>JAWHQI010000015.1:8865000-18865000 GCA_033032865.1 Dactylorhiza incarnata
TTCTTATTTAATAAAATTAATTTCATTTCTAATTTCATTATCTCTTTACTTTTGATTTAACTTACTTCGACCAAAATATCAAAAGTGTTCTATAAAAGTTTAAAGTTTTTAAAGCCCTTATTCACCCCCCCCCCCCCCCCCTCTAAGGGCGCCTCACGATCCAACAAGTGGTATCAGATCCAGGTTATTCCAAAATGGTTTTACCACCAGGAATAATGGCGTCTCTTGATCATGATCTTGCTTCTACTAGTGGGGAAATTTTTTAGGTAAATGAAAAATCACTAGCATCACCTTTATTCGAAGGGAAAAATTATAAAAGGTGGAAAAATTTAATGGAAAAATTTCTCAAGTCCTTAGGCATAGATGTTTGGAACATTACTATTGAAAAACCACCTAGCGTATTAAATAGAAATGAAATGTTTTTAAATGCAAAATCTATGAATAGTCTATTTTGTGCGTTAGACCAAAATATTTTCAAACTTATTTATAATTTACCTACCGCTTATGAGATTTGGAATTTTCTTGAAAGAACTTATGATTCTCCTTCTGTAGGTATGGAACAAACCCAAGTATTGGAGAACATACAAATGTGCACAAATATTCAAGAAAGCTACTCAAATGATGGATCCATAGAATGCTCATCAAGCGGAAAGGATGATGGAAACTCTTGTTTGGAAGAGGAAGATGAAGAAGACAAAGGAACAATATGTTCAAATCTTCCCTCATCCACAAGCGCTGTAAGGAAATCAAAATCTCTTATTGTGTGTAATTCTATTTCTACATTACAATTGCTACAAATTACAAATCGCAAAATTAAGAAATTAAAAAATGTTAATTGCAAATTGCGCTTAGAAAATAAAGATTTAAAGGCAAAAATTAATGAAGAATCAATTTCTAATTTATCTAGTTCTACCATGTCTCTTTAATTGAAAACTTTACACCGTGTATTAAATTTAATGATTTAAAAGAAAAATACAAGGAACTTGAAAAGAAACTTTTTTTGTAAAAGAACCAAATAAAACATTATGTTTAGAAAACTCTTCTTTGAAAAATGATTGTGCTAAGTGTAAAGACTATAAAATTGAAATTAAAGAGATGGATAAAACATTTGAGGAATATAGAAATAACTATCAAAATCATATTGATTCAATTGTTTCCACTCTTAAAAATAGCACAATAGCTTATACTAAAGCTAGACATAATTTAAAAATTAAGAATAATGAATTAGAAACTAAAATCAACTTGCTTAAGGAAATCGTAAAGACAAACTCTCAAAACAAAAATTCACAATTTCAAGTAATATCTAAAAACAAGTTGAATATGAATGTCTTGACTAAACCTAACAATGGGAGTAAAGAACACAAAGTATTTGTAAATCAAAATCCCAATCACTATTATTTACAAAATCATTCTTCTCCCAACTTAAAAATAGAAGTGCACAAATTTCCAAGGAAAAATATTTTCAATCATCATTACCACTATACTCTTCAAAATAAAGACAATCATAATGGAAATTTGATGCATAAAAATAATATTAAACCAAGGTTTGAATGGAGACCCAAAGTTAAAGATGAAACACAAACTCTACTCAAAAGGGCTCATTCATTTCCATCTCCCAAAAAGAAAACACGATGTATTTGGGTACCCAAAGGAACCATCCCACTTGGTCCCCTTTGGATACCTAAATCTCTTAGTCATTAGGTATCATACAAATGCATGAAGTAGAAATAATTAAATATGAAATATCATCAACTCTACTTCATGATATGCTTAAACTTTTTTATTTGTTTTCTTTTTTGTAACCATCACGCTATGGTCATTTTGTATAACATGTGATATGATTTTCAAACATTAAGCCACAAATTCATTAATGAATCAAATTGAATAAAAGTCATATCATCTCTCAAGTGACCTATTTATCCTTCTTATTTTTAACCTTCAAAATCCATTACCTTTAAATGTCTTATATCGGCATTATAAATTAAATGCTAAATGCTTATATGATATTATCAAGACTAATAAAATAATTATCAAAAAAGGATTTAAAGAAAGATTATGGGGTCTTTGGCAAAATGTATAAAATGCATAAGATATTGATTACTTATTTAATATCCTTATGTCATTTGATAGCCTCAAATATGTTTAATCATAATCACGAAAAATTGGAATTGAATAACTGCAAAAGTCATATTTTTTTAAACAAAAACCAAAATTAAATTTACAAAAAAATGCAAGATTTTGACGCAAACTTCAAACGATCATAGCTTTTGATCCGCTTGTCCAATTTTTGCCCATAATAACTTTTCAGAATGAGGATGAGAAGATCTATGCAATGGTAAACGAGATTTGCTCGTTTGAGTTCATTTGGACCATCAAAATTGCCAAAATTCAACTCTGTTTAGAAGTTATATCAGTTTTTCTTTTTAAGGCAATTTTTGTTTGTGTCTCTGGATTTTATGTCACAGGCCCCTGTGTCCCCTTCAAAAAAATCATATGCTTGTAATCTTTACATAACCTTGCACCTTATTACCATAACTTTTTCTTTCTAGCATCATCACTTACTATAAGAAGAAATCATTGTCTATGCTAGATATACCATGTTATGCTAATGTAAAATAGAATAATGAAAATTAAAAGTCAAGGAAATTATATATATATGTTTTTATTCAAAAACCAAAGAGAAAATTTATAAAACCTTTCAAAAATAACTAAAAAAATAGTTTCTCATTGTATTCATTATTCACCTTACAATCTTTCTCTTTAATATTTTGAAAAGGTTGAATATGAATTATTTTATATATTTCACTTACAATAATTAATTATAAGTATCAAAATCGCTATGTGATAAAATTAATAATCATAATTATATTATGTAATATCAAAAGATCTTTTAATTCAAACATTATGCATAGCTACAAAAGATCCTTTTGGTTCTATCATATGATTGGTGATCATGATAATAATATGAATAAATTATGTTTTGTTGTTGCATGTATCTTACTATATCTAGACCTTAGAATCACCTTGATATCAATAACGTCTAATCAAATCATCACTTAATTCTAGGTCTACAAAGTAGTCTACAAAGTGAATTTCTATCAATTTAAAAGACATGCATTATTCTTATAGCATAGTATGAACTCATCATACTAGCATCATCAACTAATAAATATTATCATTCATGCTAGTTATCAAATAATGCCATAATGAATCCATCTTAAAGTAGTAAAATTAAAAGATAAAATAACTATGTGACTTTAAATTGTTTCCATAGGACAAAATGCTTTGGATATCCATGATCATTCACCTATATTATGTGTCTCACAATAGCGAGGGCGTAGGATTGTATGCATTAGAAGACCTAACCTCTAAGTCATGTCTTGTCCTTAAACGGGGAGGGTTCCAGTGGGGCCTTGTGAGGCACTAGGGGGAAAGAGTGCTAGCACTACAACAAACTGCACCTGTTGTAAGGACTGAAATATAACTGGAACACGGTTTGTTACTAATAGTTATATTTAGTAACAAATTTTTGTTGTTGTTACAAAAAAAGTACTTTTTTGTAACGAATATTTTAAATTTTGTTACAATAATAATTAATTCGTTACTATAACTGTAAGTATTTGTAACAACACTAATGTTACGTTACAAATAGAAAATTTTTCTCACAATAAGTATCAATTGTAACCACATAATGAAAGTTTTTTGTGACAAAAATATTGTCCTTACTAATAGTAATATTTTATTATTAAAGTTTTGTTACAAAAAATATATCATATTTTATTTTCAATTTTTGTACAATTTTATTATCAAAGTTTTGAATTATTTTTTTTTTTGAAAAAAATAAAAAAAAATTGTATGCGCGCGACAGTACCCCTCCACGATAGTGCTCTAACGCGACGACAGTACTCCTACAGCTCGCAAACATCAATGCGCGGCTGTCGCAGATATGTGGTACTATTGTGACATGTATTTTTGCGCGTACGGGGGTTTTTATAAATCTTTAACTTTTTATAAAAGTTTTTCTGCCTCTCTCCCATGCAGCTCTATCTCTCTCTTGCGCGCACGCAAATGCACTCTCGCGCGCACACAAATGCACTCTCGCGCGCATGCAAATGCACTCTCGCGCGCATGCAAATGCACTCTCGCGCGCACGCAAATGCACACTCGCGCACAAACATGCACTCCCGTGCGTGTTGTTTTCCTTTTTTTGCTTGAGAGCTAGCGCATATTGCATGTGTCGGGGCTCAAACACAGACACATGCACACACACAGACATGGACAACAAAACACACAAACATCCATTTGCGAGCTGTAGCAATGTCTTTCACGTACAGCCGCCGTCGTTGTCTCCCCTCTCTTCGCCGGTCGCCGCCACCGTCACCTCTCTCTTCCACGGCCACCGCCATTGTCGTTCTCTTTCTCGTCCATCACTGCGCGCCGTTCTCTTCCTCTAGTTTATTAAGTTTTGTCTATTTCCTTCCCTCTCACATTAATAAAATATATGGAGGGAAATTTCCCTCCATAAAATTTTGCACAAAACAAATCAAAAAATTTAAAACATATTAATATAATTTTTGAATGAAAATAACTATCGCGCACTGGCCCCGCATGCACGTATATTTTTTCATTATGCGCAAGGTTGAAATAATTGTACCCTTCGAGCGCCCATTTTTCGCTCGAGCACGTGCTTTTCACTCGGATGCGCGTTTTATTTCCCGAGCACACATTTTTTTCAGTCGCGCGCATTGCACTAGCTCTATCTTTTTTGCTCGGGAGCATAAATAAAATTGTCAGTTCACATGTTTTTTGCTCGGGAGCTAGCATTTTAATGAAAATATATGTCATATATATATTGATTGATGGATGACACGTGCTTTAATGAAAATAAATGTATAATGCAATTCATAAATACATGTCAAATCAATTCATAAATACAACACGTTGTTCAATAAAATTTTACTTTTTAAATAAGATTTATGTTTTTTTTTAAATAAGAATTACCCCCGGTCAATTTTGTCTGCTCTCAGGAGCTCGATCAACTGACAGTGCACATGAGGCTCATGTTCCCCGCTCGACAATACCCCCACCTCGACATTGCCCGACAGTGCACATGAGCTTTAAATAAGATTTATGTATTTTTAAATAAGGTCTATCCGTTTATGTATTTTTTAAAAGTAAGAATTACCCCGCTCAATTTCGTCCGCTCTCAGGCGCTCGATCAACTGAATTAAAAATAATTGAATATTAATTTAATTTTCTCACCGGACACAAACACACACACACACACAGACCCATACAAACACAGACATGCAAACACAAACACAGTCGCAGACATAGATACAGACTGACATAGACACGGACATAGTCAAACACAAACACAAACACGCATAGACACTCAAGCAAAGACACAAGCACGCACAAACACACATAAACACAGACACAGGCACACAATTAACACACATAGATACGCAAACACACACACACACACACACACACAAGCACAGACAAACATGCATAGACAGACAAACACTCACACACAACTCAAATACACAGTCATAGACAAGCACGTGTACATACAAACATAGATACATAGACACAAACACATGGACACAGACACAGACTTGTATAGATACATGCACTACAACATTATTGGCCTTTAGCAATACTATATTCGGCAACATTCAAAAATTATTGCCTAAACATTGAATAGGGAACAGTTTATAAATGTTCGCATTAATTAGTAATAGTTCTAGGCAACATTTATGACGCAACATGCAATAAATGTTCTCTTATCAATTATTGAGAACAGTTTCGAAATATTATTTTTGTCGACGCACTTTAAGCAACAATTATGTGGTGTTACCTTTTAAAATAATCTTTTGCAACACATTAAAAATATTCCTATAGCTTTCTATGACTATTCGCACACCCAAAATAGTTATTCACAAACCATAAAGTATTATTTAAAATTAAACTTAGTCAATCTCGGGTCTCTAAATAGCCAAATCGGGAAATTTCTACGAATTCTTATTGCACTATAAGAAGAATCATCTATAATCATACATGTTTTAGAAAGCGTAAATATTAATTTTACGACATTTTCTGTAAAACACATGTAACGAAAGATAATATGTTTTACGATATTTTTATTAAATCGCAATGAAAAATAATGTGTTTACGTTTCACTATCACGGAGCGAGTTGTTATTTTTTTCTCACAACTAAATATATTATATTTTTACGTTTTTACTATGATGGAGGGAGTTAATATTTTTTTCCCTCCAAAAAAAAATTCATTTTTGCGCTAGCTAGAGACCCGCTCGGTTTCTATTTCCCCCTCCCTTCCATATTCTTTCTCCTCCAATTAGGGCAGGAGCCACGACGCGCTGAGACGAGCGGAGCAGCGGGCGACGGTTCGATTACAGTACTCGTGCTTGCCCTCATCGTCCATTTTTTGTCCGCTGGGCTTTTGAATCTTCTCCTCCAGGATCCAGTGATTGCATCGATTCCTCTTCCTCTAAGGCATGATTCTCCGGATTTCTTTTCTTTTCTTCTTTCCAGTACTCACTCTTTCCCTCGTCGTCCATTTTTCGTCTGCCCTAAGTCCCGACGGTACCTTCTTTTTCTCTGTCGTGGACACTCCTCACCGTCCTTCTGTATCTCATTCTAGGATTGCAAGGAAGGCATTGCTGGAGCTCAAGGATGGGTGGAATGACACTAAGAGGAGCTTAGAAACTGGAGAGTGGGAGACCTAAACCCATGTGGCTGGGCCGGAGTCACCTGCCATTTCCCTGACCTTCGAGTTAGATCAATGTCGGTGTTTTTAAAACCCTTTTTGCCCTAATTTTCCTTCTCAAATTTCTATTTGGCTGAATGTTTCTCATTACCGGGCATAAATCTTCCCTACATGTTGTAGTCCTTTTTTTTACTGTTCTTGCATTTTTTTTCAGGGCCCTGCATCAAAAAAGCCTGCGTGGACCAATTCCTGCAGAGATTATGAACTGCACCGAACTAAGAGCTTTGTGTGTGATCATTTCCTTCTATATTAAGATAGTTATATATTTTTTATTTTATTGTGAATTAGTATCATTATTCATATGTACCAATGAAGGTGCTTGAGAGCCAATTATTTCCAAGGGAGCATTCCTATTGAGCTGGGAGAACTTAAACATCTCACAATTCTGTATGTGTTCTGAATTTTCCTAATAGTTTATTCTCCATATTTTATTCTTGAAGTATAATAATATATAGCTTCATTAAATGTAGAGATTTATCCATCCATCTTTTAGGTGTTGTTTATGGTTCATGGGTAAAAGCAGCAATTTTATCCCCATGAAGTCCAAGCTCTTTCTCAGAATATTTTTATAGAAGGCATTTCGTCCCATGTTTCATATAAGAAATGTATGGAAATAATTTCATCATTTCATACATGCAGATATTCTATTTTTGTAGGTTTGTTTACATATGATGAAATTTCTATAGGTGTTGTATATCAAATGGTCAGCCAGGTTGGTATTGACTTTAGGAGCAACAACTAAACTTGATGTGGTTCCAGGTTTAACTCTTGAGGATGCCATTGTAAGAAAGCTTCACTTTGCTTTGCATTATATTTGTCAAATTTATGAGATAGAAGACTTCTGTCCATATAATAGGGAATATGTTTAACCAATTGTATCAACATTTTCACCATATTTGATGTTTGTGTTGATAAGGAGTCACTAGAACAAATATGGCCTATCGCGGTGTTTTTTGTGCGGCGTTTTTTACAACATTGCAGTAAAATTTGGATTTCGTAGTGTTTTATTTAATAAATCGTGGCCAATATTTTGAAACAGTTTCGGTGGCGTACAACGATCATATAATGTTTTAGGCTTATGATGCACAACTATGCCAGGTATGCCAGGTATGCACAACTGGTTGCTTGTAGATAGGAAACATGTTTTAGAATTGAAAGTTGTCTCTCTGAAATTTACTTTAAAAATATGCATCTATATAATAGTTAAAATTAAAAATGGGCCTCAATATATACCACTTTGATACAAAGCAGGGTACTAAAATTCCCTGGAGATTTGAATTCAAAAATAATTATAGAGGACTTAGCTGATACCCTTACCTCATCAAGGTCCATCAGGGAAACATTGCTTCTGCAAGATTGATCAATACATTTGCTCATGCTTATTTGAGTTTCTTGATGTGGTGGTAAATATTAATTTCACAATTGTGATAAGAATTGCAAACATATTCGACGCAACCAGTGTTATGAAGTGTCATATACGATACTTTGGCATACACTATGAATTGTTGTATGCATTGTGAAAGTGTTGTATATGGCGCATTAACATACACTGGAAGCTTTATATACGCAAAATCAGCCTACACCACAAAGTGTTGTATATGTCTCTTCAACATACACTGAAGCGTCCTATAGAAAATTTTAAGGACCATATACATTGGAAATTAACACATTCTCGAGTTGTATACACTTAGCACAACCGGTTTTGGATGTGATGGTTGCAACTTATAATTTTTTACCAAACAAAGACTAAGCAGTGTCTTTTAGCTGCAGTACAAATTAGATTTAAAGAAGACATTAGAGGAAGAAGCTAGGAGGTTCCAGTGGCTTGTATTGTGGCTTGACCGTGACAGGGAAGGAGAAAACATTGTGTTTGAAGTGGTTGATGTGTGCACGGCTGTAAATAGTCACCTTAACATATGGAGAGCTCAGTTTTCGACATTGATTGACAAGTACTAATACACAGGGATGATGCTTTTTTTAAATCCAGATTGGCATTGACTTGCTTACTTTGTATTTTGTAAGTGTATACATTATAGGGAGATACATGCATTAGTTCAAAATCTTGTTCGACCTAACAAATTGTTTTCAGATGCAGTGGATGCTAGGCATGTGATTAAAAAAACCTATCCCTTATTATTTTACAACACTGCATATTCTGGAGTTTTTGAAAAACTCCAATGGTCCTTTTTTCCATTCATTCCTTTCAAGTTAGCGCATTTTTTTACTTCCTTGTTTATTTCTCTAATAAATGAAGCCTTCATTTTGACTTCCAATTTCTTTTATTCCTATAATTTAGAAACTTACAAGGATGCCTATTGCTGGGAACCTTT
The DNA here is from genome assembly GCA_033032865.1 of Dactylorhiza incarnata. Taxonomy (NCBI): domain Eukaryota; kingdom Viridiplantae; phylum Streptophyta; class Magnoliopsida; order Asparagales; family Orchidaceae; genus Dactylorhiza; species Dactylorhiza incarnata. The sequence continues at coordinate 8,874,126 of JAWHQI010000015.1, forward strand.
GACAGGAGATTGACCTAAGCATGTGCCCCTCATTTACAAGGTTTCAGACACTTAAGATGTGTAAAAACAAACGCACAGAACAACAAAAGCCCTAGGTTTCAATAATGCTAGCAGCATTATTTTCATATTTTTATTTTTCTGTTTTCAGAAACTTTGTGAATGCCCTTGGTTTAACATCTCAATGTTCTGTATGCTCTTTAATGATTGTATTTATGAGCCCTTAGTGTATACGTATTCAGGATGCTCACATTTGATAACTTTCCTCTTAGAAATATCATTTGGTTTTTTTGTTGTCCTTCTTTCGGACACTTTTTTTTAAACTTAGAAATAGATAGGTTTGGACACAGTTTCTTTTTCAAGCTAATAATACACAATGATCCCCAATAAATGAGATATTATGTATATCATGTGAAAACACTGATTTCATGTTTACACTTTTACGCATAATGAATCATCTCAATGTTCTCTGAATTTTTCAAGTTCTATATTTCAATAGTATTTACACTTTTACTCCAACCAGGATTCCAAAACCAATTTCAAAGTCTCTTCACTCAACTTTAACAGATTGACAAGGGGCATTTGTTTGGTAATAATTTTAATGGTTATTTGTATGTGGATCAAAATAATTTCCTGGGCGAATGCCTTTTGCCTGCCCACCAAATATCTATCTGGGCTGCGGACAACGGTATGAGGTGTTAGGCAGTGATGGGGTGTGGCAACCACCCCTCACCTAAAAAGTTTCTCAGTGGTTTGATTTTGCTCAAGTTTTCAGAGAGGCTTTGTCTAGTTGATACATGACAATGACACTGAATTGTCAATTCTTTGGATATTAGCGGCTGAATTAGGCATCCTTCATTTTTTCACAGGTGCAGTCGATTAGCGCGTTAATCTTGATCAACTTTTTGAAATCAGATGTACACTCGGATCATATTTGAATCATATTCGTGTTTAAAATTAAATTTTTGTTTTTGCTTAATTGATTTATTCTTTGAAGTGAAAATCTCACTACAGTCAGTTTGATAAATTGAGCATCCAATATAGACTTGGTGGTACACTGTTTGAGTATTACTAGTTGTGGTATAATTTCTTCATGTTCTCTACCTGATATTAGCTTGACCTATTGCTGGCAACTGTTTTGATGTCATCTTACTGTTTTGATTCACATATCTTACTGCCTATTGCTGGTAACTATTTTGATGTAGGTTTGAATTTGGGAGATCATAAGGCTGCAATCATTGATATTAACCAATGCACTATCAGATCCATATTGGGTATGTTCATTTGTATATAATACGTATATTTATAATATTTTATATAATTATTGTAAGCTCTTTACTATTCCTTCCTTTGATGTATGCTAGCAGTATAGCTAAAACCATCAAGCTTGAAAAACAAACAATCACTAGCTGATTTTTATGTTGTAGAGGAAAATAATTTTTTTATGTTTTTTGTTGGTATTTAAAATCAGACTAGAAAATGAATGTAGGATAACTTATGCATGATGGTACTGAAGTTAGAATGATACGAACACATAAAAACCTAAATACCATGTGACATGCTAGATGAATTTTGAAGTAAACAAAATCCCTAATTCTACGAAATTAATACGATCTACAATGATGCATGCTCTATACAGTCAACCGAACATTTGATTCTTTTTCATTTTGTATTTGATTATACATTATGTAGATGGAAATATGATTATGAGAGCCTTTTTTGGCCTTTTTTAAATTTTATTTTGGTATATATGTTGATATTAGAACTTGAATCTAACACTACGTAAAATGCAAGCATTTGTTCATTTTTATTATTATTATTATTATATGTATCAACAATCATGATTAAATTATGCATGCCATTCATTTATTATATGTATCTGCTCCTGGTCCCAATCTTTGTGATTATATCCTCAAGGATTGAGACTCCAGAGATGCAGAGGAAACAAAGATCTTGCTTTCCTTCATGAATGGATGGCAATGTGTGGCCAAATGGTCTCCAGGGAACACATGGCTTATCCTACTCCTACATGGACCCTAATCCTCCCAACTTTCTATAACTTATTGAATTCATTTGAAATTGTAGAATCTTGTTTTATGTAAATTTCCTAGCACAATACCAGAGAGAGTGACAAATTTATTTATTTCCTTCAATTTTTTGAGTTTTGAAGTGCTATGAGGTCTACATACAACAACAACAACAACACTCAAGCCTTTTATCCCACCATTATGAGGTCTACATGATGGTTGAAAATTACTCGCGATTGAAATGGAACTGGGATAGATTATTCAACTCCTGTAGCTATCATAATTGTAAGGGCTGGTCATATATTTATTCAGTCACTTTTTCTTTATTTTTATGATTAATCCATCAAGAAATCAAATTTCATATGGTGGATTCATTCGAAGCTGAATTGAATTTTCTTTGTGAAAAAACATTGTATGAATGAATATTCTTTCTGATCAGGTTCACATAAATGTGTGTAATATGACTTTTGTATAATCACTCTCACTTTTATTCTTCCAATTTCTATTTTTTAGTCTCAACATTGGTGAAGACGAGCAATTCTTGAAGACAGGAAACTACCCAGCCCTCACAAGTCTCTTGGTCGGCCATGTGATGCTCCCTCATGACTTTAATTTCAGAACATTACAACTAAACAGTGAACTCCCTCATGACCTTAATTTCAGTGTGAACTAAACAATGGGCGGCAAGTGTGTGTTTTATTGTACGCTTGTTTAATGGGGTGTGTATGGATTATGTATGTATGGATGTGAGTTTGTATGGATGTTTCTGCTCTCATTTATTTGTAGGGTGATCTTAATTGCTCTCTTTTATTTGTAGGGTACTTGAGCATTGACCGGCAAGTGACGAAAGATTCATTAGTCAGAAAGTGATGGACGATTTATTTTTCGAATAATGACGGAAGATTTATTAGAAACATGTTGATCTTGTAATGTAATATTGTATTATTTTAGAAGAGATGATAATAACTTGTACTCTATGTAATATTTTTTGGTGTGAATAAATACATGTTGATCTTGTTACGAAATATTAAATATGTGTGTTTTCAAGATTATTATTTGTAATAAAATCTCAGGTACAAAAAAATAGAAATGGAATAATTTTGATATATAAATGAATTGGTTGTAGTAAGAAGAATGGAAAATAAATGTAACGATTTTTTCGTTACTATTGTTTAATCTATTGTAACGAAATAATGTTTATTATACTTTATTGTAACGAAGTTATTTTATTTTTAGTGAGGAAAAAATAAAACATTTGTAACGAAATAGTTTTAATCATAACTGTTTTTTGTGAGAGCAAAAAAACATTCGTAACGAAATAATATTTATTGTGACCAATTTATTGTGAGGAAGAATCTCTTTTTGGTGAGAAAGTATCGTTTGTTACAATTAATTTATTTGTAACGACATGCATACATTCGTTACAAGAACCTTTAGCGTCGAGCTTTAGAGGAGGACCGTTACTTAAAGTTTTTTTCGTTACCAAAGAGTTTTTGTAACGATTTTTGGCACTTATTGTAACGATTTAGGTCCTTACTATAAGTGCAGTTTGTTGTAGTGTAGGTTAAGCATTCTCTAGTGTGTGCATATGGGATTAACACCCCCAACCTATGGCATGTGTGCAGCTCCTCGTTCCCATCCATCACTCAGTACAGGGCTAATGTGTAGGCATATAGTTAGGGTATTATTATCTAAGATATTCCTATATCGTATATTTTGCATACACTCTTTATGACTGTATTATTCATGCATTCTTATTTTAATCGAACATGCTTATCTTGTGTTTTGCATATTTTATCATTTTTGATCTTTAATGATCTTGTAAAACACAAGTATTTGAAAACCAAATAAAAATATATAAACCTTATTTGAACAAATAAAATATGCTTAATGAGTCTCCTAATGATCTCCAAAATGTCTGAAATCTATACACTGAGAAGGCCTTTCTATAATAACACGAAATCAAAGAAAAGTTTTTTTAAATGCATGAAATCATCTACTGTTTCGGCGTTAACTACTTAACGCGAAGCGTTGGCCTTTTTCGCCAGATGAAAATTCTGCTATCACTAGTATTTTTTCTGGTATTTTTCTGTTGATTTTTCTCAGTTTATTGTGTCTGATTTCAAATTTTGTTCTTAATTTGTTAAGTTTATTCCAAAATACAAAAATATTCAAATAATTCAAAATGATCAAAAATATGTTTTTGTTATCTATTTTGCCTTAACTCTTTACAAAATTATGGTTTGACTACAAAACTTCACAAGAGCAAACATCTTTGCTATTTTGTTTCCAATGGTCAAAATTGATTTTGGCATACTGATAAAGATAGTCTTCAATGTCTAATTTTAATTTCAAATTTCCTAAACATTGTTTTATCTTTATGCCTTGACCTTAATCTGATTATGTGCAATGAAATAGTCTATAGATAATTGTGTATGATTTCCTAGCATGCCTCTATGTTTGAGTTATGTTTTATGTTTATCAATGATTCATACACTCACTACTTTGATAATCTACATGTGTTCATAATTTTAGTCTTGCATGATTGTGTAGTGTAATAGTTTTAACACCTTGAGTTGTATGTCTAAATTACCTACACCATCTTTTAAAAATAAATTTCTTGCACAAATTGAAGTGTTACTCCAAAATTATAAATGTTTGCAACAACAAGTGAGTTCGGAGACTTTTGGCCTCAACAAAAAAAATCAATTAATAATATCCCAAAGATAATTCCACCAAGCACTACTCACCCTCCTGATAAGTCTTAATGAGCATTGTGTGGTTGAGCACCTTGGAAAGAATTATAAGGTGTCTTGTGCAAACATATCTCCTTCTCTCACTTCTATTTGTGCACCGGATCCATAAAATAAAATTTGTATACAAATGCTTATGTGATCCACCAAGCAATACTTCGCTCCCTGATAAGTCTTAATAAGCATTGTGTGGGCGAAGCACCTTGGTAGTTGCACTTATGTTTTGTGCTTTGAAATTTTATTCAAAAAAAATGATGTGTGAAAGTAATTATAAGATTACATTCTTAATGTTGTTGGTACTATTTCATTACATATGTCATGTGTTTTGATTATTTCACTTGTATACTTTTATCAAAACACCTTATGCACACATCATTGTTTTTCATAAAGCTTCCACTCATGAGAATTGGATCCTAATGCAACATTACATAATTCTCTAAAACCTTAAGTAAAAGCACTACATTGCAAAGCATGATTTCTACAATGTTTTCTTTACTTGAAATATGAATTGGTCACATTGTAGCTCTTATCTTTTTGTATATGTCATCTCATGCTTGCTTATTAGTTATACAAACTTTGAAAGTTAAATGCTCAAATGTGAAGAGTCTAGGCATATTGTTGGAATGGTCAAACTATAACAAAAATATTAATCTTAATAACTTTGTTTTATCTTTCTGCATTCCTATTTGATCATGTATCCTTATACTATGTGTTCTCAAACTTATTTCTAAATTTTGTTTTCACTTGTGCTTTGTCAAACAAAATTGCATCTCTTTTAACAAGTAGTATCACTCTTAAAATAAATTTAAAAAGAAAGTGATTACATCCCTTTGGTATAATCTTTGAATGATGTTTTTTCACGTTTATCATATATTTTTTCCGATGTGCTACTCTCTCCCTTAGCTCGATCATGACATACTTTATGTTTACACAAAACTCTAAATCCTCTCTTAGTTATGTCCCAACTTTGTCTTCTTTATTCTAGTTTTGTTTCACTCCACCGTCTTTTGCTAATAACAAAAGGGGGAGAATAAAATGATAAATCATAATGATTAAAGGAGTAGGGTTCACTAGATTAACGGGGGCATGAATCTATTCTATGGGTGCATACACTAAGGGGGAGCACTTAAGTAGGGGGAGCACAATTTTAAATGACCTATAACTCTTATTATTATCTCTATGATTGCTTAGTGTCATATATCCTTCTAAAAACACATATCATATACATGAATATGATTTATCTCTATTGAATTTGTTATTATCAAAAGTGGGAGATTGTTGGAACATGGTTTTCTGCATCCCTTTGATTTGAGAATAACAAATCCTACTTGTATTTGATCTTGTTTGCCATTGTGTTTTTAGCATGCAGGTTTGAACAAATATGACACTAGGTTGTTGTTATTGGTCTGGACATGTTCTCATGCTGAAAAGAAAGGAAGAGAGCTAACGCCCGGTGTTAACTCTTAACGTCGACATTAACTTTTGTTCCTACCTAGATGCAAAATTAATGAAGGGAAGTTGTCGTGATTGCAAGTGCAATTTCGGAATGATTTGACTCAACGCCCGGCTTTAACTCTTAACGTCGGCGTTAACTTTTGTTCCCGCCAAGATGCAAAATGAATGGAGGGAAGCATCCATAATTACAGGAGCACTTTGGGAATGATTTGACTCAATGCACGGTGTTAAAGTCAACGCCAGCGTTAAGGTTGTCTAAAATGAAAGTTTCCAAAGTTGCAGAATCTCCTTCCTATTTTGAAGATCCGAGCCATCAAGTTATTTCTAAACTGAGTCAACGCCCGGCGTTAACTCTTAACGCCTGCGTTAGCTTCCAGTCCTATAAAAAGGTGGATTTCGTCTTCTCCAATTGATGATTGTTAAGAGCCCTATTCCAGAACTTCAGAAACTTTGTGAGGGCCATATTTCTAAATCAACACATCTCCCACTCATATTTCAAAAGGAGGAATCAAAGGAGGCTTGGATCATCACACTAACACAATGCGAAGAACGCACGCTTGGACTTCAACGATCTTCAATGATTCTTCATCGGCTCCTTCAGATTACCTCATAGGGAGTTTTATATTTGTCTTTTGTATTTGTCTTTTATTCTTATCTTTGTAATCGGTTCGTGAATTCGCCTCGTGTTAGCGACTAGGTCTGGGTAGGACTTAGGGAGGAATTCACCTCGTGTTGGCGACTGGGTCTAGGGAGTAGATCTAAGGGGTGCTCGAGGCCTTTCTGGTGATAGATTGGCTAGAGCGTGTTGGATCTTACGGCTCCCTTAAAGGGGGGGTGAATAAGGGAATAAAATTCTTATATAATTTTCTAGATAATTACTAAGTTGTTTTTGATTAATAGGAAATTAGATGACAATTTAGTAATAACAATTTTGCAATAATGAAATTTTACGCCAATTGAGAGAAATCAAATAAACACAAATATAATCATGATTGCATTATATAAAAAGGGTGTTTACAAAATTTGATTTCAATATCGCTAGAAATCAGAGGCGTACAAAAGTAAATTTCTTTTCCTTTTCTATACCGACTTGTATCTTCACAAACCGGTTGGCTTTAGCCTATCCTTCCCCGGATAAGGCCTCAAGCCGCTCTAGCCAATCCTTCCCCGGATATGGCCTTGAGCACCCCCTAGATCTAATCCCCTAGACCTAGTCGCCAACTCACGTGGCGAATTCCCCCTAAGCCGCGCAAGGACCTAGTCGCCAAAAACAAGGCGATTTGACTACAAGATATAAATAAAGAAGTGAAGTAAATAATAAGCAAACTCCCTCTTGAGATTTCTGGAGATGAGGATGAAGGATTGCTGAAGCACAAGCGAGGTCGAAGCGATCGTTCTTTGGATGCAGCGTGATGGCTTCCTTCTCTAGAATTTCTTCTTTGGCTTTGAGTGGGAGATGATGTTTCGGCAGAGTAGCAGCACGAGAGTTTGGGCACAAGTAATGTCTCTGGAATTTCTAACCCAAAAGAGAGAGAACACATCATTTTATAGATCTTGGAGCTAGCGCCTGCGGTAGCTGATAGCGCCTGCGGTAGCGTTCGTGTGGAGCGGTTGCAAAAACCGTCGACTGCGTGGCTCTCTGCACGAACTTGAGATAGCGCCTGTGGTAGCGATAGCGCTGGCGGTAGCGGTCGTGTTTAGTGGTTGCGGAACCGTCGAAGGCGCGGCGCTGTGTACAAACTCGAGATAGCGCCAGGCGGTAGCGCTAGCGCTGGCGGTAGCGCTAGCGCTGGCGGTAGCGCTAAGGAAACCGCTGAGATGAAACCAACTGAGCTAGCGCCTGGCGTTAGCGATAGCGCTGGCGTTAGCGATAGCGCTGGCGGTAGCGCTGCTCCTTTCAAAAGATTGTTCCAAGCTGCTTTATACCTGTGGAGTATTGCACCTATAGTTCCTGCACACTATAAACACACTACAAGCAATATCAAATACAATATGGGATTTGTTATTCTCAAACAAAGGGATGTGACACACATGTCCAACAATCTCCCCCTTTTTATAATAACAAATCCTTTAAGCAAGAAATCAACAATAGTGTTTATAGATAAGATAAGCAAGATAAAAGTGCAACTATAGTAAATGATATGCATGATAATGTGCATACTCCCCCTAACTTAATGCTCCCCCTACATAAATGCAATTTATGTATTACTCCCCCTAAATGATAGATTTCATGAATTAGTCTCCCCTTATTTATCTATATTTCTCATATATAGATTTCTTCAATTAATCTCCCCCTTTTGGTATTATCAAAAGAAGGTGGGGTGAGGGTAGTAAGGAGGCATTTATATATCATGATCGAGCTTTTCAAAATATAAATAATGATAAAGAGTTTAAGCATAGCATATATATAAGAGATTTCAAATATAAAGATAAGAGTTGTAAGCAAGCGGAAGATTATAATAAACATCTTTTTGTAAGCATGAAAAGCATAAGTAGAAATATGAGTTTTAGTTCAAAATTGAAAGATGTTTTAACCTTTTTGAAATCTCAAAGTTTTTCATAAAAATACCAAGCATGAAATGAACATATCAAAGAGAGATTATACTACAATGTTACTTAATTCTGAGTTCAAGAAATACCAAAACATTGTAGAGATCATGCTAGGTTTATCTAGTGCATTTTTATATAAAGAGTAGTATAAATAAAGCATTAGAATCCAATACTCATGAGAAGAAGTGTTATGAAAGATAATGATGTGCGCATAAGTGTATTTTGGGCAATGTTAACAATGGATTTAAATCAACAAAATACAAGACATATGTAAAGTAAAGTGCACAATAAAACACAAGTAAGTTACTTTCACACACTTTTAATGCACATAATTTTTAACAAAGTGATGTAATAACTAAGGTTTGCACAAGACACTTTACTATTCTTTCCAAGGCGGTCAACCTCACAATGCTTATGAAGACTTATCAGGAGGTTCATGTAGTGCTTGGTGGAGTAGTATTTGTCTACATATATAAATTTTTGTTCACATTTGTGAGACAACATTCTCTGAATACACTTTTTTTGCAAACCCAATTTTTAACTTAACCACTTTTCTAAATTTCATAAGTGCAATTCAAATGTAGTGTAGGCAATAAACTTATGCAAGTTTTAATTCATTGCACAAATACAATACTCAAGCAAGCATTTTTAGATTTTGACAACACATGTTGATTACCAAAATAAGTGAGTGAAATGTATCATTATCAATCATAAAACATTTACTCATACTTAGAGGCATGCTAAGCTTGGTTCTACACATTTTTCAATACAATTGATGCACTTTAAATAGATATATCAAAGCATGATAAGCAAAATAATGTTCATAGTATTTTGAAAGAATATGTTTTAACATTGTAAATAATTCTAAATAATAGAATTCATACATGCTTGATATTGGCAATAAAGATCATACAGTTATTTTTGTTTTATCATTTTTAAATCAAATAAAAACAGAAAATCACAAAAACATATTTTTGTAATTTTTGAATTTTGAATTGTTGTAGTTGATTTTTCATAATATGAAGAAAACAAAAATAACAAATGTCAGAAATACAAAAACAAAGTAGTACATATAGACTGAAATATTTTTAGAGATTTTTAAAAATTTTGAAAATTAGAATATTCCAAAACCTACGCTAGCGCCGGCGCTAGTGATAGCGCGGCAAACAGTACACGATTTCTTAGGAATTTTAAATTTTTTATTTTTAATATTGATAAGGGGTCTTAAGTGGGGTCTTATGCAGAAATTGTATAATATTCAGAGATGTTTTGATTGCTCAAATTGCATAAAACATTAGCGTTTTACATGTTATTCATCCTAAGATATCTAAGACTCCTAATTCCATTCTTAACATTTGAAACCTTGCATCGGGAAGAGGTTTGGTAAATATATCAGCAAGTTGAGAGTCCGTGCCAATGAAACTAATCCTTACATTTTCCTTTTTAATGTGATCCCTTATGAAATAATGACGCACATCTATATGTTTGGATCTAGAGTGGTGTACCGGATTATTTGTGAGATCAATGGCACTTTTGTTGTCACATTTTAATTCAATAAGTTTTAGATGAAAACCAAAGTCCTCTAAAGTTTGGCTCATCCATAGTGCTTGTGCACAACAACTCCCTAATGCAATGTATTCGGCCTCCGTGGTGGAGAGTGCAACCGAATTTTGTTTCCTACTAGACCATGCAACTAATGAAGGTCCTAGAAAATGACAAGTACCACTAGTGCTTTTTCTATCAAGTGAGCAACCGGCATAATCCGAATCGGAATAGCCATGCAATGTAAATGAATCATTATGTGGGTACCATAATCCTAATCTAGATGACCCAATGAGATATCTAAAAATTCGTATTACCGCTTTTAAATGAGATTCTTTTGGATTGGCTTGAAATCGAGCACATAAGCATACGTCAAACATAATATCGGGTCTAGTTGCACTAAGATAAAGTAGGGATCCTATCATACCTCTATATAAGGTTTGATCAATTGAAATTCCCGATTCATCTTTTCCTAATTTAAGTGACGCACTCATTGGTGTAGAAGCATGTTTAAGGTTTTCAAATCCAAATCGTTTAAGCATATCATGGACATATTTAGTTTGACTTACAAAAATACCATCAATTCTTTGTGATATTTGAAAACCAAGGAAATAAGAAAGTTCTCCTACAAGACTCATTTCAAATTCATTTTTCATCACTAAAATAACTTCTTTATACATCTCTTCATTAGTAGATCCAAAAATAATATCATCCACATATATTTGTAAAATAATTATATCATCATTGTTGTGCTTAATGAAGAGAGTATTATCCGCACTTCCCATAATATAATCGTGCTTTAATAAAAATGATGTAAGTCTTTCATACCAAGCACGGGGCGCTTGTTTTAAACCATAAAGCGCTTTTTCTAGTTTATAAACATGATTTGGAAATTTTTCATTAATAAAACCGGGGGGTTGTTCAACATAAACTTCTTCTTTTACAAACCCATTTAGAAACGCACTTTTCACATCCATTTGAAATAGTTTTATTCTTTTAAAGCTTGCAAATGCTAGAAAAATTCTTATACACTCCAATCTAGCAACGGGTGCAAAAGATTCATCAAAATCTATTCCCTCGATTTGTGAATATCCTTGTGCTACTAAGCGCGCTTTATTTCTAGATATTCTAGACTCACCATCTAATTTATTTTTGAAAATCCATTTTACGCCTACAACCGGGTGATTAGATGGTCTTTCTACTAATTTCCAAACATTATGTCACTCAAATTGTTCTAACTCTTCATTCATAGCCAAAAACCAAAATTCATCGTTAAAGCAGTAGAAATGTTTTTTGGTTCTATTTCGGAAACAAAGCAAACATTTGAATAAGATTCATGAAGAGAAGAGCGAGTTCTTACTCCGATGGATGGTTCACCAATTACAAGTTCCCGTGGATGATCCTATGTAAATTTTAAGATGCTTGGAGGTACATAATCATCTTTCTTGGCCTCCTCTTCTTCTTCTTTGGAAGGTTCTTCATCACCATGCTCCAAAGGAGGTAATAGATCATCCTCTTTGCCTGCAGAAAGTCTTTCTATACAAGGAACAAGCTCATCAAATTTCACATTAATTGACTCTTCAACTTTTCTAGTTCTTTTATTAAAAACTCTATAAGCTTTACAAGTTGAAGAGTATCCAAGAAATGTTCCTTCATCACATTTTTCATCAAACTTTCCTAAGCTATCTTTTGTATTTAAAATGAAGCATTTACAACCAAAAACATTGAAGTAAGATACATTAGGCTTCTTTTGAAAATAAAGTTCATATGGTGTGAGATTTAAAGATGGACGAAGCATGATTCTATTTATAACATAACATGATGTGTTTACGGCTTTGGCCCAAAATGACTTAGGTAATTTATATTCACATAACATAGTGCGTGCAAGCTCTTGAAGTGTCCTATTCTTTCTTTCTACAACACCATTTTGTTGTGGTGTGCGTGGTGCGGAGAACTCATGTTTTATGCCTAATATATCATAATAAGAAGTAAATTTTTCATTTTCAAATTCTCCTCCATGATCCGAGCGAATGCATTTAATTTTTAAATCACTTTCATTTTGAATACGAGTACATAATTTTGAAAATTCACAAAATGCTTCGGATTTGGATGATAGAAATATTGTCCAACAATATCTAGAAAAATCATCTATTAAAACATATGTATATAATCTACCACCAAGACTTGCGGTGCTAACGGGACCAAAAAGATCCATATGAATTAATTGCAAAGGTCTTGTAGTAGAAATAACATTTTTACTTTTGAAAGAGGATCTAGTAATTTTACCTTTTTGACATGGTGAACAAAGTGAAGGTAAATTTCCATTTAATCTAGGCAATCCTCTAATTAAATCTCTTTTGGCAAGTTTTGCAATAAGCTTTGTGCTAGCATGTCCTAGCCTTCTATGCCAAAGTTCAAGTTCATCATTTTTGGTAATAAAACATTTCAAAGATGATTTTGAAAGATCATGAAATGAAGCTATATAAACATTGTGTATTCTTAGTGCAGTTAGTAAAATATTGTTTGTAATAGGATTAGATATTTTGCATAGATTAGTAGATGATTCAAATAAAACATCTAATCCTTTATCACATAATTGGCTAATTGAAATAAGATTATGTTTTAGCCCTTTTACATAAAGAACATTTGATATAGTGAAGGATTCGTTACCAACTATACCAATTCCCATGATCCTTCATTTTCCGTTGTCACCAAACGTTACGATCCCTCCCTTCTTCCTTTCTAGGCTAAGGAACTTTGCTTTATTGCCCGTCATGTGCTTGGAGCATCCTGAATCCAAGTACCACACGTCTTCATTGTCCTTAGCCTGCCTGCACATCTAGAAAGAAGATGAGAGTAAAGATCCGGATACCCAAGTGGAACCACCCATAGAATAAGTGGAAGCCTTAGGTACCCAGATTTGCTTTAAAGTATTTCGTTTTATTTTCCTGCAAGAACTAGATGTGTGACCTAAACTATAACAGTTTGCACACGAAATAAAAGGGGTTGAGACCCTTTTCTGGAATATTTTCTTGCTGGAATAAATTTGATTTACAAAAGGAAAGCATTTTGAAAAAGAAATTTTAGGTTTCTGGTATGAGGTGCTAGCGCCGGCGTTAGTGGCTAGCGCCGGGCGGTAGCCCTCACCTCGATATCTGAGCCCAAACTTTCTAGAACCACGGCACTGGTTCCCTAAAATCATGTCCAGTGATTTTTGGCCTATTCCAAATTTTTTAATGGCCATGGTGAGATCATGTACTTGTGCTTTAAGTGAAAAGTTTTCTTTCACAAGCATGACACACCTATTTTCAAAAACCTTTTTATTGTTTTTGATTTGCAAAAGAGAGGCTTCTAATTTCCTTTCTAATTCCCCATTTACTTTTGTAAGAGTTTTGGCATGAGAGAGGGCTTTAGAAAGTGACTCTTCTATATCTTTTGCCAATTTAGTGGAGTGATCACATTCTTGGCAAGAAATCTTTCTCTTTTCTAAAACAATTACCTTTTTGGAAAGCTTTTGATTTTCTTTAATAAGAGATTCATTTTCACGATTTAATAAAATACTATCTTTCATATTTTTATCAAAAGCTTTGCAAGTTTTAAGAAATTCATTAAACAATTCATCATAAGTGGGAGGAGTTACTGTTGGTGCCAAAAATGGTACCTCCAAAATTCACACTAAAGGGGATGGGAGAAAACTGTGAAGTGCAGGTTACTAAGACAGAAGATGCTGGAACAAAAGGAAATCGATCACGAAATGGCGATCACGAAGAAATGAGACCGCTTACACAGGTTGTAAACTGGAGCCTCGGAGCAAAGGTCCCTTTTCTGGTACACCTACCCCTCTATTTATAGACGAGGGGGCTGCCCAAATGGGCAGAACTGAAAACTACGGGCTGCCCGGGGTACAGGAGAGCCGGGGCAGGGAAATGGGGTACAAATAACAAAAATAAGGAAAACAATCAGACCGCTTAAGTTGGCGGTCTCGCACTGTCTTGACCGCTTGGTACTTAGAAAATTTTGGTTGAGGAGGCAGCTGGCGATCTGGACGGTCACCGAAACTGAGACCGCTGAGACCGAAAAATTTGACCAGCAAGAGGAGGTCGCGGGCTTTCCGGACAAACATAATCCCCGGACATTTTTAAGTTGCACCTGGAACTTCGAAAATGTAAGCTTTGACCGCTGAGACCGTGACCGTCATAAATGCGGCTTGGTCTATAAATACCGGCTGAAATCTTCATCCTGCAAGACATTGAGAAATTCCAATCCTTGAGCGGTCTTTGATAATTAGGCAGGTGCGATCTTCTTGCAAAGATGACTATGCTCGATCTCTTAAAAGCTCTTCCATCGAAAGCGAACTCTCCCGGGAAAAAGGAAAGTGTCAGCTCAAAGAAAGGAAAGAAGGCGCCAAAGATTTTAACGAAAGCGAGCGCTTCAAAGGGGACCGCCCGATCTCTGTTAAAAGAAACTGAGCTTCCTGAGGGTTCAATTGTCCCCGTCTCTGTTGCTTCTGAACCATCAAACACTTCTTCAGACCTTGTATGGAAATTGCCTGACTTTTCCATTTCTTTTAATTGTCAGAAATCTCTGAAGGCACTGGACCAAACAACTTCCAAACTTCCTGAGACCGCCTCTACCGAGGTCATTCTGGCTGGGCTGCGTCAGAAGAGGACCGAGGCCGAAGCCTTGAGGCAGAAGATCGCTAAACAGGAGGTCGCTGCGAAGGGCAGGAAAAGAAAAAATTCAAGTCCATCTAGCTTGACTTATAAGAGAAGCAGAAAAAATGAGGAAGAAGGACGTGACCGCCATAGGGGCGACCACATTTCCTGAATCTGTCGACCTGGAAGACTCCGCGGAGTTTCAGAAGGTGAATGCTAAGGGCGATCTCCCCTTCCTTCCCGCGCTCTCAACCTTACCAAGAGAGGATGATTCTGGATTAATCGCCTACCTTGATGAGGTCTCTTCTAATAATTCATCTTTTTCATCGTTGCAGGTATTGGATCCCCTAGAGGCTTCAGCTCTCAGAAATGCCATCGTTGATAAAGAGACCGCGGATAGGGAGAAGGAGATCGCTGATAAAATAATCAAAGCAAAAGAGGAAAAGAGAAAAGAGATGGAAGAGGTGACGAGGAAGAAGGAGGAGGCAGAAGAGAAGAGAGAGAAAGAGGAGAAAGAAAAGAAAGAGAAAGAAGAGAAGAAGAAGAAAAGAGATGATGAGAAGAAGAGGAAAGACAAGGAGGAGCGGGAGAAAAGAGAGAAAATGGAGAAAGAGGAGGAAAAGAAAAAAGAAGCGGCTAAGACTGTTGAGGAGGAGAAGAAGAAGGAGGCGGTCAGAATTACTGAGGAGAAAGCGGCTCTGATCGCCGAGGAGGAAAGGAAGAAAGAGGCGGTCAGGATCGCTGAGGAAAAGGCGGCCCTGATCGCGGAAGAGAGGAAAAAGGATGCGGTCTTGCAGGCCGCGGAGAATAAAAAGACTGAGGAGGAGATCGCGGAGAGGTCGCAGATTGCTAAGGAGAAAGCTGCGCTTTCTAGCGGTCTCCCAAGTGATTCTCTTCAGGAAGATCGTTCGAGCAAAGCCGCAACAGATCGCGCGGTGGTGGTCTCAGCTTTGCGAGCTGGTAAGAGCAAAAAGATTCTTCAATCAGTAGAGTTCCTTCCTTTACCTATGGTTCGACCTGTTTCTCCAGAAAGAAAACGTGAGATTGTCTTTATTGAGACCGACGATATCCTCTTGAGTAATGAAGAATTAAAAAGAAGAAGAAAGGAGGGAGAAAAGTCGCAGAAAAGAGATTTGGAAAGAATGGATCTGGAGCATTTAAGGGGATCAGATCGCCTTTCACTGACCGCAGATCCCGTGGTCACTAAAGATGTCGAAAGAGCTTTACGTGACTGCGGTCTCAACTTCTTTCCAAGTATTCTTTCTGCTCATCAAAAATTTTATTTGATCGCTTGTGAATGATTGAAAAAATTCTCTCTTTTGACCTCAGGTGATGATAATGCTGAGATCGAAGAAGGGGAACTTCCTCAGCACATTGCGATCTCCCCTCAGCAAACCAACATTCTTAACCCAATGTTTGAGGATGTTCGCTCTATGCTGATGAGGGAGCGAACTCAGAATGATCAGATTCGCGATCTTGAGGAGAAATTACGTACTAACGAGAAGAGGATCAGAGAAGAATGCGATCTGAGGGTTGCAGAGATCGCACGAGCTCTTAAGAAGGCCGAAAAGGAGGCTGAGTACTACAAGGGGAAGGATGCGGCACTGTCTACGGAAAATGAAAGGCTGAGGGGAGGTCACGCGAAGATGCTGATGAGACCGGGCACCTCCAGCGATCAACCAGCGGCGAGACCGCAGCCTGAAATTGTGTTGATCCCTATGGAGCAGGTGGACAAGGAAATGTCCAAGATTCACCGATCTGCGATGCTCGCCAATCATAGCTTGGTGTCGGTTATGGCTGTAGTGAACGATATGCAGGATGTCGCAGCTCATGTAGGGAGAAACAGGCCTTCTAGGAGATGAACATTTAATTTGAGACCGAGCGGTCTCCGGATTTAAACAATATGTTTTGTAATATTGTTATTAATGTTCCATCTATTTCTTGTGGTCTTTTTTAATTCTATGTTTTGTGCGGTCCTGATTTCTTATAATTTCGATCTCTTTGTGCCTGGATTGCCTGTTATTGCTGTTGTGTTTTATTTATTGAGATCGATCAACATAGAATTCTTTCATATAACCTTGCTTAGGTCGAGCGGTCTGCGAATTTTTGCTGGGCGATCAGTAAAAAGTAATGATTACGAAATGACCCTTCAACTTCTATAAATAGCTGCCTTCATAACTTTTATTTCATGCTCTCTTGAATGCGCCCAAAGTACCGATCTTAGCGATCGCTCAAAATGGTGTCCGCTCGTGCCTCTTCTGCTAACATTTTCCTGAACGCCGATCACAAGCAAGGTCGCCTATCAAAGGATGAATATATTGATTTCATAAAAAAGTATATGATTCAGACTCAGATAGTTGTTAGACCGCCAGCCGATCATGAAAGGTTGAACTTTGGGGAGCAGAAAAAGTTTATCATCCCCATCGATCACTTTGATAACGGGTTGAGGATTCCCCTCCCTTGGGAATGGATAGAGATCTTGGAATACTACGGCTTCGTGCTCGCCCAGTTGGCTCTGAACTCCATCGGTCTGGTCAATGTCTTCATCAATTACTTGAGATCGGAAAAGGTGAAGTTCACAATGAATCTGTTCCGCGCAACCTTTACCGCGAAGATTTTGAAGGAAGGCAGGAAGAAGGAAGAGTTTAAAGGATTGATGTACTTTTCAGCAGATGGAATAAAAATCCTGAATCTTCCTAATAAGATCTCTTTCTGGACAGAGAGATTTCTTGTCTTTGAAGGTGACCTTGGTGGTCTCAGGAGCTCACCCTTTCTGCGACCTGATAGCATCTTTAAGAAGATAAAGGCGGTCTCACATGAAGAGCTGAAAATTTTGACTTTCTTGGCGGGCAAGAGGATCGATCTCGTTCATTATCTAGCGATCTGGCCCGAGATCGCCGAGATCATCCCAGCTGAAAGTAAGTTTTTCTTGGGGTCTCGAATAATTTCCTTTCATGTTTTTTGTGTGTTTTTCCTAACTTTTTCCCAACTTTTAGCGACCTTCGCGGTCCCCGCAAAAGATCTTATCTCCCCAGCAGCGGAAGTTCTTACTTAGAGGGAGAGGAGGCTGAAGCGTGAGGCCGACGTGTTCGGCACTACCTCTTAGACCGTCGAGCGAGATTTTCCCTTGATCGGTTTTAAAAGAAGAATGAAGGATATCAAGGGAAAACCCCTCCTCAAATGGGCGGTCAAAGGAAGATCTGTGAAGGTGTCCACTGATCTTCCCCTATGGAGCGGGAAAGTGACCCGTCACGCATACGCGGTCACCTCAGCTTTGTATGGGCGAAAGAATACAAATGAAATATTAAATATTGAGACCGATGCGCTCCCCGACCTCTGTGCTCAAGTGACCGCCAGAAGCACAATCTTAAACCACCATATGGGGCGGTCTCTTCGCAGCGCTCTAGACGAAATAACTGCCTTGCAAGAAGAAAGAAAAGTGAGAATTTTACTTACATCTTATGAACGCGTTACTTACGATCGCGCGGTCTAACATATATTTCTTTGGCAGCAATTCAAAAAAGCAGCCTATGACCCTGAGAATCCAGCTTTTCAGACCGCCGACCAGGTGCCGGACGAAGTTCGAGGCCGAGGTGGATTTACTGAAGAGTATAAAGACATCACGTTTGCCGATCTCTTTCCTGACGCGGCGCAGAGGATTGAAGAGCAATCTGCGACTACTGAAGAGAACGCGGATATTGCTGATGAGACCGCAGGTCAAGATGAAGATGTCGTGATCGAAGACGAAGAAAGTGGAAGCCGCTATACCCTGGGTCTGGATTCCAGTTCAAGCTCAAGCTCTGGATCTAGAATTCCAGGGAATAGTCTAGAAGAATCTTCTGCTAAAACTGATACTTCCTCTTCGAGTGAGCGGTCTTCTAAGAGATCAAAGAGAGAATGAATTGTAATAATTTTTCCCTTTTTCCTTTTTGGAGACCGAGCGGTCTCGTTGTAGTGAACATTTCAAAATATATATAAAAATTGGATTTCTGTTAGATTTTATCTGAGTGAGTGAACTTGTTTTTGATGCATATGCTTATTTGTTCTTCTGAGTTAAGATCGGCATTCGATCTTAATGCCTTAGATTTACCACAATTTTCTTTCAACATTAAAGAACTTCAGTTGGCGATCTCTTGGAAAAGACACTAAAGACTTTGAAGGAAAGAAAAACTGAAACTATACATAAACAGGACTACTTTGCGATCTCGAGATAATCAGATCGCTAAAAGAAAATCAGCAACTCAACTGTGATCAGAAAGTAACCAACTTATCCACAACAGTTACGCGGTCTCATATTACATAGGTCGCTATATAAGGAAACTATAACTTTGAAGACGATTCGAACTCATCACACTTTGGATGATCGGCTCCCAAATAATTTTCAGGAAACCCGTTTGATGATCCCTTGATAGCCAAGATCATTACTTGAAAAGGAAAATAATTCCTCATGAACTTCCAGTTCAGTGATCCCATTATATTCAGACCGCCATTTTGAAGAAAAAACCCAACTTTCACTTGGTGAGGAATAGAAAACCATGATTATTCCCTGTTGCTTTGGAAATCAGGAAATATTGGAATCTCAAATTTACCGAGACCGGGCCGACCTCTATCAAGCTGGCATAAGAGCTTTCTGAACAGCGACCTCAATTATCCTGAAAAAGTTATATCCGGCAATCGTAAATGACTCAAATCGCTCTTTGGAGAGAGTAGGAAAGAAGAACATGCGGTCTCATAAATTGCTAACCGCCCGATCCCAGTACAAAGGGAT
This sequence comes from Dactylorhiza incarnata, assembly GCA_033032865.1. Lineage (NCBI taxonomy): Eukaryota > Viridiplantae > Streptophyta > Magnoliopsida > Asparagales > Orchidaceae > Dactylorhiza > Dactylorhiza incarnata. The sequence continues at coordinate 8,893,873 of JAWHQI010000015.1, forward strand.
GAATAGGACTTTATAGTAAGAAGATGGGAAAAAGGGATCTCAAAGATGATCCAAAAGGATGGTGTGGTCATGCCGCGGAGGCTATACCGACATTGCCTTTTTTTAAAGGATTGTCGAGTTTACTGCAAACATGCCAATCTAAGGTTCAGGCGACGGTCATGGATGTTTCTGACCGCACCTTACCTAACCACGCTTCAACGAGTATTCGAGAGTTACAGACCAAAATGATCGGTAGGGCAGGTGTGGTCATGCCGCGGAGGCTATACTGACATTGCTTTCCCTGAAAGATCATTAAGATCGTAACAATGTCCTTCCTAATGCATGACAGAGCTGAGCCAGCCACCTAGACCCCCTTGAAATGCTGAGGTGTGCCAGATGTCAGCAAGGACCCGGTATCCTACACTTCCATCACTCGAGCTTGGCGAGCTACTGCTACACAGATTCGAAATCTCCCCGATATCTGTGGTCCCGGCAGAATTACACGTCGAGCTAACAAGTCGAGGGGGAAGATAGTAGGATCCGTCGATGTCTCACTTGACAGGTTTTTGGCTTTTCAAAAAATAACTTATTCTTAAAACTTGTCATCCATCATTCGTATTGTGAATGCTTTGATAATACCTGCGTGATGTTTGAGAGAAGAAAAGTGAGAAAAAGAATGAGTGAATCGGATACGAACATTTAAGAAAAGAAGAGTTTGAGATCATCTCCGCTCCATGAATGAGACAATTCTTTTCCTTCATAAGTTTGGAGATGGTAAGCACCATTTTTAAGCACGCTCTTCACCACAAACGGTCCCGCCCAGTTTGGGTTGAGCTTTCCAACTGAACCAGCTCTTGCTGCTGTATCTATTTTCTTCAGGACTAGATCCCCAACAGCGAACTCTTTGGTTCTTACATTTTTATTGAATAGCCTCGCCATTCTTCTCTTCACCTCTTCTTGCCTGATGATTGCCGTATCTCTCAACTCCTCAATTAAATCAAGGCTGCATTTTAGCTCCCCATCATTTCCTTCCATCGAGTCAATTTGATTATGTTGCGCCAATAATACTCTTGGGCTTTTTACTTCAAATTCCACCGGAATAAGGGATTCGGAACTGTGTGATAATTTGAGTGGAGTCTCTCCAGTAGCAGAACTTGGAGTTGTCCTCAAGGCCCATAAGACGGAAGGTAGTTGTTCTGCCCAGTTGCCCCTGACATTTTCTACCTTCTTTTTCAAGAGATTTATGATGAGTTTGTTGGCGGCCTCTACCTGCCCATTGCTTCTTGGATGATGCACAGAAGCGAAACGTAGCTCAACGCCAATTTGCTTACAGAAATTAATAAGAGTTGAATTGTTGAACTGAGAACCGTTATCCGTGATGATTTCCATTAGGATTCCGTGCCGACATACTATCTCTCCCCAAATAAAATTTTTCACAACTTGAGTCGTAATTTTGGCCAATCCTTTTGCCTCTATCCATTTGCTGAAATAGTCAATCATGACTATAATATATCGACGTTGCCCACTTGCCATAGGGAAAGGCCCAATCAAATCCATTCCCCAAACTGCAAACGGCCATGGAGTTGCTATTGACTTGAGTTGTTGAGCCGGCTGATTTTGGGGAGGAGCAAACTTCTGGCACTTTACACATTTCTTAGCAAATTTTTCCGCATCTTTCCTCATTTGAGGCCAAAAATAGCCTTGCCTCAGAATTCTTTTCTCCAAAGTTCTAGCTCCAGAGTGACTTCCACATACTCCAGAATGGACCTCCTGAATGACCGCTGGAATCTCCTCCTCCGAAACACACCGTGTTAATCGTGAAAGGAAAGTTCTTCTATAAAGCACTCCTGCAACAAGATAATAGTTAGCCGCTTTTTGTTTAAACCTTTTCCTATCCTTTATTGATGAATGGAGCTCTCCAGTTGAAAGATATAGAACAAATGGATCCATCCAAGATGGACGCTGATCAATCTCCATGACCTCTCCTTCTTCAATTGCTGGGCGAAACAATTCCGAAGTTGTTCCCCCCGAGAGAAGTCCAAATTTTGCCAACTCATCTGCTTCCACGTTCTCACCCCTTGGAATATGGTCGATGGTAAAGCTTTTGAACTTCCCTACCTCGATTTTTACCAGAATTAGATACCGCTTTAGAATACTATCTCTAGTTTTGAAAGTTTCGTTTACTTGAGAAGCCATCACCAAAGAATCTGTGAAGACTTTGACATCGTCAATCCCCAGCTCTCTAGCAAACTTAAGACCGGCTAGCAAAGCCTCATATTCCTCCTGATTGTTTGTTACTTGAAAATAGAACTTCAGCGCTTGATCCAGCCTTACTCCATTTGGGTTGATTAAGACAACTCCCGCCCCGGAAGAATTTTTTAATGAGGCTCCATCTACGAAGATTTTCCAGGCAAGGGGCACTCCGACCCCCTTCTGCGACTCAACTTCTTTGGCATCCACCATGAAGTCTGCTAAAACTTGAGCTTTGATCGCCACCCTTGGAACATAAGATATGTCAAACTCACTGAGCTCTATTGCCCACTTTGCCAACCTGCCTGAATGCTCTGGCTTCTCCAAGACACTCTTTAATGGAAGATCAGTAACGACTAGAATCGAATGTGCTTGAAAATATGGTCTTAATCTTCTTGCTGAAGTTATAAGCATTAAGGCCAACTTTTCGAGAATAGGATAACGAGTCTCTGCATTTTTCAGGATTCGACTCACGTAATAGACTGGGAATTGCTTCTTTTTCTCCTCTCGGACCAAAACAGAGCTTATGGCATCGGCTCCGACTCCCATATACAGAAATAGATTTTCTCCCTCTCGCGGGCTTTGGAGCAAAGGGGTTGATGTCAATTGCTTTTTAAGCTGAGTGAAAGCATCATCACATTCCTTTGTCCACTCGAACTTACTCCCTCCCCGGAGGGTTTTAAAGAAGGGTGCACTCTTATCCCCTGACCGGGAGATAAAGAGACTTAAGCCTGCCATCCTCCCTCCCAGCTGCTGAATTTCTTTTGGGTACTTGGGAGGTGGCATTTCCAGAATAGCTTTTACTTTGTCAGGATTGGGTTCCAGCCCTTCTGGAGTAAGGAGGTGACCCAGGAATTTTCCTTTACTTGCCCCAAAAACACACTTCAACGGATTCAACCTCATATTAAAAGTTCAAAGGGTTGCAAAAGTTTCCGAGAGGTCTCTAAGATGAGAAGAGAATAATTTACTTTTTACCAAGAGGTCATGAACGTATACCTCAAGGTTTCTTCCTTTTTGACTCCTGAAAACTATATCCATCATTTTCTGATAGGTTGCTCCAGCATTCTTTAGCCCAAAAGGCATTACGAGATAACAGAAGCAACCATCATTTGTGATAAATGAAGTATGAGGTATATCTGGTTTATGCATTCTGATTTGATGGTAACCTGAAAAAGCATCTAAAAAACTCATAAAAGAATAACCTACCGCAGAATCTACTAAAGAATCTATCCGAGGCAAGGGGTAGCAATCCTTGGGGCAAGCTTTATTGAGTTTAGTAAAGTCGACACACATCCTCCACTTCCCACCTGACTTCTTTACCATTACAATGTTTGACACCCATTCTGGGTATTGGATTGGTTGGATGAACTTTGCCTTCAGGAGCTTCCCTACCTCTTCACGGATGGGCTGTGCTAGAGTAGTTGCAACAGACCTATTCTTCTGCTGGATCAGGATGAAGTTTGGGTCAATATTGAGATGGTGGCAAGCAACATTCGGATATACTCCAGGCATGTCATCTGCCGACCAAGCGAAAATATCTAGATTTTGCAGAAGGCAAGAGATGAGCTGACTCTTGTTAGCTTCAGGTAATTCAGCGTTGATGGAGAGGCTCTTGCTCTCATCTTCCTCGCTGATCCGAACCTCTTGAGTTGCTTGGGCAGGTTCCAAGCGAACTCCATCTCTTGTACCCTCCTCAATTTCCTCTGCAGCTTGGATTTGTTCAGGAACTTCAATTGATTCAGCCATCATGACTTCTTGGGGAGAAGAGGACACGATCATGTTGACCGTCTTTACGTAGCATTCCCTAGCTTTCCTTGGGTCGCTCCTGATTCGGTGTTGTTTGCCGTTCAAGGCGAACTTCACCGCTTGATGATAGGTGGAGACAATGGCTTGATATGCATTCAAGAAGGGTCTTCTAAAGATGGCGTTGTAGCTACTGGGAGCATCAACGACTATAAATTTGACCAGCTTCACTATCCCTCCCAGAATCACAGAAAGAGTGACGAGCCCTTCTACTTCTTTCTTCTCTCCTGAAAAACCATAAAGGGGGCCTTCAGTTGAAAGGAGGGGTTTACCTGTCTTCAACGCCTCGAAGGCAGGTTTGAAGAGCACGTTGACTGAGCTTCCCGTGTCTATCAGAATCTTTTCTACTGTATAATTTTCAATTACAGCTTTGATGACGACCGCGTCGTCAAAGGGATTCGCGGTCTGAGGAAGGTCTTCATCACCGAAAGTGACCGTTCCCCGGACCGGGGCTGAAGAGGTGGCAGCAACCTCTGATTGATAAACCCTCTTCAGACTTGCCTTCCTTGAAGATTCTGGACCTGCACATCCGTGGATGCAGAAGAGATTGCCCAAGGCGCCTTCGTCATCAGCATCCACACATTCATTAGGAAAGCCGATATTGCCGAGATTGCCAATATCATCCACTTCTTCGCATGCCCAATGGACTTCCGCTACTTTCTTAGCCTTGGAGGTTGAGGCTTTGGCAGAATCATTCTTCTGAATGAGATCTCGGAGCTTACCCTCCTTCAGAAGCTTCTCTAAGAACAGGCGGAGAGCTCTACAATCCTCTGTCAAATGTCCCCTATCTCTATGGTACTCACAGTAGAGAGTAGGATTTCTGGTCTTTGGATCCGAGTTTAGCGGAGCTGGCTTCTTGAAAAAGGGCTGCTTTTGAAGGATTTGGAGCACTTCACTCATAGAAACACCAAAGTCTGTAAAAGACTCTTGGGATTCATTGTAGAGCGAAGGAATGGGCAGAAGAGGAGGTTGGGCGTACTGGATCTGGTGGACTGGGGTGACTTGCGGAGCAGGGGTAGCAGGGGTTTGAAGAAATGAACCTTGAGGTGGGAAAGAATGGTTACCTCGATTGAAGCGGTTTTTGCGATAGTTCTTACCTCTCGGAGCTGGAGGTGGGAGCTCTTGTCGAGGCTTTGAGGAAGACGGAGCCGGATAAAATCCCGCAGAGCCTTTCTGAGTGGCCCTGTTTGTCAAATTGCTCACATAGGTGGGGTTGTTGATCTCCCCTTCTATGTAGCGATTGGCAATGCTGATCAACTCCTGATAGGAGCTAGGCTCCTTGGTTGTGACTTTGAACTTCAGAGGACCCTCCTGCAGGCCACTGATCAAAGCTACCATATAGAGCTCGAGATCCATATCCCTGACTCCGAAGATCTATTTCTGAAAACGGTCAACGAAATGCACCGCAGTTTCGTTGTCGCCTTGCTTAATCTTGAAGAGGGTCACAGGACCACTCTTCCTTTTCTTCGCGGTGGCAAACCTTAGAAGGAGCTCTTGCCTCAGGGCAGCAAAGATCGAGATAGATTGACAAGGCAGCTTATAGAACCATTCCATGGCCGACCCATCAAAGGAGGTGACCATCAGCTTGCACCTTACTCCATCTGAAATGGTCCTGAGGGCAACAGCAGACTCGAAGGCTTGAAGATGACACATTGGGTCGGTTTCTCCTGTATACACTGGAAGGCGAGGTTCTCTGAATCCATGAGGAATCGGATCCCGACGAATCTCATCGGTAAAGGGGGAAGGCTCCCCAAAAACAGAAGGTCCTGGAGGAGGAAGAAAAGGTGCAGGAGAATCTTGAGGGTAAGCAAACCCTTCTTCAAAATTCAGGGTCTGAGCCGGAGGCCCCTGGGTTGCGGCTCGGAAAGAATTACGGCGGGCGGCGAACTCCTCATGCTGAGATCGCTGAGGAGCTGCGGGCTGGAAGACGGGGTGATCGCTCGGGTGACCGCCTGCCATGCGGTCAGGAGTAGCGACCTGAGAGGTTTGAGGAAGGATCTTCTGGGAGATCGCGGCTAGAACCTGGTTCATAGCCTCAATCTGCTTCGCAGACTCCTGCTGAGTCCGGACAACTTCTTGCCGATCTCGAGCGGCCTCTTGCTGAGACTGCGCAATCTCCTGCTGAACAGAGGCGGCGTCCTGCCAAGCTCGGGCGTCCTCACGGAGAGCTTGTTCAACACGAAGCTTGAAGCGGCGCTCAAGCGCTTCTAACGGGTTGTGATCGGAAGGGGGAACGCTGGGAGATTGCAGGGGACGACCTCTACGGCGATCAGCCATCTTGAAAGTCCATGGATTTCACCTGACACTTCGAATCTGAAGGTCGTGTGTTCGTTCTGTTGGTGCCAAAAATGGTACCTCCAAAATTCATACTAAAGGGGATGGGAGAAAACTGCGAAGTGCAGGTTACTAAGACAGAAGATGCTGGAACAAAAGGAAATCGATCACGAAATGGCGATCACGAAGAAATGAGACCGCTTACACAGGTTGTAAACTGGAGCCTCGGAGCAAAGATCCCTTTTCTGGTACCCCTACCCCTCTATTTATAGACGAGTGGGCTGCCCAAACGGGCAGAACTGAAAACTACGGGCTGCCCGGGGTACAGGAGAGCCGGGGCAGGGAAATGGGGTACAAATAACAAAAATAAGGAAAACGATCAGACCGCTTAAGCTGGCGGTCTCGCACTGTCTTGACCGCTTGGTACTTAGAAAATTTTGGTTGAGGAGGCAGCTTGTAAGACCCCAAATCTGAAAATTCAGAAATCTGGAATCCAGAGCTGTCGCCGGCGACAGTGGCTGTCGCCCGGGCGATAGCGTTCTGTTGAGAAGGTTCTGCCGTGAGCTGTGGACAGCGTTGACTAGTCAATGTCGGTTCATTGTCGCTGTCGCCAGGGCGACAGTGGCTGTCGCCGGGCGACAGCTCAAATTTGGACTTTATGGCCGAAATCAAGGGCATTGATTGCACTTGGACTTTGGTGGCTTGTTTTGTCTTGGGAGGCTTGGTGGCAGCATACAAGGCCGAAAATCCCTCTCTTTTCAATTATTTTCTTAAGGGTTCTTAAGAGAGAGAGAGAGAGGAGCTTGGAGAAGAAGGTGAATAGAAAACCCTAGCTTGGAGCTTGGGTTTGGAGGAGCTACACTCATCCAATCCCTTCAAAGTTGGTGGCTACGCGTAGAGGAGGGCAAGGCGCTCCTTTCCATCCGTGTAGAACGTCAAGCCATGGTCTCAAAGGGGCGTTTAAGGGTAACGAACTTTTCTACCATCTCTTGGACATGCCTTAGTCCATTCCCTTGCATCGTTGAGGCCCCTACTCAAAAGGGTGAGGTCGTGGCCTCCAATGGGTCGATTCGTGTTATCCCCGTCCAAGTTGCATACATATAGAGTCCGTGCGTGATACGGACGTAGGCGCGCTGTGTGAAGCCCATTCGTGATGGTTCGTCTAGATTGGTGATGCCTTGTGGTATTGTGCGTGCTCGGGGAAAACCCCGTGTTGTTATCCTGCTACGTAGGACTGGAGAGTGCTACTGCATGCGCAGCAACGCCCGGGGGTGTGCCCCGGGGAGCACCCAAAGTTAAAAGGCAGAAATGGAGTTCTGTCTAGCTGTCGCCGGCGCGACAGTGACTGTCGCCTGGGCGACAGCTCCCCAGAATTGGATTCTGGTGAATTTGGGTGTTCTGAGGCTAGGGAGTGCTACTGCATGTGCAGCAATGCCTGGGGGTGTGCCCCGGGAAACATCCACAGCTAGAAGCCAAATTAGGGTTTGTGCACTGTCGCTGGCGACAGTGAATGTCGCCTGGGCGACAGCTCCCAGACATGGGTCTGGTGATGTTTGTTGTGCCCACCTGTTGAGGGAACCTGAGGTCGGCGTGCCCGACCTGTAAGGGTGTCCTGGTGGATGACTTAGCAGCCCGTGGAGCCGGCTAATTGAGAATACCTGGGCTGAGGGGACGCCATACCCGCATTTTGTGTTGTACAACGAGTGTGTGAACAACGGGCATTTGGCGAACCTACACCCGAACCATTGCAGCACCTGATTAGTAAGGCTCGAATAGCATGTCGGGAGGCAATGGGGAAGAGTCTTCGGACTGCGCAAGTTCACAATTAAAGCACGGGGGAGCCCTGGTATTCGGGCCGCCGACTTTAGCCTCGAAGGGCAAAACCATCAAGAGTGGATGGTGGTGGAAGGCGTAGTACACCAAAGAGTGCCTGAGTGCACGAGACATGGAGGCCATTCCCACGTTTGTGTTGTTGCATATGTATGAAATGTTGTGGGCTCGTCTAGGCGCACTCTTAGATATGTATATGCTGTTGAGACTGTTTTGCAGGGACGGTTAGCAATGCCACCCCCTCGAAGGGGTGGGGTCGTTATAAATTGGTCAGCTTTAGCTGACCGTTGCCCTGTTTTGCCACCGTTTTTGGTGGGCTTGTTGTACAAGTGCTGGACCGAGCGGGAACTTGGCGGGCTGAAGCCCCTGCGCTGCTGCAGCCCTTGAAGGCCTTTGATGTTCCTTCTGTTTTTCATGTATGGCCGGCCTGCGCGCCGATGTTGGTAAACTGTAAGGCCGTCGTGCCTCTTTTGTGTTGTAAAACATTTTATTCCAAGTTAATAGAAGTGGACATACCCGAGTTCGGGTCTTGTGGTTTATAATTCTGTCTCTCTCTCTCTTTTACTTCCGCATAGAATGCTCTGAGTTAGGCTTCGTGGTATAGTGTTGTTGTATACTCAATAGTGACGTTCCCGTTTGTTTTGTAGTACATGGCGTGGGGCCCCGGCCGGACCTTCTGCTATATGCTTCTTAACGGATGGGGGTGTTACACAGCTGGCGATCTGGACGGTCACCGAAACTGAGACCGCTGAGACCGAAAAATTTGACCAGCAAGAGGAGGTCGCGGGCTTTCCGGACAAACAGTTACCTCAGTGTCACTAGGAACACTGGTGTCGTCGCCGTCGTTTCCAAGTCCCATGAGGCATATGTTTGCTTCCTCATCTTTGCTTGATGAAGTTCCACTTGATTCTTCGGAGGAGGAGGAGGAAGAGTCATCCCATGTTCTAGCTTTTAGTACTTTCTTCTTCTCCTTCCCTTTGTGCCGTTTTTCTTTCTTCTCCTTCAAGAACTTTGGGCACTGGCTCCGTATGTGCCCCGTCTTCCTACAATGATAGCATTCCGGTGGAGGTCTCTCTTCTTCATTGTCGCTCTCTTTTTCTTTCTTTGAAGATGACCCTTTCCATCTTTCACCCTTTTGGAAATATTTTCGAAAGGTGTTTCTCCTTTCCGGATTGCGCATGAACTTTCGAAAGTTCTTCACCAAAAGACTTTCTTCATCTCCTCATCCGATCCTCTTGGCACTCCTTCTTTGACTTTAATGCCAACGCCTTCTTCTTTGGCTCCTTGTTGTATTCATCATGTTGAATTTTGAGTTCTACCTCATGGGTTTTGAGATTCCCAATGAGGCTCTCAACTTGGAGCGTCCTTAAGTTGTGCGACTCTGAAATAGCCGTCACCTTCGGGTTGAATTTTGGAGGAAGAGAATGAAGGATCTTACGGACCAAGTCGCCATTTGAGAAAGTCTTTCCAAGAGCTTTTGAGGCGTTGACGATCTTGGTGAAGCGCGTGTACATACCATCAACATATTCGCTTTCAACCATTCGGAATTTTTCATATTCTGACTCTAGTTGAAACAGCTTGGAATCTTTAACCTGCGATGTACCTTCATGAGTAACTTCCAAATGATTCCAAATTTCATAAGCAGTAGCACATGCAAAAATTCTATTAAATTCATTTCTATCCAATGCACAAAATAGAGCATTCATGGCTTTTGCTTTATTTTTACATTTGAGTTTATCCCGATCGTCCCATTTATCTTTGGGTTTTTCTAACATAACTTCTCCAACTACAAATGTAGGAGTGTATTCTTCTTCTACCATGTTCCAAACCTCAATATGTTGGGTCATTAGAAAACAACGCATCCTATTTTTCCAATAATTATAATCCGACCCAGTAAATAGTGGAGGTCTAATAATTCCCTGACCCTCGAAAAAAGCGAGATCATAAGACGTCATTATTCCTGGTTTTTAAACCGTTTGGAATAACCTGGCTTTGATACCACTTGTTGGATCTTACGGCGCCCTTAGAGGGGGACTGAATAAGGGAATAAAATTCTTTTTATAATTTTCTAGATAATTACTAAGTTGTTTTTGATTAATAGGAAATTAGATGACAATTTAGTAATAACAATTTTGCAATAATGAAATTTTACGCCAATTGAGAGAAATCAAATAAACACAAATATAATCATGATTGCATTATATAAAAAGGGTGTTTACAAAATTTGATTTCAATGTCGCTAGAAATCGGAGGCGTACAAAAGTAAATTTTTTTTCCTTTTCTATACCGACTTGTATCCCCACAAACCGGTTGGCTTTAGCCTATCCTTCCCCGGATAAGGCCTCAAGCCGCTCTAGCCAATCCTTCCCCGGATATGGTCTCGAGCACCCCCTAGATCTAATCCCCTAGACCTAGTCGCCAACTCACGCGGCGAATTCCCCCTAAGCTGCGCAAGGACCTAGTCGCCAAAAACAAGGCGATTTCACTACAAGATACAAATAAAGAAGTGAAGTAAATAATAAGCAAACTCCCTCTTGAGATTTCTGGAGATGAGGATGAAGGATTGCTGAAGCACAAGCGAGGTCGAAGCGATCGTTCTTCGGATGCAGCGTGATGGCTTCCTTCTCCAGAATTTCTTCTTTGGCTTTGAGTGGGAGATGATGTTTCGGCAGAGTAGCAGCACGAGAGTTTGGGCACAAGTAATGTCTCTGGAAGTTCTAACCCAAAAGAGAGAGAACACATCGTTTTATAGATCTTGGAGCTAGCGCCTGCGGTAGCGTTCGTGTGGAGCGGTTGCAAAAACCGTCGACTGCGTGGCTCTCTGCACGAACTTGAGATAGCGCATGCGGTAGCGATAGCGCTGGCGGTAGCAGTCGTGTTGAGCGGTTGCGGAACCATCGAAGGCGCAGCGCTATGTACAAACTCAAGATAGCGTCAGGCGGTAGCGCTAGCACTGGCGGTGGCGCTAAGGAAACTGCTGAGACAAAACCAACTGAGCTAGCGCCTGGCGTTAGCGATAGCGCTGGCGTTAGCGATAGCGCTGGCGGTAGCGCTGCTCCTTTCAAAAGATTGTTCCAAGCTGCTTTATACCTGTGGAGTATTTCACCTATAGTTCCTGCACACTATAAACACACTACAAGCAATATCAAATACAATATGGGATTTGTTATTCTCAAACAAAGGAATGTGACACACATGTCCAACAGAGCGTCTTGAGGCCGTATCTGGGGAGAGATCGGATAAAGCCAACCGGTTCGTGGGGATACGAGTCGGTATAGAAAACAAAAAGAGTGGTCATATTATTCGCTTCGATTTCTAGCATCATAGAAATCAGATTTTGTAATCAATTTTATAAATCATAATCATGTCTTTTCTTGCTTAATAAAACTGATTTCATTTCTAATTTCATTATCTCTTTACTTTTGATTTAACTTACTTCGACCAAAATATCAAAATTGTTCTATAAAAGTTTAAAGTTTGTAAAGCCCTTATTCACCCCCCCCCCCTCTAAGGGCACCTCACGATCCAACAAGTGGTATCAGAGCCAGGTTATTCCAAAATGGTTTCACCATCGGGAATAATGGCGTCTCTTGATCATGATCTTGCTTCTACTAATGGGGAAAATTTTTATGTAAATGAAAAATCACTAGCACCACCTTTATTCGAAGGGAAAAATTATAAAAGGTGGAAAATTTTAATGGAAAAATTTCTCAAGTCCTTAGGCATAGATGTTTGGAACATTACTATTGAAAAAACACCTAGCGTATTAAATAAAAATAAAATGTTTTTAAATGCAAAATCTATGAATAGTCTATTTTGTGCGTTAGACCAAAATATTTTCAAACTTATTTATACTTTACCTACCGCTTATGAGATTTGGAATTTTCTTGAAAGAACTTATGATTCTCCTTCTGTAGGTATGGAACAAACACAAGTATTGGAGAACATACAAGCGTGCACAAATATTCAAGAAAGCTACTCAAATGATGGATCCATAGAATGCTCATCAAGCGAAAAGGATGATGGAAACTCTTATTTGGAAGAGGAAGATGAAGAAGATAAAGGAACAATATGTTCAAATCTTCCCTCATCCACAAGCGCTGTAAGGAAATCAAAATCTCTTATTGCGTGTAATTCTATTTCTACATTACAATTGCTACAAATTACAAAGCGCAAAATTATGAAATTAAAAAATGCTAATTGCAAATTGCGCTTAGAAAATAAAGATTTAAAGGCAAAAACTAATGAAGAATCAAATTCTAATTTATCTAGTTCTACCCATGTCTCTTTAATTGAAAACTTTACATCGTGTATAGAATTTAATGATTTAAAAGAAAAATACTAGGAACTTGAAAATAAACTTTTTTTGTAAAAGAACAAAATAAAAGATTATGTTTAGAAAACTCTTCTTTGAAAAATGATTGTGCTAAGTGTAAAGACTATAAAATTGAAATTAAAGAGATGGATAAAACATTTGAGGAATAGAGAAATAACTATCAAAATCATATTGATTTAATTGTTTTCACTCTTAAAAATAGCACAATAGCTTATAATAAAGCTAGACATAATTTAAAAATTAAGAATAATGAATTAGAAACTAAAATCAACTTGCTTAAGGAAATCGTAAAGACAAACTCTCAAAACATAAATTCACAATTTCAAGTAATATCTAAAAACAAGTTGAATATGAATGTCTTGACTAAACCTAAAAATGGGAGTAAAGAACACAAAGTATTTGTAAATCAAAATCCCAATCACTATTATTTACAAAATCATTCTTCTCCCAACTTAAAAATAGAAGTGCACAAATTTCCAATGAAAAATATTTTCAATCATCATTACCACTATACTCTTCAAAATAAAGACAATCATAATGGAAATTTGATGCATAAAAATAATATTAAACCAAGGTTTGAATGGAGACCCAAAGTTAAAGATGAAACACAAACTCTACTCAAAAGGGCTCATTCATTTCCATCTCCCCAAAAGAAAACACGATGTATTTGAGTACCCAAAGGAACCATCCCACTTGGTCCCCTTTGGATAACTAAATCTCTTATTCATTAGGTATCATACAAATGCATGAAGTAGAAATAATTAAATATGAAATATCATCAACTCTACTTCATGATATGCTTAATCTTTTTTGTTTGTTTTCTTTTTTTTAACCATCATGCTATGGTCATTTTGTATAACATGTGATATGATTTTCACACATTAAGCCACAAATTCATTAATGAATCAAATTGAATGAAATTGAATAAAAGTCATATCATCTCTCAAGTGACCTATCTATCCTTCTTATTTTTAACCTTCTAAATCCATTACCTTTAAATGTCTTATATCGCCATTATAAATTAAATGCTAAATGCTTATATGATATAATCAAGACTAATAAAATAATTATCAAAAAAGGATTTAAAGAAAGAATATGGGGTCTTTGGCAAAATATATAAAATGCATAAGTGATTGATTACCTATTTAATATCCTTATGTCATTTGATAGCCTCAAATATGTTTAATCATAATCACAAAAAATCAGAATTGAATAACTGCAAAAATCATATTTTTTTTAAACAAAAACCAAAATTAAATTTACAAAAATATGCAAGATTTTGACGCAAACTTCAAATGATCATAACTTTTGATCCGATTGTCTGATTTTCGCCCATAATAACTTTTTGGAATGAGGACGAGAAGATCTATGCAATGGCAAATGAGCTTTGCTCGTTTGAGTTCATTTGGACCATCAAAATTGCCAAAATTCAACTCTGTTTAGAAGTTATATCAGTTTTTCTTTTTCGCCAATTTTTTTTGTCTCCGGATTTTATGTCACAGGCCCATGTGTCCCCTTCCAAAAAATCATATGCTTGTAATCTTTACATAACCTTGAACCTCATTACCATAACCTTTTCTTTCTAGCATCATCACTTACTATAAGAATAAATCAATGTCTATGCTAGATACCATGTTATGCTAAAGAAAAATAGAATAATGAAAATTAAAAGTCAAGGAAATTATATATATATATGTTTTTATTAAAAAAAAGAGAAATTTTATAAAACCTTTCAAAAATAACCAAAAAAAATAGTTTCTCATTGTATTCATTATTCACCTTACAATCTTTCTCTTTAATATTTTGAAAAGGTTGAATATGAATTGTTTTATATATTTCACTTACAATAATTAATTATAAGTATCAAAATCTCTATGTGATAAAATTAATAATCATAATTATATTATGTAATATCAAAAGATCTTTTAATTCAAACATTACGCATAACTACAAAAGATCCTTTTGGTTTTATCATATGATTGGTGATCATGATAATTATATGAATAAATTATGTATTGTGGTTACATGTATCTTACTATATCTAGACCTTAGAATCACCTTGATATCAACAATGTCTAATCAAATCATCACTTAATTCTAGGTCTACAAAGTAGTCTACAAAGTGAATTTCTATCAATTTAAAAGACATGCATTATTCTTATGGCATAATATGAACTCATCATACTAGCATCATCAACTAATAAATATTATCATTCATGCTAGTTATCAAATAATGTCATAATGAATCCATCTTAAAGTAGTAAAATTAAAAGATAAAAAACTATGTGACTTTAAATTGTTTCCATAGGACAAAATGTTTTGGATGTCCATGATCATTCACCCACATTATGTGTCTCGGAATAGCGAGGGCGTAGGATTGTATACAATAGAAGACCTAACCTCTAAGTCATGTCTTGTCCTTAACCGGGGAGGGTTCCAGTGGGGCCTTGCGAGGCACTGGGGGGAAAGAGTGCTAGGTTAAGCATTCTCTAGTGTGTGTGCATATAGGATTAACACCCCAATCTATGGCATGTGTGTAGCCCCTCATGCCCATCCATCACTTAGTACGGGGCTAGTGTGTAGGCATATAGTTAGGGTATTATTATCTAAGACATTCATAAATCGTATATTTTGCATGCACTCTTTATGACTATATTATTCATGCATTCTTATTTTAATCAAACATGTTTATCTTGTGTTTTGCATATTTTATCATTTTTGATCTTTAATGATTATATAAAACACAAGTATTTGAAAACCAAATAAAAGTATAAAAACCTTATTTGAACAAATAAAACATGCGTAATGAGTCTTCTAATGATCTCCAAAATGTCTGAAATCTATACACTAAGAAGGCCTTTCTATAATAACATGAAATCAAAGAAAAGTTTTTTTTTAAAATGCATGAAATCATCTACTATTTCGGCGTTAACTACTTAACGCCAGGCGTTAGCCTTTTTCGTCAGATGAAAATTCTGTTGTCACTATTATATTTCTGGTATTTTCTGTTGATTTTTCTCAGTTTATTATGTCTGATTTCAAATTATTTTGTTCTTAATTTGTTAAGTTTATTCCAAAATACAAGAAAATTCATATAATTCAAAATGATCAAAAATATGATTTTGTTATCTATTTTGCCTTAACTCTTTACAAAATTATAGTTTGACTACAAAACTTCACAAGAGCAAACATCTTTGTTATTTTGATTCCAATGGTCAAAATAAATTTTGGCATACTCACAAAGATAGTCTTCAATGTATAATTTTAATTTCAAATTTTCTAAACATTATTTTATCTTCATGCCTTGACTTTAATCTGATTATGTGCAATGAAATAGTCTATAGATAATTGTGTACGATTGTCTAGCATGCCTCTATGATGGCGCGACCCCGCCACCACTTTCTGATGATGACCTGGTTGCTGAAGCGCAACACTACAAGGACTTGAGGCGCCGTGACGATGCTAACGGAAACCGGAGTTACAACCTCCGCCCGCGGCGTACCAAACCCGCTTGAAGATTTCTATTTAAATTTTAGATCGTTTATTTCATATTTGCGGATATAAAATTATTTCATATCTTGGAAATAATTTTATATTCATTTTGCTCTTGTTTATTTGTCATTTCCTTATTTTGAACAATGGTGTGCGTTTAGCCGATTGGATGGTGGATTAGTTAGCCATCATGGTTTGATGTATTTTGTAAACTCCTATTTAAAGGAGGCTTTATGAGAGTAAAGGAGACATTGAAGACAAAAAAAAACCTAATCCTCCTTGTGAGAATTTCGGCCAAGAAGGAGAGCCTCCTTGCCGCCGCCCCTCCCCCCCCCCCCCCCCCCCCCCCCCCCCCCCCCCCCCCCCTCTTGGTGTGACTCCAAGGCCGCCCCCCTCCATCCTCTTCGGTGCGACTCCGGCGAGCCTTCCGCGGTGCGACTCCAAGGAAGAAAGGGTGCTTCTCCATTCGGTGCGACGCCGGTGGAACCATGGAGAGAGAGATTCTCCCACATCTATCTTGAGTGCAAGCATGTTCTTGGTTGGGTAACCTCTCCCCTTTTCTAGTGATTCTTCTACGGTTATTTTGTGGAGGTTTTGTAAAACCTATTTATCCGTGATTTTAATCTTCTCGCTTGCAAAAATCTGAAATAATAGTGTTGTTATTGAACCTCTTGTTGTCCGGATCGGGAAGATCCGTTGCGGGAGCGAAACTCGGCCTAGCCTTGGTTTGCTCTCCAAGATTGGCGCACTTGGCGTTAACAAGGGAGTTAACCTCAACTAGAGCTTTATCGTCGCGTGAATGTTCACCACCGCTCCAAGAAAATTGCCGCTGCAATTTGAAATGAATCAAATGATGGAATAGATGCTTGTGTAGGTGCGGTGAGTTGTGTGCTTGTTGGAGAGGTAGGTCTTGTCTAAGGACGTGGTATCGAGTCCGGTTGTGAATCTTCTTGTTTTAATTTGTCATTTGGATTTGGGAGCCCACCCGACCTCTTTATTTGCCGCTCTTGGTCGGAGTACTCTTGGAACGAGATCTTTGAGAGCAAGCACGACCTCTTTCCGTTCGCTTTTGGTCGGAGCCCTCTCCTTCTTATTTTATGTTGAATGTTGTTTTCGTCTCCGTTAGCGTAGCGAGCACGTGTTCACGATAGCCCTACATCAATTTGGTATCAGAGACGGTCGTGTTGAGTTCTATCTCGACACCATCCTTACTCTAAGATCTGTAGGTTATCCGTCCTCTAGTCGGTGCGTTCGATAGCACGGTCAAAATCTGAAAATTTTCGGATTGGTCTGCATTTAGTAAAATCTTCGAATTTTAAAACTTGTCAAATGGGTCTGAAAATTTTTCTGCAACTTCCTGCGCGTATTTCCAGCAACATTAAAACAGAAAAATTTTCGATTCGTTCTCGTTAGGTCGGCCTGAAAATTGGGAACGTCGTAATTCTGTCTAGTCGGTCTGCGAATAGCCGGCTAAGTTTGTCATTTTTCAGCGAAATTCTGGAAAAACAAAATTTAACGATCTACGTATTATCCACGTCAGGAATCTATAAAAATATCCTACCTTCAATATAGCTACAGCCCTAGGAAAAATCATCTTTCCAAAGCTTTCTTGAACCTGAATGCGCACTAGGCTAGGAACGGAGTACGCGACACCGTCTACATCTAGGATGGCTGCGAATCAGCACAATGATCCCAACACCGAGGCCATAGCAGGTCTACATACCGAAATGACTGAGCTTAGGACAATGTTAGAACAAATTTTACGGAATCAAGGAGGACCGCCACCACCACCCGGTGGTGTTGAGGGGCCCAACCGGCACCAACCGGTCACTGATTCGGATTCTGATGGAGACCACCCCGAGTGCCCCCTTGAGAACACATCCCGAGCGTGGTTTTGATATCACTAGAGCCATTAAGATGGATGCCCCCACCTACGATGGCATGGGAGACCCCCAGGTCTTCCTTAGCTGGGTAGTTGATATGGAATGTTACTACCAGTGGCACAATCTCACGGATCTCCAAAAGGTCCAAGTCGCCCGCATGAAGTTGACAGATCATGCGAAAACCTTTTGGCTGAATGAGGAAAGGAGGTTGGGAGCCGGACAGGGAGTCCCACCTATCGGATGGGCGGTGATGAAAAATTTGCTCACCGACCAATACGTTCCCGCTTACCACCAAACACAGATGTTCGATGAACTAGCCACCCTGCGGCAAGGTTCAAATTCGGTGGCCGAGTATGTGGGAGAGTTGAAGGACCGTATGGTGCATTGCGAGTTTAGGGAACTCCCAGAGGTCACATTATCCAGGTTTCGTAAGGGGCTTCAACCCCATATCCAGCGGAAGCTCTTGCGCTATGGGCACACAGATCTGAACATGACTTTCAATGCCGCCCTAGACATTGAAAAGCACTTAGCCGCCAATGATCACTCCCATTATTCCTACACGAGGAATAAGACCACCGTTGGAGAGTCTTCTTCCACCTATCCGGACAAGTGAAGGTCTAGGACCACCGAGTCTAAGTTCGTCGTGATCACCTCTAGGAACACTAGGAACCCCACGAGTGAGCGTGTTCCCATTGGGAAAGTTAGCAAGGCCAATACCACGTGTTATTCTTGCGGTGTTCCAGGCCACTATGCCTTTGAATGCCCAACTAAGACTAAGGTCGTTGCCCTCTTAGACATGGCCGCCGATTCTACTGACTATGTGTATGAGGCCGCCGAGGAGAGCGACCCCGAAGGCGTCCCAAATGATTTGGAAGACGATCCCCCCCCCCCCTCATGGTGATGCGTTGTATTCTGATCACTCCACGTCCGCTAGATGACTGGAGGAGGATGAGTATTTTCTCTCTGATCTTTAAGAGTGGTGACAAGTTGTGCAAGCTCATTATAGATAGCGGTAGCTGTGTGAATGTTATCTCTGAGAACGATGTTAAACGTATGAATCTGACCACGAAACCACACCCCACACCCTACCAGGTAGCTTGGATTAGCAAGGTTACCGTCCCAGTTAGCAAGCGTTTCCTGGTCCCTCTTACCTTTAAATCTTACACAGATGAGGTCTGGTGTGACGTCCTCCCCATGGACGCGTGCCACGTGTTATTAGCCCGCCCTTGGCTTTATGACCGTGACGTTACACATTTCGGTCGAGCCAATACTTATGAATTCAAATTCAACGGTAAGACCATCACATTGAGACCGACCGTTTCGAAGGAGCTGGTAGCTTTGGCTAAGGACACTACCGTCCCGGCCGGGAGGAAGGCTTTGAGCCTAGTTGGTAGGAGAGAGTTTGTGAGAGATCCTTTTCTTGAGGGAGTTATGTACGCATTAGTTCTTATGGGTGCGAAGGATGAGTCGGAAGCATCGAATGAGTTGCCTAGGGCGTTACGAGCACTTTTGGACGAGTATAAGGACGTGTACCCAGAAGAGTTGCCTTCTGTGTTACCTCCATTGAGGAACATACAGCATGCGATAGATCTCATTCCGGGTTCGTCCTTGCCGAACCAACCCCACTATAGGCTTCATCCCGCGGCCCATAAAGAGCTACAGACTCAGATCGAGGATTTGATGAAAAAGGGATTCATCAGGACTAGCATGAGTCCTTGTGCGGTGCCAGCCCTTCTTGCCCACAAGAAGGATGGTACGTGGCGGATGTGTGTTGATAGTCGCGCTATCAACAAGATCACTATCAAGTACCGATTTCATATACCGCTCTTAGATGACCTTCTAGATGTCTTGTCTGGCGCCACCATATTTTCTAAGTTAGATTTACGAAGCGGCTATCACCAGATAAGGATCCGCAAGGGAGATGAGTGGAAGACGGCGTTTAATTCTAAGGACGGGTTATACGAGTGGCTTGTGATGCCCTTCGGGCTATCCAATGCCCCCAGCACATTCTCCTGGATGATGACGCATGTCTTTCAGCCATTCATGAGGAAGTTTGTGGTAGTCTACTTCGATGACATCTTGGTTTACAGCGCTAATACCACCGAGCACGTCTCCCACATGAGAGTGGTTCTTTCCACCCTACGGAAGGAAACTTTATTTCTGAATCTCAAGAAATGCACTTTCCATGTTACGGAAGTGGAGTTTTTAGGCTACATCGTTGGGACGGAGGGCATTAGAGTTGACCCTAGCAAGGTTAAGGTGATTAAGGACTGGCCCGAGCCGACCACGATACGTGAGGTGAGGATCTTCCATGGGTTGGCAACTTTCTACCGCCGTTTCATCAAAGACTTTAGAAGCATCATGGCCCCCATTAGTGACTGCATGAAAAAAGGTGAGTTTACTTGGACGAAGTCCGCCACTTTCGCTTTCCAACGCATCAAGGATCTTATTACTGAGGCACCCGTCTTACGTCTACCAGACTTCTCGAAAGTCTTTGAGCTTACTTGTGACGCTTCGGGCGTGGGAATAGGAGGTGTCTTGAGTCAGGAAGGGCACCCTGTGAGTTTCTTTAGTGAAAAGTTGGCGAGCGCTAAATTGAATTATCCCAACTATGATAGGGAATTTTATGCGGTCATTAGATGCTTGCACCACTGGCGGCATTATCTCCTCTCTAAGGAGTTTGGGATCCTCTCCGATAACGAAGCATTACGATTTATCAATGGCCAACATAAAATCAGCCCGTGTCACGCCAAGTGGGTATCCTTCCTACAGGGTTACACTTTTAATCTCAAACACCTTAAGGGAGCGTACAATCGGGTTGCGGACGCTCTTAGTCTCCTAGCCCTTTTAGTCACCACTATGGAGGTTAACGTTGTCGGGTTCGAGTGAATCAAAGATGAGTACGCTACATGCCCGGATTTTTAGGATTCTTACCTATCTGCCCAGGATAGTTCCCCCACCACTATTACTGTGTTCGCTATCAAGGATGGCTACCTATTTAGGCATGGGAAATTATGTATTCCGCAGTCATCTATACGTCTCCATATCATCTGGGAACTGCATAGTGGCGGGCTGAGTGGCCATTTCGGTAGAGATAAGACTATCACCCTGGTTGAGGAAAAGTTTTATTGGCCAAATTTGAAGGCAATGGTAGGACGGGTAGTGAGTAGTTGACGTACTTGCCAAGTTTCCAAGGGCACCAAAACCAACGTCGGGTTATATACTCCGTTGCCTATACCATCCGTACCCTGGGAGGACGTGAGCATGGACTTTGTCTTAGGCCTACCCACCACTTTTCGTCGTCACGATTCTATCTTCGTAGTTGTGGATAGGTTCTCCAAAATGGCATATTTTATACCATGCACTAGAACCAAAGACGCCTCTCATATTGCAAAGCTATATTTTAAGGAAGTCGTTAGTCACCGGGGAGTGCCGAAGACAATTGTCTCGGATAGGGATGTTAAGTATACGAGCTACTTCTGGAAGACACTTTGGATCCTAATGGGTACCAAACTATTGTTTTCCTCCGCCTATCATCCTCAAATCGATGGGCAAACTGAGGTGGTTAACCGGAGCCTAGGGAACCTTCTTAGATGCCTCGTGAGTGATCATAAAGGCACATGGGATCTTCTTCTTCCCCACGCTCAGTTAGCCTACAACAATTCCAAAAATCGGTCCACCGGTCTGTCACCAAATGAGATTGTCCACGGGTACAAGGCCCCTGTGCCTCTTGACTTGGTTCCCTTGCCCCCAACATACAAGGCAAGTCAATTTGCACAATCCTTCGCCCAACATATTCACGACCTTCATGCACGTATACGAGCTACCTTGACTGCTGATAAGTACTATTTTTATAACTTTTTAATAGAAAATCTTGTAAATATTTAATATGAATTTTCTATTTTATGTCAAATTTAGGTCATAAGTAGTTCTTTTTGTAATTTTGATTCAAACTTAGCTTAATTTCGATATTTGCATATTTTTGGGACAAATCGGGAAAAATGGCATGACACGCCCCAGGTCACGCCCGTGACCAAGGGCGTGTAACCTGAAGATCAGTCCAGAATCGATGTCGCGCTGTTTGAACCAGTCGACACCAAGTCACGCCCCAGGTCACGCCCGTGACCCAAAGTCACGCCCGTGACTGGGGGCGTGTAATCTTAGAATCTTCCACGTGGAGCCGCCGTCGAGACGAGGAGATGCTGTCGAGAAGTCAACCTAAGTCACGCCCGTGACCCACATGTCACGGCCGTGACTTTCCAGCGTGATCCCTGCTCTGCCGCCGCGCCGAATTCCATCCCACGCCGCATTTAATGCACACGTCCAAAGTCACGCCCGTGACCATGTTACACGGGCGTGTAATGTCCAACTTTTCTGCCGCCGACACGTCAAGCCCACGCCGCTGCCGGATCCAATGTTACAGTGATTACACGCCCTTGGACACGCCCGTGACCGAGGGCGTGTAACTTGAAAATTTTGCCTATAAATTCAGAGGCTCTCCTTGAGTCCAGGGTTCAGAATTTTGGAGTGGGGGAGGTGCTGCTAGAGCTGTTAGTGAAGTTTTTCAATGCTTTCTCATGCTTTTCAATTTCATGTTCTTCCTTTTTAATTCATGTAATGTGTTAGTTCTTAGTTTTATGCAATAGTTAGTTGAAGCTTGTAATCCTTTCCTTCCTAGCTTGTAATCTCTTTAATTAAAGCTTGTAATCATTTTGATTTTCAATAAAATTAAGTTCTCTTTCCTTCATGTCTCTTTTTCCTTAAGCACTCTTTCTTTCATGCAATGATTTTTCTTTCCTTTTCCCCCTCCACTATGGTTGAGCATTAAGTATTTTTGTCTTCGTTTAATCCTTTCATTTAGCTTGCAATTAGTTTCAATTTTAGTTAAGCAAAAACAAACCAAATCAAATTTTCGTCGATAAAATAATGGCGATTTTCCTCGAAGTAGAAGTAATCAACGCGCCCCGTGGAATACGACCTTGATATTCCTAAATATCCTATACTATAGACGATAAGGTACACTTGCCTTTATCGGATATAGTTTTGGAGAAAAATCTAAAATCCGCGCATGCAATTTTCATATCAAGTTTTTGGCGCCGTTGCCGGGGACTTTGCGTAGATATTTTGAAAAGAGGATAGCTATTAATTTTATCATGCTTTCTTTTATTTTAATTTGCTTTTTCTAAATTTCAAAAAGAAAAAAAAATATTTTTAGTTTTTCTTCTTCCTTTCTTCTCTTTTTAGTGTATGACCCGAGGTAGCACTTCGATTCTTCCTTTTGATCCGGAGATCGAGCGAACCCTTTTGAGGCACCGCCGTTCTCGTGATCAGGGAAATCAAATAGAATCCGAAGAGTCGATCGGTGACACTAACGCAGCAAATATGGATCATAATCTTAATCCTCCTAATCTTAACGAGCCAAATCCTAATGAGGACGCGCAACGGACCATGTCCTATTATGCGCGGCCGAATTTGGAAGGCACACAATCGAGTATTGTTCGCCCCACGGTGGCGAACAATAATTTTGAGATCAAGTCCAGCATCATACAAATGGTGCAACAATCGGTGACCTTTGATGGTCAACCGGACGAGGATCCAAACTCACATATCTCTTACTTTCTTGAAATTTGCGACACTTTTAAGATCAATGGCGTCACCGATGACGCCATTCGATTACGTCTTTTTCCTTTTTCTTTGCGGTCTAAGGCCAAGCAGTGGCTGGGCTCCCTACCTAGGGGATCCATCACTACATGGGCCGAAATGGCGAAAAAATTTCTTAATAAATATTTCCCGCCTTCAAAGACCGCTAAATTGCGCACGGATATTGCATCGTTCATGCAAATCGAATCGGAGACTCTCTATGACACATGGGAGCGCTTCAAGGAGCTTTTGCGTCGATGCCCTCACCATGCACTTGCCACTTGGCAACAAGTGCAAATATTTTATAATGGCTTAAATCTCCAAACGAGGCAAATGATTGATGCGGCCGTCGGGGGGACATTAAATAATAAAACCCCGATCGCCGCTCAAGAGCTTTTCGAAGAGATGGCCACAAATGCGTATCAATGGAACATGCCCCGAGCGCGGCCTAATAAGCCGGCCGGAATTTTTGAAATAGACGCAAACGCAAATTTGGCTTTACAAGTTGAGCGCTTAACAAAGCAAGTGGCGGAGATGTCTGCTTCCTCCGCCACTCCTCCTTGGGCCAATAACGTTTTAATTGAAGAACATGTTGACTACATGGGAAATCTACCTCGGCCTTCCTATAACCCGAACACCGCTCCGTATAATAACACCTACAATACGGGTTATAGGAATCATCCGAATTTCTCATGGAGCAACCAAGGAAATGCTCAGCGTCCTATGAATTTAAATCAACCTCCACCTAATCAACTTCTTAAGTTAACTCCGCCTCAAAATTTGATTTCTCAAAATTATAATCCACCCAGTTTTCCACCGCAATAGCAAAAACTCTCTCCGATTGAAGAGGTTTTTGCAAAATATGTTGCTACAAATGAAATGAACATCAGGAACCTTACCGGATCAATCAAAAATTTAGAGAATCAAGTGGGCCAACTCGCAAAGATGATTTCTGAGCATCAACAAGGAGCACTACCGGGGAACACCGAGCAAAATCCAAAGGAGAGCGCGCACGTGATTACACTCCGAAGCAGGAAGGAGGTGGTTCAAAAACAGGACGAACCCAAGGTAATTTCCTCTCCTCCTCCTACTTTTAATTCATCTTCGAATTTGCCCGCTACGATAGCTCCGCACTCTTCTATTTTAAATCCGCGCGCTCCTACTTCTAATATTCCGTATCCATCGAAATTTAAAAATGAAAGCGCCGAAAAAAATTATAAAAAGTTTTTAGATGTTTTAAAACAAATCCATATTAATGTACCTTTCTGCGAGGCTATCTCACAAATGCCTAAATATGCGAAATATCTTAAGGAGTTGCTCTCCAATAAGAAAAAGTTAGAAGATATTTCGCATATTTCTTTAAACGCAGAATGCTCCGCGGTTGTACTCAACAAATTGCCGAAAAAAGCAAATGACCCGGGACGGTTTTCCATCCCATGTCTTTTTGGCAATTCGTTAGTAAAACACGCCTTAGCGGATCTTGGAGCAAGCATCAACCTTATGTCGTTTTCTTTGTTCAAAAA
Source organism: Dactylorhiza incarnata (assembly GCA_033032865.1). Lineage (NCBI taxonomy): Eukaryota > Viridiplantae > Streptophyta > Magnoliopsida > Asparagales > Orchidaceae > Dactylorhiza > Dactylorhiza incarnata. Next base: position 8,918,883 of record JAWHQI010000015.1, read on the forward strand.
GTTAGGTCTAGGAAATCCAAGGCCCACTCGAATGAGTATCCAATTAGCGGATCGTTCTTTAAAATATCCGATAGGAATAGTGGAGGACGTGCTCGTCAAGGTTGACAAATTCATCTTCCCGGTGGATTTTGTCATTCTTGACATCGAAGAGGATGCCGAAGTACCCCTCATACTCGGCCGCCCCTTCCTTGCCACCTCCCGCGCTATTATCGACGTAAGTAACGGAAAGCTCCTCCTACGGGTTGGAGACGATGAAGTTACTTTCGGCATAAATTCCTCGATGCGAAACACGCTAGAAAATGACGATTCATGTTTTTACTTAGAAGAGTGTTGTGAGTTCGATTCATCCCTCGAGTTAGTTTCATCGGCGAATAGTGATTCCGAGCCCGTAGAGCTCTTTTGCGATGAAGAAGAAGTCTCTCACCCCACACCACCCGAACCATTATTTTTAGAAAAATTAAAAATCAAGACTTCTTATGAAGAACCACCCGAATTAGAGTTGAAACAACTCCCCCCTCACCTTAAATACTTGTTTTTGGAAAAAGAGTCTAAGCTACCCGTCATCATTTCATCCGATCTTAGCAACTCAGAAATTTCTGAGTTGACTATAGTGTTAAGAAAGCACCGCCACGCAATTGCGTGGCAATTATCGGACATTAAGGGTATAAACCCATCTTTCTGCACTCATAAAATATTTCTCGAAGATAATTCCCGAAATTCAGTCCAGCCTCAACGACGGCTAAACCCTAACATGAAAGAAGTCGATATCGGACAGTACTTGGGTTAGCCCAGCACAAGTCGTGCCAAAGAAAGGTGGTGTTACGGTAGTTGCGAACGAAAATAACGAATTGATCCCAACCCGTACTGTTACGGGTTGGCGGATGTGCATCGACTATCGGAAATTAAATGATGCCACCCGTAAGGATCATTTCCCTCTACCATTTATCGACCAAATTTTAGAACGCCTTTCGGGTCACTCCTACTACTGTTTTCTCGATGGTTTGTCGGGATACTTCCAAATTCCGATTTCGCCCGACGACCAAGAGAAAACCACTTTCACTTGTCCCTTTGGCACCTTCGCTTATCGAAGGATGCCATTCGGTCTTTGCAACGCGCCAGCTACATTCCAAAGATGTATGTTGGCAATTTTTGACGAGTTAGTGGAGGAGGTGATGGAAGTATTTATGGACGATTTTTCCGTGTACGGGAGTTCTTTTGAAAATTGTTTAAAAAATCTCGAGCACGTGTTGCAGCGATGTGAGGAAACAAATTTAGCGCTTAATTGGGAAAAATGTCATTTTATGGTCAAGGAAGGACTAGTCCTTGGCCATAAAATTTTGGGCAAGGGGATCGAGGTCGATAGGGCCAAGATTGAAGTAATTGAAAAACTCCCCCCTCCCACAAACGTAAAAGCTATTAGGAGTTTCCTAGGCCACGCGGGGTTCTATCGGCGCTTTATACAAAATTTTTCAAAAATTACAAAGTCGTTAACCCATCTTCTCGAGAAAGATTCTTCTTTTCTTTTTAGCGATGAATGTCATTTAGCTTTTCAACTTATCAAAGAAAAACTTATAAACTCCCCGATTCTAGTCGCGCCGGATTGGTCGCTCCCTTTTGAAATCATGTGTGACGCGAGTGACATTGCGGTTGGTGCCGTTTTAGGCCAATGGGTGAGTAAGTATTTTTACCCTATCTATTATGCGAGCAAAACACTCACGTCGGCACAAGCAAATTACACCACGACCGAGAAGGAACTTCTAGCAATCGTTTTCTCCTTCGATAAGTTTAGGTCGTATATCACCCTCTCGAAAGTCATCGTCTTCACGGATCACTCCGCACTTAGATATCTTTTAAGCAAATCGGACGCCAAACCTCGTCTTTTGCGATGGATCCTCCTCTTGCAGGAGTTTGACTTAGAGATCCGGGACAAAAGGGGAGCCAAAAACTTGGCGGCCGATCATCTCTCCCGTTTAGAAAACCCCGCCTCGGACGTATTAATAGAATCTGACATTAATGATAAATTTCCCGAAGAGCGCCTCCTTGCTCTCAAAAATATTAATTCATCGTCTACCCCCTGGTTTGCAGATCTGGCTAACTATTTAGTAGCCCGGGTCCTGCCAAAAGAAGTCTCGAGTCAACAAAAGAAGAAATTCTTTTCTGATTTAAAGAATTACTTTTGGGAGGACCCCTTTTTATTCCGTGTATGCGCAGACCAGGTAGTAAGACTATGCGTCTCGAGTAAGGAAGGCCTTAAAATTTTACGTCATTGTCATGAGGGACCCACCGGAGGTCATTATCATTCAAACCGAACCGCGAGGAAGGCGCTGGAGGCGGGCTTTTATTGGCCCTCGCTCTTCAAAGATGCTCACAACCTTGTGAGCACTTGCGACAGCTGCCAGCGGTCGGGGAACATCTCTCGCCGGGATGAGATGCCCCAAAACATTTTCTTAGAATGCGAAATTTTCGATCTTTGGGGCATTAATTTCGTTGGTCCTCTCCCTCCTTCGTTTTCAAATAAGTATATTCTAGTAGCGGTCGACTACGTGTCAAGGTGGGCGGAAGCGCAAGCTCTCCCCACCAATGATGCGCGAGTCGTCGTTAACTTTTTAAAAAAATTATTCTCTCGATTTGGCACTCCGCGCGCTATTGTGAGTGATCGGGGCACCCATTTTTGCAATACTCAATTCACAAAAAACTTAGCAAAATATGGTGTTACGCACAAATTATCCACTGCATATCACCCACAAACGAGCGGCCAAGTTGAAGTTGTTAATCGAGAATTAAAACGGATCTTAGAAAAAACGGTTTCTATTAATCGGAAGGATTGGGCAATAAAGCTCGATGACGCGATATGGGCCTATCGAACGGCGTACAAGACCGCTATCGGTTGTACACCGTATCGAATGGTTTATGGCAAGGCTTGCCACCTTCCGGTCGAATTAGAACATCGCGCATTTTGGGCGCTTAAATTTTTAAACCTCGATTCCACTCTAGCGGGAGAACAAAGAAAATTTCAAATGAACGAATTAGATGAGTGGCGAGCGAACGCATATGAGAGCAATAAATTATATAAGGAGCGAACAAAGTTTTATCACGATAAGCATATAAAATTTCCAAAAACTTTTTCGCCGGGCGATCTCGTCCTCCTTTATAATTCCCGCCTTCGCCTTTTTCCGGGAAAACTAAAATCCCGATGGACCGGACCCTTTATTGTTAAAGAGGTTTGGTCCTATGGGACAATTTTAATTTCCCACCCGGAAAAAGGTACCTTCAAAGTTAACGGGCACCGCCTTAAATTATATCTTCCGGGAGAGTTACCAAATGAAAAGAGTGATTCAATTGTTTTTCAACCTTTAATATGACCGGCAAGTGGGTCAAGCTACGCGACCTTAAACAAAGCGCTTTTGGGAGGCACCCCAAAGTTATCTTTTTATTGTCTTCTCTTGTTCTTTAACATATTTTGTAGGTAATCGTCGCTTCCCCGTGCAAACTTCAAAAATCAGGTAAGCCCCTTCTCTTTCTTCCTTCTCTTTTATCTTGCATTTCCTTTTTATTTTGTTTTGCACTTTTTTTTTCTTCTTTTACTTCATACTTAGTTTTAAACATTGGGGACAATGTTTAACTTTAAGTATGGGGGTGTAAATATTTTTTTTGTAAATAGTTGTTAAATCAGAAAATTTTCAAAACAAAAAAATATATATATTTTCTTATGTTTTCTTCTATTTTAGCACTTGTAAAACCCAAAAACTCAAAAAAAAAAATAGAAAACAGAAAAATTTAAATCTTGGAAAGAGACGTTTGGGATTTTATCCCATCACACCTCCTAGTACCTTGCGAACCCTTCACCGGGTATCCCTTGGGAAGTCCAAGACTTGCAAAAAAAATTGTTAAGTTTTAAAGCTAGTTTCCTTTCGTTGTAAATAGTTTTTAATGAGAAAAATTCAAAAAAAAAAGATAATATCAAAAATTCAAAAAAGATAATATCAAAAATTCAAAAAAAAAAGATAATATCAAAAATTCCAAAAAATTCTTATTTCCCTCCTTCTTGTTGTTTTTGTGATTTCTTAGAAATCTAGTTGAGAATGTTTATAAGCATGTTTAAGTTTTTAATTGGCTGAAATTTTGCTTATCATAGTTTGTTAATTTTAAATTTGAGGTAATTTTGATTTAAGAATCATCTTATGATTTTAAATTGATTAGAGAATTTTGTTAGCATGACTTCTCTTTTTATTTTTAAATGGCTTCATTTTGTAGTAAATTTCCTAAACCTCTTTAGATTTTAATTATATTTTCTTCTAACTTCTTAGATCTTAGGAATTTTAATTTTACTAGAATTTGCTCTCAATATGATTTAAAGCTAGCTAGATTTTTTTTTCCCTACCCTACCCCTTTGATGGCATAAAAAAAATGTATTAAAAGATCATATGTCATGGGAATAAGAGGATAAAATTCATTATTCCCTAAAACATATGCACCCAAAATATTTGAAAAGATTATATGGCATGGAGTAAGAGGATAAAATTCATTACTCCTAAACCATATACATTTTGGGTTTTTATTAGAAGAGAAAAAAAAGAGTAAAAAAAAGAAGGAAATTTCATGATAAATTCCATTTCCTCCATTCAAAAAATTTCTCTTCTTATGCCAAATTTTATGAAATCCCCCTTAGCCAATTATCATTGTTCTAGTTTTAGTTGAAAATTATGGAGAGAGCAATATTTAGTAATTTACTTTTCCTTAAGATTCTTTTAAGATAGAGTTCTTATAATTTTAATTTAATTTAGTTTTATAATTTCTTCAATTTTGTCAAACTACTTAATTTTCTTGAGAAGTTATTGCCTAAACATTTTTCCCTCTTTTCAAATCATCATCATAATTTAGGACTTAACTCCCCCTTGAATTTACTCTTAACTTAACTTTTGGTTAAATGAAATTTTAGTTTTAAATTAAAATTTTTTTAAGGATGTCTTATAAATAATGTCTCACACTTTTGCTCTGGAATAGCAAAACCTCAAGTATGGGGGTATTTGATAAGTACTATTTTTATAACTTTTTAATAGAAAATCTTGTAAATATTTAATATGAATTTTCTATTTTATGTCAAATTTAGGTTATAAGTAGTTCTTTTTGTAATTTTGATTCTAACATAGCTTAATTTCGATATTTACAGATTTTTGGGACAAATCGGGAAAAATGGCATGACACGCCCCAGGTCACGCCCGTGACCAAGGGCGTGTAACCTGAAGATCAGTCCAGAATCGATGCCGCGCTGTTTGAACCAGTCCACACCAAGTCACGCCCCAAGTCATGCCCGTGACCCAAAGTCACGCCCGTGACTGGGGGCGTGTAATCTTAGAATCTTCCATGTGGAGCCGCCGTCGAGACGAGGAGATGCTATCGAGAAGTCAACCTAAGTCACGCTCGTGACCCACATGTCACGGCCGTGACTTTCCAGCGTGATCCCTGCTCTGTCGTCGCGCCGAATTCCAGCCCACGCCGCATTTAATGCACACGTCCAAAGTCACGCCCGTGACCATGTTACACGGGCGTGTAATGTCCAACTTTTCTGTCGCCGACACGTCAAGCCCACGCCGCTGCCGGATCCAATGTTATAGTGATTACACACCCTTAGACACGCCCGTGACCGAGGGCGTGTAACTTGAAAATTTTGCCTATAAATTCAGAGGCTCTACTTGAGTCCAGGGTTCAGAATTTTGGAGTGGGGGAGGTGCTGCTAGAGCTGTTAGTGAAGTTTTTCAATGCTTTCTCATGCTTTTCAATTTCATGTTCTTCCTTTTTAATTCATGTAATGTGTTAGTTCTTAGTTTTATGCAATAGTTAGTTGAAGCTTGTAATCCTTTCCTTCCTAGCTTGTAATCTCTTTAATTAAAGCTTGTAATCGTTTTGATTTTCAATAAAATTAAGTTATCTTTCCTTCATGTTCTCTTTTTCCTTAAGCACTCTTTCTTTCATGCAATGATTTTTCTTTCATTTTCCCCCTCCACTATGGTTGAGCATTAAGTATTTTTGTCTTCGTTTAATCCTTTCATTTAGCTTGCAATTAGTTTCAATTTTAGTTAAGCAAAAACAAACCAAATCAAATTTTCGTCGATAAAATAATGGCGATTTTCCTCAAAGTAGAAGTAATCAACGCGCCCCGTGGAATACGACCTTGATATTCCTAAATATCCTATACTATAGACGATAAGGTACACTTGCCTTTATCGGATATAGTTTTGGAGAAAAATCTAAAATTCGCGCATGCAATTTTCATATCAACTGCTCAGTACGATTCTTATCAGGCGCACGCCAATATACATCAGAGAGTGTCACACTTCAAGGTTGGCGATTTGGTTTTAGTACGATTAGTTCCCGAGCGTTTGCCATCTGGCACCATTAAAAAGTTAGCACCTAAGCGCGCCGGCCCTTTTCGGATCATCAAGAAAATAGGTGACAACGCTTTTGTTTTGGATTTGCCTGCCGAATGGGGAATCTCCCCTATTTTTAACGTCTCGGATTTAACGATGTTCGTATCACCTCCACATGAGTTGAATTCTTTGACGTCTTCTCCTTCCACCAAATCTTCTAATGGGTTGGGGAGTGGTAGTACGGATGACCTCTCTCTGTCAGTCCCCACAGGTATTTCACCGGATGGTAAGTCGCATACTTTTATTCCTACTGTTGATATGTTCCTCAGGTTTCCGAAGACTTTTCTCACTCCGGACATGATATTTGCTATGGATCCACTTACTACCTCGGAGGGTGCTACTTACCGATTCCTCATCCATTGGCGTGATCGCCCTCCTTCAGACGATTCATGGGTCCTCGCGACGGAGCTTAAATGACTGGATGCCGATCTTCTCCGCCGCTATCTCTCGGACCACGCATCGGAGATGCTTGATTTTGAGTGGGGGGGGATTGATGGCGCGACCCCGCCACCACTTTCTGATGATGACCCGGTTGCCGAAGCGCAACACTACAAGGACTTGAGGCGCCGTGACGATGCTAACGGAAACCGAAGTTACAACCTCCGCCCGCGGCGTACCAAACCCGCTTGAAGATTTCTATTTAAATTTTAGATCGTTTATTTCATATTTGCGGATATAAAATTATTTCATATCTTGGAAATAATTTTATATTCATTTTGCTCTTGTTTATTTGTCATTTCCTTATTTTGAACAATGGTGTGCGTTTAGCCGATTGGATGGTGGATTAGTTAGCCATCATGGTATGATGTATTTTGTAAACTCCTATTTAAAGGAGGCTTTATGAGAGTAAAGGAGACATTGAAGACAAAAAAAAACCTAATCCTCCTTGTGAGAATTTCGACCAAGAAGGAGAGCCTCCTTGCCGCCCCCCCCCCCCCCCCCCCTCTTGGTGTGACTCCAAGGCCGCCCCCCTCCATCCTCTTCGGTGTGACTCTGGCGAGCCTTCCGCGGTGCGACTCCAAGGAAGAAAGGGTGCTTCTCCATTCGGTGCGACGCCGGTGGAACCGTGGAGAGAGAAATTCTCCCACATCTATCTTGAGTGCATGCATGTTCTTGGTTGGGTAACCTCACCCCTTTTCTAGTGATTCTTCTACGATTATTTTGTGGAGGTTTTGTCGAATCAATTTATCCGTGATTTTAATCTTCTCGCTTGCAAAAATATGAAATAATAGTGTTGTTATTGAACCTCTTGTTGTCCGGATCGTGAAGATCCGTTGCGGGAGCGAAACTCGGCCTTGCCTTGGTTTGCTCTCCAAGATTGGCCCACTTGGCGTTAACAAGGGAGTTAATCTCAACTAGAGCTTTATCGCCGCGTGAATGTTCACCACCGCTTCAAGAAAATTTCCGCTGCATTTTGAATGAATCAAATGATGGAATAGATGCTTGTGTAGGTGCGGTGAGTTGTGTGCTTGTTGGAGAGGTAGGTCTTGTCTAAGAACATGGTATCGAGTCCGGTTGTGAATCTTCTTGTTTTAATTTGTCATTTGGATTTGGGAGCCCACCGACCTCTTTATTTCCCGCTCTTGGTCGGAGTACTCTTGGAACGAGATCTTTGAGAGCAAGCACGACCTCTTTCCGTTCGCTTTTGGTCGGATCCCTCTCATTCTTATTTTATGTTGAATGTTGTTTTCATCTCCGTTAGCGTAGCGAGCACGTGTTCACGATAGCACTAAGTATGAGTAATGTTTTATGTTTATCAATGATTCATACACTCACTACATTGATAATCTACATGTGTTCATAATCTTAGTCGTGCATTATTGTGTAGTGTAATAGTTTTAACACCCTGAGTTGTATGTCTAAATTACCTACATCTTTTAAAAATAAATTTTTTGCACACATTGAAGTGTTACTCCAAAATTATAAATGTTTGCAACAACAAGTGAATTCGGAAACTTTTGGCCTCAACAAAAAACTCAATTAATAATATGCCAAAGATAACTCCACCAAGCACTACTCACCCTCCTGATAAGTTTTAATGAGCATTGTGAGGTTGAGCACCTTGGAAAGAATTGTAAATTGTCTTATGCAAACATATCTCTTTCTCTCACTTCTATTTGTACACCAGATCCTTAAAATATAATTTGTATACAAATGCTTATGTGATCTCCCAAGCAATACTTCGGTCCCTGATAAGTCTTAATGAGCATTGTGTGGGCGAAGCACCTTGGTAGTTGTACTTATGTTTTGTGCTTTGAAATTTTATTCAAAAAAATGATATGTGAAAGTAATTATAAGATTACATTCTTAATGTTGTTGGTATTATTTCATTACATATGTCAGGTGTTTTGATTATTTCACTTGTATACTTTTATCAAAACACCTTATGCACACATCATTGTTTTTCATAAAGCTTCCACTCATGAGAATTGGATCCTAATGCAACATTACATAATTCTCTAAAACCTTAAGTAAAAGCACTAGATTGCAAAGCATGATTTCTACAATGTTTTCTTTACTTGAAATATGAATTGGTCACATTGTAGCTCTTATCTTTTTGTATATGTTATCTCATGCTTGCCTATTAGTTATAAAAACTTTGAAAGTTAAATGCTCAAATGTGAAGAGTCTAGACATATTGTTGGAATGGTCAAACTATAACAAAAATATTAATCTTAATAACATTGTTTTATCTTTCCGCATTCCTATTTGATCATGTATCCTTATACCATGTGTTCTCATACTTATTTCTAAAAATTTTTTCACTTGTGCTTTGTCAAACAAAATTGCATCTATTTTAACAAGTAGTATCACTCTTAAAATAAATTTAAAAAGAAAGTGATTACATCCCTTTGGTATAATCTTTGAATGATGTTCTTTCACGCTTATCATATATTTTTTCTGCTGTGCTACTCTCTCCCTTAGCTCGATCATGACATACTTTATTTTTACACAAAACTCTAAATCCTCTCTTAGTTATGTCCCAACTTTTGTCTTCTTTATTCTAGTTTTGTTTCACTCCACCCTCTTTTGCTAAAAACAAAAGGAGGGGAATAAAATGATAAATCAGAATGATTAATGGAGTAGGATTCACTAGATTAAGGGGGAGCATGAATCTAGTCTATGGGAGCATACACTAAGGGGGAGAACTTAAATAGGGGGAGCACAATTTTAAATGACCTATAACTCTTATTACTATCTCTATGATTGCTTAGTGTCATATATCCTTCTAAAAACACATATCTTATACATGAATATGATTTATCTCTATTGGATTTGTTATTATCTAAAGTGGGAGATTGTTGGAACATGGTTTTCCACATCCCTTTAATTTGAGAATAACAAATCCTACTTGTATTTGATCTTATTTGCCATTGTGTTTTTAGCATGCAGTTTTGAACAAATATGACACTAGGTTGTTGCTATTGGTCTGGACTTGTTCTCATGCTGAAAAGAAAGGAAGAGAGCTAACGCTCGGCGTTAACTCTTAACGCCGGCGTTAACTTTTGTTCCCACCCAGATGCAAAATGAATGGAGGGAAGCTGTCGTGATTGCAGGAGCAATTTAGGAATGATTTGACTCAACGCCCGGCGTTAACTCTTAACGCCGACGTTAACTTTTGTTACTGCCAAGATGCAAAATGAATGGAGGGAAGCAGCCGTAATTGCAGGAGCACTTTGGGAATGTTTTGACTCAACGCACGGCGTTAGAGTCAATGCCAGCGTTAAGGTTGCCTAAAATGAAAGTTTCCAAAGTTGCAGAATCTCCTTCCTATTTTGAAGATCTGAGCCATCAAGTTATTTCTATACTGAGTCAATGCCCGGTGTTAACTCTTAACGCCGGCGTTAGCTTCCAGTCCTATAAAAAGGTGGATTTCGTCTTCTCCAATTGATGATTGCTAAGAGCCCTATTCCAGCACTTCAGAAACTTTGTGAGGGTCGTATTTCCAGATCAACACATCTCCCACTCATATTTCAAAAGGAGGAATCAAAGGAGGCTTGGATCATCACGCTAACACAATGCAAAGAATGCACGCTTGGACTTCAATGATCTTCAGTGATTCTTCGTCGTCTCCTTCAAATTACCTCATAGGGAATTTTATATTAATCTTTTGTATTTGTCTTTTATTCTTATCTTTGTATCGGTTCGTGAATTCACCTCGTGTTGGCGACTAGGTCTGGGTAGGACTTAGGGAGGAATTCACCTCGTGTTGGCGACTGGGTCTAGGGAGTAGATCTAGGGGGTGCTCGAGGCCTTTTTGGTGATAGATGGGCTAGAGCGGCTTGAGGCCGTATCTGGGGAGAGATCAGCTAAAGCCAACTGGTTCGTGGGGATACGAGTCAGTATAGAAAAAAAAGAGTAGTCATATTATTCGCTTCGATTTCTAGCATCATAGAAATCAGATTTTGTAATCAATTTTATAAATGATAATCATGTCTTTTCTTGTTTAATAAAATTGATTTCATTTCTAATTTCATTATCGCTTTACTTTTGATTTAACTTACTTCGACCAAAATATCAAAAGTGTTCTATAAAAGTTTAAAGTTTTTAAAGCCCTTATTCACCCCCCCCCCCCCCCCTCTAAGGGCGCCTCATGATCCAACAGAGATGAATCAAGATAAGCAATCTCTTTTCTCCTTGAAGCCTTGTGTGAGCTCAGTTCTTGGCTGCCGTCAATGGAACAGTATTATTCTTGAGTTTGTGTGCTGGAGAGTAAGATCAATAGCAAAAGGTTCTTTGCTCAACCTTAACTTATTCCTTTTATACACCACTGACCCTCAACGGCTCTTAGTTGTCCTCCTGACAGGTATGGGAGTGATTGGTGGACCCCCAATATGCATTTATGCAGCTTGCGCCAAAAGCAGAACCCGCCAGGTCACTTTTGAATCTGTCTCAGCGGTTGGGTTGAGATTGTCAGCCATCTCAGCGGTTGCTTCTGTCCCTTCTCAGCGGATCCGCTGAGACAGACAGTTGTCTCAGCAGTTTTCTTCTATCTGCAGCTCAGCTTGCCCAGACACCTTCTCAGCATCTCCTGGTCTTGTCTCAGCGGTTTAGCTGAGATAGAGAGCTCGTCTCAGCTGATCATACATTACACCATGGTGTGCCTTACTCCTGCATACTTATGAGATAGAAATAGGGTTTATCAAATACAACTTGTACTTAGCATTGAGTGTGAGGTCTCTTCAAATCAAGGGAACATTGAGGGTCATTTTCCCAACAATCTCACCCTATTTGAAGAAGGAAGAACACCCTCAAATGCTAGAGTACATTACTCATAAATTCTTGATATGTGTTACTGCAATAATGAGTTCAACATATCATGCTTAGTGCATCCGTTATTTTAATACAGATGATTGTTATGAAAAGATTCTACCACAGAGTTTAATCAATCCATCAGTAAGATTTGATAAACATAACAATGCAACATAGATTGAATTAACCAATCAAAATAGGGTAAGGTTTAGATATAACTCAAATTTAGCTATGATACAAGCTGATTACATTAACAATCCATCAATTTCAATCCAGATAGAATAGTAATTCAAAGCTCAGTTTGCATTCATATATTCATAAACTATTTTTAGGCAAAGTATAATTAAGTTTGCATCCACATAATCATAAGTCATTATAGTTCATTAACATTTATATACATAAACTGTTTCAATAGTCATTCAAAGCTTTCTTTTCTTATAAGAAGAATATTCAGGAGAGTTAACAGCTGCTTCTTTCCCTTTCACTGAAGCATCATCCATGTCATCGGCAACAGTGTTATCTTGACCTGGAGGCTTCTTCTTTTCAGCATTGGCAACCTTGATATCAGTAATTCTTTTCTTGTTCTCTTGCCTTTGGAAACACATATATGGTTTTGGAATGTATCTAGAGGGCATTTTCTTTGGATTTTCCTTTCTTACCAGATTTGCTTTGAAAATTGTATCCCTCTTAGTATTTCTCTCCAAATGATTTATCCATTCCTCAGATGGATATAGCTTCTCAATATCTTTACATACTTGACCATGGCTTATCCAGGCATTTAGTATGATGACCTTGGAGTCATCACTCCATTGCTCATGGTCAGGGTCATTATTCTGCACCTCCCTTTGCTTGGCCACAAATTCTTCAGCCAGCATTACCCTTTCCCTTTCCCTTCTCTTTTTCAGATTCTTATCTTGGGCAATTGCCTCTTGATGAGGTAAATCCCTGTATTCTTCCATGTTGACATCTAGGATAGGAAGATTCAGAGCATCCTTGTCCCTTGTAGAACTTTCAGGGTGAGGTCAGAATTTATGATAGCATTTGTGTCCTCCCCCTTTTTGGCTTCTTCATATATCTTTTGATGGAGGTCTTGCTTGGCTGCAGTTATTGTTCCAGAGAGGGTTTGGAACACATTCTCTATATCAGATTGAAGCACATCTTTTAACTTGCCAACTTCTTCATTCAGATGGGAAAAGGTGGCTTTTTCAGTAAGGGATTGGGAGACAGATGCAATTTCAGCTTTCAACTCTTCCTTGTACCTGTCAGCTTCTTCATTTAACTACATAGTAGTGGAATAGACACACTCTTGGAGATGATTGGCTGACTTCTTTATCACTTCATCTGTTTGACTGACATAATTCTTGACATATGTCATGTCCTGTTCAAACAACTGGAGGTGTTTGTCCATAGATATTAGAATGGTATTCTGAGAAATTACAAATTTTTCAGCCAGATCAAACCATTTGGACATTTGTTTATTGAGTATTTCAGTGTTTTCCTTTATTTCCTTGACCTCAGACATGACTTCAGCTTTCACATTTTTGATGGACTGATCCACATATTCCCTTACTGAGGTAACTGATTTATCTAGATGAGTTTGCATGGAGGTGAGATGAGACTGAAGCAGCAGGTTTATGGCACTAAGAAGAGCCTCATTGGGTGAGGTGGAGGAAGAGGCTTGCCGAATGTTGGTAACAGTAGCTAGGGCATCATCCTGCTCATCTTTAGTGTCAGCATCTTGATGATCACTCAGATTGACATCACCAGCATTATCATCCTCCTCCCCCTCAGAGAGAGCATTCTTTTCTGTTGAGTCCAGGAATGCTGGGACAATGAGTTGGATTTAGATTGAACTACTTAGAGGTTCTAAGGATAATAATGTAAGATTTACCTAGAACTTCATATTTCTCTGCAGGAGGAGTATTCTGCACCTCCCCCTCAGATAAATCAACTTGAATGGATGAATCTAGGAATTATAGAACAAGAATTGTAAAGTTGGATTTTATGATTCTAAATGTTTACGCTGGGTTTTTAGGGCTTACCTATAACCTGATCCTTATCAGCTGATGGCTCTTGTGGTTTCTCCCCTTTAGATGGGTCATCAGATGAACCTTGTGAAGGTAATGACCACAAGGCTGGTGCATTTTCAGGAATGTTTCTTATTCTTTCTTCAAGACTGAGGACAATTGTGTTAATCTGACCTTATAAATTTGGAGGTGATGGTCTTGTGTTCACATCATCATCATTGATTTTTGTAATATCAATGGGTGATGGTTCTTGTTGATACTCCCCCTCAAATGAAGCACACACCAGTTGTTGAAGATCTGGGTTCCACATTGATTGAATGTAAGATTTGACTAACTATTGTTATTAGCTATGATTAATGAGTTAGTAGGAGTTGGATTAGTTACCAGAAGTTATGACTTTGTCCAGCTGCAGTGGATGGATAGGTTTAGTTGGCAGGTCATTTGGTGTAGCCTCTTTGTCAAGAATGCTGTGTGCCCAATGTCAGCACCAGCATCTTCATCTTTGTCTGAATGATCAGACTCAGAACTGGACATGATCAGCCTTGTTTTCTTAGAAGATTAGGGGGTTGTCTTCTCTTTTCCTTTAGTTTTAGAGGGCTGACTCATAGGCAATACCCTAGTGAATCTTTCTAAAGTCTTGATGTCCATTCTCTTGAGATAGTGAATATTTACTCCTTTGGATGTGTTGAACTTGTCAGGGTGGGTTTGTAGGAGGTATAAGGAGAGAATTCTTCCCATATTGGGTGCTTGAAGGCATTCCTTTATTCTTTGAAAGATGGCCTCTCCCCAAGAGGTTTTCTTTTTCAGAATTATTCTTGTCATGAGGTCAAACATGTACTTTGAGATTGTATCATGGGACCCTGGTTTACACAGAATGGCTTTTCCCACAATATCTGATAAAAGTTTTCCCTTTTGGTTGAAAAATTTCCTCTTCAATGAGCCAATTTTGGCATCATTGTACTCAGTCCATTTTAGAGCCTTTTTCTTGTCTTTTTCAGAGATGTCATCCTCCTCACTTGGACTGCAGGATGGAAGATGTAATGCTTTTTGTAGTTTTGTTGGGGTTATCTTGATTCTATCTTCTCCAATCTTTGGCTTGAGGGAGTATTTGGAGGTGGACAACTTGACATTACCAAACCATTCCAGAACTTCAGTTCTGAGAATGACACAGGGTTCAGATAATAGAAATTCCAGGCCTTGGTCTTCTAGGAGTTGAATCACTCCCTTAATTTCTTCTGGAGCATGGGCAAACATATGCCTTACTATCTCATATCCTTCAAGAAGATCTTTAGAGCTTTTGGGAGCCATTGCAGTGGTGGAGGAATGAGCTGGGACGGAAGAGTAGGTGTTTCGTCTCGGCGGCTGGAAGAGAAGGGTCGTGTGCTTTTCACTAATCAGATTGGCTATTTATATGGCTTAAGACTTAGGTAAAATTAAACCTAGTAATTGGATTTGATTGCTCTTATAATTGTAAGCGTAAATGAAACTACTTCATAAAGCTGAGTTCGTCGAACACAAACTGAATTCGTCGAACACAAAGCTGAGTTCGTCGAACTCAAACTGGAGTTCGTCGAACACAAAGCTGAGTTCATCTGGAACTACATCATAAAGCTGAGTCCGTCGAACACAAACAGAGTTTGTCGAACACAAAGCTGAGTTCGTCGAACTCAAATTAGAGTTTGTCAAACATAAAGATGAGTTCATCTGAAGCTACATCATAAAGCTGAGTTTGCTGAACACAAAGCTGAATTCGTTGAACTCAAAGCTGAGTTCGTCGAACTCAAACTGGAGTTCGTCGAACTGAAGACAAAATCTGCTGAACTGGCTGGAAGACTGAATTCGTCGAGCTGGGGAGAAATTTTGTCGAACTGAAACACGACGTTCGTCGAACCCAGGAAAGAGTTCGTCGAACTGAGACTTTTCCCAGCTGTCTAAGTGCAACCTGAAGCTCAGCTGAAACAGATTGTTCTGGTTAAGCTGATCATACTACTTTAAAATCATTAGAGATAGGATTACTTGAATGCCTAATCATGTCTCTCATAGGGTTGATGTGTCAACATTTTAAGTTATATCAAATCAAGATTGGAAGAATGAAGTGTTTTATACTATTCTACATTTAACATTCCTAGTTCAATCTTGAAGGCATTAAACTTGGCCACATCCAATGGCTTAGTGAAGATATCAGCCACTTGACTGTCAGTGGGGACAAATTCAAGGCAAATATCTTGAGATTCTACATGTTCTCTTATAAAATGATATCTTATTTCTATATGCTTAGTCCTGCTGTGAGAGACAGGATTCTTAGCAATAGAGATAGCACTGGATGAGTCACAATAAAGAGGAGAGTTACTTACCTTGAGGTTGTAGTCTCTAGCTGGTGTTGAATCCACAATAGTTGTGCACAATAGCTCCCTGCAGCAATGTATTCAGACTCAGCAGTGGAGATAGCCACACTTGTCTACTTTTTGCTGCTCCATGATATCACCCTTCTTCCTAGGAATTGACAAGTGCCACTTGTGCTTTTCCTATCTTCTTTGCAGCCTGCAAAATCTGCATCTGAAAATCCAGTTAGTTCAAAATCATTGTTCTTAGGGTACCAAAGGCCAAGATGTAGGCTGCCTTTAAGGTATCTCAGAATCCTCTTTGCAGCTAAGTAGTGAGATTCCTTAGGACATGCCTGGTACCTAGTACACACACCTATAGCATACATAATATCTGATCTACTAGCAGTTAAATATAACAGGGATCCAATGATGCACCTGTTGAAACCAATACTTGAGAACAAGACTTAGTCTCTATGGAGTTCGGGCCCTCAACAAATTGAGGGGTGACCACTTACTCCCCCCAAGGGAGAGCTCTAGGCTAAGGGGCTAAGGAACTAGGAACAAGGCCAAGGGCTTAGCAAGGAGGTCCCACCACACACCCGTGAGATCTTAGAGCACTTCCCCTCCCAAGCCAATGCTAAGCCTGGGCACCATTGGAGGCTCTCTCCACCCAACAAAGAAACATAGGAGGAGAGAAGGACAAGAGAGAAGAAGTCCCCCAAATGGTGCCCCCTTGGTCCTAATTATAGGATTTTGAACTTGGTCTGCCAATAACCATAATCTGGCCTATGAGATTACCAAAATACCCTCGGATTTGGCATGCGAACAGCCAAATCCCACTGTTCTACGGCGCTAAACGCAGTCCGAATTGCCCCCTCAGGGCCGGGCGAGAGGGGGCTGACATCCTCCCTATCTCGCCCCCCTGCTAGGGATGGGGGTGAGAGGGGAGGGGGGCGCCCCTCCTCCTCTCGCCCACCTCTACTGGGGGCGGGGGCGGGAAGAGCTCGCCCCCCTCCCCCCTGCTGGGAGCGGGGCGAGAGGAGCTCGCCCCTTCCTTGGGAGCGAGGGCGAGAGGAGCTCGCCCCCTCTTGCTGGGAGCAGGGCGAGAGGAGCTCGCCCCCTCCTTGGGAGCGGGGGCGAGAGGAGCTCGCCCCCCTTACTGGGAGCAGGGAGAGAGGAGCTCGCCCCCTCCTTGGGAGCGGGGGCGAGAGGAGCTCGCCCCCCTCTTGCTGGGCGCGGGGCGAGAGGAGCTCGCCCCCTCCTTGGGAGCGGGGGCGAGAGGACCTCGCCCCCCTCTTGTTAGGAGCGGGGCGAGAGGAGCTTGCCCCCTCCTTGGGAGCGAGGGCGAGAGGAGCTCGCCCCCCCCCTCTTGGTGGGAGCGGGGTAGAGGAGCTCGCCCCCTCCTTGGGAGCGGGGGCGAGAGGAGCTCTCCCCCCTCTTGCTGGGTGAGGGGCGAGAGGAGCTCGCCCCCTTCTTGGGAGCGGGGGCGAGAGGAGCTCGCCCACCTCTTGCTGGGAGCGAGGCGAGAGGAGCTCGCCCCTTCCTTGGGAGCGGGGGCGAGAGGTGATCGACCCCCCTCTTGCTCGCCTCCTACACGAGCTGGGTGAGTGGGAGGTACCTACCTCCACCGCTCATCCTCCTCTTTCCCTGCCCTGGAGCTTGCTGAAAAATGAGGTTAAAAATACCTCCTGGGTCCCGGGGGCCCACTCAGCGAATACAGGGTTGTACACAATCCCCGCTCTTTTCGAGCGAGGTACACGCTCGAAAAGAAAAGTCCAACCTTGCACATTCGGCGAGTGGGGCTGAGAGAAATTGAGAAAACTCCACCTCGTCCCGATGAAAATTTACTAAGGCTTTCCTGAGGGATCTACCATGCCGACTAGTGAGAGCCCGGCTAGCTGAACCATCCGAGGGGATGAGGACTTTGCCTTCCTGGGAGGTCAACCTGCCCTGCCGGCTATTGAAAGCCCGATCAGCGGAACCGTCCGAGGGGAAAAGAACATAGCCTCCCTGGGAGGTCAACCTGCCCTGCCAGCTAGTGAGAGCCCGGTCAGCGGAACCATCCGAGGGGAAAAGAACATAGCCTCCCTGGGAGGTTAACCTGCCCTACCGGCTAGTGAGAGCCCGGTCACCGGAACCATCCGAGGGGAAGAGACCTTTGCCTCCCTGGGAGGTCAACCTGCCCTGCCGGCTAGTGAGAGCCCGGTCAGCGGAACCGTCCGAGGGGAAAAGAACATAGCCTCCCTGGGAGGTCAACCTGCCCTGCCGGCTAGTGAGAGCCCGGTCAGCGGAACCATCCGAGGGGAAAAAAACATAGCCTCCCTGGGAGGTCAACCCGCCCTGCCGGCTAGTGAGAGCCCGGTCAGTGGAACCATCCGAGGGGAAGAGAACTTTGCCTCCCTGGGAGGTCAACCTGCCCTACCGGCTAGTGAGAGCCCAGTCAGTGGAACCGTCCGAGGGGTGTTGAATACTTTGCCTCCCTGGGAGGTCAACCTGCCCTGCCGGCTAGTGAGAGCCCGGTTAGTGGAACCATCCGAGGGATGTTGAATACTTTGCCTCCCTAGGAGGTCAACCTGCCCTGCCGGCTAATGAGAGCCCGGTCAGCGGAACCATCCGAGGGGTAAAGAACTTTGCCTCCCTGGGAGGTCAACCTGCCCTGCCGGCTAGTGAGAGCCCGATCAGTGGAACCATCCGAGGGGAAAAGAACATAGCCTCCCTGGGAGTTCAACCTGCCCTGCCCGCAAGTGAGAGCCCGATCAGCGGAACCATCCGTGGGTAAAAGAACATAGCCTCACTAGAAGGTCAACCTGCCCTGCCGGCTAGTGAGAGCCTGGTCAGCAGAACCATCCAAGGGGTAAAGAACATAGCCTCCCTGGGAGGTCAACCTGCCCTGCCGGCTAGTGAGATCCCGGTCAGCGGAACCGTCTGAGGGGTGTTGAACACTTTGCCTCCCTGGGAGGTCAACCTTCCCTGCCGGCTAGTGAGAGCCCGGTCAGCGTAACCGTCTGAGGGGAAAAGAACTTTGCCTCCCTGGGAGGTCAACCTGCCCTGCCAGCTAATGAGAGCCCGGTCAGCGGAACCGTCCGAGGGGGAAGAATATAGCCTCCCTGGTAGGTCAACATGCCCTGTCGGCTAGTGAGAGCCCGGTTAGTGCAACTGTCCAAGGGGAAAAGAACACTTAGAAAACTTTTATTACATTTGTCATCCGGTTACACGCAGGAAAACAAAGGAAATAAACCATCATACTATATTGATTTAAAGAAAAAACTAAGCACGGAGACCGGGACTTGGACTTCTACGCCCAGGCATGGTCCTCCTCGACCTCCTCTGGTTGCTGACGTTGCGACTTCGGATGTCTTGCCTCCCTCATTTCCAAGAACTCGGGGCAGGTGGATGTCGCGTGACCCTCCTCATCGTGGAAGTCACAGTAAGGTAACTCCACCCGGACGCCCCCTCTTCCTCCCATATGATTTCTTTTTCTTCTGCGGCTGATCGTCATGGTTTGCTGGGGTGGTGGAGAGGGTGCCTTCGGTCCCTGCCTCCACCCTGGGAGGTCGGGACCCTCTCCCTGGAAGTTTTCCTCCTCCTGGTCGAACTTCCTCATGGGAGACCCTACCCTCCCCCCTTGTTGCCTTGCCTCCGGCTCACTTAGCTTGGCCAACCTTCTCGTGAACTCCAAGTTGGCCTCCTCACTCTCAACTTCTTCCGCTACCCTTTCCATCAACTCCTCAAAAGACAAAGGAGCTCTCCTCTTGAGGTCCCTCTTGAAGAATCCCCCCTGCAGCCCCACGATGAAAGCGAGCTAGAGGGTGTAGCATGGCACCTCTTGGGTGAGGAGAACCTCCTCCTGGAACCGGTCAACATAGTGAGCCAGTGACTCCCCTGGCTCTTGCTGGATCTTGAAAAGTGCTTCGGAATCCTTCCTCCTCTTCCTTGACTTCGAGAAGCGTAGCAGGAAACCTCGACGCAAGTCCTCGAAGGCATAGATGGATCCCGCATGGAGCTGGTGGAACCAATCTCTAGCCTTCTCCTTCAGAGTTGTCGCAAAGAGTAGACACTTGAAAGCATCCGACATGGGCCTTATGGAGACCATGTCCTCAAACCACTGCAGGTGCAGGATGGGGTCATCCTTGCCAGAGTAGTGAGACATCTCCAACCTTTCGAACCCCTCTGGAACCGGGGCCGAGAGGATCAGCTCATACAAAGGACTTCCTATGCTCGCCCCCCTTTGGGGTTGGGCGAGTGGGTGCTGGATGCCTTTC
This sequence comes from Dactylorhiza incarnata, assembly GCA_033032865.1. Lineage (NCBI taxonomy): Eukaryota > Viridiplantae > Streptophyta > Magnoliopsida > Asparagales > Orchidaceae > Dactylorhiza > Dactylorhiza incarnata. The sequence goes on from JAWHQI010000015.1 coordinate 8,939,177, forward strand.
CACTTGCCCCCTTGGGGTTGGGCGAGTGGGGGTCTGGGACCTCCCCACTCGCCCCCTTGGGGATGGGCGAGTGGGGGTATGGGACCTCCCCACTCGCCCCCTTGGGGCTGGGCGAGTGGGGGTCTGGGACCTCCCCACTCGCCCCCTCCTAGGGGACTGGGCGAGTGGGGGTCTGGGACCTCCCCACTCCCCCCCACCGGCACCTCCTTCCTGTAAGGCTGGCCGAGAGTGCTCTCGCCCACCTGCTGAGGTGAGACCTCTGGACCACTTCCTCTCCTGCCTTCGCCTATCGTGGCGAAAGTTAGCTGCAAGGACTGCAGGACCTCCTGCCTGAAATTTTCAAACATCTCCAACGTCACTCTAGCTACCGGGGGCTGCAAGTGGCCTGGGTCGGATCCTCCACCTCCAGCCATGGAGCTCATCTTGAGAGTTTCTTGAGTTGGTCACTCTCCATGCTCACCGCACCATAAATGTTGAAACTGTTGGGAATCTTGCCCACATGATTCCTGATTTGAAGAAGTCATCATGCCAAGAGTACTTCACTTTGTATTTAATCGTACATCTAGTTCATAATCTCAGGAAAATATAAGTACATATCGTCGAGAAGAACAGGTGATATCGTTGACAATGCGTGCTTGTCGTCGTAATGACGGGCAGAGCAGCAGCAGCTGAGAAGCAAAGTATTCGTCGAACGCTGAGACTTAGCGAGATCGTCGAACGAAGAATGTCGATCGTCGAACGCTGAGACGTGGCGAGATCGTCGAACGAAGAATGGCGACTGTCGAGCGAAGGATGGAAAGTTCGTCAATCGCAGAATGCTCGTCGAACGCAGAGAAGACACGGGACATCGTCGTTTGGAATTCATGTCGTTGAGAGAACATATGATTACGCGACATGATGCAAGAAGGAAGCTCACGACGACAATGTCAGAGAAAGAAGATCGTCGTGTATACAGAATCCTCAGGATATCTTGTATCGTCGAGATACCACCATCAGTGGCAGAAGGAAGATCGCGACGACAAAGTCAGAGACACCTTGTCATCATAATGATGCAGATATCTTCAAGCCAGAATTCAAATCTTGCGGACGTACTATCAGCAGTTAATGTCGCCGCCTGATTGTCCAATTAGCGTGTGCACTTAATGAATCGAGGTATTAGCGCATACTCCAAAAGAAATAAAGATATCAGCGCGTGCTAAATAGGAATGGAGGTCTGGCACATAAAGAAACTTTTTAGAAGACCGTTGGGAGACATCGCAGTCCTATAAAAAGGATACATGAGGTTGCCCTAAGAGGTTAACCATTTTAAGAAAGAACTTGCGCACATAGCAAATCGAGAAACACAAGCACCACAAGAAAGAAAGAGAAAATGAAGGAGCAGTCATCTTCATCGACTGCTAAGAAGCCAATCCTCATCTGGCTAAGGAAAGATTTGAAGAAGAACCATGTGCTCAAAATCTGATTCAGAACAATCTTCTTTAATCTTAAGGAGCCGATCTTCAACAGGCTAAAGGTGCTGATCTTCATCCGGCAGAAGAAACACTTTATTATTGTATTTTCTTGTAAGGCTTGCGGGCCAAATTTGTCTAGCTTGAGGGCTGGAGAGCTGTGAGGCTTGAGGGCCAGTGCACTTGCGGGTGCGATTTGTCGAGCTTGAGGGCTCGGGTGCAATAGGGGCTTGCGGGCCTAGGCTGTAGACACAGGACTTGCGGGTCTGTGTTGTGTTGGTCTTGAGGGCCTGAGTGTCGAGCTTGCGGGCTCGGGGGCAGTAAGGGCGTGAGGGCTTAAGCTGTTGGGACTTGCGGGTCCGTGTTGTAAGGCTTGAGGGCCTGAAGCTTTTGGCGGAGTTTGCCTAGCCTAGCACACTGCTGGGTAGGCGTAGAGGGAAAGAGTACTACTCAAGACACCCCGTCTTGAGGAACCTCTATAGATCTTGTGTCGTCTAGTGTGACTTATTTGTGTGTTAACTTTGTGCATTGCTTGAATATTGATAACTCACACTAATAGATCAAAAAGCACCAAGATCACCTAACACCCCCCCCCCCCCCCCCCCCCTCTAGGTGAACGTTCCATCTCCAACAAGTGGTATCAGAGGGAGGTTGATCAAAAGAAGACTTAACAGTCCGATCTAGATCAGGAACGACTCACCATGGCCGGTGGAGATCCGAATCGCAAAATGAGAGCCATGAAGCTTCCCATCTGCACAAAAGAGAATTTCCCCATTTGGAAGGAAAGAGTAAGACTCTTTATGGAGGCAGCTGACCCAAGAATCTACCTGACAATCAAGCAGGGTCCCTTCATCCCTACCACTGCCTCCACTATTGATCCAACCAGGCAAGTGATAAAGAAATATGAAGACATGACCAAGGACGAGCTGGCCTTGGCAGGTCTAGATAAGAGGGAACAAAATGTCATTGTAAGTGTCATAGATGACTCAACCCTCCAAAATTTAATTCATTGCAAAACGGCCAAGGAGATGTGGGACTCCTTGATCGTATACATGGAGGATACTGAAGAGGTAAGGGATGACAGGAAATCTCTCCTCAACCAGGAATATGAAGCCTTCAAACAAGGCAAGAATGAAACAATCTCCAACTGCTATGAGAGATTTTTCAAGATCATGAATGGACTGAGAAACTACGACAGAGAGTTCACAAACTCTGATCTAAATGACAAATTTCTCAGATCCCTCACAAAGGAATGGGATATCAAGATATGTGACATCAGAGAGATGGGCCAACTGGGAAACATGGAGCCCAAGAACCTATATGGGAAGCTGCTGTCTCATGAACTTCAGCTTAATACAAGGAAGGCTGAAGAAGAAGAAAGCTCAAAGGTGAGCTCAAGAGAATGATCGGTGGCTCTAAAGGCTGAGAGAACCAGAAGATTCAAGGGCAAGACCTCTGCTTCTTAGAATAGAACTGAGAACAGTGAGGAATCAGAAGCCAGCTCCTCTGACTCTGATGATACTGATAGAGAGATAGCTCTCCTCTCAAAACAATTCCGAAAGTTGCTACACAGAAGTAGGAGGGACAACAGCAGAAGCTCCTCCTCAAGCTCCAGAAGATCTGACTATCGGGACAGATCCAGGGCTCCCAGGGAGGACAGGTATAAATCCAACTCCAGTAAATACAATTTAAATAATACTGTTTTCTATTCTTGCAGCAAAACAGGTCACATGGCTGCAGACTGCCCCTCCAAGAAAAAGGAGTCAAGGAACCACGAAGAGAGAAGAAGCTCTAGGAGCAAGAGAACCTCTGAAAAGGGGTTCGTGGCAAAGAAGACCAAAACATTGAGTGACTCTGACTCAAGCTCCTCTAGACTGAGGATGAAGCACTTATTGGACTGATGGCCATCAATGAAGGTAACCAGGATAACAACTCTCCTGGAAAGGTAAAACACATTACTTCTCTATCTGCCTCTGATTCTGGATCAGTGGCAGATTCTTTGCATGATGATGAGGAGGTGTTTGCTGCCAACAGCACAGCCACAAGATCTCAGTATGAAGTTGAATCTGAACTAATAAGGCAATATAAAGCCTTATGGAAAGCCTTCAAAAACAGTAAGAAACTCCTCAAGGTGCAAACCAAGGAGTTGGAATCCTTGAAGCCTGTCCAATCCAAGCTCCAGGAGACAGCTGAGAAGCTAACTTCTATGAGCAAAGAAGTGGACAAGCTTAAGGAAGCCATAAGGCTTAAGAATGCTGAGTTAGGACAGAAAAATAAGGTCATTAGGGACCTTGAGGAAATGTTGTTGGACGAGAAGAAACTTGCTTCCAGCCTCTCAATGCCCAAAACTATCCTACCAGCAACTAACACCTTCTCTGGACAGTTCAGAGGTGGTATCAGTTTCAATCAGGAGCCAGTAATGGGCAAAGATCCTAAGGCTAGACCGTCTTACAAGAAGGTGTTGTTAGCAAGTCCTTCAGCCCACAGACCTGCAGCAACAGCAGACAAGAGAATGATAAAGATTGTTCCTACAAAGCCTGCTCCCAAGAAGGTGAACCAAAGAGTGGTGAAGCCAATTCCCCCGGCTCACACACATGAGGTTCATCCTAGATCTGTTAGACTAGAAGCCTTCTCTCCTGCTCATCAGCACTGTCATCCTACTCAGATGATGAAGCAGAAGATAAGATATAACAGATATGAGTGTTGGTGCTGCGGGAAAGTAGGCCACTTTGCATTGGACTGTTGGTTCAACCCAACAGGTCTCAATACAAGATGAGTGCAGAACCCTCCGAGGTTTGCGATTCCATTATATCACCCTAACAGAAACCAAGGACCCAATCTCTATTGGGTACCTGAGGGGAAGTGATTTGTTTTGCAGGTAGATCCAATTGCCAACCAATCTCCAATTTGGTATTTGGACAGTGGTTGATCCAGGCATATGACTGGAGTCAGAAAGTATTTGAAAGAATTCATCCCTGTGGAGAATGGACCGACTGTTATCTTTGGAGGTTCAGAAAAGGGAGTGACCAAGGGCTACGGCAACGTAACTAAGGGCTACGGCAACGTAACTAATGTGTTAGTTACCATCACAAAGGTAGCTTATGTGGAGGGGTTGAGACACAACCTCATAAGCATAAGTCAGCTTTGTGATCTAGGCTTCGTTATTACTTTCCACAAGGACAAGTGTCTAATTAAGAAGTCCTCGGATTCTGAGACTACCTTAACTGGAACTCGGAGTGGGAACATTTATTGTTTAAATTTCCTTAATATAAATTCTTACATGCCCATATGTCTTGTAGCTGATGGCAAAGAGGTTCTATGTGTACAATGGCACAAGAGACTTGCACACATCAATTATAAGACAATGGGCAAGCTTTTCTCACAGAACCTGGTCAGAAATAGACCTGATATTAAGTGCATCAAAGATGGTCCTTGTCAAGCCTGCCAACTAGGAAAGCAGACTAGGACTAGCTTTAAAAGCATCTCTAACAAAGAATCCACAAGGTGCTTATTTTTACTGCACATGGATTTATTTGGTCCCATGTCAGTTCATAGCTTAGGAGGGAAGGAATACACCCTTGTAGTTGTTGATGACTACTCAAGGTTCACTTGGGTATTCTTCCTCAAAAAGAAATCAGATACCCTCGATATCTTGAAGAATTTTGTCAGGCAGATCCAGAATGAGATGAGTTGTACTGTGGTCAAATTCAGAAGTGACCATGGGACAGAATTTCAGTCAGGGGTCATGACAGAATTCTGCCAAGACCTAGGTATCTCCCAAGAATTCTCCTCCCCCAGAACTCCTCAACAGAATGGGGTTGCTGAAAGGAAGAACAAAACCTTGATAGAGGCTAGCAGGACAATGCTAAGTGACTCCTCATTACCAGAATACTTCTGGGCAGAGGCTGTCAACACTGCTTGTCATGTGATAAACAGATCCACTATCATCAAAAACCACGGGAAAACTCCCTATGAGTTAATGAAGGGCAGAAAACCAACTCTATCCTACTTTAGGATCTTTGGTAGCAAATGTTATGTCCTTAATAATGGGAAATCCAAACTAACTAAGTTTGCTGAGAAAAGTTGTGACGGTATTTTTGTTGGATACAGCTCCTACAGCCGGGCATACAGAGTATACAACCTCAATACCCAAACAGTGGAAGAATCTATTCATGTTGTATTTGATGAGACTAGCCTTATCCATAAGGGCTGGTCTAGTTCTCCAGTGAATGCAGATACAGTGGAAAGATTAGAGAAGCTATCCATTGAAGACAATGCTGACACCTCATTCAACAACAAGAATCAGCCAGTGATGGTTGAAATAGAGGTAGAACCTGCAGAAGATACAGAAACAGCAGAAGAATTGCGGCCTGCAGAAGTAGCTCCTGCAGAAATACCCAGAGCACTTCCAACTGCCTTAAGACAAGTAAGAGATCATCCCCAAGAGCAGATAATAGGAAATGTCAACCAAGGGGTGCTGACAAGGAGTAGAGCTGCAAATCAAGCATTGTACCTGAGTTTTCTCTCTCAAATTGAACCCAAGAAATTTGAGGAAGCATATCAGGATCCATTTTGGATTGCTGCAATGCAGGAGGAACTAAACCAATTTAAAAGATGCAAAGTATGGAAATTGGTTCCAAGACCCCAAGGGCACAACATCATAGGAACCAAATGGGTCTACAGGAACAAGTTGGATGAAAATGGAATCATCACCAAGAATAAAGTAAGACTAGTGGCAAAAGGCTACAGACAAGAGGAGGGGGTAGATTTTGATCAGACATTCGCTCCAGTAGCCAGACTGGAAGCAATAAGACTGTTCCTTGCCTATGCAGCATACAAAGGTTTCAAGGTTTACCAAATGGATGTAAAGTTAGCCTTCCTAAATGGTGGCCTCAAAGAGGAAGTATATGTAGAGCAGCCTTCAGGTTTTGTCGACCCTACTTATCCTGATTATGTTTACTTTCTTAGAAAAGCTCTTTATGGCTTAAAGCAGGCACCTAGGGCCTGGTACGAGACTCTGTCAAGCTTTCTAATTGAGAACAAGTTAGCTGCAAGGACTGTAGGACCTCCTGCCTAAAATTTTCAAACATCTCCAACGTCACTCTAGCCACCGGGGGCTGCGAGTGGCCTGGGTCGGATCCTCCACCTCCAGCCATGGAGCTCATCTTGAGAGTTTCTTGATTTGGTCACTCTCCACGCTCACCGCACCATAAATGTTGAAACCAAGACTTGAGAACAAGACTTAGTCTATGTGGAGTTCGGGCCATCAACAAATTGAGGGGTGACCAACACATACCCCCCCCCCCCCCCAAGGGAGAGCTCTAGGCTAAGGGGCTAAGGAACTAGGAACAAGGCCAAGGGCTAAGCGAGGAGGTCCCACCACACACCCGGAAGATCTTAGAGCGCTTCCCCTCCCAAGCCAATGCTAAGCTTGGGCACCATTGGAGGCTCTCTCCACCCAATAAAGAAACATAGGAGGAGAGAAGGCCAAGAGAAAAGAAGTCCCCCAAATGGTGCCCCCTTGGTCCTATTTATAGGCTTTTGAACTTGGTATGCCAATAACCACAATCTGGCCTATGAGATTACCAAAATACCCTCGGATTTGGCCTGCGAACAGCCAAATCCCGCTGCTCTACGGCGCTAAACGTAGTCCGAACTGCCCCCTCGGGGCCGGGCGAGAGGGGGTTGACCTCATCCCTGTCTCGCCCCCCTACTGGGGATGGGGGCGAGAGGGGGAGAGTGCGCCCCTCCTCCTCTCGCCCACCTCTACTGGGGGCGGGGGCGAGAAGAGCTCGCCCCCCCCCCCCCCCTGCTGGGAGCGGGGCGAGAGCAGCTCGCCCCTTCCTTGGGAGCGGGGTTGAGAGGAGCTCGCCCCCCCACTTGCTGGGAGCGGGGAGAGAGGATTTCGCCCCCTCCTTGGGAGCGGGGACGAGAGGAGCTCCCCCCTTGCTGGGAGCGGGGCGACAGGAGCTCTCCCCCTCCTTGGGAGCGGGGGCGAGAGGAGATTGCCTCCCTCTTGCTGGGAGCGGGGCGTGAGGAGCTCGCCCCCTCCTTAGGAGCGGGCGCGAGAGGAGCTCGCCCCCCTCTTGCTGGGAGCGGGGCGAGAGGAGCTCGCCCCCTCCTTGGGAGCGGGGGCGAGAGGAGCTCGCACCCCTCTTGTTGGGAGCGGGGCGAGAGGAGCTCGCCCCCTCCTTGGGAGCGGGGGCGAGAGGAGCTCCCCCCCCCCCCCCCCCCCCCCCCCCACCCCTCTTGCTAGGAGCGGGGCGAGAGTAGCTCGCCCCCTCCTTGGGAGCGGGGGCGAGAGGAGATCGCCACCCCTCTTGCTGGGAGCGGAGCGAGAGGAGCTCGCCCCCTCCTTGGGAGCGGGGGAGAGAGGAGCTCGCCCCCCCCCCCCCCCCCCCCCCCTCTTGCTCGCCTCCTACACGAGCTGGGTGAGCGGGAGGTCCCTACCTCCACCGCTCGTCCTCCTCTTTCCCTGCCCTAGAGCTTGCTGAAAAACGATGTTAAAAATACCTCCTGGGTCCCGGGGGACCACTCGGCGAATACAGGGTTGTACAGCACCTGTACATGGATTCATCAAAGGCATTGACCTTCTCATCCTTGTCCAGGGAAATGTTGGACCCCATTGGAGTTTTCATGGTGAAAGATGATTCCATCCCAAACTTCTTGATAAGCTCCCTAGTGTACTTGGTCTGAGAAATGAATATACCTTCATCAGACTGTTTTACTTGGACGCCTAAAAAGTACTTGAGCTCTCCCATACTGCTCATCTCAAACTCCCCCTGCATTAGGTTGGCAAACCTTTTGCAGAGGTTGTCACCAGTAGACCCAAATATTATGTCATCAACATATATTTGGACTAGGAGACACTTGCCCCTTGTTTCCATAAGAAACAATGTGTTATCTATCTTTCCCCTCAAGAACTTGTTCTTGATGAGAAAGCTAGACAATGTCTCATACCAAGCCCTGAGGGCTTGCTTAAGACCATAAAGAGCTTTCCTAAGTAAGTAAACATGACTAGAGAGGGTAGGATGTACAAAACCTAATGGTTGCTCAACATATACCTCTTCCTTCAAGTCACTATTGAGGAAGGATGATTTGACATACATTTGATACACTTTGAACCCCTTGTAGGCAGCATAGGCAAGGAATAGCCTAATTTCTTCCAACCTTGCAACAGAGGCAAAGGTTTGATCAAAGTCTATCCCTTCTTCCTGTCTATACCCCTTGACTACCAGCCTTGCCTTGTTTTTTATGATTGTGCCATTTTCATCTAACTTGTTCCTATAAATCCATTTGGTACCTATGATATTGTGTCCTTGAGGTTTTGGCACCAATTTCCATACCTTGCATCTCTTGAATTGTAGAAGTTCTTCTTGCATAGCTTGAATCCAAAACGTGTCTTGGTTGGCTTCTTCAAATTTCTTGGGCTCCATTTGTGATAGGAAGCTCAAGAATAGGGCTTCATTATGAGCCCTATTTCTGGTTAATTCACCTTGATTCTGATCTCCAATTATTTGTTCTCTTGGATGATCCCTTAGATGTCTTACAGCTGTAGGCAGTCTGTTTTCAGCTTGCTGTGCTGTTTCTGCTGGTTCAGCAGTGTCTTCATCAGCATTGACTTTTTCTTCTTCAGGGATGACAGCATCAGAATAAGCTTTGTTGTTGCTGGGTGTGTCTTGTATTGACATCCTTTCCAAATCCTATTCATTTCCTGTCAAGACAGAAGATCTAAACCAGCCCTTATATATTAGGCTGGTCTCATCAAATACTACATGCATAGACTCCTCTACAACATGAGTTTTCTTGTTATACACTATATAATCTCTATTATGTGAGTTATAGCCAACAAGAACACCCACATTGCATTTCTCTTCAAACTTTGTTAATTGAGATTTTCCATTGTTTAAAATGTAGTATTTGGAGCCAAAGATTCTAAAGTATGAAATTGTAGGTTGTTTGCCTTTCAGGATCTCATAGGGAGTTATTCCATGAACCTTATTGATGGAAGCTCTATTGAGAATATGACATGCAGTATTGACTGCCTCAGCCCAGAAGTATTCTGGGAGTGAGGAGTCACTAAGCAGTGTTCTCACAGCTTCTATCAAGGTCTTATTCCTCCTCTCAGCCACACCATTTTGTTGGTGGGGAGGAGAACTCTTGGGTGATACCATATTCTTGACAAAACCTTGTCATAGCTTCAGATTGAAATTCTATGCCATGGTCAGTTCTAGTCCTGACCACAACACATTGCAAGTCATTCTGAATTGCTTTGACATGAGTTATAAAGATATTTAGAGTATCAGACTTCTTCTTTAGACATGAGTCATTCTGAATTGCTCTGTGAGCAGCCACTTTGTGCATTTATTGTCAAAGGTTAGGTCTTTCTCCTCTGAGAGAAGCCACTTTGTGCATAGTGCCAAAGGTTAGGTCTGTTTCCAATCTTCCCCCGCCCATACCCCCAATGATTTGGGACTATATGGGTTCTGTTGTTGTTGTTGTTGTTGTAGACTTCTTCTTTAGGAAGAATACCCACGTATATTTTGAGTGATCATCAACAATCACCAAATTATACAACTTCCCACCTAGGCTCTGAATTGGCAAAGGACCAAACAAGTCAATATGCAAGAGATGAAGACATCTTTCAGTGTCTTTGGAGCCAATACTTTTAAAGGTGGCCCTTGTTTGCTTACCCATTTGGCAAGCATGACAGGGACCACTTTTAATACATTTTATATTAGGACTATTCCTAACAAGGTTTTTAGAGAATAGTCTATACATTGTCTTGTAGTTAATGTGAGCAAGTCTCTTGTGTCATTGAACACAAAGGGACTCATTCTCATTAGCTACTAGACAAACAGATGTAAGAGAATTACTGCATATAAAGTCTAAGCAATAAACATTCCCACTCCTAGTGCCTGAGAGAATGGTCTTTAAGTCTTTAGACTTTTTAATCAAACACTTGTCATTGTGGAATTCAATGACATATCCTAGATCACATAGTTGACTTATGCTTACTAGGTTGTGTTGCAACCCTTCAACATAAGCTACCCTTGTAATTGAGACTATTCCATTGGAGATCATAACATATCCTTTGGTGATTCCCTTTTCTGACCCCCCCCCCCCCCCCCCAAAGATAACTTTGGGTCCATTCTTCACAGCCTTGTAGTCCTGTAGAAGATTTCTTATTCCTGTCATGTACCTTGAGCACCCACTGTCTAAGTATCAAATTTGGTTGAGGCTGGTACTTGAACTATCCTGCAAGAAGGAGTTTAGTTATCCTTAGGAGCACAAATAGCTTTGGATCCTAGGTACTTATTAGCATGATGAAATTACCTTACACTAGTTGCACCCTTTGCAGGAAGGCTCATCTTTGCACATGGCACATTAGGATTGTGCCATCAGTCTATGTCAAAGTGTCCTACTTTACCACAGCACCAACATTCATGAATGTTGTATCTCCTCTTCTGAACATTTCTTTAGGGGTGTGCAGCACAGTCCACATGTTCAGGAGGAGAGACAGCAGCTTCTCTCTTGTTTCATTCAGCAAGGATTTGGCTGAAAGTCAATCTGTGGACAGTCTTAGTGGTCTTTGTATTGATGGCATCAGCTTGCTTTGGCTTTTGGGCAATGCAAGTTTTGATGGCATTAGACACTGAGCAATTAGACATGTCCACTGATTTGATAGCAGTCATGTTCTTGGCTGAATCAACCTTAGAAGGGCTTGCTTTCTTATTCTTGAATGAAGGGGCTGATGTACCAAATACAAATGGTCCAGGTTGGGCCATTTGAATTTCCTCATGGGGATCCTTCATAGCACTCAATCCCATTCCCTTTCTTCCACTATGGGAAGGAGTGTTTTCCTTCCTATAGGTACTTCCATTCTTCCAGTGACCATACATGCTTTCATGGTCATGTTGGAGTTTCTGAGGTGATCTCAAAGCAATCAACAGTTAGTCTTACTGCCAACGCAATATGAGATTATAGGGTCACACATAAAAGCGTTTGGAGAAGTTGGAGAAAGAATTGAGTTGGCCTTGCTTATATAGGATATGAGTGGAGGACCAATCCTGTGACTGTTTGGAATTAATTTGAGAATGTCTCAATGGGAAATCGTTTAAAAGGTTTAAACGAATGGATTTATACTTGACAAATTCGGCTAAAGTGTTTAACCGAACTGTGTCAAATTTGGCTAAAGGGTTTAGACGAATTCGGCTAAAGGGTTTAGACGAATTCGGCTAAGTCAAAATTCGGCTAAAGGGTTTAGACGAATTTATATAGCCAAATTTATATAGTCAAATTCGGTTATAGTGTATAGTCGAATTTAGTTATAGTGTATAGCCGAACTTATATATAGTCAAACTGAAGGCATTCGTCGACCGCTGAGATGGCAAAAGGCTAGTGTAGTGAGTTCGTCGAACGCAGATCTCTTGAGTTTGCCGAACGCAAATCTCCTTGAGTTCGTCGAACGCAAATCTCTTGAGTTCGTCGAACGCAGATCTCTTGATGTTGGGAATATTGCCCTCAATATTCCTTTGATTTGAAGAGGCATCACTCACAATGCTAAGTATAAAGTTGTATTTGATAAAGCCATATTTGTGTAAGATATACAGACTTAGGTAACTCAAGAGAAAGGGCCAATCATGCCCTTAGTTCAGGAGAAATCAACTCCTGGGAGATAAAGAATTGTCTCAGCAGAACCGCTGAGACAAAGGGTCAAATCCGCTAAGATGAGCTCACAGTCTCAGCGGATCCGCTGAGATGGGAAAGAAGCAAGCGCTGAGACCTGGCGTGTTCGTCGAACGCAGAACTCAGGTCGTCAAATGCAGAGTGTGGAAAGTTCGTCGAACGCATAGTTTGGCGAGTTCGTCGAACGCAGATTGCTGTTCGTTGAACGCAGAATGTCGTTCATCGAACGCAGAGACCCAACAGAAGCAAAGCTGAGACTTGGCATGTTCATCGAACGAAGGATGAAGTTCGTCGAACGCAGAGTTTGGTGAGTTCGTCGAACGCAGAGTTTGGCGAGTTCGTCGAACGCAGTATGGCGAGTTCATCGAACGTAGAATGTTGTTCGTCAAACGCAGATACTTCTCTGAAGATCGATGAAATCCGCTGAGAAGAGGAAGCCATCTCAGCCCAACCGCTGAGACAGTTCAAATGTGACATGGCGGGTTCTGCCCTTGGCGCAAGCTGCAGAAAGGCATTGTGGGGACCACCAGTCACTCCCATATCTGTCAGAAGGACGGCTGAGAGACGTTGAAGATCGGGGTTGTATAAAAGGGATAAATTAGGGCTGAGGAAACAACTTCTGCCATCGATCTTACTCTCGAGCACACAAAGAAGCGGAAGCATACTGTTCCATTGATAGCAGCCAAGAACTGTGCTAACACAAGGCTGCAAGGAAGAGATAGCTCATCTTGATTCATTTCAAGATAGAGCAGTAGATCCAGTCCCTCATCTGAAGGGCTGATCAAGAAGAACAAGTTGGAGCTGAACATCAGCTCCCTGGTTCAAGTCTGCAACAGCAGCTGAGAAGAAGAAGAAGAACCAGGCTTGACCTTTCTTCATTCTATTTATAAAGATCATTATTTCTTTTGTAGGAACCTTTGGGTTCTGAGTTGTAGGGCTTTACTGCCTGAGTTTGTAGGGCTGAAGACCTGACTTTGTAGGGATGCTTAGCCTGAGTTGTAGGGCATTATTGCCTGAGCTGCAGGAGGTGGATTCCTCTGAGGTAGGACCTGGAAGGGGTCTAAGCTGTAGGAGGTGGATTCCTCTGAGGTAGGACCTGGAAGGGGTCTGAGTTGTAGGAGGTGGATTCCTCTGAGGTAGAGTTGTTTAGGCCTGAGATTGTAGGACCTGTTGTGGTCTGAGTTGTAGGATCAGTGATTGATCTGAGGTAGGGCTGCTGAGCCTGAGGTAGGGTTTGGGAAAACCTGAGAGATCCTAAGGGATCTGTGTTGTAAGCTCTTGGAGCCGAGATTGGAGGAGTTGGCCCTGTCTAACACACTGTTAGAAGGGTGAAGGGGGAAAGAGGACTACCCATAGACACACTGTCTTGAGGAACCACTATAAACACTTGTGTGTTTTCTGGGTGTGCTTGTTTACTTGCTTAGAATAACTGCAAACATCTAAATCAAACAAGTAAAAATAAAAAGAAACCTATTCACCCCCCCCCCCCTCCCTCTAGGTGATTTTGACTACAACCTTTATAAACTAACAAGTGGTATCAAAGCGAGGTTGGTCAAGAAAGACTGATAAAGTAGTTTTTATATAAGTTTTTAATAGAAAATTTTGTAATTATTTAATTTGAATTTTCCTTTTTATGTCAATTTTAGGTTATAAGTAGTTCTTTTTGTAATTTTGATTCTAACTTAGCCTAATTTTAATATTTGCAGATTTCTGGGACAAATCGGGAAAAATCACATGTCACGCCCTCGGTCACGCCCGTGACCAAGGGCGTGTAACCTGAAGATCAGTCCAGAGTCGCAGCCGTGCTGTTGAGCTAGTCCACACCCAGTCACGCCCCAGGTCACGCCCGTGACCCAAAGTCACGCCCGTGACCGGGGGCGTGTAATTTCAGCATCTGCCGCGTGGAGCCGCCGTCGAGACGAGAAGCTGCCGTTGAGAAGTCAACTTGAGTCACGCCCGTGACCCAAAGTCACGCCCGTGACCTTCCCGCGTGATCCAAGCACGCCGCCGCGGCGTCTGGCTAGCCCATGCCGCATTAAATGAAGCCTTCCTGAGTCACGCCCGTGACCCAATTGTCATGCCCGTGACATGTGCGATTTTCTCCCGCCGTCACGCCAAGCCCACGCCGCGACCGGATCCGATGCTGCAGAGATTACACGCCCTAGGTCACGCCCGTGACCGAGGGCGTGTAACATGAAATTTTTGCCTATAAATTCAGAGGCTCTCCTTGAGTTCAAAGTTCAGAATTTTGGAGTGGGGAAGGTGCTGCTGGAGCCAATCTTGAGTAGTTCTCCTTTTTCATGTTCATGTTCATGTCTCTTTATTTTCATGCTCTCTTCCTTTTCTAATGCAATGTATTAGCTTTCCTTTAGTGCAATAGTCTAGTTTAAGCTTGTAATCTTGTTTTTCCTAGCTTGCAATTTCCTTTCTTAAGTCTTGTAATAGTTTTTCATTTAAATAAAAAAAATAGTTTGTTCTCTTTATTTTGTCTCCTCCTTAGCTAAAATTTCTTAATATGCATTTTTATTTTTCTTCCTCTTCCCCCTCCACCATGATTAACTAATCCTCATTAGTACTCGATCAAAATGATCCGAGGATGAGTTAGACAAGTTATGATTTTCTAAAGTTTTCTTTTTCCGTTTTTATAAACACTTGAATTATCCTTGATTTTTAATTAGTGAGGCCATACTTTCGATATATGGTTTTCGCTTAAGTTTTCATATTTAGTTAGCCGAGAGGCTCAAAGTATGAATCGATCACTCAAGGGTAAAGAGAGTTGCACGCACCCCTCGAGAGAGGATGACGTAAATCTCCCGGATTGGAGTCAAATCCAATAGTGGGGTTCACCTCGTAAAGCAAGTTTTAGGTAATCGATTATAGGACGAGAGTCCGGTTGATTTTTCCTAATCTTAGTTGGGCATTAACCTCGAGAGAGGCATGTTCGAGCTTCGGGAACCTCCACGGTCAAGTAGTTCAATTTAAACGGAATTAGATTTAATTTCTTTTTACTTGTCTTTTCTCACTCCAAGGTGGCTTTTGATTGAGTACTAGCATCTTTTATCATCATCTAAACCCTTAATTTAGCTTGCAATTTCTCTTTTTTTTAGCTAAGAACCAAAACCCCAAAATATCATTAGATAAGATAATAGTGACTTTCCTCAAAGTAGAAGTAATCGACGCGCCCCGTGGAATACGACCTTGGTATTTCTTAATATCCTATACTATAGACGATAAGGTACACTTGCCTTTATCGGATATAGTTTTGGAGAAAATCTCAACCCTTCACTAAAATTTCAAAACCGCGAAAATCTATATCAAGTTTTTGGCGCCGTTGCCGGGGACTTTTGCGTAGATATTTTGAAACAAGGATAGCTATTAATTTTATCATGTTGTTTTTATTTTAGTTTTTCTATTTTTGAAAATCTTAAGGGTGAAATTAAAATTCTTGGAAAGGACGCTTTGGGCTTGAATTCCCATCACAGCCTCTAGTACCTTGCAAACCCTTCACCGGGTAGATCTTGGGAAGTCCAAGACTAACTTAATCCGCCTAAAAAGAACAAAAAAATATTCTCTCTTTTTCTTCTTCTTTCCTTCTCTTTTTAGTGTATGACCCGTGGTAGCACTTCGATTCTTCCTTTTGATCCGGAAATCGAGCGAACCCTTTTGAGGCACCGCCGTTCTCGTGATCAAGGAAATCAAGTAGAATCTGAAGAGTCAATCGGGGACACTAACGCAGCAAATATGGATCATAATCTTAATCCTCCTAATCTTAACGAGCCAAACCCTAATGAGGACGCGCAACGGACCATGTCCTATTATGCGCGGCCGAATTTGGAAGGCACACAATCGAGTATTGTTCGCCCCGCGGTGGCGAACAATAATTTTGAGATCAAGTCCAGCATCATACAAATGGTGCAACAATCGGTGACCTTTGATGGTCAACCGGACGAGGATCCAAATTCACATATCTCTTACTTTCTTGAAATTTGCGACACTTTTAAGATCAATGGCGTCACCGATGATGCCATTCGATTACGTCTTTTTCCTTTCTCTCTGCGGTCTAAGGCCAAGCAGTGGCTGGGCTCCCTACCAAGGGGATCCATCACTACATGGGCCGAAATGGCGGAAAAATTTCTTAATAAATATTTCCCGCCTTCAAAGACCGCTAAATTACGCACGGATATTGCATCGTTCATGCAAATCGACTCGGAGACTCTCTATGATACATGGGAGCGCTTCAAGGAGCTTTTGCGTCGATGCCCTCACCACGCACTTGCCACTTGGCAACAAGTGCAAATATTTTATAATGGCTTAAATCTCCAAACGAGGCAAATGATTGATGCGGCCGCCGGGGGGACATTAAATAACAAAACCCCGATCGCCGCTCAAGAGCTTTTCGAAGAGATGGCCACAAATGCGTATCAATGGAACATGCCCCGAGCGCGGCCTAATAAGCCGGCCGGAATTTTTGAAATAGACGCTAACGCAAATTTGGCTTTACAAGTTGAGCGCTTAACAAAGCAAGTGGCGGAGATGTCTGCTTCCTCCGCCACTCCTCCTTGGGCTAATAATATTTTACTTGAAGAGCAAGTTGATTACATGGGAAACCCACCTCGGCCTTCCTATAACCCGAACACCGCTCCGTATAATAACACCTACAACGCGGGTTATAGGAATCATCCGAACTTCTCATGGAGCAATCAAGGAAATGCTCAGCGTCCCTTAAATTTAAATCAACCTCCAAATCAACTTCTCAATTTAACTCCCCCTCAAAATTTTAATCCACCCGGTTTTCCACCGCAACAGCAAAAACCCTCTCCGCTTGAAGAGGTTTTTGCAAAATATGTTGCTACAACTGAAGCGAACATCCGGAACCTCACCGGATCGATCAAAAATTTAGAGAACCAAGTGGGCCAGCTAGCAAAGATAATCTCCGAGCGACCGCAAGGAGCCCTTCCGGGAAACACGGAGCCCAACCCAAGGGAGAGCGCAAACGCGATTACACTCCGAAGCGGGAAGGAGGTGGCTTCTAAGCAGGACGAACCCATGGTAACTTCCTCTCCTCCTCTTCCTCCTATTTTATCTTCAATTTTACCTACTACGTTAGCTCCGCGCGCTTCTACTTCTAATGTTCCGTATCCATCTAAGTTTAAAAGCGAGAGCGCCGAAAAGAATTATAAAAAGTTTTTAGATATTTTAAAGCAAATCCACATTAATGTACCCTTCTGCGAGGCTATCTCTCAAATGCCTAAATATGCGAAATATCTTAAGGAGTTGCTCTCCAATAAGAAAAAATTAGAAGATATTTCGCATATTTCTTTGAACGCAGAATGCTCCGCGGTTGTACTCAACAAATTGCCTACAAAAGTGAATGACCCGGGACGGTTTTCCATCCCGTGTTTATTTGGCAATTCGTTAGTAAAACACGCTTTAGCGGATCTGGGAGCAAGTATCAATCTCATGCCTTTTTCATTATTTAAGAAACTAGGTCTAGGAAATCCAAGCCCCACTCGAATGAGTATTCAATTAGCGGATCGCTCTTTAAAATATCTGGTAGGAATAGTGGAGGACGTGCTCGTCAAGGTCGACAAGTTCATTTTCCCGGTGGACTTTGTCATTCTTGACATCGAAGAGGATGCCGAAGTACCCCTCATACTCGGCCGCCCCTTCCTTGCCACCTCCCGCGCCATTATTGACGTAAGTAACGGAAAGCTCCTCCTTCGGGTTGGAGATGATGAAGTTTCTTTCGGCATAAATTCCTCGATGCGGAACACATTAGAAAACGACGATTCATGTTTTTACCTGGAAGAGTGTTGGGAATTCGATTCCCCTCCCGAGTTAGTCTCCACCTCGAGTCACGAGTCCGAGTTCGCCGAGCTCTTTTGTCTGGAAGAAGAAGAAGTCACTCGTTTCACACCACCCGAACCACTATTTTTAGAAAAATTAAAAATCAAAACATCTTATGAAGAGCCACCCGTTTTGGAACTAAAGCAACTTCCCCCTCACCTTAAGTATTTATTTTTAGAAAAAGAGTCGAAGCTACCCGTCATCGTTTCATCCGAACTTAGCAACTCAGAAATTTCCAAGTTGGCTATTGTCTTAAGAAAGCACCGCCACGCAATTGCGTGGCAAATTTCGGATATAAAGGGTATAAACCCTTCCTTCTGCACTCATAAAATCTTCCTCGAAGATAATTCCCGAAATTCGGTCCAGCCTCAACGACGGCTAAACCCTAACATGAAAGAAGTCGTTAAGGCCGAAGTGATCAAACTATTGGACGCGGGAATTATCTACCCGATATCGGATAGTACTTGGGTTAGCCCAGTACAAGTCGTACCAAAGAAAGGTGGCATTACGGTAGTAGCTAATGAGAATAACGAGTTGATCCCAACCCGTACTGTTACGGGTTGGCGGATGTGCATCGATTACCGAAAACTAAATGATGCCACCCGTAAGGATCACTTCCCCCTACCATTCATCGATCAAATTTTAGAGCGCCTTTCAGGTCACTCCTACTACTGTTTTCTCGATGGTTTGTCGGGATATTTTCAAATACCGATTTCGCCCGAGGACCAAGAGAAAACCACTTTCACTTGTCCCTTTGGCACCTTCGCTTATCGAAGGATGCCATTTGGTCTTTGTAATGCGCCAGCTACATTCCAAAGATGTATGCTGGCAATATTTGACGAGTTAGTAGAGGAGGTGATGGAAGTGTTTATGGACGACTTTTCCGTGTTCGGAAATTCATTTAAAAATTGTTTAAAAAATCTTGAGCGCGTGTTGCAGCGATGCGAGGAAACGAATTTAGCACTTAATTGGGAGAAATGCCATTTTATGGTCAAGGAAGGGCTAGTCCTTGGTCATAAAATTTCGGGCATGGGGATCGAGGTCGATAAGGCCAAGATCGAAGTGATTGAAAAACTTCCCCCTCCAACAAACGTAAAAGCTATTCGTAGTTTCCTAGGCCACGCGGGGTTTTATCGGCGCTTTATACAGAATTTTTCAAAAATCACAAAGCCGTTAACCCACCTTCTTGAAAAAGAATCCTCGTTTATTTTTAGCGATGAATGCCATTTGGCTTTTAAACTCATCAAAGAGAAACTTATAAACTCCCCGATTCTAGTCGCGCCGGATTGGTCGCTTCCTTTTGAAATCATGTGCGACGCGAGTGACATTGCGGTTGGTGCCGTTTTAGGCCAACGGGTGAGTAAGTATTTCCACCCTATTTATTATGCGAGCAAAACACTCACGTCGGCACAAGCGAATTACACCACAACCGAAAAGGAGCTTCTAGCGATCGTTTTTGCCTTCGATAAGTTTAGGTCATATATCACCCTCTCAAAAGTTATTGTCTTCACGGATCACTCCGCACTTAGGTATCTTTTAAGCAAATCGGACGCCAAGCCTCGTCTTTTGCGATGGATCCTCCTCTTGCAGGAGTTTGACTTAGAGATCCGGGACAAAAGAGGAGCCGAAAACTTGGCGGCCGATCATCTCTCCCGTTTAGAAAACCCCGCCTCGGAAGTTTTGATAGAATCTGACATCGATGATAAATTTCCCGAAGAGCGCCTCCTCGCTCTCGAAGATATTAATACGTCGTCTACCCCCTGGTTTGCAGATCTGGCTAACTATTTAGTAGCCCGGGTCTTGCCAAAAGAATTCTCGAGTCAGAAAAAGAAGAAATTCTTTTCTGATTTAAAGAATTACTTTTGGGAGGATCCCTTTTTATTCCGTGTATGCGCAGACCAAGTGGTGAGACGATGCGTCTCGAGTAAGGAGGGTCTTAAAATTTTACGACATTGTCACGAGGGACCATCCGGTGGTCATTATCATTCGAACCGAACCGCGAGGAAGGCGCTGGAGGCAGGCTTTTATTGGCCCACGCTCTTCAAAGATGCTCACACCCTTGTGAGTACTTGCGACAGCTGCCAGCGGTCGGGCAACATCTCTCGCCGGGATGAGATGCCCCAAAATATTTTCTTAGAATGCGAGATTTTCGATCTTTGGGGCATTGATTTCGTTGGTCCTCTCCCTCCTTCATTTTCAAATAAGTATATTCTAGTGGCGGTCGACTACGTGTCAAGGTGGGCGGAAGCGCAAGCTCTCCCCACCAACGATGCGCGAGTCGTCGTTAACTTTTTAAAAAAATTATTTTCTCGATTTGGCACTCCGCGCGCTATTGTGAGTGATCGGGGCACCCATTTTTGCAATACTCAATTCACAAAAACTTTAGCAAAATATGGTGTCACGCACAAACTATCCACTGCATATCACCCACAAACGAGCGGCCAAGTCGAAGTGGTTAATCGAGAATTAAAGCGAATTTTAGAGAAAACGGTTTCTATTAATCGGAAGGATTGGGCAATAAAGCTCGATGACGCGCTTTGGGCCTATCGTACGGCGTACAAGACCGCTATCGGTTGTACACCATATCGAATGGTCTATGGCAAGGCTTGCCACCTTCCGGTCGAATTAGAACACCGCGCATTTTGGGCGCTTAAATTTTTAAATCTCGATTCCACTTTAGCGGGTGAACAAAGGAAGTTTCAAATAAACGAGTTAGATGAATGGCGAGCGAATGCGTATGAGAGCAATAAATTATATAAGGAGCGAACAAAGTTTTATCACGATAAACATATAAAATTTCCGAAAACTTTTTCGCCGGGCGATCTCGTCCTCCTTTATAATTCTCGCCTTCGCCTTTTTCCGGGAAAATTAAAATCCCGATGGTCCGGACCCTTTATTGTTAAAGAGGTTTGGTCCTATGGGACAATCCTAATTTCCCACCCGGAAAAAGGCTCCTTCAAAGTTAACGGGCACCGCCTTAAATTGTATCTTCCGGGAGACGTACCTAATGACAAGAGTGATGCGATTTTTCTTCATCATATAACATAATCGGCAAGTGGGTCAAGCTACGCGACCTTAAACAAAGCGCTTTTGGGAGGCACCCCAAAGTTATCTTCTGTTATTTTCTCTTGTCTCTTCTTTTCTGCTTTAACAACTTTTGCAGGTAATCGCGGCTTCCCCACAAAAGCTTCAAAAAAATCAGGGAAGCCCTTTTTCCTTCTCTTCTTTCGTTTTTGCATTTTTTTTTATCTTTTCCTACTTCATACTTATTTTTAAACATTGGGGACAATGTTTAACTTTAAGTATGGGGGTGTGAATAGCCCTTTGTAAATTCTTGTAAATAGTTGTTAAATTAGAAAATTTTCAAAAAAAAAAAAAATATATATATATATATATATTTTTTCTTATGTTTTTCTTCTATTTTAGCACTTGTAAAACCCAAAACTCAAAAAAAAAAATAGAAAACAGAAAAATTTAAATCTTGGAAAGGGACGTTTGGGATTTTATCCCATCACACCTCCTAGTACCTTGCGAACCCTTCACCGGGTAGCCCTTGGGAAGTCCAAGACTTGCAAAAAAATTTGTTAAGTTTTAAATCTAGTTTCCTTTCTTTGTAAATAGTTTTTAATGAGAAAAATTCAAAAAAAAAAAGATAATATCAAAAATTCAAAAAATTCTTATTTCCCTCCTTGTTGTTTTTGTGATTTCTTAGAAATCTAGTTGAGAATGTTTATAAGCATGTTTAAGTTTTTAATTGGCTAAAATTTTGCTTATCATAGTTTGTTAATTTTAAATTTGAGGTAATCTTGATTTAAGAATCATCTTATGATTTTAAATTGATTAGAGAATTTTGTTAGCATGACTTCTCTTTTTATTTTTAAATGGCTTCATTTTGTAGTAAATTTCCTAAACCTCTTTAGATTTCAATTATACTTTCTTCTAACTTCTTAGATCTTAGGAATTTTAATTTTACTAGAATTTGCTCTCCCCTACCCTACCCCCTTTGATGGCATAAAAAAAAATGTGTATTAAAAGATCATATGTCATGGGAATAAGAGGATAAAATTCATTATTCCCTAAAACATATGCACCCAAAATATTTGAAAAGATTATATGGCATGGAGTAAGAGGATAAAATTCATTACTCCTAAACCATATACATTTTGGGTTTTTATTAGAAGAGAAAAAAAAAAAAGAGAAAAGAAAAAAAAAAGGGAAATTTCATGATAAATTCCATTTCCTCCATTCAAAAATTTCTCTTCTTATGCCAAATTCTATGAAATCACCCTTAGCCAATTATCATTGTTCTAGTTTTAGTTGAAAATTATGGAGAGAGCAATATTTAGTAATTTACTTTTCCTTAAGATTCTTTTAAGATAGAGTTCTTATAATTTTAATTTAATTTAGTTTTATAATTTCTACAATTTTGTCAAACTACTTAATTTTCTTGAGAAGTTATTGCCTAAACATTTTTTCCCTCTTTTCAAATCATCATCATAATTTAGGACTTAACTCCCCCTTGAATTTACTCTTAACTTAACTTTTGGTTAAATGAAATTTTAGTTTTAAATTAAAAAATTTTTTAAGGATGTCTTATAAATTATGTCTCACACTTTTGCTCTGGAATAGCAAAACCTCAAGTATGGGGGTATTTGATAAAGTAGTTTTTATATAAGTTTTTAATAGAAAATTTTGTAATTATTTAATTTGAATTTTCCTTTTTATGTCAATTTTAGGTTATAAGTAGTTCTTTTTGTAATTTTGATTCTAACTTAGCCTAATTTTAATATTTGCAGATTTCTGGGACAAATCGGGAAAAATCACATGTCACGCCCTCGGTCACGCCCGTGACCAAGGGCGTGTAACCTGAAGATCAGTCCAGAGTCGTAGCCGTGCTGTTGAGCTAGTCCACACCCAGTCACGCCCCAGGTCACGCCCGTGACCCAAAGTCACGCCCGTGACCGGGGGCGTGTAATTTCAGCATCTGCCGCGTGGAGCCGCCGTCGAGACGAGAAGCTGCCGTTGAGAAGTCAACTTGAGTCACGCCCGTGACCCAAAGTCACGCCCGTGACCCAAAGTCACGCCCGTGACCTTCCCGCGTGATCCAAGCACGCCGCCGCGGCGTCTGGCTAGCCCATGCCGCATTAAATGAAGCCTTCCTGAGTCACGCCCGTGACCCAATTGTCACGCCCGTGACATGTGCGATTTTCTCCCGCCGTCACGCCAAGCCCACGCCGCGACCGGATCCGATGCTGCAGAGATTACACGCCCTAGGTCACGCCCGTGACCGAGGGCGTGTAACATGAAATTTTTGCCTATAAATTCAGAGGCTCTCCTTGAGTTCAAAGTTCAGAATTTTGGAGTGGGGAAGGTGCTGCTGGAGCCAATCTTGAGTAGTTCTCCTTTTTCATGTTCATGTTCATGTCTCTTTATTTTCATGCTCTCTTCCTTTTCTAATGCAATGTATTAGCTTTCCTTTAGTGCAATAGTCTAGTTTAAGCTTGTAATCTTGTTTTTCCTAGCTTGCAATTTCCTTTCTTAAGTCTTGTAATAGTTTTTCATTTAAATAAAAAAAATAGTTTGTTCTCTTTATTTTGTCTCCTCCTTAGCTAAAATTTCTTAATATGCATTTTTATTTTTCTTCCTCTTCCCCCTCCACCATGATTAACTAATCCTCATTAGTACTCGATCAAAATGATCCGAGGATGAGTTAGACAAGTTATGATTTTCTAAAGTTTTCTTTTTCCGTTTTTATAAACACTTGAATTATCCTTGATTTTTAATTAGTGAGGCCATACTTTCGATATATGGTTTTCGCTTAAGTTTTCATATTTAGTTAGCCGAGAGGCTCAAAGTATGAATCGATCACTCAAGGGTAAAGAGAGTTGCACGCACCCCTCGAGAGAGGATGACGTAAATCTCCCGGATTGGAGTCAAATCCAATAGTGGGGTTCACCTCGTAAAGCAAGTTTTAGGTAATCGATTATAGGACGAGAGTCCGGTTGATTTTTCCTAATCTTAGTTGGGCATTAACCTCGAGAGAGGCATGTTCGAGCTTCGGGAACCTCCACGGTCAAGTAGTTCAATTTAAACGGAATTAGATTTAATTTCTTTTTACTTGTCTTTTCTCACTCCAAGGTGGCTTTTGATTGAGTACTAGCCTCTTTTATCATCATCTAAACCCTTAATTTAGCTTGCAATTTCTCTTTTTTTTAGCTAAGAACCAAAACCCCAAAATATCATTAGATAAGATAATAGTGACTTTCCTCAAAGTAGAAGTAATCGACGCGCCCCGTGGAATACGACCTTGGTATTTCTTAATATCCTATACTATAGACGATAAGGTACACTTGCCTTTATCGGATATAGTTTTGGAGAAAATCTCAACCCTTCACTAAAATTTCAAAACCGTAAAAATATATATCAAAGACACAACTGTCTGACCAGATCCTACAAAGGAATAGTCAAATCACAATCCAAACAGGGAAGTGGCCAACCTTGGTGAGACCCCCACTCACACACTGTTTGGAAAGCTGATCTCCTATGAGATGCAGCTATCTGCAAGAAAGGAAGAGGACACCTCAACAAGGGCTCTGGCAAGGGAGAAATCTATAGCTCTCAAAGCTGACAACTCCAAGATAAGAAGGGCAGGATGGTGTCTCCTCCAAGGAGAAGTGTTGAATCTGAAACCAGCACCTCAGATAGCTCTTCCTCTGATGAAGAGTTTGATGCCTTTTTAAGGCAGTTCAAGAAGATGGTGAAGAGGAAGAAATGGATGAACATGCTCTCCTCCTCATATCACAACAAGTAGGACAGCAAGGAGTCAAAGCATCACTCCAGGAATGACTGGTATGGATCCAACTCGAAATTTAATTTCTCTAAAGTTGTTTGTTATTGTTGCAGCAAACCTGGACATGTCATAGCTGACTATCCAGCCAAAAGAAAGGAGAATGGTGATAAGAAGCATCATCACCAAAAAGATAGGAAGGGTGAAAAATCCCTCCTAGCAAAGAAAGAAAGAAGCTGGAGTGAATCTGATTCCTCAACATCAGATTCAGAGAATGAAGAAGAAGCCTACATTGGGATGTTTATTGCAGAAGAAGATGAAGATTACCCAGCTACCAAGGTTGGAATCAGGGCCCTCTATCACACTCAGATAGTGATATAGGGGAGGATGAAGAAGATAATGTTCATCTTGGCCTAATGGCCATCATTGATGAGGAGGACAGTCAGATCATCTCAGAAAATGAACAGGTATCAATTCATTCCTCATCCTCTTCTGAGACTGGCCCAGAATCTGCAGGAACTTCATCAATTGATGGAAGTGACTCAGAAGCTGAAGTGGATTTCAATCAATTGATTGACAGATATGGTGCTCTCTTGGAAGCCCTAAAAAGGAGCAAAAAGCTAGCCAAGAGGCAAGCCCAAGAGATTGATTCCCTTAAGATGGAAAAACAAGAATGCACTGAATCTTCTACCAAGATGAATCAGATGTATAGGTAAATTATCCATCTGAAGGAGATAACTATCTCCCATCTGAGCACCATATCCTTGAAGAACAACGTCATCAAGGACCTTGAGGAGAAGCTTGTGGAAGAGAAGAGCCTGGTGGCTCAATTCTCCAAGCCCAAATCTGTGCTCCCTATTATTGACACCTTCTCCTCTCAGACCAATAGGAGAGGACTAGGATTCAATAAAATGGAAGTAGGAGAAGGGAGTGGAGAAAAGAGCAAGGGAAAGGATAAGCCTCAAACCACCTTTCAAAAGGTATTACTTCCTTCCAACAGGTATGACCATGAAAGCATGTATGGTCACTAGAAGAATGGAAGTAACTATAGGAAGGAAAACAATCATTCCCATAGTGGAAGAAAGGGGATGGGATTGAGTGCCATGAAGGCTCCCCATGAGGAAATTCAATTGGTCCAACCTGGACCTTTTGTATTTGGTACCTCAGCCCCGTAATTCAAGAATCAGGGTGCAAGCTCTTCTAAATCTTGTTCAGCAGAGAAAATTCCTGCTATCAAATCTATTGACAAGACTTGTTGCTCAGTGTCAGATGCAATCAGATCTTGTATGGCTGCCAAGCCAAAGCAAGATGCTGCCATCAGGACAAAGAGCATCAAGACAGCACATAGATTGACATTCAGTCAAATCATTGCTGAGAGAAACAGGAAGACTACAGTTGTCTCCCCTCCTGAACACAGGCACATTAATGCTAATTCCTTAGGAAATGTTCAAAAGAGGAGATATAACATTCATGAATGTTGGTATTATGGTAAAGTAGGACACTTTGCCATAGACTGTTGGCACAACCCCAGTGTGCCTAGTGCAAAGGAGAGACCTCCTGGAAGGGCTGAGGTGAGTAGAAGAATTATGTATTATGCTAACAAGAACCTAGGACCTAAGTCACCTTGGGTTCCTAAGGGATATTAAAATCTGTCTTGCATGGTAGTCCATTTGGCCAATAAAAACAAACAAGGTTAATGGACATTAAGTGCTCCAGGCTCAACTCTGGACTAAGAAAAACCTCACCACATGCCAAGATGCATTGGTCAAGGGGGAGCTAAAAGATAGTTCAAGTACCAGCCTTAATCAAATTTCGTACTTTGACAGTGGGTGCTCAAGGCACATGACAGGAAGGAGGTTGACATCATGGTGGAGCAATAAGCAGACCAGTGTGGCCATATCCACAGCTGAGTCAGAGTACATTGCTGCAGGAAGCTGTTGTACTCAACTTCTGTGGATCCAACATTAATTGGAGGATTACAACATCAAGGTTAGTCAATCTCCCCTGCTGTGTGACTCATCCAGTGCCATTTCTATTGCCAAAAATCCTATTTCCCATAGCAGGACCAAGCACATAGAAATTAGGTACCATTTTATTAGAGAGCATGTAGAGTGTGAAGATATCAAACTTGAATATGTCCCCACAGACAATCAAGTAGCTGATATCTTCACCAAGCCACTGGATGAGGCCAAGTTCAATTCTTTCAAAATTGACTTAGGAATGTTGAATTTAGAATGAGTTCACTTATGAATCAATATCCAAAACAAACTAAAGCAGACTAAGGGCTCAGGTGGGAAAAATCTGAGTTCGGCGAACTCTTTCCTTAGTTCGACGAACTCTTTCCTAAGTTCGACGAACATCGACTTTGAGTTTGATGAACTCAGCATTATGCCATAAGCATAAGTAACACTTATCATCATAAGATCAATAGATATGCTCCAAATGAGGGGAAGCTAGTAAGGGTTATTGAAAATAAACAAGAACAACTAATAAAGCTAACAGTTCTCACATTGAGAGGGAGCAAGTCCCTGCTCAGGTTGAGGGGGAGTTGGTAAATGTTGCCTCCCAATTCCTAAAAGGAAAATAGTTGAAGAAATCAGAAAGGGGGAGATGGCCAATGTTAAGACCAACTTAGAGTCAGCTTTGAGTACAAGGACTGTCCTCTGAGTTAGTCAAAGCTTAATATAAACAATCATGAGTTCTAATAGAATGCGTAAACAATCTTATCTTAAGCAATGTTATCATGAATGATATATAGATCATTTTCATGATATGTTTTTATTTGGGTATGTACCTTAGCATTGGGAATGTTCTGCCTTCTTCAAATAGGGGGAAAATTTTGGGAATATTGCCCTCAATATTCCTTTGATTTGAAGAGGCATCACTCACAATGCTAAGTACAAAGTTGTATTTGATAAAGCCATATTTGTGTAAGATATACAGGATTAGGTAACTCAAGAGAAAGGGTCAATCATGCCCTTAGTTCAGGAGAAATCAACTCCTGAGAGATGAAGAATTGTCTCAGCAGAACCGCTGAGACAAAGGGTCAAATCCGCTGAGACGAGCTCACTATCTCAGCGGATCTGCTAAGACGGGAAAGAAGCAAGCGCTGAGACCTGGCGTGTTCGTCGAAAGCAGACTGTGGCAAGTTTGTCGAATGCAGAGTTTAGCGAGTTCGTCGAACGCAGATTGCTGTTCGTCGAACACAAAATGTCGTTCATCGAATGCAGAGACCCAACAGAAGCAAACGCTGAGACTTGGCGTGTTCATCGAACGCAGAGTTTGGCGAGTTCGTCGAACGCAGAGTTTGGCGAGTTCGTCGAACGCAGAGTTTGGCGAGATCGTCGAATGCAGTATGGCGAGTTCGCCGATCGCAGAATGTTGTTCGTCGAACGCAGATACTTATCTGAAGATCGACAAAATCCACTGAGAAGAGGAAGCCATCTTAGCCTAACCGCTGAGACAGTTCAAACGTGACATGGCAGGTTCTGCCCTTGGCGCAAGCTGCAGAAAGGCATTGTGGGGACCACCAGTCACTCCCATATCTGTCAGAAGGATGGCTGAGAGCCGTTGAATATCGGGGTTGTATAAAAGGGATAAATTAGGGTCGAGGAAACAACTTCTGCCATCGATCTTACTCTCGAGCACACAAAGAAGAGGAAGCGTATTGTTCCATTGATATTAGCCAAGAACTGTATTAACACAAGGCTGTAAGGAAGAGATAGGTCATCTTGATTCATTTCAAGATAGAGCAGTAGATCCAATCCCTCATCTGAAGGGCTGATCAAGAAGAACAAGTTGGAGCTGAACATCGGCTCCCTGGTTCAAGTCTGCAATAGCAGCTGAGAAGAAGAAGAAGAAGAACCAGGCTTGACCTTTCTTAATTCTATTTGTAAAGATCATTATTTCTTTTATTGGAACCTTTGGGTTCTGAGTTGTAGGGCTTTACTGCCTGAGTTTGTAGGGCTGAAAGCCTGAGTTTGTAGGGATGCTTAGCCTGAGTTGTAGGGCATTATTGCCTGAGCTGTAGGAGGTGGATTCCTCTGAGGTAGGACCTGGAAGGGGTCTGAGCTGTAGGAGGAGGATTCCTCTGAGGTAGGACCTGGAAGGGGTCTGAGTTGTAGGAGGTGGATTCCTCTGAGGTAGGGCTGTTTAGGCCTGAGATTGTAGGACCTGCTGTGGTCTGAGTTGTAGGATCAGTGACTGATCTGAGGTAGGGCTGCTGAGCCTGAGGTAGGGCTACTGAGCCTGAGGTAGGGCTGCTGAGCCTGAGGTAGGGCTGCTGAGCCTGAGGTAGGGTTTGGGAAAACCTGAGAGATCCCGAGGGATCTGTGCTGTAAGCTCTTGGAGCCGAGATTGGAGGAGTTGGCCCTGTCTAACACACTGTTAGAAGGGTGAAGGGGGAAAGTGGACTACTCATAGACACACTGTCTTGGGGAACCACTATAAACACGTGTGTGTGTTTTCTGGGTGTGCTTGTTTACTTGCTTAGAATAACTGCAAACATCTAAATCAAACAAGTAAAAATAAAAAGAAACCTATTCACCCCCCCCCCCTCTAGGTGATTTTGACTACAACCTTTATAAACTAACACTTGAGTTCGTCGAACGCAGATCTCTTGAGTTCGTCGAACGCAGATCTCTTGAGTTCGTCGAATGTAGATCTCTTGAGTTCGTTGAACGCAGATCTCTTTGAGTTCGTCGAACGCAGATCTCTTTGAGTTCGTCGAACGCAGCCTTTTGTATATAACAGTTCACGATCTTAGGGTTCCGCGTGGGAACATAGAGATTACGACCGACCCTTTTCATGATTTGCGAGAGCAGTGCTGGAAGTGTTCCGCTAGGGCTTCTCTCCTCTTTCGACAGTCGCCGCCTCCCCTGTCTTGGATCTAGCAGTCTGTGGGGACGCTAAGAGCTTTTCTTCGCCGACTCATTCCTTGTTCGACAAGGTATTGAGGTTCTCCTCCACTTGTGTGGATCTCTGTAGAGGGGCCGATCCATTTCGGCTCTTGGAACTCAAGATTGGTTCTACCAGAAATCAGTGAGGAGCATCTTGTTTGAGTATCGACTCAATCCCTTAAAGGTATATCGTTTTGTTGTCTTTTTCTATTTCTTGATTCATGAAATCTGCAAGATCCTTAACTCTTTGGGTTGTTCTTGTTATTTTTCCGTTGCGCATATGTGATATGTTGTCTACTTTATTGTTAAGAAAAACCCAACAGTGGTATCAGAGCGAGGTTTGAAATCAAGTGCGTGTAAATTGGGATTTTAGAAGTGTTCTAAATGCCCTGATTTCTTCTTGGAACCCCTCCAGGAACCCATGTGATTGCGTTGCGATTTCATTGTTTCAGAAATAGTTTCTCTTTTGCAGTAACCGTCCCTCCAAGTGATTTGTGAAATCACATGTCTGAGATTTTGAATTTGACATTGAGAGACGAGCTTGTCAACTGCACAAGTGGAGTTGTTTTTGCTGTGTCCAATGCATGTAAATCTGGAAATTTAGAAGTGTTCTAAATATTCAAATTTAGCCCTTCTTATCAAAGTGTTGATAATTTTTGTGCGCATTGGGGTTCATTTGGTTTGAAATATTGTATTTCTATTTTGTGAATGTGCACAGTGATTAAATGTTAATCACGATGAAATGTTCATCAATTGAAAGATAAAATCCCTTATTCAATATTAAGTATACGGATGCCTTCCGATGGATGACACTCTTCCTGCCTCGATCGATGAAGTGTGGGCTTGCTAAAGCAAGGTGCATTAATCTATCTTGGTAAGGGTGCGAGCGGATAATTGTGATATCCCACTGTCGACATCGGGTTTATCTTAACTAGGTGACCTCAAAGGTTGAGTGCCTAGAGGCATAGGGTTGGCATGCACCATATGATGGATGCGAATAAAGAGTTATTCACCAACCATACAAGAGTTGCATTGTGATGCAATTGACAAGTGTTGTCTACCTAAATAACCACATCGTGAGAGAAACGCCAAAGCGGACTCATTGTGTTGGTGAAATACGGATCTTGTCCACTAAGAGAGTAGCTCGCATAAACTCTCCGAATCGAAATTAAGGGTTATCGATTTGATTAAAATGGTGTGAGTATTTAATTAAAGTCCTTATTAAAATAAAATGTATTTTGAAATATAGTACTGAAAATCTTTTGCAAATTTATTGTAGAATTTCCATGGCAAATACATCACACTCCACGTTGTCCCTGAGAGCCATTCTTGAGAAGGACAAGCTCAATGGGACGAACTTCCTCGACTGGTATAGGAACCTGAGAATTGTTCTCAGGCAAGAGCGCAAGCTCTCTGTCTTGGAAGGGGAAACCCCTGCAGAGCCGACCGGAAATGCTCTGAGAGTAGATAGAGATGCTTACAAGAAGTATCAGGATGATACCTTGGATGTGGAATGCCTCATGCTTGCTACCATGTCCTCTGAGCTTCAGAAGCAACACGAGAGCATGTGTGGTTATGAGATAATTGGGCACCTCAAGAAAATGTTTGAGGGGCAAGCTCGGCAAGTGAGGTTTGACATATCCAAGGCATTATTTCAGTGCAAAATGGGAACTCGAGACTCAGTAGGGACTCACGTACTCAAGATGATTGGGTATATAGAGAACCTTGAAAGACTGGGTTTTCCCTTGGGTCAAGAGTTGGCCACAGATCTGATCCTGCAATCGTTGCCGGACAGTTATGAGCAGTTCATCTTGAACTATAACATGAATGAAATAGAAAAGACACTACCCGAGCTCCTTAGCATGTTGAGAACTACCAAGAACAACATGAAGAAGATCAAGCATGTCAGCCCCATACTGATGGTGCATAAGAGCAAGGGCAAGGCTAAGGGATCCAAGAAGACGAAGATTGGATCTAAGTCTCCTCTTGATCCCAAGTCTTCTGCACTGAAGAAGAAAGGTCTGGCAAAGGAAGAAAAGTGCCACCACTGCAGTAAGTGATGAGTCCAATTTATATACACATTTATGGACTCATCTGGGTCGATTATCTAGTCTGCGCACTACACTTTAGGCATATTTTCATTCATATTCGTCATTCCATGTTAAGTGCACTCTTAGGCCCGTTGTGGTGTGCAATTGCGCACTATTCTGCTGGGGGTAAGCACATGGTGCTCCCCATGTCTTTATTTTGTTGTTATTATATATTTCTGTGTGCTGGCGGAATATTCCCCAACTTGTTGGTTTATATTGCAGGTGGGCAGATCTTCATTCTATGGGAATTGTAACCTGGAGAAATCGCACGGTCGTACGATTCCTTGACGCATGATTTCGGCGACCGTGCGATTTCTACAGTACTTATAAATGGTGATCTGCCCCGGCTCGTGCGTTTTGTTCGCGCACGGTCAGTTTTGATCGTGCGTGAGCAAAATTGCACGAGTTTCCCTCTTTTATCTAAGAATTTATGTCATTTTGCAATTTTCCAGATCGCACGGTCGTGCGTTTATCCTTCACGCACGATCTGGTCGATCGTGCGCGTTCATTTGCGGCCCAAAATAGCATTTTGAATTTGGTCGTGTGTTTTTACGCGCGGTTGTGCGTTTGGTCGTGCATGAACAAAATTCTGCTGCTTCTCTATTTAAACTGCAATTTTTAGGTTTTCAGGATCCTGATTTTGTTCCGCGATTTCTTCTGCCGGAAGGGGCGATTGCTCCATTTTCTTCCACTATTCCTCCCCCTTTTGCCCGAGGCCACCTCGCATCATCCAAGCGCTTCAAGGAGAGGATTCTACACTCATCTTCATCGCCAAGCTAGGAGTTCTTCGCATCGGACGTGGTCGGATTGTAGTTTACCGGAGAAGACTGGTCCATTGGGAGGAAGTGACAGCCCTCCTCTACCCCGGACGATAGCTGGGACCGAGCTAGGATGCGTATTGACAACCCGACGATTCCTACCATTAATCTACAGCAAGCCTCCGGATTCGGTTGTATCTCTTGCATTTTTCTCCTCTTGGACTATTGTTGTTAGTGTAATCTTCTTTATGTTGATGATGTTGCACTATATATTTGTTGAACTTCTTGTTATGTATTATGAAATGTTTTCATGCTTTATGAGTGCTTGAGGTGTGCTTTCGTGGTGATTGTGGTGTGAGTGTTTGGTGTTGCCGCACTAGCATTTGCTAGTGGTGTGCTTGTTGACGAGGTGCTTGCGACCCTCATTCCGCCGGTACGTCCCCTTCTATTCCGCTTGCCTGCTTGTCCATCCGCCCTTGCGAAGTAGTGCATTCAAGGCCTACGTAGTTTTACATCCCGCCTGGCGAAGCATTGCATAGAGTCATTGCATATGAGTATGTTGGAACCATAGCTTTTGATTTGAGTTAGGATCCACCTTTAGTATCTAAGTTTATATCATAACATATTGAATAACTTAGATTAAAATCTCATTAAGAAAGAAAGCTGAAAATAGACATATTATTAATAAGCAGAGAAAAGAAATAAAAATATCTTTTGTTCTCTGCGTTCGACAAATGTCGAACGGCGTTCGACAAATGTCGAACAGCGCTCGACAAATAGCCGAACAGCGCTCGACAAATATTCATCCGAACAGCGCTCGACAAATATTCATCCGAACAGCATTCGACAAATAGCGAACGGCGCTCGACGAACTCATTCAGACTCAGCAGGTCGACGAGATAAATCAAGATCGACAAAATATCTTATTTGCAGAGAACTGCTCAGCACATCAAAAGGCGCTCGACAAATGCAGTTCAGTGCTCGACGAAATTCTTTCCAGAGCTCGACAAATATTATATTATTCTGATTTCTTTCTTTATAGTATTTAACTTAGCCGTTGCAAATCAATAAATACTATAGCCGTTGCAGATCAGCTTTAATGAACAGAAACGGCGGATTATCTTCTCGAAGAGTCAAATCATTGATGGAGACCTAAGCTTCTTCCTTCTTCCCGAGAGAAGAATTCAAATTAAGAGCAAGGGTTCTCAGATTATAAAAAGAAAAGACACAGAAGAGAGGATAGAGAATTTTTTCAATTTTCTTAACAAGGACAAGAAAGAGTACACACGACAGAAACATAGAGCAAATTTATCCCCTTTCTTTGCTAATACTTTCCTGCAAATTACATCTATCCTGAGACAACAATCACAACTATTTGCTCAGGATCACCACTGCATAAAGGAAAGAAGCCTTGTACAACCAAGAGGAGAGATCTCCAGAACTGTCATCAATCTATATCAGACAGGGGGAGCTCTTCAACATAATATTCAGATCCACTCAACACCACAACAGGATCTTCAAGAGTCTTCTTATACAGCGAAGAACAATTTAATTTCTGCTTTTATTTTATTTTCTTTACCCCATCCTGTACAGGGTTATAACTCCCTTCAAAAGTTAATCTCGGTGACAGGGCACCTTAGCAAAAACCTGCAGTTTGGTTAGAGCACCTTATCAACAGCTCACCTGGTGAGAGGGCACCTTAACAACAACCTCACAGTGGATTCCTACCAGTGGGTAGAAGAGTAGATGTACCCAGTTGAGGGGAACTACTATAAGTTTCTTGTGTTCTCTGTGATTGCTTTATTTTCTTTATACTGTGTTGTGCTGAATGTGTTTTCTATATGACAAATAATTAATTAAATTATTATACATCACCTATTTTAATTCCGCTATCAAAAACCTCTCAGTAAATCACTCAAGATTTTAAAATACTCTATACACCCCCCCTCTAGAGTAAACTAGATCTAAGACCCCTCACTTTCAATTGGTATCAGAGGGTGTTTGGTTGCTACAGGCTAACACCTGAACCAACAAAGATCTTCCTTAGATCTATCTACTTTAGTGTGTCATCTCTGTCTTTATCTTGTTTTATAAAAACCTCATGGCACAAAATAAAGATTATTATAGCTCCAGACCTCCCATGTGCAATTTAAACAAGCTTGCACTATGGAAGGTAAGAATAAGATTATATATGAATTCAATTGATGAAAATATTTACAGCTCTATCTTGACAGGGCCTGTTTATGTTGGCGCTGATATATCTTCTTCAAAGAAAACTACCGAAATAAAACGTGGCAACAGAGAAACTGATGTCACTGCCCGTGTTTGCGAAATGAAGCCAGAAGAATTCAAAGCTGGTACTGATGATGGGCAGACTGATAAACATAAAGGACCTTCCACATCCTCAGATGCAGATGCCAAAGCCATGCAGATCTTGGCTCAGTCAGTATCAAAAGACATTCTTCAAAAACTTGAAGACAGCACTTCTGCAAGAGGAATCTGGAACTCCCTCTCTAGGATGGTAAATAAACCTACCCCTATCTCTCCAACTAACTATTCTTTTGATGCAGAACCTTCAACAAATCTAAGTGAAGAAGAACAGGAAGAAGAACTTAGAGCTAGAGCTTTCTGCATGATGGCCATACATGGTGGCTCATCTCAAATTCCAGATGCCGAATTCAAATCGGAAAAACTTGAAGTAACTGAGGTAACTCCAACTTATAATTTTACCTCTACTCAAGATAAAACTAATCATAAATTAATATTTACAGACTTAATAAAATATGAAAGTAAACCTTTAAAAGAGTTAACAAATATAAAAATTTTAACTCCTGAGAATAATAAACTTCAAGAAAATTTGAAATCATCAGACAAGCAAACTATTTTTCTTATAAACAAATTTTCTATGGCAAGCACAACCAATGGGAGAAATCTCAAAATGCAGGCCAAAAAGTCTGAACAATTTTCTAAAGTAAAAATAATTAATCATGATCAACAAAAACCTTCAAATTTATATTTTAATGAAATAAAAAGGCTAAAACTACTAAACCTTTCAACTCTAAATTCAAAGAAATCTTCTAATTAATCTTTCACCATTAAACTTCATCCCAATTTAAACAGCAAATCTAAAATTTACATGGATTGTTTTCATCATAAAAACTATGGTAAGACAACTTTGTATTCTTACAGACTTCTCCAAGTCAGCTTGAGCATTCTACTGTAGCTGCATTGATCAGTATTGATCATAGCACTGAGTGTGAGTCTCTTCTGATAAGGGGATTCTATGAGAAAGAAAATGTCTGCAATGTTTTTAAAACATCCCTTAAAATCCATTAACAGCTGTAGCAATTCAAGATATTAAAAACATATTAACTCAAATCTAGATCAAATGAGTTGCTTAAATAAAATAATTTAAAGAGTCTACAGAAGAAAATCAAAAACTAAAACCAAGTGAGAGAGAAAATGAGAAACACAAATCTCAAACAAAAGGTTACTGCAATTCGAAATTTTAAATAGGCTGAAATTAAATCTTTTAACTTCAAAAATGAGCTGCTGCAACTGAAATTTCTAAAAGCCACTTCAAGATTACCAGGTCACTAGTTTTGATTTGATCCCAACTCAAATAGGGGGAGATTGTTGGAACCATAGCTTTTGATTTGAGTTAGGATCCACCTTTAGTATCTAAGTTTATATCATAGCATATTGAATAACTTAGATTAAAATCTCATTAAGAAAGAAAGCTGAAAATAGACATATTATTAATAAGCAGAGAAAAGAAATAAAAATATCTTTTGTTCTCTGCGTTCGACAAATGTCG
This sequence comes from Dactylorhiza incarnata, assembly GCA_033032865.1. Lineage (NCBI taxonomy): Eukaryota > Viridiplantae > Streptophyta > Magnoliopsida > Asparagales > Orchidaceae > Dactylorhiza > Dactylorhiza incarnata. The sequence goes on from JAWHQI010000015.1 coordinate 8,975,511, forward strand.
AACGGCGTTCGACAAATGTCGAACAGCGCTCGACAAATAGCCGAACAGCGCTCGACAAATATTCATCCGAACAGCGCTCGACAACTATTCATCCGAACAGCGTTCGACAAATAGCGAACGGCGCTCGACGAACTCATTCAGACTCAGCAGGTCGACGAGATAAATCAAGATCGACAAAATATCTTATTTGCAGAGAACTGCTCAGCACATCAAAAGGCGCTCGACAAATGCAGTTCAGTGCTCGACGAAATTCTTTCCAGAGCTCGACAAATATTATATTATTCTGATTTCTTTCTTTATAGTATTTAACTTAGCCGTTGCAAATCAATAAATACTATAGCCGTTGCAGATCAGCTTTAATGAACAGAAACGGCGGATTATCTTCTCGAAGAGTCAAATCATTGATGGAGACCTAAGCTTCTTCCTTCTTCCCGAGAGAAGAATTCAAATTAAGAGCAAGGGTTCTCAGATTATAAAAAGAAAAGACACAGAAGAGAGGATAGAGAATTTTTTCAATTTTCTTAACAAGGACAAGAAAGAGTACACACGACAGAAACATAGAGCAAATTTATCCCCTTTCTTTGCTAATACTTTCCTGCAGATTACATCTATCCTGAGACAACAATCATAACTATTTGCTCAGGATCACCACTGCATAAAGGAAAGAAGCCTTGTACAACCAAGAGGAGAGATCTCCAGAACTGTCATCAATCTATATCAGACAGGGGGAGCTCTTCAACATAATATTCAGATCCACTCAACACCACAACAGGATCTTCAAGAGTCTTCTTATACAGAGAAGAACAATTTAATTTCTGCTTTTATTTTATTTTCTTTACCCCGTCCTGTACAGGGTTATAACTCCCTTCAAAAGTTAATCTCGGTGACAGGGCACCTTAGCAAAAACCTGCAGTTTGGTTAGAGCACCTTATCAACAGCTCACCTGGTGAGAGGGCACCTTAACAACAACCTCACTGTGGATTCCTACCAGTGGGTAGAAGAGTAGATGTACCCAGTTGAGGGGAACTACTATAAGTTTCTTGTGTTCTCTATGATTGCTTTATTTTCTTTATACTGTGCTATGCTGAATGTGTTTTCTATATGACAAATAATTAATTAAATTATTATACATCACCTATTTTAATTCCGCTATCAAAAACCTCTCAGTAAATCACTCAAGATTTTAAAATACTCTATACACCCCCCTCTAGAGTAAACTAGATCTAAGACCCCTCACTTTCAGAGTAGTTGTAGTTGTTTTCTTTTATTTTTCCAAAAGCTAAATCAACTCTCCCGAAATCCATCCGACTTAAGGACTTCAATCTCAAGTCCGTCCTCAATAGTTAACTCCACCTTACTTTGTTCCTTCGAGATTGATACTTGGGGATTCACTCCCACATTTTATATTACTTGAACGATCGGTACACTGCCATTTTGTGTTACAGTCTTGCTACTGCCTATAGCGGTGTGCTAGATTTGCGCATCAGTAAGGCAGGGCATTGGAGGAGAAACTGTCCCCTCTACATTGAGGATCTGCAAAAGAAGAAGTGAAGTGTGACTTCCACTTCAGGTATTTACATTATAGAGATAAACCTTTCTACTCCTTCATCTTGGGTATTAGATACCGGATGCGGTTCTCACATTTGTACAAATGTGCAGGAACTGAGAAGGAGAAGAATGTTGGGTAAAGGGGAGGTAGACCTATGCGTCGGGAATGGAGCAAGAGTTGATGTCATTGTCGTTGGTGTCTACTGTCTTTCTTTGCCCACTGGGCTTGTAATAGAACAAGATAATTGTTATTTTGTTTCAGCCATAACTAGAAACATTATATCCATTTCATGTCTTGACATGAAGGGTTTTTCGTTTATAATTAAGAACAATTGTTGTTCGATTTTTATGAATGATGTTTGTTATGGTGTAGCCCAATTGTTTATTTGTGTATATGTTTTGAACTTAGACCATCCGATCTATAATATTGAAAATAATAAAAGACTAAGAACAAATGACTCGAATCCTACATACCTTTGGCATTGTCGTTTGGGCCATATAAATGAGAAACGCATATCCAAGCTCCATAGAGATGGACTATTGGACTCATTTGATTATGAATCATTTGAGAGATACGAGTCTTGCTTATTAGGCAAAATGACTAAAGCCCCTTTCACTGGTCATACTGAGAGGGCAGATGATCTTTTGGGTGTCATACATAGTGATGTGTGCGGACCCATGAGTTTTATTGCTAGAGGTGGGTTCTACTACTTTGTTACATTTACTGATGATTTCAGTAGATACGGATACGTGTTTCTTATGAAGAACAAATCTGAGACCTTTGAAAAGTTCAAAGAGTTTAAGAATGAAGTAGAGAACCAACTGGGAAAAAAGATAAAAGCACTCTGATCTGATCGAGGTGGCGAATATTTGAGTCAGGAGTTCTGTGATCATCTGAAAGAGTGTGGTATTGTATCACAACTCACCCCACCCAGAACAGCGCAACATAATGGTGTTTCTGAGAGGAGGAATCGTACCCTGTTAGACATAGTGCGATCGATGATGAGTCATGCAGATTTGCCCGTTTCCTTTTGGGGTTTTGCTCTAGAGACTGCTGCTTTTACACTAAATCGCATTCCGACGAAGACGGTTCAAAAGACATCATATGAGATATGGACTGGGAAGCGTCCTAGTATGTCTTTCATTAAGATTTGGAGTTGTGAGACATACGTACGATGTCAAATGTCTGACAAGCTGGAACCCAAATCAGATAAGTGTTATCTTGTGGGATATCCTAGGGAAACCAAAGGGTATTACTTCTACCTACCGTTCGAAGGCAAAGTGTTTGTCGCAAGGACTGGCGTCTTTTTGGAGAAAGAGTTCTTATCCAGAAAGACTGCAAAGGTGAAACTTGAAGAGGTTCAAGAACCACAAACAATGAATGAACGTGAATTAGAACCTGAGCAAGGACTACAATCTGTTGTAGTTGGAGAACCTGCTCAAGAAACACAAGTCCTACGTAGATCTGATAGACCAAGATTTGAGCCTGAGAGATATGGATTTCTCGTGTCTCAAATAGGTAATGTGTTGCTTATGGATCATGATGATGAGCCTGCAACCTATCAAGAGGCTATGTGTGGACCTGACATCGAGAAGTGGCTTGAGGCCATGAAATCTGAAATGGACTCCATGTATGCAAACCAAGTTTGGACCTTGGTGGAACCACCTGAAGGGGTACGACCCATAGGGTGCAAGTGGGTCTTCAAGAAGAAGACCGACATGGATGGGAATGTACAGACATTCAAAGGCCGGTTGGTGGCTAAAGGTTTCAGGCAAATTCATGGTGTTGACTATGATGAGACCTTTTCCCCTGTAGCCATGGTCAAGTCCATCAGAATTCTACTTGTTATTGCTACGTATTATGACTACGAGATCTAGCAAATGGATGTCAAAACGGCTTTCCTTAATGGAAACCTCCTTGAGGAAGTGTATACGACACAACCCGAGGGTTTTGTATCTCCAAGTGAAGCCACTAAAATATGCAAGTTGAATCGATCCATTTATGGATTGAAACAAGCTTCTCGAAGTTGGAATCTTTGTTTTGATGAGAAAATCAAAGAGTTTGGTTTCATCAAGAACGAGGATGAACCTTGTGTTTACAAGAAGATTAGTGGGAGCATTGTCATTTTCCTGATATTGTATATAGATGACAAACTGCTGATCGGGAATGACATTCCAACCCTGCAAGCTGTTAAGAACAGGCTAGGGGACTGCTTTTCTATGAAGGACTTGGGTGAAGTAACTTATATACTTGGTATTAAGATCTATAGAGATAGATAGAAGAAGTTGTTGGGTTTGACCCAGAGTACATACATTGAGAAGGTGTTGAAACGGTTCAACATGCTTGAGTCCAAGAAAGGATTCTTATCCATGTCTCATGGTGTGAGTCACTCTAAGGACCAGTGTCCTAAATCTTTGGAAGATAAGGACCGCATGAAGTTGATTCCATATGCCTCGGCAATTGGATCAATCATGTATGCAATGTTATGTATGTTGGAACATGGTCTTCCGCATCTCCTAGGTTTGAGAATAACAAATCCTATGTGTATTTGATCTTGTGTGTTTAAGTGTGCAGGAAAACAAGCCTACATGACTCCCAAAATCCAACACTCCCACTAGCGTCGGCGGTATCAACTAGCGCCTGGCGCTAGCGATGATCTGCGCAATTCCGGGAGCACATATAGAAGGGGATAGCGCATGGCGGTAACCGATAGCGTAGGCGGTAGCACGGAGCACAGAAGGCAAGAGAGAAATGTTTCCTCGGATTGAAGATTCTGCCGCGCAGAATATGTCCTAATATGGGATAGCGCCAGCGGTAGCACTAGCGCAGGCGCTAGCTCCAAGGCTATAAAAAGGACCCCTTGGCTCCGTCTTCCTCATCCTCTTGAGATAAAAAATTCTAGAGCTTCGTGCCACAGCATAGAGAGGAAGGTTGAGAGAGATACTCCCACAAATCCATAAAGGCTTAAGGAGATCCGTGGAGTAGATTTCAACACGCATCATCATCGTGACGAAAGACCACATCGACTACGATCATACTTTGCGGGACTTCGTCCACTTCTCCAATAGATCCATATAGGGAGTTTTTATATTGTTGTTATTTCATTTATCCATCTCTTTTAAATCGTGTAGTAAATTCGCCTTGTGTTGGCGACTAGGTCTGGGTAGGACTTAGGGCAGAAATTCTCCTCGTGTTGGCGACTAGGTCTCGGGTGTAGGTCTAGGGGGTGCTCGAGGCCATATCCGAGGAAGGGATGGCTAGAGCGGCTTGAGGCCGTATCCGGGGAAGGATCGGCTAAAGCCAACAGGTTCGTGGGGATACGAGTCGGTATAGAAAACAAAAAGAGATTTTCATATTTCGCTTTGATTTCTAGCATCATTAAAATCAAAATTTTGTAATCAATTTTATTAATAATAATCATGTCTCTCTTTGTGTAATAAAATTGATTTGTTCTTCATTTCTCTAAATTGTTTATTATCCTCTCCTTTATTATAAAACAATTTAGTTCTTTATTCAAAATCACTATTTTGATTTCTTATCATAAGCAAGTATTTCAAAATATAATATAAGTTTGTAAAACCCTTATTCACCCCCCCCCCCCCTCTAAGGGCGCCTACCGATCCAACAATGTACTCGACCCGATGTCTCGTAAGCTTTGAACATGATGAGCAGGTATCAGTCTGATCCTGGTGATGGTCACTGGAGAGCTGTCAAGAATATCCTAAAATACTTGAGAAGGACTAAGGATACGTTCATCTTGGTGTATGGTGGAGAGGAAGAGCTCGTTGTAAGTGGTTACACAGATGCTAGCTTCCAAACTGATAAGGAAGATTCAAAGTCCCAATTAGGTTTTGTATTTTGCCTTAATGGAGGAGCTGTAAGTTGGAAGAGTTCCAAGCAGGAGACAGTTGTTGATTCTACGACAGAAGTGGAGTATATTGCTGTCGCTAATGCGGCAAAGGAGGCTGTGTGGGTTAGTAAATTCATCGGCGAGCTAGATATAGTTACTAGCATTGTTGATCCCGTAGTTCTCTACTGTGACAACAATGGTGCAATTTCCCAAGCTAAGGAACCTAGATCTCATCAGCGCTCCAAGCACATACTTCGGTGGTTCCATCTTATTCGAGAGATTGTCGATCGAGGAGATGTGAGCATTTGCAGAGTACTGACTAAAGAAAACATAGTGGATCCACTGACAAAGCCTCTTGCACAAAAGAAGCATGATGGTCATGTTAGATCAATGGGTATAAGATACCTGAATGATCATCTTTAGTGGGAGCCTGGTGAATTGCATGTTTGTTGGTTGTTTATTCATTTGATGAATTGTGATATGTACTGTATGTTTCATTTTTGATGGCGCGTCCCCTCCGACACTCCTTGATGATGATGACCCGGCTGCCGAGGCGCTGCGCCACAAAGATCTGAGGTGCCATGATGATGCTATTGGAAATCCGCGTTATAATCTCCGCCCGCGGCGTGCCAAAACCACCATGAAGAATTAAACTTTTTATGCATGCACTTTTATTTAATATTAATAAATATAAAATTATTTCATGATGATAATTTTATATTTATTAAAATTGTTGTAATTTTTTAATTTTTAATTTTTAATTTCATGTTGGTGTGTATTTAACCATGCGGATGGATGAGATTTCATCTCCATCATGGATGGTTATTATTTTGTGTAAACTCCTATTTAAAGGGGTCCTTATGATGGAATGAGAATATTGAAGACCAAAAGAAAACCTAATCTCCCCCTTAGAGATTTCGGCCAAGAGGAGGAAACCTCCTAGCCGCCGCCCCCCTCTCTTGGTGTGACTCCAAGGCCGCCTCCCTCCATCCTCTTCGGTGCGACTCCAGCAAGACTTCCGCGGTGCGACTCCAAGGAAGAAAGGGTGCTTCTCCGTTCGGTGCGACGTCGGTGGAATCGTGGAGAGAGAGATTCTCCCACCTTATCTTGTGTGTTCATCTTCTTGGTTGGGTAACCCCTTTCCTTGCTAGTGATTCTTTCTACGTTTTAGTTTGTGGAGGTTTTGTCGAATCGTTTTATCCGTGGCTTTAATTTTTTCACTTGCAAAAATCTGAAATCTAGGTGTTGTTATTGAATCTCTTGTTGTTCGGATTCGGTAGATCCGGTGCGGGAGCGAAGCTTGCCCTAGCCTTGATTTGCTCTCCAAGATTGGCGCACTTGGCGCTAACAAGGGAGTTAATTTCAACTAACATTTTATCGCCGCTTGAATGTTCACCACCGCTCCAAGAAAATTGCCGCTGCGTTTTGAAATGAATCGATTGATGGAATAGATGCTTGTGTAGGTGCGGTGAGTTGTGTGCTTGTTGGAGAGGTAGGTCTTAAGGACGTTGTATCGAGTCCGGCTTACGGTGAGTTGTGTGCTTGTTGGAGAGGTAAGTCCTAAGGACGTTGTATCGAGTCCCGCAATTTTTTTATCTTTCGGATTTGGAGAGCCAACCGACCCCTTTTCGTTCGCTTTTGGTCGGAATCCCTCCATGTTATTTATTCTCTGTGATGAATGTTTGTTCCGTTAGCGTAACGTCCACATCGTCACTGTATCCCTACATCAATTTGGTATCAAAGCCGGTAGTTTCAACTCCCACGTTGCAAACATCCTCGCTGCGATCCTTGTTAGTCGTTCTAATCAATAGGAAAGTCTGAAAATTTTCGGATTGGTCTGTGTTTAGTAAAAACTCAGAAATTTAAAACTTGTCAGAAAACTCTGAAATTTTTTCTGTAGCTTTCTGCACGTATTTCCAGCAACATTAAAACTGAAACTTTTTTGATTCGTCCTCGTTAGGTCGTCCTGAAAATTGGAACCGTCATAATTCTGTCTAGGTGGTGTGCGAATAGCGGTCTGAAATCTGAAATTTTTGTCAAAATTCAGAAGAAAAAAAAATTTAATGATCCACATATTACGCACATCAGGAATTTATAAAAATATCCTATGTTAAATCTAGCTACAGCCCTAGGAAAAATCATCTTCCTAAATTTTTCCTGAACCTGAATGCCCACTAGGCTAGGAACGGAGTACGCGACACCGTCTATGTCTAGGATGGTTGCGAATCAGCAAAATGATCCCAACACCGTGGCCATAGCAGGTCTACGTACTGAAATGACTGAGCTTAGGACGATGTTAGAACAAATTTTACGGAATCAAGGAGGACCACCACCACCCGGTGATGTTGAGGGGCCCAACCGGCAACAATCGGTCACTGATTCGGATTCTGATGGGGACCCTCCCCGAGTGCCCCCTCGAGAACGCCGCCCCGAGCATGGTTTAGATATCACTAGAGCCATCAAGATTGATGCCCCCACCTACGATGGCATGGGAGACCCCCAGGTCTTCCTTAGCTGGGTAGTTGACATGGAATGTTACTACCAGTGGCACAATCTCACGGATCTCCAAAAGGTCCAAGTCGCCCGCATGAAATTGACAGATCGTGCGAAAACCTTTTGGCTGAATGAGGAAAGGAGGTTGGGAGTCGGACAGGAAGTCCCACCTATCGGATGGGCGGTGATAAAAAATTTGTTCACCGACCAATACGTTCCCGCTTACCACCGAACACAAATGTTCGATGAACTTGCCACCCTGCGGCAAGGTTCAAAGTCGGTGGCTGAGTATATGGGAGAGTTGAAAGACCGTATGGTGCGTTCTGAGCTTAGGGAACTCCCAGAGGTCACATTATCCAGGTTTCGTAAGGGGCTTCAACCTGATATCCAGTGGAAGCTCTTGCGCTATGGGCACACAGATCTGAACACGACTTTCAATGCCGCCCTAGACATTGAAAAACACTTAGCCGCTAAAGCTCACTCCCGTTATTCCCACACGAGGAATAAGACCACCGTTGGAGCGTCTTCTTCCACCTATCCGGACAAGGGAAGGTCTAGAACCACCGAGTCTAAGTCTGTCGTGATCACCGCTAGGAACACTAGGAACCCCACAAGCGAGCGTGTCCCCATTGGGAAAGTTAGCAAGGCCAATACCATGTGTTATTCTTGTGGTGTTCAAGGCCACTATGCCTTTGAATGCCCAACTAAGACTAAGGTCGTTGCCCTCTTAGACATGGCCGCCGATTCTACTGATTATGTGTATGAGGCCGCTGAGGAGAGCGACCCCGAAGGGGTCCCAAGCGATTTGGATGACGATCCCCCCTCATGGTGATGCGTTGTATTCTGACCACTCCACGTCCTCTAGATGACTGGAGGAGGACGAGTATCTTTTCTCTGATCTTTAAGAGTGGTGACAAGCTGTGCAAGCTCATTATAGATAGCGGTAGCTGTGTGAATGTCATCTCTGAGAACGCCGTTAAGCGTATGAATCTGACCACAGAACCACACCCCACACCCTACCAGGTAGCTTGGATTAGCAAGGTTACCGTCCCGGTTAGCAAGCGTTGCCTGGTCCCTCTTGCCTTTAAATCTTACACTGATGAGGTATGGTGTGATGTCCTCCCCATGGATGCGTGCCACGTGTTATTAGGCCGCCCTTGGCTTTATGACCGTGATGTCACACATTTCGGTCGAGCCAATACTTATGAATTCAAATTCAACGGTAAGACCATCACTTTGAGACCGACCGTTCCGAAGGAGCCGGTAGCTTTGGCTAAGGACACTACCGTCCCGGCCGAGAGGAAGGCCTTGAGCCTAGTTAGTAGGAGAGAGTTTGTGAGAGATCCTTTTCTTGAGGGAGTTATGTACGCATTAGTTCTTATGAGTGCGAAGGGTGAATCAGAAGCGTTGAATGATTTGCCTAGGGAGTTACGGGTACTTTTAGACGAATATAAGGACGTGTACCCAGACGAGTTGCCTTCTGTGTTACCTCCATTGAGGAACATACAGCATGCTATAGATTTTATTCCGAGTTCGTCCCTGCCGAACCAACCCCACTATAGGCTTCTTCCCGCGGCCCACAAAGAGCTGCAGACTCAGATCGAGGATTTGATGAAAAAAGGATTCATCAGGACTAGCATGAGTCCTTGTGCGGTGCCAGCCCTTCCTTCCCCCAAGAAGGATGGTACGTGGCGGATGTGTGTTGATAGCCGCGCTATCAATAAAATCACCATCAAGTACCGATTTCCTATTCCGCGCTTAGATGACCTTCTCGATGTCTTGTCTGGCGCCACGATATTTTTTAAGTTAGATTTACGAAGCGGCTATCACCAGATAAGGATCCGCGAGGGAGATGAGTGGAAGACGGCGTTTAAGTCTAAGGACGGGTTATACGAGTGGCTTGTGATGCCCTTCGGGCTATCCAAAGCCCCCAGCACACTCTCCCGGATGATGACGCATGTCTTTCAGCCATTCATGGGGAAGTTCGTAGTTGTCTACTTCGATGACATCTTGGTTTACAGCACTACTACCACCGAGCACATCTCCCACATGAGAGTGGTTCTTTCCACCCTACGGAAGGAAACTTTATTTCTGAATCTCAAGAAATGCACTTTTCATGTTACGGAGGTGGAGTTTTTAGGCTACATCGTTGGAACGGAGGGCATTAGAGTCGACCCTAGCAAGGTTAAGGTGATTAAGGACTGGCCCGTGCCGACCACGATACGTGAGGTGAGGAGCTTCCATGGGTTGGCAACTTTCTACCGTCGTTTCATCAAAGACTTTAGCAGCATCATGGCCCCCATTAGTGACTGCATGAAAAAAGGTGAGTTTACTTGGACGAAGTCCGCCACCTTCGCTTTCCAACGCATCAAAGAGCTTATGACTGAGGCACCCGTCTTACATCTACCTGACTTCTCGAAAGTCTTTGAGCTTACTTGTGACGCTTCGGGCGTGGGAATAGGAGGTGTCTTGAGTCAGGAAGGGCACCCTGTGAGTTTCTTTTATGAAAAGTTGGCGGGCGCTAAATTGAATTATTCCAACTATGATAGGGAATTTTATGCGGTCATTAGATGCTTGCACCACTGGCGGCATTATCTCCTCTCTAAGGAGTTCGTGATCCTCTCCGATCACGAAGCATTACGATTTATCAATGACCAACATAAAATCAGCCTGCGTCACGCCAAGTGGGTATCCTTCCTACAAGGTTACACTTTTAATCTCAAACACCTTAAGGGAGCGGACAATCGGGTTGCGGACACTCTTAGTCGCCTAGCCCTTTTAGTCACCACTATGGAGGTTAACGTTGTCGGATTCGAGCGAATCAAAGATGAGTACGCTACATGCCCGGATTTTCAGGATTCTTACCTATCTGCCCAGGATAATTCCCCCACCACTATTACTGCGTTCGTTATCAAGGATGGTTACCTCTTTAGGCATGGGAAATTATGTATTCCGAAATCATCTCTACGTCTCCATATCATCTGGGAACTGCATAGTGGCAGGTTGAGTGGCCATTTCGGTAGGGATAAGACTATCACCCTGGTTGAGGAAAAGTTTTATTGGCCAAATCTGAAGGCAATGGTAGGACGGGTAGTGAGTAGTTGCCGTACTTGCCAAGTTTCCAAGGGCACCAAAACTAACGTCGGGTTATATACTCAGTTGCCTATACCATCCGTACCTTGGGAGGATGTGAGCATGGACTTTGTCTTAGGCCTACCCTCCACTTTTCGTCGTCACGATTCTATCTTCGTAGTTGTGGATAGGTTCTCCAAAATGGCATACTTTATACCATGTACTAGAACCGACGACGCATCTCATATCGCAAAGCTATATTTTAAGGAAGTCGTTAGTCACCGAGGAGTGTCGAAGACAATTGTCTCGGATAGGGATGTTAAGTATACGAGCTACTTCTGGAAGACACTTTGGATCCAAATGGGTACCAAACTATTGTTTTCCTCCGCCTATCATCCTCAAACCGATGGGCAAACTGAGGTGATTAACCGGAGCCTAGGGAACCTTCTTAGATGTCTCGTGAGTGATCATAAAGGCACATGGGATTTTATTCTTCCCCACGCTCAGTTAGCCTACAACAATTCAAAAATCGGTCCACCGGTTTGTCGCCAAATGAGATTGTCCACGGGTACAAGGCCCATGTGCCTCTTGACTTGGTTCCCTTGCCCCCAACATACAAGGCAAGTCAATTTGCACAATCCTTCGCCCAACATATTCACGACATTCATGCACGTATACGAGCTACCTTGACTGCTCAGTATGATTCTTATCAGGCACACGCCAATATACATCGGAGAGTGTCACACTTCAAGGTTGGCGATTTGGTCTTAGTACGATTAGTTCCCGAACGATTGTCATCTGGCACCGTTAGAAAGTTAGCACCTAAGCGCGCCGGCCCTTTTCGGATCATCAAGAAAATAGGTGACAACGCTTTTGTTTTGGATTTGCCTGCCGAATGGGGAATCTCCCCTATTTTTAACGTCTCGGATTTAACGATGTTTGCATCGCCTCCACATGAGTTGAGTTCCTTGACGTCTTCTCCTTCCACCAAATCTTCTAATGGGTTGGGTAGTGGTAGTACGGATGACCTCTCTCTATCGGTTCCCACAGGTATTTCACTGGATGGTAAGTCGCATACTTTTATTCCTACTGCTGATATGTTTCCCAGGTTTCCGAAGACTTTTCTCACTCCGGACATGATACTGTCTGCGGAGCCACTTACTACCTCGGAGGGTGCTACTTACCGCTTCCTCATCCGTTGGCGTGATCGCCCTCCTTAGACGATTCTTGGGTCCTCGCGACAGAGCTTCAACGACTGGATGCTGATCTTCTCCTCCGCGACATTTCGGACCACGCATCGGAGATGCTTGATTTTGAGTGGGGGAGGATTGATGGCGCGTCCCCTTCGACACTCCTTGATGATGATGACCCGGATGCCGAGGCGCTGCGCCACAAAGATCTGAGGTGCCATGATGATGCTGTTGGAAAATGGTAGAGCAACCTGAAAATCTAAAAATGGTGACTGATGAAATGGTGTAGGAGGAGCTGAAAATGGTAAAATCACTACTGCGTAGGCGCCTTAAATCAGAAATTTGGAATCTGAAAATAAATCTGAAATCAGAGATTTCGAAGTCGAGCTGAAAATGGTGGAGATATTAGGAGAACTGTAAATCGCAAATCTGAAGATTGCACCTTAAGAACGCACCTTAAGAAATCTCTCTACGCAGGAACCTGAAGGAAGCTCTTGAAGACAGACGGAGGCAGAGGGCTTTTGGCGTTGGAGGTTACCTATACCGTGAGGGAGAAGAGAGAGGTGTGGGAGGTTACCTGTGCCGTGAGGGAGAAGACTTGCAGCATAGGCAGATGGCTTTTGGCGTGGAGGTGGAAACAGCTTTCGGCGGAGTAGAATTGAGGCAGAGGCTTTTGGCGTAGGAGTTGCAGCTTTTGAAGAGGTGCAACTTTTGAGGAGTTTAAGCTTTTGGTCAATGCATTAAATGACAAGACGACAAATTTTTTGTTCAGTGATTCGGACGGAAAAAATCATCCGCGAATAAATAGCGATGGGAGCGATGGGCCCCACTGCATTTCGCCGTTTCGAAATTTCAAACCTGCTCTCCGGAAAATCGCACCCATTTCTTCCTCTTCCAGGTCTAGGTCGATCGACGATACCGGGAGAACTTGTTTCCGACTATCTCTGGGGGTCTAAAGTCGCCCGGACTTCCCGTCGGCGACGCGACATTGTGTTTCCGAGTTCTCAAAGGTTCTACTTGCGGCAGGGGTAAGCATTTCTTCCCTCTGTGCTATAGTTTAGGTTTGGCACCGTTTAGGTTTTCCCTCTTCCCATAACCTGCAAAACTGTAAACATCTTCCAGATTTATGTTGTTGGTGTGCTTTTCTAGGTTATGTTTACACTATATAAAATAGTAGTAATTTCATTTTGTTGCTGTTGTGATCAATTTTCCGGCCGGATTAATTCTGTGTATTTCAATTTTCCGGCCGGATTACTCCTGTGCATTTCTTTTTGTTGTAAGCATGTGGCGAAGTACTCCTGTGTAGTTCTTAGCAATTGTCCGTTTTAATGCAGGTGACAGGTTATTCCACTGGAACGTATTTGAATACACGTTGCGCTGTCTCCACCTTCAAGAGACAAGCCGAACCTTTGTTGGCCGTCATTTCTGATCAAGCCAAACAGCTACTCATTAATGCTTCCGTTTTTCACTTTTTCTCACTTCCTGATTTACCACAGAATGTCCCTCTATTAAATCGTTTGATCAGGCTTTATAGGCCCGATAAAAATGCATTTTTGTTACAGAAATATTATTTAAAAATGAGTGTCAATGAGGTGGCTTTAATACTCGGTCTCCCAAATAGTGGAGAGGATTTCAATTTTCGAAGATCTCCAGCATCAAAATTACACAAGCAGATATTGTGGAGCAGCTGAATACATTAGCCAATACAAAAGCAGTTTCATATGGAGATGATATGGAGAGAGTAGATGCTCTTGTAAAGTATGTCCTTATCCAGTTTTTATTTCCCCTAAAGTCTCTTAGAATCCCAATGTGTCTTAAAGATTTTGGAGGCTTGGACGAGTTTCAAAGGTTTAACTGGCCTAAAGCAGTACACACATTTCTACATAAGTAGTTCGAGTCACTGTATAATCTCAGCTGCAGTAGGAATGAACAATCCAGCTTGGGTTACCTCGAAGGGTGTTCTATAGTTCTTGTGGTAAGGGATTAACATGTATATTTTTCTATGTTTTTAAACTTATCATCATCATCTTATTTGTTACTAATTGTTACATTTTAGGTTTGATTCTTCGAACATAGTAATCTTCAGGTTCCAGTAGATAAGCTAGGTCGACCACGATTGTGTCGATGGGCATGCAAAGGGAGTTTCAGTTCGAAGTTCTGTTCTCAATTATCCGAGAAATTGCTCCCAAAAAATCAGGTAACAACTTAGTGATGTTTAAAGTACATTAATCTTCTCATATTGTTGATTACTAATATATTATGTGCAGGTAAGGACTAGCTTTACTTACCTAACTTCCGAGGAGCAACAAATTCTTGGTTCCGAGGAGTCAGAGTCATCTTTTGAGGAGGTACTGAAAGTGAAATTGAAGAAGAAAAAGGTGAATGATCAGTCGGTTGATATGGAGAAAGTTTTGAGGTTGAAGGAGAAGGTCAAGAAAGAAAAGGAAAAGAGGAAGAAGGAGAAGGAGTTTAAAAATTTTATCAAAAAACGAATTAACCTTTTGAAGGAAAAACTAGTTGCAGAAATTAGTGGTGTGCACAGCTACTGCAAGGAGAGATTTGATTCTCTTTTTACAATAATTCAAAGCATGTCTCAAGCTAAAGAACACAATCCACCCGCCGCCACACCAACAACACACCTTCATTTATTGAAGGAGCATATAGATGTCTGTAATAGCGAGTCTACCCCAGATTCCAAAGGTGGTAAAAAACGACGTGTTAAGGTGTGTGTATCTACGGGAAGACAATCTAAAAATGAGGTCCAGTTCCAAGGAAGATCATATCTTTCTGCTGCTGCAAGAGAACTTGTAGACTCTACGTTGAGTCGTTTTGCCCCGGGGTAATTTAATTACTTTATTTTCAAAATAAACCCCTTTTCAAATTGTCTTAGTAGGATTTAAATTTGAAATTTTAACGTGATGCAGTGATAGTATATTTGAGAGTGGCAACATTGATATGAAAAGATCGGAGATGGAAGATCTATTAAGGGACGGATGGCTGATGGATACTCACTTGGATGCTTTCGTCGTTCTTCTAAACCACCGTAGGAATGCATCCATTGATTTTTGGAAAACATTTCTCTACGTGTCACCTAACTATGCGGTAACAATTGTGCATGTTAATTTTATAAGAGCTGTAAAGTTAATTTCTATGTTATGTTAATTTATAAGAGGTAACCTAACCATGCATTATAAATTTTTTATTCGATACATGCAATATTATAAGAGCTGTAAAGTGCTTTATCATCGTTTGTTATCTCACTTCACACCTTCTAATGTGCAAGCTAGTGAATTGATTCTGATGCCTGTGAATGTGCAAAGTCACTGGATTTTATTAATATGCAATCTAAAACATCATTGTTGGTACTTTTATTACTCATTGCCCAACAAAATGCACAGGGCCACATTAACATCATTGGTATGTTCAGTAGGGTACCTTGTATTTTTATTTTAATTGGGACTTTTTATAATTTGTAAAAATGCATTATAATTTCTGCAGATTAAAGGGTTGCACGAGGATGCAGTGGATGCTCTTCCAGTTCATATTTTAGATTGGGAGATAAGGATAATGAGTGAAGTTCCGACTCAAGAAAACGGCCACGACTGTGGTGTGTTCGTGCTAAAGTACATGGAGTTGGAGACTAACAAGAATATCATCCCTTGGTCAGACTGCAGAGGGTGGCAAAAAGATATGCCTAAATTCAGAGCGGAGATTGGTTTTGAAATGATTCAATTTTTCTGTCGTAACATTAATTAACAATCTGGTGACAATTTCAATTTTTTGTTGGGTAGAGCAGGTACAAACAGTATTTTTTGTGGGTAAATAATTACCCAGCTGATCCAACACCTTAGGGTATTTGATCTTACATATTTAGGTTGCCTAACTATAATTAGGGTATTTGATCTTACTTTTTTATCCAATAGTTAGTTTCATTTGTTTCATTCCGTGTAAGCACCAAATAGCTGCCCCAAATAGCAGCTCAGCTAGCCGAGTCTGTGGGTGCTCACAAGGAAGTCAGCATAAGTGATGAGGAACTGGCAGGCACTGATTCTTTGCAGGATCTGAGATTTTGCCTCTAAACAAGTTATTGACAGATCAATATGCAATATTTTTGAAATGGATGCTACCGTTTTAGTGTTTTCTTACAAAAATTTTTTTATTTTTTGTTAATTTTAGAAATCTCTCTTTCTGAACTGTGATGTTTTGAGTCTGTAATGATTAATTTTAGAAATTTCACTCCATCTATTTGCGAGCAACAAGAACAACCACATGTTGTTGTAGACGAGCTGCACTAATTGATGGTCCTGTTTGTATGTGATAGGAGGTTGCGTGTTGTTTAAAATATGCCCTGTGCAGTGTAAAACTCCGATCGTAATCTGACCTTATTTGTTTGATCAGATCTATTAATCCGACCGTAATCTGATATGATAACAGAAAAAACAGAATAACGTAATTCTAATATAATGTTAATTACTAATGCATATCCAACACAAATGCAAAATTACAATGATTGACAATACAGAAACTATTAGAAAAGTTGATCACCAACATAGCACATCAGGGACACTACAAAAATTAAACGGAACTGACGGAGAAACTTCATCATTTAATCCACTGAATATATTGCCAGGCAATGTGGAAGTGTCTGTTTCAAAGTTGGCACTTCCCATAAAGTTGAACTCCTTACGATCTTCAAACTCCGTCTTTACCTTAGGGGCCTGTTTCCTCTGCCCTGTATGATTTGCACACGGACTTAATGTACTTAATTGAATAAACAATCATAGAAAACGAATTTATCTAATAATGCAGAGGAAGCTTACTTTGTTTCTTTGATGGTTTTTCAAAAAAGCTCTTCAACCTGACTTTTGACAAACCTTTACGACGTCCTGCCCTTGGATCCCTTAACAAGTCTGTTTCCTGAAAACTTCCTTCTGCAGTTTTTGTCTTCAAGCTCCCCTCATAGTCTACTATTTCTTCTGCACTTCTCCTCAATTCATTCATGGTGGTAAGAACATGTTGTCGGGCTGGTTGGCAATTATCTACTAGTTGAGCTAACTCGTACGTGAACCTCATAAGATGGTTTCTAAACACCAGGCTGGATTGGTTCTCCTTCAGGCATGTAGCCCTTGAGAGATATAAATCTTTTTTGGCAGTTAGTGTAAATCTCTTTAGAAGGTATTTACAATTAATTTGTCTTACATTCTTGGAAATGTATACTCGTAATATGTGTTTACACAAAATTCCTTTTGTTTCAAAACCTTTGCAAGAGCACATCGCATCGTATGTGTTACAATCAACTTTAACTAACCATTGTTTGTCGTCGTCCACGGCTGCATCACAGTGTCTTGTGATGTATAACATATGGTCATCATATTTAACTTCTTCGTTGATGCTCACACTAACTGCCCCATTAATAAAAATTTGTTCGAAAATGGAAAATATTTTTCTTGTGTACACCTTCGACGCTTGTTTTAGGATGGGACAATTTTGAAATTTTAAAGTGATAGAACTTTGCTTACACTTGAAATCCTCATCATGTTCGGATCTCCTCCAAGATGAAATCATCTTCTCCATCCCACTGAAACACTCAACAAGAGAACTTGTTGGTTTTGTACAACCATGTAACACACTGTTAGCCGATTCACTTCTTTGAGTAGATAGAATTCCTAAATCCAGAATGTCTTTATTAAATGCTGTGGACCATTTATTTCTAACTTTGCATAGATCAGACAACCATCTATTGTCCTCCAACTGACCTCTTATAATCATTGCACTTCAGTTGAAATCAAACTCAGCCTCATTGTCGCATTTGCTCATGCATTGATAAAATAGAGCTCTAATATTTCTGTCGTTGTTGAAGGTTGGCACCTTTGAAGGTGCTTTCTTGGAAATGTGTCACTGACATAGGCGGTGCCGAGTACTACTGAAAACTCTCGCAATCGCAACGGCCATTGCCTGATCTTGATCTGTAAACATAGTGCTTGGCTGTTTCCCACCAGTAAATCTCAAAAAAGTTTCAAACACCCAGCAAAAGGATTCGATGGTCTCTTCTGCAACGAACGCTCCGCCTACAAATACATTTTGCCAATGATGGTTTATGGCTATGAATGGAGCACAAGCCAAGTTATATTTGTTCATTCGGTACGTGGTATCAAACGTAATAACATCGTTAAATGAATCGTAGTCAATCTTACTCTGTCCGTCCATCCAACGAAAACTTTTAAGGTGGCCAAACTCGTGTGTCTGTACATCGTACGAGAACATGCTATCTGCCATTTGCCTTTCCTGAAATTTTTTCAACAAACTCGTGGCGTCACCGCTTTCTATCAATTCCCTTCTTTCACGGTGTACATAATTATAAGCATCTGTTTTACAAAACCCGACGTTCTCAAATACGCCAACTTCATCAGTTATAAAATTATAAGCGTCAACTGTTCTGATCCCAGCACTAGACATATTCTTCAATAGACTACCTTGAACGTCAGATATGTTACGATGAGATCTCAACAAATGATTATCATTCTTTATCATTCTTTGGAGCAAGCGGATGATTGTGTTCCTCTACGAACCTTATCACCTCCCAATCTTTTCCATCTTTATCAGCCCTAAAATGCAGGCAAGCTAAGCAACCAGTACGAGTATCATGTTTGCGGAATTTCTTCTCTGCATCTTTCACTGGATTTGATTGCTTGAACCCAACTTTTGCACATGAAAATTCTCTCGCCTTCACAATCCGAGTATGTGTCCAATATACGATATGTTCTTTGCGCACACTAAATCCGATTTGATCGCTTGAACCCAGCTTTTGCACATGAAAATTCTCTCGCCTTCACAATCCGAGTATGTGTCCAATATACGATATGTTCTTTGCGCACACTAAATCCGAGTTTGTGTGCATATTCTTTGTACATCTGATATGCTTCCTCATCTGAGTGCACAGTAGGAAATACAACACCATCACTAGTCTGTGGATAATTACATTAAGTGATTAGTAAGAGGTAAACATCGTGCTGTTTCGGCTACTGTTTGCCAAACATCCGACCGTAAAAGAGCAATGTTGTTCTAAATACTATACAAACTCCGGTCGGATTTTAGTTGAACAAAACTAAAATAGATAACTCAAAGAAGAGCTAATCGTAAAGCACAATTTTTTGAAGAGGTGCTCAGGAAATTTCACAATAGCCATACCCTAACTCTACAAATCAGCCGAAATGTAGTTAGTTTTAGCAGAAACAAAGAGGAGAAAACAACATCGAGACACAAAAAAGGAAAGTTTACTTTAACAGTGGGAGTGTCGTCGGAAGCTTTAACAGTGGGAGTGTCGTCGGAAGCTTTAACAGTGGGAGTGTCGTCGGAAGAAGTTTCAGATTTGAACATGCTGGAGACTTCAAAAATCTAGGCTTCGAGGAGATCGGGATTCCAGAAGGGCGGCTTCGAGGAGATCTACGCTTCGAGTAGGGCGTCTTCGAGGAGGTCGGGCAGCGAGGAGGTCTGCTTCGAGAAAAATTGCGAGGAGGCCGACATTGATGTACAGATTATGCAGCAGATTTAACGCCGGCGAAGCAACCTGGGCGATAAGGGGCACCGCGATAAGGAGGGAGAACGAAGAAAGAAATGGAGGGAAGGGAAAATCGAAACGAAAAATGCAGTGGGGCCCATCGCTATTTATTTGCGGACGATTTTTTCCGTCCGAACCACGGACCAAAAAATTTGCCTTAAATGACAATGCATTGAAAAAAGAGAAGGCATTTAAAAAATATAATGCATTGAAAATGAGGCAGCTTGATAAATCATAAAAAAAACTCAAAAAAAAGTAAAAAACATACATTTAGGCCGTATTAAAAAACATGCATGTTTTATTTTTAGTTAATGCATTGACTAAAAAACCAAGAATGATGACACTAAGAGAGTAATTTGGGAACCCAAATATTTCACCATGACAACTTTGCTCTTCTCTTATATAATAAAGATATATATATCCTCCTTAAATCGATTTCAACCTTGAACATTTTCCTCTGCATTCAGACGCCAGCTCAGATTTTCAAAATCTTGTTCATAATAGCTTTCATAGAATTCTATATTTAATCTATATAAATTTATTTGAACTAATTTATGTCAATAATTTAATAAAAAAACATATTTTTTTTAATTATTGTGAAGACTATTCAAGATTTACTAAATAAATTTGATACTTTCAAAACTATCACGAAATTTATTAAACAAAGTCAAAATGAGGTGATTGATTAGAGCCGTTATAAAAGCAATGATGAATAAGCAGTAAACTGTTTAATAGTTTGTCCATATGATGATCTAAAGTTTCATTCATCTACAAGAGTTTGTTCGTTTGGACGTGATTTTTTCGGCCGAACACGGTTTTTCGTCCCGGACGCGGTTTTTTCGCCCGATCGGGATTTTTTCGTCCGATCAAGATTTTTTCGCCCGGTCGCAATTTTTTCTCAGACGCAATTTTTTCGCCCGAACACAATTATTTCTCCCAGACACGATTTCTCTGCCCGGGCGCTATATTTTCACCCGAACGCGATTTTTTCGACCAGACAATTTTTTTTACCGCCCACAATTTTTTCCGCCCGCACGCAATTTTTTCTACCCGAACGCTATTTTTCGATCACGTTGTGATTTTTTTTTGTTCATAAGCAGTTTTTTTTGCCGACACTCGATTTTTTTTTACCCAAGCGCGATTTTTCGCCCGTACTCGATATTTTCTTCCAGCAGAAAAAATCGCTTCGGGCAAAAGAAATCGCGTCCAGACAAAAAAAGAGCTTCCGATCAAAAATATCGCATCCAGGTAAAAATATCGTGTCTGGGCGAAAAAAAAAACGCGTCTGGTCGAAAATATCGGGTGGGAAAAAAAACGTGCCCAGGGGAAAAATCACGCCCGGGCAAACAGGGCATGCGCAAGGGAAAATTTGTGCTAGGCGAAAAAATCGTGCTAAGGGGAAAAATCACACACAGGGGAAAAAATCGCTCATGGGAAAAAAAAACACGATCGAGCGAAAATATCAAGACCGGGCAAAAATATCGCGACCGGGCAAAAAATATTGCATCCGGGTGAAAAAAAATGCGCCTGGTAAAATAATCGTGCACGGGCGAAAAAATCGCACCGGGTGAAAATATCACGCCCTGGCAAAAAAATCGCATTCGGGCAAAAATATCACGTCTGGGCAAAAAAAAACGTGGCCTGGTGAAAAAGTACGCGTCCGAGCAAACATATCGCATCCAGGCGAAATACCGCGATCTGGCAATATATCACGTCCAAGCGAAAAAAAATCACTTATTAGAAGTGAAAAAGCCGGGGTCCATCAATTTTCAAAAAGCTGCTTATAAGCTATTTTCAAAAAATCTCTAATGAAACTTTATTATTGTGTTTGCTGATGGAATAAAGATTTTCTATCAGCAAACTCCGTCAAAAATAGAGTCAGTGAGTTTGAGTTTCGTATCATAAATAAATTTTGTAAAAGAGAATCAATCAAGCATAATTTCTGCAGTAAAATAGTTTTGCTGATAGAAAGAATAGAATAATAATTGAAACGGGTAAAATTTTACTTAGTGAAGGAAATTTATTTACGTATATTGCAGACTAAACAGTAAATTTGATGTTATATTTTAAATAAAAGTTATTGCAAAGCAAAATATTAAGCTATTGAAAGCAAAATTTTCAACAAAATTTTATTTTAAAATTTTTACAAGAGAATATTAAGCATGAAAAAAAATCTATTCATGATATTTTTGATAAATATCATATTTTGTGAGGGAAGAAGCACTTAATTAATTCTAATATGCAGGCTAAAAACTTATCTGAAAGAATGGCTCAACTGGTGTTTGGTGAAAGCTCTCAATCTACCATCAATTAAAGCACCACCTTAAAAGAGACAAGATAGCAAAGCTACAATAAAAGTTGCATAAGAAGATTTACAAAAATTTATGCAAAATTCAGCTATCATTCCTATTGGAACTGAAGGAATTCAAAAAAAGAAATTGATTTTAAACAAAAACAAAAAACGCACAGGTGTTTGAATGGTGGAAAATGAAATTCTTTGTTCATTTGTATGAAATTTTTTAGGCAGAGAAATTGAATCTATCAATTATTATTTTATTCAATTTCAAGATAAAATTCGGGTAATTATATTTGCAGGCCCTATATGGATATTTACAGCCCAATTTTTACGAGTTATTACGCGCCTTTTGAAAATACTCTTTGTTAGGTGCATTTTTAGGAAAAGTGTTCAACATGAAAGTTGTAGATCTCGTCGAAATCTACAACTTTGATGTTGACCACTTTTCCTAAAAATGCACCTAACATTGCGTATTTTCAAAAGACGCGAAAAATTTCACAATAGTCTCGCGCCTTTTGAAAATACGCAATGTTAGGTGCATTTTTAGGAAAAGTGTTCAACATCAAAGTTGTAGATTTCGACGAGATCTACAACTTTCATGTTGAACACTTTTCCTAAAAATGCACCTAACAAAGAGTATTTTCAAAAGGCGCGTAATAACTCGTAAATATTGGGCTACAAATATCCATATAGGGCCTACAAATATAACCACCCTAAAATTCAAAGCAGGAATTGTGCTCTACAAATTCTGATGATTGAGATAATACCAGGATACATATGGAATGAATACAGGGATGAATTTATCAACTTCCATAATGTATGAAAAGCTTGTGATTCAAATGAAATCTGCAAAGTTAATCTTCATTGAATTTCTCTTCTGTTGTCCTTGATATATTGTTTTTTCAACAACTCTTTTTTTGCATCAATATTTACTCATACGATGCATACAAAACTAACATATTAAACCTTCTCTTAAATTCAAATTTCATCATATCAAAACATCAAGTGTGCTCAATTGAAACAAATAGCTCACACCTTGCAAAATTACTTCCAAACAAAAATTAAAAAGAAAAAAAGGCATAAAACTAAACCCAAATAACCTCCCAGGAACATAACATCTTCTTGTTCATTACACAAGCTGATTCTGAATCAATCTAATTTCCAGTAACAACACCGGAAAAAAACATAACTACAGCAAAATATTCCACAGAATAAAAATTCAATACAATACCTGGAAACAAAGATTACCAGCACATCCACTCAATAATCAAACACCTACTACAATCTACACACAAATTTATAATAATATTATTCAAGAAACCAAGCCCAAACCAAGATCGAATTCCAAATAATTCATCATTGGCAAACACATGGAAGAATTACTAGACGAACAATTCAGCTAAACGAGAAATTCAAAAAAAAAAGAATGAACATTCCGGATCCCCTCGCATCTTCATCATTACAGAGCAGACATGCGCCACCATATTGTGAGCATTAAGAAAGGGAGAGTATTGCCGACATTGGAGGAGGCCCTTAACACTGTCGCCGGAGAAGAGGAAGAAGCAAAATCGCAAAAATACCTGCAACCCCTCTAGCACACACTGCAACGTCAAACTCTAAAATCAGCCACTTTTGGTCTATTTGGGGGATAGGGTTTTCTTTAATACCCAAAACCTATGGGGATTGTGTTAAAATCATTCAGTCCTAAAAAACCCATCAAATGTTTAAATTTTTAATCGAGCCACTTCATCATATACTTTCACTTGAAATTTGCAGTCTTCAGATAATACTGCCACAATGTTAACACATCTTTATGAATTAGTATGCATTATTTCTTAAATTTCTCTCTCAATATGATCATTCCCTTGAACAAATTTAACCCTAATTGTTTGAATACAATATATTAGGGTATTATTTCACCCTAATAATTAGGGTATAATTTCAATGAAAATACGGTAGCCGTATCTTTATCATTACTTTTTTACGATTTATCATTTGTTGGATTCTATTTCATGTACTTAACGTTTTTAGATTATCGAATGAATTCACAAAATAAAATGCGCAATCACAATATAAATTTCAAATTAATTTATTCTTTAACTTAATTTTTTTTAAAAAATAGATTATGTTGGATTTACTAACACAACATGGAAGATGTTGAGCACAGATGTAACACGAAATTAATTAGCATATAATACGTGTAACGATGAGCCCAGTTTATATCCCAGGCATGTAACCGTACCCACCATTGATTATCGATGGTTACTTGACTAAGCCTGGTATAATCTTGGATCAGATCAAAAGATCAAAAGGATGAACGAAGCCAAAAATATAGAGATCAGAACTTAAAAAACAAAAATAAGGCCTGTGAAAGCTTGAGAATCTGCTCGGTGAGAAAATCGTTGCATGATTAGCTAGTGGTAGCAAGAGGCGTTTGGTCATTACGGGCATGTCCGCATCTCAACGCTGACGAACCGGAATGGGAGAAGGAGACAGAAGTTTCTTCGGTAAGGGAGGAGATAAGGACTCAAAGAATCAAAATAAATAAAAAAATAAAAAATCACCAGCATCATGCTTTTTGGAACGAATCAGGGTTCGTTGTCGTTGATCCTATAGAGGACGACGGACATTAGAGTCATCCCACCTGATGAAAGAGTTGCACAGCCGCCTAACATCTCCCGACTGGAGAAGTTGGGCATGCGCGGATGTAAAGAGAATACGGAGATCTGAAAAGGACAGTGTTAATCCACACCAGCGCCTAACATCTCCCGATCGAAGGTGGGGACGGCGTGATGGAAGCGGAATAAATAGTGTCTGGGGCGGGAGAAGCGGAAAGGTTTTAGGGTTTTCAATATGCACGGAGGCTCTAATATGTTAACTAGAAGGATGCTCATGGCCGTTTGATGAGAATCGGATGGTTGCCTGCAAATAAAAAAATGAAATTAACGGGGGTTTTTATGTGATTCTTTTGTCACGGCAATTAGGTTCGGCGGCAACTTGAATCCGCTCTCCGTAGGTATTAAAATCTGACTATCATGCGCCGATCCCTCTTAATCTGTCATGGTGAAAATAAAATACATGTTGAAGTCGCAAACATCATAATATTTTGTGTAATAATTTTATGATGCTCAATGTACGGTACTTAATTTTTAACTAGAATATTTGCATCAACATATGTTCCGTCTATTGCACCAATACAATCTTTAAAAAAACAGCATATAACGCACATCTTCCGTAATTTCTTGTGGGGTATATACACATACACACATACATATACAAACACACTCAAACCCCCAAAAAAACTTCATGCAATCATACAAAACATACACACACACTCATACAATCACCTACACATACACAAAACAAAGCTTCCATAAAACTAATAAGCATCCATAAAACTACAAATCACGCATACAACTACAAAATCACCTACAAATATAACTACACATACACATAAACCACAAAATCACAAAATAAACATAAAAAAAACACACACAACCATGAGAATGAGGAAAAAATGGGATTGAGGACAAAAATTTATACCTCCACACTGGTGGCCGATCAATAGAGGAGATTCGCGGTAAACCTTGCAAGCACACACAGATCTGCGTCGGGAGTAGCTTGGAGATTCTTCGTGAAGGGGGGATATGAATATAGGAGCTTCTTCTTGCCGATTTGAACAGGGGAGAGCGAGCGTGCCCTAGGCGATCGGCAGAAGAATGGACGGCTACCAAGCACGCCCGATGTGGTAGCTTCAACGAGGACGGAGGCGTCGAAGGGGGAGAGCGAGTCCTAAGCGATCGGCAGAAGGATGGACTGTCGGGGAAGAAGACTGTCGCGCGCGAGGCCTGGGAGCGAATCGCGATCGCAGGGGGACGGGAGGGAATTGATCGCGCTTGGGGCGCGGTGAAATGGCGAAAATTTCAGCGGCAGCGCTAATACCTAACAGCTGCTTATTTTAGAAACGGCCTATCCCTGCTTCTTGATACCAAACGCCGCTTTTGTTGTAAACAAAGTTTTCATCCTGCCGCACCGGAGCCAATAAGCTCCCCCAAACGCAACCTAAGCTTGGTCGTTCGCTTTTTCTTACTCATATTTCATTATTTTTTGCACATATCCTTATATATATAAGCATTTCTAATGATTGAATAAAAAAGTGCGATGATATTTGCAGGCCTAATTAAGGCCAAATTTTAAAATGTTTATTAGTTTTTTTTTTGTTAAACCTAACACCTATTTGATCCCCCAAAATCCCATGCTCGACTCTATCACGTATAGCTGAACGCGGAATTGCCCTCGTGAAACTGGCGGAATACGTCGCCTCGTTGCTTCCTGACACCGCCTCGACACCACCAGGCGCCGTCCCGACATTGGTTGTAGTTGTCGCCCTGATGTCACCTCTTCACCACTGTCGCAGAAAAGTTCATAGTCGTCTCCCGATGCAGCCTCTTCAACACCGCAGCCCACTGCCGTCGCTAGCCGACTCCACCTCTTCAACGGTGTTGCTAGTCTTTCCTAATATCACCCAATGTGAGTCTTTCATTTCCTTTTGATCTAGGGTTTATTCCAAAAATTGTGTGCTTTAGGGTTATATTATTCCGAAAATATTGTGTGATGTTGCTTTGTTCAATGTAAGTGTTTAGGTTAGGGTTCTTTTGGTATCATTATTAGGGTTTTTGTATGATTTTTGTTATAGTTTTTTTAGTGTTGTTGTATGGATTTTGTTATGGTTATGTTATGGTTTTTGATAAGTTTTGGTTGGTTTTTGATAGACTTTTTCTATGGTTTTTGTTAGGTTTTAATTTGTAGGGTTGTGTGTAATTTTTTGTGTGGTTTGATGTGAGGGCATTATTGCAAGAATTTTTTTTGATCTCTAAATTGAAATAAGTACCGGAGATCAAAAGTTGTTGATGTATGAGGACCTTTCTCAAGAACATATTGTAGACGTGAGTCATCATTTTGTAACAAATTTGATTTTTTTTAGCAAAGAGGAATTGATTGGATGAGCAAGACACGTTGGTAGAGACTTGATTGTTTTCATCATTTTAATGACCGATAAACTTTAAAAAAAAAGAGTTAAACCTAGAGTTACTCTTGGATGCGATAGATATGAAGTTGTGCGAGCAAGTCAAAATCCTTAAAATTTTGGGAAGCAGAACCTACGAAAGTCTAGCTCAAAGAGATGTGATTATAAACTTTCATTAAGAGGATGTAGAGAAGAACTAAATGAATGGAAACTTACAGTCATGTGCGAGATTCAAAATCATGAGATGGTACATTTAGAAGCGCATCCTTATGACGGAAGATTAAGCAGTTACGAGCAGAAAATAGTTGAGGATATGTGCAATGCAAGTGTGAAACACCATAAAATACTAACATCACTAAAGAAAAGAAATTCAACAAACACTACGAGCTTGGGGACAATTTACAATCAAAAAATTGGGGAAAACACCCTTTGATTTATCTACAAGTGATTTCATGATCGAGGATTTATTACTCATGTTGTATAGAGAGTGTAATTTGGTCATTAGATGTCTTAGGATGTCACACTCTCATTAGAGTGTCAAATACTGGTCTAAACAGTTCAAAATTCAGCTGAGTTAAACTGGCGTCGAATAGAAGTCGACGCAACTTCGACTAAAAGTCAAAGCAACTTCGAATACAAGTAGAAGTGACTCAAACTGTCAGTCGTAGCATCAAGTAAAGTTGACGCAACTGTTGGGATCATTGTCCACAATGTCTTAGATTTGAAGAAGTCCATTCATAAGTCAAAGATATATCTCAGAATGTATTTGATATACTCTCTAGAATCAATGTGTAGGAGATCAGGTCAGGCAAAGTGCTCAAGGAATTCATCCAAGTTCACAAGCGTCGAGACAACATACATCTCTCGACGCCTGTGACCCAGAAGCGTTGACTCATGTCTACTGCTCAGGTAGACAAGGTCGCCGCTGAAGTTATGAGACCAAGTTTGGAGGCGTCGAGCCAAGTTATATCACTCGACGCCGTGGAAAGAGAAGTGTCGACTAATCTTCAGTCAGCTCAGCGCAAACAAGAAGAGTCGAGATATGAAGGCATAGTTAAGAAGCGTTGAGCCTCTGCACGTTTCTCGACTTCTACAGATAAAAAGCGTCGACTAAGGGATGATTGCTCAACGCCTAAGAAGGAGGAGTCGAGAGCTTCAGTCTAAGAAGTATGCGTCGAGTATCTACATATCGCTCGACGCCTAATTGAAAAATCGTCGACAGAGATGCTCAGTGCTCAACGCCTCTTCTACAGATACTCTGAGTTGAGAAATTTCTTCTATAGCTAGCTGAGCCTTTGTTTCTTTTGAAGACATTGAAGACCGTTGAAGACTTAGCGTCATGCTGACGTGGAGGAGCGTAACAGACGTTGCAGATAGCGGGCTATAAATAGAAGACATGACCTATGGGTTATGTAGTTAGTTAGTTTTTCCTATCTTTCGAAAACCATTATCGTCTCCATCAGTTTGAGGGAAAGTTTGAGAAAGAATCTGAATAAGTCGTCTTACCTTTCAGAACCAATCTAACTTGAAGATTTCATTCAGCAATCTGGTGCTGATACATCTTTCTGAAAGTAGAAGATCAAGAAGGAAGAATCTGTCTTCCTAAGAAGAAGAACAGTCATCACAGCCTGTCGAATCAAGAAGATCATTTGTTGCTGCTATTCTATTGAAGATTTCTGTCTGATCATTCAGGCAGATCAAGAAGACTCAACTATCTGAAGAATCTGAGTTTAAGTATTATTATTTTCTTTATCAATCTCTGTAGGATCTGAGTTGTCAGATCTGAGTGTAGGATCTGTCAAGGATCTAAGTTGTAAGATCAGGTGTGATCTGAGTTGTAGGATTCAGGGGTGAATCTGAGCTGTAGGCCTAGTTATAAAGGCTGAGGTAGGATCTGTAAGATCTGAGTTTGTAAGATCTGCTGAGATCTGAGAGAGTAAGATCTGTGAGATCTGAGTCTGTAAGATCTGTTGTGATCTGAGCTGTAAGACCTGTTTGTGGTCTGAGATCTGGAGGAGATATAAACCCTATCCAGTACACTGCTAGAAGGGGAGAAGGGGGAAAGTGGATTACCCAAGATAAGGGGAACCACTATAAAATTCGGTGTGTCTTTTCTGTGTGTGTTCTTATTCTTGAAAGCTCTGATCAGTTTTATTTTGGTTATAATCAAGAACTGCAATAGTTTTTAAATAACCTATTCACCCCCCCCCCCCCCTCTAGGTGATTAGCTACCCTTAATTAAAGTCTTTCAAGTGGTATCAGAGCCAGGTTGTTCAAGAAAAGGTTCAACAGCCTGAACAAGATCTTCTAAGGGTAGATTTCTGAAGTCGTGATGGCTAATACAGAAGGAAGCAAAGAATTCACATCTATGAAGCTACCAATTTGCAGAAAAGAAAATTTTAGGATTTGGAAGGAAAGGGCCAGACTTTTCATGGAAGCATCTGTTGGATCGGTCGGCGCCCTTAGAGGGGGGGGTGAATAAGGGTTTTCAAAAACTTTAGATTATATTTATAAAAACTTTGGAATATTGCAAGATTAATAAAGAGACATCAAGTAAAACAATAATAAAGAGATATGCTTTATTAATATCAAATAATGTTTTACAAAAACTTGATTTCTATGACGCTAGAAATCGGGGGCGACTAATAAAAATTCTTTTTCGTTTTCTATACCGACTCGTATCCCCACGAACCGGTTGGCTTTAGCCGATCTCTCCCCAGATACGGCCTCAAGCCGCTCTAGCCAATCTATCCCCAGAAAGGCCTTGAGCACCCCCTAGACCTAGCCTAGATCTAGTCGCCAACACGAGGCGAATTTCAGCCCTAAGTCCTACCCCAGACCTAATCGCCAACACGAGGCGATTTCACTACCGTTTACAGAAAAGATACGAAATGAAAAGACAATAATATAAAAACTCCCTCTATGTGGATCTCTTGGAGAAGTGGACGAAGGCCCGCAGAGTATGATCGTAGTCGATGCGGCCTTTCGTCACGATGATGACGCGTGTTGAAATCTTCTCCACGGATCTCCTTAAGGCTTTTATGGAATTGTGGGAGTATCACTCTGAATCTTCCTCTCTCTGCTGTGGCACGAAGCTCTGGAGTTTGGGATTGGAGGAGGATCAAGAATTCGGAGCCAAAGCACTCAATTTATAGCCTCAGCGCTACCGCCGGCGCTAGCCCGGATTAAGAAACAATTTGCGCGGGAGGATCTTCAATCTGAGGCAACATTTTGCTCTATGCCTCATATGTGCCATGCTACCGCCAGCGCTATCTGCTACCGTCTGGCGTTAGCCCTTTCTAAAAATGATGCCGGAAACGCGCTAATCAACGCTATCGCCGGGCGCTATCGCTACCACCGGCGATAGTGAGCTTGTTCGAATTTTGACTTCAATTTTGGGGGCAGTCAACATGTGTACTCCTTGAGTCATGTGGACCTAGTAAACCTGCACACTTGAACACACAAGATCAAATACACATAGGATTTGTTATTCTCAAACCTAGGAGATGCGGAAGACCATGTTCCAACAAACTCCCCCTTTTGATAATAACAAATCCATTAATGATAAAAACAAAGCATTAATAAATAAGCATGATGAGACTATACTTGTGTGTGTGTGAGAGTGATGACTTTAGGATAATTATTGATTTTAGCATTTAGAATTGCTCCCGCTAAATACATGCTCCCCCTATGTGAATGCTCCCTTAATATGTATGCTATCAACTTAATCAATCATGTTGGATTTTTATTTTGATAGCAGATTATATTTATCATGTTAGTTCTCCCCCTTTTGCATTTTATCATATTAGTTCTCCCCGTTTGTTATTAGCAAAAGTGGGTAGGGAAACAAAGCACTAAAAATGTGTAAATAAAAGAGAAGGCATGATCGAGCTTTTTAAGTAAATGATAAGGAGTTTTAGACTTGTCTTTCATTGAAAATGATCACAGTTATGACTTATTTTATCCCTTTTGTTTGTAGTTCTCCCCTTTTTATATATCAGAGTTTAAGCAAAAAATAATGATTTCCAAGTAACCAATCTACCTAGACAATAAGTCTACACCCTAGCCCCGTACTAAGTGATGGATGGGCATGAGGAGCTGCAAACATGCCGTAGGTTGGGGTGTGAATCCCATATGCAAACACTAGACAAAAAACTTAACCTAGCACTCTTTCCCCCCAGTGCCTCGCAAGGCCCCACTGGAACCCTCCCCGGTTAAGGACAAGACATGACTAGAGATAAGGTTATCTAATGTCTATAACCCTACGCCCCCGCTATGGTGAGAAATGAAGTCAGGATAATAATTATTAGAAACATTTAGCATTTAAATCTTAATGGGAAATTTCATAACATATGGATTTTTATTTGAAAATTAAAATACTCTTAGCAATGTTGAAATTCATGAATGAATTAGAGTTTGAGCATTGCGGAAGATTTCGAAAAAGAAACATCATAATACTAAATAAGAGTTTAAGTTCAAAAAGGAGATGTTTTTGAGTTTCAAAATAAACTTTATAAAGATAAGAGTTGAAGCATTTTCGAATAAAGAAACAACATCCTTATAGCAATTAGAGAAGAAAATATTGATTTGAAAAAAAAGATGTTTTTATAGGCGATATTTTACTTGTTGTAGGAGTGTTTAGCATAAAAGTGTACATAGAAATAAATCAGAGTTTATAGCATAAAAAATGATATACGTGTTAGAATAACTAATATAAATTTTACCAAGCAAGTCTACTACTTGTTTTTTAAGAAAAATTGAGATTTTAGACTTGATATAAGCATGAAAGTGCAAGGTAAAAGTGATATGATGCGGAAGACTTGTAGAAATACATGAAACATCTTATTTTAATCAAGGATAATCCATAAAAAGATATATGAGTTAATTTCAAAAAGAAGATGTTTATGTAAATCATGTTTCAATGAAAATCTTTTATGGTTGACAAAAATAACCAAGCATGAAATAATGCTATCACAAAGAGATTACTACAATGTTATTTCAATTCACAATTTCAAGTCATACCAAACATTGTAGAAAGCATGCTAGGTTATCAAGTGCATTTCATAAATAAAGAGTAGTATATAATTTGCATTAGGATCCAATACTCATGAGAAGAAGTGTTATGGAAGATAATGATGTGCACATAAGTGTATTTTTGAGTAGAGTAAACATATGTTTTAATCAAAAATACAAGTAATATGTAAAGTAAAAGCACAATAAAACACAAATAATTTTACTTCCACTCACTTCAATGCACAAAAAATGTACAACTACCAAGGTGCTTTGCACACACAATGCTCATTAAGACTTATCAGGGTGCAAAGTAGTGCTTGGGGGATCACATAATTTTATTCTTGTTTTTTTATTGTGATCCGGTGTACTTAAGAATAAGTGGTTTTTATTTTGAAAGAAAGTAATGGTTTGCACAAGATACTTTACTATTCTTTCCAAGGTGCTCAACCTCACAATGCTTATTAAGACTTATCAAGAGGTTCAAGTAGTGCTTGGTGGAGATAACTTTGTTAAATTATTTCATGATTTTTTTTGTTTTGTGCAAAGTTCTCTGAATACACTTGTTTTGCAAACCAATATAATTTATAAGAAAGATAACCACCTTTCTTAATTTGTAAAAGTGTAAATAAAGGAGTGTAGGTAAGATACTTGTGCAATTTTAATTCATTGTACTAATACAGAAACATACACAAGCATTCTTAAATTAAACACAAATGTAGACAATGCCAAAATAAGTGAGTGAATAAAGATCATTATCAAATATAAAATATTTACTCATACTTAGAGGCATGCTACGCATAGTTCTACACAACTTTTTCAATTTAATTGATGCACATATTAATAGATGTATCAAAGCATGATGAAAACAATGTTCAAAGTAGTTTGAAAAGATAAATTGTAACATTATAGAAGTTCTAAATAATAGATTAAATCGTGCTTGATTTTCAATGAAGTCCATACAATATTTTTGATATTTTTGATGAATAATTTTTTTATTTAAAGTTTGAACTTATAAAATTGATCTTGGACTTCCCGAGGACTACCTTGTGAGAGGTTCGCCCGGTACTAGGTAATATGATGGGATGATAGCCCAAATCACCCTTTCGCAAGATACAAGTAAAAAGTTAAGTTCAAAGAATAACAATTTTTGATAATTTTTTTTGTTTTATATTTTTGCATTTGATTTTTGCTTTTAGAAATAGAATTTAAACAAATGACAAAACACAAAGGCAAAATATATAATATTTTGTAATTTGGCTTTTGTATTTTTGTATTTGATTTTTCAAAAACAGAAGTGCAAAAATGAATAGTACACATAGATTAATATATTTTTAAGAATTTTTCAAAATTTTAAAATTATAGAAAACTGGACCTCGACGCTTGCGCTAGCGCGGGAAACAGTAAGTGATTTTTTAGGGTTTTGAAAATTTTGATGCTTGGATTTGATTAGGTGTCCCATTAGTAGTTTCATGCTGAATTTGCAGAATTTTTGGAAATGTTTTTGATGGTTAAAAATGAAGAAAATTGCATTTGTAAGCATCTTTAATCATGAAAGATCTATGACACCTATCTCAAGTCATGACAAACGAGATCTTGCATGAGCTATAAGATAGATTATCATAATGTATGTGAATTCAAATTTTTCTAGACTTTTATCACAATTTAAAGTCACATAGTTATTTTATCGTTCAATTTTATTTTACTTCGTAATTAATTTATTATGGTAATATGAGATAACTAGCATGAATAATATCTATTAGTTGATAATGCTAGAATAATGAGTTTGATTGTAATTGTTATACCACAAGATTAATTGAGATAATGTTGCATGTATTCAAGAAAGTGATTTCATTTGATTTCATTTGATTTAATTGAGATAATGATTTAATATTTTGACATAGAATGAATGATTTCATTTGATTTATTAATATAAAGTTGATTCTATGGTTTATAAACAAATGAGATACATGCAAGTCATACTACATTAATTCATTCATGTAATTATTATGATCACCAATGAAATGTTAGAACTGAGTGGATCTTTTGAATTTAGAGATCTTTTGATTTTACATAATTATGATTTTAGAGAGTTTTAGCAAAAGATATCAATAGATCATGTTGGTGCGTATGACATCAATATTTATGACAATTAATCTTTCAATATGTCTTATGTGTTTTTCTTTTTAATTTAGATAAGTATCTCATAGCAAATTCAGAATTTTATCCACTTGTTGGTGAAGGCTAAAAATCTAATACCCGAATTTAATTTGAAATATCTTATAACAAATTTAGAGTTTGATTCAAATGGATAATATAAGATATTTTAGAAGTAATGAATATAAGAATAAAAGATAGATCATCAAAATATGATTTTGAATTTTGATCAATTTGTTTTATAAAACCATATTAAGCTTTTAAGAGATAAAATCATATTTTCAATATTGTATAGGATGACCATGACATGATAGTTTAAAAGAAAACAAAAAGAAAAAATAGAAAAGACATTAAAGCATATCATGAAGTAGAAATTTGTATATTTCAATTTGTAAGGTTTCTACTTCATGCATTTGATGATACTAGTAGATGAGAGATTTAGGTATCCAAAGATGACCGGGTGTGACGGTTCCTTTGGGTACCCAAATACATCGTATTTGCTTTTGGGGAGATGTGATTGAATGGGCCCTTTTGATTTGAGTTTGTGTTTCATCTTTAACTTTTGGCCGCCATTCAAATCTTGGTTTAACATTGTTTTTAGTTTTTAGATTTCCATGATGATTTTCTTTCCTTTGAAGATTATATTTGAAATTATCATTAATAGGAAATTTGTGTAATTTCAATTTTAAGTTTGGAGAAACATGACTTTGTAAATAATGATGATTTGTTTTTTCAAAAACATTTTGTTTCTTATTCCCTTTATTTATATTTGTATTCAACTTTCTTTTAGATATTGCTTGATATTCTAAATTTGTACGTTGTGAATTTGTATTTACCATTTTCATAAGCAAGTTGATTTTTTAGTTTAATTCATCATTTTTAATTTTTAAATTATGTCTAGCTTTATTATAAGTGATTGTGCTATTTTTAAGAATGGAAACAATTGAATCGATATGATCTTGATAGTTGTTTCTATATTCATCAAATGTTTCATCCATCTCTTTAATTTCAATTTTATATTCTTTACACTTAGCACAATCATTTATCAAAGATGAATTTTCTAAACATAATTTTTTATTTTGTTCTTTTACTAAAATAAAATCCTTTTCAAGTTTCTTGTGCTTTTCTTTTAATTCATTATATTCTACACAAGTTGTGGTGTTTTCTACTAAGGAGCAATGTGTAGAACTAGATAAATTTGATTCTTCATTAATTTTTGCCTTTAAATTTTTATTTTCTAAGCACAAATGTTTATTAGCATTTTTTAATTTCTTAATTTTGCGCTTAGTATTTTGTAACAATTGTAATGAAGAGATAAAAGTACAAAAGATAGAATTTGATTTCCTTACATTGCTTTTGGATGAGGGAGGATTTGAACATATTGTTCCTCTGTCTTCTTCTTGGCATTCCTCTTCCAAAAGTAAGATTTCTTCTTCTTTTTCTCTTGGTGTATTGTTCTCCTTTTCTATTTCAATATTCTCCATGGCTTTGCTCCGAGAGAGATCTTCTTGAATGATAATGGATGCTTGTACGTTCTTTTCCTTCCGTGTTTGTTCCACACCTGTGAAAGGAAGATCATACATTTCTTCAAGAAAGCGCCATATTTTGTATGCACTAGAAAAGCAATATATCAATTTGAAAATTTCATTAGATAGACCGCAAAACAAATAGTGTTTAGCTTTTGCATTTAATTGAAGTTCTTTTTTATTTGATTTATTTGCGGGTCTTGCTATTGCTAAATTCCAAACTTCGATGTCTAAAGTTTTAATAAATTTTTCAATTAAGATTTTCCATCCTTTATAATTTGTCCCTTCAAATAAAGGTGGTGCAAGTGATTTTTCCTCTTCACAAAAATCTCCCATACTAGTAGAAGCGAGATCATGAGACGCCATTATTCCCGGTTGTTAAGCCGATTGGAATAAAACCTAGCTCTGATACCACTTGTTGGATCGGTCGGCGCCCTTAGAGGGGGGGGGGGGGGGTGAATAAGGGTTTTCAAAAACTTTAGATTATATTTATAAAAACTTTGGAATATTGCAAGATTAATAAAGAGACATCAAGTAAAACAATAATAAAGAGATATGCTTTATTAATATCAAATAATGTTTTACAAAAACTTGATTTCTATGACGCTAGAAATCGGGGGCGACTAATAAAAATTCTTTTTCGTTTTCTATACCGACTCGTATCCCCACGAACCGGTTGGCTTTAGCCGATCTCTCCCCAGATACGGCCTCAAGCCGCTCTAGCCAATCTATCCCCAGAAAGGCCTCGAGCACCCCCTAGACCTAGCCTAGATCTAGTCGCCAACACGAGGCGAATTTCAGCCCTAAGTCCTACCCCAGACCTAGTCGCCAACACGAGGCGATTTCACTACCGTTTACAGAAAAGATATGAAATGAAAAGACAATAATATAAAAACTCCCTCTATGTGGATCTCTTGGAGAAGTGGACGAAGGCCCGCAGAGTATGATCGTAGTCGATGCGGCCTTTCGTCACGATGATGACGCGTGTTGAAATCTTCTCCACGGATCTCCTTAAGGCTTTATGGAATTGTGGGAGTATCGCTCTGAATCTTCCTCTCTCTGCTGTGGCACGAAGCTCTGGAGTTTGGGATTGGAGGAGGATTAAGAATTCAGAGCCAAAGATCTCAATTTATAGCCTCAGCGCCACCGCCGGCGCTAGCGCTACCGCCGGCGCTAGCCCGGATTAAGAAACAATTTGCGCGGGAGGATCTTCAATCTGAGGCAACATTTTGCTCTATGCCTCATATGTGCCATGCTACCGCCAGCGCTATCTGCTACCGCCTGGCGTTAGCCCTTTCTAAAAATGATGCCGGAAACCCGCTAATCAACGCTATCGCCGGGCGCTATCGCTACCGCCGGCGATAGTGAGCTTGTTCGAATTTTGACCTCAATTTTGGGGGCAGTCAACATGTGTACTCCTTGAGTCATATGGACCTAGTAAACCTGCACACTTGAACACACAAGATCAAATACACATAGGATTTGTTATTCTCAAACCTAGGAGATGCGGAAGACCATGTTCCAACAGCATCTGATCCTAGGATATACATAACTGTTCTTGAGGGACCTTTTGTTCCTATGAAAGTTTCATTTGCAGATGGAAGTATCAAGACTCCTAAAACTTATTCAGAGATGACCAAAGATGAAGTGATTCTGGCTTCCATGGATAAGAGAGCTCAGAACATCATTGTTAGTGCTATTGAGGATTCAACTTTCCAAAACTTAGTTCATTGCAAAACTGCCAAAGAAATGTGGGAATCTCTCATTGTCTATATGGAAGGGACTGAAGAAGTCAGAGATGATAGGAAGTCACTTCTAAATCAGCAATATGAAGCCTTCAGACAAGACAAGAAAGATTCAATAGCAGTTTGCTATGAAAAATTCTTCAAAATTGTAAATGGTCTAAAAACTTATGGAAGAACTTTCACAGATTATGAGCTGAATGATAAATTCTTAAGATCACTGAACAAAGAATGAGATATCAAGATCTGTGCAATCAGTGAAATGAGAAATCTGGGAAACATTTAGCCACATAATTTATATGGGAAACTCTTGTCCCATGAACTTCATCTAAATACCAGAAAAGCTGAGGAAGGACACAGCAGGGAAAATCTTATTGCTCTGAAAGCAGAAAGTTCCAAGAAAAGCAAAGAAAGAATGTCATTATCCCCCAGGATGCAAGGAGGATAGAAAAAGTACATCAGGAACATGTCAATTCCTTGGCAAAAGACTAATATCTTGGAGTAGCAGGAGGCAGACCAATGTGGCTATTTCTACAGCAGAATCTGAGTATATCTCAGCTGGAAACTGCTGTGCTCAGCTACTATGGATTCAACACCAACTCCAAGACTATAAAGTTCAGCTAAGTAAATCTCCTCTATATCGTGATTCAACTAGTGCTATTACTATAGCTAATAATCCTGTATCTCATAGCAGAACTAAGCACATAGAAATTATATATCATTTCATTAGAGAACATGTAGAAAATGGAGATATCTCAATTGAATATGTCCCCACTGACAAACAGGTTGCTGGCATATTTACTAAACCCTTGGATGAAACAAAATTCAATAACTTTAAAATTGAATTAGGTATGTTAAAAATAGATTAAAATTATTTTGAAATAAATAAATGAAAATAATGATTGAGTCCTAAAAGGTGAGTGGAGAAGTTATCTGGAGTCGAAAGAAGATACCTGGCGTCGAGAAAAATTACATGGCGTCGAAAGAAGATATCTGGCGTCGAGAAGATATCTGGCGTCGAGAAGATACCTGGCGTCGACTGAAGATAAATGGCGTCGAGCTATCTCAACGCTTGTGCGAACATAGCTAGGCCGTCTCCACAGGGTAAATTTGAACCATTAGATCAATCTTGTCAAACAAGTTCGGCGCGCGGCTATTCATCTTCTTGAATTAGAACTTCTATAAATAGGGAAGACACTTCGTTAGTGGATGTGCCCTAGTTCTCTCAGTTCGAAATTGGCTGCCCTAGAAAATTTCTCCATCAATTCTTTCTCTCTTCAATCATCAACCACAATGCCTCCCAAAAGCAGTGATTATCTTTATGAAGGAAGCGAGCTTGTTCGAAATGGATTCCAATCATCTCCAGTGGAAATCAAATCAACTATCGAGTTAATCTACAATGCAGGACTCGAATTCGTGCTATCTGAATCGACTCTTATCTGGAAACGAGAGGTATTAGAGTTTTACTCCAATATAGTAATAGACTCCGTCAATTCAAAGCTTAAGACCACTGTGAATGGTAATAAGATTAAGATCACTCCATCAAGACTCACTAAGGCACTAGAACTGCCTAGGTTAAAAAGCAATGAAGAAGAAGAAGTGACCTCAGAACAGATTAAATTAGCACAAATCTGGTGCGGAATTGAAATATCATGTGAAATCACTGGAAGTATTCTTAGGAAAGGAATGAATTCAAAAGGAAAATTGCTAACAGATGTGATAGGAAAGGGCCTGTTGTGCAAGACTGGATCTCATGATAAAATTTTCAGAAAAATGTTTATTCTACTAACCAGGATCATTCATTCTCTGAGAACAGATTGGGGGAGGGTGGTGTTTGACAGAATAATTGAATGTATCCAAATACCCAACATGGGTAGAATATTATCTCTATATTTAGTAAAAGTCATTCCAGACTCTTTGAATAACAAACTTGGATCCAAGATAAACCACATGAAGAAAATGGATATTAGAATGATAGAGAGATGGGAAAGAGTTTTATCAAACCCTCCACCAGTAGATCTTTCTCCCAAGCAGAAGAAAGCTAAGAAGCAAAAGAAGAAGAAGGTTTCTTCAAGCTCATCAAGCCCATCCTCTTCCAAAGGAAAATCTAGATCCTCTCCAATTCATGATCCTAACCTCACAACATCTGAAGAAGAAGAAGGAAACAAACCTAGGAATAGTACTCCTGACACACCAAAAGGTACTAATCCACTACTGGAAGAGGTTGGCAAGTTCTATAAAGAAAAAGATGAAAATAAGAAAGGAGAAGAAGAGAGAGGAAGTCATCATGGATCCCCTGCTAGAGTTGAAGGGATTTCTCAAATTGAGGGGAGGCTCAGGATGAGATTCCTGCTCAGGATAATTCTGAAATGAGCAAAGCAGCAGTTGAGGGGGAGGCTCAGGATGAGATCCCTGCTCAAGACAAAATTGATCTGATCAATGCAGAGATTGAAGGGGGAGCCTCAAGATGAAATTCCAGCTCAAGACAATGCACCATTTGAGGGGGAGTCTCAGGCTGAGATCCCCGCTAAAGTGAATTCTGTAGTTGATGCTATGGATATGGAAGGAGAGCCTGAAGCAACAAAGAAACATGTTGAGAAGGAAATCAAGATAGAATCCTCTAGCTCTCATATGAGCCAGAGAAATGATTCCTTCATCAGAGAAGAGAGAAGTAGAGGTAATGAAGTGGAAAAAGAAATCAATGTGGATCTAAGTGGTATACTACCTCAATTGGAAGTGTTGCTTAATAATCAAAGAAGATTATTAGAACAATATATTGAAGATAATAATACAAAAATGAAAAATGAGGTAGATTTCCAGATGAAATTGGTTAGATTTGAAGTCAATCATCAGATGGCTGCTTTGAGAACTGAAATGGTAAAGTTTTTCAAAAGAGCTGGTGCTTTAGTAGATTATACAGCTGAACAACTTAATGTAATCAAAGAGACATCAAAGGTTCTTAAAGAGTCACAGACAGGAATTACAAAGATAGTAGATTGTACAACCCTCATATTTCCCGAGTCGGTGCGACCCGACCCGGATGAAGCCAAGATAGCAAGGGTGGCCAGGACAGACAAAACGACCGCGTGGAGATGGTCGAAACCGACCAAGGCAGAAAGAGGCCGCGGGAGAAACGGAGGAAGCACCTGCTGCCCCGGCCCCCTTTGGATGAGTGGGAGAATTCCTCCCACTCACCGACCCTTCGCGGGGGGAGTGGGAGAACTTCTCCTACTCATCCGAGCGAGTGGGCGGGCCCTCCCACGCGCCGGGCGAGTGGGAGGGGCCCTCCCACCCGCCGGGCGAGTGGGAGGGGCCCTCCCACCCGCCGGGCGAGTGGGAGGGGCCCTCCCACCCGCCGGGCGAGTGGGAGGGGCCCCCCAACCGGGTGGGAGAGCCCTCCCACTCGCCGCCCCCTTTGGGGTGAGTGGGAGGGGCCCCCCCAACCGGGTGGGAGAGCCCTCCCACTCGCCGCCCCCTTTGGGGTGAGTGGGAGGGATCCTCCCACTCGCCTAGTGTAGGTGGGTAGGTCATTATGACCTCCTGTGAGGGGGGGAGTGGACACCTCGAGTCCCACTCGCCCCCCCCCCCCCCCCCCCCCCCCCCCCCCCTCATGCGTGATCGATGGCGGTCATGGTTGGACTGCGGATAGCAGGATTTTTGCTATCCGCAGTCCATTTTTGGGAAAGTCTATAAATAGACCCCCATGGGCACCTTGGGAAGGGTTGGTCTCTACCCCCTCCCTCGCGTGTGTCTTGTGAGCAAGCACCCCCCTCCCTTGTCATCCTTCAGCTGACAGTGAGGTGGTTCTCAGTGCCCTCCAAGGTGCCCAGGCTCAGCATTGGCTTGGGAGGGGAAGCGCTCTAAGATCTTCTGGGTATGTGGTGGGACCTCCGCGCTGCAGCTTAAGGGGTCCATTTGTGGATTCAAGTGTTCATTAAGTCCGAGTCTTTCAGTTCCTAGTGACCGGTCAAGGGTCGAGGCTTAGGTCAAGTAAGGGTTAGTCGCAACCCCCTTTCGAACGCTGAGACCGGGAAACTGGTTTCAACATTCTGGTGCGGTGAGCGTGGAAGCGACTAGTTCGGAAAGCTCTGAGCCATGTCTCATGGCTGGAAGCGACGAGTTGGGGGACTCGCCTCCGGCATGCGAGTATGTAAAGAAGGGCGGCGTCGATGAGTTCAGCAAAGGGATCCTGGAGCTCCTGCAGGTCGCATCCTTCACTCGCGGCGAATGCTCGACACCACCTGCAGGGAGGCGATAAGAACACCCCCGTCCAACCAGGGGGGAGTAACTTCACCTGGAAGGGCCACAAAGGAGTTGCGGAGACAGAAGAAGTGGCGAAGAAGATGACCAAGGAGCGTGCGGCCAAGTGAGGTGCCTAGGAAGGGCGAGATGTAAGTGAAGTGCCCAGGAAGGGAGAGATGTAAGTGAAGTGCCCAAGAAGGGCGAGGTGTAATAAAGTGCCCTGCAAGGGCGTAGGGTAGTGAAGTTGTAATAGACGAACTAGGAATGAAAAAGGGTTCTGGGGTAATACCCCGATCTAAGATCCCTGACTGGAGATCCCCCGCCGGGCTCAGTCATGCCGGTAGATGGGGGACTCGTCAGGTCGACTCGCGGTCCAACAACCGATTGGGAAGGCGTTGAGCTCCTCTGCCTCCAGGTGAAGGTAAGCACCAAGGACGCGGATGGGCACTTCCACCTCCAATCGGTAAAGGGACTAGGAGTGCGTTGAGTCCCTCCACCCCGGTTGAGCTAAGACTCCCAGGACCTGGATGGGCACTACCACCTCCAGTTAGATCAGGAGTGCGTTGAGTCCCTCCACCCCGGTTGAGCTAAGACTCCCAGGACCTGGATGAGCACTACCACCTCCAGTTAGATCAGGAGTGCGTTGAGTCCCTCCACCCCGGTTGAGCTAAGACTCCCAGGACCTGGATGGGCACTACCACCTCCAGTTAGATCAGGAGTGCGTTGAGTCCCTCCACCCCGGTTGAGCTAAGACTCCTAGGACCTGGATGGGCACTACCACCTCCAGTTAGATCAGGAGTGCGTTGAGTCCCTCCACCCCGGTTGAGCTAAGACTCCCAGGACCTGGATGGGCACTACCACCTCCAGTTAGATTAGGAGTGCATTGAGTCCCTCCACCCCGGTTGAGCTAAGACTCCCAGGACATGGATGGGCACTACCACCTCCAGTTAGATCAGGAGTGCGTTGAGTCCCTCCACCCCAGTTGAGCTAAGACTCCCAGGACCTGGATGGGCACTACCACCTCCAGTTAGATCAGGAGTGCGTTGAGTCCCTCCACCCCGGTTGAGCAAAGACTCCCAGGACCTGGATGGGCACTACCACCTCCAGTTAGATCAGGAGTGCGTTGAGTCCCTCCACCCCGGTTGAGCTAAGACTCCCAGGACCTGGATGGGCACTACCACCTCTAGTTAGATTGGGAAGGCGTTGAGTTCCTCCACCTCCAGGTGAGCTTGGATCCCTGTTAGGTGTTGAGTTCTTCCACCTCCAGGTGAGCTCGTCTCCCTGTTAGGTGTGGAGTTTCCTCCACCTCCAGGTGAGCTCGGCTCCCTGTTAGGTGTTGAGTTTCTTCCACCTCCAGGTGAGCTCGGCTCCCTGTTAGGTGTGGAGTCTCCTCCACCTCCTGGTGAGCTCGGCTCCCTGTTAGGTGTTGAGTTTCTT
Source organism: Dactylorhiza incarnata (assembly GCA_033032865.1). NCBI lineage: Eukaryota > Viridiplantae > Streptophyta > Magnoliopsida > Asparagales > Orchidaceae > Dactylorhiza > Dactylorhiza incarnata. The sequence continues at coordinate 9,018,659 of JAWHQI010000015.1, forward strand.
CCACCTCCAGGTGAGCTCGGCTCCATGTTAGGTGTGGAGTTTCCTCCACCTCCAGCTGAGCTCGGCTCCCTGTTAGGTGTTGAGTCTCCTCCACCTCCAGGTGAGCTCGGCTCCCTGTTAGATGTTGAGTTCTTCCACCTCCAGGTGAGCTCAGCTCCCTGTTAGGTGTGGAGTTTCCTCCACCTCCAGGTGAGCTCGACTTCCTGTTAGGTGTTGAGTGTCTTCCACCTCCAGGTGAGCTCGCCTCCCTGTTAGGTGTGGAGTTTCCTCCACCTCCAGGTGAGCTCAGCTCCCTGTTAGGTGTTGAGTTCTTCCACCTCCAGGTGAGCTCGGCTCCCTGTTAGGTGTGAAGTTTCCTCCACCTCCAGGTGAGCTCGACTCCCTGTTAAGTGTGGAGTTTCCTCCACCTCCAGGTGAGCTCGGCTCCCTGTTAGGTGTTGAGTTCTTCCACCTCCAGGTGAGCTCGGCTCCCTGTTAGGTGTGGAGTTTCCTCCACCTCCAAGTGAGCTCGGCTTCCTGTTAGGTGTTGAGTTTCTTCCACCTCCAGGTGAGCTCGGCTCCCTATTAGGTGTGGAGTTTCCTCCACCTCCAGCTGAGCTCGGCTCCTTGTTAGGTGTTGAGTCTCCTCCACCTCTAGGTGAGCTCGACTCCCAGTTAGGTGTTGAGTTCTTCCACCTCCAGGTGAGCTCGGCTCCCTGTTAGGTGTGGAGTTTCATCCACCTCCAGGTTAGCTCGGCTTCCTGTTAGGTGTTGAGTTTCTTCCACCTCCAGGTGAGCTCGGCTCCCTGTTAGGTGTGGAGTTTCCTCCACCTCCAGGTGAGCTCGGCTCCCTGTTAGGTGTTGAGTTCTTCCACCTCCAGGTGAGCTCGGCTCCCTGTTAGGTGTGGAGTTTCCTCCACCTCAAGGTGAGCTCGGCTCCCTGTTAGGTGTGGAGTTTCCTCCACCTCCAGGTGAGCTCGGCTCCCTGTTAGGTGTGGAGTTTCTTCCACCTCCAGGTGAGCTCGGCTCCCTGTTAGGTGTGGAGTTTCCTCCACCTCCCGGTGAGCTCGGCTCCCTGTTAGGTGTTGAGTTTCTTCCACCTCCAGGTGAGCTCGGCTCCCTGTTAGGTGTGGAGTCTCCTCCACCTCCAGGTGAGCTCGGCTCCCTGTTAGGTGTTGAGTTTCTTCCACCTCCAGGTGAGCTCGGCTCCCTGTTAGGTGTGGAGTTTCCTCCCACCTCAGGTCGAGCTCGGCTCGACTAAAGGTGCTGAGTTTCTCCTCCACCTCAGGTCGAGGTTAATCCGACCCAAGGTGTTGAGCTTTCTCCACCTCCAGTTGGGCTCGGCCCATAGGAGGGTTCTTAAGTGGAGAAAGGTTTTCCTCCCACCTCAGGTCGAGCTCGGCTCGACTAGAGGTGCTGAGTTTCTCCTCCACCTCAGGTCGAGGTTAATCCGACCCAAGGTGTTGAGCTTTCTCCACCTCCAGTTGGGCTCGGCCCATAGGAGGGTTCTTAAGTGGAGAAAGGTTTTCCTCCCACCTCAGGTCGAGCTCGGCTCGACTAGAGGTGCTGAATTTCTCCTCCACCTCAGGTCGAGGTTAATCCAACCCAAGGTGTTGAGCTTTCTCCACCTCCAGTTGGGCTCGGCCCATAGGAGGGTTCTTAAGTGGAGAAAGGTTTTCCTCCCACCTCAGGTCGAGCTCGGCTCGACTAGAGGTGCTGAGTTTCTCCTCCACCTCAGGTCGAGGTTAATCCGACCCAAGGTGTTGAGCTTTCTCCACCTCCAGTTGGGCTCGGCCCATAGGAGAGTTCTTAAGTGGAGAAAGGTTTTCCTCCCACCTCAGGTCGAGCTCGGCTCGACTAGAGGTGCTGAGTTTCTCCTCCACCTCAAGTCGAGGTTAATCCGACCCAAGGTATTGAGCTTTCTCCACCTCCAGTTGGGCTCGGCCCATAGGAGGGTTCTTAAGTGGAAAAAAGTTTTCCTCCCACCTCAGGTCGAGCTCGGCTCGACTAGAGGTGCCGAGTTTCTCCTCCACCTCAGGTCGAGGTTAATCCGACCCAAGGTGTTGAGCTTTCTCCACCTCCAGTTGGGCTCGGCCCATAGGAGGGTTCTTAAGTGGAGAAAGGTTTTCCTCCCACCTCAGGTCGAGCTCGGCTCGACTAAAGGTGCTGAGTTTCTCCTCCACCTCAGGTTGAGGTTAACCCGACCCAAGGTGTTGAGCTTTCTCCACCTCCAGTTGGGCTCGGCCCATAGGAGGGTTCTTAAGTGGAGAAAGGTTTTCCTCCCACCTCAGGTCGAGCTTGGCTCGACTAGAGGTGCTGAGTTTCTCCTCCACCCCAAGTCGAGGTTAATCCGACCCAAGGTGTTGAGCTTTCTCCACCTCCAATTGGGCTCGGCCCATAGGAGGGTTCTTTAGTGGAGAAAGGTTCACCTTCCGTTTCAAGTCAGGATCAACCGAAAAGCTCGGCAGGGATGTCCCGTTGGCAGATCTTTTCGTGGATTCCCCTGAGGTCCCACCTACTCGTCAAATAGGTGGGTTGGACTTTCTTTCCGAGCTTGGAACAAGCTCGCAAAGAGCGGGGATTGTGTATAACCCTCATATTTCCCGAGTCGGTGCGATCCGACCCGAATGAAGCCAAGATAGCAAGGGTGGCCAGGACGGACAAAACGACCGCGTGGAGACGGTCGAAACCGACCAAGGCAGAAAGAGGTCGCGGGAGAGACGGAGGAAGCACCTGCTGCCCCGGCCCCCTTTGGATAAGTGGGAGAATTCCTCCCACTCACCGACCCTTCGCGGGGGGAGTGGGAGAACTTCTCCCACTCATCCGGGCGAGTGGGAGGGGCCCTCCCACGCGCCGGGCGAGTGGGAGGGGCCCTCCCACGCGTCGGGCGAGTGGGAGGGGCCCTCCCACGCGCCGGGCGAGTGGGAGGGGCCCTCCCACGCGCCGGGCGAGTGGGAGGGGCCCTCCCACGCGCCGGGCGAGTGGGAGGGGCCCTCCCACGCGCCGGGCGAGTGGGAGGGGCCCTCCCACGCGCCGGGCGAGTGGGAGGGGCCCTCCCACGCGCCGGGCGAGTGGGAGGGGCCCTCCCACTCGCCGGTTGGGTGGGAGAGCCCTCCCACTCGCCGCCCCCTTTGGGGTGAGTGGGAGGGATCATCCCACTCGCCCGGTGTAGGTGGGTAGGTCATTATGACCTCTCGTGAGGGGGGGGAGTGGGCACTTCGAGTCCCACTCGCCCCCCCCCCCCCCCCCCCCCCCCCCCCTCATGCGTGATCGATGGCGGTCATGGTTGGACTGCGGATAGCAGGATTTTTTCTATCCGCAGTCCATTTTTGGGAAAGTCTATAAATAGACCCTCATGGGCACCTTGGGAAGGGTTGGTCTCTACCCCCTCCCTCGCGTGTGTCTTGTGAGCAAGCACCCCCCCTCCCTTGTCATCCTTCAGCTGACAGTGAGGTGGTTCTCAGTGCCCTCCAAGGTGCCCAGGCTCAGCATTGGCTTGGGAGGGGAAGCGCTCTAAGATCTTCCGGGTATGTGGTGGGACCTCCGCGCTGCAGCTTAAGGGGTCCATTTGTGGATTCAAGTGTTCATTAAGTCCGAGTCTTTCAGTTCCTAGTGACCGGTCAAGGGTCGAGGCATAGGTCAAGTAAGGGTTAGTCGCACCCCCTTTCGAACGCTGAGACCGGGAAACTGGTTTCAACATAGATGATGTTCAAACAAATCAAGGAATTCTAAGTAATAACATGCAAGTTTTGTATAAGGAACAGGTTGCACAGGTTCTTACAGGTACAAATAAGATTGAAGCTAGACTACAACAACAAAATACTGATATTTTGGCTAAAATAGATGAGAGCTCTACAATTCTGAAAGATCAAGCAAAGTTGCATGCAGATACCATAGATGACCATCTCCTTAGAGTAAAGAAAACCATTGAAAGTGGAATTCATCATTTGGAGGGTCAAGTCAGGTTTCAGAAGAATGTTATAAGAGATCATATAGTTGAAGAAGTCCTAAAGGGGGAAAGGTCAATGATTCAAGCCAGCTCTGAGCATGCTGTGTGGACCTCAAACTCTATAAGAGAAATCTTAGGATATCCTCCCATTGATTATGAGAATGATCAAGTTTCTGAGACCAGGCCAGCTTCTCTTACACAAGTCCAAAAGCAAATTGCTAAAATGTATAGTCCTGAGGATAAAAGTTAAAGAGAGAATTTTACTAGTGAGCAAGTAGAATCCAGTAAAAGAAAGTTCAGAGAAGAGGTTCAATCAAGGGTTGATTTTGAACATTGGTCTCCCTCTTCCAGAGAATTGATTCTGACTGCATGGGAAGCTGTGAAAGGTAATCCAGAGGAAAGAGGAAAGTGGTATTCTGAAGCTGAATGGTTGAAGCATAGGGATCAAGAGGAACTGAAGATAAAATTCAAGGCTAACAAATTGGCTGGGAAGGTACAGGCAGGTGATAAGGAGCCAATCAGATATTTTCCAAATCCATTTGGCTATTTCAAGAGAAGAAAATAAGTTGCTGAAGCCCTCTCCAAAAGAGCCAAAAGAGGAATAGAATTCAAGGATCCTGAACAGCTTTAGGATTTTAATCTTTACTAAAGTATTTTCAGAAAAATGTAATTGATATATCTTTGAACAATCTTGATGAGTTCCCAGTGCTAACTATTTTTCATGATCATATATATATGTCTGTGATGTGATTCTTTTTCTCTTCATGACATGTCTTATTCTGAATTGCTTGAGTTTTGTGCTTATATGAGAAATCGTATTTGAAATAATTTCTGTGGATAGAATGTTTTGGTAATCCAGTTTTATAAGGAATTATACTACTTATTTTGATTACCTGTATAGAAATTAGAAAACATTGATTATCTTTGAAAAGAGGGATATATCATTGACTGAGATTATGACTTCTTCAAATAGGGGGAGATTGTTGGGATCATTGTCCACAATGTCTTAGATTTGGAGAAGTCCATTCATAAGTCAAAGATATATCTCAGAATATATTTGATATACTCTTTAAAATCAATGTGCAGGAGATCAGGTTAGGCAAAGTGCTCAAGGAATTCATCCAAGTTCACAAGCGTCGAGACAACATACATCTCTCGACGTTTGTGACCCAGAAGTTGACTCATGCCTACTGCTCAGGTAGACAAGGTCGCCGCTGAAGTTATGAGACCAAGTTTGGAGGCGTCGAGCCAAGTTATATCACTCGACGCCGTGAAAAGAGAAGTGTCGACTAATCTTCAGTCAGCTCAGCGCAAACAAGAAGAGTCGAGATATGAAGGCATAGTTAAGAAGTGTCGAGCCTCTACACGTTGCTCGACTTCTACAGATAAAAAGCGTCGACTAAGTGATGATTGCTCAACGCCTAAGAAGGAGGAGTCGAGAGCTTCAGTCTAAGAAGTATGCGCCGAGTATCTACATATCGCTCGATGCCTAATTGAAAAAGCGTCGACAGAGATGCTCAGTGCTCAACGCCTCTTCTACAGATACTCTGAGCTGAGAAATTTCTTCTACAGCTAGCTGAGCCTTTGTTTCTTTTGAAGACATTGAAGACCGTTGAAGACTTAGCGTCATGCTGACGTGGAGGAGCGTAACAGACGTTGCAGATGGCGGACTATAAATAGAAGACATGACCTATGAGTTATGTAGTTAGTTAGTTTTTCCTATCTTTCAAAAGCCATTATCGTCTCCATCAGTTTGAGGGAAAGTTTGAGAAAGAATCTGAAGAAGTCATCTTCCCTTTCAGAACCAATCTAACTTGAAGATTTCATTCAGCAATCTGGTGCTGATACATCTTTCTGAAAGTAGAAGATCAAGAAGGAAGAATCTGTCTTCCTAAGAAGAAGAACAGTCATCACAGCCTGTCGAATCAAGAAGATCATTTGCTGCTGCTGTTCTATTGAAGATTTCTGTCTGATCATTCAGGCAGATCAAGAAGACTCAACTATCTGAAGAATCTGAGTCTAAGTATTATTATTTTCTTTATCAATCTCTGTAGGATCTGAGTTGTCAGATCTGAGTGTAGGATCTGCCAAGGATCTGAGTTGTAAGATCAGGTGTGATCTGAGTTGTAGGATTTAAGGGTGAATCTGAGCTGTAGGCCTAGTTATAAAGGCTGAGGTAGGATCTGTGAGATCTGAGTTTGTAAGATCTGCTAAGATCTGAGAGAGTAAGATCTGTGAGATCTGAGTCTGTAAGATCTGTTGTGATCTGAGCTGTAAGACCTGTTTGTGGTCTGAGATCTGGAGGAGATATAAACCCTATCTAGCACACTGCTAGAAGGGGAGAAGGGGGAAAGTGGATTACCCAAGATAAGGGGAACTACTATAAAATTCGGTGTGTCTTTTCTGTGTGTGTTCTTATTCTTGAAAGCTCTGATCAGTTTTATTTTGGTTATAGTCAAGAACTGCAATAGTTTTTAAATAACCTATTCACCTCCCCTCTAGGTGATTAACTACCCTTAATTAAAGTCTTTCAGCAACGTTGACATGTACTCGACGCAGAAGAAGAGATAGTCAAAGCATTATCAGAAGTCGACGCAACTTCGACTTGAATTTGACGCAGAAGATGAAGTTCAAAGTCCAAGTCTTCCGTCGATAAGGATTCGACACAACGTTGATATCTGAGTTTATTCAATGCTGAGAAGGAATTCAAAGCAGCTTTCATTAGAACTCAGAGGTGTGTCGATTAGAAGGAAAATAAATTCGGCGCTACGTCGAATACAGACAGAAATAAAATACTTTATGTATTCTATTTTGATGCTTTTCCAGAAGGTATCCAATGATGTAATTTGAATTCGAACTGATCATTTATTGCCAAGAATAGAATGGAGTACTCCAAAGAGGCAACAAAGACATTCTTGAAAGTTATTCAAACTCAGAGTGACTGGTCGTGAATAGAAATGGAAAGAGATATTTATTATCCAATGGGCATTCCTTCAAAGTACAGAACAGAAGAGGAAACAAATTAAAATACTATTCGACAGAGAATAAGTATAAAGAGTGAGGAAGACAACAAGACAATTAATCGTGCTATTCCATTCTATCCTCTTCTTCCTCAAGCTCTAACACAGACAGAACAAACGAATATCTATGTACAGGAAAAACACAAAGGCCTCTGCTTCTTCTTCTTCTCTTACAGCAGGAAGTCATCACTATAACGAAATGATGATATAGCGACATTTTTTGGCAGTGTTTAAAAAAACGCCGCAATAAGTTTATGATTGCGCCGCAAAAATAAGTTTTACTAAAAAGCGCCACCAATATAGTAGATATGTATTTGGCGACGTTTACTTATGCCAAACGCCGCAATGACATAAACATTAGCGTTAGTTTTGAAAGAAAACGCCTCCAAAAATTTTCCCGCATAAATATTTAGGGAATTTTCTTTGCCTCCTGTCGCTTGGTCTATGGTTTTATTTTTTATATCCTAAATGATATCAGTGCGTAGCCCACTCTGAAATTTTCGGCGGCGTAACTACAACTTTTCGTCAAAAAAGTGCAGGTTTCTCTCCATCTTCCTCATACACCTCGCATTCTCTCCCTCCTTTCATCTAATTATTTGCCTCTAATGGAAACGCAGACCCATGGATGCCAACTCAGGGGTTGCTCCATCAAGAGTTGCATCCATAACAAAGGCTTCAGAATCTTCACCTCCAATATTCCCTCCAATAACGGTAGATATTGGATTCTTCCATTTAACAATTATTATGATTTGCACTCTGTTTTCTAAAACCATTTCCGCTTTCGCAGGAGTTGCCATAACTGTTCCCCTCGATCTATTTTTTTCGGAGTAGGAACCGTGTTTCCTTTTTGGTGGAAAGATTGCCGGAGATGGTTCTTGTTGGACGAGAGAGTAAATTCTTTGGTTGAAGCTCTAAGCTGCCTTCTATCTCTTAGCACCGGTCATGAGGTTCCTATTTAATATAAAAGTTCTTCCTTTTCTGTTACGAACACATTTTCTTCTTCCCTTGCTATTTGCATCCTCAATGGAGGTTCTGTTGGACCCAGATGTTGCGGAGGAGGCAATGTGTGGAGCGGCCGCTAGTTGTCCTCCCCATGCTCGATTCCATGCACAAGTGGATCTAAGAGGAGATTAGAAACTGGACGAAAAGCATTGGGCTTCTTTTGTTTTGATTCTTAAATCATGTTTTTTGTCTATGCAATTATAAAAAGTTTATTTTGAGTGAAGATTTAATTTTTTGTTTCAGAACTTCAATCCGCATTCCAGCTTATCTGTTTTGTAATTTGTTAGTCAGACATTAGTGCTTTAATTTTTTTTAAACGTTGTCGTATCTGCTATGTTTTAATTTTTTTTTAAAACGCTGCTATTTTTGGCGGCCTTTTTAAAAAAAACGCCGCCAAAAGTAGCGGCGTTTTTTTAAAAAACGCTGCTAATGCCTATAGGTTATCGCGGCGATCCATATTGCGACAATTTTGCGGCGTTTTTAAAAGCGCCGCTATTACTTTCGTGGCGTTTGAAAAGCGTCGCGGAAGACCTAAAAAAGCATCGCGGAAGACCTATTTTGTTGTCGTGATCAAGAGTACATAGATCATCAAATCACAGGCTCATAACCTTTGCATTCTTTTCTACCTCAAGCAAGGGTTCATTCTAAACAGATCCTGAAGAACACCAAGTGACAGAATCCTCAGTGAAAACTGCAGAAGGATTTAATCAGAAGAAATATCTGTTGGGTTTTTCTTAACATCAAAGTGGACAACATATCACATATGCGCAGCGGAAATAATAACAAAAAATAACCCAAAGAGTTAAGGATCTTGCAGATTTCATAAATCAAGAAATAGAAAAAGGCAACAAAACGATATATCTTTATGAGATTGAGTCGATACTCAACCAAGATGCTCCTCACTGATTTCTGGTAGGACTAATCTTGAGTTCCAAGAACCGAAATGGATCGGTCCCTCTATAGAGATCCACACAAGCGGACGAGAACCTCAATGCCTTGTCGAACAAGGAATGAGTTGGAGAAGAAAGACTCTCCGCGTCCCCACGGACTGCTAGATCCGAGACAGGGGAGGCGGAAACTGTCGGAAGAGGAGAGAAGCCCTAGCGGAACACTTCCGGCGCTGCTCTCTCAAACCACGAAAAAAGGGTCGGTCGCAAAATCTGTCTTTCACTTTTAGAACCCTAAGAACGTGAAATGTTATATATAAAATGCTGCGTTCGACGAACTCAAGAGGCATGCGTTCGACGAACTCGAAGAAGCCTGCATTCGAAAAACTCAAGAGGCCTGCGTTCGACGAACTCGAAGAGGCCTGCGTTCGACGAACTCGAAGAGGCCTGCGTTCGACGAACTCGCTACATTAGCCTTTTGCCGTCTCAACGGTCGACGAATGCCTTCAGTTCGACTATTTGTAAGTTCGGCTATACACTATAACCGAATTCGACTATACACTATAACCGAATTCAACTATATAAATTCGGCTATATAAATTCGTCTAAACCTTTTAGCAGAATGTTGACTTAGTCGAATTTGTCTAAACCCTTTAGCCGAATTCGTATAAACCCTTTAGCCGAATTTGACACAGTTCGGTTAAACACTTTAGCCGAATTTGTCAAGTATAAATCCATTCGTTTAAACCTTTTAAATGATTTCCCATTGAGACATTCTCAACTTAATTCCAAACAGTCACATGATTGGTCCTCCACTCATATCCTATATAAGCAAGGCCAACTCAATTCTTTCTCCAATTTCTCCAAGAACTTTTATGTGCGACCCTATAGGCTCATATTGCATTGACAGTAAGACTAACTGTTGATTGCTTTGAGATCACCTCAGAAACTCCAACAGTCTCCCACTTGATCACAAAGTGTCAACAAAAGTCTCACAAACAATGAGCGGCATCTAGCAATACATCAATGCTACCCAATCAATAAGAGTTCATAACTCAACAAGCTTGTCATGACCAATGCATCAGTGTTGTCATGTCCCTTTGTCCCTTACATCTGGATAGAACTAGAGGCATGGACCGTGTCACCCTCATAATTGTTCAATCCTAGTTTCCTGATCTAGAATAGACCTTAAGAGAGTGGTAAGCTCAATATCATATATTGGCTCAACCCAGCATGGCCATGCATTTCTCGGTCTCATTCTATCAAGGGGACCATGGATGTAACTCCTATTATAAAGGAGGACAAATCCAATTTCTGCTCTCACACAAACATCCAAATGATTCATAACATACCCAACAACCACCCTTATCGTCAACCTTTCTCAAGAGAAGACTTTAGATGACATCAAAGTACGCTCTTCCTCACCCGATGAATGCTGTGACTTCAGGTCAAAGGACCACAAACACCATTGTCACTTGAGACCTACTTGTGACACGTTCATATAACAATCCACAAAGTAGTCTCACGGTGAGTCTGTCCAGTACAACTTGTTCCTAACAAGTACCCATGTGATGACTTGATATCACAATATCATGACCTGTGAGAACCGGTCATCAGTCAATGCACATGCTAGTCTTATGGTCTCATCCTCGCCCAAATATCTAGGATGATACCTCGACCAGGGACCATTTAAGAATGAAGCTTCATTTAAACATAGGCCCTCACATTCAAGTCACGTACTTGAATTCCTGTGGAAGCAAACATTCTAAGGGCATTCATCATGTTAATTAGTCTAGCATATATAAACAGTTGACATAATAAAAGAACTTGCCATAAATGTAAAATGAAACATATAGTACATATCACAATTCATCAAATGAATAAACAACCAACAAACATGCAATTCACCAGGCTCCCTGATGAGTAGTATTTATGCGTATTTTAATTATAGTATTTAGTTTAGTTTTAATTTAAAATTGCAAATATTATTTATATTTTAGTTTAAAATCACTTCTCTTATAATTTCTGTTCTAAATGTAGTTTTACTTTTATTTTTGCAGAATTTTGGGAAAAATTGGAGAAAATCACAAGTCACGCCCTCAGTCACGCCCGTGACCAAGGGCGTGTGACCTAAAGATCTGCATTCGACGAAATTGGAGCTGCGTTCGATGAAAGCTCTCTGCCTCTGCGTTTGACGAAATTGCCCCTGCGTTTGACGAAAGTGAAGCTGCGTTCGACGAAAGCGCTCTGCCCCTGCGTTCGACGAAGCCTGAACTGAGTTCGACGAACGCGCTCTGCCGCGCCGAATTCTATCCCACGCTGCATTAATTGAAGGCGCCCAGGTACACGCCCGTGACTCGAAATGTCACTCCCGTGACTTTCCCGCGTGATCCCTGCACGCCGTCGAGTCGCAAGCCAGCCCATGCTGCATTTAATGAAGCCGTCATAAGTCACGCCCGTGACCCAAGTTACACGGGCGTGTAATGTCCGAATTTCTCCCGCTGTCACGCAAAGTCCACGCCACTGTCAGATCTAATGTCAGCAATGTTTACACGCCCTAGGTCACGCCCGTGACCGAGGCCGTGTAACTTGATTTTTTTGCTTATAAATTCAGAGGCTCTCCTTGAGTCCAGAGTTCAGAATTTTGGAGATGGGGAGGTGCTGCTAGAGCTGATAGTGAGTTTTTCAAGTTCATGTTCATATTTTTCTTAAGCTTTCATGTTCTCTCTTTTCCTTTCATGCAATGTTTTAATGTAACTTTCATGTACAAGTTTTTTTTCTTAAGCATGTAATCTTAATTTTCCTTGCTTTGTACTCTTTAATTAAGGTTTGTAATAGTTTTGGTTTTCAATAAAATTAAGTTTGCTCTCTTTCATGTTCTCTTTCTCCTTAAGTACTTTTTCTTTCATGCAATGTTAATTTTTCTTTCCTTTTCCCCCTCCACTATGTTTGAGCATTAAGCCTTTTATTATCGTTTAAATCCTTCACTTAGGTTGCAAATTGTCTCTTTTTAGCTAAGTAATCAAAACCTCCAAAAAATCTTAAGATAAGATAATAGTGACTTTCCTCGAAGTAGAAGTAATCAACGCGCCCCGTGGAATACGACCTTGGTATTTCTAATATCCTATACTATAGACGATAAAGTACACTTGCCTTAATCGGATATAGTTTTGGAGAAAATCTTCAAACCTTCACTTAATTTCAAAACACGAAATTTCTATATCAAGTTTTTGGCGCCGTTGCCGGGGATTTTGCGTAGATATTTTGAAAAGAGGATAGCTATTAATTTTATCATGCTTCTTTTTATTTTATTTTGTTTTTTCTAAATTTCAAAAAAAAAAAAAAGTTTTTCCTTTTCCTTTCTTCTCTTTTTAGTGTATGACTCGAGGTAGCGCTTCGATTATTCCTTTTGATCCAGAGATCGAGCGAACCTTTTTGAGGCACCGCCGTTCTCGTGATCAGGAAAATCAAGTAGAATTCGAAGAGTCGATCGGGGACACTAACACATCGAATATGGATCATAATCTTAATCCTCCTAATCTTAACGAGCCAAATCCTAATGAGGACGCGCAACGGACCATGTCCTATTATGCGCGGCCGAATTTGGAAGGCACACAGCCGAGTATTATTCTCCCCACGGTGGCTGATGAGTCCCTATTATATATATATTTTCGGACTCATTTAGGCTAGTTTTCCTGCATTTGTACTTCAGTCTCGTCAATATTTCCTTTATTCATGCTTTTATTTGAAGTACATATCTATGCCTGTTTTTGTGTGCAATTGCGCACTTTGTTGTTGGGGGTAAGCACTTCGTGCTTCCCATTGTATTTTCTGTATTTTTGTGCTGCTGGAAGTATTCTCCAAGTTTGTGCTTGAGCTGTAAATGAGGGCTGTTCCCCATTTGCTAGAATTCATTTCTGTATGAATCACACGGTCGTGCGTTTTCTTGGCGCACGGTCAATTGTGGTCGTGCGTTCATTATGCCCAGCAAAATGGAGCCTCAGAGTTTACTCGTGCGTTTTGACGCACGGGCGGGTTAGCCCGTGCGTGAGTAAAATGCACGGGCGCACTCCTTCTTCTCCTGCACACCTACTGCGCTTAAGTATCGCACGGTCCACGCACGGTCGTGCGTTCGACCGTGCGTGACCAAATTTCTGATGTTTTCCTATAAAGGCTGCAGCTTCAACCTAAATCGAGAGTTCCGTACACGCCATACAACAGCGCCGATTTCGCCATCTCTACTAGGGTTTCGTCCCTTTGGCCTCCTCCTTCATCCTAGAGCTTCAAGGGAGATCTAGCCGCCATTACCTTCAAGCAAGAGGAAGTTTGCAACCTCTACCGGATCGTGAGACGAAGAAGACGGGCTCATTGGAGAGTCGTGACAGCTCTCTCTACCCCGGACGTAGTTGAGGACCGAGCTTGGACGCGGATTGACAACCCAGCGATTCCAACCGTGAATCTACAACGAGCCTTCGGATTCGGTCGATTTCTTGCCTTGTTCTTCTCTTATTGATGTGTATGTAGTTAGATCTAAATATTATGATGAAGTGGCACATAAACTTGTTTGTATTTTTATATTTCATGTCTATGTGAAATGCTTTTGTGGTTTATGTGATTTGAGGAGCGCCCCATTCCATCCTCTATCCCACCGTCGCGTTCGTTTGCCGCACTAGCAATTGCTAGTGGCATGCTTATCGAAGAGGTGCTTGCGACCCTCATTCCGTTTGCCTACTCATCCATCCGCCCTTACGAAGTAGCGCGCTCAAGGCCTACGTAGTTTTCATCCCGCCCGGCGAAGCATTGCATAGCGGCTTTGCATAGGAGTAGTTATAGTATTTTCTCTTTATTTTCCACAATCCAAAACCCCCGTTTCCGCATCCATTCGACTTTAAGGACTTCAATCTCAAGTCCTTCCTCAATAGATAACTCCACCTTACCGTATTCCTTCGAGATCGATACTTGGGGATTCACTCCCACATTTTATATTACTTGTACGATCGGTACACTGCCGTTTCGTGCCGCAATCTTGCTACCGCCTATAGCGGTGTGCTGAGATTCGCGCATCAAGTTTTTGGCGCCGTTGCCGGGGAACACAGACGTGTGAGTTTTCTGGAGAGGGAGAATCTGAGATTAAAGCCCTTCCATTTGTGTATTGCATTCTTTTGCTTTATCTCTTCTTATTCTGTTTCCCTGTTTTTATTAGGTTGCTTTAGTAAATATTGTTAGGTGTAGTATTGTGCACACTAGTTCTCTTTATTTTGAATCATTTTTATCTTCACACTATGTGGGCTTCTTTTAATATTCGTTGCCGCTTTTGTGGAGATATATCGCACGCTAGTGATAGATGTTCAAAGGGAGATAATAGCCCAAGCACTCAAGGCCCAGCATATGGAGCACCGACTTTGTCTGGTACTCCATATGGTGCGCGTAAGTCCTATGTCTATTCTGCCGAGCCTTTACCGTCACACTTCTTTTCGGCTTCAGCTCCTGCTGTGCCGAAGAAGCCCGCAAGGCAGTGCTTGTTTTGTCAAAGCACAGATCATGCCTTGAAGGATTGTGCTGCATTCCTTCGCCAATTGGACGAGGATGACAAGCCGGATATCCGGATCGTCCCGAGTCCTACTTCTGGCAGCACACCTTCAACATCCGGTTTTGTGTCCATTTCACCTTCAAGTTTTGAATGGTATGATGTGGACACAGTCACCAGATGTGTGGCTGATCCAGGCTCTGACATGACTGAGCCCATCTCCCCTGTACATATATCACCATGCATAGATTCGATTCTTTGTGAGGAATCGGTGCTTGATTCTTTTTCAAGCCCTATCCCTCCCCCTTTTGCGCATTCTATTACATTTATTTCTGATAACATTGTTGAAGATGCGTTGCAAGAGGAGGCTAGCGATCTTTGTGTTGTGCCTATTCCTATGGAGGAGCACAACCTTCTAGGTGAAGAGGATTTTTCATCAACACCGGTGGAGGAAGTGCAAATCCTGGTGAAGGCCACCATTGATCCCACCGAACCTTGCGGCATTGTCAACAATGCCGACATTATTTTACTTCCCCAATCTGATGGGAGTGAGACCGGGACCACTCCCCCGCTTGATTTTTATTTAAGTCATTATTCTTGTTTATTTCTTGATCCCCTTTCTTCGTCTGAGCCTGTGCAGGTTGAGTCTTCATAGGTACGTCAGGAGGACTTGGAGCATTATGCTCAAGTCAATGATGAGAGCATCCTCTTATGTGAGGAGGTTGATCCCCCCTCCGTAGTGGAAGCTCCACTCATTGCCTTCTCCTCCTGCTGCCTCCCTGGAGATGATACCTTGCTGGGCAAAGATTTATTTTATGGTGAGACGAGTGAGGACCTGCTCTCCTCCTCTTCTTACTTCCTATTCCCGCTACCTGTGTTCAGCAGGTATTATTATTTAGGTAGAGGGGTAACTGCTCTGTCTCCATATCGGTACCCGCTACCGACCCGCATATTAGAACAGTTACCTGTTCATTTTCTCTTTCATACGCCCATTAGCTAGAACTGTTATGTTTTTAAATAAGTCGTGCTGGGATGACAATAACCCCAGTAGTTATCTTACTTTTTCTTGTCCTTTATTTTATCGCCCACTCTAACGAGTTAGTTAGGTGTTATTTTAGTTTTCTTGTGCGGAGACCACCCTTTGCAGGTATTTTCTATTTGTGAAGGCGGTGGTCGTGATTCTTTGTAGAGCTTCACTACATGCTTCCGGAATGCTTACTTGCTGAGCATTGGGTACCCTCTTCCCCTAACTTTGTTTTAGAATATCTTAATGCATAGTTTAAGTCTGGGGGAGATATTTTTGTGTACCCAGTCACGTGCACATTTATTCAGCAAGCTAGAAGTCTTATTTCAAATATTTTTGTTCATTTTGTCTGCACACAAAGCACCCACTTTTGAGCGAGCTAACTTGTATGTGTATTTTCGTTCATACTTATTTTGGTTGGACTGTTAAATAGGATGTTAGCTTAGGAATTGCAATTCAGAGTATAATGTTGACTTTTGTAGTGCTCTAGTCGCATCCGCATGCTTCCATAGAAATTTGAGTAAAATTAGACTATCTCTATGCTTTTAATTTACAATTAGTATTCTTGCGTAATCTTTGATTTACTTTACTCATTTGGTGAATGTGACTGAAATTTACGGTAGCACGGTGTTGTGTGTAAGCGAGCGCTAGTTGTGTGTTGCTCGAGTCGGAAGGAAGGTTTACCTTTCTCGTGGGCTAAGAACTTGCCCCAAGCGACTCTTGAAGCATGGGTGAGAGCAACTCATCTTGTTAAATATGATGTAGGCCTTTGTTTTGGCTAGTTTGAGCCTTGTTTTCCATGACCCATGCGCTTACCTTTGCAAGCCAAGTTTGTGCCTACCCCTCCTTTGTTTCAGCTCCTCTTTCAATCACCAAAGCCTGAAGCTTATCCGATTATCGCAACCAAAAATGTGTTAACTGAAATTACATTTCATATTTGGATGTGATGCTTGGAACCATTGCGATGTAAAAGAATGATCTATATTATTTGCTGAACTTCTTTTTGTAAGCCATCCGGGGATAAAAGAAAAAAATAAAAAAAAAAGGATTTAGAATGAAAAGAAATCCCCTTGAGCATAATAGAAAATTCAGTTGGTATTTGCTGGAGTAGGCTGTGTGCACACCCAGTTTTCAAGCTAAGTCTGGGGGTGTGTCACACTAGCATCGCTTGTGGTCTTGTTTTGGGTTCAGCGTTATCCTTAGACTCAATTGGGTTGCGTAGTCGTCTCGTTTATCATTGAATATCATACCGTAACCTAAGCCCCATTATAACCGTAAAGCCCTATTGATTTAACTTGTGAGTTTGCTAGCGCCGTGGACAGAGTGTAACCGGGCAAGCTTATGGTTCTCGTCGTTGATGGATTTCAGCGGAGTTATTCTCTAATTCTGGTCTTTCGCAACACCCTCCTGAGTGGCTTGTTTACTTTCACACCGGGCACGACCGCATAAATTCTTCACGAATCACCATCTGAGTACAAATAAATCTCTATTTACGCATTTCTATTTTTGTAAATTTGTTAGTATAGTTAGAATCTTCTTTTACAGAATTTTTATGTGCATATGTATGATACTTCGCATCTTACTCTGTCTCTGCAATTTTCTACTCTAGCTACCTTTTTCATACTCCGCCGGATTTATTTGCTCGGGACGCGCAAACAGGTAAGTCTGGGGGTGTGATGAGTCCCTATTATATACATATTTTCGGACACATTTAGGCTAGTTTTCCTGCATTTGTACTTCAGTCTCGTCAATATTTCCTTTATTCATGCTTTTATTTGAAGTACATATCTATGCCTGTTTTTGTGTGCAATTGCGCACTTTGTTGTTGGGGGTAAGCACTTCGTGCTCCCCACTGTATTTTCTGTATTTCTGTGCCACTGGAAGTATTCTCCCAGTTTGTGCTTGAGCTGTAAATGAGGGCTGTTCCCCATTTGCTAGAATTCATTTCTGTATGAATCGCACGGTCGTGCGTTTTCTTGGCGCACGGTCAATTGCGGTCGTGCGTTCATGATGCCCAGCAAAATGGAGCCTCGGAGTTTACTCGTGCGTTTTGACGCACGGGCGGGTTAGCCCGTGCGTGAGTAAAACGCACAGGCGCACTCCTTCTTCTCATGCACACCTGCTGCGCTTAAGTATCGCACGGTCCACGCACGGTCGTGCGTTCGACCGTGCGTGACCAAATTTCTGATGTTTTCCTATAAAAGCTGCAGCTTCAACCTAAATCGAGATTTCCGTACACGCCATACAGCAACGCTGATTTCGCCATCTCCACTAGGGTTTCGTCCCTTTGGCCTCCTCCTTCATCCTAGAGCTTCAAGGGAGATCTAGCCGCCATTACCTTCAAGCAAGAGGAAGTTTGCAACCTCTACCGGATCGTGAGACGAAGAAGACGGGCTCATTGGAGAGTCGTGACAGCTCTCTCTACCCCAGACGTAGTTGAGGACCGAGCTTGGACGCGGATTGACAACCCAGCGATTCCAACCGTGAATCTACAACGAGCCTTCGGATTCGGTCGATTTCTTGCCTTGTTCTTCTCTTATTGATGTGTATGTAGTTAGATCTAAATATTATGATGAAGTGGCACATAAACTTGCTTGTATTTCTATGTGAAATGCTTTTGTGGTTTATGTGATTTGAGGAGCGCCCCATTCCATCCTCCATCCCACCGTCGCGTTCGTTTGCCGCACTAGCAATTGCTAGTGGCGTGCTTGTCGAAGAGGTGCTTGCGACCCTCATTCCGTTTGCCTACTCGTCCATCCGCCCTTACGAAGTAGCACGCTCAAGGCCTACGTAGTTTTCATCCCGCCCGACGAAGCATTGCATAGCGGCATTGCATAGGAGTAGTTATAGTATTTTCTCTTTATTTTCCACAATCCAAAACCCCCGTTTCCGCATCCATCCGACTTTAAGGACTTCAATCTCAAGTCCTTCCTCAATAGATAACTCCACCTTACTGTGTTCCTTCGAGATCGATACTTGGGGATTCACTCCCACATTTTATATTACTTGAACGATCGGTACACTACCGTTTCGTGCCGCAATCTTGCTACCGCCTATAGCGGTGTGCTGAGATTCGCGCATCAGTGGCGAACAATAATTTTGAGATCAAGTCCAGCATCATAGAAATGGTGCAACAATCGGTGACCTTCGATGGTCAACCAGACGAGGATCCAAATTCGCATATTTCTTACTTTCTTGAAATTTGCGACACTTTTAAGATCAATGGCGTCACCGATGACGCCATTTGATTACGTATTTTTCCTTTTTCTTTGCGGTCTAAGGCCAAGCAGTGGCTGGGCTCCCTACCTAGGGGGTCCATCACTACATGGGCCGAAATAGAGGAAAAATTTCTCAATAAATATTTCCCCTCTTCAAAGACCGCTAAATTGCGCACGGATATTGCGTCATTTATGCAAATCGACTCGGAGACTCTCTATGACACATGGGAGCGCTTCAAGGAGCTTTTGCGTAGATGCCCTCACCACACACTTCCCACTTGGCAACAAGTGCACATTTTTTATAATGGATTAAATCTCTCAACGAGACAAATGATTGATGCGTCCGCCGGGGGGACATTAAATAACAAAAACCCAACGCCGCTCAAGAGCTTTTCGAAGAGATGGCCAAGAATGCGTACCAATGGAACATGCCCCGAGCGCGGCCTAACAAGCTAGCCGAAATTTTTGAAATCGACGCAAACGCAAATTTGGCTTTACAAGTTGAGCGCTTAACAAAGCAAGTGGCGGAGATGTCTGCTTCCTCCGCCACTCCTCCTTGGGCTAATAACGTTTTAATTGAAGAACATGTTGACTACATGGGAAATCCGCCTCGGCCTTCCTATAACTCCAACACCGCTCCGTATAACAACACATACAATGCGGGTTATCGGAATCATCCAAATTTCTCGTGGAGCAACTAAGGAAATGCTCAGCGTCCTATGAATCTAAATCAACCTCCCCCTAATCAACTTCTTAACTTAACTCCGCCTCTAAATTTAATTTCTCAAAATTTTAATCCACCCGGTTTTCCACCGCAACAACAAAAACTCTCTCCGCTTGAAGAGGTTTTTGCAAAATATGTTGCTACAAATGAAACGAACATCCAGAACCTTACCGGATCGATCAAAAATTTAGAGAATCAAGTGGGCCAGCTCACACAGATGATTTCTAAGCGTCAACAAGGAGCACTACCGGGGAATACAGAGCAAAATCCAAAGGAGAGCGCGCATGCGATTATACTCCGAAGCGGGAAGGAGGTGGTTCCAAAATAGGACGAACCCAAGGTAACTCCCTCTCCTCCTCCTACTCTTAATTTATCTTCGAATTTGCCCGCTACGTTAGCTCCACACGCTTCTATTTTAAATCCGCGCGCATCTACTTCTAATATTCCGTATTCGTCTAAATTTAAAAATGAGTGCGCCGAAAAAAATTATAAATTTTTTTAGACATTTTAAAGCAAATTCATATTAATGTACCCTTCTGCGAGGCTATCTCTCAAATGCCTAAATATGCGAAATATCTTAAGGAGTTGCTCTCCAATAAGAAAAAGTTAGAAGATATTTCGCATATTTCTTAAACGCAGAATGCTCCGCGGATGTACTCAACAAATTGCCTAAAAAAGCAAATGACCCGGGACGGTTTTCCATCCCATGTCTATTTGGCAATTCGTTAGTAAAACACGCCTTAGCGGATCTTGGAGCAAGCATCAACCTTATGCCGTTTTCATTGTTCAAAAAGCTAGGTCTAGGAAATCCTAGCCCCACTCGAATGAGTATTCAATTAGCGGATCGTTCTTTAAAATATCCAGTAGGAATAGTGGAGGACGTGCTCGTCAAGGTTGACAAATTCATCTTCCCGGTGGATTTTGTCATTCTTGACATCGAAGAGGATGCCGAAGTACCCCTCATACTCGGCCGCCCCTTCCTTGCCACCTCCCGCGCTATTATAGACGTAAGTAACGGAAAGCTCCTCCTACGGGTTGGAGACGATGAAGTTACTTTCGGCATAAATTCCTCGATGCGGAACACATTAGAAAAAGACGATTCGTGTTTTTACTTGGAAGAATGTTGTGAGTTCGATTCATCCCCTGAGTTAGTCTCATCGGCAAGTAGTAATCCCGAGCTCGTCGAGCTCTTTTATCTTGAAGAAGAAGTCTCTCATCCCACACCACCCGAACCACTATGTTTAGAAAATTTAAAAAAATTAAAACTTCTTATGAAGAGCCGCCCGTGTTAGAGTTAAAACAACTTCCCCCTCACCTTAAATATTTGTTTTTAGAAAAAGAGTCTAAGCTACCCGTCATCGTTTCATCCGATCTTAGCAACTCAGAAATTTCTGAGTTGACTATAGTCTTAAGAAAGCACCGCCACGCAATTGCGTGGCAAATATCGGATATTAAGGGTATAAACCCTTCTTTCTGCACTCATAAAATCTTTCTCGAAGAAAATTTCCGCAACTCAGTCCAGCCTCAACGACGACTAAACCCGAACATGAAAGAAGTCGTTAAGTCCGAAGTTATAAAACTTCTGGACACGGGAATCATCTACCCGATATCGGACAGTATTTGGGTTAGCCCAGACAAGTCGTGCTGAAGAAAGGTGGCGTCACGGTAGTTGCAAACGATAATAATGAATTGATCCCAACCCGTACTGTTACGGGTTGGCGGATGTGCATCGACTATCGAAAATTAAATGATTCCACCCGTAAGGATCACTTCCCTCTACCATTTATCGACCAAATTTTAGAGCGCCTTTCGGGTCACTCCTACTACTGTTTTCTCGATGGTTTGTCGGGATATTTCCAAATCCCGATTTCGCCCGACGACCAAGAGAAAACCACTTTCACTTGTCCCTATGGCACCTTCGCTTATCGAAGTATGCCATTCGGTCTTTGTAACGCGCCAGCTACATTCCAAAGATGTATGCTGGCAATATTTGATGAGTTAGTAGAGGAGGTGATGGAAGTGTTTATGGACGACTTCTCCGTGTACGGAAACGCATTTAAAAACTGTTTAAAAAATCTCGAGCGCGTGTTGCAGCGATGTGAGGAAACGAATTTAGCGCTTAATTGGGAGAAATGTCATTTTATGGTCAAAGAAGGATTAGTCCTTGGCCATAAAATTTCGGGCAAGGGGATCGAGGTCGATAGGGCCAAGATCGAAGTAATTGAAAAACTCCCCCCTCCAACAAACGCAAAAGCTATTAGAAGTTTCCTAGGCCACGCGGGGTTCTATCGGCGCTTTATACAAAATTTTTCCAAAATCACAAAGCCGTTAACCCATCTTCTCGAGAAAGAATCCTCCTTTATTTTTAACGATGAATGCCATTTGGCCTTTAAACTTATCAAAGAGAAACTTATAAACTCTCCGATTCTAGTCGCGCTAGATTGGCCGCTCCCTTTTGAAATCATGTGCGACGCGAGTGATATTGCAGTTGGTGCTGTTTTAGGCCAACGGGTGAGTAAGTATTTCCACCCGATTTATTATGCGAGCAAAACACTCACATCGGCACAAGCAAACTACACCACTACCGAGAAGGAACTTCTAACAATCGTTTTCGCTTTTGATAAGTTTAGGTCGTATATCACGATTTCCAAAGTTATCGTCTTCACAGATCACTCCGCGCTTAGGTATCTCTTAAGTAAATCGGACGCCAAGCCTCGTCTTTTGTGATGGATCCTCCTCTTGCAGGAGTTTGATTTAGAGATCCGGGATAAAAGGGGAGCCGAAAACTTGGCGGCCGATCATCTTTCTCGATTAGAAAATCCCTCCTCGGAAGCATTAATAGAAGCCGACATTAACGATAAATTTCCCGAAGAGCGCCTCCTTGCTCTCGAAAATATTAATTCATCTTCTACCCCCTGGTTTGCGGATTTGGTTAACTATTTAGTAGCCCGGGTCCTGCCAAAAGAATTCTCGAGTCAGCAAAAGAAGAAATTCTTTTCTGATTTAAAGAATTATTTTTGGGAGGACCCCTTTTTATTTCGTGTTTGCGCAGACCAGGTGGTGAGAAGATGCATCTCAAGTGAGGAAGGCCTTAAAATTTTACGTCATTGTCACGAGGGACCAACCGGTGGTCATTATCAAGCAAACCGAACCGCGAGGAAGGCGTTGGAGGCGGGCTTTTATTGGCCCACGCTCTTCAAAGATGCTCACACCCTTGTGAGTACTTGCGACAGCTGCCAGCGGTCGGGGAACATCTCCCGCCAGGATGAGATGCCCCAAAATATTTTTTTAGAATGCGAAATTTTCGATCTTTGGGGTACTGATTTTGTTGGTCCTCTCCTGTTGGGTTTTTCTTAATACCATTCACAATGATATGAACACATCAAATGTGCGCAGCGGAAGAAAACAAGAACAACCCAAAGAGTAAGGATCTTGCGGATCTCATGAATCAAAAGATTAGGAAAGCAAAAAGAAATATACCTTCCCGGGATTGAGTCAATACTCAACCAAGGTGCTCCAAGAAGAAATCCGATAGACTAAATCTGAGTTCCAAGAATCGAAATATATCAGCTCCTCTACAGCGATCTACACAAACAATAGAGAACCCCAAAGCCTTGTCGAACAAGGAATGGGTCAGAGTAGGAGGCTCTCAACGTCCCCACGGACTGCTAGGTCCGAGACAGGGGAGGCGGTGACCGTCGGCGGCGGATCTCGGCGGACGGGAAGAATGAGAACCCCTCTTGCGGAACTTTTCCGGACGGCAGTTCTCTTCTTCAATCACGAAAAAGGTTCGATCTGTTCCGTATCTTTCGAAGACCTAATCGCGCTCCTTTTATACGCAAGGTATAAAATAGGCTATCCGCAGACCAGAGGAAAAACAGAACATTTCTGTCTAGATTTACACATTCGCCGAATTCGACAATTTGACTAAACAATATAACCAAATTCGACTCAGATTCGGCGAAACCATTTCGACGAATTCGTCTATATAAATTCGGTTATATGATTTCAACGAAACAATTTCGTCTATATAAATTCGGCGAAACCCTTTAGCAGAATTTGTCATTTATTCAACTAAACACTTTAGCCGAATTTGACTTAGCCGAATTTGTCTAAACCCTTTAGCCGAATTCATCTAAACCCTTTAGCCGAATTCGTCTAAACACTTTAGCCGAATTCGTCTAAACCCTTTAGCTGAATTATCTAGTATAAATCCATTCGTTTAAACACTTTAAACGATTTCCTTTTGAGACATTCTCAACTTGATTCCAAGCAGTCACATGATTGGTCCTTCACTCATATCCAATATGAGTAAGGCCAACACAATCCATTCTCCAACTTCTCCAAACGCTTTTATGTGCGACCCTATAGGCTCATATTGCGTTGGAAGTAAGACTAACTGTTGATTGCTTTAAAATCACCTCAGAAACTCCAACAGTCTCCCACTTGATCACAAAGTATCAACAAAAGTCTCACAAACAATGAGCGGCATCTAGGAATACATCATTGCTACCCAAGCAATAAGAGTTCATAACTCAATAAGCCTGTCTTAACCAATGTATCAGTGTTGTCATGTCCCTTTGTCCTTTACATCCGGATAGAACTAGAGGCATGGACTGTGTCACCCTCACAATAGTTCAATCCCAATTTCCTGATCTAGAATAAACTGTCTGAAATTGGCGAGCTCAATATCATATATTGACTCAACCAAGCATGGCCATGCATTTCTCAGTCTCATTCCATCAAGGGGCCCATGGATGTAACTCCTGTCATACAGGAGGACAAATCCCATTTCTGCTCACACACAAACATCTAAATGATTCGTAACATACCCAACAACCACCCTTATCGTCAACATTTCTCAAGAGAAGACTTTAGATGGTATCAAAGTACGCTCTTCCTCACCTGATGAATGCTATGACTTCAGGTCAAAGGACCACAAACACCATTGTCACTTGAGACCTACTTGTGACACGTTCATATAACAATCCACAAAGTAGTCTCACGGGGGGTCTGTCCAGTACTACTTGTTCTTAACAAGTGCCCATGTGATGACTTGATATCACAATATCATGACCTGTGAGAACCGGTCATCAGTCAACGCACATGTTAGTCTTATGGTCTCATCCTCGCCCTAAATTTCTAGGATGATACCTCGACCAGGGACCATTTAAGAATGAAGCTTCATTTAAACATAGATCCTCACATTCAAGTCACGTACTTGAATTCCTATGGAAGCAAACATTCTAAGGGCATTCATTATGTTAATTAGTCTATCAAATAAAACGGTTGACATAATAAAAGAACTTGCCATAAATGTAAAATGAAACATACAGTACATAACATAATTCATCAAATGAATAAACAATCGACAAACATAGAATCCACAAGGCTCCCACTAAAGACGATCATTCAGATATCTAATACCCATTGATCTAACATGACCATCATGCTTCTTTTGCGCAAGAGGCTTTGTCAGTGGATCCGCTGTGTTTTCTTCAGTCGGTACTCTGCAAATGTTCACATCTCCTCGATCGACAATCTCTCGAATAAAATGGAACCGCCGAAGTATGTGCTTGGAGCGCTGATGAGATCTAGGTTCCTTAGCTTGGGCAATTGCACCGTTGTTGTCACAGTAGAGAACTATGGGACCAACAATGCTAGGATCTACATCTAGCTCGCCGATGAATTTCCTAATCCACACAGCCTCCTTTGCCGCATTTGCGGCAACAATATACTTGGCTTCTGTCGTAGAATCAACAACTGTCTCCTGCTTGGAACTCTTCCAGCTTACACCTCCTCTATTACGGCAAAATACAAAACCTGATTGAGACTTTGAATCATCCCTATCAGTTTGGAAGCTAGCATCCGTGTAACCATTTACAACGAGCTCTTCCTCTTCACCATACACCAAGAACATATCCTTAGTCCTTCTCAAGTACTTTAGGATATTCTTGACAGCTATCCAGTGACCATCACCAGGATCAGACTAATACCTGATCGTCATGCTCAAAGTATAAGAGACATCGGGTCGAGTGCATAACATTGCGTACATGATTGATCCAATTGCCGAAGCATATGGAATCATCTTCACGCGGTCCTTATCTTCCAAAGATTTAGGACACTGTTCCTTAGAGAGACTCACACCATGTGACATGGGTAAGAATTATTTCTTGGACTCAAGCATGTTGAAATGTTTCAACACCTTATCAATGTATGTACTCTGGGTCAAACCCAACAACTTCTTCGATCTATCTCTATAGATCTTAATACCAAGTATGTAAGTCGCTTCACCCAAGTCTTTCATAGAAAAGCAGTTCCCTAAGTTATTCTTAACAACTTACAGGGTCGGAATGTCATTCCCAATCAACAGTATGTCATCTACATACAATATCAGGAAGACAATAATGCTCCCACTAATCTTCTTGTAAACACAAGGCTCATCTTCATTCTTGATGAAACCAAACTCTTTGATCTTCTCATCAAAACGCAGATTCCAACTTCGAGAAGCTTGTTTCAATCCATAAATGGATCAATTCAACTTGCATATTTTAGTGGTTTCACTTGGAGATTCAAAACCCTCGGGTTGTGTCATGTACACTTCCTCAAGGAGGTTTCCATTAAGGAAAGCCGTTTTGACATCCATTTGCCAGATCTCATAGTCATAATACGCAGCAATAGCAAGTAGAATTCTGATGGACTTGACCATGGCCACAGGGGAAAAGGTCTCATCATAGTCAACACCATGAATTTGCCTGAAACCTTTAGCCACCAGCCGGCCTTTGAATGTCTGTACATTACCATCCATGTCGGTCTTCTTCTTGAAGACCCACTTGGACCCTATGGGTCGTACCCCTTCAGGTGGTTCCACCAAGGTCCAAACTTGGTTTGTGTACATGGAGTCCATTTCAGATTTCATGGCCTCAAGCCACTTCTTGGAGTCTGGTCCATTCATAGCTTCTTGGTAGGTTGCAGTCTCATCATCATGATCCATAAGCAACACATTACCTATTTGAGTCATGAGAAATCCATATCTCTCAGGCTCAAATATTGGTCTACCAGATCTACGTAGGACTTGTGTTTCTTGAGCAGGCTCTCCAGCTATAACTTCTTGTAGTCCTTGCTCAGGTTCCAATTCCGGTCCGTTCATTGTTTGTGGCTCTTGAACTTCTTCAAGTTCTACCTTTGCAGTCTTTCTGGATAAGAACTCTTTCTCCAAAAAGACACAAGTCCTTGCGACAAACACTTTGCACTCAGACGGTTAGTAGAAGTAGTATCCTTTGGTTTCCCTAGGATACCCCACTAGATAACATTTATCCGACTTGGGTTCCAACTTGTCAGGCATTTGACGTCGCACATATGCCTCACAGCCCCAAATCTTGATGAACGACATACTGGGACGTTTCCCAGTCCATATCTCATATGGTGTCTTTAGAACCATTTTCATTGGAACTCGATTTAGTGTGAAAGCAGTAGTCTCTAAAGCAAAACCCCAAAAGGAAACGGGCAAATTTGCATGACTCATCATTGATCGCACCATGTCTAACAAGGTACGATTCCTCCTCTCAGAAACACCATTATGTTGAGGTGTTCCAGGCGGAGTGAGCTGTGATACAATACCACACTCTTTCAGATGATCACGAAACTCATGACTCTGATATTCGCCATCTCGATCAGATCTGAGTGATTTTATCCTTTTTCCCAGTTGGTTTTCTACTTCATTCTTAAACGCTTTGAACTTTTCAAAGGTCTCAGATTTGTTCTTCATAAGAAACACGTATCCGTATTTACTGAAATCATCAGTAAATGTAACGAAGTAGTAGAACCCACCTCTAGCCATAGAACTCATAGGTCCGCATACATCACTATGTATTATACCCAAGAGATCATTAGCCCTCTCATTACAATTAGTGAAAGGAGCTTTCGTCATCTTTCCCAACAAACATGACTCGCATCTCTCAAATGATTCATAATCAAATGAGTCCAGTAGTCCATCTTCATGGAGCTTGGATATGTGTTTCTCGTTTATATGGCCTAAACGACAATGCCAAAGGTACGTAGGATTCGAATCATTTGTTTTTAGTCTTTTAGTATTTTCTACATTATAGATCGGATGGTCTAAGTTCAAAACATATAAACCATTAAACAATTGGGCTACACCATAACAAACATCATTCATAAAAATTGAACAACAATTGTTCTTAATTATAAACGAAAAGCCTTTCATGTCAAGACATGATATGGATATAATGTTTCTAGTTATGGCTGGAACAAAATAACAGTTATCTAATTCTATTACAAGCCCAGTGGGCAAAGAAAGACAATAGACACCAACGGCGACGGCAACAACTCTTGCTCCATTCCCGACGCGCAGGTCTACCTCCCCTTTACCCAGCATTCTTCTCCTTCTCAGTTCCTGCACATTTGTACAAATGTGAGAACCACATCCGGTATCCAATACCCAAGATGAAGGAGCAGAAAGGTTTATCTCTATAACGTAAATACCTGAAGTGGAAGTCATACCTCCCTTCTTTTTCTGCAGATCCTCAATATAGAGGGGACAGTTCCGCCTCCAATGCCCTGCCTTACCGCAGTGGTGGCACTTTCCTTCTTTCGCCAGACCTTTCCTTTTCAGTGCAGAAGACTTGGGATCAAGAGGAGACTTAGATCCAATATTTGTCTTCTTAGATCCCTTGGCCTTGCCCTTGCTATTATGCACCATCAATATGGGGCTGGCAGGCTTGACATTCTTCATGTTATTCTCGGCAGTTCTCAACATGCCAAGGAGCTCGGGCAATGTCTTTTCTATTTCATTCATGTTATAGTTTAAGACGAACTGCTCATAACTGTCCGACAACGATTGCAGGATCAGATCCATGGCCAACTCTTGGCCCAAGGGAAAACCCAGTTTTTCAAGGTTCTCTATATACCCAATCATCTTGAGTACGTGAGTCCCTACTGAGTCTCGAGCTCCCATTTTGCACTGAAACAATGCCTTGGATATGTCAAACCTCTCTTGCCGGGCTTGCCCCTCGAACATTTTCTTGAGGTGCCCGATTATCTCATAACCACACATGCTCTCGTGTTGCTTCTGAAGCTCAGAGGACATGGTAGCAAGCATGAGGCATTCCACATCCAAGGTATCATCCTGATACTTCTATTGTAAGCATCTTTATCTGCTCGCGGAGCATTTCCGGTCGGCTCTGTGGGGGCTTCACCTTCCAAGACATAGAGTTTGCGCTCTTGCCTGAGAACAACTCTCAGGTTTCTGTACCAGTCAAGGAAGTTCGTCCCGTTGAGCTTGTCCTTCTCAAGAATAGCTCTCAGGGACAGGGTGGAGTGAGATCCACTTGCCATGGAAATTCTACAATGAATTCACAAAACTTTTAGTACTGTATTTCTAAATACATTTTATATTAATAAGGACTTTTATTAAAAGTTCCCACTATTTTAATCAAATCGACAACCCTTTAATTCAATTCAGAGATTTTATGCGAGCTACTCTCTCAGTGGACAAGATCCGTATTTCACTAACACAACGAGTCCGCTTTGGCGTTCCTCTCATAATGCGGTTATTTAGGCAGACAACATTTGTCAATTGCATCACTATGCAACTCTTGTATGGTTGGTGAATAACTCTTTATTCACATCCATCATATGGAGCATGCCAACCCTATGCCTCTAGGCACTCAACCTTTGAGGTCACCTAGTTAAGTTAGACCCGATGTCGACAGTGGGATATCACAATTATCCGCTCGCACCCTTACCAAGATAGATTAATGCACCTTGCTTTGGCAAGCCCACACTTCATCGATCGAGGCAGGAAGAGTGTCATCCATCGGAAGGCATCCATATACTTAATATTAGATAAGGGATTTTATCTTTCAAATGATGAACATTTCATTGTGATTAACATTTAATCACCATGCACATACACAAAACAAATGCTTCCCCTATGTGCACATAATAGGATTATCAACATTTTGATAAAAGGGGGTTAAATCTGAATACTTAGAACACTTCTAAATCTCCAGATTTACATGCATTGAACACAAGCAAAGCAACTCCACTTATGCAGTAGACAAGCTCGTCTCTCAATGTCAGATTCAAAATCCACGACATTTGGTTTCACAAACCATATCGAGGGACGGTTACTGCAAAGGAGAAACAATCTCTGAAACAATGAAATCGCAATGCAATCACATGCATTCCTGGCGGGGTTCCAAGGGGCAGCGCCCCTGGCGGTGGTCTCGCTGACCGATCAGTGAGCGGGGTCAAGGGGCAGAGCCCTTGTAGGGTGCGGGGCAGAGCCCCGACCAAAGTTTAGAAATCCCACCACCAGAAACCACACAAAACCACATCAAAAATGATGTTCCAAGAAGAAATCTATAAATTTAGAACGCTTCCAAATTTCTAGATTTGCACGCATTTGATCGCAACCTATCTCTGATACAACTGTTGGGTTTTTCTTAATACCATTCACAATGATATGAACACATCAAATGTGCGCAGCGGAAGAAAATAAGAACAACCCAAAGAGTAAGGATCTTGCGGATCTCATGAATCAACAGATTAGGAAAGAAAAAAACAATATACCATCCCGGGATTGAGTCAATACTCAACCAAGGTTCTCCAAGAAGAAATAAGGTTGACTAAATCTGAGTTCCAAGAACCGAAATGTATCGGCTCCTCTACAGCGATCCACACGAACGATAGAGAACCCCAAAGCCTTGTCGAATAAGGAATGGGTCGGAGTAGGAAGCTCTCAACATCCCCACGGACTGCTAGGTCCGAGACAGGGTCGGCGGCGACTGTCGGCGGCAGACCTCGGCGGACGGGAAGAATGAGAACTCCTCTTGCGGAACTTTTCCGGACGGCCGTTCTCTTCTTCAATCGCGAAAAAGGTTTGATCTGTTCCGTATCTTTCGAAGGCCTAATCGCGTTCCTTTTATACGCAAGGTATAAAATAGGCTATCCGCAGACCAGAGGAAAAACAGAACATTTCTGTCTAGATTTACACATTCGCCGAATTCGACAATTCGACTAAAGAATATAACCGAATTCGACTCAGATTCGGCGAAACCATTTCGACGAATTCGTCTATATAAATTCGTCTATATAAATTCGGTTATATGATTTCAACGAAACAATTTCGTCTATATAAATTCGGCGAAACCCTTTAGCCGAATTTGTCATTTATTCAACTAAACACTTTAGCCGAATTTGACTTAGCCGAATTCGTCTAAACCCTTTAGCCGAATTCGTCTAAACCCTTTAGCCGAATTCGTCTAAACCCTTTAGCCGAATTCGTCTAAACCCTTTAGCCGAATTATCTAGTATAAATCCATTCGTTTAAACACTTTAAACGATTTCCTTTTGAGACATTCTCAACTTGATTCCAAGCAGTCACAGGATTGGTCCTTCACTCATATCCAATATGAGTAAGGCCAACACAATCCTTTCTCCAACTTCTCCAAACGCTTTTATGTGCGACCCTATAGGCTCATATTGCGTTGGAAGTAAGACTAACTGTTGATTGCTTTAAGATCACCTCAGAAACTCCAACATCTCCCTCCCTCTTATTCAAACAAATATATT
Source organism: Dactylorhiza incarnata (assembly GCA_033032865.1). Classification (NCBI taxonomy): domain Eukaryota; kingdom Viridiplantae; phylum Streptophyta; class Magnoliopsida; order Asparagales; family Orchidaceae; genus Dactylorhiza; species Dactylorhiza incarnata. The sequence continues at coordinate 9,049,587 of JAWHQI010000015.1, forward strand.
CTCGCTGCGGTCGACTACGTGTCGAGGTGGGCGGAAGCGCAAGCTCTCCCCACCAACGATGCGCGAGTCGTCGTTAATTTCTTAAAAAAATTATTTTCTCGATTTGGCACGCCGTGCGCTATAGTGAGTGATCGGGGCACCCATTTTTGCAATAGTCAATTTACAAAAATCTTAGCAAAATATGGTGTCACGCACAAATTATCCACTGCATATAACCCACAAACGAGCGGCCAAGTCGAAGTTGTTAATCGAGAATTAAAATGGATTTCTAGAAAAAACTGTTTCGATTAATCGGAAGGATTGGGCAATAAAGCTCGATGACGCGCTATGGGCCTATCGAATGGCATACAAGACCGCTATCGGTTGTACACCGTATCGAATGGTTTATGACAAGGCTTGCCACCTTCCGGTCGAACTAGAACACCGCACATTTTGGGCGCTTAAATTTTTAAATCTCGATTCCACTTTAGCGGGCGAACAAATAAAATTCCAAATGAATGAATTAGATGAGTGGCGAGCGAATGCGTATGAGAGCAATAAATTATATAAGGAGCGAACAAAGTTTTATCACGATAAACACATAAAATTTTCGAAAACTTTTTCGCCGGGCGACCTCGTCCTCCTTTATAATTCTCGCCTTCGCCTTTTTCCGGGAAAACTAAAATCCCGATGGACCGGACCCTTTATTGTTAAAGAGGTTTGGTCCTATGGGACAATCCTAATTTCCCCCCCCGGAAAAAGGTACCTTCAAAGTAAATGGGCAACGCCTTAAGTTATATCTTCCAAGAGAGCTAGCTAACGAGAAGAGTGAATCATTATCTTTTCATCCTATAATATGATCGGCAAGTGGGTCAAGCTACGCGACCTTAAACAAAGCGCTTTTGGGAGGAACCCCAAAGTTATCTTTTTATTATTTTTCTTATTATTTTAAAATGTTTTGTAGGTAACCGCCGCTTCCCCCGCATCTTCATAACCAGGTAAGCCCTCTTAACCTCTCCTTCGTTTCTATTTTTATTTTTATGTTTGTCTTGCATTTTTTTCTTTTACTTCATACTTAGTTTTAAACATTGGGGACAATGTTTAACTTTAAGTATGGGGGTGTAAATAGTTCTTTGTAAATAGTTGTTAAATTAGAAAATTTTCAAAAAAAAAAACATTTTCTTCTATTTTAGCACTTGTAAAACCCAAAAACTCAAAAAAATTTAGAAAATTGAAAAATTTAAATCTTGGAAAGGGACGTTTGGGACCTCACCCCATCTCACCTCCTAGTACCGTGAGAACCCTTCACGGGGTATACCTCGGGAAGTCCAAGAATTAACAAAAAAAAATAATTTAAGCTTTTTAGTATATGTTTTTATTGTTGATTTCTTATCAAAAATCCAAAAAAAGATAATATAAAAAAAATATATATATATATATGAAAAAACTTAAAATACAAAAAAATAAATAAATCTTATACCTCTCCTATTTGTTGTTTTTGTGATTTCTTAGAAATCTAGTTGAGAATGTTTATAAGCATGTTTAAGTTTTTAATTGGCTAAAATTTTGCTTATCATAGTTTGTTAATTTTAAATTTGAGGTAATCTTGATTTAAGAATCATCTTATGATTTTAACTTGATTAGAGAACTTATTTAGCATGACTTCTCTTTTTTTTAAATGGCTTCATTTTGTAGTGAATTTGCTAAACCTCTTTAGATTTCAATTATATTTTCTACTAACTTTTTAGATCTTAGGAAATTTAATTTTACTAGAATTTGCTCTCAATATAATTTAAAGCTAGCTAGATTTAATTTCCTTCTTTACCCCCTTTGTTGGCAAAAAAATGAAGTTTAAAAGATCATATGTCATGGGAATAAGAGGATAAAATTCATTATTCCCTAAACATGTGCACCCTAAATATTTGAAAAGATTATATGGCATGAAGTAAGAGGATAAAATTCATTACTCCTAAACCATATACATTTTGGGTTGTTATTAGAAGAGAAAAAAAAGAGAAAAAAAATAGAGGTGAGAGGATAAAATTCATCACCTCAAATCAAAAATCTCTTCTTTTGCCAAATTTTATGAAATCCCCCTTAGCCAATTATCATTGTTCTAGATTTAGTTTAAGATTATGGAGAGAGCAATATTTAGTAAGTTACTTTTCCTTAAGTTTCTTTTAAGATAGAGTTCTTATAATTTTAATTTAATCTCGTTTTATAATTTGTACAATATTGTTAAACTAATTAATTTTCTTGAGAAGTCCTTGCCTAAACATTTTCCCTCTTTTCAAATCATCATCATAATTTAGGACTTAACTCCTCCTTGAATTTACTCTTAACTTAACTTTTGGTTTAAATAAAATTTTAGTTTAAAATTAAAATTTTTTAAGAATGTCTTATAAATTATGTCTCACACTTTTGCTCTGGAATAACAAAACCTCAAGTATGGGGGTATTTGATGAGTAGTATTTATGCGTATTTTAATTATAGTGTTTAGTTTAGTTTTAATTTAAAATTGCAAATTTTATTTATATTTTAGTTTAAAATCACTTCTTTTATAATTTCTGTTCTAAATGTAGTTTTACTTTTATTTTTGCAGAATTTTGGGAAAAATTGGAGAAAATCACAAGTCACGCCCTCAGTCATGCCCGTGACCAAGGGCGTGTGACCTAAAGATCTGCGTTCGACGAAATTGCCCCTGCGTTCGACAAAATTGGAGCTGCGTTCGACGAAAGCTCTCTGCCTCTGCGTTCGATGAAATTGCTTCTGCGTTCGACGAAAGTGAAGCTGCGTTCGACGAAAGCGCTCTGCCCCTGCGTTCGACGAAGCCTGAGCTGAGTTCGACGAACGCGCTCTGCCGCGCCGAATTATAGCCCACACTGCATTAATTGAAGGCGCCCAGGTACACGCTCGTGACCCGAAATGTCACGCCCGTGACTTTCCCGCGTGATCCCTACACGCCGCCGAGACGCAAGCCAGCCCATGTTGCTTTTAATGAAGCCGTCACAAGTCACGCCCGTGACCCAAGTTACATGGGTGTGTAATGTTCGAATTTCTCCCGCTGTCATGCAAAGTCCACGCCACTGTCAGATCCAATGTCAGCAATGTTTACACGCCCTAGGTCACGCCCGTGACCGAGGGTGTGTAACTTGATTTTTTTGCCTATAAATTCAGAGGCTCTCCTTGAGTACAGAGTTCAGAATTTTGGAGATGGGGAGGTGCTGCTAGAGCTGATAGTGAGTTTTTCAAGTTCATGTTTTTCTTAAGCTTTCATGTTCTCTCTTTTCCTTTCATGCAATGTTTTAATGTAACTTTCATGTACTAGTTTTTTTCTTAAGCTTATAATCTTAATTTCCCTTGCTTTGTACTCATTAATTAAGGTTTGTAATAGTTTTGGTTTTCAATAAAATTAAGTTTGCTCTCTTTCATGTTCTCTTTCTCCTCAAGTACTTTTCCTTTCATGCAATGTTAATTTTTCTTTTCTTTTCCCCCTCCACTATGTTTGAGCATTAAGCCTTTTATTATCGTTTAAATCCTTCACTTAGGTTGCAAATTGTCTCTTTTTAGCTAAGTAATCAAAACCTCCAAAAAATCATTAGATAAGATAATAGTGACTTTCCTCGAAGTAGAAGTAATCAACGCGCCCCGTGGAATACGACCTTGGTATTTCTAATATCCCATACTATAGATGATAAGGTACACTTGCCTTAATCGGATATAGTTTTGGAGAAATCCTTCAAACCTTCACTTAATTTCAAAACATGAAATTTCTATATCACTCCCACTAAAGATGATCATTCAGGTATCTTATACCCATTGATCTAACATGACTATCATGCTTCTTTTGCGCAAGAGGCTTTGTCAATGGATCCGCTATGTTTTCTTCAGTCGATACTCTACAAATGCTCACATCTCCTCGATCGACAATCTCTCGAATAAGATGGAACCGCCGAAGTATGTGCTTGGAGCGCTGATGATATCTAGGTTCCTTAGCTTGGGCAATTGCACCGTTGTTGTCACAGTAGATAACTTCGGGATCAACAATGCTAGGAACTACATTTAGCTCGCCGATGAATTTCCTAATCCACACAACCTCCTTTACCGCATTTGCGGCAGCAATATACTCGACTTCTGTCGTAGAATCGGCAACTGTCTCCTGCTTGGAACTCTTCCAGCTTACAACTCCTCCATTAAGGCAAAATACAAAACCTAATTGGGACTTTGAATCGTCCTTATCAGTTTGGAAGCTAGCATCTGTGTAACCACTTACAACGAGCTCTTCCTCTCCACCATACACCAAGAATGTTTCCTTAGTCCTTCTCAAGTACTTTAAGATATTCTTGACAGCTATCCAGTGACCATCACCAGGATCAGACTGATACCTGCTCGTCATGGTCAAAGCATAAGAGACATCAGGTCGAGTACACAACATTGCATACATGATTGATCCAATTGCCGAGGCATATGGAACCAACTTCATGCGGTCCTTATCTTCCAAAGATTTAGGACACTGGTCCTTAGAGAGACTCACACCATGTGACATGGGTAAGAATCCTTTCTTGGACTCAAGCATGTTGAACCGTTTCAACACCTTGTCAATGTATGTACTCTGGGTCAAACCCAACAACTTCTTCGATCTATCTCAATTGATCTTAATACCAAGTATATAAGTCACTTCACCCAAGTTCTTCATAGAATAGTAGTCCCCTAGACTATTCTTAACAACTTGCAGGGTTGGAATGTCATTCCTGATCAGCAGTATGTCATCTATATACAATATCAGGAAAACGACAATGCTCCCACTAATCTTCTTGTAAACACAAGGTTCATCTTCATTCTTGATGAAACCAAACTCTTTGATCTTCTCATCAAAACACAGATTCCAACTTTGAGAAGCTTGTTTCAATCCATAAATGGATCGATTCAACTTGCATATTTAGTGGCTTCACTTGGAGATACAAAACCCTCGGGTTGTGTCACATACACTTCCTCAAGGAGATTTCCATTAAGGAAAGCCATTTTGACATCCATTTGCCAGATCTCGTAGTCATAATACGCAGCAATATCAAGTAGAATTCTGATGGACTTGACCTTGGCTACAAGGGAAAAGGTCTCATCATAGTCAACACCATGAATTTGCCTGAAACCTTTAGCCACCAGCCGGCCTTTGAATGTCTGTACATTCCCATCCATGTCAATCTTCTTCTTGAAGACCCACTTGCACCCTATGGGTCGTAGCCCTTCAGGTGGTTCCACCAAGGTCCAAACTTGGTTTGCATACATGGAGTCCATTTCAGATTTCATGGCCTCAAGCCACTTCTCGGAGTCAGGTCCACACATAGCCTCTTGATAGGTTGCATGCTCATCATCATGATCCATAAGCAACACATTACCTATTTGAGAAATGAGAAATCCATATCTCTCAGGCTCAAATCTTGGTCTATCAAATCTACGTAGGACTTGTGTTTCTTGAGCAGGTTCTCTAGCTACAACAAATTGTAGTCCTTGCTCAGGTTCCAATTCAAGTTCATTCATTGTTTGTGGTTCTTGAACCTCTTCAAGTTTTACCTTTGCAGTCTTTCTGGATAAGAACTCTTTCTCCAAAAAGACGCCAGTCCTTGCGACAAATACTTTGCCCTCGGACGGCAGGTAGAAGTAATACCCCTTGGTTACCCTAGGATATCCCACAAGATAAAACTTATCTGATTTGGGTTCCATCTTGTCAGACATTTGATGTCGTACGTATGTCTCACAGCCCCAAATCTTAATGAACGACATACTAGGATGCTTCCCAGTCCATATCTCATATGGTGTCTTTTGAATCGTTTTCGTCGGAACGCGATTTAGTGTAAAAGCAGCAGTCTCTAGAGCAAAACCCCAAAAAGAAATGGGCAAATCTGCATGACTCATCATCGATCGCACCATGTCTAATAGGGTACGATTTCTCCTCTTAGAAACACCCAATACTAGAAAACAGTTTTTTTGCCACGGTAATTTGCCGTGGCAAAAGGTCTAAAACCGTGGCTAAAGATCTTTTGCCACGGTTTAGCCACGGAAAAAATTCGTGGCTAAAGGTCGCGTGGCGAAAAAGTTGTAGCCACGGAATGGCCGTAGCTAAAGGTATTTGCCACGAACGAAAAAAATCATAGCTAATACCTATAGTTTTAGCCACGGTTTCTCCTCGTAGCAAAAGTATTCCAATATATGTCTTTGGTTCGTTTGCCACGGTATAGTGCCGTGGCAAATATCATGCTTATTAGCCACGGCCTTATGCCGTGGCTAATACATATTATTAGCCACGCCCCAGGGCCGTGGCTACTTTGGGTCCTATTAGCCACGGTTTCTGCCGTGGCTAATAGTATTTCCGATTTTTTTTTTAAAACTATAGCCACGGTTTAATACCGTGGCAAATGTGTTTTTTGATTTTTTTAAAAAAACATGCTCAAAAACCATACTGTCATACTGTACAACTAAAAGCTGCTTAAACAAAAGATCATCCATCTTTATGAAGTGGCTGAGCTTAAGAACGGGTCAACCTCAATGCAAGCTGAAGCAAAACACATTATAAAGCTAAATAAAATAAAATTGAGTTAAGATTAACGCATTATAAAGTTATCTAAACTTTGACTCAGAAACACTCTACATGATAGTAATCTCATAAAGTGAACAGTGGAAAGCAAAGAGGAGAAGGCAGTATTTGTAAAGTAAAACATTGGTACCTGACATTTTTATTCACTCAGTTTTGGTGTTAAACGTGAAGCATTGGAGAAAGAGAAATGGCTGTTATAGATACATCTACAGAAATAGCATCTATCTACCTAGCCAGGATGACATCCCAAATCCTAAGACTTCCATCCATGCTAGAAGATAAAAGCCATTTTCCATCATCACTGAAACACACATCAGTAATACGGTCTGTGTGACCTTCAAATTTGCGAACCAATCGGAGTGCCACAACATCATATAGCCATAAAACCATATCATCTGCTACAGTAGCCAGAAGACCTGCAAGGAGATGATAAGATTTATTGAAAATTTTGACAAGAATAGTTTTTACAAAAATATACCTACTAAGAATATATGAGGTCAGACAGATCACTATATCGTGCAGGACTACAAAGAGAATCATGTGCTAATTTTAAATAATTATATTCACAGGCTTTATAGAGTGCAGGTGAAGCAATATAATTTTTCAACAACTGCCCTTGTCAGCCTGGAATAAAAAAAATAGGAAAAGGCTTCATAATTGTGTGAACAGGAGTTCGATGCATTACCATTTGTTCGTTGGTACACCATCTTTGTAACTGATCGACCAACTTCCCATCTAGATTTTACTTTACACCCCTTGAAATCCCATACCTTCATGTTTAAGAATAGCTCACAATGTCTATGTGTAGGATCGAAATTGATAATGAAGAAAGTGCACACAATATAGATGAAAGATAGACATGGATATAAACATGAAAAGTATTTAAGATAGTAGAAAGAACAATATTAACAATAGTGATGGCTCCATGGCAGACATGGAAATAAAAGAAAAGACTAGAATCAAAGTTGAAAAAGTATAAGTGCCTCAGCAGAACAAGCTAATTAAAAGTAGACTGATTAACTGACACAGATTTAGAGAGCAAATCGACTTATTTTTTTACTTATTCAGTGTATGTCCTTCTAGTTTTGGTGTTAAACGTGAAGCATTGGTACAGTAAAAAAACATGCTCAAAAACCATACTGTCATACTGTACAACTAAAAGCTGCTTAAACAAAAGATCATCCACCTTTATGAAGTGGATGAGCTTAAGAACGGGTCAACCTCAATGCAAGGTGAAGCAAAATACATTATAAAGCTAATATGTTACACGTTTAGAACGATATAAACATTGAGTTCATCGAATAACGTCACTCGGAAACTCAAAATGCACTCACACTTTGGTTTGAGAAAATGTCTAATATGTTGACTTCGGAAACATACTACAATAAAATTGGAATGGTCACAATCAAGCTAAAGTCATTAAGAGAACAAGAACTCAACTAAAGTTATATGAGAAGCAAGCATCTTCAATGCCAATACTGGAAAATTACAAACAAACAGAATTACACGAGACTAAAGTTGCAAAGGAAAGCATATTTTCGTACCATGCTTCATCAAGGAGAGCAATAATCCTGTGGAGCTGAATCATGCATATATGGTAGACAAATAGTAGCAGTCCAAGATAGAATAGTAAGGTTAGATGAATTAAGAGGTAAACCTATGGAGCTGAATCAGCGCCTGCAGATATGGTAGACTGACTCTCTTTTAATATGGTATTCCAATCCCTTAATTTCCTTGCTTCACTGCACTTTCCAATGAAAACTTGCACAACCTTCACCCTTGAGATTTCATCCGAACTGACTTCATTCTTTGCTAACTTATAGTGATTGGCTGCTCTCTCCGGCTCACCCAATCTATAATATATGTAAAAGAATAAGAAATATCTATACTTAACATTAGAAGAGTACAATTTTTTTTCCAGAAAAAGGCCTTATGAGCACAAATAAATACACTTGGGAAACAATGTCAACAATAGAAAGGATGGCCAATGAAAACAATACCTGTCAATAATAGAAAGGATGGCACGGCTGTAGCGGTCGTGAACGTGGTGGTTATGAACCGTTGTTCATGAACGCCCAACCATAGCTTCCTCTTATTTCGATTTCTCATTATCACCATTTCCATGACCAACAACCTAGGTGGGGGAGCTGATTCCATTTCCAAGCGAAATTAATTAGTACTTCAAGGTCACCGAGAATAATGAAGTAAAAGGAAGTTATAGTGCACTAGAGATTAAGGGGGGAGAAAGGACCATTGAAAACTTACTAACCAGGATGGCAACTATCAATTAATCAAGCCAAAAACAAACAACATCCATGTAAGATTAGGTTTAGTGTTGCTAGAAAATAAGGTAAGAAGGTGAAACGCATGGGTTGCCTGATCCTAGGCCATCCTTAGTGCGTAGGAGTTCAACACCACAGAAGCCCAATCGATTTTGAGAAAGGATGTACAATGAAAACAATACCTGTTTCTGTGAGCTAATCCCGACAATTTCCATAGCCCTCCGAGTAGCCAAAAATTCGAATCGAATGAATTTAAGTTAGATCCACCATAGCTTTAGCAAGAAAAGGAGTTAGTTTTTATAAAAGCAGCACACACATGCAGTTTTTAATTGCTCAAAATAAATTCACCACACAAAAGTGAAATCAAAAGTGTTTCAAATTTTTTGAAATTGTTTATCATAAGTAGATCAATATTAAAGTCTTTAATTTGGGTAGTGCAACATCTGCTGAAATTCCGCATCTTCGTGAGCGCTATTTTCATCCCCAACCTAAAAAATTATACATTAGAGATATGTTAAACATATTAATAATTAAATGAGTAATAAAAAAGACTACTTACTTGTCCAGTGCTAGACGGTATCGAAGGATCTGCTCGGTTTCTAGAAGAGGGTGTTGTCGATGTCAATGGGTAGCCAACACGCGCCAAATGAGCTTGCATCTCTTGTTGTAGGCGTGCCATCTGTTCTTCCATTTGAACTTTAACTTGTGCCTCCATTTCTGTCTTCATTTGGGCAATTTGAACATCAAACTGAGATTGCATTTCCTCTCGAAGCTGAGAACGGATTGACTCAACCGCTTCATGACTAGGTTGTAAATTAAGTTCTTTTTTCCTCATTAATCCCCATGTACGCAAACGCCCATGTCCATCCTCTCCCATCACCTAAGTGAAGCATGAATCTCTATATTCTGCGGTGCGCTCCTCCTCAGGCACCTTTCCAAGAAGCATGTTCATATCTTCCTGTGGTATGAAGATATAAAAATAAGAAATGTTACCAATATTTTGACTTTATTTTGAAATTAGTTGTGAGAAAAAAGAAATGGGAACATACAATTGCCTCCTGAGCTTCAAAATCAATTTTGCCCTTCTTATCTGTTCGTGTTCTTATAAAAACATTAATTCTATCTACTTGATGGTTACCTTGTTTCTCCATCTAAAACAATAACAAAAATTAGAAAAATTGCGATATCATATATGCATTATATAAATATATTTTAGATTTTACCTCCAATCGAACAGAGCGAAATGAGGTCCTCCCCATTTTATGGTATCCTCCAAGATTTTCACGGTTGATTGAGTTTTTCTTTGATACCACTCTAACAGATTCTTGTCCCCAATATTGGACAAGAGTTCTCCATTGATCAGAAATAACACGATCTGGAACAATGGCAAGGCGCTCCTCATCATTCGTATATATATCATAGTGATCACGCTTAACGTGATATTTCCACTCTCTCCACCGCATTCCAATTGAATGCAAGCATTTACTTCGAAAATCTAGAGGAACATCTGTATTTTCCTACATTTACTCAAAGAAAAGGAATTGAATAAAATTGAGTTTATTTTATATATGACATTCATTAATAAAAAAATAATAAAGTAACATACCTGCACCTCTCTCCATATAGCATCAAGCATGTCATCGGGTATATCCGTCCATCGTGGATATGTGTGTGGCAGTTTAAACCCATTTCTAGCTAATATACCGAGTTGGCTAACAAATGGTTGCTCGCTCTTGCCTGTAGGGTACCCAAATCTATCAAAATCAACATGAAATCGCTCAACTGTCCCCCACATTGGGATGCCATGTGCATGGCCTCGACCTCTCTTTTTATTAATACTCTCACAAGAATTTTGAAGATCTGTATTAAAAAATGTCAATAATTAAATTAAGTTATAATAATACAAAAGTAAAAAAAAAATTATGATTCGAAATACCTGCATTCTCAAGTGAATGTGATGTGTCAATGGGTTGGGAAATTGGTGTAGGTTGTGCTGTTGCACGTGAAATTGAATGTAGAGTGGTGATGGGTTGGGATATTGGTGCAGGATTTGTATTAGGCTGGGAGATTGAATGTGCGGTGGCGGATTGAGAGAGTTGCAACTTGTCATTCATAGTTTTTCCTCGAGTGTCTTTCTTCCCCATACCTATAAAAAGTTTATAAATCAAATTACATTATTTAATCAAATATAATTCTAAAGAACTACATATTAAATGACTAAGTATAGTAATTTGTAAATCTAAAAAATTAATATAACATACAATATTACTCTTCATTAGTGATTTCATCATCAACTTCTACAAGCATATCATCAACAACATCACCATCAACTCCTTCCCTAACCCAATTAGTATCATCATCGCGTACACATATTGTTTCATCCAAATGTTGTCGGCTTAATGGTTCTACTTGAGGTTCAACATCAAATGAATCTCGAACTGCCACATTCATAACGACTTCCCAATCTGGTTCTAGAGGATCTTTGATGTAACAAACTTGCTCTACTTGAGTGGCTAATATGAAAGGCTCGTCTATCATTTTATTTTGTTTATACATCAAATGATTGAAGTTCACAAGAGTGAAACTAAATTCATCTAGCTTTTTTCCAACTTGAGGGTCAACCCAATCACACTTAAATAGGATGAATCTAAAATCATTACTATAACGAATCTCAAAAATATCTGTTAACCTTCCATAGTAAGTGACACCCCCAACACGTGGGTTTTTATCTTTGGAGCTAGCATAACTAGTTGTACTTGCTTTAAGCAGCACGCCACTATTTTGGGTAATTCTTTTATGATCTTTGTACTTCGTGCGAAAACGAAATCCATTAATAAAATATCCATCATATCTCCATGCCCAATTATCAGGACCTTCACTAAGATGTTCAACTTCTTTGATAAATTGATGTCAATAGACCTAACCTGCAGAGATAGTCAAAACTTGAAAGAAATTAATGAAATGATTCATTAAAAATTTGATCTCCATTAATATATTGAAGAACTTACATATTGTTTAAACCATGAATGAAATGATTCATTATGAGCTTTATCAATTTGATGTTCGATCATACGAGGCATTGTCTTTGTAAGTTCTTCGATGTGCTTCCTATATAAGAAGACATTTTGATGTTAAAAAAGTAACATCAAAGTAGATTGATAGGAAAAATATGACAACTCACTTTAGAAAAGGTGTGATTGCATCTGTGTTGAAAAGAATATGACGATGCATTTGTGTCCAAGAAACCTCATCAAGTTATACCCTTTTCCCCTTTTTAAAAGGACGACCAATGTCATGACCTCCATCATAATTTCTATTTTGCCGATTAGATTTTGTTTCAACGCCATCAAGATATCGTTCACAAAAGTTCATACATTCCTCCATTAGATATCCTTTCGCAATAGAACCTTCTGGATGAGCACGGTTATGAACATATTTCTTCAAGGTAAGTAGATACCTAATTCCAATATATACAATAAGTTAATAAAAACTATAATATATATATATATTCAAGTATTTGAAATGTTAATTACCTTTCAATAGGGTACATCCATCGAAATTGCACCGGACCACCAACAGAGGCCTCTTCAGCTAAATGTATTGTTAGATGCTCCATAATATCAAAAAAAGAAGGTGGAAATATCTTTTCAAGATGACATAGTGTAAGAACTATGCGTTCTTGTATGATCTTCAAGTCAACATGCTTAATAACCTTTGAGCACAATTGTCTATAGAAATTAGATAACTCAATAAAAACCTTCACAACATCTGGTGGCAATACTTTTCTTATGGCTATTGGAAGGAATCGTTGCATAAGAATATGCATATCATGACTCTTAAGACCCCAAATATTTCTCTCTTTCAAATGTACACATTGAGAAATATTAGATGCATAACCATCTGGCACTCTGATGTTTTTTAACACTTGTAGGAAAATATCTTGATGTACTTTATTCATTGAAAATCGAGCTGCAGGTAAGAAGACCTTACCGGATGCAAGGTGTTGTGGGTGCAATTTTGTTCGAACACCCATTTCTTTTAAATCTTGTCTTGCTTTTAACCCATCTTTTGATTTTCCTACAACACTCAATATTGTATAAAGCAAATTTTCACACATATTCTTCTCTTGGTGCATTACATCAATGAAATGACGTGCTTGAAAACTCTCCCAATATGGCAATTCAAGGAAGATACTTTTTTTCTTCCAACCCTTTTTTTGACCAATATTACTAACTCTACGATTATCTTCTCTCTTCCTCTTTTTAAGATCATCCTTTTTGTACTCAGTAAGTACATCATTCAGTTGTGTCGTGATATCACTTCCCTTTAACATAGGAGGTTTCGCTTCAAATTCACGACATCCATTAAAAGCTACCTTATCTCTTCAAAACCTGTGCCCACTGGGTAACCATCGACGATGACCCAAGTAACAATATTTTCTACCATTTGTTATCCACTGTGATTTAGTTTGCAAATTACAATTTGCACAAGCATACTGACCTTTTGTACTCCATCCTGATAAGTTTGCATATGCAGGATAGTCATTGATTGTCCAAAATAATGCTGCACGTAGAGTAAACATCTGATTTTTTGATGCATCATATGTTGCCACACCATCATTCCATAATTCATTCAATTCATCAATCAATGGTTGAAGATAAACATCAATAAAATATCAGCCGTGATTTTTTTGATGTGGCTAATGTAGAAAAATTCATAAGAATGGATAGCTGATCAAATCACAAGCTAAGGTATAATAAAAAATGAGACACGTTATCATTAATGACCATATAGAAACTTTTAAGCATCAAAACTAAAACAATGGTAGAAAATAGAAACTAATAAGCATCAAAAGAAATGTGAAGGAGCACATACCATTACACCAAATGTCATTATAATTATTAGTTATTGAACACATCTTCAAATTAATTGATAGTTATGTTTGCATAATTAAAAAGTAAAAAAAAATTTATATCCTAGGTTTTTTTAATGTAAAACTCAAACTTGTATCGTATCTTATCACGCCACCCATGTAACATAGTTTAAAAGCAATTTTCTTCCTTAATAACCTTTTATACCTCCTGATTTTACCACCAAGCTTACTTATCAATAAATGCTTTTTTCTAGGCTGCCCTAAAATATTTATGATAATCTTAGACTAACCATCTTATCTCACATAAGACTTAGCTCCATAAAAAACCCTAGTTTTCCTTCTTTAAGGATCAACTTTTAAAGGTTAACAATTTAATACCTTTCAAATTTCACCATCTAATCCTAGGATAATTATTTATTTATTTTATTTCATTTTATTTCATTTATACTCTCAAATCTCCATAACTACTGCTATATGTTGCGTAATCAAACTTTCTTTTGGGATTACTTTACGATCTTTGAAGATATTTCTTCCTGCTAAACAAAATTTAGACTATTTGTGATATGATGGTGCAACTTTATTGAGCAACGAAAGGTTCCTCTTGATTCTTAAATAAGTGTTCAAGAATGCAAGATCATGTGCAATGGAGAAATTAAATAGAGCTTCCCTCAAAATTATGATTAAATTTCTTATTAAGCATCAACCATAAATCTTCTCATAACCCATACCCCCAAAGCATCAAACAATATTGACCTTTCATGGTATAAAAAAAAATAGTAGCTGCAAAGGAAAATTTGCATCTGTTATTTTGGCTTGCAGACATTTATATAATATTTTTACACTGATATACATGTCAAATGTTATCTAAATAGGCCAAATTCAGACAGCATCTAAAGATGTTTAAGAGATTGCAATTTGCATACAAATATACAATAACATCTGGGATTGCCTAAATGGCTTTATATAATAATAACATTGAACCAAACATAGAGTATTCATGGATAACTTTGACTTTAATAATATTGGCAACTTAATAATATTGACATCTAAATGATATTGAACCCCTTAATCTCGTTCAATAAAGATACAGAAGAATCTAAACCCAAGTGAAATATGTGGTAAAGATAGTAGCAATCAAAGAACAAGAGCAAAACTCCAAACATGAAGCCCTGCAATTCAAGATCCAATAATTCCTAAAGAACATGCGCGCACAGACACCAATTCAATGGAATTTCAATGGGTCCTATTGAAAAAAATAGCAAATAAAGATATTCTTTATCACATTACCCTAAATCTTAAACTACTTGGGATTACTTTACAAATCCTCACTCTCATCATCCGTGTGAGCACTGAAAGATGTGTTTACTCTATTTCACCCACAAATCAATGTGCACAACTTTTACTTGTTCAATTTCAAATTGACTATGAATCAAACAAGGCCTTATTAAACATAAATCCAAAAAAAGAAAATTTTGAGAACAAGAATACATGTATATTGTAGCAAATCTACTTTCTCAATCGATTGCATGAATTAAATTATAGTAGATCCAACTGTCTAGGTGATCGAACCAGGGTAAGAAGAATATGACTATGGAAATAGCACAAGAAAACTAAAATCTCAGAATTTTGGGAACAATGAGAGTGAGAGATTCCCAGTGGTGAAAAATGAGAAGCCAGAGTCTGATCTCGTGCGAGGAAGATATTCACCTCTTATTTATAAGAGTTGGATATGATTTTCAAAGAACAAGAGCAGACCATATGTATAGCCTTGTTTGCATTTTTAGACCCTCGATCAACATGTATACCCTTGAGGCTAAAATACACTCTTCCCTACAAAGATCAATAAAGAGAATAATAGCAAAAAAAAAAAATACCTTAGAAATGGAGGAAAACTACACCGTGCGAGATCGAGATTGAGAGCAAAGATTCAAGCCCTCCACAGTTTCTTAGATTCAAGCCCTCCACGGTGCGAGATCGAGAGAAGCGACGGTGGGAGATGGAGAGTAGCGAGAGCGAGAGACTCGAGAAAGTGAGAGCGAGAGCAGGGAGAGCGATCTTCAGAGGAGAGAGCGGCGAGAGCGATTTCCTTTTCACGGGATAGGGTTTGGGAAGAGGGAGCGCGAATGAAAAATAAGAGGGACGGGACCGGCTTAGGTATTTTTTTGAGGGGAGCAGCGCGAACAAAATTTCGGGGAGCGCCAAATAAAAAATACCGTGGCTAAAACACTATATTTGCTACCAAAAACAAAAACCGTGGAGAATATTACAGGTTATTGCCATGATTATGACTTGTTGTAGCTAATACATAAGTATTAGCCATGACTTTTACAACCCTGGTCAATATCTAAATATTAGCTACGGTTTTTGTAAGTGTGGCTAATACTAGTGTATTAGCCATGAATTTTGAACCCTGGCAAAAAATGTGTAGCTAATACTGGTTTTTCTAGTAGTGACCATTATGTTGCGGTGTTCTGGGTGGGGTGAGCTATGATACAATACCACACTCTTTCAGATGATCACGGAACTCCTGACTCAAATATTCGCCACCTCGATCAGATCAGAGTGCTTTTATCCTTTTCCCAGTTGGTTCTCTACTTCATTCTTAAACTCTTTGAACTTTTCAAAGGTCTCGGATTTGTTCTTCATAAGAAACACGTATCCGTATCTACTGAAATCATCAGTAAATGTAACGAAGTAGTGGAACCCACCTCTAGCCATAGAACTCATGGGTCCGCACACATCACTATGTATGACACCCAAGAGATCATCTGCCCTCTCAGTATGACCAGTGAAAGAGACTTTAGTCATTTTGCCTAATAAGAAAGACTCGCATCTCCCAAATGATTCATAATCAAATGAGTCCAATAATCCATCTTTATGGAGCTTGGATATGCGTTTCTCATTTATATGGCCCAAACGACAATGCCAAAGGTAGGTGGGATTCGAGTCATTTGTTCTTAGTCTTTATTATTTTCAACATTATAGATCGTATGGTCTAAGTTCAAAACATATAAACCATTAAACAATTGGGCTACACCATAACAAACATCATTTATAAAAATCGAACAACAATTGTTCTTAATTATAAACGAAAAGCCTTTCATGTCAAGACATGAAATGGATATTATGTTTCTAGTTATGGCTGGAACGAAATAACAGTTATCTAATTCTATTACAAGCCCAGCGGGCAAAGAAAGACAATTGACACCAACGGCAACGGCAGCAACTCTTGCTCTATTCCCGACGCACAGTTCTACCACCCCTTTACCCAGCATTCTTCTCCTTCTCAGTTCATGCACATTTGTGCAAATGTGAGAACCACATCCGATATCCAATACCCAAGATGAAGGAGCAGAAAGGTTTATCTCTATAACGTAAATACCTGAAGTGGAAGTCACATTTCCCTTCTTCTTTTGCAGATCCTCAATGTAGAGGGGACAGTTCCGCCTCCAATGCCTTGCCTTACCACAGTGGTGGCACTTTCCTTCCTTCGCCAGACCTTTCCTTTTTAGTGCGGAAGACTTGGGATCAAGAGGAGACTTAGATCCAATCTTCATCTTCTTGGATCCCTTGGCCTTTCCCTTGCCCTTATGCACCATCAGTATGGGGCTTGTTGAAACAAGTAAATGGTCTCTGTGGAGTTCGGGGCCCCCAACTAGTTGGGAGGCAGCTGGAACTTACTAATCTCTTGAAGGGACAGACTGAAGCCTCGGAACTAGACACGGACCCTTAGGCTCAGCAAGGAGGACCCACCACACACCCGAAAGATCTTTAGAGCGCTTCCCCTCCCAAGCCAAAGCTGAAGCCCGGGCACCTTGGAGAGCTCTGAAAATGCCAACCAAGGAAAGCCTGAGGAGAGAGAAGCTCTAAAAAGAGAAGTCCTCTCCAAAGGTGCCCTTTGGGTCTTATTTATAGATTTCCTGGACTGGCCTGCAAATAGCAGGATTCCTCCTTTTGATTTCACTATCGGCACCCCAAAATTGGTCTGCTAACAGCCAAACCCCGCTGTTTAAAAAGGCTAATGGTAGACCACCGGGGGTAAAAAGGTAATACCCCTGTCAATCTATGATCAAGGGGTTTGTAAAAACATTGCTCATGAGAGCTCTCGCTGCCTTCTCGCGGTTCTCTTCCGCGACATCCCTCTTGGCGAGCACATCGTTAAGACCTCGCATGGGACCCTTCTGGCGACAGCCACTGAGACCCGTTCTCGCGCGCCTTCCTGCGATCTCACCCTGGTCCCCCAAGATGACTGCCCTCCTCAGCGGATCCGCTGCGATGAGACTGGGCTGCCGAGACGATAGGCCCTCCCGGCCAAACCGCTGAGATAAACTTATCTGGCAGAACTCGACATTCGTCGAACCGAGAAGCGAGTTCGTCGAACGCAGAGCGGATTTCATCGAGCGTGCTTGATTTCGTCAAACGCCTTTCGTCGAACCCAGAAAACTGTTGTAAGCGGCCCACGAGCGGTTGGCTCGCCGGCCCTTCTCGCGTATGCACGGCGAGTACTCATCTCGCCAACCTACCAGCGAACAATCGGCGAGGGCTTGTCTCGCTCGCCCGACTCTTGCGAGGACTTCTCTAGCTTGTCCCCCTTACTACTTTCTTCACAATGTTGACCTCTCGAAACGCCCCCTCCCCCTTGCCTGGCGAATATCGGGGTTGTACACAATCCCCGCTCTTCGTGAGGCTATCTAGGCTCGCTAAGAAACATCCAACCCCTGGTATTCGCCAGCTTCTTGATGATCTGTCAGGAATCTTTTGTAGGACCCACCTGCGGGCTATAAATAGCGCCTTGAGCCACTGTGACATGCAACATTATTTCCTTCTTCTCCTTTTCTCCTTACTATAGCTGTTGAAAGATGCCGCTTTCCAAGGAAATAGAGACTCGCCTACAAGCCTCCAAGGCTGGCGAGCAGTCCTCAATGGGCAGAGTCCCGCGTGGGCGAATCGTCCACCTCTGCTCCGGTACTGACAATGAAGAAGGTGAAAACGGTTCGCCGAACCGGGGACGAGTCAGCGCCACCGGAATCTCCCCCAGACAATCGCTCCCCCGAGAAGGTAGGAGTCATAATTAGCCAAGCTCATAAATTGATCTTTCTGAATCTCGCTTGATCGCAGGATCACGCCGCCAACACGGGTAATGGTGAGCCTGAAACTGCGTATCGCCACATTCCGCCAGCCAGCACGGACCCCGCTGACAAGAAGGCAGCAGGTACCCCGCTATTCTCGTTCGCTCACGCATTTTTGTTGACTAATGGCTCCTGGTTTCTTTCTCTTCACAGTCTCGCCCCAGAAGACCCCGCCTCATCAAGACTCGCAGCCTCTGTCGCCGGTCCCTGACACGACCATAAAGATGCCCGGGTTTAATCTTCTGGTGAGCGAGGACTCTGGCGGTTCAAGACCGCTGAAGATTCCCCCAATCAACAGCGCGGCGTACCCTCCTAGCTTAGGAAAATCTCTTTTGCCCCACTACGACAACGTCTTTGAAGGTCGGCCTGGGTCTTCTCGCCCTGGGCCTTCTCGCCCTCCTCCGGGTAAGGGTTTCTGGACCCTCGCTAGATATGAGGATTTCCCCCGCCTGTTAACTTTCTATTCTCTCTCGCAGAGCACTCTGAGACCCCGCACACTGACTCGAACTTTGGGGACAAAGGAATGTCCCCCTCCCAGAGCAAATGGAGGACTTCTTGGGGGATCCGCGAGATCCCGAGGCGATGAAGCGATGAACTGCTGAATTATTTCAGAAGCAAGGTCGGATGCTGATGGATCTCAACCTTCAGGTGAGACGAGATAGAGAAGCTGCCAAGGAGAGACATGCCGCCCTGATGGATGAGTGCGCGAGACTCCGAGCCGTGTTACCTCGTGACCACGACGAGACTGTCAGGCCGCCGGAGGTGCATATTGCGAGGATGAGGGACTATGCCTACCTTATGGATAAGGAGGGCCGGGCGGCCCAAGATTATTACAACTCCCAGGTACCGCCGCGGACTGGCTCGCGAGGTGGCGGCAGATGGAAATGGTTGCACCATTAGTCTCGCGAGCCCGCCTCCCTTCTGCGAACCTTTCCTGTTTACTATTGTTTCTTCTTATAATGGACAGTCCCGTAACTATTTGCTGCTTTTATTTATGAATTCTTGCTTGGTAGTAGTTATTGATAGTTATTTATGGATTCTCGTAAGCTATTCTTATAGCTATGCCCTTTTCATATTTTATTCCTGCCGTAATCTATTCTGCTCTCGCCAAATATTTATTCATGCTGGCTTCGCGAGAAGATCTCGCCCACGTGTTATTTTTTGAATGCAATGTGTTTCTCGCACACATTCAGGCGGTGACATTTTGCTAACCGCACCCAACGGCGCTTCAACTTCTTCCCGCCATTTTGGTTTTGCTATAAATAGGGTCATAATTGAGAGCCACCTACCACATTCATCGTCAAACTTTCTTCCTCCCTTGCTCGAGAGATCTCATCGTCGCTCCCTCGAGCCTCTTTCTTCTTTCGCAGGTTTCCAAGATGGTTTCTGATGTTGCCGAGGCCGAGGGTCGGCGGAAGTGTGCCTGGGCTTTCGCCGACCATTCTTTCTTCAACTGCAATCTGACCGAGGAAGAGTACTTCACTGCGGTCGCCGACTATGTACCCCCAGCGTTCTCGGCTCATCGCCCTCACGAGGACGAAACAATCAACTCCCTCCTCGCCGACGAGCTGGCCATCCCGACAGCCCATTTTGCGGTGGGCCTGCGCCTGCCCCTATGGCCTGAAGTCCGCCAGGTACCAATTAATCTCGCTTACCCTTTTCTCTTGTTGAATCAATCTCGCTTGCCGTGTACTGACCTCGCTTTCTTTTGCTCACCAGGTGTTCAAGCACTACGACATCGTTCCAGGCCAGCTCACCCCCAACGCCATGGTGGTGATCATAGCCTTCGCCAGCTATGTGCGTGAGGAGCGCATCGAGTTCAGCCTTCCAGTCTTCTGGAAGCTGTTCTCCTTCCGAGCTTACAAAGACGGCACCGCCTACTTCGTGGGCTCGGGTCCAAAGGTCGTCGAGACCGTGAACAAGGCCCACTATTGGGCCCAAAAGTTCCTCTTCGTAAAGGGGAACTTCGGCAACGTCCCCTTCTCGCCAATTCAGCACATCGAGACCACTTATCGGCCGCCAACTCTCGGCGGCCACGATGCCTCTTTGTACTAGTTCTTCTGTAAGAAGAACTTCGAGGTGATCCATCTTCGCCGGAACCTCGACTCGCTGCTTCCCGTTCTTCCCGGGGAAGGTAATAATCCTGCTCGCTAACCTGCACCCTTTCACATTTTTACCGTAACTTAACTTTCTTCATTCCAGGGGAGCGAGATCTGCTTTACAACCCCCCATATTCGAGCAGCAGGAAGCCTTCTTCCACTCTCTCCCTTGCTACCATGGGAGCGGAAGCTTGCCGCGAGATCACCACCCTGCCTCCACCGTCCTCTCGCAAGAGGCCGGGGGCCTCCAGCAGCCGGGACCCACCCCCCAAGTCTCTGCCAAAGAAGAAGACCAAGAAGAGCCGTGGCACGCTCCCCTCTGCGAAGGGAAAGGAGCATGCCGAGGCTCCCCTCGGCGAGATCGACCTCACCATCCTTTCTGAGGGGGAGGTAGATGAGCAGAGCGAGGAGGCCATCCAGACCTCCGACCAGCCCATTCTAGTCAACCATTGGAACTTCGGCCTCGGCCAGAAGCGTAAAGATGAATCCGACGAGCTCCTAGTGTGTTGGAGGCCGGAGGTTAACAAAGCCGACATCTCCACCATCCTCCCCTCATGGGTGGAGAAGTCGACTGTTAGCGGCCACGCCTTCGACTTCTCCTTCGCCCTCTATGGGCGCGAGGATGCCGGGGCCTACAAGGATGAGACCGAGAGGACTCTTGCCTATGAGAGCGCGAGATCTCAGCTGCGGTCCTTGGAGCTTGCCCATATGACGGGAAGGCGATGCCTGCAGCTTGAGCGCCAAAACGTGGAGCTCGCAAAAGCCTATCAGGGACTCTCCGTCGAGAACGCAGAACTCAAGGAGAAGCTACTCGCCGCCAAAGGTGGTGTGGTGAGTCCCCTGGACCTCGCCACTTCTTTTCTTCCTATGCTTTTCTTTTCTAAAATCTTTCTTTTCTTTATGTAGGACGCCGAGACTGCCGCGAGGTCTGAGGCCCGCATCCTCAAGTTGGAGGGCGAGATCGCTGGGCTAAAGGCCCACAACCACGAGCTGGCCCGCGCGTGCGTCCCCCTATCCTCGCCGCCTGAAGGAAGAGAGGCGAGCTCGAAATGAGGAGGTCCGTGAGGAGTCCACCCAGTCGGCGCGCTACATCTTCCAATCGATGAAGGGGGCCGGCCTGCTGTCTGCCGATGCGGCGGGACTTACCCTTGAGGACATCGTCCCCGAGCTCTTTATCCCGCTCTCGTCGGTTAAGAGTAGCGACATCGAGGGAGAATCTGCGAGTAACCCTTGAAGCCTTGTATTTTTATTTTCTCAAATTTTTGGCAGCGAGATCGCCGCACCTTGTAACTGACCTGTGTATAAATGCAGATTTTTGTCATTGTACTGTGTTTGTTCTTTTTGCCTGTTTTCTTTATACTTACATAGTGTTCTCGCGTATTAATCTCGCTTAGTCTTTAGTGTTCTCGTGATACTAGTTCTCGCGTACCACATAATTGGATCGCTTCGGTATAGAACCCATTTTCGACAGCTCTCGCTTCTTATTATTTGCTCTTTCATTCCGAGCTCGGGAGGGGTGATCTTGTTCTTGAACCCTCTTTTGCCTTTGCTAGCGACACCCCTTGCAGGATCTCTCGCCATGCTTGATTCCGCGAATACTCGTCTGCCGAGCACTGACCGCCGAGAGTACATAGGTAGGGTTTTTCCCTCCCTTTTTATCATACGGATGTTTTTTTTCTTTTTGCCGAGCGAGAGGCCCTTAGTCGGCACTAAAGGTTTGACAGTCGGGGACCGCCCTTCCTGCCAGCATAAAGAACTTCAACCTTGCCAGCCTCTTCGCGAGATCAACCCGACCCACCGGCTAGCGAGAGCCCGACAACGGGATCGTCCGGGGCAATCCATCATAAAGAACTTGTCACCTTGCCAGCCTCTCCGCGAGATCAACCTGACCCACCGGCTAGTGAGAGCCTAACAACGGGATCATCCGTGGCAATCCAGCATAAAGAACTTGTCACCTTGCCAGCCTCGCCGCGAGATCAACCTGACCCACCGGCTAGTGAGAGCCCGACAACGGGATCGTCCGGGGCAATCCAGCATAAAGAACTTGTCACCTTGCCAGCCTCTCCGCGAGATCAACCTGACCCACCGGCTAGCGAGAGCCCGACGACGAGATCGTCCGGGGTAATCCAGCATAACGAACTTATCACATTGCCAGCCTCTCCGCGAGATCAACCTGACCCACCGGCTAGCGAGAGCCCGGCGGCGGGATCGTCCGGGGCAATCCAGCATAAAGAACTTGTCACCTTGCCAGCCTCTCCACGAGATCAACCTGACCCACCGGCTAGTGAGAGCCCGGCAGCGGGATCATCCGGGGCAATCCAGCGTAAGAACTTGTCACCTTGCCAGCCTCTCCGCGAGATCAACCTGACCCACCGGCTAGTGAGAGCCCGGCAGCGGGATCGTCCGGGGCAATCCAGCATAAAGAACTTGTCACCTTGCCAGCCTCTCCGCGAGATCAACCTGACCCACCGGCTAGTGAGAGCCCGGTAGCGGGATCGTCCGGGGCAATCCGGCATAAAGAACTTGTCACCTTGCCAGCCTCTCCGCGAGATCAACCTGACCCATCGGTTAGTGAGAGCCCGGCAGCGGGATCGTCCGGGGCAATCCAACATAAAGAATTTGTCGACTTACTAGATAGCTATGAACAATGTACGGAAAATGAGACAAATAGTAGGTGAAATGATAAAACTTTTTAAGGATAGAATCGCTTCAAGTCATCCCCACTTCTGGCTCGGTCGAGGGGTACCCCTTCCACATCCCGGAGGTGGTACCCCCCGACTTGAGTACTTCACTTACAATGTATGGCCCCTCCCAATTAGGATTAAGCTTACCCACCGCGGCCCCTCTCCCGGCCGCATCGACCTTCTTCAAGACCAGGTCTCCTTTCTGAAAGTGCTTTACTCGGATGTGCTTGTTAAAGTACCGAGCCATTCACCTTTTGATTTCCTCCTGCCGAACAGTAGCGAGGTCTCAGAGCTCTTCTACCAGGTCCAAGGACAACCTTTGTTCCGCGTCGTTTGCCATCAACCATTCTTCATCCCCTTCGCCCGTGACGACCACCCCGGGGGTTCTTACCTCGGATTCTATAGGGAGGACGGCCTCAGACCCATGAGACAGCCTGAAGGGAGTCTCTCCTGTGGCCGTGTTTGGAGTAGTCCTCATGGCCCAGAGGACCGAAGGTAGCTGTTCCACCCAATTCCCCTTGAGATTCTCCACTTTCTTCTTGAGCAGGTTGACGATGATCTTGTTCGCCGCTTCCACCTGCCCATTACTCCTAGGGTGATGGACCAATGCGAACCGAAGGTCGATGCCTAGCTGGGTGCAAAAGTTAACAAACTCCTCGCTGTCAAACTGCGGCCCGTTATCTGTGACTATGGCTAGAGGGAGCCCATGCCTGCAAATTATTTCACCCCAAACAAAGTTTCTCACTACTTGGGATGTTACCTTAGCGAGCGCCTTCACCTCGATCCATTTGGAGAAATAATCTATCATCACTAGTAGGAACCTCCTTTGGCCGCTTGCATGGGGGAAAGGTCCCACCAGGTCCAACCCCCATATCGCAAAGGGCCAGGGGGCCGTGATGGTCCGGAGCCTTTGAGCTTGAAGGAGCTGGAGGGGTGCATAGAGCTGGCACTTGGAGCACCTCTTAGAGAATTCCGCCGCGTCTTTGCTGAGGGTGGGCCAGAAGTAGCCTTGCCTTAGTACTCTTCCTTCCAGGGTCCTGCCCCCCGAGTGACTGCCACACTCCCCGGAGTGAATCTCCTCCAGGACTCTCGGGGCTTCCTCCTCCGAGACACAATGAGCTAGGAGTCCCGAGAGAGTCTTGCGGTATAGTGACCCTGCATGGAAGGAGTAATATGCCGATTTGTACCTGAGCCGCCGTTTGTCTACCCCCTCCTCGGGGAACTTCCCTGTCGTCAAGTAAGTAATGAAGGGGTCCATCCATGATACCCTCCGATCCACCTCCATCAGCTCTCCCTCCTCGATAGAAGGCCGGAAGAGTTCCGATACTGTCCCCCCTACCCGGGGGCCGAACTTGGCCAGGAGGTCTGCTCGGGTGTTCTCCTCTCTTGGGACGTGCTTGATGGAAAAGGTGCGAAACTGCCCGATGACCTCCTTGACCTTTTCCAGGTATCGCTGGAAAGTTGGCTCCTTGACCTCGAACTCCCCCTTGATCTGGCAAGCCACTACCATGGAGTCCGTCGAGACCTCCAAGTCCTGCACTCCCAACTCCTAAGCTAAGCGGAGGCCTGCTATTACGGCCTCATACTCAGCCTGGTTGTTGGTGAGGGGGAAGTGAATGTTGATCGCCTGCTCTATCCTGGTGCCCTGCGGACTCACCAATACTACCACTCCCCTGAAGGAGTGCTTTCCTGACGCGCAATCAACCAATATTTTCCAGGCCACTGGGTGGGGCAACTCAGATTCTTCCAATTCGGTCACATAGTCAGCCATGAAATCCGCCACTGCTTGCGCCTTTATGGATACCCTGGGCACGTAGGAGATATTGAACTCACTCAACTCCACTGACCACTTGGCCAATCTTCCGGAGTGCTCCACCCCCTCCTTGATGCCGCGAAGGGGATGGTCGGTCACTACTCTGATTGAATGTGCTTGGAAGTAGGGCCTGAGCTTCCTAGCCGATACCACCAACGCAAATGCTAACTTTTCCAGGATCGGATATCTGAGCTCGACCTTCCTCAACACCCTGCTAACATAGTAGATAGGGAGTTGTTTCTTCCCTTCTTCCCGGACCATCACTGAGCTGACCGCTTCCGACCTTACCCCTAAATACAGGCATAGGTCCTCCCCTTGCCTCGGCCCTTGCAGTAGCAGAGCCTGGGTCAGTTGTTCCTTTAGTGCTTGAAAGGCTTTTTCGCACTCGGGGGTCCACTCGAATTTCTGGTTACCCCTCAGTACCCTGAAAAAGGAAGAGCATTTTTCTCCTGCCTTGGAAAGGAACCTACTTAACCCGGCTAACTTCCCAGTTAGACGTTGAACCTCCTTCGCATTCCTTGGAGACCCCAATTCGAGGATTGCCCTTACTTTGTCTGGATTAGGCTCCACACCGAGGGGGGTGAGTAAGTGACCTAAGAATTTCCCTCGGCTCGCCCCGAAGACACACTTCAAGGGGTTAAGCTTCATTTTGAACTTTCTCAAAGTCCCAAAGGTTTCTTCAAGATCCCTGAGGTGAGATTCAAGGTCCCGACTTTTGATCATCAGGTCATCCACATAGACCTCCAAGTTCCGGCCTTTCTGTTCGCGAAACACTCTGTCCATCATTCGTTGGTATGTTGCCCCTACGTTCTTCAAACCGAACGACATCATTTTATAACAATAACATCCATCCCCGCTGATGAAGGATACATCTTTGATGTCGGGAGGGTGCATGTGAATTTGGTGATAACCAGAAAAAGCATCTAAAAAAGACATCACAGAGAAACCAACGGCTGAGTCAACCAGCGCGTCGATTCTAGGAAAGAGGTAGCAATCCTTGGGGCAAGATTTATTAAGCAAAGAGAAATCAACACACATATGCCACTTACCAACCCCCTTCTTTACCATCACCACATTGGAGACCCAGCCTGAATACTGGATCTCCGATACAGAACCGGCCTTGATGAGCTCGCTCACCTCCTCCCGGATAGGGATCTCTAGCTTGTCCGCGATGGATCTCTTCTTCTGGCGGATGGGGCGAGTGCCGAGATCGTGGTTGAGGCGATGGCACGCCACATCCGCATCGATCCCCAGCATCTTCGCAGCACTTCATGCGAAGACATCCACATTGTCTTGGATGCAAGCCAAGATCTTCCTCCGATCCTCGGGGCTGAGCTCCCCACTGATCTTTATCTTCTCGAATGTTCCGGCCTTGGTGGTGACTTCCACCTCCACTACTTCCTCCACTGCCTCCAACCTGGATTGTTCTCCCCAGACACTGTCCTTCTCTCCGCCACAGGCGAGCTCTTGGGCTCCCTCCCCCATCTCTTCCTCTCCCACCAACATCAGTTCTTCCGCCCCTCCTCCCAGGGCCTCCTCTTCTCTCTCTCCCTCTTTCCCTTCCTCCGCCCCGGGCCCCTCAGTGACCCCTTTCCGGGCACGAACTACTCCTTCTCCCACCCTTCCTTCCAACTTCTCTTCCTTCTCGGCCTCGGCCACCCCTTCCATCACCTTATCCCACTCCTCCGCTTCTTCCATCCAATAGATGGTATTGACGACAGTCACATAGCACTGCCTCTCCACCTTGGGGTCTCCCCTGATCCGGACTTAGACTCCTCCATCATTGAATTTAAGGCACTGGTGGAACGTGGAAGGGACACACCAGAACGCACTGATAAGAGGCCGTCCTAAGATGGCACTGTAGCTACTAGGGGTATCCACAATCACAAAGCGGCAGTTCCTGGACTGCCCTCCCAAAACCACATGGAGTCCCACTCCTCCTTCTACCTCCTTTCTCTCCCCGGAGAATCCGAACAACGGACCGTCCGAGGCCAACATCCTTCGCGCCTCCACCCCCATCCCGTCAAATGCCTTCTTAAAGATGACGTTGACTGCGCTCCCATTGTCCACAAGGATTCAGGAAACAGTGAAGTTCTCGATCGCCGTTGAATGACCAGCGCGTCGCAAAATGGGTCTTCATAACCTGGCATATCCTTCTGGGTGAATGCGATCTTCTCTGTCGGGGGCGGGTCCAGGGATGTCAAAGCCACACTACGATGATAGATAGTATGGAGGCTCGCCTTCCGGGTTGCCTCAATCCCTACCCCCCATGGATCACCCCGATCCCTCCTCGGGACCCCAAATCGGCCCGGTCTTCGCACCTTTCATCTTCATCCTCCTGGGGTGGAATCTCCTCTATCCTCACCGGTCGCTGCTGCAGCTGCGGTGCTGGGACCCTTGCATTCCTTGCTTCTAAGAACTCTAGGCAGGTGACTGTCATGTGACCTTCCTCCTGGTGGAAGTCACAGTACGACAGTGCCACCCCCCTCTCCTCACCTCCTACTCCTTTGTTCCTTCTTCGGGGCCCAACTCCTCCGGCTCCTACCCCCTTCCTCTTCCTCTTCTCCCCCCTCCTATCTCCATTGCTTGCTGAGGTGGGGGTGGATGCGGTCTAGGACCTTGCCTCCACTCCAACTAATGCGGCCTCCCCTGCCCTCCGTGATAGTTACCACCTCCGTAGGGGAGCCCCCTTCCTGGATCCACATCCCCCCACCTTGCTGCCTCCATCCCAACTCCGGGGCCCTCGCTTCTTCTCTCCTTCTCGGCTCTACCTGCCAACCTTCTAGCTCGCTCAGCCGTGCTAACCTCTTCGTGAACTCGGGGTTTGCCGCCTCCCCGTCTACTTCCTCCGCAACTCTCTCCATCAACTTCTCATAAAACATGGGAACCCTCTTCTTGAAATCCATCTTGAAGAAACCCTCCCGCAGCCCCAAAGTGAAGGCAAGCTGGAGGGTGTACCCTGGCACCTCCTGGACGAGGAGAACCTCCTCCCTGAACCGCTCCAAATACTGAGCTAACGACTCTCCGGACTTCTGCTTGATGGTAAAGAGTGACCAGGGATCCTTCTTCCTTTTCTTTGAGGTGGAGAAGCGCAAGAGAAAGCCTCGACGCAAGTCCTCGAAGGCATAAATCGACTCCGAGGGCAGCTGGTGGAACCAGTCCCTTGCCTTCTCCTTCAAGGTGGTAGCAACAAGTCGGCACTTGAAGGCGTCCGACATAGGTCTGATCGAGACCATATCCTCGAACCACTACAAATGTTAAACGGGGTCATCCTTGTCGGTATACAGTGTCATGGACGACTCTCTGAATCCTTCGGGGAGTGGTGCCGAGAGCACCAACTCGCAAAAAGGGCTCCCCCACTCACCCTATGGACCCGCTCCACTCTCCCTGCGAGCCCCCCTGGCGACCCTGCTCCTGCCGACCTCGGGCTTGCCAAAGGACCACCCGCCGGGGCCCCACTAGCCAGGACCCCTTCTGCTTGGACGACCCTCGCCGGGACCTCGCTCGCTCTCTCCGGGCTGGGGAAAAGTTCTCGCCCAGAGAGGTCTCGTCCTGCACCTTGGGTCGCCGCCTCCCTTCCGGCTTGCAGAGCTAGGGCATTCTCGCAAACCCCAGGTGGAGGAGCCACTTGGGCCATTAGGGTCGCAAAACCACCGAGTGCTATGATGAGAACGCTCTGAAAAGATCCAAGTAGATCTCGCCTAAGGTCTTCCAGCATTTCCATCGTCGCTGGCGCTCCTGGGGGTGGTGTCCCTCTAGGTCCCGCGTCCTGCTCGTCCTCTCCTGTCATACTTCCTTCTTGGGATTTTCTTGAACCAGCTGCACTCCACGCTCACCGCACCAAAAATGTTGAAACCAGTAAATGGTCTCTGTCGAGTTCGGGGCCCCCAACCAGTTTGGGGGCAGCTGGAACTTACTAATCTCTTGAAGGGACAAACTGAAGCCTCGGAACTAGACATGAACCCTTAGGCTCAGCAAGGAGGACCCATCACACACCCGGAAGATCTTTAGAGCGCTTCCCCTCCCAAACCAAAGCTGAAGCCCGGGCACCTTGGAGAGCTCTGAAAATGCCAACCAAGGAAAGCCTGAGGAGAGAGAAGCTCTAAAAAGAGAAGTCCTCTCCAAAGGTGCCCTTTGGGTCTTATTTATAGATTTCCTGGACTGGCCTGCAAATAGCAGGATTTCGCCTTTTGATTTCACTATCCGCACCCCAAAATTGGTCTGCTAATTGCCAAACCCCGCTGTTTAAAAAGGCTAATGGTAGACCACCGGGGGTAAAAAGGTAATACCCCCTGTCAATCTACGATCAAGGGGTTTGCGAGAACATTGCTCACGAGAGCTCTCGCTGCCTTCTCGCGATTCTCTTCCGCGGCATCCCTCTTGGCGAGCACATCGTTAAGACCTCGCCTGGGACCCTTCTGGTGACAGCCACTGAGACCCGGTCTCACGCGCCTTCCTGCGAGCTCACCCTGGTCCCCTGAGATGACTACCCTCCTCAGCGGATCCGCTGGGATGAGACTGGGCTGTCGAGATGATAGGCCCTCCCGGCCCAACCGCTGAGATAAACTTATCTGGCGATACTCGACATTTGTCAAACCGAGAAGCGAGTTCGTCGAATGCAGAGCGGATTTTGTCGAGCGTGCTTGATTTCGTCGAACCCAGAAAACTGCTATAAGCGGCCCACGAGCGGTTGGCTCGCCGACCCTTCTCGCGTATGCACGGCGAGTACTCATCTCGCCAACCTACCAGCGAACAGTCGGCGAGGGATTGTCTCGCTCGCCCGACTCTTGCGAGGACTTCTCTGTTGAAGTTTCTAAGGTGATCTCAAAGCAATCAACAGTTAATCTTACTGCCAACGCAATATGAGCCTATAGGGTCGCACATAAAAGCGTTTGGAGAAGTTGGAGAAAGGATTGTGTTGGCCTTACTCATATTGGATATGAGTGGAGGACCAATCCTGTGACTGCTTGGAATTAACTTGAGAATGTCTCAACGGGAAATCATTTAAAGGGTTTAAACGAATGGATTTATGCTAGACAAATTTGGCTAAAGGGTTTAACCAAACTGTGTCAAATTCGGCTAAAGTGTTTAACCGAATTATGTTGATTCGACTAATCAAATTCGGCGTTATTGATTCGGCTAAAGTGTTTAGCCGAACTGTAACAAATTCGACTAAAGGGTTTAGCCGAAATGTGTTAGTTCAACGAAATGGTTCATGACAGAACAGTTCTGTTTTTCCTGGGTCTGTGGATAGCCTGTTTTTTGCTATTTGGTATAAAAAGGGCATACGGTTTTAGGTTAAAAAGACTGAACCCTTTTGCGAGGTTAGAAGAGAACAGCTGTCCAGAAAAGTTTCGCAAGAGGGCTTCTCGTTCTTCCCATCCGGCAAGTTCCGCTGCCGACGATCGCCGCGTCCCCTGTCTCGGACCTAGCAGTCTGTGGGGACGCTGAGAGCTTCCTACTCCTACCCATTCCTTGTTCGACAAGGCTTTGGGATTCTCTATCGTTCGTGTGGATCGCTGTAGAGGAGTCGATACATTTCAGTTCTTGGAACTCAAATTTAGTCTATCGGATTTCCCCTTGGAGCACCTTGGTTGAGTATTGACTCAATCCCGCGCAGGTATATATTGCATTATGCTTTCATCAATTTCTTGATTCATGGTTTTAGCAAGATCCATATGTCTCTTTGGGTTGTTCTTGATATATTCCGTTGCACACATATGATGTGTATACTCTTAAGGAAAACCCAACATTCTCTAGCTTGTCCCCCTTACTACTTTCTTCACAATATTGACCTCTCGAAACGCCCCTCCCCCTTGCCTGGCTAATATCGAGGTTGTACAGGGCTGGCATGCTTGGACTTCTTCATGTTGTTCTCGACAGTTCTCAACATGCCAAGGAGCTCGGGCAGTGTCTTTTCTATTTCATTAATGTTATAGTTCAAGACGAACTGCTCATAACTGTCCGACAACGATTGCAGGATCAGATCTGTGGCCAACTCTTGGCCCAAGGGAAAACCAAGTTATTCAAGGTTCTCGATATACCCAATCATCTTGAGTACGTGTGTCCCTACTGAGTCTCGAGCTCCCTGAATGTATCTAGTTGTTACCTAAATCACTTAGAGGGGGTGAATAGGTGGTTTCTATGGCTTTTTGTGAAATTAAAATATAGAAATAAAAGCACACAGAAATCAAAAGAGCACAACACGACACAGAGATTTATAATGGTTCTCCGATCTTGGGTAGTCCACTTTCCGCCTCACCTATCTAGCATGCCCGGCTAGACTAGGCTACTTCACTATGGCTCGAATCAAGAATGATCCTACAACTCGGAGTCAAACTCCTACAAGCTCGGAGAACAAAATCTCCTACAACTCAGAAGGAAACCTTCCTACAAACTCGGAGTAGAACTCCTACAACTCGGAAGCAAGATTCCTACAACTCGGAGACAAAGAATATTGTAAAGAAAAATTACAAGACATTAGATTGAGAAACAATCTCCTTAGAACTCCAATAGAGGTTCTTCTTCAGATCTGAAAATGATAGATCTTCTTCTTCCTTGAGTGAAATAGAAATCTGGATCTTGAAGGAAGGAAGAAGAAATCTTGCCTTGAGAGAACTTGATCTGAGAACTTAGGAGACAACTAGATCTGAATGGAACTTGATGAAATCAGAAAGCAGAGATCTAGTTGACTCTTTTCTTCAGGAAGAACCGATCAAAAGCTTTGTTGGCGTCAGCTAGGGCTTTGCGAGAACGAACAAACCCGACGACGCTTGTGCGATCTTTTCTACTGTTTGATTTCAAAATCACGATTAGGGCTTCAACGGATAATCTCTTAGCTATTTATAAGCCTTCCATTAACGACTAGAAGCGTTACTTAAGGAACGATGACCACGTGGAAGGATGCCCTAAATAAACAGACGGACGGCAAGAACGCGTTCTGTCCGCATTCGTCAAGTGGCTTCAAAGATTCGACGAATTCGTTGATGCAATGTATTTGATCTGACGAATTCTTCGAAGTAGCTAAATTCATTCGACGAATTTGCTTGGCTTAAAACTTGTAAGGGCTGAGAAGAACTTCTTCACGAGGTTGGCTCATTCTTCAATGAGTTCGTCGAACGAGTTATCTTATTCGACGAACAAACTTGGTGTTTGCTTGGAGACAGAAAGAAGAGAAGAAAATATATTTCGTCGAAGAGAATGAATGTTCTTGACGAATTCATCGACTTAAGGATTGCTCGACGAATTCATCGAACGAAACTTCTTTAATCTTTAGAATAATAGCGGTCGACGAAAACATATCAGTTCGTCGAACGGAGTTCGACGAACACTGAACTTAAAACTTCACTTGAACTGATCATTGAATGGCTCTCGACGAAATCCCTTTTGTTCGTCGAACGGAGCTCGACGAACTCACAGATTTTCGTCGAACGAAAAGAGACGTAGGAAAAATCATTTCTTCTTCTTGATCATCAGCTGCACCTCCTTCCATGAGGTTCATTAGTCTTGACAAAGAAGTGTATCCCAATAGAGATATCACACATGAGTCAACACCATGTTCCACACAATGAGGAATTACATTGTGTGAAGCTGTGCTTATTGACCCACTGTGACCTGACATTGGTCTACACTTTAGCAATATGAACCTGCAAGACCACATCTAAAATGTATGATCAAATACACTATAATTCATCTTAGTTTGAAGAGGACTTCTTCAAATCAAGGACATTGTGGCTACAATACCCAACAATCTCCCCCTATTTGAAGAAGTCAAAACCCTATCTACTAAGATGAATTGCACAGAGAATTACAAGTTATTAAAACACAATGAAATAAGGAGAGTTAAAAACTTAGCTTTTCAACCTTCTCTCCCTTTCAACTTTCTCTTTTAACTTCAGCTTCTCTCCCAACTTCAACTTCTCTCCCCCTTTCTGACTATTTCAGATAGGGAAAGAAAAACATAAGAGATCAAAGCTCCCCCTCAACAACTGCATAGGAGTCCTTATTTGGGAGTAAACTTTGAAAATATTGAATCAGCTCCCCCTCAATCTTTTCTCCCCCTTAGAATTTTAGTTCCTGGACTGATTTCCTAAACTTATTAGCATCCTTGCTATATACTTCTTGTTCTGGTCATGTACCATGAACATCCACTGTCCAAATGCCTGATTAGAGTTTTGGTTGGCCTTTGGACATACCTGCAATCATAGATTAATTACCCTTAGGAACCCAAAAGGATTTGGGTCCTATGTTCCTGGTTAGGTCAACACCACACAGAGTGTTAACATTGCACTGGGTCATTCTTACATTGTTAACCCGTGGAGTCTTATAATTTCTGGGGTTAAACCAACAATCTATGGAGAAGTGACCAGCCTTGCCACAACACCAACAATCAAATCGATTGTATCTTCTCTTATTCTCCTGTTTTAACTTTTGAACGGGGAGTTTAACAGGAGCAACATTCTTCGAAGTAGAAGCCTCGTGGTTGCAACACACACATGACTCCTTCTCTTCAAGAGATTTAGCAACAATAGATTGGATCTTTGGTGCTTTCTTAGCAACTGATCCATGTACAAATGAACCATGATCCTTGAGGATTACTTCTTCATAAGGTGCCTTGAAAGCAGTTGTTTTGAGGCTTTATCTGGTATGTTGTTGGAATCGTCCTTTGAACGTTTGTTCAGTTGTCCGATTAGTCAATCTAAAACGTCGAAGCATGTATCCTAGAAGTGCCATTGTGTTAGCCTCAACATTGGCCCTTCTAGGTACATGGTCAATCTTTCTTTCCTCGGCGAATCGAGTCTAGGGCTCTTTTTCTCTATGGCTGCTGCTTTGCATCTATTACCGCCCCGTGGGACTCAACGATGTATTATCTTACTCAAAGAAAGATCTCACTACTAGCCGAGAAGAACCCTTCTGAACGTGGATGGATTGCCGCAGCTAGTTCTAATCCGATAAGCAAGGCTTCCACCGGTCTGTTTGAAGGGGACGACTCCATCCTTGGTTCCCCTTACTTGACTCAATATGAGTTGGTCTTGTAAAGTGACTATACATGGACTCAAAATCATTAGTGTTTGTAGGGAACACTACCTTCTTGAATGGGGTTTGATTTTGGTCAACCTTGCCCTTACCTTTAATAGCTCCTTTCTTAGCGGTCTTACTACTTTCAGCCTCATGAACAAGGCCACTACCTTTCGCAAGAGCAGAAAATCTATCAATGATTGGAAGAATAGTTTTTGGTTTTGAGAAGCTTTCAACTATCTTCCTTTCCACCACTAACTTTTCTTCTAATTCATTTATAAACTTCTCCTTAAGATTTAATAACTCAGTGAAGATTTTAAGTTCGTCTTTCAAGAGTTGGATTTCATCTTTGAAAGGAGTTAATTTTTCAATTTCCTCCCTCAAATCTGATTCCACCGTCTTGAGAGATTCAATCTCTTTTGCTTGAGATTTAACTACCTTGCGGTATTTGTCAAATCCTTCCAAAATGGCTTTATACTGAGTCATTAGTTCTGAATCCTCCTCTGAAAAATAATCTTCATTTGCAATGGATCCAGTTTCGGAATCAGAAAGAGGAGTGTGCAAGTTTACCTTCCCTTCATAAGGTGTGTCGTAGTTATCCGAATCTGAATTTGCCATAAGCCCAAAATAGGCTTCATCATTCGAGCTTGACTCCCCTGAGTCGCTGTCGCTGAGAGTCTTGGTCTTCTTTGCTAAGAAACTCTTTTCTTCTTTCTTCTTTCCTTTGAAGGATTTCTTCTCTTTCTTCTTTTTGTATGGACATTCCGTACTTAAATGTCTTGGCTTATTACAGCAATAACAAATAATATCAGCCGAAATATGTTTATTCGGTTTAGTTTTATACCTGTCGTTGTTGTGTTCCTTCTTGTGATGATCATCATCACGTCTTGATCTTCTATGATCAGAAGTAGAGGATTGACCTATCCTCTGCTTTCTTTTGTTTAATAGCCTTTTGAATTGCTTGGAGAGTAGAGAGAACTCTCCATCTGACATCTCCGAGCCAATGGGGCTAGCTTCAGATTCTTCATCATCTGAAGTCGGTCTCCTGACGGGTGATACAACCCTGCTCTTCCTTGAGCTTGCAGCTTTTAAGACAACAGACTTCTCCTTTCCAGAGGCCCTGCTTCCCTCCTCTTCAGCTTTGCGGATGCTCAACTTTAGCTCGTGTGATAAGAGCTTACCGAACAGAATTTGTGGCTCCATGGTTCCCAACTTTCCGAATTCCCGGATTGCATTCGCCTTGGTATCCCATTCTTTTGTCAGGGATCTCAAGAACTTGTCATTAAGTTCAGCAATGGTGAATTCCCGATCATAATTCCGAAGACCATTTACGATCTTAAAGAACTTCTCGTACGTGTCAGAGATGGAGTCTCTTGGATCTTGCTTAAAAGCTTCATATTCTTGATTCAGCAACGATCTTCGATCATCCCTCACTTCTTCTGTACCTTCCATCAGAACAACCAGAGAGTCCCACATTTCCTTAGCAGACTTACAGTGAATCAGATTTTGCAACATGGAGTCATCTACTGCACCTGCTATGATATTCTTTATCTTCTTGTCTAGAGCGACAAGTGCAATCTCATCTTTGATAAGTTCCAACATCTTCTTAGGAATCATGATAGCTGAGTTTATTGAAGATGGCTTCGTTGGAACATGGGGACCTTCTTCCACTATCTGAAATATTCTTGGATCTGCAGCCTCCATGTAGAATCTAACTCTCTCCTTCCACATGGGGAAGTTCTCTTTCGTGCAGACGGGCAACTTGACAGAATCCTTGGACTTTTCCATTCCAAACATACTAGCTCTTGCAACTAGATAAGGAGATCTTGTTCAAGGTGTTAGCCTTTTAACGAACAACCTCGCTTTGATACCAATTGAAAGTATCTAGTTGCTACCTAAATCACCTAGAGGGGGGTGAATAGGTGGTTTCTACGGCTTTTTGCGGAATTAAAATATAGAAATAAAAGCACACAGAAATCAAAAGAGCACAACACGACACCGAGATTTATAGTGGTTCCCTGATCTTGGGTAGTCCACTTTCCACCTCACCTATCTAGCACGCCCGGCTAGACTAGGCTACTTCACTATGGCTCGGATCAAGAATGATCCTACAACTCAGAGTCAAACTCCTACAAGCTCGGAGAACAAAATCTCCTACAACTCGGAAGGAAACCTTCCTACAAACTCGGAGTAGAACTCCTACAACTCGGAAGCAAGCTTCGTACAACTCGGAGACAAAGCTCCTACAAGAATATTGTAAAGAAAAATTACAAGACTTTAGATTGAGAAACAATCTCCTTAGAACTTCAGTAGAGGTTCTTCTTCAGATCTGAAAATGATAGATCTTCTTCTTCCTTGAGTGAAATAGAAATCTGGATCTTGAAGGAAGGAAGAAAGAAGAAATCTTGCCTTGAGAGAACTTGATCTGAGAACTTAGGAGACAACTAGATCTGAATGGAACTTGATGAAATCAGAAAGCACAGATCTAGTTGACTCTTTTCTTCAGGAAGAACCGATCAAAAGCTTTGTCGGCGGCAGCTAGGGCTTTGCGAGAACGGACAAACCCGACGACGCATGTGCGATCTTTTCCACTATTTGATTTTGAAACCACGATTAGGGCTTCATCAGATAATCTCTTAGCTATTTATAAGCCTTCCATTAACGGCTAGAAGCATTACTTAAGGAACGGCGGCCACGCGGAAGGATGCCCTAAATAAACAGACGGACGGCAAGAACGCGTTCTGTCCGCATTCATCGAGTGGCTTCAAAGATTCGATGAATTCGTTGATGCAATGTATTTGATCTGGCGAATTATTCGAAGTAGCTAAATTCATTCGATAAATTTACTTGGCTTAAAACTTGTAAGGGCTGAGAAGAAATTCTTCAAGATGTTGGCTCATTCTTCAATGAGTTCGTCGAACGAGTTATCTTATTCGACGAACAAACTTGGGTTTTGCTTGGAGACAAAAAGAAGAGAAGAAAATATATTTCGTCGAAGAGAATGAATGTTCTTGACGAATTCGTCGACTTAAGGTTTGCTCGACGAATTCGTCGAATGGAACTTCATTAATCTTTAGAATAACAGCGGCCGACGAAAACATATCAGTTTGTCGAACGGAGTTCGATGAACGCTGAACTTAGAACTTCACTTGAAAAGATCATTGAATGGCTCTCGACGAAATCCCTTCTGTTCGTCGAACGGAGATCGACGAACTCACAGATTTTCGTCTAACGAAAAGAGACGTAGGAAAAATTATTTCTTCTTCTTGATCATCAGCTGCACCTCCTTCCATGAGCTTCATTAGTCTTGAAAAAGAAGTGTATCCCAATAGAGAGATCACATATGAGTCAACACCATGTTCCACACAATGAGGAATTACATTGTGTGAAGCTGTGCTTATTGACCCACTGTGACCTGACATTGGTCTACACTTTAGCAATATGAACCTGCAAGACCACATCTAAAATGTATGATCAAATACACTGCAATTCATCTTAGTTTGAAAAGGACTTCTTCAAATCAAGAACATTGTGGCTATAATACCCAACACTCCCATCTTGCACTGAAATAATGCCTTGGATATGTCAAACCTCTCTTGCAGGGCTTGCCCCTCGAACATTTTCTTGAGGTGCCCGATTATCTCATAACCACACATGCTCTCGTGTTGCTTCTGAAGCTCAGAGGACATGGTAGCAAGCATGAGGCATTCCACATCCAAGGTATCATCCTGATACTTCTTGTAAGCATCTTTATCTGCTCTCGGAGCATTCCCGGTCGGCTCTGCAGGGGCTTCCCCTTCCAAGACATAGAGCTTGCGCTCTTGCCTGAGAACAATTCTCAGGTTCCTATACCAGTCGAGGAAGTTCGTCCCATTGAGCTTGTCCTTCTCAAGGATGGCTCTCAGGTACAATGTGGAGTGAGATGTATTTGCCATGGAAATTCTACAATAAATTTGCAAAAGATTTTCAGTAATATATTTCAAAATACTTTTTATTTTAATAAGGTCTTCTATTAAAAGGTCTCCCACTATTTTAATCAAATCGATAACCCTTAATATCGATTCGGAGAGTTTATGCGACTACTCTCTTGGTGGACAAGATTCATATTTCACCAACACAACGAGTCCGCTTTGGCGTTTCTCTCGCAATGCGGTTATTTAGGTAGACAACACTTGCCAATTGCATCACTATGCAACTCTTGTATGGTTGGTGAATAACTCTTTATTCGCATCCATCATATGGTGCATGCCAACCCTATGCCTCTAGGCACTCAACCTTTGAGGTCACCTAGTTAAGATAGACCCGATGTATATAGTGGGATATCACAATTATCCGCTCGCACCCTTACCAAGATAGATTAATGCACCTTGCTTTGGCAAGCCCACACTTCATCGATCGAGGCAGGAAGAGTGTCATCCATCGGAAGGCATCCAAATGCTTAATATTGGATTAAGGGATTTTAAGATACAATCGATGAACATTTCATCTTGATTAACATTTAATCACTGTGCACATTCACAAATAGAAATACAATATTTCAAACCAAATGCATCCCCAATGCGCACAAAATAAAATTATCAACACTTTGATAAGAATGGCTAAATCTGAATACTTAGAACACTTCTAAATCTACAGATTTACATGCATTGGACACATCAAAAACAACTGCACTTGTGCAGTAGACAAGCTCGTCTCTCAATGTCAGATTCAAAATCTCAGACATGTGATTTCACAAATCACTTGGAGGGACGGTTACTGCAAAGGAGAAACTATTTCTGAAACAATGAAATCACAACGCAATCACATGCGTTCTTGGCGGGGTTCCAAGAAGAAATCAGGGCATTTAGAACGCTTCTAAAATCCCGATCTACACGCACTTGATTGCTAACTAGCTCTGATACCACTGTTGGGTTTTTCTTAACATCAAAGTGGACATCATATCACATATGTGCAGCGGAAATAATAACAAGAACAACCCAAAGAGTTAAGGATCTTGCAGATTTCATGAATTAAGAAATAGAAAAAGGAAACAAAATGATATACCTTTATGGGATTGAGTCGATACTTGAAAGTGCACAGTTAACCACACTAGAATTCTCTAGGGGGGGGGGGGGGTGAATAAAGATTTAAAATTACTTTGTGCAAAGTTAACAAATATATATATACATATATATATGTGTAATAATCACAGAGTTAAGCTTCCCACACATCAAAAATAATTAAGCAAAATAGCAAAAAGAAAATCACAGCACAACACAAAGAAATATAGTGGTTCCCCAAACTTTGGGTAGTCCACTCTTCTACCCCCTTGGTAGGAATTCACTATCTTGCACCGAGTCTTTTGATAAGGAGACTCTTAGAACCAGCCCGAGTCTTTTGGTAAGGAGACTCTTAGAACTAGTACAACTAAATTTTTTGAAGAGAGAATCTAAAAACTCTTTTACACAATTTGAAAATGAAATAAGAGTAAGAAGAAGCAGTAGAAGAAAAAAACAATTGAAGCAAGAAAGAATCTTCTTCCTAGCAAGAAGATTAGAAGCACAAGTATAGTGAATGAAATCTCTCTTCTATTGTGAGAAGGAGATTGTAAGCCTTTCTCTTTATCAATGAGAGCTTTCAGAAATTGCAGCAGTATGGCTTCAGAAGAAGGAGAAGAAGAGGGCTTGTTGTTTGCTGCAACACACTTTTACTTCTCTCAGATTTTCTCACTTTTCACTTGGGAGCTTTTCCTCTTTTTCAAATGGATGGAGTGGATCACTTCTTCTTTTCTTCTCTGCCGACTTCCCTCTTATTTATAGCTCTGTTTATTCAAAAAATACTATAGGAGAATAATCAATTAGCTGTTAGAGAAATGGTAAGAGAGGAAAGATTCCATAATCAATATTTCTGTAGAAGGAAAGAGATCATTCTGATTTCAAATAATATCCATAATAAACTTAATCAATTTAGCCAAGAATCATTTAGAAGGAAAGACTGATTCAAAACGGCTAGAAAAGAATAATATCATTCCATAAAATTCAGATCTACAGATAGAAAGAAAGAGATCTGACGTGTTTTGAATTTGACATAGAAATCGAAGTACGTCGATTACTATTCGACGGAAGCGTCGATTTCAGACTGGCTGGACGTCGAGGAGAATATGGAAGTTGCGTCGACTAAGGTACGTCGACTTCATTAGATACGTTGACTAAAAGTCAGAGTTACGTCGACATAGGTTACGTCGAATTCTGTTTGGAGTTACTTTGACTCATTCTGAGAGGAACGTCGACTACACTTCGACGTTGCGTCGAATACTATTCGACGCATATTTACTTAGACTAGTTTTTCATTCTTTGAATTTATATTCTACTCATTTTTAGGGGTTAAGATAAATCATTTCCCCAACCTTGGGCCTATATTTTCTCTCCTTCTCTGATTCTTGTTTCTCAGGGATCTCAGACACTTTTCCTTTCCCTTTCCAGGGTGAACTGTGCCATTTGTCTAATCCTTCTGGTCTTTTAGGATTCTTATAGGGAATGTAGTCATCTTCTGAACATCCTACACCCTTTTGCGCTTTTGTCCTTTGTCTAGGATAAGCCCTGCCTGAGGATTATTCTTCTGATATGCTTCAACATCAAACAACTTCTTTGGAAGTTTGATGGAAGATTCAGCAAGAATCTGTTCTTTGGTCATCCCCTTCTTGATCTTTTCCATCCAGATATTCCTCTTATCCTCTGTCTCTTTCATTGCTGCTTCAAATTCATACAACTCTCTTTCTCTCATTTCTTCATGCCTCTTTTCCATGTCAGGGTCATGGTACTCCTATACAGGACTGTTAGGAGTGATATTAGGCATTCTTTCAAACCTTTTTATCTCCTCAACAGCTTTTCTGTATTTCTTTTCCTTTGCATAGTCTCTCCTTTCTTCTTTGGAGAATTTTTGCCAATGAGGGATGGTTTCTCTTCTTCTTTTCATTTGTCCTCTTGGTCTTTCCCTAGGTAGCATTTGTGGAGGTAAAAGTAGTAGAGGAGGTAGAGAAGGAGGTTGAAGTGGTGGTAGAGGCAGAGATGGAGATGTAGTTGTCTCTTTAGAAGGAGAAGGTGGAGAAGGAACTTTAGGAGGAGGAGTTTCTTCTGGAGGAACATCCTCAAGTAAAGGTGTCCTGAGTTTGATGTGACTGGAAGAGAAGCCAGGAGAGTGATATTGATATTCTTCCACACACATGGGTGCCTCAATCCAGACTTGCTCTTTTAGGTCATCAGAAATAGTTGTTTCTTCCCCCTGGACTTCTGTATTTTGTACTACAACAATCTCCCCCTGAACATATGGGGCATCTACTCTGAATGCTGAATCCACAGCATGGTCTCCTTCTGTATGGTAGGATGAGGATTCACCAAAGCGTTTGTTGAAAGTGTAATCAGAGTGATTGGAGAAGATTTGAGCCTATGGTAAAAAAAATGAAGTTGGTTTAATACTTAGAGATAATATTTATAGATTGGAGAAGAGTTAGCCCTGAGCTTGTATAGAACCTAAATAGAGGGGTTTCTGGAGCAGCTCTCCCCCTGGTTTATATCCTGCAGAAAGGATGTAAACCCTTTTGGCGACAGAGGTTGTTCTTTAAGAAGAACATGAAGCTCAGGAAGGGACGCTGACATGTTGGCCAGTTTGGCTTCACAGGTAGTTAGCATGGCGGCACACTCATTTGAGAAGTTGTTCAGTCGTGTCTGAAATTCATTCACGAGTTGTTCCAGAGCATCGTTTATTGCTTGGATGATGGCAGATTGAACAGGAGTCGGCGCCATTGATGCAGGTAGAAAGGTAGAAGATGAAGTTTTTGGCGGTTTGGGAGAGTAGGAGTTTATGAAATATGAGGTATTATTTAAAGAAGGTGAGACGTCGAAAAGGAAACAGAAATCGAGGTATATTAGGTAATCCAATCGTCAAAAGAGGAAGTAAAGATTTGTTTCCAGTTTTATCATGAAGTCAACGCATGCGTCGATATGGAGTCGACGTTCCGTCGAATTTTTGTCAGCCTAGGGACCTGTCGACGTTTGCGTCGATATCAAGTTGACGGTACGTCGAGAAGGGATCGACGTATCTTTGTCTGTAAGAAATCAATGCCAGCGTTGAGTTCTTTTCGACGGTGCGTCGATAGGTAATCGACGTATCTTCAAGTGCTCTCTTAGTTTTTCTGACCTCTTTTAGATTTTCCCCAACAATGATGTTTACAAGCTTCCATCAAGCATTCCTAAGGTGTTGATGAAGTAAGTATGCTTAGTTTCATCCAAGGGTTTGGTGAAAATGTCTGCTCTTTGTCTATCAGTAGGAATATTTTCTAAGGTTATCTTGCCTTTTTCCACATTGTCTCTAAGAAAGTGATGTCTGATTTCTATATGTTTGGTTATACTATGAAGGACTGGGTTGGATGCTATGGATATAGCACTAGAACTATCACAATAGATTTTAGAATTGTTGACTTCCAATTTATAGTCAAGAAGCTGATTTTGCATCCATAGGATTTGTGAACAACAGCTCCCAGCAGCTATATATTCAGCTTCAGCTGTTGAGGTTGAGACTGAGGTTTGTTTCTTACTGAACCATGATATTAATCTGTCACCTAGGAATTGGCAAGTACCAGATGTGATTTTTCTATCAACCCTACAACCAGCATAGTCTACATCTGAGAAACCTGTTAATTCAAAGTTGGTTTCTGCTGAGTACCATAGACCTAGTTCAGGTGTTCCCTTTAGGTATCTAAGAATTCTTTTTATAGAGGAGAGATGAGATTCGTTTGGATCAACCTGAAATCTAGCACATATGCAGGTGGCAAACATAATGTCAGGTCAGCTAGCTGTTAGATAGAGAAGGGAACCTATGATTGCCCTATAGGTCTTTTGATCGACTGCTTTTCCCTTATCATCCTTTTCTATGATGGCATTAGTTGCCATAGGTGTTTTCATGGTAGATGCTGATTCCATACCAAACTTTTTGATTAACTCTTTAGTGTATTTAGATTGTGAGATAAAGATCCCCTCACTGCTTTGTTTTACTTGTAGCCCTAAGAAATAAGAGAGTTCTCCTATATTACTCATTTCAAATTTAGATTGCATTAGATTAGCAAATCTTTTACAGAGTTTGGGATGAGTTGAGCCAAATATGATGTCATCTACATAAATTTGAACAAGCAGGAGTTTATTCTTGTGGGTTCTAGAAAAAAGTGTTTTATCTACTTTACCTCTTTCAAAAGAATTTTCTATCAGGAAGTTGGAGAGAGTTTCATACCAAGCTCTAGGTGTTTTCTTAAGACCATAAAGAGCTTTGTTAAGTCTATACACAAATTTAGGAGAGGAGGGATTGATAAAACCTGGTGGTTGCTCTACATACACCTCTTCTTGAAGGTCACCATTCAGAAAAGCACTCTTGACATCCATCTGGTAGACTTTCATCTTCATGAAAGATGCATAGGCAAGAAAGAGTCTGATTGCTTCCAATCTGGCTACTGGAGCAAAGGTTTGATTGTAGTCTATTCCTTCTTCTTGTCTGTATCCTTGAGCTACAAGTCTTGCCTTGTTCCTGACAATTACTCCAGTGGAATCTAGTTTGTTTCTGTATACCCACTTTGTACCAATAACTGGGT
The DNA here is from genome assembly GCA_033032865.1 of Dactylorhiza incarnata. NCBI lineage: Eukaryota > Viridiplantae > Streptophyta > Magnoliopsida > Asparagales > Orchidaceae > Dactylorhiza > Dactylorhiza incarnata. The sequence goes on from JAWHQI010000015.1 coordinate 9,093,672, forward strand.
AGTTTCTTGGCCTCTCAACTAAGTTCCACACTTTGTTTCTCTCAAATTGGCTTAGTTCTTCTTGCATGGCTATAATCTAGTGAGGATCACAATTTGCTTCCTCAAACTTCTTTGGTTCAATTTGTGATAAGAAGCATTGGAGCATCACCCCATTGGAGACTTGGTGTCTTGTTCTTACTCCAGTATTGGGATCTCCAATTACTTGGGATTGTGGATGATTTTTCATATTGATTCCTGTCCTGCTTGGATTTGTCAAAGGCTCTTCTTCCTCATTAATAATGGGATTATTGTCCACCTGTTCTTCTTGAACCATGTTCTCTTGTGGGAGTTAGTTTGGATTGCTCTTTTCTGAATCTTCTTCATGTTCCTGTTCAGACTCCTCACTTGGTTCCTGTAGCAGGTTTTCTTTCCCACTGTCTGTGTTCTTTAGAGTCAGATGTTCAAGCTGAGTCTCTATGCTGCTGTTTTCCTGTGGAAAAGGACTGGTGGAAGTTCCCCCCCCTTAAACAGCATGTTAGTTTCTTCAAATATAATGTGCATGGATTCTTCAATTCTGAGAGTTCTCCTGTTATAGCACCTATAAGCTTTACTAGATGATGAGTACCCTAGAAATATTCCATCATCAGACTTCTTGTCAAACTTGGCAAGATGATCTTTCCCATTATTTAGGATAAAGCAAGCACATCCAAAATTTTTAAAGTATTTAACAATGGGTGTTTTTCCCTTCAGGAGCTCATATGGAGTTTTTGACTTTGTTTTGTGTATGAGGCTTCTATTTAGAACATAGTTTGCAGTGTTGACTGCTTCAGCCCAGAAGGTTTTTGGTAATCCTGATTCTGCAAGCAAGGTCCTTCCTGATTCAATTAAGGTTCTATTCTTTCTTTCAGCAACTCCATTTTGTTGAGGAGTTCTAGGTGCTGAGAAGCTTTGTTTGATACCTACATCCTCACCTGTTTGATGGCTACTGAGAAGCATGATGATAAATCTCTGGTAAATATATCTGATTTCAAAAATAATTTCAAAGAATTTTGTTTAGATCAAGTCAAATCTGAGAAAGAAATAAAAAGGCTAAGAAATGAATTAAACAATCTCAGACAAATGGATACACAATATAAAAACTATGAGCTCAGTCAAGAACTCTCTAGATCAGAGGAGCAACTAGATAAAATAAATACTGAAAATCAAACACTAAAAAATGAGCTAGCAAAGGCAAAAGCCTTTGAAGATTCTATAATTGGCAGAAGTCAAAAACTCAAGAAAATCTCTGAAAATCTCACTGATAGATTTAGACAACTAGAGTTTAATACTGATTTAGAACCCAGACCTCAGTCACCCAACAAACTTGTCTGGAGACATCCTATCCACTTCACTAGGAAGAATAATCTCATAGGAGAAGAATCACAAGAAAATCCAGAAACAACTACTGTTTTCAATAAAAATAATTTCACTATGTATGAAGGAATCCTAGGTAAATATCCTCTGAAAAGAAACAAATTTGTGTCGAATCGGTATCGACGTGCGTCGAATTCTACTCAACGCAACTCAAATAATACGTCGACTCCCAATCAACGCAACCTCTCCTATGCTTCGACTAAAAGAGAACACAGAATGAAGGAAGCGTCGACTTCGACTCGACGCAACCTTAAACATACGTCGAATTCATATCGACGCAACCAATTTAACAGAAATATCTCCTTTTCCAAAAAGTCTTCTCAATCCATTTCTTTTTATTATGAATACTATTTCTGCAATATTACTAAAGACTGTTGGTATAATAAGCCAACACTCCTAAAGAAGAAAGGGTACTCTGAAAAACCAACTTACTCTTTCATTGAACCTTTTCCTGTTGGGAGGAAGGGACCCCAGCTTAGCAGGGTCCAAACTAATGTTTAACATCTTATGTGCAGATGTATCACACATTCAGGCTGGTGTGGTACTTGGATAGTGGATGCTCCATGCACATGACAGGGTACAACAATCTATTAACCAACTTTGAAGATAGACATGGACCATCAGTGACCTTTGGAGACTCTAGCTGTGGGCAAACCAGGGGCTTTGGAGATTTCAAAGAAGGGAAAGTTACCTTCAAGAATGTGGCAGTAGTCAAAGGACTGAAGCACAATCTGATAAGTATATGTCAGATTTGTGACAGTGGTAAGTATGAGGTAAAATTCACCACACTATTTTGCCATATTATTGATGTCAAGACCGATGTCATAGTACTCAATGGAATTAGAAAAGGGAAAGTATATATAGTAGACTTTAGCTCCACACCCACAGAAGTTTGTTTGTTCAACAACATTATTGATAAAAGTGAATTATGGCATAGGAGACAGGGTTATCTAAACTACAAAACCATTAGTAAACTAGCAAAGAATAACCTAGTCAGAGGCCTACCAAAGGGTAGGTACTCTAAGGATTCTCCATGTTGACCTTGCCAACTAGGAAAACAGACCAAATCATCCTTCAAACCAATTGGTAAGGATGACTCCCCCAGGATTCTCTACTTACTGCACATGGATCTCTTTGGTCCCATATCCACTCAGAGCTTAGGTGGAAAGTCTTATACCCTAGTCATTGTGGATGACTATTCTAGATTTAGCTGGGTATTCTTTCTAAGGGCTAAGTCTGAAACCCACAAGATTCTCTCAAGATTCATAAGACAGATTCAATCTGAATTCAATACTCATGTTTCCATAATCACTTCTTGTTCATTTTCAGATGAGGTACTCCCTTCAGATTCTTAATCACTCCATGATTGAGCAATGAATCCTTTCTCTTTCTTCTTCTTCTTCTTCTTTAGATCTGTTCTTTTCAGATCTGTTCTTTTCAGATCTTTCTTATTACTGATCTCTTTAGGACATTCAGGTGCAATGTGTCTAGGTTTCCTGCAGGAGTAACATATAATCTCTTTAGTAGGAGTTTTATCATACCTGGTTTTTGAATCTCTCCTTCTGGATCCTTCTGTTTTGATCCACTTCTTGAACCTTCTGTCCAGTAGACTGATCAGCTCCTCATCACTTGTAGAGGGTTCACCTGCAGTAGCTTTTAAAGCAATACTCTTTTCCTTTGAGAGTGAAGGATTCTTTTCTTTCTCTTCTTTCTCAGCTCTTGTTTTCAACAACGGTTCATATGATCTTAATTTACCCAACAGAACATCTGTTGAGATTTCATTTTGGCTTCTGGATTCTCTAATTGGCCAAATTCTTGAGTCCCAAGAGCTAGGGAAGCAAGGTAGCAATTTGTCATTTATCTCAGTGAGAGATATGTCCTTCTCAAGTATTCTTAACTCATTTATTATGAGGCTGAATCTGACATACATGTCAGCAACACTTTCACTGTCTTTCTTCTGGAAGTTTTCATATTGAGAGATGAGTAATGCCTTTCTATCTTTTCTCTCATCAGCACTCCCTTCTACCATCTTAGTGAGAGCTTCCTATATTTCCTTAGCTGACTCACATTCAGCACTCTTTTGGAAGGTTTCTTCTGAGAGGGTTGAGACTAAGATATTCATAACCTTGGCATCACATGCATGAGCTTTCTTTTCTTCATCTGTCCATTCAGCTTTTGGAGCAAGTGTTTGTGTGACCTTTCCACTTGAGTCCTTCTTGAATGGCTTGGGAGGACCTGTCATAATAACATCAAATAATTCTCCATCAATAGAGTTTAGAAAAATTTTAATTCTTGTTTTCCAAAGTGCAAACTTTTCAAGGTTGCAAATTGGTGGTCTGGTGGAAGCATAATCTTTGATTTGTACCATGAAAAAAAATAGTTTTTAGAAAAATATATATATATATATATATATATGAGGTAGGATCTTTTTGATCAAGGAGTTACCCCTTTTTGATCAACCTCCCTCTGATACCAATAGAAAGTGCACAGTTAACCACACTAGAATTCTCTAGAGGGGGGTGAATAGAGATTTAAAATTACTTTGTGCAAAGTTAACAAATATATATATATATATATATATATATATATATATGTGTGTGTGTGTAATAATCACAGAGTTAAGCTTCCCACACACCAACAAGAATTAAGCAAAATAGCAAAAAGAAAAACACAGCACAACACAAAGAAATATAGTGGTTCCCCAAACTTTGGGTAGTCCACTCTTCTACCCCCTTGGTAGGAATTCACTATCTTGCACTGAGTCTTTTGATAAGGAGACTCTTAGAACCCGCCTGAGTCTTTTGATAAGGAGACTCTTAGAACCAGTACAACTGAATTTTTTGAAGAGAGATTCTAAAAACTCTTTTACACAATTTGAAAATGAAATAAGAGATTTCAGAGAGATTTCAGAAATTGCAGCAGTATGGCTTCAGAAGAAGGAGAAGAAGAGGGCTTGTTGTTTCCTGCAGCACACTTTTACTTCTCTCATATTTTCTCACTTTTCACTTGGGAGCTTTTCCTCTTTTTCAAATGGATGGAGTGGATCACTTCTTCTTTTCTTCTCTGCCGACTTCACTCTTATTTATAGCTCTGTTTATTCAAAGAATACTATAGGAGAATAATCAATTAGCTGTTAGAGAAATGGTAAGAGAGGAAAGATTCCATAATCAATATTTCTGTAGAAGGAAAGAGATCATTCTGATTTCAAATAATATCCATAATAAACTTAATCAATTTAGCCAAGAATCATTTAGAAGGAAAGACTGATTCAAAATGGCTAGAAAAGAATAATATCATTCCATAAAATTCAGATCTACAGATAGAAGGAAAGTGATCTGGCGTGTTTTGAAATTGACATAGAAATCGACGTACGTCGATTAATATTCGACGGAAGCATCGATTTCAGACTGGCTGGACGTCGAGAGGAGAATATGGAAGTTGCGTCGACTAAGGTACGTCGACTTTATTAGATACGTCGACTTCATTAGATACGTCGACTTCATTAGATACGTCGACTTCATTAGATACGTCGACTAGAAGTCAGAGTTACGTCGACATAGGTTACGTCGAATTCTATTTGGAGTTACTTTGACTCATTCTGAGAGGAACGTCGACTATACTTCGACGTTGCGTCGAATACTATTTGACGCATATTTACTTAGACTAGTTTTTTATTCTTAGAATTTATATTCTACTTATTTTTAGGGGTTAAGATAAATCATTTCCCCAACAATACTCAACCAAGATGCTCCTCACTGATTTCTGGTAGGACTAATCTTGAGTTCCAAGAACCGAAATGGATCGGCCCCTCGACAGAGAACCTCAATGCCTTGTCCAACAAGGAATGAGTCGGAGAAGAAAGGCTCTCAGCATCCCCACGGACTGTTAGATCCGAGACAGAGGAGGCGGCAACTGTCGGAAGAGGAGAGAAGCCCTAGCGGAACACTTCCGGCGTTGCTCTCTCAAACCACGAGAAAAGTGTCGGTCGCAAAATCTGTCTTTCACATTTTGAACCCTAAGAACATGAACTGTTATATATAAAAGGCTGCGTTCGATGAAGTCAAGAGGCATGCATTTGACGAACTCGAAGAAGCCTGCATTCGACGAACTCAAGAGGCCTGCGTTCGACGAACTCAAAGAGGCCTGCGTTCGACGAACTCAAGAGGCATGCGTTCTATGAACTCAAGAGGCCCGCGTTTGACAAACTCGAAGAAGCCTGCGTTCGACGAACTCAAGAAGCATGTGTTCGACGAACTCGGTACATTAGCCTTTTGCCGTCTCAGCGGTCGACGAATGCCTTCAGTTCGACTATATGTAAGTTCGGCTATACACTATAACCGAATTCGACTATACACTATAACTGAATTCGACTATATAAATTCGGCTATATAAATTCGTCTAAACCCTTTAGCCGAATGTTGACTTAGCCGAATTTGTCTAAACCCTTTAGCCGAATTTGTCTAAACCCTTTAGCCGAATTTGACGCAGTTCGGTTAAACACTTTAGCTGAATTTGTCAAGTATAAATCCATTCGTGTAAACCTTGTAAACGATTTCCCATTGAGACATTCTCAACTTAATTCCAAACAGTCACATGATTGGTCCTCCACTCATATCCTATATAAGCACGGCCAGCTCAATTCTTTCTCCAATTTCTCTAAGCACTTTTATGTACGACCCTATAGGCTCATATTACGTTGGCAGTAAGACTAACTGTTAATTAATTTGAGATCACCTCAGAAACTCCAACAGTATCTTCACTAATTCTTCATCTTCTTTTCTCTCTGTCTTATTCTGTAACTAAGAAAAGAGTCCTAAGAATCCCTCTCCAAAGGATTCAGTGGTTCTAAGAGTCTCCTTATCAAAAGACTCAATAGTTGGTTCTAAGAGTCTCCTTGTCAAAAGACTCAGTTAGTGGTTCTAAGAGTCTCCTTATCAAAAGACCAGTGACTGGTTCTGAGAGTCTCCTTATCAAAAGACTCGGACACTAGATAGTGCATTCCTACCAAGGTGGTAGAAGAGTGGACTACCCCTATTTTGGGGAACCACTGTAGAACTTGTCTCTTCTGTGTTGTGATTTTTTGTGCTGACCCCTTTATTATTTTAGCATTCTGTGTTTAATTTATTATGTGCTAGTTTTTTGATTGCATAGTTATTAAAAGTTTTTATTGTGTGTGCATATTTAGTGTAAGAGATTTAAAACTCTATTCACCCCCTCTAGAGAATACTCAGAGGTCACACTGTGCACTTTCAATTGGTATCAGAGGGAGGTTGATCATAAAAAGGCTAATATTTTGATCAAAAGAACTTCTCAATCATATTTTTATATTTTAAAATTATTTTTAGAAAATGAGTTCTAAGGACTATGTATCAACAAGACCACCAATGTGTAATCTAAATAAGTTTACACTCTAGAAGGCCAGAACAAAACTTTACATGAACTCTATTGATGAAGAAAGTTTTTATTATTATTGTCTCAGGTCCCCCAGTCCCATTCAGAAAAGATGCAAGTGCGATTGTAACTCAAGAACTAGTCCCTAAAGCAGAATGGACTGATGCTGAGAAGAAGCTAAAGGCATGTGATGCCAAGACAATGAACATGCTGGTATCAACTTTGTTAGATGACATATTTGTTGGAGTTTCTGAGGTGATATCAAAGCAATCAACAATTAGTCTTACTGCCAACGCAATATGAGCCTATAGGGTCGCACATAAAAGTGCTTGGAGAAATTGGAGAAAGAATTGAGTTGGCCTTGTTTATATAGGATATGAGTGGAGGACCAATCCTGTAACTGTTTGGAATTAAGTTGAGAATGTCTCAATGGGAAATCGTTCAAAAGGTTTAAACGAATGGATTTATACTTGACAAATTCGGCTAAAGTGTTTAACCGAACTGTGTCAAATTCGGCTAAAGGGTTTAGACGAATTCGGCTAAAGGGTGTAGACGAATTTGGCTAAGTCAACATTCAGCTAAAGGGTTTAGACGAATTTATATAGCCGAATTTATATAGTCGAATTCCGTTATAGTGTATAGTCGAATTCGGTTATAATGTATAGCCGAACTTATATATAGTCGAACTGAAGGCATTCGTCGACCGCTGAGATGACAAAAGGCTAGTGTTGGATCGGTAGGCGCTCTTAGAGGGGGGGGGGGGTGAATAAGGGCTGTAAAAACTTATAATATATTTTGAATAACTTTGAAAAAGCTTTGATTATTAAACTAGAGAAGATCAAGACAAATCAAGTGAAGTAAAAGTAAAGACATGATTTTATTAACTTGAGAAGCATGATTACAAAACTTGATCTCTTATCGAAGCTAGAAATCAAAGCTAATAGAAAGACTCTTTTTGTTTTCTATACCGACTCGTATCCCCACGAACCGGTTGGCTTTAGCCGATCCTTCCCCGGATACGGCCTCAAGCCGCTCTAGCCAACCCTTCCCCGGATATGGCCTCGAGCACCCCATAGACCTACACCCGAGACCTAGTCGCCAACACGAGGCGAATTTCAGCCCTAAGTCCCACCCAGACCTAATCGCCAACACGAGGCGAATTTACTAAACGATTACAGAAAAGATGTGAAATAAAAAGACAATAATGTAAAAAACTCCCTCTATGTGGATCTCTTGGAGAAGTAGACGAAGACGCAGAGTATGATCGTAGTCGATGCGGTCTTTCGTCACGATGATGACGCGTGTTGAAATCTTCTCCACGGATCTCCTTAAGCCTTCATGGATTTGTGGGAGTATCTCTCTGAACCTTCCTCTCTATGCTGTGGCACGAAGCTCTGGAATTCTGGATTGCAAGAGGATGAAGAAGACAGATCCAAGGGGTCCTTTTTATAGCCTTGGAGCTAGCGCCTGCGCTATCGCTACCGCCGGCGCTATCCCAGATTAGGCAATATTCTCTGCACGAGAATCCTTCATTTTAAGCAAGCCGGACGCCTTCCTCTTGTGCTTTGCGCTACCGCCGGCGCTAGTAGATACCGCCTATGCTAGCTGCTACCGCCAGCGTTAGCTGCTATCGCCTGGCGCTAGCACCTTCTAAAATTGTTTCCGAGATTTTCTCAAGTCCGCGCTAGCGCTAGCGCTAGTGCCAGTGCTAGCGGGCATGTTGGAATTTTGGCTTCAAATTTTGGCGCAACTTTCTTATGTTATCCTTGAGTCATGTGGACTTGTTTTCCCGCAAACTTAAACACACAAGATCAAATACACATAGGATTTGTTATTCTCAAACCTAGGAGATGCGGAAGACCATGTTCCAACAAACTCCCCCTTTTGATAATAACAAATCCATTAATGATAAATCAAAACATTAATATATATAATCATGAAGAAACATACTTGTGTGTGTGTGAGAGTGATGACTTAGGATAATTGTCGATTTTAGCATATAGAATTGCTCCCCCTAAATGCATGCTCCCCCTAAGTGAATGCTCTCCTAATATGTAAGCTATCAACTTAATTAAGCATGTTAGTTTTATATTTTGATAGCAGATTATATTTATCATGTTAGTTCTCCCCCTTTTGTTATTAGCAAAAACGGGTAAGGAGACATCACTAAAAAGTTGCAAAGAAGATAAAAGCATGATCGAGCTTGTAGAGAAGGAAATGATAAGGAGTTTTAGAATACTTTTCATTTAAATAGATCAGAGCTTGAGTATTACAACATTTTCATAAATCAGAGTTTGTAGTATAACCAAAATGTTATGATTTCCAAGTAACTAAACTACCCAGACAATATGTCTACACCCTAGCCCCGTACTAAGTGACGGATAGGCATGAGGAGCTGCATACATGCCGTAGATTGGGGTGTTAGTCCCATATGCAAATACTAGACACAACTCAACCTAGCACTCTTTCCCCCCGGTGCCTCGCAAGGCCCCACTGGAACCCTCCCCGGTTAAGGACAAGACATGACTAGAGATAAAAGTTATCTAATGTCTACAACCCTACGCCCCCGCTATGGTGAGAAATGAAGTCATGGATAATAATTATTGGAAACATTTAAGCTTTTTAAATCTAATGACATAGCCTATGGATTTAAATTTTTATTTGAATTTAAGAAAACACTCACATAGCTATTTTGAAATCCATTCATAAATCAGAATTTTAGCATTACAATATTTTCATAGAAATAAATCAGAGTTTGTAGCAAAAAAGAAAATATTCATGTTTAAAGTAACCAATATAAAATCTACCAAGCAAGTCTACCATTTGTTGAAAGAAAGGAATTTTGGTATTTAAGACTTTGATATAAGCATGAGAGCGCAAGGTAGAAATATATGGTGATGATGCGGAAGACTTATAGAAATACAAGAAACATCTTATTATAATGATGATCCATAAAAAGATATGTGAGTTAATTTTCATAAAGAAGATGTTTTTGTAAATCATTGTTCAATTAAAATCTTCAATAATGTAACCAAGCATGAAATAATGTTATCAAAAAAGATTACTACAATGTTATTTTAATTCATAATTTCAAATCATACCAAACATTGTAGATTGCATGCTAGGTTATCTCGTGCATTTCATAAATAAAGAGTAGTATAGAATTTGCATTAGGATCCAATACTCATGAGAAGAAGTGTTATGGAAGATAATGATGTGCACAAAAGTGTATTTTGAATAGAGTAAACAAATGTTTTAATCAAAAATACAAGTAATATATAAAGTAAAGAGCACAATAAAACACAAATAATTTTACTTCCACTCACTTCAATGCACAAAAATGTACAACTACCAAGGTGCTTTGCACACACAATGCTCATTAAGACTTATCAGGGTGCAAAGTAGTGCTTGGGGGATCACATAATTTTATTCTTCAATATTGATTTTTTTATTGTGATCCGGTGTACTGAAGAATAAGTGGTTTTTATTTTGAAAGAAAGTTATGGTTTGCACAAGATACTTTACTATTCTTTCCAAGGTGTTTGTTGGGAAAATGATTTCTCTTAGCCCCTGAAAATGAGTTGAATATGAATTCTAAAAAAAGGAAAATCAAGGTTAAGTAAATATGCGTCGAATAGTATTCGACGCAACGTCGAAGTGGAATCGACGTTCCTTTCAGAATGAGTCGAAGTAACTTTAAAAAGAATTCGACGTATCTTATGTCGACGTAGCTCTGACTTCTAGTCGACGCATCTTGTGAAGTCAACGCACCTTAGTCGACGCACCTTCCTTATTCCCCTCTCGACGTCCTGCCAGGACGAATTCGACGCTTACGCCGAATAGTAATCGACGCACGTCGATTTCTATGTTTAATTCAAAAATCGCCAGATCTCTTTCCTTCTTTTATAGATCTGATTTATATGGAATCAATTTATTCTTTATAGCCGTTCTGAATCATTCTTTTCCTCTAATAGATTCTTGGCTAATTTGATTAAAACCATTATGGACATTATTTGAAATCATAATGAATTCTTTCCTTCTATTGATATAATTATTATGGAAATATTTCTATCTTTCTATTTCTCTGTCTGCTGATCAATTATCCTCCTATAGTATTATTTGAATGGACAGAGCTATAAAATAACAAGGAGGTCGGCAGAGAATACAAAAAAGTGATCCACCATTTTTAAATTTGAAAAAGAGGAAGAGCTCCCAAGTAAAAAGAAAGAGAATTGAGAAATAATTCTGCAGCAACCATCAAGCTTCCATCTTCTCCTGCTTCTCAAGCCATTCTGCTGCAAACTCTGATAGCTCTCATAAATAGAGAAAAGGTCTACAATCTCCTTCTCACTATAGAAGAGAGATTTCATTCACTACTTCTTGTGCTTCCAATCTTCTTGCTAGGAAGAAGATTCTTTCTTGTCTTAAATACTTCTTCTTATTTTTCTCATTTCACTTTCACATATTGTAAAAGAGTTTTTAGAATCTCTCTTCAAAAAATTCAGTGTACTGGTTCTAAGAGTCTCCTTTTCAAAAGACTCAATTGGTTCTAAGAGTCTCCTTATCAAAAGACTCAGGGTGGTTTTAAGAGTCTCCTTATCAAAAGGCTCAGTGCAAGATAGTGAATTCCTACCAAGGGGGGTAGAAGAGTGGACTACCTAAAGTTTGGGGAACCACTATATTTCTTTGTGTTGTGCTGTGATTTTTCTTCTTGCATTTATTTTCTTTACTTGTTTAATTCTTGTTGGTGTTTGGGAAGCACTAATTTGTGATCACTACACATATATATATAATTATTAACTTTGCACAAAAATATTTTAAATCTCTATTCACCCCCCCTCTAGAAAATTCTAGTGAGGTTAACTGTGCACTTTCAATTGGTATCAGAGAGAGGTTGATCTAAAAGGATAACTCCTTGATCAAAAAGATCCTACCTCTTATTTTTATATATATATATATATATATATTTAAAAATTAGTTTTCACATGGCACAAATCAAAGATTATGCTTCCACCAGACCACCAATGTGCAATCTTGAAAAGTTTGCAGTTTCGAAAACAAGAATTAGGATTTATATGAATTCTATTGATGAAGATTTATTTAATGTTATATTGACAGGTCCTCCCAAGCCTTATAGAAAAGACTCAAGTGGTGAAGTGACTCAAACACTTGTCCCAAAGGCTGAGTGGACAGTTGAAGAGAAGAAGGCAGGAACATGTGATGCAAAAGCTGTAAATATTCTGGTCTCAACCCTCTCTGATGAAATCTTTCAAAGGGTTGTTGATTGTGAATCAGCCAAAGAAATTTGGGAGGCTCTCATAAAGATGGTAGAAGGAAGTGCTGATGAAAGGAAAGATAGGAAAGCTCTATTGATCTCTCAATATGAGAACTTCCAAAAGAAGAATGAAGAAAGCATCTCTGAGATGTATGACAGATTCAGTCTGATCATCAATCAACTAAGGGACTTGGATAGAGAAATCTCTCTCACAGAGATCAATGACAAATTGCTGATGAGTCTCCCAAGTTCATGGGACTCAAGGATATGGGCAATAAGAGACACAAGAGGACAAAGGGAAATTTCAACAGATGCTCTCTTAGGAAAACTCAGATCCTATGAGCAACTGCTGAAAACCAGAGAAGAGAAGAAGAGAAGAGAAAACACCCCAACTTCTTCAAAAGACAGGAACATTGCATTAAAAGCAACAGAAGAAGGAAGCTCTGTCACTGAAGAAGAACTATTCAGTTTCTTGGCCAGAAAATTCAAGAAATGGGTCAGGACAGATGGATCAAGAAGGAGAGAGTCAAAACCAAGGTATGACAAAACTCCTACTAAAGAAATTGTTTGTTATTCTTGCAGGAAACCTGGACATATTGCCCCAGAATGTCCAGAAAATGCTGAGACAAAGAAAGACCTGAAAAAGAAAGATCTCAAGAAAAAGGGAAAAAAGAAAGAGGCTTTATTGCAGAAGCCTGGAGTGAAACAGACTCTGAGGACAGCTCCTCTTCTAAGAGTGACAATGAAGAGCCTAAGCAAGAAGACCTATGCTTAATGGCACTTGAAGGCTCAAAGAAAGATGATGATGCTAAATCATGGAGTGAGACAGGATCAGAAGAAAGCATATCTTCTGAAGATGAAAGAGAAAATAGCCTTATTCTCATAGAGGAATCTGAGGATAAGGAGGAGGTAAGCATTTTTGATGAAATAGAATTTCAAAGTGATAATTTCAGAAATGATTTTATGGGAATGTGTCTAGATCAACTAAAAGCTAATCAAGAAATTAAGAATCTAGAAGAACAAATTAATATGGCTAAAAACCAGAGAAATAGAGAAGTTAAATGCTCTAAAAATTATGAATTAAGGGCTAACATCATAGAAAAGGAAGTAGAAAAGGCTAGAATAGAAAACCAGCTACTTAAGGATAAGGTATCTCAGGCAAAAGCTTTTGAAGAATCAATAAAAATGAGAAGCCAAACTCTGAAGGAAATCACTGAACAACAAAAAAGGAGACAAAAAAATCTTAGTCTAGGGGCTGATCCCTCAACCAGCCAAATTCCATCCAACAAACCTACTTGGATGATCCCTGTAAAATTCACCAAACCTAGCAAATCAAACCAAGAAAAAGACTCACTAAATAAGGAAGAAGACTCCCTCAAGGAAATAAAACAATTTGATGAAATATCATATTATTCAGCTGATGACTCTCAAACTTCATCTGAAGAAGCAATTAAGCCAAAAGAAACAATACATAAAAGAGCCAAATCAGAAAAAGGGAAAAAGGGAATTTATGAAGATACAGTTGCGTCGACTTCATATCGACATATGAATGATAGTGCGTCGAATTCTACTCGACGCAATCTCTCAGATGCCTCGACCTCAACTCGACGCTTGAGTAAAAGTACGTCGGCATCAAATCGACGCAACTTTGTTCATGCGTCGATACCAGATCAATGCTATCTGGAGAAAGCGCCGAATATAAATCAACGCAACTATCAACATACGTCGAATAGATATCAACGCATACAAAATCAGAGCAACTTAAATGCCTAACCTCCAAAAACCTTCCATCTTAACCCCTATTCAGGACCCATTCATCCTAATCATGATTTCTATCCTAATCAACACCTCTATCCTAACCAAACTTTTTATCCTAACCAAAGTTCCCATCTAAATCAAACTTTCTAACCTAATCAACACTTCTATCCCTCTCTAAACTCAAATTCTCACAATACTAAGATAATCAAGTGCTACATATGTAACAAAACTGGCCACCTTGCCAAACAATGTTGGCACAATCAATCAAACTATCTGTGAAAATTAGTCCAAGACTAACTTAGAAACCTTTAGGATTAGGAAGAGATAAAAAGAAATAAACACCTAGAATTTTTCAGGAAAATTAAAAGTCACGTCGAATTCTAATCGACGCACCGTCGATGACTCAACTCAATAAGTGAAATCGACGCATACATCGATACGAAACCCTAACATCTTAACGCGGGCTGTATCGACGCTTACGTCGAATTCCACTCGACGTAATGTCGATTTCATGAAAACGAGCGGCAATACTAAAATATTTTTGGTCACATCCACTGAAGTACCGAATAAGCCTCGAATAGTGTCGCATTTCGACGTTTCACCTGACTTAAAAAGACTCTTTAGTTAGAAACCTTCACTACTCTGCATCCTTCATCCTTCTTGCTCCTCAGTCCAGCCGATTTCTTCCTCTCTCTCTCACTGACCTAAAATGGCTCTGAAGACCAACTCTGGTTTCGACATTGACCTTGAATCTTTCCAAGCTGCCGCAGAAAACTACAAGAGCACCATTGCTCTGTTCACTGAAGCTGGACTAGACAAGCTCATCTCCACAAGATGCAAGCTCCTGGAAACAGAGCTCACAGAGCTGATGACTCATGTTCAGATATCTGAACAAGGAGAAATCTAAGGAACAATCCATGAGACACCTGTCTCAATATCTGCAGAACACATTAGGACAACCTTTGATCTTCCATCAGGTACACCCTAATATTATCTTTGTTCAAAGCAAATAGGGAAAGAAAATCAGCTTCTAAAGAATGACTAAATAAGTCTTCATCACTCCCTTATTAGGTGATGAATCTATAGACCTCACACCTGATGAAATCAAGCATCTGCTAACCACCATGAAGTTTTCAAAAGATAGACCAATCCATCTAAAGAAAATAGACTTTTCTGAGGAGTACAGACTGCTAGCAGATATAGTAGGAAAAATCCTGCTATGCAAGACCTCAGCCCATGATGCAGTGCCTAAGCATCAATTAAATATCATGGGGGCCCTGGTGCTGAAGAAGAAGGTGGACTGGGCCACATGCTTGCTCAAGATGATAAGCTCTAAATACTTACACAAAGAAAATGCATATATGAGGATTATGAGTTAAGTACTCTTCCACTCCTTCCCCGACCTATGTAGGTCAAAAGGAATCCCTATTCCTCCAGGGAAAAGGATGTCAATAGCTCTATTCTCCAAATGGACCAGGCAAATTCCTAAGCCTGGTTCCATTCCTGAAAAGACTCCATCTCCTCCTAACTCTCTTGTTCATCCATCTCCTCCTCCCCCTCAAAGAGACAATCCTTCTCTACCACCATCATCTACTCCACTAGTCTCTACCACTCTCACAACCCCCCCTCTAGAGAATTCTAGTGAGGTTAACTGTGCACTTTCAATTGGTATCAGAGCTAGATGAAGAACAAATAATAGAGGCCAAGCTAGATGAAGAGAAGCCCTCCACTCCTAAATCTCTCTCTCACAACCCCTCCTCTACCTACATCTTCTCAAACACCTGCTCAAACAGCAGTTTCTCCATCTCTCCCTCCTCATACTTTCTCATCCTCTCCACCTCCTTTATCACCCATACCTCATGTATCAACTAACTCCTCTCCAGCTTCATCACCACCTCCACCACTCTCTCCTCATCACCAACCACAACATGAACCACCTGCATCCACTGAAGCTCTCCTCACTCAGTGCATTGCATCAGCAGCTCAAACATTCCAAGCAATGCTGGATGAGCACTGCTCCCAGATTCATTCCTCCATCCTACACATGCACACCCAAATAGATGGGGTCAGTGCCTCTGTGCAAAGTCTAAAGACCTCTCTCTCTTCCTCTAAA
This sequence comes from Dactylorhiza incarnata, assembly GCA_033032865.1. Taxonomy (NCBI): domain Eukaryota; kingdom Viridiplantae; phylum Streptophyta; class Magnoliopsida; order Asparagales; family Orchidaceae; genus Dactylorhiza; species Dactylorhiza incarnata. The sequence continues at coordinate 9,109,601 of JAWHQI010000015.1, forward strand.
GTAACCACGTCTTTCTTAACCTCCTTGGACAAGAAGGTCAATAAGGGGGAGAAGCTAGATGAAGAGAAACCCTCCACTCCTAAATCTCTCTCCCACAAGTCACCTCCTACCTCAAAAACTGATAGTCTTGCACTACTCAAGACAATTGAAAATGAGATAGTAGCTGAGCTACATTCTGAAGAACAAATAATAGAGGTACTCAATATAGCAAGAGAACCTGCAAATCAAGTGGTACTGTTACAAGGGGAGGTAAGCAGAGCAGAAAATGAAGTTGAAAAGGAAGATGTGGCAGATGGTGAGAAAAATAAAGAAGCTGAAACTCAGGGGGAGCTAGATACTGTGATAGGTGAAAAAGGAGCTCAGGGGCCAGGTACTGCTATGACTGAAGCTGAAACTGAAAAAGAAACTAAAGAGGCAGAAGTAGAAGCAACCAAGGAAGTTCCATCCCAGGGGGAGCAAATTGATGTAACTCAAGGGGAGCTGAGTGAACTACCTGGTGCTGAGAAGGAGAAACCCCCCTCTCTTAAAACAGTTGTATTCACTAGAAAAAGGAAGACTCCTCCTACCCCTCCTGAAATGCCTGAAAAACAATGACTGATATATTTATGGTTGAATACTGATTGATCTGAACATGAAGTTTGTTTATAAGATTTCCTTTTCTAATTTTTCTTCTACTTGCTTAAGTGCTTTGCTGTGATTGATCAATATGCTGATACAATTTCTCTCTAAATAAGGTTAAGAAAAATAGGGGGAGATTGTTGGGAAAATGATTTCTCTTAACCCCTGAAAATGAGTTGAATATGAATTCTAAAAAAAGGAAAATCAAGGTTAAGTAAATATGCGTCGAATAGTATTCAACGCAACGTTGAAGTGGTGTCGACGTTCCTTTCAGAATGAGTCGAAGTAACTTTAAAAAGAATTCGACGTATCCTATGTCGACGTAGCTCTGACTTCTAGTCGACGCATCTTGAGAAGTCGACGCACCTTAGTTGACGCACCTTCCTTATTCTCCTCTCGACATCCTGCCAGGACGAATTCGACGCTTACGTCGAATAGTAATCGACGCACATCGATTTCTATGTTTAATTCAAAAATCGCCAGATCTCTTTCCTTCTTTTATAGATCTGATTTATATGGAATCAATTTATTCTTTATAGCCGTTCTGAATCATTCTTTTCCTCTAATAGATTCTTGGCTAATTTGATTAAAACCATTTTGGACATTATTTGAAATCAGAATGAATTCTTTCCTTCTATTGATATAATTATTATGAAAATATTTCTATCTTTCTATTTCTCTGTCTGCTGATCAATTATCCTCCTATAGTATTATTTGAATGGACAGAGCTATAAAATAACAAGGAGGTCGGCAGAGAATACAAAAAAGTGATCCACCATTTTTACATTTGAAAAAGAGGAAGAGCTCCCAAGTAAAAAGAAAGAGAATTGAGAAATAATTCCGCAGCAACCATCAAGCTTCCATCTTCTCCTGCTTCTGAAGCCATTCTGCTGCAAACTCTGATAGCTCTCATAAAAGAGAGAAAAGGCCTACAATCTCCTTCTCACTATAGAAGAGAGATTTCATTCACTACTTCTTGTGCTTCCAATCTTCTTGCTAGGAAGAAGATTCTTTCTTGTCTTAAATACTTCTTCTTCTTTTTCTCATTTCACTTTCACATATTGTAAAAGAGTTTTTAGAATCTCTCTTCAAAAAATTCAGTTGTACTGGTTCTAAGAGTCTCCTTTTCAAAAGACTCAGTTGGTTCTAAGAGTCTCCTTATCAAAAGACTCAGGGTGGTTCTAAGAGTCTCCTTATCAAAAGACTCAGTGCAAGATAGTGAATTCCTACCAATGGGGGTAGAAGAGTGGACTACCCAAAGTTTGGGGAACCACTATATTTCTTTGTGTTGTGTTGTGATTTTTCTTCTTGCATTTATTTTCTTTACTTGTTTAATTCTTGTTGGTGTGTGGGAAGCACTAATCTGTGATCACTACACACATATATATATATAATTATTAACTTTGCACAAAAATATTTTAAATCTCTATTCACCCCCCTCTAGAGAATTCTAGTGAGGTTAACTGTGCACTTTCAGTGCTCAACCTCACAATGCTTATTAAGACTTATCAGGAGGTTCAAGTAGTGCTTGGTGGAGTTATCTTTGTCACTTTATTTTATGATTGTTGTTTTGTACAAAGTTCTCCGAATACACTTGTTTTGCAAACCAATATAATTTATGAAAAAGATAACCACTTTTCTTAACTTTTAAAAGTGCAAATAAAGGTTGTGTAGGTAAGATACTTGTGCAATTTTAATTCATTGTACTATTACAAAACATACATAAGCATTTTTAGATTAAACACATATGTAGACAATGCCAAAATAAGTGAGTGAATAACGATCATTATCAAACATAAAACATTTACTCATACTTAGAGGCATGCTAAGCTTAGTTCTACACAACGTTTTCACCATAATCGATGCAAATATTAATAGATATATCAAAGCATGATGAAAGCAATGTTCAAAGTAGTTTGAAAAGATAAATTGCAACATTATAGAAGTTCTAAATAATAGATTAAATCCTGCTTGATTTTCAATGAAGTCCATACAATATTTTTGATATTTTCGAAGAATAATTTTTATTTAAAGTTTGAACTTATAAATTGATCTTGGACTTCCCGAAGACTACCTTGTGAGAGGTTCGCCCGGTACTAGGTGATATGATGGGATGATAGCCCAAATCACCCTTTCGCAAGATACAAGTAAAAAGTTAAGTTCAAAAATAAAAATTTTTGATAAATTTTTTTCTTTTATATTTTTGTATTTGATTTTTGCTTTTAGAAATAGAATTTAAACAAATGAAAAAAAACACAAAGGCAAACCATATAATTTTTTTTGTAAATTGGCTTTTGTATTTTTTGTATTTGATTTTTCAAAAATGTAATAAAAGCAAAATTGCAGAAATGAATAGTACACATAGATTAATATATTTTTTAGGGATTTTTCAAAATTTTAAAAATACAGAAAAACACATAGGTGCACTAGCGCCGGCGTTAGCGCTAGCGCGGGAAACAGTACCCAATTTTTGATGATTTTGAAATTTTTAATTGTTGATCTTGATTAAGTGTCACAATAGTAGTTTCATGCTGAAATTTTAGATTTTTAGGAAATGTCTAGATAGTGCAAATTTCATGAAACATTAGCGATTTGTATATGACCTTACCACCTAAACTTTGCAAGTGATTTATTTTAAGGCTTATATTTACCAATGTAGTTTGAAAATGATAGGAAATGTAAGCATGAGAGGACATGAATGAACAATTCAAATATGCATGATTTTAGTGATTAACAATAATGTTCATGCACAATAATACCATGGATAAGCCCTAGATGAGAATACCCAGCCTGTATATCTTGGTAAACATATAAATCCTAACATAGACACAAATATTCTTTAGGCGACAATGTTAGTATGATAAGTTTTGAGATTAATGTTATATCAAGGTTTGTTGATACAATGTTGCATGTATGTAACAATAGAGATTCAAATTTTAGACATGTAATAAAGTGATGATTATAATTTATTTATTCATATAGATATAGAGTTGGTTCTATGGTCTATGCAAAACATAATAGATTCATATAGTAATCATGATCACAGACTATATGTTTGGAAGGAATAAAGTCTTTTGTAGTTATATTTGATGTTTGACTTAGAAGATCATATGATTTTGCATGATTATTATATATAATCATTAATATTAATTCATAGTGATTAAGTACTCGTAATTAACTATTCATGATAATGTACATGAGGAATTTTTAAAGAAAATTCATATTCAACCTTTTCAATTTATTAAGTAGAAACGTTGTAAGGTGAATAGTGAATATGAGAAAATATGTTTATTTTGAAGAGTTCTGTAAATTTTCTCTTTGGTTTTTGAATATTAAACAAATACATATATTTTTATTGATTTTTCAGAATTTTAAAATTATAGAAAATTAGAGACTCGAGCTAGCGCCAGCGTTAGGTCCTAGCGCCTGCGTTAGCTCACAGAGAGTGCTTATTTTAATCATATGGCCTAGATTTTCTTTGATTTTGCTTCCGATTTTTCTTAATTATGTTTTTGCAATGTAAGGCCTGTCTAATGAAGTGATGAGACGAGAAGAAATCGCAAAAAGCTACGGAAGTTAAAATTTTAGTACATGGGTTTCATCTTCATTAGAGTTTCATATTTATTAATCCTTAATTCTTGAGTTTTGCACAACACATGCATGAGTGAAATGATCATAAATAAGTGAAATAATATTCATGCAACTTTTCAATTCCGATTTAAACATGATTATGATTAAACATACTTGGGGTAATTGAAAATGACGCAAATATATTAACTACCTAAGCATAACTTGCGCATTTTATAAATTTAGCCTAATACCCCTAAAATACACCTTTTATATCCATTTTGACACTTATTTCATTTAGTCTTAATAATGACAAATTTAGTTTTTCAATTTTTATAAGACTATTAGGAAATGGATTTAGAAGGACAAAAATAAAAAGGATAAGTAGATCACTTGGAAAAAATGATATGACTTTTTATTCAACTTTATTATATTTCATTTATTTATGAATTTTGGTTTTAATATGTGAAAGTCATATTACAAGTTATATAAAGTGATCATATCATGATGGCTCAAAGAAAAGAAAATAAACAAAAGTAAAAAAGGTTAGGCATATCATGAAGTAGAATAATGATATTTCATTTTTAGTTGATTTCTACTTCATGCAAATGATTGGATACTAATGAATAAGAGATTTAGGTATCCAAAGAGGACCAAGAGGGATGGTTGGTTCCTTTGGGTACCCAAATATAGCGTGTTGACTTTTTGGGAGATGGAAGTGAATGAGCCCTTTTGAGTGGAGTTTGTGTTTCATCTTTAACTTTGGGTCTCCATTCAAATCTTGGTTTAACATTATTTTTAGTATTCAAATTTCCATAATCATTTACTTGAACATTTGGATCAAAAAGGTTTTTGAATTTATAATTTGAAGGAAATTTGTTTGCATTTAATTTTAGGTTGGGAGAAACATGATTTTGTAAATTATGGTGATTTTGATTTTGATTTACAAATCCTTTATGTTCCTTACTTCCATTTTTAAACTTAGATAAGATGTTCATATTCATATTCAACTTGTTTTTAGATATAGTTTGATATTGTGAATTTGTATTTACAATTTTCATAAGCAAGTTGATTTTTGATTTTAATTCATCATTTTTAATCTTTAAATTATGTCTAGCTTTATTATAAGCGATTGTGCTATTTTTAAGAGTGGAAACAATTGAATCAATATGATCTTGATAGTTGTTTCTATATTCATCAAATGTTTCATCCATCTCTTTAATTTCAATTTTATACTCTTTACACTTAGCACAATCATTTATCAAAGATGAATTTTCTAAACATAATTTTTCATTTTGTTTTTTTATAAAAATAATTTCTTTTTCAAGTTCCTTAAATTTTTCTTTAATATCATTACAATCAAGACAAGGTTTAGTATTTTCAATTGAAGTGACATGAGTAAAGCTAGATAAATCAGATTTTGATACTACTTTAACTTTTGCATTTAAATTTTTATTTTCTTAGCGCAATTTGCAATTTGCATTTTTTAATTTCTTAATTTTGCGCTTTGTAATTTATAGCAATTGTAAAGTAGAAATAGAAGTACAAAAGATGGGATTTGATTTCCTTACATTGCTTTCGGGAGAGGCATGATTTGAACATATGGTTTCATTTAAATCTTTTTGGCACTCCTCTTCCGAAGACAGTACTTCTTCTTTTCCATTTAATGTGCACTTCATGGATCTGTCATGTGAGGAGCATTCTTGAAGACTTGTGCAAGCTTGCATATTCTCCAGTTCTTGTGATTGTTCCATACCTGTAGAAGGAGAATCATACATTTCTTCAAGAAATTTCCATACTTTGTATGCACTAGAGAAACAATATATTAATTTGAAAATATCTTGAGATAAAGCACAAAAAATATAATGCATAACTTTTGCATTTAGGTGACGCTCTTGTTTATTTGATTCGTCTGCTGGTCTAACTATTGCTATATCCCATGCATTGATATCTAAGCTTTTAATAAATTTTTCCATTAATAATTTCCACCCTTTATAATTTTTCCCTTCGAATAAAGGTGGTTTAGGAGATTTTTATTCTTCATAAATATTTACCCCACTAGTAGATGCGAGATCACGAGACGCCATTATTCCTGGTTGTTAAGCCAATTTGGAATAACCTCGCTTTGATACCACTTGTTGGATCGGTAGGCGCCCTTAGAGGGGGGGGGGGGGGGGGGGGGGGGTGAATAAGGGCTTTAAAAACTTATAATATATTTTGAATAACTTTGAAAAAGCTTTGATTATTAAACTAGAGAAGTTCAAGACAAATCAAGTGAAGTAAAAGTAAAGACATGATTTTATTAACTTGAGAAGCATGATTACAAAACTTGATCTCTTATCGAAGCTAGAAATAAAAGCTAATAGAAAGACTCTTTTTGTTTTCTATACTGACTCGTATCCCCACGAACCGGTTGGCTTTAGCCGATCCTTCCCCGGATACGGCCTCAAGCCGCTCTAGCCAACCCTTCCCCGGATATGGCCTCGAGCACCCCCTAGACCTACACCCGAGACCTAGTCGCCAACACGAGGTGAATTTTAGCCCTAAGTCCTACCCAGACGTAGTCGCCAATACTAGGCGAATTTACTAAACGATTACAGAAAAGATGTGAAATAAAAAGACAATAATGTAAAAAACTCCCTCTATGTGGATCTCTTGGAGAAGTAGACGAAGACGCAGAGTATGATCGTAGTCGATGCGGTCTTTCGTCACGATGATGACGCGTGTTGAAATCTTCTCCACGGATCTCCTTAAGCCTTCATGGATTTGTGGGAGTATCTCTCTGAACCTTCCTCTCTATGCTCTGGCACGAAGCTCTGGAATTCTGGATTGCAAGAGGATGAAGAAGACGGATCCAATGGGTCCTTTTTATAGCCTTGGAGCTAGCGCCTGCGCTCTCGCTACCGCCGGCGTTATCCCAGATTAGGCAATATTCTCCACGTGAGAATCCTTCATTTTAAGCAAGCTGGACGCTTTCCTCTTGTGCTTTGCGCTACCGCCGGCGCTAGTAGATACCGCCTGTGCTAGCTGCTACCGCCAGCATTAGCTGCTATCACCTGGCGCTAACACCTTCTAAAATTGTTTCCGAGATTTTCTCAAGTCCGCGCTAGCGCTAGCGCCGGTGCTAGCGGGCATGTTGGAATATTGGATTCAAATTTTGGCGTAACTTTCTTATGTTATCCTTGAGTCATATGGACTTGTTTTCCTGAACACTTAAAGACACAAGATCAAATACACATAGGATTTGTTATTCTCAAACCTAGGAGATGCGGAAGACCATGTTCCATTAGCTAGTATAGCGAGTTCGTCGGACGCAGGCCTCTTGAGTTCGTCGAACGCAAGCCTCTTGAGTTCGTCGAACGCAGGCCTCTTGAGTTCGTCGAACGCAAGCCTCTTGAGTTTGTCGAATGTAGGCTTCTTCGAGTTCGTCGAACGCAGGCCTCTTGAGTTCGTCGAACACAGTCTTCTTAGAGTTCGTCAAACGCAGGCCTCTTGAGTTCGTCGAATGCAGCCTTTGGTATATAACAGTTCACGATCATAGGGTTCTGTGTGAGAGATAGATTTTGCGACCGACATTTTTTTTATGATTTGAGAGAGCAGCGCCGGAAGTGTTCCGCTAGGGCTTCTCTCCTCTTCCGACAGTCGCCGCCTCCCCTGTCTCGGATCTAGCAGTCCGTGGGGACGCTGAGAGCTTTTCCTCTCCGACTCATTCCTTGTTCGACAAAGCATTGAGGTTCTCCTCCGCTTATGTTGATCTCTGTAGAGGGGCCGATCCATTTCGGTTCTTGCAACTCAAGATTGGTTCTACCAGAAATTAGTGAGGAGCATCTTGGATGAGTATCAACTCAATCCCGCAAAGGTATATCCTTTTGCTTTTTTTTTCTTCTTCTATTTTTTGATTCAAGAAATCTGCAAGTTCCTTAACTCTTTGGGTTGTTCTTGTTATTTTTTCGCTGCGCATAGGTGATATGCTGTCCACTTTATAGTTAAGAAAAACCCAACAGTTGTATCATAGCGAGGATTGCAATCAAGTGCGTGTAAATTGAGATTTTAGAAGCGTTCTAAATGCCCTGATTTCTTCTTGGAACCCCGCCAGGAACGCATGTGATTGCGTTGCGATTTCATTGTTTCAGAAATAGTTTCTCCTTTGCAGTAACCGTCCCTCCAAGTGATTTGTGAAATCACATGTCTGAGATTTTGAATCTAACATTGAGAGACGAGCTTGTCTACTGCACAAGTGGAGTTGTTTTTGCTGTGACCAATGCATGTAAATCTGGAGATTTAGAAGTGTTCTAAGTGTTCAGATTTAGCCCTTCTTATCAAAGTGTTAATTTTATTTTGTGAGCATTGGGGATGCATTTGGTTTGATATATTGTATTTTTATTTTGTGAATGTGCACAGTGATTAAATGTTAATCAAGATGAAATCTTCATCGATTGTATCTTAAAATCCCTTAATCCAATATTAAGCATTTGGATGCCTTCCGATGGATGACACTCTTCCTGCCTCGATCGATGAAGTGTGGGCTTGGCAAAGCAAGGTGCATTAATCTATCTTGGTAAGGGTGCGAACGGATAATTGTAATATCCCACTATCGACATCGGGTCTATCTTAACTAGGAGACCTCAAAGGTTGAGTGCCTAGAGGCATAGGGTTGACATGCACCATATGATGGATGCAAATAAAGAGTTATTCACCAACCATACAAGAATTGCATAGTGATGCAATTGACAAGTGTTGTCTACCTAAATAACCACATTGTGAGAGAAACGCCAAAGCGGACTCATTGTGTTGGTGAAATATAGATCTTGTCCACTAAGAGAGTAGCTCGCATAAACTCTCCGAATCGATATTAAGGGTTATCGATTTGATTAAAATAGCGGGAGCCCTTTTAATAGAAGTCCTTATTAAAATAAAATGTATTTTGAAATATAGTACTGAAAATCTTTTGCAAATTTATTGTAGAATTTCCATGGCAAATACATCTCACTCCACGTTGTTCCTGAGAGCCATCCTTGAGAAGGACAAGCTCAATGGGACGAATTTCCTCGACTGGTATAGAACCTGAGAATTGTTCTCAGGCAAGAGCGCAAGCTCTATGTCTTGGAAGGGCAAGCCCCTGCAAAGCCGATTGGGAATGCTCCGAGAGCAGATAAAGATGCTTACAAGAAGTATCAGGATGATACCTTGGATGTGGAATGCCTCATGCTTGCTACCATGTCATCTGAGCTTCAGAAGCAACACGAGAGCATGTGTGGTTATGAGATAATCGGGCACCTCAAGAACATGTTCGAGGGGCAAGACCGACAAGAGGGGTTTAACATATCCAAGGCATTATTTCAGTGCAAAATGGGAGCTCGAGACTCAGTAGGAACTCACGTACTCAAGATGATTGGGTATATAGAGAACCTTGAAAGACTGGGTTTTCCCTTGGGTCAAGAGTTGACCACAGATCTGATCATGCAATCGTTGTCGGACAGTTATGAACAGTTCTTCTTGAACTATAACATGAATGAAATAGAAAAGAGACTTCCCGAGCTCCTTGGCATGTTGAGAACTGCTGAGAACAACATGAAGAAGGCCAAGCCTGCCAGCCCCATACTGATGGTGCATAAGAGCAAGGGCAAGGCCAAGGGATCCAAGAAGACGAAGATTGGATCTAAGTCTCCTCTTGGTCCCAAGTCTTCTGCACTGAAAAGGAAAGGTCTGGCGAAGGAAGGAAAGTGCCACCACTGCGGTAAGGCAAGTCATTGGAGGCAGAACTGTCCCCTCTATATTGAGGATCTGCAAAAGAAGAAGGGATGTGTGACTTCCACTTCAGGTATTTACGTTATAGAGATAAACCTTCCTGCTCCTTCATCTTGGGTATTGGATACCGGATGCGGTTCTCACATTTGTACAAATGTGCAGGAACTGAGAAGGAGAAGAATGCTGGGTAAAGGGGAGGTAGACCTGCGCGTCGGGAATGGAGCAAGAGTTGCTGTCGTTGCCGTTGGTGTCTATTATCTTTCTTTGCCCACTGGGCTTGTAATAGAATTAGATAACTGTTATTTCGTTCCAGCAATAACTAGAAACATTATATCCATTTCATGTCTTGACATGAAATGTTTTTCATTTATGATTAAGAACAATTGTTGTTCGATTTTTATGAATGATGTTTGTTATGGTGTAGCCCAATTGTTTAATGGTTTATATATTTTGAACTTAGACCATCCGATCTATAATGTTGAAAATAATAAAAGACTAAGAACAAATGACTCGAATCCTACATACCTTTGGCATTGTCATTTGGGCCATATAAATGAGAAACACATATCCAAGCTCCATAGAGATGGACTACTGGACTCATTTGATTTTGAATCATTTGAGAGATGTGAGTCTTGCTTATTAGGCAAAATGACTAAAGCCCCTTTCACTGGTCATACTGAGAGGACAGATGATCTCTTGGGTGTCATACATAGTGATGTGTGCGGACCCATGAGTTCTATGGATAGAGGTGGGTTCCACTACTTCGTTACATTTACTGATGATTTCAGTTTCTCATGAAGAACAAATCCGAGACCTTTGAAAAGTTCAAAGAGTTTAAGAATGAGAGAACCAACTGGAAAAAAGGATAAAAGCACTCCGATCTGATCGAGGTGGCGAATATTTGAGTCAGGAGTTCCGTGATCATCTGAAAGAGTGTGGTATTGTGATAAATAGCAAATTATGCATATTTTTAGTATAGTTTTTTGCATAATTTTGGGTAGTTTTGTACATATTTTATGTAAAATATTGAAATAATCTCTTGTTTTATCCTATGTTTATAAATTTTTTCTATTTGAAAAAAAAACTTAAGTTATTTAAGTATGAAACAAATCAGAAAATTTGTAAAAATAAGTAATTATATTTATATAAGAATAAAATTTTGAAATAATATTGTATAATGTATATAATATAAATATAAAGAAATATATTTATATAATAAATATAGCAGTATAATATAATAAATAATATATATAATAAATATATAACAGTATATATATTAAATATAATCATATATTTATATGTAAATATAGATGAAAATATAGTATTAATAATGTATATATATTATAAATATAATGAAATATTATATATATATTATATAAACATAATAATTTTCTATATAAAACTCAGCAGAAATTCGTCGAACGCCGAGCGGTATTCGACGAATTTTTATGTATTAGTATTATATGTTATATTATATATATATCTATATATCTATATATCTTCCGTTCGACGAACTCAGCCCGAGCTGAGTTCGACGAACTCCCCGCTCAGAGTTCGTCGATCTCTCTCCTAGCCCGGAGTTCGACGTTCTCTTATATCAAATATTATATATAAATATATTTACCTCTGCAGGTGTTCGACTAACTCCCAGAGCGACTTTCGTCGAGCTCTCTCCCCAAGCTTCGTTCGACGAATTCCCGCCAGCTCTTTCTTCCAGCAAGCTGTCCTGCCACTTCTCTCCTTCTAGATATCTGCCAGCCCTCTATCCGCACCCCACACTCTTCCAGCAAGCTTGCAAAGTCAGATTTTGCCTCCTCCTTCTAGAAGCCTTCCAGACCCTCTAAATGCACCCCAAATCCTCTATAAATAGAGGGGGTGGCTGATGTTCAAAGGGTTCAAAATTTTGAGACTTATTCTTGATATTTTGATCCAATCTTGTTGCCTTCCTAGTTTTTGTGTTTAGGTAAATTTTTGCACTCTTTCTCTCTCTTGTTTTGTAACCTCTTTATGATGAAAATAAAATAAAATTCGCTTGTTTTTGTAACTATCTCTCTCTTTGTTTTTGTGAAAGTGTGTGTGTGTTTTCCTTTTGTTTTTCCTTTTTTTTAGATTTTGTTCTGTTAAGTAGTGTTTCCATTATAATTTGTGTGTGAGTGTGTATGAGGCTAACTTTCATGTTTTATTTTTTTTTGTTTTTGTTTTGTAATCTTTTGTATCATTTCAAGTAAGTGTGTGTGTGTGTTAGTATAAATTTTGTTTTCTTTTAACTTAGTTTCATTTATGTTGTGTGTGTGAGTGTATGAGTTAATTTTTGTTTTGTTTTTAATTAGATTTCATTAAAGTAGAGTGTGTGTGTGTATGAGTATAAATTTTGCGCCTTTTTTGTAATTCAATAGCTTCCATTTCCGTCACGCATTTATTTCCCGCCTATCCGCTTGGATAGGACTCGTCACGCATTTATTTCCCGCCTATCCACTTGGATAGGACTCGTCACGCATTTATTTCCCCTCTACCTATTTGGGTAGGGATCGCACTTCTTTAATTTCTGCAATTTACCACTTTCATTTTAATTCCGTAGAGTGCGTGAGTTTTCAATTAGTGCGTCTTTTGTTTTTAATATAATTGCTTTTTGCTAATTCCGCTAACCGCTCAATCGTTTAAAATCGCCGTAGTTATCATTATCGCTTTATTAAACTCTAAAAAATTCTAAGCAAAACTACTTTCTAAATTAACGTTTCCGTGCTTTTTCGCTTTTTATCGCAATTATCGTTAAACGCAGGCCAACCTTAATTTTCTTTATTAGTTTTTCTACAAAATTATAAAAATCAATTCAAAACTCTTTTCGATAAAATAATAGCGCGTTCCGTAGAAGTAGAAATAATCGATACGACCTTGGAAAAATACGACCTTGATATTTCAAAAAGAAATATCCTATACTACTATCGATAAGGTCCACTTGCCTTTATCGATTTTAGTCCGGATAATTATATAAACCCAAAAGCTTTCTCTCCAAAGCAATTTTTAAAACTCTCTTTTAAACACTTAAAAATTTGTTGCAACAACTCTTTGGTTGTTGGAACTAGCTCAAGGCAAAAGAAGTTTTAAAACGATCTCTTAAAGAATTGTTGCAACAACTCACAAAATTGTTGCAACAACATATTCAAAAAGCTTTCAACTTTCATTTCAACAGAAGCCTTTCAAACCCTTTCTACTTGGCTTTTGGCGACGCGGCCAAAGAGTAATCCTCGATATTTCGAAAGAGGAAAAGGCCGTTACTTTTATCTTTCGATAGGATAACGAGTAATTCCTCGAAGTAGAATTACTCGCGGGACTCTTCGAAAACGTCCGCCTAAGGTTAAAGTTTAAAGAAAGAAAGAGCTTTTCTAAAAATGTAAATTTTAGCGTATCAAGTTTTTGGCGCCGTTGCCGGGGACTTGTGTCGTTATTTTGAAATCGGAAACGCTATTAATTTTATCTTATATTTCAACCCTTTTTCTAATATATATTTCTCTTATCCTACAAAACAAAAAATTTAAGGAAAAAAAATCTCTATTTAAGAAAAAGGAAAAATCTAAAATCTCTAAAAAAAATATATGTATATAGCGATATTTTCTACTTACTAAAAGAAAATCAAAAAAATATTTTCCCCCTCTTTCTTTCTTTCCTTCTTTTTTTTCTTTGTAAAAATATTTCCAAAACAAAAACATCGAAAAAAAAATTAATTAATTAAAGAATAGTGTATGACTCGAGGAGAATCTTCGGATAATCCAATTTTACCTTTTGATCCCGAAATCGAGCGCACGCTTCTCGAGCGCCGCCGATCTCGTAATCAAAATCTACAAATAGATCCCGAAGAATCCGTCGGCGATATAAATATAGGCGTGATGGGCGATCCTAATCTAAATGCGGCCCCACAGCAGACCATGGCCTATTATGCTAGGCCAAATTTAGAGGTTACAGGATCGAGCGTCACCCGCCCCGCGGTAGCTAATAATAATTTCGAAATCAAATCCAGTATAATTCAAATGGTACAACAGTCGATTCAGTTCGACGGTTTGCCAGATGAGGACCCAAACCAACACCTTAATAATTTTTTAGAAATTTGCGACACCTTCAAGATTAATTGCGTCAGCGATGACGCCATTCGCTTGCGCTTATTTCCCTTTTCCCTGCGGACAAAGGCGAAATCGTGGTTGACTTCTCTTCCGAGAGGGTCCATAACCACGTGGGCCGAATTGACGGAGAATTTTCTAACTAAATATTTTCCTCCGTCAAAAACCGCTAAATTACGCACCGATATCGCATCCTTCATTCAATTCGATTCCGAGTCTCTCTACGAGACTTGGGAACGTTTTAAAGAATATTTGCGTAGGTGTCCTCATCACGCGCTACCAACTTGTCTTCAGGTACAAATGTTCTATAATGGCTTGAATTTCTCAACGAGACAGATGATCGATGCAGCCGCCGGGGGAACGTTAAACAACAAAACCCCGGAGGCCGCTCAAGCTCTGATCGAAGAAATGGCCATGAACGCGTACCAATGGAACGTGCTAAGGTCGCGTCCTCCTAAACCGGCTGGTATTTTCGAAGTGGATGCCACTACTCACTTAGCCTCGCAGGTAGAGCGGCTAAGTAAGCAAGTGGCGGAGATGACTGCTTCCTCCTCCACTCCCGCTTGGGCTAATAATCCTAATAATAATAATAATAATAATAATTTTAATAATCTTAATAATAATAATAATCTTAATAATAATATTAATAATAACAATAATTTAAGCGAGGAATCGGTGGATTACGTGGGCAATCAAGTGCGGGCGCCCTTCAACCCATATAGTAATAACTATAACCCGGGTTGGAGGAGCCACCCGAACTTCTCCTGGAGTAACCCTAATAATGCGCAACGCCCTCCACCTGCGATCCCGCAAGGATTTCCGCATGGATATCGCCAAGGATTTCAGCAGGGTTTTGCGCCTTCCCCTCCAAAACCTTCTCCGCTCGAGGAGATTTTTGCAAAATACATGGCTTCCAACGACGCAAATATTCGGAATATAACCGGATCGCTAAAAAATTTGGAAATGCAGGTTGGACAGCTTGCAAAAATGGTCTCCGAGCGGCCACTTGGAGCACTACCTGGGAACTCGGAGCAGAACCTGCGTGAAAATGCCCACACCATTACCCTTCGCAGCGGCAAGGAGGTCGACTCCCCATTGCGGGTTGAGCATCAGGTAACTGTTTCGCCTCCGACCCCTGCACCCTCGTCTTTTATTTTAGTAGATACAGAAAAAATATTAGCGCCGGGCGTCTCGAGCCCGCAAATTCCGTACCCCGCAAAATTTAATAAAGAGAAGGAGGACGAACATTACAAATAGTTTTTACAAATATTTAAACAAATTCAAATTAACGTCCCCTTCTGCGAGGCACTCTCTCAGATGCCGAAATACGCGAAATACCTTAAGGAGCTCCTTTCTAATAAAAAGAAGCTCGAGGGTATTTCGCGTGTTTCCTTAAATGCGGAATGCTCGGCGGTCCTACTTAATAAATTGCCGCCAAAACTAAACGACCCGGGAAGGTTTTCCATCCCGTGCCTATTCGGCAATTTATTAATAAAGTACGCCCTAGCGGACCTGGGAGCGAGCATCAATTTGATGCCCTTCTCCCTCTTTAAAAAACTAGATTTGGGTGTTCCCACCCCAACAAAAATGAGCATCCAACTCGCGGATCGCTCGATAAAATATCCTATCGGGGTAGTGGAGGACGTTCTGGTCAAGGTTGACAAGTTTATCTTTCCGGTAGACTTCGTCATCCTCGACATCGAGGAGGACGCCGAGGTGCCAATTATCCTCGGTCGCCCTTTCCTCGCGACCTCCCGAGCATTAATTGATGTGAGTAACGGACGCCTCCTCCTTCGGGTAGGGGACGACGAAGTTACCCTTCTTATTAATCCCTCGATGTGAAACCCTTTATCGAACGATGATTCCTGCTTTCACTTAGAATCCGCATTCGAGGATGAATGTTCTTCGCTTGTAGAATTACTCGCTTTACCATTAGACGATCCGGATTTGGCAGACCTCGCCCCTTTGGACGAGCTACCGCCAGATTCGCCTTTCGAATCTTTTAATTCTAAAAGTTTAAAAATAACAACTTCTTACGAAGAACCCCCGGTCTTGGAGCTTAAGCCACTCCCCGACCATTTAAAATACGTTTTTTCTCGCCGCGGACTTAAAACTCCCGGTTATTATTTCGTCTTCTTTAACCGATTCGGAAACCTCCGAATTAGTTAAAGTTTTGTCCACGCATCGCCATGCAATTGCATGGCAGATTTCCGATATTAGGGGGATAAATCTCTCTTTTTGCACTCACAAAATCTTCTTAGAAGATAATTCCCGCAAAACCATCCAGCCTCAGCGGCGACTAAACCCAAATATGCAGGAGGTCGTTAAGGCTGAAGTAATAAAATTAATGGATGCGGGGATTATCTACCCTATATCCGACAGCACGTGGGTTAGTCCCATTCATGTCGTGCCAAAAAAGGGCGGTCTAACGGTAGTGGCAAATCAACATAACGAATTAATTCCAACCCGTACTGTTACGGGTTGGAGGGTGTGCATCGATTACCGAAAATTAAATGATGCCACCCGCAAGGACCACTTTCCGTTACCGTTTATCGATCAAATTTTGGAGCGACTATCGGGTCATCCTTATTATTGTTTTCTCGACGGTCTATTGGGATTTTTACAAATTCCAATCTCCCCCGAAGATCAGGAGAAAACAACCTTTACGTGCCCCTTCAGTACCTTCGCATACCGAAGGATGCCATTCGGCCTCTGCAACGCATCAACTACATTTCAACGTTGTATGCTAGCGATATTTGGAAAGCTCGTAGAGGATATTATGGAAGTCTTTATGGATGACTTCTCGGTTTTTGGAAGCTCCTTCCAAAACTGCCTCCAAAATTTAGATCGAGTCCTCCAACGATGCGAAGACACGAACCTGGTTTTAAACTGGGAAAAGTGTAATTTCATGGTTCGAGAAGGCTTAGTTCTCGGTCACAAAATTTCTGAAAGAGGGATAGAGGTCGACAAGGCCAAGGTCGAAATAATTGAAAAACTCCCCGCGCCCTCAAATATAAAATCAATTCGTAGTTTTCTTGGCCACGCGGGTTTCTATAGGCGGTTTATTCAAAATTTTTCCAAATTAACAAAACCGCTAACCCACCTCCTGGAGAAAGAATCTCCATTCATTTTTGATAGCGCGTGCGTAGAGGCATTCAATGCCATAAAAAATAAACTTATCCATTCTCCCATTCTGGTGGCGCCCGATTGGACCCTTCCGTTTGAGATTATGTGCGACGCGAGCGATATAGCGGTAGGGGCCGTATTATGCCAACGCGTAAATAAATATTTTCATCCTATCTACTACGCGTCCCGCACTCTCACGGCCGCACAGGCTAATTACACGACAACCGAAAAGGAACTCCTTGCCGTCGTCTTCGCCATAGATAAGTTTAGGCCCTACGTCACGCTTTCTAAAATTATAATATTTACCGACCACTCCGCACTTAAATATTTATTAGAAAAAATGGACGCTAAGCCACGCCTTCTTCGATGGATCCTCCTATTACAAGAATTCGATTTAGAGATCCGGGATAAGAAGGGGGCCAAAAATTTAGCGGCCGACCACCTTTCTCGTTTAGAACACCCAATAGCGGAAGCGTTCTTCGAACCGGAAATCGATGATCGATTTCCCGAGGAGCGTCTTTTAGCTTTAAATAATTTAAAAACTTCTCCCTCGCCTTGGTTCGCAGACTACGCCAACTATTTAGTTGCGCGGGTGCTCCCGAAAGACTTTTCAAAACAGCAAAAGAAGAAATTCTTTTCTGATTTGAAAAATTACTTTTGGGAGGACCCTTTCTTATTTCGCGTCTGCGCGGACCAAGTCGTGCGGAGATGCGTTTCGAGCGAGGAGGGTGCGCAAATTTTGCGGCACTGCCACGAAGGGCCGGCCGGGGGGAATTATCAAGCCAACCGGACTGCGCAGAAGGCGCTGGAGGCGGGGTTTTATTGGCCCGCTCTCTTCAAAGACGCTCACACTTTTGTGAGCGCATGCGAAAGCTGTCAACGGTCGGGTAACATCTCTCGTCGCGACGAGATGCCCCAAAAATTTTATTTAGAATGCGAGATTTTCGATTTATGGGGCATAGATTTCATAGGCCCCCTACCTACTTCATATACAAATCGCTACATTTTAGTGGTGATCGACTACGTATCTAGGTGGGCGGAAGCGCAAGCTCTCCCCACCAACGATGCGAGAGTCGTCGTCAAATTTCTTAAAAAATTATTTTCTCACTTCGGTACGCCCCGTGCGATAGTTAGTGATAGGGGTACGCACTTCTGCAACGCCCAGTTTGCAAAAACATTATCTAAATATGGCATCACGCATAAGCTCGCCACCGCCTATCACCCCCAAACGAGCGGCCAAGTGGAGGTAGTAAATCGGGAAATTAAACGCATATTAGAAAAAACCGTTTCAATAAATAGGAAGGATTGGGCGATTAAATTAGACGACGCGCTGTGGGCATATCGTACGGCGTACAAGACTACAATCGGCTGTACGCCTTATCGATTAGTCTACGGCAAGGCGTGCCATTTGCCCATAGAATTAGAGCACCGCGCTTTTTGGGCGTTAAAACTCTTAAATCTCGATCATAATTTAACCGCCGAAAACCGGAAATTCCAATTAAACGAACTCGATGAATGGCGTGCGAACGCTTACGAGAGTAATACATTTTATAAGGAACGCTCTAAATTTTATCACGACCGAAAAATTAAATTCCCAAAATCATTTGCGCCGGGCGATCTCGTCCTCCTATATAATTCACGTCTTCGTCTTTTTCTGGGGAAACTAAAATCCCGTTGGACCGGCCCCTTTCAAGTGAAAGAGGTTTGGCCATACGGGACCGTCCTTATCACCCACCCGGAAAAAGGCGACTTAAAAGTTAACGGTCACCGACTAAAACTCTACCACGCGGGGGATCAACTGGGAGGGAAGCTAAATTCCATACCCCTCCCCCACCTCTAAAAAGATCGTACCCCACCATCGCGTTAAGCTACGAGACGGTAAACAAAGCGCTCGTGGGAGGCACCCCCATATTTATCCAATTACGCTCTTTTTTTTTTATTGTTCTTATTTACAAAAAAAATGATGAAATAAATTTTAATTTCAAAACAAAAAACTTAAACAAAAATATAATTAATAATAATAATAAATAATAATAAATAATAATAACAAAATGAAAAATAATATTAATAAATATGCATATTTTAAATTATCATTCTTTTTCCAAAAAAAAAACATAAAACAAAATCAAATAATGCAAAAACTTTAAAACAAAAATCAAAAAGAATTTTGGGAATTTTAAGATAAGACAATAGGAAGTTTCTCAAAGTAGGATTACTCGACAGACCCGAGAGGGGATTTTTGTCGATATTTCGAAACGAGAAAACCCCGTTGCTTTTACCTTTTTATTTCTCTTATTTCTTCCTTGCTTTTTATCTTAAAGCTTTTTCTTTATTTACTTTATTTTATCTTTCTTAAAATTTTGATATATTTTAAAACATGCATATTTCAAAATTAAAACCAAAACAAAAAATAATAATATATAATATAAATAAAAAAATAAAAATGATGATAAAAATTTATTTTTATCATACCCAAAAAAAAAATATGATCACATATATACTTTTAACTTCTTTTATATGTATTTTATTCGTGTTTTGTACATTTCGGAAAACTAAAACAAACCAAAAAAACAATTTTGTATATATTCGTGGAGTTCCTTTTTATTTGTAACTATTCTTGTATATATTTTTTCTATCTTGTAATTAAATCTTCACGTTTTTGTAAATATTTTCGTTCCTCACACTTCACTTCAACATTGAGGACAATGTTGGTTTTAAGTATGGGGGCGTGTTTTCCCTCTTTTTTAATTATTTTTGCCCCTCCCATATAAAAAAAAAAAAAAAAAAAAACAAAAAATTTTATATGAAAAATTTGATACAACATAAAACTTATTTGTTATAACATAACAAAATTTGTTATGACATAAGAAAATTATGTTGCAACATCTTTGTCCCTCTTTTCATTTTTCTTAAATCAAATGAAAAATCCAAAAAAATCATTAATTAACTTAGAAAAAAAAACACAAATTTTTTTTATATATAAATTTTTATGTTTATGTCTTTTATTTGTATATAAAAATCCTTATTTATAATAATAAATCAAAATCCAAAAAAAATGATGAAAAATGTACTTAAAAATTTGTTATAACAAAATTCATTTTGTCATAACACCAAAAATGTTTTTCATTCTCTCTTTTCTTTTTTTTTTCTTTTCCCTTTTTTTATTAATGTACATATTTTTAACAAAATTAAACAATCAAAAAAATATGATGAAAAAAATATCTTAGAAAAATCAAAAATATTTTGTATGTATTTTTACTTTTCTTAATTTTCTTCTTTTTTTGTTTCTTTTTAGTATTTATATATGCATTTTGTTATAAAGAAAATCAAAAATCCCAAAAATATCATATCTTAAAAACTTCAAAAAAAAAAAAAATTTGAAAAACTTATTAAAAAACCCAAAAATAAAATAAATCCCCTACTTAGCTTTTTGTTATTTCCAAGGCTAGGTTAGTTTTATCTTTAAGCGTTTTTCATTATTTTTGATTTACTAAATCAATTTTATTTATTTCATAGTTTGAAAAATTTAAATCGAGGAATTTTCAGTAGTAAAGAAAATCTTGCGATCTTAATTTAATTTGAGAACAGAATTTTTAGCACTACCTCGGGTTTACCCTAAATAGATTCCCTTTTGTATTATATTGGCAAACCATCTTTAGATTCAATTATTCTAACTCTAAACTTGTGAAACTTTGTGAATGTTTTTAATCTACTAAACTTGCTCTCAAAATCTTTTTTTATTAATCTAGAATTTCTCTTGAAACCCCCCTTATAAACACCCCTTAGCTTGGCATAAAAATAATAAAAGTAGGAGTTTTAAAAGATCCTGTGTCAATGGGAATAAAAAGATTCCGTAAACACAGGCACCCAATATTGTTAAAAGAAATCCCGTGCCAATGAGAATAAAAAAATAAAATTCCGTAAACACGGGCATTGGGTTAAGTTTATAAAAAATTTCAATTCTCCCGCGTAAACCAACACTGGGAATCAAAGCAAAACCACCAAAAAGGTGGGGTGAGAGGATACAATCCATCACCCCTAAATCCAAGCACTCTTCTTTTTGCCAAGGCTCCCTTTTTCCCCTACCCCTTAGCCAATAAAATTGTACCTAGATTTTAATTTAAAAAAGTTTGGGAGAGCATAATTAGTAGGATTTATTTATTCTTAAGAACTTTCATAAAAAAGTTAAAGTTTTTTATAATTCTATTCTAATTAAAAGGTACCAAAGACTGCAATAATCGATGCTATTTAGCTAACTTTAGAAGTCTCGCTAAAATTTTTTCGCTCTTTTTAAATTACTTTCATAGTTTTGGACTTACCTCTTTAAATACCCTAAATTTATTTCGATCTTACTTTTGATTTAATAAAAACTTTAGTAAATTAGAAATTTTATTAAGCGTCTTATAGGTATCCCTTACTTTTGCTCTGGAATAGCAAAAACTTAAGTATGGGGGTATTTGATAAATAGCAAATTATGCATATTTTTAGTATAGTTTTTAGCATAATTTTGGGTAGTTTTGTACATATTTTATGTAAAATATTGCAATAATCTCTTGTTTTATCCTATGTTTATAAATTTTTTCTATTTGAAAAAAAAACTTAAGTTATTTAAGTATGAAACAAATCAGAAAATTTGTAAAAATAAGTAATTATATTTATATAAGAATAAAATTTTGAAATAATATTGTATAATGTATATAATATAAATATAAAGAAATATATTTATATAATAAATATAGCAGTATAATATAATAAATAATATATATAATAAATATATAACAGTATATATATTAAATATAATCATATATTTATATGTAAATATAGATGAAAATATAGTATTAATAATGTATATATATTATAAATATAATGAAATATTATATATATATTATATAAACATAATAATTTTCTATATAAAACTCAGCAGAAATTCGTCGAACACCGAGCGGTATTCGACGAATTTTTATGTATTAGTATTATATGTTATATTATATATATATATATCTATATATCTTCCGTTCGACGAACTCAGCCCGAGCTGAGATCGACGAACTCCCTGCTCAGAGTTCGTCGATCTCTCTCCTAGCCCGGAGTTCGACGTTCTCTTATATCAAATATTATATATTATATATAAATATATTTACCTCTGCAGGTGTTCGACTAACTCCTAGAGCGACTTTCGTCGAGCTCTCTCCCCAAGCTTCGTTCGACGAATTCCCGCCAGCTCTTTCTTCCAGCAAGCTGTCCTGCCACCTCTCTCCTTCTAGATATCTGCCAGCCCTCTATCTGCACCCCACACTCTTCCAGCAAGCTTGCAAAGTCAGATTTTGCCTCCTCCTTCTAGAAGCCTTCCAAACCCTCTAAATGCACCCCAAATCCTCTATAAATAGAGGGGGTGGCTGATGTTCAAAGGGTTCAAAATTTTGAGACTTATTCTTGATATTTTGATCCAATCTTGTTGCCTTCCTAGTTTTTGTGTTTAGGTAAATTTTTGCACTCTTTCTCTCTCTTGTTTTGTAACCTCATTATGATGAAAATAAAATAAAATTCGCTTGTTTTTGTAACTATCTCTCTCTTTGTTTTTGTGAAAGTGTGTGTGTGTTTTCCTTTTGTTTTTCCTTTTTTTTAGATTTTGTTCTGTTAAGTAGTGTTTCCATTATAATTTGTGTGTGAGTGTGTATGAGGCTAACTTTCATGTTTTAGTTTTTTTTTTGTTTTTGTTTTGTAATCTTTTGTATCATTTCAAGTAATTGTGTGTGTGTGTTAGTATAAATTTTGTTTTCTTTTAACTTAGTTTCATTTATGTTGTGTGTGTGAGTGTATGAGTTAATTTTTGTTTTGTTTTTAATTAGATTTCATTAAAGTAGAGTGTGTGTGTGTATGAGTATAAATTTTGCGCCTTTTTTGTAATTCAATTGCTTCCATTTCCGTCACACATTTATTTCCCGCCTATCCGCTTGGATAGGACTCGCCACGCATTTATCTCCCACCTATCCGCTTGGATAGGACTCGTCACGCATTTATTTCCCGCCTATCCGCTTGGATAGGACTCGTCACGCATTTATTTCCCCTCTACCTATTTGGGTAGGGATCGCACTTCTTTAATTTCTGCAATTTACCGCTTTCATTTTAATTCCGTAGAGTGCGTGAGTTTTCAATTAGTGCGTCTTTTGTTTTTAATATAATTGCTTTTTGCTAATTCCGCTAACCGCTCAATCGTTTAAAATCGCCGTAGTTATCATTATCGCTTTATTAAACTCTAAAAAATTCTAAGCAAAACTACTTTCTAAATTAACGTTTCCGTGCTTTTTCGCTTTTTATCGCAATTATCGTTAAACGCATGCCAACCTTAATTTTCGTCATTAGTTTTTCTACAAAATTATAAAAATCAATTCAAAACTCTTTTCGATAAAATAATAGCGCGTTCCGTAGAAGTAGAAATAATCGATACGACCTTGGAAAAATACGACCTTGATATTTCAAAAAGAAATATCCTATACTACTATCGATAAGGTCCACTTGCCTTTATCGATTTTAGTCCGGATAATTATATAAACCCAAAAGCTTTCTCTCCAAAGCAATTTTTAAAACTCTCTTTTAAACACTTAAAAATTTGTTGCAACAACTCTTTGGTTGTTGGAACTAGCTCAAGGCAAAATAAGTTTTAAAACGATCTCTTAAAGAATTGTTGCAACAACTCACAAAATTGTTGCAACAACATATTCAAAAAGCTTTCAACTTTCATTTCAACAGAAGCCTTTCAAACCCTTTCTACTTGGCTTTTGGCGACGCGGCCAAAGAGTAATCCTCGATATTTTGAAAGAGGAAAAGGCCGTTACTTTTATCTTTCGATAGGATAACGGGTAATTCCTCGAAGTAGAATTACTCGCGGGACTCTTCGAAAACGTCCGCCTAAGGTTAAAGTTTAAAGAAAGAAAGAGCTTTTCTAAAAAGGTAAATTTTAGCGTATCATATTGTATTACAGCTCACCCCACCCAGAACACCGCAACATAATGGTGTTTTTGAGAGGAGGAATCATACCCTGTTAGACATGGTGCGATTGATGATGAGTCATGCAGATTTGCCCATTTTTTTTGGGGTTTTGCTCTACAGACTGCTGCTTTTACACTAAATCGCATTCCGATGAAAACGGTTCAAAATACACCATATGAGATATGGACTGGGAAGCGTCCTAGTATGTCGTTCATTAAGATTTGGGGCTATGAGATATACGTACGACGTCAAATGTATGACAAGTTGGACCCAAATCAGATAAGTGTTATCTTGTGGGATATCCTAGGGAAACCAAAGGGTATTACTTCTACCTACTATCCGAGGGCAAATTGTTTGTCGCAAGTGTTGAAAATGTTGAAGTGAAAGTTGGCGGTCTGGAAGGGTGTTCGCGGGGTCTGCCTAACCGCGCGATCTCGTGGTCTCCTTCTGCGGTCTGACCTATTCGGTCTAGCCGTTGGCTTATTCGGTCTGACCGCCGCTCTCTATCCAAGGTGCCGAGGTGAGGCCACGCGGTCTGGTTTGTGAGACCGCGTGGCGAGCTGTTCTGTACTGTGCGGGTTAAGCCGTTGACCACACATGGTGTTTGTTCTGGAAGGGGCGGTCCGGTCTGGTGGCTGTCCGGGTTCTTGTGGTGTGCGCGGACTAAGGCTCTCTTAGTCGCGCGGTCTCCTCTTTTGTGTTCGCATAGCTGGTCCTTTGGAGATCTGCTGGTATATGCGGTCACTGGTGTTTGATCGACTTGGTGGGCTATTGCTCTAGTCGGCTTGGCGGTGTTTGCGATTTCTGAGGAGGTCTTGTATAGGCGAACACTGGTGGTGGGCATCATGACCGGGCGAGTTGTCATGATCGCACGGCTTCTTGGAGGAGTGGCAACCTCCTATTAGTTGAAGTCGGCGAGCTCATAAAGCGCAAAGCGATCTTCTGCTGATCGCGCGGGTTGACCTATCTTGGTCGCGCGATCAGGTGCGGTGACTCTATCTCATAGGGTGGTGACTGGATCAGGTCGCACGCCTATAAATAGGAGTCATTGTAGCAGCAAAATAATCGCACCAATTGTAAGCTGAACTCGTGCCTAGAGCTTGCTGTCTCATTTTTGTGACCAGGCGGTTTGCTGATTGAATTTCCTTTGTGCAGCTTCTGCGGATTGTGCGGACAGCAGCGGTCACCTCTTCTTCTAAGGTGTTCGAGCGGTCTCGCGGCTTGCAGTGCGGGTTGCTGGAGTTCGGGAGAATCAGTGTTCGGAGGTCGCGGAGTCTTCGGTTGGTGTTGTTCAAGTTGCCGGCAGGCTGTTCGGGCAGTCTTATTTTCTAGTCGCGCGAACTCCCAGGTCGCGCAGTTAGGCAGTTTCTATTTGTCAAACCACCAGTTATCTTCTCTTCAGCACTATATTTTCCTTTTGGTTTTGTGTACTGGCGAAATCATGTCTCGCCATGTATACCTCGCTTTGTAATGAAGATTTCTGCTATTATCAATAAAGATTGCTTTGCTTCATGTGCTTCTGGTTGTTGGTTATAACTTTAAGTTGTACGATTCCTGCTCACTCCTAGATCTACGGAAAATTTCACATGGTATCAGAGCGAGGTTGGAGTGGATAGAGCAGTGAACAACTCAAAGTTGCCATCGCCCTTGTGAAGAAGGAACCAGTGGTAGAGCCATGGAAGCAGGTTTTGCAAGAGGTCTTGGAATTGAGATGCTCACGTCGACTAACTTTAAGAAGTGGAAGTCACACCTGCAGAGTTATCTTCTGGGAGAGGACCTTTGGGAGGTTGTTGGAGGTGATAGCACGGAGGAAGTTGTCCCAGTTGGGGATAATGGTCATGAGGTGAGGAATTGGAGAAGGATTAATGCGAAAGCAGAATTCACTCTGATAAGAGCTATATCACCTGACCTATTCGATCACATCTTGGGGTGTGGATCAGCTGCCGAGATCTGGAGAGCCCTGGACGGGCTGTTTAATAAGAAGAATGTAGCGAGGCTATAGTTTCTGGAAAATGAGCTGGCTAGGTCGGCTCAGGGAGATCTTTCTATCTCTACATTCTTTCTGAAGATGAAGAACCTATGCGCTGAGATTTCAGCACTGGATCCTGATGAGCCAATTTATGAGGCGAAGCTGAAGAGGCACATCATCCGTGGCTTGCGGAAGGAGTATGTGGCCTTTGTGACGTCGGTGCAGGGTTGGGCAAATTAGTCATCTCTGCTGGAGCTGGAAAATCTGCTTGCGTCGCAAGAGAGCTTGGCAAGGCAGATGGCGGGGGTGTCAGTGTCTGGGGGAGAAGGGAAGGTTCTCTTCACAGGGAAGAAGAAGAAATGGGATAAGAAGAAGAAGACCGCTGGAGGCAATGAGCCTTCAACTTCTGGACAGCAGGAGAGAGGCTATGCTCCCAAGGCTAAAGGGAAGAAGAAGGGGGAAGGACCCAAGTGCTTTAGGTGTGGAAAGCTTGGTCACATCAGGAAGGATTGCCGGGTGAATCTTCATCCGGGGCATGTTGCTGCAGGGAAGGAGGAAGCTGAGGCCAGGTCAAATAATGGAGGGTGGGGTGGAGCCTTCTTGATTTCTGTTGGAATTATGGCTCCTATCAACTGCCAGGAGGACTAGATCGTGGACTCGGGGTGTGGTCATCACCTCACCGGGGACGAGTCGAAGCTTTCTTCAGCGCAGCATTATTCAGGTAATGATGCCATCATAACTGCTGATAATACTGTGCATACTCTGGAGAAGGTGGGGGTTGTTTCCTTGGGCAGTGATAGAGGGCCACTAACGTTGAAGAGTGTCTATCATGTGCCTGGAATGAGGAAAAACCTCTTCTCCGTGACCAACGCCGTAGACGATGGGTATCACGTTCTGTTCGGTCCAACATAAGTGAGGTTTCTACGAAATGTGGAGGCGGTTAAGGCCGATGTCGTTCATGTCGGGAGAAGGGCAAAAGACTTGTTCGTTTTATCGACAAGTTCTTATGTCGACAAGATGAAGACAAATGATAGTGCCGTTATATGGCACGAGAGGTTGGGGCATGTTGTAACATCCCCAATCCTTCTAGACCCCTAGTTGGTATTAGGGCATGGATGGTGTGCAGAGTGGCCACTAAGGCCCTTGGTCCAAGTGGAGTGTGCTATGTGCACACCAAGGGCACAAAATCAACATAGCCCAATACCACTCCCTTAGGCCAATTGATCCTCAATTCACCAAATTGACCTCCCCCATACCACCCTAACCACTAAGGAAGGCCATTACCTTGAGAATTGCACTTGGGTGGGACCCAATTGCATGAAATTGACCAAAGTCAACAATAGGTCAACATTAACCAAACTAAGTCAATTAGGGTTCAATTGACTCTACATGTTCAAATTTACCTTACCTCCACACTCTAAATGCTTTAAGGAACTCATTGAACCTAAAAACCCATCATTTAGTGAACCAATTGACCAATTTGACCAAAGTCAACTCTAGCTTAAATTAGGTCAAAATCACACATTAAGGCTAGATTAGCCCAATTGGGGCCCCACCATGGACCAACCAATATTGAGTGGTGACAAGGGACCCAAGACCATCAAGTGGCTTCATCCCACTCACCAAGTTGACCAAGTCAAATCAAGAGTTAACCATGGTCAATAATTGCCAAATTAGGTAACTTAGCTTAATCCCCTTTGACCAAAATTCAAGCCAAGTGTGCTAGCTCATTTTCAAGATTCATTAGACCCTAACCAGCTGAATAAGCTAACCCAAGCCCATGAACATGACTCATTTCATCAAAAAGGAGGAGAGAGAGGAAAGGGGACAAAAAGAGAGTTGATAAAGCAATGTCCTCCTCCACACTCAAGCCAATCACTCTTGGGACTTGGGAAATGTCCTGGCTGATTACTGGAGGAGTAGGAGGTAGCAGGGGGTGGCAGCCATGGTGATAACCATGCAAACTCGTGAGCACCTAAGTTCAAAACCGGGTATACACTCCTCCCCACCCCCATTCTATCCATCCCATTAGCCTCAGAGCGCTGAGAGCAGTCGAAATAAGCTACTAGAGCGGGGAGATTGGTGGAGAATCGCGGCTATGAGCAGGATCGCCGGAGCAAGGAGAAACCATGGCCAACCACCGCCGCCGCTGCCGCCAAGCCCCCTTTAAAGTTCGTTTCTCCTCCTCTCCCTCTATGCTAGCTTCCTATCTATTTTATTTGAAGGTTCGGGCTCAATTGGGTCGGAATCGAAATCTCAAAATCATGGATTTTTGGTGATTTTCGGCCATGCTAGGATCGCCGGAAAACGCCTCCTCTGGCCGCCATGTCGCCGGGAAGTTGTAGTCCCGACCACCACGAAGGTGGTGGAGGTGGTGGCCGGCCGTGGTGGCCACCAGGTGGCCGGGAAATGGAGGAGAAAGTTGGTCCAGCACGGGATATCTCAGCCGTTGGCTGGAGGAATAAGATGAAGGGGGAGGGTTGGATCTGCTTCAAGATCTGTGCTGATCCTAAATTCTGTGTATTAATTTAATTCTTTATATTGGATTTTCTGCCCCTATTTAACCAACCACTTCAACTATTAATTAAGGCCTCTTATTGGCTGAATTAGAAAAAGTGCCCAACATGAAAGTTGTAGGCCTTGGTCTTGAGTTTCATTAGGGCTTAAGTTTAAGTCATTTGGTGACCCACATCTCCCTAGGGAGCTCTTTTACTAGGACTGGTCCTACACTAAGTCAGTCCACTAAAATAATTACCTAGCTTAAATCCCTCAAGCTTTGAAGCTAATTTTTTTACCATGGGTAGGTATACCCTAGGGGCATCCCCTGCCTAAAGGACAGCCCTTGATGGGCAATTTTTCCTATAGTTTTTGTGGTAATTAGGGTTTTTAAATTATGTTGATTTTTGGAGCATATGATGTCCTAATGACACCAAATTTTGGTGGCATGCTCTTTAATACATGTGTAGTGCCTGCCTAAATTTTCACTCCATTTGGATTGTTTTGATATGGGAAATGGGAAACCCTAATGAGGGCCTTGAGGGGGTCAAATTAGGGTTTAGGCCATTCGAGGAGATAAGTGAGTTAGCCTCCTCCCATCATGATGATTATGTGGGTTTTGATATCCAAATGCTTGTGACACTCCCTAATAGGCCATTTGGAGCCGTTTGGGTGGTGTGACCTAAAACCCTAAAGGTAAACTCTTAAGGTTGCAAAGTTGGGATTTGTGAAGGACATATGACCAAATGTCCTTGCCTTGACTCAGAACTTTGTAGATATGATTTTAAGAGCATAAAATGACTTAGGTAATTTAATGAGAATTTTTAGTGTCATTTAACTATTTTTCTCCTAATAAATGAGATTGCCACTTTTTCCTTAAATAAATAAAGTGCATGGTCATATGACCTTGTATGGCTTTAAAACTTTATCAGTGGCTGAATATGGTTGAAAATGGACTATAGTAATTTTGTTATGATTTATTGAAGCATTATACCTTGTGTAGGAATTTTTATGTGCTTACTAGCTTAAGAGAATTTAATTATGAAGAATGTCAAATCATTGGGTAAAATTGTGATACTTGGATATCTGTCATTTTATGTTGTCGTATGCCCATGATAATGGTTTGGAAGCTTGTAGATTTGTATTTCATGTACCTCATGTAGAAATTGGAATTTACAACATTTGGATGCAAAATCATTTTAAAATGTCAAATCATGGGGCAAGATTATGAAACTTGGTTATCTGTCATTTCATGTTAATATATACCCATGATAATTATTTGGAAGCCTGTAGATTGCTATTTCTTGTACCTCATGTAGAAATTGGCATTTACAACACTTGGAAGTTAAATCTTTTTAAAATGTCAAATCATATGGTAATGACACAATCCTTTGGAAGAGGACTCTAGATTCCCATCTGGACACTTGGTAATTTTTGTAGAATTTTCAGATGTGAACTACTATTTTTACTAATTATAGTGGCATTTTGGTAATTATACAACTATGATGATTTAGTAGGCCAAATGACATCCTAGGGCCATAAAACTCAGTAAACCACCATGATTTGGGACAATACCTTACTGATAATTTTCATGTAGCATGTAGAAGCATTTTGGGGATAGATCATGTATAATTTGACTTAAGGCCTTAACTGCTTTAAATGATAATAAATACCAAATTAATATGGAAAATTATGGAAATTGGAACATACCTTATTAAGGTCCGTGGGAGCCTAGGATAATTATACCAGACCATCTTATATCCATTCAGTATTTGAGTGATAACTCACAATGATTCAAGGAGGGTCAAACCTAGGGTTAGCAGTGAGTTTGTCCTAGGGACATGAAACTCAGTAAACCAACATGATATGAGACACTACCTTACTGATAATTTTCATGTAGCATGTAGAAGCATTTTGGGGATAGATCATATGTAATTTGACTTAAGGCCTTAACTACTTTAAATGATAATAAATACCAAATTAATATGGAAAATTATGGAAATTGGAACATACCTCATTAAGGTCAGTGGGAGCCTAGGATAATTATACCAGACCTTATTGATGAGGTTTTAGAAGGATTCCCTTATGAGGTTTGAGGTTAGTTCAACTTAGTGGTCTGCGATTAGTAAAGAAAGAATTTTGAATTTTAGACAATTCAGACCCCTAAGTAGTGATTAGAAGTTATGTTGGGAGCCTAGGATAATTATACCAGACCTTGGTGATGAGTTCTTAGAAGGATTCCCTTATGAGGTTTGAGGTTAGCTCAACTTAGTGGTCTGCGATTAGTAAAAACAGAATTTTGAATTTTAGACAATTCAGACCCCTAAGTAGTGTTTAGAAGTTATATTGGGAGCCTAGGATAATTATACCAGACCTTGGTGATGAGTTTTTAGAAGGATTCCCTTATGAGGTTTGAGGATAGTTCTACTTAGTGGTCTGCGATTAGTAAAAAACAGAATTTTGAATTTTAGACTATTCAGACCCCTAAGTAGTGTTTAGATCTTATATCCATTCAGTATTTGAGTGATAACTCACAATGATTCAAGGAGGGTCAAACCTAGGATTAGCCGGCATAGTTGGTGCTGAGCGGTGTTAGCTAACCCGAGTGTTGGTGACACCGCAAGGCAGCGATTCTGGGCGAAGATCCACCTCAACCGTGCGATGCGGGAGAGGTTCGAGTTTTCAAGTACCCGAGCGGGTTTTGGGAAAATAGATCTTACAAATGGTATCAGAGAACGAACGATCATAAGAGAACAGTCCACAACATACTGGGTCACCCCGCTTGAGTGTAGTTTGCGGACAAACTATGCAGCGGAAGCTGTGGTGTGCCCATGTATGAAATCACATAAAACAGTCCACTAAGCAGCAAGTTAGGTCAAATTTTGACTTACTTAGACAATTTAGTGACGCATCCTAGTCTAAAGAGCAACCTCGGGTCTAGATTTGGTTGAAGGTTAAGGATACCCAACGTAGCTAAGGGAAGAAGTTAGTATAAGTCTTGACGTTGAGACTTTCACGCTAAAGGTTTCGCTTTACTACCAAGTGGTAGGACCATCTCGAAGAGATCGGGTGTCTGTAGTCTTCTTTAGATTAATAGAAGACCCATAAGCATAACCCCCTTACCATAACTTGATACTTCCCATTACAGTACGTTGAGGCAGCCACCATAAAATACCAGAGGTCGAATCTGAATTTGAATATATTTTTGAAGAGGCACCTTTCCCAGTTAATCATATAGGGAACTCGAAAAAGGTAACATAACTTATAACATTGGGAGCCTAAGTCTTAGCATAACAATATGTCTCAGGGTGGAACACCAAGTCAGAGAATACATGCCCTAAAGTTTATGTACGTATGTAAGATGAATATACCGTAGAAGTACTGAAGAGACTTAGCCCAAATCGGCAGTGGCTTATCCTTTTGTTTATTGGGCTAATAAAATACCGACTTGGATTTCCCCTAGACTTTATTTAGAAAATGTTGTGGCATTTACGTAGTAAGCTCGAGGTTTGGAGTATTCAATGATACTCGGGTGATGAAGAGATCTTATTCATACACTTTTGGTTTGTGGACCAACCCTCCTTAGAAGTTTGAGACCCTTGGAGAATTACTTCACCTTTAATAGCGGGGATTGTCTATACCAAGTTGTGACCGCTATAGTTATACTGGCAAGTTAAGTGAATGGTACACTTCAAGAGTGAGCGCGTACTCATTTTATTCCTCCAAGGCTGAATCTAAGTCATCAAAAGTGATTAACTTATTAATCATTTGGTTATACGTAAAGGATTGTCCAGTGTATGGGCATAAGACTCTCGGAATCAAGAAGGTCAGGTTATGAAGTTAGGGAATTTCTCTAACTTCCTGATCCAAGCAATGTTATTTTGTCGTTTATAAGGACGTTTGGTCATCAAGCTCTTACCGGTCACAAGGGAAAAACGTCATAAAAGGCAAATTCAGTTCAAGACCAAGTAAGTTTTAGAATGGATAGAAGTAAGACTGGGCTATAAGTTCTCATGACCATAAGAAATAACCAGTTTCGTAACAAAATTACAAGTGTATTATTGTAAATACACCTTCTTAACCTCGAGACATCGATTTGTAGAGTTATCGGAACAATTAATAAACATTGACGTCCGAACAAATGTCGCGATTTAGTCAAGTGCTGAAAACAAGAAGAATGCCAGGTTAGTAGCTTGGGATAAATGTGTCACATCGTGAAATTTTGAAGATTGGAATCAAGTTTTCGCAAGTTAAGAAAATTACAACTAGAGTTTCTTGCACTTTAGGGCTTTCAAAGGTAATTTTCAGATACTATTCTTAATTCAAATTCAAGCCCTCTCCTTGGTGTAAATTTAGTTAAGATCATTTTACGTTTAGAGTTGGTTTATGCATAACCAGAGAGCTTAGGAAGGTGACTCTTTAGATCTTATAATAGGATGATAAAACTATTTAGGGCTAAGGTGGAGGATCTTACTATGTCTGGATCGCGGGAAAAATGACAACGATCATCATGTACTAAAATGTTGAGGATTTGAGAGTTAAAACAAATGGTTAGGTGTTGTTACTATCAACTCCCGCTTGAAGCTATTAATATTACCAGATGATATTTATCGACGTAAGTTTTGGACGACACAACTAAGAGAAGGGTCGTTATGATGAAGCCTTTAAGTCATAGTTTATAGCTTAAGTGAGATCAGACCATTTGACTTTGGAAATTTAGCCCACTCGATATTGGAAATCCAAAGTGAAATTTGACGAATGGTATATTGAAGATATATAATTTGCTTACAATCCTCCGATCTTAAGAACCAGAACTTGCAATTTCTCTAAAAATTATAATCACACTTATGAGGATTCAAGAATAAGGGAGACAGGTTTGATCTCCAGATATAAATGGTGAAACTTCTCGATGATTAATGGGTTCTAATGAGACACCATTCATGTTGAAATCAAATTGTGTCAAAGCATGTCATGATAAAAAGGGTTTTACCCTCGTGAGTTATGAACCAATTGGATATGGAAAGTAGATGGGAGTCGTTTCATGAACATCAGTTTTAAACTACAGACGTCATGATCCTCAAAGAAAAGCATGGAGGATTTTTACTTTTATTTAACGTGAGGAAGCGTTATCCTCATGTAGCATTCGTAGGTCATAAGAGACCTCATATGTTAAGGGATAAGGTCTCTTGGAGTAGGTGGTGTTGAACACCTAAGTGTAAGGGAATCGTATAGTGAAGAATCAGAATAGACAATGACGGTTGGCTAAATGATCACGTCCTGGCTAATCAGTTTATGAGCGGAGTTTTATGTAGCATGGTTCGTGAATTTAACCTTATGAAGTTAAGTTGAACTCGAAGGATTTCGGTGCCACCTAGCGTGACATGATAGTATAAATTAACTCTGTAGGGTCTTACGTATTACAGATAGATCCTCCTCCAGGGGGTGTAGTATTTTTGTTAATACCCACACCTGGTTAGCTTGTTTTGATTCTGTAGTGTCCATTTCCTACTTATTACCAGGATGGAGCAAAGTAGAACCCACATTGTGATCAGTGGCACGATGGTCTGAGTGGCGGGATAAACCTTCAAATAACCCCGGGTAGGAATATTGCTGACAATCTTAGCAAGGAATCGTAGAAGTGCAATGAGAAATCTCGGTAAAGACTATTACTCCAGTTTGAGTTCTCATATAGTAGAGGTCCGAGTTCTTCCGAGGAAGGAGATTCTGATGTCCGATTATTATAGCTCAATCATGGGCAAGAGGAGCACAGCAGGGTGCCCTTGGGCTTCATGCAACAATGTTTCCCAGAACTCATCACCTCAGGTGCAAATTAAACGTCTTTGAAATCCTTTATTCTTATAAGTACTTGCGACCCGTAGACCCGAACCTAAATTTTGAGGATGAAATATTTTTTTGTTTATTGGGATTTGTAACATCCCCAATCCTTCTAGACCCCTAGTTGGTATTAGGGCATGGATGGTGTGCAGAGTGGCCACTAAGGCCCTTGGTCCAAGTGGAGTGTGCTATGTGCACACCAAGGGCACAAAATCAACATAGCCCAATACCACTCCCTTAGGCCAATTGATCCTCAATTCACCAAATTGACCTCCCCCATACCACTCTAACCACTAAGGAAGGCCATTACCTTGAGAATTGCACTTGGGTGGGACCCAATTGCATGAAATTGACCAAAGTCAACAATAGGTCAACATTAACCAGACTAAGTCAATTAGGGTTCAATTGACTCTACATGTTCAAATTGACCTTACCTCCACACTCTAAATGCTTTGAGGAACTCATTGTACCTAAAAGCCCCATCACTTATTCAACCAATTGACCAATTTGACCAAAGTCAACTCTAGCTTAAATTAGGTCAAAATCACACCTTAAGGCTAGATTAGCCCAATTGGGGCCCCACCATGGACCAAACAATATTTGGTGGTGACAAGGGACCCAAGACCATCAAGTGGGTCCATCCCACTCACCAAGTTGACCAAGTCAAATCAAGAGTTAACCATGGTCAATAATTGCCAAATTAGGTAACTTAGCTTAATCCCCTTTGACCAAAATTCAAGCCAAGTGGGCTAGCTCATTTTCAATATTCATTAGACCCTAACCAGCTGAATAAGCTAACCCAAGCCCATACACAGGACTCATTTCATCAAAAAGAAGGAGAGAGAGGAAAGGGGACAAAAAGAGAGTTGATAAAGCAATGTCCTCCTCCACACTCAAGCCAATCACTCTTGGGGCTTGTGAAATGTCCTGGCTGATTGCTGGAGGAGCAGGAGGTAGCAGGGGGTGGCAGCCATGGTTATAACCATGCAAACTCGTGAGCACCTAAGTTCAAAACCGGGTATACACTCCTCCCCACCCCATTCTATCCATCCCATTAGCCTCAGAGCGCTGAGAGCAGTCGAAATCAGCTACTAGAGCGGGGAGATTGGTGGAGAATCGCGGCTGTGAGCAGGATCGCCGGAGCAAGGAGAAACCATGGCCAACCGCCGCCGCCGCCAAGCCCCCTTTAAAGTTCGTTTCTCCTCCTCTCCCTCTATGCTAGCTTCCTATCTATTTTATTTGAAGGTTCAGGCTCAATTGGGTCGGAATCGAAATCTCAAAATCATGGATTTTTGGTGATTTTCGGCCATGCTAGGATCGTCGGAAAACGCCTCCTCCGGCCGCCATGTCGCCGGGAAGTTGTAGTCCCGACCACCACGAAGGTGGTGGAGGTGGTGGCCGGCCGTGGTGGCCACCAGGTGGCCGGGAAATGGAGGAGAAAGTTGGCCCAGCACGGGAAATCTCAGCCGTTGGCTGGAAGAATAAGATGAAGGGGGAGGGTTGGATCTGCTTCAAGATCTGTGCTGATCTTAATTTCTGTGTATTAATTTAATTCTTTACATTGGATTTTCTGCCCCTATTTAACCAGCCACTCCAACTATTAATTAAGGCCTCTTATTGGCTGAATTAGAAAAAGTGCCCAACATGAAGGTTGTAGACCTTGGTCTTGACTTTCATTAGGGCTTAATTTTAAGTCATTTGGTGACCCACAGCTCCCTAGGGAGCTGTTTTACTAGGACTGGTCCTACACTAAGTCAGTCCACTAAAATAATTACCTAGCCTAAATCCCTCAAGCTTTGAAGCTGATTTTTTTACCAAGGGTAGGTATACCCTAGGGGCACCCCCTGCCCAAAGGACAGCCCTTGATGGGCCATTTTTCCTATAGTTTTTGTGGTAATTAGGGTTTTTAAATTATGTTGATTTTTGGAGCATATGATGTCCTAATGACACCAAATTTTGGTGGCATGCTCTTTAATACATGTGTAGTGCCTGCCTAAATTTTCACTCCATTTGGATTGTTTTGATATGGGAAATGGGAAACCCTAATGAGGGCCTTGAGGGGTTCAAATTAGGGTTTAGGCCATTTGAGGAGATGAGTGAGTTAGCCTCCTCCCATCATGATGATTATGTGGGTTTTGATATCCAAATGCTTGTGACACTCCCTAATGGGCCATTTGGAGCCATTTGGGTGGTGTGACCTAAAACCCTAAAGGTAAACTCTTAAGGTTGCAAAGTTGGGATTTGTGAAGGACATATGACCAAATGTCCTTGCCTTGACTCAGAACTTTGTAGATATGATTTTAAGAGCATAAAATGACTTAGGTAATTTAATGGGAATTTTTAGTGTCATTTAACTATTTTTCTCCTAATAAATGAGATTGCCACTTTTTCCTTAAATAAATAAAGTGCATGGTCATATGACCTTGTATGGCTTTGAAACTTTATCAGTGGCTGAATATGGTTGAAAATGGACTATAGTAATTTTGTTATGATTTATTGAAGCATTATACCTTGTGTAGGAATTTTTATGTGCTTACTAGCTTAGGAGAATTTAATTATGAAGAATGTCAAATCATTGGGTAAAATTGTGATACTTGGATATCTGTCATTTTATGTTGTCGTATGCCCATGATAATTGTTTGGAAGCTTGTAGATTTGTATTTCATGTACCTCATGTAGAAATTGGAATTTACAACATTTGGATGCAAAATCATTTTAAAATGTCAAATCATGGGGCAAGATTATGAAACTTGGTTATCTGTCATTTCATATTAATATATACCCATGATAATTATTTGGAAGCCTGTAGATTGGTATTTCTTGTACCTCATGTAGAAATTGGCATTTACAACACTTGGAAGTTAAATCTTTTTAAAATGTCAAATCATATGGTAATGACACAATCCTTTGGAAGAGGACTCTAGATTCCCATCTGGACACTTGGTAATTTTTGTAGAATTTTCAGATTTGAACTACTATTTTTACTAATTATAGTGGCATTTTGGTAATTATACAACTATGATGATTTCGTAGGCCAAATGACATCCTAGGGCCATGAAACTCAGTAAACCACCATGATATGGGACAATACCTTACTGATAATTTTCATGTAGCATGTAGAAGCATTTTGGGGATAGATCATGTATAATTTGACTTAAGGCCTTAACTGCTTTAAATGATAATAAATACCAAATTAATATGGAAAATTATGGAAATTGGAACATACCTTATTAAGGTCCGTGGGAGCCTAGGATAATTATACCAGACCATCTTATATCCATTCAGTATTTGAGTGATAACTCACAATGATTCAAGGAGGCTCAAACCTAGGGTTAGCAGTGAGTTTGTCCTAGGGCCATGAAACTCAGTAAACCAACATGATATGAGACACTACCTTACTGATAATTTTCATGTAGCATGTAGAAGCTTTGGGGATAGATCATATGTAATTTGACTTAAGGCCTTAACTACTTTAAATGATAATAAATACCAAATTAATATGGAAAATTATGGAAATTGGAACATACCTCATTAAGGTCAGTGGGAGCCTAGGATAATTATACGAGACCTTGGTGATGAGGTTTTAGAAGGATTCCCTTATGAGGTTTGAGGTTAGTTCAACTTAGTGGTCTGCGATTAGTAAAAATAGAATTTTGAATTTTAGACAATTCAGACCCCTAAGTAGTGATTAGAAGTTATGTTGGGAGCCTATGATAATTATACCAGACCTTGGTGATGAGTTCTTAGAAGGATTCCCTTATGAGGTTTGAGGTTAGCTCAACTTAGTGGTCTGTGATTAGTAAAAACACAATTTTGAATTTTAGACAATTCAGACCCCTAAGTAGTGTTTAGAAGTTATATTGGGAGCCTAGGATAATTATACCAGACCTTGGTGATGAGTTTTTAGAAGGATTCCCTTATGAGGTTTGAGGATAGTTCCACTTAGTGGTCTGCGATTAGTAAAAAACAGAATTTTG
Organism: Dactylorhiza incarnata; assembly: GCA_033032865.1. Classification (NCBI taxonomy): domain Eukaryota; kingdom Viridiplantae; phylum Streptophyta; class Magnoliopsida; order Asparagales; family Orchidaceae; genus Dactylorhiza; species Dactylorhiza incarnata. The sequence continues at coordinate 9,148,039 of JAWHQI010000015.1, forward strand.
AATTTTAGACTATTCAGACCCCTAAGTAGTGTTTAGATCTTATATCCATTCAGTATTTGAGTGATAACTCACAATGATTCAAGGAGGGTCAAACCTAGGATTAGCCGGCATAGTTGGTGCTGAGCGGTGTTAGCTAACCTGAGTGTTGGTGACACCGCAAGGCAGCGATTCTGGGCGAAGATCCACCTCAACCGTGCGATGCGGGAGAGTTTCGAGTTTTCAAGTACCCGAGCGGGTTTTGGGAAAATAGATCTTACAAATGGTATCAGAGAACGAACGATCATAAGAGAACAGTCCACAACATACTGGGTCACCCCGCTTGAGTGTAGTTTGCGGACAAACTATGCAGCGGAAGCTGTGGTGTGCCCATGTATGAAATCACATAAAACAGTCCACTAAGCAGCAAGTTAGGTCAACTTTTGACTTACTTAGACAATTTAGTGACGCATCCTAGTCTAAAGAGCAACCTCGGGTCTAGATTTGGTTGAAGGTTAAGGATACCCAACGTAGCTAAGGGAAGAAGTTAGTATAAGTCTTGACGTTGAGACTTTCACGCTAAAGGTTTCGCTTTACTACCAAGTGGTAGGACCATCTCGAAGAGATCGGGTGTCTGTAGTCTTCTTTAGAGTAATAGAAGACCCATAAGCATAACCCCCTTACCATAACTTGATACTTCCCATTACAGTACGTTGAGGCAGCCACCATAAAATACCAGAGGTCGAATCTGAATTTGAATATATTTTTGAAGAGGCACCTTTCCCAGTTAATCATATATGGAACTCGAAAAAGGTAACATAACTTATAACATTGGGAGCCTAAGTCTTAGAATAACAATATGTCTCAGGGTGGAACACCAAGTCAGAGAATACATGCCCTAAAGTTTATGTACGTATGTAAGATGAATATACCGTAGAAGTACTGAAGAGACTTAGCCCAAATCGGCAGTGGCTTATCCTTTTGTTTATTGGGCTAATAAAATACCGACTTGGATTTCCCCCTAGACTTTATTTAGAAAATGTTGTGGCATTTACGTAGTAAGCTTGAGGTTTGGAGTATTCAATGATACTCGGGTGATGAAGAGATCTTATTCATACACTTTTGGTTTGTGGACCAACCCTCCTTAGAAGTTTGAGACCCTTGGAGAATTACTTCACCTTAAATAGCGGGGATTGTCTATACCAAGTTGTGACCGCTATAGTTATACTGGCAAGTTAAGTGAATGGTACACTTCAAGAGTGAGCGCGTACTCATTTTATTCCTCCAAGGCTGAATCTAAGTCGTCAAAAGTGATTAACTTATTAATCATTTGGTTATACGTAAAGGATTGTCCAGTGTATGGGCATAAGACTCTCGGAATCAAGAAGGTCAGGTTATGAAGTTAGGGAATTTCTCTAACTTCCTGATCCAAGCAATGTTATTTTGTCGTTTATAAGGACGTTTGGTCATCAAGCTCTTACCGGTCACAAGGGAAAAACGTCATAAAAGGCAAATTCAGTTCAAGACCAAGTAAGTTTTAGAATGGATAGAAGTAAGACTGGGCTATAAGTTCTCATGACCATAAGAAATAACCAGTTTCGTAACAAAATTACAAGTGTATTATTGTAAATACACCTTCTTAACCTCGAGACATCGATTTGTAGAGTTATCGGAACAATTAATAAACATTGACGTCCGAACAAATGTCGCGATTTAGTCAAGTGCTGAAAACAAGAAGAATGCCAGGTTAGTAGCTTGGGATAAATGTGTCACATCTTGAAATTTTGAAGATTGGAATCAAGTTTTCGCAAGTTAAGAAAATTACAACTAGAGTTTCTTGCACTTCAGGGCTTTCAAAGGTAATTTTCAGATACTATTCTTAATTCAAATTCAAGCCCTCTCCTTGGTGTAAATTTAGTTAAGATCATTTTACATTTAGAGTTGGTTTATGCATAACCAGAGAGCTTAGGAAGGTGACTCTTTAGATCTTATAATAGGATGATAAAACTATTTAGGGCTAAGGTGGAGGATCTTACTATGTCTGGATCGCGGGAAAAATGACAACGATCATCATGTACTAAAATGTTGAGGATTTGAGAGTTAAAACAAATGGTTAGGTGTTGTTACTATCAACTCCCGCTTGAAGCTATTAATATTACCAGATTATATTTATCGACGTAAGTTTTGGACGACACAACTAAGAGAAGGGTCGTTATGATGAAGCCTTTAAGTCATAGTTTATAGCTTAAGTGAGATAAGACCACTTGACTTTGGAAATTTAGCCCACTCGATATTGGAAATCCAAAGTGAAATTTGACGAATGTTATATTGAAGATATATAATTTGCTTACAATCCTCCGATCTTAAGAACCAGAACTTGCAATTTCTCTAAAAATTATAATCACACTTATGAGGATTCAAGAATAAGGGAGACAGGTTTGATCTCCAGATATAAATGGTGAAACTTCTCGAAGATTAATGAGTTCTAATGAGACACCCTTCATGTTGAAATCAAATTGTGTCAAAGCATGTCATGATAAAAAGGGTTTTACCCTCGTGAGTTATGAACCAATTGGATATGGAAAGTAGATGGGAGTCGTTTCATGAACATCAGTTTTAAACTACAGACGTCATGATCCTAAAAGAAAAGCATGGAGGATTTTTACTTTTATTTAACGTGAGGAAGCGTTATCCTCATGTAGCATTCGTAGGTCATAAGAGACCTCATATGTTAAGGGATAAGGTCTCTTGGAGTAGGTGGTGTTGAACACCTAAGTGTAAGGGAATCGTATAGTGAAGAATCAAAATAGACAATGACGGTTGGCTAAATGATCACGTCCTGGCTAATCAGTTTATGAGCGGATTTTTATGTAGCATGGTTCGTGAATTTAAGTGATACTGGGTCACCCCGCTTGAGTGTAGTTTGCAGACAAACTATGCAGCAGAAGCTGTGGTGTGCCCATGTATGAAATCACATAAAACAGTCCACTAAGCAGCAAGTTAGGTCAAATTTTGACTTACTTAGACAATTTAGTGACGCATCCTAGTCTAAAGAGCAACCTCGGGTCTAGATTTGGTTGAAGGTTAAGGATACCCAACGTAGCTAAGGGAAGAAGTTAGTATAAGTCTTGACGTTGAGACTTTCACGCTAAAGGTTTCGCTTTACTACCAAGTGGTAGGACCATCTCGAAGAGATCGGGTGTCTGTAGTCTTCTTTAGAGTAATAGAAGACCCATAAGCATAACCCCCTTACCATAACTTGATACTTCCCATTACAGTACGTTGAGGCAGCCACCATAAAATACCAGAGGTCGAATTAGAATTTGAATATATTTTTGAAGAGGCACCTTTCCCAGTTAATCATATAGGGAACTCGAAAAAGGTAACATAACTTATAACATTGGGAGCCTAAGTCTTAGCATAACAATATGTCTCAGGGTGGAACACCAAGTCAGAGAATACATGCCCTAAAGTTTATGTACGTATGTAAGATGAATATACCGTAGAAGTACTGAAGAGACTTAGCCCAAATCGGCGGGGCTTATCCTTTTGTTTATTGGGCTAATAAAATACCGACTTGGATTTCCCCCTAGACTTTATTTAGAAAATGTTGTGGCATTTACGTAGTAAGCTCGAGGTTTGGAGTATTCAATGATACTCGGGTGATGAAGAGATCTTATTCATACACTTTTGGTTTGTGGACCAACCCTCCTTAGAAGTTTGAGACCCTTGGAGAATTACTTCAACTTAAATAGCGGGGATTGTCTATACCAAGTTGTGACCGCTATAGTTATACTGGCAAGTTAAGTGAATGGTACACTTCAAGAGTGAGCGCGTACTCATTTTATTCCTCCAAGGCTGAATCTAAGTCGTCAAAAGTGATTAACTTGTTAATCATTTGGTTATACGTAAAGGATTGTCCAGTGTATGGGCATAAGACTCTCGAAATCAAGAAGGTCAGGTTATGAAGTTAGGGAATTTCTCTAACTTCCTGATCCAAGCAATGTTATTTTGTCGTTTATAAGGACGTTTGGTCATCAAGCTCTTACCGGTCACAAGGGAAAAACGTCATAAAAGACAAATTTAGTTCAAGACCAAGTAAGTTTTAGAATGGATAGAAGTAAGACTGGCTATAAGTTCTCATGACCATAAGAAATAACCAGTTTCGTAACAAAATTATAAGTGTATTGTTGTAAATACACCTTCTTAACCTCGAGACATCGATTTGTAGAGTTATCGGAACAATTAATAAACATTGACGTCCGAACAAATGTCGCGATTTAGTCAAGTACTGAAAACAAGAAGAATGTCAGGTTAGTAGCTTGGGATAAATGTGTCACATCGTGAAATTTTGAAGATTGGAATCAAGTTTTCGCAAGTTAAGAAAATTACAACTAGAGTTTCTTGCACTTCAGGGCTTTCAAAGGTAATTTTCAGATAGTATTCTTAATTCAAATTCAAGCCCTCTCCTTGGTGTAAATTTAGTTAAGATCATTTTACGTTTAGAGTTGGTTTATGCATAACCAGAGAGCTTAGGAAGGTGACTCTTTGGATCTTATAATAGGATGATAAAACTATTTAGGGCTAAGGTGGAGGATCTTACTATGTCTGGATCGCGGGAAAAATGACAACGATCATCATGTACTAAAATGTTGAGGATTTGAGAGTTAAAACAAATGGTTAGGTGTTGTTACTATCAACTCCCGCTTGAAGCTATTAATATTACAAGATGATATTTATCGACGTAAGTTTTGGACGACACAACTAAGAGAAGGGTCGTTATGATGAAGCCTTTAAGTCATATTTTATAGCTTGAGTGAGATGAGCCCACTTGACTTTGGAAATTTAGCCCACTCGATATTGGAAATCCAAAGTGAAATTTGACGAATGGTATATTGAAGATATATAATTTGCTTACAATCCTCCGATCTTAAGAACCAGAACTTGCAATTTCCCTAAAAATTATAATCACACTTATGAGGATTCAAGAATAAGGGAGACAGGTTTGATCTCCAGATATAAATGGTGAAACTTCTCGAAGATTAATGGGTTCTAATGAGACACCCTTCATGTTGAAATCAAATTGTGTCAAAGCATGTCATGATAAAAAGGGTTTTACCCTCGTGAGTTATGAACCAATTGGATATGGAAAGTAGATGGGAGTCGTTTCATGAACATCAGTTTTAAACTACAGACGTCATGATCCTCAAAGAAAAGCATGGGGGATTTTTACTTTTGTTTAACGTGAGGAAGCGTTATCCTCATGTAACATTCGTAGGTCATAAGAGACCTCATATTTTAAGGGATAAGGTCTCTTGGAGTAGGTGGTGTTGAACACCTACGTGTAAGGGAATCGTATAGTGAAGAATCAGAATAGACAATGACGGTTGGCTAAATGATCACGTCCTGGCTAATCAGTTTATGAGCGGAGTTTTATGTAGCATGGTTCGTGAATTTAACCTTATGAAGTTAAGTTGAACTCGAAGGATTTCGGTGCCACCTAGCGTGACATGATAGTATAAATTAACTCTGTAGGGTCTTACGTATTACAGATAGATCCTCCTCCAGGGGGTGTAGTATTTTTGTTAACACCCACACCTGGTTAGCTTGTTTTGATTCTGTAGTGTCCATTTCCTACTTATTACCAGGATGGAGCAAAGTAGAACCCACATTGTGATCAGTGGCACGATGGTCTGAGTGGCGGGATAAACCTTCAAATAACCCCGGGTAGGAATATTGCTGACAATCTTAGCAAGGAATCGTAGAAGTGCAATGAGAAATCTCGGTAAAGACTCTTACTCCAGTTTGAGTTCTCATATAGTAGAGGTCCGAGTTCTTCCGTGGAAGGAGATTCTGATGTCCGATTATTATGGCTCAATCATGGGCAAGAGGTGCACAGCGGGGTGCCCTTGGGCTTCATGCAACAATGTTTCCCAGAACTCATCACCTCAGGTGCAAATTAAACGTCTTTGAAATCCTTTATTCTTATAAGTACTTGCGACCCGTAGACCCGAACCTAAATTTTGAGGACAAAATATTTTTTTGTTTATTGGGATTTGTAACATCCCCAATCCTTCTAGACCCCTAGTTGGTATTAGGGCATGGATGGTGTGCAGAGTGGCCACTAAGGCCCTTGGTCCAAGTGGAGTGTGCTATGTGCACACCAAGGGCACAAAATCAACATAGCCCAATACCACTCCCTTAGGCCAATTGATCCTCAATTCACCAAATTGACCTCCCCCATACCACCCTAACCACTAAGGAAGGCCATTACCTTGAGAATTGCACTTGGGTGGGACCCAATTGCATGAAATTGACCAAAGTCAACAATAGGTCAACATTAACCAAACTAAGTCAATTAGGGTTCAATTGACTCTACATGTTCAAATTGACCTTACCTCCACACTCTAAATGCTTTGAGGAACTCATTGAACCTAAAAGCCCCATCACTTATTCAACCAATTGACCAATTTGACCAAAGTCAACTCTAGCTTAAATTAGGTCAAAATCACACCTTAAGGCTAGATTAGCCCAATTGGGGCCCCACCATGGACCAAACAATATTGGGTGGTGACAAGGGACCCAAGACCATCAAGTGGGTCCATCCCGCTCACCAAGTTGACCAAGTCAAATCAAGAGTTAACCATGGTCAATAATTGCCAAATTAGGTAACTTAGCTTAATCCCCTTTGACCAAAATTCAAGCCAAGTGGGCTAGCTCATTTTCAATATTCATTAGACCCTAACCAGCTGAATAAGCTAACCCAAGCCCATACACATGACTCATTTCATCAAAAAGGAGGAGAGAGAGGAAAGGGGACAAAAAGAGAGTTGATAAAGCAATGTCCTCCTCCACACTCAAGCCAATCACTCTTGGGGCTTGTGAAATGTCCTGGCTGATTGCTGGAGGAGCAGGAGGTAGCAGGGGGTGGCAGCCATGGTGATAACCATGCAAACTCGTGAGCACCTAAGTTCAAAACCGGGTATACACTCCTCCCCACCCCATTCTATCCATCCCATTAGCCTCAGAGCGCTGAGAGCAGTCGAAATCAGCTACTAGAGCGGGGAGATTGGTGGAGAATCGCGGCTATGAGCAGGATCGCCGGAGCAAGGAGAAACCATGGCCAACCGCCGCCGCCGCCAAGCCCCCTTTAAAGTTCGTTTCTCCTCCTCTCCCTCTATGCTAGCTTCCTATCTATTTTATTTGAAGGTTCAGGCTCAATTGGGTCGGAATCGAAATCTCAAAATCATGGATTTTTGGTGATTTTCGGCCATGCTAGGATCGCCGGAAAATGCCTCCTCCGGCCGCCATGTCGCCGGGAAGTTGTAGTCCCGACCACCACGAAGGTGGTGGAGGTGGTGGCCGGCCGTGGTGGCCACCAGGTGGCCGGGAAATGGAGGAGAAAGTTGGCCCAGCACGGGAAATCTCAGTCGTTGGCTGGAAGAATAAGATGAAGGGGGAGGGTTGGATCTGCTTCAAGATCTGTGCTGATCTTAATTTCTGTGTATTAATTTAATTCTTTACATTGGATTTTCTGCCCCTATTTAACCAGCCACTTCAACTATTAATTAAGGCCTCTTATTGGCTGAATTAGAAAAAGTGCCCAACATGAAAGTTGTAGACCTTGGTCTTGACTTTCATTAGGGCTTAAGTTTAAGACATTTGGTGACCCACAGCTCCCTAGGGAGCTGTTTTACTAGGTCTGGTCCTAAACTAAATCAGTCCACTAAAATAATTACCTAGCCTAAATCCCTCAAGCTTTGAAGCTGATTTTTTTACCATGGGTAGGTATACCCTAGGGGCACCCCCTGCCCAAAGGACAGCCCTTGATGGGCCATTTTTCCTATAGTTTTTGTGGTAATTAGGGTTTTTAAATTATGTTGATTTTTGGAGCATATGATGTCCTAATGACACCAAATTTTGGTGGCATGCTCTTTAATACATGTGTAGTGCCTGCCTAAATTTTCACTCCATTTGGATTGTTTTGATATGGGAAATGGGAAACCCTAATGAGGGCCTTGAGGGGTTCAAATTAGGGTTTAGGCCATTTGAGGAGATGAGTGAGTTAGCCTCCTCCCATCATGATGATTATGTGGGTTTTGATATCCAAATGCTTGTGACACTCCCTAATGGGCCATTTGGAGCCATTTGGGTGGTGTGACCTAAAACCCTAAAGGTAAACTCTTAAGGTTGCAAAGTTGGGATTTGTGAAGGACATATGACCAAATGTCCTTGCCTTGACTCAGAACTTTGTAGATATGATTTTAAGAGCATAAAATGACTTAGGTAATTTAATGGGAATTTTTATTGTCATTTAACTATTTTTCTCCTAATAAATGAGATTGCCACTTTTTCCTTAAATAAATAAAGTGCATGGTCATATGACCTTGTATGGCTTTGAAACTTTATCAGTGGCTGAATATGGTTGAAAATGGACTATAGTAATTTTGTTATGATTTATTGAAGCATTATACGTTGTGTAGGAATTTTTATGTGCTTACTAGCTTAGGAGAATTTAATTATGAAGAATGTCAAATCATTGGGTAAAATTGTGATACTTGGATATCTGTCATTTTATGTTGTCGTATGCCCATGATAATTGTTTGGAAGCTTGTAGATTTGTATTTCATGTACCTCATGTAGAAATTGGAATTTACAACATTTGGATGCAAAATCATTTTAAAATGTCAAATCATGGGGCAAGATTATGAAACTTGGTTATCTGTCATTTCATGTTAATATATACCCATGATAATTATTTGGAAGCCTGTAGATTGGTATTTCTTGTACCTCATGTAGAAATTGGTATTTACAACACTTGGAAGTTAAATCTTTTTAAAATGTCAAATCATATGGTAATGAGACAATCCTTTGGAAGAGGACTCTAGATTCCCATCTGGACACTTGGTAATTTTTGTAGAATTTTCAGATTTGAACTACTATTTTTACTAATTATAGTGGCATTTTGGTAATTATACAACTATGATGATTTCGTAGGCCAAATGACATCCTAGGGCCATGAAACTCAGTAAACCACCATGATATGGGACAATACCTTACTGATAATTTTCATGTAGCATGTAGAAGCATTTTGGGGATAGATCATGTATAATTTGACTTAAGGCCTTAACTGCTTTAAATGATAATAAATACCAAATTAATATGGAAAATTATGGAAATTGGAACATACCTTATTAAGGTCCGTGGGAGCCTAGGATAATTATACCAGACCATCTTATATCCATTCAGTATTTGAGTGATAACTCACAATGATTCAAGGAGGGTCAAACCTAGGGTTAGCAGTGAGTTTGTCCTAGGGCCATGAAACTCAGAAAACCATAATGATATGGGACACTACCTTACTGATAATTTTCATGTAACATGTAGAAGCATTTTGGGGATAGATCATATGTAATTTGACTTAAGGCCTTAACTACTTTAAATGATAATAAATACCAAATTAATATGGAAAATTATGGAAATTGGAACATACCTCATTAAGTTCAGTGGGAGCCTAGGATAATTATACCAGACCTTGGTGATGAGGTTTTATAAGGATTCCCTTATGAGGTTTGAGGTTAGTTCAACTTAGTGGTCTGCGATTAGTAAAAATAGAATTTTGAATTTTAGACAATTCAGACCCCTAAGTAGTGTTTAGAAGTTATGTTGGGAGCCTAGGATAATTATACCAGACCTTGGTGATGAGTTTTTAGAAGGATTCCCTTATGAGGTTTGAGGTTAGCTCAACTTAGTGGTCTGCGATTAGTAAAAACAGAATTTTGAATTTTAGACAATTCAGACCCCTAAGTAGTGTTTAGAAGTTATATTGGGAGCCTAGGATAATTATACCAGACCTTGGTGATGGGTTCTTAGAAGGATTCCCTTATGAGGTTTGAGGATAGTTCTACTTAGTGGTCTGCGATTAGTAAAAAACAGAATTTTGAATTTTAGACTATTCAGACCCCTAAGTAGTGTTTAGATCTTATATCCATTCAGTATTTGAGTGATAACTCACAATGATTCAAGGAGGGTCAAACCTAGGATTAGCCGGCATAGTTGGTGCTGAGCGGTGTTAGTTAACCCGAGTGTTGGTGACACCGCAAGGCAGCGATTCTGGGCGAAGATCCACCTCAACCGTGCGATGCGGGAGAGGTTCGAGTTTTCAAGTACCCGAGCGGGTTTTGGGAAAATAGATCTTACAAATGGTATTAGAGAACGAACGATCATAAGAGAACAGTCCACAACATACTAGGTCACCCCGCTTGAGTGTAGTTTGCGGACAAACTATGCAGCAGAAGCTGTGGTGTGCCCATGTATGAAATCACATAAAACAGTCCACTAAGCAGCAAGTTAGGTCAAATTTTGACTTACTTAGACAATTTAGTGACGCATCCTAGTCTAAAGAGCAACCTCGGGTCAAGATTTGGTTGAAGGTTAAGGATACCCAACGTAGCTAAGGGAAGAAGTTAGTATAAGTCTTGACGTTGAGACTTTCACGCTAAAGGTTTCGCTTTACTACCAAGTGGTAGGACCATCTCGAAGAGATCGGGTGTCTGTAGTCTTCTTTAGAGTAATAGAAGACCCATAAGCATAACCCCCTTACCATAACTTGATACTTCCCATTACAGTACGTTGAGGCAGCCACCATAAAATACCAGAGGTCGAATTAGAATTTGAATATATTTTTGAAGAGGCAACTTTCCCAGTTAATCATATAGGGAACTCGAAAAAGGTAACATAACTTATAACATTGGGAGCCTAAGTCTTAGCATAACAATATGTCTCAGGGTGGAACACCAAGTCAGAGAATACATGCCCTAAAGTTTATGTACGTATGCAAGATGAATATACCGTAGAAGTACTGAAGAGACTTAGCCCAAATCGGCGGGGCTTATCCTTTTGTTTATTGGGCTAATAAAATACCGACTTGGATTTCCCCCTAGACTTTATTTAGAAAATGTTGTGGCATTTACGTAGTAAGCTCGAGGTTTGGAGTATTCAATGATACTCGGGTGATGAAGAGATCTTATTCATACACTTTTGGTTTGTGGACCAACCCTCCTTAGAAGTTTGAGACCCTTGGAGAATTACTTCACCTTAAATAGCGGGGATTGTCTATACCAAGTTGTGACCGCTATAGTTATACTGGCAAGTTAAGTGAATGGTACACTTCAAGAGTGAGCGCGTACTCATTTTATTCCTCCAAGGCTGAATCTAAGTCGTCAAAAGTGATTAACTTGTTAATCATTTGGTTATACGTAAATGATTGTCCAGTGTATGGGCATAAGACACTCGGAATCAAGAAGGTCAGGTTATGAAGTTAGGGAATTTCTCTAACTTCCTGATCCAAGCAATGTTATTTTGTCGTTTATAAGGACGTTTGGTCATCAAGCTCTTACCGATCACAAGGGAAAATGTCATAAAAGGCAAATTCAGTTCAAGACCAAGTAAGTTTTAGAATGGATAGAAGTAAGACTGGGCTATAAGTTCTCATGACCATAAGAAATAACCAGTTTCGTAACAAAATTATAAGTGTATTGTTGTAAATACACCTTCTTAACCTCGAGACATCGATTTGTAGAGTTATCGGAACAATTAATAAACATTGACGTCCGAACAAATGTCGCGATTTAGTCAAGTACTGAAAATAAGAAGAATGTCAGGTTAGTAGCTTGGGATAAATGTGTCACATCGTGAAATTTTGAAGATTGGAATCAAGTTTTCGCAAGTTAAGAAAATTACAACTAGAGTTTCTTGCACTTCAGGGCTTTCAAAGGTAATTTTCAGATAATATTCTTAATTCAAATTCAAGCCCTCTCCTTGGTGTAAATTTAGTTAAGATCATTTTACGTTTAGAGTTGGTTTATGCATAACCAGAGAGCTTAGGAAGGTGACTCTTTGGATCTTATAATAGGATGATAAAACTATTTAGGGCTAAGGTGGAGGATCTTACTATGTCTGGATCGCGGGAAAAATGACAACGATCATCATGTACTAAAATGTTGAGGATTTGAGAGTTAAAACAAATGGTTAGGTGTTGTTACTATCAACTCCCGCTTGAAGCTATTAATATTACCAGATGATATTTATCGACGTATGTTTTGGACGACACAACTAAGAGAAGGGTCGTTATGATGAAGCCTTTAAGTCATAGTTTATAGCTTAAGTGAGATGAGACCACTTGACTTTGGAAATTTAGCCCACTCGATATTGGAAATCCAAAGTGAAATTTGACGAATGGTATATTGAAGATATATAATTTGCTTACAATCCTCCGATCTTAAGAACCAGAACTTGCAATTTCTCTAAAAATTATAATCACACTTATGAGGATTCAAGAATAAGGGAGACAGGTTTGATCTCCAGATATAAATGGTGAAACTTCTCGAAGATTAATGGGTTCTAATGAGACACCCTTCATGTTGAAATCAAATTGTGTCAAAGCATGTCATGATAAAAAGGGTTTTAATCTCGTGAGTTATGAACCAATTGGATATGGAAAGTAGATGGGAGTCGTTTCATGAACATCAGTTTTAAACTACAGACGTCATGATCCTCAAAGAAAAGCATGGAGGATTTTTACTTTTGTTTAACGTGAGGAAGCGTTATCCTCATGTAGCATTCGTAGGTCATAAGAGACCTCATATGTTAAGGGATAAGGTCTCTTGGAGTAGGTGGTGTTGAACACCTACGAGTAAGGGAATCGTATAGTGAAGAATCAGAATAGACAATGACGGTTGGCTAAATGATCACGTCTTGGCTAATCAGTTTATGAGCAGAGTTTTATGTAGCATGGTTCGTGAATTTAACCTTATGAAGTTAAGTTGAACTCGAGGGATTTCGGTGCCACCTAGCGTGACATGATAGTATAAATTAACTCTGTAGGGTCTTACGTATTACAGATAGATCCTCCTCCAGGGGGTGTAGTATTTTTGTTAACACCCACACCTGGTTAGCTTGTTTTGATTCTGTAGTGTCCATTTCCTACTTATTACCAGGATGGAGCAAAGTAGAACCCGCATTGTGATCAGTGGAACGATGGTCTGAGTGGCGGGATAAATCTTCAAATAACCCAGGGTAGGAATATTGCTGACAATCTTAGCAAGGAATCGTAGAAGTGCAATGAGAAATCTCGGTAAAGACTGTTGCTCCAGTTTGAGTTCTCATATAGTAGAGGTCCGAGTTCTTCCGTGGAAGGAGATTCTGATGTCCGATTATTATAGCTCAATCATGGGCAAGAGGAGCACAGTGGGGTGCCCTTGGGCTTCATGCAACAATGTTTCCCAGAACTCATCACCTCAGGTGCAAATTAAACGTCTTTGAAATCCTTTATTCTTATAAGTACTTGCGACCCTTAGACCTGAACCTAAATTTTGAGGACGAAATATTTTTTTGTTTATTGGGATTTGTAACATCCTCAATCCTTCTAGACCCCTAGTTGGTATTAGGGCATGGATGGTGTGCAGAGTGGCCACTAAGGCCCTTGGTCCAAGTGGAGTGTGCTATGTGAACACCAAGGGCACAAAATCAACATAGCCCAATACCACTCCCTTAGGCCAATTGATCCTCAATTCATCAAATTGACCTCCCCCATACCACCCTAACCACTAAGGAAGGCCATTACCTTGAGAATTGCACTTGGGTGGGACCCAATTGCATGAAATTGACCAAAGTCAACAATAGGTCAACATTAACCAAACTAAGTCAATTAGGGTTCAATTGACTCTACATGTTCAAATTGACCTTACCTCCACACTCTAAATGCTTTAAGGAACTCATTGAAACTTAAAGCCCCATCACTTAGTCAACCAATTGACCAATTTGACCAAAGTCAACTCTAGCTTAAATTAGGTCAAAATCACACCTTAAGGCTAGATTAGCCCAATTGGGGCCCCACCATGGACCAAACAATATTGGGTGGTGACAAGGGACCCAAGACCATCAAGTGGGTCCATCCCACTCACCAAGTTGACCAAGTCAAATCAAGAGTTAACCATGGTCAATAATTGCCAAATTAGGTAACTTAGCTTAATCCCCTTTGACCAAAATTCAAGCCAAGTGGGCTAGCTCATTTTCAATATTCATTAGACCCTAACCAGCTGAATAAGCTAACCCAAGCCCATGCACTTGACTCATTTCATCAAAAAGGAGGAGAGAGAGGAAAGGGGACAAAAAGAGAGTTGATAAAGCAATGTCCTCCTCCACACTCAAGCCAATCACTCTTGGGGCTTGTGAAATGTCCTGGCTGATTGCTAGAGGAGCAGGAGGTAGCAGGGGGTGGCAGCCATGGTGATAACCATGCAAACTCGTGAGCACCTAAGTTCAAAACCGGGTATACACTCCTCCCCACCCCATTCTATCCATCCCATTAGCCTCAGAGCGCTGAGAGCAGTCGAAATCAGCTACTAGAGCGGGGAGATTGGTGGAGAATCGCGGCTGTGAGCAGGATCGCCGGAGCAAGGAGAAACCATGGCCAACCACCGCCGCCGCCGCCGCCAAGCCCCCTTTAAAGTTCGTTTCTCCTCCTCTCCCTCTTTGCTAGCTTCCTATCTATTTTATTTGAAGGTTCGGGCTCAATTGGGTCGGAATCGAAATATCAAACCCATGGATTTTTGGTGATTTTCGGCCATGCTAGAATCGCCGGAAAATGCCTCCTCCGGCCGCCATGTCGTCGGGAAGTTGTAGTCCCGACCACCACGAAGGTGGTGGAGGTGGTGGCCGACCGTGGTGGCCACCAGGTGGCCGGGAAATGGAGGATAAAGTTGGCCCAGCACGGGCAAATCTCAGCCGTTGGCTGGAGGAAGAAGATGAAGGGGGAGGGTTGGATCTGCTTCAAGATCCGTGCTGATCCTAATTTCTGTGTATTAATTTAATTCTTTACATTGGATTTTCTGCCCCTATTTAACCAGCCACTTCAAATATTAATTAAGGCCTCTTATTGGCTGAATTAGAAAAAGTGCCCAACATAAAAGTTGTAGGCCTTGGTCTTGACTTTCATTAGGGCTTAAGTTTAAGTCATTTGGTGACCCACAACTCCCTAGGGAGATGTTTTACTAGGACTGGTCCTACACTAGGTCAGTCCACTCAAATAATTACCTAGCCTAAACCCCTCAAGCTTTGAGGCTGATTTTTTTACCATGGGTAGGTATACCCTAGGGGCACCCCTTGCCCAAAGGACAGCCCTTGATGGGCAATTTTTCTTATAGTTTTTATGGTAATTAGGGTTTTTAAATTATGTTGACTTTTGGAGCATATGATGTCCTAATGACACCAAATTTTGGTGGCATGCTCTTTAATACATGTGTAGTGCCTGCATATAGTTTCACTCCATTTGGAGTTGTTTTGATATGGGAAATGGGAAAACCTAACGAGGTCCTTGAGGGGGTCAAATTAGGGTTTAGGCCATTTGAGGAGATGAGTGAGTTAGCCTCCTCCCATCATGATGATTATGTGGGTTTTGATATTCAAATGCTTGTGACACTCCCTAATGGGCCATTTGGAGCCATTATGGTGGTGTGACCTAAAACCCTAAAGGTAAACTCTTAAGGTGGCAAAGTTGGGATTTGTGAAGGACATATGACCAAATGTCCTTGCCTTGACTCAGAACTTTGTAGATATGTTTTTAAGAGCATAAAATGACTTAGATAATTTAATGGGAATTTTTAGTGTCATTTAAGTATTTTTCTCCTAATAAATGAGATTGCCACTTTTTCCTTAAATAAATAAAGTGCATGGCCATATGACCTTGTATGGCTTTGAAACTTTATCAGTGGCTGAATAGGGTTGAAAATGGACTATAGTAATTTTGTTATGATTTATTGAAGCATTATACCTTAGGTGAATTTAATTATGAATTATGTCAAATCATTGGGTAAAATTGTGATACTTGGATATCTGTCATTTTATGTTGTCATATGCCCATGATAATTGTTTGGAAGCTTGTAGATTTGTATTTCATGTACCTCATGTAGAAATTGGAATTTACAACATTTGGATGCAAAATCATTTTAAAATGTCAAATTATGGGGCAAGATTATGAAACTTGGTTATCTGTCATTTGATGTTAATATATACCCATGATAATTATTTGGAAGCCTGTAGATTGGTATTTCTTGTACCTCATGTAGAAATTGGTATTTACAACACTTGGAAGTTAAATCTTTTTAAAATGTCAAATCATATGGTAATGACACAATCCTTTGGCAGAGGACTCTAGATCCCCATCTGGACACTTGGTAATTTTTGTAGAATTTTCAGATGTGAACTACTATTTTTACTAATTATAGTGGCATTTTGGTAATTATACAACTATAATGATTTAGTAGGCCCAATGACATCCTAGGGACATGAAACTCAGTAAACCACCATGATATGGGACACTACCTTACTGATAATTTTCATGTAGCATGTAGAAGCATTTTGGGGATAGATCACGTGTAATTTTACTTAAGGCCTTAACAACTTTAAATGATAATAAATACCAAATTAATATGGAAAATTATGGAAATTGGAACATACCTTATTAAGGTCCGTGGAAGCATAGGATAATTATACCAGACCTTGGTGATGAGTTTTTATAAGGATTCCCTTATGAGGTTTGAGGTTAGTTCAACTTAGTGGTCTGCGATTAGTAAAAACAGAATTTTGAATTTTAGACAATTCAGACTCCTAAGTAGTGTTTAGAAGTTATATTGGGAGCCTAGGATAATTATACCAGACCTTGGTGATGGGTTTTTAGAAGGATTCCCTTATGAGGTTTGAGGTTAGTTCAACTTAGTGGTCTGCGATTAGTAAAAATAGAATTTTGAATTTTAGACAATTCAGACCCCTAAGTAGTGTTTAGAAGTTATATTGAGAGCCTAGGATAATTATACCAGACCTTGGTGATGAGTTTTTAGAAGGATTCCCTTATGAGGTTTGAGGATAGTTCTACTTAGTGATCTGCGATGTTGAAACCGATTTCTCGGTCTCTCGTAGAGCTCGGGGCCCTCACCGAAATGAGGGGCGGCTAGCCCTTACTGATCCCTCGAGGAGGGTGGATGGAAGATTAAGAAATTGACTAAGACCTTAGTCACAGCGAGGAGGTCCCTCCACTAACCCGGAAGATCGTTGAGCGCTTCCCCTCCCAAGCCAAAGCTGTGACTTGGGCACCTTGGAGAGCTCTGGAAATGCTAACCAAAGAAAGCCTAATGAGAGGGAAGCTGAAGTGACCTCTCTCCAAAGGTGCCCTTAAGGTCCTATTTATAGATTTTCTGGTCTGGCTGCAAATAACAGGATTCCGCCTTTTGATTTTACTATCCGCACCCCAAATGGGTCTGCTAACAGCCAAGCTCCGCTGTTTGGAGAGGCTAAGGGCAGACCACCAAGGGTAAAAGGGCAAGTTGACCCTAATGATTTATGGATAAAGGATTGCGAGAACCTTACTGTCGGAGCTCTCGCATGTCTTCTCGCGGATCCTGCCCGTGGCGCCTCTTTTAGAGGTTCGCCTTGCGAGAACCCTGCTAACGGAGCTCTCGTGGGTCTTCTCGCAAATACTGCTCGCGGCACCTCTTTTAGGGGGTCGCCTTGCGAGGACTTCGCTGGCCCATTTTGGTGGTCTGCCGAGGTCTCATCGGCTGGGGGCCGATCTCGGCGAGGTCTGGATCTCGCAACTCCTGTCTCGCTCGGTTTCCTTGCCTGGCGAATATCGGGGTTGTACACAATCCCCGCTCTTCGCGAGGATAAATACCCTCGCGAAGAATCATCCAACCCCTGATATTCGCCCGCTCCCGGATGACCTATCAGGAATCTTTGGTGGGACCCACCCTGTGGGCTATAAATATCGTCCCGAACCCCCATTGGCGCGCGCCGTTACTTTTCTTCCTTCTCTTACTTTAGTTGCCTGGAGATGCCGATTTCCGAAGAAGCAGAGGCTCGCCTGAGGGCGATGAGAGCTGGCGGGCTACCTTCCACGACCAAGGTCCCCGCCTGGATGAACCGGCCGTCCCCCGCCCAGTCGCCGAAAGTCAAGAAGGCGAAGGCGGCTCGTCGCACCGGAGACGACTCTGTGATGCTGGACTCCTCCCCGGACGATCGCCTCCCCGAGAATGTATGAGCTACTCGAACTTACGTTAATAAATTGCCGCTCATTCATTTCTACTCGCAGGATACTTTGCCGAGCAAGATCGTTGGAGAACATGCTGAGGGGTCTCGGAAAAGCCCGCAGGTGGATACAAACCTCGCTGGGAAAAACACCACCGGTACAATCTGGATCTCGCATACCGTAATATTTCTGTCAACCATATATGACCTCCGTTACTCTTTTCTTACAGTCTCGCCCCTGAAGTCTCCGGTCCGCTAGTCGTCGCGACCTCCGTCTCTGCTTCCGCCTCCTGACAAAATCATAGACAAGCCTGGATTCCAGCTCTTGACGAGCGAGGAGACCGGGGGTTCTGCGCCGCCGAAGATCCCTCCTACCAACAGTGCAGCCTACCCCGCCGGCTTGGGAAAATCTCTCTATCCTCATGATGCGATGATTTCAGCAAGTGCACCGGTCGCGCAAGTAATAATAATGGGGAAAATCCCCGAGTGTCGGTCTCTTGAGGAACACAGTAAGGTGGAGTTAAATGTCGAGGAAGGACTTGAGATTGAAGTCCTTAACGCGGATGGAATGCGGAGGAGTTGGGTTGGCTTTTGGAAAACAAAATAAAAGCTATCAACTACTCCTATGCAATGCCGCTATGCAAAGCTTCGCTTGGCGGGATGGAAACTAGGCAGGCCTTGAGCGCGCTGCGTCGAAAGGGCGGATGGACAAGAAGGCTAATGGAATCGAACTATGCAGGCCTTGAGCGCGCTGCTTCGTTAGGCGAGTGGAATACGGGCCGCGATGCCACGCTTCGGTACGCGGATGGGCGAGTAGGCTAGCGGAATGAGGGTCGCAAGCACCTCTTCAACAAGCACGCCACTAGCAATTGCTAGTGCGGCACCGGACACGATGACGGAAAGGGAAATGGATGGGGGCGCTCCTCATTCACACATATGAATAACATGATTCCATAAACATGAAATAAATATTAATAAATAAGATTCATAGTGCTCATCATCTAAATAAAGAGATTACAAACATTTCATCAACATAAGGAAGAAGAAAGAGGCAAGAGATACGACCGAATCCGGAGTCTCGTTGTAGATTCACGGTAGGAAGCACCGGGTTGTCAATCCGCGTCCTAGCTCGGTCCCAACTGCGTCCGGGGTAGAGGAGGGCTGTCACACCTCCCAATGGACCCGTCTTCTCCAGCGATTTACCACCCGGCCACGTCAAATGCGAAGAACTCCTTGCTTGGTGATGAAGATGGGTGTAGAATCCCTTCCTTTAAGCCCTTGGATGATGGAGGAGGCCTAGGGTGTGAAAGCCCTCTGAAAATGGCGAAAACGGCGGAGTCGGGCGGAGAAACGGCGAGCGTCCCGACCTAAATCGCGAGCAGGGCTTTTATAGGCGCTGGAATTAAACAGTGCGCACGATCAGTGGCGCACGACCAGTGGTCGTGCGCACTAGAATCCTGTGATCGTGCGCTCTGCCTGGACGGATCCTGCAAAGACAGAAATTATAAAATAAAATGTTCGCACGACCAGTGGCGCACGACCGGTGGTCGTGCGCGCTATCGTCAGTGGTCGTGCGCAATAGGTGAAACAGAACTCAGAAAATTAAGGGTAAGTGCGCACGAGCAGTGGCGCACGACCGGTGGCCGTGCGCACTAGCGTAGATGGTCGTGCGCACTACACCAAACAGAACTCGTGAAAAAGGGTTAAGTGCGCACGATCAGTGGCGCACGACCAGTGGTCGTGCGCAATAGAACCAGTGATCGTGCGCAGTGTTCCTGTGCAGAATTGCACCGGGAACACCTGCACGACTCCTGTTCTAGCGTACAACCACGAATCCAGCCACTGAAAGTGGCACCTAACAGTGCATGAAAACTAGTAATGAAGATAGACATGAAAACACACCGAAATGGGCCTAGAAGTGCACCTAGCATGAATTATCAAATATGAACTATAACAGCGCTAAAGTGCGGTGAAATGACTAGATAAACGGCCCAGATGAGTCCATAAATGTGTATATGATCAGGACTCATCACACCCCCAGACTTAACTGTTTGCGCGTCCCGAGCAAACAAATTCTGCGCGAACGGGGAAAGAAAAGTAGATGGCTTAAGATTACACTACAAAGTACCATGCGAAGTCGCATGCTCACGTGCATAAGAGAATTAGTAGAAAAGACTACTGATTATACAAACAGTTTATAAATTTCTAAAAGAGTAAAAGCATATTACAACTACTCAAAATGGTGAACAACGGTGAATCATCCGGTCATGCATATGGAGAAAGTAAACTAAACGCTGAGACGAGCATTGACCAAGATCGGGATACGGGACAAACTTCACTGAAATCCATCAGTGTCGGTGACCATAAGCTTGCCCGGTCACATTCTCTCCACGGCACTGGTTTGACTCAAATGCGTGAATCAATAGGACTTTAGGTTTTAATTGGGGCTTGGGTTTAGGTGAGGATAAACAAAGATAAAAACGACGGCTCAAGCACTAAACCCAAATGAGCTAATGCAGGATACAATCCTCATTCGCCACACAAACACGCGGGTACACAACACCCCCAGACTTGAACTTAACAACATGGGTGCGTGCACCGCCTACTCCCAAACAGAAATCTATACATAAAGATTTTCAATTAAACACTCCTTCTCTTTCCTTTCTTTTTAACTTCTTTTTCACATTTCATTTTTTTTTCTTTTCTTATCATATTCAGCAAATAAACAATAGGACACATCCACATCTTCACAAATATAATATCACATCAACAACCCAACTCATGAAAGTAATAAACAGCTACAGCTCATATTTGGGTGTGCGACTAGGATTGGCATTCAGGCTTTGGTGAAATGAAAGTGGGGCTGAATCAAAGAACGGGTAGGCACAACTGGGCTAGCGAGGATAAAGCGGTAGGGATAGGCACAAAAGCTCAACCGGGCCAAAATGATGGCCTATATCACATTCACGCAATTGACTAACCGTATACCCATGCTTCAAGAATCGCTTGGGGCAAGTTCTAGCCACCGAGAAAGATTCTCCTTTCTCCCGACTCAAGCAATACGAATCTAGCGATCGTTTACACACATCCCTATGCTACCGTTTGATTCACACCGGATTCACCATTTGAGTAGAGTAAACAACATTTACACTAATAGAAAAAAATATAAAACCATAAGTATAAAAAGAAGTCTAATCTACACAAATTTCTATGCAACTGAGCACTCGACCAGGAGCACTACTAGAGTCAACATTTTACTCTGCTACATAATCCTAAGCCATCATCTAGACTTTTCCAAATAAGCAAAAGAATTAAATTCACAACAGGGCGAACAAACAGATGAGTGCGCGCTCGAGTGGGTGATGTGGTGCATGCAATAATAAAAAAAACACTTCTGATATGCAAAAACGTGTACACGTGTAGTGAACACTCGGTACACTCCTCCCCAGACTTAAACTAAACAATATGCGCAAAATGTAGCTATGAAATTCAGAATAATGCTAGGGAAAGAGGGTACCCAGTGCTCAGAAATGAGCACACCAGAAGATTGGCGTGTAAACCTGGACTAAGCTGCAGCGTCCGCCATCCAGAATAAGATACCTGCAAGGGTCAGCTCCGCAAAAACAAAAGACAAAAGAAAATTGAAAAGAAAATACTACTAACTAAACATGATTAGATAAAAATAGAAATGCAGAAAAGGAAGATAACTACTGGGGTTATTGTCATCCCAGCACGACTTATTCAAAATCTTAAAGGTTCTAGCTAATGGGCCTATGGAAGGAGAAGTGGACAGGTAACTGGCCTAATATCCGTGTCGGTTGCGGGTACCGATACGGTGATAGAACAGTCACCCCTCTACCTGCATAAAGATAAAACCTGCCCATCACAGGTAGAGGGAAAAGAAAGTAAGAAGAGGAGGAGGCCTGGTCCTCACTCAACTCACCAAAAATATCCTTGCCTAGCAAGGTATCGTCCACAGCAGGTCCGCAGGAGGAGAAGGCAACGAATGAGGCTTCCTTAATGGAGGAGGGGTCAACCTCCTCGCATATAAGGATGCAATCATCGTTGACTCGGGCAAGAAGCTCCAAGTCCTCCTGGGGAACCTGTGAGGACTCAACCTGCACAAGCTCGGATGAAGAAGGGGGGTCAAGAAATAAAGAAGACAAAGGACATAAATAAACATCAATCGGGGGAGTGGTCCCGGTCTCACTCCCATCAGGTTGGGGAAGTAAAATAATGTTAGCATTGTCATCAATGCTACAAGAGTTGGCGGGATCAACGGTGGCCAGGCTTAGGATTTGGACTTCCTCCACCGGTGTTGAGGAAAACTC
This sequence comes from Dactylorhiza incarnata, assembly GCA_033032865.1. Lineage (NCBI taxonomy): Eukaryota > Viridiplantae > Streptophyta > Magnoliopsida > Asparagales > Orchidaceae > Dactylorhiza > Dactylorhiza incarnata. The sequence goes on from JAWHQI010000015.1 coordinate 9,170,427, forward strand.
CTCTTCACCTAGAAGGTTGTCCTCCTCCATAGGAATAGGCACAACACAAAGATCAACAACCTCCTCATGCGACACATCCTCAACAATGTCGTCGGAAACGAAAGTAGAATGCACAATAGGGGAAAGAATCGAATCCACTAGAAGTGGTGGATGCACAGGGAGAGCAGGCTCAGCAATGTCGGTGCGTAGATCAGCCGCACATCCGGTGACCGTATCCATGCCATACCCTTCAAAATGTGAAGGTGACAAAGACACATAGCCGGATGTCGAAGGTGTGCTGCCAGAGTTAGGAGTTGGGACGATCCGGATATCCGGCTCGTCATCCTCATCCAATTGGCGACGAAAAGCAGCACAATCCTTCAGGGCGTGATCTGTGCTCTGACAAAACTGGCACTGCCTAGCAGGCTTCTTTGGCACAGCGGGTGCTGAAGCCGAAAAGAAGTAAGACGGTAATGGCTCAGCAGAGTAGCCATAAGACTTACGCGCACCATATGGAGTATCAGACGGAGTCGATGCTCTATATGCTGGGCGAGAAGAATTATGCCTACTATTCTCCGTAGGGCATTCATCACTAGAGTGGGAGGAAGCTCCACACCAACGGCAACGGAAATTGAGATGTGCCCACATAATGTGAAGATAATACGATTCAGACAAAATGTGCAAATTACTACACCTAACAAAAATTTACTAAAGCAACCTAATAAAAACAAGAAAATGGAATAAAAAGAACAGAAATAAAATAACAGAAAATGCAATTTACAAATGGAAGGGCTTTTCTCTCAGGTTCTCCCTCTCCAGAAAACTCACACGACTGTGTTCCCCGGCAACGGCGCCAAAAACTTGGTGCGATGATTTCGGCAAGTGCACCGGTCGCGCAAGTAATAATAATGGGGAAAATCCCCGAGTGTCGGTCTCTTGAGGAACACAGTAAGGTGGAGTTAAATGTCGAGGAAGGACTTGAGATTGAAGTCCTTAACGCGGATGGAATGCGGAGGAGTTGGGTTGGCTTTTGGAAAACAAAATAAAAGCTATCAACTACTCCTATGCAATGCCGCTATGCAAAGCTTCGCTTGGCGGGATGGAAACTAGGCAGGCCTTGAGCGCGCTGCGTCGAAAGGGCGGATGGACAAGAAGGCTAATGGAATCGAACTATGCAGGCCTTGAGCGCGCTGCTTCGTTAGGCGAGTGGAATACGGGCCGCGATGCCACGCTTCGGTACGCGGATGGGCGAGTAGGCTAGCGGAATGAGGGTCGCAAGCACCTCTTCAACAAGCACGCCACTAGCAATTGCTAGTGCGGCACCGGACACGATGACGGAAAGGGAAATGGATGGGGGCGCTCCTCATTCACACATATGAATAACATGATTCCATAAACATGAAATAAACATTAATAAATAAGATTCATAGTGCTCATCATCTAAATAAAGAGATTACAAACATTTCATCAACATAAGGAAGAAGAAAGAGGCAAGAGATACGACCGAATCCGGAGTCTCGTTGTAGATTCACGGTAGGAAGCACCGGGTTGTCAATCCGCGTCCTAGCTCGGTCCCAACTGCGTCCGGGGTAGAGGAGGGCTGTCACACCTCCCAATGGACCCGTCTTCTCCAGCGATTTACCACCCGGCCACGTCAAATGCGAAGAACTCCTTGCTTGGTGATGAAGATGGGTGTAGAATCCCTTCCTTTAAGCCCTTGGATGATGGAGGAGGCCTAGGGTGTGAAAGCCCTCTGAAAATGGCAAAAACGGCGGAGTCGGGCGGAGAAACGGCGAGCGTCCTGACCTAAATCGCGAGCAGGGCTTTTATAGGCGCTGGAATTAAACAGTGCGCACGATCAGTGGCGCACGACCAGTGGTCGTGCGCACTAAAATCCTGTGATCGTGCGCTCTGCCTGGACGGATCCTGCAAAGACAGAAATTATAAAATAAAATGTTCGCACGACCAGTGGCGCACGACCGGTGGTCGTGCGCGCTATCGTCAGTGGTCGTGCGCAATAGGTGAAACAGAACTCAGAAAATTAAGGGTAAGTGCGCACGAGCAGTGGCGCACGACCGGTGGCCGTGCGCACTAGCGTAGATGGTCGTGCGCACTACACCAAACAGAACTCGTGAAAAAGGGTTAAGTGCGCACGATCAGTGGCGCACGACCAGTGGTCGTGCGCAATAGAACCAGTGATCGTGCGCAGTGTTCCTGTGCAGAATTGCACCGGGAACACCTGCACGACTCCTGTTCTAGCGTACAATCACGAATCCAGCCACTGAAAGTGGCACCTAACAGTGCATGAAAACTAGTAATGAAGATAGACATGAAAACACACCGAAATGGGCCTAGAAGTGCACCTAGCATGAATTATCAAATATGAACTATAACAGCGCTAAAGTGCGGTGAAATGACTAGATAAACGGCCCAGATGAGTCCATAAATGTGTATATGATCAGGACTCATCACCTCACTACGGCAACGTGTTCCAGGGTCGTCCCTCGACCTCTCGCCTCCCGCTTGGTAAGTATTCTGACCTCGCCGGAACCCTGCGCGAACTCACGCGCGCCATCTGACCTCTTCGTAATATCTTGCAGACAATGCCGAAAATCCGCCTACCGATTCCGAGCTGGGCGACGACGAGATGTCCCCCCTTCCGGACCAGGTGGAGGACTTCTTAGGGGATCTGCGAGACCCCGAGAGGTTGAAGCAGCGAACCACGGAGTTGCTGAGGAAACACGGGAGGATGCTGATGGATCTCAACATGCAGGCGAGGCGGGACCGAGAAGCCGCCAAGGACAGGCACGCAGTTTTAATGGAAGAATGTGCGAGGCTCCGGCAGGCGAGACAGCGTGACCAGGATGAGGGCGCCACGACGCCGGAGGTTCATATAGCTAGGATGAGAGACTACGCCTTCCTCACAGACAGGGAGGGTCGTTTGGCGGAGGACTATTATAATTCTAGGGTACCGCCGAGGTCCGGGTCGCGTGGTGGGGGCCGGTGGAAATGGCTACCCCATGATTCTCGCTAACTGCTTTGTTATGGAATTATTTGTAATAGGTGTCACTATTTTTTGAACGATCTCGCTATGTTTCGTGGCTCGCGTAATTGCCACTGATGCTGGCTTGTCTGACAATCACCATTATTTTTTTATGGTTTCTCGCTCGCTGTCTATAGATCTATTTTAATTGTTATATTGTGCTCGCGAAGACCCTCTATTCTCGCTAGACGTATCCCGCAAGAAATGTTTATACTAACCTTGCAGGTCCATCTCGCCCATGGCCATGATGTGATGTTTTTACTGCTACCCGCGCTCGCCGGCGCTTGGACTTCTTCCCGCCCTTTTGCTTGGGCTATAAATAGGCGGTTTTAACTGAGTCAACCACCGCATTTACTCTCGACCTTCTTCTTCCTCTGCTTCAGAGCTCTCGCTTCTTCTCGTTTTCGCATTTCATCCTTTCTCGCAGGTTGCTAAGATGGGCGGTGACGAGGAATCGGAGGGTCGGCGAAGGGTCGCGAAGGCCTTCGCTGAGCATAGCTTCTTTACTTGTAACTTGACCGATGAGGAGTACTTCAGCGCGGTCGCTGACTACGTCACCCCCCCCCCCCCCCCGTTTGAGGCACGCCGCCCTAGCGAGGATGACGTGATCAACGACCCGTTAGTCGACGAGTTGGCCATTCCTACCGCCCATTTCGCGGTCGGTCTGCGCCTTCCCTTGTGGCCGGAAGTCCGCCAGGTAATAATCGCTCTCGCTTATTTCCCATTTTTTTTGCCACTCGAGTTTCGCTCGCCGTGCAGACTAATCGTGTTCTCGCTGCTCATTAGGTGCTCAAACACTATGGGGTGGTTCCCGGCCAGCTCACTCCTAATGCCATGGCGGTGGTCACCGCCTTCGCCTGCTACCTTCGCGAGGAGCGCATCGAGTTCAGCCTCCCGGTCTTCCGGAAGCTGTTCTCGTTCCGCGCCTACAAAGATGGGACAGCCTACTTCGTGGGCACGGGTCCGAAGGTGGTCGAGACTGTCAACAAGGCCCACTTCTGGGCCCAGAAGTTCGTCGTCGTCAAGGGGAACTTCGGCAACATTCCCCTCTCGCCAGTTCAACATAGCGAGACCACCTACCGGACCACCGCCCTCGGCGGCCATGACGCCCTCCTCAATCAGTTCTTCTGCAAGAAGAACTTCGAAGTCGTCTACCTCCGCCGCAACCAAGATTCGCTACCTCCGGTTCTCGCCGGAGAAGGTAAAGATCTCGCCCAACACCTTTGTCTTTATTCGTTACCATATCGTACTTATCCGAACTATTGTTTGTTTCTAGGCGAGCGAGATCTGCCCCTTCATCCCCCTTACGCGAGCACCCGGAAAACCGACGCTACCATGGCTCTCGCTACCATGGGGCCGGAAGCTTGCCGAGGCGTCGTCACTCCGGCCGAGCCCTCTTCTCGCAAGAGATCGGGGGCTTCTGGTAGTCATGCTGACCCTTCGAAATCTCCGCCTAAGAAGAAGAGCAAGAAGAGCACGGTCTCGCTCGCTCCTTCGAAGGGTAAGGAACCTCACGAGGCCGCCTTCGACGAGTTTGACCTTACCGGCCTCTCGGGGAGCGAGGACGAAGAGACCTGCCAGGAGGCGGTTAGGACCTCCGTCCTCCCCATCCCGGTGAACCAATACAACTTCGGCCTCGGCCAGAGGCGCCGGGACGAGACTGGTGAGCCCCTCGTCACTTGGAAGCCGGAGACCAACAGGGTGGATATCTCCTCCATCCTCCCCTCTTGGGTGGAGAAGGAGACCGTCAGCGGTCATGCCTTCGACCTCGCGTTCGCTCTTTATGGTCGCGAGGATGCGGGGTCTTATAAGGATGAGACCGCGAGGACCCTTGCTTACGAGAGTGCGAGGTCCCAGCTGCGCTCTGCCGAGCTCGCCCACATGACGGGGAGGCGTTGCTTACAGCTGGAGCTTCAGAATGTGGAGCTCGCGAGGGCCTACCAGGGGGTTCTTGCCGAGAACACGCAGCTGAAGGAGAAGCTGCTCGTCGCGGAGGGCAGTGTGGTGAGTCATCTAGACCTCCTCCATCTTCCTTTCCCCTGGCCGTTTCGCCTCTCTAATTGAACTTATTTGCAGGATGTCGAGGCCACCGGGAGAGCCAACGCTCGCATCGAGGATTTGGAGGGCAGGTGGCTGGGCTGAAGGCCCTGAACTGCGACCTCACTCGCGCCGTTGTTCCCCCCTCACCTCGTCGTTTAAAAGAAGACCGGCGAGCGCGAGACGAAGAAATCCGCGTGGGATCCATAGAGTCAGCTCGCTACATCTTTTCGATGGTGAAGGCGATCGGCCTCCTGGCTGATGATGCGGTCAACATGACTCTGGAAGACGTTGCCCCGGAGCTCTTCCTCCCTCTTCCGCCCGTGAAGGACAGTGATGACGAAGATGGATCTTCGGGTGGTTCCTGAAGCTCACCGCTATTCTTTTCTTTTGCGCTGTAATTTTGATCGGCGAGATCACCGAAGATTGTAACCGAACTATGAAATATAGAATGCCAATTTTGCTTTGCTCATTGTGCCTTCCTTTTCCTGTCTTGCAATTTTCATGCGTTGAATGTCTTGCCCTCGCTTATCTCCATATCCGCCTTCGCGGAGGCTATTCTCGCGATGATTGTTCTCGCGCCACGCGTTATTGAACAGATAGGTATAGACTACTTTGGTTGCTCGGACCTTTCGCCGTTTGCCTTGGGATTACTACCCTTTTAGTTATGCGTATTTTCTCTAGGTTTCGCAAGGCATTTTTCCTCTTGGCGAGAGCTCGCCTCTTACCCGGTGCCGGCAACCTTTCTGCCGAGGACTGGTTGTTCGGGATCACATAAGATTGATTCTCGCCACTCGCATGGTGTGCGAAATTTCTCTTTGCCGAGCGGGCCTGTCCGCCGAGCGAGACGGAACCTTCCAGTATAAAGACCTGTCATTCTTGCCAGCCTCTCCAGAGATCAACCAGAACCCCCCGTCTAGGTAAGAGCCCGGGAGCGGAATCGATCTGGGGCATTCCAGCACCAACATATCCAACCTCGCCAGCCTCTCCAGAGATCAACCTGAACCCCCCGTCTAGGTGAGAGCCCGGGAGCGGAATCGATCTGGGGCATTCCAGCGCCAACATATCCAACCTTGCCAGCCTCTCAAGAGATCAACCTGAACCCCCCGTCTAGGTGAGAGCCCGGGAGCGGAATCGATCTGGGGCATTCCAGCGCCAACATATCCAACCTTGCCAGCCTCTCCAGAGATCAACCTGAACCCCCCGTCTAGGTGAGAACCCGGGAGCGGAATCGATCTGGGGCATTCCAGCGCCAACATATCCAACCTTGCCAGCCTCTCCAGAGATCAACCTGAACCCCCGTCTAGGTGAGAGCCCAGGAGAGGAATCGATCTGGGGCATTCCAGCGCCAACATATCCAACCTTGCCAGCCTCTCCAGAGATCAACCTGAACCCCCCGTCTAGGTGAGAGCCCGGGAGCAGAATCGATCTGGGGCATTCCAGCGCCAACATATCCAACCTTGCCAGCCTCTCCAGAGATCAACCTGAACCCCCCGTCTAGGTGAGAGCCCGGGAGCGGAATCGATCTGGGGCATTCCAGCGCCAACATATCCAACCTTGCCAGCCTCTCCAGAGATCAACCTGAACCCCCCGTCTAGGTGAGAGCCCGAGAGCAGAATCGATCTGGGGCATTCCAGCGCCAACACATCCAACCTTGCTAGCCTCTCCAGAGATCAACCTGAACCCCCCGTCTAGGTGAGAGCCCAGGAGCGGAATCGATCTGGGGCATTCCAGCGCCAACATAACCAACCTTTGTCACGCCGGCACGGCAGTAGTTATAAGCATCATAAAAAAGGAGTAAGACATTAGTTAAACAACATAATAAAGCTCTCAAGGGTAAAACCTTTTCAAATCATCCCCACTTCGGGCTCGGTCGAGGGGTACCCCTTCCACATCCTGGAGGTGATACCCCCTCGACTTGAGCACCTCGCTTACAATATATGGTCCCTCCCAGTTAGGGTTGAGCTTACCTACCGCGGCCCCTCAGCCGGCCGCATCGACCTTCTTCAGGACTAGGTCTCCTTTCTGAAAATGCTTTATCCGGATATGTTTGTCGAAATATCGAGCCATCCGCCGCTTGACCTCTTCCTGCCTGATGGCGGCCAAGTCCCTGAGTTCTTCCACCAGGTCCAAAGACAGCCTCTGCTCTGCATTGTTATCTTCTAGCCACTCTTCATCCCCCTCGCTCGCAGCGATCACCCGGGGGGTCTTTAGCTCAAACTCTATGGGGAGAACGGCCTCGGACCCGTGAGAGAGCTTGAATGGAGTCTCCCTGGTGGCGGTATTTGGAGTTGTACTCATGGCCTAGAGGACGGAGGGTAGCTGTTCCACCCAGTTTCCCCGAAGGTTCTCGACTTTCTTTTTTAATAGGTTAACGATTATTTTGTTCGCCGCCTCCACCTGCCCATTGCTCCTCGGGTGGTGGACCGATGCGAACCTGAGGTCAATGCCGAGTTGAGTGTAGAAGCCAACAAACTCTTCACTGGCAAACTGCGGCCCATTGTCCGTCACTATAGTTAGAGGGAGCCCGTGCCTGCAAATTATCTCCCCCCACACAAAATTCCTTACAACCTGAGAGGTTACCTTAGCGAGTGCTTTCACTTCTACCCACTTGGAGAAGTAGTCGATCATGACCAGCAGGAACTTCCTCTGGCCGCTGGCTTGGGGGAAGGGACCGACCAGGTCCAGCCCCCATATGGCGAAGGGCCAGGGAGCCGTGATGGTCCGGAGCCTTTGAGCTGGGAGGAGTTGGAGCGGAGCATAGAGCTGGCACTTCGGACACTTTCTCGCGAACTCTGCCGCATCCTTGCTGAGAGTGGGCCAGAAGTAGCCTTGCCTCAACACCCTCCCTTCCAGGGTCCGACTCCCGGAGTGACTGCCGCACTCCCCGGAGTGGATTTCTCCCAGGACTCTCGGAACCTCCTCCTCGGAGACACAACGGGCCAGGAGTCCCGAGAGGGTCTTTCTATACAGCCCTCCTGCATGCAAGGAGTAATAGGCAGACTTATACCTGAAGCGTCTCTTGTCCACGTCCTCTCCAGGGAACCTCCCGGAGGACAAGAAGGTGATGAATGGATCCATCCACGAGGCTCGTCGGTCCACCTCCATCAACTCTCCTTCTTCGATGGAGGGCCGGAAGAGTTCCGAAGCCGTCCCTCCCGCTCGGGGACCGAACTTGGCTAAGAGGTCCGCCTGGGTGCTCTCCTCCCTCGGCACGTGCTTGATGGAGAAGGTGCGGAACTGCCCGATGATCCCCTTGACCTTTTCCAGGTATAGTAGGATGGTTGGGTCCTTCGCTTCAAACTCTCCCTTGATTTGGCATGCTACCACCATGGAGTCCGTTGAGACCTCCACGTCCTGCACCCCTAGTTATCGGGCCAGCCGAAGGCCCGCTATCACTGCCTCGTACTCAGCCTGGTTGTGAGTGAATTGGGAAATGGATGTTTAAGGCTTGCTCAATCCGGGTCCCCTGGGGACTCACGAGGACTATCCCCCCTCCATAGGAGTACTTTCCCGATGCTCCGTCCACCAACAACTTCCATGCCTCTAGGGGAGGTGGCCCGTGCTCCCCCACCTCGGCCGCGTAGTCGGCCATGAAGTCTGCCACCGCCTGAGCCCTGATGGACGTCCTGGGCACGAACGTGACATTGAATTCACTTAACTCCACGGACCACTTTGCCAACCTTCCCGAGTGCTCCACCCCTTCCATGATTTTACGGAGCGGGTGGTCTATCACTACCTTGATTGAATGAGCTTGGAAGTAAGGCCGGAGCCTCCGGGCCGACACCACCAATGCGAAGGCTAACTTTTCCAGGATCGGGTACCGGAGCTCCGCCTTCCTCAGCACTTGGCTGACATAGTAGATAGGGAACTGTTTCATCCCCTCCTCCCGGATCAACACGGAACTTACTGCTTCGGACCCTACCCCCAGGTACAGGGACAGGTCTTCTCCTGGCCTTGGCCCCTGAAGCAGAGGGGTCTGGGTGAGTTGTTCTTTCAGAGCCTGGAAGGCTTTCTCGCACTCCGGGGTCCATTCAAACTTCTTGTTGCCCTGTAGCACCTTGAAGAAAGGCGCACACTTTTCTCCCGCCTTGGAGAGGAACCTGCTGAGCCCAGCCAACTTCCCTATGAGGCTCTGAACCTCCTTCGGATTCCTCGGAGACCCCAACTCCATCACCGCCCTAACCTTGTCCGGGTTAGGTTCCACTCCCGCGGGGGTGAGCAAGTAGCCTAGGAACTTTCCTCGGCTCGCCCCGAAGACACACTTCAAGGGATTGAGTTTCATCTTGTACCGCCGCAGGGTCCCGAACGTCTCCTCAAGGTCTTGGAGGTGAGACCCAAGGTCTCGGCTCTTCACCATGAGGTCATCAACATAAACCTCCAAGTTTCTTCCCTTCTGCTCGCGGAAGACTCTGTCCATCATCCTTTGGTATGTGGCCCCTGCATTCTTGAGCCCGAACGACATCATCTTATAACAGTAGAATCCATCCCCCGTGATGAAGGAGACATCTTTGATGTCTGGGGGGTGCATGCGGATTTGATGGTAACCTGAAAAAGCATCTAAGAAAGACATCACAGGAAAACCGACGGCTGAGTCAACCAGCGCGTCGATTCTAGGCAGGGGGTAACAATCCTTAGGGCATGATTTATTAAGTAAAGAAAAGTCGATACACATCCTCCATTTACCTCCTCCCTTTTTCACCATAACGACGTTGGAGACCCAGCCTGGATACTGGATCTCCGATACAAAGCCTGCCTGTAGGAGCTTGCCCACCTCCTCGCAGATGGGCCCTCCCAGCTTGTCGGCGATGGCCCTCCTCTTCTGGCGGATGGGGCGGGTGCCGGGGTTGAGGTTGAGGCGATGGCAAGCCACATCCGCGTCGATCCCTGGCATTTCCGCGGTGCTCCAAGAGAAGACGTCTACGTTCTTCTGTAAGCAAGCCAGAATCTCCGCTTGATCTTCCGGGTTGAGACCTCCGCTGACCCGGACCTTCTCCACCACCCCCAGCCGGGTGGTGACCTCGAGCTCCATGACCTCGTCCACAACCTCCAACCGAGACTGCTCTCCCCAAGCCCTCTCCTCCTCGGCACAAGTGAGAGCCTGGGTTCCTTCCTCGACCTCCTTTTCTACCAACATCAGCTCCTCCGCCCCTCCCTCCTGGGCCTTCTCTTCTTCTTCCTCTCCTTCTGCCCGGGATCCCTCAGCTACCCCTTCCTGGGCATGGACTTCATCTCCCGCCAACTTCTCCTCGGCTACCTCCTTACCTCCGGCTTCGGGCGCTTCCTCCATCATCTTATCCCATTCCTCCGCTTCTCCCATCCAGGAGATGGTGTTGACAGCCGTCACGTAGCATTGCCTTGCCACCTTGGGATCCCCCCTGATCCGCACCTGGACCCCTCCATCGTTGAACTTAAGGCATTGATGAAAGGTGGAGGGGACACAGCGGAATGCGCTGATGAGTGGCCATACGAAGATGGCGCTGTAACTGCTTGGAGCGTCCACTATGACAAAATGACAGTTCCTGGACTGCCCATCCAGGGTCACATGAAGTCCTACTCCCCCTTCCACTTCTTTCCTCTCCCTCGAGAATCCAAACAGAGGGCCATCCGAGGCCAACACCCTTCTAGGCTCCACCTCCATCCTGTCAAATGCCTTCTTGAAGATGACGTTGACCGAACTCCCGTTGTCCACTAAGATTCGGGAGACGGTGAAGTTCTCGACAGCCGTCTGAATGACCAACGCGTCGCAGAATGGGTCCTCATAGCCCGGCATGTCCTTCTGGGTGAAAATGATTTTTTCAGCCGGGGGTGGAGCGGTGGATGTTGAAGCTACGCTCCGGCGGTAGATGGTATGGAGGCTAGCCTTGCGGGTCGCCTCCACCCCCACCCCCCCCATGGATCACCCCGATCCCTCCCCTATTCCCCACATCGTTTCTATCTTCACACCTTTCCTGATCCTCCTATCGAGGTTCGACCTCCACGATCCTTACTGGCTGCAGCTGCTGTGGCGCGGGCGCTCTGCCTCTCTTCACTTCCAGGAACTCCGGGCAGGTGTCCGTCGAGTGACCTTCCTCATCATGGAAGATAGAATATGGCAACATCACCTCCCCTGCATCGGACTCCGCCACCCTATTCCTTCTCCTCCTAGCGGCTGCTGTTTCTACTTCGCCTCTCCTTCCTCTTCCTCTTCCCCGTCCAATTGCCATGGCCTGTTGGGGAGGGGGAGGCATCTGCATCGGACCTTGCCTCTAACCTAACTGGGGGGGTCTCCATTGACCTCCGACGTGGTTACCCCTTCCTGGGCCGTAACCCCTTCCCTGCCCTTGCACCCCTCCGCCTTGCGGCCTCCATCCTCCTTCCGGGGCCCGGGGCTCTTCCCTTCTCCTGACCTCCTGCTGCCTCACCTCCGGCTCATTGAGCGTTGCTAGCCTCTTGGTGAGCTCTGGGTTGGCTTCTTCACTCGCGACTTCCTCCGACACCCTCTCCATCAGCTCCTCATAGGAGACGGGGGCCTTTCTTTTCAACGCCATCTTGAAGAAACTTTCTTTCAACCCGACCGTGAAGGCGAGTTGGAGTGCGAACCCAGGCATCTCTTGAGTGAGCTGCACTTCCTCCTGGAACCGATCGGCATATTGAGCCAACGACTCCCTGGGTTCCTGCTTCACCTTGAAGAGGGAATCAACGTCCTTCTTCCTCTTTTTTGAGGTCGAGAACCTCAGCAAAAAACTTCGGCACAAATCCTCGAATGCGTAGATTGATCCTGCAGGGAGCTGATGGAACCAGTCCCTGGCCTTCTCCTTGAGGGTGACGACAAAGAGCCGACACTTGAAGGCATCTGACATCGGCCTGATGGAGACCGAGTCTTTGAAACTCTGCAGGTGCTGGACAGGGTCATCCCTACCATTGTAGTACACCCGATCCCACTCTCCAAACCCCCTTGGGATGGGTACGGAAAGCACCAACTCGCAAAAGGGGCTTCCCCCTCCTGTCACCCTTTCTGGCTCCACGCGCCCCCAAGCTCTCTCGCTAGACTTGAGCTCGCCGGGACTGCACTCGCGAGGCGGCGCTCGCCTGAACCACCCCGACCGTCGCCGCATCCTCCTGGCGCGCGCTCGCTTGCGCCGTGCTCGCTGGGACAGAGCTTGTCAGCACTGAGTTCGCCGGCCCGGCGCTCGCCGGCGCGGAGCTCGCCGGCCTCGGGCTCGCCGGAATGGCGAACAACACTCGCCTCTCCCTGTCCTGTCCTGATCCAACGATAACTTCCTTTCCAGCCCTTCCCCCCTGGGGCATTCTCGCCCACCGTCGTTGGGGGAGGGGTCACCTGAGGTGTTGGGGTCGCAAACTCGTTTCGCAGAGCTGTGACCGTAAACCCCAAAGTATCGAGCGCTTCCTTTCTGAAATCTGCGAGCATCCTGGCCATCGCCACCTGGGGTGTCTCGCCGAACTCCTCGCCTTGTTCTTCATCTCCCACCATAACCTTTCTCTGGAACTTTCTTGAACCAGCCACGCTCCACGCTCACCGCACCAAAATGTTGAAACCGATTTCTCAGTCTCTCGTAGAGCTCGGGGCCCTCACCGAAATGAGGGGCGGCTAGCGCTTACTGATCCCTCGAGGAGGGTGGACGGAAGATTAAGAAATTGACTAAGACCTTAGTCACAGCGAGGAGGTCCCTCCACTAACCCGGAAGATCGTTGAGCGCTTCCCCTCCCAAGCCAAAGCTGTGACTTGGGCACCTTGGAGAGCTCTGGAAATGCTAACCAAAGAAAGCCTAAGGAGAGGGAAGCTGAAGTGACCTCTCTCCAAAGGTGCCCTTAAGGTCCTATTTATAGATTTTCTGGTCTGGTATGCAAATAACAGGATTCCGCCTTTTGATTTTACTATCCGCACCACAAATGGATCTGCTAACAGCCAAGCTCCGCTGTTTGGAGAGGCTAAGGGCAGACCACCAAGGGTAAAAGGGTAAGTTGACCCTAATGATTTATGGATAAAGGATTGCGAGAACCTTACTGTCGGAGCTCTCACATGTCTTCTCGCAGATCCTGCCCGTGGCGCCTCTTTTAGAGGGTCGCCTTGCGAGAACCCTGCTGACGGAGCTCTCGTGGGTCTTCTCGCAAATACTGCTCGCGGCGCCTCTTTTAGGGGGTCGCCTTGCGAGGACTTCGCTGGCCCATTTTGGTGGTCTGCCGAGGCCTCATCGGCTGGGGGCCGATCTCGGCGAGGTCTGGATCTCGCAACTCCTGTATCGCTCGGTTTCCTTGCCTGGCGAATATCAGGGTTGTACATGCGATTAGTAAAAACAGAATTTTGAATTTTAGACTATTCAGACCCCTAAGTAGTGTTTAGATCTTATATCCATTCAGTATTTGAGTGATAACTCACAATGATTCAAGGAGGGTCAAACCTAGGGTTAGCAGTGAGTTTGTCCTAGGCCCATGAAACTCAGTAAAGCACCATGATATGGGACACTACCTTACTGATAATTTTCATGTAGCATGTAGAAGCATTTTGGGGATATATCATGTGTAATTTGACTTAACGCCTTAACTACTTTAAATGATAATAAATACCAAATTAATATGGAAAATTATGGAAATTGGAACATACCTTATTAAGGTCAGTGGGAGCCTAGGATAATTATACCAGACCTTGGTGATGAGTTTTAGAAGGATTCCCTTATGAGGTTTGAGGTTAGTTCAACTTAGTGGTCTGCGATTAGTAAAAATATAATTTTGAATTTTAGACAATTCAGACCCCTAAGTAGTGTTTAGAAGTTATATTGGGAGACTAGGATAATTATACCAGACCTTGGTGATGAGTTTTTAGAAGGATTCCCTTATGAGGTTTGAGGTTAGTTCAACATAGTGGTCTGCGATTAGTAAAAACAGAATTTTGAATTTTTGACAATTCAGACCCCTAAGTAGTGTTTAGAAGTTATATTGGGAGCCTAGGATAATTATAACAGACCTTGGTGATGAGTTTTTAGAAGGATTCCCTTATGCGGTTTGAGGATAGTTCTACTTAGTGGTCTGCAATTAGTAAAAATAGAATTTTGAATTTTAGACTATTCAAACCCCTAAGTAGTGTTTAGATCTTATATCCATTCAGTATTTGAGTGATAACTCACAATGATTCAAGGAGGGTCAAACCTAGGATTAGCCGACAGAGTTGGTGCTGAGCGGTGTTAGCCAACCCGAGTGTTGGTGACACCGCAAGGCAGCGATTCTGGGCGAAGATCCACCTCAACCGTGCGATGCGGGAGAGGTTCGAGTTTTCAAGTACCCGAGCGGGTTTTGAGAAAAGAGATCTTACACATGTAGGGGAAAAGAGATCTTACACATGTAGGGATGGATAAGCTGAAGGCTATGGCGGTTAAAGGTGTGGTCAAGGGCCTGCCTAGTCTATCTTCCTACGGTGACGGTCATGTTTGCGCGGAATGTCAGTTCGGCAAGTCTCATTGACTACCGTTTGATAAGTCGCAGACAAGGAGTAGTGTGCCGTTGGAGTGTATCCACGGTGACTTGATGGGACCAACTGCTACCCCAAGCCTCGGAGGCAGCATGTATATGCTGGTGTTGATCGATGATTACACCAGATATGTCTGGTTTTATTTCTTGAAGGAGAAGGCATAGGCGTTTGCCAAGTTTGTGGAGTTCAAGGAGCTAGTGGAGGGTCGGCTAGGCCTGCGATTAAAGAAGCTGAGAACTGACAATGGGGGAGAGTTCACCTCTGGTGAGTTCTTTAATTTTTGCAGGAAGACAGGCATCCGGAGGGAGCTCACTTGTGCGCATACTCCATAATAAAACGGAGTTGCAGAGCGGAAGATCCGTCATCTGACGGAGACCTGCAAGTGTTGGCTACATGCCAAGAGTATCCCAAGGTCCTTTTGGGCGGAGGGAATGTCTTGTGCCGCCTACGTCATCAACATGATGCCTCTCAGTCCCATCAACATGTTGACCCCGCATGAGATGATGTTCAAAGAAATGCCAAGTGTGGCACACCTTCGGGTGTTTGGTTCCACCTGCTATGTGCACGTTCCAGATGCGCTTCAGATGAAGCTAGATGCGAAAGCAAGGAAGCTAGTCTTTGTGGGATATGATGATCGGAAGAAGGGCTGGAAGTGCATGGACCCGGAGATGCGGAGATTTGTTGTATCTCGCGACGTCGTGTTTGACGAGGTGACGTCTTACAAGGAAAGTTTTGGTGTTGAGTTACCAGAAAGCAGGGTGGAGGAGCCGGAGAGAGCTGTGGAAAATCTTCAGGTGGAGCTGCCTTTGTCACCAGGTGGTCCATCCATTTCTGGTTCTGAGACAGAGGCTTCTGGATCAGGAAGCAGGGGGAACGATGCTCCTAGTACGTCTGGAAGGGGAGCTAGAGAAGAAGCAGCTGAAGGTAGTGCGAGTTAGGGGAAGGAGCTGAGAAGATCAAAGCGAACAATCATGGCCCCTGATCGCTATACAGGAGGAAACATGGTGAGCTTTGTCTCGTGTTTCTTTGCTGGTGCCTTGGATGAGCGGGAACCAGTGAGCTTTGAGAAGGCCAAAGGCATGAAGCAGTGGGATTCGGCTATGGAAGAAGAGATAGCAGCTCTTGAGAAGAATGAGATTTGGTCTATGGTGCCAAGGCCCAAGGGTATCACCCATGTGACATGCAAATGGGTCTATAAGCTCAAAAAAAAGGCAGACGGCAATATCGAGCGATACAAGGCTCGCCTTGTGGCTCGTGGATTCTCGCAGTACGGTGAAGATTATGAAGAGACATTTAGTCCAGTGGAAAAGATGACTTCAGTGTGGTTCGTTATTGCCTTGGCGGCATTTTGGGGGTGGGAGATTCAGCAGCTCGACGTAAAGAATGCCTTCTTGTACGGTGAGATTGATAGGAACATCTTCATGATCCAGCCACCAAGTTTCATATCTGAAGATTTTCCTAACTATGTTTGTAAGCTGAAGAAGGCTCTGTATGGGTTGAAGCAAGCGCCGAGGGCATTGTATGGGAAGATCGCAGAATATCTCCTATTCTGTGGATTCGGTGCTTCAGACTCTGACTCAAGCTTGTTTGTCAAGGAGAGCGGGGAGCTTCAAGTCATCGCGCTGCTTTACGTCGACGATATGATCGTGATGGGTAATTCGAAGGGGGAGGTAGCAAAGCTTCAGGCTGAGCTATCTAACAGGTTCGAGATGAAGGACTTGGGTGAACTTCAGCATTTCCTTGGACTCAAAGTGCAGAGGAAGGAAAGTGGAGTGCTGGTGTCCCAGGCTGGATATGCGGAGCGAATCGTGGAGCGATTCGGCATGAAGGAAGGGAAGTGCATTTATACACCTCTGGAGAAGGCCATGAAACTTTGGAAGGATGAGGGGAGGATTCTGGAAGATCCGACTGTGTTCTGAGCTCTGGTTGGGAGCTTGATTTATCTGACGATCACTAGGCCGGATATTGCATATGCAGTTGGTGTAAAGAAAACAGGGTGTGCCGAGATGAGAAATTCGAAAGAAAAATTCACAAAGAACCTAGATCAATCACAAAAGACACACAAATATTTCAGAGGTTCACCCCAATCCGGGCTACGTCCCCTCTCCCCTTCCTCTTCATGATGTTCTTATCACCAAAACGGATTACAACTTACAAGGTTACAAGGATCAAGAAGAACCGATCCTACCTCACTCAACCCACTTCTGACAAGAACAGAGGAACCATCGCCAAGGACAACCGCACAAAACACTGTTGCACTCCTTAGGCTTAACCCTAAACCAGGGTTACGCACCCTTTAAATAGGGCGCCAAACCGGGCTCAGAACAACAACCGCTGAGACGGTCCATCAACATTTGCTGAGACGACATGTATAACTGCTGAGACAGTTCAGCAACATTCGCTAAGACGGCATGTGTACCCGCTGAGACAATTCAGCAACATCTGCTGAGACGACATAAGAGTATCCGCTGAGACAACATTGCTTAAGGACCCGTTCGACGAACGCAGGCGGAGTTCGATGAATCCTTCTCCGACATCGAACACCGTTCGACGAACCCTTCTCCGTTCGTCGAACCCCATTCGACGAACCCTGACCAGAAGTGTTCCCCAACTCCAACATTCTCCCACTTGGTGAACATCTTCCACCGACAAGAGCTTCTCCTCCAACCTTCCTCTTCAACCCTACGACCGTTTCACACCACTAAAATTTGGCAACAGGAACCGCCTTGGTAAGAAAATCAGAGCTGTTCTCCATTGTGTCCACCTTCTCCAGTTGAACTACCTTCTTCTCCACCCTCTCTCGGATGAAATGATACTGGATGTCAAAGTGTTTGGTTCGTGCGTGGAAGGCTGGATTCTTGGCTAGCTGAATAGCCCCTTGGCTGTCACACCACAGCTTCACTGGCCCCTGCTCAAACCCGAGCTCCAAACTTGCCTCCTCAGCCATATGGCCTCATTGCTTGCATGAGTAAGAGCCATGTACTCCGCTTCCGTCAACGAGAGTGCCACCACGCATTGCCTCCGACTCATCCAACTGATAGCACCTCCAAATAGTGTGAACACGTACCCACTGGTGGATCTCCTGCTATCCAGATCACCTCCCCAATCTGAGTCCACGTGCCCAACCACATCCAGGACTCCTCCTTCACTGGCTCCTTCAAAACATAGGGAGTAATTTGAAGTTCCTCGGAGATACCTGAACACACGCTTCACAACGTTCCAGTGTTCCTTTCCTGGTGTAGCCATATACCGGCTCAACACTCCCAATGCTTGAGCAATGTCAGGGCGAGTGCAGACCATGGTGTACATCAAGCTTCCCACAGCACTAGCATAAGGGACCTTCGCCATGTCCTCGACCTCATCATGTGTCTTTGGGATCAACTCTGCAGATAACTTGCACCCAAAAGGCATTGGTGCTCTCACTGGCTTGCAGTCCGTCATATTGAACTTCTTCAACATCTCCTCGACGTACCTCTGCTGCCCCAACCAAAGCTTCTACTTGCTTCGATCCCTGGAAATCTGCATTCCCAAGATGACACTTGCTGGCCCCAAATCCTTCTTCTCGAATTTAGTTGAGAGCATCTTCTTCACTTGTTGGATCATCCTGACACTATTGCCCACCAGTAGCATATCATCTACATAAAGTGTCAGGAAGATGAACTGCTCTCCCTTTCTCTAGATGTACACACAGTGGTCCGAATTTGATCTCTCAAAACCTAACTCCAGCATGTAGGTGTTGAATTTCTGGTACCACATCCTCGGAGAAAGTTTTAGTCCATACAGGGACTTCTTCAGTCTGCAAACCTGATCCTCCTTGCCCTTGGCTTCGAATCCTTCCGGCTGCTTCATGTATATCTCCTCCTCCAGATCACCGTGAAGAAATGTCGTCTTAACATCCATCCACTCGATCTCTAAATCATGCGCTGCCGCAATAGAGAGTACCAGTCTGATCGACGTCATCTTGGCTACCGGTGAGAAGATCTCATCATAATAAACACCTTCGATCTGGGAGAATCCCTTTGCAACCAACCTTGCCTTATATTTCTCCATAGTGCCATCACCCTTCACCTTCTGCTTGAAAACCCATTTGCTTCCAATGGCCTTCCTCCCCTTTGGAAGCTTACACAGACACCAAGTCTGATTCTTCCTCAGAGACTCCATTTCATCCACCATGGCTAGCTCCCACTGATTTGAATCAGCCCTTGATCTAGCATCTCTGGCAGAGATTGGATCTTCACCAAGCATACTCAGGCAACATTGTGCAGCCACTGCACATTGGGGATATCTCATTGGTGCACATCTTTCCCTTCTCGATCTCCTCAGAAGTGGAATTTCCTCAGCTTCATCTTCTGACTCATCAGCACTTCTCACCACCTCCAAATCAACTGATTCAGAATCAGATTCAGGCCCAACAATGGTAGCTCCTTTCTCAAAGCTTCCTTCCACCACCACTGTCTCTTTCTCTGCTTCTTTAGCCTTCCCAGCTTGTGTGACTGCCTGTGGACTGTTTTCATGAAACACCACATCCTTGCTGAATGTTACAGTCCTGGTCACAGGGTTCCAAAGCTTGTACCCTTTTATGCCTTCTTTGTAACCCACAAAGATGCACTTCTCAGATTTAACATCAAGCTTCCCCCTCTTCTCCTTTGGAATGTGAACATATGCATCACACCCAAACACACGAGCATAGGCCAAATTTGGCTTTCTCTTGAAGATGGCTTCAAAGGGTGTACATCCCTCCACAGCAGATGTAGGGGACCTGTTCTTTAGGTAATTTGCAGTCACCACTGCTTTAGCCCAGAACTCCTTCCCCAAGCCTGCCCAACTAAGCATGCACCAAGCCTTCTCCATCAAAGTTCTGTTCAACCTCTCCGACACTCCATTCTGCTCTGGAGTGTACGATGTGGTCTTCTGCCATGCAATCTCCTACTCAGTACAGTACCGCTCAAAAGCATCAGATCAATACTCACCTCCATTGTCAGAACGGAGGACCTTCACCTTTCTCTCCAACTGGTTCTCCACCAGGTTCTTAAATTCCTTAAACCTGTCCAGAACCTCTGACTTGGACCTGAGAAAATAGATCTAGGAGTAACATGAGAGGTCATCAGTAAAGGACACATAGTACCTTGCGCCGCCAAGAGATGGAGCTGGAGTTGGCCCAAACACATCACTGTGTATCAACTCCAGCATTTTAGTTGCCCTCGTCCCCATCCCACAAAAGCTTATTCTGGTCTGTTTGCCAAGCAGGCAATGCTCACAGAACCCAAGGCTTGTGGAGCACTCCGACACCCCTTCCACCATCTGACCAGATGCCATGACCTACATCCCCTTCTCACTGATGTGCCCAAGCCGATGATGCCACATCCTGTACATCTCCTCCCGGTCAACCTCCTGGCTCTCAGAGATAAGAGCCACACTTGGAACCACTGTATCAGCAAGCAGAGTATACAGTGTTCCATGTCTCACTCCACTGGAAATCACCATTGCCCCTCTTGTCAACTTGCAAGATTGCTTGTCACAACTGAAGTGCATACCTGCATCCGCTATGGAACCCACCGAGATTAGATTCCTGCTCATCCCTGGAATGTGCATCACATTGGGAAGAGACCTTGTGATCCCATTGGACAACTTCAACATCACCTTGCCACACCCAATAATCTGCACATCAGAATCATCACCCAGCATGACAACTCCACCATTAAACCTCTCATACTCACAAAACCAGTGCCTATGAGGGGTCATGTGGTATGATGCTACCGTGTCTACATACCACATATCAGAATCTCTCTGAGCAACGCACGCGGCAGCGATGTACATGTCACTGCCGTCGCCCTCCTTCTTCGTACCAGAAGTGGTCGGTGTCTCCTTGTTCTGAACGGCCTTGTTCAGACATTGAGATTTCACATGACCAGCCTCATTGCACTTCCAGCACCGAATGGGCTTCTTACCCTTCTCCCTCTCCTGGATCTTGGATATACCTCGAGACTTATCTCGATATCCACCATGCTTGCTCTCCCTTTGTTGAGGACGGGATCTAGATACACTCAGGGAACCTTTGCTTGTCACCTCAGAACCTCCTCTCCTGGTCTCCTTAGATAAAAGAGCTGCACATACAATATCATATGACAGTTCCTTGTCTCCACTCCCCCCAATCACGACAATCAGATTGTCCCATGAATCTGGTAGCGAGCACAACAAGGTGATGGCTCTATCCTGATCTGAGATCTTCTCACCAATAGAGATTAATTTACTCACAATGGTATTGAATTGAGTAAAGTGCTCTGAAAATGAATCGCCCTCACGCATCCGAAGTTTATACCATTTCTTCCTCAAGAGCAATTTGTTTACTAGGGACTTACTCTGGCAGAGGGATTCCAACTTACGCCACAGACTTTGTGCTCAAGTCTCCTCCATGACGTTAGTCAAGATTGAATCTGCAAGGAATAACCGGATCAGGCCCTTGGCCTTCCGATCAGTTTTTGTCCAGGCTGTATCCTCCGCTGTAACGTCTGCAGTCGCCTCTACAAATTTGCCCTTCGATGCGCTCGCATCCTTCTCTGCAACCTTAGCAACGGGAGGATCATCTTCGATCGCAGACCATAGATCTCGATCAATCAATATATCCTCCATCTTCATCTTCCATAGATCGAATCGACTTCCGTCAAACTTCTCAATCTCGATCTGCACGCCGCCAGAACCCATTTCCAGGATCAAGAACCTAGCTCTGATACCAAATGTAAAGAAAACAGGGTGTGCCGAGACGAGAAATTTGAAAGAAAAATTCACAAAGAACATAGATCAATCACAGAAGACACATGGATATTTCAGAGGTTCACCCCAATCCGGGCTACGTCCCCTCTCCCCTTCCTCTTTACGATGTTCTAATCACCAAAATGGATTACAACTTACAAGGTTACAAGGATCAAGAAGAACAAATCCAACCTCACTCAACCCTCTTCTGATAAGAACAGAGGAACCGCCGCCAAGGACAACCGCACAAAACACTGTTGCACTCCTTAGGCTTAACCCTAAACCAGGGTTACGCACCCTTTAAAAAGGGTGCCAAACCGGGCTCAGAACAACAACCGCTGAGACGGTCCAACAACATCCGCTGAGATGACATGTATAACCACTGAGACAGTTCAGCAACATCCGCTGAGATGGCATGTGTACCCGCTGAGACGATTCAACAACATCCGCTGAGACGGCACAAGAGTATCCGCTGAAACAGCATTGCTTAAGGACCCTTTCGACGAACGCAGGCAAAGTTTGACGAATCCTTCTCCGTTCGTCGAACGCCGTTCGACGAACCCTTCTCCGTTCGTCGAACCCCGTTCGACGAACCCTGACCAGAAGTGTTCCCAAACTCCAACAGTTGGCAGGGTAAGTCGTTATATGGCAGAGCCACGGATGCCTCATCTACTAGCAGCCAAGAATATTTTGAAGTATGTCAAAGTGACTTTGGATATGGGTCTCTTATACAGGAGGGATGCGGGCTTCGAGGTGCATGGTTACATGGATGCTGATTATGGGGGAGATTCGGATGATCGGAAGTCGACGTCCGGATTAGTCTTCATGGCGGGCCCCACGGCTATATCATGGAGCAGCAAGAAGCAGGATTCCGTGCCTGTCTCTACCACAGAAGCGGAATACAAGGCTTCGACCTTGGTAGCTCAAGAAGCCATCTGGCTTAGCAGGTTGGTGGGAGATGTCCATAAGGAGGTTCGAGGTCCGACTCTGCTCCACGGCGACAATGAGAGTGCACTCAAACTGGTTACTAATCCAGTTTGTCACGCGAGGACCAAACATATCAAGATCGAGCATCATTTCATTCATGAGAAGGTGCTGGAGGGGTCTCTTTCGGTCGAACATGTTCGAAGTCAGGATAACGTTGGTGACATATTCACAAAGGCGCTGGGGAAGGGGCCGTTCACTCGGCTGAGGAGCTTACTTGGACTGTTTTCAACTTCCCACTTCAAGGGGGAGTGTTGAAAATGTAGAAGTGGAAGTTGTCGGTCTGGAGGAGTGTTCGCGCGGTCTGCCTAACCGCGCGATCTCGCGGTCTCCTTCTGCGGTCTGACCTATTCGGTCTAGCCGCTGGCTTATTCGGTGTGACCGTCGCTCTCTGTCCAAGGTGCCGAGGTGAGGCTGCGCGGTCTGGTTTGTGAGACCGCGTGGCGAGCTGTTCTATACTGTGCGGGTTAAGCCGTTGACCGCACATGGTGTTTGTTCTAGAAGGGGCAGTCCGGTCTGGTGGCTGTCCGGGTTCTTGTGGTGCGCGCGGACTAAGGCTCTCTTAGTCGCGCGGTCTCCTCTTTTGTGTTCGCATAGCTGGTCCTTTGGCGATCTGCTGGTATATGCTGTCACTAGTGTTTGATCGACTTGGCGGGCTGTTGCCCTAGTCGGCTTGGTTGTGTTCGCGGTCTCTGAGGAGGTCTTGTATAGGCGAACACTGGTGGTAGGCATCATGACCGGGCGAGTTGTCATGATCGCGCGGCTTCTTGGAGGAGTGGCGATCTCCTATTGGTTGAAGTTGGCGAGCTCAAAAAGCGCAGAGCGATCTTCTGCGGATCACGTGGGTTGACCGGTCTTGGTCGCGCGATCAGTGGTGGTGAATCTATCTCATAGGGTGGTGACTGGATCAGGTCGCACACCTATAAATAGGAGTTACTGTAGCAGCAAAATAATCGCACCAAGTGTAAGCTGAACTCGATCCTAGAGCTTGCGGTCTCATTTTTGTGACCGGGTAGTTTGCTGATTGAATTTCCTTTGTGCAGCTTCTGCGGATTGTGCGGACAGCAGCAGTCACCTCTTCTTCTAAGGTGTTCGAGCGGTCTCGCAGCTTGCAGTTGCAAGATCTCTTTTCTCAAAACCCGTTCGGGTACATGAAAACTCGAACCTCTCCCGCATCGCACGGTTGAGGTGGATCTTCGCCCAGAATCGCTGCCTTGCGGTGCCACCAACACTCGGGTTGGCTAACCCCGCTCAGCACCGACTCTGCCGGCTATACGATAATAAGTAAATATATGCCAAAAGTAAGTACAGAATTAAAGGCATGTCCACAAGTCACAACATCATATAGAATATAATGAAACAGAAATGTCCAAAAAGAGACAGTACAAGCAAAAGGGGTATTAAGCCCGATACATATCCAAAATAAGTACTCTCTCTCTCTACAGCATGCGGAAACTACAAAACTCTCAAATACTAAAATCTAACTATCTTATCATCAACCTGTGGCATCATGGTAGTACGCTGCATCCGCTGCTCAGGTCCTACCATCTCGTCCAGCTGCGCGCGGGACAACTCCGTCTCCTTGGACTCTTGCAGTCATAACCGATCGTTAGTCATAAAGATTAAGTCGTTTTGTCCTCGCCTCCCTCCACGACTCCTAGGAACCGAGCGGGAGGAAGAAGCGGAGGACAACAAGGGGTAAACAAGGAAAGAGGTGGCATGACACTAATCTAGCAAGTATAGGAAAAGCAGTAAAACTAGCTAGCAGTATAGTGCAAATAAATGATAGTAAAGTAGAGTATGAAGTAAACCAGTAATAAAAA
Organism: Dactylorhiza incarnata; assembly: GCA_033032865.1. NCBI lineage: Eukaryota > Viridiplantae > Streptophyta > Magnoliopsida > Asparagales > Orchidaceae > Dactylorhiza > Dactylorhiza incarnata. The sequence continues at coordinate 9,194,509 of JAWHQI010000015.1, forward strand.
TGCGGTGCAGTAAGTAAAACTAATCTACCATCACAGATTCGTACCTTAACTTATATGAACGCCCTTACGACATATAAGTTAAGATGTCCAGGTAACCCATCATATAAAAGAGCCCATACTAATTTATATGATGGGGGTATGCTATTGTGTATGTTATGATATGCTATGCTTATGATGATTTAATGTGTTTATGCAATGTGACTCACCCACGCGACTCTATGCGCACAGACCTTTATAGTTCCCAATTTGTTTGAAAGGAAGCCAACCTTTCGGGTACCGACCGTCGTGGCTCACGGTGGCAGTGGATCAGGCACTCCACATCCTAGGCGGGTATGGTCACTACCAAGCCTAGACCTCATGTACGCCTCAACGCTAAGAACACAACAGTGGAGCTCCTGCGTACTCTTGCTGGAATCCAACAGACTTTAAGGTCGGGGTGGGTTATTAGGGATTGTCCTCCAGACCGCGGTACTCAAACTACCGGCCCTCTAAACCTCACCCTCATCTGGGTCTACGTACTACCGTCGGTGACACGACTAGCCTAGTACCGAAGACTTGCCACTAATAACATAAGAAATAGGTGTTATTAAGTCCACCCGAGCCTCCGGCTCAGGGACTAACACCCAAGCTGATCCAACCCATCTCCTCCTCGAAGGAGATCCATACTAGTTTGCTGACCTAATTAGGCTACTCTTGCCTACAATTTAGTTAGTATTATATTTAGGGTGAATCTTAAACTTCCTGCGGTATACCCCGTAAGGGGCCCCCAATGGTACTAAGGATTTAATGGGCTCAACCCCGCCATCCTCTTTCTCAAGACAATTACTTTAGTTGGTGATTAACCTTTAGTTCACCCCTCATTATTTCATATAATTAAAGTAACTTAGCTCAACACCCGTCCCACCCAATTGGGTTGGACGTACCTCCACACCTCATACACCAACCCTAACACAATCTCAATGTTAACCCTAGGTTTGACCCTCCTTGAATCATTGTGAACTATAACTCAATTACTGAATGGACATAACTTCTAAACACTACTTATGGGTCTGAATTGTCTTAAAATGAAAATTCTGGTTTTTACTAAACGCAGACCACCAAGTTGAACTAGCCTCAAACCTCATAAGGGAATCCTTCTAAAAACTCATCACCAAGGTCTGGTATAATTATCCTAGGCTCCCACTGACCTTAATAAGGTATGTTCCAATTTCCATAATTTTCCATATTAATTTGACATTTATTATTATTTAAAGTAGTTAAGGGCTTAAGTCAAATTACACTTGAACTATCCTCAAAATGATTCTACATGATGTACATAAAATACAAATCAACAGGCTTCCAAATAATTATCATTCGCATGTATCAACCAAAAATGACAGATAACCAAGTTTCATAATTTTGCCCAATGGTTTGACATTTTAAAATGATTTAACACCCAAGGGTTATAAATACCAATTTCTACATGATGTACATAAAATACAAATCAACAGGCTTCCAAATAATTATCATGGGCATGTATCAACATAAAATGACAGATAACCAAGTTTCATAATTTTGCCCAATGATTTGACATTTTTCATAATTAAATTCCTCTAAGCTAGTAAGCACTTAAAAATTCCTCCACAAGGGGTAACACCTCAATAAATCATAATAAAATTACCATGGCCTATTTTCATCCCAATTCAGCCACTGTTAAAGTTTCAAAGCCATACAAGGTAATAAGGCCATGCATTTTATTTATTTAAAGAAAAGGTGGCAATTTCATTTAATAAGAGAAAAATACTCAAATGATTCCAAAAATTCCCATTAAATTATCTAAGCCATTTTATGCTCCTAGAATCAAGTCTACCAAGTTCTGAGCCAAGGCAAGGACATTTGGTCCTATGCTTCACAAGCCCTAATAAGCAACCTTAAGGGTTTACCCTTAGGGTTTTAGGACACACCACCCTAATGGCTCCAAATGCTCCATTAGGGGGTGTCACATGCATTCATATATCAATACCTACAAAATCATCTTGATGGGAGGAGGCAAACTCACTCAACTCCTCAAAATGACCTAAACCCTAATTTGCCCCTTAAGGGCCCTCATTAGGGTTTCCCATTTTCCATATCAAATCAATCCCAAATGGAGTGAAAATTTAGGCAGACACTACTCATGTACTAAAGAGCATGCCACCAAAATTTGGTGTCATTTGGACTTCATGAGATCCAAAAATCAACTTTATTTAAATATCTTAACTACCACAAAAACTATAGGTAAAAGTGCCTATCAAGGGCTGATCTTTGGGAAGAGGGTGCCCCTAGGGTATACATACCCATGGTTAAAATATCAGCTTAAAGCTTGAGGGGTTTAGGCTAGGTAATTATTTTAGTGGACTGACCTAGTGTAGGACCAGTCCTAGTAAAACAGCTCCCCAGGGAGCTGTGGGTCACCAAATGACTTGAACTCAAGCCCTAATGAAATTCAAGACCAAGGCCTACAACCTTCATGGTGGGCACTTTTTCTAATTCAGTCATTAAGAGCCTTTAAATAATATTTGAAGTGGCTGGTTTAAATAGGGCAGAAATTTCAAGTTTTGAATTAAATTAATTAGGAAAATAGAGGCGCGCACGAATCTTGGCGCAGATCCAGCGGCAGCGGAATCGTCTTCCTCCTCCAGCCAGCGACTATGATTCAACCACGCTGGGCTACTTTGCGAGGGGGATTGCCGGCGATCCAGCCACCACCACCGCCGGCCAACACCACCAACACCTTCGTGGTGGTCGGGGCTACCGTCAGCCGGGGGAGGCGGTTTCCGGCGATCCCAACCTTCCCATTTCGAGCCGAAAACCATGGATTTAAGGAATGGATTCGGGATCAATTGAGCCCAATCGTTCTTCATTTTGTGATAGGAAGCTAGCTTGGGGGGAAGGGAGGAGAAACGAACCGTGATTGGGGCGTGGCGGCGGCTCAGGCGATGGTTCACCATGGATAAGCTTTGCTCCGGCGACCCCGATCCCGATCTCGATTCTCCAGCTATAGCTCTGCTCCAGGTGCCGTTCCCAACTGCTCTCTCCCTTCTGAAGCTAATGATGTGGTCGGATTGAGGTGGGGAGGCCTCTATAAGTTGTTTTGAATTGGAGCTTCCTCGGTTAGCCTCCTTGCTGCCACCCTCCTGCAGTAGCTGGCCTCCTGCTTCCCTCTGGGTCAAGCCCAGACCCACATCAATCAGGGTTGGCCCCTAGGCTGATTGGGGTTAAAGTGTAGAGGGGGGATGTTTGCTTTTGCTTTTCTCCTTTTTGCTTTATGCTTTTTAATCACCTTTTGGTCCCCCTCTCATTTGGCTAATCACACCATGGCTTGGGTTCAGTCCTAGGCTGATATGGGCAAGACCTAAGTCCATGAATAAAGGTTAATTGATGGGTGTTGGGGTTCCACTCAATTTAGGCTTGGAATTCACCTTAAAGGGCTAGGTTGACCATGGTTGACATTGGTCAACAAGGTGAGTGGGTTGACCCCACTTGGGGGTCATGGGTCCCTTAACATCACCCAACATTGGTTGGTCCATGGTGGGGCTCCAATTGGTTCAATTTAATCAAAGGGGGTGTAGGTTTGACCAAAATTGGGTAAAGTTTGACCTTGGTCAATTTCATGAAATTGGGTCCCACCCAAGTGCAATTTCCATCCTATAGGTTTCCCTTAGTGGTTAGGGCATCATAAGTGAGGTCAATTTGGGCAATTGAGGGTCAATTGACCTAGTTGAGGGGCTTAGGGTTAGGTTAGTTTTTGAGCTTTGGTGTGCATTTAGCAATTTCTACCCTAGCCTAAGGCCCTTGTGGCCACTCATCTCACCACTATGCCCTAACATTTCCAAAGGGTCTAGAAGGATTGGGGATGTTACAAATCCTAATAAAAAAAAAAAATTTTCGTTCCCGAAATTTAAGATCGGGTCTACGGGTTCTACGCAATATAAGATAAAAAGAAATTTGCAAGGAGGTTTAGGTTGTACCGGAAGTGAAGAGTTCCGAGTAGCGTTGTTGCATGAGGTCCATGGGCTCCCATGTGTGCTCCTCTCGTTCGTGGTTGGACCACAACACCTTCACCAACGGTACACTCTTTTGCCGCAGGGCTCGGACCTCCGTAACGTCGATCCGGATGGGCTCTAGTAGGACTGACCGATCGGGCGCCACTGAGCCTGATGTAGAGGTAACATGCTGCTCAGGACGAAGCAGGGCTCGCCGAAGCAAAGAGACGTGGAAGACGTCATGCAGGTTCTCAAACTCTGGCGGTAGCTCCAGCCTGTACGCCAAAGGACCGATCCTCTCCAAGATCAAATAAGGCCCCACGTACCGAGGACTGAGCTTCTTGTGCCCCCGCACTCGAGAAACCCCGTGCATAGGCCAAATCTTCAAGAATACTCGCTCTCCCACCTGGAACTCCACCATACGATGCCTCGCATCATAATACTTCGCCTGTCTGCTCTGGGCCTCCAGCATCCGCTCCCTGATCAGCCTCACCTGCGCATCCATCTCGTCAATATAATCTGAACCTAACGACCTCGGGTCCTCGTTCTGGATCCAGGAAAGTGGTGTGCGGAACTTCCTCCCATACAAAGCGGCATAAGGTGCCATCCCAATGCTAGCCTGGTGACTGTTGTTATAGGAAAACTCTATCAAGGGCAACAGTCTCTCCCAGGGCTTGCCGGTATCTAAAATGCACAAATGTAGAAGGTCCTCCATAGTCCGGTTGGTGCACTCAGTCTGACTGTCGGTCTGCGGATGAAACGCCGTGCTGAATGTCAACCGGGATCCCAAGTAGGCCTGAACCGCCTTCCACTCCCTCGAAGTGAAGCGTCCGTCTCTATCTGAAACTATCGTCTTGGGCACCCCATGATATCTGACCACCTGCTCCACAAACACCCTTAAAAGGTCACCGACCGACCCCTCCTTCCATACTGGAATAAACAGAGCTACCTTCATCAGCCTGTCCACTATCACCCATATCGAGTCATTCCCAGAGCGGGAACGAGGTAGGCCATGCACGAAGTCCATCGATATGTCTTCAAACTTCCACACAGGTACTGGTAATGACTGTAACATTCCTCCCGGGCTCCTGCACTCTGCCTTCACGCGCTGGCAGCCCTCGCAGTGCGTCACATACTGGATAATATCCCTCTTCATCCCCGGCCAAAACACAACCTTCCGAAGGTCTGCTGCCATCTTTGTGATCCCTGGATGCACTGAATACTGGGAGCAATGAGCCTCCCTAAGCACCTCCTCTCTAATACCTCCTCCAGCTGGGATGTAGACTCGGTCTCGATGGTGAATAAGATCCTCCCTCAAAGAATAGTCCCCTGCCATGCCGTCCACCAACGATCTGAATACTGGCTCCAAGGCAGGTTCCTGCAACTGTGCCTCCCGAATGCAGTCCCGTATATCGCAGACAATATTCAAGGACGCTAGATACTCCGCATATGTCTCGAGGTCGGCCCTGGATACAACTGAAATGTGCATGTCCTCCAATGCCTGAGTCAGCTCCATAGCCATCACACGGCTCTCTGCTCCTGGTATACCTCCTCTCCTGCTCAAAGCATCCGCTACGGTGTTGGCCTTGTCTGGATGGTAATGCAATGTGTAACTGTAGTCGCATAAGAACTCTAACCACCTCCGCTGACGTAGGTTCAAGTCCTTCTGCGTGTCAATATACTTGAGGTTCTTGTGGTCTGAGAAGATCTCACAATGAACCCCATATAGGTAGTGCCTCTAGATCTTCAAGGCGAAGATGACCGCTCCGAGCTCGAGGTCATGCACTGGATAGTTCCTCTCATGTATCATCAACTGACGGGAAGCGTACGCGACCACGTGACCGTGCTGCATCAACACTGCTCCCAACCCCTAAAATGAAGCGCCTGTGTAAACCTGAAATCCTTCCTTCCCAGATGGAAGGGCAAGGATGGGGGAAGAGGTGAGTCGGCCCTTCAGCTCCAAGTAGGCCGCCTCACATTGCGGAGACCAGACGAATGGGGCATCCTTCTTGGTCAAAGAAGTGAGCGGAAGGGCAATCTTGGAGAACCCTTCCACAAACTTCCGGTAATAGCCAGCCAATCCTAGAAAGCTCCACACATCGGAAGCTGACTGCAGTCGAGGCCACTCCTGAACAGCCCGTACCTTGGCCGGATCTACTGCCAGTCCTTCTCCACAGATAATGTGTCCCAGAATAGCCACCTCCCATAGCCAAAACTGAGACTTGGAGAACTTCGCATACATCTGGTGCTCTCTCAACTTCCTCAAAATTAGGGCCAGATGCCCAACATGCTCCTCCTCCGTCCTGGAATATACTAGGATGTCATCGATGAACACGATAATGAAGATGTCGAGAAAGGCCTCAAACACCCTGTTCATCATGCTCATGAAGGCTGAGGGGGCATTAGTGAGCCCAAAGGGCATCACTGTGAACTCATGCAATCCATACCTAGAGCTGAAAGCCGTCTTCGGTATGTCCTCCTCTCGAATCCACAGCTGATAGTATCCCGATCTCAAGTCAAGCTTGGAGAACCAGTGAGCTCCCTGCAACTGATCGAAGAGATCTTCAATCCTCGGTAATGTATAGGTGTTCCGTACCGTCAACCTATTGAGCTCCCGGTAATCTATACATAATCTGAGCGTTCCATCCTTCTTCTTCACAAATAATACCGGCGCTCCCCAAGGCGAAGAGCTCGGTCTAACGAAACCCGCATCTACCAGCTCCTTCAACTGCACCCTAAACTCTGCCAGTTCCTTGGGTGCCATGCGGTACGGTGCCCGAGACACGGGCCTCGCTCCTGGCACCAGCTGAATCTGAAAATCTACCTCCCGGTGCGGTGGCTGTCCGGGTAACTTCTCCGGGAATACGTCGGAGAAGTCCCGTACTATGGGAATGTCTGATAAGGAAGCCTCCACCTCCGCCATCTCGAAGCATACAAGATATACCTCGTCGCCCTGCTCATAGGCCTTGACTACCTGAACAGAAGATAAAGAAGAGCGGGAGATCGGTCCAATACCTTCGAACGTCGCGAAGGTGGTATCGTACCGCAACACCACTCTCTTTGCCTGGCAGTCTATCTGGGCTTGGTTCCAAGCGAGCCACGTCATGCCCAAGATAAGGTCGAAGTCGGCGAGCTTCAGCACCGAAGCTAGAGCATCGAGCGTTAGGCCGTCGATGGTCACCTTCAAGGTGCACTTAGCCGTCGTCTCGATCTCTGATCCATTGGGGAGGCGCACCCTCCTGGTGGGTCCCTTATAATAATGGATTTTCTCCAAGCCCTTAACAAAGTCTTCGGAAACAAAGTTATGCGAGGCACCAGTATCGAACAGGGTGTGGGCGGGCTTGCCACACACCACTATAATTCCTGGGGAAAGTGGATTGTTTGCTTAATTTCTAATCTAGAAGGTTGAAGGTGCAGGTAAATTTAAGCAGTAATAAATTAAAGTACTGAAAGCATTAAATTACCTGCTATAACTTCCTCCGTGTTCCTCGGCTGTGCAAGATCCAAGGCGTAAACCTGCTTCTGCTGCCTACCTCTGCCGTGATTCTGTTGGATCGTGTGACGCCCTTAGAGGGGGGGGGGGGTGAATAAGGGGGTGTTTAAAATATAATTTTTACTTAATAATTTTTATATAGATTTTACTTTTCAAAAAAAATTTACTTATAAACAATTTCAAACCAATGTAATTTTTGTTTTAAACCAAACACAAATTTCTAAGTTAAAGATTAAGCAACCAAATTTGCAATTAATGAAAGAAGCATAATTATATTAATCATGAAATTTACATACAATAAAATGATCTTAACAATGCTTAAGATCAATGCACAAATATGATAATATAAATTTCACTAATTTTGATTTTACCAATCCTTCTCCCAAGAATCGGAAGGCTATCACTTGTCTCTCCCTAGATCAAGCCCAAGCCTACCCTCTAGATCTTCCCAAGATCTAGACGTAGCACACAAGGCCACGATTTCTTACCAAGCCACGCAAGGACTTGGACGCTCCGCACAAGGAAGCGATTTTCCCCTAAGCCGCACAAGGACTTAGACGCCGCACGCAAGACGATGATTTCTCTACCAATACAAGGTTGAATGTAAATGAATGAAAATACAATGTCAAGTGAAGAACTCCCTAGAAAATCAGATCTCTGAAAGGAGGGTTGAAGCCTCGAGATGATCGTTGATGTAGAAATGCGTCCGATCTCGTCTTCAATCTCAATCCTTCTAGCACAAATGGGAGTTGATGGAGTTCTGGAGCTTTCTGGTTCGAATGCACTCTAGAAGAAGGTCTGGAAATCTCAAGAACTGAATTCCACGAAGTTTTGAGCTCTTTTAAGAAAAAAGAGCTGTCGCCGTCCGATAGCTACTGTCGCCGGAATCCGATATCTCTAGAGGCTGCCACGTGTCCCACTAAAACGAAGTTTTTGCATGGTGTTGAGGTCGTGGTTGAGACGTGGGCTGTCGGATATCCGATAGCACTGTCGGATATCCGTTAGCTAAGGTAACTGCTGCACGTCCTGCCGTTATTGGAAGATCGTGGGCTGTCGGAAATCCGATAGCGATATCGGAAATCCGATAGCTCTTAACCGTTGTGCAGAGATCAAATAAACGAGCTGTCGGAAATCCGATAGGGCTGTCGGAAATCCGATAGCTCAAATTTCTGGAAAATGTCATTTTGCTCTAATTAAAAACATGTTATTCTTGCACCTGTTATCTGCACACCATTAATCAAACATAGGATCAAATACATTCGGGATTTGTTATTCTCAAACCGGACGAGTGCGGAACGCATGCTCCAACAATCTCCCCCTTTTAATAATAACAAATTCTTATAAAAAGAGATCGAATAAATCCTATAGAGATAGTGAAAAATACATTATGTGTGTACAAGTGTGAGCTTAAGATCTCCATGATCTCCCCCTTAATATGATCTCCCCCTTAATATTAGCTCCTTCTAAAAATATTCTCCCCCTACATATAAACCCCCCCTACATGTATGCTTACTAAATTAATTTAGTATTTTAAGTGATTTAATTAATTTCTTATTATCTTCTCCCCCTTTGATATTAGCAAAAGATGTTAATAGAGACGAGGAAAGAGGATTATAGAGATCTTTTAGAAAATAAGAAAGAATATAGGGAGAGTCAGAGTATACTGGCGGAAGCTTTGTAAGTGATAGAATATTGAGATAAGTAATCATAGAGATGAGGCTAAGCATTCTAGTAATGTGTTATAATGTATAGAAGAAAATATACTTAACCATGATGAGATTCAATTTCAATTATCAGAGAGAGACACAGGAGGATATAGAATATTGAATCGTTTCGGTCCAATTCTCATAAGAAGAAATTTTATAAATAACAATGAAGTGTAAGAGTGATACTTTGAGAAAGAATACATATGAATATATTTAAAATATACATGACCATGGAATTGGTAAACATAACATAAATATACATAAAGCCCATACTTTTGAACCAGAAACTTTGCAAATATACATAAAAGGACCATTTTGTTTTTGCAAGACACTTTACAATTCTTTCCGAGGTGCTTAACCTCACAATGCTCATTAAGACTTATCAGGAGGCTAAGTAGTGCTTGGTGGAGGATCCTTTTCAAATTTTTTTATGTCTTTCAACATTTTTGGCAAAATGAATGTTTTGCATTTGAATTTTCCTCTTTTTTTTGTTTTGAGGATTCATAGATGTGAAGGATATCCGAATTCACTTGCATGCCATAAATGATAAAATTTGAATAATTGCAAAGTATCAAAGGTGAAGGTGACATTTATGAAATGTATTTTGTTATGTTCGATCAATCATGATGTATGTATAAAATAAATTTCATTAACATGTATTACCAAAGTAAGTGTTTGTGATTGCTCATTGTCATAGATAAAAGATTTCTTATACTTAGAGGCATGCAAAAACAATTCGTAATTACTAGATGAATGTGTCATCACAATGATAAGTTAAGATTGAACATCATAATCATGTGGTAAGCTTTTGTTTTGAATAATAACACAAGAAGAATCCTTTATGCAAGATACCAAAATTCTCAGAAAATTATACAGATAATTTTTATTTTTTATTTTTGAGAGCTGTCGGATTTCCGATAGCTAGCTGTCGCCATCCGATAGCTCAGAAAGGATAAAAAGACGTGTATCATCTTTTGACCGACACTTCACTTCAGTTTGAGGAGAAATTTCGATATCTAGAGCTTTAGGTGCCGAAAAACTTCAGATCTAAGGTGAGATTTGTTGGTTTTTCAAGTTTTGGTTAAAATTTCTCCAATAGTTTTGTGATTCTCATATTCCTCTTGATTTTCATGGAGTGTTTTGAAGATAAAATGTAGAAGGTTTAGTAGATCTAGATATTTTAGATCTTGGGTTGTATAAGAGATGTAGATCTTGTTTTTTGTAGGTGAAATTAGAAATTTTTGTTATTTTATGTTTTGAAACATGAGTTTCCTTTCTTTCTTGTTGTTTTTGTGTAGATCTAGAAGTTCATAGTTATCAGATTTAGGAAAAAGATGATGATCAAAAAAAATTTGAAGTGTTATAGGAAGAAGATGATGAATAGTGTTTTGCACTAAAGTTTTGATTTTTCAAAAATATTAGAGATGTTGAAGAATTTTTGCTGTGTGAAAATTTTTTAGATTTGGGATAGGAAGATTTTTGTGAAGTTAAAATTTTTGGAAGCAAAAAATTTTTAGCTATCGGATATCCGATAGGTGGTATCAGAAATCCGACAGTGCCAGAATTTTTCTTTGTTTTTTTTAAAAAATTTCCTTATTTCTTATGCAGATATGTCTTCTAGTTGGAGATCGAGAAGGGGTGAGTCAGGAGATGCGCATTCCTCTTATCAAAGTTTCCCGGGCATAGAAAAGGCCCAAATTGGAGTTTCAAAGGTTGTAGAATTCGATCTCCCAAGACATGAATGAGTATATTATATGCTTTCGGAGGCAGGTATACTTTCTGTTATTATCCAAGATATTTTCTCCTCATTTTTAGTCTGAGAATTTTATAATCATCTGGAGGATCCTGCATATACCGATTTGAATGGAGGAGTGAGATCCAAAATTCAAGGGCAATATGTGGAGATCACTTCATTTGATTTAAGAAGTGAGTTTGGTCTAATGGAAAGTGAGAATATCTTGGATATAGTGGAAAACTATAGACTTGAGAGAGATTGGACGTTAATGAACATGTCGTTGCATGGAAATTCCACGAAAAACCTCATATCCACTATGACGACATTGACAGACGATGCTCATCTTGTACAAGATATACTAAGGCACACGATTATGTTGAAGTCCGGTGATACGCATAGTATTACGGCTCAACTTAGTCTTGTGACTTATTTTATAGTGGAGAAGGAGTTATTTGATGTGGCCGATCTTCTGTTATCTATGATTCGTCATACACATCGCCTCAAAAATCCGGAGTGGAAAAAGGCACACACTCTCCCTTTGGGTGCGATTATCCAGCATATCCTATACAAGAAATACCCTTGGATAGATCAAAATTTTTATCTTGGAGATTGTTTCCCGGAGATACATCAAACCGCGGCCATGGGTAAGAAAAATCCACGGAGGCCGCCTACTGTGGAAATGAGAGAGCCTCCTATTGCACGTGGGGGGTCAATGCGGGAGGTACTCGACACATTCCAAACAAAGTTGGATAAACATATAGATGACTTCCAAGAGCATAGAAGGTCATTTGAAGAACATAAGGTGGAGGTGAAAAAGGATCGGACGCGGATGCAAAAATTTATGAAGTTCCTTGTTAAGGGACTTAAATTAAAGCCTACTCCTGCTGAAGCCGCGGAATGGGAAATGCCTACAGAGGAGGAGCCTCATCGTCAATCGGTCAGTCATGGTCGACGGAGGAAGACAGTAGTAAGGGGATCAGATTTTGATATTCCTGAAAGCAGTGGAGCAGGTAGTCGGAATGAGGAGGAGTCGGATTGAAACAGAGTTCTGGGGGATATTGCCATCCGACAGCTCACTGTCGCCATCCGACAGCTGCCCAGCCCAGATCTCTTCCTAATTTTGTGAACTTCTATTTTGAGACTTTTTAAGTACCCTTTTATTAAAATTCTGTAATAATTTTTAAGATTTGGACATGATTGATGTGGTGAATGTTTATGTTAACATTTAGTTTTTCTTTTTAAAATGTAAGCCTATTGTGATATTTTCAATTTTTTATAGGTTTTAAGTAGTGATATAATCATTGTGAAATGTCTAGGATTCCCAATTCTAGCCTAAGCATAGAAAAACGGGAATCCGGTAACGGTTTAGTGAATATATCCGCTAGTTGATTTTCCGTGCCTATAAAGTTGATTTTTCTATTACCCTTCTTAATATGATCCCTGATAAAATGATGTCAGACATCTATATGCTTAGATCTAGAGTGTAATACGGGATTATTAGTTAAGTCTATAGCACTTTTATAATCACACTTTAATTCTACACTGCTTTGTTGCATACCAAAGTCTTCTAACGTTTGTGACATCCAAAGAGTTTGGGCACAATAACTACCTAGTGCAATATATTCGGCCTCGGTAGTAGAGAGGGCAACAAAATTCTGTTTCCTACTCGACCATGAAATAAGTGAAGGGCCGATAAAATGATAAGTGCCACTAGTGCTTTTCCTATCTAAAGAACATCCCGCATAATCTGAATCCGAAAAACCATGCAAAATAAAGGAATCATTATGAGGATACCATAATCCTAATTTAGATGTTCCTATAAGATATCTAAAGATGCGTTTCACCGCTTTTAAATGTGACTCTTTAGGATTAGCCTAAAATCTAGCACATAAACAAACGACAAACATAATGTCAGGTCTAGAGGCGGTTAAATACAATAAAGATCCTATCATAATTCTATAAAGGGTTTGCTCAATTGAAACACCACTTTCATCTTTTCCTAATTTTAGTGAAGTACTCATAGGAGTGTTTGCATGCTTAAGATTTTCAAATCCAAATCTTTTTAACATATCATGAATATATTTGGATTGACATATAAAGATACCATCATGTTTTTGTGTAATTTGAAAACCTAGAAAATATGAAAGTTCTCCTACCATGCTCATTTCAAATTCATTTTTCATAATTTGAACTATTTCATTACACAACTCTTCATTAGTGGCTCCAAAAATAATATCATCAACATAAATTTGCAAAATAATGATCAATTTGCTTAATGAATAGTGTAGAATCGGCACTTCCTATTTTATAATCATGCTTTAACAAATATTGAGTTAATCGATCATACAAAGCATGAGGCGCTTGTTTTAATCCATAAAGCGCTTTATCTAATTTATAAACATAATTTGGATATTTCTCATTTATAAAACCAGGGGGTTGTTCGACATAAACCTCTTCTTTTATATACCCGTTTAAAAATGCGGTTTTGACATCCATTTAAAATAAGTTAAATCTTTTAAAACAAGCAAATGCAAGAAATATCCTAACCGCTTCTAATCTTGCTATGGGTGCAAAAGTTTCATCAAAATCCACCCCTTCAATTTGTGCATAACCTTTTGCAACTAATCTGGCTTTATTTCTAATAATTCTAGATTCACTATCCAATTTATTTTTGAAAATCCACTTAACTCCAACGACAGGATGATTTTTGGGTCATTCTACAAGATTCCAAACCTTATTAAGTTCAAATTGATTAAGTTCTTCATTCATAGCTAAAAACCAAAATTCATCATTTAAAGCGGTGGAAACATCTTTTGGTTCTATTTCAGAGACAAAGCAAAGGTTTGAAAATAAAACATGTAAAGATGAACGAGTACTAACCCCTTTTTGCGGATCTCCAATGATAAGCTCCTTTGGATGATCCTTTGAAAATCTCAATTCACTTGGAGGCACATATCCTTCTCTATCTTCTTCTTCTCTATCTTCTTCTTCTCTATCTTCTTCTTCTCTTTCTCTTTTTCTTTCTTCTTCTTTTTCTTCTTCATTTTCTCCAAGTTCTTCATCATCATATTCCACCGAAAGAAGGGGTTCATTTTCTTTTCCTGTAATTTTCTTTTCTACACATGAAACAAACTCATCAAACCTAACATGAATAGATTCTTCAACTATTTTTGTTCTTTTATTAAAAATCCTATAAGCTTTACTAGTTGAAGAATAGCCAATAAAAATACCTTCATCACATTTTTCATCAAATTTTCCTAAGGAATCTTTAGAATTCAAAATAAAATATTTACAACCAAAAACTTTGAAATAAGAAACATTTGGTTTTTTACTAAAAATTAATTCATAAGGAGTTAATTTTAAAATAGGGCGAAGCATTACTCTATTAATTACATAACATGTCGTACTAACCGCTTCAGCCCAAAAAGATTTTGATAATTTAAATTCAAATAGCATCGTACGGGCTAACTCTTGAAGAGTTATATTTTTCCTCTCCACTACACCATTTTGCTGTGGTGTGCGTGGAGCAGAAAATTCATGTTTAATTCCTAACTCCGTACAAAAAGAAATAAATTTTTCATTTTCAAATTCTCCTCCATGATCCGATCGTATGCGTTTAATTTTTAACTCAAATTCATTTTGAATACGCAAACATAATTTTGAAAATTCTGAAAATGCATCGGATTTGGAGGTTATAAATAAAGTCCAACAAAAATGAGAATAATCATCGATTAATACAAATGTATATTTTCTACCTCCTAAGCTAGAAATTCCAATTGGCCCAAATAAATCCATATGTATTAATTGAAGTGGCCTAGTGGTAGAAATAATATTTTTACTTTTAAAGGATGATTTTGAAAATTTTCCTTTTTGGCAAGGCACACATAGTGAAGAAGATAAATTTCCATTTAACAATGGTAAACCTTTAATTAATTTATCTTTTGAAAGTTTTGTAATTAACTTGACACTAGTATGTCCAAGTCGCCTATGCCATAAATCTAATTCATCATTTTTTGATAAAAAACATTTTAAAGTAGAATTTGAAAAATCAAGAAATTTAATTATATATACATTATGACAACTAGGTGCGGTAAAAACAATTTCATTTGTTTTAGAATTAATAATTTTGCACAAATTTGTAGAAGATTCAAATAAAACATTTAAACCCTTATCACATAATTGACTAATAGAAATCAAATTATGCTTTAATCCTTCTACAAATAGAACATTTGAAATTGAAAAATTTTCGTTACCCACAACTCCGATGCCAATGATTTTTCCTTTTTCATTGTCTCCGAATGTAACAACTCCTCCTTTCTTCATCTCCAGGCTAAGGAACTTCTCTTTATTGCCCGTCATGTGCTTTGAACAACCCGAGTCCAAGTACCACACGTCTTCTTTGTCCTTAGCCTGCCAACACACCTAGAAAGAAGAGGTGAGTAAAGATCTGGTTACCCAAGTCTTCCACCCATAGTATAGGTAGAAGCCTTAGGCACCCAGATTTGTTTAATTTTACTTTTTCCTTTCCTCCAGCAAGAGTCCGTAGTGTGACCAAATCTATTGCATTTGGCACATGTAATGTATTGAGATGAGTATAACTTTTCTGGACTTTTACTGGATGAGGATGCAGTATTATACAATTTATTAACTTCAGAATTTGTAAAAATAGATTTTCTGGACATTTCACTATCGCCGACGACAGTGCTTGTCGCCGGGCGATAGCTTCCTGACGTGTATCCGAGTCCAAACCTTCCAGATCCATGGCGTTGGTATCCTAAGATCATATCCAGTGATCTTCGGCCCATTCCAAATTTTTTCACGGCTAGTGTTAAGTCATGAATCTGGTTTCTCATTTCTGTATTCTCGGATACTAGATTTACGCATCTACGTTCAAAAGATTTCTTTCCCTCATGGACTTTGGAAATTGAAGATTTCAGATCTCTCTCTAAAATCTCATTCTTTTTAGTAAGAATTTTTATTGTAGAATGAGATTTGGAAAGAGATTCTTCAAGTTCTTTAATTCTTCCCAAAAAGTGATCACACTCTTGGCAAGAAATATCTCGTTTTCCAATAGTCTTAATTTCATTTAACAATTTTTGTTATCTTTAAGCAAAATTTCATTTTCAGATTTAAGAAGATCATTATCTTTTAAACTCTTTTCAAAAAAATTGCAAGTCTTTAAAAATTCAGAAAATAATTCATCGTAGGTTGGAGGAGTTACCTCAGTGTCACTTTGGACATTGCATTCGTCATCAGATTTGACGCTCTTTCCCATTAAGCACATGTTGGCCTCCACTTCTTTACTTGAACTTGAACTGCTTGCATCCTCAGAAGTAGTATCATCCCATGTTTCCGCCTTCAACACCTTCCATGACCCTTTGTGCTTCTTTTCTTTAAGTTCTTTTAAGTACTTTGGACACTTGCTTCGGATGTGTCCTAACTTCTTGCAGTGATAGCACTCCGGTGGCGGTCTCTCTTCCTCCTCATCGTCTTCCTTTCCTTTTTTCTTCCTAAACGTCTCCTTCTTAAAATATTTCTTAAATGAATTCCTCCTCTCTGGTTTTTTCATAAATTTTCTAAACTTTCTAACAAATAAACTTTCTTCATCTTCTTCATCCTCCTCAGAATCACTACTTTCCTCCTTCTTAGATCTTAGATCCAATCCCTTCTTCTTTGGCTCCATATACTCTTGTTGTTGAATTTTCAATTCAACTTCATGAGTTTTCAAGTTCCCAATGAGGCTCTCCAATTGTAAGGTCTTAAGATCATGTGACTCAGAAATTGCAGTCACTTTTGGATTGAACTTCGGGGGAAGTGATCTTAAGATTTTCCTTACTAAGTCTCCATTAGAGAACACCTTTCCTAGCACCTTTGAGTCGTTTACGATTTTTGTGAATCGTGTGTACATCGTATCAATCTCTTCATCTACCTCCATTTTGAACCTTTCAAATTCAGACTCCAGTTGAAATAGCTTTGAATCCTTTACCTATGAAGTACCTTCATGAGTAATTTCTAAAAGATTCCAAATATCAAAAGCAGTATGACAAGCACAAACTCTATTAAATTCAGTGCGATCTAGTGCGCAAAATAAAGCATTCATGGCTTTTGCATTGTTCTTACATTTTAATTTATCATTGTCATCCCACTTGTCTTTGGGTTTATCCATAGTTACATCTCCTACAACAAATGTTGGAGAAGTGTAACTAGATTCTACCATATTCCAGGCTTCTATATCTAGCGCAATTAGAAAACAACGCATACGTGTTTTCCAATAATTATAGTTTGTGCCCGTGAATAAAGGTGGTCTACTTATGCCTTGCCCCTCAACGAACGCATGATCGTTGTGCGCCATTACTCCCGGTGGTAAAACCGTTTTGGAGTAACCTCCCTCTGATACCACTTGTTGGATCGTGTGACGCCCTTAGAGTGGGGGGGGGGGGGGGTGAATAAGGGGGTGTTTAAAATATAATTTTTTCATTAATAATTTTTTAAACAGATTTTACTTTTCAAAAAAAAAAACATTTACTCATAAACAATTTCAAACCAATGTAATTTTTGTTTTAAACCAAACACAAATTTGTAAGTTAAAGATTAAACAACCAAATTTGCAATTAATGAAAGAATCATAATTATATTAATCATGAAATTTACATACAATAAAATGATCTTAACAATGCTTAAGATCAATGCACAAATATGATAATATAAATTTCACTAATTTTGATTTTACCAATCCTTCTCCCAAGGATCGGAAGGCTATCACTTGTCTCTCCCTAGATCAAGCCCAAGCCTACCCTCTAGATCTTCCCAAGATCTAGACGTAGCACACAAGGCCACGATTTCCTACCAAGCCACGCAAGGACTTGGACGCTCCGCACAAGGAAGCGATTTTCCCCTAAGCCGCGCAAGGACTTAGACGCCACACGCAAGACGATGATTTCTCTACCAATACAAGGTTGAATGTAAATGAATGAAAATACAAAGTCAAGTGAAGAAATCCCTAGAAAATCAGATCTCTGAAAGGAGGGTTGAAGCCTCGAGATGATCGTTGATGTAGAAACGCGTCCGATCTCGTCTTCAATCTCAATCCTTCTAGCACAAATGGGAGTTGATGGAGTTCTGGAGCTTTCTGGTTCGAATACACTCTGGAAGAAGGTCTGGAAATCTCAAGAACTGAATTCCACGAAGTTTTGAGCGCTTTTAAGAAAAAAGAGCTATCGCCGTCCGATAGCTACTGTCGCCGAAATCCGATATCTCCAGAGGCTGCCACGTGTCCCACTAAAACAAAGTTTCTGCATGGTGTTGAGGTCGTGGTTGAGACGTGGGCTGTCGGATATCCGATAGAACTGTCGGATATCCGTTAGCTAAGGTAACTGCTGCACGTCCTGCCGTTATTGGAAGATCGTGGGCTGTCGGAAATCCGATAGCGATATCGGAAATCCGATAGCTCTTAACCATTGCGCAGAGATCAAATAAACGCGCTGTCGGAAATCCGATAGGGCTGTCGGAAATCCGATAGCTCAAATTTCTGGAAAATGTCATTTCGCTCCAGTTGAAAACATATTATTCTTGCACCTGTTATCTGCACACCATTAATCAAACATAGGATCAAATACATTCGGGATTTGTTATTCTCAAACCGGACGAGTGCGGAACGCATGCTCCAACAGATTCCCCCTGCCTCTACCCCGTCCTCGGCCTCGGCCCCGCTGTGCTGGAGGGGCTGCTGGAGGTGCTACTGGTGGTGGAAGAGGAGGTGGAGGGAATCGACGAGGGCAATGGGCCCTGACGTGACCTGGCTGGTTGCACTCGAAGCACACTACTGGAGCGCGTCCCCGGTCGTCAAATCTCTGGGGCCCCCAGGTACGTAGGGGCTGTGGGGCTGGTAAGGGCTGGGGCTGCTGTACTGGTGCAATCTGAGGACGAGGACATCCCCCACCCCTCCGGTGCCTCATAAGTCTGCCCCGCAGCGAGCCTCTGCTGCTCTCCCCCCGGTACATGGCCTCAGCTGGCCTCTTCCTTCCGCCCTGCACTCTGATCTGATCTGCCTCCAGCTTATTTGTCGTCTCGATAATCTGAGTTAGGCTGCCCTCAGAAACAAACAAGAGTGCCTGCCTCAACGGGTCTCGAAGCCCCTTGTGGAATCTCTTCGCAAGAGTGCGATCATCTGCGGCATGAGACCTCGCAAATCTGGCTAAATGGGAGAACTCCCTTTGGTACTCAGTCACTAAGCGTGACCCCTGAGTGAGGTGTAGAAACCTCTCTTCCAGCTCATCTCTGTCCGTGCTGGATATGAAGTGCTCCAGGAAAGTGGCACTAAACTCGTCCCAAGAAATATCTGAGTATTCCCTATCTCTGAAAGTGGTCTCCAGCAGCGACTTCCACCACCTCTTGGCTTGTGCATCAAGAGCTGATACTGCCAAAAATACTGCCTTGCCGACCGGGCAACCGATGCCGGCCAGCATCTCCTGAATGGTGTCCAACCACTCCTCAGTCTTCACTGTATCCTCTGTCCCTAGGTAGGTCGGTGGGGAAAGACCTCTAAAGGTGCTCAACCAGTTTGCTCCCGGGTTTGGCAGTGGTGCCGGGTTGGACTGGGCCCTGAAGGTCTCTAAAATGGCTGCTAACGTCTGTCCCAACTCTGACTGCTGAAGAGTAGTGGTAGTCGGAGGGGGAGGGATACAGACCTGAGGCTCCCTGCTCACTGGGGCCTACAAAAGATAGGGATTTAGTTTAAAAATTTTTTGGGCTTACTTATTGATTATTGGACTGTTTTATGTGATTCCATACATGGGCACACCATAGCTTCCGCTGCCTAGTTTATCCGCAAACTAAGCTCGAGCGGGGTGACCCAGTATGTTGTGGACTGTTCTCTTATGATCGTTCGTGCTCTGATACCATTTGTAAGATCTCTTTTCTCAAAACCCGTTCGGGTACATGAAAACTCGAACCTCTCCCGCATCGCACGGTTGAGGTGGATCTTCGCCCAGAATCGCTGCCTTGCGGTGCCACCAACACTCGGGTTGGCTAACCCCGCTCAGCACCGACTCTGCCGGCTATACGATAATAAGTAAATATATGCCAAAAGTAAGTACAGAATTAAAGGCATGTCCACAAGTCACAACATCATATAGAATATAATGAAACAGAAATGTCCAAAAAGAGATAGTACAAGCAAAAGGGGTATTAAGCCCGATACATATCCAAAATAAGTACTCTCTCTCTCTACAGCATGCGGAAACTACAAAACTCTCAAATACTAAAATCTAACTATCAAATCATCAACCTGTGGCGTCGTGGTAGTATGTTGCATCCGCTGCTCAGGTCCTGCCATCTCGTCCAGCTACGAGCGGGACAACTCCGTCTCCTCAAACTCCTGCGGTCACAACCGACCGTTAGTCATAAAGACTAAGTCATTTTGTCCTCGCCTCCCTCCACGACTCCTAGGAACCGAGCGGGAGGAAGAAGCGGAGGACAATAAGGGGTAAATAAGGAAAGAGGTGACATGACACTAATCTAGCAAGTATAGGAAAATCAGTAAAACTAGCTAGCAGTACAGTGCAAATAAATGACAGTAAAGTAGAGTATGAAGTAAACCAGTAATAAAAATGCGGTGCAGTAAGTAAAACCTTTATAGTTCCCAAATTGTTTGAAAGGAAGCCAAACTTTCGGGTACCGACCGTCATGGCTCACGGTGGCAGTGGATCGGGCACTCCACATCCTAGGCGGGTATGGTCACTACCAAGCCTAGACCTCATGTACGCCTCCACGGTAAGAACACAACATCGGTTCTCCTGCGTACTGTTGCTGGAATCCACCAGACTTTAAGGTCGGGGTGGGTTATTAGGGATTGTCCTCCAGACCGTGGTACTCAAACTACCGACCCTCTAAACCTAACCCTCACCTGAGTCAACGTACTACCGTCGGTGACACGACTAGCCTAGCACCGAAGACTCGCCACTAATAGCATAAGAAACAGGTGTTATTAAGTCCACCCGAGCCTCCGGCTCAGGGACTAACACCCAAGCTGATCCAACCCATCTACTCCTCGAAGGAGATCCATACTAGTTTGATGACCTAATTAGTCTACTCTTACCTACAATTTAGTTAGTATTATATTTAGTGTGAATCTTGGACTTCCCGCGGTATACCCCGTAAGGGGCCCCCAACGGTACTAAGGATTTAATTGGCTCAACCCCGCCATCCTCTTTCTCAAGACAATTACATTAGTTGGTGATTAACCTTTAGTTCACCCCTAATTATTTCATATAATTAAAGTAACTTAGCTCAACACCGGTCCCACCCAATTGGGTTGGACGTACCTCCACACCTCATACACCAACCCTAGCACAATCTCAATGTTAACCCTAGGTTTGACCCTCCTTGAATCATTGTGATTTATAACTCAATTACTGAATGGACATAACTTCTAAACACTACTTATGGGTCTGAATTGTCTTAAAATCAAAACTCTGGTTTTTACTAAACGCAGACCACCAAGTTGAACTAACCTCAAACCTCATAAGGGAATCCTTCTAAAAACTCATCACCAAGGTCTGGTATAATTATCCTAGGCTCCCACTGACCTTAATAAGGTATGTTCCAATTTCCATAATTTTCCATATTAATTTGGCATTTATTATTATTTAAAGTAGTTAAGGCCTTAAGTCAAATTACACATGAACTATTCTCAAAATGATTCTACATGATGTACATAAAATACAAATCAACATGCTTCCAAATAATTATCATGGGCATGTATCAACCTAAAATGATAGATAACCAAGTTTCATAATTTTGCCCAATGATTTGACATTTTAAAATGATTTAACATCCAAGGGTTGTAAATACAAATTTCTACATGATGTACATAAAATACAAATCAACAGGCTTCCAAATAATTATCATGGGCATGTATAATAATAAAATGACAGATAACCAAGTTTCATAATTTTGCCCAATGATTTGACATTTTTCATAATTAAATTCCTCTAAGCTAGTAAGCACTTAAAAATTCCTCCACAAGGGGTAACACCTCAATAAATCATAATAAAATTACCATGGCCTATTTTTATCCCAATTCAGCCACTGTTAAAGTTTCAAAGCCATACAAGGTCATAAGGCCATGCATTTTATTTATTTAAGGAAAAGGTGGCAATTTCATTTAATAAGAGAAAAATACCCAAATGATTCCAAAAATTCCCATTAAATTATCTAAGCCATTTTATGCTCCTAGAATCAAGTCTACCAAGTTCTGAGCCAAGGCAAGGAAATTTGGTCCTATGCCTTCACAAGCTCTAATAAGCAACCTTAAGGGTTTACCCTTAGGGTTTTAGGACACACCACCCTAATGGCTCCAAATGCTCCATTAGGGGGTGTCAAATGCATTCATATATCAATACCTACAAAATCATCATGATGGGAGGAGGCCAACTCACTCAACTCCTCAAAATGGCCTAAACCCTAATTTGCCCCTTAAGGGCCCTCATTAGGGTTTCCCATTTTCCATATCAAATCAACCCCAAATGGAGTGAAAATTTAGGCATACACTACTCATGTACTAAAGAGCATGCCACCAAAATTAGGTATCATTTGGACTTCATGAGCTCCGAAAATCAACTTTATTTAAATATCTTAACTACCACAAAAACTATAGGTAAAATTGCCCATCAAGGGCTGATCTTTGGGCAGAGGGTGACCCTAGGGTATACATACCCATGGTTAAAATATCAGCTTCAAATCTTGAGGGGTTTAGGCTAGGTAATTATTTTAGTGGGCTGACCTAGTGAAGGACCAGTCCTAGTAAAACAGCTCCTCAGGGAGCTGTGGGTCACCAAATGACTTGAAATCAAGCCCTATTGAAAGTCAAGACCAAGGTCTACAACTTTCATGTTGGGCACTTTTTCAAATTCAGTCATTAAGAGCCTTTAAATAATATTTGAAGTGGCTGGTTTAAATAGTGCAGAGATTCCAAGTTTTGAATTAAATTAATTAGGAAAATAGAGGCGCGCACGAATCTTGGCGCAGATCCAGCGGCAGCGGCATCGTCTTCCTCCTCTAGAAAACAACTATGATTCAACCGCGTTGGGCGACTTTGCGAGGGGGATTGCCGGCGATCCAGCCACCACCACCGCCGGCCAACACCACCGACACCTTCGTGGTGGTCGGGGCTTTCGTCAGCCGGCGACTGGTGGCCGGAGGAGGCGGTTTTCGGCGATCCCAACCTTCCCATTTCGAGCCAAAAACCATGGATTTAAGGAATGGATTCGGGCTCAATTGAGCCCGATCCTTCTTCTTTTTGTGATAGGAAGCTAGCATGGGGGGAGGGGAGGAGAAACGAACCGTGATTGGGGCGTGGCGGTGGCTCCGGCGATGGTTCACCATGGATAAGCTTTGCTCCAATGACCCCACTCCCGATCTTGATTCTCCAGCTATAGCTTTGCTCCAGGTCCGTTCCCAAGTGCTCTCTCCCTTTTGAAGCTAATGGAATGGTCGGATTGAGGTGGGGAGGCCTATATAAGTTGTTTTGAATTGGAGCTTCCTCGGTTAGCCTCCTTGCTGCCACCCTCCTGCAGTAGCTGGCCTCCTGCTTCCCTCTGGGTCAAGCCCAGACCCACAGCAATCAGGGTTGGCCCCTAGGCTGATTGGGGGTGGAGTGTAGAGGGGGGTTGTTTGCTTTTGCTTTTCTCCCTTTTTGCTTTATGCTTTTTAATCACCTTTTGGTCCCCCTCTCATTTGGCTAATCACACCATGGCTTGGGTTCAGTCCTAGGCTGATATCGGCAAGACCTAAGTCCATGAATAAAGGTTAATTGATGGGTGTTGGGGTTCCACTCAATTTAGGCCTGGAATTCACCTTAAAGGGCTAGGTTGACCATGGTTGACTTTGGTCAACAAGCTGAGTGGGTTGACCCCACTTGGGGGTCATGGGTCCCTTAACATCACCCAACATTGGTTGGTCCATGGTGGGGCTCCAATTGGTTCAATTTAATCAAAGGGGGTGTAGGTTTGACCAAAATTGGGTAAAGTTTGACCTTGGTCAATTTCATGAAATTGGGTCCCACGCAAGTGCAATTTCCATCATATAGGTCTCCCTTAGTGGTTAGGGTATCATAAGTGAGGTCAATTTGGGCAATTGAGGGTCAATTGACCTAGTTGAGGGGCTTAGGGTTAGGTTAGTTTTTGAGCTTTGGTGTGCATTTAGCAATTTCTACCCTGGCCTAAGGCCCTTGTGGCCACTCATCTCACCACTATGCCCTAACATTTCCAAAGGGTCTAGAAGGATTGGGGATGTTACAGCAGTGCGGGTTGCTGGAGTTCGGGAGAATCAGTGTTCGGAGGTCGCGGAGTTTTCGGTTTGTGTTGTTCAAGTCGCCGACAGGCTGTTCGGGCGGTCTCGTTTTCTAGTCGCGCGAACTCCCAGGTCGCGCGGTTAGGCAGTTTCTGTTTGTCAGACCGCCAGTTATCTTCTCTTCAGCACCATATTTTCCTTTTGGTTTTGTGTACTGGCGAAATCATGTCTCGCCATGTATACCTCGCTCTGTAATGAAGATTTCTGCTATTATCAATAAAGATTGCTTTGCTTCATGTGCTTCTGGTTGTTGGCTATAACTTTAAGTTGTACGATTCCTGCTCACTCCTAGATCTACGGAAAATTTCACAGCAAGGACTGGCGTCTTTTTAGAGAAAGAGTTCTTATTCAGAAAGACTGCAAAGGTGGAACTTGAAGAGGTTCAAGAACCACAAACAATGAATGAACGTGAATTGGAACCTGAGCAAGGACTACAATCTGTTGTTGCTAGAGAACCTGCTCAAGAAACACAAGACCTACGTAGATCTGATAGACTAAGATTTGAGCATAAGAGATATGGATTTCTCATGTCTCAAATAGGTAATGTGTTGCTTATGGATCATGATGATGAGCCTGCAACCTATCAAGAGGCTATGTGTGGACCTGACTCCGAGAAGTGGCTTGAGGCCATGAAATCTGAAATGGACTCCATGTATGCAAACCAAGTTTGGACCTTGGTGGAACCACCTGAAGGGGTACGACCCATAGGGTGCAAGTGGGTCTTCAAGAAGAAGACCGACATGGATGGGAATGTACAGACATTCAAAGGCCGACTGGTGGCTAAAGATTTTAGGCAAATTTATGGTGTTGACTATGATAAGACCTTTTCCCCTATAGCCATGGTCAAGTCCATCAGAATTCTACTTGCTATTGCTGCGTATTATGACTACGAGATCTGGCAAATGGATGTCAAAACAGCTTTCCTTAATGGAAACCTCCTTGAGGAAGTGTATATGACACAACCCGAGGGTTTTGTATCTCCTAGTGAAGCCACTAAAAATGCAAGTTGAATCGATCTATTTATGGATTGAAACAAGCTTCTCGAAGTTGGAATATTCGTTTTGATGAGAAAATCAAAGAGTTTGGTTTCATCAAGAACGAGGATGAACCTTGTGTTTACAAGAAGATTAATGGGAGCATTGTCGTTTTCCTGATATTGTATATAGATGACATACTGCTGATCGTGGATGACATTCCAACCCTGCAAGCTGTTAAGAATAGTCTAGGGGACTGCTATTCTATGAAGGACTTAGGTGAAGTTACTTATATACTTGGTATTAAGATCAATAGAGATAGATCGAAGAAGTTGCTGGGTTTGACCCAGAGTACATACATTGACAAGGTGTTAAAACGGATCAACATGCTTGAGTCCAAGAAAGGATTCTTACACATGTCACATGGTGTGAGTCTTTCTAAGGACCAGTGTCCTAAATCTTTGGAAGATAAGGACCGCATGAAGTTGGCTCCATATGCCTCGACAATTGGATCAATCATGTATGCAATGTTGTGTACTCGACCCGATGTCTCTTATGCTTTGAGCATGACGAGTAGGTATCAGTCTGATCCTGGTGATGGTCACTGGATAGCTGTCAAGAATATCCCAAAGTACTTGAGAAGGACTAAGGATACGTTCTTGGTGTATGGTGGAGAGGAAGAGCTCGTTGTAAGTGGTTACACAGATGCTAGCTTCCAAACTGATAAGGACGATTCAAAGTCCCAATCAGGTTTTGTATTTTGCCTTAATGGAGGAGCTGTAAGCTAGAAGAGTTCCAAGTAGGAGACAGTTGCCGATTCTACGACAGAAGCCTGTTGGGTTTTCTATACCCCTCGAACAGGATTACATATCACATATGCACAGCGGAAATAACAAGAACAGCCCAAAAGAAGCTAACGGATCTTGCGGTTTTCATGATTCAAGAGAATAAGCAAATCGAAATACAAGGTACCTTTGCGGGATTGAGTCAACACTCAACTAAGGTGCTCCCAAGAGAAATCCGAATTTCTGTCTTCGAGTTCTTCAAGAATCGAAATGGATCGATCCCTCTACAGAAGTCCACACAAGCAAAGGAGAACCCTAACTTCTTGTCGCACAAGAACTAGGTCAGAGAAGGATGCTCTCAACGTCCCCACGGACTGCTAGATCCGATCCAGGGGAGGCGGCGACTGACGGCGATGACTAGCGGCGACGGAAGGCGATCGGCGGACGGGAAGAACGAGACCCTCGCGCGGAACTGTTCCGGTCGGCCGTTCACGTCAAAATCGCGAAAAGAAAAAGTCCACTGTAAACCTAGAATTGCAAGCCCTTTTATACTAAAACGCATAAATCAGGCTATCCGCACACCAGAACATTTCTGTCCAGATTTACATTCGCCGAATTCGACTAATCACTATAACCGAATTCGACTCAGATTCGGCGAAACCATTTCGACGAATTCGTCTATATGCTATAGCCGATTCGACTATATAAATTCGGTTATATCATTTCGTCGAAACCATTTCGTCGAACTGATATATTTTGGCTAAACCCTTTAGTCGAATTCGGTTAATCACATTAGCCGAATTGATATAGCCGAATTCCATTAGTCGAATCAACATAATTCGGTTAAACCCTTTAGCCGAATTTGACACAGTTCGGTTAAACCCTTTACCCGAATTTGTCTAGCATAAATCCATTCGTTTAAACCCTTTAAACGATTTCCCGTTGATACATTCTCAAGTTAATGCCAAGCAGTCACAGGATTGGTCCTCCACTCACATCCAATAGGAGTAAGGCCAACACAATCCTTTCTCCAACTTCTCCAAATGCTTTTATGTGCGACCCTATAGGCTCATATTGCGTTGGCAGTAAGACTAACTGTTGATTGCTTTGAGATCACCTCAGAAACTCCAACAAAGCCGAGTATATTGCTGCCGCAAATGCGACAAAGGAGGCTGTGTGGATTAGGAAATTCATCGGCGAGCTAGATGTAGTTCCTAGCATTGTTGATCCCGTAGTTCTCTACTGTGACAACAACGCTGCAATTGCCTAAGCTAAGGAATCTAGATCTCATCAGCGCTCCAAGCACATACTTCGGTGGTTCCATCTTATTCGAGAGATTGTCGATCGAGGAGATGTGAGCATTTGCAGAGTACGGACTGAAGAAAACATAGCGGATCCACTGACAAAGCCTCTTGCACAAAAGAAGCATGATGGTCATGTTAGATCAATGGGTATGAGATACTTGAATGATCATCTTTAGTGTGAGCCTGGTGAATTGCACGTTTGTTGGTTGTTTATTCATTTGATGAATTGTGATATGTACTGTATGTTTCATTTTACCTTTATGGCAAGTTCTTTTATTATGTCAACTATTTCTATATGATTGACTAATTAACATAATGAATGCCCTTAGAATGTTTGCTTCCATAGGAATTCAAGTACGTGACTTGAATGTGAGGGCCTGTGTTTAAATGTAGCTTCATTCTTAAATGGTCCCTGGTCGAGGTATCATCCTAGAAATTAGGGCGAGGATGAGACCATAAGACTAGCATGTGCGTTGACTGATGACCGGTTCTCATAGGTCATGATATTGTGATATCAAGTCATCACATGGGTACTTGTTAGGAACAAGTTGTACTGGACAGACCCACAGTAAGACTACTTTGTGGATTGCTATATGAACCTGTCACAAGTAGGTCTCAAGTGATAATGGTGTTTGTGGTCCTTTGACCTGAAGTCATAGCATTCATCGGGTGAGGAAGACCGTACTTTGATGCCATCTAAAGTCTTCTCTTGAGAAAGGTTGACGATAAGGGTGGTTGTTGGGTATGTTACGAATCATTTGGATGTTTGTGTGTGAGTAAAAATGGGATTTGTCCTCCTTTATGACGGGAGTCATATCCATGGGCCCCTTGATGGAATGAGACCGAGAAATGCATGGCCATGCTGGGTTGAGCCAATATATGATATTTGGCTTACCACTCTCTTAAGATCTATTCTAGATCAGGAAACTAGGATTGAACAATTATGAGGTTGACACGGTCCATGCCTCTAGTTCTATCCAGATGTAAGGGACAAAGGGACATGACAACACTGATACATTGGTTAAGACAGGCTTGTTGAGTTATGAACTCTTATTACTTGGGTAGCAATGATGTATTGCTAGATGCCGCTCATTGTTTGTGAGACTTTTGTTGACACTTTGTGATCAAGTGGGAGACTGTTGGAGTTTCTGAGGTGATCTCAAAGCAATCAACAGTTAGTCTTACTGCCAACGCAATATGAGCCTATATGGTCGCACATAAAAGTGCTTGGAGAAATTGGAGAAAGAATTGAGTTGGCCTTGCTTATATAGGATATGAGTGGAGGACCAATCCTGTGACTGTTTGGAATTAAGTTGAGAATATCTCAATGGGAAATCGTTTAAAAGGTTTAAATGGATGGATTTATACTTGACAAATTCGGCTAAAGTGTTTAACCGAACTGTGTCAAATTCGGCTAAAGGGTTTAGGCAAATTCGACTAAAGGGTTTAGACAAATTCGGCTATGTCAACATTCGGCTAAAGGGTTTAGATGAATTTATATAGCTGAATTTGTATAGTCGAATTCGGTTATAGTGTATAGTCGAATTCGGTTATAGTGTATAGCCGAACTTATATATAGTCGAACTGAAGGCATTCGTCGATCGCTGAGACGGCAAAAGGATAGTATAGCGAGTTCGTCGAACGCATGCCTCTTGTGTTCGTCGAACGCAGGCCTCTTGAGTTCGTCGAACGCAGGCCTCTTGAGTTCGTCGAACGCAAGCTTTTTCGAGTTCGTCGAACGCAGGCCTCTCGAGTTCGTCGAACGCAGGCTTCTTAGAGTTCGTCGAATGCAGTCCTCTTGAGTTCATCGAACACAGCCTTTAGTATATAGCAGTTCATGATCTTAGGGTTCTGTGTGAGAGATAGATTTTGCGACCGACCTTTTTTTGTGATTTGAGAGAGCAGCGCCGGAAGTGTTCTGCTAGGGCTTCTCTCCTCTTCCGACAGTCGCCGCCTCCCCTGTCTCGGATCTAGCAGTCCGTGGGGCGCTGAGAGATTTTCCTCTCTGACTCATTCCTTGTTCGACAAGGCATTGAGGTTCTCCTACACTTGTGTGGATCTCTGTAGAGGGGCCGATCCATTTCGGTTCTTGCAATTCAAGATTGGTTCTACCAGAAATCAGTGAGGAGCATCTTAGTTGAGTATCAACTCAATCCCGCAAAGGTATATCCTTTTGTTTTTTTTCTATTTCTTGATTCATGAAATCTGCAAGTTCCTTAACTCTTTGGGTTGTTCTTGTTATTTTTCTGCTGCGCATATGCGATATGCTGTCCACTTTATAGTTAAGAAAAATCCAACAATATTCCAAAAGATTGCTGACTGTAAATCAGCAAAAGAGATCTGGGAATCCTTGACCAGATTGGTTGTGGGTAGCTCTGATGAAAGAAAGGACAGAAAGTCCCTACGCATATCCCAGTATGAGAACTTTCAAAAGAAAGCTGAAGAAACTGTTGTTGAAATGTATGATAGATTCAGCATCATTGTAAAAGAACTCAGGGGACTGGACAAGGAGATCTCCCAAACTGAAATAAATGACAAGCTCCTCATGTGCTTCCCAAGCACATGGGACTCAAGGATCTGGGCCATCAAAGAGGCCAGATATCATAGGGAAATCTCCACAGATGTTATACTAGGGAAGCTCAAGTCCTATGAGATGCTACTAAAGAGCATAGCTGAAATAGAGGCCAAGGAGAAAGTCTCAACTCTTATTCAAAGAACCATTGCTCTGAAGGCTGTTGAAGGAGAGTATGTTGGAACATGCTTTCCACATCTCTTGGTTTGACAATAACAAATCTTATTGTATTTGATCATACTTGTTTTGTGTTTATAGTTTGCAGGATTCTGTGCTTTCAAATCTCCATGGAAATGTGTTTTGCTGTTTCTACCGCGTAGCGTTAGAACTACCGCTGGCGCTAATAACCGCTGAGAAGAAACCGCTGAGAAGGAAACCTGCGTTCGACAAACTGGCGTTTGACGAAATGGAACCTTCGTTCGACGAACTGAAAGCTCCGTTTGACGATCTGCTGAACTACCGCTGGCGCTAACAACCGCTGAGAAGAAACCGCTGAGAAGGAAACCTGCGTTCGATAAACTAGCATTCGACGAAATGCTTATCACTGCGTTCGACGAATTTGCGATCGACGAAAGTTGAATCCTGTTCGACGAAAATTCGATCGACAAAATATGAGGCCGGTTCAACAAAGATGCGTCCGACAAAAAGAAATGTGCTCTACCGCGGAGCGTTAGCACTATCGCTGGCGCTAGCATAAATGGAAACATTTGACGAAAAGGAAACAGTGGAGAAAATGGAATGTCGACGGGACACAATTTTGGCAAGTACTAACGCGGCGCGTTAGGTCTAACGCCTGATGGTAGCTTTTGGAAACATCCTGTCTGCAGCTGATTGAGGAGCAGATTTGGAAGATGATATTGGCTGAAGGAAGGAAATCTTGCTAATGCGAGGCATTAGCGGTACCGCGGCGTGCTAGTGTTTGGTGCTCAGAATGTTGCCTAAACTACCACGATCTGCGTGCTTCATTGCCGTATGTGGTTACTGTCACAACCCATATTTTCCCAACTTTTAAAATACTATCAGAGTAGGGAAAGCTACGCGTTGTGATGCCACGTCACGTAGGGGACTCCTACTGACGTTAAGGCAACCCATCCTTCTTCGCAGTTCAAGCAATTTTTATTATCAACTCAAAGCGATTCAAATATAATTTATGCAGAAAATTAACAAGCCGCGTCCCTCGGCTAGGTGGATCAACTAGTCCACGTTTTTAAAATATAGTTTTACGCAGCGGAAAAATATTTGATTTAATTACTTAGTGTCCTAAGTGTACATGAAGACCAAGTGAGGTGCACCATGCATAATTGAATGTGTGGATTTACTATATATATAAGTATCTTTATCATACGCAGAAATTAGTGAGCTTTACATTTCAAATTATGATGCGCAATGCTCCAAATGCCTTAGCATATCTAATAAAGGGGTTATAAAGCCAACCCACATTTTACCATTCCAAAACAAGTGTTCAAAAGTAAACAACAAGTAACAGCAGCAGGGTAGCAAAAGTCTAACCAAACGGCACCATGGGCGTCAACACCTGACACGAACCCACGGGCCGACAAGTTCACAGAGAATCCTACCTCAAGAGGATCAGAAGATGGAGACCAACGCAGCTCCGCACTAACACCTGCTACTGCCCCGAACCCGAGGCATTCAAAGAAAGAACACCTCAGTAGCAAGTTACAAGTGGTGCAGAAAGCAAAAAAGGTAAGCAAACCTCCGCAAGACCGGAGGGAAACAGTAGCTGCAAGGATCAGTGACGATAAAACTAGTCGTAAATAATCAGCAGAAAAGGAAACAACAGAAGCAACTAATATTCAACATAAAACGCTCACCAAACAAAGGTGAGAACATGGGCAAGGTCAAAACTCGCCATCAGCAAATAACCATCAATATACACATTATTAATTATGTTACTCTTGTTCAGAATTATAGAGACTGATCAGCTCATCAGAAAAAGAGAAGCCGTGCGGGGATAATACCATCTCACATCGTCACGACCCTCAGAGCACCGCACCGGTGGCACCGCCAACATCGTGTATGACCTCCAACATAATTATTAAATTTTTTTAAAGAGCATCGCACCGGTGGCACCGCCAACATCGTGTACGACCTCCAACAATATTTACATTTTCATGATTCTATCAAGGGAAAAGGGAGAGGCCCATCAGAATATAAGCTACCATATTGCAAGTAGAAATAGAGAAAATAAAGGAGATACAGTACTAACAAAATCCTTTAGTAACTGGCAAAATGCCAAGATATTAGCAGAAATAACTAGAGGATGCAAAGGAAATATAGCACAGCTAGATAAAGGGAGCCAGCTTGGGGCTGTTATACGGCAATGAGAAAGAAACAAGAGCAAGATCACCACTTGCCTTAGGTTTTGCTGGAAAAACTTTCCGAATCGCTCCACGTTGTAGATCAGGGTAAGAGAAGGTTGGAGGAGTCAAGATCTACAAGAGATCGGGCTAAAAGAGGTTAGGGCACAAAAGACCTAACGAAAATGTTTCACGGAACTGAAGGAAATTACCACGAGAACGAAGCTCACATCGAGAGCTTTCCGGATCTATGCTCGGTTCGCGATTTCGACCAACGGAGCTCCGTCGGCGGCGTCCGGAAGATCCAAGAAATCGCTGCCCCCTGTTGAAATCTTTGAAGTGAAGTGGAAGGTGGCCGGCGGTCTGATTATTGAAGCGTGCAGAGACCGCGCAGTCTGTGTTGGTGATCTGCCGGTCTGCTCTGTCGGTCTGGGTCTGGCGGTCTGCTGGTTGACCGGTCTGCTGGTTGACCGGTCTGTTCCTGTTTGTTGCGGTCTCTTCCCGGGTTGTTCTACTTGGTTGGTCTAGCTTCTTTGTAGAAGACCGGGTTGTTTGTTCCTATGTAACCGCTGTGACCGGGCGGTTTATGCTGGGCGATCTGGCGACTTGTCTGGAGTCGGCCAGATGTTCCTTGTTTGCTCTTGGCGATCTAAGGAAGGAGTGTCTTGTGTCCGCGCGGCTTGTGCGTGGTCTGTTGCTGATCTGCGGTCTTGGACAGAATGTTGTCCAAGTAGTGTGGTCGCGCGGTCTGCTCTGTGAGACCGCTGGCGATCTGGCGGGTTGTGATTGTATCTCTCTTGCGGCAGTGACGACATCCATCTTGTCGCCTATAAATAGGGGTGCATGGCCCGTCATCCACAACGAGAACTGTAAGAACTAGAGCCTGGGTTGTTTCGTGCGATCTCGACTTTGAGGTCGGGCGGTCTCGGAAGCGAGTTGACTGTTTGTTGTGTTCGCAGGTTTGCGGTCAGCAGGTTGCGGTCTCCTTCCTTGGTGATTCCCATCAGCTTGAATAAACAATTCGACAGCGGTCTGTCAGCGAACTGGTTTATGTTGTTCTTGTGCTGTTCGCAGCGAGCTCAGCGATCAGGCGACCTTCGGCGGTTAGGCGATCTGAGTTGCGGTCTGGCGACAGCTTCTGTTCTTCGTTCAATTCAATAAGCTCTAGTTCGTGCGGTCTGAGGTGGCGGTATTGCAGTGCAGGAATCCTGTCTGTTTTCTGTTTGCGCGGTCTCAGGTCAAGCCGGGCGATCTCTGGAGTTCAGCGGTCTATGCGGTCTATGCTTGTCAAGCCGCCAGTTTTGTTTATTGGTGTTTTGTTCTTCTCTCCTTCGTGATTCTTATGAATCATGTCACGCCATGTATACCTCGCACTGTAAATGAAGTTTGTGATTCAATAAAGTCTATTGTGTTGCTGTGTGTCATTGTGGTTGTTTGGCTATAACTCAGTTGATGCAACTCCTGCTTACTCCTAAATGATTCAAATCAAAAATTTTAACATGGTATCAGAGGGAGGTTGTTGGAGTGGATAAGCAGTGATCAACTTGAGTTGTCATCGTCTTTGTGAAGAAGAGACCACATAGATTGCCATGGAAGCTGGATACGCAAGAGGGCTTGGTATTGAACTCCTCACATCGACTAACTATAAGAAGTGGAGGTCGTGTATGGAGAGTTACTTACTTGGCGAGGATCTATGGGAGATAGTTGGAGGAGAAGACACACAAGAAGTGTTTCTAGCAAAAGATAATATGGCGGAGGTGAGACTTTGGAGGAGGACTAATGCAAAGGCAGAGTTCACACTCAAGAGGGCTATCTCACCAGAGCTATTTGTTCACATCATTGGATGTAAATATGCTGCTGAGATTTGGATGTCTTTGGACGGGCTGTTCAATAAGAAGAATGTAGCTCAGCTACAGTTTCTTGAAAATGAGTTGGCGAAGGCCTCTCAAGGTGATCTTTCTATATCTACCTTCTTTCTCAAGTTGAAGAACCTCACAACAGAGATTTCTGCATTGGACCCTGATGAGCCCATCTCGGAGGCAAAACTGAAGAGGCATATCATCCGCGGGTTGCGGAAGGAGTATCTTGCCTTTGTGATGTCAATTCAGGGTTGGGCAAATCATCCATCTTTGTTGGAGCTGGAGAACTTACTTGCTTTACAGGAAAGTTTGGCAAGACAGATGGCGGAGACTTCTATCTCTGGAGGAGATAGTGATGTGTTGTTCTCTGGGAAGAAGAAGAAGAAATGGGAGAAGAAGAAGCCAGGTCATGACGGACCCTCTACTTCAGGTCAGCAGGATAGGGGTTATGCTTCTAAGTCTGATGGGAAGAAGAAGGGAGAGGGACCAAGGTGCTTCAGATGCAATAAGACCGGCCACTTCAAGAAATATTGTCGGGTTAATCTTCAGCCGGGACATGCAGCGGAGAAGGAGAAGTCAAAGTCTGATGAAGCTGGATGGGGAGGAGCCTTTGCGGCCAATATGACGGCGATGCCCGTTAAGGCCTTGGCTGCCATCAACTTTGAAGAGGATTAGATCGTGGATTCAGGGTGTGGGCATCACCTCACCGGGGATGAATCAAAGTTCTCTTCTTTGGCACCTTACTCAGGTAACGATGCTATCATTACGGCTGATAATTCTGTTCATTCAGTAGAACAAGAAGGTGTTGTCTCTCTGAGCAGTGATAAAGGTCCACTCACATTGAGGAGTGTTTATCACGTGCCGGGTATGAAGAAGAATCTCTTCTCTGTGACCAATTCGGTCGATGCCGGTTATCACGTTCTGTTTGGCCCAACAGAAGTGAAGTTTCTTAAAACTCAACTGGAGATAAAGGGAGATGTTATTCATGTTGGAAAGCGGGTAAAGGACTTGTTCGTGTTATCGACAAGTACCTATGTTACAAGATGAATACCAATGATAGCGCGGCTATCTGGCATGAAAGGTTGGGGCATGTAGGCATGGACAAATTGAAGGCTATGGCGGTAAGGGGCCTTGTCAAGGGCTTGCCTAGCTTGTCTTCCTATGGAGATGGTCATGTTTGTGCGGGATGTCAGTTTGGTAAGTCTCATCGACTACCATTTGATAAATCACAAACAAGATGCAAAGCGTCGTTGGAGTGCATTCACGGTGATTTGATGGGACCGACTGCCACCCCAAGCCTTGGAGGCAACATATATATGTTGGTGTTGATTGACGATTACACCAGATATGTCTGGGTGTATTTTCTGAAAGAGAAGTCAGAAGCTTTTGCAAAGTTCGTGGAGTTCAAGGAGGTGGTGGAAGGTCGGTTAGGCTTGCGGATAAAAAAATTGAGAACTGACAATGGTGGGGAGTTCACCTCTGGTGAGTTCTCAAGTTTTTGCAGGAAGCACGACGTCCGAAGAGAGATCACTTGTGCCCATACTCCACAGCAAAACGACATTGCGGAGAGGAAGATCCGTCATCTGACGGAAACCTGCAAATGCTGGCTTCATGCCAAGAGTATCCCGAAGTCCTTTTGGGCGGAGGGAATGTCTTGTGCAGCATATGTCATCAACAGGATGCCTCTAAGTTCTATCAACATGAAGACCCCTCACGAACTGATGTTCAAGGAGAATCCGAGTGTTGCACACCTTCGGGTGTTCGGGTCAACCTGATATGTGCATATCCCTGATGCTCTTCGGACAAAGCTAGATGCAAAAGCAAGGAAGCTAGTTTTTGTTGGATATGATGAGCGGAAGAAGGGGTGGAGTTGCATGGATCCTGAGACATGGAGATCTGTAGTATCTCGGGATGTGGTGTTCGATGAGGTGACTTCCTACAAGGGGAGTTCAGGAGTTGAACTACCGGAGAGCAGGGTTGATAAAAAAGGGAAGGCTACGGAAAATCTTCAAGTGGAGTTGCCTGTTTCACCAGGAGCTCCAGCTGTGTCAAGCTCTGAGATGGAGGCCTCAGGTTCAGGAAGCATGGGGAGCGATGCTCCAAGTTTGTCTGGAAGAGGAGCTAGCACAGAAGAAGCAGCTGAGGAGGTGGTTAGTCAGGAGCAACCTCTTAGGAGGTCGAAGAGGACTATCAAGCCACCTGATAGGTACACAGGAGGAAATATGGTGAGCTTTGTCTCATGTTTCTTTGCTGGTCCCTTGGATGAGAGGGAGCCGTCGAGCTTTGAGAAGGCCAAAGGCGTGAAGCAGTTGGACATTGCTATGCAGGAGGAGATGGATGCTCTCAAGAAGAATGAGACTTGGTCTCTAGTGCCCAGGCCCAAGGGCATTACCCTTGTGACATGCAAATGGGTTTATAAGCTCAAGAAGAAAGCTGACGACACGGTCGAGAAATACAAGGCTCGCCTTGTGGCTCGCGGGTTCTCACAGCAGTATGGAGAAGATTATGATGAGACGTTCAGTCCAGTGGCAAAGATGACCTCGGTTCGATTTGTTATTGCTTTGGCGGCATCTAGTGGATGGGAGATTTGGCAGCTTGACGTGAAGAATGCTTTCTTATACGGAGAGATTGACAAGGATATCTTCATGATCTAACCGCAGGGCTTCATCCCGGAGGAGTGTCCGGACTACGTCTGCAAACTGAAGAAAGCCCTGTATGGGTTGAAGCAAGCGCCTCGGGCGTGGTAGGGAAAGATCGCAGAATACCTTCTATTCTGCGAGTTCTTTGCTTCAGACTCTGATTCTAGCTTGTTCGTTAGGAAGGAGGGGGCGCTTCGGGTTATTGTTCTGCTGTATGTGGATGACATGATTGTCATCGAGAACTCGAAGGAGGCAGTAGCAAGGCTGAGAGCCGAGCTTGCTATTAGATTTGAGATGAAGGATCTGGGTGAGCTCCACCATTTCCTTGGACTCGAGGTTCAGAGGCGGGAGAGCGGAGTGCTCGTTTCTCAGGCTGGATATGCGGAGCGGATCGTTCAACGATTCGGCATGGAGGAAGGGAAGAGTAGTTCTATACCTCTGGAACAGCATCATAAACTTCGAAAGGATGAGGGGAGAGTTCTATCTGATCCGTTGGTGTTCCGAGATCTGGTTGGGAGCTTGATCTACTTGACCATCACGAGGCCAGATATTGCTTATGCAGTTGGCAAAGTGAGTCGGTGTAACGCCCCTGATTTTTCCGGTATTTAATTAATTTTGTGGTGGCGTGTTTTTGACGTCGGGGCGTTACTTTTAAAATCGAGTTAGCGGCGCGTCGCCGTTTGCGCATTTTCGCATCCGTTTGGGTCAAGTCGACCAATTTTAAGACGACCCGGAATTGGAAATTTTTACGTTAGGAAATTAGATTATTTAATTTTAGACTTGTCTGTCAAGTTTCGTCGCGATCCGAGCCATTTTGGAGCCTCGGCGCATTTTAGATGTTTTGTATGTATTTAAAGTTCGTCGTAACTTCGGCCATTTATATCTCAAGAACGGCACGTCGGATTTTGATTCCGACTTCACCGTTGGATTCGTAGCGCCACCGTTCACCTTAGGCGAAATTTTCGTTGGGTTCGACGTTCGTTTAGATTTTAGTGATAATATAATAATAATATTATTATTATTATAAAAATTATATATATATATGCATGTGCCGTTCATCGTTCGACGAATGAGATAATAATAATATTATTAATATTATAAAGTTTATATATACATATATATGCATATTCATGCATGTAGCGCTCGACAAATCAGCCCCCTTTCCATTCGTAGACCCCCCCTCCACTCCACTCGACAAATCAGCCCCCTTTCCATTCGTCGATCCCCCCTCCACACCGCTCGACAAATCTGCCGCTCAACAAAAGCAGCGCCGCTCGACAAAAATAAGCTCCGTTCGACAAATCTGTCGTTCGTCAAATCTCTCCCGTTCGACTTTAGCCCTTTTATTATTAATAATAATAATGATACTTTTCGTGGAACTTTTTCATTAGGTCTTTTGTGCCCTAACCTCTTTTAGCCCGATCTCTTGTAGATCTTGACTCCTCCCGCCTTCTCTTACCCCGATCTACAACGTGGAGCGATTCAGAAAGTTTTTCCAGCAAAACCTAAGGAAAGTGGTGATTTTGCTCTTTCTCTTTGCTAAAACCCATTTTTTCCGCCTTTGCTTCCAGTTTTTGGTATTATGCAGAGTTATATCATCTGCTTCACTTTTGCCTTTTTCCCTTCTTCTCAATATAATTTTGCTCATCTTGTTAACAAAAAAATGCTACCTTGTGTTCTGATGGGCTTCGCCCCCTTTTCCTTTGAAAGAAATATGAAAAATGTGAATCTGTTGGAGGTCGTACACGATGTTGGCGGTGCCACCGGTGCGATGCTCTTTTTAATATAATAATTCTGTTGGAGGTCGTACACGATGTTGGCGGTGCCACCGGTGCGATGCTCTTTTAAATTAATAAATTCTGTTGGAGGTCATACACGATGTTGGCGGTGCCACCAGTGCGGTGCTCTGAGGGTCGTGACGATGTTTGATGGAATTATCCCTGCACGGCTTCTCCTTTTTCTGATGAGCTGATCAGTCTCTATAATTCTGAACAAGAGTAACATGATTAATAATTTGAAAGTTGATAGTTATCTGCTTGTGGCGAGTTTTGACCTTACCTGTTTTCACACCTTCGTTTGGTGAGTGTTTTTCTGCTGAATATCAGTTACTTTTGTTGTTTCTTTTTCCTGTTGATTATCATGTTTCCTTTTTCCTGATGATTATTTATGGCTAGTGCTGTCGTCACTAATCCTTGCAGCTTATGTTTCCTTCAGGTCTCGCGGAGGTTTGCTTACTTTCTTGTTTTCTGCACCACTTTTTAACTTGCTTCTGAGGTTTTCTTTCTTTGAATGCCTCAGGTTCTGGGTAGTAGCAGGTGTTAGTGCAGAGTTGCTTTAGTTGCCGTCTTCTGACTCTCTTGAGGTAGGATATTCTATGGACTTGTCGGCCCATGGGTTCGTGTCAGGTGTTGACGCCCGTGTTGTCGTGTGGTTAGACTTTTGTTTCTCTGCTGCTGTTACTTGTTGTTTACTTTTGAACACTTGTTCTGGAATAGTTAGATGTGGGTTGGCTTATAGCCCCTTGCTTAGATATGCTAAGGTAATTGTAGCATTGCATATCATGATTTGAAATGTTAATCTCACTACTTTCTGCGCGTGATAAATCTACTTTTATATATAGTAAATCCACACATTCGATCATGCATGGTGCACCTCACTTGGTCTTCATGTACACTTAGGCCACTAAGTAATTAAATCAAGTATTTTTCCGCTGCGTAAAACTATATTTTAAAAGCGTGGACTAGTTGATCCACCCAGCCGAGGGACGCGGCTTGTTAATTTTCTGCATAAATTATATTTGAATTGCCTTGTGTTAATAAAAATAATTGCTTGAACTGCGAAGAAGGATGAGTTGCCTTAACATCAGTAGGCATCCCCTACGTGATGTGGAATCACAACACGTAGCTTTCCCTACTCTGATAGCATTTTAAATGTTGGGAAAATGTGGGTTGTGACAGTTGGTATCAGAGCTAGGTTCTGTGAAAAAGGTAGTTGGGTGGTTTAGCGTGTGAGCCAAACGACCGCTATCCTAAGCAGAACCTCATAGGATTATTTCATTGTATACACACACCGATATGTCATTAGAATGTCTTGACCGAAGCATGGTCACTACACTCATAGCATAATAAGAAGTATACGAGGCATATTATGTAGTATGTGATGCATAATATGTGTTCGTATATGGATCCACCATAGGTGGCAACATGTGACGGTTATGTAGTATGGGATGCATAACCACCGTTACATGGATGCCCATTAGCACGTTTTCTTTTTTCGTTACATGTAATGTTATGTAGTATGGGATGCATAACATTACATGTGTACGCCGCTCATAATATGCATTAAGGCCTCTTTCTAGAATGCATAGCACTACATGCATTCATATCATCGCATAAGCACGCGTGCCAAGTTAAAGACATACCAGATGACATATGTACACACATGATTTGAAAAGAAATTTAAATGTTCATGCACTCATGTCATAGCACAAGAGTCAATAGGATGATGGTGCATCATCCTAAGTTTAATCATTGCATCATTTCATGAAATTCCAGAGCAAGGTAACAGCAATAGCAGGTCATTTTCTTTCCTGTTCCGAATTGATCCGGGATATTTCCGAGTCTGTTTGGCTTAAGCGTCTTAAGCCTATTTCTGATTGGATGTCCATCTATCTTGTAGACATGTCTCGTAGGAGAGCGACGCGGTCGAGTTTGCTAGCTTAGGTGTCTTAAGCTAGGTCTTGATGAGTCGGTGTTTGTATTTGTAGAAGATGACCCCGAAGTGTTTTGCAATGGGGGCAATTTCCCAGTTTGAGGGCGAGTCTTCAGATTCTCATATCAAAGCGATACTAGATGAACTGCATCAGAGCATTGAAACAATGTCAAGGCAGGTGTTTGTAATGCAAACGTAGTTGCAGGCATTGCTTACTGCCATCTTGAGGCAGCAGCCTGGTGTGCAGTTTCCTGTGTTGGTTGAATACCAGAGTGAGATCGATAAATCGAATAGATTCGCTCCTGAGTTGATAGCTGCTGAAGAGTGCAAGGTCAGAAATTTCTTGGGTGATCCTCAAGGTAACATCCAATAGTTTGCTAACGCCTACCAATCTGAGACTGATGCGAAAGCAGTTGAAGCCGCCTTGAAGTTTGAGGCTATTGGAAATGCCAAGGATCGCGGTATGTCCTCGTTACAGGAAAAGAGAAAGGTTGGGGATGGCGAAAGCCTATGGGCATCTGGCCCCCAAGGGAAGGACGGGAGAAAGCATGTAGTTTCTATGGCCGGTCAGGCCATTCCCTCGAAAAATGTTTCAAGAAACTAGAAGCTCAGAGGCAGCAACGGGTAATCATAATTCAAGACGCACCTAAAATTGATTTGGGTTGCACTGCAAGTAATAAAGAGGGGCTCGATGAGATCCGGTGTCGGATGAAGGGAAGGATAAACTGATCGTGGTGAGCGAGGGAGAAGCTCAGTCTTCAACCCTGGTGATCTTATGTTAGATTCTGATTCAATTAATAGTTCCTCGCTATCTCGATTTCTGTTCAGCTGGCTATGCGTGTGATTTTTAGGGAAGTTAAGATAATTAACCGATGAGCACGCGTTCTTTTGATTTTGGTGTTATCCACTTGTTCATGGCTAGGATCTTTGTAATGGTCATTTCTTGACTCCCGATCGAGTTAGTGATTTGTTTCGTGCTAAGTTTTCACTCGGGTGACTCAGTGGTGTTGAACCATTCCTTGGGTTTGATTTCTATAGTATGTCGATTGAAAGTGCCAGATTTTGAAGATGTTAGTATGATTTCTTGGGCATGGATTGGAGATCT
This sequence comes from Dactylorhiza incarnata, assembly GCA_033032865.1. NCBI lineage: Eukaryota > Viridiplantae > Streptophyta > Magnoliopsida > Asparagales > Orchidaceae > Dactylorhiza > Dactylorhiza incarnata. The sequence goes on from JAWHQI010000015.1 coordinate 9,236,064, forward strand.
AGTTTGGCGTTATAGACTGGTGAGAGGATAAGCGCCTGGACTTCTCGTTGGATATTGACCAACCCTTGAGTGTTGGATTCCCGTATCAAGATTCTCCAGTTATTTCTGCGGTTCGTGCTCGTCTATCCTTAGATTCTGGCAGCGAGTCTTTTCTCGTCTCTGTTTCTATTCTAGAAAAATGCTCTCGTTGTGCCGCGCTTTTTGTTGTGAGAGCTTCAAATGTTTCTCCGGCTAGTCTACTCGGTCTTCCCTTGAGGAAAAGGCGGAGTTTGTTTTAAGGTCTTGAGCCAGATACTTGTCTTTTTGCGAGGGCACCTTGCCGCATGGCCCTGCGTGAGCTAGAAGAATGTTTCTAGAAGATTATGAGCAAATTGAGCATAGTTGAATGAGGTGACTATCGAGATAAATGTTCATCACCTCGAATAGATGATTTGCTTAATCAGTTGCGAGATGGATCCGTGTTCTCGGAGATCGGCCTCTGTATAGACTTTTGTCTGTAAAGGATCCGTGAGTCAGATGTTCCATGGACTGCCTGTTCGTTCCCGTTATGGGCTTTACTTTGAGATCTTAGTGGCGACCTTATATTTAGCTAATGTCTCCTCTGCCTTCATGAATTCGATGAATCGAATGTTAACAGAATTTCCAGACCATCTTGTGGCTGTCCTTAGAAGTGGCGTTGATACACTCTAAGAGTGCAGAGGATCGTGCTGAGCATTTGTGATTGGGTGCGGTCTATATTATGATAGCACAAGTTCGTTTGCCAAGATGAGCAAGTACAAGTTTTGGATGTCTTTAGTTACCTATTTTGGTCATGTTATTAATGAGGATGAGTTTTCGACGGACCCAACATAGATCGTTGAGTGATTGGGAAGAGATTTACAACATCCGAGAGAATAGGGAATTTTGTAGGGTTGGCAGGATGATATAGAAGGCTTGTGTAATGATTCCTGTGATTATTTGCGTCTTTGGTTAGGTTTATGTAGGAGAATCCAATTTTTTGTTCGGGGTGACTAGTGCGAAGGAGCCTTTCAGGAATTGAAGAGAAGATTGAGCACTGCTCCAGCTTTGGATCATATCTACCGAAGGAGTGGTGCACTGTTTATGTGGATAAGTTATACGTTGAGCCCAGGTATGTCTCGAGAAAAAAAAGGTGATCGCATATGGTTTGAGGCAATCGAAGATTCATGAAGCGATTTTTCATGCGTGTGATTTGGAATTTACCCCAGTAATCTACGTATTGAGCCTTGAAGATTATTTTGGTACGATGTATTGTGTAAGGTTTACGGACCATAAGAATTGAAGCATATCTTCGCTCAGAAGGAGTTGATTCTGCGCCAGAGAAAATGAATAAAATATATTGCGAATTCTGACATTGACATTCGTTACCACCCGGATTCCACTAGGATGTATAGAAATTTGAAACATATTGTTCGCTGGTATTAGTTTAGTTATGGGTTTGATGAGGTTTTTCCGAAGACACAAAAAGTGTGAGCTATCGTGAATAAATGGTTAAATATGTCCTTAAGTTTGGAGTCAGATCGAAACCCCAGGATTTGTTTTTTTTATGTCGCGTATCTAGATGAGTTTGGTAGAAGCTTCAGGGTCTGAAAGTTAATCCGATCGTGGAAGATATGATCAGATGTTACACATTGGAGCATGGTGGAGCTTGGGATAAGAGTCTTGGATTGATGGAATTTGCCTACAATAATAGTTATCAGGAAAGTGTTGTTATTGGCAATCTCATTATTCATTGCTTGTTATTTGGGTTAATGTAACACCCCGCCAGTGCAAATAATATAACAGTAGGTCCGGCCGGGACCCCACGCTATACTAACCATACTAGCTAGGCATTAAAAGGAGATATACAGAAAAGAACTACACCAGAGTATACTAAACATAAGCGGAAGCATAAAGATTTAACATTTCTTTTAAAAATGGTCCACTATCCCAGGAATGAAACAAAAGAGTTACGGCCTTAAGGCCTTACATTTAACAAATGTATAGAAACTCAAAACATACATCGGCACGCAGGCCGACAATACAGGAAAAGCAGAAAAGAGGCTGGCCGTCGAGGGCCAACACAGCAAAAGGGCCACCGCCCGCTATTTCCCGCTTGGCTCACCTGCACCTGCAACAACGATCCACCAAAAAGTGGCAAACAGGTAACCGGTCAGCTAAAGCTGACCAAAATTATAACGACCCCACCCCTAAAGCCGGGGTGGCGGTACTCCTTCCCTGCAGGCATACAGTATAGGCATAGATTGTCAAGGTGCATTCAAACACCACATGTACAAGCAATCAACACCAACATGGGCACGCACATCCACACATTTCATGCTCTCAAGGCACTCTCACGGTGTACTCGCCGAGCTACACCTAACAACTCCTTAAACAAAGAGTTCGCATGAGCTTTGACTGTCAAGACTAACTTGCCTTACGGACCAATCCCAACATCATACGGTGCACCGAGGAGCTACCTCTTCACCGATTCGGTATGGGAGCGGGTTCGGTTCAGCTTTGCCCGTGCTCAAATCGTCGGAATCAATCGTCGCGACGCGGGTACAACTTCACCTCGGCCCGAATAACGAAAGGAGGTTTCACACCTCCACAACCAGTTCACTGGGAGCTACCGCCGACGCTAGCGCTAGCGCCGGGCGGTAGTGGCAGATCTCCGAATCCACCCACAACTTCGGGTATTTCCTGGAGGTTACCTCCAGGACTCCCTGCAGTACTCTACTGTACATAGAACCCGAAAATAGCGCAAACAAAACACGGAGTCTTCTCCGGCATAATTAATAACTATAGCCATCACCAATCCCGACCAACCTGTCCGGATGGGTTTCACACACAATGCCAATATCCGTGCTACGATTCCGGATGCTAATGCAAGTGACCAAAGGGTATCGAAACGATCAACCCGCTGGAAAACTCCCTTTTCTCCAGCAATCGGTGGGGGATTTTCCATGCAAACATGCCATAAAATGGAGGACTTCACTTGTCCAAGTAGAAGATCGTTACCCTTGTCATTTTCTTGTTCACCATGAGAATCCAAGATTCTAATCGGATGGAAAGGACCGCACCGGGATGCTCTCCGTGGATCTACAAATGGCTCGCAATTCGGAGCTTCGGAGCTCCGTCAATGGTGGAAGACACCCTCTTCTTCCTCCTCGGCTTTCCTCTTTCTCAAGCTTGAAGAGAGATAAGACTTTAGAAATAAAGAGAATATCTCCTCTGGTCAAGGCTTAAGAAATCCCAGATTAAACCCCAGCCATCGGATCTAAGAACATAAGGATTTGATGGCCACGATTTCAAATCACGGATCTGTATAGCGCGCTAGCGCCGGCGCTAGCGCTAGCGCCTGCGCTAGCTTCCGTCTCGACGGATAGCGTCTGCCGACACTTAAAGCTTCCGTCTCGACGGCTAGCAACCGCTGAGATGGCTAGCGCCAGGAGGTAGCACTACCGCCTGTGCTAGCTCCCAACAGACCAATTCTGCTTCAAAGTTTTGGGGTGTTATAGTTAAGCTCTAGGAAATTTCATCTATTAGCTCCAGGAAATTTCATTCATTAGAAAAGTTCATCATTTTGGGGTATGGAGGCTGGTTGGGTTTATGCTCCAGGAATTATATTCGTTAGAAGTATCACCATCTTGGGTTATAGTGGTTGTTTGGAATTTACACACATAAACCTCATCATTTTGGAATGTGTTGGTTGTTGGTGGTGGTTGGTTTACCCTTCCTGAAATTTTATACTTAAAGTTATGCTCGGGGGCTGCTATGCTTAATCAGTTGGGAGTTTAAGTCTCTATATGGGAGGCGTAGCCGGACTCCCTTATTTTGGGCCGAGGTTGGTGAGAGTCCATTGTTAGGCCTAGAAGCTTTGGAAGAGATGAGCGTTGCTGTGACTCATATCCGCGAGAAGCTTCGCATTGCTCAGGAGTGGTATGAGAAGTATGCTAATCGGAGAAGGATGGATCTGAAGTTCATTGTTGGGGACTTGGTGTTATTGAAAGTTTCTCCGATGCCGGGCGTTAAGAGATTTAGAAGGAACCACAAGTTGGACCCCCGGTATGTGGGACCTTTCCAGGTTGTTGAGCGCGTTGGAGTGTCAGCTTTAGATTGGGTTTACCTGCTTCCTTCCCTAATGTTCACGATGTGTTTCATGTGAGTCAGTTAAGGAAGTGCGTCCGCAAAAATCGTCAAGTTCTCGATTCGGTGCCTCAGTTTCAGCCTAATTTGTCTTATGTTGAGGAACCTGTCCGTATTTTAGAGACTCAAGAGCGTGTGTTTCGGAGGAAATCTATTCCCATGGTAAAAGTTCTTTAGCGGAGTCATGACGTCGAGAGCGCAACATGGGAGCTGGAACAGCTATGCGGGAGTCTCATCCTCACCTCTTCTTTTAATTGGCTCAGGTAAAATCCTTTTTTTTCCTGCACCATTATTTGTCCAAATGTTGTTTCCTGCACCATTTATTTGACCAAATGTTGTTTCCTGCACCATTATTTGTCCAAATGTTGTTTTCTGCACCATTTATTTGTCCAAATGTTGTCTCCTGCACCATTTGTTTTGTCCAAATGTTATTTCCTGCTTATGCGTCAAGTTTCGGGACGAAACTTTCTTTTAGGGGGAGTGGCTGTAACGCCCCTGATTTTTCCGATATTTAATTAATTCTGTGGTGGCGTGTTTTTGACGTCGGGGCGTTACTCTTAACGTCGAGTTAGCGGCGCATCGCCGTTTGCGCGTTTTCGCATCCGTTAGGGTCAAGTCGACCAATTTTTGAGACGACTCGGAATTGGAAATTTTTTACATTAGGAAATTAGATTATTTAATTTTAGACTTGCCTGTCAAGTTTCGCCGCGATCCGAGCCATTTTGGAGCCTCGGCGCATTTTAGAAGTTTTGTATGTATTTAAAGTTCGCCGTAACTTCGGCCATTTATATCTCGAGAACGGCACGTCTGATTTTGATTCCGACTTCACCGTTGGATTCGTAGCGCCACCGTTCACCTTAGGCGAAATTTTCGCTAGGTTCGGCGTCCGTTTAGATTTTAGTGATAATATAATAATAATAATATTATTATAAAAATTATATATATATATATACATGCATGTTGACGCACAAATCTCGCACACCGCTATAAGTGGTGGCTAGACTGCGGCACGAAACGGCAGTGTACCGATCGTTCAAGTAATATAAAACGAGGAGTAAATCCCCGAGTATCGATCTCGGAAGGAACACAGTAAGGTGAAGTTGACTATTGAGGAGGACTTGAGATTGAAGTCCTTAAGGTCGGATGGATTGCGGGAGGCTTTGTTTGGATTGCGGAAAACAAAATAAAATAGCTACGACTATTCCTATGCAGGCCTTGAGCGCACTGCTTCGCCAGGCGGGATGGAAGACTACACGGGCCGCAATGCACCGAATCGCTAGGCGGATGGACGAGTTGGCTAGCGGATGGAGTGGAGAGATCGGCGGAATGAGGGTCGCAAGCACCTCTTCGCAAAGCACACCACTAACAATTGTTAGGGCGGCACAACACAACAAACAATCCACACCACAAGGCACACCTCAAATGAAAATATAACAAGATTACTCAATCACATAGACATGATTTCATACTAATGTTAACCAATCAAAGTATACTTCATCAAACATATAAGAAATCCAACTACTATCAACTACAAGAGGAGGTGAGTGTGCGAAATCGACCGACTCTGAAGTCTTGTTGAGGATTCACGGAAGTAATCGCCCGGTTGTCAATCCGCGTCCAAACTCGTTCCACAACTGCGTCCGGGGTAGAGGAGGGCTGTCACTTCCTCCCAATGACCCGTCTTGTTCGTGTCACAAACCGGAGGAATGATCACACAAGCTGCTCCGATCTTGAAGAAGAAGGCTAGGTTGATTCCTTTCTTGAAGCTCTTGGATGAAGGAGATGGCCGATAGGAAGCTCCGACGAAGATTTGGCGTTGAAAGCTTGCCCGGAGATCCTCCCTAAGGTGGGCGGTGAAGAAGGAGGCGAAACCCTGCAGAAAATGTTGAAAATGGCGGAGCTGGGCGGAGTCGGATGGTGGATCCCGACCTAAAATCGCGCATGTCTATTTATAGACGGAGCAGAATTAAACAACGCGCACGATCAGGCGCACGACCAATGGTTGTGCGCGAAGGAATGCCTCTGATCGTGCGCGAAGAACCTGTAGCTCGAACCAAATCTGCACAAAAGCGCACGGTCAGCGGCGCACGACCAGTGGTCGTGCGCGAAGAAGGCCAATGATCGTGCGCCGTCGCTCGATCAGGGAAGGGAATTAACGCACGACCAGTGGTCGTGCGCCTGGTCGTGCGAGAAGGAAAACGCACGATCAGAGGCTTTTTCGACCGAAAATCCCCCAGGACCCATCCCGAGTATCGCACAACCCTTGGACCTGCATGAAAATATACTAGACCACAGAAATACATGAAATCACACCAAGATGGGGCATAAATGTGCACTAAGCAATGAAATTGGCAATGTGATCAAATAGAATTGAAAATAGGCCTAAAGTGAAGTGCAAGTGCATGAAACTAGCCCAGATGAGTCCGGAAATCACTATATAAACTGGACTCATCACATGTGCCGTTCATCGTTCGACGAATGAGATAATAATAATATTATTAATATTATAAAGTTTATATATACATGTACAACCCCGTATTCACCGAGTGGGCCCCCGGACCTGAAAGGAGGGACCAAGGGACAAAAGACAAGCCCCGCGGACCATTCGCCCAAGTCGAGGGATGGGGCGGACCACAGAGCGAATGTGGTCCCTCCCCCAGAGCACCCGCACGGCGGTAAGGGATGTTGGCGAATGAAGAGCAGCAATACGAGAGAAGACTTGCGAGTGGCACCTTCGCGGACCACCCGCCCAGAGCTCAGGAGCGTCCGACGTATGCCGGGGAGCGCCCGACGAGCGTGGGCAGGTTGAGCATCTCGCGTGCAGGCACTCGCCCGGCCAAACAGGGCGAGAGAGGAGTCTGGCGAGTGGTGCTCTCACAGATCACTCGCCCCCAAAGGATTTTAGGTGGAAATGACCTAAATACCCCTGGTGGGCCGCTAATAGTGTAACACCCCAAAAATCGTAGTTTGTCGATGTAGGCGGAATGGTAGTGCGGCGCTCGAAGTAGGCTGAATTTTCCCTACCTGCTCCTCGCGCACGACCAGTGGCCTCTTCTTCGCGCACGACCAGTGATCGTGCGCATGATCGTGCGTTAATTGAGAGGAAATATGGTCGGCTGAAAAGCTATACGCGCACGACCAGAGGTTCTTCGCGCACGACCAGTGACCGTGCGCCTGTGAACGTGCGTACTGTTTATTCTGCTCCGCGAAAATGAACGGAGAAGATGATCCGGCCGTTCAAAATTCTTGGAATTTGATCCAACGGCTGTGATGAATGGCTGGAGGGTATTAGGTTTTATGAGAGGGGTTCTATCCTCATAATATCAAGGCTCTTCTCTCTCCTAGGCTAGAGAAAGAAGAAGGAGGCAAGGAAGAAGAAGAGGAGATCCCGCCATTGACGGAGCTCTGGAGCTCCGTTTCGCGAGCCGTTTCCAGATCTGGAGAGTGCAGCCCGGTGCAGTCCTTTCCCTCAGTGTGAAATCTCAGATCCATGGCTAAGAAGAACGCTTCTAGGGTAACGATTCTTCCTCCCGATATTTGGACTTGTCAATTGTCCTCTCTTTCATTTCTCTATGCTTGCATGAGGAATCCCTTTCACCAAATGGGTGAAGTGTAGGATTTCTTCAAGTTCTTCGGAACTCCGGGTAGATTGTGTCCGTCCCCGACATTATTGCATGTAGAAATCCGGATGTCGTGCGGATTTTGGCATTTTGTGTGAAGCCTATTCGTGGCCGTGAGCCCGAATCGGTGATGCTTGATTTGCAACGTTGCATTTAGGTTAAGCCTAGAATGCGTGCCGGAGAATGACTCCGTGAAATCATCTATAGTATTGCGGGATTTAAGTGTAGGCGTCTTGTGAAGATCCTAACGAAAGCCCCATGCTTTGAGATTGGATGAAGGCAAACCTTCACCACGAAATTGATGCGAAGCGTATTGTACCTCCCTTGTTGAGTATTTGTGAAGCCTAGATCCTTGCGAAGGGGTTAGGTGCGTAGCTTATAAATTGTGTAGCACTTGAAAGTGCTAAACCCTTACGGGCCGAGGTGAAGTCGTACCCGTGTCGTGCGATAGATCGCGACGATTAGAGCACGGGCAAAGCTAAACCGAACCCGTTTCCATGCAGATCGGTAAGAGGTCCTTACCTCATGGAAGCCGTGTGATCATGGGAGAGGTCGTGGAAGGTGATTTACCTAGACCGACCAAAAGATCTTTTCCCCACCTAAGGCGATGGCCCTTACGGTGGAGTGTTTTGTGGAATTGATGTTGTTAGCCTCATGCGGTTGTTTAGGCGGTTGTGGGGAACCTTCGGGTGAACCCAACCAACATCATGTGCATACCTAGGTTCCCTCCTTTTTGATGCTCAACCTAGAAGATTGATTGTGCTTGAAACCTCACCTTGTGTAGTAGCACTTTCTTTATATTAGTTCTTGTGCTAGTATGGCTTGCTTGCAGGGTAGAAGCTCCGCCACCCCGGTAAAGGGGTGGGGTCGTTATAATTTGGTCAGCTGTGCTGACCGTTACTTTGTTCGCCACCGCTTGGTGGAATGTTCCTATGCAGGTGCAAGTGAGACTAGTGGGAAATAGCGGGCGATGGCCCTATTGCCGAGTTGGCCCTTGAAGGCCAGTCTCCCTTTTCTGCTTTCTCATGTATTGCCGGCCTGCGTGCCGAAGTATGTTCTGAGTTTTGTGCATTGGTGAATGTAAGGCCCTAAGGACGTAACTCTATTTTATGCTTTCATTCCTATGATAGTGGACAGTTCTAAATGAAATGTTAAATCATTATGCTTCCGCTAGTGTTTAGTTTACTCTGTTGTAGTTCTGTCTGTTTACCACCTTTTAACTACTAGCTAGTGTGGTTTGTATGGCGTGGGGTCCCGGCCGGACCTACTGTTATACTATTCGTACTGGCAGAGTGTTATAATTTGGTATCGGACTTAAGGCGTCGATCCGTAGTTTAGCGAATTCGGGACGAATTCCTTTTAAGGGGTGGTGTGCACGGGATGTGCATTCACCTAAAATGACAAAAACTAATAAGAATGTCCACTTAGGAATGGAAAAACATACTTGTTTGCGGAACCTGAGTGTTCCACGATTTTTGTTTGCTATGTTTTCAGTCACTAAATTGTGTCTTACACGATTATAGGTGACTAGGAGTGGTGCGGGGCCGTCTCAACCCCGTAACATTGCTGAAAGTAGTGGGTCGGCTGAAGTGTCAGTGACCACTCCTCTTGCTGAGATGATCAGGTTAATCACAGAAGCTGTCTTCGCGATGATCAATGCTCAACCGCAAAGGCTTGCACAACCTGCTACGCCTAATACAGATGCGGCCCCGATGATCGAACCTGCAGTGGAACCTGCGGTGGAACCGAGGGTTGAGACCCCTGTACCAGTGGCTGCAGTGGAACCTGCGGTGGTGCAAAGGGTGGAGCGTCCTGTAGAGCGTGTAGCCGTTGCGCGAGCGCGTGATCAACAACTGCAACACTTTCTAAGCTTCCACCCTCCAACTTTCTCGGGGACCGGATCCCCAACGGAGGCGGAGGACTGGCTGTCAACGGTTAGAAAAACTCTAAAGGCGACAACAACAGAAGAAGCTATGATGGTCACTTTAGCCACCTTCCTCCTTAACGGAGAGGCAGAGCGTTGGTGCGCCGAACAGGAAGTGCATAAGTTTGGAGGCAAGGATATTACCGAGATCACGATAGCGGAGTTCTCAAAGTCATTTCTTCAAAGGTATATTCCTTCTGCCCAACGCATTGCGTTGCAGAACCAGTTTCTGAAGTTAACTCAAGGCGACAGCTCAGTGAATGAGTACTTGCACGAGTTCACTAAACTGGGTCATTATGCGGGGCCTATGATGGAAGATGAAGAGACAAAGACGAACAAGTTCTATGAAGGTCTTCGGGACGAGTTGAGGCTGCTCCTTGCAGGCCCAATGACGTTAGGTTTCCATGTGATGGTCCAAACTGCCAGATCCCTAGAGTTGGACATGAAGAGGGTACAATCAAAAACCGTGGCAAAGAAACCTGAGTTTCATGCGCCGGCCTCTCAGTCCAAGTCAGAGTTCAGAAAGAACAAAAGGAAGTTCAAACCGGCGGAGCAAACTCGCTCAAATGTTTCGGGAGCAACGACTGTGCGTGGTCCTATCACGTGTTTCACCTGCAGGAAGGTGGGACACAAGGCCGCGGTGTGTCGAAGTGGTCCCCCGAAGGCAGAGAACCGAGCGTTGGACTATGCTCGTGCTGCGGAAAAGGGTAAAGTTGCGGAGTCTTCGGCTTCCCAGCACATTCCGAATCAGCCGAGAGTCTATTCGCTTGGCCAGCAAGAAGCTATACGACAGACTGATGTCATCACAGGTACGAATTAGAAGCTAGCTTTTACAGCTATTTAAATAATTCATACTGTTGTACAACTATGCTTTATTTGTGTACAATTAGGTTTCGTCCTAATTTTCAACTATCCGGCAAGAGCTCTATTTGATACGGGTGCATCACACTCTTTTCTGTCTGAGGACTTCGTGGTGCGAATCGGAGTGCCGTCTACCTTAGTAGAGGATAGATTGGAAGTAGTGCTACCCAATGGATCTCGCATGAGTGTGGATAGGAAGAGCCGTGTGAAGGTGCGGATCGGAAGTCAGGATTTCGACTTGGAAGCATCGTTATTACCGTTAGCGGAATTTGATGTGATCTTCGGCATGGACTGGCTCTCGGAGCAGCGAGCATGCATAGATTGCAATTCAAAGGAGATCACTCTGGGAAAGAACACCGAAGATGAAACCACGTTCGCCGGTATGCGAGGAGCGAGCAAGACGCTGATGTCTGCTCTCCAAGTGGTGAAGGCGGTGAGACAAGGCGCCAAGTTGTTCTTCACCTTGTTGGAGGCTTCAGAACCAAAGCCCAGGTTGTGTGATGTCCCAGTTGTAGCGGAGTACGCCGACGTGTTTCCTAACGAACTCCCTGGGGATCCGCCTCAGCGAGAGATTGATTTCTGTATCAAGTTGGTGCCAGGTGCCAAACCTGTGGCCCGCTCACCGTACCGGATAGCGCCAAAGGAATTGGCAGAGCTGAAGGTCCAATTGCAAGAGCTGCTAGAGCAAGGCTACGTACGTCCAAGTTCATCGCCTTGGAGTGCACCGGTCCACTTTGTGAAAAAGAAGGACGGGAGCTTGCGTCTATGTATCGATTATCGAGAGCTAAACAAGTTGACCGAGAAGAACCGATATCCGATTCCAAGAATCGATGATTTATTCGACCAACTGGTTGGGTCGACGGTATACTCCAAACTAGACCTAAGGTCCGGTTATTACCAACTGCGGATAAGGGAATGTGATATTCCAAAGACAGCGTTCAGTACCCGCTTTGGGCACTATGAGTTCACGGTGATGCCGTTCGGTCTGTCTAATGCACCATCGGTATTCATGGACTTAATGAACAGGACATTTCGAGAGTATTTGGATCAATTTGTGATCGTCTTCATCGACGACATTTTGGTATACTCTCAGTCGAAAGAGGAGCATGTAGGGCATCTGCACGCAATTCTGAGCACCTTGAGGAGGAGTCAGCTATATGCCAAGTTCTCCAAGTGCGAGTTTTGGCTACCGTCTGTAGCATTCCTTGGTCATGTTGTTAGTGGAGAAGGAATTGCTGTTGATCCGTCGAAGATAGAAGTGATCCGAGCGTGGCCTTTGTTGAAAAACATAGCGGAAGTCCGAAGTTTCTTAGGACTTGCCGGCTATTATAGGCGCTTTGTGGAGAACTTATCGAGGATTGCACTCCCTCTCACTAAACTGACTAGGAAAGATCATGAGTTCGTTTGGTCGCCCGAGTGCGCACGAGCTTTTGAAGAGCTGAAGAGCCGTCTGACCACGGCGCCAATTCTATGCTCGCCATGTGGTACGGAAGGCTACGAAATCTATAGCGACGCCTCGGGGAGTGGTTTGGGTTGTGTCCTAGTGCAGTTCGGAAAGGTAATTGCCTACGACTCCCGTCAGTTGAAGGTTCATGAGAGGAATTACCCGGTCCATGATTTGGAGCTAGCGGCCGTGGTATTTGCTCTCAAACTTTGGAGGCATTATTTGTATGGCGTGAAGATCGACATCTTTACCGACCACAAGAGCCTCAAGTACCTGCTGGATCAAAGGGAGTTGAATATGCGTCAGAGGAGGTGGATGGAGTTCCTGGGGGACTACACTTTCGACATCAAATATAGTCCTGAAAAGGGAAATGTAGTTGCAGACGCGTTGAGTCATCGGGCTCCCGCTCAAGCAAATTGGGATTTGATGCACGATGAGCGTCTAATCCGCGAACTGGAAGAAATGGAGATCATTTGCGTTGATAGAAGAGCGTCTACTTCAGCATGCTTGAACTGGATGGAGGTTCAATACGACCTTGCCGACCGAGTTCGACAGGCATTGGAGCTGGATGAGAGCATGAAACGCTATAAAGCGGAAACCGTGGATGGGTTAAACGCTGATTTCTCCTTCGAAGATGGCCTTATGTGGAAATAGGGCAGATTGTGCGTCCCAAACATTGGTACTCTACGGGCGGAGTTGATGTACGACACGTTTCCATGTCCGGACGCATGACCAACAAAGGGAGTATCCTCAGGAACGCGATCCACGGTTTTGACACACCCGCCTCCAAGTTCCCTTGGATCAACAACGACCCATCGCCAAAACCGAAGTCTGAGAAGCAAGGCGCGCGGAAGGATCGCGCAACTCCCGAGTTGGCTGAAAAAGCCAAATTTCAGGCATCAGCGAATCCGCCGCAGTTCGATACATGCCGCAAGAGAAAGGGACAGCATCAGCAGTTCGAGAAGGCTGAACTGCTCACTCAGAACCGAGCAGACCGCTCCCAAGGGCTAGCAAATCAAGGCTCCCAGAGCTTCACCCCGCTGAATACCCCCCGCGAGCACATATTGTCTGTAATCAGCAATAGCAAGATTATCAACTGGCCCAAATGGCTCTCCCTGCACAGGGGAGATCAAGCCCAATTCTGCCACTTCCACAAAGGCCGAGGGCGCCGAACGGAGCACTGTGCAAGACTGAAAGAAGAAATTGAACGCCTCGTCCATTTAGGGCACCTGGAGGCTTTCCGTGAAGAGGCACATAGGGATGCTACCAAAGATCAGTCGCTGGGTCACCGCCGCCCATCATGCTGAATGACCTAAAAAGCTCGAGCAAGCGCAGCACAACAGGAGCTCGAGGTTTCCTCCTCTCTCGTAAAATATGTATCAGAAACTTACTGGCTCAAAAGCCGCAAGATTGCACTTGCGCATGTATCAATATTTTCTATTTATATTATATCTGTTCTAAACTGTTCTACTACAGGAACCACTTCGGGGCCCTGCCTCGGGGACTTTGCACCGCCGTCGATTGATGGTTCGCCCTTCTCCTCCGCCGTCGAGTCCCGGTGTCGTAGGGGCCTGCCCCCTTACGTTCACCCTCGGTTTGAATACACCAGCTATTCACCGGCCACTTCGGGGTCCTGCCCCGGGGACTTTGCACCGCCGTCGATTGAAGGTTCGCCCTTCTCCTCCGCCGCCGAGTCCCGGTGTCGTAGGGGCCTGCCCCCCTTACGTTCACCCCCGGTTTGAATACACCAGCTATTCACCGGCCACTTCAGGGCCCTGCCCCGGGGACTTTGCACCGCCGTCGATTGAAGGTTCGCCCTTCTCCTCCGCCGTCGAGTCCCGGTGTCGTAGGGGCCTGCCCCCCCTTACGTTCACCCTCGGTTTGAATACACCCGCTATTCACCGGCCAAGCCGCGAGCCAGACTCGTGCGAAAGCCGCAAGCACAGACTTGCGCAAACTAATTTTTTATGTAAAAGCTGCGAGCACAGACTCGTGCAAACTAATTATATATATATAAACCGCGAGCGCAGACTCGTGCAAACTAGTATAAAAGCCCCGAGCTCAGAACCGTGCAAACTCATCTGTAATTTTGAAAACAATCAAACTGTGCAGGTGCTAACAACCAGATTGACAAGATCATGTAGGAAAATAAGTACAACGCATGCAATAAAGGAGATACAACCACATCCGACAAACACACAAGCAAACAACAAAGCTGAAAGCGAGAAAATGAAAGATAAACGACATCAGTCCTCGGCCACGTCCGAGTAGTCATCCCCAGAAAGATCTCCGGCTCCAAGGCCAGCGGTGTCGCACCCGAACTTCCTCCCCATCATACGGAGAGTCTTCTGCATGCCTCTCTGAAAAGAGACTTCGCACTCGTCCGCTATCAGGGGCTCTACCTCATTCGTCATCACCTCGGCGCGAATCTCTTCCACCATCTGGAAACGCTCTTCCGCAAAAGTGAAGGAATCCTTGTACTCGGCTACTCCAGTCGCCTTGGCCTCCTCAAGACTCTGCTCGATCGACGACAGTCGGTCCACCTCGCTCCGTAGGAAGCCCAACTCCCCCTCCAGGCGAAACATCTCCCCCTGCGCGTCTGATAGTTGACGAAGGGCATCATGGGCGAGCGCCTTATCACCGCCGTACTCCGCTGGAAGCTTCTCGACTTCACCCTCCTACTGCTTGATATGAGCTATGTCACGGTCCCTCTTCCTATGCAAAACGGACATGTCACACCTCGCCACGCGTAACTCCTCCTGAAGAGCGAAGTAGTTGTCCTTGAGGCTCACATAATGATCGTTCCATGTGAGCGCAACGCTAGTCAAAGCCTCTGCCTGCAAGAAAAAGTCGAACGGTTAGCAAGCGTAAATAAGAACGGAGAGTAAACGTTGAGATCAAGAAAGAAGAGCTTCACTTACCACACAAGCCATCGCTTGAAGTGAGGAAGAAACTCGCTTCGCCAGCATGAGGGGAGGTGGTGGCGGCAAATCCTCCGGCGGGACCCGGTCGGCAATAGGAGACGCCAAAATCTCCACCTCCAGATCGGATGAAACCGACTCACTTCTAGGCCGGCTCAGGCCGGCCTCGCAATCTTGACTCATAGGCGCCAGTGGAACAGGGCCCGGACCGGAAGGGCCATTCTTGATAATGATCTTCCTCTTTTTCCCACGATCTAAGGGAACAGCATCCTCCCGCTCGGGATCCCAGGAAAGCCCCACCGAGTGCAGTCGACGTGTTGAAACCGACAACTCGGTCTCTGTGGAGTTCGGGGCCCTCAGCGAGGCTGAGGTGCTACCAACCCTTACTCCCCCCAAGGGAGAGCTCTAGGTTGAAGGTGTTGGAACTAAAACTGGACAAAGGGCTTAGTGGGGAGGTCCCGCCACATACCCGGAAGTCCCCTTGGAACTTCCCCTCCCAAGCCACTACTAAGCTTGGGCACCACTGGAGCCTCTCCTCACCCCCTAGAGAGACTTGGGGAGGGAGAGAGGGAAGGAGAGAGCTAGCCTAGGATGAAAGATCTCTCCAAATGGTGCCCCTTGGTCCTATTTATAGGATTTTTGAAGTTGGGCTGCCAATAGCCAAAAACTGGTCTGCCAGATTACCAAAATACCCCTGAATTGGGCTGCGGATAGCCGAATCCCGCTGTTCTGAAACGCTAAATGCAGACCACTGGACTGCGAATAGCCAAACTGGACTGCGAATAGTAATCTGGACGAGGGGGGCCTCCCCTGGGCGAGAGGGGGGGCGAACCACCCCTCCCCCTCTCTGCCCCTACCTGCTGGGCGAGAGAGAGGGGGGGGGGGGGGGGGCGAGACCCCCCCTCCACTCTCTCCGCCTCTACCTTCTGGGTGAGAGAGGGAGGGGAGAGACCCCCCCTCCCCTCTCTCCGCCTCTTCCTGCTGGGCGAGAGAGGGAGGGGCAAGACCCCCCTCCCCTCTCTCCGCCTCTTCCTGGTGGGCGAGAGAGGGAGGGGCGAGACCCCCCCTCCCCTCTCTCCGCCTCTTCCTGCTGGGCGAGAGAGGAAGGGGCGAGACCCCCCCCCCCCCCCCCCCCTCCCCTCTCTCTGCCTCTTCCTGCTGGGCGAGCGGGAGGTTTCTGCCTCTACCGCTCTCCATCCTTTCTCTCTGTCTTGGATCATACTACAAACGAGGCACAAATGAGCTCTTGGGTCCCGGCAACCTACTCGGCGAATATAGGGTTGTACACAATCCCCGCTCTTTTCGAGCGAGGTACACGCTCGGAAAGAAATGTCCAACCCTGTGTATTCGACGAGTGTCGCTGGAAACCCGACTAACGGTGCTATCTTGAAAAAACATATAGCCTCTCCGAGAGTTCCTCCGACCCTGCCGGCTAGCGAGGGGAACTAATCATTTAACCTCCCTGGGAGGTCAACCTGCCCTGCCGTCTAGTGAGAGCCCGGTCAGCGGAACCATCCATGGGGAACATCACATATCCTCCCTAGGAGGTCAACCTGCCCTGCCGTCTAGTGAGAGCCCGGTCAGCGGAACCATCCAAGGAGAACATCACTTAACCTCCCTAGGAGGTCAACCTGCCCTGCCGTCTAGTGAGAGCCCGGTCAGCGGAACCATCCAAGGGGAACATCACATATCCTCCCTAGGAGGTCAACCTGCCCTGCCGTCTAGTGAGATCCCGGTCAGCGGAACCATCCAAGGGGAACATCACTTAACCTCCCTAGGAGGTCAACCTGCCCTGCCGTCTAGTGAGAGCCCGGTCAGCGGAACCATCCAAGGGGAACATCACATATCCTCCCTAGGAGGTCAACCTGCCCTGTCGTCTAGTGAGAGCCCTGTCAGCGGAACCATCCAAGGGGAACATCACTTAACCTCCCTAGGAGGTCAACCTGCCCTGCCGTCTAGTGAGAGCCCGGTCTTGCTCTTGCT
This sequence comes from Dactylorhiza incarnata, assembly GCA_033032865.1. Lineage (NCBI taxonomy): Eukaryota > Viridiplantae > Streptophyta > Magnoliopsida > Asparagales > Orchidaceae > Dactylorhiza > Dactylorhiza incarnata. The sequence continues at coordinate 9,252,963 of JAWHQI010000015.1, forward strand.
TGATCTTGAAAAGTGCTTCAACATCTTTCTTCCTCTTCCTTGACGTCGAGAAGCGCAGCAGGAAGCCTCGACGCAAGTCTTCAAAGGCATAGATGGATCCCGCAGGGAGCTGGTGGAACCAATCTCTAGCCTTCTCCTTCAGAGTTGTCGCGAAGAGTCGACATTTGAAAGCGTCCGACATGGGCATGATGGAGACCATGTCTTCAAACCACTGCAGGTGTAAGACGGGGTCATCCTTGCCGAAGTAGTGAGACATCTTCGCCCCCTTGAACCCTTCCGGAATCGGGGCCGAGAGGATCAGCTCACAAAAGGGACCTCCCGTGCTCGCCCCCCTTTGGGGCTGGGCGAGTGGGGGCCTGACGCCTCCCCACTCGCCCCCTTGGGCCTGGGCGAGTGGGGGCCTGGCGCCTCCCCACTCGCCCCCTTGGGGCTGGGCGAGTGGGGGCCTGACGCCTCCCCACTCACCCCTTCCCGGCACCTCCTTCCTGGATGGCTGCCCAAGGGTGCTCTCGCCAACCAAGTACTCGATCCACCCTTGGAGCACGAAAATGTACATGGACATGAAGAAACTTTTCTGGTGGCCGGGTGATGAGTCCTGATCCTATACACTTTTATGGACTCATCTGGGCCGTTTATTTAGTCATTTCACTGCACTTTAGCCCTGTTTTAGCTCATATTGGTCATTCTATGCTAGGTGCACTTATTGGCCCTATTTTGGTGTTTTTTCGTATCTTTCTTCATTAGTAGTTTTCATGTACTATTAGGTGTCACTTTCAGTGGCTAGATTCGTGGTTGTGCTGGATTAGGAGTCGTGCAGGTGTTCCCAGTGCAATTCTGCACAGGAACACTGCGCACGATCACCGGTTCTATTGCGCACGACCACTGGTCGTGCGCCACTAATCGTGTGCACTTAACCCTTTTTTTTTCACGAGTTCTGTTTGGTGCAGTGCGCACGACCATCAACGCCAGTGCGCACGACCACCGGTCGTGCGCCACTGCTCGTGCGCACTTACCATTTAATTTCCGAGTTCTATTTGCTGTAGTGCGCACGACCATCAACTCCAGTGCGCACGACCACCGGTCGTGCGCCACTGGTCGTGCGAACATGTTATTTTATAATTTCTGTCTTTGCAGGTTCCGTCCAGGCAGAGCGCACGATCACCGAATTCTAGTGCGCACGACCACTGGTCGTGCGCCAATGACCGTGCGCACTGTTTAATTCCAGCGCCTATAAATTCCCTGCTCGCGATTTAGGTCGGGGACTCCGCCGTATTCCGCCGTTTTATGCTCCAGTTCGCCCAGATTCGCCCCTCCACCGTCGCCCACCATATGGAGGTGCTCCGGGCTTGCTCTTCACGCCAATCCTGAGCCGGAGTTTCCTCTCGGCCTCCTCCTTCATCCAAGAGCTTCAAAGAGAGATCTAGCCGTCATCTCCATCGAGCAAGAGGAAGTTCGCAACCTCTACCGGATCGTGACACGAAGAAGACGGGTCCATTGGAGAGTCGTGACAACTCTCTCTACCCCGGACGTAGTTGCGGACTGAGTTTGGACGCGGATTGACAACCCGGCAATTCCAACCGTGAATCTACAACGAGACTTCGGATTCGGTCGATTTCTTGCCTTATTCTTCTCTTATTGATTGTTGTAATAGCTAGATCTATATATTTTGATGAAGTTGCACTTAGACTTGCTTCTATTTATATAGATTTCATGTTTGTGTGAAATGCTCTTGTGGTCTATGTGTTTATGAGGAGCGCCACCATCCATTTTCCACTCCACCACCGTGTCCGGTGCCACACTAGCAATTGCTAGTGGCGTGCTTGTCGAAGAGGTGCTTGCGACCCTCATTCCGTTTGCCTTCTCGTCCATCCGCCCTTACGAAGTAGCGCGTTCAAGGCCTACGTAGTCATCCATCCCGCCAAGCGAAGCACTGCATAGCGGCATTGCATAGGAGTAGTTGTAGTTGTTTTCTTTTATTTTCCAAAAGCCAACCCAACTCCCCCGCATTCCATCCGGTTTAAGGACTTCAATCTCAAGTCCTTCCTCGAAACCTAACTCCACCTTACTGTGTTCCTCAAGAGACCGACACTCGGGAATTCTATTCCCAAAATTTATTACTTGCGCGACCGGTGCACTTGCCGAATCCTCGTATCACCGGGTATGAAGAAGGACACTGCCCTCTACGTGGCCAAGTGCACTTGCCTTCCAAGGTGCCCGACTGAGCATTGGTTTGGGAGGGGAAGCTCTCTAAGATCTTCCGGGTGAGTGGCGGGACCTCCTCGCTACAGTCTTGGGTCGGTTCCAGGTTTTCCATCCTCGGTCTGAAGAGTTTGGTGAGGGAGAAGTAGACGCAGGCTACACCCCCCAGTGGGTCCGAACTCAGAGACCGGTTGACGGTTTCAACACCGGGAGGGGGGTCTTACAAATGGTATCAGCTTGCAACGATCCTGAGATAAAGAAGTCCATTAAACCACTAGGACACCCCTGCTAGCTAAATCAGTTTGAGGATAAACTGATGCAGCGGAAGCGGTGGTGTGCCCATGTGTGATTCACATTAAGTATGTCCACTTTTTCCTATAGAAAGTGCCAACCTAAGCCAAACTCGTACCCTTACGTATAGATGATGGCTCATTCCGAGACAGTAATTGGTATTCCCATTCCAAGATTCAGAATTGGTTTAGCATAGGATTGATGCCAACCTAACTAGGATACCATTTTGGTCGACTTAGCATGATATGTCGTGACATACCCTAACCTTATACCAATCTCAGGGATGATGTGGCCAAGCAATAAGTGACCACAAATGACTAAGGGAAGAGTTCAACGTGAGGGGAAATGCTAGAGACTCACACCCTGAGATTTCTATCTCAGATATGGAGTGATATTATCTCCTTACCCAAAATAATAGGGCAATCTCAAGGAGATTGGTGCATGTAGTCTATTATCAACTTAGTAAGAAACCATTAAGCATGCCTTCTATATTGTATGTAGATACCTCTCACTTCTATTTATGTAGAAGGTTTCATATGGAGAAGATATGATAAGAATTTGGATCCAGAGAAGGCCCATTTTGGACGAATGTGTTATATTGGTGGTAGAAGAAACTCAGCTGAAGAGATATGGGGGCTTAACTCTTCGTTTATTGGGCTAGTTATGTACCGACTTGGGTTCCTTGAGGATTTAAAATCGTTGTAATTCTTGACATTGGAAGTGGGGACCCTTGAAGGGTTAATTCACCTTAAGCAAGGCGGGCTGCTCAGGCCATGTATGGGTTGATAGGAATTTTATTAGCGCAATAAGAGAGGAAAGCATTTTGCAGATGATAATTTTATCTATATTGTTCTAAGATTATGTGGATTAGTAACGAGAAGAGTAGATATGCAGCTATGTTGTAATAACATTATAACTGGGAAGTTAATGAAATTTTGTGCATTCATTGCTAGTATGACGATAAACTACCCCTGAGTTTGGAAATTCTCGGTGAACATTCCCTTAGTGTTGTAATTACTTGACCTTAGGAAATTAATAAGTGTTAGGCGGTGTAGTCAACAAGATTAATATGACTTGATTGATGATCTAAAATCCTAAAAGTTTTTATAAAATAAACATGCTTTGGATGATCGTTGGCAGGGATGGTAGGGCGCTTGGAATGGATTTGATTTAGTTTATCATATTGTGAAGTATGCCCTACTTTCGGTAGTCTGCATAACCCGCGTCGAAGGGAAATCATCCTGAGCCTTGCACCTTGGTTCATGTTAAGTTCAAACATATGTAAATGTACCGGGTGGTTGGATGTTATTTGTACATGCTCTCATTACAATGAGATGCAGCTTGGTCATCGTCGTAAAAATTTGAATTTCTACATCACGACCGATATATAAGTGCGTCGATACGGGGATCTATAGGGTAAGAATTCAAAGTCAAGGAGTATATGCCCTTAAGGTTTGTGCTCATACGTGAGATGAATGTACCATATGGGCGGTGGAAGAAATTTAGTCCAAAAACGTATGGGGGCTTGTCCCTTTGTTTATTGGACTATTAACGTATCGACTTCGTTTTCCCTTAGATCTTGTGTATTTGAAGAGTACGTGAACAATGATGTTTAGATTCGTGATAACCTCTCAATATGGGTGATAGCGTCAAGGGTGTTGAGACACGCCGTGAATTGAACACGTGAAGGGGATATTGATGATAAGTTGCACTTACTTATTTAGTGAGATATGAATATGTCTCTATACAAACAAGTAAGAGTACGTGTAGCGTTTTACCTCGACAAGGTAGATTTCTAAAGGCTCTGTACCGAAACCCAACCGTTGGATAAGGTATATGTTCACGGTTGAGGAGCCCTTAAATGAAATGATTTAAATCACGGGATAAAAGTGGTGCCAATTTTTGAATCTGGTGCAAATCAAAGTAAAGCCGGGAGTAGACAAAAGTAACACTTGACTCGAGGTCACGTGTTATTAGAAGGGAACGATGTGATTATCACCCATGCGAGGTGTAGAGTCATGGATTCACCTTACTTTGAGCCTCGATAATGATTCATAATATCACCAGAACCAAATGATAAGCATCATCGGATGATCACGTGCGGAATTTAGAAACTTTTTGGAAACATAAACGCTTTCTGAGCTTAAACCCTTGAGGAAGTAGCATCACTTTTGGTAATTGGTGCATTTAAAGGGCATAATGTCATGGCAAGTGCGGTGGGGTGAGTGCAGGACTTGACTATTATGTGGATTTGAAGTCAAGCGGTAAACATCCATGATGTTTAACCATTGTAATTATCTTGCCATAACTAGATACTGGACTTGGTTGGTGGCTTTTGCATGAATTATTATAAGGTGATTGATGAGTCTCATTTATATACACATTTATGGACTCATCTGGGCCGATTATCTAGTATATGCACTACACTTTAAGCATGTTTTCATTCATATTGGTTATTCCTTGCTAGGTGCACTCTTAGGCCCGTTTCGGTGTGCATTTGCGCTCCTTGTTATTGGGGGTAAGCACATGGTGCTCCCCTTCCATTTCTCTATGTTTATCTGGTGTTGGAGGTGTATTCCCAGCTATTTTATCTTGTATGCAGGTGGCCGGATTATCTTGTATCCAGTTTTCTCCCAGAATTCATGACTGTGTGAAACACACGGTCGTGCGTTTTCCTTGACGCATGGGCTGTTGCGGTCGTGCGCTCTGATCTGGGCAGAAAACGATCGATCTGAATTTACTCGTGCGTTTTGACGCACGGGCGGAATCGCCCGTGCATGAGTAAAACACACGGTCTCCTGTTTCTCCTTGTTTTAGTCATTTCTGAATTTACCCGTGCGTTTTGACGCACGGACAGATTTGCCCGTGCGTGAGTAAATCGCACGGGCGGCGCAGCTTCGTCTTCACGCCAACTTTTATCTTTAATTAACGCACGGGCAACGCACGGTCGTGCGTTCGACCGTGCGTGACCAAAATTCTGCCTATTTAGTATTTAATGCAGGAATTGCTGCTGCCATCGGGAGAGGACGGAGAGCTCGATCCCCCTGGCAGGAAAAGCCTGGAATCCCGCCATTTTCACCCCTTCCACCGTAGGAGATAAGAGGAGACCTTCTCCGGCGATCTCCTTCATCATTCCTCGATCCGGGAGCATTTCAAGCTTTCTCCGCCACTAGCTCAAGCATTCCTCGCCGAGGAGACCATAGAAGCACCAAAGATCGTTGGAGCGGTGACAGCCTCCTTCAAGCTAGCACACCATCTGAGGGCCGAGCCAGGAGAGAGCCCGACAACCCCTCATTCCGGCCGAGAATCCAAGACGCGGTGACATCTTCTTTGTGGTCCTCTCTAACCCTTGATGCATGTACTTTCTTTGTGTTGTTGTATGAACGCTTGTTAGGTTAATATTATGTATTCTTGCTTGTGTTCATGTGCAATGATGATCTGGTGGCAAGAATAGCCATTTTTGTTATTGTGATAGCCTAGGTTGTTTGTTTGTGAAGCCACCTAGCAATTGCTAGTGGTGATGTTAGCGAAGAGGTGTATACGTTCCTCACAAAACCTCGCACTGTGGCCACTACACCCGCTCACCGAAGCACGGCATCACGGCCGCTGCACTCACCCACACCTTGCGAAGCGATGATTTTCGACCCGCATTTCTCTTCATTCTGCAATAGCGTAGGAACCCAAATCACAGCCCCCCTTTGTTACTTAGTTATCCTTTTAACTAATTTCCGGTTTGAGCAAATCATACTACCCAACTTGCGGTCCTTTGAGAGCGATATTCGTGGAGTTCCTCCCGATTTTATTACTTGAGCGACCGGTGCACTGCCGTCGTATCGCATTTCGTGCTTGCTAATTAGCAGTGCTAAAATAGCGCATCAAGTTTTTGGCACCGTTGCCGGGGACTGCAAGCGTGTATGATTTGTTTTTCTTTGGAAATTCGTTTTAGGGTTTTTTTTATCTTCTTTTGTGTTGAAGAGGGTGTATGCATAGAAGAGATTCCGGTGAGTGTGCAACATTTGACCCTGAAATAGAGCGTGCCCTCCGGGCGCGTCTCCGTGCTGCTGCCACCATGGATGTTAATGGAAATCAGGCTGAACCTGGAGTGGGAAATGTACCGGTCGTGGGTCAGGTAGATGACGAGAATGAAGTGGCTAGGCCACGACCCAGGACTATGAGAGATTACACTACACCCACTGTTGGGAGTGTGTACCCTGGATTTGGCCTGGCTATCACCAATAACAACTTTGAGATAAAGCCGGCCATCCTGAACATGATCCGCAACCAGGCCCAATTCTCTGGGTTAGCCAGTGAAGACCCCCATCTTCATTTGGTTGAATTCGCAGAAATTTGCGGGACATTTCGGTACGCAGGGCTGGCTGACGAGACGGTGAAGCTCAGGTTGTTCCCTTTCTCTCTACGTGACAAGGCAAAGGCGTGGCTCCACATGATACCACATAGCAAAGCTACCACTTGGGACGCTCTGCATGAAAAATTTCTGGCGAAGTTCCATCCTATCGATAAAGTCATAAACTTGCGGAGGGAAATTGCAACCTTCCAACAACATGATCAGGAGGCTCTCTCAGAAGCTTGGGAGAGGTTCATGAACCTTCTCCGGAAATGTCCAAAGCATGAGCTGCAACCATGGACCATAGTAGAAAATTTTTATTTTGCTATTGAGCCTAACTACAGGGCCATGATTGATGTTGATGCAGGTGGAACTCTGATGAACCACACCCCCGAAGAGGCATTACGGATCGTCCAAGACACTGCCATTCAAAGCTCCTTTTGGACTGCTGGAAGAAATGCTCCAAGGAACGCTCGGGGACTCTTTGAGGTGAACACATCTGGCGCACCTGCTGAAAGTACCATGCTACTAAAGAGGCCTACCCTCCGTTTTGCCTCAGTAATGATGATATCATGCCAAGGTTGTGGAAGCCTGGGTCATCATGCATATGAGTGCCCCACAGGTGAGCAACCTACCGAAGTTTTTTTTTGATGAAAGCGTCAATTATATTTATGATCAAAATCATGGAGCATCGTTTAATAATGCCTATAACTCGGGCGTGAGGAGTCATCCAAACTTCTCTTGGAAACAAAATGCTCCAGGCCAACGATGGCAAGAAGGCTCGCATCAATTCGATGCCCAAGCCTCCGGTAGCCAACCGCGGCCGCCTCAACCGAGTTATAATCAAGGTGCTCCAACTCCTAAGAAGAGCAACCTTGAAGAAATGATGGAAAGGTTTATGCATGCCCGAACTCGAATATGGTTAACCAAACCGCGTCCATGCGAAGCTTGGAGACGCAATTGGGCCAATTGTTAACCGAGCATTCGCAAGGGACCCTTCCCAGCAATACGGAAAAAAATCCTATCAATCAAGGGAAGAGTCTTACCGACACGAAGTGGTTAACCCAAGTGAATTAGTAATCACTTGTTCTATTAATAATTTCCAAACTGCTGCCTTATGTGACTCCGGTTCATCCTGCAACATCCTTGCATTGCAAGACGTTGCTAAATTGCAACTCGTGATGAACACGGACGATCAGAAGTCTTTGGTGCTTGCTAATGGGACCATTATTCAGTCGGAGGGAGAAGTGAAGAATGTTGAAGTCATGGTTGAGGGCACGGTGGTGGTCTCTGACTTTCAAGTATTGGGACCCCAGGAGAATAAATCTATCCCCATCTTGGGAGTGCCGTTCTTGAAAGAGAGTGGTGCCACTTTGGATTTCTCTGCAGGGAGAGTTGTCATTCCTACTTGCCCCAAGATTGTGACCGAAACATTGTCTCGCTCTCCCCAAAGTATTTCTGATAAATCTCTTAGTGATGCAGGAATCAGGGTTGAAATAGCATCGTCGGAAGAAGAAAAGGATGAGAAGCAATCATGCGAAAAATAAGAAGAAGTAGATTTGCGAAAGGAATGTGACCCGGAGAGGAAGGAGAGCCTCGTTTCTGAACCCGCTAAGCAGAACTTAACTCGGGACAATGTCCCATTTTTATTTAACAAGAAATCTTGTAATAAACTTCTTAAACAGTCGGTCTCTCGGGCTGACCCAGTTGGCACTGCGGTAACGGGAGTGATGCCACCCACCACCAAGGTGGGAAAATCTGACGACTACCAACGCTGGCACTCTCCTACCGTGGAGAAACTGAAACAAGAAAGAAAATTGCGTGGTTCACGCTCCACTGCTTTCAGTGGCAAGATGGCAGAGGCTAGGGAAAAATTGGGTAACACCAATTTTGGCCCTAAAGCTTTCACCTCCAGCCTACGAGCCACTAGAGACTTGCACTACAAAAGCACGTATAGCGGATGTTCTTTTCTTATGATGTGATCTGCGTTTGTGAAACTTTTCTCCAAATTTTCTGCTCTGTGAACAATGCTTAATACAGGTATTGGTCCACCTTTAAGGACGTTAAACAAAAGGGCATCTTGAAAGACAACCCTTGGGGACCACCTGGTTCCGTTTGCCTTTTAATTCCTTTTATGTTTTGTTATTGCCTTTTTGCTAACATCATAGGTGGAAGCTCTCGCGTGGAGGATGAGGAAAGTGAAAAATTTAATGTTGGAACTACCGCACTTCTGGCATGCTCTTCTATGAGCATAGGTCAACTCTACCCCTTTCCTACTTATTTTTGAATTGTTTATTCTAGTTGGTTTTGATCAAGCCTGGGGGAGATAGTGATCGGTGCACGTGCACACACTTTGCATGACATGTTAGAATGTGCTGAGTTAGGATTTGTATTTTGTTGCACACATTGCATACACTTGCACCTAGTTCACGCGCACTTGATCACGCATGCTTATTGGGTATCGCTGTGAGGTTCCCCGCTCATAAGAATTGGATTGTTAGCGTATGAGTGAGGAGTAGAGAAAAATATTGACTCGAGTAGTGTTCTAGTCAAGTGCTCCCGTCACGCCTAGAAATTCAATTAGAGTAGAATAAAATTCAGAGTTATAATTTAATTATTTCTATTATAGTAGCTTCAATTTATTTTACTTTAGCGGTGAATCCGGTGAATCCAACGGTAGCATAAGGTCGAGTGTAGCTAGACTAGTAGTAGCTTATTACTAGGGTCGGAAGGAAGGACAACCTTTATCGGTGGCTAGAACTTGCACTAGGCGACTCTTGAAACGATTGCGTTGAAAGTACCCGTTATAAAATGTGATTAGGCCATTTCTTGATCCGTTTGTGCTTTTGAAATCCTTACCTATGTAATCACCGTTGCAAGCCCACTTGAGCCTACCTTTCCTCCTTGTTTTGCTCCATACGGCCGAACCTATTTTCGCACCAACCTTTGAGCTGAAAGAAATTTCTTTTTTGATCGCATTTGGTGTCATCTTTGTTGTGCATGGCAGATTTGAATTAGCTAAAGGAGCTGTTTTATTAAGCATGTAAAAGTTATTTTGTCGAAAAGAGAAAAGAAAAGAAAAAAAAAGTTGTGCAAAAATAATATTCTCTCGACAAATTCAATTTATATTTGGCTTAGCACGCGCCTAGGGTTCAGTTGAAGTCTGGGGGTGTTGTGTAATTCTTGAAAATATTGTATTGGTGATTGTAATTTTTTTGAGTGTTCGGGTTGTGTTGAATGCGATTCCCATCGTCCTTCTACTTACCTAGCCTAAACTCAACCTAAGCCCAATCCTAACCCATAAGTCCTATTGATTTTATTTACGAGTCGTCTCATGCAGTAGAGAGAGTGCGAACGTGCAATCCTATGGACACCGACTTTGATGGATTTCTTAGGAGTTTGTCCCGAGCTTCGATTCGAGTAATACTCTACTCATTTGTCACGCTATTTTCCCTTTTGCGCGACTGAAAGATTCACCGGGATTCACCATCCAAGTAAAGTTAATTTCGAACTACTGTTCTAGAAATAGTTAGACATAATCTTGAGTTTAATTCTGTTCTAATGTATTTCTATGCACGTGCGCATGCGACTTCGCATAGGTCTCTACCGCTCAAACTCACGCTAACATCCAATTGTTCCGACAGGAGAGCTGAGTAGTTTGCCCGAGACGTGCAAATGGTTAAGTCTGAGGGTGTGATGAGTCCCATTTATATACATATTTATGGACTCATCTTGGCCGATTATCTAGTCTATGCACTACACTTTAGGCATGTTTTCATTCATATTGGTTATTCCTTGCTACGTGCACTCTTAGGCCCGTTTCGGTGTGCATTTGTGCTCCTTGTTATTGGGGGTAAGCACATGGTGCTCCCCTTCCATTTCTCTATGTTTATCTGGTGCTGGAGGTGTATTCCCAACTATTTTATCTTGTATGCAGGTGGCCGGATTATCTTGTATCCAGTTTTCTCCCAGAATTCATGACTCTGTGAAACGCACGGTCGTACATTTTCCTTGACGCACGGGCTGTTGCGGTCATGCGCTCCGATCTGGGTAGAAAACGATCGATCTGAATTTACTCGTGCATTTTGACGGACGGGCATAATCGCCCGTGCGTGAGTAAAACGCACGGTCTCCTGTTTCTCCTTGTTTTAGTCGTTTCTGAATTTACCTGTGCGTTTTGACGCATGGACGGATTTGCCCGTGCATGAGTAAATCGCACGGGCGGCGCAGCCTCGTCTTCAAGCCAACTTTTATCTTTAATTAACGCACGGGCAACGCACGGTCGTGCGTTCGACCGTGCGTGACCAAAATTCTGCATGTTTAGTATTTAAAGCAGGAATTGCTGCTGCCATCGGGAGAGGATGGAGAGCTCGATCCCCCTCGCGGGAAAAGCCTAGAATCCCGCCATTTTCACACCTTCCACCGTAGGAGACAAGAGGAGACCTTCTCCGACGATCTCCTTCATCATTCCTCCATCCGGGATCATTTTCAATCTTTCTCCGCCACTAGCTCAAGCATTCCTCGCCTAGGAGACCATAGAAGCGCTGAAGATCGTTGGAGCGGTGACAGCCTCCTTCGAGTTAGCACACCATCTGAGGGCCGAGCCCGGAGAGAGCCCGACAACCTCTCATTCCGGCCGAGAACCCAAGACGCGATGACATCTTCTTTGTGGTCCTCTCTAACCCTTGATGCTTGTACTTTCCTTGTGTTGTTGTATGAACGCTTGTTAGGTTAATATTATGTATTCTTGCTTGTGTTCATGTGCAATCATGATGTGGTGGCAAGAATAGCCCTTTTTGTTGTTGTGATAGCCTAGGTTGTTTGTGTGTGAATCCACCTAGCGATTGCTAGTGGTGATGTTAGCGAAGAGGTGAATTCGACCCTCACAAAAACTCGCACTGTGGCCACTCCACCCGCTCACCGAAGCGCGGCATCACGGCCGCTGCACTCACCCACACCTTGCGAAGCGGTGCTTTTCGAACCGCATTTCTCTTCATTCTGCAATAGCGTAGGAACCCAAATCACAACCCCCCTTTGTTACTTAGTTATCCTTTTAACTAATTTCCGGTTTGAGCAAATCATACTACCCAACTTGCGGTCCTTTGAGAATGATATTCGGGGAGTTCCTCCCTATTTTATTACTTGAGCGACCGGTGCACTGCCGTCGTATCGCATTTCGTGCTTGCTAATTAGCAGTGCTGAAATAGCGCATCAGTGATCATAACGATTGTTGAAACTTAATATCAAGTGGAAGCCGTGCTAAGTGTAAAAGATGCGTGTTGTATGAATGATTGCATCAGACGAGATTACATTGATGGAAGCGATTGATAATGATATAGATAATGATGGTTGTACTAGAAGATGAGATTAAGCCTTGCTTCTACATTTTTAATACATAAGAGAGACGATCTTGCGGGTACAATAACTGTTTGGGTATTTGAGTTTTGACCCAAGGATATGACATCGTGAATTTTATGGTTGATCACCCGTTTGACTTTGAGGCCATCCTCATTTAATGCAAAAAATTTGGATGCACGGAAGTGATGATGTTGGAAGTGCTACACGTTATTTGGATAACGATGCTTGGGATTGGAAGAATCAATTTATTTTTGCAAATCTAAAGCACATGACTCCTTTGGTGGAGGATTCTAAATTTTATCCCGAGGCACGAGTAGTAACCTCATGTGTATTGGGGTCACCGATCTTAAGGGGGTTTAGATCAAAGGTGCAATGAAATTTGGTTTATTAAGGTGAGGGAACAAAGGAGTATGGGTTTCGGTTGTTTCCAACCTGCCCGTAGAGTGGGCATGGCTACAAACCCAACTCTGTCTTATCACCACAATATTTGTGTTTGCATCAGGATGAGAGACACTTAAGATTTCTCTGTGCATAATTTGGATTATAAGTGTCATGAAGTATAACAGAAGTACACTCGGGAGAAATTGGAAGTGAGGTAATGTGAATGAGTTGACCCTCACTAGTGGTGAGTGGGATTTAAAGTGTACTCCAGATGACTTTTGTGATCTGAACTTAAACCCCCTAACCTCAACTTAAATTTCGGGGACAAAATTGTTTCTTTGTTTATTGGATTTGTAACATCCCAGTGTGTGCTAGGCCCCTATGATGAAAATAAAAACCAACGTCTACATTTTCTTTTGCAATAATATGTATGATTATGACGAAGTGCGATTTCATGATTATTTGTTCGCCGGCGGCAACATACGAATAAAGATGTTGTTATCTTAGTATACCAAGGCCATGTTCCATGATTTCTGATAATTTATATGGCAGCTGCTAATAGGAAAGAAATGATGTGCGGATAGCAATTTTTGGTGACTAGATTTTACGGAGGTGTTTGTTTTGGAAAAATTTTAAACATGCCGCATTAAATAATTACTATTATGCATTAAATCATGGAGCCGACTGAGTATTGTTGGGCTTGGTAAGTATTGAGAAGTGATATAGAATCATACAAGAAATAATGCTGGACAGGTTCTTTGGACAAGTTCCTTATTGGTTGGTTGAACCAGCTGAGAACTTTGGGCATTACCGGAGTTGGGCTCTATTTATTTAATAAGGTTGGTTTTGAGCTTTTATTAAAGGAAGGTTAAAATAAAATGCATTAGCTGAGGCGGTGGTGGAAATGAAATCGAGAAGTCCTTTATGATTTTTTTTTTACTTTTCCTGGAATCCGCCGACTCTTCTTTTCTTACTCTCGGTGATATTGCGGTTAGGGCATGGCGCCGATACCCTTCTCTTATCTTCTCCTCTCCTCCTCTCCCTATCTCTGAACTTCACAAAAGACTGCGGGAATCAGTGAGTATTGCTGGGATCGAAGGTTGCGTGGCTTCGTTTGAGCTGGAGCTTAGTCGGGTTTACGATTTCTAAAGCAGTGCCCGATTCTTCTTCTAGCTCACTGTAAGCTTTTCTTCTTCCTTTCCCCCTCTGAACTCCTATTTATTGGTGTTGGATTCCATCATAAGATCAAGCAAGGATTTATCTCAGTCCAATGTTATTGTTGGCCGGCTGTTTGTTTTCCTGGGGGGGAAGTCTATTATAGTTTGCTACCAATTCTTTTTGGCTGCTGTTTGGAATTCTTGTTAAGAGCTATGGGTCAAATTGATTAGTAACTGTTGGGGTTTTTACTTGTTTGGCCGGCTACTACTATTAAGTATCCCTACATCGTTTTACTGAATCTTGGGTTTTATCTTACCCAAGCCGAGTGCTGCTAGATCTATATACCCATACAGTTTTGTGTCGAGTGCAGCCAGATCTATATACTTGTACAGTATTGTTTTGATGTGGTATTGGGAAGGGCTGATTGAGTTCCATTTTAATTCTTGTTATTATTTTGCTTCTTCTTCTTGATGGGCTGATAAGGTGGCTGATAACTGTTGTTATGCCTTTGTATTCCTTTTCCTTTATTAGAGGAGGATTACAGTTAATTTGGACCCATAGTGCTGTGCCTAGCGATATTCCTCTTTCCTGTTGGTGTGTTGTTGGGAGATTTGAGCTAATTTTATTATTAACTACTGGGGCTTTTAGTTTGGGTAATGTTGACTGATTACATGTTGGATATTTCTGTGGATCGGGACCCTTTAATCAGTCTTGGCCAACTGTCGCCATGCCGTGGAGGAGACAACCGCGATCGTCGGCCAGAAATCAGGTGACTTCCTCCCCTCTCCCTTGGTACTAGATCTTTAGATCTGAATATTAGGCGAGACATTGAACTCAAAAGAGTTTGATCCAGTGAGTTTCATGAAGTTTCGTAGGAACAGACCACGCTAGAACTTTCGTTCTAGGGCGCCGTTCGCCATGCTATTATCTTCAATCAACTCCTCTCTTCAATACGAAGATTTAGAGCTTGATTCCGTGAAGATTGGTGGTCTGTGGAGGGAGTATTGGAGGAGAGAGGTTCCGACTAAAACCTAAGTCATCGGTTGAAGAAGACGATGAACAGTAAAAATCGGGTTTGCTTGATGGTTCGTGCTGATTTCTTATTGGCTGAAGGAAGAGCAGATTTGAACGTGATTTTTAGACGAGATCTGATTGGATGTGGACCTTGGGCTCAACTATAAAGTTGTAGACCTTAGTGATACCTTTCCAACGACTGGTTGCACGGCTTGTGTGGAACCTGGTAGCTCCCTCAAAGTCTGGTCTAAATAGGCTGGGTCTGAAATTATAAAGAGTAGTGATGGACAGATTTTGTCCTGTGGAGCGCAACCGGGTTCAAACCCATTTCTGGGTATGGCCGACTTAAATCTGGACCTCGGGCTCAACACAAAAGTTGTAGCCATTGGAAATACCTTTCCAGAATGGGGTGACACGTCTAGATTGGAGGAGCGTAGCTCCCGGAAATTCAGTTTTAGTGGACAGCATCGGGAAGGTTTATAATCTTATTATTGTTGAGATGTCTCCTTAAACCAATCTTCAATCAGTGGTTTACGTGGACTCATAAAAAGCACATGTACGAACTCATGTTCATATCACGTGATAATTTATGGAAGGTTTAGATTAGTGATGACCCTTCAATAAGGTTGATACCTTTGATCGTGTTAAGGCACGTTGTGATTTGTGCACGAGGGTTGGATACTGGTGATATGTGCGAGCTTACTTAATTAGTAGAATATGAATTTGACACCGTGACCACAAGTAGTCCTGGGGATCTTGTAGAGTAATTTCCATTTTTTTCCGCACGCCACTGCACATGAGTTAGGATAACTCGATATGGGTAGAATTGATGGCTTGATGTGGGTTATAAGACAGGGTTATATCATACGGTGAAACGTTGGGAGGCCCGGTCGTTGGGGGCCTTGGATGCTAGTTAGAATCGGTTGAATGGGTATGATGTGAAAAGTGAGAAGGCTCATTCAGTGAGTCCTTGGGTGCTTGATAGCACAGGTGTGCATGGGAATTACATGGTGGTGCATGGATCCTGGTTGGAGGGTTACTTGTGCAGGGCCTACGGGCTTGCTAGTCGTGACACCGACAGAAGCCGACAGTTAGACTCTAGACCGGTTGGGTTGGACTCTTGGTGCTCACCTACCTAAGTCCCCTTCTGTGTCCTTGAAGGCTCAGCATGTTGCGAGTAGTATGCAGGGTCTCCGCTGTGTGTTCTTAGCGTCGAGGCGTACAGAGGCCTAGGACTGGTAGTGTTCATACCCTCCTAGTAGTGGAGAAACTCGTTCCACTGTCTCCGTCTGGCCACGATGGGAGATGCCTGAGAGGTTAGCTACCTCTCAAAAAGAGAGAACTAAAGGTCTATGTCGACATAGCAAATATGCATGGGTGAGTCATCATATCATAATCATTGCATTGCATTCATATCATAATCATTGCATTGCATTCATATCATAATCATTGCATTGCATTCATATCATAATCATTGCATTGCATTCATATCATAATCATTGCATTGCATTCATATCATAATCATTGCATTGCATTCATCATTCATAATCATAACATTGCACCGCATCGGGTCCATCATATAAATTAGTATGGGCTCTTTTATATGATGGGTTCCAGATTGGAAACCTTAACTTATAAGTTTGTATGGGCATTCATATAAGTTAAGGTACGTTTTGATGTTGTTTACTCCTATTTATATATACTGCTTATTTCTGTACTGATACACTGCTAGTATAGATGTGCTTTTACATACATGTTGATACCTCTTGTTGTTACCCGCCTTCTTGTTGTACTGTTTATATGTTAACTGCTAGGTTAAGAACTTCATCATATCACCTGCTTGTTATATTACTGTTTATATTGCAGCTCCTTTTCGTTCCCTTCCGCCTGGTGCCTTGGAGTCGTCGGGGGAGCAGATGTGAAGCCGTCTTTATGACTAACGGTTGCTACGTCCCTCTTTTTAGGAGCGCATCCTGGAGCAGCAGCGCACAACGCTGGAGGAGATTAGTCAGGTCAGGACGACAGGGCTGGTGACTGCGATACCTTTGCAACCATTGATAACAGATGTGAGCACAGTTTGAGATGTAGCCCTTGGGTAATTTAGCTTGATACTCTGATACTATTGCAGGAGCTCTCGGAGCTTCTTGTCTTTTGTACTTATTTGGACTCTTACTTATGTGAATATCGTTATATGGCTTCTTGCTTTTACATCATTAATGGGTTGGCGCTGTTCAATTGGTTTGGCCGGCAGGATAGGCGTCTTGTGGGGGAGGCTAGCTCATGTGTTGGCGCTCCTGCAAGGCGGCTGTCCTAGGCATAAGACTCCCCTCGGCCGTGTCGTGTGTTCCGGGTGTACAACCCATATTTGCCGAGTGGACCCCCCAGCCCAAAAGGGGGAAACGAGAGCACCTGCAGGGTAGCGACAAGTACGAATGAGAGAGGACGAACAGGGCTTCATCCGACCAGCATGACCAAATGGATGGCGAGTAGAGTGGACCACTCGCCGGGCAGAGCACAGCAGACAGGAAGGCCCGCGAGTGGTGCCTTCATGGACCACTCGCCCAGAGCCCAGGAGCGCTCGACAAACGCTGGTCAGCGTTTGACGAACGTGAGCGGGTCGAGTATCGCGCGCGCGAGCATTCGCCCAGCCAATCTTAGCGAGAGAGCAATCTGGCGAGTGGTGCCCTTGTCTTCGCGGACCATTCGCCTAGATGGCTTTAAGGGTAAAATGACCTAGATACCCCATGTGGGCTGTTAATAGCCCTTCAGAACAGCGGAGTTAGGTTGTTAGCAGACCAATTTGGGGTGCGGTTAGTAATACTAAACAGTGGATTCATGCTATTTGCAGTCCAAGATTAAAAAACCTATAAATAGACCCTTAAGGGCACCTTGGAGGAGGGCAGATTTTTTTGAGCTCTCTCCTCCAGAAAATTTCCGGGGTTGGCTGCTAGTGCCTTCCAAGGTGCCCGACTGAGCATTGGTTTTGGAGGGGAAGCTCTCTAAGATCTTTCGGGTGAGTGGCGGGACCTCCTCACTACAGTCTTGGGTCGGTTCCAGTTTTCCATCCTCGGTCTGAAGAGTTTGGTAAGGGAGAAGTAGGCGCAGGCTACACCCCCCAGAGGGTCCGAACTCAGAGACCGGTTGACGGTTTCAACATTTTTGGTGCGGTGAGAGTGGACCGTAGCCAGTGCAAGAAAATCCCAAGTTGAGTTCGATGACAGGAGATGGAGGAAATGGTTCTGACCCAGGCCACTCGTAGCCACCGGCAGCAATGGAGTGGCTGGAGATGTTTGAGAAGTTCAAGCGAGAGGTCATGCAGACCATGCAAGTAGCTCTCGCCGGCAGGGGCGAGTGCGAGACACCCGTGGTCCCGGTGGTTCCGCCCCAACAGATCGGCGAGAACGCTCCGGGCCAGCGGCTGGGAAAGGAGGTCGCGGCGGAAGCAAGCGCGCGGGATCTCCCCGGGCGGCAGCTGTTCAGCCGCCTGGTGAGTGCGGAGGTGTGTGAGCTGACTCTGCGCGAGAGGACCACTCGCCGAGCAGGGGACGGGAGTCCTTTTTATGAGTTGATCCTCTCGGCCCCGGTGCCGGAGGGGTTCAGAATGCCGGAGATGTCTTACTACACCGGCAGAGACGACCCTGTCCTGCACCTACAGTGGTTTGAGGACATGGTCTCGATCCTTCTTAATACAGATGCCTTCCAGTGCCGGCTCTTTGCCACCACTCTGAAGGAGAAGGCGAGGTACTGGTTCCACCAGCTTCCTGTGGGTTCCATCTATGCCTTCGAGGACTTGCGGCGGAGCTTCAGGTTGCGCTTTTCAATGTCAAAGAAGAGGAAAAAAGGACGCAGAGGCGCTCTTTAAGATCAAGCAAGGGCCGGGGGAGTCGTTGGCCCATTACGTGGATAGGTTCCAGGAGGAGGTCCTCCTCGTGTAGGAGGTGCTTGGGTTTACCCTCCAGATGGCATTCATAGTGGGGCTGCGAGACGGATTCTTTAAAATGGATCTGAAGCGGAAATCCCCCTATCCTTCGAGGAACTAATGGAGCGGGAAGCAGAAGAGATAGAAGGAGAGGCAGCCAACCCGGAGTTCTATAAGAGATTGGCAAAGATGAGCGAGCCGGAAGTGGGACACAGGAGGGAAGGAGAAAGGAGGAACCCAGAGGTCAGGGGTTTCGGGGACATCAGCGGGATTGGGGCCGCCAGGTGCCTAATAACCGGCTGGCTTGGAGGCCCCAGGAGGGTCCAGGGAGAGCTCAAGAAAGAGATCACCAACGAAGGGGAGAAGGAAGGGTTCCGGGGTGGAGGCAAGATCCCAGTCCACCTCACTGTTGGAACATGGTCTTCCGCATCTCCTAGGTTTGAGAATAACAAAACCTATGTGTATTTGATCTTGTTTGTTTAAGTGTGCAGGAAAACAAGTCCACATGACTCAAGGATAACATAAGAATGTTGTGCCCAAGTTTGAAGCCAAAACTCAAAACTGACCGCTAGAGCAGGCGCTAGCTCAGGCGGTAGCTCCGGCGGTTGCTGCTAAAGCAAGCGGTAGCTGCTAGCACAGGCACTAGCCCACGTTCTAGCGCTAGCGCAGGCGCTAGCGCTTGAAAGCGCAAAAGTGAAATTCAAGCTGGCGAGATGCATATATAGAAAGCAGATAGCGCCGGCGGTAGCTGATAGCGCCGGCGGTAGCGCAAAGCGATAGAGGAAGGCGGCCGGCTTGCTTAAAATGAAGGATTCTCACGCGGAGAATATTTCCTAAACTTGGATAGCGTCGGCGGTAGCGATAGCGCAGGCTCTAGCTCCAAGGCTATAAAAAGGACCCATTGGATCTGTCTTCTTGATCCTCTTGAGATCCAAAATTCCAGAGCTTCGTGCCACAGCATAGAGAGGAAGGTTCAGAGAGATACTCCCACAAATCCATGAAGGGTTAAGGAGATCCGTGGAGAAGATTTCAACATGCGTCATCATCGTGACGAAAGACCGCATCGACTACGATCATACTCTGCGTCTTCGTCTACTTCTCCAAGAGATCCACATATAGGGAGTTTTTATATTATTGTCTTTTTATTTCTTATTTCTTGTAAACGGTTTGTGAAATCGCCTCGTGTTGGCGACTAGGTCTGGGTAGGACTTAGGGGGAAAACTCGCCTCGTGTTGGCGACTAGATCTAGGCTAGATCTAGGGGGTGCTCAAGGCCATATCCGGGGAAGGGTTGGCTAGAGCGGCTTGAGGCCGAATCAGGGGAGGATAGGCTAGGGCCACCGGTTCGTGGGGATGCGAGTCGGGATAGAAAACAAAAAGAGTTTACTATTCATCGCCACCGATTTCTAGCGTTATAGAAGTCAACTTTTGTAAAACCATATTTGATAAAGCATGTCTCTACTTTATTTCAAATGTTTTACTTCACTTCTTATTGTCTTAATCTTGCATTATTATAAAACTTTTCAAAATATATCTTAAGTTTTTGAAAACCCTTATTCACCCCCCCCCCCCCCCCCTCTAAGGGCACCTACCGATCCAACAAGTGGTATCAGAGCCAGGTTTTATTCCAATCGGCTTAACAACCGAGAATAATGGCGTCTCATGATCTCGCTTCTATTAGTGGGGTAAATTTGTATGAAGAAGAAAAATCTCTTAAACAACCTTTATTTGAAGGAAGAAATTATAAAGGGTGGAAATTTTTAATGGAAAAGTTTATTAAAAATTTAGATATCGAAGCATGGAATATAGCAATAGTAAGACCAGCGGATGAAACAAATAAAAAGGAACGTCACCTAAATGCAAAAGCTTTAAATAGTATTTTCTGTGCTTTATCTCCCGACATTTCAAAATTAATATACTATTTTTCTAGTGCATACAAAGTATGGAAATTTCTTGAAGAAATGTATGATTCTCCTTCTACAGGTATGGAACAATCACAAGAACCAGAGAATATGCAAGCTTGCACAAGTCTTGAAGAATGCTCCTCTCATGGCGGATCAATGGAGCACACATCAAATGGAAAAGAAGAAGAAGTACTATCTTCGGAAGAGGAGTGCCAGAAAGATGTAAAAGAAACTATATGTTCAAATCATCTCTCTCCGGAAAGCAATGTGAGGAAATCAAATCCCATCTTTTGTACTTCTATTTCTACATTACAAATGCTTCAAACTACAAAGCGCAAAATTAAGAAATTAAAAAGGATAATAAACATTTGCGCTTAGAAAATAAAAATTTAAAGGCAAAAATTAATGAAGAATCAAATTCTAATTTATCTTATTCTACACATGGCTCCTTAGTTGAAAACACCACAACTTGTGTAGAATATAATGAATTAAAAGAAAAGCACAAGAAACTTGAAAAGGATTTTATTTTAGTAAAAGAACAAAATGAAAAATTAAGTTTAGAAAATTCATCTTTGATAAATGATTGTGCTAAGTGCAAAGACTATAAAATTGAAATTAAAGAGATGGATGAAACATTTGATGAATATAGAAATAAATATCAAGATCATATAGATTCAATTGTTTCCACTCTTAAAAATAGCACAATCGCTTATAATAAAGCTAGACAAAATTTAAAAATTAAAAATGATGAATTAAAATCAACTTGCTTATGAAAATTATAAATACAAAATCACAATATCAAAATATATCTAAAAACAAGTTGAATATGAATATGAACATCTTACCTAAGTTTTAAAAAAGGAGTAAGGAACATAAAGGATTTGTAAATCAAAATCAAAATCACCATTATTTACAAAATTAAGTATCTCCTATAGTAAATTCAATTATGCAACAATATCCTATGTAAAATGATTTCAAATGTCATCATTATTTTAAGCCTAAATTTAATGAATATGGAAATTTAATGCAAAATTATAATATTAACCCTAAGTATGAGTGGAGACCCAAAATTAAAGATGAAACATTAACTCCACTTAAAAGGGTCCATTCGTACTTGTCTCCTCAAAAGCCATCTCGCTATATTTGGGTACACAAAGGAACCATCCCACATGGTCCCCTTTGGATACCTAAAACTCTTATTCATTAGGTATCATCAAATGCATGAAGTAGAAACTTTTCAAAATAAGATATACAAATTTGTACTTCATGATGTGCTTTAATGTTCTCTTTTATTTTTCTTTTTGTTTTCTTTTTAAGCTATCATGTTATTGTCATCTTATATATTATAGGAAATGTGGTCTTATAAATCAAATTGATCAAAATTCAAAATCATATTTTATTTTGATGACCTATCTTTTATTCTTATATTCATTGCTTCCAAATATCTTATATTATCCATATGAATCAAACTCTAAATTTGTTATGAGATATTTATCTAAATTATAAAGAAAATCACAAAAGACATATTGAAAGATTAATTGTCTTAAATACTAATGCCACTCGCACCACCGTGATCTATTTATGTTCTTTGATAAAATTCTCTAAAAATCGTATATCATTATTCATATCAAAAAAATAATCATCTAAAAACAACTATCTCTATCACATGTATATGAATTATATGATAACAATTGACATTATAATTATTTACCATGGTTGGTGTATTATGTACGTATTGTGATTTATGTCAAGTTTGGACATTAGAATCATCGTGATATCAACAAAATCAAATCAAATAGAATCTTCACTTCATTCTAGGTCTGTAAGTTAAAACACTATCAAACTTTGGCATAACTTTAATCATATCTTCTTTGTTTGCATATTCAATAATAATTAAGCTTAAATGGTTGTGCAAAACTCAAGAATTAAGGTTTAATGAATATGAAACTTTAATGAATGTGAAACCCATGTACTAAAATTTTAACTTCCGTAACATTTTGCGATTTCTTCTCGTCTTTTCACTTCATTAGACAGGCCTTACATTGCACAAACATAATTAAGAAAAATCGAAGAAAATCTAGGTTATATGATTAAAATAAACACTATATGTGAGCTAACACAGGCGCTAGAACTTAACGCCGGCGCTAGCTCGAGTGTCTAATTTTCTGTAATTTTAAAATTCTGAAAAATCACTAAAAATATATAATTTTATATGTACTACTCATTTTTGCATCTATGCCTATAATTTATTTTTGAAAAATTAAAATACAAAATTACAAAAACCAAATTACAAAAAATATTTTTTTTCTTTCTTTGGTTATTTGTTTGATTTCTATATGCAAAAATCAAATACAAAAATACAAAACAAAACAAAATATGAACAAGTATTTTTTTTGAACTTACATTTTCTACTTACATGTATCTTGCGAAAGGGGGATTTGGGCTATCATCCCATCACATCTCCTAGTATCGGGCGAACCTCTCACAAGGTAGTCCTCAGGAAGTCCAAGATCAATCTTATGAGTTCTAACTTTAAATTATCAAAAAAACTGTATGGACATCATTGAGAAAATCAAGCATGATTTAATCTAGTATTTAGAACTTCTATAATGTTGCAATTTATCTTTTCAAACTACTTTGAACATTGCTTTCATCATGCTTTGATATACATATTAATATGTGCATCAATTATATTGAAAAAGTTGTGTATAACTAAGCTTAGCATGCCTCTTAGTATGAGTAAATGTTTTATGTTTGATAATGATCGCTATTCACTCACTTATTTTGGCATTGTCTACTTATGTGTTTAATCTAAGAATGCTTGTGTATGTTTTGTAATAGTACAATGAATTAAAATTGCACAAGTATCTTACCTACACAACCTTTGTTTGCACTTTAAGAGTTAAGAAAAGTGGTTATGTTTTTATAAATTATATTGGTTTGCAAAACAAGTGTATTCGGAGAACTTTGTACAAAACAAAAATCATAAAATAAATTGACAAAGATAACTCCACCAAGCACTAGTTGAACCTCCTGATAAGTCTTAATAAGCGTTGTGAGGTTGAGCACCTTGGAAAGAATAGTAAAGTATCTTGTGCAAACCACATCTTTCTTTCAAAATAAAAACCACTTACTCTTAAGTACATCGGATCACTAGTTTCAATATTAAAATAAAATAAAATATGTGATCCCCAAGAACTACTTTGCACCCTGATAAGTCTTAATGAGCATTGTGTGTGCAAAGCACCTTGGTAGTTGTACATTTTTTTTGTGCATTGAAGTTTGTGGAAGTAAAATTATTTGTGTGTTATTGTGCTCTTACTTTAAATATCTCTTGTATTTTTGATTAAAACATTTGTTTACTCTATTCAAAATATACTTATGTGCACATCATTATCTTCCATAACACTTCTTCTCATGAGTATTGGATCCTAATGCAAATTCTATACTACTCTTTATTTATGAAATGCACTAGATAACCTAGCATGCTTTCTACAATGTTTGGTATGTTTTGAAATTGTGAATTAACATAACATTGTAGTAATCTCTTTTTCATAACATTATTTCATGCTTGGTTACCTAATTGTCAAACTTAATGATTTTAATTGAAAATGATTTACAAAAACATCTTCTTTTTGAAATTTAACTCATATGTCTTTTTATGGATCATCATTGATTACAATAAGATGTTTCTTGTATTTCTATAAGTCTTCCACCTCATAACCATATAATTCTTTTATTTTGTGTGCATCATCACTTGAATCTTCAAATTCCTTTATTGCAACAAGTGGTAGACTTGCTTGGTAAACTCTATATTGGTTGCTTTTAACATGAATTTTTTTTAAAACTCTGATTTATGAAAATATTGTAATGCTAAAACTCTGATTTATTAATGGACTTCAAAATAGCTATGTGAGTGTTTTCATAAATTCAAATAAAAATACAAATCCATAGGCTATGTCATTAGATTTAAAATGCTTAATGGTTCCAATAATTATTATCCATGACTTCATATCTCACCATAGCGGGGGCGTAGGGTTGTAGACATTAGATAACCTTTATCTCTAGTCATGTCTTGTCCTTAACCGGGGAGGGTTCCAGTGGGGCCTTGCGAGGCACTGGGGGCGGGGGGGGGGGGGGGGGGGCGGAAGAGTGCTAGGTTGAGTTTTTCTAGTGTTTGCATATGGGACTAACACCCTAACCTACGGCATGTATGCAGCTCCTCATGCCCATCCGTCACTTAGTACGGGGCTAGGGTGTAGACATATTGTCTGGGTAGTTTAGTTACTTGGAAATCATTACATTTTTTATTCTTAAAACTTTTATATAAAAAGGGGATGAACCACCATAATAATACTTGAAAATGTTATATTGCTAAAAACTTTGATCTATCTATATAAAAATTATTCTAAAACTCCTTATCATTTCATTCTCTCTAAAAGCTCGATCATGCCTTTATCTTCTAATTAAAACTTTTCTGTGTTTTGCCTCCTTACCCACTTTTGCTAATAACAAAAGGGGGAGAACTAACGTGATAAATATAATCTGCTATCAAAATATAAAACTAACATGCTTAATTAAGATGATAGCTTACATAATAGGAGAGCATTTAATTAGGGGGAACATATATTTAGGGAGAGCAATTCTATATGCTAAAATTGATAATTATCCTAAGTCAACACGCTCACACACACACAAGTATGTTTCTTCATGCTTATATATATCAATGCTATGATTTATCATTAATGGTTTTGTTATTATCAAAAGGGGGAGTTTGTTGGAACATGGTCTTCCGCATCTCGTAGGTTTAAGAATAACAAAACCTATGTGTATTTGATCTTGTGTGTTTAAGTGTGCAGGAAAACAAGTCCATAGGACTCAAGGATAACATAAGAATGTTGCGCCCAAGTTTGAAGCCAAAACTCAAAACTGGCCGCTAGAGCAAGCGCTAACTCAGGCGGTAGCTCCGACGGTAGCTGCTAAAGCAGGCGGTAGCTGCTAGCACAGGCGCTAGCGCTAGCGCTTGAAAGCGCAAAAGTGAAATTCAAGCTGGCGGGATGCATATATAGAAAGCAGATAGCGCCGGCGGTAGCTGATAGCGCCGGCGGTAGTGCAAAGAAATAGAGGAAGGCGGCCGGCTTGCTTAAAATGAAGGATTCTCACGCGGTGAATATTTCCTAAACTGGGATAGCGCCGGCGGTAGCGATAGCGCAGGCGCTAGCTCCAAGGCTATAAAAAGGATCCCTTGGATCCGTCTTCTTGATCCTCTTGAGATCCAAAATTCCAGAGCTTCGTGCCACACCATAGAGAGGACGGTTCAGAGAGATACTCCCACAAATCCATGAAGGGTTAAGGAGATCCGTGGAGAAGATTTCAACATGCGTCATCATCGTGACGAAAGACCACATCGACTATGATCATACTCTGCGTCTTCGTCCACTTCTTCAAGAGATCCACATATAGGGAGTTTTTATATTATTGTCTTTTTATTTCTTATTTCTTGTAAACGGTTAGTGAAATTGCCTCGTGTTGGCAACTAGGTCTGGGTAGGACTTAGGGGGAAAAATCGCCTCGTGTTGGCGACTAGATCTAGGCTAGGTCTAGGGGGTGCTCAAGGCCATATCCGGGTAAGGGTTGGTTAGAGCGGCTTGAGGCCGAATCCGGGGAGGATAGGCTAGGGCCACCGGTTCGTGGGGATGCGAGTCGGGATAGAAAACAAAAAGAGTTTACTATTCATCGCCACCGATTTCTAGCGTTATAGAAGTCAACTTTTGTAAAACCTTATTTGATAAAGCATGTCTCTACTTTATTTCAAATGTTTTACTTGACTTCTTATTGTCTTAATCTTGCATTATTATTAAACTTTTCAAATATATCTTAAGTTTTTGAAAACCCTTATTCACCCCCCCCCTAAGGGCGCCTACCTATCCAACACTCACCCCCCTCGAGAGCAAGCCATGGCGGTAGGCCGAGGAAGAGGAGTAATAGGAGGAAGAAGAGGAGGTGGAAGAGGGGGCATGGTGGCGTTGCCTTACTGTGACTTTCATCAGGAAGAAGGTCACGCAACGGCCACATGCCCAGAATTTCTGGAGATGAGGGGAAGAGGCCAACAACAGCAGCGGCCTGTGAGGATCGAAGAGGTGCTACCCAGAGATGAAGAGGACAGATGCGAAGATAGGATGGATGTGGGAGCTAGGGAGGGGTCAGAGTGATCCATGGTGGGGTGGGAATAGAAGCAACTCATAAGAGAAGCTTCCAGGCGATGTTCAGGAGAAGCGTCGTGTCGACCTCCCAAACCCCACCCCCTCGGAGAAGCTCACCTTCATGGCGGAGGATATGCCAGACTTTGAAGACCCATTCTGTGACGCCTTGGTGATCCAGGCGGTGATTGAAAACTTCACCGTCACCCGGATTTTGGTAGACAACGGGAGTTCAGTAAATGTTATCTTCAAGAAGGCCTTTGACGCGCTAGAAGTGGAAGAAAAGGAGTGCAGGCCTCAGATGGCCCTTGTTTGGATTCTCAGGGGAGAGAAAGGAAGTCGAGGGAGGAGTTGGCTTCCAAGTGACATTGGGAGGAGCCCCCAAGAACTGCGGGTTCGTCATTGTTGATGCTCCGAGCAGCTACAACGGCATATTCGGACGCCCTATCATCAGCACCTTCTGGTGCGTTCCCTCGTCCTTCCATCAATGCTTAAAGTTCCGCAGCGGAGGAGTTCAGGTCCAGATCCGGGGGGATGCGAAAGTAGCAAGGCAGTGCTATGTGACTGCCGTCAACACTATCTCCTGGATAGCGGAGGCTGAGAAGATGGATAGGGAGATGAAGGGGCCGGGGGGGGCCAGGTGAAGACGGAAGGGAAGAAGAGGAAGAGGACAACATCCCTGGAGGGGAAGAGGAAGTGGCCCCGGTGGAGCAAGTCGAGCCGATGAAAGAGGAGGATCCGGAGAAAGAGAAGACCCAACCCGAGGGGAGGGAAGAGAAGAGCAAATGGCAAGAGCCGGCCCGTCTTGAGGCGGCTGAAGAAGTGGTCGAGATGGAGGTCACCACCCAAGGAGGAAGGGTGGAGAAGGTGCCGATCAGCGGGGGCCTCGGCCCAGAAGACCAAAGAAGGATGCTAGAGTGCATCCAAAGGAGCGTGGACATCTTCGCGTGGAGCACGGTGGACATGCCAGGCATCGATGCAGACGTGGCTTGCCACTGGCTCAACATTGAGTCGGGGACCCGCCCCATCCGACAGAAGAGAAGGACCATAGCCGACAAGCTTGAAGGACCTATCCACGAGGAGGTGGCAAAGCTCCTCGAAGCAGGTTTTGTATCGGAGATCCAGTATCCAGGCTGGGTCTCCAATGTCGTCATGGTAAAGAAGGGCGATGGCCACTAGTGTATGTGTATTGACTTTTCTTTGTTAAACAAAGGCTGCCCTAAGGATTGTTATCCCCTGCCTCGGATCGACGTGCTGGTTGTCTCAGCCGTCGGTTTTTCTGTGATGAGTTTTTTGGATGCTTTTTCAGGTTATCACCAAATCAGGATGCACCCCCAGACGTTAAAGATGTCTCGTTCATCACCCGGGAGGGGTGCTACTGCTACAAAATGATGCCCTTCGGGCTGAAGAATGCCAGAGCAACCTACTAAAGGATGATGGACCGGGTCTTTCGGGAGCAAAGAGAGAGAAACTTGGAGGTTTACGTAGATGACCTCATGGTGAAAAGCAAAAGCATGAGTTCCCACCTCCAGGACCTTGAGGAGACGTTCGCTAGTTTGCGCAAGTAAAAGATGCGGCTCAAACCCCTGAAGTACATATTCGGGGCCAGCAAGGGAAAGTTCCTGTGTCACCTTCTCACCCCCTCGGGGGTAGAACCTAACCCGGACAAGGTAAAGGACATAATGGAGTTGGGATCGCCGCGAAGCGCTAAGGAAGTCCAGCGACTAACTGGAAAGCTCGCAGGGTTAAGTAGGTTTCTATCCCGGGCAGGGGAGAAATGCTCCCCATTTTTTAAGGTGTTACGAGGCAATCAGAAATTCGAATGGACGGAGGAATGCGAGGAGGCTTTCCAGGCCCTGAAGAGCAACCTCACCAGGGCTCCGCTGCTCCAAGGCCCTAAGGAGGGGGAGGACTTAGCCTTATACCTCGGAGTCGGGGCTGAAGTCGTAAGCTCCGTCCTGGTCCGGGAAGAGGGTAAGAAGCAGCTGCCAATCTACTACATGAGCAGGGTTTTGAAGAAGGAGGAGCTCTGATATCTGATTTTGGAAAAGCTAGCCTTCGCCCTAGTCATCTCGGCAAGGAAACTCAGGCCATACTTCCAAGCCCACTCCATCCAAGTAGTGACTGATCACACCCTTCAAAAAATCTTCGAGGGGGTAGAGCATTCAGGGAGACTCGCGAAGTGGTCGATAGAGTTAAGTGAGTTCAACCTCATCTTCCTCCCACGGTTGTCGATGAAGGCCCAAGCAGTTGCAGATTTCATGGCAGACTTCGTGGTCGAGATGGAGGAGGAGCAAGTCTTACGCCATATCCCTTGGAAGCTTCTGGTCGACGGAGCCTCAGGAAAGAATTCTTTGGTAGGAGGGGTGTTGTTGGAAAGTCCTCACGGAGTAAGGATCGAGCAAGCACTGGTGATACATTTTCCCGTAACCAACAACCAGGCGGAGTATGAAGCGGTGATTGTCGGCCTACGTCTGGCCCAGGAGATAGGAGTTCATGATGTGGAGGTTCTTACCGACTCAATGGTAATAGCCTCACGGATTAAGGGAGAATTCAAGGCAAGGGTGCCTACACTCGTACGGTATCCCGCCAAAGTGAGGGGTCTCATCGGAGCTTTCAAAACTTTCTACATCAGGCACGTCCCAAAGGAGGAGAGTGTCTCGGCCGATCGGCTGGCCAAGTCTGGTACCAAGGTCGGGGGAACCTTGACAGATCTGTTCCACCCTTCGATTGAGGAAGGGGAGCTCACGGAAATAGAACAGCGACCCTCGTGGAAGGACCCATTCGTGACCTTCCTATCAACAGGAAAATTTCTGAAAGAGGTTCCAGATCAAAGGCGCTTTCGGTACAAATCTGCCTACTACATGCTCCATGAGGGGGACTTGTATCGGAAGACCCTCTCGGGATTCTTAGCACAATGCGTCTCAGAGGAAGAAGCTCTGAGGATCCTAGAGGAGGTTCACTCTGGCGAATGTGGCAGTCATTCAGGGAGCAGGACGTTGGAAGCAAGGATAATGAGGCAAGGATACTTCTGGTCGACCCTGAGCAGGGATGCGGCGGCATTCGCCAAGAAATGCCGAAAATGCCAGTTATTCGCCCCACTTCAACTTTTGCCGGCTCAGAGACTAAGGAGCATCACCGCGCCCTGGCCCTTCGCCATATGGGGTATGGATCTGGTAGGACCTTTTCCTCAAGCCAGTGGGCAAAGAAGATTTCTCTTGGTTATGATCGACTACTTTTCGAAGTTGTTGGAGGTCAAGGCTCTAGCAAAGGTCACCTCCCAGGTAGTCCGCAACTTTGTATGGGGAGAGATTATCTTTCGGCATGGGCTGCCTCAAGCCATAGTCACAGATAACGGTCCGCAGTTCGCCAGCGAGGAGTTCATAAGCTTCTGCAGCCAGCTGGGGATAGACCTCAGGTTCGCATCTGTCCACCATCCCAGGAGCAACGGGCAGGTGGAGGCAGCAAACAAGGTTATAGTGAACCTGATCAAGAAAAAGGTGGCAAACTTGAAGGGGAATTGGGTGGAGCAACTCCCGTCGGTCCTATGGGCTCTAAGGACTACTCCCAACACTGCCACTAGTGAGACCCCCTTCAAGCTCTCTCATGGTTGCGAAGCCGTCATTCCCGTGGAGTTTGAAGTCAAGACGGCGCGAGTAGGGGCAGCCTTGGAAGGTGATGAAGAGTGGAGGACAGGAAATGAGGAGGAGCTGCGGCTCTCCTTGGATCTGATCGAGGAGGTCCGAGATCTCGCCACCATTCGTTAAGAAGAAGTCAAGCGACGGATGGCCAAGTACTTCGACAAGCATGTCAGGGTCAAATAGTTCGAGAAGGGGGACCTAGTGTTGAAGAAGGTCGACGCGGCCGGAAGATCTGCCGCGGTAGGCAAGCTCAACATAAATTGGGAAGGTCCCTATGTCGTAGAAGAAGCCTTGAAATCAGAGGGGTACCGCCTCCAAAATGTGGAGGGCGAGTCCCTCAATCACACGCGGAGCGGTGATGATTTAAAACGTTTCTATCCCTAAGTCCATGTAATAAGAATGTTTCGCTTTACTACTTAATTTTCATATATGTGTATGGTAGGAGTGACTTGCAAGGGGAAGAGGGAAAGTTCCAAAGGATGGAACCGAGCAGACCCGATGTCAAGGCTCTCACCTAGCTGGCAGGTCCGAAGGCTTACTCGGTGGCAGGTTCCAAAAGTTTTGAAGGTTTCCACGAGCAGACCCGCTGTCCGGGCTCTCACCTAGCTGGCAGGTCTGAAGGCTCACTCGGTGGCAGGTTCCAAAAGTTCCGAAGGTTGGCCCTGAGCAGACCCGCTGTCCAGGCTCTCGCCTAGCTGGCAGGTCCGAAGGCTCACTCGGTGGCAGGTTTGAAGAGTTCCAAAGGTTGGCCCCGAGCAGACCCGCTGTCCAGGCTCCCACCTAGCTGGCAGGTCTGAAGGCTCACTCGGTGGCATGTTCCAAAAGTTCTGAAGGTTGTCCCCGAGCAGACCCGCTGTGCAGGCTCTCACCTAGCTGGCAGGTCCAAAGGCTCACTCGGTGGCAGGTTCCAAAAGTTCCGAATGTTGGCCCCGAGCAGACCTGCTGTCCAGGCTCTCACCTAGCTGGCAGGTCCGAAGGCTCACTCGGTGGCAGGTTCCAAATGCCCAGAAGGTTGGCCCCGAGCAGACCCGCTGTCTAGTCTCTCACCTAGCTGGCAGGTCTGAAGGCTCACTCGGTGGCAGGTTCCAAAAGTTCCGAAGGTTGGCCCCGAGCAGACCCGCTGTCTAGGCTCTCACCTAGCCGGCAGGTCTGAAGGCTCACTCGGTGGCATGCTCCAAAAGTTCTGAAGGTTGGCCCCGAGCAGACCCGCTGTCCAGGCTCTCACCTAGCTGGCAGGTCCGAAGGCTCACTCAGTGGCAGGTTCCAAAAGTTCTGAAGGTTGGCCCCGAGCAGACCCGCTGTCCAGGCTCTCACCTAGCTGGTAGGTCCGAAGGCTCACTCGGTGGCAGGTTCCAAAAGTTCTGAAGGTTGGCCCGAGCAGTCCCGCTGTCTAGGCTCTCACCTAGCTGGCAGGTCCGAAGGCTCAATCGGTGGAAGGTTCCAAAAGTTCCGAAGGTTGGCCCCGAGCAGACCTGCTGTCCAGGCTCTCACCTAGCTGGCAGGTCCGAAGGCTCTCTCGGTGGCAGGTTCCAAAGTTCCGAAGGTTTCCCCGAGCAGACCCGCTGTCCAGGCTCTCACCTAGCTGGCAGGTCTGAAGGCTCACTCGGTGGAAGGTTCCAAAAGTATGAAGGTTGGCCCCGAGCAGACCCGCTGTTCAGGCTCTCACCTAGCTGGCAGGTCCGAAGGCTAACTCGGTGGCAGGTTCCAAAAGTTCTGAAGGTTGGCCCCGAGCAGACCCGTTGTCCAGGCTCTCACCGAGCTGGCAGGTCTGAAGGCTCACTCGATGGCAGGTTACAAAAGTTCCGAAGGTTGGCCCCGAGCAGACCCGCTGTCCAGGCTCTCACCTAGCTGGCAGGTCCGAAGGCTCACTCGGTGGCAGGTTCCAAAAGTCCCGAAGGTTGGCCCCGATCAGACCTGCTATCCAGGCTCTCACCTAGCTAGCAGGTCTGAAGGCTCACTCGGTGGCAGGTTCCAAAAGTTCCGAAGGTTGGCCCCGAGCAGACCCGTTGTCCAGGCTCTCACCTAGCTGGCAGGTCCAAAGGCTCACTCGGTGGCAGGTTCCAAAAGTTCCGAAGGTTGGCCCCGAGCAGACCCGCTGTCCAGGCTGTCACCTAGCTGGCAGGTCCGAAGGCTCACTCGGTGGCAGGTTCCAAAAGTTCCGAAGGTTGGTCCCGAGCAGACCCGCTGTCCAGGCTCTCACCTAGCTGGCAGGTCCGAAGGCTCACTCGGTGGCGGGTTCCAAAAGTTCCAAAGGTTGGCCCCGAGCAGACCCGATGTCCAGGCTCTCACCTAGCTGGCTGGTCCGAAGGCTCACTCAGTGGGAGGTTCCAAAAGTTTCGAAGGTTGGCCCTGAGCAGACCCGCTGTCCAAGCTCTCACCTAGCTGGCAGGTCCGGAGGCTCACTCGGTGGTAGGTTACAAAAGTTCGAAAGGTAGGCCCCGAGCAGACCCGCTGCCCAGGCTCTCGTCTAGCTGGCAGGACCGAAGGATCAGGGGGAAGGCAAGATAGGAACAATCTGACGAGGAGAATTAACTAAGGACAACCCATGGAGGGGAGGGCGAAAGGTGCCTATCAGAAGAGCACTCGCCCGCGAAATGAACCATCCGAATAAGGCACTCGCCTAACGAGTGTGCGGCGCGTGGATAGTCGGCCCCAAGGGGTGCGAAAACCTAACGATGCAGAGAAGGCTCTCGGCGCAGGCCTTGGTCTTGGCAGAGGTTGTCGAAATCTCAGGAATAAGAGCGAGTGCGAGTGTGCGAAGGTCGAGCACAGTGATGCGAGACGCATGGACCACATAATTACGAGATCTACCGAGTGATAACCGTTATAAACGAGGGAAAGAAAATCGCAATCACACATAGGAGTAGGAATCCTTTCCGCATCAAAATGATTACAAAAGAGGTTCGACCTCCCGCATCACCGCGAAAAAAGTTAAATAAAAGAAAAATCATCACGATTGATCATCGTCCTCGTCCGAATAACCGCTGCTCTCATCTGACTGATGTCCGCCGAGTTCCAGCCTTAGATCAGCGAGATCTCCGAGACCATCCACCGGCTGGTAGAGCCACGGGAGCAGGTGAGGGGCGAGAATCCTCTCGCCCTCCTCCTTCAAAAGGCCAGCTCGCCGCAGCAACTCCAGCGCATGCTCCGCCGCGCTCTGGGCCGTCTTCTACATCATCCCCTCGAACTCGGCATGAGAGTAAAGGTGCCGAGTTTCCCTCTCCGCAAGAGGGGGCAGGGTGGCGACATCTCGCAGCCTCTTGTTCTCGGCCTCCAGCTCCTTGTTCCGTTCCTCAAAGATGCGGGACCGAACAAGCAAGGCATCATAGTTGGCTATGTCCTGTGAAGGAAGGGAAGGTTAAACACACGGGAAATAAGAAGGTAAACATTGCGAGAGCTCGGATAGCATTGGAAGGCGGGTCACCTCTCGGTCTGGGCGATTGGCGAGAAGAGCCTCGGTCGCAGCCAGTTTTTGCTTGGCAGTCACATCCTCGGCAGCAGCGATGGAGCGGGTCCTTTCGACCTCAATGATGTTCCGCGCGAGAGTCATGCCGCGGCGAGAATACATGTGGGTCAGCTCGTGAGCCCGCATCATGGATCTCGCGGCCTCGTGAGCGAGATACTGGGTGGATGCGGTGTCATAAGCAGCGGCGCTCTCGCGGCTGTAGAATGCGTAAGAGAGGCCGTAAGCGTGACCGTCGACGGTTTCTTTTTCCATCCAGGGGGGAGGGAGAGAAGAGATGGAGACCCGGTTGGCCTGTCTGTCCCAGCGAACGAGGGGCTCGCCAACCAAATCAGTGTTTCTCTCGCCGAGAAGAAAGTTTCGATGCCCTCTCGGTCCAGGTCCCGAAGAAGATGCCACCGGCGCGACGACGGGAGGGGCGGCCAGGCCCTCCGCCACAGGAGCAGTTGGGAGGGATGCACCCTCCTTCGTTGTTTTTCCCTTATCAGCGGCGGAGGGGTTAATCCGCTTAGCGGAGGGACTCGCGGCCGGGTCACGCTTCCGCTTCAGCCTCACCTTATGATCGCCGGATTTCGCGAGAGGCGGATCCTCACGGCACGCGGCGGCAGCAGACTTCGCGCGCTCGAGAGCAAGGTCGGGAACGACCTCAACATTCGTACTCGGTGGATGGAGGGGTAGACTCCGAACCCCTGTTCCGGAAGGGTGAGATAGAAGAGACATGAGCGAGTGCTAGAAAAAGGGGGGAGGGATCTCGAGTAAAGATGATCCCGCCTACCTTCTCCTAGCGGGACCACAGCCAACGAACCAACGTGCCTTCGCAGGTAGACGACATCTCATGCTTTAGAAGGAAGGCGTGAAGCTTGGCCTCATCACCTCCCAGCGTTGGGGGCCGGAAGGTTGATTCGTCCTCCTGCACCGGTGCGAGTGGCACGTTGCCAAACTTCCCGGTAACAAAAACAAACCGACAAACCCAGTCGTGGTTTTTGTTGGCAGTGCCGACAACATTGAGGGGAGACTGCCCCGTGAAGAACGCAACCCCGCGGGTGGCCCTGAAGGTGAATAGCTTGCGGAACACAAGGAGTGAGAACTCGATTCCCTCCTCTCGCATGTAGCAAGCGAACGCCACCAGCATAGCGATTGAGTTAGGGTTGAGTTGCGCGGGAACTACCCCAAAATAGCGCAGGGTCAGACGCACCTCTGGCCACAGCGGGAGACGGAGCCCCACCTAGAAATGTTCGAGAGGAATGACCAGGGTGTCGGGCGAGAATTGATTGATGCGGTCTCGCTTCCCCGGGTGGCGTGCGGTAAAACCCGGTGGGATGTAGTCGGCGACGGTCTGGTGGAAATCTGCTTCCGTGAGGTTGCATGTCTCGAAGTCTCGATTCGCGAATGCTAGGGCACAGTTGGCTCTACCATCCGCGTCCTTCGGCATCACGGGTTGACGGAGTTCTCGCAGAAATTCTAAAGAGAAGGGCGAGTGGTAGAGCGAATGCAGGGAGGAGAGAGAATTGGAAGCGCAATTATGACGGTGGGTGGACTAACTATTTATAGAAAAAAGGGAGAAGTTGGTCGAAGTGATCTACGCGCGGGGTGCGGATAGCGGCCGCGACGTCCCTGCGCCACGGGGTCTGGCCCACTCGTCTATAATCCCGCCTCTGACCAAAGGCGAGAGTCCCACCAAGATCCCTCCGGCGAATACAAACCATATATAGAGCAATAAGAGCCAGAGCACCTGCGGGACGGTACCCAAAAACACATCGAAAAATAGAGTAAAACAACAAATCTTAGAAGTAGTTCGCGAAACGCGGTAGATCACGCCTTAGTCCAGTGAAGGATAGAACGAAGAAAGAGAAAAAAGCAGGGGTACAGGAGAACACAGGGAGCGAGACCCGGTAGGCTTAGCCTTGATCCCATCGCCATCGGCCCCGGCGTCGCTTCCTAGTCCTCGGAGGCACTCGCGGGTGGTGGAACGCGCTAACCGCTGTCAGCTCCTGGCAAACCAAGCGTAACTGATCCCTAGCCCGTTAGATGTGCCTCCCAGGCGAGGTCTCCTCACACCCAAACCCCTGGCGATCCATCTCCCCGATCAAGTGCCCATAGTCCCGCTCAAGGACACTTATCCGACGCTCGAAAGACGCCCGGAACTCCTGCGTCAGACTAGATTGATCGCGCAACAACAGGATCAGCTTGCTAAGGAGTTCTGTAGTCCATTCCTTCATATTCCTGGAGTCATCATGGTCGCCGAGAAACTCTGAGATCTCGCAGGGAGAGGGGGGTGGCGAAATCGGCCCCTCCTCTTCCAGGTGGTCGGTCGGCGGCACCTGGCGATAACCTGCGCGACCATAGGTTAGTCTCTTTTTGGCGCAAAGCGCGAAGTTGGCAAAAAGAAGGCAGCTTACCGGGTACATATTCCTCGACGGGGGATCAGCGAGAGGTGCTTGGCTACCCCACGAAAATTTGACCGAGAGGATGGAGTGACTTCCCCTTCCCGGGACGATGAACCTGGTCAGTGACACCCGGGGCGATGGTTAGGTCTGGGATAGAGGGGAGATCCTAGAGGCCCTCGCCAGCAGAGTGCTCCCGCTCGGGGGGGTCCGAATGGTCGATGATCCCGCGGACGGGAAGGTCTCGCAGAGGAGGGGGCAAGCCCGTGGTCCCAAAGGTAGGGGCTGAGAAATCCAATGACGGGTCAAAAAGAGAGGAAAACCTGAGAAAAAGGCGAGAGGGTCATAGGATGCTCACCAGGGGCGAGAAATGTCTCGCCAGGAGCAGTCAGGAGGAGGGGCTCGTGGGTCGATGGAGCACCCCCAAGAGCAGGCGGAAAGGGGTCGACACTCGCTAGGTTGGCCTCAGAAGCGCCTTCAGCCGCCGGTGGTTTCTGCGAATAGTTGGAAAGAGCGGGTTATCGCATTATCAGGGTTTATATAAGGCAGGAAGGGTCACGTCACCTCGCCGGTATTGACAGGGGGACGTTATAGAGAGGGGTGGTCTCCGACGCGGACTCCCTCTCAGTCTAGTCTCGTCGGACCGATGATGAGCCTGGTTTATACAGTGATTTTCGGCCTCATTTGGGTTTGTTTTAGAGTCATTGCACTTCAATTGTTGTTCACATATGCTTATATTGATATCACAGCGTATCTGCGCCTTTTGTAAAATCCTTCCCCCTTTGTGGCATGTTTTTCTTATATATTACTGTATGCCTGTGTTATGGATCCGGTGGTGTGCACGGATCGGGGTCATATGCATTTTTCCTGCAGGTCCTGGGATCGCGTGAACGTTCGGGATGGTGCGGGGCAATTTTTGGCCTAGAAAGCCTCTGATCGTGCGCATTCCTTCGCGCACAATCAGGCGCACGACCAGTGGTCGTGCGTTAATTCCCTTCCCATACAGAGCGACTGCGCACGATCAGAGGATTCCTTCGCGCACGACCCTGGTCGTGCGCCCCTGACCTACGTTATTTTTCATCTTTTTCTTTGCTACAGGTTGACTGCGCATGATCACAGGCATTCCTTCGCGCACGACCATTGGTCGTGCGCCACTGACCATGCGCAGTGTTTATTCTGCTCCTTATTTAAACCGCTGCTCCGCGAAATTAGGGCATTCAGCACTGTTTTGGGGTGCGATTTCTCCGCGCCAGTCCGCCGTTTCACCTCTCCAAGTTCCTCCCATCCATCCCCCCTTTGGGAAGGCTTCATCCATTGATCCTAAGGTCCATCTAGGATCCCGGAAGCATTCTCCGCCATCTACAGCCAGCATTCCATGAGGAGGACATCTCCATTGGGCGAAGCAGAAGTGACCCAGCTCTGAGAAGAAGACGGGCAACAGTTGGAGGTAGTGACAGCCTCTAAGCCCCAGAAGCAACCAAAGACTGAGCTCGGAGGAGGCGTGACGACCCCCCATTCCGACCAAGATCCACGTCGAGGCTTCTCATCTCGTGGTTCCTTCTACCCCTTCTCTTTTTTTGATATGTACTTGATGGCGCAAATCTCATACACCGCTATAGGCGGTAGCTCGACTGCGACACGAAATGGCAGTGTACCGATCGTTCAAGTAATATAAAACGAGGAGTAATCCCCGAGTATCGAATCTCTCAAGGAACACAGTAAGGTGGAGTTTAGGTTTCGAGGAAGGACTTGAGATTGAAGTCCTTAAATCGGATGGAATGCGGGGGAGTTGGGTTGGCTTTTGGAAAATAAAATAAAAGCTATCAACTACTCCTATGCAATGCCGCTATGCAATGCTTCGCTTGGCGGGATGGAGACTAGGCAGGCCTTGAGCGCGCTGCGTCGAAAGGGCGGATGGACGAGTAGGCAAACAGATCGAACTATGCAGGCCTTGAGCGCGCTGCTTCGTTAGGCGGGATGGAATGCGGGCCGCGATGCCACGCTTCGGTAGGCGGATGGACGAGTAGGCTAGCGGAGTGAGGGTCGCAAGCACCTCTTCGACAAGCACGCCACTAGCAATTGCTAGTGCGGCACACGAACGCGGTGGTGAAGTGAAAAATGGATGGTGGCGCTCCTCATAAACACATAGACCACAAAAACATTTCACACAAACATGAAATCTATATAAATAGAAGCAAGTCTAAGTGCCACTTCATCAAAATATATAAATCTAGCTATTACAACAATCAATAAGAGAAGAATAAGGAAAGAAATTGACCGAATCCGAAGGCTCGTTGTAGATTCACGGTTGGAATCGCCGGGTTGTCAATCCGCGTCCAAGCTCGGTCCGCAACTACGTCCGGGGTAGAGAGAGCTGTCACGACTCTCCAATGGACCCGTCTTCTTCGTGTCACGATCCGGTAGAGGTTGCAAACTTCCTCTTGCTCGATGGAGATGGCGGCTAGATCTCTCTTTGAAGCTCTTGGATGAAGGAGGAGGCCGAGAGGAAACTCCGGCTCAAGATTGGCGTGAAGAGCAAGCCCGGAGCATCTCCCGATGGTGGGCGGCGATGGATTGGCGAAGTCGGACGAACTAGAGCAGAAAAAGGCGGAATACGGCGGGCTCTTGACCTAAATCGCGAGCAGGGAATTTATAGGCGCTGGAATTAAACAGTGCGCACGGTCAGTGGTGCACGACCAGTGGTCGTGCGCACTAGAATCCTGTGATCGTGCGCTCTGCCTGAACGGAATCTGCAAAGACAGAAATTATAAAATAACATGTTCGCACGACCAGTGGCGCACGACCGGTGGTCGTGCGCACTGGAGTTGATGGTCGTGCGCACTACAGCAAACAGAACTCGGAAATTTAATGGCAAATGCGCACGAGCAGTGGCGCACGACCGGTGGTCGTGCGCGCTGGCATTGATGGTCGTGCGCACTGCACCAAACAGAACTCATAAAAAAGGGTCAAGTGCACACGATCAGTGGCGCACGACCAGTGGTCGTGCGCAATAGAACCGGTGATCGTGCGCAGTGTTCCTATGCAGAATTGCACCGGGAACACTCGCACGACTCCTATTCCAGGCACAACCACAAATCTAGCCACTGAAAGTGGCACTTGACAGCACATGAATACTACTAATGATAATAAGCACGAAAATCACACCAAAGTGGGCCTAGATGTGCACCTAGCATGGATTGATCAATATGAACTATAACAGGGCTAAAGTGCGGTGAAATGACTAGAAAAACGGCCCAGATGAGTCCATAAAAGTGTATATGATCAGGACTCATCACACCCCCAGACTTAACTGTTTGCGCGTCCCGAGCAAACAAATTCTAAGCGAACTAGGAAAGAACAGTAGATGGCTTAAAACTACAATACAGAGTACCATGCGATGTCGCATGCTCACGTGCATAAGAAGAATAGTAGAGAAGATTTCTGATTATATAAACAGTTTATATATTTCTAAAAGAGTAAAAGCATATTACAACTACTCAAAATGGTGAACAGCGGTGAATCGTTCGGTCATGCATACGGAGAAAGTAAACTAAACGCTGAGACGAGCATTGCCCAAGATCGGGATGCGGGAAAAACTCCACTGAAATCCATCGGTGTCGGTGACCATAGGCTTGCCCGGTCACATTCTCTCCACGGCACTGGTTTGACTCAAATGCGTGAATCAATAGGACTTTAGGTTTTAAATGGGGCTTGGGTTTAGGTGAGGAAAAACAAAGATAAAAACGATGGCTAAAGCACTAAACCCAAATGAGCTAATGCAGGAAACTATCCTCATTCACCACACAAACATGCGGGTACACAACACCCCCAGACTTGGACTTAACAGCATGGGTGCGTGCACCGCCTACTCCCAAACATAAATCTCAAACAGATTTTTTTTCAATTAAACTTTTCATTCTTCTTTTTCTTTTCAAATCTTTTTCTTCTTTTCTTTTTCTTTCTTTAACAATTTCAGCAAATTTTCAAAGATGCACAACCATATTTTCACAATGTACTACCACAATCAACACCACCAATTTGAAATTTAAACAAAATGCTTGCTTTTTGGGTGTGCGACTAGGATTGGAGTTTAGGCTTTGGTGAACAATAGTTGGGCTGAACCAAAAGAATGGGGTAGGCACAACTGGGCTAGCGAGGAAATGATGATAGGAATGGCACAAAGGCTCAACCGGGCCAAGATGATGGCCTATATCACATTCACGCCATTGACTAACCGTATACCCATGCTTCAAGAATCGCTTGGGGCAAGTTCTAGCCACCGAGAAAGATTCTCCTTTCTCCCGACTCAAGCAATACGAATCTAGCGATCGTTCACACACATCCCTATGCTACCGTTTGATTCACACCGGATTCACCATTTGAGTAGAGTAAACAACATTTACACTAATAGAGAAAAATATAAAACCATAGTATAAAAAGAAATCTAATCTACACAAATTTCTATGCAACCGAGCACTCGACTAGGAGCACTACTAGAGTCAACATTTTACTCTGCTGCATAGTCCTAAGCCATCACCTAGACTTTCCCAAGTAAGCAGAAGAATTAAATTCACTACAGAGCACGCATACAGACGAGTACGCGCTCAAGTGGGTGCTGTGGTGTGCAATGAAAATGAACAAATAATAAAACTGAAAATAAAATACTTCTGGCATGCAATGTATGAGCGCACATGAGTGGGTGCAAAAACTGCTCTCCCCCAGACTTAAACTAAACACTCCACAGAATATATGACATGAAAATCAGAAAAAGCTAGGGAAAGAAAGTACCCAGTGCTCAGAAATGAGCACACCAGAAGATTGGCGTTTAAACCACGACTAAGCTGCAGCATCCGCCATCCAGAAGAAGTACCTGCAGGGGTCAGCTCCGCAAAACAAAAGAAACAGAAAAAGATAAACTACAATACTACAGCTAACTAAACAGGATTGCATAAAATAAAATGCATGAAAAGTAAGATAACTACTGGGGTTATTGTCATCCCAGCACGACTTATTCAGATTTTGTACAGTTCTAGCTTATAGGCCTATGAAAAGAAAAGTGCACAGGTAACTGTTCTAATATGCGCATCGGTAACGGGTACCGATACGGAGACAGAACAGTCACCCCTCTACCTAAATATAGATACCTGCTCCTCACAGGTAGAGGGTAGAGAATGTAAGAAAAGGAGGAGGCCTGGTCCTCACTCATCTCACAAAACACATCCTTGCCTAGCAAGGTATCGTCAACAGGGAGGCAGCAGGAGGAAAAGGCAATGAGTGGAGCTTCCTCTATGGAGGAGGGGTCAACCTCCTCACATGTGAGGATACACTCATCATTGACTTGAGCATCATGCTCCAAGTCCTCCTGATGTACCTGTGAAGACTCAACCTGCACAGGCTCAGATGAAGAAGGGGGGTCAGGAAATAAAAGAGAAGAATGACAAAAATAATCAAAAATCGGGGGAGTGGTCCCGGTCTCACTCCCAGCAAGATCGAAGGGTAGATCACTATCATCATCGTAAATATCATAGCAAGGGGGACTTGAGAACTCAGGAGCCTCAGTGGTGATTTGGACCTCCTCGTCCCATGAAGAAGTGCAAACCTCCTCATCAGAGAGAGTATCCTCCTCATCCCACCGAGGTGCATCATCGTGTTCAAAGTATTCATTCTCCCCCTCAGGGAAAATGACATCCTCATCCCACTTTGGAGCACCCTCCGAGTCAGAAGCATCACCCAGCTCCTTTACTTCGATAGGATCATAAAGAATATGTGTAGAAAAATCTTGCAAAGAAACTGGAGGGACAAAAATATTCGGTTCCTCCGCAAAAAGATCCGCTAAAGCCTCCCCGATGGAAAGAATACTTTCCTCATCATACTCAGGTGCATCTAGGAGCTCCCATTCCTCTCCTTGTTGGCCAACAGATGAGTGATCATCATCACTGGGAGTGAAGCCATAAACAGGGAGTGAGGAGTCCGTGCACGAGACAAGCTCAGGGGTAGAGGGCACAATTGCCTCCATGGGGAAAGAATGAGCGATAGGGACAATGTTGTCCTGAGTGGAGGAGTGGCGGTCAGGCTTGAAAAGACTAGGACAGTCCTTCAATTCATGACCCTCTCCTCGACACAACAAGCAAACAATGTTCCTACACTGCCTAGCATTCAACTCATTCATTTGGTCTATATAATAAACCATCTTATCATTAAAGCTAGGTGAAATATCCCATGACGACATATTTGACAATTAAAGCAGATAAAATGAAGCGGGAATTCTTTGCAAGGAAAATCCACACAACTGATAAAGCTCCTTAGATTAAACTTGCCTAAAACTTTAAAATAGGGAAAGACGAAATAAAGGAAAACAACAGAAGATTAAAGGCAAAACAAAAAAAATAGAAATGCGGCTAAACACAAAGAAAGAACAACTATCTCTCGTCTCCCTCTCAAGAAAACTCACACGACTGTGTTCCCCGGCAACGGCGCCAAAAACTTGATGGCGCAAATCTCACACACCGCTATAGGCGGTAGCTCGACTGCGACACGAAACGGCAGTGTACCGATCGTTCAAGTAATATAAAACGAGGAGTAATCCCCGAGTATCGAATCTCTCAAGGAACATAGTAAGGTGGAGTTTAGGTTTCGAGGAAGGACTTGAGATTGAAGTCCTTAAATCGGATGGAATGCGGGGGAGTTGGGTTGGCTTTTGGAAAATAAAATAAAAGCTATCAACTACTCCTATGCAATGCCGCTATGCAATGCTTCGCTTGGCGGGATGGAGACTAGGCAGGCCTTGAGCGCGCTGCGTCGAAAGGGCGGATGGACGAGTAGGCAAACGGATCGAACTATGCAGGCCTTGAGCGCGCTGCTTCGTTAGGCGGGATGGAATGCGGGCCGCGATGCCACGCTTCGGTAGGCGGATGGACGAGTAGGCTAGCGGAGTGAGGGTCGCAAGCACCTCTTCGACAAGCACGCCACTAGCAATTGCTAGTGCGGCACACGAACGCGGTGGTGAAGTGAAAAATGGATGGTGGCGCTCCTCATAAACACATAGACCACAAAAACATTTCACACAAACATGAAATCTATATAAATAGAAGCAAGTCTAAGTGCCACTTCATCAAAATATATAAATCTAGCTATTACAACAATCAATAAGAGAAGAATAAGGAAAGAAATCGACCGAATCCGAAGGCTCGTTGTAGATTCATGGTTGGAATCGCCGGGTTGTCAATCCGCGTCCAAGCTCGGTCCGCAACTACGTCCGGGGTAGAGAGAGCTGTCACGACTCTCCAATGGACCCGTCTTCTTCGTGTCACGATCCGGTAGAGGTTGCAAACTTCCTCTTGCTCGATGGAGATGGCGGCTAGATCTCTCTTTGAAGCTCTTGGATGAAGGAGGAGGCCGAGAGGAAACTCCGGCTCAAGATTGGCATGAAGAGCAAGCCCGGAGCATCTCCCGATGGTGGGCAGCGATGGAGGGGCGAAGTCGGACGAACTGGAGCAGAAAAAGGCGGAATACGGCGGGCTCTTGACCTAAATCGCGAGCAGGGAATTTATAGGCGCTGAAATTAAACAGTGCGCACGGTCAGTGGCGCACGACCAGTGGTCGTGCGCACTAGAATCCTGTGATCGTGCGCTCTGCCTGGACGGAACCTGCAAAGACAGAAATTATAAAATAACATGTTCGCACGACCAGTGGCGCACGACCGGTGGTCGTGCGCACTGGAGTTGATGGTCGTGCGCACTACAGCAAACAGAACTCGGAAATTTAATGGCAAATGCGCACGAGCAGTGGCGCACGACCGGTGGTCGTGCGCGCTGGCATTGATGGTCGTGCGCACTGCACCAAACAGAACTCATAAAAAAGGGTCAAGTGCACACGATCAGTGGCGCACGACCAGTGGTCGTGCGCAATAGAACTGGTGATCGTGCGCAGTGTTCCTGTGCAGAATTGCACCGGGAACACTCGCACGACTCCTATTCCAGGCACAACCACAAATCTAGCCACTGAAAGTGGCACTTGACAGCACATGAATACTACTAATGATAATAAGCACGAAAATCACACCAAAGTGGGCCTAGATGTGCACCTAGCATAGATTGATCAATATGAACTATAACAGGGCTAAAGTGCGGTG
Organism: Dactylorhiza incarnata; assembly: GCA_033032865.1. Classification (NCBI taxonomy): domain Eukaryota; kingdom Viridiplantae; phylum Streptophyta; class Magnoliopsida; order Asparagales; family Orchidaceae; genus Dactylorhiza; species Dactylorhiza incarnata. The sequence goes on from JAWHQI010000015.1 coordinate 9,297,350, forward strand.
AAATGACTAGAAAAACGGCCCAGATGAGTCCATAAAAGTGTATATGATCAGGACTCATCAGTACTGTTCATTGTTGTAATGAACTAAGTGCACCTCTATTTGTCTATGAATGGGAGTTTGTTTATGATCTTGTTCTTTACTTGATGCTGTGTTGTGATGCACTCCGCCCCCGCTCCACTTACACACACACATTCTAGCACTCGCTCTAGCAAAAGCTGGAAGCGATAGCGAAGAGGTGCCCCTTGCGGAAAAGGTTGTAAACTTGCGGAGAGAAATCGCAACCTTCCGACAACACGATCAGGAGACCCTTGCGGAAGCATGGGATAGGTTCACGGACCTCCTCCGGAAGTGCCCTTAGCATGAGCTACAACCTTGGAGCTTAGTGGAAAATTTCTATTTTGCAATCGAACCCACTTATAGAGCCATGATTGATGCTGCAGGCGGGACCCTGATGAACCATACTCCCGAGGACGCACTGAGGATTCTCCAGGACACTTCCATTCATAGTTCGTTCTGGACTGCTAGAAGAAACGCTCCAAGGAATGCTCGTGGACTCTTTGAGGTGAGCACATCGGGCGCATCTGCCGAGGTGGCATCAGCGCCTTATGACAACGTCGTGCTACTTAAGAGGCATGCCCTCCCTCGTGCCCCAGTAATGGCCATTTCATGTCAAGGATGTGGAAACCCCGGGCATCATGCATATGAGTGCCCCTCAGGTGAGCAACCTGCTGAATTAACTTTTGATGAAAATGTAAATTATATGAATGATCAAAATCGGGGAGTACCATTTAACAAAGCTTATAACCCGGCCGTGAGGAGTCACCCGAACTTCTCATGGAAACAAAACGTTCCTAGCCAACGATGGCAAGTAGGCTTGCATCACTTTGTTGCGCAAGCCTCCGGTAGCCAACCGAGGCCACCACAACCGGGGTTTGCTCAAAATGCACCACCGCAGATTAAGAGCGCATTGGAAGAAATGATGGAAAAGTTTGTTGATCTGGCTCAAACAAATATGGCCAATCAAACTGCTTCAATGCGAAACTTGGAGACACAGCTAGGCCAATTGGCCCAGGTGCTCTCCGAGCGTACGCAAGGTGCTCTTCCAAGCAATACTGAAAAGAACCCGCGCGAGCAAGGTAAAAGCATTGCTGACGCAGATGGTGGTCAGGTGAGCCCTTGCGTTGTTGAATGTACTATCAATAATATTGATGTTTCCGCGCTTTGCGACTCTGGGGCATCTCGCAACATTCTTGCTCTGCCAGATGTTGAGAGATTGCACCTAACAATGAACTCTGAGGACCGGAAGTCGCTGGTGTTGGCTAATGGAGTGACTGTCGAAACTGAGGGTGAGATTCGTGAGGTCGTAGTATACCTTAATGGGACGGCTGTAGTCACCGACTTTCAGATTCTAGGCCCCATGGAAAATGATTCCATGCTGATGGCGCAAATCTCACACACCGCTATAGGCGGTAGCTCGACTGCGACACGAAACGGCAGTGTACCGATCGTTCAAGTAATAAAAAAACGAGGAGTAATCCCCGAGTATCGAATCTCTCAAGGAACACAGTAAGGTGGAGTTAACGTTCGAGGAAGGACTTGAGATTGAAGTCCTTAAGTCGGATGGAATGCGGGGGAGTTGGGTTGGCTTTTGGAAAGTAAAATAAAAGCTATCAACTACTCCTATGCAATGCCGCTATGCAATGCTTCGCTTGGCGGGATGGAGACTAGGCAGGCCTTGAGCGCGCTGCGTCGAAAGGGCGGATGGACGAGTAGGCACGCGGAATCGAACTGTGCAGGCCTTGAGCGCGCTGCTTCGTTAGGCGGGATGGAATACGGGTCGCGATGCCATGCTTCGGTAGGCGGATGGGCGAGTAGGCTAACGGAATGAGGGTCGTAAGCACCTCTTCGCAAAGCACACCACTAACAATTGTTAGGGCGGCACAACACAACGAACAATCCACACCACGGGGCACACCTCAAATGAAAATATAACAAGATTACTCAATCACATAGACATGATTTCATACTAATGTTAACAAGTGAAAATATACTTCATCAAAATGTTGGTTCTAGCTACATATACATCAATAAGAAGAGAACAAGGCAAGAAATCGATCGAATCCGAAGGCTCGTTGGAGATTCGCGGTTGGAATCGCCGGGTTGTCAATCCGCGTCCAAGCTCGGTCCGCAACTACGTCCGGGGTAGAGAGAGCTGTCACGACTCTCCAATGGACCCGTCTTCTTCGTGTCACGATCCGGTAGAGGTTGCAAACTTCGTCTTGCTTGATGGCGATGGCGGCTAAACCTTCCTTGGAGCACTTGGATGAAGGAGGAGGCCGAGAGGAAACTCCGGCTCAAGATTGGCGTGAAGAGCAAGCCCGGAGCACCTCCATATGGTGAGCGACGGTGGAGGGGCAAAACTGGGCGGAACCGGGCGGAAAACGGTGGTGAAAATCGGCATCTGACCTAAATCGCGAGCAGGTCGATTTATAGGCGCTGGAATAAACAGTGCGCACGGTCAGTGGCGCACGACCAGTGGTCGTGCGCACTAGAATTCGGTGATCGTGCGCTCTGCCTGGACGGAACCTACAAAGACAGAAATTATGAAATAACATGTTCGCACGACCAGTGGCGCACGACCGGTGGTCGTGCGCACTATCGTAGGTGGTCGTGCGCACTGGTTGAAACAGAACTCATGAAATTGATGATAAGCGCGCACGAACAGTGGCGCACGACCGGTGGTCGTGCGCACTAGCATAGATGGTCGTGCGCACTGCACCAAACAGAACTCATAAAAAAGGGTTAAGTGCACACGATCAGTGGCGCACGACCAGTGGTCGTGCGCAATAGAACCGGTGATCGTGCGCAGTGTTCCTGTGCAGAATTGCACCGGAAACACCTGCACGACACCTGTTCCAGCGTACGACACCAGTCTAGCCACTGAAAGTGGGACTTAACATCGCAAGAAAACTAATAACAAAGAAAGATACGAAATAACACCAAAATGGGCCTAGAAGTGCACATAGCAAGTGATAACAAATATAAGCTAAAACAAGGCTAAAGTGCAGTGGAATGACTAGATAAACGGCCCAGATGAGTCCATATATGTGTATATAATCGGGACTCATCACACCCCCAGACTTACCTGTTTGCGCGTCCCGAGCAAAACAAATTCCATGCGAACGGGGAAAGAAAAGTAGATGGCTTAAACTACAATACAGAGTACCATGCGAAGTCGCATGCTCGCGTGCATAAGAAGAATAGTAGAGAAGATTTCTAATTATATAAACAGTTTATATATTTCTAAAAGAGTAAAAGCATATTACAACTACTCAAAATGGTGAACTACGGTGAATCGTTCGGTCATGCATATGGAGAAAGTAAACTAAACGCTGAGATGAGCATTGCTCAAGATTGGGGTGCCGGATAAACTCCACCGAAATCCATCGGTGTTGGTGACCATAGGCTTGCCCGGACACATTCTCTCCACGACACTAGATTGGTTCATAGCGCGAGTCGGTAGGACTTTAGGTTAGAGATGGGGCTTGGGTTACGGTGAGGTAAACAATGATAAACAAAATGGCTTAAACACATAACCCAAATGAGCTTTAAAAATAACTACCCGCGCACCAAAATCGAATGCAAGTGCACCACACCCCCAGACTTGGACTTTTGCAACATAGGTGTGTGCACCGCCTACTCCCAATACATAATATTTCTACATGATTTTTCAATAAAACTCATTTTTCTTTCTTCTCTTTTTTTTTCATTTTTCGTTCGATCTTTCTTTTTCTTGTCTTTTTTTTTCTTTCAGCAAAATTTTCAAATGAGCACATCCACAGATTCACAAAATAGACACCATAATCAACACCCCCCCAAAATGTAAATGAGACTACAACAAAAGCTCAGATTTGGGTGTGCGACTAGGCTAGGCTTTTAGGCTTTGGTGAGATAAATGTGGAGCTGAATCAAGAAAAGGGTAGGCACAAAGGGGCTAGCAAGGGTAGACGATAGGCATGAAATAAAAAGTTCAACCGGGCCAAAATAATGGCCTACGTCATTCTCACGCACTAGAACAATCCTATGCCAATGCTTCAAGAATCGCTTGGGGGCAAGTTCTAGCCACCGAGAAAGATTCTCCTTTCTCCCGACTCAAGCAATACGAGTCTAGCGATCGTTTACACACATCCCTACGCTACCATTTGATTCCACCAGATTCACCATTTGAGTAGAGTAAACAACATTTACACTAATAGAAAAAGATAAAACCATAAATATAAAAAGAAGTCTAATCTACACAAATTTCTATGCAACCGAGCACTCGACTAGGAGCTCTACGGGAGTCAACATTTTACTCTGCTACATAGTCCTAAGCCATCACCTAGATTTTCCCACATAAGCAGAAGAATTAAATTCACTACAGAGCTTGCATACAGATGAGTACGCGCTCAAGTGGGTGTTGTGGTGTGCAATGAAAATAAACAAAACATGTTAAATGAAATCTTCTAGCTTGCAGTGCAATAGTGCACGTGAGCGGGTAAACAAAACTACTCTCCCCCAGACTTAAACTAAACAATCCACAAAATATATGACATGAAAATCAAAAAAGGCTAGGGAAAGAGAGTACCCAGTGCTCAGAAATGAGCACACCAGAAGATTGGCGTGTAAGCTAAGACAAAACTGCAGCATCCGCCATCCAGAAAAAGATACCTACAGGGGTCAGCTCCGCAAAAACAAAAGAAAAATGACAAACTAAAATAAACTACAGCTAACTAAACATGATTAGAAGAAATAAAAATGCAGAAAAGAAAGATAACTACTGGGGTTATTGTCATCCCAGCACGACTTATTCTAAATTAAAATGGTTCTAGCTAATGGGCCTATGAAAAAGAAAATGCACAGGTAACTGTTCTAATATGCGCATCGGTAGCGGGTACCGATACGGAGACAGAGCAGTCACCCCTCTACCTAAATATAAATACCTGCTCCTCACAGGTAGAGGGTAGAGAATGTAAAAAAAGGAGGAGGCCTGGTCCTCACTCATCTCACAAAACACATCCTTGCCTAGCAAGGTATCGTCACCAGGGAGGCAGCAGGAGGAAAAGGCAATGAGTGGAGCTTCCTCAACGGAGGGGGAATAAACCTCCTCACATATGAGGATACACTCATCATTGACTTGAGCATCATGCTCCAAGTCCTCCTGATGTACCTGTGAAGACTCAACCTGCACAGGCTCAGATGAAGAAGGGGGGTCAGGAAATAAAAGAGAAGAATGACATAAAGAATCAAAAATCGGGGGAGTGGTCCCGGTCTCACTCCCAGCAGGATCCAAGGATAGATCACTATCATCATCGTAAATATCATAGCAAGGGGAACTTGAGAACTCAAGAGTCTCAGTGGTGATTTGGACCTCCTCGTCCCATGAAGAAGTGCAAGCCTCCTCATCAGAGAGGGTATCCTTCTCATCCCACCGAGGTGCATCATCGTGTTCAAAGTATTCATTCTCCCCCTCAGGGAAAATGACATCCTCATCCCACTTTGGAGCACCCTCCGAGTCAGAAGCATCACCCAGCTCCTTTACTTCGATAGGATCATAAAGAATATGTGTAGAAAAATCTTGCAAAGAAACTGGAGGGACAAAAATATTCGGTTCCTCCGCAAAAAGATCTGCTAAAGCCTCCCCGATGGAAAGAATACTTTCCTCATCATACTCAGGTGCATCTAGGAGCTCCCATTCCTCTCCTTGTTGGCTAACAGATGAGTGATCATCATCACTGGGAGTGAAGCCATAAACAGGGAGTGAGGAGTCCGTGCACGAGACAAGCTCAGGGGTAGAGGGCACAATTGCCTCCATGGGTAAAGAATGAGCGATAGGGACAATGTTGTCCTGAGTGGAGGGGTGGCGGTCAGGCTTGAAAAGACTAGGACAGTCCTTCAATTCATGACCCTCTCCTCGACACAACAAGCAAACAATGTTCCTACACTGCCTAGCATTCAACTCATTCATTTGGTCTATATAATAAAACATCTTATCATTAAAGCTAGGGGAGATATCCCATGACGACATTTTCAAAATTCAAAGCAGTTAAAAAGAAACTGAAATTCTTTGCAAGGAAATCTACACAACTAGAAAAACTCCTTGAATAAAACTTGCCTAGAACTTTAAAATAGGGGAGAAAAAATAAAAACAAACAAAAGATAATTAAAAGGCAAACAAAAAAAATAAAGCGGCTATACACACTGGAAGAACTACTATCTCTCGGCTTTCCCTCTCAAGAAAACTCACATGACTGTGTTCCCCGGCAACGGCGCCAAAAACTTGATGGCGCAAATCTCACACACCGCTATAGGCGGTAGCTCGACTGCGACACGAAACGGCAGTGTACCGATCGTTCAAGTAATAAAAAAACGAGGAGTAATCCCCGAGTATCGAATCTCTCAAGGAACACAGTAAGGTGGAGTTAACGTTCGAGGAAGGACTTGAGATTGAAGTCCTTAAGTCGGATGGAATGCGCGGGAGTTGGGTTGGCTTTTGGAAAGTAAAATAAAAGCTATCAACTACTCCTATGCAATGCCGCTATGCAATGCTTCGCTTGGCGGGATGGAGACTAGGCAGGCCTTGAGCGCGCTGCGTCGAAAGGGCGGATGGACGAGTAGGCACGCGGAATCGAACTGTGCAGGCCTTGAGCGCGCTGCTTCGTTAGGCGGGATGGAATACGGGCCGCGATGCCACGCTTCGGTAGGCGGATGGGCGAGTAGGCTAACGGAATGAGGGTCGTAAGCACCTCTTCGCAAAGCACACCACTAACAATTGTTAGGGCGGCACAACACAACGAACAATCCACACCACGGGGCACACCTCAAATGAAAATATAACAAGATTACTCAATCACATAGACATGATTTCATACTAATGTTAACAAGTGAAAATATACTTCATCAAAATGTTGGTTCTAGCTACATATACATCAATAAGAAGAGAACAAGGCAAGAAATCGACCGAATCCAAAGGCTCATTGGAGATTCGCGGTTGGAATCGCCGGGTTGTCAATCCGCGTCCAAGCTCGGTCCGCAACTACGTCCGGGGTAGAGAGAGCTGTCACGACTCTCCAATGGACCCGTCTTCTTCGTGTCATGATCCGGTAGAGGTTGCAAACTTCGTCTTGCTTGATGGCGATGGCGGCTAAACCTTCCTTGGAGCACTTGGATGAAGGAGGAGGCCGAGAGGAAACTCCGGCTCAAGATTGGCGTGAAGAGCAAGCCCGGAGCACCTCCATATGGTGAGCGACGGTGGAGGGGCGAAACTGGGCGGAACCGGGCGGAAAACGGCGGTGAAAATCGGGATCTGACCTAAATCGCGAGCAGGTCGATTTATAGGCGCTGGAATAAACAGTGCGCACGGTCAGTGGCGCACGACCAGTGGTCGTGCGCACTAGAATTCGGTGATCGTGCGCTCTGCCTGGACGGAACCTGCAAAGACAGAAATTATGAAATAACATGTTCGCACGACCAGTGGCGCACGACCGGTGGTCGTGCGCACTATCGTAGGTGGTCGTGCGCACTGGTTGAAACAGAACTCATGAAATTGATGATAAGCGCGCACGAACAGTGGCGCACGACCGGTGGTCGTGCGCACTAACATAGATGATCGTGCGCACTGCACCAAACAGAACTCATAAAAAAGGGTTAAGTGCACATGATCAGTGGCGCACGACCAGTGGTCGTGCGCAATAGAACCGGTGATCGTGCGCAGTGTTCCTGTGCAGAATTGCACCGGAAACACCTGCACGACACCTGTTCCAGTGTACGACACCAGTCTAGCCACTGAAACTGGGACTTAACATCGCAAGAAAACTAATAACAAAGAAAGATACGAAATAACACCAAAATGGGCCTAGAAGTGCACATAGCAAGTGATAACAAATATAAGCTAAAACAAGGCTAAAGTGCAGTGGAATGACTAGATAAACGGCCCAGATGAGTCCATATATGTGTATATAATCGGGACTCATCACATGCCAATCCTGGGGGTTCCTTTTCTAAAGGAGAGTGGCGCAATCCTCCACATCGCCACGGGTTGTGTCACCCTACCTTCCAATGCGACAAACCTGTCAGGATCATCTTATCTTCCTAACCTCTCTGTGAGTAAAAGTAAGTGCAGGTCCAATGAAGAAAAATCAGACTTTGACGTGAAGAATCCTAGAGAGGAGGAAAGTATCACTCTGATGGAAGAAAAAGCAAAGCAGCTCACAAATAAAGAGTTGGAGATAGAGAGGAAATGAAGTAAGACCAAGGAGTGGGAAGACATGGGAGAAGGCGGAGCGATGAGCCTTACAAACAATGTTTTTATTCAAAACAAGAAATGTAAACAATCTAAACAGGTTCATTGGGCCGATCTACCCCCTTTTGAGGGTGCAGAAATGAAGCCCCCAGCTGATCCCAATCCGACAAACACTATCACCCCTCCCGCATATGGTGCTCGGTGGCGCTTTTCTTCAGTGGAAAAACTTAAGCGGGAAAGAATCCTGCACGCAGCGCGCTTTGCTGCCCTCCGGCGCGAGAAGGAGGTTAGGGGCAAGGGAGAGACATCTTCCTTGGGCCCTAAAGCTTTCACCTCCTGCCCATCTCGCGTGACTGGGGAGAACCACCACAAATCAGCATATAGTTGATTCGTGCCGGGATCTCCAGGCTGTGTTTTGTGCCATCTGTTATGTTTCTGTGCTTCTCTGTTTCAAGTTATTTGCTGCGTCGTACTGTCTCTTTAGTTTTTTATTATAAGACTATTGCTATCAAACTCTAATACAGGTATTTGGTCCACCTTCAAGGACGTTAAACAAAAGGGCTCTTTGGAGACAACCCATTGGGGACCATTTGGTTCCGTTCTTTCTTGTTATCTTCTTTGCTATATTTTTGTTGTGCTTGGGATCTCTTTAATCGCAGGTCCGCATCTATTGGAGCACGGCGGAATCACCGCATTCTGAACAAAACGCCATATCTTCTGGTATGCTCATTTCTGAGCATGAGGTAATCTCTCATCCTAGCCCTCTTAAGCTTATGCCGCTATCAAACGTGCTTTTTGCTTAGTGTAAGTCTGGGGGAGTGAGAGTTATCGTTACCACGTGCACATGCACAATGCACAGCATACTAGGATTTACAATCTGTGTTATATTGTAGCATTGTTCATCTCATGGCACACCACGACACCAAAGGGAGCGCACTTAACTGTAGGCGCGCGACGAGTCTAACTCGTCTCGGTTGTGTGAATGGGAAATCACGGTGCTGGGTTAGGATTGCGAGACGAAGTACTTTGCTGACTCGTGTAGTGCTCTAGTCATTTATTCATGTCTCACATAGAAATTGGTGTAGATTAAACTTTTCTTTATGCTTTTAGTTTTACATTTTATTCTGTCAGCGTAATTCTAGTTTATTCTACACAAAAGCAGTGAATCCGGTGCGAATCAATCGGTAGTGTGGGGATGTATGTAGAGGGGTGCTAGGCTCGTATTGCTCGAGTCGGGAGGAAGAATCATCTTTCTCGGTGACTAAGAACTTGCCCCAAGCGACTCTCGAAGCATGGGTATGAGTTAGTTCAGTGTGTGAGCATGACGTAGGCCATCATGTTGGCCAGTTGGAGCTTTGTATTCCAATCCTAACATCTTATCCTTGCTAGCCCCTTGTGCCTACCCAATCCCGTTGATTCAGCTCCACCTTCAATTCACCAAAGCCAAAATGACTATCCTAATCGCACACCAAATTCTGAGCTCAAGCAATTTGTGCATTTAAAAAAATTGGGTGTTGATGTGGTGTATATTTGTGATTGTGGTGGAAATGCGTTATTGAAGATATAGTTGTTTTGTATCTAAATTGTGCAGAGTTATGAAATTTGAAAAAATGAGAAAAGAAAAGAAAGTAAAAAAAAAGAGAAAAAAAATGTATAAAGAGATATATTTGGGAATAAGTGGTGTACACATTTTTATTATTGCTGGGATAGTGTTTCTTTTGCAAGCTCATTTGGGTTATGTGTGCTAAGCCCCCGCATTTATCATTGTTTACCACACCGTAGCCTAAGCCTAAATCATAACCTAAAGTCCTATTGATTTGCACATCGAATCGTACGAATGCCGTGGAGAGAGTGCGAATGGGTGAGCTTATGGTCATCGACACTGATGGATTTCAGTGGAGGTTGTTCCGAACTCTGGTGTTGAGTAATGTTCGCCTCAGCAGCCTTTCTACTTTCTTCCTATGCATGACCGAGTGATTCCCTATGATTCAACTTTTGAGTAGAAATAATATATAATTACGTTGTTAGAATTATGTAAACTATTTTGCATAACTAAAAATTCTTTTTACTAGATTTCTATGCACATGTGTATGAGACTTCACATATTACTCCGTCCTTGCAATTTCTAGCCGAGCTATGTCTTTTCTCGCTCCGCCGGATTTGTTTGCTCGGGTCGCGCAAACAGGTAAGTCTGGGGGTGTGATGAGTCTGGTTTATACAGTGATTTTCGGCCTCATCTGGGTTTGTTTTAGTGTCATTGCACTTCAATTGCTGTTCATATATGCTTATATTGATATCACGGCGTATCTGCGCCTTTTGTGCAATCCTTCCCCCTTTGTGGCATGTTTTTCTTATATATTACTGTATGCCTGTGTTATGAATCCAGTGGTGTGCACGGATCGGGTTCATATGCATTTTTCCTGCAGGTCCTGGGATCGCGTGAACGTTTGGGATGGTGCGGGGCAATTTTTTGCCTAGAAAGCCTCTTATCATGCGCATTCCTTCGCGCACGATCAGGTGCAAGACCAGTGGTCGTGCGTTAATTCCCTTCCCAGACAGAGCGACTCCACACGATCAGAGGATTCCTTCGCCCACGACCACTGGTCGTGCGCCCCTGACCGTGCGTTATTTTCCATCTTTTTCTTTTCTACAGGTTGACTGCGCACGATCACAGGCATTCCTTCGTGCACGACCATTGGTCATGCGCCACTGACCGTGCGCAGTATTTATTCTGCTCCTTATTTAAACCGCTGCTCCACGAAATTAGGGCATTCAGCACTGTTTTGGGGCGCGATTTCTCCGCGCCAGTCCACCGTTTCACCTCTCCAAGTTCCTCACATCCATCCCCCTTTGGGAAGGCTTCATCCATTGATCCTAAGGTCCATCTAGGATCCTGGAAGCATTCTCCGCCATCTACAGCCAGCATTCCTTGAGGAGGACATCTCCATTGGGCGATGCAGAAGTGACCCAGCTCTGAGAAGAAGACGGGCAACGGTTGGAGGTAGTGACAGCCTCTAAGCCCCAGAAGCAACCAAGGACTGAGCTCGGAGGAGGCGTGACGACCCCCCATTCCGACCAAGATCCACGGCGAGGCTTCTCATCTCGTTGTTCCTTCTACCCCTTCTCTTTTTTTGATATGTACTCTTCATTGTTGTAATGAACTAAGTGCACCTCTATTTGTCTATGAATGGGAGTTTGTTTATGATCTTGTTCTTTACTTGATGCTATGTTGTGATGCGCTCCGCCCCCACTCCACTTACACACACACGTTCTAGTACTCGCTCTAGCAAAAGCTGGAAGTGATAGCGAAGAGGTGCCTTCGACCCTCAACTCTCGCATTTGCACTCACCTCATCCATTTGCTCACAGTCCATCCGCTAAGCAAAGCACGGCATCGCGGCCTGCACTAAATCCATCCACCAAGCAACGCGGTGATAGCGACCCGCATAGTTTGTTTAGTTTTCTCATTCCTGTTCTATAAAACCAATCAAAATCCTCCTATTTTTGTTTAACTTAGAAACCCTCATAATTAATCTCCTAACAGGCAAATCGTACTACCCAACTTGCGGTCCTTTGAGAACGATATTCGGGGAGCTACTCCCTACTTTTATTGCTTGACAACGACCGGTGCACTGCCGTCGTACCGCATTTCGTGCCCGCTAATTAGCGGTGTGGAAATAGCGCGTCAACCGGCTTGGCCTTCCTAAGCCGGTAAGGTTGGGAGGGGTCTCTCACGGGCAGGAGCCAAGGGGCGTATCGAGCGGCCTTAGGAGTCGCCCCGGTCTGGGACGCAGCAAGACGCGCCATCATCCCCTCAGAAAGCGGTCGCAGCTCCGGTTTCATCACGGCGAGTGTTCCCAGGAGAAATGTGAGACAATTGATTGAAGGGTGAGGGCATATTTATAGCAAAATGGAGGGCCCCACCAGAAAGATTCCCTCCAGGTCAGCAAAGCACCCGTCAAATATTGGGGTTGGACTCTTCTTTCCGAGCGTGGGACTCGCTCGCAAAGAGCGGGGATTGTGTATAACCCATATTTCCCGAGTGGACCCCCCGGCCCAAAAGGGGGAAACGAGAGCACCCACAGGGTAGCGACAAGTACGAATGAGAGAGGACGAACAGGGCTTCATCCACCCAGCATGACTGAATGGCTGGCGAGTGGAGTGGACCACTCGCCGGGTAGAGCGCAGCAGACAGGAAGGCCCGCAAGTGGTGCCTTCACGGACCACTCACACAGAGCCTAGGAGCGCTCGACAAACGCTTGTCAGCGTTCGATGAACATGAGCGGGTCGTGTATCGCGCGCGCGGGCATTCTCCCAGCCAATCTTAACGAGAGAGCAGTCTGGCGAGTGGTGCCCTTGTCTTCGCAGACCATTCGCCTAGATGGCTTTAAGGGCAAAATGACCTAGATATCCCCTGTGGGTTGTTAATAGCCCTTCAGAACAGTGGAGTTAGGCTGTTAGCAGACCAATTTGGGGTGCGGTTAGTAATACTAAACATCGGATTCACGCTATTTGCAGTCCAAGATTAGAAAACCTATAAATAGACCCTTAAGGGCACCTTGGAGGAGGGCAGATTTTTTTGAGCTCACTCCTCCAGAAAATTTCCGGGGTTGGCTGCTAGTGCCTTCCAAGGTGCCCGGCTGAGCATTGGTTTAGGAGGGGAAGCTCTCTAAGATCTTCCGGGTGAGTGGCGGGACCTCCTCGCTACAGTCTTGGGTCGGTTCCAGGTTTTCCATCCTCGGTCTGAAGAGTTTGGTGAGGGAGAAGTAGGCGCAGGCTACACCCCCCAGAGGGTCCGAACTCAGAGACCGGTTGACGGTTCAACACCGGAGGGGGGTCTTACAAATGGTATCAGCTTGCAACGATCCTGAGATAAAGAAGTCCATTAAACCACTAGGCCACCCCTGCTGGCTAAAATCAGTTTGAGGACAAACTGATGCAGCGGAAGCGGTGGTGTGCCCATGTGTGATTCACATTAAGTATGTCCACTTTTTCCTATAGAAAGTGCCAACCTAAGCCAAACTCGTACCCTTACGTATAGATGATGGCTCATTCCGAGACAGTAATTGGTATTCCCATTCCAACATTCAGAATTGGTTTAGCATAGGATTGATGTCAACCTAACTAGGATACCATTTTGGTCGACTTAGCAGGATATGTCGTGACATACCCTAACCTTATACCAATCTCAGGGATGATGTGGCCAAGCAATAAGTGACCACAAATGACTAAGGGAAGAGTACAACGTGAGGGTAAATGCTAGAGACTCACACCCTGAGATTTCTATCTCAGATATGGAGTGATATTATCTCCTTACCCAAAATATTAGGGCAATCTCAAGGAGATTGGTGCATGTAGTCTATTATCAACTTAGTAAGAAACCATTAAGCATGCCTTCTATATTGTATGTAGATACCTCTCACTTCTATTTATGTAGATTATCTTGCCATAACTAGATACTGGACTTGGTTGGTGGCTTTTGCATGAATTATTATAAGGTGATTGATGAGTCCCATTTATATACACATTTATGGACTCATCTAGGCCGATTATCTAGTATATGCACTACACTTTAAGCATGTTTTCATTCATATTGGTTATTCCTTGCTAGGTGCATTCTTAGGCCCATTTCGGTGTGCATTTGCGCTCCTTGTTATTGGGGGTAAGCACATGGTGCTCCCCTTCCATTTCTCTATGTTTATCTGGTGCTGGAGGTGTATTCCCAGCTATTTTATCTTGTATGCAGTTGGCCGGATTATCTTGTATCCAGTTTTCTCCCAGAATTCATGACTGTGTGAAACGCACGGTCATGCGTTTTCCTTGACGCATGGGCTGTTGCGGTCATGCGCTCTGATCTGGGCAGAAAACGATCGATCTGAATTTACTCGTGCGTTTTGACGCACGGGCGGAATCGCCCGTGCATGAGTAAAACACACGGTCTCCTGTTTCTCCTTGTTTTAGTTATTTCTGAATTTACCCATGCGTTTTGACGCACGGACAGATTTGCCCGTGCATGAGTAAATCGCACGGGCGGCGAAGCTTCGTCTTCACGCCAAGTTTTATCTTTAATTAACGCACGGGCAACGCACGGTCGTGCGTTCGACCGTGCGTGACCAAAATTCTGCCTGTTTAGTATTTAAAGCAGGAATTGCTGCTACCATCGGGAGAGGATGGAGAGCTCGATCCCCCTCGCAGGAAAAGCCTGGAATCCAGCCATTTTCACCCCTTCCACCGTAGGAGACAAGAGGAGACCTTCTCCGGCGATCTCCTTCATCATTCCTCCATCCGGGAGCATTTGCAAGCTTTCTCCGCCACTAGCTCAAGCATTCCTCGCCGAGGAGACCATAGAAGCGCTGAAGATCGTTGGAGCGGTGACAGCCTCCTTCGAGTTAGCACACCATCTGAGGGCCGAGCCTGGAGAGAGCCCGACAACCCCTCATTCCGGCCGAGAACCCAAGATGCGGTGACATCTTCTTTGTGGTCCTCTCTAACCCTTGATGCATGTACTTTCCTTGTGTTGTTGTATGAACGCTTGTTAGGTTAATATTATGTATTCTTGCTTGTGTTCATGTGCAATGATGATGTGGTGGCAAGAATAGCCATTTTTGTTGTTGTGATAGCCTAGGTTGTTTGTGTGTGAAGCCACCTAGCAATTGCTAGTGGTGATGTTAGCGAAGAGGTGAATACGATCCTCATAAAACCTCGCACTGTGGCCACTGCACCCGCTCACCGAAGTTCGGCATCGCGGCCGCTGCACTCACCCACACCTTGCGAAGCGGTGCTTTTCGACCCGCATTTCTCTTCATTCTGCTATAGCGTAGGAACCCAAATCACAACCCCCCTTTGTTACTTAGTTATCCTTTTAACTAATTTCCGGTTTGAGCAAATCATACTACCCAACTTGCGGTCCTTTGAGAGCGATATTCGGGGAGTTCCTCCCTATTTAATTACTTTAGCGACTGGTGCACTGCCGTCGTATTGCATTTCGTGCTTGCTAATTAGCAGTGCTAAAATAGCGCATCAAGTTTTTGGCGTCGTTGCCGGGGACTGCAAGCGTGTATGATTTGTTTTTCTTTGGAAATTCGTTTTAGGGTTTTTTTTATTATCTTCTTTTGTGTTGAAGAGGGTGTATGCATAGAAGAGATCCCGGTGAGTGTGCAGCATTTGACCCTGAAATAGAGTGTACCCTCCGGGCGCGTCTCCATGCTGCTGCCACCATGGATGTTAATGGAAATCAGGCTGAACCTGGAGTGGGAAATGTACCGGTCGTGGGTCAAGTAGCTGACGAGAATGAAGTGGCTAGGCCACGACCCAGGACTATGAGAGATTACACTACACCCACTGTTGGGAGTGTGTACCCTGGATTTGGCCCGGCTATCACCAACAACAACTTTGAGATGAAGCCGGCCATCCTGAACATGATCCGCAACCAGGCCCAATTCTCTGGGTTAGCCAGTGAAGACCCCCATCTTCATTTGGTTGAATTCGCAGAAATTTGCGGGACATTTCGGTACGCAGGGCTGGCTGACGAGACGGTGAAGCTCAGGTTGTTCCCTTTCTCTCTACGTGACAAGGAAAAGGCGTGGCTCCACACGATACCACATGGCACAGCTACCACTTGGGACGCTCTGCAAGAAAAATTTCTGGCGAAGTTCCATCCTATCGATAAAGTCGTAAACTTGCGGAGGGAAATTGCAACCTTCCAACAACATGATCAGGAGGCTCTCTCAGAAGCTTGGGAGAGGTTCATGAACCTTCTCCAGAAATGTCCAAAGCATGAGCTGCAACCATGGACCATAGTAGAAAATTTTTATTTTGCTATTGAGCCTAACTACAGGGCCATGATTGATGTTGCTGCAGGTGGAACTCTGATGAACCACACCCCCGAAGAGGCATTACGGATCTTCCAAGACACTGCCATTCAAAGCTCCTTTTGGACTGCTGGAAGAAACGCTCCAAGGAATGCTCAAGGACTCTTTGAGATGAACACATCTGGCGCACCTGCTGAAAGTACCATGCTACTAAAGAGTCCTACCCTCCCTTCTGCCTCAGTAATGATGATATCATGCCAAGGTTGTGGAAGCATGGGGCATCATGCATGTGAGTGCCCCACAGGTGAGCAACCTACCGAAGTTTTTTTTGATGAAAGCGTCAATTATATTAATGATCAAAATCATGGAGCATCGTTTAATAATGCCTATAACTCGAACGTGAGGAGTCATCCAAACTTCTCTTGGAAACAAAATGCTCCAGGCCAACGATGGCAAGGAGCCTCGCATCAATTCGATGCCCAAGCCTCGGGTAGCCAACCGCGGCCGCCTCAACCGAGTTATAATCAAGGTGCTCCAACTCCTAAGAAGAGCAACCTTGAAGAAATGATGGAAAGGTTTATGCATGCCGCGAACTCGAATATGGTTAACCAAACTGCGTCCATGCGAAGCTTGGAGATGCAATTAGGCCAATTGGCTCAATTGTTAACCGAGCATTCGCAAGGGACCCTTCCCAGCAATACGGAAAAAAATTCTATCAATCAAGGGAAGAGTCTTACCGACACGAAGTGGTTAACCCAAGTGAATTAGTAATCACTTGTTCTATTAATAATTTCCAAACTGCTGCCTTATGTGACTCCGGTTCATCCCGCAACATCCTTGCATTGCAAGACGTTGCTAAATTTCAACTCGAGATGAACACGGACGATCGGAAGTCTTTGGTGCTTGCTAATGGGACCATTATTCAGTCGGAGGGAGAAGTGAAGAATGTTGAAGTCATGGTTGAGGGCACGGTGGCGGTCTCTGACTTTCAAGTATTGGGACCCCAGGAGAATAAATCTATCCCCATCTTGGGAGTGCCGTTCTTGAAAGAGAGTGGTGCCACTTTGGATTTCTCTGCAGGGAGAGTTGTCATTCCTACTTGCCCCAAGATTGTGACCGAAACATTGTCTCGCTCTCCCCAAAGTATTTCTGATAAATCTCTTAGTGATGCAGGAATCAGGGTTGAAATAGCATCGTCGGAAGAAGAAAAGGATGAGAAGCAATCATGCGAAAAATTAGAAGAAGTAGATTTGCAAAAGGAATGTGACCCGGAGAGGAAGGAGAGCCTTGTTTCTGAACCCGCTAAGCAGAACTTAACTCGGGACAATGTCCCATTTTTATTTAACAAGAAATCTTGTAATAAACTTCTTAAACAGTCGGTCTCTTGGGCTGACCAAGTTGGCACTGCGGTAACGGGAGTGATGCCACCCACCACCAAGGTGGGAAAATCTGACGACTACCAACGCTGGCACTCTCCTACCGTGGAGAAACTGAAACAAGAAAGAAAATTGCGTGGTTCACGCTCCACTGCTTTCAGTGGCAAGATGGCAGAGGCTAGGGAAAAATTGGGTAACACCAATTTTGGCCCTAAAGCTTTCACCTCCAGCCTACGAGCCACTAGAGACTTGCACTACAAAAGCACGTATAGCGGATGTTCTTTTCTTATGCTGTGATCTGCGTTTTTGAAACTTTTCTCCAAATTTTCTGTTCTGTGAACAATGCTTAATACATGTATTTGGTCCACCTTTAAGGACGTTAAACAAAAGGGCTTCTTGGGAGACAACCCATGGGGACCACCTGGTTCCTTTTGCCTTTTAATTCCTTTTATGTTTTGTTATTGCCTTTTTGCTAACATCATAGGTGGAAGCTCTCGCGTGGAGGATGAGGAAAGTGAAAAATTTAATGTTGGAACTACCGCAGTTCTGGCATGCTCTTCTATGAGCATAGGTCAACTCTACCCCTTTCCTACTTATTTTTGAATTGTTTATTCTAGTTGGTTTTGATCAAGTCTGGGGGAGAGAGTGATCGGTGCACGTGCACACACTTTGCATGACATGTTAGAATGTGCTGAGTTAGGATTTGTATTTTGTTGCACACATTGCATACACTTGCACCTAGTTCACGCACACTTGATCACGCATGCTTATTGGGTATCGCTGCGAGGTTCCCCGCTCGTAAGAATTGGATTGTTAGCGTATGAGTGAGGAGTAGAGAAAAATATTGACTCGAGTAGTGTTCTAGTCAAGTGCTCCCGTCACGCCTAGAAATTCAATTAGAGTAGAATAAAATTCAGAGTTATAATTTAATTATTTCTATTATAGTAGCTTCAATTTATTTTACTTTAGCGGTGAATCCGGTGAATCCAACGGTAGCATAAGGTCGAGTGTAGCTAGACTAGTAGTAGCTTATTACTAGGGTCGGAAGGAAGGACAACCTTTCTCGGTGGATAGAACTTGCACTAGGCGACTCTTGAAACGATTGCGTTGAAAGTACCCGTTATAAAATGTGATTAGGCCATTTCTTGATCTGTTTGTGCTTTTGAAATCCTTACCTACGTAATCACCGTTGCAAGCCCACTTGAGCCTACCTTTCCTCCTTGTTTTGCTCCATACGGCCGAACTTATTTTCGCACCAACCTTTGAGCTGAAAGAAATTTCTTTTTTGATGGCATTTGGTGTCATCTTTGTTGTGCATGGAAGATTTGAATTAGCTAAAGGAGCTGCTTTATTGAGCGTGTAAAAGTTATTTTGTCGAAAAGAGAAAAGAAAAGAAAAAAAAAGTTGTGCAAAAATAATATTCTCTCGACAAATTCAATTTATATTTGGCTTAGCACGCGCCTAGGGTTCAGTTGAAGTCTGGGGGTGTTGTGTAATTCTTGAAAATATTGTATTGGTGATTGTAATTTTTTTTGAGTGCTCGGGTTGTGTTGAATGCGATTCCCATCGTCCTTCTACTTACCTAGCCTAAACTCAACCTAAGCCCAATCCTAACCCATAAGTCCTATTGATTTTAGATACGAGTCGTCTCATTCAGTAGAGAGAGTGCGAACGTGCAATCCTATGGACACCGACTTTGATGGATTTCTTAGGAATTTGTCCCGAGCTTCGATTCGAGTAATACTCTACTCATTAGTCACGCTATTTTCCCTTTTGCGCGACTGAAAGATTCACCGGGATTCACCATCCAATAAAGTAAATTTCGAACTACTATTCTAGAAATAGTTAGATATAATCTTGAGTTTAATTCTGTTCTAATGTATTTCTATGCACGTGCGCATGCGACTTCGCATTGGTCTCTACCGCTCAAACTCACGCTAACATCCAATTGTTCCGACAGGAGAGCTGAGTTGTTTGCCTGAGACGTGCATATGGTTAAGTCTGAGGGTGTGATGAGTCCCATTTATATACATATTTATGGACTCATCTTGGCCGATTATCTAGTCTATGCACTAAACTTTAGGCATGTTTTCATTCATATTGGTTATTCCTTGCTAGGTGTACTCTTAGGCCCGTTTCGGTGTGCATTTGTGCTCCTTGTTATTGGGGGTAAGCACATGGTGCTCCCCTTCCATTTCTCTATGTTTATCTGGTGCTGGAGGTGTATTCCCAACTATTTTATCTTGTATGCAGGTGGCTGGATTATCTTGTATCCAGTTTTCTCCCAGAATTCATGACTGTGTGAAACGCATGGTCGTGCATTTTCCTTGACGCACGGGCTGTTGCAGTCGTGCGCTCTGATCTGGGTAGAAAACGATCGATCTGAATTTACTCGTGCGTTTTGACGGACGGGCAGAATCGCCCGTGCGTGAGTAAAACGCACGGTCTCCTGTTTCTCCTTGTTTTAGTCGTTTCTGAATTTACCCGTGCGTTTTGACGCATGGGCGGATTTGCCTGTGCATGAGTAAATCGCACGGGCGGCGCAACTTCATCTTCAAGCCAACTTTTATCTTTAATTAACGCACGGGCAACGCACGGTCGTGCGTTCGACCGTGCGTGACCAAAATTCTGTATGTTTAGTATTTAAAGCAGGAATTGCTGCTGCCATCGGGAGAGGACGGAGAGCTCGATCCCCCTCGCAGGAAAAGCCTGGAATCCCGCCATTTTCACACCTTCCACCGTAGGAGACAAGAGGAGACCTTCTCCGGCGATCTCCTTCATCATTCCTCCATCCAGGATCATTTTCAAGCTTTCTCCGCCACTAACTCAAGCATTCCTCGCCTAGGAGACCATAGAAGCGCTGAAGATCGTTGGAGCGGTGACAGCCTCCTTCGAGTTAGCACACAATCTGAGGGCCAAGTCCGGAGAGAGCCCAACAACCTCTCATTCCGGCCGAGAACCCAAGACGCGATGACATCTTCTTTGTGGTCCTCTCTAACCCTTGATGCTTGTACTTTCCTTGTGTTGTTGTATGAACGCTTGTTAGGTTAATATTATGTATTCTTGCTTGTGTTCATGTGCAATGATGATGTGGTGGCAAGAATAGCCCTTTTTGTTGTTGTGATAGCCTAGGTTGTTTGTGTGTGAATCCACCTAGCGATTGCTAGTGGTGATGTTAGCGAAGAGGTGAATTCGACCCTCACAAAACCTCGCACTGTGGCCACTCCACCCGCTCACCGAAGCGCGGCATCGCGGCCGCTGCACTCACCCACACCTTGCGAAGCGGTGCTTTTTGAACCGCATTTCTCTTCATTCTGCAATAGCGTAGGAACCCAAATCACAATCCCCCTTTGTTACTTAGTTATCCTTTTAACTAATTTCCGGTTTGAGCAAATCATACTACCCAACTTGCGGTCCTTTGAGAACGATATTCGGGGAGTTCCTCCCTATTTTATTACTTGAGCGATCGGTGCACTGCCGTCATATCGCATTTCGTGCTTGCTAATTAGCAGTGCTGAAATAGCGCATCAGTGATCATAACGATTGTTGAAACTTAATATCAAGTGGATACCGTGCTAAGTGTAAAAGATGCGTGTTGTATGAATGATTGCGTCAGACGAGATTACATTGATGGAAGAGATTGATAATGATATAGATAATGATGGTTGTACTAGAAGATGAGATTAAGGCTTGCTTCTACATTTTTAATACATAAGAGAGACGATCTTGCGGGTACAATAACTGTTTGGGTATTTGAGGTTTGACCCAAGGATATGACATCGTGAATTTTATGGTTGATCACCCGTTTGACTTTGAGGCCATCCTCATTTAATGCAAAAAATTTGGATGCACGGAAGTGATGATGTTGGAAGTGCTACACGTTATTTGGATAACGATGCTTGGGATTGGAAGAATCAATTTATTTTTGCAAATCTAAAGCACATGACGCCTTTGGTGGAGGATTCTAAATTTTATCCCGAGGCATGAGTAGTAACCTCATGTGTATTGGGGTCACCGATCTTAAGGGGGTTTAGATCAAAGGTGCAATGAAAGTTGGTTTATTAAGGTGAGGGAACAAGGGAGTATGGGTTTCGGTTGTTTCCAACATGCCCGTAGAGTGGGCATGGCTACAAACCCAACTATGTCTTATCACCACAATATTTGTGTTTGCATCAGGATGAGAGACACTTAAGATTTCTCTGTGCATAATTTGGATTATAAGTGTCATGAAGTATAACAGAAGTACACTCGGGAGAAATTGGAAGTGAGGTAATGTGAATGAGTTGGCCCTCACTAGTGGTGAGTGGGATTTAAAGTGTACTCCAGATGACTTTTGTGATCTGAACTTAAACCCCCTAACCTCAACTTAAATTCGGGGACAAAATTGTTTCTTCGTTTATTGGATTTGTAACATCCCAGTGTGCGCTAGGCCCCTATGATGAAAATAAAAACCAACGTCTACATTTTCTTTTGCAATAATATGTATGATTATGACGAAGTGCGATTTCATGATTATTTGTTCGCCGGCGGCAACATACGAATAAAGATGTTGTTATCTTAGTATACCAAGGCCATGTTCCATGATTTCTGATAATTTATATGGCGGCAGCTAATAGGAAAGAAATGATGTGCGGATAGCAATTTTTGGTGACTAGATTTTATGGAGGTGTTTGTTTTGGAAAATTTTTAAACATGCCGCATTAAATAATTACTATTATGCATTAAATCATGGAGCCGACTGAGTATTGTTGGGCTTGGTAAGTATTGAGAAGTGATATAGAATCATACAAGAAATAATGCTGGACAGGTTCTTTGGACAAGTTCCTTATTGGTTGGTTGAACCAGCTGAGAACTTTGGGCATTACCGGAATTGGGCTTTATTTATTTAATAAGGTTGGTTTTGAGCTTTTATTAAAGGAAGGTTAAAATAAAATGCATTAGCTGAGGCGGGGGTGGAAATGAAATCGAGAAGTCCTTTATGATTTTTTTTACTTTTCCTGGAATCCGCCGACTCTTCTTTTCTTACTCTCGGTGTTATTGCGGTTAGGGCATGGCGCCGATACCCTTCTCTTATCTTCTCCTCTCCTCCTCTTCCTATCTCTGAACTTCACAAAAGACTGCGGGAATCAGTGAGTATTGCTGGGATCGAAGGTTGCGTGGCTTCGTTTGAGCTGGAGCTTAGTCGGGTTTACGATTTCTAAAGCAGTGCCCGATTCTTCTTCTAGCTCACTGTAAGCTTTTCTTCTTCCTTTCCCCCTCTGAACTCCTATTTATTGGTGTTGGATTCCATCATAAGATCAAGCAAGGATTTATCTCAGTCCAATGTTATTGTTGGCCGGCTGTTTGTTTTCCTGGGGGGGAAGTCTATTATAGTTTGCTACCAATTCTTTTTGGCTGCTGTTTGGAATTCTTGTTATAGCTATGGGTCAAATTGATTAGTAACTGTTGGGGTTTTTACTTGCTTGGCCGGCTGCTACTATTAAGTATCCCTACTTCGATTTACTGAATCTTGGGTTTTATCTTACCCAAGCCGAGTGCTGCTAGATCTATATACCTATACATTTTTGTGTCGAGTGCTGCCAGATCTATATACCTGTACAATTTTGTTTTGATGTGGTATTGGGAAGGGCTGATTGAGTTCCATTTTAATTCTTGTTATTATTTTGCTTCTTCTTCTTGATGGGCTGATAAGGTGGCTGATAACTGTTGTTATGCCTTTGTATTCCTTTTCCTTTATTAGAGGAGGATTACAGTTAATTTGGACCCATAGTGCTGTGCCTAGCGATATTCCTCTTTCCTGTTGGTGTGTTGTTGGGAGATTTGAGCTAATTTTATTATTAACTACTGGGGCTTTTAGTTTGGGTAATGTTGACTGATTACATGTTGGATATTTCTGTGGATCGGGACCCTTTAATCAGTCTTGGCCAACTGTCGCCATGCCGTGGAGGAGACAACCGCGATCGTCGGCCAGAAATCAGGTGACTTCCTCCCCTCTCCCTTGGTACTAGATCTTTAGATCTGAATATTAGGCGAGACATTGAACTCAAAAGAGTTTGATCCAGTGAGTTTCATGAAGTTTCGTAGGAAGAGACCAGGCTAGAACTTTCGTTCTAGGGCGTCGTTCGCCATGCTATTATCTTCAATCAACTCCTCTCTTCAATACGAAGATTTAGAGCTTGATTCCGTGAAGATTGGTGGTCTGTGGAGGGAGTATTGGAGGAGAGAGGTTCCGACTAAAACCTAAGTCATCGGTTGAAGAAGACGATGAACAGTAAAAATCGGGTTTGCTTGACGGTTCGTGCTGATTTCTTATTGGCTGAAGGAAGAGCAGATTTGAACGTGATTTTTAGATGAGATCTGATTGGATGTGGACCTTGGGCTCAACTATAAAGTTGTAGACCTTAGTGATACCTTTCCAACGACTAGTTGCATGGCTTGTGTGGAGCCTGGTAGCTCCCTCAAAGTCTGGTCTAAATAGGCTGGGTCTGAAATTATAAAGAGTAGTGATGGACAGATTTTGTCCTGTGGAGCGCAACCGGGTTCAAACCCATTTCTGGGTATGGCCAACTTAAATCTGGACCTCGAGCTCAACACAAAAGTTGTAGCCCTTGGAAATACCTTTCTAGAATGGGGTGACACGTCTAGATTGGAGGAGCGTAGCTCCCAGAAATTCAGTTTTAGTGGACAGCATCGGGAAGGTTTATAATCTTATTATTGTTGAGATGTCTCCTTAAACCAATCTTCAATCGGTGGTTTACGTGGACTCATAAAAAGCACGTGTACGAACTCATGTTCATATCACGTGATAATTTATGGATGGTTTAGATTAGTGATGACCCTTCAATAAGGTTGATACCTTTGATCGTGTTAAGGCACGTTGTGATTTGTGCACGAGGGTTGGATACTGGTGATATGTGCGAGCTTACTTAATTAGTAGAATATGAATATGACACCGTGACCACAAGTAGTCCTGGGGATCTTGTAGAGTAATTTCCATTTTTTCTGCACGCCACTGCACATGAGTTAGGATAACTCGGTATGGGTAGAATTGATGGCTTGATGCGGGTTATAAGACAGAATTATATCATACGGTGAAACGTTGGGAGGCCCAGTCGTTGGGGTCCTTGGATTCTAGTTAGCATCGGTTGAACGGGTATGATGTCAAAAGTGAGAAGGCTCATTCAGTGAGTCCTTGGGTGCTTGATAGCATGGGTGTGCATGGGAATTACATGGTGGTGCATGGATCCTGGTTGGAGGATTACTTGTGCAGGGTCTACGGGCTTGCTAGTCGTGACACCGACAGAAGCCGACAGTTAGACTCTAGACCGGTTGGGTTGGACTCTTGGTGCTCACCTACCTAAGTCCCCTTCTGTGTCCTTGAAGGCTCAGCATGTTGCGAGCAGTATGCAGGGTCTCCGCTGTGTGTTCTTCGCGTCGAGGCATACGGAGGCCTAGGACTGGTAGTGTTCATACCCTCCTAGTAGTGGAGAAGCTCGTTCCACTGTCTCCGTCTGGCCACGATGGGAGATGCCTGAGAGGTTAGCTACCTCTCAAAAAGAGAGAACTAAAGGTCTATGTCGACATAGCAAATATGCATGGCTGAGTCATCATATCATAATCATTGCATTGCATTCATATCATAATTATTGCATTGCATTCATATCATAATCATTGCATTGCATTCATATCATAATCATTGCATTGCATTCATATCATAATCATTGCATTGCATTCATATCATAATCATTGCATTGCATTCATCATTCATAATCATAACATTGCACCGCATCGGGTCCATCATATAAATTAGTATGGGCTCTTTTATATGATGGGTTCCAGATTGGAAACCTTAACTTATAAGTTTGTATGGGCATTCATCTAAGTTAAGGTACGTTTTGATGTTGTTTACTCCTGTTTATATATACTGCTTATTTCTGTACTAATACACTGCTAGTATAGATGTGCTTTTACATACATGTTGATACCTCTTGTTGTTACCCGCCTTCTTGTTGAACTGTTGATATGTTAACTGCTAGGTTAAGAACTTCATCATATCACCTGCTTGTTATATTACTGTTTATATTGCAGCTCCTCTTCGTTCCCTTCCGCCCGGTGCCTTGGAGTCATCGGGGGAGTGGATGTGAAGCCGTCTTTATGACTAACGGTTGCTACGTCCCTCTTTTTAGGAGCGCATCCTGGAGCAGCAGCGCACAACGCTGGAGGAGATTAGTCAGGTCAGGACGACAGGGCTGGTGACTGCGATACCTTTGCAACCATCGATGACAGATGTGAGCACAGTTTGAGATGTAGCCCTTGGGTAATTTAGCTTGATACTCTGATACTATTGTAGGAGGTCTCAGAGCTTCTTGTCTTTTGTACTTATTTGGACACTTACTTATGTGAATATCTTTATATGGCTTCTTGCTTTTACATCATTGATGGGTTGGCGCTGTTCAATTGGTTTGGCCAGTAGGATAGGCGTCTTGTGGGGGAGGCTAGCTCGTGTGTTGGCGCTCCTGCAAGGCGGCTGTCCTAGGCATAAGACTCCCCTCGGCCGTGTCGTGTGTTCCGGGTGTACAACCCATATTTGCCGAGTGGACCCCCCGGCCCAAAAGGGGGAAACGAGAGCACCCGCAGGGTAGCGACAAGTACGAACGAGAGAGGACGAACAGGGCTTCATCCGCCCAGCATGACCAAATGGATGGCGAGTGGAGTGGACCACTCGCCGGGCAGAGCACAGCAGACAGGAAGGCTCGCGAGTGGTGCCTTCATGGACCACTCGCCCAGAGCCCAGGAGCGCTCGACAAACAATGGTCAGCGTTTGACGAATGTGAGCGGGTCTAGTATCGCGTGCGCGAGCATTCGCCCAGCCAATCTTAGCGAGAGAGCAGTCTGGCGAGTGGTGCCCTTGTCTTCGCAGACCATTCGCCTAGATGGCTTTAAGGGCAAAATGACCTAGATACCCCATGTGGGCTGTTAATAGCCCTTCAGAATAGCGGAGGTAGGTTGTTAGCAGACCAATTTGGGGTGCGGTTAGTAATACTAAATAGCGAATTCACGCTATTTGCAGTCCAAGATTAAAAAACCTATAAATAGACCCTTAAGGGCACCTTGGAGGAGGGCAGATTTTTTTGAGCTCTCTCCTCCAGAAAATTTCCGGGGTTGGCTGCTAGTGCCTTCCAAGGTGCCCGACTGAGCATTGGTTTGGGAGGGGAAGCTCTCTAAGATCTTTCGGGTGAGTGGCGGGACCTCCTCACTACAGTCTTGGGTCGGTTCCAGTTTTCCATCCTCGGTCTGAAGAGTTTGGTAAGGGAGAAGTAGGCGCAGGCTACACCCCCAAGAGGGTCCGAACTCAGAGACCAGTTGACGATTTCAACATTTTTGGTGCGGTGAGCGTGGACCGTAGCCAGTGCAAGAAAATCCCAAGTTGAGTTCGATGACAGGAGATGGACGAAATGGTTCTGACCCAGGCCACTCGCAGCCACCGGCAGCAATGGAGTGGCTGGAGATGTTCGAGAAGTTCAAGCGAGAGGTCATGCAGACCATGCAAGTAGCTATCGCCGGCAGGGGCGAGTGCGAGACACCCGTGGTCCCGGTGGTTCCGCCCCAACAGATCGGCGAGAACGCTCCGGGCCAGCGGCTGGGAAATGAGGTCGCGGCGGAAGCAAGCGCGCGGGATCTCCCCGGGCAGCAGCTGTTCAGCCGCCCAGTGAATGCGGAGGTGTGTGAGCTGACTCCGCGCGAGAGGACCACTCGCCGAGCAGGGGACGGGAGTCCTTTTTGTGAGTTGATCCTCTCGGCCCCGGTGCCGGAGGGGTTCAGGGGGCCAGAGATGTCTTACTACACCGACAGAGACGACCCTATCCTGCACCTACAGTGGTTTGAGGACATGGTCTCGATCCTTCTTAATACAGATGCCTTCCAGTGCCGGCTCTTTGCCACCACTCTGAAGGAGAAGGCGAGGTACTGGTTCCACCAGCTTCCTGTGGGTTCCATCTATGCCTTCGAGGACTTGCGGCGGAGCTTCAGGTTGCGCTTTTCAATGTCAAAGAAGAGGAAAAAAGGACGCAGAGGCGCTCTTTAAGATCAAGCAAGGGCCGGGGGAGTCGTTGGCCCATTACGTGGATAGGTTCCAGGAGGAGGTCCTCCTCGTGTAGGAGGTGCTTGGGTTTACCCTCCAGATGGCATTCATAGTGGGGCTGCGAGACGGATTCTTTAAAATGGATCTGAAGCGGAAATCCCCCTATCCTTCGAGGAACTAATGGAGCGGGAAGCAGAAGAGATAGAAGGAGAGGCAGCCAACCCGGAGTTCTATAAGAGATTGGCAAAGATGAGCGAGCCGGAAGTGGGACACAGGAGGGAAGGAGAAAGGAGGAACCCAGAGGTCAGGGGTTTCGGGGACATCAGCGGGATTGGGGCCGCCAGGTGCCTAATAACCGGCTGGCTTGGAGGCCCCAGGAGGGTCCAGGGAGAGCTCAAGAAAGAGATCACCAACGAAGGGGAGAAGGAAGGGTTCCGGGGTGGAGGCAAGATCCCAGTCCACCTCACTGTTGGAACATGGTCTTCCGCATCTCCTAGGTTTGAGAATAACAAAACCTATGTGTATTTGATCTTGTTTGTTTAAGTGTGCAGGAAAACAAGTCCACATGACTCAAGGATAACATAAGAATGTTGTGCCCAAGTTTGAAGCCAAAACTCAAAACTGACCGCTAGAGCAGGCGCTAGCTCAGGCGGTAGCTCCGGCGGTTGCTGCTAAAGCAAGCGGTAGCTGCTAGCACAGGCACTAGCCCACGTTCTAGCGCTAGCGCAGGCGCTAGCGCTTGAAAGCGCAAAAGTGAAATTCAAGCTGGCGAGATGCATATATAGAAAGCAGATAGCGCCGGCGGTAGCTGATAGCGCCGGCGGTAGCGCAAAGCGATAGAGGAAGGCGGCCGGCTTGCTTAAAATGAAGGATTCTCACGCGGAGAATATTTCCTAAACTTGGATAGCGTCGGCGGTAGCGATAGCGCAGGCTCTAGCTCCAAGGCTATAAAAAGGACCCATTGGATCTGTCTTCTTGATCCTCTTGAGATCCAAAATTCCAGAGCTTCGTGCCACAGCATAGAGAGGAAGGTTCAGAGAGATACTCCCACAAATCCATGAAGGGTTAAGGAGATCCGTGGAGAAGATTTCAACATGCGTCATCATCGTGACGAAAGACCGCATCGACTACGATCATACTCTGCGTCTTCGTCTACTTCTCCAAGAGATCCACATATAGGGAGTTTTTATATTATTGTCTTTTTATTTCTTATTTCTTGTAAACGGTTTGTGAAATCGCCTCGTGTTGGCGACTAGGTCTGGGTAGGACTTAGGGGGAAAACTCGCCTCGTGTTGGCGACTAGATCTAGGCTAGATCTAGGGGGTGCTCAAGGCCATATCCGGGGAAGGGTTGGCTAGAGCGGCTTGAGGCCGAATCAGGGGAGGATAGGCTAGGGCCACCGGTTCGTGGGGATGCGAGTCGGGATAGAAAACAAAAAGAGTTTACTATTCATCGCCACCGATTTCTAGCGTTATAGAAGTCAACTTTTGTAAAACCATATTTGATAAAGCATGTCTCTACTTTATTTCAAATGTTTTACTTCACTTCTTATTGTCTTAATCTTGCATTATTATAAAACTTTTCAAAATATATCTTAAGTTTTTGAAAACCCTTATTCACCCCCCCCCCTCTAAGGGCACCTACCGATCCAACAAGTGGTATCAGAGCCAGGTTTTATTCCAATCGGCTTAACAACCGAGAATAATGGCGTCTCATGATCTCGCTTCTATTAGTGGGGTAAATTTGTATGAAGAAGAAAAATCTCTTAAACAACCTTTATTTGAAGGAAGAAATTATAAAGGGTGGAAATTTTTAATGGAAAAGTTTATTAAAAATTTAGATATCGAAGTATGGAATATAGCAATAGTAAGACCAGCGGATGAAACAAATAAAAAGGAACGTCACCTAAATGCAAAAGCTTTAAATAGTATTTTCTGTGCTTTATCTCCCGACATTTCAAAATTAATATACTATTTTTCTAGTGCATACAAAGTATGGAAATTTCTTGAAGAAATGTATGATTCTCCTTCTACAGGTATGGAACAATCACAAGAACCAGAGAATATGCAAGCTTGCACAAGTCTTGAAGAATGCTCCTCTCATGGCGGATCAATGGAGCACACATCAAATGGAAAAGAAGAAGAAGTACTATCTTCGGAAGAGGAGTGCCAGAAAGATGTAAAAGAAACTATATGTTCAAATCATCTCTCTCCGGAAAGCAATGTGAGGAAATCAAATCCCATCTTTTGTACTTCTATTTCTACATTACAAATGCTTCAAACTACAAAGCGCAAAATTAAGAAATTAAAAAGGATAATAAACATTTGCGCTTAGAAAATAAAAATTTAAAGGCAAAAATTAATGAAGAATCAAATTCTAATTTATCTTATTCTACACATGGCTCCTTAGTTGAAAACACCACAACTTGTGTAGAATATAATGAATTAAAAGAAAAGCACAAGAAACTTGAAAAGGATTTTATTTTAGTAAAAGAACAAAATGAAAAATTAAGTTTAGAAAATTCATCTTTGATAAATGATTGTGCTAAGTGCAAAGACTATAAAATTGAAATTAAAGAGATGGATGAAACATTTGATGAATATAGAAATAAATATCAAGATCATATAGATTCAATTGTTTCCACTCTTAAAAATAGCACAATCGCTTATAATAAAGCTAGACAAAATTTAAAAATTAAAAATGATGAATTAAAATCAACTTGCTTATGAAAATTATAAATACAAAATCACAATATCAAAATATATCTAAAAACAAGTTGAATATGAATATGAACATCTTACCTAAGTTTTAAAAAAGGAGTAAGGAACATAAAGGATTTGTAAATCAAAATCAAAATCACCATTATTTACAAAATTAAGTATCTCCTATAGTAAATTCAATTATGCAACAATATCCTATGTAAAATGATTTCAAATGTCATCATTATTTTAAGCCTAAATTTAATGAATATGGAAATTTAATGCAAAATTATAATATTAACCCTAAGTATGAGTGGAGACCCAAAATTAAAGATGAAACATTAACTCCACTTAAAAGGGTCCATTCGTACTTGTCTCCTCAAAAGCCATCTCGCTATATTTGGGTACACAAAGGAACCATCCCACATGGTCCCCTTTGGATACCTAAAACTCTTATTCATTAGGTATCATCAAATGCATGAAGTAGAAACTTTTCAAAATAAGATATACAAATTTGTACTTCATGATGTGCTTTAATGTTCTCTTTTATTTTTCTTTTTGTTTTCTTTTTAAGCTATCATGTTATTGTCATCTTATATATTATAGGAAATGTGGTCTTATAAATCAAATTGATCAAAATTCAAAATCATATTTTATTTTGATGACCTATCTTTTATTCTTATATTCATTGCTTCTAAATATCTTATATTATCCATATGAATCAAACTCTAAATTTGTTATGAGATATTTATCTAAATTATAAAGAAAATCACAAAAGACATATTGAAAGATTAATTGTCTTAAATACTAATGCCACTCGCACCACCATGATCTATTGATGTCCTTTGATAAAATTCTCTAAAAATCGTATATCATAATTCATATCAAAAAAATAATCATCTAAAAACAACTATCTCTATCACATGTATATGAATTATATGATAACAATTGACATTATAATTATTTACCATGGTTGGTGTATTATGTACGTATTGTGATATATGTCAAGTTTGGACCTTAGAATCATCGTGATATCAACAAAATCAAATCAAATAGAATCTTCACTTCATTCTAGGTCTGTAAGTTAAAACACTATCAAACTTTGGCATAACTTTAATCATATCTTCTTTGTTTGCATATTCAATAATAATTAAGCTTAAATGGTTGTGCAAAAATCAAGAATTAAGGTTTAATGAATATGGAACTTTAATGAATGTGAAACCCATGTACTAAAATTTTAACTTCCGTAACATTTTGCGATTTCTTCTCGTCTTTTCACTTCATTAGACAGGCCTTACATTGCACAAACATAAGTAAGAAAAATCGAAAGCAAAATCGAAGAAAATATAGGTTATATGATTAAAATAAACACTCTCTGTGAGCTAACGCAGGCGCTAGAACTTAACGCCGGCGCTAGCTCGAGTGTCTGATTTTCTGTAATTTTAAAATTCTAAAAAATCACTAAAAATATATTATTTTATATGTACTACTCATTTTTGCATCTATGCCTATAATTGATTTTTGAAAAATTAAAATACAAAATTACAAAAACCAAATTACAAAAAAATATTTTTTTTCTTTCTTTGGTTATTTGTTTGATTTCTATATGCAAAAATCAAATACAAAAATACAAAACAAAACAAAATATGAACAAGTATTTTTGTTTGAACTTACATTTTCTACTTACATGTATCTTGCGAAAGGGGGATTTGGGCTATCATCCCATCACATCTCCTTGTATCGGGCGAACCTCTCACAAGGTAGTCCTCGGGAAGTCCAAGATCAATCTTATGAGTTCAAACTTTAAATTATCAAAAAAACTGTATGGACATCATTGAGAAAATCAAGCATGATTTAATCTAGTATTTAGAACTTCTATAATGTTGCAATTTATCTTTTCAAACTACTTTGAACATTGCTTTCATCATGCTTTGATATACATATTAATATGTGCATCAATTATATTGAAAAAGTTGTGTATAACTAAGCTTAGCATGCCTCTAAGTATGAGTAAATGTTTTATGTTTGATAATGATCGCCATTCACTCACTTATTTTGGCATTGTCTACTTATGTGTTTAATCTAAGAATGCTTGTGTATGTTTTGTAATAGTACAATGAATTAAAATTGCACAAGTATCTTACCTACACAACCTTTGTTTGCACTTTAAGAGTTAAGAAAAGTGGTTATGTTTTTATAAATTATATTGGTTTGCAAAACAAGTGTATTCGGAGAACTTTGTACAAAACAAAAATCATAAAATAAATTGACAAAGATAACTCCACCAAGCACTAGTTGAACCTCCTGATAAGTCTTAATAAGCGATGTGAGGTTGAGCACCTTGGAAAGAATAGTAAAGTATCTTGTGCAAACCACATCTTTCTTTCAAAATAAAAACCACTTACTATTAAGTACATCGGATCACTAGTTTCAATATTAAAATAAAATAAAATATGTGATCCCCCAAGCACTACTTTGCACCCTGATAAGTCTTAATGAGCATTGTGTGTGCAAAGCACCTTGGTAGTTGTACATTTTTGTTTGTGCATTGAAGTTTGTGGAAGTAAAATTATTTGTGTGTTATTTTGCTCTTACTTTACATATCTCTTGTATTTTTGATTAAAACATTTGTTTACTCTATTCAAAATACCCTTATGTGCACATCATTATCTTCCATAACACTTCTTCTCATGAGTATTGTATCCTAATGCAAATTCTATACTACTCTTTATTTATGAAATGCACTAGATAACCTAGCATGCTTTCTACAATGTTTGGTATGTTTTGAAATTGTGAATTAATATAACATTGTAGTAATCTTTTTTCATAACATTATTTCATGCTTGGTTACCTAATTGTCAAACTTAAAGATTTTAATTGAAAATGATTTACAAAAACATCTTCTTTTTGAAATTTAACTCATATGTCTTTTTATGGATCATCATTGATTACAATAAGATGTTTCTTGTATTTCAATAAGTCTTCCGCCTCATAACCATATAATTCTTTTATTTTGTGTGCATCATCACTTGAATCTTCAAATTCCTTTCTTGCAACAAGTGGTAGACTTGCTTGGTAAACTCTATATTGGTTTCTTTTAACATGAATTTTTTTTAAAACTCTGATTTATGAAAATATTGTAATGCTAAAACTCTGATTTATTAATGGACTTCAAAATAGCTATGTGAGTGTTTTCATAAATTCAAATAAAAATATAAATCCATAGGCTATGTCATTAGATTTAAAATGCTTAATGGTTCCAATAATTATTATCCATGACTTCATATCTCACCATAGCGGGGGCGTAGGGTTGTAGACATTAGATAACCTTTATCTCTAGTCATGTCTTGTCCTTAACCGGGGAGGGTTCCAGTGGGGCCTTGCGAGGCACTGGGGGGGGGGGGGGGGGGGGAAGAGTGCTAGGTTGAGTTTTTCTAGTGTTTGCATATGGGACTAACACCCTAACCTACATCATGTATGCAGCTCCTCATGCCCATCCGTCACTTAGTGCGGGGCTAGGGTGTAGACATATTGTCTGGGTAGTTTAGTTACTTGGAAATCATTACATTTTTATTCATAAAACTTTTATATAAAAAGGGGATGAACCACCATAATAATACTTGAAAATGTTATATTGCTAAAAACTCTGATCTATTTATATAAAAATTATTCTAAAACTCCTTATCATTTCATTCTCTCTAAAAGCTCGATCATGCCTTTATCTTCTAATCAAAACTTTTCTGTGTTTTGCCTCCTTACCCACTTTTGCTAATAACAAAAGGGGGAGAACTAACATGATAAATATAATCTGCTATCAAAATATAAAACTAACATGCTTAATTAAGATGATAGCTTACATAATAGGAGAGCATTCACTTAGGGGGAACATATATTTAGGGAGAGCAATTCTATATGCTAAAATCGATAATTATCCTAAGTCATCACTCTCACACACACACAAGTATGTTTCTTCATGCTTATATATATCAATGCTCTGATTTATCATTAATGGTTTTGTTATTATCAAAAGGGGGAGTTTGTTGGAACATGGTCTTCCGCATCTCGTAGGTTTAAGAATAACAAAACCTATGTGTATTTGATCTTGTGTGTTTAAGTGTGCAGGAAAACAAGTCCACATGACTCAAGGATAACATAAGAATGTTGAGCCCAAGTTTGAAGCCAAAACTCAAAACTGGCCGCTAGAGCAAGCGCTAGCTCAGGCGGTAGCTCCGGCGGTAGCTGCTAGCACAGGCGCTAGCGCTTGAAAGCGCAAAAGTGAAATTCAAGCTTGCGGGATGCATATATAGAAAGCAGATAGCGCCGGCGATAGCTGATAGCGCCGGCGGTAGCGCAAAGCAATAGAGGAAGGCGGCAGGATTGCTTAAAATGAAGGATTCTCACGCGGAGAATATTTCCTAAACTGGGATAGCGCCGGCGGTAGCGATAGCGCAGGCGCTAGCTCCAAGGCTATAAAAAGGACCCCTTGGATCCGTCTTCTTGATCCTCTTGAGATCCAAAATTCCAGAGCTTCGTGTGAAAATTTCTCGGACCTTGTGAGAGCAAGCAGGAATAACAACTAGAGATACAAGCCAAAGCAACCAGAAATAATCTTAGGCAAACAACCGATCTTTATTGATAGCAACCTTCAATTACAGGGCAAGACATGTTTGACGAGACATGATTTCGTCAGCACAAAACTCCAAAGAGAAATACAAAAAACTGAGGATAACTGGAGACCGCCCAGACCGCGCGACCTCCCCTGCGATCTCTGCCAGTTGCAAGACCGCAACTCTCTGCCGACCACAGAACACCACCAGGCCGCTGCACAGACCGCTCCCTTCTTTCGACCTCCTGATTCTCCCGAACTCCAGCACCACAACTCCAAGCCGCAGACCGCCCGAACACTTTCAGAGGAAGAGGTGATCGCTGCTGCCCACACTATCCGCAGAAGCTGCACAAGAAGAGTTCAATCAGAGACCGCCCGGTCAGAAATAAACAGACCGCAAGAACAAGAGTGAACTCAGCTTACACTTGGTGTGTCTATGTTTGCTGCAACAGTGGCTCCTATTTATAGGCGTGAGACCTGATCTGGTCACCACCCTAGAGATAGGATCACCACCCCTCAGACCGCGTGACCTGACCGGTCACACTGCGCGATCAACAACATTACTTCTGCTTCATTTTTGGTGAACCCGCCAGCTTCAATGTCGCCATGAGAGACCGCCACTCTCACAGCAGACCGCGACTCCACAAAGAGCTCGCCAGACCGCCCGAAGCTATTCACCACCTGTGTTCGCACGAGACCGCGAACACAGTCAGTTCGCCATCAGATCGCGAACTCCTGTCCGCATGCCGATCTCCTTCTGAGACCGCGAACAGCAACCAGCTCGCATACCAGTCTCCTCCTGAGACCGCGAACTGAGACCGCGCGACTAAGACCCTTAGTCCGCGAATACCCCCAGAAAGCCCGGTCAGCTACCAGACCGCATTCCAGAGAGAACCTGGATCAAACTGTGCGGTCACACCAGACCGCCACAGCCTTGAAGAGGACAGCACGCCACGCGGTCACGCACAGACCGCGCGGCCCCTTCAACAGACATTGGACAAGACCAGCGGTCAACCCGGGAGACCGCAGCTAGGCTAAGATCAGCTAGACCGCGGATGCAGACCGCCAGGTCGTGCGGTCACGTCAGACCGCCCGACCTCCTCCCAGACCGCCCAGGTCCAAAAGCCTCCTTCACTTCCACTTCAACAATTTCAACACTTCGTGCCACACCATAGAGAGGACGGTTCAGAGAGATACTCCCACAAATCCATGAAGGGTTAAGGAGATCCGTGGAGAAGATTTCAACACGCGTCATCATCGTGACGGAAGACCACATCGACTATGATCATACTCTGCGTCTTCGTCTACTTCTCCAAGAGATCCACATATAGGGAGTTTTTATATTATTGTCTTTTTATTTCTTATTTCTTGTAAACGGTTAGTGAAATTGCCTCGTGTTAGCGACTAGGTCTGGGTAGGACTTAGGGGGAAAACTCGCCTCGTGTTGGCGACTAGATCTAGGCTAGGTCTAGGGGGTGCTCAAGTCCACATCCGGGGAAGGGTTGGTTAGAGCGGCTTGAGGCCGAATCCGGGGAGGATAGGCTAGGGCCACCGGTTCGTGGGGATGCGAGTCGGGATAGAAAACAAAAAGAGTTTACTATTCATCGCCACCGATTTCTAGCGTTATAGAAGTCAACTTTTGTAAAACCTTATTTGATAAAGCATGTCTCTACTTTATTTCAAATGTTTTACTTGACTTCTTATTGTCTTAATCTTGAATTATTATAAAACTTTTCAAAATATATCTTAAGTTTTTGAAAACCCTTATTCACCCCCCCCCCCCCCCCTCTAAGGGCTCCTACCGATCCAACAAGTGGTATCAGAGCCAGGTTTTATTCTAATCGGCTTAACAACCGGGAATAATGGCGCCTACCGATCCAACACTCACCCCCCTCGAGAGCAAGCCATGGCGGTAGGCCGAGGAAGAGGAGTAAGAGGAGGAAGAAGAGGAGGTGGAAGAGGGGGCATGGTGGCGTTGCCTTACTGTGACTTTCATCAGGAAGAAGGTCACGCAACGACCACATGCCCAGAATTTTTGGAGATGAGGGGAAGAGGCCAACAATAGCAGCGGCCTGTGAGGATCGAAGAGGTGCTACCCAGAGATGAAGAGGACAGATGCGAAGACAGGATGGATGTGGGAGCTAGGGGAGGGGTCGGAGTGATTCATGGTGGGGTGGGAATAGAAGCAACTCGTAAGAGAAGCTTCCAGGCGATGTTCAGGAGAAGCGTCGTGTCGACCTCCCAAACCCCACCCCCCTCGGAGAAGCTCACCTTCTCGGTAGAGGATATGCCAGACTTTGAAGACCCATTCATGCGACGCCTTGGTGATCCATGCGGTGATTGAAAACTTCCCTGTCACCCGGATTTTGGTAGACAACGGGAGTTCGGTGAATGTTATCTTCAAGAAGGCCTTTGACGCGCTAGAAGTGGAAGAAAAGAGAGTGCAGGCCTCAGATGGGCCCTTGTTTGGATTCTCAGGGGAGAGGAAGGAAGTCGAGGGAGGAGTTGGCCTCCAAGTGACGTTGGGAGGAGCCCCCAGGAACTGCCGGTTCGTCATTGTTGATGCTCCGAGCAGCTACAGCGCCATATTCGGACGCCCTCTCATCAGCACCTTCTGGTGCGTTCCCTCGTCCTTCCATCAATGCTTAAAGTTCCGCAGCGGAGGAGTTCAGGTCCGGATCTGGGGGGATGCGAAAGTGGCAAGGCAGTGCTATGTGACTGCCGTCAACACTATCTCCTGGATAGCGGAGGCTGAGAAGATGGATAGGGAGATGAAGGGGCCGGGGGGGGGCCAGGTGAAGACGGAAGGGAAGAAGAGGAAGAGGACAACATCCCTGGAGGGGAAGAGGAAGTGGCCCCGGGGGAGCAAGTCGAGCCGATGAAAGAGGAGGATCCAGAGAAAGAGAAGACCCAACCCGAGGGGAGGGAAGAGAAGAGCAAATGGCAAGAGCCGGCCCGTCTTGAGGCGGCTGAAGAAGTGGTCGAGATGGAGGTCACCACCCAAGGAGGAAGGGTGGAGATGGTGCGGATCAGCGGGGGCCTCGGCCCAAAAGACCAAAGAAGGATGCTGGAGTGCATCCAAAGGAGCGTGGACATCTTCGCGTGGAGCACGGCGGACATGCTAGGCATCGATGCAGACGTGGCTTGCCACCGGCTCAACCTTGAGCCGGGGACCCGCCCCATCCGACAGAAGAGAAGGACCATAGCCGACATGCTCGAAGGACCTATCCACGAGGAGGTGGCAAAGCTCCTCGAAGCAGGTTTTGTATCGGAGATCCAGTATCCAGGCTGGTTCTCCAATGTCGTCATGGTAAAGAAGGGCGATGGCCACTGGTGTATGTGTGTTGACTTTTCTTTGTTAAACAAAGGCTGCCCTAAGGATTGTTATCCCCTGCCTCCGATCGACGCGCTGGTTGTCTCAGCCGTCAGTTTTTCTGTGATGAGTTTTTTGGATGCTTTTTCAGGTTATCACCAAATCAGGATGCACCCCCCAGACGTTAAAGATGTCTCGTTCATCACCCGGGAGGGGTGCTACTGCTACAAAATGATGCCCTTCGGGCTGAAGAATGCCAGAGCAACCTACTAAAGGATGATGGACCGGGTCTTTCGGGAGCAAAGAGGGAGAAACTTGGAGGTTTACGTAGATGACCTCATGGTGAAAAGCAAAAACGTGAGTTCCCACCTCCAGGACCTTGAGGAGACGTTCGCTACTTTGCGCAAGTACAAGATGCGGCTCAAACCCCTGAAGTACGTATTCGGGGCCAGCAAGGGAAAGTTCCTGGGTCACCATCTCACCCCCTCGGGGGTAGAACCTAACCCGGACAAGGTAAAGGCCATAATGGAGTTGGGATCGCCGCGAAGCGCTAAGGAAGTCCAGCGGCTAACTGGAAAGCTCGCAGGGTTAAGTAGGTTTCTCTCCCGGGCAGGGGAGAAATGCTCCCCGTTTTTTAAGGTGTTACGAGGCAATCAGAAATTCGAATGGACGGAGGAATGCGAGGAGGCTTTCCAGGCCCTAAAGAGCCAACTCACCAGGGCTTCGCTGCTCCAAGGCCCTAAGGAGGGGGAGGACTTAGCCTTATACCTCGGAGTCGGGGCTGAAGTCGTAAGCTCCGTCCTGGTCTGGGAAGAGGGTAAGAAGCAGCTGCCAATCTACTACATGAGCAGGGTTTTGAAGAAGGAGGAGCTCTGATATCCGATTTTGGAAAAGCTAGCCTTCGCCCTAGTCATCTCGGCAAGGAAACTCAGGCCATACTTCCAAGCCCACTCCATCCAAGTAGTGACTGATCACACCCTTCAAAAAATCTTCGAGGGGGTAGAGCATTCAGGGAGACTCGCGAAGTGGTCGATAGAGTTAAGTGAGTTCAACCTCATCTTCCTCCCACGGTTGTTGATGAAGGCCCAAGCAGTTGCAGATTTCATGGCAGACTTCGTGGTCGAGATGGAGGAGGAGCAAGTCTTACGCCATATCCCCTGGAAGCTGCTGGTCGACGGAGCCTCAGGCAAGAATTCTTTGGGAGGAGGGGTGGTGCTGGAAAGTCCTCACGGAGTAAGGATCGAGCAAGCACTGGTGATACATTTTCCCGTAACCAACAACCAGGCGGAGTATGAAGCGGTGATTGTCGGCCTACGTCTGGCCCAGGAGATAGGAGTTCATGATGTGGAGGTTCTTACCGACTCAATGGTAATAGCCTCGCAGATTAAGGGAGAATTCGAGGCAAGGGAGCCCACACTCGTACGGTATCCCGCCAAAGTGAGGGGTCTCATCGGAGCTTTCAAAACTTTCTACTTCAGGCACGTCCCAAGGGAGGAGAGTGTCTCGGCCGATCGGCTGGCCAAGTCTGGTCCCAGGGTCGGGGGAACCTTGACAGATCTGTTCCACCCTTCGATTGAGGAAGGGGAGCTCATGGAAATAGAACAGCGACCCTCGTGGAAGGACCCATTCGTGACCTTCCTATCAACAGGAAAATTTCCGAAAGAGGTTCCAGATCAAAGGGGCTTTCGGTACAAATCTGCCTACTACGTGCACCATGAGGGGGACTTGTATCGAAAGACCCTCTCGGGATTCTTAGCACGATGCGTCTCAGAGGAAGAAGCTCTGAGGATCCTAGAGGAGGTTCACTCTGGCGAATGTGGCAGTCATTCAGGGAGCAGAACGTTGGAAGAAAGGATAATGAGACAGGGATACTTCTGGTCGACCCTGAGCAGGGATGCGGCGGCATTCGCCAAGAAATGCCGAAAATGCCAGCTATTCGCCCCACTTCAACTTTTGCCGGCTCAGAGACTAAGGAGCATCACCGCGCCCAGGCCCTTCGCCATATGGGGTATGGATCTGGTAGGACCTTTTCCTCAAGACAGTGGGCAAAGAAGATTTCTCTTGGTTATGATCGACTACTTTTCGAAGTGGTTGGAGGTCAAGGCTCTAGCAAAGGTCACCTCCCAGGTAGTCCGCAACTTCATATGGGGAGAGATTATCTTTCGGCATGGGCTCCCTCAAGCCATAGTCACAGATAATGGTCCGCAATTCGCCAGCGAGGAGTTCATAAGCTTCTGCAGCCAGCTGGGGATAGACCTCAGGTTCGCATCTGTCCACCATCCCAGGAGCAACGGGCAGGTGGAGGCAGCAAACAAGGTTATAGTGAACCTGATCAAGAAAAAGGTGGCAAACTTGAAGGGGAATTGGGTGGAGCAACTCCCGTCGGTCCTATGGGCTCTAAGGACTACTCCCTACACTGCCACTGGTGAGACCCCCTTCAAGCTCTCTCATGGTTGCGAAGCCGTCAATCCCGTGGAGTTTGAAGTCAAGACGGCGCGAGTAGGGGCAGCCTTGGAAGGTGATGAAGAGTGGAGGACAGGAAACGAGGAGGAGCTGCGGCTCTCCTTGGATCTGATCGAGGAGGTCCGAGATCTCGCCACCATTCGTCAAGAAGAAGTCAAGCGACGGATGGCCAAGTACTTCGACAAGCATGTCAGGGTCAAACAGTTCGAGAAGGGGGACCTAGTGTTGAAGAAGGTCGACGCGGCCGGAAGATCTGCCGTGGTAGGCAAGCTCAACCTAAATTGGGAAGGTCCCTATGTCGTAGAAGAAGCCTTGAAATCAGAGGGGTACCGCCTCCAAAATGTGGAGGGCGAGTCCCTCAATCACACGCGGAGCGGTGATGATTTAAAACGTTTCTATCCCTAAGTCCATGTAATAAGAATGTTTCGCTTTACTACTTAATTTTCATATATGTGTATGGTAGGAGTGACTTGCAAGGGGAAGAGGGAAAGTTCCAAAGGATGGACCCGAGCAGACCCGCTGTCTAGGCTCTCACCTAGCTGGCAGGTCCGAAGGCTTACTCGGTGGCAGGTTCCAAAAGTTTCGAAGGTTTCCACGAGCAGACCCGCTGTCCAGGCTCTCACCTAGCTGGCAGGTCTGAAGGCTCACTCGGTGGCAGGTTCCAAAAGTTCCGAAGTTTGGCCCCGAGCAGACCCGCTGTCCAGGCTCTCACCTAGCTGGCAGGTCCGAAGGCTCACTCGGTGACAGGTTCCAAAAGTTCCGAAGG
Organism: Dactylorhiza incarnata; assembly: GCA_033032865.1. NCBI lineage: Eukaryota > Viridiplantae > Streptophyta > Magnoliopsida > Asparagales > Orchidaceae > Dactylorhiza > Dactylorhiza incarnata. The sequence continues at coordinate 9,338,745 of JAWHQI010000015.1, forward strand.
TTGGCCCCGAGCAGACCCACTGTCTAGGATCCCACCTAGCTGGCAGGTCTGAAGGCTCACTCGGTGGCAGGTTCCAAAAGTTCTGAAGGTTGTCCCCGAGCAGACCCACTGTCCAGGCTCTCACCTAGCTGGCAGGTCCAAAGGCTCACTCGGTGGCAGGTTCCAAAAGTTTCGAATGTTGGCCCCGAGCAGACCTGCTGTCCAGGCTCTCACCTAGATGGTAGGTCCGAAGGCTCACTCGGTGGCAGGTTCCAAATGCCCCGAAGGTTGGCCCCGAGCAGACCCGCTGTCCAGGCTCTCACCTAGCTGGCAGGTCTGAAGGCTCACTCGGTGGCCGGTTCCAAAAGTTCCGAAGGTTGGCCCCGAGCAGACCCGCTGTCTAGGCTCTCACCTAGCTGGCAGGTCTGAAGGCTCACTCGGTGGTAGGTTCCAAAAGTTCTGAAGGTTGGCCCCGAGCAGACCCGCTGTCCAGGCTCTCACCTAGCTGGCAGGTCCGAAGGCTCACTCGGTGGCAGGTTCCAAAAGTTCCAAAGGTTGGCCCCGAGCAGACCCGCTGTCCAGGCTCTCACCTAGCTGGCAGGTCCGAAGGCTCACTCGGTGGCAGGTTCCAAAAGTTCCAAAGGTTGGCCCGAGCAGTCCCGCTGTCCAGGCTCTCACCTAGCTGACAGGTCCGAAGGCTCACACAGTGGCAGGTTCCAAAAGTTCCGAAGGTTGGCCCCGAGCAGACCTGCTGTCTAGGCTCTCACCTAGCTTGCAGGTCTGAAGGCTCTCTCGGTGGCAGGTTCCAAAGTTCCGAAGGTTGCTCCGAGCAGACCCGCTGTCCAGGCTCTCACCTAGCTGGCAGGTCCAAAGGCTCACTCGGTGGCAGGTTCCAAAAGTTCCGAATGTTGGCCCCAAGTAGACCTGCTGTCCAGGCTCTCACCTAGCTGGTAGGTCCGAAGGCTCACTCGGTGGCAGGTTCCAAATGCCCCGAAGGTTGGCCCCGAGCAGACCCGCTGTCCAGGCTCTCACCTAGCTGGCAGGTCTGAAGGCTCACTCGGTGGCAGGTTCCAAAAGTTCCGAAGGTTGGCCACGAGCAGACCCGCTGTCTAGGCTCTCACCTAGCTGGCAGGTCTGAAGGCTCACTCGGTGGCAGGTTCCAAAAGTTCTGAAGGTTGGCCCCGAGCAGACCCGGTGTCCAGGCTCTCACCTAGCTGGCAGGTCCGAAGGCTCACTCGGTGGCAGGTTCCAAAGGTTCCAAAGGTTGGCCCCGAGCAGACCCGCCGTCCAGGCTCTCACCTAGCTGGCAGGTCCGAAGGCTCACTCGGTGACAGGTTCCAAAAGTTCCAAAGGTTGGCCCGAGCAGTCCCGCTGTCCAGGATCTCACCTAGCTGATAGGTCCGAAGGCTCACACAGTGGCAGGTTCCAAAAGTTCCGAAGGTTGGCCCCGAGCAGACCTGCTGTCTAGGCTCTCACCTAGCTTGCAGGTCTGAAGGCTCTCTCGGTGGCAGGTTCCAAAGTTCTGAAGGTTGCTCTGAGCAGACCCGCTGTCCAGGCTCTCACCTAGCTGGCAGGTCTGAAGGCTCACTCGGTGGAAGGTTCCAAAAGTTCTGAAGGTTGGCCCCGAGCAGACCCGCTGTTCAGGCTCTCACCTAGCTGGCAGGTCCGAAGGCTAACTCGGTGGCAGGTTCCAAAAGTTCTGAAGGTTGGCCCCGAGCAGACCCGTTGTCCAGGCTCTCACCTAGCTGGCAGGTCTGAAGGCTCACTCGATGGCAGGTTCCAAAAGTTCCGAAGGTTGGCCCCGAGCATACCCGCTGTCCAGGCTCTCACCTAGCTGGCAGGTCTGAAGGCTCACTCGGTGGCAGGTTCCAAAAGTTCCGAAGGTTGTCCCCGAGCAGACCCGTTGTCCAGGCTCTCACCTAGCTGGCAGGTCCAAAGGCTCACTCGGTGGCAGGTTCCAAAAGTTCCAAAGGTTGGCCCTAAGCAGACCCGTTGTCCAGGCTCTCACCTAGCTGGCAGGTCCGAAGGCTCACTCGGTGGAAGGTTCCAAAAGTTCCGAAGGTTGGCCCCGAGCAGACCTGCTGTTCAGGCTCTCACCTAGCTGGCAGGTCCGAAGGCTCACTCGGTGGCAGCTTCCAAAAGTTCTGAAGGTTGGTCCCGAGCAGACCCGCTGTCCAGGCTCTCACCTAGCTGGCATGTCCGAAGGCTCACTCGGTGGCGGGTTCCAAAAGTTCCAAAGGTTGGCCCCGAGTAGACCCGCTGTCTAGGCTCTCACCTAGCTGGCAGGTACGAAGGCTCACTCGGTGGAAGGTTCCAAAAGTTTCGAAGGTTGGACCCGAGCAGACCCGCTGTCTAAGCTCTCACCTAGCTGGCAGGTCCGGAGGCTCACTCGGTGGTAGGTTCCAAAATTTCAAAAGGTAGGCCCCGAGCGGACCCGCTGCCCAGGCTCTCGTCTAGCTGGCAGGACCGAAGGCTCAGGGGGAAGGCAAGATAGGAACAATCTGACGAGGAGAATTAACTAAGGACAACCCACGGAGGGGTGGGCGAAAGGTGCCTATCAGAAGAGCACTCGCCCGCGAAATGAACCATCCGAATAAGGCACTCGCCTAACGAGTGTGCGGCGCGTGGATAGTCGGCCCCAAGGGGTGCAAAAACCTAACGGTGCAGAGAAGGCTCTCGGCGCAGGCCTTGGTCTTGGCAGAGGTTGTCAAAATCTCAGGAATAAGAGCGAGTGCGAGTGTGCGAAGGTCGAGCACAGTGATGCGGGACGCATGGACCACATAATTACGAGATCTACCGAGTGATAACCGCTATAAACGAGGGAAAGAAAATCTCAATCACACATGGGAGTAGGAATCCTTCTGCATCAAAATGATTACAAAAGAGGTTCGACCTCCCGCATCACCGCGAAAAAAGTTAAATAAAAGAAAAATCATCACGATTGATCATCGTCCTCGTCCGAATAACTGCTGCTCTCATCTGACTGATGTCCGCCGAGTTCCAGCCTTAGATCAGCGAGATCTCCGAGACCATCCACCGTCTGGTAGAGCCACGGGAGCAGGTGAGGGGCGAGAATCCTCTCGCCCTCCTCCTTCAAAAGGCCAGCTCGCCGCAGCAACTCCAGCGCATGCTCAGCCGCGCTCTGGGCCGTCTTCTGCATCATCCCCTCGAACTCGGCATGAGAGTAAAGGTGCCGAGTTTCCCTCTCCGCAAGAGGGGGAAGGTAGGCGACATCTCGCAGCCTCTTGTTCTCGGCCTCCAGCTCCTTGTTCCGTTCCTCAAAGATGCGGGACCGAACAAGCAAGGCATCATAGTTGGCTATGTCCTGTGAAGGAAGGGAAGGTTAAACACACGGGAAATAAGAAGGTAAACATTGCGAGAGCTCGGATAGCATTGGAAGGCGGGTCACCTCTCGGTCTGGGCGACTGGCGAGAAGAGCCTCGGTCGCAGCCAGTTTTTGCTTGGCAGTCACAGCCTCGGCAGCAGCGATGGAGCGGGTCCTTTTGACCTCAATGATGTTCCGCGCGAGAGTCATGCCGCGGCTAGAAGACATGTGGGTCATCTCGTGAGCCCGCATCATGGATCTCGCGGCCTCGTGAGCGAGATACTGGGTGGATGCGGTGTCATAAGCAGCGGCGCTCTCGCGGCTGTAGAACGCGTAAGAGAGGCCGTAAGCGTGACCGTCGACGGTTTCTTTTTCCATCCAGGGGGAGGTAGAGAAGAGATGGAGACCCGGTTGGCCTGTCTGTCCCAGCGAACGAGGGGCTCGCCAACCAAATCGGTGTATCTCTCGCCGAGAAGAAAGTTTCGATGCCCTCTCGGTCCAGGTCCCGAAGAAGATGCCACTGGCGCGACGACGGGAGGGGCGGCCAGGCCCTCCGCCACAGGAGCAGTTGGGTGGGATGCACCCTCCTTCGTTGTTTTCCCTTATCAGCGGCGGAGGGGTTAATCCGCTTAGCGGAGGGACTCGCGGCCTGGTCACGCTTCCGCTTCAGCCTCACCTTATGATCGCCGGATTTCGCGAGAGGCGGATCCTCATGGCACGCGGCGGCAGCAGACTTCGCGCGCTCGAGAGCAAGGTCGGGAATGACCTCAACATTCGCACTCGGTGGATGGAGGGGTAGACTCCGAACCCCTGTTCCGGAAGGGTGAGATAGAAGAGACACGAGCGAGTGCTAGAAAAAAGGGGGGAGGGATCTCGAGTAAAGATGATCCCGCCTACCTTCTCCTAGCGGGACCACAGCCAACGAACCAATGTGCCTTCGCAGGTAGACGACATCCATCTCATGCTTTAGAAGGAAGGCGTGAAGCTTGGCCTCATCACCTCCCAGCGTTGGGGGCCGGAAGGTTGATTCGTTCTCCTGCACCGGTGCGAGTGGCACGTTGCCAAACTTCCCGGTATTAAAAACAAACCGACAAACCCAGTCGTGGTTTTTGTTGGCAGTGCCGACGATATTGAGGGGAGACTGCCCCGTGAAGAACGCAACCCCGCGGGTGGCCCTGAAGGTGAATAGCTTGCGGAACACAAGGAGTGAGAACTCGATTCCCTCCTCTCGCATGTAGCAAGCGAACGCCACCAGCATAGCGATTGAGTTAGGGTTGAGTTGCGCGGGAACTACCCCAAAATAGCTCAGGGTCAGACGCACCTCTGGCCACAGCGGGAGACGGAGCCCCACCTTGAAATGTTCGAGAGGAATGACCAGGGTGTCGGGCGAGAATTGATTGATGCAGTCTCGCTTCCCCGGGTGGCGTGCGGTAAAACCCGGCGGGATGTAGTCGGCGACGGTCTGGTGGAAATCTGCTTTCGTGAGGTTGCATGTCTCGATGTCTCAATTCGCGAATGCTAGGGCACAGTTGGCTCTACCATCCGCGTCCTTTGGCATCACGGGTTGACGGAGTTCTCACAGAAATTCTAAAGAGAAGGGCGAGTGGTAGAGCGAATGCAGGGAGGAGAGAGAATTGGAAGCGCAATTATGATGGTGGGTGGACTAACTATTTATAGAAAAAAGGGAGAAGTTGGTCGAAGTGATCTACGCGCGGGGTGCGGATAGCAGCCGCGACGTCCCTGCGCCACGGGGTGTGGCCCACTCGTCTAAAATCCCGCCGCCCACCAAAGGCGAGAGTCCCACGCAAGATCCCTCCGGCGAATACAAACCATATATAGAGCAATAAGAGCGAGAGCACCTGCGGGACGGTACCCAAAAACACATCGAAAAATAGAGTAAAACAACAAATCTTAGAAGTAGTTCGCGAAACACGGTAGATCACGCCTTTGTCCAGTGATGGATAGAACGAAGAAAGAGAAAAAAGCAGGGGTACAAGAGAACACAGGGAGCGAGACCCGGTAGGCTTAGCCTTGATCCCATCGCCATCGGCCCCGGCCTCGCTTCCTAGTCCTCGGAGGCACTCGCGGGTGGTGGAACGCGCTAACCGCTGTCAGCTCCTGGCAAACCAAGCGTAACTGATCCCTAGCCTGTGAGATGTGCCTCCCAGGCGAGGTCTCCTCACACCCAAACCCCTGGGGATCCATCTCCCCGATCAAGTGCCCATAGTCCCGCTCAAGGACGCTTATCCGACGTTCGAAAGACGCCCGGAGCTCCTGCGTCAGACTAGATTGATCGCGCAGCAACAGGATCAGCTTGCCGAAGAGTTCTGTAGTCCGTTCCTTCATATTCCTGGAGTCATCGTGGTCGCCGAGAAACTCTGAGATCTCACAGGGAGAGGGGTGGCGAAATCAGCCCCTCCTCTTCCAGGTGGTCGGTCGGTGGCACCTGGCGATAACCTGCGCGACCATAGGTTAGTCTCTTTTTGGCGCAAAGCGCGAAGTCGGCAAAAAGAAGGCGGCTTACTGGGTACATATTCCTCGACGGGGGATCAGCGAGAGGTGCTGGGCTGCCCCATGAAAATTTGACCGGGAGGATGGAGTGACTTCCCCTTCCCAGGACGATGAACCTGGTCAGTGACACACGGGGCGATGGTTAGGTCTGGGATAGAGGGGAGATCCTGGAGGCCCTCGCCAGCAGAGTGCTCCTGCTTGGGGGGTCCGAACGGCCGATGATGCCGCGGACGGGAAGGTCTCGCAGAGGAGGGGGCTAGCCGGTGGTCCCAAAGGTAGGGGCTGAGAAATCCAATGACGGGTCAAAAAGAGAGGCAAACGTGAGAAAAAGGCGAGAGGGTCATAGGATGCTCACCAGGGGCGAGAAATGTCTCGCCAGGAGCAGTCAGGAGGAGGGGCTTGTGGGTCGATGGAGCACCCCCAAGAGCAGGCGGAAAGGGGTCGACACTCGCTAGGTTGGCCTCAGAAGCGCCTTCAGCCGCCTGTGGTTTCTGCGAATAGTTGGAAAGAGCGGGTTATCGCATTATCAGGGTTGATATAAGGCAGGAAGGGTCACGTCACCTCGCCGGTATTGACAGGGGGGACGTTATAGAGAGGGGAGGTCTCCGACGCGGACTCCCTCTCAGTCTGGTCTCGTCGGACCGATGATGAGTCTGGTTTATACAGTGATTTCCGGCCTCATCTGGGTTTGTTTTAGAGTCATTGCACTTCAATTGCTGTTCACATATGCTTATATTGATGTCACGGCGTATCTGCGCCTTTTGTGCAATCCTTCCCCCTTTGTGGCATGTTTTTCTTATATATTGCGGTATGCCTGTGTTATGGATCCGGTAGTATACACGGATCGGGGTCATATGCATTTTTCCTGCAGGTCCTGGGATCGCGTGAACGTTCGGGATGGTGCGGGGCAATTTTTGGCCTAGAAAGCCTCTGATCGTGTGCATTCCTTCGCACGCAATCAGGCACACGACCAGTGGTCGTGCGTTAATTCCCTTCCCAAACAGAGCGACTGCGCACGATCAGAGGATTCCTTCACGCACGACCACTGGTCGTGCGCCCCTGACCGTGCGTTATTTTTCATCTTTTTCTTTGCTACAGGTTGACTGCGCACGATCACAGGCATTCCTTCGCGCACGACCATTGGTCGTGCGCCACTGACCGTGCGCAGTGTTTATTCTGCTCCTTATTTAAACTGCTGCTCCGCGAAATTAGGGCATTCAACACTGTTTTGGGGCGCGATTTCTCCGCGCCAGTCCGCCGTTTCACCTCTCCAAGTTCCTCCCATCCATCCCCCCTTTGGGAAGGCTTCATCCATTGATCCTAAGGTCCATCTAGGATCCCGGAAGCATTCTCCGCCATCTACAGCCAGCATTCCATGAGGAGGACATCTCCATTGGGCGAAGCAGAAGTGACCCAGCTCTGAGAAGAAGACGGGCAACGGTTGGAGACAGTGACAGCCTCTAAGCCCCGGAAGCAACCAAAGACTGAGCTCGGAGGAGGCGTGACGACCCCCCATTCCGACCAAGATCCACGGCGAGGCTTCTCATCTCGTGGTTCCTTCTACACCTTCTCTTTTTTTGATATGTACTCTTCATTGTTGTAATGAACTAAGTGCACCTCTATTTGTCTATGAATGGGAGTTTGTTTATGATCTTGTTCTTAACTTGATGCTGTATTGTGATGCGCTCCGCCCCCGCTCCACTTACACACACACGTTCTAGCACTCGCTCTAGCAAAAGCTGGAAGCGATAGCGAAGAGGTGCCTTCGACCCTCAACTCTCGCATTTGCACTCACCTCATCCATTTGCTCACCGGCCATCCGCTAAGCGAAGCACGGCATCGCGGCCTGCACTAAATCCATCCACCAAGCGACGCTGTGATTGCGACCCGCATAGTTTGTTTAGTTTTCTCATTCCTGTTCTATAAAACCAATCAAAATCCCCATGTTTTTGTTTAACTTAGAAACCCTCATAATTAATCTCCTAACAGGCAAATCGTACTACCCAACTTGCAGTCCTTTGAGAACGATATTCGGGGAGCTACTCCCTACTTTTATTGCTTGACAACAACCGGTGCACTGCCGTCATACCGCATTTCGTGCCCGCTAATTAGCGGTGTGGAAATAGCGCGCAAGTTTTTGGCGCCGTTGCCGGGGATTGCAAGCGTGTATGATTTGTCTTTCTTGGGAAATTAGTTTAAGGGTATTTTTGTTTTTGATATTTCTTTTTTTTGGTGTAGTGTGCGCATGCATAGACAACATCCTGGTGAATTTGCAGCATTTGATCCTGAAATAGAGCGTACCCTATGGGCGCGTATCCGTGCTGCCGCCACCATGGATGTCAATGGGAACCTGATCAATCCCGGGATGGGAGATGCACCAGGCGTTGGTCAGGCGGCCGACGAGAATGAAGTGGTTAGACCGAGGCCGAGGACCATGAGAGATTACGCCACGCCCACTGTGGGGAGTGTGTACCCCGGATTTGGCCCGGCTATTACTAACAACAATTTTGAGATAAAGCCAACCATTCTGAATATGATCCGCAATAATGCCCAATTCTCCGGGTTAACCAGTGAAGACCCCCATCTTCACCTAGCTGAATTTGCAGAGATTTGCTGTACATTTCGGTACGCTGGAATTGCTGATGAGACGATGAAACTCAGGTTGTTTCCATTCTCTCTCCGCGACAAGGCGAAGACTTGGCTCCACACAATACCACCCAGCGCAGCTACCACCTGGGACGCTCTCCAGACAAAGTTTTTAGCAAAATTGCACCCGGTGGACAAGGTTGTAAACTTGCGGAGAGAAATCGCAACCTTCCGACAACACGATCAGGAGACCCTTGCGGAAGCATGGGATAGGTTCACGGACCTCCTCCGGAAGTGCCCTCAGCATGAGCTACAGCCTTGGAGCTTAGTGGAAATTTTCTATTTTGCAATCGAACCCAATTATAGAGCCATGATTGATGCTGCTGCAGGCGGGACCCTGATGAACCATAATCCCGAGGACGCACTGAGGATTCTCCAGGACACTGCCATTCATAGTTCGTTCTGGACTGCTAGAAGAAACGCTCCAAGGAATGCTCGTGGACTCTTTGAGGTGAGCACGTCGGGCGCATCTGCCGAGGTGGCATCGGCGCCTTATGACAACGTCGTGCTACTTAAGAGGTCTGCCCTCCCTCCTGCCCCAGTAATGGCCATTTCATGTCAAGGATGTGGAAACCCTAGGGATCATGCATATGAGTGCCCCTCAGGTGAGCAACCTGCTGAATTAACTTTTGATGAAAATGTAAATTATATGAATGATCAAAATCGGGGAGTACCATTTAACAACGCTTATAACCCGGCCGTGAGGAGTCACCCGAACTTCTCATGGAAACAAAATGTTCCTAGCCAACGATGGCAAGTAGGCTTGCATCAATTTGATGCGCAAGCGTCCGATAGCCAACCGAGGCCACCACAACCGGGGTTTGCTCAAAATGCACCACCGCAGAGGAAGAGCGCATTGGAAGAAATGATGGAAAAGTTTGTTGATCTGGCTCAAACAAATATGGCCAATCAAACTGCTTCAATGCGAAACTTGGAGACACAGCTAGGCCAATTGGCCCAGGTGCTCTCTGAGCGTACGCAAGGTGCTCTTCCAAGCAATACTGAAAAGAACCCGCGGGAGCAAGGTAAAAGCATTGCTGACGCGGATGGTGGTCAGGTGAGCCCTTGCGTTGTTGAATGTACTATCAATAATATTGAGGTTTCCGCGCTTTGCGACTCTGGGGCATCTCGCAACATTCTTGCTCTGCCAGATGTTGAGAGATTGCACCTAACAATGAACTCTGAGGACCGGAAGTCGCTGGTGTTGGCTAATGGAGTGACTTTCGAAACTGAGGGTGAGATTCGTGAGGTCGTAGTAAACCTTAATGGGACGGCTGTAGTCACCGACTTTCAGATTCTAGTCCCCATGGAAAATGATTCCATACCAATCCTGGGGGTTCCTTTTCTAAAGGAGAGTGGCGCAATCCTCCACATCGCCACGGGTTGCGTCACCCTACCTTCCAATGCGACAAACCTGTCAGGATCATCTTATCTTCCTAACCTCTTTGTGAGTAAAAGTAAGTGCAGGTCCAATGAAGAAAAATCAGACTTTGACGTGAAGATTCCTAGAGAGGAGGAAAGTATCACTCTGATGGAAGAAAAAGCAAAGCAGCTCACAAATAAAGAGTTGGAGATAGAGAGGAAAAGCAGTAAGACCAAGGAGTGGGAAGACATGGGAGAAGGCGAAGTGATGAGCCTTACAAACAATGTTTTTATTCAAAACAAGAAATGTAAACAATCTAAACAGGTTCATTGGGCCGATCTACCCCCTTTTGAGGGTAGAGAAATGAAGCTCCCAGCTGATCCCAATCCGACAAACACTATCACCCCTCCCGCACATGGTGCTCGGTGGCGCTCTCCTTCAGTGGAAAAACTTAAGCGGGAAAGAATCCTGCACACAGTGCGCTTTGCTGCCCTCCGGCGCGAGAAGGAGGAGGTTAGGGGCAAGGGAGAGACATCTTCCTTGGGCCCTAAAGCTTTCACCTCCTGCCCATCTCGCGTGATTGGGGAGAACCACCACAAATCAGCATATAGCTGATGCGTGCCGGGATCTCCGGGCTGTGTTGTGTGCCATCTGTTATGTTTCTGTGCTTCTCTATTTCAAGTTATTTGCTGCGTCGTACTGTCTCTTTAGTTTTTTTATTATAAGACTATTGCTATCAAACTCTAATACAGGTATTTGGTCCACCTTCAAGGACGTTAAACAAAAGGGCTCTTAGGAGACAACCCATTGGGGACCATTTGGTTCCGTTCTTTCTTGTTATCTTCTTTGCTATATTTTTGTTGTGCTTGGGATCTCTTTAATCGTAGGTTCGCATCTATTGGAGCACGGCGGAATCACCGCATTCTGAACAAAACGCCATATCTTCTGGTATGCTCATTTCTGAGCATGGGGTAATCTCTCATCCTAGCCCTCTTAAGCTTATGCCGCTATCAAACATGCTTTTTGCTTAGTGTAAGTCTGGGGGAGTGAGAGTTATCGTTACCACGTGCACATGCACAGTGAACAACATACTAGGATTTACAATCTGTGTTATATTGTAGCATTGTTCATCTCATGGCACACCACGACACCCACGGGAGCGCACTTAACTGTAGGCGCGCGACGAGTCTAACTCTTCTCGGTTGTGTGAATGGGAAATCACAGTGCTGGGTTAGGATTGCGAGATGAAGTACTTTGTTGACTCGTGTAGTGCTCTAGTCATTTATTCATGTCTCACATAGAAATTGGTGTGGATTAAACTTTTTTTTATGCTTTTAGTTTTACATTTTATTCTGTCAGCGTAATTCTAGTTTATTCTATTCAAAAGCGGTGAATCCGGTGCGAATAATATCGGTAGTGTAGGGATGTGTGTAGAGGGGTGCTAGGCTCGTATTGCTCGAGTCGGGAGGAAGAATCATCTTTCTCGGTGACTAAGAACTTGCCCCAAGCGACTCTCGAAGCATGGGTATGAGTTAGTTCAGTGTGTGAGCGTGACGTAGGCCATCATGTTGGCCAGTTTGAGCTTTGTATTCCAATCCTAACATCTTATCCTTGCTAGCCCCTTGTGCCTACCCGATCCTGTTGATTCAGCTCCACCTTCAATTCACCAAAGCCAAAATGACTATCCTAATCGCACACCAAATTCTGAGCTCAAGCAATTTGTGCATTTAAAAAAATTGGGTGTTGATGTGGTGTATATTTGTGATTGTGGTGGAAATGCGTTATTGAAGATATAGCTGTTTTGTATCTAAATTGTGCAGAGTTATGAAATTTGTAAAAATGAGAAAAGAAAAGAAAGTAAAAAAAAAGAGAAAAAAATGTATAAAGAGATATATTTGGGAATAAGTGGTGTACACATTTTTATTATTGCTGGGATAGTGTTTCTTTTGCAAGCTCATTTGGGTTATGTTTGCTAAGCCCCCGCATTTATCATTGTTTACCACACCGTAGCCTAAGCCTAAATCATAACCTAAAGTCCTATTGATTTGCGCATCGAATCGTACGAATGTCGTGGAGAGAGTGCGAATGGGTGAGCTTATGGTCATCGACACTGATGGATTTCAGTGGAGGTTGATCCGAACTCCGGTGTTGAGTAATGTTCGCCTCAGCAGCCTTTCTACTTTCTTCCTACGCATGACCGAGTGATTCCCTATGATTCAACTTTTGAGTTGAAATAATATATAGTTACATTGTTAGAATTATGTAAACTATTTTGCATAACTAAAAATTCTTTTTACTAGATTTCTATGCACATGTGTATGAGACTTCGCATATTACTCCGTCCTTGCAATTTCTAACCCAGCTATGTCTTTTCTCGCTCCGCCGGATTTGTTTGCTCGGGTCGCGCAAACAGGTAAGTCTGGGGGTGTGATGAGTCTGGTTTATACAATGATTTCCGGCCTCATCTGGGTTTGTTTTAGTGTCATTGCACTTCAATTGCTGTTCATATATGCTTATATTGATATTACGGCGTATCTGCGCCTTTTGTGCAATCCTTCCCCCTTTGTGGCATGTTTTTCTTATGTATTACTGTATGCATGTGTTATGGATCCGGTGGTGTGCACGGATCGGGGTCATATGCATTTTTCCTGCAGGTCCTGGGATCGCGTGAACGTTCGGGATGGTGCGGGGCAATTTTTGGCCTAGAAAGCCTCTGATCGTGTGCATTCCTTCGAGCACGATCAGGCGCACGACCAGTGGTCGTGCGTTAATTCCCTTCCCAGATAGAGCGACTGCGCACGATCAGAGGATTCCTTCGCCCACGACCACTGGTCGTGCGCCCCTGACCGTGCATTATTTTCCATCTTTTTCTTTGCTACAGGTTGACTGTGCACGATCACAGGCATTCCTTCGTGCACGACCATTGGTCGTGCGCCACTGATCGTGCGCAGTGTTTATTCTGCTCCTTATTTAAACCGCTGCTCCGCGAAATTAGGGCATTCAGCACTGTTTTGGGGCGCGATTTCTCCGCGCCAGTCCGCCGTTTCACCTTTCCAAGTTCCTCCCATCCATCCCCCCTTTGGGAAGGCTTCATCCATTGATCTTAAGGTCCATCTAGGATCCCGGAAGCATTCTCCGCCATCTACAGCCAGCATTCCATGAGGAGGACATCTCCATTGGGCGATGCAGAAGTGACCCAGCTCTGAGAAGAAGACGGGCAACAGTTGGAGGTAGTGACAGCCTCTAAGCCCCGGAAGAAACCAAGGACTGAGCTCGGAGGAGGCGTGACGACCCCCCATTCCGACAAAGATCCAAGGCAAGGCTTCTCATCTCGTGGTTCCTTCTACCCCTTCTCTTTTTTTGATATGTACTCTTCATTGTTGTAATGAACTAAGTGCACCTCTATTTGTCTATGAATGGGAGTTTGTTTATGATCTTGTTCTTTACTTGATGCTGTGTTGTGATGCGCTCCGCCCCCGCTCCACTTACACACACACATTCTAGCACTCACTCTAGCAAAAGCTGGAAGCGATAGCGAAGAGGTGACTTCGACCCTCAACTCTCGCATTTGCACTCACCTCATCCATTTGCTCACAGGCCATCCGCTAAGCAAAGCACGGCATCGCGGCCTGCACTAAATCCATCCACCAAGCGACGCGGTGATTGCGACCCGCATAGATTGTTTAGTTTTCTCATTCCTGTTCTATAAAACCAATCAAAATCCCCCTATTTTTGTTTAACTTAGAAACCCTCATAATTAATCTCCTAACAGGCAAATCGTACTACCCAACTTGCGGTCCTTTGAGAACGATATTCGGGGAGCTACTCCCTACTTTTATTGCTTGATAACGACCGGTGCACTGCCGTCGTACCGCATTTTGTGCCCGCTAATTAGCGGTGCGGAAATAGCGCGTCAACCGGCTTGGCCTTCCTAAGCCGGTAAGGTTGGGAGGGGTCTCTCGGGGGCAGGAGCCAAGGGGCGTATCGAGCGGCCTTAGGAGTCGCCCCGGTCTGGGCCGCAGTAAGACGCTCCATCATCCCCTCAGAAAGCGGTCGCAGCTCCGGTTTCATCACGACGAGTGTTCCCATGAGAAATGTGAGACAATTGATTGAAGGGTGAGGGCATATTTATAGCAAAATGGAGGGCCCCACCAGAAAGATTCCCTCCAGGTCAGCAAAGCACCTGTCAAATATTGGGGTTGGACTCTTCTTTCCGAGCGTGGGACTCGCTCGCAAAGAGCGGGGATTGTGTACAACCCATATTTCCCGAGTGGACCCCCCGACCCAAAAGGGGGAAATGAGAGCACCCACAGGGTAGCGACAAGTACGAACGAGAGAGGACGAACAGGGCTTCATCCGCCCAGCATGATTGAATGGCTGGCGAGTGGAGTGGACCACTCTCCGGGCAGAGCGCAGCAGACAGGAAGGCCCGCAAGTGGTGCCTTCACGGACCACTCGCCCAGAGACCAGGAGCGCTCGACAAACGCTGGTCAGCGTTCGACGAACGTGAGCGGGTCGAGTATCGCGCGCGCGGGCATTCGCCCAGCCAATCTTAGCGACAGAGCAGTCTGGCGAGTGGTGCCCTTGTCTTCGCGGACCATTCGCCTAGATGGATTTAAGGGCAAAATGACCTAGATATCCCCTGTGGGCTGTTAATAGCCCTTCAGAACAGCGGAGTTAGGCTGTTAGCAGACCAATTTGGGGTGAGGTTAGTAATACTAAACAACGGATTCACGCTATTTGCAGTCCAAGATTAGAAAACCTATAAATAGACCCTTAAGGGCACCTTGGAGGAGGGCAGATTTTTTTGAGCTCTCTCCTCCAGAAAATTTCCGGGGTTGGCTGCTAGTGCCTTCCAAGGTGCCCGACTGAGCATTGGTTTGGGAGGGGAAGCTCTCTAAGATCTTCCGGGTGAGTGGCGGGACCTCCTCGCTACAGTCTTGAGTCGGTTCCAGGTTTTCCATCCTCGGTCTGAAGAGTTTGGTGAGGGAGAAGTAGGCGCAGGCTACACCCCCCAGAGGGTCCGAACTCAGAGACCGGATGACGGTTTCAACACCGGGAGGGGGGTCTTACAAATGGTATCATCTTGCAACGATCCTGAGATAAAGAAGTCCATTAAACCACTAGGCCACCCCTGCTAGCTAAATCAGTTTGAGGACAAACTGATGCAGCGGAAGCGGTGGTGTGCCCATGTGTGATTCACATTAAGTATGTCCACTTTTTCCTATAGAAAGTGCCAACCTAAGCCAAACTCGTACCCTTACGTATAGATGATGGCTCATTCCGAGACAGTAATTGGTATTCCCATTGCAACATTCAGAATTGGTTTAGCATAGGATTGATGTCAACCTAACTAGGATACCATTTTGGTCGACTTAGCAGGATATGTTGTGACATACCCTAACCTTATACCAATCTCAGGGATTATGTGGCCAAGCAATAAGTGACCACAAATGACTAAGGGAAGAGTTCAACGTGAGGGTAAAAGCTAGAGACTCACACCCTGAGATTTCTATCTCAGATATGGAGTGATATTATCTCCTTACCCAAAATATTAGGGCAATCTCAAGGAGATTGGTGCATGTAGTCTATTATCAACTTAGTAAGAAACCATTAAGCATGCCTTCTATACTGTATGTAGATACCTCTCACTTCTATTTATGTAGAAGGTTTCATATGGAGAAGATATGATAAGAATTTGGATCCAGAGAAGGCCCATTTTTGGACGAATGTGTTATATTGGTGGTAGAAGAAACTCAGCCGAAGAGATATGGGGGCTTAACTCTTCGTTTATTGGGCTAGTTATGTATCGACTTGGGTTCCTTGAGGATTTAAAATCGTTGTAATTCTTGACATTGGAAGTGGGGACCCTTGAAGGGTTAATTCACCTTAAGCAAGGCGGGCTGCTAAGGCCATGTATGGGTTGATAGGAATTTTATTAGCGCAATAAGAGAGGAAAGCATTTTGCAGATGATACTTTTATCTATATTGTTCTAAGATTATGTGGATAAGTAACGAGAAGAGTAGATATGCAGCTATGTTGTAATAACATTATAACTGGGAAGTTAATGAAATTTTGTGCATTCATTGCTGGTATGACGATAAACTACCCCTGAGTTTGGAAATTCTCGGTGAACATTCCCTTAGTGTTGTAATTACTTGACCTTAGGAAATTAATAAGTGTTAGGCGGTGTAGTCAACAAGATTAATATGACTTGATTGATGATCTAAAATCCTAAAAGTTTTTATAAAATAAACATGCCAAGGATGATCGTTGGCAGGGATGGTAGGGCGCTTGGAACGGATTTGATTTAGTTTATCATATTGTGAAGTATGCCCTACTTTTGGTAGTCTGCATAACCCGTGTCGAAGGGAAATCATCCCGAGCCTTGCACCTTGGTTCATGTTAAGTTCAAACATATGTAAATGTACCGGGTGGTTGGATGTTATTTGTACATGCTCTCATTACAATGAGATGCAGCTTGGTCATCGCCGTAAAAATTTGAATTTCTACATCACGGCCGATATATAAGTGCGTCAATACGGGGATCTATAGGGTAAGAATTCTAAGTCAAGGAGTATATGCCCTTAAGGTTTGTGCTCATACGTGAGATGAATGTACCATATGGGCGGTGGATGAAATTTAGTCCAAAAACGTATGGGGGCTTGTCCCTTCGTTTATTGGACTATTTACGTATCGACTTCGTTTTCCCTTAGATCTTGTGTATTTGAAGAGTACGTGAACAATAATGATTAGATTCGTGATAACCTCTCAATATGGGTGATAGCGTCAAGGCTGTTGAGACACGCCGTGAATTGAACACGTGAAGGGGATATTGATGATAAGTTGCACTTACTTATTTAGTGAGATATGAATATGTCTCTATACGAACAAGTCAGAGTACGTGTAGCGTTTTACCTCGACAAGGTAGATTTCTAAAGGCTCTGTATCGAAACCCAACCGTTGGAGAAGGTATATGTTCACGGTTGAGGAGCCCTTAAATGAAATGATTTAAATCACGGGATAAAAGTGGTGCCAATTTTTGAATCTGGTGCAAATCAAAGTAAAACCGGGAGTAGACAAAAGTAACACTTGACTCGAGGTCACGTGTTATTAGAAGGGAATGATGTGATTATCACCCATGCGAGGTGTAGAGTCATGGATTCACCTTACTTTGAGCCTCGATAATGATTCATAATATCACCAGAACCAAATGATAAGCATCATCGGATGATCACGTGCGGAATTTGGAAACTTTTTGGAAACATAAACGCTTTCTGAGCTTAAACCCTTGATGAAGTAGCATTACTTTTGGTAGTTGGTGCATTTAAATTGCATAATGTCATGGCAAGTGCGGTGGGGTGAGTGCAGGACTTGACTATTATGTGGATTTGAAGTCAAGCGGTAAACATCCATGATGTTTAACCATTGTAATTATCTTGCCATAACTAGATACTGGACTTGGTTGGTGGCTTTTGCATGAATTATTATAAGGTGATTGATGAGTCCCATTTATATACACATTTATGGACTCATCTGGGCCGATTATCTAGTATATGCACTACACTTTAAGCATGTTTTCATTCATATTGGTTATTCCTTGCTAGGTGCACTCTTAGGCTCGTTTCGGTGTGCATTTCGCTCCTTGTTATTGGGGGTAAGCACATGGTGCTCCCCTTCCATTTCTCTATGTTTATCTGGTGCTGGAGGTGTATTCCCAGCTATTTTATCTTGTATGCAGGTGGCCGGATTATCTTGTATCAAATTTTCTCCCAGAATTCATGACTGTGTGAAAGCTATTAGAATTTTCTTAGGGCACGTAGGGTTTTATCGGCGCTTTATACAAAATTTTTCCAAAATCACAAAGTCGTTAACTCATCTTCTCGAAAAAGAATCCTCTTTCCTTTTAATGATGAATTCCATTTGGCCTTTAAACTTATCAAAGAAAACATATAAATTCTCAGATTTTAGTCACCCCGGATTGGTCGCTACCCTTTGAAATTATGTGTGACGCGAGTGATATTGCGGTAGGTGTCGTATTAGGCCAACGGGTGAATAAGTATTTCAACCCGATTTATTATGCGAGCAAAACACTCATGTCGGCACAAGCGAATTACACCATTATCGAGAAGGAGCTTCTAACAATCATTTTTGCTCTTGATAAGTTTAAGTCGTACATCACTCTCTTAAAAGTTATCGTCTTCACAGATCACTCAGCTCTTAGATATCTTTTAAGTAAATCGGACGCCAAGCCCCATCTCTTGAGATGGATCCTCCTCTTGTAGGAGTTTGATTTAGAGATCCGGGACAAAAATGGAGCCGAAAAATTGGCGGCCGATCATCTTTCTCGTTTAGAAAATCCCGTCACGGAAGCGTTAATAGAAGCCAACATTAATGATAAATTCCTTGAAGAGCGCCTCCTAGCTCTAAAAAATTTAAATACATCTTCGACCCCCTGGTTTGCGGATTTGGCTAATTATCTAGTTGCCTGGGTCCTAACAAAGGAATTCTCGAGTCAACAAAAGAAGAAACTATTTTCTAAATTATAGAATTATTTTTTGGAGGACCCCTTTTTATTCCTTGTTTGTGCAGATCAGGTAGTGAGAAGATGCGTCTCGAGTGAGGAAGGTCTAAAAATTTTACGGCATTGTCACGAGGGACCAACCAGTGGTCATTATCAAGCGAACCGAACTGCGTGGAAGGCGCTGGAGGTGGGCTTTTATTGGCCCACGCCATTCAAAGATGCTCACACCCTTTGAGTACTTGCGACAGCTGCCAGCTCTCGGGGAACATCTTCCGCCGAGATGAGATGCCACAAAATATTTTCTTAGAATACGAAATTTTTGATATTTGGGGTATTGATTTCGTTGGTCCTCTCCCTCCCTCTTTTTCAAACAAGTATATTCTTGTTGTGGTAGACAACGTGTCGAGGTTGGCACAAGCGCAAGCTCTCCCCACCAATGATGCGCTGGTCATCGTTAACTTCTTAAAAAAACTATTCTCTCGATTTGGCCGCACGCTATAGTTAGTGATCGAGGCACCCATTTTTGCAATACCCAATTCACGAAAATCATAGCAAAATATGGTGTCACGCACAAACTATCCACTGCTTATCACCCACAAATGAGCGGCCAAGTCAAAGTCGTAAATCGAGAATTAAAGCGGATTTTAGAAAAAACTATTTCTATTAATCAGAAGGATTGGGCGCTTAAGCTCGATGACGTGCTATGGGCTTATCGAACAACGTACAAGACCGCTATCAGTTGAACACCATATCAAATGGTTTATGGAAAGGCTTGTCACCTTCCTGTCGAATTAGAACACCGCATGTTTTGGGCGCTTAAACTTTTAAACCTCGATTTTACGTTAGCGGCCGAACAAAGAAAATTCAAAATGAAGGAATTAGACGAGTGGCGAGCAAATGCATACAAAAGTAACAAAATATATAAGGAGCAAACAAAGTTTTATCACAATAAACATATAAAATTTCCTAAAACTTTTTCGCAGGGCAATCTCGTCCTCCTTTATAATTCTCGTCTTCGCTTTTTTCCGGGAGAGCTAAAATCTCGATGGTGCGGACCCTTTATTGTTAAAGAGGTTTGGTCCTATGGGACAATTCTAATTTCCCACCCGGAAAACGGTTCCTTCAAAGTAAATGGGCACCGCCTTAAGTTATATCTTCCAGGAGATCTTTCGAACTAAAAGAGTGATTCAATAATTCTTCCACCAATATTGTGAGCGCCAATTGGGTCAAGCTACGCGACCATAAACAAGGCGCTTTTGGGAGGCACCCCAAAGTTATCATTTTTATTATTTTCTCTTATTTTTGTTTCTTCTTTAACATGGTTTGTAGGTAACCGCCGCCCCCCCCCCCCATCCTCAAAATCAGGGAAGCCATTTTTCCTTCTTCTTCCTTCTCTTTTATCATGCATTTCTTTTTTGTTTTGTCTTGCACATTATTTACTTTTTTTTACATCATAATTAGTTTTAAATATTGGGGACAATGTTTAACTTTAAGTATGGTGATGTAAATAGCTTTTAAAAATGTAGTTCTTAATTAAGAAAATCTTCAAAAAAAATTCATGTTTTTCTTTTATTTAAGCACTTGTAAAACCCAAAAATTCAAAGAAAAATTAGAAGATCGAAAATTTAAATCTTAGAAAACGATGTTTGGGCTATCATCCCATCGCACCTCCTTATACCGTTGAGAACCCTTCATGGGGTATACCTCGGGAAATCCAAGAGTTAACGAAAAAATTATTGATTGGTTTAAAACTAGTTTCCTTCCTTCTATTATCAAAAAATAAAAAAAAATATGAAAACTTAGAACAAAAACAAAAAAAAAATTTATTAAACCCCTACTTGTTGTTTTTGTGATTTCTTAGAAATTTAGTTGAGAATATTTATAAGCATTTTTTTGTTTTTAATTGGCTAAAATTTTGTTTATCAAAGTTAGTTAAATCTAAATTTTAGGTAATCTTGTTTTAAGAATCATTTTATGGTTTGAGCTTGATTAGAGAATTTTCTTTTGCATGACTTCTCTTTTTATTTTAAGTAGCTTCATTGTTGGGAATCTTGCCCACATGATTCCTGATTTGAAGAAGTCACCAAGTCAAGAAAACTTCACTTTGTATTTGATCACTTCTCTAGCTCATAATCTCAGGAAGTTAAAGGAATGTCGTCGAGAAGAATAGGAGACGTCGTCGACAAAGTATGCTTGTCGTCATGATGATGGACAAAGCAAATGCTGAGACTTGGTGAGTCGTCGAACGAAGAATGAAGTTCGTCGAACACAGAATGCAGTTCGTCGAACGCAGAATGAAGTTCGTCGAATGAAGAGACAGGACGAAAGCAAACGCCGAGACTTGCGGAGTTCGTCGAACGAAGAATAAAGTTTGTCGAACGCAAAGACGGGACAGAAGAATGAAGTTCGTCGAACGCAGAATGTTGTTCGTCAAATGCAGAATGAAGTTCGTTGAATGCATCGAAGACATGAAGATATCAAAGGAAGGAATGTCGTCGAGAAGATGCAGTATCATCGACATCAACAAAGTAGCCTTGACGTCAAGAAGACTAAAGAAGGACAGCTGAAGACAAGCAGTTACTAAAGCATAGTCTGTCGACACGATATCGCTCAAGTCGTCAAAAGATCAAAGTGATTACGATGACAGTCTGCAAGAAAGAAGATAACGATGACACAGACAGAGATTGCATATCGCTGTATATGCAGAAACGCTGGGATATCTCGTATCGTCGTGATACCAGCATCAGAGGCAGAAGCTAGAAGACTTAAAGATCCACCAAGGTCTAAGGCATCGAAATAGTCCTGTCGTCGAGATATTATCCATATCATCGAGATGCTATCAGTATCGGCATAAAGCTAGAAATATCATCGAGACAGAATTCAAATGTTGCAGACGCGCTGTCAATAATTAATGTCGCCGCCTGATTGTCCACTCAGCGTGTGCTCTTAAGGAATGGGGCGTCTGACAATTAAGAACTTTTTCAGAAGACTGTTGGGAGCCTCGCAGTCTTATAAAAGAGATAAGAGGTTGCCCTAAATCATCGATCAATCAGAAAGAACTTACGCATACAGCAAATAGAACAGTAAAAGCGGCGTAAAGAAAGTAGAGAACAAGAATCAAGCATTCTCAGAAGAATCAATCATCTCCATCGACTGATAAGAAGTCGTTCCTCATTAGGCTAAGAGAAGAGATTGAAGGAGAACTATGCTTTCAAGATCTGAATCAGAAACATCTTCTTCAACCTCAAGAAGCCGATCTCCATCAGGCTAAGTTGCCAATCTTCAGCAGGCAGAAGAAACAGTGTTCGTTACTGTAAACCTTTTATTGTTGTAATGCTTGAGGGCCTAAGTGTCTAGCTTGAGGGCTGGAGAGCTGTGAGGCTTGAGGACCATGGCAGTGGACTTGCGGGTCTGATTTTGTCTAGCTTGATGGCTGGAGAGCTGTGAGGCTTGAGGGCCAGGGCAGTGGACTTGCGGGTCCGATATTGTCGAGCTTGATGGCTTGCGTGCAGTAAGGGCTTGCGTTCCTAGGCTGTAGGCACAGGACTTGCGGGTCTGTGTTGTGTAGGGCTTGGGGGCCTGATTGTCGAGCTTGTGGGCACGGGTGCAGTAGGGGCTTGCGGGCCTAGGCTGTAGGACTTGCGGGTCCGTGTTGTAAGGTTTGCGGGCCTGAAGTATTGGCGGAGTGTGCCGATCCTAGCACACTGCTAGGTAGGCGCAGAGGGACAGATGACTACTCAAGATACCCGGTCTTGAGGAACCTCTATAGATCTTGTGTCGTCTGCTATGATTTATTTGTGTGATACTTGTTTGCTACGCTAACACCCCCCCCCCCCCCCCCTCCCCCTCTAGGTGAACGTTCCATTAACAACTAGTGGTATCAGAGCTAGGTTGATCAAAAGAAGACTTAACCGTCTGATCTAGATCGTGGAACGACTTGCCATGGCTGTTGGAGAACATAATCGGGAAATGAGAGCCATGAAACTCCCAATCTGCACAAAGGAGAACTTTCCCATCTGGAAGGAAAGGGTAAGGATTTTCATGGAGGCGGCTGATCCAAGATTTTACTTAACAGTCCAACATGGTCCCTTTATCCCTACAACTCCCTCCACCATTGATCGAACAAGGAAGGTGATAAAGAAATATGAGGACATGACCAAGGATGAGCTAGCCTTGGCAGGCCTAGATAAGAGGGCCCAAAATGTCATTGTGAGTGCCATAGATGACTCAACCCTCCAAAATCTGATTCACTATAAAATGGCCAAGGAGATGTGGGACTCCCTGATCGTGTACTTGGAGGGTACTGAAGAGGTAAGGGATGATAGAAAATCCCTTCTCAACCAGGAGTATAAGGCCTTCAAGCAGGGCAAGAATGAAACAATCTCCAACTGTTATGAGAGATTTTTCAAGATAGTGAATGGACTAAGAAACTATGAAAGAGAGTTCACCAACTCTGATCTTAATGACAAGTTATCTGTATGGGAAGTTGCTGTCCCATGAACTTCAGCTCAACACCAGGAAGGCTGAAGAAGAAAGCTCAAAGGTGAGCTCAAGAGACAGATCTGCGGCTCTAAAGGCTGAGAGCACGAGTAGATCCAAGGGCAAGACCTCTGCAACTCAGAACAGATCTGAGAGCAGTGAAGAATCAGAAGCCAGCTCTTCAGATTCTGATGATACTGACAGAGAGGTGACCCTTCTCTCAAAATAGTTTAGGAAGCTGATACACTGAAGGAGGAGGGACAATCACAGAAACTCCTCCTCAAACTCCAGAAGATCTGATTATCATGACAGATCCAGAACCCCTAGGGAGGAAAATTACAGATCTAACCCTAGTAAATATGATTTAAATAATACTATTTGCTATTCCTGCAGCAAGACATGTCGCATGGCTGCTGACTGCCCTTCTAAGAAGGAGTCGAGGAACCATGAAGAAAGAAGAAGCTCAAGGAGCAAGAGGAATTCTGAAAAAGGATTCATAGCTAAGAAGATCAGAACATTGAGTGATTCTGACTCAAGCTCCTCTAGTACTGAGGAAGATGCACTCATTGGCTTGATGGCCATCGGTGAAGACAACCAGGATGACATCACTCCTGGGAAGGTAACCAACAAAACTTCTCTATCTGACTCTGATTCTGAATCAGCAGCAGATTCCTTGCATGATGATGAGGGTGTGTCTGCTGCCAACAACACAGCCTCAAGATCCAAATATGATGTTGAATCTGAACTGATAAGACAATATAAAGACTTGTGGAAACATTTCAAAAGATGTAAGAAACTCCTCAAAGTCCAGACCAAGGAGTTAGATTCCTTGAAGCCTGCTCAATCTAAGCTCCAGGAGACAGCTGAGAAGCTGGCTGCCATGAGCAAAGAAGTGGACAAATTCAAGGAAGCCATAAGGCTTAAGAATGTCGAAGTAGGACAGAAGAACAAGGTTATCAAGGACCTTGAGGAAATGTTGTTGGCTGAGAAGAAACTTGCATCCAGCTTCACTATGACCAAAACTATCATGCCCATCATCGACACCTTCTCTAGACAGTTCAGAGCTGGTATCGGTTTCAATCAGGAGATAGTTACGGGCAAAGATTATGAAGCTAGACCTTCCTATAAGAAGGTGCTGGTGTCAAGTCCTTCAGCCCACAAACCTGCAGCAACAACAATCAAGGGTAGGGGAAAGGCTGTTCCTACAAAGCCTGTTCCCAAGAAGGTGAACCAAAATGTGGTGAGACCAATTCCTCACCAGACTCATACATATGAGGTTCACCCAAGATCTGTTAGGCATGAAGCCTTCTCTCCTACTCATCAGCACTGCCACCCCATTCAGATGATGAAGCATAAGAGAAGATATAACAAATATGAATGCAGGTGTTGTGGGAAAGTAGGCCACTTTGCTTTGGACTGTTGGTTCAACCCAACAGGGCTCAATGCAAAGAGAGTGCAGAACCCTCAAAGTTTTGTTGTTCCATTATACCACCCTAACAGAAACCAAGGACCCAATCCATATTGGGTACCTAAGGGGAAGGGATTTGTTTTGCAGGTATGTCCAAATGCCAACCAATCTCCAATTTGGTATTTGGATAGTGGCTGCTCCAGGCACATGACTGGAGTCAGAAAGTACTTAAGAGAGATCATCCCTGTGGAGAATGGACCAACCGTGATCTTTGGAGGTTTAGAAAAGGGGGTAACCAGGGGGCTATGGCAACATCTCTAATGGGTTAGTTACCATCACAAAGGTAGCTTATGTGGAGGGGTTGAAACACAATCTCATAAGCATAAGTCAACTCTGTGATTTAGGCTTTGTTATTACTTTCCACCAGGACAAGTGCCTAATTAAGAAGTCCTCAGATTCCGAGGCTACCTTAACTGGCACTCAGAGTGGTAATATTTATTGCTTAAACTTTCTCAATACAAATTCTTACATGCCCATATGTCTTGTAGTTGATGGTAAAGAGGCTCTATGTGTACAATGGCAAAAGAGACTTGCACACATTAACTATAAGACAATAGGCAAGCTTCTCTCACAAGACCTAGTTAAGAATGGACCTAATATTAAGTGCATCAAAGATGGTCCTTGCCAAGCTTGCCAACTTGGAAAGCAGACTAGGACCAGCTTTAAAAGCATATCTAACAAAGAGTCCTCTAGGTGCTTTTTATGCTACATCTGGATTTGTTTGGTCCTATGTCAGTTCATAGCTTAGGAGGGAAGGCATACACACTTGTAGTTGTTGATGATTACTCAAGCTTCACTTGGGTATTCTTCCTAAAAAAGAAATTAGATACCCTAGATATCTTGAGAAATTTTGTCAGGCAGATCCAGAATGAAATGGACTATACTGTGGTCAAACTCAGAAGTGACCATCGGACAGAATTTCAGTCAGGGGCCATGACAGAATTCTGCCAAGAACTGTTAAAATTTTTGATTTGAATCGTTTAGGAGTAAGCAGGAGTTGCATCAACTGAGTTATAGTCAAACAACCACAATGCCACACAGCAGAACAAGAAAACTTTATTGAATCACAAACTTCATTTACAGTGCGAGGTATACATGGCGACACATGATTCATAAGAATCACGAAGGAGAGGAGAACAAAACACCAAAAAAGCAAAACTGGTGGCTTGACAAGCAGAGAACGCACAGACCGCTGAACTCCAGAGATCGCCCGACTTGACCTGAGACCGTGCGAACAGAAAATAGACAGACCGCCTGCACTGCACGACCGCCACCTCAGACCGCACGAACTGGAGCTTATTGAATTGAACGAAGAACAGAAGCTGTCGCCAGACCGCAACTCAGATCGCCTAACCGCTGAAGGTCTCCTGATCGCTGAGCTCGCTGTGAGCAGCACAAGAACACCATAAACCAGTTCGCAGACAGACCGCTGCCAAACTATTTATTCAAGCCGCTGGGAAAACACCAAGGAAGGAGACCGCAACCTGCTGACCGCAAACATGCAAACACAACAAACAGTCAACTCGCTTCCGAGACCGACCGACCTCAAAGTTGAGACCGCACGAATTAACCCAGGCACTAGTTCTTACAGTTCTCGTTATGAATGACGGGCCATGCACCCCTATTTATAGGCGACAGGACGGATGTCGTCACCGCCACAAAAGAGATACAATCACCACCCGTCAGATCGCCAACGGTCTCAAAGAGCAGACCGTGTGATCATACCACTTGGACAACCTTCCATCCAAGACAGCAGATCAGCAAGCAGACCGCGCACAAGCCGCGTGAACACGAGACCGCGCATAAGCCGAGCAGACACAAGACCCTCCTTCCTTAGATCGCCAAGGGCAAACCAAGAACAATCTGGCCGACTTCAGACAATTCGCCAGACCGCCAAGCACAAACCGCCCGGTCACAGCGGTTACATAAGAACAGACCTCCCGGTCTTCTACAAAGGAGATAAACAATCCAAGCAGAACAACCTGGGACGAGACCACAACAACCAGGAACAAACCGGTCAACCAGCAGACTGCCAGAACCAGACCGGCAGAACAGACTGGCAGAGCACCAGCGCAGACCGCGCGGTCTCTGCGATCTCCAAAAATCAGACCCCCCGGTCACCTTCACTCCACTTCAACAATTTCAACACTCCCCCTTGAAGTGGGAAGTGGAAACTAGCCCGAGTAAACTCCGAAATCGAGTAAACGGTCCTTTCGCCAGCGGCTTTGTGAAGATGTCTACAACATTGTCCGCACTCCGAACATGCTCGACCATAAGAGATCCTCCCAACACCTTTTCACGAATGAAATGGTGCTCAATCTCAATATGCTTGGTCCTCGCGTGACAGACTGGATTATTAACCAGCTTGAGAGCACTCTCATTGTCCCCGCGTAGCATTGTGGGACCTCGAACCTCCTCATGAACGTCCTCCACCAACCTCCTGAGCCAAACAGCTTCCTGAGCTGCCAAGGCCGAAGCCTTGTATTCCGCTTCTGTGGTAGATACAGACACCGAGTACTGCTTTTTGCTACACCAAGAAATAGCTGTGGGGCATGTCATAAAGACAAAACCAGACGTTGATCTTTGATCATCTACGTCTCCCCCGTAATCAGCATCCATGTATCCAAGCAACTCCAAGCTTGACCCTCTCCTATATAGGAGACCCAGATCAAAGGTCGACTTCACATACTTCAAAATTCCTTTTGCCGCCAGAAGATGAGGCTTTCGTGGCTCTTCCATGTACGGACTCACTTTGACAACTGCATAAGCAATATATGGCCTCGTGATGGTCAAGTAGATCAAGGTCCCAACCAGAGCTCGGAACACCAACGGATCAGATAGAACTCTCCCCTCATCCTTCCGATGTTTATGATGCTGTTCCAGAGGTATAGAGCTGCTCTTCCATTCCTCCATGCCAAATCGTTGAACGATCCGCTCCGCATATCCGGCCTATGAAACAAGCACTCCTCTCTCCCGCCTCTGAACCTCGAGTCCAAGGAAATGGTGAAGCTCACCCAAATCCTTCATCTCAAACCTGATAGCAAGCTCGACTCTCAGCCTTGCTACTGCCTCCTTCGAGTTCCCGGTGACAATCATGTCATCCACATACAGCAGAACAATAACCCAAAGCGCCCCCTCCTTCTTGACGAACAAGCTAGAATCAGAGTCTGAAGCACAGAACCCACAGAATAGAAGATACTCTGCGATCTTTCCATACCACGCCTGAAGCGCTTGCTTCAACCCATACAAAGCCTTCTTCAGTTTGCAGACGGAGTCCGGACACTCCTCCGAGATGAAGCCCGGCGGCTGGATCATGAAGATATCCTTGTCAATCTCTCCGTATAAGAAAGCATTCTTCACGTCGAGCTGCCAAATCTCCCATCCACTGGATGCCGCTAAAGCAATAACAAATCGAACCAAAGTCATCTTTGCCACTGGACTGAACGTCTCATCATAATCTTCTCCATACTGATGTGAGAACCCACGAGCCACAAGGCGAGCCTTGTATCGCTCGATCGTGCCGTCAGCTTTCTTCTTGAGCTTATAAACCCACTTGCATGTCACAGGGGTAATGCCCTTGGGCCTCGGCACTAGAGACCAAGTCTCATTCTTCTTGAGAGCATCCATCTCTTCTTGTATAGCAATGTCCCACTGCTTTACACCTTTGGCTTTCTCAAAGCTCGATGTCTCCTTCTCATCCAAGGGACCAGCAAAGAAACATGAGACAAAGCTCACCATGTTTCCTCCTATGTATCGATCAGGTGGCTTGATAGTCCTCTTCGACCTCCTAAGAGGTTGCTCCTGACTAACCACCTCCTAAACTGCTTCTTCTGTGCTAGCTCCTCTTCCAGACGAACTTGGAGCATCGCTCCCCCTGCTTCCTGAACCTGAAGCCTCCATCTCAGAGCTTGACTCAGTTGGAGCTCCTGGTGAAACAGGCAACTCCACTTGAAGATTTTCCGCAGCCTTTCCTTCTTTATCAACCCTGCTCTCCGGTAGTTCAACTCCTGAACTCCCCTTGTAGGAAGTCACCTCATTGAACACCACATCCCGAGATACCACTGATCTCCGTGTCTCAGGATCCATGCATCTCCATCCTTTCTTCCGCTCATCATACCCAACAAAGACTAGCTTCCTTGCTTTCGCATCTAGCTTTGTCCGAAGAGCATCAGGAATATTCACCTAACATGTTGACCCGAACACCCGATGGTATGCAACACTTGGATTCTCCTTGATCATCAGTTCGTGAGGGGTCTTCATGTTGATAGCACTTAGAGGCATCATGTTGATGACGTATGTCGCACAAGACAATCCCTCTGCCCAAAAGGACTTTGGGATACTCTTGGCATGAAGCCAACATTTGCAGGTTTCCGTCAGATGACGGATCTTCCTCTCCGCAACGCCGTTTTGCTGTGGAGTATGGGCACAAGTGAGCTCTCTCCAAATGCCGTGCTTCCTGCAAAAACTTGAGAACTCACCAGAGGTGAACCCCCCACCATTGTCAGTTCTCAATTTTTTCACCCGCGGGCCTAACCGACCTTCCAGCAGCTCCTTGAACTCCACGAATTTTGCAAAAGCTTCCGACTTCTCTTTCAAGAAATACACCCAGACATATCTGGTGTAATCGTCAATCAACATCAACATATATCTGTTGCCTCCAAGGCTTGGGGTGGCAGCCGGTCCCATCAAATCACCGTGAATGCACTCCAACGGCGCTTTGCATCTTGTTTGCGATTTATCCAATGGAAGTCGATGAGACTTACCAAACTGACATCCCGCACAAATATGACCGTCTCCATAGGAGGACAAGCTAGGCAAGCCCTTCACAAGGCCCCTTACAGCCATAGCCTTCAATTTGTCCATGCCTACATTCCCCAACCTTTCATGCCAGATAGCCGCGATATCATTGGTCTTCATTCTATCAACATAGGTACTTGTCGATAACACGAACAAGTCCTTCACCCGCTTTCCAACATGAATAACATCTCCCTTTATCTCCGGTTGAGTTTTAAGAAACTTCACTTGTGTTGGGCCAAACAGAACATGATAATAGGCATCGACCGCATTGGTCACAGAGAAGAGATTCTTCTTCATACCAGGCACGTGATAAACACTCCTCAATGTGAGTGGACCCTTATCACTGCTCAGAGAGACAACACCTTCTTGTTCTACTGCATGAACAGAATTATCAGCCGTAATAATTGCATCATTACCTGAGTAAGGTGCCAAAGAAGAGAACTTTGATTCATCCCCGGTGAGGTGATGCCCACACCCTGAATCCACGATCCAATCCTCTTCAAAGTTGATGGCAGCCAAAGCCTTAATGGGCATCGCCATCATATTGGCCGCAAAGGCTCCTCCCCATCCAGCTTCATCAGACTTTGGCTTCTCCTTCTCCGCTGCATGTCCCGGCTGAAGATTAACCCGGCAATCCTTCTTGAAGTGGCCAGTCTTATTGCACCTGAAGCACCTTGGTCCCTCTCCCTTCTTCTTCCCATCAGACTTAGAAGCATAACCTCTATCCTGCTGACCTGAAGTAGAGGTTCCATCCTTACCTGGCTTCTTCTTCTCCCATTTCTTCTTCTTCTTCCCAGAGAACAACACATCACTATCTCCCCCAGAGATAGAAGCCCCCGCCATCTGTCTTGCCAAACTTTCCTACGAAGCAAGTAAGTTCTCCAGCTCCAACAGAGATGGTTGATTTGCCCAACCCTGAACTGACGTCACAAAGGCAAGATACTCCTTCCGCAATCCGCGGATGATATGCCTCTTCAGTTTTGCCTCCGAGATGGGCTCATCAGGGTCCAATGCAGAAATCTTTGTTGTGAGGTTCTTCATTTTGAGAAAAAGGTAGAAATAGAAAGATCACCTTGAGAGGCCTTCGCCAACTCATTTTCAAGAAACTGTAGACGAGCTAAATTCTTCTTATTGAACAGCCCGTCTAAAGACGTCCAAATCTAAGCAGCAGATTTACATCCAATGATGTGATCAAATAGCTCTGGTGAGATAGCCCTCTTGAGTGTGAACTCTGCCTTTGCATTAGTCCTCCTCCAAAGTCTCACCTCTGCCATATTATCTCCTGTCAAAAACACTTCTTGTGTGTCTTCTCCTCCAACTATCTCTCATAGATCCTCGCCAAGTAAGTAACTCTCCATACATGACCTCCACTTCTTATAGTTAGTCGATGTGAGGAGTTCAATACCAAGCCCTCTTGCGTATCCACCTTCCATGGAAATCTATGTGGTCTCTTCTTCACAAAGATGATGGCTACTCAAGTTGAACACTTCTTATCCACTCCAACAACCTAGCTTTGATACCATGTTAAAATTTTTGATTTGAATCGTTTAGGAGTACGTAGGAGTTGCATCAACTGAGTTATAGCCAAACAACCACAATGCCACACAGCAGCACAAGAAAACTTTATTGAATCACAAACTTCATTTACAGTGCGAGGTATATATGGCGAGACATGATTCATAAGAATCACGAAGGAGAGAAGAACAAAACACCAAAAAGCAAAACTGGCGGCTTGACAAGCAGAGACCGCACAGACCGCTGAACTCCAGAGATCGCCCGGCTTGACCTGAGACCGTGCAAACAGAAAATAGACAGGCCACCTGCACTGCACGACCGCCACCTCAGACCGCACGAACTGGATCTTATTGAATTGAACGAAGAACAGAAGCTGTCGCCAGACCGCAACTCAGATCGCCTAACCGCTGAAGGTCGCCTGATCGCTGAGCTCGCTGCGAGCAGCACAAGAACACCATAAACC
Source organism: Dactylorhiza incarnata (assembly GCA_033032865.1). NCBI lineage: Eukaryota > Viridiplantae > Streptophyta > Magnoliopsida > Asparagales > Orchidaceae > Dactylorhiza > Dactylorhiza incarnata. The sequence continues at coordinate 9,369,816 of JAWHQI010000015.1, forward strand.
AGTTCGCAGACAGACCGCTGCCGAACTGTTTATTCAAGCCGCTGGGAAAACACCAAGGAAGGAGAACGCAACCTGCTGACCGCAAACCTGCGAACACAACAAACAGTCAACTCGCTTCCGAGACCGCCCGACCTCAAAGTTGAGACCACACGAATTATCCCAGGCTCTAGTTCTTACAGTTCTCGTTATGAATAATGGGCCATGCACCCCTATTTATAGGCGACAAGATGGATGTCGTCACCGCCACAAAAGAGATACAATCACCACTCGCCAGATCGCCAGCGGTCTCAAAGAGCAAACCGCGCGATCACACCACTTGGAAAACCTTCCGTCCAAGACCGCAGATCAGCAAGCAGACCGCGCACAAGCCGTGCGAACACGAGACCGCGCATAAACTGCGCGGACACAAGACCCTCCTTCCTTAGATCGCCAAGGGCAAACCAAGAACCATCTGGCCGACTTCAGACAAGTCGCCAGACCGCCAAGCATAAACCGCCCGGTCACACCAGTTACATAAGAACGGACCGCCTGGTCTTCTACAAAGGAGATAAACAATCCAAGCAGAATAACTCGGGACGAGACCGCAACAACCAGGAACAAACCGGTCAACCAGCACACTGCCAGAACCAGACCGACAGAACAGACCGGCAGAGCACCAGCGCAGACCGCGCGGTCTCTGCGGTCTCCAAAAATCAGACCGCCCGGTCACCTTCCACTCAACTTCAACAATTTCAACAAGAACTAGGTATCTCCCAAGAATTTTCCTCATCCAGAACTCCTCAACAAAATGGGGTTGCTGAAAGGAAGAACAGAACCTTGATAGAGGCAAGTAGGACAATGCTAAGTGACTCCTCTCTACTAGAATACTTCTGGGCAGAGGCTGTCAACACTGCTTGTCATGTGATAAACATGGCTTCAATCATCAAAGTCCACAAGAAAACTCCCTATGAGTTAATGAAGGGAAGAAAACCAACCCTATCCTACTTTAGGATCTTTGGTAGTAAATGCTTTGTCCTTAATAATGGGAAATCCAAACTAACCAAGTTTGCTGAGAAAAGCAGTGAGGGTATTTTTGTTGGCTACAGCTCTCATAGCAAGGCATATAGAGTGTACAACCTCAATACCCAAACAGTGGAAGAATCTGTACATGTTGTATTTAATGAGACCAACCTCATTCACAAAGGCTGGTCTAGTTCTCTAGTGAATGCAGGTACTAATGAGAAGATGGAAAAATTATGCATTGATGACCAAGCTGGAACCTCAGCTAAAACTAAAGATCAATCAATAGATGTTGAGCTTGAAACAGATGTTGTGGAAGATAAAGAAACTGTAACACCTCCCATGTAATGACCAAATAACATGGGTCCGACCGGGACCCAACAACATATAACCGCCACAGTTTCAGCATTAAAAGATGATATAAACTACCCAGCTCAAAACTCAGACAACACAGCGGGAACAAAACTAAAAGCCACAGAGATTGTCCACGATAAAATACATAGGAAAGAAACCGGCCTTAAGGCCTTACACAACCAATAGTCCAAGGAAAATCAATCATACATCACCAACATAAACTCCCAAAAGAGGGGGGAACTAGCTTCCCTAAGCTACCTCGGCATGCAAGCCGGAACATCAAAAGATGAGTACAAAAATGCAGGAAAACAGAGTAAACACTTCATGAGGCTTTAGACCTTTTTGGCCTGCGAGCTCGTTCCAGCCTGCGATCCTTGGCCTGCATCCAAATCACAAAGAGCGGTAAACGAGGGTCAGCTATGGCTAACCACAAATGGTGTAACAACACCCCTCCTCCCGACCGCCCTAGCGGACCCCGGGGAACTACAGCACCCTGCAAGTCAGCACATCGTATGCACATGTATATAAGGAAAGAAGCAACATAAAACAACAGGTATGAGTGTCACAAAAAACATCCACGTTTCTATGTTGAGCAAGTAATAAAGGGGCCTACAAATGCAATATGAATGCAAACCCGAGTTTCACCCAAGGCGCCCTAAAGCGTATGGATCTAACACATCATCATACATTATCAACACAACCACGGGGTACTCAACATTTCCCCCAAAGGGCATCGTACCCAAGGCCAAGAACTCACGCCGTGACCCACCACACCTGGCCCTCCATGCCATCGGGCTTGTCAACAGCTCACACGTTCTTGCCACAAAGCACACAACCGATGCTAAGAACCTTGGCTTAGACTCCGAGCAAACATCCTAAGGCCCTGGTCTTACCGTCGGGACAACATCCATCGACTGCTTCGCCTGGCAACCGTTCCGGGCTCGTCCGTTAGCACAGAAGTTCTCGTCAGTTAACACCGAAGGGACTAATCTTGTCGGGACACTCTCCACACGTGAATATCTGTCTTCACGGGATAGCCAGCCGACCACAAAGACTAATCGCACCTTCGCACAACACTAGGCATCACAAGCCCCATAATCCGCACATTATTTCCCCGCCCAAAATCCAACATTCATTACCAAATGAAGCTACAAGGGCATCACGACAATGAATTCGCCGTATTCGGATTTCTAACAAAACCCCTAAAATGCCCGTCAATCAACATCACCGAATTGGACCAACGGTCGCGAAACCGGCTTCACCCACAATGCCTAATCCACTAACGGAGCGGATTTCTAGTGCAAATCATGTCGGGGATGGACACAATCAACCTGATAGTTCCTCTTGAACCAAGGAAACCCGGATCCCTCTTAGTCGTTCAATCCGGTGCCAAAATGCAGAAAATATAGGGATGCCAAGCACGCATCCTAAAGACCGGGAGGAGAAATGTCGTTACCTTTTGAGATCTCCTCCTAGCCATGGAAACTTGAAAAGAAATGGAGAACAAGAAGCGTCTCGACGTTCCCTACGCGCTGCCAGTCTCGGATCGGGGAACGGATCTCCGAAGCTCCAACAATGGGGGAAAATGGCTCCTCCTTCTCTCTAGGATTTCAAAGGTAAGAGAGAGAGAGGGGTGGGTGAAATGAGGTTCTAAACCCTCATTTCCCGACCTTAAGCCATCAGGAACTATTTCCAACCATCAGATCTCCTCACAACCCAATGGATGGCTCAGATTTAAACTTAAAACGGGCTGGAAAAACCCATACACGGCGTGGCACACGGCCTTGTGAACACACAGGAAAAACTGGAGCTAGACACGGCCCTGCACACGGCCATGTCTATGGCCATGTGGATCTACACAGTTAGGGACATGGAGATGTGTCTGGCCGTGACCTCTACTGCTACAATTTGATGCATAAATTCACAGACACGGCCTTGCACATGGCTGTGTCACAAGCCATGTCAAAAATCTGCTTCTCTAAAAAGCTTCCTAAACACCACCAAATAGCCCCAAAACCCCATGGGACTCCTCTAGTGCTCTTAGGGTCTTCATGGAAAGCGATTATATGAATTTTGGGGTGTTACAACTCTCAACCCCTTAAAAGAATTTCGTCCCGAAATTTCAGAATTGAAACAGGAAACCATAATGCATACCTGATGCAAAAAGTTCTGGGAAGTCCTTCCGCATCTCTTGCTCACGCTCCCAAGAGAATTCGTCTCACCCGCAATTGTCCCATCGCACCTTCACAAGCCTGACTTCCTTGTTACGCAACTGCCAGACTTCCGAGTCCTCCACACAAACTGGACGAACCCTCGTCCTCAAATACTCTATCACCGGCACAGCCGCCGCTTCAACTACGACGCTTGGCTCTACCAAAGCTTCCTCAGCAGAGAGACATGGAAAACATCATGTAATCCACTCAACTCAGCGGACAAAGCCAAACGATAGGCTGCTTAGACTATACGCTCCGTAACCTCGAATGGGCCCAAATATCTCGGACTCAACTTCTTGAGTCGCTGCACACGCGAAACACCCTTGAACGGCTTGATCTTCAAGTAGACCATGTCGCCCACTGCAAACTCCACATTTCTATAGTGCGTGTTAAAATACTTCGCTTGCCAGTCCTGAGCAACCTTCATGCGCTCCTGGATCATCCGCACCATTTCGCAAGCATCTGCCACCACTTGCTTTCCCAAAAGCTTAGTGTCTCCCACCTTTGCCCACGACATTGGCGTTCGACACCTCCTTCCATACAACGCTTCGTATGGCGCATCTTGATACTTTCCTGGAAGCTATTATTGTAAGCGAACTCGACCATGAAAATGTGGTCTTCCCAACTCTTACCAAAGTCAAGAGCACACATCCTCAACATATCCTCCAATGTACGGTTCGTTCGCTCCGTCTGACCGTCGGTCTACGGATGGAAAGCGGTACTAAACTTGAGTTTGGTGCCTAAACCTTTCTGCACTAACCTCCAGTCCTTCGACGTGAACCGCCCATCGCAATCACTAACAATGCTCTTAGGAATCCCGTGCAACCGCACAACATTTCGAACATAAAGCTCCACGAGCTTCTCTACACCATCGCCCTTCTGATTCGGAATGAAGTGAGCCACCTTGGTCAGGCGATCCACTATCACCCAAATTGCATCGTTACCCTGCTGCGATCGAGGCAAACCATGTACAAAGTCCATGGAGATATCGTCAAATTTCCACTCGGGGATAGGAAGAGGCTTCAAGAATCCGACCGGCCTTTGGCTTTCAGCCTTTACTAAGGCACACGTCTTACACCGGCTTACATACTCAGCTACATCCCGCTTCATCCCAGGCCACCAAAAGGATTTCTTCATATCCGAGTACATCTTTGTACTACCTGGATGAATGGAATACTTCGTAAAGTGAGCCTCAAACATCAACTCCTCACGGAGCTTGCCAAAACGTGGAACACACACTCTTCCGTCTCTCTTCAAAATCCCACCGACCATCTCCCAAGAACTGTCTTCGCTTTGCTGAGCTTCCAACACCAACCGTTGGAACTCTTCGTCTGCACTAGTCGCCTCTCGGATTCGATCCGTTAGATCACACTGCACTTCAATCCAGTTCAACCGAGCCACGCTAGACTCACCTCTAGCCACACAAGCAATGTCAAGAGACTCCAAGTCTCGCACCAAACGCTCGTCATGTGCCTCAATCCAATTACCTTGCCCAGAGTACTTCCTACTCAAGGCATCCGCCACCACGTTGGATTTACCTGGCGTATACTGAATCTCCACGTCGTAGTCCCCAAGGAACTCGACCCACCTACGCTGCCGCATATTCAGATCCTTCTGCTCTAGGAGATACCTCAGGCTTTTGTGATCCATGAAGATCTGCACCTTTGCACCGTAAACATAGTGTCGCCACAATTTTAACGCAAAGATTACTGCCGCCAACTCTAAATCATGGACGGGGTAATTTCTCTCATGAGTCTTTAACTGCCTTGACCCATAAGCTATCACCTTGCCATGCTGCACCAACACGCAACCCAAACCGCAACCTGACGCATCACTGAAAATCTGAAATCCTTCCGTCCCACTAGGAAGACTAAGGATCAGAGCAGACATCAACCTTTCTTTCAAATTCTCAAATGCACGGGCACACTCCGCCGTCCACACGAACCTTTGGTCCTTGCGAGTAAGAGTGGTGAGGGGCAACGCCATCTGCGAAAAGTTCTCCACGAACCTTCTGTAATAACCGGCTAGGCCAAGGAAGCTCCAGACTTCTGCCACGGTTCTCAATACAGGCCAATCCCTAATGGCTTCAATCTTCGCTGGATCTACCGCCACCCCATCTCTACTGATCACATGACCCAAAAATGCCACCTTTTCGATCCCAAAACTCGCACTTCGAGAACTTAGCATAAAGCTGATTCTCCCTTAGAGTCTGCAATACTAGCCTCAAGTGAGACTCATGCTCCGCTTCTGATTTTGAATACACCAAAATATCATCTATGAACACCACCACGAACGAATCTAGAAACGGTCTAAAAACCCTGTTCATCAAATCCATGAACACAAATGGCGCGTTCGTCAGTCCGAACGGCATCACCGAAAACTCATAGTGGCCATACCGAGTCCCAAACGCTGTCTTGGCAATGTGCTCTTCTCGAATCTTCAACTGGTAGTACCCCGATTTCAAATCCAACTTGGAGTACACGACCGACCCCACTAACTGGTCGAACAAATCATCGATTCGGGGAATCGGATATTTATTCTTGACTGTCAACTTATTCAGCTCACGGTAGTCAATGCACAACCGCATACTCCCGTCCTTCTTCTTTACGAACAATACCGGCGCGCTCCACGGCGAAGAATTGGGCCTAATGTACCCTTGCTCTAACAACTCTTTCAACTGAACCTTAAGGTAGGCCAGTTCCTTCGGTGCCATCCTAAACGGAGGACGCGACACCGGCCTTGCACCCGGTACCAACTCTATCGAGAAATCAATTTCGCGCTGAGGAGGTGCTCCCGGATGCTCCTCGGGGAATACATCCTCAAACCCTTCCACCACTGGAACATCCCCAATAGCCAACCTTGTGGAGTCAGTCTCCAACAAAGCTATAAACGCCTCGCCTCCATGGTTTACCACACGCCTCATTTGCATAGCAGAAATCAGGGAGCAAGCCACTCCGCTTAGGCCTTCGAACTTGACATCTGCTCTACCTTTTCCTCTCAGGGTTACCACCTTCAACTGGCAGTCGATACTAGCTCACTGCTCTGCAAGCCAGTCCATCCCCAAGATAACGTCAAATTCGGCTAGTGGCAGAATCGCTGCTACCAACTCGAAATCACAATCGAAGATTTGCAACACAATGCGTCCTTTCCTCACGGTGGTCATGAAAGACCCATTCGGCATGCGCACGCTCAGCTCCACCTCTGCCTCGACGGAATCAGCGCCAATCCTCCGGATAAAGTTTTCCGCAAGAAAAGAGTGTGATGCTCCTGTATCGAACAACACTCGAGAGGGGTTGCCCGAAACTAGCACGAAACCTAACCACGTGCACAACAAACATAAAAGGCCGCAAACTACATTACAGTAACGAACAAAAACCTAAAATTTTCGTACCTGTCACCACGTCGGGTTGACGAATCGCTTCCTGCTGCCCAAGATTATTGCTCTAGGCTGCACTGGAGGGAACAGCAAAGCACTAGACTCTGCCGCCTTCCCTCTTTCCCCAACACTAGGGCCGGAACGCACTGATTGTTCCTGCCTCGGCTCTGGCTCAGCTCCGCCCTCAGTACAAAACCGACTTATGTGACCCACCTTGCCACACTTGAAACAAGTCAACGGACCTTTGGAGCGGAAATCTCCCGAAGCTGCGCCGCTTCTCTCCCCAGGCCTGCTATTGCTCGGACGGGGCTTCTTCTTCCATCAGTTGCCCTCGGAACTCCACTGAGACTGAGACTGAGAAGGCTTCCCTTCTCTCTGCTTTGCCGCAAAACCCGTTCGCCGCTGGGTTCGCTCCATATCGCTCTCCAAAGTGCGAGCGGCTTCGACCAACTCGTTAAATCCTGCGCTCTTCAAGTCTATCAATGGCTGCCTCAAATTCTCCCTCAGGCCTTGATAGAAGAGATTGTCCCTCTCTTCATCGTCTACCATAGTTGTTCCTGCATAACGACCCAACCGAGTGAACTCTTGCAGATATTCATCCACTGTCTTCTCACGCTGCACCAAATAAATGAACTGCCGCTGCAATGCTAACCTTGTCGAAGACGGAATATAACGCTTGAGGAAGGCGATCCCAAACTCCTCCATGGACGGAATATGCCCAAGAAAATAGCGACCGCTATGGTTCACCCACCACAGCTTCGCATCGCCCTCTAACATAAAACTCGCGAATTGGGACTGCCTCTCCGCTGGGGTCTCTGCTACTTTCAAGAGTTCCTGGATCCTTGAAAGCCAATCTTCGGCATCCGTTGGAGTGCCAACTCCCTTGAATGTCGGAGGATGTAAACTCAAGAAGTAATTCATAAATCGATCGCGCATCCCATAAGCTCTCTCCGCTAAAGGCTCTGCTTGCCTCACTTCAACCTCCGGTATGGCTGGTGTAGCCTCCGGAGTAACAGGAGACGTAACTTGCACAACAGGCGTCGGAACCCGTGGCATCGCCGCAGCTTGAGCCGCTACCATTGCTTCCGCTAGCATATGATAGAAATCAGCCGGGGGTATGCCCATACTCATGAGGCCTGGAACAGTAGCACTGCTTCCCGAAGGCTCCTCTTGCCTTCTCAACGCCCCCGCATCGTCGCCAACATCCTAGCATAAGCAAGGAAACAAACTCATCAAGCTCTAATCGGAAGACTCGAACACAAGGATACTCACGATCCCACACAATACTCCTATGTGGACAAACCTCTCTACGCGATCCAAATACACTAGACCTCACAAGAATACTAACTTGCCTCTGATACCAAATTGTAACACCTCCCCTGTAATGACCATATAACATGGGTCCAGCCGGGACCCCACAGCATATAACCGCCACAGTTTCAGCATTAAAAGATGATATAAACTACCCAGCTCAAAACTCAGACAACACAGCGGAAACAAAACTAAAAGCCACAGAGATTGTCCACGATAAAATACATAGGAAAGAAACCAGCCTTAAGGCCTTTCACAACCAATAGTCCAAGGAAAATCAATCATACATCACCAACATAAACTACCGAAAGAGGGGGGAACTAGCTTCCCTAAGCTACCTCGGCATGCAAGCCGGAACATCAATAGATGAGTACAAAAATGCAGGAAAAATAGAGTAAACACTTCATGAGGCTTTAGACCTTTTTGGCCTACGAGATCGTTCCATCCTGCGATCCTTGGCCTGCATCCAAATCACAAAGAGCGGTAAACGAGGGTCAGCTATGGCTGACCACAAACGGTGTAACAACACCCCTCCCCCAGCCGCCCTAGCGGACCCCGGGGAACTACATCACCCTGCAAGTCAGCACTTCGTATGCACATGTATATAAGGAAAGAAGCAACATAAAACAACAAGTATGAGTGTCACAAAAAACATTCACGTTTCTATGTTGAGCAAGTAATAAAGGGGCCTACAAATGCAATATGAATGCAATCCCGGGTTTCACCCAAGGCACCCTAAAGCGTATAGATCTAACACATCATCACACATTATTAACACAACCACGGGGTACTCAACATTTCCCCCTAAAGGGCATCGTAGCCCAAGGCCAAGAACTCACGCCGTGACCCACCTCGCCTGGCCCTCCATGCCATCGGGCTTGTCAACAGCTCACACGTTCTTGCCACAAAGCACACAACCGATGCTTAGAACATTGGCTTAGACTCCGAGCAAACGTCCCAAGGCCAAAATGCCTCGCCTGGCAACTTCCACCGACTGCCTCGTCTGGAAACCGTTCCGGGCTCGTCCGTTAGCACAGACGTTCTCGTCAGTTAACACCGAAGGGACAAATCTTGCCGGGACACTCTCCACACGTGAATATCAGTCTTCACGGGATAGCCAGCCGACCACAAAGACCAATCGCACCTTCGCAAAACACTAGGCATCACAAGCCCCATAATCCGCACATTATTTCCCCGCCCAAAACCCAACATTCGTTACCACACGAAGCTACAAGTGCATCACGATGATGAATTCGCCGTATTCGGATTTCTAACAAAACCCCTAAAATGCACGTCAATCAACATCACCGAATCAGACCAACGGTCGCGAAACCGGCTTCACCCACAATGCCTAATCCACTAACGGAGCGGATTTCTAGTGCAAATCATGTCGGGGATGGACACAATCAACCCGGTGGTTCCTCTTGAACCAAGGCAACCCGGATCCCTCTCACTCGACGGATCCGATGCCAAAATGCAGAAAATAAAGGGATGCCAAGCACGCATCCTAAAGACCTGGAGGAGAAATGTCGTTACCTTTTGAGATCTCCTCTTAGCCATGGAAACTTGAAAAGAAACGGAGAAGAAGAAGCGTCTTGACGTTCACTACGCGCTGCCGGTCTCGGATTGGCGAATGGAGCTCCGAAGCTCCAACAATGGGGGAAAATGGCTCCTCCTTCTCTCTAGGTTTTCAAAGGTAAGAGAGAGAGAGGGGTGGGTGAAATGAGGTTCTAAACCCTCATTTCCCGACCTTAAGCCATCCAGAACTATTTCCAACCATCAGATCTCCTCACAACACAACGGATGGCTCAGATTTAAACTTAAAACGGGCTGGAAAAACCCGTACACGGCTTGGCACACGGCCGTGTGCCAGGCCGTGTGAACAAACAGGAAAAACTAGAGCTAGACACGGCCCTGCACACGGCCATGTCTATGGCCGTGTGGATCTACACGGTTAGGAACATGGACATGTGTCTGGCCGTGACCTTTACTTCCACAATTGCATAAATTCACAGACATGGCCTTGCACATGGCCGTGTCACAAGCCATGTCAAAAATCAGCTTCTCTAAAAAGCTTCCTCCCCAAACAGCCCCAAAACCCCATGGGACTCCTCTAATGCTCTTAGGGTCCTCATGGAAAGTGATTATATGAATTTTGGGGTGTTATAGAAACAGCAAAAGAAGTGCAACCTGAAATACCTGCAGCTGAAGAAATCCCCAGAATACTGCCAGCCACATTAAAATAAGTAAGAGATCATCCTCAGGAGCAAATTATAGGAGTTGTCAACTAAGGTTTGCTGACAAGGAGTAGAGCTGCAAATGAAGCATCGTACCTGAGTTTTCTCTCTCAAATTGAACCCAAGAAATTTGAGGAAGCAAATCAGGATCCATTTTGGATTATAGCAATGCAGGAGGAACTGAACCAATTTAAGAGATGCAAAGTTTGGAAACTAGTTCCAAGACCCCAAGCACAGAACATCATAGGAACTAAATGGGTCTACAGAAACAAATTGGATGAAAATGGAATCATCACCAAAAATAAAGCAAGGTTAGTGGCAAAAGGCTACAGACAAGAGGAAGGGATAGATTTTGATCAGACATTTGCTCTAGTAGCCAGACTGGAAGCAATAAGACTGTTTCTAGCATATGCAGCCTACCAAGGTTTCAAGGTCTACCAGATGGATGTGAAGTCAGCCTTCCTAAATGGTGACCTCAAAGAGGAGGTATATGTAGAGCAGCCCTCAGGTTTTGCAGACCCTACAAACCCTGATTATGTTTAATTTCTTAGAAAAGCACTTTATAGCTTAAAATAGGCACCTAGGGCCTGGTATGACTCTGTCAAGCTTTCTAATTGAGAACAAATTCTCAAGGGGAAAGATTGATAAGACATTGTTCCTAAGGGAAGTAAAGGGCAAGATCTTGCTAGTGCAGATCTATGTGGATGACATCATCTTTGGCTCTACAGATAACAATCTCTGTAAAAAATTTGCCAACTTGATGCAGGGAAAGTTTGAGATGAGCAGTATGGGTGAGCTCAATTACTTCCTAGGTCTCCAAGTGAAACAATCTAAAGATGGTATTTTTATCACCTAGACCAAATTCATTAGGGAGCTAGTCAAGAAATTTGGATTGGAGAGTGCTTCTTCAATGAAGACTCCAATGGGAACCAATGTGTCTCTGGACAAGGATGAGAAGGGAATGCCCTTTGATGAAACCAAGTATAGATGCATGATTGGATCTTTGCTTTATCTAACTGCAAGTAGGCCTGACATAATGTTTGCTACATGTGTCTGTGCTAGATATCAGGTGAATCCTAAGGAATCTCATCATGTCTCTGTCAAGAGAATCTTAAGATACCTAAAGGGTACATCAAATTTTGGCCTATGGTACCCTAGGAACAATGGATGTGAACTGACTGGCTACTCAGATGCAGATTATGCAGGGTGTAAGGAAGATAGGAAGAGTACCTCAGGGAAATGTCAATTCCTTGGTGGAAGACTGATCTCTTGGAGCAGTAAAAAGCAGACCAGTGTGGCAATCTCAACAGCAGAATCAGAGTATATCTCTGCAGGGAGCTGCTGTGCCAAACTACTATGGATTTAGCATCAACTTGAAGACTACAATCTAAAGATGACCAAAACACCCCTATTTTTGTCTCTCACATCATTACAAAGCATATTGAGATCAGGTATCACTTCATCAGGGAGCATATGGAAAATGAAGATATCACCCTTGAGTTTGTCCCAACAGACAAACAAGTGGCTGATATATTTACAAAGCCCCTAGATGAAGCTAAGTTTAACTTCTTCAAATTCCAATTGGGGATGTTAAACTTAGAATAATCCTTAACTTATTCTTCACTAATCCCTTTCTAGATGATTGGTTAGAAAATATCTCAGGATTTGGATGAACTATGACTGAGCAAGGGGGAACTTGGACTATTGTCTACCTAAAGGAGAGCTGCGGGAAAGAAGTCAGAAAGGGGGAGAAATGGCATCAAAATGTTCAAGACAAGACGCTCAAGAAGACCTCAAAGATAGGGGGAGCAAAGGAGTAGGGGAGCCACAAAAGAAGAGACATCAAATCAAGGGGAAGCTACAAGCTTGATGTACTCATAAGTTCAGCAAAAGATAAGTAAAATCTAAAATGGAAGGCATGAGTATTTAAGATTATAACATTTATTGTCAAGTGAAAGTAGTCTTGAATTGAGATTTTGACTTCTTCAAATAGGGGGAGATTGTTGGGAATCTTGCCCACATGATTCCTGATTTGAAGAAGTCACCAAGTCAAGAAAACTTCACTTTGTATTTGATCACTTCTCTAGCTCATAATCTCAGGAAGTTAAAGGAATGTCGTCGAGAAGAATAGAAGACATCGTCGACAAAGTATGCCTGTCTTCATGATGATGGGAAAAGAAAACGCTGAGACTTGGCGAGTTCGTCGAACGAAGAATGAAGTTCGTCGAACGCAGAATGCAGTTCATCGAACGCAGAATGAAGTTCATCGAACAAAGAGACAGGACAGAAGCAAACACCGAGACTTGGGGAGTTCGTCGAACGAAGAATAAAGTTCGTCAAACGCAGAGACGGGACAGAAGAATGAAGTTCGTCGAACCCAGAATGATGTTCGTCGAACGCAGAATGAACTTCGTCGAACGTAGAGAAGACATGAAGATATCAAAGGAAGAAATGTCATCGAGAAGATGCAGTATCATTAACATCAACAAAGTAGCCTTGACGTCGAGAAGACTGAAGAAGGACAGCTAAAGACAAGCATATGCTAAAGCACAGTCTGTCGACAAGATATCGCTCATGTCGTTGAAAGATCAATGTGATTACGACGACAATCTGCAAGAAAGAAGATCACGACAACACAGTCTGAGATATCATATCGCTGTATATGCAGAAACGCTGGGATATCTCGTATTGTCGAGATACCAACATCAGAGGCAGAAGCTAGAAGACTTGAAGATCCACCAAGGTTTAAGGCATCGACAAAGTTCCATCATCGAGATATTATCCATATTGTCGAGATGTTGTCAGTATCGGCATAAAGCTGGAAATATCATCAAGACGGAATTCAAATGTTGCGGATGCGCTGTCAGTAATTAATGCCGCCGCCTGATTGTTCAATTAGTGCGTGCTCTTAAGGAATGGGGCATTTGACACTTAAGAACTTTTTCAGAAGACCGTTGGGAGCCTCGCAGTCTTATAAAAGAGATAAGAGGTTGCCCTAAATCATCGATCAATCAGAAAGAACTTACACATACAGCAAATAGAACAGTAAAAGCGGCGTAAAGAAAGTAGAGAACAAGAATCAAGCATTCTCAGAAGAATCAGTCATCTCCATCGACTGATAAGAAGTCGTTCCTCATCAGGCTAAGAGAAGAGATTGAAGGAGAACTGTGCTTTGAAGATCTGAATCAGAAACATCTTCATCAACCTCAAGAAGCTGATCTCCATCAGGCTAAGTTGTCTATCTTCAGCAGGCAGAAGAAACAATGTTCGTTATTGTAAACCTTGTATTGTTGTAAGGCTTTAGGACCTAAGTGTCTAGCTTGAGGGTTGGAGAACTGTGAGGCTTGAGGGCCAGGGCAGTGGACTTGCGTGTCCGATATTGTCGAGCTTGAGGGCTTGGGTGCAGTAAGGGTTTGTGGGCCTAGGCTGATCAGAACACTGAGTGATTCTGACTCAAGCTCCTCTAGTACTGAGGAAGATGCACTCATTGGCTTGATGGCCATCAGTGAAGACAACTAGGATGACATTACTCCTGGGAAGGTAACTAACAAAACTTCTCTATCTGACTCTGATTCTGAATCAGCAGTAGATTCCTTGCATGATGATGAGGGTGTGTCTGCTGCCAACAACACAGTCTCAAGATCCAAATATGATGTTGAATCTGAACTGATAAGACAATATAAAGACTTGTGGAAAGATTTCAAAAGCTGTAAGAAACTCCTCAAAGTCCAGACCAAGGAGTTAGATTCCTTGAAGCCTGCTCAATCTAAGCTCTAGGAGACAGCTGAGAAGCTGGCTGCTATGAGCAAAGAAGTGGACAAATTCAAGGAAGCCATAAGGCTTAAGAATGTCGAAGTAGGACAGAAGAACAAGGTTATCAAGGACCTTGAGGAAATGATGTTGGCTGAGAAGAAACTTGCATCCAGCTTCTCTATGACCAAAACTATCCTGCCCATCATTGACACCTTCTCTAGACAGTTTAGAGCTGGTATCGGTTTCAATCAGGAGATAGTTACGAGCAAAGATTCTGAAGCTAGACCTTCCTATAAGAAGGTGCTGGTGTCAAGTCCTTCAGCCCACAAACCTGCGGCAACAACAATCAAGGGTAGGTGAAAGGCTGTTCCTACAAAGCCTGTTCCCAAGAAGGTGAACCAAAATGTGGTGAGACCAATTCCTCACCAGACTCACACATATGAGGTTCACCCAAGATCTGTTAGGCAAGAAGCCTTCTCTCCTACTCATCAGCACTGCCACCCCATTCAGATGATGAATCACAAGAGAAGATATAACAGATATGAATGTAGGCATTGTGGGAAAGTAGGCCACTTTGCTTTGGACTGTTGGTTCAACCCAACAGGGCTCAATGCAAAGAGAGTGCAGAACCCTCAGAGGTTTGTTGTTCCATTATACCACCCTAACAGAAACCAAGGACCCAATCCATATTGGGTACCTAAGGGGAAGGGATTTGTTTTGCAGGTATGTCCAAATGCCAACCAATCTCCAATTTGGTATTTGGATAGTGGCTGCTCCAGGCACATGACTGTAGTCAGAAAGTACTTAAGAGAGTTCATCCCTGTGGAGAATGGACCAACCGTGATCTTTGGAGGTTTAGAAAAGGGGGTAACCAGGGGCTATGGCAACATCTCTAATGGGTTAGTTACCATCACACAGGTAGCTTATGTGGAGGGGTTGAAACACAATCTCATAAACATAAGTCAACTCTATGATTTAGGCTTTGTTATTAATTTCCACAGGGACAAGTGCCTAATTAAGAAGTCCTCAGATTCTGAGGCTACCATAACTGGCACTCGGAGTGGTAATATTTATTGCTTAAACTTTCTCAATACAAATTCTTACAGGCCCATATGTCTTGTAGTTGATGGTAAAGAGGCTCTATGTGTACAATGGCACAAGAGACTTGCACACATTAACTATAAGACAATATGCAAGCTTCTCTCACAAGACCTAGTTAAGAATGGACCTAATATTAAGTGCATCAAAGATGGTCCTTGCCAAGCTTGCCAACATGGAAAGTAGACTAGGACCAGCTTTAAAAGCATATCTAACAAAGAGTCCTCTAGGTGCTTTTTATGCTACATATGGATTTGTTTGGTCCTATGTCAGTTCATAGCTTAGGAGGGAAGGCATACACCCTTGTAGTTGTTGATGATTACTCAAGCTTCACTTGGGTATTCTTCCTAAAAAAGAAATTAGATACCCTAGATATCTTGAGAAATTTTGTCAGGCAGATCCATAATGAAATGGACTATACTGTGGTCAAACTCAGAAGTGACCATGGGACAGAATTTCTGTCAGGGGACATGACCGAATTCTGCCAAGAAATGTTAAATTTTTTGATTTGAATCGTTTAGGAGTAAGTAGGAGTTGCATCAACTGAGTTATAGTCAAACAACCACAATGCCACACAGCAGAACAAGAAAACTTTATTGAATCACAAACTTCATTTACAGTGCGAGGTATCATGGCGAGACATGATTCATAAGAATCACGAAGGAGAGAAGAACAAAACACCAAAAAGCAAAACTGTGGCTTGACAAGCAGAGACTGCACAAACCGCTGAACTCCAGAGATCGCCCGACATGACCTGAGACCGTGCGAACAGAAAATAGACAGACCGCTTGCACTGCACGACCGCCACCTCAGACCGCACGAACTGGAGCTTATTGAATTGAACGAAGAATAGAAGCTGTCGCCACACCGCAACTCAGATCGCCTAACGGCTGAAGGTCGCCTGATCGCTGAGCTCGCTGCGAGCAGCACAAGAACACCATAAACCAGTTTGCAGACAGACCGCTGTCGAACTGTTTATTCAAGCCGCTGGGAAAACACCAAGGAAGGAGACCGCAACCTGCTAACCGCAAAACTGCAAACACAACAAACAGTCAACTCGCTTCCGAGACCGACCGACCTCAAAGTTGAGACCGCACGAATTAACCCAGGCTCTAGTTCTTACAGTTCTCGTTATGAATGACGGGCCATGCAACCCTATTTATAGGCGACAGGACGGATGTCGTCACCACCACAAAAGAGATACAATCACCACCCGTCAGATCGCCAGCGGTCTCAAAGAGCAGACCGCATGATCACACCACTTGGACAACCTTCCGTCCAAGACAGCAGATCAGCAAGCAGACCGCGCACAAGCCGCGTGAACACGAGACCGCGCATAAGCCGCGCAGACATAAGACCCTCCTTCCTTAGATCACCAAGGGCAAACCAAGAACTATCTGGCCGACTTCAGACAAGTCGCCAGACCGCCAAGCACAAACCGCCCGGTCACAGCGGTTACATAAGAACAGACCGCCCGGTCTTCTACAAAGGAGATAAACAATCCAATCAGAACAACCCGGGACGAGACCACAACAACCAGGAACAAACCGGTCAACCAGCAGACTGCTAGAACCAGACCGGCAGAACAGACTGGCAGAGCACTAGCGCAGACCGCGCGGTCTCTGCGGTCTCCAAAAATCAAACCGCCCGGTCACCTTCCACTCCACTTCAACAATTTCAACACTCCCCCTTGAAGTGGGAAGTGGAAACTAGCCCGAGTAAACTCCGTAATCGAGTAAACGGTCCCTTCGCCAGCGGCTTTGTGAAGATGTCTGCAACATTGTCCGCACTCTGAACATGCCCGACCATAAGAGATCCTCCCAACACCTTTTCACGAATGAAATGGTGCTCAATCTCAATATGCTTGGTCCTCGCGTGACAGACTGGATTATTAACTAGCTTGAGAGCACTCTCATTGTCCCCGCGTAGCATTGTGGGACCTCGAACCTCCTCATGAACTTCCTCCACCAACCTCCTGAGCCAAACGGCTTCCTGAGCTGCCAAGGTCGAAGCCTTGTATTTCGCTTCTGTGGTAGATACAGACACCGAGTACTGCTTTTTGCTACACCAAGATATAGCTGTGGGGCCTGTCATAAAGACAAAACCAGACGTTGATCTCCGATCACCCACGTCTCCCCCGTAATCAGCATCCATGTATCCAAACAACTCCATGCTTGACCCTCTCCTATATAGGAGACCCAAATCAGAGGTCGACTTCACATACTTCAAAATTCCTTTTGCCGCCAAAAGATGAGGCTTTCGTGGCTCTTCCATGTACCGACTCACTTTGCCAACTGCATAAGCAATATATGGCCTCGTGATGGTCAAGTAGATCAAGGTCCCAACCAGAGCTCGGAACACCAACGGATCAGATAGAACTCTCCCCTCATCCTTCCGATGTTTATGATGCTGTTCCAGAGGTATAGAGCTGCTCTTCCCTTCCTCCATGCCAAATCGTTGAACGACCCGCTCCGCATATCCGGCCTATGAAACAAGCACTCCTCTCTCCCGCCTCTGAACCTCGAGTCCAAGAAAATGGTGAAGCTCACCCAAATCCTTCATCTCAAACCTGATAGCAAGCTCGACTCTCAGCCTTGCTACTGCCTCCTTCGAGTTCCCGGTGACAATCATGTCATCCACATACAGCAGAACAATAACCCGAAGCGCCCCCTCCTTGACGAACAAGCTAAAATCATAGTCTGAAGCAAAGAACCCACAGAATATAAGAAACTCTGTGATCTTTCCATACTACGCCTGAGGCGCTTGCTTCAGCCCATACAAAGCCTTCTTCAGTTTGCAGATGTAGTCCGGACACTCCTCTGAGATGAAGCCCGGCGGCTGGATCATGAAGATATCCTTGTCAATATCTCCGTATAAGAAAGCATTCTTCACGTCGAGCTGCCAAATCTCCCATCCACTAGATGCCGCCAAAGCAATAACAAATCGAACCGAAGTCATCTTTGCCACAGGACTGAACGTCTCATCATAATCTTCTCCATACTGCTGTGAGAACCCACGAGCCACAAGGTGAGCCTTGTATCGCTCGATCGTGCCGTCAGCTTTCTTCTTGAGCTTATAAACCCACTTGCATGTCACAGGGGTAATGCCCTTGGGCCTGGGCACTAGAGACCAAGTCTCATTCTTCTTGAGAGAATCCATCTCTTCTTGCATAGCAATGTCCCACTGCTTTACACCTTTGGCTTTCTCAAAGCTCGATGGCTCCCTCTCATCCAAGGGACCAGCAAAGAAATATGAGACAAAGCTCACCATGTTTCCTCCTATGTATCGATCAGGTGGCTTGATAGTCCTCTTCGACCTCCTAAGAGGTTGCTCCTGACTAACCACCTCCTAAGCTGCTTCTTCTGTGCTAGCTCCTCTTCCAGACAAACTTGGAGCATCGCTCCCCCCTGCTTCCAGAACCTGAAGCCTCCATCTCAGAGCTTGACACAGTTGGAGCTCCTGGTGAAACAGGCAACTCCACTTGAAGATTTTCCGCAGCCTTTCCTTCTTTATCAACCCTGCTCTCCGGTAGCTCAACTCCTGAACTCCCCTTGTAGGAAGTAACCTAATTGAACACCACATCCCGAGATACCACTGATCTCCGTGTCTCAGGATCCATGCATCTCCATCCATTCTTCCGCTCATCATACCCAACAAAGACTAGCTTCCTTGCTTTCGCATCTAGCTTTGTCCGAAGAGCATCAGGAATATGCACATAACATGTTGACCTGAACACCCAATGGTGTGCAACACTTGGCTTCTCCTTGAACATCAGTTCGTGAGGGGTCTTCATGTTGATAGCACTTAGAGGCATCATGTTGATGACGTATGCCGCACAAGACATTCCCTCTGCCCAATAGGACTTTGGGATACTCTTGGCATGAAGCCAACATTTGCAGGTTTCCGTCAGATGACGGATCTTCCTCTCCGCAACGCCGTTTTGCT
This sequence comes from Dactylorhiza incarnata, assembly GCA_033032865.1. NCBI lineage: Eukaryota > Viridiplantae > Streptophyta > Magnoliopsida > Asparagales > Orchidaceae > Dactylorhiza > Dactylorhiza incarnata. The sequence goes on from JAWHQI010000015.1 coordinate 9,389,102, forward strand.
GTGGAGTATGGGCACAAGTGAGCTCTCTCCAAACGTCGTGCTTCCCGCAAAAACTTGAGAACTCACCAGAGGTCAACTCCCCACCATTGTCAGTTCTCAATTTTTTCACCCGCGGGCCTAACCGACCTTCCAGCAGCTCCTTGAACTCCACGAATTTTGCAAAAGCTTCTGACTTCTCTTTCAAGAAATACAACCAGACATATCTGGTGTAATCGTCAATCAACATCAACATATATCTATTGCCTCCAAGGCTTGGGGTGGCAGTCGGTCCCATCAAATCACCGTGAATGCACTCCAACGTCGCTTTGCATCTTGTTTGCGATTTATCCAATGGAAGTCGATGAGACTTACCAAACTGACATCCCGCACAAACATGACCGTCTCCATAGGAGGACAAGCTAGGCAAGCCCTTCACAAGGCCCCTTACAGCCATAGCCTTCAATTTGTCCATGCCTACATTCCCCAACCTTTCATGCCAGATAGCCGCGCTATCATTGGTCTTCATCTTATCAACATAGGTACTTGTCGATAAAACGAACAAGTCCTTCACCCGCTTTCCAACATGAATAACATCTCCCTTTATCTCCGGTTGAGTTTTAAGAAACTTCACTTCTGTTGGGCCAAACAGAACGTGATAACAGGCATCGACCACATTGGTCACAGAGAAGAGATTCTTCTTCATACCAGGCACGTGATAAACACTCCTCAATGTGAGTGGACCCTTATCACTGCTCATAGAGACAACACCTTCTTGTTCTACTACATGAACAGAATTATCAGCCGTAATAATTGCATCATTACCTGAGTAAGGTGCCAAAGAAGAGAACTTTGATTCGTCCCCGGTGAGGTGATGCCCACACCCTGAATCCACGATCCAATCCTCTTCGAAGTTGATGGCAGCCAAGGCCTTAACGGGCGTCGCCGTGATATTGGCCGCAAATGTCCTCCCCATCCAGCTTCATCAGACTTTGGCTTCTCCTTCTCCGCTGCATGTCCCGGCTGAAGATTAACCCAGCAATCCTTCTTGAAGTGGCCAGTCTTATTGCACCTGAAGCACCTTGGTCCCTCTCCCTTCTTCTTCCCATCAGACTTGGAAGCATAACCTCTATCCTGCTGACCTGAAGTAGAGGGTCCATCCTTACCTGGCTTCTTCTTCTCCCATTTCTTCTTCTTCTTCCCAGAGAACAACACATCACAATTCCCCCAGAGATAGAAGCCCCCGCCATTTGTCTTGCCAAACTTTCCTGCGAAGCAAGTAAGTTCTCCAGCTCCAACAGAGATGGTTGATTTGCCCAACCATGAACTGACTTCACAAAGGCAAGATACTCCTACCGCAATCCGCGGATGATATGCCTCTTCAGTTTTGCCTCCGAGATGGGCTCATCAGGGTCCAATGTAGAAATCTCTGCTGTGAGGTTCTTCATTTTGAGAAAAAGGTAGAAATAGAAAGATCACCTTGAGAGGCCTTCGCCAACTCATTTTCAAGAAACTGTAGACGAGCTAAATTCTTCTTATTGAACAGCCCGTCTAAAGACGTCCAAATCTAAGCAGCTGATTTACATCCAATGATGTGATCAAATAGCTCTGGTGAGATAGCCCTCTTGAGTGTGAACTCTGCCTTTGCATTAGTCCTCCTCCAAAGTCTCACCTCTCCCATATTATCTCCTGCCAAAAACACTTCTTGTGTGTCTTCTCCTCCAACTATCTCCCATAGATCCTCGCCAAGTAAGTAACTCTCCATACATGACCTCCACTTCTTATAGTTAGTCGATGTGAGGAGTTCAATACCAAGCCCTCTTGCGTATCCACCTTCCATGGCAATCTATGTGGTCTCTTCTTCACAAAGATGATGGCAACTCAAGTTGAACACTTCTTATCCACTCCAACAACCTAGCTTTGATACCATGTTAAAATTTTTGATTTGAATCGTTTAGGAGTAAGTAGGAGTTGCATCAACTGAGTTATAGCCAAACAACCACAATGCCACACAGTAGCACAAGAAAACTTTATTGAATCACAAACTTCATTTACAGTGCGAGGTATATATGGCGAGACATGATTCATAAGAATCACAAAGGAGAGAAGAACAAAACACCAAAAAGCAAAACTGGCGGCTTGACAAGCAGAGACCGCACAGACCGCTTAACTCCAGAGATCGCCCGGCTTGACCTGAGACCGTGCAAACAGAAAACAGATAGGCCGCCTGCACTGCACGACCGCCACCTCAGACCGCACGAACTGGAGCTTATTGAATTGAACGAAGAACAGAAGCTGTCGCCAGACCGCAACTCAGATCGCCTAACCGCTGAAGGTCGCCTGATCGCTGAGCTCGCTGCGAGCAGCACAAGAACACCATAAACCAGTTCGCAGACAGACCGCTGCCGAACTGTTTATTCAAGCCGCTGGGAAAACACCAAGGAAGGAGAACGCAACCTGCTGACCGCAAACCTGTGAACACAACAAACAGTCAACTCGCTTCCGAGACCGGCCGACCTCAAAGTTGAGACCGCACGAATTAACCCAGGCTCTAGTTCTTACAGTTCTCGTTATGAATGATGGGCCATGCACCCCTATTTATAGGCGACAAGACGGATGTCGTCACCGCCACAAAAGAGATACAATCACCACCCGCCAGATCACCAGCGGTCTCAAAGAGCAGACCGCGCGATCACACCACTTGGAAAACCTTCCGTCCAAGACCGCGGATCAGCAAGCAGACCGCGCACAAGCCGAGCGAACACTAGACCGCGCATAAACCGCGCGGACACAAGACCCTCCTTCCTTTGATCGCCAAGGGCAAACCAAGAACCATCTGGCCGACTTCAGACAAGTCGCCAGACCGCCAAGCATAAACCGCCCGGTCACAGCAGTTACATAAGAACAGAACGCCCGGTCTTCTACAAAGGAGATAAACAATCCAAGCAGAACAACTCGGGACGAGACCGCAACAACCAGGAACAAACCGGTCAACCAGCAGACCGCCAGAACCAGACCGGCAGAACAGACCGACAGAGCACCAACGTAGACCGCGCGGTCTCTGCGGTCTCCAAAAATCAGACCGCCCGGTCACCTTCCACTCCACTTCAACAATTTCAACAAGAACTAAGTATCTCCCAAGAATTTTCCTCATCCAGAACTCCTCAACAAAATGGGGTTGCTGAAAGGAAGAATAGAACCTTGATAGAGGCAAGTAGGACAATGCTAAGTGACTCCTCTCTACTAGAATACTTCTGGGAAGAGGCTGTCAACACTGCTTGTCATGTGATAAACATGGCTTCAATCATCAAAGTCCACAAGAAAACTCCCTATGAGTTAATGAAGGGAAGAAAACCAACCCTGTCCTACTTTAGGATCTTTGGTAGTAAATGCTTTGTCCTTAATAATGGGAAATCCAAACTAACCAAGTTTGCTGAGAAAAGCAGTGAGGGTATTTTTGTTGGCTACAGCTCTCATAGCAAGGCATATAGAGTGTACAACCTCAATACCCAAACAGTGGAAGAATCTGTACATGTTGTATTTAATGAGACCAGCCTCATTCACAAAGGCTGGTCTAGTTCTCTAGTGAATGCAGGTATTAATGAGAAGATGAAAAAAATATGCATTGATGACCAAGATGGAACCTCAGCTAAAACTAAAGATCAATCAATAGATGTTGAGCTTGAAACAGATGCTGTGGAAGACAAAGAAACTGTGACACCTCCCATGTAATGACCATATAACATGGGTCCGGTCGGGACCCCACAGCATATAACCGCCACAGTTTCATCATTAAAAGATGATAAAAACTACCCAGCTCAAAACTCAGACAACACAGCGGAAACAAAACTAAAAGCCACAGAGATTGTCCACGATAAAATACATATGAAAGAAACCGGCCTTAAGGCCTTACACAACCAATAGTCCAAGGAAAAACAATCATACATCACCAACATAAACTCCCAAAAGAGGGGGGAACTAGCTTCCCTAAGCTACCTCGGCGTGCAAGCCGAAACATCAAAAGATGAGTACAAAAATGCAGGAAAAACAGAGTAAACACTTCATGAGGCTTTAGACCTTTTTGGCCTGCGAGCTCGTTCCAGCCTGCGATCCTTGGCCTGCATCCAAATCACAAAGAGCGGTAAACGAGGGTCAGCTATGGCTGACCACAAATGGTGTAACAACACCCCTCCTCCCGACCGCCCTAGCGGACCCCGGGGAACTACATCACCCTGCAAGTCAGCACTTCGTATGCACATGTATATAAGGAAAGAAGCAACATAAAACAACAGGTATGAGTGTCGCAAAAAACATCCACGTTTCTATGTTGAGCAAGTAATAAAGGGGCCTACAAATGCAATATGAATGCAAACCCGGGTTTCACCCAAGGCGCCCTAAAGCGTATGGATCTAACACATCATCATACATTATCAACACAACCACGGGGTACTCAACATTTCTCCCCAAAGGGCATCGTACCCAAGGCCAAGAACTCACGTCGTGACCCACCTCGCCTGGCCCTCCATGCCATCGGGCTTGTCAATAGCTCACACATTCTTGCCACAAAAGCACACAACCAATGCTAAGAACCTTGGCTTAGACTCCGAGCAAACGTCCCAAGGCCCTGGTCTTACCGTCGGGACAACGTCCACCGACTGCCTCGCCTGGCAACCGTTTCGGGATCGTCCGTTAGCACAGACGTTCTCGTCAGTTAACACCGAAGGGACTAATCTTATTGGGATACTCTCCACACGTGAATATCAGTCTTCGCGGGATAGCCAGCCGACCACAAAGACCAATCGCACCTTCGCACAACACTAGGCATCACAAGCCCCATAATCCGCACATTATTTCCCCGCCCAAAACCCAACATTCATTACCACACGAAGCTACAAGGGCATCACGACGACGAATTCGCCGTATTCGGATTTCTAACAAAACTCCTAAAATGCGCGTCAATCAACATCACCGAATCGGACCAACGGTCGCGAAACCGGCTTCACCCACAATGCCTAATCCACTAACGGAGCGGATTTCTAGTGCAAATCATGTCGGGGACGGACACAATCAACCCGATGGTTCCTCTTGAACCAAGGCGACCCGGATCCCTCTCACTCGATGGATCCGGTGCCAAAATGCAGAAAATAAAGGGATGCCAAGCACGCATCCTAAAGACCGGGAGGAGAAATGCCTTTACCTTTTGAGATCTCCTCCTAGCCATGGAAACTTGAAAAGAAACGGAGAACAAGAAGCGTCTCGACGTTCCCTACGCGCTGCCAGTCTCGGATCGGGGAACGGAGCTCCGAAGCTCCAACAATGGGGGAAAAAGGCTCCTCCTTCTCTCTAGGTTTTCAAAGGTAAGAGAGAGAGGGGTGGGTGAAATGAGGTTCTAAACCCTCATTTCCGGACCTTAAGCCATCAGGAACTATTTCCAACCATCAGATCTCCTCACAACACAACGGATGGCTCAGATTTAAACTTAAAACGGGCTGGGAAAACCCGTACACGGCGTGGCACACGGCCGTGTGCCAGGCCGTGTGAACACACAGGAAAAACCATGTGGATCTACACGGTTAGGGACATGGCGATGTGTCTGGCCGTGACCTTTACTGCCATGATTTGATGCATAAATTCACAGACACGGCCTTGCACATGGCCGTGTCACAAGCCATGTCAAAAATCTGCTTCTCTAAAAAGCTTCCTAAACACCCCCAAACAGCCCCAAAACCCCATCGGACTCCTCTAATGCTCTTAGGCTCTTCATGGAAAGCTATTATATGAATTTTGGGGTGTTACAACTCTCAACCCCTTAAAAGAATTTCGTCCCGAAATTTCAGAATTGAAACAGGAAACCATAATGCATACCTGATGCAAAAAGTTGTGGGAAGTCCTTCCGCATCTCTTGCTCACGCTCCCAAGAGAATTCGTCTCACCCGCAATTGTCCCATCGCACCTTCACAAGCCTGACTTCCTTGTTACGCAACTGCCAGACTTCCGAGTCCTCCACACAAACTGGACGAACCCTCGTCCTCAAATACTCTATCACCGGCACAGCCGCCGCTTCAACTACGACGCTTGGCTCTACCAAAGCTTTCCTAAGCAGAGAGACATGGAAAACATCATGTAATCCACTCAACTCAGCGGACAAAGCCAAACGATAGGCTGCTTAGACTATACGCTCTGTAACCTCGAATGGGCCCAAATATCTCGGACTCAACTTCTTGAGTTGCTGCACACATGAAACACCCTTGAACGGCTTGATCTTCAAGTAGACCATGTCGCCCACTGCAAACTCCACATTTCTATAGTGCGCGTTAAAATACTTCGCTTGCCAGTCCTGAGCAACCTTCATGCGCTCCTGGATCATCTGCACCATTTTGCAAGCATCTGCCACGACATGCTTTCCCAAAAGCTTAGTGTCTCCCGCCTCTGCCCACGACATTGGCGTTCGACACCTCCTTCCATACAACGCTTTGTATGGCGCCATCTTGATACTTGCCTGGAAGCTATTATTGTAAGCGAACTCCACCATGAAAAGGTGGTCTTCCCAACTCTTACCAAAGTCAAGAGCACACATCCTCAACATATCCTCCAATGTACGATTCGTTCGCTCCGTCTGACCGTCGGTCTGCGGATGGAACGCGGTACTAAACTTGAGTTTGGTGCCTAAACTTTTCTGCACTAACCTCCAGTCCTTCGACGTGAACCGCCCATCGCGATCACTAACAATGCTCTTAGGAATCCCGTGCAACCGCACAACATTTCGAACATAAAGCTCCACGAGCTTCTCTACACCATCGCCCTTCTGATTCGGAATGAAGTGAGCCACCTTGGTCAGGCGATCCACTATCACCCAAATTGCATCGTTACCCTGCTGCGATCGAGGCAAACCATGTACAAAGTCCATGGAGATATCGTCAAATTTCCACTCGGGGATAGGAAGAGGCTTCAAGAATCCGCCCGTCCTTTGGCTTTCAGCCTTTACTAAGGCACACGTCTTACACCGTCTTACATACTCAGCTACATCCCGCTTCATCCCAGGCCACCAAAAGGATTTCTTCATATCCGAGTACATCTTTGTACTACCTGGATGAATGGAGTACTTCGTAAAGTGAGCCTCAAACATCAACTCCTCACGGAGCTTGCCAAAACATGGAACACACACCCTTCCGTCTCTCTTCAAAATCCCACCGACCATCTCCCAAGCACTGTCTTCGCTTTGCTGAGCTTCCAACACCAACCGTTGGCACTCTTCGTCTGCACTAGTCGCCTCTCAGATTCGATCCGTTAGATCACACTGCACTTCAATCCTGTTCAACCGAGCCACGCTAGACTCACCTCTAGCCACACAAGCAATGTCAAGAGACTCCAAGTCTCGCACCAAACGCTCGTCATGTGCCTCAATCCAATTACCTTGCCCAGAGTACTTCCTACTCAAGGCATCCGCCACCACGTTGGCTTTACCTGGCGTATACTGAATCTCCATGTCGTAGTCCCCAAGGAACTCGACCCACCTACGCTGCCGCATATTCAGATCCTTCTGCTCTAGGAGATACCTCAGGCTTTTGTGATCCGTGAAGATCTCCACCTTTGCACCGTAAACATAGTGTCGCCACAATTTTTTTTAACGCAAAGATTACTGCCGCCAACTCCAAATCATGGATGGGGTAATTTCTCTCATGAGTATTTAACTGCCTTGACCCATAAGCTATCACCTTGCCATGCTGCAACAACACGCAACCCAAACCGCAACCTGACGCATCACTGAAAATCTGAAATCCTTCCGTCCCACTAGGAAGACTAAGGATCGGAGCAGACATCAACCTTTCTTTCAAATTCTCAAATGCACGGGCACACTCCGGTGTCCACATGAACCTTTGGTCCTTGTGAGTAAGAGTGGTGAGGGGCAACGCCATCCGCGAAAAGTTCTCCATGAACCTTCTGTAATAACCGGCTAGGCCAAGGAAGCTCCAGACTTCTGCCACGGTTCTCAATACAGGCCAATCCCTAATGGCTTCAATCTTCGCTGGATCTACCGCCACCCCATCTACACTGATCACATGACCCAAAAATGCCACCTTTTCGATCCCAAAACTCGCACTTCGAGAACTTATCATAGAGCTGATTCTCCCTTAGAGTCTGCAATACTAGCCTCAAGTGAGACTCATTCTCCGCTTCTGATTTTGAATACACCAAAATATCATCTATGAACACCACCACGAACGAATCTAGAAACGGTCTAAAAACCCTGTTCATCAAATCCATGAACACAGATGGCGCATTCGTCAGTCCGAACGGCATCACCGAAAACTCATAGTGGCCATACCGAGTCCCAAACGATGTCTTGGCAATGTCCTCTTCTCGAATCTTCAACTGGTAGTACCCCGATTTCAAATCCAACTTGGAGTACACCACCGACCCCACTAACTGGTCGAACAAATCATCGATTCGGGGAATCGGATATTTATTCTTGACTGTCAACTTATTCAGCTCACGGTAGTCAATGCACAACCGCATACTCCCGTCCTTCTTCTTTACGAACAATACCGGCGCTCCACGGCGAAGAGTTGGGCCTAATGTACCCTTTCTCTAACAACTCTTTCAACTGAACCTTAAGCTCGGCCAGTTCCTTCGGTGCCATCCTAAACAGAGGACGCGACACCGGCCTTGCACCCGGTACCAACTCTATCGAGAAATCGATTTCGCGCTGAGGAGGTGCTCCCAGAAGCTCCTCGGGGAATACATCCTCAAACCCTTCCACCACTGGAACATCCCCAATAGCCAACCTTGTGGAGTCAGTATCCAACAAAGCTATAAACGCCTCGCCTCCTTGGTTTACCGCACGCCTTATTTGCATAGCGGAAATCAGGGAGCAAGCCACTCCGCTTAGGCCTTCGAACTTGACCTCTGCTCTACCTTTTCCTCTCAGGGTTACCACCATCAACTGGCAGTCGATACTAGCTCGGTGCTCTGCAAGCCATTCCATCCCCAAGATAACGTCAAATTCGGCTAGTGGCAGAATCGCTGCTACCAACTCGAAATCATAATCGGAGATTTGCAACACAATGCGTCCTTTCCTCACGGTGGTCATGAAAGACCCATTCGGCATGCACACGCTCAGCTCCACCTCTGCCTCGACGGACTCAGCGCCAATCCTCCGGATAAAGCTTTCCGCAAGAAAAGAGTGTGATGCTGCTGTATCGAACAACTCGAGAGGGGTAGCCCGAAACTAGAATGAAACCTAACCACGTGCACAACAAACATAAAAGGCCGCAAACTACATTACAGTAACGAACAACAACTTAAACTTTTCGTACCTGTCACCACATCGGGTTGGCGAATCGCTTCCTGCTGCCCAAGATTATAGCTCTAGGCTGCACCGGAGGGAACCGCGAAGCACTAGACTCTGCCGCCTTCCCTCTTTCCCCAACACTATGGCCGGAACGCACTGATTGTTCCTGCCTCGGCACTGGCTCAGCTCTGCCCTCAGTACAAAACCGACTTATGTGACCCACCTTGCCACACTTGAAACAAGTCAACGGACCTTTGGAGCGGAAATCTCCCGAAGCTGCACCGCTTCTCTCCCCAGGCCTGCTATTGCTCGGACGGGGCTTCTTCTTCCATCAGTTGCCCTCGGAACTCCACTGAGATTGAGACTGAGAAGGCTTCCCTTCTCCCTGCTTTGCCGCAAAACCCTTTCGCCGCTGGGTTCGCTCCATGTCGCTCTCCAAAGTGCGAGCGGCTTCGACCAACTCGTTAAATCCTGCGCTCTTCAAGGATATCAATGGCTGCCTAAAATTCTCCCTCAGGCCTTGATATAAGAGATTGTCCCTCTCTTCATCGTCTGCCATTGTTGTTCCCGCATAACGACCCAACCGAGTGAGCTCTTGCAGATATTCATCCACTGTCTTCTCACGCTGCACCAAATGCATGAACTGCCGCTGCAATGCTAACCTTGTCGAAGACGGAATATAACGCTTGAGGAAGGCGTTCCCAAACTCCTCCATGGACGGAACACGCCCAAGAAAATAGCGACCGCTATGGTTCACCCACCACAGCTTCGCATCGCCCTCTAACATAAAACTCGCGAATTGGGACTGCCTCTCTGCTGGGGTCTTTGCTGCTTTCAAGAGTTCCTAGATCCTTGAAAGCCAATCTTCGGCATCCGTTGGAGTGCCAACTCCCTTGAATGTCGGAGGATAGAAACTCAAGAAGTATTTCATAAATCGATCGCCCATCGCATAAGCTCTCTCCTCTAAAGGCTCTGCTTGCCTCACTTCAACCTCCGGTGTGGCTGGTGTAGCCGCCGGAGTAACAGGAGTCGTAACTTGCACAACGGGCGTCGGAACCTGTGGCATCGCCGCAGCTTGAGCCGCTACCATTGCTTCTGCTAGCATATGATAGAAATCAGCCGGGGGTATGCCCATACTCATGAGGCCTGGAACAGTAGCACTGCTTCCCGAAGGCTCCTCTTGCCTTCTCAACGTCCCCGCATCGTCGCCAACATCCTAGCATAAGCAAGGAAACAAACTCATCAAGCTCTAATCGGAAGACTCGAACACAGGGATACTCACGATCCCACACAATACTCCTATGTGGACAACCTCTCTACGCGATCCAAATACACTAGACCTCGCAAGAATACTAACCTGCCTCTGATACCAAATTGTAACACCTCCCCTGTAATGACCATATAACATGGGTCCGGCCGGGACCCCAGAGCATATAACCGCCACAGTTTCAGCATTAAAAGATGATATAAACTACCCAGCTCAAAACTCAGACAACACAGCGGAAACAAAACTAAAAGCCACAGAGATTGTCCACGATAAAATACATAGGAAAGAAACCAGCCTTAAGGCCTTTCACAACCAATAGTCCAAGGAAAATCAATCATACATCACCAACATAAAATCCCAAAAGAGGGGGGAACTAGCTTCTCTAAGCTACCTCGACATGCAAGCCGGAACATCAAAAGATGAGTACAAAAATGCAGGAAAAATAGAGTAAACACTTCATGAGGCTTTAGACCTTTTTGGCCCGCGAGTTCGTTCCATCCTGCGATCCTTGGCCTGCATCCAAATCACAAAGAGCGGTAAACGAGGGTCAGCTATGGCTGACCACAAACGGTGTAACAACACCCCTCCTCCCGGCCGCCCTAGCGGACCCCGGGGAACTACATCACCCTGCAAGTCAGCACTTCGTATGCACATGTATATAAGGAAAGAAGCAACATAAAACAACAGGTATGAGTGTCACAAACAACATCCACGTTTCTATGTTGAGCAAGTAATAAAGGGGCCTACAAATGCAATATGAATGCAAACCCGGGTTTCACCCAAGGCGCCCTAAAGCGTATGGATCTAACACATCATCACACATTATTAACACAACCACGGGGTACTCAACATTTCCCCCTAAAGGGCATCGTAGCCCAAGGCCAAGAACTCACGCCGTGACCCACCTCGCCTGGCCCTCCATGCCATCGGGCTTGTCAACAGCTCACGCGTTCTTGCCACAAAGCACACAACCGATTCTAAGAACCTTGGCTTAGACTCCGAGCAAATGTCCCAAGGCCAAAATGCCTCGCCTGGCAACGTCCACTGACTGCCTCTCCTGGCAACCATTCTGGGCTCATCCGTTAGCACAGACGTTCTCGTCAGTTAACACCGAAAGGACTAATCTTGCCGGGACACTCTCCACACGTGAATATCAGTCTTCACGGGAAAGCCAGGCGACCACAAAGACCAATCGCACCTTCGCACAACACTAGGCATCACAAGCCCCATAATCCGCACATTATTTCCCTGCCCAAAACCCAACATTCGTTACCACACGAAGCTACAAGGGCATCACGACGACGAATTCGCCGTATTCGGATTTCTAACAAAACCCCTAAAATGCGCGTCAATCAACATCACTGAATCGGACCAACGGTCGCGAAACCGGCTTCACCCACAATACCTAATCCACTAACGGACCTGATTTCTAGTGCAAATCATGTTGGGGATGGACACAATCAACCCGATGGTTCCTCTTGAACCAATGCAACTCGTATCCCTCTCACTCGACGATCTGATGCCAAAATGCAGAAAATAAAGGGATGACAAGCACGCATCCTAAAGACCTGGAGGAGAAATGTCATTACCTTTTGAGATCTCCTCCTAGCCATGGAAACTTGAAAAGAAACGGAGAAGAAGAAGCGTCTCGACGTTCCCTACGCGCTGCCGGTCTCGGATCGGCGAACGGAGCTCCGAAGCTCCAACAATGGGGGAAAATGTCTCCTCCTTCTCTCTAGGTTTTCAAAGGTAAGAGAGAGAGAGAGGGGTGGGTGAAATGAGGTTCTAAACCCTCATTTCCCGACCTTAAGCCATCCAGAACTATTTCCAACCATCAGATCTCCTCACAACACAACGGATGGCTCGGATTTAAACTTAAAACGGGCTGGAAAAACCCGTACACGGCTTGGCACACGGCTGTGTGCCAGGCCGTGTGAACACACAGGAAAAACTAAAGCTAGACACGGCCCTGCACACGGCCATGTCTATGGCCGTGTGGATCTACACGGTTAGGGACATGGACATGTGTCTGGTCGTGAACTTTACTTCCACAATTTGATGCATAAATTCACAGACACGGCCTTGCACATGGCCGTGTGACAAGCCATGTCAAAAATCAGCTTCTCTAAAATGCTTCCTCCCCAAACAGCCCCAAAACCCCATGGGACCCCTCTAATGCTCTTAGGGTCCTCATGGAAAGTGATTATATGAATTTTGGGGTGTTACAGAAACATCAAAAGAAGTGCAACCTGAAATACCTGCAGCTAAAGAAATCCCCAGAATACTGCCAGCCACATTAAAATAAGTAAGAGATCATCCTCATGAGCAAATTATAGGAGCTGTCAACCAAGGTTTGCTGACAACGAGTAGAGCTGCAAATGAAGCATTGTACCTGAGTTTTCTCTCTCAAATTGAACCCAAGAAATTTGAGGAAGCAAATCAGGATCCATTTTGGATTGTAGCAATGCAGGAGGAACTGAACCAATTTAAGAGATGCAAAGTTTAGAAACTAGTTCCAAGACCCCAAGAACAGAACATCATAGGAACTAAATGGTTCTACAGAAACAAATTGGATGAAAATGGAATCATCACCAAGAATAAAGCAAGGTTAGTGGCAAAAGGCTACAGACAAGAGGAAGGGATAGATTTTGATCAGACATTTGCTCTAGTAGCCAGACTGGAAGCAATAAGACTGTTTCTAGCATATGCAGCCTACCAAGGTTTCAAGGTCTACCAGATGGATGTTAAGTCAGCCTTCCTAAATGGTGACCTCAACGAGGAGGTATATGTAGAGCATCCCTCAGGTTTTGAAGACCCTACAAACCTTGATTATGTTTAATTTCTTAGAAAAGCACTTTATAGCTTAAAACAGGCACCTAGGGCCTGGTATGACTCTGTCAAGCTTACTAATTGAGAACAAATTCTCAAGGGGAAAGATTGATAAGATATTGTTCCTAAGGGAAGTAAAGGGCAAGATCTTGCTAGTGCAGATCTATGTGGATGGCATCATCTTTGGCTCTACAGATAACAATCTCTGAAAAAATTTGCCAACTTGATGCAGGGAAAGTTTGAGATGAGCAGTATGGGTGAGCTCAAGTACTTCCTTGGTCTCCAAGTGAAACAATCTGAAGATGGTATTTTCATCGCCCAGACCAAATTCATTAGGGAGCTAGTCAAGAAATTTGGATTGGAGAGTGCTTCTTCAATGAAGACTCCAATGGGAACCAATGTGTCTCTGGACAAGGATGAGAAGGGCATGCCCTTTGATGAAACCAAGTATGGATGCATGATTGGATCTTTGCTTTATCTAACTGCAAGTAGGCCTGACATAATGTTTGCTACATGTGTCTGTGCTAGATATCAGGTGAATCCTAAGGAATCTCATCATGTCTCTGTCAAGAGAATCTTAAGATACCTAAAGGGTACATCAAATTTTGGCCTATGGTACCCTAGGAACAATGGATGTGAACTGACTGGCTACTCAGATGCAGATTATGCAGGGTGCAAGGAAGATAGGAAGAGTACCTCAGGGACATGTCAATTCCTTGGTGGAAGACTGATCTCTTGGAGCAGTAAGAAGCAGACCAGTGTGGCAATCTCAACAGCAGAATCAGAGTATATCTCTGCAGGGAGCTGCTATGCCCAACTGCTATGGATTCAGCATCAACTTGAAGACTACAATCTAAAGATGACCAAAACACCCCTGTTTTTGACTCTCACATCAGTACTAAGCATATTGAGACCAGGTATCACTTCATCAGGGAGCATATGGAAAATGAAGATATCACCCTTGAGTTTGTCCCAATAGACAAACAAGTGGCTGATATATTTACAAAGCCCCTAGATGAAGCTAAGTTTAACTTCTTCAAATTCCAATTGGGGATGTTAAACTTAGAATAATCCTTAACTTATTCTTCACTAATCCCTTTCTAGATGATTGGTTAGAAAATCTCTCAGGATTTGGATGAACTATGACTGAGTAAGGGGGAACTTGGACTATTGTCTACCTAAAGGAGAGCTGCGGGACTGAAGTCAGAAAGGGGGAGAAATGGAATCAAAATGTTCTAGACAAGATGCTCAAGAAGACCTCAAAGATAGGGGGAGCAAAGGAGTAGGGGAGCCACAAAAGAAGATACATCAAATTAAGGGGAAGCTACAAGCTTGATGTACTCATATGTTCAGCAAAAGATAAGTAAAATCTAAAATGGAAGGCATGAGTATTTAAGATTATAACATTTATTGTCAAGTGAAAGTAGTCTTGAATTGAGATTTTGACTTCTTCAAATAGGAGGAGATTGTTGGGAATCTTGCCCACATGATTCCTGATTTGAAGAAGTCACCAAGTCAAGAAAACTTCACTTTGTATTTGATCACTTCTCTAGCTCATAATCTCAGGAAGTTAAAGTAATGTTGTCGAGAAGAATAGGAGACATCGTCGACAAAGTATGCTTGTCTTCATGATGATGGGAAAAGCAAACGCTGAGACTTGGCGAGTTCGTCGAACGAAGAATGAAGTTCGTCGAACGCAGAATGCAGTTCGTCGAACGCAGAATGAAGTTCATCGAACAAAGAGACAGGACAGAAGCAAACACTGAGACTTGGGGATTTCGTCGAATGAAGAATAAAGTTCGTCGAACGCAGAGACGGGACAGAAGAATGAAGTTCGTCAAACCGAGAATGCTGTTCGTCGAACGCAGAATGAAGTTCGTCGAACGTAGAGAAGACATGAAGATATCAAAGGAAGGAATGTCATCGAGAAGATGCAGTATCATTGACTTCAACAAAGTAGCCTTGACGTCGAGAAGACTGAAGAAGGACAGCTGAAGACAAGCATATGCTAAAGCACACTCTGTCGACAAGATATCGCTCATGTCGTTGAAAGATCAATGTGATTACGATGACAATCTGCAAGAAAGAAGATCACGACGACACAGTCTGAGATAGCATATTGCTGTATATGCAAAAACGCTGGGATATCTCGTATCGTCGAGATACCAACATCAGAGGCAGAAGCTAGAAGACTTGAAGATCCACCAAGGTTTAAGGCATTGACAAAGTTCTATCGTCGAGATATTATCCATATTGTCGAGATGCTGTCAGTATCGGCATAAAGCTGGAAATATCATCAAGACGGAATTCAAATGTTGCGGATGCGCTGTCAGCAATTAATGCCGCCGCCTGATTGTTCAATTAGTGCGTGCTCTTAAGGAATGGGGCGTTTGACACTTAAGAACTTTTTCAGAAGACCGTTGGGAGCCTCGCAGTCTTATAAAAGAGATAAGAGGTTGCCCTAAATCATCTATCAATCAGAAGGAACTTACACATACAGCAAATAGAACAGTAAAAGCGGCGTAAAGAAAGTAGAGAACAAGAATCAAGCATTCTCAGAAGAATCAGTCATCTCCATCGACTGATAAGAAGTCGTTCCTCATCAGGCTAAGAGAAGAGATTGAAGGAGAACAGTGCTTTCAAGATCTGAATCAGAAACATCTTCATCAACCTCAAGAAGCTGATCTCCATCAGGCTAAGTTGTCAATCTTCAGCAGGCAGAAGAAACAATGTTCGTTATTGTAAACCTTGTATTGTTGTAAGGCTTTAGGGCCTAAGTGTCTAGCTTGAGGGTTGGAGAGCTGTGAGGCTTGAGGGCCAGGGCAGTGGACTTGCGTGTCTGATATTGTTGAGCTTGAGGGCTTGGGTGCAGTAAGGTTTTGTGGGCCTAGGCTTTAGGCACGGGACTTGCGGGTCTTTGTTGTGTAGGGCTTGAGGGCCTGATTGTCGAGCTTGCGGGCTCGGGTGCAGTATGGGCTTGCGGGCCTAGGCTGTAGGACTTGCGGGTCCATGTTGTAAGGCTAGCGGGCCTGAAGATTTGGCGGAGTTTGCTGATCCTAGCACACTACTAGTTAGGCGTAGAGGGATAGAGGACTACTCAATACACCCGGTCTTGAGGTACCTCTATAGATCTTGTGTCGTCTGCTGTGATTTATTTGTGCGATACTTCTGTGCCACGCTTGAATATTCGTAACTCGCGCTAATATTTTGAAAAGAACCCAGATCACCTAACACCCCCCTCTAGGTGAACGTTCCATTAACAACATTCATTTTATAGTAAATTGTCTAAACCTCTTTAGATTTCTATTATATTTTCTTCTAGCTCTATAGATCTTAGGAAATTTAATTTTACAAGAATTTGCTCTAAACATAATTTAATTTATAAGCTAGAAAACTTTCCTACTCACCCCTTTTGATGGCATATAAAAAAAAGTATTTTAAAAGATCATATGTCATGGGAATAAGATGATAAAATTCATTATTCCCTAAACATATGCACCCAAAATCATTTAAAAGATTATATGGCATGGAGTAAGAGGATAAAATTCATTACTCCTAAACATAAACATTTTGGGTTTTCATTAGAAGAGAATTATAAAAGATTATATGGCATGGAGTAAGAGGATAAAATTCATTACTCCTAAACATATAGAAATTAGAAAATAAATTTTGAGTTTCAAAGATCTCTTCTTTTGCCAAATTTTGTCAAATCCCCCTCAGCCAATTATCATTGATCTATTTTTAGTTTAAATTATGGAGAGAGCAATTTTAGTATGTTACTTCTCCTTATGTTTCTTTTAAGATAGATTTCTTATAATTTTAATCTAATTTAGTTTTATAATTTCTACAATTTTGTTTGCTAGTTAGTTATTTCGAGAAGTCCTTGCCTAAACACTTCCTCTCTTTTCAAATCATTATCATAACTTAGGATTTAATTCCTCCTAGAATTTATTTTTAACCTAACTTTTGGTTAGATGAAATTTAGGCTTATAATTAAATATTTTATGGATGTCTTATAAATTATGTCTCATACTTTTGCTCTGGAATAGCAAAACCTCATGTTTGGGGGTATTTGATAAGTAGTATTTATATAACTTTTTAATCAAAATTTTTGTAATAATTTAATATGATTTTTTTTTTCATGTCAATTTTAGGGTATAAGTAGTTCTTTTGTAATTTTGATTCTAACGCAGCTTAATTTAAATTTTTGCAGAATTTTGGGTCAAAATGGAGAAATTTACAAGTCACGAACCTGAAGATCAGTCCAGAATCGATGCCGCGCTGATTGATCTAGTCCATAGCAAGTTACACCCTCGGTTATGCCCATGACCCAAAGTCACGTCGTGACCGTGGGCGTGTAAACCTAGAATCTTCCGAGCAAGCTGCCATCGAGATATGGAGGTGTCGTCGAGAAGTCAACATAAGTCACGCCTGTGACCCAGTTGTCACAACCGTGACTTTCCCGCATGATCCCTGCACACCGCGCGTTGCATGCAAGACCCATGCCGCATTTAATGAAGCCGCCAGATTACACACCCGTGACCAACATTACACGGGTGTGTATTGCACTTTTCTGTCGCACCGTCACGCAACCCTACGCCGCTGTCAGATCTGATGTGAACAATGCTTACACGCCCTTGGTCATGCCCGTGACCAAGGGTGTGTACTTTGAAAATTTATCCTATAAATTCCAGAGCTCTCCTTGAGGCCAGGGTTCAGAAATTTGGAGAGGGGGAGGTGTTGCTAGAGCTGTTAGTGAGCTTTTTCATGTTTCTTTCATGTTTTTCCCTTACATGTTCTCTCTTTCTCTTCCTTTCATGCAATGTGCTAGTTTTCTTTTAATGCAATAGTTTAGTGATCTTGTAATCTTTTCTTGCTAGTGTTTTAATTTTCCTTTAAGCTTGTAATCCATTTCAGTTATCAATAAAATTTTATTTGCTCTCTTTCTTTTTCTCCTTCTATTTAGTAATTTTTCCTTTATGCAATTTTATTTTTCTTTCTCTCGCCCCTCCACTATGATTAACTAATTCTCAATAGTGCTCGATCAAAATGATATGAGGATGAGATAATCAAGTTATGATTTTCTAAGTTCTCTTTTTTTGTGTTTTTTAACACTTGAATTACCCTTGATTTTTAACTAGTGATGCCATATTTTCGATGTATGATTTTCGCTTAGGTTTTCATACTTAGGTAGCCGAGAGGCTCAAAGTATGAATCGATTACTCAAGGGTAAAGAGAGTTGCACGCACCCCTCGAGAGATGATGACGTAAATCTCCCGAATTGGAGTCAAATCCAAAAGTGGGGTTCACAGCGTAAAGAAAGTTTTAGGTAATCGATTATAGATCGAGAGTTCGGTTGATTTTTCCTAATCTTAGTTGGGAATAAAGCTTGAGAGAGGAATGTTCAAGCTTCGGGAACCTCCACGGCCAAGTAGTTTAATTAAAATGGAATTAGATTTATTTTTCTTTCACTTGATTATTCTCACTCCAAGGTGATTTTAGATTGAGCACTAATCTTTTTACCATCGTTTAAACCTTACTTTTAGTTTGCAAATTTTCTCTTTTAGCTAACTAAAACAAAACCTAAAATATTTAATAGATAAGATAATAGTGATTTTCCACGAAGTAGAAGTAATCAACGCGCCGCGTGGAATACGCCCTTGGTATTTCTAAATATCCTATACTATAGACGATAAAGTACATTTGTCTTCATCGAATATAGTTTTGGAAAATATCTTTAACCCTTCCCTTAACTTAAACCCTAAATTTCTATATCAGTAACAAATATTCCTCTTGAGTAGTAAAATAATAATGCAACATGGGCTTGCGAGAATTCAGCAAGGGGTCTGTCATTGCTTGGGCAAATTGAAGGAAACATCATACTGTGATTTTGGATTGAGTACATTTTGGCTAAGAGGTTGAGATTGATCTAGTTATATAGCTAATTTTTGATCTTCCATATTAATTATATTTGTGAAGATTTTCTTTCTCTTAACTACAAAGGAGAAAAATTTAAATTTATCCTCGTGCTTTTGCAGCATTGATATGGTACTGATTCAG
The DNA here is from genome assembly GCA_033032865.1 of Dactylorhiza incarnata. NCBI lineage: Eukaryota > Viridiplantae > Streptophyta > Magnoliopsida > Asparagales > Orchidaceae > Dactylorhiza > Dactylorhiza incarnata. The sequence goes on from JAWHQI010000015.1 coordinate 9,408,526, forward strand.
AAAATGAAAACCCAGCACAAGAGGCATAAGAAAGATCGAGACGGATCCCATAGAAAAGGTGCTTATGAGGATCTTGAAGAAGAGGGAGCTTGGAGAGCATGGGGAAATTGTTGGAACATGGTCTTCCGCATCTCCTAGGTTTGAGAATAACAAATCCTGTGTGTTTAAGTGTGCAGGAGATCAAAGTCCACATGAGAGAATTGTTTCCTCGGATTGAAGATTCTGCTGTGCAAAACATGTCCTAATTTGGGATAGCGCCAGCGGTAGCTGATAGCACCGGCGATAGCGCAAAGCAATAGAGGAAGGCGGCCGGCTTGCTTAAAATGAAGGATTCTCACATGCAGAATATTTCCTAAACTGGGATAGCGTCGGTGATAGTGATAGCGCGGGTGATAACTCCAAGGCTATAAAAAGGACCCCTTGGATCCGTCTTCTTCATCCTCTTGAGATCCAAATTCCAGAGCTTCGTGCCACAGCATAGAGAGGAAGGTTCAGAGAGATACTCCCACAAATCCATAAAGGCTTAAGGAGATCTGTGGAGAAGATTTCAACACGCGTCATCATCGTGACAAAAGACTGCATCGACTACGATCATACTCTGCATCTTCGTCTACTTCTCTAAGAGATCCACATAGAGGGAGTTTTATATTATTGTCTTTTCATTTCATATCTTTTCTATAAATGTTTAGTGAATTCGCCTTGTGTTGGCGACTAGGTCTCGGGTGTAGGTCTAGGGGGTGCTCGAGGACATATCCGGGGATGGGTTAGCTAGAGTGGCTTGAGGTCGTATCCGGGGAAGGATCGGCTAAAGCCAACCGGTTCGTGGGGATACGAGTCGGTATAGAAAACAAAAAGAGTCTTTTTCCATTAGCTTTGATTTCTAGCTTCGATAAGAGATCAAGTTTTGTAATCATGCTTCTCAAGTTAATAAAATCATGTCTTTACTTTTACTTCACTTGATATGTCTTGATCTTCTTTAGTTTAATAATCAAAGCTTTTTCAAAGTTATTCAAAATATATTATAAGTTTTTAAAACCCTTATTCACCCCCCCCCCCCCCTCTAAGGGCGCCAACCGATCCAACAAGTGGTATCAGAGCCAGGTTATTCCAAATCGGCTTAACAACCGGGAATAATGGCGTCTCATGATCTCGCTTCTACTAGTGGGGTAAATTTTTATGAAGATGAAAAATCTCCTAAACCACCTTTATTCGAAGGGAGAAATTATGAAGGGTGGAAATTATTAATGGAAAAGTTTATTAAAAGTTTAGATATCAATGCATGGGATATAGAAATAGTTAGACCAGCGGACGAATCAAATAAACAAGAGCGTCACCTAAATGCAAAAGCTATGCATTATATTTTTTGTGCTTTATCTCAAGATATTTTTAAATTAATATATTGTTTTTCCAGTGCATACAAAGTATGGAAATTTCTTGAAGAAATGTATGATTCTCCTTCTACAAGTATGGAACAATCGCAAGAATCGGAGAATATGCAAGCTTGCACAAGTCTTCAAGAATGCTCCTCTCATGATGGATCAATGGAGCACACATTAAATGGAAAAAAAGAAGAAGTACTGTCTTCGGAAGAGGAGTGCCAAAAAGATGTAAAAGAAATGATATGCTCAAATCTTGCCTCTCCCGAAAGCAATGTAAGGAAATCAAATCCCATTTTCTGTACTTCTATTTCTACATTACAATTGCTTCAAACTACAAAGCGCAAAATTAAGAAATTAAAAAATGCTAATAAACATTTGCGCTTAGAAAATAAAAATTTAAAGGCAAAAATTAATAAACAATCAAATTCAAATTTATCTAGTTCTATCCATGGTTCCTTAGTTGAAAACACTACCCTTGTATGAAATTTGATGACTTAAAAGAAAAATGCAAGGAACTTGAAAAGGAACTTCTTTTGATAAAAGAACAAAATAAAAAATTATGTTTAGAAAATTCATCTTTGAAAAATGATTGTGCTAAGTGTAAAGAATATAAAATTGAAATTAAAGAGATGGATGAAAAATTTGATGAATATAGAAATAACTATCAAGATCATATAGATTCAATTGTTTCAACTCTTAAAAATAGCACAATCGCCTATAATAAAGCTAGACATAATTTAAAGATTAAAAATGATGAAATAAAATCAAAAATCAACTTGCTTATGAAAATTGTAAATACAAATTCACAATATCAAACTATATCTAAAAACAAGTTGAAAATGAATATGAACATCTTAACTAAGTTTAATAATGGAAGTAAGGAACATAAAGGATTTGCAAATCAAAATCAAAATCACCATTATTTACAAAATCGTGTTTCTCCCAACTTAAAAATAAAACTACACAAATTTCCTATGAACAACACTTTTAATAATCATTACAATCATAATCATCAATATAAAGATAATCTCAATGGAAATTTGATGAATAAGAATAACATTAAACCAAGGTCTGAATGGAGGCCTAAAATTAAAAATGAAACATTCACTTCACATGAAAGGACTCATTCATTTTTGTCTTCACAAAAATCATCACGATGCATTTGGGTACCCAAAGGAACCATCACACATGGTCAACTTTGGATACCTAAATCTCTTATCTACTAGTATCATCCAAATGCATGAAGTAGAATATTTTCAAAATGAAATATACAAATTTTTACTTCATGATATGCCTTAATGTCTTTCTCTTTTTCTTTTTGTTTTCTTATTTTTAAGCTATCATGTTATGGTCATCTTATATATTATTGGAAATATGATTTTATCTCATAAAACTTTATGAGTTTATAAAACAAATTGATCAAAATTCAAAATCATATTTTTATTTTGATGACCTATCTTTTATTCTTATATTCATTGCTTCTAGATATCTTATATTATCCATATGAATCAAACTCTAAATTTGCTATAAGATATTTCAAATTAAATCCGGTTATTAGGCTATTAAGATTCTTAGCCTTCACCAACAAGTGGTTTAGTGAAATAACTTGATCTAAAAGAAAATTCAAGATCTAAATAAAAGCTCAACTTTCAATATGGGTGTCATTGTTCACAACAAAAAATTATATTGTGTTCACTCCTTGATGTCAAACATGATCTAAACCATCACTATTGTTCACCTATAAAAAAAATCACATATATATATATATTCAAAATTCTTAATTAAAGGAAAATCACTAAAATGTATTGAAAGAATTTATCTTCATAATGAATATTGAATTCACAAACACCACTATGATCTATTGATGTCCTTTGCTAAAATTCTCTAACATCATAAGTCATATCAAAAGTCTTCTAAAAATAATTATTTCTATCACATTTATGTGAATTATAATTGATATAATAACTGATGACAATTGATATTATAATGGTTGGTGTATATTGTGATTTATTTCTAGTTTAGACCTTTGAATCATCTTGATATCAAATCAAATAGAATCGTCACTCCATTCTAGGTCTATAAGTTGAAACACTCTCAAACCTTGGTATAACATTAATCTCAAACTTATCATTCTGACATTGCCACCTAAAGAATATTCGTGTCTATGTTAGGCTTTATATGTTTACCAAGATATACAGGCTGGGTATTCTCATCTAGGGCTTATCCAAGATATTCTTGTGCAAGAACATTATTTTTAATCACTAAAATTATGCATATTTGATTTGTTCATTCGTGTCTTCTCGTGCTTACATTTCCTATCATTGTCAAACTACATTAGATTGATAAATACAAGCCTTAGAAAAATTAAAATGGAGATATAATAATTTATATCGCATGCTAAGTTTATTTGATAAAGTCATATACAAAATCGCTAATGTTTCATGAAATTTGCACTATTTAGACATTTCCTAAAATTCTGAAATTTCAGCATTAAACTACTATTATGACACTTAATCAAGATCAACAATTAAAATTTTCAAAATCATCAAAAATCGAGTACCGTTTCACGCGCTAGCGCTAACGCCGGCGCTAGTGCACCTATATGTTTTTCTGTATTTTTAAAATTTTGAAAAATCCCTAAAAATATATTAATCTATGTGTACTATTCATTTCTGCATTTTTTCTTTTATTACATTTTTGAAAAATCAAATACAAAAATACAAAAGCCAAATTAAAAAAAAATTTATATGTTTTGCCTTTGTGTTTTTTGTCATTTGTTTAAATCCTATTTCTAAAAGCAAAAATCAAATACAAAAATATAAAACAAAAAATATCAAATATTGTTATTTTTGAACTTAACTTCTTACTTGTATCTTGCTAAAGGGTGATTTGGGCTATCATCCCATCATATCACCTAGTACCAGGCGAACCTCTCACAAGGTAGTCCTCGGGAAGTCCAAGATCAATCTTATGAGTTCAAACTTTAAATAAAAATTATTCTTCAAAAATATCAAAAATACTGTATGGACATCATTGAGAAAATCAAGCATGATTTAATCTATTATTTAGAACATCTATAATGTTGCAATTTATCTTTTCTAACTACTTTGAACATTGCTTTCATCATGCTTTGATATATCTATTAATATGTGCATCAATTATAGTGAAAGTTGTGTAGAACTAAGCGTAGCATGCCTCTAAGTATGAGTAAATGTTTTATTTTGATAATGATCTTTATTCACTCACTTATTTTGGCATTGTCTACATTTGTGTTTAATCTAAGAATGCTTGTGTATGTTTTGTAATAGTACAATGAATTAAAATTGCACAAGTATCTTACCTACACTCCTTTATTTGCACTTTTAAAAGTTAAGAAAAGTGGTTATGGTTTCATAAATTCTATTGGTTTGCAAAACAAGTGTATTCGGAGAACTTTGTACAAAACAAAAATCATAAAATAAAGTGACAAAGATAACTCCACCAAGAACTACTTGATCCTCCTGATAAGCCTTAATAAGCATTGTGAGGTTGAGCACCTTGGAAAGAATAATAAAGTATCTTGTGCAAACCATAACTTTCTTTCAAAATAAAAACCACTTATTCTTAAGTACACCGGATCACAATAAAAATCAATCTTGAAGAATAAAATTATGTGATCCCCCAAGCACTACTTTGCACCCTGATAAGTCTTAATGAGCATTGTGTGTGCAAAGCACCTTGGTAGTTGTACATTTTTTTGTGCATTGAAGTGAGTGGAAGTAAAATTATTTGTGTTTTATTGTGCTCTTTACTCTACATATTACTTGTATTTTTGATTAAAACATTTGTTTACTCTATTCAAAATACACTTTTGTGCACATCATTATCTTCCATAACACTTCTTCTCATGAGTATTGGATCCTAATGCAAATTCTATACTACTCTTTATTTATGAAATGCACTAGATAACCTAGCATGCAATATACAATGTTTGGTATGATTTGAAATTATGAATTAAAATAACATTGTAGTAATCTTTTTGATAACATTATTTCATGCTTGGTTACATTATTGAAGATTTTAATTGAACAAAGATTTACAAAAACATCTTCTTTATGAAATTTAACTCATATATCTATTTATGGATCATCATTACAATAAGATGTTTCTTGTATTTCTATAAGCCTTCCGCATCATCACCATATATTTCTACCTTGCGCTCTCATGCTTATATCAAAGTCTTAAATACCAAAATTCCTTTCTTTCAACAAATGGTAGACTTGCTTGGTAGATTTTATATTGGTTACTCTACACATGAATATTTTCATTTTTGCTAAAAACTCTGATTTATTTCTATGAAAATATTATTACGCTAAAAATTCTGATTTATGAATGGATTTCAAAATAGCTATGTGAGTGGTTTCATAAATTCAAATAAAAATATAAATCCATAGGCTATGTAATTAGATTTAAAACGCTTATATGTTTCCAATAATTATTATCCATGACTTCATTTCTCACCATGGCGGGGGCGTAGGGTTGTAGACATTAGATAACCTTTATCTCTAGTCATGTCTTGTCCTTAACCGGGGAGTGTTCTAGTGGGGCCTTGCGAGGCACTGGTGGGAAAGAGTGCTAGGTTGAGTTGTGTCTAGTGTTTGCATATGGGACTAACACCCCAACCTACGACATGTATGCAGCTCCTCATGCCCATCCGTCACTTAGTACGGGGCTAGGGTGTAGACATATTGTCTGGGTAGTTTAGTTACTTGGAAATCATTACATTTTGTTTATGCTACAAACTCTGATTTATGAAAATGTTGTAATACTCAAACTCGGATCTTTTTAAATGACAAGTATTCTAAAACTCCTTATCATTTCCTTCTCTACAAGCTCGATCATGCTTTTATCTTATTATCAACTTTTTGGTGAGGTCTCCTTACCCGCTTTTGCTAATAACAAAAGGGGGAGAACTAACATGATAAATATTAATCTACTATCAAGCTATAATGCTTAATTAAGATGATATCTTACATATTAGGAGAGCATTCACTTTGGGGGAGCATGTATTTAGGGGGAGCAATTATAAATGCTAAAATCAATAATTATCCTAAGTCATCACTCTCACACACACACAAATATAGTTTCATCATGCTTATTTAATAATGCTCTGATTTATCATTAATGGATTTGTTATTATCAAAAGGGGGAGTTTGTTGGAACATGGTCTTCCGCATCTCCTAGGTTTGAGAATAACAAATCCTATGTGTATTTGATCTTGTGTGTTTAAGTGTGCAGGAAACCAAAGTCCACATGACTCAAGGATGGAGCAGGTTTTCAGGAGAAAAGAAATTTTTGCTAAGTCAATTCGTCGAGATGTCTCGTGAAGTTCTGATGAATCTCGATGAATCCAGACAGAAGCCAAATTTCTAGTTTGAAGAAGAAATTTTTGCGGCTAAGTCTATTCATTGAATGTTCTCATGAACTCCCGATGAATATCGACGAACGCAGACAGAAGTCAAAAAGGCAGACTTGTGAAGGAAATTGTGCGGCTAAGTCAATTTGTCGAATGTTCTCGAGAACTCCCGATGAATTCCGACGAATGAAAACAGAAGATAGTACTCCCACTAGCGCCGGCGGTAGCACTTACCGCCTGGCGCTAGCGATGATAGCGTAATTCCGGGAGCACATATGGAAGGGGATAGCGCCTGGCGGTAGCCGATAGCGCAGGCGGTAGCGACGCACACAGAAGGCAAGGGAGAATTGTTTCCTCGGATTGAAGATTCTGCCGCGCAAAACATGTCCTAATTTGGGATAGCGCTGGCGGTAGCTGATAGCGCCGACGATAGCGCAAAGCAATAGAGGAAGGCGGCCGGTTTGCTTAAAATGAAGGATTCTCACGTGGAGAATATTTCCTAAACTTGGATAGCGCCTGCGGTAGCGATAGCGCAGGCGCTAGCTCCAAGGCTATAAAAAGGACCCCTTGGATCCGTCTTCTTCATCCTCTTGAGATCCAAATTCCAGAGCTTCGTGCCACAGCATAGAGAGAAAGGTTCAGAGAGATACTCCCACAAATCCATAAAGGCTTAAGGAGATCTGTGGAGAAGATTTCAACACGCGTCATCATCGTGACGAAAGACCGTATCGACTACGATCATACTCTGCGTCTTCGTCTACTTCTCCAAGAGATCCACATAGAGGGAGTTTTATATTATTGTCTTTTCATTTCATATCTTTTCTGTAAACGTTTAGTGAATTCGCCTCGTGTTGGCGACTAGGTCTGGGTAGAACTTAGGGTAGAAATTCACCTCGTGTTGGCGACTAGTTCTCGGGTGTAGGTCTAGGGGGTGCTCGAGGCCATATCCGGGGAAGGGTTGGCTAGAGCGGCTTGAGGCCGTATCCGGGGAAGGATCGGCTAAAGCCAACCGGTTCGTGGGGATACGAGTCGGTATAGAAAACAAAAAGAGTCTTTTTCCATTAGCTTTGATTTCTAGCTTCGATAAGAGATCAAGTTTTGTAATCATGCTTCTCAAGTTAATAAAATCATGTCTTTACTTTTACTTCACTTGATATGTCTTGATCTACTTTAGTTTAATAATCAAAGCTTTTTCAAAGTTATTCAAAATATATTATAAGTTTTTAAAACCTTTATTCACCCCCCCCCCCCTCTAAGTGCGCCTACCGATCGAACAGAAATCACAAAATATTTGGTCATATATTTATTTTGTGCTATATGTAAAGAAAGAATGATGTAATGTTTATTTCTTATAGATTTTTGTATGTATTGAGTTTAATGGAGTTAAACGATCTATTGGTCTTTACTGAAGGGTTTGGGCTATCTCCCACCTTTTTTCTATTAATAAATTAAAAAAAAAATATTCTCTTTTCATTCATGAGATTTTTTTTTAGCAAATGAACATTTTATTTATTATTGTATTTAATGATGAAATAAATAATTTTAGTAACACAAAGTCATTATTATTGCATTGCAGAATCGGTGACTAAATAAATTTTGGCAACTAAATGTAATTAGTAACAAAAAAAGTTATCACTAAAAACGTACATTTATTGACAAAAATAGTTGTCACTAATAATACATTTAGTGATAAAAATCAGTAGTCACTAAAAATATATATTTAGTGATGAACATCACTGGTCACTAAAAAGAAACATTTAGTGACGAAAATGAGTTGTCACTAAATATATACATTTAGTGACAAAAAATTATTTGGTCACTAAATGCATTTTGTGACGGCCCTTTTGCAACCAACTTGTGACGACTTAAATTTGCTCATTAAATGTCTTTAGTGACCAAACCGCAATATTTAGTTACCAAAATTTTTGTCACTAAATGTCACTTTTCTTTTAGTGATTACTAGGTAGAGGAAGATGTCGTGGAGGCGGCTACAAAGGAAGAAATGGAGGTTATCCAACAAACCCCCTACCCCCATCATAACAAGCATATGCGTTGGACCTTACTCGAGAGTACGATCCCCAGGACATAGTGATAGGTATCTTTTGCCTTTTTATATTCTTTTCACTACGACAACTTGAACAAGAAATATCGTTCACACTTTATAAAATTTATTTCAGGTGTATGCATGGTAAGTAAAAAACTTGCACACACCCTATTTTATATGGGAGCCTCACACTCCTTTGTATCAGAAAGCTTCATCCAAGACATGTAACATCCCCCAAATAGCTAGACACCTAAGTTTGTTTTGTCATGACTAGGTCATGACAAAACCATAGGAAGAGCCCAAGACCATGTGAATTTAGGTGAGAAGGAGAAAACCCAAGTGGTCTGGAAATAGCAATTTTTAGATACAAGCCTAGGGTTGGACTTTAGGGCCCCACCTTGATCCTTGACCCCACCATAGCATCCCTAACCTATTAGGGGCCTCCTTGGAGCCCCAGGGACCCATTGGGGTCAACCTAAGAGGCCAATTTGACTAAAGTCAGCCTTAACCCTAAATTAGTCAAACTAACTCAATTAAGGTCAATTAGCCCTCACCATGCCAAATTGACCCTGCCCCTACCCTTGTATGGGTACTAGGAACCTAATGAACCAAAAAGCCCCATCATGGGACCTCCAATTTGACCAATTTAACTTAAGTCAACCCTAGCCCTATTTTGGTCAAAGTACCATATTAAGGGGCAATTCTGCCTCACCTTGCCAAATTGGCTCCACCTACACCTTCCTAACCCTTAAAGGAGGCCATTGGATCCTAAGCCACCCACTATGGTCAACCTAATTGGTCAATTTGATCAAAGTCAACATTATCCTAAATTTTGGTCAACATGACCTACTTTACCCAAATTGAACCCATTACACTTGAGATAGACCCAATTGTCCACCACCTATTGGGGATTGAATGTTGCTAAGTTGGCCATTCAATTTCAGAAATCGACCAGGAGAGAGAGAGCCCAATTTGGAATAGAGAGAGAAAGAAGGGGGAATTAATGGAGGAGAAGGAGAAACCCCCCAATCTGAGCAATTAATGGCTCCATTCATCTCCCCTTGGGGAGAGGAGAAGTTTTCAGCTTCTTCCCGGCCTAATTGATGACCAATTCATCCCCCCTAAGTGTAATCGAAATCTCCACTTATGGCCATTAATGGCAATCCGAGTAACTCCCCACCCTTAGCCTCAATCAACCCTTTTAACATCTTCAGAGGTTGGAAAGGAGTGAAACCCCCCTCTTCCCCGAAGAAATCGAGTACCAGGAGCAAGGATCGGCATGACACCAAAAGCTCCAGCACCGTCAATGAAAACTCGTCGGAATTCATGCCACCAAGCCCCTACACAGGTCCGATCCTCTTCTCCTCCCTTAGTGCTAGATCTTTTCATATTTTGGGGCTTGATCCGTGCACAATAGGGCTTAGATTGTGCTTCCGAAAGGGTACATTTCGTACTCTTTTTCCCTCCTTTAAAAACCCGATCCAACCACCTCCGGTCGGCCAACCACCCCTATCGCCGGCCACCACCTCAACGGAGGTGGTGGTGGCATTGGCTGGCCAGAAAGTGGTTCAGGTGGTCGGGAAATCATCCCATAAAGAAGCCCAGGTCGGGCTGTCGTGCGCCGTTCATTCCTTGGGAACGATGATAGAGAGCAGTCAGATTAGTTTTATTTGTTTTCATTTATATCATTTCATTCGTCGAACACGATTATGAGTTCGTCGAACGGAATCCTGGATTCATCGAACGGAACTGGTTCGTCGATCACCTTTTAGTCTTCATCGATCTAATAGTTGAGTTCGACGAACTGATTATAGAGTTCATCGAACGGAATTCATTTCGTCTAACGCATACTTTATTTAGTCAAAAGCAGAATTATTCAGTTTTCGTCGAGCGCAGATTATATTTCGTCGAACGCAGACTTTATTTCGTCGACCGTAGATTTGTTCTGTTTTTGTCGAGCGCAGATTCTATTTCGTCGAACGCAAACTTTATTTCGTCGAACACAGCTTATATAAGATTTCGTCCAACACAGTTTTCAATTCGTCGAGCGCAGTAAATATTTCGTCGAACGCAGAATCCCTTATATAATTAAATGTTTATGTAATTTCTGTCACATATTTGGTTGTACTTAGATTTAATTATTAAAAATACTTAGGGCCCTCTGATGAAAAGTGGTCAACATCAAATTTGTAGCCCTTGGAGTCTACTGTGTTTTAAAATTGATTTCACCCCAGAAGGAGTACTGTAGCTCCCTGTAGAGTCAAGATGGTGGTATTGGTCCCTAGGGTAGGGCAGTCACTCTTTCCTTCATATCTTTTTATAGGTAGGTGCTATGGTCTTGATATTTAAAACCAAGGCTAGTTATATACACCCACACAACATACTAAAATATGGGATTTTTAGGAGAACCTTTTTCTAAGGTTTTTGAGATAATTTCATAAATCATATATTAATTAATTAGTGGGTCAAATGACCTCCAATGCCCTCCAAATTTGGTGGGTGCTCCTTAGGGTTAGGCTGTGACCTTGGTAAAAATCTCAGCCCAATTGGGACTATTTTGATTAAGTAATTTGTAAACCCAAGTTAGGACAAATAGGGTCAAAGTTAGGGTATGGTGTTTATCTTGGGATGTTGTGAACAGAACTCATCACCATGAGTTGAAGCCTTGGCCACTGGATTAGGATCACCTAAAACACCCCCATGAGTGAGTTGGGGTGGTGTGGAGGTGGATATGCCCTAGGATCCTAGATTTACCCCTTGGGGTGCATGTAGAGCTTTGTGTAGGGCATGTGGTCAAAAGCTATAGAATGGTCATGAAACGTGGTGGATAAGTTCATAGGGTGTAAATAGGCCCTGGGTAATTTTATAAGAATTTTAGGAGCAATTATTCCCTTTGAGATAGGTCATAACCCCTTTAGGGAAATTCCTTATAAGAGAAATTTACATAATTAAATGTCCTTGGATGATGATGAAACTTTGGTAGTATCTTTGTTATCATGATATACACCTTTCATAATTTTTGTGTATTTAATTGAATGATTTAACCAGTACTTCATTCACAAGTCATTTATTTTGTCTTAGGCTTAAGAAATATAATTGAGGGTCCAATACTCTTTGTTAAATTGTGAAAATAGGTGATAGGACATTTCAGAGCATTAGAAAACTCTGTTATATTTTATATAATTTTTGGAGACTTAAATCAGTAGGCTACTTCACAACTTATCTTATTTGAGGTTTTATTAAAGTATTTATTTAAGTGAGTAAATGATTTCCATAAATCCTGAAACTCCGTCAGTAGACTTTTCTGATGAATACAAGAGCTTGGTATTTTTCCCATAATTTTGGTGTAGATATTTTTGGTGGTTCCTTCATAAATCTACAAGTTTGGATAGATGACAAATAATAAAAATAGAGGACAATTTTTTACTGTAAAAATATGATATGTTGTATTTGCTGTTATTTAGTCATCATAGATTTATCATAAATTTTGGAGAGCCATATCATAAGAATTCCTTATACTTCATGTTCATTTTCATACTTGGCAAAAGTTTGGAGAAATTAAAATAAATACTAAATAATTAAGGAAAAATATGATTCTCTGGATTTAGTCTTATAACATCATGATAGACCCCCAGTAATTATCTTGAGTCAGTTGGATGAATATTTGGAGTACCTCTAATTACAAGCTTCATATAGTTAGTTTGATCTACGTTTAGTAAAACTGTGGAACTTGGGTAAGTAGTGGCCTACTAAGTGGGAATGGCATGTAGCTGGTGTACATGGTCAGGATGAAGAGATTTAGGTCACCAAAAAGGAGTTATGTATTAAGAGTGCTTGGTGAGTTATGGGTGAGGTAGTGTTTGGGATTGACGAAGGATCGTCTTTTCCTTAGCGTGTCATAAAGCACTTAGGTTTAACTCAAGTGAAATGATAAGAGGGGTGTTCTTATGGGTAGATACCAACAACACTAAGTGTCTTGAGAAAGGGAACTTTGGGGTGTCATCCCATTACAGTTTTGAAAGTGCACAGTTAACCTCACTAGAATTCTCTAGAGGGGGGGGGGGGGGGTGAATAGAGAATTAAAAGTACTTTGTGCAAAGTTAACAAATATATATATATGTAATAATCTCAGATTTAAGCTTCCCACAAACACCAACAAGAATTAAGTAAATAAAGAAAGAAATAGCAAAATGAAAATCACAGCACAACACAAAGAAATATAGTGGTTCCCGAAACTTTGGGTAGTCCACTCTTCTACCCCCTTGGTAGGAATTCACTATCTTGTACTGAGTCTTTTGATAATGAGACTCTTAGAACCAGCCTGAGTCTTTTGATAAGGAGACTCTTAGAACCAGTACAACTGAATTTTTTGAAGAGAGATTCTAAAAACTCTTTTACACTGTTTAAAAATGAAATGAAGATAAGAAGAAGAAGTAGAAGAAATAATTGAAACAAGAAAGAATCTTCTTCCTAGCAAGAAGATTAGAAGCACAAGAAATAGTGAATGAAATCTCTCTTCTATAGTGAGAAGGAGATTATAGGCCTTTTCTCTTTCAAAGAGAGCTATCAGAGATTGCAGCAGTATGGCTTCAGAAAGAGAGTATGAAGAAGGCTTGTTGTTTGCTTCAGCACACTATCACTTCTCTCTGCTTTTTCTCACTTTTCTCTTCGGAGCTTTTCCTCTATTTCAAATGGATGGAGTGGATCACTTGTCCTTTTTCTCTGCCGACTTCCCTCTTATTTATAGCTCTGTTTATTCAAAGAATACTATAGGAGAATAATCAATTAACAGTTAGAGAAATGGTAAGAGAGAAAAGATTCCATAATCAATATTTATGTAGAAGGAAAGAGATCATTCTGATTTCAAATAATATCCATAATAAACTTAATCAATTTAGCCAAGAATCATTTAGAAGGAAAGACTGATTCAAAACGGCTAGAAAAGAATAATATCATTCCATAAAATTCAGATCTATAGAAGGAAAGAAATCTGGCGTGTTTTGAATTTGACATAGAAATCGACGTACGTCGATTACTATTCGACGGAAGCGTCGATTTCAGACTGGCTGGACGTCGAGAGGAGAATATGGAAGGTGTGTCGACTAAGATACGTCGACTAGAAGTCAGAATTACGTCGACATAGGTTACGTCGAATCCTGTTTAGAGCTACTTCGACACATTCTGAGAGGAACGTCGACTATTCTTCGACGTTGCGTCGAATACTATTCGACGCATATTTACTTAGACTAATTTTTCATTCTTAGAATTTCTATTCTACTCATTTTTAGGGGTTAAGATAAATCATTTCCCCATCAAGTTCCTAGTACCGTAGCGAGCCCCTTACAGGGTAATCCTCGGGAGGTTCAAGATTAACCATAAGTCGTAGGAGTAAGAAGTTGTTATACAAGATTAACTTAATAATACTCTCAGCCACACACCATTATCACGGGAATATTAGTCAGTTTGGTCTTACGAGCGGTAGGCTCGGTGGTTGTGGCAGTAGATTAATTAGTCTGGTGAGCTTGTGACTCAGTAAGGTTTGTTGGTACGGACGGGTTGGTCAGGCGAGCCGGTGGCTCGGAAGGTTATGGTCACGAGCGGGATAGCCCGGGGAGCTTATGGCTCGGAGTTAGATAGTAGAACATGTTTGCATGTGCACGAAGGTGGTGGGTCTTCGGTATTGGACGGTCGTTCACACCGACGTCAATACGTTGACTCGGCAAGTGTGGAATTTGCACTTAGCCATAAAAGGCTGGTGGTCCAGCCAGTAATGGTACGCAGATGCTCTGCAGTTTTGCGTTGAGGCATACAATAGGTCTAGGTTAGGTGGTGTGAATACACCTAGAGGTGGGCGAGGCCCAACCCACCACTTCTGTTTGCCACTACGGGAGTATCCTGGGAGTCTTGATAGCTCCAAAAAGGGGAAACTAAAGGTCTGTGCGCATAGAGTCAAAGTGTGTGAGTTGCACTTGTATGAACATAGCATAAACTGCATACCTTGCATGTCATAGCATAAACATTGCATTTCAACCCCTACCCCTATCGTATAAGTCGGTTATGGGACTTCTTATAAGATAGGCCATGCTAAACGACCCCTTGGTCTATAGGTTTGTATGGGCATTCCTATAAATCAATGGTTACTTTTCTATTATTATTGTCTTTACTTACTGCACTTTACTTACTTTTTACTTGCTCTTACTATGCTTTATTAACTGCTTCGATTATGTATATATATACTTGAGTAGTTGTAGAACTCTTCCTGTAGATCATGCCCCATCATCTGCTTTTTGATTATACCCCTTGTTGTCCTCTGCTTCATCCTTCCCGCTCGGTGCCTAGGAGTCACCGGGGGAGGGGTGGGGGATTGGCTTGGTCTTTTTGACGAACGGTCGGTGGACCAGATCATTTTAGGGGATCGAGGAGACGCAGCAACACCAGAGGCCGGTGCAGACGAAGGCGGACAAGTCTAGTACAGGAGTACCAGTCACAGGATCAGAGAGTGATTAGTAGTTAGCTTCCGCGTGTGATCTTATAGTGAGGTTATGATGTACTGGGCATGAGCCCTTCTTCTTATTATTGTTATCTTTGTATTCAGTTAATATAATGTGGACATTTATATTTATATATAGCATGTGATTGTGGACTTGGATTTATATTTGTTCAAGTATTCTTTTCTTCTTTGTGATCGATCTGGCCGGCAGAATCGACGCTTTGTAGTGGCGACCTTCCCGTGCGAGGGTGTCACCGCAAAGCGGCGGTTCTGGGCATAAGACCCGTGTTTTCGTAGCGAAAAAAATGGGGTCTTACAAGACATACCCAATGTTGAGTACTTCTTTGGACTACGTCTAAGAGTTTGCCTCCCAGAAGGATCTGAGATACTCTCTTCTACCTAATGCACGTTCCTTGTTTATTTAAATGAAAAAAATTTCGAAGCTGCCACCATAATGTTAGCACTTCCTGAATTTGACCTCATTCTAGGAATGGAGTGGTTAAAATGCACAATGCTCTGATAAACTTAGCAACAAAAGAAGTCACCTTACACCACACATCAAATAATGAACTCATCTTCAAAGGTATTAAACCCATTTCTCGAACATTACTATTATCCATTAAGGTAGTCAAACCTTATACTCAAGGAGAGGAGGTATTCGAGGTATGTTTTGAAATGTTAAAACAGTAATAGTAATATACTTGAGGTACCATTAGTTAAGGACTCCCTCGAAGTTTTCCCAGAGAAATTACCTGTACTGCCACCCCTCCGTGAGGTCGAGTTCAAAATTGAACTAATACCCGGAGCTCGACCTGTATCTCGAGTCCCTTACCGAATGGCCCCAAGAGGACTAGTCGAGCTTAGGAAGCAACTAGAAGAGTTGATCAAAGATGGATTTGTCCATCCCAGTTCATTGCCATGGGGAGCCCCAGTCTTTTTTGTCAAGAAAAAGGATGGGATTTATGACTTTCTATTGATTATCGGAAACTAAACCGATTAACGGTACAAAATACCTACTGATAGTTTACTTGGTAGTAGTCTAGCTCATTTAGATGTGGGGGTGAATAGGGTCCTTTTCTTTTTCTACTTATGTTTACTGTTTTTATATGTTTTAGCAAGTTAGAGTCAAGCACACATAAAGCACACAATGATCTATAGTGGTTCCCCAAGACAGTGTGTCTATTGGTAGTCTACATTCCCTGTACACCTTTCTAACAATGTGTTAGGCAAGGCAAACTCATCCAAACTCAGCTTAATGAGCTTACAACACAGATCCCTCATGATCTCTCAGGTTTGCTCCACAACCTTACCTTAAGCCTACTGCCCTACCTCAGAGTTCTCCAACTCCTACAGCTCAGTGACTCTCCTAGTCCCTTACCTCAGGCCTATCAAGAAGCCCTACCACGTGCTGGGAGCACATCCCTACACTCAGGCACACAACCCTACAAACACAGGCTTACAGCCCTACAAACTCAGGGTTATAGCCCTACAAACTCAGAACAATATGTTCTTACAGAGATGAATGATATTATGTTTCTACAACAGAAGATAATATATATAGACCTTCAGCTTTTGTTCCTCCGATGTAGTATCACAACAGATGATGTCTTGAGCAGTGATAGCTAAAGCTTTAATACCGCTCCACTTGATCTTCCTCTACAGATGAAAGAAAAGATCCACTTGTTCTTCCGAGCTTTAACTAGCAAGAACAACAGGTTGAACTTCTTCTTTGTCGCCGTCAATCTCCTCTTTTATCAGATGTGCTTTCTTCATGTTTATTGACCTAACATTCACTTTTATACCTCTTGCAATCTGCAACGGCTTTAAGCAATGCCAAGTCACAACATGGACAATAATAGTAAACATTATCCTGCTTTCTGGTCACTTGTGCCAAAAGTAGATCTCGCCAGATAGACATTCATATTTTAATCTGTCTCAGTGGATGGGCTGAGACATGCTTCACTCTCAGCGGTAGAATTGATCTACGTCTCAGCGGATCCGCTGAGACAGTTATTCTTCTCAGCGGTTTTCTCTACATGCAGCTCAGTGGAGATAGACTCATTCTCAGTGGCTATACAGCTGCATCTCAGCGATTCAGCTGAGACCACACTATTATCTCAGTGGTTTTGACAGAGAAAATCAAAGACCCATTCCAATATTTGCAATGACTTAAGCCTGTATAAACATGATAGAAAAAGTGCTTATCAAATACAATATGTACTTAACATTGAGTGATACATCTTCAAATCTAGGGAACATTGAGTGGCAATATTCCCAAAAATCTCACCCAATTTGAAGAAGGTCGGACATACACCAATGCTAAGATACATTAACACAATAAACATCTCATGACATAAAATGAGATAGTTGATGAGTCCTGATCATATACACTTTTATGGACTCATCTAGGCCTTTATTCAGTCTTTTCACCGCACTTTAGCCTTGTTATAGTTTATATTTGATATTCCATGCTAGGTGCGCTTCTAGGCCCATTTTGGTGTGATTTCATGCTTTTCTTCATTAGTAGTTTTCATGCTCCGTTAGGTGCCACTTTCAGTGGCTAGATTCGTGGTTGTGCTGGAATAGGAGTCGTGCAGGTGTTCCCGGTGCAATTCTGCACAGGAACACTGCGCACGATCACCGGTGCTATTGCGCACGACCACTAGTCGTGCGCCACTGATCGTGTGCACTTAACCCTTTTTTCATGAGGTCTGTTTGGTGCAGTGCGCACGAGCATCTACGATAGTGCGCACGACCACCGGTCGTGCGCCACTGTTCGTGCGCACTTATCATTAATTTTATGAGTTCTGTCTCGCCAGTGCGCACGACCACCGACGTTAGTGCGCACGACCACCGGTCGTGCGCAACTGGTCGTGCGAACATTATATTTTATAAATTGCTTTTCTTGCAGGTTCTGTCCAGTCGGACGCACGATCACAGGATTCTAGTGCGCACGACCACTGGTCGTGCGCCAATGACCGTGCGCACTGTTTAATTCAGCGCCTATATAATGACCTGTTCGCGAATTAGGTCGGGATTACGCCGAGGAACTCCGTTCAGTCCGCCGTTTTCGTCATTTCCAGAGGTTTTTCACTCCCTAAGCCTCCTCCATCATCCAAGGGCTTAAAGGAAGGGATTCTACACTCATTTTGATCGCTAAGGAAGAAGTTCTTCGCATTAGACGTGGCCGGATGGTAAATCGCTGGAGAAGACGGGTCCATTGGGAGGGGTGACAGCCCTCCTCTACCCCGGACGCAGTTGGGACCGAGCTAGGACGCGGATTGACACCCCGGTGCTTCCTACCGTGAATCTACAACGAGACTCCGGATTCGGTCATATCTCTTGCCCTTTTTCTTCTACTTGTGTGGTTGAATTTGTTGTAATCTCTTTATCTAGATGATGAACGCTATGAACCATGTTTAGTATTGTTTATTTCATGTTTATGGAATCAATTTGTTCATTTGTGTTAATGAGGTGCGCCCCCATTGATTTTCCGCCCCACCACCGTGTCCGGTGCCGCACTAGCAATTGCTAGTGGCGTGCTTGTCGAAGAGGTGCTTGCGACCCTCATTCCGCTTGCCTACTCGTTCATCCGCCCTTGCGACGCAGCGCGCTCAAGGCCTGCCTAGTCTCCATCCCGCCAAGCGAAACATTGCATAGTGGCACTGCATAGGAGTAGTTATAATATTTAATTTTATTATTCGCAAACCAAACCAACCATCCATTGTAACATCGACCAAGGACTTCGATCTCAAGTGCTTCCTCGAAACCTAACTCCACCTTACTGTGTTCCTCAAGAGACCGACACTCGGGGATTTTCCCCATTATTATTACTTGCGCGAACGGTGCACTTGCCGAAATTATCGCATCAATAGTAAAATGAGAAGTCATGACAACATAATAATATTATTGTTATCAAATATATATGAGCAATACACAACATTTAATGAGCATCAATACACAAAACATGTTAAGCATTAATACACAGAATGTGTTAAGCATTAATACACATCATATATTAAGCTTGACTTTACTTTGCTTATAAACACATGAATCTTGGAATTTGTGTAAAGACCAAATGTATTAATTGACCATAGAGTTTAATCAATAATCATTACGTAGTTTTGACTAAGGATAAGTTAAACATTTGTTCAATATTTCCTCTTCTTGGCAGCACTGGAGCTTCCAGCTTGATCCTCAGCAGCAAATTTTGTAGCAACATCACCCTTCATTTCAGCAACCTCCTTCTTGTTTCTTTGCCTTTTGAAGTAAAGGAAGGGCTTTGGAATATATCTAGATGGCATCCTCTTGGGGTTGGCTTTGTGTACTAGATTTTCTTTGAATATCTTCTCCCTTAAAGAGTTTCTTTCCAGGTGCCTAATCCACTCTTCTGCAGGATAAATGATATCAATATTCTTGCAGAGTTGTCCATGGTTCAGCCAGGTATTCAAGATAA
Source organism: Dactylorhiza incarnata (assembly GCA_033032865.1). NCBI lineage: Eukaryota > Viridiplantae > Streptophyta > Magnoliopsida > Asparagales > Orchidaceae > Dactylorhiza > Dactylorhiza incarnata. Next base: position 9,428,290 of record JAWHQI010000015.1, read on the forward strand.
TGTTCTTTGAGTCATCACTCTAGTATTCATAGTCTGGATCTCTAGCTTGATCAGCTCTGGCTTGATCAGCTCTGGTTTTAGCCATGAACTCCTCAGCTAGCATTACTCCTTCTCTTTTTCTTTTGGCAGCCATCTTTGCATCCTGTGCAATCTTTTCTTGAGTCTGGAAATCAAAATCTTCTTGCCTGAAGTTGTCCAAGAGAGGAAGATTTAAAGCAATTCTAGTTCCTTGAAGGACTTTGAGGGCAAGCTCAGCCTTTGTTTCAGCATTGGTCTCCTCCCCCTTTCTGGCTTCTTCAAATATTTTCTGTTCAATACCTTGAGTAGCAGTTGCCACTGAGCCAGATAGTGTTTGGAATGCATTTTCTAAATCAGCTTTTAGATCATCTTTCATTTTCTTAGCCTCTCCTATTATGGTGGTTCTTGTGAACCACACATATTCTTCAATGTGATTGGCAGCTTTTTCTAGTACTTCATCAGTTTTACTGACATAGTTCTTGACATAGCCCATGTATTTCTCAAATAGTTGGAGACTTTGGTCCATTGATCTTAAGATGGTGTTCTGAGCTACAACTAAATTTTCTGCCAACACAAACCACTTGGTCATCTAGCTATTTAGGTAGGCTGTGTCTTTCTTTAAGCCCTTGATCTTAATCATCACCTCATCCTTAGTATTTGATATTGATTTATCTATATACTCCTTCATTGATGACATATGAGCATCAAGCAATGTCTTGATTGTACTTAGAAGAAGTTCATTTGACTGTGTAGAGGTTGAGGATTATTGTTCTATGATGGGTTGAGTGAGGTTTGTTGGTAGAGCAGCATGTATGCTTTTCTCTTGATGTTGAAGACCATCAAACTCACCTAGAGTGGATGTCTCAGCTGCTGGGGTGGATGGAATTATGTCCTCCTTAGCAGTAATCCTTGTATGCTCCCCCTCAATTTGATCATTGATATTTTCTATTATCTTATTAGGATCATCTTGATTAGCTGCATCAAGATCATCAGCAACATTATCAGGTTCTTGGCCTTCATCTTCAGTTGATAATTCTTGCTCCCCCTCAGATGGAGCATTAACATTCTCTTGATCATCCCCCAGTAATCTGTTGGTTCAACAGGAATTAAGCTAATTCTTCTTTCTAAATTGGAGATAATGAGAACAATCTTACTCTGTAAGTCTGTAGGAGTGTCTACTTGCTCCTTGTCTTGTCTTTCTGATAAAGTAAGCACAGTCTGTGCTTCATCATCAATTGTTGTTTAATCCTGAGGATTGGGAGCATTATTGTTATCTCAAACCTGATTTCCTTTGTCCTGAACATCACCTTCACCTTCTCCATCATTTTCTCCTTTATCAGGAATGATGTATGATCCCAGATTAGTAGCAACTTCATAATAGAATTCAGAATTGACAATCCTAGCCTTTCTTGTTCCTTTGATCAGCTTTTTCTTCTTATCTTTTGCCTCAGAGGGCTGGCTCATGGGGAGCACTCCCGTGAACCTATCCAGAGTCTTGATATCCATTCTATTTAGATAATGGATGTTTGAGCCTTTTGAGGTATCAAACAGATTAGGGTATGATTTGAAGAGATAAAGTGACAGAATTCTTCCCAAATTGGGGGCTTGGAGACATTCTTTAACTCTTTGAAATATCACATCAGCCCAATATGTCTTTTTGATCATTACTGTCCTTACTATCAATTCAAACATATACTTTGACATTGTGTCATGGGATCCTGGCTTGCAGAGAATAGCCTTCCCAACTATATCAACTAATAACTTTCCTCTTTGGTTGAAATTCTTTCTCTTTAGTGATCTTGTCTTAGCATCACTATATTCACACCAATTTAAGGTTTTGTCCTTGTCATCCTCAGAGACTTTGTCTTCATCATTGTGGAATGATGGCAGATGTTATGCCTTTTCTAGTCTTCATGGGGTAATCTTTATCTTGGCACTTCCAATTTTTGACTTAAGAGAGTTTTTGGAAGGAGATAACTTGGCATTTGTATAGAATTCTAGAACTTCAGTTTTAAGAATTGTCGACAGGTCTAACAGCTTGAATTCTAACCCTTGAGCTTCCTGTAGCTGAATCAGATCCTTTATTTCAGACGGGGCATGTTGACATCCATTCCTAACAATTTCATATCCCTCCTGAAGATCCTTTGCAGACTTTGGCGCCATTTTGTGAAGAAGAAGAATAGCTGAGACGTGGGGGGGGGGGGGGGGGGGGGGGGAAGAGAGTTCATCTCGTCGACTGGGGTTTAGGGTTTGTAAACTTATTATTACTATTACTCTATTAATAGAGATTTTAGTTTAAGTTTAGGTTTGATTTTACCCTTTAGATAATTATTGATTTATCTTATCACATTAATTGATTTAATGCCTCGTGATTCGTAATTAAGATTTGATTTTATTTAAATAACCCATCTAAGCAGATCCGCCGAGACGAACTGATAAATAACTAGGACAAGGTATTGCTGAACCAATTCATCCCTCTCAGCAATTACGCTGAGACCAGGTGCTTGTCTTAGTGGTTCAGCTGAAACTTTCTCAGCTGAGCACACTGCCTAGCAGTGAACATTATAAACTCCAGTTAAGGAATTATCATATGAATAATCAGATGAAATGTAAGGGACTAATCAACACTTAACATACCTAACTCAATTTTACAAGAATTAAACTTAGTCTCATCCAATGGTTTAGTAAAGATATCAGCCACTTGATTGTCTGTGGAGACATATTCAAGGTAGATATCTTCACTTTCTACATGCTCTCTAATAAAATGATATCTAATTTCTATATGCTTAGTCCTGCTATATGATACAGAATTCTTAGCAATAGAAATTGCACTGGATGAGTCAAAATACAGTGGAGAATGACTTACCTTGAGGTTATAGTCCTCTAGTTGATGTTGTATCAACAGAATCTATGCACAACAGCTCCCTGCAACAATGTATTCAGACTCAGCAGTGGATATAGCCACACTGGTCTGCTTCTTCCTGCTCCATGAAGTCAATCTCCTTCCTAGAAATTTACATGTCCCACTTGTGCTCTTCCTATCTACTTTGCAGCCTGCAAAGTCAGCATCTAAAAATCTAATTATTTTAAAATCATTGTTTCTAGGGTACCAAAGGCCAAGAGTTTGGCTGCCCTTAAGGTATCTCAGAATCCTCTTAGCAGCCGAGTAATGAGATACCTTAGGGCATGCTTGATACCTAGCACAGACACATGTATCATACATAATATCTGGTCTACTAGCAGTCAGATATAATAGGGATCCAATAATGCATATGTACATGGATTCATCAAAGGGTTTTCCCTTCTCATCCTTGTCCAGGGAAATGTTGGACCCCATGGGAGTGTTCATGGTGGAGGCTAACTCCATCCCAAACTTCTTAATGAGCTCCCTAGTGTACTTTGTTTGAGAGATAAAAATCCTTTCATCAGACTGTTTCACTTGGAGGCCCAAAATGAACGTGAGCTATCACATACTGCTTATCTCTAACTCCCTCTACATAAGGTTGGAAAACTTTTGCACAGGTTGTCATCAGTAGATCCAAAAATTATGTCATCTACATAAATTTGGACTAGGAGACACTTGCCCTTTGTTTCCCTAAGAAACAATATACTATCAATCTTTCTCCTAAAGAATTTGTTCTTAATGTGAAAACTAGACAAGGTCTCATACCAGGCTCTAGGGGCTTGCTTTAGACCATATAACGCTTTCTTAAGTAAATTAACATGAGAGGTTAGAGTTGGATGAACAAAACCCGAGGGTTGCTCCACATATACATCTTCCTTCAGATTTCTGTTCAGGAAGGCAGACTTTACATCCCTTTGGTAGACCTTGAGCCCTTTGTGGGCAGCATTGACAAGGAATAACCTTATGGACTCTAACCTTGCAATAGGGCCAAATGTTTGGTCAAAGTCTATACCTTCTTCTTGCCTATACCTTTGGCTACCAATCTTGCTTTGTTCTTGATGATGACACCATTCTCATCTAACTTGTTCCTATAAATCCACTTGGTGCCAATTATGTTGTATCCTTGTGGTTTTGGCACCAACTTCCATACCTTGCACCTTTTGAATTGATTTAACTCCTCTTGCATATCTTGAATCCAGAAGGTGTCTTGGTTGGCTTCCTCAAACTTCTTGGGCTCAACCTGAGATAGGAAGCTCAGGAATATAGATTCATTGTGATCCCTGCTTCTGGTGATCACACCTTGGTTTTCATTTCCAATTATCAGGTTCCTTGGATGATCCCTCATTTGCCTGGTTGCTGAGCAACCTACTATACATCTTCAGCAACCTGATCATCCTTATCTTGAAGTATTTCAATCTCTGAATTGATTATGCTATAGCTGGGTTTGTCTTGTATAGATAAGTCTTGCATTTTCTGAAAATTTCCTGTCAAAATAGGAGAGTTGTGTTAAATTTTTGAAGTGGAAGTGGAGTTGTGTTGGGCGGTCTGCGGATTGGAGACCGCAGAGACCGCTCGGTCTGCGTTGGTTCTCTGGTCAGTTTTGTCTCAGCTGTTTGTTTGAGGCGGTCTGATCTGGGAGACCGTTTTCTGTCCTGGCGACTTGCGCGGGTTGATCTGGCGACTTGTCCTAAGTCGGCCAGGCGTTCTTGGTCTTCTTGCTTTAGAAGAAGACCGGGCGGTTTGTCTTGATGAGACCACAGCGACCGGGCAGTTTGGTTGTAACCGCAAGGTTTAATAAAGAGCTGAGAGTTATGCTGAGCTCAGGCGGTCTACTTTGCCAGACCGCTCGCGAACTGATGGGCGATTATTGTATCCCGGTTTGTGTGGTGACGACATCCGTCTGTTCGCCTATAAATAGGGGTGCAGGGCCCGTCATTAATAACGAGAACTGTAGGAACTCAAGTTGGCTTGATTGTGCCGGTCTTAATTTAAGGCCGCGCAGTTTGAGATTTAGTCTGACCGGTTTGTGTGTTCGTAGGTTAGTGGCTAGCAGCTCGCGGTCAGCTTGTCTCCCTTCTTCCATCTTTGAATAAACCAGTCCGGGCGGACTATGTTTAGGTGTTCTTGGTTTTGCGTAGTGGACTCAGTTGATCAGGCGGTCTTAAGTGGCCAGGCGGTCTTGAGTTGCGGTCTGTGGCAGGTAGCAGTTCTTTGTTCAGTGTTCAGGGTTCTTCTGTGATCAAGAACGTGCGGTCTGGGCGATCAAGGAGTGCGGACTATTTGTTTTTTCAGCAGAGGAATAAAGCAGCAGGTCAGCGGTATGTGATTGCGGTCTGGCATGTGCGACTTGTATTCTGTTCGCGCGAACTCAGGTGCTTCTGTCTGGCTTGTCTGTTCGCGCGGTCTGGCGTTCTCAAGTGTTAGGTTGCTGCAGCTTGTTTTTTCCTTGTGTTTTGTGCTTCTCTCCTCCGTGATTCTTATGATTCATGTCTCGCCATGTATACCTCGCATTGTAAAGAGATTATTAATGGTCTTCTCATTATCACTGTTGTGCTACACTTGTTAAAGGTTTTGTGAAGTGTGTTCTGCATTGTTTTCACTTCATCTCTGGACCACAAGTTTTTTAACATGGTATCAGAGGGAGGTTGCTGGGGTTGTTGAGCTGAAATTGCTGATACTTCTCTCGGGTTTCTCAAGTTGGTTAGCCTTCAGTGGGATAGCAATGGAAGGAGGATATGGTAGAGGTCTTGGTATTGAGCTCCTTACGCAGACTAACTTCAAGAAGTGGAAGTCTTGCATGGAGAGCTATCTTCTTCGCGACGATTTGTGGGAGGTTGTAGGAGGATAAGCAAAACAAGCTGTTGTTCCTGCTGAAGGGAATGCTGAGCTTTTGAAGGCTTGGAGGAGAACGAATGCTAAGGCAGTGTTCACTCTCAAGAGAGCTATCATTCTGGAGTTGTTTGATCACATCATCGGGTGTGGATCAGCTGCTGAAATTTGGATAGCCTTGGATGACTAGTTCAATAAGAAGTATGTAGCTAGGCTACAGTTCTTGGAGAATGATTTGGCGAAAGCAACTCAGGGAGATCTGTCTATCTCAACCTTCTTCTTGAAAATGAAGAACCTCTGCACAGAGATTTCGGCTTTGGACCCGGATGAGCCTATCTCAGAAGCTAAGCTGAATAGGCACATAATCCGCGACTTGCGGAGGGAGTATGTGGCCTTTGTGACTTTTGTTCAAGGCTGGGCCAATCATCATTCGTTGCTGGAGATGGAGAACTTCCGTGCTTCGCAAGAAAGGTTAGCTAAGCAAATGGCTGGGATGTCTGTCTCTGGGGGAGAAGGTGAGGTTCTCTTCTCTGGCAAGAAGAAGAGATGGGACAAGAAGAAGAAGACATTTGAAGATGATGGTCCGTCTACTTCATATCAGCAGCAGAGGAGCTATGCTCCTAAGCGTGATGGGAAGAAGCTGGAAGGACCTAGATGCTTCATGTGCAACAAGCTTGGTCATTTCAAAAGAGACTGCAAGGTCAATCTTCAGCCAGGGCATGCTGCAGGGAAGGAGGAGTCTGGTTCCAATTCTGAAGGTAGTTGGGGTGGTGGAGGTGCATTCATGATGGGCACGTGTGTTCGGGCTATGACTTCCATCAACTATCAGGATGATTGGATAGTGGACTCTGGGTGAGGTCATCACCTCACCGGGGATGAGTCGAAGTTTTCCTCATTGCATGCATATACAGGTAATGACGTTATCATTACGGCTGATGATACTATTCATGCAGTTGAGAAGGAGGGTGTAGTTTCTTTGAACGATGATAGAGGTACTCTTACATTGAAGAGCGTCTATCATGTTCCGGGAATGAAGAAGAACCTCTTCTCGGTGACCAATGCGGTGGATGCTGGTTATCACGTTCTGTTTGTTCCAACAGAAGTGAAATTTCTCCATAATGTTTCAGCGGTGAAAGCTGAGGTCACTCATGTTGGGAGATGGGTGAAGGACTTGTTTTTTTTGTCAACAAGTTCTTATGTTGATAAGATGAGGGCTAACGACAGCGCTACTATCTGGCACGAAAGTCATGGGCATGTTGGAATGGATAAGTTGAAAGCTATGGCGGGATGAGGCCTGGTGAAAGGTCTGCCTAGCTTGTCATCTTTCGGGGATGGTCACGTTTGTGCAGGTTGTCAGTTTGGTAAACCTCAGCACTTTCCATTTGACAAATCACAAAGCAGATGTAAAAGACCATTGGAGTGCATCCATGGTGATCTGTTTGGACCTACCAACACTGCTAGTCTTGGAGGTAGCAGGTATATGCTGATCTTGGTTGATGACTTCACCAGATATACTTGGGTATATTTTTTGAAGGAGAAGTCGGAGGCGTTCGAGAAGTTTGTGGAGTTCAAGGAGCTGGTCTCGGCTAAACCGGCGGGTGGAGAAGTTTAGAACTGATAATGGAGGGGAGTTCACCTCTAAGGTGTTCTTTAACTTCTGCAGGAAGCATGGCATCCAAAGGGAGCTTTCTTGTTCTCACACTCCACAACAGAACGGAGTTGCAAAGCGGAAGATCCGTCACGTGACGGAGACCTGCAAATGTTGGCTTCATGCCAAAAGTATCTCAAAGTCCTTCTGTACAGAGGGAAGGTCTTGTACAGCCTATGTTATCAACCAGATACCTCTCAGTCCTATCAACATGAAGACCCCTCATGAGTTGATGTTCAAGGGGAAGCCAAGTGTGGAACACTTTCGAGTGTTTGGTTATACCTGCTATGTGCATGTTCTGGATGCCCTTCGAACGAAGCTAGATGCTAAGGCAAGGAAGCTAGTCTTCGTCGATTATGATGACCGGAAGAAAGGGTGGAGATACATGGATCCCAAGACACAGAGATATGTGGTCTCTAGGGATTTGGTATTTGATGAGCTAACATCATACCAAGGTAGCTCTTCTGTTGAGTTACAAGGAAGCATGGTAGATGGTGGACCAGAGGAAGCTGCAAAGGATGTTCTGGTGGAGTTGCATGTTTCTCCAGGTGCTCCAGGTATTTCTAGTTCTGGATCAGGTGCTTCAGGTTCTGGAAGCAGGGGGAGTGATGCTCCATGTTTGACTAAAAGGACAGCTAGTCTAGAAGCTGCAGTGGAAGAGGTGGTTCAGAGTCAAGCTCTGAGGAGGTCCAGAAGGACCATTATTCCACCTGATCAGTATACGGGAGGAAACTTGGTGAGCTTTGTCTCATGTTTCATCGCTGGTCCCCTGGATGAGAGAGAGCCATCTTGTTATAAAAATACCATTGGAGTCAAGGAGTAGGAAGGAGCCATGGATGAAGAGATGGCTGCCCTCAGGAAGAATGAGACTTGGGACTTGGTGCCTAAGGTTGAGGGAGTTACTCCGGTTTCTTGCAAGTGGGTTTTCAAACTGAAGAAGAAGGCTGATGGAAGTATTGAGCGGTACAAATCTCGCCTTGTAGCTCGAGGTTTCTCTCAGAAGTATGGGGAGGATTATGAAGAAATGTTTAGCCCCATTGCAAAGATGACTTCGGTCCGGGTGGTGATCGCATTGGCAGCCTGCCAAGGGTGGAAGATTTGGCAACTCGACGTGAAGAATGCTTTCTTATATGGCGAGATTGACAAAGATATCTTCATGGATCAGCCACCTGGTTATGTATCCGAAGAGCACCCAAGATATGTTTACAAGCTCAATAAGGCTCTTTACGGCTTGAAGCAAGCGCCTCGGGCGTGGTATAGGAAGATCGCAGAATACCTCCAGTTCTGCGGATATTTTGCTTCTGATTCAGATTCAAGCTTATTCATAAAGAAGATGGGGGAGCTTCAGGTCTTGGTGCTGCTGTACGTTGACGATATGATCGTCACAGGGAATTCTGAAGTGGAGGTAGCTAGGCTTCGTGCTGAGCTAGCTATCAGATTTGAGATGAAGGATTTGGAAAAGCTCCACCATTACCTTGGGCTTGAAGTGGACAGGAGAGAGGGCGGAATGCTCATTTCCCAAAAAGGCTATGCAGATCGGATCGTAAAGACATTCGGCATGGAAGGGGGGAAGAGCAGCTCTACTCCACTGGAGGTTGGAGTTCATCTTCGGCCAGATGAAGGGAAGGTTCTTACTGATCCTTTGGTGTTTTGGGCTTTGGTCGGAAGCTTGATATACTTGACGATCACGAGGCCAGATATTGCTTATGTAGTTGGCAGGGTGAGTCGGTTTATGGCAGAGCCTCGGCAGCCTCATCTTGTGGCGTCTAGGAGTATATTGAAGTATGTCAAATACACCTCGGATTTGGGTCTCTTCTACGGGAGAGATTCATGTTATTGCTTGCACGGGTACATGGATGCTGATTATAGAGGGGATTTAGATGATCGGAGATCGACGTCTGGATATGTCTTTATGACAGGCTCTACAACTATATCATGGTGCAGTAAGAAGCAGGATTATGTGTCTGTCTCTACCACAGAAGCGGAGTACAAACCATCTGCTTTGGCGGCTCAGGAAGCCATCTGACTTAGAATGCGTGTGGAGGACATTCATAGGGAGGTGCGAGGTACTACTCTGCTACGTGGTGACAACGAGAGTGCTCTCAAACTGGTGAACAATCCAGTTTGTCACGTGCGTACAAAGCATATAGAGATTCATCACCATTTCATTCGTGAGAAGGTGTTGGAGGGATCTCTGACTGTGGAGCATGTGCAGAGCAAGGATAACGTTGCTGACATATTTACTAAGCCGCTGGAGAAGGGATCATTTGGTCGGTTGCGGAGTTTGCTTGGGCTGACTTCCACTTCCCACTTCAAGGGGGAGTGTTAAATTTTTCAAGTGGAAGTGGAGTTGTGCTGGGCGGTCTACGGATTGGAGACCGCAGAGACCGCGCAGTCTGCGCTGGTTCTCTGGTCAGTTTTATCTCAGCAGTTTGTTTGAGGCGGTCTTATCTGGGAGACCATTTTCTTTCCTGGCGACTTGCGCGGGTAGATCTGGCAACTTGTCCTAAGTCGGCCAGACGTTCTTGGTATGATTTCTTTGGAAGAAGACCGGGCAGTCTGTCTTGTTGAGACCACGGTGACCGGGCGGTTTGGTTGTAACCGCAAGGTTTAATAAAGAGCTGAGAGCTATGCTGAGCTCGGGCGGTCTATTTTGCGAGACTACTCGCGATCTGATAGGCGGTTATTGTATCCCGGTTTGTGTGGTGACGATATCCGTCTGTTCACCTATAAATAGGGGTGCAGGGCCCGTCATTAATAATGAGAACTGTAAGAACTCAAGTTGGCTTGATTGTGCCGGTCTTAATTTGAGGCCGCGCGGTTTGAGATTTAGTCTGACCGGTTTGTGTGTTCGCAGGTTAGCGGCTAGAAGCTTGCGGTCAGCTTGTCTCCCTTCTTCCAGCTTTGAATAAACCATTCCGGGCGGATTGTGTTTAGGTGTTCTTGGTGTTGCGCAGCGGACTCAGTTGATCAGGCGGTCTTAAGTGGCCATGCGGTCTTGAGTTGCGGTCTGTGGCAGGTAGCAGTTCTTTGTTCAGAGTTCGCGGGTTCATCTTTGATCAAGACCGTGCGGTCTGGGCGATCAAGGAGTGCAAACTGTTTGTTTTTTCAGCAGAGGAATAAAGCAGCAGGTCAGCGGTTTGTGATTGCGGTTTGGCAGGTGCGGCTTGTATTCTGTTCGAGCGGTCTCAGGTGCTTCTGTCTGGCTTGTCTGTTCGCGTGGTCTGGCGGTCTCAAGTGTCAGGTTGCTGCAGCTTGTTTTCTCCTTGTGTTTTGTTCTTCTCTCCTCCGTGATTCTTATGAATCATGTCTCGCTATGTATATCTCGCATTGTAAAGAGATAATTAATACCATAGAACTATTCGGTCTTCTCATTGTCATTGTTGTGCTACACTTGTGAATGGTTTTGTGAACTGTGTTCCGCATTGTTTTCACTTCATCTTTGGATCTCAAATTTTTAACAAGCTGTACTAGCCCTTATAAAGTAGGCTGGTCTCATCAGAGATAACATGCATAGATTCCTACATGAGCCTTATTTATAAATACTTTATATGATCTACTATGTGAGTTATTTCCAACAAGAACACCCACATTGCATTTTCAGCCAACTTTGTAAGTATGGATTTTTTCATTATTTAAAATGCAGCATTTGTAACCAAAGATTCTAAAATATGATATTGTTGGTTGTTTGTCTTTCAGAACTTCATGAGGGGTTTTCCCATGGGCCTTATTGATTGATGCTCTATTCAGAACATAATAGGTTGTATTGACTGCCTCAACCCAGAAATATTCTGGGAGTGAGGAGTCACTAAGTAATGTTCTGCCAACCTCTATCAAGGTCGTATTCCTTCTCTCATCCACTCTATTTTGTTGTGGAGTTCTGGGAGAGGAGAACTCTTGGGTGATACCAAATTCTTGACAAACTTTGTCATGGCACCAGATTGAAACTCTGTACCATGATCAGTTCTAGTCTTGATCACAGAACATTGTAATTCATTCTGAATTGCCTTGACATAATTTATAAAGATATCTAAAGTATCAGATTTCTTCTTAAGGAAGAATACTCAAGTATACTTTGAGTGATCATCAACAATCACAAGAGTATATTGCTTTCCCCTAGACTCTGAATGGGCAAAGGACCCAATAAGTCCATATGCAACAAATATTGACATCTTCAGTGTCTTTGGAGCCAATACTTTTAAAGGTGGCCCTAATTTGCCTACGCACTTGGCGAGCATGACAGGGACCTCTTTTAACACATTTTAAATTTGGACTATTCCTAACAATTTTTTTTTGAAAATAATCTATTCATTATCTTGTAGTTAATGTGGGCAAGTCTCTTGTTCCATTGAACACAAAGAGACTCACTCTCATTAGCTACAAGACACACAAGAGATAAAGAACTATTGCAAATAAAGTCTAAGCAATAAACATTCCCACTCCTAGTGCCTGAGAGAATGATCTCTAAGTCAATTGACTTTTTGATCAAACACTTGTCATTGTGGGATTCAATGGCATATCCCGAGTCACGTAGTTGACTTATACTTACAAGGTTGTGATGCAACCCTTCAACATAAGCTACCCTTGTTATTAAAATTATGCCATTAGAAATCATACCATATCCCTTGGTGACTCCTCTATCAGAGCTTCCAAAGATGACTTTTGGTCCATTCTTCACAAGAGTATCCTGCGGAAGACTCTTTGTTCCTGCCATGTGCCTTGAGCACCCACTATCCATGTACCATGTCTGATTTATGTTTGATATTATGCCTTCAATGTCTCTAGATTTGAAGAAGGAACACAAGTATAGATAAGCTAAGTTTTTTTATATCATATTTAAGTTCATGTTGTAACAGATACTTCAAAGCTAAATCACTAATATATAGACGATAAAAGTAATGAAAATTAACTAAGTAAAATATCGTCTCAAGACTCAGCAGAAAAATCATGGAGAAAAGTATCATATCGTCAAAATAGTTACGACGATATCGTCTTGATGAAGACACATCGTCTTGAAGGTTGAAGAAAGCTTGTTGTGGATAAAGCTAAGTTCAGATATCGACGACATCGTCTTGAAGAAAGCTTATCATTTATAAAGCTAAGATGTCTCGACGATATCGCTTGAAGAAGAAGTATAATCTTGAAGGCTAAAATACATAACTCCTTAAGTCATGAAGAAAGATTCATGTGGACAAACATCATCTTGAAGACCTCATGTCGTCTAGAAGATCAAGACGATGTCGTCTTGAAGAAATGCAGTCAGCCTAAAGAATAAGTCTAAGTCTAATTGAAAGTAACATCTCGACGATGTCGTGTAGAAGAAGTGATATCGTTCGGATATAAAGTAGAGTAGTAAAGAAGGAGGTATGACGACAATATCTTTGTGATGAATATCTGCCCATTACATTGATCAAGATGATGTCGTCTTGAAGGATTAATATCGTCTTGGCAAGTTGCAGAGCAGCATTTAATGCGTAGACCTTCTTGGAAATGGATATTCAGGGAATGTGCACGCTGCATATCTTGTGTACATATTAAGGAGCAATAAATGATATATTCTCTACAGAATATAGCCGTTGCACAGTATTTATGAAATAAATTTATTATTTCTATATTCTGCAAGTTCCAAGAAAAGCTAGTAATTATGATAAAGTATTGCCAATTCTGCAAGATGTTTCAAATGGGAAAATTGATTATGGAATAATCAACAAGTGGGTTTTATGCAAAATTGCGGAGCAATATAAAAGGAGACATTTTTGTGTCTACAGAGATCTCTCTCTCTCTCTCTCTCATTATTCTCTCAAGTGTTTCTGATACACACTTCTTGGAGAGAAATAAGAGAATCTACAACTAGAAGATCTCACTACTGTTATGCTGTGAAAGTCTAAAGAAGATTCTAAACAAAGGAAGATTGATCCACAAGATCTCTGGACTTGTAGTCACAAGAAGAAGAAGGCATGCTATTCAAAGCTCTCATTCTGAAGTTTCTTCTTCTACAAACAATCTTCCTGTATTACTTGGTAGGGTTCTTTGTGAGCCTGAGTCGGTAGGATCTTGTGATAGATCTGAGTGGTAGGGTTCTAAGTGAGCCTGAGTTTGGTAGGATCATGTTGAAGATCTGAGTGTTTGTAAGACTTGTAAAGTCTGAGCCTGTAAGGTTCTGTGTGAACCTAAGTTGTAAGATCGGTTTATAGTGAAAAGATCTGAATTGGAGAAGTTGCCTAGTCTAGAGCACTGCTAGATAGGTGGGAGGGACAGTGGACTACCTCTAGACACATTGTCTAGCAGGGAACCACTATAAATCATGTGTGTTTTTCGGTGATTTCTTGTTGTGATGTGACTGTTAAATTAAAAGTAGCAGATAATCCTAAAAACACCTAATCACCCCCTCTAAGTGTAGTTTATAGACAACTCATATCTTTCAATTGGTATCAGAGGTAGGGTTAGTTCAAAGGCTTAACAACTTAGAACAGGATCTACAAATTTAGTGGGTTGTACTAAATTAATGGTTAGTGAGCATCATAAGGAAATGAGCTCAATGAAGCTTCCCATCTGCACCAAGGAGAACTTTCCCATCTGGCTGCAAAGAATTAAGTTGTACATGGAAGCCTCAAACCCTAGATTCTATGTGGCAGTAGAAGAGCGACCATATGTTCCCTTGAACATTCCTGTGGATCCAACAGATGTTCCCACACCTAATACCTTATCTCAGTTCACCAAAGATGAAGTTGTCTTGGTCACTATGGACAAAAGGGCTAAGAACATCATTGTGAATTCAATTGATGATTCAACATTTCAAAATCCAATTCATTGCAAAAAAAAACTAAGGAAATGTGGGATTCTTTAGTTGTCTACATGGAAGGAATTGAGGAAGATAGGGATGAGAGCAAATCCCTTCTGAATCAGGAGTATGAATCCTTCAAGCAAGATAAGAAGGATGACATAGCTACCTGCTATGAGAAGTTCTTCAGGATTGTCAATGGGCTCAAAACTTATGAAAGAGAGTTCACCAACTATGAACTTAATGATAAATTCCTGAGATCCCTGAACAAAGAATATGACATAAAGCTGTGTGCAATAAGAGAAGTTGACAATCTGGGAGCAATGGAGCCAAGACAGCTGTATGGCAAGCTCCTATGATATGAGCTGCAGATAAATACCAGAAAGGCTGAGGAGGAAAACTCTAATGCTTACAACAGAGAAAATGCAGTAGCCTTTAAAGTTGAAGCTTCCAGAAAGCACAAGACAGTGGAGCATGTCTATGTCTCAGAGGAAGAGGCCTCAAGCAACTCCAGCTCAGAACTCCTTGATGAAGAACTCTCATTGTTCACCAATAGTTTAAGAAACTGCTGAGAAACAGGAGAAGCGGAAACGGAAAATATGAAGCTTCGCCCTCCAGCTTCAAGAGAGAAGACAAGTCGGGAATGAAACACAGATCAGACAGGTATGACTCCAAATCCATCAAACAAAAATCTTATAACATTGTTTGTTATAGCTGCAAGAAGCCTGGACATGTCATTGCTGAATGTCCATTCAAAAGATAAGAGAAGAGTGAGGAAAGAAAGCACTCAAAGAATATGAAGTCAGAGAAAAGCTTTATGGCAAAGAAAGTGAAGACACTCAGTGACAGTGACACCGATTGTTCTTCATCAGAATCAGACAGCCATTTAGCAGCCATGGCTTTCTCAGATGAAGAATGTTGTGATGAAACTCATCACAAACAGGTAATTCAAAAAGCCTCTCCTACCGTCTCTGACACAGATTCAGATGCAAGCTCTTCTTCATTAGTAAGAGAAGTTGACATTGACTATATTGAGAAATTTGGTGCATTGCTTGATGCCCTTAAGAAAGCAAAAGCTCTCTGTAAGGCACAAGCTGCAGAGATCATCTCCTTGAGTGGGAAGAGAGATGAACTACTTGAGAAAGTCGTTGAGCTAGCTCAAGAGAAAACCAAATTATTTATCCCTCCACTGAGCACTAGCACTTTAACTGAAGTCATCAAGCGCAAGAATTTTAGAATCAAAGAGTTGGAGGATATGGTATTAAAGGAAAAAAAGATTGTGGCTAGTTATTCCAAGCCACAAACAGTTCTTCCCTTGTTTGATGGCTTTTCACAAACAAAAAAGCAAGGTTTGGGCTACACTCAAGGTGAAAACTATGAGAAATATACCCAAGGAAAGACTATCTTTAGAAAAGTGATCATACCCACAAATTCATATGATCACAATAGCATCTATGGTTGCCAAGAAATCCAGAAGATAGACAGCAGTCTTAAGCTGCCTTCTACCTGGCTAAGCAAGAGACAAGCTTTTCTTGGGAAGAGTCCACTACCTGCACCCCAAAAGAATCCTCCAGTGAAAGCCTTCAAAAATTACCATGTTGGGGAAAACCCTTCATCCCCCAAGAAGGGAAGGTTAGCTGTCAAGCAACATCCTCACCTAGTTAGTCCCAATACCACAAGAAAATCTAGATGCAATAGAATTGAATATTGGTGTTGTGGAAAAGTAGGGCACATTGCCTTAGACTGTTGGTTCAACCCAACTGTCTAGAATTATTCCCACATGACAACAAAAAGGCAGGCTGCTAAATCAATTTCTATTAAGCACCTAGGACCCAAGAGAGACTGGGTTCCTAAGGAAGTATTGTTGTTTTGCAGGTATGTCCAAAAACCACCAAGACTCCTATATGGTACTTGGACAGTGGATATTCTAGGAATATGACTGGAACAAGAACCCTATTGAAGGAGTTTGCACCTGTAGAAGATGGACCCAAAGTTAAATTTGGAGGATCTGACAGAGGTGTAATCAAGGGCTATGAATAGATCACAAATGATAGTATCACTATCACAAGAGTAGCTTTTGTGGAAGGGTTACAACATAACCATATAAACATAAGTCAACTATGTGACCTGGGATATGCTGTTTCCTTCCACAAGGATAAGTGCCTGATAGAGGAATCTGAAAATGAATCCGTCCTAATAGGCACTAGGAGTGGAAATATTTATTGTTTGAATTTTATTTGCATTAGGAAAAATGAGCCTGTATGTCTTGTAGCAAATGATGGAGTGTCTGCTTGTGTAAAGTTGCATAAGAGACTAGCCCACATTAACTACAAGTCTCTCAAGAAATTAATGATAGAGAACTTGGTAAGGGATGCTCCTAAGCTGGATTTCTTAGAGATGAGTCCTTGTCATGCACACCAAATGGGCAAGCAAACAAGAACTTCATTTAGAAGCATACAGGACAAAGAATCCACTAGGTGCTTATACCTATTGCACATGGACTTATTTGGTCCTATGACAGCGCACAGCTTAGGAGGAATGGATTATACATTGGTTATTGTTGATGATCACTCTAGATTTGGCTGGTTGTTCTGTTTGAAACACAAGTCTGATACCCTAAGTACATTCAAGAATTTTGTCAAACAAATTCAGAATGAAGTAAACAGCTCTGTGGTAAAAAACAGAAGAGATCATGGAACTGAATTTTAGTCTAGGTCAATGAACAAAGTTTGTAAGGAAGAAGGTATCCTACAAGATTTTTCTTCTCCCAGAACTCCCCAACAAAATGGGGTGGCTGAGAGGAAAAATAGAACACTTATTGAAGCTGGGAGGACCATGCTAAGTGACTCCTCACTCCCAGAATACCTGTGGGCTGAGACAGTCAACACTGCATGTCATGTGCAAAATAGAGCACTCATCAATAAGAACCATAATAAGACTCCTTATGAGCTAATTAACGGTAAGAAGCCAACACTAGCTTACTTCAAAATCTTTGGAAGTAAATGATATGTGCTGAAAAATAATAAGCACTACATTACCAAATTTTCTGAAAAGAGCTATGAAGGTGTCTTTGTAGGATATAGCAAGCATAACAAATCCAATAGAGTCTTCAATAAGAATGCTCTTACAATTGAGGAATCTATATATATTATTCTTGATGAGAGCAGCATGTTGCATAACCCTTCTTCTAGTTCATCCAGTGCAGGAATTGAAGAAAGATTAGAGACCCTCAAAATCAGAGAAGAATAAACAGTTGAGAAGAATGAGTATTCCACACTGGAATCTATTCTAGAAATACTAGAAGAGTCTACTGAAGAGCCAAATCTCCTAAATGATAACTATGAAGTAGGAGCTGAAGAGGTTACTGAAACAAGAGAACCAACAAGTGTAATGCCTACAGCTATGAGACATCTTAGAAATCATCCAGCAAATCAGATAATTGGTGAGCTCACTCATGGAGTTAGAACCAGAAGAAATGCACTAAATAAAATCTTGCACCTCAGTTTTCTATCCTAACTTGAGCCCAAGAAATTTGAGGAGTCCAACAAAGACCAATTCTGGGTTATGGCTATACAAGAAGAGCTAAATCAATTCAAAAGATGCAAGGTATGGAAACTTGTCCCAAGGCCACTAGGGCATAATATTATTGGGACAAAGTGGGTCTACAAAAATAAGATGGATGAAGCTGGATTGATTGTAAATAACAAGGCATGGCTGGTAGCTCAAGGATACAGGCAGGAGGAAGGCATAGACTTTGATCAGACATTTGCACATGTTGCTAGATTGGAGGCCATCAGACTTTTTCTAGCCTATGCTGCATACAAGGTGTTCAAAGTCTATCAAATGGATGTCAAATCAGCATTCCCCAATGGAAATATAAAAGAGGAAGTCTATGTAGCTCAACCACCAAGTTTTATCTCTCCAACCTTTCCTGACCATGTGTATTTCCTCAAGAAAGCCTTATATGAGCTGAAGAAAGCACCAAGGGCTTGGTATGAGACACTGTCTACCTTTCTCCTTGAAAACAAGTTCTCAAGAGGGAAAAAAGATAAGACTCTTTTCTTGAGAGAGTTGAAAGGCCAGATCCTTTTGGTCCAGATATATGTTGATGACATTATATTTGGATCAATAGATGGGAGTCGTTGCAAAAAGTTTGATAAACTTATGCAAAGTAAATTTGAAGTGAGCAGTATGGGAGAACTTAAATATTTCTTAGGTCTCCAAGTAAAGCAATCTGAGGAAGGAATCTTCATTTCTCAGGCCAAATTTACCTTGGATATCATAAAGAAATTTGGTATGAAGAACTCTACCCCTATGAGAACTCCTATGGGTTCAACTGTGTCTCTAGACAAGGATGAAAAAGGGAAACCTTACAATGAGTTCATCTATAGAAGCATAAGTGGCTCATTGCTCTACCTCACTCCTAGTAGGCCAAACATCATGTTTTCTACATGTGTCTGTGCAAGATATCAACTGAATCCTAAAGTATCTCATCACTCAACAGTGAAAAGAATTTTGAGATATCTGAAGGGTACTCCAAATCTGGGGCTCTGGTATCCTAAGTCAAATGATTTTGAGCTGTGTGGTTATTCTGATGCAGACTTTGATGAGTGCAAAGAGGACAGGAAAAGCACTTCAGGAACTTGTCAGTTATTGGGGAGAAGGCTTGTGTCCTGAAGTAGTAAAAAGAAAAACATCATTGTTATCTCCACAGCTGAATCCGAATACATTTCAGCAAGTAGTTGATGTGCACAACTCCTATGGATTCATCATCAATTAGAGGATTGCAATTTGCACATTACGAGAACACCTCTCTTTTATGATTCCTCAAGTGCCATTTCCATTGCCAAAAAACCTGTGGCACATAGTAGAACAAAGCATATTGAAATTAGATATCATTTTATTAGGGAGCATGTTGAAAAAGAGGACATATGCCTTGAGTATGTCAATACAGAGAGGCAGATAGCTAACATTTTCACTAAGCCTCTTGATGAATCCAATTTCAATCAATTCAAAATTTGAATTGGTAATGTTAAGTTCTTAAATTGGGCATGCTGAATCCATCATATCTCCTTTTAGTAGGTATCAAATATTTCTGATTATGGGCTAGATCTCACATAAGGTCCACCCTAAAGTGATTTGACAACCTTAGTTTTTTAAGACAGGAAAATTGCTTCACGAAGAATATCATCTTAATCGATCACGACGACATTGATGAAGTCTCGACAACAACATCCAAGTATTGTCGATATTACTGGAATCTCAACGACAAAGCAGAAGCAATTTCGACGACATGAATAAAAGACATCATAGGATACGACATCGTCATCATTGCGCCGCAATTACGGGATTCTCAAAATGATACGGGAGGATTTGAATAGGTACATGCCCCTTTATCTTCCCAATTCATTATCATATATATTGGACATTGTGTAAGCATAGAAATCAAACACACACGAAACCATAGAATTCCTCCCTCATCTTCTTCCTACCGAAGACTCTCTGATAAAGCAATGGCGCCGTAAAAGAATGACGAGAAGGAGAACATCTGAAGGATGGTTTTGATAAGTCAGAAGAGGATCTGGATATCGTAATCAGCCTATTGTACGCATCTGAATTTGAATACATTCTCACTGAGCCAACTCGTCTCTACCATTCCGCCGTCTCGGCATTTTATGAAAACGCTGAATTTCACAAATATGAAAGAGAAATTCGTACTGTTGTGGCTGGCCAACAAATCCAAGTGACTACAGAAAGTTTGTCCAAAATCCTCCAACTCACTGCTTTTGACAAGGATGAGAAAGAAGAAGAAATCTCAGAGGCAGATATTTATGAAGGGCTGACATGGTGCAGCTTTGAAACCAAACCTTACGACAGCCTCCAGAGGATGCACATGAACATGCAAGGCAAATTACTTATAGATATAATTGGAAAAGTGTTGCTATGTAAGACATGCTCATATGATCGAGTCTCTACAGGAATGTTTGAGGTAATGGTTAGGGTGATCTTAAACAAAAAGACTGACTGGGGAAGTTGGTGTTTGGCATGATTATAGAACACATCAGCTTTCCAAACTTTAGAAGAATCTTGTCTCTATATCTCAAGATTAACATCTCTCATCTTCTCAAGGTTTCAGAATCAAGTCCTCTCCACTATCTCAAAAAGATAGATGTAAAAACAGTGAGTCGATGGGAGAAGAAAATTCACCAAGAAGGAGGCAGGTGAACCTTCACTGCAAGGTGCTCAAGGATCACAAACCCCTTCCCTAGCTCCAATAGTTTCTCAGGGAACCCTATCTTTTGTTGAGGGGAGCCTCTGAGAGACGACACCCTTGTAATGGACAATGCTCTAGCACCTCAAGAGGAGGTGAATCCAGCACATGAACAGCTATCTGATCCATCAGCTATTTTGAATAAGGAATCAAAAGAACCTGAAGAAGTTCCCAGTGGTGACCATGAAGTAGATCATGAGCTAGATGCATCTGGCAGATCCAAGCATGCATTTCTTAATGATGAAATGCATATACATTCAGAAGAAGAAGATCATGAGCATCTCTCTACAACCTCTGCACAAATGGAGGGGGAGCATACTGGTCAATCCACAATGCTACCATCACCTCCAAAAACAGAAGATGAGCAACATCCTCCACCCATCACGGTTCCCACAATTCTATCCACTGATTTCCTGTCCCAAATAGAAGGTCAATTGAATAGACAAATAGAACAATTTGAATCCTATGTTAATCAGGCTGTTACAAGTGTTGGATCGGTCGGCGCCCTTAGAGGGGGGGGGGGTGTATAAGGGTTTTCAAAAACTTTAGATTATATTTAGAAAAACTTCGGAATATTGCAAGATTAATAAAAAGACATCAAGTAAAACAATAATAAAGAGATATGCTTTATTAATATCAAATAATGTTTTACAAAACTTTATTTCTATGACGCTAGAAATCGGAGGCGACTAATAAAAATTCTTTTTCATTTTCTATACCCACTCGTATCCCCACGAACCGGTTGGCTTTAGCCGATCTCTCCCCAGATACGGCCTCAAGCCGCTCTAGCCGATATATCCCCAGAAAGGCCTCGAGCACCCCATAGACCTAACCTAGATCTAGTCGCCAACACGAGGCGAATTTCAGCCCTAAGTCCTACCCCAGACCTAGTCGCCAACACGAGGCGATTTCACTACCGTTTACAGAAAAGATATGAAATGAAAAGACAATAATATAAAAACTCCCTCTATGTGGATCTCTTGGAGAAGTGGACGAAGGCCCGCAGAGTATGATCGTAGTCGATGCGGCCTTTCGTCACGATGATGACGCGTGTTGAAATCTTCTCCACGGATCTCCTTAAGGCTTTATGGAATTGTGGGAGTATCGCTCTGAATCTTCCTCTCTCTGCTGTGGCACGAAGCTCTGGAGTTTGGGATTGGAGGAGGATGAAGAATTCGGAGCCAAAGGATCCAATTTATAGCCTTTACGCTACCGTCGGCGCTAGCGCTACCGCCGACGCTAGCCCGGATTAGGAATGATCTTGCGCGGCCGAATCTCCCCTCTATGGCAACAATTTGCTCTATGCCTCTTGTGCGCCATGCTACCGTCAGCACTAGTAGCTACCGCCGGGCGCTAGCTCCTTCTAAAAATGCCGCCGGAATTGAGCTAATCAATGCTAGCGTCGGGCGATATCGCTACCGCCGGCGCTAGTGAGCCTCTTCGAATTGTGAGCTCAATTTTGGGGGCAGACATCATGAGTACTCCTTGAGTCATGTGGACTATGCTAACCTGCACACTTGAACACACAAGATCAAATACACATAAGATTTGTTATTCTCAAACCTAGGAGATGCGGAAGACCATGTTCCAACAAACTCCCCCTTTTGATAATAACAAATCCATTAATGATAAAACAAAACATTAATAAATAAGCATGATGAGACTATACTTGTGTGTGTGTGAGAGTGATAACTTTAGGATAATTATTGATTTTAGCATTTAGAATTGCTCCCCCTAAATACATGCTCCCCCTATTTGAATTCTCCCCTAATATGTATGCTATCAACTTAATCAATCATGTTGGGTTTGCATTTTGATAGCGGATTATATATTTATCATGTTAGTTCTCCCCCTTTTACATTTTATCATGTTATTTCTCCCCCTTTGTTATTAGCAAAAGTGGGTAGGGAAACAAAGCACTAAAAAATGTGTAAATAAAAGAGAAGGCATGATCGAGCTTTTTAAGTAAATGATAAGGAGTTTTAGAAGTCTTTCATTGAAAATGATCAGAGTTATGACTTATTTTATCCCTTTTGTTTGTAGTTCTCCCCCTTTTTTATATCAGAGTTTAAGCAAAAAATAATGATTTCCCCTTTAAATAAGAGTTTTAAGCCTAAAAACAATCATGATTTCCAAGTAACCAATCTATCCAGACAATATGTCAACACCCTAGCCCCGTACTAAGTGACGGATGGGCATGAGGAGCTGCAAACATGCCGTAGGTTGGGGTGTTAATCCCATATGCAAACACTAGACAAAAACTTAACCTAGCACTCTTTTCCCCCAGTGCCTCGCAAGGCCCCACTGGAACCCTCCCCGGTTAAGGACAAGACATGACTAGAGATAAGGTTATCTAATGTCTACAACCCTACGCCCCCTATATGGTGAGAAATGAAGTCATGGATAACAATTATTGGAAACATTAAGCATTTAAATCTAATGGGAAATATCATAGCATATGGGTTTATATTTTTATTTGAAATTTTGAAATAAAACTCACATAGCTATATTGAAATTCATGAATGAATCAGATCTTGAGTATTGCGGAAGATTTCGAAAAAGAAATATCATAATACTAAATAAGAGTTTAAGTTAAAAGAGATGTTTTATACGCAATATTTCACTTGTTGGAGGAGTGTTTAGAATAGAACTAGATCAGAGTTATAAGCAAAAAAAATTCAACCAATATAAAGTTTACCAAGCAAGTCTACCACTTGTTGCAAGAAAGGAATTTGAAGATTCAAGTGATGATGCACACAAGATGAAAGATTTTAAATAAGTATTAAAGTGCAAGGTAAAACAATTATATGGTTATGATGCGGAAGACATATAGAAGTACAAAAAACATCTTATGGTAATCAATGATGGTTCATAAAAAGATATATGAGTTCAATTTCAAAAAGAAGATGTTTTTGTAAATCATTTTGCATTTAAAATTTTTGTTTTGACAATATAGTAACCAAGCATGAATTAATCTTATCAAAAAGAGATTACTACAATGTTACTTTAATTCACAATTTCAAAACATACCAAACATTGTAGAAAGCATGCTAGGTTATCTAGTGCATTTCATAAATAAAGAGTAGTATAGAATTAGCATTATGATCCAATACTCATGAGAAGAAGTGTTATGGAAGACAATGATGTGCATAAAAGTGTATTTTGAATAGAGTAAACAAATATTTTAATCAAAAATACAAGTAATATGTAAAGTAAAGAGCACAATAAAACCCAAATAATTTTACTTCCACTCACTTCAATGCACAAAGAAAAATGTACAACTACCAAGGTGCTCTGCACACACAATGCTCATCAAAACTTATCAGGGTGCAAAGTAGTGCTTGGGGGATCACATAGTTTTATTCTTCAAGATTGATTTTTATTGGGATCCGGTGTACTTAAGAATAAGTGGTTTTTATTTTGAAAGAAAGATATGGTTTGCACAAGATACTTTATAATTCTTTACAAGGTGCTCAACCTCACAACGCTTATTAAGACTTATCAGGAGGTTCAAGTAGTGCTTGGTGGAGTTATCTTTATCACTTTATTTTATGATTTTGTTTTGTACAAAGTTCTCCGAATACACTTGTTTTGCAAACCAATATAGTTTATGAAAAAGATAACCACTTTTCTTAACTTTTAAAAGTGCAAATAAAGGTTGTGTAGGTAAGATACTTGTGCAATTTTAATTCATTGTACTATTACAAAACATACACAAACATTCTTAGATTAAACACATAAGTAGACAATGCCAAAAAAGTGAGTGAATTGCGATCATTATCAACCATAAAACATTACTCATACTTAGAGGCATGCTACGCATAGTTCTACACAACTTTTTCAATATAAATTATGCACATATTAATAGATGTATCAAAGCATGATGAAGGCAATGTTCAAAGTAGTTTGAAAAGATAAATTGCAACATTATAGAAGTTCTAAATAATAGATTAAATCATGCTTGATTTTCAATGAAGTTCATACAATATTTTTGATATTTTTAAAGAGTAATTTTTATTTAAAGTTTGAACTCATAAAATTGATCTTGGACTTCCCAAGGGCTACCTTGTGAGAGGTTCGCCCGGTACTAGGTGATATGATTGGATGATAACCCAAATCACCCTTTCGCAGGATACATAGTAAAGTTAAGTTCAGAAGAATAATTTTGATACTTGTTTTTGTTTTGTTTTATATTTTTGTAGTTGATTTTTACAAATAAAAGAATACTTTGTAATTTTTATATTTGAGTTTTGCATAAAGATGAACTTTAAATAAAGGAAACAACACAAGCAAAAAAAACATATTTTTGTAATTTGGTTTTTGTAGTTTTGTATTTGATTTTTCAAAAAATAAAGAAACACAGAAGTGCAAAACTAAGTAGAAAATATAGATTTATATATTTTAAGGGATTTTTAGAAATTTAAAAAATATAGAAAAATGAACATGGACGCTAGCGCCTGTGGTAGTGCTAGCGCGGGAGACAGTGAACGCTTTTTTAGGATTTTAGAAATTTTGATTGGTGGTCTTGATTAGGTGTCCCAATAGTAGTTCCATGCTGAAGTTACAGATTTTTAGGAGATGTTTTGGATGGTCCAAATTGCATGAAACGTAAGCGATTTCTTATATGACTTGACAAAATAATCATTGCATTAGATATATTTACTTATGTTTTCATTTTGACTTTTCTAAAGACTTGTGCTCATAACTTAAAAAAATAGGAAATGAAAACCCAAGATATCATGTTTGAACAAATCAAATATGCATGGTTTCGGTGAACAAGGAGTAATGTTCATGCAAATAGTAACATGGATATGCCCTGACATATAAAACCTAACATAGATATAAATATTCTTTAGGTGACAATGTTAGTACGATAAATTTGAGATTAATGTTTTGCCAAAGTTTGATTGTGTTTCATCTTAGAGACCTAGAATGGAGTGATAATTCTATTTGATTTGATATCACAATGATTAAAAGGTATAAACTAGAAATAAATCACAATACACACATAATATACCATAACACCAACCATGGTAAACAATTATATTGTCAATTGTTATCATATAATTTGTGATAGTTGTTTATAGATGATTCTTGATATGAATTATGATTTTAGAGATGTTTAGCAAAAGATATCACTAGATCATGGTGGTGTTTGTGAATTCAATATTCATTATGAAGATAACTTCTTTCAACACATTTTAGTGATTTTCCCTTAATTAAGAATTTTGAATATATATATATATGATTTTTTGATAGGTGAACAATAATGATGGTTTAGATCATGTTTGACATCAAGGAGAGAACAAAATATAATTTTTTTGTGAACAATGACACCCATATTGAATGTTGAGGTTTTATTTAAATCTTGAATTTTCTTTTAGATCAAGTTATTTCACTCAACCACTTGTTGGTGAAGGCTAAGAATCTTAATAGCCTAATAACCGGATTTAATTTGAAATATCTTATAGCAAATTTAGAGTTTGATTCATATAGATAATATAAGATATTTATAATAATAAAAGATAGGTCATCAGAATAAAAATATGATTTTGAATTTTGATCAAAAATGATTTATAAACTCATTAAGCTTTATGAGATAAAATCATATTTCCAATACTATATATGATGATCATGGCATGATAGTTTAAAAAGAACACAAAAAGAATAAAATAGAAAAGACATTAAAGCACATCATGAAGTAGAAATTTGTGTATTTCATTTTAATTGATTTCTACTTCATGCAAATGATGGGATACTAATGAATAATAGATTTAAGTATCCAAAGAGGACCGGGAGTGATGGTTCCTTTGGGTACCCAAATACATCGTGTTTTCTTTTGGGGAGATATGATTGAATGGGCCCTTTTGATTTGAGTTTGTGTTTCATCTTTAACTTTTGGCCGCCATTCAAACATTGGTTTAATATTATTCTTATTTATCAAATTTCCATGATGATTTTCTTTCCTTTGAAGATTATAATTTAAATTATCGTTTATAGGAAATTTGTGTAATTTCAATTTTAAGTTGGGAGAAACATGATTTTGTAAATAATGATGATTTGGTTTTTGATATGAAAAATCATTTTGTTTCTTATTCCCATTGTTAGATTTAGTTAAGATATTTGTATTCAACTTGCTTTTAGATATTGCTTGATTTTCTAAATTTGTATGTTTTGAATTTGTATTTATAATTTTTATAAGCAAGTTGATTTTTGATTTTAATTCATCATTCTTTATCTTTAGATTATGCCTAGCTTTATTATAAGCTGTTGTGCTATTTTTAAGAGTGGAGACAATAGAGTCGATGTGATTTTGATACTCATTTCTAAACTCATCAAATGTTTCATCCATCTCTTTTATTTCAATTTCATAGTCCTTACACTTAGCACAAATAATTTTTAAAGATGAATTTTCTAAACATAATTTTTTATTTTGTTCTCTTATAAAAATAATTTCTTTTTCAAGTTCCTTAAATTTTTCTTTAATATCATTACAATCAAGACAAGATTTTGTATTTTCAATTGAAGTTACATGAGTAAAGCTAGATAAATCGGATTTTGATACTACTTTAACTTTTGCTTTTAAATTTTTATTTTCTAAGCGCAATAGTTTATTAGCATTCTTTAATTTCTTAATTTTGCGCTTAGTATTTTGTAACAATTGTAATGAAGAGATAGAAGTACAAAAGATAGAATTTGATTTCCTTACATTGCTTTTGGATGAGGGAGGATTTGAACATATTGTTCCTTTGTCTTCTTCTTGGCACTCCTCTTCCAAAAGTAAGATTTCTTCTTCTTTTTCTCTTGGTGTATTGTTCTCCTTTTCTATTTCAATATTCTCCATGGCTTCGCTCTGAGAGAGATCTTCTTGAATGATAATGGATGCATGTACGTTCTTTTCCACCTGTGTTTGTTCCATACCTGCGAGAGGAAGATCATACATTTCTTCAAGAAATTTCCATACTTTATAAGCACTAGAAAAGCAATACACAAATTAGAAAACTTCATTTGAGAGACCACAAAATAGATAATGTTTAGCTTTTTCATCTAAATGAAGTTCCTTTTTATTTGATTCATCCACACGTCTTATAATTGCTAAGTTCCATACTTCGATATCTAAAGTTTTAATAAAATTTTCCATTAAAATGTTCCATCCTTTATAATTTGTTCCTTCAAATAAAGGTGGTGCAAGTGATTTTTCCTCTTCACAAAAATCTCCCCCACTAGTAGAAGCGAGATCATGAGACGCCATTATTCCCGGTTGTTAAGCCGGTTGGAATAAAACCGCTCTGATACCACTTGTTGGATCGGTCGGCGCCCTTAGAGGGGGGGGGGGGGGTGAATAAGGGTTTTCAAAAACTTTAGATTATATTTAGAAAAACTTCGGAATATTGCAAGATTAATAAAGAGACATCAAGTAAAACAATAATAAAGAGATATGCTTTATTAATATCAAATAATGTTTTACAAAACTTGATTTCTATGATGCTAGAAATCAGAGGCGACTAATAAAAATTCTTTTTCGTTTTCTATACCGACAAAAATCCCCACGAACCGGTTGCCTTTAGCCGATCTCTCCCCAGATACGGCCTCAAGCCGCTCTAGCCGATCTATCCCCAGAAAGGCCTCGAGCACCCCCTAGACCTAACCTAGATCTAGTCGCCAACACGAGGCGAATTTCAGCCCTAAGTCCTACCCCAGACCTAGTCGGCAACACGAGGCAATTTCACTACCGTTTACAGAAAAGATGTGAAGTGAAAAGACAATAATATAAAAACTCCCTCTATGTGGATCTCTTGGAGAAGTGGATGAAGGCCCGCAGAGTATGATCGTAGTCGATGCGGCCTTTCGTCACGATGATGACGCGTGTTGAAATCTTCTCCACGGATCTCCTTAAGGCTTTATGGAATTGTGGGAGTATCGCTCTGAATCTTCCTCTCTCTGTTGTGGCACGAAGCTCTGGAGTTTGGGATTGGAGGAGGATGAAGAATTCGGAGCCAAAGGATCCAATTTATAGCCTTTACGCTACCGCCGGCGCTAGCGCTACCGCCGGCGCTAGCCCGGATTAGGAATGATCTTGCGCGGCCGAATCTCCCATCCGTGGCAACAATTTGCTCTATGCCTCTTGTGCGCCATGCTACCGCCAGCGCTAGTAGCTACCGCCGAGCGCTAGCTCCTTCTAAAAATGTCGCCGGAATTGAGCTAATCAATGCTAGCGCCAGGCGCTATCGCTACCGCCGGCGCTAGTGAGCCTCTTCGAATTGTGGCCTCAATTTTGGTGGCAGACATCATGAGTACTCCTTGAGTCATGTGGAATATGCTAACCTGCACACTTGAACACACAAGATCAAATACACATAAGATTTGTTATTCTCAAACCTAGGAGATGCGGAAGACCATGTTCCAACAACAAGTTGCAGAAATGACCTGTCTTCTAGAATAGTGTACTACAAGAAGATATTAATCATCTAAGCCATCAAAACTCAAATGTATATCAGACTGCTGCCACTGCTGTGGCCAATACAGGGACTAAAATAGCCAACAAAAATCAAGCTACCTTTCTCATTGGACATCAACTCAACATTGTACTTTACAGATTGAATATTCTAAGAGACAACAAATAGTCCATCATCCACAATCAAGATGTGTCCTTCAATGATTTTGAGGATGCCATCAACACTGTACTTCAAAGAATATCATCCTCTGCTCAGGTCTCTCAAGAGCTAGTGGACAATGTAGGTGAAACTATATTGCACCAATTTCAAGTCACCCAAGATCATCTTTCCAATTCTTTCAATCAATCTGTCAGAGTATCTTAGGGAACCCTTATGGATGCTATTGGAAATCTAAAAAATCTTCTGGGTAGAAAACTTCTAGCCTTTCAGGCATCCCTCTCTAAGGACATATTTTTAGAAGCCAGAAAGGGGGAGATAATGTCAAGCCATCATGCCGTATGGCTAGCTAATGAAGTCAGATTCTCTCTGAATCTTGAGCCTATGAACTTTGGGATTGCCTACCAACATCCAACTCTAGAAGGCAACATCCCTGAAGAACCCTCTCACAGTGCAATGCCTGAAGTACCTCCAGAACAATATCAAGAGCCTGATAGCTACCAAGGGTATTTTGTTGATGAGCCTGCTAGTGGAATTAGGCAAGCCAGGAAAAACAAGAGACATTAGGATGATTCTGAAGAGCTAGAAGCAAAAAGAAAAAGAATGGATGAAGTAAAGAAAAACCAAAACATTGAAGAATGGAGCCCTTGCTCAAGGGCTATCATCCTGAACACTTGGAATCTATATCAGCAGAGAAAGCATGACAGGGGTACATTCTAAAGCTTTGAAGAATGGCAGAAATATGAAATATGTGAAGATGGCAGAAGGGACTACTAGAACAAAATCAAGATGGGAGATACTTCAGTGCCTACACATACACCTTTCAGATATCACCATAAGCCTTATAACTATTTTGAATGGAAAAAATAGAAAAAGGCTGAAGCGAGCAATCCAAGAATGTTGGACCATCTGGGAAAGGCAAAAATGAATGATTGAAGAAGGAGTATAGCTATCACATGCACATTTCTATGCTTCACATTTTTTCATATAGTATATTGATAATGTATTGGACTGTTGTTAATCAATATATACAGTGATTAAATGCTTGATTAATTATTAATAATTATATTTGTTAGTAAGGCCTATCTATACATGTAGGTTCTGTCTTCTTCAAATAGGGGAGATTGTTGGGTATTATGCCTTCAATGTCTCTAGATTTGAAGAAGGAACACAAGTATGGATTGTAAGACCCCTCACCCGGAACATAAGACATGGCCGAGGGGAGTTCTATGCCCAGGACAGCCGCCTTGCGGAAGTTCCATCCCATGGGCTAGCCCCCTCGACAATACGTCTATCCTGCCGGCTATTCTCACATATTATCATGCCATTCCATCAATAATAAAAAAAATAATAGAAGCCATAGATTCACCACTAAGTATTATTGTCCGTTCAAGTGCAAAAGGATAGGTAGCTACAAAAGCTCAAGTTAAACATCAGAGTACAAACTTGCCCTAAGGCTACATCTCAAAACACTTGCTCACATATGTCACTAATGGTAGCGAAGGTATCGTAGTCACATGCCCTGTCACCCTGGCCTGGCTGCCCTCCTGCGTAGTACACTGCTGCTCTCCCTGCCGCTGGGTATCCTCCTAAAAATAGTGATGTAGCAACCGTTAGTCATAAAGACTAAGTGACTTCACATCCTCTCCCCTAGCGAATCTTTGGCACCGGGCGGAAGGAAAAAAGGGAGGACGCTGCAATATAATCAGTGTAAAAAATACAACAGGTGGCAAAGGAATAATTATCATAGTATATATAACACAGTATAAGAGTGCATCCAATCTAGCAGTATAGTCAGCAACAAAGTATAAGCAGAGCAGTGTATATAAAGAACTGAATTGAACTTAACTTATAATGATGCCCATACAAGCTTATAAGTTAAGGGTCGTTTGCAACAATAAGTAACTCATCATATAAAGATGCATATACAAATTTATATGACAAGGATCTTTATGCGGTGCAAAGAAATGAATGTATGTATGATGGCTCACCCAAGATTTATGCACGCACTCTAATTTGCTATGTCGACATAGACTCGTACTTCCCGCTTTTCGAGGGTAACTAGCCTCTCAGGCGCCCCCCGTCGTGGCCAGACGGTGGCAGTGTAACTGGCTTCTCTACTACTAGGCGGGTATGAACACTACCTGTAACACCCCAGGTTTTTCTTATAGTTAATTTAAGTAGGGTTATGGTATCAATGTTAGTTTTAATAGCAAAGCTACCGTTGCGAAGTGTTAATGCGGGAGGTCCTTACCATTTCGTGAACGTCGCCGTCGTCGTTCGGCCAGTAATTATAGATCGAGTCATATTTGCAATATATATATATTTATAAGTGTGTATATATGAAGCTTTTTTTTTCTTTTGTTGTTACATGAAGAGGCAAACATTTATGATTATGTTTTCGCTTAGGAGGGTTTGCATGTGGGTAGATATATACGTATAATTATGCATATGTAGGTTTATGTAATACAAAAGAAAAGGAGAGAATAGAGGGGGGCTTTATACAAATGTATACATATATATATATATAGTTATATATATATATATATATATATATATATATATTTGTACAATACATATGTGAAATTGCTTGTGGGAGGGGCATATTAAAAGTTTGTATGTATGTGTGCATACATTCATGTTTTATAGTATTGTTAAAACAAAAAAAAATTTAGACTAAATATATATTTATATGCTTAGGGGTTTAAGGCTGCAGGAAATTTCTTTTCATTCTCATTCCCCTCCTTTCCTCGATGACCCCAAACATTTCCGAGTGCGTTCTAATGGCGGGCTAGGGTTGCGCCAGAGTCGCCGGGCATCGGTGGCTTATGCCATCGGAGGGATCTTGGAGTCGCCGGAATTTGTCCTCTTCGTCGGAGCTAGGGCATTCCTCGGCTCTCGGCGTGTTTGTCGCGATCCGGCGAGTCGCCCGATGAATCCGAGGCAAGGAAACACTTCCCCTTCCTCCCTCTTAACTTCTTTATTTCCTTTAGACTTGATAAAGGGGGGTGCTGCTTCCTCTGTTGCTCGATATATCCTTATGCTAGTTGCTATGGTTGGGTGAATTCTTTTATGTTGCCCTCTCTTATATGCTACTTGCTATGGTTGGGTGAATCCTTTTATGTTGCCTTGTCTTATATGCTAGCTGCTATATGTTTGGGTGAATTCTTTTATGTGTCCATCTCTTATATGTTGGCTGTTATGTGGCTGGGTGAGTTCAATTTGGGCTTTCATGAAGAAACCTCCTCCTTGGTTTGATTGGTAGCAGGTATAACCCTTGGTTTAGCATGGCAGCCATTAGTTTCTTTTTGTTCCCCTTGGATTACGATGGCAGCTAGTATGTCCCTTGGGTTATGATAATAACTTCTTGGAAATTCCTTGTTCTAGGCTAGCAGCTACTTGATATTTTTTCCTTGGCTACATGATTGGCAGTTATTTGATTTTCCTTCCTTAGTCTCATAATTAGCAACTATGTTGATTATGTTGGGAGTTTTGGTAAATTCCCTTGGTTAGACTAGTGATGATATACTAATGTCAATTACCCGGTTCATGATTTGTTTTTGATTTAAAGGCTAGGTATTTACTTGGGTATATGCTTAGTTAAATTTTCTGGGCTATATGCTAGAGATTTCGTTCTTTTAGGGAAGGTTGAGCCTATCAACTATTCATTTTATGCTGGGAATTTCCTTGTACTATATGTTATTGGCTAAATCTTGGCCTTATTTATTTAGTTAAGCATAAGCGGTCTTGCTCGGCAAATTTCCAAATCCTGCACTTTTCTTTTTGTTGGCTAAGTTTTGATGTTTTGGCGGGCTAAAATTTCCTGGAAATTTCGTATTCTAATTTTCTAACGATTTGGGGAAATTAGATGCTAAATTACCTGGGAATTTCTCTTGCTAGTTCTCGATGACTTAGCGAGGATAGGAATTGTTGTCTTGAAGTATTCGTGGATGAGACTTCGGCCTTGGGTCTCCTTCAGTTCCAGGGACCGGCAGCTTTGTACACATAGTAAAAGAAAGTGCCGAATACTATTATAAAGCACTCATATATATAGTAGTTATTGAAGGTTGTTAAATAGTTTTATACTTAAGGAGCAAATGTTAAGGTTCATCCTCCTATATTAAATATAAGACCCTCCCGGGACGTCAAACCAAGCATGTTGCTGATGAGTTTATGTTGGAATCTGGTGTTAAGCTGGAGAGTGGGTGGACGTATGGGCCCTCACCACTGTGGCTTTGGACTGGAGAGTGGGTGGACGTATGATCCCTCACCACATTGGTTTTAGACTAGAGAGTTGGTGGACGTATGGGCCCTCACCACAATGGCTTTGGACTGGAGAGCGGGTGGACGTATGGGCCCTCACCACAGTGGTTTCAGACTGGAGAGTGGGTGGACGTATGGGCCCTCGCCACAGTGGCTTGGGACTGGAGTGTGGGTGGATATTGAGGCCCCCACCACAGTTCTTCTAGCTTGTTGCGCAGCAGCTGGGTTTGGCCTGCTCTTCTTTTGGTTACTTTATACTCTATTCTGGAGATGTTTCATTTGGCTTGCGCACTTGTTCAAGGAAAACTGTTAAACTCGTGCCTTACTCTTGGACGATCTTTATACTTGTTGTCTTATAGCCTTCTTCTTTTCTCTTGCTGTTTTCTTGCACCCTTTGGATTGAGGCAATCTTTTCTTATGGATGCCTCAGGTTCTGGTCTGTAGCAGCCGCTGGTGTTAGAGCGGAGTCATCCAGCTTCACCCACTGAGGCCTCTCCTCCCCTATGGGTAATGATGCATTTTTCTTTTTTTGTTACTGTAGCCTTATCTTTTGGATTGTCTTCTCTCTTTCCTGTGGGTTCGTGTCAGCTATTAGCGCCCGTATGGCTTTTGCTCAGATGACTTGCATATGCTGCTACTTGTTTTCCTTTTTCTATTTTGGTTTTTGTATACATGTGCACTCTGGGAAAGGTATTATTATTTTTGGGTTTACGTGTAACTCTTTTAGCAAATTAATTTCTTTAGCTTGCCTTGCTTTACTTACTATTATGTATCACCTATTTGAAAAGCGTACAAAAAGTAATTTCTTATAATATACTAAATTTAGACTTTCGTACGCCATGGAGATATTTCTGGTCTTCAGCGCTCTTAGGGTAAAAAGGAACCTATTTTTCTTCCGTTGTGTAAGCATATCTTTTCTAATGGTGGCTATGTAGACCATAGGGCCGAGGGGCATGGCTCCCTAACAAAAGAAAGAAACGTTAAAAGATAATTCTTTTTTATACCTATCTTTTCTCGTTAAAGTGTTCGTTTGAGTGCTTGCCAGAACGTGTGTAGTTGTCCCCTGCAGGACGTGGCATCACGACGCGTATTTTTCACTTTACTCTGATATCGTAGCTTAATTCGGGGGAAAATACGGGTTGTGACAGTTGGTATCAGAGCCAGGTTGACCGGGTTGCTGGAAATGATCTGGTTGGCCCGGTTAACCGTCTAGTGAGAATCATTATTCATTGCATACACTCACCGATGGGTCATCGGTAGATCTCAGCTGAAGCATGAACACTACACTCATAAGCATGAAAGAAGTATAAGGGGCATATTATGTAGTATGGGATGCATAATATGCGTCTGTATATGGATCCTCATAGGTGACAACATGCGACTATTATGTAGTATGGGATGCATAACGTAGGTCGCATGCATGTCATTTAGATTTTCTTTTTCATTGCATGCAATAATATGTAGTATGAGATGCATAAGATTGCATGCGTACGCTGCTCATAGCATGCATTAAGGCCTTTTTTTATTTTGCATAGCACTGCATGCATAGAATAACATTGCATAAGCACACGTGCCAAGCTAGAGATCTAGACGATGAAAAATGTACACACATGATTTCAAAAGTAAGATACTAAGTTTATATGCATACGAGAAGGTGAACGAGAGGTAATGGATGGTATACCATCCCGAGTATAGCGAGATATTATGTACTAATATTTCCCAGAGAAAAAGCAGTAGCAAAAGCAAGTATTTGTATGTCTTCCCTTCCTAGAGGTTTGGGTCCAGTCTTATCGTACTGTTGGTTGTTGTTTCTGCTAGATATAGCTCCTAGGCATCAGCCTGCGAAACCTGTTCCCCAGTCTGAGGGAGAGACATCGGGTGCGCATAGTGAAGCGGTAATTGAAGAGCTGTGTCTGAATAACGAGACTTTGACGCGACAGTTGGTCGTGATGTAGGAGAAGATACAGGCGTTGTTGAATGCCACTCAGCGGCAGCAACCCGTTATGAGTCAGCCAGAGCCCGTCTATCCTGCACCCCTTGTTCCCCCTGCTGGGTTGCCGCCGGAGATGAACTTTATTTCCCACTTCCAGGGGATAGGACCCCCGACTTGTGATGGGAAGGCAGACTTTATGGCCCTTGATGATTGGATCTTGGCGATGGAGGAGATGTTCTCATATTCTGGTGTGTCGGTGGACCAAAGAGTGATGATTGCCGCCTTTCAGCTGAAGGGTTTGGAAAAAAGTTGGTGTAACAGGGAGAAGGAAGCACTCGTAGAAGGTTGCTCGTGGGAGCAGTTTAAGGGGGGACTGTTGAAGAAATTCCTTCCTGCAGTTGAGCAAGATCGCCTAATGAATAATTTCTTGCATCTAAAGTAAAGACAGCTCATAGTAGGCGAGTATGAGATTGAATTCAGCAAGCTGAGCAGGTTCGCCCCGGATTTGGTTGCCTCTGAGGAAAACCGGGTGAAGAGATTTTTGGGAGGTCTCCGTAGTGAGATCCAGCAGCTAGCCTGTGCTTACCGGTCTGTGAGCTTTGCGGATGCGGTGGAAGCCGCGCTGAAGGTAGAAGCAATTGAGAATGTCAAGAATAGAGGAAAGGAATTTAGAAAAGAGAAGAGGAAAGCAGGCGATGGGGGCAGCTCTGCTCCGAGTAAGAAGGGCAAGGTTGTATGCAGTATCTGTGGCCATGTGGGCCACCCATTTGAAAAATGTTTTAGGAGGCAGGGTGCGCAGGAGTTGATTGCTCTTCAGGGTTCCCCGAAGAAGCGCCACCTTTGCACCTTTTGCAATCAGGCAGGGCATGATGCCGTCCAATGTTGGAAGAAAGATAAGGTTTGTGGGGACTGCGGGCAGAAGGGGCATGACGCGACTCGGTGCCGGTTGAGAGATAAGTCATGGTTTCAGTGCGGTCAAAGGGGACACTTGAAGTCCAAGTGTCCACAACTCTAGTCGGCCGGCCAGTAGCTTGCACGCCCTGCCGCGGCACCGCCACCGCCTCAGCAGCAGCAGATGGATAAAGGGAAGGGGAAGTTGAATGTAGTGACGAAGGAAGTTTCGACGTGATCATGGGCATGGATTGGCTAGCCCGTTATGACGCTGTGATCCAATGCAGGGATAAGCGTCTGGACTTCCTGATGGATGATGGCCAGCCCAGGAGCGTGTTTGGCTTCCCGCGTCAAACTTCCTCAGTCTTGTCAGTGGTCTGTGCCCTGGCCTTGGCGGAGTTTGATGGCTGTGCCTACTTTTTCTCAGTTCTGCCTGCGGCTTGCACATCGTCGCCTTATGTTGAAGACATCCCTATGGTGCGGGAGTACCCGGACATTTTTCCCGACAACCTTCCTGGTCTCCCTCCTGAGCGAGAAGTAGAGTTTGTAATAGATTTGGAGCCTAGCACCCGCCCTATTGCAAAGGCACCCTACCGGATGGCGCCGCAGAAATTGGAGGAGCTGCGCACTCAATTAGATGAGTTGCTGCAGTTTGTTTTATTAGGCCGAGTTCATCTCCTTGGGGTGTACCGGTTCTGTTCGTGAAAAAGAAGGACGGGAAGATGAGGCTATGCATTGATTATAGGGAGTCGAACAAGGTTACGATTAAAAACAGGAATCTGTTGCCGCGGATTGATGATTTGTTCGATCAGTTGCAGGGTAGCTGCGTGTTCTCGAAGATTGACCTTCGGTCCGGTTATCATCAGTTGAAGATCCGCAACTCAGATGTTCCGCAAACTGCTTTCCGGACGCGTTATGGGCATTTTGAGTTGCTGGTGATGTCTTTTGGACCGACTAATGCGCCCTCTGCTTTCATGGATTTGGTGAACAGGGTATTTCGAGACTATATGGACTAGTTTGTTGTGTTTTTCATAGATGATGTGTTGGTTTATTCTTCGAGTGAAGAGGAGCATGCTCAGCATTTGCGCTTGGTGATGTCTACCCTAAGAGCACACCGACTGTATGCCAAGCTGAGCAAATGGGTGTTCTGGCTTTCGCAAGTCTCCTTCTTGAGTCACGTGGTGAGCAAGGGTGGCATCTCTGTGGACCTAACAAAGATTGCTGCTATTTTGGATTAGAAAAGACCGGCAACGCCTAAGGAAATCTGGAGTTTCTTGCGATTGGCAGGCTATTATCGGAGGTTTGTGGAAGGATTCTCAGGTATTTCTGCGCCTCTGGCTAGGCTGATGCGGAAGGGGGCAGCTTTTGATTAGAGCGATCAGTGCGAGGAGGCCTTTCAGGAGTTAAAGAGAAGACTGTCTTCCGCCCCAGTTTTGGCTCTCCCTGTTGAGGGAGTGGAGTTTTAGGTTTACGTTGATGGTTCGCGGATAGGCCTTGGGTGCATCCTCATGCAAGAAGGCAAGGTCATTACGTATGGGTCGAGGCAGTTAAAGATTCATGAAAGGAACTACCCTACGCATGATTTAGAGTTTGCTACAGTGATTTATGCCCTGAAGCTGTGGAGGCATCTTTTGTATGGGGTGTTGTCTAAGATCTACTCAGACCACAAGAGCCTGATTTACGTGTTTTCTCAGCGAGAACTGAACTTGCGCAGCGTCGGTGGATGGAGTACGTGGCATATTATAATGTGGAGATCCTGTATCACCCAGGCAAGGCAAATGTAGTGGCGGATGTCCTAAGCAGGAAATCAGCTTCTGTTTTCGGTCTCTCCGAGCAGTCTCTGGTTGAGGAGTTCCTTTTGATGAGTATTGCGGTGAAACCCAGGGGTGGACCGTCTTGTATGGAAGTTGAAGAACCTTCCTGGATTACTCTGGCGAAGTCGTATCAAAAGGATGATCTGGATTTGCAGCACCTCCGAGGTAGAGTAGAGAGAGGTGAGTTGCCAAATTTCTTGATCGATGTTGAGGGTACCTTGAGGTACCGTGGCAGGCTTTGCGTACCTACTGTGGAGGATATTCGAGTGAAGATTTGCGAGGAGGCTCACGACTCCTTCCTATCTTATCATCCTGGCTATACGAAGATGTATCACGATTTGAAGCAGATCGTGTGGTGGTCAGGCATGAAGGGCTATATTGCAAGGTTTGTGGCGC
Organism: Dactylorhiza incarnata; assembly: GCA_033032865.1. Lineage (NCBI taxonomy): Eukaryota > Viridiplantae > Streptophyta > Magnoliopsida > Asparagales > Orchidaceae > Dactylorhiza > Dactylorhiza incarnata. Next base: position 9,466,651 of record JAWHQI010000015.1, read on the forward strand.
ATTGTTGCACCTGTCAGCGCATCAAGGCGGATCATAGGAGACCCGGGGGCAAGTTAACACCGTTGGATATTCCTTTGTGGAAATGGGAGAGTATCTCCATGGACTTTATTACTGGTTTACCAAGATCCCTTCGGGGACATGATGCGGTGTGGGTGATCGTAGACAGGTTGACCAAGTGTGCTAATTTTGTGTCGTAGAAGACTGGCTTTTCGATGGAGAAGATTGCGTCTCTGTATGTGCAGGAGGTCATTAGACTGCATGCAGTGCCCACGAGCATTGTGTCTGATCGGGATTCCAGGTTCACTTCCCGCTTTTGACAGAGTCTAGAAGGGGCTTTGGGCACAGATCTCAGATATTCTACAGCTTATTACCCGCAGACGAATGGGCAGACGGAAAGGGTAAATCAGATCGTGGAGGATATGATCCAGTGTTACATTTTGGAGCATGGAGGATCTTGGGATGAACGCCTTGGGCTCATGGAGTTTGCGTACAATAATAGTTATCAGGAGAGCTTGCAGATGGCTCCTTTTGAGGCTCTGTATGGGAGGCGATGTCGGACTCCTCTATTTTGGGCTGAAGTGGGCGAGAAGCCAATTTTCGGTCCTGAGGCTTTGGAAGATATGAGTGTTGCTGTAACGTAAATCTGTGTGAAGCTCCGGGTAGCTCAAGAGCGCTATGAGAAGTACGCCAATCGACGTAGAAAGGATTTAGACATTGCAGTGGGGGACATGGTGTTCCTAAAGGTGTCCCCAATGGAAGGTGTTAAAATACTTGGAAAGAACCATTAGATGGACCCCAGGTATGTAGGACCGTTTGAGATTGTCAAGCGCATCGGAGTTTCTGCTTATAGGTTATCATTACCTACCTCCTTCCCTGGTGCATAACGTATTTCATGTAAGCCAGCTGCGGAAGTGCGTCCTCACCGATCGCCATGTTCTAGATTATGTGCCAATGCTGCAGCCCAAATTATCCTTTGTGGAGCAGCCCGTTCGTATCTTGGAGAAGCAAGATCGGGTGTTGCGAAGAAAGTTTATTCCTATGGTGAAGGTCCTCTGGGGTAATCAGGATGTTCAAGGTGCAACCTGAGAGTTAGAGTTAGCAATGAAGGAGTCATATCGTCACCTTTTCGGCTAGTTTTTCCCGGGTAAGTTTCCGTCCCTTGTGCTTTTCCTCGTTTTGAATTGTTGTTGCAAAGTTTCGGGGCAAAAATTTTTGTTAGGAGGGGTGGCTGTAACACCCCAGGTTTTTCTTATAGTTAATTTAAGTAGGGTTATGGTATCAATGTTGGTTTAAATAGCAAAGCTACCATTGCGAAGTGTTAATGCGAGAGGGCGTTACCGTTTCGTGAACGTCGTCGTCCGGCGTGTAGGTTTATTTTCATATATATATATATATATATATATATATATATATATATATATATATATATATATCTGTGTGTGTATATATGAAGCTTTTCTTTTTTTTCTTTTGTTGTTACATGAAGAGGCAAGCTTTTATGATTATGTTTTCGCTTAGGAGGGTTTGCATGTGGGTAGATATATACGTATAATTATGCGTATGTAGGTTTATGTAATACAAAAGAAAAGGAGAGAATACAGGGGGGCTTTATACAAAAGTATACATATATATAGATATGTACAATACATATGTGCAATTGCTTGTGGGAGGGGCATATAAAAAGTTTGTATGTATGTATGCATACATTCATGTTTTATAGTATTGTTAAAACAATTTTTTTTAGACTAAATATATATTTATATGCTGAGGGGTTTAAGGTTGCAGGAAATTTCTTTTCATTCTCATTCCCCCCTTTCCTCGATGACCCCAAACCTTTCCGAGTGCGCGCTAATGGCGGGCTAGGGTTGCGCTGGAGTCGTCGGGCATCGGTGGCTTAGGCCGTCGGAGGGATCTTGGAGTTGGCAGAATTTGTCCTCATCGTCGGAGCTAGGGCATTCCTCGGCTCTCGGCGTGTTGGTCGCGATCCGGCGAGTCGCCGGTTGAATCCGAGGCAAGGAAACACTTCCCCTTCCTCCCTCTTAACTTCTTTATTTCCTTTAGACTTGATAAAGGGGGTGCTGCTTCCTTTGTTGGTCCATATATCCTTATGCTAGTTGCTATGGTTGGGTGAATTCTTTTATGTTGCCCTCTCTTATATTCTAGCTGCTATGGTTGGGTGAATCCTTTTATGTTGCCCTCTCTTATATGCTAGCTGCTATATGTTTGGGTGAATTCTTTTATGTGGCCCTCTCTTATATGTTGGTTGTTATGTGGCTGGGTGAGTTATTTTTGGGCTTTCATGAGGAAACTTCCTCCTTGGTTTGATTAGCAGCTGGTATAACCCTTGGTTTAGCATGGCAGCTATTAGTTTCTTTTTGTTCCCCTTGGATTACGATGGCAGCTAGTATGTCCCTTGGGTTATGATAATAACTGTTTGGAAATTCCTTGTTCTAGGCTAGCAGCTACTTGATATTTTTTTCCTTGGCTACATGATTGGCAGTTATTTTATTTTCCTTCCTTAGTCTCATAATTAGCAATTAGGTTGACTATGTTGAGAGTTTTAGTAATTTCTCTTGGTTAGACTAGTGATGATATACATAAGTCAATTACCCAGTTCATGAATTTTTTTTGATTTAAAGGCTAGGTATTTACTTGGGTATATGCTTAGTTAAATTTTCTGGGCTATATGCTAGAGATTTCGTTCTTTGGGGGATTTTCCTTGGACTATATGTTATTGGCTAAATCATGGGCTTATTTATTTAGTTACATAAGCGGTCTTGCTCGGCAAATTTCCAAATCCTGCACATTTCCTTTTGTTGGCTAAGTTTTGATGTTTTGGCGTGCTAAAATTCCCTGGAAATTTCGTATTCTAATTTCCTGACGATTTGGGAAAATTAGATGCTAAATTTCCTGGGAATTTCTCTTGCTAGTTCTCGTTGACTTAGCGAGGCTAACAATTGTTGTCTTGAAGGATTCGTGGATGAGACTTCGGCCTTGAGTCTCCTTCTGTTCTAGGGATCGACAACTTTGTACTCATAGTAAAAGAAAGTACCGAATACTTTTATATAGCACTCATATATATATAGAAGTTATTGAAGGTTGTTAAATAGTTTTATACTTAAGGCGCAAATGTTAAGGTTCATCCTCCTATATTAAATATAAGACCCTCCCGGGACATCAAACCAAGCATGCTGCTGATGAGTTTATGTTGGAATCTAGTGTTAGACTGGAGAGTGGGTGGGAGTATGGGCCCTCACCACAGTGGATTTGGACTGGAGAGTGGGTGGACGTATGGGCCCTCACCACAGTGGTTTTAGATTGGAGAGTGGGTGGATGTATGGTCCCTCACCACAGTGGCTTTGGACTGGAGAGCAGGTGGATGTATGGGCCCTCACCACAGTGGTTTCAGACTGGAGAGTGGGTGGTCGTATGTGCCCTCACCACAGTTGCTTGGGACTGGAGTGTGGGTGGATATTGAGGCCCCCACCACAGTTCTACTAGCTTGTTGCGCAGCAGCTGGTTTTGGCCTACTCTTCTTTTGGTTACTTTATACTCTGTTCTGGAGATGTTTCATTTGGCTTGTGCACTTGTTCAAGGAAAAACTGTTAAACTCGTGCCTTACTCTTGGCCGATCTTTATACTTGTTGTCTTATAGCCTTCTTCTTTTCTCTTGCTGTTTTCTTGTACCCTTTAGCTGAGGCATTCTTTTCTTATGGATGCCTCAAGTTCATGTTTGTAGCAGCTGCTGGTGTTAGAGCGGAGCCGTCAAGTTTCACCCACCGAGGCCTCTCCTCCCCTGTGGGTAATGATGCAGTTTGCTTTTGTTTGTTAGTTGTAGCCTTCTCATTTGGATTGTCTTCTCTCTTTCCTGCGAATTCGTGTCAGCTGTTGGCGCCCGTATGACTTTTGCTCAGATTACTTGATTTTGCTGCTACTTGTTTTTCTTTTTCTATTTTGGTTTTTGTATACATGTGCACTCTGGGAAAGGTATTATTATTTTTTGGTTTACGTGTAACTTTTAGCAAATTAATTTCTTTAGCTTGCCTTGCTTTACTTACTATTATGTATCACCTATTTGCAAAGCGTACAAAAAGTAATTTCTTATAATATACTAAATTTAGACTTTCGTACGACCTGGAGACATTTCTGGTCTTTAACGCTCTTAGGGTACGCATATCTTTTCTAATGGTGGCTATGTAGACCATAGGGCCGAGGGGCACGGCTCCCTAACCAAAGAAAGAAACGTTAAAAGATAATTCTTTTTTTATACCAATCTTTTCTCGTAAAAATGTTCGTTTGAGTGCTTGCCTAAACGTCTGTAGTTGTCCCCTGCAGGATGTGGCATCACGACGCGTATTTTTCCCTTTACTTTGATATCGTAGCTTAATTTGGGGGAAAATATGGGTTGTGACACTACAAGACCTAGCTTATGTTTGCCTCGACCCTAAGAACACACATCGGAGACCCTGCGTACTACTCGCATCATGCTGAGTCATCGTAGCATGGAAGGGGTCTTTGGGAAGTGAGCACCAAGATTCCTACCCAACCGGTCAAGAGTCTAACTGCAAGCTTCTGTCGGTGTCACGACTAGCAAGCCCGTAGACCCGCCACAAGTAATCCTCCAACAAGGATCATTACACCACCATGTGTAAACCATGCACATTCATGTAATTCCCATGCATAACCTGTGCTATCAAGCACCCAAGGACTCACAAAAGGAGATTTATTACACTTCTCCTCATACAATTAATGTTGATGCTAATTAGCATCCAAGGCCCCTACTAACGGGTCCTTAACATTGCACAGTAAGATATGACCATATCTTATAACCCGCATCAGGCCATCAATGCTACCCATACCGAGTTCTTATAACTATTGTGTAGTGGTGTGCGTATAACATGGAAATTACTATATGAGACCCTGCAGGACTACTTGTGCGCATAAAGACATATTCATATCTTACTAAATAAATAAGCCCAACTTATCATTAATATTCAATTCACGTGCTCAATTCACGGCGTGTTTCAACACCCTTGAAGCTATCACCCATATTAAGAGGCTATCACAAATCTAATCATCTGATAGATTATCAAACGATGTGAGCATTTATATAAATATGTCCTCTAAATTCTTCATCCAATTATGCATCGTAATGTCCCATTTCAGAATCATAACATTCATCCACGCCTCGCCAAATTGACATGGGAATCTAGGAACTACCACACCGAAGGGGCAGAACCTGAATTACTCTATTTGCAGGCGCCGGCGGTAGCGCTACCGTCGGGCGCTAGTCATCCAGGTTACACACCTTCTCGCCGACACCATGTGTCGACTTGAAGTTATCCCTTCCCGTCGACAAGTTGACATGCTAGCGCCGGCGGTAGTGCTACCGCCGGGCGCTAGTGATTCTATCAACACTCCTTCCCATCTATGTTAAGTGTCGACGGGAAGTTATCCCTTCCCATCGACAAGTCGACACGCTAGCACCGACAGTAGCACTACCGCCGGGTGCTAGCTAACAGAGAACAAATCCTCTGTTAAACATATCTGTTGGGAAAATGATTTCTCTTAACCCCTGAAAATAAGTTGAATATGAATTCTAAGAAATAAAAATCAAGGTTAAGTAAATATGCATCGAATAGTATTCGACGCAACGTCGAAGTGGTATCGACGTTCCTTTCAGAATGAGTCGAAGTAACTTTAAGAAGAATTCGACGTATCCTATGTCGACGTAGCTCTGACTTCCAGTCGACGCATCTTGAGAAGTCGACGCACCTTCCTTATTCTTCTCTCGACGTCCAGCCAGGACGAATTTGATGCTTATGTCGAATAGTAATCGACGCACGTCGATTTCTATGTGTAATTCAAAAATCGCCAGATCTCTTTCCTTCTTTCATAGATCTGATTTAAATGGAATCAATTTATTCTTATAGCCGTTCTGAATCATTCTTTTCCTCTAATAGATTCTTGGCTAATTTGATTAAAACCATTATGGACATAATTTGAAATCGGAATGAATTCTTTCCTTCTATTGATATAATTATTATGGAAATATTTCTATCTTTCTATTTCTCTGTCTACTAATCAATTATCCTCCTATAGTATTATTTGAATGGACAGAGCTATAAAATAACAAGGAGGTCGGCAGAGAACACAAGAGAAGTGCTCCACCATTTTACATTTGAAAAAGAGGAAAAGCTCCCAAGAGAAAAAGAGAGAAAATTGAGAAATAGTGCTGCAACAAAGATCAAGCTTCCTTCTCCTTCTCACTCTGAAGCCATACTACTGCAAACTCTTATAGCTCTCACAAAAGAGAGAAAAGGCCTACAATCTCCTTCTCACTATAGAAGAGAGATTTCATTCACTACTTCTTGTGCTTCCAATCTTCTTGCTAGGAAGAAGATTCTTTCTTGTCTTAAATACTTCTTCTCCTTTTTCTTATTTTCACTTTCACATATTTTAAAAGAGTTTTTAGAATCTCTCTTCAAAAAATTCAGTTGTATTGGTTCTAAGAGTCTCCTTTTCAAAAGACTCAGTTGGTTCTAAGAGTCTCCTTATCAAAAGACTCGGGGTGCTTCTAAGAGTCTCCTTATCAAAAGACTCAGTGCAAGATACTGAATTTCCTACCAAGGGGGTAGAAGAGTGGACTACCCAAAGATTGGGGAACCACTATATTTCTTTTTGTTGTGCTGTGATTTCTTTTCTTGTATTTACTTTCTTTACTTACTTAATTCTTGTTGGTGTGTGGGAAGCCTTAATCTGTGATCACTACATATAAATATATATATAATTGCACAAAATATTTTAAATCTCTATTCACCCCCCTCTAGAGAATTCTAGTGAGGTTATCTGTGCACTTTCAATTGGTATCAAAGCTAGGTTGATCTAAAAAGGATAAGTTCTTGATCAAGAAGATCCTACCTCTTATATATATATATATATATTTCTAAAAAATTCTAATTTTCACATGGCACAAATCAAAGATTATGCTTCCACCAGACCACCAATGTGCAATCTTGAAAAGTTTGCAGTTTGGAAAACAAGAATTAGGATTTATATAAATTCTATTGATGAAGATTAATTTAATGTTATCCTAACAGGTCCTCCCAAGCCTTATAGAAAAGACTCAAGTGGTGAAGTGACTCAAACACTTGTCCCAAAGGCTGAGTGGACAATTGAAGAGAAGAAGGCAGGAACATGTGATGCAAAAGCTGTAAATATTCTGGTCTCAACCCTCTCTGATGAAATCTTTCAAAGGGTTGTTGAGTATGAATCAGCCAAAGAAATTTGGGAGGCTCTCATAAAGATGGTAGAAGGAAGTGCTGATGAAAGAAAAAAGATAGGAAGGCTCTATTGATCTCTCAATATGAGAACTTCCAAAAGAAGAATGAAGAAAGCATCTCTGAGATGTATGACAGATTCAGTCTGATCATCAATCAACTAAGGGACTTGGATAGAGAAATCTCTCTCACAGAGATCAATGACAAACTGCTGATGAGTCTCCTAAGTTCATGGGACTCAAGGATATGGGCAATAAGAGACACAAGAGGACAAAGGGAAATTTCAACAGATGCTCTCTTGGGAAAACTAAGATCCTATGAGCAACTGCTGAAAACCAGAGAAGAGAAGAAGAGAAGAGAAAACACCCCAACTTCTTCAAAAGACAGGAACATTGCATTAAAAGCAACAGAAGAAGGAAGCTCTATCACTGAAGAAGAACTATTCAGTTTCCTAGCCAGAAAATTCAAGAAATGGGTCAGGACAGATGGATCAAGAAGGAGAGAGTCAAAACCAAGGTATGACAAAACTCCTACTAAAGAAATTATTTGTTATTCTTGCAGGAAACCTGGACATATTGCCCCAGAATGTCCATAAAATGCTGAGACAAAGAAAGATCTGAAAAAGAAAGATCTCAAGAAAAAGGAGAAGAAGAAAGAAAGAGGCTTTATAGAAGAAGCCTGGAGTGATACAGACTCTGAGGACAGCTCCTCTTCTAAGAGTGACAATGAAGAGCCTAAGCAAGAAGACCTATGCTTAATGGCATTTGAAGGCTCAACGAAAGATGATGGTACCAACTCATGGAGTGAGACAGGATCAGAAGAAAGCATATCTTCTGAAGATGAAAGAGAAAATAGCCTTATTCTCATAGAGGAATCTGAGGATAAGGATGAGGTAAACATTTTTGATGAAATAGATTTTCAAAGTGATAATTTCAGAAATGATTTTATGGGAATGTGTCTAGATCAACTAAAAGCTACACAAGAAATTAATGATCTAAAAGAACAAATTAATATGGCTAAAAACCAGAGAAATAGAGAGGTTAAATGCTCTAAAAATTATGAAGTAAGGGCTAACATCATAGAAAAGGAAGTAGAAAGGGCTAGAATAAAAAACCAGGTCCTTAAGGATAAGGTATCCCAGGCAAAAGCCTTTGAAGAATCAATAAACATGAGAAGCCAAACTCTCAAGGAAATTACTGAACAACAAACAAGGAGACATAAAAATCTTGGTCTAGGGGCTGATCCCTCAACCAGCCAAATTCCATCCAACAAACCTGCTTGGATGATCCCTGTAAAATTCACCAAACCCATCAAATCAAACCAAGAGAAAGACTCACTAAATATGGAAGAAGACTCCCTCAAGGAAATAAAACAATTTGATGAAACATTATATTACTCAGCTGATGACTCTCAAACTTCATCTGAAGAAGCAACTAAGCCAAAGGAAACAATACATAAAAGAGCAAAATCAGAAAAAGGGAAAAAGAAAATTTGTGAAGATACAGTTGCGTTGAATTTATATCGACGTACGAATGACAGTGCGTCGAATTCCACTCGACACAATCTCTCAGATGCCTCGACCTGAACTCGACGCTTAAAGAAAAGTACGTCGACACCAAATCGACGCAACTTTGTTCATGCATCGATACCAGATCAAAGCAATCTGGAGAAAGCGCCGAATATCAATCAACGCAACCATCAACATACGTCGAATAGATATCGATGCATAAAAACTCAGAGCAACTTAAATACCTATCCTCCAAAAACCTTCCATCTTAACCCCTATTCAGGACCCAATCATCCTAATCATGATTTCCATCCTAATCAACACTTCTATCCTAATCAAGCTTTCTATCCTAATCAAAATTCCCATCTAAATCAAACTTACTATCCTAATCCACTCTTCTATCCCTCTCTGAACTCAAAGTCTCACAATACCAAGATAATCAAGTGCTACAAATGTAACAAAATTGGCCACCTTGCCAAACAATGCTGGCACAATCAATCAAACTATCTGTGAAAATTAGTCCAAGACTAACTTAGAAACCTTTAGGATTAGGAAAAGATAAAAAGGAATAAACACCTAGAATTGGTCAGGAAAATTAAAAGTCACGTCGACTTCTAATCAACGCACCGTCGATGACTCAACTCAATAAGTGAAATCGATGCATGCGTCGATTACAATTGACGCATGCGTCGATTACAATCGACGCTTACGTCGATACAAAACCCTAGCATCTTAACGCAGGCTGTATCGACGCTTACGTCGAATTCCACTCGACGTAACGTCAATTTCATGAAAACGAGCGGCAATACTAAAATATTTTCGGTCATGTCCACTGAAGTACCGCATAGTGTTGCATTTCGACGTTTCACCTGACTTAAAAAGACTCTTCAGTTAGAAAACTTCACTACTCTGCATCCTTCATCCTTCTTGCTCCTCAGTACAACCAATTTCTTCCTCTCTCTCACTGACCTAAAATGGCTCCCAAGACCAATTCTGGTTTTGACATTGACCTTGCATCTTTCCAAGCTGCCGCAGAAAACTACAAGAGCATCATTGCTCTGTTCACTGAAGCTGGACTAGATAAGCTCATCTTGACAAGATGCAAGATCCTGGAAATAGAGCTCACAGAGCTGATGACTCATGTTCAGATATCTGAACAAGGAGAAATCCAAGGAACAATCCATGAGACACCTGTCTCAATATCTGCAGAACACATTAGGACAACCTTTGATCTTCCATCAGGTACACCCTAATATTATCTTTGTTCAAAGCAAATAGAGAAAGAAAATCAGCTTCTAAAGAATAACTAAATAAGTCTTCATCACTCCCTTATTAGGTGATGAATCTATAGACCTCACACCTGATGAAATCAAGCATCTACTAACCACCATGAAGTTTTCAAAGGATAAACCAATCCATCTAAAGAAAATAGACTTTTCTGAGGAGTACAGACTGCTAGCAGATATAGTAGGAAAAATCCTGCTATGCAAGACATCAGCTCATGATGCAGTGCCCAAGCAGCAACTGAATATCATGGGAGCCCTGGTGCTGAAGAAGAAGGTGGACTGGGCCACATGCCTGCTCAAGATGATAAGCTCTAAATACTCACACAAAGAAAATGCATATATGAGGATTATGAGTCAAGTACTCTTCAACTCCTTCCCTGACCTATGCAGGTCAAAAGGAATCCCTATTCCTCCAGGGAAAAGGATGTCAATAGCTTTTTTCTCCAAATGGACCAGGCAAATCCCTAAGCTTGGCTCCATTCCTGAAAAGACTCCAGCTCCTCCTAACTCTCCTGTTCATCCATCTCCTCCTCCTCAAAGAGACAATCCTTCTCTACCACCATCATCCACTCCAATAGTCTCTACCACCCTCACAACTCCTACTCTACCTACCTCTTCTCAAACACCTGCTCAAACAACAGTTTATCCATCTCCTCCTCCTCATACTTTCTCATCCTCTTCACCTCCATTATCACCAATACCTCATACATCAACTAACCTTTCTCCACCCTCATCACCACCTCCACCACTCTCTCCTCATCACCAACCACAACATGAACCATCTGCATCCACTGAAGCTCTCCTCACTCAATGCATTGCATCAGCAGCTCAAACATTCCAAGCAATGTTTGATGAGCACTGCTCCCAGATTCATTCCTCCATCCTTCACATGCACACAAAAATAGATGGGGTCAGTGCCTCTGTGCAAAGTCTAAAGACCTCTCTCTCTTCCTCTAGAGTAACCAGGTCTTTCTTTACCTCCTTGGCCAACAAGGTCAAGAAGGGGGAGAAGCTAGATGAAGAGCAGCCCTCCACTCCTAAATCTCTCTCCCACAAGTCACCTCCTACCTCAAAAACAAATAATCCTGCACTACTCAAGACAATTGGAAATGAGATAGTACCTGAGCTACATATTGAAGAACAAACAATAGAGGTACTCAATATAGCAAGAGAGGCTGCAAGTCAGGTGGTACTATTACAAGGGGAGGCAAGCATGACAGAAAATGAAGCTGAAAAGGAAGATGTGGCAGATGGTGAGAAAGATAAAGATAAAGAAGCTGAAACTCAGGGGGAGCTAGATACTGTGATAGGAGAAATAGGAGCTCAGGGGCTAGGTACTGCTATGACTGAAGCTGAAACTGAAAAAGAAACTGAAGAGGCAGAAGTAGAAGCAACCAAGGAAGTTTCATCCCAGGGGGAGCTAAGGGAATCAACTACTACTGAGAAGGAGCAACCCACAAAAGTATTTACTAGAAAAAGGAAAACTCCTCCTACCCCTCCTGAGTGATATGTTGAAACAATGATGATATACAATATGCTTAAATACTGATTGGTCTGAACATAAAACTGGTTTATATATGCTTTCTTATTCTAATTTCTCTTCTGATTGTTTAATATATTTCTTATCAGTACAAATGCTGTGTTGTGCTAATTATATGCTGATACAATTTCTCTCTAAATAGGGTTAAGACAAATAGGGGGAGATTGTTGGGAAAATGATTTCTCTTAACCCCTAAAAATAACTTGAATATGAATTCTAAGAAAGAAAAATCAAGGTTAAGTAAATATGCGTCGAATAGTATTCGACGCAACGTCGAAGTGGTATCGACATTCCTTTCAGAATGAGTCGAAGTAACTTTAAGAAGAATTCGACGTATCCTATGTCGACGTAGCTCTGACTTCCAGTCGACGCATCTTGAGAAGTCGACGCACCTTCCTTATTCTTCTCTCGACGTCCAGCCAGGACGAATTCAACACTTACGTCGAATAGTAATCGACGCACGTCGATTTCTATGTCTAATTCAAAAATCGTCAGATCTCTTTCCTTCTTTCATAGATCTGATTTATATGGAATCAATTTATTTCTTTATAGCAGTTCTGAATCATTCTTTTCCTCTAATAGATTCTTGGCTAATTTGATTAAAACAATTATGGACATTATTTGAAATCAGAATGAATTCTTTCCTTCTATTGATATAATTATTATGGAAATATTTCTATCTTTCTATTTCTCTGTCTACTAATCAATTATCCTCCTATAGTATTATTTGAATGGACAGAGCTATAAAATAACAAGGAGGTCGGCAGAGAACACAAGAGAAGTGCTCCACCATTTTACATTTGAAAAAGAGGAAAAGCTCCCAAGAGAAAAAGAGAGAAAATTGAGAAATAGTGCTGCAGCAAAGATCAAGCTTCCTTCTCCTTCTCACTCTGAAGTCATACTGCTGCAAACTCTGATAGCTCTCACAAAAGAGAGAAAAGGCCTACAATCTCCTTCTCACTATAGAAGAGAGATTTCATTCACTACTTCTTGTGCTTCCAATCTTCTTGCTAGGAAGAAGATTCTTTCTTGTCTTAAATACTTCTTCTCCTTTTTCTTATTTTCACTTTCACATATTGTAAAAGAGTTTTTAGAATCTCTCTTCAAAAAATTCAGTTGTACTGGTTCTAAGAGTCTCCTTTTCAAAAGACTCAGTTGGTTCTAAGAGTCTCCTTATCAAAAGACTCAGGGTGGTTCTAAGAGTCTCCTTATCAAAAGACTCAGTGCAAGATAGTGAATTTCCTACCAAGGGGGTAGAAGAGTGGACTACCCAAAGTTTGGGGAACCACTATATTTCTTTGTGTTGTGCTGTGATTTCTTTTCTTGCATTTACTTTCTTTACTTACTTAATTCTTGTTGGTGTGTGGGAAGCCTTAATCTGTGATCACTACATATAAATATATATATAATTGCACAAAATATTTTTAATCTCTATTCACCCCCCCCCCCCCCCCCTCTCTAGAGAATTCTAGTGAGGTTATCTGTTCACTTTCAATATCCAATTTTCTTCCCGTAAAATCTCAGCTCCAATTAAGATCAATTCTTTCTTCCCTTTGTTGCTGGACTTTCACCACTATTCATGTGTCCCCTTATTAATCAAGTGCAATATTATAATTAAAACTCTCTTTATCAAGGGACTATTCATCATCTTCCCCAATCAAGAATTAGGTCATTTCACCTTCTCTCCTCCAATACTCCCTCATTAGGCCATCGATCTTCACGAAATCAACTACTTTAACTTTGTATTAAGGAGGGGAGTTGATCGTAGACATACATGCGGCGAACGATGCCCAAAAACATACGCTCTAATGTTTCCACTTCCTACGAAACTCCATTAATCTCGCTAAATCAAGCTCTTTTGAGCTCATTGTCTCTCATAATTAGATCTAAATATCTAGCACCAAGGGAGAGGGGTCGGAAGTCACCTTATTTTTCATCCATGGTTCAAGCTCATCTTTATGGAGGCATGGTGGTGGTCGTCCAAGCTCCAAATCTTCTCCCTAACTTGCTCCTTCAAGAACTCCTTGGTTAAATATCTTGAGGTGTGAGGAAGAAGATGAAGAAGAAGTAGAAGAAGAAGATAATCTGAGAAGTGATCAGCCCTTTTGGTTTAAGAGACGAGAGAGTGTGGTATTTGATTTGCATTAATAAGCATTAATGGCAACAACTTCCAATGTCAGACCTTCGAACTCCAAAGTTAGGTGTCAGCTCCTTATTGGACATTAATTCTACTTTTAGCCTAGAATTTAGCAATTGGTACTGTTCTGTCGGTTTTGACTTAGAGCCTAGGGAAAAAATCTTCCCATCTAATGCAGAAGATCAACGGGAGCTCCCGTCGATTGACGGGACGGTCCAGTCGATCGACGGGAAGCTCGTCGATTTTGACCTAGAGCCTATTGAAACATCATTCCCACCTGATGCTAAAGGATGGACGGGAGCTCCCGTCGATCGATGGGACAGTCCCGTCGATCGACGGGAATCCTCGTCAATTTTGACTTGGCACATTTCTTTTTCTAAATTTTTCTAGACTAACCTAACCTGCTTCTATCAAAGCCTATTTCTGGACTGCCAGGACATACTTATACTTACAACATTACAATTAGAGTAGAGTAAATCTGTCATCACTTGCTGACCGTGACTCGAACCTGACCACCTCAGGGTCTTAGGGCTTCTACCGAGCCCGAGTCAACTCTCAGTGGAACAACACACTCCCGAGGGGTCTAGCTCGAATTGGGATGTTACAAATCCAATAAATGAAGAAACAATTTCGTCCCCAAAATTTAGGTTGGGGATATGCGGATTGAAGGTCAGACTATATAAATCCAATTTGGAGTACACTTGATGAGGTTATTAATTTAGTATGTCCTGACTCACACTTAACACTTGTGCATGGCATTACTTATCAACATTGCATTGCGCAACACCCCAAATTTTCCCCAAGTGTACCTTTATAATTCTCCACAAAAGTATGCATGAGCAGTTGGTCAATACAATCATTTACCATTCATACACGCACATGTTATTCTCATGACCAAGTCGTGATAACAAGCACTCAAGGACTTCCACCAAGTCCTTGCCCGATTCCCACAGGATATAAGCATATCCTACCAACTACACCAAACCGACACCGCTGCCCCTAGTGAGTTTTCATAACTCTAACGCGCTGAAATGTGTAAGTCATGGAATTACTCCCTATAATCTACTTTAGGACTACTCACATAATTAGTGATATGTTTTGGTTCACTACTAAGGTTTTACATTTTCTAGGGTCCTTATATTCCAATATCAAGTAAGGGATGCTTACCGCTTGACTTCTAATTCACATAATGGTCAAGCCCCACAATCACACTACCTCACTTGCCATGACATTATTCCCTTTCAATCCATCAACTCTTGAACATAATGTTATTGCCTTAAAATTCAAGCTTAGTAAAAATTTTTGTTTTTAATGATTCAAAAAATCATTATTTGTTCGACCTTTGATATTTAGCAATTTGACCTGATGATAGTACGAACCATTATCTGAAGAGCAAATAGGAGGTGGATCTTGACTCCATGCCTCACATGGGTTATAATCACATCGTTCCCTTCTAAGAACAAGAGGACCTGAGTCTAATACTACTTGTCTAATCTAGGTCCTACTTAGACCTGCACCGAACTCAGAAGTCGTGCCAAATTTCTTTTGTAATTTAGGTAGTTCATTTAAGAGTCTTTTAACTGTGAACCTAACCCTTATTCAACAGTTGGGTTATGATATAGACCCTCTAGAAATCTACCTTGTCGAGGTAAAACTCTACATGTACTCTTACTTGTTCGTACATTCTCCCAACCTCCAAGGTTGCCCAAAATTTTGATGCTTTGGAGGACAATTCCTACATCTCTTGGTAGATTTGCAACTGCTCTTTACATAAGGGAGGTCATCGTGCATTAATATGTCATGACTTCATCTCATGTGCATGTTAAATAATTACCTCCTTCTCCAATGCAAACATCTGAGACAACACCTATTGTCTCTTTGTGAGTAGTATATCATTGATGCGCATGCTCCTTCCTTATTCTGATACTATTTACCATGTGCATGTCATATTTATTCTATACTAAAGTGTGGAGATTTATATCATCCAACAAGTTATATAAGTTTTGATAACTTCAACATATAACCATTGTTGAAACCAATTTCTCGGTCTCTGTGGAGTTCGGGGTCCCAAAAAAGGGGTGACCGCGCACTTACTACGCTCAAGTAAATTATCTAGACACAAGACCAGGAACTCGAAATACAGATCCAAGGTCTCAGCATGGAGGTCCCACCGCACACCCGGAAGACTAACTAACTCTTCCCCCCCCAAGCCAAAGGCTGAGCTAAGACACCTTTGGAGGGCTCTCTTGGCCAGCCAAAATCTCAGAGCCGACTCCTTCCTCTCCATAGGTGCACCTCCCTGGATCTATGTAAAACCTTTCTCGTCCGGTCGACCAATATCATACTCCCGCCTAACAATTTTACTATACGCAGACCAAATGGGGCTGCCAACAGCGTGACTCCGTTGTTTCGTGAGACTATTAGCGGACTCTCAGGGGTTTCCAAGTAAATTTCCCTCTGGACCCCCACTTGAGTACGTTAGAAAAGATAAACAAAGAACATGCGTCACAGGTTACAGGAATATGAATTCCATACTTCGGCACGCAGGCCGGTAATATAAATAAATAAGGCCTTCTCGGGCCGGCACAACCTTGGGCTTAAACCCGCTATTTCCCTCTTTGTTCTGCAACACCTGTACGCCAACATCCTACCAAGCGGTGTCAAGCGGAACATCGATCAGCTACAACGGGCCGGAGCCTATCGACCCCACCCTTATTTTTGGGGTGGCAATATTTCGCCCCTGCAAGCAAGTAGTATGCAACTTCCTCGGAGTCTTCTCCGGGAACCCCAGAACATCACCAATCCAGTTTGACATATCCGGATGGGCTTCACACAGCATGCCTAAATCTGTACTCGCGCTTCCGGACGCTAATGCAATTACAAGCGGGGATGTACACATCGACCCGTCGGAGAGCTCCCTTCCTCCACCTAAAGGTGGAGAGGGGCTTCCATGCAATCATGCTAATTAAGGGCTTCACCTGCCCAAGAAGAAAATTTTTTACCCTTGAAGTGTGCTTCGGAGTCATGGGAACGTGCCCGAATTTGACGGATAGTGAAAGTAGCGGCTGTCCATGCACGGATCTGCTCTCCACGTGTCGATTTGAACTCTAAACGACCACAATAGCCAACAAAGACTTCTGCCCTTATTCCGGGTTGATGAGGAAGAGAGGAGAGGGAGGTAGAGCTCAGGGGGCTGCTCCTCCTTCTCCAGGCCGATGGGGAGAGATGGAGAAGAGAGATCGGGGGATGCTCCTCCTTGCTCCAGGCCGACGGGGAGAAAGGGAGAAGAGGGATCGGGTCCTCCTTGCTTTAGGTGGCGTTGGGAAAGGGAGAGTGAGCTCGGGATAGCCTTCCCTACTCCAGGCGACGGGAGAGAGAGGGATCGAGAGAGAGAAGGGACCTCGGGCTTCCTTGCTCCAGGCCGACGGGGAGAGAGGAGGAAGGGAGATCGAGGGGGGGGGGGGGGACTCGGGCTGCTTCACGCGAAAAAAAAAGAGGGGAGGGGGGAGTCGGCTGGGTAGGGTTTGGGGGGAAGGGAATTTAGGTTTTAAATAAAACCTAGGCAAAACTGCTATCCGCAGACCACTCCTCTAAACGCACACCTAAACCCATTAGACGCAGGCCGACCAATGCTAGCCAATCACAGGACACGTCGGGTCCCAACTATCTGGGGAGGGTCACACCCGACGGGTATGTGGTTGTACACAATCCCTGCTCTTTGCGAGCGTGTCCCATGCTCGGAAAGAAATGTCCAACCCCAAGTATCCGGCGGGTGGGAGCCGACCCGGAAAAAAATGTGGGTATATAGTCATATGAATGATGATTCTTCTCTTTTTTGTACTCATATTTGTCCTGATGTGATAACCTTTCACTTTGTTGCTTTTAAATGATCAATTTGGTTGTCAACAACCTTGGTTATACACTATGCCTTCTTTTTTATGGTAGAAACATTATGCCCTTCATGTTCTCAAAATGTCATGCAACTTAATGTCTATTAGCAAGCAAACTCATAATTTAGATTGCAGTTATTTTTACTGTTGCATATTGTGTTATTCAGGAATGGGTCTCAGGGATTATTGACAGTGCTGAGGAAAAGAATGCTCACTATTATCTATAATGATTACATTAACAATCATGCATTCACAATTCAAAATGAATCTAATTTTGTTTCTAAAACTAATCAAATAATGTTGTGCAATTGTTGGATTCATTATCTTAAGCTTCTGTTTTCAAAACTAATCAAATATTCATTATCTTAAGCTTCTGTTTTCAAAACTATTCTTAAAGAACTTCGATTGTCAGTGAAAACTATCAATTTGTCAAGCATAATTGATCCCTTATATGTTAAATCCTTATATTGAATCTCATCCTTTCTCATTCTTTCATAGTGACATGTGAGGATTATCTAGTATCAAAAATATTTCTGGCCAAGGCCACTCATTATTTTTATTGATGGCCATACCATGGTTTGTTGGGTTTCTCTTCTGAGGGAAAACTAAGAGGCTGCAAGAATTAGTAAAAAATTAATTTGAGACCACTATTCAAAGATAGAGAAGATTCTCAACTAAGGTAGAAATGCACGCTCTGATACCATGAAGAGAAATGAAAAGTTGTGTGTTATATTAGGTAACACACCTATAAATAAGGGGGATGCCCAAAAATTATAGTGAGGCCCCTAGGGTTTATAAAACTACAAAAGATGGATTTTACCCGAGGCCTGATTCTGCTCATAACATCAAGCATAACAGTCAATTGGGCGCCATGCATACCATGAAACCTGCAGAAGGTATCTTCTTAACCTTTAATAATAAACTACCATGCAAGCCAAAAGAGTCATCCAAAATGATCTGATAAATTACTTGCATGCACCATCAAGGCGTCACCGATTTACCATTTTAACAAAGGAGGAAATAAAACCATCCAAGAAGCATCGACATACAATATTGTGTCATAATGTGCAGCATATTATCTCATGTTAGCAGTTCATCAATTAAAGATTATGATGAGACATATTTGATGCGAAAACAAAAAGAATTTCAGTGCGCTGGTGTCGCGTTCTAACAATATCATAAGAAGATCAAACTGTCATCCGAGAGACTCTACACCTGGGAATTAATTATCAGGCTCACTTGTTACCTACTGGAAATGAGAGCTCAATCGACAAAACTATTTCGGAGACAACCTTCCAGAACTTCATTTCTCAAACTGTCATCCGAGAGGTCTACCCACTCTGCCGGTTAGATGAGATCCCGAACAGCGAAACAATCTCAGAGCTGAAACCAAAGAGCCTCCACGAGAGGTCAACATGCCATTATAAAGAACTTTTCACCTTGCCAGCCTCTCCGTGAGATCAACCTAACCCACCGGCTAGTGAGAGCCCGGCAGCGGGATCGTCCTAGGAAATCTAGCATAAAGAACCTGCCACTCACCAGCCTCTCCAGAGATACACCTGACCCACAGTCTATGAGAGCCCAACAGTGGAATCGATCTGGGGCATTCCAGCGCCAAAGAACATGCCACTCGCCAGCCTCTCCAGAGATCAATCTAACCCACCGTCTATGAGAGCCCGGCAGCAGAATCGATCTGGGGCATTCCAGCGCCAAAGAACCTGCCACTCGCTAGCCTCTCCAGAGATTAACCTGACCCACCATCTATGAGAGCCCTGCAGCGGAATCGATCTGGGGCATTCCAGCGCCAAAGAACATGCAACTCTCCAGCCTCTCGAGAGATCAACCTGACCCACCGTCTATGAGAGCCCGGCAGCGGAATCGATCTGGGGCATTCTAGCGCCAAAGAACCTGCCACTCGCCAGCCTCTCCAGAGATCAACCTGACCCACCGTCTATGAGAGCCCGACAGCGGAATCGATCTGGGGCATTCCAGTGCCAAAGAACCTGCCACTCGCCAACCTCTCCAGAGATCAACCTGACCCACAGTCTATGAGAGCCCGACAGCAGAATTGATCTGGGGCATTCCAGCGCCAAAGAACCTGCCATTCGCCAGCCACTCCAGAGATCAACCTGACCCACCGTCTATGAGAGCCCGGCAGCGGAATCGATCTGGGGAATTCAAGTGCCAAAGAACCTGCCACTCGCCAGCCTCTCCAGAGATTAAACTGACCCACTGTCTATGAGAGCCCGGCAGCGGAATCGATCTGGGGCATTCCAGCGCCAAAGAACATGCCACTCGCTAGCCTCTCCAGAGATAAACCTGACCCACCGTCTATGAGAGCCCGGCAGCGGAATCGATCTGGGGCATTCCAGCGCCAAAGAATCTGCCACTCGCCAGCCTCTCTAGAGATCAACCTGACCCACCGTCTATTAGAGCCCGGCAGCAGAATCGATATGGAGCTTTCCAGCACCAAAGAACCTGCCACTCGCCAGTCTCTCCAGAGATCAACATGACCCACCGTCTATAAGAGCCCGGCAGCGGAATCGATCTGGGGCATTCCAGCTCCAAAGAACCTGCCACTCGCCATCCTCTCCAGAGATCAACCTGACCCACCGTCTATGAGAGCCTGGCAGTGGAATCGATCAGGGGCATTCCAGCGCCAAAGAACCTGCCACTCGCCAGCCTCTCCAGAGATCAACCTGACGCACCGTCTATGAGAGCCCGACAGCGAAATCGATCTGGGGCATTCCAGCGCCAAAGAACATGCCACTCGTCAGCCTCTCCAGAGATCAACCTGACCCACCGTCTATGAGAGCCCGACGCGGAATCAATCTGGGGCATTCCAGCGCCAAAGAACCTGTCACTCGCCAGCCTCTCTAGAGATCAACCTGACCCATCATCTATGAGAGCCGCGGTGGAATCGATCTGGGGCATTCCAGCGCCAAAGAACTTGCCACTCGCCAGCCTCTCCAGAGATCAACCTGACCCACAGTCTATGAGAGCCCGGCAGCGGAATCGATCTGGGGCATTCCAGCGCCAAAGAACCTGCCATTCGCCAACCTCTCCAGAGATCAACCTAACCCACCGTCTATGAGATCCTGGCAGCGGAATCGATCTGGGGCATTCCAGCGCCAAAGAACCTGCCACTCGCCAGCTTATCCAGTGATCAACCTGATCCACTGTCTATGAGAGCCTGGCAGCGGAATCGATCTGGGGCATTCCAGCGCCAAAGAATATGCCACTCGCCAGCCTCTCCAGAGATCAACCTGACCCACCGTCTATGAGATCCAGGCAGCGGAATAGATCTGGGGCATTCCAGCGCCAAAGAATCTGTCACTCTCCAGCCTCTCTAGAGATCAACCTGACCCACCGTCTATGAGAGCCCGACAGCGGAATCAATATGGGGCATTCCAGCGCCAAAGAACCTGCCACTAGCCAGCCTCTCAAGAGATCAACCTGACCCACCATCTATGAGAGCCCGGCAGCGGAATCGATCTGGGGCATTCCAGCGCCAAAGAACCTGCCACTCGCCAGCCTCTCGAGAGATCAACCTGACCCACCGTCTATGAGAGCCTGACAGTGGAATCGATCTGGGGCATTCCAGCGCCAAAGAACCTGCCACTCGCCAGCCTCTCCAGAGATCAACCTGTCTCACCATCTATGAGAGCTCGGCAGCGGAATCGATCTGGGGCATTTCAGCGCCAAAGAAACTGCCACTCGCCAGCCTCTCCAGAGATCAACCTGACCCACCGTCTATGAGAGCCCGACAGCGGAATCGATCTGGGGCATTCCAATGCAAAAGAACCTGCCACCTTCTCAGAAAAGACCTCAGAATATATGCATGATAATGAAACGCACAACAAGTTGGTTACAAAAATTTTCACGGATAGAATCTTTTAAAGTCGTCCCCACTTCTGGCTCGGCCGAGAGGTAACCCTTCCAAATCTTGGGAGTGATACCCTCCCGACTTGAGCACTTCACTTACAACGTAAGGCCCCTCCCAATTGGGATCTAGTTTACCTATAGCGGCTCCTCTTCCTGCCGCATCTACCTTCTTCAGGACCAAGTCCCCCTTTTCGAACTGCTTTACCCGGGCGTGGTGATCAAAATACTTGGCCATCCGCCTCTTGATATCTTCCTGGCGAATGGTGGCCAGGTCCCGGAGCTCCTCCATGTTAATATCCTCACCTGGTGATGATATGGTATAACGTATGATTCTCCCTCACGAATGTGACATCCGCATAGACATGATTTCTTAGATGGATAATGGTGATTTTATAACATTGTTTGAGCGGAAAGATATCCTTGAAACACACTTAATAGCCTTGTGATTCAATTTCTCCATATTAGGACTATGATAATGAACAAAAGGACAACTAAAACTTCTAGGATAGACATTTGGTTGCATACTCATAGGACATTTAAAACCCAAAATTCTAGATGGAAGGTCATTTGTAAGATTAGTAGTAATGATGGCTTCCCCAATATGATTTAGACACATGAAAGTAGAAAGTCAGTCTGGGAAATAATCTTTAATACCCGAACTTTGTATTTTACCACCAAAGTGACTTTAGATCATAACAATTTGTAAGAATTATACTAACAATAAATATATAGGTTTAAGGAAAATCGAAGTGACCCTGATGCTACTATCACTAAATGATACAAACCAACGAGCTCCACTTACATTTGAGTATTAGATGACCCCCAAATGTCTCTGAATTAAATGAAAAGGGATAAATCTTATTTTATTGCCACTAGAAAATGTAATATGTTTATACAATTATACTTAGCATGCTCACACACAACAATAACAACACTCGAGCCTTTATCCCACTATAGTGGGGTTTGCTACATGGATCCTTTGTCGCCATTGTGTCCTATCTCTAGTCATAACCTCACTAATGCTTAAGTGCATCATGTCTTGTCGTATAGTTTCATTCCAAGTCTTTATTGGTCTACCCCTCCCTCATTTATCATGCGATGCCTAGCTGGTGCCTCTAATGGTCCCCTTTACACATGATTGAACCATCTTAGTAGAACTTCTCACATCTTCCCGCGGGTGTTAGCGCATGACCCTGGTCGTCACTTAGTTCCCCTTCTCTAACCATGACGTTCGCTTGAGTTCTTCCGTGCTAGTCACTCTCCACGCTCACTGCACCATAATGTTGAAACCGATTTCTCGGTTTCTGTGGAGTTCGGGGTCCCAAAAAAGGGGTGACCGCGCACTTACTACGCTCAAGTAAATGACCTAGACACAAGACTAGGAACTCGAAGTACAGATCCAAGGTCTCAGCGTGGAGGTCCCACCGCACACCCAGAAGACCAACTAACTCTTCCCCTCCCAAGCCAAAGGCTGAGCTAAGGCACCTTTTGAGGGCTCTCTTGGACAGCCAAAATCTCAGACCTGACCCATTCCTCTCCATAGGTGCACCTCCCTGGATCTATGCAAAACCTTTCTCATCTGGTCGACCAATATCGTACTCCTGCCTAATAAGTTTACTATACGCAGACCAAATGGGGCTGCCAACAGCGTAACTCCGCTATTCCGGGAGACTATTAGCGGACTCTCAGGGGTTTCCAAGTAAATTTCCCTCTGGACCCCCACTTGACTATGTTAGAAAAAATAAACAAAGAACATGCGTCACAGATGACAGGAATATGAATTCCATACTTTAGCACGCAGGCCGGCAATATAAATAAATAAGGCCTTCTCGGGCCGACACAACCTTGGGCTTAAACCCGCTATTTCCCGCTTTGTTCTGCAACACCTGTACGCCAACGTCCTACCAAGCGGTGGCAAACGGAACATCGATCTGCTACAACGGGCCGGAGCCTATCGACCCAACCCTTTTTTTGGGGTGGCAATATTTTGCCCCTGCAAGCAAGTAATATGCAACTTCCTCGAAGTCTTCTCTGGGAACCCCAGAACATCACCAATCCAGATTGACATATCCGGATGGGCTTCACACAGCATGCCTAAATCCGTACTCGCGCTTCCGAATGCTAATGCAATTACAAGCGGGTATGTACACATCGACCCGTCAGAGAGCTCCCTTCCTCCACCCATTGGTGGAGAGGGGATTCCATGCAATCATGCTAATTAAGGGCTTCACCTGCCCAAGAATAAAAGTTGTTACCCTTGAAGTGTGCTTCGGAGGCATGGGAACGTGCTCGGATTTGACGGCTAGTGAAAGTAGCGGTTGTCCACGCACGGATCTACTCTCCACGTGTTGATTTGAACTCTAAACGACCACAAAAGCCAAAAAAGACTTCTGCCCTTGTTCCGGGTTGACGAGGAAGAGAGGAGAGGGAGGTAGAGCTCGGTGGGCTGCTCCTCCTTGCTCCAGGATGATGAAGAGAGATCGAGAAGAGAGCTCGGGGGCTACTCCTCCTTGCTCGAGGCCGACGGGGAGAGAGGGAGAAGAGGGCTCGGTGTTGGATCGGTCGGCGCCCTTAGAGGGGGGGTGAATAAGGGTTTTCAAAAACTTTATATTTTATTTAGAAACTTTGAAATATTGGAAGAATAATACAAAGAGAAATCAAGTAAAACAATAATGAAGATACATGCTTTATTAATATCAAATAATGTTTTACAAAGCTTGATTTCTATGACGCTAGAAATCTGAGGCGACTAATAAAATTCTTTTTTGTTTTCTATACCGACTCGTATCCCCACGAACCGGTTGGCTTTAGCCGATCTCTCCCCAGATACGGCCTCAAGCCGCTCTAGCCGATCTATCCCCAGAAAGGCCTTGAGCACTCCCTAGACCTAACCTAGATCTAGTCGCCAACACGAGGCGAATTTCAGCCCTAAGTCCTACCCCAGACCTAGTCGCCAACACGAGGCAATTTCACTATCGTTTACAGAAAAGATATGAAATGAAAAGACAATAATATAAAAACTCCCTCTATGTGGATCTCTTGGAGAAGTGGACGAAGGCCCGCAGAGTATGATCGTAGTCGATGCGGTCTTTCGTCACGATCATGAAGCATGTTGAAATCTTCTCTACGGATCTCCTTAAGGCTTTATGGAATTGTGGGAGTATCGCTCTGAATCTTCCTCTCTCTGTTGTGGCACGAAGCTCTGGAGTTTGGGATTGGAGAAGGATTAAGAATTCAGAGCCAAAGCATCCAATTTATATCCTTTACGCTAGATTAAGAAACAATTTGGCGACAGAATCTCCCATCCGTGGCAATATGCTGCACTATGTCTTATATGCGTCACGCTACCGCCGGTGCTAGTAGCTACCGCCGGCGCTATCCCCGATTAAGAACTTCTTAAGCGGCAGGATCTTCAATCCGCGGCAACGAGGCTTTCATTCCTTTTGTGTTCACCGATACTGCCGGCGTTATCCGCTACCGCCAGGCGTTAGCGCCTTCCATAACAGCTCCCGGAAATGCGCTCATCATCGCTAGCGCCCGGCGCTAGTTACTACCGCTGGCGCTAGTGAGCCTCTTTGAATTTTGGCCTCAATTTTGGGGGCAGTCGTCATGTGTACTCCTTGAGTCATGTGGACCTAGTAAACCTGCACACTTGAACACACAAGATCAAATACACATAGGATTTGTTATTCTCAAACCTATGAGATGCGGAAGACCATGTTCCAACAAACTCCCCCTTTTGATAATAACAAATCCATTAATGATAAATCAAAGCATTAATAAATAAGCATGATGAAACTCTACTTGTGTGTGTGTGTGAGTGATGACTTAGGATAATTATTGATTTTAGCATTTAGAATTGCTCCCCCAAAATATATTCTCCCCCTATGTGAATGCTCCACTAATATGTATGCTATCAACTTAATCAATCATGTTGGGTTTGCATTTTGATAGCGGATTATATATTTATCATGTTAGTTCTCCCCCTTTTGCATTTTATCATGTTAGTTCTCCCCCTTTGTTATTAGCAAAAGTGGGTAGGGAAACAAAGCACTAAAAAATGTGTAAATAAAAGAGGAGGCATGATCGAGCTTTTGAAGTAAATGATAAGGAGTTTTAGATTTGTCTTTCATTGAAAATGATCAGAGTTATGACTTATTTTATCACTTTTGTTTGTAGTTCTCCCTCTTTTATATATCAGAGTTTTAGCAAAAAAAATGATTTCCCCTTTAAATAAGAGTTTTAAACCTAAAAACAATCATGATTTCCAAGTAACCAATCTACCCAGACAATATGTCAACACCCTAGCCCCGTACTAAGTGACGGATGGGCATGAGGAGCTGCAAACATGCCGTAGGTTGGGGTGTTAATCCCATATGCAAACACTAGACAAAAAACTTAACCTAGCACTCTTTCCCCCCAGTGCCTCGCAAGGCCCCACTGGAACCCTCCCCGGTTAAGGACAAGACATGACTAGAGATAAGGTTATCTAATGTCTACAACCCTACGCCCCCGCTATGGTGAGAAATGAAGTCATGGATAATAATTATTGGAAACATTAAGCATTTAAATCTAATGGGAAATATCATAGCATATGGGTTTATATATTTATTTGAATTTTTTGAAATAAAACTCGCATAGCTATATTGAAATTCATGAATGAATCAGAGTTTGAGTATTGCGAAAGATTTCGAAAAAGAAACATCATAATACTAAATAAGAGTTTAAGTTAAAACGAGATGTTTTATAAGTAATATTTCACTTGTTGGAGGTGTGTTTAGAATAGAAATAGATCAGAGTTATAGGCAAAAAAAAATTCAACCAATATAAAGTTTACCAAGGAAGTCTACCACTTGTTGCAAGAAAGGAATTTGAAGATTCAAGTGATGATGCACACAAGATGAAAGATTTTAAATAAGTATTAAAGTGCAAGGTAAAACAATTATATGGTTATGATGCGGAAGACATATAGAAGTACAAAAAAACATCTTTATGGTAATCAATGATGGTTCATAAAAAGATATATGAGTTCAATTTCAAAAAGAAGATGTTTTTGTAAATCATTTTGCATTTAAAATTTTTGTTTTGACAATACAGTAACCAAGCATGAAATAATCTTATCAAAAAAGAGATTACTACAATGTTACTTTAATTCACAATTTCAAAACATACCAAACATTGTAGAAAGCATGCTAGGTTATCTAGTGCGTTTCATAAATAAAGAGTAGTAGAGAATTAGCATTAGGATCCAATACTCATGAGAAGAAATGTTATGGAAGATAATGATGTGCATAAAAGTGTATTTTGAATAAAGTAACCAAATGTTTTAATAAAAAATACAAGTAATATGTAAAGTAAAGAGCACAATAAAACACAAATAATTTTACTTCCACTCACTTCAATGCACAAAGAAAAATGTACAACTACCAAGGTGCTCTGCACGCACAATGCTCATCAAGACTTATCAGGGTGCAAAGTAGTGCTTGGGGGATCACATAGTTTTATTCTTCAAGATTGATTTTTATTGTGATCCGGTGTACTTAAGAATAAGTGGTTTTTATTTTGAAAGAAAGTTATGGTTTGCACAAGATACTTTATTATTCTTTCCAAGGTGCTCAACCTCACAACGCTTATTAAGACTTATCAGGAGGTTCAAGTAGTGCTTGGTGGAGTTATCTTTGTCACTTTATTTTATGATTTTGTTTTGTACAAAGTTCTCCGAATACACTTGTTTTGCAAACCAATATAATTTATGAAAAAAGATAACCACTTTTCTTAACTTTTAAAAGTGCAAATAAAGGTTGTGTAGGTAAGATACTTGTGCAATTTTAATTTATTGTACTATTACAAAACATACACAAACATTCTTAGATTAAACACATAAGTAGATAATGACAAAATAAGTGAGTGAATTGCGATCATTATCAAACATAAAACATTACTCATACTTAGAGGCATGCTACGCATAGTTCTACACAACTTTTTCAATATAAATTATGCACATATTAATAGATGTATCAAAGCATGATGAAGGCAATGTTCAAAGTAGTTTGAAAAGATAAATTGCAACATTATAGAAGTTCTAAATAATAGATTAAATCATGCTTGATTTTCAATGAAGTCCATACAATATTTTTTGATATTTTTGAGGAATAATTTTTATTTAAAGCTTGAACTCATAAAAATTGATCTTGGACTTCCCGAGGACTACCTTGTGAAAGGTTCACCTTGTACTAGGTGATATGATGGGATGATAGCCCAAATCACCCTTTCGCAAGATACAAGTAAAAAGTTAAGTTCAAAAACTAACAATTTTTGATATTTTTTTGTTTTAAATTTTTGTATTTGATTTTTCAAAAAATAAAGAAAAACAGAAGTGCAAAAACTAAATAGAAAATATAGATTTATATATTTTTATGGATTTTTCGAATTTTAAAAAATACAGAAAATCGAACATGGACGCTAGCGCCTGCGGTAGCGCTAGCGCGGGAGACAGTAAGTAATTTTTGAGGATATTGGAAATTTTGATTCTTGATCTTGATTAGGTGTCCCATTAGGAGTTTCTTGCTGAAATTGCAGAATTTAAGGAGATGTTTTTGATGGTTAAACACCAAAAAAATGCATTTTTGAATTTGTGTTAATTTGAAAGATCTTGGACACCTAATCATAGCATGAGACATATTTTCTTATATCTTTATTATGATTTTTCAAAGGCTTGTGTTTACCAAAATAATGCAATAGATAGAGAATGTAGCCACAAGACATCATGTTTGAATTCACCAAATAAGCATGTTTTTTTTTAATTATGAACTAATGTATATGCGAAGAATAAACTAGGTATGCCCTAGATACCAATATCCAGACAATATGTCTTGACAAAAACTTATAAAACCTATCATAGACACAAATGTTCTTTAGGTACCAATGTTAGTATGATAAGTTTGAGATTAATGTTATGCCAAAGTTTGATAGTGTTTCAATTTATTAACCTAAAATGGAGTGACAATTCTATTTGGTTTGATATCAAAATGATTCATAGGTCTAAACTAGAAATAAATCACAATACACACATAATACACCATAACACCAACCATGGTAAACAATTATAATGTCAATTGTTATCATATAATTTGTGATAGTTGTTTATAGATGATTCTTGATATGGATTATGATTTTCGAGATGTTTAGCAAAAGATATCACTAGATCATGGTGGTGTTTGTGAATTCAATATTCATTATGAAGATAACTTCTTTCAACACATTTTAGTGATTTTCCTTTAATTAAGAATTTTGAATATATATATGTGATTTTTTGATAGATGAACAATAGTGATGGCTTAGATCATGTTTGACATCAAGGAGAGAACACAATATATTTTTTTTTGCTGTGAACAATGACTCCCATATTGAAAGTTGAGCCATTATTTAAATCTTGAATTTTCTTTTAGATCAAGTTATTTCACTAAACCACTTGTTGGTGAAGGCTAAAAATCTTAATAGCCTAATAACCGGATTTAATTTGAAATATCTTTTAGCAAATTTAGAGTTTGATTCATATGGATAATATAAGATATTTAGAAAAGATAGGTCATAAAAATAAAAATATGATTTTGAATTTTGATCAAAAATGATTTATAAACTCATTAAGCTTTATGAGATAAAATCATATTTCCAATACTATATAAGATGACCATGGCATGATAGTTTAAAAAGAACACAAAAAGAAAGATAGAAAAGACATTAAAGCACATCATGAAGTAGAAATTTGTGTATTTCATTTTAATTGATTTCTACTTCATGCACATGATGGGATACTAATGAATAAGAGATTTAGGTATCCAAAGAGGACCGGGAGTGACGGTTCCTTTGGGTACCCAAATAAATCGTGTTTGCTTTTGGGGAGATATGATTGAATGGGCCCTTTTGATTTGAGTTTGTGTTTCATCTTTAACTTTTGGCCGCCATTCAAACATTGGTTTAATATTATTCTTATTTATCAAATTTCCATGATGATTTTGCAAAACATTCTTTATAGGAAATTTGTTTATTTTTATGTTGGGAGAGTGGTTATTTTGTAAATGATAATGATTTGGAATTTTATTTTCAAGCATTTGATATTTTTTATTTCCTTTGTTGGGCTTAGACATATTATGGAAACTCATATTTAACTTGCTTTTGGAATTTGTTTGAAATTGTTGATTTATGTGTTGAGAATTTTTCTTTATTATTTCCTTAAGCAAGTTGACTTTAGTTTCCAATTCATAATTCTTAACGTTAAGATTATGTCTTGCTTTGTTATAGGCTATTGTGCTATTTTTAAGAGTGGATACAATAGACTCAATATGATTTTGATAATTGTTTCTATATTCATCAAATGTTTCATCCATCTCTTGAATTTCTATTTTAAAATCTTTGCACTTAGCACAATCATTTTTCAAGGAAGAATTTTCTACACAAAATCTTTCATTTTGTTCTTTTACACAAATAAGTTCCTTTTCAAGTTCTTTGCATTTTTCATTTAAATTATTACAATCAAAACAGGATTTTGTATTTTCAAGTAAAAAACAAGATGATGAAGACACATCACAATTTTATTCTAAATTAACATTAGCTTTTAATCTCTTATTTTCTAAATGTAAATTTTTAATAGTGATTTTCAATTTCTTGATCTTACGTTTAGCAGTTTCTAGTATATTGAAACTAGAAATGGAAGTTATCACACAAGAAGAAGATTTTGACTTTCTTACAGCGCTTTTGGTGGAGGCAAAATGTATGCATAGAGTTCCTTCGTTATCTTTTGGCCCTTCCTTCATCATGGATGAATTTTCATCTTCCCTTTCTCTTGGTGCATTGTTCTCCTTTACTATTTCAATATTCTCCATGGATTCGCTCTGAGAGAGATCTTCTTGAACGATAATGGATGCTTGTTCGTTCTTTTCCTCCTGTGTTTGTTCCATACCTGCGAGAGGAAGATCATACATTTCTTCAAGAAATTTCCATACTTTATAAGCACTAGAAAAACAATACACAAATTTGAAAACTTCATTTGAGAGACCACAAAATAGATAATGTTTAGCTTTTGCATCTAAATGAAGTTCCTTTTTATTTGATTCATCTGCACGTCTTATAATTGCTAAGTTCCATACTTCGATATCTAATGTTTTAATAAATATTTCCATTAAAATTTTCCATCCTTTATAATTTGTTCCTTCAAATAAAGGTGGTGCAAGTGATTGTTCCTCTTCACAAAAATCTCCCCCACTAGTAGAAGCGAGATCATGAGACGCCATTATTCCCGGTTGTTAAGCCGATTGGAATAAAACCCCTCTGATACCACTTGTTGGATCGGTCGGCGCCCTTAGAGGGGGGTGAATAAGGGTTTTCAAAAACTTTATATTTTATTTAGAAACTTTGAAATATTGCAAGAATAATACAAAGAGAAATCAAGTAAAACAATAATGAAGAGACATGCTTTATTAATATCAAATAATGTTTTACAAAACTTGATTT
Organism: Dactylorhiza incarnata; assembly: GCA_033032865.1. Lineage (NCBI taxonomy): Eukaryota > Viridiplantae > Streptophyta > Magnoliopsida > Asparagales > Orchidaceae > Dactylorhiza > Dactylorhiza incarnata. Next base: position 9,497,686 of record JAWHQI010000015.1, read on the forward strand.
CTATGACGCTAGAAATCTGAGGCGACTAATAAAATTCTTTTTCGTTTTCTATACCGACTCGTATCCCCACGAACCGGTTGCCTTTAGCCGATCTCTCCCCAGATACGGCCTCAAGCCGCTCTAGCCGATCTATCCCCAGAAAGGCCTTGAGCACTCCCTAGACCTAACCTAGATCTAGTCGCCAACACGAGGTGAATTTCAGCCCTAAGTCCTACCCTAGACCTAGTCGCCAACACGAGGCGATTTCACTACCGTTTACATAAAAGATATGAAATGAAACGACAATAATATAAAAACTCCATCTATGTGGATCTCTTGGAGAAGTGGACGAAGGCCCGCAGAGTATGATCGTAGTCGATGCGGTCTTTCGTCACGATGATGAAGCGTGTTGAAATCTTCTCCACGGATCTCCTTAAGGCTTTATGGAATTGTGGGAGTATCGCTCTGAATCTTCCTCTCTCTACTGTAGCACGAAGCTCTGGAGTTTGGGATTGGAGAAGGATTAAGAATTCGGAGCCAAAGCATCCAATTTATAGCCTTTATGCTACAGCCGGCGTTAGCTCTACCGCCGGCGCTAGACCAGATTAAGAAACAATTTGCGCGGCGGAATCTCCCATCCGTGGCAACATGCTGCACTATGCCTTATATGCGTCACGCTACCGCCGGCGCTAGTAGCTACCGCCGGCGCTAGTAGCTACCGCCGGCGCTATCCCCGATTAAGAAACTTCTTGCGCGGCAGGATCTTCAATCCGCGGCAATGAGGCTTTCATTCCTTCTGTGTTCACCGATACCGCCGGCGTTATCCGCTACCGTCAGGCGTTAGCGCCTTCCATAACAGCTCCCGTAAACGCGCTCATCATCGCTAGCGCCCGGCGCTAGTTACTACCGCCGGCGCTAGTGAGCCTCTTCGAATTTTGGCCTCAATTTTGGGGGCAGTCATCATGTGTACTCCTTGAGTCATGTGGACCTAGTAAACCTGCACACTTGAACACACAAGATCAAATACACATAGGATTTGTTATTCTCAAACCTAGGAGATGCGGAAGATCATGTTCCAACACTCGGGTCCTCCTTGCTTTAGGCGGCGTCGGGAAAGGGAGAGGGAGCTCGGGACGGCCTTCCCTACTCCAGGCGACGGGAGAGAGAGGGATCGAGAGAGAGAGAAGGGAGCTCGGGCTTCCTTGCTCCAGGACGACGGGGAGAGAGAGAAGGAAGGGAGATCGGGGGGAGGGGGGGGAGCTCGGGCTGCTTCACATGAAAAAAAAGAGGGGAGGGGGGAGTCGGTTGGGTAGGGTTTGGGGGGAAGGGAATTTAGGTTTTAAATAAAACCTAGCCAAAATTGCTATCCATAGACCACTCCTCTAAACGCACACCAAAACCCATTAGACGCAGCCCGATCAATGCTAGCCAATCACAGGACACCTCGGGTCCCAACTATCTGGGGAGGGTCACACCCGACGGGTATGAGGTTGGACAACCATTATCGACTAAGCCCGCTAAATTTAGGAAGAACACGCTCCAATACTTACACCCAATTTGGAGCCCTTCCTAAGGCAGGACTTGAAGGTATCTATCAAGTTTCACATCTTTTGGGTAATTATCCCGAGAGGAGTTCAACATGTGAGTTTCCACTATCCCAACCTTAAGCATGTGCGACCTCTTCCCAGGTCAACAAACTAAAAAATGAATACAATTGTGAATTCCTTTTTCCAAATTCCACAATATCTTAATCGCCGACCAAACATATTCATCATCGTTCGCGTATTATTCGAATAAACAAGATCTATGGGAAACCAAAGTCGGTATGTAACTTGTCAAATAAACTAAGAGATAATCCCCCATACATTTTTGGACTAAGTTTCTTCTACCCCCCCCCCCCCCCCCCCCCCCCCATATGGTACATTCAACTCACGTATGGGCACAACTCTTAGGGGCATATATTCCTCGACTTAGAGTTCTTACCATATAAATCCCCGTATCTAAGCACCTACATATCAGTAGTGATGTGGAAAATCAAATATTCAATTTTTATGGCGACGACCAAGTTGCATCCCATTGCAATGAGAGCATTAAAAATAATATTCAATTAACCGGTACATTTTATATGTGTTTGAACTCGACATGAACGAATGCGTGCACAAGGTTTGAGATGATTTCCCTTTGACACGGCTATGCAGACTACCAAAAGTAAGGGCATTATCCACAATATGATAGACTAAATCAAATCAATTCCAGGCGCCCTACCATCTTTGCCAATGATCGTTCATGACATGTTTGCTTTAAGATAAACTTTGGTATGTCAAATCACCAAATAAATCATACCAATCGCGTTATCTTCACTACGAATCGATTATTAATTAAATCCTTACACCTGAGGAAATCATGGTCCTCTAACAATTCTGCCAATATGGAGTTCTTCCTAAGGCATGTATGATGATATGTAACAACTCCCAAATACTTGGGTAATTATCCAGAGAGGAATTCAAGATGTTAGTTCCTGCTATTCGCACCTCAGGCATGCATAACCTCTCTCTAGATCGAAACCACAAGTATTAATGTTGTTTTAAATCCCTGGTCTCATGTTACCACATCTTTATTACTGATTAAATATAGTCATCATCATTCCAATCCCCCATATACAACATTTTTATTTTATCCTTTTGTATGTACAACATTTCATCAAGTCCCGGATGATTATGTTATTAAAAGTTCACGTGTAGACAAATACGAATGCATACCCCAAAGGGTTAGCTTACTATTCCCCTCGTTTACTAATCCACAAAGTCCCAGGGAAGCATAAAAAAACAATACTCATCCTTGAAATGTTCTATTTTTGTATTCAGATTGTGAAGTTTTCTCTCGATCAAAACATGGTATTAGAAGTCCACCCTGCTCAAGATGAACTAATTGCTATAGGATTACGTATTTCCAGTGTTGAAAAATTGTGAAGATTTTCAATTCCCTGAGAAACCTCAATCGGTAGGTCACTAGCCCAATAAACGAAGAGATAAGCCCACCGAAATTCCTGGGGAGAGTCTCTTCGACCACCAACATGGTACAATCACCCTACATGTGCACACAATTATGAGGGCATACCATCCTCGACTCAGAGTTTTATCCTGAACTTGATCCATTCTTTAGGCCCTTAGGGTTACTATTTACGACACCCTTTTCAAGGTCAACATGTGACCAAATAAAAAATAGGCCTATTCCGGAATCAAATTCCTATCATATCTTCTCCATATGAAACCTTCTACATAATTAGAAGTGGGAGGTATCCATATACAATATAAAAGTCATGCTTAGTGGTCTCTTACTAGGATGATAATAGACTAAAGGTACCAATCTCATTGAGATTGTCCAAATATTTGGGTAAGGGTGATAATATCACTCCATATCTGAGGTAGAAACCTCAGAGTGCAAGTATTTTGCACTTACACTCACGCTAAACTCTTCCCTTAATCACTTGAGGTCACTTATTGCATGACCAAATCATCCCCAAGATCGGTATAAGGCTAGGATACGTCACGACATATCTTGCTAAGTTGACCAAAATGGTATCCTAGTTAGGTTGGCATCAATCCTATGCCAAACCAACTCTGACTAATGGAATGGGAATACCAATTACTGTCTCGAAATGAGCCAGCATCTATACATAAGGGTACGAGTTTGGCTTAAGTTGGCACTTTCTATAGGAAAAAGAGGACATACTTAATGTGAATCACACATGGGCACACCACCACTTCCGCTGCATCAGTTTGTCCTCAAACTGATCAAGCTAGCAGGGGTGTCCTAGTGGTCGAATGGACTTCTTTATCTCAGGATCATTGCAATCTGATACCATTTGTAAGACCCCCCTCCCAGAACACAAAACACGGCCGAGGGGAGCCTTATGCCTAGGACAGCCGCCTTGCGGAAGCGCCATCACACGAGCTAGCCTCTCCCACAAGACGCCTATCCTGCCGGCCAAACCAATATCATCAAGCCAGTCCCTCAATAGTTTAAAAGACAAAAGCCATAAATTCACAAATAAGTAAAGGTGTCATAATTATACAAAAGACAGGTAGCTCCGAGAGCTCATGCAAGTATCAGAGTATCAAAAGAAATGCCCCAAGGTCTACATCTCAAAACTATCGCTCACATATGTCACTGACGGTAACGACGATACCATAGTCTCCGGCCCGGTCGTCCTGACCTGGCTATCCGCCTCTAGCACCGTGCGTTGCTGCTCTTGGGTGCGCTCCAAAAAAGAGGGGTGCAACAACCGTTAGTCATAAGGACTAAGTGGCTTCACATCCTCTCCCCCGGCGACTCCAAGGCACCGGGCGGAAGGGAATGAAGAGAAGCTGCAATATAATTAGTAGTAGCAAAAAGAGGTGGCAATGAAAGATGTAATCACAACAGTATATCAAAAGTATAAAAAGTACATCTAACAAGTAGTATGGTCAGCGACAGAGTATAAGCAAGCCAAGTATATAGATAACTGAATTGAACTTAACTTATAAGGATGTCCATACAATCTTATAAGTTAAGGATCCAAACATAAAGTAAACCATCATATAAAGGTGCCCATACAAGTTTATATGATGAGGATCGAATGCGGTGCAATGCTATGATCATGAATGGATGAATGCAATGCAATGATTATGATATGATGACTCACCCATGCATATTTGCTATGTCGACATAGATCTATACTTCCAGCTTTTCGAGGGTAGATAACCACTCAGGAACCTCACATCGTGGCCAGGCGAAGACAGTGGAATGGGCTCCTTCACTACTAGGTGGGTATGCACACTACTAGACATAGGCCTTACGCACGCCTCAACGCTAAGAACACAATAACGGAGCCCCTGTGTACTCTTGCTCGCCAAACTAGCTGAGTCTTATGACGCGGAAAGGGTTCTTGGGAAGTGGGCACCAAGAGCACAACCCAACAGGTCTAGAGTCTAACTGCCAGCTTCTGTCGGTGTCACGACTAGCAAGCCCGTAGACCCGCCATAAGTAATCCTCCAACCTGGATCATTACACCACCATGTGTAAGCTATGCACATTCATTTTATTCTCATGCACAACCCGTGCTATCAAGCACCCAAGGACTCACGGAAGGAGCCTTATTACATTTCTCCACATACAATCAATGCCGATGCTAATTAGCATCCAATGCCCCCTACCATCAAGTCCTTAATATTGCACCATAAGATATGACCATATCTTATAACCAACATCAAGCCATCAATGCTAACCATATCGAGTTGTTATAACTCTTGTGTAGTGGCGTGCGTATAACATGGAAATTACTATATAAGACCCTACAGGACTACTTGTGCGTATAGAGACATATTCATATCTTACTAAATACATAAGCCCAACTTATCATCAATATTCAATTCACGTGCTCGATTCACGTTGTTTTCAACACCCTTGAAGCTATCACCCATATTAAGAGGCTATCACAAATATAATCATCTAATAGATTATCAAATGATGTGAGGATTTATATAAACATGTCCTCTAAATTCTTCATTCAATTATGCATCGCCCAATTGAAATGGGAATCCATGAACTCCTACCACACCAAAGGGGGAGAACCTTAAGTTCTCTGTTTGCTAGAGCCGGTGGTAGTGCTACCCCCGGGTGCTAGTGATCCAATCGACACACCTTCCTGTCGACATCAAGTGTCGACGGGAAGTTATCCCTTCCCGTCGACAACTCGACACGCTAGCGCCGGTGGTAGAGCTACCGCCGGGCGCTAGTGATTCTATCAACACTCCTTCCCATCGACATTAAGTGTCAACGGGAAGTTATCCCTTCCAGTCGACAAGTCGACACGCTAGTGCCGGCGGTAGCACTACCGCCGAGCGCTAGCTAACAGAGAACAAATCCTCTGTTAAACACATCCAATTTTCTTCCCGTGAAATCTCAGCTCCAATTATGATCAATTCTTTCTTCCCTTAGTTGCTGGACTTTCACCACTATTCATGTGTCCCCTTATTAATCAAGTGCAACATTATAATTAAAACTCTCTTTAACAAGGGACTATTCAGCATCTTCCCCAAACAAGAATTAGGTCATTTCACCTTCTCTCCTCCAATACTCCCTCATTAGGCCACCGATCATCATGAAATCAACTACTTTAACTTTGTATTGAAGAGGGGAGTTGATAGAAGACATACACGCGGCGAACGACGCCCAAGAACATACGCTCTAGCGTGGCCACTTCCTACGAAATTCAATTAATTTTGCTAAATCAAGCTCTTTTGAGCTCAATGTCTCTCCTAATTAGATCTAAAGATCTAGCAGCAAGGGAGAGGGGTCGGAAGTCACCTTATTTTTCGGCAATGGTTCAAGCTCATCTTCATGGAAGCAGGGTGTTGGTCGGCCAAGATCCAAATCTTCTCCCTAACTTGCTCCTTCAAGAACTCCTTACTTAAATCTCTTGAGGTGTGAGGAACATGATGAAGAAGAAGAAAAAGGAGAAGATAATTTGAGAAGTGATCAGCCCTTTTGGTTTAAGAGAGGAGAGAGTGTGGGATTTGATTTGCATTAATAAGCATTAATGGCAACAACTTCCCATGCCATGACTTGGAACTCCATAGTTAGGTTTCAGCTGTTATTGGACATTAATTCCACTTTTAGCCTAGAATTTTGCAATTGGTACTATTCTGTTGGTTTTTTACTTAGAGCCTAAGGAAAACATCTTCCCAGCTAATGGCGAAGACCGATGGGAGCTTGATGGCGCGACCCCGCCACCACTTTCTGATGACGACCCGGTTGCCGAAGCACAACACTACAAGGACTTGAGGCGCCGTGACGATGCTAACGGAAACCGGAGTTACAACCTCCGCCCGCGGCGTACCAAACCCGCTTGAAGACTTCTATTTATTTTTAGATCATTTATTTCATATTTGCGGATATAAAATTATTTCATATCTTGGAAATAATTTTATATTCATTTTGCTCTTGTTTATTTGTCATTTCCTAATTTTGAACAATGGTGTGTGTTTAGCCGTTTGGATGATGGATTAGTTAGCCATCATGATTTGATGTATTTTGTAAACTCCTATTTAAAGGAGGCTTGATGAGAGTAAAGGAGACTTTTGGAAGACAAAAAAAACCCTAATCTCCCCCTTGTGCGATTTCGGCCAAGAGGATAAACCCCCCTTGCCGCCGCCCCCCCCCCCCCCCCCCCCCCCCCCCCCCCCCCCTCTTGGTGTGACTCCAAGGCCGCCCCCCTCCATCCTTTCGGTGCGACTCCGGCGAGATTTCCGTGGTGCGACTCCAAGGAAGAAAGGGTACTACTCCATTCGGTGCGACGTCGGTGGAACCGTGGAGAGAGAGATTCTCCCACATCTATCTTGAGTGCATGCATGTTCTTGGTTGGGTAACCCCTCCCCTTTCTAGTGATTCTTCTACGTTTATTTTGTGGAGGTTTTGTCGAATCATTTTATCCGGAATCTTAATATTCTCGCTTGCAAAAATCTGAAACCTAAGTGTTGTTATTGAACCTCTTGTTATCCGGATCGGGAAGATCCGTTGCAGGAGCGAAACACGGCCTAGCCTTGGTTTGCTCTCCAACATTGGCGCACTTGGCGTTAACAAGGGAGTTAATCTCAACTAAAGTTTTATCGCCGCTTGAATGTTTATCGCCGCTCCGAAATATTGCCGCTGCATTTTGAAATGAATCGATTTATGGAATAAATGCTTGTGTAGGTGCGGTGAGTTGTGTGCTTGTTGGAGAGGTAGGTCTTGTCTAAGGACGTGGTATCGAGTCCGGTTGTGGATCTTATTTTTTTGTTGTTATTTTGTTATTCGGATTTGGGAGCCCACCCGACCTCTTTATTTGCCGCTCTTGGTCAGAGTACTCTTGGAACGAGATCTTTGAGAGCAAGCACGACCTCTTTTCGTTCGCCTTTGGTCGGAGCCCTCTCCTTCTTATTTTTATGTTGAATGTTATTTTCGTTTTCCGTTAGCGTAGCGAGCACGTAGTCACGATAGCCCTACATCAATTTGGTATCATAGCCGGTCGTTTCAACTCCCACGTTGCAAACATCCTCGATGCATTCCTTGTTGGTCGTTCGGATCATTAGAAAATCAAAAAAAAAAAATCGGTGGTCTGCGAATAGCGGGCTAAAAGTGTCATTTTTCAACGAAATTCAGGAAAAAAAAAATTTAACGATCTACGTATTATGCACATCAGGAATATATAAAAATATCCTATGTTCACTCTAGCTACAGCCCTAGGAAAAATCATCTTTCTAAACTTTTTCCTGAACCTGAATGCGCACTAGGCTAGGAACGGAGTACACGACACCGTCTACGTCTAGGATGGCTGCGAATCAGCACAATGATCCCAACAACGAGGCCATAGCAGGTCTACGTACCGAAATGACTGAGCTTAGGACGATGTTAGAACAAATTTTACGGAATCAAGGAGGACCGCCACCACCACCCGGTGATGTTGAGGGGCCCAACCGGCACCATCCGGTCACTGATTCGGATTCTGATGGGGACCATCCCCGAGTGCCCCCTCGAGAACACCGTCCCGAGCGTGGTTTCGATATCACTAGAGCCATTAAGATTGATGCCCCCGCCTACGATGGCATGGGAGACCCCCAGGTCTTCCTTAGCTGGATTGTTGATATGGAATGTTACTACCAGTGGCACAATCTCACGGATCTCCAAAAGGTCCAAGTCGCCCGCATGAAGTTGACAGATCGTGCAAAAACCTTTTGGCTGCATGAGGAAAGGAGGTTGGGAGCCGGTCAGGGAGTCCTACCTATCGTATGGGCGGTGATGAAAAATTTACTCACCGACCAATACGTCCCCGCTTACCACCGAACGCAGATGTTCGATGAACTAGCCACCCTGCGACAAGGTTCAAATTCAGTGGCCGAGTATATGGGAGAGTTGAAAGACCGTATGGTGCGTTGCGAGCTTAGGGAACCCCCAGAGGTCACATTATCCCGTTTTCGTAAGGGGCTTCAACCCGATATCCAGCGGAAGCTCTTGCGCTATGGGCACACAGATCTGAACACGACTTTCAATGCCGCCCTAGACATTGAAAAACACTTAGCCGCCAAGGCTCACTCCCGTTATTCCCACACGAGGAATAAGACCACCGTTGGAGCATCTTCTTCCACCTATCCAGACAAGGGAAGGTCTAGAACCACGGAGTCTAAGTCCGTCGTGATCACCGCTAGGAACACTAGGAACCCTACGAGTGAGCTTGTTCCCATTGGGAAAGTTAGCAAGGCCAATACCACATGTTATTCTTGCGGTGTTCAAGGCCACTATGCCTTTGAATGCCCAACTAAGACTAAGGCCGTTGCCCTCTTAGACATGGCCGCCGATTCTACTGACTATGTGTATGAGGCCGCCGAGGAGAGCGACCCCGAAGGGGTCCCAAGCGATTTGGAAGACGACCCCCCCCTCATGGTGATGCGTTGTATTCTGACCACTCCACGTCCGCTAGATGACTGGAGGAGGACGAGTATCTTCTCTCTGATCTTTAAGAGTGGTGAAAAGTTGTGCAAGCTCATTATAGATAGCGATAGTTGTGTGAATGTTATCTCTGAGAACGCTGTTAAACGTATGAATCTGACCACGCAACCACACCCCACACCCTACCAGGTAGCTTCGATTAGCAAGGTTACCGTCCCGGTTAGCAAGCGTTGTCAGGTCCCTCTTACCTTTAAATCTTACACGGATGAGGTCTGGTGTGACTTCCTCCCCATGGACGCGTGTCACGTGTTATTAGGCCGCCCTTGGCTTTATGACCGTGACGTCACACATTTCGGTCGAGCCAATACTTATGAATTCAAATTCAACGGACCATCACATTGAGACCGACCATTCCGAAGGAGCCGGTAGCTTTGGCTAAGGACACTACCGTCCCGGCCGAGAGGAAGGCTTTGAGCCTAGTTGGTAGGAGAGAGTTTATGAGAGATCCTTTTCTTGAGGGAGTTATGTACGCATTAGTTCTTATGGGTGCGAAGGTTGAGTCGGAAGCATCGAATGAGTTGCCTAGGGTGTTACGAGCACTTTTGGACAAGTATAAGGACGTGTACCCAGAAGAGTTGCCTTCTGTGTTAACTCCATTGAGGAACATACAACATGCGATAGATCTCATTCCGGGTTCGTCCTTGCCGAACCAACCCCACCATAGGCTTCATCCCGCGGCCCACAAAGAGCTACAGACTCAGATCGAGGATTTGATGAAAAAGGATTCATCAGGACTAGCATGAGTCCTTGTGCGGTGCCAGCCCTTCTTGCCCCCAAGAAAGATGGTACGTGGCGGATGTGTGTTGATAGCCGCGTTATCAACAAGATCACCATCAAGTACCGATTTCCTATACCGCGCTTAGATGACCTTCTAGATGTCTTGTCTGGCGCCACCATATTTTCTAAGTTAGATTTACGAAGCGGCTATCACCAGATAAGGATCCGCGATGGAGATGAGTGGAAGACAACGTTTAAGTCTAAGGACGGGTTATACGAGTGGCTTGTGATGCCCTTCGGGCTATCCAATGCCCCCAACACATTCTCCTGGATGATGACGCATGTCTTTCAGCCATTCATGGGGAAGTTTGTGGTAGTCTACTTCGATGACATCTTAGTTTACATCACTACTACCACCGAGCACGTCTCCCACATGAGAGTGGTTCTTTCCACCCTACGGAAGGAAACTTTATTTCTGAATCTCAAGAAATGCACTTTCCATGTTATGGAAGTGGAGTTTTCAGGCTACATCGTTGGAACGGAGGGCATTAGAGTTGACCCTAGCCAGGTTAAGGTGATTAAGGACTGGCCCGAGCCGACCACGATACGTGAGGTGAGGAGCTTCCATGGGTTGGCAACTTTCTACCGCCGTTTCATTAAAGACTTTAGCAGCATCATGGCCCCCATTAGTGACTACATGAAAAAAGGTGAGTTTACTTGGACAAAGTCCGCCACCTTCGCTTTCCAACGCATCAAGGAGCTTATGACTAAGGCACCCGTCTTACGTCTACCTGACTTCTCGAAAGTCTTTGAGCTTACTTGTGACGCTTCGGGAGTGGGAATAGGAGGTGTCTTGAGTCAGGAAGGGCACCCTGTGAGTTTCTTTAGTGAAAAGTTGGCGAGCGCTAAATTGAATTATTCCAACTATGATAGGGAATTTTATGTGGTCATTAGATGCTTGCACCACTGGCGGCATTATCTCCTCTCTAAGGAGTTTGTGATCCTCTCCGATCACGAAGCATTACGATTTATCAATGGCCAACATAAAATCAGCCCGCGTCACGCCAAGTGGGTATCCTTCCTACAGGGTTACACTTTCAATCTCAAACACCTTAAGGGAGCGGACAATCGGGTTGCAGACGCTCTTAGTCGCCTAGCCCTTTTAGTCACCACTATGGAGGTTAACGTTGTCAGGTTCGAGCGAATCAAAGATGAGTCGCTACATGCCCGGATTTTCAGGATTCTTACCTATCTGCCCAGGATAGTTCCCCCACCACCATTACTGCGTTCGCTATCAAGGATGGTTACCTATTTAGGCATGGGAAATTATGTATTCCGCAATCATCTCTACGTCTCCATATCATCTGGGAACTGCATAGTGGCGGGTTGAGTGGCCATTTCGGTAGAGATAAGCCTATCACCCTGGTTGAGGAAAAGTTCTATTGGCCAAATTTGAAGGCAATGGTAGGACGAGTAGTGAGTAGTTGCCGTACTTGCCAAGTTTCCAAGGGCACCAAAACCATCGTCGGGTTATATACTCCGTTGCCTATACCATCCGTACCTTGGGAGGACATGAGCATGGACTTTGTCTTAGGCCTACCCACCACTTTTCGTCGTCACGATTCCATCTTCGTAGTTGTGGATAGGTTCTCCAAAATGGCATATTTTATACCGTGCAGTAGAACCAACGACGCCTCTCATATTGCAAAGCTATATTTTAAGGAAGTCGTTAGTCACCAGGGAGTGCCGAAGACAATTGTCTCGGATAGGGATGTTAAGAATACGAGCTACTTCTGGAAGACACTTTGGATCCTAATGGGTACCAAACTATTGTTTTCCTCCGCCTATCATCCTCAAACCGATGGGCAAACTGAGGTGGTTAACCGGAGCCTAGGGAACCTTCTTAGATGCCTCGTGAGTGATCATAAAGACACATGGGATCTTCTTCTTCCCCACGCTCAGTTAGCCTACAACAGTTCCAAAAATCTGTCCACCGGTCTGTCACCAAATGAGATTGTCCACGGGTACAAGGCCCCTGTGCCTCTTGACTTGGTTCCCTTGCCCCCAACATACAAGGCAAGTCAATTTGCTCAATCCTTTGCCCAACATATTCACGACCTTCATGCACTTATACGAGCTACCTTGACTGCTCAGTACGATTCTTATCAGCCGCACGCCAATATACATCGGAGAGTGTCACACTTCAAGGTTGGCGATTTGGTTTTAGTATGATTAGTTCCCGAGCATTTGCCATTTGGCACCATTAAAAAGTTTGCACCTAAGCGCGCCGGCCCTTTTCGGATCATCAAGAAAATAGGTGACAACGCTTTTGTTTTGGATTTGCCTGCCGAATGGGGAATCTCCCCTATTTTTAACGTCTCGGATTTAACGATGTTCGTATCGCCTCCACATGAGTGGAATTCCTTGACGTCTTCTCCTTCCACCAAATCTTCTAATGGGTTGGGGAGTGGTAGTACGGATGACCTCTCTCTGTCGGTCCCCACAGGTATTTCACCGGATGGTAAGTCGCATACTTTTATTCCTACTGCTGATATATTCCCCAGGTTTCCGAAGACTTCTCTCACTCTGGACATGATACTTGCTATGGAGCCACTTACTACCTCGGAGGGTGCTACTTACTGATTCCTCATCCGTTGGCGTGATCGACCTCCTTCAGACGATTTATGGGTCCTCGCGACGGAGCTTCAACGACTGGATGCCGATCTTCTCCGCCGCTACCTCTCGGACCACACATCGGAGATGCTTAATTTTGAGTGGGGGAGGATTGATGGCGTGACCCCGCCTCCACTTTCTGATGACAACCCGGTTGCCGAAGCGCAACACTACAAGGACTTGAGGCGCCGTGACGATGCTAATGGAAACTGGAGTTACAACCTCCGCCCACGGCGTACCAAACCCGCTTGAAGACTTCTATTTATTTTTAGATCATTTATTTCATATTTACAGATCTAAAATTATTTCATATCTTGGAAATAATTTTATATTCATTTTGCTCTTGTTTATTTGTCATTTCCTAACTTTGAACAATGGTGTGCGTTCAGCCGTTTGGATGGTGGATTAGTTAGCCATCATGATTTGATGTATTTTGTAAACTCCTATTTAAAGGAGGCTTGATGAGCGTAAAGGAGACTATTGGAAGACAAAAAAAAATCTAATCTCCCCCTTGTGAGATTTCGGCCAAGAGGAGAAACCCCCCCTTGCCGCCGCCCCCCCTCTTGGTGTGACTCCATGGCCGCCCCCCTCCATCCTCTTCGGTGCGACTCTGGTGAGACTTCCGCGGTGCGACTCCAAGGAAGAAAGGGTGCTACTCCATTCGATGCGACGCCGGTGGAACCGTGGAGAGAGAGATTCTCCCACATCTATCTTGAGTGCATGCATGTTCTTGGTTGGGTAACCCCTCCCCTTTCTAGTGATTCTTCTACATTTATTTTATGGAGGTTTTGTCGAATCGTTTTATCCGGAATCTTGATATTCTCGCTTGCAAAAATCTGAAACCTAAGTGTTGTTATTGAACCTCTTGTTGTATGGATCGGGAAGATCCGTTGCGGGAGCAAAACTCGGCCTAGCATTGGTTTGCTCTCCAAGATTGGTGCACTTGGCGTTAACAAGGGAGTTAATCTCAACTAAAGTTTAATCGCCGCTTGAATGTTCATCGCCGCTCCGAAATATTTCCGCTGCGTTTTGAAATGAATCAATTGATGGAATAGATGCTTGTGTAGGTGCGGTGAGTTGTGTGCTTGTTGGAGAGGTAGGTCTTGTCTAAGGACGTGGTATCGAGTCCGATTGTGGATCTTATTTTTTTGTTGTTATTTTGTTATTCAGATTTTGGAGCCCACCCGACCTCTTTATTTGCCGTTCTTTTTCGGAGTACTCTTGGAACGAGATCTTTGAGAGCAAGCACGACCTCTTTCCGTTCGCCTTTGGTCGGAGCCCTCTCCTTCTTATTTTTATGTTGAATGTTATTTTCGTTTTCCGTTAGCGTAGCGAGCACGTAGTCATGGTAGCCCTACATCAGAGCTCCCATCGATCGACGGGATGGTCCCGTCGATCGACGGGAAGCACCGTCGATTTCGACGTAGAGCCTAGGGAAACATCATTCCCAGTTGTTGCTAAAGGATCGACGGGACGGTCCCGTTGACTGACGGGAATCCCCGTCGAATATGACTTAGCACATTTGTTTTCCTAAAATTTTCTAGACTAACCAATCCTACTTCTATCAAAGCCTATTTCTGGACTGCCAGGACATACTTATACTTACAACATTACAATTAGAGTAGAGTAAATCAATCATCACTTGCTTACCGTGACTCAAATCTGACCAGGTCAGGGTCTTAGGCATTCTACCAAGCCCGAGTCAACTCTCGGCGGTACAACACACTCCCGAGGGGTCTAGCTCGAATTGGGATGTTACGTAGATAAGCTTGTTAAAATTTTTGATTTGAATCGTTTAGGAGTAAGCAGGAGTTGTATCAACTGCGTTATAGCCAAACAACCACAATGCCACACAGCAACACAATAGTCTTTATTGAATCACAAAACTTCATTACATTTCGAGACATACATGGCGAGACATGATTCATAAGAAGTACGAAGGAGAGAAGAACAAAACACACCAAAAAACACAAATCTGGCGACCTGACAAGCAGAGACCGCACAGACCTCTACACTCCATTGACCGCCCGGCTTGTCCTGAGACCGCACGAACAAAATACAGGCTAGATGACATGCACTGCAAGACCGCCACCTCAGACTGCACGAACTGGAGCTTATTGAATTTAACAGAGAACAGAAGCTGTCTCCAGACCGCAACTCAGATCGCCTAACCGCAGAAGGTCTCTTGATCGCCGAGCTCGCTGCGAACAGCACAAGAACAACATAAACCAGTTCGCAGACAAGCCGCTGCTGAACTGTTTATTCAAGCCACTGGGAAATCACCAAGGAAGGAGACCGCAACCTACTTACTGCAAACTTGCGAACACAATAAACAGTCAACTCGCTTCCGAGACCGCCCGACCTCAAAGTGGAGACCGCACAAAACAACCCAGGCTCTAGTTTTTACAGTTCTCGTTATGAATGACGGGCCCTGCACCCCTATTAATAGGCGAGAGGATGGATGTCATCACCGCCGCAAGAGAGGTACAATCACTACACATCAGATCGCGAGCGGTCTCACAAAGCAGACCGCCCGATCACACACTTGGACAACATCCAGTCTAAGACTGCAAATCAGCAGCAGACCGCGCACAAGCTACACGGACATAGATCACTCCTTCCTTAGACCGCTTAGAGCAAACCAAGAACATCTGGCCGACCTCATACAAGTCGCCAGATTAACCTGCATAAGCCACCCGGTCACAGCGGTTACCCAAGAACAGACCGCCCGGTCTTCTAAAAGAAGATAGACCAACCAAGCAGACTAGACCGGAAAGAGACCGGAACATCACTAGAACAAACTGGCCAACACAGCAGACCGCCAGAGCCAGACCGGCAGAGCACAAGCACAGAGACCGCGCGGTCTCTGCGGTCACCAATATACAGACCGTCGGACACCTTCCACTCCACTTCAATAATTTCAACACTCCCCCTTGAAGTGGGAAGTGCAAACTAGCCCAAGTAAACTTCGCAACCGAGTAAACGGTCCCTTCGCTAGTGGCTTTGTGAAGATGTCTGCAACATTGTCCACACTTCGAACATGCTTGACCATAAGAGATCCTCCCAACACCTTCTCACGAATGAAATGGTGCTCAATCTCAATGTGCTTGGTCCTCGCATGACAGATTGGATTATTAACCATCTTGAGAGCACTCTCATTGTCCCCGCGTAGCATAGTGGGACCTTGAACCTCCTCATGAATGTCCTCCACCAACCTCCTGAGCCAAACAGCTTCTTGAGCTGCCAAGGCCGAAGCTTTGTATTCCGCTTCTGTGGTGGATACAGACACCGAGTCCTGCTTTTTGCTGCACCAAGAAATAGCTGTGGGGCCCGCCATAAAGACATAACCAGACATTGATCTCCGATCATCCACGTCTCCCCCATAATCAGCATCCATGTACCCATGCAACTCCAAGCTTGACCCTCTCCTATATAGGAGACCCAGATCAGAGGTCGACTTCACATACTTCAAAATTCCTTTTGCCGCCAGAAGATGAGGTTTCCGTGGTTCCGCCATGTACCGACTCACCTTGCCAACTGCATAAGCAATATCAGGCCTTGTGATCGTCAAGTAGATCAAGCTCCCAACCAGAGCTCAGAACACCAACGGTTCAGATAGAACTCTCCCCTCATCCTTCCGAAGTTTATGATGCTGTTCCAGAGGTATAGAGCTGCTCTTCCCTTCCTCCATGCCGAATCGTTGAACGATCTGCTCCGCATATCCAGCCTGAGAAATGAGAACTCCGCTCTCCCTCCTATGCACCTCAATTCCAAGGAAATGGTGAAGCTCACCCAGATACTTCATCTCAAATCTGATAGCAAGCTCGACTCTCAGCCTTGCTACTGCCTCCTTCGAGTTCTCGGTGACAATCATGTCATCCACTTACAGTAGAACAATCAACCGAAGCACCACCTCCTTCTTGACGAACAAGCTGGAGTCAGAGACTGAAGCAAAGAATTCGCAGAATATAAGATACTCTGCGATCTTCCCATACCACGCCCGAGGCGCTTGCTTCAACCCATACAGGGCTTTCTTCAGCTTGCATACATAGTCCAGACAATCCTCCGAGATGAAGACCGGCGGTTGGATCATGAAGATATCCTTGTCAATCTTGTTGTATAAGAAGGCATTCTTCACGTCGAGCTGCCAAACCTCCAAATCACACGATGCCGCCAAAGCAATAACAAATCGAACCGAAGTTATCTTTGCCACTAGACTGAACGTCTAATCATAATCCTCTCTGTACTGCTGTGAGAACCCACAAGCCACAAGGCGAGCATTGTATCGCTCAATCGTGCCGTCAACTTTCTTCTTGAGCTTATAGACCCACTTGCATGTCACGGGAGTAATGCCCTTGGGCCTGGGCACTAGAGAGCAAGTCTCATTTTTCTTGAGAGCATCCATCTCCTCCTGTATAGAAATATCCCACTGCTTCACGCCTTTGGCCTTCTCAAAGCTCGACGGCTCCCGCTCATCCAAGGGACCAGCAAAGAAACATGAGACAAAGCTCACCATGTTTCCTCCTGTGTATCGATCTGTTGGCTTGATAGTCCTCTTCGACCTCCTAAGAGGTTGCACCTGACTAACCACCTACTCAGCTGCTTCTTCTGTGCTAGCTCCTCTTCCAGGCAAACTTGGAGCATCACTCTCGCTGCTTCCAGATCCTGAAGCCACCATCTCTGAGCTTGACATAGCTGGAGCTCCTGGTGAAATAGGCAACTCCACTTGAAGATTTTCCGCAGCCTTCCCTTTTTCATCAACCCTGCTCTCCGGTAGTTCATCTCCTAAACTCCCCTTGTAGGAAGTCACCTCATCGAACACCACATCCCGAGATACCACTGATCTCCGTGTCTCAGGATCTATGCATCTCCATCCTTTCTTCCGCTCATCATATCCAACAAAGACTAGCTTCCTTGCTTTCGCATCTAGCTTTGTCCGAAGAGCATCAGGGATATGCACATAACAGGTTGACCCGAACACCCATAGGTGTGCAACACTTGGCTTCTCCTTGAACATCAGTTCATAAGGGGTCTTCATGTTGATAGGGCTTAGAGGCATCCTATTGATGACGTATGCCGCACAAGACATTCCCTCCGCCCAAAAGGACTTTGGGATACTCTTGGCATGAAGCCAACATTTGCAGGTTTCCGTCAGATGACGGATCTTCCTCTCTGCAATGTCGTTTTGCTGTGGAGTATGGGCACAAGTGAGCTCTCTCCGGACGTCGTGCTTCCTGCAAAAACTTGAGAACTCACCACAGGTGAACTCCCCACCATTGTTAGTTCTCAATTTTTTCACCCGCAGGCCTAACCGACCTTCCACCAGCTCCTTGATAATGCTAAATCTAGTTAGTTTAATTAGGTTATTTTTTAGGTTATTTACTCTTACTTTTTGCTTATTGTTGTTTACCTAAATGCAATTTTGGTTCATTTTCCTATTTTTAGTGCTAACTTAAGTTTTCTGAATTTTCAGGTCAAAAATGCAAAATTTCCTAAGTCACGCCCTAGGTCACGCCCGTGACCTAGGGCGTGTAAGTTGCTGTTTCCAGTTAAGCTGCTGCCAACATAATTCAGAAGATCTGGTCAGACATGCCCAAAGTACACGGCCGTGACACACAAGTCACGCCCGTGACACGCAAGCCACGCCCGTGACCTAGGGCGTGTAAGTTGCTGTTTCCAGTTAAGCTGCTGCCAACATAATTCAGAAGATCTGGTCAGACACGCCCAAAGTACATGGCCGTGACACACAAGTCACGCCCGTGACACGCAAGCCACGCCCGTGACCAGCCCGTTAACAACTCAGATTCGACCAGCTGACCACCGAATTGGTCACGCCACTGTTACACGGGCGTGCTTCCAGTCACGCCCGTGACTGCCACGTCGGCCAGCCGCCAGCGCCCATGATCGCCGCCAGCGCCCATGACCCGACTAACCACCGAAATGGTCACGCCCTCAGTCACGGGCGTGACCTAGGGCGTTACCCATCAAATCGCGTCAGAATCATGCGCCGAACCTGATCTAAGCCGCAGAATTGATTAAACAATGTCACGCCCCTAGTCACGGGCGTGACTGAGGGCGTGACCGAGGCAGAAAAATTTCTATAAATTGAAATGACCTCCAAGCTTTCCCCATTCAGTTTTTGGAGAGAGAACTAGTGCTACTACTCTATTTTCAGTGTTTTTCATGTCATTTTATTCTCTCTATCTCTCTTATTTCAATGCATTTCCTTTTCTAGTTTTCATATGAATGTTGTAATGCCTTTGTAATTTCCTTTTATAGTGTATTACTAATGCTTAGTAGGCTTTCCATGCAATTGTAATCTCAGTTGAACTTTTGTTTAATAAAAATGGTATGTTTTTGTTCTCTTAAAATCTTCATCATTTCTCTCTCCTACCCCTCCACCATGAGTAACTAAATCCTCATAGTACTCGATCTTGATGATCTGAGGATGAGTTGATCAAGTTATGATCCTTTAGTCTTCTTTCACTTTCTAAAGTGTTGGGCCTTAGATTTACTCTTAATTAAAATTTAGTTGAGCTATATTATCGATATATAATCCCCACCTTTGCTTTCATTCTTGGCTAGCCGAGAGGCCGATAGTCTGAAGTGAGCACTTAAGAGTAAAGAGAGTTACACACATTTCTCGAGAGAGAATGATGTAAATCTCCTGGATTAGAGTCAAACCACTTAAAGCGAGTTTTAGGTATTCGAATACGGGACGAGAGTTCGGTCGGATTTTCCTAAACTCAGTTGGGCATATCTTCGAGAGAAGCATGTTCAAACTATAGGAACCCCCACGGTCAAGCTGCCCTTACTTTATTAAGTTTTAAGTTTGCTTTTGAATTTTGATCAACTTAGGCCGAAGTAAGTCAAGATCGAGTGCTATTTCTTAATCATCGTTTAGCCGTACTTTTATCCAGCTTTTATTTCAACTTGGCAGACAAAACCATCCAAAAAATTATTAAGATAAAATAATAGTAATTCGTTTGAGTATAAGTAATCAACGGTTCTCGGATTTTAATACGACACTTGTGTTCCTATACTACAGTTCGATAGGTATACTTGCCTTCTCGGATTGCTAGTTCGGATTTTATTTCGTGCAAGCGGAATTTTAATCAACAAGTTTTTGACGCCGTTGCCGGGGACTCGCATTTTGTTGATATTTTGAAAGAACGAATCTATTAATTTTATCACCTCTTTTTTCTCTCCTCTTTCTTGAAAAAACAAAATTAATTCAAAAAAAAGAGAGACCTTTTTCGAATTTCTCAATCTTATTTTCCCTTCTCTCTTTCTAGTTTATGACCCGAGCGAATCCGTCAGAACTTGTAGACTTGGACCAAGAACTTGAGCGTACTCTTCGGAGAAAATCGCAAGTTCAAGATCCTACATTCCAAGAACTGGCTGAGGATTCGGAGTCGGTTGTTAATATGGGCGAACGTAACCAAAATGAAGTCCCCAACATGGTTGCGGCCCCTGAATGGACTATGTCCCATTATGCAAGGCCTAACCTAGAAGGGACGGAAACTAGTATAGTCCGCCCTGCCATAAATAATAATAATTTCGAACTAAAGCCAAGCATAATTCACATGGTGCAGCAATACGTGCAGTTCGACGGATTACAAGATGAAGATCCGAATGCACATATTGCTAGCTTCCTTGAAATCTGTGACACCTTCAAAATAAATGGTGTTACGGATGATGCAATTAGGCTAAGACTCTTCCCATTTTCTTTAAGAACAAAGGCTAAGCAGTGGTTGTCAACTCTACCTAGAGGTTCTATCACCACTTGGGCCCAGTTAACTGAAAAATTTCTAACTAAGTATTTTCCACCTGCGAAAACTGCTAAGCTTAGAAATGATATTTCTTCTTTTTTCCAAATAGATTCTGAAACGCTATATGATACCTGGGAAAGGTATAAAGAATTCTTAAGACGTTGCCCTCATCACGCTCTGCCTATATGGTTACAAGTGCAGTCGTTTTATAACGGGCTAAATCAACATACTAAGCAAATGATAGACGCCGCTTCCGGTGGTACCTTAAATAACAAAACCCCGGAAGCCGCTCTTGAACTATTTGAGGATATGGCCATGAACACCTATCAGTGGAATGTGCCAAGATCCCGCCCAAACAAACCTGCAGGTATGTACGAAGTGGATAACGTCTCCCAGCTGGCACTACAAGTGGAAATGCTTAGCAAAAAGATATCTGAAATGAATGCTCCCTCCGCACCTCAGGTTTGGGAATTCGCAAAAGCCACCTCCGAACAAGCTGATTTCGTAGGCAATAGAAATGCTTATAATAATTATTCTGCTTCTAATTTTCATGCACCTGGTTTTCAGTTACCGAATAATTATAATCCTGCGCTGCGTAATCACCCGAACTTTTCTTGGAGTAATCCTGCAAACACAACTCGCCCGCCTCTACAAAATGAATTTACACCACCTCCACCCCCTATTAACTTTCAAAAACCTCCATCTTTGGAGGAGATGTTTTCAAAATATATAAGTACGAACGAAGCAACCGTCCGGAACTTAGCCGGATCCGTTAAAAATCTAGAAAACCAAATCGGGCAGCTCGCCAAAATAATATCCGAGCGACCGCCCGGGACTCTTCCCGCTAACACCGAGCCCAACCCGAAAGAGCAAGCGAAAGCTGTAACTCTTCGGAGTGGAAAGCAAGTATTCGGTCCGGTTAGCGAAGAGCCCGAGGCAAGATCCGCCCCTATTTTAAAAACACCACTCACTCAAACAGATTTTATCACTCCACCTCATATTTTCAAAAACAACACCGCCCCGCCTTATCCATCTCAACTCAACAAGGAAAAATTAGATGATCAATATCATCGCTTCCTGGAAATGTTTAAGCAAATACACATCAATTTGCCCTTCCATGAAGCGATATCACAAATGCCCATGTACGCTAAGTACCTGAAGGATCTTCTAACTAATAAGAAAAAGCTAGAAAATCTATCGCACGTAACTTTAAATGCTGAGTGTTCCGCCGTCCTAACAAATAAATTACCGAAAAAGGCTAACGATCTGGGTAGTTTTTCTATCCCGTGCCTCTTTGGTGATCTATTTGTAAAGAACGCGTTGGCCGACTTAGGAGCAAGCATCAATTTAATGCCATTCTCCTTGTTTAAAAAGTTAGGAGTGGGCACCCTTAGCCCCACACGTATGAGTATACAACTAGCAGATAGGACGATAAAATATCCGCTGGGAATTGTGGAGGACGTGCTCGTAAAAGTAGACAAATTCATCTTCCCGGTGGATTTTGTCATTTTGGACATTGAAGAGGATGTCGAGGTTCCCCTAATCCTTGGCCGCCCCTTCCTTGCCACCTCCCGTGCTATCATTGATGTGAGTAATGGTAAGCTATTCCTCCGAGTTGGAGATGATGAAGTAACCTTCTCCATAACACCCTCTATGAAAAATACCCTAGAAAATGACGATTCGTGTTTTTTCTTAGATGTGTTAAGTGAAGACCCTTCTTTTTGTATTTCTGAAAATGGTTCTTCTTCTTTTTGTTCATCTTCAAACACCTCCACTGAAATATTACAAGAAATGAAAATGGCCATTGCTCCCGCCCCCACAAATTTTCAAATTAAATCAAAAATTTTTGAAGAAATTTCATTTGAAAACGAAAAGTCTTTCAAATCTTCATACGAGGAACCTCCCACTTTAGAACTTAAGGAACTACCCAATCATTTAAAATATGAATTTTTAGAAAAAGACTCTAAGTTACCAGTAATAGTGTCGGCCCATTTAAGTGGATCTGAAAATGCCAAATTGCTAAAAGTTTTACAAAAACACCGCCAAGCAATTGCTTGGCAGATTTCTGATATTAAGGGCATAAGTCCATCTTTCTGCATGCACAAAATTCTAATGGAAGATAATTCACAAAATTCTATTCAACCTCAACGCTGATTAAACCCAAACATGAAAGAAGTAGTAAAGGGTGAGGTCGTGAAATTATTAGACTCAGGAATTATCTATCCAATTTTAGATAGCAAATGGGTAAGCCCCGTTCAAGTAGTTCCTAAAAAGGGAGGTATCACGGTAGTGTTAAATGATAATAATGACTTAATCCCAACACGGACGGTGACTGGGTGGCGTATGTGTATTGATTATCGCAAATTGAACGACGCCACCCGCAAGGACCATTTCCCCTTGCCATTCATCGATCAAATCTTAGAACGATTATCCGGCCATAGCTTTTATTGTTTTCTCGATGGTCTCTCGGACTACTTCCAAATTCCCATCTCGCCCGAGGACCAGGAGAAAACGACGTTTACTTGTCCTTTCGACACCTTCGCCTATCGAAGAATGTCGTTTGGCTTATGTAATGCGCCGGCAACATTTCAACGGTGTATGTTGGCCATTTTCGACAAGTATGTAGAAAGTATTATGGAGGTATTTATGGACGACTTTTCCGTGTTTGGTGATTCCTTCGATTTTTGTTTAGAAAATTTAGAAAAAGTGTTAGAACGGTGTGAGGAGAACAATCTCGCCCTGAACTGGGAAAAATGTCATTTCATGGTACGGGAGGGATTGGTTTTAGGTCATAAGATATCAGCAAGAGGAATTGAGGTCGATGAAGCAAAAATAGAAGTGATCGAAAAACTGCCACCGCCAACCAACGTTAAGGCCATAAGAAGCTTTCTAGGACATGCCGGTTTTTACCGGCGGTTTATAAAAGATTTTTCAAAAATTACCAAACCACTCACTCATCTTTTAGAAAAAGACACTCCATTTATTTTTGGTGATACATGCTTATCTGCTTTTCAATTAATCAAAAATAAGCTAATAAATGCGCCGATTATGATAGCTCCAATCTGGGACCTTCCATTCGAAATCATGTGCGATGCAAGTAGCTTTGCGGTGGGAGCCGTTTTAGGACAACGTATATCTAAAAACTTCCACCCTATTTTCTACGCAAGTAAAACACTTACATCCGCGCAAGCAAACTATACCACAACGGAGAAAGAATTATTAGCAGTTATTTTTGCATTCGACAAATTTCGACCTTATATTACGCTTTCAAAAATTATTGTTTTTACGGACCACTCGGCCCTCAAATATTTACTTTCTAAACCGGATGCCAAACCACGCTTACTTCGCTGGGTCTTACTCCTCCAGGAGTCCGACTTGGAAATCCGAGATAAAAAGGGGGCTGAGAATTTGGCCGCGGACCATCTTTCACGATTAGATAACCCATTTATTGAAGATTTAAATGAACAAACTTTTAATGATTATTTTCCCGACGAGAAGTTATTATCAATCAACACTACTCCTTCTCCTTGGTTTGCAAACTTCGCCAACTACTTAGTAGCTCGAGTCCTCCCAAAAGAATTTTCCTATCAGCAAAAGAAGAAATTCTTCTCTGACCTGAAGAATTATTTTTGGGAGGACCCGTATCTGTTTCGAGTTTGTGCAGACCAAGTAATAAGGAGATGTGTTTCTTTCGAAGAAGGACAAAATATTTTCAAACACTTACACGAAGGACCGACTGGTGGGCACTATCAAGCCAATCGGACCGCTCACAAAGTACTTAGTGCAGGCTTTTATTGGCCTAGCCTTTTTAAAGATGCCCAATCGTTTGTGAGACGGTGCGATAGCTGCCAACGGACCGGAAATATCTCAAATAAAAATGAAATGTTACAAAATTATTTCCTCGAGTGCGAAGTTTTCGACCTTTGGGGAATTGATTTTGTAGGTCCTCTTCCTTCTAGCCATGGTAATAAATACATTTTAGTTGCGGTAGACTACGTGTCTCGATGGGCAGAGGCCCAAGCTCTTCCTACTAATGACTCCCGAGTCGTTATTATTTTCTTAAAAAAATTATTTTCTCGATTCGGTACTCCTAGGGCCATCGTTAGCGACAGGGGTTCGCACTTTTGTAACGCACAATTTGCAAAAACACTTTTAAAATATGGCGTTACACATAAGCTTTCAACTGCTTACCACCCCCAAACTAACGGCCAGGTCGAGGTAGTGAATAGAGAAATCAAACATTATTTTAGAAAAAACTGTTTCCACCTCACGTAATGACTGGTCACATAAATTAGACGATGCTCTATGGGCTTACCGAACAGCATACAAGACTGCCATCGGTTGTACACCGTATCAGTTAGTATATGGGAAATCGTGCCATTTACCGGTCGAATTAGAACATCGTGCTTTCTGGGCCCTTAAATTTTTAAATTTTGATCCCCACTCCACCGCCGATCTTCGAAAATTCCAACTCAACGAACTCGATGAGTGGCGCTCCAATGCGTATGAAAATAATAAATTATATAAGGAACGAACAAAATGCTTTCACGATAAAAATTTAAGGCACCCGAAAACATTTAAACCAGGCGACCAAGTATTACTTTATAATTCTCGTCTACGTTTATTTCCTGGAAAATTAAAATCTAGATGGTCAGGTCCTTTTAATGTAAAGGAAGCTTATCCGTATGGAACTGTTTTGATATCACACCCTGATAAGGGTGATTTCAAGGTTAATGGGCATCATCTAAAACTTTATTTTTCTGGTGATAATGTTGACATGGACAGTGAAAAACTTCTTTTGTCTGGACTGTAATAATTTGGATTAACTTTTGAACTATATTCTTTTAGTCGAGCTCAAACGACATTAAACAGAGGGCGCTCTTGGGAGGCAACCCAAGGTTTTAAAATTTGTTGTTTTAATTTTTCTTTGGCCCTGGATGGCTCTGATACTCTCAACTTCGGCGATGGCCTGCTTCAACATTGCTGGTTTCAAGAAAAATTCAAGATGATATTTCATGAAGATTCAAAGCGCCAGCAAGGGGGAGCGGCATCACACATCCTTTCAAGCCCATAAATCCAGGGAAGTGCCTGTTTCAATTTTTCAGTTTTAATTTCTTTTCTTAATTACCCCTTCCTTCACTCTCCTTTTCCATTGAGGACAATGTCTATCGTAAGCTTGGGGGAGAATGTCTTCTTTTCTTTTAGTAGTCTAAATTAGATTTTGGTAAAATCAATAGTACCCCTTGCTTTATGTTTTGTTTTTCCCAAAATATTTTATATAGCCTTAGTTAATTTCAAAATTTCTAATCCTACTTTTAATTATGTTTCACAAGTAAATTGTTGACTCATGTAGTGTTCTAATTCTAGGTAGCATGTTAATCTGAAAAGTTTTTTCTAAAATCTTGTACTTTCCTTATCGTTTTCTCTTTTATCTTCTTTACTTTCGTAAAAAATTCTTCATCCACTATTTTCCTCTTCATTTTTAGATATATTTTGCAGGGTTAACTTTTGATTTGTGTAGTAAATGTGAATAATCCTAGACGCTTATTATTCTTATTTTCAGGATAAGTTCATTAGTCTTTATTTAATATCTAGGGCTTACTTTTTGAAATCCTTCAAAACTCATGCTTTAACTAAATTTAGAGAGCAATGAAAATGATTTAGGCCATTTTTGTTTTAAGTTTGAGCCTTCATGCCAACCCTTAAAAAGAAACCCTTTGTTAGCCTCTTTTGAGCCTTTTCCCATGTTTTATTGTCACCTCCACTTATCAAATTTTTCACCAAAGCCAAAATTTCCAAACCTATTTGAATCACACTAACACTTTGAGTTTTATTTAAATTTCTAAAAGAGTGTGATTGGTTTATTGCATGGAGAGCTTCAAAGAAAAGAATTTGCTCAAAAAGGAGATATTTTAAGCATATTTGTATTAATTATCTTTGCCAAAATTTCAAAAGAAAAAAGAAAAAAAAATGGCTATGAAAGAGAAAGAAAGAAAATATGCTATATGCTTATAATGAAGGATTGCCTCTTATCATTCATATCGGAAATTTTATAAAACTCATGTTTATGGTTTAGTGTGATTATAGCAATCACTTTTATCTTCGATTCCCATTCCAAATCATATGCCTAAACCAAACATTTCGGTCCTAATAAAGTCCTCTTGATTCATGCTCCTAAATTTGCTTTAGCTAAGTAAAGAAGAAAAGTAGAATAGTTAAGTCTTGGGTATGAATTTAGATCCTTGTTCTTAGAATGATATAATTATAATTTGTCTCTTAGGGTTTAGTAACAATTCAATGCACTATCTCACTTGTTAATTTGCTCAATTTTATTTTAAAAACTTTTTAGTTAAAATTTTGGATGATTAATTTTTGTTAGTAAAGGGTATAAAAATTAAGCTTAAATAAAGTACTTATTTTAGGTTTCCTTTTCACTATTCTCCCTACTTGGAATTTCGCAAGGTACTCGTATTTAGCATAATTAAATCTTTTGGATTAGTCATTTTATTTTATTAGCTAAAGCATATTTCTTTGCTTGGGGACAAGCAAAGTGTAAGCTTGGGGGAATTTGATAATGCTAAATCTAGTTAGTTTAATTAGGTTATTTTTTAGGTTATTTACTCTTACTTTTTGCTTATTGTTGTTTACCTAAATGCAATTTTGGTTCATTTTCCTATTTTTAGTGCTAACTTAAGTTTTCTGAATTTTCAGGTCAAAAATGCAAAATTTCCTAAGTCACGCCCTAGGTCACGCCCGTGACCTAAGGCGTGTAAGTTGTTGTTTCCAGTTAAGCTGCTGCCAACATAATTCAGAAGATCTGGTCAGACACGCCCAAAGTACACGGCCGTGACACACAAGTCACGCCCGTGACACGCAAGCCATGCCCGTGACCTAGGGCGTGTAAGTTGCTGTTTCCAGTTAAGCTGCTGCCAACATAATTCAGAAGATCTGGTCAGACATGCCCAAAGTACACGGCCGTGACACACAAGTCACGCCCGTGACACGCAAGCCACGCCCGTGACCAGCCCGTGAACAGCTCAGATTCGACCAGCTGACCACCGAATTGGTCACGCCACTGTTACACGGGCATGCTTCCAGTCACGCCCGTGACTGCCACGTCAGCCAGCCGCCAGCGCCCATGCTCGCCGCCAGCGCCCATGACCCGACTAACCACCGAAATGGTCACGCCCTCAGTCACGGGCGTGACCTAGGGCGTGACCCATCAAATCGCGTCAGAATCATGCGCCGAACCTGATCCAAGCCGCAGAATTGATTAAACAATGTCACGCCCTAGTAACGGGCGTGACTGAGGGCGTGACCGAGGCAGAAAAATTTCTATAAATTGAAATGACCTCCAAGCTTTCCCCATTCAGTTTTTGGAGAGAGAACTAGTGCTACTACTCTATTTTCAGTGTTTTTCATGTCATTTTATTCTCTCTCTCTCTCTCTTATTTCAATGCATTTCCTTTTCTAGTTTTCATATGAATGTTGTAATTCCTTTGTAATTTCCTTTTATAGTGTATTACTAATGCTTAGTAGGCTTTCCATGCAATTGTAATCTCAGTTGAACTTTTGTTTAATAAAAATGGTATGTTTTTGTTCTCTTAAAATCTTCATCATTTCTCTCTCCTACCCCTCCACCATGAGTAACTAAATCCTCATAGTACTTGATCTTGATGATCTGAGGATGAGTTGATTAAGTTATGATCCTTTAGTCTTCTTTCACTTTCTAAAGTGTTGGGCCTTAGATTTACTCTTAATTAAAATTTAGTGGAGCTATATTATCGATATATAATCCCCACCTTTGCTTTCATTCTTGGCTAGCCGAGAGGCCGATAGTTTGAAGTGAGCACTTAAGAGTAAAGAGAGTTACACACATTTCTCGAGAGAGAATGATGTAAATCTCCTGGATTGGAGTCAAACCCAATAGCGGGGTTCACCACTTAAAGCGAGTTTTAGGTATTCGAATACGGGACGAGAGTTCGGTCGGATTTTCCTAAACTCAGTTGGGCATATCTTCGAGAGAAGCATGTTCAAACTATAGGAACCCCCACGGTCAAGCTGCCCTTACTTTATTAAGTTTTAAGTTTGCTTTTGAATTTTGATCAACTTAGGCCGAAGTAAGTCAAGATCGAGTGCTATTTCTTAATCATCGTTTAGCCGTACTTTTATCCAGCTTTTATTTCAACTTAGCAGACAAAACCATCCAAAAAATTATTAAGATAAAATAATAGTAATTCGTTTGAGTATAAGTAATCAACGGTTCTCGAATTTTAATACGACACTTGTGTTCCTATACTACAGTTCGATAGGTATACTTGCCTTCTCGGATTGCTAGTTCGGATTTTATTTCGTGCAAGCGGAATTTTAATCAACACTCCTTGAACTCCATGAACTTTGCAAAAGCTTCCGACTTCTCTTTCAAAAAATATACCCAGACATATCTAGTGTAATCGTCGATCAACACCAACATATATATGTTGCCTCCAAGGCTTGGGGTGGCAGTCGGTCCCATCAAATCACCGTGAATGCACTCCAACGGCGCTTTGCATCTTGTTTGCGATTTATCAAATGGAAGTAGATGAGACTTACCAAACTTACAACCCGCACAAAAATGATCGTCTCCATAGGAGGACAAGCTAGGCAAGCCCTTGACAAGGCCCCTTACCGCCATAGCCTTTAATTTGTCCATGCCTACATGCCCCAACATTTCATGCCAGATAGCCGCGCTATCATTGGTCTTCATCTTGTCAACATAGGTACTTGTCGATGGAACAAACAAGTCCTTTACCCGCTTACCAACATGAATTACATCTCCCTTTATCTCCGGTTGAGTTTTAAGAAACTTCACTTATGTTGGGCCAAACAGAACATGATAACCGGCATCGACCGCATTGGTCACAGAGAAGAGATTCTTCCTCATACCCGGCACTTGATAAACACTCCTCATGTGAGTGGACCCTTATCACTGCTCAGAGAGACAACACCTTCTTGTTTTACTGAATGGACAGAACTATCAGCCATAATGATTTCATCGTTACCTGAGTAAGGCGCCAAAGAAGAGAACTTTGATTCATCCCCGGTGAGGTGATGCCCACACCCTGAATCCACGATCCAATCCTCTTCAAAGTTGATGGCAGCCAAGTCCTTAACGGGCATCGCCGTCATATTGGCCGCAAAGGCTCCTCCCCATCCAGCTTCATTAGACTTTAGCTTCTCCTTCTCCGCTGCATGTCCCGACTGAAGATTAACCCGGCAATCCTTCTTGAAGTGGCCGGTCTTATTGCACATGAAGCACCTTGGTCCCTCTCCCTTCTTCTTCCCATCAGACTTAGGAGCATAACCCCTATCCTGCTGACCTGAAGTAGAGGGTCCATCATAACCTGGCTTCTTCTTCTCCCACTTCTTCTTTTTCTTCCCAGAGAACAACACATCGCTATCTCCCCCAGAGATAGAAGTCCCCGTCATCTGTCTTGCCAAACCTTCCTGCGAAGAAAGTAAGTTTTCCAGATCCAACAGAGATGGCTGATTTTCCCAACCCTGAACTGATGTCACAAAGGCATGATACTCCTTCCTCAACCCGCGGATGATATGCCTTTTCAGTTTTGCCTCCGAGATGGGCTCATCAGGGTCCAATGCAGAATTTTCTGCTGTGAGGTTCTTCATCTTGAGAAAGAAAGTAAAGATTGAAAGATCACCTTGAGAGGCCTTCGCCAACTCATTTTCAAGATACTGTAGTCGAGCTACATTCTTCCTATTGAACAGCCCGTCCAAAGACGTCCAAATCTCAGCAGCAGAATTACATCCAATGATGTGATCGAATAGCTCTTTTGAGATAGCCCTCTTGAGTGTGATCTCTGTCTTTGCATTAGTCCTCCTCCAAAGTCTCACCTCTGCCATATTATCTCCTGCTAGATAAGCTTCGTGTATGTCTTCTCCTCCAACTATATACCATAGATCCTCGCCAAGCAAGTAAATCTCCATACACGACTTCCACTTTTTGAAGTTAGTCGATGTGAGGAGTTCAATACCAATCCCTCTTGCGTATCCAGCTTCCATGGCAAAACTATGTGGTTTCTTCTTCAGAAAGACGATGGCAACTCAAGTTGATCACTGCTTATCCACTCCAACAACCTACCTCTGATACCATGTTAAAATTTTTGATTTGAATCATTTAGGAGTAAGCAGGAGTTGCATCAACTGAGTTATAGCCAAACAACCACAATGCCACACATCAACACAATAGTCTTTATTGAATCACAAAACTTCATTACATTTCGAGACATACATGGCGAGACATGATTCATAAGAATCACGAAGGAGAGAAGAACAAAACACACCAAAAAACACAAATCTGGCGACCTGACAAGCAGAGACCGCATAGACCTCTACACTCCAGAGACCGCCCGGCTTGTCCTGAGACCGCACGAACAGAATACAGGACAGATGACCTGCGCTGCAAGACCGCCACCTCAGACCGCACGAACTGGAGCTTATTGAATTGAACAGAGAACAGAAGCTGTCGCCAGACCGCAACTTAGATCGCCTAACCGCAGAAGGTCGGCTGATCGCCGAGCTCACTGCGAACAGCACAAGAACAACATAAACCACTTCGCAGACAAGCCGCTGCCGAACTATTTATTCAAGCCACTGGGAAATCACCAAGGAAGGAGACCACAATTTGCTGACCGCAAACCTGCGAACACAACAAACAGTCAACTCTCTTCCGAGACCGCCCGACCTCAAAGTTGAGACCGCACAAAACAACCCAGGCTCTAGTTCTTACAGTTCTCATTATGAATGACGGGCCCTACACCCCTATTTATAGGCGAGAGGATGGATGTCGTCACCGCCGCAAGAGAGGTACAATCACCACCCATCAGATAGCGAGTGTTCTCACAAAGCAGACTGCGCAATCACACCACTTGGACAACATCCAGTCCAAGACCGCAAATCAGCAGCAGACCGCGCACAAGCCGCGCGGACACAGATCACTCCTTCCTTAGACCGCTTAGAGCAAACCAAGAACATCTGGCTGACTTCAGACAAGTCGCCAGATTAACCTGCATAAGCCGCCCGGTCACAGCGGTTTCCCAGGAACAGACCGCCCGGTCTTCTACAAAGAAGATAGACCAACCAAGCAGACCAGACCGGAAAGAGACCGGAACATCACTAGAACAAACCGGCCAACACAGCAGACCGCCAGAGCTAGACCGGCAGAGCACCAGCACAGAGACCGGGCGGTCTCTACGGTCACCAATATACATATCGTCGGCCACCTTCCACTCCACTTCAATAATTTCAACAAAGCTAAGTTGTTTTTGATATCATGTTTAAGTTCATGTTGTAACAGATACTTCAAAGCTATATCACTAGTATATAGATGATAAAAGTGATGAAAATTAACTAAGTAAAATAGCATCTCAAGACTCAACAGAAGGACCATGGAGAAAAGTATCATATCGTGAAAATAGTTTCGACGATATCATCTTGATGAAGACACATCGTCTTGATGGTTGAAGAAAGTTTGTCGTGGATAAAACTAAGTTCAGATATCGACGACATCGTCTTGAAGAAAGCTTATCTTGGATAAAGCTAAGATGTCTCGACGATATCGTCTTGAAGAAGGGGTATAACCTTGAAGGCTACAAGACATAACTCCTTAAGTCATGAAGAAAGGTTCATGTGGACAAACATCGCATTGAATACCTCATGTCGTCTAGAAGATCAAGACGATGTCGTCTTGAAGAAAGACAGTCAGCCTGAAGAATAATTCTAAGTCTTATTGAAAGTAACATCTCGACGATGTCGTCTAGAAGAAGTGATATCATTCTGATATCAAGTAGAGTTGTAAAGGAGGTATGAAGACAATATCATTGTGCTGAATATCTGCCGATTACATTGATCAAGACGATGTCATCTTGAAGGATTAATATCGTCTTGACAAGTTGCAAAGCAGCATTTAATGCCTAGACATTCTTGGAAATGGATATTCAGGGAATGTGCTCGTCGCCTATCTTGTGCACATATCAAGGAGCGATAAATGATATATTCTCTACAGAATATAGCCATTGCATAGTATTTATGAAAGAAATTTATTATTTCTATATTCTGCAAGTTCCAAGAATTGCTAGTAATTATGATGAAGTATTGTCAATTCTGCAAGATGTTTCAAACGGAAAAATTAATTATGGAATAATCAACAAGGGGGTTTTACGCAAAATTGCAGAGCAATATAAAATGAGATGTTTTTGTGTCTACAGAGATCTCTCTCTCATTATTCTCTCAAGTCTTTCTGATACACACTTTCTGAAGAGAAAGAAGAGAATCTACAACTAGAAGATCTCATTACTGCTGTGCTGTGAAAGTCTATAGAAGATTCTAAAGAAAGGTTCATTGATACACAAGTTCTCTGGACTTATAGTCACATGAACAAGAAGAAGACCTGCTATTCAAAGCTCTCATTCTGAAGTTTCTTCTTCTACAACCAATCTTCCTATATTACATGGTAGGGTTCTTTGTGAGCCTGAGCTGGTAGGATCTTGTGATAGATCTGAGTGGTAGGGTTTTATGTGAGCCTGAGTTTGGTAGGATCTTGCTGAATATCTGAGTGTTTGTAAGACTTGTAAGGTCTAAGCCTGTAGGGTTTTGTGTGATCCTGAGCTGTAAGATCTATTTATAGTGAAAAATCTGAGTTAGAGAAGTTGCCTAGTCTAACACACTGCTAGATAGGTGGGAGGGACAGTGGACTACCTTTAGACACATTGTCTTGTAGGGAACCACTATAAATCTTGTGTGTTTTTCTGTGATTGCTTGTTGTGTTGTGACTGTTAAATTAAAAGTAGCAGATAATCCTGAAAAACACATAATCACCCCCCCCCCCTCTAGGTGTAGTTTATAGAAAACCCATATCTTTCAATTTAGATGGGTACTTGAATTAACCTGCAATATAGAGTTCACTTAGCCTTAGGTGCCCAATTGATTTTGGGCCCTAGGTCCTTGTTAGCATGGTAAGAAACATTTATATCTACATCAGCTTTTGCAGGAAAGCTTTTCTTTGCATTAGGCACAGTAGGGTTGTGCTAACACTCAATGGCAAAGTGCCCCACTTTGCCACAACACCAACATTCATGGATATTGTTCCTTCTTTTCTGAACATTTCTTGAAGTAGAAGAAGCA
Organism: Dactylorhiza incarnata; assembly: GCA_033032865.1. Lineage (NCBI taxonomy): Eukaryota > Viridiplantae > Streptophyta > Magnoliopsida > Asparagales > Orchidaceae > Dactylorhiza > Dactylorhiza incarnata. Next base: position 9,531,531 of record JAWHQI010000015.1, read on the forward strand.
TCAGAATGCTTGTGTTTAGTGGAGAACGTAGCAGAATACTTCCTATCTCTTTCAGCTAGGGGATGACTCGATGCCCTTTTATAATAAGTCCTCCTTGATTTTATCTGCTTGCCAGCAATAGATATCAGCTTGGAAGATTACATGGAGTTGATGGCATTAGATATTAGCAGGTGAGGATTGATTATAGCATTGCTACTATAACATCCCTGTTCGAACTAGACCCCTCGAGTGACACAAGTCACTTGGAGATGCTTGGGCTAGGTGGGAGTCTTGAGGTCCTATGGTGCCATGAAGGTGCCCTGATCTACAGTAGTGGGTGTAACCATCACCCCCTTGAAGTGGGAAATCCAATGGCAAAGAATTGGGAAAAAGGGAGCTAACGTCGGCGTTAGCTTTGCTAATGCTGGCGGTAGCGACCGAATCTGTACCCGTGACCTTTCCATGGTGGGTGGCCTAAAGTACCTAAATCTAAGTCAAAGGTGCCATTAAATGGCTGGCACAAGTCTTGGAACTTGGAGATTTCATTAAATGCTTATTAATGTTCTCTATCTCTCCATTTCTCTCTTAAGCCCAAAGGGGTTGATTTCTTAATCAGATGACTATTCATCTTCTTCTTCCTCATTCTTCTTCTTCTTCTTCTTTTTCTTCCTCCTCTTCCTCACACCTTAAGGGATTAATTTAGGATTCTTGAAAGAGCAAGGTTGGAGAAAGATTGGAGCTTGGCCGACCACCACCATGACGCCATGAAGATGAGCTCCAACCATGGCCGAAAAATAAGGTGACTTCCGACCCCTCTCCCTTGGTGCTAGATCGTAGAGAAAATTAGGAGAGGTGTTGAGCTCAAAAGAGCTTGGCTTGTGAGCTAATGGAGATTCTTAGGAAAAGACCAAACCGGATCTTTCAACTTAGGGCACCGATTGCCGCGAAAGCTCCCTCAATCATTTCTTCTCTCCAACAGGAAGAGATAGGATTCGATTTCGTGAAAATCCATGGTCATATGAGGGAGTATTGGAGGAGAGAAGGTGAAATTCCCTAATTACTCAATTGGGGAAGATGATGAATTGTGTAGGTTAAAAAAGGGGCCTTTAATGATAACTCTAGACTTGAATAGAATTGGATATATATATATATACGTTTGAATAGAGATGAAGTTCCAACAATTAGGGAAAGAGAGTTTGGGTATGTGTTTTGGAGCAGGTCTGCCAGGCAGGATTATTTGGAGGTGAAGAGCAGATGACCTGCTCTCTGTTGGCTAGCGCTCGGCGGTAGCCCTACCGCCGGCGCTAGTAAGTCGACGGAACGACGGCAAAGGGTAACTTCCCATCGACCCTTGAGGTCGACGAAAAGCAGGTTTGATAGAAATAGCTAGCGCTCGGCGGTAGCCCTACCGCCGGCGCTAGTAAGTTGATGGGACGATGGGAAAGGGTAACTTCTCTTCGACCCTTGAGATCGACGAAAAGGAGGTTTGATAGAAATAGCTAGCGCTCGGCAGTAGCCCTACCGCCGGCTCTAGTAAGTCGATGGGACGATGGGAAAGGGTATCTTCCCGTTGACCCTTGAGATCGACAAAAATGAGGTTTGATAGAAATAGCCAGCGCTCGGCGGTAGCCCTACCACCGGCGCTAGTAAGTAGACGGGACGACGGGAAAGGGGAACTTCTTGCCGACCCTTGAGATCGACGGGAAAGAGGTGCGATAGAAATAGCTAGCGCTCGGCAGTAGTCCTACCGCCGGTGCTAGCAAGTCGATGAGTCGACCGGAAGGCATGATTTCCCATCGACATCCAATGTCGACGAAAAGGTGCGTCGACTAGAGCGCTAGCGCCGAGCGATAGCGCTACCGCCGGCGCTAGCAAACAGAGAACTTTGGGTTCTCCCACTTGGGTGTGGTAGGAGTTCCTAGTCCCCATGTCAGTTGGATGAGGTGTAGATGAATTTTATGATATTGATATGGGGTATTTCGATGCACAATTGAATGAAGAATTCAGGGGACTCGTTTACCTAAATGCACCCACCGGTTGATAGTCTATCAGATGATTAGGCTTGTGATGACAATATGTACACTCTTGTTGAATTTCATAGTCTTGGATAAGTAGTAAGGGAGATATAAATGCCGAATGTGAAGGCCGATCGAGCCGAGATGTTGTGTTAATCGTGGACACACTAGTGTGGGCCGGAGATAATAATTCTAGATGTATTCTGTCGAGATGTCTCCCCAGATCCATCGTTAATTGTTTGTTTACGTGGAATCGTAAAAGCATAGATGTGAATTAATGTTCCTATCATGTGAGATACATTGGATGGTTTGGATGAGTGATAACCCTATAATAAGGATGATACCTTTGATTGTATTATAACACGATGTGATCTGTGCCTGAGGATTGGATATTGGTGATACATGCGAACCTACTTGATTAGTAGAATATGAATATGACACCGTGACCACAAGTAGTCCTGGAGGATCGGATAGAGTAATTTCCATGTTTTGGCGCACGCCACCGCACGAGTTACGTTAACTCAGTATGGGTAGAAGCGTTGGCTTGAAGTGGATTACAGGATATGGTTATATCTTATGGTGAAATGTTGGGAGGCCCGGTTGTTGGGGGCCTTGGATGCTAGTTAGCATCAGTTGACTTGTATGATGTGAAAAGTGAGAAGACTCCTCTGGTGAGTCCTTGGGTGCTTGATAGCACAGGTTATGCATGGAAATTACAAGAAGGCGCTCGGTTTACATATGGTGGTGTAATGATCCTGGTTGGAGGATTACTTGTGGCAGGTCTACGGGCTTGCTAGTCGTGACACCGATAGAAGCCGACAGTTAGACTCTAGACCGGTTGGGCTGTGTTCTTGGTGTGCACTTCCCAAGACCCCTTCTGTGTTATGAAGACTCAGCATGATGCGAGCAGTGCGCAGGGGCTCCGCTATGTATTCTTAGCGCTGAGGCGTACATGGGCCTAGGTCTGGTAGTGTTCATACCCGCCTAGTTGTGGAGGTGCCCGTTCCACAGTCTCCGTCTGGCCACGATGCGGGGTGCCTGAGTGGTTAGCTACCCTCGAAAAGCGGGAACAACAGGTCTATGTCGACATAGCAAAATGCATGGGTGAGTTCATCATATCATAATCATTGCATTTCATTCATCCTTCGTGATCGTAGCATTGCACCGCATCGGGTCCATCATATAAATTAGTATGGGCTCTTTTATATGATAGGTTCCAAATTGGAAACCTTAACTTATAAGTTTGTATCGGCATTCATGTAAGTTAAGGTATGAAATGAACTGCTTATGTCTGTGTTGTTTCACTACTTGCTTATACTCTGCCATTGTCATATTATTTGTTAAGTGTACTTCTTATACATTTGATACACTGCTGTAATTACATCTTTCCTTGTCACCTGCTTTTGCTACAACTGACTATACTGCAGCTTTTCTTCATTCCCTTCCTCCCGATGCCTTGGAGTCGATGGGGGAGAGGATGTGAAGCCACTTAGTCTTTATGACTAATGTTTGTTACACCACTACTTTTAGGAGCACCCTTAGGTAAAGCAGCAGCGTACTACACAGAAGGACAACCAGGACAGGGTGACAGTGCTGGTGATTACGATACCTTGGCTACCGTCAGTGGCAGATGTGAGCGAGTGGTTGGAATGTAGCCTTAGGGCAAGTTTATACTCTGATGATTTACAGTAGCTTATGTAGCTTCCTGCCATTTTTTTGTACTGTTTGGACACTATTACTTAATTTGTGAATCAATGGCTTGTAATGTTTTTTATTATTGATGGGTTGGCATGATGATATGTGAGAATAGCCGGCAGGATAGGCGTCTTGTGGAGGGGGCTAGCCCGTGTGCTGGCACTTCCGCAAGGCGGCTGTCCTGGGCATAGGACTCCCCTCGGCCGTATCTTGTGTTCCAGTAGGGGGGGGGGGGGGTCTTACAAATGGAATCAGCTTGCAACGATCCTGAGATAAAAGAAGTCCATTAAACCACTAGGCCACCCCTGCTAGCTAGATCAGATTGAGGACAAACTGATGCAGCGGAAGCTGTGGTGTGTCCATGTGGGATTCACATTAAGTATGTCCGCTAATCGTCAGAACTAGTGCCAACCTAACTAGGACACCACCTTATTCTAAGTGACCAAGATGTTTTGTGGCGTATGATGAGTCTCATTTATATAGCATTTTATAGACTCATCCCGGTATGTTTTCATTGTTAAACACTTCACTTTCATCATGCATTCACTCATATTTCTCTAAATCACATTTCTTCATGAAGTGCATGTTTTGGCCCGTTGTGGTGTGCAATTGCGTGCTTTATTGTTGGGGGCAAGCACATTGTGCTCCCCATTCTTTTTCTATTATTATGCATGTGTTGGAGGTGTGTTCCCAGCGTGTGTATTTGTTGTGCAGGTGGGCAGATCATCCATACTGCCCAGAATTCACCCTGTATGAATCGCACGGTCGTGCGTTCACTTGACGCACGGTCGTGCGAAATGATCGGCTGGTCAATATGGTGATCTTCCCCGCTCGTGCGTTTTCTTCACGCACGGTTGGCCTAAACCGTGCGCGAACAAAATGCATGACCTCCTGTTATTTGCCGGAATTCGAGGTTTCTGAATTTGCTCGTGCGTTTTTTATGCACGGTCGGCTTCGACCGTGCGTGAGTAAAATGCACGGGAGCAGCTGCTTCGTCTTCCTAGCCTTTGTTCTCGATTAATATCGCAAGGTTCACGCACGGTCGTGCGTGACCAAATTTCTGATTGTTTTCTATAAAAGCGCAGATTTCTTCCCTAATCAAGGATCGACCGTCTTTCTCGTGCTTAGAGCTCTAATTCCGCGCCATTTTCGCCGTTCCATCACCGCCACCTTTGAGAGGAGCTCCATCTGCCATTCTGTTGCAAATCTCAAGTCAGAGCGTCCTCTAGGCCTCCTACATTGTTCGTGCACCTCCAAAGCTCTATTTTGAGGGATTTTCTGCTGCATATATGAAGTTCTCCAGTGAGATCATGGGAAAAGAAGATTGACGGAGAAGACGGGTATAAAAGAAGAAGGTGACAACTCTTCTGGACCCCGGACGGCAGTTGGAGCCCGAGCTCGGACAAGGATTGACAACCCTAGATTCCGGCCGTGAACCTCCGATGAGTTTCCGTGCTTTGGTTGTAATCGCAACCTCCTTTACATTGTAGTGTGTTATTCCTTAATTATTTGGGTGTATGAACAATGTTTGCTAAACCTTGTTTTGTCATTTAATATTTCATGTGTATATGAAATCGTTATATGTGGTTTATGCAAGTGAGGAGCGACCCATTGCATCCTCCATCCCGCCGTCATGTTCGTGTGCCGCACTAGCAATTGCTAGTGGCGTGCTTGTTGACGAGGTGCCTGCGACCCTCATTCCGCCGGTGTGACCCACTCCATCCGCTTGCCTACTCATCCATCCGCATAGCGAAGCGTGGCATAGCGGCCCGTGTAATCCATTCGCCTAACGAAGTAGTGTGCTCAAGGCCTGCACAGTTCGATTCCGCACTTACCACTCCATCTGTTTGCCTACTCATCCATCCGCCCTTGCGAATCGGTGCATAGAGGCCCGTGTAGTTTTCCATCCCGCCGGGCGAAGCATTGCATAGCGACATTGCATAGGAGTAGTTGTAGTTGTTTTCTTTTATTTTCCACAATCCAAATCAACCTTTTCTGCAATCCATCCGATCGAAAGGACTTCAATCTCAAGTCCTTCCTTAAAAGTTAACTCCACCTTACTGTGTTACTTTGAGATCGATACTTGGGGATTCACTCCCACATTTTATATTACTTGAATGATCGGTACACTGCCGTTTCGTGCCGCAGTCTTGCTACCGCCTATAGCGGTGTGCTAGATTTGCGCATCAAGTTTTTGGCGCCGTTGCCGGGGAACACAGACGTGTGAGTTTGCTGTAGAGGGAGACAAGAGATAGTAGTTCTTCTAGTGTGTATAGCCGCCTTATTATTTTTGTTTGCTTTTTAACTATATATTGTTTGTTATTATTTCTCTCTCATATTTTAAAGTTTTAGGCAAGTTTAATCCAAGGAGTTTTATTAGTTTGTGTAAATTTCCTTACAAAGAATTTCTGTTTTGTTTTATCTGCTTTAATTATTAAAAATGTCGTCATGGGATATTTCTCCTAGCACTTACGACAAGATGGTTTATTATATAGACCAAATGAAGGAGTTGAATGCTAGGCAGTGTAGGAACTTTGTTTGCTTGTTGTGTCGAGGAGAGGGTCATGAATTGAAGTACTGTCCTAGTCTTTTCAATCCTGGCCGCTGCTCCTTCACTCATGACAACATGGTCCCTATCACTCATTCTTTACCCATGGAGGCAATCGTGCCCTCTACCCCCGAGCTTATTTCGTGCATGGACTCCTCACTCCCTGTGTATAGCTTCACTCCTAGTGATGACGATCACTCATCTGTTGGCCAACAAGGAGAGGAATGGGATCTCCTAAATGCACCTGAGTGGGATGAGGAAAGTATACTTTCTATCGGGGAGGCTTTAGCGGATCGTTTTGCGGAGGTACCAAATCTTTTTGTTCCTCTAGTTTCTTTGCAAGATTTTTCTACACACATTTTTTATGATCTTATCGAAGTAAAGGAGCGGGGTGTTGCTTCTGACTCGGAGGGTGCTCCAAAGTGGGATGATGATGTCATTTTCCCCGACGAGGAGAGTGAATATTTTGAACATGATGGTGCGCCTCGGTGGGATGAGGAGGATACTCTCTTTGATGAGGAGGTTTGCACTTCTTCATGGGACGAGGAGGTCCTAACCACCACTGAGGCCCTTGAGTTCTCTAGTTCCCCTTGCTATGATATTTATGATGATGACAATGATCTATCCTTGGAACTTATCGGGAGTGAAACTGGGATCACCCCCATGATTATCGATTATTTATGTCTTTCGTCTATTTTGTTTCTCGACCACCCTTCTTGGCTTGATCATGTGCAGGGGATTCAGCAGTGGCAAATCTTTGGGAAGTTGAATCGAAAATGCTCTCCACTGCTGATCCACCTCTTTCTACTCTTCCTGATATTTTTAATGCTTATTATTTTCCATCCATGCAGGATTTTGAGTATGTTGACCCATTTTTGGGCAATGATGAAAACCAATGCTGGTAGGGGAAATACAGTGCAGTGATGGTGTTTCCCTTGAAGGATTGGCTGCAGGGAGGCAAAAGATATTCATATCCTGAGCTAATGTCGGAAGAGAAGAAGAAGGCGAAAAAGAAAGAGATTTGGGGATGGAAGATAAATCCTACTTTCTACCCCTACTGCTGGGTCTTCGGTCCCATTTCATTCATTTCTAGTTACTACTTTAAATCAACGTATAGTTGATTTCTTTGATGGATGTGTAATAATAATAAGTAGACTTTATTATTATCTCTTTTATGTTTAGACAATGTTATTAAAACTGCATAATAATGGTATTAAGTCCAGCTTAAGGATGGTAAACAAAAGCGTTGTTGGGAGACAACTGAAGTTTTTGTGCTCTTAGTTTTTCTCTAACATGGTAATAGTTTAGTTTTACATATATATTTTTGCGTGGAATCTTTTTCCTGCAGGTGCGCGACGATTTTCTTGTTTGGCGGATATTGGAGTGGATTCTTTAGTACATGCCAATCTTCTGGTATGCTCACTTGCTGAGCATTGGGTACTCTCTTCCCCTGCTCTATTTTCGATTTCCATAGTTATATATTGTGTTGGATTGTTTAGTTTAAGTCTGGGGGAGAGCTATTTTTTGTGCTCGCTCACGTGCACTATTGCATAGCATACTAGAAGCTTCTATTTAAGTTATTGTTCATTTTCATTGCACTTCACTGCACCCACTATGCACGCACTTACTTGCGAGTGCTACCGTGCAAAATTTCCTTTTGGAATGGAGCCGGGAAGTCAATTGTGTTAGCTAAGAATTGTGGTTTGGAGTACGATGTTGACTCCAGTAGTGTTCTAATCGAATACTCATGTTTTGCATAGAATTTTTTGTAGAAGTTATCTCTATTTTCATGCTTTGTGCCTTTATTCTTATCTTCTGGACAGCGCTCGACAGTTTCCAGCCAGTGTTCAACATCTTCTGGACGGCGCTCGACAGATTATAGCCAGCGTTCGACAGATCATTTATTGAAGCCCAGATTTGTTATCAACTATATTCTATTTATCCTAACAGCAAAACGACGAATATAACGGATCTATTTAATATCCTTAGACGTATTCTAACAGATAAGGAAGGATATTAAACTCAGTTAATATATTCCCTTCTTTCCTTTTTCCAAGACAGTAATAGCCGTTGACATTTAATGAAAAGGAATCTCTTCACGGTCAAAAAAATTATAAAAGGACCTGCCAAAATCGTTTGAATTAAAATGTCATTCTATTACAGAATGCAAAGTATATATATAGATCTCAAAAAGTTATATGATCCATCTTCTTCTACAAGTAGCACAAAACTTCTGAGAACATCATCCTCAAGAGCATTCACTCAGAATCTGCTGCAAAGTCAGATCTTCTAAAAGAGCAACAAGCAATCTGAAGAACCTGTTCTTCCAGATCAATCTGCTACAGGAGATCTTAGTTTTCAAGAGAAAGCTTCTTCATCTTCTGTCATATACTTCAATCTGACAGGGGGAGCTTTACAACAACATCCACTAGAGTCTTCTCTCAGCATCTTGATAGAGAAGAACACTATAAACTCTTTCTTACCTCTCTTGTACAGGGTTATAACTCCCTTCAAAAGTAAATCTCGGTGACAGGGCACCTTAGTAAAAACCTGCAGTTTGGTTAGAGCACCTTATCAACAGCTCACCTGGTGAGAGGGCACCGTATCAACAACCTCCTAGTGGATTCCTACCAAAGGTGGTAGAAGACTAGACGTACCCAGATTTATTGGGGAACTACTATAGCTCCTTGTGTCTTCTGTGTTTGGTCATTTTCTGTGTTTGTGTTGTTTGTTTTGTGATTTCATTTACTAATTTTTTGTTTATATAATTTTCACACTGCTTACACTTATATATAATACTATATTAATTCCGCTATAAAAAACTAAGGAAAAGTTTTAATACTCTATTCACCCCCCCCCCCCCCCCCCCCCCCCCCCTCTAGAGTAACTTATGATCTAACCTCCACTTTCAATTGGTATCAGAGGAAGGTTGATTCTTTACAGACTAACATCTGAATCACAAAGATCAACCAGATCTTAATTTGTCTAAGAGCTTCTTTATCTAAGAATTTTATATCATTCAAAACTCATGGCACAAAACAAGGAATATTCTAGCACAAGACCTCCTATGTGCAATCTCAGTAAGTTTGCACTATGGAAAGCAAGGATTAGGCTTTATATGAACTCTATTGATGAGGAGATTTTCAATGTTATTCTTACAGGACCTCCAGCACCTATAGCAATAACTTGTACTACTGAAACAACAGACAACACTGCTGTTCCACCTCCTGAGTGGACTGAGGCTCAGAAGAAGCAGAGAAATGCAGATGCAAAGGCCATGAACATTCTAGCCCTAACTATGTCAGATGACATATTCCAGAAAGTAGTTGAGTGCACCTCAGCAAAAGAAATCTAGGAATCTCTCAACAACATGGTGGCAGGCTCAGCAGATGAAAGGAAAGATAGAAGATCTCACCTGATCTCTCAATATGAGAACTTCAAGAAGGGAGAATCAGAAAATGTTGCTGATATGTACAATAGGCTCAGCCTCATAATAAATGAGCTGAAGTCTCTGGACAAAGTGATCTCACTCACAGAGATCAATGACAAAATTCTTATGTGCTTTCCCACCACATGGGACTCCAGAGTCTGGCCAATCAAAGAAGCCAGAAGCCTAAATGAGATCACCACTGAAGCCTTGTTGGGCAAGCTCAAATCTTATGTGCAGCTCGTCAAGAGTAGGGAAGCTAAAGAATCCACTTCATCCCCAGCACTCAAGAAGGAGAGAAGCATAGCCTTCAAGGCTGCAGAAGAAGTAGGACCAACTCCTACCAAAGAGGAGTTGATGAGCTTCATAGCCAAAAGATTCTATAATATGGCTAAGAAAGATTTCAAGAAGAAGTCATCCAGAAGCTATGACAAGACAAGGTATGACAAAAATCACTCTAATGAAATTATATGTTTTGGTTGCAGGAAGCCAGGACATATTGCTCCTGAATGTCCAAAGAATCAAAATAAAAAGGACAGAAAGGAGAGAAAAAGAGAAAAGGAAGAAAGGAAAGGTTCTAGCAAATCTTCCTCCCACTCACACAAAAAGAAGGGAAGAGGATTTGTAGCAACATCCTGGAGTGAAACAGAATCTGAATCAGAATCTTCATCTGGCTCTTCTGATGAAGAAGAAATAAAAGAGAACAGCCAATGTCTACTGGCAATTTATGACTCAGACAGTGAGTCACAATCTGAATCTTCATCAGGCTCCAGTAATGATGAAGAAGAAAAGAACTTCTGCATGATGGAAATCAATGCCTCAGCCAACAAATCTGATGAAGAAAATTCAGAATAAGAAGAAGAAAATGATGCAGATCAGGTAATGTCTGATGTTGATTTTACTTCTGATGAATTCAAGGCTGAATTCAAAGTCCTTTGCTTAGACTTACTCAACTCTGAGAAAGAAATAATCTCACTCAGATGTAAGTTAGCTGAAATGAAAAAGATGAGTGAAGAAAATGCAAATCTTAAGAAAGATCTGGCTGCCTCCAGAGAACACATTGTTCTCATTGAGAATAAACTTTCTGAGGCCAAGAAATTTGAAGAATCCCTAAATGGGAGAAGTATCAAACTGATGGACATCACAAGCACAGTCAATGCTAGACTTAATAATAGCAAACTGGGCTTGGGTGCCTCATCAAGTGAGCCATCTCTGATTAAGAGAAATATCCTCTCCTCACCTATAAAATTTATTTCTGCTAAAAGCAAAGAAGCTGCAAAAAGAGATAAAGATATTTCAAGCAAGTCTGTTAACGATAATAGAATTCAAAAGAATTCGTCGAACGGAGATCGACAAAAAGATTCAAATTTGTCGAACGGAGCTCGACGAAGTCTGAAAACAGATTTTCAGTATAGTCATCAGATGAACAATAGTCGAACAATTTATCCCAATTTGTCGAACAGATACTATACAGGAAATACTAGAAATCTTAATTCCAAACAAACTAAAAATCCTTTCACTGAATGGATAATACCTCTAAGGAGATATCATCCACAAGGCTATAAGGACCAGCCTGAAATGTCATTTATTTCTGAATTTTGTGGTAACACAAAAGGACCCAAGGTAGTCTGGGTCAAAAACAACTAGTTTATGTTTTTGTCTTTGCAGGTACACGGCCATCCAAGATTAAATCAAAAATGGTACTTGTACAGTGGCTGCTCAAAGCACATGACAGGAAACAAGGCCAATCTGAAAAATTACAAGGCACAGCTTGGACCCAAAGTGATCTTTGGAGACTCCAACCATGGTCAAACCAAAGGCCTTGGTCAAATCAAGGTTGGAGCAGTAACATTCAAGGAAGTCACCTATGTGAAGGGTCTGAAGCACAACCTCATCAGCATAAGTCAGTTATGTGATGAAGGTTATCAGGTAACCTTTAATAAATCAGAATGCATTATCAAGTCATCTGATAATGTCATTGTTTTATCAGGTATTAGACAGGGTAATATATATTTAGTAAATTTCAATTACTCTAAATCAGAAATTTGCATGTTTAATGAGCTAAGCAAACCTAGTGAACTATGGCATAAAAGATTAGGGCATGTAAATCTTAGAACAATTGCCAAACTATCTAAAGATAATCTTGTTAGAGGTCTACCATCAGGATCATATAAGAAAGAAGGTTTATGTAGGGCATGCTAGCTAGGTAAGCAAACCAAAAACAGTTTTAAATCCTTATCTAAAAGTGATTCACCTAGAATCTTATTTTTGCTACATATGGACCTTTTTGGACCTATAGCAATAAAGAGTTTAGGAGGGAAGTCTTACACTCTAGTTATTGTAGATGATTACTCTAGATTCACTTGGGTATTCTTTTTGAGAGAAAAGTCAGATAACTTTAAAGTTCTTACAGACTTTCTTAAGAGCATACAGATTGAATACTCTACTGTAGTTGCATTGATCAGAAGTAATCATGGCACTGAGTTTGAGTCTCTTCTTATGCAAGAATTCTGTGAGAAGGAAGGTATCAGGCATTGCTTCTCAGCTCCTAGAACTCCTCAACAGAATGGGGTAGTTGAAAGGAAAAATAGAACCCTAATTGAATCAGCAAGAACATTGCTTGCAGATGCTAATTTGCCACTATCCTTTTGGGCAGAAGCTGTTAGCACAGCAAACTATGTTCTGAATAGAAGTTTGATACACAAACTTAAGGGTAAAACTCCTTATGAATTACTTAAAGGGAAGAAACCTAAATTTGACTATTTCAGAACTTTTGGTTGTAAATGTTTTGTTCATAACAATGATAAGAAATATCTTAGAAAATTTGAACCAAAATCTGAAGAAGGAATTTTCTTAGGATATTCAATAGTTAGCAAAGCATATAGGGTATTTAACAAATCCACTCTTAAGATAGAAGAATCCATGCATGTTTCCTTTGATGAAACTAACATGTCTTACAAGGAGAAGAACTCTTCTACCAAGAATGCTTTGCAGGTACCAGCTCTATATGAAGAGCTTAATTAACTAAATCTACAGTCAGGAGATTCAATGCAACCATTAGCTCAAAACCTTGAAGATAGTGAAGAAGAAGATCATCCAGATCTTGTTGATTATCAGAATCAAGCAACAGCAGAACATCCTCCACAGGATACAATTACTGAACAAAATCCCCAAATAAATACCACTGCAGAATTAACTCCAACTGTTGATCACATCACAGTTAGAGATCACCCAATTTCACAAGTGATTGGTGATATTTCAGCAGGTGTTCAGACAAGACATCAACTACACCAAAATCAGATGCATACTTGATTTCTATCACAAGTTGAACCTCAAACCATAAAAGATGCAGAATAAGATCCAAATTGGATTCTTGCAATGCAAGAGGAACTCAACCAGTTTGAAAGAAACAAAGTTTGGGATTTGATTCCAAGACTAAGAGGTCATCCAGTCATTGGCACCAAGTGGGTATTCAGGAACAAACTTGATGATCAAGGAAATATTGTGAGAAATAAAGCAAGGCTAGTAGCTCAAGGATATTCACAGGAAGAAGGCATAGACTATGATCAAACATTTGCACCTGTGGCAAGACTTGAAGCTATCAGAATATTTTTAGCATTTGCTGCATACAAACAATTTAAGGTATATCAAATGGATGTAAAAAGTGCATTCCTAAATGGAGATATCAAGGAAGAAGTCTATGTGGAATAACCACCAGGTTTCATCTCTCTAACTCACTCTTCTTATGTATTCAAGCTTAATAAAGCTCTCTATGGTCTCAAACAAGCTCCCAGGGCATGGTATGAGACCTTGGCTAATTTTCTATTGGAAAACAAGTTCTGTAGAGGCTTAGTAGACAAAACCTTATTTTTCAGAATACATAAAAATCAAACACTGCTAGTTCAAATATATGTAGATGATATTATTTTTGGCTCTACTAATTCAAATTTATGCAAAAAGTTCTCTAAACTTATGCAATCTAAATTTGAAATGAGTAGCATGGGTGAATTATCATACTTTCTTGGTCTTCAAGTGAAGCAAACCTCATCAGGAATTTTCATTTCACAATCCAAGTATGCTAAGGAATTAGTAAAAAGGTTTGGAATGTCTGATTCCTCTCCCATGAAAACACCCATGGCTTCTAATACTGTCATTAATGCTGATGAATCAGGGAAACCTGTTGATCAGAAGGTGTTTAGAGCAATTGTTGGCTCATTACTCTATTTGACAGCTAGTAGGCCTGATATAATGTTTGCTACTTGTATTTGTGCTAGGTTTCAAGTTAACCCTAAAGAATCTCATCTATCTTTATTAAAAAGAATTTTAAGATATATAAAGGGCTGTCCTAATCTAGGTCTCTGGTATCCAACAACATCTGAATTTGAATTAACTGGATTCTCAGACTCAGATTATGCTGGATGCAGAGTAGACAGAAAAAGCACATCAGGAACTTGTCAGTTTCTTGGTGATAGGTTTGTGTCTTGGTTTTGTAAGAAGCAGACATCTGTGTCCACATCAACAGCTGAGGCAGAATACATTGCTGCAGGTAGTTGCTGCTCACAGATACTGTGGATACAAAATCAACTTCTAGACTATGGTATCAACTTAAATCAATCAATTATATTTTGTGACAATACTAGTGCAATATCTATAGCACAAAATCCAGTTCTCCATAGTAGGACTAAACACATAGAAATAAGGCACCACTTTATCAGAGATAATGTGGATAAAAATAAAATTTGCATATAGTTCATCTCCACTGATTTACAAAGAGCAGATATTTTCACCAAACCCTTGGATGAAAAGAAACATATCTTCTTTATGAATCAACTGGGAATAATAGATGGAGACTCAATTTGTTGAAAATTATATTTTCTATCTTATCCAAAATTTTTTGTCGAACGAAGAACGACAAATTTTTATTCGTCGAACGATGGTTGACAAAAACCTTCATATTCAGAGTCAGTGAAGAAAATCTCGTCTGTCGAACGGCGGTCGACGAAAAAGATATTTTTTTTAACACTGTCCAACAAAATTTTAAAGTCGGTTCGACTTCAGATTTAATTAGGTTTTGCCGAACAGCGCTCCTCGAATTCTCCTTGCTATTTCCTCGACTATATAACACCTGTTTTACTTCATTCTAAGTTCGCGCCTACAAAAATCATTTTCCTCCACTTCCCCTTTTGCACTTGATCTTTCTCTTCTTTTGTAGGACTCAATGGCGATTTCTCAAGCCTCGCTCTATTCCATGAAGTTCGATGCAGGGTTCGACATAGATATGGAATCCTTCGCAACATCTGATCAAATCTTCAAGGACATCCTTCAACTCTTTGAAGAGCAACAGTTGAGGAAGTTAATGAGCTTGAGGATAAAGCTTCACACAGCTGAAATTAAAGAATGGTGTTTCACAGTTAAGCAGGAAGATGAATGTCTGACGGGCACAATCTCAGGACACCAGGTTTCTCTTACACCTACCATTCTAACTGAAGTTTTTGGGCTTGTGAATGGTGATGACGATATAGAAATTAGTTCTGATGAATTTGAAGCAGCTTTAGTCAAAATGGGTCACTCCTCTGGAAATCTAATCATCTGCTTAAGAAAAATCTGTCTTTGGAATACAAATTCTTATCAGATATAGTTGGCAAAGTGTTGTTAGGAAAAACAACAGGACATGACTATGTTAAAAGGCACCAATTTCTGTTGATGGTGGCCTTGATGGAGAAAAAGAAAGTGAACTGGGGATCACTTCTGTTTAACTTGATTAAGAAGAAGCTTTCCAAGGAGAATGTTAGCTTTGGCAGAATTTTAGGGATTTTTCTGCAGGAAAGGCATCCAGAGCTTCTGGTGTCACCAAAAGTAATAATAAATGCCAGCAAGAGGCTGACCTCAGCACTCTTTGCTAAATGGGATAGAGTAATTCCCAAGAAGAATACAGGAGCTGAGGCCTCCAGAAAAAGGAAAGCTTCTGAGGACACAAGGACTGATCAAGTCACTCCCTCTACCCTTCTAGAAGATCCTTCCTCAGTTCCTCCTTCCTCTCATATCCTCTCTCCACCTGCTCAACAATCTCCTGCACATTCTCATTCTTCATCCCCTCCTTCAACAGCAATATCACCCATCAATGATATTCCACTCTCAACTGCCCACATCAGTGATGCTCCACCTCCACCCCTATCTTCAGAACCACTACCTACCACACCTCCCTCTCCAATACACAATGAATATCATTCACCTATTCATTCTCCTAGTCCAATCCATCTAGACATTCCCACACATACCACCAACATCAGCAATATCATTCCTCCAATATCATCTCCATCCACTTCACAACCATCCTCTAGCCATCCACCAGATTATCCATCCCTCAACCTCTCCTCTATTGCTGATCAAGTTTTTGATCTTATCCTTCCTAAAATGAGCCAGCTCCTGGTTGCAAAACTTGCTCCAGTTCTTCAGGCACTTTCTACTTTATCTGCTAAGATAGCTTCTCTTCCCTCCTCCAATGTTGTCCCTTCTACTAGGGGCCTAGATTCAGGCTGTCCTGAAGCTAGGCAGGGGGAGATGTCCAATGAAGAAGCTCCAGAAACAGAAGAAACTCCAGAAGAAGATACAGAAGTTATAATTTTTGATACAGATATAATTGATTCAGATACACAAGTTATAGAAGAAATAAATAATATATACATTCATCCATCCTGTGATCTATATAGCTTATTATCAAAATTTGATGTCACATATACTTCAAGGGTATCACCAAAGGTATACATAGAGGATCTATCAAAGGCTCTGATTTGCCATCCTCAGAAAACTCATTCTGATATCATACAAAATTACATATCCTCTATTCCTTCATCCACTGTTCAAGACATTCAAATAAAGGATCATTCTGCAGAATATGAAGATGATCTTGCAGAATTCCTTGATGATACAACTGCCCCACAAATTACTTCTTCACCTCCAATTCCTGTATGGAATGAAGAACCAATGTCAAGCTTTGATGAAATCTGGAGAGAAGCAGATGCAGAGTTTGACAAAGCTGAAGAAGAAAGATTAAAGGCTCGTGAAGCAATCAAGAGAATTGATGATCTATACAATAAGCCAATCTCATCTTCTGACTCTGATGATGATGATGATGACAACAGTGATTCTGATGATACACTTTCAAAGAAAAGAAAGAAAAGAACAGCTAAGTCAAAGGCTGCTCCCAAGCCCCCAAATCCAAATAATGACATTCCTCTGTACATTTTGTATAATGTTCCTCTTGATGAGAAAACTCCTCACTGGATGAAGCTCTCCAGAAATGAGAACAATAGGAGGAAGAAATTCAAGAAGACTGGCTACATCCCTGACAAACCAGTCAAGCACAATCATCCTCCTCCTCCTCCTCCTCCAGCAGCTGGTGCAACAGGATCAGCAGGTGTATCATCTTCCTCTCAGAAGCCAAGCTCTCAACATTTAGGGAGACCTGGTAGTTCTAGTGGTTCTCAATCCTCTGGATCAGCCAGTGCTCCTTCCTCTAAGAAATCAGCCCCTATCTTTCAAGAAAGTCAAACCTTTTCTTCTTCTCAAATATCTTCAGAATACAAACTTCACATTTCTGATGGATCTCTTCACAGAGATAGAGTACCTCAAAAGGTCACTCAAGAAAAAAATGATTCAGAAGATATTTATTACTTTCCAGATCCAGAAGAAGAGAAAATCTGTCAGATGGTAAGACTGAGAGAAACAATTGCATATGCATAGATTAAAAAGGCTAAAGCAGAAGGCAAAGACTTCTCAAGTTTCTCAACCATGTCAAAATACAGAAGAAAAGAACTTGAAAATACAAAACAGTTAAAGCATTCAATACTGAGGAATATATTGATATGCACCCAGAAGCATTTATCCCTCATGTCAAAGAACAGAAAATCATTGGTGCTCAAGATTTGTTTATCAGCAAAAAGAAATCAGAAGACCCCAACAGGAAAATCATATTCAAGCCACCTTCTCAGGACAAAAAGCCTTAAATAAATTGCTTGGTTATGAATGTAAAGTTTCTAAACTCAGAGCATTTATCTGATGATCTATTTTAATCTATCAGATATATTTCATTTCATTGTTGCTCTGTTGATTATACTTTCTGCTGTATCTATTTAATTTTTCTTGTCAAATAGTTTCCTAACCCAAATAGGGGGAGATTGTTGGAGCAACCCTTTTACTGTTTTGGGCTAGGATCACTATGTACTGATTAGGATCAGTTGACCCCATTGTATAGTTTAAGGGTCAAGTCCTTAGGCTGATAAATTAGCTAGAACTTAAGATTAAATCTAAGGTTCCCAGAGCTCAACAAATGGCTAGCAGTGCTCGACAGATAGCTCCCAGCGTTCGACAATTTTTGTGGACAACGCTCGACAGTTTCCAGCCAGTGTTCAACATCTTCTGGACAGCGCTCGACAGTTTCCAGCCAGTGTTCAACATCTTCTGGACAGCGCTCGATAGTTTCCAGCCAGTGTTCAACATCTTCTGGACGACGCTCGACAGATTATAGCCAGCGTTCGACAGATCATTTATTGAAGCCCAGATTTGTTATCAACTATATTCTATTTATCCTAACAGCAAAACGACGAATATAACGGATCTATTTAATATCCTTGGATGTATTCTGACAGATAAGGAAGGATATTAAACTCAGTTAATATATTCCCTTCTTTCCTTTTTCCAAGACAGTAATAGCCGTTGACATTTAATGAAAAGGAATCTTTTCACGGTCAAAAAAAATATAAAAGGACCTGCCAAAATCGTTTGAATTAAAACGTCATTCTATTACAGAATGCAAAGTATATATATAGATCTCAAAAAGTTATATGATCCATCTTCTTCTACAAGAAGCACAAAACTTCTGAGAACATCATCTTCAAGAGCATTCACTCAGAATCTGCTGCAAAGTCAGATCTTCTAAAAGAGCAACAAGCAATCTGAAGAACCTGTTCTTCCAGATCAATCTGCTACAGGAGATCTTAGTTTTCAAGAGAAAGCTTCTTCATCTTCTGTCATATACTTCAATCTGACAGGAGGAGCTTTACAACAACATCCACTAGAGTCTTTTCTCAGCATCTTGACAGAGAAGAACACTATAAACTCTTTCTTACCTCTCTTGTACAGGGTTATAACTCCCTTCAAAAGTTAATCTCGGTGATAGGGCACCTTAGCAAAAACATGCAGTTTGGTTAGAGCACCTTATCAACAGCTCACCTGGTGAGAGGGCACATATCAACAACCTCCTAGTGGATTCCTACCAAAGGTGGTAGAAGAGTAGACGTACCCAGATTTATTGGGGAACTACTATAGCTCCTTGTGTCTTCTGTGTTTGTGCTGTTTGTTTTGTGATTTCATTTACTAATTTTTTGTTTATATAATTCTCACACTGCTTACACTTATATATAATACTATTTTAATTCCGCTATAAAAAACTAAGGAAAAGTTCTAATACTCTATTCACCCCCCCCCCCCTCTAGAGTAACTTAAGATCTAACCTCCACTTTCAATGCGCATGATGATATCATTGTGACACCAACACTACAACACCACACGACGATATCGGGATGCCGAGATGAAGGAAGAAGACTTAAGTACAAGTACAAGACGATGTCGTCGACATCGTAGCAAAGAAGCCGTGACGTTGAAAAGGAAAAGAAAGGCTGATATCGACAATCGTCGTAAAGAAGGCTTGACAACGAGAAGGCTAAAAGAGGTCTTATGAAGACAGTCGTTCCTGAGGAATAACTTATCGACATGATAATGATAATGTCGTCGATAATACAAGGTGGTGTCGACGACATCAAGCAGTTGAGAAGATTAAGACGGCATATCCAGAAGACAATCTATCGTCATAATCGCTAGTGCAGAAGGGATGTCCTGTATCGTCGAGATATCCTTGTCTAAAGAAGAAGTATGAAGACTTGAAAGTCTATCCAAGTCCAAGACATCAACAAGCTTTGTCGTCGAGAAATTGTCCATGTCATCGTAACGATGGAAATATCATCGAGACAAATTCAAAAGTTCCCAGATGCGCCGCCAGCATTTAATGACGCCGCCGGATTGTCCAATCAGCGTGTGCTCAATATGACTGATCTAAATCCTCAAGGGAGGATAGGTATAAATCAAAACCTGGTAAATTTCATTTTGCTAACACTGTTTGTTACTCATGTAATAAAATAGGTCATATAGCTGTTAATTGCTCTTCTAAGAGAAGGGAGTCATAGAACTATGAATATAAGAGATGGTCAAGGGACAAGAAGAAACCTGAAATAGGGTTTATAGCAAAGAAAATTAGAACTCTAAGTGATTCTGATTCAAGTTCCTCGGATTCTGAGGAAGAAGCACTGATAGGCCTTATGGCCATAAATGAGGACAACCAGTGTGACATCTCTCATGGGAAGGTACCTATCAAAGCTCATCTATCTGCCTTTGATTTTGAATCAGGAGCAGACTCTTTGCATGATGATGAAAGTGTGTCTGGTGCCTCAAGATCCCAATATGAAGTTGAATCTGACTGATAAAGCAGTATAAAGCTTTATGGAAAGCTTTTAAGAACTGTAAGAAACTCCTTAAAGTCAAGACCAAGGAATTAGATTCCTTGAAGGTTGCCCAGTCTAAGCTCAAAGAGACAGCTGAAATACTGGCTGTCATGATCAAAGAAGTGGACAGATTCAAGGAAGCCACAAAGCTTAAGAATGCAGAATTGGGTCAGAAGAACAAGATCATTAAGGACCTTGAGGAGATGTTGTTGGCTGAGAAGAAACTTGATGCAAGCTTCTTTATGCCCACGACAATCTTGCCCATTATTGATACCTTCTCTGGATCATTCAGAGCTGGTATAAGATTCAATCAGGAGAATGTCAAGGACAAAAGCTCTTAAGCTAAACCTTCTTTTAAGAAGGTGCTAGTATCAGGTCCTTCTACCCATGGACCTATAGCAACAACACTCAAGAGTAAGGGAAAAGATGCTTCTACAAAGCCTATTCCCAAGAAGGTGAACCAACAAGTGGTGAGACCAACTCTACTCCACACTCACACCTGTGAGGTTCACCCAAGACCTACTAGGTTAGTCGTCTGCCCTCCTGCTCACCATAACTCCCACCCCACTCAGATGGTGAGGCGGAATAGAAGATATAATAGGTATGAATGCTGGTGCTGCGGGAAAGTAAGCCACTTTGCACTGAACTTTGTGTTCAACCCAACAGGACCCAATGCAAAGATAGTGCAGAACCCTCAGTGGTGTGGTGTTCCATTTTATCTTTCTGACAGGAACCAAGGACCCAAACCAAATTGGGTACCTAAGGGTAATTAACCTTTCTTGTAAGTATGTACAAATGCCAACCAATCTCCAATTTGGTATTTGGACAGTGGCTGCTCCAGGCACATGACTGGAGTCAGGAAGTTTCTAAGAAGCTTCACCCCTGTGGAGAATGGACCAACAGTGATCTTTGGAGATTCGGAAAAGGGGGTGACTAAAGGTTATGGTAATATTTCATGGCTTAGTAACCATCACAAAGGTAACTTATGTTAATGGATTGAAACATAATCTCATAAGCATAAGTTAGCTTTGTGACCTAGGTTTTGTTATCATCTTCTACAAGGATAATTGTTTAATTAAGAAGTCTTTAGATTCTGAGGCTACCTTAACTGGCACTAGGAGTGGTAACATTTACTCCTTAAACATCTTTAATGCAAATTCTTACATGTCTATATGTGAAAGTGAGGTTAGATCTTAGATTTACTCTAGAGGGTGGGTGAATAGAGTATTAAAAACTTTTACACTTAATTTTATAGCGGAATTAAAATAGTGATATATATATATGTATAGCAGAGTGATTTACAAAAACTAAATAAAGAGAACAAAGCACACAGCACAGCACATAGAAAATCACAACACAGAGGACACAAGGATTTTTATAGTAGTTCCCCAATAAACCTGGGTACGTCTACTCTCCTACCACACTTGGTAGGATCCACTAGGTTTTTGATCAGGTGCCCTATCACCAAGGGGTTTTTGATCAGGTGTCCACACACCAAGGAGCTTTTGATCAGGTGCTCTAACCAAACCACAGGTTTTTGTTCAGGTGCCCTGCCACCAAGGGGTTAACTTTTGAAGGGAGTTATAACCCTGTACAAGATGAGGTAAAGAAGGGTTATGAAGTTCTTCTCTGTCAATATTCTGAGAGAAGACTCTAGTGGATTGTTGTTGTAAAGCTCACCCTATCTGATATAAAATGTTTGACAGTAGATGGCTGGAGCTTTCTCTTGAATGAACTGATCTTCCTGTAGCTGATGAATCTGAAAGAATAAGTTCCTCAGATTATTGTTGCCCTTTGAAGATCTGATCTTTGATGCGCGTCGGTAAGTGCACCGGTCGCTGTCAAGTAATAATTGTGGAGAATAAATTCCCCGGCTGTCGGTCTCTTGAGGAATGTAGGATGGGTGAACGAATCGCGCAGTGATTATTGTTACACAAGCGTTTCACAAACACAAAGAGGGGTTTTTGGTTGGTTTTCCTAATTTTAACAACAACAACAGAGATGCGGGTCGAGAACACCGCTTCGCAAAGTGAGGTGGATGCAACGGCTGCGATGCCGTGCTTCGTGAGGCGGATGAAGTGAACTCAAGTGTGAAAGGGTGAGGGTCGCAAACACCTCTTCACAACCGTCGTTAGCTCTTGCTAACACGGAGCAAACACCTTGCGTGCGTGTGCGAGTGAGTGAGTGAGAACGGAATGAATCATGAGCAAACCATGGAGAAAAACAAAGAAATATTCATTTTCATCAAAGTAAATATCACAATATTCATCTAGTACATGGTTCAAAGAGTGCAATGAAGGGAAGGAAGAAAGAAATAACCGGCGGTGAAGATTAGCGGCCGTTCACGGCCGGAATGGTAGGTTGTCGGGCTACCTCCGGACTCGGACGGACAATGCTTCCGGCGTAGAGAGCTGTCACAATCTCCCTACGTGCTCCGTCGTCTTCGACTCAAGGTCTCTTCTTCTTCTCACCGGGTGGAAAGCGAAAATGGTTGCTTGGAGGCTTGCGGACGATGGAGAACACTCACGGACGATGGAGGAAGGCTTGGAATGGATGGAGGAGGCTTCCCCTTGCGTGGAAGATGAAGTAGGGGCGTTCCAGGGCGGTGGTCGGCGGCGTACGGAACAGGAACCTCGCTCCCGGAATGATCGATCCGCCCTAAAATCGCAACAGGCGTTTAAATAGGCGCTGGATTGAATACTGCGCACGATCATTGTCGCACGACCAGTGGTCGTGCGCACTGGAATTCTGCGATCGTGCGCACTGCCTGGACAGAACCTGCAAGAGACGAAATTATAAAATACAATGTTCGCACGACCAGTGGCGCACGACCGGTGGTCGTGCGCACTGGAGTTGATGGTCGTGCGCACTACAGCAAACAGAACTCAGAAATTTAATGGTCAATGCGCACGAGCAATGGCGCACGACCGATGGTCGTGCGCACTGGAGTCGATGGTCGTGCGCACTGCACCAGACAGAACTCGCGAAAAAGGGTTAAGTGCGCACGATTAGTGGCGCACGACCGGTGGTCGTGCGCACTAGAACAAGTGATCGTGCGCAGTGTTCCTGTGCAGAATTGCACCGGAAACACTCGCACGCCTCCTATTCCAGCACAAACACAGATCTAGCCACTGAAAGTGGCACTTAACAACATATGACTACTACTAAAGATAATACACACGAAAACACACCAAAGTGGGCCTGAATGTGCACCTAGCATGGGTTATCAAATATAGACTATAATAAGGCTAAAGAGCGTGATATTGACAAAATAACGGCCCGGATGAGTCCATAAATGTATATATGATCAGGACTCATCACACCCCCAGACTTAACTGTTTGCGCGTCCCGAGCAAACGAATCCGGTGGAATGTGACAACGAATAATTAACATAGAGAATTACACAAAGGAGTACGGTGCGAAGTAACATACGCATGCGAGTAGAAATTCTAGTAGAAAGAGATTCTAACTATGCTAACTAATTTACGTAAGTATTAAAGCGTAAGTAGAGATTTAATTATACTCAGTTGGCGAATTATGACGAATTTGGCGATCATGCCTGGTATGAAAGCGATGAGACACTGAGGCGGGTGTTGCACAAGATCGGGGCTTAGGAATAACTCCACTGAAATCCATCAACGTCGTGAACCATACGCTTGCCCGGTCACACTCTCACCACGGCGCTAGCAAACTCACAAATCAAATCAGTAGGACTTATAGGATTAAAACGGGGCTTAGGTTACGGTATGATATTCAAAGTTAAACACGATGGCTGCGCAACCCAAGTGAGCTATCGGAACGCTGCACCCCACAAAACCACAAACTACGCTCGTGTGACACACCCCCAGACTTATCATGAAAACCAGGTGTGCGCACGGCCTACTACACAAATTCCAACAGATTTTCTGTTTTTAGCTCGGGAGGATTTTTTTTTCAAACTACTTTTTTTTTCTCTTTTACATATTTTTCTTCTTTTATGTATCCTCCGGTTGGTTCAAAATCAGCGGATAGACAATATTTTCCCTTCATAACAAAATGATTCCATACGACACGCACATTGAGACTTATGAGCGCAGTTAAAAACAATTTGGTTGCGGGTGTAGGATAGGCTTCAGGCTTTGGTGGATGAAGAGGAGCTGAACAAAGGATTGGTAGGCACAAATTTGGCTCGCAAAGGTGAATGAAATGGACATGGAATAACAAAGCTCAAACTAGCCAAATGGTGGCCTACGTCATTTTTAACTCGACGAGTCGCTCTCACCAATGCTTCGAGAGTCGCTTGGGGCAAGTTCTTAGCCCACGAGAAAGATAAACCTTCCTCCCGACTCGAGCAACACACGACTAGCAATCGTGCACACACAATACCGGGTTATCGTCAATTTCATACAAATTCAGCATTTGAGTATACTAAATCTAAATTTACGCAGAAATACTAAATATAAATTAGATGCATAAAGAAAATCTAGTTCTACTCAAATTCTACCATAACATGCGACGTGACTAGTGCACTACATGAGTCGACATCGTGCTCCAAATAATAATTCCTATGTTAACAAACTATTTCACATTCCAACCAAACTAATTTTAAACGGAACAACAAAAAGAAAAGCACGCACTCAAGTGGGTGAAGTGGTGTGTAAGGAATGCAACAATGACAATGATAATGAAAAATAAAAAGCACCTTCTAGTATGCAATGCAGCTCGTGCACAGTGGATAATAACAACCGCTCCCCCAGACTTAAGCTAAACACGATATCTAGAAATTTGAAGCTGAAAGAGGGGAGGAAGTGTTACCCAATGCTCAGAAATGAGCATACCAGACGATTGGCGTTTACGATCAAGAATAGTCCGCAGCATCCGCCATCGAACACGAAACCTGCAAGCACAAACTCAAGGCAACAAAAGCAAATACAAAAGCTGAACTAAAAAAAGAAATACGAAAACGGAAATCTGGGTTGTCTCCCAGTAGCGCTTTCATTTAACGTCCTTAAGCTGGACCAAATACCTGTATTAACAGTGTTTATAAAGAGTGCAGGAATTAAAAAGATATACTCAAAAATAGAGTTTTGCAACAATAAGAAACAAGAAGGGAAAATCAGCTGCCGGTGCTTGAATGATGTCTATCTCCCAATGTCAACAACTGACATTCCTTGTTTATAGTGGCGCCATCGTATAACTTCAGCCGATGTCCATTGACCTTAAACTTGTCCCCCTCATCTCCAGATATTTCTATGGCACCAAAGGGGGAGACGGCGGTCACGGAGAAAGGACCACTCCACCTCGATTTTAACTTCCCAGGGAAGAGGCGGAGACGAGAGTTGTAGAGCAGCACTTGGTCTCCAATTTTGAACTCCTTAGGAATGATATGCCGATCGTGCCATTTCTTCGTTTTCTCCTTGTAAATACGAGCGTTTTCATAAGCGAAATGACGGAGCTCCTCTAACTCGTTGAGTTGAGAACGACGCACCTCGGCCGCGGCTCCAATGTCCATGTTCAACAATTTGGTTGCCCATAATGCTTTATGCTCCAGCTCCACCGGAAGGTGGCATGCCTTGCCATATACCAATTGAAACGGAGTCATGCCTATGGGTGTTTTGAACGCAGTCCGGTAAGCCCATAATGCATCGTCGACCTTTTTAGCCCACTCCTTCCTATTTGAATGTATTGATTTCTCGATTATTCGCTTGAGCTCGCGGTTGGAAACTTCGACTTGCCCACATGTTTGGGGGTGGTATGCCAAAGAAATCTTATGATGGACCCCAAACTTTTTCATTAGTTGCACAAACTGCTTATTGCAAAAGTGACTACCGCCGTCGCTGATGATCGTTCTCGGCGTCCCAAACCTGGAAAAGATATTCTTGTGGATGAAATGTAGCACTGTGTTGGCATCATTCGTGGCCACCGCTTCAGCTTCCACCCACTTTGAGACATAATCAACTGCCACAATAATGTAATTCTTACCATGAGACATCGGGAAGGGACCCATGAAGTCTATTCCCCAGACATCAAAGGGTTCGCAGACCAGCATGTTATTAAGGGGCCTCTCGTCACGCCGGGAAATATTTCCGGTCCTCTGGCATTCATCGCACTTGGTAACATAGGTATGGGCGTCCCGGAAGAGGGTCGGCCAAAACAATCCACATTGCAGGATTTTTCGTGCTGTTCGAACGGCCCCGAAGTGCCCGCCAGCTTCTCTGTCATGACAGTGCTGTAATATAGAATGAAACTCAGCTTCCGGAATGCAACGCCTAATAATCCCATCGCTGCACGTGTGGAATAAGAGCGGTTCTTCCCAAAAATAGTATTTTGAGTCAGAGGCAAGCTTCCGTCTTTGCTGGGGGGACAGATTCGGGGAGAACGTTTTGCAAGCCAAGTAATTAGCAATATCTGCGTACCAAGGTGCGGTTGGAGAAGACGTAGTAATTGCGAATAACTTCTCATCCGGGAAATAGTCGTCCGTTTCCTCTGCAACGCTGTTGGGAGTGTCGTACTCCAAACGCGAGAGATGATCAGCAATCACATTCTCCACCCCCTTCTTGTCTTTGATTTCCAGATTGTATTCCTGCAAAAGTAAAATCCAACGAATCAGGCGCGATTTGGATTCTTTCTTACTGAAAAGATACCTGAGAGCGGCATGGTCCGTGTACACGATCACTTCGGAAAGTACCAAATATGTGTGAAACTTTTCACAGGCGAAGACCACGGCTAGCATTTCTTTCTCTGTAGTGGTATAATTTGCTTGTGCACTGTTGAGAGTTCGACTGGCATACGCAATAGTGTGAAAAGTCTTATCTTTCTTTTGATCGAGCACAGCATTTACGGCCACATCACTTGCGTCGCACATGATGATAAAAGGTAAAGTCCAGTCGGGTGCCACCAAAATTGGGGCAGAGATGAGTTGTCCCCGTAAAGTTTCGAAGGCTTGCATGCATGCTTCGTTGAAGTGGAAGGGAACATCCTTAACCAGCAGGCGAGATAACGGCTTTGAAATGGAGGAAAAGTCCTTGATGAACCTTCGATAGAAGCCCACATGACCAAGAAAACTTCGAATACCTTTCACTGACATGGGTGGAGGGAGGTTTCTGATGACACTTACCTTTGCTTGATCCACTTCGAGCCCTTTGCGGGAAACTTTATGTCCCAACACAATTCCTTCGCGCACCATAAAATGGCATTTCTCCCAGTTCAAGACAAGATTGGTGTCTTCACACCGCTTCAAGGTCTTGGCCAAATTCGCCAGGCAAATGTCGAAGCTACTGCCGAATAGAGTAAAATCATCCATGAAAACTTCGAGGAAGTCCCCCACCATGTCAGCAAAGATGGCGAGCATACAACGTTGGAAGGTTGCGGGGGCATTACACAGTCCGAATGGCATTCTTTTGAACGCAAATGTACCGGAGGGACATGTGAATGTCGTCTTGTCTTGATCAGATGGGTCAATTAGAATCTGATTGTACCCTAAGTATCCATCCAAAAAGCAGTAGTAATCCTGCCCCGCTAACCTTTCTAGCATCTGATCAATAAAGGGGAGCGGAAAGTGGTCCTTGCGCGTCGCGTCGTTCAGCTTGCGATAGTCGATGCAGACTCTCCACCCGGTGATCATTCGGGTCGGTAGCAGCTCGTTCTTTTCATTGGCAACGACAGTAATCCCTCCCTTCTTCGGTACCACCTGAACTGGACTGACCCATTTGCTATCGCTGATTGGGTAAATGATGCCAGCGTCCAACAGCTTTATCACTTCAACCTTTACTACCTCTTGCATTTTCGGGTTCAGCCGCCTTTGGGGCTGTGCTGTCGGTTTGTACTGATCTTCAAGGAGGATCTTATGCATGCAGACCGTGGGGCTGATTCCCTTAATGTCAGCAAGAGAACGTCCGAAGACCTTGTGGTACCTTCTCAGCACGCCCAATAATGCAGTTTCATCAGCGGCGGACAGGGCTGCAGAAATAATCACCGGATGTGTGTTTTTTTTCCAAGAAACACGTACTTTAGAGAGTCCGGAAGTTGTTTGAGAGCCGGACATGGGTTTGGGCTAGCCGAATCGTTGGAGAGCTCTCCACTTGAATGTGACAAATCAGGGTGATTTGAGTGTGCACCCTCTTCTTCCTCGTCTTCGTGATGCCGGTACATCACGCGGTCATCCAGCTCCACACCGTTCTGACCATCGAATTCTTCAAGCGCTTCTGCTGGTTCATACTCTGTAATTTCAAAAAGTTGCGACGGGCTGTGGACGTTGAAAGATATAGCATCCTCCCCCAGTCTTAGTGTGAGCTCCCCCTGCTCCACATTAATAATAGCACGAGCAGTAGCGAGAAAGGGCCGCCCCAAAATAATGGGAACATTTGTATCGACCTTCATGTCGAGAATGATAAAATCAGCTGGAAAAGCGAGACCGTTTACAACTATTGTGAGGTCCTCGACGATTCCCGACGGCTTCTTGATCGACCGATCAGCAAGCTGCAGCATTACCTGTGTTGGCTTCAAGATCCCAGCACCGAGTTCACGAAAGATAGAGAGCGGCATCAAGTTGATTGATGCCCCCAAATCACAGAGTGCCTGGCTGAAACGGTGATGACCGATCCTGCAGGGAATCGTAAAGCTGCCCGGGTCCTTGCACTTAGTGGGTAAATTGGAAATGATGGCAGAGCACTCCTCAGTGAGGTCGATGGTTTTGAGATCCTCCAACTGCTTCCGCTTTGAGATCAAATCTTTCAAAAACTTGGAGTAGCCCGGCATTTGAGAAATAGCTTCGATCAGCGGTATGCTCACCTGCACTCCTTTCATTATTTCCAAAAATCTGCGGAATTGCTGCTCAGTTTTCTCGTTTCGCAGTCTGTGAGGGAATGGGGGGTGAACAGCACTTCTCGAGGGTTGTGCCTCGCTCACAGGATGCGGCTCAATATGACTTTGAGCCAGCTTCTTGGGGGTTTCTTCATTATGCCTGTCAGTCGAACACGTAGGAGGTTCCTGTCGAGGAGAATTGTCTACACTTCT
Source organism: Dactylorhiza incarnata (assembly GCA_033032865.1). Classification (NCBI taxonomy): domain Eukaryota; kingdom Viridiplantae; phylum Streptophyta; class Magnoliopsida; order Asparagales; family Orchidaceae; genus Dactylorhiza; species Dactylorhiza incarnata. The sequence goes on from JAWHQI010000015.1 coordinate 9,560,745, forward strand.
CCCACTTCTCAATCGCATGGTGTTCACTGACTCAGGAGGCTGACTTGCAAGCTCAGAAACAGCATCGGACAGCGTCCCAATGGTAGAGCGAAGCTGTTGGATTGCGACTGATTGGTCATTCATTTTGTTCAATACCCCGACCACCAAAGTCGCTAACTGTTCTGGTTGCTCTGGCGGCAAAAAGTCCGCTACTCCTTTGAATGTCACGGCATTAACTGCAGCAGTAACTGGGGAGCGAATAACATGACTCCAGTGCTGACTGGTGTGAACAATATTCACGACCACGTCCCACGCGTCCTTTCCTGATTTATTAAATAGGGCCCCTCCAGCTGCCATATCAAATAGAAGACGGACATTATCCAGCACTCCAAAGTAGAAAATCTGAATCAAGAAAGCTTCCGAAAGATCTTCACGGTAGCATCCCCTATACAGGGACTGGAAACGCTCCCAAGCATCGACTAACGTCTCCTCCTTCCCCTGTCCAAAGGTTACGAGTTCCCTATACTTATTCAAGGCTTGGGTGCGATGTTGAAACTCTTGCAAAAATCTCCCTTCGAGTTGTTTCCAAGTGAGCACCTCTCTTTTCCGGATATCCCAATACCATCTTTTGGCTTTTTCATGCAAGGAGAATGAAAATGCCAGAGTCTTTTGCAGGTCACTTTCAACTCCACTAAATATACATGTATAATAGATTGCTAAGAAGTCCTGCATGTGTTGCACTGCGTCTTCATGCTCATCCCCGCTGAACTTGCAATTCCCAGACATGTACTCAATGACGTCGGAGGAGATCACGAGGTCATGATTGTTTCTTTCTGCTTGATCTCTTAAATCTTTTAAGCTTTCCTGGTAGATGCATTCCTGAATTGAGCTCATGTCGCAAATACTTGCAAACAAAACGATTAGCAAACGATGGGAAAGGCGAAAGTAATCAGAAGTGCGAATCGAAAAGAAACGGAGATACCAGGGGTGAACAAGAGAAGTGAAAGAAAAGAAAATTCTCGTGCAACAAATCCTCACGCAGACGAATTCATCACGTCTGCATTCCCCGGCAACGGCGCCAAAAACTTGATGCGCGTCGGCAAGTGCACCGGTCGCTGTCAAGTAATAATTGTGGAGAATAAATTCCCCGGATGTCGGTCTCTTGAGGAATGCAGGATGGGTGAACGAATCGCGCAGTGATTATTGTTACACAAGCGTTTCACAAACACAAAGAGGGGTTTTTGGTTGGTTTTCCTAATTTTAACAACAACAACAGAGATGCGGGTCGAGAACACCGCTTCGCAAAGTGAGGTGGATGCAACGGCTGCGATGCCGTGCTTCGTGAGGCGGATGAAGTGAACTCAAGTGCGAAAGGGTGAGGGTCGCAAACACCTCTTCACAACCGTCATTAGCTCTTGCTAACACGGAGCAAACACCTTGCGTGCGTGTGCGAGTGAGTGAGTGAGAACGGAATGAATCATGAGCAAACCATGGAGAAAAACAAAGAAATATTCATTTTCATCAAAGTAAATATCACAATATTCATCTAGTACATGGTTCAAAGAGTGCAATGAAGGGAAGGAAGAAAGAAATAACCGGCGGTGAAGATTAGCGGCCGTTCACGGCCGGAATGGTAGGTTGTCTGGCTACCTCCGGACTCGGACGGACAATGCTTCCGGCGTAGAGAGCTGTCACAATCTCCCTACGTGCTCCGTCGTCTTCGACTCAAGGTCTCTTCTTCTTCTCACCGGGCGGAAAGCGAAAATGGTTGCTTGGAGGCTTGCGGACGATGGAGAACACTCACGGACGATGGAGGAAGGCTTGGAATGGATGGAGGAGGCTTCCCCTTGCGTGGAAGATGAAGTAGGGGCGTTCCAGGGCGGTGGTCGGCGGCGTACGGAACAGGAACCTCGCTCCCGGAATGATCGATCCGCCCTAAAATCGCAACAGGCGTTTAAATAGGCGCTGGATTGAATACTGCGCACGATCATTGTCGCACGACCAGTGGTCGTGCGCACTGGAATTCTGCGATCGTGCGCACTGCCTGGACAGAACTTGCAAGAGACGAAATTATAAAATACAATGTTCGCACGACCAGTGGCGCACGACCGGTGGTCGTGCGCACTGGAGTTGATGGTCGTGCGCACTACAGCAAACAGAACTCAGAAATTTAATGGTCAATGCGCACGAGCAATGGCGCACGACCGATGGTCGTGCGCACTGGAGTCGATGGTCGTGCGCACTGCACCAGACAGAACTCGTGAAAAAGGGTTAAGTGCACACGATTAGTGGCGCACGACCGGTGGTCGTGCGCACTAGAACAAGTGATCGTGCGCAGTGTTCCTGTGCAGAATTGCACCGGAAACACTCGCACGCCTCCTATTCCAGCACAAACACAGATCTAGCCACTGAAAGTGGCACTTAACAACATATGACTACTACTAAAGATAATACACACGAAAACACACCAAAGTGGGCCTGAATGTGCACCTAGCATGGGTTATCAAATATAGACTATAATAAGGCTAAAGTGCGTGATATTGACAAAATAACGGCCCGGATGAGTCCATAAATGTATATATGATCAGGACTCATCAATCTTGCAGCAGAAACTGAGAGAAGGTGTTGATGTTGTTCTCATAGAAAGAGTGTTGCTATTGAGGAAGATGAAGATCTGTTAATGCTTTCTTATGTTTCTTCTCTTCCTGTAACTTTTTCTGTCGACTGATCTTTTCTATTCTGTATTCCTGTACTGTAATAATCTTCTTCCTTTTCTTTTACAATATATCTCTGATTTGAAATCAAATCCTTTAATTAAGGAATATAATATTCTGAAAAGATCTTCTTGGAACTGTATCCATTAATACTTTTCCTTTTCCATGAAAGTGTCCTTTTTCAAGAATATGTCAACGACCTCTTTACGAAATAAGAGTATAAATAAAAGGAAATATAATATCCTTACTTATCTAGAAGAATAGATTCGTTGCTGATGAGAGATTTGAGTTCAGAGAATGAAATAAAAATAATCCTTCTGAAATTCTGAACTGAAATAAGAATTCGTCGATCTGAACAAATTTCGTCGAATACAATGTTGAGTACGTCGATCTCAACAAATTTCGTCGAACACATTGTTGAGTTCGTCGACCTCAACTGAATCTGGCTGGAAGAATTGAATTAGTTGAGCTGAGAAGAACTTTCGTCGATCTGAACATCTGATACTTATTCTTTGAACGCAGAGCTGAGTTCGTTGAACACTAAGAGGAGTTCGTCGAACACAGAATGAGTTGGCAAATTCGTCGACCGCTGAACTGAGCAAATTTGTCGACCGCCAAGATTGAATAAAATCATCGATCGCTGAGAGCAAGCCATTCATCGAACGCAGAGTGTAAGCCGTTCGTCAAACGCAGAGAGCAAGTCGTTCATCGAACGCAGAGTGTAAGTCGTTCGTCAAACGCAGAGAGCAAGCCGTTCATCGAACGCAGTATGGAGTTCGTCGAACGCAGAAAACTACTCTTTCCCTTAGATCTATCAGCCTAAACCCTTGACCCATTGACTATACATTGGGGTCAACATTATCCTAGTCAACATATAGTGATCCTAGCCCAAATCAGAAATAGGGTTGTTCCAACAATATGTCTTGTAGCTAATGACAAAGAAGCTCTATGTGTACTGATGAATTATAAATTTTACATATTTTTAGTATAGTTTTTAGCATAATTTTGGGTAGTTTTGTACATGTTTCATATAAATTCTTGAAATAATCTCTTGTTTTATTTATGTATATAGCTATTCATCATTTTTAAAAAAACTTGAGTTATTTAAGTATGAAACATTTTGTAAATATATGTAAAAATAATATATATATATAATAAATATAGTAGTATTATATAATAAATAACATAGTAATAATAATGTATATATTATAAATATAATGAAATATATATGTATATAAATAATAATAAGTTTACATATATAATAATAATTAATAGTATATAAAGTATAAATAATAATAATATATAACTATATGTATAAATAAATATTTGCAGAATTCCTCCCGTTTGACGAACTCACCCCGAGCTGAGTTCGTCGATCTCTCCGCTCACTGAGTTCGTTGACCTCTCCCCCTCCGTGCTCGCAGATCGACTAAACTAAATAATATATATATTATATCAAACATTATATAATTTCTGCCGCCGTTCGACTAAATCCTAGCGTTCGACGAAAAATCCCGGAGATCGACAAATCTAAATAATATATATATATATATATTATATCAAACATTTTATAATTTCTGCCACCGTTCGACTAAATCCCGCCGTTTGACTAAAACAAGGCGTTCGACGAACTTAGCCCGCTGAGACTAGGCGTTCGACTAACTAATTCTATATATATCTATATATATATATATTATATCAACTATATATATATATATCTGTCTGCAGGTGTTCTACGAACTCCCAGATCGACTTTCGTCGAGCTCTCTCCCCAAGCTTCGTTCGACGAATTACCGCTAGCTCTTCCTTCCAGCAAGCTGTCCTGCCACCTCTCTCCTTCTAGAATCTGCCAGCTGCTACCCGCACCCCATAGTGTTCAAGTCAATCTAGCCAACTTCAGTCAAACAGCCAGCTGCTGTTTTCTTTTTCCTTTTTTGCTAAATGCAGCCCCACTTTTGCCTATAAATAGAAGGGGTTGGCTGTTGTTTTGTGGGTTCACAAATTCCAAAATTTTCCCTTTTTTAATTATTTTTGCCCCTCCCATATTAAAAAAAACAAAAAAACAAAAAAATTTAAAATAAAAAATTGTGTTGCAACATCTTTGTTACAACAAAACAAATTATGTTGCAACATCTTTGTCCCTCTTTTCATTTCTCTTTTCTTTTTGTAAAAATTTAATATGTAAATAGGAAATCAAATGAAAAATCCAAAAAAATCATTAATTAACTTAGAAAAAACACAAAAAAAAAATTATGTTTATGTCTTTTATTTGTATATAAATAAACCTTATTTATATAAATAAATCAAAATCCAAAAAAAATGATGAAAAATATACTTAAAAATTTGTTATAACAAAATTCATTTTGTCATAACACCAAAAATGTTTTTCCTTCTCTCTTTTCTTTTCTTTTTCTTTTTTTAAATGTACATATTTTTAACAAAATTAAGAAATCAAAAAAATATATGTTAAAAAAAAATTCTTAGAAAAAATCAAAAAAATTTTGTATGTATTTTTACTTTACTTAATTTTCTTCTTTCTTTGTTTTTTTTTAGTATTTATATATGTATTTTGTTATAAAAATCAATAATAATAATATATATATCTTAAAAACTCCAAAAAAATGATGAAAAAAGCTTATCAAAAAGATCCAAAAAAAAAGAATAAAACCCCTACTTTGCTTTTTGTTACTTCTAAGGCTAGGTTAAGTTTATCTTTAAGCGTTTTTCATTATTTTTGATTTACTAAAACCATTTTATTTGTATCATAGTTTGTAGGATTAAATTTTTGGAATTTTAGTAGTAAAAAATATTTTGTGATTTTAATTCAATTTAAGAACAAAATTTTTAGCACTACCTCGAGTTAACCCTAAATAGATTCGCTTTTGTATTAAATTGGCAAACCTTTTTTAGATTCAATTATTCTAACTCGAAACTTGTGAAACTTTAGGAATATTCTAATCTACTAAATTTTGCTCTCAAACCCTTTTTTATTATTCTAGTTTTTCTTTTGAAACCCTCACCCCTTTAGCTTGGCATAAAAAAGTATAAGAAGAAGTTTTAAAAGAAATCCTGTGTCAATGGGAATAAAAAGATTCTATAAACACAGGCACCCAATATTGTTAAAAGAAATCCCGTGTCAATGGGAATAAAAAAATAAAATTCCGTAAACACGGGCATTGGGTTATGTTTAAAAAAATTTCAATTATCCCCCGTAAACCAACGTTGGGAACCAAAGTAAACCACCAAAATGGTGGGGTGAGAGGATTAAATCCATCACCCCTAATCCAAGCACTCTTCTTTTTGCCAAGGCTACCTTTTTTCCCCTACCCCTTAGCCAATAAAATTGTAAGCTAGATTTTAATTTAAAAAGTTTGCGAGAGCATAATTAGTAGGTTTTATTTATTCTTAAAAATTTTCTTTAAAAAGTTAAGGTTTTATATAATTCTACTCTAATTAATGGCGCCAAAGACTGCAATATTCGACGCTATTTAACTAACTTTAGAAGTCTCGCTAAAACTTTTTCGCTCTTTTTAAATCATATTCATAATTTAGGACTTACCTCTTTAAATCTCCTAAATTTATTTCGATCTCACTTTTGATTAAATAAAAACTTTAGTAATTAGAAATTTTATTAAACGTCTTATAGGTATCCCTTACCTTTTGCTCTGGAAAAGCAAAAGCTTAAGTATGGGGGTATTTGATGAATTGTAAATTTTACATATTTTTAGTATAGTTTTTAGCATAATTTTGGGTAGTTTTGTACATGTTTCATATAAATTCTTGAAATAATCTCTTGTTTTATTTATGTATATAGCTATTAATCATTTTTTAAAAAACTTGAGTTATTTAAGTATGAAACATTTTGTAAATATATGTAAAAATAATATATATATATATATATATATATATATATAATAAATATAGTAGTATTATATAATAAATAACATAGTAATAATAATGTATATATTATAAATAAAATGAAATATATATGTATATAAATAATAATAAGTATACATATATAATAATAATTAATAGTATATAAAGTATAAATAATAATAATATATAACTATATATATAAATAAATATTTGCAGAATTCCTCCCGTTTGACGAACTCACCCCGAGCTGAGTTCGTCGATCTCTCCGCTCCCTGAGTTCGTTGACCTCTCCCCCTCCGTGCTCGCAGATCGACCAAACTAAATAATATATATATTATATCAAACATTATATAATTTCTGCCGCCGTTCGACTAAATCCTAGCGTTCAACGAAAAATCCCGGAGATCGACAAATCTAAATAATATATATATATATTATATCAAACATTTTATAATTTCTGCCGCCGTTCGACTAAATCCCGTCGTTTGGCTAAAACAAGGCGTTCGACGAACTTAGCCCGCTGAGACTAGGCGTTCGACTAACTAATTCTATATATATATATCTATATATATTATATCAACTATATATATATATATCTGTCTGCAGGTGTTCGACGAACTCCCAGATCGACTTTCGTCGAGCTCTCTCCCCAAGCTTCGTTCGACGAATTACCGCTAGCTCTTCCTTCCAGCAAGCTGTCCTGCCACCTCTCTCCTTCTAGAATCTGCCAGCTGCTACCCGCACCCCATAGTGTTCAAGTCAATCTAGCCAACTTCAGTCAAACAGCCAGCTGCTGTTTTCTTTTTCCTTTTTTGCTAAATGCAGCCCCACTTTTGCCTATAAATAGAAGGGGTTGGCTGTTGTTTTGTGGGTTCACAAATTTTGATTAATTTTGGGATTTGTGTTCCAATTTTGTCCTTTTTTGTGTTTTATTTCTCTCTCCTTGTGTCCCTTTATCTCCCTCCTTTGTAATATTTACTTTTGTTTAAATAAAATAGATAAGTTTTTACTCTTGTTCAAGTTAAAGTTCTTAATTGTTCTTCTTGTTCATCATGTTCTTGTTTTTCTTTTTCTTAATTTTTGTTGTGTGTGTGAGTGTATGAGATTAGTTTTTCTTCTTTTATTTTAATTTTCTTAATTTTTGTTGTGTGTGTGTGTATGAGATTAGTTTTTATGCTTTCATAGATTAGTTTTTATGCTTTCATAATTTAGTTTTTATGTTTTCATAATTTAGATTTTCATGCTTTCATAAACTTAGCTTTTCATGCTTTCGTAAACTAGATTTTATTGCTTTCTTTAAAGCTTTCATAATTAGATTTTCTGCTTATTTACAGCTTTCATAACTTAGCTTTTTTGTCTTTTCTATCGCTTTTCTTGGTTTTTGCTAAACGCACACTAAGCCCGCGATTGTTATCATTTTTGTTTTTAATTATTGCAAACACTCACTTATTTTTAATATCCGATAAAACAATAGCCGTAGCTCGAAGTAACAATACTCGACGGGACCCAGGACTAAATACGACCTTGATATGATTTTTTATCATATATACTACACGCGATAGGTGCGCTTGCCTCCTACGCCGTAAAATATTTTCCTATCAAGTTTTTGGCGCCGTTGCCGGGGAATTTCATCGATATTGCGAAAAAAGTATACACTATTGATTTTATCATCTTTAAAAAAAAATCAAAAAAATTAAAAAACCCCAAAAAAACCCAAAAATATATGTTTTCTCTTTTTCTTAAGCTCTAATTTGTAAATATACAAAAAATTAAAAACCAAAAAAAAATGACGAAATATTCTTATAAAAAATCCAAAAAATATTTGTTCTTCTTTTTTTCTTTTTGTTTTTTTATTAAGTTGCTTTTATTTTTATTAAGTTTTAATTTTGTATATAAATATGCATATAAGAAAACTCAAAAAATGATAGGATTTCTATTTGTTTTTCATTAAGTTTTTTTAAATGCATATTTGAAAACATATTATTTCAAATTTCAAAATGAAAAAAAAATAATGAAAGACTTTAAAACCAAAATCAAAATGAATTCTAGGAATTTTAAGATAGGACAATAAATAGTTTTCTCGAAGTAGGATTACTCGACAGACCCGAAAGGGGATTTTTGTCGATATTTTGAAAAGAGGAAACCCCGTGGCTTTTACCTTATTATTTCTACGTTTTCTTCTTTGCTTTTCATTTTAAAGATTTTCTTTATTAATTTTGTTTTTTTTTCTTATGTTTTAATATAAATTTGAATATGCTTATTTCAAAAATGATGAAAATACATTTAGAAAACTCCAAAAAAAATATGTGGTTTTACTTTATATATATATTTCATTCTTTTTTGTGATATAAAAAAAACCAAAAATCATAAATGTTCTTTTTACTTTGTCTTTCTCTTTCTTGTTCTTATTATTTTTGTTCCTTTTTTTAGTATCATTATGTATATAAATGTACATATAAGAAAAATCCAAAAAAATTAATATAATTATGTATCTTTCTTCTTGTAAATATCTTTTTCCTTTTTTTTCTTTCTTTCTTATTTTTATTTTTAGGTTTTATATATGTAAATTATATATGTAAATATTTGGCTAAATTTTGAAAAATCAAAAAACTGATGATGGAAAAACTAAAAAAATCCCACAAAAAAATTAATTAAGTATTTTTGGCTTTCTTATTTTTTCTTTTTTTTTCATCTTTCCTTTTTTCTTGCTTTTCTTTTTGTTAAGTGTTTATATATATTCTTATCATATTAAAAATCCAAAAAATGATGAAAATATTGATTTGAAAAATCCAAAAAAATATTTTTTTTTCTTTCTTTGTTTTTTTTATCTTTCTTAAGTTTTATTACTTATTAAGTTTTATTTTGTATATAAATATGCATAACAAAAAAAAATGATTTGATTTCTATTTTATTTTCAATAAGATTATATATGCATATTTAAACAAAACAAAATAATACTCTAATTAAAATGATAAAATAATGGAAAATTTTGAAACATAAATCAAAAAGAATTTTTGGAATTTTTGAGATAGAATAATAGGTAGTTTTCTCGAAGTAGGATTACTCGACAGACCCGAAAGGGGATTTTTGTCGATATTTTGAAAAGGGGAAACCCTATTACTTTTATCCTTTCATTTCACTTCTTCTTTGCTTTTTATTTTAAAGTTTCTCTTTATTTTTCTCTTTTTTATTAAGTATAAAGTTTTTTATACATATGCATATTTTAATAATGATGAAAATATGTGTTAGAAAGATCTCTCCAAAAAATATATATATAGTTTGCTTTATGTATATTTTTTTTGTAACTAAGAAAAATTGGAAAAACAAATAAAAAACTTTTATATATATATGCATATGATTTTATCATTTTTATCCCCCCCCCCCCTTTTTGTAAATAACCTTTATTATTATGTTTTAACATCTTTTGCAGGTAATTATTCCGGTCATCCCGTCTCCAAAATAGGGGCGTGCTTTTTCCCCCTGCTTTTTCCCTCCTTGTATTTTTCTTTTTATTATGCTTTTGTATATATATAAGATTGTTCCTCATACTTACTTCAACATTGGGGACAATGTTGATCTTTAAGTATGGGGGTATTTTCCCTCTTTTTAATTATTTTTGCCCCTCCCATATTAAAAAAAACAAAAAATAAAACAAAAAAATTTAAAATAAAAAATTGTGTTGCAACATCTTTGTTACAACATAACAAATTATGTTGCAACATCTTTGTCCCTCTTTTCATTTCTCTTTTCTTTTTGTAAAAATTTAATATGTAAATAGGAAATCAAATGAAAAATCCAAAAAAATCATTAATTAACTTAGAAAAAACACAAAAAAAAACAATTTATGTTTATGTCTTTTACTTATATATAAATAAACCTTATTTATATAAATAAATCAAAATCCAAAAAAAAAGAAGAAAAATATAATTAAAAATTGGTTATAACAAAATTCATTTTGTCATAACACCAAAAATGTTTTTCCTTCTCTCTTTTCTTTTCTTTTTATTTTTTTAAATGTACATATTTTTAACAAAATTAAAAAATCAAAAAATATATGTTGAAAAAAAAAATTCTTAGAAAAAATCAAAAATATTTTGTATGTATTTTTACTTTACTTAATTTTCTTCTTTCTTTGTTCTTTTTAGTATTTATATATGTATTTTGTTATAAAAATCAAAAATAATAATATATATCTTAAAAACTCCAAAAAAATGATGAAAAAAACTTATCAAAAAAATCCAAAAAAAAAAGAATAAAACCCCTACTTTGCTTTTTGTTACTTCTAAGGCTAGGTTAGGTTTATCTTTAAGTGTTTTTCATTATTTTTGATTTACTAAAACCATTTTATTTGTATCATAGTTTGTAGGTTTAAATTTTTGGAATTTTAGTAGTAAAAAATATTTTGTGATTTTAATTCAATTTGAGAACAAAATTTTTAGCACTACCTCGAGTTAACCCTAAATAGATTCGCTTTTGTATTAAATTGGCAAACCTTTTTTAGATTCAATTATTCTAACTCGAAACTTGTGAAACTTTAGGAATATTCTAATCTACTAAATTTTGCTCTCAAATCCTTTTTTATTATTCTAGTTTTTCTTTTGAAACCCTCACCCCTTTAGCTTGGCATAAAAAAGTAAAAGAAGAAGTTTTAAAAGAAATCCTGTGTCAATGGGAATAAAAAGATTCCGTAAACACAGGCACCCAATATTGTTAAAAGAAATCTCGTGTCAATGGGAATAAAAAAATAAAATTCCGTAAACACGGGCATTGGGTTAAGTTTAAAAAGATTTCAATTATCCCCCGTAAACCAACGCTGGGAACCAAAGTAAACCACCAAAATGGTGGGGTGGGAGGATTAAATCCATCACCCCTAATCCAAGCACTCTTCTTTTTGCCAAGGCTACCTTTTTTCCCCTACCCCTTAGCCAATAAAATTGTAAGCTAGATTTTAATTTAAAAAGTTTGCGAGAGCATAATTAGTAGGTTTTATTTATTCTTAAAAATTTTCTTTAAACAGTTAAAGTTTTATATAATTCTACTCTAATTAAAGGCGCCAAAGACTGCAATATTCGACGCTATTTAACTAACTTTAGAAGTCTCGCTAAAACTTTTTCGCTCTTTTTAAATCATCTTCATAATTTAGGACTTACCTCTTTAAATCTCCTAAATTTATTTCGATCTCACTTTTGATTAAATAAAAACTTTAGTAATTAGAAATTTTATTAAACGTCTTATAGGTATCCCTTACCTTTTGCTCTGGAATAGCAAAAGCTTAAGTATGGGGGTATTTGATGAATTGTAAATTTTACATATTTTTAGTGTAGTTTTTAGCATAATTTTGGGTAGTTTTGTACATTTTTCATATAAATTCTTGAAATAATCTCTTGTTTTATTTATGTATATAGCTATTCATCATTTTTAAAAAAAACTTGAGTTATTTAAGTATGAAACAATTTGTAAATATATGTAAAAATAATATATATATATAATAAATATAGTAGTATTATATAATAAATAACATAGTAATAATAATGTATATATTATAAATATAATGAAATATATATGTATATAAATAATAATAAGTATACATATATAATAATAATTAATAGTATATAAAGTATAAATAATAATAATATATAACTATATATATAAATAAATATTTGCAGAATTCCTCCCGTTTGACGAACTCACCCCGAGTTGAGTTCGTCGATCTCTCCGCTCCCTGAGTTCGTTGACCTCTCCCCCTCCGTGCTCGCAGATCGACTAAACTAAATAATATATATATATTATATCAAACATTATATAATTTCTGCCGTCGTTCGACTAAATCCTAGCGTTCGACGAAAAATCCCGGAGATCGACAAATCTAAATAATATATATATATATATATATATATATATATATATATTATATCAAACATTTTATAATTTCTGCCGCAGGTCGACTAAATCCCGACGTTTGACTAAAACAAGGCGTTCGACGAACTTAGCCCGCTGAGACTAGGCATTCGACTAACTAATTCTATATATATATTATATCAACTATATATATATATATATATATCTGTCTGCAGGTGTTCGACGAACTCCCAGATCGACTTTCGTCGAGCTCTCTCCCCAAGCTTCGTTCGACGCTCTTCCTTCCAGCAAGCTGTCCTGCCACCTCTCTCCTTCTAGAATCTGCCAGCTGCTACCCGCACCCCATAGTGTTCAAGTCAATCTAGCCAACTTCAGTCAAACAGCCAGCTGCTGTTTTCTTTTTCCTTTTTTGCTAAATGCAGCCCCACTTTTGCCTATAAATAGAAGGGGTTGGCTGTTGTTTTGTGGGTTCACAAATTTTGATTAATTTTGGGATTTGTGTTCCAATTTTGTCCTTTTTTGTGTTTTATTTCTCTCTCCTTGTGTCCCTTTATCTCCCTCCTTTGTAATATTTACTTTTGTTTAAATAAAATAGATAAGTTTTTACTCTTGTTCAAGTTAAAGTTCTTAATTGTTCTTCTTGTTCATCATGTTCTTGTTTTTCTTTTTCTTAATTTTTGTTGTGTGTGTGAGTGTATGAGATTAGTTTTTCTTCTTTTATTTTAATTTTCTTAATTTTTGTTGTGTGTGTGTGTATGAGATTAGTTTTTATGCTTTCATAGATTAGTTTTTATGCTTTCATAGATTAGTTTTTATGCTTTCATAATTTAGTTTTTATGTTTTCATAATTTAGATTTTCATGCTATCATAAACTTAGCTTTTCATGCTTTCGTAAACTAGATTTTATTGCTTTCTTTAAAGCTTTCATAATTAGATTTTCTGCTTATTTACAGCTTTCAAAACTTAGCTTTTTTGTCTTTTCTATCGTTTTTCTTTGTTTTTGCTAAACGCACACCAAGCCCGCGATTGTTATCATTTTTGTTTTTAATTATTGCAAACACTCACTTATTTTTAATATCCGATAAAATAATAGCCGTAGCTCGAAGTAACAATACTCGACGGGACCCAGGACTAAATACGACCTTGATATGATTTTTTATCATATATACTACACGCGATAGGTGCGCTTGCCTCCTACGCCATAAAATATTTTCCTATCATGTACAATGGACAAGAGACTTAAACACATTAACTATAAGACTATATGCAAGCTTTTCTCACAAGACATAGTTAGAAATGGACTTAATATTACGTGCATCAAGGAAGGTCCCTGTCAAGCTAGCCAACTTGGGAAGCAGACAAGGACCAGCTTTAAAAGTATATCTGACAAATATTCCTCTGGGTGCTTATTTCTATTGCACATGGATCTGTTTGGTCCTATGTCATTCTCAGCTAAGGAGGGAAGGCTTACACCCTTGTAGTAGTTGATGATTACTCAAGGTTCACATGGATGTTCTTCCTTAAAAAGAAGTCATATACTTTAGATATCTTGAAGAACTTTGTCAGGCAGATCCAGAATGAGATGGACTGTACTGTGGTCAAATTCAGAAGTGACCATGGTACAAAATTTCAATCAGGAGCCATGACAGAATTCTACCAAGAACTGGGTATCTCCCAAGAATTTTCCTCCCCTAGAACTCCTCAACAAAATGGGGTTACAGAAAGGAAAAACAGAACCTTGATAGAGGCAAGTAGGACAATGCTAAGTGACTCCTCTCTACCAGAATATTTTTGGGTAGAGGCTGTCAATACTACTTGTCATGTGGTAAACAGGGCCTCCATCGTCAAATACCATAAGAAGACTCCCTATGAACTGATGAAAGGCAGAAAACCTACCTTATCCTACTTCAGGATCGTTGGTAGTAAATGTTATGTCCTTATAATAGGAAAGCCAAGCTAACCAAATTTGTTGAGAAAAGCAGTGAGGGTATTTTTGTTGGCTACAACTCCTATAGCAAGGCTTATAGGGAGTACAACATCAATACCCAAGCAGTTGAAGAATATGTACACGTTGTAATTGATGAGACAAGCCTTATACATAAAGCCTGGTCTAGTTCTCTAGTGAATGCAGGTACAACAAAGAAAATGGAAAAGATATCCATTGAAGACAAGGATAAGACCTCAGTTGAAGATAAAAACCACTCAGTAACAGTTGAAATTGAAGAAGATGATGTGGAAGGCTCAGAAACAACAGAATAAATGCATCCTGAAGAACCTGTCACAACAGAAGCCCCCAGAATACTGTCAGTTTAGCATTGTACCTGAGTTTTCTCTCTCAAATTAAACCCAAGAAATTTGAGGAAGCAAATCAGGACCCATTTTGGATTGCATTAATGCAGGAGGAGTTTAACCAATTTAAGAGATGCAAAGTATGGAAGCTAGTTTCAAGACTCCAATGACGTAATATTATAGGAACTAAGTGGGTCTACAGAAATAAATTGGATGATAATGGAGTTATCACTAAGAATAAAGCAAGGCTAGTGGCAAAGGGCTACAAACAGGAAGAGGAGATTGACTTTGATCAGACTTTTGCGCATGTAGCCAGACTGAAAGCCATCAGACTGTTCTTGGAGCCTACAAAAGATTCAAAGTCTATCAGATGGATGTAAAGTCAGCCTTTATGAATGGTGACCTCAATGAAGAAGTTTATGTAGAACAGCCTTCCGGTTTTGTTGATTCTACTTATCCTGACTATGTATATTTTATTAGAAAAGTCATATATGGCTTAAAACAGCAACCTAGAGCCTGTTATGAGACTCTGTCAAGCTTTATCATTGAGAAAAAATTCTCAAGGGGAAAGATTGATAAGACATTGTTCCTAAGGGAATTTATGGGCAAGATTTTGCTAGTGTGGATCTATGTAGAAGACATTATCTTTTGCTCTACAAACGACTATCTCTGCAAAAATTTGCAAACTTGATGCAGGGAAAATTTGAGATGAGCAGCATGGGTGATCTCAAATACTTCCTAGGTCTCCAAGTGAAACAATATGAATATGGTATATTCATCTCACAGACCAAGTTCACTAGAGAGCTAGTCAAGAAATTTGGAGTGGAGAGTGCTTTTTCTATGAAGACTCCAATGGGAACCAATGTGTCTCTGGACAAGGATGAGAAGGGAATGCCCTTTGATGAATCCATGTACATATGCATGATTGGATCTTTGCTGTACCTAACTGCAAGTAGGCCTGACATAATGTTTGTCACATGTATATGTGCTAGATATCAGGTGAACCCTAAGGAATCTCATCATGTCTCTGTCAAGAGAATCTTAAGATACCTAAAGGGTACATCAAATCTTAGCCTATGGTACCCTAGGAACAATGGGTGTGAACTGACAAGCTACTTAGATAAAGATTATGCATGATGCAAAGAAGACAGGAAAAGTACCTCAGGGACATGCCAATTCCTTGGAGGAAGACTGATCTCTTGGAGCAGCAAGAAGTAGACAAGTGTAGCAATCTCCCTAACAGAATCAGAATACATCTCAACTGGGAGCTGCTGTGCTCAAATACTATGGATTCAGCATCAACTTGAAGACTACAATCTAAATATGACCAAAACACCCTTATTTTGTGACTCTTCCAGTGCAATCTCAATTGCTAAGAACCCTGTCTCACACAGCAGGACTAAGCACATTGAGATAAGGTATCACTTGATTAGGGAGCCTGTGGATAATGAAGATATCACCCTTGAGTTTCTTCCCACAGACAAACAAGTGGCTGATATATTCACAAAACTCCTAGATGAAGCTAAGTTTAAGTTTTTCAAGTTCCAATTGGGGATGTTAAACGTGGAGTAATTTTTAACTTACTGTTCACTAAAGATTCTTCATATGTTAATAAGAAGAACTCTCAGGTCAAGTGCTGAAGCAGTCTGACAAGAAAGGCTACCAAGTGCCAAAGTCAGACAAATATCGAATAGTGGTCACGACGACACAGTCTCAAGCACTTGAAAACAGTGACTACATGGTCTATATTGAAAAAGTCAAAAAGGGGGAGAAAGAATATAACCTGGGAGAAAGAATATGCCCAAGAAGATGCAGTAGTCAAGGGGGAGAGTTCAGAGGAATCAGATGAAAAGGAAATAGAAAGGAGATCTCAAAAGTAGGGGGAGTAAAGAAAAGAGACATTACATCAAGGGGGAGCTACTAGCTCGGGAAGATGCAAAAGCTACGGTGAAGGTAACTGTGTCAACGTTCACTGCATAAACTCATATTTATTGTTAAGTGAAAGTAATTTTGAAATGGGATTCTGACTTCTTCAAATATGGGAAGATTATTGGGAATCTTGCCCTCATGATTCCTGATTTGAAAAAGTCACCAATTCAGGAGAACTTCACTCTGTATTTGATTACTTTCTTAGTTTTATCATCTTAGTGGAAGCCAAGTACACAGAATGTCTTGGTGACAAATATCGTCGGAAAGAGTATGCATGTCGTTGAAATGATGTGCAGAGTAAAGCAGAAGGATCATGTCAGTTATCGTCGTGATAAAATGCACATGATGATATCGTTGTGACATCAACACTACAACACCACACGATGATATCAGGATGTCGAGATGAAGGATGAAGACTTAAGTACAGGTACAAGACTATGTCGTCCACATCATAGTAAAGAATCCGTGTCATTGAAAAGGCAAAGAAAGACTGATATCGACAATATCATAGAAAAGAAGGCTTAACGATGAGAAGGCTAAGGAAGGTCTTATGAAGACAACAGTTCCTAAGGAATAGCTTATCAACATGATACTAATAATGTCGTCGATAATACAAGGTGGTGTCGATGATATCAAACAGTTGAGAAGATTACGACGACATATCCAGAATACAGTCTATCATCATAATCGCTAGTGCATAAGGGATGCCCATATCGTTGAGATGTCCTTGTCTGAAGAAGAAGGAAGAAGACTTGAAAGTCTATCCAAGTCAAAGACATCGACAAGATCTGTCGTAGAGATATTGTCCATGTCATCGTAACGATGGAAATATCGTCGAGACAGATTCAAAAGATGCCAGATGCACTATCAGCATTTAATGTCGCCGCCTGATTGTCCAATCAGCGTGTGCGCTTAAAGAAAGGGCTTCTGGCACTTGTGGTGTAACATCCCCCCAAATAGCTAGACCCCTAAGTTGGTTTTGTCATGACTAGGTCATGACAAAACCATAGGAAGAGCCCAAGACCATGTGAATTTAGGTGAGGAGAAAACCCAAGTGGTCTGCAAATAGCAATTTTCAGATACCAAGCCTAGGTTTGGACTTTAGGGCCCCACCTTGATCCTTGACCCCACAATAGCATCACTAACCCATTTGGGGTCACCTTGGATCCCCAGGGACCCATTGGGGTCAACCTAAGAGCCCAAGTTGACTAAAGTCAACATTAACCCTAAATTGGTCAAACTAACTCAATTAAGGTCAATTGGCCCTCCCCATGCAAAATTGACCCTGCCCCTACCCTTGTATGGGTACTAGGAACCTAATGGACCAAAAATCCCCATCATGGGACCTCAAATTTGACCAATTTACCCTAAGTCAACCCTAGCCCAATTTTGGTCAAAGTACCCTATTAAGGGGCAATTCACCCTCACCTTGCCAAATTGGCTCCATCTACACCTTCCTAACCATTAAGGGAGGCCATTGGATCCTAAGCCACCCACTGTGGTCAACCCAATTGGTTAATTTGACCAAAGTCAACATTATCCTAAATTTAGGTCAACATGACCTACTTTACCCAAATTGAACCCATTACACTAGAGATAGACACATTTGGTGTGGTCCACCACCTATTGGGGATTGAATGTGCTGAGTTGGCCATTCAATTTCAGAAATCGGCCAGGAGAGAGAGAGAGAGCCCAATTTGGAAGAGAGAGAAAAAGGGGGAATTAATGGAGGAGAAGGAGAAACCCTCTCCCCCCCCCCCCCCCCCCCCCAAATCTGAGCAATTAATGGCTCCATTCATCTCCCCTTAGGGAGAGGAGAAATTTTAAGCTTCTTCCCGGCCTAATTGATGGCCAATTCATCCCCCCTAAGTGTAACCGAAATCTCCACTTATGGCCATTAATGGCAATCCGAGTAACTCCCCACCCTTAGCCTCAATCGACCCTTTTAACATCTTCAGAGGTTGGAAAGGAGTGAAACCCCCCTCTTCCCCGAAGAAATTGAGCACCAGGAGCAAGGATCGGCATGGCACCAAAAGCTCCAGCACCGTCAATGGCAACTCGCCGGAATTCACGCCACCAAGCCCCCACACAGGTCTGATCCTCTTCTCCTCCCTTGGTGCTAGATCTTTTCTAAATTTGGGGCTTGATCCGTGTTCAAAAGGGCCCGGATTGTGCTTCCAAAAGGGTGCGAAACAGACTTTTTTTCCCTCCTCTAAAATCCCGATTCGGCCACCTCTGGCCGGCCAACCACCCCTATCGCCGGCCACCACCTCAACGGAGGTGGTGGTGGCATTGGCTGGCCGGAAAGAGGCATAGGTGGCCGGGAAATCACACCGCAAAGAAGCCTAGGTTGGGATGTCGCGCGCCGTCCATTCCTTGGGGACGATGACAGAGAGTCGTCAGATCTACTACTTATTGTTTACATTTATTTCATTTCATTCGTCGAACGCAATTGTGCATTCGTCGAACGGAATTCTGGATTCGTTGAACGGAAATGGTTCGTCAATCGCGTTTTAGACTTCGTCGATCTGATAGTTGAGTTCGACGAACTGATATTAGAGTTCGTCGAACGGAATTCATTTCGTCGAACGCTGGCTTTACTTAGTTGAACGCATATTTAATCTGTTTTCGTCGGGAGCAGTCAGTATTTCGTCGAACGTAGATTTTTTCTGCTTTCGTCGAGCGCTGTTTGATTTCGTCAAACGCAGAGTTTAATTCATCGAACGCAGCTTATATAAGATTTCGTCGAACGCAGAGTTTAATTCGTCGAATGCAGCTTATATAATATTTTGTCAAACGCTGTTCACAATTCGTCGAGCGCAGTAAACATTTCGTCGAATGCAGAATCCCTTATATAAATAAATGTTTATGTAATTTCTGTCACATATTTTGTTGTACATAGATTTAATTATTAAAAATACTTAGGGTCCTCTGATTAAAAAGTGGTCAACATCAAAGGTGTAGCCCTTGGAGTCTACTGTGTTTTAAAATTGATTTCACCCCAGAAGGAGTTCTGTAGCTCCCTGTAGAGACAAAATGGTTGGACTGGTCCCTAGAGTAGGGCAGTGACACTTTCCTTCATATCTTTTTATTGGTAGATGCTATGGCCTTGATATTTAAAACCTAGGCTAGTAACATGCACCCACACAACATACTAAAAGATGGGATTTTTAGGAGAACCTTTTTCTAAGGTTTTTGGGATAATTTCATAAATAATATATTAATTAATTGGTGGGTCAAAATACCTCCAAAGCCCTCCAAATTTTTGTGGGTGATCCTTAGGGTTATGTTATGACATAGGTAAAAATCTCAGCCCAATTGGGACTGTTTTGAGTGAGTAATTGGTTAACCCAAGTTAGGTCAAATTGGGTCATAGTTAGGGCATGGTGTCTATCTAGGGATTTTGTGGTCAAATCTCCTCACCATGAGGTGGAACCTTGTCCACAGATTTAGGATCACCTAAAGTACCCCCATGAGTGGTTTGGGATAGTGTGGAGGTGGTTAAGCCCTAGAACACTAGTTTTATTCCTAGGTGTGCATTTAGGACCTTGTGAAGGCCATGTGGTCAAATTCCCTTGATGGTTATGAAACTTGGTGGATAAGTTCATAGGATGTAAATAGGCCTTGGTTAATTTTATAATAATTTTAGGAACAAGTATTCTCTTTGAATTAGGTCATAACCCCTTTAGAGAAATTTCTTATAAGAGATAATTACATGCTTAAATGGTCTTGGATGATGATGAAACCTTGTTAGTGCCTTTATACTCATGTGATGGACCTCTGGTAATTTTTGTGTAATTAATTAAATGATTTAACCAGTACTTCATTCACAAGACATTTATTTTGTCTTAGGCTTAAGAAAAATAATTAAGGGACAATACTCTTTGATAAATTGTGCAAATTGATGATAGGACATTTCAGAGTATTAGGAAGCTCTGTGAATTTTTATATAATTTTTGGAGACATAAATCAGTAGGTTGCTTCACAACTTATCTTATTTGGGATTTTCTTAAAGAATTCATTTAAGTGAGAAAATGATTCCCATAAATTCTACAATTTAGTCAGTAGCCTTTTCTGATAAATACAAAGGTCTGGTAATTTTCCCATAATTTTGGTGTAAGTATTTTTGATGGTTCCTTCATAAATTTACAAATTTGGATAGAAGTTAAATATTAATTATCGAGGACATTTCCTTATTGTAAAATTGTGATATTCAGAATTTACTGTATTTTTGGCATGATAGATTTATCTTGATTTTATGTGTACCATATCATAAGGATAGACTACACTTCATGTTCAATTTCATACTTGGCCAATATTGAGGAAATTAAAATTAAATGCCAGATAAATAGGAAAAATTATGATTCTCTGGACTTAGGCATATGATATCATGATAGACTCCCAGTAATAATCTTGGGTCAATTGGATGAACATTTGGAGTACCTCCTCTTATGCAACTCATATAACTCATTTGGTCTGCGCATAGTAAAACTGTAAAATTTGAGAATCAAGTGGATCCTTAGGAGGGAATGGGAGGTAAGTTGTAACATCCCGACTTTTATTGGGCCACTAGACCCTAGTGAGCCCAATAAAAGTAGGCTCGGGCAATAGAAAACTACCATTTTAAGTGGTGTTGCGCACCGCAACTAAGTCGTTGGGGTATAGTGACCAAACGAACCCCGAATTGACTTCCGTCAGCTCCGTTAGACTCGTATGAACAATACAAGCGCAACGGAATTCGTTGCACTTCGATCTGAGGTCGTTTGGAGAAAATAACCATTTCGGGTGTCGTAGCGCGCCACTACCTCATTATTATGAATAGTGACCGTACGAACCCCGAATTGACTTCCGTCAGCTCCGTTAGACTCGTATGAGCAATACGAGTGCAACATAATTCATTGCACTTCGATCCGAGGTCGTTTGGAGAAAACGGCTATTTCGGGTGTCGTAGCGCGCCACTACCTCATTATTTTGAATAGTGACTGTACGAACCCCGAATTGACTTCTGTCAAATCTGTTAGACTCGTATGAACAATACGAGCGCAACGGAATTCGTTGGACCTCGATTCAAGGTCGTATGGAGAGTATGCCATTTTAGTACTATGCAGACCACCTCTGTGCAACGCACGAAATATAAAGCGCACGAACCCGGCATCAGCCCCGGCAAATCATAATGGACCCCTGGATTATGAAAGACCCCGTCCTAGGTTGACCTCGGTAAACCCCCCCCCCCCCCCCCGGCTTGAAATTTATAGGGAAATGAAAAGAAAAGGGGGGGAAGAGAGAGAAAGCCCCCCCCCTCCCCAAGGAAGGGGGCTGCCCATGAATAGGCAGCCCCTATGTGGGCAAGGGGGAAGGAGAGAGGGAAGGGAGGGGAGGGGGAGAAAGTATCTCCCCCCACTCACCCTCCCTTAACCCCACGTGGGGAAAGGAGGAGAGGGGGGGAGATATCCCCCTTCCTATAAAAGGAGGGGCCAACCCTCCTCTCAAGCCCACACACCCCCCCTCAGCCCCCACCTCCTCCTCCTTCCACCCTGCCGGAGCCAGCCGGAGCCAACCCAGCCCACCCAAGCAGCCACCCTCCTCCTCCTCCCTCATGGTCGGCCGACCACCCTCCCGAGCCCAGGTAGAACCTCCCCCCTCCTCCTTCCTACCTCCCGGAGGAGGCCACCCCACTCCCCATCGCCGGAGCGCCGTCGGCCGCCGCCCCGAGCCTTGCAAGGCTCGGGGAGGAAGATGGTTGTGGAAGCCCTCTCCCCCAACGCCGGTGGTGGCGCTGGGGGAGGTAGGTCTCCTCTCGGGGACCTCGGCGCCGGCACAGGAGAGGCGGTCGGGCCGCCGGAGGACGCAACCGGCGGCACCCGTGGCTTCCCGCTCCTCCTCAGTTTTCCTGTAGGGGAATAATCCCCTCCCCCGGCGGCGGCCGGCGGCTCCAGGACGCCGGACCACCGCCGGAGGGTTGCCCCCTCCCCGGCGCCCCGACCAGGGGCGGCAAGGAGGGCCCTGCACGAGGAGGCGGTGGCACAACAAGCCGGCATGGCCCATGCCGGCTGCGCCGCGCCTCCCCGTCCCCTTCTGCTCCTCCTTCTGGAGGGGTCCGGCGGCACCCGGCCACCGGACCACCACCGGAGTGGGCGCCGACCCCTGGCGCACTGACTGGTGGTGGCACCGGCGCCCTCTCAGCGGAGGCGGCGGTGCAGCGGGCCTGCATGGCCCATGCAGGCCGCGCCACCACTCCCGCCTGCTTCCTTGCTCTCCCCCGGCGGTGGCCGGCGGCGCCAGGCCGCCGGACCACCACCGGAGGAGTCGCCGGCCCCCGACGCACCGACCGGGGGCGGCGCCAGCCCCAGCCGGCTGCTGCCCGGCGGCGGCAGCGCCCGCCTCCCGATGGTAAATCGGGAGCCACAAGATTATCCCCCAGGAAATCGTGCGGCTCCCGCCACCTTAATTCCCGCCTCCTTCTACCTCCAACTGTGTGCCCCCACAGCGGATCTGATGTGGATCCGCTGTGAGGATCCAAGGAGGGCGCCCGGTGCGCCGCCCTCAGATCTTCTCCCTTCCTCTAAACGCACACCAAAAGCCCCTCCCCTACTATATTTTCTAGAGGGCAAATCGGGCCTTTTCAGAAAAAGTTTACTAAATAAAAAGTGTGCCTCACCCAAAGGGGCACCCCTGTATTTTTTTTGGAATTTTAGGAGATGATTTACTATTTTTAAACCCCTTTATAAAGTTCATTTTAAGGAATAAAATGCCCGAATGAGTACGTAAAAATCCCCAAAAATTATGGGTTCTAATAAACGGTATTTTTCAACTACTACTAAAGTTGGGAGGTGTGACCTCTTATTATGGTCCTCCAAAAGCTTTTACAGGCGAAATAAACGCTCGAAAAAGAGCGAAATTCATCAAAATGAATCGGCGTCCCCTCGACGCATATTTTTAAACGCTTAATAAAGATTACGCGTATTATTCTAATGAATCGACTAAGTTCGGAATATCAACGTAAAATCGGAATGAAATCGCGGCGCGGCGCTGGAATTCGATACCGCCGCGGCAATAATAAAGGAACGAACTCGCGACAAAAGAATAAGTGCAGAAACCTTATGAAACGTAAATAAACTCCAGAAATGGAGTAGAACCCCTATGAACGGGGAGAAGAGCAGGATCTCCTCCTACGAACAGAGTTGACGAATGAAGCCTACTCTTATGGAGTGATTGGACTACTAACCCTTTTTATATGCTTACTGCTTTCTGTACTTTCGTTTAAATCCAGTCTCGCAATGGTCCCCCGCATTTACATTCAGTACTTTCCTTTAAATCCAGCCTCGCACTGGTTCCCCGCATTTACATTCTGTACTTTCATTTAAATCCAGTCTCGCACTGGTCCTGTCATTATGGCCTCTGCTTTCGGCCTACTTTTCTGCTTACTATTATGGCCTCCGCTTTCGGCCTACTTTTCTGCTTACTATTATGGCATCTGGTTTCGGCCTACTTTTCTGCTTACTATTATGGCCTCCGCTTTCGGCCTACTTTTCTGCTTACTATTATGGCCTTTGCTTTCGGCCTATATTTCTGCTTACAATTATGGCCTCTGCTTTTGGCCTACTTCTCTGCTTAGTGTTATGGCCCCCTGCTTCCGGCCTAATTTACTTAATAAATGCAGCGCTGTCGTGGCTATAATGCGGTGCTTATCCTCCTTTCTGTGAGGCCTTAGTTGGGGAGAACTCGGAGTCGAGTCCCTCCTCCTAGGTTAGCCCCAAGCAAGGAGCCCTCATACCGCTAAGCCTCCCGGTCAGAGGTCGTGGGACCGGTCGAGTAATCTGCCACGTACTTTAAGCACTTGTTTTATTATTAAGTGGGTGAAGATTGTTTGGAAGTGGCGGGTTGGTCACGCTCGCAAACCATTCGTACCGGTGCGGGTGGGTTGACGACTCATGGCGACAGGGAGATGTGCACAGCAGGTTATTGTTGGAGTTACCATTATGATCTAGAAGTGGTCAAACATGTAGTCTCACTGCCAACGCGATATGAGCCTGCAGGGTCGCACATAAGAGCATGTGGAGAAGTTGGAAGATTGACTGTGTTGGTAAAGGTTACCAATCACCATATAGAATCAGGGAAGTGTAGCAAATGTTGCTGTCGGAATTCGTCGGAATTCGTCGGATATGATTCGTCGGAATTCGTCGGATTGTTCCGTGGAATCCCGACGAATTGTTACAGAGATCCTTAACTCGGCAAATGTTGCCGTCTGATATGATTCGTCGGAATTCGTCGGATTCGTCGGATTGTTCCGTGGAATCCCGACGAATTGTTACAGAGATCCTTAACTCGGCAAATGTTGCCGTCTGATGTGATTCGTCGGAATTCGTCGGATTATCCCGTGTAAACTCGACGAATGCTGATTCGTGAAATCCCGACGAATTTATACAGAAAGAGTTCTTTTTCTGTATGGACTGCGGATAGCGATTCTTTTAGGTAAGTTTATACTTCGGCTATAAATAGAACTTAATCTTAAGGGTTCATGACGCTCTTCTTACGCCTCCTGTAAGAAGACCCGACGGAAGGTGTTCCGCCCGAACCCTAGACGGAAGGAGTTCCGCCGCCCGTTCGCCACCGCCGACCTCCTCTCCGACGATTGTCACCGGTGTTGTTCTTCCTGAAGCGGATCTAGCAATCCGTGGAAGTGCAAGAGTCCAGTCTTCTTCTCCCAGCTCGTGTGGATCTCTGTAGAGACGTAGACATAATTCTACGTGAGAACTCTCTTTGCCGCCGACAGGAATCTTCTTCTTGGAGCATCTAGGTTGGATTTGATCGAATCCCTCAAAGGTAATTTCATACCTAGCAATTTTCTTAACTTCTTGATTCAATATTCATGGCCCGATCCAAATTCTTTTGGGGTTATTCTGTTTATTTCCGCTGCGCCTACATATGATGTATGGTTCTAGAAAAACCCAACAGATATCACCACTCCGAACCTGCAGTTTTGCCTCCGCTGGTCGGCCTACAAATCGGTTCGTCGGATGTCGCTCACATCCAGTTGGTACACCAAGTTGTACAGGAGGGCCTGAGTGATACGGTACGACTACATTCAGAAGTGGCAAGACTGGCCACTATCACCGACGGCCACATCGGTGAGGCCCGCGGGGTTAGCTCCCCTGCTTGAAATAAAGCGGTCTAAACTGTGTCGACACAGGGTCTTTTTGTGTGCGTACAGGTTTGAATACCTGGGTGTGTGTATGCGCGAAATAGAGTTGTGTATTTACTATACGGCGCGATTACGGATATTAGGGCGAAAGGCCCTATCTATATATATATGTAGATATATATATGTTTACCTGCTGCTAACCCTCTTCCTTGCTTCGGCTATTTTACTTCTGTCCTTTAGCCCACCCCTGGATATGGATCCGGGGAGGGGATGCGTTTTCTACATAGCTCTGTGACTAACGGTTATTTCTTATAACCAATCACAGGAGATGGGACAGCGCGAAGCCCCCGCCCCGCAGGATGAGTTACCATCCTTAGAGATGGCCCGATCGGACACCCCAGCCTCTCCTCCTATCTTCCGAGACGTGAGTCCGAGAGTAAGGACTAGCCTGGGATCCTTTTTGTTGTAGTCGATGTAGCCCTTGAGGCAATGATCGTAAAACTTTAGGCTTCGGCCCTGTTTCAATATGTGAATATAAGCTGTTTGCTTGTTTTCTGTCTTTCGATTACTTCCGCTATGCGTTCTGATGTGATGTTATGATTCTTGTGCCTGACAAGGAGACCGCTCGGTGCTTGAAAGGGTGGGACGTTGCCACCCGGAAAGCGCTAGGTGGTCATCCTTGGGCAGTAAGATCCCCCCTCCCTGAACCCGGTTCAGTTTGGGGAGGGGGTCTTACAAATGGTATCAGAGCTACCACGATCCGACTACATGGGGCAGTCTTTTTATCCTCCCGTTCCCAGTTCCATTTCTTGGTTCGAGACGAACCACGCAGCGGAAGCCTGGTAGACCCTTTAGGTTTAAGGTTAAGGATTCGAGACTGCACGGTAGTATACCCGCACGCTTTCCGCTTTCTTTTCGTTTCAGTCCTGCAAAATTCCCTTATTTTTGCAAGTAATGATGTTCGTTTTGTTACTTCTCCAGATACCGGAGTCGAGTAACGGCACATCCTCCTCCAGGGATCAGTACCACCCTACCACTCCACCACCAGCCTCGACCACTCCAGCCGCAGTTCCATTTGGGGATACAGAGCTAGGACGGACCCTGATAGCATTGTTAGCCGCTTTCCAGACAGCCACCCTACGGCCACCCCAGCAGGCCACCGTATCCACCGATCTTCTGACGACATTCCGTGGGCTAAGGCCCCCCAGCTTCCGAGGTGCCGAGTCAGCCATTCAGGCCGAAGAGTGGGTGGAGAGGGTAGAGGAACTCTTAGTCGGGATGATGTGCCCCTCCATAGCCGCAGTGTCCTTGGTGCTGACCATGCTAGAGGGCTATGCCCGAGATTGGTGGAGGGCCGCCAGCCGCTCTACCTTCAGAGGACGACCACTCAGCACGATCATCTGGGGGGAGTTCTCAGAGGCCTTTTTAGAGCACTTCATCTCGGATGCAGACCGGATGGCACTCCAGGAGCGGTTCCTGCAGATCTGGCAGGGAGATAGGACGGTTCCAGACTACCAGAGAGAGTTTATCCACTTAGCCCACTTCGCTGGGACCTTAGCAGGTACAGATAAAGACAGTGCGGCTAGATTTTACCGGGGATTACGAGACGATCTCCGTCAGGCCCTGATCATGATTTCCCAGGCATCCTTCCACACGATTGCCTCACATGCCACCGCTCTAGAGATGCATCAGCGGATGGTGGCCCAGCAGCGGAGGGGATACGTGGGTGTTCCCCGGACTCAGGGCCGGGAGAGAGGAGTAGGCCCACGTAGACAGGATCAGGCCAGGAGACAGCGTCCGCGTCACTAGCCATATAGACAGGCACCTCAGCCCCGACCAGCACCTCAGCCCCGACCAGCACCTCCAGCCCCAGCACCACCAGCCCCAGCACCTCAGGCCGCCCCCGCCGCACGACGAGATGTTCCCTTCGCAGGGAACTGCTACCTGTGCCAGCACCCCGGGCACATACGAGCCTTTTGCCCACAGGCGGTAGGTAGGCCCGGCCTAGGAGCCATGCAGGGAGCCGCAGAGAGAGGACGAGGACGAGGTGGATGCAGAGGACAGCCTGCAGGCAGGAGAGGCCATGCCAGACAGGGCGAAGCAGCGTTCCTAGAGCTAAAGAGCCGACTGATATCAGCCCCGATTCTGACACTCCCCTCAGGTACAGAGGGCTTCCAGATCTATGTCGATGCCTCACTCAAGGGATTGGGAGCCATGTTGATGCAACACGGCAAAGTAATCGCCTACGCCTCACGTCAGCTAAAGCCCCACGAACTAAACTACGCAACCCATGACCTGGAACTGGGTGCGGTAGTGTTCGCATTAAAAGTTTGGAGGCACTATCTCTACGGAGTGCGATGCGAGATCTTCTCCAATCATAAAAGCCTCAAATACATCTTCACCCAGAAAGAGCTAAATCTCTGACAACGTCGGTGGCTGGAGTTCCTATGCGATTACGACTTTGCTCTCCAATATCACCCCGGCAAAGCCAATAAGGTTGCAGATGCCTTAAGTCGGCAACCTCCGATGGCCGGCAGTTGGCTAGAGATGATGCCAAGTGAGTTAATCAAGTCCTTGGCAGACTTGGATATCATCCTCGTTAACCGCAGGAACCTGATGGAATACCAGACCCACCTTTATTGGATGGAGATACAGTGTGACATCAGGGATATAATACGAGAATCCCAAAAGATCGACGTAGAAGCAGCCCCGATCATTCAAGCCTTGCAACACGGTGCGCAAGAAGACTACAACTTGTATGATAGCATCCTGCAGTACAGACACCGCATATTCATTCCCGCTGCAGAGGGAATCCGGGAAGAGATCCTCCGTGAAGCACACCAAACGAGGTATTCAATACACCCAGGGGTAGTAAAAATGTATACAGACCTGCGAAGGACTCTATACTGGCCAGGAATGAAGAGAGACGTCACCAATTACGTGGCGCACTGCCAGACCTGTCAAATGGTCAAGGCAGAGTGTCGAAGCCCAGGAGGCCTACTACAACCCCTGCCCATACCAGAATGGAAGTTCGAGGATATTTCCATGGATTTTGTCCATGGCTTACCCCGATCTCGTGCAGGTAACGACTCCATATGGGTCGTAGTAGACCGCCTCACCAAGGTAGCCCGTTTCATCCCAAACCGGCAAGGCGACGGTGTCGACATATTAGCCCGACTATTTATTGAGCAGGTGGTCCGATTTCATGGGATACCCAAGTCCATTGTCTCGGACCGCGACGGGCGCTTCACGTCAAAAGAATGTAGGCGAGTGCAGGCTTATCTGGGAACCAGATTAGCTTTTAGTACCGCCTTCCATCCCCAGACCGACGGGCAAACAGAAAGGACGAACTCGACAATGGAAGACCTCCTCCGATTATGCATAGTGGAACACAACGAGCCTTGGGAGCAGTTACTGCCCTTGGTAGAATTCTCATACAATAACAGCTTCCAGGCGAGCATCAAAATGGCACCTTACGAAGCCCTTTATGGAAGACGTTGTCGAACAACACTATCATGGGCGCAGGATGAGGACCCCGAAGCCTTGGGGGTCACCAACATAGACGATACCACTACCGCAATAAGGTTGATCCGAGAACGTATGCTAGAAGAGCAGAGCCGACAAGACAAATATTACGACGCACGCCATCGGCTAGTGGAGTTCCAAGTAGGAGATATGGTTTTCTTGAAAATTAAGCCTATGCACGGGATATCCCGAATAATGAAGCAGAAAAAGCTGGTCCCCCGCTATTTAGGCCCATATCAAGTCATCGAAAGAGTTGGCCCGGTGGCTTATAGGTTAGCTCTGCCAGCTGAACTGGGAAACCTTCACGACGTATTTCATGTCTCCTCGCTAAGACGTGTTCTACGCCAACCGGAGCAGCATCTACCCACACCACCAACATCAGTACAATCCGACCGATCCGTCCAACTCGAACCAGTGAAGATAGTGGACTCCAAGATCAAAGAACTGCGAAACAAAACCATCGCGATGGTCAAGATCTTGTGGTCAAACTAAGGACGCGAAGAGTTTACTTGGGAACCAGAGACGCTCGTTCGAGAAAAATACCCGGCACTCTTCCCCCAGGTATATCCTTTAAACCCCTACTTTAGCCAATTTTCGGGGACGAAAATCTCTTTATTTTTATTGGATTGTAACATCCCGACTTTTATTGGGCCACTAGACCCTAGTGAGCCCAATAAAAGTAGGCCCGGGCAATAGAAAACTACCATTTTAAGTGGTGCTGCGCACCGCAACTAAGTCGTTGGGGTATAGTGACCAAATGAACCCCGAATTGACTTCCGTCAGCTCCGTTAGACTCGTATGAACAATACGAGCGCAACGAAATTCGTTGCACTTCGATCCGAGGTCGTTTGGAGAAAACGACCATTTCGGGTGTCGTAGCGCGCCACTACCTCATTATTATGAATAGTGACCGTACGAACCCCGAATTGACTTCCGTCAGCTCCGTTAGACTCGTATGAGCAATACGAGCGCAACGGAATTCGTTGCACTTCGATCCGAGGTCGTTTGGAGAAAATGACTATTTCGGGTGTCATAGCGCGCCACAACCTCATTATTATGAATAGTGACTGTACGAACCCCGAATTGACTTCTGTCAGTTCTGTTAGACTCGTATGAACAATACGAGCGCGACGGAATTCGTTCGACCTCGATTCATGGTCGTATGGAGAGTATGCCATTTTAGGACTATGCAGACCACCCCCAATGCAACACACGAAATATAAAACGCACGAACCTGGCATCAGCCCCGACAAATCATAATGGACCCCTGGATCATGGAAGTCCCCATCCTAGGTTGACCTCGGTCAACCCCCCCCCCCCCCCCCGGCTTGAAATTTATTGGGAAATGAAAAGAAAAGGGGGTGAAGAGAGAGAAAGCCCCCCCCCCCCCCCCCCCCCCCCCCCGAAGGAAGGGGGCTTCCCATGAATAGGCAACCCCTATTTGGGCAAGGGGGCAGGAGAGAGGGAAGGGAGGGGAGGGGGAGAAAATATCTCCCCCCACTCACCCTCACTTAACCCCACGTGGAGAAAGGAGGAGAGGGGGGGAGACCTCCCCCTTACTATAAAAGGAGGGGCCAGCCCTCCTCTCAAGCCCACACACCGCCCTCAGCCCCCACCTCCTCCTCCTTCCACCCTGCCGGAGCCAGCCGGAGCCAACCCAGCTCACCCAAGCCGCCACCTTCCTCCTCCTCCCTCATGGTCGGCCGACCACCCTCCCGAGCCCAGGTAGAACCTCCCCCCTCCTCCTTCCTACCTCCCGGAGGAGGCCACCCCTCTCCCCGTCGCCGGAGCGCCGCCGGCCGCCGCCCCGAGCCTTGCAAGGCTCGGGGAGGAAGCTGGCCGTGGAATCCCTCTCCCCCAGCGCCGGTGGTGGCGATGGGGGAGGTAGGTCCCCTCTCTGGGACCTCGGCGCCGGCATAGGAGAGGCGGTCGGGCCGCCGGAGGACGCAGCCGGCGGCACCCGTGGCCTCCCCCTCCTCCTCGGTTTTCCTGTAGGGGAATAATCCCCTCCCCCGGCGGCGGGCGGCGGCTCCAGGCCGCCGGACCACCGCCGGAGGGTTGCCCCCTCCCCGGCGCCCCGACCAGTGGCAGTAGGGAGGGCCCTGCATGAGGAGGCGGCGGCACAGCAAGCCGGCATGGCCCATGCCGGCTGCGCCGCGCCTACCCATCCCCTTCTGCTCCTCCTTTCGGCGGGGTCCGACGGCGCCCGGCCACCGGACCACCACCGGAGTGGGCGCCGACCCCCAGCGCACCGACCGGGGGCGGTACCGGCGCCCTCTCAGCGGAGGCGGCGGCGCAGCGGGCCAGCATGGCCCACGCAGGCCGCGCCACCGCCTCCCGCCTGCTTCCTCGCTCTCCCCCGGCGGTGGTCGGCGGCACCAGGCAGCCGGACCACCACCGGAGGAGTCGCCGGCCCCCGGCGCACCGACCGAGGGTGGCGCCAGCCCCAGCCGGTCGCTGCCCGGTGGCGGCAGCGGCCGCCTCCCGATGGTAAATCGGGAGCCGCACGATTTTCCCCCAGGAAATCGTGCGTTTCCCGCCACCTTAATTCCCGCCTCCTTCTACCTCCAACTGTGTGCCCCCACAGCAGATCCGTTGTGGATCCACTTTGGGGATCCAAGGAGGGCGCCCGGTGAGACGCCCTCAGATCTTCTCCCTTCCTCTAAACGCACACCAAAACCCCTCCCCTACTATATTTTCTTGAGGGCAAATCGGGCCTTTTCAGAAAAAGTTTCCTAAATTAAAAGTGTGCCTCACCCTAAGGGGCACCCCCTGTATTTTTTTTGGAATTTTAGGAGATGATTTATTATTTTTAAACTCCTTTATAAAGTTCATTTTAAGGAATAAAATGCCCGAATGAGTTCGTAAAAATCCCCAAAAATTATGGGTTCTAATAAAAGGTATTTTTCAACTACTACTAAAGTTGGGAGGTGTGACCTCTTATTTTGGTCATCCAAAAGCTTTTACAAGCGAAATAAATGCCCGAAAAAGAGCGAAATTCATCAAAATGAATCGGCGTCCCCTCGATGCATATTTTTAAACGCTTAATAAAGATTACGCGTATCGATCTAAAGAATCGACTAAGTTCGGAATATCAATGCAAAATCGGAATGAAATCGCGGCGCTGCGCTGTAACTCGATACCGCCGCGCCAATAATATATGAACGAACTCGCGACAAAAGAATAAGTGCAGAAACCTTATGAAACGTAAATAAACTCCAGAAATGGAGTAGAACCGCTATGAACGGGGAGAAGAGCAGGATCTCCTCCTACGAATGGAGTCGACGAATGAAGCCTCCTCTTATGGAGTGATTGGACTACTAACCCTTTTTATATGCTTACTGCTTTCTGTACTTTCATTTAAATCCAGTCTTGCATTGGTCCCCCGCATTTACATTCAGTACTGTCCATTAAATCCAGTCTCGCACTGGTCCCCCGCATTTACATTCTGTACTTTCATTTAAATCCAGTCTCGCACTGGTCCCCCGCATTTACATTCTGTACTTTCATTTAAATCCAGTCTCGCACTGGTCCTGTCATTATGGCCTCTGCTTTCGGCCTACTTTTCTGCTTACTATTATGGCCTCCGCTTTCGGCCTACTTTTCTGCTTACTATTATGGCATCTGCTTTCGGCCTACTTTTCTGCTTACTATTATGGCCTCCGCTTTCGGCCTACTTTTCTGCTTACTATTATGGCCTCTGCTTTCGGCCTACTTTTCTGCTTACTATTATGGCCTCTGCTTTCGGCCTACTTCTCTTCTTAGTGTTATGGCCCTTGTATCCGGCCTAATTTACTTACTAAATGCAGCGCTGTCGTGGCTATAATGCGGTGCTTATCCTCCCTTCTGCGAGGCCTTAGTTGGGGAGAACCCGGAGTCGAGTCCCTCCTCCCAGGTTAGCCCCAAGCAAGGAGCCCTCATACCGCTAAGCCTCCCGGTCAGAGGTCGTCGGACCGGTCGAGTAATTTGCCACGTACTTTAAGCGCTTGTTTTATTATTAAGCGGGTGAAGATTGTTTGGAAGTGGCGGGTTGGTCACGCTTGCAGACTGTTCGTACCGGTGCGGGTGGGTTGACGACTCATGGAGACAGGGAGATGTGCACAGCAGGTTATCACCACTCCGAACCTGCAGTTTTGCCTCCGCTGGTCGGCCTACAAATCGGTTCGCCGGATGTCGCTCACATCCAGTTGGTACACCAAGTTGTACAGGAGGGCCTGAGTGATACGGTACGACTACATTCAGAAGTGGAAAGACTGGCCTGTCACCGACGGCCACATCGGTGAGGCCCGTGGGGTTAGCTCCCCTGCTTGAAATAAAGCAGTCTAAACTGTGTCGACACAGGGTCTTTTTGTGTGCGTACAGGTTTGAATACCTGGGCGTGTGTATGCGCGAAATAGAGTTGCGTATTTACTATACGGCGCGATTACGGATATTAGGGCGGAAGGCCCTATCTATATATATGTAGATATATATATATATGTTTACCTGCTGCTAACCCTCTTCCTTGCTTCGGTTATTTTACTTCTGTCCTTTAGCCCACCCCTGGATATGGATCCGGGGAGGGGATGCGTTTTCTACTTAGCTCTATGACTAACGGTTATTTCTTATAACCAATCACAGGAGATGGGACAGCGCGAAGCCCCCGCCCCGCAGGATGAGTTACTAGCCTTAGAGATGGCCCGATCAGACACCCCAGCCTCTCCTCCTATCTTCCGAGACGTGAGTCCGAGTATAAGGACTAGCCTGGGATCCTTTTTGTTGTAGTTAATGTAGCCCTTGAGGCAATGATCGTAAAACTTTAGGCTTCGTCCCTGTTTCAATATGTGAATATAAGCTGTTTGCTTGTTTTCTGTCTTTCGATTACTTCCGCTATGCGTTCTGATATGATGTTATGATTCTTGTGCCTGACAAGGAGACCGCTCGGTGCTTGAAAGGGTGGGACGTTGCCACCCGGAAAGCGCTAGGTGGTCATCCTTGGGCAGTAAGATCCCCCCTCCCTGAACCCGGTTCAGTTTGGGGAGGGGGGGTCTTACATAACTGGTTTACCTAGTTTTGTTGAAAAGGTGTGATGGTCAACAAGAAGGATTATAGATGGTAAAGGTGTGGTTGGTGAGTTAGAGGTAAGTTGCACTCGGGGTCGATGAAAGATCGACTTGGAAAGTCATAAGTCGCTTAGGGTTAATCCAACAGTAATGACAAGGAGGGTATTCTTACGGGTAGACACCAACAACACTAAGTGTCTTGAGAAAGGGAACTTTGGGGTTTCATCCCATTGTGGTCCCTAGTACCGTAGCGAGCCCCCCACAGGGTAATCCTCGGGAAGTCTAAGGTTAACCATAAATTATAGGGTTAAGTTGTATACAAGATTAACTTAATAATATGCACACCCACACCCCGTGGTTATGGAAGGTTAGTTAGTTTGGTTGTACGAGCGGTAGACTCATGGTTGAAGCAGCGGACTAATTAGTCCGGTGAGCTTGTTACTCAGTAATGCTTGTTGGTGCAGACGGGTTGGTCCGGCGAGCCAGTGGCTTGGAAGGTTATGATGACGGGCAGGTTAGCTCGGGGAATTTATGGCTCGGGATATAGTAGGACATGTTTGCATGTGCATGAAGGTGGTGGGTCTTCGATATTGGACATTCGTTCACACCGATGTCAATACGTTGACTCGGCAAGTGTGGAATTTGCACTTAGCCATAAAAGTCTGGTGGTCCAGCCAGTAAGAGTACGCAGATGCTCTGCAGTTTTACGTTGAGGCGTACGATAGGTCTAGGTTAGGTAGTGTGAATACCAACCTAAAGGTGGGCGAGGCCCAACCCACCGCTTCCGTTTGCCACTACGGGAGTATCCTGGGAGTCTTGCTAGCTCCAAAAAGGGGGAACTAAAGGTCTATGCGCATAGAGTCGAAATATGTGAGTAACACTTGTATGAACATAGCATAAGCTGCATACCTTGCATGTCATAGAATAAACATTGCATTTCAACCCCTACCCCTATCGTATAAGTCGGTTATGTGACTTCTTATACGATAGGCCATGTTGAACGACCCCTTGGTCTATAGGTTTGTATGGGCATTCCTATAAATCAATGGTTACTTTTCTATTATTATTGTCTTTACTTACTGCACTTTACTTACTCTTTACCTGCTCTTACTATGCTTTATTAACTGCTTCGATTATGTATATATATACTTGAGTAGTGGTAGAACTCTTCCTATAGATTATGCCCCGTCATCTGCTTTTTGATTATACCCCTTGTTGTCCTCCGCTTCATCCGTCCCGCTCGGTGCCTAGGAGTCACCGGGGGAGGGGTGGAGGATTGGCTTAGTCTTTTTGACTAACGGTCGGTGGACCAAATCATTTTAGGGGATCGAGGAGACGTAGCAACACTAGAGGTCGGTGCATACAAAGGCGGACCAGTCTAGTACAGGAGCACCATCACAGGATCAGAGAGTGATTAGTAGTTAGCTTCCGCGAGTGATCTTGTAGTGAGGTTATGATGTACAGGGCATGAGCCCTTTATTATTTCTGTCTTTGATTTCATTTATGATTATGTGGGCATCTCTCTATGATAGTTTATTTATATGTGATGTGGACTTGGCTTCTATAAGTTTGTTTAAGCTTAACTCCTTTGTGATCGATAAGGCCGGCAGGATTGGCGTTTTGTAGTGTCGACCTTCCCGAGTGAGGGTGTCACCGTAAAATGATGGTTCTGGGCATAAGACCCCAGAGTTGAAAAAGAAAAAAAATGGGGTCTTACAAGTGGTATCAAAGCAAACCTCGATCCGAAGAAAAGAAGTCCACAAACCCTGGGCCACCCCGCGCGAGCTTAGTTTGAGGACAAACTAGCAGCGGAAGCAGTGGTATTCCCATATGGGGAAATCACATGAAAAGTCCACTTTTAACTGAATCTTTTTAGCCAAATCTCTTTACGAGTGTCAAGTTTTCTTTTGTAGCCAGCGACAAACCCTGCCCCCAGCAGGGAATACCTCCGGATGCAAAGATCTCTTTAGATAGTCCTTTAGTCAACGATTTAGATTTAAACTCCACTAGGACACGTGACTTACCATGATAATTTATACCATGCATGCCCTGGTCTGAGACAGACCGTAGGTATAACTTTGGTGAAGGTACGAGGATACCCCAAAGAGGTTAGAGAAAGAGAGATTGACACATAAGCAGAATGGTGTGGGACTCATAGACTCAACCCTCGTACAGGTGACATGATTACATTGAGACAACCATCACACTATGCACCGAGGGTCGGATAAGAAATTCAAGTTAAGAAGAGACCTATTTGGGATTGGGTCACATGTTTAAGGTTGTCGTAGAGGGTACCTTGAAGAGTCTAAAGTATGGAGTATACCAACAAGTTTCAGATAGAACCCCAAGTCTAAGGTTGTGTGCCCTAAGGATTGATTGCATACTTGGGACAAATATAACTTGGTGATATTGAAGATATTCAGCCCAAAATAGATAGTGGCTTATCTTTTGTTTATTGGGGCTTATCTTTTGTTTATTGGGGTTGTCCTTTTGTTTATTGGGCAAATTAGTTACTGACTTAGGTGTCCCATAGATCTAATTTAGCAAGTGCTATGTCGGGAACATGATGACTTTGAAGTCGATCTTATTCAATATTGCTTGGACAAAGATGAGACGGTGTAACAGTATGTTTGGGAATCATGATCTGTAGTATTACCGGGACAATGGATAAACATCATTGATCGAACAACAACTTGACCTTAGTTGAAACATTAGAAATACAAAGTTGCTAGGTCTGGATAGATTGACCAAGGTAGCTAGGTCACCCCGGTCAGGATAGATGATATGACGGTGCGAGTCTTGCGGCGTAAGAAGGTTCCGAAGGTTAAATCATGTGCTAAAATTATGGACTGGAGGAGACCTGGGAGCCACTAGAACTGGTGTGGCATAGATAGTCGGAGCTCTTCGATCCAGGAATAACTTCAATTCTTAGGGGATGTTACGTTCAGTCACTCTCGGTGAAAACCCCCCGCAAGCCTGGCCTGAATTTCGAGGACGAAATTATTATATTTTGTTTATTGGGATTTGTAACATCCCCCAAATAGCTAGACCCCTAAGTTGGTTTTGTCATGACTAGGTCATGACAAAACCATAGGAAGAGCCCAAGACCATGTGAATTTAGGTGAGAAGGAGAAAACCCAAGTGGTCTGCAAATAGCAATTTTCAGATACCAAGCCTAGGGTTGGACTTTAGGGCCCCACCTTGATCCTTGACCCCACCATAGCATTCCTAACCCATTAGAGGTCTCCTTAGAGCCCCAGGGACCCATTGGGGTCAACCTAAGAGCCCTATTTGACTAAAGTCAACCTTAACCCTAAATTGGTCAAACTAACTCAATTAAGGTCAATTGGCCCTCACTATGCCAAATTGACCCTGCCCTACCCTTGTATGGGTACTAGGAACCTAATGGACCAAA
Source organism: Dactylorhiza incarnata (assembly GCA_033032865.1). Lineage (NCBI taxonomy): Eukaryota > Viridiplantae > Streptophyta > Magnoliopsida > Asparagales > Orchidaceae > Dactylorhiza > Dactylorhiza incarnata. The sequence goes on from JAWHQI010000015.1 coordinate 9,598,515, forward strand.
AAGCCCCATCATGAGACCTCCAATTTGACCAATTTACCCTAAGTCAACCCTAGCCCTATTTTGGTCAAAGTACCCTATTAAGGGGCAATTCACCCTCACCTTGGCAAATTGGCTCCACCTACACCTTCCTAACCATTAAGGGAGGCCATTGGAGCCTAAGCCACCCACTGTGGTCAACCCAATTGGTTAATTTGACCAAAGTCAACATTATCCTAAATTTAGGTCAACATGACCTACTTTACTCAAATTTAACCCAGTACACTTGAGATAGACCCAATTTGTGTGGTCCACCACCTATTGGGGATTGAATGCTGCTGAGTTGTCCATTCAATTTCAGAAATCGGCCAGGAGAGAGAGATCCCAATTTGGAATAGAGAGAGAAAGAAGGGGGAATTAATGGAGGAGAAGGAGAACCCCCCCCCCCCCCCAATCTGAGCAATTAATGACTCAATTCATCTCACCTTGGGGAGAGGAGAAATTTTCAGCTTCTTCCCGGCCAAATTGATGGCCAATTCATCCCCCCTGAGTGTAACCGAAATCTCCACTTATGTCCATTAATGGCAATCCGAGTAACTCCCCACCCTTAGCCTCAATCGACCCTTTTAACATCTTCAGAGGTTGGAAAGGAGTGAAACCCCCCTCTTCCCCGAAAACATCGAGCACCAGGAGCAAGGATCGGCTTGGCACCAAAAGCTCCAGCACCATCAATGGCAACTCGCCGGAATTCACGCCACCAAGCCCCCACACAGGTCCGATCCTCTTCTCCTCCCTTGGTGCTAAATCTTTTCTAAATTTGGGGCTTGATCCGTGTTCAAAAGGGCCTGGATTGTGCTTTCGAAAGGGTGCGAAACGTACTATTTTTCACGCCTCTAAGATCCCGATCCGACCACCTCCGGCCGGCCAACCACCCCTATCGTCGGCCACCACCTCAACGGAGGTGGTGGTGGCATTGGCTGGCCGGAAAGAGGCGTAGGTGGCCGGGAAATTACTCCGCAAAGAAGCCCAGGTCAGGTTGTCGCGCGCCGTCCATTCCTTGGGGACGATGATAGAGAGACATCAGATCTACTTATTATTGTATACGTTTATTTCATTTCATTCTTCGAACGCAATTGTGCGTTCGTCGAACGGAATTCTGGATTCGTCGAACGGAAATGGTTCGTCGATCGCGTTTTAGACTTCGTCGATCTGATAGTTGAGTTCGACGAACTAATATTATTGTTCGTCGAACGGAATTCATTTCGTCGAACGCTGGCTTTACTTAGTCGAACGCAGATTTAATCTGTTTTCGTCAGGCGCAGTCAGTATTTCGTCGAACGCAGATTTGTTCTTCTTTCGTCGAGCGCTGTTTGATTTCATCGAACGCAGAGTTTAATTCGTCGAACGCAGCTTACATAAGATTTCATCGAACGCAGAGTTTAATTTATTGAATGCAGCTTATATAAGATTTCGTCAAACGATGTTCACAAGTCGTCGAGCGCAGTAAACATTTCGTCGAACGCAGAATCCCTTATATAAATAAATGTTTATGTAATTTCTGTCTCACATTTTGCTGTACATAGATTTAATTATTAAAAATACTTAGGTTCCTCTGATGAAAAAGTGGCCAACATCAAAGTTGTAGCCCTTGGAGTCTACTGTGTTTTAAAATTAATTTCACCCCAGAAGGAGTTCTGTAGCTCCCTATAGAGACAAAATGGTGGGACTGGTCCCTAGGGTAGGGCAGTGACTCTTTCCTTCATATCTTTTTATTGGTAGATGTTGTAGCCTTGATATTTAAAACCTAGGCTAATCACATGCACCCACACAACATATTAAAAGATGGGATTTTTAGGAGAAACTTTTTCTAAGGTTTTTGGGATAATTTCATAAATAATATATTAATTAATTAGTGGGTCAAAAGACCTCCAATGCCCTCCAAATTTTGGTGGGTGCTCCTTAGGGTTATGTTATGACAAAGGTAAAAATCTCAGCCCAATTGAGACTATTTTGATTGAGTAATTGGTTAGCCCAAGTTAGGTCAAATTGGGTCATAGTTAGGGCATGGTGTTTATCTTGGGATTTTGTGGTCAAATCTCCTCACCATGAGGTGGAACCTTGTCCACTGATTTAGGATCACCTAAAGTACCCACATGAGTGGTTTGGGGTGGTGTGGAGGTGGTTAAGCCCTAGAACAGCAGTTTTATTCCTAGGTGTGCATTTAGGACCTTGTGAAGGCCATGTGGTCAAAAGTCCCTCGATGGTTATGAAACTTGGTGGATAAGTTCATAGAATGTTAATAGGCCTTGGGTAATTTTATAAGAATTTTATTAAGTCCAGCTTAAGGACGGTAAACAAAAGTGCTACTGGGAGACAACCCAAGTTTTTGTTGTTTTTATTTTTTTCTCTAACATGCTAATAGTTTAGTTTTACATATATTTTGTGCGTGGAGTCTTTTGCCTGCAGGTGTGCGGAAATTTCTTTGGTGGCAGACTCTCGGAGCTAAATATACAAATTTTAACGCCAAATCTTCTGGTATGCTCATTTCTGAGCATGGGGCAACCTCTCCTCTTTTCATTGTCTTACACTCATGTTGTTATTTCAGCTGATCTTAGTGCGTAGATTACGTCTGGGGGAGAGATGTTTGGTACCCGCAGTGCACGCACATGTTGGATTGCATACTAGAAGTAATTTTATTTAAGCTTTGTAATAAATTTGTTCATATGCTTCACACACCATTTCACCCGCACAAGCACGCGCTCACTTGTTTGTGTGTTTCCGTACACACTATCTTGGTTTGGAATGTGAAATAGGATGTTAGCTTAGGAATTGCAAATCGGAGTGCGATGTTGACTCTTGTAGTGCTCTAGTCGCATCCGCATGCTTCCATAGAAATTTGAGTAAAATTAGATTATCTCTATGCTTTTATTTTACAATTAGTGTTCTTGCGAAGTTTTTGATTTATTTTACTCATTTGGTGAATATGACTGAAATTTGTGGTAGCACGGTGTTGTGTGTAAGCGAGCGCTAGTTGTGTGTTGCTCGAGTTGGAAGGAAGGTTTACCTTTCTCGTGGGCTAAGAACTTGCCCCAAGCGACTCTTGAAGCATGGGCGAGAGCAACTCATATTGTTAAACGTGATGTAGGCCTTTTTTGGCTAGTTTGAGCCTTGTTTTCCATGACCTATGCGTTTACCTTTGCAAGCCAAGTTTGTGCCTACCCTTCCTTTGTTTCATCTCTTCTTTCAATCACCAAAGCCTGAAACTTATCCTATTATCGCAACCAAGTAGTGAGTTAACTGAAATCATATTTCTTGATTTGGTGTGATGTTTGGAACCTTTGTGATGTGAAAGAAAAAGTGTATTGTGTGCTGAACACATTATTGTAAACCAACCGGGGGATAAAAGAAAAAAAAATGAAGTTAAAAGAAAAATCTGAAAAGAATTGGAATGAAAAGAAATCCCTTTGAGCGTAATTGAAAATTCAGTTGGTATTTGTTGGAGTAGGCTGTGTGCACACCCAGTTTTCAAGCTAAGTTTGGGGGTGTGTCACACTAGCATCGTTCTTGGTCTTGTTTTGGTACAGCGATATCTTTTGACTAAATTGGGTTGCGTAGCCGTCTCGTTTATCATTGAATATCATACCGTAACCTAAGCCCCATTATAACCTGAAAGCCCTATTGATTTAACTTGTGAGTTTGCTAGCGTCGTGGAGAGAGTGCAACCGGGCAAGCTTATGGCTCTCGTCGTTGATGGATTTCAGCGGAGTTATCCCTGAATTCCGGTCTTTTGCAACACCCTCCTGAGTGGCTTATTTACTTTCACATCGGGCACGACCGCACAAATTCTTCATGATTCACCATCTGAGTATAACTAAATCTTCATTTATGCTTTAACATTTTTGTAAATTAGTTAGCATAGTTAGAATCTCCTTTTACTGAATTTCTATTTGCATGTGTGTGATACTTCGCACCGTACTCCTATTTTGCAATTCCCTTCACTAACTACCATTTTCCTACTCCGCCGGATTTGTTTGCTCGGGACGCGCAAACAGGTAAGTCTGGGGGTGTGATGAGTCCCATTTATATACACTTTTTCGGACTCATCTGGGCTAGTTTTCAGGCATTTGCACTTCACTTTTAGTTCATTATCGCTTAAACTTCACTTGAACACATTTCTTCACAAAGTGCACTCTTTGGGCCCATTTTGGTGTGCAATTGCGCGCTATGTTTTTGGGGGTAAGCACACGGTGCTCCCCAACCCTTTTTTATGTATTTGGATTGAGCTGGAAGGGTATTCCCAGCTGTATGATTGATGTTTGGGGATGTGCATGTGGGTAGATCATCAATTATGCCTAGTTTTCATGTCTGCAAGAATCGCACGGTCGTGCATTTTCTTGACGCACGGTCGACTGCGATCGTGCGCGTTCATTTACGGCCCAAAACAGCATTCTAAATTTGGTCATGAGTTTTTACGCACGGTCGTGCATTTGGTCGTGCATGAACAAATTCTGCAATCTGTTTTATTTAAACTGCGATTTTTAGGTTTTTCAGGGCCCGAACATTTCCGAGATTTCTTCCGCCGTAAGGGGCGACTGCTCCATTTTTGTCCATTCTTCCTCCCCCTTTCACCTGAGGCCACCTCTCATCATCCAAGCACTTCAAGGGAGAGATCCTAGCCCTACTCTCATCAACCGAGGAAGGAGTACACAGCTTTTGTGGCGGCCAGATCGTGACACGGAGAAGACGGGTATATTGGAAGGAAGGTGACAGCTCCTCTGGACCCCGGACGCAGTTGTGGACCGAGCTAGGACGCGGATTAACAACCCGACGATTCCTACCGTGAATCCCAATAATTCTCTGGATGTGGTTGTATTTATAGCTCTTCCTCCTTTCCTCCTTATGATTGTAGTTAGTTTCTCTTCTATGTTGATGATGTTGCACTCTATATTTGTTGAACTTCATGTTATATATTATGAAATGTTTTCATGCTTTATGAGCGCTTGAGGTGTGCTTTCGTGGTGATTGTGGTATGAGTATTCGTTGTTGCCGCACTAACAATTGTTAGTGGCGTGCTTGTTGACGAGGTGCTCGCGACCCTCATTCCGCCGGTGTGACCCACTCCATCCGTAAGCCTACTCTTCCATCCACCAAGCGAAGCGGTGCATAGCAGCCCGTGTAATCCATCTGCCTAGCCAAGACGTGCTAACGGCCCTCAAAACCTTTCCGCAGTTACAACCACCTCATTTGCTTGCCTACTCGCCCTTCCGCGCAGCGAATCGTTGCATAGCGGCCCATGTAGTAATCCATCCGCCCGGTGAAGCAGTGCGCTCAAGGCCTGCATAGGAGTAGTTGTAGTTGTTTTCTTTTATTTTTCAAAAGCCAAATCACCCCGTTTCCGCATCCCATCCGACATAAAGTACTTCAATCTCAAGCCCTTCCTCAATAGTAAACTCCACCTTACTGTGTTCCTTCGAGATCGATACTTGGGGATTCACTCCCACATTTTATATTACTTGAACGATCGGTACACTGCCGTTTCGTGCCGCAGTCTTGCTACGGCCTATAGCGGTGTGCTAAGATTTGCGCATCAAAGTTCTTGACCAGGAGACCTTCTTCATCTTCATCATCATCTTCGTTGCTCTCCTTCTTTGATTTTAGTGCCAGCACCTTTCTATTTGGCTCCTTATTATATTCATCGTGTTGAATCTGGAGTTCAACCTCATGGGTTTTGAGATTCCTAATGAGGTTCTCGATCTGGAGCGTTTTTAGGTTGTGTGACTCCGAGATGACCGTCACCTTTAGATTGAACCTCGGAGCTAGAGAGCGGAGAATTTTCCTGACCAAGTTGCCGTCGGAGTAGATCTTTCCAAGAGCTTTTGAAGCATTGACGATCTTGGTGAAACGCGTGTACATCGAGTTGATTTCTTCTTCGGCATCCATCCTGAACCTTTCATATTCCCATTCCAGTTGGAATAGCTTTGCATCTTTTACCTGCAATGTACCTTCATGAGTAACTTTCAATTGGTTCCAAATATCATAAGCAGTTACGCATGTAGAGATTCGATTAAATTCAGTTTGATTTAAAGCACAATATAAAGCATTCATTGTCTTTGCATTATTTTTGCATTTAGGTTTATAGTTATCATCTCATTTATCCTTAGGTTTTTCTAAGGTATCCTCTCCTACTACAATTGTAGGAGGAGAGTACCGAACCTCCACCATGTTCCATACTACTATATCCATGGTCAAAAGAAAACACATCATCCTAGATTTCCACTAATTGAAATCTGACCCAGTGAAAAGAGGTGGTCTACTAACTCCTTGACACTCCAAAAAAGCAAGATCATAAGATGCGATTATTCTCTGTTAGACCGTTTTGGAATAAAACCCCTCTGATACAACTTGTTGGATCGGTAGGCGCACTTAGAGTGGGGTGAATAAGGGTTTTAAACTTTTGTTATAATTTGAAATAACTTGAAATAATAAGAGATTTGAAATAGAGAAATCAAGTAAAACAATTTGAATCAAATAGAGACATGATTTTATTAATATAAAATAAGGGATTACAAAACTTGATTTCTAATAACGCTTAGATATCGAAGGTGAATAATAAAAAGACTTTTTGTTTTCTATCCCGACTCGTATCCCCACAAAACGGTGGCTTTAGCCTATCCTTCCCCGGATTCGGCCTCAAGCCGCTCTAGCCAATCCTTCCCCGATATGGCCTCGAGCACCCCCTAGACCTGACCTAGATATAGTCGCCAACATGAGGCGAATTTCTGCCCTAAGTCCTACCCAGACCTAGTCGCCAACACTAGGCGAATTCACTAAATGATTACAAGAATAAATATGTGAAATAAGCAACACTAAAACTCCCTCTTGAAGAACTTGTGAAGTTGTAGACGAAGAAACACTGTAGAATAAGCGTTGTTGAAGCGATCGTCGTTCAGATCCGGCGTGAAGAAATCCTCTTTCAGAAATTCACAGAACATTGGTGGGAGATCTCTTCTCGGCAGGATATGGCTCTGGAAAGTTGGTACTCAACCTCTCTCAAACTTGTGTAATCAAAACGAGAGAAGAGGGTCCAATTTAAAGCCTTGGAGATAGCGCTTATGATATCGCTGCCGCCGGCGCTATCCCGGATTAGGCAATATTCTCCGCATGTGTATCTTCATTTTAAGGCAATCCAGCCGCCTTCCTCTTGTGCTTCGCGCTACCGCCTGCGCTATCTGATACCGCCTGCGCTAGGTGCTACCGCCTGCGTTAGATGCTATCGCCTGGCGCTAGCACTTTCTATCACTGCTCTCGAAATTGCTCTAATCATAGCTAGCGCCCGCGCTAAGTGTTATCGTCGGCGCTAGTGGGCATGTTGGAATTTTGGCTTCAAACTTGGGTGCAACCTTCTTATGTTCTACTTGAGTCATATGGACTTGTTTCCTACAAACTTAGACACACAAGATCAAATACACATAAGATTTGTTATTCTCAAACTTAGGAGATGCGGAAGACCATGTTCCAATATGTTTATCCTTGACTTGAGGACTTCTTGAAATCATGAACATTGAGGGCAAAGTTCCCAACAATCTCCTCATATTTGAAGAAGTCAGAACCTCAATCAATGATAAACAACACACAATAAAAATATTTAAAATAAGAATCATGTGCTTTAGATAAGGGGATTCAGATTACCTCATATTGTTATCTTCTCCCCCTTTCTGACTTTTCAACTTCTTCTCCCCCTTTCTAACATTTCAACTTCTTCTCCCCCTTTCTGACTTTTCAACTACTTTTGTGCTAGAGAATAAGAGTCTTGAAATATTCTTCCCTCTTTGACTTCTTAATAAGTTGATTGAAAAATATATCCTTGCACTTGATCAACAAGGGCACATGGCTCTAGATGAGTCTCCCCATCAACAACCGCTAATACTTCCAAACTTCTTTATTAATCTCCCCTTCAACTGCTACTTGGACTTAGGGCTCATTATGCCCCCCCCCCAACTGAATCCATCTCTAGAGAATTTTTTTTATTTCCTTCCAAGCTGACTTATACAATAGTGAATCTGAGACTTGCTCCTTCTTAATGTTTGTAGGAAGGGTAGAGCAATAATGAACTCTCCCCCCTTAATATAAGCATGGGATGTTCATAAATGAATCTTGTACAAGTCCACATATTCCAAACATTTTCTTGGAACATTATTTATCCAAATGTCAGATAGGATTTTTGGTTGGCCTTTGGACTATCCTGCAAAACAGATTAGTTTACCTTAGGAACCCAAACAAATCAGGGTACTTGGTTCTTTTTAGTCATAAATATAGGATGCTTCACAACAAGACTACTAACAAGTCTTATATTCTTTGCCCTAGGCACTGATGGATTGAACCAACAGTCTATGGAAAAGTGGCCAATTTTACCATAACACCAGCATTCATATCTATTGTACTTTCTCTTTTGAGTCACTTTCTGAATGGAGTGATGATGTTGATGATCAGAAGAGCAGACTACTGCATTCTTAGCATTTCTTAGATCAATCTTGTGGTTGTGATCATGATGTAAGGTGGGTTGCACAGTCACATGTTTCATCTTAGAGATAGACTTTTGAGGAATAGCCTTTCCCTTCTCTTTGAGTGTTGGTGTTGTAGAGCCAAACACAAATGATCCATGACATTTCATCTAAATTTCCTCATGATGTGCCTTGAGAGCACTCAGTCCAAGGTTTGCAATATTCTTTGACTTATGTGACTTTGTTCTACTGGTAGAGCACTCATTGGATTGAAATCCGTAGGAGAGATCATGATCATAGGTATTGGTAGGCAATATGACCTTCTAAAAAATAATTTGATCTTTGATAGCCTTGCCCTTACCCGCCTTTTCAATATATCCTACACCATTTCTATATGGTGTAGAAAAATTGCCAATGATTGGCAACACTGTTTGTGGTTTGAAAACCTAGCCACCAGCTTCCTCTCAATGAGGAGCTTCTTCTCAAGATCTTTGATGATCTTGTTCTTTTGATTTAGTGTATCAACTTGGATCTTAGAAATAAATCTTAGCTTGCTAAGTTCATCACACACTTGAGCTATCTTCTCAGCTTCCTCAAGGAGTTCAGATTTAGCAACCCTACGGGACTCAATCTCCTCAGCTTGTGCCTTGACAAGCTTTTTGCTTTTATTTCAGAGCATCAAGCAAGACACCAAACTGATCCACTAGATCAGCTTCATCCTCATGATCAAACTCAGGTGAGGACGACCTTTTATAATTTGTTTCATAATATTATTCTGCTTCTGAATCAAAATCAGTGCAAGATAAAGGAGTTCTAATTTGTACCATAGTAGGTGAGTTGTAGTCATCCTGATCTTCTTCTAACATAGCCAAAGTCCCATAGCAGTCCTCTTTTTCAAACTCACTGTATGACATGGACAGGGTGCCCTTATGCACCCCATGGCAGGAGAATAAGCAATATGTGTTGGATCTTGAGGTGCCCTTAGAGGGGGGGGGGGGGGGGGGTGAATAAGGGCCTTTTAGAAAATATGATTTTTACTTAAGAATTTTAAAACAACTTTTACTTTTCGAAAAGTTACTTATAAAAATTTCAAACTAATGTAATTTTTAGAATAAATTCAAACACAAATTTCTATGTTAAAGATTAAACAACCATATTTGCAATTAAAGAAAAAGTCATAACTTTATAATTATGAAAATCACATACAAATAATATGATCTTAACAATGCTTAAGATCAAGGCACAAATATGATAATAACCATTTTACAATTTGTGTTTACCAATCCTTCTCCCAAGGATCGGAAGGCTATCACTTGTCTCTCTCTAGACCAAGCCCAAGCCTATCCTCTAGATCTTCCCAAGATCTAGACGTAGCACACAAGGCCACGATTTCCTACCAAGCCACGCAAGGACATGGACGCTCCACACAAGGAAGCAATTTTCCCCTAAGCCACGCAAGGACTTAGACGTCACGCACAAGGAGACGATTTCCTTACCAATACAAAATGAAATGTATATAAATGAAAATACAATATGAAAAGAACAACTCCCTAGAAATTCAGATCTCTGAAAGGAAGGTTGAAGCCTCGATATGATTGTTGATGAAGAAGCGCGCCCGATCTCGTCTTCAATCTCAATCCTTCTAAGCACAAATGGGAGTTGATGAGGTTCTGGAGCTCTCTGGTTCGTATGCACTCAGGAAGGGACTTGAAATTGTCAATGCTTGGAATGCACGAACAAAAGGAGCCAATATATAGAAATTCACTGTCGCCTGGGCGACATCGACTGTCAGAATTTCCAACAGCGCTAAACTGCCGCCGTAGTGCTGTCGTGCGTGCGGTTGCTGTAACCTCCGAGCTGTCGCCTGGGCGACATCGATGTCGGATTTCCGATAGTGCACAACTTTCGCTCGTAGTGCTGTCGTGCAGGCAGTTGCTCTAACCTCCGAGCTGTCGCCTGGGCGACATCGATGTCGGATTTCCAACAGTGCAAAACTACCGCTCGTCGTGTTGCTGTGGGGGAAGTTGTTGTAACTTCTCTGCTGTCGCCTGGGCGACATCAGCTGTCGGAAAATTCCGACAATGAAAATTTCATACTCTCAAATTGAGCTCCAGCAGAATTGTGAACATCGCATACATGTTACCTGCACACCATTAATAAAGATAGAATCAAATACAAATGGGACTTTGTTATTATCAAACCGGAAGAGTGCGAAACGCATGCTCCAACAATCTCCTTCTTTTGATAATAACAAATCCGTATAAAAAGAAATCATGTCTATTTAGATTGTTGATTTTAACATATGGTGTGTGCACAAAAATAACATGACATATTCCTCTTAAGAGTAATCTCCCCTAGATGAAAGCTCCCCCTAAATGAATGCTCCCCCTAAATGTTATGGTAAATTGAAATGATGTATTGTTTAGGTTGACTATTTAGGTGTAATAGTTCTTTGATTTCTTGAATATACTTATAATTCTCCCCCTTTTGGTATTAGCAAAAGGTAATGAATGAGCAGATCGTAAGGGAAGAGAGAGGATGGAGAAAATAAGAATAAGCGGAAGCACTTGTTGGGAAAACGATTGAAAGTCTTGAAGTAATAGTAATATGCCATAGTATTGAATAAACTCATGAATAGACGGTATAGCCATATGAAGTAAGAAAATAAAAGAGCTTAAACATGATTAAGGTCATTTTAAAGTATCATAGAAAGACACAATTGTGTATAGAAATTTGGAATTTTTCGGTCCAATTCTCATGAGATGAATGTTTATATAACATAATGAAGTGTACAGGTGATACTTAGATCAAACATATGAAGTTATTTAATGTACATGATCAATGGAATAGAGAATATAATAAAAGCATATAAAGACAACTTGGACCTTGAAGAGATAGCATAATATGACTAGAATACCATTTTTCTTTTGCACAAGACACTTTACAATTCTTTCCAAGGTGCTTAACCTCACAATGCTTATTAAGACTTATCAGAAGGGTAAGTAGTGTTTGGTGGAGTATCCTTGTCTTTAATTTAAACCTTTTTATCACATATTTTGTGATATCTTAATATCGAGATATTGATAATTTTTTAATTGACCAAGGATCTCTGAATTCACTTGAATCCCAAAAGATGGTGTATATTTTGTTGTGCTAACAAATCAAGGTTGAAAGTAGTTTTTATGAAGTGCTATTGTATTATGTTAAAGCAAATATGATTCATGTATATATTAAATAGAAAGACATATGTATGGATCAAAAGAAGTGAACGTGATAGTTCATTATTATATATAAACAATTTCTCATACTTAGAGGCATGCGAAAACAAGTTCCAATAGTCTAAACAACTAAGTAGGAGTGTCAATACGATGATAGATTTGAAATGAAATCATATAATCATGTAATAGCCATTTTTTTAAAAAATAAAAAGCACATGGTTTGGCATCAATTCATGAGTTGTAGCATTAATAAAGACATATAACTATTGGAAAACATCAAAGGGACCAAAAACTGAAGATTAAGCAAATCGGGAGTTGTCGGAAATTTCCGACAGTCACTGTCGCCTGGGCGACAGCTAAAAATATAAATACGGCTTAAAACCGAGTCAAACCCTATTGCGCATCATTTCCTGGACTTAAGGGCGAGAGGAAGCTGTCGGAGGTCGTAGACAACCCTAGATATAAGGTATGGGGTTTTTTATTTTGAAGTTTTTGACTTAAAAACTTTAGAGATTTGTGATTTTGGAAAGGAGATAAGATGAAAAATATTTTTTTTTGTATTTTATTTTATCTTTGATGAATGGTGTAGATCTTTGAGGTTTTGTGTATAAAAGGTGTAGATCTAGTGTAAATCAAGTGGATCTTGGTGGATCTTGGTGGATCTTGGTGGATCTTGTTTGGATTTTGTGATTTTTGTGTTTAAGTGTTGTATTTTTGGGGTGTAAGAGTTTTACATGGTTTAATTTCAAAAATGGAAGATTTTTCTTTTGTAGAAGGTTGAAGAAGATGAATTGTAAGGATATGTGAGAAGATGTAGTTTTGTTCTAGAAAGAAAAAAAAATTTAACATAAATATAGCTTGAGTTTGAATAGATCTGGAATTGTAGTTGAGAATTTTAAAGAAAAGTTCACTGGAGTACTGTCGGAATTTTCTGACAGCCAATGTCGCCTGGGCGACATCGTTCCAGTGCACAGAACCTGTTTAATTCATTTTTGTTATGTTATGTTTGCAGAATGGCTTCCAGTTCGAAGGCACGAAGGAGTACGTCTGAAGATGCGCATAGTTCGTATCAAGTGTACCCTGGGGTGGAGAAAGCAATAATTGGAGTAGCAAAATATGTAGAATTTGATTCTCCGAAGCACGATCATATATATGATCGTCTTGCGAATGCAGGTATAATTTCAGTAATCACAGCAGATACGTTCTCATCCTTTTTGATTCGAGAATTTTATAATCATTTGGAAGACCCGAGTTATTCCGAATTGGATGGGGGAGTGAGATCTAGAATCCAAGGTCAACATGTGGAAATAACACATGTTGATCTTAGAGAGGAATTTGGTCTTCTTATGAGTGAACATATGCCGGATATAGTGGAGAGTTATAGAAAGGATAGAGATTGGACTCTTGTAAACATGAGTTTACATGGAAGTCAAAAGAAGACCCTAATCACTGAAGTTTCGTCACTCACTCCGGATGCATATTTAGTCCAAGATATATTAAGGAACTCAGTTATGTTAAAGAGTGGAGATACAAGGAGTATCACGGCACAGTTGACGCTCATTACTTACTTTATTATGGAGGAGGAACCTTTTGATGTAGCGGACTTCATCCTTTCTCAGATTCGGTATGCTTTTAGATTAAAACACCTGAAATGGGTGAAGATTCATACTTTGCCAATGGGGGCAATAATTCAACGTATACTATATAAGAAGTATGAATGGATAGTTCAAGATTCATACTTTGATGATTGTTTTCCTGAGATATATTATACGGGAACTATGAGAGTGAAGAAGATGCAGAAAATGCCTCATCCTAGAATTGAGATTAGAGAGCCTCCAATGCCTAGGGCAGGATCACTACGAGAGTCTATAGATGATTTGCATGATTCCTTTGAGGATCACAAGAAGGAAGTGAAGAAAGATCATAGTAGAATGCAGACGTTTATGAAATTTTTGGTGAAAGGTTTGATGTTAAAGCCTACTCCGGAAGAAGCGGCCGAATGGCAAATTCCAGATGAAGAACCGCCACGCCAATCGGTGAGGCGGACTCGACGTGGTAAGGCCGTAAGACGAGGACCTTCAGAAGACTGTCCAGAGAGCAGCGGGGCTGGTTATAAGGATTCTGAGTAGTTATCATCAGGGTGCTGCTTCTGACTGATGTCGGAATTTTCCGACATCCACTGTCGCCTGGGCGACAGTGAATTTGCCCAGATTTCATTTTCTGTTATCTGAACTTGATCCTATGTTGATTTCTACTATTTTTGTGAAACAATTTTATGTAATATTAATTTTGTGAGAATTTTTCTTAAGTAATTCAAATTCTATGTTTGATTTGAAATTTAGTCTTTCTTTTTAAAATGTATAGGTGTTGTGATATTTTTTTATTTTATAGGTCATAAGTAGTGATATAATCATTGTGAAATGTCTAGGATTCCCAATTCTAGCCTAAGCATAGAAAAATGGGAATCCAGTAACGGTTTAGTGAATATATCCGCTAGTTGATTATCCATGCCTATAAATGAAATTTGTATATGGTTATTTTTAATATGATCTCTAATGAAATGATGTCTCACATCAATATGCTTAGACCTTGAATGATGGACCGGGTTGTATGTTAAATCAATTGCACTTTTATTATCACACCATAATTCAACAGTTTGTTGTTTAATATTAAAGTCTTCTAAAGTTTGTTTCATCCAAAGAGCTTGTGCACAACAACTACCAAGTGCGATGTATTCGGCCTCGGTGGTTGAGAGGGCAACAGAATTCTGTTTCCTACTTGACCATGAAATGAGTGAAGGGCCTAAAAAGTGACAAGTGTCATTAGTGCTTTTCCTATCTAGTGAACAACCGGCATAATCAGAATCAGAGTAGCCAAAAAGAGTAAAATTATCGCTATGAGGATACCATAAACCAAGTTTAGATGTGCCAATTAAATATCTAAAAATTCTTTTTACCGCTTTTAAATGTGATTCTTTGGGATCGGCTTGAAATCTAGCACATAAACAAACTGAAAACATAATATCCGGTCTAGAAGCAGTTAAATATAAGAGTGAACCTATCATGCCTCTATATAAATTTTGATCTATTGATATTCCATTTTCATCTTTTCCTAATTTTAAAGATATACTCATAGGAGTATTTGCTTGTTTTAGATTTTCAAATCCAAATCGTTTTAAAACATCATGAATATATTTTGATTGGTTAATAAAAACTCCATCATGTTTTTGAACAATTTGAAATCCTAAGAAATATTTTAATTCTCCTACCATACTCATCTCAAATTCACTTTCCATCATTTTTACAACATAATTACACAACTCTTCATTAGTGGCTCCAAAAATAATATCATCAACATAGATTTGTAAAACAATTAAATCATCATCTACTTGCTTAATGAAGAGTGTACAATCAACACCACCCATTTTAAAACCATTTTGTAATAAATATATAGTCAATCTATCATACCATGCTCGTGGTGCTTGTTTTAAACCATACAAAGCTTTTAACAATCTATATACGCGATTAGGAAATTTTTCATTTACAAATCCTGGGGGTTGTTCAACATAAACTTCTTCTTTAATCAACCCGTTTAAAAATGCAGTTTTAATATCCATTTGCAATAATTTAAACCTTTTATGACTAGCAAATGCAACAAAAATTCTAACTGCTTCCAATCGTGCTACGGGTGCAAATGTTTCATCAAAATCTACCCCTTCAATTTGATTATATCCTTTCGCTACAAGCCTAGCTTTGTTTCTAGTGACCCTAGAGTCACTATCTAATTTGTTTTTGAAAATCCATTTGACTTCTACCACAGGATGATCACTAGGTCTATCTACAAGAATCCAAACTTTATTTCTTTCAAACTGGTTAAGTTCTTCATTCATAGCTAGAAACCAAGATTCATCATTTAAAGCGGTGGAAACATCTTTTGGTTCTATATTTGAGACAAAACATAAATTTGAAAAACTTTCATGTAAACTAGAACGTGTACGCACCCCACTTAATGGTTCTCCAATAACAAGTTCTTGCGGATGATCTTTTGAGAACCTTAGCTCGGTTGGAGGTACATATCCTTGTTTTCTTCTTCTTCACCATCTTTTTTGTCTTCTTTCTCTACGTTTTCTTCATCATTATCATCATCATTTTTCTTCAGATTTTGTTTCACATCTTCTTCATTTTTCTCATTACCTGCAACTTTAGTATTTTCTACACAAGAAATGTTTTCATTAAATTTTACATGAATAGATTCTTCAACCACTTTAGTACGTTTATTATAAACTCTATAGGCCTTGCTAGTGGAAGAATAACCAATGAAAATTCCTTCATCACATTTTTCATCAAATTTGCCTAAGTTATCTTTTGTATTCAAAATAAAGCATTTACAACCAAAAACTTTAAAGTAAGATACATTTGGTTTTCTTTGAAAATAAATTTCATAAGGAGTTAATTGTAATGTGGGATGAATCATGACACGATTAATAATATAGCATGCAGTACTAACGGCTTCGGCCCAAAAATATTTTGGCAATTTAAATTCATAAAGCATAGTACGTCCTAATTCTTGAAGTGTTCTATTTTTCCTCTCCACTACACCATTTTGCTGTGGTGTGCGTGGAGCGGAAAATTCGTGTTTTATCCCAAATTCATTACAATATGAAATAAATTTTTCATTATCAAATTCTCCTCCATGATCTGATCTAATGCATTTTACTTTTAAGTCAAGTTCATTTTGAATACAGGAAATTAGTTTTACAAATTCATCAAAAGCATCAGATTTTGAATTTAAAAACAATGTCCAACAAAATCTAGAATAATCATCAATAATAACAAATGTATATTTTCTACCTCCTAGACTTTGTGTAGAAATTGGACCAAACAAGTCCATATGTAATAAATGTAAAGGTCTAGTAGTAGAAATAACATTTTTGCTTTTAAAAGATGATTTTGTAAACTTTCCTATTTGGCATGGTGAACATAATGAAGAAAGCTTTCCATTCAAATTTGGTAAACCATTTATAATTTTATTTTTAGAAAGCTTTATTATGCGTTTGGCACTAGAATGTCCTAGTCTCCTATGCCATAATTCAAGTTCATCATTCTTTGAAATAAAACATTTAAGTGTAGAATGAGATAAATCATGAAAAGTGATTGTATAGACATTGTTTATTCTTGGTGAAGTAAGTACAATTTCGTTTGTTTTAGAATCAATAATTTTGCAAAGGTTTGAGCTAGACTCAAATAGAACATTTAGATTTTTATCATATAGTTGACTAATAGAAATTAAATTATGTTTCAAACCTTTAACATATAAAACATTTGAAATTTTAAATTCTCCGTTACCTACTACTCCAATGCCTTTGACTTTACCCTTGCCATTATCTCCAAACGTCATTGTTCCACCTTTCATCATCTCCAGGCTAAGGAACTTTGATTTATCGCCCGTCATGTGTTTTGAACATCCAGAGTCCAAATACCACACGTCTTCCATGTTCCTAGCCTGCACGCGCACCTAAAAAGATGATGAGAGTAAAGATCTGGTTACCCAAGTGGTCGATCCCATGGTATAGGTGGACGCCTTAGGTACCCAGATTTGTTTAACATTAACTTTTCCTTTCTTCCAACATGAGCCCGAGATGTGACCAAATCGATGACATTTGGCATATACAATGAATGGTGAGGAACCATTTTTCAATGGTTTCTCTGGACTCTTGCTGGTGGAAACATCTTTATGTGTGGACTTAGAAAAATTTTCATTTTGAAAAATAGGTTTTCTGAACCTGGAGCTGTCGCTGGTTCCGACAGCAGCTGTCGGAAATTTCCGACAGCTTCTAGAGCTTCCAGAAACGTATCCTAGCCCAAATTTTGCTGTCCCATGGCATTGGTTGGCTAAAAGCATATCCAGAGATTTTTTTCCAACACCAAATTTTCCAATTGCCATGTTCAACTCATTTACTTTGGACTTTAAGATTGAATTTTCTTTTACTATCATGCCACATCTATTTGCAACACTTTTCTTATAATTCTCTAATTGAGAATGAGAGGTTTTAACAGCTTTTTCTAAGTCCTTTTTCTCTTTTAGAAGTTGATCAATTTTTTGATCGGACTTAGAAATAGTGTTTTCAAGTTCTTTTATCCTTGTCGAAGAGTGATCACAATCTTGACAAATTTCCTTCTCTTTCCCAATTGATTTCAAATCATTTGATAACTTTTTATTTGCTTTCAAAAGAACTTTGTTTTCACATTTTAAGAAATCGATTTCCTTTAGACTTTTATCCAAAAATTTGCAAGTTTTCATAAATTCAGAATATAAATCATCATAAGATGGAGGAGTACCTCAGTGTCGCTTTGGACACTGCAATCATCATCAGATGACGCATTTTCATTCCCCATCAAACAGACATTTGCCTCCTCTTCCTCCTGTGTTGAGGAATCACTTTCTTCACCAGACGAAGAATCATCCCAAGTCTCTGCCTTTAACACTTTTTTCTTGTAGCTTTTATCGTGCCTCTTTGCTTTTTGCTCTTTCAGGTACTTTGGGCACTTGCTTCTGATATGACCAATCTTCTTGCAATGGTAGCACTCCGGTAGCGGACGCTCCTCTTCATTCTCCATTTTTCCTTTGCCTTTTTGGTAGGCAAAATCATTCTTTTTGAAAAAAAATTTAAATGAATTTCTCCTCTCCAGATTTCTCATAAACTTCTTAAAGTTCCTCACAAACAGTCCTTCCTCATCTTCCTCACTTTTTTCAGATTCAGTTTCAACTTCCTTTTTAGATTTCAACGCTAAGCTTTTCTTTTTGGGCTCCAAATTGTACTCTTGGCTTTGAATCTTCAACTCCACTTCATGGGTTTTTAGATTCCCAATGAGACTCTCCAATTGTAAGGTCTTAAGATCATGTGACTCAGAAATTGCAGTCACTTTAGGATTGAACTTCGGGGAAGTGATCTTATGATTTTCCTCACTAAATCTCCATTGGAGAAAACCTTACCCAACACCTTTGAATCGTTCACGATTTTAGTAAATCGTGTGTACATTGTATCAATTTCTTCATCCACCTCCATTTTGAATCTTTCGAATTCTGACTCCAGTTGAAATAGCTTTGAATCCTTTACCTGCGAAGTACCTTCATGAGTGATTTCTAAAAGATTCCAAATTTCATATGCAGTATCACAAGCACAAACTCTATTAAATTCAGTGTGATCTAGTGCGCAAAATAAAGCATTCATGGCTTTTGCATTATTTTTACATCTTAATTTATCATTGTCATCCCACTTGTCTTTGGGTTTGACCATAGTTACATCTCCTACCACAATTGTTGGGGAAGAATAACTCGTCTCGACCATATTCCAAACTTCCATGTCGAGAGCTATTAGAAAACACCGCATTCGGGTTTTCCAATAGTTATAGTCCGTGCCCGTAAAAAGTGGTGGCCTACTAATTCCTTGCCCCTCAACGAACGCGTGATCGTTGTGCGCCATTACTCCCGGTGGTAAACCGTTTTGGAGTAACCTCGCTTTGATACCACGTGTTGGATCTTGAGGCAACCTTAGAGGGGGGTGAATAAGGGCCTTTTAGAAAATATGATTTTTACTTAAGAATTTTAAAACAACTTTTACTTTTCTAAAAGTTACTTATAAAAATTTCAAACTAATGTAATTTTTAGAAAAAATTCAAACACAAATTTTTATGTTAAAGATTAAACAACCATATTTGCAATTAAAGAAAAAGTCATAACTTTATAATTATGAAAATCACATACAAATAATATGATCTTAACAATGCTTAAGATAAAGGCACAAATATGATAATAACCATTTTACAATTTGTGTTTACCAATCCTTCTCCCAAGGATCGGAAGGCTATCACTTGTCTCTCTCTAGACCAAGCCCAAGCCTATCCTCTAGATCTTCCCAAGATCTAGACGTAGCACACAAGGCCACGATTTCCCACCAAGCCACGCAAGGACTTGGACGCTCCACACAAAGAAGCAATTTTCCCCTAAGCCACGCAAGGACTTAGACGTCACGCACAAGGAGACGATTTCCCTACCAATACAAAATGAAATGTATATAAATGAAAATATAATATGAAAAGAACAACTCCCTAGAAATTCGGATCTCTGAAAGGAAGGTTGAAGCCTCGAGATGATCGTTGATGAAGAAGCGCGCCCGATCTCGTCTTCAATCTCAATCCTTCTAAGCACAAATGGGAGTTGATGAGGTTCTGGAGCTCTCTGGTTCGTATGCACTCAGGAAGGGACTTGAAATTGTCAATGCTTGGAATGCACGAACAAAAGGAGCCAATATATAGAAATTCGCTGTCGCCTGGGCGACATCGACTGTCGGAATTTCCGACAGCGCTAAACTGCCTCCGTAGTGCTGTCGTGCGTGCGGTTGCTGTAACCTCCGAGCTGTCGCCTGGGCGACATCGATGTCGGATTTCCGACAGCGCAAAACTTTCGCTCGTAGTGCTGTCGTGCGGGCAGTTGCTCTAACCTCCGAGCTGTCGCCTGGGCGACATCGATGTCGGATTTCCGACTGTGCAAAACTGCCGCTCGTCGTGTTGCTGTGCGGGAAGTTGTTGTAACTTCTCTGCTGTCGCCTGGGCGACATCAGCTGTCGGAAAATTCCGACAGTGAAAATTTCATACTCTCAAATTGAGCTCCAGCAGAATTGTGAACATCTCATACATGTTACCTGCACACCATTAATAAAGATAGAATCAAATACAAACGGGACTTTGTTATTATCAAACCGGAAGAGTGTGAAACGCATGCTCCAACAATATGTCCCTCAACTTCATACAATGCAGTAAGCCCAATGTGAACTTCTTCTTCAGAATTAGAAGAGCTATTGATGTTGTCACTTAGAGTCCTGATATTCTTGGAAATGAAGCTCTTCTCATACTTCTTACACTTATGAGATCTTTTCTTATCATACTTGTCATTCTTGTTCTCTTCTCTCCTTACTGGGCAGTCAGTAATTATGTGACTTGCTTTTTGACATCCATAATAAACAACATTAGTAGAACCATGTTTATTATGTTTAGAGTGTGAAATTTTCCGTAGATCTAGGAGTGAGCAGGAATCGTACAACTCAAATTTATAGCCAACAACCAGTAGCACATGAAGCAAATCAATCGTTATTGATAATAGCAGAAATCTTCATTACAGAGGGAGGTATACATGGCGAGACATGATTTCGCCAGTACACAAAACAAAAAGGATAGATACAAGCTGAAGAAAGATAACTGGCAGTCTGATCATTGAACCCGCCAAACCGCGCGGTCAAAGTGTTCGCGCGACTAGAAATGGAGACCGCGCGTACAGGCTACCGGCGACTTGATCAACACCACTGAATCCGTGACCTACCGAACTTCACTGATTCTCCCGAACTCCAGCAACCCACACTGCAAGCCGCGAGACTGCCCGAACACCTTAGAAGAAGAGGTGTCCGCTGCTGCCAGCACAACCGCAGAAGCTGCACAAAGGAAATTCAATCAGCAAACCGCCCGGTCACAAAAATGAGACAGCAAGTTCTAGGCACGAGCTCAACTTACACTTGGTGCGATTGATTTTGCTGCTACAGTGACTCCTATTTATAGGCGTGTGACCTGATCCAGTCACCACCCTATGAGATAGAGTCACCGCCCTTGATCGCGCGACCAAGACCGGTCAACCCGCGCGTTCAGCAGAAGATCGCTTTGCGCCTATGAGCTCTGTAATAGCCCTGGCCCGACCACTACAAGGCTTCACTGGGACCCATCAGGAACTGTTAGACGCCTGGCCCCATTGTCCAGGACGCCCGGGCTGCAACCCGCTTAGCACACCCCAACCAATCCCTAAGCCTGTTTCTCAGCTACAGTAGGGTGTTGATGGCGGAGCTCAGTTGGTGATGAGAACTATTGAAGGTTTCTCATCAAGGGTGGAGGGGATCGAGACCCGCCATCAACACCCTACTGTAGCTGAGAAATAGGCTCAGGGATTGGTTGGGGTGTGCTAAGCGGGCTGCAGCCCGGGCGTCCTGGACAATGGGGCCAGGCGTCTAACATTTCCTGATGGGTCCCAGTGAAGCCCTGTAGTGATCGGGCCAGGACTGTTACAAAAAAGTGCACTTTTTTGTAACAACCCTGGCCCGACCACATCCGGCTTTAATGGGACCCATCAGAACTGTTAGACGCCTGGCCCCATTGTCCAGGACGCCCGGACTGCAGCCCACTTAGCACACCCCAACCAATCCCTGAGCCTGTTTCTCAGCAACAGTAGGGTGTTGATGGCGGGTCTCGATCCCCCGCCACCCTTGATGAGAAACCTTCAGCAGTTCTCATCACCAACTGATGCAGCTCAGTTGGTGATGAGAACTATTGAAGGTTTCTCATCAAGGGTGGCAGGGGATCGAGACCCGCCATCAACACCCTACTGTAGCTGAGAAACAGGCTCAGGGATTGGTTGGGGTGTGCTAATTAAGCGGGCTGCAGCGCGGGCATCCTGGACATTGGGGCCAGGCGTCTAAAAGTTCCTGATGGGTCCCAGTGAAGCCCTGTAGTGGTCGGGCCAGGGATGTTACAAGCTCGCCGACTTCAACCTGGACCGAAGATCGCCACTCCACCAAGAAGCCGCGCAATCATGACAACTCACCCGGTCATGATGCCCACCACCAGTGTTCGCCTAAACACGACCCCCTCCAGAGACCGCGAACCCCGCCAAGCCGACTAGGGCAACAGCCCGCCAAGTCGACCAACACCAAAGACCGCATATACCAGCAGATCGCCAAAGGACCAGCTATATGAACACAATAGGGGAGACCGCGCGACTAAGAGAGCCTTAGTCCGCGTGCACCACAAGAACCTGGACAGCCACCAGACCAGAAGACCACCTGAATAACAACCCTGTGCGGTCAACAACTTAACCCGCACAGTTCAGAAACAACTCGCCACGCGGTCACACGAACCAGACCGTGCGGCCTCACCTCAGCAACCTTGGACAGAGAAAGACGGTCAGACCGAATAAGCCAGCGGCTAGACCGAATAGGTCAAACCGCAGAAGGAGACCGCGAGAGCGTGCGGTTAGGAAAACTGCGCGAAGACCCTCCAGAACGCCAACTTCCACTTTAACATTTTCAACACTCCCCCTTGAAGTGGGAAGTTGAAAACATCCCAAGTAAACTCCTCAGCCGAGTGAACGGCCCCTTCGCCAGCGCCTTTGTGAATATGTCATCAATGTTGTCCTGACTCCGAACATGCTCAACCGAAAGAGACCCCTCCAGCACCTTCTCACAAATGAAATGATGCTCGATCTCGATATGCTTGGTTCTCGCGTGACACACTGGATTAGTAACCAATTTGAGTGCACTCTCATTGTCGCCGCGAAGCAGAGTCGAACCCCGAACCTCCTTATGGAATCTCCCACCAACCTCCTATGCCATATGGCTTCTTGAGCTGCCAAAGTCGAAGCCTTGTATTCCTTGGTATTCCGCTTCCGTGGTAGAGACAGACACGGAATCCTGCTTTTTGCTGCACCATGATATAGTCATGGGGCCCGCCATGAAGACGAATCTCCCCCGTAATCAGCATCCATGTACCCATGCACCTCGAAGCCCGCATCCCTCCTATATAGGAGACCCATATCTGAAGTTGCCTTGACATACTTCAAAATATTCTTGGCCTCTAGTAGATGAGGTATCCGTTGTTCCGCCATATAACGGCTCACCCTGCCAACTGCATACGCCATATCCGGCCTAGTGATCGCCAGATAAATCAAGCTCCCAACCAGAGCCCGGGACACAAGCGAATCTTCCATAATCCTCCCCTCATCCTTCCGAAGTTTCATGGCCTTCTCCAGAGGTGTATAAATGCACTTCCCTTCCTTCATGTCAAATCGCTCCACGATTCGCTCCGCATATCCAGCCTGGGACACAAGCACTCCACTTTTCTTCCTCTGCACTTTGAGTCCAAGGAAATGGTGAAGTTCACCCAAGTCCTTCATCTCAAACCTGATAGATAGTTCAGCCCGAAGCTTTGCTACTTCCTCCTTCGAATTCCCCATCACGATCATATCGTCGACATAAAGCAGCACGATGACTTGAAGCTCCCCGCTCTTCTTGACAAACAAGCTTGAGTCAGAGTCTGAAGCACCAAATCCACAGAATAGGAGATATTCTGCGATCTTCCCGTACCACGCCCGCGGCGCTTGCTTCAAGACATACAGGGCCTTCTTTAGCTTACAGACATAGTCTGGAAAATCTTCAGATGCGAAGCCTGGCGGCTGGATCATGAAGATATCTTTGTCAATCTCGTCGTACAAGAAAGCATTCTTTACGTCGAGATGCCAAATCTCCCACCCCCAAAATGCCGCCAAAGCAATAACAAACCGAACTGAAGTCATCTTTGCCACCGGACTAAATGTCTCTTCATAGTCTTCACCGTATTGCTGCGAGAATCCACGAGCCACAAGGCGAGCCTTGTATCGCTCAATGCTACCGTCTACCTTCTTCTTAAGCTTATAGACCCACTTGCATGTCACAGGGGTGATACCCTTGCGCTTGGGCACCAGAGGCCAAGTCTCATTCTTCTCAAGAGCTGTCATCTCTTCTGCCATAGCCAAATCCCACTGCTTCATGGCTTTGGCCTTCTCAAAGCTCACTAGTTCCCGCTCATCCAGGGGACCAGCAAAGAAACACGAGATAAAGCTCACCATGTTTCCTCCTGTATAGCGACCAGAGGTGAACTCCCCCTCGTTATCAGTTCTCAGCTTCTTTATCTGCAGACCTAGCCGGCCCTCCACTAGCTCCTTGAACTCCACAAACTTGGCAAACGCCTCCGCCTTCTCCTTCAGGAAATAAACCCAGACATATCTGGTGTAATCGTCGATCAACACCAGCATATAGCTGCTCCCTCCGAGGCTTGGGGTAGCAGTTGGTCCCATCAAGTCACCGTAGATACACTCCAACGGCACACTACTCCTTGTCTGCGACTTATCAAACGACAACCGATGAGACTTGCCGAACTGACATCCCGCTCAAACATGACCATAACCATAGGAAGATAGACTAGGTAGGCCCTTGACCACGCCTTTTATCGCCATATCCTTCAGCTTATCCATCCCTACATGCCTCAACCTTTCGTGCCATATAACAGCACTATCATTGGTTCTCATCTTGTCAACATAAGAACTTGTCGATAAAACAAACAAGTCTTTTGCCCTTCTCCCAACATGAACAACATCGGCCTTTACTGCCTCAACATTTCATAGAAACTTCACTTCTGTTGGACCAAACAGAACGTGATACCCAGCGTCTACAGCGTTGGTCAAGGAGAAGAGGTTTTTCCTCATTCTAGGCACATGATAGACACTCTTCAACGATAGTGGCCCTCTATCACTGCCCAAGGAAACAACCCCCACCTTCTCGACAGTATGCACAGTATTATCCGCAGTTATGATGGCATCATTACCTGAATAAGGTTGTGCTGAAGAAAGCTTCGACTAGTCCCCGGTGAGGTGATGACCACACCCCGAGTCCACGATCCAATCCTCCTGATAGTTGATAGGACCCGCAACTCCGACAGAAGCCGAGAAGGCTCCTCCCCATCCTCTATCATTTGTCCTGGCCTCAGCTTCTTCCTTCCCTACAGCAGCATGCCCTGGCTGAAGATTCACCCGGCAATCCTTTCTGATGTGACCAAGCTTTCCACACCTGAAGCACTTGGGTCTTTCTCGCTTCTTCTTCCCTTCAGCCTTAGGAGCATAGCCCATCTCCTGCTGACCCGAAGTTGAAGGCCCATTGCCTCCGGTGGTCTTCTTCTTCTTATCCCATTTCTTCTTCTTCCCTGTGAAGAGAACATCGCCAGCTCCCCCAGACACTGACACCCCCGCCATCTGCCTTGCCAGACTCTCCTACGACGCAAGCAGATTCTCCAGCTCCAGCAGAGACGGCTGATTTGCCCAACCCTGCACCGACGTCACAAAGGCCACATACTCCTTCCGCAAGCCACGGATAATGTCCCTCTTCAGCTTAGCCTCAGAAATTGGCTCATCTGGATCCAGAGCTGAAATCTCAGTGCACAGGTTCTTCATCTTCAGGAAGAACGTAGAGTTAGATAGATCACCCTGAGCCGACCTAGCCAGCTCATTTTCTAGAAACTGTAGCCTCGCTACATTCTTCTTGTTAAACAGCCAATCCAGGGCTCTCCAGATCTCCTCAGCTGATCCACACCCCAAGATATGATCGAATAGGTCAGGTGATATTGCCCTCTTTAGAGTAAACAATGCTTTCGCATTAATTCTCCTCTAGTTTCTCACCTTATGAACATTATCCCCAACTAGGACAACTTCTTCCGTACTGTCTCCTCCAACAAACTCCCAGAGGTCCTCGCCCAGAAGATAACTCTGCATGCACGACTTCCACTTCTTGAAGTTAATCGATGTGAGCATCTCAATTCCAAGACCTCTTGCTTTCATGGCTCTACCACTGGTTCCTTCTTCACAAAGACGATGGCAACTTTGAGTTATTCACAGCTCTATCCACTCCAACCTTGCTCTGATACCATGTGAAATTTTCCGTAGATCTAGGAGTGAGCAGGAATCATACAACTCAAAGTTATAGCCAACAACCAGTAGCACATGAAGCAAATCAATCTTTATTGATAATAGCAGAAATCTTCATTACAGAGCGAGGTATACATGGCGAGACATGATTTCGCCAGTACACAAAACCAAAAGGAAAGATACAAGCTGAAGAAAGATAACTGGCGGTCTGATCACTAAACCCGCCAGACCGCGCAGTCAAAGTGTTTGCGCGACTAGAAATGGATACCGCGTGAACAGGATACCGACGACTTGATCAACACCACTGAAGCCGCGACCTCTCGAACTTCACTGATTCTCCCGAACTCCAGCAACCCGCACTGCAAGCGGCGAGACCGCCTGAACACCTTAGAAGAAGAGGTGACCATTGCTGCCCGCACAATCCGCAGAAGCTGCACAAAGGAAATTCAATCAGTAAACTGCCCAGTCACAAAAATGAGACCGCAAGTTCTAGGCACGAGCTCAGCTTACACTTGGTGCAATTGATTTTGCTGCTACAGTGACTCCTATTTATAGGCGTGCGACTTGATCCAGTCACCACCCTATGAGATAGAGTCACCGCCCCTGATCGTGCGACCAAGACCGGTCAACCCGCGCGATCAGCAGATGATCGTTCTGTGCCTGTGAGCTCGCCGACTTCAACCCAGACCGGAGATCGCCACTCTTCCAAGAAGCTGCGCGATCATGACAAGTCGCCGGGTCATGATGCCCACCACCAGTGTTCACCTAAACACGACCCCCTTCAGAGACCGCGAACACCGCCAAGCCGACTAGGGCAACAGCCCGCCAAATCGACCAACACCAGAGACCGCATATACCAGCAGATCGCCAAAGGACCAGCTATGCAAACACAAAAGGGAATACCGCGCGACTAAGATAGCCTTAGTTCACGCGCACCACAAGAACCCGGACAGCCACCAGACCGGAAGACCACCCGAATAACAACCCTGTGTGGTCAACAACTTAACCCACACAGTTCAGAAACAACTCGCCACGCAATCACACGAACCAGACCGTGCGGCCTCACCTCAGCAACCTTGGACAGAGAAAGGCGGTCAGACCGAATAAGCCAGTAGCTAGACTGAATAGGTCAGACCGTAGAAGGAGACCGCAAGAGCGCGCGGTTAGGCAGACCGCGCGAACACCCCTCCAGACCGCCAACTTCCACTTCAATATTTTCAACATAGAGTAATACCTATCATCTTTGGACTTGTTCTTTGGTCTGTCATGACAGTGATCAGACTTCGTAGAACTTGAAGGAGAGGCCATGTACTTGTCCTGTCTCTTCTTTGACAATAGTCTTTTTACTTGTTTGGTGAGAAGATGTAACTCTTCATTAGAAACTTCAGAGCCTGAAGTGTTGGCTTTAGATTCATTATAATCAACATTTCTCTTATGATGACTTGGATAGTCCTCCCTGCATCTTCTTATGTTGTCGGCTATGAAAGTTAATGACTTGTCCTTGGTGCATTCCTCTTCAGCCTTCCTTGTATTTAGGTGCAGCTCATGGGTCCACAACTTTCCAAACAAATTTTGGGGATCCATTCATGCAAGGTTCCCCATCTCCCTTATGGCACATATCTTGACATCTCATTCTTTATTTAATGATCTGAGAAATTTGTCATTCAAATCATAGTCGGAGAACTCTCTCCCATATATTCTCAGACAATTCACTAACTTGAAGAACTTCTCAAAACATCCTGAGATGGAGTCCTTCTTATCCTGCCTGAAGGCCTCATACTCTTGATTCAGAAATGATTCTCTACCATCTCTCACATCTTCTGGGCCTTATATGTAGACTATTAGGGTCTGTTTGGCGCGCAAGTATTGGCTTTTTGGAATTGGCTTTGGTCAGAAAACCAATATATGCGAGAATTGATTTTATGCCGAAAACCAATTTTGTTGTTCGGCTGCAAGATGGTATTCAGTGAACAGAATTGGAATTCATATCTAAAAGCTGTTCGACTGCGCAAAGGAATTGTCTTTCTGGAATTGAAATTTTTTATGTTAATTAACAGATTGAGTGTTATTATAGATTGTTACTATATCCATTAACTAAAATTAGGGGAGTGTTGCCATGTATATATAACAGATGAGAATTCAATCTATGGAAAAAAAATTCATTTACAAAATCAAGCCACGAAGCAGATTAATGATTTATGATGTCAGAGAACAGATTTAATCTATGTATATGTCATAGAAGACTGCATGAGAATCCTGGAGCGAGTAAAGAGCACGAAATACAGTTTTAAATCCAGATTTACCATGAAAATCCAGAGCTAAAATCAAAATCAAGGAAAAAATGGAGAGGGAGATCTAGATCTAACAATATCCAGATCTAAACCACGGACAATAACCAGATCTAACATCTAAATCCAACACAAAACTAAAAACAAAATAGGGGATGAGGAAGATCGGGAAAAGGATAATCCAAAAAATAAAATAGGAAGAAGAGGAAGAAGAAGAAGAGATGGAGGAGTAAGAAGATACCTAGAGGAGGAATTCAAAACGGGAAGAAGTTTCTCAGTCGGCGAAGTCGGTCGTGGGTTGCTTCAATCGCGATATCTGATGCGGGATGCTGGAAGCAGCGAAAACCAAAGAAGGCGTCGTTGTTTTTGGAGGAGGAAGAGCGGTCAGCCTTTGTCGCCAGAGGAGGATATTGAAGGTTGGAGGCATATCATCGTTGGTAGAGGAGAAGGATAGAACTTGCGAGAGTTGTCTTCAGCAATTCCGAGCAAAACTGGGCGGGAATGGTAAGTTTCGGTGGCTTTGGTTTTTAGGGTAATCAGAAAACCATGCGTCCCCCCCCCCCCCCCCCCCCCCCTCCCAAAGATAATACCCACAGAATTCTGTCCCGCCAAACACCATAATTGGATTTCTGGCGACCAAAGCCAATGCCAGAAAGCCAATTCCAGCGCGTCGAACGGACCCTTAGGGATTCCCACATTTCTTTGTCTGCCTTGTAGTGAACCAAGTTCTATAAAGTAGAGTCATCAATACAGCTGGCCAAAATATTCTTAGCCCTCTTGTCCATGGTGACTAAGATGATTTCATCATTAGTCATTTCATTAACTTTATTTAGAATTTATCTGGCTGGATCTATTGTTGAAGCATTCATAGGGATGAAAGGACCATCTTCAACTGATATGAATATCCATGGGCCAGAGGCTTCCATGAAGAGCTTGACCCTCTCCTTCCATATGAGAATATTTTCCTCCGAACAGATAGGTAACTTCATAGATCTTAACTCCTTGATACTTCCTCCTTAAGTTATGGTGGATAGACATTGAATCCCTTTTTAATGATCATGTTGAAGCTGTTAAGCTTTCTTTGAACTACCTACCTCTAATACCATTCGTAAGTTATGGGATTGGTCTAATCTTCACCTAGTGGGGGGATGTGTGTTGTCTCCTTTTTTTAAACTTAATGCGGAATAATGAAAGTATATGCAATAAACACACAATCACAGAAAAACCACAACACAAACAAAGGTAGTTATAGTGGTTCCTTGAGTTGGGTACGTCAACTTTCCCTCTCTGCCTATATAGCAATGAGCTAGCCTCTGTAAAATCTAATCAAAACACAGATCCTCAGATCCTACAACTCAGAGACCAAGTCTCCTACCTCATAGGTACTAACTAACCTTCTACCTCAGGTCACAAGGACCCCGCCTCAGAAGTACTGGCTGGCCTCCTACCTCAGGTCACATAGGATCCTACATCTCAGGACACACAAGACCATATAACTCAGGCCACATATGACCTATAACTCAGATTCAGTAAATGAATCATATAGCTCAGATCTCAGAGAGATCCTATAATTATACAGGTTTTAGTTCAAAAACTTTATATAGACTCTGTTAGAACCCAGTCTTAATTTGGCTTAGGATCCCAACTCAAATAGGGGGAGATTGTTGGAACCTTAGTTTTGATTTGTGTTATGACCATAAAGATGGATCCTAACTCAAATCAAAACTATGGGTAGTTGATTATTTATGCAGGCTAACACCTGAATCATAAAGATCATTTAGTTCTTAATTTTTTTTAAAAGGTTTTTCTGAAATCTAATGGCACAAGTAGAATTTTCAAGTCCACCAATCTATAATTTGGATAGATTTTCTTTATGGCAAGTTAGAATTAAATTATATGTGAATGCCATAGATGAAGATATTTACAATTCTATTTTGATAGGACCTCCATCTTCAACTTCTTCAACAGATGATCAAGAGAAGTTGATAAGTGCTGATGCAAAGGCCATGGGCATATTGGCTCAATCAATGTCAAAAGACATTCTTCAAAGAGTGGCTGATTGCACTTCAGCAAGGGGCATCTGGAACTCCCTCTCAAGGATGGTATATGAATCTTCTTCCACTTCTTTCACTAACTGTATTTATGATGCAGAACCATTTTCAAGGTCAAGTGAAGAAGAAGAACAAAAAGCTAGAGCTTTCTGCATGTTGGTCATATATGGCTAAAACCACATCTCAAATGCAGAAAAGGTAAATGAGGTAACTTCAAATCCCAACTCTACCTCTGAAAATTACAAATTAGATTTTAAAATTCTATATACAGATATAATAAAATCCGAGAAGGATATTATAAAAGAGTTAATAGAAATAAATATTTTAATTCCTGAAAATAATAAACTTAAAGAAAATTTGAAAAACTCAGAAGAACAAATTATTTCTTTGAAAAATAAGTCAATTAAGGCTAAAGAAAAAGAAATATTTTATGTTCAGCAAAATCAAAATAATTTTTAAAATTTATATTTTAATGAGATAAAAAGGCCAATATATCTAATTATAAGGCATTTGTTTTTATCTATTTTAAAACTTTTATAATTAAACAGCAATTATAAGATTCATTTAAATTTTTCTATCTTAAAAACAAAGTCAGATAACTTCACATTCTTATAGATTTTCTACAAAATCATGTTGAGTATTCTACTCAGATTGCATAGATCAGAAATGATCAGAGCACTGAGTGTGAGTCTCTTCTGATTAAGGGGATTCTATAGAAAGAAGGTATCAGGCAATGTTTTCTGATTTTAAAAATTCCTTAGAATCCAATAACAGCTGTAGCAATTCATATCATTAAAATCCTATTTAAATCAAAATCTAGGAAATCAGAAATTGCTTGGTTTTAAAAGAAGAAATTTAGAATTTAAGAAGAAAACAATATAATTTATGATTAAATGTTTTCAAAAAGAACAAATAAATTCTTCTTTTTCTAAACAAACTTCATATTATTCTCAGAAATAATCTCTGACCCTTAAGCCTTAAGTTATTCAAGACTTTTTATGCTTATGTATCCTAAACCAAATAGGAGGAGATTGTTAGAACTCAGTCTTAATTTGGCTTAGGATCCCAACTCAAATAGGGGGATATTGTTAGAACCTTAGTTTTGATTTGAGTTAGGATCCATCTTTATGGTCATAACACATCTTGTATAACTTAGATCAAATCCCATAAAGACAGGAGACAAGTGAAAATAATATATATATAAATATATATTAGACATGTTCTTTGGGTTCGACGAATGGCTATCTGTGTTCGATGAACGGCGCTCTGCGGTCGACGAATTATATTCATTTTACGCTCGACGAAGAACAGCTATCTCAGCGGTCGACGAAATCCAGCTATCTCAGCGGTCGACGATCCCGTCTCAGCGGTCGATGATATCCAACTATCTCAGCGGTCGATGAAAAGCTGTGTTCGACGATCTCAAGTCTGCATTCGACGAATATTCAGGAGAAGCTCAGAACGACGAATTAAATGTTCAGATCGACGAACTTGAAGCTGAGCTCGACGAAAATATTATCAGCTATATAAATTCTCCTTTCTCAGCTCGTCTAATATTCTCAGCAATATTTTAATCATTTCTATTTATATATTGTTACATATTGCTTCCTTTATAAATTAACAATATAGCCGTTGCAGCATTAAATATTATAGTCGTTGGCTGAAAAGCTAAAGACGGCAGTTTGTCTGCTCGAGGAAATTAAAGAGACATTATGTCTTTCCTCTCTTGTCGGCAAGAATTCAAATCAGCCGAACAACTCTCCAGATTATAAATTCAGAGAGAAGAACAGAAGAGAGAATAGACAAGATAAGAGAAATACAAAGCAATACAGGAAAGTAGAGGAAGAAGAAGATATACAGAGTTCTTAATAAGAACAATATATTTTATATCTTGTTTTGGCTAAACTCTTCTCTGCAGATCATATTCATCCTGAGACACCTATCAAGATCATTTGCTCAGGATCTTAACTGCAGAAGAAGAAAAAGAGTTACAGCATTCAAGAGAAGAAGCTTCATGATAAGTAGGATTTATGCTTATTTTAATTATAGTATTTAGGTTAAGTTTAATATAATTTTGTAAATATTATTTATATTTTAGTTAAAAATCACTTCTTTTATAATTTTAGTTCTAAATATAATTGTATTTTTGTTTTGCAGATTTTCTGGTGTTTTTGGACAAATTCCATAGTACACGCCCTAGGTCACGCCCGTGACCAAGGGCGTGTAACACTAAGATCAGTCCAGAAGTGTTGCCGAGCAGATTGAGCTAGTCCACAGCAAGTCACGCCCCAGGTCACGCCCGTGACACCAGGTCACGCCCGTGACCAAGGGCGTGTAATCTTAGAATCTTCCCAGCTGGCTACCGACGAGACGTGGAGATGCTGTTGAGGAGTTGACCCAAGTCACGCCCGTGACCAAAGAGTCACGCCCGTGACTTCCCGCGTGATCCCAACTCCCTGCTGCGCCGAATTCAAGCCCACGCCACATTGATGGAGTTGACTCCAGTCACGCCCGTGACCCATGAGTCACGCCCGTGACTTTTCGCGCGTGATCGCTTTTTGCTGCAGCACCGCACTCAAGCCCACGCCGCATTGATGAAGCCGCCCAGGTACACGCCCGTGACCAAAGTTAGACGGGCGTGTAATGTCCTTTTTCGCGACACAGTCACGCAATACCCACGCCGATGTCGCAGTCGTGCAGAACAAGTATTACACGCCCTAGGTCACGCCCGTGACCGAGGGCGTGTAACCTGGAAATTTTTTCCTATAAATTCTGTGGTTCCCCTCCAGTATTCCAGTCCCTTCCCCCTGCCCATTTGGGCTGTTCTTGTATAGTTTTCCTTATTTCTTCATGTTTTAGGTTTAGATTTAATTTCATGTAATTTTCTTATTTCCTTTTTAATGTCTTGTTTTTCTTTTCCATGCAAGTAGTTTAGCTTTATTTTCATGCAATGTAACTTAGTTTTCATTTCATGTAATGTTTTCTTTTTATGGTAATGAAATTTTAAGCTTCCTTTCATTTTTGCAAAGTCTCTTTCTTTCTCTTTATTTAGTCTTGTCTTCTTTATTTTATTTTTGTTGTTCTCTTTTTAGTTAACTTTAATTACGCTCTCTAAACCAATTTTATTTCCGATAAAATAATAGTTAGCTTTTTCGAAGTAGAAGTAATCGATAGACCCGGATTTCAATACGACCTTGATATTTTCTTTAAAATATCCTATGCTATACGCGATAAGGTATACTTGCCTTTTCGAATGAGTAGTTTGGATTACACATTAGCAAAAACTTGCAAAAACTTTCTCCCTCTCTTTTCAATTTATTTTTAGATTTCGCCGCCGCCGCCGCCGCGTTTATTTTCGTCGATATTCCGAAAAAAAGGAAAGACTATTACTCTTATCATCTCGACAGGTAGGATAATGGTTACTTCCTCGAAGTAGGATTACTCGCGAGACGCCTCGAAAGCGCCCGTCGAATTCTTATCGCATCGAGAAAGGCTTTTGCAGAACTTCAATTTTTATTATCAAGTTTTTGGCGTCGTTGCCAGGGAGTTATTATTATCGATATTTTGAAAAGAGAGAGCGCTATTACTTTTATCTTTATCTTTTTTTTTTTGTTCTTTTATCTAAAAAAAAAAAAATTATAAATTGAAAAAAGAAAACATTATAAAAATTAATCAAAACCCAAAAAAAAAAATAAGTAACTTTTATGTTTCATCTCTTTTTATTTCGTGTTTGGTTTTATTGTTTTAAAAGTAATTCTGCAGGTGATCATGGTGGTCGTCCGTCTCCAAATCAGGGACATACTTCTTTTTCCACTCCTTGTTCTTTTTCTTTCAAAATAAAACTCTTGTATTTTCTATTTTATTGTTCTCCATACTTAGCTTTCAACATTGGGGACAATGTTGAATTTTAAGTATGGGGGTGTATCTCCTTTTCTCCTAAATTATAAAATCGTAGAAAAATTTCCAAAAAAAAAAAATTTAAAAAAAAAAAATCTCAAAATTCCAAAAATATTTACTGTGTGCATAGTTTATTTTCGTTTTGTAAATAGTTTATTTCCTTTTTATTGTCTTTTACAAAAGAAAAATTAGCTTTTTCAAAAAAATATATATTAGAAAACCCAAAAATATTCAAAAAAATTAGAAAATTGAAAATTTTAATTCTCGGAAAGGACGCTTTGGGCTTGAATTCCCATCATAGCCTCTAGTACCTTGCGAGCCCTTCACCGGGTAGACCTTGGGAAGTCCAAGAATTAATTTACAAACAAAAAAAATTAGGTTTATTAATTTATGTTTAGCATTTTTAGTATTTATTTCTCATCCTAAAAAAAAATTCCAACAAAAAAAAATAATATAAAAAATTTTGTACATAAAACTTAAAAAAAATCCCAAAAATATAATATGCCCTTACTTTGGTTTTTGTTATTTCCAAAATCAATTTTGAGTTTATTTATAAGCATTTATATTTTTGCTAATCATTTATTCTATCATGGTTTGCTAAATCTAACTTTTGATTAAGTGATTTAGTGTTAAGAAATATTTTATGATTTTAATTTGATTAGAGATATTTCTTTAGCACTTCTTCTCTTTTATTTTAAATAGTTACAAATTTTTAGTAATCTTGCTTAAAACACCTTTAGATTTTATTTATTTCTACCTCAAGCTTTTTAAATCTTAGGAAAGTTTAAATTACTAAAATTTGCTCTCAAAATAAATTAATTTATAAGCTAGAAATCTTTTCTCCACCCTACCCCTTTGATGGCATAAAAAAAAGTATTAAAAGATCATATGTCATGTGAATAAGAGGATAAAATTCATTATTCCCTAAACATATGCACCCAAAATCATTTAAAAGATTATATGGCATGGAGTAAGAGGATAAAATTCATTACTCCTAAACCATATACATTTTGGGTTTTTATTAGAAGAGAAAAAAAAGGAAATTTCATGATAAATTCCATTTCCTCCATTCAAAAGTTTCTCTTCTTATGCCAAATTTTATGAAATCCCCCCAACCCAATATCTTTGATCTAGATTTAAATTATGTTATGGAGAGAGCAATACTTAGTAACTTACATTTTTCCTTTAGCTTTTTCAAAGTTATGGTTTTTATAAATTTTAGATCTAATTTTGTTTGCTTATTACTCAATTTTGTTAACTAGTTAATATTTTTGAGAACTCTTGGCTAAATATTTTTCTCTTATTATTCTAATTTCATAATTTAGGACTTAATTCGTTGATCCTTAAATTTTCTTTTTAGCTTACTTATGATTCAATAAATTTTTAGGCTTAATTAAAAATTTTATTAAATGTCTTATAAATATTTCTCATACTTTTGCTCTGGAATAGCAAAAGCTTAAGTATGGGGGTATTTGATAAGTAGGATTTATGCTTATTTTAATTATAGTATTTAGGTTAAGTTTAATATAATTTTGTAGATATTATTTATATTTTAGTTAAAAATCACTTCTTTTATAATTTTAGTTCTAAATATAATTGTATTTTTGTTTTGCAGATTTTCTGGTGTTTTTGGACAAATTCCATAGTACACGCCCTAGGTCACGCCCGTGACCAAGGGCGTGTAACACTAAGATCAGTCCAGAAGTGTTGCCGAGCAGATTGAGCTAGTCCACAGCAAGTCACGCCCCAAGTCACGCCCGTGACACCAGGTCACGCCCGTGACCAAGGGCGTGTAATCTTAGAATCTTCCCAGCTGGCTACCGACGAGACGTGGAGATGCTGTCGAGGAGTTGACCCAAGTCACGCCCGTGACCAAAGAGTCACGCCCGTGACTTCCCGCGTGATCCCAACTCCCTGCTGCGCCGAATTCAAGCCCACGCCACATTGATGGAGTTGACTCCAGTCACGCCCGTGACCCATGAGTCACGCCCGTGACTTTTCGCGCGTGATCGCTTTTTGCTGCAGCACTGCACTCAAGCCCACGCCGCATTGATGAAGCCGCCCAGGTACACGCCCGTGACCAAAGTTAGACGGGCGTGTAATGTCCTTTTTCGCGACACAGTCACGCAAGACCCACGCCGATGTCGCAGTCGTGCAGAACAAGTATTACACGCCCTAGGTCACGCCCGTGACCGAGGGCGTGTAACCTGGAAATTTTTTCCTATAAATTCTGTGGTTCCCCTCCAGCATTCCAGTCCCTTCCCCCTGCCCATTTGGGCTGTTCTTGTATAGTTTTCCTTATTTCTTCATGTTTTAGGTTTAGATTTAATTTCATGTAATTTTCTTATTTCCTTTTTAATGTCTTGTTTTTCTTTTCCATGCAAGTAGTTTAGCTTTATTTTCATGCAATGTAACTTAGTTTTCATTTCATGTAATGTTTTCTTTTTATGGTAATGAAATTTTAAGCTTCCTTTCATTTTTGCAAAGTCTCTTTCTTTCTCTTTATTTAGTCTTGTCTTCTTTATTTTATTTTTGTTGTTCTCTTTTTAGTTAACTTTAATTACGCTCTCTAAACCAATTTTATTTCCGATAAAATAATAGTTAGCTTTTTCGAAGTAGAAGTAATCGATAGACCCGGATTTCAATACGACCTTGATATTTTCTTTAAAATATCCTATGCTATACGCGATAAGGTATACTTGCCTTTTCGAATGAGTAGTTTGGATTACACATTAGCAAAAACTTGCAAAAACTTTCTCCCTCTCTTTTCAATTTATTTTTAGATTTCGCCGCCGCCGTCGCCGCGTTTATTTTCGTCGATATTCCAAAAAAAAAGGAAAGACTATTACTCTTATCATCTCGACAGGTAGGATAATGGTTACTTCCTCGAAGTAGGATTACTCGCGAGACGCCTCGAAAGCGCCCGTCGAATTCTTATCGCATCGAGAAAGGCTTTTGCAGAACTTCAATTTTTATTATCACTTCACCACCTGAACATCAACTCTAATCAAATCAGGGGGGAGCTCTTCAACATCTTCTTCAAAGATCCATTCTCAACGACCCATCAGGATCTCTAGTGTCTTCTCAGAAAAGAGAAGAACAATATATATATATATATATATATTTGCTTTCTTTATTCCCCTCTTGTACAGGGTTATAACTCCCTTCAAAAATTAACTCTCGGTGACAGGGCACCTTAGCAAAAACCTGTGATTTGGTTTTTGAGCTACCTGATCAAAAGTTCATGTGTTGATTAGGGCACCTAATCAAAAACCTATTGGTGGCAGGGCACCTGATCAAAAACCTGTAGTGGATTCCTACCAGTGGGTAGAAGAGTAGATGTACTCAAGTTGATTGGGGAACTACTTTATTTCTGGTGTCTTCGGGTTGCCTGTCTTTTTTCTTTCTATTAATGTGATGTGTTGTGTGTTTCTCTATTTAAGTTTTTATAACTCACTTAGTGCACATATTTATATATATATCATTATTTTTAAATAACCCAAAAAGAGTTTTTAATTTAAGAACTAAACTCACTTTCAGACTCAGATTTATATATCTTGATAAATATGGAGTCTTCTTAAAGCCTGATGTGGATTGGCTTCAACTTTGATCTTCTTGTAGAGGACTTTGAAAGCATATGCTTCCGTGATGATTGTCTCCTCTGCACTTTCGAAGATACTTCCTCTTCTTGCCGTTAGATGATTGTGTTTTTAGTAGATCGACAAGGTGAGTCGAATTATTACTTTTGGAGAAGAAAAGTTTGGTTTCAAAGAATATCTTCTCCATTCTTGAGTTTTATGATGAACAGCCCTTTCGAGAAGAAGATAGCGGAAAAGCTCTTGTGTCAAATTTATCGATTAGGGTTAATTGTGTCCCATCACATCCCTTTATAGTGACAATTAAATAACGGTCAAAATTTTGGAATAATGTCAGTTATTACTTTCCTTAAAGCCTTGATTTGATAGGCGCAATCGGCGGCGACAATTTAAGTATTGTCGCGTCTTCAACTGTCTCGACGATATTAGCATTTTCTCAACAATATTTCAATTTTCTCGATGATACTTGTAGCCTACAAGATGATATTTGACTATCCCTATCTTATAGTCGAATGATCAAGCTTATCAAGTTGAATTCTAAGTTCAGCATGGTCGCTATCTTATCTCTTTTGTTCTTATACGAAGGTATCAAAATACTTTCTCTCAATTGGTCTAACATCCTCTTTATCTTCGGTATCTTATTGAAGAAACTTGTAAGCCATAAAATTTCTTCCCTCGCTAAGCATTTCCATACTTCAATGGATATATCGTCTGGCCCAACCACCTTTTCATTTTTCATCTTCTTCAGAGCGTCATCTATCTCTGATGCTTGAATTTTATGATAAAAAGTTATGTTTCTATACTCCTCCGATTTACTTAACTATTCCAAGTTTAGTTCATTGTCTTTTCCTTCATTGTATAGTTGATAAAAGTGTCGTTTTCATCGCTCCTTAATAGTCACATCATCCGTCAAAATTGTATCTGATTCATCTTTTATGCATTTAACTTGGCTTAAATCTCTTATCTACCTCTCTCTAGTCGTTTGTAAAAAAATTCATAAGTTTGACTTATTGTTTTACTTACTGCATTTTTAGCTTATTTTTGGCAACTTTATAATTTGTCAAGTTTGCATCATTCCTACAAACATATAATATTTTGTAGTTGACCCTTTTGGCTCACTTTGTCTTGCACATTCTTTTTCCACAACCAAGATTCTTTCTTTGGGGGCGCACGACCTTTTAGCTCTCCATGTATGTTCTTTCCACTAATCTTTAAATGAGAAGACATAACTTCTAATGTGATATTATGATCAACATAAGAATCATCAACTAGTTGTTCTAAAATCGCAGCTTTGAAAGAAACTTGTTTTTCCTTCTTCAAGTTCTACCACTGAATTTTTGGCAACACTTTTGCTTTTATCTTAAAGTTACTATATTTAATTTGCACATCCAACATCACTAGCATATGTTGCGTTGTCAAACTTTCTCCTAGTATGACTTTGCAATCCTTACAAATCTTTTTATCCATTTTGCGAGTCATAAAATAGTCAATTTGTGACTTATTTTATCCGCTCTCGAACGTAATAAAGTGTTCTTCCCTTTTCATGTAGAATGTATTTGTCACAATTAGTTCTTGTGATATGACAAAGTATAGAATGGTTCTTCCTTATTTGTTTCTTTCTGCATACCCAAATCCTCCATAAACATCTGTATAATCCGTATTTTTCTTCCGTACATGTCTATTTAAGTTTCCTCAAATGAAAATTTTCTCACTATGTGGGATTTCTCTTATCAAATCATTTAAGTCTTTCCAAAATTGTACTTTAATAACTTCATTTAATCCTACTTGTGGCGCATAAACACTAATTACATTAATAGTTTCCTTTCTAACGATTAATTTAAGAGCTAAGATTTTATCACTATTTCTGCTTACCCCAACAACTTCACTCCTCAAATTAGTCTCTACAATAATACATACTTCATTGCTTATAATAATTATAAATATTAGTTTATAATAAATCCCGCCTACAATGCCTAAATGTTATAATTAACTTTCATATTAAATATAAGTAAATATAAATAAAATTGCGTTGTCATGATATCGAACCTACAACCAGCCATATATTGAATAAAGACTCAACCACTATATCAGTCGACAAGCTGCTATAAACTATAACTTTTATACTAATTATAAATATAAGTTTATAATAAATCCCGCATGCAGCGTCTAAATGTTAGAATTAACTTTTATATTAAATATTTGTTAATATAAATATAAGTTTATATTATAAATTTTATAACTAATATAAATAAATATAATATAAATTATATTATATTTATGTTTATACAAGTTTATAAGATTTAAAATATAAGTTAATACAATATAAATTATATTACATAAACGTTTATATATAATAATTTATATTATATTAACGATTATAATGTTAATAAATTCTACACAATATATATAAACGTTTATAATATACTTACCGAAATTAAAATATAAATTATAATAAATATTTGAGTGATAATGCGGTGAAGCCCGCTTGGACGCGGGCGAAGCCCACCGCTTGGATGTGGGCAAAACTCGCTGAATGATGATGCCCGCCGAATGATGACGCACGCTGAATGTTGCCACTCGCCAAATGTTGCAGACAGTTGAATGATAGTCGCACGGACCCCATGCACCGTCACCGTAAGCATACAAATCTACATGGTCATGGCTGTGACGAAGAATCTCCTTTAATCTCAGCACCTCCCCAGTATTCCGATTATTCTCATCCATCACCTCTCTGAGAGCATCAGTCGTGATTGTCGGTTCCCCGCCGCCACCGCCCCTGTGGCATGTTGTTGCCCGCCACATTTCGCCATCCCCGCTGCATGTCTCCCCCCTGCCAAATGTGGCCGCCCCCGCCGCAGGTCGTCGTCTTGCCGCATGTTGTCGCCCCGCCCCATGTTGCCACCACATCCACCCCCCTTCATGTCGCCGCCCCCGCCGCATGTCGCAGCCCCCGCCGCATGTCGCAGCCCCCGCCGCATGTCGCAGCCCCTGCCGCATGTCGCCTCCCCCACCGCATGTCGCCGCACCCGCCGCATCTCGCTCTCCCCGAATGTCGCCGCCAACGTCAAATGTCGCCGCCCCCGCCAAATGTAGCCGCCCCCACCGAATGTAGCCACCCACGACGAATGCCATCTACCCCGTCGAATGTCGTCGCCCGGCCGATGTCGTCACCCCCCCCCCCCCCCCCCTCTGAATGTCGTTTCCCCTCGCCGATTATCGCCACCCACGACAAATGTCATCCCTACGACGAATGTCGCCGCCCACGACAAATGTCTCCACCCATGACCAATGTCCGCCCACGACCAATGTCAATGCCCACAACCAATGTCACCGCCTACGACCAATATCGCCGCCCACGATCAATGTCGCCTCCCCGCACGGAGTCCCCCGTGCACGACTGCGCGCGTGTGTATATATATAATAATAATAAAGAAAATTTTGATTGCTACTGTGATTTGTGGCCGGGTCACGCGCGTTCTCTCTTGAGTGGATGCAGCAGAGAGAGGGAGAGAGAGAGGAGAGCAAGAGGGGGCCGCCAGAGCGAGAAAGAAAGAGAGAGTGGGAGGGAGAGAGAGAGGGGAGAGCGGGAGCGAGAAAGAAAGCGACAGAGAAAGAGCGAGAGAGAGGGAGAGAGACGGAAGAGGGGCTGTTGGAGCAAGAAAGAAAGAGACAAAGAAATAGAGAGAGAGAGAGAGGGAGACATGGAAAAGCAGGAGAGAGAGGGGGGGTGAAAGCAGAAGGGGGCCGCGAGATAGAAAGTGACAGAGAAAGAGCGAGAGAAAGCAGAAGGGGGGCCGCCGGAATACATAGACAAAAAAAGATAACATAAACATAATATTTAATTCCATTCCAAATGAAAAAAAAGATACATCTTAAAGTCAATTTAAATTATGACTGTTGTGGATATCCTCCGACATGGCCGACATGTCGGCCGACACAAAAGTTTCATGGACAAAATGACATGTTTCCGATATTTTTTGCAAAATATCCTTTTGAAATATATCCTCCAATATATCTGCTATTGACCGATATATCCCGTCATTTTATCGACTGGGTTTTTTTCAATTTATTTTAACTATTGTCTATGGTCTAATAGACAATAAACTGAAATTGTTTCATTGTTTAGTTTTTTTCCTTCCTCTGGCTTTCTTCCTTGCTCACGTCCGTCGTCGACTTCAATTATGCTTGGTCT
This sequence comes from Dactylorhiza incarnata, assembly GCA_033032865.1. NCBI lineage: Eukaryota > Viridiplantae > Streptophyta > Magnoliopsida > Asparagales > Orchidaceae > Dactylorhiza > Dactylorhiza incarnata. Next base: position 9,640,781 of record JAWHQI010000015.1, read on the forward strand.
TTGAATTATGGACTAAATGTTCCTTATCTTCCATTATCATTGACAACTTTCTGGCTTTATGCTTCCTCTTACTTTATTTCACGCATTATACCGTTATTACTTATGTAGCACAAAATGTTTATATTAGTTTGATAAATTTTGGAATTCAATAAATATCAAATTATTAATATATTAATACATATAAATTATAAAATGATTAAATTTATATATAATTACACATATAAATAATTAAATATTTAAAACCCGATATATTAAATCTTCCCGATATATCCCCTGGCATATTAAAACCGACATAAAAACCTAAACCGGCGTGTCCCCGATATCCGACATCTACAACTTCACTTTGGTTGAATAAAAACAAAATACTAGCACTCATAATCTATGTAAAAAGTAGGTTAATTTCCTTCAGATAATTTGAAATTGAAAAACTCATATAATTATATGAGCTTGCACGGGCTACGCTCGTGCTCTCTCCGTTGCGATAGTACCTCAAAAGTGACAGTACATCTGCTCAAAGTCGTCCGCTCTCAGACGCTCGGTCAATTAATAATGCACAGGGAGCCCCCGTGCATCGCACAACAGTACCCCCGCCTCAGCAGTGTCCAGACGCGACGACGCTCCTACACCTCGCAAACCCTCGTGCGTTCATAGTACTATTGCGGTCGGGGTACAATCGCGCACGGGGGTTTGCGAGCTGCAGTAGCGTCGTCGCGCCGGGACACTGCCGAGACGAGGATACTGTTGCGCGGGACATGGGTGCTCCATGTGCACTGTCAATTGACCGAGCGTCTGAGAGAGGGCGACTTTGGGCGAAGATGCTTGTATACATATATACATATATGCATGTATATATATACATGTATATATATACAAGTGATAGTGCACGGGGGCCCCCCGTGCCCCGCGCGAAAGTACCGGGCTCGCGATGGCGGGCTTCACCCGCCCCCGACAGGTGGACTTATCCCGAGAGTACCCGGTTCGCGGTGGCGGGCTTCGCTTCGCCCGCCCCCGGCAGGCGGGCTTATTTTAAATTTTTTGTTTCATTATTTTTAATTTTTTTTTGCATTTTAAGTACTGAGCAGATCTGCTCCCACATATGTACACTTACTTTTATTCTAAACATATGCAGATGAGTACTTACAATGATCGTAAAAAAATATAAATTAATATTCTTATTTTTATTTTATAAAAAAATGTAAATTTTTACCTAAAAAATCAATTTCTTTCTACCTCTCTCTCTATCTCTCCCTCTCCCTCCTGCCCCTCTCTCTCTCTCTCTCTCTCTCTCTCTCTCTCTCTCTCTCTCTCTCTCTTCCTCTCCTTTAGGTATATAGGTTTTGGAGCCCTATAAAAAATTCCCTCTCTACCTCTCCCTCTCCCTCTCCTCTCTTTCTTCTTCTCTCTCCATTGTATGGTTGAGATGCAAAGTTTGTCTCATATTGAATGGCTAATATTTATTGCACCGTTTCAAACTATTTTCATGTAGTAGTTAAGATATACATGTATATATACATATATCTGTATTCTTGTTTTTCTTAATATCATCGTACGGCCATACCAAATATGTATCGTATCCGGTACCTGTGTCGGTGCTTCATAGTCGTACATCAGATGATACCAAACACGGTAAGTGATAAATCGGCCCCAAAAGGGCCCAAAAATTCATGCTTTGAACCGTCTGGTTGATCCCCCGCATTTTTTGTTTATTCAAAAATTAGTACCGCACTCGGTAGCATTTTCCAAATTTAAGAAAACTTCCAAGCTCAAGACAAATTTATGTCTGATAATGTCCAATCAACCATTGTACGAAAAATGTAAGAGACAATTTTTTGAAGCATTGCATAAAAAAAGGATATCCAAACTTTTCTTTTAACCTTAAAACAAGCATCAACTGTAAAGTTGGACAGGAAATGTAACATTTCAAGGTAGGTGGCTTACCATAAATGGTGATATTGCCTTTAACAATGGGCTTGATTAGATCTAGATGGCTGGCCGTGCTCTCATAATAAGTCCAACCTGGAAAAGGTGTCCGTTCAAATAGAAATTGTAAAGCATTAAAGGAGAGAGACAATGCAAATCACATAAAAAGGCATGTTTGGATTCAATTATCTCCTATTTCTTAAATTCTATTTTCAAGACTAGATACAAGTAATAAACATGTTTGACAACCATATCTTCATTTTTATTCATGGAAAATAAGCATACCCTAAGAGAATGTTGATAAAAATTTGAGGTCCGGAGTTGAAGTAGAAAAATGGAATATTTTACACAATCCACAAGCGTGACAATCAATGATAATGGGAAGACCGAATAGTGCTTTGACATTAACTATCTCTTTACAATTCGAGGTACACATGACGAGACATGATTCATAAGAATCACGGAGGAGAGAAGCACAAAACACAAAATACAAGCTGTCGGCGACTTGACAAACAGAGATCGCCAGACCGCGTGAACAGACAAGTCGTGCGGTTAACCCCTGAAACCGCACGAACAGAGCAGACTGCACCTGTTAGACCGCAACCACAGACCGCTCGACCTGTTGCTTTATTCAACTGCTGAAAGACCGACAAAGAAACTGCTACCTGCTGCAGACCGCGACTCAAAACCGCCTGATCACTTAAGGCCGCCTGATCAACTGAGTTCGCTGCACAGACCAAGAACACCTAAACACAGTCTGCCCAGACAGACCGCTGCCGGACTGGTTTATTCAAAGCTGGAAGAAAGGAGAATGCTGACCGCAAAATGCAAGTCGCTGACCTGCGAACAGACAAATCGGTCAGACAAAACTCAAACCGCGCGACCTCAGAAAGAGACCGGCACAAACAAGCCAACTTTGGTTCTTACAGTTCTTCGATTACAAATGACGGGCCCTGCACCCCTATTTATAGGTGAGCTGACGGATGTCGACACCGCACAAACCGGGATATAATAACCGCCCATCATATCGCGAGCGGTCACACAAAGCAGACCGCACGAGCTCAGCATGGCTAACAGCTCCCTTATTAGACCATACAGTTACATACAAACCGCCCGGTCACCGCGGTCTCCCAAAACAGACCGCCCGGCCTCTACTTAAACAACTAGACGATTTGAACAAGTCGCCAGAATAACCCGCGCAAGCCGCCCAGACACTTTGAGGTCTCCCAAATCAGACCGCCCGGAACCTTTCCACTTCCACTTCAAAAATTTAACACTCCCCCTTGAAGTGGGAAGTGGAAGTCAGCCCAAAAAAACTCCGCAACCGACCAAATGGTCCCTTCGACAGCGGCTTAGTAAATATGTCAGCAACCTTATCCTTGCTCTGCACATGCTCCACAATCAGAGATCCCTCCAACACCCTCTCACGAATGAAATAGTGATGAATCTCTATGTGCTTCGTACGCGCGTGATAAATTGGAGTATTCACCAGTTTGAGAGCACTCTCATTGTCACCACGTATCAGAGTAGGATCTCGCACCTCCCTATGAATGTCCTCCACAAGCCTCCAAAGCCAGATGGCTTCCTGAGCTGCCAAAGCCGATGCTTTTGTACTCCGCTTCCGTGGTAGAGACAGACACAGAATCCTGCTTCTTGCTGCACCATGATATAGCTGTAGAGTCTGTCATAAAGACATATCCAGACATCGATCTCCGATCATCTGAATCTCCTCCATAATCAGCATTCATGTATCCGTGCAAGCAAAAGCCTGAATCTCTCCCGTAGAAGAGACCCAAATTAGAGGTGGATTTGACATACTTCAAGATACTCCTAGCCGCCATAAGATGAGGTTTCCGAGGCTCTGCCATAAACCGACTCACCCTGCCAACTGCATAAGCAATATCTGGCCTCGTGATAGTCAAGTATATCATATTTCCAACCAAAGACCGAAACACCAAAGGATCGGTAAGAACCTTCTCTTCATCTTGTCGAAGATGAACTCCAACCTCCAATGGAGTAGAACTGCTCTTCCCCCTTCCATGCTGAACCTCTTCACGATTCGACCAGCATAGCCTTCTTAGGAAACAAGCATACCGCTCTCTTTCCTCTCCACTTCGAGCCCAAGAAAATGGCGGAGCTCACCCAAATCCTTCATCTCAAATCTGATAGCTAGCTCAGCACGAAGCCTAGCTACCTCCACTTTAGAATTCCCCGTGACGATCATATCGTCAACGTACAGCAGCAACAAGACCTGAAGCTCCCCCGTCTTCTTTACGAATAAGCTTGAATCTGAATCAGAAGCAAAGTATCCGCAGAACAGGAGGTATTCTGCGATCTTCCCGTACCACGCCCAAGGCGCTTGCTTCAAGCCGTAAAGAGCCTTCTTGAGCTTGCAAACATGTCTTGGGTGCTCTTTGGATATATTACCAGGTGGCTGATCCATGAAGATATCCTTATCAATCTCGCCATATAAGAAGGCATTCTTCAAGTCGAGTTGCCAAATCTTCTGCGCTTGGCAAGCTGCCAATGCGATCACCACCCGGACCGATGTCAACATGACTAAATGTCTCTTCATAATCCTCCCCGTACTTCTGAGAGAAACTTCAAGCTACAAGGCGAGCCTTGTACTGCTCAATACTTCTATCAGCTTTCTTCTTCAGTTTGAAAACCCACTTGCAAGTCACCGGAGTAACTCCCTCAACCTTAAGCACCAAGTCCCAAGTCATATTCTTCCTGAGGGAAACCATCTCTTCATCCATGGCTCCTTCCCACTCCTTGAATCCAATGGCATTTTTATATCAAGATGGCTCTCTCCCATCCAGGGGACGTGTGAAGAAACATAAGACAAAGCTCACCAATGTTGGAGTTGGGGAACACTTCTGGTCAGTGTTCGTCGAACGACGTTCGACGAACGGAGAAGGGTTCGTCGAACGGCGTTCGACAAACGGAGAAGGGTTCGTCGAACGATGTATATTGAAGGACACATATTGAACGGAGAATGGTTCGTCGAACTCCGCCTGCGTTCGTCGAACGGGTCCTTAAGTAATGCTGTCTCAGCGGATATTCTCATGTCGTCTCAGCGGATATTGCTGAATCGTCTCAGCGGATATTCTCATGTCGTCTCAGCTGATGTTGTTGAACCGTCTCAGCGGATGTTGTTCTGAGCCCGGTTTGGCGCCCTATTTAAACGGTGCGTAACCCTGGTTTAGGGTTAAGCTTAAGAGAGTGCAACAGTGTTTTTAGCGGTTGTCCTTGGCGGCAGTTCCTCTGTTCTTATCTGAAGAGGGTTGAGTGAGGTAGGATCGGTTTTCTTGATCCTTGTAACCTTGTAAGCTGTAATCCGATTTGGTGATTAGAACAACGTGAAGAGGAAGAGGAGAGGGGACGTAGCCCGGATTGGGGTGAACCTCTGTAGATCTGTGTGTCTTCTGTGATAGATCTGTGATTCTTGTGAATTTTTCCTTTCAAATTTCTCATCTCGGCAAACCTTATATCTTTACATTTGGTATCAGAGCTTGGTTCTTGTTCCTGGAAATGGGTTCTGGCGGCGTGCGGATCGAGATCGAGAAGTTTGACGGAAGTCGATTCGATCTATGGAAGATGAAGATGGAGGATATGTTGATTGATCGAGATCTATGGTCTGTGATCGAAGATGATCTCCCCGTTGCTAAGGGTGGAGATAAGGATGTGAGCACATCGAAGGGAGAATCTGCAGAGGTGACTGCAACGGTTACAGCGGAGGCTACGGCCTGGACGAAAACCGATCGGAAGGCTAAGGGTCTGATCCGATTATTCCTAGCAGATTCAATCTTGACTAACGTCATGGAGGAGACTTCAGCACGAAGACTGTGGTGTAAGTTGGAATCCCTTTACCAGAGCAAGTCCCTGGTAAACAAATTGCTATTGAGGAAGAAGTGGTATAAACTTCGGATGCATGAGGGCGATTCATTTTCAGAGCACTTGACTCAATTCATTACCATTGTGAGTCAGTTAATCTCTATTGGTGAGAAGATCTCGGATGAGGATAGAGCCATCAGCTTGTTGTGCTCGCTGCTAGATTCATGGGACAATCTGATTGTTGTGATTGGGGGGAGTGGAGACAAGGAACTATCATATGATACTGTATGTGCATCTCTTTTATCTGAGGAGACCAGGAGAGGAGGTTCTAAGGTGACGAGCAAAGGTGCTTTGAGTGTATCTAGATCCGTCCTCAACGAAGGGAGAGCAAGCATAGTGGATATCGAGATAAGTCTCGAGGTAGATCCAAGAGCCAGGAGAAGGAGAAGAGTAAGAAGCCCGTTCGGTGCTGGAAGTGCAATGATATTGGTCATGTGAAGTCTCAATGTCCAAACAAGGCCGTTCAAAACAAGGAGACACCGACAACTTCTGGTACGAAGAAGGAGGGCGACGACGGTGACATGTACATCGCTGACGCGTGCGTTGCTCAGAGAGATTCTAATATGTGGTATGTAGACACAGGAGCATCATACCATATGACCCCTCATAGGCACTGGTTCTGTGAGTATGAGAGGTTTGATGGTGGAGATGTCATGCTGGGTGATGATTTTGCTGTGCAGATTATTGGGCGTGGCAAGGTGATGTTGAAGTTGTCTAATGGGATCACAAGGTCTCTTCCCAATGTGATGCACATTCCAGGGATGAGCAGGAATCTAATCTCGGTGGGTTCCATGGCGGATGTAGGAGTGCACTTCAGCTGTGACAAGAAATCTTGCAAGATGACAAGAGGGGGAATGGTGATTGCCAGTGGAGTGAGACATGGAACACTGTATACTCTGCTTGCTGATACAGTGGTTTCAAGTGGGGCTCTTATTTCTAAGAGCCAGGAGGTTGACCAGTAGGAGGTGTCCAGGATGTGGCATCATTGGCTTGGGCATATCAGTGAGAAGGGGATGTCAGTCGTGGCATCTGGTCAGATGGTGGAAGGGGTGCCAGAGTGCTCCACAAGCTTTGGGTTTTGTGAGCATTGCTTGCTTGGCAAATAGACCAGAGTAAACTTTCGTGGGACGGGAACGAGGGCAACTGAAGTGCTAGAGTTGATACACAGTGATGTGTTTGGGCCAACTCCAGCTCCATCTCTTGGCGGCGCAAGGTACTATGTGTCCTTTACTAATGACCTCTCACGTTACTCCTGGATCTATTTTCTCAGGTCCAAGTCAGAGGTTCTAGACAGGTTTAAGGAATTTAAGAACCTGGTGGAGAACTAGTTGGAGAGAAAGGTGAAGGTCCTCCGTTCTGACAATGGAGGGGAGTACTGCTCTGATGCTTTTGAGCGGTACTATACTGAGCAGGGGGTTGCACGACAGAAGACCACACCGTACACTCCAGAGCAGAATGGAGTGTCGGAGAGGCTGAACAGAACCTTGATGGAGAAGGCCAGGTGCATGCTCAGTTGGGCAGGCTTGGGGAAGGAGTTCTGGGCTGAAGTAGTGGCGACTGCAAATTACCTGAAGGACAGGTCCTCTACATCTGCTGTGGAGGGGTGTACACCCTTTGAAGCCATCTTCAAGAGAAAGCCAAATTTGGCATATGCTCGTGTGTTTGGGTGTGATGCATATGTTCACATTCCAAAGGAGAAGAGGGGGAAGCTTGATGTTAAATCTGAGAAGTGCATCTTTGTGGGTTACAAAGAAGGCAAAAAAGGGAACAAGCTTTGGAACCCTGTGACCAGGACTGTAACATTCAGCAAGGATGTGATGTTTCATGAAACCAGTCCACATGCAGTCACACAAGCTGAGAAGGCTAAAGAAGCAGACAAAGAGAAAGTGGTGGTGGAAGGAAGTTTTGAGAAAGGAGCTACCATTTTTGGGGCTGAATCTGCTTCTGAATCAGATGATTTGGAGGTGGTGAGAAGTGCTGATGAGTCAGAAGATGAAGCTGAGGAAATTCCACTGATGAGGAGATCAACAAGGGAAAGAAGGGCACCAGTGATATATCCCCAATGTGCAGTGGATGCACAATGTTGCCTGAGTATGCTTGGTGAAGATCCAACCTCTGCCAGTGATGCTAGATCAAGGGCTGATTCAAATCAGTGGGAGCTAGCCATGGTGAAGGGTGATGGCACTGTGGAGAAATACAAGGCAAAGTTGGTTGCAAAGGGATTCTCCCAGGTCGAAGGTGTCGATTATGATGTGATCTTCTCACCGGTAGCCAAGATGACGTCGATTAGACTGGTACACTCTATTGCGGCAGCACATGACTTAGAGATCGAGCAGATGGATGTGAAGACGGCGTTTCTTCACGGTGATTTGGAGGAGGAGATATACATGAAGCAGCCGGAAGGATTCGAAGCCAAGGGCAAGGAGGACCAGGTTTGCAGGCTGAAGAAGTCCCTGTATGGACTAAAACAATCTCCGAGGATGTGGTACCAGAAATTCGACAGCTACATGCTGGAGTTAGGTTTTGAAAGATCGAATTCAGACCACTGTGTGTACATCCAGAGAAAGGGAGAGCATTTCATCTTCCTGACACTTTATGTAGATGATATGCTACTGGTGGGCAATAGTGTCAGGATGATCCAACAAGTGAAGAAGCTGCTCTCAGCCAAATTCGAGATGAAGGATTTGGGGCCAGCAAGTGTCATCTTGGGAATGCATATTTCTAGGGATCGAAGCAAGAAGAAGCTTTGGTTGGGGCAGCAGAGGTACGTCGAGGAGATGTTGAAGAAGTTCAATATGACGGACTGCAAGCCAGTGGGAGCACCAATGCCAGTTGGGTGCAAGTTATCTGCAGAGTTGAGCCCAAAGACACATGATGAGGTCGAGGACATGGCAAAGGTCCCTTATGCTAGTGCTGTGGGAAACTTGATGTACGCCATGGTCTGCACTCGCCCTGACATTGCTCAAGCAGTGGGAGTGTTGAGCTGGTATATGGCTACACCAGGAAAGGAACACTGGAATGCTGTGAAGCGTGTGTTCAGGTATCTCCGAGGAACTTTGAATTACTCCCTAAGTTTTGAAGGGGATGGTGAAGGAGGAGTCCTGGACGTGGTTGGGCACGTGGAATCGGATTGGGGAGGTGATCTGGATAGCAGGAGATCCACCAGTGGGTACGTGTTCACATTGTTTGGAGGTGCAATCAGTTGGATGAGTCGGAGGCAATGCGTGGTGACACTCTCGTCGACGGAGGAGGAGTACATGGCTCTTACTCATGCAAGAAAGGATGCCATATGGATGAGGAGGCTAAGTTTGGAGCTCGGGTTTGAGCAGGGGCCAGTGAAAGCTGTGGTGTGACAGCCAAGGGGCTATTTAGCTAGCCAAGAATCCAGTCTTTCACGCATGAACCAAACACATTGACATCCAATATCATTTCATCTGGGAGAGGGTGGAGAAGAAGGTAGTTCGACTGGAGAAGGTGGACACGATGGTGAATAGCTCTGATTTTCTTACCAAGGCGGTTCCTGTTGCCAAATTTCAGCGGTGTGCAACAGCCGTAGGGTTAAAGAGGAAGGTTGGAGGAGCATCTCTCGTCGGATGAAGATGTTCACCAAGTGGGAGAATGTTGGAGTTGGGGAACACTTCTGGTCAGTGTTCGTAAAACGACGTTCGACGAACGGAGAAGGGTTCGTCGAAAGGTGTTCGATGAACGGAGAAGGGTTCATCGAACGACGTATATTGAAGGACGCATATTGAACGGAGAAGGGTTTGTCGAACGGCGATCGACGAATGGAGAAGGGTTCATCGAACGACGATCAACGAACGGAGAAGGGTTCGTCGAACTCCGCCTGCGTTCATCGAACGGGTCCTTAAGTAAAATTGTCTCAGCGGATATTCTCATGCCGTCTCAACGGATGTTGCTGAATCGTCTCAGCGGATATTATCATGCCGTCTCAACGGATGTTGTTGAACCGTCTCAGCGGATGTTGTTCTGAGCCCGATTTGGTGCCCTATGTAAAGGGTGCGTAACCCTGGTTTAGGGTTAAGCTTAAGAGAGTGCAACAGTGTTTTTAGCGGTTGTCCTTGGCGGCGGTTCCTCTGTTCTTGTTTGAAGAGGGTTGAGTGAGGTAGGATCGGTTTTCTTGATCCTTGTAACCTTGTAAGCTGTAATCTGATTTGGTGATTAGAACAACGTGAAGAGGAAGAGGAGAGGGGACGTAGCCCGGATTGGGGTGAACCTCTGTAGATCTGTGTGTCTTCTGTGATAGATCTGTGATTCTTGTGAATTTTTCCTTTCGAATTTCTCGTCTCGGCACACCCTATTTCTTTACAACCAAGTCCCCCCTCCCCCGTATACCGATCTGGTGGAATAATGGTCCTCTTGGACCTCCTCAGAGCTTTACTCTGATCCACCTCTTCAACCACAACTTCTGTACTAGCTCTCCTCTCAGGCATACTTGGAGCATTGCTCTCCCTGCTTCCAGAACCTGAAGCACCTGACCCAGAGCTAGAAGCACCTGGAGCACCTGGAGAAACGGGTAACTCCACCAGAACATCCCTTGCATCTTCCTCTGGTCCACCATCTACCCTGCTTCCTTGTATCTCAATAGAAGAGCTACCTTGGTATGACGTCAGCTCGTCGAATACAACATCCCTTGAGACCACATATCTCTGTGTCTCGGGATCCATGCATCTCCACCCTTTCTTCCGGTCATCATAACCGACGAAGACTAGTTTCCTTGCCTTTGTATCTAGCTTTGTTCGAAGGGCATCCAGAACATGCACGTAGCAGGTAGAACCAAACACTCGAAAGTGTTTCACGTTTGGCTTCTCCTTGAACATCAACTCACGAGGGGTCTTCATGTTGATGGGACTGAGAGGCATCTGGTTGATGACATAAGGCTGCACAAGACATTCCCTTTGCCCAGAAGGACTTTGGGATACTCATGGCATGAATCCAACATTTGCAGGTCTCCGTCAGATGGCAAATCTTCTGCTCTACAACTCCGTTCTGTTGTGGAGTGTGAGCACAAGAAAGCTCTCTTTGGATTCCATGCTTCCTGCAGAAGTTAAAGAACGCCTTGGAGGTGAACTCCCCTCCATTGTCTGTTCTGAACCTCTTAACCCGCAAGTTGAGCCGACCTTCCACCATCTCCTTGAACTCCACAAACCTCTCGAACGCCTCGGACTTCTCCTTCAAAAAATATACCCAAGTATATCTGGTGAAAGCATCAACCAAAATCAGAATATACCTGCTACCTCTAAGACTGGCAGTGTTGGTAGGTCCAAACAGATCACCATGTATGCACTCCAATGGTGTTTTGCATCTGCTTTGTCATTTATCAAATGGAAGACGTTGAGCCTTACCAAACTGACAACCTGCACAAACGTGACCATCTCTGAAAGATGACAAACTAGGCAGACCTTTCACAAGGCCTCTTCCCGCCATAGCCTTCAACTTATCCATCCCAACATGCCCAAATCTTTCGTGCCAGATAGCAGTGATGTCGTTAGCCCTCATCTTATCAACATAGGAACTTGTTGAGAGAACAAACAAGTCCTTCACCCGTCTTCCTACATGAGTGACCTCAACTTTCATGGCTGAAACATTTCGGAGAAATTTCACTTATGTTGGACCGAACAGAACGTGATAGCCAGCATCCACAATATTGGTCACTGAGTAGAGGTTCTTCTTCATCCCCGAAACATGATAGACACTCTTCAATGTAAGAGTACCTCTATCATCATTCAAGGAAACCACACCCTCCTTCTCTACTACATGTATAGTATCATCAGCCGTAATGATAACGTCATTACCTGTATATGCTCGCAATGAGGAGAACTTCGACTCATCCCCGGTGAGGTGATGACCACACCTAGAGTCCATTATCCAATCATTCTGATAGTTGATGGAAGCCAATGCCCAAACATAAATGCATGTCATGAACGCACCTCCACCACCCCAACTACCTTCAGAATTGGAACCAGCCTCTTCCTTTCCTGCAGCATGCCCTGGCTGAAGATTAACTTGGCAGTCTCTCTTGAAGTGACCAAACTTGTTGCACCTGAAGCATCTAGGTCCTTCCTCCTTTTGCCCATCACGCTTAGGAGCATAGCTCCTCTCCTGCTGATATGAAGTAGACGGACCATCATCTCCAGATGTCTTCTTCTTCTTGTCTCATCTCTTCTTCTTGCCAGAGAGGAGATCCTCACCTTCTCCCCCAGAGACTGACATCCCTGCCATTTGCTTAGCCAAACTCTCTTCCGAATCAAGTAAGTTCTCCAGCTCTAGCAACGATGGCTGATTGGCCCAACCTTGAACAGAAGTAACAAATGCCACATACTCCCTCCGCAAGCCGCGGATTATGTGTCTCTTCATCCGGGTCCAATGCCGATATCTCTACGCAAAGGTTCTTCATCTTCAAGAAGAACATTGAGATAGACAAATCTCCCTGAGTTGCATTTGCCAACTCATTCTCCAAGAATTGTAGCCTAGCAACATTCTTCTTATTGAACAAGCCATCCAAGGCTGTCCAAATTTCTGTTGCTGATCTACATCAGATGATGTGATCAAACAGCTCCGGAATGATAGCTCGCTTGAGAGTGAACTCAGCCTTCGCATTTGTTCTCTTCCAAGCCTTCACGAGCTCAGCATTCCCTTCAGCAGGAAAAACAGCTTGTCTCGCTTCTCCTCCTATTACCTCCCATAAGTCCTCCCCAAGAAGATAGCTCTCCATGCAAGATTTTCACTTCTTAAAGTTAGTCTGCATAAGGAGCTCAATACCAAGACCTCTAGCATATCCTCCTTCCATTGCAATCCCACTGATTGACAACCAACTTGCAAAAGTCCAAGCAGAAGGCCGCACTGATTACTACTCAACAACCTCGCCCTGATACCATGTTAAAAATTTGAGGTCTGGAGTTGAAGTAGAAAAGCAGAATACTTCACACAATCCACAAGCGTGGCAATCAATGACAATGGGAAGAACGAATAGTGCTTTGGCATTAACTATCTCTTTACAATTCGAGGCAAACATTGCGAGACATGATTCATAAGAACCGCGGAGGAGAGAAGCACAAAACAAAAAATACAAGCTGTCGGCGACTTGACAAACAGAGATCGCCAGACCGCGCGAACAGACAAGCCATGTGGTTAACCCCTGAGACCGCGCGAACAGAGCAGACCGCACCTGTTAGACTGCAACCACAGACCGCTCGACCTGCTGCTTTATTCAACTGCTGAATGACCGACAAAGAAACTGCTACCTGCTGCAGATCGCGACTCAAGACCGCCTGATCACTTAAGACCACCTGAACAACTGAGTCTGCTGCACAGATCAAGAACACCTAAGCACAGTCCGCCCAAACAGACCGATGCCAGATTGGTTTATTCAAAGCTGGAAGAAAGGAGAATGCTGACCGCAAACTGCAAGTCGCTGACCTGGGAACAGACAAATCGGTCAGACAAAACTCAAATCGCGCGACCTCTGAAAGAGACCGGCACAAACAAGCCAACTTTGGTTCTTACAGTTCTTCGATTACAAATGACGGCCCCTGCACCCCTATTTATAGGTGAGCTGACGGATGTCATCACCGCACAAATCGGGATATAATAACCGCTCATCATATCGCAAGCAGTCACACAAAGCAGACCGCCCGAGCTCAGCATAGCTAATAGCTCCCTTATTAGACCATACAGTTACATACAAACCGCCCGGTCACCGCGGTCTTCCAAAATAGACCGCCCGGTCTCTACTTAAACAACTGGCTGATTTGAACATGTCGCCAGAATAACCCGCGCAAGCCGCCCGGACACTTTGCGGTCTCCCAAATCAGACCGCCCGGAACCTTTCCACTTCCACTTCAAAAATTTAACAAATGTTTCAATTAATAAGATCTAATTAGATACTAATAATGTCGTGTTACTATGTATTAAACATCATATATTTATTACTCCGTGTATCTCCTCTTTTGTATTATTCCTCTTTTGTATTATTCCTCTTCTATATAGAGGGATGATTGTTTGGGTTAGTCAATTAATTGAAGAATGTCCGTCTAATATGGTATCAGAGCACAAGCTCCTCGTGCCCTACATAGCCCCTCGTCCCGCGCTCCACCTATTTTTGAGTTCTTTCATGGGCTCCATCGTGACTTTGATCAGATCAGTGATCAGATTCTTGAGCGCCACTATTACCATCCTTACCTGAGGTATGCAATATTGAGCAGCAGGAATTTAATCGTCAAGTGACCTTGCTTCCATAATCTACTCCATAAAGTCCCACTCTTACTGCTACAACACATATTCCAGATGTATGATAGATATGTGATGTTAGGATGAAAGAATCTGATAAAAACCACTTGGTTTGTGACTATTGTGGAATGGGACGCACACTAGGGACACTTGCTTCAGACTCCACGGGTTTCCATCACAGAGAGGAGGTGCCACACCACGGGGTGGTCATCGATATGGAAGACCTCCGGGCCATCAAGCACCTCCTCGTTCGACTCATTTCACAGATGTCACTGATGGCACACCTCCTGGAAATACTGAAACTGCCTCCTCTTTCTTTCCTGTTGCATTCTGCTAAAGAAATGTTGGCTCTACGCCGTATGATACATGGTCTTTCAATTGAGTCTACAATCTTATCATCGTCCTCTTATGCTCACACAGGGGCGCCAAGTGTTCATTCTACCACACCACCTTCCTCCACCCAGTGGATCATTGACTCCAGATTCATTGATCATATGACTGGCTCTGCCTCAGGTTTCGTATCATATACCCCCCTGTCAGTCCAAGATAAGATGAGCTTTGTCGATGGTTCTATTTCTTCCATTACTGAAAAGGGCTCCATCTCGTGCTCCTCCCTCACCTTTTTCTCAGTTCTTCATGTTCCTAATTTCACTCGTAACTTACTTTATATTAGCCACTTAACAAATTCAATGAACTGCTCTGTAACATTTCTTCCTTCCTCTTGGGTTTTTCAGGACCTGAAGTCAGGGAAGGTGATTAACTCTAGTAGTATGGTCAATGACCTTTATGTGTTCGAGTCCAGCCCAGTGCCACCTCTGCAGGCCTTCCATTCTAATTCACCCCACCTTTTGTACTCCTAGAACTGTCGCCTAGGACACTCATCTACCCATATTATGAAATTATTATTTCCTGATGTCAAACTATTTTTGATGCCTTTGTGTGTGATGTGTGCACTCCTAAAAAACATTAGCATACTACTTTTAATGTATAAGGACATTGTCTCGGGTCTTCTATTTTTTGTTGTACTTGGTTTCTTATATTTAATGTTTGTTTCTCTCACACTATTTGGCTATATTTGTTGAAACAAAATGCTTTCTCTACTTTTCAAAAAATTCATAAAATAATCTCTACGCATTTTCATATCAATATTAAAATACTACGCAGCAATCATGACAATGAATATATAGATTCCTAGTTTGAGGAATACCTTGAAGATCATGGCATCATTCACCATACCACATGTGCTTACTCTACCGCTCAGAATGGTGTTGCTGAGCATAAAAATATGAATTGTTAGGTGTAAATGGGTGTTCTCTGTCAAGCAGAACTCTCAAGGAATTGTTGAAAGGTGTAAAGCAAGGCTGGCGACAAAAGATTATACTCAAACTCTTGGGATTGACTATCAGGGAACATTTGCCCCGGTGGTGAAGACGTACTTTATAAGAGTCCTATTATCATGTGCTACTTATAAGGGATATGGCCTTTGTCAACTTGATGTGAGAAATGAGTTTCTCCATGGGAACCTAGAAGAGGAAGTTTACATGGCTCTTCTACCAGGTCGTGCCCCTAAAGGGTATAAGGAAAAGTTTGTAGGTTAAAGAAGACCCTATATGGATTGAAATAGTCTCCTAGAGCTTAGTTTGGGAGATTCTACAAGGTTATAGTGTCCTTCAAATATAACCAAAGCAATGATGCTCATACATTGTTCATCAAGCACAAGGCAGGTAAACTTATCGTCTTCATTGGCAATGTTGATGGCATTGTTATAACAAGTGATGATGTGGAAGAAATCAAGATTCTATAAGAAATTGGTTAGTGAGTTTGAGGTTAAGGACTTGAAAAAGTTAAGATATTTCTTGGGCATTGAAGTTTCAAACTATAAGCTTGGGATCTTTATTTCTCAGAGAAAATACACTATGGACCTTCTTGAGAAAACAGAGATGAGTGGGTGTAGACCTGTCGACTTCACAATCAAAGTAAGCCACAAATTTGGGCGAGATAACATGGAGGAAATTAAAGACATCACTGAACTTTATATGTTTGTAAGTAGGCTGATCTATCTATCTCATACACGCCCAAACATCTCTTATGTTGTGGGTGTTATTAGTCAGTTCATGCACTCAATGAAGACCCTCTATATGGATGCTGCGCACATAATTCTTAGGTATCTCAAGTCTTCACTTGGAAGCGGGACCTTATTTGTTCCCAATAATCTCCTGAAGATTGAAGTCTACATAGATGCAGACTTGTATGGGTCTACTGAAGATCGACCATCTACTTCAGAATATTGTTCTCTAGTGGGCGAAAATCTTGTTGACCGGAGGAGTAAAAACATGTTGTGGCAAGATCAAGCGCAGAAGCCGAGTTCAGGGCCATGGCTTGTGGGGTCTGTGAAGGCCTATCGTTACGCTCCTTGATGAGTGACCTATGCCTCACTGAAAACGAACCCATCAAACTCTATTGTGACAACAAGGTTGTTATCAACATCGCACAAAACCCCGTCCAGTACGATCAGACCAAACACATTGAAGTTGACCGATATTTCATCAAAGAGAACATAGAGGTGTCATGTGTACACCCTTTGTTCCCTCCGACAGACAACTTGCCACATACTCACGAAAGGACTGAGTGGAAGGGCTTTTGGAAAGTTGGGCCTGATCAACATCTCACGACCAACTTGAGTGGAATTATTATGTGTTTAACATCATGTATTTATTATTCTTGTGTATCTTCTGTTTTGTACTATTCCTCTCCATATATAGAGGGGATGATTGTTTGAGTTAATAAATTAATTGAAGAATTTTCGTCTAACAAATAAGAATAATTAAGATTAATGTAAAGTAAAGATCACTAAAAGTCTGTTCAGTCAGATGGAATTGGGGTTTTGGAATTGTAACTGGATGTCCAATTCCAGTGAAAGCATTTAAGGTCTCAATCCATTCTAATGTTTTTAGGGTCAATTCTAATTTTAGGGTCTCAATCCATCCAATCGAACATATCTTAGGGTCCGTTCGTTTGAACGGAATTGCCTTTCTAGAATTGGTTTTTCGACGAAAACCAATATTTACATGAATTGGATTTTTACAGAATTCCAATTTTGTTGTTCGGCTGTAAGATTGAATCAGTCAACAAAATTAGAATTAAGGCACAAAAGTTTTTCGGCTGAATAATGGATTGGTCTTGGAATTGACATTATACAATAACTTTATAAATCTCAAAATAGGCATCAGCGCCGAATGCATTAAATTGCACAATATGTTTTAAGACGCGTATTTTTCGCCCAAGCGCATTTTTTCCGCCCAGGTGCGCATTTTTTTCCCGGGCGCACATTTTTCTCCAAGACGCGTGTTTTTCGCCAAGGTGTGTTTTTTGGCCCATGACCGCATATTTGCCCGATTGCGAGTTCTTCGGTTGAGAGTGCATTTTTTGGCACGGAAGCACACTTTTTGTATTGACGCGCATTTTTTGCCAGCGCGCGCATTTTTTTCACTTGCGCACATTTTCGACCGAGCTTGTGTTTTTCGGCCCAGGTGTGTATTTTGCGGCCCAGGCAAAAAATGCGCGGTTGGGAGAAAAATGAGCGCCCGAGCATAAAACGAGCGCCAGGGCCGAAAAAAACACGTTTTGACGAAAAATGTGCGTCCGCGCAAAAAAATTTCCCGCACAGAAAAACGCGGTTTGGCGAAAAACGCGCGCCCGGATGAAAAAATTCGCGCCCGCCTGAAAAACGTGCGTCCGTGTGAAAAAACGTGCGCCCGGGTCGAAAAATGCGCGCCCGACCGAAAAACGCGCTCTTGTGCGAACAACACGCTTTAGGGTGAAAAATGCGCGCTCGAGCAAAAAAAGAGTGCCCGGGCGAAAAATGCCCGGCAGGCCGAAAAACACCCGGTCGGCCGAAAAACGCCCTCCCGCGAGAAAAATACGCGCTCGGGTGAAAAACGCGCGCTCGAGCGAAAAATCACGCTCCCGTGCGAAAAACGCCCGGTTGGGAGAAAAATGAACGTCCGGTTAAAAAACACGCGCCCGACCGAAAAACTCGTGCCAGGCCGAAAAACACACGTTGCAGGAAAATGCACGCCCGGGCGAAAAAATCCGCGCATAGGTCAAAAAACTCTAGCGAAAACATTCGATTATGCGGAAAACTCAGGGGCGGAGGTAAGAATTGGCTATTTGATTTTTTTTAGTTCATTGTCACAACCATGAGTTTTCACATGAAAGCCAATATCCGCTTAAATTCCGTTGCGCCGAACATTAGAATTGGATTTCTAATCTCTAATGACAATTCCAGAAAGTCAATTCCGTTCAAACGAACGGACCCTTACAGGTTCTATAAACATTTAAGTTATGGATGATTAAATTTTGTATATATTTTATTAAAATAATTATAGATTAATTATTAAAGATATACACATGTTTAGATTTAGTTAAGACTTAAGTTGCATTGCCGCTTATTCATACACAGGCATGATCAACTTAACTATTTAATCCGTCCAAATTATTAGTTCCTAAAATTTTAATTAGAATAACAGAGGATTGATTGAATATTAATAAAAATATTAAAATGACAATAATTTATGGTAATTAAGTCTAGGGTAATTGATTAATATATTAATAGGAAATTAAAGAACTATTTAGGATAAGTAGGGCTTAAAGGCTTACAGCTATTAAGAATAATATCAATTAATTCCATGTATTTATAAGGATTACCATGTTAATATGTAATTCTGTATTTTTTTTGAAGTGATATACAATTTAACAAAATAATTCATACTAAATATTTATTTGAATGATTAGAAATTAATAATATTATAATTAAATTTTTCAAGAAATTATATTTATTATATTTTGTTTTGACTAAATAATGTTATATTAATAAAAAAACATTAGTTGATAAGTTCAAAACATATTAGAGATTGCAATATTAACCTCATTTAAATAGGACATGAAATTGTAAAGCAGATAATTAATATAGATTAAACACTTAATTATGCCATTAAATACAGAAACTGTGGCTTCACTTTTCCAGTTTTTACAAGCAAGGAAATAAATGTAAAATCAAAGCTTCACGTAAACAATGGCTAACCTGTAGGACGAAACGCCAAGACGGTTTTGAACTGTTGCTTACATGATTTCAGGTACTCTTTTAAGTTCTGTAGGGTAACTTCTTAAGAATGTAAGAAAAGATCGAAAGTTCTTTAAAATATCAAGTGCAAGTACTAATCCAGACCTCATGACGCAACTGAGAAATGTAAGTGTATATTCGGACTAATAACGAGCTCGGGGGCTATGCGTGTGGAAAACCTAGGTATTCTACTATATATACCTAGCTGGAGGCAACAGAGAGATAGTTCCACTTAGAGTTTCTCCGGATGTTTCGAGCAACCCCTCACAATCTCGAAACAGAGCCTTAGGGTTCGCTCTCGCCCCCGTCGTCCGCGTCGAAGTCGCTGCTCGATCGCGCCTTCGCATCTCCCGTCGATCGCGCCTTCGCATCTCCCGTTGATCGCGCCATTGCTGCTGCCGCTCGCGTGCGCCGCTGCTGTTGCCGCTCGCGATCGAAGAAGGAGGTAGCTGTCGCTGCTTGGTTGCTGCTGCCGTTCGCGGAGAAGCTCGAAGCCGCCGGTTGCTCGCGTGTTCTCCATCGCAACTCGTTGCCTTCTTCCCCGTCGCCGTAAGCAAGGAGGAAGCCCTCGGTCGCTGGTTCTTCACCGTCGCCGTGCGTGAAGGAGGTCGCCGCCTCCATCGCAGTCGTTCGCCGAGGAAGAAGCTCCAGATCTGCTGCTGCGCCGCCTCCGAAGTCCAGATCTGCCGCTGTTGAAGGCAGATCCGTGCCCTAGAGCCGCTGCCCGTGCGCCCAGGACACGCAGAACCTCCGCTCGTGTGCCTGTCTGAAGCAGCCGTTCTTTGCAAGAAAGGGAGTTCACGAACGACCACTGATCGTGCGCTCGACCCTTCGCGCACGACTGCTGATCGTGCGCTCTTCAGCAGCCAGCCAGTTCCTTCGCGCACGACCGCTGATCGTGCGCTCGGCAGTTCACGCACGATCACTGCCCGTGCGCTCTTCAGAAGACAGTGCCCGTGCGCCACTGTTCTCCCGTGCCTCCAGATCCTCCTCAGCCGCCTTCCGCCTCTTCCCGCCGTCGCCGTCTCCAAGCACAATGATGAAGGGGAACAACTTCTCGACACCCGCTCCAATGCTAAAGCTGGAGAAGTTCACGGCGACTGAGTTCAACACCTATAAGTTGAACACTCAGTTCGGGATGAAGTTTCTGAACGTGTACTACACAGTTCAGTCCGATGGCGCTGAGGTCGTTGGGACTGCTGATGAGGCCCAGTGGTTTTCAGATGAAGACTTCTGCAGGGACTACCTGCTCAACTGTTTGTCTCCCAGCCTGGCCCAGACCTACATGAAGATGAGCACTGCAAAGGAGATCTGGGATGCGCTGCAGGAGCACTTCAGGAAGGAGGAGGACATGTCCAAGACGCACCTAGTGGACAAGTTCTACTCTTTCAGCTTCGACGAGGAGAAAGCCATTCTCCCTCAGGTATCAGAGTTTGAAATTTTAATTGATTCTTTGCATAGTGAGTCCATCAGTCTGCCCGAAAGTTTTGTTGCGAGCACGATTGTATATAAATTGCCCTCCTCGTGGTACAATTTCAAAACGGAAATGTATTGCAAGAAGATGCAGGTTGGTCTGAACGACCTCAAACATTTCATACGCATTGAGGATGAGAACAGGACGAAGAACGCTTTGGAAGCTGTTGGCAAGCAGAAGGCTGCTGCCAACATGATTTCAAGCTCCAAGCGGCCTCCGCCCCCTCCCAAGACCAAAACGTCTCGTATTGGCCCCCAGGTTGCAGGCCCGAGTAAACCCTCTAAGAAATTTAAGGGTAAATGTTATAACTGCAACAAGTGGGGACATTGCGCATCTGACTGCAAGCAACCGAGGAAAGAGAGAACCCGGGCACCACAAGAAGGCAACCAAGCCCATTTGGTCCGCCAAGCTGAGCCATCCGACTCTGTTGCCATGGTCGGACACGCGCAGGCCAGCACGGAGTGGTACCTGGATTCGGGGGCAACGTGCCACGTTTGGGGGCAACGTGCCACGTTTGCAACAATGCTAATCTTTTGACAGAGCTGAAGGATGCAAAGGAATCAGTTACTGTAGCAAATGGAGGCACAACTGACTTGTTGAAGGTGGGGAATGCAACTCCGCTGCTCTCCTCAGGTAAGTCTTTATTTTTAAAGAATGTCAAATTTATACCTTCTCTAGCTGCTAACTTAGTGTCTATTAGTTTGTTATGTGATGCGGGTATGTCGCTTATGTCCAAAATATGATGTACCGTCTGAGTCTAGCAAGTGAGGTAGTCCAACAAGTTCAATTGAACTTAGTTAGCCCTAGGACTCTACACGAGAGACTAGGACACGTCAACTACAGGAAAATGTTCCAAGTATCTAGAACTCACAAGATCACATTAGACACTAAGTCTCCACTTGATAAATGCGAAGTGTGCGCTTAGACTAAGATCACTAGGGAACCTTTTGGGACGGTTACTAGGAGCACAACACCTCTTGAGCTTATACATTCCGATATTTGTGACTTTAAAAGTTTTGTCACTAGAGGTGGGAGGAAGTATATGATCACGTTGATAGATGACTGCACGAGATTCTGTCATATCTCGTTGCTTAAAACTAAAGATGAAGCGTTTGAAAAGTTTTGTCTTTTCAAAACCAGGGTAGAAAACCAACTAAGCATGAAAATTAAATATTTTAGGAGTGATAGAGGAGGAGAATATATGTCCAGTGAGTTCAGATGCTTCCTTGCTTCACAGGGCTTCATAGCAGAAACCACTGCTCCTTATTCCCCACAATCTAACGGCATAGCCGAGCGCAAGAATAGAACGTTAACAGAGATGTTGAACTCTATGTTGCTCACTGCAGGCATGCCTTCCGCTTATTGGGGTGAAGCAGTCTTGACCGCGAATCACATTCTGAATAAAGTCCCTCATGCTAAGTTAGAGGTTGCTCCCTACGAGCTTTGGTTTAAGAGACCCCCATCGTTTACTCGACTTAAGACTTGGGGTTGTAAAGCCTATGTCAGGGTCCCTGACCCTAGAAGGCCTAAATTTGGACCTAGGACCAATACTTGTCTCTACTTAGGTTGTGCTGAGGATAGTGCTGCAGATAGGTTCCTTGATATTTCTAATAATAACATAATAGAATCTAGGGATGCGGTGTTCTTCGAGGATAAGTTCCTCAAAAATAAGAACTTAACAATCCCAGGTATGCAAGTAACTATTACTGAAGAAGATCCTACTTCAGTACCGAGCACCTCCTATTCCGTTCCGGTAGATAACTCTGGCCTAGAGTCTAGGAGAACTTCTGTGAGAGAGCGAATTCCACGAACCTTCGGTAGTGACTTTGTGACCTACCACGTTGAGGCCGATCCATCCACCTATAAGGAAGCGATGAGATCCAGGGATTCACTACTCTGGAAAGAAGCTATAGATGAAGAGATGAGTTCTCTTCTTCAGAATAACACCTGGACGTTGGTTGATAAGCCAATAGGGGCTAAAACCGTAGGGTGTAAGTGGGTTCTGAAAAAGAAATTGAATCCTGATGGTAGCGTAACTAAGTATAAAGCACGCCTGCTGGCTAAAGGTTTCACACAAGTAAGCGGAGTAGATTACTTTGATGTCTACTCACCCGTGTGTCACTTGGCAACCATTCGGGTTCTCTTTGCTATTGCATCTATTGAGCATTTTGTTGTTCATCAGTTGGATGTTAAGACTGCGTTCTTGAACGGAGATCTGACCGAAGAGATCTACATGAGTCAACCTGAAGGTTTCATTGTAGACGGTCACGAAACGAAAGTCTGTAAACTTCTTAAGTCTTTATACGGACTAAAGCAAGCACCGAAATTATGGCATGAGAAGTTCGACTATAGTGTAAAGAACATGGGATTCATGTCGAGTCTTTTGGATAAATGTCTTTACATACGTAATAGATCAGATAAAGTCGCCATAATATGCTTGTACGTGGATGATATGCTTATTCTGGGGTCTGATCAATCCGAAGTGGATGACGTTAAGTTAGATCTCATAAAAGAATTTAGCATTAAAGTCCTAGGTGTAGCTAACACTATACTAGGCATGCAAGTGAGCTTTGGGAAAAATGGTATTTCCCTAAGTCAAAGCCACTACATAAAGTCCTTGTTGGACACGTGGGGATACAGTGGCAGTAGCGCATCTGAGACACCATACGACTACACTAACCGCCTAAAGCCCAATGAAGGAGCTATGGTTAGACAGTTAGATTATTCTAAACTGCTTGGTAGCCTCATGTATGCCATGGTCTGCACTAGACCTGACATAGCCTTTACGGTCGGCATGTTGTGCAGATTCACTAGTAATCCGGGTAAAGACCATTGGAACGCCTTGGGTAGGCTCATGAGATACTTAAAGCACACTCAAAAGTATGCTTTAGTTTACACTGGTCAGCCTTCAGTTCTTGAAGGTTATTCTGATGCTTCATGGTGCTCAGAATTAAACGACAGCAAGTCCACTAGTGGTTTTGTGTTTACACTAGGAGGAGCAGCTGTAGCCTGGAAGTCCAAGAGGCAATCCTATATTGCTCTCTCTTCTATGGAGTCCGAACTCTACGCTCTTGCGTCAGCAGGAGAAGAAGCCGAATGGCTGAGAGATTTGGTGATGGACATTCCTTTGTCGAGCCTGAAAAAAATGAGTTCTGTTGCAGTTTACTGCGATAATCAGGCTACTAAAATGATTGCTACGAACACTTTGTTCAATGGCAAAAGAAGGCATCTCAGGCTGAAACAATCCTGGTGGACCTCTCTCATAAGTCAAGGGATTATGTCCCTTATTGATGTGAGATCGAAAGATAATGTTGCAGACCCTTTGACCAAAGGATTGAATAGAGCTCTCACAATCAAAACATCGGGGGAAATGAGATTAAAGTTCATAGAAATATGAAACTTTTCTCCGCAGTTTATGTTTTAACAGTGAGAACCTAGTCGCAACATTCAAATATCTAAAAACAGACTAAAAACCCAAATAATTTCTTGATGAAAACCCAAGATGGTCTGGTGCCGGTTATTCCACATTTGATAACCAGGCAACTTTCTCATTGTAAGTTGATTCAAGAATTATTCAACTGGAAATTGAAAGTCGTTGTAAATGTTAATCTAAACATTATTGGTCACTGCACATTATTCCATATTTGATAATGTTGCACGTGATGTGTGCCCACATGTGTTGGTGAGGCACATAGTGATCAGTAATGAGTAAGATAACGGGTCTAGTCCTAGTTAGACTAGATGAGATGCTGACAGAGTTACTTCACCGTTGCTAGAAGTGCTAAGCTCATTTAGTAAGAGCTAGTTTACTTTAAACGTTACTGCATACGATTATGAATTCATAGAGTCTGACTCGTGAAATTCCTTGCAGGCTACAATGGAGATTATGGAGGAGATGTAGACATGGACATGGATGACGATGATCTACTAGACGAGTAGAATCATCAAACGTTTTATTTCATGTTATGTTTTGTAATAATTATTCAGACTATATTTTTGGGATAGAATCTGTGGTTTTCTGACTTGCCGTTTAGGCAAAAACCTTTTCATATGTTGATTAGTATGATCTATCCTAAATGCTTTGTTTAGTTTGTTTATTATTTTGTCTACTCTCCAGCACCCCGAAACGTTACGTTATTTGTCACGAATATAGGAGAAGATTGTAAGTGTATATTCGGACGAATAACGAGCTCGGGGGCTATGCGTGTGGAAACCCTAGGTATTCTACTATATATACCTAGCTGGAGGCAACAGAGAGATAGTTCCACTTAGACTTCCTCCGGATGTTTCGAGCAACCCCTCACAAGAAATAGGTAAAACATAAAGTGGGGAACCTTCTGGGCATGAACAAAGCCTTCCAGAAAGTTCAGGCCAACCAAATGACTGCAAGATATTTCTCCTCGAAGCATTTGCATATATTGGGACCTAGAAAGGAGAATTTTCTTAATGGAAGATGCTAAGTATAACTCGTTGAAGATTACAAAATTGACTAAATAGTTAAATATTCGATTAAAAAAAACAATAACAAATACAGACAACTAATTAGCTAATTCCAACTAAACAGAACTTAATGCAAATGTAAAACTGCAATAAATAAATGTCAACATTGATAAATTTACAAATGGCTGTTAAACGACTCACAACAACAACCTGAGAACAACATAAATCAGTAATGAGACAAGAAAATTCTTTAAATACCTACTTTAACTTTATTCTGCGTGTAGCATAGTTTCTACTTTGTATAGAACGATATTCATCATACATTAAATATTTGTACTCCAATTAATGCTCTTCAGAAGCCATCGATATAATTTGACTCATTCTCATCGACAAGGTATCAGAAAAGTAGCCCTAATCACTTGCCTTCCTCTCTTGAAGTTGCCAGCGCTCGGTATCACATAATAACTGTTTCCTCTTCATGCAATTGCTCTCACTAAAGATTCTTCACTCACACCGCTCTTCACTCACACTGCTCCTCGAAACTTCCTCCATAAATTCATTGCGCACTCTGGCATCTCTCCGACGACACAAGCTACTCCCACAACTTTCAATAGCATCTCCTCCAAGCTTTTCTGCAATCAATGCAAACTTCTCCTCATTACGCCTTCAATAATAACCACCAGCCTTTGATTCTCAGTCTCTTGCAGTCTTTGATATTCTTGTCCTGTCAATGACTATCGGCTATTATTCCTTGTCGCGAATCCAGCTCTTCTCAGCTCATATACCACTCAACTATTAGATATGATACAACCAAAAAGAGGAGGTGAATGTGGTTGTGAGGTACAAGGTGCCAAATGATTGCACAATTAAATCAATAAGTCACCACACAGATAAAGTCGCAATCAAGAGAAAACACAGGCATGCACAATGCCAAAGAACAGTGAACGATATAAATAAATGATCCACTGAAACACAACAGAGATGATAATACAAAAGATTTTCCAATCGATACTCTAAGAAACTTGCGTTGTCATCCCAAAACTCCAAAGTAAAAAGAGGAGTAGGACGGGGTTTATAAGCATAGGCATGTGATGCGTAGTATGCAATGTGGGTCTAATAAACAACATGGGCTACCGGGGATAATCTGTAAATGGGGTGGTCCAACACGATGAGATCCCATACGACGCGGTCCCACACGACGCGGGCCGTCTGGAATCAGGTCAACCAACACGCTCCAAAGCGGGTCAAACCAACGTTCTGATACCATCTAAGAAACCACACTTCCATCCCAAAACTCTGAAGTGAAAGGAGTGGGATGGGGCTTATAAGCATAGGAGGGTAATGTACGGTAGGAAATGTTGGACTAATCAACAACACAAACCATCGGGGAACCATCTAAGAAACCTGCACTTCCATCCCAAAATTCCGAAGTGAAAGGAGTGGGATGGGGCTTATAAGCATAAGAGAGTGATGCGCGGTAGGCAATGTGGGA
This sequence comes from Dactylorhiza incarnata, assembly GCA_033032865.1. Taxonomy (NCBI): domain Eukaryota; kingdom Viridiplantae; phylum Streptophyta; class Magnoliopsida; order Asparagales; family Orchidaceae; genus Dactylorhiza; species Dactylorhiza incarnata. The sequence continues at coordinate 9,667,373 of JAWHQI010000015.1, forward strand.
CTAACCAACAACACATGCCACCGGGTATAATCCGCACATGGTGGGGGGGGGGGGGGGGGGGGGGGGGTTCCAAACGACATGGTTCCACACGACGCAGACCTACTGGAATCAGGTCAACCAGCACACCCCACAATCAAAGTAAGTGACATTTACATAAAATCATGCTATGCAAGAATGTCATTTGCTATACATTAAATAACTCATGCATCCTAACATAAAACTTCCTAGAAAGCAAGTATGTAAACTAAACAGCAAGTGACAACAGAAAAATTAGCAAGTAATCTAACACTGGAAAACTAAAGCTGAAACTAAAGAACAACTACCTCACAACAGTGAGGGGAAAGCGGGCAATTACAACAAACCACAGCTCCGAAAAACACAACTTTACCACCCAGACTGCTACTGCTCCGAGCCCGAGACATTCAAAAGAAAAGAATTCCTCAGCAAAAAAGTGCATGTGGCAGCAAGAATAAAACCAAGATTTCAATAAACAAGGGTTAGCAACAAATCAAATAACAGATTTGCAGGAATAGATATTTTAACAGTTACACAATGATTAACTTGAATCAACCCAAGCCGGCTCAATCGAGTGCACTCGGTAAGAGAAATGCCTGCACCAAAAGTAATGGCCATATATATTATAATAATACACATATATATAAATAATCTTCAACCACTTGTGATCAGCTCGAGAAAAAGGGCATCATTTAACGCCGGGCAAAATACAAAGCCTCGGGTGTATGATCCAAAAACAAAAGGCACTGCGACGGTGGTACTTTCCACTAACACTCACAGCCCTACAAACCAACAGGAGTGCTGTGGCGGTGATTCCAGTCCACACAAACCAACAGCCAAATCAGGGGCACCGTGACGGTGACTCTTAGCTCACACAACCAACAGACTCCAACAAAGCAAACATAGCTCTCATAACTAACAGAGCAAACACGACTCATATATCCAACAGGACAAACAAAAGAGTGTCAGGAAGGAAGACATGATTACAGTTCTGATAGTTTATTTAGGTGTAGTCAATAATACCTAGAGGGGAGGGGGGTGAATAGGTTTTACTTATTTTCTTTATCTAATCCTAATGTATCTAGCTGTCGAAAACTCAATCACAGAAAGCACACAAGGATTTATAGAGGTTCCTCAAGACAGGGTGTCTTGAGTAGTCCTCTTTCCCCCTTCACTTTTCTAACAGTGAGATAGACAAGGCCACAAACTCCAATCTCATCTCCTTGAGCTTATACCACAAGTTCCTCAGAACTTCTCAGATCAAGAGTGATCCTACCTCAGACACAGCCCTACACTCAGGCTCAGCAGCCCTACACCTCAGGCACATCAGCCCTACACTCAGGCTCAACAGCCCTACACTCAGGCTCAACAGCCCTACACTCAGGCTCAGCAGCCCTACACCTCAGGCACAACAGCCATACACCTCAGGCACAACATCCCTATACATCAGAGTTATGTAACTCCTACCACTCAGAAATCACACAGATCTCCTACCTCAGACCTATCAAGAAGTCCTACCACTCAAGCTGTCAACACAAATTTACACACAGGCTCAACAACATTTCACTCAGGCAACAATGCCTTACAAGGATATGGGAGTGTTTGTACTAAATACAGAAGATAAAAGGATTACTCTCAGGTCTTCTGTTTTCTTTCTTCAGATCTGAAGGACAGCAGCTTCAGGTTTGAATCACCTTGATCTTCTCCAGCAAAGCAGAAGATCAACTTGCCCTTCTTGAGTTGGTACAGGAAGAGCTAACTAATCTCCTTCAGAAGATTAACTTTAGCTCCAGAGAACAACTTCAACTGGCTGAAACGTGAATGCTCAATTGCGGCTTGCAGCAAAAGCTTTTCAATGGAACAATGCTTATTGTTGTGCCCTAGCTTTTGCTTTTATACCTCCAGAAGGCTTCAACGGCTATTTCGATCCTCTTGACACAGTATGGGGCAGATTGGAGTTGCTTTTCCTTTTTTATTTTCGCTTACGCCAAAAGCAGATCCCGTCAGCGCATTTGAATCTGTCTCAGCGGTTGGGCTGAGACAGCTTCCAGTCTCAGTGGTTTCTCCAGTCTCCTTCTCAGTGGATCCGCTGAGACGGCTCCTCGTCTCAGCGGTTTTGACCCTTCGTCTCAGCGGTTTTGCTGAGACAGATCTTCATCTCCTTGTAGATGATTTATTCTCATCTAAGGGCATGTTTGGCCCTTCCTTTTGAGTCACCCGTGCCTGTATATCCTACACAAGTATAACTTTGTTAAATACAATATGTCCTTAGCATTGAGAGTGATGCCTCTTCAAATCAAGGTAATATTGAGGGCAATATACCCAACAATCTCCCCCTATTTGAAGAAGGCAGAACATCCCCAATGCTAAGGTCCATTAACAATAAAAATCATATCACAGAAAAATGATCTCACAGAAAAATGATCTGTGAAGCATAGGTTCTTACTTAGCAATGACTCTTTCTCCCCCTTTCTGGTTTCTTGAACTAATTATCCCATTAGGGATTGGGAGGCAACATTTATAGATCCCTTTGGATCATCTTATAGGTCAACCTACACAATCTTGGCATTTGCCATCTCCCCCTCAACCTGAGCAGGGAGTTTGCTCCCCCTTAATTGGTGAGCAATTTCTATAATAACTGAACCTGTTCAAATTGAACATCCCATTCTAGCTCCTGAATACTAAAGATGAAGGTACAAAGTACATATAGCACTAGTAACAAACACAACATATGATCAAAAGATGAAATATCATTTCAATTTAAATGTTCAGTACAGATATTTCAAACAATACAACTGATGATAAAAAAAATATTTCAAGGCATGGTCTTCTTAGATGGACCCTGGGAAGAGCATTCTCCATCTTTGGACTTCCTTTTTCTAGCTTCAGTAGCAACCTTGATCTTCTCCTTTACTTTGAAGTATAGAAGAGTCTTGGGAATATATCTTGTGGGAATCCTTACAGGAGTTTCCCTTCTCACCAAGTTTTCTTTGAGAATCATTTCCCTTAAGGATTCCCTCTCAAGATGCTTAATCCATTCAACAGCTGAGTAGACATGGTCAATGTCCTTCATTTGATTGCCATGTCTCACCCAAGTGTTAACAACAATTGTGTCCAACTCTAGATTGTCATCTTCATGGAGTGGATCCTCTAATCTTTCCATTCTTTTCTGGGCCATATATTCTTCAGCAGTTTGAATGCCCTCTGCCCTTCTCCACTTTGCTGCTCTCTCATCAGCAATCAGATTTGATTGACTTTGGAAGTCAAAGTCTTCATTTCTGCTTGGGTTCAAGATTGGAAGATTCAAGGCAATTCTTGTTCCCCGCAGCACTTTTAAGCTTGTGTCCCACTGAATATCAGTAACCTTTCTGACCATTGTAAGGATATTTTCTTGAATAGCACTGGAAGCATTGTTGACCACTTCCACCACTTGCTTGCTGGCTTCTGCTTGATTGGAGAGTATCAGTTTGTGGGCAGACTCCAAGTTGTTATACAGCTGTATGTGAGCTCCTTTCAGCTTAGCATGTCGATTGGTAATCTTCTCCTCCCCTTATTTGCTATTTTCCACTATCTTCTTCTCTATTTCAGAGTGTTGATATATTATGGATTGGGAGAGAGTTTGAAAAGTGCTATCCACATCATCCAAAATACTTTCCTTGACCTTGTCAATGTGGTTCATGACATGGCTGCTAGATGTGTTAGCCACTTGTGCCATCCTTGCAACTGCATTCTCCCAGACATTTTGGTTTTTGTAAAGATGATTCTTGACATATGTGATGTCTTTGGTGGAGACCTCTTGATGATCAGTATTTTGCTTCAGTACAGTGTGCTGAGCAGCAATTGTGCTTTTGGCCATTTCAAACCATCTTGTCATTTGCAGGAGGATATGATCTGATGCAGGTTTGACATCATTAACCTGGGCATTCAACTCAGTTTTTACTGCAGCCACTCTTGACTCCATTCTTTGCTCACTGGCCTGGATCTCCTGAGTCAATGCAACTCTTGTTGCATACAACTCATCCCTTATCTGAGCAGAGACATCATGGACCTTTTCAGCAACTATCTCTTTCATAGACAACATCTGACCCTCAATCATGGTTTGTATTGAGTTTAGTAGGTCAGATGTGTCCAGAATAGCAACTGGCTTTTCCTGGGCCAATTCCTTTTCAACCACCACTTCAGCTCTACTATGAGTAATATCCCTTCCATCATCAGGGATCTACTCTGTTGGAGTTTCCGAGGTGATCTCAAAGCAATCAATTGTTAGTCTTGCTGCCAACGCAATATGAGCCTATAGGGTCGCACATAAAAGCGTTTGGAGAAATTGGAGAAAGGATTGTGTTGGCCTTACTCATATTGGATATGAGTGGAGGACCAATCCTGTGACTGCTTGGAATTAAGTTGAGAATGTCTCAACGGGAAATCGTTTAAAGGGTTTAAACGAATTGGTTTATACATGACAAATTCGGCTAAAGGGTTTAACCGAATTGTGTCAAATTCGGCTAATGTGTTTAACCGAATTATGTTGATTCGACTAATGAAATTCAGCTAATATGATTAACCGAATTTATTACAAGTTCGACTAAAGGGTTTAGCCGAATCAGGTCAGTTCGACGAAAGGGTTTCGCCGAATTTATATAGCCGAATTCATATAGACAAATTCGTCGAAATGGTTTCGCCGAATTCGGTTATAGTGTTTCGCCGAATTCGGTTATAGTGATTAGTCAAATTCAGTTAATTTGATTAGTCGAATTCGACGAATGTAAATCTGGACATATATTCTGATTTTCCCTCTGGTCTGCGGATAGCCTTTCCTATACCCTGCGTATATAAAGGCATGCGATTAGGTCTTCGAAACACACGGTTTTAGACTTAGTCCTTTTCGCGATTTAGAAGAACTGCCGACCGAAACTGTTCCGCGCCAGGGCACGTTCTTCCCGTCCGCCGATCGTGTTCCATTGCCGCTCATCGCCGCCGTCGGTCGCCGCCTCCCCTGGATCAGATCTAGCAGTCCGTGGGTCGTTGAGAGCTTCCTTCTCTGACCTAGTTCTTGTGCGACAAGAAGCTAGAGTTCTCCATCGTTCGTGTGGATCGCTGTAGAGGAGCCGATACATTTCGGTTCTTGGAACTCAGATTTCTGATTTCTCTCTGGAGCACCTTGGTTGAGTGTTGAATCAATCCCGCAAAGGTACTTTGTATTTCGATTTGCTTATTCTCTTGAATCATGAAAACCGCATGGTCCGTTAGCTTCTTTTGGGTTGTTCTTGTTATTTCCGCTGCGCATATTCGATATGTCATCCCTTTAGAGGGGTATAGAAAACCCAACATGCTCCCCCTCAGATGGGGCATTAGGTGTACCTTAAAGATTGGGCGGGGGGGGGGGGGGGGGGGGGTTGGTTCCTGTTGATGTCCCCCCCCCCCCCCCACTTGCATACCCACCTCCACAGTCATAGGTAGGGCTATGCTCCCTCTCACTTGGGGCATCCATAGATGGAGAATTTTGTCTAAGGTCACCTAAAAAATGATTGATGAGTTAAACACCTAGACTATACTATTGTTAGAGAGGAGAGGCCTAACTGAAATCCTAATTTACCATGGATAGGTGAATTGGGAAATTCATCTTCAGCTTGAGGAACAGCTGGATCAGTATTAATCTGAGTTGGCTGAGGATTGGGTTCAACTCTTCCTTGGGGCTCCTCATCCCTTCTTGTCCTGGGAACATCTTCATTATCTATATTCATTCGGCTGCTGACAGATCTATGGTCAGACCCATGAATGCCCTCATTGTCAGGCCCTTCTGATTTTGAGGAGGAATCAGATTTCTGCTGGGATGACTTTTTCTTCTTTTCCTTTGCCACAAATGGCAGGCTCATAGGGAGCACTCTGGAGAATCTATCCAGAGTCTTAATGTCCATTCTTTTGAGATAATGGAGATTTGACCCCTTTGAATTTGCAAAAGTCTCAGAATAATTATTCTGCAGGTACAGAGATAGTATCCTTCCCATATTGGGGGCATGTAGACATTCCTTCATCCTTTGAAAAACAACTTCTCCCCATGAGGTTTTCTTGGACAAAATTATCCTATTCATTAGTTCAAACATGAACTGTGATACAGTGTTATGTGAACCTGGCTTGCATAGGATGGCTTTGCCCACTATGTCAGACAACAACTTCCCCTGTTGATTGAAGAACTTCCTCCTTAGACAACTAGTTTTAGCATCACTGTACCCTGTCCATTTTAGGGCAGTCTGCTTATCCTTTTCAGATATCTCCTCCTCTTCATTTTTACTGCAGGGAGTTAATTTCAGTCCCTTCTCCAGCCTTTTGGCTGTTATCTTTATCTTCTCAGTTCCTATCTTGGACTTCAGGATGGTTTTGGAAGGAGATAATTTGACATTGCTGAACCATTCCAGAACTTCAGTTCTGAGAATGCAGCAGGGTTCAGACAGCATATGCTCCAGACCTTGAGCTTCCATCAGATGAATCACTTATCTTATTTCTTCTGAGGCATGAGAGAATCCATCTCTGACGATTTCATAGCCCTCCAGGAGATCTTTTGAACTTTTTGGCGCCATGGAAGCAGAAAATCAAGGCGCTGAGATGGGAGAGAAGATGAATCGTCTCGGCGGCTAAGGGTTTGACTTTGTGGTGTGTTTTAAGTTACAGTGTATCTATTTATAGGGTTTCAGTTTCGTTTTTATTAACCCTAAGTTTTTAGACTTAATTACCATATTGTGTTAAGGAATTTGGGTTAATTAACGATTGAATATAAGATTTCATATTGAACATACCCCGTCTCAGCGGTTCAGCTGAGACGGAGACCTAGGCCGCTGGGACAGTGAACTGTCAACCGCTGGGACAGGTTGCTCATCTCAGCGGTTCAGCTGGGATTTTTCCCAGCTAAATCAGCTGAACATGCTTCTGCAGTTTAGCTGATCATAAGGTTTAGACCTAATGTAGATATTTTGGCTGAAGAAATGTCCTAGTCATGTCACTAAGTTGTAATGTAAAGTTTTATAATTCACAATTCAGAATCAACAATAGTGACAGCTACTGCTCATACATTTAGGACTATTCCATACTAAGCATGCCAAGATCAATTTTGAAAGCATTGAATTTAGATTCATCCAGTGGCTTTGTACAGATATCAGCTACTTGTTTGTCAGAGGGGACAAATTCAAGACAGATATCTTTACGTTCTACATGTTCTCTAATAAAATGATATCTAATATCTATATGCTTAGTCCTGCTATGAGAGACAGGATTTTTAGCAATAGAGATTGCACTGGATGAATCACAGTACAATGGAGATTCCCTTACCTTGAGGTTGTAATCCTCCAACTGATGCTGTGTCCAAATGAGTTGTGCACAACAGCTACCTGCAGCAATGTATTCAGACTCAGCTGTGGATATTGCCACACTAGTTTGTTTCTTGCTGCTCCAAGATATCAATCTTCTCCCTAGGAATTGACAAGTACCACTTGTACTCTTCCTGTCTTCTTTGCAACCTGCAAAATCTGCATCTGAAAAGCCTGTTAGTTCAAAGTCATTGTTCTTAGGGTACCACAGGCCAAGATGCAAGCTGCCCTTAAGGTATCTCAAAATCCTCTTCACAGAGGTGTAGTGAGATTCTTTAGGTCAGGCTTGATACCTAGCACAAACACATGTAGAATACATAATGTCTGGCCTACAAGCAGTCAAGTACAATAGGGATCCAATGATGTATCTGTACATGGACTCATCAAAGGCCTTTCCCTCTTCATCCTTGTCTAATGATACATTAGACCCCATGGGTGTTTTCATGGTGGAGGCTGATTCCATCCCAAATTTCTTGATGAGCTCCTTAGTGTACTTGGTCTGGGAGATGTAAATTCCATCATTAGACTGTTTCACTTGGAGCCCAAGGAAATATTTGAGCTCACCCATACTACTCATTTCAAACTCCCCCTGCATTAGATTTGCAAATATCTTGCAGAGGTTGTCATCAGTAGACCCAAAGATTATCTCATCAACATAAATTTGGACTAAGAAACACTTGCCCCTTGTTTCCCTAAGAAACAACGTGCTATCAATCTTTCCCCTCATGAACTTGTTCTTGAGGAGAAAGTTGGACAAAGTCTCATACCAAGCTCTTGGAGCTTGCTTGAGACCATATAATGCTTTCCTAAGAAAGTAATCATGAGAAGTTAGGGTTGGATGCACAAAACCTGAAGGTTGTTCAACATATACCTCTTCCTTCAAGTCTCCATTGAGGAAGGCTGATTTGACATCCATCTGATAGACTTTGAACCCCTTGTGGGCAGTATAGGCAAGGAATAGCCTAATTGCTTCCAACCTTGCAACTGGTGCAAAGGTTTGATCAAAGTCTATACCTTCCTCTTGCCTGTATCCTTTGGCTACTAATCTGGCCTTATTCTTGATGATTGAACCATTCTCATCAAGCTTGTTCCTGTATACCCATTTAGTGCCAATCACATTGTGTCCCTGAGGTCTTGGCACCAGCTTACAAACTTTGCATCTCTTGAATTGTAGGATCTCTTCTTACATGGCTTCAATCCAGAAGGTGTCTTGATTGGCCTCTTCAAACTTCTTGGGCTCCATTTGAGAAAGGAAGCTCAAGAATTGTGCTTCATTATTAGCTCTGCTTCTTGTCAATATGCCTTGGGTATGATCTCCAATTATTGGATCTCTTGGATGATCTCTCAGGTGCCTTGCAGCAGCTGGAAGAGGGTCCTCTGGTGGTTGTGGTTGTTCCACTGGTTCAGCTGTGACTTCATCATCTTGTACCTCTTCTTCTTCAGGAATTGCAGCAGCTGTTTGTGTTTTGCTGCTGCTGGGCTTGTCTTGGACAGTCAGCTCATGCAACCCTTCTTTATTTCCAGTCAAAATAGAAGAGCTAGACCATTCTTTGTAGAGAAGGCTGGTCTCATCAAACACAACATGCATAGATTCTTCTACAACATGGGTTTTCTTGTTATAAACTCTATAAGCTCTACTATGTGAGCTATACACAACAAGAACCCCCACATTGCATTTTTCTGCACACTTTGTTAATTGAGATTTTCCATTATTTAGAATGTAGCATTTGCAACCAACGATTCTAAAGAAAGAAATTGTAGGTTGTTTGCCTTTCAGAATCTCATAAGGGGTTTTCCCAAGGACCTTATTGATGGAGGCTCTATTGAGAACATAACAGGCAGTATTGACTGCCTCAGCCCAGAAGTATTCTGGGAGTGAGGAGTCACTAAGCAGTGTTCTCCCAGCTTCTATCAAGGTCCTATTCCTCCTCTCAGCCACACCATTTTGCTGTGGAGTCCTTGGGGAGGAGAACTCTTTTGTGATACCAAATTCTTGACAAAATTTTGTCATGGCTTCAGATTGAAATTCTGTGTCATGGTCAGTTCTTGTCCTGACCACAGTACATAGTAGATCATTCTGAATAGCCTTGACATAATTTATAAAGACATATAGGGTATCTGACTTCTTCTTAAAGAAGAATACCCATGTGTACTTTGAATGATCATCTACAATTACCAAGGTATACAACTTCCCACCTAGGCTCTGAATTGGCAAAGGACCAAACAAGTCCATGTGCAATAGGTATAAACACCTTTCAGTATCCTTAGAGCCAATACTTTTAAAGGTGGTCCTAGTTTGCTTACCCATTTGGCAAGCATGATAGGGACCACTTTTAACACATTTTAGATTAGGACTATTTCTAATAAGGTTTTTAGAAAATAATCTATACATTGTCTTATAGTTAATGTGGGCAAGTCTCCTGTGCCATTGGACACAAAGAGACTCACTTTCATTAGCTACAAGACACACAGAAGAGATAGAATAATTGCAAATGAAGTCTAAGCAATAAACATTTCCACTCCTAGTGCCTGAGAGAATGGTCTCCAAGTCATTAGACTTTTTGATCAAGCACTTGTCATTGTGGAATTCAATGACATAGCCTAAGTCACATAGTTGGCTTATGCTTACGAGGTTGTGTTGCAACCCTTCAACATAAGCTACCTTTGTGATTGAGACTATGCCATTTGAAATCATACCATATCCTTTGGTGACTCCCTTTTCAGATCCACCAAAGATAACTTTGGGTCCATTCTTCACTGGATGGTAATCCTTTAGAAGATCCTTAGTTCCTGTCATGTGCCTTGAGCACCCACTGTCCAAGTACCATATTTGGTTGAGACTGGTACTTGAACTAACCTGCATCACAAAATTTAATGTACCTTAGGATCCCAACTGACTTTGGGTCCTAGGTTCATGTTAACACCATAGGGAATATTCCTAGAAAGGGCTGGTTTGGCTTGAGGTTCAATCCTTGCCTTTGGCACATTGGGGTTGTGCCAATAATCAATTGTAAAGTGTCCCACTTTGCCACAGCACCAACACTCATGAATGTTGTATCTTCTCTTCTGAGCATTTCTTGAGGATTGTGCAGCACAGTCCTTAAGTTTAGGAATAGATACATCAACATTCTTCCTGTTCCTCTCAGCAATGATTTGACTGAATGTCATTCTGTGTGCTGTCTTGATGCTCTTTGTCCTGATGTCATCAGCTTGCAATGACTTGACAGCCATACAAGATTTGATGGCATCTGACACTGAGCACGCAGACATGTTTACAGATTTGGCAGCAGCCATTTTCTTGATTGATTCAACCTTAGAAGTGCTTGCCTTCTTATTCATGAATGATGTGACTGAAGTACCAAAAACAAATGGTCCATGTTGGGCCATTTGAATTTCCTCATGGGGAGCTTTCATGGCACTCAATCCCATTCCCTTTCTTCCACTATATGAAGGAGCATTTTCCTTCCTATAGCACCTCTCATTCTTCCAGTGACCATAAATGCTTTCATGGTCATACCTGTTGGAGGGAAGTATCACCTTTTTAAAGGTGGGTTGAGGCTTAGCCTTCTCCTTGCTCTTTACTCCACTCCCTTCTCCTACTTCCATTTTATCGAATCCTAATCCTCTCCTATTGGTTTGAAAGGAGAAGGTGTCAATAATAGGTAGCACAGATTTAGGCTTGGAGAATTGAGCCACCACGCTCTTCTCCTTCTCTAGCTTTTCTTCAAGGTCCTTGATGACCTTGTTCTTCAGGGAAATAATGCTTAATTGCACAACAGTTAACCCCTATAAATGGCTAATTCATCTACTCATCTGAGCCATGAGGGTGGTAGGTTCAGTGTTGACATCCTTAGTCATTTTGAGAGAAACAATTTCCTGGGCTTGCTTCTTGGCTAGCTCTTTGCTCCTTTTCAGAGCTTCCAGGAGTGCACCATACCTATCAATTAATTGATTGACATCCTCCTCAGAATCTGATTCACTTCCAACTTTAGATGGAGGAGATTCAGATTCTGGACCTGTTTCATAATCAGAAGAAGAAGAAATGCACTATATCAATACCTGCTCATGTTCTGAATTGTTGTGGCTATCCTCATTTTCAGTTATAGCCATCAGCCCATGGTCTTCTAGAGTGACCTCATCCTCCTCTACATCACTATCTAAATATAATAGAGGGGCCCTGATTCCTATCCTGGCAGCAGGATAGTCTTCTTCCTCCTGATCAGCAAACAGCCCCAAGTAGGCTTCCTCCTCACCATCTGAATCTGAAGATGAAGATTCAGATTCACTCCAGCTTTTGCCTTTCTTAGCTAGGAAGAATTTTTCTCCCTTCCTCTCCTTCTGGTGATGATGCTTCTTGTCACCTCTTTCCTTTCTCTTGTCTGGAGAGTCAGCAATGACATGTCCAGGCCTTCTACAGCAATAACAAATTATGTTAGTTGAAACATGTTTACTAGATTTAGAGTCATACCTGTGCCCTTTGGGATGTTGCCTCTCAGATCTGTAATGATCCTTCTTGGGATGAGAAGAGGAGGAAGGTTTGTTCTTCCATTGTTTCCTCCCGATCATCTTCTTGAACTGCCTTGTGAAGGCAGCAAACTCCTCATCTGAAGAGGAGCTGTCTGAATTACAGCTCTCAGATTTCTCAGATTCAGCAGCCTTTCTTGGAGGTGACTGCACTCTACCCTTGTTCTTCTTAGAGCTTTCAGCTTTGAGAGCAACAGATCTCTCCCTTGTGTGAGCCCTGGAGGAAGTGTCCTCCTCCTTTCTTGCAGAAAGCTGCATCTCATATGAGAGCAGTTTCCCAAACAGTGTATGGGTAGGGGTTTCTCCAAGCCTTGCCCCTTCCCTGATTGCACATATTTTAGTGTCTCAATCTCTGGTTAGAGATCTAAGGAATTTGTCATTGAGATCATAATCTGTGAACACCCTTCCATAGGTTCTTAGTTCATTTACAATCCTAAAGAACCTTTCATAGCACATGGAGATATTCTCCTGGCTCAGCTGTCTGAAGGCTTCATACTCCTGATTGAGGAGTGACTTTCTATCATCCCTCACTTCATATGTTCCCTCCATATAAACAACCAATGTATCCCACATTTCCTTGGCAGTTTGGCAGTGTACCAAGTTCTGAAATGTAGTGTCATCAATGGCATTTACTATTATGCTTTTGGCTCTTTTGTCCATCGTGTACAATGATATCTCATCATTGGTCAGCTCAGAAAATACCTTAAGTACTTTTCTTGTAGGGGCAATAGTGGAGACTTTCTCAAAGGTATAAGGACCATTTTTGAGAGTCAAAAAGATCCTTGGGTCTGAGGCTTCCATGAATAGCCTTACCCTTTGCTTCCATATACCAAAGTTTTCTTTGGAGCATATGGGCACCTTCATTGACCCCAACTCTTTCTTCAATCCATTGTTGGCCATTGGATTTCAGATTCGACTACTCCTGAATAGGATCTGATCAGACTGTTAAGTCCTTTTGATCAACCTAGCTCTGATACCACTTGATAGTTTATTTAGGTGTAGTCAATAATACCTAGAGGGGGGGGGGGGGTGAATAGGTTTTACTTATTTTCTTTATCTAATCCTAATGTATCTAGCTGCAGAAAACTCAATCACAGAAAGCACACAAGGATTTATAGAGGTTCCTCAAGACAGGGTGTCTTGAGTAGTCCTCTTTCCCCCTTCACCTTTCTAACAGTGAGTTAGACAAGGCCACAAACTCCAATCTCAAATCCTTGAGCTTACACCACAAGTTCCTCATAACTTCTCAGATCAAGAGTGATCCTACCTCAGGCACAGCAGCCCTACACTCAGGCTAAATATCCCTACACCTTAGGCACAGTAGCCCTACACTCAGGCTCAACAGCCCTACACCTCAGGCACAGCAGCCATACACTCAGGCTTAGCAGCCCTACACCTCAGGCACATCAGCCCTACACATCAGGCAGAGCAGCCCTACACCTCAGAGTTATGTAACTCCTACCACTCAGAAATCACACAGATCTCCTCCCTCAGACCTATCAAGAAGTCCTACCACTCAAGCTGTCAACACAACTTTACACACAGGTTCAACAGCCTTTCACTCAGGCAACAATGCCTTACAAGGATATGGGAGTGTTTGTACTAAATACAGAAGATAAAAGGATTACTCTCAGGTCTTCTGTTTTCTTTCTTCATATCTGAAGGACAGCAACTTTAGGTTTGAATCACCTTGATCTTCTCCTTCAGCAAAGCAGAAGATCAACTTGCCCTTCTTGAGTTGGTACAGGAAGAGCTAACTAATCTCCTTCAGAAGATTAACTTCAGCTCTAGAGAACAACTTCAACTGGCTGAAACGTGAATGCTCGATTGCGGCTTGCAGCAAAAGCTTTTCAATGGAACAGTGCTTGTTGTTGTGCCCTAGCTTTTGCTTTTATACCTCCAGAAGGCTTCAACGGCTATTTTGATCCTCCTGACACAGTATGGGGCAGATTGGAGTTGCTTTTCCCTTTTTATTTTTGCTTGCGCCAAAAGCAGATCCCGTCAGCGCATTTAAATCTGTCTCAGTGGTTGGGCTGAGACAGCTTCCAGTCTCAGCGGTTGCTCCAGTCCCCTTCTCAGTGGATCCGCTGAGACGGCTCCTCGTCTCAGCGGTTTTGACCCTTCGTCTCATCGGTTCTGCTGAGACAGATCTTCATCTCCTTGTAGATGATTTCTTCTCATCTTCGGGCATGTTTGGCCCTTCCTTTTGAGTCACCTGTGCCTGTATATCCTACACAAGTATAGCTTTGTTAAATACAATATGTCCTTAGCATTGAGAGTGATGCCTCTTCAAATCAAGGTAATATTGAGGGCAATATACCCAACAAGTTCGATTTAACTACAACTCCTAACGAGAGGAACAGTAAGCACATGATTCATCACTTAAGCCATAAGTCAACATTCGACTTATAAAAAGGTTGAAGATTTCAGCAAGCCGACACCCTACAAGACTTAGAGTTGGAACACGACAATGAAAAGATTAACACAAAGGCCAAACACCAGAAAAAATACTCAATGGATCATTAGAAAACACTTGGTGAGTCCAAACTTGACTCCTAACAAACTTCTCTTGACAACACGACGAAATCCACGAAATAACACCAGGAATGATTACTTAACATAATGGGACATCTCGACGAAAAAGGCATAACTTCACCTAAAGTCTCAACGAATGAACTTAAAACGCTCGACAACATTATTTAAGATACCCGAGAACACCCGAAAAAAAGGACTTAAATTATTGCTGAAACAATACGGAATATACGATGAAATCGGCGGAAAACACGACAAAAATCGACGGAATGACAGACAAAAATTGACGAAAAGACTTAACAAAAGTCGACGGGAAGACATAGCAAAAGTCGACGGGAAGAGAGCCCGATCGACGGGACGGGAGGCCAATCAACAGGACGGGAAGCCGATCGACGGGACGGGAAGCCGATCGACGGGAAGTCCTGTCGATTCTTACTTAGAAGCTCGACAAATTTGACCTCCATGCTCTCTCCTGTCGATCGACGGGACTGGAGGTCGATCGACGGAGCTTCCCGTCGATCGACGGGACCGCCCGTCAATTTCTCCTTTTCCTTGTTACAGACCCTTTTTCTTGTCTTGTCTCTCTTCTCCTTTAATGCAGGTAGCCTGATTTTATTATTGTTTGTCTTGGGGGGGTTTCTGTTTAAGGTATGAGCATTTGGTTGCCTTTCTCCTTGTTCCTCTAGAGTGGGATCTTTGTTCAGGTAGTGATTCTCAGTGAGGAGTAATCTTTCTTCCTCGCTATCCTTAGTAATCTGGCTGATGTAAAGTTTTCTTAGTGGTTATGGGCTGCAAGTAGCAGTTTTTCTCCTTGATGACTTTTTCATGAAATCTAATTATGCTAGGCTCTCCTGTTAGCTGTGTTCTTCAAGTAGTAGTAGTCATCTTTGTCTTGTTTTGCTGTGTGATTGAAAGTCCTCTTTTTTAGTCCTCTCCTTCTTCCTTGTATGAATAACCTATTGAGTTTAGGTTAGTTGCTGCAACTCAGTTGGTGATGAGGACTATTGAAGGTCTCTTATCGAGGGCGCGCAGGATAGAGGCCGACGTCAACAACCTAATGCCACCGAGAAATAGGGGCATGGATGGGTTGGGGTTTGACCGGACTGCAGTCCTTGTCAACGGCTCGGAAGGGCGGCCCGCATCTAAAGGGTGTGTAGAGTTACGCCGGGTCGTTACATTTGGGCCTCTGCCGATCACAGTGGAGTCAAAGTTGTCGGCTGATTGCTTTTAATATGAAAAAATGAGTTTTTTAGGGTTTTTAATTAGGGCATTAAATGAGGAAGAAATCAAAGGGTAAGAAGAGTAAACTTGGACTTTTGACATTCTGCATACTTTTGATAACATAATTTCTAAAATTAATAATTAAATTACTTAATTAAAATTTCAAAAAATTAACATTATTAATTATAATTAAAATATCATTTCAAAGCTTGCCCTAACTATCATCTAATCTAATTTGATGAACCTTTTTCATTCATGGCCTTATTGGTCGGTCAAGCCAATAAGCCGAATAATACGTGCGAGTGACATACGTGAAAACATAAGGGCGCGTGCTAATAACATACGTGAAAACATAAGGGCGCGTGCTAATAACATACACAAATTATATCGCGCTATTTAACCTGCACAGAAATAAAGACAACAACAAGCGCGAAGACATGTGCGACAATAATAAAAATAAATAAGATGCAACTCAGTTGCATCAGATCCCCTAGTTATTTAAAAATAAAAGTTTCTATAAACCCAATTACCATCCCATGTAAACTCGGGGCAAGTCGTGGTGGTGTGACCTTCCATCTGATGAAACTCGTAGTATGGAACCACTCTTCTTTCTTTAGCTCTTCTCGGTGGCCGGACCCTTCTGTTGGAAAAAACCCCTTGGATTTAACTTAACAAATTATCTAAAGTGATTTTATCTCTTAGATTTTAATTACCCATTGTATATTGAGGGTAATGTGGTCATTAGATATCTTAGGATATCTCACTCAACTTAGGGTGACAAGACTAGATCAAGACAAGCAGAATTTGGGTTAAGTTAATAATTGCGTCGAATAGAAATTGTCACAACATCGAATTCATGTCGACGCAACTTAGACTAGAAGTCCAAGCAACTTAACTTTCTGTCGGAGTATATCAAGTCGACGCAACGTCAAAAGGATATCGACGTAGAGGAAATGGACATATCGAAGTATCATTAAAAGTCGACGCAGCTTTGACTTCAACTTAACGCAGAAGAAAGAATCTGTCGAAGCTATCTAAAGTAGACGCAATGTCAACTACAATTCGACGCAGATGATGAAGTTCAGAGTCAAGTATTCAACTTGATGGTTATGTCAATAAGCAATCGATGAAGCGTCGATATCTGAGTTCAACCAGAGCTTGAAGGAATTCAGAGCTGCTTCTACATGAACTCGAAGGTGTGTCGATAAGAGAGAAAGAGAACTCGACGCAACGTCGAATACAGTCTGAAAAGGAAACCTTTTCAGCTGTCATATTGGGACTCTCTTTCAAGGACCACATCACTGAAGACCATTCTATAACGACCCATTTATTGCCTAGAATAGAAAGGAGTAATAAAGAAGACAAGAAAAGCTTTCTTGGAAAGGATGAATATAGCTGGAGAATGGGTCGTGAACAAATGAGGAAACGAAGAGAAATTCTCCAGGCCAATACCTTTTCAACACACTCTGAAAAAGGAAACAAATTCAAATTAAATGATAGACAATAAATAGGAAGATTGGAGAGAAGAAACTAGAGCATTCAACACATATTCCGCATACTGTCGATTGGGGTTCTTCTTCTTCTTCCTTCTGAACCCAAAAAGACAGTGAAGAACAAATACTGATCTCTCTCAGTACAGCGAAACACAGAAGGCTGTTCTTCATCACATATCATATAGCAGCCAGATTTGAATAGAAGAAACTGATAAGATCTGAAGCTCATAACATATGCAAATCATCTATATCAAAAGCAGGGGTTCATTTTTAGCAGATCTAGAAAAGAGATCACCTGCCTCATAATGCAAAGCATTATCAACAATGTCTTCAACGACAAGCGTAGTGGTATGCACAACAGGGGGAGGAACAATGCTTAGATAAAAATTAAGCATTGATTCCTCACAAAGAATCGAATCTACACATGATGATATATGCACATGGGAGATGGGCTCAGCCATGTCCGAGCCTAGATCAGCCACACATCTGTTAACTGTGTCCACATCATTCCCTTCAAAACATGAAGATGGCACAGACACATAACCAGATGTTGAAGGTGTGCCGCCAGAGGTAGGAGTCGGATGATCCGGATATCCAGCTCATCATCCTCATCCAATTGGTGAAGATACATGGCACAGTCCTTCAGGGCGTGATCTATGCTTTGAAAAAACAAGCACCATTTTATATGACTCCTTGGTCCTTGCGGGGCCGGAGAGGAATATAAAAATGGTACATGTGACGAGGGTGAGTGGCCATAAGGCTTGGGCACAGGGTATGAAGGATCGTAGGAGAATGGTGCTCCATACACTGGGCCACGAGACTTATGCCCACCATCTCCAGTAGGGCATTTATCATTATCGTGGGAAATATCTTCGCACCAATGGCAATAGACATTAAACGCAGCCCACATTATGAAGATACCAAGATTCAACAGAAAATTACAATTGTGCAAAACACTATACTTAACAAAAAATTACTAAGACAACCTAATTTAAAACACGAAAGAAAATCCAAATATGAAATAAAACAAGAAAAAAGAATACAATTTACAAATGGAAGAACTTCTATCTCTCAGCTCTCCCTCTCCAGAAACTCACACGACTGTGTTCCTAGGCAACAACGCCAAAAAATTGATGCACAAATCAAGCACACTGCTATAGGCGGTAACAAGACTGTGTAGCGATCGTTCAAGTAAAATAAAACAAGGAGTGAATCGCCGAGTATCGATCTCGAAGGAAAACAGTAAGGTGGAGTTTACTTTTGAGGAAGGACTTGAGATTGAAGTACTTTAGATCAGATGGATTGCGGAAGGGTCGAAGTGGTTTGTGGAAGACAAAATAAAATAAACTAAATTAACAATGCGGGTCGCCGACACCGCTTCGCAATGTGGAGGATTATGCAGGCCGCTATGCACTGCTTCGCTCGGCGGATGGACGAGTAGGCACGCGGAAAGGAAGAGTAGTCAAGCGGAATGTAAGATAAGGCTTGCGGAATGGAAGAGAAGGCTTGCATAATGGAAGAGTAGACTCACGTAGTGGAAGAGTAGTCAAGCGAAATGGAAGAGTAGGCTTGCGGAATGGGCGAGTAGGCTAGCAGAATGAAGTGGAAGGTGGAGTGGATTTGGTGGCGCACCTCAAATACACATACAAATAAGATAATCTCATAAAAATGAAATAAACATTATAAATCAAGGTTTATAGTGCTGATGAGTCCCATTTATATACACATTTATGGGCTAATCTGGGCCGATTATCTAGTCTATGCACTACACTTTAGGGATGTTTGTATTCATATGCGTTATTCCATGCTAAGTGCACTCTTAGGCCCGTTTTGGAGTGCGTTTTCGCTCCTTGTTATTGGGGGTAAGCACATGGTGCTCCCCAATCCTTTTCTTTGTTTGATTGGTGCTGGAGGTGTATTCCCAGCTGGATTGCTGTGCTTGCAGGTGGTTGGATCATCTCCTTCTTGCCCAGAATTCATGAATGTGTATATCGCACGGTCGTGCGTTTTCTTGATGCACGGACGGATGCGGTCCTGCGCTTTCATCTGGGGAGAAAACCGGTGATCTGAATTTGATCGTGCATTTTACGCACGGGCGGATTCGCCCGTGCGCGAAGGAATCACACGATCACCCTGTTTAGCCTTGATTTTAGCCATTCTGAGTTTGTTCGTGCGTTTTTACGCACGGGCAGATTTGCCCGTGCGTGAGTAAAACGCACGGGCGCGGCTGCTCCTTCCTCAAGTCTATTTTTATCGTAAATAACGCACGGGCAGTGCACGGTCGTGCGTTCGCCCATGCGTGACCAAAAATCTGACTGTTTAGTGTTTAAGGCAGGGAATCAGCTGCAGTCGGGGAGGACGATTCCCCTCGTGGGAAAAGCCAGAAAAGCCCGCCATTTTCACCCTTTCCACCATTGGAGACCACATCCGGTGATCTCCTCCACCATACTTCCATCGGGGATCGTTTGCAAGCTTTCTCCACCACGAGTTCAAGCATTCTTCATCTTGGAGACCATAAAAGTGTTGTAGATCGCTGGATAAGTGACAGCCTCCTTCGAGTACGCACACCATCTGAGGGACGATCCCGGAGAGAGCCCGACAACCTCGCATTCCGGACGAGAACCCAGGATACGGTGACATCTTCTGTTGGGTCCTTTCTAAATCTTGAGCTTGTGCTTCTTTTAGTGTTGTTGTAATGAACTCTTGTTAGAATAATGTTATAGATCCTTTGTTTGATGTTCATGTGCAATGATGCTATGGTTGTGAGAATCGCTTTGCTTTTCATTGTGATATTCTGAGTTGCTTGCGTGTGAAGCCATCTAGCAATTGCTAGTGGTGATGTTGGCGAAAAGGTGAATACGACCCTCGCAAAACCCCGCTCTGTGCTCATTTCTCCCGCTTACTGAAGCGCGGCATTGCGACCGCTACACTCACCCCCACTCTGCGAAGCGGTGCTTTCGACCCGCATTTCTCTTATTTCTGCAATAGCTTAGGACACCAATCACAACGCCCTTTGTTCTTACTTTCTTCGCTCGTGTAATAATTGACTCACAACGCAATTCATTCACCATATCCTGCATTCCTCAAGAGATCGACATTCATGGAAACTATTCCAATAATTATTACTTGACAGCGACCGTTGCACTTGTCGAACATGCATCAAGTTTTTGGTGCCATTGCCGGGGAGTGCAGGCGTGATGAGATTCTGGTTGTGAATTGATTATTTTCAATTGAGTCTTTTATTCTTTTTTAATTTAGTCTTTATCATGCTATTTTCTTCTTCTGTTTCATGTGGGCGCATTTGAATATCCGATGTCGTTGGTGTGGGGACATATCCCACGCTAGTGATAGGTGTCCCAAAGAGTATGGTGTTGTTCAGAAACCGTACGGAGCCCATAAATCTTTTGGCTCCTCTACAGCGCCTCCGTTGTCGCACTTTTACGCGGCTGCCCACTTTTGGTACCGGCGAAGCCAGTAAAGCAGTGTTTATTTTGCAAAAGTAGAGAGCATACCTTAAAGGACTGTGTTGATTATCTTCGCCAATTGGCGGATGACGATGAGCCGGATATCCGGATCGTCCCATCCTTGAATTCTGCGAACAAAGCTCCTTCCTCTGGTTACGTGTCCCTTCCACCTTCACTTCTTGAAGTCTCTAGAATCGACGCGTACATCAGTGTCCCTCATGACTCTATTTCTGATGCGACCCCCCATACCTCTTCGGTTCATGCACCACTTTGCGTGGATTTGTGCCCTTGTGTGGAGAGTGAGCCAGAACTCTTAAGAAGCACGTCTTCTCCCACTACACACGAAACTACATCTATTTCTGATGTTATCATTGAGGTCAATTTTTAGGATGTTGCAGACCTGCGCAGTGTCATGCCCACTCTCATGGAGGAGGACAGTCTCGAGTGTGCTGAAGCAACCGTTTCGGTCCAGTGCGAGGAAGTCCAAGTTATAGAGGAGGCCATTGCGTGCGATGTTGAGTCTAGTGAAATCTTCGATGATATCATCAGTTTGTCATTGCCGCACCCTATGGGGGATGAAGCTGGGATTATCCCCTCAGATAAGATTTCTTTTAGTTTTTCTTCCAATCTATTTCCTGACCCCCTTTCTTTATGTACAAGGATGCAGGATGCCCCTCCTCCAGTTGATCAGACCTTCTGCATGGAGGAGTCAAAAGCCTGGCAAGATGAGGAAGGTACAGTGAAGGAACATCTTGTTTCCTCATCATCGTTGGTGCTTCCCCTTGAGGATTGGTTACAAGGGGGCAAGAGGTTTTTCTTTGAAGACATAATACTGGAGGAGAAGAAGAGAGCGAAAAAGGAGGAGGTTTGGGGTTGGAGGCTGAGCATCCTACTTAATTTCCACCCCTACTACCAGGTCCCCGAACTTTTTTCCATCATCAGTTGTTACTACTTCAAATCAGCTTATAGCTAATTTGTTTTGATCTTGTAATAATAATTAGGATTTATTGACTTTTGCTTATTCCTAGACTTTATAAACTGCTTTATACAGGTATTTGGTCCACCTTAAGGACATAAAACAAAAGGGCTTCTTGGGAGACAACCCATGGGAACCACCCGGTTTCGTTTGCTTATATAATTTCTATATTGTTCTGTTGTTTTCTTTATGCTGACATCGCAGGGTTAAGCTCTTGCTTGGGGATTGAGGAAGGAGCAAGTCAAAGAAGGAATTACCGCACTTCTGGCATGCTCATTCGGGAGCATAGGTCCACTCTACCCCTATTTTCCTTATTCTGAATTCTCTATTTTATATGGTTTGATCAAGTCTGGGGGAGAGTTTGAGTTATGCATGTGCACGCACTTTGCATAACATGTTAGAATGTGCAGAGTTAGGATTTTTAATTTTGTTGCACACATTGCATCCACTTGCACCTAGTTCACGCGTACTTGATCACACACGCTTTTTGGGTATTGCTGCGAGGTTCCCCGCTCGTAAGAATTGGATTGTTAGTGTAGGAGTGAAGGGTGGAGAAAAATGTTGACTTGAGTAGTGCTCTAGTCGAGTGCTCCCGTCACGCCTAGAAATTCAATTAGAATAGAATAAAATTCAATGTTATAATTTAATTATTTCTATTACAGTAGCTGCAATTTATTTTACTCTAGCGGTGAATCCAATGAATCCAACGGTAGCATAGGGTCGAGTGTAGCTGGATTAGTAGTAGCTTATTATTAGGGTCAGAAGGAAGGATAACCTTTCTCGGTGGCTAGAACTTGCACTAGGCGACTCTTGAAACGATTGCGTTGAATAGCTTGTTATAAGGCATGATATAGGCCGTCTCTTGATCCGTTTGTGCTTTTGAAATCCTAACCATTTTAATCACCTTTGCAAGCCCACTTGAGCCGACCTTTCCTCCTTGTTTAGCTCCACTTAAAATTCACCAAAGCCATATGGCCAAACTTATTTTCGCACCAATAAATGAGTTGAAAGAAATATATATATCTTTCGTTTGTTGTTATCTCTGAGTTGTATGGTAGCGTTGAAAAAGCTAAAGGAGAAGTTTATATTGTGCCTAGAAAAGATATACTGTCGAGAAGAGAAAAGAAAAAAAAAGAAAAAAAATTTGTGCAAAAAGAACTTTCAAATACATTCTCTCGACAAAAACAATATATGATCGGCTTAGCACACACCTAGTGTCCAGTTGTAGTCTGGGGGTGTTATGTAGTTCTGTAACTTGTTGTTTTGGTGATTTTACACTCTTGAGTATTCAGGCTATATTGCGTGCGATGCCCATCGTTCTTCTACTTATCTAACCTGAACTCAACCTAAGCCAAGTCCTAACCTATAAGTCTTATTGATTTCAGATATGAGTCATCTCATGCAGTAGAGAGAGTGCGAACGTGCAAGCCTATGGACACCGACTTTGATGGATTTCTTAGGAGATTGTCCCGAGCTTTGATTCGAGTAATACTCTACTCATTAGTCACGCTATTTTCCCTTGTGCGCGACCGAAAGATTCACCGGGATTCACCATCCGAGTAAACTAGATTTCGAATTACTATTCTAGAAATAGTTAAATATAATCTTGAGTTAAATTCTATTCTAACGTATTTCTACGCACGTGAGCATGCGACTTCGCATGGGTCTCTACCGCTCAAACACACTCTAACACCCAATTGTTCCGATGGGAGAGCTGAGTAGTTTGCCCGAGACGTGCAAATGGTTAAGTCTAGGGGTGTGATGAGTCCCATTTATATACATATTTATGGGCTACATCTGGGCCGATTATCTAGTCTATGCACTACACTTTTGGGATGTTTTTATTCATATTCGTTATTCCATGTTAAGTGCACTCTTAGGCCCGTTTTGGTGTGCGTTTGCGCTCCATGTTATTGGGGGTAAGCACATGTGCTCCCCAATCCTTTTTCTTTGTTTGATTGGTGCTGGAGGTGTATTCCCAGCTGGATTGTTGTGCTTGCAGGTGGTTGGATCATCTACTTTTTGCCCAGAATTCATGAATGTGTATATCGCACAGTCGTGCATTTTCTTGACGCACGAACGACTGCGGTCGCGCGCTTTCATCTGGGGAGAAAACTGGTGATCTGAATTTGATCGTGCATTTTACGCACGGGCGGATTCGCCCGTGCGCGAAGGAATCGCACGATCACCCTATTTAGCCTTGATTTTCGCCATTCTGAGTTTGTCCGTGCGTTTTTACGCACGGGCAGATTTGCCCGTACATGAGTAAAACGCACGGGCGCGGATGCTTCTTCCTCAAGTCTATTTTTATCGTAATAATGCATGGGCAGCGCACGGTCGTGCGTTCGCCCATGCGTGACCAAAAATCTGACTGTTTAGTATTTAAGGCAGGGAATCAACTGTAGTCAAGGAGGATGATTCACCTCACGGGAAAAGCCAGAAAAGCCCGCCATTTTCACCCTTTCCATCATAGGAGACCACATCCGGTGATCTCCTCCACCATACTTCCATCCAGGATCGTTTGCAAGCTTTCTCCACCACGATTTCAAGCATTCTTCATCTTGGAGACCATAGAAGTGCTGTAGATCGCTGGAGAAGTGACAACCTCCTTCGAGTCCGCACACCATCTGAGGCCGAGCCCGGAGAGAGCCCGATAACCTCTCATTCCGGCCGAGAACCCAGGATACGGTGACATCTTCTGTTGGGTCCTTTCTAAACCTTTAGCTTGTGCTTCTTTTAGTGTTGTAGTAATGAACTCTTGTTATATTAATGTTATAGATCCTTTGTTTGATGTTCATGTGCAATGATGCTATGGTTGTGAGAATCGCTTTGCTTTTCGTTGTGATATTCTGAGTTGCTTGCGTGTGAAGCCATCTAGCAATTGCTAGTGGTGATGTTGGCGATGAGGTGAATACGACCCTCGCAAAACCCCGCTCTGTGGTCATTTCTCCCGCTTACCGAAGCACGGCATCGCGGCCGCTGCACTCACCCCCACTCTGTGAAGCGGTGCTTTCGACCCGCATTTCTCTTATTTCTGCAATAACTTAGGACACCAATCACAACGCCCTTCGTTCTTACTTTCTTCGCTCGTGTAATAATTGACTCACAACGCAATTCATTCACCATATCCTGCATTCCTCAAGAGATCGACATTCGGGGAAACTATTCCCATAATTAATACTTGACAACGACCGGTGCACTTGCCGAACACGCATCAAGTGCACATCATCAATAACATGGAGATCTATTTACATTCATCAAAACAAAAGGAAAGAGTGCAAGAGAATCGACCACATCCGAAGCCTCGTTAAGATTCACAGTAGGAATCGTCGGGTTGTCAATCTGCGTCCTAGCTTGGTCCGCAACTACGTCCGGGGTAGAGGAGGGTTGTCACTTCCTCCCAATGGACCCGTCTTCTTCGTCTCACGACCTGATCTACAACGGTGCGAAACTTTCCTCGCTTGATGATGAGTGTTGGTCTAGAATCCCCTCCTTGGAAGCTCTTGGATGATGGAGGCGGCCTAGGGCAAAGCCCTCATGGAAGGTGGAAGAAAAATGTAGTTGTAGTTCATCCTGCGACGAAAATGGAGGAATAGAACGAGGTTTTGCAATCCCCCGTCTAGGGCGAAGTCTGCAGCTTTTATACAAAAACAATCAGAAATTTGGTCACGCACGGTCGAACGCACGACCGTGCGTAGACCGTGTGATATTAAAAGAGCTGAAGGCCTGGTAGATAACCCAGAGGGGCCCGTGCGATTTACTCACGCACGGTCGAAGCCGACCGTGCATAAAAATGCACGAGCAAATCCAGAAAGCTCGAAATCAGGCCAACAAAGATAGATCGTGTGATTCCTTCGCGCACGGGCGAACTGCCCGTGCGTGAACAAATCACATAATCAGGGGTAGAACACCATTCTTCCAACAGATAAGCACGAACGGTCGGAGCGATCGTGCGTCAAGAAAACGCATGACCATGTGATTCATGCAGAAATTGAATTTGAGCAAAATGAAGATCTGCCCCACCTGCACAACACAATAAACAGCTGGGAATACACCTCCAGCACAAGCATAAAAGCATAAAAAGAATAGGGAGCACAATGCGCTCACCCCCAACAATAAAAGCATGTAATTGCACACCACAAAGGGCCAAAACATAACACTAATACTGAAAATGTGTCTACGTGAGATATAAGCAATTAAAGACTAAAAGTGTAGTGCAAGTGCATGAAAAATAGCCTGGATGAGTCCATAAAACACTATAAATATTGGACTCATCACACCCCCAGACTTACCTGTTTGCACGTCCCGAGCAAAGAAATCATAATCAGGCGGGAAAAAGGAATATCTAACTTAAAATTACATAATGGAGTATCATGCGAAGTCGCATGTTCAAGTGCATAGAAAAATAGTAGAGAAGATTTCTAATTATTCCCATAGTTTATAAATTTCTAATAGAGTAAATAAATATTACTTCTACTCAAAATGGGAGTCATGGTATGTAAGACCATCTTTTTTTCCTTCAAAAACCTGGGTCTTATGCCCAGAACCGCCGCTTTGCGGTGACACCTTCACTCGGGAAGGTCGCCACTACAAAACGCTAATCCTGCCGGCCATATCAATCACACAAGAAGAAAAGCATAAACGAACAAAATGAAGTTCAAGTCCACAATCATATGCTATATATAATAAATGTCTACATGGTATAACTGAAATAATAAGTGTTACAATAATAAATGGTTCATGCCCTGTACATCATGTCCTCACTACAAGATCACTCGCGGAAGCTAACTACTAATCACTCACTGATCCTGAATCCTGTGCTCCTGTACTAGATTTGCCCGCCTCCGTCTGCACCAAACCCTGGTGTTGCTGCGTCTCCTCGAACCCCTAAAATTATATGGTCCACCGACCGTTAGTCAAAAATACTAAGCCTTATGTTCCCCACCCCACCCCCAATGGCTCCTAGGCACCATGCGGGAGGATGAAGAGGAGGACAGCAAGGGGTATAAAATAAAGCAGATGACGGCGGATCTTGTCTACAGGAAAGTTCTACCACTATACATGTGTATACAGATAATTGAAGCAGTAATAGAGCATGGTAAAGAGCAAGTAATGAATAGTAAGTAAAGTATGTACATAGTAGAAAAGTAACCATTGACTTATAGGAATGCCCATACAAACCTATAAACCAAGGGGTCGTTTAGCAGAGCCTATCGTATAAAAAGTCCCATAACCAATTTATACGATAAGGATTGGGTTGAAATGCAATGCTTATGCCATGACATGCAGAGTTATGCAGTTTATGCTATGTTCAGACAAGTGCAACTCACACACTTCTACTCTAAGCGCACAGACCTTTAGTTCCCCCTTTTTAGAGCTAGCAAGACTTCCAGGATACTCCCGTAGTGGCAAACGGAAGTGGTGGGTTGGGCCTCACCCACCTCTAAGTTGGTATTCACACTACCTAACCTAGACCTATCGTATGCCTCAATGCAAAACTGTGGAGCATCTGCGTACTCTTACTGGCTGGACCACCAGACTTTTATGGCTAAGTTCAAATTCCACACTTGCCGAGTCAACGTATTGACGTTGGTGTGAACGACCGTCCAATACCAAAGACCCAACACCTTCGTGCACATGCAAACATGTTCTACTATCTATCTCCGAGCCATAAGCTCCCCGGGCTAACCCGCCCGTGACCATAACCTTCCGATCCACCAGCTCGCCGGACCAACCCGTCCGTACCAACAAACCTTACTGAGTCACAAGCTCACCAGACTAATTAGTCTACTGCTACAACCACCGAGCCTACCGCTCGTAAGACCAAACCGACTAATATTCTCGTGATAACGAGGTGTGAGTGAGAGTATTATTAAGTAAATCTTGTATAACAACTTCTTACTCTTACGACTTATGGTTAATTTTGGACTTCCCGAGGATTACCCTGTAAGGGGCTCGCTACGGTACTAGGAACTGTAATGGGATGACACCCGAAAGTTCCCTTTCTCAAGACACTTAGTGTTGTTGGTATCTACCCATAAGAACACCCCTCTTATCATTTCACTTGAGTTATACCTAAGTGCTTTATGACACGCTAGGGAAAAGACGATCCTTCGTCAATCCCAAGCACTACCTTACCCTTAACTCACCAAGCACTCTTAATATATAACTCCTTTTTGGTGACCTAAATCTATTCATCCTGTCCAGGTACACCAACTACATGCCATTCCCACTTAGTAGGCCACTAGTTACCCAAGTTCCACAGTTTTACTAAACGCAGGTCAAACTAACTATATGAAGCTTGTAATTAGAGGTACTACAAATATTCATCCAACTGACTCAAGATAATTACTGGGGGTCTATCATGATGTTATAAGACTAAATCCAGAGAATCATATTTTTCCTTAATTATTTAGTATTTATTTTAATTTCTCCAAACATTTGCCAAGTATGAAAATGAACATGAAGTATAAGGAATTCTTATGATATGACTCTCCAAAAAGTATGATAAATCTATGATGACTAAATAACAGCAAATACAACATATCATAATTTACAGTAATAAATTGTCCTCTATTTTTATTATTTGTCATCTATCCAAACTTGTAGATTTACGAAGGAACCACCAAAAATATCTACACCAAAATTATGGGAAAAATACCAAGCTCTTGTATTCATCAGAAAGGTCTACTGACTAAGTTTCAGGATTTATGAAAATCATTTTCTCACTTAAATAAATACTTTAATAAAACCTCAAATAAGATAAGTTGTGAAGTAGCCTACTGATTTAAGTCTCCAAAAATTATATAAAAAAATCACAGAGTTTTCTAATGCTCTGAAATGTCCTATCACCTATTTTCACAATTTAACAAAGAGTATTGGACCCTCAATTATTTTTCTTAAGCCTAAGACAAAATAAATGCCTTGTGAATGACATACTGGTTAAATCATTCAATTAAATACACAAAAATTACCAAAGGTGTATATCATGATAACAAAGACACTACCAAAGTTTCATCATCATCAAAGGCCATTTAAGTATGTAAATTTCTCTTATAAGGAATTTCCCTAAAGGGGTTATGACCTATCTCAAAGGGAATAATTGCTCCTAAAATTCTTATAAAATTACATAGGGCCTATTTACACCCTATGAACTTATCCACCAAGTTTCATGACCATTCTATAGCTTTTGACCACATGCCCTTCACAAAGCTCTACATGCACCCCAAGGGGTAAATCTAGGATCCTAGGGCATATCCACCTCCACACCACCCTAACTCACTCATGGGGGTGTTTTAGGTGATCCTAATCTAGTGGTCAAGGCTTCAACTCATGGTGATGAGTTCTGACCACAACATCCCAAGATAAACACCATACCCTAACTTTGACCCTATTTGTCCTAACTTGGGTTTACAAATTACTCAATCAAAACAGTCCCAATTGGGCTGAGATTTTTACCAAGATC
Source organism: Dactylorhiza incarnata (assembly GCA_033032865.1). Lineage (NCBI taxonomy): Eukaryota > Viridiplantae > Streptophyta > Magnoliopsida > Asparagales > Orchidaceae > Dactylorhiza > Dactylorhiza incarnata. The sequence continues at coordinate 9,696,421 of JAWHQI010000015.1, forward strand.
ACAACTTTACCCTAAGGAGCACCCACCAAAAATTGGAGGGCATTGGGGGTCATTTGACTCACCAATTAATTAATATATGATTTATGAAATTATTACAAAACCTTAGAAAAATTATCTCCTAAAAATCCCATCTTTTAGCATGTTGTGTGGGTGTTTGTAAATAGCCTAGGTTTTTAATATCAAGGCCATAACATCTACTAATAAAAAGATATGAAGGAAAGGGTGACTGCCCAACCCTAGGGACCAGTCCCACCATTTTGTCTCTACAGGGAGCTACATTAATCCTATTGGGCTGAAACAAATTTTGAATTCAAGTACACACCTAGGGCTACAACAATGGTGTTGGGCACTTTTTCATCAGAGATGATCTAGTATTTTTAATAATTAAAAAGAAACACTCCTTATAATGTGACAGAAAACAATATAATCATTCAATTATATACTGACTCTGCGTTCGACGAAATATTAACTGCGCTTGACGAATTATGAACTGCATTCGACGAATTCGTATATAAGCTGCGTTCGATGAAATAACATCTGCATTTGACGAACTAAAATCTTCGTTCGACGAACGCCGAATAATCCTGCGCTCGATGAAAACAGAATAATTCTGCGTTCGACGTACTAAACTGCGCTCGACGAAATGAATTCCGTTCGACGAACTCCATATTCAGTTCGTCGAACTCAACTATCAGATCGATGAGGACTAAAACTCGATCGACGAACCAGTTCCATTCGACGAATCCAGGACTCCATTCGACGAACTCATAATTTCGTTTGAGGAATTAAATGATATATACGTAAACATTAATAAATAGATCTGACGGCTCTCTATCATTGTCCCCGAGGAATGGACGGCACGCGACAGCCCGACCTGGGCTCCTTTGCGAGATGATTTCCTGACCACATGAACCTCTTTTCGGCCATCCAATGCCACCACCACCTCCGTTGAGGTGGTGGATGGCGATAAGGGGTGGTTGGCCGGCCGGAGGTGGTCGGATCGGGTTTTATAGGAGGAAAAAATAGCTCAAAATGAGCCTTTTTCGGAAGCACAATCCGAGCCCTATTAGGCACGGTTCAAGCCCCAAATTAAGAAAAGATCTAGCACCAAGGGAGGAGAAGAGGATCGGACCTATGTGGGGGCTTGGTGTCGTGAACTCCGATGAGTCGCCATTGACGGTGCTGGGGCTTTCGGTGCCATGCCGATCTAGGATTCCTCTGTACGATTCTCACTGGAAAGTTGGGGGATCTCTTCCTCTCTGAGCACTGAAGGAAATGGGGGTTTAAATTCGGGCTTGGGATGGCTTTATTCCTAAAAGCCATTAATGACCATTAACAAGATTTCGGTTACGTCAAATTTCCTTTTAATTCATCCCCCTTGGCCATAGAAAATTCCAGAAATTCGATTGTAACTGAAGGGGGTGGTGGTGGTGGGGGGGGGGGGGGGTGAATGCTCATCAATTGGGGAGGGATTGAAGGATCAATAGCATTTCATCTCCATGAATGCTCTCTTTCTCTCTCTCCGATTTGGGGAAAACTTCCCTTTTCTCTCTCATAATCACCAAATACAGATTTTAAGAGGTAATTTCAGAAATTAGCAGGCCCACTAGATTATGGATCTCTTTTATTGGGCCTAGCCCAAATGGATTGGGCTAGATTAGGTTAAATTGGTGTAATGTGACCTAAATTAAGCTCGAGTTGACTTTGGCCAATTTTGACCAATTGGGTTGACCCAAAAGGGTGATTTGGGCTCCATTGATTTCCCTTAAGGGTTAGGAAGGTATAGGTAGGGTCAAGGTTCAAGGTGGGGCCCTAAAGTCCAACCCTAGGCTTGATAACTGAAAATTGCTATTTGCAGACCGCTTTGGTTTTCTCCTTCTCACCTAAGCTCTCAAGGTCTTGAGCTCTTCCTATGGTTTTGTCATGACCTAGTCATGACAAAACCAACTTAGAGGTCTAGCTGTTTGGGGGATGTTACACATCCCAATAAACAAAAATAATAATTTCATCCTCGAAATTCAGGTTAGGCTTGCGGGGTTATCACCGAGAGTGACTGAACGTAACATCCCCTAAGAATTGAAGTTATTCCTAGCTCGAAGAGCACCGACTATCTCTGCCACACCAGTTCTAGTGGCTCCCAGGTGTGCTCCAACTGTCCATAATTTTACAACATGATTTTTAACTACGGAAAATTCTTGCGCCACAAGACTCGCAACGTCGTATCATCTATTCTGTCCGGGGTGGCCTAGCTACCTTGGTCAATCTATCCTCGATGTTCCAAACAAATATTTGCCCAGAGTGGGGATGTGGTAACCTGGGTATGAAATCCATAATTATATCCTCGAACTTCCACTCTAACCTGGGCAGATTCTTATGCCTCTAAAGTTTTCTTTACATGTTCAAATTCTAACTCCTTCAGGTAGGTTACAATAATAAAGGGCTCATGCCCTGTACATCATGTCCTCACTACAAGATCACTCGCGGAAGCTAACTACTAATCAATCCCTGATCCTGAATATGGCGCTCCTGTAATAAATTGGCCCGCCTCCATCTGCACTGGCCTCTAGTGCTGCTGCGTCTCTTCGATACCCTAAAATGATATGGTCCACCGACCGTTAGTCAAAAGACTAAGCCAATCCCCCACCCCTCCCCCAGTGACTCCTAGGCACTGAGCGGGAATGATCAAGTAGAGGACAACAAGGGGTATAACAATAGCAGATGACAGGGGTACATGGAATGTCTACACTACACATGTGTATATATATAATTGAAGCAGTAATGGAGCACAGTAAGAGCAGGTAAAGAATAAGTAAAGTGCAGTAAGTAAAGACATGTATATAATAGAAAAGTAACCATTGATTTATAGGAATGCCCATACAAACCTATAGACCAAGGGGTCGTTTAGCAAGGCCTAACGTATAAGAAGTCCCATAACCGACTTATACGATAGGGGTAGGGTTTGAAATTCAATGTTTATGCCATGACATGCAGAGTTATGCAGTTTATGCTATTTTCATACAAGGGCAACTCACACACTTCGACTCTATGCGCATAGACCTTTAGTTCCCTCTTTTTGGAGCTTGCAAGACTCCTAGGATACTCCCGTAGTGGCAAACGGAAGCGGTGGGTTGGGCCTCGCCCACCTCTAGGTTGGTATTCACACTACCTAACCTAGACCTATCGTACGCCTCAACGCTAAGAACACAACAACGGAGCATCTGCGTACTCTTACTGGCTGGACCACCAGACTTCCATGGCAAAGTGCAAATTCCACACTTGCCGAGTCAACGTATTGACGTCAGTGTGAACGACTGTCCAATCCCGGAGACCCACTACCTTCATGCACATGCAACATGTTTTACTATACCCCGAGCCATAAACTCCCCGGCCTAACCTGCCCGTCATCATAACCTTCCGAGCCACCGGCTCGCCGGACCAACCAGTTCGCACCAACAAGCATTACTGAGTCACAAGCTCACCGGACTAACTAGTCCGTTGCTTCAACAATGAGCCTACCGCTCGTAAGACCAAACCAACTAACCTCACGGAACCACGGGGTGTGGGTGTGTGCGTTATTAAGTTAATCTTGTACAATATATTACTCCTATAGTTTATGGTTAATCTGGGACTTCCGAGGATTACCCTGTAAGGGGCTCGCTACGGTACTAGGAACTATAATGGGATGACACCCCAAAGTTCCCTTTCTCAATACACTTAGTGTTGTTGGTATTTACCCATAAGATTACCCTTCTTATCTTTACCCTTGGATTACCCTAAATATTTTATGACCCGCTAGGGGGAAGACGATCTTTCATCAACCCCAAGCACAACTTACCCTTAACTCACCAATCACTTCTACTCACATAAACTCTTTTTGGTGACCTCAATCTCTTCATCCTGACCATGTACACCAACTACATGCCATTTCCACTTAGTAGGCCATTAGTTACCCAAATTTCATAGTTTTACTAAACGCAAACCAAATTAACTATATGAAGCTTATAAGTAGAGGTACTCCAAATATTCATCCAACTGACTCAAGATATTTACTAAATCCAGAGAATCATATTTTTCCTTAATTATTTAGCATTTATTTTAATTTCTCCAAACCTTTGCCAAGTATGAAAATGAACATGAAGTGTAAGGAATTCTTATGATATGGCTCTCCAAAAATTATGGTAAACCTATGATGACTAAATAACAACAAATACAACATATCATATTTTTACAGTAAGAAATTGTCCCCTATTTTTAATATTTATCATCTATCCAAACTTGCAGTTTTATGAAGGAACCACCAAAAATATCTACTCCAAAATTATGGGAAAAATACCAAGCTCTTGTATTCATCAGAAAAGTCTACTGACTAAATTTCAGGATTTATGGAAATCATTTTCTTACTTAAATAAATACTTTAAGAAAACCTCAAATAAGACAAGTTGTGAAGTAGCTTACATATTTAAGTCTCCAAAAATTAAATAAAAAATCATAGAGTTTCCTAATGCTCTGAAATGTCCCAACACCAATTTGCACAATTTATCAAAGAGTATTCGACCCTCAATTAATTTTATTAAGCCTAAGACAAAAATAGGTGCCTTGTGAATGAAGTAATGGTTAAATCATTTAATAAAATGCACAAAAATTACCAGAGGTGTATATCATAATAATAAAGGCACTACTAAGGTTTCATCTCCATCCAATACTTTTGTGCATGTAAATATCTCTCATAAGAAAATTCCCTAAAGGGGTTATGTCCTAATTTTGGGGGAATAAATTTTCCTAAAATTCTCTCAAAATTCCCTAGGGCATAATTACGCCCCATGAACATATCTCCTAAGTTCCATGACCATCAAAGGACTTTTGACCACATGGACTTCACAAGGTTCTAAATGCACACCTAGGAATAAAACTAGGGTTCTAGGGCTTAACCACCTCTACACCACCCCATCTCACTCATGAAGGTGTTTTAGGTGATCCTAAACTAGTTGCCATGGTTTCAACTCATGGAGATGAGTTCTGACCACAATATCCCAAGATAAACACCATACCCTAACCTTGACCCTATTTGACCTAACTTGGGTTTACAAATTACTCAATCAAAATAGTCCCAATTGGGCTGAGATTTTTACCAAGGTCATAACATAACCCTAAGGAGCACCCACCAAAATTTGGAGGTCATTGGAGGTCCTTTGACCCACTAATTAATTAGTAAATGATTTATGAAATTATCTCAAAAACCTTAGAAAAAGGTTCTCCTAAAAATCCCATCTTTGAGTATCAAGGCAATAGCATCTTCCAATAAAAAAATATGCAGGAAAGGGTGACCGCCCTACCCTAGGGACCAGTCCCACCATTTTGGCTCTACAGGGAGCTACAGTGCTCCTTTTGGGCTGAAATAAATTTTGAATTAAAGACAAACCTAGGGCTACAACTTTGGTGTTGGGCACTTTCTCATCAGAGGTGGTCTAGTATTTTAAATAATTAAAATGAAGCACTGCATAATGTGTGACAGAAAATAATATAAGTATTTAATTATATAAGTGATTCTGCGTTCGACGAAATCAGAACTGCGCTCGACGAAATATGAACTGTGCTCGACAAAATCATATATAAACTGCGTTCGATGAAATATGATCTGCGTTCGACGAACTAAGAACTGCGTTCGACGAACGCTGAATAAATCTGCGTTCGACGAAAACTAAACTGCGCTCGACGCAAGCTGAATAAATCTGCGTTCGATGAATGAACTCTGTTCGACGAACGTCGAGCTCGGCTCGACGAATTTATTCTACCCAGATCGATGGATTAAATAAAATAATGTAAACATTTAACATCTGCGAAAGCTGATCACAGCAGATCGGACGGCTCTTAGTTATCATCCCCGAGGAATGGACGGCGCGCGACAGCCCGACCAGGGCTTCTTTGGGGGATGATTTCCCGGCCACCTGTGCCGCTTCCCGGCCAGCCAATGCCATCACCACCTCCATTGAGGTGGTTGCCGGCGATAGGGGGGGGGGGGGGCAGTGGTTGGCCAGCCGGAGGTGGTCGGATCGGGTTTAGAGGAGTGGAAAAAGAGTACGAATCGAACCCTTTCGGAAGCACGTTCTGAGCCCTATTGAGCACGGATCAAGCACCAAATTATGAAAAGATCTAGCACTAAGGGAGAGGAGGCGGATCGAACTTGTATGGGGGCTTGGTGGTGCATGTTTCGGCGAGTTGCCATGGACGGTGCTGGAGCTTTCGGCGCCATGTCAATCTAGGCTTCTGGGGCTCGATTTCTTCAGAGAAGAGGGGGTTTCACTCCTTTTCGTCCTCTGAAGGTGTTAAGGAAATCAAAAGGGGGAGGGGAAGAGCCTTGGCATTAATTTCCATAATCACCATTAATCGTGATTTTCGGCTTCTTATGGGAGGAAATGAATTGGTCATCAATTAGGCCGGAAAAAGGGCTAAAACTTCACCTCTCCTCAAGGGGAGATGAATGGTACAATAAATTGAGTTAGTTTGGCCGTAAATGCCATTCTCCTCCTCTTCCTCTCTCCGCCATTTTTGGGGAAAATAGAGCTTTCTCTCTCCTGGCCGAAATCCATCAAATTAAATGGCCATCACAGCATCATTCAATCCCCATTAGGTGGTGGACCACCTCGATCATTTGGGTCTAACCTAAGTGGATTGGGTTCAATTTGGGTAAAGTAGCTCATTTTGACCTATATTTAGGCTAGGGTTGACTTTGGTCAAATTGACCACTTGGGTTGACCACAATGGGTGGGTAGTGACCCATTTGACTCCCTTGTGAGTTAGGAAGGCTTAGGTGGAGTAAATTTGGCAAAGTGAGGGTGTATTGCACCTTATTAGTGCACTTTGACCAAATTAGTGTTTAGGGCAAATTGGTCAAATTAGAGGCCCCGTGATGAGGCTTTTTGGTCCATTAGGTTCCTAGTACCCATACAAGGGTAGGGACAGGGTCAATTTGGCATGGTGAGGGCCAATTGACCTAAATTGAGTTAGTTTGACCAATATAGGGTTAAGGTAGACTTTAGTCAAATTGGTACTTAGGTTGACACCAATGGTTCACTGGTGCTTCAAGGAGACCCCTAATGGGTTAGGGATGCTATGGTGGGGTCAAGATTCAAGGTGGGGCCCTAAAGTCCAACCCTAGGCTTGGTATCTGAAAATTGCTATTTGTAGACAACTTGGGTTTTCTCCTTCTCACCTAAATTCACATGGTCTTGTGCTCTTCCTATGGTTTTGTCATGACCTAGTTATGAAAAAACCAACTTAGGGGTCTTGCTATTTGGGGGATGTTACAAATCTCAATAAACAAAAAATAATAATTTCGTCCTCGAAATTCATGTTAGGCTTGCGGGGTTTTCACCGAGAGTGACTGAACGTAACATCCCCTAAGAATTGAAGTTATTCCTGGATTGAAGAGCACCGACTATCTCTGCCACACCAATTCTAATGGCTCCCAGGTGTGCTCCTCCTGTCCATAATTTTACCACATGACTTTTACCTACGGAACCTTCTTGCGCTGCAAGACTCGCACCGTCGTATCATCTATCCTGACCGGGGTGACCTAGCTACCTTGGTCAATCTATCCTCGATGTTCCAAATAAACATGTGCCCGGAGTGGGGGTGTGGTAACCTGTGTATCAAATCTATAATTATATACTCGAACTTCCACTCTAACCTGGGCAGATTCTTATGCCTCTAAAGTTTCCTTCACACATTCAAATTCTTACTCCTTCAGGTACATCCGAGTAATCAATCATCTCTACTCTACAACTTTTCCAGTTCTTAATCTTGATGGAACTGATCAGATCATCATGCATCTTAATTATCCTCCAATTTTAAGTGGGGGTGAACTTGTGAACTTTCATGAGTATATGTTAACCAACCATAATGGTAAGATGACTCCCAATCATTTTCTACGTGGAGTTTGATTCATAAGGTATACGAGTAAAATCTTTTGAAACCCTAAGATTTTCACAAGTCAATTTTATCAAGAAATATCATCTCGTTTTTTTCACCAAATTCCTATCACTTCAACATATGCTAGTCTTGATCACTTTCAAATGGTCCTAAGCAAGATAAACTTAGATCGTTCATACCATAGTGAACTCAAACACTATATTCTAAATCCAATAAGTCATCGGCTATGATCTCTGGTTATTCATCGTCATAGCTCTCAAAGTTTAATGATTATTACTGTAGCTAAAAAAAATTTCCACCAGAATAGGGTGTGATTTTTAACAAGTCATGAGTTAATCACTTCTGAATGCCCCAAGTCACAAGATCCTCAAATATAACTACGACTTGTATGACCTAGATTCCGTGCATAACTTCTAGAATGGGACATCGACATCCCTAAGTGATTAATCCTGACGACTTTACATTTCCAACGATTCAACTAAGGTCAAGTTGTTGTTCGATCAATGATGTCTATCCATTGTCCCGGTAATACTACGGATCATCATTCTGAACACACTGTTACACCATCTCATCTTTGTCCAAGTAATATTGAATAAGATCGACTCCAAAGTCATCATGTTCCCGACATAGCACATGCTAAATCAGATCTAAGGGACACCCAAGTCAGCCATTAATTTGCCCAATAAACAAAAGGTAAGCCCCAATAAACAAAAGATAAACCACTATCTATTTTGGGCAAAGTATCTTCAATATCACCATGTGATATTCATCCCAATTATGCAAACAATTTTTAGGGCACACAACCGTAGACTTAGGGTTCTATCATGAGACTTGTTGGTATCCTCCATACTTTAGATTCTACAGGGTACCTTCTACGACAACCTTATCAAGGTCCATATGTGACCCAATCCCAAACGGGTCTCTTCTGCACTTGAATTCATATCCGACCCTCGGTGTTTGTCATGGTGGTCATCTTAATGTAATCATGTCACAGATACAAGGGTTAGATCTACGAGTCCCCTACCATTCTGCTTATGTGTCAATCTCTCTTTCTCTAGTATCTTTGGGTATTCTCGTACCTTCACCAAAATTATACCTGTGGTCTATTTCAGACTAGGGCATGGTATAAATTGTCATGGCAAGTCAAGTGTCCTAGTGGGGTTGAGTCTAACTCATTGACTAAAGAACTATCTACAGAGATCTTTGCAGCCGGAGGTATTTCCTGCTGGGGGCAGGGTTCGTCGCAGGATACAAAAGGAAACTTGGTAAAAGGTTCAGATAAAAGTTGACCTTTTCATGTGATTTTCCTAAATGGGCACACCATTGCATCCGTTGCTTAGTTTGTCCTCATACTAAACTCGCGCGGGGTGGCCCAGGGTTTGTGGACTTCTTTTCTTCGGATTGAGGTGTGCTCTGATACCACTTTATATGACCCCATTTTTTTCTTTCAAAAACCCGGGTCTTATGCCCAGAACCACCGCTTTGCGGTGACACCTTCACTCGGGAAGGTCGCCACTACGAAGCGCCGATCCTGCCAGCAATATCGATCACAGAAGAAGAAAAGTAAAAATGAACAAAAGAAGTACAAGTCCCCAATCACATGTTATATATAATAAATGTCCACATGGTATAACTGAATACAAAGATAACAATAATAAGAAGAAGGTTACAATAATAAAGGGCTCATGCCCTGTACATCATGTCCTCACTACAAGATCACTCGCGGAAGCTAACTACTAATCACTCCCTGATCCTGAATCTGTCGCTCCTGTAATAAACTGGCCCGCTTCCATCTGCACCGGCCTCTACTGCTGTTGCGTCTCTTCGATCCCCTAAAATGATATGGTCCACCGACCGTTAGTCAAAATACTAAGCCAATCCCCCACCCCTCACCCGGTGACTCCTAAGCACTGAGTGGGAAGGATGAAGTGGAGGACAACAAGGGGTATAACAATAGCAGATGACAGGGGTACATGGAATGTCTACACTACACATGCGTATAGATATAATTGAAGCAGTAAAGGAGCATAGTAAGAGCAGGTAAAGAATAAGTAAAGTGCAGTAAGTAAAGACATGTATATAATAGGAAAGTAACCATTGATTTATAGGAATGCCCATACAAACCTATAGACAAAGGGGTCGTTAATCAAAGCCTAACGTATAAGAAGTCCCATAACCGACTTATACGATAGGGGTAGGGGTTGAAATGCAATGTTTATGCCATGACATGAAGAGTTATGCAGTTTATGCTATTTTCATACAAGTCCAACTCAAACACTTCGACTCTATGCGCATAGACCTTTAGTTCCCTCTTTTTGGAGCTTGCAAGACTCCCAGGATACTCCCGTAGTGGCAAACGGGAGCGGTGGGTTGGGCCTCGCCCACCTCTAGGTTGGTATTCACACAACCTAACCTAGGTCTATCATACGCCTCAACGCTAAGAACACAATAGCGGAGCATCTGCGTACTCTTACTGGCTGGACCACCAGACTTTCATGGCTAAGTGCAAATTCCACACTTGCGGAGTCAACATATTGACGTCAGTGTGAACGACTGTCCAATACCGGAGACCCACCACCTTCATGCACATGCAACATGTTCTACTATACCCCGAGCCATAAAATCCCCGGCCTAACCTGCCCGTCATCATAACCTTCCGATCTACCGGCTCGCCGGACCAACCCGTCCGCACCAACAAGCATTACTGAGTCACAAGCTCACCAGACTAACTAGTCCGCTGCTTCAACCATGAGCCTACCGCTCGTAAGACCAAACCAACTAACCTCACGTAACCACGGGGTGTGGGTGTGTGCGTTATTAAGTTAATCTTGTACAACATATTACTCCTACAGTTTATGGTTAATCTTGGACTTCCCGAGGATTACCATGTAAGGGGCTCGCTACGGTACTAGGAACTATAATGGGATGACACCCCAAAGTTCCCTTTCTCAAGACACTTAGTGTTTTTGGTATCTACCCATAAGATTACCCTTCTTATCTTTACCCTTGGATTACCCTAAATATTTTATGACCTGCTAGGGGGAAGACGATCCTTCGTCAACCCCGAGCACAACTTACCCTTAACTCACCAATCACTCCTAATCACATAAACTCCTTTTAGTGACCTGAATCTCTTCATCCTGACCAAGTACACCAACTACATTCCATTTCCACTTAGTAGGCCACTAGTTACCCAAATTTCACAGTTTTACTAAACGCAGACCAAATTAACTATATGAAGCTTATAAGTAGAGGTACTCCAAATATTCATCCAACTGACTCAAGATATTTACTGGAGGTCTATCATGATGTTATAAGACTAAATCTAGAGAATCATATTTTCCATAATTATTTAGCATTTATTTTAATTTCTCCAAACCTTTGCCAAGTATGAAAATGAACATGAAGTGTAAGGAATTCTTAGGATATGGATTTCCAAAAATTATGATAAACCTATGATGACTAAATAACAGCAAATACAAAATATCATATTTGTACAGTAAGAAATTGTCCCCAATTTTTAATATTTATCATCTATCCAAACTTGTAGTTTTATAAAAGAACCACCAAAAATATCTACTCCAAAATTATGGGAAAAATACCAAGCTCTTGTATTCATCAGAAAAGTCTACTGACTAAATTTCAGGATTTATGGAAATCATTTTCTTACTTAAATAAATACTTTAAGAAAACCTCAAATAAGACAAGTTGTGAAGTAGCCTACTGATTTAAGTCTCCAAAAATTATAAAAAAATCATAGAGTTTCCTAATGCTCTGAAATGTCCCATCACCAATTTGCACAATTTATCAAAGAGTATTGGACCCTCAATTAATTTTATTAAGCCTAAGACAAAAATAGGTGCCTTGTGAATGAAGTACTGGTTAAATCATTTAATAAAATGCACAAATATTACCAGAGGTGTATATCATAATAATAAAGGCACTACCAAGGTTTCATCTCCATCCAAGACTTTTGTGCACGTAAATATCTCTCATAAGAAAATTCCCTAAAGCGGTTATGTCCTAATTTATGGGGAATAAATTCTCCTAAAATTCACTCAAAATTCCCTAGGGCATAATTACACCCCATGAACATATCTCCTAAGTTCCATGACCATCAAAGGACTTTTGACCATATGGCCTTCACAAGTTTCTAAATGCACACCTAGGAATAAAACTAGGGTTCTAGGGCTTAACCACCTCTACACCACCCCATCTCACTCATGAAGGTGTTTTAGGTAATCCTAAACCAGTGGCCAAGGTTTCAACTCATGGAGATGAGTTCTGACCATAATATCCCAAGATAAACACCATACCCTAACCTTGACCCTATTTGACCTAACTTGGGTTTACAAATTACTCAATCAAAACAGTCCCAATTGGGCTGAGATTTTTACCAAGGTCATAACATAACCCTAAGGAGCACCCACCAAAATTTTCATTGGAGGTCCTTTGACCCACTAATTAATTAGTAATGATTTATGAAATTATCTCAAAAACCTTAGAAAAAGGTTCTCCTAAAAATCCCATCTTTGAGTATGTTGTGTGGGTGTATGTAACTAGCCTAGGTTTTAAATATCAAGGCCATAGCATCTACCAATAAAAAAATATGCAGGAAAGAGTGACTGCCCTACCCTAGGGACCAGTCCCACCATTTTGGCTCTACAGGGAGCTACAATGCTCCATTTGGCTGAAATTTTTTTTGAATTAAATTACACACCTAGGGCTACAACTTTGGTGTTGGGCACTTTCTCATCAGAGGTGATCTAGTATTTTAAATAATTAAAATGAAGCACTGCATAATGTGTGACAGAAATTAATGTAAGTATTTAATTATATAAGTGATTCTGCGTTCGACGAAATAAGAACTGCGCTCGATGAAATATACACTGCGCTCGACGAAATCATATATAAATTGCGTTCGATGAAATATGATCTGCGTTCGACGAACTATGAACTGCGTTCGACGAACGCTGAATAAATCTGCGTTCGACGAACGCTGAATAAATCTGCGTTCGACGAAAACTAAACTGCGCTCGACGCAAGTTGAATTAATCTGCGTTCGACGAATGAACTCCGTTCGACGAACGTCGGGCTCAGCTCGATGAATTTATTCTACTCAGATCGATGGATTAAATAAAATAATGTAAACATTTAAGATCTGTGAAAGCTGATCACTGCAGATCGGACGACTATTAGTCATCGTCCCCGAGGAATTGACAGCGCACGACAGCCCGACCTGGGCTTCATTGCGGGGTGATTTCCCGGCCACCTGTGCCGCTTCCCGGCTAGCCAATGCCATCACCACCTCCGTTAAGGTGGTGGCCGGTGATCGGGGGGGGGGGGGGGGGGGGGGGGGGGGGGGTTGGCCGGCCGGAGGTGGTCGGATCGGGGTTTAGAGGAGGGTAAAAAGAGTACGAATCGAACCCTTTCGAAAGCACGTTCCGAGCCCTATTGAGCACGAATCAAGCCCCAAATTATGAAAAGATCTAGCACTAAGGGAGAGGAGGCGGATCAGACCTTTATGGGGGCTTGGTGGCGCGTGTTCCGGTGAGTTGCCATGGACGGTGTTGGAGCTTTCAACGCCATGTCAATCTAGGCTTATGGGGCTCGATTTCTTCAGAGAAGAGGGGGGTTTCACTCCTTTTCGTCCTCTGAAGGTGTTAAGGAAATCAAAAGGGGGAGGGGAAGAGCCTTGGCATTAATTGCCATAATCACCATTTATGGTGATTTTTGGTTTCTTATGGGAGGAAATGAATTGGTCATCAATTAGGCCGGAAAAGGGCTGAAAGTTCTCCTCTCCTCAAGGGCAGATGAATGGTACCATAAATTGAGTTTATTTGGCCGTAAATGCCATTCTCCTCCTCTTCCTCTCTCCGCCATTTTTGGGGAAAATAGAGCTTTCTCTCTCCTGGACGAAATCCTTCAAATTAATTGGCCAACTCAGCAGCATTCAATCCCCATTAGGTGGTGGACCACCTCATTTGGGTCTAGCCTAAGTGGATTGGGTTCAATTAGGGTAAAGTAGGTCATTTTGAGCTAAAGCTAGGCTAGGGTTGACTTTGGTCAAATTGACCACTTGGGTTGACCACAATGGGTGGGTAGTGACCCATTTGACTCCCTTGTGAGGTAGGAAGGCTTAGGTGGAGTCAATTTGGCAAAGTGAGGGTGAATTGCCCCTTATTAGGGCACTTTGACCAAATTAGGGTTTAGGGCAAATTATTCAAATTGGAGGCCCCATGATGGGGATTTTTGGTCCATTAGGTTCCTAGTACCCATACAAGGGTAGGGGCAAGGTCAATTTGGCATGGTGAGGGCCAATTGACCTTAATTGAGTTAGTTTGACCAATTTAGGGTTAAGGTTGACTTTAGTCAAATTGGCTCTTAGGTTGACCCCAATGGGTCACTGGTGCTTCAAGTAGACCCCTAATGGGTTAGGGATGCTATGATGGGGTCAAGGTTCAAGGTGGGGCCCTAAAGTCCAACCCTAGGCTTGCTATCTGAAAATTGCTATTTGTAGACCACTTGGGTTTTCTCCTTCTCACCTAAATTCACATGGTCTTGGGCTCTTCCTATGGTTTTGTCATGACCTAGTCATGACAAAACCAACTTAGGGGTCAAGCTGTTTGGGGGATGTTACATTTTTACTGCTTCAATCATGGTATATATTGCGTAGTGGTAGGCATTCCCTATAGAATACATTCCCATCATCTGCTATTGTTTACACCCCTTGTTGTCCCCCGCTTCATTCCTCCCGCTCGGTGCCTAGGAGTCATCGGGGGAGGTGTGGGGGATTGGATTAGTCGTTTTGACTAACGATCGGTGGACCTTATCATTTTAGGGGATCGAGGAGATGCTGCAGCACAAGAGGCTGGTGCAGATGGAGACGGGGCAGTCTAGCACGGGAGCACCATTGGCAGGATCCATGAGCATCATTTAGCTTTAGTATTTTATGCTTCCGTGAGAGAAATTGTAGTGAGGAATTGATGTACAGGGTATGAGCCCTTTATTATTATCGTACCTTTTATTCAAATATTTGATGTGGACATCTCTTTATGATGGTTTTACTTTCTATGTGATATGGACTTGGCTTTTATAAGATTGGTTAAGCCTTACTTCTTTGTGATCGACATGGCCGGCAGGATCAGAGCTTTGTAGTGGTGACCTTCCCGTGCGAGGGTGTCACCACAAAGCGGCGGTTCTGGGCATAAGACCCGGGTTTTGTAAAAGAAAAAAAGGGGTCTTACATGTTGAGATCCTTCCTAGAATGTAAGGAGGAGGAAGGCTTGTTCTTCCACTACTTCCTCCTCATCATCTTCTTGAAATGTCTTGAGAAGGCAACAAACTCCTCATCAGAAGAGCTACTATCAGATGAGCCGGACTAAGAGTATTCTGAGCCAGCAACCTTCCTTAGAGGAGTAGGCATCCCTGCCTTGCTCTTCTTGGATCCCTCAGCCTTGAAGGCCACTGTCCTTTCCCTTGTATGAGGCTTGGAAGATGTGTCCTCCTACTTTCTAGCAGATAGCGGCATCCCATAGGAGAGTAGCTTTCCAAACAGAGTATGGGGAGGAGTCTCACCCAGCTTTGCCACTTCCCTGATGGCACAGATCTTGGTATCCCAGTATCTAGGTAGAGATCTTAGGATTTTGTCATTCAGCTCATAATGAGTGAAGGTCCTTTCATAGGTCCTCAACTCATTCACTATCCTGAAGAATCTTTCATAGCAATCAGCTATGCATTCCAGGCTTTGTTGCCTGAAGTCTTCATATTCCTGATTGAGGAGGGATTTCCTATCATCCCTCACCTCTTTAGTCCCTTCCATGTACACTATCAATGTTTCCCACATGTCCTTGGCAGTCTCACAGTGTACCAAGTTCTGGAATGTTGAATCATCAATGGCATTGACTATAATATTTTGAGTTCCTTTGTCCATAGTTGCCAATGCCATCTCATCCCTTGTCATTTCAGTGTATGACTTGAATACTTGCCTAGTAGGATCAATGATGGCGAGCTTTGTGATAAGAAAGGGGCCCTCCTGAACAGTGATATAAGTCCTAGGGTCTGAGGCCTTCATGAAAAGCCTAACCCTTTGTTTCCAAATGCCAAAGGTTTCCTTTTTGCATATAGGAAGCTTCATAGACCTCATCTCCTTTTGAACTCCATTTGTAGCCATTGCATTCAGATCTAACAATACCTATGTAGGACCTGGTCAGACGGTTAGGTCCTTTTTGACCAACCTACCTCTGATGCCACTTGATAGTTTATAGGTATATATACTAATTTACCTAGAGGGGTGAATAGGTCTCTTTGAATTTTACTTAATTATTTATGCTAGTAAACAAAATAACAAGCACACACAGAAAACACACAAGTGTTTATAGTGGTTCCCCAAGACATGCAGTGTGTCTATGGGTAGTTCGCTTTCCCTCTACACCTTTCTAACAGTGTGTTAGACAAGGCCAACTCCTCCAATCTTAGCTCCTAGAGCATACAACTCAGATCCCTCAGGATCTCTCAGGCTTGCTCTAAGCCCTACCTCAGGCCAACCAGCCCTACCACTCAGAGTGCTTCCACTCCCACAGATCAGAGGTCCCCTTGACCTTCTACCTTAGGCCTATCAAGAAGCCTTACTTCTTAGGCAAATTGCCCTACAGCTCAGGCTAAACATCCCTACAAACTCAGGCCTAATAGCCCTACAACTCAGGTTCAGCAAACCTACACACTCAGGCAATGTGCCTTAGAAGATCAGAATAATACAGTTCCTACAGTGAATAAATGTTAAGCTTACAACATTAGACAGCACTGGAATGATATCTTATATTGTTCCTACACAGCTGGTGCTTGCTTGAAACTTGGTTGAATGAAAACTTCAGTCCTTGCTTCTATCTGATCCTTCTCTTCAGTAGAGGAGAAAGGATCACCTTGCTCTTCTGATTAGAAGAGCTATCTTTTCTCTTTATGTCTTCTTGCTGGTTCGGTAAGCAGGAGGAGGAGAGAGCTTGAAAGCCATCAATGGAATAGTGATAATGACCTTCTTCTTTTCAGCACATCAACAGGTTCGTTTGAAAGTGCCCTAACATGTTCTTTTATACTTCATGTGTCATCAACGGCTCTTAGAAAGGCCCCCTGACACATTGGATGAAGATATAATGCTTTATCACTCCTTTACAGCTGTTTGCGCCAAAAGCAGGTCGCGCCACTATCTTCTTCCAGATTTGAATCTGTCTCAGCGGTTGAACTGCATTTGTCTTAGTGGATCCGCTGAGACAGTTTATCTTCTCAGCGGATTTTGTCTATCTGCATCTCAGTAGAGGCAGATCACTTCTCAGTGGCTCCTGGTCCCATCTCAGTGGTTCCGCTGAGACAATTACTCCTTCTCAGCAGTTTTGACAACAAACCTCTAAACTTATTCCAATGTTTGGAATATCTTAACCCTGCACATTCCTAATGCGAAGTAGGGTTTATAAAATACAATATGTACTTAGCATTGTGAGTGATGCCTCTTCAAATCAAGGGAATATTGATGGCAATATTCCCAACATATGCAGTAGATAAGTTCGTCTCTCAATGTCAGATATAAAATCTTTGACATTTGGTTTCACAAACCATTTCGAGGAACGGTTTCTTCAAAGGAGAAATGATTTGTGAAACATGAAAATCACAATGCAATCACATGCGTTTAAAATCTAAGACATTTACAACACTTCCAAATTTCCGATTTTCACGCATTTAATCGCCAACCTATCTCTGATACCATTGTTGGATTTTCTGAAAGCAGCACATCATATGTGCGTAGCGGAAGGATAGAACAAGAACCACCCAAAAGAGTTACGGATCTTGCGACTTTATGAATCAAGAAATAAAATGAGAAGCAACGCGTCAGACCCCATTTTTTTCGCTTTCAAAATCGGGTATTATGCCCAGAACCGCCGCTTTGCGGTGACACCATCACTCGGGAAGGTCGCCACTACAAAACGCCGATCATGCCGGCCGTATCGATCACAGAAGAAGAAAAGTATAAACGAACAAAAAGATGTTCAAGTCCACAATGACACGCTATATATAATAAATGTCCACCTGGTATAACTGTTGGATCGGTCGGCGCCCTTAGAGGGGGGTGAATAAGGGTTTTCAAAAACTTTAGATTATATTTAAAAACTTTGAATTATTGCAAGATTAAAGACATGAAATAAGTGAAGTAAAACAAAAAGGAGACAAGCTTTATTGATACTAAATAAGTTTTACAAAACTTGATCTCAATGGCGCTAGAGATCGGAGGGGAATAATAAAAACTCTTTTTCGTTTTCTATACCGACTCGTATCCCCACGAACCGATTGGCTTTAGCCGATCTCTCCCCAGATACGGCCTCAATCGCCAATCTATCCCCAGAAAGGCCTCGAGCACCCCCTAGACCTAGCCTAGATCTAGTCGCCAACACGAGGCGAATTTCAGCTCTAAGTCCTACCCCAGACCTAGTCGCCAACACGAGGCGATTTCACTTAAACGATTACAAGAAAAGATGTGAAATGATAAAGACAATAATATAAAAACTCCCTCTATTTGGATCTCTTGGAGAAGTAGACGAAGACGCAGAGTATGATCGTAGTCGATGCGGTCTTTCGTCACGATGATGAAGCGTGTTGAAACCTTCTCCACGGATCTCCTTAAGGCTTTATGGAATTGTGGGAGTATCGCTCTGAATCTTCCTCTCTCTGCTGTGGGACGAAGCTCTGGAGTTTGGGATTGGAGGAGGATGAAAAATTCGGAGCCAAAGCATCCAATTTATAGCCTTTACGCTACCGCCGGCGCTAGCGCTACCGCCGACGCTTGCCCGGATTAGGAATGATTTTGCGCGGCCGAATCTCCCATCCGTGGCAATAATTTGCTCTATGCCTCTTGTGCGCCATGCTACCGCCAGCGCTAGTAGCTACCGCCGGGCACTAGCTCCTTCTAAAAATGCCGCCGGAATCGAGCTAATCAATGCTAGCGCCGGGCGCTATTGCTACCGCCGACGCTAGTGAGCTTATTCGAATTTTGGCCTCAATTTTGGGGGCAGACATCATGAGTACTCCTTGAGTCATGTGGACTATGTTAACCTGCACACTTGAACACACAAGATCAATTACACATAGGATTTGTTATTCTCAAACCTAGGAGATGCGGAAGACCGTGTTCCAACAATAACTGAAATAACAAAGGTTACAATAATAAAGAGCTCATGCCCTGTACATCATGTCCTCACTACAAGATCACACGCGGAAGCTAAATACTATTCACTCACTGATCCTGAATCAGGTGCTCCTGTACTAGACTGGCCCGCCTCCGTCTGCACCGACTCCAGGTGCTGCTGCGTCTCCTCGATCCCCTAAAATGATATGGTCCACCGACCGTTAGTCAAAAAGACTAAGCCTTATGTTCCACACCCCTCCCCCAGTGGCTCCTAGGCACCGAGCGGGAGGATGAAGCGGAGGACAGCAAGGGGTATAAATAAAGAGCAGATAACGGTGAATCTAACAACGGAAAGTTCTACCACTAAACATGTGTATATAAACAATTGAAGCAGTAACAGAGCATTGTAAAGAGCAAGTAAAGAATAATAAGTAAAGAGAAGTACACAATAGTAAAGTAACCATCAATTTATAGGAATGCCCATACAAACCTATAGACCAAGGGGTCATTTAGCAGGGCCTATCATATAAAAAGTCCCATAACCAATTAAGACGATAGGGGTAGGGGTTGAAAGGCAATGCTTATGCCATGACAGGCAGAGTTATGCAGTTAATGCTATGTTCACACAAGTGCAACTCACACACTTTGACTCTATGCGCACAGACCTTTAGTTCCCCCTTTTTGGAGCTAGCAAGACTCCCAGGATACTCCTGTAGTGGCAAACGGAAGCGGTGGGTTGGGCCTTGCCCACCTCTAGGTTAGTATTCAAACTACCTAACCTAGACCGATCGTACGCCTCAACGCAAAATATCGGAGTATCTACATACTCTTACGGGCTGGACCACCAGACTTTTATGGCTAAGTGCAAATTCCACACTTGCGAGTCAACGTATTGACGTCGGTGTGAACGACCGTCCAATACCGAAGACACACCACCTTTATGCACATGCAAACATGTTTACCATCTATCTCCGAGCCATAAGCTCCCTGGGCTAACCTGCCCATCATAATAACCTTCCGAGCCACCGGCTTGCCGGACCAACCCGTCCGCACCAACAAACATTACTGAGTCACAAGCTCACCAGACTAATTAGTCTGCTATTACAACCACCGAGCCTACCGCTCGTAAGACCCAACAAATTAACCTTCCGTAACCACGGGGTGTGGGTGTGCATATTATTAAGTTAATCTTTTACAACATCTTACTCCTATAATTTATGGTTAATCCTGGACTTCCCGAGGAATACCCTGAAAGGGGTTCGCTACGGTACTAGGAACTATAGTGGGATGACTCCCCAAAGCTCCCTTTCCAAGTCATATAATGTTATTGGTAACTACCCGTAAGAATACCCCTTTTAACATTTCACTTGAATTAACCTTAAGCATTTTATGACCCGCTAAGGGAAAGACGATCTTTCGTCAATCCCGAGCACAACTTTACCCTTAACTCACCAAGCACACTCTCAACACCTAAACTCCTTTTTGGTGACCTTTAATCTCTTCAAATATGCTAGGCACACCAACTACCTTCGATTCCCACCTACTGGTCTTCAATTTAATCAATTTTACAGTTTTACTATACGCAGACCAAATGAGATATATAAGTTGCATAAGAGGAGGTACTCCTAATATTCATTCAACTGACTCAAGATTATTACTGGGAGTCTATCATGTTATTCTAAGACTAAATCTAGAGGATCATATTTTTCCTTAATTATTTTGGCAATACTATAATTTCTCCAACATTGGCCAAGTATGAAATTGAACATGAAGTGTAAGATCTTCTTATAATATGGCCCCCATAAAATTATGGAAAATCTATGATGTGAAAATAACTGTAAATAAAGAATATCACAATTTTATAGTAACGGGTTGACCTCTAATTATAATATTGAATAATTACCCCCAAATTAGAAATTAAAGAAGGAACCACCAAAAATACTTGTCCAAAAATTATGGGAAAATTTCCAGACCTTTATATTGATTAGAAAAGTCTGCTGACTAAATTTCAGAATTTATCAGAACAAAAAAATCACATAAATAAATATTCCAAGTAAACCCATACTACGAAAAATTGTGAAGTAACCTACAAATAAATAATTCCAAAAATTATACAAAAATTCATAGAGCTCTTTAATGCCCTAAAATGTCCTACCACCAAGTTTCATAATTTTCCAGAGGATATTTGGCCCTCATTTATTTAACATATTCCTAAGATAAAATAGATGACTTGTGAATAAAGTGCTAATTAAATCAATTCAATATTACATAAAAATCACCAGAGGTCTATATCATGATTTTAATTGTTGAAACCGATTTCTCGGTCTCTTGTGAAGCTCGGGGCCCTCACCAAAATGAGGGGCAGCTAGCCCTAACTGATCCCTCGGAGAAGGTAGACTGAACACTAGGAAAATGACTAAGACCTTAGTCACAGCGAGGAGGTCCCTCCACTAACCCGGAAGATCGTTGAGCGCTTCCCCTCCCAAGCCAAAGCTGAGACTCGGGCACCTTGGAGAGCTGGAGAGCTAAACCAAAGTAACCAAGGGGAGAAGAAGCTCAGAGATCTGAGATTGGAATCTCCTCCCAAGGTGCCCTTTTAGGTCTATTTATAGATTTTTACTCATGGTATGTCAATAGCGGAATTCCGCCTTTTGGTTTTACTAAACGCATCCCAATTTGGCCTGCTAACAACCAAACTCCGCTGTTTGGAGCCGCTACCTGCAGACCACCAGGGGCAGAAGAGTAACTCCACCTCTTTAGTCTATGAACGAGCGGTTTATGAGAGCATCACTCGCGAGAGAGGTGAATTCGTCGAACGGGGAACGGAATTCGTCGAACGCTGAACTGAGTTCGACGATTTCAACAAGTGCTCGGCGTTCGTCGAACCCTGGATGGATTTCGTCGAACTCTAAGATTTGGAAGGGATCTGATTCGCTTGTCCTCTTACGAATAGCTGGCGAGTACCCGGCTCGCCAGCCTTCTTGCGAGGAGCCAGTGAGTACCCGGCTCGCTCGCCTTCTTGCGAGCAGCCAGCGAGTACCCGACTTGCTCGCCTTCTTGCGAGTTGACCTTGAAAAACTTGGGCTCGCAGGGATATGACTCGCTCACCTTCCTGCGAGAGACACTTGAAGCTTTGACTCGCCTTCTTTGTTACCTCTTCCGACTGTTAGATTTACGACCCCCGTTGGGCGAGCGGCCTATGAAGACCTCGCTCGCATTCGTACCGGCGACGTCCGTCAACACCGTGTCTCATGCTCCCCCTGCAGATTCTTCCGCTGAGATAAGTGTTCGTCCCAGCGGATCCGCTGGGACAAGATAGAGATAGCCGCTGAGACGGCCGTCGGATTGGGAGGCAAATTCGTCGAACGGTCAGCAGGGTTTGTCGAACTCAGGACTTCGTCGACCGCCAAGCTTGGATGAAAGCTTCGAGCGCTGAACCGCTCTGTTCGTCGACCGCTGATATAATATAATTTGTCGATCGCCGTTTGACATTCACAGAGTAGCCGTTCGTCGAACGCAGGGCACCGTTCGTCAAACACAGGGAGCAAATGTCAATTTGTTCTTTCTCTTATTTTCTGCCTATTAACATGTATCCCTCCCGCATTACTTTTACTTGTTGGTTATTCCTTCGTCTTTGTTCACCCACTAGGTGAATATTATGGTTGTACACAATCCCTGCTATTCGCGAGGCTCTTTAGGCTCGCGAAGAATCATCCAACCCCTGGTATTCGCCGGCCCCTTGGTGACGTGGCGAGAATCTTTCGGTGGGCCCCATGCCCACCACTATAAATACCACCCTTCCCGGCCGGCATTCAAACTTGTTATTCTCCTCTCCCTTTTCTTACTCTCTGCGAGCCCCAACGTGATGTTGAAAAAAGACGAAATGTTGGCTCGCCTGAAGGCCTCGCAAGCGGCCTAGAAGGGGAAAGCCGCCGCCATCGCCTCCTGGAATTCTCCGAGGCGTTCTCCGCCTCCACCCACCCTCATAACGGCGAAGGTCGTTCGGCGTATGGCCGGCGAGGGTGGGTCCTCTCCTTCGCCGTACTCCCCCAGGACGGGCTCGTTTCGCATGTACTATCGTCAAGCTCGCTGGTTTTAGTCTCTTAGTCTTTCAACCTAATTTGTCTTACTCGCAGAACACTCCTCCGGATGATAATGCCCTAGGGAGGTCAACCAAAGAGACCCACATCCCATCCACCGGCGGGGCTGACACCCCACTAATGTATGTGGGAGCCCTCGACCTACAGGGCTCGCCTTCGCAACGAGGTGAGTGGCTTATCTTGCATTCCTTCGCACCTCTTGACTGGCCAAATCACGCTCACTCTTTATGCAGCATCCCCTGCCGCGGCCTTGGAAGAACAAGTTCCTCCTCTGACGGACTCGCCTACCCCGCCGAATTAGACCATCATCACACCTGGATTCGTCACCCTGGGACAGATGAGCCCCGGAGGGACGCTGATCGCCGAGCCCGGGCTCAGCTCTAGACCCGCGCTCACTCCCGGTCTGGGTAAGGCTCTTACCCTTGCCTTTGTTGAAGCATTCCGAGGCCAGCCAGGAACCTCTCGCCAGCGACCCAGTACTCAAATTCCTCCACTAGGTTAGATTGTCGCTATTGAGTGTCATTTTCCACCTCCTTGCTGATTTTTCCTCCGCAGGTGACCACATGACCCCGCCCACCGAGTCGGTGTCTGGAGCGTTGGAGCTATCTCCACCCCCCTCGCCGAGCCAAGTCGCTGATTTTCTAGGGGATCCGAGTGATCCAGAGCGAATGAAGAGGAGGGTCACCGAGATATTCCAAAAACATAACGCCCTGCTGAGGGATCTGCACGAACAGAATAGGCTGGATCGGCTCGCTAACGAGGAAAGGTTTGCCGCGATGGAGGACGCGAACGTGAGCATCCTTGCCAAGGTGCGGCCGACCGATCATGGCGACACGACCTCCCCTGGGGTGTACATTGCTCGAATTGATGATTACATGCGGCTGACGAGCCAGGCGAACCGATCGCTTCGCGAGTATCATTACACGCGAGTCCCCCCTCGCTTTGGTGTCTGGGGTCGCGGTCGCTGGAAGTGGATGCGATATTAAGGATTCTTGCTTTACATTTTATTGTTTTTCTTCCCCCTCCCCTTCGTTGGGAGGGGTCGTAAACAATTTTTATAAGCCTGTAATAATGATACCTTGACTCGCTTGCGAGCCCTTACTTTCCCTGTTTGTTATCTTTTCTTTCGCCTTGCCCGGCTCGCTCATTCATCGATTATGTTTGTGCTTCTATTGCTCGCACTCGCGTGCTGCCCTCGCATTTTGCTTCTTATTATTCAGCGCTCGCTCGCCGATGATTAACGGGAAAAAGTTCGACGAGGTTTCGACTCGCCGAGAGCAAATAGGACCCCGAGGGGATGAAGAATGCCGCGCGAATCCGCTATTCGCAGACACCGACGTTTCAGCTTCTTCCCACCTTTTTTATTTCTATAAATAGTCGCCCCCTTTTTTTCTTTTCAACCACCGCATTTACTATTCCTCCTTCACGCTCCCTCTCTTTCTAACTTTCTCGCAAACCTAGCTCGCTCTCGCTGATTTTGTGATTCGCGAATTCTAGACATCATGCTCGGCGAGGCGGAAGCTGAGGGGCGGCCCAAGTGTTCTGGGGCCTTCCTTGATGGCCTTTTCTTCTGCGCCAACCTCACGAAGGAGGAATACCAGGCTACCGTTGATCAATACATTCACTACGGGTTTGTGGCTCGCTGCCCTACCGAGAAGGACACCATCAGCGACCCACATCCTGATGAGCTCGCTATCCCCATCGCCCATTTCGAGAATGGGTTGCGACTCCCACTGTGGCCGGAAGTGCGACAAGTATGTTTGTTTCTTGACCCTTATATTCCTGACTCGCTTTGCAAGTGACGATATAACCCTTGTTGAATTCTCTAGGTGCTCAAGTACTTCGGCGTTCTGCCGAGCCAGCTAACGCCGAACGCGATCGCCGTAGTGGTCGCATTCGCCAGTTATCTCAGGGCGGAGAAGATCGAGTTCAGCCTGCTCGTCTTCTGCAATGTGTTCTCATTTCACGCGTACAAGGAAGGGACGACTCACTTTGCGAGCCAGCATGTCACCGTCTGTGAGACTGTGAATAAGTCTCATTATTGGACGCAGAAGTTCGTCCCGGTGAAGGGCCCTTTCAGCAATATCTCCTACTCCCCCACCCAGCGAGACGAGCCGCTTATCGCCCTCCGGCCTCGCTAGGGGGTTTTGATGCGGGCCTGTACCAGTACCTCAAGGGAAAAAAGCTTTGAGGTCGCCTTCCTCTGAGAGCGGGTGGACCTGTTGCCGCCTGTCCCCCCAGGAGAAGGTTTTACTCGCACTCGCCAATCTCCTCACTCCCTTCTCCTTAGACCGGCTAACGCTCTTAGTTATTTTTGCAGGAGAGCGTGAACTTCCACTCAATCCTCCACACGCGCCTCCTTCTTCCCTTACTTCTAGCTCGCTAGCGAGCGTGGCCGTCGAAGCCTTCCGCGACATACCAAGTTCCTCGTCGGGGAAGAAGCAATCCCTTCCTCCACGCCGGCCCGCCTCGCAGGGAGCGGCGAAGAAGACCGAGAAGGCCTACTCCGCCCCCAAGTCGAAGGAGGTCGTTGACCTCTCGGAACCCGACCTCCACTCTTCTCCCGCAGCGAATCAGGAGCCTGGCAAAGGGCGTAGCGAGCCGGAGGAGGCGGCCGCCAAGCCCAAGACGACGAGCCACTCGAACTTCGGGCTCAGCATGAAGCTTGCGGATGCAGTCGGCGAGCCGGTGCTCGCGTGGGACCCTGAGCAGAACAAGGTCGTCTGCTCCTCTCTACTCCCTTCCTGGGTGGAGGACGACAAGGCTGGGGGTGAGGCGTTTTCTCTCGCCTTCGGCCTCTACGGTAGCCAGGACGCCTCCCTCTTTCGGACCTTTATGCCGAAGGGGGTCGTCTATGAAGCCATGCGAGCCCAGTTCCGGGCGACGGAGCTTACCCATATGGTGGGACGTCGGTACTTCACCGCGAATAGGGAGATCAGGGAGCTTAACGTTGAGCTCCAGAAATCCGCGAATGAGGTCGCGGAGCTTAAAGGGAAGGAGGCCTTGTCCGAGGGCCTCCTCGACAGTCTTCAAGGCGGTTTGGTAAGCAATGCCCTGCAAAAATTCTTTCCCTATCTCGCTTCGCTTTTCCTTTGCTAACCCGCTTTTCGCATGATGCCTAGTCTGTCAGCCAGCTTCACGCGAGGATCGCGGACCTGGAGACGGAGAACAATTGCCTCAAGGCTCGGGTTCGCGACATGACCATGGCAATGCTTCCTCCCCCTCCTCCGCGAGCTGGGACTTGCGGTCAGTCGCGAGAGGAAAAGAAGCCGACCGCAAAAGGTCGATGGAGATCGCGGAGCTCGTCCTCGACATTCTCAAAGGGGAGGATATGATTGTTCCCGACGCCATGGTGTTCACTGCGGAAGAAGTCGTCCCTGACTTGTTCGCGCCCATCTCCGAGGTGGAGGATCGAGAGAGCGACTAAAGGGCTACCTGGCGAGCCGCCTTAATTTTTGTTGTTTATAATGTAAAACTTTTCTTTTTGCCGGCGAGCCCGCTGTTGGACTGTAATTTTTGTGAAGAATGAAAAGAGTCATTTTGTCCATCATTCCAATATTATTGCCTTACTTATTATTCGCATGTGCTCTTTCATTCGTGCTCGCGTGATCTTGATTTCCTTATGCTCGTACTTTTAAAACATTCATTTGATGCTTGCGCCCGCGTCCCTTTAATTGACGATTCTCCCTTCGATGTATTGTACCTAGGTCGCTCTCGCTCCCTCCTCTCCTGCGGCGATGGCAAGACTCAGGTTGTAGGATCTTATCCTTGTTTGGATGAACCTCGTTGGGGAACCTTGCGAGAGGGGGCCAGTATTAGACCGCCTCGCTCACACTCATCTTCTGCGAGCTCTTACTGTTATCCATGGACCACCATGGAGACGGGCCCTCTCTGGTCGCCATCTTCACTCGCACCGCTGAAATTTGTAAGTGACTTTGCAAACATCCGACTTAGTCGCTCTGCCGCGATCTTTCTCGTATGCAAAAGGCCTATGGTCTCGCCTCGCTCGAGCCTGGAAGTGGCTCGCGAGCCAAGTCACTTGTCCTGAGTAACCTATTTATTTTCTTCTCCTGAGATCAACCTGACCCACCGTCTATGAGAGCCCGGCCGCGGAATAGATCTGGGGCATTCCAGCTCCAACCACTTGAAATATTGTCAGCCTCTCCAGAGACCAATTTGTACCCCCCGTCTACTGAGAGCCCGGGAGCGGAATCGATCTGGGGCATTCCGGCACCAACCACTTGAAACATTGACAGCCTCTCCAGAAATCAACCTATAACCCCCGTCTAGTGAGAGCCCGGGAGCGGAATCGATCTGGGGCATTCCAGCACCAACCACTTGAAACATTGATAGCCTCACCACAGATCAACCTGTACCCCCCGTCTAGTGAGAGCCCGGGAGCGAAATCGATCTGGGGCATTCCAGCATCAACCACTTGGAACATTGCCAGCCTCTCCAGAGATCAACCTGTACCCCCCGTCTAGTGAGAGCCCGGGAGCAGAATCAATCTGGGGCATTCCAGCACCAATCACTTGAAACATTGCCAGCCTCTCTAGAGATCAACCTGTACCCCCCCCGTCTAGTGAGAGCCCGGGAGAGGAATCGATCTGGGGCATTCCATCACCAACCACTTGAAACATTGCCAGCCTCTCCAGAGATCAACCTGTACCCCCGTCTAGTGAGAGCCCGGGAGCGGAATCGATCTGGGGCATTCCAGCACCAACCACTTGAAACATTGCCAGCCTCTCAAGAGATCAACTTGTACCCCCCGTCTAGTGAGAGCCCGGGAGCAGAATCGATCTGGAGCATTCCAGCACCAATCACTTAAAACATTGCCAGCCTCTCCAGAGATCAACCTGTACCCCCCGTCTAGTGCGAGCCCGGGAGCGGAATCGATCTGGGGCATTCCAGCACCAACCACTTGAAACATTGCCAGCCTCTCCAGAGATCAACCTGTAGCCCCCGTCTAGTGAGAGCCCGGGAGCGGAATCGATATGGGGCATTCCAGCACCAACCACTTGATTGCCAGCCTCTCCAGAGATCAACTTGTACCCCTGCCCCCCCCCCCCCCCCCCCCCCCCCCCCCCGTCTAGTGAGAGCCCGGGAGCGGAATCGATCCGGGGCATTCCAGCACCAATCACTTGAAACGTTGCCAGCCTCTCCACAGATCAACCTGCACCCCCCGTCTAGTGAGAGCCCTGGAGCGGAATCGATCAGGGGCATTCCAGCACCAACCACTTGAAACATTGCTAGCCTCTCCAGAGATCAACCCTTACCCCCCGTCAAGTGAAAGCCCGGGAGCGGAATCAATCTGGGGCATTCCAGCACCAATACTTATCACTATTATTCTCCTCGCATAGCAGTTATATCCATCATACACAAAAGGTAAGATATTCAACAAACAATATAGTAAAAAAACTTTCAAGGGTAGAATCGCTTCAGATCATCTCCACTCCTCGCTCGGCCGAGAGGTACCCCTTTCAAATCCCGGAGGTGATACCCCCCAACTTGAGCGCTTCGCTTACAATGTATGGACCCTCCCAGTTGGGGTTAAGCTTACCCACCGCGACCCCTCTTCCGGCCGCGTCGACCTTCTTCAGGACCAGATCTCCTTTTTGGAAGTGCTTTATTCATATATGCTTGTCGAAATACCGGGCCATTTGTCGCTTGACTTCCTCCTGCCTGACGGTGGCCAGGTCCCGGAGTTTCTCCCCAGGTCCAAGGATAGCCTTTGTTCCGCATCATTAGCCACTAGCCACTCTTCATCCCCCTCGCATGCAGCGATCACCCTGGGGGTCCTTACCTTGAACTCTATGGGAAGGACAACCTCAGACCCATGAGAAAGCTTGAACGGAGTCTCCCCAGTTGCGGTGTTCGAAGTAGTCCTCAAGGCCCAAAGGACAGAGGGTAGCTGCTCCACCCAGTTCCCCCGGAGGTTCTCCACATTTTTCTTCAGTAGGTTGACGATTACCTTGTTCTCCGCCTCCACCTGGCCATTACTTCTCGGATGGTGAACCAATACGAACCTGAGGTCGATGCCAAGATGGGTGCAGTTGTTAACAAATTCTTCGCTAGCAAATTGTGGCCCATTGTCTGTCACAATAGCCAGAGGGAGGCCATGCCTGCAAATTATTTCTCCCCACACAAAATTCCTTACAACTTGAGATGTTACCTTGGCCAGCGCCTTCACTTCTACCCATTTGGAGAAGTAATCAATCATGACTAGTAAGAACATCCTCTGGCCACTAGCTTGAGGGAAAGGGCCAACTAGGTCCAACCCCCATATGGCAAAAGGCCAGGGAGCTGTGATGTTCTGGAGCCTCTGAGCTGGGAGGAGTTGGAGTGGAGCATAGAGCTGGCACTTAGTACATTTCCTTGCGAACTCCGCTGCATCTTTGCTGAGGGTAGGCCAGAAGTAGCCTTGTCTCAACACCCTCCCTTCCAGAGTTCGGCTCCCGGAGTGGCTGCCACACTCCCAGGAGTGAATTTCTTCTAGGACTATCGGAACCTCCTCTTCGGAAACACAACGGGCCAGGAGTCCCGAGAGAGTTTTCCTATATAGCCCTCCCGCATGCAAGGAATAATAAGCCGACTTATACCTGAAGCGTCGTCTGTCTATGTCTTCTTCAGGGAACTTTCCTGATGATAGGAAGGTGAGGAAGGGAACCATCCACGAGGCCTGCTGATCTATCTCCATCAGCTCTCCCTCCTCGATGGTGGGTCGGAAGAGTTTCGAAACTGTTCCCCCCTGCTCTGGGACCGAACTTGGCTAAGAGGTCCGCGGGGGTGCTCTCTTCTCTTGGCACGTGCTTGACGGAGAAAGTGCGGGATTGCCCGATGACCCCCTTGACCTTTCCAAGTACCGCGGGAGGGTCGGGTCCTTTGCCTCAAACTGTCCCCTGACTTGGCATGCTACCACCATGGAGTCCGTCGAGACCTCCACATCTTGCGCTCCCAGTTCTCGAGTTAACCGCAGGCCCGCTATCACCGCCTCGTACTCTGCTTGGTTGTTGGTAGTCGGGAAGTTGATGTTCAAAGCTTGTTCGATCTTTGTCCCTTGGGGGCTCACCAGGATGATTCCCCCTACATAGGAGTGATTTCCTGACGCACCATCCACCAACATCTTCCATGCCACTGGCGGGGGGGGGGGGGGGGGGAATTCATGCTCCCCCACTTCGATTGCGTAGTCAGCCATGAAGTCTGCCACTGCTTGGGCCTTGATCGACATCCTGGGTATGAACGTAACATTGAACTCACTTTGCTCCACGAACCACTTTGCTAACTGTAACATCCTTCCAGTACGGATAATATAACAGTAGGTCCGGCCGGGACCCCACGCTATACTAACCACACTAGCTAGGCGTTAAAAGGAGATATACAGAAAAGAATTACACCAGAGTATACTAAACATAAGCGGAAGCATAAAGATTTAACATTTCTTTTAGAATAGTCCACTATCACAGGAATGAAATAATAAAGTGTAGAGTTACGGCCTTAAGGCCTTACATTCCAAAAAGTACAAAACTCCATAAACTTACTTCGGCACGCAGGCCGACAATACATGAAAAGCAGAAAAGAGGCTGGCCTTCGAGGGCCAACACAGCAAAAGGGCCACCACCCGCTATTTCCCGCTTGGCTCACCTGCACCTGCAACAATGATCCACCAAAACATGGAAAATAGGTAACCGGTCAGCTAAAGCTGACCAAAATTATAACGACCCCACCCCTAAAGCCGGGTGGTGGTACTCCTTCCCTGCAGGCATACAATATAGGCATAGATTGTCAAGGTACATTCAAACACCACATGTACAAGCAATCAACACCAACGTGGGCATGCACAGCCATACATTTCGTTCTCTCAAGGCACTCTCATGGTGTACTCTCCGAGCTACACCTAACAACTCATTAAACAAAGAGTTCGCATGAGCTTTGACCGTCAAGACTAACTTGCCTTATGGACCAATCCCAACATCATACGGTGCACCGAGGAGCTACCTCTTCACCGATTCGGTATGGGAGCGGGTTTGGTTCATCTTTGCCCGTGCTCAAATCGTCGGAATCAATCGTCACGACGCGGGTACAGCTTCACCTCGGCCCGAATAACGAAAGGTGGTTTCACACCTCCACAACCAGTTCCCTGGGAGCTACCGCTGGCACTAGCACTAGCTCCGGGCGGTAGTGGCAGATCTCCGAATCCACCCTCAACTTCGGGTATTTCCTAGAGGTTACTTCCAGGACTCTCTGCAGTACTCTACTGTACACAGAACCCGAAAATAGCGCAAACAAATCACGGAGTCTTCTCCGGCATAAATAATCACTATAGCCATCACCAATCCAGAACAACCTGTCCGGATGGGTTTCACACACAATGCCTATATCCGTACTACGATTCCGGATGCTAATGCAAGTAATCAAAGGGGATCGAAACAATCAACCCGCTGGAAAACTCCCTTTTCTCCACCAATCGGTGGGAGATTTTCCATGCAAACATGCCATAAAAGGAGGACTTCACTTGTCCAAGTAGAAGATCGTTACCCTTGTCATTTTCTTGTTCACCATGAGAATCCAAGATTCTAATCGGATGGAAAGGACCGCACCGGGCTGCTCTCCGTGGATCTGTAAACGGCTCGCGATTCGGAGCTTCGGAGCTCCGTCAATGGTGGAAGACACCTTCTTCTTCCTCCCTGGCTTTCCTCTTTCTCAATCTTGAAGAGAGATAAGACTTTAGAAATAAAGAGAATATCTCCTCTGGTCAAGGCTTAAGAAATCCCGAATTAAACCCCAGCCATCGGATCTAAGAACATAAGGATTTGACGGCCACAATTTCAAATAACGAATCTGTATCGCGTGCTAGCGCCGGCGCTGGCGCTAGCGCCTGCGCTAGCTTCTGTCTCGACGGCTAGCGTCTGCCGACACATAAATCTTCCATCTCGACGGCTAGCAACCGTCGAGATGGCTAGCGCCAGGCGGTAGCACTACCGCCCGCGCTAGCTCCCAGCAGCCCAATTCTGCTTCAAAATTTTGGGGTGTTACAACTCCACCCCCATTAACAGAATTTTGGCCCGAAATTCCGAAAACAGAAAGGTAAAAAAAGATTATACCTGAAAGGAAAAGCTCGGGGTACTCCGCAATCATGCCTTGCTCTCTTTCCCAAGAGAGTTCCTCTTTTCCGCTGTTGTTCCAACGGACCTTCACCATCCGAATGGACTTGTTCCGCAACTGCTTCACTTTAGTGTCTTCAATGCAAATGAGTTTTACTTCCGTCGCTAGCCCACCATCTACCGACACTTTGCTGACCGCAACAACTTGAGAAGGCTCTTTCACAGCCTTCCGCAAAACAGAAATGTGAAATACGTCATGAAGCCCGCTTAGCTCCGAAGATAGAGCAAGCCGGTAGGCAGCTTCACCAATGCGCTCCAAGATCTAGAACGGTCCTAAGTACCTCGGACTTAGCTTTTTCAAGCGTCGGATCCTTGATACTCCTTTGAATGGTTTGATCTTGAGATAAACTCAGTCGCCAACGACGAACTCGACATTCCGGTGATTTGCATTGTAGTATTTTGCTTGCCTTTCCTGGGCAATGAGAAACCGCTCCCGAATAGCCCGAATTGATGTATTTGCCTCATCCACGTCCTTGCATTTTAACCACTTAGTGTGGCCCGTTTTAGCCCAAGATAACGGTGTGCGACATTTCCTACCATAAAGAGCCTCGAAAGGTGTCATCTTTATACTTGCTTGGTAGCTATTGTTGTAAGCAAACTCAATCATATAGAGATGGTCCTCCCATCTCTTTCCGAAGTCCAGGGCGCACATCCTCAACATGTCCTCCATCGTCCTATTGGTCCTTTCGGTCTGTCCATCTGTTTGCGGGTGGTAGGCCATGCTAAACTTTAGCTTGGTACCCAATAATTGATGAATCAGCCTCCAATCATCTAATGTGAACCGCCCATCACGATCACTGACGATGCTACGGGGAATCCCGTGCAACCGTACGATGTTATCGACGTACAACTTTGCCAGCTTTTCCACAGAATCATCCTTCCAGTTCGGAATAAAGTGTGATACCTTCGTCAATCGGTCCACGACCACCCAGATGGCGTCGTTTCCATGTTGCGATCTCGGCAATCCGTGCACGAAATCCATCGAAATATCATCGAACTTCCATTCCGGAATCGGCAAGGACTTTAGATACCCACCAGGTCTTTGACATTGAACCTTCACCAACGCGCAAGTGTGACACTTGGACACGTAGAGTGCAATGTCTTTCTTCATACCCGGCCACCAGAAGATTTTCTTCATATCCATGTACATTTTCGTGCTCCCAGGGAGGATCGAGTACTTGGTATGATGAGCCTCGTACATCAACTCCGCCCGTAGAGTGCCAACATTTGGGATGCACAATCTTTCCTTTTTCCACATAAGGCCATCTTCGAAAGAGAAATCAGCGTTTGACCCATCGACGGTCTCTGCTTTATAGTGTTTCATGCTCTCATCCAGCTCCAATAGTTGTCGAACTCGGTCGGCAAGGTCGTATTGAACTTCCATCCAGTTTAAGCATGCTGAAGGAGATGCTCTTCTATCGACGCATATGATCTCCATATCTTCTAGCTCGCGGATTAGACGCTCATCGTGCATCAAAATCCAATTTGCTTGAGCAGGAGCCCGATGACTCAACGCGTCCGCAACTACATTTCCCTTACCAGGAGTATATTTGATGTCGAAGGTGTAGTCCCCAAGGAACTCCATCCACCTCCTCTGATGCATATTCAACTCCCTTTGATCCAGCAGGTACTTGAGGCTCTTGTGGTCAGTAAAGATATCGATCTTCACGCCATACAAGTAATGCCTCCAAAGCTTGAGGGCGAAAACCACGGCCGCTAGCTCCAAATCATGGACCGGGTAGTTCCTTTTGTGAACCTTCAGTTGTCGAGAGTCGTAGGCAATTACCTTTCTGAACTGCACTAGGACGCAACCCAAACCACTCCCCGAGGCGTCACTATAAATTTCGTAGCCTTCCGTACCACATGGCGAGCATAGAATGGGCGCCGTGGTCAGACGGCTCTTCAATTCTTCAAAAGCTCGAGCGCACTCAGGCGACCAATCGAACTCGTGATCTTTCCTAGTCAGTTTAGTGAGAGGGAGTGCGAACCTCGAGAAGTTATCCGCAAAGCGCCTATAATAGCCGGCAAGTCCTAAGAAACTTCAGACTTCCGCTACGTTTTTCAACACAAGCCACGCTCGGATTGCTTCTATTTTCGACGGATCAACCGCAATTCCATCCCCACTAACAACATGACCCAGGAATGCTACTGACGATAGCCAAAACTCGCACTTGGAGAACTTGGCATATAGTTGACTCCTCCTCAGGGTGCTCAAAACTGCATACAGATGCTCTGCATGCTCCTCCTTCGACTGAGAGTATACCAAAATGTCGTCGATGAAGACGATCACAAACTGATCCAAATACTCTCGGAACGTTCTATTCATTAAGTCCATGAATACCGACGGTGCATCAGACAGACCGAACGGCATAACCGTGAACTCATAGTGCCCAAAGCGGGTACTGAACGCTGTCTTGGGAATATCACAATCCCGAATACGAAGCTGATAATAGCCGGACCTTAAGTCAAGCTTAGAGTATACCGTCGACCCAACCAGTTGGTAGAATAAGTCATCGATTCTTGGAATCAGATAACGGTTCTTCTCGGTCAACTTATTTAGCTCTCGATAGTCGATACATAGACGCAAGCTCCCGTCCTTCTTTTTCACAAAGAGGACCGGTGCACTCCAAGGTGAAGAACTTGGATGTACGTAGCCTTGCTCTAGTAGCTCTTGCAATTGAACCTTCAGCTCTGCCAATTCCTTTGGCGCTATTCGGTATGGTGAGCGTGCTACAGGCTTGGCACCTGGCACCAGCTCAATACAAAAATCAATCTCTCGCTGAGGCGGGCCCCAGGGAGTTCGTTAGGAAACACATAGGCATACTCCGCTACAACTGGGACATCGAATAACCTGGGCTTTGGCTCTGAAGCCTCCAACAGGGTGAAGAACAACTCCGCCCCTTTTCTCACCGCCTTCACCACTTGGAGAGCAGACATCAGTGTCTTACTCGCTCCTCGTATACCTGCGAACGTGGTTTTGTCTTCGGTGTTCTTTCCCAGAGTGATCTCCTTTGAATTGCAATCTATGCATGCTCGCTGCTCCGAGAGCCAGTCCATACCGAAGATCACATCAAATTCAGCTAACGGTAATAACGACGCTTCCAAGTAGAAATCCTGATTTTCGATCCGCACCTTCACACGGCTCTTCATATCCGCACTCATGCGAGACCCGTTAGGTAGCACGACCTCCAATCTATCTTTTGCTAAGGTTGACGACACTCCGATTCGCACCACGAAGCCCGTAGACAGAAAAGAGTGCGATGCTCCCGTATCAAATAGAGCTCTCGCCGGATAGTTGAAAATTAGGACGAAGCCTAATTGCACACAAATAAAACATAAGGTCGCACAACGGTATCAATCGCACATAGCTATGTAAAAGCTAACATTTAATTCATACATGTGACGACATCAGTTTGTCGTATGGCTTCTTGCTGGCCAAGCGAATAAACTCTAGGCTGGGTCGGAATGTGCTGGGAAGCAGAAGACTACGCAGCTTTACCCCTTTCCGTATGACCCGCAGCACGAGCATAGTCCAACGCTCGGTTCTCCGGCTTCGGAGGACCACTTCTACACATACGCGCCTTGTGTCCCACCTTCCCACAGGTGAAACATGTAATAGGGCTATATGCTGTCGCAGCTTCCCGACACATTTGAGCGAGTTGGCTCCGCCGGTTTGAACTTCCATTTGTTCCTCCTAAACTCCGACTTGGATTGAGAGGCCGGCGCATGAAACTCGGGTTTCTTTGCCACGCCCTGTGTTTGCACTCTCTTCATGTCCAACTCCAGAGATCTGGCGCTTTGAACCACCACATGGAAGCCAAACGTCATTGGGCCTGCAAGGAGCAGCCTCAACTCATCTCGAAGACCTTCATAAAACTTGTTCGTCTTCATTTCCTCATCTTCCACCAAAAACCCCGCATAGCGGCCCAATCTAGTGAACTCGTGCAAGTACTCATCCACCGAGCTATCGCCTTGAGTAACTTCAAGAACTGGTTCTGCAACGCAATGCGTTGGGCAGACGGAATATACCTCTGAAGAAATGACTTTGAGAACTCCGCTAAAGTGATCTCGGTAATCTCCTTGCCTCCAAACCTATGCACTTCCTGCTCGGCCCACCAAAGCTCTGTTTCTTCGTTAAGGAGGAAGGTGGCTTGGGTGACCATCATAACTTCTTCTGTTGCTGTCGCCTTTAGAATTTTTCTAACCGTTGACAGCCAGTCCTCCGCCTCCGTTGAGGATCCAGTCCCCGAAAAGGTTGGAGGATGGAAACTTAGAAAGTGCTGAAGATGTTGATCACGCGCTCGCGCAACAACTACTCGCTCAACTCGACGTTCCACCCTTAGCTCCACTGCAGGTTCCACTGCAGCCATTGGTACAGGGATCTCCACCCTCGGTTCCACTGTAGGTTCCACTGCGAGAGCTGCCACTTGGGGCCACATCCGGAGTAGGCATAGCAGGCTGTGCAATCCTTTGAGGTTGAGTGTTGATCATTGCTAAGAACGCTTCAGCGATTAACCTGATCATCTCAGCAGGAGGAGTGGTCGCTGGCACCTCAGCCGACGCACTACTTTCAGTGGTGTTACGGGGTCGAGACTGCCCCGCAGCACTCCTAGTCACCTATAATCATGCAAGACACAATTTAGTGACCGAAAACATAGCAAACAACAATCATGGAACACTCAGGTTCCACAAACAAGTTTGTTTTTCCATTCCTAAGTGGACATTCTTATTAGTTTTTGTTGTTTTAGGTGAATGCACATCCCGTGCACATTACCCCTTAAAAGGAATTCGTCCCGAATTCGCTAAACTACGGATCGACGCCCTAAGTCCGATACCAAATTGTAACACCCTTCCAGTACGGATAATATAACAGTAGGTCCGGCCGAGACCCCACGCTATACTAACCACACTAGCTAGGCGTTAAAAGGAGATATACAGAAAAGAACTACACCAGAGTATACTAAACATAAGCAGATGCATAATGATTTAACATTTCTTTTAGAATAGTCCACTATCACAGGAATGAAACAATAAAGTGTAGAGTTACGGCCTTAAGGCCTTACATTCCAAAAAGTACACAACTCCATAAACATACTTCGGCACGCAGGCCGACAATACATGAAAAGCAGAAAAGAGGCTGGCCTTCGAGGGCCAACACAGCAAAAGGGCCACCGCCCGCTATTTCCCGCTTGGCTCACCTGCACCTACAACAACGATCCACCAAAACGTGGCAAATAGGTAACCGGTCAGCTAAAGCTGACCAAAATTATAACGACCCCACCCCTAAAGCCTGGTGGTGATACTCCTTCCCTGCAGGAATACAATATAGGCATAGATTGTCAAGGTACATTCAAACACCACATGTACAAGCAATCAACACCAACGTGGGCACGCATAGCCATACATTTCGTGCTCTCAAGGCACTCTCATGGTGTACTCTCCAATCTACACCTAACAACTCATTAAACAAAGAGTTCGCATGAGCTTTGACCGTCAAGACTAACTTGCCTTACGGACCAATCCCAACATCATACGGTGCACCGAGGAGCTACCTCTTCACCGATTCGGTATGGGAGCGCGTTCGGTTCAGCTTTGCCCGTGCTCAAATCGTCGGAATCAATCGTCGCGACGCGGGTACAGCTTCACCTCGGCCTGAATAACGAAAGGTGGTTTCACACCTCCACAACCAGTTCCCTTGGAGATACCGCCGGCGCTAGCACTAACGCCGGGAGGTAGTGGCAAATCTCCGAATACACCCTCAACTTCGGGTATTTCCTGGAGGTTACCTCAAGGACTCCCTGCAATACTCTACTGTACACAGAACCCGAAAATAGCGCAAACAAAACACGGAGTCTTCTCCGGCATAAATAATCACTATAGCCATCACCAATCCAGACCAACCAGTCCAGATGGGTTTCACACACAATGCCTATATCTATACTACGATTCCAAATGCTAATGCAAGTAACCAAAGGGGATCGAAACGATCAACCCGCTGGAAAACTCCCATTTCTCCACCAATTGGTGGGGGATTTTCCATGCAAACATGCCATAAAAAGGAGGACTTCACTTGTCCAAGTAGAAGATCGTTACCCTTGTCATTTTCTTGTTCACCATGAGAATCCAAGATTCTAATCGGATGGAAAGGACCGCACCGGGCTGATCTCCGCGGATCTGTAAACGGCTCGCGATTCGAAGCTTCGGAGCTCCGTCAATGGTGGAAGACACCTTCTTCTTCCTCCTTGGCTTTCCTCTTTCTCAAGCTTGAAGAGAGATAAGACTTTAGAAATAAAGAGAATATCTCCTCTGGTCAAGGCTTGAGAAATCCCGGATTAAACCCCAGCCATCGGATCTAAGAACATAAGGATTTGATGGCCATGATTTCAAATCACCGATCTGTATCGCGCGCTAGCGCCGGCGCTAGCGCTAGCGTCTGCGCTAGCTTCCCTCTCGACGGCTAACGTCTGCCGACACTTATTGCTTCCATCTCGACGGCTAGCAACCGTCGAGATGGCTAGCGCCAGGTGGTAGCTCTACCGCCTGCGCTAGCTCCCAGCAGCCCAGTTCTGCTTCAAAGTTTTGGGGTGTTACACTAACCTTCCAGAGTGCTCCACCCCTTCCATGACTTTGCGAAGTGGGTGATCAGTCACTACCATGATAGAATGTTTCTGAAAGTAAGGTCGTAGCCTTCAGGCCGCCACTACCAACGCGAAGGCCAACTTTTCCAGAATCGGGTACCGGAGCTCCGCCTTCCTCAGCACTCGGCTGACGTAGTAGATGGAGAATTGCCTTCTCCCCTCCTCCCGGACCAATACTGAACTTACTGCCTCTGATCCTACCCCCAGGTATTGGGATAGGTCCTCTCCCGCTATCGGCCCTTGGAGTAGGGGAGTTTGGGTGAGTTGTTCTTTCAAAGCCTGAAAGGCTCCCACGCACTCCGGGGTCCATTCGAATTTTTTGTTTCCCTTTAACACCTTGAATAAGGGTACACACTTGTCTACCACCTTGGAGAGGAACCTACTGAGTCCGGCCAGCTTTCCAGTGAGGCTCTGAACCTCCTTCGAATTTCTGGGCGATCCCAACTCCATTATTGCCTTGATCTTGTCTGGGTTTGGCTCCACCCCCTTCGGGGTGAGCTGGTGACCTAGGAATTTCCCTCGGCTAGCCCCGAAGACACACTTCAAGGGGTTGAGCTTCATCTTATACTTCTGCAAAGTCTTAAAAGTCTCTTCAAGGTCTCGGAGGTGGGCTTCAAGGTCCCGACTCCTTACAATGAGATCATCGACGTAGACCTCTAGGTTTCTTCCCTTTTGATCTCGAAAGATCCTGTCCATCATTCTTTGGTACGTGGCACCTGCGTTCTTGAGCCTGAAGGGCATCATCTTATAACAGTAACATCGATCCCCCGTGATGAAGGAGACATATTTAATGTCCAGGGGGTGCATGCGGATCTGATGATAACCTGAAAAAGCATCTAAAAAAGACATTACAGGGAAACCGATGGCTGAGTCAACTAGCGCGTCGATTCTAGGCAAGGGATAACAATCCTTGGGGTATGATTTATTAAGTAAGGAAAAGTCGATACACATTCTCCACTTACCTCCCCCTTCTTCACCATGACCACGTTAGAGACCCAGCCTGGATACTGGATCTCTGATACAAACCCTGCCTGAATGAGCTTACCTACCTCCTCTCGGATGGGTCCTTCCAGCTTGTCTACTATGGACCTCCTCTTTTGATGGATGGGGCGGGTGCCAGGGTCGAGGTTGAGGCGGTGGAAAGCCACATCTGCGTCAATCCCTGACATCTCTGCGGCGCTCCAAGCGAAGACATCCACGTTCTCCTGAACGCATGCTAGGATCTGCTTCTGCTCCTCCAGGCTGAGCTCCCCGCTGATCCTGAATTTCTCCACCACCCTGGCTCGGGTGGTGACTTTGAGCTCTATGACCTCCTCTACGGCCTCCATCTGGGACTGTTCTCCCCAGTTTTCTTCTTGCTCCTGTCCTTCTTCTCGGACCTCCATCACCTCTTCCGCCCCTTCTTCCTAGGCCCGACCCTCTACCTCTTCCTTCTCTTCCTCCATCGTCTCCTCCGACATTTCCTCCAACTCCTTCTGGTCCTCTACTCCAAGTCCTGCCGACTCACCCATCTCCTGGTCCCATTTCTCTGCCTCGGCCATCCAGGAGATGGTGTTGACCGCCGTCACGTAGAATTGCCTTGCGACCTTCGGATCTCCTCTGATTGGGACTAGGACTCCTCCGTCATTGAACTTAAGGCACTGGTGGAATGTGGAGGGGACACAGCGGAATGCGCTAATGAGTGGCCGCCCGATGATGGCGCTATAGCTGCTGGGAGCATCCACTATGACAAAGCGAAAGTTCCTGGATTGCCCCCCCAAGACCACGTGGAGTCCTACTCCTCCCTCCACCTCCTTCCTCTCCCCGGAGAATCAGAACAACGGACAATCCGAGGCCAACACCCTTCGCGCCTCCACCTCCATCCCATCGAAAGACTTCTTGAAAATAACATTGACTGAACTTCCGTTATCTACAAGGATTCGGGAAACGGTGAAGTTCTCGATCACCGTCTGAATGACCAACGCATCGCAGAATGGGTCCTCATAACCCGGCATGTCCTTCTGGGTGAAAGAAATCTTTTCCTCCGGGGGCGGGGTTAGGGACGTCGAAACTACGATACGATGATAGATGGTATGGAGTCTTGTCTTCCGGGTTGCCTCAATCCCCACCCCCCATGGATCACCCTGATCCCCCCTCGGGACCCCAAATCGGCCCCTCCTCCTCCTGAGGCTCAACCTCCTCAATCCTCACCGGCTGCTGATGTCGTGGCGCGGGCGCTCGGGCCCTTTTTGTTTCCAAGAACTCCGGGCAGGTGGCCGTCGCGTGACCTTCCTCATCATGGAAGTCACAGTACGGCAGCGTCACCTGCCCCGCTTCGGACTCCGCCATCCTATTCCTTCTTCTCCTTCCTGCTCCTGCTTCTTCTCTCACCTCTTCTCTCCTTACTCTTCCTCCCCTTCCCCGCCTGATTGCCATGGCCTGCTGGGGTGGGGGAGGCATCGGACTCGGACCCTGCCTCCATCTTAACTGATGGGGTCTCCCTTGACCCCCATGGAAGTTACCCCTACCCAGGGCGTAACCCCTTCCCTGGCCTTGCATTCCTCCGCCATGCCACCTCCACTCCCCCTCCAGGGCCCTGGGCTCTTCACTTCTCCTCATCTCTTGTTGTCTGACCTCCGGCTCACCGAGCTTTGCCAGCCTCTTGGTGAGTTACGGGTTGGCCTCCTCACTCTCGACTTCCTCCGCCACCCTCTCCATCAACTCCTCGTAGGAGATGGGGACCTTCCTCTTCAGAGACATTTTCAAGAAACTTTCCCTCAGTCCGACCGTGAAGGCAAGCTGGAGTGCACACCCAGGCATCTCCTGAGTGAGCAACACTTCTTCCTGGAACCGATCCGCATAGCGAGCTAACGACTCCTTGGGCTCCTGCTTCACCTTGAAGAGGGACTCAGCGTCCTTCTTCCTCTTCTTTGAAGTTGAAAACCGCAACAAGAAGCTCCTGCATAAATCCTCAAACACGTAGATTGACCCAACAGGGAGTTGGTGGAACCAATCCCTAGCCTTCTCTTTAAGGGTGACGACGAAGAGCCGGCACTTGAAGGCATCTGACATCGGCCTGATAGAGACCGAGTCCTCCAATAACTGGAGGTGCTGGACAGGATCATCCCTGCCATTGTAGTACACCCTGTCCCACTCCCCGAACCCTACTGGGACAAATGCAGAAAGTACTAACTCACAGAAGGGACTTCCCCCTCCTGCCATGCTTTCTCTCTCCGCATGCCCCCCGAGCTCTCTCGCCAAACTTGGGCTCGCGGGGACCGCGCTCGCCAGAGCGGCGCTCGCATGAACCACCCCTACAGTCGCCGTATCCTCCGGGCGCGCGCTCACCTGCACCGCGCTCGCCGGTACAGAGTGGAGAACAGCACTCTCCCCTCTAGGTCTTGCACTGACCCTTCGGCGACTTCCTTTCCGGCCCTTCACCTTGGAGCATTCTCGCCAACCGCTGCTGGGGGATGTTAAAATTGTTGAAGTGGAAGTTTGGAGGGCCTTTGGACCTGGGCGGTCTGGGAGGAGCTCGGGCGGTTTGGTGTGACCGCACGACCTGGCGGTCTGCCGCTGCGGTCTGGCTGGTCTTAGCCTAGCTGCGGTCTCCTGGCTTGATCGCTGGTTTGGGTGCAAGGCGGCTGAAGGTGAAGGCCGCGCGGTCTATCTCTGATCGCATGGCGGGTTGTTCGTCTTCAGGTGTGCACGGTCTGTGTTTGATCGCGTGGCGTGCTGTCCTCTTCAAGGCTATGGCGGTCTGGTGTGACCACACAACTTGATCCAGGATTTCTCCAGAATGCGGTCTGGTGGCTGACCGGGCTTTCTGTTGGTATTCGCGGACTAAGGGTCTTAGTCGCGCGGTCTCAGTTCGCGGTCTCGGTTCGCGGTCTCAGGAGGAGACTGGTATGCGAGCTGGTCGCTGTTCGCGGTCTCAGGAGGAGACCGGCATGCGGACAGGAGTTCGCGTATGTTAGCGAACTGGCTGTGTTCGTGGTCTCGGACGAACACAGGAGGTGAACAGCTTCGGGCGGTCTAGCGATCTTCTTTGGAGTCGCGATCTGCTGTGTGAGTGGCGGTCTCTCATAGTCGATGTTGAAGCTGGCGGGTTCACCAAAAATGGAGCAGGAGTACTGTTGCTGATCACGAGGTGTGACCTGTCAGGTCGCGCGGTCTGGAGGGTGGTGATCCTATCTCATAGGGTGGTGACTGGATCAGGTCTCACGCCTATAAATAGGACCCATCGGCAGCAATATTCAACACACACCAAGTGTAAGCTGAACTTTCTTCTTTCCTGCGGTCTGAGATTATCTGACCGGGCGGTCTACTGATTGAACTCTTCTTGTGCAGATTCTGCGGATAGTGCGGGCAGCAGCGATCACCTCTTCCTCTGAAAGTGTTCGGGCGGTCTGCGGCTTGGTGTTGTGGTGCTGGAGTTCGGGAGAATCAGGAGTTCAAAAGGAAGGGTGCGGACTGATCAGCGGTCTGGTGTTGTTCTGAGGTCGGCTGTGGTCTGCGGGTTGGCGAGTTGTTGAGGTCGCAAGGGGAGACCGCGCGGTCTCGTGTTATCTTCAACTTTGTTTTTTTTTCTCTTTGGTGTTTGTGCTGGCGAAATCATGTCTCGCCAAGCATGCCTTGCCTTGTAATTTGAAGTTGCTTTCAATAAAGATCAGTTGTTTGCCTCCATTTGCTTCTGGTTGTTTGGCTTGTAACTCTAAGTTGACTAACTCCTGGTCACTTCATAAAGATTCGAAAAATTTCACATGGTATCAGAGCCAGGTTGGAGTGGTTGAGCAGTGAGTGACTTAGAGTAGCCATCGCCTTTGTGAAGATGGAACCAGTGGTAGAGCAATGGAAGCGAGGGGTCTTGGAATTGAAATGCTTACATCGACTAACTTCAAGAAGTGGAAGTCGTGTATGCAGAGCTATCTTCTAGGTGAGGACCTTTGGGAGGTAGTTGGAGGAGATCAGACGCAGGAAGTTGTCCCGGAAGGAGATAATGGGGCTGAGGTGAGAACTTGGAGGAGGACGAATGCGAAGGCAGAGTTCTCTCTGAAGAGGGCAATCTCACCTGATCTGTTTGATCACATTCTGGGATGTGGATCGGCTGCAGAGATCTGGAGAGCCCTGGATGGGCTGTTTAACAAGAAGAATGTAGCAAGGCTACAGTTCTTGGAGAATGAGCTGGCAAGGTCGGCTCAGGGAGATCTTTCTATCTCCACTTTCTTTCTGAAGATGAAGAACTTGTGCGCTGAAATCTCAGCATTAGATCCTGATGAGCCTATCTCTGAGGCGAAGCTGAAGAGGCACATCATCCGCGGCTTGCGGAAGGAATATGTTGCCTTTGTGACGTCGGTGCAGGGGTGGGCAAATCAGCCATCTCTGTTGGAGCTGGAGAACTTGCTTGCATCGAAAGAAAGTTTGGCAAGGAAGATGGCGGGGATGTCGGTGGCTGGGGGAGTTGGCGAAGTGCTTTTCTCAGGGAAGAAGAAAAAGTGGGATAAGAAGAAGAAGACCGCTGGAGGAGGCTATGGGCGCTCAACTTCTGGGCAGCAGGAAAGGGGGTATGCTCCCAAGGCTGACGGGAAGAAGAAGGGGGAAGGTCCAAAATGCTTCAAGTGTGGCAAGTATGGCCACATCAA
Organism: Dactylorhiza incarnata; assembly: GCA_033032865.1. Lineage (NCBI taxonomy): Eukaryota > Viridiplantae > Streptophyta > Magnoliopsida > Asparagales > Orchidaceae > Dactylorhiza > Dactylorhiza incarnata. The sequence goes on from JAWHQI010000015.1 coordinate 9,741,040, forward strand.
GAAGGATTGCAAGATGGTCACCCAAGCTGGGCATACTGCGGAGAAGGAGGAAGCTGAGGCCATACACTTTGAAGGAGGTTGGGGAGGAGCCTTCTCGGCTTCTGTTGGAGCTTCTGCTCCTATCAACTATCGGGAAGACTGGTTCGTGGACTCGGTGTGTGGTCATCACTTTACCGGAGATGAGACCAAGCTTTCTTCTGCACAGCCCTATACAGTAACAATGCAATTATTACTGCTGATAATACTGTGCATCCAGTAGAGAAGGTGGGGGTTATTTCCTTGGGCAGTGATAAGGGGCCACTTACTTTGAAGAGTGTCTATCACGTGCCTGGTATGGGGAAAAACCTCTTCTCCGTGACCAACGCTGTAGACGATGGGTATCACGTTCTGTTCGGCCCAACAGAAGTAAAGTTTCTACGCAATTTTGAGGCTGTAAAGGCCGAGGTCGTCCATGTCGGGAGACGGGCAAAGGACTTGTTTGTTTTATCAACAAGTTCCTAAGTCGACAAGATGAAGACGAATGATGGTGCCGTTATATGGCATGAGAGGTTGGGGCACGTTGGGATGGACAAGCTGAAAGCTATGGCGGTGAGAGGTCTGGTCAAGGGCCTGCCAAGTCTATCTTCCTACGGTGAAGGTCATGTTTGCGCGGGATGTCAGTTCGGCAAGTCTCATCGGCTACCATTTGACAAGTCGCAGACAAGGAGTAGTGTGCCGTTGGAGTGCATCGACGGTGACTTGATGGGACCAACTGCTACCCCAAGCCTCGGAGGCAGCAGATATATGCTAGTGTTAATCGATGATTACACCAGATATGTCTGGGTTTATTTCCTGAAGGAGAAGGCGGATGCGTTTGCCAAGTTTGTGGAGTTCAAGGAGCTCGTGGAGGGTCAGCTAAGACTGCGGGTGAAGAATCTGAGAACTGACAATGGAGGTGAGTTCACCTCCAGTGAGTTCTCTACTTTTTGCAGGAAGGCGGGCATCCGGAGGGAGCTCACTTGTGCACATACTCCACAACAGAACAGGGTTGCAGAGCGGAAGATCCGTCATCTGACGGAGACCTGCAAGTGTTGGCCGCCTACGTCATCAACAGGATGCCTCTGAGTCCCATCAACATGTTGACTCCGCATGAGATGATGTTCAAAGTAAAGCCAAGCGTGGCACATCTTAGGGTGTTTGGATCCACCTGCTACGTGCATGTTCCCGATGCTCTTCGGACGAAGCTAGATGCGAAAGCAAGGAAGCTAGTCTTCGTGGGATACGATGAGCGGAAGAAAGGATGGAAGTGCATGGACCCGGAGACGCGGAGGTTTGTTGTATCTCGCGACGTCATGTTCGATGAGGTGACATCTTACAAGGGGTCTTCTGATGTGGAGCTACCAGAAAGCAGGATGGAAGTGCCAGAGAAAGCTGTGGAGGATCTTCAGGTGGAGCTACCTGTGTCACCAGGTGGACCATCTCCTTCTAGTTCCGAGACGGGGGCTTCTAGTTCAGGAAGCAGGGGGAGCGATGCTCGTGGCACGTATGGAAGAGGAGCTAGAGAATAAGCAGCTGGAGATAATGCAGTTCAGGGGAAGGAGCTGAGGAGGTCGAAGCGAGCGATCGTCACCCCTGATCGCTATACAGGAGGAAACGCAGTGAGCTTCGTCTCATGTTTCTTCGCTGGTCCCTTGGATGAGAGGGAGCCGTCGAGCTTTGAGAAGGCCAGAGGCGTGAAGGAGTGGGACGTTGCAATGCAAGAAGAGATGGCAGCTCTTGAGAAGAATGAGACCTGGTCTCTTGTGCCCAAGCCCAAGGGCACCACTCCTGTTATATGCAAATGGGTCTACAAGCTTAAGAAGAAGGCTGACGGCATCATCGAGCGGTACAAGGCTCGCCTTGTAGCTCGGGGGTTCTCGCAGCAGTACGGTGAAGACTACGAGGAGACTTTCAGTCCGGTGGCAAAAATGACTTCAGTTCGATTCATCATTGCCTTGGCGGCTTTCAGTGGATGGGAGATTTGGCAGCTCGACGTCAAGAACGCTTTCTTGTACGGCGAGATTGACAAGGACATCTTCATGGTCCAGCCACCAGGTTTTGTGTCTGAAGATTTTCCGGAGCATGCTGCAAGTTGAAGAAGGCCCTATATGGATTGAAGAAAGCGCCGAGGGCGTGGTAGGGGAAGATCGCAGAATATCTCTTATTCTGTGGATTTGTTGCTTCAGACTCAGACTCAAGCTTGTTCGTCAAGAAGAGCGGGGAGCTTCAAGTCATCGTGCTGCTATACGTCGACGATATGATCGTGACGGGGAACTCGAAGGAGGAGGTAGCGCAGCTTCGGGCCGAGCTGTCTATCAGGTTCGAGATGAAGGACTTAGGTGAGCTTCACCACTTCCTTGGACTCGAGGTGCAGAGGAAGGAAGGTGGAGTGCTGGTGACCCAGGCCGGTTATGCGGAGCGGATCGTGGAGCGATTCGGCATGAAGGAAGGGAAGTGCACCTCCACACCGCTGGAGAAGGCTATGAAGCTTCAGAAGGATGAGGGGAGGATAATGCAAGATCCGTTGGTGTTCCGAGCTCTGGTTGGGAGCTTGATCTATCTGACGATCACGAGGCCGGATATTGCATATGCAGTTGGCAGAGTGAGTCGATATATGGCGGAGCCACGGGTACCTCATCTGCTAGCGGCCAAGAACATTTTGAAGTATATCAAGGCGACTTCGGATATGGGTCTCCTGTACAGGAGGGATGCTGGCTTTGAGGTGCACGGGTTCATGGATGCTGATTACGGGGGAGATTCAGATGATCGGAAGTCGACGTCTGGATTCGTCTTCATGGCGGGCCCTACAGCTATATCATGGTGCAGCAAGAAGCAGGATTCCGTGTCGGTCTCCACCACGGAAGCGGAATACAAGGCTTCGACCTTGGCAGCTCAGGAAGCCATCTGGCTTAGGAGGTTGGTGGGAGACGTCCACAAGGAGGTTCGGGAGCCGACTCTGCTACGCGGTGACAATGAGAGTGCTCTCAAACTGGTTACCAATCCAGTTTGTCACGCGAGGACCAAGCATATCGAGATCGAGCACCACTTCATACGGGAGAAGGTGCTGGAGGGATCTCTTTCGGTCGGGCATGTGCGGAGTGCGGACAATGTCGCAGACATCTTCACAAAGGCGCTGGCAAAGGGGCCGTTCACACGGCTAAGGAGCTTACAAGGGCTAGTTTCAACTTCCCACTTCAAGGGGGAGTGTTGAAATTGTTGAAGTGGAAGTTTGGAGGGCCTTTGGACCTGGGCGGTCTGGGAGGAGGTCGGCAGTCTGGTGTGATCGCACGACCTGGCGGTCTGCCGCTGCGGTCTAGCTGGTCTTAGCCTAGCTGCGGTCTCCTGGCTTGATCGCTGGTTTGGGTCCAAGGCGGGTGAAGGTGAAGGCCGCGCGGCCTGTCTCTAATCGCGTGGCGGGCTGTTTGTCTTCAGGTGTGCGCGGTCTGTGTTTGATTGCGTGGTGTGCTGTCCTCTTCAAGGCTGTGGCGGTCTGGTGTGACCGCAGAGCTTGATCCAGGTTTTCTCCAGAATGCGGTCTGGTGGCTGACCGGGCTTTCTGGTGGTATTCGCGGATTAAGGGTCTTAGTCGCGCGGTCTCAGTTCGCGGTCTCAGGAGGAGACTGGTATGCGAGCTGGTCGCTGTTCGCGGTCTCAGGAGGAGACCGGCATGCGGACAGGAGTTCGCATCTGTTAGCGAACTGGCTGTGTTCGTGGTCTCGGACGAACACAGGAGGTGAACAGCTTCGGGCGGTCTGGCGATCTTCTTTGGAGTCGTGATCTGCTGTGAGAGTGGCGGTCTCTCATAGTCGATGTTGAAGCTGGCGGGTTCACCAAGAATGGAGCAGGAGTACTATTGCTGATCGCGAGGTGTGACCGGTCAGGTCGCGCGGTCTGGAGGGTGGTGATCCTATCTCATAGGGTGGTGACTGGATCAGGTCTCACGCCTATAAATAGGACCCATCGGCAGCAATATTCAACACAAACCAAGTGTAAGCTGAACTTTCTTCTTTCCAGCGGTCTGAGATTATCTGACCGGACGGTCTGCTGATTGAACTCTTCTTATGCAGCTTCTGCGGATAGTGCGGGCAGCAGCGATCACCTCTTCCTCTGAAAGTGTTCGGGCGGTCTGCGGCTTGGAGTTGTGGTGCTGGAGTTCGGGAGAATCAGGAGTTTGAAAGGAAGGGTGCGGACTGATCAACGGTCTGGTGTTGTTCTGAGGTCGGCTGCGGTCTGCGGGTTGGCGAGTTGCTGAGGTCGCAAGGGGAGACCGCACGGTCTCGTGTTATCTTCAACTTTGTTTTTTTTCTCTTTGGAGTTTGTGCTGGCGAAATCATGTCTCGCCAAGCATGCCTTGCCTTGTAATTTGAAGTTGCTTTCAATAAAGATCAGTTGTTTGCCTCCATTTGCTTCTGGTTGTTTGGCTTGTAACTCTAAGTTGACTAACTCCTGCTCACTTCATAAAGATTTGAAAAATTTCACAGGGGAGGGGTCGCGAACTCACTTCGCAGCGCCGCGACCGTGAGTCCAAAAGTGTCGAGCACTTACCTCTTGAAATCTGCGAACATCCTCGACGTCACCACCTGCGGGGACTCGCTGAACTCCTCGCCTTGATCCTCGCCTCCTGCCATATCTGCTCCTTGGAACTTTCTTAGACCAGCCACGCTCCACGCTCACCGCACCAAAATGTTGAAACTGATTTCTCGGTCTCTTGTGAAGCTCGGGGCCCTAACCGAAATGAGGGGCAACTAGCGCTTACTGATCCCACGGAGAAGGTAGACTGAAGACTAGGAAAATGACTAAGACCTTAGTCACAGCGAGGAGGTCCCTCCACTAACCCAGAAGATCGTTGAGCGCTTCCCCTCCCAAGCCAAAGATGAGACTCGGGCACCTTGGAGAGCTGGAGAGCTAAACCAAAGTAACCAAGGGGAGAAGAAGCCCAGAGATTTGAGATTGGAATCCCCTCGAAAGGTGCCCTTTAAGGTCTATTTATAAGTTTTTACTCATGGTCTGTCAATAGCGGAATTCTGCCTTTTGGTTTTACTAAACACACTCCAATTTGGCCTGCTAACAGCTAAACTCCGCTATCTGGAGCGGCTACCTACAGACCACCAGGGGTAGAGGAGTAACTCCACCTCTTTAGTCTATGGACGAGCGGTTTATGAGAGCATCACTCGCGAGAGAGGTGAATTTGTCGAATGGGGAACAGAATTCGTCGAACGCTGAACTGAGTTCAACGATTTCAACAAGTGCTCGGCGTTCGTCGAACTCTGGATGGATTTCGTCGAACTCAAAGATTTGGAAGGGATCTGATTTGCTTGTCCTCTTGCGAACAGCCGGCGAGTACCCGGCTCGCCAGCATTCTTGCGAGCAGCTGGTGAGTACCCGGCTCGCTCGCCTTCTTGCGAGCAGCCGACGAGTACCCGGCTCGCTCGCCTTCTTGCGAGCAGCCGACGAGTACCCGGCTCGCTCGCCTTCTTGCGAGTTGACCTTGAAACTCGGGCTCACAGGGATATGACTCGCGCGCCTTCCTGCGAGCGACCCTTGAAGATTTGACTCGCCTTCTTTGTTATCTCTTCCGACTGTTGGTTTTACGACCCCCGTTGGGCGAGCGGCCTATGAAGACCTCGCTAGCATTTGTACCGGCGACGTCCATCGACACCGGGTCTCGTGCTCCCCACTACGAATTCTTCCGCTGAGATAAGTGTTCGTCCTAGCGGATCCGCTGGGATGAGATAGAGATAGCCATTGAGACGGCCGTCAGACTGATAGGCGAATTCGTCGAACGGTCAGCGGGGTTTGTCGAACTCAAGACTTCATCGACCGCTGAGTTTGGATGAAAGCATCGAGCGCTGAACCGCTCTGTTCGTCGACCGCTGATATAATATAATTCGTCGATTGCCGTTCAACATTCACAGAGTAGCCGTTCATCGAACGCAGGGCACCGTTCGTCGAACGCAGGGAGCATATGTTAATTTTGTTCTTTCTCTTATTTTCTCCCTATTAACATGTATCCCTCTCGCATTACTTTTACTTGTTGGGTATTCCTTCATCTTTGTTCACCCACAAGGCGAATATCGGGGTTGTACATTAATGGATCTACCAAACTTTCATCAACATCCAAGTTAATTTGAGCATGTAAACTCCTTTTACAAGATGGTTCCCCAAAAAGGTTAAAACCTAAATCAGAGGGGATAAGTGTTCTTAAAATCCTCATAAAATCTACAAGGGCATATTTGCACCCTATGAACTTATCTACTAAGTTTCATGACCATTCAAGGACATATGCCCCTATGTCCTTAACAGGGCTTAAAGTGCAACCGTAAGGTTAAAACTAGGGTCCTAGGGCATATCCCGCAAGCCACTACTGCCCCCGAGCCCGCAAGCTCGACACTCAAGCCCTCAAGCCCTACAACACGGACCCGCAAGTCCCAACAGCCTAGGCCCGCAAGCCCCTACTGCCCCCGAGCCCTCAAGCTTGACAAGTCACACCTGCAAGTGCACTGCCCTGGCCCTCAAGCCTCACAGCTCTCCAGCCCTCAAGCTAGACAAATTGGCCCGCAAGCCTTACAAGAAAATTATAGTAATAAAATAAACTGTTTCTTTAGCCAGATGAAATCTAACAACTTAGCCTTGATGAAGATCGGCTTCTTAAGGATGAAGAAGATGCTTCTTGATTTTGAGTTTCGGCTCTTGATCTTCTTCAACCACTGCTTCTTTTGCCTTATGCTGAACGTCTACTTCTCAGTCAATGGAGATGACTGATTCTAATGAGAACTCTTGAATCTTGTTCTCTTTCTTCTCCGCTGAAAAATACTGTTCTATTGAAGAGCGGCGGGATTCTTTTTCTCGTTCTTTTTCTTGCACAACAAGCCTCCTCTTTTCTAGGGCAACATTGTTCCCTTTTATAGGACGGACAAGCCGTATAACGGTCACATACAATTTCCTTTACTTGTCAGAAGCCCATCCATCATAGCAGGCCCTGATTGGACAATCAGGCGGCGACATTAATTGCTGACATCACGTCCGCAAGATTTGAATTCTGTCTTGAAGATATTTGCATCATTACGACGAGAAGCTGTCTCTAACGTTGTCGTCGCGATCTTCCTTCTGCCTCTGATGGTGGTATTTTGACGATACAAGATATCCTGGCGATTCTGTATATACGATGATCTTCTTTCTCTGATAGTGTCGTCGTGAGCTTCCTTCTTGCATCATGTCGTCGTAATCATATTGATCTCCCGACGACATGAGTTCCACACGACGATGTCCTGTGTCTTCTCTGCGTTCGACGAACAACATTCTGCGATCGACGAACTTCCCATCCTTCGTTCGATGGTCGCCATTCTTCGTTCGATGATCTTGCCACGTCTCAGCGTTTCGACGGTTGGCATTCTCAGCGGCTGCTGCTCTGCCCGTCATTACGACGACAGGCACGCTTTGTCGACGATATCGCCTGTTCTTCTCGACGACATTTCTTTAACTTCCTGAGATTATAGGCTAGAGAAGTAATCAGATACAAAGTGAAGTTTTCTTGACTTGGTGACTTCTTCAAATCAGGAATCATGTGGGCAAGATTCCCAACAATCTCCCCCTATTTGAAGAAGTCAGAATTCCAATTCAAGATGACTTTCACTTAGACAATAAATATTATAATCTTAACTTTGAGCATGTAAGATTGTACTTATCTTTGCTGAACTCCCTGAGTGCATCAAGCCAGTAGCTCCCCCTTGCTTTGATGTCTCTTCTTTGCTCCCCCTACCTTTAAGGTCTTCTTGAGCACCATTTCTCCCCCCCTTTCTGACTTCTTGCATTTTGCTTTTCTAACCAAGGAGTAGCATAATCTCCCCCTTGATTTGATGTCTCTTCTTTACGGCTACCTTTCTGACATCTTTCCTGTCTTCCTTGCACCCTGCATAATCTTTATCTAAATGTCTAGCATAACCTGCATCTGATTTCTGGAGTATACCTATGTATTATATTTTGCTAGCTAAGCACACAAGGTGCAGGGCACGTTATCAGCAGGCAATAACAGTAATTACATTTTACGAATTCCATGCAGCAATAACATCACAGGCATATGCCTTATAAGCATTCATATATAAATGTTCTCATATTAGAATTGTTCATATATGAGATTAGTCATATAACTGGACCAATTGTTCTTAACATAAAATGAACTTTAAGAGAGAAATAGATGTCTTTCAGTCGTTGATAAGCAGGGCGTCTTTGCTGGAGCTGGCATTCTTTGCTTCCTTCTTCATCTTTCGCCTAAAGAAGTTCAGTGGCTTTGGAATCTTCTTTGGAGGAGGAGGGGGACCATGGGGAAAAGCCGTCTTATGTCTTGCTCTTTCTTCCAGATTTTTTATGTGACGATTCCATTCGATGGAGGAGTACACTCTTTCATGGTCCTTCTGACCATGTTCAAACGCAATCCACGATTCTGTGACGATCTCTCTTGAACGAGGACTCCATCTACCAGCTTCTGGGTCCTGCTCAACCTCACTTAGCCTCTTCTTCCGGTACTACGCGCTGGATGTTCTCCTTCTCTTCCTAGTTGTTGCGGATTCACCCGATTCGATCTCAGAGTCGGAGCTGGAGGAGGGTTCAGTGGGTGTATATTCGGAGGGGGGAACTTGAAGCGCTTGCTGTACTTGATTACTTACCCACTTCGCTTGATGCGAGCAAGCAGCTACGCTTCCCTTGATCTCTTCTCGGATTTCTTCTTCAATTCTCCTTTCCCCGTCTTGGATTACTTCTTTTACTGACTCTTTTAGTTCAAATATCTGCAACATAATTTCCTGATCTCCGACATCTGTGACATTTCTTACTTCGTGGAGGTGAGCGTCTAGGGTTTGCTCCTGGGTGGCGATTCTGTTCAGGATGAGAGTTGTGGACTGCGCATGTAGAGCTTGAAGTTGAGAGATGTCATTCTTTATTGACTTCACCTCATCCTTCATCTCATCCTTCATTTTGTTTATGGCCTTTTCTATGAGGGTTTCTATTCGCTCCCACAGGGCGGTGAGCGTCATAATGGGGGGGGGGGGCATCTCACCGGTTCCTTTTTCTGTTGACATGTTTTCTGGGAGGACGAAGGATCGGAGACGAAGAGGTGGTTTGTCGAGGAATGTATTAGGGCAAATGAGTATCACTCTACTTATAGGGGGAGTAGGTGAAGGGGCGCGCACTCATTTTTGAGTTTATCGAGGCATCAATGAATGCTGCATTGAGCGGCTCTGATTTATCTAATTTAATATTTATGTTATTTAGACGTAGTTCCGACGGTACTATTTTGTCGTTGAAGTACGTCTAGGATACCCATTCTTCCTAACGCCTCTGCCTAAGGTATTCTCCCGCCCTGCTTGGGTGTTGTCTTTTGGTACCAATCCTGCACTAAGATTATTAGTGTGCTAATTTTGCTGTTCTGCCGAAGGGTCAGAACATCCACCTTTTCCAAGGCCCAAATTTGCTTCTGGTGGGCACTTGGGCTACCTGCCAGACAAGATTACAATCCCTTAGGAACCCAATTGAATTTGGGTCCTTGGAAATTGTTAGCATTAATAGGCATACTGGATTCAATTACTCCATGGTATATATAGTTGTAATGAATAAAACGTTTTGCAGGCTTATCATTCGTTACCTTTAGAGCAGTTGGATTGTACCGACAATCGATTGCAAAGTGGCCCGTCTTGCCACAGTACCAACAGTCAAATTTATTGTATCTTATCCTCTTGCTGTAGGTAGGTGTCTGAATCCTCTGTGGGCAATTGGAGGAGTACCTTTAGAAGACAGAATTGTATTGGTTAGAAATATGATTCTTCCCATTCACACTTCTCCTTTTGAAGTTCGTCCTTTGTAGGGGTTCCTTCATCCTCCTGTGTCTACTGAGCTCCTGTTTCTTTGTGTCTCCCTTTTTAAGGTGTACCTTGGAAGTAGTAGGTGACATCTTTCTTCCCCTTGTGGAAGTCCCATCCACATGATACCCAGGGACCGGTTCTCCTATGCCCTTGTTGAAGGTAGATGTGACCTTCCTCAGGTTAGCCTTTGTCTCACATAGTGGGTCTAATCCATTTTCTTTAAAGCATTTTTGTTCCCCTCTTGGAGTGTAGCAGCAACCATTTACTAATGAGGGAGAGATCTCTGATTTGGAGGAGCTTGTTACTGGATTTCCTTTGATTGAAAATTTGTCCTTCACATTCCTGCCCTTGATTTCAGGAGGCCAACCTGATCTCTATCCTTCTTTAGAAGAACAACCTCCTTGGTGAGAGTGTAGCACAACTCCCTGCTATCTTCTAAGGCCTTCAGAGTTTTTCCAAACTTTCTTATTAGGTCCAGATTGGAACTGGCATTGAAATCCTTCTTGAGTTGACAGAACTCTGCATTCTGCAGAGTAAGCTTCTCTGCCTTTTCCAAGAGATCAAAGTTTTTGGCTTGAAGAATTGAGATTTCATCAGCTTGCTTTTTGCAAAGTTCCCTGCTCCTTCTGAGATCTTCTATAAGATCTTCATAACTCTCTAAGATAGGGGAGCCCTTATGCCACCCTATTTTGAGATGACTTCATTCTGAACTTCTTCCTCTGATTCAGATAGGACAGTTAGTCAAAAGTGAGACTCTACCTCTGTATCTGTATTATTTGAGTCACTATCACTCAAGGTTTTGATCTTCCCCTTCTCTGTGATAGTGCTTTTTACTACTAGTGATCCTTCCATGAGGATTGCCAATGACTCCCACATTTCCTTGGCTGTAGTGCAGTGAGTAATTTGATGGAGGGTGGGAGCATCAACTGCACCTGTTATGATGCTCTTGGCCTTCTTGTCTAAGTTGACTAAGATGATCTCATCTTCATTCATTGTCTTATGCAGCGACTTATGGGAACATGGCCCTTTTTGGACAATTTGAAACATTCTTGGATCTAAGGCTTCCATGAATATTCTAGCTCTTATTTTCCATAGGCTATAGTTTTCCCTCGAACAAATTGCTATTCTTGATTCCATAGCTTATGGGAAGTAGACTCTCTTTAGATAGATCTGTTCAACCTGTTAAGCTTTGTTTGAACAACCTCCCTCTGATACCACTTGTTGTTTAATGGGGTGTCTACTAAATCACCTAGAGGGGGGGGGGGGGGTGAATATGTTTTTATTTGTATAAAAACCCCCTTTAGGTTTTTCTTACCTTCTGGACAATAGATCTAAGAAACAATGAACAAACCACAGAAAGCACACAAAAGTTTTATAGAGGTTCCTCAAGACTGGGTGTCTTGAGTAGTCCTCTCTCCCTCTGCGCCTACCCAGCAGTGTGCTAGGCTCGGCAAACTCCGCCAAAAGCTTCAGGCCCTCAAGCCTTACAACACGGACCCACAAGTCCCAACAGCCTAGGCCCCCAAGACCCTACTGCCCCCAAGCCCACAAGCTCGACACTCAATCCCTCAAGCCCTACAACACAGACCCGCCAGTCCCAATAGCCTAGGCCAGCAAGCCCCTACTGCCCCCGAGCCCTCAAGATCGACAAGTCGCACCCGCAAGTGCACTGCCCTGGCCCTCAAGCCTCACAGCTCTCCAGCCCTCAAGCTAGACAAATTGGCCCGCAAGCCTTACAAGAAAATTACAGTAATAAAATACACTGTTTCTTTAGCCAGATGAAATCTGACAACTTAGCCTTGATGAAGATCGGCTTCTTAAGGATGAAGAAGATGCTTCTTGATTTTGAGTTTCGGCTATGGATCTTCTTCAGCCTCAGCTTCTTTTGCCTGATGTTGAACGTCTACTTCTCAGTCAATGGAGATGAATGATTCTTATGAGAACTCTTGAATCTTGTTCTCTTTCTTCTCCGCTGAAAAATACTATTCTATTGAAGAGCGGATGGATTCTTTTTCTCGTTCTTTTTCTTGCACAGCAAGCCTCCTCTTTTCTAGGGCAACACTCTTCCCTTTTATAGGACGGACAAGCCTTATAACAGTCACATACAATTTCCTTTACTTGTTAGAAGCCCATCCATCATAGCGGGCCCTGATTGGACAATCAGGCGGCAACATTAATTGCTTACATCACGTCCGCAAGATTTGAATTCTGTCTTGAAGATATTTGCATCATTACGACGACAAGCTGTCTCTGACTTTGTCGTCGCGATCTTCCTTCCGCCTCTGATGATGGTATTTCGACGATACAAGATATCCTGGTGATTCTGTATATACGATGATCTTCTTTCTCTGACAGTGTCGTCGTGAGCTTCCTTCTTGCATCATATCGTCGTAATCATATTGTTCTCCCGACGACATGAGTTCCACACGACGATGTCCTGTGTCTTCTCTGCGTTCGACGAACAGCATTCTGCGATCGACGAACTTGCCATCCTTCGTTCGACGGTCGCCATTCTTCGTTCGACGATCTCGCCACATCTCAGCATTTTGACGATCGGCATTCTCAGCGGCTGCTGCTCTGCCCATCATTACGACGACAAGCACGCTTTGTCGACGATATCGCCTGTTCTTCTCGACGACATTTCTTTAACTTCCTGAGATTATAGTCTAGAGAAGTAATCAGATACAAAGTGAAGTTTTCTTGACTTGGTGACTTCTTCAAATCAGGAATCATGTGGGCAAGATTCCCAACAAGAACCCACCAAAATTTGGAGGGATTGGAGGTCATTAGACCCTATAATTAAATAATATATGAATTATTAAATTATTACAAAAACCTTAGAAAAATGTTCTCCTAAATTTCTCATCTTTGGTTATGTTAAGGGTGTTGGTACAAATAGCCTAGGTTTCAATTTTCAAGTCAATATAATTTCCTAATGAAAAGTTATTCAAGAAATGGTGGCTGTCCTAACTAGGGACCAGTCCACACAAAAATGGACCTATAGGGAGCTACAGAGCTTCTTTTGGGCTGAAATCAATTTTAAATTAAAGTAAACTCCAAGGGCTACAACTTTGGTGTTGACCCCTGTTACTGTAGAGGGCCCTAAGTATTTTTAATAAATTAATCTAGGTGCAACAATATATTTGACAGAAAACATATATATGATAACATTTAATATGAAGATCTTGTACATATCTTGAAGCAGAACGGACGACATCCGTTTGTCTTCTTCCTCTGGCCGACGGCCAGGATTAGCCGCGCTTGGAGCTCCTTCATCCCCACTTTCCCGGCCACCTGAGCGCCGCCCCGGCCGGCCAATGCCACCTCCACCTTCGTTGAGGTGGTGGCCGGCGATTAGCGGTGGTTGGCCGCCCGGAGGTGGCCGGAATGAGGCTTTTGAGCGGGATCAAAAGCTCCATTTCTAGAGCTTTCGGTGAGCCCGATGCACTACCAATTGGCCCCGAATCAAGCCCCTGATGATGAAAGATCTCACCATAGAGAGAGAGGAGAAGAACCAGACCTGTGTGGAGGGGTGATTCCTTGCCGATCTCCTATTGGCCATGGCTGACCTTGAAGCTCTTGGAGCCATTGAATCCTCCACCACAACAAGCTAGATTCCTTCAAATGAAAGTTGGGGGGGGGGGGGACAATCCTCTCAATCCTCTGATGGTTTTAAGTTAGCCAATTTGGGGAGAGGGAGGGCCATGGCATCAATTGCCATGAAGGCCATAAATGGCCATTTTCACCCATGGTGGAAACCCCCCATTTCAGCCCCCATGTGGGCCGGAAAAACTCCTAATCTCCTTGTAACAGCCAGAGGAGATGAATCCCCATCAATTGGGAGACCAATTGGCCTCCTTTGGCCATGAATGTCATTACTCCCCTCTTTCTCTCTCCACCATTTTTGGGGAAAATGTGATTTCTCTTTCCTAGTCATCATTTACAGAAATTGAGTGGCTACTCCTGGTAATTATCAGCCTCCTATGCTAATGGGCTACTCCAATTAGGCCTAGCCCAAGTGGATTGGGCTTGATTAGATCAAAATAGGTCATTTTGACCTAAAATTAGGGTTGAGTTGACTTTGGTCAAATTGACCACTTGGATTGACCCCAATGGGTGGTTAGTCACCCATTGGCCTCCCCTAATGGTTCGGAAGGTCTAGGTAGGGTCAATTTGGCAAGGTGGAGGCAAATTGACTCACATTAGGGCAATTTGACCAAAATAGGGCTAGAGTTGACTTGGGTCAAATTGGCCAAATTGGTGGCCCCATGATGGGGAATTTTGGTCCATTGGGTCCCTAATATATTTATAAGGGTGCGGGAAAGGTCAATTTGGCATGGTGGAGGCCAATTGACCCTAATTGGGCTACTTTGACCAATTTAAGGTTAGAGTTGACTTTGGTCAACTTGGCCACTTTGGTTGACCCCAATGGGTCCTTAGTGATCTAAGGGGACCCCTAAAGGGTTAGGTATGCTATGGTTAGGTCAAAGGGTCAAGGAAGGCCCTAAAGTCCAACCCTAAGCTTGGTAACTGGAAATTGCTAGTTGCAGACCAAGGTGCTCTTCCCCTTCAAGCCTAAGGCCAAGTGATCTCTTCAAGCTTCCTAGGGTTTTGTCATGACCTAGTCATGAAAAAATCACTCTAGGGGTCTAGTAGTTTGGGGGATGTTACAAATCCCAATAAACAAAAAAAATTTGTCCCCGAAATTCAGGCTAGGCTTGCGGGGTTTTCACTGAGAGTGACTGAACGTAACATCCCCTAAGAATTGAAGTTATTCCCGACTCGAAGAGCACCGACTATCTCTGCCACACTTGGTCTTTTGGCTCCCAGGTGTGCTCCTCCTGTTCATGATTTTACCACAGGACCTTGACCAGCGAGACCTTCTTATGCCGCAAGACTCGCATCTCGGTGTCGTCTATCCGAACCGGCTCCAGGTGAATCAATCAATCGGAGGCTACCGGGCCATCTATAGTAGAAATTCTCTACTCCAGCTGTAGTAGAGCTCTCCCAATGAAGAAGACATGGAAGACGTCGTGCAATCCCGCTAACTACGGCGGCAGCTCTAGTGTATAAGCCAAAGGGCTGATCCACTCCAGGATCCTTTAGAGCCCCATCTACCTCAGACTGAGCTTCTTCCGCCTGCAAACCCGCGAGACTCCCTGCATCAGACGTATCTTCTGACACACCCGGTCTACAACTTGGAACTCTACCTGACTATACTACGCATCGTAATACCTGACCTGACTGCTCTGGATCCCAACATCCTAACTCGAATCAATCACACTTGGGCATTTATGTCGTCCACAAATTCTGAGCCGAGTGCCTTGGGATCCTCATCCTGGATCCAAGATAGTGGAGTCCTGTGCTCCGTCCCTCTGAGGGTGAAAAGATGTGCTGAACGTCAACCAAGAGCCCAGATATGCCTGGACTGATCTTCACTGTTTAGATGTAAACCGTTCATCCCGATCTGACACGATCATCCTGGTCACACTACGATAATAGACAAACTGCTCAACAAATCCCATTAAACTCCAACGAGAGCGTCCTTCCATCCCAGGGTGACCCTAGATACCTCGGTTAATCTATCCTCGAAGTTTCAAATAAACTTGTGCCCGGAGTGGGGATGTGGTAACCTGTGTATGAAATCCATAATTGTATCTTCGAGCTTCCACTCTAGCACGGGCAGTGACTGTGGTAGTTCCCCAAAGACTCTTGCACTTAACCTTCACCAGTCAACAGATCTCATCGTGCATCACAAACCTATGACATCTTTCTTTATTCTGGGGAATTACACGCTCCGGAATATACCATTTTTCCGGTGACTACATTTCTCATTTGTTTGGGTAGGAAACGACTCTATAAAGACTTCTCAACACATTCAGATTCTTATTCCTTCAAGTATGTCCGAGTGATCAATCAACTCTACTCAATGAATTATCCAGTCCTTAGCATTGATGGAACTGATCAGACTGTCAAGCGTCCCAATTATCGTCAAATTTTAAGGGGGTGTACACGTGAATCTTATGAACATATGTTAACCAACCAACACTAGTATCAATGTTTATAAGATGACTCCCAATCACTTTCTATGTGGAGTTTGATTCATAAGTTATATGGGTAAAATTCTTTTGAAACCCTAAGATTTTTCACAAGTCAATTTCATCAAGGAAATATCATCATGTTTATTTCTCTGAATTCCTATCACCTAACCTTTGTTAGTCTTGGTCACTTTCGTGTTGTCCAAAGCAAGGTAAGAATTAGATCGTTCTTACCACAATAACCTTAAGTTTTATATTCTAAATCCAATAATTCATCATTTTAGATCTCTGGTTATTCATCATCACGGCTTCCAAGGTTTGAGGATTGTTATCGTAGTTAAAATTTTCTACCAGGATAGGGCGTGATTTTTAGCAAGTCATGAGTTAATTACTTCTGAATTCCCCAGGTCACAAGAACCTCAAATATAACTACGACTTGTATGACCTAGTTTCCATCCATAACTTCTAGAATATGACATCGACATCCCTAAGTGATTAATCCTGGCGACTTTACATTTCCAATGATTCAACTAAGGTCAAGTTCTTGTTCGATCAATGATGTCTATCCATTGTCCTGGTAATACTACAGATCATGATTCCAAACATACTGTTACACCGTCTCATCTTCTTCCAAGTAACATCGAATAAGATCGACTTCAAAATCACCATGTTCACGACGCAACACCTTCTAAATTAGATCCAAAGGAAACCCAAGTCAGTAACTAATTTGCCCAATAAACAAAAGGTAATCACCAATAAACAAAAGATAAGCTACTATCCATTTTGAGCTAAGTATCTTCGGTGTCACTATGATATATTCGTCCTAAGTATGCAAACAATTCTTAGGGCACACAACCTTAGACTTGGGGATCTATCTTGAGACTTGTTGGTACGCTTCATAATTTAGACTCTTCTAGGTACATTCTACGACAACCTTATCGGGGTCAACATGTGACCCAATCCCAAATGGGTCTCTTCTGAACTTGAATTCTCATCCGACCCTCGGTGTTTGTCGTAGTGGTTGTCTCAATCTAATCATGTCACCGGCACGAGGGTTGAGTCTACGAGTCCCATAACATTATGCTTATGTGTTAATCTCTCTTTCTCAAGCCTCTTTGGGGTATCCTTGTACTTTCACCAAAGTTATACCTACGGTCTATTTCAGACTAGGGCATGGTATAAATTGTCATGGTAAGTCACATGTCCTAGTGGAGTTTAAATCTAACTCGTTGACTAACTATCTAAAGAGATCTTTGTAGCCGGATGTATTCCCCGCTTGGGGCAGGGTTCGCCGCAGGATACAAAAGAAAACTTGTTAAAAAGATTTAGTTAAAAGTGGACTTTTTCATGTGATTTCCCCCATATGGGCACACCATTGCTTCCGCTGCTTAGTTTGTCCTCAAACTAAACTCGTGCGGGGTGGCCCAGGGTTTGTGGACTTCTTTTCTTCGGATCGAGGTTTGCTTTGATACCAGTTTGTAAGAACCCATTTTTTTCGCTTTCAAAACAGGGTCTAATGCCCAGAATCGCCGCTTTGC
Source organism: Dactylorhiza incarnata (assembly GCA_033032865.1). Lineage (NCBI taxonomy): Eukaryota > Viridiplantae > Streptophyta > Magnoliopsida > Asparagales > Orchidaceae > Dactylorhiza > Dactylorhiza incarnata. The sequence continues at coordinate 9,758,488 of JAWHQI010000015.1, forward strand.
GGTGACACCATCACTCGGGAAGGTCGCCACTACAAAACATCGATCATGTCCACCATATTGATCACAGAAGAAGAAAAGTATAAGCGAACAAAAAGAAGTTCAAGTCCACAATCACATGTTATATATAATAAATGTCCACATGGTATAACTGAAATAACAAAGGTTATTATAATAAAGGGCTCATGCCCTATACATCATGTCCTCACTACAAGATCACTCGCGGAAGCTAACTACTAATCACTCACTGATCCTAAATCAGGTGCTCCTGTACTAGATTGGCCCGCCTCCGTCTGCACCGGCCCCTGGTGCTGCTGCGTCTCCTTGATCTCCTAAAATGATTTGGTCCAACGTCCGTTAGTCAAAAAGACTAAGCCTTATGTTCCCCACCCCTCCCTAAATGGCTCCTAGGCACCGAGCATGAGGATAAAGCGGAGGACAGCAAGGGGTGTAAACAAAGAGCAGACGACGGTGAATCTAACTACGAAAAGTTCTACCTCTACACATGTGTATATAAACAATTGAAGAAGTAAGAGAGCATGGTAAAGAGCAAGTAAAGAACAGTAAGTAAAGATAAGTACACAATAGAAAAGTAACCATCGATTTATAGGAATGCCCATACAAACCTATAGACCAAGGGGTCGTTTAGCAGGGCCTATCGTATAAAAAGTCCCATAACCAATTTATTCGATAGGGGTAGAGGTTGAAATGCAATGCTTATGCCATGACATGCAGAGTTATGCAGTTTATGCTATGTTCAGACAAGTGCAACTCACACACTTCTACTCTAAGCGCACATACCTTTAGTTCCCCCTTTTTGGAGCTCGCAAGACTTCCAGGATACTCCCGTAGTGGCAAACGGAAGTAGTGGGTTGGGCCTCGCCCACCTCTAGGTTGGTATTCACATTACCTAACCTACACCTATCATATGTCTCAACGCAAAACAGTGGAGTACCTACGTACTCTTACTGGCTGGACCACCAGACTTTTATGGCTAAGTGCAAATTCCACACTTGCCGAGTCAACGTATTGACGTCAGTGTGAACGACCGTCCAATACCGAAGACCCACCACCTTTATGCACATGCAAACATGTTTACCATCTATATCCGAGCCATAATCTCCCCGGGCTAACCCGCCCGTCATAATAACCTTCCGAGCCACCGGCTCGCCTGACCAACCCGTCCGCACCAGCAAACATTACTGAGTCACAAGCTCACCAGACTAATTAGTCTGCTGTTACAACCACCGAGCCTACCGCTCGTAAGACCCAACAAACTAACCTCCCGTAACCACGGGGTGTGGGTGTGCGTTTTATTAAGTTAATCTTTTACAACATCTTACTCCTACAATTTATGGTTAATCCTTGACTTCCCGAGGATTACCCTGAAAGGGGCTCTCTACGGTACTAGGAACTATAGTGGGATGACTCCCCAAAGCTCCCTTTCCAAGTCATTTAATGTTATTGGTAACTACCCGTAAGAATACCCCTTTTAACATTTCACTTAAATTAACCTTAGGCATTTTATGACCCGCTAAGGGAGAGACGATCTTTCGACAATCCCGAGCACAACTTTACCCTTAACTCACCAAGCACACTCTCAACACCTAAACTCCTTTTTGGTGACCTTCAATCTCTTCAACTAGGCTAGGCACACCAACTACCTTCCATTCCCACCTACTGGTCTTCAATTTAATCAATTTTACAGTTTTACTATACGCAGACCAAAAGAGATATATAAGTTGCATAAGAGGAGGTACTCCAAATATTCATTCAACCGACGCAAGATTATTACTGGGAGTCTATCATGTTATTCTAATACTGAATCTAGAGGATCATATTTTCCTTAATTATTTTGGCATTATTATAATTTCTCCAACATTGGCCAAGTTTGAAATTGAACATGAAGTGTAAGATCTTCTTATAATATGGCCCCCATAAAATTATGTTAAATCTATGATGTCAAAATAACAGTAAATGCAGAATATCAGAATTTTACAGCAAGGGGTTGGCCTTTAAATATAATATTGAATAAGTACCATAAATTAAAAGTTAAAGAAGGAACCACCAAAAATACTTGTCCAAAAATTATGGAAAAATTACCAGACCTGTAAATTGATCTAAAAATTCTGCTGAATAAATTTCAGAATTTATCAAAACTAATTAATCACATAAATAAATATTCCAAGTAAACCCATACTAGGGAAAATCGTGAAGTAACCTACTGATAAATAATTCCAAAAATTATACAAAAATTCACACAGCTCTTTAATGCCCAAAAATGTCCTACCACCAAGTTTCATAATTTTCCAGAGGATATTTGGCCCTAATTTACTTAACATATTCCTAAGATAAAATAGATGACTTGTGAATGAAGTGCTAATTAAATCAATTCCATAATTACACAAAAATTACCAGAGGTCTATATCATGATTTTAAGGGATCTACCAAACTTTCATCAACATCCAAAATAATTTGAGCATGTAAACTCCTTTTACAAGAAGGTTCCCCAAACAAATTATAACCTAAATCAAAGGGGATAAGTGTTCTTAAAATCCTCATGAAATCTCCTAGGGCATATTTGCACCCTATGTAGACCCTATAATTAAATAATATATGAATTATTAAATTATTACAAAAACCTTAGAAAATTATTCTCCTACAATTCCCATCTTTGGATATGTTAAGGGTGTAGGTACAAATAACCTAGGTTGCAATTTTCACGTCAATATCATTTCCCAATCAAAAGTTATTCAAGAAATGGTGGCTGTCCTACACTAGAGACCAGTTCCATCAAAATGGACCTATAGGGAGCTACAGAGCTCCTTATGGGATGAAATTAATTTTAAATTAAAGTAGACTCCAAGGGATACAAGTTTGGTGCTGACCACTCTTTCTGTAGAGGGCCATAAGTATTTTTAATAAATTAATCTAGGTGCAGCAATATATTTGACATAAAACATATATATCATAACATTTAATATGAAGATCTTGCATAGATCTTGAAGCAGAAAGGACGACATCCGTTTGTATTCTTCCTCTAGCCGACGACCAGGATTAGCCGCTCCTAGATCTCCTTCATCACCACTTTCTCGGCCACCTGAGCTCCGTCCCGGCCGGCCAATGCCACCACCACCTTCGTTGAGGTGGTGACCAGCGATTAGCGGTGGTTGGCCGGCCGGAGGTGGCCGGAATGGGGCTTTTGAGCGAGATCAAAAGCTGTGTTTCTTGAGCTTTTGGTGAGCCCAATCCATAACCAATTGGCCCCGACTCAAGCCCCCGATGATGAAAGATCTCACCACAGAGAGAGGAGAAGAACCGGACCTGTGTGGAGGGGTGATTCCTTGCCGATCTCCTGTTGGTCATGGCCAACCTTGAAGCTATTGGAGCCATTGCATCCTCCACACCAATAAGCTCGATTCCTTCAAGTGAAAGGGGGAAAACAATCCTCTCAGTCCTCTGATGGTTTTAAGTTTGCCAATTTGGGGAGAGGGAGGGCCATGGCATCAATTTCCATGATGGCCATTAATGGCCATTTTCGGCCATGGTGGAAACCCCCCATTTCAGCCCCCATGTGGGCTGGAAAAACTCCTAAGCTACTTTGTAACAGCCAGAGGAGATGAATCCCCATCAATTGGGAGATCAATTGGCCTCCTTTGGCCATAAATGTCATTACTCCTCTCTTTTTCTCTCCACCATTTTTGGGGAAAATGGGATTTCTATGTTCTAGTCATCATTTAAAGAAATTGATTGGCAACTCCTGGTAATTATCAGCCTCCTAAGCTAATGGGCTACTCCAATTAGGCCTAGCCCAAGTGGTTTGGGCTTGATTAGGTCAAAATAGGTTTGACCTAAAATTAGGGTTGAGTTGACTTTGGTCAAATTGACCACTTGGGTTGACCCCAATGGGTGGTTAGTGACCCATTGTCCTCCCCTAATGGTTAGGAAGATCTAGGTAGGGTCAATTTGGCAAGGTGGATGCCAATTGACTCGCAATAAGGCAATTTGACCAAAATAGGGCTAGAGTTGACTTAGGTCAAATTGGCCAAATTGGTGGCCCCATGATGGGGCTTTTGGTCCATTGGGTCCCTAATATATTTATAAGGGTAGGTTCAAGGTCAATTTTGCATGGTGGAGGCCAATTGACCCTAATTGGGCTACTTTGACCAATTTAGGGTTAGAGTTGACTTAGGTCAACTTGGCCACTTTGGTCGACCCCAATGGGTCCTTAGTGCTCTAAGGGGACCCCTAAAGGGTTAGGTATGCTATGGTGGGGTCAAAGGATCAAGGTGAGGCCCTAAAGTCCAACCCTAAGCTTTGTAACTGGAAATTGCTATTTGCAGACCAAGGTGCTCTTCCCCTTCAAGCCTAAGGCCAAGTGATCTCCTCAAGCTTCCTATGGTTTTGTCATGACCTAGTCATGACAAAACCACTCTAGGGGTCTAGTTATTTGGGGTATGTTTCACAATGCATTGCAATATACTTGAAGGGGATTGAGTCAACACTTAACCAAGATGCTCCAAGATCTGATCCTAAAACTAAACTCTGAGTTCCCAGTACTAAAATGGATCAGCACCTCTATAAAACTTCACTCAGCGAGGAGAACCCCACGACTCTTGTCAAACAAGAGCTGGGATGGTGGAAGAATGCCCTCTGCGTCTCCCATGAACTGCTAGATCCGACAATAGGGAGAGGCGTTGGCAGCGATCTCGCGGAATGTCAGGACCTATGCAGAACACTTCCGCTTCGGCTCTGATAGGTTTTACGAAAAGGATTATCACTACAGGAAACCTAATCACATCCTATTTTATACTCAGGGCATAAAACACATTATCCACAGACCAGAGACTTAATTGGAGTGCAACATGTATCATCGAGATAATTCGACTCAGCGTCGAGACAATCTCGACGCAACTTCGAGTACATCTTATATCGCCGAGACAATTCGACGCAGCATCGAGACAATCTCGGCGCAACTTTGAGTACAACTTGCATTGCCAAGACAATTCGACATAGCGTCGAGATAATCTCGGCGTAACGTCAAGTACAACTTGTACCACCAAGACAATTCGACGCAGCGTCGAGACAATCTCGACGCAACTTCTAGTACAACTTGTATATCCAAGACAATTCGACGCCGCATCGAGACAATCTCGACGCAATGTCGAGTACAACTTGTATCGCCGAGACAATTCGATGCAGCGCCGAGGCAATCTCGACGCAATGTCGAGTACTACAAGACAATTCAACGCAACGTCGAGATAATCTCGACGCAATGTCGAGTACTACATTTTCTATCGAGACATTCTCGATGCAACTCCAATCAGTTACATGATTGGTTCTCCAATCATATCCAATATGAGTAAGGCCAACACAATCCTTCATCCAAATTCTCCAACACTCTTATGTGCGACCCTTTAGGGTCATATTGCATTGGCAGTAAGACTAACTGGTTAATTGCTTTGAGATCACCTCGGAAATACCAACAAATGTACTTCTGCAGCTGGCTGACATGGAAGACATTGTGAACACTAGCAAAAGAAATAGATAACTCAAGGCGATATGTAGATTCCCTAACACGCTCTGAGATAGAATACGGTCCCATGAACCTCGGGCTAAGCTCATGGTAGCGACCAAGCTGTTTCCCCTGGGAGAAGGTGAAACCTTCAGGAACACTTGATCACCCACAACAAATTCTAATGGACGGCGACGCAGGTTTGCATACTTTCTCTGCCTCTCGATAACACGACTGAGCTGAAGTCGAGTCTTCTTTGTGGCTTCTTCCATTTCCTGGAGCAACTCAGGTCCCAACACAACCTTTTCACCAACTTCTGACCAATAGAGAGGGGTCCTACAATGACACCCATACAGTTCTTCGAAGGGGGCCATCTGGAGGCTCTCTTGATAGCTATTGTTGTAGGCAAACTCGACCTAAGGTAAGTGCTCATCCCCAGCTCCCTTGTAGTACAAAATATAACATCAAAGCATGTCTTCAAGAATCTTATAAATCTTTCGGTCTGACCATCGGTTGTCGGATGATAAGCAGTGCTCATGTTGAGATCGGTGCCCAAAGCTTGCTGATAGACTTTCCAAAAATGAGAAACAAATCTCGAGTCACGATCTGATACAATCCGCAAAGGAATCTCGTGAAGTCTAACGATCTCCGACACATAGATTCGAGTCATCTTCTCAGTAGAGTGACCTTACCTATAAGGGATGAAGTGGGCTACCTTGGTCAATTGATCCACTATGACCGAAATCGCATCGTGCCCTTTCGAAGTGCGAGGCAAACCTGTGATAAAATCCATAGATATATCCTCCCACTTCCATTCGGGGATGGGCAGAGGATGCAAAAGACTACCAGGACACCCGCTGAGCTTTCACGTTCTGGCACGTCAAACATCGGGAAACAAAGCGAGCTATAAAATTCTTCATACCCGGCCACCAAACAATCTGCTTCAGGTCCTGAAACATCTTATTATTTCCCGGATAACCATATATGCGAGATTCATGAGCTTCACAACATATCGCATCATGTAATTCAGGAACATCGGGGATGCAAAGATGGCCTCAAAAACGCAAAACATCATCAAAGATAGAGAAATCTGGAAGAGGCTCAAGTTCAACCCTTCGACGAATGCGCTGGAGAACGGGGTCGGGAGGATGCAAATCTTTCACCTACTCCACCCACGACAAATTAAAATCTGACCTTGACCTTCTGGTTTGATGGATATGTCCATCCGCTCGAGGCCACCAATCAGAGATGCAAGAGTTGCTGACATGGGTGCACAAGAGGGAGCGGAAACTTGATGACTCAACGCATCATCTACCGAATTGGCCTTGTCGGGAACATAAGTAAGCTCCAAATCATAGTCTGCTACAAATTCGACCCACCACCTATGACGAAGATTGAGTTCCTTCTGATCAAAGATATACCTCAAGCTCTAATGGTTAGTGAAGAAGTGACACTTCACGCCATAGAGATAATGTCGCCAATGCTTCAAAGCAAACACCACTACAGCAAACTCCAGATCATGGGTGGGGTGGTTGCACTCGTGAGTCTTCAACTGTCTCGACACATAAGAGATAACATGGTCATCCTGCATCAATACACATCCCAACCCAATCCCGGAAGTGTCAGTATAAACTGAGAAATCTGCCCCCTATGAAGGAAGGGCTAGAACTGACGCCGAACACAAATCTTGCTTTAGTTCCAAGAAGGCCTGCTCACAATGATCTGACCACTCGAATCTAGCATGCTTCTGAGTTGGTCGTGTCAGAGGAGCAGCAAGAGAGGAGAAACCCTCGACGAAACATCGGTAATAACCAGCCAATCCAAGAAAACTATGTATTTCAGAAGGGGTAGAAGGTCGCTTCCAGTCCAAAACTGCAGAAATCTTGGCAGGATCAACAGAGAGTCTATCTCTAGAAACAACATGCCCCAGAAAATCTACACGATCCAGCCAGGACTCACATTTTGACAGCTTGGCATAGATCCCATGCTGACAAAGAGTGGAGAGAGTGAGCCTAAGATGTATTGCATGATCCTCATGAGTCTTGGAAAAAACCAGAATTTCATCTATGAAAACAATGATGAACTTATCCAGGTACTCGCGGAAGACACGGTTCATCATGTTGGATCGGTAGGCGCCCTTAGAGGGGGGGGGGGGGTGAATAAGAATTTTTAAAACTTATGTTATATTTTGATTATCTTTGAAATAATGGGTGACTAAGAAGGTGAGAAATCAAACCAAACAATTGAAATAAAGTAGAGACATGCTTTATTAATATGAAATAAGGTTGTTGGGAAAATGATTTCTCTTAACCCCTGAAAATGAGTCAAATATGAATTCCAAGAATGAAAAACAAGGCTAAGTAAATATGCGTCGAATAGTGTTCGACGCAACGTCGAAATGTAGTCGACGTCTCTTTCAGATTAAGTCTAAGTAACTCTAGGAAGATTTCGACGTATGTGTTGTCGACGCTACTCTGATTTCTAGTCGACGCATATGGAGAAGTCGACGCATATGGAGAAGTCGACGCACCTTAATCGATGCACCTTCCTTATTCTCCTCTCGACGTCCAGCCAGGATGAATTCGACGCTTACGTCGAATAGGAATCGACGCACGTTGATTTATATGACAGATTAAATATGCGCCAGATCTCTTTCCTTCTTTCAGTAAATCTGATTTGTATGGAATAATGTTAATATTTTATAGCCGTTCTGAATCATTCTTTCCTTCCATTTGATTCTTGGCTAATCTGAATAACTCTATTTTGGATATTATTTGAAATCAGAATTCATTCTTTCCTTCTACAGAAATAAATATTATGGAAACATTTTTTCTTTCTATTCTCTCTAACTGCTAATTGATTATCCTCCTAGCTATAAATAAAGAGGAGGTCGGCAGAAAATAAACAAGAGTGATCTACCACACACATTTGAAATAGAGGAAAAGCTCCCAAGAGAAAAGAGAGAAATTGAGAAAAAGCTCTGCAGCAACATTCAAGCACTTCTTCTTCTGCTTCTGAAGTCATACTGCTGCAAAATCTGATAGCTCTCACAAAGAGAGAAAGGCTGCAAATCTTCTTCTCTCTATAGAAGAAAGATTCAATTCACTTCTTGTGCTTCCAATCTTCTTGCTAGGAAGAAGATTCTTTCTTGTTTTTATTTCTTCTCCTTTCTTTCTTTCTCACTTAAACATTGTAAAAGAGTTTTTAGAATCTCTCTCCAAAAAATTCAGTGTACTGGTTCTAAGAGTCTCCTTGTCAAAAGACTCAGTTGGTTCTAAGAGTCTCCTTTTCAAAAGACTCAGGGTGGTTCTAAGAGTCTCCTTATCAAAAGACTCAGTGCAAGATAGTGAATTCCTACCAAGGGGGTAGAAGAGTGGACTACCCAATGTTTGGGGAACCACTATATTTTCTTGTGTTGTGCTGTGATTTATTTTCTTGCATTTACTTTATTTTATTGCTTAATTCTTGTTGGTGTGTGGGAAGCTCTAATCTGTGATCATACACATATATATTAACTTTGCACAAAATAATTTTTAAATCTCTATTCACCCCCCTCTAGAGAATTCTAGTGAGGTTAATTGTGCACTTTCAAAGGTTTTACAAAAGTTGATTTCTATAACGCTAGAAATCAGTGGCGAATAATAGTAAACTCTTTTTGTTTTCTATTCCGACTCGCATCCCCACGAAACAGAGGCCCTAGCCTATCCTTCCCTGGATTCGGCCTCAAGCCGCTCTAGCCAATCTAACCCCAGATATGACCTTTAGCATCCCTAGACCTAACCTATATCTAGTCACCAACACGAGCTGAATTTTTGCCCTAAGTCTTACCCAGACCTAGTCGCCACACGAGGCGAATTATCTAACGGTTTACAAGAAATTTGAAATGATAATAATAAAAACTCCCTCTTGAAAAACTTCTGAATTTGGAGACGAAGATCCGCTGTAGAATAAGCGTTGTAGAAGCGGACGTCGTTTGGATCCGGCGCGAAGATATTCTCCTTCAGAAATCCGCAGAGCTTTTGTAGGACATCAACTTTCGTCCAAATTAGGCTCTAGAATTCTTGCACTCAATATCTCTCTCTCTAATAGGTGTATGAAACGAGAGAAGAGGGATCCTATTTATAGCCTCAGCTCTAGCGCCAGCGCTACCGCTACCACCGACGCTATTGATGCGCAAATCTAGCACACCGCTATAGGCGGTAGCAAGGCTGCGGCACGAAACGACAGTGTACTGATCATTCAAGTAATATAAAACGAGGAGTATATCCCCGAGTATCGATCTCGAAGGAACACAGTAAGGTGGAGTTAACTATTGAGGAAGGACATAAGATTGAAGTCCTTAAGTCGGATGGATGCGAAAGGGGGTGATTTTGTTTATGGAAAATAAAAGAAAAGAAACTACTACACTATTCCTATGCATGCCTTATGCGCACTGCTTCGCTAGGTGGGATGGAAACTAGGCAGGCCTTGTACGCGCTGCTTCACAAGGCGGATGGACGAGAAGGCAAGCGGATGGAGTGGGTCGCACCGGCGGAATGAGCGTCGCAAGCACCTCATCAACAAGCACGCCACTAGCAATTGCTAGTGCGGCAACACCAAACACTCACACCACAGTCACCACGAAAGCACACCTCAAGCACTCATAAAAGCATGAAAACATTTCATAATATATATAACATGAAGATAAAAAAATATAGTGTGCAACATCATAAAGATATAAGAGATCTATAATTTCAACTACCAATACAAAGAGAGAGAGCAAGGAATCGACCCAATCCGAAGCCTTGTCGAAGATTCACGGTTGGAATTGCTGGGTTGTCAATTCGCATCCAAACTCGGTCCTCAACTGCGTCCGGGGTAGAGAAGGCTGTCAGTACCTTCCAATGGCCCATCTTCTTCGTGTCACGATCTGGCTGCACGACCAAGCTTCCTTCTCCTTGGATAATGGTGGATGTACGGCTAAATCCCCATCCTTGGAGCTCTTGGATGATGTGAGGTGGCCTTGGGCAAAAGGTGGAGGAAGAAGTGAAGAAAACGGAGCTAGAACTCCCCATACGGCGGGAAAAAAACGGAACTGTCTAGTCCCTCGGTTAGGTTGAAAACTACAACTTTTATAGAAAAAGCTCAGAAATTTGGTCACGCATGGTCGAACACATGACCGTGCGTGAACCATGCGATACTTAATCCTAGCAGAATGGCCAGAGAAGGAGGACGCGCCCGTGCGTTTTACTCACGCACGGTCGAATTCGATCGTGCGTAAAAATGCACGGGCAACTTTTGATTGAACGGAAACAGGTAAACAGGGGGCTCGTGCGTTTTACTCACGCACGGTCGCAATCGATCGTGCATAAAATGCACGAGAAAATCCAGATTTCCATTTTGCTAATAACTTTGAACGCACGACCACAACCATCCGCGCGTCAAGAAAACGCACGATCGTGCGTTTCATGCAGACCTGAATTCAGGCAAAATGGAGATCTGCCGCCATGCTCAACCAAAACACACGCTGGGAATACACTTCCAGCATAAGCATAATAGAAGAAATACAATGAGGAACACAATGTACTTACCCACAGCAATATAGTGCGCAATTGCACACCACAACGGGCCTAAACAAGCACTTCAAGTAAAAGCATGAACATGGTGAATATAAACAAATACGAACAAAAACTGAAGTACAAATGCAAGAAAAACAGCCCGGATGAGTCCGAAAATTAGTATATAAACTGGAATCATCACATCCCCAGACTTACCTGTTTGCACGTCCCGAGAAAACAAACCCTAAGCAGGCGGGAAAATGAAATAGCTAGCTTAAAATTACAAAATGGAGTACCATGCGAAGTCGCATGCTAACGTGCATAGAAAAATAATAGAGAAGATTTCTAATTATACACATAGTTTATAAATTTCTCAAATAGTAAATAAATATTACTTCTACTCTAAATGGGAGTCACGGTTAATCATCTGGTCACACATATGGAGAAAGTAAAAATTAATTGCTGAGACAAGCATTGCCAAAGTTGGGATTTTGGACCAACTCCACCGAAATCCATCAGTGTCGGAGACCATAAGCTCACCCATTCACATTCTCTCCACGACACTAGATTTGTTCATAGCGCGAGTCGGTAGGATTTTAGGTTTTAAATGGGGCTTGGGTTACGGTGAGGTAAATAAAGATAAACATGTAGGCTAAGCACACTTAACCCAACATGAGCATAAGGTAGAGTTACCCGTACGACTATAAATAAACAAGTGCACCACACTCCCAGGTTTGGAATTTGGCAACATAGGTGTGTGCACCCCGTACTCCCAATCAAAAATTTATACAAAGATTTTTCAATTAAGCTCATCTCTTTTTTTTCACCTCTTTTCTTTTTTTCTCATTTTTTTTACTTTTCACATTATTTTCAGCAAGTTGAGCAATAAAGCACAACCACATTTTCACAAAAGTATCACAACATCAACACCCCAAATAATAAACAACCAAATCTCAAATTTGGGCGTGCGACTAGGATTGGCTTTTAGGTTTTGTTGTGATAATGGTGGAGCTGAATCAAGAGGACGGGGTGGGCACAAAGGGGCTAGCGAGGGAAGATATCAGGAATGGCGCAAAAGCTCAACCGGGCCAAAATGATGGCCTACGTCATTCTCACGTATTAGAAGTATGCTATGTCTATGCTTCAAGAATCGCTTGGGGCAAGTTATTAGCCACCGAGAAAGATTAGCCTTCCTCTCGGTTCGAGCAATACACATCTAACGATACTTTACACACATCCCTATGCTACCGTTTGATTCACACTGGATTCACCAGTTGAGTGGAGTACACAATATTTATACTAACAGAAATGCATAAAGCTAAGAGTATAAACAGAAATCTAATCTACATAAATCCCTATATTCACATGAGTACTTGACTAGAAACACCGTAGTCAACATTTTACTCCACTACATAATTTGAAAGCCAGCACAATCATTTTACCAAATACAAAAAGTACTGGCTTTTCGTCGACCGCCGCGTTTGGCTGTTCGTCGAACGCAACAACTGGTTGTTCGTCGACCGCCGTGATTGGCTATTCGTCGATCGCCGCGACGAGGTTGAAGCAAGTCGTTCGTCGAACGCAGGAGGCAATTCGTCGAACATAGAATTGATTTCGTCGAACACGAAGGCCCAGTCTCGCGAGCCTTTCTGCAAGACCCCCCTTTTCTGCGAGACCGCCCCTCGACAGGTGAGCTCGACGAACACAGGAGAGTTCATCGAGCGTAGAAGGGTTCGTCGAACACCCTTCGCCGAACCTAATATTATTCTCGCTCTCCTGACCGCGAGCCGTTGGTCGGCACCTTTCTCACCTGGCCCTCCTGTGAGGACTTTGGTCTACCTTATTACTTTCTTCATAGTATTAATTTCTCAAACCGCACCTCCTCGTCTGGAGAATATCGGGGTTGTACACTAGAGGTAGCTCCCAGGGAGCAGGTTGTGAAGCGAAAGGGCCAGTGAGACTAGCTTCGTTAGCCTTACGTGCCAACAACGGGAACAAGGGGAAGTCGTATCACATCGGGCAGAGTTGATCCCGACGATGTGAGCACGGGCAATGCAGAATCGAACCCATCCCTTAGTCGGTGAGTGAAGAGGTCGCCCCTCGGTGCACTGAAGGAATTTTTGGAAAGGAACCGTAGGTTATGAAGACCTTGACGGTATAGCTCATAGATATTTAAGTTGATTAAAGACATAAATTGTTGGTATAACTCGGGGGGTACGCCGAAGTGTTCCTTGTGAGAACAAAACATGCGGTGTGAATGCCTACGTTGGTGATGATTGCAAATATAGATTTATATGATGCTAACGATTTCTTGCAGGGAAGTTTACCGCCACCCTAAGAATGGGGTGGGGTCATTATATATCTTGGTCAGCTAAAGCTTACCGGTTGCCTGTTTTCCCATGCTTTTGTGGAATTTGTTTGTAAAGGTCCTAGCGAGACAAGAAGAAAATAGCGGGTTGAATCCCCAGGTTGTAACATACCCCAAACAACTAGATCCCTAGAGTGGTTTTGTCATGACTTGGTCATGAGAAAACCCTAGGAAGCTTGAAGAGATCACTTGGCCATAGGCTTGAAGGGGAAGAGCACCTTGGTATGCAAATAGCAATTTCGAATTACCAAGCTTAGGGTTGGACTTAAGGGCCCGACCTTGACCCTTTGACCACACTATAGCATACCTAACCCTTTAGGGGTTCCCATGGAGCGCCAAGGATCCATTGGGGTCAAGCAAAGAGGCCAAATTGACCAAAGTCAACCCTGACCCCAAATTGTAAAAAGTAGCCTAATTAGGGTCAGTTGACCTCCAACATGACAAATTGACCTTGCCGCTACCCTTATAAGGTTATTAGGGACCCAATTGACTAAAAACCCCATCATTGCGCCACCAATTTGTCCAATTTGACCTAAGTCAACGCTAGCCCTATTTTGGTCAAATTGCCCTATTGGGGGTCAATTGGCCTCCACCTTGCCAAATTTACCCTACCTAGACCTTCCTAACCCTTAAGAGAGGCCAATGGGTCACTAGCCACCCATTGGAGTCAACCCAAATGGTCAAATTGACCAAATTCAACTCCACCCTAAATTTATGTCAAAATGACCTATTATGACCTAATCAAGCCCAATCCACTTGGGCTAGACCCAATTGAGGAGTTCCACTTGCTAATGGGCTTGGTAGTTACTGAAATTATAATTTAATTTCAGGAAATTCGGCCAAGAGAGAGAAAACACCATTTTCCCCAAAAATGGTGGAGTGAAAGAGAGGAGTAATGACATTCATGGCCAAGGGATGCCAAAGACCTCCCCAATTGATGGGATTCACTCCCTCTATCAGTTATGAGAAGTTTATGAGGTTTTCCAGCCCACATGGGGGCTGATTTTGGTGGTTTTTACCATGGCCAAAATTCTCCTTTGATGGCCATTAATGGCATTCAAGTTATAACCCCCCACTCCTCTCCCTCGATTAAGCTCTTTATCATATTCAAAAGATTGAGAGGAGTGAAACCCCCCTTCTTCCAGAGGAAATCATGCAGTGGAGGCTCAGATCAACATGGCTTCCAAGCTCCAAGGTCGGCCATGGTGATGGGCCAAACAGCAAGGCTTCAAGTCTCCAAGAAGGTCTGGTTCTTCTCCTCTTCTCTAGTGGATAGATCTACATCTAAAATCGTCAATGATTGGGGCCAATTGGTCCTCAATCAACATTCCCAAATCTCCATTTTTTTAGGTTTTCTTCTTGCCTAAACTGCCGGTTCCGGCCACCACCGGCCAGCCAAGACCCCCCATCGCCGGCCACAACCTCAAGGAAGGTGCTGGTGGCATTGGCCGGTCGTGGAGGGGCGTGGGTGGCCGGGAAAACCAAGATAAAGGGGCTACATGTCGGGGAAATCTGTATCCTTGGCTGGAGGAGGAAGATGACCAGCTGCCATCTGATTTGCTTCAGGATTCATGCTAAATCATGTAGTATAAATCCATGTGGAATTGTATTTTCTATCACATATTTTGCTGTACATAGATTAATTTAGTAAAAAAATTAGGGCTCTCTACAGAAAACATGGTCAACATCAAAGTTGTAGCACCTAGAGACTACTTTAATTTAAAATTGATTTCAGCCCAAAAGGAGATCTGTAGCTCCCTGTAGGTCCATTTTCGTGGGACTGGTCCCTAGTGTAGGACAACCACCATTTCTTGAATAACTTTTGATTGGGAAATGATATTGACTTGAAAATTGAAAAATAAGTTATTTGTACCTATACCCTTAACATATCCAAAGATGGGAAGTTTAGGACAAGATTTTTCTAATGTTTTTGTAAAAATTTAATAATTCATATACTATTTAATTATAAGATCTAATGACCTCCAATCCCCTTCAAATTTTGGTCGGTTCTCTTTAGGGAATTCATATGACCCTGGTAAAAATTTCAGCCCAATTGGGACTGATTTGTTTGGGCAATTAGTTATTCCAAGTTTGGTCAAACTAGATCAAACTAGATCAAAAGTGCACATGATGGAATTAGGTGGTCAAATCTCATCCAAGTGGTGTGAAACTTTGGCCACTGGTTTAGGATCACATAAGACGCCCACATGAGTAATTTGGGGTGATGTGGGGTGGATATGCCCTATAACCCTAGCTCTAACCTTAGGGTTGCACTTTGAGCTTTCTGAAGGACATAAAGGCATATGTCCTTGAATGATCATGAAACTTGGTAGATAAGTTCGTAGGGTGTAAATATGCCCTAGGAAATTTTATGAGAATTTTAGGAGCGCGTATTCCCTCTGATTCAGGTTATAACCATTTTGGGAACCTCCTTATAAGAGAAATTTACATGCTCAAATAATCTTGGATGGTGATGAAAGTTTGTTGGTACCCTCATAATCATGTAATGGATCTCTTGTAATTTTTGGGTAATTATTGAATTAATTTATTTAGCACTTCATTCACAAGTCATGTATTTGGTCTTAAGAATATAATAAATATTTAAGGGCCAAATATCTTCTGGAAAATTATGCAACTTGGTGGTAGAACATTTTAGGACTATAGAAAGCTCTGTAAAATTTTGTATAATTTTTGGAATTATTCATCAGTGGGTTACTTCACAATTTTCCCTAGTATAGGTTCACTTGGAATATTTATTTATGTGATTAATTGGTCTTGATAAATTCTGAAATTTGGCCAGTAGACTTTTCTGATTAGTATGAAGGTCTGGTAATTTTCCTATAATTTTTAGACAAGTATTTTCGGTGGTTCCTTCTTTAAATTCTAATTTGGGGTAATTGTTTAATATTATAATTAGAGGCTAACCCCTTACTGCAAAAAATTGATATTATGTATTTCTATTATTTTGACTTCATAGATTTTCCATAATTTTGTGGAGTCCATATCATAAGAGGATTTTATTCTTCATGTTCATATTTATATTGGGTCAATGTTGAGGAAAATTATAATAAATACCAAGTAAATAAGGAAAAATATGATCCTCTGGATTTAGTCTTAGAATATCATTATAGACTTCCAGAAATAATCTTGAGTCGGTTGGATGAATGTTTGGAGTACCTCTTCTTATGCAACTCATATAACTCATTTGGTCTGCGTATAGTAAAACTGTAAAATTGATTAAATTGACGACTAGTAGGTGGGAATGGAAGGTAGTTGGTGTACCTAGCCTAGTTGAAGAGATTGAAGGTCACCAAAAAGGAGTTTATGTCATGATAGTGTGCTGGGTAAGTTAAGGGCAAGCTTGTACTCGGGATTGACTATAAATCGCCTTTCCTCTGAAGAGTCATAAAGTACTTAGGGTAATTTGAGTGTAATGACAAGAAGGGTATTCTTCCGGGTAGTTACTAGTAACATTAAATGCCTTTGAAAGGGAGCTTTTGGGTGTCATCCCATTATAGTTCCTCATACCGTAGAGAGCCCCTTACGGGGTAATCCTCGGGAAGTCCAAGATTAACCATAAATTATAAGGATAAGTTGATGTACAAGATTAACTTAATAATACACTCACCCACACCCCATTGTTTTGGGTATATTAGTCGGTTTGGTCTTACGAGCGGTATGCTCGGTGGTTGTAGCAGCATACTAATTAGTCTGGTGAGCTTGTGACTCAGTAATGTATGTTGGTGCAGACGGGTTGGTCCGGCGAGCTGGTGGCTCATAAGGTTATGGTGACGGGCAAGTTAGCCCAGGGAGCTTATCGCTCGGAGATAGATGGTAAACATGTTTGCATGTGCATAAAGGTAGTGGGTCTTCGGTATTGGTCGGTCGTTCACACCGACGTCAATACGTTGACTCGGCAAGTGTGGAATTTGCACTTAGCCATAAAAGTCTGGTGGTCCAGCCAGTAAGAGTATGCAGATGCTCCGCGGTTTTGCGTTGAGGTGTACGATAAGTCTAGGCTAGGTAGTGTGAATACCGACCTAGAGGTGGGCGAGGCCCAACCCACCGCTTCCGTTTGCCACTACGGGAGTATACTGGGAGTATTGCTATCTACAAAAAGGGGGAACTAAAGTTCTGTACGCATAGAGTTGAAGTGTGTGAGTTGCACTTGTATGAACATATCATTAAACTGCATATCTCTGCATGTCATGCCATAAGCATTGCATTTCAACCCCTACCCCTATCGTATAAATTGGTTATGGGACTTTTTATACGATAGGCCCTGCTAAACGACCCCTTGGTCTGTAGGTTTGTATGGGCATTCCTATAAATCAATGGTTACATTTCTATTGTGTACTTATCTTTACTTACTGTTCATTACTTGCTCTTTACCATGCTCTATTACTGCTTCAATTATTTTTATAGACATGTGTAGTTGTAGACATTTCCTGTAGACAAGATTCGTTGTCATCTGCTTTGTTTTATACCCCTTGCTGTCCTCCACTTTATCCTCCTGTTGGATCGTGAGGCGCCCTTAGTTATTGAAATCAGTTTTGTATTCAAATAAAATATAAAACTTTTGATATTTTATTTGAATAAGAGTGAATCAAAAAGTAAAGAGCTAGAAATTAGAAATGAAATCAATTTTACTAAACAAGAAAAGGCATGATTATCATTTGTAAAATTGATTACAAAACTGATTTCAATGACGCTAGAAATCAAGGCGAAATATGAAAGACTCTTTTCGTTTTCTATACTGACTTGTATCCCCACGAACCGGTTGGTTTTAGTCGATCTCTCCCCAGATACGACCTCAAGCCTCTCTGGCATTCCTATCGCAAGAAAGGCCTCGAGCACCCCCTAGATCTACACCCTAGACCTAGTCGACAACACGAGGTGAATTACTCCCTAAGTCCTACCCAGACCTAGTCGCCAACACGTGGCGAATTTAATTCCAAGAAAAATGATAAAGGGTTACAAAATATTTGAGCACATAAACTAAAACTCCCTTATGAAAAATTCTGGAGATGTCAAAGGCCGCTAAATGTTCTTGAAGTCAAAGCGCATGCTCTTCAGATTGAGTAAGCGTTGATCCGGTTCTCTTTGAATTCTTTTCTCGAATATGTGCGGGAGTTGAAGTTCTAGAAAATACGTCTCTGATTGAGTTTCTGGAGTGTTGGAGTAAGGGTCAAATAAATCAGTTGTCAGAGACGACGAAGCCATCCTATTTATAGACTTTGATCTAACACCGGCGTTAAGTTCTAACGGCTGGCGTTGACGAAGTATAGCAGCATATTGATGGCTCAGATCTTCAGAAGAGGAAGGAGATTCTGCATTTTAGGAATTGTTTTATTTTAGGCAATACTAACTCCAACGTTAAGGCTAACGCTGGCGTTGGGCAAATCATTCCTAAAGTTCCTCCTGCAATCACGGCTGCTTCCTTCATGCCATAATCGTCGATCGATAACACCCAGTGTTAAGACCTAACGCCTGACAATGAGTTTCTCTCTCTTTTTATTCAGTCAGCAAGCCATCCCGTCGATCGACTTCCCATCCCGTCGATCGGTAGACCATCCCGTCGATCGCTAACAACCAGCATTAAGACCTAACGCGCGTCATTGAGTTTCTCTCTCTTTTTGTTCAGTCAGCAAGCCATCCCATCGATCGACATCTCATACCGTCGATCGGCAGACCATCCCGTCGATCGCTAACGCCCAGCGTTAAGACCTAATGCATGGCATTAGACATCTTTCAATCCTTCTGCTTGTGGATAGTGCCAGACCAGTATTGCAGCAACCTGGTGTCATGTCTGTTCAAACCTGCATGATAAAAACACAATGGCAAACAAGATCAAATACAAGTAGGATTTGTTATTCTCAAATTAAAGGGATGCGGAAAACCATGTTCCAACAATCTCCCCCTTTTGATAATAACAAATCCAATTGAGATAAATCATATTCATATATAAGAAAGGTGTTTTTAGAAAGATATATGACACAAAGTCATCATAGAGATAATAATAAGATTTATAGTTCTTTTAACATTGTACTCCCCCTACTTAAGTGCTCCCCCTTAGTGTATGCACCCATAGACTAGATTCATGCTCCCTCTTAATCTAGTGAATCCTACTCCTTGTGATTTATCATTTTATTTTCCCCCTTTTGTTATTAGCAAAAGAGGGTGGAGTGTAAAGAAAAGAGAGGGCAAAAGGTAGAACATAACTAAGATAGGAAGAAGATATTTGTTTTTAACATAAGGTAAATCGTGATCGAGCTAAGGGAGAGAGTGGCACAACAGAAAAAAAATATATGATAAGCGTGAAAGAACATCATTCAAAGATTAGACCAAAGAAATGTAATCACTTGCTTTTTAAATTTATTTTAAGGGTGATACTACATGTTAAGAGAGATGCAATTTTTTTTGACAAAGCACAAGTGAAAACAAACTGTAGAAATAAGAATGAGAACACATGGTATAAGGATACATGATCAAATAGGAATGCGGAAAGATAAAATAAAGTTATTAAGATTAATACTTTTGTAATAGTTTGACTATTTCAACAATATATTTAGACTCTTCACATTTGAGCATTTTAAATTTGAAAATTTTCATAACACATAGGCAAGCATGAATCAACATATTAATAAGGATAATAACTACAATGTAACCAATTCGTATTTCAAGTAAAGAAAACATTATAGAAAACATGCATTGCAATCTAGTGCTTTTACTTAAGTTTTGAGAGAGTTATGTAAATTTGCTTTAGAATCCAATTCTCATGAGTAGAAGCTTTATGAAAATCAATGATGTGTGCATAAGGTGTTTTGATAAAAGTATACACGTGAAATAATCAAAACACATGTCATATGTAATAAATTAGTAACAACAACATTAAGAATGTAATCTTATAATTACTTTCACACATCACATCTAGAATAAACCTAAATTATTTAATTAATTAATAAATTCCCCAATTCACTTAAACTGCGAGGGCGACCAAAACACCTCGTATTTCTACGAAATTCGCACCTTAACTAAAACACAGCGCTACGAATCCAACGGCGAAGTCAGAATTCAATTCCTTCGAGCCAAACTCGGGCTAAAGCCACCCGAAGCTAAAATCTTGATATCCACCCAAAATCTTTACTTTAACTCGAAACGACGTGAAATCTCGCACGCTCGATCTACAAGACATTATTTAACTATTCTAAGGCTCAACACACTACCAGACGAGCTGACGTAACGCCCTTACGCCAAAATTACATCATAGTGGGTACGTAAAATAATTAAAGAAAATCAGGGGCGTTACATCGAACTTCTTATGTAATCCTTGAGTCATGTGGACTTTGTTATCCTGCACACTTAAACACACAAGATCAAATACACATGAGATTTGTTATTCTCAAACCTAGGAGATGCGGAAGACCATGTTCCAACAAACTCCCCATTTTGATAATAACAAATCCGTTAATGATAAATCATAGCATTAATATATAAGCATGAAAGAAACATACTTGAGTGTGTGTGAGAGTGATGACTTAGGATAATTTTAGCATTTAGCATTTAGAATTGCTCCCCCTAAATACATGATCCCCCTAAGTGAATGTTCTCCTAATATGTAAGCTATCATCTTAATTAAGCATTATAGTTTGATAGCAGATTAATATTTATCATGTTAGTTCTCCCCCTTTTGTTATTAGCAAAAGCGGGTAAGGAGACATCACTATAAAGTTGATTAGAAGATAAAGGCATGATCGAGCTTGTAGAGAATGAAATGAGAAGGAGTTTTAGAATTATTTTCATCATAATATTGTCATAAATCAGAGTTTGTAGCATAACCAAATAGAAGGTAAATGTAAAGTTGCGGAAGACTTAGAAAAAATACAAGCAAACATCTTTTGTAAGACATGATAATTAATTAAAATAGGAGTTTAATTTTATAAAGATGTTTTGTAAACATTTTAAAATTAGTTAGAAATTAACCAAGCATGAAATAATGATATCAGAAAGATAGTACTACAATGTTATGTTAATTCATAGTTTCAAAACATACTAAACATTGTAGAAAGCATGCTAGGTTATCTAGTGTATTTCATAAGTAAAGAATAGTATAGAATTAGCATTAGGATCCAATACTCATGAGAAGAAGTGTTATAGAAGATAATGATGTGCACATAAGTGTATTTTTGAGTAGAGTAAACACATGTTTTAATAAAAAATACAAGTAATATGTAAAGTAAGAGCACAATAAAACACAAATAATTTTACTTCCACAAACTTCAATGCACGAAAAAAAATGTACAACTACCAAGGTGCTTTGCACACACAATGCTCATTAAGACTTATTAGGGTGCAAAGTAGTGCTTGGGGGATCACCTAAGTTTATTCTTCAAGATTGATTTTTATTGTGATCCGGTGTACTTAAGAATAAGTGGTTTTTATTTTGAAAGAAAGTTATGGTTTGCACAAGATACTTTACTATTCTTTCCAAGGTGCTCAACCTCACAACGCTTATTAAGACTTATCAGGAGGTTCAAGTAGTGCTTGGTGGAGTTATCTTTGTCACTTTATTTTATGATTTTTGTTTTGTACAAAGTTCTCCGAATACACTTATTTTTGCAAACCAATAAAATTTATGAAAAAAGATAACCACTTTTCTTAATTTTTAAAAGTGCAAATAAAGGAGTGTAGGTAAGATACTTGTGCAATTTTAATTCATTGTACTAATACAAAACATATACAAGCATTCTTTAGATTAAACACAAATGTAGACAATGTCAAAATAAGTGAGTGAATAAAGATCATTATCAAACATAAAACATTTACTCATACTTAGAGGCGTGCTACGCATAGTTCTACACAACTTTCAATATAATTGATGCACATGGTAATAGATATATCAAAGCATGATGAAAACAATGTTCAAAGAGTTTGAAAAAATAAAGTGCAACATTATAGAAGTTCTAAGGAATAGATTAAATCATGCTTGATTCTCATACGAAAATTCATACAGTTTTTTTGATAGTTTTAGTGTTTTATATTTTTGTATTTGAATTTATTTTTCAAAAAGACATAAACTTTAAGCAAAAAGCAAGACATATTTTTTTGTAATTTGGATTTTGTAAAAATAATAGACTTTAAACAAAACATACATTTTGTAGTTTTAACTTTTGTATTTTTGTATTCGATTTTTCAAAAATAGACTTTAAACAAAACTTATTTTTTGTAATTTTAACTTTTGTATTTTTGTATTTGATTTTTCAAAAATAAAATATAATGAGAAGTGTAAAAACAAATAGTACATATAGATTAATATATTTTTAGGAATTTTTCAAAATTTTAAAAATACAGAAAAACACATAAGTATGCTAGCGCCGACGTTAGCGCTAGCGCGGGAAACAGTACATGATTTTTCATGATTTTGAAATTTTTGATTGTTGATCTTGATTAAGTGTCCCAATAGTAGTTTCATGCTGAAATCTTAGATTTTTAGGAGATGTTTTCGATGGTTAAAACTTGCAAAAATTGTGTTTTGTGAATGTGTTTTAACTAGAAAGATCTAGGACACCTAACTCAAGTCGTAATAATCAAAATCTTGCATCGGGAAGAGGTTTAGTAAATATGTCAGCGAGTTGAGAATCCGTGCCAATGAAGCTTACTTTTACATGCCCTTTCTTAATGTGATCCCTAATGAAATGATGACGAACATCGATGTATTTGGATCTAGAGTGGTGTACGGGATTATATGTGAGGTCTATTGCACTTTTGTTGTCACATTTAAGATCAATGTTTTTAAGATGAAATCCAAAATCCTCTAGTGTTTGACTCATCCATAAAGCCTGTGCACAACAGATACCAAGTGCGATATATTCGGCCTCCGTGGTGGAGAGTGCAACCGAAGATTGTTTTCGACTAGACCAAGCTACTAAAGAGGGTCCTAGAAAGTGACAAGTACCGCTAGTGCTTTTTCGATCTAGTGAACACCCGACGTAGTCCGAATCGGAATAGCCGTGGAGTGTGAATGAATCATTGTGTGGGTACCATAATCCTAATTTAGATGACCCTAATAGATAACGAAAAATACGTTTTACCGCTTTTAAATGAGATTCTTTTGGATTGGCTTGAAAGCGAGCACATAAACATAGGGCAAACATTATATCTGGTCTAGAAGCACTTAAGTAAAGAAGAGATCCTATCATTCCTCTATATAGCGTTTGATCAATTGAAATTCTGGATTCATCTTTTCCTAGTTTTAAAGAAACACTCATGGGTGTAGAAGCTTGTTTGAGATTTTCAAATCCAAATCGTTTAAGCATATCGTGAACATATTTTGTTTGACAAATAAAGATACCATCAGTTTGTTGTGAAATTTGAAAACCAAGAAAATATGATAGTTCTCCTACAAGACTCATTTCAAATTCATTTTTCATTACTAATACTACTTCATTACACAACTCTTCATTAGTGGCTCCAAAAATGATATCATCAACATATATTTGTAAAATAATTAGATCTTTATTATTATGCTTAATGAAGAGTGTGTTGTCGGCACTTCCCATAACAAAACCGTGCTTTAACAAAAAGATGTAAGTCGATCATACCATGCACGGGGCGCTTGTTTTAAACCATAAAGCGCTTTTTCTATTTTGTAAATATGATTAGGGAATTTTTCATTTATGAAACCGGGGGGTTGTTCTACATAAACTTCTTCTTTTATAAACCCGTTTAAAAAGGCACTTTTAACATCCATTTGAAATAATTTTATTCGTTTAAAACTCACAAATGCCAAAAATATTCGTATAGATTCTAAGCGAGCAACGGGTGCAAAAGTTTCTTCAAAATCTACCCCCTCAATTTGAGAGTAACCTTGAGCAACTAAGCATGCTTTATTTCTTATAATCCTAGATTCACCATCTAATTTATTTTTAAAGATCCATTATACGCCAATAATTGGATGATTAGATGGTCTTTCTACTAGATTCCAAACTTTATTTCTTTCAAATTGTACTAACTCTTCATTCATAGCCAAAAACCAAAATTCGTCATTTAAAGCGGTGGAAACATTTTTAGGTTCGATTTCGGAAACAAAACAAATATTTGAAAACGTTTCATGAAGAAAGGATCGAGTTCTTACCCCAGTAGAAGGTTCCCCAATGACTAGCTCTTTTGGATGATTTTTTGAGAAGTTCAACACACTTGGAGGTACATATTCAACTTCATTGGACTTCACCTCCTCTTCTTTGGACGGTTCCTCTTCGTCGTGCTCCAAAGATGGCAAAGGTTCATCATTTATACCTGTAGAAGGCTTCTCTGCACATGGAATAAACTCATCAAATTTAACATTAATAGACTCTTCAACCTTACTCGATCTTTTATTAAATATTCTATAGGCTTTACTGGTTAAAGAATATCCAAGGAATATTCCTTCATCAAATTTCTTATCAAATTTTCCTAAAGAATCTTTTGTATTAAGAATAAAACATTTACATCCATATACTTTAAAATATGATACGTTAGGTTTCTTTTGAAAATATAGTTCATACGGTGTGAGATTTAGAGATGGGCGAAGCATAACTCTATTCATTACATAGCATGATGTGCTTACGGCTTCAGCCGAAAAAGACTTAGGTAATTTGTATTCAGATAACATGGTGCGTGCTAGTTCTTGTATTGTCCTATTTTTCCGTTCTACAACACCGTTTTGTTGAGGTGTGCGTGGAGCGGAGAACTTATGCTTAATACCTAACATTTCACAAAAGGATTTAAAGTTTTCATTTTCAAATTCACCTCCATTATCTGAGCGAATGCATTTTATTTTTAAATCTAGTTCATTTTGAATGTGCGTACATAATTTTGAGAATTCGCAAAATGCATCAGATTTGGAAGAGAGAAATAAAGTCCAGCAATATCTTGAAAAATCATCTATTAGAACGAAGGTGTATATTTTACCACCAAGACTTGCGGTGTTAACGGGACCAAAGAGATCCATATGAATTAGTTGTAATGGTTTTGAAGTAGAAATTTTATTTTTGCTTTTAAAAGATGATTTTGTAAATTTTCCTTTTTGGCATGGTGAACATAATGAAGATAAAATTCAATTCAACTTAGGCAATCCTCTAATCAATTCCCTTTTTGCTAGTTTTAAAATGAGATTTGTACCAGCGTGACCTAAACGTCTATGCCATAGTTCTAATTCATCATTTTTGGTGATAAAACATTTTATAGATGATTTGGAAAGATCATGAAACGAAACTATGTAAACATTGTGAATTCTAGGTGCAGTTAGTAACACATCTTTTGTTTTAGGATTAACTATTTTGCAAAGATTAGTGGATGATTCAAATAATACGTCTAATCCATTATCACATAGTTGACTTATAGATATTAAGTTATGTTTCAAACCTTTTGTAAGATCTCTTTTTCCAAAACCCGTTCGGGTACTTGAAAACTCGAACCTCTCCCGCAGCGCACGGTTGAGGTGGATCTTCGCCCAGAATCGCTGCCTTGCGGTGTCATCGACACTCGGGTCGACTAACACCGCTCAGCACCAACCCTGCCGGCTTTACGATCATAAGTAAATTATGCCTACGAATAAGAACAGAAGAAAAAGGCATGTCCACAATGTCACAACATCATACATATATATATAATGGAAATAGCAGTCCATAAGAGAAGTACAAGCAAAAGGGGGGGCTCATGCCCGATACATATCCAAAATAAAGTACTAACTCTCTCTCACTACAACATGCGGAAGACTACATCAAAACTCTCAAAAATGCGGAAGACTAGCCGTCTAATCATCAACCTGTGGCGTCGTAGTAGTGCGCTGCATCTGCTGCTCAGGTCCTGCCATCACGTCCTGCTGCGCGCGGGACAACTCCATCTCCTCGGACTCCTGCGGTCACACCGACCGTTAGTCATAAAGACTAAGCCGTTTTGTCCTCACCTCCCTCCATGACTCCTAGGCACCGAGCGGGAGAAAGAAGCGGAGGACAAACAAGGGGTAAACAAGAAGGGGTGACATGGCACTAATCTAGCAGATATGAGTAAAGCAGTAAACTACCTAGCAGTATAGTGCAAGTATATGGCAGTAAAGTAGAGCAAGGAAATAAGCAGTAAATAGTAAGGAAATGCAGTGCAGTAAGTAAATCTAAACTACCATCACAGATTCGTACCTTAACTTATATGAACGCTCATACGACATATAAGCTAAGATTTCCAGGCAACCCATCATATAAAAGAGCCCATACTAATTTATATGATGGGGCTATGCTATGTGTATGTTATGTTATGCTATGATTATTATGTTTTAAATGAATTATGCAATGAGACTCACCCACACGACTCTATGCGCATAGACCTTTATAGTTCCCAATTTGTTTGAAAGGTAGCCAACCTTTCGGGTACCGACCGTCGTAGTTCACGGTGGTAGTGGATCGGGCACTCCACATCCTAGGCGGGTATAGTCACTACCAAGCCTAGACCTCATGTACGCCTCAACGCTAAGAACACAACAGCGGAGCTCCTGCGTACTCTTGCTGGAATCCACCAGACTTTAAGGTCGGGGTGGGTTATTAGGGATTGTCCTCCAGACCGCGATACTCAAACTTACCGGCCCTCTAAACCACACCCTCACCCGAGTCAACGTACTACTGTCGGTGACACGACTAGCCTAGTACCGAAGACTCGCCACTATTTGGATAGGTAACAAGTGTTAACATGTCCACCCGAGCTCCCGGCTCAGGGACTAACACCCAAGCTGATCCAACCCATCTCCTTCCCGGAGGAGATCCATACCATTCTGCATACCCACTTAGGCTACTCTTGCTTACATTTTGGTTCGTGTTATATTTAGGGTGAATCTTGGACTTCCCGCGGTGTACTCCGTAAGGGGCCCCTAACGGTACTACAGATCAATGGGCTCAACCCCACAATCCTCTTCAAGATAATTATTTTAGTTGGTGGATAACACTTGGTTCACCCTTAATCATTTCATATAGTAAAGTGATTTAGCTCATCCCCCATCCCACTCAATTGGGTTGGACGTACCTCTTTTCCTTCTACAATGACCTTAGCACAACCTCACAACTAACCCTAGAATTGACCCTCCTTGAAACCTGGTGGGCTATATCTCATTTAATAATTGGGTATAACTCCTACCCACTACTTAGGGATCTAAATTGTCAAAAACTCCAAATTCTGTTTTTACTAAACGCAGTCCACCAAATTCAGTTTTTACTAAACGCAGTCCACCAATTTGAACTATCCCCCAACCCCATAAGGGAATTCCTCTAAAAACTCATCTCCAGGATCTGGTATAATTATCCTAGTCTACTACTGACCTTAATAAGTTATTGTACAATTTCTATAATTTTCCATATTAATTTGGTATTTATTTTAATTCAAAATAGTTAAGGACTTAAGCCAAATTACACATGAACAACCCTCAAAATGATTCCTCATGTTACATGAAAATTATCAGTAAGGTAATATACCAAATAAAGGTGGTACACTGAGTATTATGACCCTAGGATGTCATTTGGCCTACCATAACATCATAATTGTATAATTACCAAAATGCCACTATAATTAGGAAAAATAGTATTTTAACTTCTGAAAATTCTACAGAAATTACCCAATGTTCATATGGCGACATAAAGTCCTCTGCCAAAAGAATGTGTCGTTACCAAGTGATTTGACATTTTAAAAAGATTAAATACTCAAGTGTTGTAAATCTCAATTTCTACATGAAGTATATGAAATACAATTCCAATAGCTTCCAAACAATTATCATGGGTATAGGTTAACCTAAAATCACAGATAACCAAGTATCATGACAAAGCCCTATGATTTGATATTTTAAAAAGATTAAATACTCAAGTGATGTAAATCTCAATTTCTACATGAAGTATGTGCAATACAATTCCAATAGCTTCCAAACAATTATCATGGGTATATAATATTATTGAATGACAGTTATCCAAATATCACATTTTTGCCCCATGATTTGATATTTTTCAAAATTAAATTCACCTAAGCTAGCAAGTACTTAAAATTTCCTACACAAGGAATAACACCTCAATAAATTATAACAAAATTACTATAGTACAATTTCATCCCTAATCAGCCACTGATGGTGTTTTCACACCATACAAGGTCCTATGACCATGCATTTCAATTTATTAAGGAAAGGGGTGGCTATTTCATTTATTAGGTAGAAAATACTTAAATGCCTCTAAAATTCCCATTTAAATTTCCTAAGACATTTTATGCCCCCAAAAACATATCCACAAAGTCTTAAGCCATGGCAAGAACATTTGATCCTAGGTTCCTCTCAAACCCCACCTTGCACCCTTAAGGGTTCACCCTTAGGGTTTTAGGTCAAACCACCCTAATGGCTCCAAATGGACCATTAGGGTGAGCCTCAAGCATTTTCATGTCCATACCAACATATCCAACAAATAGGAGGAGGATAACAAACTCAACTCCTCAAATTGATGCAAACCCTACCTTGACCCTTAAAGGTCCTCATTAGGGTTTCAAATTTACCATAGCAAATCAACTCCAAATGGAGTGAAATTTTAGGCAGGCACTACACATATACCAAAGAGCCATCCACCAAAGTTTGGTGTCATTTGAACATCATATGCTCCAAAAATCAACTTAATTTAAATATTCTAGTTACCATAAAAACCCTAGGTAAAATTGTCCAGCAAGGGCTGCCCTTTTGGCAGGGGGTGCCCCTATGGTATACCTAGCCATGGATAAAAGCACAGCTCCTAATGATGAAGGGTTTGACCAAGGTAATTTTTCTAATGGACTGACCTAGTGTAGGACCAGTCCTAGTAAACCAGCTCCCTAGGGAGCTGTAGGTCACCAAATGACCTAAACCTAAGGCCGAATGAAAGTTAAGACCAAGTTCTACACTTTTCATGTTAGGCACTTTTTCAAATTTTGCCATTAAGAGGCCTTAATTTCTATTGGAAGTGGACTGAAAAATTAGGGCAGAAAAGCTCACATAAGGAATTAATTGATTCCAGAATAAATAGAGTAGCATGAATCTTGGCGCAGATCAAAGGGCAGCACGTCGTCTTCCTCCTTGAGCCGACGGCCATGATTGATCCGCGCTGGGCCGACTTCCTCCTCCATTTCCCGGCCACCTGGTGGCCACCACGGCCGGCAACCACCACCACCACCTTCGTGGTGGTCGGGGCTACGATATACCGGCGACATGGCGGCCGGAGGGAGGGTTTTCCGGTGAGCCTGGGTGGCTCAAAACGAGCCGATTTCCATGAAATCGACGGATGGATTCGGGCTCAATTGAGCCCGATCCTTCAATCTCTCGTGATGGGAAGCTAGCATGAGGGGAGGGGAGGAGAAACGAACCGTTGTTGGTGCGTGGCGGCGGCTCCGGCGGAGGTTTGCCATGGAAGTGTGCAGCTCCCGCGATCCTGCTCCCGATCCCGATTCTCCAGCAAAAGCTTAGCTCCAGGTATCGTTTCCGTCTGCTCTCAGAGCTCTGAAGCTAATGGAGTGGGTAGATTGTCGTGAGGAGGGCTCCTTGGTTGGTTTTGAGCTTGGGCCTCCTCGGTTCTCCCATGGCTGCCACCCTCCTGCAGCTGCCAGCCTCCCTACTTCAACCTGGGTCAAGGGCAGACCCCCAGCAATCAGGGAAGGGCCCTAGGTTGATTGGAGATTGAGTGTGGAGGAGGGGATGATAGCTTTTTCCTTTTTGCTTTTGCTTTTGCTTTTAGATCAAGCTTTTGGTCCCCCCCCCCCCCCCCCTCCATTGATCAATCCTACCATAGTTTAGGGTTCAGTCTAAGGGCTGAATGCCAGGCCTAAGGTCCATGATTAATGGTTTGATGATGGTGCTAAGGTTCATTTCAATTTAGGCTTGAAATTCACCTTTAAAGGGCTAAGTTGACCATGGTTGACTTTGGTCAACCATGGTGAGTGGGTTGACCCCACTTGGGGTTCATGGGTCCCTTAACCTCACACAACATAGGTTGGTCCATGGTGGGGCTCCAATTGGGTTAATTTTGCCTTAAGGTGTGATTTTGACCTAAATTGAGCTAAAGTTGACTTTGGTCAAATTGGTCAAAAGGGTGACCAAGGGATGGGGCTTTTGGGTCCAATGAGTTCCTTAAAGTGTTTAGAGTGTGGGGGTAGGGTCAATTTGAACATTTGGGGGTCAATTGAACCCTAATTGACTTGGTTTGGTTAATGTTGACCTATAGTTGACCTTGGTCAATTTCATGCAATTGGGTCCCACCCAAGTGCACTTCTCATCCTATAGGTCTCCCTTAGTGGTTAGGGCATCATAAGTGAGGTCAACTTGGACAATTGAGGGTCAATTGACCTAGTTGAGGGGCTTAGAGTTAGGTTAGTTTTTGAGCTTTGGTGTGCACTTAGCAATTTCCACCCTAGCCTAAGGCCCTTGTGGCCACCCACCTCACCCCTATGCCCTAACATTTCCAATGGGTCTAGGAGGATTGGGGATGTTACAAATCCTAATAAACAAAAAAATTATTTCGTCCCCGAAATTTAAGATCGGGTCTACGGGTTTTACGCAATACAAAGTAAAAGGAAATTTGCAAGGATGTTTAGGTTGTACCTGAAGTGAAGAGTTCCGGGTAGCGTTGTTGCATGAGGTCCATGGGCTCCCATGTGTGCTCCTCTCGCCCGTGGTTGGACCACAACACCTTCACCAACGGTACACTCTTCCGCCGCAGGACTCGGACCTCCGTATCGTCGATCCGGATGGGCTCCACCAAGACTGACCGATCGGGTGCCACCGGGCCTGAAGTAGATGTTACATGCTGCTCAGAGCGAAGCAGGGCTCTCCGAAGTGAAGAGACGTGGAAGACGTCATGCAGGTTCTCCAACTCTGGCGGTAGCTCCAGCCTGTACGCCAAAGGACCGATTCGCTCCAGGATCAAATAAGGCCCCACATACCGAGGACTGAGCTTCTTGTGCCCCCGCACTCGAGAAACCCCATGCATAGGATCAATCTTCAAGAACACACGCTCTCCTACCTGGAACTCTACCATACGATGCCTCGCATCATAGTACTTCGCCTGTCTGCTCTGGGCCTCCAGCATCCGCTCCCTGATCAGTCTTACCTGCGCATCCGACTCTTCAATTTAATCTGAACCCAACGACCTCGGGTCTTCGTCCTGGACCCAGGAAAGTGGTGTGCGACATTTCCTCCCATACAGCGCGGCATAAGGTGCCATTCCAATACTAGCCTGGTGACTGTTGTTATAAGAAAATTCTATCAAAGGCAACAGTCTCTCCCAGGGCTTGCCCGTATCCAGGATGCACAAACGCAGTAGGTCCTCCATAGTCTGGTTGGTGCGCTCAGTCTGACCGTCAGTCTGTGGATGGAACGACGTGCTAAATGTCAACCGGGATCCCAAGTAAGCCTGGACCGCCTTCCACTCCCTCGAAGTAAAGCGTCCGTCTCTATCTGAAACAATCGTCTTGGGAACCCCGTGATATCTGACCACCTGCTCCACAAACACCCTGACTAGGTCACCGACTGGTCCCTCCTTCTGTACCAGAATAAACCGAGCTACCTTTGTCAGCCTGTCCACTATCACCCATATCGAGTCATTCCCATAGCGGGAGTGAGGTAGGCCATGCACAAAATCCATCGATATATCCTCAAACTTCCACTCAGGTACTGGTAAAGGCTGCAACAGACCTCCCGGGCTCCTGCACTCCGCCTTCACGCGCTGGCAGCCCTCGCAATGCGTCACATACTGTATAATATCTCTCTTCATCCCTGGCCAAAACATAACCTTCCGAAGGTCTGCTGCCATCTTCGTGATCCCTGGATGTACTGAGTACTGGGAGCAATGAGCCTCCCTGAGCACCTCATCTCTAATACCTCCTCCAGCTGGGATGTAGACTCGGTCTCGATGGTGAAGAAGATCATCTCTCAACGTATAGTCCCCTGCCACGCCGTCTACCAACGATCTGAATACTGGCTCCAATGCAGGGTCCTGCAACTGTACCTCCCGGATGCGGTCCTGAATATCGCAGACAATATTCAAGGACGCTAGATACTCCATGTACGTCTCGGGGTCGGCCCTGGATACAACTGTGATCTGCATGTCCTCCAAATCCTGAATCAACTCCATAGCCGTCACGCGGCTCTCTGCTCCTGATGCACCTCCTCTTCTGCTCAAAGCATCTGCTACGGTGTTGGCCTTGCCTGGATGATAATGCAATGTGTACGTGTAGTCGCACAAGAACTCCAACCACCTCCGCTGACGTAGGTTCAAGTCCTTCTGCGTATCAATATACTTGAGGTTCTTGTGATCTGAGAAGATCTCAAAATGAACCCCATAAAGATAGTGCCTCCACGTTTTCAAGGCAAAGATGACCACTCCGAGCTCGAGGTCATGCACTGGGTAGTTCCTCTCGTGTACCTTCAACTGCCGAGAAGCGTACACGATCACGTGACCGTGCTGCATCAACACTGCTCCCAACCCCTGAAAGGATGCGTCTGTGTAAACCTGAAATCCTTCCTTCCCAGATGGAAGTGCAAGGATGGGGGAAGAGGTGAGTCAGTCCATCAGCTCCAAGTAGGCCGTCTCACACTGCGGGGTCCAGACGAATGGGGCATCCTTCTTGGTCAAAGAAGTGAGCGGAAGGGCAATCCTGGAGAACCCTTCCACAAACTTCCGGTAATAGCCCGCCAATCCCAGAAAACTCCGCACATCTGAAGCTGACTGCAGTCGGGGCAACTCCTGAATGGCCCGCACCTTGGCCGGATCCACTGCCAAACCTGCTCCACTGATGATGTGACCTAGAAAAGCCACCTCCGGTAGCCAAAATTGACACTTGGAGAACTTCGCATACATCTGGTGCTCTCTCAGCTTCCTCAACACTAGGGCCAGATGCCCAGCATGCTCCTCCTCCGTCCTGGAATAAACTAGAATGTCGTCGATAAACACGATAACGAAGATGTCGAGAAAGGCCCCGAACACCCTGTTCATCATGCTCATGAAGGCTGAAGGGGCATTAGTGAGCCCGAAGGGCATCACTGTGAACTCATACAATCCATACCGGGAACTGAAGGCTGTCTTCGGTATGTCCTCCTCTTGGATCCGTAGCTGATAGTACCCTGATCTCAAGTCAAGCTTGGAGAACCAGTGGGCTCCCTGTAACTGATCAAAGAGCTCGTCAATCTTTGGCAACAGATAGGTGTTCCGCACCGTCAGTCTGTTGAGCTCCCGATAATCTATACACAGTCTGAGCATCCCGTCCTTCTTCTTCACAAATAACACTGGCGCTCCCCAAGGTGTGGAGCTCGGCCTGACGAAACCCGCATCTACCAGCTCTCTCAACTGCACCCTAAACTCTGCCATCTCCCTGGGTGCCATGCGGTATGGTGCCCGAGACACGGGCCTCGCTCCCGGCACCAGCTGAATCAGAAAATCTATCTCTCGATGCGGCTGCAGTCCGGGCAACTTCTCTGGGAATACGTCGGAGAAGTCCCGTACTATAGGAATGTCTGATAAGGAGGTCTCTACCTCCGCCATCTCGAAGCACAAAAGATATACCTCGTCGCCCTGCTCGTGGGCCTTGACTACCTGGACAAAAGATAAATAAGAGCGGGGGATCGGCTCAATACCTTCGAACGTCGCTGAGGTGGTGTCGTGGCGCACCACCACTCTCTTTGCTTGGCAGTCTATCTGGGCGTGGTTCCCCGCGAGCCACGTCATGCCCAAGATAAGGTCGAAGTCTGCAAGCTTCAGCACCGAAGCTGGAGCATCGAGCATTAGGCTGTTGATGGTTGCTTTCAAGGTGCACTTGGCCGTCGTCTCGATCTCTGATCCATTGGGGAGGCACACCCTCCTGGTGGGTCCCGTGTAATAATGGATCTGCTCCAAGCCCTTAACAAAGTCTTCGGAGACAAAGCTATGCGAGGCACCAGTATCGAATAGGGTGTGGGCGGGCTTGCCGCACACCACTATAATGCCTGGGAAATTGGGTTGTTTGTTTAATTTTCTAAACTAGAAGGTCAAAAATGCAGGTGATTCTAAGCAGTAAAAAAATCAAAGTACTGAAAGCATTAAAGTACCTGCAATGACCTTCTCCGGGTTCCTCGGTTGTGCAAGATCCAAGGTGTAAGCCTGCTCCTGATGCCTTCCTCTGTCGTGATTTCCCCTGCCCCTACCCCTTCCTCGGCCTCGGCCCCACTGTGCTGGAGGGGCTGCCGGAGGTGCTGCTGGTGGTGGAGGAGGTGGAGGGAATCATCGAGGGCAATGGGCCTTGATGTGACCTGGCTGGTTGCACTCATAGCACACCACTGGAGCGCATCCCCGGTCATCAAATCTCTGGGGCCC
Source organism: Dactylorhiza incarnata (assembly GCA_033032865.1). Taxonomy (NCBI): domain Eukaryota; kingdom Viridiplantae; phylum Streptophyta; class Magnoliopsida; order Asparagales; family Orchidaceae; genus Dactylorhiza; species Dactylorhiza incarnata. The sequence continues at coordinate 9,793,267 of JAWHQI010000015.1, forward strand.
CCAGGTACGTAGGGGCTGTGGGGCTAGTAAGGGCTGGGGCTACTGCTGTACTGGTGCAATCTGAGGACGAGGGCGTCCCCCACCCCTCCAGTGTCTCATAACTCTGCCCCGCTATGAGCCTCTGCTGCTCTCCCCTCGGTACATGGCCTCAACTGGCCTCTTCACTCTGCCCTGCACACCGATCTGATCTGCCTCTAGCTTCTTCGCTGTCTCTATGATCTGAGTCAGGCTGCCCTCAGAAACAAACAAGAGTGCCTGCCTCAACGGGTCTCGAAGTCCCTTGTAGAATCTCTTCGCAAGGGCACGATCATCTGGAGCATGAGACCTCGCAAACCTGTCTAAATGGGAAAACTCTCTCTGGTACTCAATCACCAAGCGTGTCCCCTAAGTGAGGCGTAGAAACCCTCCTCCAGCTCATCCCTGTCCGTACTGGATATGAAGTGCTCCAGGAATGTGGTACTAAACCGTCCCAAGAGATATCTGAGTACTCCCTATCTCTGAAAGTGGTCTCCCGTAGCGACTTCCACCACCTCTTGGCATGTGCCTCAAGAGCTGACACTGCCAAAAATACTGCCTTGCCGATCGGGCAGCCGATGCCGGCCAGCATCTCCTGAATGGTGTCCAGCCACTCTTCAGTCTTCACTGCATCCTCTGTCCCTCGGTAAGTCGGTGGGGAAAGACCTCTGAAGGTGCTCAGCCAGTTCGCTCCCGGGTTTGGCAGTGGTGCCGGGACGGACTGGGCCCTGAAGGTCTCTAAGATGGCTCCTAACGTCTGTCCCAACTCTGACTGCTGAAAAGTAGTGGTAGTCGGAGGGGGAGGAATGCTGACATGAGGCTCCGTGCTCACTGGGGCCTACAAAAGATAGGGATTTGGTCAAAAATTTGGCCTTACTTATTGGTTATTGGACTGTTTTATGTGATTCCATACATGGGCATACCATAGCTTCCGCTGCCTAGTTTGTCCGCAAACTAAGCTCGAGCGGGGTGACCTAGACGTTGTGGACTGTTCTCTTATGATCGTTCGTTCAGTGATACCATTTGTAAGATCTCTTTTTCCAAAACCCGTTCAGGTACTTGAAAACTCGAACCTCTCCCGCATCGCACGGTTGAGGTGGATCTTCGCCCAGAATCGCTGCCTTGCGGTGTCACCGACACTCGGGTCGACTAACACCGCTCAGCACCAACCCTGCCGGCTTTACGATCATAAGTAAATTATGCCTACGAATAAGAACAGAAGAAAAAGGCATGTCCACAATGTCACAGCATCATACATATATATATAATGGAAATAGCAGTCCATAAGAGAAGTACATGCAAAAGGGGGGGCTTATGCCCGATACATATCCAAAATAAAGTACTAACTCTCTCTAACTACAACATGCGGAAGACTACATCAAAACTCTCAAAAATGCTGAAGACTAGCCGTCTAATCATCAACCTGTGGCATCGTAGTAGTACGCTGCATATGCTGCTCAGGTCCTGCCATCACGTCCTGCTGCGCGCGGGACAACTCCGTCTCCTCGGACTCCTGCGGTCACACCGACCGTTAGTCATAAAGACTAAGCCGTTTTGTCCTCGCCTCCCTCCACGACTCCTAGGCACCGAGCGGGAGAAAGAAGCGGAGGACAAACAGGGGGTAAACAAGAAGGGGTGACATGGCACTAATCTAGCAGATATAAGTAAAGCAGTAAACTACCTAGCAGTATAGTGCAAGTATATGGCAGTAAAGTAGAGCAAGGAAATAAGCAGTAAATAGTAAGGAAATGCAGTGCAGTAAGTAAATCTAAACCACCATCACAGATTCGTACCTTAACTTATATGAACGCCCATACGACATATAAGTTAAGATTTCCAGGCAACCCATCATATAAAAGAGCCCATACTAATTTATATGATGGGGCTATGCTATGTGTATGTTATGTTATGCTATGATTATTATGTTTTAACTGAATTATGCAATGAGACTCACCCACACGACTCTATGCGCATAGACCTTTATAGTTCCCAATTTGTTTGAAAGGTAGCCAACCTTTCGGGTACCGACCGTCGTGGTTCACGGTGGTAGTGGATCGGGCACTCCACATCCTAGGCGGGTATAGTCACTACCAAGCCTAGACCTCATGTACGCCTCAACGCTAAGAACACAACAGCGGAGCTCCTGCGTACTCTTGCTGGAATCCACCAGACTTTAAGGTCGGGGTGGGTTATTAGGGATTGTCCTCCAGACCGCGGTACTTAAACTTACCGGCCCTATAAACCACACTCTCACCCGAGTCAACGTACTATTGTCGGTGACACGACTACCCTAGTACCGAAGACTCGCCACTATTTGGATAGGTAACAAGTGTTAACATGTCCACCCGAGCTCCCGACTCAGGGACTAACACCCAAGCTGATCCAACCCATCTCCTTCCCGGAGGAGATCCATACCAGTCTGCATACCCACTTAGGCTACTCTTGCTTACATTTTGGTTCGTGTTATATTTAGGGTGAATCTTGGACTTCCCGCGGTGTACTCCGTAAGGGGCCCCTAACTGTACTACAGATCAATGAGCTCAACCCCACAATACTCTTCAAGATAATTATTTTAGTTGGTGGATAACAATTGGTTCACCCTTAATCATTTCATATAGTAAAGTGATTTAGCTCATCCCCCATCCCACTCAATTGGGTTGGACGTACCTCCTTTCCTTCTACAATGACCTTAGCACAACCTCACAACTAACCCTAGAATTTACCTTCCTTGAAACCTGGTGGGCTATATCTCATTTACTGATTGGGTATAACTCTTACCCACTACTTAGGGATCTAAATTGTCAAAAACTCCAAATTCTGTTTTTACTAAACGCAGTCCACCAAATTCAGTTTTTACTAAACGCAGTCCACCAATTTGAACTATCCCCAACCCCATAAGGGAATTCCTCTAAAAACTCATCTCCAGGGTCTGGTATAATTATCCTAGGCTACTACTGACCTTAATAAGGTATTGTCCAATTTCTATAAATTTCCATATTAATTTGGTATTTATTTTAATTCAAAATAGTTAAGGACTTAAGCCAAATTACACATGAACAACCCTCAAAATGATTCCTCATGTTACATGAAAATTATAAGTAAGGTAATATCCCAAATAAAGGTGGTTCACGGAGTATCATGACCCTAGGATGTCATTTGGCCTACCATAATATAATAATTGTATAATTACCAAAATGCCACTATAATTAGGAAAATAGTAATTTCACTTCTGAAAATTCTACAGAAATTACCCAATGTTCATATGGGGACCTAGAGTCCTCTGCCAAAAGAATGTGTCGTTACCAAGTGATTTGACATTTTAAAAAGATTAAATACTCAAGTGTTGTAAATCTCAATTTCTACATGAAGTATATGAAATACAATTCCAATAGCTTCCAAACAATTATCATGGGTATAGGTTAATTTAAAATCACAGATAACCAAGTATCATGACAAAGCCCTATGATTTGATATTTTAAAAAGATTAAATACTCAAGTGATGTAAATCTCAATTTCTACATGAAGTATGTGAAATACAATTCCAATAGCTTCCAAACAATTATCATGGGTATATAATATCATTGAATGACAGTTAACCAAATATCACATTTTTGCCCCATGATTTGTTATTTTTCAAAATTAAATTCACCTAAGCTAGCAAGTACTTAAAATTTCCTACATAAGGAATAACACCTCAATAAATTATAACAAAATTACTATAGTACAATTTCATCCCTAATCAGCCACTGATGGAGTTTCCACACCATACAAGGTCCTATGACCATGCATTTCAATTTATTAAGGAAAGGGGTGGCTATTTCATTTATTAGGTAGAAAATACTTAAATGCCTCTAAAATCCCATTTAAATTTCCTAAGACATTTTATGCCCCCACAAACATATCCACAAAGTCTTAAGCCATGGCAAGAACATTTGATCCTAGGTTCCTCTCAAACCCCACCTTGCACCCTTAAGGGTTCACCCTTAGGGTTTTAGGTCACACCACCCTAAGGCTCCATATGGACCATTAGGGTGAGCCTCAAGCATTTTCATTTCCATACCAACATATCCAATAGATAGGAGGAGGCTAACATACTCAACTCCTCAAATTGATGCAAACCCTACCTTGACCCTTAAAGGTCCTCATTAGGGTTTCAAATTTACCATAGCAAATCAACTCCAAATGGAGTGAAATTTTAGGCAGGCACTACACATATACCAAAGAGCCATCCACCAAAGTTTGGTGTCATTTGGACATCATATGCTCCAAAATCAACTTAATTTAAATATTCTAGTTACCATAAAAACCCTAGGTAAAAGTGTCCACCAAGGGCTGCCCTTTTGGCAGGGGGTGCCCCTATGGTATACCTAGTCATGGTTAAAAGCACAGCTCCTAATGATGAAGGGTTTGACCTAGGTAATTTTTCTATTGGACTGACCTGGTGTAGGACCAGTCCTAGTAAAACAGCTCCCTAGGGAGCTGTAGGTCACCAAATGACCTAAACTTAAGGCCAAATGAAAGTTAAGACCAAGGTCTACAACTTTCATGTTAAGCACTTTTTCTAATTTGGCCATTAAGAGGCCTTAATTTCTATTGGAAGAGGACTGAAAAATTAGGGCAGAAAAGCTCACATAAGGAATTAATTAATTCCAGAATAAATAGAGTAGCACGAATCTTGGCGCAGATCAAAGGGCAGCGCGTCGTCTTCCTCCTTGAGCCGATGGACATGATTGATCTGCGCTAGGCCGACTTCCTCCTCCATTTCCCGGCCACCTGGTGGCCACCACGGCCGACCACCACCGCCACCACCTTCGTGGTGGTCGGGGCTACGATTTACCGGCGACATGGCGGCCGGAGGGAGGGTTTTCCGGCGAGCCTGGGTGGCTCAAAACGAGCCAATTTCCATGAAATCGACGGATGGATTCGGGCTCAATTGAGCCCGATCCTTCAATCTCTCGTGATGGGAAGCTAGCATGAGGGGAGGGGAGGAGAAACGAACCGTTGTTGGTGCGTGGCGGCGGCTCCGGCGGCAGTTTGCCATGGAAGTGTGCAGCTCCGGCGATCCTGCTCCTGATCCCGATTCTCCACCAAAAGCTTAGCTCCAGGTATCGTTTCCGTCTGCTCTCAGAGCTCTGAAGCTAATGGAATGGGTAGATTGTCGTGAGGAGGGCTCCTTGGTTGGTTTTGAGCTTGGGCCTCCTCGGTTCTCCCATGGCTGCCACCCTCCTGCAGCTGCCAGCCTCCCTGCTTCCACCTGGGTCAAGGGCAGACCCCCAGCAATCAGGGAAGGGCCCTAGGTTGATTGGAGATTGAGTGTGGAGGAGGGGATGATAGCTTTTTCCTTTTTGCTTTTGCTTTTAGATCAAGCTTTTGGTCCCCCCCCCTCCATTGATCAATCCTACCATAGTTTAGGGTTCAGTCTAAGGGATGAATGCAAGGCCTACGGTCCATGATTAATGGTTTGATGATGGTGCTAAGGTTCATTTCAATTTAGGCTTGAAATTCACCTTTAAAGGGCTAAGTTGACCATGGTTGACTTTGGTCAACCATGGTGAGTGGGTTGACCCCACTTGGGGTTCATGGGTCCCTTAACCTCACACAACATAGGTTGGTCCATGGTGGGGCTCCAATTGGGTTAATTTTGCCTTAAGGTGTGATTTTGACCTAAATTGAGCTAAAGTTGACTTTGGTCAAATTGGTCAAAAGTGTGACCAAGGGATGGGGCTTTTGGGTCCAATGAGTTCCTTAAAGTGTTTAGAGTGTGGGGGTAGGGTCAATTTGAACATTTGGGGGTCAATTGAACCCTAATTGACTTGGTTTGGTTAATGTTGACCTATAGTTGATCTTGGTCAATTTCATGCAATTGGGTCCCACCCAAGTGCACTTCTCATCCTATAGGTCTCCATTAGTGGTTAGGGCATCATAAGTGAGGTCAACTTGGACAATTGAGGGTCAATTGACCTAGTTGAGGGGCTTAGGGTTAGGTTAGTTTTTGAGCTTTGGTGTGCACTTAGCAATTTCCACCCTAGCCTAAGGCCCTTGTGGCCACCCACCTCACCCCTATGCCCTAACATTTCCAATGGGTCTAGGAGGATTGGGTATGTTACACCTTTAACATAAAGAACATTTGAGATAAGAAAAGATTCGTTACCCACTGTACCAACTCCCACGATTCTTCCTTTACCGTTATCACCAAACGTTACGATCCCTCCTTTCTTCTTTTCTAGGCTAAGGAATTTTGCTTTGTTGCCTGTCATGTGCTTGGAGAAGCCTGAGTCCAAGTACCACACGTCCTCCGTTTCCTTAGCCTTCCTGCAAATCTAGATAGAAGATGAGAGTAAAGATCCAGATACCCCAGAGGTACCACCCATAGAGTAAGTGGATTTCTTAGGTACCCAGATTTGTTTTAAAGAACGTTGTTTTATATTCCTGCAAGAGCTAGACGTGTGTCCAAACTTAAGACAATTAGCACACGAAATAAAGGGAGTTGAGACCCTTTTCTGAGTTTCTACGTTGCTCTTGTCAGATGATGTTTGGACGTTAGAAAATACAGAAGATTTCTTATCATTTGAGCTACTGCCGGCGTTAGTAGCTAGCGCTGGGTGGTAGGGTTCACTTTTATATCCGACCCCAAATTTTGCAGAACCATAACATTGGTTTCCCAAAATCATATCCAGGGATTTTTGACCAATCCCGAATTTTTTTAGGGCAATATTGAGGCCATGATTTTGTTTTTTAAGAAAAGTATTTTCTTGTACAATCAAAACACATTTATTTTCAAATCCCTTTTTATTATTTTCAATTTGTAGAAAAGTGGTTTTTAGTTTTCTCTCTAAGTCCTCCTTTTCTTTTGCAATAGTTTTGTTTTGTACAAGGGCCTTAGAAAGAGAAACTTCAAGTTCTTTTGTCTTAAATAAAGAGTGCTCACACTCTTGACATGAAACCTTTCTCTTCTCATGGGAAGTCAATTTTTTTGTGAGATTATGATTTTCTTTGATAATAGCTTCATTTTCACGATTTAATATAATATTATCTTTTATACTTTGATCATAGGATTTGCAAGTTAAAACAAATTCATCATAGAGTTCTTCGAAAGTAGGAGGAATTACCTCAGTGTCGCTAAGAACACTGGTGTCGTCATTGTTGCTTTTTGCTATTAAGCATAAGTTCGCTTCCTCCTCGCTACTTGACTCAGCCTCGTTTGACTCTTCAGAGGAAGAATCATCCCAAGTTGCGGCTTTCAGTACCTTCTTCTTCTCTTTTGCTTTGTGTTGTTCTTTTTACTCCTTTTGATATTTTGGGCACTAACTCCGAATGTGCCCGGTCTTTCTGCAGTGGTAGCACTCTAGTGGTGGTCTTTCTTCTTCATCTTCGCTTCCTTTTTCTTTCCTTGATGAAGAGGAAGATCCCTTTCGTCGAGTATCCTTTTGGAAGTATTTGCGAAATGTGTTCCTACTTTCCGGATTCCTGATGAACTTCCTGAAGTTCTTCACCAGGAGACCTTCTTCATATTCATCATCATCTTCGATGCTCTCCTTCTTTGACTTTAGTGCTAGCGCCTTTTTCTTTGGCTCTTTGTTGAGTTCATTGTGTTGAATCTGGAGTTCTACCTCATGGGTTTTGAGATTCCCAATAAGGTTCTCGATCTGGAGCGTTCTTAAGTTGTGCGACTCCGAGATGGCTGTCATCTTTGGATTGAACCTTGGAGGTAAGGAACAAAGAATTTTCCTCACCAAGTCCCCGTCTGAATAGGTCTTTCCAAGTGCCTTTGAAGCGTTGACGATCTTGGTGAAGCGGGTGTACATCGAGTTAATGTCCTCTTCGGTATCCATCCTGAATTTTTCATATTCAGATTCCAGTTGGAATAGCTTTGCGTCTTTCACCTGCGATGTACCTTCATGAGTTACTTCCAATTGATTCCAAATATCATAAGCAGTTGTGCATGCAGAAATTCTATTAAACTCAGTCCTATTTAAAACGCAATATAAAGCGTTCATTGCTTTAACATTATTTTTACACCTTAGTTTGTCATTATCTTCCCATTTATCTTTTGGTTTTGCTAATGTCGCCTCTCCCACTACAGTTGTAGCTGGAGAGTACCGAACTTCTACCATGTTCCATACTTCTACATCCATGGTCATAAGAAAACACATCATTCGATTTTTCCAGTAGTTAAAATCGGACCCAGTAAAGAGAGGTGGTCGACTAACCCCTAGACCCTCAGGAAAAGCGAGATCATGAGACGCCATTATTCCCGGTTGTTAAGCCGATTGGAATAAAACCCCTCTGATACCACTTGTTGGATCGGTAGGCTCCCTTAGAGGGGGGGGGGGGGGGGGGTGAATAAGGGTTTTCAAAACTTTAGTGATATTTTAAAAACTTTGTAATAATGCAAGATTAAGACAATAGAAAGTCAAGTAAAACAATTGAAATAAAGTAGAGACATGCTTTATTAATATCAAATAAGGTTTTACAAAAGTTGACTTCTATGATGCTAGAAATCGGTGGTGATGAATAGCAAACTCCTTTTGTTTTCTATCCCGACTCGTATCCCCACGAACTGGTGGCCCTAGCCTATCCTCCCTGGATTCGGACTCAAGCCGCTCTAGCCAACCCTTCCCCACATATGGCCTCGAGCACCCCCTAAACCTACCCCAGATCTAGTCACCAACACGAGGCTAGTTTCCCCCTAAGTCCTACCCAGACCTAGTCGCCAACACGAGGCGATTTCACTAACCGTTTACAAGAAGAATATGAAATGAAAATAAATAAAAACTCCCTTCTGAATTCGGAGGCGAATATCCGCTGTAGAGTAAGCGTTGTAGAAGCGGACTTCGTTTGGATCCGGCGTGATGAGATTCTCCTTCAGAAGTTTGCAGAACTTTGGTAGGACATCAACTTTCGACCAAGATAGCCTCTGGAATTCTAGCACTTTATCTCTCTCTGATATCTCTCTAATGTGTGTGTGAAACGAGAGGAGTCCTTTTAATAGCCTCAGCGCTAGCGCTACCGCCGGCGCTATCCCATATTAGGACACATTCTGCGCGGTAGAATCTTCAATCCGAGGAAACAATTCCCCCTTTCCAACTGTGTCCCTCGCTATCGCCTACGCTATCGGATATCTCCTGGCGCTATCTCCTTCTATAAGTTCTCCCGGCAATTTTGCTTCGAGCCAAAATTTCGTTGAACGCCATGGTGAGAAGTTCGTCGAACGGCAGCTAGCGCCTGCACTAGTACTACCGCCAGCGCTAGCAGATGTATTGGATTTGTTGGCTCAACTTTGGGGGCAAACTTCTTATGTAATCCTTGAGTCATGTGGACTTTGTTATCCTGCACACTCAAACACACAAGATCAAATACACATGGGATTTGTTTTTCTCAAACCTAGGAGATGCGGAAGACCATGTTCCGACACATAGAGATAGACAGATCTCCCTGAGCCGACCTAGCCAGCTCATTTTCTAGGAAATGTAACCTCGCTACATTCTTCTTGTTAAACAACCCGTCCAGGGCTCTACAGATCTCGGCAGCTGATCCACACCCTAAGATGTGATCGAATAGGTCAAGTGATATAGCCCTTCTCAGAGTGAACTCTGCTTTCGCATTAATCCTCCTCCAATTCCTCACATCATGACCATTATCCCCAACTGGGACAACTTCCTCCGTACTATCTCCTCCAATAACCTCCAAGAGGTTCTCGCCTAGAAGATAACTCTGCATGCAGGACTTCCACTTCTTGAAGTTAGTCGATGTGAGCATCTCAATTCCATGACCTCTTGCAAAACCTGCTTCCATGGATTTACCACTCGTTCCTTCTTCACAAAGGCGATGACAACTTTAAGTTCTTCACTACTCTATCCACTCCAATCTATCTTTGATACCATGTGAAATTTTTCGTTGGTCTAGGATTGAGCAGGAATCGTACAACTAAAAGTTACAGCCAACAACCAGAAGCACATGAAGCAAAGCAATCTTTATTGATAATAGCAGAAATCTTCATTACAGAGCGAGGTATACATGGCGAGACATGATTTCGCCAGTACACAAAACCAAAAATAAAATACAATGCTGAAGAAAGATAACTAGCAGTCTGAAAATAGAAGCCGCCTAACCGCGCGACCTGGGTGATCACGCGACTAGAAAAGTAGACCGCGCGAACAGACTGCCAGCGACTTGAACAACACCACTTATACTCTGCGACCTCCCGAACTCCAGCAACCCACACTGCAAGCCGCAAGATCCCCGGACACTTTAGAAGAAGAGGTGACCGCTGTGGTCAGCACAATCCGCAGAAGCTGCACAATGGAAAATCAATCAGCAAACTCAGCGGTCGCAGAAAAGGAGACCGCAAGTTCTAGACGCGAGTTCAGCTTACACTTGGTGCGATTAATTTTGCTGCTATAGTGACTCCTATTTATAGGCATGGGACCAGATCCAGTCACCACCCTATGAGATAGAGTCACTGCCCTGACCGCGCGACCAAGACCAGTCAACCTGCGCGGTCAGCAAAAGATTGCTCTGCGCTTAGTGAGCTCGCCGACTTCAAACCTGACCAGGAGATCGCCACTCCTCCAAGAAGCCGTGCGACCATGAAAAACTGGATGGTCATGACGCCCACCACTAGTGTTCTCATATACGAGACCTCTGCCAGAGATCGCGAACACAAAAGAGGAGACCGCGCGACTAAGAGAACCTTAGTCAGCGCGTACCACCAAGAACCCGGACAGTCACTAGACTGGACTGCCGAATACCCGAACAATGACCCTGTGCGGTCAACAGCTTAACCAGCACAGTACAGAAAACAGCTCGCGATGCGGTCACACGAACCAGACCGCGCGGTCTCACCATACTGAATAACAGCTCGCCACGTGGTCACACAAACCAGACCGTGCGGCCTCACCTCGGCAGCCATGGACAGAAAGAACAACGGTCAGGCCGAATAAATTACGACTAGACCAAATAGGTCAGACCACATAGGAGACCGCAAGACCGCATGGTTAGACCAGACCGCGCGAACACCTCCTAGACTGCCAACTTCACAATTCAACATTTTCAACATTTTTTTTTCTCATGTGTAACCTTGTCCTTAGGATCTTTCTGACTTTGTTCACCAGGCTAAGTCTCGTGTGGTAACAAAAATTAATTAATGAGGACAATTGCCTTTAGCCTTGCACGACTGCCATTGCAAGTGACCTGAATAGCAGGCTTGGCCTGTGGACCTGTGGGCCGTGTTTGGGGGGCAGTAGGGATTCTTTTATAGCCTTGCACTGTGGCCATTCTAAGGGGCATGAACAACAGGCTTGGCCTGTGGTCCTATGGGACATGCTTGGGTGGTAGTGGATAAAGGACCACGACCTGGTTTTGGGCTTTGGGTGGCAGAGGATAAAGGACCGCCCCCGTTTAAATTGAGTTGATCAGACTCATAAATATAATTAACAAGATAAATGAACTTTGCTTGTATTTCAAAAAGGTACTTGAGCACTCAGTGCGTTGTCTAGCTCTATGCTTTGTGTTTGCCCAGAAAGCCCGCGACCTCCTCTTATTGTTCAGTTTTCCCGGTCTCAGCGGTCTCAAATTAGGTGATCGCCCAGATCGTCAGATGCCTCCTCAGCCGAGATTTTCTAAGTACCCAGCGGTCAAGACAATGCGAGATCGCCAGCTCAAGCGGTCTGGCCGTTTTCCTTATTTTTGTTATTTGTACCCCATTTCCCTGCCCCAGCTCTCCTGTACCCCGGGCAGCCCGTAGTTTTCAGTTCTGCCCGTTTGGGCAGCCCCCTCGTCTATAAATAGAGGGGTAGGGGTACCAGAAAAGGACCTTTGGCTTCGAGGCTCCAGCTTACAACCTGTGTAAGCGGTCTCATTTCTTCATGATCGCCTTTTCGTGATCGATTTTCCCTTTGTTCCTGCATCTTCTGTCTTAGTAACCTGCGCTTCGCAGTTTTCTCCCATCCCCTTTTAGTGTGAATTTTGGAGGTACCATTTTTGGCACCAACAGAACGAATACGCGACCTTCAGATTCGAAGTGTCAGGTGAAATCCATAGACTTTCAAGATGGCTGATCGTCGTAGAGGTCGTCCCCTGCGATCTCCCAGCGTTCCCCCTTCCGATCACAATCCGTTAGAAGCGCTTGAGCGCCGCTTCGAGCTTCGTGTTGAACAAGCTCTCCGTGAGGCCGCCCGAGCTAGGCAGGACGCCGCCTCTGTTCAGTAGGAGATCGCGCGGTCTCAGCAAGAGGCCGCTCGAGATCGGCAAGAAGTCGTCCGGGCTCAGCAGGAGTCTGCGAAGCAGATTGAGGCTATGAACCAGGTTCTAGCCGCGATCTCCCAGAAGATCCTTCCTCAAACCTCTCAGGTCGCTACTCCTGACCGTACTGCAGGCGGTCACCCGAGCGATCACCCCGTCTTCCAGCCCGCAGCTCCTCAGCGATCTCAGCATGAGGAGTTCGCCGTCCGTCGTAATTCTTTTCGAGCCGCAGCCCAGGGGCCTCTGGCTCAAACCCTGAATTTTGAGGAAGGGTTTGCTTACCCTCAAGATCCTCCTGCCTCTTTTCTTCCTCCTCCAGGACCTTCTGTTTTTGGGGAGCCTTCCCCATTTACCGATGAGATTCGTCGGGATCCAATTCCTCATGGATTCAGAGAACCTCGCCTTCCAGTAAATACAGGAGAAACTGACCCAATGTGCCATCTTCAAGCCTTTGAGTCTGCCGTTGCCCTCGGGACCATTTCAGATGGGGTAAGGTGCAAGCTGATGGTCACCTCCTTTGATGGGTCAGCCATGGAATGGTTCTATAAGCTACCTTGTCAATCTATCTCGAGCTTTGCTGCCCTGAGGCAAGAGCTGCTTCTAAGATTTGCCACTGCAAAGAAAAGGAAGAGTGGTCCTGCGACCCTCTTCAAGATTAAGCAAGGCGACAACGAAACTGCGGCGCATTTCGTTGACCATTTTCAGAAAGAGATCTTGGGAGTTAGGGATATGGATCCCGAGCTCTATATGGTGGCTTTGATCAGTGGCCTGCAGGAGGGTCCTCTGAAGTTCAAAGTCACAACCAAGGAGCCTAGCTCCTATCAGGAGCTGATCAGCATTGCCAATCGCTATATAAAAGGGGAGATCAACAACCCCACCTATGTGAGAAATTTGACAAACAGGGCCACTCAGAAAGGCTCTGCGGGATTCTATCCGGCTCCGTCTTCCTCTAAGCCCCGACAAGAGCTCCCACCTCCAGCTCCGAGAGGTAAGAATTATCGCAACAGCCGCTTCAATCGAGGTAACCATTCTTTCCCACCTCAAGGTTCATTTCTTCAAACCCCTGCTACCCCTGCTCCGCAAGTCACCCCAGTCCACCAGATCCAGTACGCCCAACCTCCTCTTCTGCCCATTCCTTCGCTCTACAATGAATCCCAAGAGTCTTTTACAGACTTTGGTGTTTCTATGAGTGAAGTGATCCAAATCCTTCAAAAGCAACCCTTTTTCAAGAAGCCAGCTCCGCTAAACTCGGATCCAAAGACCAGAAATCCTACTCTCTACTGTGAGTACCATAGAGATAGGGGACATTTGACAGAGGATTGTAGAGCTCTCCGCCTGTTCTTAGAGAAGCTTCTGAAGGAGGGTAAGCTTCGAGATCTCATCCAGAAGAATGATTCTACCAAAGCCTCAACCTCCAAGGCTAAGGAAGTAGCGGAAGTCCATTGGGAATGCGAAGAAGTGGACGATATTGGCCATCTCGGCAATATCGGCTTTCCCAATGAATGCGTGGATGCTGATGACGAAGGAGCCTTGGGCAATCTCTTCTGCATCCACGGAGGTGCAGGTCCGGAATCTTCAAGGAAGGCGAGTCTGAAAAGGGTTTATTAATCAGAGGTTGCTGCCACCTCTTCAGCCCCGGTCTGGGGAACGGTCACTTTCGGTGACGAAGACCTTCCTCAGACCGTGAATCCTTTTGACGACGCGGTCGTCATCAAAGCTGTAATTGAAAATTATACAGTGGAGAAGATTCTGATTGACACGGGAAGTTCAGTCAATGTGCTCTTCAAACCTGCCTTCGAGGCGTTGAAGATAGGTAAAACCCTCCTTTCAACTGAAGGCCCCCTTTATGGTTTTTCAGGAGAGAAGAAAGAGGTAGAAGGGCTCGTCACTCTTTCTGTGATTCTGGGAGGGATAGTGAAGCTGGTCAAATTTATAGTCGTTGATGCTCCCAGTAGCTACAACGCCATCTTTGGAAGACCCTTCTTGAATGCATATCAAGCCATTGTCTCCACCTATCATCAAGCGGTGAAGTTTGCCTTGAACGACAAACAACACCGAATAAGGAGCGACCCAAGGAAAGCCAGGGAATGCTACGTAAAGACGGTCAACATGATCGTGTCCTCTTCTCCTCAGGAAGTTATGATGGCTGAATCAATTGAAGTTCCTGAACAAATCCAATCTGTAGAGGAAATTGAGGAGGATGCAAGAGATGGAGTTCGCTTGGAACCTGCCCAAGCAACTCAAGAGGTCCGGATCAGCGAGGAAGATGAGAGCAAGAGCCTCTCCATCAACGCTGAGTTATCTGAAGCTGACAAGAGTCAGCTCATCTCTTGTCTTCTGCAAAATCTAGATATCTTCGCTTGGTCGGCGGATGATATGCCTGGAGTGGATCCGAATGTTGCTTGCCACCATCTCAATCTTGACCCAAACTTCATCCCGATCCAGCAGAAGAAGAGGTCTGTTGCAACTACTCTAGCACAGCCCATCCGTGAAGAGGTAGGGAAGCTCCTGAAGGCAAAGTTCATCCAACCAATCCAATACCCGGAATGGGTGTCAAACGTTGTAATGGTAAAGAAGTCAGGTGGGAAGTGGAGGATGTGTGTCGATTTTACTAAACTCAATAAAGCTTGCCCCAAGGATTTCTACCCCTTGCCTCGGATAGATTCTTTGGTAGATTTTGCGGTTGGTTATTCTTTTATGAGTTTTTTAGATGCTTTTTCAGGTTACCATCAAATCAGAATGCATAAACCAGATATACCTCATACTTTATTTATCACAAATGATGGTTGCTTCTGTTATCTCGTAATGCCTTTCGGGCTAAAGAATGCTGGAGCAACCTATCAGAAAATGATGGATACAGTTTTCAGGAGTCAAAAAGGAAGAAACCTTGAGGTATACGTTGATGACCTCTTGGTAAATAGTAAATTATTCTCTTCCCATCTTAGAGACCTCTCGGAAACTTTCGCAACCCTTCGAACCTTTAACATGAGGTTGAACCCGTTGAAGTGTGTTTTCGGGGCAAGTAAAGGAAAATTCCTGGGTCACCTCCTTACTCCAGAAGGGCTGGAACCCAATCCTGACAAGGTAAGAGCTATATTGGAAATGCCACCTCCCAAATCCCCAAAAGAAATTCAGCAGCTGGGAGGGAGGATGGAAGGCTTAAGTCGCTTTATCTCCCGTTCAGGAGATAAGAGTGCACCTTTCTTTAAAACCCTCCGGGGAGGGAGTAGGTTCGAGTGGACGAAGGAATGTGATGATGCTTTCACTCAGCTTAAGAAGCAATTGACATCAACCCCTTTTCTCCAAAGCCCGCGAGAGGGAGAAAATCTATTTCTGTATATGGGAGTCGAAGCCGATGCCATAAGCTCTGTTTTGGTCCGAGAGGAGAAAAAAAGCAATTCCCAGTCTATTACGTGAGTCGAATTCTGAAGAATGCAGAGACTCGTTATCCTATTCTCGAAAAGTTGGCTTTAATGCTTATAACTTCAGCAAGAAGATTAAGACCATATTTTCAAGCTCATTCGATTCTAGTCGTTACTGATCTTCCATTGAAGAATGTCTTGGAGAATCCAGAGCATTCAGGCAGGTTGGCAAAGTGGGCAATAGAGCTCAGTGAGTTTGATATATCCTATGCCCCAAGGGTGGCGATCAAAGCTCAAGTCTTAGCAGACTTCATGGTGGTTGTCAAAGAAGTTGAGTCGCAGAAGGGGATCGGAGTGCCCCTTGCCTGGAAAATCTTCGTGGATGGAGCCTCAGGGAAAAATTCTTCCGGGGCAGGAGTTATCTTAATCAACCCAAATGGAGTAAGACTGGATCAAGCGCTGAAGTTCTATTTTCAAGTAACAAACAATCAGGCGGAATATGAGGCTTTGCTAGCTGGTCTTAAGTTTGCTAGAGAGCTGGGAATTGATGATGTCAAAGTCTTCACAGATTCGTTAGTGATGGCTTCTCAAGTAAATGGAACTTTCAAAACTAGAGATAGTATTTTAAAGCGGTATCTAACTCTGGTAAAAATTGAGGTAGGGAAGTTCAAAAGCTTTACCATCGACCATATTCCAAGAGGTGAGAACGTGGAAGCAGATGAGTTGGCAAAATTTGGACTTCTCTCAGGAGGAACGACTTCGGAATTGTTTCGCCTGGCAATTGAAGAAGGAGAGGTCATGGATATTGATCAGCATCCGTCTTGGATGGACCCATTTGTTCTATATCTTTCGACTAGAGAGCTCCATTCATCAATAAAAGATAGAAAAAGGTTTAAACGAAAAGCGGCTAACTATTATCTTGCTGCAGGAGTGCTTTATAGAAGAACTTTCCTTTCGCCATTGGCACGGTGTGTTTCGGAGGAGGAAATTCCAACGGTCATTCAGGAGGTCCATTCTGGAGAATGTGGAAGTCACTCTGAGGCTAGAACTTTGGAGAAAAGAATTCTGAGGCAAGGCTATTTTTGGCCTCAAATGAGGAAAGATGCGGAAAAATTTGCTAAGAAATGTGTAAAGTGCCAGAAGTTTGCTCCTCTCCAAAATCAGCCGGCTCAACAACTCAAGTCGATAGCAACTCCATGGCCGTTTGCAGTTTGGGGAATGGATTTGATTGGGCCTTTCCCTATGGCAAGTGGGCAACGTCGATATATTATAGTCATGATTGACTATTTCAGCAAATGGATAGAGGCAAAGGCATTGGCCAAAATTACGACTCAAGCCGTGAAAAATTTTATTTTGGGAGAGATAGTATGTCAGCACGGAATCCCAATGGCAATCATCACGGATAACGGTTCCCAGTTCAACAATTCAATTCTTATTAATTTCTGTAAGCAAATCGGCGTTGAGCTACGTTTCGCTTCAGTGCATCATCCAAGAAGCAATGGGCAGGTAGAGGCCGCCAACAAACTCATCATAAATCTCTTGAAAAAGAAGGTAGAAAATGTCAGGGGCAACTAGGCAGAACAACTACCTTCCGTCTTATGGGCCTTGAGGACAACTCCAAGTTCTGCTACCGGGGAGACTCCATTCAAACTATCACACGGTTCCGAAGCCCTTATTCCGGTGGAATTTGAAGTAAAAAGCCCAAGAGTTTTATTGGCGCAACAAAATCAAATTGACTGGATGGAAGGAAATGATGAGGAGCTAAAATGCAGCCTTGATTTATTGAAGAATTGAGAGATACGGCAATCACCAGGCAAGAAGAGGTGAAGAGAAGAATGGCGAAGCTATTCAATAAAAATGTAAGAACCAAAGAGTTCGCTGTTGGGGATCTAGTCCTGAAGAAAATAGATACAGCAGCGAGAGCTGGTTCAGTTGGAAAGCTTAACCCAAACTGGGCGGGGCCGTTTGTGGTGAAGAGCGTGCTTAAGAATGGTGCTTACCATCTCCAAACTTATGAAGGAAAAGAATTGTCTCATTCATGGAGCGGAGATGATCTCAAACTCTTCTTTTCTTAAATGTTCGTATCCAATTCACTCATTCTTGTTCTCACTTTTCTTCTCTCAAATATCACGCAGGTATTATCAAAGCATTCACAATACGAGTGATGGGTGATAAGTTTTAAGAATAAGTTATTTTTTGAAAAGCCAAAAACCTGTCAAGTGAGACATTGACGGATCCTACTATCTTCCCCCTCAACTTGTTAGCTCGACGTGTAATTCTGCCGGGACCACAGATGTCGGGGAGATTTCGAATCTGTGTAGCAGTAGCTCGCCAAGCTTGAGCGGTGGAGGTTTAGGATACCGGGTCCTTGCTGACATCTGGCACACCTCAGCATTTCAAGGGGGTCTAGGTGGCTGGCTCAGCTCTGTCATGCATTAGGAAGGACATTGTTACGATCTTAATGATCTTTCAGAGAAAGCAATGTCGGTATAGCCTCCGCGGCATGACCACACCTGCCCTACCGATCATTTTGGTCCGTAACTCTCGAATACTCGTTGAAGCGTGATTAGGTAAGGGGCGGTCAGAAACATCCATGACCGTTGCCTGAACCTTAGATTGGCATGTTCGCAGTAAACTCGGTAATCCTTTAAAAAAAAAAAAAGAGGCAATGTCGGTATAGCCTCCGCGGCATGACCACACCATCCTTTTGGATCATTTTTGAGATCCCTTTTTCCTATCTTCTTACTACAAAAAGAAAATCTTATTCATCCCTTTTGTACTGGGATCGGGCGGTCAGCAATTTATGAGACCGCATGTTCTTCTTTCCTACTTTCTCCAAAGAGCGATTTGAGTCATTTACGATCGCCGGATATAACTTTTTCAGGATAATTGAGGTCGCTATTCAGAAATCTCTTATGCCAGTTTGATAGAGATCGGCCCAATCCCGGAAAACTTGAGATTCCAATACTTTCTGCTATTCAAAGCTATATGGAATGATCATGATACTCTGTTCTTCATCAAGTGACAGTTGGGTTTTTCTTCAAAAGGGGCGGTCTGAATATAATGTGATCGCTGAACTGGAGATCCATGAAGAGCTATCATTTTCCTTTTCAAATAATATTGGTCATCAAGGGGTCATCAAACGGGTTTCCTGAAAGTCATTTGGGAGCCGATCACCCAGAGTGTAATGAGTTCAAATCATCTTCAAGTTATAGTTTCCTTATATTGCGACCTGTGTAAT
The DNA here is from genome assembly GCA_033032865.1 of Dactylorhiza incarnata. Taxonomy (NCBI): domain Eukaryota; kingdom Viridiplantae; phylum Streptophyta; class Magnoliopsida; order Asparagales; family Orchidaceae; genus Dactylorhiza; species Dactylorhiza incarnata. The sequence continues at coordinate 9,812,128 of JAWHQI010000015.1, forward strand.
ATGAGACCGCATGACTATCATGGATAAGTTGGCTATTTTCTGATCACAGTTAAGTTGCTGAATTTCTTTGTGGCATGATTATCTCAAGATCGCAGAATAGTCTTGTGTATATAAAGTATCGGTTTTTACTTCAAGGTCTTTAGCGTTTTTCCAAGAGATCGCCACCTGAAGTTTTTTAATGTTGATATAAAAATTGTGATAAACCTAGGGCATTGAGATCGAATGCCGATTCTAACTCAGAACAAATAAATATATACATCAAGAACAAATTCACTCAGAATCTAACAGAAATCCAATTTTCTATATATTTTCTGAAATATCGATTACAACGAGACTGCTCGGTCTCCAAAAAAAAATAAAAAAAAAGAAGGTGCGGTCACTTTGGAGCTTATTTTTCTGTAAGTTTGGCTTGGGTTGGTACCCCTTATGCCTTATTAATACATTGTTTCGCAGGACTTTTATGTTTCTGTGCTGCTTGCGCTTTCCTTGCTGAGGCGTTCTTTGTTTTATTTGAATGCCTTAGGTTCAGAGCTGTAGCAGTTAGAGGTGTAATTCGTAGACTTTGGGAGTTATAGCTGCTGTCTTACCCTGCTGTTGTGAGGTAGTGGTAGTTAGTTTACTTCTGGTGTTCAGACATGTTAGTTTGAAGCCAATGGGTTGGTGTCACGTTATTGATGCCCATTGTGCTTCTTTTTGTTACATTGTAGCTTACTTGCTAGTTATTGCCACTACTTTTCGATCTCGTGTATCTTGCTCTCTAGAAATGATGTATGCCTAGGTGCATTATAGTTATAAAATGATTTTCTTTCATTCTCATTGCATCTTTTATAGGTCAAATCCTTATATTTAAGTCACGTCAAGTATCTTCATACCCAATCTAAATATATATATATGTGCATATGATTTCATTTATGTCCAGAAATCACGTGCATATAGGACTTAATTGAACTATGCCAAGTATTTTTCCGTTGTAATTACTTATATACTTTCTTCTGTGGACTAGTTGATCCACGATCTGAGAGACAAAGTTCTTACCCCAAACCAAATGAGTGATTTCAAGTAATGAGTCATCATGTAAACCTATTTTGTAATGAACAAAAGATAGGTTCCTGCCTGAGCGTCTGCAGTTGTCTCATGCATGACATGTCATCATGACGCATATTTTCTCTACTCTGAAATTCCTAATTGCTGAGAAAATGCGGGTTGTGACCGTTGGTGTCAAAGTGAGGTTAGTTTGACAAGTTGGTAAAACAATTGTTTTTTTTCTGATAGGGTGATAGTCGTCTCGCAGCATTGCATACACACACTGAATTCCTTCATCATCAACTCCAGAAAATCTCATAGAGGGAGTTTTTATTTGTATTATTTCTTTATTGTGAATCTTTATAGGTAAATCGCCTTGTATGTTGGCCACTTCATCCTTGCGCGGATTATGGGGAATTCGCCGTGTTTGTTGTCGACTAGGTCTAGGTGATTATATCTAGGGGTGCTCAAGTCCATATCCGGGGAAGGATTGGCTAGAGAGGCTTGAGGCCATATCCGGGGAAGGATATGTGAAAGCCAACCGGTTCGTGGGGATACGAGTCGCTATAGAAAAGGAAAAAATATTTATATTTGTACGCCTCCGATTTCTAGCGATATTGAAATCAAATTTATGGAAACACCTTTTTTATATAATACAATCTTATCTCTATTTGTGTTTACTTGATTTCTTTCATTTGCCGTTAATTCCTACATTGCAAATTATTTTAACCTAAATTCTTATTTCACTCTCATTTATTTTTTAATAATTTGGTAAATTTCCTAATTTTATAAAAAGAATTTTTATTCTCTTATTCACCCCCCCCCCCCTCTAAGGGGCGCTTATCGATCCAACAAGTGGTATCAGAGAACGGGTTATTCCAATATGGTTTAAAAACTAGGAATAATGGCGTCTCATGATATCTCTTTTTCCGAGGGTCAGGGAATTAGAAGACCTCCTCTATTTACTGGGTCAGATTATAATTATTGGAAAAATAGGATGAGTTGTTTTCTTATGACCCTAGATATTGAGGTGTGGAATATGGTAGAAGAGGAATACTCTCATCCTACATTTGTAGTTGGAGAGATAACATTAGAAAAACCTAAGGATAAATGGGATGAAAGGGATAAACTTAAATGCAACAATTAGGGCCATGAATGCTTTATTTTGTGCGTTAGATAGAAATGAATTTAATAGAATTTCCGCATGTACTACTGCATATGATATTTGGAATAATTTGGAAGTTACTCATGAAGGTACATCGCAGGTTAAAGATTCAAAACATTTCCAACTGGAGTCAGAATATGAAAATTTCTGGATGGATGAAAGTGAAGATATTGATGAAATGTACACGCACTTCACCATGATCGTCAATGCCTCCAAAGCTCTTGGAAAAACCTTCTCCAACAGCGACTTGATCCGAAAGATTCTTTGATCCCTTCCTCCAAAATTCAATCTGAAGGTGATAACTATCTTGGAGTCGCACAATCTAAGAATGCTCCCGTTTGAGAGCCTTATTGGGAATCTCAAAACCCATGATGTAGAACTCAAGATCCAATACGATGAATACAATAAGGATCCAAAGAAGAAGGCGTTGACACTAAATTCAAAGAAGGAGTGCCAAAAGGATGAGGATGAAGATGAAGAAAGTCTCTTGGTAAAGAACTTCTGAAAGTTCATGCGAAATCCGGAAAGGAGAAACACCTTCCGAAAATATTTCCAAAATGATGGAAGATGGAAAGGGTCATCTTCAAAGAAGGAAAAGGAGAGCGACGATGAAGAAGAAAGACCTCCACTAGAATGCTATCATTGCAGGAAGACCGGGCATATTCGGAGCCAGAGCCCAAAGTTTTTGAAGGAGAAAAAGGAAAAGCGGCACAAAGGGAAGGAAAAGAGGAAGGTTTTAAAAGCTAAAACATGGATGACTCCTACTCCTTTGAAGAATCAAGCGGGTCTTCATAAAGCGAAGATGAGGAAGCAAACATGTGCCTCATGGGACATGGAAACGACGACGACGATACCAGTGTTCTCAGCGACGGTGAGGTAACTCCTCCCACTTATGATGAACTTTTTAATGAATTTCTTGAAACTTGCAAAGCTTTTAATAAAAATATGAAAGATAGTATTTTTTTGAATCGTGAAAATGAATCTCTAATTAAAGAAAATCAAAAGCTTTCCAAAAAATTAATTGTTTTAGAAAAAAGAAAGGTTTCTTGCCAAGAGTGTGATCACTCCATTAAAATGGCAAAAGATATTGAAGATTCTCTTTCTAATGCCCTCTCCCATGCCAAAACTCTTACAAAAGAGAATGGGGGATTAGAAAGGAAATTAGAAGCCTCTCTTTTGCAAATTAAGAATAATAAAATGGGTTTTGAAAATAGGTGTGTCATGCTTGTGAAAAAAATTCAGCACTTAAAGCACAAGTTTATGATATCACCATGGCCATTAAAAAATTTGGAATAAGCCAAAAATCACTGGATATGATTCTAGGGAACCAGTACTACGGTTCTGGAAAATTTGGGCTCGAATATCGAGGTGAGAGCTATCGCCCGACGCTAGCACCTCATACAAAAATCAAACACTTTCATTTACAAATTCTTTTTCTTCTGTAAATCTAATTCCTTCCAGCAAGAATAACACAAAATTCCAGAAAAGGGTCTCAACCCACTTTATTTCGTGTGCAAACTATTATAGGTTATGTCACACATCTAGTTCTTGCAGGAAAGTAAAACAAAATACTTTAAAGCTAATCTGGGTACCTAAGGTTTCCACTTATTTTATGGGTGGTACCGCTAGGGTATCCAGATCTTTACTCTCATCTTCTTTCTAGATGTGCAGGAAGGCTAATGATAATGAATACGTGTGGTACTTGGATTCTGGATGCTCCAAGCACATGACGGTCAATAAAGCAAAGTTCTTTAGCCTAGAAAAGAAGAAGGGATGGATCGTGATATTTGGTGATAACGGAAAAGGAAGGATCATTGGATGTGGTACAATTGGTAACGAATCCTTTACGATATCTAATGTTCTTTGTGTAAAAGAGCTAAAACACAATCAAATTTCTATTATCTAATTATGTGATAAAGGATTATATGTTTTATTTGAATCTTCCACTAATTTATGCAAAATATCCAATCCTACTACAAAATATATTTTACTAACTGCACCAAGAATACATAATGTTTATATAGTTTGTTTTCATGATCTTTCTAAATCATCTATAAAATGTTTTATCACTAAAAATGATGAATTCTAACTTTGGCATAGACGACTAGGACATGTTAGCACAAAGCTTATTGTAAAACTTGCCAAAAGTGATTTAATTAGAGGATTGTCTAGGTTAAATGGAACTTTACCTTCACTTTGTTCACCATGTCAAAAAGGTAAATTTACTAAATCCTCTTTCAAAAGTAAAAATTTCATTTCTACTACAAGACACTTGCAATTAATTCATATGGATCCCTTTGTTCACGTTAGCACCATAAGTCTTGGTGGTAGATTATATACATATGTTTTAATAGATGATTTTTCAAGATATTGTTGGACATTATTTCTCTCATCCAAATCCGATGCGTTTTGCGAATTTGCAAAATTGTGTACTCGTATTCAAAATGAAATTAATTTAAAAATTAAATGCATTCGTTCGTATCATGGAGGATAATTTGACACTGAAAAGTTTACATCTTTTTATGTTATATGTTAGGCATTAAACATGAGTTCTCCACACCACGCACACCACAACAAAATGGTGTTGTAGAAAGAATGAATAGGACTCTTCAAACTAGCACGCACTATGCTATGTGAATATAAATTTCCTAAGTCCTTTTTGGCCGAAGCTGTAAATACATCATGTTATGTTATGAATGGAATCATGCTTCGTTCATCTCTTAATCACACACCAGATGAACTTTATTTTCAAAAGAATCCTAACGTTTCTTATTTCAAAGTGTTTGGTTGTAAATGTTTTATTTTAAATACTAAAGATAGCTTGGGTAAGTTTGATGAAAAATGTGATGAAAGAACTTTTCTTGGATACTCTTCAACTAGTAAAGCTTATAGAATTTTTAATAAATGAATTAGTAAAGTTGAAGAGTCGATTAATGTGAAATTTGATAAGCTTGTTCCTTGTGTAGAAAGGCTTTCTGCGGGGAACGTGGATGATCTCTTACAACCTTTGGAACATGGTGATGAGGAACCTTCCAAAGAAGAGAAAGAGGAGGCCAAGGAAGATGATTATGTACCTCCAAGCGCCTTGAAATTTACAAAGGATCATCCACGAGAACTAATAATTGGTGAACCATCTATTTGAGTAAGAACTCGCTCTTCTCTTCATGAATCTTATTCAAATATATGTTTTGTTTCCGAAATAGAACCAAAAATCATTTCAACCGCTTTAAATGATGAATTTTGGTTTTTGGCTATGAATGAAGAGTTAGAACAATTTGAGCGACATAATGTTTGGAAATTAGTAGAAAGGCCATCTAATCACCCGGTTGTAGGTGTAAAATGGATTTTTAAAAATAAATTAGATGGTGAGTCTAGAATAACTATAAATAAGGCACGCTTAGTAGCACAAGGATACTCAAATCGAGGGGATAGATTTTGATGAAACTTTTGCACCTGTTGCTAGATTGGAATCTATACGAATTTTTCTAGCATTTGCAAGCTTTAAAAAATAAAACTGTTTCAAATGGATGTAAAAAGTGCCTTTCTAAACGGGTTTGTAAAAGAAGAAGTTTATGTTGAACAACCCCCCTCCCCGGTTTTATTTGTGAAAAATTTCCCAATCATGTGTATAAACTAGAAAAAGTGCTTTATGGTTTAAAACAAGCGCCCCGTGCATGATATGAAAGACTTACATCATTTTTATTAAAGCACGGTTATATTATGGGAAATGCCGAGAATACACTCTTCATTATGCACAATAATTGTAACATCCCCCAAACAGCTAGACCCCTAAGTTGGTTTTGTCATGACTATGTCATGACAAAACCATAGGAAGAGCTCAAGGCCTTGTGAACATAGGTGAGAAGGAGAAAACCCAAGTGGTCTACAAATAGCAATTTTCAGATACCAAGCCTAGGGTTGGACTTTAGGACCTCACCTTGAAACTTGACCCCACAATATCATCCCTAACCCATTAGAGGTCTTCTTGAAGCACCAGTGACCATTGGGGTCAACGTAAGAGGCCAATTTGACTAAAGTCAACCTTAACCCTAAATTGGTCAAACTAGCTCAATTAAGGTCAATTGGCCCCCACCATGCCAAATTGACCCTGCCCCTACCCTTATATGGGTACTAGGAGCCTAATGGACCAAAAAGCCCCATCATGGGACTTGAAATTTGACCAATTTACCCTTGCCCTAATTTAGGTCAAAATACCCCAATTTAACCTAATCTAACCCAATCTATTTGGGCTAGGCCCAATTAAGGAGATCCATCATCTAGTGGGCCTGCTGATTTTTGAATTTACCTCTTGGAATCTGTGTTTGGTGACTAGGAGAGAGAAAAGAGAAGTTTTCCCCAAATCGGAGAGAGGAAGAGAACATTCATGGAGATTTAATGTAATTGATCCTTCATTTTCCTTCCCAATTGATGAGCATTCACCTTCCCCAATCTGTTACAAACAAATTCTGGAGTTTTCTATGACCAGAGGGGCTGGATTAAGAGAAATTAGAAGTAACCGAAAATTGTGTTAATGGCCCTTAATGGCTTTCAGGAATAAAGCCATCCCAAGCCCAATTGAAACCCCCATTTCCTTCACTACTCAGAGAGGAAGAGATTCCCCAACTTTCCTGAAGGAATCGTACAGTGGAGGCCTAAATCGGCATGGCACCAAAAGCTCCAGGACGGCCATGGCCAACAAGAAATCGGCAAGGAGCCAAGCACCCAAACAGGTCAGATCCCCTTCTCCTCCCTTAGTGCTAGATCTTTTCATATTTCGGGGCTTGATCCGTGCACAATAGGGCTCGGATTTGTGTTTCCGAAAGAGTACGTTACGTACTCTTTTTCCCTCCTCTAAAAACTAGATCCGACCACCTCCGGCCGGCCAACCACCCCTATTGCCAGCCACCACCTCAACGGAGGTGGTGGTGGCATTGGCCGGCCGGAAAGAGGCGTAGGTGGCCGGTAAATCACCCCGCAAAGAGGCCCAGGACGGGTTGTCGCGAGCTGTCCAACGATTGGGGACGATGACGGAGAACCATCAGATTTGTTTATTATTGTTTACGGTTATATCATTTACTTCGTCGAGCGCTGTAAGAAATTCGCCGAACGAATAATTCGTCGAATGGGAGGTGTTCAACTTTAGTCGAGCGTTGTTATTAGAGAAATTAGTCAAGCGCAGCTGCGTTCGGCTTTCGTCGACGCAGATTTGATCTGCTTTCGTCGAACGCATCATTTGTAAAGTTTCGTCGAACGCAGTTCTGCATTAAATTAGTCGAGCGCTGTTATTAAGTATATTAGCCGAACGAAATAGTTTCCGTCGAACGCAGATTTGATCTGCTTTCGTCGAACGCAGATTTGATCTGCTTTCATCGAACGCAGAGTTTGAATTTCGTCGAACACAGAAACAGTTATATAATTAAATGTTTATAAGATTTCTGTCATATATTTTGTTGTACATAGATTTAATTATTAAAAATACTTAGGGCTCTCTGATGAAAAAGTAGTCAACATCAAAGTTGTAGCCCTTGAAGTCTTCTGTATTTAAAAATTAATTTCACCCCAAAAGGGGTACTGTAGCTCCCTATAGAGCCAAAATGGTGGGACTGGTCCCTAGGGTAGGGCAGTCACTCTTTCCTTCATATATTTTTATTGGTAGATGCTATGGCCTTGATATTTAAAACCCAGGCTATTTATATGCACCCACACAACATACTAAAAGATGGGATTTTTAGGAGAACAAGTTTCTAAGGTTTTTGAGATAATTTCATAAATAATATATTAATTAATTAGTAGGTCAAAAGACTTCTAATGCCATCCAAATTTTGGTCGGTGCTTTTTAGGGTTATTTAATGACTTAGGTTAAAATCTCAGCCCATTTGGGACTATTTTGGTTGGGAAATTTGTAAACCCAAGTTATGTCAAATTGGGTCATAGTTAGGGCATGGTGTTTATCTTGGAATTTTGTGGTCAAATCTCCCCACCATGAGATGGAACCTTGCCACTGGTTTAGGATCACCCAAAGTATCCCCATGAGTGGTTTGGGGTGGTGTAGAGGTGATTAAGCCCTAGAACACTAGTTTTATTCCTAGGTGTGCATTTAGAACCTTGTGAAGGCCATGTGGTCAAAAGTCCCTGGATGGTTATGAAACTTGGTGGATAGGTTCATAGGGTGTAAATAGGCACTGGATAATTTTATATGAATTTTAGGAGCCAATATTCCCTTTGAATTAGGACATAACCCCTTTAGGGAAACTTCTTATAAGAAACATTTACATGCATAAGAAGTCTTGGATGATGATGAAACTTTGGTGGTGCCCTTATAATCATGGTTTAGACCTCTGGTAAATTTTGTGAATTTTATTAAATGATTTAATCAGTACTTCTTTCACAAGGCACTTGTTTTGATTTAGATTTAAGAAAAATATTTGAGGGTCCAAAACTCATTGTTAAATTGTGCAAATTGGTTATAGGACATTTCAGAACATTAGGAAGCTTTGTGAATTTTTATAGAATTTTTGAAGACTTAAATCAGTAGGCTACTTCACAATTCATTTAATTTGAGATTTTCTTAAAGTATTTATTTTAGTGAGAAAATGATTTCCTTAAATCCTGAAACATAGTCAGTAGCCTTTTCTGGTGAATACAAGAGTTTTCTAATTTTCCCATAATTTTAGTGTTGATCTTTTTGGTGGTTCCTTCATAACAGTATGATTTTGGATATATGATAAATAATTAAATTAGAGGAGAATTTCTTACTGTAAAAATATGATATGCTGTTTCTAATGTTATTTAGTCACCATAGATTTATCATAATTTTTGGAGAGCCATAAATAAGATTTACTTACGCTTCATGTTCATTTTCATACTTAGCAGATGTTTGGGGAAATTAAAATAAATATTACTTAATTAGGGAAAAATAAGATTCTCTGGAATTAGTTTTATAACATCATGATAGACCTCCAGTAAATAGCTTGGGTCAGTTGGATGAATATTTGGAGTACCTCTAGTTGTGAGCGTCATATAACTCATTTGGTCTGCGTATAGTAAAACTGTGAAATTTGAGAATCAAGTGGATCCTTAGGAGGGAATGGGAGGTAAGTGGTTTACCTAGTTTAGTTGAGAAGGTATGATGGTCAACAAGAAGGATTATAGATGATAAAGGTGTGCTTGGTGAGTTAGAGGTAAGTTGCATTCGAGGTCGATGAAAGATCGTCTTGGAAAGTCATAAGTCACTTAGGGTTAATACAAGAGTAATGATGAGGAGGGTATCCTTACGGGTAGATACCAACAACACTAAGTGTCTTGAGAAAGGGAACTTTGGGGTGTCATCCCATTACAGTTTCTAGTACCGTAGCGAGCCTCTTATAGGGTAATCCTCGGGAAGTCCAAGATTAACCATCAGTCGTATGAGTAAGAATTTGATATATAAGACTAACTTAATAATACGCACACCCACACCCCATGGTTACGAGAAGTTAGTTGGTTTGGTTTTACGAGCTGTAGGCTCGGTGTTTGAAGCAGTGGATTAGTTAGACCAGTGAGCTTGTGACTCAGTAGTGTTTGTTAGTACTGATGGGTCGGTCCGGCGAGCCGGTCGCTCGGAAGGTTATTGATGACGGGTAGGTTAGCCCGGGGAATTTATGACTTGGGATATATTAGAACATGTTGCATGTGCATGAAGGTGGTGGGTCTCTGGTATTGGACGATCGTTCACACCGACGTCAATACGTTGACTCGGCAAGTGTGGGATTTGCACTTAGCCTTGAAAGTCTGGTGGTCCAGCCAGTAAGAGTACGCAGATGCTCCGCATTTTTGCGATGAGGCGTACGATAGGTCTAGGTAGGGTAGTGTGAATACCAACATAGAGGTAGGAGAGGCCCAACCCACCCCTTCCGTTTGCCACTACGAGAGTATCCTGGGAGTCTTGCTAGCTCCAAAAAGGGGGAACTAAGGTCTGTGCGCATAGAGTCGAAGTGGGTGAGTTGCACTTGTATGAACATAGCAAAAACTGCATACCTTGCATGTCATGGCATAAACATTGCATTTCAACCCCTACCCCTTTCGTATAAGTCGGTTATGGGACTTCTTATACGATAGGCCTTGCTAAACGACCCCTTGGTCTATTGGTTTGTATGGGCATTCCTATAAATCAATGGTTACTTTCATTTTATATACCTGTCTTTACTTCTGCACTTTACTTACTCTTTACCTGCTCTTACTATGCTCCTTTACTGCTTCGATTATGTACATATATACTAGTAGTGGTAGAACTCTTCATGTAGATCATGCCCCGTCATCTGCTTTTTGAATATACCCCTTGTTTTCCTCCGCTTCATCCTTCCCACTTGGTGCCTAGGAGTCACCGGGGGAGGGGTGGGGGATTAGCTTAGTCTTTTTGACTAACGGTCGGTGGACCTTATCATTTTAGGAGACCGCGGCGACGGAGCAGCACCAGAGGCCGGTGCAGACGGAGGCAAGCCAGTGTAGTGCAGGAGCACAAGATTCAGGATCAGTGAGTGATTAGGAGTTAGCTTCCGCGAGTGATCTTGTAGTGAGGATATTATGTACAGGGCATGAGCCCTTTATTATTGTAACTCTTATTGTTTTTTTATTCAGTTATATCATGTGGACATTTTTATATTTTTCATGTTGATTCTCTGGACTTGTCTTCTTTAATGCACTTTTCTTTGTGATCGATTTGACCGGCAGGATCGACGTTTTGTAGTGGCGACCTTTCCGAGTGAAGGTGTCACCGCAAAGCGGCGGTTCTGGGCCTAAGACCCGGTGTTTGGAAAGAAAAAAAATGGGGTATTACAATAATGATGATTTGATTATTTTGCCAATATATGTTGATGATATAATCTTTGGATATACTAATGAAGAGTTGTGTAATGACATTATTTTAGTGATGAAAAATGAATTTGAAATGTGTCTAGTAGGAGAACTTTCTTATTTTCTTGGTTTTCAAATATCATAAAGAAATGATGGAATTTTTATATGTCAAACTAAATATGTCTTTGATATGCTTAAACGCTTTGGATTTGAAAACCATAAACATGCTTCTACACCAATGAGTTGATCACTAAAATAAGGAAAAGATGAATCGCGGATTTCAATTGATCAAACTTTATATAGAGGTATGATAGGATCTCTACTTTATTTAAGTGCAATTAAACCTGATTTTATGTTTGTCGTATGCTTATGTGCTCGATTTCAAGTCATTCCACAAGAATCTCATTTAAAAGTGGTAAAACGAATTTTTAGATATCTAATTGTGTCAAGTAGATTAGGATTATTGTACCTGCATAATAATTCATTTACACTTCACGGTTATTCTGATTCGGACTACGTCGGATGCTCACTTGATAGAAAAGGCACCAACGGTACTTGCCATTTTCTAGGACCTTCATTAGTTGCATGGTCTAGTAGGAAACAAAATTTGGTTGCACTATCCACCACAAAGGCCGAATACATTGCACTAGGGAGTTATTGTGCACAAGCACTATGGATGAGCCAAACTCTAGAGGACTTTGGTTTTCATCTAAAACATATTGAATTGAAATATGACAAAAAAAGTGCCATTGATCTTATAAATAATCTGGTACACCATTCTAGATCCAAATATATAGATGTATGTCATCATTTCATAAGGGATCACATTAGAAAGGAAAATGTTAGAATAAGTTTCATTGGCACAGACTCTCAACTTGCTGATATATTCACTAGACCTCTTCCCGATGCAAGGTTTTAAATGTTAAGGTTGGAATTAGGAGCCTTAGACATCTTAGGATGAGTTATATGAAAAACGCTAAAGTTTTATGCAATTTAAGCAATCAAGACATCTCCAAAAAATACAAAATTTTTGCATAAGACTACTATTAAGACTCTTCATAAATATCAAAAAATAGATTTTTATAATTCTCAAAATTTCTCTTACTGTTTGCCGCGCTAGCGCTACCGCCGGCGCTAGCATGGGTGTTCGATTTTTCTATTTTTTTTTTTAATTTCTAAAAATCTATAAAAATATGTTAGTTTATATTTTCCACTTAGTTTTGAATTTCTGACATTTGTTATTTTTGTTATGGAAAATAAACTACAAAATTTCAAATTTCAAAAATACAAAAATATGTTTTTGTTTTTATGATTTTTTTCATTAAAATTTTCAAAACAACAAAAAAACTGTATAATCTTTATTATTAATATCAAGCATGTATGAATTCTATTATTTAGAATTATTTACAATGTTAAAATTTATTCCTTCAAATTTCTATGCACATTGTTTTGTTTATCATGCTTTGATATATCTAATTAAGTGCATCAATTGTATTGAAAAATATGTGTAGAAACAAGCTTATCATGCCTCTAAGTATGAGTAAATGTTTTGTGATTGATAATGATACCTTTTTTACTAACTTATTTTTGTAATCTACATGTGTATTTAAATCTAAAAATGCTTGTTTGTGTATTGTAATTGTACAATGAAATAAAACTTACATAAGCTAATTACCTGCACTACATTTGAATTGCACTTAAGAAATAAAGAAAAGTGATTGAGTTTAAAAAAATTATGTTGGGTTTTTCAAAACACGTGTATTCAAAGAATGTTGTCTCACAAAAGTGAACAAAAAATATAGACAAATATAACTCCACCAAGTACTACTTGGAAAGAATAGTAAAGTGTCTTGTGCAAACCTTGGTTATTACAACACTTCTTTAAAAAACATTATGTGCATTAAAGTGTGTGAAAGTTAATATACTTGTGTTTTATTGTGCACTTTACACTACATATATCTTGTATTTTGTGATTTACATCATTTGTTAACATTGCTAAAAATACACTTATGTGCGCATCATTATCTTTCATAACACTCCTTCTCATGAGTATTGGATTCTAATGCTTTATCTATACTACTCTTTCTATAAGAAATGCACTAGATAACCTAGCATGATCTCTACTCTGTTTGGTATCTCTTAAACTTGAAACTAAGTAACATTATAGTATGATCTCTTTTTGATATGTTCATTTCATGCTTGGTAACTTTATGTAAAACTTTGAGATTTAAAAAAGGTTAAAACATCTTTACATTCTGAACTTAAACTCATATTTATACTTATGATTTTCATGCATACAAAAAGATGTTTCTTATAATCTTCCGCTTGCTTAAAAATTTGATTTATTTATTTGAAATCTCTTATATACTATGCTTAAACTCTTTATCATTACATATATTTCAAAAGCTCAATCATGATTTATAATTTCTTAAGAATGCCTCCTTACTTCCCTTACCCCACCTTCTTTTGATAATACCAAAAAGGGGAGATTAATTGAAGAAATTTAGAGGAGAAATCTAGAAGATTAAGGGGAGACTAATTCATGTAATCTATCATTTAAGAGGTGTAAAACTTAAATTGCATTTATGTAGGGGGAGCATTAAGATAGGGGGAGTATGCACTATTCTCATGCTTATCATATACTATAGTTACACTATTCTCTCGCTTATCATATACTATAAACACCATTGTTGATTTCTTGCTAAGAGGATTTTTTATAATCAAAAGGGGGAGATTGTTGGATATGTGTGTCGCATCCCTTTGTTTGAATAACAAATCTCATATTGTATTTGATCTTGCTTGTCGTGTGTTTATAGTGTGCAAGAACTATATGTGCAATAATCCACAGGTAGAAAGCAGCTTGGAATCAAATTTTCTGAATGAAGCACTACCGCCAGCACTAGTGGATTCCGCAAGCGTTAGTGCTACTGCAGACGCTAGTGGATTTCGCAAGCGTTAGCGCTACTGCAGACACTAGCGCTACCGCCTAGCGCTATCTCCAGCTCGTGCCACAACGCCATACCGCGTAATCGCCTCTACACGACTGTTACCGCTGGTGCTAGGAGCAACCACAAGCATTAGCGCTACCGCAAGCGCTAGTAGCTACCGCCTGACGCTATCTCCAGATCCTGAACAACGCCACACCATGACGGTTTCATAATCGTCTCTACACGAACGCTACCGCGGGCATTAGTAGCTAGCGCAGGCACTATCTTGAAGCTCTATAAAATGAACTTCTCTCTCGTTTTGGCACCATATCCCAGAGAGAATACAAGTGCCAAATTCCATAGATGTTACTCTGCCGAAAAGTCTTCTCTCACTCAAAGCTAAAGAAGATTTCTTGAGAAGGAAGCCATCATGCTGCATCCAAAGAACGATCGCTTAAACCTCGCTTATGCTACAATGGTCCTTCATCATCAACTCCAGAAAATCTCATAGAGGGAGTTTTATTTGTATTGTTTCTTTATTGTGAATCTTTATAGGTAAATCACCTTGTGTTGGTGACTAGGTCCTTGCGCGGCTTAGGGTTAATTCGCCGCATGTGTTGGCGACTAGTTCTAGGTGATTAGATCTAGGGGTGCTCAAGGGAATATCCGGGGAAGGATTGTCTAGAGCGGCTTGAGGCCATATTCTGGGAAGGATAGGCTAAAGCCAACCGATCCGTGGGGATACGAGTCCGTATAGAAAAGGAAAAAGTATTTGTATTTGTACGCCTCCGATTTCTTGCGGTATTGAAATCAAATTTATGTAAACAACTTTTTTATATAATACAATCATGTCTCAATTTGTGTTTACTTTATTTCTTTCATTTGGCGTTAATTCCTATATTGCAAATTATTTTCACCTAAATTGTTATTTCACTCTCATTTATTTTTTACAATTTCGTAAATTTTTTAATTTTATAAATAGAATTTTTATTCCCTTATTCACCCCCCCCCCTCTAAGGCCGCCTATCGATCCAACAAGTGGTATCAGAGAACGGGTTATTCCAAATCTGTTTAAAAACCAGGAATAATGGCATCTCATGATTTCGCTTTTTCCGAGGGTTAGGGAATTAGTAGACCTCCTCTATTTACTAGATCAGATTATAATTATTGGAAAAATAGAATGAGATGTTTTCTTATGACCCTAGATATTGAGGTGTGCAATATGGTAGAATAGGAATACTCTCCTCCTACATTTATAGTTGGAGAGTTAACATTAGAAAAACATAAGGATAAATAAGATGAAAGGGATAAACTTAAATGCAAAAATAACGCCAAGGCCATGAATGCTTTATTTTGTGCGTTAGACAGAAATGAATTTAATAGAATTTCTGCATGTACTGCTGCATATGATATTTAAAATCATTTAGAATTTACTCATGAAGGTACATCGCAGGTTAAAGATTCAAAACATTTCTAATTAGAGTCAGAATATAAAAAGTTCTGGATGGATGAAAGCGAAGATATTGATGAAATGTACACGCGCTTCACCAAGATCATCAATGCCTCCAAAGCTCTTGGAAAAACCTTCTCCAACAGAGACTTGATTCGAAAGATTCTTTGATCCCTTTCTCCAAAATTCAATCAGAAGGTGACGGCTATCTCGGAGTCGCACAATCTAAGAACGCTCCCGGTTTAGAGCCTTATTGGGAATATCAAAACCCATGATGTAGAACTCAAGATCCAATACGATGAATACAACATGGAGCCAAAGAAGAAGGCGTTGGCACGAAAATCAAAGAAGGAGTGTCAAAAGGATGAGGATGAAGATGAAGAAAGTCTCTTGGTAAAGAACTTCCGAAAGTTCATGCGAAATCCGAAAAGGAGAAACACCTTCCGGAAATATTTCCAAAAGGATGGAAGATGGAAAGGGTCATCTTCAAGGAAGGAAAAGGAGAGCGACGATGAAGAAGAAAGACCTCCACCAGAATGCTATCATTGCAGGAAGACCGGGCATATTCGGAGCCAGCGCCTATAGTTTTTGAAGGAGGAAAAGGAAAAGCGGCACAAAGGGAAGGAAATGAGGAAGGTGCTAAAAGCTAAAACATGAGATGACTCCTCCTCCTTAGAAGAATCAAGAGGGTCTTCATCAAGCAAAGATGAGGAAGCAAACATGTGCCTCATGTGACATGGAAATGATGACGACGATACCAGTGTTCTAAGCGACGCTGAGGTAACTCCTCCCACTTATGATGAACTTTTTAATAAATTTCTTGAAACTTGCAAAGCTTTTGATAAAAATATGAAAGATAGTATTGTATTGAATCGTGAAAATGAATCTCTAATTAAAGAAAATCAAAAGCTTTCCAATAAATTAATTGTTTTAGAAAAAAGAAAGGTTTCTTGCCAAGAGTGTGATCACTCTATTAAAATGGCAAAAGATATTGAAGATTCTCTTTCTAACGCCCTCTCCCATGCCAAAACTCTTACAAAAGAGAAAGGGGGAATTATAAAGGAAATTAGAAGCATCACTATTGCAAATTAAGAATAATAAAAAGCGTTTTGAAAGTAGGTGTGTCATGCTTGTGAAAGAAAATTCATCACTTAAAGCACAAGTTCATAATCTCACCATAGCCATTAAAAAATTTGGAATATGCCAAAAATCACTGGATATGATTCTAGGGAACCAATTCTACAGTTTGGAAAATTTGGGCTCGGATATCGAGATGAGAGCTACCGCTCGGCGCTAGCCACTAATGTCGGCGCTAGCACCTCATACAAAAATCCAACATTTTCTTTTAAAAAATCTTTTTCTTCTTTAAATATAATTCCTTTCAGCAAGAATAACACAAAATTCCAGAAAAGGGTCTCTACCCCCCTTATTTTGTGTGCAAACTGGTATACGTTAGGTCACACATCTAGTTCTTGCAGGAAAGTAAACCAAAATACTTTAAAGCAAATCTGGGTACCTAAGGCTTCCACTTATTTTATGGGTGGTACCGCTTGGGTATCCAGATCTTTACTCTCATCTTCTTTCTAGATGTGCAGGAAGGCTAAGGACAATGAAAACATGTGGTACTTGGATTCTGGATGCTCCAAGCACATGATGGGCAATAAAGCAAGGTTCCTTAGCCTAGAAAAGAAGAATGGAGGGATCGTGACATTTGGCGATAACAGAAAAGGAAGGATCATGGGAAGTGGTACAGTTGGTAACGAATCATTTATGATATCTAAAGTTCCTTATATAAAAGGGCTAAAACACAATCTAGTTTCTATTAGCCAATTATGCGATAAAGGATTAGAGGTTTTATTTGAATCTTCCACTTATTTATGCAAAATATCCAATCCTACTACAATAGATATTTTACTAACAGCACCAAGAATACATAATGTTTATATAGTTTCTTTTCATGATCTTTCTAAATCAACTATAAAATGTTTTATCACTAAAAATAATGAATTGGAACTTTGGCATAGACGGCTAGGACATGTTAGCACAAAGCTTATTGTAAAACTTGCCAAAAGTTATTTAATTGGAGGATTGCCTTGGTTAAATGGAACTTTACCTTCACTTTGTTCACCATGTCAAAAAGGTAAATTTACTAAACCCTCTTTCAAAAGTAAAAATTTCATTTCTACTACAAGACCCTTGCAATTAATTCATATGGATCTCTTTGGTCCCATTAGAATCGCAAGTCTTGGTGGTAGATTATATACATATGTTTTAATAGATGATTTTTCAAGATATTGTTGGACATTATTTCTCTCATCTAAATCTGATGCGTTTTGCGAATTTGCAAAATTGTGTACTCGTATTCAAAATGAAACTAATTTAAAAATTAAATGCATTCGCTAAGATCATGGAGGAGAATTTGACAATGAAAAGTTTACATCTTTTTGTGGTATATTAGGCATTAAACATGAGTTCTCCGCACCACGCACACCACAACAAAATGGTGTTGTAGAAAGAAAGAATGGGACACTTCAAGAACTAGCACGCACTATGCTATGTGAATATAAATTGCCTAAGTCCTTTTGGGCTTAAGCCGTAAATACATCATGTTATGTAATGAATAGAATCATGCTTCGCCCATCTCATAATCACACACACCATATGAACTTTATTTTCAAAAGAAGCCTAACATATCTTATTTTAAAGTGTTTGGTTGTAAATGTTTTATTTTAAATACTAAAGATAGCTTGGGAAAGTTTGATGAAAAATGTGATGAAGGAACTTTTCTTGGATACTCTTCAACTAGTAAAGCTTAAAGAATTTTTAATAAATGAACTAGTAAAGTTGAAGAGTTGATTAATGTGAAATTTGATGAGCTTGTTCGTTGTGTAGAAAGTCTTTCCGCAGCCAACGACGATGATCTCTTACAACCTTTGGAGCATGGAGATGAGGAACCTTCCAAAGAAGAGAAAGAGGAGGCCAAGGAAAATGATTATGTACCTCCAAGCGCCTTGAAATTTACAAAGGATCATCCACGAGAACTAATAATTGGTGAACCATCTATTGGGGGTAAGAACTCGCTCTTCTCTTCATGAATCTTATTCAAATATATGTTTTGTTTCCGAAATAGAACCAAAAATCATTTCAACCGCTTTAAATGATGAATTTTGGTATTTGGCTATGAATGAAGAGTTAGAACAATTTGAGCGACATAATGTTTGGAAATTAGTAGAAAGACCATCTAATCACCCGGTTGTAGGTGTAAAATGGATTTTTAAAAATAAATTATATGGTGAGTCTAGAATCACTAGAAATAAGGCACGCTTAGTAGGACAAGGATATTCTCAAATAGAGGGGACAGATTTTGATGAAACTTTTACACCCGTTGTTATATTGGAATCTATACGAATTTTTCCAGCATTTGCAATCTTTAAAAGAATAAAACTATTTCAAATGGATGTAAAAATTTCCTTTCTAAACGGGTTTGTAAAAGAAGAAGTTTATGTTGAACAACCCTCCGATTTAATTTGTGAAAAATTTCCCAATCATGTTTATAAACTAGAAAAATCGCTTTATGGTTTAAAACAAGCGCCCCGTGCATGGTATGAAAGGCTTAAATCATTTTTAATAAAGCACGGTTATATTATGGGAAGTGCCGATAATACACTCTTCATTGAGCACAATAATGATGATTTGATTATTTTGCCAGTATATTTTGATGATTTAATCTTTGGTTCTACTAATGAAGAGTTGTGTAATGAAGTTAGTTTACTGATGAAAAATGAATTTGAAATGAGTCTATTAGAAGAACGTTCTTATTTTCTTGGTTTTCAAATATCACAAGGAAATGATTGTATTTTTATATGTCTGACTAAATATGTCTTTGATATGCTTAAACTCTTTGGATTTGAAAACCTTAAACATGCTTCTACACCAATGAGTGCATCACTAAAATTAGGAAAAGATGAATCGGGGATTTTAATTGATCAAACTTTATATAGAGGTATGATAGGATCTCTACTTTATTTATGTGCAACTAAACCCGATATTATGTTTGTCGTATGCTTATGTGCTCGATTTCAAACCAATCCAAAAGGATCTCAATTAAAAGCGATAAAACAAATTTTTAGATATCTAATTGGGTCAACTAGATTAGGACTATTGTACCCGCATAATAATTCATTTACACTTCACGGTTATTCCGATTCGGACTACGCCAGATGCTCAGTTGATAGAAAAAGCACTAGCGGTACTTGCCCTTTTTTAGGACCTTCATTAGTTGCATGATCTTTTAGGAAACAAAATTCGGTTGCACTCTCCACCATGGAGGCCGAATACATTGTACTAGGGAGTTGTTGTGCAAAAGCACTATGGATGAGCCAAACTCTAGAGGACTTTGGTTTTCATCTAAAACATATTGAATTGAAATGTGACAACAAAAGTGTCATTGATCTTATAAATAATCCGGTACACCATTCTAGATCGAAACATATACATGTACGTCATCATTTCATAAGGGATCACATTAAAAAGGAAAATGTTAGAATAAGTTTCATTGGAACGGACTCTCAACTTGCTGATATATTCGCTAAACCTCTTCCTGATGCAAGGTTTCAAATGTTAAGGTTTGAATTAGGAGCCTTAGACATATTAGGATGAGTTATATGAAAAATGCAAAAGTTTTATGCAATTTGAGCAATCAAGACATCTCCAAAAATTACAAAATATCTGCATAAAACTACTATTAAGACTCTTATTAAATATCAAAAAACAGATTTTTAAAATTCTCAAAATTTCTCTTACTGTTTGTCGCGCTAGCGCTAGAGCCGGCGCTAGCATGGGTGTCTAATTTTTCTGTTTTTTAAAATTTCTAAAAATCTATAAAAAATATGTTAGTCTATATTTTCTACTTAGTTTTGTATTTCTGACATTTGTTATTTTTGTTATGGAAAATCAACTGCAAAATTTCAAAATTCAAAAATACAAAAATATGTTTTTGTTATTATAGTTTTTTTCATTAAAATTTTCAAAACAAAAAAAACTGGTTAATCTTTATTGTTAATATCAAGCATGTATGAATTCTATTATTTAGAATTATTTATAATGTTAAAATTTATTCCTTCAAATTATTATGAATATTATTTTGTTTATCATGCTTTGATATATCTAATTAAGTGCGTCAATTGTATTGAAAAATATGTGTAGAAACAAGCTTAGCATGCCTCTAAGTATGAGTAAATGTTTTGTGATTGAAAATGATAACTTTTCACTCACTTATTTTTATAATCTACATGTGTGTTTAAATCTAAAAATGCTTGTTTGTGTATTGTAATTGCACAAAGAATTAAAACTTGCATAAGTTTATTACCTACACTACATTTGAATTGCACTTGAGAAATTTAGAAAAGTGGTTGAGTTTAAAAAAAATAATGGTGGGTTTGCAAAACAAGTGTATTCAGAGAATGTTGTCTCACAAAAGTCAACAAAAAATATAGACATATATAACTCCACCAAGTACTACTTGGAAAGAATAGTAAAGTTTCTTGTGCAAACCTTGGTTATTACACTACTTCCTTAAAAAACATTATGTGCATTAAAGTGTGTGAAAGTTAATATACTTGTGTTTTATTGTGCACTTTACACTACATATATGTTGTATTTTGTGATTTACATCATTTGTTAACAATGCTCAAAATAAACATATGTACACATATGGATTCGAATGCTTTATCTATACTACTCTTTCTATAAGAAATGCACTAGATAACCCTGCATGATCTCTACAATGTTTGGTATCTCCTAAACTTGAAATTAAGTAATATTGTAGTATAATCTCTTTTTGATATGTTCATTTCAAGCTTGGTAACTTTATGTAAGACTTTGAGATTTCAAAAAGGTTAAAACATCTTTACATTTTGAACTTAAACTCATATTTATACTTATGATTTCCATGCTTACAAAAAGATGTTTCTTATAATCTTCCGCTTACTTAAAACTCTTATTTATATATTTGAAATCTCTTATATAATATGCTTAAACTCTTTATCATTACATATATTACAAAAGCTCGATTATGATTTATAATTCCTAAAGAATGCCTCCTTACTTCCTTTACCCTGCCTTCTTTTGATAATACCAAAAGGGGGAGATTAATTGAAGAAATCTAGAGGAGAAATCTAGAAGATTAAGGGGAGACTAATACATGAAATCTATCATTTAGGGGGAGTAAAACATAAATTGCATTTATGTAGGGAGAGCATTAAGGCAGGAGGAGTATGCACTATTTTCATGCTTATTATATATTATAGTTGCACTATTATCTCACTTATCATATACTATAAACACCATTGTTGATTTCTTGCTAAGAGGATTTGTTATTATCAAAAGGGGGAGATTGTCGGACATGTGTGTCGCATCCCTTTGTTTGAGAATAACAAATCGCATATTGTATTTGATCTTGCTTGTCCGTTGTTTATAGTGTGCAGGAACTATAGGTGCAATACTCCACAGGTAGAAAGCAGCTTGGAATCAAATTTTCTGAATGGAGCACTAACGCCAGTGCTAGTTGATACCTCAGGTGTTAGTGCTACTGCAGGCGCTAGCACTACCACCTAGCGCTATCTCCAGCTCGTGCCACAATGCCATATCGCGATGGTTTCATAACCGCCTCTACACAACCGCTATCGCAGGCGCTAGGAGCTACTGCAGGCGTTAGCGCTACCATAGGCGCTAGTAGCTACCGCCTGGCGCAATCTCCAGATCGTGAACAACGCCACACTGCGACGGTTTCGTAATCATCTCTACACGAACGCTACCGCAAGCGTTAGTAGCTAGATGCACTCTCTCGAAGCTCTATAAAATGAATTTCTCTCTCATTTTGGCACCTTATCCCAGAGATAATACAAGTGCCAAAATTTAATAGATGTTACTCTGCCGAAAGGTCTTCTCCCACTCAAAGCTACAGAATATTTCTGGAGAAGGAAGCATCACGCTGCATCCGAAGAATGATCGCTTCAATCTCGCTTATGCTACAATGGACCTTCATCATCAACTCCAAAAAATCTCATAGAGGGAGTTTTGTTTATATTATTTTTTTATTGTGAATCTTTATAGGTAAATCACCTTGTGTTGGCAACTAGGTCCTTGCGCGGCTTAGGGAGAATTCGCTGCATGTGATGGCGACTAGGTCTAGGTGATTAGATCTAGGGGGTGCTTAAGGGCATATCCGGGGAAGTTTTGGCTAGAGCGGATTGAGGCCATATTCTGGGAAGGATATGCTAAAGCCAACCGGTCCGTGGGGATACGAGTCGGTATAGGAAAGGAAAAAAGTATTTGTATTTGTACGCCTCCGATTTCTTGCGATATTGAAATCAAATTTATGTAAACACCTTCTTTATATAATACAATCATGTCTCTATTTGTGTTTATTTGATTTCTTTCATTTGGTGTTAATTCCTATATTGCAAATTATTTTCACCTAAATTATTATTTCACTCTCATTTATTTTTTAACAATTTGGTAAATTTCCTAATTTTATAAAAAGAATTTGTTTTCTCTTATTCTCCCCCCTCCCCCCTCTAAGGGCGCCTATCGATCCAACAAGTGGTATCAGAGAATGGGTTATTCCAAATCGGTTTAAAAACCAGGAATAATGGCGTCTCATGATCTCGCTTTTTCCGAGGGTCAGGGAATTAGTAGACCTCCTCTATTTACTGTGTCAGATTATAATTATTGGAAAAATAGGATGAGTTGTTTTCTTATGACCTTAGATATTGAGGTGTTGAATATGGTAGAAGAGGAATACTCTCCTCTTACATTTATAGTTGGAGAGGTAACATAAGAAAAACCTAAGGATAAATGGGATGAAAGGGATAAACTAAAATGCAAAATTAACGCAAAGGCCATGAATGCTTTATTTTGTGCGTTAGATAGAAATGAATTTAATAGAATTTCCACTTGTACTACTGCGTATGATATATGGAATCATTTGGAAGTTACTCATGAAGGTACATCGCAGGTTAAAGATTCAAAACTTTTCCAACTGTAGTTAGAATATGAAAAGTTTGGGATGGATGAAAGCGAAGATATTGATGAAATGTACACGCGCTTCACCAAGATCATCAATGCCTCCGAAGCTCTTGGAAAAACCTTCTACAAAAGCGACTTGATCCGAATGATTCTTTGATCCCTTCCTCCAAAATTCAATCCGAAGGTGACAGCTATCTCGGAGTCGCACAATCTAAGAGCGTTCTCGGTTGAAAGCCTTATTGGGAATCTCAAAACCCATGATGTAGAACTCAAGATCCAATACGATGAATACAACAAGGAGCCAAAGAAGAAGGCGTTGGCACTAAAATCAAAGAAGGAGTGCCAAAAGGATGAGGATGAAGATGAAAAAGTCTCTTGGTAAAGAACTTCTGAAAGTTCATGCGAAATCTGGAAAGGAGAAACACCTTCCGGAAATATTTCCAAAAGGATGGAAGATGGAAAGGGTCATCTTCAAAGAAGGAAAAGGAGAGTGATGATGAAGAAGAAATACCTCCACCAGAATGCTATCAATGCAGGAAGATCGGGAATATTCGGAGCCTGTACCCAAAGTTTTTGAAAGAGAAAAAGGAAAAGCGGCAGAAAGGGAAGGAAAAGAGGAAGGTGTTAAAAGCTAAAACACGGGATGACTCCTCCTCCTCTGAAGAATCAAGCGGGTCTTCATCAAGCGAAGATGAGGAAGCAAACATGTGCCTCATGGGACATGGAAATGACGACGACAATACCAGTGTTCTTAGCGACAAGGAGGTAACTCCTCCCACTTATGATGGACTTTTTAATGAATTTCTTGAAACTTGCAAAGCTTTTGATAAAAATATGAAAGATAGTATTTTATTGAATCATGAAAATGAATCTCTAATTAAAGAAAATCAAAAGCTTTCCAAAAATTTAATTGTTGTAGAAAAATGAAAGGTTTCTTTCCAAGAGTGTGATCACTCCATTAAAATGGCAAAAGATATTGAAGATTCTCTTTCTAAAGCCCTCTCCCATTCCAAAACTCTTACAAAAGAGAAGGGGGAATTAGAAAGGTAATTAGAAGCCTCTCTTTTGCAAATTAAGAAAAATTAAAAGGGTTTTGAAAATAGGTGTGTCATGCTAGTGAAATAAAATTCATCACTTAAAACACAAGTTCATGATCTCACCATGGCCATTAAAACATTTGGAATAGGCCAAAAATTACATGATATGATTCTAGGAAACCAGTGCTAAGGTTCTAGAAAATTTGGGCTCGGATATCGAGGTGAGAGCTACCGTCCGGCGCTAGCTACTAACGTCGGCGCTAGCACCTCATACAAAAATCCAGCATTTTCTTTTACAAAATCTTTTTTTTACGTAAATCTAATTCCTTCTAGCAAGAATAACACAAAGTTCTAGAAAAGGGTCTCAACCCCTTTTATTTCGTATGCAAACTATTATAGCTTAGGTCACACATCTAGTTCTTGTAGGAAAGTAAAACAAAATACTTTAAAGCAAATCTGGGTACCTAAGGCTTCCACTTATTTTAGGGGTGGTACCGCTTGGGTATCCAGATCTTTATTCTCATCTTCTTTCTAGATGTGCAGGAAGGCTAAGGACAATGAAGACGCGTGGTACTTGGATTCTGGATGCTCCAAGCACATGACGGGCAATAAAGCAAAGTTCCTTAGCCTAGAAAAGAAGAAGGGAGGGATCGTGACATTTGGCGATAACGGAAAAGGAAGGATCATGGGAATTGGTATAGTTGGTAACAAATCCTTTCTGGTATCTAAAGTTCTTTATGTAAAAGGGCTAAAACACAATCTAATTTCGATTAGCTAATTATGCGATAAAGGATTAGATGTTTTATTTGAATCTTACACTAATTTTTGGAAAATATCCAATCTACTACAAAAGATATTTTACTAACTGCACCAAGAATACATAATGTTAACATAGTTTCTTTTCATGATCTTTCTAAATCATCTATAAAATGTTTTATCACTAAAAATGATGAATTGGAACTTTGGCATAGACGTCTAGGACATGTTAGCAGAAAGCTTATTGTAAAACTTGCTAAAAGTGATTTAATTAGATGATTGCCTAGGTTTAAATGGAAATTAACTTTCACTTTGTCACCATGTCAAAAAGTTAAATTTACTAAATCCTCTTTCAAAAGTACAAATTTCATTTCTACTACAAGATCCTTGCAATTAATTCATATGGATCTCATTGGTCCCGTTAGCACCGCAAGTCTTGGTGGTAGATTATATACATATATTTTAATAAATGATTTTTCAAGATATTGTTGGACATTATTTCTCTCATTCAAATCTGATGCATTTTGTGAATTTGCAAAATTGTGCACTCGTATTCAAAATGAAACTAATTTAAAAATTAAATACATTCATTCGGATCATGGAGGAGAATTTGACAATGAAAAGTTTACATCTTTTTGTGATATGTTAGGCATTAAACATGAGTTCTCCGCACCACGCACACCACAACAAAATAATGTTGTAGAAAGAAAGAATAGGACACTTCAAGAACTAGCACGCACTATGTTATGTGAATATAAATTGCCTAAGTCCTTTTGGGCCGAAGCCATAAATACATCATGATATGTTATGAATAGAATCATGCTTCGCCCATCTCTTAATCACACACCATATGAACTTTATTTTCAAAAGAAGCCTAATGTATCTTATTTCAAAGTGTTTGGTTGTAAATGTTTTATTTTAAATACTAAAGATAGCTTGGGAAAGTTTGATGAAAAATGTGATGAAGGAACTTTTCTTGGATACTCTTCAACTAGTAAAGCTTATAGAATTTTTAATAAAAGAACTAGTAAAGTTGAAGAGTCGATAAATGTGAAATTTGATGAGCTTGTTCCTTGTGTAGAAAGGTTTTCCGCAGGCAATGAGGATGAACTCTTACAACCTTTGGAGCATGGTGATGAGGAACCTTCTAAAGAAGAGAAAGAGGAGGCCAAGGAAGATGATTATGTACCTCGAAGCGCCTTAAAATTTACAAAGGATCATCCACGGGAACTAATAATTGGTGAACCATCTATTGGGGTGAGAACTCGCTCTTCTCTTCTCGAATCTTATTCAAATAAATGTTTTGTTTCCGAAATAGAACCAAAAACCATTTCAACTGCTTTAAATGATTAATTTTGGTTTTTGGCTATGAATGAAGAGTTAGAACAATTTGAGCGACATAATGTTTGGAAATTAGTAGAGAGACCATCTAATCACCTGGTTGTAGGTGTAGAATGGATTTTTAAAAATAAATTAGATGGTGAGTCTAGAATCACTAGAAATAAGGCACGCTTAGTAGCACAAGGATATTCTCAAATTGAGGGGATAGATTTTGATGAAACTTTTGCACCTGTTGCTAGATTAGAATCCATATGAATTTTTCTAGCATTTGCAAGATTTAAAAGAATAGAACTATTTCAAATGGGTGTAAAAAGTGCCTTTCTAAACGGGTTTGTAAAAGAAGAAGTTTATGTTGAACAACCCCCCGATTTTATTTGTGAAAATTTTCCCAATCATGTTTATAAACTAGAAAAAGTGCTTTATGGTTTAAAACAAGCGCCCCATGCATGGTATGAAAGACTTACATCATTTTTAATAAAGCACGATTTTATTATGGGATGTTTCGATAATACACTCTTCATTAAGCACAATAATTATGATTTGATTATTTTGCCAATATATGTTGATGATATAATCTTTGGAACTACTAATGAAGAGTTGTGTAATGAAGTTACTTTAGTGATGATAAATGAATTTGAAATGCGTCTAGTAGGAGAACTTTCTTATTTTCTTGGTTTTCAAATATCACAAAGAAATGATGGTATTTTTATAAGTCAAACTAAAAATGTCTTTGGTATGCTTAAATGCTTTGGATTTGAAAACCTTAAACATGCTTCTACACTAATGAGTGCATCACTAAAATTAGGAAAAGTTGAATCGGAGATTTCAATTGATCAAACTTTATATAGAGGTATGATAGGATCTCTACTTTATTTAAGTGCAACTAAACCCGATATTATGTTTGTCGTATGCTTATGTGCTAGATTCCAAGCCAATCCAAAAGAATCTCATTTAAAAGCGGTAAAATAAACTTTTAGATATCTAATTGGGTCAACTAGATTATGATTATTGTACCCACATAATAATTCATTTACACTTCACGGTTATTCCGATTCGGACTATGTCGGATGCTCATTTGATAAAAAAAGCACTAGCGGTACTTGCCATTTTCTAGGACCTTCATTTGTTGCATGGTCTAGCAGGAAATAAAATTCAGTTACACTCTTAACCACGGAAGCCGAATATATTACACTAGGTAGTTGTTGTGCACAAGCACAATGGATGAGCCAAACTCTAGAGGACTTTGGTTTTCATCTAAAATATATTGAATTGAAATATGACAACAAAAGTGTCATTGATCTTATAAATAATCTTGTATACCATTCTAGATCAAAACATATAGATGTACGTCATCATTTCATAAGGGATCACATTAAAAAAGAAAATGATTGAATAAGTTTCATTGGCACAGACTCTCAACTTGCTGATATATTCACTAAACCTCTTCTCAATGCAAGGTTTCAAATGTTAAGGTTGGAATTAGGAGCCTTAGACATCTTAGGATGAGTTATATGAAAAATGCTAATGTTTTATGAAATTTGAGCAATCAAGTTATCTACAAAAATTACCAAATTTCTGCATAAGACTACTATTAAGACTCTTAATAAATATCAAAAAATAGATTTTTAAAATTCTCAAATTTTCTCTTACTGTTTGCCGCGCTAGCACTAGCGCCGGCGCTAGCATTGGTGTTCGATTTTTCTATTTTGTAACATTTCGATAAATCTATAAAAATATGTTAGTTTATATTTTCTACTTAGTTTGTATTTTTGACATTTGTAATTTTTTGTTATGAAAAATCAACTACAACATTTCAAAATACAAAAATACAAAAATATGTTTTTGTTCTTATGTTTTTTTCATTAAAATATTCAAAACAACAAAAAAATGTATAATCTTTATTGTTAATATCAAGCATGTATGAATTCTATTATTTAGAATTATTTACAATGTTAAAATTTATTCCATCAAATTACTATGAACATTGTTTTGTTTATTATGCTTTGATATATCTAATTAAGTGCATCAATTGTACTGAAAAATATGTGTAGAAACAAGCTTAGCATGCCTCTATGTATGAGTAAATGTTTTGTGATTGATAATGATACCTTTTCACTCACTTATTTTTGTAATCTACATGCGTGTTTAAATCTAAAAATGCTTGTTTTTGTATTGTAATTGTATAATGAATTAAAACTTGCATAAATTTATTACCTACACTATATTTGAATTGCACTTAAGAAATTATGAAAAGTTGTTGAGTTTAAAAAAATATGTTGGGTTTATAAAACAAGTGTATTAAGAGATTGTTGTCTCACAAAAGTGAACAAAAAATATAGACAAATATAACTCCACCAAGTACTACTTGTAAAGAATTGTAAAGTGTCTTGTGCAAACCTTGGTTTTTACACCACTTCTCTAAAAAACATTATATGCATTAAAGTGTGTGAAAGTTAATATACTTTTGTTTTATTGTGCACTTTACACTACATATATCTTGTATTTTGGGGCTTACATCATTTGTTAACATTGCTCAAAATACACTTATGTGCACATCATTATCTTTCATAACACTTCTTCTCATGAGTATTGGATTCTAATGCTTTATCTATACCACTCTTTCTATAAGAAATG
The DNA here is from genome assembly GCA_033032865.1 of Dactylorhiza incarnata. NCBI lineage: Eukaryota > Viridiplantae > Streptophyta > Magnoliopsida > Asparagales > Orchidaceae > Dactylorhiza > Dactylorhiza incarnata. The sequence goes on from JAWHQI010000015.1 coordinate 9,841,321, forward strand.
CACTAGTTAACCTAGCATGATCTCTACAATGTTTGCTATCTCTTAAATTGAAATTAAGTAACATTGTAGTATAATCTTTTTTTGATATGTTCATTTCATGCTTGGTAACTTTATGTAAAACTTTGAGATTACAAAAAGGCTAAAACATCTTTACATTTTGAACTTAAACTCATATTTATACTTATGATTTTCATGCTTACAAAAAGATGTTTCTTATATACTATGCTTAAACTCTTTATCATTACATATATTACAAAATCTCGTTCTTGATTTAAAAATCCTAAAGAATGCATCCTTACTTCCCTTACCCCACCTTCTTTTGATAATACTAAAAGGGGGAGATTAATTGAAGAAATCTAGAGGAGAAATCTAGAAGATTAAGGGGAGACTAATTCATGTAATCTATTATTTAGGGGGAGTAAAATATAAATTACATTTATGTTGGGGGAGCATTAAGATAGGGGGAGTATGCACTATTCCCATGCTTATCATATACTATAGTTGCACTATTGTCTTGCTCATCATATACTATAAACACCATTGTTGATTTCTTGTTAAGAGGATTTGTTATTATTAAAAGGCGGAGATTGTTGGACATGGGTGTCGCATCCCTTTGTTTGAGAATAACAAATCCCATATTGTATTTGATCTTGCTTGTCGTGTGTTTATAGTGTGCAGGAACTATAGGTGCAATACTCCACAGGTAGAAAGCAGCTTGGAATCAAATTTTCTGAATGGAGCACTACCGCCAGCGCTAGTGGATACTGTAGGCATTAGTGCTACTGTAAGTGCTAGCGCTACCTCCTAGAGCTATCTCCAGCTCGTTCCACAATGCCATACCGCAATGGTTTCATAACCGCCTCTACACGACCTTTACCGCATGCTCTAGGAGCTACCGCATGCGTTAGCGCTACCGTAGGCGCTAGTAGCTACCGCCTGGCGCTATCTCGAGATCATGAACAATGTCATGCCGCGACGGTTTCATAATCATCTCTACACGAACATTACCGTATGCATTAGTAGCTAGCGAAGGCATTATCTCGAAGCTCTATAAATTGATTTTCTCTCTCATTTTGGCACCTTATCCCAGAGAGAATACAAGTGCCAAAATTCCATAGATGTTACTATGCCGAAAAGTCTTCTCCCACTCAAAGCTAAAGAAATTTCTAGAGAAGGAAGCCAACACGCTGCATCCGAAGAATGATTGCTTCAACCTCACTTATGCTACAATGTTCCTTCTTCATCAACTCCAAAAAATCTCATAGAGAGAGTTTTATTTGTATTATTTCTTTATTGTGAATCTTTATTGGTAAATCGACTTGTGTTGGCGACTAGGTCCTTGCACGGCTTAGGGGGAATTCGCCGCATATGTTGGCGACTAGGTCCAGGTGATTAGATCTAGGGGTTGCTCAAGGGCATATCCGGGGAAGGATTGGCTAGGGCAGCTTGAGGCCATATTCGTGGAAGGATAGGCTAAAGCCAATAGGTCCGTGGGGATATGAGTCGGTATAGAAAAGGAAAAAGTATTTGTATTTGTATGCCTCCAATTTTTTGCGATATTGAAATCAAATTTATGTAAACACCTTTTTTATATAATACAATCATGTCTATATTTGTGTTTACATGATTTCCTTCATTTGGCGTTAATTCTTATATTGCAAATTATTTTTAGCTAAATTGTTATTTCACTCTCATTTATTTTTTAACAATTTGGAAAATTTCCTAATTTTATAAAAAGAATTTTTATTCCATTAATCACCCCCCCCCCTCTAAGGGCATCTATCGATCCAACAACAATTAGGTCTAGGGTTAGGTCTAGGGGGCGGCTCGAGGCCTCGTCTGGATAAAGATAGGCTAAAGCGAACCGGTCATTGGGATAAGGGTCGGTATAGAAAACCAAAAGGCTTTTTTACGTACGCCTCAATGCCAAGCGTCATTGGGATCAAGTTTTGTAATCATTCTTAAAGCAATAATATTATCATTTTCTCCAGTATTGATTCTTTCTCTTTGATCCTAGAAATCTAAACAAAAAGGGAGTTCTCTGTCACTAACGTTGAGCGGTAACATCTACTATTGGCGGTAGCAATAGAGTCTCCATCTCTCTTTCCTTGAGCACTACTGTCTTATAAAAGCAAAAAAGCACTATCTTAAGTGAAATAATTCCTAAAATATATTCAACATATATATGTAATTTCACTTAAGCTATAAAAGTTTTTATAACCCTTATTCACCCTCACCACCTCTAAGTGCACCCACAGATCCAACAAGTGGTATCAGAGGTAGGTTATTCCAAAACGGCTTCACAACCGGGAATAATGGCGCTTTAAGATCTCGCTTCCACAAGAGGGGATGAAATTTTAATAAATGAAAAAAAATTAAGCACCACCTTTATTTATGGGCAAAAATTTTAAAGGGTGGAAAATATTAATAGAAAATTTTCTTAAATCTAAGAAGTTTGGAATATTACTATTGAAGAGTCATCAAGCATATTAAATAGAAACGAAATGGTCTTAAAGTCAAAATCAATAAATAGTTTATTTTGTGCCCTAGATCAAAATATTTTCATACTTATTTATACTTTACCTACTCCTTATGAGATTTGGAATTTTCTTGATAAACCTTATGAATCTTCTTCTATAGGTATGGAACAATCGCAAGAACTGGAGAATATGCTAGCTTGCATAAGTATTCAAGAAAGCTCCTCTCTTGATGGATCCATGGAATGCACATCAAGGGGAGGGCAAGATGGCAAATCATCAATGAAAATGGAATGCGAAGAATAAGAAGATATCAAAGCAAGTTTATGTTCAAACCTTGTCCCATCTGATCGCATTGTAAGCAAAACAAATTTATCTCTTCTTGTTTCAACGTCTATTTCTACATTGCATGTGATAGATGTGGCTAAACGTAGAATTATGAAATTGAAAAATATTAATTCAAAATTGCATTTAGAAAATAAAAATTTAAAAGCAAAACTTATTTTAAATCAAATTTTGACATGTCTAGTTCCATCTCATGATCTTCAAATAGAATCACTACACCTAGTGTTGATTGCAATATATTTGAAGAAAAACTCAAGAAACTTGAAAAGGAGCTTATTTTTGTAAAAGAACAAATCGAAAGATTATGTTTAAAAGTTTATCTTTTAAAAGGGATTGTACAATGTGCAAACATTATAAAATTGAAATAAAAGAGATAGATGAAATATTTGAAGAATTAAGAAATAATAAGAAAACTTATTGATTCTATTGTTACCACAATTAAAAATAGAACAATCGCTTATAATAAAGCTACACATGATCTCAAAATAAAGAATAATGAATTAAAAACAAAAATCAATTTGCTTAAGAAAATTATGAATAAGAACTCACAACACATAAATCCACAATATCAAGCAAAGTCTAAAAGCAAGTTGAATATGAATATCTTGACTAAGCCAAATATTGGGAGTAAAAAACACAGAATTTGTAAATCAAAATCCTAATCACTATCATTTACAAAATCATTTTTCTCCTAACTTAAACTTAGATTTGCATAAATTTCTTATAAAGAATATTTTCAATAATCATTACAATTATAATTCTCAAGATAAAAATAATCACAATGGAAATTTGATGCATAAAAATAATATTAAACCAAGGTTTTAATGGAGGCCCAAAGTTGAAGATGAAACGCTAACTTCACTTGAAAGGGCTCATTCATCACTATCTCCCCAAAAGCCAACACGATATATTTGTGTACCCAAAGGAACGGTCGCACCCGGTCCTCTTTTGATGCATAAACCTCTTATTCATTAGGTATCATAAAAGTGCATGATGTAGAATGATATCAAAATGAAAAACCAATACTCTACTTTATGATAAGCTTAATTTTTTTTTTGTTTTTTTTTGTTTTTTTTTTCTTTTCTTGAGCCAACATGCTAAGGTCACTTCATATAGCTTGTGATATGACTTTCACACATTAAACCTAAATTCTTTAATAAATCAAATTGAATGGAAAGTCATATCATTTTCAAGTGTTCTATCTTTTTGTTTATCCTTCTAAATCCATTTCCTATAAAAGTCTTATATTATCATTATAAATTAAATACTAAATTTATTATATGATATTATCAAGACTAATGAAATAATTTTCAAAAAAGTACTTAAATGGAGTATTAGAGGTCGTTGGCTAAAGTATAAAAGTCCCAAGTTTTTACTTATTTTATTTAATATCTCTGCATCATTTGATATCCCCTATCATGTGTAATATCATAATCATGAAAAAATAGAATCGAAAATTCACAAAAATCATGTGTCTTAAACAAAAAAAATCTTTACTCTATTGCTAGCGCATAGCGTTAGTTTCTAACGCCGCTCATAGCACAATTTCATGAAAATTCCGAATTCTCTAAATTTTCAATCTCTGAAAGATTATTTTGCTACTTTAATTATCATTGTCTTGCTTTCAAAAAAAGTGTTTATATGTTTTGACTATTTTTAAAAAATCAAAAATACAATTTACAAAACAATTCAAAAATCACTAAAATCATATTCATATTAAAAGATTATGAACTGTATTCACATACACTACAATGATCTATTATGATTAGACTGATATCCTATGCTCTAATCAAATATCATTAGTCATCATTAATTAATCCCAAATTGCATATTTCTATCACACTTGGAATTATGAATAACATGATGGTTATTTGAATTATTGCTTCTTACTTTGTTTAGTGTATTGTGTGTGTGTGATGTGCTTCACTCTGGTTTGCATGTATCTCACTCTTTTGGTTAGACCTTAGGATCAACCTTATACTTATTGAAAATAACTCACAAAGCTTAATCACATCACTCTAGGTCTATGAAAATTTATATTGAAACTCTGTGTTGAATGCATGAAAATCAATTATATACTTGTAATCTTTACATAACATTACACCTTGTTATCATAACTCATCATTGTAGCATCATCACTTACTAAAAGTAGAAATCAATTTCTATGTTAGTTATATCATGCCATGTTAAGTTAAAGTAAAATAGAATAATGAATTTTGAAAGTAATGAAAATTATTTTGGCATTAAATCAACTATCATCATTTCAAAAATTCCTAAAAATAAAGCCATAGTCTATAAATTGGTATTTAGGACTAAACGCTTAGTATGTCTATGATCATTCACCCACATTATGTGTCTCACAATAGCGAGGGCGTAGGATTGTGTGCATTAGAGACCTAACCTCTAAGTCTTTTCATGTTCTTAACCGGGGAAGGTTTCCAGTGGGGCCTTGCGAGGCACTGGGAAAGAGTGCTAGGTTGAGTGTCGTATTTTTTATGCATATGGGATTAACACCCTAACCTAAGGCATGTGTGTAGCTCCTCATGCCCATCCATCACTTAGTACGGGGCTAGAGCGTAGACATGTAGTTTAGGTATCTTGATTTTAGACATACTCATATTATGTATATTGCATGAATATTATTTCACTCTTTATGATCATTTCTCTCATGTATATTTTGTTCAAACATGCTATCTTATGTTTTTCATACTATATACTCTTTAGACTTTCATGATTTTTAAAAACATAAGTATTTTGAAAAAGTATTTTGACACCTTAAGCCAAAAATCATTTATCCGCATCTTTCACACTATTATTCAAAACTCTTTGCGGAACTTAGTTTCTCTTATCTTAGAAAACAAGAATCAAGAAAATCAGAATGAATTTTTTTTAAAAATAATGTTTTCTAAGTAAAATACCAAATCTCTATTGTTAGCGCCACGCGATAGTACTAGCATTGGCGGTAGCATAAAATCAATTTTTCCTTCTTTTAACATTTTTTCTCTGGCATAGAAGATCATTATACTGATATGCTCTTAATATACTTCTAAATTTTTTTTTTCAGAAAACAATTATTTTAAAATATTTTAAAAAGTCCAATGCAAAATTACAAAAATTGAGTGTTATTCATTGAAATGTTCAAGGATGATTATGATTATCTTTTCAAGATTAAAATATAATGTTAAATTTGTTGAAATTCCTCAGATACTTTATTAAAATTTCTGAGAAGCGAAAAACGGGAACTAGATCGCAGGAACACTTCAACCATACCAAGCACGAGAAACTAAAACAATGAAGGAATAAGAAAAATCTTGTATTAACTATCTTCTCTATATTGTGAGGTATACATGGAGAGACATGATTTACAAGTACACCAAATAAGGAGAAAGAAACAAACTACAAGAAGCTGACAGTTACAAACTGAACCCACCAAACCGCCCGGCTAATAGAGCTGTCCGCGCAAACCACCAAGTCGCCAACCCGCAACTCCACACGCGGACTACCCGTTATTCTAATTCTCACTCTGTTCGCCCAAGCAAGGATGCCTGACCACAGTCACTTGGCCGCTTCTAACTGCAAACAAGTTGTTGAAGAACTGAACAGATAATAGTCTGACAAAGGCAAACCGCTTACCTGCCGCAGACTGATCCTTTATTGAAAGCTGAAATGAGCCAGAGAAAATTGCCTTGTCGCTAACCACGACCACCTGCTGCTACCTGCCGCTAACTGCTATCGACTTATCCATTGTGGTCTCCTCTGATCAAATCAGAACCACAAGCAAGTCGCACAACCTGTGAACACACCAAAGGCAAAACTCAAACCACGCTAACAGAAAAGCTCTATCCATACAACAACTCGCGATCTCTCACTTATAATTCTTATTTTTTTCTCTTCGAGTCGGGGGAGGGGGGGGGGGGGGGTCCTATTTATAGTAGAGGTGAGGAGTGAGGTCACTACCTACAACGAATGGATAACCACACATATCAATAACGGGTAGCACACAACCTGCGCGCCTTGCTGAGATAACCTTGCCGAACTGTTCGTCGACTCTATGACAAGCCGCATGGACAACCCGCAGAATCCCAACAACACTAGTAATAAAACTGCAAGACCGCGAGTAGATAACCGGTCAGAGCTCCAACACCCAGTGGATACTAAGGACACTATCCGACCAGTTACTACCAGAGAGCTGACCCCAGATAGCCAAAAGATCAACGCCACCTATAACTGGCTAACCGCCATTCCACTGTGGGATGACAACCCGCGCAGTCTTCATACCAGACCGCCCAACCTATGCGGTTTACCAGACATCCCGGTCTGATGTCCAAACCCCCCGACCTCCACTTACACTTCAAAATTCAACAAAATTATAATTTCAAGTATCTTAAAACATTGTTTTGTGTCATGCCTTGAACATTATCTTGTAATGTGCAATGAAATTGAATATAGAAATCATATGTAGGATTGCTTACCATGTCTTTAAGTATGAGTAATATTTTATGTTTGATAATGGCTTACTCACTCACATCTTTGATAATCTACATATGACTTTAATCTTACTCTTGCATGATTGTGTAGTGTAACAACTTAACATTGTTGGTTGTGTGATTAGTTTACCTACAACACAAATAAAAACCTCTTTCATGCACCCATATATGAAGATGTGTTTTCCTTCAAAACTCTATGCTTGCAAAAACAAGTGAATTCAGAGACCTTTGTCATTAAGCTAAAATTCAAATGAATAATTGACAAAGATAACTCCACCAAGCACTACTCACCCTCCTGATAAGTCTTAATAAGCATTGTGAGGCTGAGCACCTTGGAGAGAATTGTAAAGTGTCTTGTGATAACACTTTTATTCACTACTTCTTCTTATATACCTGATCACAAATAAATCAAAGAAAACATAATATCTTTGATCCCCCGAGCACTACTTTGCACTCTGATAAGTCTTAATAAACATTGTGTGTGCAGAGCACCTTGGTAATTATACTATTTTTCATGTGCATTGAAAACAAATTTAGCTTTGTGGGTGTAATTAATTCTAAAAATGCATTTTCAATAATGTTGTGTTTATTCCATTATACATGTTGTTGAAACCAATAAATTGGTCTCTCGAGGAGTTCGGGCCCTCAACAAGTTGAGGGGTGACCAACACATACTCCTACTAAGGTAGAGCTCTAGGCTAAGAGGCTAAGGAACTAGGAACAAGGCAAAGGGCTTAGCGAGGAGGTCCCACCACACACCTGGAAGATCTTAGAGCGTTTCCCCTCACAAGCCAATGCTATGCTTGGGCACCTTTAGAGGCTCTCCCCACCCACCAAAAATTAGCTAGGGAGAGAGAAAGGCCAAAAGAGAAGTCCCTCCAAATGGTGCCCCTTGGGCTTATTTATAGTTTTTTGGACTGGGTCTGCTAATAACCACACTTTGGCTTAGGAGATTACCAAAATACCCTCGGATTTGTCTTGCAAACACCCAAATCCCGCCATTCTGAGGGGCTAAAAGCAGACAAGAATGCCTTCCCGGGGCCGGGCGAGAGGGGCTGACCTCCTCCCTTGCTCGCCCCCCTCACTGGGCTGGGCGAGCTGGGAGGACGCCCCTCTCACTGGGCTCACCCCCTGCTGGGGCGGGGGTGAGACCAGGAGGTCGCCCACCTCGGGTCTCTCCCCCCTTACTGGAGCGGGGGAGAGAGGGGGGCAGGCCGCCCCTACTCCCCTCGCCCCCTACTGGGGCGGGGGCGAGACAAGGAGGCCGCCCGCCTCGGACCTCGCCCCCCTGCTAGGGCGAGGGCGAGAGGGGGGCAGGCCGCCCCTCCTCCCCTCGCCCCCTACTGGGGCAGGGGCGAGACCAGGAGGCCGCCCGCCTCGGGTATCGCCCCCTTGCTGGGGTGGGGGCGAGAGGGGGAAGTCCACCCCTCCTCCCCTCACCCCCTACTGGGGGGGGGGGGGGGGGGGGGCGAGACCAGGAGGCCACCTGCCTCGGGTCTCGCCCACTTTCCGGTGTGGGAAGAGAGGGGGGAAGGCCGCCCCTCCTCCCCTCCCCCCTACTGTGGCGGGGGTTAGACCAGGAGGCTGGCCGCCTCAGGTCTCGCCCCCCCCCCCCCCCCCCCCCCCTTACTGGGGCGGGGGCGAGAGGGGGCATGCCACCCCTCCTCCCCTCGCCCCCCTATTGGGGCGGGGGCGAGACCAGGAGGCCGCCCGCCTCGGGTCTCTCCCCCCTTACTAGGGCGGGGGTGAGAGGGGGGCAGGACACCCCTCCTCCCCTCGCTTGCTGTCTTGGGTTCGTGCTGGAAAATAGTGTCAAAATACATCTTGGGTCTAGGGGGCCCACTCGGCGAATTTAGGGTTGTACACATATCATGTGTTTTGATTAAATCATTTGTATACTCTTATCAAAAACACTATTTGTACGATCATTATCTTTTATAAAACTTCTACTCATGAGTATTGGACTCTATTGCATATCTACGTTTTTTTCTACAATCTTTAGTAGATGCACTAGATAACATCGCATGATCTCTACAATGTATAAGTTTACTTTCTTTATGAATTTCAAACATTATCTTTTTGTCTTGTCTTGATAATGTAGATCATGCTAACATTTTTTTGAACTTACTTTCCGCTATGTGATGCGCAATTCTTAGCACACCGCTATAAGCTGTAGCAAGACTGCGGCACGAAACGGCAGTGTACCGATCATTCAAGTAATATAAAATGTGGGAGTGAATCCCCAAGTATCAAATCTTAAAGGAACACAGTTAGGTGGAGTTATCTATCGAGGACGGACTTGTGATTGAAGTCCCGAAGTCGGATGGAATGCGGGAGATTTGGTTTGGATTATGGAAAATAAAAGAAAATAACTACAACTACTCCTATGCAATGCCGCTATGCAATGCTTCGCCAAGCGGGATGGAAAACTATATGGGCCGCTATGCACCAATTCGCAAGGGCGGATGGACGAGTAGGCAAGCGGATGGAGTGGTATGTGCAGAATCGAATTGTGCAGGCCTTGAGCGCACTGCTTCGTTAGGCGATTGGATTACACGGGCCGCTATGCCACGCTTCGCTAGGTGGATGGAAGAGTTGTCTTACGGAATGGAATAGTTGGCTAGCGTAATGGGGTGGAGTGTGATGACGAATGTGGAAGATGGAAAATGGATGGGGGCGCACCTCATACACACATATGAATAATATGAACTCATAAACATGAATTAAACATTACAAAGCAAGACTCGTAGTGCACATCATCAAAATGTAGAGAAATCTAGCATTTACAACAATCAATACAAAGAAAGAGAAAGCAAGGAATCGACCCAATCCGAAGCCTTGTCAAAGATTCACGGTTGGAATCGCTGGGTTGTCAATCCGCGTCCAAGCTCGGTCCTCAACTGCGTCCGGGGTAGAGAAGGCTGTCACTACCTTCTAATGGCCCGTCTTCTTCGTGTCACGATCCAGCAGCATGTCCAAGCTTCCTTCTCCTTGGATAATGGTGGATGTAGGGCTAGATCCCTCTCCTTGGAGCTTGAGGATGATGGAGGCAGCCAAAATGGGCGGAGAACCTGCAGAAAGGGCGAAAACGGCGGACTGGGCGGAGCAAAAGTCGATCCAGATTAGGGCGTAAATCTACGCTTTTATAGAGAACAATCAGAAATTTGGTCACGCACGGTCGAACGCACGACCGTGCGTGAACTGTGCGATATTAATCGAGAACAAAGGCCAGGAAAATGAAGCAGGCGCGCCCGTGCATTTTACTCACGCACGGTTGAAGCCGACCGTGCGTAAAATCGCACGGGCAAATTTAGAAACCTCGAAATCCGGCAAACAGTAGGAGGTCGTGCCTTTTGTTCGCGCATGGTTGAGACCAACCGTGCGTGAAGAAAATGCACGAGCGGGGCAGATCACCATATTGACCAGCCGATTATAGCGCACGATCGCAACCGACCGTGCGTCAAGAAAATGCACGACCATGCAATTCATACAGGATGAATTCTGGGCAATATGGACGATCTGCCCTCCTGCACAACACATCCAAACTCTGGGAACACACCTCCAGCACAAGTATAAAAGCATAAAAAGAATGGGGAGCACGTTGTGCAATTGCACACTACAATGGGCCAACAAGTGCACTTCGTGAAGAAGTGTGATTAAGTGAAATATAAGCAATAATGAACTAGAAGTGAAGTGCAAGTGCGTGAAAACAAGCCCAGATGAGTCCGAAAATGTGTATAAAATTGGGACTCATCACACCCCCAAACTTACCTGTTTGCGCGTCCCGAGCAAACAAATCCGACGAGATAAGAAAATGGTAGTTAGCGTAGAGAATTGCAAAAAAAGAGTAGGATGCGAAGTATCATACTCATGCAAATAGAAATTCAGTAAAAGAAGATTCTAACTATACTAACTAATTTATAATAGTATAAATACGTAAATAAATATTTATGTTTACTCAGATGGTGAATCATGAAGATTTTTGCAATCATGCCCCAGTGTGAAAGTAGACAAGCCACTCAGGAGGGTGTTGCTAAAGACCGGAATTCAGGGGTAACTCCGCTGAAATCTATCAACGTCGTGAGCCATAAGCTTGCCCGGTCACACACTTTCCACGGTGCTAGCAAACTCAAAAGGTGAATCAGTAGGGCTTTCGGGTTTTTACGAGGCTTAGGTTACAGAATGATATACAATGATAAACATGATGGCTACGCAACCCAAATGAGCTAAAGGACAATGCTATACCTGAACAAGACCAAGAACAATGCTAGTGTGACACACCCCCAGACTTAGCTTGAAAACTGGGTGTGCGCACATCCCACTCCAAACAAATACCAACTGAATTTTTCTATTACGCCCAAGGGGATTTCTTTTCATTTCATTTTTTTCAGATATTGCTTCTAACTTCATTTTTTTCAATTATTTTATATCCCCCAATTGGTTTTCAAGAATGTATTCAGTATACAATATAATTTTTTTCACATTACAAAAAATTTCATACATCACACCCAAACAAGAAATATAATTTCAGTTAACTCACTACTTGGTTGCGATAATAGGATAAGCTTCAGGTTTTGGTGATTGAAAGAAGAGCTGAAACAAAGGAGGGGTGGGCACAAATTGGTTTGCAAAGGTAAGCGTGTAGGTCATGGAAATCAAAGCTCAAACTAGCCAACTAGATGGCCTACATCACGCTCAACTTTGTGAGTCGCTCTCACCCATGCTTCAAGAGTCGCTTGGGGCAAGTTCTTAGCCCACGAGAAAGATAAACCTTCCTTCCGAATCGAGCAACGCACAACTAGCGCTCGCTTACACACAGCACCGTGTTACCGCAAATTTCAGTCGCATTCACCAAATGAGTAAAATAAATCAAAAACTACGCAAAAATACTAATTGTAAATTAAAAGCATAGAGATAATCTAATTTTACTCAAATTTTTATGCAAGCACGAATATGCGACTAGAACACTACTGGAGTCAACATCACACTCCGACTTGCAATACCTAAACTAACATCCTATTTCAAAATCCCAACCAAAATAAGCAAGAACGGTAGCACACAAACAAGTGAGTGCGCGCTCATGTGGGTGTTGTGGTATGCAGTGCACTAGTGCACGTGAGTGGGCATATAAAATGACTCTCCCCCAGACTTAAACTAAGCAAACCACATAATGCATAGCATGAAAATCAAAAATAGAGCTAGGGGAAGAGAGTACCCAATGCTCAGCAAGTGAGCATACCAGAAGACGCATAAAAATCCAAGGTAAAGTCATCATACGAAGAATCATGACCACCGCCTTCATAAATAGAAAATACCTGCAGGGGTGAGCTCCGCAAAAGCAAACTAAAACAACACATAACTAACTAATTTTGTACAGAGAAAGAAAAAATAAAAGACAAAAATAAGTAAGATAACTACTGGGGTTATTGTCATCCCAGCACGACTTATTTAAAAACATAATAGTTCTAGCTAATGGGCGTATGAAAAAGGAAATGAACAGGTAATTGTTCTAATATGCGTGTCGGTAGAGGGTACCGATACGGAGACAAAACCGTTACCCCTCTACCTAAATAATAATACCTACTTAACACAGGTAGAGGAAATAGGAAGTAAGAAGAGGAGGAAGGCTGGTCCTCTCTCATCTCACCACAAAATAAATCCTTGCCCAGCAATGTATCATCTCCAGGGAGGCAGCAGGAGGAAAAGGCAATGAATGAGGCTTCCTCTATGGAGGAGTCAACCTCCTCACATAAGAGGATGCGCTCATCATTGACTTGAGCAGAATGCTCCAAGTCCTCCTGAAGTACCTGTGAAGACTCAGCCTGCACAGGCTCAGATGATGAAGGGGGGTTAGGAAATAAAAGAGAAGAAAAACATAAGTGATCTAAAATTAGAGGAGTGGTCCCGGTCTCACTCCCATCAGGTTGGGGAAGTAAAATAATGTTTGCATTGTCATCAATGCTACAAGGTTCGGCGGGATCAACAGTGGCCATGCCCAAGATTTGGACTTCCTCCACCGGTGCTGAGGAAAGCTCCTCTTGACCTAGAAGGTTGTCCTCCTCCATAGGAGCATTCATAACACATAGATCGCCAGCCTCATCCTGCGACACATCCTCAACAATGTCGTCAGAGACGAATGTAGTATGCACAACGGGGGAGGAATAGTGCTTGGATAAAAGTCAAGCATCAATTCCTAACAAAGAATGGAATCCATACATGGTGATATATGCACAGGTGAGATAGGCTCAGCCATGTCAGAGCCTAGATCAGACACAACTCTGATGAGCGTGTTTGCATCATTCCCTTCAAAACTTGAAGGTGATACATCAACGTAATCATAGGTGGAAGGTGTGCTATCAGAGTTAGGAGTTGGGACGATCCGGATATCCGTCTCGTCATCCTCGTCCAATTGACGAAGAAATGCAGCACAATACTTCAAGGCATGATCCATGCTCCGACCAAACAAGCACTATTTTGCATTTTTCTTCAACTCAAATTGAACCGGAGATGAATGCAAAAAGGGCATGTGCGGAGCGGAAGAGTAGCCATAGGACTTACGTGCACCATATGGAGTACCAGACGAAGTCGGTGCTTCATATACTGGGCCTTGATTCTTAGGGCTACTATCTCCCTTTGGAGATCTATCACTAGCATGAGATATATCTCCGCACAAATGGCAACGAATATTAAATGATGCCCACATTGTGTGAAGATAACTAGATTCAAAAGGAAAACACTATTGTGCAAAATACTACACCTAACAATAATTACTAAAGCAACCTAATATAAAACAGGAAAACGGAATAAGAAGAACTGAAATAAAATAAAGGATGCAATTTACAAATGGAAGGGCTTCTCTCTCAGATTCTCCCTCCCCAGAAAACTCACACGACTGTGTTCCCCGGCAACGGCGCCAAAAACTTGATGCGCAAATCTTAGCACAACGCTATAGGCGGTAGCAAGACTGCGGCACGAAATGGCAGTGTACCGATCGTTCAAGTAATATAAAATGTGGAAGTGAATCCCAAAGTAACGAATCTCAAAGGAACACAGTAAGGTGGAGTTATCTATCGAGGACGGACTTGAGATTGAAGTCCTTAAGTTGGATGGAATGCGGGAGATTTGGTTTGGATTATGGAAAATAAAAGAAAATAACTACAACTACTCCTATGCAATGCCGATATACAATGCTTCGCCAGGCGGGATGGAAAACTACACGAGCCGCTATGCACCGATTCGCAAGGGCGGTTGGACGATTAGGCAAGCAGATGGAGTGGTAAATGCAGAATCGAACTGTGCAGGACTTGAGCGCACTGCTTCGTTAGGCGAATGGATTACACGGGCCGCTATGCCACGCTTCGCTAGGCGAAGAGTAGTCTTACGGAATGGAATAGTAGGCTAGCGTAATGGAGTGGAGGGTGATGAAGGATGTGGAAGATGGAAAATGGATGGGGGCGCGCCTCATACACACATATGAATAATATGAACTCATAAACATGAATTAAACATTACAAAGCAAGATTCATAGTGCAAATCATCAAAATGTAGAGAAATCTAGCATTTACAACAATCAATACAAAGAAAGAGAAAGCAAGGAATCGACCCAATCCAAAGCCTTGTTGAAGATTCACGGTTGGAATCGCTGGGTTGTCAATCCGCGTCCAAGCTCGGTCCTCAACTGCGTCCGGGGTAGAGAAGGCTGTCTCTACCTTCTAATGGCCCGTCTTCTTCGTGTCACGATCCGGCCGCACGACCAAGCTTCCTTCTCCTTGGATAATGTTGGATGTAGGGCTAGATCCCTCTCCTTGGAGCTTGAGGATGATGGAGGCGGCCAAAAGGGGCGGAGAACCTGCGGAAAGGGCGAAAACGGTGGACTGGGCGGAGCAAAAGTCTATCCGGATTAGGGCGGAAATCTGCACTTTTATAGAGAACAATCAGAAATTTGGTCACGCACGGTCGAACGCATGACCATGCATGAACCGTGAGATATTAATCGAGAACAAAGGCCAGGAAAATAAAGCAGGCGCGCCCGTGCGTTTTACTCATGCACGGTCGAAGCCGACTGTGCATAAAAATGCACGGGCAAATTCAGAAACCTTGAAATCCGGCAAACAACAGGAGGCCATACGTTTTGTTCGCGCATGGTTGAGACCAACTGTGCGTGAAGAAAACGCATGAGCGGGGCAGATCACCATATTGAGCAGCCGATCATAGCGCACGACCGCAGCCGACTGTGCGTCAAGAAAATGCACGACCGTGCGATTCAAACAGGATGAATTCTGGGCAATATGGATTATCTTCCCGCCTGCACAACACATCCAAACGTTGGGAACACACCTCCAGCACAAGTATAAAAGCATTAAAAGAATGGGGAGCACATTGTGCTTGCCCCCAACCATAAAGCGCGCAATTGCACACTACAATGTACCAACAAGTGCACTTCGTGAAGAAATGTGATTAACTGAAATATAAGCAATAATGAACTAGAAGTGAAGTGCAAGTGCGTGAAAACAAGCCTAGATGAGTCCGAAAATATGTATAAAATTGGGACTCATCACTATGCCTTGTATGCTCAATATTGATTATTTACCATCTAAACATGTGTTATTATGTTTTGTTAACAAGTGACATTTGATCTTGGACTTCAATTCATAAAACATCAATTTTTACTAGACTAAAACTCTTACTCATTTCCATGCTTAAAATTCATATAAAGATGTTCATTTACAAAATCTTGAAACATGCTTTCCACTATTTTTAGTACTTTTTTGCTCAATCATGAATACTTTTCTTACCCAACAAGTGGGTAATGGTTAACTAAACTATTGATACTACACTCTTTCAAATCAACATTGTTTTACTCATTCACTATGTGATATCACTAAGTGGAAAATCCTTGTTATGCTCATTCCATCTATACATTAAAAAACTATATTAACTCTTTCATGATATATTTTCTCTCCACCCTCTTTTGATAATACCAACAGGGGACTTTGAAAGAAATTCAAACTTAAGGGGTGTAAAATACATAGGATGCTTTAATGTAGGGGAGCATTAATATAGGGGGAGCATCTATATAGGGGGAACATATGCATTTTATCACGCTTATATTTTTCTATAAACACAATTCTTATATTTGAATGATTTCATTCTAAGAGGATTTGTTATTATCAAAAGGGGGAGTTTGTTGGAACATGCTTTCCACATCTCTTGGTTTGAGAATAACAAATCCCATTGTATTTGATCATACTTGTCAGGTTTTTATAGTGTGCAGTAACTTCATCTCTCAATCCCCTGTGAGTACGATAAAGAAAGACGAGGATTCTCTAACACTACGAAGCTCTGCTGCTAACGTGGCGTAATAACACTACCGCTGATGGTAGCTTATACATAATTGGAAACAACATCGAGATGGAAATATTGTTGAGAAAGGAATGTCGACGGGACTCGGATATAGCAAGTTCTACAGCGGCGCATTAAGGCTAACGCTCGATGGTATCTTATGGCAATCCCGCCATCACGGTGCTGATTTAAGAGCGAAATAGGAAGGAGATATGATGGCTAAGAATGATATATCACTAACGCGACGCGTTAGTAATACCGTGGCACAGTAGGAAGGACTGCCTATTTTGGAGCAATAATGTTGTCTAAGATGACTCAATCCATGTGTCAGCCTATTGCAAAAAGAGGCTACCTCCCGGCAATAGCAATACCGCTGGCGCTAGGATTCTAGTTGTTGGCACCAAAAATGGTACCTCCATAATTCACACTAAAAGGGGGATGGGAGAAAACTACGGAGTGCAGGTTACTGAAGACAAGATGCTGAGAAGCAATAAAATCAATCACAGAAAATCGAGACTGCTTACACAGGATGTAAGATGGAGGCTCGAGGCAAAAAGGTCCCTTTTCAGGTACCCCTACCCCTCTATTTATAGACGAGGGGGCTGCCCAAAGGGGCAGATCTGAAAACTACGGGCTGCCCGGGATACAGGAGAGCCGGGGCAGGGAAAAAGGGGGTGTAAATAACAAAAAAGAGAGAAAGGACCAGACCGCGCGGTCTGGCGATCTGATGAGCTTCTAACCGCCTGGGCCTTGGAGATTTTGGCTGGGAACTCAGCTGGTGGTCTGGGCGGTCTCCCAAATTGGAGATCGCGGAGACCGGTACTTTTGACCTGTGGGAGGAGATCGCGGGCTTTCCGGGCAAACATAATCCCCGCACATTTTGAAGTTGCACTGGAACTTCGAAAATGTAGATTTTGACCACCGAGACCGCGACCGTTATTAATGCGATTTGGCCTATAAATACCACGGTGGAGGCTTGGATTTCAAAATCTTCTGGAAGAAGCTGATAATTTGAGTTCCAAGCGATCATGACTTTTTGAGACCGCGGAGGGTTTACAAAGATGGATGCTCTTGATTTGATGAAGGCAGCAGCGCAGGCAAAGAAATCTCCCAAATCTGCACTTAAGACAAAAATAATTATCAAAAAGCAGACCGCGGGTTCTGAAAAGAGAACTAAAGAGAACGAGATGCAAAGAAATCTCCCAAATCTCCAGAATTCAGCCCTTCATCTTCGAACGGCGGTCTCACCAGGATCTTGTCATCAATCTTATATTTTTCTGTATAAGAAAAGTATTCTTTCTCAAAAAGCTGACTGGCTTTGTGATCGGCATCCAGGAAGACCTCGGAAGCTTTGGAGCGTGCGGACACCATTTTTAATGATCGCTGATTTTGACGATCTGGGAGAATTCAAGAAGTGTATAGCAATGAACCGGGAGGTTAACTATTTATAGAAATTTGAAGACATTTTCGTAATGATTACATTTCTCGAGACCGATTGGCAAAAGATCCAGATCGCTGAAACAACATGGATTAGAAAAAGAAAGCAAACATATTGAACGATCTATTCATTTAGAGACCTCAATAATCATAATTTTCACAAGTATAAAGGGATCGCATTCACAGATTATATAGATCGAATGTCATATATCATAAAAAGAAAAAATAGTATCCTAGGTGTCAATATTATTACAGACCATAAACAAATATTGTTCTTCAAGATCGCAGAAAGCAGAAGGGAAAGTCTGATCCTATTTTCTCTGTTCTCTTTTCCTTCCTATGTAAGCTGCAACGTCTTGCATCTCGTTCACTGAGGCTAGGGCAGATGCCAAGCTGAGGTTTGCGGCCATGGCAGCTGTATGAATCTTGGACACCTTGCGGTCAACCTGCTCAACCGGAATCACCATTATCTCAGACGATCTTCGATCAGGGAGACCGCTGGATGGGCCCGGCATCATCATGTGAGAATGACCGCCCCTTAGGGTAGCGATCTCAATGGTAAGCGCGAAGGCCTTCCCTCTATAATATTCAACCTCCTTCTCTGATTTCTGGAGCTTCAATTCGTATTCCTCCCGAACCTGCTTCTCTTTTATGCGCAACTGTTCTTCAAAACTGGCGGTCTGAACCCGGAGATGATCCTCGAGAGCTCGCTCGCGATCTCGCATGGTCTTCATGTCGTCAAGCATAGGTTTGTGAAGCTCAGCAAACTCTGGGGGATCGTTTTGTTCTGCAAAATTTCTCCTTCTTCAGGAGCCAAACTGATACCATCATCTGCGGTCAGAAGAAATAATCAAATATCTAGAAATAATCACAGAAGAGAAAGGGAAAGATTGCGTGAAAAATACTTGAAAAAGCAACAAGACCGCAGTATGGAAAGGTCTTATCAACGTCCTTTGAGACCGCAGTATCGGCGGTCAACAAAAGGCGGTCAGATCTCCTTAAGCATTCTAGATCGAGTTTTTCTAGTTCTCTTTTTTGTGACCGCTCACCCTCTTTTCTTCTCTTAATTTGAGTTCCAAGCGATCAGACTTGCCCTAGCCTCAGTGAACGAGATGCAAGACGTTGCAGCTTACATAGGAAGGAAAAGAGAACAGAGAAAATAGGATCAGACTTTCCCTTCTGCTTTCTGCGATCTTGAAGAACAATATTTGTTTATGGTCTGTAATAATATTGACACCTATGATACTATTTTTTCTTTTTATGATATATGACATTCGATCTATATAATCTGTGAATGCGATCCCTTTATACTTGTGAAAATTATGATTATTGAGGTCTCTAAATGAATAGATCGTTCAATATGTTTGCTTTCTTTTTCTAATCCATGTTGTTTCAGCGATCTGGATCTTTTGCCAATCGGTCTCGAGAAATGTAATCATTACGAAAATGTCTTCAAATTTCTATAAATAGTTAACCTCCCGGTTCATTGTTATACGCTTCTTGAATTCTCCCAGATCGTCAAAATCAGCGATCATTAAAAATGGTGTCCGCACGCTCCAAAGCTTCCGAGGTCTTCCTGGATGCCGATCACAAAGCCAGTCAGCTTTTTGAGAAAGAATACTTTTCTTATACAGAAAAATATAAGATTGATGACAAGATCCTGGTGAGACCGCCGTTCGAAGATGAAGGGCTGAATTCTGGAGATGAGAACAGATTCATCATTCCCGTCGATCACTTCGAGTATGGCCTTCAAATCCCCATTCCTTGGGAGATTTTAGAAGTGATGGATTACTATGGGTTCGTGTTTGCTCAGCTCCCCCTGAACTCAATCGGTCTGATGAATGTTTTCATCAACTATTTGAGATCGGTAAAGATAAAGTTTACTATGAAGATCTTTCGAGGGACTTTTTCTGCTAAAGTATTAAAAGAGGGTCAGAAGAAAGAAGAATTCAAAGGATTAATGTACTTTTCCTGTATTGGTATCAAAGTTCTAAATCTCCCTAACAAGGTTCCTCTCTGGACTGAGAGATATCTGGTTTTTGAGGGCGATCTCGGCGGTCTCGCCAGCCGACCTTCTCTGCGAGCAGAATGAATATTCAGAAAAGAGAAGTCGATCTCAGAAGAGGAGCTAGCGATCTTGATGTGGCTGGCGGGCAAGAACTTCGATCTTATTCATTACCTGGCGATATGGCCCGAGATCGCTGAGGTTTCGCCAGAAGAAAGTAATAACTCTTGCGATCTCCTATAGCTTTAGTAAACCTTATTTCACCCTACTAACTGTTTCTTTTGCAGCTTCTTTTGCGATCCCAGAAGTCGATCTTGTGACTCCAAAGGGAGAGGTCCTTACTCAAAGGGAGAAATGGCTTCGCTAAGACCGCCAAAGAAAGGAGAAGGAGATCGCTGAAGAGGGAGATCTTGAGGGAGAGCCCTTTCCTCTGATGGGCTTTGGAAAGAAGTTAAAGGATACCAAGGGGAGACCGCTCCTTAAATGGAGTGAGACTGGGAACTCTATGAAGGTGTCCACCGATCTCCCTTTCTTTGGAGGGAGGTTATCGAACCATGCATTCGCGGTCACCGCTGCTCTTTACGGGAAGAAGAATGCTACCGAGGCGTTAAGTCATGAGATCGATTGTCTCCCTGATATATGCGCGCAAGCGGCTATCCGAAGCACAATTCTCAATCACCATATGGGGCGGTCTCTTCGAGCATCATTAAAACATGCAGAATGTCTGCAAGATCGATTTGATGTAAATATTAAAAATGCGATCTCAAATTTTTACTTTACCTTGACCGCGCGGTCTGAGACATTTTCTTTTTACAGGATTACAAGAAGACCACTTATGACATTCATAATCCAGACTACCTCAAGTCTCTGATGACTCATGTGAGAGATGCATCAAATAAGACGATCGCTGTCCTTCATGAAAAAGGTGGTCTTACTGCTGATTTCCTGGATACATCATTTGCCGATCTCTTTCCTGATGTCGCGGAGATGATCGAGAATGAAGAAGCGAAGAAGAGAGGTAAGGAGTCCGAGACCGCAGAGACCGCTGAAGACGAGTCCGTTGAGATCGTGGAAGATAAAATTGATAGTGATCCTGCTTCTCTTAGTGGAAGTTTGTTCGAAGGAGAAGAGACGAGCTTGACAGCGATCTCTGATTCGGGGTCGAAGGAGTCAGACAGCGAAGATGAGTCTTCTGAGAGATCGACTTCCTTTTTGACACAGGAGCGATCTCCCAAGAAAATGAAGCGAAAGAACTAGATTTCTTTTTGTTAGATAATCATGTAACTGCCGGTCAGTGACCGTGCCATATACTGTAACTCTTCTGAGATGAATTGATGATTATTTTCTATATGAGTGAATCCCCTTCTCTTATCTGTATTATTTTTGCTGCAATGTACGGTAAATCGATCACGACTAACGTCTTATATGATCACACTTCTGAGAAATAGGGCCAGCATTCGATCTCAATGCTTTAGGTTTCATTGATCTCTAATAATCTCAGGTTAACACTTGATAATAAATATTTATGGATACCGAATCAGTAGTCTTGATATATTCAGATCGCTATCTGAATGAATCTCCTCCGTCTGACAAACTGAAGGATAATTTGTGTTCGACGAAATCCTTGTTTGTTTGACGAGCGGAGAATAATAGACCTTGTCAATAATAATGTCAGCGATCTCAATATCTTCAGATCGCCATGCGACAAGGACAACTATCACTTGGTGAAAAATAAGAAATCTTTACGAATACTCCCCATATATCTGAGCAATAGGAGGCAATACTGAGCTTGCGATCTGGCGATCACGTTCAACCCAGGTCGTTCCCAACTTTTCTCTAAAGAACTGTCTCGGCGATCACTCCTATCCAAGTCCTGGAGAGGATCAAGCCGGCAATCATGAATAACCCGAATCACTTTTTGAGGAAAAGAACTTGCGGTCTTGAACATTCCTGACCGCCCGATCTCAATGAGGAGGGGATGTTTAGAACAGAAAAAGAAAAGCTCAAAATGATCTCAAGGGCAAGTGCGGTCATGCCTCGAGGGCTACACCGACATTGCTTTCCTCGAGAGATCATTTAAATCTGCAACAAACTTGCCATTTCTATCAACCATGTTCCAATGAGTATTCGAAAGTCACAGAACAAAAAATGATCCATAGGGCAGGTGTGGTTATGTCGCGGAGGCTATACCGACATTGCTTTCCCTGGAAGATCATTAGGTCTGTAATAGTGTCCTGAAAAGCGTGACATAGCTGATCATTCACCTGGAACTCCCTTGATCTTGAGGTGTGTTAGATGTCAGCTAGAACCCGACATCCTAAACGACCACCGCACGAGCTTGGCGAGCTACTGCTACACAGATGTGAAATCTCCCCAACATCTGTGGTCCTGGCAGATTTACATCTCAAGCTTCAAGTCGAGGGGGAAAGAAGTAGGATCCGTCGATGTCTCGTTTAGCAGAATTTAACTTTGATAACAATTCACTTTTGATACTTGCCTTCCATCATTTATATATCAAATAAAAGGGGTCAGAGACAACATTATCATAAAGTTCAAAAAAGAGGTAAATATGAAAAAATTGAACTGGCTTAAAGTACTTAAGAGAAAAAACGTTTGAGGTCATCTCCACTCCACGTATGAGGCAACTCTTCTCCTTCATAAGTTTGGAGACGATAAGCACCACTTTTGAGTACTTCTTTTACCACGAATGGTCCTGCCCAGTTTGGATTTAGCTTCCCTACTAAACCGGATCTTGCTGCCATATCCACTTTCTTAAGAACCAAATCTCCAGAGGCAAATTCCTTGATCCTGACATTTTTGTTGTACAACTTTGCCATTCTTCTTTTTACTTATCCTTGTCTGATCGTTACCGTATCCCTTAATTCTTCGATTAGATCAAGACTGCATTTCAGCTCTTTATCATTGCCTTCCATCCATTCATCTTGGTTTTGCTGAGATAACAAGACCCTTGGACTTTTTACCTCGAATTCGACCGGAATAAGGGCTTCTAAGCCATGAGATAACTTGAAAGGAGTTTCCCCAGTGGTTATGGTTGGAGTTGTTCTCAAGGCCCATAGTACCGAAGACAACTGTTCTACCTAATTACCTCTTAGATTTTCAACCTTCTTCTTCAAAAGATTTATTATAAGTTTGTTGGCAGCTTCCACTTGGCCATTGCTTCTAGGATGATGTACTGAAACAAAGCGTAACTCGGTACCAATCTGATCACAAAAAGTTATAAGTTGAGGATTGTTGAATTGAGAGCCATTATCTGTGATAATTGCCATAGGAATCCCATGCCTGCATACTATCTCCCCCCAGATGAAATTTCTCACAACTTGGGTAGTAATTTTGGCCAATGCTTTTGCCTCGATCTATTTGCTGAAATAGTCAATCATGACTATAACATACCGGCATTGTCCGCTCGCCATAGGAAAGGGCCCAATCAAATCCATTCCCCAAACTGCGAATGGCCACGGGGTTGCTATAGATTTGAGCTGTTGAGCTGGTTGATTCTGAAGGGGAGCAAACTTTTGGCATTGGACGCACTTCTTAGCGGACTTCTCTGCATCCTTCCTTATTTCAGGCCAGAAGTATCCTTGCCTTAGAATACTCTTCTCCAATGTCCGTGCTCCAGAGTGACTGCCACACTCTCCTGAATGAACTTCCTGGAGAACAATAGGAATTTTCTCCTCGGAGACACACCGGGCTAAAGGTGATAGGAAGATTTTCCTGTAGAGTATTCCTGCAATAAGATAATAGTGAGCTGCTTTGATCCTAAACCTCTTCTTATCTCTTACTATTGAATGACCTTTCCGGTTGAGAGATAAAGAGTAAACGGATCCATCCAAGATGAGCGTTGATCTATTTCCATAATTTCTCCTTCTTTGGTTGCTGGATGGAACAACTCTGAGGTTGTCCCTCCCGAGAGAAGACCAAACTTCGCTAATTCATCAACCTCTATGTTTTCCTCTCTTGGGATATGCTGAATAACAGAACTCTTGAATTTCCCTATTTCGATCTTTACCAAGGTTAGATATTGCTTCAAGGTATGATCTCTAGTTTTGAAAGTCCCATTCACTTGAGACGCCATTACCAAGGAATCCATTTTTACCAGGACATCATCAATACCCAATTCTTTAGCAAACCTGAGACCAACCAACAAAGCCTCATATTCTGCCTGATTATTGGTTACTGGAAAGTAAAACTTCAGTGCTTGATCTAGTCTGACTCCATTCGGATTAATTAGAACAACCCCTGCTCTGGATGAATTCCTTCCTGAAGCTCCGTCTACGAAAATTGTCCAAGCAAGGGATGCCCCGATTTCCTTTTCTGATACGACTTCCTTCGTATCTATTAAAAAGTCTGCCAAGACCTGCGCCTTGATTGCTACCCGCGGAATGTATGAGATGTCAAATTCGCTTAGCTCTATTGCCCATTTGGCTAGCCTTCCAGAATGCTACGGCTTCTCGAGAATACTTTTTAGTGGTAAATCGGTGACAACTTGAATTTAATGGGCTTGGAAATAAGGCATCAATTTCCTTGCCGAAGTTACGAGCATTAACGCTAGCTTTTCTAGAATTGGATAACGGGTCTCTGCAGCTTTCAGAATTTTACTAACGTAGTAAACTGGAAATTGCTTCTTCTTTTCCTCTCGGACCAATACTGAGCTTATGGCATCAGAGCCAACTCCCAGATACAGAAAAAGATCTTCTCCCTCCCTGGGGCTTTGGAGTAGGGGAGTTGATGTCAACTGCCTCTTCAATTGGTCAAAGGCATCATCACATTCTTTTGTCCATTCGAACTTAGCCCCTCCCCGGAGGGTTTTAAAGAAAGGATCACTTTTATCCCCGGACCGAGAGATAAAACGACTTAGGCCTGCCATTCTTCCCCCTAACTGCTGAACTTCCTTAGGGGACTTAGGCGGAGACATTTCCAAGATGGCTCTTACTTTGTCTGGATTGGGCTCCAATCCTTTCGCAGTGAGGAGATGGCCAAGAAACTTTCCTTTGCTTTCCCCGAAAACACATTTCAAAGGATTTAACCTCATATTAAAAGTTCGAAGAGTTGGGAACGTTTCGAATAGCTCACTAAGGTGAGAAGAGAATGATTTGCTTTTTATTAGGAGGTCGTCAACGTAAACTTCTAGATTTCTTCCTTTTTGACCTTTAAAGACTGTATCCATCATTTTTTGATATGTTGCCCCAGCCTTTTTTAGCCCGAAGAGCATCACAAGATAGCAGAAACAACCGTCATTGGTGATAAACAAAGTATGAGGGATATCGGGTTTATGCATTCTGATTTGATGATAGCCCGAAAATGCATCTAAGAAACTCATGAAAGAATAGCCTACTGCAGAATCTACTAAAGAATCTATCTGAGGCAAGGGGTAGCAATCTTTAGTGCAAGCTTTATTGAGTTTCGTGAAATCGACACACATCCTCCACTTTCCTCCAGACTTCTTAACCATTACAACATTTGATACCCATTCAGGGTATTGAATTTCTTGAACAAACTTAGCCTTCAGCAGCTTTTTCACCTGTTCTCGGATGGGCTGGGCAAGAGTCGTTGCAACAGCTCTCTTTTTCTGCTTAATAGGGATGGAGTTGGGATTAATATTGAGATGGTGGCAAGCGACATCTGGATCAACTCCTGGCATGTCGTCCGCTGACCAAGCTAAGACTTCCAGATTCTTCAGAAGGTAGGAGATTAGGATACTCTTGTCAGCTTCAGGCAATTCAGCGTTGATGGAGAGGCTCTTACTCTCATCTCCCTTGCTGATGGGAATGGCTTGAGTCGCTTGGGCAGGTTCCAAACGAACTCTATCTTTTGCGTCTTCTTCCTCGGCTTCTTCAGCAGCTATGATTGGTTCGGGAATTTGGGCTGAGATTGCCATCGCAGCTTCCTGGGGGGAAGAAGACATGATCACATTGATAGTTTTTACATAGCATTCCCTGGCTTTCCTCCGATCACTCCTGACCCGATGCTGCTTGCCATTTAGGGAAAATTTTACTGCTTGGTGGTATGTCGAAACCACCGCCTGATATCCGTTCAAAATAGGTCTCCCAAAAATTGCATTGTAGCTGCTAGGAGCATCAACGACTATGAATTTGGCAAGCCTTATTATTTCTCCCAAAATTATAGAGAGAGTGACGAGTCCATCTACCTCCTTCTTTTCCCCTGAAAAATTGTAAAGAGGTCCCTCAGTAGAGAGAAGAGGCTTACCTGTCTTCAAAGCATCGAAGGCCGGCTTGAACGTTCACCGAGCTCCCAGTATCAATAAGGATTTTCTCCACCGTATAATTTTCTATTTCTTCTTTTATGACGACCGCATCGTCAAAAGGATTTGGGGTTGAAGAAAGATCTTCCTCCCCGAAGGTGACGATTCCTCCAACCGGGGTTGAGGAGGTAGTAGCAACCTCCGAACGGCAGACCCTTTTCAAGCTGGCCTTCCTTGAAGACTCTGGTCCTGCTCCACCATGAATACAGAAAAGGTTGCCTAGAGCACCTTCATCATTAGCGTCCTTGCATTCACTGGTGAAACCGATGTTGCCAAGATGGCCAATATCATCAACCTCCTCACATTCCCAGCGGATCCATGCTACTTCCTTGGCCTTGGAAGTTGAAGCCTTGGAGGGATCATTCTTTTGAAAAAGATCCCGGAGCTTTCCTTCTTTTAGGAGCTTCTCCACTACCACGCGGAGGGCTCTACAGTTTTCTGTCAGATGACCTGTTTCTCTGTGATATTCATAGTAAAGAGTCGGGTTCCGAGAATTCAGGTCGGAACTAAGGGGAGCAGGCCTTTTGAAAAAAGGCTGCTTATGCAGGACTTGAACTACTTCATTCATAGAGACACCAAGGTCTGTAAAGGACTCTTGGGAATCATTATAGGATGGCTGGAAAGTCGGGAGAGAGGGATGAATATATTGAATCTGATGGACAGGGGTGGCTTGCGGGGTTGGAGCAGCTGGGATTGGCAACAAAGGACCTTTGGGTTGAAAAGGCTGATTCCCTTGATTGGCACGGTGATTGCGGAAGTTCCTACCCCTTGGAGCAGGAGGTGGAAACTCTTGACGGGGCTTTGAGGAAGACGGGGCGGGGTAGAATCCTGCAGAGCCTTTCTGGCTGGCCCTATTGGTCAGATTGGTTACATAGGTGGGGTTGTTGATCTCCCCCTCAATATAACGATTGGCAATGCTAATCAACTCCTGATAAGAGTTGGGCTCTTTGGTGGTAACCTTGAACTTGAGAGGGCCCTCCTGCAGGCCACTAATCAAGGCTGTCATATACAGAGCTGGATTCATATCTCTGATCCCTAGGATCTCTCTCTGGAATCGGTCGACAAAATGAGCGGCAGTCTCATTTTGACCTTGCTTGATCTTGAAGAGGGTCGCAGGACCACTCTTGCTCTTCTTGGTGGTTGCAAACCTCAAGAGGAGCTCATTCCTTAGAACGGAAAAAGCTCGGGATGGATTGGGAGGGCAATTTATAGAACCACTCCCTAGCAGATCCATCAAAAGAAGTTATTAACAACTTACATCTCACCCCATCTGAGATGGTTCGTAGGGCAACGACAGATTCAAAAGCTTGGAGATGGGACATAGGATCACTCTCTCCCGAAAACACAGGGAGACGAGGCTCTCTGAAGCCATTTGGAATTGGTTCTCGATGAATTTCTTCAGTAAAGGGGGAGGGCTCCCCTATTTCAGAAACACCTGGGGGAGCAAGGAATGGAGCAGGAGGGGCTGGAGGATAAGCAAAATCCTCTTCAAAGTTCAAAGCTTGGGCTGGGGGCCCCTGAGCAGCTGCTCTAAAAGAATTATGATGGGCAGCGAACTCCTCATGCTGAGATCGCTGAGGAGCTGCAGGCTGAAGATTCGAGCGATCGCAAGGCTGACCGCTTGCCATTCGGTTGGGGGTAGCGACCTGGCTAGGAGGAAGGATCTTCTGGGAGATCACAGCCAGAACCTGGTTCATGGCCTCGATCTGCTTAGCGGACTCAAGCTGAGTCCTGACAACCTCTTGATGCTCGCGAGTGGCCTCCTGCTGAGACCGCGCGATCTCTTGCTGAGCAGAAGCGACCTCGTGTCGAGCTCGAGCGGCCTCCCTGAGAGCTTGCTCGACGCGAAGCTCAAAACGGCGCTCAAGAGCTTCCAAGGAATTGTGATCGATTTGGAGGTGGTCACTGGAAGACCGAGCTGGGCGGACTCTACGCTCAGACATCTTGAAAGTCTAAAAATTCACCAGAACACTCTGAATCTGAAGGTCGCGTGTTCGTTCTGTTGGCACCAAAAATGGTACCTCCAAAATTCACACTAAAAGGGGATGGGAGAAAACTGCGGAGTGCAGGTTACTGAAGACAAGATGCTGAGAAGCAGGAAAATGATCATAGAAAATCGAGACCGCTTACACAGGATGTAAGCTGGAGGCTCGAGGCAAAAAAGTCCCTTTTCAGGTACCCCTACCCCTCTATTTATAGACGAGGGGGCTGCCCAAAGGGGCAGATCTGAAAACTACGGGCTGCCCGGGATACAAGAGAGCCGTGGCAGGGAAAAGGGGGTGTAAATAACAAAAAAGAGAGAGAGGACCAGACCGCGCGGTCTGGCGATCTGATGAGCTTCTGACCGCCTGGGACTTAGAGATTTCGCCTGGGAACTCTGCTGGCGGTCTGGGCGGTCTCCCAAATTGGAGATCGCGGAGACCGGTACTTTTGACCTGTGCGAGGAGATCGCGGGCTTTCCGGGGAAACACTAGTCTATTTAAAGAGCAGTCTTCCTCCTTTTAGCGATGCTGATACATGAAGAATCAAAAGCTACAACTCCTGAACTTTCGTGTGAGCCTCCTCCTTACAACCAAGAGAACTCCATCAACGTTCGTGAATGCTAAGAACTTGTAGATGGATCGATCATGCCTACATCATATTCAAGTTCAATCTTTGAGAGAATTTTTGATGTTTTAGTTTTTCTTATAAATGATTATAACTCTTATTTTTATCGATAGAGAAATTCTCCCTTGCTGGCAACTAGGGCCTTGCGAGGACTAGGAAGAATTTGCTGTGTGGGTGTGGCGACTAGGTCTAGGGCTATCTAGGTGGCGGATTTAGGCCTCATCTGGGGAGAGATAGGCTAGAGCCAACCAGTCCTTCGGAAAAGGGTCGGTATAGAAAACCAAAAGGTTTTTTTACGTACACCTTAATGTCAAGTGTCATTGGGATCATGTTTTTTGTAATCGTTCTTAAAGCAATAATATTATCATTTTCTCCCGTATTGATTCGTTCTCTTTGATCCTTGAAATCTAAGCAAAAAGAGAGTTCTCTACCGCTAACGCCGAGCGATAACTTCTATCATTGGCGGAAGCAACAGAGTCTCCATCTCTCTTACCTTGAGCATTATTGTCTTATAAAAGCACAAAGCATTGTCATAAGTGAAATAATTCGTAAAATATATTCAACATGTATCTGTAATTTCACTTAATCTATAAAGGTTTTTAAAATCCTTATTCACCCCCCCCCCCCCCCCCCCCCGCCACCCCCCGCTCTAAGGGCGCCTACAAATCCAACACTATATTGATTCCATAATTATGGGTACATCCACTTTCCCCCTTCACCTATCTAGCAGAGTGCTAACTTAGGGCAACTCCTCTAAATTTCTCAGATCAAATGATCCTACACTCATAGTCCTTGAATCCTACAACTCAGTAACAACAGTCCCTTAACTCAGACCTTTAACACAAGGTCCTACCGCTCAGTTCTCAAAACACAAGATCCTACACTCAGGCCAAAAATAGCCCTACCTCAATCTCTCTAACAAGAGATTTACACTAAAATCTTTTCAAAGATCCAACCTCAGATCATAATAATCCTACAACTCAAATTCCCACTGGAATCCTACAACAATCTCGGGTCCAAAAAGGATCCTACAATTAAAAAGAGTTTAGGGTCCGTTCGTTTGGACGGAATTGGAATTCGATATTGGAATTGAATATTGATGAATATTGTGGAATTAAATATTGGTGACTAATTCCAATTCCAATGTTCGCCTAATAAACAATATTGTTGAATATTGTGGAATTAATCAATAGTTTTGTTCGTTTGTTAAATAAACTTCAATTTAAGAATTGAAAAATATTACGAAGAAGCTAATATTTATCACATATATCATAAACAAATGTATGTCATGGCGACGATTTTTGCGCCCGAGGGTGATTTTTTTGCCCGAGAATGATTTTTTTTGCCCGAGCGCGATTTTTTCCGCCAGGGCGCAATTTTTTCGCCCAACCGCAATTTTTTCGCCCAGGCACGCATTTTTTGCCCTGGCTCATTTTTTCGCCCGGGCGCAATTGTGTCCAGGGCACGATTTTTTTGCCCGGTGCAATTTTTTTCCCGGGTGCGATTTTTCCACCCTCCCGGCAGAATAAAGCTCGCACAGGCGATAAAAGTGCGTCCCGGCAAAAAATTGCTCCCCGGTGAATAAAACAGGATCGAAAAATTTGCCCCCGAGCCAAAAATTCTCGCCCGGGAAAAAAATTCGCTCCCGGCCAAAAAAATCATGCCCGGGCGAAAAAATTGCGCCTGGGCGAAAAAACTTTCTCGCGGGCAAAAAAATCGCTCCCTGACGAAAAATCGCGCTTGAGCGAAAAAATCACGCCGGGGCGAAAAAATCTCCCCTGGGAGAAAAATTCGCGCTCGGGCGAAAAATTCGCGTCCGGGTGAAAAATTCGCGCCCGGGCGAAAAAATCGCGTCCGGGCGAAAAAAACGCTCTCGGTGAAAAAAGCGCGCCCGGGTGAAAAAATCTCGCCCGGGTGAAAAAATCCCGCCCGGGTGATAAAATCCCGCCCGGGTGAAAAAATCGCGCCCGGGCGAAAAAATCTCCCACGGGAGAAAAATTAGCCCACGGGCGAAAAAATCGCGCCTGGGCTAAAAAAATCGCTTTTGGGCGAAAAAATGTTGCCCTGGCGAAAACTCGCGCCCGTGCGAAAAAATTGCCCCTAGGCAAAATTTTCGCTGTCGGGCGAAAAAATCTTGCTCTGGCGAAAAAATTGTGCCCGACGACAAACGCGCGCCCGGACAACAAACACGCGCCGGATTATAAAAACACGTGCACGGCGACAAAAACGCGCGCCCGGGCAAAAACGCACGCACGGGCGAAAAATGCGCGCCCAGAAGAAAAATTCATGCCTCGGCGAAAAAAGCACTCACACCCGAAAAATGCGCGCCCGATCGAAAATCGTGCGCTCAGACGAAAAAAATGTCTCGGCCAGAATTATCTAATTCTTATATAGATTGGAAAGAATTATGTTTGGTTCAAAATGAATTCCACTGAATTCATTAAAATTTCAATTCCAACGTCAAGTGCGTAAACGAACGACAAAATTGGAATTATACCGACAATTCCAATTACAGGAGCTCAATTCCGTCCAAACGAACGGACCCTTATAGATATTCTATCTCAACCAACAAAATTTCAGTCTTCAATAGAAGCACTATGAAAGCTTCTTCTTCCTCAATCAGCCTTTGAATGTATCTGCATGAAATTGATTTGAGTGGATCAAGATGAATTACTCAAGAGAGGAATGTTCTTCTATAAAAGAATAGATCTGTTGAGCTTTTGAAAAGAAACCTCTCAGATTTGTAGTGACTGTAGACTGGATAGAATTCTATAGATTGATCACTAAAAAATACTTGCACAGAAAATCTTTCTAAGTGTATGCATGTGTGCCTTCTTTTTAAGTGTATATATATTGGTATCTTGTTCATTTTTCATATCCCTTTAATTTATATAAAGGACTATATCGGCAGGGGCCTTGCTTCAGAAAAAACGAAAGCTTCAACGACTAGATATTTTCCCTAACGAAAGTCCTTTAAAAGATGGCAATCTGAATCAATGAGTATAATCTATTTCCTCTTAAAACACCTTGATTATTGCAGCAGAAAGCGGAACTCCAATCAATTTGGATGACATCCCAATTTATGGCTTGATTTTAGCATAAGGTCATTAGAACACACTTCAGGTCGATAAAATAGTTTATGCATTTGATATAATCCTTTAGCACGTGTAGTTGATAAAATCCTTTAGTACTTATAGTCATGATGTAGTACACAATCTTCATCTTATAAGCATAACCTGATGCATTACATAATTGAGCAATCAATACTGGAAAGATACTTCTGTCATAGTCTGGACGATGTAGTCAATTAAATCAGGCAGTCTTCCAGTCGATGCAGTCGATAAGTTACTTAACTGTCTAGTCGATGTAGTCAAAAAATTACTTAAATGTCTAGTCGATGCGATCGACAAATGACTTATCTTCCAGTCGATGCAGTTGATATTTTCCTTTGTCATTTCATCGATGTAGTCGACATTTGACTTAAACTAAACTTTGCTTCTCCCTTTAATTTCTATTATCCATGTTGCTTTTCCTCATGATAATGGCATGTCTAATATAGGATTAGATCATTGGTCAACATGAGTTTTGTACCTCGAGGAATTATAATGGCAAAACCATGTTTGGGTGACCATAAGCCTAACATTATATTAGCCAAGCATTTCTACTGTACCTGTCTCAACAAAACTCATACAAGCATCAATTACAAAATGTTTATTGTCATCTTAAGGCCTTCTTCAAATCAGGAATCTTATGGATAATATTCCCAACAATCTCCCCATATTTAAAGAAGAAAGAACCTCATATGACAATAGACATATTGACATAAAAATTATAATCAAGATAGAAATACTTAGATAGCAAGAGCATTCCAGATTATATAAATAAATATGTTCAGATATTATGGAGTTCAGCAATAAGATAAATAAGTGCAATTCCAACAAAAGTTTAAAGCAAGCTCTAAGGTTTTTCAGCACTCTTGAGCAGCTTTCCTCTTTTGTCTTTGGAAGTATCCCCATGGGGCTTTGGAATGCATCTTGGAGGAGGAGGTGGTCTATTTGTATGATTCCTCCTGTGAATCCTCCTATTTGCCTCCTGCTTTTCATATTTGTCCCACTCAACTGAACCAGAGTATCTGAAGATATTGATGCCTAGCTTTAGAAAGTTCTCCCATGTGTACAAGATGATGGTCTTGGACTCAGGGCTCCATACTTCATAATCAGGTAAATTTTGTATTTCTACCTTCCTTCTTTGTCTGGCCATCATTTCTTCTTCAGTTGGGACAATCTTCATCTTGTTAGATGAAGATGGTCCTTCTTGATCAGCTTGAGGAGAATAGACATAATCATTCTAAGATTATGCATAATTAGCTGGAGGAATGTAATCAAAAGCAGTTGGTGTTGATTATGGTTCTGGAGAGTATGAAATTGGTGATAAATCTAGGGCCTCCCTTGTGGCATTGGATACTCATACAGCTAGTTAAGCAGTTTGGTGAGTGATGGTCTTCTCCCCCTTTCTGATTTCTTCAAATACAAGTTTGTAGATGCCTTCTTGGGAATTAGCTATTTTCTATTCCAGCATGTTCACCACTGCAGTCATTGTGTTCATTGTGTGCATAAGTTGCTCATCAAGCAATTGGCTGTAGAAGTCCATTCTATTCAACATATTTGTTTTGTCCTCTGCCATGTGTTTATATGTTTCTTGAAAGTCTATGTGAAGATTTTCTCTACTGGCAACTTTATTGTCCACTATTGCTGATGAACTTACGATAAGTGTACCGGTCGCACAAGTAATATAAAATGGTCGAATTTCCCCAAGTATCGATCTCGAAGGAACACAGTAAGGTGGAGTTACTTTTGAGGAAGGACTTGAGATTGAAGTCCTTTAGATCGGATGGGTTGTGGACGGTTTAGATTGGTTTGCGGAAAACAAAATAAAATAAAATAAAATAAATTGTTATGCACTGCTTCGCAAGGTGGATGGAGACTATGCAGCCCGCTATGCACTGCTTGACAAGGCGGATGGGCGAGAAGGCAAGCGGAATGGTTTCACACCAGCGGAATTGAGGTGGATTATTCGGGCCATAAGCACCGCTTCGCTTGGCGAGTGGAAGAGTAGGCACGCGTAATGGACGAGTAGTCAAGCAGAATGGAAGAGTAGGCCCACGTAGTGGAAGATTAGGCTAGTGGAATGGAGTGGAGGGTTTTGGCAGATTTTGTGGCGCACCTCAAACATACATATAAACAAGATAATTTCATAAACAAGAAATAAACATTAAAAATCAAGGTTTATAGTGCACATCATCAATATACAGAGGATCTAGCTACAAGTATCAAATCAAGAGGAAAGAGTGCAAGGAATCGACAACATCTGAAACCTAGTTGAGATTCAAGGTAGGAATCGTCGGGTTGTCAATCCGCATCCTAACTCGGTCCGCAACTACGTCTGGGGTAGAGGAGGGTTGTCACTTCCTCCCAATGGACCCGTCTTCTTCGTCTCACGACCTGATCTACTCTGGTGCACAGCTTTCCTTGCTTGATGATGAGCGTAGGACTAGAATCCCCTCCTTGGAAGCTCTTGGATGATGGAGGCGGACTAGGGCAAAGACCTTATGGAAGGTGGAAGAAAAACAGAGCTTGATCTCCTCCTGCGGCAGAAATGGTGGAAGAAGAGGATCGATCCTGTCTAGGGCGAAGTCTGCAGCTTTTATAGAAAAATAGTCAGAATTTGGTCACGCACGATCGAACGCACGACCGTGCATGGACTGTGTGATATTAATTGCACCTGCAGCCCAGAAACACGAAGCAGAGCGCCCGTGCGATTTCACTCATGCACGGTTGAAATCGACCGTGCGCGCAAACACACGGGCAAATCCAGACAGCTCAAAATATGGCACACAATAGGAGATCTTGCATTTTGTTCGCGCACAGTTGAGTCCATCCATGCGACGACAAAATGCATGTGCGGGGGCAGATCACTATCCTGGTGCAAAGTTGAAAGCGCACGGTCGCTCTAATTGTGTGTCAAGTAAACGCACGACCGTGCGATTCACACAGGAAAGAATTCTACCAAAAATGGTGATCTACCCACATGCACAGCAAATACACAAGCTGGGAACACACCTCCAGCATAAACCAAACACCAGAAAAAGAATGGGGAGCATCATGTGCTTACCCCCAACAACAAAGCGCGCAATTGCACACCACAATGGGCCAAAACAGTGCACTTACAGTGGAAGTGTAACCAAGTGAAATATTAGCAATTAAGGATTAAAATTGTAGTACAAATGCATGAAAACTAGAACGGATGAGTCCATAAAACACTATAAATATTGGACTCATCACACCCCCAAACTTACTCATTTGCTCATCCCGAGCAAATTATCTCCCATGTGGACAAGAAAATGAAAAGTTGGCTTAGAAAATACAAAGGCAGAGTACCATGTGAAGTCGCAAGCTCACGCTCATAAAAATTCAGTAGAAGAAATATCTAATTATGCATCATAATTTATATTTTTCTAAGAGCGTATCAATATATTATTATTACTCAAAATCTGAATCACGGTGAATCATCCGGTCACGCGTAGGAAGAAAGTAAATCGATCGCTAAGGTGAGCATTGCTAAAGAACGGGGCTCAGGACAACCTCCAAAGAAATCCATCAATGTCGGTGACCATAAGCTCACCCGTTTGCACTCTCTCCATATCACTAGTTTGGTTCAACGCGCAAATCAATATGACTTTAGGTTAGAAATGAGGCTTGGGTTAAGGTAGGATATACAAAGATATACATGAGGGCTTAAAGAACCTAAACCCAAATGAGCTAGCACAAAAAGCTATCCATGCAGCAACAAAAAATTCACGGGCGCACCACACCCCCAGACTTGAACTTGAGATTATGGGCGTGTGCACCGCCTATTCCCAATACACTTTCCACAAAAATATTTCCATTAAAACTCTTTCATAATTTTTTTCTTTTTCCTTTTTTCTTTTCACAAATTTTTTCAACAATTATATTTTTCTCAGCAAGTTTACAATGGAGCACAACCACAAATCCACAGAGATGAACACCACATCACCAATCCCAAAATAAAAATCAGAAAATAACTAAAGCTCAATTTGGGTGCGCGACTAGGATAGGCTTTTTTAGCTTTGGTGAGATATCAGTGGAGCTGAATCAAAGAATAGGTAGGCACAACGGGGCTAGTGAGGATAAGATGATAGGACTGGTATGAAAGCTCAACTGGTCCAAAACGAAGGCCTACATCACCCTTGCGCAGCTGAATTAACTGTATACCCATGTTTCAAGAATCGCTTGGGGCAAGTTCTTAGCCACCGAGAAAGATTATCCTTCCTCCCGATTCGAGCAATACGAGGCTAACGAACGTCTACACACATTCTTATGATACCGTTTGATTCACACCAGATTCAGCAATTTTTTAGTATAGTAAACAATATTTATGCTAATAGAGAAATATAAACTAAAAGCATAAAAAGACATTGAGTCTACACAAATTTCTATGCGAGACATGAGCACTCGACTAGGAGCCCTACCTGGAGACAACATTATACTCCGTCTCGCAATCCTAAGGCAGCACAACAATTTTCCCAAATCGCACAAAAGAAATGAGTTTAACTCGCGATGCGCTAACGGTTAAGTGCACGCTCAAGTGGTTGTTGTGTGTGCAAAGAAAATGAACAATACCACTTAAATAAAAAAAGCTTCGAGCATGTTATGCAATAGTGCACATGAGTGGGCACAAAATTGACACTCCCTAGACTTAAACTAAACAATCCAACACAATATTTGACAATGAAATTCAAAATAAAGCTAGGGTGAAAAGAGTACCCAATGCTCAGCCAGTGAGCATACCAGAAGATGCATATAAATCCAGGGCAAAGCTGTCATACGAAGAATCACGATCACCGCCTTCACAAATAGAAAATACATGCAGGGGTGAGCTCCTCCAAAACAAAAGAAAATAGACAAACTAAAAATAAATACAATTAACTAAACCAAACTAGACAAAATAAAAATGCAAGAAAAATTATGATAACTGCTGGGGTTATTGTACTCCCAGCACGACTTATTCAGAAATTTAGGAGTTCTAACTGATGGGATTATGGAAGGAGAAGTGGACAGGTAACTGTCCTAATATCCGTGTCGATAGCGGGTATAGAGATGTCGAGAGAACAGTGACTCCTCTACCTAAATAAAAATACATGTTCTTCATAGGTAGAGGAAACAGAAAGAAAGAAGTGGAGGAGGGGTCCTCCTCACTACATTCACCAAAATAAATGTCCTTGCCAAGCAAGGTGTCCTCTTTTGGGAGGCAGCATGAGGAAGAGACAATGAATGAGGCTTCCACTATGGAGGAGGGATCAACCTCCTCACATAAGAGGATACTCTCATCTTTGACTTGAGCATCATGTTCCAAGTCCTCCTAACATTCCCGTGAAGATTCATCTTGTACATGCTCAGGCAAAGAAGGGGGGTTAGGAAATAAAAGAGAAGAATGACATAGATGATCAAAAATTGGGGGAGTAATCCCGGTCTCACTCCCAGCAGGATCCAAGCATAGATCACTTTCTGTGTCATATGAGTTGTAGCGAGGGGAATCTGAGAACTCGTGGTCCTCGGTGTTGAGTTGGACCTCCATATCTGATAAGGAAGTGGAAACCTCCTCATCAGAAAGGGTTTCCTCCCTATCCCACCTCAGTGCGTCATCATGTTCCAAGGAGTCACTCTCCCCATCGGAGAGAATAACATCCTCGTCCCACTTTGGCGCACCCTCAGGCTTCGAATTAACTTCCTTCCTTACATCATCAACCAACTCACCAAAAATAGTTGTAGAGAGTTCTTGCAAAGAAGGTGGAGGAACAGAGGTAATAACGTCATCAGAGAAAATGTGCACAGGTTCCTCCGGGGGTGAATCCAAAAGGAGTGATGAATGCACCGAGAGAGAAGTCTCCACCATGTCGTCGCACCGATCAGTAGAGAGTCCGATGGGGATATCCGCAGTATCCCCCATAGACAAGGTGGTATTGTGAATATATCATTAGAATCAGAATGAGCACCCAAATGAGAGGAGGATGGAACGGCAACAACATCAACTTCATTATCCTCCTCCATCTGGCGCTTCAATTCCGCTCAATCTTTTAATGAGTGCTCAATGCTATGACAACACAAACACCATTTTCCATTACTCCTCGGTCCAGACGGGGCCGGAGAGGAATATAAAAATGGTAAATGGGGTAAAGAAGTATGACCATAAGACTTGGGTACAATGTATTAAGTATCGTAAGAGGACTGTGCTCCATTCACTGGGCCTCGAGAATTATGCCCACTATCTCCAGCGAGGCATTTATCACTAGAATGATTATAATCTCCACAACATTTACAATGGATATTAAAAGCAACAAACATGGTGTATCGGGGGAGAATTCACCAACAGATAAAATTTCTTTGCAAGAATTAACTACACATAAGAAATAAAAAAAATGAATGTCTGTTTTAGATAAATCACAAAATAGATAAGGAATAAAGAAATTTAAAAGGACAAATTCTAAGAACTAAAACAAAAAAGAAAATGGTATAAGCAAATGGGAAAAGGGCTTCTATCTCTTGTCTCCTTCTCCAGAAACTCACAAGATTGTGTTCCCCGGTAATGGCGCAAAAAACTTGATGCACTTACGACAAGTGTACCGGTCGCACAAGTAATATAAAATGTGTGAATTTCCCCAAGTATCGATCTCGAAGGAACACGGTAAGATGGAGTTACTTTTGAGGAAGGACTTGAGATTGGAGTCATTTAGATCGGAAGGGTTGTGGACGGTTCCTATTGGTTTGCGGAAAACAAAATAAAATAAACTAAATTAACATTACTATGTAGGCCGCTATGCACTACTTCGCAAGGTGGATGGAGACTATGCAGGCCGCTATGCACTGCTTCACAAGGCGGATTAGCGAGGAGGAAACCGGATGGAATGGTTTCACACTAGAGGAATTTAGGTGGATTATACGGGTCGTTAGCACCGCTTCGCTTGGCGAGTGGAAGAGTAGGCATGCGTAATGGACGAGTAGTCAAGCGGAATGGAATAGTTGGCTCATGTAGTGGAAGAGTTGTCTAGTGGAATGGAGTGGAGGGTTATGGAGGATTTGGTGGCGCACCTCAAACACACATATAAACAAGATAATTTCATGAACATGAAATAAACATTACAAATCAAGGTTTATAGTGAACATCATCAATATATCAAGGATTTAGCTACAAGTATCAAATCAAGAGGAAAGAGTGCAAGGAATCAGCCACATTCGAAGCCTCGTTGAGATTCATGGTAGGAATCGTCAGGTTGTAAATCCGCGTCCTAACTCGGTCCGTAAATACATCCGGGGTAGAGGAGGGTTGTCACTTCCTCCCAATGGAGCCATCTTCTTCGTCTCAAGACCCGATCTACTCTAGTGCACAGCTTTCCTTGCTTGATGATGAGTGTAGGACTAGAATCCCATCCTTGGAAACTCTTGGATGATGGAAGAGGCCTAGGGCAAAGCCCTCATCGAAGGTGGAAAAAAATGGAGCTTGAGCTCCTCCTGCGGTAGAAATGGCAGATGAAGAAGATCGATCCTGTCTAGGGTGAAGTCTGCAACTTTTATAGAAAAATAGTCAGAATTTGGTCACACGCGGCCGAATGCATGATCGTACATGGACCGTGCGATATTAATTGCCCAGGCAGCCAAGGAAGACGAAGCAGAGCGCCCATGCGATTTTACTCACGCACAGTCGAAATTGACCGTGCGCGCAAATGCACGAGCAAATCAAGACGGCTCAAAATCTGACACATAGGAGATCATGTGTTTTGTTTGTGCATGGTTGAGTCCAACCGTGCAAGGACAAAATGCATGAGCGGGGGCAGATCACTATCCTGGTGCAAATTTGAAAGTGCAAGGTCGCATCGATCGTGCGTCAAGGAAATGCACGACCATGCGATTCACACAGGAAACAATTATACCAAAAATGGTGATCTACCAACCTGCACAACAAATACATAAGCTGGGAACACACCTCCAGCATAACAAAACCCCATAAAAAGAATGGGGAGCACCCTGTGCTTACCCCCAACAACAAAGCGTGCAATTGCACACCACAATGGGCCAAAACAGTGCACTTACACTAAAAGTGTGTCCAAGTGAAATATAAGTAATTAAGGATTAAAGGTGCAGTGCAAATGCATGAAAACTAGCACGGATGAGTCTATAAAACACTATAAATATTGGACTCATCAATTGCTTACAGGATTTGGTGAGTCATTTCATTTTGATGTGTAGTGGAATCTACAACATTTCCAGCTTTCATGAAGAAATGGAGTGTTTGAGCATTCAGATGGAGCATTTCTTCTTGTACATTTGTAATCTTTGCATTCATCTAATTCCTCAGTTCTTGGACTGTTTTGTGCGCAAAGCCTTTAATTTGGCTCCTTTGATTGTCTAGCAGGACTTTCATCTAAGCAAGTAAAGAACCATGAGGTACTTCACTTAGTGGTGGAGATTGAAGCTTTGGCTCTCCTACAGCATTTTGCGATGGACCTGTATGAGGCTCATAGTCCTCATAGATGCAATTAGGGGTGGAGGCTTGAAAATTGAGCTTGGGAGTGTCTAGCTCTTCCAGCACACTTTTTCCTTTCCATAGAAATATCTCCATTCCTGTGGAGACTAGTTCTTCTTCTTCTTCCTCCTCTGTAATTTTCTTGATGACCTGGTTAACTTCTTCCAGGTCAACATCATTCTGTGCCGATTCTTATTGATGCGACTCCCCCTCAATCACCTCAATGATTGAACTCTCACCTTCTTCATGCATCTTAGTCTCTTGGGTAGAGTTTTCAAGGAAGAACTCCCCCTCAACTAATGCAATGCCTTGGGGAGCAGATTCTTGGTGAACTTCCTTTACCTCCACTATTTAGTATGTTGAGAAGAAAATTCTTGTTGATCTTCTCCTAGATCCACAGTTTTAGTGTATTGAGGAGTAAGACCGAGATGAACTTCTCCATTATTCTTAATTTTCTTTTCAACAACCACCTTGGACACTTCCATAGGTGCTAAGCACTTCATCTTCTGGGACTATATTTGGGTTCACATTCCCTATATGCTCCTCCTCAGCATATATGGGGGATTAGACGGGACTTGGAGCATGTTCTTTCTTCTTCAGTCTTCTCTCCCAATTACCATTTAGGACTGCCTTCGCTTTTCGTTCTTTCAGCATGATGAGGCTTAGAGCTTTCTACAGCTTTTTCTAATTTGGGGAAGGGCTTTTCCAACCTCTCTATTGTCTTGTATTTTATTCTTTTTAGGTACTACAAAGGTACCTCAGGTGACTCATTGAACTTGTCTCCTATGCACTTGTAGTGGTATAGGGAAACAATTCGTCCCATGTTGGGGGATGTTTATCAGTCTTTTAACTTCTTGAAGATGATCTGACTCCAATCAATCTTTTTGGTAAGAATGATTGCAGTCATAAGGTTGAACAATTCCTTTGATATTCTGTCATGGGAGCCTGGTTTTCATAGGAGCACCTTCCCCACAATATCAACTAATAATTTTCATGGAGGGTTCATGTTGCTCCTTTCTAGAAAACCATATACTGTTGCTGAGTAATTACACTATTCTAGGGCTTCTTCATTATCTTCCCTGGAAATTTCATCTTCTCCTTCTCCTTCAGAGAGGGTTGGTAGGTCAGGCAGCCGACTCAAGCTTCTTGGTGTTATTCTCAAATTATTCCCAAGTATAATAGTTTTGAAGTTATTCCCTGGTTTACTGACCTCTACTCTTTTGAAGAACTCTTCCACACAATCTGGCATGATTCTTGTAGGTTCTGATAGAAAGGTGTCCAGCCCTGCCTCACTGAGAAGGAAGATGACATTTTGTATCTCTTCACAACAATTTTTGAAGCAGTCTCTTACTACATCACTGTTGGTGTCGATTTTGTCGGAAGGAGAAAATTTATAGAACGAGACTATAATAGATAATTTGACATAAATGAGACATGAAATTTATTCTAAATTAAACATGCCTAATTCAATTTTTAAGAAATTGAATTTTTGCTTATCTAGAGGCTTGGTGAAAATATTTGTCACTTGTTTGTCAGTGGGGACAAACTCTAGGCAGATATCTTCTTTCTTAATATGCTCTCTGAAGAAGTGATATCTAATCTCATTGTGCTTGGTCCTGCTGTGTGACACGGGATTTTTAGCAATTGAAATTGCACTTGATGAATCACAAAATAATGGAGTTTGACTTAGCTGGATGTTGTAATACTGTAGTTGATGTTGTATCCAAAGTAATTTGGCACAACAACTTCCTGCAGAGATATACCCTGATTTAGCTATTGAGGTAGCCACACTAGTTTGTTTTTTACAGCTCCATGAAATTAGCCTTCTCCCAAGGAATTGGCATGTCCCTGAGGTGTTTTTCTTGTCTTCCTTGCATCCTACAATGTCTATATCTGAGACTCACGTTAGTTCAAAATCTTTTCTCCTAGGGTACCATAGGCCAAGATTTGGTTTACCTTTAAGGTATCTTACAATCCTCTTGACAGAGAAGTAGTGAGATTCCTTGGGGTTCCCTTGATATCTGGCACAAACACAGGTAGAGAACATAATGTCTGGACTACTTGTAGTTAGGTAGAGCAGAGATCCAATGATGCATCTGTATTTGGTTTCATCAAAAGGTTTCCCTTTCACATCCTTGTTCAGAGACATATTGGAGCCCATTGAAGTCTTCATTGAGGTTGCATCCTCCATTCCAAACATCTTTATTAGTTCTTTTGTGAACTTGGTCTAAGAGATGAATATACCATCCTCAGATTATTTCACTTGAAGTCCTAATAAGTATTTTTGCTCTCACATGTTGCTCATTTCAAACTTCCCTTGCATAAGATTGGTAAATATTTTACAAAGGTTGTCATCTATAGATCCAAAGATTATGTCATCTACATATATCTGGACCATCAGAGTTTTGCCTCTTATTTCCCTTAGGAATAATGTTTTATCTATATTTTCCCTTGAAAACTTATTTTCAATGAGAAAGTTAGATAATGTCTCATATCAGGCTCTAGGTGCCTGTTTTAAACCATATACAGTTTTCTTTAAATAAAAGACGTGACTAGGGTGAGTTGAATTGACAAAACCTGGAGGTTGTTCTATATATACTTCCTTTTTCAAATCTCCATTGAGTAAGGCAGACTTCACATCCATTTGATATTCTTTGAATCCTTTGTTAGTTGCATATGCTAGAAATAACCTTATTTCCCCCAATCATGCTACTGGTGCAAAGCTATAATAAAAATCTTTTCCTTCTTTTTGTCTATATCTCATTGCAACTAGCCTTGCTTTATTCTTAATGATGACTCCTTGTTCATCCATCTTGTTTCTAAATACCCACTTTGTTCCAATGACATTGTGGTCATGGGGCCTTGGGACCAGTTTTCATACTTTACACATTTTGAATTGGTTCAACTCTTCTTACATAGCCAAGATCCAGGATGGATTAGATCTTGGCTTCTTCAAATTTCTTGGGGTTCTGCCTAAGAGAGAAAGCTCAGGTGGAGTACTTCATTTATATTGTTTCTCCTTGTTTG
This sequence comes from Dactylorhiza incarnata, assembly GCA_033032865.1. Taxonomy (NCBI): domain Eukaryota; kingdom Viridiplantae; phylum Streptophyta; class Magnoliopsida; order Asparagales; family Orchidaceae; genus Dactylorhiza; species Dactylorhiza incarnata. Next base: position 9,884,926 of record JAWHQI010000015.1, read on the forward strand.
AACTCCTTGACCTATGTCACCAATAATCTGATTTTGTGGATGATCTCTCAAGTGTCTTGTAGATATTAGCATTCTTCCTACAATCTCTAGTGCTCTAGGTCCATCTTGTTCCGCAGTTTGTTGTATTCTTTCAGCATTTTCCTATACATCTTTTGTTGGACAGCTTTCTCTGATTAGAACATATGGTGAAGTTATAGTACTTTCTTCTTGCTTATCATTGATGGATAGTTTTCCAGTCTTTGTGCCGTACCTGCAGCACTAAGAGAACTAGACCAGCCTTTGTAGATTGGGCTGGTCTCATCAAATACAACATGAATGGATTCTTCTACTACTTTAGTTTTTATGTTTAATATTTTGTATGCTCTATTTTGGGAGCTATATCCCACAAAAATACCCTCAAAAGCCTTTTCAGTAAACTTGGTTAGATAGTGCGTTCCATTGTATAGTACATAGCACTTCCAAAGATTCTTACGTAGACTAGAGTTGGTTTTCTTCCTTCACAACTTCATAGGGAGTCTTATTGTAATTCTTATTGAGTAATGTCCTATTTTGCACATGGCAAGATGTGTTGACAGCCTCTGCCTAGAAGTATTCTGGAAGTGAGGAGTCACTTAACATAGTTCCAGTAGCTTCAATAAGGGTTCTATTCCTTCTCTTTGCAACTCAATTTTATTGAGGAGTTCTATGAGATGGAAATAATTGAAAGATACCTAGGCTTTCACAGAGCATGGTCATGGCACCTTATAACACCCTGCCAGTACAAACAATATAATAGTAGGTCTGGCCGGGACCCCACGCCATATCGAACACACTAGCTAGACGTTAATAAGATAATAACAGGAAAGAACTACACGAGAGTATCAATAGCGGAAGCGGAAGCATTTAATAACATTCAATTCAGAATTGTCCATTATCCCAGGAATGAAATAAGTAAGAGTTATGGCCTTAAGGACTTACATTCCAACAATGTCTTAAACCAAAACATGCATTGGCATGCAGGCCAGCAATATGAGGAAAGCAGTAAAAGAGGGGTTGGCCTTTGAGGGACAACTCAAAAACACAGCTTAAGGCTTCAGCCCACTACTTTCCACTTGGCTCACCAGCACCTGCACCAACATCCAATAAGACGTAAATGAGGGTCAGTTATGAGATGACCACAAACTGTGTAATGATCCCACCCCCGTCCATTTAGACGGCTCAGGGGCATGTCACCGCTAATCCTGCAAGCAAGTCGTACATGCAATATGTAATCATAAAATAAAGTGCAACTATGCTACACAGGGTGAGGTTTCAAGCACAATCAATCTTCTAGGTTGAGCATCAAAATAAGGGGAACCTAGGTATGAACATGATGTTTTTTGGGTTCATCCGGAGGATTCCCATAACCGCCTAAGAAACCGCATGAGGCTAACACAACATTAATCCACAAACACTCCACCCTAAGCATCATGATCTTTGGTGAAAAAAGGAGCTTTTGGTCGGTCTACGTAAACACCTTCCACGGCCTCTCCCATGATCATACGGCACACAAGAGGTAGGGACCTCTCACCGATCTGCATGAAAATGGGTTCGGTTCAGCTTTGCCCGTGCTCTAGTCATCGTGATCTATCGCATGACGCGGGTATGGCTTCACCTCGGCCCATAAGGGATTAACACATGCAAGTGTTACAACAAGATAGTAGCTATGCACCCAATCCTTGCTAGAGGGCTTAGGCTTCGCACACAAAACCAATGAAGGAGGTACAAGACCACTCCACTTCCAATCTCATGGTGAAGGTTTGCCTTCAACCATAATCCAAGCATGGGGCTTCCGTTAGGCTCTCCAAAAGACACCTAAATCTCAAGTCCCGCAATACGATGTCATAACTCACAGAGTCATTCTCTGGTACGCATTCTAGGCTTAACCTAAATGCACGTCACAATCAAGCATCACTGATCTGGGCTAACGATCACGGGTAGACTTCACACAAAATGCCTACATCCGTTCATCTACCGGATTTCTATATGCAATATATGTTGGGGACGGACACAATCTATCCAGAGTTCCGAAGAACTATAGGAAGACCTACACTTCACTAATTAGTGAAAGTGACAACCTTAGTATGAATATAAAAAGAATCAAAGGACCAAACACGGCCTAAGACTGGGAGGAAGGATCGTTACCCTTCCTGCTTTCTTCAGTGCCATGAATCTGATATTTCAATCGGATGGAAAGAACCGCACCGGGTTGCTCTCCGTGGATCTGAAAATGTCTCATGATTCAGAGCTTCGGAGCTCCGTCGATGGCGGAAGATGCCTTCGTTGTCTTCCTCGTGCTCTCATATTTTTCACGATGGAGAAAGAAGATAAAAGTTGGAATAGACCTAAAGATTATCTGTCAAACCTTTTTAAAGGATTTTGAAATCATATCAGATGTTGGATCGACCTTTCGAGTGGATCTCGACAGCTACGATGAATAGCTAACACTTATGATTCCGTAAAAAGTCAAAACAGGCGAAATAAGTGTTCTATCTGCATTCGTCGAGACCACTCGAGACCACTCGAGATACTTAGGAAATTCGTCGAGACCACTCGACAATTCTTCGAGACCCATTCGATAAATCGCTGAAACCCAGTATTCATCGAGACCACTCGAGTTCTTTCGACGAATTCGTTGAGACCACTCGATTCCTTTCAACGAATTCGTCGAGACAAATCGAGTCCTTTTGACGAATTCTGGCAGAACCACTCGAGTCCCTTCGACAAATTCTCGCAGAACTACTCGAGTCCTTTCGACAAATTCTGGCAGAACTACTCGAGTCCTTTCGACGAATTCTGGCAGAAATTCTAACCTCACACCCATTTCTTAAAAGTGGGGTGTTACAACTCTACCTCCCTAAAAAGAATTTCGACCCGAAATTATAAAAACAATATGGTAGAAAAACTTAAATTACCTGAGAGGAAAAGCTCGGGATACTCCGCAAGCATTGGTTTGCTCTCTTTCCCAAGAGAGTTCCTCTCTCCCACAATTGTTCCAATGGACCTTTAACATTAGGATGGCTTTGTTCTGCAATTGCTTTACCTCGGTATCTTCAATTCGTATGGGCTTGACTTTCATCTCTAGCCCACCATCAATTGCACTTCATTAACCGCAACAATAAGTGAAGGCTATTTCACGGCCTTTCTCAACACTGAAATGTGGAATACGTCGTGAAGACCGCTTATCTCCGCAGATAGAGCAAGCCGGTAAGCAGCTTCGCCAATGCGTTCCAAGAACTCAAACGGTCCTACGTACCTTGGACTCAGTTTTTTCAAGTGTCGGATCCTTGATACTCCCTTGAACGGTTTGATCTTCAAGTAATCCCAATCACTAATGGCGAACTCGACGTTTCGGTGATTTGCATTGTAGTACTTTGCTTGCCTATCCTGGGCAATGAGCAACCCCTCTCCTATTGCCGAATTGAGGTATTCGCTTCATCACATCTTTTCACTTTAACAACTTCGTGTCGCCCTTTTCAGCCTAAGCCAAAGGCGTACGACACTTTCTACCGTAAAGGGCTTCGAAGAGAGCCATTTTAATTCTCGCTTGGTAGTTGTTGTTATATGCAAATTCAATCATATTGAGATGGTCCTCCCATCTTTTTCCGAAGTCTAAGACGCACATCCTGGGCTTTTCTTCCATCGTCCTCTTGGTCCTTTCGGTCTGCCCATCAGTTTGTGGATAGAAGGTCGTGCTAAATTTTAGCTTAGTACCCAATAGTTGGTGAATCAGCTTCTAGTCATCACGATCACTGACGATGCTACGTGGAACAACGTGCAGTCGTACAATATTATCCACGTACAGCTTGCTAGCTTTTCTACGGAATCATCTTTCCGGTTCAGAATAAAGTGCGATACTTTTATTAATCGATTTATGACCACACAAATGACGTTGTTTCCATGCTGCGATCTCGGCAATCTGTGCACGAAATCTATCGAAATATCATCAAACTTCCATTCTGGAATCGGTAAAGACTTGAAAAACCCACCAGGCCTTTGACAATCAATCTTCATTAACGGGCAAGTATGACACTTTGTCACATAGAGAGCAATGTCTTTCTTCAATCCTGACCACCATATACATTTTGTGCTCCCAGGGTGAATCGAGTACTTGGTATAGTGAGCCTCGTACATCAATTCTTCCTGTAGATTGGCCACTTTTGGGATGCACAATCTAGCATCTTTCCATAAAAGACCATTGTCAAAGGAGAATTCAGAGTTAGACCAATCCACAGTCTCCGCTTTGTAACATTTCATGCTTTCACCTAGCTCCAAAGCTTGTCTAACTTGGTCGGCAAGGTCGTATTGAACCTCCGTCCAGTTCAAGCATGCTGAAGTAGACGCTCTCTTATCAACACAAGTGATCCTCATGGATTCTAGATCACTGATTAGACGCTCATCATGCATCAAAATCCAATTTGCTTGCGCGGGAGTCCGACGTCTCAACGCGTCTGCAATGACGTTTCCCTTCCCGGGAGTGTAACGTATGTCAAAGGTGTAGTCCCCCAGGAACTCCATCCACCTTCTTTGTCGCATATTCAACTCCTTTTGATTTAATAGGTACTTGAGGCTCTTGTGGTACATAAAGATGTCGATCTTCACGCCGTATAAGTAATGCCTCCATAACTTAAGAGCGAATACCACGGACACTAACTCCAAGTCATGGACCGGGTAGTTCCTCTCATGTACCTTCAACTGTCGGGATCCGTAGGCAATTACCTTCTCGAATAGTACTAGGATGCAACCCAAGCCACTCCCTGTGGCGTCGCTATATATTGCATAATCTTCTGTTCCACATGGCGAGCTTAAAATGGGCGATGTGGCCAAATGGCTCTGTAGCTCCTCAAAAGTTCATGCGCACTCAGGCGACCAAACGAACTTCTGATCTTTCCTAGTCAATTTAGTGAGAGGAAATGCAATCCTCGAGAAGTTCTCCACGACGCATCTGTAGTAGCCGGCAAGTCCTAAGAAACTTCGGACTTCCGCCATGTTTTTCAACACAGGCCACTCTTGGACAGCCACTACCTTCGACGGATCAACCGTGATTCCTTCACCCCTAATGACATGACCCAGGAATGCTACTGATGATAGCCAAAACTCGTATTTGGAGACCATGGCATATAGCTAACTCCTCCATAAAGTGCTCAGAACTGCGTACAGATGCTCTGCATGCTCCTCTTCGGACTGAGAGTATACCAAGATGTCAGATCTAGGTTAGGTCTAGGGGGTGCTCAAGGCCATATCTGGGGAAGGATTGGCTAGAGCGTCTTGAGGCTATATCCGGGGATGGATAGGCTAGTGCCACCGGTTCGTAGGGATGCAAGTTGGGATAGAAAACAAAACGATTTTTATTATTATTCTCCTCTAATTTCTAGCGTTATAGAAATCTACTTTTGTAATCAATTTTATCAACAGTAATCATGTCTCTCTTTGTGTAATAAAATTGATTTGATTTTCATTTCACTAAATTGTTTATTATACTCTCTATCATTTTATAACAATTTAGATCTTTATTCAAAATCACTATTTTGATCTCTTAGTATATCTAGTTTATTAAAATATAACATAAGTTTTTAAATACCCTTATTCACCCCCCCCCCCCCCCCCCCCCCCCCGTCTAAGGGAACCTACCGAACCAATAAGTGGTATCAGAGGGGTTTTATTCCAATTGGCTTAACAACCGGGAATAATGGCGTCTCATGATCTCGCTTCTATTAGTGGGGAAAATTTTTGTGAAGAAGAAAAATCTCTAAAACCACCTTTATTCGAAGGAGAAATTATAAATGGTGGAAATTTTTAATGGAAAAGTTTATTAAAAATTTAGATATCACTGCATGGGATATAGTAATAGTTAGAACAGCGAATGAATCAAATAAATAGGAACGTCATCTAAATGCAAAAGCCTTAAATAGTATTTTTTGCGCTCTATCTCAAGAAATTTTCAAAAAAATATATTGCTTTTCTAGTGCATACAAAGTATGGAAATTTCTTGAAGAAATGTCTGAATCTCCATCTACAGGTATGGAACAAATGCAAGAAGTGGAGAACATACAAGTCTGCACAAATGTTCAAGAAAGATCCTCTCATGATGAATCAATGGAGAGCACATCAAGTGGAAAAGAAGAAATCCTATCTATGGAGGAGGAATACCAAATAGATGAAGATAAGAAAGAAAATTTGTGCTCAAATCTCATAGCATCCAAAAGCACTGTAAGGAAATCAAATCCTCTTATTGTTTGCAATTATATTTCTACTTTACAATTGCTACAAATTACAAAGCGAAAAATTAAGAAATTAAAAAATGCGAATTGTAAATTGCGCTTAGAAAATGAAATTTTAAAAGCAAAAGTTAAAGTAGAATCAAATTCTGATTTATCTAGCTTTACCCATGTCTCTTCAATTGAAAATAAAAAAAAAACATTGTTTTGATTGTAATGATAGTAAAGAAAAATTTAAGAAACTAGAAAAAGAACTTATTTTTGTAAAAGAACATAATGAAAATTTATCTTTAGAAAATTCATCTTTAAAAATTGTTTGTGCTACGTGCCAAAATTATAAAATTGAAATCAAAGAGATGGACGAAACATTTGAGGAATTTAGAAATGACTATCAAAATCATATTGACTCTATTGTTTCCACTCTTAAAAATAGCACAGGTGCCTATAATGAAGCTAGACATAATCTGATGATCAAAAATGATGAACTAAAATTAAAAATCAACTTGCTTATGAAAATTATAAATAAAAATTCACAATATCAAGAAATAAATAAAAGCATGTTGAATATGAATACGGATATGAATATCCTAACTAAGCCAAATAATTGGAGTAAGAAACACAAAGTATTTGTAAATCAAAGTCAACATCACCATTATTTACAAAATCATGTTTCCCAACTCAAAATTAAAATTACACAAATTTGATATGAACAATACTTTCAATAATCATTACAATCATAATCATCAATATAAAGATTATCACAATGGAAATTTGATACATAAGAATAACATTAAACCAAAGTATGAATGGAAACCTAAAATTAAAAATGAAACATTAACTTCACATGATAGGACCCATTCATCACTAACTACCCACAAACATACACATTATATTTGGGTACCTATAGGAACCACCACACTTGGTCCTCTTTGAATACCTAAATCTCTTATTCATTAGGTATTACCAAATGCATGAAGTAGAATATTTTCAAAATGAAATATACAAATTTCTACTTCATGATATGCCTTTATTTATTTATTTTTTCTTACTTGTTTTGTTATCATTGTATGGTCATCAAATATACACAAGACTTTATCACTTAAAAAATATTAATAAATCAAATTATCAAATTTAAAGTCATACCTTTTATTTCTAATGACCATTCAATTCTTCCTAAACTCATTGCCTATATCTATATCATATATCATCCACAAAAATTGAATTCAAAATTTTGTATATGATATTAAAATCCCAAGTCATATGATTTCAAATTTATACTACTTCATATGAATTCAAATTTATACTACTTCATATGATTTCAAATCTGCTTAAAATATCTCCACTTCATATGATTACAAATTTATAAATAAAAATGTAAACCAAAACCTTCAAAAATTACCAAAGAAGGACCAGATAAAAATAGTCAAACATCCAAAAATAACAAAATTAAACATAACAGATAGCGCTAGCGCTAGCTGGTAGAGCCGGCGCTAGTAGATAGTATCTAAGAACATGTGTTCAATTCCTGAATTATTACACAACTCAAATATTAGTTACCCTCAGGACATTCCTACTCCTCTACTTTGTCTCGTCTATCTCCTCCACACTAGGACTTGGGGATAGTCTTATGCGACTCCTCCGAATTAAATGATGTGGTGGATCCTGTGATAGGCTATCCCACTCCCTATGCTCCAGTGTAGATGGATTTAGCTTTAATGCTTTGATCATGAACTTCACCATCTTCTTTATACCGGAAACATCTTTCTCCACTCTTGACATCCGTTCTCCCATCTCTTCTCAAAAAGATTCAAAATAATCATCTCGAGTCCCTCGAGATGATACTCTTCGCCTAAGTGGTAGTCGAATGGATGTTGATGGATCATCTGGGAGGGATGTAGCTCGCAGGTGTGAGGTGCTGTAGATAGGAGGAAAGCAATCCATCAAATAAAAACCAATCTCAATAGAAGGGTACCTATGAAGAATAACCCTCTGTATTATGCCACCAAGCGGGAGGTTGTTGTATCTCTGACGAGAAGGATCCCGCAACTTGTATGTATATCTAATCAATGAAAGCAACAAGTCTGCCACATCGAATCTCTCTTCCTCAAGAATAAAATACGAGACAAGGCTGAGCTGTGCTGTGATCTTTGTCGTGTCGCCAATTTCAGCAAGATAGTATGGCATAAAACATCCTATACAGTAAGTGCATCCACTGTGAGTGACCACACCATTTGGATCAATCTCATACATTCCTTTTGGTGGAGTACCATATTTAGCTGAGTCCAATCCCTTCCAGCTCGAAACTTCTCAACTACATCCAACTTAGTCGGGTGCTCTGTCAACCCAAACACCTCCCTCAAATCATCATGGGTAATAGTCACCATCTATCCCTGTACATGATACTGCACTCCTCCATCCAGACCTTCCTATGATGGATCTTCCAAGTGCATATAAAACTCTCGTACAAACTCTGAGTAAAACCCCTCCGAAAGAAACACATTCAATACCTCGGAGGTTGCGAACAACTGCATGATGTGGTGGTGTCTTGGCATGTCAAACTCCACAAAATATGGGACACCCGCTGTGGCTATCTCCATTGCTAGACCTGCTTGTTTCTTCCCCTTAGATCCAGGAGCCATCTGCCACAATATTATAAAAATCAAATTTAAGCAAGAAGCACTAGCGCCAGCGCTAACACTAGCGCTAGGCACTAGCACTAGCGCCTATATTAGCGACGAAGCTAGTCCTCTGATCTAAAATACTAAGATCTATCTACTATGCAATATTATCGAATCCTAACCTTCTCATATAGCTAGATTCAAGAATCCCACATCATCTAAGCTAAAATTAAAACTAATAATCTTCATAAAAATTCAAAATGATGAAGTTTTGTCCTAGTTCCTCTCTTCAAAAATTAAAAAGATCAAACATTTTAGATCTATCATCTAAACCACTTGATAACTTCAAAAATCTTCATCTTTAACATCAAAATCAATGTTTAAAACAAAAATCATAAGAAATGATGAAGATTTACCTTAGATCTATACGTGGGCTGCGCTATCTACTAGGTTTTTCGGGAGAACTTCAGGAGTAATGGCTGAAATGGCAAGGGAAAGGAGATTTAACTAAAGCAGCGCTAGTGCTAGCGCTATCGTTGGCGCGGGCAGTATCGCTTGGGTCTGTTTTCCGTATTTTTAAAATTTTAAAAAAATCCCTGAAAATATGCTTTATTATATGTACTATTTATTTTTGCAATTTGTTTTTGATTGATTTTTGAAAAATTAAAACAAAAAAAAATATACAAAAGCGAAATTACAAAAAAATATCTATTTCTTTGTTTATGTGTCTGATTTCTATTCATAAATGCAAAAATATAAAACATAAAAATTATCAAAAAAACTGTATGGACTCTATTGTGAAAATCAAGCTTGTTTTAATCTATCATTTCGAACTTCTTCAATGTTGAAATTTATTTATTTCAAACTACCTTGAATAATGTTTTTATCATGCTTTGATATATCTAATCACTTGTGCATAAATTGTATTGAAAAAGTGTTGTGTAGAACAAAGCTTAGCATGTCTCTAAGTATGAGTAAATGTTGTATGTTTGATAATGATCTTTCTTCACTCACTTATTTTGGCAATGTCTGCATATGCTCTTAATCTAAGAATGCTTGCTTATGTATTGTAATTATACAATGAATTAAATTTGCACAAATGTCTTACCTACACTACTTTTATTTGCACTCATAAAATTAAGAAAAGTGGTTGTGCTTTCAAAATTTCATTGGTTTGCAAAACAAGTGTATTCAGAGAACTTTGTACAAAACAAAAAATGAATGAAATAAAATAACAAAGATAACTCCACCAAGCACTACTTGAACCTCCTGGTAATTCTTAATGAGCATTATGAGGTTGAGCACCTTGGAAGGAATAGTAAAGTATCTTGTGCAAACCATAAACTTTTTCTTTACACCACTTATTCATTTCTATGTTCTTTAATGGGTGTGGAAGTAAAATTATTTGTGTTTTATTGTCAACTTTACTCAACATATGTCTTGTATTTTTGAATAAAACAATTGTTTACTGTCTTCAAAATACACTTATGTGCACATCATTATCTTCCATAACACTTCTTCACATGAGTATTGGATCCTAATGCTAAATTTCTACATTCTCTTTATAAATATGATGCACTAGATAACCTAGCATGCTCTCTACAATGTTTGGTATGTTTTGAATTTGTGAATCACATTAACATTGTAGTAGTTTCTTCTTGATATCCTTCTTTCATGCTTGGTTACTTCATGGTAATCTTTACAAGATTTTCAAAGAACTATGATTTACAAAAACATCTTTTTCATTTTGTACTTACACTTATATTTCTTCTTATGAATCGTCATACCTTGCAAAAAGATGTTTGTTGTATTTTTATAAGTCTTCCGCAACTTTACGTTTACCTTATGTTCTTGCTATGCCTATCTCCAGACTTCAAACTCCAAATTCTTTTTAACCAAATGGTAGACTTGCTTGGTAAATGTTATATTATTCCTTTTAAGCTAAAAACTCTGATTTACTTCTATGAAAATACTTAAGCTAAAAACTCTGATTTACTTCTATGAAAATACTTATGCTAAACACTCTGATTTATTTCTATCAAATTATTATTAAAACTCCTTATCATTTACTCTCCTCTAAAAAGCTCGAGCATGCCTTATCTTATTATCAAAATTCCTTTTTGTGACACTTGCTTCCTTACCCACTTTTGCTAATAACAAGAGGGGGAGAACTAACATGATAAATAAAAACCGCTAACAAAAGGGAAAACTAACAAGATTAATTAAAATCATAGCTTACCTATAAGGGGAGCATTCACTTAGGGGGAGCATGTATTTAGAGGGAGCAATTCAAATTACCAAATACGACAATTATCCTAAGTCATCACTTTCACACACACACAAGTAGGTTTCATCATGCTTATATATATTAATGCTCTGATTTATCATAAATGGATTTGTTATTATCAAAAGGGGGAGTTTGTTGGAACATGGTCTTCCACATCTCCTAGGTTTGAGAATAACAAATCCTATGTATATTTGATCTTGTGTGCTTAAGTGTGCAGTAAACAAGTCCATATGACTCAAGGACAACATAAAAAGGTTGCCCCCAAAATTGAGCCAATAATTCCAACATGCCCACTAGCACCGGCGGTAGCACCTAGCGCAGGTGCCAGTGCTGATCTGCGCAATTCCGGGAACATCTTTAGAAAGTTCTAGCGCCAGGCGGTAGCGGATAGCACAGGCGGTAGCGGATAGCGCAGGAGGTAGCGCAGGGCGACAAAGTTTCCCTGGAATGAAGATATGTACGTGGAGAATATTTCCTAATATGGGATAGCGCCGGCGGTAGCGCTAGCACAGGCGCTAGCCCTCACTCCTATAAAAGGAGGCCTCTTCTCTCATTTTTTGTACATAAGTTTGAGAGAGGTGAAGCGCTAGAATTCCAGACCCTTATTATGCCGAAAGTTGATCTCCCACCAAAAGCTTAGAGAGTTTCTGAAGGAGGACTTCATCACGCTATACCCGAAGGGCGATCGCTTCAACCTTGCTTATTCTACAGTGATGCTTCGTTTCCAACTTCAGAAACTTCTAAGAGGGTTTTTTTTATTATTTTCATTTCATATCTTGTGTAAACCGTTAGTAAATTCGCCTCGTGTTGGCGACTAGGTCTGGGTAGGACATAGGGCATAAACTCGCCTCGTGTTGGCGACTAAATCTAGGTTAGGTCTAAGGGGTGCTCAAGGCCATATTCGGGGAAGGATTAGCTAGAGCAGCTTGAGCTCGTATCCGGGGATGGATAGGCTAGGGCCACCGGTTCGTGGGGATGGGAGTCGGCAAAAAAAGAGAGTTTAATTATTATTCACCTCCAATTTCTAGCATTATAGAAATCTACTTTTGTAATCAATTTTATCAATAGTAATCATGTCTCTCTTTGTGTAATAAAATTGATTTGATTTTCATTTCACTAAATTATTTATTATACTCTCTGTCATTATATAACAATTTAGATCTTTATTCAAAATCACTATTTTGATCTCTTAGTATATAAAGTTTATTAAAATATAACATAATTTTTTAAATACCCTTCTTCACCCCCCCCCCCCCCCCCCTCTAAGGGCGCCTACCGATCCAACAAAGGAGGGGAGACAGAACGGATCCAGCAGATTAAAAAAGTGAAGACCGCGCTAATCGACGGTCTGACGAACGCCTCTTCCTACGGAGTCACTGCCATGCGAATTGGTAAGGCTTTATATCGTCATTATCGAAACTGATGATATCCTCGTTAGTAATGCTGAATTAAAAAGAAGGCGTAAAGGGGGAGAGAGGTTGCAGAAGAGGGAATTGGAATGAATGAACCTCGGGCGCTTTTGGGGGTCAGACAGCATTTTGCTGACCGCGGACCCTACGGTCACAAAATATATTGAAAATAATTTACGCAGCAGTGGTCTTGAATTTATTTTGAGTATTTCTCCTTGCGCGAGCTCTTTCATTTTTGCTTTGTTTGAGTCTGGACAATCTGCTCTTTGCTTCTGACCACAGATGCTGATGAGACCGATACAATTCCTGAAGAGGGAGAAATTTAGCAGCAAACATTGATTCTACCTCCTCAGTTCGATGATGTCCTCAAACCTATCTTTGATGATGTTAGAACAATGTGAGCTCGGGAGCGGGCTCTCGAGGATCAGCTTTGGATATTGTCCACTGATTTTGAAAAGAAGCTGCAAGCTAAAGAAAAACAATTTTGTGAGGAAAGCGAGGTGAAGATTGGCGACCTTACCAGGGCGCTCTGTAAGGTAGAAAGAGATGAAGATTGTTTTAAAGGGAAGTCCTCTGTATTGATCGCTGAGGTCGCCACTCTCAGAGATGGCTCTGCCCCCATGGTGATGAAACCAGGAACTTCTGGCGGTCACCCAGAAGAAAGGCCGACCTCAAAAATCAAGGTTATACCCATGGGCAGGTAGATAGGGAGGTCGCTAAGATCCACTGCACTGCAATGTCAGCAAACTAAAGCTTAGCGACCGCTCTGTCTGCCATCCACAAAATGCATGATGTTGCGGCCTTCATCGGAAGAAAATGCCAGCTGAGGAGATAGATATTAAATTTTTATTTCAGGCGGTCTTGAAATGATAACTCTGAACAATTTGATCATGTAATATATTTGTGACAATTTGATTTTAATTTTATGCGATTTCGTTAATTGTTGTGATGTTGATCTCTTTTACTTTTTTTCTCATGTGTTGCTTATTGGATGATTATGACGAACTCTTTTTCTTGAGATCGGGGCTATTGTATGCTGCATTTTAATTCTTCAACAGATTCAGCGGTCTGGGGCGCTTCCTGGGCAGTCTCGTAAAATTGTAAAGATTACGATATTGCCCTTCCTTTCTTATAAATAGCTAGCTTTAACTTCTTCATTTTATTCTTTCTTGAATGCGACCAAAACACCGATCTCAGCGGTCTCTCAAAATGGTGTCCTTCCGAGCTTCTTTAGCTGAAATTTTCTTAACTGTCGATCACAAGTCTTCAAAGTTTTCAAAGGATGAATATTTGTCTTTTCTAGCAAAGCATATGATACAGAGCCAGATCATTGTGAGACCGCCAATGGAGCGTGAAGGATTAAGCTTTGGATAAGAGAATAAATATATAATCCCTATCGATCATTTTGAATACGGTCTGAAATTCCCTCTATCCTAGGAAATCCTGGAAGTAATGGAATACTATGGCTTTGAGCTCGCCAAGTTGCCTCCGAACTCAATCGGCCTCATAAATATTTTTGTAAATCACTTGAGATCGGAAAAGATAAAGTTCTTCATGGCTCTTTTCCGCGCGACCTTCACCGTGAAGTCGCTGAAAGAAGGGCAGAAAAAAGACGAATTTAAAGGATTAGTATATTTTTCTTACAACGGAATAAAAGTTTTGAATCTCCCTAATAAGATCCCTTTTTGGATTGAAAAATATTTAGTCTTTGAAGGCGATCTTGGCGGTCTCAATAGCCAACCCTCTCCGCGAGCAGAAAACGTTTTCAAAAAATTGAAGTTTGTCACAGAAGGCGAGCTTGAGATTTTTGCCTTTCTGGCGGGCAAGCTCTTTGATCTTGTTCACTACCTGGCGATCTGGCCTCAGATCGTTGCGGTCTCGCCAAAAGTGACTAAGTATTTCTATATGCAGCCTACTGCGATCTCATCAAAATTTCTCTTATTTCATCTAACTGTTTCCTCTTTAGCGGCCTTTGTTGTTCCTGCGTGAAAGTGACCTCTAAGAGAAGTTGAAAGTGAGGTTTAGATCTTAGATTTACTCTAGAGGGGGGGGGGGTGAATAGAGTATTGAAAAGTTTTTCACTTATTTTTATAGCGGAGTTAAAATAGTGATATATATGTGTACTGAGTGAGTATGAAACAAATAAAAAATCACAGAGCACATTATAGAAGAATAAACACAAACACAGAAGACACAAGGATCTATAGTAGTTCCCCAATCAACCTGGGTACATCTACTCTTTTACCACCTTTTTGTTGGAGTTACCATTGTGATCTAGAAGTGTTCAAACATGTAATGTCACTGCCAACGCGATATGAGCCTGCAGGGTCGCACATAAGAGCATGTGGAGAAGTTGGAAGATTGACTATGTTGGTAAAGGTTACCAATCACCATATAGAATGGGGGAAGTCCAGCAAATGTTGCTGTCTGAATTCGTCGGGTTTACACGGATAGAATTCGTCGGGTTTACACGGATAGAATTCGTCGGATTCGTCGGATTCGTCGGATTGTTCCGTGAAATCCCGACGAATTGTCACAGAGATCATTAACTCGGCAAATGTTGCCGTCTGACATGATTCGTCGGATTCGTCGGGATTCGTCGGATTGTTCCGTGGAATCTCGACGAATTGTTACAGAGATCCTTAACTCGGCAAATGTTGTCGTCTGACATGATTCGTCGGATTCGTCGGGATTTGTCGGATTATTCCATGGAATCTCGACGAATTGTCACAGAGAGCATTAACTCAGCAAATGTTGCCGTCTGATGTGATTCGTCGGAATTCGTCGGATTGTCCCGTGAAAACTCGACGAATGCTGTTCCGTGGAATCCCGACGAATTGTAACAGAAGCCCCTATTTTGCTGTGTGGTCTGCGGATAGCGATTCTTCTAGAAGCTGTTAATCCTTTGGGTATAAATAGGACTTCTTTTAGGGTTCTCAGCATTAACGAAATAGAAGCCGACGGAAGGAGTTCCGCTCTCGCTCGAACCCTAGATGGAAGTGTTCCGCCATTCTGAATCGCCTCCGCCGACTTCCTCTCCGCCAATTGTCGCCGGTGTTGTTCTTCCTGAAGCGGATCTAGCAATCCGTGGAAGCGCAAGGTGTAGTCTTCTTCTCCCGGCTCGTGTGGACTGCTGTAGAGACATAGACATTATTCTACGTGAGAACTCTTGCAAAGCCGACGAAAGCAATCTTCTTCTTGGAGCATCTAGGTTGGATTTGATCCAATCCCGCAAAGGTAATTTCATACCTAGCATTTTGTTAACTTCTTGATTCAATATTCATGGCCCGATCAAAGTCTTTTGGGTTTTTTCTCTTTATTTCCGCTGCGCCTACATGTGATGTATGGTCATAGAAAAACCCAACAGTGGTATCAGAGCTAGGTTCCGGTCATGAATGTTGTTTCAGAAGTTAGGTTATTCCAGTACGTGCAAATCCACCGCAAGGGGCGCTGCCCCTTGGAACCCCGCCAGGAACGTCTGGGATTTCGTGGTTATTTCTAATTGTTAGAAATTGTTGTCTCCTTAGCAGTAACCGTCCCTCAAGTGGTTAATGAACCCTTGTATTGTTTTGGATTTTGAATCCAACAATGAGAGACGAGATTGTCTACTGCTTTAAGTCGAGTTGTCTTTGCCTTTGTCCAATGCATGTAAATCTGAAGATTTGGAAGAGTTCTAAATGTCCAGATTTAGCCATTTAGTCTATCAAAGGTTGATAGTCTTATGTTGTGCACAAAAGGGATGCATGTGGATTTTAGAAAGCTTGTTTTTTTTCTGTTGATGTGCACTTGATCAAATGTTGATCATGGTTAAATGTTAACTTATTATTAAAAAAATTAAAATCCCTTCATCAAATATTAAGTGTTCGGATGCCTTCCGATGGATGACACTCTTCCTGCCTCGATCGATGAAGTGTGGGCTTGCCAAAGCAAGGTGCATTAATCTATCTTGGTAAGGGTGCGAGCGGATAATTGTGATATCCCACTGTCGACATCGGGTCTAACTTAACTAGGTGACCTCAAAGATTGAGTGCCAAGAGGCATAGGGTTGGCATGCACCATATGATGGATGCGAATAAGGAGTTATTCACCAGCCATACAAGAGTTGCATGAGGATGCAATTGGCAAGCGTTGCCTACCTAAATAACCGCATTATGAGAGGAACGCCAAAGCGGACTCGTGGTGTTGGTGAAATACGGATCTTGTCCACTAAGAGAGTAGCTCGCATGGACTCTCCGAATTGATAGTGAGGGCTATCAATTTGAATAAAATAGTGGGAGTATTTAATTGAAGTCCAAATTAAAATAAATTGTAGTTTGAAATTAAGGTGCTGATTAAATTCTGCATGAATTCTTGTAGAATTCCATGGCTAGTGGTTCACATTCCACCTTGTCCCTGAGAGCTATCCTTGAGAAGGACAAGCTTAGTGGGACGAACTATATGGACTGGTATAGGAACCTGAGAATTGTTCTCAGGCAAGAGCGAAAGCTCTACGTCTTGGAAGAAGAAGCCCCTGAGGTGCCGACCGGGAACTCGTCCCGTGTTGATAAGGATGCTTATAAGAAGTATACCGATGACGCCTTAGACATCGAGTGCTTTATGCTTGCCACCATGAACTCTGAGCTTCAGAAGCAACACGAGAATATGTGGTGCAAGGAGATTGACGAGCACCTAAAGAAAATGTTTCAAGGGCAAGCTCGTCAAGAGAGGTTCGATGTCACGAAGGCATTATTTCAGTGCAAAATGGGAGCTCGAGACTCAGTTGGTACTCACGTACTCAAGATGATTGGGTATATAGAGAACCTGGAGAGACTGGGTTTTCCTCTGGGTCAAGAGTTGGCCACAGATCTTATCCTGCAATCGTTGCCGGATAATTATGAGCAGTTCATCTTGAACTACAACATGAATGAAATAGACAAGACACTGCCCGAGCTCCTAGGCATGTTGCGAACTGCCGAGATAAACATGAAGAAGGCCAAGCCTGCTAGTCCCATATTGATGGTACATAAAGGCAAGGGTAAGGCCAAGGTCTTCAAGAAGACGAATGGGGGACCTAAGTCACATCTTGAGCCCAAATCTTCTGCGTTGAAAAAGAAGAGCACCGTGAAGGAAGGGAAATGCCACCACTGTGGCAAGGCTGGTCATTGGAGGAGGAATTGTCCTTCGTACATTGACGGTCTGCGGAAAATGAAGGGAGGTATGACTTTCGCTTTGAATATTTATGTTATAGAGATAAACCTTTCTGCTCCTTCATCTTGGGTATTGGATACCGGATGTGGTTCTCACATTTGTACAAATGTGCAGGAACTGGGAAGGAGGAGATTGCTGAGTAAAGGAGAGGTGGACCTGCGCGTCGGCAATGGAGCAAGAGTTGCTGCTGTAGCCGTAGGGGTTTACCGACTTTCTTTGCCCAGTGGGCTTGTAATAGAACTTGATAATTGTTATTATGTTCCGGCCATAACTAGAAACATTATATCCATTTCATGCTTAGACATGATTGGATTTTCTTTTATAATTAAGAACAATTGTTGTTCTATATTTAAGAATGATGTTTGTTATGCTGTAGCTCAATTGTTTAATGGTCTTTATGTTTTGAACCTAGACCATCCGATCTATAATGTAGATAATAATAAAAGACTAAGAACAAATGACTCAAATCCTACATATCTCTGGCATTGTCGTTTGGGCCATATAAACGAGAAGCGCATATCCAAGCTCCATAAAGATGGACTATTGGACTCATTTGATTATGAATCATTCGAGCGATGCGAGTCTTGTTTATTAGGCAAGATGACTAAAGCCCCTTTCACTGGTTATACTGAGAGGGCTGAGGATCTCTTGGGTGTTGTACATAGTGATGTATGCGGACCCATGAGTTCTATGGCTAGAGGTGGGTTTTTCTACTTCGTTACATTTACTGACGATTTCAGTAGATACGGATACGTGTATCTTATGAAGTGCAAATCCGAAACTTTTGAAAAGTTCAAAGAGTTTAAGAATGAAGTGGAGAACCAATTGGGTAAAAAGGTTAAAGCACTCCGATCTGATCAAGGTGGCGAATACCTGAGTCATGAGTTTCGTGATCATCTGAAAGAGTGTGGTATTGTATCACAGCTCACTCCACCTAGGACACCGCAGAATAATGGTGTGTCTGAGAGGAGAAATCGTGCTCTGTTAGACATGGTACGGTCGATGATGAGTCATGCAGACTTGCCTGTTTCCTTTTGGGGTTTTGCTTTAGAGACTGCTGCAATAACACTGAATCATGCTCCAACGAAAACGGTTCTAAAGACACCATATGAGATATGGACTGGGAAGCGTCCTAGTATGTCATTCATTAAAATTTGGGGTTGTGAGGCATACGTACGACGTCAAATGCCTGACAAGCTGGAACCCAAATCAGATAAGTGTTATCTGGTGGGATATCCTAAGGAAACTAAAGGATATTACTTTTACCTACCGTCTGAGGGCAAAGTGTTTGTCGCAAGGACGGGTGTCTTCTTGGAGAAAGAGTTCTTGTCAAGAAAGACGCAAAAGGTAGAACTTGAAGAAGTTCAAGAACCACAAGTAGTGAATGAACCAGAGTTGGATTCTGAGCCATGACTACAAGATGTTGTAGCTAGAGAACCTGCTCAAGAGACACAAGTCCTACGTAGATCTGGTAGACCAAGATTTGAGCCTGAGAGATATCGATTTCTCGTGTCTCAATTAGGTAATGTGTTGCTTATGGATCATGATGATGAACCAGCAACCTACCAAGAAGCTATGAATGGACCGGACTCCGACAAATGGCTTGAGGCTATGAAATCCGAAATGGACTCCATGTACACAAACCAAGTTTGGAACTTGGTGGAACCACCTGAAGGGGTACGACCCATAAGGTGCAAGTGGGTCTTCAAGAAGAAGACCGACATGGATGGGAATGTACAGACATTCAAAGGGCGACTGGTGGCTAAGGGTTTCAAGCAAATTCATGGTGTTGACTATGATGAGACCTTTTCCCCTGTTGCCATGGTAAAGTCCATTAGGATATTGCTTGCTATTGTTGCGTATTATGACTACGAGATCTGGCAGATGGATGTCAAAACAGCTTTCCTAAATGGAAACCTCCTTGAGGAAGTGTATATGACACAACCCGAGGGTTTTGTATCCCCAAATGAAGCCACTAAAATATGCAAGCTGAATAGGTTCATCTATGGATTGAAACTGGCCTCTAGAAGTTGGAATCTTCATTTTGATGAGAAAATCAAAGAGTTTGGTCTTGTCAAGAATGAAGATAAACCGTGTGTTTACAAGCGAATCAGTGGGAGCATTGTTGTCTTCCTGATATTGTATGTAGATGACATACTGCTGATCAGGAATGACATACCTACCCTGAAAGTTGTTATGAACAACCTAGGGAACTGCTTTTCTATGAAGGACTTGGGTGAAGTGACTTACATACTCGGTATTAAGATCTATAGAGATAGATCGAAGAAGTTGCTGGGTTTGACCCAGAGTACGTACATTGAGAAGGTGTTGAAGCGGTTCAACATGCTTGAGTCCAAGAAAGGATTTTTGCCCATGTCTCATGGTGTAAATCTCTCTAAGGACCAGTGTCCAAAATCTTGTGAAGATAAGGACCGCATGAAGTTGATTCCATATGCTTCGGCAATTGGGTCAATCATGTATGCAATGTTATGTACTCGACCCGATGTCTCTTTTGCTTTGAGCATGACTAGCAGGTATCAGTCTGATCCTGGTGAATGTCACTGGATAGCCGTAAAGAATATCCTGAAGTACTTAAGAAGGACTAAGGATGTATTCTTGGTGTATGGTGGAAAGGAAGAGCTCGTTGTAAATGGTTACATGGATGCCAGCTTCCAAACTGATAGGGATGATTCGAAGTCTCATTCAAGGTTTGTGTTTTGCCTGAATGGAGGAGCTGTGAGCTGGAAGAGTTCCAAGCAAGAGACAGTTGCTGATTCTACAACTGAGGCCGAGTATATCGCTGCGGCAAATGCAGCGAAGGAGGCTGTATGGATTAGGAAATACATCGGCGAGCTAGATGTAGTTCCTAGCATTGTTGGTCCCGTTGTTCTCTACTGTGATAACAATGGTGCAATTGCACAATCTAAGGAACCTAGATCCCATCAGCGCTCCAAGCACATACTTCGGCGGTTCCATCTTATTCGTGAGATTGTCGAACGAGGAGATGTGAACATTTGCAGAGTGCCGACTGAGGAGAATATTGCAGATCCACTGACAAAGCCTCTCGCGCAGAGAAAGCATGATGGTCATACTAGATCAATGGGTATACGATACCTGAGTGATCATCTCTAGTGGGAGTCTTGTGGGTTGCATGTAAAGTATATATTCTGTTGGCTATTTGTTTAATATTTATTCATATGATGAATTGTGTACCAATTATTTACTTTTACAATTAATGGCAAGTTCTTTTATTACGATATACTGTTTCTATATGATAGAATAAAATTCGTGATAAATACCCTTAGAATGTTCGCTTCCATAGGACATCAAGTACGTGACTTGAATGTGAGAGCCTATGATCTCAAAGCTTCATTCTTAAAAGGTCCCTGGTCGAGGTATCATCGTAGAAGCTAAGGGTGATGATGATACATTAAGACTAGCATGTGTGTTGACTGATGACCGGTTCTCACAGGTCATGATATTGTGATATCAAGTCATCACGTGGGTACTTGTTAGTGAACAAGTTGTACTGGACAGACCCAACCTGAGACTACATTGTGGATTGTTACTTAAAAGTGTCACAAGTAGGTCTCATTTGACAATGGTGTTGTGGTCCTTTGACCTGAAGTCACAGCATTCATCGAGTGAGGAAGAGTGTGCTTTGATGTCATCTAAAGTTTTCCTTGAAGAAGGTTGATGATAAGAGTGGTCGTTGGGTACGTTACGAATCATTTGGGTGTTTGGGTGTGAGCAGATATGGGATTTGTCCTCCTATATAACAGGAGTTGCATCCATGGGCCCCTTGATGGAATTGGACTGGGAAATGCATGGCCATGCTTGGTAGAGTCAATATGTGATATTGAGTTCACCATTCTCTAGAAGTCCGTTCTAGATCAAGAAACTTAGATTGAGCTATTATGAGGGTGACACGGTCCATGCCTCTAGTTCTTTCCAGATGTAAGGGACAAAGGGACAAAGACAACACTGGAACATTGGTCATAAAGGCTTATGAGTTATGAACTCTTATTGCTTGGGGAGCAATGATGCATTGCTAGATGCCGCTCATTGTTTGTGAGGTTTTTGTTTGATACTTTCAAGATCAAGTGGGAGACTGTTGGAGTTACCATTGTGATCTAGAAGTGGTCAAACATGTAATGTCACTGCCAACGCGATATGAGCCTGCAGGGTCTCACATAAGAGCATGTGGAGAAGTTGGAAGATTGACTATGTTGGTAAAGGTTACCAATCACCATATAGAATGGGGGAAGTCCAGCAAATGTTGCTGTCTGAATTCGTCGGGTTTACACGGATAGAATTCGTCGGGTTTACACGGATAGAATTCGTCGGATTCGTCGGATTCGTCGGATTCGTCGGATTGTTCCGTGGAATCCCGACGAATTGTCACAGAGATCATTAACTTGGCAAATGTTGCCGTCTGACTTGATTCGTCGGATTTGTCGGGATTCGTCGGATTGTTCCGTGGAATCTCGACGAATTGTTACAGAGATCCTTAACTCGGCAAATGTTGCCGTCTGACATGATTTGTCGGATTCGTCGGGATTCGTCGGATTGTTCCGTGGAATCTCGACGAATTTTCACAGAGAGCATTAACTCGGCAAATGTTGCCGTCTGATGTGATTCGTCGGAATTCGTCGGATTGTCCCGTGAAAACTCGACGAATGCTGTTCCGTGGAATCCCGACGAATTGTAACAGAAGCCCCTATTTTGCTGTGTGGTCTGCGGATAGCGATTCTTCTAGATGCTGTTTATCCTTTGGGTATAAATAGGACTTCTTTTAGGGTTCTCAGCACTAACGAAATAGAAGCCGACGGAAGGAGTTCCGCTCTCGCTCGAACCCTAGACAGAAGTGTTCCGTCGTTCTGAATCGCCTCCGCCGACTTCCTCTCCGACGATTGTCGCCGGTGTTGTTCTTCCTGAAGCGGATCTAGCAATCCGTGGAAGCGCAAGGTGTAGTCTTCTTCTCTCGGCTCGTGTGGACTGCTGTAGAGACATAGACATTATTCTACGTGAGAACTCTTGCAAAGCCGACGAAAGCAATCTTCTTCTTGGAGCATCTAGGTTGGATTTGATCCAATCTCGCAAAGGTAATTTCATACCTAGCATTTTGTTAACTTCTTGATTCAATATTCATGGCCCGATCAAAGTCTTTTGGGTTGTTTCTCTTTATTTCCGCTGCGCCTACATGTGATGTATGGTCATAGAAAAACCCAACACTTTTGTAGGAATCCACTAGGTTTTTGATCAGGTGCCCTATCACCAATGGTTTTTGAACAGGTGCCCAAACACCACTGAGCTTTTGATCAGGTGCTCACACAAATCACAGGTTTTTGATCAGGTGCCCTGCCACCAAAGGGTTAACTTTTGAAGGGATTTAGAACCCTGTACAAGATGGGATAGAGAGGGTTTATAATGTTCTTCTATGTTAACAAGCTTAGAGAAGACTAGTGGATTTGTTGTTGTAAAGCTCCCCCTGTCTGATAGAAATGGTTGACAGTAAGAGGATGGAGCTTTCACTTGAAAGGGATATCTTCCTAGATTGCTGATGAATCTGAGAGACAATGTTTCTCAGATTATTGTTGCTCTTGAAGATTTAGAACTTGCAGCTGAAGACTGAGAGAATGATCTTGTTGATGTTCTCAGAGATTGAAAGGGTGCTGCTTGAGGAAGATGATCTTTCATTCTTTCTTTTACTTTCTGTATGTTTCTCTAGAATGTATCTTCTCTGTCGAATGTCTCTTCCTCTATCTTCTTCTTCTGTCTTTCTCTATCTTTAGACAATATATCTCTAATTTGAATTTCAAATCCTCTGAATAAGGAATAGAATAATCAGGAAGATTATTTCTTGGAACTGTAAGCAAATCTTTAATTCCTTTTCTTTTTCAATAAATGTATCATTTTCCAATAACCCAAATGACTACTTTCTCGAGAGAAAACAATGGAAAGGAATAAATAAATGGAAGGATAAAATCCTTGATTTATCTGGAATAAAAAATAGAATAAATTCGTTGCTGATTTAGTTGATCTGAGTTCAGAGAATAATATATAACTGATCTGTCTAAAAAATTCGTCGAGCTGAAATAAGAGTTCGTCGATCTGAAGGTTGAGTTCGTCGAACTTAAGTTGGAGTTCGTCGAACAGAACATCTGTTACTGATTCGTCGAACACAGTCTGGAGTTCGTCGAGCTCAAGTTGGAGTTCGTCGAACTAAAAGATAATCTGCTGAATCTGGCTGGAAGAATTGAGTTCGTTGATTTGAGAAGCACTTTCATTGATCTGAACATCTTGTTACTTATTCGTCGAGCGCAGAACTGAGTTTGTCAATCTCAAGTTGGAGTTCGTCGAACTGAAGAGATAAATCTGATAGACTGGCTGTAGAACTGAGTTCATCGAGCTGAGAAGCTATTTCATCAAACACGGAAAGGAGTTCGTCGAACTTAATGTGAAGTTCGATGAACTGAGAAATAAACTTGATTCGTCAACCTGAAGTATGCCGTTCGTCGAACTCAGGATGGAGTTCGTCGAACGCAGTTTGGAGTTTGTCGAACGCAGAAACTTGATCTTTTCCTTAAGTTCTTGCAGCCTAAAACCTTGACCCTTTGACTATACAATGGGGTCAACTTAGTCCTAGTCAACAGATAGTGATCCTAGCCCAAATCAGTAATTGGGTTGTTCCAACAATCTCCCCCTATTTGTGTTAGGACACTATTTGACAAAATTAAATAATAAACAAACAAATAACAAACATAGAGCATATATATCTGACAGAAATTTTAAATCATTTCAGGAGATAAGAAATATAGTGCTCTAGGTTTAGAAAACTTTACATTGTACAATACTGAAAGAAAACCTTGCCTTCAGGTTTTGCTTTGTTGATCAGAGCTGTAGCAACGGAATCTGCTTTGTTGATCTTCTTTATTGATCTTCTTTATCAAAAACTGTATCTGCTATATCAAAAATTATTTCTGAATCTGGAGCTGTAACTGGAGCTTCTTCTATATCAACAACCATATCTGTATCTGCATTAATTGGAGCAAAAACTGCATCTGAAACTGCATCATATGGAGCTTCTTCATAAAGTATCTCCCCCTGAAACTGGAGCTTCTTCATAAAGCATCTCGCCCTATCAAAAAGGAGCTTCTTCATGAAACATCTCCCCCTTCCTAGTTTCAGGGAGAACTGAATCTAGGCCCCTAGAAGAAGGGACATTTGAAGAGGAGGTAGGGAAGGATGCAATTTTAGAAGAAAGATTGCCATTGTTCCAGCAAAAGAAAAAGAGAGATCAAGTGCAAAGGAACTGGAAGGATAAGCAGATTTTGTAGACATAAAGTCAAAAAAGAAATAAAATTTGATTATAATGAAAGAGATCAGAAGTCAAAAAAACTTAACCTTCGTCAGACTGCGTTCGACAAAAATTTAATTTTCGTCGATCTCAGTTCGACGATCGAGCTTGTCTTCATCGATCCCTGGATCTAATAGGTATCATCTCAGCGTTTGGGCTGAGACAGCTTCCAGTCTCAGCGGATTCTAATGTCCCGTCCTAGCGGATCCAGACAACTTCTCAGCGGCCCTAGGCCTTGTCTCAGCGGTTCAGCTGAGATTGAGAGCTTGTCTCAGCTATCTCAGTTGAGACTTAGAGCTTGCCTTAGCTATTCCAGTTGTCTCAGTCTTAAGGGTGTGTACCCATCCCTTTATTATCAGCTACTGGGAGTTTGATCATGGTGGTCATGAACTTTTTAAGTTGTTGTTCTTCAAACAAATGAAGAATTTCTTGGAACAGATAGTAATCCTTTACCTGCAAAATATCTCTGGTAGAGGTGGTCCTCTCCTTATTTAATATGTTAGTTGTTCTTGACACAGACTACTTTGGGTCCTTTTGTTTTTCCACAAAAATCTAAAATATCAGATATCTCAGGCTGATCCTTATAGCCTTGTGGATGATATCTCCTTGGAGGAATTATCCACTCAGTGAAAGGATTTTTAGTTTGTTGAGAATAAGAATTCTTTAGATTTTCAGTATTTTTTCCGTTCGACGAATTTGGATGAATTCGTCGATCGTCGTTCGACGAATTGAAGTGCTTTCATCGAGCGTTGTTCGAATAATAACTATACTGAAGGTCTGTCTTCATAGTTCGTCGATCTCCATTCGATGAAATGAAGTGATTTCATCGAGCTCCGTTCGATGAATTCTGTTGAATTCCTTTATTCTTAACAGCCTTGCTTGAGATATTTTTATCTATTTCTACTGCCTCTTTGCCCTTGGCAGAAATGAATTTTATTGGTGTAGATAAAATGTTCTTCTTAAGGAGGTGTGGCTCACTTGATGATGCACCCAAGCCCAGTTTGCCATTTAGTCTGGCATTCACTATGCTTGTGATGTCCATCAGTTTGATACTTCTCCCATTGAGGGATTCTTCAAACTTCTTAGCTTTAGATAACTTGTTCTCAATGAGAACAATGTGTTCTCTGGAGGCAGCCAGTTCTTTCTTAAGATTGGTATTTTCTTCACTTAGTTGGTTCATTTCAGCCAACTTATTTCTGAGAGAGATTATCTCCTTCTCAAATTTAATTAAATCTAGACAAAGAGTTTTGAATTCGTTTTTAAAATCATTTGAAATAAAGTCAAAGTTAGATATTACCTGATCACTGTCATTATCAGATTCTGATTCTTTAGAATTGCTTCCTGAGGCATTGATAGCCATCATGCAGAAACTTCTTTCATCTGCACCATCTTCATCATCAGAAGAGCTGGATGAAGGTGCATGATCTGACTCACTGCTTGAGTCATAGATAGCCATCAAGCATTGATCTTTGACATTTGCATTCTCTTCATCATCAGAAGAGGTGGATGATGACTCTGACACTTCTGCAGAACCTTCAACCATGTTGTTGAGGGAATTCCAGATATCCCTGGCTGAGGTGCAGTCCACAACCTTCTGGAATATGTCATCATATATTGTTTGTGCCAAGATATTAATTGCTTTGGCATCTGCACTTCTTTGTTTCTTCTGGGTTTCTGTCCACACAGGAGGTAGAACAGCATTATTGTTTGTTGTTGCTTCAGCACTTGTTGTTGCTGTTGGAGTAGGATGTCCTGTCAAAATAACATTGAAGATATCATCATCAATAGAATTCATATATAATTTGATCCTTGACTTCCATAATGCAAACTTATTTAGATTGCACATAGGAGGTCTTGTGCTTGAGCATTCTTTGTTCTGTGCCATGAGTTTGTAGGCAAAAAGAAAACTCTAGAGGAAATTAAAATCTGATTGATCTTTGGATTCAGGTGTTAGCCTATAAACAATCAAACAACCTCTGATACCAATTGAAAGTAACCTCTGATAGAAGTTGAAAGTGAGGTTTAGATCTTAGATTTACTCTTGAAGGGGGTGAATAGAGTATTAAAAAGTTTTTCACTTATTTTTATAGCGGACTTAAATTAGTGATATATGTATGTGTACTGAGTGAGTATGAAACAAATAAAAAATCACACAGCACAACACAGTACAGAAGAATAAACACAATCACAGAAGAAACAAGGATCTATAGCAGTTCCCCAATCAACCTGGGTACATCTACTCTTCTACCACCCTTGGTTGGAATCCACTAGGTTTTTGATCAGGTGCCCTATCACCAATGGGTTTTTGATCAGGTGCCCAAACACCACTGAGCTTTTGATCAGGTGCTCAAACCAATCACAGGTTTTTGATCATGTGCCCTGCCACCAAAGGGTTAACTTTTGAAGGGAGTTAGAACCCTGTATAAGATGGGATAAAGAGGGTTTATGAAGTTCTTCTCTGTCAACAAGCTTAGAGAAGACTAGTGGATTTGTTATTGTAAATCTTCCCCTGTCTGATAGAAATGGTTGACAGTAAGAAGATGGAGCTTTCACTTGAAAGAGATATCTTCTTTATAGCTGATGAATCTGAGAGACAATGTTTCTTATATTATTATTTCTCTTGAAGATTTAGAACTTGCAGCTGAAGACTGAGAGAATGATCTTGTTGATGTTCTCAGAGATTGAAAGGGTGCTGCTTGAGGAAGATGATCTTTCTTTCTTTTACTTTCTGTATGTTTCCCTAGAATGTATCTTCTCTGTCGACTGTCTCTTCCTCTATTTTCTTCTTTTGGTACAACTCTTCTTCTGTCTTTCTTTGTCTTTAGATACTATATCTCTAAATTGAATTTCAAATCCTCTGAATAAGGAATAATCAGGAAGATTATTTCTTGGAACTACAAGCAAATCTTTAATTCCTTTTCCTTTTCAATAAATGTATCCTTTTCCAATAACCCAAACGGCTACTTTCTCAAGAGAAGACAATGGAAAGGAATAAATAAATGGATGGATAAATCCTTGATTTATCTATAATAAATAATAGAATAGATCCGTTGTTGATTTAGTTGATCTGAGTTCAGAGAATAATATATAACTGATCTGTCTAGAAATTTTGTCGAGCTCAAATAAGAGTTCGTCGATCTGAAGGTTGAGTTCGTCGAACTGAACATCTGTTACTGATTCGTCGAACACAGGCTGGAGTTCATCGAGCGCAAGTTTGAGTTCGTCAAACTGAAAGATAATCTGCTGAATCTGGCTGGAAGAATTGAGTTCGTCAATTTGAGAAGCACTTTCATCGATCTGAACATCTTGTTACTTATTCGTCGAGCGCAGAGCTGAGTTCATCGATCTCAAGTTGGAGTTCGTCGAACTGAAGAGATAAATCTGATAGACTGGCTGGAGAACTGAGTTCGTCGAGCTGAGAAGCTATTTTGTCGAGCACAGAAAGGAGTTCGTCGAACTTAATGTGAAGTTCGTCGAACTGAGAAATAAACATGATTCGATGACCTGAAGCACGCCGTTCGTCGAACTCAGGATGGAGTTCGTCGAACGCAGTTTGGAGTTCGTCGAACGTAGAAACTTGATCTTTTCCTTAAGTTCTAGTAGCATAAAACCTTGACCCTTTGACTATACAATGGGGTCAACCTAGTCCTAGTCAAAATATAGTGATCCTATCCCAAATCAGTAATAGGGTTGTTCCAACACTGCGAACGATCCGGTGGAACCAATTGAAGTGCTTACCCAAAGAGAGCAAAGGAAGAAAAGAGAACACGAGTGCGAGATCACGGGCTTCGGTGGTGGATCTGAGACCGCTAACGAGCCCTTTCCTCTGATCAGCTTCTCAAAGAAAATGAAAGATACTAAAGGGAAACCCCTTCTATAGTGGGCGCAAAGGGTAAGAACATAAAGTTATCCACCGATATCCCCCTTTAGGGAGGGAAGCTGATGCGCCATGCCTTCGCGGTCGCGGCTGCCCTTTACAGAAAGAGTAATGCCAGAGAAACCTACAGTATCGAGACCGATATGCTCCCTAACATCTACGCGTAAGCGACCGCTAGGAGCACGGTCTTAAACCATCATATGGGGCGATCTCTTCGAGGTGCCCTACGGGAGAATGAACGCCTGCTGGAAGAGTTAAAAATAAAGCCCTTTACAAGAGTTTTTCATCTTTTTATCATTCATTTTCTTGTGACTGCACAATCTAACCGTTCTTTCTCTTGCAGCGATAAAAAAAAGGAGCATATGATACGGATAATGAAGATTTCCAGAATGCCTTGATGCATCATGTAAAGGAGACTGTGGAGTAGATGATCTCCGAGCTTCGTGCCCGCTGTGCTTTTGTTGAGTATAAAGATGTTAAGTTCGCTAACCTCTTCCCGGATGCGGCAAGGGTAATAGGCGAACAGTCGATCACGACTGGTGAGATCGTCGCTGAAGGAGAAGAAGAGGAAGAGGTTATGGAAATTGAAGAAAATGCTGATGAATTAAGCGGAAGCCCGTACATCACAAGCAATGATACAAGCTCTGCCGCGGACTCAAGTTCTAGATCTAAAGCTTCTCCCAGAGATTCAGAAGAATCTTCAGACGAGACCGGTTCTTCTTCGTCAGATGAGCGGTCTCTGAAAAGATCAAGGAGTAGGTCGAATTTCTTTTATAATTGTTTATTGTACTTTTCCGATCACTGGTATTGAGAACGGGCAAATAGTGTAACAACCATGATTGATGTATAAATAGAATTTTGACATAACCTTTTTTTGTGGATGAATGCTTATATTTACCTGTGTTTATGTCGATCACTTTCTTTCTGCGAGCGAACTAACTTTCATCATTTGTGGTCTCTATTGAATAACTTTCACCGTGATGATAATCTTCATCAATAATCCCCATCTCAGCGGTCTAGATTTTATGAGATAGAAAATATCATTCGATCTCAATGCTTTTAGGTCTTGTTGAGCTCAAAATAAACGATCATATAAGAGAATGTTGCATAATAGTTGGAGAATAATAATTAAAAGTAGCGGTCTCGTAATTGTTAAACCACCTGAAGCATGATGGAAATTTGTACGAGTTTTATGATACATGTATGAGACCGCTTGTCACATTGCGATCTTGAACTTCTAAGATCTTCAGAGATAAAAAAATCATAATTCACAAATGTTGAATCCCGAATAGCCATTAACAAGAACAAAAGTGGTGATCTTTAATGATTCAGACCGCTTCTTCCTTGGATGATATTCAGATAGAAATGATTCTTTCAAAGAAGATTATTGGAACACGGTTTTCCGCATCCCTTTGATTTGAGAATAACAAATCCTACTTGTATTTGATCTTGTTTGTCATTGTGTTTTTAGCATGCAGGTTTGAACAAAGATGACACTAGGTTGCTGCATTATTGGTCTGGAACTACCCACAAGCAGAAAGTATGATTATGGTCTAACGCCAGGCGTTAAGACTTAACACTGGGCGTTGACGATCGATGGGATGGCATGCCGATCGACGGGATGGCTTGCCGATCGATGGGATTTTCTCACAAGGTAAAAATAATGAAAGGGAGCTAACGCCCGGCGTTAACTCTTAACGCCAGTGTTGACTTTCGTTCCCGCCAAGATGGAAATAGCATGTAAGGAAGTTGTCGTGATTGCATAAGCACTTTTGGAATGATTTGACTCAACGCTAGGCATTAGAGTCAACGCCAGCGTTAAGGTTGCCTAAAATAATTGTTTCCAAAGATGCAGAATCGCCTTCCCGTTATGAAGATCCGATCAATCAAAACAATTCCAAATTGAGTCAACGCCAGGCGTTATCCTTAACGCCGGCGTTAGCCTTCAGTCCTATAAATTGGTGGATTTTGTCTTCTCCGATGACGGATTGCCAAGAGCCTTATTCCAGCACTTCAGATACTCTGAGAGGGCCGTATTTCCAGACCAACACTTCTCCCACTAAATTTCAAAAGGAGGAATCGAAGGAGGCTTGGATCAACACGCTAACTCAACGCGAAGAACGCACGCATGGACTTCAATGATCTTCAGCGATTTTTCGATGTCTCCTTCAGATTACCTCATAGGGAGTTTCATATTTGTCTTTTGTATTTGTCTTTTATTTTAATCTTTGTAATCGGTTCGGAAATTCGCCTCGTGTTGGCGACTAGTTCTGGGTAGGACTTAGGGAGAAATTTGCCTCGTGTTGGCGACTAGGTCTAGGGAGTATATCTAGGGGGTGCTCGAGGCCTTTCTGGGGATAGGAAGGCTAGAGCGGCTTGAGGCTGTATCTGGGGAGAGATCGGCTAAAGCCAACTGGTTCTTGGGGATACGAGTCGGTATAGAAAACGAAAAGAATATTTCATATTTCGTCTTCGATTTCTAGCGTCATAGAAATCAAATTTTGTAATCAATTTTATAAATGATAATCTTGTCTTTAGTTGTTTAATAAAATTGTTTTCATTTCTAATTTCATTATCTCTTTACTTTTGATTTAACTTACTTCTACCAAAATATCAAAAGTTTTCTATTAAAGTTTAAAGTTTTCTAAAACCCTTATTCACCCCCCCCCCCCCCCCCCTCTAAGGGCGCCTCACGATCCAACAAAGATGACCAACGATCTCCTATTTTTTAGATCACTATTTTAGCTTCCAAGACCTGTAGAGATAAAAACCCAATATTTGAAATATAATGATTCCCAAATGCTCCTGAGGTCGAATAACCAAGCGATTTCATACTTTTCAGATCAATTGTTATGAGAATAGATATTTGAAGTCAAGTCATAAGAGAATAAACAGCGATCTCTTGCTTTCTCAAGACTATTTTGAACTTAGAAGAACCCTGGCAGCGATCTCATATTTCCCAGACCGCTCTTCCATAGCTTGGAATCAAAAACACTGTAAAGATTGACCATTTGAAAATTTTATAAGGTCTTGAAGAACTTTTGGTGGCGGTCTCAATTGCTCTAGACCGCCCCATTCCCAAAACAATTTAACACTGAGACTAGCGGTCTCCACAAAACTCAGACCGCTCCTACACCATAAAGGCTTGATAGATAGAATCTTTAATGATCTAAAGGGCAGGTGGGGCTATGCCAGCATTGCTTTCCTCAAAAGATCATTGCAATTCTAATGTTTTTCAGAAAGAGAAATAGAGAGAGAGTGGTGGACAACTCCAAATGATCAAAAGGCCAAGTGCGGCTATGCCAGCATTGCTTTCCTCAAGAGATCACTAAGGTGGTAATCACCATAAACATAGAGGGAGAGAAGAGAGGCAAACAATTCTAAATGATCAAAAGAGCAGGCGTGGTTATGCCGTGGAGGCTTTACCGACATTGCTTTCCTCAAGAGATCATTAAGATTGTAACGCCCTAGCCACTCAAGGTGTAACATCCCCCAAACAGCTAGACCACTAAGTCAGTTTTGTCATGACTAGGTCATGACAAAACCATAGGAAGAGCTCAAGACCATGTGAATTTAGGTGAGAAGGAGAAAACCTAAGTGGTCTGCAAATAGCAATTTTCAGATACCAAGCCTAGGGTTGGACTTTAGTGCCCCACCTTGAACCTTTACACCAATCTAGCATCCCTAACCCATTAGGGGTCTCCTTGGAGACCCAAGGACCCATTGGGGTCAACCGAAGAGGCCAATTTGACTAAAATCAACCTTAACCCTAATTTGGTTAACGTGTCCTAATAAGGGGCAATTCACCCTAACCTTGCCAAATTGACCCTACCTATACCTTCCTAACCCTTAAGGGAAGCCAATGGAGCCCAAGCCACCCTTTGGGGTCAACCCAATTGGTCAATTTTACCAAAGTCAACTCAAGCTTAATTTAGGTCAAATTACCCTAATTTAACCTAATCAAGCCCAATCCATATGGGCTAGGCCCAAATAAAGAGGTCCACCATCTAGTGGGCCTGGTAATTACTGAAATTACGACTTAAGTTCTGTATTTGGTGATTAGGAGAGAGAAAATGGAGGTTTCTCCCAAATCGGAGAGAGAAAGAGAGCTTTCATGGAGATTTAATGCAATTGATCCTTCAATCCCTCCCCAATTGATGAGCATTCACCTCCCCCCTTTAGTTACAAACAAATTCTGGAGTTTTCTATGGCCAGACGGGCTGGATTAAGTGAAAGTTAGACGTAACTGAAATCTTTGTTAATGGCCATTAATGGCCTTCAGGAATAATGCCATCCAAGCTCGATTGAACCCACCCCCCCCCCCCCTCCCCCCCCCCCCCCCCCCCCCCCCCCCCACACACACACACACACATTTCCTTCAGTGCTCAGAGAGGAAGAGATCCCCCAACCTCCAGAGAGAATCGTGCAGAGGAAGCCTAGATCGACATGGCACTGAAAGCTCCAGCACCGTCAATGGCAACTCGCCGGAATTCACGCCACCAAGCCCCCACACAGGTCCGATCCACCTCCTCTCCCTTAGTGTTATACCTTTTCAAAATTTGGGGCTTGATCAGTGCTCAATTGGGATCGTATCGTGCTTCCGAAAGGGCTCTGTTTGAGCTCTCTTTCCCCTCCTCCGAAACCCGATTCCGACCACCTCCGCCG
Organism: Dactylorhiza incarnata; assembly: GCA_033032865.1. Classification (NCBI taxonomy): domain Eukaryota; kingdom Viridiplantae; phylum Streptophyta; class Magnoliopsida; order Asparagales; family Orchidaceae; genus Dactylorhiza; species Dactylorhiza incarnata. Next base: position 9,918,565 of record JAWHQI010000015.1, read on the forward strand.
GCCAACCACCCATATCTCCGGCCACCATCTCAACGGAGGTGGTGGTGGCATTGGCTGGCCGGGAAGCGGCGCAGGTGGCCGGGAAATCATCCCGCAAAGGAGCCTAGGATGGGCTGTCGCACGCCGTCTATCCAACGGGGACGATGACTGCGAGTCGTCAGATTTACGTGATTATGTTATAAGTTATAATGTTATTTCACGATTATGTTATATTCCTGTTTATTTAATTCGTCGATCTGAGTAGAAGAATAATTGGTCGAAATGATTGTTGAGTTCATCGAACGGAACCTGGCGTTCGTCGAACGGAATTAATGCACCCAGGAAATAAATAAAATAGTTGAGTTTGTCAAACGGAAACCAGGGTTCGTCGAATGGAATGTTGTTTGTCAAATACGTCCTGGAGATCGTCGATCTAATAGTTGAGTTCGACGAACTGAGCACGGAGTTCGTCGAACGGAATAAATTCATCGAACTGGATTAGTTTGTCGAACGAAGATAGGATTTCGTCGAGTGCACTGAAGCACGGCGTTCATCGAACACAGAGCAGAGTTCGTCGAACGCAGATTTGATTTCGTCGAATGCAGTTCAGAATTTGTCGAACGCAGAATTTTAGTTTAAATAATTATTCCTGCAGTATTTTGTTATTATTATTAAAAATACTAGAACCCCTCAAATGAAAAAGTGCCCAACATGAAAGTTGTAGCCCTTGGTGTCTAGTTTATTTTAAAATTTATTTCACCCCAGAAGGAGTCTTGTAGATCCCTATAGGTCCATTTTGGTGGGACTGGTCCCTAGTGTAGGACAGCCACCAAATCTTAAATAACTTTTGATTGGGTTATGGGGTTGACTTGAAAATTGAAACATAGGCTATTTACACCTACATACGCATCATATCCAAAATTGAGAATTTTAGGAAAACATTTTTATAAGGTTTTTGTAATAATTACATAAATCAAATATTAATTAACTATTGGGCCAAATAACCTCCAATGTCCTCCAAATTTTGGTGGGTACTTCTTAGGGTTATCACATGACCCTAGTAAAAATCTCAGCCCAATTGGGACTGATTTGGTTGGGTAATTTGTCAACCCAAGTTAGGTCAAATTGGGTCAAAGTTAGGGCATGGTGTTTATCTTGGGGTATGGTGGTCAGAACTCATCACCATGAGTAAGATGTGGTGGTGTAGAGGTGGATATGCCCTAGGAACCTAGTTTAAACCTTAGGGTTGCTCTTTGAACCTTGTGAAGGACATGGGGTCTAATGTTCTTGAATGGCCATGGAACTTGGTGGATAAGTTCATGGGATGTAATTAGGCCCTAGGTAATTTCATAAAGATTTTATGAGCAATTATCCCCTTTGAAATAGGACATAATCCCCTTTAGGTAAACTTCTTTTAAGAGATACTTACATGCTCAAATGGTCATGGATGATGATGAAACCTTGGTAGTGCCTTTATAATCACATGTTGGACCTCTGGTAATTTTTGTGAAATTTATTAAATGACTTAACCAGTACTTCATTCACAAGGCACCTATTTTGTCTTAGGCTTAATAAAATTAATTGAGGGTCCAATTCTCTTTGATAAATTGTGCAAATTGGTGATGGGACATGTCAGAGCATTAGAAAACTCTGTGATTTTTTATATAATTTTTGGAGACATAAATCAGTAGGCTACTTCGCAACTTGTCTTATTTGATGTTTTCTTAAAGTATTTAATTAAGTAAGAAAATGATTTCCATAAATCCTGAAATTTAGTCTGTAGACTTTTCTGATGAATTCAAGAGCTTGGTATTTTTCCCATAATTTTGGAGTAGATATTTTTGGTGGTTCCTTCATAAAACTACCAGTTTGGATGGATGATAAATATTAAAAATAGAGGACAATTTCTTACTGTAAAAATATGATATGTTGTATTTCCTATTATTTAGTCATCATAGATTTATCATGATTTTTGGAAAGCTATATCATAAGAATTCCTTACAATTTACGTTCATTTTCATACTTGGCAAATGTTTGGAGAAATTAAAATAAATGCTAAATGATTAAGGAAAAATATGATCCTCTGGATTTAGTCTTATAACATCATGATAGACTCCCAGTAATAATATTGAGTCAGGTGGATGAATATTTGGAGTACCTCCCATTATGCAACTCATATGACTCTTTTGGTCTGCGTATAGTAAAACTATAAAACTTGAGTTATTTGTGGATCAGTAGGTGGGAATGGAAGTTAGATAGTTTACCAAGCCTAGTTGAAGAGATTGATGGTCACCAAAAAGGAGTTTAGGTGATGAGAGTGTGCTTGGTGAGTTAAGGGTAAAGTTGTGCTCGGGATAGACGAAAGATCGTCTTTCCCCTTAGAGGGTCATAACACACTTAGGGTAATCCAAGAGTAAAGATAAGAAGGGTAATCTTATGGGTAGATACCAACAACACTAAGTGTCTTGAGAAAGGGAACTTTGGGGTGTCATCCTATTATAGTTCCTAGTACCGTAGCAAGCCCCTCAAAGGGTAATCCTCGGGAAGTCCAAGATTAACCATAAACTGCAGGAGTAATATTTTGTACAAGATTAACTTAATAATACGCACATACCCACACCCCGTGGTACCGTGAGGTTAGTTGGTTTGGTCGTACAAGCGGTAGGCCCAACGGTTGTAGCAGCAGACTAGTTAGTCTAGTATGCTTGTAACTCATTAATGTTGTTGGTGCGGACGGGTTGGTCCGGCGAGCCGGTCGCTCGAAAGGTTATGATGACGGGCAGGTTAGCCTGGGGAGCCTATGGCTCAGAGATAGATAGTAGAACATGTTTGCATGTGCACGAAGGTGGTGGGTCTTCGGTATTGGATGGTTGTTCACACCGACGTCAACACGTTGACTCGGCAAGTGTGGAATTTGCACTTAGCCATAAAAGTCTAGTGGTCTAGCCAGTAAGAGTACGCAGATGCTCCGCGGTTTTGCGTTGAGGCGTACGATAGGTCTAGGTTAGGTAGTGTGAATACCAACCTAGAAGTGGGCGAGGCCCAACCCACAGCTTTTGTTTGCCACTACGGGAGTATCCTGGGAGTCTTGCTACCTCCAAAAAGGTGGATCTAAAGGTCTGTGCGCATAGAGTCGAAGTGTGTGAGTTGCACTTATATGAACATAGCATAAACTGCATAACTCTGCATGTCATGGCATAATCATTGCATTTCAACACCTACCCCTATCATATAAGTCGGTTATGGGACTTTTTATATGATAGGCCTTGCTAAACGACCCCTTGGTCTATAGGTTTGTGTGCGCATTCCTATAAATCAATGGTTAATTTTATATTATATACTTGTTTTTACTTTCTGCACTTTACTTATTCTTTACCTGCTCTTACTATGCTCTTTTACTGCTTCAATTATATATATGCATATGTGTGTAGTGTAGACATTCCCTGTACCCATGTCACCTGCTATTGTTATACCCCTTGTTGTCCTCTGCTTCATCCTTCCTGCACGATGCCTAGGTGTCACCGGGGGAGGGGTGGGGATTGGCTTAGTCTTTTTGACTAACAGTCAGTGGACCATATCATTTTAGGGGATCGAAGAGACGCAGCAACACTAGAGGCCGGTGCAGATGGATGCGGGCCAGTTTATTACAGGAGCACCGGATTCAGGATCATGGAGTGATTAGTAGTTAGCTTTCGCGAGTGATCTTGTAGTGAGAACATGATGTACAGGGCATGAGCCCTTTATTATTGTTATCTTTTTATTTCAGTTACTCTCTGTGGACATTTACCATTTATGGTTTTATATATTTCCTGTGATGTGGACTTGAGCTTTTCTATATGTTCAAATATACTTTTCTTCTTCTGTGATTGATATGGCCGGCAGGATCAGTGTTTTGTAGTGGCGACCTTCCCGAGTGCGGGTGTCACCGCAATGCGGCGGTTCTGGGCATAAGACCCTGGTTTTTGAATGAAAAAAATGGGATCTAACACAAGGGCTCTTGAAAATGGCCATAGATTCAACCGACCTACTCTTGGCTATCCTTACACCAATGAGTATTTGAAGGTTACACGGCATGATGATTCATAGGGCAGGTGTGGTTATGCCGCGGAGTCCATATCGACATTGCTTTCCCTAAAAAATCATCAAGACTGTAACAATGTCCTGAAATGCATAACAGAGCTAGACATTCACCCAGACCTCCCTTGATGCAGGGGTGTGTCAGATATTAGCAAGTACCCGGAATCCTAAAGTTCCTCCGCACGAGCTTGGCAAGATACTACTACATAAGTGCGAAATCTCCCAGCTACTTGTGGTCCTAGCAGATTTACATCTCAAGCTTTAAGTCGAGGGTGCAGCAAGTAGGATCCGTCGATATCTCGTTTGGTAGGATCTTTAGCCTTTGATAGTAAGTCAATATATCCTTCATTCTTCCTTTCCGATATACGTAATCCAAGAGATTACAACCACATCATTATGCTTGCAAAAATGAAGGAATGAAGAGAGACGGGAAAGAATACAGGCTTTTAAGAGAAGAAGCGTTTGAGATCATTTCCACTCCAAGTGTGAGATAGATCTTCCCTTTCATAAGTTTGGAGATGATAAGCTCCATTCTTGAGCGCTTCCTTAACAATGAATGGACCTATCCAATTTGGGTTCAGCTTTCCGACCGAGCCGATCTTGCTATTGCATCAACTTTCTTGAGGACGAGATCACCACCAACAAACTCTTTAACTCAAACATTTCTGTCAATATATTTAGCCATTCTTCTTTTTACTTCTTCCGGCCTGAATGTTGTTGTACCCCTCAGCTCTTCGATGAGATCAAGGCTACATTTCAATTCTTCATCATTTTCTTCCAGCCAATCTGTAACACCCTGCCAGTACGAATAATATAACAGTAGGTCCGGCCGGGACCCCACGCCATACTAACCACACAAGCTAGGAGTTAAAAGGTGATAAACAGAAAGAAACTATAGCAGTGTATACTAAACACTAGCGGAAGCATAAAGATTTAACATTTCAATTATAATTGTCCACTATCGTAGGAATGAAACCATGAAATAGAGTTATGGCCCTAAGGCCTTACATTCAACAAATGTACTAAAACTCCAAAACATACATCGGCACGCAGGCCGGCAATACATGAGAAAGCTAAAAAGGGAGGCTGGCCTTCAAGGGCCAACTCAGCAAAAGGGGACACCGCCCGCTATTTCCCGCTAGGCTCACCTGCACCTGCATAAGAACATTCCACCAAGCGGTGGCAAACAAAGTAACGGTCAGCACAGCTGACCAAATTATAACGACCCCACCCCTTTCCCGGGGTGGCGGAGATTTACCCTGCAAGCAAGCCATACTAGCACAAGTACTAAATAAAGAATGTGCAACTACACAAGGTGAGGTTTCAAGCACATTCAATCTTCTAGGTTGAGCATCAAAAAGGAGGGAACCTAGGTATGCACATGATGTTAGTTGGGTTCACCCGAAGGTTCCCCACAACCGCCTAAACAACCGCATGAGGCTAACAACATCAATTCCACAAACACTCCACCGTAAGGGCCCTCACCTTAGGTGGGAAAAAGAGCTTTTGGTCGGTCTAGGTAAAACACCTTCCACGACCTCTCCAATGATCGCACGGCTTTCATGAGGTAGGGACCTCTTGCCGATCTGCATGGAAACGGGTTCGGTTTAGCTTTGCCCGTGCTCTAATCGTCGCGATCTATCACACGACGCGGGTACGGCTTCGCCTCGGCCCGTAAGGGTTTAGCACTTTCAAGTGCTACACAATTATAAGCTACACACCTAATCCCTTCACAAGGATCTAGACTTCACAAATACTCAAATAAGGGAGGTATAATACGCTCCGCATCAATTTCGCGGTGAAGGTTTGCCTTCATCCAATCTCAAAGCATGGGGCTTTCGTTAGGATCTTCACAAGACGCCTACACTTAAATCCCGCACTACTTTAGACGATTTCACGGAGTCATTATCCGGTACGCATTCAAGGCTTAACCTAAATGCAACGTCGCAATCCAAGCATCACCGATTCGGGCTCACGGCCACGAATAGGCTTCACACAAAATGCCTAAATCCGCACGACTACCGGATTTTCTACATGCAATATGCCGGGGACGGACACAATCGACCCGGAGTTCCGAAGAACTTGAGGGAATCCTACACTTCACCCATTTGGTGAAAGGGATCCCTCATGCAAGCATAGAGAAATGAAGGAGAGGACAAAAGACAAGTCCAAACAACGGGAGAAGGAATCGTTACCCTAGGAGCGTTCTTTTTCGCCATGAATCCGAGATTCTAGACGGAGGGAAATGACCGCACCGGGCTGCACTCTCCAGATCTGGAAACGGCTCGCGAAACGGAGCTCCGGAGCTCCGTCAATGGCGGAATCTCACTTCTTCTTCCTTGCCTCCTTCTTCTTCCTCTAGGTTTGGAGAGAGAAAAGCCTCAAAAGAATGAGGGTTTAACTCTTCTCACAAGCCCTAAGACCCTCCAGCAACTAATCCTAGCCATTGGATCGAATTCCAAAGGATTTGGACGGCCGGATCGTCTCCTCCGCTCAAAATCGCGGAGCAGATAAACAACGCGCACGATCACAGGCGCACGATCACTGGTCATGCGCGAAGAGGAGAATGGTCGTGCGATAAGCCGAGACAGAACTCCGATTCCTTGCGGGTTACGCACGATCATTAGCGCACGATCACTGGTCATGCGCGAAGAGGAAAATGGTCGTGCGCATTGACCTGATGTGGAATTTTTAGCCTATCCCGAGCTCAGCACTACCACTCCGCCTACCTCGCTGAACCATGATCTTTGGGGTGTTACACAATCATCTTGATGTTGTTAAGATAGTAATACCCTTGGACTTTTAACTTCAAATTCTACGGGAATGAGAGCTTCAAAGCCATGAGATAATTTGAAGGGAGTTTCTCCAGTAGCTGATGTTGGAGTCGTTCTCAAAGCCCAAAGTACTAAAGGTAACTGTTCAGCCCAATTTCCTCGGAGATTTTCCACTTTCTTCTTCAAGAGGTTGATTATCAATTTGTTAGCAGCTTCTACTTGCCCATTACTTCTTGGATAGTGCATAGAGGCGAACCACAACTCGGTGCAAATTTGATTACAGAAATTTATCAGATTGGAGTTGTTAAACTGAGGACCATTATCTGTGATAATTGACATTGGAATTTCATGCTTGAATACTATCTCCCCCCGGATAAAATTCTTCACAACTTGAGTAGTAGTTTTAGCTAGTGCTTTTGCCTCAATCCATTTGCTGAAATAATCAATCATCACTAGAATGAACTTGCACTGGCCACTAGCTAAAGGAAAAGGTCCGATCAAATCCATTCACCAAACTGCAAATGGCCATGGAGTTGATATTGACTTAAGTTGTTGAGTGGGTTGATGTTGGAGAGGAGAGTACTTCTGGCATTAGACACACTTTTTGGCAAATTTCTCTGCATCTTTCCTCATTTGAGGCCAGAAATAACCTTGCCTTAGAATCCTCTTTTCTAAGGTTCTAGCTCCAGAGTGACTATCGCACTCTCCGGAATGTACTTCTCGAAGAATAATAGGAATTTCCTCTTCAGAGACACATCCTGCCAAAGGTGATAAAAACGTTTTCCTGTAGAGGACTCCGGCAACAAGATAATAATAAGTTGTCTTTAACTTAAATCGCTTTTTATATTTTACCGCCAGATGAAATTCTCCACTTGAGAGATAGAAAACAAAAGGATCCATCCAGGATGGTCGTTGATCAATCAGCATGATGTCTCCTTCTTCAATATCTGGATGAAATAGTTTTGAAGTAGTTCCTCCTGAAAGGAGACCGAATTTGGCCAACTCGTCAGCTTCCATGTTCTCTTCCCTTGGAATGTGCTGAATAGTAAAGCTTTTGAACTTTCCTATCTCGGTCTTCACCAGCATTTGATATTACTTTAATATTGAGTCTCTAGTTTCATAGGTTCCATTTACTTGAGACGACATCACCAGAGAATCAGTTTTAACTTGGACATCCTCGATTCCTATATCTCTTAAAAATCTAAGATCGGCGAGCAAGGCATCATACTCCGCCTGATTGTTCATTGTTGGGAAGTGAAACTTGAGAGCTTGACCCAATCTAATCCTATTGGGGTTAATTAATACAACTCCACCTCTTGACAAATTTCTCCCGGAAGCTCCATCCATGTAAATTGTCCAAGCTAAAGATTTTCCATTCTCTTTTTCAGAGCTAACTTCCTTGGCATCAATCATAAAATCTGCTAGCACTTGAGCTTTGAATGCTACTCTAGGAATGTAGGAGATATCAAACTCACTGAGTTCTTTCGCCCATTTTGCCAATCTACCTGAATGTTCTGGCTTTTCCAACACGTTCTTTAGCAGAAGATTAGTGACGACCTAAATAGAATGAGCCTGGAAGTAAGGCCTTAACCTTTGTGCTGAAACCACAAGCATTAAGACCAACTTTTCAAGGATCGGATACTGAGCTTCTACATCCTTCAAAACTTTACTCAAATAATAAATCGAATATTGCTTCTTCTTCTTTTCTTCCCTTACTAGCACAGAGCTGATAGCATCAGAACCACTCCCAAATACAAAAATAGATCTTCTCCCTCTCTCGGGCTTTGGAGTAAAGGGGAGGGCATTGGCTGCTTTTTGAGCAGATCAAATGCATCATCACACTCCTTCGTCCATTCAAACATAGATCCTCCATGGAGAGTTTTGAAGAGAGGAGCACTCTTATCCCCTGAACGGGAGATGAAACGGCCCAAGCCTGCCATCCTCCCACCCAGCTGCTGAATTACCTTATGGGTCTTGGGAGGTTACATTTCCAGAATAGCCTTCACTTTATAGGGATTTTGCTCTAATCCTTGCTGAGTAAGGAGATGGCCGAGAAATTTTCCTTTGCTAGCTCCAAATACACATTTCAAAGGGTTTAATCTCATATTAAAGTCCCAGAGCATTGCAAGAGTTTCATTCAAGTCGTTAAGGTGAGCTGAGAAAAACTTGCTTTTTATTAGAAGATCGTCAACGTAAGCTTCTAAATTTCTCCCCTTTTGTGTTTTAAAGAAGGTGTCCATCATTTTCTAATAAGTGGCACCAACATTCTTTATCCCAGAAGGCATTACGAGATAGCAGAAACAACCATCATTTGTGATGAATGAGATGTGAGGGATATCGGTCTTATGCATTCTTATTTGGTGATAACCAGAGAATGCATCTAAAAAACTCATGCAATAGTACCCTGCCGCAGAATCAACTAAAGAATCTATCTGAGGCAAGGGGTAGCAATCTTTAGGGCAAGCTTTATTGAGTTTAGTAAAATCCACACACATTCTCCATTTTCCACTAGCTTTTTTCACCATTACAACATTCGATACCCAATCTAGGTATTGAATTTCCCTAACAAAGTTAGCTTTGAGAAGCTTTTCCACCTCCTCCCGGATTAGTTGAGCCAAGGTCATTGCTGTTGAAATTTTTTAAGTGGAGTGGAAGGTGGCCGGCGGTCTGAAATTTGGTGACTGCAGTGACCGCGCGGTCTCTATTCTGGTGCTCTGCCGGTCTGTCTCTGGCGGTCTGGTGTGACCGGCCGGTTTGTTCTTATATGTTCTAGTCTCTTCCCGGGTTGTTCTACTTGGTTGGTCTGCCTTCTTCCTAGAAGACTGGGCGGTCTGTTCTTGACCGGGCGGCCTTTGCTGGGCGATTTGATGACTTATCTGAAGTCGGTCAGATGTTCTTGGTTTGCTCTTGGTGATCTTAGGAAGGAGTGTTCTTGTGTCTGCGCGGCTTGTGCGCGGTCTTGTGTTCGCGCGGCTTGTGTGCGGTTTGCTGCTGATCTGCTGTCTTGGACGGAAGGTTGTCCAAGTGATGTGATCGCGCGGTCTGCTCTTTGAGACTGCTGGCGATCTGGCGAGTGGTGACTGTATCTCTTTTGTGGCGGTGACGACATCTATCTTGTCGCTTATAAATAGGGGTCCATGGCACTTCATTCATAACGAGAACTGTAAGAATTAGAGCCTGGGTTATTTCGTGCAGTCTCAACTTTGAGGTCGGGCGGTCTCGGAAGTGAGTTGACTGTTTGTTGTGTTCGCAGGATTGCGTTCAGCAGGTTATGGTCTCCTTCCTTGGTGATTTCCCAGCGGCTTGTGAAAGTGCACAGTTAACCTCACTAGAATTCTCTAGAGGGGGGGGGGGGGGGGGGTGAATAGAGATTTAAAAATATTTTGTGCAAAGTTAATAAATATATATATATGTGTAATATTCACAGATTTAAGCTTCCCACACACCAACAAGAATTAAGCAAGTAAAGAAAGAAAATGGCAAAAAGAAAAACACAGCACAACACAAAGAAATATAGTGGTTCCCCAAACTTTGGGTAGTCCACTCTTCTACCCCCTTGGTAGGAATTCACTATCTTGTACTGAGTCTTTTGATAAGGGGACTCTTAGAACCAGCCTGAGTCTTTTGATAAGGAGACTCTTAGAACCAGTATAACTGAATTTTTTGAAGAGAGATTCTAAAAACTCTTTTACACTGTTTAAAAATGAAATGAAGATAAGAAGAAGAAGTAGAAGAAGTAATTGAAACAAGAAAGAATCTTCTTCCAGTTGTACGGTCTCCTTCCTTGGTAATTGAAACATGAAATATGAGGTATTATTTAAAGAAGGTGAAACGTCGAAAAGGAAATAGAAATCGAGGTAAATTAGGTAATCCAATCGTCAAAAGAAGAAGGAAAGATTTGTTTCCAGTTTTATCATGAAGTCGACGGTCCGTCGAGAAAGGATCGACGTATCCTTGCTTGTAAGAAATCAATGCCAGCATTGAGTTCCTCTCGACGGTGCGTCGATAGGTAATCGATGTATCTTCAAGTGCTTTCTTAGTTCTGTTGACCTCTTTTAGATTTGCCCAACAATGGTGTTACAAGCTTCCATCAAGCATTCCTAAGGTGTTGATGAAGTAAGTATGCTTAGTTTCATCCAAGGGTTTGGTAAAAATGTCTGCTCTTTGACTGTCTGTAGAAATATATTCTAAGGTTATCTTGCCTTTTTCTACATTGTCTCTAAGAAAGTGATGTCTGATCTCTATATGTTTGGTTCTACTGTGAAGGACTGGGTTGGATGCTATGGATATAGCACTAGAGCTATCACAATAGATCTTAGAGTTATTGACTTCCAATTTATAGTCAAGAAGCTGATTTTGCATCCATAGGATTTGTGAACAACAGCTCCCAGCAGCTATATATTCAGCTTCAGCTGTTGAGGTTGAGACTGAAGTTTGTTTCTTACTAAGCCATTATATTAGTCTGTCACCTAGGAATTGGCAAGTTCCAGATGTGCTCTTTCTATCAACCCTACATCCAGCATAGTCTGCATCTGAGAAACCTATCAATTCAAAGTTGGTTTCTGCTGAGTACCATAGACCTAGTTCAGGTGTTCCCTTTAGGTATCTAAGAATCCTTTTTACAGAGGAGAGATGAGATTCATTTGGATCAATATGAAATCGAGCACATATGCAGGTGGCAAACATAATGTCAGGTCTGCTAGATGTGAGATAGAGAAGGGGTCCTATGATTGCCCTATATGTCTTTTGATCTACTGATTTTTCTTTATCATCCTTTTCTATAATGGCATTAGTTGCCATAGGTGTTTTCATGGTAGAAGTTGATTTCATGCCAAACGGCATTGCGAAGAGGAAGATCCATCATCTGACGGAAACCTGCAAATGTTGGTTTCACGCAAAGAGTATCCCAAAGTCCTTTTGGGCGGAGGGAATGTCTTGTGCGACATACGTCATCAACAGGATGCCTCTAAGTACTATCAACATGAAGACCCCTCACGAACTGATGTTTATGGAGAAACCAAGTGTTGCACACCTTCGGGTGTTCAGGTCAACCTGTTATGTGCATAACCCTGATGCTCTTCGGACAAAGCTAGATGCGAAAGCAAGGAAGCTAGTCTTTGTTGGGTATGATGTGCGGAAGAAAGGATGGAGATGCATGAATCCTGAGACACGGAGATCAGTTGTATCTCGGGATGTGGTGTTCGATGAGGTGACTTCCTACAAGGGGAGTTTAGGAGTTGGACTACCAGAGAGCAGGGATGATGAAAAAGGAAAAGCTGCGGAAAATATTCAAGTGGAGTTGCATGTTTCACCAGGAGCTCCAGCTGTGTCAAGCTCTGAGATGGAGGCTTCAGGTTCTGGAAGTAGGGGGAGCGATGCACCAAGTTCACCTGGAAGAGGAGCTAGAATAGAAGAAGAAGCTGAGGAGGTGGTTAGTCAGGAGCAACCTCTTAGGAGGTCGAAGAGGACTATCAAGCCACCAGATCGATACACATGAGGAAACATGGTGAGCATTGTCTCATGTTTCTTTGCTGGTCCCTTGGATGAGAGGGAGTCGTCGAGCTTTGAGAAGGCCAAAGCCGTGAAGCAGTGGGACATTGCTATGCAAGAGGAGATGGAAGCTCTCAAGAAGAATGAGACTTGGTCTCTGGTGCCCAGGCCCAAGGGCATTACCCCTGTGACATGCAAATGGGTTTTTAAACTCAAGAAGAAAGCTGACGGTACGATCAAGCGATATAAGGCTCGCCTTGTGGTTCGCGGGTTCTCATAGTAGTATGGAGAAGATTATGATGAGACGTTCAGTCCAGTTGCAAAGATGACCTCGGTTCAATTTGTTATTGCTTTGGCGGCATCCAGTGGATGGGAGATTTGGCAGCTTGACGTGAAGAATGCTTTTCTATACGGAGAGATTGACAAGGATATCTTCATGATCCAACCGCCAGGCTTCATCTCGGAGGATTGTCCGGACTACGTCTGCAAACTGAAGAAGGCCCTGTATGGGTTGAAGCAAGCGCCTCGGGCGTGGTATGGGAAGATCGCGGAGTATCTTCTATTCTGCGGGTTCTTTGCTTCAGACTCTAATTCTAACTTGTTCGTCAAGAAGGAGGGGGGCGCTTCGGGTTATTGTTCTGATGTATGTGGATGACATGATTGTCACCGGGAACTCGAAGGAGGCAGTAGCGAGGCTGAGAGCCGAGCTTGCTATCAGGTTTGAGATGAAGGATCTGGGTGAGCTTCACCATTTCCTTGGACTCGAGGTTCAGAGGCGGGAGAGCGGAGTGCTCATTTCTCAGGCTGGATATGCGGAGCGGATCGTTCAATGATTCGGCATGGAGGAAGGGAAGAGCAGCTCTATACCTCTGGAACAGCATCATAAACTTCGGAAGGATGAGGGAAGAGTTCTATCTGATCCATTGGTGTTTTGAGCACTAGTTGGGAGCTTGATTTACTTGACCATCACGAGGCCAGATATTGCTTATGCAGTTGGCAAAGTGAGTCGGTACATGGCGGAGCCACGGAAGCCTCATCTTCTAGCGGCGAAAGGAATTTTGAAGTATGTGAAGTCGAACTCTTATTTGGGTCTCCTATATAGGAGAGGGTCAAGCTTGGAGTCGCTTGGATACATGGATGCTGACTACGGGGGAGACGTGGATGATCGGAGATCAACGTCTGGTTTTGTCTTTATGACTGGCCCCACAGCTATTTCTTGGTGTAGCAAAAAGCAGGACTCGGTGTCCGTATCTACCACAGAAGCGTAATACAAGGCTTCGGCCTTGGCAGCTCAGGAAGCCGTTTGGCTCAGGAGGTTGGTGGAGGACATTCATGAGGAGGTTCGAGGTCCCACTATGCTACGCGGGGACAATGATAGTGCTCTCAAGCTGGTTAACAATCCAGTTTGTCACGCGAGGACCAAACATTTTGAGATTGAGCACCATTTCATTCGTGAGAAGGTGTTGGGAGGATCTCTTATGGTCGAGCATGTTCGGAGTGCGGACAATGTTGCAGACATCTTCACAAAGCCGCTGACGAAGGGACCGTTTACTCGGTTGCGGAGTTTACTCGGGCTAGTTTCCACTTCCCACTTCAAGGGGGAGTGTTGAAATTATTGAAGTGGAGTGGAAGGTGGCCGGCGGTCTGAACTGTGGTGACCGCAGTGACCGCGTGGTCTCTATTCTGGTGCTCTGCCGGTCTGTCTCCGGCGGTCTGGTGTGGCCGGCCGGTTTGTTCTTATATGTTCTGGTCTCTTCCCGGGTTGTTCTACTTGGTTGGTCTGCCTTCTTCGTAAAAGACCAGGCGGTCTGTTCTTGACCGGGCGGCCTTTGTTGGGCGATCTGACGACTTATCTGAAGTCGGTCAGATGTTCCTTGTTTGCTCCTAGTGATCTAAGGAAGGAGTGTTCTTGTGTCCGCGCGACATGTGCGCGGTCTTGTGTTCGCGCGGCTTGTGCGCGATTTGCTGCTGATCTGCGGTCTTGGATGGAAGGTTGTCCAAGTGATGTGATCGCGTGGTCTGCTCTTTGAGACCGCTGGCGATCGTGGTGACTGTATCTCTTTTGTGGCAGTGATGACATATGTCTTGTCGCCTATAAATAGGGGTGCATGGCCCGTCATTCATAACGAGAACTGTAAGAACTAGAGCCTGGGTTATTTCGTGCGGTCTCAACTTTGAGGTCGGGCGGTCTCGGAAGCGAGTTGACTGTTTGTTGTGTTCGCAGGTTTGCGGTCAGCAAGTTATGGTATCCTTCCTTGGTGATTTCCCAGCGGCTTGAATAAACAATTCGGCAGCGGCTTGTCTGCGAACTGGTTTATGATTGTTCTTGTGCTGTTCGCAGCGAACTCAGCGATCAGGCGACATTCAGCGGTTAGACGATCTGAGTTGCGGTCTGGCGACAACTTCTGTTCTTTGTTCAAATAAGCTCCAGTTCGTGCGGTCTGAGGTGGCGTCTTGTAGTGCGTTCTGAGGTGGCGGTCTGAAGTCATCTTGGCTGTTTTCTGTTCGTGCGGTCTCAGGTCAAGCCGGGCGATCTCTAGAGTTCAGCGGTCTGCGCGGTCTCTGCTTGTCAAGCCCCAGATTTGTTTTTGGTGTGTTTTTTGTTCTTCTCTCCTCCGTGATTCTTATGAATCATGTCTCGCCATGTATACCTCGCACTGTAATCAGGTATTGTGATTCAATAAAGCTTTGTGTTGCTGTGTGGCATATTGTGGTTGTTTGGCTATAACTCAGTTGATGCAACTCCTGCTTACTCCTATGCGTTTCAAATCAAAATCTTAACAATTGCAACCACTCTTTTCTTTTTTGCTTTACCAGAGTAAAAGCTGGATCAATGTTAAGATGGTGGCAAGCGACGTCTGGATCAACCCCTGGCATATCATCCGCTGACCAAGCAAATATTTCCAGATTTTGCAGCAGGCAAGAGATGAGCTGATTCTTTTCAGCTTCGGTTAATTCAGCGTTGATTGAGAGCCTCTTGCTTTCATCTTCATCTCTGATGGGCACAACTTGAGTTGCTTGGACAGGTTCCAAGGGAAGTCCATCTCTTGACTCTTCTTCCTCGACCTCTTCTTCAGCTTTAGCAGGATTGGGGACTTGAGGAGCTGAAGAGGTTTCAACAACTTGAGGGGAAAACATTCAGTCATATTAACTGATTTGATGTAACATTCCCGAGATTTTCTCGGATCGCTCCTGACCCGGTATTGTTTGCAATTCAGAACAAACTTCACTGTGAGGTGGTAGGTGGAACCCAGCGCTTGATACTCATTCAGGATGGGTCTCCCAAAAATTACGTTGTAGCTACTCGAAGCTTCAACGACTATGAATTTGACTAACTTTGTGATGCCTCCAAGCGTCACTGAGTGCGTAACATTTCCTTCCACTTATTTCTTCTCTCCAGAGAAATCATTGAGTGGCCCTTCGGTGGAAAGAAGAGTCTTCCCGGTCTTAAGGGCCTCGAAAGCTAGTTTGAAGAGAAGATTTACCGAACTCCCGATATCGATCAGAATATTCTCAACTATATAATTCTCTATGACTGCCTTTATAATGACTGCATCATTGAAAGGGTTGGCAGTAGGAGGAAGATCTTCTTGCACAAAAGTGATTGTTCCTCAGACCGGAGCATAGGAGGTAGCAGCATCCTTTGTTCTCAAAACTTTGGCCATGATGGCCTTCTTTGAAGATTCTAGGCCTGCTCCCCCATGGATGCAAAAAATATAACCCAAAGTTCCTTCATCATTTGCATCCACGCATTCATCAGGATAACCGACATTGTCGAGATGGCCAACATCGTCGACCTCTTTGCATTCCCAGTGGACTTTTGCTACTTCATTGCTCTTGGAGGTGGAGGCTTTAGAAGGTTCAGCTTTTTGCAATAGCCCTTGCAGCTTCCCTTCCTTCACAAGCTTCTCTACTAACATTCTAAGGGCTATGCAATTCTCTGTCAGATGACCTTTCTCTCTATGATGCTCACAATAGAGAGAAGGGTTCCTAAATTTGGGGTCGGATTGCATGGGGGTTGTACTTTTATACAAAGGCTGCTTTTGGAGAATCTGAATCACTTCACTCATTGGGATGTTGAGTTCAGTGAATGATTCTTGTGAGTCATTATAGGAATGCTGAGGGAGCGGGGGAGGAGGTTGAACAAAGTGAATCTGTTGAATTAGAGCTTGCTGAAGAGCTGGAGTGACTGGAGCAGGCAATAAGGGCACTTGAGGCTAAAACTGTTGATGCCCTTGGTAAGGACGATGGTGACGAAAATTCCTTCCAATTTGAGCTGGAGGTTGGAATTCTTAACGCGGCAGCTTTGACGACTGAGGGGCTAGAGGAAAACCTGTGGAGCCTTTCTGAACTGCCTTGCATGTAAAATTGGAAACATAGACGGGATTATTTACTTCCCCATCTATGAACCTATTAACGATGATGATTAGTTCCTGGTAAGAGCTTGGTTTGTACAACCTCGGGTTCGCCGAGAGCGAGCCAGGCGTGACACCTTGAACGAGAGCGAGGGGAACAAGACTCAGGCTCACGGGCCACTCGCGAGTGATGATCTCAGGCGAATGCGAATGAGGCAAGAGTTGCGCGAGCCAATCAGGCTGGCGAGCAGCACCCTCGCAGAATACTCGCAAGCGCGCCAAGTTCTCGCGGGTGACTGAGTTCCCGCAGATCGCTCGCAGGAGGGCAAGAACGACCTTCACGGAAACATCCACCTAAGTAAGATTTGCGAGCTACACTCGCAAGGAGGCGAAATTGTACAAACCCTGATGTTCGCCGGGTGACTAACATGGTTTAAGAGCTGCAACTTTGTGAAGAACATTGGAGGAATCCCTGTGAGAGGGAGAACTCGCCGTTAGGCTCGCGAGACGGGCACCCCCATAATCCTGCGAGAAGGTCTGGCAAGTCCGCACCTCGCGGGCCGCTTACCGCAGTAGTCCGAGTTCGACAAAGGTCGTTCGAAGAATTTATCAGCGTTCAACGAAATCATCCGCGTTCAACGAACTCAATCTGACCCATGGGCTAGGAAGTGACCTTCTCGCGAGCCACTGACTCGCAGGAGCTCTCGCAAGTGACCTTCTCGTGAGCCACTGACCCATGGGCTAGGAAGGCGAAACTACCCCTCTGCCCTTGATGGTCTGTCGTTATCCCCTCCGAACAGCGGAGTTTGGTTGTTAGCAGACCAAATTGGTGTGCATTTAGAGAAACCAAAAGGCGGAACTCCGCTATTGACAGACCACAAGCAGAAAACTATAAATAGACCTTGAAGGGCACCTTGGGAGAGGATTCCATTCTCAGATCTCTAAGCTTCTTCTCCCCTTGGTTACTTTGGTTTAGCTCTCTAGCTCTCCAAGGTGCCCGAGTCTCAGCATTGGCATGGGAGGGGAAGCGCTCAACGATCTTCCGGGTTAGTGGAGGGACCTCCTCGCCGTGACTAAGGTCTTAGTCATCTTCCTGGTCTTCGATCTACCTTCTCCGAGGGATCAGTAAGGGCTAGCTGCCCCTTATTTTGGTGAGGGCCCCGAGCTTCACAAGAGGCCGAGAAATCGGTTTCAACATTTTGGTGTGGTGAGCGTAGAGCGTGGCTGGTCCAAGAAAGTCCTAAGGAGCAGATATGACAGGAGGCGAGGATCAAGGCGAGGAGTTCAGTGAGCCACCGCAGGTGGTGACGCCGAGGATGTTCGCATATTTCAGGAGGGAGGTGCTTGACACTTTTGGACTCACGGTCGCAGCGCTGCGGAGTGAGTTCGCGACACCAGCACCTCGGGAGACCCCTCCCCCAGCAGAGGTTGGCGAGAACGCCCCGGGGGGAAGGGCCGAAAAGGAAGTCGTCGGAGGATCAGTGCAAGACCTGGAGGGGCGAGTGTTGTTCGCCAGCCCGGCGAGCTCTCTGCCGGCGAGCTCTGTGCCGGCAAGCACGGCGCAGGCGGGCGCACACCCGGAGGACATAGCGAATGTGGGGGTGGTCCAGGCGAATACCGTTCTCGCGAGCGCAGTATGATGAGTCCCAATTATATACACATTTTTGGACTCATCTAGGCCGATTATCTAATCTATGCACTACACTTTATACATGTTTTCGTTCATATTTAATAACCGTCTATTATTCCACGCTAAGTGCACTTCTAGGCCCGTTCTTGGTGTATTTTCTTATTTATCTTCTTTACTGTCTTTCATGCTGTGTTTTGTGCCACTTTCAGTGGTTTTGATTAGTGTTATGCTGGAACAGGGGTCGTGCAGGTGTTCCCAGTACAAATCTGAACAAGAACACTGCGCAAGATCACTAGTTATACTGCGCACGACCACTGATCGTGCGCATTCATTTACAGCTCAAAGTTGCTTTCTGAATTTGGGCGTGCATTTTTACGCACGGTCGTGCGTTCGATCGTGCGCTTTATAATTTTCTGCAGTTTTGTCTTGCAGGTTTTCGGGCACAGTGCGCGCGATCATCAACTTCCAGTGCGCACGATCACTGGTCATGCGCCACTGATCGTGCGCCCTGTTTTCTATAAATATGCAGCCCGCAAAATTAGGTCCGGCGACATTCCAGCTCCGCCGTTTTCGAGCCCTGTTCGCCTCTTCTGCCCCCTGCATCATCTTCCACCACCAGGAGGTTCTCCGGGACTATTCTTCACGCCAATCTTGAGCCCGGAGATCATCTCGGCCTCCTCCTTCATCCTATAGCTTCAAAGGAGATCTAGCCGCCATTACCATCAAGCAAGGGGAAGTATACAACCTTTACCGGATCGTGAGACGAAGAAGACGGGCTCATTGGAGAGTCGTGACAGCTCTCTCTACCCTGGACGTAGTTGCGGATCGAGCTTGGACGCCGATTGACAACCCGACGATTCCAACCGTGAATCTACAACGAGCCTTCGGATTTGGTTGATTTCTTGCCTTGTTCTTCTCTTATTGATGTGTATATGTTGTACATCTTTATTATTATGATGAAGTAGCACTTAATCTAGTTTGTATTTCTATATATTTCTTGTCTATGTGAAATGCTTTATTGTTTGAGTTGCTTGAGGTGCGCCCCATTCCATCCTCCATCCCGCTGTCACGTTCGTTTGCCGCACTAGCAATTGCTAGTGGCGTGCTTGTCGAAGAGGTGCTTCGACCCTCAATCCGTAAGACTACTCGTCCTTCCGCCAAGCTAAGCGGTGCTAACTGCCCATGTAATCCATTCGCCTAACGAGGCAGCGCGCTCAAGGCCTGCACAGTTCAATTCTGCTTGCCTACTCGTCCATCCTCCCTTGCGAAGCAGCGCGCTCAAGGCCTGCCTAGTCTCCATCCCGCCAAGCGAAGCATTGCATAGCGGCTTTGCATAGGAGTAGTTGTAGTTATTTTCTTTTATTTTCCATAAACCAAAACCCCTTTTTTCCGCAATCCATCCGCTCAAAAGGACTTCAATCTCAAGTCCTTCCTCGATCGTTAACTCCACCTTACTGTGTTCCTTTGAGATCGATACTTGGGGATTCATTCCCATTTTATATTACTTGAACGATCGGTACACTGCCGTTTCGTGTCGCAGTCTTACTACCGCCTATAGCTGTGTGCTAAGATTTGCGCATCATGTTTTTGGTGCCGTTGTCGGGGATCACAGTCGTGTGAGTTTTCTGGAGAGGGAGAATCTGAGATTAAAGCCCTTCCATTTGTGTATTGCATCCTTTCTTTATTTATTTCTTGTTATTCCTTTTTCCTATTTTATATTAGATTGCTTAGTAAATTATTGTTGGGTGTAGCATTTTGCACAATAGTATTTTTATTTTGAATCATTTTATCTTCACACTATGTGGGCTTTATTCAATATTCGTTGTCGTTGGTGTGGAGATAATTCGCATGCTAGTGATAGATGCCCATCAGGAGATAATAGCCCTAGCACTCAAGGCCCAGCATATGGAGCACCGACTTCGTCTGGTACTCCATATGGTGCGCGTAAGTCCTATGGCTATTCTGCCGAGCCTTTACCGTCACACTTCTTTTCGGCTTCAGCACCTGCTGTGCCAAAGAAGCCCGCAAGGTAGTGCTTGTTTTGTCAGAGCATGGATCATGCTTTGAAGGATTGAGCTGCATTCCTTCACCAAATGGACGAGGATGACGAGCCGGATATCCGGATCATCCCGACTCCTACTTCTGGCATCACACCTTCAACATCCAGTTATGTGTCCATTTCAAGTTCAAGTTTTGAAGGGAATGATGTAGACACAATCACCAGATGTGTGGCTGATCTAGGCACTGAAATTGCTGAGCCCATCTCCCCTGTGCATATATCATCATGTGTAGATTCGATTCTTTGTGAGGAATCGGTGCTTGACATTTATCCAAGCACTATTCCTCCCCCTGTTGTGCATACTACATTCGTCTCTGACGACATTGTTGAGGATGTGTGGCAGGATATGGCTGGCGATCTATGTGTTATGCCTGCTCCTATGGAGGAGGACAACCTTCTAGGTGAAGAGGAGCTTTCCTCAGCACCGGTGGAGGAAGTCCAACTCTTGGGCATGGCCACTGTTGATCCCGCCGAACCTTGTAGCATTGATGACAATGCAAACATTATTTTACTTTCCCAACCTGATGGGAGTGAGACCGGGATCACTCCCCCGCTTGATTTTTATTTAAGTCATTCTTCTTGTTTGTTTCTTGATCCCCCTTCTTCATCTGAGCCTGTGCAGGTTGAGTCTTCACAGGTACCCCAGGAGGACTTAGAGCATGATGCTCAAGTCAATGATGAGAGCATCCTCTCATGTGAGGAGGTTGATCCCCCCTCCGTAGAGCAAGCTCGACTCATTGCCTTCTCCGCCTGCTGCCTCCCTGGAGATGACACCTTGCTGGGCTAGGATTTATTTTGTGGTGAGACGAGTGAGGACCTGCTCTCCTCCTCTTCTTACTTCCTATTCCCGCTACCTGTGTTCAGCAGGTATTTTTATTTAGGTAGGGGAGTAACTGTTTTATTGTCGTATCGGTACCCGTTACCGACACGCATATTAGAACAGTTACATGTTCATTTTCTCTTTCTTACGCCCATTAGCTAGAACAGTTATGATTTTAAATAAGTCGTGCTGGGATGACAATAACCCCAGTAGTTATCTTTCCTTTTCTTGAATATTTATTTCATCTATCTTAGTTAAGTTATTGATAAGACTGTGATTGTCTCGATGCATGTGCTGAACCCCAGTTGTACGCATACTGCACGATGGATGGGGTTTTTACTAAAAATTTGGCTGCCCGAAAATTTCCTTCGCGCACGACCACTGGTCGTGCGCACTACTTATCGCGCACGACCACTGGTCGTGCGATCGGCCCAGAATATTATAAAAAACCCGTTCTCCCGAGCTATGTGCGTACGCTCTAGGTTCTTGCTTCCTGTGTTCGTTCGCTGATGTCCGTGCGCCGCTCCACGAGGTATTCCGCTGATCGTGCACGCCACTACGCCAAGGCATACCGTCGCTCCGGTCGGCCCTCTGCATCTCCAGCCCAACTCTTGGCAAGTATGGGAAACTTTTCAAAGGATGTGCATACCCGGCGTTACAACTCGCTAAAGGATAAGCCATTTCTCTCTCAGAGACTGGTGGATTGGAATGAGCTTAGGTCAATCGGAGATAATGAAGTTTTGAGGGAGGCCGTCCTCCTCCGCTACTCGTTCGATCACTGGAGTAAGGTGTTCGAGTGCGATGATCTTGGCTACAAAGAGCTCACCTTAGAGTTCCTTTCGACGTTCGAGTGGGAGGTAATGCCCTCCGGTTGCCAGCCGCCAATCTGCTCTTTCCGAATTATGGGGAATGTCTGCACTTTGTCTTTGCCGGAGCTTACTGTACATGCTGGATTCTACACCGAGGCGGAGGCTGCAATGCTTGATTTTCCTAATTTGAGTGTCTCTTTTCCTGATGGCATCACTCCGCGCGCCGCGTGGTGCGCTATAACCGGAAGGGATGAGGACTATGTGGCCAGGAAAAGCAAGTCTACCATGATTATCTCCCCTGCTCTCTGATACCTGCAGCATTTACTCAGCCATTCCCTTGTTGCTCGTGCCCTCAGCCAAAATGTAGCGGGATGGCAAGATTTAATTTCTTTATACAGCATGGAGTTCCAGCAGCCAGTGCACCTGGGCTACATGCTTGCTTTCTTTTTCCACCATGAGGCTACCTACAGTCTCACCGGCGCAATCGGGGGTGCCTACTATATCACCCGTATTGCAAAGAGCTTGGGGATTTGGAGCCGGCTACCTCCGATGGTGCAGGTGACTACGCCTTCCTTGATTACCACGGCCACCATGGTGAGCTTTCATTTACTTTGGGTAGTGGGGAAGAAGAGCAGCAAGCGCTTTATTGTCGTGATGCCGGGTGATGCGCCGATGGAGAGGCCTGCGGAAGAAGAGCAGGGAGAGCCAACAGAGCCGCCAATTATTCGCCGGGAGCTAGATCTTCTACAGCCACAGCGGCAGTCCTTCAAGCATGAGCGGAAGCACAGGGAGCAGGGCAGTTCTTCGCGGGAACAGGAGATTCCAAACGTTAACCAGCGCCTCGCCGATTTGGAAGCAAATCAGTATTGGCTAACAGACTTTGTCTACCAGCAAGCTTTGCGGGGACGGCTGCATGTACCTCCGCCTCCAGCTCATTTTGCTTCTTCATCCAGGCGTCCTCCGTCTCCCGTTATTGTTCATGACACTGATAGCGACGAGGAGTGAGTATTGTCCCCTGTGTGCGAGTCAATCACAGCCCTGTCGTTGTTATTTTTGTTTTGATTAACTATCTTTTTATTTGCATAATCATCTTTTAGTATGTTTTGTAATATTAACATTATTGTTGTGAATGCTCTTCTGGGCATCATTTTGGGAATTTCATGTATATTATGTTCTCTTGTCTTTTTGGTCTTGTGCTTGCTTTATTCGCAGGAGCAGTGATTTTTCGGGCAGGGAACCTGGTGATTTCCAAGGATTAACGCCAATCTTCTGGTATGCTCACTTGCTGAGCATTGGGTACTCTCTTTCCCTAGACTTCATTTTGAATTTCATGGTTGTATCTTTTGTTGGATTGTTTAGATTAAGTCTGGGGGAGAGCCGCTATGTGTTACTCACTGCACGTCTACATGACATTGCATACTAGAAGTACATTTTAGTTCAATTTTATAAGTGTTGTTTCATATGCACCACACACCACTACACCCACTTGAGCGTGCGCTTAGCTGTTGGCACGTCGCGAGTCGAATTTGTCTCTTTTATGTGATTTTAAAAAAAAAAATCATTGTGCTTGCTTAGGATTATGAGGCGGAATAAATGTTGACTCCTGGAGTGCTCCTAGTCAAGTGCTCATGTCTCGCATAGAAATTCGTGTAGATTCAATTTCTTTTTATGCTTTTAGATTATTTTTTTCTATTAGTGTAGATATTGTTTACTTTACTCAAAAAAATTGGTGAATCTGTTGTGAATCAAACGGTAGCATAGGGATGTGTGTAAACGATCGCTAGACTCGTATTGCTTGAGTCGGGAGAAAGGATTATCTTTCTCGGTGGCTAAGAACTTGCCCCAAGTGACTCTTGAAGCATGGGTATATGGTTAGTCAATCGCGTGAATGTGATATAGGCCATCATTTTGGCCCGGTTGAGCTTTTGTGCCCATTCCTATCGCTCTATCCTCGTTAGCCCAGTTGTGCCTACCCATTCCTTGATTCAGCCCCACTTTTATCTCACCAAAGCCTAAAAGCCAATCCTAGTCGCACACCCAAATTTGAGCTTTAGTTGTTTATTATTTTCATGATTGGGGTGTTGATGTGGTGATATTTTTTGTGAAAATATGGATGCGCTTCATGGCTATCTTGCTGAAAATGTGTTGAAAAGAAAAGAAAAAAAAATGAGAAAAAGAAAAGAAGTAAAAAGAAAAGAAAAAGAAGCAGTGCTTAATTGAAAATCTTTATAGATTTGTGATTGGGAGTAGGCAGTGCACACACCCATGTAGTCAAGTCCATGTGTGGGGGTGTGGTGTACCCACGTATCTTTTTGTGGTGCTTGGGGATAGTTTTCCGTGCTAGCTCATTTGGGTTTAGTGCTTGAGCCGTCATTTTTATCATTGTATACCTCACCTAAACCCAAGCCTCATCTAAAACCTAAAGTCCTATTGATTCACGCAGTTGAGTCAAACCTGTGCCGTGGAGAGAGTGCGAACGGGCAAGCTTATGGTCACCGACATTGATGGATTTCAATGGAGTTTGTCTCGAGCCCCGATCTTTGGCCATGCTCACCTCAGCGTTCAGTTTACTTTCTTCCTATGTACGACCTTATGATTCACCGTGATTCACTTTTTGAGTAAATGTAATATATAAATACGCCCCTAGAAAAGTATAAACTAATATGTATAATTAGGAATTTTGTCTACTATATTTATACGCGCATGAGTATGCGACTTCGCATGGTACTCTGCTTTACAATTTCTATGTCAGCTTATGTTTTTCTTGTCCGCGTAAGAGATGGTTTGCTCGGGACGAGCAAATAGGTAAGTCTGGGGGTGTGATGAGTCCCAATTATATACATATTTTTGGACTCATCTAGGCCGATTATCTAGTCTATGCACTACACTTTATACATTTTTTCGTTCATATTTAATAACCGTCTATTATTCCACGCTAAGTGCACTTCTAGGCCCGTTCTTGGTTTATTTTCTTGTTTATCATCTTTACTGTCTTTCATGCTGTGTTTTGTGCCACTTTCAGTGGTTTTGATTAGTGTTATGCTGGAACAGGGGTCGTGCAGGTGTTCTCGGTACAAATCTGTACAAGAACACTGCGCACGATCACTGGTTATACTGCGCACGATCACTGTTTATACTGCGCACGACCATTGATCGTGCGCCGCTGATCGTGCGCATTCATTTCAGCCCAAAGTTGCTTTCTGAATTTGGTCGTGCGTTCTTACGCACGGTCGTGCGTTCGATCGTGCGCTTTATTATTTTCTGCAGTTTTGTCTTGCAGGTTTTCGGGCATAGTGCGCACGATCATCAACTTCCAGTGCGCACGACCACTGGTCGTGCGCCACTGATCGTGCGCCCTGTTTTCTATAAATATGCAGCCCGCGAAATTAGGTCGGGCGACATTCCAGCTCTGCCGTTTTCGAGCCCTGTTCGCCTCTTCCGCCCCCTGCATCATCTTCCACCACCAGGAGGTGCTCCGGGACTATTCTTCACGCCTATCTTGAGCCCGGCGATCATCTCGGCCTCCTCCTTCATCCTATAGCTTCAAAGGAGATCTAGCCGCCATTACCATCAAGCAAGGGGAAGTTTGCAACCTTTACCGGATCGTGAGACGAAGAATACGGGCTCATTGGAGAGTCGTGACAGCTCTCTCTACCCCGGACGTAGTTGCGGACCGAGCTTGGACGCGGATTGACAACCCGGCGATTCCAACCGTGAATCTACAACGAGCCTTCGGATTCGGTCGATTTCATGCCTTGTTCTTCTCTTATTGATGTGTATATGTTGTAGATCTTTATTATTATGATGAAGTAGCACTTAAACTAGTTTGTATTTCTATATATTTCATGTCTATGTGAAATGCTTTATTGTTTGAGTTGCTTGAGGTGCGCCCCATTCCATCCTCCATCCCGCCGTCACGTTCGTTTGCCGCACTAGCAATTGCTAGTGGCGTGCTTGTCGAAGAGGTGCTTACGACCCTCAATCCGTAAGACTACTCGTCCTTCCGCCAAGCTAAGCGGTGCTAACAGCCCGTGTAATCCATTCACCTAACGTAGCAGCGCGCTCAAGGCCTGCACAGTTCGATTCCGCTTGCCTACTCGTCCATCCGCCCTTGCGAAGCAGCGCGCTCAAGGCCTGCCTAGTCTCCATCCCGTCAAGCGAAGCATTGCAAAGCGGCATTGCATAGGAGTAGTTGTAGTTATTTTCTTTTATTTTCCATAAACCAAAACCCCCTTTTTTTCGCAATCCATCCGCTCGAAAGGACTTCAATCTCAAGTCCTTCTTCGATTGTTAACTCCACCTTACTGTGTTCCTTTGAGATCGATACTTGGGGATTCATTCCTATTTTATATTACTTGAACGATCGGTATACTGTCGTTTCGTGCTGCAGTCTTACTACTGCCTATAGCGGTGTGCTAAGATTTGCGCATCAAATTTTTGGCGCCGTTGCAAGGGATCACAGTCGTGTGAGTTTTTTGGAGAGGGAGAATCTGAGATTAAAGCTCTTCCATTTGTGTATTGCATCCTTTCTTTATTTTATTTCTTGTTATTCCTTTTTCCTGTTTTATATTAGGTTGCTTAGTAAATTGTTGTTGGGTGTAGCATTTTGCACAATAGTATTTTTATTTTGAATCATTTTATCTTCACACTATGTGGGCTTCATTCAATATTCATTGTCGTTGGTGTGGAGATAATTCTCATGCTAGTGATAGATGCCCATCGGGAGATAATAGCCCTAGCACTCAAGGCCCAACATATGGTGCACCGACTTTGTCTGGTACTCCATATGGTGCGCGTAAGTCCTATGGCTATTCTTCCGAGCCTTTACCGTCACACTCTTTTCGGCTTCAGCACCTGCTGTGCCAAAGAAGCCCGCAAGGTAGTGCTTGTTTTGTCAGAGCATGGATCATGCTTTGAAGGATTGTGCTGCATTCCTTCGCCAAATGGACGAGTATGACGAGCCGGATATCCGGATCATCCCGACTCCTACTTCTGGCAGCACACCTTCAACATCCGGTTATGTGTCCATTTCACCATCAAGTTTTGAAGGGTATGATGTGGACACAGTCACCAGATGTGTGGCTGATCTAGGCACTGACATTGCTGAGCCCATCTCCCCTGTGCATATATCACCATGTGTAGATTCGATTCTTTGTGAGGAATCGGTGCTTAACATTTATCCAAGCACTATTCCTCCCCCTGATGTGCATACTACATTCGTCTCTGACGACATTGTTGAGGATGTGTCGCAGGATAAGGTTGGCGATCTATGTGTTATGCCTGCTCCTATGGAGGAGGACAACCTTCTAGGTGAAGAGGAGCTTTCCTCAGCACCGGTGGAGGAAGTCCAACTCTTGGGCATGGCCACTGTTGATCCAGCCGAACCTTGTAGCATTGATGAAAATGCAAACATTATTTTACTTTCCTAACCTGATGGGAGTGAGACCGGGATCACTCCCCCGCTTGATTTTAATTTAAGTCATTCTTCTTGTTTGTTTCTTGATCCCCCTTCTTCATCTGAGCATGTGCAGGTTGAGTCTTCACAGGTACCCCAGGAGGACTTGGAGCATGATGCTCAAGTTAATGATGAGAGCATCCTCTCATGTGAGGAGGTTGATCCCCCCTCCATAGAGGAAGCTCCACTCATTGCCTTCTCCTCCTGCTGCCTCCCTGGAGATGACACCTTGCTGGGCAAGGATTTATTTTGTGGTGAGACGAGTGAGGACCTGCTCTCCTCCTCTTCTTACTTCCTATTCCCGCTACCTGTGTTCAGCAGGTAATTTTATTTAGGTAGGGGAGTAACTCTTTTATCGCCGTATCGGTACCCGTTACCGACACGCATATTAGAACAGTTACCTGTTCATTTTCTCTTTCATACGCCTATTAGCTAGAACTGTTATGATTTTAAATAAGTCGTGTTGGGATGACAATAACCCCAGTAGTTATCTTTCCTTCTCTTGAATTTTTATTTCATCTATTTTAATTAAGTTATTGATAAGGCTGTGATTGTCTTGCTGCATGTGCTGAACCCTAGCTGTACGCATACTACACGGTGGATGGGGTTTTTACTAAAAATTTGGCTGCCCAAAAATTTCCTTCGCGCACGACCACTGGTCGTGCGCACTACTTATCGCGCACGACCACTGGTCGTGCGATCGGCCCAGAATATTATAAAAAACCTGTTCGCCCGAGCTATGTGTGTACGCTCTAGGTTTTTGCTTCCTGTGTTCGTTCGCTGCTGTCCGTGCGCCGCTCCACGAGGTATTTCGTTGATCGTGCGTGCCACCTCTTCTCCGGTGAGTTCCGTGGTTTGGCAAGTATGGGAAAATTTTCAAAGGATGTGCATACCCGGCGTTACAACTCGCTAAAGGATAAGCCATTTCTCTCTCAGAGACTGGTGGATTGGAATGAGCTTGGCTCAATCGGAGATAATGAAGTTTTGAGGGAGGCCGTCCTCCTCCGCTACTCGTTCGATCACTGGAGTAAGGTGTTCGAGTGCGATGATCTTGGCTACAAAGAGCTCACCTTAGAGTTCCTTTCGACGTTCGATTGGGAGGTAATGCCCTCTGGTTGCCGGACGCCAATCTGCTCTTTCCAAATTATGGGGAATGTCTTCACTTTTTCTTTGTCAGAGCTTGCTGTACATGCTGGATTCTACACCGAGGCGGAGGCTGCAATGCTTGATTTTCCTAATTTGAGTGTCTCTTTTCCTGATGGCGTCACTCTGCGCGCCGCGTGGTGCGCTATAACCGGAAAGGATGAGGACTATGTGGCCAGGAAAAGCAAGTCTACCATAATTATCTCCCCTGCTCTCCGATACCTGCAGTATTTACTCAGCCATTCCCTTGTTGCTCGTGCCCTCAGCCAAAATGTAGTGGGATGTCAAGATTTAATTTCTTTATACAACATGGAGTTCCAGCAGCCAGTGCACCTGGGCTACATGCTTGCTTTCTTTTTCCACCATGAGGCTACCTACAGTCTCACCGGCGCAATCGGGGGTGCCTACTATATCACCCGTATTACAAAGAGCTTGGGGATTTGGAGCCGGCTACCTCCGATGGTGCAGGTGACTGCGCCTTCCTTGATTACCAGGGCCACCATGGTGAGCTTTCATTTACTTCGGGTAGTTGGGAAGAAGAGCAGCAAGCGTTTTATTGTCGTGATGCCTGGTGATGCGCCGATGGAGAGTCCTGCGGAAGAAGAGCAGGGAGAGCCAGCAGAGCCGCAAATTATTCATTGGGAGCTAGATCTTCCACAGCCACAGCGGCAGTCCTTCAAGCATGAGCGGAAGCACGGGGAGCAGGGCAGTTCTTCGCGAGAACAGGAGATTCCAAACGTTAACCAGCGCCTCGCCGATTTGGAAGCAAATCAGTATTGGCTGACAGACTTTGTCTACCAGCAAGCTTTGCGGGGAGGGCTGCATGTACCTCCGCCTCCTGCTCATTTTGCATCTTCATCCAGGCATCCTCCATCTCCCGTTATTATTCATGACACTGATAGCGACGAGGAGTGAGTATTGGCCCCTGTGTGCGAGTCAATCACAGCCCTGTCGTTGTTATTTTTGTTTTGATTAACTATCTTTTTATTTGCATAATCGTCTTTTAGTATGTTTTGTAATATTAACATTATTGTTGTGAATGCTCTTCTGGGCATCATTTTGGGAATTTCATGTATATTATGTTCTCTTGTCTTTTTGGTCTTGTGCTTGCTTTATTCGCAGGAGCAGTAATTTTTCGGGCAGGTAACCTGGTGATTTCCAAGGATTAACGCCAATCTTCTGGTATGCTCACTTGCTGAGCATTGGGTACTCTCTTTCCCTAGACTTCATTTTGAATTTCATGGTTGTATCTTTTGTTGGATTGTTTAGATTAAGTCTGGGGGAGAGCCGCTATGTGTTACTCACTACACGTGCACATGACACTGCATACTAGAAGTACATTTTAGTTCAGTTTTATAAGTGTTGTTTCATATGCATCGCACACCACTACACCCACTTGAGCGTGCGCATAGCTTTTGGCACGTCGCGAGTCGAATTTGTCTCTTTTGTGTGATTTGAAAAAAAAATCATTGTGCTGGCTTAGGATTATGAGGCGGAGTAAAATGTTGACTCCTGGAGTGCTCCTAGTCAAGTGCTCATGTCTCGCATAGAAATTCGTGTAGATTCAATTTCTTTTTATGCTTTTAGATTATATTTTTCTATTAGTGTAGATATTGTTTACTTTACTCAAAAAAATTGGTGAATCCGGTGTGAATCAAACGGTAGCATAGGGATGTGTGTAAACGATCGCTAGACTCTTATTGCTTGAGTCGGGAGAAAGGATTATCTTTCTCGGTGGCTAAGAACTTGCCCCGAGCGACTCTTGAAGCATGGGTATATGGTTAGTCAATCGCGTGAATGTGATATAGGCCATCATTTTGGCCCGGTTGAGCTTTTGTGCCCATTCCAATCGCTCTATCCTCGTTAGCCCAGTTGTGCCTACCCGTTCTTTGATTCAGCCCCACTTTTATCTCACCAAAGCCTAAAAGCCAATCTTAGTCGCACACCCAAATTTGAGCTTTAGTTGTTTATTATTTTCATGATTGGGGTGTTGATGTGGTGATATTTTTTGTGAAAATGTGGATGCGCTTCATTGCTATCTTGCTGAAAATGTGTTGAAAAGAAAAGAAAAAAAATGAGAAAAAGAAAAGAAGTAAAAAGAAAAGAAAAAGAAGCAGTGCTTAATTGAAAATCTTTATAGATTTGTGATTGGGAGTAGGCGGTGCACACACCCATGTAGTCAAGTCCAAGTCTGGGGGTGTGGTGTACCCACGTATCTTTTTGTGGTGCTTGAGGATAGTTTTCCGTGCTAGCTCATTTGGGTTTAGTGCTTGAGTCGTCGTTTTTATCATTGTATACCTCACCTAAACCCAAGCCTCATCTAAAACCTAAAGTCCTATTGATTCACGCAGTTGAGTCAAACCTGTGCCGTGGAGAGAGTGCGAACGGGCAAGCTTATGGTCACCGACATTGATGGATTTCAATGGAGTTTGTCTCGAGCCCCGATCTTTGGCCATGCTCACCTCAGCGTTCAGTTTAATTTCTTCCTATGTACGACCTTATGATTCACCGTGATTCACTTTTTGAGTAAATGTAATATATAAATACGCCCCTAGAAAAGTATAAACTAATATGTATAATTAGGAATTTTGTCTACTATATTTCTACGCGCATGAGCATGCGACTTCGCATGGTACTCCGCTTTACAATTTCTATGTCAGCTTATGTTTTTCTTGTCCGCGTAAGAGATGGTTTGCTCGGGACGCGCAAATAGGTAAGTCTGGGGGTGTGATGAGTCTCAATTATATACACATTTTTGGACTCATCTAGGCCGATTATCTAGTCTATGCACTACACTTTATACATATTTTCGTTCATATTTAACAACCGTCTATTATTCCACGCTAAGTGCACTTCTAGGCCCGTTCTTGGTGTATTTTCTTGTTTATCTTCTTTACTGTCTTTCATGCTGTGTTTTGTGCCACTTTCAGTGGTTTTGATTAGTGTTATGCTGGAACAGGGGTCGTGCAGGTGTTCCCGGTACAAATCTGTACAAGAACACTGCGCACGATCACTGGTTATACTGCGCATGACCACTGATCGTGCGCCGCTGATCGTGCGCATTCATTTGCAGCCCAAAGTTGCTTTCTGAATTTGGTCATGCGTTCTTACGCACGGTCGTGCGTTCGATCGTGCGCTTTATTATTTTCTGCAATTTTGTCTTGCAGGTTTTTGGGCACAGTGCGCACGATCATCAACTTCCAGTGCGCACGACCACTGGTCGTGCGCCACTGATCGTGCGCCCTGTTTTCTATAAATATGCAGCCCGCGAAATTAGGTCGGGCAACATTCCAGCTCCGCCGTTTTCGAGCCCTGTTCGCCTCTTCCGCCCCCTGCATCATCTTCCACCACCAGGAGGTGCTCCGGGACTATTCTTCATGCCTATCTTGAGCCCGGAGATCATCTCGGCCTCCTCCTTCATCCTATAGCTTCAAAGGAGATCTAACCGCCATTAACATCAAGCAAGGGGAAGTTTGCAACCTTTACCGGATCGTGAGACGAAGAAGACGGGCTCATTGGAGAGTCGTGACAGCTCTCTCTACCCCGGACGTAGTTGCGGACCGAGCTTGGACGCGGATTGACAACCTGGCGATTCCAACCGTGAATCTACAACGAGCCTTTGGATTCGGTCGATTTCTTGCCTTGTTCTTCTCATATTAATGTGTATATGTTGTAGATCTTTATTATTATGATGAAGTAGCACTTAAACTAGTTTGTATTTCTATATATTTCATGTCTATGTGAAATGCTTTATTGTTTTAGTTGCTTGAGGTGCGCCCCATTCCATCCTCCATCCCGCCGTCACGTTCGTTTGCCGCACTAGCAATTGCTAGTGGCGTGCTTGTCGAAGAGGTGCTTACGACCCTCAATCTGTAAGACTACTCGTCCTTCCGCCAAGCTAAGCGGTGATAACGGCCCGTGTAATCCATTCGCCTAACGAAGCAGCGCGCTCAAGGCCTGCACAGTTCGATTCCGCTTGCCTACTCGTCCATCCGCCCTTGCGAAGCAGCGCGCTCAAGGCCTGCCTAGTCTCCATCCCGTCAAGCGAAGCATTGCATAGCGGCATTGCATAGGAGTAGTTGTAGTTATTTTCTTTTATTTTCCATAAACCAAAACCCCCTTTTTTTCCGCAATCCATCCGCTCGAAAGGACTTCAATCTCAAGCCCTTCCTCAATTGTTAACTCCACCTTACTATGTTCCTTTGAGATCGATACTTGGGGATTTATTTTCATTTTATATTACTTGAACGATCGGTACACTGCCGTTTCGTGTCGCAGTCTTACTACCGCCTATAGCTGTGTGCTAAGATTTGCGCATCACAGTCCCCGCGAGCTCGAGTTTGGCGAGAAAGGGAATCAGAAGGGGGAAGTCCCTTCTGCGAGTTGGTACTTTCTGCACCTGTCCCAGCAGTGTTCGGAGAGTGGGACAGGGTGTACTACAACGACAGGGATGACCCTGTCCAACATCTCCAGACTTTTGAGGACTCGGTCTCCATCAGGCCGATGTCGGATGCTTTCAAGTGTCGGCTCTTCGCCGTCACTCTTAAAGAAAAGGCCAGGGACTGGTTCCATCAACTCCCTGCAGGGTCGATCTACGCCTTCGAGGATTTGCGCCGGAGTTTCTTGTTGCGATTCTCCACTTCGAAGAAGAGGAAGAAGGACGCCGAGTCCCTCTTCAAAGTGAAGCAGGAGCCAAAGGAGTCGTTGGCTCGCTACGCGGATCGGTTCCAAGAAGAAGTGCTGCTCACTCAGGAGATGCCAGGGTTTGCACTCCAGCTCGCTTTCACCGTCGGGCTCAGGGAGAGTTTTTTCAAAATGGCTTTGAAGAGGAAAGCCCCCGTCTCCTACGAGAAGTTGATGGAGAGGGTGGCAGAAGAAATTGAGAGTGAGGAGGCCTACCCGGAGCTTACCAAGAGGCTAGCAAAGCTCAGCAAGCCGGAGGTCAGGCAGAAGGAAGTAAGGAGGAGGGAAGAGCCGAGGGCCCCGGAGGGGGAGTCGAGGCAACTTGCCGAAGGAATGCAAGGTTAGGGAAGAGGTAACGGCCCGGGAAGGGGTAACTTCTATGGAGGTCAAGGAAGACCCCATCACCTGGGATGGAGGCAGGGTCCGAGACCGTTGCCTCCCCCGCCTCAGCAAGTCATGGCGATCAGTCGGGGACGAGGAGGAAGAGGAAGAAGAGAAGAGGCTAGAGAAGAAGTAGGGGGAGGGAGAAGGAGGAGGAATAGGATGGCGGAGGGCGAAGCAGGGGAGGTGACGTTGCCGTATTGTGACTTCCACGATGAGGAAGGTCACGCGACGGCCACCTGCCCAGAGTTCCTAGAAACAAAAAGGGGCCAAGCGCCCACGCCGAGGCAACAACAACATGTGAGAATTGAGGAGGTCGAGCCTCGAGGGGAGGAGGAAGAGAGGTGTGAAGACAGAGTTGATGTGGGGAGTAGAGGAGGGATCGGGGTGATCCATGGGGGGTAGGGGTGGAGGCCACCCACAAGGCTAGCCTCCATACCATCTATCGTCGGAGCGTGGCCTCAACGTCCACTGCTCCTCCCCCGGCGGAGAGAATTACTTTCTCCCAGAAGGACATGCCAAGCAATGAAGACCCGTTCTGCGATGCGCTGGTCATCCAGACCGCCATCGAGAACTTCACCGTCTCGCGGATTCTAGTCGATAATGGGAGCTCGGTCAACGTCGCCTTCAAGAAGGCATTTGATGAGATGAAGGTGGAGGCCAAGAGGTTGTTGGCCTTGGATGGTCCCCTATTTGGCTTTTCGGGAGAAAGGAAGGAGGTAGAAGGTGAAGTGGGGCTCAATGTGACCCTTGGAGGGCAGTCCCGGAACTGCCGCTTCGTGATAGTGGACGCCCCAAGCAGCTACAGCGCCATCTTCGGACGGCCTCTCATCAGCGCGTTCAGATGCATCCCTTCCACCTTCCACCAATGTCTCAAGTTCAACGCGGTGGAGTCCAGGTCTGGATCCGAGGAGACCCCAAGATGGAGAGACAGTGCTATGTGACGGCTGTCAACACCATCACCTGGATGGGAGAAGCGGAGGAGTTCGATAAAATGATGGAGGAGGCGTCAGAAGCCAGAGGAGAGAATGGAGTCGAGGAGAGGATGGAGGAAGAGGAGGTTCATGCCCAGGAAGTGGGCGCTGAGAGGCTCAGGGCGGAGAAAGGAGAAGAAGAAGGGAAAGGAGAGGGTGCCCGGGAAGGAGGGGTGGAAGAGTTAATGATGGTAGGAGAGGCAGAGACGGAGGAAGGAGCCCAAGCGCTCGCTTGCGGTGGAGAGAAGGAAAATGCTTGGGGAGAGCAATCTAGGCTGGAGGCCGTGGATGAGGTCGTGGAGCTTGAAGTCACCACTCGGCTTGGGGTGGTGGAAAAGGTCCGAGTCAGCGGAGAGCTCAGTTCAAAGGAGCAGGCCGAGATCCTGGCTTGCGTGCAGAAGAATGTGGATGTCTTCGCTTGGAGCGCCGCGGAGATACCTGGGATCGATGCGGATGTGGCTTGCCACCGCCTCAACCTCGACCCCGGCACCCGCCCCATCCGTCAAAAGAGGAGGGTCGTAGCGGACAAGCTTGAAGAACCCATCCGAGAGGAGGTGGGTAAACTCCTGCAGGAAGGTTTTGTATCGGAGATCCAGTATCCAGGCTGGGTCTCCAACGTGGTCGTGATAAAGAAGGGAGGAGGTAAGTGGAGAATGTGTATCGATTTTTCACTGCTTAATAAATCATGCCCAAAAGATTGCTACCCCCTGCATAGAATCGACGCGCTGGTTGACTCAGTCGTTGGTTTTTCTGTAATGTCTTTCTTAGATGCTTTTTCAGGTTACCACCAAATTCGCATGCACCCCCGGACATCCAAGATGTCTCCTTCATCATGGGGGATGGATGTTACTGCTATAAGATAATGCCCTTCGGGCTCAACAACGTAGGTGCCACGTACCAAAGAATGATGGATACGGTCTTTTGCTAATAGAAAGGAAGAAATTTGGAGGTCTACATTGATGATCTCATGATGAAAAGTCGGGACCTTGGGTCCCACCTCCAAGACCTCGAGGAGACGTTCGGAACTCTACGAAAGTACAAGATGAAACTCAACCCCTTGAAGTGTGTCTTTGGGGCTAGCCGAGGGAAATTCCTAGGTCACTTGCTCACCCCAGCGGGGGTGGAGCCTAACCCGGACAAGGTCAAGGCAATAATGGAGTTGGGGTTGCCAAGAAACCCGAAGGAGGTTCAGAGCCTCACGGGGAAGCTGGCCGGACTCAGCAGGTTCCTCTCCATGGCGGGAGAGAAGTGTGCGCCCTTCTTTAAGGCGCTAAGGGGCAACAAAAAATTTGAATAGACTTCGGAATGCGAGGGAGCCTTCCAAGCCTTGAAAGAGCAACTCACCCAAACCCCCCTACTTCAAGGGCCGAGATCGGGAGAAGACCTATCCCTATACGTGGGAGTAGGGTCTTAAGCAGTGAGTGCAGTGCTGATTTGGGAGGAGGGGAGAAAGCAATTCCCTATCTACTATGTCAGCCGAGTGCTGAAGAAGGCGGAGCTCCGATACCCAGTCTTGGAAAAGTTGGCTTTCACATTGGTGGTGGCTGTAACACCCTCATCCGTTCGGGAGCATATAACAGAAGGTCCGGCCGGGGCCCCGCGCCATATACAACAAAACGAACGGGAACGGCACAATAAGGAATATCATTCAACTCTAAACAGCGAACCTAACTCAGAGCATTCTATGCGGAAGCAAAAGAGAGAGACAAGGTATATAAACCACAAAACCCGAACCCGGGTATGTCCACTTCTATTAATAGGAATAAAATGTTTTACACAACAAAAGAGGCACGACGACCTTACAATTTACCAACATCGGCGCGCAGGACGGCCATACATGAAAAGCAAAAGAACATCAAAAGGCCTTCAAGGGCCGCAGCAGCACAAGGGCTTCAGCCCGCTATGAGCCCACTATGTTCCCGCTCGGTCCAGCACCTGTACAACAAGCCCACCAAAAACGGTGGCAAAACAGGGCAACGGTCAGCTAAAGCTGACCAAATTATAACGACCCCACCCCCTCGAGGGGGTGGCAGTTCTAACCATCCCTGCAAAACAACCTCAGCAGCATATATATATATATATATATATATATATATATATATGAGTGCGACTAGCAAAGCCACAATAGTTCATACATATGCAACAATCACAAACGTGGGAATGGTCTCCATGTCTCGTGCTCTCAGGCACTCTTTGGTGTACTCCGCCTTCCACCACCATCCATTCTCGATGGCTTTTCCCTTCGAGGCTAAAGTCGGTGGCCCGAATACCAGGGCTCTCCCGTGCTTTTAATTGTGAACATCCCGTAGTCCGAAGACTCTTTCCCATTGCTTCCCGACATGCTATACGAGACTCACTAATTAGGTGCTGCAATGGTGCGGTTTCAGGTTCGCCAAATGCCCGTTGTTCACAGCTCTCGTTGTACAACACGAAAAGTGGGTATGGCGTCCCCTCAGCCCAGGTATTCTCAATTAGCCGGCTCTACGGCCGCTAAGTCATCCACCAGGACACCCTCACAGGTCGAACACACAGGCCTCAGGTCCTCTCAACAGCTGGGCACAACAACATCACCAGAACTCAGTTTGGGAGCTATCGCCGGCGATAACGCTAACGCCAGCGGTAGTGCACAGAAACCCATTTCTGCTTCTAACTTCGGGTGCTTCCCGGGGCACACCCCCAGGCGTTGCTGCGCATGCAGTAGCACCATCTAGTGCTACGAAGCAGGATATCAACACGGAGTTTTCCCCCAGCACGCATAATATCAAAAAGCATCACCAATCCGGACGAACCGTCTCAGATGGGCTTCACACAGCGTGCCTACGTCCATTTCACGCATGGACTCTACATGTATGTAAGATCTAACGGGGATAATACGAATCCACCCGTTAGAGGTCACGACCTGACCCTTTTGGGTAGGGACCTCAAAGATGCACGGAAATGGACTAACACATGTCCAAAAGAGGGTAGAAAGGATCGTTACCCTTAGACGCCGCTTCGAGGCCATGGCTTGATTTTTGGCACGGATGGAAAGGACCGCACTGGGCTGCTCTCCGTGGATCTGTAAACGGCTCGCGAATCGGAGCTTCGGAGCTCCGTCAATGGTGGAAGACAACTTCTTCTTCCTCCTTGGCTTTCCTCTTTCTCAAGCTTGAAGAGGGATAAGGCTTTAGAAATAATTAAAATATATCCTCTAGTCAAGGTTTAAGGAATCCCGGGATTAATCCCAGCCCTCTGATCCAAGAACATAAGGACTTGACGGCCACGATTTCAAATCACGGACCTGTATCGCGTGCCAGCGTCGGCGCTAGCGCTAGTGCCTGCGCAAGCTTCCGACTCGACATAGCGTCTATTGACGCTCAACATCCGTCTCGACGCCTGGCAACCGTCGATAGGGCTAGCGCCAGGCGGTAGCACTACCGCCGGCGCTAGCTCCCGTCTCGATGCCTTAGCGTCTGACGACGCTTAACTACCGTCTCGACGCTTAGCAACCGTCGAGATGGCTAGCGCCAGGCGGTAGCATTACCGCCGGCGCTAGCTCCCAGCAGCACAGTTCTGCTTCAGAGTTTTGGGGTGTTACAACTCTCCCCTCCTTATAAAATTTTCGTCCCGAAATGTGTAAAAACAGGCATATATATATATATCCAAAAAGGTCTTTACAGAAAGGGGAAAAGAGAGATAAACGTAACCGAAATAGCTCGGGGAACTCCTCCATCATGGTCTGCTCACGCTCCCATGAGAGTTCCTCGCGACCGCAGTTGTCCCAACGGACCTTTACCATACGGATCGCCCTGTTCCGCAACTGACGCACCTCAGCATCCTCGATGCTAACGGGCCTGGCCGCCATCTTAAGCCCACTATCCACGGGCACCTGATCCGCCGCGACCACATGCGTAGGCTCTAGCACTGCCTTCCGCAACACAGAGATGTGGAATACATCGTGTAGCCCGCTCAGTTCCGCCAATAGTGCAAGCCTATAAGCCGCCTCGCCGACGCGCTCGGTGATCTCAAACGGTCCAAGGTATCTCGGACTCAGCTTTTTCAAGCGCCGAATCCTGGATACACCCTTGAACGGCCTGATCTTCAAGTAGACCCAATCGCCAATGGCGAACTGGACGTCGTGGTGCTTCGCATTATAGTACTTCGCCTGCCTATCCTGCGCAACCAAAAGCCTCTCCCGGATCATACGTACCGTCGAAGTCGCCCTTCGATGTCTTTCCTCTTGAAGAGCTTCGTCTCGCCCGTTTCCGCCCAAGCTAAGGGAGTGCGGCACTTCCTGCCATAGAGGGCCTCGAAAGGCGCCATCTGAATACTCGTCTGGTAGCTGTTGTTGTACGCGAACTCAACAAGAAAAAGGTGATCTTCCCACCCCTTGCCGAAATCCAGGACGCACATCCGGAGCATGTCCTCCATCGTCCTATTGGTATGCTCAGTTTGGCCATCCGTCTGAGATGAAAGGTCGTGCTAAACTGCAGCTTCGTACCTAATAGACGGTTGACTAGCCTCCAGTCGCTCGAAGTAAAGCGTCCATCTCGATCACTGACGATGCTACGGGGCACACCATTCAGTCGTACTATTGTATCAACATACAGCTTCGCCACTTCTCCACCGATTCATCCCTCTGGTTGGGGATAAAGTGCGCCACCTTCGTCAGCCGGTCTACGACTACCCAGATGGCATCGTTCCCTCGCTGCGATCTCGGCAGCCCATGCACAAAATCCATGGAAACGTCATCGAATTTCCACTCCGGAACCGGTAATGACTTCAAAAAGCCATCGGGTTTCTGACATTCCGCCTTCACTAACGCACAAGTGTGGCACTTGGCCACATAGTGAGCGATGTCCCTCTTCATACCTGGCCAGCAGAAAAGGACCTTCATGTCCTTGAACATCTTCGTGCTCCCCGGATGAACTGAATACCTGGTACGATGCGCCTCGTACATCAACTCATCGCGCAGCTCACCCACCTTGGGGACGCACAAACGGTCGCCTCTCCACAGCAACCCATCACGCACCTGAAACTGGGCGTCCGGCCCACCACCCGCCTCCTCCGCAAAGCGCTTTAAACTCAGATCGAGTTTTAAAGCCTGGCGGACTCAATCTGCGAGGTCGTACTGCACCTCAGTCCAACTCAAACGGGCACCGGCACTGCTCCTCTTCTCCACGCAAGAAATACCCAAGGCCTCCAGGTCACGTATCAGGTGCTCATCATGCATCTGAATCTAGTTGGCCTGCGCTGGAGCCCCGCGACTGAGTGCATATGCGACAACATTCCCCTTCCCGGGAGTGTAGTGGATCTCGAAGGTGTAGTCCCCAAGGAACTCCATCCACCTCTGTTGTCGCATATTCAGCCCCTTCTGCGACAGAAGGCACTTCAGGCTCTTATGGTCCGTGAAGATGTCGATCTTCAAGCCATAACACATAATGCTGCCAAAGCTTCAGGGAAAATATCACGGCCGCCAACTCCAAGTCGTGGACCGGATAGTTCCGCTCGTGCACCTTCACCTGGCGAGAGTTGTACGCTATTACCTTGCCATGCTGCTGCAGAACACAGCCAAGGCCGCTCCCAGAAGTGTCGGTGTAGATCTCGTAGCCCTCCGTGCCGCAAGGCAAGCATAAGATCGGAGTCGTGGTAAGCCGCCGCTTCAACTCCTCGAAAGCCTGCGCACACGCGGGCGTCCAAATAAACTCCTGCATCTTCCGTGTCAGCGTCGTAAGAGGCAGTGCGGTCCGTGAGAAGTTTTCCACGAAGCGCCTGTAATAGCCGGCCAGCCCGAGAAAGCTACGGACCTCCGCTACAGTAGAAAGAACATGCCACTCCCTGATGGCCGCAACCTTCACCGGATCTACCGCCACACCCGCTCCACTAACCACATGGCCTAAGAATGCCACGGAAGGTAGCCAGAACTCGCACTTTGAGAACTTGGCGTACAGCTGGTTCCTCCTCAGAACCTCCAAGACTACTCGCAAGTGATCACCGTGCTCCTCCTCGGACTGAGAGTAGACCAGTATGTCGTCAAGGAAGACGATCAAAAACTGGTCGAGGTACTCTCGGAAAGTCCGGTGCATCAAGTCCATAAACATCGAAGGCGCATTAGACAGCCCAAACGGCATCACGGTGAACTCATACTGCCCGTACCTTGTACTGAAGGCAGTCTTCGGGATGTCGCACTCCCTGATCCGCACCTGATAATAGCCGAACTTCAAGTCCAGCTTTGAGTAAGCTGTCGACCCAACGAGCTGGTCGAACAAGTCGTCTATCCTCGAAAGGGGATACTTGTTCTTCTCTGACAGCTTGTTCAGCTCCCAATTATCGATGCAAAGCTGCAGGCTACCGTCCTTCTTTTTGACAAAGAGGACCGGTGCACTCCAAGGTGAGGAACTTGGACACACGTAGCCCTGCTCAAGCAGCTCCTGCAACTGCAGCTTCAACTCCGCCAACTCCTTCGGAGCCATATGATACGGCGAACGGGCCACAGGCTTAGTGCCTGGCACCAACTCAAACGTGAAATCTATCTCCCGCTGCGGTGGAGCACCGGGGAGATCGCTCGGGAACACATCGGGGAACTCTGAAACTACCGGAACATCCACTAGGCTGGGCATCGGCGTTGAAGCCTCCACTAGAGCAAAGAATAACTCTGCTCCTTGACGCACTGCCTTGGACACCTGGAGAGCAGACATCAGCATCTTGCTCGATACATGCATGCCCGCAAAGACTGTCTCACGATCGGCACACTGCCCAAACCTCACCTCCTTGGTGGTGCAATCAATGCGCGCACGCTGTTCCGACAGCCAGTCCATGCCAAAGATTACATCGAACTCAACCAGGGGGAGTAACGATGCTTTCAGGTCATACACCTGGCTCCCAACTAGAACCTTCACGCAGCAACTCCTCTCCACACGCATCGAATATCCATTCGGCAGTAGGACCTCCAGTCCATCTACAGAAGCAATCGACGGCGCACCAATGCGTTGGACGAAGTCCGACGATAAGAAGGAGTGCGAAGCTCCAGTATCGAAAAGCGCTCTCGCAGGAACGCCTAAAACATTTACAAAGCCTACGCCGCCAAACAAGGTTAGCATGAACACTAAAACAGGTATATAAAACAGTAAGAAATGTATCTTAAATTATACATGTCACGACGTCCTTGGCTTTGATAGCCTCCTGCTGACCAAGACTGAAGACTCTGGGCTGCGGGGGAGCCATACGGGAGGCAGTGGACTCAGCCGCCTTCCCCTTCTCAGAATAAGATGGCCAGTCTTCTTCTCTGACCTTGGAAGCCCACTGCGGCAATCCCAAGAGAAATGGTCAGGCTTGCCACAAGTAAAACAAATAAGAGGGACACGTCCAAACGATGCGCCCGAAGCAGAGGGAGCTGGCCCAGATAATCGAGCCTTCTTCCAGCGGTTCAACCTCCGCAACTTTGCCGCACTCTGTGCCTTGCCCTCCGGCACTGCCTCGACCACAACCACCTTGCCCTTCTCCCTGAGCATGTCCTGCTCAAGCGCTCGGGCTGAACTAATGAGGGTCGTGAAACCCTGCGTCAACGGCCCTGTCAGAAGGTACCGCAACTCACTACGCAAGCCTCCGTAGAACCTGTTCACCCTTCTCCCCTCGTCATCGAAAGAAGTTCCAGCGTAACGCCCGAGGCGGGTGAACTCGTACAGGTAGTCATCAACCAGTCTATCACCCTGCGTCAGAGCCAGGAACTGATTCTCCATCGCGATCTGCTGCGACGGAGGCACATACCTTGCCAGGAAGATTCTCGAGAACTCTTCCATCGGCACATCAACCAGTCGCCTTCCCGCAAACTGGCGCCTCTCTACCTCATCCCACCACCGCCTGGCTTCCTTTTCCAATAAGAAAGTAGCGAAGGTCACTTTCTGCGCTTCATCCGACTGTGTCGCTGTCAGGATTCGCTCCATATGCGACAGCCAGTCCTCGGCCTCAGCTGGGGATTCAACTTCGGTAAACGGAGGAGGTCAAAATCCCAGGAAGTGCTTCAGTTGTTGCTCAGCAGCACGCCTCACGGGGACTTGCTCCACTCTCAGTGGCTCTAGGGCCACTTCCTGCACCGGCGGTTGACCTTTCCTTCCAGGCTGGCCATTCAACGCAGCTAGAACGGCTTCTGTAACTAGCTGAACCATCTCAGCAGACGGAGGTGTAGGAGCCTCAGCAGACCCGCTACTCTCAACCACGTCAAGGGGACGTGACGGTCCCGCTGCACTTTGAGTGCCCTACACGAGTGCATCACACAGTTAGGCGACAGCACAGTCGCAACTAACAACAAAAGGAACACTCAGGTTCCAAAATCATGCATTAATTGTTGGTTTGTTGTTACATTTCATTCCTAAGTGGATATTTTTGTGTTTATTTTATGTCTCGATGGTAACGCACGCACGTGCTCACCACCCCTTAAAAGAATTCGTCTACGAATTCCTAGAAGGACACGGAAACCTTAGATGTTGATACCAATTTGTAACACCCCCATCAGTTCGGGAGCATATAACAGAAGGTCCGGTCGGGGCCCCACGCCATATACAACAAAACGAACGGGAACGTCACAATAAGGAATATCATTCAACTCTAAACAACGAACCTAACTCAGAGCATTCTATGCGGAAGCAAAAGAGAGAGACAAGGTATATAAACCACAAAACCCGAACCCGGGTATGTCCACTTCTATTAATAGTAATAAAATGTTTTACACAACAAAAGAGGCACGACGGCCTTACAATTTACCAACATCGACGCGCAGGCCGGTCATACATGAAAAGCAAAAGAACATCAAAAGGCCTTCAAGGGCCGCAACAGCACAAGGGCTTCAGCCCGCTATGAGCCCGCTATGTTCCCGCTTGGTCCAGCACCTGTACAACAAGCCCACCAAAAATGGTGGCAAAACAGGGCAACGGTCAACTAAAGCTGACCAAATTATAACGACCCCACCCCCTCGAGGGGGTGGACGTTCTAACCATCCCTGCAAAACAACCTCAGCAGCATATATATATATATATAAGAGTGCGACTAGCAAAGCCCACAACAGTTCATACATATGCAACAATCACAAACGTGGGAATGTCCTCCACGGCTCGTGCTCTCAGGCACTCTTTGGTGTACTCCGCCTTCCACCACCATCCATTCTCGATGGCTTTGCCCTTCGAGGCTAAAGTCGGTGGCCCGAATACCAGGGCTCTCCTGTGCTTTTAATTGTGAATATCCCGTAGTCCCAAGACTCTTTCCCATTGCTTCCCGACATGCTATACGAGACTCACTAATCAGGTGCTACAATGGTGCGGTTTCAGGTTCGCCAAATGCCCGTTGTTCACAGCTCTCGTTGTACAATATGAAAAGCAGGTATGGCGTCCCCTCAGCCCAGGTATTCTCAATTAGCCGGCTCTACGGCCGCTAAGTCATCCTCCAGGACACCCTCATAGGTCGGGCACACAGGCCTCAGGTCCTCTCAACTGGTGGGCAAAACAACATCACCAGAACTCAGTCTGGGAGCTATCGCCGGCGATAACGCTAACGCCAGCGGTAGTGAACAGAAACCCATTTCTGCTTCTAACTTCGGGTGCTTCCCGGGGCACACCCCCAGGCGTTGCTGCGCATGCAGTAGCACCCTCTAGTACTACGAAGCAGGATATCAACATGGAGTTTTCCCTCGGCACGCATAATATCAAAAAGCATCACCAATCCGGACGAACCGTCTCGGATGGGCTTCACACAGCGCGCCTACGTCCATTTCACACATGGACTCTACATGTATGCAATATCTGACGGGGATAATACGAATCCACCCGTTGGAGGTCACGACCTCACCCTTTTGGGTAGGGACCTCAAAGATG
This sequence comes from Dactylorhiza incarnata, assembly GCA_033032865.1. Taxonomy (NCBI): domain Eukaryota; kingdom Viridiplantae; phylum Streptophyta; class Magnoliopsida; order Asparagales; family Orchidaceae; genus Dactylorhiza; species Dactylorhiza incarnata. The sequence goes on from JAWHQI010000015.1 coordinate 9,963,036, forward strand.
CACGGAAATGGACTAACACATGTCCAAAAGAGGGTAGAAAGGATCGTTACCCTTAGACGCCGCTTCGAGGCCATGGCTTGATTTTTGGCACGGATGGAAAGGACCGCACCGGGATGGTCTCCGTAGATCTGTAAACGGCTCGTGAATCGGAGCTTCGGAGCTCCGTCAATGGTGGAAGACAACTTCTTCTTCCTCCTTGGCTTTCCTCTTTCTCAAGCTTGAAGAGGGATAAGGCTTTAGAAATAATGAAAATATCTCCTCTGGTCAACGTTTAAGGAATCCCGGGATTAATCCCAGCCCTCAGATCCAAGAACATAAGGACTTGACGGCCACGATTTCAAATCACGGACCTGTATCGCGCGCTAGCGCCGACGCTAGCGCTAGCGCCTGCGCTAGCTTCCGACTCGACGTAGTGTCTGTCGACGCTCAACATCCATCTCGATGCCTGGCAACCGTCGAGAGGGCTAGAGCCAGGTGGTAGCACTACCGCCGGCGCTAGCTCCCGTCTCGACGCTTAGCAACCGTCGAGATGGCTAGCGCTAGGCGGTAGCATTACCGTCGGCGCTAACTCCCAGCAGCACAGTTCTGCTTCAGAGTTTTGGGGTGTTACAGTGGCGGCTCGGAGTCTCCGGCCCTACTTCCAGGCACACTCCATCAGAGTAGTGACAGATCACCCGCTTCGCAAAATCATGGAAGGGGTGGAACACTCGGGAAGATTGGCGAAGTGGTCCATGGAGCTGAGCGAGTTCGATATTATGTTCATGCCCAGGACATCAATCAAGGCCCAAGCAGTGGCGGACTTCATGGCCGACTACACGACCGAGGTGGGGGAACATGAACCGCCTCCCCCAGTGGCATGGAGGATGTTGGTGGATGGTGCCTCAGGAAAGCACTCCTATGGGGGGGATTCATCCTAGTGAGTCCCCAAGGGACAAAGATCGAGCAAGCCATGAACATCCATTTTCCAATTACCAACAACCAAGTGGAGTACGAGGCGGTGATAGCGGGCCTGCGGTTAGCTCTAGAACTGGGAGTGCAAGATGTGGAGGTCTTGACGGACTCCATGGTGGTGGCATGCCAAGTCAAGGGAGAGTTTGAGGCAAAGGACCCGACCCTCCTGCGGTACTTGGAGAAGGTCAAGGGAGTAATCGGGAAATTCTACACTTTCTCCATCAAACAAGTGCCAAGGGAAGAGAGCACCACCGCGGACCTCCTAGCCAGGTTCGGTCCTCGAACAGGAGGGACGGTTTCAGAACTCTTCCGACCCTCCATCGAGGAAGGATAACTAATGGAGGTGGGTCAGCGGGTCTCGTGGATGGATCCCTTCATCTCCTTTCTATCATAAGGGAAGTTCCCTGAAGGAGACATAGACAGGCGACGCTTCCAGTATAAGTCGGCTTATTACTCTTTGCATGCAGGAGGGCTGTACAGGAAGACTCTCTCGGGATTCCTGGCCTGTTGTGTTTCAGAGGAGGAGGTTCCGAGAGTCCTAGATGAAATTCACTCCGGGGAGTGTGGGAGTCACTCCGGGAGCCGAACTCTGGAAGGGAGGGTGTTGAGACAAGGCTACTTCTGGCCCACCCTAAGCAAGGATGCGGCGGAGTTCGCAAGGAGATGTTCAAAGTGCCAGCTCTATGCCCCACTCCGACTCCTCCCAACCCAGAGGCTCCGGACCATAACGGCTCCCTGGCCTTTTGCCATTTGGGGGTTGTACCTAGTTGGCCCTTTCCCCCAAGCTAGTGGCCAAAGAAGGTTCTTGCTGCTCATGATCGATTATTTTTCCAAATGGGTAGAAGTGAAGGCGCTCGCCAAGGTAACATCTCAAGTTGTAAGGAATTTTGTGTGGGGAGAGATAATTTGCAGGCACGGACTCCCTCTGGCCATAGTGACGGACAATGGGCCATAGTTTGCTAGCGAGGAATTTGTTAGCTTCTGCACCCAGCTTGGCATCGACCTCAGGTTTGCATCGATTCACCACCCGAGAAGCAATGGCCAGGTGGAGGCGGCAAACAAAGTGATCGTCAACCTACTAAAGAAAAAGGTGGAGAACCTATGGGGGAACTGGGTGGAGCAGCTACCCTCCGTCCTCTGGGCACTAAGGACTACCCCAGACACCGCCACCGTAGAGACCCCATTCAAACTTTCTCACGGGTCTGAAGCAGTCCTTCCCAAAGAGTTCGAAGTCAAGACCCCCAGGGTGATCGCCGCAGGAGAGGGAGACGAAGAGTGGCTAGAGGCTAATGAGGAGGAACAAAGGCTATCCTTGGACCTGGTGGAAGAACTCCGGGATCAGGCCACCATCAGGCAGGAGGAAATCAAGCGACAAATGGCCTAATATTTTGACAAGCACATCCGAGTAAAGCACTTTCAGAAAGGAGACCTGGTCTTGAAGAAGGCCGACGCGGCCGGAAGAGGGGTTACGGTAGGAAAGCTCAACCCTAATTGGGAGGGTCCATACATTGTAAGCGATGTGCTCAAGTCGGGGGGGGGGGGGGGGTATCACCTCCGAGATGTGGAAGGGGTACCTCTCAGCCGAGCCAGAAGTGGGGATGATCTGAAGCGATTCTACCCTTGAAAGTTTTATTATGATATTAGTTGAATATTTTATTTCTTCACTTGATAGTTAGGGTTGTTATGTGAGGACAAGCAAGGTGACAAGTATTGGTGCTGGAATGCCCCAGATCGATTCCGCTCCCGGGCTCTCACTAGACGGGGGGTTTCAGGTTGATCTCTGGAGAGGCTGGCAAGGTGACAAGTATTGGTGCTGGAATGCCCCAGATCGATTCCGCTCCCGGGCTCTCACTAGACGGGGGGTTTCAGGTTGATCTCTGGATAGGCTGACAAGGTGACAAGTATTGGTGCTGGAATGCCCAAGATCGATTCTGCTCCCGGGCTCTCACTAGACGGGGGGTTTCAGGTTGATCTCTGGAGAGGTTGGCAAGGTGACAAGTATTGGTGCTGGAATGCCCCAGATCGATTCCGCTCCCGGGCTCTCACTAGACGGGGGGTTTCAGGTTGATCTCTAGAGAGGCTGGCAAGGTGACAAGTATTGATGCCGGAATGCCCCAGATCGATTCCGCTCCGCTCCCGGGCTCTCACTAGACGGGGGTTTCAGGATGATCTCTGGAGAGGCTGGCAAGGTGACAAGTATTGGTGCTGGAATGCCCCAGATCGATTCTGCTCCCGGGCTCTCACTAGACGGGTGTTTCAGGTTGATCTCTGGAGAGGCTGGCAAGGTGACAAGTATTGGCGCTGGAATGCCCCAGATCGATTCCGCTCCCGGGCTCTCACTAGACGGGGGGTTTCAGGTTGATCTCTGGAGAGGCTGGCAAGGTGACAAGTATCGGTGCTGGAGTGCCCCAGATCGATTCCACTCCCGGGCTCTCACTAGACGGGGGGTTCAGCTTGATCTCTGGAGAGACTGGCAAATTCTTCGATACAAGATGAGTCAAGATGCATCAGAAGGCTGTTCCTCTCGCCAGGCAGGGGCGAGCTCGCGTAACTAAGGGGCAAAACCCGACTCCCAGACATAGGGCGAGAGACGCGTCCGCAACAGGGCCCTCGCCGCAGAGAAATGATCACCCTCAGTTTCTTCGGGGGGGGGGAGGTAGATACTTCAACCCGTGGATCACGAGAGCAGACCGCTTAAGAGAGGCCGAGGTTGGCATGTTGACAGGCTCCCAGCAGAGCTTGGCGGCGGAAATGGCAAGCTGAAAGGTAGGCGTGATGTGCTCCGCACTCGAGTGAGGGGGGTTGAGCGGGAGGTCCCGCTCCCCTGCGAAGAAAGCTGACTCGAGTTAGGGAAAGAAGCGACGCAAGAATGAATCCAGCGGGAGCGAGCCGAACCTGCATCGGATGGCAGGGGAAGGAGCGAGTCGACATTCCTCCTAAGGTAGACCACCTCGAAGTTGGTCGACATATGCTTGAAGAGGTCGGACTCGTGCCCGCCGAGCGTCGGGGGGCTGTAGGTGGCCTTGGATCGCTGGACGGGAGAGAAAGGCACGTTGTCGAAGGGGCCCTTCACGATGATGAATTTTTGAGGCCAACAATGGCTCTTATTGACCGTTTCCGCGACTTTTGCGTGGCCGCTCGCGAAAAAGGTGGTCCCGTCCCTGTTCTCCCTGAAGGAAAACAATTTGCGGAAGACTGGTAGGCTGAACTCTACTCGCTCCTCTCACAGGTAGCACGCGAAAGCTACCATCATGGCCACGGCATTGGGGGTCAACTGGCCCGGGATCACGCCGAAATACTTGAGTATCTGGAGAGTTCGCAGCAACTGATCAAACAAACCGCTTCACGCGAGTAAAAGCTAAGAGGGCGAGAGGGAATAACGAGTACCTGGCTAATCTCGGGCCAAAAAGGTAACCGCAGGCCCGCTTCAAAGTGGGCCACGGGAATGGCGAGCTCATCTGCGAAGGTGAAGTTGATTGCATCCTCGTCTGTAGGTCGCCGGGCATCAAAACCGGGCGAGATATAGCTCGCCACGACCTAGTGATGCTCGCTCTCCGAGAGCGAGCAGTTCAAGAAGATGTGATCGAGAAAGGTCCTCGCGCACTTAGCCCGACCTTCGGTGTCAGCATTGTCTCCACCCATGGCTTACCTGCGACGAGAAAGGCAAGAACAGAGAAAGAAAGTGGCGAGAGCGAGAGGGCAAAGTGAAGACGGGAGGAGACGATCAAAGCGGTGGTTAAGCCATAAATGTCGGCCCTATTTATAGAAAAACTAAGGCGACGGGGAGTAATCGAAGCGTCGGGGGGTGCGGCTAGCAAAAAATGCATCATGATGTGCCTCGAAATGCGAGCCCATCCTTCTCAGAAATGCTCGCGGTAATCCGGTCATACGGGCCTGCGAATCGTAAAAGTAGCATCACGAACAAACAGACCCCCGCAGATCACATGCTCAGATGATTAGAGGGCGAACATTAAAAAGCAACAGCGATATAAATGTAAACAAAAAGAAAGCAAACTCAATGCGACGTCGCCAAAAGGCGACCAAATAAAAGGAGCTCGCGAAGGCGAGCAAAAGAGGTTCAGGTGTCGCACAAATTGTTCGCATCACAAGAAAAAGTTACGAAAAGAAAACGCGAGCGCGAGGGAGGAGAGGTCAGTACTGGAGCCACTTCCATCGGCCCCGGCCTCTCGTCCCCGTGCTAGGCGGCCTCTTAGGGTAATGATACGCATGGACGGCGCGGCCCTCGTGCTGGATCATGCGAGCATGATCTATCATTCGCACGATGTGCACCCCCGGGGAGGTAACCTCCTCAAGAGAATCTGGTAGCAGCCCGGTTTGGAGCCGAGCGCATTCTTCTTCGAGCGAAGCAATCTGCTCCCCAGCCGCCTCCCTGTCTCTCTTCGCTTGGCTGTACAGATCTCGGAGCATCCGCCCCTATTTCTGGAAAAGCTCTGAGGTCCGCCTCTTCATCATCACCGGATCCAGTGGGTCGCCAAGGAAGGCATCAATCTCCTCTGGCAAGGGAAGAGGAGACAGCTCCTCTTCTCCTAAATCAAAGTCACTGGAGCTCTCGGGAAGGCCTGCGAGAGAAGGTGAGGGGGTCAGCGGAAAGGAGAAAGAGGCATAACCGGCCTGCCTAAGCCAGCAGGACGAGTCAAGGGGGGAGCTTTACCCTGATATGTGCGAGACGGGCCGGGCCTCCATGAAAAGGGAGCCCCCTGAGGCAGGGTCCCGGACTTACCTAAGCCCGAGGGGCGACGCCCGGAGCCCTCGCCCAGGGCAGCGCCTATGAGCGAGCTCTCAGGATTGGCCAGGTCCGGGACGGTGTACCCAGGGACAGAAAGGTTCATCACTGGAGGAGGCTGCGAGAGCGGTGGAGCTGTTTTCTCGCCAGGCGCCGCGAGAGGGGACTCTGCGAGAGATATGTTAGAAGAATCGGTGCGACGATTCTTGCCAAAGAATTAGGCGAGAAGGCTTACTGCTACGAGACGACGAGTGGAGATTGGAGGGGTCCAGGTTCATGATCTCCACGCCATCCTCCCGAGGGGTAGCGGGGCGAGTGTCTGCCCGGGTCTCACCCGTCAGGCTCCCCAGAAGAAGCAAGGCCTGAAAGGAAAGATATCAGCAGAGGGAAGAGGAGACCCGGTTTATCGACCTAAATACCTGGTCCGCGAGTAGAAGGTCAGACGCCGGGTTCAAGGCCAAGGATTTCTCTGCCTCGGGCGAGCGCCGGACCGACTTTGCTTTTAACATTCTTGGGGAAGACGATGTCGGAGCCCAAGGGGCAGGTTTGGCAAGGGCCACGTGCTCCAAGGTTTGCGCTGCGTTAAGGCGAGCCCTGGTCTCCTCGGAGATAGGCATCCTCAGATAGCTACAGTACGGAGCAGCAGGTATCAGCGAAGAAGAAAGCGGGGCACCCACCAACAACGATCGACGTTATTTATAGCAAGGGAGCTGGGTCCCACCAAAAGATTCCTGCCAGGTCAGCATCCGTCCGGCGAACGCCGAGGGTTAGATGATTCTTCGCGAGTCTAACTTAAGACTCGCGAAGAGCAGGGATTGTATACAACCTTGGGTTCGCCGAGAGCGAGCCAGGCGCGACACCTTGAATGAGATCGAGGGGAACGAGACTCAGGCTCACGGGCCACTCGCGAGTGAAGATCTCAGGCGAATGCAAATGAGGCAAGAGCCGCGCGAGCCAATCAGGCTGGCGAGCAGCACCCTCGCAGAATACTCGCAGGCGCGCCGTGTTCTTGCGGGTGACCGAGTTCCCGCAGATCGCTCGCAGGGGGAAAAGCAGGACCTTCACGGAAACATCCACCTAAGTCAGATTTGCGAGCCACACTCGCAAGCAGGCGAAACTGTACAAACCCCGATGTTCGCCGGGTGAGGAACATGGTTTAAGAGCTGCAACTTTGTGAAGAACATTGGATGAATCCCTGCGAGAGGGAGAACTCGCCGTTAGACTCGCGAGACGGGCACCCCCCATAATCCTGCGAGAAGGTCTGGCAAGTCCGCGCCTCGCGGGCCGCTTACCGCAGTAGTCCGGGTTCGACGAAGGTCGTTCGACGAATTTTTCAGCGTTCAACGAAATCATCAGCGTTCGACGAACTCAATCTGACCCATGTACTAGGAAGTGACCTTCTCACGAGCCACTGACTCACATGAGCTCTCGCAAGTGACCTTCTCGCGAGCCACTGACCCATGGGCTAGGAAGGAGAAATTACCCCTCTGCCCTTGATGGTCTGTCATTATCCCCTCCGAACAGCGGAGTTTGGTTGTTAGCAGACCAAATTGGGGTGCATTTAGAGAAACCAAAAGGCGGAACTCCGCTATTGACAGACCACAAGCAGAAAACTATAAATAGACCTTGAAGGGCACCTTGGGAGAGGATTCCGTTCTCAGATATCTGAGCTTCTTTTCCCCTTGGTTACTTTGGTTTAGCTCTCTAGCTCTCCAAGGTGCCCGAGTCTCGGCTTTGGCTTGGGAGGGGAAGCGCTCAATGATCTTACGGGTTAGTGGAGGGACCTCCTCACTGTGACTAAGGTCTTAGTCATCTTCCTAGTCTTCGATCTACCTTCTCCGAGGGATCAGTAAGGGCTAGCTGCCTCTCATTTCGGTGAGGGCCCCGAGCTTCACAAGAGGCCGAGAAATCGGTTTCAACATGGTTCTTTGGTTGTGGCTTTCAACTTCAGAGGCCCCTCCTGTATACCATTTATCAAGGCGACTAGATATAACGAGGGATTAACATTCCTTATTCCTAGAATCTCTCTCTGAAAATGGTCGATGAAGCGAGTTTTAGTCTCGCCTTCATTCTACTTGATTTTCAAGAGGGTCGCGGGACCACTCTTCCTCTTCTTTGAGTTGGCAAACCTCAGAAGAAGCTCCTGCTTTAGAACTGTGAAGTAAGAGGTGGACTGGGGAGGTAAATTGTAGAACTACTCCCTTGCCTGCCCATCCAGAGAAGTGATCAACAATTTACACCTCATCGCATCTAAGAAAGTTCTCAGAGTGACTGCATACTCAAAGGCTTGAAGATGGGAACTGGGATCACTATCTCCAGTAAACATGGGCATTCTTGGCTCTTTGAAACCATGGGTAGTTGGCACCCAACAGATCCTGTCGGAAAAAGGAGAGGGATCTTCTGCCCCATAGGCACCAGAAGGAACAAAAGGGGAAGCATCGGGGGCTGGAGGATAGACATAGACCTCTTAGAAATTCAGGGCTCGAGCTGGAGATCCTTGGGCTGCTTCCCTAAAAAAGGCCTGACGGGCGGCCAACTCCTCAGTCTGAGACCGCAAGGGAGCAGCGGGCTGAGGGGTTGCGCGATCTAGCGGCTGACCGGTGGCCAGCCGATCAGGGTTCGAGACCTTATTGGCTTGAGGCATCAACCTCTTGGAGAGCTTGGACAGCAATTTATTCATGGATTCAATCTGCCGAGCGGTCTCCTGGCGGGCTTGAGAGGCCTCCCGACAGGCTTGAGCGAGGTGAAGCTCCATTCGAAGCTCAAGAGCTTCTTAAGAGGTCACACTCATAGAAGAGGAAAGACCGTTAGCGAACTGATCGGTCTGACCTTTGCGGTCTGATATCTCAAAAAGTCTACTGATTTCACCTGAACACTTCAAATCTGAAGGTCGGGTGTTCATGTTGTTGGCACAAAAAATGTACCTCCAAAACTCACACTAGAGGAGAAGGGATGGAGAAAACTGTGAAGTGGAGGTTACTTGAGATAGAAGATGCCAGAGGAGAGACCTCTGACGAGAAAAACTGTTTCAATTAATCTCAAGAGAGGTTACAAGATGAAAGTCCAGAATAGGCCAGGGGAAGAGATAAAAGTGACTGAATTCGAGATCGCTTACATAGGTTGTAAGCTGGAGCCTCAAAGCCAAAAGTCCCTTTTTAGGTACCCCAACCCACCTATTTATAGACGCGGAGGCTTCCCAAATGGGCAGATCCATAAATTACAGGCTGCTCAGGGTACAGGAGAGCCAGGGCAGAGATAAGAAAACAGACCGGCCGGTCTGGCGGTCTCCAAGATCTTGATCGTTGAGACTTAGACGAGAAATCCGGAGGGGTGGCTGGCTATCTGGGCGATCTCTAAAATCTTAGACCACGCGGAAAGGTCCTTCTAGCTGGAGAGGGGAGGTCGCAGACTTCCGGGAAAACATTGCCTTTCTCATCCTTGTCCAGGGAAATGTTGGACCCCATTGGAGTTTTCATAGTGGAAGCTGCCTCCATCCCAAATTTCTTAATAAGCTCTCTAGCATACTTATTTTGAGAGATAAATATCCCTTCATCAGACTGTTTCACTTGGTGGCCTAGAAAGTATTTGAGCTCTCCCATGCTGCTCATTTAAATCTCCCCCTACATAAGGTTGGCAAACCTTTTGCAAAGGTTATCATCAGTAGACCAAAAAATTATGCCATCTACATAAATTTGGACTAGGAGACACTTGCCAGTTATTTCCTTAAAAAATAATGTGTTGTCTATCTTTCCCCTCAAGGACTTGTTCTTGATGAGAAAGCTAGACAAGGTCTCATACTAGGCCCCGGGGGCTTGCTTTAGACCATATAAAGCTTTCTTAAGTAAATATATATGATAGGTAAGAGTAGGATGAACAAAACCTGATGGTTAATCCACATATACATATTCCTTCAGATTTCCATTTAGGAAGGCAGACTTGATATCCATTTGATAGACTTTGAATCCCTTGTGGGCTGCATAGGCAAGGAATAACCTTATTGCCTCCAACCTTGCAACTGGAGCAAAGGTTTGGTCAATGTCTATTCCATCTTCTTGCCTATGCCCCTTGGCTACCAATCTTGCTTTGTTCTTGATGATCACACCATGCTCATCTAGCTTGTTCCTGTAGATCCACTTGGTGCCAATAATATTGTGTCTGTGTGGTTTTGGCACCAACTTCCATACCTTGCACCTCTTGAATTGATGTAATTCTTCTTGCATAGCATGGATCCATAAGGTGTCTTGGTTGGCTTTCTCAAACTTCTTTGACTCAACTTGAGATAAGAAGCGCAGGAATAAATCTTCATTGTGAGCCTTGCTCCTTGTGATCACACCTAGGTATTCATCTCCAATAATCAGATCTCTTGGAAGATCCCTCAGATGTCTGGTTGGTGCAGGCAATCTGTCAGCTCCATGTTGGTCTTCTTCTTCAGCAGCTTGGTCATCACCTATCTGGTCATCATCAGCTTGGATTGTTTCAATCTCTGAATTAATCCTGCTAGAGCTTGGTCTTTCTTGTATAGACAGCTCTTGCATCTTTTGATCATTTCCTGCAAGAGTATGAGTGTTAGACCATCCCTTATAAAGCAGGCTAGTCTCATCAAAAACAACATGCATTGATTCTTCAACTACATGAGTCTTCTTGTTATATACTCAATAGGCTCTACTATGTGAGCTATATCCAACAAGAATACCAACATTGCATTCTTCAGCAAACTTTGCAAGTTGAGTTTTTTCCATTATTTAAAATATAGCATTTGCAACCAAAGATTCTAAAATATGAAATAGTTGGTTGTTTGCTTTTCAGAACATCATAAGGGGTTTTCCCATGGGCCTTATTGATTGATGCTCTATTCAGAACATAATACGTTGTATTGACTTCCTCAGCCAGAAATATTCTGGGAGTGAGGAGTCACTAAGCAATGTTCTGCCAGCTTCAATCATGGTCCTATTCCTTCTCTCAACCACTCCATTTTGTTGTGGAGTGTAACATACCAGTGCGCGCTAGGCCCTTCATGAGTGTGTTGTGTCACCGGAGGTTGACTCAGACTCGGTAGAAGTCCTAGGACCCCGAGGTGATCAGGTTTGAGTCACGGTCAGCAAGTGGTTATTAATTTACTTACCCTAATTAAAACTTAATCTTGTGTTCTGGAGCTGAGTTTGAGCTCGGGTAGGATGTTGGGGTAGTTTAGAAGAATTTGGTAAAAGCTGCTTTCGTTATGCTGCTTTAGAAGAATTAGGAAGAATTTACTTCCGTTCGACGAACGTCGAAGGGGGTACTGCCGTTCGACGATCGTCGAAGAGGCAGCCGCTCGGCGATCGACTAAGGTGCTGAGCCGTTCGACGAAATGCTCAGTGTTCGTCGAACGTCAGATGGACAGACGATTTCTGCTGCTTCAGTTCGACGAATGTGAAAGGAAGGCCGTTCTACGAAAGTATTGTTGTCCTACGTTCGACGAAGTTTAGGCTTCCTGCGTTCGACGAAGTTTAGGCTTCCTGCGGTCGACGAATTAGAGGCTTCCAGCGGTCGACGAAATATATTTATTCAGCGGTCGACGAAATTGAATTAGGCAGCATTCGACTAAGGTGCAGTGCTCGATGAAATTGAAATAGGCAGCGTTCGACTAAGTTTGGGCAGCGTAAGATGAAAATTCTAACGTTCGACGAAAATTGCAGCGCTCGACGAAAGTGACGTTCGACGAAAGCGTTGCAGTGTCGTTCAACGAAGGTCAAACGAAGTTGAAGCGTTCGATGAAATTGTCGTTTGCGTTCGACGAATCTGGGCAACTTTTCTGCCATCGTCCGGTAAAGCCTGAATGCTTATATTTTAGGCTAGAAGTGGAATTAAAAATCAATAGATGGCTGACACAAGTCATGGAACTTGGAGATTTAATTAAATGCTCATTAATGTTCTCTCTCTCTCTCTCTTCATTCTCCATTAAGCCAAAAATGCAGAACACATAAAGGGCTGATCTCCTAATCAGAGAATCTATTCATCTTCTTCTTATCCTTCTTCTTTTTCTTCATCTTCTTCTTCATCCCTTAAGGGGTTTATTTAGGGTTCTTGAAGGAGGAAGCTTGGAGAGGAATTTGGAGCTTGGCCGACCACCACCATGCTTCCATCAAGATGAGCTCCAACTATGGTCGTAAAATAAGGTGAATTCCTCCCCTAACCTCTGGTGCTAGCCTCTTAGATCACAATAGGAGAGATGATGGCTCAAGAGAGCTTCTCGTGTGAGCTTAAATGGAGTTTCCTTAGGAAGACCAAGTCGGAACCTCAAATTTAGGGCACCGTTCTCCGCGAGGTTCTTAGAATCATTTCTTCACTTCAAGAGGAAGAGATGGTATTTGATTTGGTGCAAACCCATGGTCGTTGAGGGAGAGTGAGGGGAGTGATTATGTAAGGATTTTAAAGGTGTAATGACCTAGCATTTGTTTGAGAAGATGATGAATAGTCCCCTGTTAAGTAGTGTTTAATTTATATCTTTTGTGATAAAAATGATGTATAACCCCATGTTAATTACGGTTTTAACTATATATTATGCGATAAAGGTGATGATAGCCCCCTTGCTAAAGAAGTTTCAATTTATAACATTTCACTTGGTTATTAAGGGATGAATTGGTGCGCAGCTGGGTTCAAGCCAATTCTAAGGTTTGATCCCGCTAGAAATAGGCTTCGGGCTCAACATGAAAGTTGTAGCCCTCGGAAAGAGCTTTCCGACGATAGGTCATCCGTTTTCTGAAGTGCCCTGTAGCTCCCTAAAGGTCCAGTCGAGTGGACTGTCCAGAAAGCTGGAATGTGGTTAAGTGTGTGCTGTTTTGATCTCCAGATTATTGTAGTTGACTTCAGAGCAGATTTTAGGTAGGAGCCACTTGAAACTGGGTTTAGGACTCAACATGAATGTTGTATCCCTTGGTGATAGCTTTCCAAAATGGGGTGGCACATAATTTGGGGTGGAGTAGAACTCCCAGAAATTCAGTTTTGTTAATCAGCGTCGTCGTAGTTTGAATTGCGATAATTTTTGGGATATCTTTTATAATACTTGTCTGATGCTCTTAACAATTGGTAGAAATCAAATTGATGATATTGTGCTGACCTCTGTTGAATTTCATGAGTTTTGGGAGGATACTTGTTGTCATTTTGCCAATCATAGTTCTTTCCCGCATTGCTCTGTAAATAATAATTGGGAATGCCGACGGGGCTAATATTTGGTGAGAATGGCCATAACAAGCTAGCGGAACTACGGTAGAAGTTTTAGCAAGGCTCGGTTTGTTATGGGTTCTTAATTAAATATATTGTCGTAAAATATTATGCTGCTGAACTCAGTTAGAGACTGAAAATGAATAACCAAGTTGGGCTTGGGAGAACAAAGTGTTGTCTTGAAATGGAAGGGTGATATCACAAAGTACGTTGGAAACGCAAGTAGTCCGGTGGGGTCAAGGGTGTGAATTCCCTAGTTCATGAATGTCGTATAGAATGTTTGTCATAATATTTGCACACCACCGCACGAGAGTTGTGACAACTCGGGATGGGTAGCATCGGCTAAACGTGCAAGATGTGAAATGTAATAAGACTCCGCTTTGGGGGTCCTCGGGTGCTTATAAGCACGGGTGTGCGTGGTGATGTATGGATCTTGGATGGAGGATTTCTTGTGGTGGGTATACGGGCTTGCTGGTTGTGACACCGACAGAAGCCGGCAGTTAGACTCTAGACAGGTTGGGTTGGACTCTTGGTGCTCACCTACCCAAGTCCCCTTCTGTGTCCTTGAAGGCTCAGCTTGATGCGAGCAGTACGCAGGGTCTCCGCTGTGTGTTCTTAGCGTCGAGGCGTACAGAGGCCTTGGACTGGTAGTGTTCATACCCTCCTTGTAGTGGAGGAGCTCGTTCCACTGTCTCCGTCTGGCCACGACGGGAGATGCCTGAGCGGTTAGCTACCCCTCAAAAAGCGAGAACTAAAGGTCTATGTCGACATAGCAACTTTGCATGGGTGAGTCATCATATCATAATCATTGCATTGCATTCATCCTTCATCTTTGTATTCATTTTTCATAATCATAGCATTGCACCGCATCGGGACCATCATATAAATTACTATGGGCTCTATTATATGATGGGTCCCAGATTGGAAACCTTAACTTATAAGTTTGTATGGGAATTCATATAAGTTAAGGTACGATATGAACTACTTACTTCTATGCTATTTCACTACTTGCTTACACTCTGTCATTGCCATATTACTTGTTAGTTGTGCTTCTTATACATTGGATATGCTACTTCTTATACACTAGTTGTGCTTCTTATTACTTGTTACTTACTGCACTGTTATTTATGTACCTGTTAGTTAGAGTTATTGCAAGTACTTGGGTACATATACAACCGGCGTATGTGAACAATCATTCCTATCACCTGCTTTGTATATTATTGCTTATTTTGCAGCTTTTCTTCCTTTCCTCCCACCCGGTGCTTTGGAGCCGCCGGGGGAGTGGATGTAAAGCCACTTAGTCTTTATGACTAACGGTTGTTGCACCCACTTTTTAGGAGCGCACCCCGGGGCAGCAGCGAGCGGTGTTGGAGGAGGATATTCAGGACAGGATGACAGGGTCGGAGACCTTGATACCCCCTCTACCGTTGGTGACCGATGTGAGCGCAGTTTGAGAAGTAGCCCTTGGGGCATTTAGCTTGATACTCTGATACTTTTGCAGGATCTCTCGAAGCTTCTTCTCTTTTGTACCTTTTGGACACTGTACTTATGTGAATTAATGGCTTCTTGCTTTTTAGTTTATTGAGGGGTTGGCGCTGTTCAATTGGTTTGGCCGGCAGGATAGGCATCTTGTGGGGGAGGCTAGCTTGTAAGCTGGCGCTTCCATAAGGCGGCTGTCCTGGGCATAAGACTCCCCTCGGTCGTGTCTTGTGTTCCGGGAGGGGGGTCTTACAAATGGTATCAGCTTGCAACGATCCTAAGATAAAGAAGTCCATTAAATCACTGGGCCACCCTGTTAGCTAAATCAGTTTGAGGACAAACTGATGCAGCGGAAGCGGTGGTGTGCCCATGTGTGATTCACATTAAGTATGTCCACTTTTTCCTATAGGAAGTGCCAACCTAAGCCAAACTCGTACCCTTATGTATAGATGTTGGCTCATTCCGAGACAGTAATTGGTATTCCCATTCCAATAATTAGAGTTGGTTTGGCATAGGATTATGCCAACCTAACTAGGATACCACTTTGGTCGACTTAGCAGGATATGTCGTGACATACCCTTACCTTATACCGATCTCAAGGATGATGTGACCAAGTGATAGAAAAATTAATTATTTTGCTACGACGACGTAGGAGGCAAGCGCACCTATCGCGTGTAGTATATACGATTTAGAAAAATCATATCAAGGTCGTATTTAGTCCTGGGTCCCGTCGAGTATTGTTACTTCGAGCTAACTGCTATTGTTTTATCGGATATAAAAATGGATGAAAGTTTATGCATTAATTAAAAACAAAAATGATAACAATCGCGGGCTTGGTGTGCATTTAGCAAAAACCAAGAAAAGCGATAGAAAAGACAAAAAAGACGCACTAAATGAAAAACTCACGCACTCTACGGGAATTTAAATGACTGAAATTAAAGGACAGAAATTTAAGGAATGCAATCTCTATCCGAACGGGTAGAGGGGAAATAAATGCGTGAGCAAGTTCTACCCAAACGGGTAGACGGGAAATAAATGCAGTGCAAGTTCTACCCAAACGGGTAGACGGGAAATAAATGCAGTGCAAGTTCTACCCAAACGTGTAGACGGGAAATAAATGCAGTGCAAGTTAAACTAAAACTAAGCTATTAAACGAAATAACGAAAACAAAAACACGAATAAAAAAAGAGGTGATGACAACGAAAAAAAATGACGGAAACGAAAACGATTAAAACATAAAACAACAAAAACACGAATAATAAAAACATAAAGTGAAAATACGAAAACGAAGAAAGCATTACGAGAGAAAAACGCTAGCTTTGAAGCGATTTTAAACGCAGCCCGAATATCCCATTCTAAACTACCGTGTCAAGGAAGAAAAGAATGAAAAATTATGACGACGCATAAATTCGAATCTAAGCGAGAAAACTGATTTTATGGCGACGAATAAATCTAGCTAAAGAAAGAAAAATTGCGAAAATTGAAGTGCGGAAATAAAGCTAAGTTATGAATTGAAATACGGTGCAGAAATAAAGCTAAGTTATGAATTGAAATACTGTGCAGAATATGAAATTGCAGAATTTGAAATTACGCTACGAATGCACGAAAAAACTAAATTTATTTATTGCCATAATAACGGGGTTTACAGGAAATAAAATTGCAAAATTAAAAACATTTAATTTCAACATTTATATTACAAAAAGAAAATAAAATAAACACCTAATTAATTACATAAAAAAGAAAATAAAAAAAATACAAAAAGTGGACAAAATATTGTGGAAGATCACCCAAAAGGGCAATCCATTAGGAGCCAAGAGGTTCCAAGAGAGAGAATTGATGAGGGGGTCGGCCTCTATTTATAGGCAAAATTTTGGAATTACACGCCCTCGATCACGGGCGTGACTGAGGGCGTGACACGGCTTGGGGTGCGAATAGCCAGAACAGCTGGATCCAGGCGGGCATCTGGAAGGCTTGACCGGCGACTTTGGAAGCACACGGGCGTGACCATGGTACACGGCCTAGGTCACGGGCGTGTACTATGTCGGCTGGCTTGAGCTTGAACTGGGCGTGACACCTGGCGTGTCCTTTGGTCTTCTGGAAGCTTTGTTGAGTCACGGCCTCGGTCACGGGCGTGACCCGATCACGGCCGTGACATTGGGCGTGACATTGACATTTGGGCTCGAATCTGGCTGAACATCCAACACGGGCGTGACCAAGTACACGGCCTCGGTCACGGGCGTGACCGAGGGCGTGACTTGATGTTTGAGCTGGAAAAAAGACAGAAATGAAAATTATCAGAAATTATTGAACACGCCCTTGGACACGGGCGTGTCCGAGGGCGTGACTTTACAGAAATTTTATAAAATGAAAATAAAACTAAGTTAAAAACAAAAATAACAAAAACAAACATTTTATTCATTAATTTACATATATTATTTACAAATTTAATTAAAACTATACTAAAAACTATATAGAAAAATGCGTATATTTTATATTTATCAAACACCCCCATTCCAAAAACTTGATAGAAAAATTAATTATTTTGCTACGACGACGTAGGAGGCAAGCGCACCTATCGCGTGTAGTATATACGATTTAGAAAAATCATATCAAGGTCGTATTTAGTCCTGGGTCCCATCGAGTATTGTTACTTCGAGCTAACTGCTATTGTTTTATCGGATATAAAAATGGATGAAAGTTTATGCATTAATTAAAAACAAAAATGATAACAATCGCGGGCTTGGTGTGCATTTAGCAAAAACCAAGAAAAGCGATAGAAAAGACAAAAAAGACGCACTAAATGAAAAACTCACGCACTCTACGGGAATTTAAATGACTGAAATTAAAGGACAGAAATTTAAGGAATGCAATCTCTACCCGAACGGGTAGAGGGGAAATAAATGCGTGAGCAAGTTCTACCCAAACGGGTAGACGGGAAATAAATGCAGTGCAAGTTCTACCCAAACGGGTAGACGGGAAATAAATGCAGTGCAAGTTCTACCCAAACGGGTAGACGGGAAATAAATGCAGTGCAAGTTAAACTAAAACTAAGCTATTAAACGAAATAACGAAAACAAAAACACGAATAAAAAAAGAGGTGATGACAACGAAAAAAAATGACGGAAACGAAAACGATTAAAACATAAAACAACAAAAACACGAATAATAAAAACATAAAGTGAAAATACGAAAACGAAGAAAGCATTACGAGAGAAAAACGCTCGCTTTGAAGCGATTTTAAACGCAGCCCGAATATCCCATTCTAAACTACCGTGTCAAGGAAGAAAAGAATGAAAAATTATGACGACGCATAAATTCGAATCTAAGCGAGAAAACCGATTTTATGGCGACGAATAAATCTAGCTAAAGAAAGAAAAATTGTGAAAATTGAAGTGCGGAAATAAAGCTAAGTTATGAATTGAAATACGGTGCAGAAATAAAGCTAAGTTATGAATTGAAATACGGTGCAGAATATGAAATTGCAGAATTTGAAATTACGCTACGAATGCACGAAAAAACTAAATTTATTTATTGCCATAATAACGGGGTTTACAGGAAATAAAATTGCAAAATTAAAAACATTTAATTTCAACATTTATATTACAAAAAGAAAATAAAATAAACACCTAATTAATTACATAAAAAAGAAAATAAAAAAAATACAAAAAGTGGACAAAATATTGTGGAAGATCACCCAAAAGGGCAATCCATTAGGAGCCAAGAGGTTCCAAGAGAGAGAATTGATGAGGGGGTCGGCCTCTATTTATAGGCAAAATTTTGGAATTACACGCCCTCGGTCACGGGCGTGACTGAGGGCGTGACACGACTTGGGGTGCGAATAGCCAGAACAGCTGGATCCAGGCGGGCATCTGGAAGGCTTGACCGGCGACTTTGGAAGCACACGGGCGTGACCATGGTACACGGCCTAGGTCACGGGCGTGTACTATGTCGGCTGGCTTGAGCTTGAACTGGGCGTGACACCTGGCGTGTCCTTTGGTCTTCTGGAAGCTTTGTTGAGTCACGGCCTCGGTCACGGGCGTGACCCGATCACGGCCGTGACATTGGGCGTGACATTGACATTTGGGCTCGAATCTGGCTGAACATCCAACACGGGTGTGACCAAGTACACGGCCTCGGTCACGTGCGTGACCGAGGGCGTGATTTGATGTTTGAGCTGGAAAAAAGACAGAAATGAAAATTATCAGAAATTATTGAACACGCCCTTGGACACGGGCGTGTCCGAGGGCGTGACTTTACAGAAATTTTATAAAATGAAAATAAAACTAAGTTAAAAACAAAAATAACAAAAACAGACATTTTATTCATTAATTTACATATATTATTTACAAATTTAATTAAAACTATACTAAAAACTATATAGAAAAATGCGTATATTTTATATTTATCAAACACCCCCATTCCAAAAACTTGATAGAAAAATTAATTATTTTGCTACGACGACGTAGGAGGCAAGCGCACCTATCGCGTGTAGTATATACGATTTAGAAAAATCATATCAAGGTCGTATTTAGTCCTGGGTCCCGTCGAGTATTGTTACTTCGAGCTAACTGCTATTGTTTTATCGGATATAAAAATGGATGAAAGTTTATGCATTAATTAAAAACAAAAATGATAACAATCGCGGGCTTGGTGTGCATTTAGCAAAAACCAAGAAAAGCGATAGAAAAGACAAAAAAGACGCACTAAATGAAAAACTCACGCACTCTACGGGAATTTAAATGACTGAAATTAAAGGACAGAAATTTAAGGAATGCAATCTCTACCCGAACGGGTAGAGGGGAAATAAATGCGTGAGCAAGTTCTACCCAAACGGGTAGACGGGAAATAAATGCAGTGCAAGTTCTACCCAAACGGGTAGACGGGAAATAAATGCAGTGCAAGTTCTACCCAAACGGGTAGACGGGAAATAAATGCAGTGCAAGTTAAACTAAAACTAAGCTATTAAACGAAATAACGAAAACAAAAACACGAATAAAAAAAGAGGTGATGACAACGAAAAAAAATGACGGAAACGAAAACGATTAAAACATAAAACAACAAAAACACGAATAATAAAAACATAAAGTGAAAATACGAAAACGAAGAAAGCATTACGAGAGAAAAATGCTCGCTTTGAAGCGATTTTAAACGCAGCCCGAATATCCCATTCTAAACTACCGTGTCAAGGAAGAAAAGAATGAAAAATTATGACGACGCATAAATTCGAATCTAAGCGAGAAAACCGATTTTATGGCGACGAATAAATCTAGCTAAAGAAAGAAAAATTGCGAAAATTGAAGTGCAGAAATAAAGCTAAGTTATGAATTGAAATAAGGTGCAGAAATAAAGCTAAGTTATGAATTGAAATACGGTGCAGAATTTGAAATTACGCTACGAATGCACGAAAAAACTAAATTTATTTATTGCCATAATAACGGGGTTTACAGGAAATAAAATTGCAAAATTAAAAACATTTAATTTCAACATTTATATTACAAAAAGAAAAGAAAATAAACACCTAATTAATTACATAAAAAAGAAAATAAAAAAATACAAAAAGTGGACAAAATATTGTGGAAGATCACCCAAAAGGGCAATCCATTAGGAGCCAAGAGGTTCCAAGAGAGAGAATTGATGAGGGGGTCGGCCTCTATTTATAGGCAAAATTTTGGAATTACACGCCCTCGGTCACGGGCGTGACTGAGGGCGTGACACGGCTTGGGGTGCGAATAGCCAGAACAGCTGGATCCAGGCGGGCATCTGGAAGGCTTGACCGGCGACTTTGGAAGCACACGGGCGTGACCATGGTACACGGCCTAGGTCACGGGCGTGTACTATGTCGGCTGGCTTGAGCTTGAACTGGGCGTGACACCTGGCGTGTCCTTTGGTCTTCTGGAAGCTTTGTTGAGTCACGGCCTCGGTCACGGGCGTGACCCGATCACGGCCGTGACATTGGGCGTGACATTGACATTTGGGCTCAAATCTGGCTGAACATCCAACACGGGCGTGACCAAGTACACGGCCTCGGTCACGGGCGTGACCGAGGGCGTGACTTGATGTTTGAGCTGGAAAAAAGACAGAAATGAAAATTATCAGAAATTATTGAGCACGCCCTTGGACACGGGCGTGTCCGAGGGCGTGACTTTACAGAAATTTTAAAAAATGAAAATAAAACTAAGTTAAAAACAAAAATAACAAAAACAAACATTTTATTCATTAATTTACATATATTATTTACAAATTTAATTAAAACTATACTAAAACTATATAGAAAAATGCGTATATTTTATATTTATCAAACACCCCCATACTTAAGCTTTTGCTATTCCAGAGCAAAAGTAAGGGATACCTATAAGACGTTAATAAAATTTCTAATTTACTAAAAATTTTATTTAATCAAAAGTGAGATCGAAATAAATTTAGGAGATTTCAAGAGGTAAGTCCTAAATTGTGAAGATAATTTAAAAAGAGCGAAAAAGTTTTAGCGAAACTTCTAAAGTTAGTTAAATAGAGTCGAATATTGCAGTTTTTGGCGCCTTTAATTAGAGTAGAATTATATAAAACTTTAACTTTTTAAAGAAAAATTTTTAAGAATAAATAAAACCTACTAATTATGCTCTCGCAAACTTTTTTAAATTTAAATCTAGCTTACAATTTTAGTGGCTAAGGGGTAGGGGAAAAAGGAAAGCTTTGGCAAAGAAGAGTGCTTGGATTTAGGGGTGATGGATCTTATCCACTCACCCCACCTTTTTGGTGGTTTTCTTTGGTTCCCAGTGTTGGTTTACGGGGGATAATTAAAATCTTTTTAAACTTAACCCAATGCCCGTGTTTACGGAATTTTATTTTTATTCCCATTGACACGAGATTTCTTTTAATAATATTGGGTGCCTGTGTTTACGGAATCTTTTTATTCCCATTGACACAGGATTTCTTTTAAAACGTCTTCTTTTACTTTTTATGCCAAACTAAAGGGGTGAGGGTTTCAAAAGAAAAACTAGAGTAATAAAAGAGTATTTGAGAGCAAAATTTAGTAGATTAGAATATTCCTAAAGTTTCACAAGTTCGAGTTAGAATAATTAAATCTAAAGATGGTTTGCCAATATAATACAAAAACAAATCTATTTAGGGTTAACTCGAGGTAGTGCTAAAAGTTTTGTTCTCAAATTAAATTAAAATCACAAGAAATTCTTTACTACCAAAATTCCTTGATTTAAATTTACAAACTATGATGCAAATAAAATGGTTTTAGCAAATCAAAAATAGTGAAAACGCTTAAAGATAAACTCTACAGAGCCTTGGAAATAACAAAAAGCTAAGTAGGGGTTTTTATTCTATTTTTGGGGTTTTTTTGATAAGTTTTTCTTTTTATCAAAATTTTTTTTTTTTTTTGAGTTTTTAAGATATGATATATTTTTTTTTTTCTTTTTTTTTTTGATTTTTTATAACAAATTACATATATAAACACTTAATAAAAATAAAGTAACAAAAAGAAAGAAGAAATTTAAGAAAAGCAAAAATACATATAAAAATTTTTGGTTTTTTTGTAAGAATTGTTTTTTTCATATATTTTTTTGTGATTTTTTTTAATTTTGATTTTGGTAAAATATATACATTAATACTAAAAAAAGAGAAAAAGAAAGAGAAAGAAAAATTAAACTAAAAATTTATATAAAAATTTTTTGGGTTATGACAAAATTTGTGAGGATTTTGTTATAACAAAATTTTTTTATAACTTTTTTCATCAATTTTTTTTGGATTTGATTTATATAAAAAAAGAAAGGTTATTTATATATAATTAAAAGACAAACAAAAAAATATTTATAAAATTTTTTTTTGTGTTTTCTAAGTTAATAATTTTTTTTGGATTTTTCAATTTTATGTAAGAGGGACAAAGATGTTGCAAAGATGTTGCAACAAATTTTTCATAAAATTTTTTTTTTTTTTCTAATATGGGAGGGGCAAAAATAATTACAAAAAGAGGGAAAACACCCCCATACTTAAAGATCAACATTGTCCCCAATGTTGAAATTAAGTATGAGGAACAAATCTAATTATATATGTACAAAAGCATAAAAAGGAGGAAAAAGAAAATACGAGGGGGGAAAAAGCAGGGGGAAAAAGCACGCCCCTATTTTGGAGACGAGATGCCCTGATTAATTCCTGCAAAAAGATGATAAAACAAAACACGAAATGTTATTTACAAAGAGGGGGGGGGGGGGGGGGGGGGGTAGGAATGAGATTAAATTATATACATATATGTATATAAGTAAGTTTTTTTTTTTATTTGTTTTTCTTAGTTTTCTAAGTTACAAAAATAAAGTAAAACTATATATATTTTTTTTTTGGATTTTTTTTTAATTATGTGCATTTATATACATAATATTACTTAAGAAACAAAAAGAATGAACTATATATATTTTTTTTTTGAGTTTTCTAAATATATTTTCATCATTTTTGAAATATGCATATTTATAAAAACCTTTATACTTTAATAAAAATAAGAAAAATAATGAGAAATTTTAAAATAAAAATCAAAGAAGAAGAAGTGAAATAAAAGGATAAAAGTAATAGGGTTTCCCCTTTTCAAAATATCGACAAAAATCCCCTCGCGGGTCTGTCGAGTACTCCTACTTCGAGAAAACTAACTATTATTCTATCTCAAAAATTCCAAAAATTCTTTTTGATTTATGTTTCAAAGTTTTCCATTATTTTGTCATTTTAGTTAAGATATTATTTTGTTTTGTTAAATATGCATAAATAATCTTAATGAAAATAAAATAGAAATCGAGTTTTTGGGGTTTTTTAATTTTTTTGAATTTTGTTAAAGATGATTTAAATACAAAAAGAAAGAACATATATTTTTGAGTTTTTTTTTTTGGGTTTTTTTATTTTTTTGATTTTTTAAAGATGATTTAAATACAAAAAGAAAGAACATATATTTTTTGAGTTTTTGGGGTTTTTTAATTTTTTTTTTTGAATTTTTTAAATATGATAAAATCAATAGTGTATACTTTTTTCGCAATATCGATGAAATTCCCCGGCAACGGCGCCAAAAACTTGATAGAAAAATTAATTATTTTGCTACGACGACGTAGGAGGCAAGCGCACCTATTGCGTGTAGTATATACGATTTAGAAAAATCATATCAAGGTCGTATTTAGTCCTGGGTCCCGTCGAGTATTGTTACTTCGAGCTAACTGCTATTGTTTTATCGGATATAAAAATGGATGAAAGCTTATGCATTAATTAAAAACAAAAATGATAACAATCGCGGGCTTGGTGTGCATTTAGCAAAAACCAAGAAAAGCGATAGAAAAGACAAAAAAGACGCACTAAATGAAAAACTCACGCACTCTACGGGAATTTAAATGACTGAAATTAAAGGACAGAAATTTAAGGAATGCAATCTCTACCCGAACGGGTAGAGGGGAAATAAATGCGTGAGCAAGTTCTACCCAAACGGGTAGACGGGAAATAAATGCAGTGCAAGTTCTACCCAAACGGGTAGACGGGAAATAAATGCAGTGCAAGTTCTACCCAAACGGATAGACGGGAAATAAATGCAGTGCAAGTTAAACTAAAACTAAGCTATTAAACGAAATAACGAAAACAAAAACACGAATAAAAAAAGAGGTGATGACAACGAAAAAAAATGACGGAAACGAAAACGATTAAAACATAAAACAACAAAAACACGAATAATAAAAACATAAAGTGAAAATACGAAAACGAAGAAAGCATTACGAGAGAAAAACGCTCGCTTTGAAGCGATTTTAAACGCAGCCCGAATATCCCATTCTAAACTACCGTGTCAAGGAAGAAAAGAATGAAAAATTATGACGACGCATAAATTCGAATCTAAGCGAGAAAACCGATTTTATGGCGACGAATAAATCTAGCTAAAGAAAGAAAAATTGCGAAAATTGAAGTGCGGAAATAAAGCTAAGTTATGAATTGAAATACGGTGCAGAAATAAAGCTAAGTTATGAATTGAAATGCGGTGCAGAATATGAAATTGCAGAATTTGAAATTACGCTACGAATGCACGAAAAAACTAAATTTATTTATTGCCATAATAACGGGGTTTACAGGAAATAAAATTGCAAAATTAAAAACATTTAATTTCAACATTTATATTACAAAAAGAAAATAAAATAAACACCTAATTAATTACATAAAAAAGAAAATAAAAAAATACAAAAAGTGGACAAAATATTGTGGAAGATCACCCAAAAGGGCAATCCATTAGGAGCCAAGAGGTTCCAAGAGAGAGAATTGATGAGGGGGTCGGCCTCTATTTATAGGCAAAATTTTGGAATTACACGCCCTCGGTCACGGGCGTGACTGAGGGCGTGACACGGCTTGGGGTGCGAATAGCCAGAACAGCTGGATCCAGGCGGGCATCTGGAAGGCTTGACCGGCGACTTTGGAAGCACACGGGCGTGACCATGGTACACGGCCTAGGTCACGGGCGTGTACTATGTCGGTTGGCTTGAGCTTGAACTGGGCGTGACACCTGGCGTGTCCTTTGGTCTTCTGGAAGCTTTGTTGAGTCACGGCCTCGGTCACGGGCGTGACCCGATCACGGCCGTGACATTGGGCGTGACATTGACATTTGGGCTCGAATCTGGCTGAACATCCAACACGGGTGTGACCAAGTACACGGCCTCGGTCACGGGCGTGACCGAGGGCGTGACTTGATGTTTGAGCTGGAAAAAAGACAGAAATGAAAATTATCAGAAATTATTGAACACGCCCTTGGACACGGGCGTGTCCGAGGGCGTGACTTTACAGAAATTTTATAAAATGAAAATAAAACTAAGTTAAAAACAAAAATAACAAAAACAAACATTTTATTCATTAATTTACATATATTATTTACAAATTTAATTAAAACTATACTAAAAACTATATAGAAAAATGCGTATATTTTATATTTATCACCAAGCAATAAGTGAACGCAAATGACTAAGGGAAGAGTTCAACGTGAGTGTAAATGCTAGAAACTCACACCCTGAGATTTTTATCTCAGATATGGAGTGATATTATCACCTTACCCAAAATATTATGTCAATCTCAATGAGATTGGTGCATGTAGTCTATTATCAGCTTAGTAAGAGACCACTAAGCATGCCTTCTATATTGTATGTAGATACCTCTCACTTCTATTTATGTAGAAGGTTTCATATGGAGATGATATGATAAGAATTTGGATCCATAGAAGGCCCATTTTTGGACGAATGTGTTATATTGGTGGTAGAAGAAACTCAACCGAAGAGATACGGGGGCTTATCTCTTCGTTTATTGGGCTACTTATATACCGACTTGGGTTCCTTGAGGATTTAAAATCGTTGTAATTTTTGACATTGGAATTGGAGACCCTTGAAGAGTTAATTCACCTTAAGCAAGGCGGACTGCTAAGGCCATGTTTAGGTTGATAAGAATTTTATTAGCGGAATAAGAAATGAAAGCATTTTGAAGATGATAATTTCCTCTATATTGTTCTAAGATTATGTGGATAAGTAGCGAGGAGAGTAGTAAATTAACACTTCGGGGATATGCAGCTATGTTGTGATAACATTATAACTGGGAAGTTAATGAAATTTTGTGCATGCATTGCTGGTAAGATGATAAACTACCCCTGAGTTTGGAATTTCTTGGTGAACATTCCCTTTAATGTTGTAAATACTTGACATTGGGAAATTAATAAGTGTTAGGCGGTGCAATCAACAAGATTAATATGACTTGTTTGATGATCTAAAATCCTAAAAGTTTTTATGAAATAAACATGCCATGGATGATCATTGGCAGGGATGGTAGGGCGCTTGGAATGGATTTGATTTAGTTTATCATATTGTGAAGTATGCCCTACTTTTGGTAGTCTGCATAACCCGTGTCGAAGGGAAATCATCTCGAGCCTTGCACTTTGGTTCATGATAAGTTCAAACATATATAAATGTACCATATGGGCGGTGGAAGAAATTTAGTCCAAAAACGTACGGGGGCTTATCCCTTCGTTTATTGGACTATTTACGTATCGACTTCATTTTCCCTTAGATCTTGTGTTTTTGAAGAGTACATGAACAATGATGATTAGATTCGTGATAACCTCTCAATATGGGTGATAACGTCAAGGGTTTTGAGACACGCCGTGATTTGAACACGTGAAGGGGATATTTATGATAAGTTGCACTTACTTATTTAGGGTTTAGGGTTTAGGGTACGTGTAGCGTTTTACCTCGACAAGGTAGATTTCTAAAGGCTCTGTACCGAAACCCAACCGTTGTATAAGGTATATGTTCACGGTTGAGGAGCCCTTAAATGAAATGATTTAAATCACGGGATAAAAGTGGCGCCAATTTTTGAATCTGGTGCAAATCAGAGTAGAACCGGGAGTAGACAAAAGTAACACTTGACTCGAGGTCACGTGTTATTAGAGGGGAACGATGTGATTATTACCCATGCGAGGTGTAGAGTCATGGATTCACCTTACTTTGAGCCTCGATAATGATTCATAATATCACCAGAACCAAATGATAAGCATCATCGGATGATCACGTGCGGAATTTGGAAACTCTTTGGAAACATAAACGCTTTTTGATCTTAAACCCTTGAGGAAGTAGCATCATTTTTGGTAGTTAGTGCATTTAAAGGGCATAATGTCATGGCAAGTACGGTGGGTTGATTGCAGGACTTGACTATCATATGGATTTCAAGTCAAGCGGTAAACATCCATGATGTTTAACCATTGTAATTATCTTGCCATAACTAGATACTGAACTTGGTTGGTGGCTTTTGCATGAATTATTATAAGGTGATCATAACAATTGTTGTAACTTAATATCAAGTGGATGTCGTGCTAAGTGTAAAAGATGCGTGATGTATGAATGGTTGCCTCGGACGAGATGACATTGATGGAAGCAATTGATAATGATATAGATAATGATGGTTGTACGAGAAGATGAGATTATGGCTTGCTTCTACATTTTTAATACATAAGAGAGACGATCTTGCGGATACAATAACTGTTTGGGTATTTGAGGTTTGACCCAAGGATATGACATCGTGAATTTTATGGTTGATCACACGTTTGACTTTGAGGCCATCCTCATTTAACGCAAATTTTTTGGATGCACAGAAGTGATATATATGCTCATGATCATGATCAGGTAAGTGGTACTGCATCCGCTTTATTGTTCTATGCATCAGGTGTCATCAATAACAGTATGTCTGGGGACCTGCTTAATCATCAGTATGAGGTGGCCAAAACCATTGCAGCATCATTAAAGGTGATTCCAAGGAGTAACTTATACTATGTGGGAGTGAATGGGCCATACTGCAGTGTTAATATGGTGAGAATGTCATCGACTCAGGACTCCATTAAGTCAAGCTCATTCTTTACAATATGCAGATCCACATCGAAAAGAGATCTTTGTTGTGTTAAGCCAAGCTTTAGTTCTACTGGATCGATTAAACAAAGCAAGACAAGAGCATTAAATAGAAACAATCTGGCTCACTTAATCAAACTGCCATACATGTTGTTAAGCTTATGTACATGGGAAATGGAACACATTAGAGCTGATACTATGAAAATGGATAATAGAGAGATGAGTGAGGTGATTATCAATAGCATCCTTGAATTTGAAAGGATTATATATATTCACATCCGCCCCATCTCCTTCCAGGTTTTAGAAATTTGGATTTTGTTTGGAAATTCAGGAAATTTTATTGGCAATCTCGTTATTCATTATTGGTGATTTGGGTTAGCTCCAGGAAATTTCTTTCATTAAAGAATCTCATCATGTTGGGTGTTGGTGGATGCTTGGTTTATTATGCTTGCTGCCTGATAATATGGATAGATTATTTCCTGATTATAATTAATTGGCTAAAATTTGGATAACTTTATTTCTATTTATATTTGGTGGGCTAAAATGTGAATGAGTCGTGACCCTCGCTAGTGGTGAGTGGGATTTAAAGTGTACTCAAGATGACTTTTGTGATCTGAACTTAAACCCCATAACCTCAACTTAAATTTTGGGGACGAAATTGTTTCTTCGTTTATTGGATTTGTAACATCCAAGTGTGCGATAGGCCCCTCATGAGTGTGTTGTGTAACATCCAAGTGTGCGATAGGCCCCTCATGAGTGTGTTGTGTCACCGGAGGTTGACTCAGACTCGGTAGAAGTCCTAGGACACCGAGGTGATCAGGTTTGTGTCACGGTCAGCAAGTGGTGATTAATTTACTTACCCTAATTAAAAGCTTAATCTTGTGTTCTAGGGCTGAGTTTGAGCTCGGGTAGGATGTTGGGGTAGTTTAGAAGAATTTGGTAAAAGCTGCTTTCGTTATGCTGCTTTAGAAGAATTTGGAAGAATTTACTTCGATTCGACGAACGTCGAAGGGGGTACTGTCGTTCGACGATCGTCGAAGAGGCAGCCACTCGGCGATCGACTAAGGTGCTGAGCCGTTCGACGAAATGCTCAGCGTTCGTCGAACGTCAAAGGGACAGCCGATTTCTGCTGCTTTCGTTCGACGAACGTGAAAGGGAGGTCGTTCGACGAAAGTATTGTTGTCCTACGTTCGACGAAGTTTAGGCTTCCTGCGTTCGACAAAGTTTAGGCTTCCTGCGGTCGACGAATTAGAGGCTTTCAACGGTCGACGAAATATATTTATTCAGCGGTCGACGAAACTGAATTAGGCAGCGTTCGACTAAGGTGCAGCGCTAGACGAAATTGAAATTGGCAGCATTCGATTAAGTTCGGGCAGCGTTCGATGAAAATCCTAGCGTTCGACGAAAATTGCAGCATTCGACGAAAGTGCCGTTCGACGAAAGCATTGCAGTGTCGTTCGACGAAAGCGTTGCAGTGTCGTTCGACGAACGTCAAACGAAGTTGAAGCGTTCGACGAAATTGCCGTTTCCGTACGATGAATCTGGGCAACTTTTCTGCCATCGTCCGATAAAGCCTGAATGCTTATATTTTAGGCTAGAAGTGGAATTAAAAGTCAATAGATGGCTGACACAAGTCTTAGAACTTGGAGATTTCATTAAATGCTCATTAATGTTCTCTCTCTCTCTCTTCATTCTCCATTAAGACAAAAATGCAGAACACATAAAGGGCTAATCTCCTAATCAGAGAATCTATTCATCTTCTTCTTCTCCTTCTTCTTTTTCTTCATTTTCTTCTTCATCCCATAAGGGGTTTATTTAGGGTTCTTGAAGGAGCAAACTTGGAGAGGAATTTGGAGCTTGGCCAACCACCACCATGCTTCCATCAAGATGAGCTCCAACCATGGTCATAAAATAAGGTGACTTCCTCCCCTCTCCTCTGATGCTAGCCTCTTAGATCACAATAGGAGAGATGAAGGCTCAAGAGAGCTTCTCGTGTGAGCTTAAATGGAGTTTCCTTAGGAAGACCAAGTCGGAACCTCAATTTTAGGGCACCGTTCTCCGCGAGGTTCTTAGAATCATTTCTTCTCTTCAAGAGGAAGAGATGGGATTTGATTTGGTGCAAACCCATGGTCGTTGAGGGAGAGTGAGGGGAGTGATTATGTAAGGATTTTAAAGGTGTAATGACCTAGCATTTGTTTGAGAAGATGATGAATAGTCCCATGTTAAGTAGTGTTTAATTTATATCTTTTGTGATAAAAATTATGTATAACCCCATGTTAATTATGGTTTTAACTATATATTATGCAATAAAGGTGATGATAGCCCCCTTGCTAAAGAAGTTTTAATTTATAACATTTCACTTGGTTATTAAGGGATGAATTGGTGCGCAGCTGGGTTCAAGCCAATTCTTAGGTTTGATCCCGCTAGAACTAGGCTTTAGGCTCAACATGAAAGTTTTATCCCTCGGAAAGTGCTTTCCGACGATAGGTCACCCGTTTTCTGAAG
Source organism: Dactylorhiza incarnata (assembly GCA_033032865.1). Classification (NCBI taxonomy): domain Eukaryota; kingdom Viridiplantae; phylum Streptophyta; class Magnoliopsida; order Asparagales; family Orchidaceae; genus Dactylorhiza; species Dactylorhiza incarnata. The sequence continues at coordinate 9,993,303 of JAWHQI010000015.1, forward strand.
TGCCCTGTAGCTCCCTAAAGGTCCAGTCGAGTGGACTGTCCAGAAAGCTGGAATGTAGTTAAGTGTGTGCAGTTTTGCTGTCCAGATTATTGTAGTTGACTTCAGAGCAGATTTTAGGTAGGACCCACTTGGATCTGGGTTTAGGACTCAACATGAATGTTGTAGCCCTTGGTAAGAGCCTTCCAAAATGGTGTGGCACATAATTTGGGGTGGAGTAGAACTCCCAGAAATTCAGTTTTGTTAATCAGCATCGTTGTAGTTTGAATTGCGATAATTTTTGTAGAAATCAAATTGATGATATTGTGCTGACGTCTGTTGAATTTCTTTAGTTTTGGGAGGATACTTGTTGTCATTTTGTCAATCATAGTTCTTTCTCGCATTGCTCCGTAAATAAAATTGGGAATGCCGACGGGGCTAATATTTGGTGAGAATGGCCATAACAAGCTAGCTGAACTACGGTAGAAGTTTTAGCAAGGCTCGGTTTGTTATGGGTGCTTAATTAAATATATTGTCGTAAAATATTATGCTGCTGAACTCAGTTAGAGACTGAAAATGAATAACAAAGTTGGGCTTGGGAGAACAAAGTGTTGTCTTGAAATGGAAGGGTGATATCATAAAGTAAGTTGGAAACGCAAGTAGTCTGGTGGGGTCAAGGGTGTGAATTCCCTAGTTCATGAACGTCGTATAGAATGTTTGTCATAATATTTGCACACCACCGCACGAGAGTTGTGACAACTCGGGATGGGTAGCATCGGCTAAATGTGCAAGATGTGAAAAGTAATAAGACTCCGCTTGGGGGTCCTCGAGTGCTTATGAGCACGGGTGTGCATGGTGATGTATGGATCTTGGATGGAGGATTGCTTGTGGCGAGTCTACGGGCTTGCTGGTCGTGACACCGATAGAAGCCGGCAGTTAAACTCTAGACCGGCTGGGTTGGACTCTTGGTGCTCACCTACCCAAGTCCCCTTTTGTGTCCTTGAAGGATCAGCTTGATGCGAGCAGTACGCAGGGTCTCCACTGTGTGTTCTTAGCGTCGAGGCGTACAGAGGCCTTGGACTGGTAGTGTTCATACCCTCCTTGTAGTGGAGGAGCTCGTTCCACTGTCTCCGTCTGGCCACGACGGGAGATGCCTGAGCGGTTAGCGCCTTCAGCCGCCTGTGGTTTCTGCAAATAGTTGGAAAGAGCGGGTTATCGCATTATCAGGGTTGATATAAGGCAGGAAGGGTCACGTCACCTCGCCGGTATTGACAGGGGGGACGTTATAGAGAAGGGAGGTCTCCGACGCGGACTCCCTCTCAGTCTGGTCTCGTCGGACCGATGATGAGTCTGGTTTATACAGTGATTTCCGGCCTCATCTGGGTTTGTTTTAGAGTCATGACACTTCAATTGTTGTTCACATATGCTTATATTGATATCACGGCGTATCTGTGCCTTTTGTGCAATCCTTCCCCCTTTGTGGCATGTTTTTCTTATATATTACTGTATGCCTGTGTTATGGATTCGGTTGTGTGCACGGATCGGGGTCATATGCATTTTTCCTGCAGGTCCTGGGATCGCGTGAACGTTCGGGATGGTGCGGGGCAATTTTTGGCCTAGAAAACCTCTGATCATGCGCATTCCTTCGCGCACAATCAGGCGCATGACCAGTGGTTCCTTCTACCCCTTCTCTTTTTTTGATATGTACTCTTCATTGTTGTATTGAACTAAGTGCACCTCTATTTGTCTATGAATGGGAGTTTGTTTATGATCTTGTTCTTTACTTGATGTTGTGTTGTGATGCGCTCCGCCCCCGCTCCACTTACACACACACGTTCTAGCACTCGCTCTAGCAAAAGCTGGAAGCGATAGCGAAGAGGTGCCTTCGACCCTCAACTCTCGCATTTGCACTCACCTCGTCCATTTGCTTACCGGCCATCCGCTAAGCGAAGCACGGCATCGCGGCCTGCACTAAATCCATCCACCAAGCGACGCGGTGATTGCGACCCGCATAGTTTGTTTAGTTTTCTCATTCCTGTTCTATAAAACCAATCAAAATCCCCCCGTTTTTGTTTAACTTAGAAACCCTCATAATTAATCTCCTAACAGGCAAATCGTACTACCCAACTTGCGGTCCTTTGAGAACGATATTCGGGGAGCTACTCCCTACTTTTATTGCTTGACAACGACCGGTGCACTGCCGTCATACCGCATTTCGTGCCCGCTAATTAGCGGTGTGGAAATAGCGCGTGAAGTTTTTGGCGCCGTTGCCGGGGACTGCAAGCGTGTATGATTTGTCTTTCTTGGGAAATTAGTTTAAGGGTATTTTTGTTTTTTATATTTCTTTTTTTTGGTGTAGTGTGCGCATGCATAGACAACATCCTGGTGAATTTGTAGCATTTGATCCTGAAATAGAGCGTACCCTACGGGCGCGTCTCCGTGCTGCCGCCACCATGGATGTCAATGGGAACCCGATCAATCCCGGGATGGGAGATGCACCAGGCGTTGGTCAGGCGGCCGACGAGAATGAAGTGGTTAGACCGAGGCCGAGGACCATGAGAGATTACACCACGCCACTGTGGGGAGTGTGTACCCCGGATTTGGCCCGGCTATTACTAACAACAATTTTGAGATAAAACCAACCATTCTGAATATGATCCGCAATAATGCCCAATTCTCCGGGTTAACCAGTGAAGACCCCCATCTTCACCTAACTGAATTTGCAGAGATTTGCGGTACATTTCGGTACGCAGGAATTGCTGATGAGACAGTGAAACTCAGGTTGTTTCCATTCTCTCTCCGCGACAAGGCGAAGACTTGGCTCCACACAATACCACCCGGCGCAGCTACCACCTGGGATGCTCTGCAGACAAAGTTTTTGGCAAAATTCCACCCGGTGGACAAGGTTGTAAACTTGCGGAGAGAAATCGCAACCTTCCGACAACACGATCAGGAGACCCTTGCGGAAGCATGGGATAGGTTCACGGACCTCCTCCGGAAGTGCCCTCAGCATGAGCTACAACCTTGGAGCTTAGTGGAAAATTTCTATTTTGCAATCGAACCCAATTATAGAGCCATGATTGATGTTGCTGCAGGCGGGACCCTGATGAACCATACTCCCGAGGACGCACTGAGGATTCTCCAGGACACTGCCATTCATAGTTCGTTCTGGACTGCTAGAAGAAACGCTCCAAGGAATGCTCGTGGACTCTTTGAGGTGAGCACATCGGGCGCATCTGCCGAGGTGGCATCGGCGCCTTATGACAACGTCGTGCTACTTAAGAGGCATGCCCTCCCTCCTGCCCTAGTAATGGCCATTTCATGTCAAGGATGTGGAAACCCCGGGCATCATGCATATGAGTGCCCCTCAGGTGAGCAACCTGCTGAATTAAATTTTTATGAAAATGTAAATTATATGAATGATCAAAATCGGGGAGTACCATTTAACAACGCTTATAACCCGGTCGTGAGGAGTCACCTGAACTTCTCATGGAAACAAAACGTTCCTAGCCAACGATGGCAAGTAGGCTTGCATCAATTTGATGCGCAAGCCTCCGGTAGCCAACCGAGGCCACCACAACCGGGGTTTGCTCAAAATGCACCACCGCAGAGGAAGAGCGCATTGGAAGAAATGATGGAAAAGTTTGTTGATCTGGCTCAAACAAATATGGCCAATCAAACTGCTTCAATGCGAAACTTGGAGACACAGCTAGGCCAATTGGCCCAGGTGCTCTCCGAGCGTACGCAAGGTGCTCTTCCAAGCAATACTGAAAAGAACCCGCGGGAGCAAGGTAAAAGCATTGCTGACGCGGATGGTGGTTAGGTGAGCCCTTGCGTTGTTGAATGTACTATCAATAATATTGAGGTTTCCGCGCTTTGCGACTCTGGGGCATCTCGCAAAATTCTTGCTCTGCCATATGTTGAGAGATTGCACCTAACAATGAACTCTGAGGACCGGAAGTCGCTGGTGTTGGCTAATGGAGTGACTGTCGAAACTGAGGGTGAGATTCGTGAGGTCGTAGTAAACCTTAATGGGACGGTTGTAGTCACCGACTTTCAGATTCTAGGCCCCATGGAAAATGATTCCATGCCAATCCTGGGGGTTCCTTTTCTAAAGGAGAGTGGCGCAATCCTCCACATCGCCACGGGTTGCATCACCCTACCTTCCAATGCAACAAACCTGTCAGGATCATCTTATCTTCCTAACCTCTCTGTGAGTAAAAGTAAGTGCAGGTCCAATGAAGAAAAATCAGACTTTGACGTGAAGAATCCTAGAGAGGAGGAAAGTATCACTCTGATGGAAGAAAAAGCAAAGCAGCTCACAAATAAAGAGTTGGAGATAGAGAGGAAAAGCAGTAAGACCAAGGAGTGGGAAGACATGGGAGAAGGCGAAGCGATGAGCCTTACAAACAATGTTTTTATTCAAAACAAGAAATGTAAACAATCTAAACAGGTTCATTGGGCCGATCTACCCCCTTTTGAGGGTGCAAAAAAGAAGCCCCCAGCTGATCCCAATCCGACAAACACTCTCACCCCTCCCGCACATGGTGCTCGGTGGCGCTCTCCTTCAGTGGAAAAACTGAAGCGGGAAAGAATCCTGCACGCAGCGCGCTTTGCTGCCCTCCGGCGCGAGAAGGAGGAGGTTAGGGGCAAGGGAGAGACATCTTCCTTGGGCCCTAAAGCTTTCACCTCCTGCCCATCTCGCGTGACTGGGGAGAACCACCACAAATCAGCAAATAGCTGATGCGTGTCGGGATCTCCGGGCTGTGTTGTGTGCCATCTGTTATGTTTCTGTGCTTCTCTGTTTCAAGTTATTTGTTGCGTCGTACTGTCTCGTTAGTTTTTTTATTATAAGAATATTGCTATCAAACTCTAATACAGGTATTTGGTCCACCTTCAAGGACGTTAAACAAAAGGGCTCTTGGGAGACAACCCATTGGGGACCATTTGATTCCGTTCTTTCTTGTTATCTTCTTTGCTATATTTTTGTTGTGCTTGGGATCTCTTTAATCGCAGGTCCGCATCTATTGGAGCACGGCGGAATCACCGCATTCTGAACAAAACGCCATACCTTCTGGTATGCTCATTTCTGAGCATGGGGTAATCTCTCATCCTAGCCCTCTTAAGCTTATGCCGCTATCAAACATGCTTTTTGCTTAGTGTAAGTCTGGGGGAGTGAGAGTTATCGTTACCACGTGCACATGCACAGTGCACAGCATACTAGGATTTACAATCTGTGTTATATTGTAGCATTGTTCATCTCATGGCACACCACGACACACACGGGAGCGCACTTAACTGTAGGAGCGCGACGAGTCTAACTCGTCTCGGTTGTGTGAATGGGAAATCACGGGCTGGGTTAGGATTGCGAGACGAAGTACTTTGTTGACTCGTGTAGTGCTCTGGTCATTTATTCATGTCTCGCATAGAAATTGGTGTAGATTAAACTTTTCTTTATGCTTTTAGTTTTACATTTTATTCTGTCAGCGTAATTCTAGTTTATTCTACTCAAAAGCGGTGAATCCGATGCGAATCAATTTGTAGTGTAGGGATATGTGTAGAGGGGTGCTAGGCTCGTATTGCTCGAGTAGGGAGGAAGAATCATCTTTCTCGGTGACTAAAAACTTGCCCCAAGCGACTCTCGAAGCATGGGTATGAGTTAGTTCAGTGTGTGAGTGTGACGCAGGCCATCATGTTGGCCAGTTTGAGCTTTGTATTCCAGTCCTAACATCTTATCCTTGCTAGCCCCTTGTGCCTACCCGATCCCGTTGATTCAGCTCCACCTTCAATTCACCAAAGCCAAAATGACTATCCTAATCGCACACCAAATTCTGAGCAAAAGCAATTTGTGCATTTAAAAAAATTGGGTGTTGATGTGGTGTATATTTGTGATTGTGGTGGAAATGCGTTATTGAAGATATAGCTGTTTTGTATCTAAATTGTGCAGAGTTATGAAATTTGAAAAAATGAGAAAAGAAAAGAAAGTAAAAAAAAGAGAAAAAAATGTATAAAGAGATATATTTGGGAATAAGTGGTGTACACATTTTTATTATTGCTGGGATAGTGTTTCTTTTGCAAGCTCATTTGGGTTATGTGTGCTAAGCCCCCGCATTTATCATTGTTTACCACACCGTAGCCTAAGCCTAAATCATAACCTAAAGTCCTATTGATTTGCGCATCGAATCGTACGAATGCCGTGGAGAGAGTGCGAATGGGTGAGCTTATGGTCATCGACACTGATGGATTTCAGTGGAGGTTGTTCCGAACTCCGGTGTTGAGTAATGTTCGCCTCAGCAGCCTTTCTACTTTCTTCCTATGCATGACCGAGTGATTCCCTATGATTCAACTTTTGAGTAGAAATAATATATAGTTACGTTGTTAGAATTATGTAAACTATTTTGCATAACTAAAAATTCTTTTTACTAGATTTCTATGCACATGTGTATGAGACTTCGCATATTACTCCGTCCTTGCAATTTCTAACCCAGCTATGTCTTTTCTCGCTCCGCCGGATTTGTTTGCTCGGGTCGCGCAAACAGGTAAGTCTGGGGGTGTGATGAGTCTGGTTTATACAGTGATTTTCGGCCTCATCTGGGTTTGTTTTAGTGTCATTGCACTTCAATTGCTGTTCATATATGCTTATATTGATATCACGGCAGCGCCTTTTGTGCAATCCTTCCCCCTTTGTGGCATGTTTTTCTTATATATTACTGTATGCCTGTGTTATGGATCTGGTGGTGTGCACGGATCGGGGTCATATGCATTTTTCCTGCAGGTCCTGGGATCGCGTGAACGTTCGGGATGGTGCGGGGCAATTTTTGGCCTAGAAAGCCTCTGATCGTGCGCATTCCTTCGCGCACGATCAGGCGCACGACCAGTGGTCGTGCGTTAATTCCCTTCCCAGACAGAGCGACTGCGCACGATCAGAGGATTCCTTCGCCCACGACCACTGGTCGTGCGCCCCTGACCGTGCGTTATTTTCCATCTTTTTCTTTGCTACAGGTTGACTGCGCACGATCACAGGCATTCCTTCGCGCACGACCATTGGTCGTGCGCCACTGACCGTGCGCAGTGTTTATTCTGCTCCTTATTTAAATCGCTGCTCCACGAAATTAGGGCATTCAGCACTGTTTTGGGGCGCAATTTCTCCGCGCCAGTCCGCCGTTTCACCTCTCCAAGTTCCTCCCATCCATCCCCCCTTTGGGAAGGCTTTATCCATTGATCCTAAGGTCCATCTAGGATCCCGGAAGCATTCTCCGCCATCTACAGCCAGCATTCCATGAGAAGGACATCTCCATTGGGCGATGCAGAAGTGACCCAGCTCTGAGAAGAAGACGGGCAACGGTTGGAGGTAGTGACAGCCTCTAAGCCCCGGAAGCAACCAAGGACTGAGCTCGGAGGAGGTGTGACGACCCCCCATTCCGACCAAGATCCACGGCGAGGCTTCTCATCTCGTGGTTCCTTCTACCCCTTCTCTTTTTTTGATATGTACTCTTCATTGTTGTAATGAACTAAGTGCACCTCTATTTGTCTATGAATGGGAGTTTGTTTATGATCTTGTTCTTTACTTGATGCTGTGTTGTGATGCGCTCCGCCCCCGCTCCACTTACACACACACGTTCTAGCACTCGCTCTAGCAAAAGCTGGAAGCGATAGCGAAGAGGTGCCTTCGACCCTCAACTCTCGCATTTGCACTCACCTCATCCATTTGCTCACAGGCCATCCGCTAAGCAAAGCACGGCATCGCGGCCTGCACTAAATCCATCCACCAAGCGACGTGGTGATTGCGACCCACATAGTTTGTTTAGTTTTCTCATTCCTGTTCTATAAAACCAATCAAAATCCCCCTGTTCTTGTTTAACTTAGAAACCCTCATAATTAATCTCCTAACAGGCAAATCGTACTACCCAACTTGCGGTCCTTTGAGAACGATATTCGGGGAGCTACTCCCTACTTTTATTGCTTGACAACGACCGGTGCACTGCCGTCGTACCTCATTTCGTGCCCGCTAATTAGCGGTGTGGAAATAGCGCGTCAACCGGCTTGGCCTTCCTAAGCTGGTAAGGTTGGGAGGGGTCTCTCGGGGGCAGGATCCAAGGGGCGTATCGAGCGGCCTTAGGAGTCGCCCCGGTCTGGGCCGCAGCAAGACGCGCCATCATCCCCTCAGAAAGCGGTCGCAGCTCCGGTTTCATCACGGCGAGTGTTCCCAGGAGAAATGTGAGACAATTGATTGAAGGGTGAGGGCATATTTATAGCAAAATGGAGGGCCCCACCAGAAAGATTCCCTCCAGGTCAGCAAAGCACCTGTCAAATATTGGGGTTGGACTCTTCTTTCCGAGCGTGGGACTCGCTCGCAAAGAGCGGGGATTATGTACAACCCATATTTCCCGAGTGGACCCCCGGCCCAAAAGGGGGGAACGAGAGCACCCACAGGGTAGCGACAAGTACGAACGAGAGAGGACGAACAGGGCTTTATCCGCCCAACATGACTGAATGGCTGGCGAGTGGAGTGGACCACTCGCCGGGCAGAGCGCAGCAGACAGGAAGGCCCGCGAGTGGTGCCTTCACGGACCACTCGCCCAGAGCCCAGGAGCGCTCGACAAATGCTAGTCAGCGTTCGACGAACGTGAGCGGGTCGATTATCGCGCGCGCGGGCATTCGCCCAGCCAATCTTAGCGAGAGAGCAGTCTGGCGAGTGGTGCCCTTGTCTTCGCGGACCATTCGCCTAGATGGCTTTAAGGGCAAAATGACCTAGATATCCCATGTGGGCTGTTAATAGCCCTTCAGAACAGCGGAGTTAGGCTGTTAGCAGACCAATTTGGGGTGCGGTTAGTAATACTAAACAGCGGATTCATGCTATTTGCAGTCCAAGATTAGAAAACCTATAAATAAACCCTTAAGGGCACCTTGGAGGAGGGCAGATTTTTTTGAGCTCTCTCCTCCAGAAAATTTCCGGGGTTGGCTGCTAGTGCCTTCCAAGGTGCCCGGTTGAGCATTGGTTTGGGAGGGGAAGCTCTCTAAGATCTTCCGGGTGAGTGGCGGGACCTCCTCGCTACAGTCTTGGGTCGGTTCCAGGTTTTCCATCCTCGGTCTGAAGAGTTTGGTGAGGGAGAAGTAGGCGCAGGCTACACCCCCCAGAGGGTCTGAACTCAGAGACCGGTTGACGGTTTCAACACCGGGAGGGGGGTCTTACAAATGGTATCAGCTTGCAACGATCCTGAGATAAAGAAGTCCATTAAACCACTAGGCCACCCCTGCTAGCTAAATCAGTTTGAGGACAAACTGATGCAGCGGAAGCGGTGGTGTGCCCATGTGTGATTCACATTAAGTATGTCCACTTTTTCCTATAGAAAGTGCCAACCTAAGTCAAACTCGTACCCTTACGTATAGATGATGGCTCATTCCGAGACAGTAATCGGTATTCCCATTCCAACATTCAGAATTGGTTTAGCATAGGATTGATGCCAACCTAACTAGGATACCATTTTGGTCGACTTAGCAGGATATGTCGTGACATACCCTAACCTTATACCAATCTCAGGGATGATGTGGCCAAGCAATAAGTGACCACAAATGACTAAGGGAAGAGTTCAACGTGAGGGTAAATGCTAGAGACTCACACCCTGAGATTTCTATCTCAGATATGGAGTGATATTATCTCCTTACCCAAAATATTAGGGCAATCTCAAGGAGATTGGTGCATGTAGTCTATTATCAACTTAGTAAGAAACCATTAAGCATGCCTTCTATACTGTATGTAGATACCTCTCACTTCTATTTATGTAGAAGGTTTCATATGGAGAAGATATGATAAGAATTTGGATCCAGAGAAGGGCCATTTTTGGACGAATGTGTTATATTGGTGGTAGAAGAAACTCAGCCGAAGAGATATGGGGGCTTAACTCTTCGTTTATTGGGCTAGTTATGTACCGACTTGGGTTCCTTGAGGATTTAAAATCGTTGTAATTCTTGACATTGGAAGTGGGGACCCTTGAAGGGTTAATTCACCTTAAGCAAGGCGGGCTGCTAAGGCCATGTATGGGTTGATAGGAATTTTATTAGCGCAATAAGAGAGGAAAGCATTTTGCAGATGATAATTTTATCTATATTGTTCTAAGATTATGTGGATAAGTAACGAGAAGAGTAGATATGCAGCTATGTTGTAATAACATTATAACTGGGAAGTTAATGAAATTTTGTGCATTTATTGCTGGTATGACGATAAACTACCCCTGAGTTTGGAAATTCTCGGTGAACATTCCCTTAGTGTTGTAATTACTTGACCTTAGGAAATTAATAAGTGTTAGGCGGTGTAGTCAACAAGATTAATATGACTTGATTGATGATCTAAAATCCTAAAAGTTTTTATAAAATAAACATGTCATGGATGATCGTTGGCAGGGATGGTAGGGCGCTTGGAACGGATTTGATTTAGTTTATCATATTGTGAAGTATGCCCTACTTTTGGTAGTCTGCATAACCCGTGTCGAAGGGAAATCATCCCGAGCCTTGCACCTTGGTTCATGTTAAGTTCAAACATATGTAAATGTACCGGGTGGTTGGATGTTATTTGTACATGCTCTCATTACAATGAGATGCAGCTTGGTCATCGCCGTAAAAATTTGAATTTGTACATCACGGTCGATATATAAGTGCGCCGATACGGGGATCTATAGGGTAAGAATTCTAAGTCAAGGAGTATATGCCCTTAAGGTTTGTGCTCATACGTGAGATGAATATACCATATGGGCAGTGGAAGAAATTTAGTCCAAAAACGTATGGGGGCTTGTCCCTTCGTTTATTGGACTATTTACGTATCGACTTCGTTTTCCCTTAGATCTTGTGTATTTGAAGAGTACGTGAACAATGATGATTAGATTCGTGATAACCTCTCAATATGGGTGATAGCGTCAAGGGTGTTGAGACACGTCGTGAATTGAACACGTGAAGGGGATATTGATGATAAGTTGCACTTACTTATTTAGTGAGATATGAATATGTCTCTATATGAACAAGTAAGAGTACGTGTAGCATTTTACCTCGACAAGGTAGATTTCTAAAGGCTCTGTACCGAAACCCAACCGTTGGATAAGGTATATGTTCACGGTTGAGGAGCCCTTAAATGAAATGATTTAAATCACGGGATAAAAGTGGTGCCAATTTTTGAATCTGGTGCAAATCAAAGTAAAACCGGGAGTAGACAAAAGTAACACTTGACTCGAGGTCACGTGTTATTAGAAGGGAACGATGTGATTATCACCCATGTGAGGTGTACAGTCATGGATTCACCTTACTTTGAGCCTCGATAATGATTCATAATATCACCAGAACCAAATGATAAGCATCATCGGATGATCACGTGCGGAATTTGGAAACTTTTTGGAAACATAAACGCTTTCTAAGCTTAAACCCTTGAGGAAGTAGCATCACTTTTGGTAGTTGGTGCATTTAAAGGGCATAATGTCATGGCAAGTGCGGTGGGGTGAGTGCAGGACTTGACTATTATGTGGATTTGAAGTCAAGTGGTAAACATCCATGATGTTTAACCATTGTAATTATCTTGCCATAACTAGATACTGGACTTGGTTGGTGGCTTTTGCATGAATTATTATAAGGTGATTAATGAGTCCCATTTATATACACATTTATGGACTCATCTGGGCCGATTATCTAGTATATGCACTAAACTTTAAGCATGTTTTCATTCATATTGGTTATTCCTTGCTGGGTGCACTCTTAGGCCCGTTTCGGTGTGCATTTGCGCTCCTTGTTATTGGGGGTAAGCACATGGTGCTCCCCTTCCATTTCTCTATGTTTATCTGGTGCTGGAGGTGTATTCCCAGCTATTTTATCTTGTATGCAGGTGGCCGGATTATCTTGTATCCAGTTTTCTCCCAGAATTCATGACTGTGTGAAACGCACGGTCGTGCATTTTCCTTGACGCACGGGCTGTTGCGGTCGTGCGCTCTGATCTGGGCAGAAAATGATCGATCTGAATTTACTCGTGCGTTTTGACGCACTGGCGGAATAGCCCGTGCATGAGTAAAACGCACGGTCTCCTGTTTCTCCTTGTTTTAGTCATTTTTGAATTTACCTGTGTGTTTTGACGCACGGGCAGATTTGCCCGTGCGTGAGTAAATTGCACGGGCGGCGCAGCTTCGTCTTCACGCCAACTTTTATCTTTAATTAACGCACGGGCAACGCACGGTCGTGCGTTCGACCGTGCGTGACCAAAATTCTGCATGTTTAGTATTTAAAGCAAGAATTGCTGCTGCCATCGGGAAAGGGCGAGTAGCTCGATCCCCCTCGCAGGAAAAGCCTGGAATCCCGCCATTTTCACCCCTTCCACCGTAGGAGACAAGAGGAGACCTTCTCCGGCGATCTCCTTCATCATTCCTCCATCCGGGAGCATTTGCAAGCTTTCTCCGCCACTAGCTCAAGCATTCCTCGCCGAGGAGACCATAGAAGCGCTGAAGATCGTTGGAGCGGTGACAACCTCCTTCGAGTTAGCACACCATCTGAGGGCCGAGCCAGGAGAGAGCCCGACAACCCCTCATTTCGGCCGAGAACCCAAGATGCGGTGACATCTTCTTTGTGGTCCTCTCTAACCCTTGATGCATGTACTTTCCTTGTGTTGTTGTATGAACGCTTGTTAGGTTAATATTATGTATTCTTGCTTGTGTTCATGTGCAATGATGATGTGGTGGCAAGAATAGCCCTTTTTGTTGTTGTGATAGCCTAGGTTGTTTGTGTGTGAAGCCACCTAGCAATTGCTAATGGTGATGTTAGCGAAGAGGTGAATACGATCCTCACAAAACCTCGCACTGTGGACACTGCACCCGCTCACCGAAGCGCGGCATCGCGGCCGCTGCACTCACCCACACCTTGCGAAGCGGTGCTTTTCGACCCGCATTTCTCTTCATTCTGCAATAGCGTAGGAACCCAAATCACAACCCCCCTTTGTTACTTAGTTATCCTTTTAACTAATTTCCGGTTTGAGCAAATCATACTACCCAACTTGCGGTCCTTTGAGAGCGATATCCGGGGAGTTCCTCCCTATTTTATTACTTGAGCGACCGGTGCACTGCCGTCGTATCGCATTTCGTGCTTGCTAATTAGCAGTGCTAAAATAGCGCATCAAGTTTTTGGCGCCGTTGCCGGGGACTGCAAGCGTGTATGATTTGTTTTTCTTTGGAAATTCATTTTAGGGTTTTTTTTATTATCTTCTTTTGTGTTGAAGAGGGTGTATGCATAGAACAGATCCCGGTGAGTGTGCAGCATTTGACCCTGAAATAGAGCGTACCCTCCGGGCGCGTCTCCGTGCTGCTGCCACCATGGATGTTAATGGAAATCAGGCTGAACCTGGAGTGGGAAATGTACCGGTCGTGGGTCAGGTAGCTGACGAGAATGAAGTGGCTAGGCCACGACCCAGGACTATGAGAGATTACACTACACCCACTGTTGGGAGTGTGTACCCTGGATTTGGCCCGGCTATCACCAACAACAACTTTGAGATAAAGCCGGCCATCCTGAACATGATCCGCAACCAGGCCCAATTCTCTGGGTTAGCCAGTGAAGACCCCCATCTTCATTTGGTTGAATTCGCAGAAATTTGCGGGACATTTCGGTACGCAGGGTTGGCTGACGAGACGGTGAAGCTCAGGTTGTTCCCTTTCTCTCTACGTGACAAGGCAAAGGCGTGGCTCCACACGATACCACATGGCACAGCTATCACTTGGGACGCTCTGCAAGAAAAATTTCTGGCGAAGTTCCATCCTATCGATAAAGTCGTAAACTTGCGGAGGGAAATTGCAACCTTCCAACAACACGATCAGGAGGCTCTCTCAGAAGCTTGGGAGAGGTTCATGAACCTTCTCCGGAAATGTCCAAAGCATGAGCTGCAACCATGAACCATATTAGAAAATTTTTATTTTGCTATTGAGCCTAACTACAGGGCCATGATTGATGTTGCTGCAGGTGGACTTCTGATGAACCACACCCCCGAAGAGGCATTAAGGATCGTCCAAGACACTGTCATTCAAAGCTCCTTTTGGATTGCTGGAAGAAACGCTCCAAGGAACGCTCGGGGACTCTTTGAGGTGAACACATCTGGCTCACCTGCTGAAAGTACCATGCTACTAAAGAGGCCTACCCTCCCTTCTTCCTCAGTAATGATGATATCATGCCAAGGTTGTGGAAGCCTGGGGCATCATGTATATGAGTGCCCCACAGGTGAGCAACCTACCGAAGTTTTTTTTGATGAAAGCGTCAATTATATTAATGATCAAAATCATGGAGCATCGTTTAATAATGCCTATAACTCGGGCGTGAGGAGTCATCCAAACTTCTCTTGGAAACAAAATGCTCCAGGCCAACGATGGCAAGGAGGCTCGCATCAATTCGATGTTCAAGCCTCCGGTAGCCAACCGCGGCCGCCTCAACCGAGTTATAATCAAGGTGCTCCAACTCCTAAGAAGAGCAACCTTGAAGAAATGATGGAAAGGTTTATGCATGCTGCGAACTCGAATATGGTTAACCAAACCGCGTCCATGCGAAGCTTGGAGACGCAATTGGGCCAATTGGCTCAATTGTTAATCGAGCGTTCGCAAGGGACCCTTCCCAGCAATACGGAAAAAAAAGGATTCTCATCCTAAAGTAAAGCTTGCTTGGAAATCTTCCGTTCCAATCCCACTCAGTGCACCAAATCAGCAGCTGAAAAATTCCAAGTGATGCTGGATAAGCATTGCTCCCAAATTCATTCCTCCATCCTTCACATGCACACCCAAATAAATGGGGTCAATGCCTCTGTGCAAGGCCTAAAGACCTCTCTCTCTTCCTCTAGAGTGACAAGGTCTTTCTTAACCTCCCTGGCCAAGAAGGTCAAGAAGGGGGAGAATCTAGATGAAGAGCAGCCAAAATCTGACAAAATCCTTGGGAATGAGATAGTACCTGAGCTACACCATGATGAACAAACAATAGAGGTACTCAACATAGCAAGAGATGTTGCAAATCAAATGGTACTACTACAAAGGGAGGGAAGCAGAGCAAATAATGAGGCTGAAAAGGAAGATGGTGAGAAAGAGCTGAATACTACCATAAATCAAGATAGAAATGAACCAGATGATGTGATGACTCAGGAGTCAGTTGCAATTGGGGATGGAGATGACAAAGATACTGAAGAAGTAGAAGGAGTAAAAGAACTTCAATCCCAGGAGGAGTTACCTGCTCAGGGGGAGCTACCTGCTCAGGGGGAGCTAAATGAACTTCCTACAAATGAGAAAGAAAAACCCTTCTCTCCTAAAACAGTAGTATTCCAGAGAAAGAGAAAGACTCCTCCTACCCCTCCTGAGTAATATTTGAAAACAATGCTGATATATTTTACCCTATAGTTGAATACTAATTGGTATGAACATGAAAATCTACTTATAAGATTCTGAAAATTTTGTTTATCTCTTCTTCTAAAAATTTCACTTTTGATTGAGTGACATATTTCTTATCTTTACAAATGATGTGCTGGGTTAATTATATGCTAGTACAATTTCCCTCTAAATAGGGTTAAGATAAATAGGGGAAGATTGTTGAGAAAATGATTTCTCTTAACCCCTAGAAATGAGTTAAAGAAGAATTCTAAGAATGAAAAATAAGGCTAAGTAAATATGCGTCGAATAGTATTCGACGCAACGTCGAAATGTAGTCGACGTTTCCTTTAGATTGAGTCGAAGTAACTCTAGGAAGATTTCGACGTATGTGTTGTCGACGTTACTCTGATTTCTAGTCGACGCATCTAATGTAGTCGACGCACCTTTGTCGACGCACCTTCCTTATTCTCCTCTCGACGTCCAGACAGGATGTATTCGACGCTAGCGTCGAATAGTAATCGACGTACGTCGATCTTTATGACAGAATTCAAAATCGCCAGATCTCTTTCCTTATCTTATAGATCTGATCTATATGGAATCAATTTATGTCTTATAGCCGTTCTGAATCTTTCTTTTCCTCTATTAGATTCTTGGCTAATTTGTTAAAATTCATTATGGACATTATTTGAAATTAGAATGAATACTTTCCTTCTATGGATATAACTATTATGGGAATTTCTCTTTCTTTCTAATACTCTGTCTGCTAATTGATTACTCTCCTTTAGTATTATTTGATTGAAACAGAGCTATAAATAAAGAGGAGGTCGGCAGAAGAAGTAATCAAGTGATTCACCACTTTTACATTTGAAAAGAGGAAAAGCTCTCAAGTGAAAAAGAGAGAATTGAGAAATAGTCCTGCAGCAATATTCAAGCATTCTTCTTCTCTCTGCTTTTGAAGTCACCCTGCTGCAAATTCTGATAGCTCTCACATAAGCGAGAAAAGCTACCAATCTTCTTCTCTCTATAGAAGAAAGATTTAATTCACTTCTTGTGCTTCCAATCTTCTTGCTAGGAAGAAGATTCATTTTTGTTCTTATTTCTTTCTTCTTTCTTATTTTTACTTAAACATTGTAAAAGAGTTTTTAGAATCTCTCTTCAAAAGATTCAGTGTACTGGTTCTAAGAGTCTCCTTTTCAAAAGACTCAGTTGGTTCTAAGAGTCTCCTTGTCAAAAGACTCAGGGTGGTTCTAAGAGTCTCCTTATCAAAAGACTCAGTGCAAGATAGTGAATTCCTACCAAGGGGGGTAGAAGAGTGGACTACACAAAGTTTGGGGAACCACTATATTTTCTTGTGTTGTGCTGTGATTTCTTTTCTTGCATTTACTTTCTTTATTTGTTTAATTCTTGTTGGTGTGTGGGAAACTATAATCTGTGATCATACACATATATATATATTAACATTGCACAAAATATTTTTTAATCTCTATTCACCCCCCCCCCCCCACCTCTAGGGAATTCTAGTGAGGTTAACTGTGCACTTTCAGAAGGCTCTCAGCGCAGGCCTTGGTCTTGGCAGAG
This sequence comes from Dactylorhiza incarnata, assembly GCA_033032865.1. Classification (NCBI taxonomy): domain Eukaryota; kingdom Viridiplantae; phylum Streptophyta; class Magnoliopsida; order Asparagales; family Orchidaceae; genus Dactylorhiza; species Dactylorhiza incarnata. Next base: position 10,010,216 of record JAWHQI010000015.1, read on the forward strand.
GTTGTCGAAATCTCAGGAATAAGAGCGAGTGCGAGTGTGCGAAGGTCGAGCACAGTGATGCGGGACGCATGGACCACATAATTACGAGATCTACCGAGTGATAACTGCTATAAACGAGGGAAAGAAAATCGCAATCACACATGGGAGTAGGAATCCTTTCCACATCAAAATGATTACAAAAGAGGTTCGACCTCCCGCATCACCGCAAAAAAAGTTAAATAAAAGAAAAATCATCACGATTGATCATCGTCCTCGTCCGAATAACCGCTGCTCTCATCTGACTGATGTCCGTCGAGTTCCAGCCTTAGATCAGCGAGATCTCCGAGACCATCCACCGGCTGGTAGAGCCACGGGAGCAGGTGAGGGGCGAGAATCCTCTCGCCCTCCTCCTTCAAAAGGCCAGCTCGCCGCAGCAACTCTAGCGCATGCTCCGCCGCGCTCTGGGCCATCTTCTGCATCATCCCCTCGAACTCGGCATAAGAGTAAAGGTGCCGAGTTTCCCTCTCCGCAAGAGGGGGCAGGGCGGCGACATCTCGCAGCCTCTTATTCTCGGCCTCCAGCTCCTTATTCCGTTCCTCAAAGATGCGGGACCGAACAAGCAAGGCATCATAGTTGGCTATGTCCTGTGAAGGAAGGGAAGGTTAAACACACGGGAAATAAGATGGTAAACATTGCGAGAGCTCGGATAGCATTGGAAGGCGGGTCACCTCTCAGTCCGGGCGACTGGCGAGAAGAGCCTCGGTCGCAGCCAGTTTTTGCTTGGCAGTCACAGCCTCGGCAGCAGCGATGGAGCGGGTCCTTTCGACCTCAATGATGTTCCGCGCGAGAGTCATACCGCGACGAGAAGACATGTGGGTAAGCTCGTGATCCCGCATCATGGATCTCGCGACCTCGTGAGCGAGATACTGGGTGGATGCGGTGTCATAAGCAGCGGCGCTCTCGCGGGTGTAGAACGCGTAAGAGAGGCCGTAAGTGTGACCGTCGACGGTTTCTTTTTCCATCCAGGGGGGAGGGAGAGAAGAGATGGAGACCCAGTTGGCCTGTCTGTCCCAGCGAACGAGGGGCTCGCCAACCAAATCGGTGTATCTCTCGCCGAGAAGAAAGTTTTGATGCCCTCTCGGTCCAGGTCCCGAAGAAGACGCCACCGGCGCGATGACGGAAGGGGCGGCCAGGCCCTCCGCCACAGGAGCAGTTGGGCGGGATGCACCCTCCTTCGTTGTTTTTCCCTTATCAGCGGCGGAGGGGTTAATCCGCTTAGCGGAGGGACTCGCGGCCGGGCCACGCTTCCGCTTCAGCCTCACCTTATGATCGCCGGATTTCGCGAGAGGCGGATCCTCACGGCACGCGGCGGCAGCAGACTTCGCGCGCTCGAGAGCAAGGTCGGGAACGACCTCAACATTCGCACTCGGTGGATGGAGGGGTAGACTCTGAACCCCTGTTCTGGAAGGGTGAGATAGAAGAGACATGAGCGAGTGCTAGAAAAAAGGGGGGAGGGATCTCGAGTAAAGATGATCCCGCCTACCTTCTCCTAGCGGGACCACAGCCAACGAACCAACGTGCCTTCGCAGGTAGATGACATCCATCTCGTGCTTTAGAAGGAAGGCGTGAAGCTTGGCCTCATCACCTCCCATCGTTGGGGGCTGGAAGGTTGATTCGTCCTCCTGCACCGGTGCGAGTGGCACGTTGCCAAACTTCCCGGTAACAAAAACAAACCGACAAACCCAGTCGTGGTTTTTGTTGGCAGTGCCGACGACATTGAGGGGAGACTGCCCCGTGAAGAACGCAACCCTGCGGGTGGCCCTGAAGGTGAATAGCTTGCGGAACACAAGGAGTGAGAACTCGATTCCCTCCTCTCGCATGTAGCAAGCGAACGCCACCAGCATAGCGATTGAGTTAGGGTTGAGTTGCGCGGGAACTACCCCAAAATAGCGCAGGGTCAGATGCACCTCTGGCCACAGCGGGAGACGGAGACCCACCTCGAAATGTTCGAGAGGAATGACCAGGGTGTCGGGCGAGAACTGATTGATGCGGTCTCGCTTCCCCGGGTGGCGTGCGGTAAAACCCGGCGGGATGTAGTCGGCGACGGTCTGGTGGAAATCTGCTTCCGTGAGGTCGCATGTCTCGAAGTCTCGATTCGCGAATGCTAGGGCACAGTTGGCTCTACCATCTGCGTCCTTCGGCATCACGGGTTGACGGAGTTCTCACAGAAATTCTAAAGAGAAGGGCGAGTGGTAGAGCGAATGCAGGGAGGAGAGAGAATTGGAAGCGCAATTATGACGGTGGGTGGACTAACTATTTATAGAAAAAAGGGAGAAGTTGGTCGAAGTGATCTACGCGCGGGGTGCGGATAGCGGCCGCGACGTCCCTGCGCCACGGGGTCTGGCCCACTCGTCTAAAATCCCGCCGCCCACCAAAGGCGAGAGTCCCACGCAAGATCCCTCCGGCGAATACAAACCATATATAGAGCAATAAGAGCGAGAGCACCTGCGGGACGGTACCCAAAAACACATCGAAAAATAGAGTAAAACAACAAATCTTAGAAGTAGTTCGCGAAACGCGGTAGATCACGCCTTAGTCCAGTGAAGGATAGAACGAAGAAAGAGAAAAAAGCAGGGGTACAGGAGAACACAGGGAGCGAGACCCGGTAGGCTTAGCCTTGATCCCATCGCCATCGGCCCTGGCCTCGCTTCCTAGTCCTCAGAGGCACTCGCGGGTGGTGGAACGTGCTAACCGCTGTCAGCTCCTGGCAAACCAAGCGTAACTGATCCCTAGCCCGTGAGATGTGCCTCCCAGGCGAGGTCTCCTCACACCCAAACCCCTGGCGATCCATCTCCCTGATCAAGTGCCCATAGTCCCGCTCAAGGACACTTATCCGACGCTCGAAAGACGCCCGGAGCTCCTGCGTCAGACTAGATTGATCGCGCAGCAACAGGATCAGCTCGACGAAGAGTTCTGTAGTTCGTTCCTTCATATCACTGGAGTCATCGTGGTCGCCGAGAAACTCTGAGATCTCGCAGGGAGAGGGGGTGGCGAAATCGGCCCCTCCTCTTCCAGGTGGTCGGTCGGCGGCACCTGGCGATAACCTGCGCGACCATAGGTTAGTCTCTTTTTGGCGCAAAGCGCGAAGTCGGCAAAAAGAAGGCGGCTTACCGGGTACATATTCCTCGACGGGGGATCAGCGAGAGGTGCTGGGCTGCCCCACGAAAATTTGACCGGGAGGATGGAGTGACTTCCCCTTCCCGGGACGATGAACCTGATCAGTGACACCCGGGGCGATGGTTAGGTCTGGGATAGAGGGGAGATCCTGGAGGCCCTCGCCAGCAGAGTGCTCCCGCTCGGGGGGGGTCCGAACGGTCGATGATCCCGCGGACGGGAAGGTCTCGCAGAGGAGGGGGCAAGCCCGTGGTCCCAAAGGTAGGGGCTAAGAAATCCAATGACGGGTCAAAAAGAGAGGCAAACGTGAGAAAAAGGCGAGAGGGTCATAGGATGCTCACCAGGGGCGAGAAATGTCTCGCCAGGAGCAGTCAGGAGGAGGGGCTCGTGGGTCGATGGAGCACCCCCAAGAGCAGGCGGAAAGGGGTCGACACTCGCTAGGTTGGCCTCCGTAGCGCCTTCAGCCGCCTGTGGTTTCTGCAAATAGTTGGAAAGAGCGGGTTATCGCATTATCAGGGTTGATATAAGGCAGGAAGGGTCACGTCACCTCGCCGGTATTGACAGGGGGGACGTTATAGAGAAGGGAGGTCTCCGACGCGGACTCCCTCTCAGTCTGGTCTCGTCGGACCGATGATGAGTCTGGTTTATACAGTGATTTCCGGCCTCATCTGGGTTTGTTTTAGAGTCATGACACTTCAATTGTTGTTCACATATGCTTATATTGATATCACGGCGTATCTGTGCCTTTTGTGCAATCCTTCCCCCTTTGTGGCATGTTTTTCTTATATATTACTGTATGCCTGTGTTATGGATTCGGTTGTGTGCACGGATCGGGGTCATATGCATTTTTCCTGCAGGTCCTGGGATCGCGTGAACGTTCGGGATGGTGCGGGGCAATTTTTGGCCTAGAAAACCTCTGATCGTGCGCATTCCTTCGCGCACAATCAGGCGCACGACCAGTGGTTCCTTCTACCCCTTCTCTTTTTTTGATATGTACTCTTCATTGTTGTATTGAACTAAGTGCACCTCTATTTGTCTATGAATGGGAGTTTGTTTATGATCTTGTTCTTTACTTGATGTTGTGTTGTGATGCGCTCCGCCCCCGCTCCACTTACACACACACGTTCTAGCACTCGCTCTAGCAAAAGCTGGAAGCGATAGCGAAGAGGTGCCTTCGACCCTCAACTCTCGCATTTGCACTCACCTCGTCCATTTGCTTACCGGCCATCCGCTAAGCGAAGCACGGCATCGCGGCCTGCACTAAATCCATCCACCAAGCGACGCGGTGATTGCGACCCGCATAGTTTGTTTAGTTTTCTCATTCCTGTTCTATAAAACCAATCAAAATCCCCCCGTTTTTGTTTAACTTAGAAACCCTCATAATTAATCTCCTAACAGGCAAATCGTACTACCCAACTTGCGGTCCTTTGAGAACGATATTCGGGGAGCTACTCCCTACTTTTATTGCTTGACAACGACCGGTGCACTGCCGTCATACCGCATTTCGTGCCCGCTAATTAGCGGTGTGGAAATAGCGCGTGAAGTTTTTGGCGCCGTTGCCGGGGACTGCAAGCGTGTATGATTTGTCTTTCTTGGGAAATTAGTTTAAGGGTATTTTTGTTTTTTATATTTCTTTTTTTTGGTGTAGTGTGCGCATGCATAGACAACATCCTGGTGAATTTGTAGCATTTGATCCTGAAATAGAGCGTACCCTACGGGCGCGTCTCCGTGCTGCCGCCACCATGGATGTCAATGGGAACCCGATCAATCCCGGGATGGGAGATGCACCAGGCGTTGGTCAGGCGGCCGACGAGAATGAAGTGGTTAGACCGAGGCCGAGGACCATGAGAGATTACACCACGCCACTGTGGGGAGTGTGTACCCCGGATTTGGCCCGGCTATTACTAACAACAATTTTGAGATAAAACCAACCATTCTGAATATGATCCGCAATAATGCCCAATTCTCCGGGTTAACCAGTGAAGACCCCCATCTTCACCTAACTGAATTTGCAGAGATTTGCGGTACATTTCGGTACGCAGGAATTGCTGATGAGACAGTGAAACTCAGGTTGTTTCCATTCTCTCTCCGCGACAAGGCGAAGACTTGGCTCCACACAATACCACCCGGCGCAGCTACCACCTGGGATGCTCTGCAGACAAAGTTTTTGGCAAAATTCCACCCGGTGGACAAGGTTGTAAACTTGCGGAGAGAAATCGCAACCTTCCGACAACACGATCAGGAGACCCTTGCGGAAGCATGGGATAGGTTCACGGACCTCCTCCGGAAGTGCCCTCAGCATGAGCTACAACCTTGGAGCTTAGTGGAAAATTTCTATTTTGCAATCGAACCCAATTATAGAGCCATGATTGATGTTGCTGCAGGCGGGACCCTGATGAACCATACTCCCGAGGACGCACTGAGGATTCTCCAGGACACTGCCATTCATAGTTCGTTCTGGACTGCTAGAAGAAACGCTCCAAGGAATGCTCGTGGACTCTTTGAGGTGAGCACATCGGGCGCATCTGCCGAGGTGGCATCGGCGCCTTATGACAACGTCGTGCTACTTAAGAGGCATGCCCTCCCTCCTGCCCTAGTAATGGCCATTTCATGTCAAGGATGTGGAAACCCCGGGCATCATGCATATGAGTGCCCCTCAGGTGAGCAACCTGCTGAATTAAATTTTTATGAAAATGTAAATTATATGAATGATCAAAATCGGGGAGTACCATTTAACAACGCTTATAACCCGGTCGTGAGGAGTCACCTGAACTTCTCATGGAAACAAAACGTTCCTAGCCAACGATGGCAAGTAGGCTTGCATCAATTTGATGCGCAAGCCTCCGGTAGCCAACCGAGGCCACCACAACCGGGGTTTGCTCAAAATGCACCACCGCAGAGGAAGAGCGCATTGGAAGAAATGATGGAAAAGTTTGTTGATCTGGCTCAAACAAATATGGCCAATCAAACTGCTTCAATGCGAAACTTGGAGACACAGCTAGGCCAATTGGCCCAGGTGCTCTCCGAGCGTACGCAAGGTGCTCTTCCAAGCAATACTGAAAAGAACCCGCGGGAGCAAGGTAAAAGCATTGCTGACGCGGATGGTGGTTAGGTGAGCCCTTGCGTTGTTGAATGTACTATCAATAATATTGAGGTTTCCGCGCTTTGCGACTCTGGGGCATCTCGCAAAATTCTTGCTCTGCCATATGTTGAGAGATTGCACCTAACAATGAACTCTGAGGACCGGAAGTCGCTGGTGTTGGCTAATGGAGTGACTGTCGAAACTGAGGGTGAGATTCGTGAGGTCGTAGTAAACCTTAATGGGACGGTTGTAGTCACCGACTTTCAGATTCTAGGCCCCATGGAAAATGATTCCATGCCAATCCTGGGGGTTCCTTTTCTAAAGGAGAGTGGCGCAATCCTCCACATCGCCACGGGTTGCATCACCCTACCTTCCAATGCAACAAACCTGTCAGGATCATCTTATCTTCCTAACCTCTCTGTGAGTAAAAGTAAGTGCAGGTCCAATGAAGAAAAATCAGACTTTGACGTGAAGAATCCTAGAGAGGAGGAAAGTATCACTCTGATGGAAGAAAAAGCAAAGCAGCTCACAAATAAAGAGTTGGAGATAGAGAGGAAAAGCAGTAAGACCAAGGAGTGGGAAGACATGGGAGAAGGCGAAGCGATGAGCCTTACAAACAATGTTTTTATTCAAAACAAGAAATGTAAACAATCTAAACAGGTTCATTGGGCCGATCTACCCCCTTTTGAGGGTGCAAAAAAGAAGCCCCCAGCTGATCCCAATCCGACAAACACTCTCACCCCTCCCGCACATGGTGCTCGGTGGCGCTCTCCTTCAGTGGAAAAACTGAAGCGGGAAAGAATCCTGCACGCAGCGCGCTTTGCTGCCCTCCGGCGCGAGAAGGAGGAGGTTAGGGGCAAGGGAGAGACATCTTCCTTGGGCCCTAAAGCTTTCACCTCCTGCCCATCTCGCGTGACTGGGGAGAACCACCACAAATCAGCAAATAGCTGATGCGTGTCGGGATCTCCGGGCTGTGTTGTGTGCCATCTGTTATGTTTCTGTGCTTCTCTGTTTCAAGTTATTTGTTGCGTCGTACTGTCTCGTTAGTTTTTTTATTATAAGAATATTGCTATCAAACTCTAATACAGGTATTTGGTCCACCTTCAAGGACGTTAAACAAAAGGGCTCTTGGGAGACAACCCATTGGGGACCATTTGATTCCGTTCTTTCTTGTTATCTTCTTTGCTATATTTTTGTTGTGCTTGGGATCTCTTTAATCGCAGGTCCGCATCTATTGGAGCACGGCGGAATCACCGCATTCTGAACAAAACGCCATACCTTCTGGTATGCTCATTTCTGAGCATGGGGTAATCTCTCATCCTAGCCCTCTTAAGCTTATGCCGCTATCAAACATGCTTTTTGCTTAGTGTAAGTCTGGGGGAGTGAGAGTTATCGTTACCACGTGCACATGCACAGTGCACAGCATACTAGGATTTACAATCTGTGTTATATTGTAGCATTGTTCATCTCATGGCACACCACGACACACACGGGAGCGCACTTAACTGTAGGAGCGCGACGAGTCTAACTCGTCTCGGTTGTGTGAATGGGAAATCACGGGCTGGGTTAGGATTGCGAGACGAAGTACTTTGTTGACTCGTGTAGTGCTCTGGTCATTTATTCATGTCTCACATAGAAATTGGTGTAGATTAAACTTTTCTTTATGCTTTTAGTTTTACATTTTATTCTGTCAGCGTAATTCTAGTTTATTCTACTCAAAAGCGGTGAATCCGATGCGAATCAATTTGTAGTGTAGGGATATGTGTAGAGGGGTGCTAGGCTCGTATTGCTCGAGTAGGGAGGAAGAATCATCTTTCTCGGTGACTAAGAACTTGCCCCAAGCGACTCTCGAAGCATGGGTATGAGTTAGTTCAGTGTGTGAGTGTGACGCAGGCCATCATGTTGGCCAGTTTGAGCTTTGTATTCCAGTCCTAACATCTTATCCTTGCTAGCCCCTTGTGCCTACCCGATCCCGTTGATTCAGCTCCACCTTCAATTCACCAAAGCCAAAATGACTATCCTAATCGCACACCAAATTCTGAGCAAAAGCAATTTGTGCATTTAAAAAAATTGGGTGTTGATGTGGTGTATATTTGTGATTGTGGTGGAAATGCGTTATTGAAGATATAGCTGTTTTGTATCTAAATTGTGCAGAGTTATGAAATTTGAAAAAATGAGAAAAGAAAAGAAAGTAAAAAAAAGAGAAAAAAATGTATAAAGAGATATATTTGGGAATAAGTGGTGTACACATTTTTATTATTGCTGGGATAGTGTTTCTTTTGCAAGCTCATTTGGGTTATGTGTGCTAAGCCCCCGCATTTATCATTGTTTACCACACCGTAGCCTAAGCCTAAATCATAACCTAAAGTCCTATTGATTTGCGCATCGAATCGTACGAATGCCGTGGAGAGAGTGCGAATGGGTGAGCTTATGGTCATCGACACTGATGGATTTCAGTGGAGGTTGTTCCGAACTCCGGTGTTGAGTAATGTTCGCCTCAGCAGCCTTTCTACTTTCTTCCTATGCATGACCGAGTGATTCCCTATGATTCAACTTTTGAGTAGAAATAATATATAGTTACGTTGTTAGAATTATGTAAACTATTTTGCATAACTAAAAATTCTTTTTACTAGATTTCTATGCACATGTGTATGAGACTTCGCATATTACTCCGTCCTTGCAATTTCTAACCCAGCTATGTCTTTTCTCGCTCCGCCGGATTTGTTTGCTCGGGTCGCGCAAACAGGTAAGTCTGGGGGTGTGATGAGTCTGGTTTATACAGTGATTTTCGGCCTCATCTGGGTTTGTTTTAGTGTCATTGCACTTCAATTGTTGTTCATATATGCTTATATTGATATCACGGCGTATCTGCGCCTTTTGTGCAATCCTTCCCCCTTTGTGGCATGTTTTTCTTATATATTACTGTATGCCTGTGTTATGGATCTGGTGGTGTGCACGGATCGGGGTCATATGCATTTTTCCTGCAGGTCCTGGGATCGCGTGAACGTTCGGGATGGTGCGGGGCAATTTTTGGCCTAGAAAGCCTCTGATCGTGCGCATTCCTTCGCGCACGATCAGGCGCACGACCAGTGGTCGTGCGTTAATTCCCTTCCCAGACAGAGCGACTGCGCACGATCAGAGGATTCCTTCGCCCACGACCACTGGTCGTGCGCCCCTGACCGTGCGTTATTTTCCATCTTTTTCTTTGCTACAGGTTGACTGCGCACGATCACAGGCATTCCTTCGCGCACGACCATTGGTCGTGCGCCACTGACCGTGCGCAGTGTTTATTCTGCTCCTTATTTAAATCGCTGCTCCACGAAATTAGGGCATTCAGCACTGTTTTGGGGCGCAATTTCTCCGCGCCAGTCCGCCGTTTCACCTCTCCAAGTTCCTCCCATCCATCCCCCCTTTGGGAAGGCTTTATCCATTGATCCTAAGGTCCATCTAGGATCCCGGAAGCATTCTCCGCCATCTACAGCCAGCATTCCATGAGAAGGACATCTCCATTGGGCGATGCAGAAGTGACCCAGCTCTGAGAAGAAGACGGGCAACGGTTGGAGGTAGTGACAGCCTCTAAGCCCCGGAAGCAACCAAGGACTGAGCTCGGAGGAGGTGTGACGACCCCCCATTCCGACCAAGATCCACGGCGAGGCTTCTCATCTCGTGGTTCCTTCTACCCCTTCTCTTTTTTTGATATGTACTCTTCATTGTTGTAATGAACTAAGTGCACCTCTATTTGTCTATGAATGGGAGTTTGTTTATGATCTTGTTCTTTACTTGATGCTGTGTTGTGATGCGCTCCGCCCCCGCTCCACTTACACACACACGTTCTAGCACTCGCTCTAGCAAAAGCTGGAAGCGATAGCGAAGAGGTGCCTTCGACCCTCAACTCTCGCATTTGCACTCACCTCATCCATTTGCTCACAGGCCATCCGCTAAGCAAAGCACGGCATCGCGGCCTGCACTAAATCCATCCACCAAGCGACGTGGTGATTGCGACCCACATAGTTTGTTTAGTTTTCTCATTCCTGTTCTATAAAACCAATCAAAATCCCCCTGTTCTTGTTTAACTTAGAAACCCTCATAATTAATCTCCTAACAGGCAAATCGTACTACCCAACTTGCGGTCCTTTGAGAACGATATTCGGGGAGCTACTCCCTACTTTTATTGCTTGACAACGACCGGTGCACTGTCGTCGTACCTCATTTCGTGCCCGCTAATTAGCGGTGTGGAAATAGCGCGTCAACCGGCTTGGCCTTCCTAAGCTGGTAAGGTTGGGAGGGGTCTCTCGGGGGCAGGATCCAAGGGGCGTATCGAGCGGCCTTAGGAGTCGCCCCGGTCTGGGCCGCAGCAAGACGCGCCATCATCCCCTCAGAAAGCGGTCGCAGCTCCGGTTTCATCACGGCGAGTGTTCCCAGGAGAAATGTGAGACAATTGATTGAAGGGTGAGGGCATATTTATAGCAAAATGGAGGGCCCCACCAGAAAGATTCCCTCCAGGTCAGCAAAGCACCTGTCAAATATTGGGGTTGGACTCTTCTTTCCGAGCGTGGGACTCGCTCGCAAAGAGCGGGGATTATGTACAACCCATATTTCCCGAGTGGACCCCCGGCCCAAAAGGGGGGAACGAGAGCACCCACAGGGTAGCGACAAGTACGAACGAGAGAGGACGAACAGGGCTTTATCCGCCCAACATGACTGAATGGCTGGCGAGTGGAGTGGACCACTCGCCGGGCAGAGCGCAGCAGACAGGAAGGCCCGCGAGTGGTGCCTTCACGGACCACTCGCCCAGAGCCCAGGAGCGCTCGACAAATGCTAGTCAGCGTTCGACGAACGTGAGCGGGTCGATTATCGCGCGCGCGGGCATTCGCCCAGCCAATCTTAGCGAGAGAGCAGTCTGGCGAGTGGTGCCCTTGTCTTCGCGGACCATTCGCCTAGATGGCTTTAAGGGCAAAATGACCTAGATATCCCATGTGGGCTGTTAATAGCCCTTCAGAACAGCGGAGTTAGGCTGTTAGCAGACCAATTTGGGGTGCGGTTAGTAATACTAAACAGCGGATTCATGCTATTTGCAGTCCAAGATTAGAAAACCTATAAATAAACCCTTAAGGGCACCTTGGAGGAGGGCAGATTTTTTTGAGCTCTCTCCTCCAGAAAATTTCCGGGGTTGGCTGCTAGTGCCTTCCAAGGTGCCCGGTTGAGCATTGGTTTGGGAGGGGAAGCTCTCTAAGATCTTCCGGGTGAGTGGCGGGACCTCCTCGCTACAGTCTTGGGTCGGTTCCAGGTTTTCCATCCTCGGTCTGAAGAGTTTGGTGAGGGAGAAGTAGGCGCAGGCTACACCCCCCAGAGGGTCTGAACTCAGAGACCGGTTGACGGTTTCAACACCGGGAGGGGGGTCTTACAAATGGTATCAGCTTGCAACGATCCTGAGATAAAGAAGTCCATTAAACCACTAGGCCACCCCTGCTAGCTAAATCAGTTTGAGGACAAACTGATGCAGCGGAAGCGGTGGTGTGCCCATGTGTGATTCACATTAAGTATGTCCACTTTTTCCTATAGAAAGTGCCAACCTAAGTCAAACTCGTACCCTTACGTATAGATGATGGCTCATTCCGAGACAGTAATCGGTATTCCCATTCCAACATTCAGAATTGGTTTAGCATAGGATTGATGCCAACCTAACTAGGATACCATTTTGGTCGACTTAGCAGGATATGTCGTGACATACCCTAACCTTATACCAATCTCAGGGATGATGTGGCCAAGCAATAAGTGACCACAAATGACTAAGGGAAGAGTTCAACGTGAGGGTAAATGCTAGAGACTCACACCCTGAGATTTCTATCTCAGATATGGAGTGATATTATCTCCTTACCCAAAATATTAGGGCAATCTCAAGGAGATTGGTGCATGTAGTCTATTATCAACTTAGTAAGAAACCATTAAGCATGCCTTCTATACTGTATGTAGATACCTCTCACTTCTATTTATGTAGAAGGTTTCATATGGAGAAGATATGATAAGAATTTGGATCCAGAGAAGGGCCATTTTTGGACGAATGTGTTATATTGGTGGTAGAAGAAACTCAGCCGAAGAGATATGGGGGCTTAACTCTTCGTTTATTGGGCTAGTTATGTACCGACTTGGGTTCCTTGAGGATTTAAAATCGTTGTAATTCTTGACATTGGAAGTGGGGACCCTTGAAGGGTTAATTCACCTTAAGCAAGGCGGGCTGCTAAGGCCATGTATGGGTTGATAGGAATTTTATTAGCGCAATAAGAGAGGAAAGCATTTTGCAGATGATAATTTTATCTATATTGTTCTAAGATTATGTGGATAAGTAACGAGAAGAGTAGATATGCAGCTATGTTGTAATAACATTATAACTGGGAAGTTAATGAAATTTTGTGCATTTATTGCTGGTATGACGATAAACTACCCCTGAGTTTGGAAATTCTCGGTGAACATTCCCTTAGTGTTGTAATTACTTGACCTTAGGAAATTAATAAGTGTTAGGCGGTGTAGTCAACAAGATTAATATGACTTGATTGATGATCTAAAATCCTAAAAGTTTTTATAAAATAAACATGTCATGGATGATCGTTGGCAGGGATGGTAGGGCGCTTGGAACGGATTTGATTTAGTTTATCATATTGTGAAGTATGCCCTACTTTTGGTAGTCTGCATAACCCGTGTCGAAGGGAAATCATCCCGAGCCTTGCACCTTGGTTCATGTTAAGTTCAAACATATGTAAATGTACCGGGTGGTTGGATGTTATTTGTACATGCTCTCATTACAATGAGATGCAGCTTGGTCATCGCCGTAAAAATTTGAATTTGTACATCACGGCCGATATATAAGTGCGCCGATACGGGGATCTATAGGGTAAGAATTCTAAGTCAAGGAGTATATGCCCTTAAGGTTTGTGCTCATACGTGAGATGAATATACCATATGGGCAGTGGAAGAAATTTAGTCCAAAAACGTATGGGGGCTTGTCCCTTCGTTTATTGGACTATTTACGTATCGACTTCGTTTTCCCTTAGATCTTGTGTATTTGAAGAGTACGTGAACAATGATGATTAGATTCGTGATAACCTCTCAATATGGGTGATAGCGTCAAGGGTGTTGAGACACGTCGTGAATTGAACACGTGAAGGGGATATTGATGATAAGTTGCACTTACTTATTTAGTGAGATATGAATATGTCTCTATATGAACAAGTAAGAGTACGTGTAGCATTTTACCTCGACAAGGTAGATTTCTAAAGGCTCTGTACCGAAACCCAACCGTTGGATAAGGTATATGTTCACGGTTGAGGAGCCCTTAAATGAAATGATTTAAATCACGGGATAAAAGTGGTGCCAATTTTTGAATCTGGTGCAAATCAAAGTAAAACCGGGAGTAGACAAAAGTAACACTTGACTCGAGGTCACGTGTTATTAGAAGGGAACGATGTGATTATCACCCATGTGAGGTGTACAGTCATGGATTCACCTTACTTTGAGCCTCGATAATGATTCATAATATCACCAGAACCAAATGATAAGCATCATCGGATGATCACGTGCGGAATTTGGAAACTTTTTGGAAACATAAACGCTTTCTAAGCTTAAACCCTTGAGGAAGTAGCATCACTTTTGGTAGTTGGTGCATTTAAAGGGCATAATGTCATGGCAAGTGCGGTGGGGTGAGTGCAGGACTTGACTATTATGTGGATTTGAAGTCAAGTGGTAAACATCCATGATGTTTAACCATTGTAATTATCTTGCCATAACTAGATACTGGACTTGGTTGGTGGCTTTTGCATGAATTATTATAAGGTGATTAATGAGTCCCATTTATATACACATTTATGGACTCATCTGGGCCGATTATCTAGTATATGCACTAAACTTTAAGCATGTTTTCATTCATATTGGTTATTCCTTGCTGGGTGCACTCTTAGGCCCGTTTCGGTGTGCATTTGCGCTCCTTGTTATTGGGGGTAAGCACATGGTGCTCCCCTTCCATTTCTCTATGTTTATCTGGTGCTGGAGGTGTATTCCCAGCTATTTTATCTTGTATGCAGGTGGCCGGATTATCTTGTATCCAGTTTTCTCCCAGAATTCATGACTGTGTGAAACGCACGGTCGTGCATTTTCCTTGACGCACGGGCTGTTGCGGTCGTGCGCTCTGATCTGGGCAGAAAATGATCGATCTGAATTTACTCGTGCGTTTTGACGCACTGGCGGAATAGCCCGTGCATGAGTAAAACGCACGGTCTCCTGTTTCTCCTTGTTTTAGTCATTTTTGAATTTACCTGTGTGTTTTGACGCACGGGCAGATTTGCCCGTGCGTGAGTAAATTGCACGGGCGGCGCAGCTTCGTCTTCACGCCAACTTTTATCTTTAATTAACGCACGGGCAACGCACGGTCGTGCGTTCGACCGTGCGTGACCAAAATTCTGCATGTTTAGTATTTAAAGCAAGAATTGCTGCTGCCATCGGGAAAGGGCGAGTAGCTCGATCCCCCTCGCAGGAAAAGCCTGGAATCCCGCCATTTTCACCCCTTCCACCGTAGGAGACAAGAGGAGACCTTCTCCGGCGATCTCCTTCATCATTCCTCCATCCGGGAGCATTTGCAAGCTTTCTCCGCCACTAGCTCAAGCATTCCTCGCCGAGGAGACCATAGAAGCGCTGAAGATCGTTGGAGCGGTGACAACCTCCTTCGAGTTAGCACACCATCTGAGGGCCGAGCCAGGAGAGAGCCCGACAACCCCTCATTTCGGCCGAGAACCCAAGATGCGGTGACATCTTCTTTGTGGTCCTCTCTAACCCTTGATGCATGTACTTTCCTTGTGTTGTTGTATGAACGCTTGTTAGGTTAATATTATGTATTCTTGCTTGTGTTCATGTGCAATGATGATGTGGTGGCAAGAATAGCCCTTTTTGTTGTTGTGATAGCCTAGGTTGTTTGTGTGTGAAGCCACCTAGCAATTGCTAATGGTGATGTTAGCGAAGAGGTGAATACGATCCTCACAAAACCTCGCACTGTGGACACTGCACCCGCTCACCGAAGCGCGGCATCGCGGCCGCTGCACTCACCCACACCTTGCGAAGCGGTGCTTTTCGACCCGCATTTCTCTTCATTCTGCAATAGCGTAGGAACCCAAATCACAACCCCCCTTTGTTACTTAGTTATCCTTTTAACTAATTTCCGGTTTGAGCAAATCATACTACCCAACTTGCTGTCCTTTGAGAGCGATATCCGGGGAGTTCCTCCCTATTTTATTACTTGAGCGACCGGTGCACTGCCGTCGTATCGCATTTCGTGCTTGCTAATTAGCAGTGCTAAAATAGCGCATCAAGTTTTTGGCGCCGTTGCCGGGGACTGCAAGCGTGTATGATTTGTTTTTCTTTGGAAATTCATTTTAGGGTTTTTTTTATTATCTTCTTTTGTGTTGAAGAGGGTGTATGCATAGAACAGATCCCGGTGAGTGTGCAGCATTTGACCCTGAAATAGAGCGTACCCTCCGGGCGCGTCTCCGTGCTGCTGCCACCATGGATGTTAATGGAAATCAGGCTGAACCTGGAGTGGGAAATGTACCGGTCGTGGGTCAGGTAGCTGACGAGAATGAAGTGGCTAGGCCACGACCCAGGACTATGAGAGATTACACTACACCCACTGTTGGGAGTGTGTACCCTGGATTTGGCCCGGCTATCACCAACAACAACTTTGAGATAAAGCCGGCCATCCTGAACATGATCCGCAACCAGGCCCAATTCTCTGGGTTAGCCAGTGAAGACCCCCATCTTCATTTGGTTGAATTCGCAGAAATTTGCGGGACATTTCGGTACGCAGGGTTGGCTGACGAGACGGTGAAGCTCAGGTTGTTCCCTTTCTCTCTACGTGACAAGGCAAAGGCGTGGCTCCACACGATACCACATGGCACAGCTATCACTTGGGACGCTCTGCAAGAAAAATTTCTGGCGAAGTTCCATCCTATCGATAAAGTCGTAAACTTGCGGAGGGAAATTGCAACCTTCCAACAACACGATCAGGAGGCTCTCTCAGAAGCTTGGGAGAGGTTCATGAACCTTCTCCGGAAATGTCCAAAGCATGAGCTGCAACCATGAACCATATTAGAAATTTTTTATTTTGCTATTGAGCCTAACTACAGGGCCATGATTGATGTTGCTGCAGGTGGACTTCTGATGAACCACACCCCCGAAGAGGCATTAAGGATCGTCCAAGACACTGTCATTCAAAGCTCCTTTTGGATTGCTGGAAGAAACGCTCCAAGGAACGCTCGGGGACTCTTTGAGGTGAACACATCTGGCTCACCTGCTGAAAGTACCATGCTACTAAAGAGGCCTACCCTCCCTTCTTCCTCAGTAATGATGATATCATGCCAAGGTTGTGGAAGCCTGGGGCATCATGTATATGAGTGCCCCACAGGTGAGCAACCTACCGAAGTTTTTTTTGATGAAAGCGTCAATTATATTAATGATCAAAATCATGGAGCATCGTTTAATAATGCCTATAACTCGGGCGTGAGGAGTCATCCAAACTTCTCTTGGAAACAAAATGCTCCAGGCCAACGATGGCAAGGAGGCTCGCATCAATTCGATGTTCAAGCCTCCGGTAGCCAACCGCGGCCGCCTCAACCGAGTTATAATCAAGGTGCTCCAACTCCTAAGAAGAGCAACCTTGAAGAAATGATGGAAAGGTTTATGCATGCTGCGAACTCGAATATGGTTAACCAAACCGCGTCCATGCGAAGCTTGGAGACGCAATTGGGCCAATTGGCTCAATTGTTAATCGAGCGTTCGCAAGGGACCCTTCCCAGCAATACGGAAAAAAAAGGATTCTCATCCTAAAGTAAAGCTTGCTTGGAAATCTTCCGTTCCAATCCCACTCGTCGGTTTCTGTTATGATTGAGCTAACTGACTGAAACCTTTTGCGGTCGGGTAGGACCTATCCTATTAATCAAGGGAAGAGTCTTACCGACACGTAGTGGTTAACCCAAGTGAATTAGTAATCACTTGTTCTATTAATAATTTCCAAACTGCTGCCTTATGTGACTCCGGTTCATCCCGCAACATCCTTGCATTGCAAGACGTTGCTAAATTGCAACTCGAGATGAACACGGACGATCGGAAGTCTTTGGTGCTTGCTAATGGGACCATTATTCAGTCGGAGGGAGAAGTGAAGAATGTTGAAGTCATGGTTGAGGGCACGGTGGTGGTCTCTGACTTTCAAGTATTGGGACCCCAGGAGAATAAATCTATCCCCATCTTGGGAGTGCCGTTCTTGAAAGAGAGTAGTGCCACTTTGGATTTCTCTGCAGGGAGAGTTGTCATTCCTACTTGCCCCAAGATTGTGACCGAAACATTGTCTCGCTCTCCCCAAAGTATTTCTGATAAATCTCTTAGTGATGCAGGAATCAGGGTTGAAATAACATCGTTGGAAGAAGAAAAGGATGAGAAGCAATCATGCGAAAAATAAGAAGAAGTAGATTTGCGAAAGGAATGTGACCCGGAGAGGAAGGAGAGCCTCGTTTCTGAACCCGCTAAGCAGAACTTAACTCGGGACAATGTCCCATTTTTATTTAACAAGAAATCTTGTAATAAACTTCTTAAACAGTCGGTCTCTTGGGCTGACCCAGTTGGCACTGCGGTAACGGGAGTGATGCCACCCACCACCAAGGTGGGAAAATCTGACGACTACCAACGCTGGCACTCTCCTACCGTGGAGAAACTGAAACAAGAAAGAAAATTGCGTGGTTCACGCTCCACTGCTTTCAGTGGCAAGATGGCAGAGGCTAGGGAAAAATTGGGTAACACCCATTTTGGCCCTAAAGCTTTCACCTCCAGCCTACGAGCCACTAGAGACTTGCACTACAAAAGCACGTATAGTGGATGTTCTTTTCTTATGTTGTGATCTGCGTTTGTGAAACTTTTCTCCAAATTTTCTGCTCTGTGAACAATGCTTAATACAGGTATTTGGTCCACCTTTAAGGACGTTAAACAAAAGGGCTTCTTGGGAGACAACCCATGGGGACCACCTGGTTCCGTTTGCCTTTTAATTCCTTTTATGTTTTGTTATTGCCTTTTTGCTAACATCATAGGTGGAAGCTCTCGCGTGGAGGATGAGGAAAGTGAAAAATTTAATGTTGGAACTACCGCACTTCTGGCACGCTCTTCTATGAGCATAGGTCAACTCTACCCCTTTCCTACTTATTTTTGAATTGTTTATTCTAGTTGGTTTTGATCAAGTCTGGGGGAGAGAGTGATCGGTGCACGTGCACACACTTTGCATGACATGTTAGAATGTGCTGAGTTAGGATTTGTATTTTGTTGCACACATTGCATACACTTGCACCTAGTTCACGCACACTTGATCACGCATGCTTATTGGGTATCGCTGCGAGGTTCCCCACTCGTAAGAATTGGATTGTTAGCGTATGAGTGAGGAGTAGAGAAAAATATTGACTCGAGTAGTGTTCTAGTCAAGTGCTCCCGTCACGCCTAGAAATTCAATTAGAGTAGAATAAAATTCAGAGTTATAATTTAATTATTTCTATTATAGTAGCTACAATTTATTTTACTTTAGCGGTGAATCCGGTGAATCCAACGGTAGCATAAGGTCGAGTGTAGCTAGACTAGTAGTAGCTTATTACTAGGGTCGGAAGGAAGGACAACCTTTCTCGGTGGCTAGAACTTGCACTAGGCGACTCTTGAAACGATTGCGTTGAAAGTACCCGTTATAAAATGTGATTAGGCCATTTCTTGATCCGTTTGTGCTTTTGAAATCCTTACCTACGTAATCACCGTTGCAAGCCCACTTGAGCCTACCTTTCCTCCTTGTTTTGCTCCATACGGCCGAACCTATTTTCGCACCAACCTTTGAGCTGAAAGAAATTTCTTTTTTGATCGCATTTGGTGTCATCTTTGTTGTGCATGGCAAATTTGAATTAGCTAAAGGAGCTATTTTATTGAGCATGTAAAAGTTATTTTGTCGAAAAGAGAAAAGAAAAGAAAAAAAAAGTTGTGCAAAAATAATATTCTCTCGACAAATTCAATTTATATTTGCCTTAGCACGCGCCTAGGGTTCAGTTGAAGTTTGGGGGTGTTGTGTAATTCTTGAAAATATTGTATTGGTGATTGTAATTTTTTTTGAGTGCTCGGGTTGTGTTGAATGCGATTCCCATCGTCCTTCTACTTACCTAGCCTAAACTCAACCTAAGCCCAATCCTAACCCATAAGTCCTATTGATTTTAGATACGAGTCGTCTCATGCAGTAGAGAGAGTGCGAACGTGCAAGCCTATGGACACCGACTTTGATGGATTTCTTAGGAGTTTGTCCCGAGCTTCGATTCGAGTAATACTCTACTCATTAGTCACGCTATTTTCCCTTTTGCGTGACTGAAAGATTCACCGGGATTCACCATCCAAGTAAAGTAAATTTTGAACTACTGTTCTAGAAATAGTTAGATATAATCTTGAGTTAAATTCTGTTCTAACGTATTTCTATGCACGTGCGCATGCGACTTCGCATAGGTCTCTACCGCTCAAACTCACGCTAACATCCAATTGTTCCGACAGGAGAGCTGAGTAGTTTGCCCGAGATGTGCAAATGGTTAAGTCTGAGGGTGTGATGAGTCCCATTTATATACATATTTATGGACTCTTCTTGGCCGATTATCTAGTCTATGCACTACACTTTAGGCATGTTTTCATTCATATTGGTTATTCCTTGCTAGGTGCACTCTTAGGCCCGTTTCGGTGTGCATTTGTGCTCCTTGTTATTGGGGGTAAGCACATGGTGCTCCCCTTCCATTTCTCTATGTTTATCTGGTGCTGGAGGTGTATTCCCAACTATTTTATCTTGTATGCAGGTGGCCGGATTATCTTGTATCCAGTTTTCTCCCAGAATTCATGACTGTGTGAAACGCACGGTCGTGCGTTTTCCTTGACGCACGGGCTGTTGCGGCCATGCGCTCTGATCTGGGTAGAAAATGATCGATCTGAATTTACTGGTGCGTTTTGACGGACGGGCGGAATCGCCCGTGCGTGAGTAAAACGCACGGTCTCCTGTTTCTCCTTGTTTTAGTCGTTTCTGAATTTACCCTTGCGTTTTGACGCACGAGCGGATTTACCCGTGCATGAGTAAATCGCACGGGCGACGCAGCTTCGTCTTCAAGCCAACTTTTATCTTTAATTAACGCACGGGCAATGCACGGTCGTGCATTCAACCGTGCGTGACCAAAATTCTGCATGTTTAGTATTTAAAGCAGGAATTGCTGCTGCCATCGGGAGAGGACAGCGAACTCGATCCCCCTCGCGGGAAAAGCCTGGAATCCCGCCATTTTCACACCTTCCACCGTAGGAGACAAGAGGAGACCTTCTCCGGCGATCTCCTTCATCATTCCTCCATCCGGGATCATTTGCAAGCTTTCTCCGCCACTAGCTCAAGCATTCCTCGCCGAGGAGACCATAGAAGCGCTGAAGATCGTTGGAGCGGTGACAGCCTCCTTCGAGTTAGCACACCATCTGAGGGCCGAGCCCGGAGAGAGCCCGACAACCTCTCATTCCGGCCGAGAACCCAAGACGCGATGACATCTTCTTTGTGGTCCTCTCTAACCCTTGATGCTTGTACTTTCCTTGTGTTGTTGTATGAACGCTTGTTAGGTTAATATTATGTATTCTTGCTTGTGTTCATGTGCAATGATGATGTGGTGGCAAGAATAGCCCTTTTTGTTGTTGTGATAGCCTAGGTTGTTTGTGTGTGAATCCACCTAGCGATTGCTTGTGGTGATGTTAGCGAAGAGGTGAATTCGACCCTCACAAACCTCGCACTGTGGCCACTCCACCCGCTCACCGAAGCGCGGCATCGCGGCCGCTGCACTCACCCACACCTTGCGAAGCGGTGCTTTTCGACCCGCATTTCTCTTCATTCTGCAATAGCGTAGGAACCCAAATCACAACCCCCCTTTGTTACTTAGTTATCCTTTTAACTAATTTCCGATTTGAGCAAATCATACTACCCAACTTGCGGTCCTTTGAGAACAATATTCGGGGAGTTCCTCCCTATTTTATTACTTGAGTGACTGGTGCACTATCGTCGTATCGCATTTCGTGCTTGCTAATTAGCAGTGCTGAAATAGCGCATCAGTGATCATAACGATTGTTGAAACTTAATATCAAGTGGATGTCGTGCTAAGTGTAAAAGATGCGTGTTGTATGAATGATTGCGTCAGACGAGATGACATTGATGGAAGCGATTGATAATGATATAGATAATGACCGTTGTACTAGAAGATGAGATTAAGGCTTGCTTCTACATTTCTAATACATAAGAGAGACGATCTTGCGGGTACAATAACTATTTGGGTATTTGAGGTTTGACCCAAGGATATGACATCGTGAATTTTATGGTTGTTCACCCGTTTGACTTTGAGGCCATCCTCATTTAATGCAAAAAATTTGGATGCACGGAAGTGATGATGTTGGAAGTGCTACACGTTATTTGGATAACAATGCTTGGGATTGGAAGAATCAATTTATTTTTGCAAATCTAAAGCACATGACTCCTTTGGTGGAGGATTCTAAATTTTATCCCGAGGCACGAGTAGTAACCTCATGTGCATTGGGGTCACTGATCTTAAGGGGGTTTAGATCAAAGGTGCAATGAAAGTTGGTTTATTAAGGTGAGGGAACAAGGGAGTATGGGTTTCGGTTGTTTCCAACCTGCCCGTAGAGTGGGCATGGCTACAAACCCAACTATGTCTTATCACCACAATATTTGTGTTTGCATCAGGATGAGAGACACTTAAGATTTCTCTGTGCATAATTTGGATTATAAGTGTCATGAAGTATAACAGAAGTACACTCGGGAGAAATTGGAAGTGAGGTAATGTGAATGAGTTGACCCTCACTAGTGGTGAGTGGGATTTAAAGTGTACTCCAGATGACTTTTGTGATCTGAACTTAAACCCCCTAACCTCAACTTAAATTTCGGGGACAAAATTGTTTCTTCGTTTATTGGATTTGTAACATGCCAGTGTGCGCTAGGCCCCTATGATGAAAATAAAAACCAGCGTCTACATTTTCTTTTGCAATAATATGTATGATTATGACGAAGTGCGATTTCATGATTATTTGTTCGTCGGCGGCAACATACGAATAAAGATGTTGTTATCTTAGTATACCAAGGCCATGTTCCATGATTTCTGATAATTTATATGGCAGCTGCTAATAGGAAAGAAATTATGTGTGGATAGCAATTTTTGGTGACTAGATTTTACGGAGGTGTTTGTTTTGGAAAAATTTTAAACATGTCGCATTAAATAATTACTATTATGCATTAAATCATGGAGCCGACTGAGTATTGTTGGGCTTGGTAAGTATTGAGAAGTGATATAGAATCATACAAGAAATAATGATGGACAGGTTCTTTGGACAAGTTCCTTATTGGTTGGTTGAACCAGCTGAGAACTTTGGGCATTACCGGAATTGGGCTTTATTTATTTAATAAGGTTGGTTTTGAGCTTTTATTAAAGGAAGGTTAAAATAAAATGCATTAGCTGAGGCGGTGGTGGAAATGAAATCGAGAAGTCCTTTATGATTTTTTTTACTTTTCCTGGAATCCGCCGACTCTTCTTTTCTTACTCTCGGTGATATTGCGGTTAGGGCATGGCGTCGATACCCTTCTCTTATCTTCTCCTCTCCTCCTCTCCCTATCTCTGAACTTCACAAAAGACTGCGGGAATCAGTGAGTATTGCTGGGATCGAAGGTTGCGTGGCTTCGTTTGAGCTGGAGCTTAGTCGGGTTTACGATTTCTAAAGCAGTGCCCGATTCTTCTTCTAGCTCACTGTAAGCTTTTCTTCTTCCTTTCCCCCTCTGAACTCCTATTTATTGGTGTTGGATTCCATCATAAGATCAAGCAAGGATTTATTTCAGTCCTATGTTATTGTTGGCCGGCTATTTGTTTTCCTGGGGGGGGGGGGGGGGGGGGGGGGGGGGGGGGAAGCCTATTATAGTTTGCTGCCAATTCTTTTTGGTTGCTGTTTAGAATTCCTGTTAAGAGCTATGAGTCAAATCGATTAGTAACTGTTGGGGTTTTTACTTGCTTGGCCGGCTGCTGCTATTAAGTATCCCTACTTTGATTTACTGAATCTTGGGTTTTATCTTACCCAAGCCGAGTGCTGCTAGATCTATATACCTATACAGTTTTGTGTCGAGTGCTGCCAGATCTATATACCTATACAGTTTTGTTTTGATGTGGTATTGGGAAGGGCTGATTGAGTTCCATTTTAATTCTTGTTATTATTTTGCTTATTCTTCTTGATGGGCTGATAAGGTGGCTGATAACTGTTGATATGCCTTTGTATTCCTTTTCCTTTATTAGAGGAAGATTACAGTTAATTTGGACCCATAGTGCCGTGCCTAGCGATATTCCTCTTTCCTTTGGTGTGCTGTTGGGAGATTTGAGCTAATTTTATTATTAACTACTGGGGCTTTTAGTTTGGGTAATGTTGACAGATTACATGTTGGATATTTCTGTGGACCAGGACCCTTTAATCAGTCTTGGCCAACTGTCGCCATGCCGCGGAGGAGACAACCGCGATCGTCGGCCGGAAATCAGGTGACTTCCTCCCCTCTCCCTTGGTGCTAGATCTTTAGATCTGAATATTAGGCGAGACATTGAACTCAGAAGAGTTTGATCCAGTGAGTTTCATGAAGTTTCGTAGGAAGAGACCACGCTAGAACTTTCATTCTAGGGCGTCGTTCGCCATGTTATTATCTTCAATCAACTCTTCTCTTCAATACGAAGATTTAGAGCTTGATTCCGTGAAGACTGGTGGTATGTGGAGGGAGTATTAGAGGAGAGAGGTTCCGGCTAAAGCCTAAGTCATCGGTTGAAGAAGATGATGAACAGTAAAAATCGGGTTTGCTTGACGGTTCGTGCTGATTTCTTATTGGCTGAAGGAAGAGCAGATTTGAACGTGATTTTTAGCGAGATCTGATTGGATGTGGACCTTGGGCTCAACTATAAAGTTGTAGCCCTTGTGATACCTTTCCAACGACTGGTTGCACGGCTTGTGTGGAGCCTGGTAGCTCCCTCAAAGTCACTTTTTTGATGCAGCACACCCAGGGCCGCCCCACCCTGGCTCAGCCAGAAGAAACACGTTCCGGTCGCACCGCCGGGCTGCATCCCAAGCACCCCGACCCATCTCCGCACCTATTCTCAGCGTTGTAGGATGTTGGGGCGGGGTCTCGAACCCAGCCCCCTTGATGAGAACCTTTCCTAACAGGCCTCATCACCAACTGACCTGCAGGTCAGTTGGTGATGAGGCCTGTTAGGAAAGGTTCTCATCAAGGGGGCTGGGTTCGAGACCCCGTGTCAGTTGGTGATGAGGCCTGTTAGGAAAGGTTCTCATCAAGGGGGCTGGGTTCGAGACCCCGCCCCAACATCCTACCGCGCTGAGAATAGGTGCGGAGACGGGTTGGGGTGCTTGGGCGGCAGCCGGTGGTGCGACCGGAACATGTTCCTACTGGCTGAGCCAGGGTGGGGCGGCCCTGGGTGTGCTGCATCACCTTGGGTGCTTGATAGCACGGGTGTGCATGGGAATTACATGGTGGTGCATGAATCCTGGTTGGAGGATTACTTGTGCCGGGTCTACGGGCTTGCTAGTCGTGACACCGACAGAAGCCGACAGTTAGGCTCTAGACCGGTTGGGTTGGACTCTTGGTGCTCACCTACCTAAGTCCCCTTCTGTGTCCTTGAAGGCTCAGCATGTTGTGAGCAGTACGTAGGGTCTCCGCTGTGTGTTCTTAGCGTCGAGGCGTACAGAGGCCTAGGACTCGTAGTGTTCATACCCTCCTAGCAGTGGAGGAGCTCGTTCCACTGTCTCCGTCTGGCCACGACGGGAGATGCCTGAGGGGTTAGCTACCTCTCAAAAAGCAAGAACTAAAGGTCTATGTCGACATAGCAAATATGCATGGGTGAGTCATCATATCATAATTGTTGAAAATGTTGAAGTGGAAGTCTGTGAAGTTGGCGGTCTGGGGAGGAGACCGCGCGGTCTGGTCTGACCGCACGGTCTTGCAGTCTCCTCTGGAGCTCTGACTTTTCTGGTCTAGCCGCGGGCTTCTCGGCGTGACCGTCGTTCTTCTGTCCAAGGGTGCAGAGGTGTGGCCTCGCGGTCTGGTCGTGTGACCGCGTGGCGGAGCAGGTTTCTGCCTGGTAAAGGCAGAGCGCGGTCTGGTCCTTGTGACCGCGTGGTGCGGGCAGCCCGGTCTGGAGGCTGTCCGAGTTTCTTGCGGTGCGCATGGACTAAGGTCTTCTTAGTCGCGCGGTCTCCGGTTTGTGTTCGCATGGCTGGTCCTTCGGCGATTAGCTGGCATTTGTGGTCACAGGTGGTTGATCGACTTGGCGGGCTTTTGGCCTAGTCAGTCTGGTGTGTTCGCGGTCGCTGGAGGAGGTCGGGTGGCGAACACAGGTGGTGAGCATCATGATCGGGCAAGTTGTCATGATCGCGCAGCTTATGTTGAAGTCGGCGAGCTCACCAAGCAGGAGGATCTTTTGCTGATCGCGCGGGTTGACCGGTATGGTCGCGCGGTCAAGGGGTGGTGATCCTATCCCATAGGGTGGTGACTGGATCAGGTCTCACGCCTATAAATAGGAGCCACTGTAGCAGTAAAAAAATTGCACCAAGTGTAAGCTGAGCTCGCGACCTGTTCTTGCGGTCTCTTTTGTGACCGGTCGGTCCTGCTGATCGAACTTGTTTTGTGCAGCTTCTGCAGATTGTGCGAGTAGCAGCAGTCACCTCCTCTTCTGAAGGTGTTCAGGTGGTCTCGCGGCTTGCTGTGTAGTTTGCTGGAGTTCGGGAGGATCAGTGGAGTCCAGGAGTTCGCGTGGTTCTCAGTTGGTGTTGTTCAAGGCGCAGGCAGGCAGTTCGGGCGATCTGGTTTTCTAGCCGGGCAGACTGTCAAGTCGAGTGGTCAGGCGGTCTCAGTTAGTCAGACCGTTGGTTTTCCTTTCTGTTGCTTTTCTCTTCTGTTTTTTGTGTACTGGCGAAATCATGTCTCGCCATGTATACCTCGCCCTGTAAAGAAAAATTTTGATTATCAATAAAGATTGCGTTTGTTTCATGTGCTTCTGGTTGTTTGGCTTGAACTTTTAGTTATACAATTCCTGCTCACTCCTAGATCTAAGGAAAATTTCACATGGTATCAGAGGAAGGTTGGAGTGGATAGAGTAGTGAATAACTAAAAGTTGTCATCGCCTTTGTGAAGAAGGAACCAGTGGTAGAGCCATGGAAGCAAGGGGTCTTGGAATTGAGATGCTTACATCGACTAACTTTAAGAAGTGGAAGTCGTGTATGCAAAGTTATCTTCTAGGTGAGGACCTCTGGGATGTGGTTGGAGGATAGAGCACGGAGGAAGTTATCCTGATTGGGGACAATGGTCACGAGGTGAGGAACTGGAGGCGGATTAATGCCAAAGCAGAGTTCGCCCTGAAGAGGGCAATTTCACCTGACCTGTTTGATCACATCTTGGGGTGTGGATCGGCTGCAGAGATCTGGAGAGCCCTGGATGGGCTGTTTAACAAAAAGAATGTGGCAAGACTTCAATTCTTGGAGAATGAGCTGGCCAGATTGGCTCAAGGTGACCTTTCTATCTCTACGTTCTTCTTAAAGATGAAGAACTTGTGCGCCGAGATTTCAGCGCTGGATCCTGATGAGCCAATTTCTGAGGCGAAGCTGAAGAGGCACATCATTCGTGGCTTGCAGAAGGAATATGTTGCCTTTGTGACGTCGGTGCAGGGTTGGGCAAATCAGCCGTCTCTGCTGGAGCTGGAAAATCTACTTGCTTCGCAGAAGAGTCTGGCAAGGCAGATGGCGGGGGTGTCAGTGTCTGGGGGAGATGGCGAAGTTCTCTTCACAGGGAAGAAGAAGAAGTGGGATAAGAAGAAGACCGCTGGAGGAGGCAATGGGCCTTCAACTTCTGGACAACAGGAGAGGGGCTATGCTCCTAAGGCTGAAGGGAAGAAGAAGGGAGAAGGTCCCAAGTGCTTCAGGTGCAGAAAGGTTGGTCACATCAGGAAGGATTGTCGGGTGAATCTTCAGCCGGGACATGCTGCTGCAGGAAAGGAGGAAGCTGATGCCAGACAGATTGATGGAGGATGGGGAGGAGCCTTCTCGGCTTCTGTTGGAGCTACGACTTCTATCAACTATTAGGAGGACTGGATCGTGGACTCAGGGTGTGGTCATCACCTCACCGGGGACGAGTCGAAGCTTTCTTCAGCGCAGCCTTACTCAGGTAATGATGCCATTATTGCTGCTGATAATACCGTGCATGCTGTCGAGAAGGTGGGGGTTGTTTCCTTGGGCAGTGATAGAGGGTCGCTTACGTTGAAGAGTGTCTATCATGTGCCTGCAATGAAAAAAAACCTTTTCTCCGTGACCAACGCTGTAGACGTTGGGTATCATGTTCTGTTTGGCCCAACAAAAGTGAAGTTTCTTCGGAATGTTGAAGCAGTGAAGGCTGAGGTCGTTCATGTCGGGAGGAGGACAAAAGACTTGTTCGTTTTATCGACAAGTTCCTATGTCGACAAGATGAGGACGAATGATAGTGTCGTGATATGGAACGAGAGATTGGGGCATGCAGGGATGGATAAGTTGAAGGCTATGGCGGTGAGAGGTCTGGTCAAGGGCCTGCCTAGTTTATCTTTCTACGGAGACGGTCATGTGTGCGCGGGATGTCAGTTCGGGAAGTCTCATCGACTACCGTTTGACAAGTCGCAGACAAAGAGTAGTGTGTCGTTGGAGTGCATCCACGATGACTTGATGGGACCGACTGCTACCCCAAGCCTCGGAGGCAGCAGATATATGCTGGTGTTAATCGATGACTACACCAGATATGTTTGGGTATATTTCTTGAAGGAGAAGGCGGAGGCGTTTGCCAAGTTCGTGGAGTTCAAGGAGCTTGTGGAGGGTCGACTTGGCCTGCGGGTTAAGAAGCTGAGGACTGACAACGGAGGGGAGTTCACCTCTGGTGAGTTCTCTACTTTTTGCAGGAAGGCAGGCATCCGGAGGGAGCTTACTTGTGCGCATACTCCACAACAAAACGGAGTTGCAGAGCGGAAGATCCATCATCTGACGGAGACCTGCAAGTGTTGGCTGCATGCCAAGAGTATCCCAAAGTCCATCTGGGCGGAGGGAATGTCTTGTGCTGCCTATATCATCAACATGATGCCTCTCAGTCCCATCAATATGAAGACCCCGCATGAATTGATGTTCAAGGAAAAGCTAAGCGTGGTGCATCTTCGGGTGTTTGGTTCCACCTGTTATGTGCACGTTCCAAATGCGCTTCTGACGAAGCTAGATGCGAAAGCAAGGAAGCTAGTCTTCGTGGGTTACGATGATCGGAAGAAGGGCTGGAAGTGCATGGACCCCGAGACGCGGAGATTTGTTGTATCTCGCGACGTCGTGTTCGACGAGGTGACATCTTACAAGGGGAGTTCTGGTGTTGAGCTACCAGAAAGCAGGGTGGAGGAGCTGGAGAAAGCTATGGAAAATCTTCAGGTGGAGCTACCTGTGTCACCATGTGGTCCATCAATATCTAGTTCTGAGACAGAGGCTTCTGGTTCAGGAAGCAGGGGGAGCGATGCTCCTAGTACATTTGGGAGGGGAGATAGGGAAGAAGCAGCTGAGGATACTGCGAGTCAGGGGAAGGCATTGCGAAGATCGAAGCGAACTATCATTGCCCCTGAAATCTATACAGGGGGAAACATGGTGAGCTTTGTCTTGTGTTTCTTCGCTGGTCCCTTGGATGAGAGAGAGCCGTCGAGCTTTGAAAAGGCCAAAGGCGTGCAAAAGTGGGATTCAGCTATGCAGGAAGAGATGAGTGCTCTTGAAAAGAATGAGACTTGGTCTCTGGTGCCCAAGCCCAAGGGTATCACCCCTGTGACATGCAAGTGGGTCTACAAGCTCAAGAAGAAGGCTGACGGCAGTATCGAGCGATGCAAGGTTCGCATTGTGGCTCGGGGATTCTCGCAGCAATACGGTGAAGACTATGAAGAGACATTCAGTCCGGTGGCAAAAATGACTTCAGTTCGGGTTGTGATTGCCTTGGCGGCGTGTTGGGGGTGGCAGATTTGGCAGCTCGACGTAAAGAATGTGTTCTTGTACGGCGAGATTGACAAGGACATCTTCATGGTCCAGCCGCCAGGCTTCGTATCTGAAGATTTTTCCAGATCATGTCTGCAAGCTGAAGAAGGCCTTGTATGTAACGACCCAAAACGTGAAATGACCCAAATGAATATACTAAAATTTCAATAAAAAGTTTGTCCCCTATGATGAAAATAAAAACCAGTGTTTGCAATTTTAATAATATGTATGTTTATGAAGAAGTACGATTTCATGATTATTTGTTCGTCGTCGGTAGCATAAGAATAAGGGTGATGTTACCTTAGTATACCAAGGCCATGTTCATTTATTAATAAAGTTTATATGTGAGCTGCTATAAAGGTGTGCTGGCAATTTCTGGTAGGGTGCTAATAGCATCTACTATTCCGTGTACTAATAACATTTGCTACTAGGTGTGCTTATAACAATGACTATTAGATATCCTAATATCCTTGCTATTCTAAGGTGTGCTGATAGCAATTGTGGGTTTTAATTAATTGGGATTAGCTTTGAAGGCGGTGGACTTTATATGCTTATTCACGATTTTCTCTCCCGATCCCTATCCTTTTCCCTGTCTGGAGCTTTTGTCGGGCTGGAAACTAGGGCTGGCAGCGACCCCTCTTCCTCCTCGACGATCCTTCCTTCCCATGTTGTCGCCGGTGTTAGAGAGCTTGCCTCTACCTTTGAGATTATGCCTTGGCTGTTGTGCTCATGCGGTGTTGATGTTTGTGAACAGCAGGTTTTGATCGAGATATTGGCACTGTAAGCTCCTCCTTCCTTTTTATCTCCTCATCTCTACATAATGATTTCTCGTGGATGGTTATAGCTTTATCAATTCAGGATTTGGGAGAATTTCATGACTTGTGCCCTAAGAAATTTCTATACCTCTTGCCTTCTCACCTTGGCTTTGGCCGGCTAGGGTTATGTAGGGGCATTTTGATGAATATCCATAGCCTCTGATAAGGGGTTTTGTTCTGCTATTGATGTTGAAGGGACTTTTCTATTATTGGTATTACACTTGGAGGCCAGCTGTTACTCTTGTTCATCCTTTCTTATGGTTTGCTTAAATCAAAAATAAAAGGGGGTTTTAAACTTGATACTTTTGAACCATGCTGATGGGTATGCTGGCAAGCTGGGAGAGATGAATTCAGGTTTAGTCTGGTCTCTCTTTAAAAGATCATGGCCGGCTGGGTTATGATTGCTCCTCTTTGCAGCTTGGTGGCTGTGCTGTTAGGAGAATTGAGTCAAAATTGTTACTTAAGTTGTGCCTTTCACCTTAATTAGAATGGCTGTTATTTATTTTTGTTGGACAACTCTTAAATGATTACATGTTGGCCGGCTATTCCTATTCCTGTCAAAAGTGCTGCTGCTATGAAAAACTTTAAGTTCATGTTCATTACCTTACTGCTCCTCTTCCATGTTATAAATTGGGCTTGAGTTAATGTTGGCCGGCTGATTTTTATTATGGAAACTAGTGAGTAGTTATATGTCTATATATTGGGTGTTACCTTGTGAAAATAGTGGGTTGAACTGGGTTATATTTTTGACTTGAACTCGCCTCTTTGATGGTCATTTAAACTAGAAGACGGGTTCAGTAGCTTCCAAATGATGTAATTATAGTAGTCAATATTGTAGCTATAGCGAGGTGCAACCCCGATATAATCGACCCTAAATGATATGATGCTTATACAGATACCACGGAGGATGGCACCTCAAAATAGATATGACAATGCTATGAACACTGATACTGATGGTGAGAGCTACCTGTTTCATTTATGCTTTATGGCTTTACTTCCTTTTTATATACACACTCTTTTTTTTATACTGAATGTTACATGCATAGTTGATATCACTGATATTAAATGTCGCTATATTGTATGGCCTTGAAAAAGGCAAACAGGCGAATGATATTTCTGAGGGGATTATAAAAATGAATAACTCACTTTATGTAAGCTTGTCGACACGAGGTTATGTTACGGGTGAATTGAAGTGCATGCATATGAATGAAATGAATATGATGAATTGCCAAGTCAGTCGGCCGTAGGCGGAAACGCGTGTGCACGTACTGATTTGGATACAGGACCCAGAGGGGTCGGGCCAGTTTACCGAGTCAGTCGGCCGTAGGCAGAAATGCGAGGCACGTTCTGATTCGGATAGATGACCCAGAGGGGTCGGGCCCATAGAAAATGAAAATGAAGTTGAATGTCAATTCAATCGCCCCTAATATATCCTAAGAAAAGAAATAGTCATGGAAATACTGATATAAAGTTATTAAGATACATGGATAAATGTTTATAGACATGAAAACTGATATAAAGTTATGTATTTGCACTGCTTCCATGATATAGAAACAGTTATGATACTTGCATTGTTTACATGTTCCATAGTTCATATGAATGATATAGCTCCTTATACTGTTTATGAATACTGATATGTTTCCCCCAGTTATTATGTTCTCTCATAGATACTGATACACAGACACACTGCTTTAAAGTTACATGGTACAGGATATGGTTATGATCTTATATTGCCCATAATGTTTTAGTGATACTAACATGTTCATGTAGTTATATGCTTCATAAGTTCACTACTGAGACAGATAAATGGTTAGTATGAAAAACATATTTTAACATGCGTAAGTTTTACTTTAAATATTTACAGCAATGAAAGAGGTATATCCTCACTTAGTCATATTTTTATGACTAAGCCCGTCGTCAAATTTTGTAGGTAACGGACATGACTTGGGATACGCACAACCAAATGAACTTATTAAGATAGAATAGAAAAGATTCAGCGAATAATGCAAGGTATGAAAGTAAATTTATATTATGTGTTGTTTATTTCATATTCACTAGCCTTACTTCAACCTGGGACACATGTAAGAACATAGCTTAAATACAAATGTATGTGGGGTCCAAATAGGGGCCTCACACTGTATGGGTTGAAGCAAGCGCCGAGGGAGTGGTATGGAAATATTGCAGAATATCTCCTATTCTGCGGGTTTGGTGCTTTAGACTCAGACTCAAGCTTGTTCGTCAAGAAGAGCGGGGAGCTTCAAGTCATCGTGCTGCTTTACGTCGACGATATGAACTTGACGGGGAATTCGAAGGAGGAGGTAGTGCAGCTTCAGGCAGAGCTATCTATCAGGTTTGAGATGAAGGATCTGGGTAAGCTTCACCATTTCCTTGGACTCGAGGTGCAGAGGAAGGAGAGTGGAGTGCTGGTGTCCCAGGCTGGATATGCGGAGCGAATCGTGGAGCGGTTCGGCATGAAGAAATGGAAGTGCATCTCTACACCTCTGGAGAAGGCCATGAAACTTCGGAAGGATGAGGGGAGGATTCTGGAAGATCCGCTGGTGTTTCGGGCTCTCGTTGGGAGCTTGATCTATCTGACGATCACTAGGCCGGATATTGCATATGCAGTTGGCAGGGTGAGTCGGTATATGGCGGAACCACGGATGCCTTATCTTCTAGCGGCCAAGAGTATATTGAAGTACGTCAAGGCGAATTCAGATATGGGTCTCCTTTACAGGAGGGATGAGGGCTTCGAAGTGCATGGGTACATGGATGCAGATTACGGGGGAGATTCAGATGATCGGAAGTCGACGTCTGGATACGTCTTCATGGCGGGCCCCACGGCTATATCATGGTGCAGTAAGAAGCAGGATTCTGTGTTTGTCTCAACCACTGAAGCGGAATACAGGGCTTCGGCCTTGGCAGCTCAGGAAGCCATCTGGCTTAGGAGGTTGGTTGGAGACGTCCATAAGGAGGTTCGGGGTCCGACTTTGCTCCGCGGCGATAACGAGAGTGCTCTCAAACTGATTACTAATCCAGTTTGTCACGCGCGGACCAAGCATATCGAGATCGAGCATCACTTCATTCGTGAGAAGGTGCTGGAGGGGTCTCTTTCGGTCGAGCATGTTCGGAGCTAGGACAACGTTGCTGATATTTTCACAAAGGCGCTGGCGAAGGGGTCGTTTACTCGGCAAAGGAGTTTACTAGGGCTGTTTTCAACTTCCCACTTCAAGGGGGAGTGTTGAAAATGTTGAAGTGGAAGTTTGTGAAGTTGGCGGTCTTGGGAGGAGACCGCGCGGTCTGGTCTGACCGCACGGTCTTGCGGTCTCCTCTGGCGGTCTGAATTTTCTGGTCTAGCCGCAGGCTTCTCGGCGTGACCGTCGTTCTTCTGTCCAAGGGTGCCGAGGTGTGTCCGCGCGGTCTGGTCGTGTGACCGCGTGGCAGAGCAGGTTTCTGCCTGGTAAAGGCAGAGCGTGGTCTGGTCCTTGTGACCGCGTGGTGCGGGAAGCCCGGTCTGGAGGTTGTCCTGGTTTCTTGCGGTGCGCGTGGACTAAGGTCTTCTTAGTCGCGTGGTCTCCGGTTTGTGTTCGCATGGCTGGTCCTTCGGCGATTAGCTGGCATTTGCAGTCACAGGTGGTTGATCGACTTGGCGGGCTTTTGCCCTAGTCGATCTGGTGTGTTCGCGGTCTCTGGAGGAGGTCAGGTGGCGAACACAGGTGGTGAGCATCATGACCGGGCGAGTTGTCATGATCGCGCGGCTTATGTTGAAGTCGGCGAGCTCACCAAGCAGGAGGATCTTTTGCTAATCGCGCGGGTTGACCGGTCTGGTCGCGCGATCAAGGGGTGGTGATCCTATCTCATAGGGTGGTGACTGGATCAGGTCTCACACCTATAAATAGGAGCCACGATAGCAGCAAAATAATCGCACCAAGTGTAAGCTGAGCTCGCGACCTGTTCTTGCGGTCTCTTTTGTGACCGGTCGGTCTTGCTGATCGAACTTGTTTTGTGCAGCTTCTGCGGATTATGCTAGTAGCAGCGGTCACCTCCTCTTCTGAAGGTGTTTGGGCGGTCTCGCGGCTTGCGGTGTGGTTTGATGGAGTTCGGGAGGATCAGTGGAGTCTGGGAGTTCGCGTGGTTCTCAGTTGGTGTTGTTCAAGGCGCAGAAAGGCAGTTCGGGCGATCTGGTTTTCTAGCCGGGCGTACTGTCAAGTTGAGCGGTCAGGCGGTCTCAGTTAGTCAGACCGTTGGTTTTCCTTTCTATCGCTTTTCTCTACTGTTTTTTGTGTACTGGCAAAATCATGTCTCGCCATGTATACCTCGCCCTGTAAAGAAGAATTTTGATTATCAATAAAGATTGCGTTTGTTTCATGTGCTTCTGGTTGTTTGTCTTGAACTTTTAGTTATACAATTCCTGCTCACTCCTAGATCTAAGGAAAATTTCACAATAATCATTGCATTGCATTCATATCATAATCATTGCATTGCATTCATCATTCATAATCATAACATTGCACCGCATCGGTTCCATCATATAAATTAGCATGAGCACTTTTATATGATGGGTTCTAGATTGGAAACCTTAACTTATAAGTTTGTATGAGCATTCATATAAGTTAAGGTACGTTTTGATGTTGTTTACTCCTGTTTATATATACTGCTTACTTCTGTACTGATACACTGCTAGTATAGATTGTTGGGGTTACCATTGTGATCTAGAAGTAGTCAAACATGTAGTCTCACTGCCAACGCGATATGAGCCTGCAGGGTCGCACATAAGAGCATGTGGAGAAGTTGGAAGATTGACTGTGTTGGTAAAGGTTACCAATCACCATATAGAATCGGGGAGGTAAAGCAAATGTTGCTGTCGGAATTCATCGGAATTCGTCGGATATGATTCGTCGGATTCGTCGGAATTCGTCGGATCATTCCGTGGAAACTCGACGAATTGTTACAGAGATCCTTAACTCGGCAAATGTTGCCGTCTAATATGATTCGTCGGATTCGTCGGATTGTTCCGTGGAAACTCGACGAATTGTTACAGAGATCCTTAACTCGGCAAATGTTGCCGTCTGATATGATTCGTCGGAATTCGTCGGATTGTTCCGTGGAATCCCGACGAATTGTTACAGAAACTCCAATTCTGCTGTGTGGTCTGCGAATAGCAATTCTTCTAGAAGCCTGTTTATGCTTTGGGTATAAATAGATCTTCTTTTAGGGTTCTTATCACTTACGAAAGGTTCAACCGGCGGAAGGAGTTCCGCCACTCGCCCGAACCCTAGACGGAAAGAGTTCCGCCGCCCCGTTCGCCTCCGCCGACCTCCTCTCCGGCGATCGTCATCGTGATTGTTCTTCCTGGAGCGAACCTAGCAGTTCGTGGAAGTGCAAGGTGCAGTCGTTCTTCTCCCGGCTCGTGTGGATCACTGTAGAGACGTAGACATCATTCTACGTGAGGACTCTCGCATAGCCACTGACAGGATTCTTCTTCTTGGAGCACCTAGGTTGGATTCGATCCAACTCCATTAAGGTAATTTATGCCTAGTAGTTTTCATTACTTCTTGATTCAATGTTCATGGCCGATCCGAATCTTTTTGGGTTGTTTCTCTTTATTTCCGCTGTGCCTACATACGATGTATGGTTGTAGAAAAACCCAACAGTGGTATCAGAGCTAGGTTCCAGTCATGAATGTTGTTTCAGAAGTTAGGTTATTCCAGTACGTGCAAATCTAGGTATTTGGAAGCGTTCTAAATGTCAAGATTTCTTCTTGGAATATCACATTTGATGTGATTTTGTGTGGTTTCTGGTGGTGGGATTTCAAAAATTTGGTCGGGGCTCTGCCCCGCATCCCGTTAGGGGCTCTGCCCCTAAGACCCCGCCACGGGCGCGGCCCCTTGGATCCCCGCCAGGAACGTCTGGGATTTCATGGTAATTTCTAATTGTTAGAAATTGTTATCTCCTTAGCAGTAACCGTCCCTCAAGTGGTTAATGAACCCTTGTATTGTTTAGGATTTTGAATCCAACAATGAGAGACGAGCTTGTCTACTGCTTTAAGTCGAGTTATCTTTGCCTTTGTCCAATGCATGTAAATCTAAAGATTTGGAAGAGTTCTAAATGTCCAGATTTAGCCCTTTCGTCTATCAAAGGTTAATAGTCTTATGTTGTGCACATAAGGGATGCATGTGGATTTTAGAAAGCTTGTTTTTCTGTGGATGTGCACTTTGATCAAATGTTGATCATGGTTAAGTGTTAACCTATTATTAAAAAATTAAAATCCCTTCATCAAATATTAAGTGTTCGGATGCCTTCCGATTGACACTCTTCCTGCCTCGATCGATGAAGTGTGGGCTTGCCAAAGCAAGGTGCATTAATCTATCTTGGTAAGGGTGCGAGCGGATAATTGTGATATCCCACTGTCGACATTGGGTCTAACTTAACTAGGTGACCTCAAAGGTTGAGTGCCTAGAGGCATAGGGTTGGCATGCACCATATGATGGATGCGAATAAGGAGTTATTCACCAGCCATACAAGAGTTGCATGAGGATGCAATTGGCAAGTGTTGCCTACCTAAATAACCGCATTATGAGAGGAACGCCAAAGCGGACTCGTGGTGTTGGTGAAATATGGATCTTGTCCACTAGGAGAGTAGCTCGCATGGACTCTCCGAATTGATAGTGAGGGCTATCAATTTGAATTAAATAGTGGGAGTATTTAATTGAAGTCCAAATTAAAATAAGTTGTATTTTGAAATTTTGGTACTGATTAAATTCTGCATGAATTCTCGTAGAATTCCATGGCAAGTGGTTCACATTTCACCTTGTCCCTGAGAGCTATCCTTGAGAAGGACAAGTTAAGTGGGACGAACTACATGGACTGGTATAGGAACCTGAGAATTATTCTCAGACAAGAGCGAAAGCTCTACGTCTTGGAAGAAGAAGCCCCCGAGGTGCCGACAGGGAACTCGTCCCGTGTTGATAAGGATGCTTATAAGAAGTATACCGATGACACCTTAGACGTCGAGTGTCTTATGCTTGCCACCATGAACTCTGAGCTTCAGAAGCAACAAAAGAACATGGGGTGCAAGGAGATTGACGAGCATCTAAAGAAAATGTTTCAAGGGCAAGCTCGTCAAGAGAGGTTCGATGTCACGAAGGCCTTATTTCAAAGCAAAATTGGAGCTCGAGACTCAGTTGGTACTCACGTACTCAAGATGATTGGGTATATTGAGAACCTGGAGAGACTGGGTTTTCCTCTGGGTCAAGAGTTGGCCACAGATCTTATCCTGCAATCGTTGCTGGATAATTATGAGCAGTTCGTCTTGAACTACAACATGAATGAAATAGACAAGACACTGCCCGAGCTCCTAGGCATGTTGCGAACTGCCAAGATAAACATGAAGAAGGCCAAGCCTGCTAATCCCATATTGATGGTACATAAAGGCAAGGGTAAGGCCAAGGGCTTCAAGAAGACGAAGGTGGGACCTAAATCACATCTTAAGCCCAAATCTTCTGCGCTGAAAAGGAAGAGCACTGTGGCAAGGCTGGTCATTGGAGGAGGAATTGTCCTTCGTACATTGACGGTCTGCGGAAAATGAAGGGAGGTATGACTTCCGCTTTGAATATTTACGTTATAGAGATAAACCTTTCTGCTCCTTCATCTTGGGTATTGGATACCGGATGTGGTTCTCACATTTGTACAAATGTGCAGGAACTAGGAAGGAGGAGATTGCTGAGTAAAGGAGAGGTGGACCTGCGCGTCGGCAATGGAGCAAGAGTTGCTGCTATAGCCGTAGGGGTTTACCGTTTTTCTTTGCCCAGTGGGCTTGTAATAGAACTTAATAATTGTTATTATGTTCCGGCCATAACTAGAAACCTTATATCCATTTCATGCTTAGACATGATTGGATTTTCTTTTATAATTAAGAACAATTGTTGTTCTATATTTAAGAATGATGTTTGTTATGTTGTAGCTCAATTGTTTAATGGTCTTTATGTTTTGAACCTAGATCATCCGATCTATAATGTAGATAATAATAAAAGACTAAGAACAAATGACTCAAATCCTACATATCTCTGGCATTGTCGTTTGGGCCATATAAACGAGAAGCGCATATCCAAGCTCCATAAAGATGGACTATTGGACTCATTTGATTATGAATCATTTGAGCGATGCGAGTCTTGTTTATTAGGCAAGATGACTAAAGCCCCTTTCACTGGTTATACTGAGAGGGCTAAGGATCTTTTGGGTATAGTACATAGTGATGTATGCGGACCCATGAGTTCTATGGCTAGAGGCGGGTATTTCTACTTCGTTACATTTACTGATGATTTCAGTAGATACGGATACGTGTATCTTATGAAGTGCAAATCCGAAACTTTTGAAAAGTTCAAAGAGTTTAAGAATGAAGTGGAGAACCAATTAGGTAAAAAGGTTAAAGCACTCCGATCTGATCGAGGTGGCGAATACCTGAGTCATGAGTTTCGTGATCATCTGAAAGAGTGTGGTATTGTATCACAGCTCACTCCACCTAGGACACCGCAGCATAATGGTGTGTCTGAGAGGAGAAATCGTACTCTATTAGACATGGTACGGTCGATGATGAGTCATGCAGACTTGCCTGTTTCCTTTTGGGGTTTTGCTTTAGAGACTGCTGCCATGACACTGAATCGCGCTCCGACGAAAACGGTTCTAAAGACACCATATGAGATATGGACTAGGAAGCGTCCTAGTATGTCATTCATTAAAATTTGGGGCTGTGAGGCATACGTGCGACGTCAAATGCCTGACAAGCTGGAACCCAAATCAGATAAGTGTTATCTGGTGGGATATCCTAAGGAAATGAAAGGATACTACTTTTACCTACCGTCTGAGGGCAAAGTGTTTGTCGCAAGGACGGATGTCTTCTTCGAGAAAGAGTTCTTATCAAGAAAGACGCAAAAGGTAGAACTTGAAGAATTTCAAGAACCACAAGTAGTGAATGAACCAGAATTGGATTCTGAGTCAGGACTACAAGATGTTGTAGCTGGAGAACCTGCTCAAGAGACACAAGTCCTACGTAGATCTGGTAGACCAAGATTTGAGCCTGAGAGATATGGATTTCTCGTGTCTCAAATAGGTAATGTGTTGCTTATGGATCATGATGATGAACCAGCGACCTACCAAGAGGCTATGAATGGACCGGACTCCGACAAATGGCTTGAGGCTATGAAATCCGAAATGGACTCCATGTATACAAACCAAGTTTGGAACTTGGTGGAACCACCTGAAGGGGTACGACCCATAGGGTGCAAGTGGGTCTTCAAGAAGAAGACCGACATGGATGGGAATGTACAGACATTCAAAGGGCGACTGGTGGCTAAGGGTTTCAAGCAAATTCATGGTGTTGACTATGATGAGACCTTTTCCCCTATTGCCATGGTAAAGTCCATTAGGATATTGCTTATTATTGCTGCGTATTATGACTACGAGATCTGGCTGATGGATGTCAAAACGGCTTTCCTAAATGGAAACCTCCTTGAGGAAGTGTACATGACACAACCCGAGGGTTTTGTATCCCCAAATGAAGCCACTAAAATATGCAGGCTGAATAGGTTCATCTATGGATTGAAACAGGCCTCTAGAAGTTGGAATCTTCGTTTTGATGAGAAAATCAAAGAGTTTGGTTTTGTCAAGAATGAAGATGAACCGTGTGTTTACAAACGAATCAGTGGGAGCATTGTTGTCTTCCTGATATTGTATGTAGATGACATACTGCTGATCGGGAATGACATACCTACCCTGAAAGTTGTTAAGAACAACCTAGGGAACCGCTTTTCTATGAAAGACTTGGGTGAAGCGACTCACATACTCGGTATTAAGATCTATAGAGATAGATCGAAGAAGTTGCTGGGTTTGACCCAGAGTACGTACATTGAGAAGGTGTTGAAGCGGTTCAGCATGCTTGAGTCCAAGAAAGGATTTTTGCCCATGTCTCATGGTGTGAATCTCTCTAAGGACCAGTGTCCAAAATCTTGTGAAGATAAGGACCGCATGAAGTTGATTCCATATGCTTCCGCAATTGGGTCAATCATGTATGCAATGTTATGTACTCGACCCGATGTCTCTTTTACTTTGAGCATGACTAGCAGGTATCAGTCTGATCCCGGTGAATGTCATTGGATAGCCGTAAAGAATATCCTGAAGTACTTGAGAAGGACTAAGGATGTATTCTTGGTGTATGGTGGAAAGGAAGAGCTCGTTGTAAGTGGTTACACGGATGCCAGCTTTCAAACTGATAGGGATGATTCGAAGTCTCAGTCAGGGTTTGTGTTTTGCCTGAATGGAGGAGCTATGAGCTGGAAGAGTTCCAAGCAAGAGACAATTACTGATTCTACAACTGAGGCCGAGTATATCGCTGCGGCAAATGCAGCGAAGGAGGCTGTATGGATTAGGAAATTCATCGGCGAGCTAGATGTAGTTCCTAGCATTGTTGGTCCCGTAGTTCTCTACTGTAATAATAATGGTGCAATTTCACAATCTAAGGAACCTAGATCCCATCAGCGCTCCAAGCACATACTTCGGCGGTTCCATCTTATTCGTGAGATTGTCGAACGAGGAGATGTGAACATTTGCAGAGTGCCGACTGAGGAGAATATTGCAGATCCACTGACAAAGCCTCTCGCGTAGAGAAAGCATGATGATCATACTAGATCAATGGGTATACGATACCTGAGTGATCAACTCTAGTGGGAGTCTTGTGGGTTGCATGTAAAATATATATTCTGTTGGCTGTTTATTATTTATTCATATGATGAATTGTGTACCAATTATTTCTTTTTACCATTAATGACAAGTTCTTTTATTATGATATACTGTTTCTATATGATAGAATAAAATTCGTGATAAATACTCTTAGAATGTTCGCTTCCATATGACATCAAGTACATGACTTGAATGTGAGAGCCTATTATTTCGAAGCTTCATTCTTAAAAGGTCCCTGGTCGAGGTATCATCGTAGAAGCTAAGGGTGATGATGATACATTAAGACTAGTATGTGTGTTGACTGATGACCGGTTCTCACAGGTCATGATATTGTGATATCAAGTCATCACGTGGGTACTTGTTAGTGAACAAGTTGTACTGGACAGACCCAACCTGAGACTACTTTGTGGATTGTTACTTAAAAGTGTCACAAGTAGGTCTCATTTGACAATGGTGTTGTGGTCTTTTGACCTGAAGTCACAGCATTCATCGAGTGAGGAAGAGCGTGCTTTGATGTCATCTAAAATCTTCCTTGAAGAAGGATGATGATAAGGGTGGTCGTTGGGTACGTTACGAATCATTTGGGTGTTTGGGTGTGAGCAGATTTGTGATTTGTCCTCCTATATAACAGGAGTTGCATCCATGGGGCCCTTGATGGAATTGGACTGAGAAATGCATGGTCATGCTTGGTTGAGTCAATTTGTGATATTGAGCTCACCATTCTCTGGAAGTCCGTTCTATATCAAGAAACTTGGATTGAGCTATTATGAGGGTGACACGGTCCATGCCTCTAGTTCTTTCCGGATGTAAGGGACAAAGACAACGCTGGAACATTGGTCATAAAGGCTTATGAGTTATGAACTCTTATTGCTTGGGGAGCAATGATGCATTGCTAGATGCCGATCATTGTTTGTGAGGTTTTTTGTTTGATACTTTCAAGATCAAGTGAGAGACTGTTGGGGTTACCATTGTGATCTAGAAGTGGTCAAACATGTAGTCTCACTGCCAACGCGATATGAGCCTGCAGGGTCGTACATAAGAGCATGTGGAGAAGTTGGAAGATTGACTGTGTTGGTAAATGTTACCAATCACCATATAGAATTGGGGAGGTAAAGCAAATGTTGCTGTCGGAATTCATCGGAATTCGTCGGATATGATTCGTCGGATTCGTCGGAATTCGTCGGATCGTTCCGTGGAAACTCGACGAATTGTTACAGAGATCCTTAACTCGGCAAATGTTGCCGTCTGATATGATTCGTCGGATTCGTCGGATATGAGCTCGCGCCCAGCAGCGAGGTAGGTAAGGGCTCGCGCCTTGGGGCAGGGCGAGCGAGGGCTCGCTATCACAACCCGCATTTTCTCAAATTTTAAAATATATCAGAGTGAGAGAAAAATACGCGTCGTGATGCCACGCCGTGCAGGGAACAACTATAGACGCTTAGGCAAACTCCTAAATCTAATGCTCTTTCATGAAAAGACATGTTACTATGATAAAACAATATTTAAGTTTAAGTTGAGAACTGTGTCCCTCGGTTCAGTGGATCAACTAGTCCACGAGTAAAGTATATGTAGTCGCAGCGGAGAAATACTTGATTCAATTCTTTTATGATCCTATGTGAGCCCGTAGACCTAACATACAGCTAATGTTATGCATGACTCTAGATTTATTATAAGAAATAAAAAGGTTTTATAACGTTCAAAATATGGTGGCTTTCAGTTAAAGATGTGCGATGAATCTAAGTTAAATGCAGCTTTTTATATTTAAAGTAACTAACATGCATCCTAACATAAATCCTTCCCAGAGAGCAAGAGTAAGAGCTAACAGTAGGTAACAGCAGTGAACACTAGCAAGTAGTCTAACATCCAAGACAAAACACTATGGGCGTCAACAAACAGACACAAACCCATAGGAGCAAATCTAATCAGAAAAGACAAAACTACCTCACAGAAGGAGGTGAAACAAACGCTGCCACTACCTGCCGCACAGAAACCTCGAGCTCTACCAGACGAACCTGCTACTGCTCTGAACCTGAGGCATTCAAAAGAAGAACACCTCATAAGCAAGTTGCAAGTGGTGCAAGAGAGCAAAAAGAGCTAAACAAACCTCCAAGTAAACGGGAGGTAAACCAACAGCCTGCAACAGACGTCAGTACTAGAGTGCAGAAACAGGGAAGAGAAACCAGCTAAATAGCTAAAATCAAGAGAGTTCACTAACAGAAGCAGAAGAAAAGAATAACTATGTATGTATATATATTTACCAGATTTCAAACTCATGTTCGTATTCATATTCATAAGAGACTGATCAGCTCATCCAAAAGAAGAGCACCGCACCGGGGGCAAAAACCACACCGCGTATGGCCTCCCAATCAAAAGCTTAAGAGAACACCGTACCGGGGGCAAAACCCACACCGCGTACGGCCTCCCAATCAAAGCTTAAAAGGACACCGCACCGGGGGCAAAAACCACACCGCGTATGGCCTCCAACACAAAAGCTTAAAAGAACACCGCACCGGGGGCAAAAACCACACCGCGTACGGCCTCCTACACATTTAGGTTACTGTTAGGAAGCATCATGCCGGGGATAAAAACCACACCGCGCACAACCCTCAATATAGCATTTTATTATGACGGTTCTGAACTACGAAGCCGACAAAGACTTAGGCCAAACAGAATATACGGTCGACGTAACTACACCGACCATCCATGTACAAGTCCAAGGCCCTAACCACACAAACCTCCTGAATAAACGGTGAAAAACTAGCCATCTGACGGTATTCCGATACCGAGACAATCCAGTTAATTCATGTCGCCTGACGAGGCGACGATCCAAAAGACACAACGACCAAGTTATCACGACAACTAGAAGCACACTATTCAAGGTTTAGCACTCAGACCTACACTCTACTTATAAGCGAGTTGAAAATTCCAGCAAGACGACGCAATACAAGACTTGGTGTCGGAACACTACGAAGAGAAGACACAAGAAGGCAAAAGCCGAAAATACTCAAACGTTGGATACTCTTAA
Organism: Dactylorhiza incarnata; assembly: GCA_033032865.1. Lineage (NCBI taxonomy): Eukaryota > Viridiplantae > Streptophyta > Magnoliopsida > Asparagales > Orchidaceae > Dactylorhiza > Dactylorhiza incarnata. The sequence goes on from JAWHQI010000015.1 coordinate 10,054,188, forward strand.
AAGGATATGGCCAATGCAAACGCTACCGAAGAAAAACAAACGATCGATAACCGGTACCGTCCTGACCGATAAGCATCCGACAAAGGCTTTAGATTATACAAAAGGCAAGGACCAAGACCAAACAGTCGATGAAAGAAGTACAAAGGGAGCTTTGCAATCAGAAATCTTACGCATGCAATTACTAGAGCACTAGCTGTGCAGGACCCTCATGCAGTCATCACGGAACAAAACATCTTCATGCAGACAGTCGACCCCAAAGAAACTTACTTTGCACATACAGTCGACACGACATTTGCCAATCAAACCATACAGTCAAATTTTTGGAATAGGTCATTCGGACGACATGAAGCGTCAAGTTATGTAGTTCGTATATAGAATGCAAGTAGCAAACATTAACTCATACAAAGGTAATCAAACGACTTGATAAAAGGACTCGGTCAAGTTTATGAAGCACACGATTCATACGGTCGATGAAGGAGAATACAGTCGGCAAGGGACTATGCAGAGTAGATGCAGTCAACAGGAACTTTAAAACCACCAGGCGCAATGATCGACAAAAACAGGCATTGAGACGGCGGTATGATTCGCTAACACTCGCAGTCCAAAATTTATCTTTCCTAATTTATCCTTAAGATTTCCAAAATTATTCCAAGCCCGATAGGATTCACCAAAACCATACCAAGGGAACTCCTGAGTCCTCTAGGCAAACCAGCCCAACACTGGAAACGAGAGCTATCGCCGGCGGTAGCTAGCTAGCGCCGGGCGGTATCGTCTCGACGCATCCTTCCCCTATTCGACGCAACACATCCTATCGACGCACCTCTTGTCGACGCAACCTCCACCACTCGACGCAACTCCTTGTCGACGCAACTGCCACCACTCGACGCAACTCCTTGTCGACGCAACCTCCACCACTCGAAGGGATTCACTAAAACACTAACTTTGACGAAGGGATTCGCTTGACGTGACGCGACAATAATTTGGCAATGTTACGAGATTATGATAACAATTGGAGGCGATAATACTACGATAGATTTCAAGTCAAAAAATTCATATCATACCCTAACGAGACGAGTCGAAATGAACGCCCCACGGAATCGAGTGACAAAACAAAACGTTCAAGGTCGCAGATCGGGCATAGCGGTGCATCAAATACGCATTTATAAATGAATAATAAAAGTTTTTACCATGATCGGACGAGGAAGAAAGGAGGGGAAAACCACCACTTGCCTTGGCTTCGCCGGAGACGTCTTCCGAAACGCGTCACGTCGTAGATCGGGGCAAAAGAAGACGGGAGAAGTTGAAATCTACAAGAAATCGGGCGAAATAGGGGTTAGAGTACAAAAGACCTAACGAAAAAGTTTCACGAAGCGGAAGGAAATTACCGCAAGGACGAAGCTCTCGTCGAGAGCTTTCCGAATCTATGCTCGGCTCGCGATTTCGACCACCGGAGCTCCGTCGGCGGCGTCCGGAAGATTCAAGAAATCGCCACTCCCGTCGCGGCGTTCTGACAGAATGAGGAAGAAGAAAGGGGCTGGGAAGGTGGTCGACTAATGCTGAAAGTAGCTTTATATATATATACATATATATTAATGTATATATATATATGGTGGAAGGGAGGTCGACACATGCTGAATAGGGGAAATCAACGCATGCTGAATAGAGGAAAAGGAGGTCGACGCATGAATAGGGAAAAGGAGATCGACGCATTGCATAATCATGAATGTATATATATACGTTTAGATTATTATTATAATAATAATAATATTATTATTTTATCACTAAAAATAAACGAACGCCGAATCCAACGAAAATTTCGCCTAAAGTGAACGGCGGCGCTACGAATCCAACGGCGAAGTTGGAATCAAAATCCGACGTGCCGTTTTTGAGATATGAATGGCGGAAGCTACGGCGAGCTTTAAATATATACAAAACTTCTAAAATGCGCCGAGGCTCCAAAATGGCTCGGATCGCGACGAAACTTGATAGACAAGTCTAAAATTAAATAATCTAATTTCCTAACGTAAAGTTTTCCAATCCCGGGTCGTCGCAAAATTTGGTCGACTTGACCCAAACGGATGCGAAAACACGCAAACGGCAACGCGCCGCTAACTCGACGTTAGAAGTAACGCCCCGACGTCATTAACACGCCATCACTGAATTAAACAAATACCGGAAAAATCTGGGGCGTTACACTCGCCGCCTCGTGACGCGCGGGTCATGAATGGGCTCGAGCTCACCTATGTCACAAGGTTGGGGCCAGGGGAGGGTCCGCCGAGGACTGACCGGCGAGCCGAGAACATGCCTCCTCCGACTCTCGCTTCTCTGGCGAGGCGAGCTGGGTTTCTGGGTGTAATATTTTATTACTATATTATTCAGGCTTGTTTGCCTATAGCCTTTCCAAACAACGGAGTTTGACTGTTGACAAAATATTTTGGGGTGCGTTTAGCAAAACCAAAAGGCCGAGTTGCACTATTAGCAGATCTAGTTTAGAAAACTATATATATACTATGAATGACACCTTTGGAGATGATTCCAGTTCTTTTGGCTTCTGCCTCCTCAAGACCATTTTGGTTTAGCTTCCAAGGCTCTCCAAGGTGCCCAGCTTCAACTTTGGCTTGGGAGGGGAAGCACATTAAGATCTTTCGGGTGTGTGGTGAGACCTCCGCGCTGCAGCCAAGAGTCGGTATTTAATTCTAAGTCTTCCGTCTAATTCTTCTTCGGGATAAATAAGTGCTAGTTGCCCCCTCTTAAAAGTCCGAAGTCCTCGTTGAATCGGTTCAAACACAAATGCCATGAGCCACCCAAAAGAATCAGGTCTTTTATTCCCGCGCCTAGCACCTAAATCTTTTACTTCCATATAAAGTTAGAGCGATGTTAAAAGCATGCCAGTTTTGGCTATATGCAGGCCACATCTTTTTAAAAATAGTGATGTTAAACGCAGGCCGATTTTAGCTATATGCAGACCACAGTTTTAAAAAAAAAACTATCACTTTTCCTTTTAAAACATTAGGAAAAATGATTCGAGTAGTTTAATACTTCATGTATTATGTGTTTTTTCCTTCCATGCAACCGTGTTCCCAAGGAGTTTACTCGTTTGTCCGAGTCCGATGTGTTTTTAAATTACAACTGACCTAAAGCTATTCATGGGTATTTGCTACGGCGATGGCGACGATCGCGACGTCGTCGGCGATGGAGGCGATGACGGCGATGGCGGGGATGGCAACGATGGCGACGATCGGCGGCGATGGCGACATCGTCAGCGAGGGCGACATCGTCAGCGAGGGCGGCGATGTCGGCGATATATGGCGGCGATATATGGCGGCGATATATGGAGGCGATATATGGAGGCGATGGCGGCGATGGCGACGTCGTCGGCGTCGGCGTCGGCGTCGTCAGCGATGGAGGCGATGACGGCGATGGCGGCGATGGCGGCGATGGCGGCGATGGCGGCGATGGTTATACTTCGGGTAGTTACGTCGCTAGTGATGGTTCTTTGGATAACCGCACCCCCATGGATGGGGTGCGGTTAGCGCCTTTAGGGATACTCCATTAATAGCTCTCACAGATTTACTGACGAAACAGTGACATTCAACGTAACCTCGCACGCATGATATTTTACTTAGTTATTCAACGTAACCTCGCACGTTGATCAAGGATGCATATAGCCAAAACCGACGTGCATTTAACATCGCTCTAAAGTTATTCTTTCCTACTCCTATTTCGTTACTCCTCCTTCGCTACTATTAAGCCTTTTTTTTGTTGCGTTAAACGCACCTAATATTAGGTGCGTTCAACGCCCAAGATATTCAGCATCCTTGATCAACGGTTGTGATACGGTCGTATTAACTTTGGAAATACAACCGTATCACAGTTGTATGCACGACCGTATCACAACTGTATGCACGACCATATGATACGACCGTATCATAACCGTTGATTTTCATTTTAAAAGATGTTGAATATCTTGGCCGTTCAACGCATCTAATATTAGGTGCGTTACGCACCAAATTCGGAGGATCGGGATCCTCTCCATTTGGGACCTTAAATGGAGGTCCATTTCATGATCTAGATGCATTTTCAGTTCATCTAATGATTTAGAATTTTTTGAATAAACAAAAATATAAAAGGATGAGATTAGTGAACCCGTCGGATCAGCCTTAAAAAAATCTGAACCGTGCATTTCACTTGAAATGGAGAGGATCCTGGTACAAATTCGGACCCCTCTCTTGCAACTTTTATTCTTCCGATTGTTTTTAGTTTTTACCAAATTCTTCTCTCGCCGCCATTGTCATGGTCGAACCAATCTGCTTCTGTCGCGGTGACCAGCAATCTTGTTTCTTCACCCCTTCTTCCTCGAATCGGACGATTCCTTTCTCGAACTTGGGTTTTTTCCTCATTCGCCCCCTCACTGGAGGCATTGGAGATAAACAACAGCTGATCTGCCTCAGATCGGACCGCCTTTACACCATCGGAAGGAAGAGGGGCCATTGCCAGATTGTATTTGACCATTGCTGCATCAGCCGTCGTCACTGCCAGATCTTTCTTGATGGCTCCGACGGAAGGGTAAGATTGGTTGACGGGTTTTATCGTTCCCGCGCTTCTGATATCGGAGAGGTTAGGCGGATACTCCAGTCCGATCGCCAGGGTTTAGGGCTTAGGGTTTCTCTGAACGGGGTTTTTGTAAATAGGCGAAGGCTCCAGAGTGGCGCTGTTGCAGAGTTGTCGGAGGAGGACGAAATTGCGTTTGGCTGTGTTAACTTAAGCATGGGTACTCGTTGTGAGACAAGGAACGGATTTGTGGTGGAGAGAATTATTCTGTCCGATTTTACTAAAACCTTAGATATATGTGGACGAGCTATAACCAAAGCAGATCTCCTTCAAAACCTATGTAAAAATGTTTTAAGAAGTGGAGATCCGATAAGTTATCTGCGCTGTTCTCTAGATTCCACTGTTGGAAAGACAAAATCAGTCGACGGAGTTGGAGTTTCTGGCTCTAATGCATCATTTCAAGTTATGGGCTCTGAGTCCTTCTCCATGCCAACAGCTAAAATAACTAGTTATGCAGAAAATGTCACCAATGGAAAGAATTTAGCAGAAGACGACACTGCCAATACAGAAACTGGGCCTTCCTCTCCAGTTTCAATGAAAATATCTGTAAAAAATATCGAATTTCCACATAAAGAAAGAGTAGCGGGTCTTGATAGTTTCTCCAATGGTCAGACTTTCTTCCTGAATCGTCTTGGATCTATGACTCGTGAAGATATTTCATATCAGCATAAAGAAGTTACTTTGAAGGAGCTTCTTCATCCTGTTGAAAGCCTTGTACAAATTTTTATTGCAACTTTTACTTTAGACATTTCTTGGTACATGATCGAAGATACTTTTTGCTATAGATTACCTGATTGTTCATTTTCACCAAAATAAAAAAAAACACAATTTACAGGTTTTTGTCATGCTGCCAAATACCCAACAATCTACCCGTAACAATTGCTTGTCATAGTGCTGGAAATTGTTGGAGTTTGAGCTGTCATAATAGGACGTCCGCTCCATATTCTGACTATCCAAATTTGTTGCTAGTGTACGTATCAAATTTTATTGCTAGTTTGTATCTCTTTATATCAGGCATTGACCTTTCAACTTTTTCACCATTCTGTTAGTTTAAAATATATGATTACTTCTGCCTGCCTCTGATTTTGATTGTTTCTTTTTTTAGATATCCAAAATTTCCTGATGTAATAGCATTTGGAAATGACCGTAGTAAAAAAGGCGTGGCATGCCATCATCCTAAACTTCTTGTTTTGCAGAGGGAAGAGAGTGTTCGTGTTGTTGTTACTTCAGCTAATTTGATTTCGAGACAGGTGACTCCCTTATATATAGTTTTGAATTATGTTACCACATTTGAAGATCATATGTAAGGATGATACACTAAAGTCCTGATTTGAGTATTTTTTTTCATGTTTATTGCTAATGTTCCAACAACAACGAGTAAAATCATCTATAAAAGAAACAAAATAACGAAAACCATCATAAGATACAACCGGGGCAGGACCCCAAACATCTGAGTGAACAATATCAAAAGGTGCAGAAGTATGGGAATAATATACAGGATAAGAAGTGCGTGTGTGTTTGCTCAGTTGACACACATCACACTGAAAAGAGTGCTCAAATAAGAAACTCGGAAAAAGAGAGGACACAATTTTAGGGCTAGCATGACCCAGCCGAGCATGCCAAAGAGCAGGTGTGGTAGTAGCAGCAACAACACTGGACGGTGAGGAGAGACATGGCGATGATGATGAAGAAGGTGGAAGATCCAGCTGGTAAAGCCCGTCACGCTCACGGCCGTAGCCAAAAGTCCTCCTCATGGTCAGGTCCTGAAAAACACAGCCAGAAGGAAAGAAAATCACCGAGCAGTGTAATGAGCGAGTCAATTGACTAACAGAAAGAATTTAAAGCTAGTTTGGGAACATGAAGAACTGAATCCAAGGAGAAAGAGGGGGATAGAGAGACCGTGCCTTGGTGAATAATGGGTGTCACAGAGCCATCAGCAAGACGAACCTGCCGATGGACACTCAGAGACACAAGAGAGGAGAACAAGTGTGGCTCACCCGTCATATGATCAGTGGCCCCAGAGTCAATCACCCTGGGAGAGGAAGAACCCTCATGAGTGACGTGAAAGGCCGTCGGAGTACCTGACACAGATGCTGAAGTCGACGAGAACGACGAGGGGCTAGGGGCAGAAAAAATCTGCTGCTGAGGCGGGGCATGGTGCTTAAGCTGTGACTGAAGCTCCTGAACCTGAGCCATAAGCTGACTCCAGTCGACAGAAGGGGTTCCAGAAGGGGCACTGTAACTAGGTTGGCTCCCAAATTCGGAAGTAGCAGCGCCAGCAGCACGTGTAGCAGAAGGCTGCTGGCGAAGGTGAGGAAAAAACTGCCATCATCGGGACTTCTCATGACCAGTCCGGAGGCAGTGCTGACACTGAACATAAGCAAATGGGCTCCCGCGACCCCCCTCCGCGACCCCTATTGGTAGAAGAACGCCGCCCCCCCTCCCCCCCCCCCCCCCCCCCCCCCCCCCCCCCCCCCCCCCCCCCCCCCCCCCCCCCCGCGCAGAAGAAGTACGACCTGAAGCAAGGGCCATCAGGTCTGGTGGAGAAGGAAGCGCCGGAATAGGAGGAGCGGTCAGGCGTGCACGACGCTCATGCTCCTCCACCAGAGAGTATGCATCTAAAATATTTGGAAGAGGGGTCATGCTGACAATCTGAACCCGAATCTGCTCAAACTCAGGTCGTAACCCCATCAGAAACTGGTAGGTCTCACGCTTCTCCTTTCTCTGCCTGGCAACAAGCATATCCTCAGGATGAGTAAAAGCACTAAGCGGCTCGAGATCAGAAAGCTCCTGGAATCTCCCAGAGAGAAAAGTGAAGTAGTCATGCACAGAACGATCCCCTGTCGAGCAGTTGAAATCTCCCGGAAGACAGAGTAAAACCGCGTATCAACACGTGTGTGGCCATAAGTGCGAGTCAGGGCAGCCCAAAGAGACGGCACAGAATCGAAACGCATAGTCTGCTCGTAAATACGGGGCTCCATGGAGCATTGGAGCCACCCAAGAATCTTGTAGTTTTCCGTTTTCCATTGACGGAGAGATTTTTCCTCATTAGGCTTGGGAACCCCATTAGGTTCAACCAATCAAGCTTGTCATGTCCGGCGAGATGAACATGCACGGAGTTGGACCAAACAATTAAATTCTTCTCACTAAGAAGAGTGGTAGTGATACACGCCTAGCAAAGCCATCAGTCGAGGAATCCATAGAAGGGGAAACCCAAAGAGATAGGGGAAAAAAAGGCTCCAAAGGAGAGAAAGAACCGGGGAAACCCTTAAACAGAAGGATGAGTTCCCATCCGAAGAACGCGAAGGACCATAGATCAAAGATCTAGGTCATGAAAAAGAACGGAAGAAAGAAGGAGAAACACCAACCAAAATGGCGGTGGAGACCAGATCTGGTCGACGATGGAGGGCGGCTGAAGAGGAGAAGTGGGCGGCCCTCACATCCGCCGAGGCTAGGGCGACACCATGCGGGAGCGGGAGCGGGAGAGGGAACCGCTGGGTTCGGCGGGATCGGGGAAGACCGCCGCTGGGCTAGGAGGGTTCGGGAGCGACTCCCGCTAGACCCGCGATCGGGCGATAGCTTCGCTGGGTTAGGAGGAGATACGAGATCGGGCGAACCTCTGATACCAAGTCAAATGGAGAGAAAGAGTAATCGTATATTATTAGGGCCCATAACGGGGCTATATAAAGGAAAAACAATGGTCCTCCATCTCTAACAGGCGAGGTGGGACAAATACGTAAGTACGCATAAAATAATAGACTTAATAACCCAATATAATAAACCCAATAATATATATATATATATATGTAATGGCCCCATTATTCGGCTACCGCTACAATTTAACATATTCATTATCTTTTATCATTTCATCATCAGAGACGCCAGGTAGAAACATTCAGCGATTAAAATACCATGCTATAGTACAAAAAGGAAAGTGCAGGGTAATTAAAAAATTTTACTCCATTAGAAATAGATATAGTACAAAAGATAGCCCAACATTATACATACAAAAAGGAGGGATTATCACAAAACTGTAGTATATGTACAAGGCTGACTCAGCCCAAAACTCATAATAGCACTCTGCTATATACAAACATATAAACTACTGACTACATAAAATAAAATTGAAACTCCTCATGAGGGCACTCGGGGTCTCTGCATCTCCCCCGATGAGCATCCAGGACTGCAAACACTGCGGTAGAAACTTCTACCCAAAGATGGTACTTCTTCTGTTGGCGAGTAGAACATGGTGAACGAGGATTACTGGTTGCTGGGATGGCCTCTTCCTTGACTTCTTTAGTTGCATTTTCTAATTAGTCAAAAGACTAAGCGAATTCTTATTTCCCCCCTTTATTCCTTATGATGAATTCTTAATGCATTGATAATCCACATTTCTTCTTGACTCTTCATCTTATCATTTTCCGTTCACTTTACTTTTTCTCTCCTTTTTGTCTACATACGATTGTATTCATTTAGTATGTAGTTACATATTCTTTGGTGTCACTTATTCATTTAACATGTTGAGTATTTCATCACGTTTTATATTCTTTATTGGGCACTGCTAAGGATATATTGGTATTTCATTTCATGTATTTATATAGCGCGCTTTAATTATCTGCGTGCCTTTTCATATTCACACACATATAAATCCTTTACGTGCCTTGTCATATTCGCACGTTTACTTTACATTTATTTTCATGTTGGGAGGACATTCACCCCACCTCCACTAGTTGGGTACATCCTTAACATAGCCCATTACATTTTGCATCGATGCATTGTTCTTATTATTTCCACTCTTTTCTTTTTACTTGCTTATAACCTTAACTCGTGTTCATTTACCGAGTTGAATAACTGTAGTAGAAAACAATAATGATATAGAACTAATCAACTGAAATTAGGGAAATAAGAACTCACCGCGGCCTTTCCTTTGCCCCTCCTCGACTCGTCAATGCGTTTCCCGCCTCCTTGGGACGCCATAACCTATAAGAGTATCAATCTAAATTACTTACATTTTCAATGGGTTCCACTTAACCTAATTAGGCCAAAGTAGACGCTTATACTGGCTGCCCTAATTTTAAATAAGGGTTTTCCACCAAAATTGGCGATGGAACATCACCCTCAAGCTTAATCACAAATAAAACTACTGCCCTAATTTAACGGGAAGGGGGTTTTCTTCCAATTGCTAGGGAAATATCATAGAAGTCATTTCCCACCTTTAGAAATACGTCGAAATGTCAAACTCCGCATTTCACCCCTAGGGTTTCGCTGAAATTTATTGAACTTATGAACTAAAACGAGTATGGGTGTAGAAATCCATTTCAGAAACTTTTAACATGTAAAGGAACTAAGGAAATCCAGGAAAAGAACCCTAGATTTACTGCCCTACTCAATCCATGCAAAGATTTCCAAATAAGAAGTAAGAGGACAATAGAATGGAGAGAAAAGATTCAATTGTATTATTAGGGCCCATAATGGGGCTATATAAAGGAAATACAATGGTCCTCCATCTCTAACAGGCGAGATGGGACAAATACATAAGTACGCATAAAATAATAGACTATAATAACCCAATATAATAAACCCAATACTCCCCCTCAAGCTGGCGCGAAGATATCAAGCAAGCCCAACTTGCCATATGTAGAAAGAAGGCGGGAAGGCCCAACAACCTTGGTAAAGGCATCAACAATCTGTTCTGCAGAAGGAACATAGGACGCTGCAAGAGTCCCCGAACGAATGTGCTCCCTGAGAAAATGGATATCCACCTCAATATGCTTGGTCCTCTCGTGCAGGACAGAGTCAGATGCTAGCAAGAGAGCAGACTGGTTGTCACAAACCAGTGTCGAGGAACTAGAAGGAGGAAAGTCAAGCTCGGTCAAGAGAGTATGCATCCAGAGGAGCTCGGTGGCACCATGAGCCATAGCCCTGTACTCAGCCTCAGCAGAGGAGCGAGACACAACACTCTGCTTCTTGCTCTTCCAGGAAATAAGATTGCCACCATAGAAAGTGCACATCCCCGAAGTAGAACGTCGGTCAGTGAGGGAGCCTGCATAATCAGAATTCGTGTAGCAGGTAAGATCGGAGGATGACGATGAACGGTAGAAGAGCCCGAGGCCAGGCGATCCCTTCAAGTAGTGAAGGATCCGAAAAACAACATCAATGTGAGAAGTTCGGGGAGCATGCATTAACTGACTGACCATACTCACAGCAAAACTAATGTCGGGGCGAGTATTGGTCAAGTAGATAAGCCTTCCAACAAGCCGCTGGTATCTGCCGGGATCAGGGAGAGGTTCGCCAGATTCGGCGTGTAAGCAGTGTTTCGGGTCCATAGGAGTAGACACTGGAGAGCACCCAATAAGGCCAGTATCACTCAAAAGGTCAAGAGTATACTTCCGCTTAGAAAAAAAGTACTTCATAGGCTCCAAATCTTTGACCTCAAAAGCCTTCTGAAGTACCTCCTTGATTTGAATTATCCCTGAGCTGTCGTCACCGGTAAGAATGATGTCATCCACATAGACGAGTATAATCACCCTACGACCATCCACAACAGTCCGAACAAAGCACGTATGGTCGGCATGACATCTGGTGAAACCACTCTGAAGCACAACAACACCGAACCGCTCAAACCACGCCGAGGGGACTGCTTCAGCCCATACAGTGACTTTTGCATATGAGAAAACTGAGTATAGAGGTCAAAACACTTCAGATTTAGCACGCATAAGATAAACCCAACAACAGCGAGCAAAATCATATATAAAGGAAACAAAATAACAAAAACCATCATAAGATACAACCGTGGCAGGGCCCCAAACATCTGAGTGAACAATATCAAAAGGTGCAGAAGTGCGGGAAAATATACAGGATAAGAAGTGCGTGTGTGTTTGCTCAGTTGACACACATCACACTGAAAAGAGTGCTCATATAAGACACTCAGAAAAAGAGAGGACACAATTTTAGGACTAGCATGACCCAGCCGAGCATGCCAAAGAGCAGGTGTGGTAGTAGCAGCAACAACACTGGACAGTGAGGAGAGACATGGCGATAATGGTGAAGGAGGTGGAAGATCCAGCTGGTAAAGCCCGTCACGCTCACGGCCGTAGCCAAAAGTCCTCCTCGTGGTCAGGTCCTGAAAAACACAGCCAGAAGGAAAGAAAGTCACCGAGCAGTATAATGAGCGAGTCAATTGACTAACAGAAAGAAGATTTAAAGCTAGTTTGGGAACATGAAGAACTGAATCCAAGGAGAAAGAGGAGGATAGAGAGACTGTGCCATGGTGAATAATGGGGGTCACAGAGCCATCAACAAGACGAACCTGCCGATGGACACTCGGACACACAAGGGAGGAGAACAAGTGCGGCTCACCCCTCATATGATCAGTGGCCCCAGAGTCAATCACCCAGGGAGAGGAAGACCCCTCATGAGTGACGTGAAAGGCCGTCGGAGTACCTGACGCAGATGCTGAAGTCGACGAGAACGACGAGGGGTCAGGGGCAGAAAAAGTCTGATGCTGAGGCGGGGGCGGGGCATGCTGCTGATGCTGTGACTGAAGCTCCTGAACCTGAGCCATAAGCTGGCTCCAGTCGGCAGAAGGGGTCCCAGAAGGGGCACTGTAACTAGGCTGGCTCCCAAAGTCGGAAGTAGTAGCGGCAGCAATACAGGTAGCAGAAGGCTGCTGGCGAAGGTGAGGAAAAAGCTGCCAGCATCGGGACTTCTCATGACCAGTCCGGAGGCAGTGCTGACACTGAACAGAAGCAAACGGGCTCCTGCGGCCACCTCCGCGATCCCTATTGGTAGAAGAACGCACTCCACCGCGCAGAAGAAGTACGACCTGAAGCAAGGGCCATCAGGTTTGGTGGAGAAGCAAGCGCTGGAATAGGAGGAGCGGTCAGGCGGGCACGACGCTCATGCTCCTCCACCAGAGAGTAAGCATCTAAAATATCTGGAAGAGGGTTCATGCTGACAATCTGAACCCGAATCTGCTCAAACTCAGGTCGTATCCCCATCAGAAACTGGTAGGTCTCACGCTTCTCTTGTCTCTGCTTGGCAACAAGTATATCCTCAGAATGAGTAAAAGCACTAAGCGGCTCGAGATCAGAAAGCTCCTGGAATCTCCCAGAGAGAAAAGTAAAGTAGTCATGCACAAAACGATCCCCCTGTTGAGCAGTCGAAATCTCCTGGAAGACAGTAAGTCCGCGTATCAACACGTGTGTGCCCATAAGTGCGAGTCAGGGCAGCCCATAGAGACGACACAGAATCGAAACGCATAAACTGCTCGTAAATACGTGGCTCCATGTAGCATTGGAGCCACCCAAGAATCTTGTAGTTTTCTATTTTCCATTGACGGAGAGCTTTTTCCTCGGTAGGCTTGGAAACCCCATTAGGTTCAAGCCAATCAAGCTTGTCATGTCCGGCGAGGTGAACACGCACGGAGTTGGACCAAGCAATAAAATTCTTCTCACTAAGAAGAGTGGTAGTGATACGCCTAGCAAAGCCATCAGTTGAGGAATCCATAGAAGGAGAAACCCAAAGGGATTGGGGGGGGGGGAAGGCTCCAAAGGAGAGAAAGAAACGAGGAAACCCACAAACAGAAGGAGGAGTTCCCATCCGAAGAACACGAAGGACCATAAATCAAAGATCTAGGTCATGAAAGAGAAAGAACGGAAGGAAAGAAGGTGAAACACCAACCAAAAGAGGCGGAGGAGACCAGACGGGTCAGCGATGGAGGGCGACTGAACAGGAGAGGCGGGCGGCCCTCACATCCGCCGAGGCTAGGGCGACACTGGGCGGGATCGGGAGCGACGCCGCAGGTCTAGGCAGGATCGAGAGCGACGTCCGCTGGGGTCGGCGACCCTCACATCCGCTGGGGTCGGCGGGATCGGGAGCGACGTCGCAGGGCTCGGCGGGATCGGGAGCGACGTCGCAGGGCTCGGCGGGATCGGGAGCGACGTCGCAGGGCTCGGCGGGATCGGGAGCGACGTCGCAGGGCTCGGCGGGATCGGGAGCGACGTCCGCTGGACCCGTCTGCGATCCGAAGCAAGGCGGGATCGGGAGTTACTCCTCTGATACCAAATAGAATGGAGATAAAAGATTCAATTATATTATTAGGGCCCATAACGGGGCTATATAAAGGAAATACAACGCTCCTCCATCTCTAACAGGCGAGGTGGGACAAATACATAAGTACACATAAAATAATAGACTATAATAACCCAATATAATAAACCCAATAAGGACTAGAGAGGAAGGGATTACCTCTCTATCGAAGGAGAAATCACGAATTTCGGAGGAGAATCGAGGCGTCTGCGGGCTAGAGCACCGATCGGCTTCTTCCGCTTGTCGTTGGTCTCACGGAAAACTGGGAGAGGAATGAAGCGTCAGGCTTTGATTTCTCCCCTTATGCGAGACTCAATTGACCCTTACGTGACACGCACACTTCTAAATAGCGTGAGTCACGATTTTCTTGGCTAATATGGCCGGTCTATGTATTAGCCGGTCCCAATTTGTTCTCCTTTTCTTTTATTTCTATGTCTTATTAACATTAGTTAAAATACTTAAAATCACGTACACATATTACGTATGTCACATACGTATTACTTCTTTATTTTTTGTTCCGTCGCTTCGATGCACACATTTATTACATAGAATAATATAATAGTAATACCTGTCATCGACGACTTCACAATATATACACACGAGTTACTGGCACGGGGCTCCGCCCCTATCCAAGGCGACATTTGTCAGGGGAGGCGACATTTGTCGTGGGGTGCAACATTTGTCGTGGGGGCGACATTTGTCGTGGGGGCGACATTTGTCGTGGGGGGCGACATTTGTCGTGGGCGGGGACATTTGTCATGGGCGGCGATATTTGTCGTGGGGGGCGACATTTGTATTGGGGATGTGACGACATTTGTCGTGGGGGGCGACATTTGTCGTGGTCGGGGACATTTGTTGTGTGTGTGTGTGGGGGGGGGGACATTTGTCGTGGGAGGGGACATTTGTCGTCGGCAGGGACATTTGTCGTGGGCGGGGTCATTTGTCGTGTGTGTGTGGGGAGGGGGGGCATTTGTCGTAGGCGGGGACATTTGTCGTGGGCGGGGACATTTGTCGTGGGAGGGGTCATTTGTCGTGGGCGGCGACATTTGTCGTGGGCGGGGACATTTGTCGTGGCAGGGAAATTCGGCGGAGGGGCGACCTTTGGCGGGGACGGCGACATTTGACATGAATTTCTAAGTTTATATAGTGCCCTAATGTCTAAAGATTTATGGAATCTAATTTTTTCTTCTGGAATGCATGTTTTTGTTCTGGTATATGTTGTAATTTTTTGTCCATAATTAAAAAAATGTACTACACACCGCACAACTGTTTTGCCAAACAGCTTAAACAGCTTCTCCATTTGAAACGGTACTGCAAATGTTGTTCTTCCAAACAGTTTCACTGATTCTCCCAGCACTCTGCAAAACAGCTGATTTTCCACCACTGCTTCCCACCACTACTTCTCCAGTCGCTGCAGCTGAGCCAAACTGAGCCTTAGTCATGTAGTTTTTGTCCTATAGTGGGGCCTCCATCTATATAAGGAGCCCCTTAGGGAGTTATGTTTCATTTTTTAAGTCTTAGAGTTTGAACTTTCTTGGAGAGTGGAGTGTCAAGGAGACCCAACCTCCGGATGCTTGACGAGAGCTTGCCTCTCGATTGTATCTTTATATTGTTTAATGCAATGCAAGTTTCATATTCGTGCTCTTGATACGATTACGACGTATCATCTACCCTGAGAAGTGAGCATGGACTTCACAAAAGGTGGAAGAAAGAGTAGAGCACATGATTCTGAGTCCTGACCAATCTCTAATAGCTCACTTTATGTGCTCCACCTATAGAGTGTCTTCCATGTGGGAAAGCATGATCACGTCCATTGTGGTCTGAAGACAAATCGAGATTACCAGACATTGTAAGTCACTTAAATGACAATGTACTAATGTTGTTGTATAATTATATATTTGAACCTCCACATTAATTTCTTCCTTCAGTGATGTGATATTGCATTTATATAATTATGGCATTTTCAAAGATACATTGCTTACTTGAATTTTTAGATAATATTCTGTGAAAAGATAGTGCCAAAGGTTAGGTCTGTTTCCAATCTTCCCCCGCCCATACCCCAATGACTGGGGACTATATGGGTTTTGTTGTTGTTGTATTCTGTGAAAAGATAAAATCCTTATACAGAATAAAGATTTAGCATCGTCTCATTCAGAATAGAGATTTTGTATCATATCCTTTATCTGAATTTCATGACTAACTTTCTTTTCTTTGGCAGTGGAATCAAATCACGAACACAGTTTGGTGGCAAGATTTTCCTCGCAGAGATATTCCTGATTATTCATCTCTTTTCACTTCATTTAAAGATTCAACATCTGATTTTGCAGCTCAGCTAGCTGGTTTTATAGCATCTCTTATCACTGATGTCTCTAGCCAAGCACATTGGATCAAAGAGCTGACCAAATATGACTTTGGAGGGGCTGCTGTTCATCTGATTGCATCCATACCTGGAATGCATGCGCCATTCACCAATTATTCTGGAATTGATTTCTTCCAATCAGTAAGATATAATTGCATATATTATAGTAGTGTCTAAGTTATTAAAGGCGCAAGGCGCACCGAGACACAAAAGGGTCCTGGAGCCTAGGCGCAAGGTGCAGATGCGCGCCTGAGGCATGTGAGGCGAAAAAAAGAGAGACAAAATATAGTTATAAATACAAAAAACATGTAAAATAAATCTATCACCATATCAACACACTAGAATTAATGCATTTACTATCAATATGAATCAATCACAAATTCATTTGATAGTAAAATTCAAACTGTATGATGTTAGAATCTCACATAACTGAAAGAATAACTACTACTTAAAGAAATTTATAGCAATCATTAAGAGTCCTAAAATGTAGACCATCTATTGCAAAGCGCAATAAAAAAAGGAAGTAAAATACCACCAACTGAAAATGTAATCGATCTCAAAATATGAAGAGAAACAATGCAAAACACTAGAGCTACATTGTGACCTCACAATTCCACCCTTTGTGACCTTCTCATAAAATTGCAAGTCAAATCATTTTTATTAGTTGCAAAAATCTGCCACACATACTTCCATCCTAGATCAGTCTTTGATTGGACACTGGATGAACCAAAACCACTCGCTTTCATTTCAGCCTACTAAATCATTTTTACAACATAAAGAATGGGTG
This sequence comes from Dactylorhiza incarnata, assembly GCA_033032865.1. NCBI lineage: Eukaryota > Viridiplantae > Streptophyta > Magnoliopsida > Asparagales > Orchidaceae > Dactylorhiza > Dactylorhiza incarnata. The sequence continues at coordinate 10,071,035 of JAWHQI010000015.1, forward strand.
TAACCAAATAAAAGAAAACATAACAAAAAATGGGTGAAATTTCATTGAACTGGGTGCCCAGTTCACTGAATTTCACTCCTCAGTCACAAAATTTCCATTTTCCCTTGTAGATTCAGCGACCTGGGCACCCAGTTCATTGAATGGTTATTTGGCTACTCATAAGTTAATAAAAACAAATGAAACTAGGCATGGACTTAAGAGCACAAACTATAAATAAATCATTACAACCTTACATATTTACATTTATTCATAAAAAAATGAACACAATCATGATGATGAATTATCAAGAGACGAACTGAAAGAACCGAAATTAGTAAAACTGAAAAGATTATATTAAAACTACAAAATGAACATAGAGAACACATAAAAAATGATAGAAACTGAAAATAGTAAATTAAACTTGCAGTTGAACTAGCTAGAAATGCAGGAAAAATATAAAGACTAAAAAAATCAATGAATTAATAGGCAAACCTACACTAAGCCCGAAAGACGAGAGGTACCTGGCAAGAGGAGCTTCAAGCGGGAGAGAGCTTCACCGGGAGGGTCTTCACGATCAACGACTAGGATGCGAGGAGTATCGGCGACGAGGATGCGAGGAGTATCGGCGACAGAAAGAGTCGAGAGGAGCGTCTGAGCGGGCGAGAGGAGCAGGCTCACGGGAAAGGAAAACAATGAATGAATATAGTTTGGCTGAACCGTGAACCCTAAACTATAAAAAACCCTAAACCAATCAGCCCTCACTACGCCTGGAAAATCGCAAGGCACCTTGGGCGCGCCTTGCTGTTCGGGTCCGGCGCGACTCATCAACGCCTAAGGTACCTCGCCCGCTTCTGGCCAACAGAGGCGATGTCCCTCGCGTCTGGTGCGTGACACCTGAGGTGCGCCTTTAACAACATAGATTAGTGTTTACATTCAAATTGTTCTGCTGTAAGGAGCTTCCTATTTCTTATATCCTTAGTAATGCATCTCTTAGAACTGTATCTCTTCGTCTTATTTTTTTTTTTTAATTTCTGGTTCCTTTGTTTTTTAAATCTTGCTGCTCATTTTTCTCCTAAACACCAAGTAATTGAGTAATTAAGTGGGTAGTTCTCTTACCTTTACCGAATGAATGGGGTAGGGGTCTAGTGGACCATGGTCAACGTTGGAGTTAGGGGTGCAAACGAGTCAAGCTCGACAAAATTTTCAAGCTCGAGCTCAAGCTCAAAATAACAAGCATGAGCTTGAGCTCGAAGAGCTCGCATACACAGGCTCAAGCTCGAGACCTATATATGGAGCTCGAGCTTAGCCCATGAGCTCGCGAGCTTGAGTCGAGCTCGAGATGTTCGCTAGCTGTATTATATCTATCTATATCTTATAAAGATAAACTTTCAAGACCGTTTTGAAGCCAAAATAGAACCATATCTTGAATCTCCACCGTTGGATTTAATAAAAAAGGTCTACAAATAGCCAAAATTTCAATTCCTCTCTCCATCCAACCCGATGAAATCCAGATTCCCTGTTCACTATCCCGTTCTCACTATTCACCCGCCGGAAACAAATGAAGGAAGAATGTTTTAGAACTCGCCGTGGAATTCATTGCTTCTTTCTTAAACAGGGTGAAGCCGGTGATGGCCGGAGGGCCAAAGCTTAGAGTGGCGAAAGCTCAAAAAACTTTCGTCGATTTAGCTGCTGCATGCGGCTATCCGGTCGCCGTCATGCCGTCGGCAAAAGGATTAGTGCCGGAGCACCACCCGCGATTCATCGACACTTACTGGGGCGCCGTGAGCACCACATTCTGCTCCGAGATCGTCGAATCCGCCGACGCCTACCTATTCGTCGGGCCAATCTTCAACGACTACAGCTCCGTCGGCTAGCTTCTCCTCAAGAAGGATAAATCAATCACCATCCAGCCGGAAAGGGTCGTGATCGCCGATGGGCCGATGTTCGGGTGTGTCCTCATGAATGACGTCCTCCGAGCGCTGGCGAAAAGGTTGAAGAAGAACACCACCGCCTATGATAACTACAGCCGGATCTTTGTGCCGCAGGGGAATGTTTTGGAATGCGGGCCGAGGGAGGCTTTGAGGGTGAATGTTCTGTTCAAGCACGTGCAGCAGATGCTCTCGGGGAAGACGACGGTGATCGCCGAGACCGGAGATTCCTGGTTCAACTGCAAGAAGCTCCGGTTGCCGGAAGGCTGCAGCTACGAGTTCCAGATGCAGTATGGATCGATTGGATGGTCGGTCGGAGCTGCACTCGGTTATGCTCAGGCGGCCAAGGATAAGCGTGTCATCGCATGCATTGGTTGATGGAAGCTTTCAGGTAATGTTGACCGCCGGCCTAACCGGAAACAATTCAAGACCGCCGCCACCGGAGCCACCGCCGGCGGTGGCCCTGCCGGAGCGCCGCCGGACTAACCCCGGCAGGTTCGCCGGGGTCCGGCGACCTCGCCGGTGGGCTCCGGCGACATCGCCGGTGGGCTCCGGTCAGGCCGGCGGTGGCTCCGGCGGCGGCGGCGGGGAAGGGCACGGGCGGTACAACGTTATTTAAAAAAACAGCAATTTATATATATTATAATCTTTATATAAATTTATATATAATATATAATATTTTAATATATATAATATATAATCCAGAAAATTTAAAAATTAAAATACATAATTTTTATTATTTTAAATTTATAAAAAAAAGGAAACAAAAAAATACATATAACTGCGTGGGTGTCGGGGGCGGGCGAAGCCGCCGGGGGCGAGCATGGTACTATCGCGCGGGGCACGGGGGGCCCCCCGTGCACTGTCACTCTCTCTCTCTATATATATATATTAAAAAAAACCTATAAAAAAAGCTCGCGAGCCAGCTCGCGAGCTCATGAACATGAATATATCAGCTCAAGCTCGGCTCGCAACTGAGCTCGAGCTCATCGGACTTGAGCTCGAGTCGAGTCTTTTTTTCAAGCATGTTCGTCGAGCTCATGAGCCGACTCAATTCAACTTGCACCCCTAGTTGGAGTCACGAGATAATCTGTCCCGTGACAAGCATCTCTTTTTGTACTTTTATTTTATGTAATTTTTTTAACATAGCCTTTTTAATTCTTTTTTTAAGGCTTGTAGGTACATAAAAAGGGTAAGGATAGTGTGTTTATACTCAAATCTGATAGCATATGAAAGGAAGTATCGCGTCAACTTGATCAAATCAAATGATTATGCGTTTGACCAACCTAAATTAAATTTAAACCTAGCTTGTCAAATTAAAAGGGGTTACACCATTACAACTTCTCTGACATAAATAAAATAAATAAATGCACAAAATAAAAGATGTCCAACATACAATAAATAAAATGCGGAACATAAACTGAATGTGGTCGTACGTGGTCCTCTATCTACATCAATCCCCCGCGTGTTTGATGTAATGTGTTCCTTGCGCGTGATCTAATAGCAACACGCCATGTGTAACGCATCAGACCCTTTAGGTCGAAGGGATTGCGACATGTGTCTCCCTTAGGTTGGTGCTCGTGTACATGATATGGTCTCCACCATAACATTTCCTTGGTAAGTCTTCGTCCGTAAGATGTGTTCCTTATCACAATTTGAATTCTTTTCATTGATACATCAGAGACAGATTTTTTTATTCCATGTGCCATAGATCTGAACTCAGCTTCAACACTGGATCTAGCCACCACATGTTGTTTTTTGCCCCTCCATGTGACCAAATTCCCACCAACAAAGGTGCAATATCCATAGGTGGATTGTCGATCATCAACCGATCTAGTCCAGTCCGCGTCAGTGTAGAATTCAATATTTAGCTAATAATTTGGTGAGAATATGATCCCGCTCCCAAGGAGAGGACTTGAGGTATCTGAGAATACGGTGGACAACATCAAGATGCTGAGTCATTGGTGAGTACATGTATTGACTGACCACTCCAACTGCATACGAGGTATCTGGGAGTGTATGTGACAAGTAAATCAACAACTATCTTTGAAAACCAGGAATGTCCTCAACAGTCTCTTCATCATCCCTCCCTAACCAGTGGTTTGCTTCGATAGGGGTATCGGCAGATCTACATCCACTCATTCCTGATGTCTTAAGTAAATCAAGAATATATTTCCTCTGCGAGATAAAAATTCTATGTTTAGATCTGACGACTTCAATACCTAGAAAATATTTAAGGTTCCCTAAGTCCTTTATCCCTAACCAGTGGTTTGAAACTCTTCTATATCACCTCATGTTATAACAATGTCGCCTACATCAACTATAAGGGCTGTCAATTTCCCTTTCCTGTGCTTGATGAACAGAGTATGATCAACATTACTCTGAGAAATATCCTTATTGCCTTGTGAAATCTCTCAAACCAAGCTCTAGGAGATTGTTTAAGGCAGTATAACACCTTTTTTAGTTTGCAAACCTTCCCTTCAGATCCCTCAGGGGCAAGTCTAGGAGGTAGGGACATATACACTTCCTCTTCTAGGAGACATACATTCCTTACATCTAAGTGATTGAGGTTCCATCCCTTACAGACTGCACAAAATAGGAGAACTCTTATTGAGTTCATCTTTGCAACAGGAGCGAACGTCCCATGTTAATCGATCCCAATAGTCTGTGTATATCCTATGGCGACAAGCCTTGCCTTTTATCTCTCAATAATTCCTTGGGTGTTTTGTTTAACAGCATAAGATCCCATGTACAATTCTTCCCAAGGGCATGCATTTCCTCAAGCATGCCTTCTTGCCACTTACTATTACCAAGGGATTCCTGACAGGATGACGGGATAGAAATAAAGGACAAAGATGAAACAAAGGATTTATGTGAAGCAGTAAGAGAAGTATAAGAAACAAGCTGAGATAGTGGGTGTTGGGTAGAAGTACGTTCATGTAGTGCAATAGATTTTGATGACATATCATATGCCAACACAGGTATCTTGAGCGAGGGTTGCGTGTTTGAACCTCTTTTCCTGCGAGAGTAAACTTGCAAAGGGGGAGCATGGTGTTTACCCGGAATCCCGCGACTAGGTCTCTGTTCGTCTCGAGCCGGCCCGCACGGCCACTACTTTATGATCGCCCAGACCGCTTCGCTCTCTCCAGCGGCTTCTCAAAGGGAAGACAGAACCAAGCGTCAGTCTGATCGCTGGACCGCGCGGTCAGGGTTTTATTCTCGATATGTAACTTCTCATCCCTGCCCGGTTCTCCTGTATCCCGGGCAGCCTGTAATTTTAGAGCCTGCCCATTTGGGCAGGCCCCTGCACCTATAAATAGGGGTGAGCAGTACCCAGAAGGCACGCTGATTCAAATCCTCAAGCTCGCCACCTGTGGAAGCGGTCTCGAATCTAGTCCCTTTTGAGTTGCTAGCTTACCGCCCGGTTAACCCTTTTTTGTAACCGCCAATTTCCAATCTATACCGCCGCAAGTGGTATTTGCTGCGGCGGGTAAGTCTGGTCTTGCCGCTTGGCGGCCTCCTTTTCTCCCTCTGCCATCCTTCAACCTGCAAGTAACCGACAACTCATCAGTCCCATTCGGTATCATTTAACGTGAAGTTGTGGAGGTACAATTTTTGTACCAACAAAACGAACACGCGACCTTCAGATCGAGTTGTTTCGGCGAACTGTGCGGTTAAGTATGGCCGAGCGAGATATCCAACAGTGTCCGCCCGCAGGGGCCCAAGACAATTCAAGTAGTGCGCTCACTCTGGAAGCTCTCGAACTCCGCATGGAGCTTCGTCTGGAGCAGTCTCGCCGCGAGACCGCTCAGCAGATGGAGACGGTTAATCAAACCCTAGTCGCTATAGCTCAGCGGTTAGCTCCTCAGACCGCGCCGACTGTAACTCCTCCCGTCAGACCGCTGGCTCCGGACGGTCTCCCTATTCTTGTCCGCCAAGTTGTTCAGCCCGCAGCTCCTCTGCGACCTCAAGCTGCTGAGTTCGCAGCTACTCGCCGTGAAGCCTTTAGAGCAGCTGCTTTGGAAGGTCCAGCCAGAGTGTTGAACTTCCAAGAAGGCAGTGAAAGCCCTTCTACTGACAGCTGGGAGGAGCCCTCGTCATTTCTCAAATGCGTTGGGAGCCAGTTCCAAGTGGTTTCCGAGAGCCTCGTCTCCCAGTCTTAACTGGGAGAGATGATCTCGTCTCCCACCTCCAAGCTTTCGAGTCGGCAGTCTCCATGAGGACTCTGTCCGACAGCCTCCGTTGTAAGCTCATAGTGACATCCTTCGGGGGTGAAGCTAGGGAGTGGTTCTACAAGTTGCCACCTCAGTCCATTTCTTCTTTTGGGGGCTTGAGGAAGGAGCTTCTCTTGAGGTCACCTCAGCCCTCTTCAGAATAAAGCAAGGTGAGAGTGAGACTGTAACTCACTTCGTCGATAGATTTCAAGAAGAGATTTTGGGAATTCAAGATGTGGATTCTTGCTTATATCAAGTTGCCTTCATTAGCGGCCTCCGGGAAGACCCTCTAAAGTTTGAAGTGACAACGAAAGAGCCTAGTTCCTACCAGGAACTCATTGCCATCGCCAACCGCTTCATTGAAGGTGAGATATCTAATCTCGGATATATCTCTTCCTTGTACGAGATAGCTCTGCAGAAAGCTGCTACATCTTCTTTCGCCACCCCTCAACGCTCTCAGCATCCTGTCCGCCAGGAATATAATCCTCCTGCTCAAAGAGTGAGGAATTTTCGCAAAGTAAATATAAAGTACACGTCATTACAAAACATCATATAATAGTTTTTGTTCGACGACCGAAAGGTCAATAAAAAAATCATAAGTACAAATTCTTTACAGGTACATCGACCATATCCTCATCATCAAGTATCACATTTTCTTCATCATCACCACTAGCATTCTCATCATCATCCCATTCACCCTTACTAATATACTCGATAACATCGAGGTCATTTGCTCCTTACGGTGAGATCCTCTACTCCAAGTAAAATAAAAGAACTTAATTAAATGAGAGCATGATACATAATGTAGTTGAGAAATTTTGCATTAAAAATGAATTAATATCAAACTTACATTCTTCATTTACTTCCGTAGAGGATTTCTCAACCATTCCTTCAACACTATCATCACTATAAGTTTCTTATGGATCTCTATTTCGAAGAATACCCAACCAGTTGCCCTTACGAGGAAGAACTGGATCTTCCCTCTCTATGATCCATTCATCATCAGAAGGGGTATCTTCAAAATCTTTAAAAAATTCCTTCAATTGCACATCTCTTCTATCTTGTCGTTCCATCAATTTCATGTTGTACATCACAAAAATTAGATCATCATTTTTTTGAATGCACCTATTTTGAAAACAAAAAGTATAAGAATACTCATACATGTATCAACATGTAAGGATATTTTAGTGCAAGGGATTATGGATCTCACCATCCCAAATGCACTCCAGTTACGTTCACATCCGGAAGAGCTACATGTCAAACTTAGAACCCGAATTACAAATCTTTTCAATTCCGTGCAGTTATCTTCGTAGGAATCCCACCAATCAGCTGTAAATAACATGCTTAATACGATCATAACATGCTTATTGATTAATAATTAAAAATAGCATAAACAAAAAATGTTTAACTTCGAACTCTTTTGCTTCTAGTTGGCTTTACAAAGTCTAACCCAAATAACCCATAGCATGTTTGAAATCATCGATCTGAATATCAATCTTTGTTCTCTCATATTCGTTAGGAATCATTCGCTGGAGACAACTGTAGAACCCAATTTTTACTTCCGCATCTGCCTTAGATGATGTGCTATAATGAGGGTTCAAATAATAACCTGCGACACGCAATGACCTTTAAAGTTGGCTTGCCTATCTCTCATCAATGATGAGGAATAGGGTTTTCACAACACATAGACGAGAGTGCGGACTCGAAATAAAAAAGGTGCCGCTCATTTTTTTATAAAGGCGTCGCTCGGTTTTTTTACATATGCCCCGCTCGGATCGGTTAGGGATCGCGATCCTACGATCCGACTCGCTATCTGTTAGGGGTAAGGCCTAACCCGTACCGGTGGGCAATACCAGCTGCTCAAATACCGCACCACGCGAAGCGGTCCACGACAATGATCCATAGTGGCCCCCAATCCGGAGCCCCTAACAGGGCCGCGGCCCCCACACTCCAACCCGTCTCCTCAACCAGTTTAATTGAGGCGGGTTGTTGAGGCTGGGATTCGATCCCCAGACCTCCTTGATAAGGAGCCTTCAACATGGCTCTCATCACCAACTGATCCGCGGCTCAGTTGGTGATGAGAGCCATGTTGAAGGCTCCTTATCAAGGAGGTCTGAGGATCGAATCCCAGCCTCAACAACCCGCCTCAATTAAACTGGTTGAGGAGACGGGTTGGAGTGTGGGGGCCGCGGCCCTGTTAGGGGCTCCGGATTGGGGGCCACTATGGATCATTGCCGTGGACCGCTTCGCGTGGTGCGGTATTTGAGCAGCTGGTATTGCCCACCGGTACGGGTTAGGCCTTACCGCTAACATAAAAGTGCCTAACCCGTACCGGTGGGGTAAGGCCTAACCCGTACCGGTGGGCAATACCAGCTGCTCAAATACCGCACCACGCGAAGCGGTCCACGACAATGATCCATAGTGGCCCCCAATCCGGAGCCCCTAACAGGGCCGCGGCCCCCACACTCCAACCCGTCTCCTCAACCAGTTTAATTGAGGCGGGTTGTTGAGGCTGGGATTCGATCCCCAGACCTCCTTGATAAGGAGCCTTCAACATGGCTCTCATCACCAACTGATCCGCGGCTCAGTTGGTGTTGAGAGCCATGTTGAAGGTTCCTTATCAAGGAGGTATGGGGATCGAATCCCAGCCTCAACAACCCGCCTCAATTAAACTGGTTGAGGAGACGGGTTGGAGTGTGGGGGCCGCGGCCCTGTTAGGGGCTCCGGATTGGGGGCCACTATGGATCATGCCGTGGACCGCTTCGCGTGGTGCGGTATTTGAGCAGCTGGTATTGCCCACCGGTACGGGTTAGGCCTTACCCTTAACATAGCAGCTGGTATTGCCCACGGGTACGGGTGAAGCCTTACCCCTAACACTATCCCATATAGAGAAGGATTGTTTTTGATCCCGATTACGACCCAAGTCGATTTTCATAATCCGGATCGTAGGAGCGTATGATCATATGATCCGGATCGCGATCCTGATAACGCCGGTCTTTACATATGGCTATACCCTTGTATCTCTTATTTATGGGACCCCTTGGGTCTTGTAATGCCACGCAAGAATTACTCTCTTTCCCTTGTCATTGTTTATGAGATTTTGGTAGCCCTCTCCTCCCGAGCACACCCCTCCTAGGCAGCCGCGGTTTTGGTTCCGCTGTATCCCCTCCACCTCCGGCCAACACGTAACAAGTTGTTTCATGGGCGTGGAAAGGGCACAATAGACCGGACGCCATCTATGCGTCTTTTGTCAGCTCCATTCCTTTCAAAAAATTTAGTTGTGCCATAACAACATTTGCCACGTGGATTTACTAAATTAGGTTACTTGATTGCTATTGTATATTGCTCCTAGGTTTTAAGGTGAGTGCCAAGCTCAGTAATTAGCAAGATTTGTGCTCTACATGATTGTCAGCTATTTAATATTCCAGATTGCATATGAAATGGTGGCCTAAGTTGAGTCGTTATTTGTTTCTCTTATTGAAAATGAAATAAGATCTCTTGGTAATTGCATGCAAAGTTTATAAAATTTCTCCTTTATGAAAACTATTGGGAGGGAGCTTTTAAATTTTTTTTCTTAACCTATTTATTTTTATTTTGACTATTTATAGTTGTTTTCTCATGTAAACTCCAAAGTGAGTACAATAATTTTCAACTAGTAGGTCAATTATGTATTCAGTTTCATGGCTATATCTTTACATTTATGCTTGCCGTACATTTCCTGCTTGATTTTTCCTTCCTCCTAATTACTTCTTTCATTCATGAGTTGCATGCTACTAGTGATTTCCCGTTCTTTGGTCTACATTGGCTATTGTAAGATATTTTTTTATCTTCAAAATTCACCAGTTCTTAATTCTATTACAGCTTGAGCAAATTGTGCTTCGGAATCGTAGACCCTCAACAATTCTTGGGTCTGTTCAAGCATCAGTTGTAGGATTACGTCATCGATTTCATAATGCATCTGATTCAAGAGGCGAACAACTAAAGAAGCTGGCTTCATTTCTTGGGAAGTTTCTAGAAAATTCATCTGAACTGGTTGAGGTTGTCCTTAAGAGAAACCATAATATACCTGCAGATGATAATGCTATTAGCGTTCTTATTGCCAGCTTCCAAGAGCATTCTAACGGAGGTATAGATGAAAACCTGCCATTATCATAAAAAACCACACTACTTTTAAAAATGCTTTATTTCCTTATATTAGTAAAGTAAATTGAAATCTACCTTTTTCCATTAGTTAATTAGTGTAGGGAATGAATTTTTTTTTTATCATAATGTTGTAGGTCAAATAAATTATCTATTTATTCAAAGGCGGACTTAGACGTAAACCGTAAACCAAAGATATAATAGGCGCGGTAATGCTTTGTGAGAATGTTTGTGATCTGGGAAGCAGTAGAAACATGTTGAAGTTGGATTTCACGAAGTTTGACCTTATCCCTAATAAAATGACAATCAGTTTTGATGTGCTTTATCTGCTCATGGAAAAATTGGGATCTCAACAATGTTAATACTAGTGTGGTTATCACAAAAGAGATATGCAAGTGTGAAGAGTGTGACACCCACCATTCAAGATACTCTTAAGGCAAGTCAACTCGAAAACTGCATGGGGCCATAGAACGAGCAACATGCTGCTTCTTACTCTTCCATGAAATTAGTTTGCTGCCAAAATATGTGCATTGGCCACTGTGGATCGACGATCATCAATAGATCCCACATAGTCAACAGCTGATAGACTCATGCTATCAAGAACTGAAATTGCATGCTTAAGCAAAATGAGATACAATTGCCGAGACAAGCTCAGCGCGAACTCCTGAGGGCTGGTTCCCTCTAAGAGTCTCTCACTTAGGATAGCGCACACTAAACAAGATCTCAAAAGATGAAAAGGACCACAACCTAATGCTCCTTATATAGATGGAGCCTTTACAACATGACAAAGTACACAATAATGCGTATACGTGTCACCACACCTAGCCTGAAAAGTAACCTTCTCCCGCAGGTCGATCCTGGATGGGTCCCAATGGCGTGTCGGCGAGACTCGGGCGGCTCCTCTTGTGGGCGGATCAGGTGAATCATCCGAAGCTTCGAGGTGTCGCGGCGGGCTTGTTGTTGCAGATCTGTGGGACTTGCGATCGAAATGGCCGTAGAACTCGGCATGGGACTGCCCGAGAGGTGAAGCAATGTCATTCCCGCAAAATATCTCATTCTCAAGGTCGAGCGAGGTGGACGCCAGCTGGGCCAGGGCCTCGGCCGGAGGCCGAATGCTATGAAGACTGATGAAGGAAACCCATCCTGATCCTGAACTAGGGTTGTGGGGCCGAACATTAGGTCGATGAGTAGGTAGTGATGATTTGGAAGGAGACCCGATGAGAAAGTTCTTCGAAGTGGGAGAGTGACAAGATGTGAGGGTAGGGTAATAGTGGGCTCGAGAGATGTGAGAAAAGATGAGTCGGGATATAAGAGAGCTGACAGGAGGGTTGGGGTCTCCAAGAAACGATGGGGAGCAGAAAAAGCATGGGTCTCCGTGTGAACGGCTGGCGATCCGCCAGGTGGAGCCTCTGTCACGGGCTTGTCGGGAGGCGAGCGGTTTGGAGGGAAACCAGTACAAATAAGAAGATGAGGAGGTATGAGGGGAGTGCGTGCCGCGGTTGGCAGTGGGAGAACGAAGGGGGTGTTGGGAAAAGGAGGAAGCGACAACGGTTCCAATGGGCGAAGACCCACTGAGGGGTGGTGGTGGGATGGAGGGAGGAGGAGGCTCGTCAGGAAGCTGAGAGGCGGGCAGGGGCTGTAAGGGGGCATGTGGAAGAAGCTGATGACGAATTTTAAGCGACATGACAAGGAGATTATCCAGGGCAACGCCAATTCGATTGAAGCTTGCATGCACTGAGTCCGGAAGGAGAGCCATAGTGGGAAACGGGACGAGGGCCACCAGAATGCTGCAGAAGTTGCAGGAGAACTGTCGAAATGTTTCCGGAGCTGTAGGAGGGCTGCGAGGATGAGCGGTCGCTAGAATGCTGTAGAAGCCGCAGGAGGGCCTCCATAATGCGGGTGAGAGAACTGGAGGGCCTCTGGAAGGCGACGGAAACACCATAAGACTGACAGGAGGCCGACGGATACACCGGGAAGTCGTTGCAGGGACGATGATTGCATTGGAGTGAAGGGCGGGGCTGGAAGGGGCGCTGGCGGTAAAGGAAGCGCCGGAGTAGCTGAGGAAGGTGCTGGAATAGCCGAAGAAAACGGTCGCCGCTGGAATCGTTGAGCTGCAATGGTCGTCGAGTCGCTGCTGACTGTTGTGAGTGCAGATGATCACTGGAATCGACGAAGAAGCGGTGGTGGGTCTGCTCGTGGCGTCAACAGGTCTTCTTGACTGGATCGGGGCGGCGACGACTGAAACGAGTCACATAAAACGAGTCTTGCTCGCCGATGCCAGAGCGGTCGAAGTGGGACGGGCGAGACAAGCTGCGCAAAACCCGTTGAGCGCGGGATTGATACTATCCTTCCTGTCGATTGGGCGCGTGCGGGGAAGAAGACGCGCAGGGCTCGTGTTGGAAGCCGATGGAGCTGGTCGACGCGTGCGTGAGGGCAAAAAATGGTCGGCGGAGGAGGAAGAGTCAATTAGGGTTTTGTCGGAAACCCTAAATGAGCTGCAGGTCGGACTAGCTGATAGACTCACACTATCAAGAACTGAAATTGCATGCTTAAGCAAAAAGAGATACAATTACTGAGACAAGCTCAACCCGAACTCCTGAGGACTGGTTCCCTCCAAGAGTCTCTCTCACCTAGGAGAGCTTGACTAAACAATATCTCAAAAAATGAACGTCTCACAACCAAATGCTCTTTATATAGATGGAGCCTTCACCACTTGACAAAATACATAATAATGCGTATACGTATCAACATATTAGGAATAGAGTGGAAGGCTGATAAATATGATCTTGCCCAGAACATGCTTGAGATAACGAAAATAAGCCAACAAAAGGGCAATTAACCATCATGAAGCAGGGCTACAATTGCTGTTAACATAATTGGCAATTAACCATCACACAGCCACCACTTAACATGAATTCCCCCCCATAAAATTATATTTTTAAAGTCATAATTGGCCAAAATCAACACCCAGCCACAACCAATATCCACCGTCGAACTCCCATAAAAAATATAAAATATAGAACCGGCTAAACAATTATTGCCCAAATAATTAACTCATACAGCCACAATTTCATCCAGCCGACTTAAAACAACCAGACGGTCCACAAGGAACCCCATTCAGCCCCTCCATGTGATTCCAAAGCTCAGCCACCAAGTCATCAAGCCATATACAATATTTGTTGTTGGAGATTATGAGTTTATTATTATATTAGTAGTTGTGTGTGAGTGGTTTTAGTCCCACATTGTCTGTCCGGTTTTAAGTGTCCATGTTTGTCCTATATAATACCCCTAAGTGGATGAATATATTGCATCAAGTATTTCCTTTCTTATTTTCCAACATGGTATCAGAGGCGGAATTGACTCCTCCCTGAAATTTGGCTGCCCTAATTATGGGCAAAGTACATTTCACGGTGGCTTCCGCTCTCGATTCCTTGTGATTTCTCCTCTCCCATTTCCGCTTCTCTATCCTCGTTCCCAACGGAAGCTTCTATCGGCGCGGTTTCTCTTCGTTTGCTCTACTGTTGCCATCGATGAAGAAGCAGCCCGGCTTGTGTTCCCCTCGACAACGACAGAGAACCCGTCGTGCCCGTCAATCCCGTCGTGAAGGTCTGTCGTCGATCCCGTCTGCGTACTCCAGTGACGATCTCGCTTCCATCAACTACTTGTTATGGCCGTTATTCCATCATCGATCCGGTCTTAAGGTGTTGTCGGTCATTTCCCCGTGCTTAATATCTCCTTCTTGATCTCGCCACTGTTGATTAACACCATGGACGACGACGACGCTGCTCCTGTAGGCCGATCCAGTCGACACTCGGTTTCCTCATCTCTCGCTTCTGATCCAGCCGTTGTGGCTATCGCTGATGTTTGCTACTTAGACGACGGCGATTGATTCTCTCGATGCAGACCCAGTGCTCTGCTGCTCCAGCTCTGGTCGCTGCCCCTAGTGATTCCGACACTTCCAGCCGCTGCTACCCCTTCCAGGGTGTGCTGATCTCTCGCCGAAGTTGAAGTTTTTGTGTGTTTTCGGTCATTTGTCTGTGTTTTTATTATTGTATTGCTTCCTGTTGTTGTTATGCCTATATGCATGTGCTTTCCACGTGAGGGGGAGTGATTGGGCCGAAGGAGACTCATATGATCTTTCCCGACCTTTCGCCTTCGTTCCACATGACCTATAGGCTTATGTCGTATGTTGTTATGCGTCTCCCCATATTTGTTTCGATTGGTCGTGTGTTGGGACACGACTGTTGTTGGTGTTCTAATCTCGACGGGATGTGTCGTGTGGGACCATGTCTTGCGGGACTGTGTCGTGTGGGACCGCCCTTTGTGCAAATTATTCCCGACAGATTATCCCCCGACGGATTATCCCCAGTTGCCCGTTTGATGATTTGCTCCACATCTTTCGTTCTCTTTCGCATGTTGTGTGTAGGTAATGTTGGTTGACCGGTTTCCAGCGAGTCCATGTCGTGTGTGGGTCTGTGTCGTGTGTGGCGATGTCCCCAGTTTGATTCCCCGGTTTGATTCCCTGGTTTGATTCCCCGGTTTGGAATTTCCACCGGTGGCTCGTCTGATGTTGTCCCACATCGCCTACCTCCATTGCATTTATTTGATGTGTCCACGCTGGAGTCTTCTCCTCCAACTTGAGGGGGAGTGTTGAAGATTATGAGTTTATTATTATTTTAGTAGTTGTGTGTGAGCGAGTATTAGTCCCACATTGTCTATTCGGTTTTAAGTGTCCATGTATGCCCTATATAATACCCCTAAGTGGATGAATATATTGCATCAAGTATTCCCTTTCTTATTTTCCAACATTTATTGTTAATAACGAAAACGAAACGAGCGTCGCAAAAATATTCGAAAAAGCTCTAACATCAAAATAAATTGTGCGACGTCGAATTGACATTGAATTTGGCTTTTCATCATGGGGGAATTCTTTTCTTCTTTTTCTTATATATTAAAAACATATAAAATTATGTAATATGCAAGATCGATCTCGGGTCTTACACATGTTCTTCAGAGCTAGATTGAGAGTGTGCACCACATTAGGAGTCCAAAAGATTGATGGAAACTCACTCTCAATTAGTTGGTCCGTCCCTTGCAATTTGTTGCATTATCCGTTATAACTTGAACAACCTTTTCATGTCCAATTTCTAGAATTACCTCCTTGAGCAAATATGCAATGAAGTATTTGTCTTTGGTTTGACCTTCGCAATTAACCGCCTTCAAGAACATTGCTTTTGAACCCGTTATTGCCATAAAATTGATGAGTGGTCGTCTTTGTGGATCGCTCCATCCGTCTCTTACAATTCTAACTCCCTTGTCGACTCAGATCCCTCTTAAAAGAGCCAATCTTCTTTCAATTTCTATCTTCTCCTTCAACAACAAGATGCTTCTCAATGAATTATAGTCGGGTGGTACATATCCTACAAGATTACGATTAGCGGTAAAAGAATATGATTTTCTCCAATACGGATTTCTTGCTAGATTGAAAGGCAAACCCCGCCGAATAAAATGCTCTAGCAATTAAGACATCCAAATGAGCTCTATCCTCATTATTGAATGCACTTGAAATTGGATTCTTTCCGCTACCGCTTGGATCATCATTTATTCTCCGTTTATCACCAACACTTCCAATATTTCTAACTTCACTTGAAGTTCTTGGAGCCACCGGTACAAATTTTGGAAGTCGTCGCTCAATAAGTTCTTGAGCATCTTCATCTTCCTTCAACATGTCATGTGGATATCGGAACCTTGGTACATGCTCCGATTCCGCCACTCTTAATAACAATCTTCAATAAATGACCCTTCACGCGTGTGCATGAGCTTTTGTAAGGCTTGCCACAAAAATTGCATGTGCAACTAATAATACCATGGGTTTTTTCATCATTTTCAGTCATACTGCAACTTGAATTCATGATAACAACACAAAATAATTAGAGAAAATTAACAGTTCATGAAAAGCATGTGGAGCTAAACATACAACAACATTAACCGCTAGTGGTAATAAGTAACATATTTACTAATATTGATATACATACAAGGCATTTTATCTTAAACCATGGTATGTGCCAATATTAGTTGTCCTTGTTACAAGATATTCAAAATTACAAGGACTTATTTATAAATCTTTAAACTTCTCTGCTGCTCAACAAAATGTTTGAATCTCAGAGGATTTGATACAAAAATCCTATAAAACTTACTGAAACTAGTATGAAAATAGAAGTGATAGTTACGGTAAAGAAGAACAAATAAGCTGAAAACACAAGTTGATGAGAAACATAGATGAAGCTTTTTCTCAATGCCCTAATTCCTACGATGAACTTGCAGGAGATGCCGAGCTGAAATGCCATCTTGTGCGGGATTTAAAGCTTGCGGGAGAAAAAACAAAGAAAACTTATGCGAGACAAAAGAGAAGCTCGTCGACGGCAATGGATGCGACGACGAGGGAGGAGAGGGCTTTCGACGACACTGACTACGAGGGAGGAGAGGGTGTCATCGCACGAGGAGAGGGTTTCATTTCGAGCGTCTGCAACTTAAAAAGAAAGAAAAAGAGTTTCAAATACCTAATAAGCCAACCTTCCATGACCGTGAGCAAGCGGGCCTGCCTCCCGTGACCGTGAACAAGCGGGCCTGCCTCTCGTGACCGTGAGCAAGCGGGACTCGCGTATCTCGCAAGCTGGATATGTGATTCTACTTTTTTATTTTTAATTAAAAATAATGTTGCCATCATTTTGGAAATGCGTTACCAGGCATTTCTCATATCCAATTCGCCTTTGAGTCGATACATGAGGCATTTTTAAGAATCCATGCTTTATAGATGACCATTGAAGAAGCCAAGGACCTAAATAATCTTTCATTAACAGAGCCTATGTGCTCACTGCTAGCTCGAGTGGAAATATTAAGAAGATATGATGAACCTCATATTGAACAAGCTTTCCAAAGTAAGATACTTAAAAAATATAAAAGTGATGGAGAAAAAGGAAGTAAAGAAACAATCCTAGTTTTGTAACTTGTTCAAAAGAAACAATCATGAAGCTTAGGACTCTTTCTATAAATGTATTGTAGGAAACCAAGCCAAAGACTGTTGGTTCCAACAAAAGAATGACAGGTAAATAAAGTAAAAGTAAAAGGTGATGACAATGAAATGGATTGTGTATTCTTCACCAATACTAAGATAGAAAAGCAAGAAGAAAACATATGGTATTTGGATAGTGGTTGTTCTAACCTTATGACCAATCATAAAGAAGTATTTGTTTGGTTAAATGAAGAAGAGAAATCTCAAGTAATTTTAGGTGATGGGAAGAGCAAAACCATTGAAGGAAAGGGCATTATTTCTGTAAAAGCCAAATCAAGACAAACAAAATGTATACACGATGCACATTATGTTCCTGATTTCGCTCAAAATCTACTTAGGGTTGCCCAATTAGTAAAAAAATGATATAAGGTTGTGTTCAATCAAGACCCGTGTTTCATATATGATAATGCCTCAATACAAATAACTTCCATCTCTATGACCAGCAACAAAATCTTCCCTCTATCATTATCACTTGTATCAGAACATGTTATGCTAGAGTATATGCCCTCAAGCTCCAAGAAGTGGCATGATAGATATGGTCATCCTAATGTCGGTGATTTGAAAAAAACTAAGTGTTGAAGAGTTGGTTATAGGACAGCCATCTATAAAGGATGAAACCACAAAATGCCAAAGATGTGCCTTAAATAAAATACATAGAGCAACTTTTCCAAAGTAAAGCAATAACAAAGCCACCAAACCACTAGAACTAATACATACAGATGTATGTGGGCTAACTCCAACACCTTCCTTATCAGGCAAGCTCTACTATTTGCTTATAGTAGACGATTACAATCGCATGCTATGGGTATACCTGCTTGAACATAAATCAGAGGCATTCCAAAGCTTTGTAAAATTTAAAGTGCAAGTTGAAAAAATGGAGATGCACACCAAGACATTAAGGTCAGAAGGGGAAGGGCGTTCTTAAGCAAAGAATTCAACACATTGCATAGAACATGGAATCAAGAGGGACTTAACAGTAAGAGGAACACCTCAACAAAATGGGGTGGTAGAAAGGAGGAATAGAACTATAATTGAGATGATAAGATGCATGCCTCATGAGAAAAACTTGCCAAAATCCTACTGGGCCGAGGCAGTTATCTATGCCATTTACTTATTGAATAGAGCACCCACAAGAGCATTATATAATAGCACCCCTTATGAAACCTGGCATGGAAGAAAGCTCAAATCAATCATCTGAGAATTTTTCGAAGCATAGCCTACAACCTTCTTCCAACTGATCAGTGAAATAAATTAGAAAGAAAAGGTGAAAAGACAATATTATTGAGTTATAGTGAAGAGTCTTAAGGCATATCGTCTCCACAACCCAGTAACAAGCAAGTTAATAATTTCTCGAGATGTTATAATAGATGAAGAAAGTGAATGACAGTGGGAAGTTCCAGTGGATCGGAATCAAAATTTTCAGAGGGTTACTGAAGTACACTCCAATGAAGAAATCAATCATACCTTGATGGAAGAAAATCATATAGATTCCATCATCGACGAAGAGTTCAGCCATCCACTCCAGGAAGAGGTAACTCCATTGAGCCTTCATGTAATACTTCAGGAACCTCTTGGATTCATCATCCCCCCATCGATATAGTTTACTCTGAGATATATACCAAGATTATAACCTTGCATTGCTTGCGTTAGAGCCAACTAGTTATAAAGACACAGTCAAAAACAGTCAATGGATAAAGCCATGAATGAAGAAATATATAAGATTAATAAAAACAACACCTGGGAGTTAGTAGAAATTCCAGAACAAAAGGAGACAATCGGCCCGAAGTAGCTATACAAAATAAAATACAATGAAGATGGTTCTGTACTCAAATATAAAGCAATATTAGAAGCAAAAGGCTATGTCAAAAGTCTGGGATCAACTATTTTGAAACTTTTGCACTAGTAGCCAGATTTAAATATATCTGACTACTGTTGCATTAGCTGCACAATATGATTTTCCAGTATACCAAATGGATTTGAAGTCAGCATTCCTAAATTTGAATATAGAAGAAGAGATTTATGTAGTCCAACCTGAAGGGTGTGAAATTTCTGAGCATAAATCTATGGTTTATAAAATGAAAAAGGCCTTGTATGGATTAAAACAGGCGTCAAGAGCATGGAATTGTAAAATCAATTCTAGCCTTCTTAACCATGGATTTATCAAAACTGATTATGAGCCTGCTCTTTACATAAAGAAGAATGATAACTCCTACATTATACTATGTAGATCTAACCAGCTTGTCATAAATCAAATCAAATCCATAATTCAAGAAGAGTTTGAAATGACTGACTTTGAGTAAGTAAAATATTTCTTGGGTATGAAAATTCAGAGAAGTTCCTCAGGCATCTGAATCAACCAGAAAAAATACATTGATTTGTTAGAACATTTTGTGATGGACAAGGCCAAGCCAGTTTCAACCCTTGTTCTTGCAGGCGAAATGCAGTGAAAGGAGGGCGGAGAAGAGAAAGTTAATACTGAAGAGTATAGAAGCTTGGTAGGGTCTCTCATATACCTCACCAATAATAGACTTGACATGGAGTTTGCTGTCAGCTTAGCCTCAGGATATATAAACTCTCCTAGCATAAAACAACTCATCGTAGTGAAACGCATTCTACGTTACATCAAAGGCACAAGAGAGCTTGGAATAAAGTATAAAAGAGAAGAAGAGCACATAAGAGAAGAACAGAAAAACATAGAAGAGCAGAATATAAGTAAATAGAAGAATAGAAGAGAAGAAAAATTGAGCCTGCTTGGTTTATTCTGGTAGTGACTAGGGAGGATGCGCAGATGATAAGAGAAGCACATCTAGTTTCATATTTTTCTTTGGCAACAATCCCATCTCCTGGAGTTCGCGCAAACAAAAGACTGTTGCCCTACCCTCTCCGGAAGCAGAATATGTAGCCATTAGTGAAGCAACATGAGAAGGAATATGGCTTATACATATTCTAAATGAAATTGTTGGGGATTCAGAAATAGTCATAAAGATTAAAGTAGATAATACCTCGGCTATAACCCTAGCTCACAATCTGATATTTCATAATAAAACAAGCATTTGGAACTTAAATGACATTCCACCTGAGATCTGGTAAGGGAGAAATTTCAATTAAACACTGCAATTCAAGGGCAAATTGCAGATGCCCTAACCAAAGCGCCATCCACCAAGCAGTTCAGAGAATTAAAGAAGAAAATGGGGATTATTGATTGTCTCAATTAAGGAAGGGTGTGAGAAATTAACTAATCTCACAGCTTGATCCTGAAGAAAGATACCATCAACAAAGATCAGGAGGAGATCCATCGGAAACTTGCAAAGAAGAAGAGGAAATCAACTCAGACCACCGAAATCTTGTTTCTTTGAGTGCTGAGAAAGGAACTGCTAGAATTCAGTTGTATACTCTAATATATTTATATAAGTTATTTTGCCTTTGTCTTAGTTATACCAAGCGTTCTATGCCTTCATGCACGTGTCTACGTAAGGAGGATTGTTCGTCATGGCCTCCAGTTGTAGTTAATACGTTCATGCACGTATTTCACGTGAGGTGGAGTGTTTGTGATGACGGCAACTCGGATGACTCGCTTTCCTGACTCTTGCCTTAGTCACACATGGCCTCCAGGTGTAGTCTATACCTTCATGCACATATTCCACGTGAGGGGGAGTGTTCATGATAACGGCGACTCGGATGACTCTCTTTCCCGACTCCTGTCTTAGTCACACACGGCCTCCAGACATATTTCGTCTGTTGTTTGTGTCTCCCCAATGTTTTTCTTTGATGTTAGGTAGGGGTGACTTGGCCTTTGTTGGGATATATTTATGATAAGTCAATGCAAATCTTACTATTATCTTTTGGGATATATTTTAGAGACATCAACTTATATGCTAAATCATGTTTTTACTAAAGCAGTTCAGATGACGCCATATGAGACATGAACTGAGAAGCGTTCTAGTATGTCTTTTATAAAAATTTGAGGTTATGAAGCTTACGTGAGACATCAAGTATTAGACAAACATGAGCCCAAATCTCATAAACGTTATTTTATGCGGTATACTAAGGAAATTAAATGATACTATTTCTATAAACATTCTAAGGGAAAAGTGTTTGTTACAAGGAAGGATGTCTTTCTAGAAAGAGTTCATATGTAGAAAAACTAACAAAATAGAACTTCAAGATGTTCAATAATCACAAGACGACAAGGAACCTAAGATGAAACCTTAGCAAGGACTACAAAATTGTATTAGCACAAGGGTCTGCTCAAGAAACACAAATCCTACATAGATTTAATAGACCACGCTTTGAGCCTGAGAGATATAGATTTATTATGTTATGACTCAATAAGGTGATGTGTTGCTCATGGATCAATATGTGTCTACTACCTATCAAGATGCTATAAATGGACTTGACTCTGAGAAGTGGCTTGAGGTCATGATATCTGGAATAGATTCCATGTATATAATCTAGGTATGTACCTTTTTGAACCACTTGAAGGGGTAAAACCTATAGGGTGCAAGTATGTTTTCAAGAAAAAAACAGACATGGATATAAATGTATAGACATTCAAATGACGATTAGTGGCAAAAGGTTTCAAGTAAATTTATAGTGATAACTATGATGACACAATAGAATTAGGAGAAGGGAAAAGATTTGATATTATTAGGCCCCATAAGGGGGGTGTATAAAGAGAATACAGAGGTCCCTCATCTCTAATAAGTGAGGTGGGACAAATACAACAAATAATAATACAATGAATAATAGGTCCCTCAATATAATAAACCCAATACTCCCCCTTAAGCTGGAGCGAAGATGTCAAGCAAGCCCAGCTTGCCATAGGTAGAAAGAAGGCGGGAAGGCCCAACGGCCTTGGTAAAGGCATCAGCAATCTGTTCGGCAGAAGGGACATAGGATGCTGCAAGAGTCCCTGAACGAATGTGCTCCCTGAGAAAATGGATATCCACCTCAATATGTTTGGTTCTCTCGTGTAGGACAAAATCAGATGCTAGCAGGAGAGCAGACTGATTGTCACAAACCAGTGTCGAGGAACTAGACGGAGGAAAACCAAGCTCGGTCAAGAGAGTACGCATCCAGAGGAGCTCGGTGGCGCCATGGGCCATAGCCCTGTACTCAGCCTCAACGGAGGAGCGGGACACAACACTCTGCTTCTTGCTCTTCCAGGAAACAAGGTTGCCACCATAGAAGGTGCACATCCCCGAAGTAGAACGTCGGTCTGTGAGAGAGCCAACATAATCAGAATCCGTGTAGCAGGTAAGGTCAGAGGATGGTGATGAACGATAGAAGAGTTCGAGACCAGGGGAGCCCTTCAAGTAGTGAAGGATCCGAAAAGCAGCATCAATGTGAGAAGTTCGGGGAGCATGCATGAACTGACTGACCATACTCACAACAAAGCTAATGTCGAGACGAATATTGGTCAAGTAGATAAGTCTTCCAACCAGTCGCTGGTATCTGCCCAGATCAGGGAGTGGTTCGCCAGACTCGGCGTGTAAGCGGTGTTTCGGGTCCATAGGAGTAGAAACTGGAGAGCACCCAAGAAGACCAGTGTCACCCAAATGGTCAAGGGTATACTTCCGCTGAGACAAAGAGATCCTCTGGTGAGATCTGGCAACCTCAATCCCGAGAAAGTACTTCAGAGGCCCTAAATCTTTGACCTCAAAAGCCTTTTGAAGTACCTCCTTGATCTGAATTATCCCTGAGCTGTCGTCTCCGGTAAGGATGATGTCATCCACATAGGAAAGGATAATCACCTTACGACCATCCACAGCAGTCCAAACAAAGCACATATGGTCAGCATGACATCTGGTGAAACCACTTTGGAGCACAACAGCGCCGAACCGCTCAAACCACGCTCGAGGGGACTGCTTCAACCCATACAGTGACTTCTGCAAAAGGCAGACACGACCCAAATACTCCCCCTGAAGCTTGTACCCGGGAGGCAGATCCATATAAATCTCTTCAACAAGGTCGCCATTGAGGAAGGCGTTCTTCACGTCCAGCTGATGAAGGGGCCACCTGTGGCAGGCAGCGAGGGAAATAAGGAGACGAACGGTGGAGAGCTTGGCCACAGGAGCAAAGGTCACCCCGTAATCTTCTGGAGTCTGGGTGAAACCTTTGGCAACAAGGCGAGCCTTGTAGCGATCCAAAGACCCGTCAGCATGATACTTGACAGTGTAGACCCACCGACAACCAACAGTCTTCTTGCCGGCGGGAAGAGGAACTAACCGCCAAGTGCTAGCCTTCTACAAAGCGGACATCTCAGCCTCCATGGCTGCCACCCACTCTGGGTGCTGAAATGCCTCAGTCGTCGAACTCGGAATCCTGATCTGGTCAGTGGCGGTGAGGAAAGCCCGGTAACCCTGTGAAAGGCGCTGGTTGGACACAAAACTTTCCACAGGATGGTCAGTAACACAAGAACGCTTACCCTTGCGAATCACAATAGGTAAGTCAGAAGAGGAAGGAACATCACCTGCCTGAGGAAGTGGTACCGGGTCCGGTGAGCTGGGCTCGATCAGTGGATCCCGAAGGATAGAGTGGACATGTGAAGGCCCGCGGGGGCCACAGGTATATATCTGTAGGGGAGCGGAGTCTGGCAAGGAGGCCAGGGGAACAGGAGCTGGAATGGGTGGAGGGGAGGAAGAAGCAGAGGTAGGAGAGTCACAATAGAAAGGGACATCCTCAAAGAACGTAACATCCATGGTATGGAAGGGCCGGCGAGAAGAGGGATCAAAACATCGATACCCCTTGGAAGAGGAGGAATATCCCAAAAATAAGCAACGGATTGCTTTGTCATCCAGTTTAGTCCGAGTCGGCCGACGATCCTCGACAAAGCACACACACCCGAAGACCCGGAGAGGAACGGGAAACAACGGGCGGCTGGGAGATAGGAGGCTCAAGGGAACACGACCCGCTAGAGGTTTGCAGGGGAGGCGGTTGACCAAGAAGGTCCCCGTAAGAAGGGCAGCGCTCCAAAAAGACTTGGGAACATGAGACCCACGTAGAAGACAACGGGTCACATTTAGGAGATGACGGTTCTTTCGTTCCGCCACTCCATTATGTTCCGGAGTATAAGGGCAGGAGAATTTGTGAAGGGTTCCTTGATTAGCAAGGAAAGCAGTAAACGAGGAAGAGGTGTATTCCCCTCCATTATCAGAGCAGAGAATTCGAATACGAGACGAAAACTGGGTACTAACCATATGAGAGAACTGGGTATAGAGATCAAACACTTCAGATTTAGCACGCATAAGATAAACCCACCAGCAACGAGTAAAGTCATCGATAAATGAAACAAAATAACGAAAACCATCATCAAATACAACCGGGGCAGGGCTCCAAACATCTGAGTGAATAATATCAAAAGGTGCGGAAGTACGGGAAAAAGATACAGGGTAAGAAGTGTGTGTGTGTTTGCTCAGTTGACACACATCACACTGAAAAGAGTGCTCAAATGAGACACCCGAAAAAACTGAGGACACAATTTTAAGGCTAGCATGTCCAGCCGGGCATGCCAAATAGCAGGTGTGTTAGTAGCATCAGCAACACTGGATGTCGGGGAGAGACATGGCGATGATGGTGAAGGAGGTGGGAGATCCAGCAGGTAAAGCCCGTCACGCTCATGGCCGGAGCCAAAAGTCTTCCTCGTGGTCAGGTCCTGAAAAACCCAGCCAGAAGGATCAAAAGTTACCGAGCAATGTAATGCGCGAGTCAATCGACTAACAGAAAGAAGATTTAAAGCTAGTTTGGGAACATGAAGGACTGAATCCAAGGAGAAAGAGGGGGATAGAGAGACTGTGCCCTGGTGAAGAATGGGAGTCACAGAGCCATCAGCAAGACGAACCTGCTGATGGACAGTCGGAGACACAAGGGAGGAGAACAAGTGTGGCTCACCCGTCATATGATCAGTGGCCCCAGTGTCAATCACCCAGGGCGAGGAAGACCCCTCATGAGTGACGTGAAAGGCCGTTGGAGTACCTGACGCAGAGGCTGAAGTCGACGTGAACGACGAGGATCCAGGGGCAGAAGGCGCCAGTTGCTGAGGTGGTGGCGGAGCATAGTGCTGAAGCTGTGACTGAAGCTCCTGAACCTTAGCCATAAGCTGGCTCCAGTCAGCTGAAGAGGTCCCAGAAGGGGCACTGTAACTCGGCTGGCTCCCAAAGTCAGAAGTAGTGGCGGCAGTAGCACGAGGAGCAAAAGGCTGCTGGCGAAGGTGAGGAAAAAGCTGCCAGCATCGGGACTTCTCATGACCAGTCCGGAGGCAGTGCTGACACTACACAGAAGCAAACGGGCTCCCGCGGCCACCTCCGCGACCCCTATTGGTAGAAGAACGCCCCCCCCCGCGCAGAAGAAGTACAACCTGAATCAAGGGCCATCAGGTCTGGTAGAGGTGCAGAAGGAGCAGTCAGGCGGGCACGACGCTCATGCTCCACCACCAGAGAGTAAGCGTCTAAAATATCCGGAAGAGGGTTCATGCTGACAATCTGAACCCGAATCTGCTCAAACTCATGTCGTAACCCCATCAGAAACTGGTAGGTCTCACACTTCTCCTGTCGTTGCTTGGCAACAAGCATATCCTCAGGATGCTGAAAGGCACTAAGCGGCTCGAGGTCAGAGAGCTCCAGGAAACGCCCAGAAAGAAAAGTAAAATAGTCATGCACCGAATGATCCCCCTGTCGAGCAGTTGAGATCTCCTGGAAGATTGAGTAAATCCGTGTATCAACATGAGTGCGCCCATAAGTGCGAGTCAGGGCAGCCCAAAGGGACGGAACAGTATCGAAACGCATGAACTGCTCGTAAATACGGGGCTCCATGGAGCATTGGAGCCACCCAAGTATCTTGTAGTTTTCCGTTTTCCATGGACGGAGAGCTTTTTCCTCTGTAGGCTTAGGAACCCCATTAGGTTCAAGCCAATCAAGCTTGTCATGGTCGGCGAGGTGAACACACACGGAGTTGGACCATGCAATGAAATTCTTCTCATTATGAAGGGCGGTAGTAATACGCCCAGCAAAGCCATCAACCGGGAAATCCATAGATGGCTGTTGGTAACGAGCGCTAGATTTTGGGCGAATGTTGAGATGGCTGTTGGTATATTTACACCATTTGTGAAGGTTTTGAGAAGAGTCGACATGGATACACCTTCAATGGGGGTGGTTATACGAGGATGTAAAAAAGTTAGAGAAGAGGTTGATGATGTTCTCGATCACCAAGAGAACAAATATCTTCATATATGGAAGTTGATTGATAGCAGATGGGAGAAGAAGATGAGCAACCCTCTACACCTTGCAGGTTATTACTTAAACCCATATTTTTATTATTCCCCGCCGAGTGGAGATTGAGGCTGATGGAAAGTTTATGAGTGGTTTTATTGAGTGTCTCTCAAGGATATATAGGAAAGATCCTTCTACACAAGATCACATCAGTACCGAGCTTGATCTTTACCAATACCAATAAGAGTTATTTGGTAAAGACATGGGAAAGAGACAACTACAAATCTCAACTTAAATCCAAGTACATTTTAATATATTTTTTATTAACTCTAATTTTTAATGATGTATTATGTATAATTGAAACGTATTGTCATTTTATTTTTCACAGTACATTGGTGTAGGCTTAATAGTGCTGAGATACGTCACACCTTAAAACTATTACTATGAAGATTTTGAGTCTGACTACTTTATCCTCTGACTGTGAGAGGAACCAGAGCACCTTTGAGATGATATGCAATTTAGTTATTTAGCTAAACATAAATATCTTATTGTATGATTGTATGCATTATTTAGTATTTTTTAAAATTAGAAGAGGAATAAACTCGACAACAAAAGATTGAACGATCTTGTTTTTATAAAGTTCAATGCTTTGTTGAAGTCGAAATAGTCAGACAAATCTCGAGATCCATTGTCAGCTAAGAGCTTAGATTCAGGGAAGGTACAATAGTGGATGGTGAATGTTGATCCTGATGAGGATGAAAATGATGATGACGTTGATGAAGTCTTTCCTGGAGAAGGGTTGACGTGGGCGCCACTTGAAGATATAGTCGACGCTGATCATGATGCAAGGAGGGCTGATAGACTAACTACAAGCAAATACGTGTCAATTAGTTATCAAAGAAAGAAAAGAGAAACATATCTGAGGTGGACGAGGCAGATCTAGAGGGTTCATTAGATGATGACCATATTTTATCTACTCTGCCGACTATAGATGAGTCTGTAAGCGATGAAGATTGAAGAATAAGGTATGTTTGAAATTTAATTTTTAAAATTTTGTTGTCATAGAAACTGTTAGAGAAATTGATGTAAAAGCCCATTTATGAGGTCCATTTATGTAGTTCCCCTCTTATTCATGTTTAGTCCCGCATCTTGAGATTGGAGTGACTAGCCTCCTTCTCCTCCTATATATTTGTATTCATACTTGTAATTATGCATTCAACGAATATATACAAGGTTTACACCATTTCTCTACATGGTATCAGAGCACAGGTCCCTTTTTTTTGAGATCGCCCCCAATCCTGTCTGCGCTCCTCTGAGCGGTCTTCTGTTTTGAGACCGCCCCGTCTCCTTTGAGTGCGGGCTTCCTCTTCCTGAGCTGTAACAGCCGAAAATCTCAAACAAATAAAATTTGTTACAGGATCTGATCGCGAGGGAAATTGATCGCAACGTCAGTGTCACGAGGTGCGTACGCTGACAAACTCTTAGCCATGTTTGCAAGGATTTTAATTTAGTAGCGTTCCCGTAATAGAAATTTCTATTCGACGAAATTTGTTAGGGTTCGCAGGATTATGAGGCGTTTAATTGTGACATTTTCTATTAATGAGTGGCAAACCCTATTGTAGTGAAAAATAAATAAATAAAGAAAACCCTAATTCACGTATTATTTATGAAGCCCTGGGCGGTTCACGCAGTATCAGCCGCACGATAAGGAGCGGAAATCTTCTTCTTACGCTAGAAACCATCGAGGCATCCCTTTAAATCGCTCCCAGCGATACAGAGTGCGCAAACGGTTCGGCCGCTCCTCTTTCGTTTGCGCTCCCAGCGGCGCATCGAAGCCAGACGCCATCGACGGTGATTTCTCCTACCTCTGGACGCTTGCTCCGCCCTTCCTGGATCTGCCAGTCAGCCGTCCGCACCCTCTAGTCGGTTGGAAGCATCGACCAACCTTTCCAGGGATGTTCTGAGGCTCGGCAGACCCTTCCCCCTCACTGGTTCCTCCAGGTAACCGTGGGGCTAGTCTTTCTTTTGGGGGTTTTAGTGTTTTTCCCTCCTTTCCTTCGATTTGTGACAAATAAGTTATGGTTTTGGGGATTTTTTTTCTGAGTTTGCAGAACTCCTTCCGGTAGCCCTAACCGAGTCCTTTCAGTGGGGTTGAGAAAGATTAACCGTATTCTTCCCTTCACTCAGGTATCGTTTTATTCTTCCTATTCTCAGCCAACGGTGGAGTAATCTCATATAAAACCTTCAACTAAGCCTTGTGAAATGTGTAGGGGGCTGGTCCCTCCTCAGCTTGGGTTTTTCCAACGATTTTTAAAGTGAGAGCGGGGTTGTTCCATTTCTGAACTTGTTAGCCTCCACTGATAGAGAGGTGGTGAGTCGTTTATCTCACCTTCATGATAAATAACGTGCTGATGATGTGTAATGGAAATGTTAAGTGTTTGCTCTTTAAATCCGGATTAGGTCCCGCGAGGAGAATTATAGAGTTACACCTCGTGGAAGTCGGAGAACAGTTCGTAGTTTCAAAGAAATCCAGCAGGAAGTCATGCCACCGCGTCAAGTTTACGAACGCCGTAGCACCG
The DNA here is from genome assembly GCA_033032865.1 of Dactylorhiza incarnata. Classification (NCBI taxonomy): domain Eukaryota; kingdom Viridiplantae; phylum Streptophyta; class Magnoliopsida; order Asparagales; family Orchidaceae; genus Dactylorhiza; species Dactylorhiza incarnata. The sequence continues at coordinate 10,100,153 of JAWHQI010000015.1, forward strand.
TGGTAAGAGACTCTACCCAGATCTTATAAGTTGTACAGATAGTAAACAGCAGTAAAAACATTCCTATTATTTAGTCTTATAACTGCACGTAGACAGGCAAGTACATTTATTTTTAAATTACTTTCGCCACCCTTTTAGAGGCAGCGTGGTCTAAACAGTATTCAGGATTCAGTTTTCGCCTCCTTACGTAGTCATATAGCAGCGCTCAGTAAACTCTTAAGGCACAGTAGACCTTGTGGGTTTTGTGATGCAGGGGCAGAACCCGGACATCATGCAGTAGGTTCGAGCCCGTGTCCTTGTGACACTAGAACGTTTCTGTTCGTTAGTAGAGGCTCGGACCGGTAGATTGCGCGTCAGGAAAGCTATATTGATGATTTTGGGGATGCAAAAGCAGCGGGCCGTCTCGAGTGTACGGTAGCATGTGTATTAGTTTCGCAGTCGAATACACAATAGTACACCTAACAGTGAAATCAATTACCCCTAAGAACAGTCATTTACAACGGTAAGGTCAAACTATAACTTCATGCATAGCAGTTTCAGTTTATTTATTATTTTACACGTGCTGAAAACAAGTTAGAATCTTGACAGTCATTCTGATCTTGCAAAAACTGTTTTTCTTAAAATACCACTTAAAGAAATAGTCTCTTATTCACCTTTGGCTGACCCATTTTGGGCTGCTAATTGCAGGGGTCACAGGTGGGGTTTTACGCTTAGGATAAACGCCTCAGTCCTCCTGCTCTGTTGGGTTATTTTAATTTGCTTGCATTTTTTTTCAGTTCATGTATTTCCTTTAAGAGAACTTTGGAATTAATATTATGTATCAAGGTAACAGACATTTTTGCAAACTTTTCAGTAATTCAGTTATGTAACAGTTTCTTCTAGTGGCTCTGTGAATCAACTATCGAGGTACACTTTACCCCTTTTATTAAATGCTTCCCATGTCGTAAGTAACTCTGTATTAGTTGTCTTTCTCTGCTTATTTAATACTAACTCTAGTACTGCCTACTGGTTTTCCCTTTATCGCGGGCCCGGCCGGACTGCCGATATGGTGTTAAACAAAAAGGGGTGCTACAATTGGTATCAGAGCTAGGTTAGGATCCCATGACCCAGAATATTCACAGAGCCATAGGATTTCAACTTATCCAAGTGTGACGTTAGAGTCATTAAGTTCTTAACGCTTAGCCGTGTTGATTTCCTATGAAAATCTCCCCAGTTAAAGATTTTTGTTTTTCATATCCAGCATTGATCGTTATGTTCCATCTTTTAGGCACCACGAGGAGGCGAGACAGGCGAGCCCTCTCGACAGAACACTACGCCAGAGATTGGAATGGATGACGGAGGTGCGCCAGCAGCACCCGCAGCTCCAGCAGCACCTGCAGCTCCAGCAGTACAAGCAGGGCCTGACCCCAACGATTTGGCAACGATTGTCGCCAGGGCAGTAGCAATGTCCCTACTAGAGTTCAGGAATGGACTGCCTGCAGGAAACCCAGAAGTAGCTCCTGCACCCATGGCTGCTGATTTAGGAATGGATCGCTATTTGAAGAATTTCCGCGGTCTCCAGCCCGCAAATTTCGACAGGGAAGAGAGCCCGATGCAGACAGATGACTGGCTCATCAAGACCCGAGACTTACTAGGAGTTATGCAGTGCCCAGAGAACAAGAAGGTTCCCCTCGCAGCCTTCCTTCTGCAAGGTGAAGCCAATTTATGGTGGACTAGGCATCTAGCAGACGATCCTGCTGGTAAGTGATTTAGTCTGCATGATTTGTGTTCATTTAGAAATGATCACCTTGCAATGTAATAATAGTGTGAACCGTGAACTTGACAGGTCGGACAGCTGATATGTTCACTTGGGCTGAATTCTCCAGAGCACTAGCTAGCTGGTTCGTACCCCCATCTGAACGCCGCAGCCTCCAGGAGAAATATCTCAGGTTGATTCAGGGGGACAAGACGGTCATAGCATACGAAAGAGAATTGACTCATCTATCACGCTACGCGGGAGTTATGCAAGGAGATGAGGAAGACAAATGCAACCGGTTCACAGATGGGCTGCGTGATTCTCTGAGGCAGCCTCTGATGACGATGGTCAATGCGGATTACAGGAGTTTGGTTGACACTGCTAGGAAGCTGGAAGCGGACCAACAGAAGGTTCAGAAGCGGAGCAACTTCCGTTCTAAGCGCCCTCAAGATGCACCTCAGCAGCAACATCATCAGAGCAAGGGCAACCAGGGCAGAGACTGGAACAAAAGGCACAAAACTGAGAGCAGGAAAAATGAGCAGACCGGATCAAAGGGCAAGGACTATCCCCTCTGCCCAAAGTGCAACCGACACCATCCGGGTGAATGCCTGCAAAATGCTGGTGTCTGCTTTAAGTGTCAGCAGCCGGGACACATAGCCCGCTACTGTCAGGGGACTCCGATGATCCAGGTAACCAAGGCTTTTTAGAAATGTGTGATTTTTTTTGTAGATCCTATCATTACCGATACCTAATACTAAAACTTGTATGCTCAGCCGAAGTTTGAGGTTGGTGGTCCAAGTGGGACTGTCAAGGGCAAGACACTGTTGGGAGCAGAGGTGAAGCCACCCCCAGGGGGTGGACCAGTGCAAGCTAGGGCTTATGCTCTTGGCCAGCGAGAAGCCAAGGAGCAGGAGGACGTTGTGACAGGTACGCTTTGGTCTTAGAACTCTTAGTTTATACCTCCTAAGTGGCAATTTAAGAAATTAATGTTTTTGCTTAATCATGCACTTAGGTATCCTTATGGTACTAAATTTCGCCGCGAAGATCCTCTTTGACACGGGTGCCTCACACTCGTTCATATCAGAGTATCTGACGCATAAGTTGGGCCTAAAACTAGAAGTCCTCCCGAAGTCAGAAGTCTTAGAAGTCACGATGCCAAACGGATCGGTTTTACTTACCAGGCACAAGTGTCGAGTCCCGGTCCGTTTTGGAGAAACAGAAATCCTTATAGAAGCCTCCCTCCTCCCGCTTGCTGAGTTTGATGTGATCATTGGGATGGAATGGTTAGCTGTCGTAAATGCCAAGATAGATTGCAGAAGAAAAGAAGTTCAGTTCGAGGGACCCAATGGGATCGTCATCACCTTCCAAGGCATGAAGGGAGTATCCAAATTGATTATTTCCTCCATCAAGGCCGTCAGGTGCATCAGCAAGGGTTGTGAGTCATTTTTGGCTTTGTTGAACACTGAAGCTCAAGCTAGTATAGCAGAAGTACCTGTTGTTCATGAGTACTCAGACGTGTTCCCAGAGGAGTTACCTGGTGCCCCTCCTCCCCGAGAGATTGATTTCCAGATTGACCTAGTGGCTGGAGCCGCACCAGTAGCCAAGACTCCATACCGCATGGCTCCTAGGGAACTTGCAGAGTTAAAGGTTCAGTTGCGGGAACTGCTAGACTTGGGTTTCATTCGCCCCAGCACTTCACCTTGGAGTGCACCAGTCCTTTTTGTCAAGAAGAAAGATGGCAATTTGAGGTTGTGTATTGACTACCGCGAGCTGAATAAGTTGACAGTGAGGAATAAGTACCCTATTCCTAGAATAGATGACCTGTTTGACCAACTTGAAGGGTCCAGCACCTTTTCCAAACTGGATTTGAGGTCAGGTTATCATCAGCTGAGGATTCGTGATGCGGATATTCAGAAGACTGCTTTTAGTACTAGATACGGACACTTCGAGTTCGTGGTCATGCCATTTGGGTTGACTAATGCCCCGTCTGCCTTTATGAATCTGATGAACAGGGTATTTCGGGAATTCTTAGATCAGTTCGTGATCGTTTTTATAGATGACATCTTAGTATATTCGAAGAATGCCGAAGATCATGCCACTCACCTCAGAACTGTGTTGGGTACTCTCAGGAAGAATCAGTTGTACGCCAAGTTTTCAAAGTGTGAGTTTTGGCTTCCTGAAGTTGCATTCTTAGGCCATGTTATCAGTCGGAAGGGCCTTGCCGTTGACCCGAAGAAGGTAGAGGCCATAAAGGGGTGGCCAAGGCCTCGGGCCGTCGCCGAGATTCGCAGTTTCCTTGGTCTGGCAGGCTATTATAGGAGATTCATTCAGGATTTCTCAAAGATAGCGCTACCGATGACCACGCTCACCAAAAAGGGTCAAGCTTTCACTTGGACAGTCGAGTGTGAGTTTGCTTTCGAGGAGCTGAAGACCAGACTGATGTCCGCCCCGATTTTGAGCCTACCGTCAGGTCCAGACGGATTTCAGATTTACAGCGATGCCTCGGGTCAGGGTTTGGGTTGTGTACTTATGCAGCATGGGAAGGTCATAGCTTTCGCCTCCAGGCAGTTGAAGGTGCATGAGAAGAACTACCCGGTGCATGACCTAGAGTTGGCAGCAGTCATTCACGCACTGAAGATTTGGAGGCACTACCTTTATGGGGTGCGGTGTGAGATTTTCACCGACCACAAGAGCCTTAAGTATATCTTTTATCAGCAGGAGCTCAATATGCGGCAGCGGAGATGGCTTGAGTTTCTCTCGGACTATGAGGTGGATATTCAGTACCACCCGGGAAAGGCCAACGTGGTGGCCGATGCCCTTAGCAGAAGGGGTTCCTGCTATTTCTTGATCACTCAGCAGAAAGAGTTGGTGCGAGCCTTAGAAGAATTGGAGATCAGTGTAGTGCCACACACCAGCCGTGGTATTGCAAGCCTGAATTGGATGGAGGCCACTTACGACATTAAAGATAGGATCCGGACAGCACTACCGCTGGATCCGAAGATGGCGGTTATCTGGGAGTTGACCCAGGCAGGTCAGAAGGAGGGATTTATCATCCAGGAGGGTCTTTTGTTGCACGGAGGTAGAGTGTGCATACCGGATGTGGATCACCTTCGAGAGGATGTTCTGTTCGAAGCTCATAACTCTAGATACTCCGTCCACCCAGGAAGCTCAAAGATGTATGCTGATTTGAAGAGGGTGGTTTGGTGGCCCGGTTTGAAAAGAGATGTGGCAGAGTATGTTGACAGTTGTGAGACTTGTAAGTTAGTTAAAGCAGAATGTAAAAGGCCGGGGGGCAAGCTGCAGCCTCTACCCATTCCAGAGTGGAACTTCGAGGACATCTCGATGGATTTTGTACATGGTCTTCCCCGATCTCAGAGTGGGAATGACTCTATTTGGGTCATAGTAGATCGGTTGTCCAAGGTTGCACATTTCATTCCGAATAAGAAGACAGACCAGGGCCCGAGATTGGCACAGTTGTACATTGATGAAATCGTCCGTTTGCACGGTGTTCCGAAGACGATCATTTCAGACAGAGATGACAGATTCACCTCGAGGGAGTGGAAGCATGTACATGAACGTTTGGGTACGAAACTGAACTTTAGCACTGCTTTCCACCCTCAGACAGACGGTCAGACGGAGCGCACCAACAGGACTTTGGAGGATATGCTCCGGATGTGTGTTTTGGATTTTGGTGGCAAGTGGGAGAAGTACATTACTCTAGTTGAATTCTCCTACAATAATAGTTTCCAGGCTAGCATTGGGATGGCGCCCTTCGAGGCACTATATGGAAGGCAGTGTCGGACACCGTTATGTTGGGCTGAAAGTGAAGAAAGAGCGGCCAACAAAGAATCTTGGGTAGACAAGACCACAGAACGAGTTAAGCTCATTCAGGAGCGCATGAAAATAGCACAAGATCGTCAGGCCAAATATCATGATCAGAGACACAGATCTGTGGAATTCAGTGTTGGAGACTTTGTTTATCTGAAGGTCAGACCAGTTAAGGGCGTGTCTCGAATCAAGCGGATGAAGAAATTGAGTCCAAGGTTTGTTGGTCCTTTCAAGGTGCTTGAACGCATAGGCGAAGTCGCTTATAGATTGGCCCTACCTGAGGATATGAGTGGTTTACACGATGTTTTCCACGTCTCCTATCTGAGGAGAGCAGTTAGAGATTCTAATCAGGTGATCAGTACCGAGGAAGCACCAATCGAATCAAATCTCAGCATCAGTATTAAGCCAGTCAGAATAGTGGACTCAAGGATTCAGAAGCTCAGGAATCGTGAGATCCGTTTTGTGAAGGTACTTTGGTTAAACTGTGGAAAACCAGAGTATACGTGGGAAAGAGAAGATGAACTCAGGAACAATGGAGACTATGCATTCCTTTTTGACTCAGGTATGTTTTAATTTTCGTGGACGAAAAGCTATTAGGAGGGAAGATTGTAACAGCCGAAAATCTTAAACAAATAAAATTTGTTACAGGATCTGATCGCGAGGGAAATTGATCGCAACGTCAGTGTCACGAGGTGCGTACGCTGACAAACTCTTAGCCATGTTTGCAAGGATTTTAATTTAGTAGCGTTCCCGTAATAGAAATTTCTATTCGACGAAATTTGTTAGGGTTCGCAGGATTATGAGACGTTTAATTGTGACATTTTCTATTAATGAGTGGCAAACCCTATTGTAGTGAAAAATAAATAAATAAAGAAAACCCTAATTCACGTATTATTTATGAAGCCCTGGGCGGTTCACGCAGTATCAGCCGCACGATAAGGAGCGGAAATCTTCTTCTTACGCTAGAAACCATCGAGGCATCCCTTTAAATCGCTCCCAGCGATACAGAGTGCGCAAACGGTTCGGCCGCTCCTCTTTCGTTTGTGCTCCCAGCGGCGCATCGAAGCCAGACGCCATCGACGGTGATTTCTCCTACCTCTGGACGCCTTGCTCTGCCCTTCCTGGATCTGCCAGTCAGCCGTCCGCACCCTCTATTCGGTTGGAAGCATCGACCAACCTTTCCAGGGATGTTCTGAGGCTCGGCAAACCCTTCCCCCTCACTGGTTCCTCCAGGTAACCGTGGGGCTAGTCTTTCTTTTGGGGGTTTTAGTGTTTTTCCCTCCTTTCCTTCGATTTGTGACAAATAAGTTATGGTTTTGGGGATTATTTTTCTGAGTTTGCAGAACTCCTTCCGGTAGCCCTAACCGAGTCCTTTCAGCGGGGTTGAGAAAGATTAACCGTATTCTTCCCTTCACTCAGGTATCGTTTTATTCTTCCTATTCTCAGCCAACGGTGGAGTAATCTCATATAAAACCTTCAACTAAGCCTTGTGAAATGTGTAGGGGGCTGGTCCCTCCTCAGCTTGGGTTTTTCCAACGATTTTTAAAGTGAGAGCGGGGTTGTTCCGTTTCTGAACTTGTTAGCCTCCACTGATAGAGAGGTGGTGAGTCGTTTATCTCACCTTCATGATAAATAACGTGCTGATGATGTGTAATGGAAATGTTAAGTGTTTGCTCTTTAAATCCGGATTAGGTCCCGCGAGGAGAATTATAGAGTTACACCTCGTGGAAGTCGGAGAACAGTTCGTAGTTTCAAAGAAATCCAGCAGGAAGTCATGCCACCGCGTCAAGTTTACGAACGCCGTAGCACCGTGGTAAGAGACTCTACCCAGATCTTATAAGTTGTACAGATAGTAAACAGCAGTAAAAATATTCCTATTATTTAGTCTTATAACTGCACGTAGACAGGCAAGTACATTTATTTTTAAATTACTTTCGCCACCCTTTTAGAGGCAGCGTGGTCTAAACAGTATTCAGGATTCAGTTTTCGCCTCCTTACGTAGTCATATAGCAGCGCTCAGTAAACTCTTAAGGCACAGTAGACCTTGTGGGTTTTGTGATGCAGGGGCAGAACCCGGACATCATGCAGTAGGTTCGAGCCCGTGTCCTTGTGACACTAGAACGTTTCTGTTCGTTAGTAGAGGCTCGGACCGGTAGATTGCGCGTCAGGAAAGCTATATTGATGATTTTGGGGATGCAAAAGCAGCGGGCCGTCTCGAGTGTACGGTAGCATGTGCATTAGTTTCGCAGTCGAATACACAATAGTACACCTAACAGTGAAATCAATTACCCCTAAGAACAGTCATTTACAACGGTAAGGTCAAACTATAACTTCATGCATAGCAGTTTCAGTTTATTTATTATTTTACACGTGCTGAAAACAAGTTAGAATCTTGACAGTCATTCTGATCTTGCAAAAACTGTTTTTCTTAAAATACCACTTAAAGAAATAGTCTCTTATTCACCTTTGGCTGACCCATTTTGGGCTGCTAATTGCAGGGGTCACAGGTGGGGTTTTACGCTTAGGATAAGCGCCTCAGTCCTCCTGCTCTGTTGGGTTATTTTAATTTGCTTGCATTTTCTTTCAGTTCATGTATTTCCTTTAAGAGAACTTTGGAATTAATATTATGTATCAAGGTAACAGACATTTTTGCAAACTTTTCAGTAATTCAGTTATGTAACAGTTTCTTCTAGTGGCTCTGTGAATCAACTATCGAGGTACACTTTACCCCTTTTATTAAATGCTTCCCATGTCGTAAGTAACTCTGTATTAGTTGTCTTTCTCTGCTTATTTAATACTAACTCTAGTACTGCCTACTGGTTTTCCCTTTATCGCGGGCCCGGCCGGACTGCCGATATGGTGTTAAACTAAAAGGGGGTGCTACATGAGCGGTCTCCCGCTTTGAGACCGCCCTCCCAGCCCCCCTTTTCCTTCTTCCGCTTCCTGAGCTGTGCTCCTCCTCTTTATAATCTCCCCGCCTCTGCCTGCTGGGTCCCACCACTGCGACCTCCCGCTGCTGATCTCTCAGGCCGCTGCGCCCTCCCGTTGCGCCCTCCCTCTGCCGATCTCTCAGCCACGCCCTCCCCCTGCCGATCTCTCAGCCACGCCCTCCCCCTGCGACCTCCCTTTACCAATCTTCCGCTGCGGCCTCCGCGCCCTTCCTCTGCCAAGTCGCAGACCGCAGCGGATCTCCCTTGTTTCTACTCGCTGCCCTCGCAGCGACCCTCCCCCCCGCGCGGTCTCTTCCGCGAGCTCTCCTTCTCACTGCCGACCTCGGTTCTTCTGGTCGCAGCTGCTGCTGTCTTATTCGGCGAGCTCGCGACCTTTCTATTACTGTTCGCCGCTGGTTCCTCTGCCTCAGTCCGCCCGGCTACACTTTGCAGTCCGCCCGACCTCTGACTTCAGTCAGATCGGACTCGTCTACTCAATGGTGGTATCCGAAAATTCTCATACTACCAATATCCCCCCAGCCACAGTGGCTGCTCCTGCTCCTGATGTTCGCGATGAACTTCGGATTACAACTATCTCCCTCTCCGGGAAGTCCAACTTTGTGGAATGGGTTCACTCTGTTCGCCGGGTCTTACAGACGAAAGGGCTTGTTCATCATGTAACCCAGGTTGTTCCACTTAACCCTTCCAATGAATGGCTTCGGGATGATGGTCGAGTGCAAACCTGGCTCCTCAACTCCATGGACAAGGTGCCTTATCAGATATCTATGTATCATGAAATAGCCAAGGCCATCTGGGATGAACTTCATGCTTTCTACTCTGGCCAGAACAGTCTCCAACATCTCTTTGATATCATCTCGGAACTTCAAACCCTTCGGCCTGGCGCACCAGACCTAATGATCTCCCATGTTGCTCAGGTGAAAACTCTGCATGAGGCTTGAATTCAGCATTAGCCTCCGACTGCCGACCTTGCTACTCAGAAAGCCCAGAAAGAGGCTGTAACAATCTCCCTGCTGTTGTCCCACGTTCCACCACACTTGCATAGTGTTCGGGCTCAGATCCTCTCGTCTCCTACTATACCATCCCTATCTGATGTGTGCTCCATGCTGATCAAGGTTACACCACCATCCGAGGCTTCAACAAAATTTTCTCCAGTTCTTCTTCAGCAACCTCTCCTGCCAACTCCTCCTCCTGGTCGTGGCCCTTCCACCAGGGGAGGACGCCACCCGTCTCGGGGACGAGGACGTGGTGGCCGCTCTTCTTTGAAGCGTACTTACTGCTCTCGTGAGGGTCATCTAGAAGCTACATGCTACCGCAAGCATGACCTACCTCCGCATCTGGCCGCCTCAGCTACTCCAGCTCCTTCTGATGCCCCTGACACTTCCAACCTTGGTGCTCCTACTCGCCAGGAATATGAAGACCTTCGCACTCAGTTCCAGCAGCTCCAAGACAGTATTAATAGGCCATCTGGCTCGGTTGCCTCTTTCTCTACTCAAGGTATATCCTGTCTTTCTTACAGCTCTCATTGGATCGTTGACTTAGGAGCAATTCATCATATAACATCCCAAAAACCGCCTCGGTATTCGACAACCTCTCACCCGCCATCCATTATTGTTGCTAATGGCGACACTACCCTGGTCTCTAGTGCTGCTGATCTCCGCCTCACTCCTATCTTGCTACTCTCCTCAGTTCTTCATGTTCCGGGCTCCCCGTTTAACTTGCTTTCTGTTAGCCAGTTAACACGGGATCTTGACTGTTGCATAACTTTTTCTCCTTCATCTTTTGTTTTGCAGGATCGCCGTACACGGAGTACCATTGGTAGCGGTCGGATGACAAATGAGCTATATCTCTTGGATCTCCCACCTATCAGTCTTTCTTCCATCTCCACTTCTGACTGGCATCGTCGTCTTGGGCATGCTCCCCTTCCGGTTCTCAAGAAAGCTCTTCCTGGTGTTCGACTCCAAGAGTTCACTTGTGAATCGTGTATCTACGACAAGCAACATCGTGTTTCTTTCTCTCCTTGTACCCGGAGTGATACTCCGTTATCTTTAGTTCATTCTGATGTATGAGGTCCATATAGGATCCCCAGTGTATTTGGACATCGCTACTTTATCACTTTTATTGATGACTACTCGTGTTACCTGGCTTTATTTTCTTCATGATCGCACTGAGATTACCTCTGTGTTTCGTGCATTTATATCTGAAACACGTACGCAGTTCTCGACGACTCTTAAAATACTTCGCACCGATAATGCCCGCGAGTACACAAGTCGGTCATTCTCCGCTCTGTGTGCTACGAGCTTGGTATTTTTCACCAAACCTCCTGTGCCTACACACCTCAACAAAATGGCGTGGCCGAACGGAAAAATTGCCATCTTCTCGATACCGCTCGGTCCCTCATGTTCCAAATGCAGGTCCCAACAGAATTTTGACACTTTGCTATTGCAACTGCTTGTCACCTCATCAATCGCATGCCCTCATCCGTTCTCAGCTTTGCCACTCCACTAAGTCTTCTTCTTTCATCCACTACTCCTTTCCCCCTCACACCCCGAGTTTTTGGGTGTGTATGTTATGTCCACAACCTCAGTCCGCCAGCTGACAAACTTGCTGCTCGTGCTACCAGATAGATGTTTGTTGTCTACTCTCGAACACAGAAGGGCTATCTATGCTACTCTCCTACAACAGGAAAAGTGACTGTCTCGGCCGATGTCACCTTTTGTGAAGATAAACCATTCCACCTGTCCTCTCCCCAATCCATACCTTCTACTATTACTCGTCCTATCGTTCCAGTCACGCCTTCTTCTCCATCGTCACCTCCATCCTTGCCTTTGATCCATCCTCCCATTCGCTACGTCTATTCTCGCCGTAAATCCAAGGATAGTTCTCTACCGGAGCCGTCTGCTACAGATGACACCGCCCGGGGTCGATCCAACATCTTCTTCTACGGCTCATCCTATGGCTAGCTATGTGTCTCTACACCGGCTTTCTCCACCACTCCACCAGTTTGCTACTTCTCTTTCCTCCATCTCTATTACTAACTCTGTGCAGGAGGCGCTTCAGCATCCGGGGTGGCGGGCAGCTATGGAAGAGGAGATGAATGCCCTCTGGGCTAATCAAACCTGGGAACTGGTTCCCCTTCCTCCAGGTCAACATTGTCTTAGTTGCAAATGGGTCTTTGCGGTCAAACAGAATGCAGATGGGACTGTAAAGCCCGTCTCGTGGCCCGGGGCTTCACTCAGCAACAAGGCTTGGATTATGAGGAAACTTTTTCTCCAGTAGCCAAACTCAACACTGTTCGTGTTCTTATCTCCGTTGCTGTGCACCGACGTTGTCCCCTTCTTCAGCTCGATATTAAGAATGCATTCCTTAACGACGATCTGAAGGAAACTGTCTTTATGTGCCAAACTCCCGGGTTTGAGACCACGAGGGAGACTCGTGCAGTTCGCGTTTGCCGCCTTCTAAAAGCTCTTTATGGTCTCAAACAGTCACCACGAGCTTGGTTTGATAAGTTCTGCAAGGTTCTCTTAGCACTTGGATTTACTCGGAGCTCCGCCAACTTCTCTCTATTCACCAAGCATGGACCAACTGGCACTGTGATCCTTCTTGTCTATGTTGATGATATCCTGATTATCGGCGATGACCTCTCTGGGATACAACAGCTCAATGAACATCTGAACTCGGCATTCCAGACCAAGAATCTTGGAAATCTTAGATACTTCCTTGGGATTGAAGTCGCCCGACGACCCGATGGGTTGGTTATGTCCCAACGAAAGTACTGCATCGACTTACTTCATGAAGCAGGATACTCCGGGTGCAAACCTGCGGATACTCCTATGGATGTTAATCAGAAATTGTGTGCTGCTGGGTCTGATTCTGATCAGCTTCTTGAGAATCCAGAATATTACCGATGATTGGTTGGGAAACTGATCTACCTAACTGTTACTCGAATGAATATCTCGTTTGCTGTTGGTGTTGTTAATCGCTTCATGCATACTCCGCGCACTTCTCACCTTCAAGCTGTTGAGCGTATTCTCAGATATCTAAAGACCGCTCCGGGACAAGACCTTGTCTACAAACCATCCAACTCACCATCTCTTCTTGCTTACTCGGATGCTGACTATGCTGGGTCCCCTGATGATAGGCGTTCCACGACTGGTTTTTGTAATTACTTTGGTGGACACCTCATAACATGGCGAAACAAGAAACAGACTGTGGTCGCCCGCTCCTCGGCTGAGTCTAAATACAGGGCTATGGCTGCTGTTGTGTCAGAATTAACATGGCTTGAAAGCCTTCTTGGTGACTTGGGTGTGAGACTTCCTTCTCCGACAACACTTCGGTGCGACAGTCAGGCTGCAATAAATATAGTCAACAATCCAGTTTTCCATGAGCGAACGAAGCATATCGAGGTTGACTGTCACTTCATCGAAGGAAAGGTTCAAGCAAAGAAGGTAGAATTGGAGTATGTTCCTGTTGCGAGACAAATTGCTGACATCCTAACAAAAGCTCTTCCTCGGCCACTATATCTCCAGTTCCTATCCAAGCTGGGTGCCTACGATTTGTACGCTCCAGCTTGCGGGGGAGTGTTAGAGAAATTGATGTAAAAGCCCATTTATGAGACCCATTTATGTAGTTCCCCTCTTATTCTTGTTTAGTCCCACATCTTGAGATTGCAGTGACTAGCCTCCTTCTCCTCCTATATATTTGTATTCATACTTGTAATTATGCATTCAACGAATATATACAAGGTTTACACTATTTCTCTACAGAAACAATATAATAGTTGCAAGCTTATTAAAATTACAACTTTTACAAATTTTTAGCATTAAAGTATTGTATGTTAAAGGTTTTATATAGCTTTTAATATTTAGAAGTTCAATAGGTTGTAAAATAGTTACTATTGTGGCATGTATAAAAAAAATTACATTTAATTATATATATAAATAATTAAGGACGTTAATAACAAACCTAAAAAGACTATATTAACAAACCCTATTTTCACTTTCCGTCTCGTTTCATTTCCTCTCCCTCGCGGACACCCGTCCACTCTCGTCGCGATTTAGGTTTTCCACGCCAGTGAGGTGAGGTGCACGATGCCTTCTTCGTTGCCGGTGAGGTACATGATGCCGCCTCCCTTCGTTGCCGGTGAGGTGCACGACGCCGTCTCACTTCTTCGTTGTCGGTGAGGTGCACGACGCCTCCCTTCTTCTTTGCTTGGCCTCTTATGTTTTTGCTGATGAGTAAAGCTTGACGAAATCAGATGAAAGATTGGAACATAGGGAATAATCATTTCAATTTTTTTCTTACGAAATGCCTTATGAGTGATTGGGATTTGTTAGAAAACATTGCGGTTTGTAATAGAGGATCAAATTTTACTCATGCTACTCTGGAGTCTAGGAAGGCATTGATGAGCTCAATGTCCTATGTTACATATTTGTTGACGATTTGAGCCCTCGCAATGGAGACCCCCTGTGCAGAGAGTATTGTGAATTCCTGTACGAATTGCCAATCTGTTGCTTTGGTGTGCTATAATTCTTGTATTTGCATGTTAATTCGTCTTTACTTGATACCTGTAAGCAGAGGTGTTAATTCAATGGCATGAACTTGAAAAATTCTGGACTAACACTGCTTCAAACCACCCTCATTAAAATGGGTCCTTATCAGATTACCATAATAAAGCCATTCTTTCTGGAGTTCTGATCCTACTTCCTCGCATGAAAAAGGCCTTCATTGTGCGGCATGCTTATATCCAAATCCGCAACCATGTCTAAAATTTCAGTACTTGTTGCAATAGATTCTTAGAATCTGGAGCGGAGAGGAAGTTATATTCATGTTAGTACCAATATTGGGGATGATTAGTAGTTGGTTTGTTTTTTGTGTTATTATTTCTGGACAATATATTTTTTGGACAATATATTTTCTTGGACAATGTCGCTTAACAATGCTAGAATTATTATTATTTTTTTGATGGTTTGCTGATAACAAAAAAGTTTGCCAGTATCCATTTTTAAAATAGATGGTTTGCTAATAACCATGGTTTGCTAATAACATAACGTGATTTGCTATTAACAATGTCCTTAATTAAATATTAAAAACCGATATATGAAATATCCCCGATATATAAAAAATCGATATGAAAACCCAAACTGATGTGTCCCCGACATCCGACATCTGCAACCTTGCATGTGCATATTTCAAATTTTCTTTCAATTCTTCTTTCAATTCTTCGAAAGCATCATGACATTCTCGTTCCCTGAAAACTAATATTTTTTTCGGGTTAACTTCGTCAATAGTAAAACAATCTTGGAAAGCCTTAACGAATTTCCGGTAAGACCGAGAAAACTTCTTTTGTCACAGTCGTAGGTTTTGGCTAATTTAAAATGGATTCAACCAAAATTCACATTTGGAATATTTTACGTATAGTTTATGCTCCTTCAATGTCTTATCACAGTTCTCAAATGTTCAGCATGTTCTTCTTTGTCCTTGGGAAAAACAAGGATATCATCTATGAACACTATTATGAACTTATCCAAATATTTCCTTAACACCCGGTTCAATAAATCCACAAAAAGATGCGTGGAGCATTTATTAATCCCGACGACATCGCCACAAATTCATAATGCATATATCCAGTGTTGAAGACTATTTTTATAAATATCTTCTTTAACTTCCAATTGATAGTACCATGTTCGGAGATCAATTTTTGAGAAGGTTACGTTCACCAACTAATGGAACAGATCACCAATGCGAGGTAGATATTTATTTTTAATTGTAAATTGATAGATCACGTTATTGTCGACAAAATAACTGAAGTAAAATACGAGATATAATTATCGAGATATGCTCGATACCAACACTTGAGGGTCGACTCCTTATAAGATCCACTCACCTATGAGCAATGTTGTGGATTTCGGCCGAGATGTCGACCCACATGAAAGAATCATGGACAAAACGACACATTTCTGATATTTTTTTGCAAAATGTCCTTTTGGAATATATCGGTCGATATATCATCTATTGACCGATATATGGGTTGATATATCCCGCCGGCATATCAATTTATTTTTTTTAATTTATTTTATTTAGCGTATATTATTTAGTAGACAATAAAACAAAATTATTTTACTGCCTGGTTTTTTTTATGACTTAGCTCTCGACCCACTTACTGCGCCCTCTGGCTTTCTTTCATACACACGTACGCCGTTGACGTCGATTCTGCTTGACCTTTGGATTTTGGATTGAGGATTCCTTATCTTCGATTGTTGTCGACGACTTCCTGGTTTCTTGCTTCTTTTGACTTTCTTTCCCGTGTTATACCATTATTACTTATCCAACATGAATTGTTTATACTACTTTGGTAAATTTGAATTTCAATAAATGTTAAATTGTTAAAATATCAACGTATCTAAACTAAAATAATAATTACATGTATATATAATTATTTATATAAATATTTAAATATTGAAACCTGATATATGAAATATCCTCGATATATCCCCTGACATATTAAAACCGATATAAAAACTCAAACCGACGTGTCCCCGATATGCGATATCTGTAACCTTGCCTATGAGAGCCTAAACCTAAAGAATAGGCAAATATGACAGAAATAACTCTCCCATACTCCCATATACAGGTGGGAGTGGGCATACACAAAATAACGATAATGCCACTAGGGTTACGTTGACTGTACAACTGTTGACAGCAAAAGCAAAGGCCCTTGCGGTGAAGCTCGAGGTGCTACTGACGAGATAAGCGCTGGGGTGGCCGTGGTTCCAATTGAGATGGAACTTATAGAATTTGTCGAGGCGGTGGAGGCGGCGGGCCGATAAACAAGGGCCCATGTAGAGTCAGGTGATCCAAGCGAGGGAGAGGCGGCGAAGATTCGGCGGTGACAACGGCTGGTGGGGTGGTCGGGACGAGGATGACGACTGGGCTGTGTAGAGTTCCTCGTTAAGGCAATGATCTTGCTGCATTACGCAGGAGGGAGTGTCCGAAGTGTGGACCCGAAGGCACGCCACAATTGGGGTTACAAACCCCCAAGAAAGTACCCCAGGTAATGGTTTGGGGATATGCCGGGGATGGGCATAACAACCTCAATGAACTTAGCGATGTAGGTGGCAACGATGTCAGATTAGTGAACGGAGCTGAGGCACTTGTAGAAATTAATCGCTTGGCGGGTGTCATAGTGGCGGAGGAGTTCCTCCTTCTGTGTTGGCCACACGAGGTCAGATGCCTGTTGCCGCGTCCAACGCGCACAATACAATCTTGAGCCCCCATGTAGATAGTTTCAAGGGGAACCTTCTAGTTGGCGAGGGTGTGGAGGTTGAAGAATTTTTTGGTGTGGGTGATCCAACCGAGGGGCTTGGTGCTACCGAACACAGGAATCTCAATCAGGCGGAGATAAATTGGGTGGATGTCTGCAGCGGGTGATGAAACGCTTATATAGTTAATGAAGGGCCGAGGGAGGGGGTTGCCGCGGTGGTGTCGGAGGGGCTAGTGGGCGATCGTGGATGCGAGCTCTCGAAGGTGGAGAGTGAGATCTTCAAGTCGAGCTTCGAGCTGATCCAAGCGAGTGAAATCGTTGGAGGCTGAGGCCGGGGTATCCTCGTCGCCGCGGAGGGCCATGAAGTGGGTCCGGGGCATATAACTATGAGCCGAAGAAGTGAATGGAGCGACGAAAATGCCGGAGGTGGTGGACGACGACAGTCATAGTTGCAGGGCAAGGAAGTCGCTTGAGGCGCATAATGATGTCGAGGAAGAAGGCGGAGGTGGTGTGCTGGATATTTGGTAGGAGACATGAGCTGGGGGAGTTGTTGTATGCGGTGCAGACGAGGACTACGGCGTCGTCGACTTGCAAGTGTGTCGAGTAGAGAAGGACGATGTGCCATACAGGCGGTTGAAGAGAGACTAGCGCGGCGTGGTGGTGAGCCCGAGGGGGTTGTTACTGAAAGGGGGTGATCGATGGAGCAGTTATTGGACCAGGGGCCGCAGAAGCTAGCGGAACTGTAACATAACGTGGAATTGGTGGGGCTGTCGTCCGGAAGGCAATACCGAGGGGCGTAGATGGAATTAGGTAATTGGCGGAGCAGTTACTGTATTTGGGGGGGGGGGGGTCACAGAATAGAGCGGAACAAGCTGCGGAGCATGGTGTAAGACCCGAACCCGATCGTGTATAAATATTGTACTATATTTTGTGAAATATAAAAATAAATATTCCCCTATGAGGAAAAAAGAGAGAAATTTAGTGCTGATTCGACGTCGCACGTTTAATTTTGAAGTTCGAGCTTTTTCGAAGATTATGCGACGTTCGTTTTGTTTTGTTATTTTATTTGCTTTAATTTACGTCTCCATGTACATTTTAATATATGATGGTGGTGGCTCATGGGATTATTTATGTGACTAGGATTATTATGTGGCTAATCATTTACTAGGCTGGTTTGTTTGTGGATGGGTGAGTTCTTTAGCTGGCCTGGCTGGTGTGATTGTGGCTGGGTGAGTCCTTTAGTTGGCCTGGCTGGTTTGATGGTGGTTCGGTGAAGTCCTTTGATGGCCGCTTTTGTTGACCGGTCCTGCATGAATAAACTATTATTGTTTAAGCGTTGGTGTATTCCCTTATCTGCTCCTTGCCAATCCTTGCACTCCCGCCTCCTGAAGCTTTTGATGGGCTGATTTTCTGCTTAGGGCTCCTCCGATCATCCTCCCTCTTGCTGGCTAGCTACTCCTCCTTGATCGACTTTGTACGGAGAGTCCATTGGAGGTGCTGGTCGTGCCTTTCTTGCGTGCTGCTGCTGTCCCCTTGCGGTTTTCCTGTGTTTGGCCGGTAGTTTTGGACTGGAATCTCTTCTCTGTGAGCTTCTCTCCCCCTCTTCTTCATCTATTAATTTCTGAAATCTGATTTCTAAGGGCATAAAATATGCTTGCCTTGGTTGTAGATTTCTGATTTGGGGGCTTTTCGTGGATTTATTTCTTGGATTTTTTATAACATTGGGCTGGTTTTACCTTGAATTCTTGTTTAGGCTTAAGAGGGATTTTGATTTGATTTCTGTATGTCTTGGTTAGCTCTTGACCGTTGGGATTTTGATTTGATTTCTTTTGGCTATTGGATATGTTATTCCTCTTGGCTAGTAATTGATGTTGCTGCCTTGTTCTTGGGTTGATGGCTGCTGTACTGATACGAAGCGACCGGCGGCCCTGCAATCGTTATGAGTTTATGTAGCCCACGGGCATTATCGTCTATTTCGTTATTATATTATTTTAATATTTGTCCTGTAGTCCAGGGCTCCATCTATATAAGGAGCCTTGGGGGTGAGTCTTTATCATCTTGGAAGTCTAGGGTTTTGGCTCTCTTGGAGAGTGGAGTATCAAGGAGGACCCAGCCTCCGGATGCTTGGCGAGATTCGTCTCGATTGTATCTTTATTTCCTACGTTAATGCAATGCAACTGTCCTCTTGCTAACAATTGGTCCGACCTGCCCTAAATTAGGGTTCGAACGAGCCCTATTTCCCCGCCTGCGGACGCTGCTTCCATTACTGTCGATCCGCGCCCCACTGTTGCCGATCCAGGTCCTCGCACATCGCACGCGCCAGCTGCTGCCGATCCAGATCCTCGCACATCCTCGCACATCCTCGCATCCGCTGCTGCCGGTCCAGCTCCTCGCACCCGCGCTCCGCCTGCTCCTTCCGCCGACCGCATCGCCGACTTCTCCTGCGACTGCGCTAGTCGTTTCCGCGACTTCGCCCGCCGCAGCTCCTCCTCCCTGCGACCATTGCGTCGAGTCCAAAGCCGCCCAGACCGCCTTCTCCAGCGGCTTCTACGGCCTTCCAGCGGCCTCCCGACGGCTTCTTCTCCTCCGCGCCACCTTCCGGAGGCTCTCTTCCTGCCTCGGCTTCCAGTCTCGCCGCCTACCGCCGTGTCGGCCGCCTCCTACAGCACTTGTTGCGCTCCGGCTGCCCTAGCCGCTCCTCCGAGCCACAGTTCATGCCCGTGACTCGGTCCATGGCCCTCCACGCCAACGAGAACACCTCCACCCCTGCACACTCGGACTCGCAGCGCCTGGATAACATTGAAGCCCAACTGGCGGACCTCACGCTCCTCCTCCGAGGTCTTACCGCGGCAGTTAATCGCCCTCCAACCACTCCTCCGCCACCAACTCCCGTGGTTCTCGACCCCATGGGGGTTTTGCACCCCACGACCGATGGTGTCCCGGCCCACCTCCGCCGGATTGAAATTCCGGTGTTCGATGGCACAGACCCTCTCGGGTGGATTGCCCGCACAGAGCAGTTCTTCGACTTGCATACCACCCCCGCCGACCAGAAGGTCCCCCTCGCCATAATTTATATGGAAGGCTCGACGCTCCATTGGGTGCGTTGGTTGCGCCAGCAGGGACCGGACATTACCTGGCCCACCTTGAAGGAGGAACTCCTCCGCCACTACGATAGCCGCCGGGCGGGCAATGCCTTTGAGCGCCTCAGCTCCGTTCGCCAGTCCGACTCTGTGGCAACCTACATTGACGATTTCATCGCGGTCGCTACACATGTTCCCGATCTGGCACCCGACCACTACTTGGGCTATTTTCTGGCGGGACTGCAACCCCACCTCCGCGCGCGTCTTCGGGTCCACAACCCGACTACTCTTTCCCGCGCAATGGAGCAGGCTAGATATCTGGACGAGGAACTCATCCCAGCTGCACCAACCCACTCGACATGGCCGACCCCACCTCCGCGGCCACCACTGCCACCTCGGCCGCCGATGGACCCTCTGCCCCCACCTGTGCCCCAGCTTCTGACTCCACCCCCGCAACCGCCAGCTCCACGGCCACCTCCCCCGCGATGGCCTCATCACTTGTCTTACCAACAACACGAAGAGCTTCGCCGCCAGGGCCTCTGCTTCCGCTGCCAGCAACCGTACTCACCCACCCACGTCTGCCCGCAACGGAACCTATGCATTTTACTGGGAGCTGAAGATCCTGATCCTGACTTTGGGGAGCTGGATCCACTGACGCTTCCTGACGACCCATATGGTCCTCGACCTTGAGGACAAGGTCGTTTTTCCGGCGGGACCAGATGATACGAAGCGACCGGCGGCCCTGCAATCGTTATGAGTTTATGTAGCCCACAGGCATTATCGTCTATTTCGTTATTATATTATTTTAATATTTGTCCTGTAGTCCGGGGCTCCATCTATATAAGGAGCCTTGGGGTTGAGTCTTTATCATCTTGGAAGTCTAGGGTTTTGGCTCTCTTGGAGAGTGGAGTATCAAGGAGGACCCAGCCTCCAGATGCTTGGCGAGATTCGTCTCGATTGTATCTTTATTTCCTACGTTAATGCAATGCAACTGTCCTCTTGCTAACATGTACTGATTGTTGGTGTTGGCCGGCTGTTTCCCTTGGGCTATTTGACTGCAACTGTTGGCTTCCTTTGATGTTGTTGTTGGTTTCCATTTAGGGGTATTGCTGATGGCTCGTTGACTTTTGTTGATTGCCATTGAGGGCTTTTGTTGGTTGCCTTTTGTGGCTCTTGTGGGTTATTCTAAGTGGCTGAAATCTGATCCCATATATAACTGAAATTTGAGTTCTGAGTAGCTGAAATATGAACTTTGCCTTCTTGTTTTGAGTCACCTAAGCTAGTCCTTCCTTAGGCAACTCCTATAGGTCGTAGTTGTGGCCGTCTTAGGAGTCCGCTCGTAACTATTTAACGACGCAACCCTAAAGTAAATGATTTACTTGATACTACAGAGGATGACGTCCGGCGATAGACGCGACGAGAACCCTATGAAGGACAAGTGCAAAGGAAAAGTTGCAGTTACTCCTTACTGTTTTGATTACGTATACATTTGAATATTTTGCCTTATGAACATGTAGAATTACTTTACTCCGAGCTATTTCTTGCATGGACACTGAATATGAATTGCATTGAATTAAAGAAATTCGAAGATTTGAAATCACTGAAAATATGAAATCGTTAAAAGGCTAAACATGTACTTCCTGTTCTACTGAACATGTTCATATAGAAATATATAACTGCTTATTGATGCTGACTCTTTGTGTTTGCCTGTAGAGCGGTTGAAGAGGTAAGAAACTCACTTAGTTTTCTAAACTAACTGGTTGTCGATCTATTTTTTTAGGATCAGACCGTCAGCGGATCATGCCATTAGAAGGATACTTGCGGAAGCAGAAAGGAAGTAAAAGATGAATGCGATTCGAATACGCGTTAGAATTTTTGTGACATGTTGTAACTTATGCCTATTAAATGAAAAATTATTTGATGTTGTCTCTTGGTACCTCTCCTGTATATATATTAGAATTGCTGCGTTATTTAATTGTGAAAAACAACTCAAAAAAAGAAGTAAATTGTGGCGGGCTTCGGGCCGTTACACATGGTACTGGAGGGGTTGTCATGCGAAAGTCGAGATTGAGGGATTCGTAGCTGGAAGGAGGTGATCGGTGGAAGACTGCTCGATCAGTGGTACGCCATCGAACAAAGGACGAGACATGCTTGCATTAAACGGGAAAAATGGATACAATCCAGAGCGAATTCCGGCCAAGATCTAGGAGGCTGGTTCCTCCTAAGACCCCTCTCTCAAATGAGAGCCAAACCCTAATGATCAAAAGATGCATAAACACTCCTCATACTACCTCCTTATATAGGGAGGGGGGGGGGGCTCACATAACCATAACATAAAATAAGATTTAATTAATATTAATTAATTAATTAATACCAATTAATTACACAAATTAATTAGGGTGGTTTTCATATGCGCTCCCCTGACTCCTGCGAGCTGGTGTGCGTTGGCGGATGCATCATCGTAACAATAGGCCGTGCTTGAAAATTGACCTTGTTCCCAAGGTCAAGGTTAAAAATTTTGTCGGGGTCCTTCAAAATGTTAGCAGCGGGTATCGTCGAAAGGAATGACGACGGACTGTTTTTGTCCTCGAAAGAAGGGGTCAAGTGAGGTGCGGATAGAAGACGGGAGAGAAGTCCATGTGATGGGGCAAAGGGAAATAAAAGAAAGGAATAAAGTGATATTTGGCAGCTAGTAGGGGGGGGGGGGTAACTGGCAGCATGGGAAAGAGAGTTCTCGGTTGCGGTGAAGGAGAGAACTCGATAAGAGTGTTGTGGCCCTGCGGAAATCGACAAGAGTGCCAGGCGCGTGGGAGCTCGAGGGGAAATAATTACGGGAGCGTGTAAATGGGGAGGAGCCGGTCTGGAGGCGTGCCAGGCGGGGGCGTCGAGAGCGAGGGAGATCACCGGCGTTCCGACGAGGAGGAGTCGACGAGTCCGGTGCGCGAGTCGTCGGATTTCATCGTCCGGCTGGGGGTCGAGCTCGGGAAGCAGATCCAACAGAGGAGGAAGCCGATCCGACGAATCCGGCGCCGGAAGGGCCAGGAGGCCTTGGCGTTGGGGCGTAGGCGGCGAACGACTGATCTCTCGGGCGGCAGACTGCGCGTCATGTGTTGTGGACGGCGGGGACCTCAGTGAGGGGTTGTCCAAATAAGCTACGAGACGATGGAGACTTTCTTGGAGAGAAGCGAGGAAGCTGGTCTGACCGTCGAGGTGGCGTTCGACTGCGGCGAGGCGGGCAGCAGTCGTGGAAAAGGTGCGGTAGTGGCTCGTCTGCGGTCGGGAGGTGAGCGGTGCCGATTGCTGCGGAACAGGCTCGATGAGAGGGACAGAGAAAGTGGACGGAATCTCGGTGGCTTGGAACAAGCGGACGGGGGCGGCAGGTCGGACCATTGGTACTCCATCGAACAAAGGACGAGACATGCTTGCATTAAACGGGAAAAACGGAAACAATCCGGAGCGAATTTCAGCCAAGATCTAGGAGCCTGGTTCCTCCTAAGACCCCTCTCTCAAATGAGAACCAAACCCTAATGATCAAAAGATGCATAAACACTCCCCATACCACCTCCTTATATAGGGAGGGGGGCTCACATAACATAAAATAAGATTTAATTAATATTAATTAATTAAAATTAGGGTGGTTTCCATATGCGCTCCCCTGACTCCTGCGAGCTGGTGTGCATTGGCGGATGCATCATCGTAACAATCAGGGTCGCAGAAGCTAGTGTAACATGAGAGTTTCCGTTAACAGTGAAGGAGATACACATAGGGTTCCGGCAGAAACCCTATATGAGCGGCAGGTCGGACCAATTGATAGATCATGCTATCATCGACAATGACCAAAGTAAAATACGAGATATACTTATCGAGAAAGGCTTGATACCAACTCTTGAGGGCGTGGGCTATTTAAGAACCACTCTCCTATGAGAGCCTAAACCCAAATATTGATCATAAATGAAAGAAATAACTCTTCCTCACTCCCTTGTTTACGCAGGAGTGAGTATGCATAAAATAACGATAATGCCACTGGGGCTACATAAACTATTAGGGGGTCGGCAGGCCCAAGGAGTCGTCTTCATATCATGAGCTTATTCAACTTTATGTTTTCAATATACAACGTCAACATTCCATCCTTCTTTTTGGCAATGAGGATCCGAGCCCCCCATGAGGATGAGCTCGGTCAAATAAATTTTTTTCTAATTATTCCAGAAGTTGACTTTTCAACTGTCATTTCTTTTAAGGCCATTCGATAAGGAGTTTTTGCTACGAGCACCGCTCCTTCTTGAAGATTTATGTGAACTCGATTTCTCTATCGGGTTGTATGCTTAGTAGTTCTTTTGGAAAGATTTCTGAAAATTCACAAAGAACGATTTCCTTATCCAACTCCTTTTAATTATCGCTACTACTCTTAAACATAACCATTACAACTTCACATCCCTTTAAGATCTTTTTAGAGACTTTCATTGCTGATATAATAACCTTAGATAATTCACACATTTCACTGAAGCATCCATAAGTCTGATCAAGGAATTTTATTTTAATCTTCTTTTTCATACAATTTATAATTGCTTCATTTCTGGATAATCAATCCATACCGAATATGATATCGAATTAGGTCTATGGTAGGACAGCAAAATCAATCTCTATCTACTTGTCTCCCAAGTTGAGCAATATCTTGCACCTATACTTAGCAGTCATGAAAGTGTTATTGACCATTGTGACTTTTAGTTCTTCTGTTGAATAATATGGTTCTATTCGCAGTTGTTTGACAATCATTTTAGAAATAAAAGAATAAGTAGCCGTGTCAAATAGAACTATAAAGAGATAGTTGTATGCATATATAATATTTGTCACTACGACATCATTATCTTTAGCTTATATATATGTATATATATGTATATATATGTATATATATACATATATATATGTATATATATATATATATATATATATATTTGTGTGTGTGTGTGCGCGCGCGTGCGTGTGTGTGTATCCCAAAATAAAGTTAAATAATATCCAAAGGAAATTATTAATAACAGAATACAAATACTAACAAATATCCAAACCTAATACAAATAGAAACATTGTGAAATGTATTTATTATTAGGGTTAATTATTGGAGCTTCCCTTGGGAGTTTATATAATTACTCAGACCTTTGCTCCATGTTTCGAAATTACAATATCCTCCCTTATAAGTTTGCTCCCTTTACAATAATCCCCTTTCCATTAGAATTTTGGTTGGAAAGTAATAAATTCAGCTAAGATATTTTCTAATTTTTCAAGTTGACCATTTGTAATAAGTAATAACCCAATTTTACAAAGAATGAGATAGTTAAAGGGTGCTGGGAAAAACATCCTCTGTATTTATCTTACAAATTATGTAAAAGTGATTTCATCATCTAGGATTCATTACCCATGTTGTATAGTGAGAGTAATATAGTCATTAGATGTCCTATGATATCACACTCATATTAGGGTGTCAAAGACCAGTCCAAAAGAGTGAAAAAATTCAGTTAAATTAATTATGCGTCGACTGGAAGTCGACGTAGCTTCGGCTTCAAGTCGAAGTAACTTCGTATAGAAGTAAGGATAACTCAGATTGTTAGTCGATGTATCAGTTGAAGTCGACGCAACATCGAAATGTATTCGACGCAGAAGACGGAGTCAGTCAAAACAACATTTGAAGTCGACGCAACTTCAAATTACATTCGACGCAGAAGTCAGAGCTCAAAGTCTAGGTCTTCATCTCGACGGATACGTCGATAAGGACTCAACGCAACGTCGATATCAGTGTTCATTTCAAAGCTGAGGAAAATGTCGAAGCAACTTCTATTAGAACTCAGAGGTGCGTTGATAAGAAGGCAGATGTATTCGACGCAACGTAGAATATAGACACATAATTGGAATACTTCCTGAATTCTATTATGAAGCTTATTCAGAAGTTATAAATGATAGTTATTTGAATTCTAACGGGTCGTCCATAGTTAAGAATGGAAAGAAGAACTCTAGAGATACAATGAAGATATATTTGTAAGTTATTCAAAAAGGACTGGGACGGGCAGCTAACCGAAATTGAAAGAGAACAATACTACCTCTTGGACATTCGTATTAGGGAAATAGCAGAAGAGAAAAGTAATTCATAATTATTCGACAGAAGAATAAGTATACTGAAGAAGATATACAACAACAATCTAATACACAACAATTCTTCTTCTTCTTCTTCTTCTTGTTCAACTCTCTGGTTTTACAGAAAAGATAGAACAGATCTCTGCACTGGACAACACAACAAGGCCTCTTCTTCTTCTTCCTCTCTCTCTGCAAGAAGCATACAGACATACATAGATCATCTTCAGGATCTGGAATTTCACAATCCTTGCACCTCTCTCTTAAGCAAGGATTCATCTACTGAATAGAGATTCATACAAACACTAAGTGCCTAAATTCTCAGTGATTTTTGTAGGAGGATTCAATCAGAAGAATTATCTTCTCTTCTTCTTCTTTACTCTTTCTTTCACTTTTGTAAACTGAGTAAAAAGTCCTTAGAATCCCTCTTCAAAGGATTCATTGGTTCAAGATCTCCTTATCAAAAGATCTAGCTTAGTTCTAAGAGTTTTCTTAACAAAAACTCAGACTGTGGTTCAAGATCTTCTTATCAAAAGATCTAGCTTGGTTCTAAGAGTCTCCTTATCAAAAGAATCGACCCTGGTTCTAAGAGTCTCCTTATCAAAAGACTCAGGCACTGGATAGTGTATTCCTATCAAAGTGGTAGAAGAGTGGAGTACCCATATTTTGGGGAACCTCTATAGATCTTGTCTCAATCTGTGCTGTGAATTTTCTGTGCTGTCCATTCTTTATTTCTGCAATTCTGTGTTTGTTTTATTCTGGATTGGATTTTTGAATGCATAGTTGTTAGAAGTATTTTATTGTTCTGTTCATAATTTGTAGAAAAGTTTTAAAACTATATTCACCCCCTCTAGAGAATACTATAGGACTCACTGTGCATTTTCAATTGGTATCAGAGGGAGGTTGATCATAAAAAAGTTAATACCTTGATCAAAAGATCCCCTTATTCAAACTCTTATATTTTAAAAACTATTTTCAGAAAATGAGTTCTAAAGACAATGCATCCACAAGGCCACCAGTCTGTAATCTAAATAAGTTTACACTTTGGAAGACCAGAATAAAATTTTATATGAATTCTATTGATGAAAGACATCTTTGAAGTCATTGTATCAGGTCCTCCAGTACCATTCAGAAAAGATGCAAGTGAGACTGTCACACACGAACTTGTCCATAGAGCTGAATGGACTGATGTTGAGAAGAAGGTGAAGGTATGTGATGCCAAAGCCATGAACATCCCAGTGTTCACTATATCAGATGACATATTCCAAAAGGTTGCTGACTGCAAATCAACAAAAGAAATCTGAGAATCTTTGTCTAGATTGGTTGAAGGCAGCTCAGATGAAAGATAGGACATGAAGTCCCTTCTTCTATCATAATATGAGAATTTCCAAAAGAAAGTTAAAGAGAATGTGGCTGAAATGTATGAAAGATTCACCCTAATCATCAATGAGCTCAAGGGTCTTGACAAAGATATCTCATTAACAGAGATCAATGACAAGCTTCTCATGTGCTACCCAAGCACTTGGGATTCAAGAATCTGGGCCATCAGAGTGTCCAGATGCCATAAAGAGATCTCTACTGATGTCTTGCTAGGCACGCTCAAGTCATATGAGCAACTACTGCAGAGCAGAGCTAAGACAGAAGCCAAGGAGAAAGTCTCAACTCCCAAAGAAATGACTATAGCTTTGAAGGCAGTTGAAAGAGAGCCTTCCACTTCTGAAGAAGAGAGGTTCAATCTTTTGGCGAGAAGATTTAGAAGATGACTCCAGAAGGAAGGAAAGGAGCTCAAACAAACCAAGGTTTGATAAGAATCCAAAGCAAGAAATATTCTGCTTTGTATGCAAAAAATTATGGCACTTTGCCCCTGAATGTCCTGAAGAGCAAAATGACAAAAGCAGCAGCAAGAAGGAGCATAAGAAAAAGTTCTTCGGGAAGAAGGACAAGAAGAAGGGAAAATGTTTCATAGCTGAAACCTGAAGTGACTCAGAATCTGAGTCACTCTTTTTCACCTGACAGTGATGAAGAATGTGCTGCTGAAAAAGTCTGTCTAATGGCTTTAGAAGGTTCAATTGAAGAAGATCAGGTATCTTTATTTGATGAATTTGACTTCACTTGAGAAGACTTTAAAATTTATTTTAAAGAATTTTGTCAAGACTATCTTAACAGTCAAAAAGTACTTAAAACAATTAGAGAAGAATTAGAAGATCTTACGAAAGATAATCTATACTCTGTTAACTATGAGCTAAGGAATCAAATATATAAAAAGGAAACAGAAATAAATAAACTAACTAATGAAAACTCAAATCTAAAAGAAGAGCTTTCAAAGACAAAAGCTTTTGAAGACTCACTCAATGGGAGGAGTCAAAAACTAAAGGATATCACACTGAATCTCTCTATGAGATCTAGATATCCTGTCCTAGGAGCAGATTCATTAACTGGTACAACAATATCCAGCAAAACAGCCTGGAAAAATCCAGAGTAATATTTGTTAGACCTAGTGATTATCAAATAAATGAAAACAGTCCAATGTATAAAGAACAAAACAACCATCCTGATAAACTCACTATATTTAATAGAATGAATCTTAATAATGTGAAGAGAACTCTAGGCAAGCATTTCAGAGAAACTAACAAACCACAATAAAAAAACTAAAATCAAAAGAAAAATTATTAGACATTCTACAGATTTATTATATCTAGATACATTTTATGCAAATTTCCAGTACCAAGATAACAAATCTAAGTTTGATAAACCTATCTTCTGTCATCCAAAAGGGTATAATGAAAGACCACTATACTCTTTCATATCACCTTATAATGGTAAAAGCAAAGGGCCCAAGGTAACCTGGGTACCCTCTAATATTTGAATTATATGTGCAAGGAAACTTAGGGTCCTTTCGTCAGAGAAAATATAGAGAAAATATAGAGAAAAAGAGAACTAAATCTTCAATGTGGAACTACAAATAATCAAAGGGGGTAATCTCTTCTCTAAACCCCAATGATGCTTTCTAATCTACACATTATCTTATAAATGATACTTTTAATAAAAATTATTGCTGAAAAAAACAACAAAATTCTTTGAAGAAAATACAAATGCTAATTCGGAGGTGCGTAAAATAGAATTCGACGTACTGTTGAGTTCTACTCGACGTTAGCTTCGAGAGCTGTCTGAGTTAGTTAATTCGAAAGGCACTCGACACAGTGTCGAATTCATATCGACGCAGGCGTCGACTTAAGAGTTGCAGCAAGAACTCAAAGTCACGTCGATTACCACTCGACGCAACGTCAAAATATCAAGCGCACATAGTTTTGCTTCTTGAAGCTACATTGACTTATTTTGGCGCGCTGCATCTATTTCCACTCGACGTTGCTTCAATTAAAACCCCAAGCTACGACGAATCGTTTTCTTTTAAGAAACTCAGTCGTTTGATCATCTTACGCTTTCGAATTTTCTCTCTCTTGCTCTGTTGCTCTCTTGTTCTCTTGCTTTCTTGCACTCTTGCTCCCGCTCTCTCTCTCTTTCTAGTCTTCTTTTTGTAGGCACAACTGTAAGACTCAATGGATCCCCCGAAAGTAAACTCAGGATTCGATGTTGATATCGAATCATTCAATGCTGCCGCTGAGATTCAGAGCAATTCTGAGGCTTTTCCAAACTGCGGGATTGACGAAGCTGATTTCGACAAGAAGCAAAATACACGATGTAAAATTAATCGAACTAAAAGAAACCATCAGTATCGATAAAGATGGATCTCTACATGGAAAAATTTATGATATTGTGCATCTATATTACAGAAGAATCACTGAACCTGACATTTGACTTACTTATGGGTGAGGATTCTGCTTGACTTTTAGCGCAAGAAACCCAACATGTCCTTCAAATCATGCATGACAGCCAGGAGAAGGTGATTAACCTAAAGAAGATTGATCTATCTGAGGAATATAGGTTTTTGGCCGATATAGTAGGGAAAGTTTTACTCTGCAAGATTTCTGCACACAATGCAATCTCAAAGTAACAATTACAGATAATGGGTGTTCTAGTTATGAACAAACGAATCAACTTGGGAAAATATATATTGAAATTAATTGGACATAAGTATGCCCACAATGAGAATGCATATATGAGAATCATGAGCCAAGTATTACATCACCACTATCCAACGGTGTGCAAATCAAAAGGGGTGCCCATTCCCCCTGGAAAACGAATCAACATTGGGATCTTCTCAAAATGGAGTAGGCAAATTCTGAAGCCTGGTCAAGCTCCACTCTCTCCTCCTCCATCTCCAGCTCCTCAAGACCATGAAACAGTCATAACAGATACCACAGGTGAACATCCAGCTCAAGACCTTGAGACAACCCTACCAGATACAACAGCAGAACTTGCAACACATATTTCCTCCCTACAACCACCATTTGCCACACCTCCAGAATATAACCTTACAGTCCTCCTTTCTACTCCCTCCAATGATCCCCAATCAACCCTTCAGGTTGACATATCAACACCTCCTGCTTCTACCTCCCATTATACACCTTCCTTTGACATTAATCAAGCAATTACTAAAGTAGTGGGTCTGGCCACTGGAACTTTTGCTGAACTATTACAGAGTCAATCAAGGAAATTTCAAAGAAAATACTCTCAGATGGAGACATAACTGAAAGATCCAAGGGAATTAATTTAGGTAATCAAGACATTGATGTCCTCCTCACAGATCACAAGATCTTTCTTAACCTTCCTTGTCAACAAGGTTTAGAAGGGGGAGAATGTTCAAGAGGAGGAAATGCCTACCCAAGAAGTGGAGATTCACTAGGAGAAGGAAAAGCTTGTACAAGAAAGGGAGATTGCTCAAGACCAAGTTTTGATTGCTCAAGAGGATGAGATGATTACTGATCAAGAGAGGCCAACATAAATGGAAGTTATTTAAATTCTAATGGGTCGTCCATAGTCAAGAATGGAAAGAATAACTCTAGAGATACAATAAAGATCTATTTGGAAGTTATTCAAAAAGGCTTAGGACGGGCTGTCAACAGAAATGGAAAGAGAACAATACTACCACTTGGACATTCCTATTAGGGAAATAACAGAAGAAGAAAGTAATTCATAATTATTCGACAGAAGAATAAGTATACTTAAGAAGATAGACAACAACAATCTAATACACCACAAATCTTCTTCTTCTTCAGCTCTCTGGTTTTACAGAAAAGATAGAACATATCTGTGTACTGGACAACTCAACAAGGCTTTTTCTTCTTCTTCTTCCTCTCTGAGCAAGAAGCATACAGATATACATAGATCATCTTCAGGATCTGGAATTTCACAATCCTTGCACCTCTCTCTCTCAAGCAAGGATTCATCTACCGAACAAAGATTCATACAAACACTAAGTGCCTGAATCCTCAGTGACTGCTGCAGGAAGATTCAATCAGAAGAATCATCTTCTCTTCTTTACTCTTTCTTTCACTTTTGTAAACTGAGTAAAAATTTCTTAGAATCCCTCTTCAAAGGATTCAGTGGTTCAAGATATCCTTATTAAAAGATCTAGCTTGGTTCTAAGAGTCTCCTTAACAAAAGTCTCAGACCGTGGTTCAAGATCTCCTTATCAAAAGATCTAGCTTGGTTCTAAGAGTCTCCTTATCAAAAGACTCAGACCCTGGTTCTAAGAGTCTCCTTATCAAAAGACTCAGGCACTGGATAGTGTATTCCTACCAAAATGGTAGAAGAGTGGAGTACCCATATTTTGGGGAACCGCTTTAAGTCTTGTCTCAATCTGTGCTGTTCATTCTTTATTTCTGCAATTCTGTGTTTGTTTTATTCTGGATTGGATTTCTGAATGCATAGTTAGAAGTATTTTATTGTTCTGTGCATAATTTGTAGAATAGTTTTAAAACTATATTTATCCCCTCTAGAGAATACTCAGATGACTCACTGTGCACTTTCAAAGGGTAAACTTGGAAACTCAATATAAATGATCAACTTGAAAAATAAAAAAATATTTTAATTGATTTTATAACTTCCATCCAAAAATCTAACGGGAGTTTTTTTTTAACTGGAGCAAACTTATAGTGGAGGTTTTTGTAATTTGCAAACATAGAGGGGAGGTCCCTGTAATTATGCGATAATTAATCATTTATTATTATATAATAATATTATTTAGAAACATTGTTTCGTAACAAGTATAGAAGATTTACAAACATTGTTTCGTAACAAGTATAGAAGACTGTCTATGCTTTCCAACTTTGACATTTGTATGCAGAAGTGACTGAAAGTTAAATTAATGGAATTTTCAGAGTCTTCCTGCAAGCAATCATTGAATCAAAATTTTCATTTTACATTTTTTTGGTACTTACACGTGATCCTTCTACTATTCTCTATTATCAGAATCTGTACAACTTGGTTTTCTTCCTAGAGATGTTGCAAAGTGGGCAGCCCCTCTTTGTGACCATGGGTTTTTAAAAATTTCAGGCTTTGTCTATCCCAAGGAAGCCCTTGCAGCTGCCTTAGATGGAAATAATACCAAAGTACAATGCTTACTATCAATTGCACAGGCATGCTTATTTTCATTTGAATTTGTTTTTAATTTTTTTCTTTTACTTTTTCTTCCAAAATGATTCTACAGATTTTCATTTCACGCGATGCTTCTCTTGACAGTTGCTGTTGATATAAAAAATGATAGAAAATTTATGCAATGCAGGGGCCAAAATTTTCTGAAATATCAAGATTAATTCAACCTGAACACCTTCCTGCCTTATGCTCATTTATAGCATCCATCCAACGATGCTTTGGCCTTTGGCGCCTGCAAGAGGTATCCACAGGACACGTTACAATAGTATTCTGGCATGGAATTAATTAGATCTTAAATTCTCAAAAGCCTGAAACTCTTGATAATCATTTTTTTGTTCCTTTAAGGTTTTTTTATAAACTTTATAAGCATAATGATGGGGATCATTCATGCCGCTCTGACCATTCACGCTATCAAAAATTATAAGTTTGTACTCTAGACAACCGAAACCCGTAGATGTGATTGACTCAAATTATCATATTTTAATGCATTTTTATTTATTTATTCGAGTTGTATTTTGAGATTTATGACAATTACTGCGATCAGACAATCTGGGCTCTTCTTGTTATTTAACCTAAAATACGATCCTTTAAC
The DNA here is from genome assembly GCA_033032865.1 of Dactylorhiza incarnata. Classification (NCBI taxonomy): domain Eukaryota; kingdom Viridiplantae; phylum Streptophyta; class Magnoliopsida; order Asparagales; family Orchidaceae; genus Dactylorhiza; species Dactylorhiza incarnata. The sequence continues at coordinate 10,133,274 of JAWHQI010000015.1, forward strand.
TAACACGGCATTACGTCTTTACGGTTATAGAAGGCTTTGAACTATTATTCAGAGCTCGTCGGTCTCATGTTCTCAGTGCCGAAGCAGAATTTCACGATGTTGGTAAGAAGCCAAGTCATATCTGCTACCAATTTCTCTGCCTACCCCATCAGCCCCTACCACCGAAGTCCAATTCTCTACAGCTCTGCCCCATCCTTCTCACACTCCCAAGTAACCGTCTCCAACAAAAAGCGCTAGTTGCACCTTCTCGAGCCTCCTACGCCTCTTTTCTCATACACCATTAGCCACTAATTGCTTCTCCTTGGCCTCGTCTACACCGTAGCCATAACCCCTAACAAACATATTTCTTCATTGTCCCAAGCCACCTCCTCGCTCTTTCCCATCCTGAACTGCATCCCTCTACCTTCCCTGGTTCAAACCATTGCCCCCCTTCCACCTACTTCATTTCAAGTCTTCACCTCACCTCCACCAATCAACCAATCCATCCGATCCCTAAATTATCTGTTCCATCTCCGCCAATCACGCAGTAACACTTACACTTGGCTCTTGTGGCTGCCCAAGTCTGTCTACTACATCCTCCACTATCTGAGCCGATTCTTGAGTACATATTCTTCGCATTATACAATTTTTTTTTTATTTCTAGTGATATTTAGCTGTGATTATATTGCATTTTTTATTTAAGTAGCTGTGTAATTTGCATTTAGCATTTAAATGCAATGTAATCACCGTAAATTCTTTAAGGCACTTAGCAAATTCTTTAGGGCACTTAGCAAATTCTTTAGGTCACTGAACAATGAATGAACTAGAATTGGAACCTGAGCAAAGACTACAAGTTATTGTAGCTAGAGAGTGATGCAGCACAGACGTCACACCTACCTGCCACCCTGCAACCTGGCATCGCACCAGCCCAGGGGTCCCACCGGGAGTCACACCCGATAGGCCTTATCAGGTCCGCGACCCGTACATTCCAACCCATCCCCGGCTCTACCACAGGGCCGATAGGTTGTTGAGGTCGGGGCTCGATCCTCTGACCTCCTTGATCGATTGGGTTGTACGGGCCGCGGACCTTATAAGGCATATCGGGTGGACTCCCGGTGGGACCCCTGGGCTGGTGCGACGCTAGGTGCCAGGGTGGCAGGAAGGTGTGACGCATGTTCCTGCACTTTTATGATGCAGCACAGGCGTCACACCTGCCTGCCACCCTGGCGCCTGGCGTCGCACCAGCCTAGGGGTCCCACCGGGAGTCCACACGATAGGCCTTATCAGGTTCGCGGACCGTACACCCCAACTCATCCCCGGCTCCACGACAGGGCCGATAGGTTGTTGAGGCCAGGGCTCGATCCCCTGACCTCCTTGATAAAGAGTCTTCAGGCAGACTCTCATCACCCTGTTCAAGAAACACAAGTCCTACGTAGATATGGTAGATCTAGAGTTGAGCCTGAGAGATATGAATTTCTCATGTCTCAAATATGTAATGTGTTGCTTATGGATCTTGATTTTGAGTCTGCAACCTACCAAAAGGCTATGATTGGACCGGACTCTGAGAAGTGACTTGAGACCATGAAATTTGAAATGGACTCCATGTATGCAAACCAAGTTTGGACATTGGTGGAACCACCAGAAGGGGTACGACCCATAGGGTGCAAATGAGTTTTAAAGAAAATGACTGACATGGATGTGAATGTACAAACATTCAAAGGGCGATTAATGGCTAAAGGTTTCAAACATATTCATGGTGTTGACTATGATGAAACATTTTCCCCTGTTGCCATGGTAAAGTCCATCAGAATTCTACTTGCTATTGCTGCGTATTATGACTATGAGATCTGGTAAATTGATGTCAAAACGGTTTTCCTTAATGGAAACCTCCTTGAGGAAGTGTATATAACACAACCAGAGGGTTTTGTATCTGCAGATGAAGCCACTAAAATATGCAAGTTGCAGAAATCTATTTATGGATTGAAGCAGACTTCTCAAAGTAGGAATCTTTGTTTTGATGAGAAAATCAAAGAGTTTGGTTTCATCAAGAATGAAGATGAGCCCTGTGTTTACAAAAAGATTAGTGAGAGCACTTTTGTATTCCTGATATTGTATGTAGATGACATACTATTGATTGAGAATGACATTCCGACCCTGCAAGCTGTTAAAAACAGGCTAGGAGATTGCTTTTATATGAAAACTTGAGTGAAGCAACTTATATACTGGTATTAAGATCTATATAAATAGATTAAAAAGTTGCTGGGTTTGACCCAAAGTACATATATTGAGAAGATGTTGAAGCGGTTCAACATGCTTGAGTCCAAGAAGGGATTCTTACCCATGTCACATGGCGTGAGTCTCTCTAAGGACCAACTTCCTAAATCTTTGGAAGATAAGGACCGCATAAAGTTGATTCCATATGCTTCTGCAATTAGATGAATCATGTATTCAATGTTATGTACTAGACCCGATATCTCGTATGCTTTGAGCATGACTAGCATGTATCAGTGTGATCTGGGTGATGGTCACTAGACAGCTGTCAAGAATATCCTGAAGTACTTGAGAAGGACTAATGATGTATTCTTGGTATTTGGTGGAGAGGAAGAGCTCGTTGTAAATGGTTACACAAATGCTAGCTTCCAAACTGATAGAGACAGTTCAAAGTCTAAGTCAGGTTTTGTGTTTTGCCTTATTGGAGGGGTTGTGAGCTTGAAGAGTTCCAAGCAAGAGACGATTACCGATTCTACAACAGAGGCCGAGTATATCGCTGCTGTAAAAGCGACGAAGGAGGCTGTATGGATTAGAAAATTCATCGGCGAGCTTGATGTAGTTCCTAACATTGTTGATTCGGTAATTCCTTACTGTGACAACAACAATGCCATTGCACAGGCCAAAGAACCTAGATCTCATCAGCGCTCCAAACACATACTTCGGCGGTTCTATCTTATTCGAGAGATTTTCGATCGAGGAGATGTGAGCATATGCAGAGTACCGACTGAAGAAAATATAGCGGATCCACTGACAAAGCCTCTTGCGCAAATGAAGCATGATGATCATGCTAGATCAATGGTATGAGATACCTGAATGATCACTAGAAGGGTTATGGATTTTGTATTTTTCAGTTATTTTTTCATGTGATGAATAATACTATATATTTCTTTTTACATTTATGGCAAGTTCTTTTGTTATGTCAAATTTGTTTTTACATTTACATCTTTCTTTTGGATTCATGCCAGGGAGATCAACCATGGAATCTATACATCTTTTGAGGAGACTCATTGCCAACTATCGGGAAAGACAAAATGATTTGCATACGTTGTTTATTGATCTGGAGAAGGCTTATGATAGGGTTCTAAGAGAGGTCTTGTGGAGAGTCTTAGAAAGGAAAGGCGTAAATGTATCATACATTGACGTAATCAAAGATATCATATGTATACAAATTCAGTGACCAGGGTGAGGACATCTGGAGGATTAACACAGGAATTCCCTATCGCTGTTGGCTTACATCAAGGGTCAGCTTTAAGCCCTTATCTCTTTACCCTTATCTAGATAAGCTGACCGGACATATCCAACAAGCAATATGGTGTTTATTATTTGCAGATGATATTGTTTTGGTCGATGAGACGCATGAGGGTGTAAACGCGAAACTTGAATCTTGGCGAGACACTTTAGAAAAGAAGAGTTTTAGGTTGAGCAGGACAATGACAGAGTATATAGTGCTTAAATTTAGTAGTGCAAGAAGGTCAGATGACTCCGTCATTAAATTGGGTGACCGAGATATTTCTCGCAGTGAGTGCTTTAAATATCTGGTATCGATAATTCTAAAAGATGGAGGTGTAAATAAAGATGTGATACATAGAATCCAAGCAGGAAGTGGAGAGGCGCGTTTGGGATCTTATATGATCGTAAAGTACTATTAAAACTTAATGGAAAGTTTTACCTTCTGCAATTAGGCCAACAATGGTCAAGGTTCTGAGTGTTGGGTAGTGAATGGTGTACATGAGGGAAAAATGAGAGTTGCGGAGATGAGAATGCTTGGGTGGATGTGTGGTCACACGAGACTGGATAAAATTAGAAATGAATGTATCTAGGATAAGTAGGAGTGGCGCCAATTGTAGAGAAGATGCGAGAAGCTCGTTTAAGATGGTTCAGACATGTATATAGGAGACCATTAGAGGCACCTGTTAGTCGTTGTGAGAGTTTAGTCAGTAGACATGTTAAACGTGGGAGGGGTAAACCAAAAAAGACTTGGAATGAAACTATAAGGAAAGATATGATGTACTTAGGTATTAGTGAGGCTATGATTAAAGATAGGGCGCAATGACGACAAAGCATCCATATAGCCGACCCTTTATCCACTATGGTGGGATAAAGGCTTGAGTGTTATTGTTGTTGTATTTGATATAGTAATTAACATAATAAATGTCCTTAGAATGCTTGCTTTCATAGGAATTTAAGTGCGTAACTTGAATGTGAGGACCTATGTTTATTAGAAGCATTATTTTTAAAATAGTCCTTGGTTGAGGTATCATCTTAGAAATTATGGCAATGATGATACATTAAGACTATTATGTAGGTTGATTGATGACCGGTTCTCACAGGTCATGATATTGGATATCAAGTCATAACATAGGTACTTGTTAAGAACAAGTTGTACTTCTTCGACTAGATGGTCTAGTCAATCGACTGGAAGTCATTGGACTAGACATCCTGCTGATGTAATGTATATCAGTTAGACTTCATGTCGACGCAGTGCTAGTTCGACTAGATGGTCTAGTCGATCGACTAGAAGACTTTGACTAGGTTGTCTCTGTGTTGATATAGTGTATATCGACAAGCCGATTGACTAGATTGTCTAGTTGATCGCCTAGATATCAAAACGATCTACTAGATTGTCTAGTCGATCGACTGGATATCAAGTCGACACAGCCTGAGTCTATTTTTCTCATTCTTCTAAACCCTGAACCCGGTTCACCTGTTCTTAGGGTAATTCATATAGAAGCTGAACCCGGTTCACTGAGAATTATATATAGATATAATTTCAGTTTTAGGGTTCGGACTTTTACAATTCCGGGCCCCCTTTCAGAAAGGTTCTGAAGAGCTGCGAACCCGCCGACGGCTTCCTTTTGCGAACTGGAACCGTAGCAGTTCGTGGAGACAAAGAAGCCGATCATTCTTCCAGCCTGCTATCGTGTGACGACAGCGAGGCGTTTCTCGACGTTAGTGTGGACTTCCCGTAAAGTCGCAGATCCATTTCTGTGTTCACGGAACTCAAGAAACCGTCAGTCGCTAATTTTGAATCAGCCGAAGATTGAGGAAGACGAACATTGAATTGGATTCTGATTCAAGTAAGGCATTTCCTGGAGCAGATCTTGAGGACCGATCCAGTCGTAAATTTGCATTCCGACACAGGTACTTCTGCACTTGCTGCATTTATTTCTTGATTCATGGTTATTGCAAGATCCGTATGCTTCTCTTTTAGGTTTTTCTTGAATCATTTCCGCTACTCACATATGATGTGTAATCCCATAGAAAGCCCAACACATGGCCCTCGAGGACATGAAGAAGACCTCTTTCTGCACCCACCATGGCCACTTCGAGTTCCTCGTGATGCCCTTCGGGCTCACCAACGTCCCCTCCACCTTCCATGCCCTCATGAACGAGGTATTTCGCGACCTCTTACGTCGTTGTGTGCTTGCTTTCTTTGATGACATTTTGGTCTATAGTGCGACATGGGAGTCCTATCTGGGCCACCTCCAAGCAGTTTTTCAGTTAGTCCGGACTCAGATTATTTTTGAGCGCCAAATGTTCATTTGGGACGGACTGGGTCTCCTACTTACTTGGGTCATGTGGTTGACAGTACCGGGGTGTCCGCTGACCCCCTCAAGATTCAGAGCGTGACTGATTGGCCTTTCTCAGGTCCCAGCGGGAACTTCAGGGCTTTCTTGGCTTAGCAGGCTACTATCGACGATTTATCGAGCGGCACATCATCATTGCAGCACCACTATTTGCCCTCTTGAAGAGACAGTACTTTGCATGGGAGGACTTGGTGACGAAGGCTTTCCGCGCTTTTCAGCAGGCCCTCGTCTCAGCTCCAGTACCGCGCCTACCGGACTTCGACCAGGAGTTCCAGGTTTAGTGCGATGCCTCCAGCCAGGGGTGCAGTGTTGTGCTCCAACACGAGTGCAACCCGATCGCATATTTCAGCCGTCGGACTGCCCCTCACCATCAGAAGCTTTAGGCTTACGAGCAGGAGCTGATTGGACTGGCCAAGGCCATCCAACATTGGCGGTCATACTTGTGGGAGTGACCCTTTCTCAGTCGCACCGATCATTTCAGTCTTAAGTACCTCTTGGAGCAGTGCCTCACCGTGGCCCCACTGCAGCGTTGGATCTGCAAACTGTTGGGTTTTAACTTTCGTGTGGAGTACAAGGCAGGGGCCTTGAACCGAGCCGCCGACGCTCTCTCCCGCCGCGATCAAGAATAAGGGTCCTTATTGGCCTTCTCTTACCCGACTTCGCCACTTCATCACCACCTGCGGACGGTGATTCGGGACACTCCGATTCTTCAGGAGCTCCTTCTCCGCATTGAAGAGGGAAGTTTGTCCTCACATTGGACAGTTCGGGACGGGCTCATCTATACAAGGATCCACTCTATTTTTCAGACACTTCCCTCTTTATTTCGGAGATTCTGGCAGGGATCAACGGTGCCACACATGAAGGTGTTCATAAAACCCTTCAGCGGATCCGGGCGGAGTTGTTTTGGAAGGGCCTCAAAAGGCAGGTCCAGGACTTCATCGCTCTCTGCCCCACCTGCCAGCGTAGCAAGGCCGACCAGCTCTTACCAGCCAGGCTGCTTAAGCATCTCCCCATCCCTACACATATATGGGAGGATATTTCTATGGACTTTATCGAGGGCTTACCGACATCGAAGGGCCGTTCCATCATCTTCGTGGTGTTCGATCGCTTGTCCAAGGGCACGCACTTCATGGCGATGAGTCGCCTTATTGTAGGGGACGTGGTGTCGCGCATCTTCTTCGACCAGGTGTTTCTATTACATGGCATTCCAAAGAGTATAATGTCTGACATGGACAAGGTTTTCACCTCCCTCTTTTGGCAGGAGTTATTCGCCTTATGCGGCACGAAGTTGGCCCTTTCATCGGCGTACCACCCGCAGTCTGGCGGGCAGACGGAAGTGGTTAAGCGGACATTGGAGATGTACCTGCGTTGTATTACGGAGGACCGGCCCAAGGATTGCGCACAATGGCTTCCTTTGGTGGAGTACTGCTACAACTCTTCCTACCATTCAGCTCTGCAGACCACTCCCTTCCGGCTTGTATATGGTCGTGATCCTCCTCGCCTACTCACTTACGCCTGCGCGTCCGCCCGCTCACCCGCTGTCGATATTGAGTTGTCTACTCGGGATTAGATCCTCGCCTTAGCCTGTGAGAGACTTCTTCATGCTCAGGCCCGAATGGAGACCGTCTACAACCGGGGACACCGCGACAGTTCTTCGCCCCGAGAGATTGGGTGTGGCTTAAACGCCGTCCTTATCGTCAGACGACCATAGCTTCGATCTCATACAACAAGCTGGGGACCAAGTTTATTGGCTGTTCCTGATCTTAGAGCGCATCGGCGTGGTGGCATATCGTCTCTTGCTCCCGGCCGATGCCTGGATCCACGACGTGTTCCACGGTTCGCAACTCAAGCCATTCGTGGGAGTAACACCATCAGAGCCTTTGGTCCACTTGCCTCCACAGCTCGAGGACAGGCTTGAGGACAAGTTTGATGACGACGTGGGCGAAGATTTTACGGACCCACGTTGGGGGATCATGTACAAGCGCCGCAACTCGGCGCACACCGCTTAGGATTTATCCTCGATGTCCGCTTGTATCTTTTATTTTCAGCATTTTGTATTTTTATGTTGTGTTGGACTTGGGATCGGTTGGGTCGCCAACCCATATGGGTGGGAGCATGCTTGCTTGGGATTATTATGAAATCATTTATCAAACTTCTCTCTCTCTCTACCTTCACGGAAACAGCGCTGAAGCCCTAGCCGCACGTCCCGCGACCGTCCGCCGCACGCGAGTCGTCCACGCCCGTCTTCCTCTCTCACCACCTCCGATCGACAGCCCCAACCAGATGCATCCCTTCGTCCACCCTTGCCGGTGAGATAGGTTCTAGCAAGAGCCACGCCGATCATCTTCGGGACTTCCCTCCCCTTCCACGGCGAACGAGGGCACAAGCGAAGGCCCTTAATAATTTTCATATCGTACTAATGTAAATTATATGTGGTAATTGGAAATGGTGATTTCATACGAGGTTCTTAATTATTCAAGCTAGTTGCCCTCATATAAATGTTAGAATGATGAGGTGTTTTTGCTGAAATTGGGTGCCTTATAGGCCTTTAGATGAAGTCTATGAAAGGAATCGATTGTAGGAATACGTGATTAATGGTGCTGATAATGTTGATGCTTCATATTATGAATTGTTGAGTTGGGTGCACCATACGAGACTTATGTGATGATAAAGATAACCAATCAATAAGGGGCATATTTAAATAAATTGGGATTTATTATGTTAATGTTAATTGAATTGAGATTGATTTTAATGTGGAAAATAATATGATGTTGAGGGTTTAAAAACATTGTTTTTCCTACCCTAGAAAGACTCTTAAAAGTAAAAATCTTCTAAGGAGTCAATATGAAGTCTATTAAATAACGCAACCTCAAATCATATTAAAAAGAGTGCTTACTTACAGATACGAAGAAGTATGACGTCCTAAGTTCGGCGCGACGATGCCCCGAGGAAAAACAAAAGAAAATAGAAACTCACTGTGAGTATTACCTTTTTATTGCGAGCTTATTTTCTGCATGTGAATTGAATTGTTATGAAATTATATTGTTAGGATGCTAGGGAGGAAGGGGAAACTAGAGGGGAAAATAGAGTGGAATTAGGGTTGAAGGGGGAAGAAGGTGAGAAATACCTGAGAAATATCCATATGCCTTCCAAGAGAGAGCCCCAGAGTATTTATATCCCCGACCATAGAGGGGGCCGTCCGACACTCCCCATTGGGGCTGAACCGATGGTTCAACCCCGTAGCCATGATTTTTAATGAGTGGCAGCTGAATCGGTGGGTTCAGCCCCGCTGCCGCTTGCACTCTCCTTCTGTCGGCGCACATAATGACGCCTTGAGAACTGTGCCATGTTCGGGGGCGTAACATTACCCTCCCCATCAAGAACCAACTTGTCCCCAAGATGGTAGTCAGGGTAGAGCTCCTTGAAGTCCAGCAGGTCGACCCAAGTGTTGTGTGCCTCTGGCAAGTGTTTCCACTTAACAAGGACCTCGGTGCGGTACTCGGTGCCCCTCTGCTTCCATTTGATCAGTAGGATCTCCTCTGGCAAAGGTCGCAACTCACCCGCGGTGGTCGCCTCTGGCAGGAACGGGCTGGCCTGAACTGTGTTGCCGATCTTCTTTTTTAGCAAGGACACATGGAAGGTAGGATGGATACGAGACCCTTCAGGTAGCGCCAACGTGTAAGCAACTGGCCCCACTCTGCGGATAATACGAAAAGGACCATAGTAACGTGGAGCCAATTTCTGATTCGCCCATCAGGCCACTGACAGTTGTCGGTAGGGATGGATCTTGAGGAAGACTTCATCACCGACCTCGAATTCCCTCTCCTTGTGATGTTTGTCCGCCTGGGCCTTCATATGATCCTGGGCGGCCCGGAGGTTCTCTCGCAGAGTAGCTAAGGTGCGGTCCCGGTCGCGTAGCGTCCGATCAACGACCGGCAAGGTCATGCTGCCTGGTTCATAACTACCCAAGGATGGTGGGGGACGGCCGTAAACGACCTCGAATGGGGTCAACTTGCTGGCTGAGTGGTAGGAGGTGTTATAGCAATATTCGGTCCAGTGCAACCAGTGGGTCCATGTCCGAGGCTCGTCCATCACAAAACAACGGAGGTATGTCTCCACTCCCCGGTTGAGGACCTCCGTCTGGCCATCTGTTTTGGGGTGATTGACCGTGCTTAGGCGTAAGCAAGTCCCCTGTAGTCGAAATAGCTCTCGCCAGAAATTACTCACAAACGTCGGGTCCCGATCTGAGATGATAGCGCGCGGAACGCCATGGAGACGGACAATTTCTCGAACAAAGAGATCAGCGACTGATTCGCCCGTGTACGGGTGGCTCAATGCCAAAAAGTGTCCGTACTTTGAGAGATTGTCTACCACGACCAAGATAACGGATTTGCCCTGAGACTTGGGCAGCCCGTCGATGAAATCCATAGATATCGTATCCCAAATGTGGTGCGGGATCTCCAGAGGTGTAAGAAGGCCTGCCGGGGTGGTCGTCTCATACTTTTGCCGCTGGTACGTCTCGCACTATTGAACAAACTGTTGGACATCGCGTCGTAATCCCTTCCAAAAGACATTTGCCCTCACCCGTTGGAGAGTCCGGAGTACTCCCGCATGGCCCCCAGTTAGGGAGGAGTGAAACTAGTGCATCATGACGGTCTTCTAGGCTGAGGTGGGTGGAATTACCACTCGGCCGTGGTAATAAAGTCTTCCCTTCGGCAGGTGATAGCCCGGGGCGGTGTCTTGTCCCTTTTGGAGAGCTTCCACGAGGACTCGCAGTGCGGGGTCCTGCATGATCTCCTCCTGGATGTCATCTAAAGAGTTGACCAGGGGGCCAAAAATCTGAGCGAAGGTGCTCTCTGGGAGACGGGATAAAGCGTCAGCAACCACGTTGTCTTTGCCTTGCTTGTAGAGGATCTCATGGTCGTACCCAGCAGCTTCGTCACCCACTTCTGTTGGAGAGGGGAGGGAACCTGTTTTTCCAAGAAGTGCTTCAAGCTCTGATGGTCTGTACGGATTTTGAAGTGTCTCCCTAGCAAGTAAGGCCGCCACACTACCCCAGCATGGATGATTGTCAGCATCTCATTCTCGTACGTAGACAGCCCCAAAGTTCGGGGACCCAACGCCTTGCTGTAGAAGGATAATGGCCGGCCTTCCTGCATTAATACCGCACCAATTCCCCCGCCCGACGCATCTGTTTCAAGCACGAACTCATTGTTGAAATCGGGAAGGGTGAGGACCAGTGTGGTCGTCATAGCCCACTTGAGGGCCTGGAAAGCCGCCTCAACCTCCTCCTGCCTTAGAAAATCATCCTTCTATAATAACTGAGTCAATGGTCGCACAATCTTGCCATAATCCTTCACGAAACGCCTGTAATACCCCGTGAGTCCCAGAAATCCCCGTAAGGCCTGGATGGTACGAGGGCGTGGCCATGACAACATGCTCTCGATCTTCTTGGGGTCGGCCTTAACACCGTGAGAGGAGACCAAATGCCCCAGGTACTCGACGTACGTCTGTTCGAATGAGCACTTGGACTGCTTGGCGTATAGCTGGTGCTGGCGCAAGATGGTGAAAATGTGCTCCACATGGGTCAGGTGCTCCTCCCAACTTGCGTTGTATATGAGGATATCATAAAAAAAAATCAATACTGACCGGCAGAGAAGAGGGCGAAAGATCTCGTTCATGACGACCTGGAACGTGGATGGGGCGTTGATGAGCCCAAAAGGCATCACGAGGAACTCGTAGTGCCCGTTATGCGTCCGGAATGCAGTTTTGTGGATGTTCTCCTCTCGCATTCGAATCTGATGGTAGCCCGACCTGAGGTCCAGCTTGGTAAACAGGGACACGCCATGCAACTCGTCCAACAGCTCTTATATCAGTGGAATGGGAAATTTATCCTAGATAGTCGAGTTGTTCAATCTGCGGTAGTCCACACAAAATCGCCACGATCCGTCCTTCTTCTTCACCAAGATGATGGGGGAGGAGAAGGAACTAGTACTGGGGCGAATAATCCCGATGACAAGCATTTCTCTGACGCTGCACTCAATCTCTGCCTTCTGGACGTGCAGATAACAATACGGTCTGATGTTGGTGGGTTCGGACCCCGCCTTGAGTTGGATCTGATGATCCCTGAATCTCGATGGTGGAAGTGTACGGGGTTCCTGAAATATGTCAGCATACTGAGCCAGTAGAGCCTGCATCTGCACCGGTACTACTGAGGGAACTGTGGTGGACGATGTAATCTCTATGATCACCGCCATAGTGCCGCCCTGATCCCCCAGTCGCTCCAAGCTCCGGATCGAGATCTCCTTCATCGGGGAGGATTTGAGGCCGCTTAGACAATACTCCTTCCCGTGCTGTGTAAACTCCATCGTCATCTGATCCCAGTCAAAGGTCATCCGCCTCAATTGCTACAACCACTGTACCCCAAGCACCATGTCAGATCCTCTGATAGACAAGAGGTAAACATTGGTACGACCTGTGTACGCTTGTATCCATAGCTCCACCCCTTTCATAACTCCCTCGCACTGAAGTTTGCTCCCATCTGCTACCATGACCTGAAAGGCTGCTCCACGGTCGATCACATATCCCACGCGCTGAGCCACAGCGGGATGGATGAAATTGTGGGTGCTCCCACTATCTACCAGAATCGTCATCTACTCCTGGCTAACCCTTCCCGCAATCCGCATAGTGAGGGGAGTGTTGCATCCCTCCATCGCCTGTATGGACACGCCAAACTCGGCCAAAAATCTAAGTCTTCCTCCAACTCTGGTCCTGGAGTGGTCTCGTCTGCCACATCCTCATGGGACATATAAACTTGGACCTTCTGGCACTTGTGCCAGGGTCCGTATTTTTCGTCACAGATGAAACACAGACCCTTCTCCTTCCCCGCCTGGAGTTCGGCCCATGATAGCCTTGTCACAGTCGATTTGCCGGCTACTGACTGTTCTCTCCTGGCGGCTACCGGGGTGGTAGTGGTTCGCCCCGTGGCGCAGTTCCTTTGCTTGTTGAAGCGTTCCTCCTGAATGTGGGTCAACTAATGACCTGATTTAGGCTGCGGGGCATATATGATTAAATCTCGTCCCGCAAATGCTACTTTAATCCCGATACGAAACAGCTAAGCAACGTCTTCTCTTCCTAGTGCACCCTATTTGCCAACTTTTCGAACTTCGTGCGATAATCCATCACTGTCCCTTTCTGCCGCAATTTCTGGAGGAGGCCCTTAAAATCATCGTACTCCAATGGCCCAAATCTGGTGGTGAATCCCTCCACGAAATTAGCTCATGGTACATAATCCTTGCCCCTCAGAAACCATTGTGTCCAGTGGAAGGACGCTAACTACACCCATTTGCCCTTCGGGACCTCCTGATAACTGAAAAAAAGTTTAACCTTTTGCACCCACTCCAAAGCATCCCCACCGTTGAACTTGGGGAAATTCATGCGTGTCAATTTTGGGGGCATGTAAGCTCGCGGGGGGGGGGGGGGGGGGGGGGGGGGGCTGATCGTGCCACCCTGGCTCTTGTCCGTACCATGTTGGCCTCCTTTGCTCCGTAGGGCCAAGCGGTGTGCCCGTGTGCCCTTGGTGATGCAATCCGCCCGTTGGTAGGGGTTGGCCGCCCCACGGAACGCCGGTTCCGTAGCTCCCTGCTGGGACGTACCCGCGCGGATGTGGAAGGAAACCACCCGCACCCCCTGGCGGCAGTATCAGACCTCCAGGAACCCGTCCGACCGCTCCTGGGTCCTCGCCGACTCGTCCCCAATGCACGCGCCCGAAGTCGGCCCCACCTGCGTCGGACTGGGACGATCCCGCGCCCAGCAAAGCTCCGCGGACCCCCCAGCCTCCTGCTACGCCAACCGCTTCGACCGATCCAGCGCCACCGCGGCCTTGGCCTACCGATCCGGAAGCCTCTCCCATTTGCGGCGCTACCTGATGAGACCCGGTCGTTTTTAGGGCCGGACCCTGCGAATCGCCGGATTCCTCGCTCGTTGTTGCCTTCCTTTTCAGATTTTGAGATAACAATGCCTTGATTTCTTCCATACGGGCGTCTATACGTTCCTCCAAATGCTGCGTAGATGCCCTCATCTTTTCTTCGATGGCGGCTACCGTATCCGTCAATCCAACGTAATTTTCCTCTAGGGTTTCCAACCGGTTGACCTCTTGCAAACGAGTGGTAACCCTGGTCGTAGGAACGATGCTCTGATACCAAATGTTAGGCTGCTTGGGAGGAAGGGGAAACTAGAGGGGAAAATAGAGAGGAATCAGGGTTGAAGGGGGGAAGAAGGTGTGAAATACCTGAGAAATATCCATATGCCTTCCAAGAGAGAGCCCCACGGTATTTATAACCCCGACCATTGAGGGCCCCCCTAGGGGCTGAACCGATGGTTCAACCTCGTTGCCATGCTTTTAATGAGTGGGGGCTGAACCGGTGGGTTCAGCCCTGTTGCCGCTTGCACTTTCCTTCTGTCGGCGCACATAATGATGCCCTGAGAACCGTGTCATGTTGGGGGGCGTAACATATATACACTCGAAATTCATTATAACTGATAGATAATATCGCCACTACTAAATGAAGCAAATGAATAGATAACTGATACTCTTCCTTCCAACATATATATTTACGAATAATTACCAATACCTCCCCTGGAAGATAGCATAATTACAGACTGCACCCCTCTTATTATTGAAATTACAAAAACCTCCCCTCAATGTTACAAAACATAACATTTACCTCCCCTGAAGTTCACATTTCATAACATCCATGCACAAAATACCCCCCCTAAAAATGTATTCTGAGGGGGGTATTTTTGTGCATGGATGTTATGAAATGTGAACTTCAGGGGAGGTAATGTTATGTTTTGTAACATTGAGGGGAGGTTTTTGTAGTTTCAATAATAAAAGGGGCGCAATCTGTAATTTTCCAAACTTAGAGGGGAGGTCCCGGTAAATGGCCATATATATATATAAGATTATAAAGACACAAATGAAAGAAATATAGATTGCATTGATGCATATGTTAAAGGTATCTTTGAACTGATTTAAATCCAGTTGGACCTTAATAGGTCTTAAGCGAGTTGTACGCACTGGATCAAACTCCCGGGTCAACTCAGTTGGGCCTTAATGAGTCTTAAGCGAGTTGTACGCACTGAGTTCGACCGAAGTGGAATGGGCCCAAGACTGAAGAATGATATTTGCAGTGACCCTTAACGAATGAAATGAAGACATTGAGAAAAGAATTCATAAGTCAAAATGATAGATGAATACAATAAGAAGAAATGAACAACGAGCTTTATGCTATATGAATGAACTACAACAAATGAATACGATGACATATATATAAATATGTAAATTATTATTACATATGAATCATATGCAAATGAAACACTTCATAGACAAAGAAATTGATAAATGTTGATTATTGCCTTCATTATTACCTGGCTACATATTTTATGATCCATGCTCGATAAAGTCTCTTTATTTAATTATGTTTTTATTGTTTAATCCAACTGAAATAAGGAAATATGTAAGTACATTGTTACTGATTCGCCTTGTTTGCATGTACAAGCGATTACAACAACAACACTCAAACTTTTATCCCACCATAGTGGGGTCGGCTATATGGATCCTTTGTCGCCGTTGCGCCCTATCTTTTATCATAGCCTCACTAATGCCTAAGTACATCATATCTTTCTTTATAGTTTCGTTCCAAGTCTTTTTTGGTCTACCCCTCCCCCATTTAACATGTCTAGTGACTATACTCTCACAACGCCTATCAGGTGCCTCTAATGGTCTCCTATGTACATGTCCGAACCATCTTAATCGAGCTTCTCGCATCTTCTCTACAATTGGTGCCAGTCATGTCTTATCCATGATACATTCATTTCTAATTTTATCCGGTCTCGTGTAATCCACCTAAGCATTCTCATCTTCGCAACTCCCATTTTTTGTACAAGCAATTAACAATGTAAATTTTTTACTTAGTTTTTATTAAAGACTAATCCTTTAGTTGTCTTTTTTTATAGGAAAAAGAATGATTAGCAAAAAGAAATTCTGAAGCTTGACTACACATGATAATTAGGTATGTATATGTTATACAAGGTGGAATTTTAGACATGTATTACTTTTATTGCAAAGTCAAGTTATGATAATGTACATATTTCGTACTCAATGTGATATATGATATTATATTGTGTAAAAGGATCAAGTTTAAAAACATTACTTTTAAATGAATACTGATATACTGTGGCGGTCTCCGGGCCGTTACAGAAATGGTATTAGAGAGAGGTTTAGATTGCCTTGGCCGCATTGAGTATTTAATAAATGTACGCATTAAAGACTTTTTTATATTAAAAGTAAACGATTTCTTGTCTTACAAGAAGCCGAGCCTTACATCAACATAAAAATATTTGAAGAACTTGCTCAATTTTCTAAATAGATTGAACCATAAGCTGATTATGTTTGATGAAACATGATAATGGTTCGTGATAGTGTCTTCGATTGTATCTTTAACTAATCTTTAAAATTATATCTAAGGATAAAATTATTGTTTCAATGTTAACTATCTTATCACGACAAAATAAATACAAATTCCAACTGTGTTTTCACAACTAATAAGAGCATGAGGAGAAACTTAATGAAATGATATTGTGATACGTTACAAGGGTAACATCTATTAGACGAAGGACGTTAACATTATAAGTCCGAACATGACCTATTTTACAAGTGTCAATAATTAGCCACAAGTGTCATTGAAATGTCTTTAAATTCCCACCTCTACAATTTTCAAAAGTAGTTCACTCTCCAAGACTTGAAATTGATAGTTAGAAGTAGTTAACCATCATGAGATCAATGTCAAAGAGTCATTTTCATTTGATGTTAAAGTTGGATTAAAAGTACGATATGACTGGTAACATTATATAGAATATTAAAAAGTGCTTAATAATGATTTTCCTTTTGGAAATATTCCTTACATAAATGTAAACACAAGTAGCACACCTTGACTTCACTAAGCCTCCACAAAGCACACTCGTAAGAATGAATTTGCATCAAATGTGACATATTAAGACTAAATGGTTAAGGCAAAGGTTAAGTCAACCTTGCAGATAATAGTTCATCACTAACCCATGTAACATTTAAATAGTGTGACTTCATGAAGTTTAACATCCAAATTTACTATTTACTATCAAAAGGTGAAGATCACAACAAGTCCTCAACTTGCATTTTGATGATTTTAGATGTGTTCCTTGCATCTACCTAATATTAGTTGTTTACCTTAAAATTGACAATACCAATGGCGATACACGCGTCAACTTAAAACTATCTAACATCAATACCAAAAGGATGGATCCCCTAGCGTTAAAAACAATGATGAAATAGATTCCTTCCAAAATGAAACTATTCAAATTATAACAAGGATAAAGACAACCGATTGTCTTGGAAAACTTTTATTGGCCTTCACATCTAAAAGAGAAGCCGAAAGGATGATATTGTTGTATGAAGGGAGAAGAATGCCAATAAGTTCTATAAACATATTACGGTTGTTAGAAAGGCCCATATGAAAGGCCCATTTGTTGTGGCCCAATATTGTATTCCTCCTTCTCTTTAGTCCCACATTGTGTATAGGTTTTCTCCCCTCTCTCTCTCTCTCCTATAAATATGTATTCTCTCTTTGTATTAAATGTGTGGAAAATATACTCAAGCTTCAGCTTTTCCAACATGGTATCAGAGGCAAACGGTCCTTTTTTTCCATTCTGCGGTCTCCTGCGTTCCTGCGGTCTTTCCTATGTCTAACCGAAAAAACCCCGCCTCCAACCCCCCTCCTGCGAGATTCTCCTCCTTGTTTGATCTTATAGCCTCTCCGCCTGACAAGTGGGCCCCGCCACTCTCGGCTTCTCCGCTTGCCAGCGAGCTCCCTCGCAGACCGCCAACGTGCTCCCTCTTGTCGAGCTCCTCTCTGGTCGCAGCTCCCTCAGCGGTCTCCTCTAGCCACGCCTGTCTAACTGCTGCCGCCCTCAGCGCCCTCTCCTTTAAGTCGCAGCAGTGTCCTTTAAGTCTCGCTGCAATCCCTGCTCGCGCGGTGCTCTTCAGCGAGCTCTCCTGCTGGCCGATCCTTCCCAGCGGCCTTCCCAGCGGTCTGCTCGTGCGACCTTCCCAGCGGTCTGCTCGTGCGACCTTCCCAGCGGTCTGCTCCTGCTCGCCCTCTACCAGCGGCTTTCCCAGCTCGTGCGACCTTCCCAGCGGCCTCTGCTAGCGCATTCTGCCAGCGGCCTCGTGCGGCCTTTCCAGCGGTCTGCTCGTGCGACCTTCCCAGCGGTCTGCTCCTGCTCGCCCTCTGCCAGCGGCCTTCCCAGCTCGTGCAACCTCCTCCAGCGGCCTTTCGCGGTTGTTTCTGTCCGCCCGCCTGTGCTGCTTGCTATCATGCCTTCCTCGGTTGACTCAACGGGGCTGCCTGCTCCCTCTCCAGCAGCCCGTCCGGGTTCCTCTTCTGATCTCCGCGACGAGTTGCGGATCACCACTATCTCCCTCTCCGGGAAGAAAAATTTCATTCAGTGGGTGCACTCGGTCCGACGGGTTCATCAATCCAAGGGCCTTCTGCGACATCTCACTCAGGAAACTCCCTCACCTCCTATAGACGACTGGCTCAGGAATGACGCCCGAGTTCAGACTTGGCTTCTCAACTCTCTGGATGGCGAGCCATACCAAATGGCCATGTATCACGAGACCGCCAAAGCTATGTGGGATGAGTTCCACTCACTGTACTCAGGCAAGGATAGCCTCCAACACCTTTACGACATCATTACATATCTCCAGGCTTTAGACGCGGCCGGGGCTGCCGACATGACCTCCTTTGTTGCTCGGGCCAAGACTCTGGCTGAAGCCTGGATCCAGCATCAACCTTCTACCAATGATCACGCTGCTCAACGGGCTCAGAAGGAAGCAGTCTGCATTGCCATGATCATAGCTTGTGCTCCACCACACCTGCAAAGCATTCAGGCTCAAGTTCTTGCCTCCGCCACTACTCCATCTCTCTCAGATGTGTACTCCATGCTCCTCCGAGTCTCCGCACCTCCGGATACTCCACCACCCTCCCCAGCCCTTCTCCAGTGGACAAATGCCCCCTTACTTTCCCTACCCCCATCTACTCGTGATGGACGCTCGGCCTCTCGGGGAAGGGGGCGTGGCGGTCGGTCTCGACCAAAATGTACCTTCTGTGGGCGAGAGGACATTTTGAGGCAACCTGCTACCAGAAAAATGGTCATCCTCCTCGTCCGACTGCAGCTGTTGCAGATGACAGCTCCTCTGCCTCCCGCACTGATTTTGAGGCGCTCCTCCCACAGCTCCAGCAACTTCAAGAGCAGATGTCCTCTGCCTCCGTCGCCTCCGTCTCCAATACAGGTATCGCCTGTCTCTCCACCAGTCCAAGTTGGATAGTGGACTCTGGTGCCACTCATCACATCACCACGCTACACCCACCCAAGTACTCGACTACTCCTCATCCGAAGTGTATCATCGTGGCTAATGGGGCGACTGTTCCTTTCTCTGGCTCGGCTGACTTATCTCTTAACTCCTCCCTCTCTCTCCGCTCGGCTCTTCATGTCTCGGGCTCCTCGTTCAACTTGCTTTCTGTTAGCCGTCTTACAACTGATCTCGATTGCTCCGTCATATTTACATCCTCTTCTTTTCTGATACAGGATCGGCGGACGCGGACTACCATTGGTAAAGGGCAACTGCGTAACGGGCCCTACCTTCTCGACGACTATCTCACTGTCCTCTCCTCTGTCTCCTCTGCTGATTGGCATCGACGTCTTGGACATGCCCCGCTTCCAGTCCTCCAGAAGGCACTTCCCGATGTATCTCTTCCTGCTTTCCAGTGCGATTCATGTATTTTTGGCAAACAACCGCGTTCTTCTTTTCCAGCACATTGTACTCGAAGCTCTGCTCCTTTTGATTTACTACATTCTGATGTGTGGGGTCCGTATAAAGTTACTAGTATCTCTGGTTATCGATACTTTATTACGTTTATTGATGATTATTCTCGAACAACCTGGTTATACTTACTACGCAATCGCTCCGAGCTCCCTCGTGTTTTTAGGGCCTTTATCCTTGAAATCCGCACACAATTTTCCACTACTATCAAAATGCTACCCACAGATAATGCTCTGAATTCGGGATTGTTCACCAGACTTCATGTCCCTACACCCCACAACAAAATGGTGTTGCCGAACGGAAGAACCGGCACTTGCTTGATGTTGCCCGCTCTCTCATGCTTCACATGAACGTTCCCGAATTCTACTGGAACTTTGCGGTCTCCACAGCGTGCTTCCTTATTAACCGTCTTCCCTCCTCTGTCCTCCACCATGCCACTCCAGTCAGTCTTCTCTTTCCCTCTGCTCCGGCTTTCTCTCTTACACCGCGAATCTTCAGATGTACATGGTATATCCACATCATGGGACCATCCAAGGATAAGCTGGATCCCAGGGCGGCCAAGCATATATTTGTCGGATATTCACGTACTCAAAAAGGCTACGTCTGCTATAATCCTACCACCCGAAAAATCTCGGTTTCGGCTGATGTTACTTTCCGAGAGAATCAGCCGTTCTTCTCTTGTCCTATACCTAGCTCTGTACCACCACCTCTTACATAGTCCATCATGAGACCTACCATACCTGTTAACACACCTCCACCACCATCTCTTCCAGCACCAACTCCTGCTCCTGGTCCCTCTAGGCCACCCCTCATACGTGTCTACTCTCGTCGCACTCCTCCGTCCGTTGCTCCTACGCTGTCGGCCTTTACCTCGTGCACTCCGCACCCTGCTGATCCGGTAACAGATTCCACCGCTCATCCTATGACGAACTATGTCTCCCTACATCGTCTCTCTCCTCCTCTTAAAACTCTTGCTACTTCATTATCCTCCGTTTCTATCCCTAACTCTGTGAAGGAGGCTCTGCAACATCCTGGCTGGCGCGCCGCCATGGAGGAGGAAATGACAGCTCTCTGGGCCAACCAGACATGGACTCTGGTATCCTGCCCTCCGGGTCAGAAACTGGTTGGGTGCAAATGGGTCTATGTCATCAAGCATGCTCCGGATGGAACAATTGATAGGCTAAAAGCTCGATTGGTCGCTCGTGGCTACACCCAACAACAAGGCATTGACTATGAAGAGACTTTCTCTCCCGTGGCCAAACTCAACACGGTTCGTGTACTTATCTCCGTGGCTGTACATCGTCGATGGCCCTTACTTCAACTGGATGTGAAAAACGCCTTTCTGAACGGTGATCTCAACGAAACTGTTTACATGGAGCAACCTCCTGGGTTTGAGAGCACGGGGGAGTCTATGATCTGTCATCTTTCAAAATCTCTGTATGGCCTCAAACAATCCCCTCGGAACTGGTTTGACAAGTTCAACAAGGTTCTTCGAGAAATTGACTTTACTCGGAGCTCGGCAGATTTCTCGTTGTTCACTCGCCACTGGTCCACGGGGATTGTTCTTCTGTTGGTCTACATAGATGACATCATAATCACTGGAGATGACTCAAAAGGTATACAAGCGGTCAAACAACATCTTTGCTCTGTTTTTCAAACCAAAGATCTGGGGCACCTTCACTACTTCCTATGTCTGGAGATCGCCAGACGACCGAATGGACTTGTCCTTTCTCAGCGCAAATACTGTCTCGATCTTCTTTGGGATGCGGGCTACTCCGGTTGTAAACCGATTAACACTTTAATGGATGTAAATCATAAGATGTGTGCTCAGTCCTCCGACTCCGATCTTTTGTTACAAAATCCGGAATACTATCGCCGCCTGGTTAGAAAATTGATCTACCTAACAGTAACAAGACCAGACATCTCCTTCGCTGTGGGTATTGTCAGTCGGTATATGCATGCCCCTCAGAGCTCTCATCTTCAGGCTGTTGAACGAATCCTCTGATACCTCAAAACAGCCGCTGGTCAAGGACTAGTTTACAAAACCTAATCATCAACTCCAACACTAGTGTCATACTCTGATGCTGATTATGCTGGGTCTATAGATGATCGTCGATCAACCAGTGGTTTTTGCACGTACTTCAGAGGGCACTTGATCACCTGGCGAAGCAAGAAACAAGCGGTAGTTGCGCGTTCCTCAGCTGAAGCAGAATACCGGGCAATGACATCTGTGGTTTCAGAACTCACATGGATGGAAAGCCTCCTTACGGATCTTGGTATAAGGCTTCCCTCACCTGCTCTCCTCTTCTGTGATAGTCAAGCTGCTATACATATTGCTAAAAACCCTGTCTTCCACGAGAGAACAAAGCATATTGAGGTAGACTGCCATTTCATCAGGGAGAAAGTTCAAATGAAGAAGCTCGAACTGAAGCATGTTCCTGGTACTGAACAGGTTGCGGATGTCCTCACAAAGGCCATGTACAGTACTCTCTTCCATCAGTGCCTATCCAAGCTAGGCGCCTACGATTTGTACGCTCCAGCTTGCGCGCGGGGGGGGGGGGGGGGGGGGGGGGTTAGAAAGGCCCATATGAAAGGCCCATTTGTTGTGGCCCAATATTGTATTCCTCCTCTTTAGTCCCACATTGTGTATTGGTTTTCTCCCCTCTCTCTCTCTCCTATAAATATGTATTCCCTCTTTGTATTAAATGTGTGGAAAATATACTCAAGCTTCATCTTTTCCAACAACGGTGAATGCAACAAGAAATTTTAGGGTGTAATTGAAGTATTAGAAAGATAATTAATTGATGAGAAAAGATGGTATCTTTAGGTGGAATGACAAATATCAATATGTAACTGAGAACTAGATGGAAAAGTAGTTGAAGGAAAAACTAATAGATTTTGTTCTTATGACATCATCGTGAACAAATGGATGATAGAGAAACTTGACTCATGATATGGAGCTTATAGTGTAGTGTTTGCAATGTAAAGAAGATATGCATGTAATCGAATGTGAACCTTCAACTAAGCAAGTATATTTTTACCCAGACCGACATATAACTTTAACAACGAAGGTACATGGAGTGTATTACTGTTTACTTGTTACGATGTAAAATAATGATTAAATTATTACTGATGCATATTATTGTTATGAGAATTTACATTAAAGAAGTATAGCAAGTTAATATTCCACAAATTTAAATGATGAAAATCCTCCCCATTCTATTATAAGAAGACCATTGGTTTCAAATACAATCGATATAAATTATTCGATTAAAACAATATTTATGAGGATTGCTTGTTTTAACTGCAACTAACTGAAGGCTGAGATGATGAATAAAGCATATGATGATTTTTATTCAATTTAACTTGGTCAAATTTAACCGTATTCCGATTTGAAGCAAAACCAGGAATGTAGAATATGAATAATTAAACATAAGATCAAGGGGGTAATTATTGTTAGGCCCATTCAGAAGGGAAGTATGATATATGAAAAATGATTGAACAGATAACGAAGAGTGCACAAATAAAGGTTTCTAACATCCTAAAAGAC
Organism: Dactylorhiza incarnata; assembly: GCA_033032865.1. Classification (NCBI taxonomy): domain Eukaryota; kingdom Viridiplantae; phylum Streptophyta; class Magnoliopsida; order Asparagales; family Orchidaceae; genus Dactylorhiza; species Dactylorhiza incarnata. The sequence continues at coordinate 10,156,582 of JAWHQI010000015.1, forward strand.
AATTGTTTATTTTCAATACAGACACTGCTAAATATCCATAGGAAATTTAAATAATTTCATTCGATGTAAATGCTATGAAGATTATATGAATTGGAGATAATGATCATGAAAGACGGAATGCTAGGAATAAAAGGAAATGATATGATGAATATGCAACATTGAATGAAATGAATATGCATAGTAAAGACTATACTGAATTGTAATTCCACCTTCACTCTATATAGTATATCTTGGATTTTGACTGAATCTTTCATACGTTATATGGTTTTGAAAGAGTTGTTACAAATAATGAAAAATAAGGAAATATAAAAGATAAGAAACAAGGTAAAGAATTAAACCTTGGTTACAAGAGGAAGTGTGAATTGACATATAAGAAAGAAAAGATGGGCAAGCTACAAGAGAGTCCTATTTATACAAAAGAGATTGAAAATCGTACAAGATCGACAACAAAAGAATACTTCAATGCAAGCGCCGTCGTGTAAATTTAATGTTGTTGATCAAGTGTGTCAAAAAATTAAACCATTTAAAGGCGTCTCACGACTACAACAACAACACTCAAGCCTTTATCACGACTAAGAAAAAAAAGGGAAGTTAAGTCCCTGAGATGTAGGGCCATTCCCCGTAATTGAACAAGTTGGACAGGTGGCATATCGATTTGCATTAATCGATGAACTGCAAATTTTCACGATGTCTTCCATGTGTCAGCGCTACGCGGATACATTACAAATCCAAATAAACTAATGTCATCAATTGACATGCATGTTGAAGTAGGCTTATCAAGTCCAACTGAGCCCTATCAGATCATAGATTGACGAAAATTGCTATAAGGGGGGATGAAATTGTAACACCCGAATCTCATGCAATTACATAAAACCATTAACTTTTAAATAAATTATTTTCGAGAAAAATAAAAAAACGGCATTGACGAAATGTCACCGTAACAATTTTAATTCGTAAATTATGTTTTAACAAGGTTTTAAATTGAACTTGTTATGTATTAGTTTTAAGGTGCGAATAACAAAATTATTGCACATTGGTGTGCTAATAGGGGATGTGCCAATTGCTGGTAGTGGTGTGCTGATAGCTGTTTGTGGTCTGCCAATAGTAAAATGGCTGAGTTAAGAGAAATAAGAAGTAATAAATTGATTGGGTTCAATTAGAGCCCAATTGAATTAGGCTTAATGTTGGGCGGTGCATTTTGGACTGGTCCAAGGATTTATAAACATTTCTGAGCCCTCTTTATCTCCTAAATCCCGCACGCCTCTCCCCAGTCTCGCCGCTCTCGCCTGGGGCTGATGGAAACGGCCTCTCCCTCCTCTCCTCCCCTCCCTCTCTTTCTCTCATGATACTGAAGATGATTTTTCTCTGGTTACTGGTATTGACGACGACAGAGCTTTACTCTGCGCCGATTGAGCTCTAGCTAGTGTCGATTGCCTCAGTTTGAGCTATTAGGGTTGTCGACCCTTCTTCTCTCCTCTTTCACTGTAAGTCCTCTTTCCTCTCTTTCCTTTCCTTACGGTTAAAAGGGTGTTTATTTAACTTAGAATCAAAGAAAATGATTTAGGTATTTGATGAAATTTGAAAGATAATGTTTTATTTATGTGACTTTCATGTTGGGAAGAGGGATTTCAACCCTGCATAGTGACATGTCGTGGCTTTTCCCAATTTTGGGCTTCAATTTCCTCACTGGACGACGACAAACATATTGCTTTTGGATAGATTGCCTTATGTTTGTTTGCGTGTAAGGTTAGGAAGTCTCCTTATGAAGAAATTGATTGAGAATGACGGAGGAAAAGAGAGCTAGCTGTTGTAATCTTGTATGATGTGGATTAATTAAATTTGGATATATTATCCTGCCTGATTTAGCATGCTGAAAGTGGTGTTGATTTCATGTTGTGGTTGATTGAGTTCATATTAAAGCTTGTTTAGGAGCCGACCACTAGTGTTAGGTTCCTTAAAATTTTGTTGGATGATTTGTATGTGATTTCCATGGAGATTTACTACCAGCTTTGCTGGAGTTTGCGGGAATTATAGTTAGGGTTGCTGAATGTTTAAAATGGTGTTGTAAAATCTATGAAAGACTACTAGAAACTAATGTTTAATTGATGGAATTGCTGTTTTTATTCATAAGGCTGCTGGTTTTCATAGAGAACTAATGTAAATTATATGTGGTAATTAGAAATGGTGATTTCATATGAGATTCTTAATTATCAGAGCTAGTTGCCCTCATATATATGTTAGAATGATGAGGTATTTTTGCTGAAATTGTGTGCCTTATAGGCCTTTGGATGAAGTTTATGAAAGGAATCAATTGTAGGAATGCGTGGTTAATGGTGCTGATAATGTTGATGCTTCATATTATGAATTGTTGAGTTGGTGCACTATACGAGGCTTATGTGATGATAAAGATAACCAATCAATAAGGGGCATATTTAAATAAATTGGGATTTATTATGTTAGGTAAAATGGTGAGGGTTGTGTTAGGTAGACAACCAGCGTAAAATTTAGTCACCCTTATGAATATGGATCTTTTGAGAAATTGTGCTAAAACTAGGTTATTCCCCATATGGAACGCGTCGTATGGTCCGAATGCTTCATCTTGGTAAGGACCGCTACATCTCCAGAACTTGGGTGTAGTGTTAAATAGGCAAGAGTCCTCGTCGTATGGTCCGAATGCGGCGTCTTAGCAAGGACCGCTGCACCTTAAAGAGGACTTGGGTGTAGTGTTAAATATGCAAGAGCCTCACATATTAGGCATCCACATATTAGGCGTCCTAGAAAAGTAGATCGTAGGATTTGTGATCGACTTAGGTTTGGAAGTTGGAATATAGGTACGCTAATGAGAAAAACGATGGAAGTAGTGGATACAATGATTAGGAGAAGGATAAATATTTTATGCTGCAAGAGACTAAATGGGTGGATGAGAAAACTAAATTTCTAGATAATTTAGGTTTTAAATTATGGTACACAGGAAAAAATAAAACAAGCAATGTAGTAGATATTATTTTGGATACTAATTGGAGGGATGAAGTTCTTGGGGTAAGCAGAAAATGTGATAGAATCTTAGCTCTTAAATTAATCGTAGGAAAGAAAACTATTAATGTAATTAGTGCTTATGCGTCACAAGTAGGATTAAGTAAGTTATTAAAGTACAATTTTGGGAGAACTTAGATGATTTGGTAAGAGAAATCCCACAAAGCTAGAAAATTTTCATTGGAGGAGATTTAAATGGACATGTAGGAAAGAAAAAAACGGATTATACAGATGTTCATGGAGGATTTGGGTATGGAGAAAGAAATGAAGAAGGAAGAACCATTTTGGACTTTTCCATAGCATATGAGCTAATTGTCACAAATATGTTCTACATGAAGAGGGAAGAACACTTAATTACGTTCAAGAGCGGACAAAATAAGTCACAAATAGACTATTTTATGACTCGCAAAATGGATAAAAAGATTTGTAAGGATTGCAAAGTCATACCAGACAAAAGTTTGACAACGCAACGTAGGTTAGTGGTGTTGGATGTGCAAATTAAATATAGTAACTTTAAGAGAAAGACAAAAGTATTGCCAAAAATTCGATGGTGGAACTTGATAAAGGGAAAACAGGTTGCTTTCAAGACAATAGTTATAGAACAACTGGTTGATGATCATGTTGATCCTAGTATCACATGGGAAGTTATGTCTTCTCATTTAAGGATAGGTGGAAAGAACGTACTTGGAGAGTCAAAAGGTCGTGCACCCCCACAAAAAGAATCTTGGTGGTGGAAAAAAGAAGTGCAAGACAAAGTGAGGGCAAAGAGGGTCAGCCACAAAACATTATATGCTTGTAGAAATGATGAAAACTTGACAAAGTGTAAAGTCGCCCAAAAAGAAGCTAAAAATGCTGTAAGTAAAGCAAGAAGTCAAACCTATGAAGAATTTTACAAACGACTAAATACCAAAGATGTAGAGCGTGATATATATATATAAAATTGCTCGAGCTAGAGAGAGGAAGGCAAGACATTTAAGCCAAGTTAAATGCATAAAAGATGAATCAAATACGATTTTGACGGATGATGCAGCTATTAAGGCGCGATGAAAAAGATACTTTTATCAACTATACAATGAAGGAAAAGACAATGAACTGAGCTGGGAAGAGTTAAGTAAATCAAAGTAGTATAAAAACATAAATTTTTATCGTAAAATTCAAGCATCAGAGATAGATGACGCCCTGAAGAAGATAAAAATGGAAAGACGGTTGGGCCAGACGATATACTCATTGAAGTATGGAAATGCTTAGGGAGAGAAGGAATTTTATGGCTTACAAGTTTCTTCAATAAGATACTGAAGACAAAGAGGATGTCAGACCAATGAAGTAAATATTTTGGTACCTTTGTATAAGAACAAATGAGATATACAAATTGTATCAATTACAAGGGAATTAAATTAACGAGTCATGCTATGAAACCATGAGAACAAGTAATGGAGAGAAGAGTTAGATGAGAGACTAGCATCTCAGAGAATCAATTTGGAGTCATGCCAGGGAGGTCAACCATGGAAACTATACATCTCTTGAGGAGACTCGTTGACAACTATCAAGAAAGGCAAAATGATTTGCATATGTTGTTTATCGATCTGGAGAAGGCTTATGTTAGGGTTCCAAGAGAGGTCTTGTGGAGAGTCTTAGAAAAGAAAGGTGTAAATGTATCATACATCGTAATCAAAGATATGTATACAAATACAGTGACCAGGGTGAGGACATCTGGAGGATTAACACAAGAATTCCCTATCGTTGTTGGCTTACATCAAGCGTCAGCTTTAAGCCCTTATCTCTTTACCCTTATCTTAGATGAGCTCACCGGACATATCTAATAAGCAATACCTTGGTGTTTATTATTTGCAGATGATATTGTTTTGGTCGATGAGACTCGTGAGGGTGTAGACGCGAAACTTGAATCTTGGCGAGACACTTTAGAAAAGAAGGGTTTTAGGTTGAGCAGGACAAAGACGGAGTATATAGAGCTTAAATTTAGTAGTGCAAGAAGGTCGGATGACTTCGTCATTAAATTGGGTGACCAAGATATTTCCCACAGTGAGTACCATTAAAACTTAAAGGCAAGTTTTACCGCACTGCAATTAGGCCATAGTATAGTCACCGAAAAAGCACAGAACATCCGATCTTTCACATGATGAAGTAAACGTAATGAGAAGAGCAAACTCGCAAGTAATCATTAGGAAAAAAAACAGAGTCTTGGTTCTTAGAAAATAGCCTCCTATATATGGAGTCTCGTAAAATTGCAAGTATTAATCATGTAATTAATTTGCAATGGTTATAATAAGTAAAATCATCGTATAAAGAAACAGTTATTTTCAATGTTAAAACATTTATTGGAAATTGTCATAAAGCGTAATCCCAACGGATATAAAGTTAATGACAATAATAGAAACTGTGCACTGAAAAATATGTATATAAAATCATTTGTGTTCGCCGATTAGAAATCGACGAACGTGGAATACCATTCGAACAATATGATTTGTAATAAAGGTGTCGATTGTCGATCTGGTATCGACGCACGTCGATAGCCGATCTACGAGGAAGAATTCAGAGAAGCAATCAACAATCAGCCAAAGGCGATAAGAGTGCACTCAGCGAACACCGATAAGAAATCAACATATGGACAAGAATGAAAACATAAAATTATTTTGTACAAAATAAACAATTCAATTCAATTATTCCCCAAATTTCAAATCCCAAATCCAAGTCTAAGTCCGTGCGTGCGTGCGAGCGCCCGTGCGCTTGTGGTTCGTGGTTTCTCCTTATGTTTCTTTCAACATAATATAGATGAAAGAAATATTTTATATACTCATATAAAGTAGTGAAGTTTGGCATGGTGGGACTAAATTATTTATCCTTTCATTAAAAGGATTTCCCTCCAAAAATTCGGATTCCCTCCAAATGGTTTTGAGCTTTTCTCATCAATTGATGTAGAGCTAAACAACAAACACCTTGAAGGCTCCATGAAATAATTATGAAATAATAAAATTCTAACAATTATATCCTCAACAAAGCATTTGGTTTAAAGGTATTTTCATAAATATTTAGGTACATGAATTTGTAATTGTTCTTACCTAAAGATGCTTTTCCATTCAAATATCTAGTTATTAGCTTACTATATTGTTGTGAGATCCGATATTATTTGTTTATCAATTCTTAAGATTATTTTGCACCCTTTAATTCCTACTGAAAGGCTTTCAGAAGTTTAGATGCTCTATTTATTATTCTCTATTTTTCATTTTTTGAACATCCTTTGCACCGTTTATTTCCTAATTGATTTTCTTCTTCTGTTAAACCTAAAACTAGGTTTTGTCTCGATACAAGTGGCCAGAGTTATTCGAGACTGATTTTGTGTATGGTACGAATACTAATCATTACATTTGAATTATGTTGATACTATACTGATTGCCTTCTATAGCTAACTGGTTTCTCTTGCTCCTATATTTTTTGTACAAAGCTTCTTCTTCAGTTGGAACTTCAATGGACCCAAAATTTTTAGCAGAATTTTCAGCTGCTGCTGGGAAAAAGTCATTTCAATTATCTGAGTCTGAAGAATCTGACCCAGAGGTAACTGCTAGTTTTTTGGAGCTCATGATTTTTACTTGAACTTGCTGAAAGCATTAATCAATGCTTATTTTTCTATAATTTACCTTTTTTGACCCATCTGTTTTTCAGTGGGGATGCTGGAGCACTGTTCATGAATTGAGGAGTCCGTCAATTAGGATTTTGTTTCCTACCATAGATAGAGTGAAGAGCAGTATTTACGGCATTCAACTTTCAAAATGCTTGCTTTCTTTGTCAGAGGTAATTGGTAATATCTTATCTTTGTTAGCAGCTAAATATCAGCTATTATCTACCACTTATATAGGAGGATAACTTTTAATTCTGTTCTGACACCCTAAACAACATGACTATTAGATAGCCCTATTTGTCCCAAATCATGAGAGGTATAGCCACGAAAGATTAATGACAACTTTATCCCGAGTTTCTTTAAATCTTGTAATCATTTTCTTGGCTTGAACAATCAAGCTGGTGGAATCTATTGACTAATGTTGAATCACGAATTGTCCATGAAATTAGGTTGACTCCAACAATCAGTAAAAGCCCAAGTAAAGCAAGAAGAAGACATGTAATTGTGGCCTTCTTGTTGGCGCACAAAGTGCTCCTCCACAAACTCATGCTAAAGGGGGAAGGGAGGAAACTGCAAGTTGTCGGTTACTTCCTGACTGTCGAGGACTAACTGAGGAGAAAATAACAGAGGCCGCAGAGCGGCGCGGACATATTTGCCCGTAACGAAAAATACCACTTGTTGCGGATGATCTTATTAATTACTTCAAAAGAGGTTATAGAGATCTCCAAAAGAGAGGCTGTAGAGATCGCCGAAAAGAGATTCACTCGAGTCCGCAGTAGCAAGAAAATGCACCTAGAGATCGAGTCAGCATACCTTTTTGGGAACTATGCACCTTTATTTATACTAGTAGGGGAGGGCTTGCCTGTACGGACAAGTCCTTAATTACAAAATTGCCCAGGGTACAAGAGAATTGAGCAAGGATGAGAGGTTACATGGTGTGCAAATAGCACTTAGAGAAAACCAAAGCTGACCGCTTGGTTCGGCGGTCAGGGGTTGTCGAGCTACTTCTCTTCTGCAAGTGAACATGGCGGCTTGACCGATGTTATCCGCCCAGACCGCATGAAATGGATTTTGCCAGGGATTTTCTGAGATTGCAGGATTCCGGGCAAACATGATCCCGCCCTCAGACTTCTGCAACCAGGGCGGCCAGCACATCCACTGCCCCCAGACTTCAGGACCAACCGGCTTCAGCGGATATTCCTCATGTCCCTCTTAGCCATGTTGAGAGAGATGTCAGACAGATTCACCGATCTGCTCACCAAGCCACCTGTCACCTCTCCTTGGCCCTTACCGCTATAATCAAGTTGCAGGATGACGCGGCTTATATCGGAAAGGATCGTCCTTCACAGAATTAGGATTTCCTTAAAATGTTGGGCTCTGTAATCATTTTTTAATGTTGTACATGTTTATACCTTAATGCTTTGTTTTAATATGCATATTATTTCTTTAAGTGCCTGTGCTTACTCTAGAATTGCTTGTGATTTCTCTATTGAATGTTGCGGACATTGCGATCATGATTTTATTATTAGTGTTTATGTTTTTATACTTAGGATATTTTAAAGAGTAATGTTTGAGGATATGCGATTACAGAGCGGAGTCCGCACGACTAAATATGTTTTCTGCTATTGTCCTCTGCCTTGAAATTCTATAAATAGAAGGAGCCCTATCGTTCATAATTCAACTTCTTTGAATGCGACCGAAGCATAAATCATGTCGATCACGAAAGATGGTGTCCGCGCGAGTAAATGCTGCGGAGTCTTTCGTGGCCGCGGAGCCGGAGGCGAGAAGAGTGCCTAACGTAGAATACAGTAGCTTTCGAAAGAAGCATATGGACAATACATTGTTTGTCACACGACTTCCGCAAGAAGATGAGCGGATTAATACTTGCTATGACCGGCCAATTCTTTTGCAAGTCTTAGACCGGCCAAGAGTGCTTCATACTCTGCCTGATTGTTTGTGACCGGAAAAAAGATCTTGATAACTTGCTCCAATTTGATGCCATTTGGGCTGATTAAGACGACTCCGTCTCCCACATAGTTTCTACCCGAGGCCCCATCTACATAGATAATCCAGGCCATAGGAGATCCTTTCATCTGCTCGGGATTAATCTCTGTCGTATCAACCAGGAAATCTGCCAAAACTTGTGCCTTGATTGCTGCCCTGGGGATATAGGATATTTCAAACTCACTCAGCTCTATGACCCATTTGGCTAATCTTCCTGAATGATCTGGCTTTTCCAATATGCTTCTCAGAGGATGATCCGAGACCACCTGAATTGGATGGTTTTGAAAGTAAGGACGGATCCTGCGAGATGACATAACCAAAGCTAGCGCTAGCTTTTCCAGAATTGAATATCTGGTTTCCACATCTTTGAAGATGTGGCTGACATAATAGATTGGGAATTGCTTCTTCTTCTCCTCCCGGATAAGGACGAAGCTTACTGCATCTGGTCCAACTCCCAAATATAAGAATAATATTTCCCCTTCGCGAGGGTTTGGAGCAGAGGGGTTGACGTTAGCTGTATTTTCAATTGTTCGAAAGCGTTGTTGCATTCTTCATTCCAATCAAATTTAGACCCTCCTCAGAGTGTTTTAAAGAATGGAGCGCTTTTATCTCCTGACTTAGAGATGAATCGGCTCAGGCCTGCTAACTTTCCTCCCAACTGCTGAACTTCTTTCGGATTACGAGGAGGGGCCATATCAAGAATGGCCTTCACCTTATCAGGATTCGGTGCAAGGCCATCCGGAGTGAGAAGATGCCCAAGAAACTTCCTTTTGTTTGCTCCAAACACGCATTTCAAAGGGTTCAATTTTAGTTTAAACCTCCGTAGAGTAGCGAACGTCTCTACGAGGTCTTCCAGATGCACCGAAAATGTTTTACTTTTTAGGAGGAGATCATCGACATAGACTTCGAGATTCCTCCCCTTTTGTTGTTTAAAGACTGTGTCCATCATTCTTTGGTACGTAGCGCCCGCATTTTTAAGGCCGAAAGGCATCACGAGGTATCAATAGTACCCATCGTTCGTAATGAAAGACGTATGTGGGATGTCGGGCTTATGCATTTTAATTTGGTGGTACCCGGAGAATGCATTTAAAAAGCTCATGAAATTATACCCAACCGCGGAATCTATTAAAACATCTATCCGAGGCAAGGGGTAGTAATCTTTGGGGCACGCTTTATTGAGCTTTGTGAAATCCACACATACGCATTTTCCCCCTGATTTTCTTACCATTACAACATTCGACATCTAGGTGAGGTATTGAATTTCAGAAATAAAATTCGCTTTAAGGAGTTTGACAACTTTTTCTTTAATTGGTACTACCAGCTTGGTTGCCACCTCCCTTTTCTTTTGCTGGATTGGCTTGAAGTCAGGTGAGACGTTGAGATGATGGCAAGCAACGTCCGGGTCCACTCCGGGCATATCTTCCGCCGACTAGGCGAAGACATCCAAATTCTCCAAGAGACAGGAGATCAGTTGAACTTTATCTTCCTCAGGCAGTTCCGCATTGATGATGAGTTTCTTCTCTTCCCCTTCAGCAATGGGGACTTCTTGGGTTACCTGGGCAGGTTCCAGGTGAGCCCCTTCTCGTTCTTTATTCTCCTCAGCTACTTTCGGAAGCTTGGCCACTTCGAGGATGTCAACTGGAAGCTCGGGAAGTGGAGTGTCGGTAATCATGTTGACTGTTTTTACATAGCACTCCCGAGCCACTTTTGGATCACTCCGGATCCGATACTGCCTTCCTTCAGCTGCAAACTTGAGAGCTAGATGGAAAGTAGACACCACCGCTCGATAAGCATTCATAATGGGCCTTCCGAAGATGACACAATAATGATTCGCATTCGGAGGAAGGTCCTCTTGGCCAAAAGTAATGACCGACTTTTCTGGAGCAGAAATAGAAGTGGCCGCCACTTCCTGCTTGAAGACCCTTGCAACACTTGATTTCCTAGAAGATTCGGATCCGGCTCCACCATGAATGCAATAGATGTTACCGATGGGTCACTCATCATTCACTTCAATGCATTCAGTGGCAGGGTGGATGTCACCGTAATAACCGACATCTTCCACATCAGCACATTCCCAGCTGACTTCCACTGTTTCCTTCCACTTGACGGTTGACGGTTCAACAGGAACCTCTTTCCTAACCAGACCTCGGAGCTTTCCCTCTCCCAAGAACTTTTCAATTAATAAGCGAAGGACTCGACAATTCTCAGTTAGATGCCCTCCTTCCTTATGATATTCGCAGAAGAGGTTAGGATTATGGTTTCGGACATTCGACCTCAGAGGAGCAGGTCTTTTGAAATCAGACCTCTTTTGAAGAATCTGGACGACTTCGTCCATGGTGATGTTGAGGGGGGTAAATGATTCTTGTGAATCATCATATTGAGCGGACGGAGCAACTGGAGGTGGTGGCGTAGTGTATTGTGGCAGATACACTGACATTATTTGCGGAATTGCCATAGGTGGAGCGGGCTGCCTATGCCTGAAATTTCTTCCCCTTTGAGCACGGGGTTCAAAATCAGGTCGAGGTGGATGGTGATACTGTTGCAGATGGGTGGAAGAGGAGATGGATGGATCCTTATCGTTCAGCAGCTTTGCAACATAACCAAGGTTACTCTTCTCACCCCTGATAAACATATTTGCGAGGCTGATCATCTCTTGATAAGTCCTTGGTTCTCTGATATTGGCTTCAAATTTTAATGGCTCCTCTCTCAGGCCATGGATCAGAGAAACCGTATACAACTCTGGATCGACGTTCTGGATCTCCATGATCTCCTTTTGAAAATGATCGACAAAACGAGCTCACGTCTCGTCTTCGCGCTGCTTTATGTCAAATAGGGCCGCAAGGCCACTTTTCCTCTTCTTAGAAGTAGAGAATCTATGCAAAAACTCTCTACGCAGTTCCGCAAAACAACTGATGGATTGGGGGTGCAGTCCATAGAACAATTCCCTCGCTTTTCCGTCGAAGGATGTCACAAGTAGTTTGCACCGAGTAGCCTCGGTGAGGGTTCTTAAGGCAACAACCGATTTGAAGGCCTGAAGATGAATGGCTGGATCAGATTCTCCGTTATACGCTGGCAAGCGTGGTTCTCTGAAATTATTTGGAGCTGGCTCTTCTCGAACTTCGTCCACGAAAGGAGAAGTTTCTTCGGTGTCCCCGTAAAGAAAGGGAACAGAGTAACAGGCCGCCGGAGCTGCGGCTACTCGCGGACAAGCCGTTTGGTAAGGAAGGTGGGTTGAGGCTTCCGGAGGATAGGCCGCTGGATAGGAGAGGCGAGCCGTATGAGAGGTCGCCCCTTGGAAATCATGAACCCGCGCCGACATGTTCTGGGCGGCCTCTTGATAGAAGGCTTGCCGAATTGTAAAGCCTTCCTGAGACGGTTGAAGGTTGGCGACTTGAGGTAATGGATATGGAGGAGGAGGAACCAGAGTTACTGCCTGGCTAGCCGCGGCTTGCTGAGGGATTAGCCGCTCGGTTAGCACAACTAGGGCCTGACTAATTGCTTCCAACCGCTGGTCGGTCAGCTTTTGAGCCCGCTCGGCTTCCTGCTTGGATTGCTCTAACGCCTCCCACAAGGAGTCATCACTGTGGTCAGAGCGGTCTCTCTGGACGAACTGGCGGTCTGTAATTCTGTCAACAATTTCACCAACAACTCGCTTATCTGAAGGTCGCGTGTTTTTGTTGATGCCGAAATTGCACCTCCACGACCGACGCTAAGAAAGCGAGAGAAAAGAGGAGGCTGCAGGTTGTCGGGTACTATTGACTTAGAGAAATTAGACCGCTAGCAGCGGTCGAGACCGAACTTCGCTCGTCACGGCGAATGCCACTCTTGTGACGGGCTTTCCCTTGATTTAAGAAGTGTTTTACAGCGGGTTACACGGCTAAGCAGGAAAGAAGCCGACCGGGCAGCAAACCGCAAGACAGTGAACTCGAGACCGCAGCTCTAACAAGCGAGCTCCTGGATTCGAGTGTGCGTGTCTTGGGAACGTCGCCCCCCTATTTATAGGCTCGGGGGCCTGCCCAAACGGGCAAGGATAAAATAACCGCCTGCCTGGATACAGGAGAATCGGGCAGGAGGTGACGGGATACAGGAAGAAAAAAGGAAAGAAGCTGCGCGGCCTGGCGGCTTGAGCTCCGATCTGTATTGAGCCGAGGTTGAGATGAGCTGCGAATGGAGTAGAGAAGCAGCTCGGGCGGTCTATAATCCGAGACCGTAGTTTGCCTTCTGGACTTGAGCCCTGAATATAACTGATATTGTTTTTTCGGTTTTGAAATTTAGTGAAGATTTGAGATTTTCTCCAAAACTATTTCCGATGAAGGCAAGTGTACCTTATCGTATATAGTATAGGATATTTAGGTATATCAAGGTCGTATTCTACGGGGCGCGTTGATTACTTCTACTTCGAGGAAAATCGCCATTATCTTATCGACGAAAATTTGATTGGTTTGTTTTTGCTTAACTAAAATTAAAACTAATTGCAAGCTAAATGAAAGGATTAAACGAAGACAAAAATACTTAATGCTCATCCATAGTGGAGGGGGAAAAGGAAAGAAAAAGCATTGCATGAAAGAAAGAGTGCTTAAGGAAAAAAGAGAACATGAAGGAAAGAGAACTTAATTTTATTGAAAACCAAAATGATTACAAGTTTTAATTAAAAAGATTACAAGCTAGGAAGGAAAAGATTACAAGCTTTAACTAACTATTGCATAGAACTAAGAACTAGCACATTACATGAATTAAAAAGGAAGTACATGAATTAAAAAGGAAGAACATGAAATTGAAAAGCATGAGAAAGCATTGAAAAACTTCACTAACAGCTCTAGCAGCACCTCCCCCACTCCAAAATTCTGAACCCTGGACTCAAGGAGAGCCTCTGAATTTATAGGAAAAAATTTCAGATTACACGCCCTCGGTCACGGGCGTGACCTAGGGCGTGACTGCACTATTCACATCAGATCCGACAGCGGCGTGGGCTTTCTGGACGGCGAGGCGAAAAGTGACATGTCACGGGCGTGACATGTCGGGTCACGGCCGTGACTTTGGACGGCTGCATTAAATGCGGCGTGGGCTGGAATTCGGCGCGGCGGCGAAGCAGAGATCACGCGGGAAAGTCACTGCCGTGACATGTGGGTCACGAGCGTGACTCAAGTTGACTTCTCGACTGCAGCTCCACGTCTCGACGGCGGCTCGACGTGGAAGATTCTAAGATTACACGCCCCCGGTCACGGGCGTGACTTTGGGTCACGGGCGTGACCTGGGGTGTGACTTGGTGTGGACTGGTTCAAACAGCGTGGCATCGATTCTGGACTGATCTTCAGGTTACACGCCCTTGGTCACGGGCGTGACCGAGGGCGTGACATGCCATTTTTCCCGATTTGTCCCAAAATTCTGCAAATATTGATATTAAGCTAAGTTAGAATCAAAATTATAAAAAGAACTACTTATAACCTAAAATTGACATAAAAAGGAAAATTCACATTAAATATTTACAAAATTTTCTATTAAAAAGTTATAAAAATACTACTTATCAAATACCCCCATACTTGAGGTTTTGCTATTCCAGAGCAAAAGTGTGAGACATAATTTATAAGACATCCTTAAAAATTTTTAATTTAAAACTAAAATTTCATTTAACCAAAAGTTAAGTTAAGAGTAAATTCAAGGGGGAGTTAAGTCCTAAATTATGATGATGATTTGAAAAGAGGAAAAAATGTTTAGGCAAGAACTTCTCAAGAAAATTAAGTAGTTTGACAAAATTGTAGAAATTATAAAACTAAATTAAATTAAAATTATAAGAACTCTATCTTAAAAGAATCTTAAGGAAAAATAAATTACTAAATATTGCTCTCTCCATAATTTTCAACTAAAACTAGAACAATGATAATTGGCTAAGGAGGATTTCATAAAATTTGGCATAAGAAGAGAAATTTTTGAATGGAGGAAATGAAATTTATCATGAAATTACCCTTTTTTTTTCTTTTTTTTTTCTCTTCTAATAAAAACCCAAAATGTATATGGTTTAGGAGTAATGAATTTTATCCTCTGACTCCATGCCATATAATCTTTTCAAATATTTTGGTTGCATATGTTTTAGGGAATAATGAATTTTATCCTCTTATTCCCATGACATAAGATCTTTTAAAGTTCATTTTTTTTATGCCACAAAGGGGGTAAGGAAGGAAAAAAAAAATCTAGCTAGCTTTAAATTATATTGAGAGCAAATTCTAGTAACATTAAATTTCCTAAGATCTAAAAAGTTAGAAGAAAATATAATTGAAATCTAAAGAGGTTTATGAAATTCACTACAAAATGAAGCCATTTAAAAATAAAAAGAGAAGTCATGCTAACAAAATTCTCTAATCAATTTAAAATCATAAGATGATTCTTAAATCAAGATTACCTCAAATTTAAAATTACAAACTATGATAAGCAAAATTTTAGCCAATTAAAAACTTAAACATGCTTATAAACATTCTCAACTAGATTTCTAAGAAATCACAAAAACAACAAGGAGGGATATACAAATTTTTGGAATTTTTGATATTATCTTTTTTTTGAATTTTTGATATTATCTTTTTTTTTTGAATTTTTGATATTATCTTTTTTTTTTGAATTTTTCTCATTAAAAACTATTTACAAAGAAAGGAAACTAGCTTTAAAACTTAACAATTTTTGTTAAGTCTTGGACTTCCCAAGGGCTACCCGGTGAAGGGTTCGCAAGGTACTAGGAGGTGTGATGAGATGAAATCCCAAACGTCCCTTTCCAAGATTTAAATTTTCGATTTTCTAAATTTTTTTGAGTTTTTGGATTTTGCAAGTGCTTAAATAAAGGAAAACATAGAAACAAAATTAAAATTTTCTTTTTGTTGTTTTTTTTCTTTTCATTTTTTTTTGAAAATTTTCTTCTTAAAACTATTTACAAATATTTAGAAAGGGCTATTTACACCCCCATACTTAAAGTTAAACATTGTCCCCAATGTTTAAAAATAAGTATGAAGTAAGAAAAGGTAAAAAGAAATGCAAAAACGAAAGAAGAGAAGGAAAAAGGGCTTCCCTGATTATTTTTTTTGAAGATTTTGTGGGGAAGCCGCGATTACCTGCAAAAGTTGTTAAAGAAGAAAAGAAAAGATAAGAGAAAATAACAAAAGATAACTTTGGGGTGCCTCCCAAAAGCGCTTTGTTTAAGGTCGCGTAGCTTGACCCACTTGCCGATCATATTATAGGTTGAAATACAATCGAATCACTCTTTTCATTAGTTAACTCTCCCGGAAGATATAATTTAAGGTGGTGGCCGTTTACTTTGAAGGTACCTTTTTCCGGGTGGGAAATCAAAATTGTCCCATAGGGCCAAACCTCTTTAACAATAAAGGGTCCGGACCATCGGGATTTTAGTTTTCCCGGAAAAAGGCGAATGCGGGAATTATAAAGGAGGACGAGATCGCCCAGCGAAAAAGTTTTTGGAAATTTTATATGCTTATCGTGATAAAACTTCGTTCGCTCCTTATATAATTTATTGCTCTCATACGCATTCGCTCGCCACTCATCTAATTCGTTCATTTGGAATTTTCTTTGTTCTCCCGCTGGAGTGGAATCGAGGTTTAAAAATTTAAGCGCCCAAAATGCGCGGTGTTCTAATTCGACCGGAAGGTGACAAGCCTTGCCATAAACCATTCGATACGGTGTACAACCGATAGCGGTCTTGTACGCCGTTCGATAGGCCCATAGCGCGTCATCGAGCTTTATTGCCCAATCCTTCCGATTGATAGAAACTGTTTTTTATAAAATCCGTTTTAATTCTCGATTAACAACTTCGACTTGGCCGCTCGTTTGTGGGTGATATGCGGTGGATAATTTGAGTGACACCATATTTCGCTAAAATTTTTGTAAATTGAGTATTGCAAAAATGGGTGCCCCGATCACTCACAATAGCGCGCGGCGTGCCAAATCGAGAAAATAATTTTTTTAAGAAATTAACGACGACTCGCGCATCGTTGGTGGGGAGAGCTTGCGCTTCCGCCCACCTTGATACGTAGTCGACCGCCACTAGAATATATTTATTTGAAAAAGATGGAGGGAGAGGACCAACAAAATCGATACCCCAAAGGTCAAAAATTTCGCATTCTAAGAAAATGTTTTGGGACATCTCATCCCGGCGAGAGATGTTCCCCGACCGCTGGCAGCTGTCGCAAGTACTCACAAGGGTGTGAGCATCTTTGAAGAGCGAGGGCCAATAAAAGCCCGCCTCCAGCGCCTTCCTCGCGGTTCGGTTTGAATGATAATGACCTCCGGTGGGTCCCTCATGACAATGACGTAAAATTTTAAGGCCTTCCTCACTCGAGACGCATCGTCTTACTACCTGGTCTGCGCATACACGGAATAAAAAGGGGTCCTCCCAAAAGTAATTCTTTAAATCAGAAAAGAATTTCTTCTTTTGCTGACTCGAGAATTCTTTTGGCAGGACCCGAGCTACCAAATAGTTAGCCAGATCTGCAAACCAGGGGGTATACGATAAATTAATATTTTCGAGAGCAAGGAGGCGCTCTTCGGGAAATTTATCATTAATGTCAGATTCTATTAATACGTCCGAGGCGGGGTTTTCTAAACGGGAGAGATGATCGGCCGCCAAGTTTTCGGCTCCCCTTTTGTCCCGGATCTCTAAGTCAAACTCCTGCAAGAGGAGGATCCATCGCAAAAGACGAGGTGACGTTCGATTTGCTTAAAAGATATCTAAGTGCGGAGTGATCCGTGAAGACGATGACTTTCGAGAGGGTGATATACGACCTAAACTTATCGAAGGCGAAAACGATTGCTAGAAGTTCCTTCTCGGTCGTGGTGTAATTTGCTTGTGCCGACGTGAGTGTTTTGCTCGCATAATAGATCGGGTGGAAATATTTACTCACCCGTTGGCCTAAAACGGCACCAACCGCAATATCACTCGCGTCGCACATGATCTCAAAAGGGAGCGACCAATCTGTGGCGACTAGAATCGGGGAGTTTATAAGTTTCTCTTTAATAAGTTGAAAAACTAAATGATATTCATCGCTAAAAAGAAAAGATGAATCTTTCTCGAGAAGATGGGTTAACGGCTTTGTAATTTTTGAAAAATTTTGTATAAAACGCCGATAGAACCCCGCGTGGCCTAAGTGATACGTTTAAGCGTTGACTTTTTTTTTGAAAAGCTCTTTCTTTCTTTAGACTTTAGCCTAGGGCGGACGTTTTCGAAGAGTCCCGCGAGTAATTCTACTTCGAGGAATTACCCGTTATCCTATCGAAAGATAAAAGTAACGGTCTTTTCCTCTTTCAAAATATCGAGGACTACTCTTTGGCCGCGTCGCCAAAAACTAAGTAGAAAGGGTTTGAAAGGCTTATGTTTGAAATGAAAGTTGAAAGCTTTTTGAATATGTTGTTGCAACAATTTTGTGAGTTGTTGCAACAACTTTGTAAATGATAGTTTTAAAACTCCTTTTACCTTGAGCTAGTTGCAACAACCAAAGAGTTGTTGCAACAATTTTTTAAGTGTTTAAAAGAGAGTTTTAAAAATTGCTTTGGAGAGAAAGCTTTTGGGTTTAAATAATTATCCGGACTAAAATCGATAAAGGCAAGTGGACCTTATCGATAGTAGTATAGGATATTTCTTTTTGAAATATCAAGGTCGTATTTTTCCAAGGTCGTATCGATTATTTCTACTTCTACGGAACGCGCTATTATTTTATCGAAAAGAGTTTTGAATTGATTTTTATAATTTTGTAGAAAAACTAAAGACGAAAATTAAGGTTGGCGTGCGTTTAACGATAATTGCGATAAAAAGCGAAAAAGCACGGAAACGTTAATTTAGAAAGTAGTTTTGCTTAGAATTTTTTAGAGTTTAATAAAGCGATAATGATAACTACGGCGATTTTAAACGATTGAGCGGTTAGCGGAATTAGCAAAAAGCAATTATATTAAAAAAAACAAAAGACACACTAATTGAAAACTCACGCACTCTACGGAATTAAAATGAAAGCGGTAAATTGCAGAAATTAAAGAAATGCGATCCCTACCCAAATAGGTAGAGGGGAAATAAATGCGTGAGCGAGTCCTATCCAAATGGATAGGCGGGAAATAAATGCGTGACGAGTCCTATCCAAATGGATAGGCGGGAAATAAATGCGTGACGAGTCCTATCCAAATGGATAGGCGGGAAATAAATGCGTGACGAGTCCTATCCAAATGGATAGGCGGGAAATAAATGCGTGACGGAAATGAAAGCTAAGATATTGAATTACAAAAAAGGCGCAAAATTTATCCACCTACACACACACACACTTACTTTAATTGAAATCTAAGTTAAAGAAAACAAAAATTAACTCATACACTCACACACACTTACTTTAATTAAAATCTAAGTTAAAGAAAACAAAAATTAACTCATACACTCACACACACAACATAAATGAAACTAAGTTAAAAGAAAATAAAATCTATTCTCCTACACTCACACACACTAATAACAAAATGAAACTAAAATAAAAACAATTTACTCTCATACACTCACACACACTTACTAAAAAAGAAAAAGAAAATAAAAACAACAAACCAAAACAAAAAAAATAATTTAATCTCCTACACACACACTTACATAAAGAAGAAAAAAAAGGAAAAAGAAAAATAAAAGAAAGAGAAAACAAAAACTAAGTTACCACAATAAGAACAAAGAAGAACATATATTCATATATATACCAAAAAGGAGATTACCACTTTTACAAAAAAGCTTAAATAGGAGGAGAAAGAGCCCAAACAAGGGCTTAGAAAAACACCTAAACAAGCTCTCACAAACACTCAAATACTCACAAGACCAACCCTTATTTAGGTTCTAAAACATGAACCTTTTTAAAGAGGTGGAGCACCCTTATTTATAGGCAAAAGAAGGGGCTGCCATTAGCAAAAAAAGGAGAAAAGCTGCAGCTGGAAGGGCAGCTGGCGGGTTGGAGGGGCAGCTGGCCTGGGGTGCGGTTAGCAGGGCTGGAAGAGTCAGCTGGCGGGTTGAGCTGGAGGGGCGCGGGCAGGGGGCAGCAGCTGGCACGGGCGCGGGCAGGCGGGCACGGGCGCGGGCAGGGACGGGCGCGGGCAGCAGGGGCGGGCACGGGACAGCTGGGAGCTTCGGGCTGGCGCGTGGAAGCAGGGCAGCGGGCAGCAGGGCACGGGCGCGGGCAGCGGGTTAAATCTGCGCAAAATGGCGCTGGCCAGGTTTCGAACCGACCACCTTTGCCAAGGTTAAGCCAATCAAACCACTCGACCAAGCGCGCTTCTCTGTTTAGCAGGGGAACATTTTATTTATAATATATATTTACAGATATTTAATATTTAAAATATATCAACTTTAATAAATTTAAAAACATATTTTTATTAACTTTAATTATAAAACAACTAACTAAAAAAAACGATTTTTTATTAACTTAATATATATAAATATATTATAGTTTTATACAACATATATTCTTAGATACTTTTAAATATACATTTACATATATATTTTTACAAAATTACTTACATAAATATTTACATACTTATTATATAGTTTTTATTTAATATATATATATATATATACATTGGTATTATTATTTACATTTTATATATTATACATATATATTTATACATATACATATATTATACATATATGTATTTTATTATATTTATAATATATATTTATTATTCATTATTATTATTATGTTATTAATATACAATACTACTATATTAATATATATATATTTTTTTCATCCTATTTATCTATCATGCATATTATTTTTATATTATTTATAATATTATTACTATTTTTCATTTATATTTACATATAAATATATGATTATTTATTATACTTATTATTTACATACATATAACTATATTATTTATATTTTATATATTATATATATATTTATTATATTTATAATAAATTTATTATACAATAATATTTCAAAATTTTATTCTTTTATATGTATAATTACTTATTTTTACAAAAGAAAAAGAAAGAAGTGATTATTTCAATGATTTAAAAGCAATATGTACAAAATTACCCAAAATTAGGCTAGACATGATACTAAAAATATGCATAATTTGTTATTCATCAAACACCCCCATACTTAAGCTTTTGCTATTCTAGAGCAAAAGTAAGGGATACCTATAAGTCGTTTAATAAAATTTCTAATTTACTAAAGTTTTTATTAAATCAAAAGTAAGATCGAAATAAATTTAGGGTATTTAAAGAGGTAAGTCCAAAACTATGAAAGTAATTTAAAAAGAGCGAAAATTTTTTAGCGAGACTTCTAAAGTTAGCTAAATAGCGTCGATTATTGCAGTCTTTGGTATCTTTTAATTAGAATAGAATTATATAAAACTTTAACCTTTTTAAGAAAGTTTTTAAGAATAAATAAAGCCTACTAATTATGCTCTCCCAAACTTTTTTAAATTAAAATCTTGGTACAATTTTATTGGCTAAGGGGTAGGGGAAAAAAGGTAGCCTTGGCAAAAAGAAGAGTGCTTGGATTTAGGGGTGATGGACTTTATCCTCTCACCCCACCATTTTGGTGGTTTTGCTTTGATTCCCAGCGTTGGTTTACGGGGGATAATTGAAATCTTTTCTAAACTTAACCCAATGCCCGTGTTTACGGAATTTTATTTTTTTTATTCCCATTGACACGGGATTTCTTTTAACAATATTGGGTGCCTGTGTTTACGGAATCTTTTTATTCCCATTGACACAAGATTTTTTTTAAAACTCCTACTTTTATTATTTTTATGCCAAGCTAAGGGGTGTTTATAAGGGGGGTTTCAAGAGAAATTCTAGATTAATAAAAAAAGATTTTTGAGAGCAAGTTTAGTAGATTAAAAACATTCCTAAAGTTTCACAAGTTTGGAGTTAGAATAATTGAATCTAAAGATGGTTTGCCAATATAATACAAAAAGGAATCTATTTAGGGTAAACCCGAGGTAGTGCTAAAAATTCTGTTCTCAAATTAAATTAAGATCGCAAGATTTTCTTTACTGCTGAAAATTCCTCGATTTAAATTTTTCAAACTATGAAATAAATAAAATTGATTTAGTAAATCAAAAATAATGAAAAACGCTTAAAGATAAAACTAACCTAGCCTTGGAAATAACAAAAAACTAAGTAGGGATTTTATTTTATTTTTGGGTTTTTTTGATAAGTTTTTCAAATATATTTTTTTTTTTGAAGTTTTTAAGATATGATATTTTTGGGATTTTTGATTTTCTTTATAACAAAATGCATATATAAATACTAAAAAAAACAAAGAAAGAAGAAAATTAAGAAAAGTAAAAATACATACAAAATATTTTTGATTTTTCTAAGATATTTTTTTCATCATATTTTATGATTGTTTTAATTTTGTTAAAAATATGTACAATAATAAAAAAGGAAAAGAAAAAAGAAAGAGAGAGAGGAAAATAAAATGTTTTTGATGTTATGACAAAATTTTGTGAAGTAATTTTTTTTTTGGATTTTTCAATTCTTTATCTTATATATACATTAATACTTAAAAAAGGAAAAGAAGAGAAGGAAAGAAGAAAATATAAAAGAAAAACATATATAAATTTTTTTTGTGTTTTTCTAAGAAATTTTTCATCATAAATTTTTTTGTGATTTTGATATATTTTCAAATATGGATAATTATTTACAAACAAAGACACAAAAAGAAAATAAAACATTTATAATATATTTTTTTGGTGTTTTTTCTAAGTTAATTAATAGTTTTTTTTTTGGATTTTTTGATTTTGTTACATATTTACATATTAAAATTTTACAAAAAGAAAAATAAAAGTGAAAAGAGGGACCAAGATGTTGCAACATAATTTGTTATGTTGTAACAAAGATGTTGCAACACATTTTTTTATTTTAAATTTTTTTGTTTTTTTTTCTAATATGGGAGGGGCAAAAATAATTACAAAAAGAGGGAAAACACGCCCCCATACTTAAAGCCAACATTGTCCTCAATGTTGAAGTGAAGTGTGAGGAACGAAAATATTTACAAAAACGTGAAGATTTAATTACAAGATAGAAAAAATATATACAAGAATAGTTACAAATAAAAAGGAACTCCACGAATATATACAAAATTGCTTTTTTGGTTTGTTTTAGTTTTCCGAAATGTACAAAACACGAATAAAATACGTATAAAAGAAGTTAAAAGTATATATGTGATCATATATATATATATATTTTTTGGGGTATGATAAAAATAAATTTTTATCATCATTTTTATTTTTTTATTTATATTATATTTTTTTTTGTTTTGGTTTTAATTTTGAAATATGCATGTTTTAAAATATATCAAAATTTTAAGAAAGATAAAATAAAGTAAATAAAGAAAAAGCTTTAAGATAAAAAGCAAGGAAGAAATAAGAGAAATAAAAAGGTAAAAGCAACGGGGTTTTCTCGTTTCGAAATATCGACAAAAATCCCCTCTCGGGTCTGTCGAGTAATCCTACTTTGAGAAACTTCCTATTGTCTTATCTTAAAATTCCCAAAATTCTTTTTGATTTTTGTTTTAAAGTTTTTGCATTATTTGATTTTGTTTTATGTTTCTTTTTGGAAAGAGAATGATAATTTAAAATATGCATAGTTATTAATATTATTTTTCATTTTGTTTTATTATAATTATTTATTATTATTATTAATTATATTTTTGTTTAAGTTTTTTGTTTTGAAATTAAAATTTATTTCATCATTTGTTTTTTTTTTATGTAAATAAGAACAATAATAAAAAAAGCGTAATTAGATAAATATGGGGGTGCCTCCCACGAGCGCTTTGTTTACCGTCTCGTAGCTTGACGCGTTGGCGGGGTACGATCGTTTTAGAGGTGGGGGAGGGGTATGGAATTTAGCTTCCCTCCCAGTTGATCCCCCGCGTGGTAGAGTTTTAGTCGGTGACCGTTAACTTTTAAGTCGCCTTTTTCCGGGTGGGTTATAAGGACGGTCCCGTATGGCTAAACCTCTTTCACTTGAAAGGGGCCGGACCAACGGGATTTTAGTTTCCCCGGAAAAAGACAAAGACGTGAATTATATAGGAGGACGAGGTCGCCCGGCGCAAATGATTTTGGAAATTTAATTTTTCGGTCGTGGTAAAATTTAGAGCGTTCCTTATAAAATTTATTACTCTCGTAAGCGTTCGCACGCCATTCATCGAGTTCGTTTAATTGGAATTTCTGGTTTTCGGCGGTTAAATTATGATCGAGATTTAAGAGTTTTAACGCCCAAAAAGCGCGGTGCTCTAATTCTACGGGCAAATGGCACGCCTTGCCGTAGACTAATCGATAAGGCGTACAACCGATTGCGGTCTTGTACGCCGTACGATATGCCCACAGCGCGTCGTCTAATTTAATCGCCCAATCCTTCCTATTTATTGAAACGGTTTTTTCTAATATGCGTTTAATTTCCCGATTTACTACCTCCACTTGGCCGCTCGTTTGGGGGTGATAGGCGGTGGCGAGCTTATGCGTGACGCCATATTTAGATAATGTTTTTGCAAACCGGGCGTTGCAGAAGTGCGTACCCCTATCACTAACTATCGCACGGGGCGTACCGAAGCGAGAAAATAATTTTTTTAGGAATTTGACGACGACTCTCGCATCGTTGGTGGGGAGAGCTTGCGCTTCCGCCCACCTAGATACGTAGTCGACCGCCACTAAAATGTAGCGATTTGTATATGAAGGAGGTAGGGGGCCTATGAAATCTATGCCCCATAAATCGAAAATCTCACATTCTAAATAAAATTTTTGGGGCATCTCGTCGCGACGAGAGATGTTACCCGACCGTTGACAGCTATCGCATGCGCTCACAAAAGTGTGAGCGTCTTTGAAGAGAGCGGGCCAATAAAAGCCCGCCTCCAGCGCCTTCTGCGCGGTCCGGTTGGCTTGATAATGCCCCCCGGCCGGCCCTTCGTGGCAGTGCCGCAAAATTTGCGCACCCTCCTCGCTCGAAACGCATCTCCGCACGACTTGGTCCGCGCAGACGCGAAATAAGAAAGGGTCCTCCCAAAAGTAAATTTTCAAATCAGAAAAGAATTTCTTCTTTTGCTGTTTTGAAAAGTCTTTCGGGAGCACCCGCGCAACTAAATAGTTGGCGTAGTCTGCGAACCAAGGCGAGGGAGAAGTTTTTAAATTATTTAAAGCTAAAAGACGCTCCTCGGGAAATTGATCATCGATTTCCGGTTCGAAGAGCGCTTCCGCGATTGGGTGTTCTAAACGGGAAAGGTGGTCAGCCGCTAAATTTTCGGCCCCCTTCTTATCCCGGATCTCTAATTCGAATTCTTGTAATAGGAGGATCCATCGAAGAAGGCGGGGCTTAGCGTCCATTTTTTCTAATAAATATTTAAGTGCGGAGTGGTCGGTAAATATTATAATTTTAGAAAGCGTGACGTAGGGCCTAAACTTATCTATGACGAAGACGACGGCAAGGAGTTCCTTTTCCGTTGTCGTGTAATTAGCCTGTGCGGCCGTGAGCGTGCGGGACGCGTAGTAGATAGGATGAAAATATTTATTTACGCGTTGGCCTAATACGGCCCCTACCGCTATATTGCTCGCGTCGCACATAATCTCAAACGGAAGGGTCCAATCGGGCGCCACCAGAATGGGAGAATGGATAAGTTTATTTTTTATGGCATTGAATGCCTCTACGCACGCGCTATCAAAAATGAATGGAGATTCTTTCTCCAGGAGGTGGGTTAGCGGTTTTGTTAGTTTGGAAAAATTTTGAATAAACCGCCTATAGAAACCCGCGTGGCAAAGAAAACTACGAATTGATTTTATATTTGAGGGCGCGGGGAGTTTTTCAATTATTTCGACCTTGGCCTTGTCGACCTCGATCCCTCTTTCAGAAATTTTGTGGCCGAGAACTAAGCCTTCTCGAACCATGAAATTACACTTTTCCCAGTTTAAAACCAGGTTCGTGTCTTCGCATCGTTGGAGGGCTCGATCTAAATTTTGGAGGCAGTTTTGGAAGGAGCTTCCAAAAACCGAGAAGTCATCCATAAAGACTTCCATAATATCCTTTACGAGCTCTCCAAATATCGCTAGCATACATCGTTGAAATGTAGCTGGCGCGTTGCAGAGGCCGAATGACATCCTTCGGTACGCGAAGGTACCGAAGGGGCACGTAAAGGTTGTTTTCTCCTGATCTTCGGGGGAGATTGGAATTTGTAAAAATCCCGATAGACCGTCGAGAAAACAATAATAAGGATGACCCGATAGTCGCTCCAAAATTTGATCGATAAACGGTAACGGAATGTGGTCTTTGCGGGTGGCATCATTTAATTTTCGGTAATCGATGCACACCCTCCAACCCGTAACAGTACGGGTTGGAATTAATTCGTTGTTTTGATTTGCCACTACCGTTAGACCGCCCTTTTTTGGCACGACATGAATGAGACTAACCCACGTGCTGTCAGATATAGGGTAGATAATCCCCGCATCCAGGAGTTTTATTACTTCAGCCTTAACGACATCCCGCATATTCGGGTTAAGTCGTCGCTGAGGCTGGATGGTTTTGCGGGAATTATCTTCTAAGAAAATTTTGTGCGTGCAAAAAGAGGGATTTATCCCCCTAATATCTGAAATTTGCCATGCTATTGCATGGCGATGCGTGGACAAAACTTTAACTAATTCGGAGGTTTCCGAATCGGTTAAAGAAGACGAAATAATAACCGGGAGTTTTAAGTCCGCGGCGAGAAAAACGTATTTTAAATGGTCGGGGAGTGGCTTAAGCTCCAAGACCGGGGGTTCTTCGTAAGAAGTTGTTATTTTTAAACTTTTAGAATTAAAAGATTCGAAAGGCGAATCTGGCGGTAGCTCGTCCAAAGGGGCGAGGTCCGCCAAATCCGGATCGTCTAAAGTTAAAGCGAGTAATTCTGCAAGCGAAGAACATTCATCCTCGAACGCGGATTCTAAGTGAAAGCAGGAATCATCGTTCGATAAAGAGTTTCGCATCGAGGGATTAATAAGAAGGGTAACTTCGTCGTCCCCTACCCGAAGGAGGAGGCGTCCGTTACTCACATCAATTAATGCTCGGGAGGTCGCGAGGAAAGGGCGACCGAGGATAATTGGTACCTCGGCGTCCTCCTCGATGTCGAGGATGACGAAGTCTACCGGAAAGATAAACTTGTCAACCTTGACTAGAACGTCCTCCACTACCCCGATATGATATTTTATCGAGCGATCCGCGAGTTGGATGCTCATTTTTGTTGGGGTGGGAACACCCAAATCTAGTTTTTTAAAGAGGGAGAAGGGCATCAAATTGATGCTCGCTCCCAGGTCCGCTAGGGCGTACTTTATTAATAAATTGCCGAATAGGCACGGGATGGAAAACCTTCCCGGGTCGTTTAGTTTTGGCGGCAATTTATTAAGTAGGACCGCCGAGCATTCCGCATTTAAGGAAACACGCGAAATACCCTCGAGCTTCTTTTTATTAGAAAGGAGCTCCTTAAGGTATTTCGCATATTTCGGCATTTGTGAGAGTGCCTCGCAGAAGGGGACGTTAATTTGAATTTGTTTAAATATTTGTAAAAACTTTTTATAATGTTCGTCCTCCTCTTTATTAAATTTTGCGGGGTACGGAATTTGCGGGCTCGAGACGCCCGGCGCTAATATTTTTTCCGTATCTACTAAAATAAAAGACGAGGGTGCAGGGGTCGGAGGCGAAACAGTTACCTGATGCTCAACCCGCAATGGGGAGTCGACCTCCTTACCGCTGCGAAGGGTAATGGCGTGGGCATTTTCACGCGGGTTCTGCTCCGAGTTCCCTGGTAGTGCTCCAAGTGGCCGCTCGGAGACCATTTTTGCAAGCTGTCCAACCTGCATTTCTAAATTTTTTAGCGATCCGGTTATATTCCGGATATTTGCGTCGTTGGAAGCCATGTATTTTGCAAAAATCTCCTCGAGCGGAGAAGGTTTTTGAGGAGGAGGCGCAAAACCCTGCTGAAATCCTTGGGGATATCCATGCGGAAATCCTTGCGGGATCGCAGGTGGAGGGCGTTGCGCATTATTAGGGTTACTCCAGGAGAAGTTCGGGTGACTCCTCCAACCCGGGTTATAGTTATTACTATATGGGTTGAAGGGCACCCGCACTTGATTGCCCACGTAATCCACCGATTCCTCGCTTAAATTATTGTTATTATTAATATTATTATTAAGATTATTATTATTATTAAGATTATTAAAATTATTATTATTATTATTATTAGGATTATTAAAATTATTATTATTATTATTAGGATTATTAGCCCAAGCGGGAGTGGAGGAGGAAACAGTCATCTCCGCCACTTGCTTACTTAGCCGCTCTACCTGCGAGGCTAAGTGAGTAGTGGCATCCACTTCGAAAATACCAGCCGGTTTAGGAGGACGCGACCTTGGCACGTTCCATTGGTACGCGTTCATGGCCATTTCTTCGATCAGAGCTTGAGCGGCCTCCGGGGTTTTGTTGTTTAACGTTCCCCCGGCGGCTGCGTCGATCATCTGTCTCGTTGAGAAATTCAAGCCTGTTTTAGAACGTTTGTACCTGAAGCCAAGTTGGTAGCGCGTGATGAGGACACCTACGCAAATATTCTTTAAAACATTCCCAAGTCTCGTAGAGAGACTCGGAATCGAATTGAATGAAGGATGCGATATCGGTGCGTAATTTAGCGGTTTTTGACGGAGGAAAATATTTAGTTAGAAAATTCTCCGTCAATTCGGCCCACGTGGTTATGGACCCTCTCGGAAGAGAAGTCAACCACGATTTCGCCTTTGTCCGCAGGGAAAAGGGAAATAAGCGCAAGCGAATGGCGTCATCGCTGACGCCATTAATCTTGAAGGTGTCGCAAATTTCATAAAAAATTATTAAGGTGTTGGTTTGGGTCCTCATCTGGCAAACCGTCGAACTGAATCGACTGTTGTACCATTTGAATTATACTGGATTTGATTTTGAAATTATTATTAGCTACCGCGGGGCGGGTGACGCTCGATCCTGTATCCTCTAAATTTGGCCTAGCATAATAGGCCATGGTCCGCTGTGGGGCCGCATTTAGATTAGGATCGCCCATCACGCCTATATGTATATCGCCGACGGATTCTTCGGGATCTATTTGTAGATTTTGATTATGAGATCGGCGGCGCTCGTGAAACGTGCGCTCGATTTCAGGATCAAAAGGTATAGTCGGATTATCCGAAGATTCTCCTCGGGTCATACACTATTCTTTAATTAATTTTTTTGGAAGAAAGAGTTTTCTTGTTTTTTCTTTTTATAGATTTGTTTTTTTTTTGATGTTTTTGTTTTGGAAATATTTTTACAAAGAAGGAAAGAAAGAAAGAGAAGTAAAATATTTTTTTTTGATTTTCTTTTCGAAAGTAGAAAATATCGCTATATATATATTTTTAGAGATTTTAGATTTTTCCTTTTTTCTTAAATAGAGATTTAATTTTTTTTGTTAAATTTTTTTGTTTTGTAGGATAAGAGAAATATATATTAGAAAAAGAGTTGAAATATAAGATAAAATTAATAGCGTTACCGATTTCAAAATAACGACACAAGTCCCCGGCAACGGCGCCAAAAACTTGATACGTTTAAGCGTTGACTTTTTTTTTGAAAAGCTCTTTCTTTCTTTAGACTTTAGCCTAGGGCAGACGTTTTTGAAGAGTCCCGCGAGTAATTCTATTTCGAGAAATTACCCGTTATCCTATCGAAAGATAGAAGTAACGGCCTTTTCCTCTTTCAAAATATCGAGGATTACTCTTTGGCCGCGTCGCCAAAAGCTAAGTAGAAAGGGTTTGAAAGGCTTATGTTTGAAATGAAAGTTGAAAGCTTTTTGAATATGTTGTTGCAACAATTTTGTGAGTTGTTGCAACAACTTTGTAAATGATAGTTTTAAAACTCCTTTTACCTTGAGCTAGTTGCAACAACCAAATAGTTGTTGCAACAATTTTTTAAGTGTTTAAAAGAGAGTTTTAAAAATTGCTTTGGAGAGAAAGCTTTTGGGTTTAAATAATTATCCGGACTAAAATCGATAAAGGCAAGTGGACCTTATCGATAGTAGTATAGGATATTTCTTTTTGAAATATCAAGGTCGTATTTTTCCAAGGTCGTATCGATTATTTCTACTTCTACGGAACGCGCTATTATTTTATCGAAAAGAGTTTTGAATTGATTTTTATAATTTTGTAGAAAAACTAAAGACGAAAATTAAGGTTGGCGTGCGTTTAACGATAATTGCGATAAAAAGCGAAAAAGCACGGAAACGTTAATTTAGAAAGTAGTTTTGCTTAGAATTTTTTAGAGTTTAATAAAGCGATAATGATAACTACGGCGATTTTAAACGATTGAGCGGTTAGCGGAATTAGCAAAAAGCAATTATATTAAAAAAAACAAAAGACGCACTAATTGAAAACTCACGCACTCTACCGAATTAAAATGAAAGCGGTTGTTTGTCCGGAAAGTCCGCGACCTCCTCTTGCTGTTCAAATTTTTCGGTCTCAGCGGTCTCAGTTTCGGTGACCGCCTAGATCGCCAGCTGCCTCCTCGACTGGAATTTTTTAAGTGCCGAGCGGTCAGAGCAGTGTGAGACCGCCAGCTTAAGCGGTCTGATCGTTTTTGTTTTCTTTGTTATTTGTTTTCCATTTCCCTGCCCTGGCTCTCCTGTATCCCGGGCAGCCCGTAGTTTTCAGTTCTGCCCGTTTGGGCAGCCCCCTCGTCTATAAATAGAGGGGTAGGGGTACCAGAAAAAGGACTTTTTGGCTCCGGGGCTCCAGCTTACAACCTGTGTAAGCGGTCTCACTTTTTTGTGATCGCCTTTTCGTGATCGTTTTTCCTTTTGTCTCAGCATCTTCTGTCTCAGTAACCTACACTTCGCAGTTTTCTCCCATCCCCCTTTAGTGTGAATTTTGGAGGTACCATTTTTGGCACCAACAGAACGAACACGCGACCTTCAGATTCGAAGTGTTAGGTGAAATTCAGACTTTCAAGATGGCTGATCGCCGTAGAGGTCGTCCTTTGCGATCTCCCTGTGTTCCCCCTTCCGATCACAATCCGTTAGAAGCGATGGAGCGCCGCTTCGAGCTTCGCGTTGAGCAGGCTCTCTGCGAGGCCGCCCGAGCCAGGCAGGACGCTGCCGCTGTTCAGCAAGAGATCGCGCGGTCTCAGCAAGAGGCCGCTCGAGATCGGCAGGAAGTTGTCCGGACTCAGCAGGAGTCCGCGAAGCAGATCGAGGCCATGAACCAGGTTCTGGCCGCGATCTCCCAGAAGATCCTTCCTCAATCCCCTCAGATCGCTACCCCTGACCGCATGGCAAGCGGTCACCCTAGCGATCATCCCGTTTTCCAACCCGCAGCTCCTCAGCGATCTCAGCATGAGGAGTTTGCCGCCCGTCGAAATTCTTTCCGAGCCGCAGCCCAGGGGCCTCCGGCTCAGACCTTGAATTTTGAAGAAGGGTTTGCTTACCCTCAAGATCCTCCAGCTCCTTTTCTTCCTCCAGGACCTTCTGTTTTTGGGGAGCCTTCCCCCTTTACTGATGAGATTCGTCGGGATCCAATTCCTCATGGATTCAGAGAGCCCCGTCTTCCTGTGTATACAGGAGAGACCGACCCGATGTGTCATCTCCAAGCCTTCGAGTCTGCCGTTGCCCTCAGGACCATTTCAGATGGAGTGAGGTGCAAGCTGATGGTTACCTCCTTCGATGGGTCAGCCATGGAATGGTTCTATAAGCTGCCAAGTCAATCTATCCCAAGCTTTGCCGCCTTGAGGCAAGAGCTCCTCCTGAGGTTCGCCACCGCAAAGAAAAGGAAGAGTGGTCCTGCGACCCTCTTCAAAATTAAGCAAGGGGACAACGAGACTGCAGCGCATTTCGTTGATCGCTTTCAGAAGGAGATCTTGGGAGTCAGAGACATGGATCCCGAGCTCTATATGGTGGCTTTGATCAGCGGCCTGCAGGAGGGTCCTCTGAAGTTTAAAGTCACAACCAAGGAACCTAGCTCCTATCAGGAGCTGATCAGCATTGCCAATCGCTACATAGAAGGGGAGATCAACAACCCCACCTATGTTAGCAACCTGACCAACAGAGCCACTCAGAAAGGCTCTGCAGGATTCTATCCTGCGGCATCTTCCTCAAAACCTCGGCAAGAGCTTCCACCTCCGGCCCCGAGAGGTAAGAATTACCGAAACAACCGCTTCAACCGAGGTAATCAATCTTTCCTACCTCAAAATTCATTTCTTCAAACCCCCGCTACTCCTGCTCCGCAAGTCACCCCCATCCACCAGATCCAGTATGCTCAACCTCCTATTCTACCCGTTCCTTCATTTTACAATGAATCCCAAGAGTCCTTCACAGACTTTGGTGTTCCTATGAATGAAGTGCTTCAAATCCTTCAGAAGCAGCCCTTTTTTAAGAGGCCAGCTCCGCTGAATTCAGACCCAAAAACCAGAAACCCCACTCTCTACTGTGAGTATCACAGAGATAGGGGGCATTTGACAGAGGATTGTAGAGCTCTCCGCCTATTTTTAGAGAAGCTATTGAAGGAGGGAAAGCTCCGCGATCTCATTCAAAAGAATGACTCTGCCAAAGCTTCAACCTCCAAGGCCAAGGAGGTAGCAGAAGTTCACTGGGAGTGCGAAGAAGTAGATGATGTTGGCCATCTGGGCAACATCGGTTTTCCCAGTGAATGCGTGGACGCTAATGATGAAGGTGCCTTGGGCAACCTATTCTGCATCCATGGGGGTGCTGGGCCGGAGTCCTCGAGAAAGGCAAGTCTGAAGAGGGTTTACCAGTCAGAGGTTGCTGCTACCTCTTCGGCTTCGGTTCGAGGGACGGTCACTTTTGGAGATGAAGATCTTCCTCAGACCGCGAATCCCTTTGATGATGCAGTCGTCATCAAAGCTGTAATCGAAAATTATACAGTGGAAAAAATTCTAATAGATACGGGGAGCTCAGTCAATGTGCTTTTCAAGCCTGCCTTTGAGGCGTTAAAAACAGGTAAAACCCTCCTTTCAACTGAAGGCCCCCTCTATGGTTTTTCAGGAGAAAAGAAAGAGGTGGAAGGACTCGTCACCCTTTCTGTGGTTCTGGGAGGGATAGTGAAGTTGGTCAAATTCATAGTCGTTGATGCTCCCAGTAGCTACAACGCCATCTTTGGAAGACCCTTCCTAAATGCCTATCAAGCCATCGTCTCTACCTACCATCAAGCGGTGAAGTTCGCCTTGAACGGCAAACAACACCGAATTAGGAGCGACCCAAGGAAGGCCAGGGAATGCTATGTAAAGACGGTCAACATGATCGTATCTTCTCCTCAAGAAATCATGATGGCTGAATTAGTCGAAGCTCCTGAACGAGTTCCAGTTGCAGAAGAAATTGAGGAGGATGCAAGAGATGGAGTTCGCTTGGAACCTGCCCAAGCAACTCAGAAGGTCCAAATCAGCGAGGAAGATGAGGGCAAGAGCCTCTCCATCAACGCTGAATTATCTGAAGCTGACAAGGGCCAGCTCATCTTTTGTCTTCTGCAAAATTTAGATATCTTCGCTTGGTCGGCAGACGACATGCCTGGGGTGGATCCAGATGTTGCTTGCCATCACCTCAACATCAGCCCAAACGTCATCCCAATCCAGCAGAAGAAGAGGACTGTTGCAACCACCCTGGCTCAGCCTATCCGTGAGGAAGTGGAGAAGCTCCTGAGGGCAAAGTTCATCAAACCGATCCAATATCCTGAGTGGGTGTCAAACGTTGTAATGGTAACAAAGCCAGGTGGAAAGTGGAGGATGTGTGTCGACTTTACTAAGCTCAATAAAGTTTGCCCCAAGGATTGCTACCCCTTGCCTCGGATAGATTCCTTAGTAGATTCTGCGGTAGGTTATTCTTTTATGAGTTTTTTAGATGCGTTTTCAGGTTATCATCAAATCAGGATGCATAAACCAGATATTCCCCATACTTCATTCATCACAAATGATGGTTGCTTTTGTTATCTCGTAATGCCTTTCGGGCTAAAGAATGCTGGAGCGACCTATCAGAAAATGATGGATACAGTGTTCAGAAGTCAAAAAGGAAGAAACCTCGAGGTATATGTTGATGATCTCTTGATAAAAAGTAAACTATTCTCTTCTCATCTTAGAGACCTCTCGGAAACCTTTGCAACCCTTCGAACTTTCAATATGAGGTTGAACCCGTTGAAGTGCGTTTTCGGGGCAAGTAAAGGAAAATTCCTGGGTCATCACCTTACTCCAGAAGGGTTGGAACCCAATCCTGACAAAGTGAAAGCTATTCTGGAAATGCCACCTCCCAAATCCCCAAAAGAAATTCAGCAGTTGGGAGGAAGGATGGCGGGCTTAAGTCGCTTTATCTCCCGTTCAGGAGATAAGAGTGCGCCTTTCTTTAAAACCCTTCGAGGAAGGAGTAGGTTCGAGTGGACAAAGGAATGTGATGATGCTTTCACTCAGCTGAAGAAGCAATTGACATCAACTCCTTTGCTTCAAAGCCCGCGAGAGGGGGAAAACCTATTTCTATATTTAGGAGTCGGAGCCGACGCCATAAGCTCTGTCCTGGTTCGAGAGGAGAAAAATGATACAATTTCCGGTCTATTACGTGAGTCGAATCCTGAAGAATGCAGAGACTCGTTATCCTATTCTCGAAAAGTTGGCTTTAATGCTTATAACTTCAGCAAGAAGACTAAGGCCATATTTTCAAGCTCACTCAATTTTAGTCGTTACTGATCTTCCATTGAAGAGTGTCTTGGAGAGGCCGGAGCATTCAGGCAGATTGGCAAAGTGGGCGATTGAGCTCAGTGAGTTTGACATATCTTATGTTCCAAGAATAGCAATCAAAGCTCAAGTCTTAGCAGACTTCATAGTGGATACTAAAGAAGTTGAGTCGCAGAAGGGGGTCGGAGTACCCCTTGCCTGGAAAATCTTCGTGGATGGAGCCTCAGGGAAAAATTCTTCCGGGGCAGGAGTTGTCTTAATCAACCCAAATGGAGTAAGGCTGGATCAAGCACTGAAGTTCTATTTTCAAGTAACAAACAATCAAGCGGAATATGAGGCTTTGCTAGCCGGTCTTAAGTTTGCCAGGGAACTGGGGATTGATGATGTCGAAGTTTTCACAGATTCTTTGGTGATGGCTTCTCAAGTAAATGGGACTTTCGAGACTAGAGATAGTATCTTGAAGCAGTATTTGACTCTGGTAAAAATTGAGGTTGGGAAGTTCAAAAGCTTTACTATCAATCATATCCCAAGGGGGGAGAACGTGGAAGCAGATGAGTTGGCAAAATTTGGGCTTCTTTCAGGGGGAACAACTTCGGAGTTGTTTCGCCCGGCAATTGAGGAAGGAGAGGTCATGGAGATTGATCAGCATCAGTCTTGGATGGATCCGTTTGTTCTTTATCTTTCAACTGGAGAGCTCCATTCTTCAATAAAGGATAGGAAAAGGTTTAAACGGAAAGCGGCTAACTATTATCTTGTTGCAGGAGTGCTCTATAGGAGAACTTTCCTTTCACCACTAGCACGGTGTGTTTCGAAGGAGGAGATTCCAGCGGTACTTCAGGAGGTCCATTCTGGAGAATGTGGAAGTCACTCCGGAGCCAGGACATTGGAAAAAAGAATTCTAAGGCAAGGTTATTTTTGGCCTCAAATGAGGAAAGATGCGGAAAAATTTGCTAAGAAATGTGTAAAGTGCCAGAAGTTTGCTCCTCTCCAAAATCAGCCGGCTCAACAACTCAAGTCAATAGCAACTCCATGGCCATTTGCAGTTTGGGGAATGAATTTGATTGGACCTTTCTCTATGGCAAGCGGGCAACGACGATATATTATAGTCATGATTGACTATTTCAGCAAATGGATAGAAGCAAAGGCATTGGCTAAAATTACCACTCAAGCCGTGAAAAACTTTATTTGGGGAGAGATAGTATGTCGACACGGGATTCCAATGGCAATCATCACGGATAATGGTTCTCAATTCAACAATTCAACTCTTATTAGTTTCTGCAAGCAAATTGGCATTGAGTTACGTTTCGCTTCCGTACATCATCCTAGAAGCAATGGGCAGGTAGAGGCCGCCAACAA
The DNA here is from genome assembly GCA_033032865.1 of Dactylorhiza incarnata. Lineage (NCBI taxonomy): Eukaryota > Viridiplantae > Streptophyta > Magnoliopsida > Asparagales > Orchidaceae > Dactylorhiza > Dactylorhiza incarnata. Next base: position 10,192,305 of record JAWHQI010000015.1, read on the forward strand.
ACTCATCATAAATCTCTTGAAAAAGAAGGTAGAAAGCGTTAGAGGCAACTGGGCAGAACAACTACCTTCCGTCTTATGGGCCTTGAGGACGACTCCGAGTTCTGCTACTGGGGAAACTCCGTTCAAATTATCACACGGTTCCGAAGCCCTTATTCCGGTAGAATTTGAAGTGAAGAGCCCAAGAGTATTATTGGCACAACAAAATCAAATCGAGTGGATGGAAGAAAATGATGAAGAGTTAAAATGCAGCCTTGATTTAATTGAGGAATTAAGAGACACTGCAATCATTAGACAGGAAGAGGTGAAAAGAAGAATGGCAAGGTTGTTCAATAAAAATGTAAGAACCAAAGAATTCGCTGTTGGAGATCTAGTCTTGAAGAAAGTAGATGCAGCAGCAAGAGCTGGTTCAGTTGGAAAGCTTAATCCGAATTGGGCAGGGCCGTTCGTGGTAAAGAATGTGCTTAAAAATGGTGCTTACCATCTCCAAACTTATGAAGGAGAAGAGTTGCCTCATTCCTGGAGCGGAGATGATCTTAAGCTTTTCTTCTCTTAAATGTTCGTATCTAATTCACTCATTCTTTGTTCTTAATTCTTTTCTTTTCTTAAACATCACACAGGTATCACCAAAGCATTCGTAATGTAAGTAATAGATGACAAGTCTTAAAAATAAGTTGATCTTTGAAAAATCAAAAACCTGTCAAGTGAGATATCGACGGATCCTACTATCTTCCCCCTTGACTTGTTAGCTCGACGTGTAATTCTGCCAGGACCACAGATGTCGGGGAGATTTCGAATCTATGTAGCAGTAGCTCGCCAAGCTCGAGCGGTGGAAGTTTAGGATACCGGGTTCTTGCTGACATCTGGCACACCTCAGCGTTTCAAGGAGGTCTAGGTGGCTGGCTCAGCTCTGTCATGCATTGAAAAGGACATTGTTACAATCTTAATGATCTTTCAGGGAAAGCAATGTCGGTGTAGCCTCCGCGGCATGACCACACCTGCCCTACCGATCATTTCGGTTTGTAACTCTCGAATACTCGTTGAAGCGTGGTTAGGTAAGGGGCGACAAGAAACATCTATGACCGTCACCTGAACCTTGGATTGGCAAATTTGCAACAAACTCAGCAATCCTTTAAGAAAAGGAGTGTCGGTATAGCCTCCGCGGCATGACCACACCATCCCTTTGGGTCATTTTCAAGATCCATCCCTCTATTTTTACCATAAAGGTCTTATTCATTCCTTTGTATTGGGATCGGGCGGTCAGCAGTTTATGAGACCGCATGTTCTTCTCTTTTACAAAGAGCGATGACTTTTATGATCGTCGGATGAAATTTTTTCAGGATAATTGAGGTCGCTATTTGGGAATCTCCTATGCCAGCTTGATAGAGTTCGGCCCGGTCTCAGTAAGATCGAGATTCCGATATTCCCTGTTATTCAAAGTTACATGGAGTAGACATGATGCTTTGTTTCCCGTCGAGTTGGGTTTTTTCTTCAGAAAGGGCGGTCTGAATAAAATATGATCGCTGATCTGGAGATTTATGAAGGGGTATTCTTTTCACAATCTTGGTTATCAAGGGGCCGTCAAATGGATTTCCTGTCATTTAGGCGCCGATCATCCAGAGTTCAATAAAGTTCAAATCATATTCAAGATATAGTTTTCATATATCGCGACCTGTGTAATATGAGACCGCATGACTATTGTGAATAAGTTGGTTATTTTCTAATCATAGATAAGTTGTAGAATTTCCTTCAGCGATCTGGTTATCTCGAGACCGCAGAGTAATTTGTGTTTATGCAGAATCAGTTTCTTTTAAAAGTCTTTGGTGTTTTTTTTTCCAAGAGATCGCTCAAGTTTTTTAAATGATTGATATAAAATTATGATAAACTCGAGGCATTGAGATCGAATGCCAATTTTAAATTCAGAAGAACAAATAAATATATGCATCCAAAACAAACTTATTCACTTAGGCAAAATCCAACAGATATCAAATTTATATATATATTCCGAAAATTCAGTTACAACAAGACCGCTCGGTCTCCAAAAAGGGAAGTTATTACAATTCACTCCTTCTTTGATCTCTTGGGAGATCGCTCGTCTAGAGAAGTAGAATCAGTGTCTCCAGAAGATTCTTCCGAGCCCTCTCCTGGAACTTTTGACCCAGAGCTTGAGGCCGCTCCTGAGCTCATATCCTGGCCTTCCACATATTGGCTGCCGCTCAGCTGGGCTTCATCTTCAATCACGACGTCTTCCTCGTCGTCGGCGGACTCTTCAGTAGTCAAAGATTGTTCAGCAATTCTTCTTGCCGCCTGAGGGAAAAGAGCAGCAAAGGTTGTATCTTTGTACTCCTCATAAAGACCGCCTCGATTTCGGAGCTCCGTGATTACTTGCTCGGCGGTCTCCCTTACGTGGTGCGCCATTGCTCTCTTAAAATCAGGATTATGGATGTCGTAGGCCATTTCCTTCGCCCGCTGAAGAAAAGAGATGATCAGATCGCACGGTCTAAACGAGTTCAGGAAAAACATTTAGTAAGAGATATAATACCAGCAGATCTTCATTTTCCTTCAAGACGCTTCGGAGAGTTCGCCCCATATGATGCTGAAGAGTGACATTCCGAAGGGCCGTTTGAGCACAGATATCTGGAAGCAGGTCGGTCTCGATATCAAAAATCTCAGCCGTATTGTTCTTTCCGTATAAGGCCGCGGTCACAGCAGTAGCGTGGTGGGTCAGTTTCCCGCTCCAGATTGGGAGATCGGTAGAAACTCTCACGGTCTTTCCTTTGGCGCCCCATTTGAGTAAAGGTTTGCCTTTTAAGTCTTTTTGATGACGCATATAGCCATGCAGAGGAAATGGCTCCGCAGCGGTCTTAGAAGAATTACCGGTCTCAGCGGTCTGAAATTTTTCTTCTCTCTTCAATCTTCTTTCCCTTTGGGTAAGTACTCCTTCAGCAGGTGCTACCGGGTCCTTCGTTGGGATCGTAAAGGATGCTGAAAATGGAAAGTTAGAGAAATAAAGAAAACGTGTAAGCGATACTGGGGGATCATGGGAAACAACTCACTTTCTTCAGGAACGATCTCAGCGATCTCAGGCCAGATCGCCAGATAATGAGTGAGATCCAGGCGCTTTCCAGCCAGAAATGCCAGAATCCTTAACTCTTCCTTCGAGATCGATTTGCTCTTCTGAAAGATCTTGTCAGGTCGCGAAGAAGGGCGACTCTTGAGACCGCCAAGATCGCCTTCGAACACAAGGAACCTCTCTGTCCAGAAGGGAACCTTGTTTGGAAGATTGAGAACTTTGAATCCTTCAGTAGAAAAGTATATTAACCCTTTGAATTCTTCTTTCTTTTGACCTTCTTTCAGGACCTTAGCAGTAAAGGACGCACGGAAGAGCGCCATCGTGAATTTTATCCTCTCCGATCTCAGGTAATTTATAAAAACACTAATAAGACCGATCGAGTTCGGCGGCAGCTGGGCGAGCACCAGCCCATAATAATCCATGATCTCCAAAAACTCCCAAGGGAGAGGAATCCTCAACCCGCACTCAAAGTGATCAATAGGGATGATGAACTTCTTCTCCTCCCCGAAACTGAGTCCTTCGGTCTCAGTTGGCGGTCTCACGACAATTTGAGTCTGGATCATGTGCTTCTTCAAGAACTCAACATATTCCTCTTTTGAAAGGTGGCAAGGTTTGTGTTCGGCTCTGAGGAAAATTAAGGAAGCAGTGGCTCGAGCGGACACCATTCTTGGAGATCGCTGTGACCGGTGCTTAGGGCGCATACAAAAGATATAAAATAAAATCCAAAAGGGCGGCTATTTATAGTTGACGAATGATGACTTCGTCATCATTACTTTTTCTCGAAGACCGCCCAGTGAAATCTCTCGGATCGCCAAAACCTGTAAGGAAGCCAATGAGGTACTGACATCTTTTCAACCTCAAAAGAGAGAGACCGCAACATTTCAGATCACAGTACAAACAAGCAATACAAAATAGCAAAACATCACAGCAGAATAGGAGATCGCAAGCAAAAGGAATTAAAAACGTGTTATACAACAATTGTTCATCATATTACAAAATCATGTGAAAGCGGAACGTCAAATGTTTATTTCGAATGAGGCCTCTTTCTTCCTACAAAGGCCGCGATGTCCTGCATCTCATTGATAGAGCTGAAGGCCGTAGCAAGACCCTGGTTCGCGTTCATCGCAGCCCGGTGAATCTTTGACATTTCTTTGTCAACTATTTCCATGGGGACAACCATGATCTCGGAGCTCGGCCTCATATCCAGGTGATCGCCAGGTGGTCCCGGTCTCATCGACATTCTCGCAGTGCCGCCCCTTAACGCAGCAACCTCGGCAGACAAAGCGGCAGTTTTTCCCTTGTAGTATTCAACGTCTTTCTCAGATCGACGGAGTGCTTGAGTAAGTTCGCTAATCTTGAGACCGCTCGCCTCTTCCGCTTTTCGGTGTGATTGGATGAGCTCGCCGGCTGGGTCATAAGCTGCGCGAAGCTTCTCTTCAAGGCCGCGGATCTGATCATGATAGGCGCGTTCCCGGACCAACATAGACCGAACATCCTCAAACATAGGATTGAGGATATTGGCAAGTTGGTCGGAGATCGCAACCCTCCGCGCCGGAAGTTCCCCCTCTTCCATCTCAAGAATGTTTTCATCTGCGAACAAAAGAGCAAAGGTTAGTTCAGTTTTCGGAAATTCAGAATAATAAGGTCCGCAAAGAAAGAATACTTGGAAAGGAATCAAGACCGCGGTCATGCAGCATATTTTCAATATTAATTGTGACCGTTGGTTCTGCGGTCAGTAAGAGGCGGTCTGATCCCCTCAAGCGTCCGAGGTTCATTCTTTCCAACTCTCTTTTTTGCGACCTCTCTCCTTCTTTTCTTCTCCTCTTTAACTCCGCATTACTAACAAGGATATCGTCTGTTTCAAAGATAACGACCTCATGTTTTCGTTCCGGAGAATCAGGTCGAACCATTGGAAGAGGAAGATTTTCTAACGATCTGGCCATGATCAACGCCTTACCAGTTCGCAGAGCGGAAACCGCATTTGCGCGGTCTTCTGCTGCTCGGTTTAGTTCCGCCTCTTGAGCAGCAGAAAGGGTTGGAAGACCGCTTGATAGTGCAACCTTTTCCTTGGCAATCTGCCGGCTTTTTTCTTCTGCCTCCAGTTCGGAAGCCATTCTCTTTTGTTCCTCGACGGCCGATAGGGCCGCCTTTTTCTCTTCTTTCTTTCTTTTCGCAGCGGCCTGGGCTGCCTTCCTCTCTTCGTCTTCTTTCTTTTTCTTTGCAGCGGCTTGGGCTGCCTCTTTTTCTTCTTCTTCTTTCTTTGCAGCGGTCTGGGCTGCCATCCTCTCTTCTTCCTTTTTCTTCGCTGCGACCTGAGCCGCCTTCTCTTCTTCCATCTTCTTCTTCTCCTCCTGTTCGGCGGCGATCCTACCTGCTTCCGCCTCTTTTCTTTCCCTCTCTTCTCGATCCCTCCTTTCCCTATCTTCTCTCAGCTTCGCTTTAGCAGCGGCGATCTCCTTTTCTTTTTCCAAAATCTCTTTTTCAGCAGCGGCTGTTCTAAGACGTTCCGCCTCAAAAGGGTCAAGCACCTGTAAGGAAGAACAAGAAAAATCATTAGAAGAATCTCCTTCAAGGTAGGCGATCAGTTCAGGATCGGCCTCCCTTGAAAAAGCTGAGATCGCTGAAAAAGAAAGGAGATCGGCCGCATCATTTACCTTCAAAGGAGCATTCTCAAGATCCTTGAGGTCACCACCCTCGGATTGAGCGATCGTCTTAGGAGCGGTCACCCCTTTGACATCGTCATTTTTTGGCTTTTTAGCACTTTGAGTAGAAGGATTTGAATTTTTTCTTGTACTCGCTTTGGAAGAATCCAGAGAATTGCCTAACTGTTGCATAATTTTTTCAGCTTCAGCCTTTTGCTCCCGCAGCCCAGCCAGGATAACCTCTGTGGAAGCGGTCTCATTATGTTGAACGGTGGTCAGACCGAGCGCCTCCACGGTTTTCTGGAAATTAAAAGAAATGGAAAAATCAGGAAGGATCAGTTCAGGCCCTGAAGAACTAGATGATGAAACAGCAGCAACGCGATGTAGTGAAACCTCATTTTCGGAAAGAACAGTGATTGTCTCCGGAGAAGGTCGCGCAGTCTCCTTGGACGTGCCCGCCTCCGGTGAAGTCTTAGCAACTTTCACAACCTTTTTCGAAGTAGCGGTCTTCCTCTTCTTCTTCTTTTCAGAGGAGTCCTTTCCCGGAGAGTCGAACACAGATAACAATGTTGACATTATCGAGCTCGACTTACCTACTTTTTTAAGACCGCTTGTAAGGTAAGCTCGTTTACTTTTTCAGGAAGTTATGATTTCACATACCATCGAAGGGTTATTTATAGCCCGGGGGGCATTGATGGCGATCGCGGTCTCAGCGGTCAAAGCTTACATTTTCGAAGTTCCAGGAGCAACTTAAAAATGTGCGGGAATTATGTTTGTCCGGAAAGTCCGCGACCTCCTCTTGCTGTTCAAATTTTTCGGTCTCAGCGGTCTCAGTTTCGGTGACCGCCCAGATCGCCAGCTGCCTCCTCGACTGGAATTTTCTAAGTGCCGAGCGGTCAGAGCAGTGTGAGACCGCCAGCTTAAGCGGTCTGATCGTTTTTGTTTTCTTTGTTATTTGTTTTCCATTTCCCTGCCCTGGCTCTCCTGTATCCCGGGCAGCCCGTAGTTTTCAGTTCTGCCCGTTTGGGCAGCCCCCTCGTCTATAAATAGAGGGGTAGGGGTACCAGAAAAAGGACTTTTTGGCTCCGGGGCTCCAGCTTACAACCTGTGTAAGCGGTCTCACTTTTTTGTGATCGCCTTTTCGTGATCGTTTTTCCTTTTGTCTCAGCATCTTCTGTCTCAGTAACCTACACTTCGCAGTTTTCTCCCATCCCCCTTTAGTGTGAATTTTGGAGGTACCATTTTTGGCACCAACAGCGGTAAATTGCAGAAATTAAAGAAATGCGATCCCTACCCAAATAGGTAGAGTGGAAATAAATGCGTGAGCGAGTCCTATCCAAATGGATAGGCAGGAAATAAATGCGTGACGAGTCCTATCCAAATGGATAGGCGGGAAATAAATGCGTGACGAGTCCTATCCAAATGGATAGGCGGGAAATAAATGCGTGACGGAAATGAAAGCTAAGCTATTGAATTACAAAAAAGACGCAAAGTTTATCCACCTACACACACACACTTACTTTAATTGAAATCTAAGTTAAAGAAAACAAAAATTAACTCATACACTCACACACTCACACACACTTACTTTAATTAAAATCTAAGTTAAAGAAAACAAAAATTAACTCATACACTCACACACACAACATAAATGAAACTAAGTTAAAAGAAAATAAAATCTATTCTCCTACACTCACACACACTAATAACAAAATGAAACTAAAATAAAAACAATTTACTCTCATACACTCACACACACTTACTAAAAAAGAAAAAGAAAATAAAAACAACAAACCAAAACAAAAAAAACAATTTAATCTCCTACACACACACACTTACATAAAGAAGAAAAAAAAGGAAAAAGAAAAATAAAAGAAAGAGAAAACAAAAACTAAGTTACCACAATAAGAACAAAGAAGAACATATATTCATATATATACCAAAAAGGAGATTACCACTTTTACAAAAAAGCTTAAATAGGAGGAGAAAGAGCCCAAACAAGGGCTTAGAAAAACACCTAAACAAGCTCTCACAAACACTCAAATACTCACAAGACCAACCCTTATTTAGGTTCTAAAACATGAACCTTTTTAAAGAGGTGGAGCACCCTTATTTATAGGCAAAAGAAGGGGATGCCATTAGCAAAAAAAGGAGAAAGCTGCAGCTGGAAGGGCAGCTGGCGGGTTGGAGGGGCAGCTGGCCTGGGGTGCGGTTAGCAGGGCTGGAAGAGTCAGATGGCGGGTTGAGCTGGAGGGGCGCGGGCAGGGGGCAGCAGCTGGCACGGGCGCGGGCAGGCGGGCACGGGCGCGGGCAGGGACGGGCGCGGGCAGCAGGGGCGGGCCCGGGACAGCTGCGAGCTTCGGGCTGGCGCGTGGAAGCAGGGCAGCGGGCAGCAGGGCACGGGCGCGGACAGCGGGTTAAATCTGCGCAAAATGGCGCTGGCCAGGTTTCGAACCGACCACCTTTGCCAAGGTTAAGCCAACCAAACCACTCGACCAAGCGCGCTTCTCTGTTTAGCAGGGGAACATTTTATTTATAATATATATTTACAGATATTTAATATTTAAAATATATCAACTTTAATAAATTTAAAAACATATTTTTATTAACTTTAATTATAAAACAACTAACTAAAAAAAACGATTTTTTATTAACTTAATATATATATAAATATATTATAGTTTTATACAACATATATTCTTAGATACTTTTAAATAAACATTTACATATATATTTTTACAAAATTACTTACATAAATATTTACATACTTATTATATAGTTTTTATTTAATATATATATATACATTACTATTATTATTTACATTTTATATATTATACATATATATTTATACATATACATATATTATACATATATGTATTTTATTATATTTATAATATATATTTATTATTCATTATTATTATTATTATGTTATTAATATACAATACTACTATATTAATATATATATATATTTTTTTTTCATCCTATTTATCTATCATGCATATTATTTTTATATTATTTATAATATTATTACTATTTTTCATTTATATTTACATATAAATATATGATTATTTATTATACTTATTATTTACATACATATAACTATATTATTTATATTTTATATATTATATATATATTTATTATATTTATAATAAATTTATTATACAATAATATTTCAAAATTTTATTCTTTTATATGTATAATTACTTATTTTTACAAAAGAAAAAGAAAGAAGTGATTATTTCAATGATTTAAAAGCAATATGTACAAAATTATCCAAAATTAGGCTAGAAATGATACTAAAAATATGCATAATTTGTTATTCATCAAACACCCCCATACTTAAGCTTTTGCTATTCCAGAGCAAAAGTAAGGGATACCTATAAGACGTTTAATAAAATTTCTAATTTACTAAAGTTTTTATTAAATCAAAAGTAAGATCGAAATAAATTTAGGGTATTTAAAGAGGTAAGTCCAAAATATGAAAGTAATTTAAAAAGAGCGAAAATTTTTTAGCGAGATTTCTAAAGTTAGTTAAATAGCGTCGATTATTGCAGTTTTTGGTACCTTTTAATTAGAATAGAGTTATATAAAACTTTAACCTTTTTAAGAAAGTTTTTAAGAATAAATAAAGCCTACTAATTATGCTCTCCCAAACTTTTTTAAATTAAAATCTAGGTACAATTTTATTGGCTAAGGGGTAGGGGAAAAAATGTAGCCTTGGCAAAAAGAAGAGTGCTTGAATTTAGGGGTGATGGACTTTATCCTCTCACCCCACCATTTTGGTGGTTTTGCTTTGATTCCCAGCGTTGGTTTACGGGGGATAATTGAAATCTTTTCTAAACTTAACCCAATGCCCGTGTTTACGGAATTTTATTTTTTTTATTCCCATTGACACGGGATTTCTTTTAACAATATTGGGTGCCTGTGTTTACGGAATCTTTTTATTCCCATTGACACATGATTTCTTTTAAAACTCCTACTTTTATTATTTTTATGCCAAGCTAAGGGGTGTTTATAAGGGGGGTTTCAAGAGAAATTCTAGATTAATAAAAAAAGATTTTTGAGAGCAAGTTTAGTAGATTAAAAACATTCCTAAAGTTTCACAAGTTTGGAGTTAGAATAATTGAATCTAAAGATGGTTTGCCAATATAATACAAAAAGGAATCTATTTAGGGTAAACCTGAGGTAGTGCTAAAAATTCTGTTCTCAAATTAAATTAAGATCGCAAGATTTTCTTTACTGCTAAAAATTCCTCGATTTTAATTTTTCAAACTATGAAATAAATAAAATTGATTTAGTAAATCAAAAATAATGAAAAACGCTTAAAGATAAAACTAACCTAGCCTTGGAAATAACAAAAAGCTAAGTAGGGATTTTATTTTATTTTTGGGTTTTTTGATAAGTTTTTCAAATATTTTTTTTTTTGAAGTTTTTAAGATATGATATTTTTGGGATTTTTGATTTTCTTTATAACAAAATGCATATATAAATACTAAAAAAAACAAAGAAAGAAGAAAATTAAGAAAAGTAAAAATACATACAAAATATTTTTGATTTTTCTAAGATATTTTTTTCAATCATATTTTTTTGATTGTTTTAATTTTGTTAAAAATATGTACAATAATAAAAAAGGAAAAGAAAAAAGAAAGAGAGAGAGGAAAATAAAATGTTTTTGGTGTTATGACAAAATTTTGTGAATTTTGTTATAACAAATTTCTAAGTAATTTTTTTTTTGGATTTTTTCAATTCTTTATCTTATATATACATTAATACTTAAAAAAGGAAAAGAAGAGAAGGAAAGAAGAAAATATAAAAGAAAAACATATATAAATTTTTTTTGTGTTTTTCTAAGAAATTTTTCATCATAAATTTTTTTGTGATTTTGATTTATTTTCAAATATGGATAATTATTTACAAACAAAGACACAAAAAGAAAATAAAACATTTATAATATATTTTTTTGGTGTTTTTTCTAAGTTAATTTATAGTTTTTTTTTTGTATTTTTTGATTTTGTTACATATTTACATATTAAAATTTTACAAAAAGAAAAATAAAAGTGCAAAGAGGGACCAAGATGTTGCAACATAATTTGTTATGTTGTAACAAAGATGTTGCAACACATTTTTTTATTGATAGAAGAGGGTACTAAATGGGCCAAACCTATGGGCTATTTCAACACTCACCCGCAAGCTGGAGCGTACAAATCGTATGCACCAAGCTTGGATAAGCATTGATAGAAGAGGGTACTGGACAGTGCCTTTGTGAGGACATCCGCAACTTGTTCAGTACCAGGGACATGTTTTTGCTCGATCTTCTTCATTTGTACTTTCTCCCGGATAAAGTGGCAGTCGACCTCGATATGCTTGGTTCTTTCGTGGAAGATCGGGTTCTTGGCAATATGTATAGCAGCCTGACTGTCGCAGAGTAGAAGAGCAGGAGCAGGAAGTTTTACCCCAAGATCCGTAAGAAGACTTTCAAGCCATGTAAGTTCTGAGACCACAGATGCCATTGCCCTTTATTCTGCTTCTGCTGAGGAGCGCGCAACCACTGCTTGTTTCTTGCTACGCCAGGTGATCAAATGTCCTCCGAAGTATGTACAGAAGCCACTGGTTGACCTACGATCATCCAGAGAGCCGGCATAGTCAGCATCAGAGTATGCCACCAGTGTTGGAGTTGAGGATGAGGTCTTGTATACCAAGCCTTGACCAGGAGCAGCTTTTAGATATCGGAGAATTCGTTCCACAGCCTGAAGATGAGAAGAACGAGGGGCGTGCATGTAACGGCTGACAATACCGACAGCGAAGGAGATATCTGGTCTTGTAACAGTCAGATAGATCAATTTTCCTACCAGACGGCGATAGTACTCCGCGTTTTGGAGCAAGAGATCAGAGTCAGAGGACTGAGCACAAATCTTGTGATTTGCGTCCATTGGAGTGTTGATGAGTTTGCAGTCGGAGTAGCCTGCATCATGAAGAAGATCGAGGCAATACTTTCTCTGAGATAGAACAAGGCCATCTGGTCGCCTGGCTACCTCCAGGCCCAGGAAGTAATGAAGATTCCCCAGATCTTTTGTTTGGAACACGGAGCTGAGTTGTTGCTTGATCGCCTGAATTCCTTTTGAGTCGTTGCCTGTGATAATGATATCATCAACATAGACTAGAAGGAGAACAGTGCCTGTTGCCTGGTGGCGAGTAAACAGGGAGAAGTCAGCTGAGCTCCGAGTAAATCCTGCTTCACGAAGGACCTTGCTGAGCTTGTCGAACCATGCTCGAGGAGACTGTTTGAGACCATAGAGAGACCGCAAAAGATGACAGACTTTCGGGGTCCGAGACTCCCCCGTGGTCTCAAACCCGGGCGGCTGCTGCATGTACACCGTTTCAGTGAGATCGCCGTTTAGGAAGGCGTTCTTAATATCCAGTTGATGTAAGGGCCATTGACGGTGCACAGCAACGGAGAGAATAACCCGTACGGTGTTCAGTTTGGCGACGGGAGAGAAGGTTTCGTCGTAGTCCAAACCTTGTTGCTGGGTGTAGCCGCGAGCCACCAGGCGAGCTTTTAAACGGTCAATGGTCCCATCCGCAGCATGCTTGATGACAAAGACCCATTTGCAACCAACAGTTTTCTGGCCAGGTGGAAGATCCACCAGTTGCCAGGTCTGGTTTGCCCACAACGCGGCCATTTCTTCTTCCATGGCGGCACGCCAGCCAGGATGTTGAAGAGCCTCCTGCACAGAGTTAGGAACTGCAACCGACGATAAATAGGTGGCCAGTGTATGAAGTGGAGGGGAGAGACGATGCAGTGATACGTAGCTCGCCATTGGATGAGCGGTGGACTCTGTTACCGGATCAGCAAGACTTGGAGCACCAGAGGACGAGGACGACTGCGCAGGGGCAACGGGGCGGGAGTTGCGACGGGAATAGACCTGGATAAGAGGTGGCCGACAGGGAGGCGGAGTAGGGAGTGGTTGTGGTAGAGGTGTTGGAGGAGGTGTGTTAACCGGGAGGATGGGCCGCATGACAGGTTGTGGGAGAGTAGGTGCTGGAGAATGTGTTTCTGGAGCTGGAAAGAATGGCAGGTCTTCCCGGAAGATTACGTCAGCGGACACCGAAATTTTCCGAGTGAGAGGAGAATAACAGATGTAGCTTTTCTGTGTATGGGAGTAGCCAACAAACATTTGCTTAGTCGCTCTGGGATCTAGTTTGTCCGTAGATGGTCCCAAGGAGTGAACGTAACACGTACACCCGAAGATTCGAGGTGTGAGAGGGAAGGCAGGAGTAGAGGGAAAGAGAAGACTGAACGGACTGGCATTGTTGAGTACGGAGGAGGGGAGGCGGTTGATAATGAAGCAGGCGGTAGAGATCGCAAAGTTCCAATAGATCTTCGGAACGTTCATGTGAATCATGATCGAGCGGGCCATATTAAGGAGATGTCGGTTCTTTCGTTCGGCCACACCGTTTTGTTGAGGGGTGTAGGCACATGAGGTTTGTTGAATAATCCCGAATTCTGAGCATAAGCTCGAAAACTCATTGCCGGTGTATTCGCGAGCATTATCAGTGCGTATCGTTTTGACGGTGGTGGAGAAGTGAGTGCGGGTTTCAAGGATAAATGCCTTAAACACACGAGGTAATTCAGAGCGTTCGCGAAGTAAGTATAGCCATGTTGTGCGGGAGTAATCATCAATAAAAGTAATGAAATAGCGGAATCCAGAGATACTACAAATTTTATAGGGACCCCAGATGTCTGAATGAACAAGATCAAAAGGAGCGGAGCTCCGAGTACAATTTGCAGGAAAAGATGAACGCGGCTGTTTGCCGAGAATACATGATTCACATTGAAATGCATGAAAAGATACATCGGGTAGTGCCTTCTTGAGGATGGGGAGGAGAGCATGGCCGAGACGCTGATGCCAGTCAGCAGAAGAGACAGAGGCGAGGATGGTGGGAGAATCGTCGAGAAGGTAGAGCCCGTTGCGCAGCTGCCCTTTACCAATGGTAGTCCCCGTCCGTCGATCCTGTATCAGAAAAGAAGAACGTGAAAAAGTGACAGAGCAATCCAAATCAGTAGTTAGGCGGCTAACAGAGAGTAAGTTAAACGGGGAGCCCGGAACATGGAGTGCCGAGCGGAGAGAGATGGATGGGCTGACAGATAGGTCAGCTGAGCCGGACACAGAGACAGTCGCTCCATTGGCCACAGTGATATATTTTGGATGAGGAGCACCCGAATATGTTGGTGGCGGAAGAGAGGTGATATGATGAGTGGCACCCGAATCCACTATCCAGCGAGGACTAGTGGAGAGACAAACGATACCTGGGCTGGATACGAAGGCGACTGAGGCAGGTGGAGTCATCATCCCTTGGAGTTGCTGGAACTGTAGGCGGACTGCCTCAAGATCGGCACGAGAGACCGAGGAGCTATCTTCAACGACTGCTGCAGTCGGTCGTGGAGGAGGAGGATTGCCCGTCTTCCGAAAGCAGGTGGACTCATAATGGCCATCACGACCACAGAAGGAGCACTTCGGCCGTCCTCGTCCACCACGACCCCTTCCACGGTAGGTAGACCGACCTCCTCGGCTAGAAGGAGGAGGAAACGAAGGAGCAGGGACATTTTGGAGAAGAGCCGGTGAGGGAGGAGCAAGAGCCTCCGGAGGTTGTGATACTTTGAGTAGCATGGAGCAGACAGCCGATAAGGATGGAGTGGGAGTCGAGGCCAGAACTTGTGCCCGAATACTCAGAAGATGTTGAGGAACACGGGCCATTAACAGAGCAATGCAGACGGCCTCTCTTTGCGCGCGCTGAGTAGCTAGATCAGAGGTGGGCGGCTGGTGTTGAAGCCACGCTTCGGAGAGTGACTTGACCCGAGCGACAACAGAGGTAATGTTCGGTCCACTGGTGTCCAGAGCCTGAAGATCAGAGATAATGTCGAAGAGACTTTGAAGACTGTCCTTACCGGAGTATAAAGAGTGGAGCTCGTCCCACATCCCTTTGGCCGTGGGCAGGTACATGACCATTTCATATGGTTCGCCCTCTAAAGAGTTAAGGATCCAGGTTTGGACCCGACCATCAGTCTTGAGCCACTCAGGAGTTGTAGTCGCCGGGGGATCATCGGTAAGATGAGCGAGAAGACCCTTGGCCTGGAGGACCCGACGGATTGAGTGACCCCAAGGAATGAAGTTTTTCTTCCCGGAGAGGGAGATAGTAGTAATTCGCAGCTCATCACGAAGCTCACTAGGAGTGTGCAGATTACTTCCGCTCACGGGAGTGTGCTGTTGGGCGGCCTCAGTAGGCAAAGTCGAGGAGTTCGCAGATGAGCCCATTAGAGAGAGCGGCGGTCTGAAGAGAAGAGAGCAAGCCGGCATGAAGGAGAGCTGGACCGTAGGAGAGAGCTTGCTGCTGGAGATCGCTTGAGGGAGATCGCTGGAAGAGGCAGCGGCAGGGAGAAGAGCGCTGCTGAGAGAGCGTGCTGCTGGAGACCGCAGAGGAGATCGCTGAAGATTGCTGCTGAGGAGCACGCTGCTGGAGAGCCAATTGCGGAAGATAGACCGCTGGAGAGCTCGCTGCGAGCAGATTGCGCGAGAATACCGCTGGAGACCGCGGAGATTGTTGCGGAGATAGACCACTGGAGACCGCGCTGGAGACCGCGGAGATCGGCGGTCGGAGAGCGCTGGAGATTGCTGCTATGAGATCGCTACTCGATCGCTGTGGAGATCGGCGGTATGAGATCGCGGCGGAGATCGCTACCAGAGCTGTGGAGGAGAGACCGGTGCGGGAGATCGCTGCTGGAGATCGTTGTGGAGAATTCCAGGGGACGCCGGCGGAGATCGCTGCGGAGGAGAGACCGGTAGGGAAGAGGGGCCCACAGACAGCGGGAACCTATAAGAAGGCCCGAGGAGGAGGCTGGATAGGAAGTTTTCACGGGGAGGGCGGGCAGGGAGCGGTCTGGAAATTGGAGACCGGAAAAAAAGGGGGGGGGGGGCGGTCAGGAAAAATAGTGACCGGAAAAAAATTAAACCTGCTCTGCTACCATGTAGGAAAAAGCAAAAGCTTGTATATTTCTTGTATATAGTATACAAAAGGAGAGTACATATTTATAGGAGAGAGAAGTCCTATACACAATGTGGGACTAAAGAAAACTAGAAGAGAAGTAAATGAGCCACTAAATGGGCCAAACCTATGGGCTATTTCAACACTCCTAATAGCTTTTACGTTTGTGGGAGGGGGGAGTTTTTCCATTACTTCAATCTTGGCCCTATCGACCTCGATCCCCTTGCCCGAAATTTTATGGCCAAGGACTAGTCCTTCCTTGACCATAAAATGACATTTTTCCCAATTAAGCGCTAAATTCGTTTTCTCACATCGCTGCAACACGCGCTCGAGATTTTTTAAACAGTTTTCAAATGAACTCCCGTACACGGAAAAATCGTCCATAAATACTTCCATCACCTCCTCCACTAACTCGTCAAAAATTGCCAGCATACATCTTTGGAATGTAGCTGACGCGTTACAAAGACCGAATGGCATCCTTCGATAAGCGAAGGTGCCAAAGAGACAAGTGAAAGTGGTTTTCTCTTGGTCGTTGGGCGAAATTGGAATTTGGAAGTATCCCGACAAACCATCGAGAAAACAGTAGTAGGAGTAACCCGAAAGGCGTTCTAAAATTTGGTCGATAAATGGTAGAGGGAAGTGATCCTTACGGGTGGCATCATTTAATTTCCGATAGTCGATGCACATCCGCCAACCCGTAACAGTACGGGTTGGGATCAATTCGTTATTTTCGTTCGCAACTACCGTGACACCACCTTTCTTTGGCACGACTTGTACTGGGCTAACCCAAGTACTGTCCGATATCGGGTAGATGATTCCCGCGTCCAGAAGTTTTATAACTTCGGTCTTAACGACTTCTTTCATGTTAGGGTTTAGCCGTCGTAGAGGCTGGACTGAATTTCGGGAATTATCTTCGAGAAATATTTTATGAGTGCAGAAAGATGGGTTTATACCCTTAATGTCCGATAATTGCCACGCAATTGCGTGGCGGTGCTTTCTTAAGACCATAGTCAACTCAGAAATTTCTGAGTTGCTAAGATCGGATGAAATGATGACGGGTAGCTTAGACTCTTTTTCCAAAAACAAGTATTTAAGGTGAGGGGGGAGTTGTTTCAACTCCAATACGGGTGGTTCTTCATAAAAAGTCTTGATTTTTAATTTTTCTAAAAATAATGGTTCGGGTGGTGTGGGGTGAGAAACTTCTTCTTCATCACAAAAGAGCTCTACGGGCTCGGAATCACTACTCGCCGATGAAACTAACTCGAGGGATGAATCGAACTCACAACACTCTTCTAAGTAAAAACATGAATCGTCATTTTCTAGCGTGCTCCACATCGAGGAATTTATGCCGAAAGTAACTAAATCGTCTCCAACCCGTATGAGGAGCTTTCCGTTACTTACGTCGATAATAGCGCGGGAGGTGGCAAGGAAGGGGCGGCCGAGTATGAGGGGTACTTCGGCATCCTCTTCGATGTCAAGAATGACAAAATCCACCGGGAAGATGAATTTGTCAACCTTGACGAGCACGTCCTCCACTATTCCTATCAGATATTTTAAAGAACGATCCGCTAATTGGATACTCATTCGAGTGGGCCTTGGATTTCCTAGACCTAGCTTTTTGAACAAAGAAAACGGCATAAGGTTGATGCTTGCTCCAAGATCCGCTAAGGCGTGTTTTACTAACGAATTGCCAAATAGACATGGGATGGAAAACCGTCCCGGGTCATTTGCTTTTTTCGGCAATTTGTTGAGTACAACCGCGGAGCATTCTGCGTTTAAAGAAATATGGGAAATATCTTCTAACTTTTTCTTATTGGAGAGCAACTCCTTAAGATATTTCACATATTTAGGCATTTGTGAGATAGCCTCGCAGAAAGGTACAGTAATATGGATTTGTTTTAAAACATCTAAATACTTTTTATAATTTTTTTCGGCGCTTTCATTTTTAAATTTCGATGGATACGGAATATTAGAAGTAGGAGCGCGCGGATTTAAAATAGAAGTGTGCGGAGCTATCGTAGCGGGCAAATTCGAAAATGAATTAAAAGTAGGAGGAGAGGAAATTACCTTGGGTTCGTCCTGTTTTTGAATCACCTCCTTCCCGCTTCGGAGTGTAATCGCGTGCGCGCTCTCCTTTGGATTTTGCTCGGTGTTCCCCGGTAGTGCTCCTTGTTGACGCTCAGAAATCATCTTTGCGAGTTGGCCCACTTGATTCTCTAAATTTTTCATCGATCCGGTAAGGTTCCGGATGTTCGTTTCATTTGTAGCAACATATTTTGCAAAAACCTCTTCAATCGGAGAGAGTTTTTGCTGTTGCGGTGGAAAACCGGGTGGATTATAATTTTGAGAAATCAAATTTGGAGGCGGAGTTAAGTTAAGAAGTTGATTAGGGGGAGGTTGATTTAAATTCATAGGACGCTGATCATTTCCTTGGCTGCTCCATGAGAAATTCGGATGATTCCTATAACCCGCATTGTATGTGTTGTTATACGGAGCGGTGTTGGGGTTATAGGAAGGCCGAGGCGGATTTCCCATGTAGTCAACATGTTCTTCAATTAAAACGTTATTAGCCCAAGGAGGAGTGGCGGAGGAAGCAGACATCTCCGCCACTTGCTTTGTTAACCGCTCAACTTGTAAAGCCAAATTTGCGTTTGCGTCTATTTCAAAAATTCCGGCCGGCTTATTAGGCCGCGCTCGGGGCATGTTCCATTGATACGCATTTGTGGCCATCTCTTCGAAAAGCTCTTGAGCGGCGATCGGGGTTTTGTTATTTAATGTCCCCCCGGCGGCCGCATCAATCATTTGCCTCGTTTGGAGATTTAAGCCAATATAAAATATTTGCACTTGTTGCCAAGTGGCAAGTGCGTGGTGAGGGCATCGACGCAAAAGCTCCTTGAAGCGCTCCCATGTGTCATAGAGAGTCTCCGAGTCGATTTGCATGAATGTCGCAATATCCGTGCGCAATTTAGCGGTCTTTGAAGGCGGGAAATATTTATTAAGAAATTTTTCCGCCATTTCGGCCCATGTACTGATGGATCCCCTAGGTAGGGAGCCCAGCCACTGCTTGGCCTTAGACCGCAAAGAAAAAAGAAAAAGACGTATTCGAATGGCGTCATCGGTGACGCCATTGATCTTAAAAGTGTCGCAAATTTCAAGAAAGTAAGAGATATGTGAATTTGGATCCTCGTCCGGTTGACCATCAAAGGTCACCGATTGTTGCACCATTTGTATGATGCTGGACTTGATCTCAAAATTATTGTTCGCCACCGTGGGGCGAACAATACTCGATTGTGTGCCTTCCAAATTCGGCCGCGCATAATAGGATATGGTCCGTTGCGCGTCCTCATTAGGATTTGGCTCGTTAAGATTAGGAGGATTAAGATTATGATCCATATTTGCTGCGTTAGTGTCCCCGATCGACTCTTCAGATTCTACTTGATTTCCCTAATCACGAGAACGGCGGTGCCTCAAGAGGGTTCGCTCGATCTCCGGATCAAAAGGAAGAATCGAAGTGCTACCTCGGGTCATACACTAAAAAGAGAAGAATGGAAGAGGAAAAACTGAAATAATTTTTTTTTCTTTTTGAAATTTAGAAAAAGGAAAATAAAATAAGAAGAAACATGATAAAATAATAGTTATCCTCTTTTCAAAATATCTACGCAAAATCCCCGGCAACGGCGCCAAAAACTTGATATTGTTTTTTCGGTTTTGAAATTTAGTGAAGATTTGAGATTTTCTCCAAAACTATATCCGATGAAGGCAAGTGTACCTTATCGTCTATAGTATAGGATATTTAGGAATATCAAGGTCGTATTCCACGGGGCGCGTTGATTACTTCTACTTCGAGGAAAATCGCCATTATCTTATCGACGAAAATTTGATTGATTTGATTTTGCTTAACTAAAATTAAAACTAATTGCAAGCTAAATGAAAGGATTAAACGAAGACAAAAATACTTAATGCTCAACCATAGTGGAGGGGGAAAAGGAAAGAAAAATCATTGCATGAAAGAAAGAGTGCTTAAGGAAAAAGAGAACATGAAGGAAATATAACTTAATTTTATTGAAAACCAAAACGATTACAAGCTTTAATTAAAAAGATTACAAGCTAAGAAGGAAAAGATTTCAAGCTTTAACTAACTATTGCATAGAACTAAGAACTAGCACATTACATGAATTAAAAAGGAAGAACATGAAATTGAAAAGCATGAGAAAGCATTGAAAAACTTCACTAACAGCTCTAGCAGCACCTCCCCCACTCCAAAATTCTGAACCCTGGACTCAAGGAGAGCCTCTGAATTTATAGGAAAAAAATTTCAGATTACACGCCCTCGGTCACGGGCGTGACCTAGGGCGTGACTGCACTATTCACATCGGATCCGACAGCGGCGTGGGCTTTCTGAACGGCGCGGCGAAAAGTGACATGTCACGGGCGTGACATGTCGGGTCACGACTGTGACTTTGGACGGCTGCATTAAATGCGGCGTGGGCTGGAATTCGGCGCGGCGGCGAAGCAGAGATCACGCGGGAAAGTCACGGCCGTGACATGTGGGTCACGGGCGTGACTCAAGTTGACTTCTCGACTGCAGCTCCACGTCTCGACGGTGGCTCTACGTGGAAGATTCTAAGATTACACGCCCCCGGTCACGGGCGTGACTTTGGGTCACGGACGTGACCTGGGGCGTGACTTGGTGTGGACTGGTTCAAACAGCGTGGCATCGATTCTGGACTGATCTTCAGGTTACACGCCCTTGGTCACGGGCGTGACCGAGGGCGTGACATGCCATTTTTCCCGATTTGTCCCAAAATTCTGCAAATATTGAAGTTAAGCTAAGTTAGAATCAAAATTACAAAAAGGACAACTTATAACCTAAAATTGACATAAAAAGGAAAATTCACATTAAATATTTACAAAATTTTCTATTAAAAAGTTATAAAAATACTACTTATCACTAACTTATTGAGCCGGGGTTGAGATGAGCTGCGAATGGAGTAGAGAAGCAGCTCGGGCGGTCTATAATCCGAGACCGTAGTTTGCCTTCTGGACTTGAGCCCTGAATATAACCCTCTCGATGACGGCCTGTCGATAGGCAGACCGCGCGGCTTGGTTTTGATGAACCGAAAGACTTGTGCTAATAATTGAAATTGGAGTTTAGGCGCTTAGCTTAGCAGACCGCCCAGTCTGATAGGTCCATTATGTCGATAGCGGTCTTCTGGGTAAACACATGTCACGTTTGCAATTAACACAATACCAAGATTAGAGCTAAAGGCACTAACTTATTTTTCCGGTTTTTGCATAAGATCCATGAGATTCGTTTCACAAAGGTGCTCAAACTCACAATGCTTATGAAGACTTATCAGGAGAATGAGTAGTGCTTGGAGAGTATCCTTGTTAGCTTGATTGATAACATATATTATTTTTATGATTTTGCGTACAATAAATTATATATATATATATAATTTTTTCAAAGGACCCCGAATCTATCGAAATCTACCCACATAGATAGACACACTTTAACTTGTATACAATAAACCATAACAATATTGTTTCGGCCCAAAGTTCTAAGTTTTATATATGGAAAAATGAACTACGTGATACGGATTCATGAAGTCATTCCTAGCGCGTTTACACAATATCATGAGATATAACATGTAAGCCTAGAAATTTCTACTTGATTGCACTCTCTAAAGATGTGTGAATCGTGAATAGTCACTGTTGTACCTAAAACCTCACACATACTTAGAGGCATATCAAACATACAGTATATATCTAATAACACTCAGTAACTAATACCAATATATTGAGACACATCATAATAAAAATCATACAATGTAAACAATGATCAAACATTCCTAAATAAACACATTGTATAAAATCTATATGCTTTAAACTCTAGTCATGCGTGTTCTCAACTAATGAATTCTTCATTTTTTATTAATTTAAATGTAAATTTTAAAACAAACAGAAATGAGCATTTAAACCCATCAAGCACAAGCATATTCTTGGTTTTTGAATTGTTTTTGAAATTTCGTAGTTGACTTTAAGTAATTTTCTGGAAAACACAAAAGTCTTTAAAGACAACATAAATGATCTATCATGCCAGATAAAAATACTGGAATAAAGAAAATTGAGAAATAATAATATTATGCTACCACCGGCGATAGGTGATACTGCGCGGCGTTAGCAATAGAAAGTTGATCTTTTGCTTACAAAACATATTTTTTGATAATTGTTCTTTTTGATTTTTATGACTAATATTTTTAATAGGGGCGCCATCAATTACCCCAAGTAGTTTTTAAGAATCATTGAAGACATTTCGGATTTTAGATTTTTGGCCTAATTCCCCTAAATTGTCGAAAAGATATATAAAGATTTCTTGTGTTTTCAAGTTCATGTAGGCTCAAGGAAAAATCAAATATGCAAACACAAGAAAGCGCATGTCAGAACAACTCAAATATGCATGATATAAATAATCATAGTGTGAATTAATGATCATGCTGTGATGAGAATGAGTACGCCATAGATTAAAGTACCCAAGGCTATATGTCTACACCCTAGCCCCGTACTAAGTGACGGGTGGGCATGAGGAGCTACACACATGTCGTAGGTTGGAGTGTTAATCCCATATGCACACAAAAGAACTCGCTCAACCAAACACTCTTTCCCCCCACTGCCTCGCAAGACCCCACTGAAACCCTCCCCGGTTAAGGATAAGACATGGTTTACAGGTTAGCGTCTCTATTACACAACCCTACGCCCCCGCTATCGTGAGACACTTTATATGGGTAAATGATCGTAGGCATACTACACGTGTAAGCCTAAAGACTGTTTAGAGTTTAACTTTCTATGCACAAAAGTAAAACAACATATGAAAATCAAATTGCAATGGAAATTGAAATGAAACATGTCTGTAGTTTTCACGTTTTAAGTTTTCTATTTTATTTTTTAACCAAAAATGAACTAAAATGAAACAACACTAACAAGATTGCAGCAACAACAAAAAACCAGATGAAACCAATTTTGAGGAAGCTCAGCTACCGCCGGCAGTACGTTACTGACTGGCAGTATTACACAGGGATTCGATTTTTCTTGTAAATCGGTCAGTTTTTGGATTCTTTCGCTTTCGATTTTTCTCAATTATGATCTCTCGATGTAATGCCTATCTAAAGGTGCGAAAACATCAGATAAAAATACGAAAAATTGCTGATTTAGGATTTGTGGCCTAAGACCCCTAATACTCCCAATTTTTAACCTACTCGTTGAGAATCATGCATCAGGGAGTGGATTGTTTAATACGAGGTGTATATATATATATAGCTTGTACTACACAGCTAAAGGACTTACCGTTGTTCCCCGACATGTTAATCCACGGATCACATGTTATCTTTGTGTTTAGCCGGATTTCACACCTATCAAGATGATGAGGGTAAAGTCTGGTTACCCAAGTTGTTCCACACATAGTGTAGGTGGAAGACTTTGGTAGCCAGGTTTGTGTTCTAGCTTTTGAAACTTTCTTCATGCATGAGACAAAAGTGTGACCGAACTTTTTACATTGGGCACACTTAATGTACACGGTGGATGCCGCCTTTTGCGTTTTGAGTGGGCTCATGCTGGAAGATGAAGATGAACGTGTAGATTTATAGTTTGATCTTTTGTTTCAGAATTATGCTTATTTGCTGGAAAATGGCTACCGCCGGCGGTAGTACAATCGCTAGGCGGTAGATGTTCGTTCTTATAACCCAGTTCGAATTTTCCTGATCCATGACACTGAAATCTCAGCAGCATATCTAGTGATTTCTGACCTATTCCGAATTTTTGAACAACACTATTCAGGCCATGGATCCTAGCCTTTAATGCGGTGTTTTCTGTGATAAGCATTTCACACCGGTTTGCAACTTCTTTCTCGTTGTTGTTAATATGGCCGAGAGACATTTGCGGCCTTTTCTCCAAGTCCTTCCTCTTTATAGTAGGAGTTTTGTTTGAGGAGGAAGTCTCTCACTCTTGGCAATCAATGTTCTCTTTGCCATATTTTATCAATTGTTTATTCAAGCTTTTTAAGTCTTCTTTCATTTGTTCATTTTCAGATATTAAAAAACTATTTTCATCAAGAAGATTGTCTAATGCATCGCATATACGTTCATATAAAGCATGGATTTCTATATACGATGTAGGGGTTACCTCAGTGTCACTATGGACACTGGATTCGCTGTCATATTCTTATTGATGTGTCCCCATGATGCAAAGATTTGCCTCATCATCACTGCTTAAACTTGAGGTGCTTGATTTTGCGGATGTAGTGTCATCCCATGTTGATGCCTTCAAGGCCTTTTTCTTTTCTTTGCCTCGGTTCTTCCTTTCATCTTCCTTCAGGAGCTTTGGACACTCTCTCTTGATATGTTCGTACTTGTGGCAATGATAGCATTCTGGCGTGGATTTATCTTCATCGCTTTTTGTCTCCTCTGACGGTTTGCTCCTAGTTCTCTTTCCATCCGTACCGTTCTTCATAAACTTTCGGAATGTATTCCTTCGTTTCGGATTTCTCATGAATTTCTTGAACCCTTGGGCGTAGAAGCTTTCTTCATCATCGATCTCTTCGGACA
Organism: Dactylorhiza incarnata; assembly: GCA_033032865.1. NCBI lineage: Eukaryota > Viridiplantae > Streptophyta > Magnoliopsida > Asparagales > Orchidaceae > Dactylorhiza > Dactylorhiza incarnata. The sequence goes on from JAWHQI010000015.1 coordinate 10,216,658, forward strand.
CCTTCATTTTTTTACCCGCTTTGAGTGCAAGAGATTTCTTCTTCGGCTCTCTAGGATATTCTTCCGCCTGAATTTTCAGTTCCAGCTCAGGGATCTTCAGATTCCCAATAAGGCCTTAAATCTCCAAGACACTAATATCATGCGACTCAGCAATGGCGGTCACCTTCGGATTGAACTGCGCAGGGAGGGATCTCAGGATCTTCCTCATCGGATCTCCATTTGTAAAAGTCTTTCCGAGTGACCCCGAGGCATTGACGATTTTCATGAAGCTAGTGTGCACACTGCCCACCTCCTCGTCGATCCCCATGCAGAACTGTTCATATTCAGATTCTAGCCGGAACAACTTCGACTCCTTTACCTGCGAGGTACCCTCACGCGTTAGTTCCAGTAAAAGCCAGATATCATACGCTGTTTCACAATTACATATTCTATTAAACTCCATCTTATCTAGCTCACAAAATAGAGAGTTCATAGCTTTAGCATTATTGGTACACCTCAACTTGTCTACGTCATCCCACTTCCTGTAGTTTTAATAGCGTTTGATCTCCTGCCGTGATAGTGGGTCCAGTGTATTTTGATTCAACTATGGTCCATACGTCCATGTTTTGAGTCATCAAAAATATTTCATGCGCGTTCTCCAATGACTATAGTCATTTCCAATAAACAGTGGGGGTTTACTCACTCCTTATCCCTCAGGGAAGGCGTAATTGATGTTGGTCATCTTACTTCAGGATTTTAATCCTTTTTGAAGTAACCTAGTTTTGATACCACTTGTTGGATCTAGTGGTCATCCTTAGAGGGGGGTGAATAAGATTTTCAGTGAATAATGTGAGTTTTAACGATTCTGCAGCAGGAATACGCTTTTTTGACGCTAGCGCTGGGCGGCAGGGTTACCGCCGGCGGTATCTCACAGAAATCGTACTCTCGTCCTACAGAAGATCGTTTCAGAGTACACACACAAAGTATTTCAAGACACAACAAGAGTCATATGTAATTGCAAAGTAGGCAAAAGAAATTGTATACATTATAATCTTCAATTATAGTTTACAATTACAAAACTAGATCTCCATGACGCCGGAGATCGGAATCAACAAATCGAAAACTCTTGGGTTTTTTATACCGACCCTCCCCCTGAGGACTGGTTGGCTCTCTCTCTTCTCTCCGAAGATCATCGAGCCAGCTCTTGTAAAACCCCACCTTAGTTTTGCCACAAATTCGTAGTCCGGCCGGGCCCCGTGATAAAATAGCAAACCAAGAAACGGTAATAATAATTGGTACATAGCTGGTATAAATTAAAAGTGCTAAAGAGTACTTACAGCGGAAATAAAGAATGAAACTAGGGGCAAAGTGTACCTCGAAAGCTGAATTCACAGAGCCACTAAAATTGAAAGAGTCAACATACTTGAAAGACTGAAATCTTATACAAAGTCTGTTATAAGAAACATAAGAAAATCTGGATACACGTCCAACATTACATAACAGTACTGAAGAAATAAACTACTGAAAGTAGCAAACTATATAGGAAAACATCGGCAAACGCGCTCATCCTAGGCGCAACACCCCACCTGTGACCCCTGTAATAATAAGCCCAAAAATGGGTCAGCCCAACTGGAGAGTAAGAAAGACTACTCTTCTTAGTGACACTAAAAATATTTGGAAGAAACATGTGTGCATGCTTTTTAAAATAATATTTTCATGCTATGAAAATAAAATATTTACTTTTATACTGTGCATACTTTTCTAAAAACAGGGCAGAAAATTAAATGTCTGTTCTAGTATAACCATGTCATATATTTTAATCATGATTAGATAATATTTAACCATAGGGATTTTCTACATATCGGCATGTACGTGAATTCTATTTGTCTTAAGCTTGTCATCCTTCATAATCTAACTGGAGTAGTTTCTTATGCGCATTCTAACGATCCGAGTCTCAACTAATGAACGTAGAGGTTCTCATGTCCCAAGGACATAAACTCGCATCTTCTGAATGGAGAAAACGTCTCCCTGAAATGAGGCTCATAAGGACTGCTATGCCCTATGAGTAAGATAGTGCGCCTCTATCTATCACGAAGGAAAATCTCAATCATGCCTCCTAATAAAGTTTTCCGTTAACTGTTGGATTTCAATTTTACTAAAATGACTAATTATATATATATAAAGTGTTTCCCTAACATGTTGAACATTAATGTCTGGATTAACGTGGTTGAACAATCTTATAATTATCCCCCTACTATACGAGGAAATATAATCTGTGCAAATAGTTATTTGATATGTCTAACTAAAAAGAATATAATTTCTTACCGTGGTATTGCGGCGTTCGTACACAAGACGCGGCGGCATAGTTCCTTTTTGAAATTTCCCGCAACACTTGATCCCTTTTCCGATCTACGAGGACTCAAGCCCTAAATTTTGAGAACATAAAAACCATAATTACATCTATTTCCCAACTTCTAAGGTTTACGTTGTAAACTAGAATATTTCAGATGAACCTAAGAGCGTCAAAGGATTATATGACGATGGATAACTACTTGCTACGACTAAAGGGAAAAGACGGGAACTTAAGGATCAGAGATTCCCCTCTGATTTGGGGAAAGAGGAAACCTCAATCTATTGGACGACTCCTTGAAGCGACAGGAACTTCAGTCGAGCCAGACATCACCACTGCCGATACCTATGGATGAAGAGGAGGGGTCGATGGTTACCTGCGCAGACACCGCCGCCGACCTCTGTCTGGGCAGTTCCAATTGGCTGAACAAGGCACACCTTTTGCTGTAGAAAGCCACCACAAGACGGCTGCTGGGAGGAGTAGATGGAGGTCTCCCAAATCAGCACCCGTTGAGGATTTCTGCGAGTGGGGAAAAGAGGTTGCCGAGTCTTTACCAGAGGAAAGAGATGGATCCAACCCTTCGGCCGTCGATGACGATCAGGGAGAGGATGCGAGCGCCGACAAACGCAGGAGATAGGGAGCCCTAAATCTCGCTCGGGTCGAGAGGGAGAAAGAAGGGATCGGCGGTTCCGCTTAGCGAGAGGATGTCGCGTGAAATAGGATTCAGCGTCGGTTGGAGGATTTAATTGAGTGGTAGCGTGTAGGGTGCGGTTATGGAAACCGTGGGGCTGCAGTTATCTTGTTTGAGGCGTGAATTTAAGAGGGGAACGTTTTCCTGAGATTCTTAATAGGAAATTAAGGTTTAAATCACAACACAAGATATGATTGTCAATCCTTAATAACGACTGTCTACGCGTGACGCTCTAGCATAAATGTTGAGACGCGTCTAATAACATTGCAAATATTTTTGTTAATAGATTAACTTGCACGCAACTATTGTTCGTAAAAAGGATTGTACCTCGTTCCGACGTTGGCTTGATCATTCTTGGTCAAGATTGGACTCTGCGATCAATTTTTTTTATTTTTGCATATTAATTTACGGTTGTTACAAATCTCCCCTCCTAATAAGATTTTCGTCCTCGAAAATTACTATCATACCTGAGTCAAAAAGGAAGGCATAATCTGCATTGCTCCGGAGTTCATCTTCTTTTTCCCATGAGTACTCTGGCCTGCCACAGTTCATCCAAAGGACTTTAACAAAACGGATCTCTCTGCTACGGAGCTTCTGAACTCTTGAGTCCACTATCCTGACTGGCTTGATATTAATGCTAAGATTTGATTCGATTGGTGCTTCTTCAGTACTGATTATCTGACTGGGATCTCTGACCGCTCTCCTCAGATAGGAGACGTGGAATACGTCGTGTAGACCACTCATTTCTTCGGGCAAGGCCAATCTGTAAGCAACATCACCTATGCGCTCCAACACCTCGAAAGGACCAACGAACCTTTGACTCAACTTCTTCATCCGCTTGACTCGAGAGACTCCCTTGACTGGTTTGACCTTCAGATAGACGTAGTCTCCTACGCTGAACTCCACTGATCTATGCCTCTGATCATAATATTTGGCCCGACGATCCTGTGCTATCTTCATACGCTCCTGAATGAGTTTGATTCGAGCTGTGGTCTTGTCCACATATGATTCTTTGTTGGAAGACCTCTCCTCAACTTCAGCCCAGCACAACGGTGTCCGACACCGCCTACCATAAAGAGCCTCAAAAGGCGCCATCCCAATGCTAGCTTGAAAACTATTATTATAGGAGAACTCTACAAGGGTGACATACTTCTCCCATTTACCTCCAAAATTCAGAATGCACATACGGAGCATGTCTTCCATGGTCCTATTTGTGCGTTCTGTTTGCCCATCTGTCTGGGGGTGGAAGGCTGTACTGAAAAGTAGCTTAGAACCCAAACGCTCCTGAACGTACTTCCACTCCTTGGAGGTAAACCTGCCATCTCTGTCTGAAATTATTGTCTTAGGAACACCATGCAGTCGGACTATCTCATCCACATACAACTGAGCTAATTTCGGACCCTGATCCGTTTTCTTGTTAGGAATAAAATGGGCAACTTTGGAGAGACGGTCAACTATAACCCATAAAGAATCATTCCCACTCTGCGAACGGGGAAGGCCGTGAACAAAATCCATAGATATATCTTCAAAGTTCCACTCTGCGAACGGGTAAGAAAGACTACTCTTCTTAGTGACACTAAAAATATTTGGAAGAAACATGTGTGCATACTTTTTAAAATAATATTTTCATGCTATGAAAATAAAATATTTACTTTTATACTGTGCATACTTTTCTAAAAACAGGGCAGAAAATTAAATGTCTGTTCTAGTATAACCATGTCATATATTTTAATCATGATTCGATAATATTTAACCATAGGGATTTTCTACATATCGGCATGTACGTGAATTCTATTTGTCTTAAGCTTGTCATCCTTCATAATCTAACTGGAGTAGTTTCTTATGCGCATTCTAACGATCCGAGTCTCAACTAATGAACGTAGAGGTTCTCATGTCCCAAGGACATAAACTCGCATCTTCTGAATGGAGAAAACGTCTCCCTGAAATGAGGCTCATAAGGACTGCTATGCCCTATGAGTAAGATAGTGCGCCTCTATCTATCACGAAGGAAAATCTCAATCATGCCTCCTAATAAAGTTTTCCGTTAACCGTTGGATTTCAATTTTACTAAAATGACTAATTATATATATATAAAGTGTTTCCCTAACATGTTGAACATGAATGTCTGGATTAACGTGGTTGAACAATCTTACAATTATCCCCCTACTATACGAGGAAATATAATCTGTGCAAATAGTTATTTGATATGTCTAACTAAAAAGAATTTAATTTCTTACCGTGGTATTGCGACGTTCGTACACAAGACGCGGCGGCATAGTTCCCTTTTGAAATTTCCCGCAACACTTGATCCCTTTTCCGATCTACGAGGACTCAAGCCCTAAATTTTGAGAACATAAAAACCATAATTACATCTATTTCCCAACTTCTAAGGTTTACGTTGTAAACTAGAATGTTTCAGATGAACCTAAGAGCGTCAAAGGATTATATGACGATGGATAACTACTTGCTACGACTAAAGGGAAAAGACGGGAACTTAAGGATCAGAGATTCCCCTTTGATTTGGGGAAAGAGGAAACCTCAATCTACTGGACGACTCCTTGAAGCGACAGGAACTTCAGTCGAGCCAGACATCACCACTGCCGATACCTAGGGATGATGAGGAGGGGTCGATGGTTACTTGCGCAGACACCGCCGTCGACCTCTGCCTGGGTAGTTCCAATTGGCTGAACAGGGCACACCTTTTGCTGTAGAAAGCCACCACAAGACGGCTGCTGGGAGGAGTAGAAGGAGGTCTCCCAAATCAGCACCCGTCGAGGATTTCTGCGAGTGGGGAAAAGAGGTTGCCGAGTCTTTACCAGAGGAAAGAGATGGATCCAACCCTTCGGCCGTCGATGACGATCAGGGAGAGGATGCGAGCGCCGACAAACGCAGGAGATAGGGAACCCTAAATCTCGCTCGGGTCGAGAGGGAGAAAGAAGGGATCGGCGGTTCCGCTTAGCGAGAGGATGTCGCGTGAAATAGGATTCAGCGTCGGTTGGAGGATTTAATTGAGTGGTAGCGTGTAGGGTGCGGTTATGGAAACCGTGGGGCTGCAGTTATCTTGTTTGAGGCGTGAATTTAAGAGGGGAACGTTTTCCTGAGATTCTTAATAGGAAATTAAGGTTTAAATCACAACAAAAAATATGATTGTCAATCCTTAATAACGACTGTCTACGCGTGACGCTCTAGCATAAATGTTGAGACGCGTCTAATAACATTGCAAATATTTTTGTTAATAGATTAACTTGCACGCAACTATTGTTCGTAAAAAGGATTGTACCTCGTTCCGACGTTGTCTCCCTTCCCACCCGGAAAATCTTTGAGCCCATTAGATCTCCCCGGTCTAGACGCCCTTCACGAAATCCTTCCCGGAGTCCGACGACCTGCCCGGTCGATTTCTCACGGACTCCTCGGAATCTGACGACCTCCCCGATCGATTTCTCCACGATACAAAAGAGAAGAAATAGAAATACAAAGAGTAGAAGATAAAAGTTTGCTCCCTCAATGTTGTCTACGGAGGCAGTGAGCGATCAGTGTTTTAGTTCACGTTCGTTGTGCACACAATCGTCCTCTGATTTGCATTCATTGTATTCGCTCTCCGAAGTTCTTCTTCGTACTTAATGAGGGAAAGAGTTCTTCTCCTTGGTTGGCAACTCTTTGTGGTAGAGACGCTGGAAGCCTGCTCCGTTTGTTCTAGGGTTCTGTGCCCGGAGTATCACCAATATAGGAGAAAAGAAATCTCTTTTATAAGAGTTTAAATAGCCTACCGTCGGCGGTATCGCTAGCGCCATGCGGTAGGTCCGTTTACATGTAAGGTAGGCGGCAGAGCTTTCCTTATGTTCATTAGTTAGCGCGGAGAGGTAGCGTTGTCGCAGAGCGTTAGCGCTAGCGTGAGCGGTAGGTGCTCTTGTTTAAGAATCTTGAGTCGCTGGCCATCTGTAGAGAAGGAAGGTGGCAGATCATTCCTTGTACCCCTGGGCTACCGCGAGCGTTAATAGTAATCGCGTAGCGGTAGTAACATGTTTGGTAACATTTCCTTTTCTGGTTTACCACCACTTTCTCTCGTTGATCACTTGGATTGCTGACGTAGACTCGAGGATAGCACGGGGCGTTAATGGTAGCACACGGCGGTAGTCGTCTAGACGTTATGCTCCTCTTCTAGTTGTCTTGACGACACAAACTGTCTAGACGATATTGCTAGTGCGCCGTGTTAGCGCTCGCGCCAGGGTAGGCTGTCTCGACGATATGCTCTCGATGATACGCTCTTTCCAGCCGATACTTTAGTCATCCAGTCGATGTGCATCTTCAAGTCGATATTGCTAGCGCGTCGCGTTAGAACTAGCGCCATCTGTAGGTTGAGCTAGCGCACCGCGTTATCTCTAGCACTGGTGGTAACTCACATCGTTGAGTTCCGACACGACTTCACACCTGTAAACCTGCACACTATACCCAAAGCATGTATGATCAAATACAACTTGGGATTGGTATTATCAAACCTGCGAGATGCAGAACGCATGTTCCAACAGTAATATCCTTAAATGACTAAAATGCTAAACCTGAACTGAAAGAATAAAAAAATTGAAAATGATATGAAAATATTTATTTAATCCAGGCTAAATGTTCTAATCTTGTGCCTTTGATAAAATGAAATGAAAAGATTTAAATTGTGGTGGTTTCCAATAAGTGCGGGTCGTTACACCGGTATCCTCTGTTGGCAAAGAATTTCTTCCACCGGGTCAACCAACCCAACAGGTCGCTTTTGAGCAAATAAGAGAAGATGCCATATCAAGAATGGCCTTCACCTTATCAGGAATCGGTGCAAGGCCATCCGGAGTGAGAAGATGCCCAAGAAATTTCCTTTTGTTTGCTCCAAACACGCATTTCAAAGGGTTCAATTTTAGTTTAAACCTTCGTAGAGTAGCGAACGTCTCTACGAGGTCTTCCAGATGCACCGAAAATGTTTTACTTTTTAGGAGGAGATCATCGACATAGACTTCGAGATTCCTCCCCTTTTGTTGTTCAAAGACTGTGTCCATCATTCTTTGGTACGTAGCGCCCGCATTTTTAAGGCCGAAAGGCATCACGAGGTATCAATAGCACCCATCGTTCGTAATGAAAAACGTATGTGGGATGTCAGGCTTATGCATTTTAATTTGGTGGTACCCGGAGAATGCATTTAAAAAGCTCATGAAATTATACCCAACCGCGGAATCTACTAAAACATCTATCCGAGGCAAGGGGTAGTAGTCTTTGAGGCACGCTTTATTGAGCTTTGTGAAATCCACACATACACCATTTCCCCCCTAATTTTTTTACTATTACAACATTCGACATCTATGTGAGGTATTGAATTTCAGAAATAAAATTCGCTTTAAGGAGTTTGACAACTTTTTCTGTAATTGGTACTGCCAGCTTGGTTGCCACCTCCCTTTTCTTTTGCTGGATTGGCTTGAAGTCAGGTGAGACGTTGAGATGATGGCAAGCAACGTCCGGGTCCACTCCGGGCATATCTTCCGCCGACTAGGCGAAGACATCCAAATTCTCCAATAGACAGGAGATCAGTTGAACTTTATCTTCCTCAGGCAGTTCCGCATTGATGATGAGTTTCTTCTCTTCCCCTTCAGCAATGGGGACTTCTTGGGTTACCTGGGCAGGTTCCAGGTGAGCCTCTTCTCGTTCTTTATTCTCCTCAGCCACTTTCGGAAGCTTGGCCACTTCGAGGATGTCAACTGGAAGCTCGGGAAATGGAGCGTCGGTAATCATGTTGACTGTTTTTACATAACACTCCCGAGCCACTTTTGGATCACTCCAGATCCGATACTGCCTTCCTTCAGCTGCAAACTTGAGTGCTAGATGGAAAGTAGACACCACCGCTCGATAAGCATTCAGAATGGGCCTTCCGAAGATGACACAGTAATGATTCACATTCGGAGGAAGGTCCTCTTGGCCAAAAGTAATGACCGACTTTTCTGGAGCAGAAGTAGAAGTGACCGCCACTTCCTGCTTGAAGACCCTTGCAACACTTGATTTCCTAGAAGATTCGGGTCCGGCTCCCCCATGAATGCAATAGATGTTGCCGATGGGTCACTCATCATTCACTTCAATGCATTCAGTGGCAGGGTGGATGTCGCCGTAATAACCGATATCTTCCACATCAGCACATTCCCAGCCGTCTTCCACTGTTTCCTTCCACTTGACGGTTGACGGTTCAACAGGAACCTCTTTCCTAACCAGACCTCAGAGCTTTCCCTCTCCCAAGAACTTTTCAATTAATAAGCGAAGGGCTCGACAATTCTCAGTTAGATGCCCTCCTTCCTTATGATATTCGCAGAAGAGGTTAGGATTACGGTTTCGGACATTCGACCTCAGGGGAGCAGGTCTTTTGAAATCAGACCTCTTTTGAAGAATCTGGACGACTTCGTCCATGGTGATGTTGAGGGGGGTAAATGATTCTTGTGAATCCTCATATTGAGCGGACGGAGCAACTGGAGGTGGTGGCGTAGTGTATTGTGGCAGATACACTGACATTATTTGCGGAATTGCCATAGGTGGAGCGGATGCAGCGGGCAACAACGGTTTCTGCTCTTGAAACCGTTGATGGTCGAAAGCGGGCTGCTTATGCCTGAAATTTCTTCCCCTTTGAGCACGGGGTTCAAAATCAGGTCGAGGTGGATGGTGATACTGTTGCTGATGGGTGGAAGAGGAGATGGATGGATCCTTATCGTTCAGCAGCTTTGCAACATAACCCGGGTTACTCTTCTCACCCCTGATAAACATATTTGCGAGGCTGATCATCTCTTGATAAGTCCTCGGTTCTCTGATATTCGCTTCAAATTTTAATGGCTCCTCTCTCAGGCCATGGATCAGAGAAACCGTATACAACTCTGGATCGACGTTCTGGATCTCCATGATCTCCTTTTGAAAATGATCGACAAAACGAGCTCACGTCTCGTCTTCGCGCTGCTTTATGTCAAATAGGGCCGCAAGGCCACTTTTCCTCTTCTTAGAAGTAGAGAATCTATGCAAAAACTCTCTGCGCAGTTCCGCGAAACAACTGATGGATTGGGGGTGCAGTCCATAGAACAATTCCCTCGCTTGTCCGTCGAAGGATGTCACGAGTAGTTTGCACCGAGTAGCCTCGGTGAGGGTTCTTAAGGCAACAACCGATTTGAAGGCCTGAAGATGAATGGTTGGATCAGATTCTCCGTTATACGCTGGCAAGCGTGGTTCTCTGAAATTATTTGGAGCTGGCTCTTCTCGAACTTCGTCCACGAAAGGAGAAGTTTCTTCGGCGTCCTCGTAAAGAAAGGGAACAGAGTAACAGGCCGCCGGAGCTGCGGCTACTCGCGGACAAGCCTCTTGGTAAGGAAGGCGGGTTGCGGCTTCCGGAGGATAGGCCGCTGGATAGGAGAGGCGAGCCGTATGAGAGGTCGCCCCTTGGAAATCATGAACCCGCGCCGACATGTTCTGGGCGGCCTCTTGATAGAAGGCTTGCCGAACTGTAAAGCCTTCCTGAGGCGGTTGAAGGTTGGCGACTTGAGGTAATGGATATGGAGGAGGAGGAGGAACCAGAGTTACTGCCTGGCTAGCCGCGGCTTGCTGAGGGATTAGCCGCTCGGTTAGCACAACTAGGGCCTGACTAATTGCTTCCAACCGCTGGTCGGTCAGCTTTTGAGCCCGCTCGGCTTCCTGCTTGGACTGCTCTAACGCCTCCCACAAGGAGTCATCACTGTGGTCAGAGCGGTCTCTCTGGACGAACTGGCGGTCTGTAATTCTGTCAACAATTTCACCAACAAATTGTTTATCTGAAGGTCGCGTGTATCTGTTGATGCCGAAATTGCACCTCCACGAGCGACGCTAAGAAAGCGAGAGAAAAGAGGAGGCTGCAGGTTGTCGGTTACTATTGACTTAGAGAAATTAGACCGCTAGCAGCGGTCGAGACCGAACTTCGCTCGTCACGGCGAATGCCACTCTTGTGACGGGATTTCCCTTGATTTAAGAAGTGTTTTACAGCGGGTTACAAGGCTAAGCAGGAAAGAAGCCGGCCGGGCAGCAAACCACAAGACAGTGAACTCGAGACCGCAGCTCTAACAAGCGAGCTCCTGTATTCGAGTGTGCGTGTCTTGGGAACGTCGCCCTCCTATTTATAGGCTCGGGGGCCTGCCCAAACGGGCAGGGATAAAATAACCGCCTTCTTGGATATAGGAGAATCGGGCAGGAGGTGACGGGATACAGGAAGAAAAAAGGAAAGAAGTCGCGCGGCCTGGCGGCTTGAGCTCCGATCTGTATTGAGCCGGGGTTGAGATGAGCTGCGAATGGAGTAGAGAAGCAGCTCGGGCGGTCTATAATCCGAGACCGTAGTTTGCCTTCTGGACTTGAGCCCTGAATATAACCCTCTCGATGACGGCCTGTCGATAGGCAGACCGCGCGACTTGGTTTTGATGAACCGAAAGACTTGTGCTAATAATTGAAAATGGAGTTTAGGCGCTTAGCTTAGCAGACCGCCCGGTCTGATAGGTCCATTATGTCGATAGCGGTCTTCTGGGTAAACACATGTCACGTTTGCAATTAACACAATACCAAGATTAGAGCTAAGGGCACTAACTTATTTTTCCGGTTTTTGCATAAGATCCATGAGATTCGTTTCACAAAGGTGCTCAAACTCACAATGCTCATGAAGACTTATCAGGAGACTGAGTAGTGCTTGAGGAGTATCCTTGTTAGCTTGATTGATAGCATATATTATTTTTATGATTTTGCGTACAATAAATTATATATATATATAATTTTTTCAAAGGACCCCGAATCTATCGAAATCTACCCACATAGATAGACACACTTTAACTTGTATACAATAAACCATAACAATATTGTTTCGGCCCAATGTTCTAAGTTTTATATATGGAAAAATGAACTAGGTGATACGGATTCATGAAGTCATTCCTAGCGCGTTTACACAATATCATGAGATATAACATGTAAGCCTAGAAATTTCTACTTGATTGCACTCTCTAAAGATGTGTGAATCGTGAATAGTCACTGTTGTACCTAAAACCTCACACATACTTAGAGGCATATCAAACATACAGTATATATCTAATAACACTCAGTAGCTAATACCAATATATTGAGACACATCATAATACAAATCATACAATGTAAACAATGATCAAACATTCCTAAATAAACACATTGTATAAAATCTATATGCTTTAAACTCTAGTCATGCGTGTTCTCAACTAATGAATTCTTCATTTTTTATTAATTTAAATGTAAATTTTAAAACAAACAGAAATGAGCATTTAAACCCATCAAGCACAAGCATATTCTTGGTTTTTGAATTGTTTTTGAAATTTCGTAGTTGACTTTAAGTAATTTTCTGGAAAACACAGAAGTCTTTAAAGACAACATAAATGATCTATCATGCCAGATAAAAATACTGGAATAAAGAAAATTGAGAAATAATAATATTATGCTACCACCGGCGATAGGTGATACTGCGCGGCGTTAGCAATAGAAAGTTGATCTTTTGCTTACAAAACATATTTTTCGATAATTGTTCTTTTTGATTTTTATGACTAATATTTTTAATAGGGGCGCCATCAATTACCCCAAGGAGTTTTTAAGAATCATTGAAGACATTTAGGATTTTAGATTTTTGGCCTAATTCCCCTAAATTGTCGAAAAGATATATAAAGATTTCTTGTGTTTTCAAGTTCATGTAGGCTCAGGGAAAAATCAAATATGCAAACAAAAGAAAGCGCATGTCAGAACAACTCAAATATGCATGATATAAATAATCATAGTGTGAAGTAATGATCATGCTGTGATGAGAATGAGTACGCCATAGATTAAAGTACCCAAGGCTATATGTCTACACCAATTTTGAGGAAGCTCAGCTACTGCCGGCGGTACGTTACCGACTGGCAGTATTACACAGGGATTCGATTTTTCTTGTAAATCGGTTAGTTTTTGGATTCTTTCGCTTTCGATTTTTCTCAATTATGATCTCTCGATATAATGCCTATCTAAAGGTGCGAAAACATCAGATAAAAACACTAAAAATTGCTGATTTAGGATTTCTGGCCTAAGATCCCTAATACTCCCAATTTTTAACCTACTCGTTGAGAATCATGCATCAGGGAGTGGATTGTTTAATACGAGGTGTATATATATATAGCTTGTACTACACAGCTAAAGGACTTACCGTTGTTCCCCGACATGTTAATCCATGGATCACATGCTATCTTTGTGTTTAGCCGGATTTCACACCTATCAAGATGATGAGGGTAAAGTCTAGTTACCCAAGTTGTTCCACACATAGTGTAGGTGGAAGACTTTGGTAGCCAGGTTTGTGTTCTAGCTTTTGAAACATTCTTCATGCATGAGACAAAAGTGTGACCGAACTTTTTACATTGGGCACACTTAATGTACGCGGTGGATGCCGCCTTTTGCGTTTTGAGTGGGCTCATGCTGGAAGATGAAGATGAACGTGTAGATTTATAGTTTGATCTTTTGTTTCAGAATTATGCTTATTTGCTGGAAAATGGCTACCGCCGGCGGTAGTACAATCGCTAGGCGGTAGCTGTTCGTTATTATAACCCAGTTCGAATTTTCCTGATCCATGACACTGAAATCTCAGCAGCATATCTAGTGATTTCTGACCTATTCCGAATTTTTGAACAACACTATTCAGGCCATGGATCCTAGCCTTTAATGCGGTGTTTTCTGTGATAAGCATTTCACACCGGTTTGCAACTTCTTTCTCGTTGTTGTTAATATGGCCGAGAGAAATTTGCGGCCTTTTCTCCAAGTCCTTCCTCTTTATAGTAGGAGTTTTGTTTGAGGAGGAAGTCTCTCACTCTTGGCAATCAATGTTCTCTTTGCCATATTTTATCAATTGTTTATTCAAGCTTTTTAAGTCTTCTTTCATTTGTTCATTTTCAGATATTAAAAAACTATTTTCATCAAGAAGATTGTCTAATGCATCGCATATACGTTCATATAAAGCATGGATTTCTATATACGATGTAGGGGTTACCTCAGTGTCACTATGGACACTGGATTCGCTGTCATATTCTTATTGATGTGTCCCCATGATGCAAAGATTTGCCTCATCATCACTGCTTGAACTTGAGGTGCTTGATTTTGCGGATGTAGTGTCGTCCCATGTTGATGCCTTCAAGGCCTTTTTCTTTTCTTTGCCTCGGTTCTTCCTTTCATCTTCCTTCAGGAGCTTTGGACACTCTCTCTTGATGTGTTCGTACTTGTGGCAATGATAGCATTCTGGCGTGGATTTATCTTCATCGCTTTCTGTCTCCTCTGACGGTTTGCTCCTAGTTCTCTTTCCATCCGTACCGTTCTTCATAAACTTTCGGAATGTATTCCTTCGTTTCAGATTTCTCATGAATTTCTTGAACCCTTGGGCATAGAAGCTTTCTTCATCATCGATCTCTTCGGACACCTTCATTTTTTTACCCGCTTTGAGTGCAAGAGATTTCTTCTTCGGCTCTCTAGGATATTCTTCCCCCTGAATTTTCAGTTCCAGCTCAGGGATCTTCAGATTCCCAATAAGGCTTTAAATCTCCAAGGCACTAATATCATGCGACTCAGCAATGGTGGTCACCTTCGGATTGAACTGCGGAGGGAGGGATCTCAGGATCTTCCTCACCGGATCTCCATTTGTGAAAGTCTTTCCGAGTGACCCCGAGGCATTGACGATTTTCGTGAAGCTAGTGTGCACACTATCCACCTCCTCGTCGATCCCCATGCGAAACTGTTCATATTCAGATTCTAGCCTGAACAACTTCGACTCCTTTACCTGCGAGGTACCCTCATGCGTTAGTTCCAGTAAAAGCCGAATATCATACGCTGTTTCACAATTACATATTCTATTAAACTCCATCTTATCTAGCGCACAAAATAGAGAGTTCATAGCTTTAGCATTATTGGTAAACCTCAACTTGTCTACGTCATCCCACTTCCTGCAGTTTTAATAGTGTTTGATCTCCTACCGTGACAGTGGGTCCAGTGTATTTTGATTCAACTTTGGTCCATACGTCCATGTTTTGAGTCATCAAAAATATTTCATGCGCGTTCTCCAATGACTATAGTCATTCCCAATAAACAGTGGGGGTTTACTCACTCCTTATCCCTCAGGGAAGGCGTAATTGAAGTTGGTCATCTTACTTCAGGATTTTAATCCTTTCTGAAGTAACCTAGCTTTGATACCACTTGTTGGATCTAGTGGTCATCCTTAGAGGGGGGTGAATAAGATTTTCAGTGAATAATGTGAGTTTTAACGATTCTGCAGCAGGAATACGCTTTTTGGACGCTAGCGCTGGGCGGCAGGGTTACCGCCGACGGTATCTCACAGAAATCGTACTCTCGTCCTACAGAAGATCGTTTCAGAGTACACACACAAAGTATTTCAAGACACAACAAGAGTCATATGTAATTGCAAAGTAGGCAAAAGAAATTGTATACATTATAATCTTCAATTATAGTTTACAATTACAAAACTAGATCTCCATGACGCCGGAGATCGGAATCAACAAATCGAAAACTCTTGGGTTTTTTATACCGACCCTCCCCCTGAGGACCGGTTGGCTCTCTCTCTTCTCCCCGAAGATCATCGAGCCAGCTCTCTCCCTTCCCACCCTGAAAATCTTTGAGCACACTAGATCTCCCCAATCTAGACGCCCTTCACGAAATCCTTCCCGGAATCCGACGACCTCCCCGGTCGATTTCTCACGGACTCCTCGGAATCTGACGACCTCCCCGATCGATTTCTCCACGATACAAAAGAGAAGAAAAAGAAATACAAAGAGTAGAAGATAAAAGTTTGCTCCCTCAATGTTGTCTACGGAGGCAGTGAGCGATTAGTGTTTTGGTTCACGTTCGTTGTGCACACAATCGTCCTCTGATTTGCATTCATTGTATTCGCTCTCCGAAGTTCTTCTTCGTACTTAATGAGGGAAAGAGTTCTTCTCCTTGGTTGGCAACTCCTTGTGGTAGAGACGCTGGAAGCCTGCTTCGTTCGTTCTAGGGTTCTGTGCTCGGAGTATCACCGAAATAGGAGAAAAGAAATCTCTTTTATAAGAGTTTAAATAGCCTACCGTCGGCGGCATCGCTAGCGCCATGCGGTAGGTCCGTTTACATGTAAGGTAGGCGGCAGAGCTTTCCTTATGTTCATTAGTTAGCGCGGAGAGGTAGCGTTGTCGCGGAGCGGTAGCGTTGTCGCAGAGCGTTAGCGCTAGTAGTCCCTGGCCATCTGCAGAGAAGGAAGGTGGCAGATCATTCCTTGTACCCCTGGGTTACCGCGAGCGTTAATAGTAATCGCGTAGCGGTAGTAATATGTTTGGTAACATTTCCTTTTCTGGTTTACCGCCACTTTCTCTCGTTGATCACTTGGATTGCTAACGTAGACTCCAGGATAGCGCGGGGCGTTAATGGTAGCACACGGCGGTAGTCGTCTAGACGTTATGCTCCTCTTCTAGCCGAATCTCTAGTTGTCTTGACGACACAAACTGTCTAGACGATATTGCTAGTGCGCCGTGCTAGCGCTAGCGCCAGCGGTAGGCTGTCTCGACGATATGCTCTCGATGATACGCTCTTTCCAGCCGATACTTTAGTCATCCAGTCGATGTGCATCTTCAAGTCGATATTGCTAGCGCGTCGCGTTAAAACTAGCGCCATCTGTAGGTTGTCTCAACGATATTTGTCTTAGTCTTGAGCAAGTCCAGTCGTCTTGTGTAATCTGAGCTAGCGCACTGCGTTATCTCTAGCACTGGTGGTAACTCACATCGTTGAGTTCCGACACGACTTCACACCTGTAAACCTGCACACTATACCCAAAGCATGTATGATCAAATACAACTTGAGATTGGTATTATCAAACCTGCGAGATGCAGAACGCATGTTCCAACAGTAATATCCTTAAATGACTAAAATGCTAAACCTGAATTGAAAGAATAACAAAATTGAAAATGATATGAAAATATTTATTTAATCCAGGCTAAATGTTCTAATCTTGTGCCTTTGATAAAATGAAATGAAAAGATTTAAATTGTGGCGGTTTCCAATAAGTGTGGGTCGTTACACCGGTATCCTCTGTTTGCAAAGAATTTCTTCCACCGGGTCAACCAACCCAACAGGTCGCTTTTGTCGTCATACATCGAGAATTCTAACATGACGTACCGCGGTAGGGCGTTGTTCTCGTAGCGTCCCCCGTTGAGAACTCCAACATGACTGCCGCCACTCGCCTAGGGAGATTAGAGGTGGAAGTTTTTGGTTGGTAGGTGGAGGGGTAGCCCTAATACCTCTTTGATGCGAAAATACTAGATTCAATTCGGCATAGCCGGCTCTAAAACCTAACCAAGGTACATATACAAATTTGTTGTACGGACCAACCCAAGCCTGTGAATACTGCTGACATAAATGAGTGATTAATTAAAAATAAATGCAGAAATAAAAATAGATCTCGGTTTGTCTACACCTCGCTATCCTGCCACCTCCTGTCATAATGGTGCCGATAAATGCATCCATGTCACATTTCTCCTAATCTTTTTGCAAAGAGAGGAGAACGAGTTCTATGTGTTTATTTCTTAAGGCAAGGCACTGTCGAGAGTCGGTGTGGCCGAGGTCGTGATGGTGGAGGCCGGGTGGATGTATCGAGATTCGGGACGATGCGGTTAGAATTGTAACTACCATGGAGAACGCCAAGGCTTTCTAACAGAACCTGATTACACGTCTGAGATCAAGGAGGTGACGTGGTTGTTATTGGGGAATTCGGTAGAGACTGTTGAAGACTGAACCGGCAGTCGTCTGCTCTTAAATAAGGAATTAATTGTAATGGTCTCGAAAGAGTCATATAACTTTGGAAACCTCTTCTTGTCTTAATTAGCCAATGTGATGCTTTGTATTCTCCTCTTCTTCACCTATAAAAAGGAAGGTTATTGTATCACCTATTATGATGAAATGAATTATCCATGAAATTACTATGCTTGAGAATTATCTTCCCTGTGATTTCGTGTTCCTCTTCTTCTTCCACCTGCAATGAAATGTTAGATTTAGAGTTCCATTTTATAACAGTGGTATCAGAGCTATCTGCGATCCTGCACTCTACGCAAGGAAGCTATGAGCTCATCATCATCTACAAAATCAGTTCTATACCCTCATATACCTGCTCCCATGTTCAATGGAGAGCTTTATTATCATTGGGCTTCAAAAATGGAGACACTACTAGACTCCCAAGATCTTTGGGAGATTGTCAAGAACGGTCCTCAACCTGATGGGAAGTCGAAAACTGGTGAAGAAGAAAGGATATCCAAGGAAGCAAAATAAAGCAATTCCTTGGCACTGCTAATCATCCAGAATGCAGTTACCCCAACGATTTTCCCCGCATCATTGGTGCCAAAACAAAAAAAGAAGCTTGAGACACCCTCCAAGAAATTTATCAAGGTGACAAGAAGGTAACATCTATACGCAAAGTGAATGTTAAAAGGCTATTTGATGCATTAGCCATGCAAGAAGGTGAAAACATTTTTGATTTCATGCCAAAACTAACAAATCTCACCAACCAACTGAGTAGTTTTGGAGCACCTATTCCTAGAAAGGAAATAGTTCTCAAAATTCTTACAAGCCTTCCCAGATCCTATGATCACATTGTTGCAGTTATAGAAGAAAGCAATGATCTTGATACTCTACAAGTTGCAGCACTCATAGGAAAAATCCAATCCCATGAGGAACGCTTGAAACGACACTCATCAAGTCTATCTCAAGCTTTTCAGTCTAAAATGCATATTGGAAAAACTACATTCAATGATAAAAGACTGAAAAATCACAATAAAATCTCCCACTCAAAGGATGGTCAAAAGGATATTCATTTCAAAACCAAGTCAATCCAAAGCAACATAATGCTCAACGTGAACCTCATTCCCCAAATGAACTATATTGTAGTATTTGTAAGAAATCTACTCATGAAACCTCAAAATGCTTCTATAAGTGTAAAAGGCGCAAAAGGCCTACACACTTTGATAGAGACTGTTGGTTCAAGAACAAGGAGGAAGCCAAGTTTACTGAGAAAGATAAAGAGGTTGAAGAAAAGGTGTTTTTGTCTCACAACAATGTTCCAACTGAACCAGAAAAGTCTACCCTCTGGTACATCGATTCTGGATGTTCGAGTCATATGACTCATGACAGAACTCATTTCTCTAGCCTAAATGAATCAGAAAAATCTATGGTCTACATGGGAGATGGCAATACAAGAAGAATTGAAGGAAGGGGAAGCATATTGGTAAATGACACTCAAGGTTTTAAATGTCGGATGTCGGAGACATGTCGGATGTCGGAGACATGTCGGATGTCGGAGACATGTCGGATTGAGTTTGTAGATGTCGGATATCGGAGAAATGTCGGGGACATTTTAATTTGTCGCATTCATAAAAAATATTTATATTATAAGTTATACCATATTATCTTAGCTCTATAAGCTACATTAATTTGTTCTACTCAATGGACACATTTTCTACTTAGTTGTATTATTTCCAAAATACTCAAATCTATCTTCAATCACCATTATCTTTTAACCATGTATCTCTTTTCATTGTATGTATATCTCCATTTATTATTTTCATTTTTAAGCATTTAAATATTGCAAATTATTTTATCGTTCTTCCTCATTGTTGGAAAGGGAAATGATAAACACTATTTAGATATTAACTTGCATTAAATAATGGTTTTTTTACTTCCATATAAACAGACAAATTAACTGTACATTAAATAATTGTTTTTTTCACTTCCATATAAACTTGCAAATTAACTGTACAATACAAAGAATAAATGTGACAGACTTGGTGACAATGACAAAACTTGATGGAATAAATTTCAGCAATCAACCTTATATAATTATGGGAAAAAGGATGGATTTCGTGATGGAGAAATGAAAATATAGCTTAAATAAACATGAACGAAATTTATTCAAGCATACAATATATGTTGAGCATAAATGAAAGTATGTTTTTTTGATAGTTGCCCACATGAAAATTATTGGTTTCAAATGGCTGATTCCAAATACAAGATGAGAAAATTTAATCAAGAAGTTGATATGCTGACAAGTGGCGGCAACTAAATCAAGATTCAAATAGATAAAATGAGCGTCATCGCCCTTACTTACTAGTTAAAGCAACATATACATGTGGAAGACTTGTTACGCAACTGAAACTCCATATATAAAACATGCAAGAAGAAAGCATTGGGACGAGACAAGTGAAAATCAAGTATAATCCATGTGCTCGGAAATGTGCAATCAATAAAATGGGAAAAAACATAGCAAAAAACCCTTCCAGCAGCGAGGACGGAGAATAAGCGGAGAGAAATCTTTGATCGTGCGACATTTAGAAATGTCGACGATATTTCTAAATGTCGTCGGCGGCCGATATAGCGGATTTAACCGGTTATGTCGGCCGACATAATGAAAAACGCTATAACCTTTAAATTTTTATTATGCAAGTAGTTTTTGGTTCAAACATGACATGTCGGACATGTCGGCCGACATTTAAAACAACGAGGACACTGATGGAAGAAGCAAACTTATCTCTGATGTTCAGTTTGTGTCAGACTTGGTTCAGAATCTCCTCAGTGTTGACCACCTCATGTCAAAAGGTTACAACATTATTTTCAAATCTGTTGCCTGCAATATTCTGGATGCTGCTAATAACCCTGTAGCCTCAGATGCAAAGTCAAAGAACATGGTTTTTTCTTTGACCTTGGACACTCCAAATCATAAGGACTTGTCCATGGTATCAAGACACAATTCTGATTTAGCTACAACCTGGCATCATAGGCTAGGGCATTTAAATTTTGACTACATAAAAATGCTGATAAATGGAAAGCTGGCAGAAG
Source organism: Dactylorhiza incarnata (assembly GCA_033032865.1). Taxonomy (NCBI): domain Eukaryota; kingdom Viridiplantae; phylum Streptophyta; class Magnoliopsida; order Asparagales; family Orchidaceae; genus Dactylorhiza; species Dactylorhiza incarnata. The sequence continues at coordinate 10,237,582 of JAWHQI010000015.1, forward strand.
GAGTTCCTGAGCTCGACATTCATCCATGCCAATGTGAAACTTGTGTCATGTGTAAATCACATAGGTTGCCTTTCTCTCCCTCGAAAAATCAAAGTACACAGCTCCTACATTGTGACTTATGGGGTTCCTCTTCAACAACTACAATTGGTGGCAAACGATTCTTCTTCCTCTTTGTGGATGACTTTTCAAGATATATGTGGATTTTCTTCTTAGCTTTCAAATCTGAAGCACTCTTATCTTGTTAATTTCAAAAGAGAAATTGAGAAAAAATTAGAAAAGCAAATAAAAACGATAAGAAGTGACAATGGTGGAGAATTCACCTCTCATGTGTTCAAGCACTTTTGCTCTAGTCATGGGATAAGACATGAATTCTCAGCACCTAGTACACCTCAATAAAATGGGGTGGTGGAAAGGAGGAATCGAACTATTATTGAGATGGCTAGATCTATGCTCACACACAAGAATCTGCCAAAACACTTTTGTGGTGAAGCAACAAGCACAGCCGTGCACATTCTCAATAGAGCTCCAACCAAGGCTCTTGTGAACTCCCCACCATATGAGAAGTTGTATAACAAAAAGCCAAATCTCAGCTACCTAAAAACATTTGGGTGCACAGCATTTGCTCACGTGCTCAAAGAAAAAAGGGACAAACTGGATCCATCTAGTGAGAAGTGCATCTTTGTTGGGTACAGTGAAACCAACAAAGCATATCGACTTCTCATTCCCTCATCACAAAAATTAATCTTATCTAGAGATGTGGTGTTTCATGAAGAGGAATGTTGGTATTGGGCATTAGACAAAGAAGGATCAACTGATTTAAGTCCAAGTATCTCGGTTAAGCCCATTAAAAACTCCATCCAAGAGATACCAATCAGTACTGCTCAATCAGACGCTCAAGAATCATCATTTGATGAGGAAGGAGATACATCTGAGTCTGAGCATTCTGAGTCATCACCGCCCCCAAAAACCAGGTCACTACAGGACATCTATGCCAATACAGAAATTGCTCTGTTTCACTCTACTCCTTCTAGTTACAAAGAAGCATTCTTAGATTAAGAATGGAGGCATGCTATGGATGAGGAGACACCCTGATTGAGAAAAATAATACTTGGAGCCTAGTACCAAAACCCCAAAACAAAATCATAATTGGGCTGAAGTGAATCTTTAAGCTCAAGTGTGATGAAAATGGAAATATAGTTAAGCATAAGGCTAGAATTGTTGCTAAAGGGTACACTCAGAAGTTCGGGAAAGATTACGATGAGACTTTTGCCCCTGTGGCTTGAATAGACTCCATAAGGCTCCTCCTTGCAATTGCCGCAAACAACAATTACCCAATCTATCAACTCTATGTAAAATCATCCTTCCTTAATGGAACCTTGATTGAGGGGGTGTTTGTCGAGCAGCTAGAAGGTTACCAAAAGGAGGGGGAAGAAGATAACGTATACAGACTCCACAAAGTACTGTATGTGCTTAAACAAGCTCCATGAACCTGGCACTCAAAACTCACGACATATTTTAATGAAGAAGGTCTTACAACATGTCAACATGAACCATCCCTTTTATAATTCACGGGCCAGCACAACAAAAGCTCATTGTCTGTCTGTATGTAGACGATATTCTTGTCATTGGTGGGATCTGCAGATGTCATAGCTGAATTCAAACAAAAAAATGAAATCCATGTATGAAATGACAGAACTTGGACAACTAAGAGTTTTTCTTGGCATGCAGGTGAAACATCAGATAGATTCTATTTTCATCTCACAAGAAGGCTATGTGAGGGAGCTGCTCAGGAAATTCAAGATGCAAGACTGCAATGCTTGCCTTTCCCCAATGTGTACTGGTCTAAAGATGAGCAAGTTCAAAGATGTGGATGAGTTGGCTGATGTGGAATCATACAGGAGCCTAATTGGATCTCTTATCTATTTATCCAATACTCGACCAGATCTTGAATATCCATTCAATTTCCTCTCACGATTTGTAACTTGTAAGTAAACCTAACAAGCTACATATGGATGCCGCAAAACGTATCCATAGATATCTGAAAGGAACAATTTCCCATGGGCTTCTCTACAACAAGATCTCAACCCATCCCTCACTGGATATAGTGATTCAGATTTGGGAGGCTCACTTAACGACAGAAGAAGCACAGAAGGGTATATCTTCTTCTATGGGTCAAAACCAATTTCATGGAGATCAACGAAGCAGCAGACAGTGGCCATGTCTAGTACCGAGGTAGAATACATCGCGGCAAGCTCAGCAATGTGTGAAGGTGTATGGCTACAGAGGATGATTAAAGAACTCACCGGCGCTGGCGAACAACCATTCTTACTGAGATGCGACAACGTCTCCGCTATCGCCCTCTCGAAGAATTCGGTGTTTCACAATCGAAACAAACATATCGAAATCAAGTATCATTCTATCAGAGAAAAGCTTGAGAGAAGAGAAGCTAAACTCGACTACTGTTCCACAAACGATCAGCTAGCCGATGTTCTTACCAAGCCCTTAAACAGGATTCACCTTGATGATCTAAAAAAGGGGCTGTATATTTTTCCTCTCCCCGGTTCAAGAGGGGGTGTTGAAGACTGAACCGGCAGCCATCTGCTCTTAAATAAGAAATTAATTGTAATGGTCTTCAAAGAATCATATAACTTTGGAAACCTCGTCTTAATTAGCCGTAATATGATGCTTTGTATTCGATCTCCTCTTCTTCCCCTATAAAAGGGAAGGTTATTGTATGAGCTATTATGATGAAATGAATTATCCATGAAATTACCATGCTTGAGAATTTATCTTCCCTGTGTTTTTGTGTTCCTCTTCTTCTTCCACCTGCAATGAAATGTAAGATTTAGAGTTCCATTTAATAACAGAGACATACATTTTTGCACTTTATTATGAAGATCTAAAGTTGGGACCAACAGCTGCTAGGTAGTTCAGGCTCCTCCAGTCAGTCCTACGATGACGTACAATTTGGGGTTTACTGTGAGGGTGGCGGTGACACCAACAGCTGCTAGGTAGCCTAGATCAAGGGTGTGGTGCGTGCTGAGGATGAGAAAGTGTATTATTTTGCAGGAGATTTTTCGACCATGTTTGCAGGAATAATGAGAAAGTGTATTATTTTGTAGTAGTATCGTTTGTAATCTGACTGTGTTTGCAGGAATGATGAGAAAGTGTGTTATTTTGTAGCAATATCATTTTTGTAATTTTTAAACACGCCAATGCCCGCACACTCCACACACCCACACACCCACGGATACCACACACGCGTTCACTCGCACACCAACACTCGTGTCTTCTCCCTAGCCGAGTCGCTGCTTTCCCGAGCATCGTCAAATAGTGGCACGGTACTACAGTAGAGCTCTCCTCGCAGTCGAGCGTCTTCCATCAGTCGTTACTCTTCGTGATCGTCGACCCCAGCAGCAGTTCTACCCGCTGCAAGAGTCAACCTCAACAATCCTTCCCCTTCAACCACATTTAGGGTTCGTTTGGCGCGTCGTTGGGGCTCCTGCGAAGGAGCAAACTCGCCGCCGTCTGCGACTGGAGGGAGGGGGTGGGGTTTGAGATGGAGCGTTTTCGAGCTTTTTACTCAGGAATCGGCCGCAAACGGATGCGCATTCCCCCGCATTTGTTTTTCCGCCTTCCATCGGCGTCTGCTCCCGCACCGGTGTCCTGCCGCCCTCCCAAACGGAGCCTTAGAGTCTTTCATCGTTGCAGCTGACCGTGTGCTCGCAGTCATTTAACCTTAGGAGATGCAATTTCCAACAGTTGGCTGCTTACAACCCACAATCCGTATGCTCTTACAGAACAACAATATTTCTATTTATTAATGTTTTTTTTTAATTTCTCCTGTTAATAATGTTTTATAAACATAACTTTATCAGGAGAAGTCAGAGTGACTCTGAATACCGGAATACCTGTAGAATCATGGAAATAATTTCCAGACTGTTTATTGACAAAAATATCCCTGAATTTAAAATCTTAAACCCCACAAATTAATGGAATTCACCCATAGGATTTGGATTGAAATTATTGGAGCCGACACAAGTGTTTTAACCATTTAACTCTTATAATTTCTGTAAATGCCTGTTTTACTTTGTAAATGTGAAAGGAAGGAAAATAGTAGTTGCATTGAAATATCTCCTGATTTTTTTGGGGAATTGTTTCCTTAGCCAGAATTATAATTATTGTTTATTTTATTCTGTATAATCTTTTATTGTGCTTCACCAATGCTCTGGATGCTGAATGAAGGAAGCATGGTTATGTGCACATAAATCAAACTGGATTCTTGGGTCTGCCCTCTCTGATGTCTTTGGCTTTGATTTGAGGGCATGATTCCGCAGCAAACGCGATGGTATAGGGGGCCACTATTTCAGTGGTACTCTGTGAGCAGCCACTTTGTGCATTTATTGTCAAAGGTTAGGTCTTTCTCCTCTGAGAGAAGCCACTTTGTGCATAGTGCCAAAGGTTAGGTCTGTTTCCAATCTTCCCCCGCCCATACCCCCAATGATTGGGGACTATATGGGTTCTGTTGTTGTTGTTGTTGTTGTTATTCTGTATAATCTTTCAAATTTTTTTATGTATTCCATAGTAAATTCATACTAGTTCAGTAAAATTTAACCCTACAAGCTCTCATGTCCTTCGACAGTTACACTAGTTTTGTATATACTAATTTCTTAATCTCTTTTTTAATTTATATATTTATTTTTCTCCTCTTGACAGAGTACGTGGCAAAAATTGAGAAATACAGGCATCTTTCATGATGCGATTCCAAATCCTTCCTACAGAATTGGATACCCAATGCATGTTAAGGTATCACCATAAGTTATCTATTATAGATTGGGATGCTAATCCAAGTTAACGGCTCAGATTTAGTCTGAAAGGAACCTGAATCCAACACGTTAATTGGGTGAAAACTCTGAATCTGATTTGATTAACTGAGCTTAACTTATCGGACATGAGAAATAGTTGAGTATATAATCTATTCTATATAATATAAGTAAAATTTTTTGGTTTAATTATCCATCAAACTCTATTGAAAATAACTATAGTAACTAATAGAGAGAGGGTAAGAGAAACATGAGAAGAGAAGTGTAGTTTGTGGTGATCACACATGCATATGTTTTATCTTTGTATAGATAAAAAAGTACATAATATAAAATTAAAACATGGACGAGAAAAATAAAATTAAATATTATTGATAGGGTTCCCCAACAACAATTCAGTCGAACCGGGGATTTTTGTCTCCGACCTCGACCAGCTCGCCGATACAAATTCAACGGCTCGGTCTCGTGCAATTTCAAATCCGTTTGGTCTCGCAATCGGGCGCCAGAACGCACGTGCGCCCTTGCATGCAAACCGCGCACGGCATTGCACGCAGCACTGCGCAAGTTCTGCATGCAAGGCGACGCGCTTGCCGGATTGCGCAGGTTGCCGCGCGGCAGATATCGCGCGGAACCCCAAATGGGTGGGGGTGCTGATTCAGCGCCCCCCATTGGGCGCTAGGTGGCTGACAAAGTCAGCGCCCTAGGTATGCACTGTCCCCAATTGGGGAGTCGCGCGGCAGCTGCCGCGCGGGCCGCGCGACATTTAATTGTTGTGCATCCTTTCCCACCTTTTTGGCACTGTTTTCAGCGACATTTAATTGTCGCGCATCCCTTCCCAACTTCTTTTTGGCACATTTTATAGCGCCTCCTGAAACCGCGCCTGCCCTCTCACCACCATGACCGACGCGCTCCCGTGCTCTTGGCACACTCACGGCGCGTCCCCGCGCTCACGACGCACCCCCGTGCTCACATTGCTCTTGGCGCGCTCTCGGCACGCTCACATCGCTCTCGGCGCACTCACAACACTCTAGGCGCGCACACAGCGCTTTCGGCGCGCTCACAGCGCTCTCGGCGCGCTCACAACGCTCACGACGCGCTTCCGCGCTTACAATGCTCTCGGCGCCCTCCCGCGCCAAAGTGCTCTCGGCGCACCCCCCACGCTCACGACACTCACAGCTCTCCCGCCCTCACAGTGCTCTCTGCGCGCTCACGCCGCTCACCGCATGCGCACGCTCCCTTTAATCTTCTTTGCTTCTTGTCTCCACAATGGTTGCAGAAATCGTCGCATTCATTATCGTCGCCGCCAGCACCGCCGGCGTCCCCACCAGTCCTGCCCAATCTGGCCAAACCTCTCGGGGGGGGGGGGGGGGGGGTGGGCGGCAAAATCGTCATTTCCGAAAAAACGGTCATCCGTGTGCTCGCCCGTCCGGCGGGTACGGTGGTTACAACGACGCATTTACCAATCCGCCACTCTCAAAAGCTATGAAAGGAGCCATGAGCCCTCATTTAAAGAGGGACTGCCTCGGCACCAAAGAGAGCACTTTCGAAGATCCTTCAGAGTTTTCCTTCAGTGTTCGAAGTTTCCCTCGAATATCTCCTTCGGCCCTTGAAGATCTCCTTCCCCTTCGAAGATCTCCTTCGTAGGCGACTCGAAGTTCTTACTTACGCATTCTACAAAACACCCATTGTACCGAGCGATGGCCTGTCACCCTCGAGAATTCTACTTGTAACACTCAGAGAAATAGTGAATCTTGGTCGGCGCCGATCTGGCCCCGGTGTTTTGTCACCCTTTTGGGTTTTTCCACGTTAAAAGTCCCCTTGCCCGCTGTTAGTTTTTTCTGTGACTGCTTGCGTGCTTGGTTCTCTTTCGAGCTAAGACGGTTCATTTCGACCGGGCTGCGAGAGCGTCGAGCGATCCGCATCAGTTTAACGCTGTCTGTGGGAACGTCATTCCCCAAAGCTCTCTGAAGATACTCGGAAGACAGTACTCGCCTAACGACAGTACTCGTGGCTAGCATCAAATGGTCAGAAGAGGGACCCGTACAACTGAATGGTCAATCCCCCGGGGGCACGCTGAACCAGCTGTCTTGCACTTTCTCATCAAAGTACCGCTCACTAAAGAGGGCATGATCGCGCCCGTAGCTGCACTGGAAGGGCGCATGCGCCAAATGGAAGAGCACCAGACCAATATGCTCGCTCTCCTTAAAACATAGGAGCTCCACGAGCTCCTAATCCGGCCCCCGAGCTGGGTAATCCACCTCCGCCAGCTCTGGACCGTGCTCCAGCTGAGCACGCTTCTCATAAGAATCACATCCCTGAAGAATAGTTCTCTGACGCGGACAGCTCGACGCACCCAGTCCGGCCGGCCAGTGAACTCGAAGCTCATCATCATTACCGCTCAGAAGCAGTAGGCTTCAGGCATGCAATTGGAAGGCTCACTCGCGAAGAAATCCGTGACATAATCACCGAAGAATACGGACAACTCCGACGACTAGCCGCCTTTGCCCGCCGCCCTCTCCACCACGGCTCGACGTTAGCGCCTGAGGTCCTGGCGCATCCGATCCCGCGTAACTTCAAGCTTCTTAACATCGAGACATTCGACGGAACGGACGATCCGCTGGAGCACGTCAACCATTTCACCACCATTATGAAGATCTACAACGCTACTAATCATATGCTATGTCAAGTGTTCTCGACAACACTAAAAGGGCAAGCACACACCTGGTTCCATTCTCTGAGGGAAGGAGCCATCGACTGGTTTGCGGAACAGACTCTGCAGTTCACTGATCAATTCATCGCCAACCGCGGAATTGTCAGAGACCCCTCTCATCTATCAGGGATCCGCCAAAGTTAGGAAGAGACCCTCAAAGACTTCTTCCCCCGCTTCACTGCAGAGGCGCGACAAATCCCAGGGGTTGATCCGGAGCTTCTGCGGGGCGTTTTCCTCGGAGGACTCTGCCCAAGCGGCTTCTATTCGACACCGATGAGGGAAATGGTGCCCAGCTCTCCCGACCTTGTGCATCGGGTCGAGGCCCAGATAGCCGCCGATGAAGCGATCGAAGCACAGAGACAGCAGTTTGAAGGAAGCCAGAAGAGTAAGAAGGGAGAGAAGTATGCCCTCATAAGATAGGAAGAGCACCGTAACAACGAGCATCGTCGGGACCCCCGGAGGGATCAGGGTCCCCGACCGCCTCGAGATTACACTCCACTCAATACATCCCGAACTAATGTGATCTACGCCATCCAAGACAATCCAACACTCTAGAGGCCAAGAGCACTCCTCTCGAATACCAGGGGGGATCCGTCGAAGTATTGTAAGCTCCACCGCGGAAACGGGCATAGCACCGAAGAGGGCACCAAACTGAAGGAGGAAATTGAGCGTCTTGTTCGACAAGGGCTTCTCTGAAGGTTCCTACAAGGCCAGGTGCCTTATCAACCAGCTCCACCCTAACCTAGAAGAGATCAATCACTCGCGCACCAGGTTGCGCAGGGGGAAAGCAAGTCGTAGGAGAAGTAGAGACCATAGCTGGGTCCCCCTTCTTCCAGCTCCGGCAACTCCATCACCCAACACAAGGAGGATCGGAAAGTTCAGAAGGCGCAGCAGACTGCCATTATCAGCTTTGGAGACGAAGACTTAGAGGGGTTGCTCCTGCCACACCAAGACCCCCTCGTCATTAGCGCAGAAATCGACAACCCATGCTTCCGCGTAAAGAGGATACTAATCGAAAACGGAAGTTTGGTGGATGTCTTATTCATGTCCACCCTTCGTAGCATGAAAATTCCAAAAGAGCAACTCAAGCCCGCAGCGGGTCCAGTATATTGTTTCAACAACAACCCCATCCCTATGCAGGGGGGCATCACTCTAGGTGAATTTCCGAAGCAGGACACGCATGACGTTCAGTTCGTAGTTGTGGAGTTCGACTCTGCGTATAATGCCATCTTTGGTCGTCCTCTACAGGCAGTGTTTAAAGCCATTCCCTCCATCCCGCACCCGACAATTAAGTTCATCACCCCCGGTGGAGTAGGCATCGCATGAGGGAACCAGGAGTCAGCACGCTCCTGCTATCTGCAACAAACGCACCCCGAACAGGGCACGACTCCAGGCTTCGGTATGGTCGGTCTCGGGAATACAATCGCCTCGCAGCACGCCGATCCGCTCAAAGGCTCCGTGCGGGCCTAATCCACGAAAGGCCAAGAACAGGGTGGAGGAGCCCACCCTTGTATCTGCATTTTGTTTTTTCACTTACTCATTTTTAAACTTTCTTTCTTAGAACAATGAGTAGCGAGCCCGAACTTGCGCACATGTATCTGTATTGTTTTATTCATATTGCAATTGCTTCTAACTTCGTTTTATCTCAACAAAATTCGGGTAAGACTGTGATATCGGTTTGAACGAGAAATCTCTTCACCGACATAGTAGGTCCGCGCCCTGTTACCAAGACCACGCTATCGGTTCGAACGAGAAAGCTCTTCACCGACATAGTAGGTTTGCGCCTTGTTAAGACTGTGATATCGGTTCGACGAGAAAGCTCTTCACCGGCATAGTAGGTCTACGCCTTGCCTCCAAGACCGCGCTATTGGTTCGAACAAGAAAGCTCTTCATCGGCATAGTAGGTTTGTGCCTTGTTACCAAGACTGAGCTATCGGTTCGAACGAGAAAGCTCTTCACCGAAATATTAGGTCTACTCCCTGCCTCGAAGACCGCGCTATCAGTTCGAACGAGAAAGTTCTTCACCGACATAGTAGGTATGCACCATGTTACAAAGACTACGCTATCGGTTCGAACGAGAAAGCTCTTCACCAGCATAGTAGGTCTGCGCCCTACCTCCAAGACCGTGCTATCTGTTCGAACGAGAAAACTCTTCACCGGCATAGTAGTTATGCGCCCTGCCACCAAGACCGCGCTATTGGTTTGAATGAGAAAGCTCTTCATCAGTACAATAGGTCTGCGCACAATCTTCAAGAGTGTGTTATCAGTTCGAGCGAGAAAGTTTTCATCGGCATAGTAGGTTTGCGCCCTGTTGCCAAGGCTGCACTATCGGTTCGAACGAGAAAGCTCTTCACCTTCATAGTAGGTATGCGCCCTGCCACCGCCGCGGCTCCCCCCCCCTCTCGCGGTCGGCCCCAACAATCAATCTCGGGTAGGGCCGCGCTATTGGTTTGAACGAGAGAGCTCTTCACCATGCACTGCAAGCCTATACCCCGAGAAAATCACTAATCTATAAGGCCGTGTTCTCGGTGCGCTATGGGAAAGACCAGCATACGCCATCGCCATCTCCGGGAGCTACCCCTCTCGCAGGCAGCACCAGCACAACAAGCTGAACAAAAGCAACAACAAGCCATCACACAAAGAGATGCGCATGGACAATGAAATTCTCTAACAAATGTTGAAGGCAGAAGGCAGTTACACACATCAAAATGCAGCTCATGACCACAAAAAATAGGGTAATTCGTTCAAACAAACACACACATCTGAAGATATAAGACTGCAAGGAAAAAAAATTCGGACTCATTTTCTACGAAAAATGACCTCCGATAATTAGGGGGCATTTGATGGGGTTCCCCAACAACAGTTCGGTCGAACTGGGGATTTTTCTCCGCGACCTCGACTAGCTCGCCGATACAAATTCAACGGGCCCAGTCTTGCGCAATTCCGAGTCCGTTTGGTCTCCCAATGGGCATTGAACGCTCGTGCGCCCTTGCACGCAAGCCGCACCACACATCACCATGCGTGCACGCACCACGCACGACACTGCGCAAGTTCTGCGCACGAGGCGGCGCACTTGCCGCCCGATGCAGGTTGTCGCATGGCACACCGCCACACGGAACATTTTTGCGCGGCACTGCCACACGGAACATTTCCACGCGGCACTGCCGCGCGGAACATTTCTGCACGACAGATGCCGCGCGAAATATTTCCGCGCGACAGATGTCACGCGAAATATTCCCGCCCGGCATCTGCCGCGCGGAACCCCAAAAAACGAGTGCTGATTCCCAATTGGGGAGAGCACAGCACTCCTGATTCCCAATTGGGGAGTGCGCAGCACTCCCCAATTGGGGAGTCGCACGGCAACGGCCGCACAGGCCGCACGACATTAAACTGCCGCGACATTTAATCGTCGCGCATCCCTTCCCCTTCCCCCATCTTCTTTTTGGCACTGCTTTCGGCACCTCCCGACACCTCCCCTGTTGTGATGCTTTCCGCCGTACTCTCATCACCATGATCGGCGCGCTACCGTGCTCTTGGCACAATCACGACGCACCCCCGCGCTCACGGCACGCTCCCACGCTCTAGGAGCGCTCACGGCACGCTCCCCGCATTCACGACGCGTTCACTGCGCTCACGGCGCACTCCCGCGCTCACGACGCGTTCCCGCGCTAACGGCGCGCTCCCGCTCTCCCGCGCTCACAGCACTCTCGGCGCCCTCCCGCACTCACAGCGCGCTCACAGGTCTCCCGCGCTCACAGTGCTTTCGGCGCGCCCCCGTGCTCATGGCGCTCACACTGCTCGGCGCGCTCCGTCACTCACGACGCTCACCGCACGCGCATGCTCCCGTTCATCTTCTTTGCTTCTTGTCTCCACAGTGGTTGCAGGACTCGTCGCGTTAAATTAGAAAATAAAACTGAAGATAGAGGGTGTGATACGTCATCGAACAAAAGACGAGACATGCTTGCATTAAACGGGAAAATAGATACAATCCGGAGCGGACTCCGGCCAAGATCTAGGAGGTTGGTTCCTCCTAAGACCCCTCTCTCAAATGAGAGCCCAAAACTATAATACTTCAAAAAATAAAAAATAACACTCCCATACCTCCTCCTTATATAGGGGGGAGGAGGGCTCACATGACATTAAAATAAAAGACTTAATACTAATTAATTAATAATGGTAACAGGGTGTGAATAAAATAAAATATTAAAATTAGTCATTTGAAAGAAAGCCATGCATCTGCTAAAAATACTCTTAACTGCAAGACACTGCACGAAGAGCACCTACGATAGTGAGAGCGCCACCTCTAACACTGTGCACGGGACACTTCATAATTGTTCTGCCGGTAATTGATAAAGCAAAACATAAAAGGTGTTTGGTATGACAATGGTTATGACCGCCACCATGTAAAAAAAAATCTAATTTGAATGTAAAAATGGATGGAGCTCCTTAGGTGAGATCGGGCGTTCACGAACCACGGTTCATAAACACCGCGTTCACGACCGCCACCACCGTGCCAAACAAACCCTAAATCTCATTGGGTTCACCCGATATCGCAATCATCTTATCCGGTTCGAAGTAGGTCATCTGTGCACTGCCTAAATGCTTTGCTAACTCCCTCATGACTAAACGAGCAGGTAGTCCGGCGGCGCTTTCAGTCCAATAAGAGAGACAGTCCCGCGTTTGGTTGGATATACTGCGGGTCCCACAACTTCAGTCCGGCGGCCTGGGGTCGTGTGGTTCAGGTTCCTTCTAAATCAAGGAAAGTGGGTTCCGATTCAAGGTTACGCATATGCAATTACGAGCTCGGCATCATCTTAATTATTCCCCCACCCAACATGACCAAGGGGCTTGCTGGAAGTTTAGACGACATTGATCATGTTTCACTGCCATTCGCCATGCCTGCGCCGAGATATTGTGGCGGCGATAGACCCGCTACAGCTCATTCCATGCGGGAGGCTGTGGCCGACTCTGGGGCGGATCAAGCCGTTGAAGAGATCGATGGCGAGGATGATGTTGCGGAGGAGATGGAAATGTCCAGAGTATGTTGCAGAAGAAAATGAAGATGACAAGATGTATGCTGAGATGCTGTGGAGCCAGGTGGATTTATCTGATAGTTCCTGACACGTGAAAAATTTTATGGTAAATATTGATTAAAGAAGTTGTCTTTTATTTCTTACATGAAAATAACTTAATAATGAAAATATTGAGATAAAGATCATGCAAGTGACTTTTAAGAAGTGATCATGAGAGAAAGCTAATGCATGTAATTTATATTTATGTTGATAAAGTGATCAAGATTATGCATGTAATTTTGGAAATAACATGTTGTGTATATGGCATGCATGATGACCTAGTAATTATCTATGAAGAGCTATCAACATGCAAGTTAATTTAATGATTATTTATGATTGAAATTTCATGCACAGTGATATAAAAGCTTGCATGAGATGTAATATTCATGCACGAAGATCTAGAAGTAATATTATTGGCATCAAATTTGTCACCAACTCTTCACACTCAACGACCAGTCAAAAGGTATTGGGAGAAATCAGGAACCACAAACAATTGATTACTAATCCACAAGGGTCTGGCGAACATAGCATAAAAAAGAGGATGATGCGGGCAGCGGCGAACATACGTAGCCGCAGTGGCCAATACCACTTACTGCGGGTAATGATATTTCTCAAAAGCATGACCAGTTATTGCACAAACACATGATTAAAAGGCAACTGAATGACAATTTGAATCGCAACTCCAAAATGGTAAGTTTGTGCGGGCTTCGAAAAAGTACATTTATAACAACAAAAATAGCAACTCGATCCTCGCACTGCTGGAAATCTCTATAAATAGCCCTGGGTCAGATTCCTGGACCATCTTGCTTCATTTAGTGTCGCTGTCTCGCTGGAAAACGCTCTCTATTGTCAAAGTTGACGAGAGAGTGTCTGATGATGCGATTGCCCTGGTAGCGGAGGGGGGGCGACTGGCTGAGGAACGGGAGGTAGCTGAGGCGCCTCTCAAGATGAGAGAGCTGGAAGACGAGGCCGTGTGGGATCCTGCGGAAAATAAAAGAAAACACAGGTACGTACCTGGGGGGGGGGGGGGGGGGTCGGCCACCATCGGTGGCACAAAGAAGGGATGACGCATCTAGCGCTGCTGAAGTGGGTGCTCCACGTTCTCCTGAAGATGGATCCGTCCGCAGCTTGGGAGTTGTGGAAGCCTTAAACCAACTTCATCGACCTGGTGGGGGAGTGTGGTGGCTCGATTGGGAAACCGTGTCGACCCTCCGTCCAATTTTCCACTCCCCCTATGCGTGAGTCGATGATTATTCCTCCCCTCATAGGAGCGAAACTCGGAGAGCGTCTGCGAACTCATGCACAGATGCATGAGTTGCGGAGATGGGTCGAGGCATTGCAGAGGACCAACCTCCAGCAGGCCAACCTCGAGTTGTCTAGGCATCCACTGAGGGCTTCAAGGCGGGCGTTTGTCCCCCGCGCATAGATTTTGGTGAGTTTGAGTTTGCCAGAGATAGTGTCTATGTTGTTGATGACGAGGTAGGCGCATCCGCCCTCCTGGCCGATGTATTCGGCGATGATTCAAGTTCTGGCGAGGAGCCCGTGGAGAATGCGCATGGTATGCCTGCCCTTTCTTACTTGGTCGGTTATTATAAAAAATGACAAAAATGTTTACCTCTTGACTTACAGTTGCTTTTGCAGGAGTCGCCCCGACCATGCCTAATGACTTGAGGACAGAGTTGGGAGTTCTGCGGGAGGAGGTGGTGGACATGCTGGCGCGGATTACCAAGCTCGAAGAAGATGTGATGTAACATCCCCAATCCTACTAGACCCATTGGAAATGTTAGGGCATAGTGGTGAGATGAGTGGCCACAAGGGCCTTAGGCTAGGGTAGAAATGGCTAAGTGCACACCAAAGCTCAAAAACCAACCTAGCCCTAAGCCCCTCAACTAGGTCAATTGACCCTCAATTGTCCAAATTGACCTCACATATGTTGCCCTAACCACTAAGGGAGACCAATATGATGGAAATTGCACTTGGGTGGGACCCAATTGCATGAAATTGACCAAAGTCAAACTTTACCTAATTTTGGTCAAATTTACACCCTTTGATTAAATTGAACCAAATGGGGCCCCACCATGGACCAACCAATGTTGGGTGATGTCAAGGGACCCATGACCCCCAAGTGGGGTCAACCCACTCACCTTGTTGACCAAGGCCAACCATGGTCAACATAGCTCATTAAGGTGAATTCTAAGTCTAATTTGAATGGAACCCAACACTCATCAATTAATCAATTATTTATGGACTTAGGACACGCCCTTATCAGCCTTGGACTGAGCCCAAACCATGGGTTTGATTAACCAAATGAGAGGGGGACCAAAAGTAATTAAAAAGGCAAAAGATAAAGGTTAAAGCAAACCCCCTCTAACACTCCATCTCCAATCAGTGTTGGACACTCCACCCTTGATTACTAAGCCTCAGAAGGAGACCAAAAAGCCCAGCAAGGACATGGGTGCAGGAGGGTGGCAGCGAGGAGCAATCCGAGAAGGCTTGTATTCAAAACCAGCAATAAAAGCCTCCCCACCTCATTCCAACCACACCATCAGCTTCGGAAGGGAGAGAGCAGTCGGGAACGACACCTGGAGCAAGGCCATAGCCGGAGAATCGAATTCGGGAGCAAGGTTGCCGGAGCAAAGCTGAACCATGGTGAACCGCCGCCGGAGCCGCCGCCACGCCCCTATCACAGTTCGTTTCTCCTCCTCTCCCCCCACGCTAGCTTTCTATAACAAAACGAAGAAGGATCGGGCTCAATTGAGCCCGAATCCATTCCTTAAAACCGAGTTTATCTGCTCGAAACGGGAAGCCTGGGATCGCCGGGAACCGCCGCCTCCGGCCGCCAGTCGTCAGTAAATGGTAGCCCCGACCACCACGAAGGTGTCGGTGGTGTTGGCTGGCGGTGGTGGTGGATGGATCGCCGGCAATCACGGTCGCGACATCGCCCAGCACGGCTCGATCTCAGCCGTTGGCTGGAGGAGGAAGATGACTCCTTGGCCGTGGGATCCGCGTCAAGATTCGTGCACGCCTTTATCATATAAATTAATTTAATATTTTGGATTCATTACCCCTCTATTGTTCAGCCTCCTTCTATAATTAATTTGAGGTACTTAATGACTGAATCAGGAAAAGTGCCCAACATGAAAGTTGTAGGCCTTGACCTTAGCTTTCATTTGGGCTTGAGTTCAGGTCATTTGGTGACCCACAGCTCCCTGGGGCTATTTTTCTAGGACTGGTCCTACACTAGGACAGCCCACTAAAACATTTATTTAGCCTAGATCTCTCAAGCTTGGAAGCTGAGATTTTAACCATGGTTAGGTATACCGTAGGGGTACCCTCTGCCCAAAGATCAGTATTTGGGCACTTTTGCCGATAGTTTTTGTGGTAATTAAGAGGATCTGCTTTAAGATCCGTGCAGATCCTATTTTCTTTGTATTAATTTAATTCAAAGCTTGGATTTTCTGCCTCTATTTATCAGTCCACTTCAAATATTAATTAAGGCTTCTTAATGGCTGAATTAGAAAAAGTGCCCAACATGAAAGTGTAGGCCTTGGTCTTGACTTTCATTAGGGCTTGAGTTCAAGTCATTTGGTGACCCACAGCTCCCTGGGAAGCTGTTTTACTAGGACTGGTCCTACACTAGGTCAGTCCACTAAAATAGTTACCTAGCCCAAACCCCTCAAGCTTTGAGGCTGAGCTTTTAACCTATAGTTTTTGGAGCTTATGATATTTAAATAATGTTTTTGTGGTACTTATGATATTTAAATAATGTTGATTTTTGGAGCTTATTAAGTCCAAATGGCACCAAATTTTGGTGGCATGCTCTTTAGTACATGAGTAGTGCCTGCCTAAATGTTCACTCCATTTGGAATTGATTTAATATGGAAAATGGGAAAACCTAATGAGGGCCCTTAAGGGGTAAATTAAGGTTTAGGCCATTTTGAGGAGTTGAGTGAGTTGGCCTCCTCCAACCTTGATGTTTGTGTAGGTATTGATGTACAAATACATGTGACACCCCCTATTGGAGCATTTGGAGCCATTAGGGTGGTGTGTCCCAAAACCCTAAGGGTAAACCCTTAAGGTTGCATATTAGGACTTGTGAAGGACATAGGACCAAATGTCCTTGCCTTGGATCAGATCTTGGTAGACATGATTTTAGGAGCATAAAATGCCTTAGATGATTTAATGGAATTTTTTTGAGTCATTTATGTATTTTTCTCTTATTTAATGAAATTGCCACTATTTCCTAATATAAACTAAATGCATGGCCATATGACCTTGTATGGCATTGAAACTTTAGTAGTGGCTGAATTGGGATGAAAATAGGCTATGGTAATTTTATTATGATTGATTGAGGTGTTACCCCTTGTGGAGGAATTTTTAAGTGCTTACTAGCTTGAGGAATTTAATTATGGAAAATGACAAATCATTGGGCAAAATTATGAAACTTGGTTATCTGTCATCTTAAATTGATACATGCTCATGATAATTATTTGGAAGCCTATTGATTTGTATTTTATGTACATCATGTAGAAATTGGTATTTACAACCCTTGGATGTTAAATCATTTTAAAATGTCAAATCATTGGGCAAAATTATGAAACTTGGTTATCTTTCATCTTAGGTTGATACATGCCCATGATAATTATTTGGAAGCCTGGTGATTTGTATTTTATGTACATCATGTAGAAATTGGTAATTACTACACTTGGATGTTAAATAATTTTAATTAGTCAAATCATATGATAATGATACAATCATTTGGCAGAGGACTCTAGACCACCATTTGGACACTTGGTAATTTTTGTAGAATTTCCAGATGTGAAATACTATTTTTCCTAATTATAGTGGCATTTTGGTAATTATACAACTAAGATAATTTAGTAGGTCACATGACATCCTAGGGTGTTGAAACTCAGTAAACCACCTTGATATGTGACACTACCTTACTGATAATTTTCATGTAGCATGTAGAAGCATTTTGAGGATAGATCATGTGTAATTTGACTTAAGGCCTTAACTATTTTAAATGATAATAAATATCAAATTAATATGGAAAATTATGGAAATTGGAACATACCTTATTAAGGTCAGTGGGAGCCTAGGATAATTATACCAGACCTTGGTGATGAGGTTTTAGAAGGATTCCCTTATGAGGTTCGAGGCTAGTTCAACTTAGTGGTCTGCGATTAGTAAAAACAGAATTTTGAATTTTAGACAATTTAGACCCCTAAGTAGTGTTTAGAAGTTATATTGGGAGCCTAGGATAATTATACCAGACCTTGGTGATGAGGTTTTAGAAGGATTCCCTTAAGAGGTTTGAGGTTAGTTCAACTTAGTGGTCTGCGTTTAGTAAAAACAGAATTTTGAATTTTAAACTATTCAGACCCCTAAGTAGTGTTTAGATCTTATATCCATTTAGTATTTGAGTGATAACTCATAATGATTCAAGGAGGGTCAAACCTAGGGTTAGCAGTGAGTTTGTGCTAGGGTCAGTATATGAGGTGTGGAGGTACGTCCAACCCAATTGGGTGGGACGGGTGTTGAGCTAAGTCACTTTAAGTATATGAAATAATGAGGGGTGAACCAAATATTAATCACCAACTAAAGTAATTGTCTTGAGGAGGATGGTGGGGTTGAGCCCATTGAATCCGTAGTACCGCTGGGAACCCCTTTACGAGGTACACCGCGGGAAGTCCAAGATTCACCATAAATATAACACTAACTAAATTGTAGGAAAGAGTAGCCTAAGTAGGTCTGCAAACTAGTATGGATCTCCTTCGGGAAGGAGATGGGTTGGATCAACTTATGTGTAAATCCCTGAGCTGGAAGCTCGGGTGGACTTGTTAACACCTGTTACTTATGCAAATAGTGGCGAGTCTTCGGTACTAGGCTAGTCGTGTCACAGACGGTAGTACGTTGACTTAGGTGAGGGTGAGGTTTAGAGGGCCGGTAAGTTTGAGTAGCGCTGTCTGGAGGACAATCCCTAATAACCCACCCCGACCTTAAAATCTGGTGGATTCCAGCAAGAGTACGCAGGAGCTCCGCTGTTGTGTTCTTAGCGTTGAGGCGTACGTGAGGTCTAGGCTTGGTAGTGAGCATACCTGCCTAGGATGTGGAGTGCCCGATCCACTGCCACCGTGAGCTACGACGGTCGGTACCCGAAAGGTTGGCTTCCTTTCAAACAAATTGGGAACTATAAAGGTCTATGCGCATAGAGTCGTGTGGGTGAGTCACATTGCATAAACACATTAAATCATAAGCATAGCATAGCATAACATACACATTAGCATACCCCCATCATATAAATTAGTATGAGCTCTTTTATATGATGGGTTACCTAGACATCTTAACTTATATGTCGTATGGGCGTTCATATAAGTTAAGGTACGAATCTGTGATGATAGATTAGTTTTACTTACTGCACCGCATTTTTCTTTCTATTACCGCTTTACCTCATGTTCTACTTTACTGTCATTTATTCACACTATTCTGCTAGATATTTTTAGTGCTTTACCTATACTTGCTAGATTAGTGCCATGTCACCTCTTTCTTTGTTTACCCCTTGTCGTCCTCCGCTTCTTCCTCCCGCTCGGTTCCTAGGAGTCGTGGAGGGAGGCGAGGACAAAACGGCTTAGTCTTTATGACTAACGGTCGGTGGTGACCGCAGGAGTCCGAGGAGACGGAGTAGTCCCGCGCGCAGCTGGACGAGATGGCAGGACCTGAGCAGCGGATGCATCGTACTACCACGACGCCACAGGTTGATGACTAGATAGTTAGATTTCAGCATTTGAGAGTTTTGTAGTTTCCGCATGTAGTAGAGAGAGAGAGAGTACTCATTTTGGATATGTATCGGGCTTAAGCCCTTTTTGCTTGTACTGTCTCTTTTTGGACATTTCTGTTTCATTATATATTTATATGATGTTGTGACTTGTGGACATGCCTTTACTTCTGTTCTTACCTTTTGGCATATACTTACTTATGATCGTATAGCCGACAGAGTCGTTGCTGAGCGGGGTTAGCCAACCCGAGTGTTGGTAACACCGCAAGGCAGCGATTCTGGGCGAAGATCCACCTCAACCGTGTGATACGGGAGAGGTTCGAGTTTTCATGCACCCGAATGAGTTTTGAGAAAAGAGATCTTACAAATGGTATCACTGAACGAACGATCATAAGAGAACAGTCCACAACATACTGGGTCACCCCGCTCGAGTGTAGTTTGCGGACAAACTATGCAGCGGAAGCTGTGGTGTGCCCATGTATGAAGTCACATAAAACAGTCCACTAAGCAGCAAGTTAGGTCAAATTTTGACTTACTTAGACAATTTAGTGACACATCCTAGTCTAAAGAGCGACCTCGGGTCTAGATTTGGTTGAAGGTTAAGGATACCCAACGTAGCTAAGGGAAGAAGTTAGTATAAGTCTTGACGTTGAGACTTTCACGCAAAAGGTTACGCTTTACTACCAAGTGGTAAGACCATCTCGAGGAGATCAAGTGTCTGTAGTCTTCTTTAGAGTAATAGAAGACCCATAAGCATAACCCCCTTACCATAACTTGATACTTCCCATTACAGTACGTTGAGGCAGCCACCATAAAATACCAGAGGTCGAATTAGAATTTGAATATATTTTTGAAAAGGCACCTTTCCTAGTTAATCATATAGGGAACTCGGAAAAGGTAACATAACTTATAACATTGGGAGCCTAAGTCTTAGCATAACAATATGTCTCAGGGTGGAACACCAAGTCAGAGAATATATGCCCTAAAGTTTATGTACATACGTAAGATGAATATACCGTAGAAGTATTGAAGAGACTTAGCCCAAATCGGTAGGGGCTTATCCTTTTGTTTATTGGGCTACTAAAATACCGACTTGGATTGCCCCTAGACTTTATTTAGAAAATGTTGTGACATTTACGTAGTAAGCTCGAGGTTTGGAGTATTCAATGATACTCGGGTGATGACGAGATCTTATTCATACACTTTTGGTTTGTGGACCAACCCTCCTTAGAAGTTTGAGACCCTTGGAGAATTACTTCACCTTAAATAGCGGGGATTGTCTATACCAAGTTGTGACTGCTGTAGTTTTACTGGCAAGTTAGGCGAATAGTGCACTTCAAGCGTGAGTGTGCACTCATCTTATTGCTCCAAGGCTGAATCTAAGTCGACAAAAGTGATCAACTTGTTAATCATTTGGTTATACATAAAGGGTTGTCCAGTGTATGGGCATAAGACTCTTGGAATCAAGAAAGTCAGGTTAAGAATTTAGGGAATTTCACTAACTTCCTGATCCAAGCAATGTTGTCTTGTCTTTTATAAGGACGTTTGGTCATCAAGCTCTTACCGGTCACAAGGAAAAACATCATAAACGACAAATTCAGTGCAAGACCAAGTAAGATTTAGAATGGATAGAAGTAAGACTGGGCTATAAGTTCTCATGACCATAAGAAATAATCAATTTATCGTAACAAACTTGCTAGTGTATTGTTGTAAATACACCTTCTTAACATCGGGACATCGATTTGTAGAGTTATCGGAACAATTAATAAACATTGACGTCCGATCAAATGTCTCATTTTATCAAGTACTGAAAACAAGAAGAATACCAGGTTTAGTAGCTTGGGATAAATGTGTCACATCGTGAAATTTTGAAGATTGGAATCAAGTTTTCGCAAGTTAAAAATTACAACTAGAGTTTCTTGCACTTCAGGGCTTTCAAAGGTAATTTTTTCAGATAGTATTTTTTATTAAAATTCAAGCCCTCTCCTTGGTGTAAATTTATTTAAGATCATTTTACTCTTAGAGTTGGTTTATGTATAACAAGAGAGCTTATGAAGGTGACTCTTTGGATCTTATAATATGATGATAAAACTATTTAGGGCTAAGTGGAGGATCTTACGATGTTCGGATCTCGGGAAAAATGACAACGACCATCATGTACTAAAATGTCAAGGATTTGAGAGTTAAAACAAATGGTTAGGTGTTGTTACTATCAACTCCCGCTTGAAACTATTAATATTACCTGATGATATTTATCGACGTAATTTTTGGACGACACAACTAAGAGAAGGGTCGTTATGAGGAAGTCTTTAAGTCATAGTTTATAGCTTAAGTGAGATGAGACCACTTGACTTTGGAAGTTTAGCCCACTCGATATTGGAAATCTAAAGTGAAATTTGACGAATGATATATTGAAAATATATAATTTACATACAATCCTCCGATCTTAGGAACCAGAACTTACAATTTCCCCAAAAATTATAATCACATTTATGAAGATTCAAGAATAAGGGAGACAGGTTTGATTTCCAGATATAAATGGTGAAACTCCTCGAGGATTAATGGGTTTTAATGAGACACCCTTCGTGTTGAAATCAAATTGTGTCAAAACATGTCATGATAAAAAGGGTTTTACCCTCGTGAGTTATGAACCAAATGGATATGGAAAGTAGTTGGGAGTCATTTCACGATCATCAGTTTTAAACTACAGGCGTTGTGTGCCTGAAAGAAAAACATGGAGGATATCTACATTTATTTAACGAGAGGAAGCGTTAACCTCATGTAACATTCGTAGGACATAAGAGACTCTGTCCCAAGTGTAATCAAAGTTTATATTATTACTTTGTAGCTGATAAACCTGACCTTGTATCCGTGGAGTCGGAAACGGTTTATCAGCAGAGACCTCATATGTTAAGGGATAAGGTCTCTTGGTGTAGGTGGTGGTGAACACCTACGTGTAAGGGAATCGTATAGTGAAGAATCAGAATAGACAATGATGGTTGGCTAAATGATCGCGTCCTGGCCAATCAGTTTATGAGCAGAGTATTATGTAAGCAGGGTTCATGAATATAACCTTATGAAGTTAAGTTGAACTCGAAGGATTTCGGTGTCATCTAGCATGGCATGATAGTATAAATTAACTATGAAGGATCTTAGGTGTTACAGATAGATCCTCCTCCAGGGGGGGGGGGGGGGGTGTAGTGATTTTGATAACACCCACACCTGGTTAGCTTGTTTTGATTTCGAAGTGTCTAATTCCTATTTATTACCGGGACGGAGCAAAGTGGAACCCGCATTATGACTAGTGACACGATGGTCTGAGCGGCGGAATAAACCTTCAATAAACCCTTGGTAGGAATATTGCCGACAATCGTAGCAAGGAATAATGGAAGTGCAATGAGAAATCTTGGTAAAGACTGTTGCTCCAGTTTGAGTTCTCATATAGTAGAGGTTCGATATCTTCCGTGGAAGGAGACTCTGATGTCCGATTATTATAGTTCAATCATGAGAAAGAGGAGCATAAATGGGTGCCCTTGGACTTCATGCAACAATGTTTCCCGGAACTCATCACCTCAGGTACAAATTAAACGTCTTTGAAATCCTTTATTCTTATAGGTACTTGCAACTCGTAGACCCGAACCTAAATTTCGAGGATAAAATACTTCTTTTGTTTATTGGGATTTGTAACATCCCCAATCCTTCTAGACCCCTAGTTGGTATTAGGGCATGGGTGGTGTGCAGAGTGACCACTAAGGCCCTTGGATCAAGTGGAGTGTGCTAACTGCACACCAAGGGCACAAAAACTAACATAGTCCAATGCCACTCCCTTAGGCCAATTGACCCTCAATTCACCAAATTGACCTCCCTCATACCACCCTAACCACTAAGGAAGACCATAACCATGGAAATTGCACTTGGGTGGGACCCAATTGCATGAATTTGGTCAAAGTCAAATATTGGTCAGCATTAACCAAACTAAGTCAATTAGAGTTCAATTGACCCCAGATGTTCAAATTAACCTTACCACCACACTCTAAACACTTTAAGGAACTCATTGGACCTGAGACCCCCATCCCTTGGTCAACCAGTTGACCAATTTGACCAAGGTCAACTCTAGCTTAATTTAGGTCAAAATCACACCTTAAGGCTAATTTAGCCCAAATGGGGCCCCACCATGGACCAACCAATGTTGGGTGAAGTTAAGGGACCCATGACCCCCAAGTGGGGTCAACCCACTCACCTTGTTGACCAAAGTCAACCCTAGGTCAATCATGGTCAACATAGCCCAAAATAAGTGACTTAGCCCTCATACACTTGAACCAAGCTCAAACCAAGTGACCCCACCAAATATCTTCATCAAATTAATACCCAATGGCACCTGGTTATGAAGGGCAAAGGTCACATGTGTGCATGATTCATTAAAAAGCAAAAGGAAGAGAGAGAGTAAGGGGACAAAAAGAGAAAGCAAAAGCTTGACCACCTTTTCACCCAAGCCAATCACTCTTGGGGCTTGGGAAATGTCCTGGCTGATTGCTGGAGGAGTAGGAGGTAGCAGGGGGTGGCAGCCATGGTGATAACCATACAAACTCGTGAGCACGTAAGTTCAAAACCGGGTATACACTCCTCCCCACCCCATTCTATCCATCCCATTAGCCTCAGAGCGCTGAGAGCAGTCGAAATCAGCTACTGGAGTGGGGAGATTGGTGGAGAATCGCGGTTGTGAGCAGGATCGCCAGAGCAAGGAGAAACCATGGCCAACTGCCGCCGCCGCCAAGCCCCCTTTAAGGTTCGTTTCTCCTCCTCTCCCTCTATGCTAGCTTCCTATCTCTTTAATTTGAAGGATATGTCTCAATTGAGCCGAATCCCAAACCTCAAAACCATGGAAAAAGGTGATTTTCGGCCATGCTAGGATCGCCGGAAGACACCTCCTCCGGCCGCCATGTCGCAGGGAAGTTGTAGCCCCGACCACCACGAAGGTGGTGGAGGTGGTGGTCGTCCGTGGTGGCCACCAGGTGGCCGGGAAATGGAGGAGCAAGTTGGCCCAGCATGGGCAAATCCCAGCCCTTGGCTGGAGGAAGAAGATGAAGGGGGAGGGTCGGATCTGCTTTAAGATCCGTGCAGATCCTATTTTCTTTGTATTAATTTAATTCAAAGCTTGGATTTTTGCCTCTATTTATCAGTCCACTTCAAATATTAATTAAGGCCTCTTAATGGCTGAATTAGAAAAAGTTCCCAACAAGAAAGTTGTAGGCCTTGGTCTTGACTTTCATTAGGGCTTGCGTTCAGGTCATTTGGTGACCCACAGCTCCCTGGGGAGCTGTTTTACTAGGACTGGTCCTACACTAGGTCAGTCCACTAAAATAATTACCTAGCCCAAACTCCTCAAGCTTTGAGGCTGAGTTTTTAACCAAGGGTAGGTATAACCTAGGGGCACCCCCTGCCCAAAGGACAGCCTTGGATGTGCACTTTTACCTATAGTTTTTGTGGTACTTATGATATTTAAATAATGTTGATTTTTGGAGCTTATTAAGTCCAAATGCACCAAATTTTGGTGGCATGCTCTTTAGTACATGAGTAGTGCCTTCCTAGATGTTCACTCCATTTGGAATTGATTTGATATGGAAAATGGGAAAACCTAATGAGGGCCCTTAAGGGGTAAATTAAGGTTTAGGCCATTTTGAGGAGTTGAGTGAGTTGGCCTCCTCCAACCTTGATGTTTGTGTAGGTATTGATGTACAAATACTTGTGACACCCCCTATTGGAGCATTTGGAGCCATTAGGGTGGTGTGTCCCAAAACCCTAAGGGTAAACCCTTAAGGTTGCATATTAGGACTTGTGAAGGACATAGGACCAAATGTCCTTGCCTTGGATCAGATCTTGGTAGACATGATTTTAGGCGCATAAAATGGCTTAGATGATTTAATGGAATTTTTTTTGAGTCATTTATGTATTTTTCTCTTATTTAATGAAATTGCCACTATTTCCTAATATAAACTAAATGCATGGCCATATGACCTTGTATGGCTTTGAAACTTTAGCAGTGGCTGAATTGGGATAAAGATAGGCAATGGTAATTTTATTACGATTTATTGAGGTGTTACCTCTTGTGGAGGAATTTTTAAGTTCCTACTAACTTAGAGGAATTTAATTATGGAAAATGTCAAATCATTGGGCAAAATTATGAAACGTGGTTATCTGTCATCCTAGGTTGATACATGCTCATTATAATTATTTGGAAGCCTATTGATTTGTATTTTATGTACATCATGTAGAAATTGGTATTTACAACCCTTGGATGTTAAATCATTTTAAAATGTCAAATCATTGGGCAAAATTATGAAACATGGTTATCGGTCATCTTAGGTTGATACATGCCCATGATAATTATTTGGAAGCCTGTTGATTTGTATTTTATGTACATCATGTAGAAATTGGTAATTACTACACTTGGATGTTAAATCATTTTAATTAGTCAAATCATATGATAATGATACAATCATTTGGAATAGGACTCTAGACCACTATTTGGACACTTGGTAATTTTTGTAAAATTTTCAGATGTGAAATACTATTTTTCCTAATTATAGTGGCATTTTGGTAATTATACAACTATGTTGATTTAGTAGGCCACATGACATCCTAGGGTGTTGAAACTAAGTAAAACACCTTGATATGGGACACTACCTTACTGATAAGTTTCATGTAGCATGTAGAAGCATTTTGAGGATAGATCATGTGTAATTTGACTTAAGGCCTTAACTACTTTAAATGATAATAAATACCAAATTAATATGGAAAATTATGGAAATTGGAACATACCTTATTAAGGTCCGTGGGAGCCTAGTATAATTATACCAGACCTTGGTGATGAGTTTTTAGAAGGATTCCCTTATGAGGTTTGAGGTTAGTTCAACTTAGTGGTCTGCGATTAGTAAAACCAGAATTTTGAATTTTAGACAATTCAGACCCCTAAGTAGTGTTTAGAAGTTATATTGGGAGCCTAGGATAATTATACCAGACCTTGGTGATGAGTTTTTAGAAGGATTCCCTTATGAGGTTTGATGTTAGTTCAACTTAGTGGTCTGCGTTTAGTAAAAACAGAATTTTGAATTTTAGACTATTCAGACCCCTAAGTAGTGTTTAGATCTTATATCCATTCAGTATTGGAGTGATAACTCACAATGATTCAAGGAGGGTCAAACCTAGGGTTAGTAGTGAGTTTGTGCTAGGGTCAGTATATGAGGTGTGGAGGTACGTCCAACCCAATTGGGTGGGACGGGTGTTGAGCTAAGTCACTTTAAGTATATGAAATAATGAGGGGTGAACCAAATGCTAATCACCAACTAAAGTAATGTCTTGAGGAGGATGGTGGGGTTGAGCCCATTGAATCCGTAGTACCGTTGGGAACCCCTTTACGGGGTACACCGCGGAAAGTCCAAGATTCACCCTAAATATAACACTAACTAAATTGTAGGCAAGAGTAGCCTAAGTACGTTTGCAAACTAGTATGGATCTCCTTCAGGAAGGAGATGGGTTGGATCAACTTATGTGTAAATCCCTGAGCTGGAAGATCGGGTGGACTTGTTAACACCTGTTACTTATGCAAATAGTGGCGAGTCTTCGGTACTAGGATAGTCGTGTCACCGACGGTAGTACGTTGACTCAGGTGAGGGTGAGGTTTAGAGGGCCGGTAAGTTTGAGTACCGCGGTCTGGAGGACAATCCCTAATAACCCACCTCGACCTTAAAGTCTGGTGGATTCCAACAAGAGTACGCAGGAGCTCCGCTGTTGTGTTCTTAGCGTTGAGGCGTACGTGAGGTCTAGGCTTGGTAGTGAGCATACCCGCCTAGGATGTGGAGTGCCCGATCCACTGCCACCGTGAGCCACGACGGTCGGTACCCGAAAGGTTGGCTTCCTTTCAAACAAATTGGGAACTATAAAGGTCTATGCGCATAGAGTCGTGTGGGCGAGCCACATTGCATAAACACATTAAATCATAAGCATATCATAGCATAACATACACATTAGCATACCCCCATCATATAAATTAGTATGGGCTCTTTTATATGATGGGTTACCTGGACATCTTAACTTATATGTCGTATGTGCGTTCATATAAGTTAAGGTAAGAATCTGTGATGGTAGATTAGTTTTACTTACTGCACCGCATTTTTCTTTCTATTACCGCTTTACCTCATGCTCTACTTTACTGTCATTTATTCGCACTATTCTGCTAGCTATTTTTACTACTTTACCTATACTTGCTAGATTAGTGCCATGTCACCTCTTTCTTTGTTTACCCCTTGTCATCCTCCGCTTCTTCCTCCCGCTCGGTTCCTAGGAGTCGTGGAGGGAGGCGAGGACAAAACGACTTAGTCTTTATGACTAACGGTCAGTGGTGACCGCAGGAGTCCGAGGAGACGGAGTAGTCCCGCACACAGCTGGACGAGATGGCAGGACCTGAGCAGCGGATGCAGCGTACTACCACGACGCCACAGGTTGATGACTAGATAGTTAGATTTCAGCATTTGAGAGTTTTGTAGTTTCCGCATGTAGTAGAGAGAGAGAGAGTACTCATTTTGGATATGTATCGGGCTTAAGCCCTTTTTGCTTGTACTGTCTCTTTTTGGACATTTCTGTTTCATTATATATTTATATGATGTTGTGACTTGTGGACATGCCTTTACTTCTGTTCTTACCTTTTGGCATATACTTACTTATGATCGTATAGCCGGCAGAGTCGGTGCTGAGCGGGGTTAGCCAACCCGAGTGTTGGTAACACCGCAAGGCAGCGATTCTGGGCGAAGATCCACCTCAACTGTGCGATATGGTAGAGGTTCGAGTTTTCATGCACCCGAACGGGTTTTGAGAAAAGAGATCATACACCCTCCCCCTATCATTGAAGGTGTACGGTGAGGTGATCCTTAGTGCCCTCAAGGGTGCCCAGGCTCGGCATTGGCTTGGGAGGGGAAGTTCCTCGAGAGCTTTCGGTTATGTGGTGGGACCTCCACGCTGCAGCTTAAGGGGTTCGTTTGTAGACTTAGAAGTTTTCCAAGGGTTAGGTTCTTCGGTTCTTAGTGACTGGTCAAGGGTCTAGCTCATGTCAAGTAAGGGTTAGCTGCATCTCCCTTTCGAACGTCAAGACCAGTTCTCTGGTTTCAACAATCGACGGGAAACCTTATAGAAAAGTGGACTAGAAGACTGCTCGATCGACGGGAAGAATTAATCATAATTGACGAGAAGACTTAATAATAATCGACGGGAAGACTTGATAATAATCGACGGGAAGACTTGATATTCAAGTTGACGGGAAGGTAACTTATCATCGGCGGGAAAGGCTAACTCAAAATCGACAGGAAAGTTTACTTGATATCGACGGGAAGCTTACTCAATACCGACGGGAAGCTTACTTGATATCGATGGGAAAAGGCTAACTCAAAATCAACGGGAAAGCTAACTTGATATCGACGGGAAGCTAACTTATAATCGACTGGATAACCTCTTCAAAGACCATCGACGGGAAAGACTATGCATAAAAGTCGACGGGAAGAATAACTTAATCGACGAGAAGCTAACTTGATATCGACGGGAAGCTTACTCGATATTAACGGGAAAAGGCTAACTCAAAGTCGACGGGAAGAATAACTTAATCGACGGGAAGCTAACTTGATATCGATGGGAAGCTTACTCGATATCGACGGGAAAAGGCTAACTCAAAGTCGACGGGAAGAATTGATAATCAAGTCGACGGGAAGGATATAACTTATCATCGGCGGGAAAGGTTAAGTCAAAATCGACAGGAAGGCTGGAAGAGGGCCCGATCGATGGGACGGGAGCCTGATCAACAGGACGGGAGACCGATTGACGGGTGTCTCATCGATTTTTACTTAGAAAACTCAACAAACACGACCTCTCTGCCCTCTCCCGTCGATCAGCAGGAAAGGGTGCTGATCGATGGGACGGGACTTCAAACAGAAAATCTAGGGAAAATAGCTAAGTAAAATTTAAGTGGATGATCTGGACTCATCCAGATTCCAGTAAAGGTACTAACACAAGCTAAAAAGAGAGAAAGGAAGAGGTGACAGCAAAAATCAAGACACAAAGTAGACCATTATAACAAGGAAAAAGACACCCTAACCAGGGAACCCCTCCAAGCATACAGAGAATGAATATCTGCTATTTGCACAATAAGAAAAGGTCCAAGAAAATAGGAGAATTAACTTCTTGAACCAAGAACTCACTCCATAATTCAAAGAGAAAGACACATCCAGTTGCTCATACCAAGATCAAAAGGCTAACCCCAAAGCAAACAAAGAAAAACCCATGCTACTAGCATTAATGGAAAAAGAAACAAGAAGAAGAATACTGCACATGCCTCAAACTGACGAGCCGACTCGCCGATTAGCACTCCTCGACCAGGGAAGAAGCAAGACATGAAGACAAGGAAAAAACTCAAACCATTAGGGTTAAGCTCGACGACAAAACTCGACGAAACAAAAAAAAATTATCGCACGCACAAAGATCTCGGCGAGAGCTCTCCAATACTACGCTCCGGCGACGAATCCGAGCTCACGAGCTCCCTCGACGGCAAACGGAAAGAAGAAAATGTTGGAGCATGCGTTCCGCACTCGTCCAATTTGAGAATAACAAATCCCAAATGTATTTGATCCTATTTTTGATTAATGGTGTGCAGATAACCGGTGCAAGAATAACATGTTTGCAATTGGAGCAAAATACCGATTTTCCAGAAATTAGAGCTATCGAATTTCCGACAGCAGTAACGGATCTCCGACAGTGCACGATCTTCCCGTAACTCTACGACGTGTAGCAGTTACACAAGCTAACAGATATCCGATAGTGCTATCGGATATCCGACAGCCCACGTCTCAACCACGACTCAATCGCGATCGCCACTCTCCGCAAAAATGTCGAATACATGGGACACGTGGCACTTCTAGAGCTATCGGATTTTGGCGATAGCTAGCTAACAGATGGCGTTATCTATCTTTTATACAAAAGGGCTCAGAACTTCGTTTAATTCATGCTTTCAGACCTCCAAGCTTTCTTCCTGAGTGTTATCGTCTAGAGAGCTCCAGAGAACGAAAATCCCCATCCTTGAAGAAGAAAAGAGAGAGCGAAGTCGAAGATTGTACACGCGTTCCAAGGAGATTTTCTCAAGGATTCTTCGTTGTTTTGTTCCAGAAATTTTAAAGGGGGTTTTTATTTTGTATTTCATTTACATTTACATTCATCTTGTAATCGTTGGAGAAATCGTCGTCTTGCGTGCGACGTTCAAGCCCTTCCGTGGCTTGGTGGGAAAATCGCCTCCTTGTGCGTGGCATCCAAGTCCTTGTGCGGCTTGGTTGGGAAAGCATAGTCTTGTGCACTACGTCTAGATCTTGAGAAGATCTAGAGGATAGGCTTGGGCTTGGTTTAGGGAGAGACAAGTGATAACCTTCCGATCCTTGAGAGAAGGATTGGTAAACTCAAATTGTTAAAAGTTTATTATCATATTTGTGCCTTGATCTTAAGCATTGTTAAGATCATTTTTATTGTATGTGAATTTCATGATTAAAAAAAATTATGACTTTTTCTTTAATTGCAAATTTGGTTGCTTAATCTTTAACTTAGAAATTTGTGCTTGAATTAATTTAAAAATTACATTGGTTTGAAATTTTTTATAAGTAATTTTTAGAAAAGTAAAATTTGTTTAAAAATTCTTAAGTTAAAATTATAATTTAAACACACCCTTATTCACCCCCCCTCTAAGGGCGTCACACGATCCAACACGTGGTATCAGAGCTAGGTTACTCCAAAACGGTTTTACCACCGGGAGTAATGGCGCACAACGATCACGCGTTCGTTGAGGGGCAAGGAATTAGTAGGCCACCACTTTTTACGGGCACAGACTATAACTATTGGAAAACCCGATTGCTGTGTTTTCTAATAGCTCTCGACATAGAAGTTTGGAATATGGCCGAGACGAGTTATACTTCCCCAACAATTGTTGTAGGAGATGTAACTATGTACAAACCCAAAGACAAGTGGGATGACAATGATAAATTAAAATGTAAAAACAATGCAAAAGCCATGAATGCTTTATTTTGCGCACTAGATCACACTGAATTTAATTGAGTTTGTGCTTGTGATACTGCATTTGAAATTTGGCATCTTTTAGAAATTACTCATGAAGGTACTTCGCAGGTAAAGGATTCAAAGCTATTTCAACTGGAGTCAGAGTTCGAAAGATTCAAAATGGAGGTGGATGAAGAAATTGATACAATGTACACACGATTCACTAAAATCGTGAACGATTCAAAGGTGCTGGGGAAGGTTTTCTCCAATGGAGATTTAGTAAGGAAAATCTTAAGATCACTTCCCCTGAAGTTCAATCCTAAAGTGACTGCAATTTCTGAGTCACATGATCTTAAGACCTTACAATTGGAGAGCCTCATTGGGAATCTAAAAACCCATGAAGTGGAGTTGAAGATTCAAAGCCAAGAGTACAATTTGGAGCCCAAAAAGAAGAGCTTGGCGTTGAAATCTAAAAAGGAAATTGAAAGTGAGACTGAAGAAAGTGAGGAAGATGAAGAAGGACTGTTTGTGAGGAACTTAAGAAGTTTATGAGAAATCCTGAGAGGAGAAACTCATTTAGAAAATTTTTCAAAAAGAAGGATTTTTCCTACAACAAAGGCAAAGGAAAAATGGATGATGAAGAAGAACGTCCGCTACCGGAATGCAATCATTGCAAAAAGATTGGACATATAAGAAGCAAGTGCCCAAAATATCTGAGAGAGCAGAAAGAGAAGAGGCACGATAAGAAGTTCAAAAAGAAGGTTCTGAAGGCGGAGACTTGGGATGACACAACTTCTGAAGGCTCAAGTGAAGCAAGCGATGAAGATAAAGAAGAAGCAAATGTTTGCTTGATGGGGAAAGAAAATGCGTCATCTGACGACACAGGCGGACCCAAGTGAAGTCAGGGTCGGGCACGTGCCCGACCATAAATATCGCAAGTCGCGAATTTATTCCCGATTTTCCCCTTTCGCAAACCCTCGGCTGTCCGCCCCTTCCGCCTGCCCTCCGCGGCTCCGCCCCGGCTGCTTCCTCCGTTCGGCTCCGGCAGGTATCTTCTTCTTCTTCTCCCAAAACTGAAATTCTTCTTTTCATTTTCCAAAATTGTGTTGAATGTGATTTCAAAACTAATTAATCTTGTGTTCATGGGATTTCAAAACTGAAATCTGGAATTAGTCCAGTCCAGATTTCTTTAATCTGGACTGGACTAAGTCCAGAAAACTGAAATCTGGACTGGACTAAGTCCAGAAAACTGAAATCTGGACTTAGTCCAGTCCAGATTTCTTAAATCTGGACTGGACTAAGTCCAGTTTTCTGATCTGGACTTAAACATAACCATTATTGCTATAACCATGTGTGTATATGATTTATCTGTTGTGTGTTTTAGGTACACACTATTGTGTTGCTGTAATCCACTGTGAAGGGTCGATTTGGAGCTCCAATCGTCGAGAGAAACACACGTCAAGGGTAACGACTCTTGTTCCCCTGTTTTCTATTTTACTTTGCTTAGGAGGGCCTTCTGCCGGTTGCGACTAGTAGAGTTGAAAAGACAAGACCAATATCAATTGGTTTTCAGGCTTTTGAAATTGACATGCCTTCTGTCGGTTGCGACTGCCAGTGTTGAAAGAATATTCTCTGCCATGAAAATTATAAAGAATCGTTTACAGAATAGAATGGGAGATGAATTGATGAATGACTGTATGATTGTTTATACTGAAAAAGATGTTGCTGATACTATTAGTAATGAGACTCTCATTACACAATTTCAAAATATGTGTCCACGAAAAGTGGCTTGTTAAGAGGTATGAAAATCTTACTTTAATTTAATAGTTTTATTCATTTTTTTTAATACTGTAATATTTTAATTCAAGTTAATATCATTTTTCGCTAATTTTTGCAGGTCAAGCATATTTTACATATTATGACTTTGGAGTCATTTATTTTCAATGTTTACGAACAAGGTATTATAATTTTATGTATTTTTGATAAAGGTTGCTCTTTATTTATGCTCAATATTTTGCTTACATAAGTATGTATGGGAAAAAAAATTTCGGGGCCGCTGCCCCCGAACCCCCTTTCAGGGGGCACTGCCCCCCGAACCCCCCCCGAATATATATATTAATTAAATTGTGCCCGTGCACCTTCAAAATCCTAGTTCCGCCCCTCTGACAACGATAGCAGTGTCCAAAGCGACACTGAGGTAACTCCTCCATCTTATGATGATTTATATTCTGAATTTATGAAAACTTGCAAATTTTTGGATAAAAGCCTAAAGGAAATCGATTTTTTAAAATGTGAAAATAAAGATCTTTTGAAAGTAAATAAAAAGTTATCAAATGAGTTGAAATCTATTGGGAATGAGAAGGTAATTTGTCAAGAGTGTGATCACTCTTCGACAAGGATAAAAGAACTTGAAAACACTATTTCTAAGTCCGATCAAAAAATTGATCAACTTCTAAAAGAGAAAAGGACTTAGAAAAGGTTGTCAAAACTTCTCATTCTCAATTAGAGAATTACAAGAAAAAATTTGCAAATTGATGTGGCATGATAGTAAAAGAAAATTCAATTTTAAAGTCCAAAGTAAATGAATTGAACATGGCAATTGGAAATTTGGTGTTGGGAAAAATTCTCTGGATATGATTTTAGGCAACCAATGCTATGGGTAAGCAAAATTTGGACTAGGATACGTTTCTGGAAGCTATCGAAAAATTCCAACAGCTGCTGTTGCCAGCGACAGCTCCAGTTTCAGAAAACCTCTTTTTTAAAATAAAATTTTTTCTAAGTCCACACATAAAGATGTTTCCTCCAGCAAGAGTCCAGAGAAACCATTAAAGAATGGTTCCTCACTATTCATTGCATGTGCCAAATGTCATCGATTTGGTCACATCTCGGACTCATGCTGGAAGAAAGGAAAAGTTAATGTTAAACAAATCTGGGTACCTAAGGCTTCCACCTATACCATGGGAGGGACCACTTGGGTAACCAGATCTTTACTCTCATCATCTTTGTAGATGTCCGTGCAGGCTAGGAACAAGGAAGACGTGTGGTATTTGGACTATGGATGTTCAAAACACATGACCGGCGATAAATCAAAGTTCCTTAGCCTAGAGATGAAGAAAGGTGGAACAGTGACATTTGGAGATAATGACAAGGGTAAAGTCAGAGGCATTGGAGTAGTAGGTAACGAAGAATTTAAAATTTAAAATGTTTTATATGTTAAAGGTTTGAAACATAATTTAATTTCTATTAGTCATCTATGTGATTAAAATCTAAATGTTTTATTTGACTCTAGCTCAAACCTTTGCAAAATTATTGATTCTAAAACAAACGAAATCGTACTTACTGCACCAAGAACAAACAATGTCTATACAATCACTTTTCAAAATTTATCTCATTCTACACCTAAATGTTTTATTTCAAAGAATGATGAACTTGAATTATGGCATAGGCGACTAGGACATTCTAGTGCTAAACGAATAGTAAAGCTTTCAAAGAATAAAATAATTAAAGGTTTACCGAATTTAAATGGAAAGCTTTCATCATTGTGTTCACCATGCCAAAAAGGAAAGTTTACTAAATCGTTGTTTAAGAGCAAAAATGTTATTTCTACTTCTAGACCTTTATAGTTAGTACATATGGATTTATTTGGTCCAATTACACAAAGTCTAGGAGGTAGAAAATATACATTTGTTATTATTGATGATTATTCTAGATTTTGTTGGACACTGTTTTTAAATTCAAAATCTGATGCTTTTGATGAATTTGTAAAACTAATTTCACGTATTCAAAATAACTTGATTTAAAAGTAAAATGCATTAGATCAGATCATGGAGGAGAGTTTGATAATGAAAAATTTATTTCATATTGTAATGAATTTGGGATAAAACACGAATTTTTCGCTCCTCGCACACCACAGCAAAATGGTGTAGTGGAGAGGAAAAATAGAACACTTCAAGAATTAGGACGTACTATGCTTTGTGAATTTAAATTGCCAAAATATTTTTGGGCCGAAGCGGTTAGTACTGCATGCTATATTATTAATCGTGTCATGATTCGTCCTACATTACAATTAACTCCTTATGAAATTTATTTTCAAAGAAAACCAAATGTATCTTACTTTAAAGTCTTTGGTTGTAAATGCTTTATTTTGAATACAAAAGATAACTTAGGTAAATTTGATGAAAAATGTGATGAAGGAATTTTCATTGGTTATTCTTCAACTAGCAAGGCCTATAGAGTTTATAATAAACGTACTAAAGTGGTTGAAGAAACTATTCATGTAAAATTTGATGAAAACATTTCTTGTGTAGAAAATACTAAAGTTGCAGGTAATGAGAAAAATGAAGAAGATGTGGAACAAAATCTGAGAAAAAATGATGATGATGATGATGAAGAAAAAGTAGAGAAAGAAGACAAAAAAGATGGTGAAGAAGAAGAAGAAGAACAAGGATATGTACCATCAACCGAGCTAAGGTTCTCAAAAGATCATCCACACGTTCTAGTTTACATGAAAGTTTTTCAAATTTATGTTTTGTCTCTAATATAGAACCAAAAGATGTTGCCACTGCTTTAAATGATGAATCTTGGTTTTTAGCTATGAATGAAGAACTTAACCAATTTGAAAGAAATAAAGTTTGGACTCTTGTTGATAGACCTAGTGATCATCCAGTGGTAGGAGTCAAATGGGTTTTCAAAAATAAATTAGATAGTGACTCTAGGGTCACTAGAAACAAAGCTAGGCTTGTAGCGAAAGGATATAATCAAATTGAAGGGGTAGATTTTGATGAAACATTTGCACCCGTAGCACGATTGGAAGCTGTTAGAATTTTTGTTGCATTTGCTAGTCATAAAAGATTCAAATTGTTGCAAATAGATATTAAAACTATTTTTTTAAACGGGTTGATTAAAGAAGAAGTTTATGTTGAACAACCCCCAGGATTTATAAATGAAAAATTTCCTAATGGCGTATATAGATTGCTAAAAGCTTTGTATGGTTTAAAACAAGTACCACGAGCATGGTATGATAGATTGACTTTATATTTATTACAAAATGGTTTTAAAATGGGTGGTGTTGATTGTACACTCTTCATTAAGCAAGTTGATGATAATTTAATTGTTTTACAAATTTATGTTGATGATATTATTTTTGGAGCCACTAACGAAGAGTTGTGTAATTATGTTGTAAAAATGATGGAAAGTGAATTTGAGATGAGCATGGTAGGAGAATTAAAATATTTCTTAGGATTTCAAATTGTTCAAAAACATGATGGAGTTTTTATTAACCAATCAAAATATATTCATGATGTTTTAAAACGATTTGGATTTGAAAATCTCAAACAAGAAAATACTCCTATGAGTGTATCTTTAAAATTAGGAAAAGATGAAAATGGAATATCTATAGATCAAACTTTATATAGAGGGCATGATAGGTTCACTTTTATATTTGACTGCATCTAGACCAGATATTATGTTTTCAGTTTGTTTATGTGCTAGATTTCAAGCTAATCCCAAAGAATCTCATTTAAAAGCGGTTAAAAGAATCTTTAGATATTTAATTGGCACATCTAAACTTGGTTTGTGGTATCCACACAGTGATGATTTTACTTTATTTGGTTATTCTTATTCTGATTATGCCGGTTGTTCACTAGATAGGAAAAGCACTAGTGGCACTTGTCATTTTTTAGGCCCTTCACTTATCTCTTGGTCGAGTAGGAAACAGAATTCTGTTGCCCTCTCAACCACCGAGGCCGAATATATCGCACTTGGTAGTTGTTGTGCACAAGCTCTTTGGATGAAACAAACATTAGAAGATTTTAATATTAAACAACAAACTATTGAATTATGGTGTGATAATAAAAGTGCAATTGATTTAACATACAACCCGGTCCATCATTCAAGGTCTAAACACATTGATGTGAGACATCATCTTATTAGAGATCATATTAAAAATAACCACATTAAAAGTTCATTTATAGGCACGAATAATCAACTAACGGATATATTCACTAAACCGTTGCCGGATTCCCATTTTTCTATGCTTAGGCTAGAATTGGGAATCCTAGACATTTCACAATGATTATATCACTACTTATAACCTATAAAATTAAAAACATCACAATAGCTATACATTTTAAAAAGAAAAACTAAATCTTAAATGATCAAAACATAGACATTCACCAACATAAATTATGTCCAAATATTAAAAACTATTACAGAACTTTAATAAAAGAGTACTTAAAATGTCTCATAAAAGAAGTTCACAAAATTAAGGAGAGATTTGGGCTGGGAAGCTATCGGATGGCGACAGTAGGATATCAGATGGCGTTAGCTCCTAGAAGTCATTTTCAATCCGAATCCTCCTCATTTCGACTGCCTGCTCCACTGCTTTCTGGAAGATCATAAACTGGTCTCCTTACCACTGCCTTCTTACGTCGAGCCTGACTAACTGATTAGCGACCTGGAGCTCTAAATCTTGGAAAATTTCCTAAAAGTGAAGTGAGGCATCGGTGGAAAGACGAAACGATTCTTTTTATCTATTTAGAGATGTCGTATGGCGACATCTAGCTGTCGGATATCTGACAGCTCCCAAAAATAAACTTCTATTCTTCTCTAGCTTTTTCATTCCCTGTTCTATTAATGTTCATATGAGAATTTTTTTAATCTTGCATAAATGATTCTTCATGTGTTATTTTTCATAAAAATAGCTTAACACATGATTATGATGTTCAATCTTAAGTTATCATTGTAATGACACTTTCATATAGGAATTAAGAATTATTTTCGCATGCCTCTAAGTATAAGAAATCTTTTATCTATGACAATGAGCAATCACAAACACTTACTTTGCAAATACATGTTAATAAAATTTATTTTATACATACATCATGATTGATCGAACATAACAAAATACATTTCATAAATGCTACCTTCAACTTTGCTACTTTGCACTTATTCAAATTATGCCATTTTTTGCATGCAAGTGAATTCAGAGATCCTTTACATACATAAATATTAAAAAAAAAAACAAATTCAAATGCAAAACATATATTTTGCCAAAAAAAATTGAAAGAAATAAATTAAAAAAATTGAAAAGGATCCTCCGCCAAGCACTACTTAGCCTCCTGATAAGTCTTAATGAGAATTGTGAGGTTAAGCACCTTGGAAAGAATTGTAAAGTGTCTTGTTATGCAAAAACAAAATGGTCCTTTTATGTATACTTGCAAAGTTTCTATAAGTTCATAGGTTTGGCTTTATGTATATTTATGTTATGTTTAACAATTTCATGATCATGTATATTTTAAATATACGCATATGTATTCTTTCTCAAAGTATCACTACTACACTTCATTGTTATTTATAAAATTTCTTCTTATGAGAATTGGACCGAAACGATTCAATATTCTATCTTCTAATGTGTCTTTCTCTGATAATTGAACTTGAATCTCATAATGGTTAAGTATATTTGCTTTATGTATATTGATAACAGATAACTAGAATTCTTGGCCTCATCTCTAAGGTTTCCTATCTCGATATCATATCACTTACAAAGCTTCCGCTAGTGTACTCCAACTTTCCCTATATTCTTTCTTATTTTCTACCATATCTTTATGATACTATTTCCTCGTCTCTATTCATTACTTTTGATAATATCAAAGGGGGAGAAGATAATAAGAAATCACTTAAATCACTTAAAATACTTAATTAATACACGGAGCATACATGTAGGGGAGTTTATATGTCGGGGGAGAATATTTTTAGAAGGAGCTAATATTAAGGGGGAGATCATATTAAGGCGGAGATCACGGAGATCATATGTTCACACTTGTAGACACATGATATACTTTTCAATATCTCTATAGGATTTATTTGATTTCTTTTTATAAGGATTTGTTATTATCAAAAGGGGGAGATTGTTGGAGGATGCGTTCCGCACTCGTCCGATTTGAGAATAACAAATCCCTAATGTATTTGATCCTATTTTTGATTAATGGTGTGTAGATAACAGGTGCAAGAATAACATGTTTGCAATTGTAGCAAAATACCGATTTTCCAGAAATTAGTGCTATCGGATATCCGACAGCCCACGTCTCAATCACGACTCAATCGCGATCGCCACTCTCCGCAAAAATCCCGAATACATGGGACACGTGGCACCTCTGGAGCTATCGGATTTTGGTGATAGCTAGCTAACAGATGGCATTATCTATCTTTTATACAAAAGGGCTCAAAACTTCATTTAATTCATGCTTTCAGACCTCCAAGCTTTCTTCCTGAGTGTTATCGTCCAGAGAGCTCCAGAGAACGAAAATCCCCATCCTTGAAGAAGAAAAGAGAGAGCAAAGTCGAAGATTGTACACGCGTTCCAAGGAGATTTTCTCAAGGATTCTTCGTTGTTTTGTTCCAGAAATTTTAAAGGGGGTTTTTATTTTGTATTTTATTTACATTTACATTCATCTTGTAATCGTTGGAGAAATCGTCGTCTTGCGTGCGATGTCCAAGCCCTTGCGTGGCTTGGTGGGAAAATCGCCTCCTTGTGCGTGGCGTCCAAGTACTTGTGCGGCTTGGTTGGGAAAGTGTAGTCTTGTGCACTACGTCTAGATCTTAAGAAGATCTAGAGGATAGGCTTGGGCTTGGTCTAGGGAGAGACAAGTGATAGCCTTCCGATCCTTGGGAGAAGGATTGGTAAACTCAAATTGTTAAAAGTTTATTATCATATTTGTGCCTTGATCTTAAGCATTGTTAAGATCATTTTTATTGTATGTGAATTTCATGATTAAAAAAATTATGACTTTTTCTTTAATTGCAAATTTGGTTGTTTAATCTTTAACTTAGAAATTTGTGTTTGAATTAATTTAAAAATTACATTGGTTTGAAATTGTTTATAAGTAATTTTTAGAAAAGTAAAATTTGTTTAAAAATGTTTAAGTTAAAATTATAATTTAAACACACCCTTATTCACCTCCCCCTCTAAGAGCATCACACGATCCAACAGAAAACCCTCAAACTTTCTCTCCCTCCCGAACTAGGAAACTCTCCTCGAAAAAAGAAAGAGAACAAATGCCTGGACGGCTTGGGGAAGAAGAAGAAGGGACTAGCATAAATAATATAATAATATGAGTGGAGATTTAGAAATCCATTAATCCTTAAATTAATACCTTAAATATAAATATCTCCTTCCACTAACCTACTTTCTCGATTCTTCTCTAAAAAAAATTCTTATTATATAATAATACTTATAATAATTCTTATTATATATATAATAATACTTAAAATAAATCAAATATGAGGATTTACTTATATATACATATAAATTATGATAATTTATGATTATATTATATATAATTAAATTAGTGCTTTTATATATTTTTTAGATTATCTTATTATTTTATATATATACATATATTACTTTTTATATAAAATCTTTTGGACTAAGCACATGTATTTAAGTGTTTTATATTACCTTAACATTTTAATCTTTATGATTAATCAAAATAATGAGACTATATAAATAATATGAATAGTAGCATTCCTTTCTAAACTATTTTATCATGTATTTACACATTATATATATATGTAATATGATATATATATATATATATATATCTTATTATTATTTCATCATTTTATTTTGGTTCTCGCTCGTTATTAATTATTTATACGCATCTCAAAATGGTAACGCCCTTACACTGCCATTTTGAAGATAATTATATTTAAATTAATAAATAATTAGATTTAAAATAATTAGCGAAAACTCGGGGCGTTACATAAATAACTAAGGACTCGCACATCTCCTTAGCTGTTTTGCAATGAATTAGATTCTGAAAGGTTGAATCATCAATTGCATTCACAATGATGTTCTTAGCACTTTAGTCCATAGTAACCAGGGCAACTTCATCCTTGGTGAAATCAGATAATTTCTTATGTGTGGGAACAGATGTTGGATCTACAGAAATGTTCATCGAAACATAGTGTCCTTCTTCTACTGCCAGATAGACTCTAGGATCTGAGGCTTCCTTGTACAGCCTAATTCTTTGCTTCCAGATGGGGAAGTTCTCCTTGGTGCAGATAGTCAGCTTCATTGAGCTCATCTCTTTATGATGCTCGCCAACCATTTATTTATTACAACCCACTAGTTTTATAGATCTTGTTCTAAGTTGTTAAGCTTTTGAACTCAACCTACCTCTAATACCAATTAAAAGATTATGAGTTGTCTATAAACTACACCTAGAGGGGGTGATTAGGTGTTTTCAATCTATTTGCTACTTTAAAGGTTTATCAATCACAGCACACAAACATCACAGAAAACACACAATAATTTATGGTGGTTCCCAACTAAACAATGTGTCTAGAGGCAGTCCACTGTCCCTCCCACCTATCTAGCAGTGTGCTAGACTAGGCAACTTCTCCAACTCAGATTTTTTCACTATACTCAAATCTTACAACTTAGGTTCACTCAGAACCCTACAAGGCTCAGACTTTACAAGTCCTACAAACTCATATTTTCAGCGAGATTCTACCAAAATCAGGTTCACCAAGAACCCTACCAACTCTGATCTATCACTAGATCCTACCAACTCAGGCTCAGAAAGAGCCCTACAAAGTAATACATAATTGTTGTTGTAGAAGAGAAGACTTCAGAAAATGAGCACTTGAATAACAGATCTTCTTCTTCTTCTAAGTACAAGGATCTTGTGGATCAATGAACCTTTCTTTAGAATCTTCTGTAGAACTTCACAGCCCAACAACAATGAAGACTTCTTCTTCTCTTCAGAGAATATGTTCGAGAGTGAAAGCTTGAGAGAGTTCTGGTCAAGAAGTGTGTCCTGTAAATAAAATTATCTTCTTTTATATCCTCTGCAATCTTGCATAAGCCCCTTATTGATTATTTCATAATCAAATTCTCGTTCGAAAATGTTTTGCAGAATTGGAAATTCTTTGTCATTATTACTGGCCTTTCTTGGAACTTGTAGAGAATAGAAATAATAAATCTCTTTTTAACTACAATGTAACTGCCATATTCTACAGAGAATATTTCATTTATGACTCTTTGATTTGTGCGCAAGATAGGCGGCGTGCACATTCCTTGAATATCAATTTCCAAGAAAGTCTGCGCATTAAATGTTGCTCTACAAACTGTCAAGACAATATTAATCCTTCAAGACTATATCTTCTTGATCAGTGTATACGACATATATACTTCACGACGATATCATCGATATAGTTCCTCCTTCACGGCTCTACTTAAATATCAGAACGATACTTCTTCATTTGGACTTAGACTTTTCTTCAGGCTGACTGTCTTTCTTTAAAGACGATATTGTCTTGATCTTCTAGACGACATGAGGTTTTCA
The DNA here is from genome assembly GCA_033032865.1 of Dactylorhiza incarnata. NCBI lineage: Eukaryota > Viridiplantae > Streptophyta > Magnoliopsida > Asparagales > Orchidaceae > Dactylorhiza > Dactylorhiza incarnata. The sequence goes on from JAWHQI010000015.1 coordinate 10,280,385, forward strand.
AGCCGATTTTTTTCCAAGTGAACCTTTCTTTATGAATCAAGTAGATATATCTTTTATCCTTCAAGGTTGAACTTCTTATTCAAGACGATGTCATAGAGACATCTTAGCTTTACCTGCGATAAGCATTCTTCAAGACGATATTGTCGATATCTGAGCTTTAGCTTTATCTACGATAAGCTTTCTTCACGACGATGTCGTCGACATCTGAGCTTTAGTTTTATCTATGACAAGCTTTCTTCACGACGATTTCGTCGACATCTGGACTTAACTTTATCTACGATAAGCTTTCTTCATCCTTCATGACGATGTGCTTTTATCAATACGATATCGTCGAAACTGTTTCGACAATATGATACTTTTCTCCATGATTCCTCTGCTGAGTCATGAGACGATATTTTACTTAGTTAATTTATTGTTATCGTCTATATACCGATGATGTAGCTTTGATGCATTTGTCATAACATGAACTTAAACGCAACAACAAAGACAACTTAACTTATCTATACTTATGTTCCTTCTTCAAATCTAGAGACATTGAAGGCACAATACCCAACAGTGTTGATGAATGAAGTTTCAGGGCATCTGGCCCCGCTTCAAAGAAGTGGCGGAGAAGCGTGCAGTTTTTGTGGGCGCCCTTGCCACCCCTATGAAAAGTGTTTCAAGAGGATCGGAGCTCAGAAGTAGCAGCGAGTGCACTCCATTCAGGGCGCACCCACCCACGGGAGAACTGGTGTGCACCATCTGTGGGAGGAAGGGTCATGATTCGAGCAGGTGCTAGATGAAATACAGAGTCTGCTATCAGTGTGGTCAGAAAGGACATATGAAGTATGTGTGTCCATGAAACCAGCCCCCATTGCAGCCTGCTCCGCTTAGAGCCTTGTCGCCGCCGCCGTAAAATTTGGATAACAAAAGGGGAAAGCTGAACGTGATGATGAGGGAGGTAGCTCAGACCTCAACTCAAGTGATATCAGGTTAGATTCTAATCTAACTCTTAGCTTTCAACTTTTGCTTTAGATTGTTTTCGCTCATTTAGTTATGTATCCACTTTTATAGGAGAGTTTAATGTAAAGAACCGTATGGCGCGTGTTCTTTTCCATTCCGGTGTTACCCACTAGTTTGTGGCTAGGACTTTCGTAGAGCGTCATCGGTTGAATCTCGATCAAGTTGGTGATTCTTTTTGTGTCAAGTTTCCCTCTAGTGACATGGTGGTGTCGAACTAGGGTATCTAGAGATGTCCTATCCTCTTAGGTGATTTCGTAGCATTCGCTGATTTGAAGATGTTGGACCTAGAAGACTTTGATGTTAGTTGGGGCATGGACTAGTTGTCCCGTTATGATGTTGTGATCCAATGCAAAGTTAAATGCTTGGACTTCAAGATGGACAACGACCACCCCATGAGTGTGTATGGCTTCCCACGCCAGGATTCCCCGATTATTTTTGCGGTATGTGCTCGGAAACTTCTAGATTCCGATTGTTTTGCTTACCTCGTTTCTATTATAGAAAATGTTAGTGGTTCGCCGCGTGTCGAGGATATTGTTGTGGTGCGGGAGTTTTCAGATGTTTTCCCGGTTAGTGTTCACGGTCTTTCACCTGAGAGAGATGTGGAGTTTGTTATCGATCTTGAGCCTAGTACTCACCCTATTGCCAAGGCACCATACTGTATGGCCCCACATGAGCTGGAGGAGTTGTGTACTCAACTCGATGAGTTACTGCAGTGTGAGTTTATTAGGCCAAGCTCTTCGCCTTGGGGTGCTCCAGTCTTGTTTGTAAAGAAAAATGACGGCTCTATGAGGTCGTGCATTGATTATCGAGAATTGAACAAGGTGACTATCAAGAACAGGTATCCGTTGTCGAGGATAGACGATTTGTTTGATCAGTTGCGTGGTAGCACGGTGTTTTCAAAGATTGATCTTCGTTCAGGCTACCACCAGTTAAGGATCCGTGAGTCAGATGTTCCACGGATAGCTTTTCGATCTCGGCATGGGCACTTTGAGTTTTTGGTGATGTCCTTTGGACTGACGAATGCACCCTCTACCTTCATGGATATGAAGAACCTAGTGTTCAAAGATTTCTTGGATCATTTTATAGTCGTGTTTATAGACAACGTTCTCGTGTATTCTCAGAGCGTCGAGGAGCATTCTCTGCACTTGCAATTGGTTTTGCCTACCTTGAGGGAGCATAAGTTGTATGCAAAGCTGAGCAAGTGTGAGTTATGGCTTCCTCGGGTGTCCTTTCTGGGTCATGTAGTGAGTAAGGATGGAATTTCTGTGGATCCAGAGAAGATTTATGCGGTTATGAATTGGAAGAGACCTACTACACCCAAGGAGATCAGAATTTTCCTGGGGTTGGCCGGTTATTATAGGAGGTTCGTTGAAGGATTTTCAGTATTGACTACTCCGATGACTAAGCTCACGCAGAAGAACACAGCTTTCGTGTGGAGCGATGAGTGCGAAGGAGCCTTTGAAGAATTAAAGAGGAGATTGTGCACTACACAAGTTTTAACCTTGCCTACTGAAGGAGAGGAGTGTGTTGTTTATGTAGATGCATCGCACATTTGACTCGGGTGTGTCTTGATGCAGGGAGGTTAAGTCATTGCGTACGGGTCGAGTCAACTGAAGGTTCACGAGAAAAATTATCCTACGCATGATCTAGAATTTGCGGTTGTGATCTACGCCCTAAAGCTTTGGAAACATTTACTGTATGGCACGTTGTGCAAGATTTATACAGACCATAAGAGCTTGAAGTACGTTTTCACGCAGAAGGAGTTGAATTTGCGTCAGCCTAGGTGGTTGGAGTACGTTGCGTATTATGACGTAGAAATCCAATATCATCTGGGCATGGCTAACATGGTAGCTGATGCGTTGAGCAGAAAGACCGCGCAGATCTTCAACCTTACTGTGCAGTCTTTGGTTGAGTAGTTCATTTTGATAGACATTTCTGTTGATAGTAGTGTTGGGCCCTCTTGCTTGGAGGCAGAAGAGCCTTCGTGGATCGCCCTCACAAGGTTACATCAAAAAGAAGACCCAGATCTTCAGCATCTCCGGGGAAGGGCAGAGAAGGGAGAATTGCTTGTTTTCTCTTTAGACGAAGACGGTACCCTGAAGTACCGAGGTAGATTTTGTATCCCCGCGGTGGGGAACATTTGGACAAAGATTTGCGATGAAGCACATTGTTCTAGTGTGGCCTACCACCCTGGTTCTATGAAAATGTATAGAGATTTGAAACAGATCGTACGGTGGTATGGAATGAAGAATGACCTAGCTAAATTTGTGTCTGAGTGCTTCACCTGCAAGCGTGTCAAAGCAGATCACAAAAGTCCTGGTGGCAAGTTGACGCCTTTGGACATACCTAGTTGGAAGTGGGAGAGTTTATCGATGGACATTATTACTGGTTTGCCAAGATCTCCCCGAGGGCATGACTCTGTGTGGGTCATAGTTGATAGATTGATGAAGTATGCGCACTTCGTGCCTTTCAAGATCAGATATTCTATGAAGAAGATAACAGAGTTGTATTTGGATGAGGTCAGCCGTTTGCACAGAGTGCCAGTGAGTATCATGTAAGATTGAGACTCCAGGTTTATGTCACGATTCTGGCAAAGCTTGCAGGAAGCTTTAGGCACCGACCTCAGGTTTTCGACCGCGTACCATCCGTAGACCAATGGTCAAACGGAGCGAGTTAATCAGATCGTGGAAGATTGATCAGATGTTACATATTGGAGCATGGTGGAGCTTGGGACGAGCGTCTCAGACTTATGGAGTTTGCGTACAATAATAGCTTTCGAGAAAGTTTGCAGATGGCCCCGTTCGAGGCTTTGTATGGGAGGGGTTGTAGGATTCCCTTGTTTTGGGCAGAGGTTGGTGAGAGGCAATTGCTAGGTCTGGAAGCTCTTGAAGAGATGAGTATTGTTGTAACTCATATTCGGGAAAAACTTCATGTAGCTCAGGAGCGTTATGAGAAGTACGCAAAACAGATTCACATTTTTCATATTTCTTTCAAAGGAAAAGGGGGCGAAGCCCATCAGAACGTAAGGTAGCATTTTTTTTGGTTAACAAGATGAGCAAAATTATATTGAGAAGAAGGGAAAAAGCAAAAGTGAAGCAGATGATATAACTCTGCATAATACCAAAAATTGGAAGCAAAGGCGGGAAAAAGGGGTTTTAGCAAAGAGAAAGAGAAAGATCACCACTTGCCTTAGGTTTTGCTGGAAAAACTTTCCGAATCGCTCCACGTTGTAGATCGGGGTAAGAGAAGGCGGGAGGAGTCAAGATCTACAAGAGATCGGGCTAAAAGAGGTTAGGGCACAAAAGACCTAACGAAAAAGTTTCACGAAACGGAAGGAAATTACCACGAGGACGAAGCTCTCGTCGAGAGCTTTCCGAATCTATGCTCGGCTCGCGATTTTAACCACCGGAGCTCCGTCGGCGGCGACCGGATGATTCAAGAAAACACCGCCCCGTCGCTCGTTTTTCTCTCTGGTTCGGACAGAATGAGGAAGAAGAAAGGGGCTGGGTTCGTTTTCTTTTTATGTAGCATAACATAATTTAATAATAATAATAATAATAATATCATTATTATTATTATTATTATTAATAGAAGGGCTAAAGTCGAACAGGAGAGATTTGACGAACGACAGATTTGTCGAACGGAGCTTATTTTTGTCGAGCGGCGCTGCTTTTGTCGAGCGGCAGATTTGTCGAGCGGAGTGGAGGGGGATTGACGAATGGAAAGGGGCTGATTTGTCGAGCGGAGTGGAGGGGGGATCACTGAATGGAAAGGGGGCTGATTTGTCGAGCGCTGCATGCATCAATATGCATATATATGTATTGTTGAAACCGGCAACCGGTCTCCTTGAGTTCGGACCCACTGGGGGGTGTAGCCGACGCTTACTTCTCTCTCACCAAACTCTCCAGACGGTGGATGAGAAAACTAGAACAGACCCAAGGCCGCAGCGGGGAGGTCCCGCCACACACCCGGAAGTTCTCAGAGAGCTTCCCCTCCCAAACCAAAGCTCAGCCGGGCACCTTGGTGGGCACTAGCAGCCAACCAAAACCTGCCTGGAGGAGAGGATTCTCTCTGGATCGGTCTCCTCCAAGGTGCCCTTAAGGGTCTATTTATAGATTCTCTAGACTGGTTTGCAAATAGCATGAACCCGCCTTTTGGTTTTATTAATCGCACCCCTGATTGGTCTGCTAACAGCCTAACTCCGCTGTTCTGAAGGGCTATTAGCAGCCCACCAGGGGTATTTAGGTCATTTGCACCTAAAAGCCTTTGGGGCGAGTGATCTGTGAGAGCACCACTCGCCAGACTCCTCTCTCGCCCCGTTTGGCCGGGCGAGTGCCTGCACGCGAGATGCTTAACCTGCCCACGCTAGTCGGGCGCTCCCTGGCATACGTCGGACGCTCCTGAGCTCTGGGCGGGTGGTCCGCGAAGGTGCCACTCGCAAGTCTTCTCGCCTATTGCTGCTCTTCATTCGCCAACATCCCTTACCGCCGCGCGGGTGCTCTGGGAGAAGGACCACATTCGCCCTGTGGTCCGCCCCTTCCCTTGACTTGGGCGAATGGTCCGCGGGGCTTGTCTCTTGTCCCTTGGTCCCTGCTTTCAGGTCCGGGGGCCCACTCGGTGAATACGGGGTTGTACATAATCCCCGCTCTTTGTAAGCGGGTCATCCGCTCGGAAAGAACAGTCCAACCCAGTATTCGATGAGTGTCTGCAGACCTGGACAGAATCTTCCTGTGGGTCCCACCTCTACCCTATATATATCTCGGGCCCGAGCCATTTCTCCAAAAGCCTTCTTTCCTGCTGCAGTGTTTCCTCCCGAGCTCCAACTTTTTGCTATTTCGAAGGGTTCCCATGGAACCATCATCTAAACCGGTCTCGTCGTCAAAGGTAGATTCGCTCGCGATGCCCCGGAAAAGGATCCCCCCAAGGCTGCCCGGTTCGCCCCTGGCTTTCCTCGAGAAGGGACCCCAACGCTCCCTTTCGCTCTAGGAGGGCCCTGGCCGTTCGTCGGGGTCGGGAGGAGGGAGATTACGCTTCGAAGTCTCCCCATCCGGCCGTCCTCTCTCCCCCCGACCTCCGAATGCAGGTACTTTCATTTCACGTTGCCTCTTCGCTATTACCCGAGATGACATTTCCCGATGGCTCGAGAACACTCGTAGGAGGCGCTGGATACCGAGGAGAGCCATGGGGCCGCCATGCTGAAAACTGGGCCACCTCCTCCTGCCGATACGAGAACCTTGTCGGCCCTCAATCTCTCTCCTTCATCCTCTCTTCTTCTAGCCCCTCCTGCCCCTTCATCTCCTCATCCATCTTCTCAGCTTCCTCCATCTAGGAGATGGTGTTGACGGCAGTAACATAACACTGCCTTGCCACCTTCGCATCCCCCCAGATCCGGACCTGGACCCCTCCGTCGTGGAATTTCAAGCACTGGTGATAAGATGAGGGCACGCATCAGAAGGTGCTGATGAGTGGACGCCCGAATATGGCATTTTAGCTGCTCGGGGCGTCCACAATGACGAATCGACATTTCCTCGGGACCCCTCCCAACGACACTTGGAGGCCAACTCCTCCCTCAACCTCTTTCCTCTCCCCTGAAAAGCCGAACAACGGCCCATCGGAGGCCTGCACCATTTTCTTTTCCACCTCCAATGCGTCGAAAGCCTTCTTGAAGATGACGTTCACGGAGCTCCCGTTGTCCACCAAGATCCGGGAGACCTTGAAGTATTCTATTACCTTCTGGATCACCAAGGCGTCACAGAACGGGTCCTCGTAGTCGGGCATGTCTTCTGACGAGAAGGTGAGCTTCTCCGAGGGGGGTGGGGTCTGGGAAGCCGATGCGACACCTCTCCTGCTCATCGCCTGGAAGCTCCTCTTGCGAGTTGCCTCGATTCCGACCCCTCCGTAGATCACCCCGATCCCTCCCCTGGCTCCTACGTCTGCCCTGTCTTCGCACCTGTCCTCCTCCGCCTCTGGGAGCACTTCCTCGATCCTGGCCTGTTGCCGCCGTGGCTGACCTCTCCCTCTCATCTCCAAGAATTTCGGGCAGGTGGCTGTTGCATGACCTTCCTCCTGATGGAAGTCACAGTAAGGCAATGCCACCCTGCCCCCTCTTCCGCCTCTTCCCCTTCTTCCTCCTCTTCCTTGTCCTACCGCCATAGCTTGCTCCCGGGGAGGGTGAGAGGTCCTGGGGCCTTGCCTCCACTCTTGGTTGACCCCCTCCTGCTCCCTTTCCTCGGTATCCCCCTTCTTGACCTCTCGCCGGTCCCTCCTGACGTCTCCAGGTCAGCCGGTTATTGGGTTCCTGACGTCTCCAGTCTCGCTGCTGCCTTTCGAAACCCTGGCCCCTGGGTTCATCCCTTCTTCTTCCTTCATGCTGCCTCGTCTCAGGCTCGCTCATCTTCGCCAACCTCCTGTAAAACTCCAGATTGGCTGCCTCCCCTTCTATCTCCTCTGCTGCACACTCCATCAAATCCTCAAAAGAGAGATGAGGCCTTCTCTTCAGGTCCATTTTGAAGAACCCATCTCGCAACCTTACGATGAATGCCATCTGGAGGGTGAACCCCGGCACCTCCTGCACGAGGTGGACCTCCTCCTGGAACTTGTCCATGTAATGGGCCAGTGATTCTCCTTGCCCTTGCTTGATCTTAAAGAGGGCCTCCGCGTCTTTCTTTCTCTTCTTTGACGTTGAGAAGCGCAGTCGGAAGCTCTGGCGCAGATCGTCGAAGGCATAGATGGAACCCACGGGGAGCTGGTGGAACCAGTCCCTAGCTTTCTCCTTCAGAGTGGTTGCAAAGAGTCGGCACTGAAAGGCATCCGACATGGGAAGAATTGAGACTATGTCCTCAAACCAGTGTAGATGCAAGACTGGGTCATCCTTGCCAGTATAATAGGACATCTCCAGCCCTCGGAACCCCTCTGGCACTGGGGCCGATAGAATCAACTCGCAGAAGGGGCTCCCTTCTCTTGCTGGGCGAGTGGTCCCCTCGCGCGGGGCCAACTCGCACACTTCCGCACTCGCCGGGCAGTTGAACAGCTACCGCCCGGGGAGATCTCGCGCACTCGCCTCCGCTGGCACCTCCTTCCCGTGTCGCTGCCCCGGGGCGTTCTCGCCAATCTGCGGGGGCGGGACCACGGGAACTACTAGGGTCTCGCACTCGCTCCTCCTGGCGAGAACCGTCTGCAGGACTTCTCGTTTGAACTTCTCGAACATCTCCAGCCACTCCGTTGTCGCTGGTGGCTGCGAGTGGCCTGAGTCGGAACCATTTCCCCCATCTCCTGTCATCAAGTCCATTTTGAGATTTTCCTTCGCCGGCTACGGTCCACGCTCACCGCACCAAAAATGTTGAAACTGGCAACCGGTTTCCTTGAATTCGGACCCACTGGGTGTGTAGCCGACGCTTACTTCTCTCTCACCAAACTCTCCTGACGGTGGATGAGGCCCAAGGCCGCAGTGGGGAGGTCCCGCCACACACCAGGAAGTTCTCAGAGAGCTTCCCCTCCCAAACCAAAGCTCAGCCGGGCACCTTGGAGGGCACTAGAAGCCAACCAAAACCTGCCTGGAGGAGAGGATTCTCTCTGGATCGGTCTCCTCCAAGGTGCCCTTAAGGGTCTATTTATAGATTCTCTAGACTGGTCTGAAAATAGCATGAACCCGCCTTTTGGTTTTATTAATCGCACCCCGATTGGTCTGCTAACAGCCTAACTCCGCTGTTCTGAAGGGCTATTTGTAACACCCTGCCAGTACGAATAGTATAACAGTAGGTCCGGCCGGGACCCCACACCATACAAACCACACTAGCTAGGAGTTAAAAGGTGATAAACAGAAAGAACTACAACAGAGTAAACTAAATACTTGCGGAAGCATAATGATTTAACATTTCATTTAGAACTGCCCACTATCATAGGAATGAAAGCATAAAATAGGGCCTTACATTCACCAATGTACAAAACTCAGAACATACTTCGGCACGCAGGCCGGCAATATATGAGAAAGCAGAAAAGGGAGGCTGACCTTCAAGGGCCAACTCGGCAATAGGGCCATCGCCCGCTATTTCCCAGTAGTCTCACCTGCACCTGCATAGGAACATTCCACCGAGCGGTGGCAAACAAAGTAACGGTCAGCACAGCTGACCAAATTATAACGACCCCACCCCTTTCCTGGGGTGGCAGAGCTTCTACCCTGCAAGCAATCCATACTAGCACAAGAACTAATATAAAGAAAGTGCTACTACACAAGGTGAGGTTTCAAGCACAATCAATCTTCTAGGTTGAGCATCAAAAAGGAGGGAACCTAGGTATGCACATGATGTTGGTTGGGTTCACCCGAAGGTTCCCCACAACCGCCTAAACAACCGTATGAGGCTAACAACATCAATTCCACAAAACACTCCACCGTAAGGGCCATCGCCTTAGGTGGGGAAAAGAGCTTTTGGTCGGTCTAGGTAAATCACCTTCCACGACCTCTTCCATGATCACACGGCTTCCATGAGGTAGGGACCTCTTACCGATCTGCATGGAAACGGGTTCGGTTTAGCTTTGCCCGTGCTCTAATTGTCGCGATCAATCGCACGACGCGGGTACGGCTTCACCTCGGCCCGTAAGGGTTTAGCACTTTCAAGTGCTACACAATTTATAAGCTACGCACCTAACCCCTTTGCAAGGATCTAGGCTTCACAAATACTCAACAAGGGAGGTACAATACGCTCCGCATCAATTTCGTGGTGAAGGTTTGCCTTCATCCAATCTCAAAGCATGGGGCTTTCGTTAGGATCTTCACAAGATGCCTACACTTAAATCCCGCAATACTATAGATGATTTCACGGAGTCATTCTCCGGCACGCATTCTTGGCTTAACCTAAATGCAACGTTGCAAATCAAGCATCACCGATTCAGGCTCACGACCACGAATAGGCTTCACACAAAATGCCTAAATCCGCACGACTACCGGATTTCTACATGCAATAATGCCGGGGACGGACACAATCTACCCGGAGTTCCGAAGAACTTGATGAAATCCTACACTTCACCCATTTGGTGAAAGGGATTCCTCATGCAAGCATAGAGAAATGAAAGAGAGGACAATTGACAAGTCCAAATATCGGGAGGAAGAATCGTTACCCTAGAAGCGTTCTTCTTAGCCATGGATCTGAGATTTCACACGGAGGGAAAGGACCGCACCGGGCTGCACTCTCCAGATCTGGAAACAGCTCGCGAAACGGAGCTCCGGAGCTCCGTCAATGGCGGGATTTCCTCTTCTTCTTCCTTGCCTCCTTCTTCTTTCTCTAGCCTAGGAGAGAGAAGAGCCTTGATATTATGATGATAGAACCCCTCGCAAAAGCCCTAATACCCTCCAGCCATTCATCACAGCCGTTGGATCAAATTCCAAGAATTTTGAACGACCGGATCATCTTCTCCGTTCATTTTCGCGGAGCAGAATAAACAGTGCGCACGTTCACAGGCGCACGGTCACTGGTCGTGCGCGAAGAACCTCTGGTCGTGCACGTATAGCTTTTCAGCTGACCATATTTCCTCTCAATTAACGCACGATCATGCGCATGATCACTGGTCGTGCGCGAAGAAGAGGCCACTGGTCGTGCGTGAGGAGCAGGTAGGGAAAATTCAGCCTACTTCGAGCGCCGCACTACCATTCCGCCTACTTCGACAAACTACGATTTTTGGGGTGTTACAACTCCACCTCCCTTAAAAGAATTTCGTCCCGAAATTTCGAAAACCGTAGTAATAGTAAATACAGTTAAAATTACCTGAGGGGAATAGCTCGGGGTACTCCGCGAGCATCGCTTGCTCTCTTTCCCAAGAGAGTTCCTCTCTTCCGCAATTATTCCAACGGACTTTCACCATCCGTATGGACTTGTTCCGCAACTGCTTCACTTTAGTGTCTTCAATGCAAATGGGCTTGACTTTCATCGTTAGCCCACCATCAACCGACACTTCGTTGACAGCAACAACCACATTAGGCTCTTTAACAGCCTTCCGCAACACAGAGATGTGGAATACATCATGCAGCCCGCTCAACTCCAAAGATAGAGCAAGCCGGTAAGCAGCTTCACTGATGCTCTCCAAGATCTCGAACGTTCCTAAGTACCTCGGACTTAACATTTCATTTAGTTTTAATTTTAGTTAAGCGAAAACAAACCACCTCAAATTTTCGTCGATAAAATAATAGTGATTCTCCTCGAAGTAGAAGTAATCAACGCGCCCCGTGGAATACGACCTTGATATTCCTAAATATCCTATACTATAGACGATAAGGTACACTTGCCTTTATCGGATATAGTTTTGGAGAAAATCTTAACCCTTCACTAAATTTCAAAACCTACCAAATTAAATATCAAATTACTAGGTTGCTAAAATGACGACTACCGCTAAATCACCTCAAAATAACCTCCAAAGAAATCCATCAATGATGGTGGCCATAGGCTTGTCCGTTTACACTCTCTCCACTACGCAAATTTGAAACACGTTCTAAAGATCACTAGGACTTAATAGGCGTAGTACTTTGGTTTAGGTAAATGATTGGGAATTTGAATTCAAGGATAAAAATGATGGCTAACACACTAAACCAAGGGTGAGCTTTAAATAAGCATAAAATTACAAGGATGAGAAATGACAAGTATGTCATTTTCTCCAATTCAAACTAAAGGAAAACAAACACAAGGCCATAAAATTTTTCTTTTCATACTTGGCCAAAAATAACTTTTTTTTTTTTTGGATTTCATTTTCATTTTTTTTCTTTGATAATCATTTTTTTCCATTACACTAAACAGAGCTCCAAATGCGAACTAAAGATTTCCTTTCCATTTTTCAAAAATACTTCCCATCACAATAATGATATTTAAATAAAGCTCAAAGTCTAGTGTGAAATAGGAAGGGCCTTTTGGCTTTGGTGAAAATTGGAAGGTGGAGCTAAACAAAGAAAAAGGAAAAAAAAGCCCAAAATTATTTTAGCAAGGGTAAAATTTTCGGTGGGCAAAAAGGCTCAAACGGGTCAAAAGGATGGCCTAGATCATTTCTAAAGTTCGTGAAAATCAAAACTACGCACATGCTTCGAGAGTAGCTAGGGACAAGTTCTAGACACCAAGAAAGAATTATCCCTAAATGAAAAAGTGATAACGCTATTTAGCAACCGTTCCTAGGTAATAACGCCGAATAAAATGAAAAACTACAATTTGCTAACTTGTAGTCCTTAAAAGACTGATGTCTATATTTAGAGATTGGAAAAATGTAAAACTAAAATATATTAAACTAATAAGTTTAGAAAACCTATTCAAGCAAATTCTACCTAGGACAAAAGAACCGCTCGGGCATACACATCACTTGAAGACGCAAAAAAATAAAGATAGAAAATAATTTTAGACTTTGATTTTCAAATAGATTTTATATATATTTTTGGATTTTGTATTTCTAGTTTTTTTGGATTTTTTATAAACCTTAAAGAAAAGTAGAAAAACTAAGATATTTTTTATTTTTATAATTTTTTTTTTAGAAAAGAGAAAAAGAGAAAAACAATGAAACCCTAAACCCTAAACAATGAAACCCTCCCCCAAGCTTAAGCTTTTCATTGCCCTCAATGAAAAAGAAAACGAGAAAGAGGAGGAGAAAGGGAAAGACAAGAAATGCAGTAAATAAAAACTAGGAAAAGAGAAAAAAAAAAGAACAGGACTTCCCCGGGTTTGTGAGGCCGAATGTGGATTCGCTCCCCCATGCTTGCATTTTAGTGACTTGATCATCAACAGGTATGATTTGATCCTTCTTGAAATCAGCAACGTTGGAGCGGCAATCACGAACTTTGAAGTGCTTGGGCCACCAGGAGGAAGAACATAATACAAAAATAAATGCAGAAAAAGAACTTGGGCGAGATCCCAAGATTGTTCTTATTTAAATAATACATAATGTTTGAATAAAAAGTTCGATAATAATAAGTCCATAAAAAAAGTTCCACTTTAAAAACAAAGTTCCACAACAAGATAAAAATTACAAAATGAATAAAACCTGCTCCTTTTCAAGAGACACCAAATCATTAGAGAAATATAGTTTCAGTCGATGACCATTCACTTTAAATTCACCCTTATCCGGGTGCGAAATTAAAACAGTTCCGTACGGAGAGACCTCTTTGACCGTAAACGGTCCAGACCATCGAGATTTAAGTTTGCCAGGAAAAAGACGTAAACGTGAATTAAAGAGAAGAACTTGATCGCCTGGTTTAAACGTTTTAGGGTGGCGCAGGTTCTTATCGTGATAAAATTCCGTACGTTCCTTATAAAGTTTGTTATTTTCATAAGCAAACGCTCGCCACTCATCGAGTTCATTCAATTGATTTTTTCTATGCTCGCCGACTGAGTGCGGATCAAAATTAAAAAATTTGAATGCCCAATACGCGCGGTGTTCTACTTCAACCGGGAGATGACACGATTTTCCATAGACCAATCGGAAGGGAGTACAACCGATAGCGGTCTTGTACGCCATCCGATAAGCCCAAAGAGCATCGTCTAATTTTAAAGACCAATCTTTGCGAGAAGTAGAAACAGTTTTTTCTAAAATTCTTTTGAGTTCCCGATTGACAACCTCGACCTGACCGTTAGTTTGGGGGTGGTAAGCGGTGGAAAGTTTATGCGTAACGCCATATTTGATTAAAACTTTAGTGAGTTGGGCGTTGCAGAAATGACTTTCCCTATCACTAACGATCGCTCGAGGGAAACCAAAACGAGAAAATAATTTTTTAAAAAAGAAATCACAACGCGAGCATCATTACTTGGAAGAGCTTGGGCCTCTGCCCACCTAGAAACATAATCTACCGCGACTAAAATATATTTATTACCTAAACTTGAAGGAAACGGGCCGACAAAGTCGATGCCCCATAAATCAAAAATCTCACATTGAAGGTAATAATTTTGTTCCATTTCATTTTTATTTGATATGTTTCCGGTCCGTTGGCATCGATCACATCCGCTCACAAAGATTTGAGCATCTTTGAATATGCTTGGCCAATAAAAGCTAGCACTAAGTACTTTGTGGGCGGTGCGGTTTGCTTGATAATGCCCGCCAGTTGGACCTTCATGAACATGCCTTGAAATTTTAAAACCTTCTTCCCGGGAAACGCATCTTCTTACCACCTGATCCGCACAAATGCGAAATAGAAAGGGGTCCTCCCAAAATAATACTTCAACTCAGAAAAGAATTTCTTCTTTTGCTGAGATGAGTACTCTTTTGGGAGGACGCGGGCCACAAGATAATTGGCCAGATCGGCAAACCAGGGAGTAGAAGAAGAAACATTTAAAAGTTGTTCATCCGGGAAAGAATCATTAAGAGAATTTTCGTTTAACATACCTATCTCGGGGTTTTCTAATCGAGAAAGATTATCAGCCGCTAGATTTTCCGCTCCTCTCTTATCCCGGATCTCCAAGTCGAATTTTTGAAGTAAGAGGATCCAGCGAATAAGACGCGGCTTGGCGTCCGGTTTAGAGAGGAGGTACTTCAAGGCAGAATGATCCGTAAAAACTATAACTTTGGAAAGCGTAATATACGGCCGGAATTTATCAAAAGCGAAAATGATTGCTAAAAGTTCTTTTTCAGTTGTTGTGTAATTTTCTTGCGCCGAGTTAAGAGTCTTGCTAGCGTAATAGATTGGGTGGAAATTTTTATCAATCCGTTGTCGTAGCACCGCACCTACCGCATGGTTACTCGCATCACACATTATTTCAAACGGCAACTCCCAGACCGGAGCAATCATAATCGGAGCATTAATTAATTTAGATTTTATCAATTCAAAAGCAGCTAAACATGATTCGTCAAAATTAAAAGGGGTATCTTTTTCTAAGAGTTGGGTTAGAGGCTTTGTGATTTTTGAAAAGTCCTTGATAAAGCGCCGATAAAACCCCGCGTGGCCTAGAAAACTTCTAATTGCTTTAATGTTCGTAGGCGGCGGCAGTTTTTCGATTACCTCGACCTTAGCTTGATCGATCTCGATTCCCTTAGCAGAAATTTTGTGACCTAAGACTAACCCTTCTCTCACCATGAAATGACATTTCTCCCAGTTTAAAACTAAGTTAGTTTCTTCACAGCGTTCTAAAACCTTAGCCAAATTTTCTAAGCATAATGAAAATGAATCACCAAAAACAGAGAAGTCATCCATAAATATTTCCATTATATTTTCTACATATTTATCGAAGATGGCTAACATACACCTCTGAAAGGTAGCAGGTGCGTTGCAAAGGCCGAAAGGCATCCTACGGTAAGCAAAAGTTCCGAAAGGGCAAGTAAATGTTGTCTTCTCTTGGTCCTCAGGTGCGATAGGGATTTGGAAATACCCCGAGAGACCGTCGAGAAAGCAATAAAAACTATGCCCAGATAATCGTTCTAAAATTTGGTCGATAAAAGGGAGGGGAAAGTGGTCCTTATGAGTGGCGTCATTAAGCTTACAATAATCGATACACATTCTCCATCCCGTTACCATCCTAGTCGGGATTAACTCGTTATTCTCGTTCGCCACTACCGTGATCCCACCCTTCTTAGGCACTACCTGGACTGGACTCACCCACTTACAATCTGAGATTGGATAAATTATTCCCGCATCTAACAACTTAAGCACCTCTCTCTTTACGACCTCTTTCATGTTTGGATTAAGACGACGTTGAGGTTGGATTACAGGTTTTGAATCATTTTCACCAAAGATTTTGTGGGTGCAAAACGAAGGGCTTATGCCCGAAATGTCGGAAATTTGCCACGCTATAGCTCGACGATGCTTTTGTAGCACTTCGATCAGTTGATCGTTCTCGGATTGAGAAAGAAATGCCGAGATTATAACGGGCAATTTAGAATTTTTTTCTAAAAAGGCGTACTTAAGATGATCGGGGAGTGGTTTGAGTTCAAGAGAAGGTGGTTCTTCATAAGAATTTTTTAAAACTTTTTCTTTTTCAAAAATAAGATTTTCAAAATTTTTTTGTCTAACAGTTGGTGGGTTTTCAAAATTTGTTTGCACGGACATAACCGTGTCTTCAAAAATATTTGGATAACTTTCAGAAAAGGAGGACGAAAAATCATTTGAAGAAACATTAGAAAGAAGAAGTGAAGAATTATCATTGAACTCATCAAGAAAGAAACATGAGTCGTCGTTTTTTAAAGGGTTTTTCATTGAATCATTAATAGAAAATGTGACCTCATCATCCCCTACACGAAGAAGAAGCTTCCCGTTACTCACATCAATAACCGCTCGAGAGGTGGCTAAAAAGGGACGACCAAGGATAAGAGGGACATCGACGTCTTCCTCAATATCAAGAATGACAAAATCCACCGGGAAGATGAATTTGTCGACCTTCACTAACACGTCCTCAACGATACCTAATGGGTACTTGATCGATCGATCAGCTAATTGGATACTCATACGTGTAGGGCTTAGAGTGCCCAATCCTAACTTCTTAAACAAAGAAAAAGACATCAAATTGATGCTCGCACCCAAATCTGCTAACGCATTTTTCATGAAAAGATTACCAAAAACACATGGAATAGAAAAGCTACCCGGATCTTTTATCTTTTTAGGGAGATTAGTGTTTTTTATAACCGCCGAGCACTCTTCATTTAGCGTTACATGAGATAAATTTTCCATCTTCTTTTTGTTTGTTAGCAAATCTTTCAAATATTTGGCGTACTTAGGCATTTGACTAATCGCTTCATGAAATGGTAAATTTATATGGATTTGTTTAAACATTTCAAGAAAGCGATGATACTGATCGTCTAACTTATCTTGCCTAAGCTTAGCGGGGTAGGGTGGCGGAGGAAATTCTTTTAAAACCTCATTACCTTGAAGATTATCTTTTTCTTTTTCAAAATTTTTTTTTCTTTTTCGCTTCCTAAATCAGTTTCCTTAATGATTACTTGTTCCTTATCAGCATGAGAGGCAATAACCTCTGACTCTTCCCTTGTGGTGGGCGTGTGGCGTTTGCGGGATTACTCCATGAAAAATTTGGATGACTACGCCATCCGGGGTGATACGAATTAGACGCAGCATTAAAACCAGGGGGAGCAGAAAAAGCAAAAAAATTAGAAAAATTGTTTTGAGCAGGCCTGGGTATGTTCCCCAGATAATCCACCTGCTCGGCAGCAGCAGCAATTGCATTTTCATGTACCTGACTAGCGGAGGCAGCAGTCATCTCCGTTACTTTCTTGTTCAGCATTTCCACTTGAAGCGCCAGTTGGGACACAGAGTCCACTTCATAGATACCTGCAGGTTTAATTGGGCGAGACCTAGGCGAATTCCACTGATAGGTGTTCATCGCCATATCCTCGATAAGCTCAAGAGCACCCTCCGGAGTTTTTCGGTTCAAAGAACCACCGGAAGCGGCGTCTATCATTTGCTGGGTTGCTTGATTTAGCCCGTTATAGAATGTCTGGACCTGTAACCATACAGGCAGAGCATGATGGGGGAAGCGTCTTAAAAGTTCTTTGAACCTCTCCCAAGTGTCATAGAGGGTCTCAGAATTGATTTGACTATAAGAACAAATATCAGTTTGAAATTTAGCAGTTTTGGCGGGGGGAAAATACCTAGCAAGAAATTTTTCTGTTAAAATGTCCCAAGTAGTGATTGATCCCCTTGGGAGAGAACTCAACCACTGTTTGGCTTTGTTTCTTAAAGAGAAGGGGAAGAGTCTTAGCCTAATCGCATCGTCTGAGACACCATTGATTTTGAAGGTATCACAGATTTCAAGGAAACTAGCAATATGTAAGTTCGGATCTTCATCTGGTAATCCGTCGAACTGCGCATATTGCTGCACCATTTGTATAGTGCCGGGCTTAAGCTCAAAATTATTGTTTGCTATTGCAGGTCGAACAATACTAGATTCTGTACCCTCCAAGTTTGGCCGAGCATAATAGGACATGGTCCGTTGCTGGTCAACTTCTGGATTGGGATCACCCATAATTTCAGAATTAAAAACACAATCACCATTAGAATCCTCAACCGTATCTTGAGAGGTGGAACCCCTGAATCGTAAATTTCTCCGCAAGGAGCGTTCGATTTCTGGGTCCAAATCAACAAGTAATGACGAATTCGTGCGGGTCATACACTAGCAGAAAGAAAAGGGGAAGAGGGGAAAATAAACGAAAGTGAAGGAATACCAAAATTAAAAATGATGACGATGATTTTTTTTCTTTTTTTTTTAGAAGGATAATATTAGGCGGATTATAATAGTCCTGGACTTTCCGAGATCTGCCCTGTGAAGGGTTTGCAATGGTACTAGAGGCTGTGATGGGAATTCAAGCCCAAAGCGTCCTTTCCAGGATTTTAGGTAGGATAGAAAAAAAAACGATGATATGGATTGATTATAATATATAATAATAATAATAATAATAATAATAATAATTTTTTTTTTGTAGAAGTAATAGCGACGGCGTTTTCTTAATATTGATAAAAATCCCCGGCAACGGCGCCAAAAACTTGGTGATTAATTTACTATCAACCCGATGAGGCAAGTGTACCTATCAAATTGTAGTACCAAGGTCGTATTTAAAACACGGGGCTGTCAAGTATTACTACTCACGCTTTCTACTATTATCCCACCGTACGAGTGTTGGGTGATTTTGAGAAATTTTAAGACAATAATAAAGGCGATAATAAAATGATAAAATTAGATTAAGAAAATAGCATTTGATCAAAGATTCACCATGAAAAGAGACAAGAGAGTAGTAAAATTTAGTTCTACGATTGCAAAATAATTCTTGACCGTGGCGGTTCCGAAAATGAGAGATAGTCTCGCTAGAGTACTAAATCTCCTAACTTATAGACGGTTTGTTCCGAATCTCTTCGTAAAACAAACAGGTTTAAAGCCGCATTATCGAAGTGAACCGCACTATTGGATTTGACTCCAATCCGGAGGATTTACGTCATCCTATCTCTAGGGGTGCGTGCAACTCCTTCCTTCTTTGAGTGATCTTTCAAATCAATGAGTCTCTCGACTATTATGAAATGAGATCAAGGGTCTACTACCGTATACCGGAAATACGGAGTCGACGCAAAAATAAATCAAAGAAGGATCGAGAATAATTTAAACAAAAGCAAAACTAAGATATAAAAAGAAATCTCATCTCATTTCATGGATCCTCTTGATCAAACGCTAACGGAAAATTAGCTACGCATAATGGAAATAGAAACGATGATATTGGAGAAAGAAAACATTTTCATTGATAGATAGAAGAGAAGTACAATAAGAGAATTACAAGAACAATAATATTATACTAAAAAGGATTACAATAATCTAAGAACAAGAACAACAAAAAGAACTTTCAAAAGCTTACACAATATCAATACTAGCACTATAATTCCTCTCTACTTCCAACCTCCTCAATGCTTTGGCCAAGGGGTCTTTTTATAGATGAGAGGGAAGGTTCTAGAAATGAGAAGAGAAGAGGGGAGAGCAAGGGGGTTTCGGCCACATGCATGGGAGAATGGGGGCTGAATGTATTTAATTGGGAGAGAGAGAGGTAAGAGGGAATGGATGTGAGTTAAGAGATGAGAGAGAGAAAAATAAAATAATAAAAAGGAGAGAGAGAGTGGAGTGAAGGTGGCCGGCCATGTGAAATGGGTGAGAGAGAATGAGATTCAAATAAAATAAAGAAGAGAGAGGAGAGAGGGGAGTTCGGCCAAGAGCATTGATGGGAACAATGCATGGAAATATCCATGCAAAGGTGGCGGTTTGGGGGGGGGGGGGGGATTGGAGAGCTGCTCGGTTAGGACTTGTAGAGGGGCTGCATCAAGAGCTTGGGCTGCACCATAGGGGCTCGGTTTTGTGCTTGGGAGCTGCTCCAATTGAGGGGGGCTGCATGAAGAGGTTCGGTCAGCACAAGGGGGCTGCTCCAAATGGATGCTCGGTCTTGTGAAGCTTGGGCTGCACCAAATGGAGGGGGCTGCTTGGCTTGAGCTTGGGTTGTACCATCCTACAACAAAACAAAGACATTAAATTAGTTAATACAATATAATATAACAAAACATAACAACATATTTTTATATAAAAACACTTAACAAAACATAAATAACAACATAAACATAAAATAACCACATAACATAACAACATAAATTAACAATAACAACATAAAATAATAAACATAAGATAATAAACAAAACAATATAAAAAAAACAAACATAAAAAAACAATATAAAAACATAACAACATAAAACAACATAAAATCATAAAATAACAATATTAAAGCTTAACAACCATAAAATGCAAAGGGAAAATAATTAAAACTAGGGAAATTTAAACTAAACTAACCTAAAAACGATGACTAAAAACTAGTCATCACTACCCTTGCTAGCCCCTTTGTGCCTACCCCTTCCTCTTGATTCAGCTCCACTTTTATCTCACCAAAGCCTAAAAGGCTAACCTAGTCGCACACCCAAATCTGAGCTTTAATTGTAGTTTTATTTACATTGTGTGGGGTGTTGATTGTGGTGTTTATTATGTGAATCTGTGGATATGCTCATTTGAAAATTTTGCTGAAAGAAAAAAGACAAGAAAAAGAAGATTAAAAAAAATGAAAAGGAAAAGAGAAAAAAAAGGAAAAATGAGTTTTATTGAAAAATCATGTAGAAAAATTATGTACTGGGAGTAGGCGGTGCACACACCTTTGTTGCAAAAGTCCAAGTCTGGGGGTGTGGTGCATTTGCATTTGATTTTGGTGCACGGGTAGTTACTTTTAAAGCTCATTTGGGTTTTGTGTTATAAGTCATTCTGTTTATCATTTTTTACCTCACCGTAACCCAAGCCTCAATTAAAACCTGAAAGTCCTATTGACTCATGCCTTGAACCAATCTAGTGTCGTGGGGAGAATGTGACCGGGCAAGCTTATGGTCACCGACACTGATGGATTTCAGTGGAGTTTGTCCCGCATCCCGATCTTGAGCAATGCTCGTCTCAGCGCTTAGTTTACTTTCTCCGTATGCATGACCAAATGATTCACCGTTGTTCACCATTTTGAGTGGTTGTAATATGCTTTTACTCTTTTAGAAATATATAAACTGTTTGTGTATAATGAGAAATCTTCTCTACTATTTTTCTTATGCACGTGAGCATGCGACTTCGCATGGTACTCTGTATTGTAATTTTAAGCCATCTAATTTTCTTTCCTCGTTCGCGTAGAATTTGTTTGCTCGGGACGCGCAAACAGGTAATTCTGGGGGTGTGATGAGTCCCAAATATATACACATTTATGGACTCATCTGGGCCGATTTTCTAGTCTATGCACTACACTTTAGGCATGTTTTCGCTCATATTTGTTATTCCATGCTATGTGCACTTCTAGGCCCATTTTGGTGTTATTTCTTGTTTATCATCATTTTTAGTTTTCATGCATGGTTAAGTGTCACTTTCAGTGGTTTGATTAGTGTTGTATGCTGGAGCAGGTGTCGTGCAGGTGTTTCCGGTACAATTCTGTACAGGAACACAGCGCACGATCACTGGCTCTATTGCGCACGACCACTGGTCGTGCGCCACTGATCGTGTGCATTTAACCCCTGAAAACTGAGTTCTGTTTTCCTTATCGCACGACCACTTACGATAGCGCGCACGATCACTGGTCGTGCGCCACTGGTCGTGCGAACATTGTATTTTATAATCTTTTTCCCTTGCAGGCTCCGTCCAGGCAGGCGCACGATCACAGGATGATAGTGCGCACGACCACTGGTCGTGCGCCAATGACCGTGCGCGCTGTTCATTCCAGCGCCTATAAATTGCCCTGCTCGTGATTTAGGTCGGGATCCTCACCATTTTTCTCGCCCAGCTCCGCCGTTCCGCCCATTTACACAGGTATTCGCCCCTAGGCCTCCTCCATCATCCAAGGGCTTCAAGGAAGAGATTCTACACTCATTTTCATCGCCAAGGAAGGAGTTCCTCGCATCAGACGTGGCCGGATTGTAAAACGTTGGAGAAGACGGGTCCATTGGGAGGTATGACAGCCCTCCTCTACCCTGGACGCAGTTGAGACCGAGCTAGGACGTGGATTGACAACCCGTCGATTCCTACCGTGAATCTACAACGAGACTCCGGATTCGGTCGTATCTCTTGCCTCTTTCTTCTACTTGTGTGGTTGTATTTGTTTGTAATCTCTATATTTAGATGATGACACTATGAATCTTGTTTATTAATATTTATTTCATGTTTATGGAATCATATTATTCATGTGTGAATGAGGTGCGCCGCCATCCATTTTCCACTTCACCACCGTGTCCGGTGCCGCACTAGCAATTGCTAGTGGCGTGCTTGTCGAAGAGGTGCTTGCGACCCTCATCCGTATGCCTACTCTTCCATCCGCCTAGCGAAGCGTGGCATAGCGGCCCGTATAATCCATTCCGACTCCGCCGGTGCGAACCATTCCATCCGCTAGCCTTCTCATCCATCCGCACTTACGAAGTAGCGCGTTCAAGGCCTACGTAGTCTTCCATCCCGCCAAGCGAAGCACTGCATAGCGGCATTGCATAGGAGTAGTTGTAGTTGTTTTCTTTTATTTTCCAAAAGCCAAATCACCCCGTTTCCGCATTCCATCCGACTCAAGGACTTCGATCTCAAGTCCTTCCTCGAACGTTAACTCCACCTTACTGTGTTCCTTTGAGATCGATACTCGGGGATTTACTCCTCGTTTTATAGTACTTGAACGATCGGTACACTGCCGTTTCGTGTCGCAGTCGAGCTACCGCCTATAGCGGTGTGTGAGATTTGCGCCATTAGCATGCATAGACAACATCCTGGTGAATTTGCAGCATTTGATCCTGAAATAGAGCGTACCCTACGGGCTCGTCTCCGTGCTGCCGCCACCATGGATGTCAATGGGAACCCGATCAATCCCGGGATGGGAGCTGCACCAGGCGTTGGTCAGGCAGCCGACGAGAATGAAGTGGTTAGACCGAGGCCGAGGACCATGAGAGATTACACCACGCCCACTGTGGGGAGTGTGTACCCCGGATTTGGCCCGACTATTACTAACAAAAATTTTGAGATAAAGCCAACCATTCTGAATATGATCCGCAATAATGCGCAATTCTCCGGGTTAACCAGTGAAGACCCCCATCTTCACCTAGCTGAATTTGCAGAGATTTGCGGTACATTTCGGTACGCAGGAATTGCTGATGAGACGGTGAAACTCAGGTTGTTTCCATTCTCTCTCCGCGACAAGGCGAAGACTTGGCTCCACACAATACCACCCGACGCAGCTACCACCTGGGACGCTCTGCAGACAAAGTTTTTGGCAAAATTCCACCCGGTGGACAAGGTTGTAAACTTGCGGAGAGAAATCGCAACCTTCCGACAACACGATCAGGAGACCCTTGTGGAAGCATGGGATAGGTTCACGGACCTCCTCCGGAAGTGCCCTCAGCATGAGCTACAACCTTGGAGCTTAGTGGAAAATTTCTATTTTGCAATCGAACCCAATTATAGAGCCATGATTGATGCTGCTGCAGGCGGGACCCTGATGAACCATACTCACGAGGACGCACTGAGGATTCTCCAGGACACTGCCATTCATAGTTCGTTCTGGACTGCTTGAAGAAACGCTCCAAGGAATGCTCGTGGACTCTTTGAGGTGAGCACGTCGGGCGCATCTGCCGAGGTGGCATCAGCGCCTTATGACAACGTCTTGCTACTTAAGAGGCCTGCCCTCCCTCCTGCCGCAGTAATGGCCATTTCATGTCAAGGATGTGGAAACCCCGGGCATCATGCATATGAGTGCCCCTCAGGTGAGCAACCTGCTAAATTAACTTTTGATGAAAATGTAAATTATATGAATGATCAAAATCGGGGAGTACCATTTAACAATGCTTATAACCCGGCCGTGAGGAGTCACCCGAACTTCTCATGGAAACAAAACGTTCCTAGCCAACGATGGCAAGGAGGCTATCAAACAAGCTTTTTGCTTAGTGTAAGTCTGGGGGAGTGAGAGTTATCGTTACCACGTGCACATGCACAGTGCACAACATACTAGGATTTACAATCTGTGTTATATTGTAGCATTGTTCATCTCATGGCACACCACGACACCCACGGGAGCACACTTAACTGTAGGCGCGCGATGAGTCTAACACGTCTCGGTTGTGTGAATGGGAAATCACGGTGCTGGGTTAGGATTGCGAGACGAAGTACTTTGTTGACTCGTGTAGTGCTCTAGTCATTTATTCATGTCTCACATAGAAATTGGTGTAGATTAAACTTTTCTTTATGCTTTTAGTTTTACATTTTATTCTGTCAGCGTAATTCTAGTTTATTCTACTCAAAAGCGGTGAATCCGGTGCGAATCAATCGGTAGTGTAGGGATGTGTGTAGAGGGGTGCTAGGCTCGTATTGCTCGAGTCGGGAGGAAGAATCATCTTTCTCGGTGACTAAGAACTTGCCCCAAGCGACTCTCGAAGCATGGGTATGAGTTAGTTCAGTGTGTGAGCGTGATGTAGGCCATCATGTTGGCCAGTTTGAGCTTTGTATTCCAATCCTAACATCTTATCCTTGCTAGCCCCTTGTGCCTACCCGATCTCGTTGATTCAGCTCCACCTTCAATTCACCAAAGCCAAAATGACTATCCTAATCGCACACCAAATTCTGAGCTCAAGCAATTTGTGCATTTAAAAAAATTGGGTGTTGATGTGGTGTATATTTGTGATTGTGGTGGAAATGCGTTATTGAAGATATAGCTATTTTGTATCTAAATTGTGCAGAGTTATGAAATTTGAAAAAATGAGAAAAGAAAAGAAAGTAAAAAAAGAGAAAAAAAATGTATAAAGAGATATATTTGGGAATAAGTGGTGTACACATTTTTATTATTGCTGGGATAGTGTTTCTTTTGCAAGCTCATTTGGGTTATGTGTGCTAAGCCCCCGCATTTATCATTGTTTACCACACCGTAGCCTAAGCCTAAATCATAACCTAAAGTCCTATTGATTTGCGCATCGAATCGTATGAATGTCGTGGAGAGAGTGCGAATGGGTGAGCTTATGGTCATCGACACTGATGGATTTCAGTGGAGGTTGTTCCGAACTCCGGTGTTGAGTAATGTTTTCCTCAGCAGCCTTTCTACTTTCTTCCTACGCATGACCGAGTGATTCCCTATGATTCAACTTTTGAGTAGAAATAATATATAATTACGTTGTTAGAATTATGTAAACTATTTTGCATAACTAAAAATTCTTTTTACTAGATTTCTATGCACATGTGTATGAGACTTCGCATATTACTCCGTCCTTGCAATTTCTAACCCAGCTATGTCTTTTCTCGCTCCGCCGGATTTGTTTGCTCGGGTCGCGCAAACAGGTAAGTCTGGGGGTGTGATGAGTCTGGTTTATACAGTGATTTCCGGCCTCATCTGGGTTTGTTTTAGTGTCATTGCACTTCAATTGCAGTTCATATATGCTTATATTGATATCACGGCGTATCTACGCCTTTTGTGCAATCCTTCCCCCTTTGTGGCATGTTATTCTTATATATTACTGTATGCCTGTGTTATGGATCCGGTGGTGTGCACGGATCGGGGTCATATGCATTTTTCCTGCAGGTCCTGAGATCGCGTGAACGTTCGGGATGGTGCGGGGCAATTTTTGGCCTAGAAAGCCTCTGATCGTGCGCATTCCTTCGCACACGATCAGGCGCACGACCAGTGGTCGTGCGTTAATTCCCTTCCCAGACAGAGCGACTGCGCACGATCAGAGGATTCCTTCGCCCACGACCACTGGTCGTGCGCCCCTGACCGTGCGTTATTTTCCATCTTTTTCTTTGCTACAGGTTGACTGCGCACGATCACAGGCATTCCTTCGCGCACGACCATTTGTCGTGCGCCACTGACCGTGCGCAGTGTTTATTCTGCTCCTTATTTAAACCGCTGCTCCGCGAAATTAGGGCATTCAACACTGTTTTGGGGCGCGATTTCTCCGCGCCAGTCCGCCGTTTCACCTCTCCAAGTTCCTCCCATCCATCCCCCCTTTGGGAAGGCTTCATCTATTGATCCTAAGGTCCATCTAGGATCTCGTAAGCATTCTCCGCCATCTACAGCCAGCATTCCATGAGGAGGACATCTCCATTGGGCGATGCAGAAGTGACCCAGCTCTGAGAAGAAGACGGGCAACGGTTGGAGGTAGTGACAACCTCTAAGCCTCAGAAGTAACCAAGGACTGAGCTCGGAGGAGGCGTGACGACACCCCATTCCGACCAAGATCCACGGCGAGGCTTCTCATCTCGTGGTTCCTTCTACCCCTTCTCTTTTTTTGATATGTACTCTTCATTGTTGTAATGAACTAAGTGCACCTCTATTTGTCTATGAATGGGAGTTTGTTTATGATCTTGTTCTTTACTTGATGCTGTGTTGTGATGCGCTCCGCCCCCGCTCCACTTACACACGCACGTTCTAGCACTCGCTCTAGCAAAAGCTGGAAGCGATAGCGAAGAGGTGCCTTCGACCCTCAACTCTCGCATTTGCACTCACCTCATCCATTTGCTCACAGGACATCCGCTAAGCAAAGCACGGCATAGCGGCCTGCACTAAATCCATCCACTAAGCGACGCGGTGATTGCGACCCGCATAGTTTGTTTAGTTTTCTCATTCCTGTTCTATAAAACCAATCAAAATCCTCCTGTTTTTGTTTAACTTAGAAACCCTCATATTTAATCTCCTAACAGGCAAATCGTACTACCCAACTTGCGGTCCTTTGAGAATGATATTCGGGGAGCTACTCCCTACTTTTATTGCTTGACAATGACCGGTGCACTGCCGTCGTACCGCATTTCGTGCCCGCTAATTAGCGGTGTGGAAATAGCGCGTCAACCGGCTTGGCCTTCCTAAGCCGGTAAGGTTGGGAGGGGTCTCTCGGGGGCAGGAGCCAAGGGGCGTATCGAGCGGCCTTAGGAGTCGCCCCGGTCTGGGCCGCAGCAAGACGCGCCATCTTCCCCTCAGAAAGCGGTCGCAGCTCCGGTTTCATCACGGCGAGTGTTCCCAGGAGAAATGTGAGACAATTGATTGAAGGGTGAGGGCATATTTATAGCAAAATGGAGGGCCCTACCAGAAAGATTCCCTCCAGGTCAGCAAAGCACCCGTCAAATATTGGGGTTGGACTCTTCTTTCCGAGCGTGGGACTCGCTCGCAAAGAGCGGGGATTGTGTACAACCCATATTTCCCGAGTGGACCCCCCGACCCAAAGGAGGAAACGAGAGCACCCACAGGGTAGCGACATGTACGAACGAGAGAGGACGAATAGGGCTTCATCCGCCCAGCATGACTGAATGGCTGGTGAGTGGAGTGGACCACTCGCCGGGCAGAGCGCAGCAGACAGGAAGGCCCGCGAGTGGTGCCTTCACGGACCACTCACACAGAGCCCAGGAGCGCTCGACAAACGCTGGTCAGCGTTCGACGAACGTGAGCGAATCGAGTATCGCGCGCGCGGGCATTCGCCCAGCCAATCTTAGCGAGAGAGCAGTCTGGCGAGTGGTGCCCTTGTCTTCGCGGACCATTCGCCTAGATGGCTTTAAGGGCAAAATGACCTAGATATCCGCTGTGGGCTGTTAATATCCCTTCAGAACAACGGAGTTAGGTTGTTAGCAGACCAATTTGGGGTGCGGTTAGTAATACTAAACAGCGGAGTCATGCTATTTACAGCCCAAGATTAGAAAACCTATAAATAGACCCTTAAGGGCACCTTGGAGGAGGGCAGATTTTTTTGAGCTCTCTCCTCCAGAAAATTTCTGGTGGCGAGAAAAGAGAAATTGACATTGCATAAAAAAGAGAACATTACTAAGGAGAGAAAAATTTAACCTTGCATGAAAGGAAGAAATTACTTAAGGAGAAAAAGAACATGAAAGAGAAAACTAATTTTATTGAAAATCAAAGAACTATTACAAGACTTAAATTAAGAGTGCAAGGCTAAGGAAAATGAAAGTTGCAAGCTTAAGAAAACTAGTACACGAAAGTTACACTACAACATTGCATGAAAAAGGGAAGGAGGAGAACATGAAAGCCTTAAGAAACATGAACATTAACTTGAAAAACTCACTCTCAGCTCTAACAGCACCTCCCCATCTCCAAATTTCTGAACCCTGGACTCAATGAGAGCCTCTGAATTTATAGGCAAAATTTTCAAGTTACACGCCCTCGGTCACAGGCGTGTCCAAGGGCGTGTAATCACTGTAACATTGGATCTGGCAGCGGCGTGGGCTTGGCGTGTCGGCGGCAGAAAAGTTGGACATTACACGCCCGTGTAACATGGTCACGGGCGTGACTTTGGACGTGTGCATTAAATGCGGCGTGGGCTGGAATTCGGCGCGGCGGTAGAGCAGGGATCACGCTGGAAAGTCACGGGCGTGACATGTGGGTCACGGGCGTGACTTAGGTTGACTTCTCGACAGCATCTCCTCGTCTCGACGGCGGCTCCACGTGGACGATTCTAAGATTACACGCCCCCGGTCACGGGCGTGACTTTGGGTCACGGGCGTGACCTGGGGCGTGACTTGGTGTGGACTGGTTCAAACAGTGCGGCATCGATTCTGGACTGATCTTCAGCTTACACGCCCTTGGTCACGGGCGTGACCGAGGGCGTGACATGCCATTTTTCCCGATTTGTCCCAAAAATCTGCAAATATCGAAATTAAGCTAAGTTAGAATCAAAATTACAAAAATAACTACTTATAACCTAAATTTGACATAAAATAGAGAATTCATATTAAATATTTACAAGATTTTCTATTAAAAAGTTATAAAAATACTACTTATCATAATTCGTCTATTACGCCATTTATTTTGAAACTCTATATTTTTGGTGTTCTTATGTTCAAAAACTTTTTGGATGTCTTGTTTTAGGGATTTAGAATTGTGTAATCCTTCTTTATGTTTCAATAATATTTTTAGGTCTCCTATTTCAAGTTTTCTATTTTGGATATCTCACCTCACTAGTTGCTAGCATAGAAATTAGGATAGTTTAATTTTCCATTTTGGTTTTCTTAATTATGCAACTTAAAATTATTTTTCTTTTTGTTTCCCCTCTATTTCGATTTCCATTTGCTTGGGGGCAAGCAAACTCTTAAGCATGGGGGAGTTTGATGACTAGTTTTTAGTCATCGTTTTTAGGTTAGTTTAGTTTAAATTTCCCTAGTTTTAATTATTTTCCCTTTGCATTTTATGGTTGTTAAGCTTTAATATTGTTATTTTATGATTTTATGTTGTTTTATGTTGTTATGTTTTTATATTGTTTTTTTTATGTTTGTTTTTTTTATATTGTTTTGTTTATTATCTTATGTTTATTATTTTATGTTGTTATTGTTAATTTATGTTGTTATGTTATGTGGTTATTTTATGTTTATGTTGTTATTTATGTTTTGTTAAGTGTTTTTATATAAAAATATGTTGTTATGTTTTGTTATATTATATTGTATTAACTAATTTAATGTCTTTGTTTTGTTGTAGGATGGTACAACCCAAGCTCAAGCCAAGCAGCCCCCTCCATTTGGTGCAGCCCAAGCTTCACAAATCCAAGACCGAGCATCCATTTGGAGCAGCCCCCTTGTGCTGGCCGAACCTCTTCATGCAGCCCCCCTCAATTGGAGCAGCTCCCAAGCACAAAACCGAGCCCCTATGGTGCAGCCCAAGCTCTTGATGCAGCCCCTCTACAAGTCCTAACCGAGCAGCTCTCCAATCCCCCCCCCCCCCCCAAACCGCCACCTTTGCATGGATATTTCCATGCATTGTTCCCATCAATGCTCTTGGCCGAACTCCCCTCTCTCCTCTCTCTTCTTTATTTTATTTGAATCTCATTCTCTCTCACCCATTTCACATGGCCGGCCACCTTCACTCCACTCTCTCTCTCCTTTTTATTATTTTATTTTTCTCTCTCTCATCTCTTAACTCACATCCATTCCCTCTTACCTCTCTCTCTCCCCATTAAATACATTCAGCCCCCATTCTCCCATGCATGTGGCCGAAACCCCCTTGCTCTCCCCTCTTCTCTTCTCATTTCTAGAACCTTCCCTCTCATCTATAAAAAGACCCCTTGGCCAAAGCATTGAGGAGGTTGGAAGTAGAGAGGAATTATAGTGCTAGTATTGATATTGTGTAAGCTTTTGAAAGTTCTTTTTGTTGTTCTTGTTCTTAGATTATTGTAATCCTTTTTAGTATAATATTATTGTTCTTGTAATTCTATTATTGTACTTCTCTTCTATCTATCAATGAAAATGTTTTCTTTCTCCAATATCGTCGTTTCTATTTCCATTATGCGTAGCTAATTTTCCGTTAGCGTTTGATCAAGAGGATCCATGAAATGAGATGAGATTTCTTTTTATATCTTAGTTTTGCTTTTGTTTAAATTATTCTCGATCCTTCTTTGATTTATTTTTGCGTCGATTCCGTATTTCCGGTATACGGTAGTAGACCCTTGATCTCATTTCATAATAGTCGATAGACTCATTGATTTGAAAGATCACTCAAAGAAGGAAGGAGTTGCACGCACCCCTAGAGATAGGATGACGTAAATCCTCCGGATTGGAGTCAAATCCAATAGTGCGGTTCACTTCGATAATGCGGCTTTAAACCTGTTTGTTTTACGAAGAGATTCGGAACAAACCGTCTATAAGTTAGGAGATTTAGTACTCTAACGAGACTATCTCTCATTTTCGGAACCGCCACGGTCAAGAATTATTTTGCAATCGTAGAACTAAATTTTACTACTCTCTTGTCTCTTTTCTTGGTGAATCTTTGATCAAATGCTATTTTCTTAATCTGATTTTATCATTTTATTATCGTCTTTATTATTGTCTTAAAAATTCTCAAAATCACCCAACACTCGTACGGTGGGATAATAGTAGAAAGCGTGAGTAGTAATGCTTGACAGCCCCGTGTTTTAAATACGACCTTGGTACTACAATTTGATAGGTACACTTGCCTCATCGGGTTGATAGTATATTAATCACCAGGTAGATGATAGGCATGAAATAAAAAGCTCAACCGGGCCAAAATAATGGCCTACGTCATTCTCACGCACTAGAATTATCCTATGCCAATGCTTCAAGAATCGCTTGGGGCAAGTTCTAGCCACCGAGAAAGATTCTCCTTTCTCCCGACTCAAGCAATACGAGTCTAGCGATCGTTTACACACATCCCTATGCTACCGTTTGATTCCACCGGATTCACCATTTGAGTAGAGTAAACAACATTTACACTATTAGAAAAATATAAAACCATAAGTATAAAGAGAAGTCTAATCTACACAAATTCCTATGCAGCCGAGCACTCGACTAGGAGCACTACTGGAGTCAACATTTTACTCTGCTACATAGTCCTAAGCCATCACCTAGACTTTCCCAAATAAGCAGGAGAATTAAATTCACAACAGAGCCGGCAAACAGATGAGTACGCGCTCAAGTGGGTGCCGTGGTGTGCAATGAAAATGAACAACAATTTAAATGAAATCTTCTAGTATGCAGTGCAATAGTGCACGTGAGCGGGTAAACAAAACTACTCTCCCCCAGACTTAAACTAAACAATCCGCATAATATATGACAGGAAACTCAAAATAGGGCTAGGGAAAGAGAGTACCCAATGCTCAGTTAGTGAGCATACCAGAAGATGCGTGTAAACTAAGACAAAGCTGCAGCATTCGCCATCCAGAAAAGGGACCTGCAGGGGTCAGCTCCGCAAAAACAAAAGAAAATAGAAAACTGAAATAAAGTGCAATTAACTAAATAAAATTAGAAAAGAATTGACAATGCAGGAAAAATTAAGATAACTACTGGGGTTATTGTCATCCCAGCACGACTTATTCAAAACTTTATAATATCTAGCTAATTGGAGTATGGAAGGAGAAGTGGATAGGTAACTGGCCCAATATCCGTGTCGGTAGCGGGTACCTATACGGAGAAAGAACAGTCACGCCTCTACCCGAATATAAATAAAACCTGCCCATCACAGGTAGAGGGAAAAGAAAGTAAGAAGAGGAGGAGGCCTGGTCCTCACTCATCTCACCAAAACTATCCTTGCCCAGCAAGGTATCGTCCACAGGGAGGCCGCAAGAGGCGAAGGAAATGAGTGGAGCTTCCTCTACGGTGGGGGAATAAACCTCCTCACATGAGAGGATGCTCTCATCATTGACTTGAGCAAAAAGCTCCAAGTCCTCTTGAAGTACCTGTGAAGATTCAACCTGCACAGACTCAGATGAAGGAAGGGGATCAAGAAATAAAGAAGACGAAGAACATAAATAAACATCAATCGGGGGAGTGATCCCGGTCTCACTCCCATCAGGTTGGGGAAGTAAAAGAATGTTTGCATTGTCATCATTGCTACAAGATTCGGCGGGATCAACGGTGGCCAGGCTTAGGATTTGGAATTCCTCCACCGGTGCTGAGGAAAACTCCTCTTCACCTAGAAGGTTGTTCTCCTCCGTAGGAGTAGGCACAACACTCAGATCACCCACCTCATCCTGCGACACATCATCAACAATGTCGTCGGAGACGAGTATAGTATGCACAACAGGGGGAGGGGTAGTGCTCAGATAAAAGTCGAGCACCGATTCCTCACAAAGAATCGAATCCACTAGAGGTGGTGGATGCACATGGAGAATAGGCTCAGCAATGTTGGTGCATAGATCAGCCGCACATCCGGTGACCGTATCCATGCTATTCCCTTCAAGATGTGAAGGTGACAAAGACACATAACCGGATGTTGAAGGTGTGCCGCCAGAGTTAGGAGTTGGGACGATCCGGATATCCGGCTCGTCATCCTCGTCCAATTGGCGAAGATACTCGGCACAGTCCTTCAAGACATGATCAGTGCTCCGACAAAACTGGCACTGCCTTGCGGGCTTCTTTGGCACAGCGGGGGCTGAAGCCGAAAAGAAATACGACGGTAAAGGCTCAGCAGAGTAGCCATAAGACTTACGCGCACCATATGGAGTATCAGACGAAGTCGGTGCTCCATATGCTGGGCTTTAAGAATTATGCCTACTATTCTACGTAGGGCATTCATCACTAGAGTGGGAGGTAGCTCCACACCAACGGCAACGGAAATTAAGATGTGCCCACATAGTGTGAAGATAATACTATTCAAAATAAAAATGCTATTGTGCAAAATACTACACCTAACAAAAATTACTAAAGCAACCTAATTAAAACAGGAAAATGGAATAAAAAGAAATAAAACAAAGAAATGCAATTTACAAATGGAAGGGCTTCTCTCTCAGGTTCTCCCTCTCCAGAAAACTCACACGACTGTGTTCCCCGACAACGGCGCCAAAAACTTGATGACGCAAATCTCACACACCGCTATAGGCGGTAGCTCGACTGTGACACGAAACGACAGTGTACCGATCGTTCAAGTAAAATAAAACGAGGAGTAAATCCCCGAGTATCGATCTCAAAGGAACACAGTAAGGTGGAGTTAACGTTCGAGGAAGGACTTGAGATCGAAGTCCTTGAGTCGGATGGAATGCGGAAACGGGGTGATTTGGCTTTTGGAAAATAAAAGAAAACAACTACAACTACTCCTATGCAATGCCGCTATGCAGTGCTTCGCTTGGCGGGATGGAAGACTACGTTGGCCTTGAACGCGCTACTTCGTAAGGGCGGATGGACGAGAAGGCTAGCGGATGGAATGGTTCGCACCGGCGGAGTCGGAATGGATTATACGGGCCGCTATGCCACGCTTCGCTAGGCGGATGGAAGAGTAGGCATACGGATGAGGGTCGCAAGCACCTCTTCGACAAGCACGCCACTAGCAATTGCTAGTGCGGCACCGGACACGGTGGTGAAGTGGAAAATGGATGGCGGCGCACCTCATTCACACATATGAATAATATGATTCCATAAACATGAAATAAACATTAATAAACAAGATTCATAGTGTCATCATCTAAATATAGAGATTACAAACAAATAAAACCACACAAGTAGAAGAAAGAGGCAAGAGATACGACCGAATCCGGAGTCTCGTTGTAGATTCACGGTAGGAATCGTCGGGTTGTCAATCCACGTCCTAGCTCGGTCTCAACTGCGTCCGGGGTAGAGGAGGGCTGTCACACCTCCCAATGGACCCGTCTTCTCCAGCGTTTTACAATCCGGCCACGTCCGATGCGAGGAACTCCTTCCTTGGCGATGAAAATGAGTGTAGAATCTCTTCCTTGAAGCCCTTGGATGATGGAGGAGGCCTAGGGGGCGAATACCTGCGGAAATGGGCGGAACGACAGAGCTGGGCGAGAAAAACGGCGAGGATCCCGACCTAAATCACGAGCAGGGCAATTTATAGGCGCTGGAATGAACATCGCGCACGGTCATTGGCGCACGACCAGTGGTGGTGCGCACTATCATCCTGTGATCGTGCGCCTGCCTGGACGGAGCCTGCAAGGGAAAAAGATTATAAAATACAATGTTCGCACGACCAGTGGCGCACGACCAGTGATCGTGCGCGCTATCGTAAGTGGTCGTGCGATAAGGAAAACAGAACTCAGTTTTCAGGGGTCAAATGCACACGATCAGTGGCGCACGACTAGTGGTCGTGCGCAACAGAGCCAGTGATCGTGCGCTGTGTTCCTGTACAGAATTGTACCGGAAACACCTGCACGACACCTGCTCTAGCATACAACACTAATCAAACCACTAAAAGTGACACTTAACCATGCATGAAAACTAAAAATGACGATAAACAAGAAATAACACCAAAACGGGCCTAGAAGTGCACATAGCATGGAATAACAAATATGAGCGAAAACATGCCTAAAGTATAGTGCATAGACTAGAAAATCGGCCCAGATGAGTCCATAAATGTGTGTATATTTGGGACTCATCACATGCGCACACTACACCAAAAAAATGAAATATCACAAACAAAAATACCCTAACTAATTTCCCAAGAAAGACAAATCATACACGCTTGCAGTCCCCGGCAACGGCGCCAAAAACTTGACGCGCTATTTCCACACCGCTAATTAGCGGGCACGAAATGCGGTATGACGGCAGTGCACCGGTCATTGTCAAGCAATAAAAGTATGGAGTAGCTCCCCGAATATCATTCTCAAAGGACCGCAAGTTTGGTAGTACGATTTGCCTGTTAGGAGATTAATTATGAGGGTTTCTAAGTTAAACAAAAACAAGGGGATTTTGATTGGTTTTATAGAACAGGAATAAGAAAACTAAATAAACTATTCGGGTCGCAATCACCGCGTTGCTTGGTGGATGGATTTAGTGCAGGCCGCGATGCCGTGCTTCGCTTAGCGGATGGCCGGTGAGCAAATGGATGAGGTGAGTGCATATGTGAGAGTCGAGGGTCGAAGGCACCTATTCGCTATCGCTTCCAGCTTTTGCTAGAGCGAGTGCTAGAACGTGTGTGTGTAAGTGGAGTGGGGGCGGAGCGCATCACAACACAGCATCAAGTAAAGAACAAGATCATAAACAAACTCCCATTCATAGACAAATAGAGGTGCACTTAGTTCATTACAACAATGAAGAGTACATATCAAAAAAAGAGAAGGGGTAGAAGGAACCACGAGATGAGAAGCCTCGCCGTGGATCTTGGTTGGAATGGGGGGTCGTCACGCCTCCTCCGAGCTCAGTCTTTGGTTGCTTCCGGGGCTTAGAGGCTGTCACTACCTCCAACCGTTGCCCGTCTTCTTCTCAGAGCTGGGTCACTTTTGCTTCGCCCAATGGAGATGTCCTCCTCATGGAATGCTGGTTGTAGATGGCGGAGAATGCTTCCGGGATCCTAGATGGACCTTAGGATCAATGGATGAAGCCTTCCCAAAGGGGGGATGGATGGGAGGAACTTGGAGAGGTGAAACGGCGGACTGGCGCGGAGAAATCGCGCCCCAAAACAGTGCTGAATGCCCTAATTTTGTGGAGCAGCAGTTTAAATATGGAGCAGAATAAACACTGCGCACGGTCAGTGGCGCACGACCAATGGTCGTGCGCGAAGGAATGCCTGTGATCGTGGGCAGTCAACCTGTAGCAAAGAAAAAGATGAAAAATAAGGTACTGTCAGGGGGGCACGACTAGTGGTCGTGCGCGAAGGAATCCTCTGATCGTGCGCAGTCGCTCTGTCTGGGAAGGGAATTAACGCACGACCACTGGTCGTGCGCCTGATTGTGCGCGAAGGAATGCGCACGATCAGAGGCTTTCTAGGCCAAAAATTGCCCCGCACCATCCCGAACATTCACGCGATCCCAGGACCTGCAGGAAAAATGCATATGACCCCGATCCGTGCACAACACCGGATCCATAACACAGGCATACAGTAATATATAAGAAAAACATGCCACAAAGGGGGAAGGATTGCACAAAAGGCGCAGATACGCCGTGATATCAATATAAGCATATGTGAACAGCAATTGAAGTGCAATGACTCTAAAACTAACCCAGATGGGGCCGGAAATCACTGTATAAACCAGACTCATCATCGGTCCGACGAGACCAGACTGAGAGGGAGTCCACGTCGGAGACCTCCCCTCTCTATAACGTCCCCCCTGTCAATACCGGCGAGGTGACGTGACCCTTCCTGCCTTATATCAACCCTGATAATGTGATAACTCGCTCTTTCCAACTATTCGCAGAAACCACAGGCGGCTGAAGGCGCTTCTGAGGCCAACCTAGCGAGTGTCGACCCCTTTCCGCCTGCTCTTGGGGGTGCTCCATCGACCCACGAGCCCCTCCTCCTGACTGCTCCTAGCGAGACATTTCTCGCCCCTGGTGAGCATCCTATGACCCTCTCGCCTTTTTCTCACGTTTGCCTCTCTTTTTGACCCGTCATGGATTTCTCAGCCCCTACCTTTGGGACCACGGGCTTGCCCCCTCCTCTGCGAGACCTTCCCGTCCGCGGGATCATCGACCATTCGGACCCCCCCTACCGGGAGCACTCTGCTGGCGAGGGCCTCCAGGATCTCCCCTCTATCCCAGACCTAACCATCGCCCCGGGTGTCACTGACCAGGTTCATCGTCCCGGGAAGGGGAAGTCACTCCATCCTCCCGGTCAAATTTTCGTGGGGTAGCCCAGCACCTCTCGCTGATCCCCCGTCGAGGAATATGTACCCGGTAAGCCGCCTTCTTTTTGCCGACTTCGCGCTTTGCGCCAAAAAGAGACTAACCTATGGTCGCGTAGGTTATCGCCAGGTGCCACCGACCGACCACCTGGAAGAGGAGGGGCCGATTTCGCCACCCCCCTCTCCCTGCGAGATCTCAGAGTTTCTTGGCGACCACGATGACTCCAGGAATATGAAGGAACGGACTACAGAACTCTTCGGCAAGATGATCCTGTTGCTGCGCGATCAATCTAGTCTGACGCAGGAGCTCCGGGCGTCTTTCGAGCGTCGGATAAGTGTCCTTGAGCGGGACTATGGGCACTTGATCGGGGAGATGGATCGCCAGGGGTTTGTGTGTGAGGAGACCTTGCCTGGGAGGCACATCTCACAGGGTAGGGATCAGCTACGCTTGGTTTGCCAGGAGCTGACAGCGGTTAGCGCGTTCCACCACCCGCGAGTGCCTCCGAGGACTAGGAAGCGAGGTCGGGGCCGATGGCGATGGGATCAAGGCTAAGCCTACCGGGTCTCGCTCCCTGTGTTCTCCTGTACCCCTGCTTTTTTCTCTTTCTTCATTCTATCCTTCACTGGACTAAGGCGTGATCTACCGCGTTTCGCGAACTACTTCTAAGATTTGTTGTTTTACTCTATTTTTCGATGTGTTTTTGGGTACCGTCCCGCAGGTGCTCTGGCTCTTATTGCTCTATATATGGTTTGTATTCGCCGGAGGGATCTTGCGTGGGACTCTCTCCTTTGGTGGGCGGCGGGATTTTAGACGAGTGGGCCAAACCCCATGGCGCAGGGACGTCGCGGCCGCTATTCGCACCCCGCGCGTAGATCACTTCGACCAACTTCTCCCTTTTTTCTATAAATAGTTAGTCCACCCACCGTCATAATTGCGCATCCAATTCTCTCTCCTCCCTGCATTTGCTCTACCACTCGCCCTTCTCTTTAGAATTTCTGCGAGAACTCCGTCAACCCGTGATGCCGAAGGACGCGGATGGTAGAGCCAACTGTGCCCTAGCATTCGCGAATCGAGACTTCGAGACATGTGACCTCACGGAAGCAGATTTCCATTAGACCGTCGCCGACTACATCCCGCCGGGTTTTACCGCACGCCACCCGGGGAAGCGAGACCGCATCAATCAAATCTCGCCCGACACCCTGGTCATTCCTCTCGAACATTTCGAGGTGGGGCTCCGTCTCCCGCTGTGGCCAGAGGTGCGTCTGACCCTGCGCTATTTTGGGGTAGTTCCCGCGCAACTCAACCCTAACTCAATCGCTATGCTGGTGGCGTTCGCTTGCTACATGCGAGAGGAGGGAATCGAGTTCTCACTCCTTGTGTTCCGCAAGCTATTCACCTTCAGGGCCTCCCGCGGGGTTGCGTTCTTCACAGGGCAGTCTCCCCTCAATGTCGTTGGCACTGCCAACAAAAACCACGACTGGGTTTGTCGGTTTGTTTGTTTTTGTTACCGGGAAGTTTGGCAACGTGCCACTCGCACCGGTGCAGGAGGACGAATCAACCTTTCGGCCCCCAACGCTGGGAGGTGATGAGGCCAAGCTTCACGCCTTCCTTCTAAAGCACGAGATGGATGTCGTGTACCTGCGAAGGCACGTTGGTTCGTTGGCTGTGGTCCCGCTAGGAGAAGGTAGGCGGGATCATCTTTACTCGAGATCCCTCCCCCCTTTTTCTAGCACTCGCTCATGTCTCTTCTATGTCACCCTTCCGGAACAGGGGTTCGGAGTCTACCCCTCCATCCACCGAGTGTGAATGTTGAGGTCGTTCCTGACCTTTCTCTCGAGCGCGCGAAGTCTGCTGCCGCCGCGTGCCGTGAGGATCGGCCTCTCGCGAAATCCGGCGATCATAAGGTAAGGCTGAAGCGAAAGCGTGACCCGGCCGTGAGTCCCTCCGCTAAGCGGATTAACCCCTCCGCCGCTGATAAGGGAAAAACAACGAAGGAGGGTGCATCCCGCCCAACTGCTCCTGTGGCGGAGGGCCTTGCCGCCCCTCCCGTCGTCGCGCCGGTGGCGTCTTCTTCGGGACCTGGACCGAGAGGGCATCGAAACTTTCTTCTCGGCGAGAGATACACCGATTTGGTTGGCGAGCCCCTCGTTCACTGGGACAGACAGGCCAACTGGGTCTCCACCTCTTCTCTCCCTCCCCCGTGGATGGAAAAATAAACCGTCGACGGTCACGCTTACGGCCTCTCTAACGCGTTCTACAGCCGCGAGAGCGCCGCTGCTTATGACACCGCATCCACCCAGTATCTCGCTCACGAGGCCGCGAGATCCATGATGCGGGCTCACGAGCTGACCCACATGTCTTCTCGCCGCGGCATGACTCTCACGCGGAACATCATTGAGGTCGAAAGGACCCGCTCTATCGCTGATGCCAAGCCTGTGACTGCCAAGCAAAAACTGGCTGCGACCGAGGCTCTTCTCGCCAGTCGCCCGGACCGAGAGGTGACCCGCCTTCCAATGCTATCCAAGCACTCGCAATGTTTACCTTCTTATTTCCCCTGTGTTTAACCTTCCCTTCCTTCACAGGACATAGCCAACTATGATGCCTTGCTTGTTCGGTACCGCATCTTTGAGGAACGAAACAAGGAGCTGGAGGCCGAGAACAAGAGGCTGCGAGATGTCACCGCCCTGCCCCCTCTTGCGGAGAGGGAAAATCGGCACCTTTACTCTCATGCCGAGTTCGAGGGGATGATGCAGAAGATGGCCCAGAGCGTGGCGGAGCATGCACTGGAGTTGCTGCGGCGAGCTGGCCTTTTGAAGGAGGAGGGCGAGTGGATTCTCGCCCCTCACCTGCTCCCGTGGCTCTACCAACCGGTGGATGGTCTCAGAGATCTCGCTGATCTAAGGCTGGAACTCGGCGGACATCAGTTAGATGAGAGCAGCGGTTATTCGGACGAGGACGATGATCAATCGTGATGATTTTTCTTTTATTTAACTTTTTTCGCGGTGATGCGGGAGGTCAAACCTCTTTTGTAATCATTTTGATGCGGAAAGGATTCCTACTCCCATGCGTGATTGCGATTTTCTTTCCCTTGTTTAAAGCGGTTATCACTCGGTAGATCTCTTAATTATGTGGTCCATGCGTCCCGCATCACTGTACTCGACCTTCGCACACTCGCACTCGCTCTTATTCCTGAGATTTCGACAACCTCTGCCAAGACCAAGGCCTGCGCCGAGACCCTTCTCTGCACCATTAGGTTTTCGCACCCCTTGGGGCCGACTATCCACGCGCCTCACACTCGTTAGGCTAGTGCCTTATTCGGATGGTTCATTTCGTGGGCGAGTGCTCTT
The DNA here is from genome assembly GCA_033032865.1 of Dactylorhiza incarnata. NCBI lineage: Eukaryota > Viridiplantae > Streptophyta > Magnoliopsida > Asparagales > Orchidaceae > Dactylorhiza > Dactylorhiza incarnata. The sequence continues at coordinate 10,320,706 of JAWHQI010000015.1, forward strand.
CTGATAGGCACCTTTCGCCCTCCCCTCCGTGGGTTGTCCTTAGTTAATTCTCCTCGTCGGATTGTTCCTATCTTGCCTTCCCCCTGAGCCTTCGGTCCTGTCACCTAGACGTGAGCCTGGGCAGCGGGTCCGCTCGAGGCCTACCTTTGGAACTTTTGGAACCTACCACCGAGTGAGCCTCCGGACCTGCCAGCTAGGTGAGAGCTTGGATAGCGGGTCTGCTCGGGGCCAACCTTCGAAACTTTTGGAACCTGCCACCGAGTGAGCCTTTGGACCTGCCAGCTATGTGAGAGCCTGGACAGCGGGTCTGCTCGGGGCCAACCTTTGGAACTTTTGGAACCCGCCACCGAGTGAGCCTTTGGACCTGCCAGCTAGGTGAGAGCCTGGACAGTGGGTGTGCTCGGGACCAACCTTCAGAACTTTTGGAAAGTGCCACCGAGTGAGCCTTCAGACCTGCCAGCTAGGTGAGAGCCTGGACAGCGGGACTGCTCGGGGCCAACCTTCGGAACTTTTGGAACCTGCCACCGAGTGAGCCTTCGGACCTGCCAGCTAGGTGAGAGCCTGAACAACGGGTCTTCTCGGGGCCAACCTTCGGAACTTTTGGAACCTGCCACCGAGTGAGCCTTTGGACCTGCCTGCTAGGTGAGAGCCTGGACAACGGGTCTGATCGGGGCCAACCTTCGGAACTTTTGGAACCTGCCACCGAGTGAGCCTTCAGACCTGCTAGCAAGGTGAGAGCCTGGACAGCGGGTCTGATCGGGGCCAACCTTCGGGACTTTTGGAACCTACCACCAAGTGAGCCTTCGGACCTGCCAGCTAGGTGAGAGCCTGGACAGCGGGTCTGCTCGGGGCCAACGTTCGGAACTTTTGGAACCTGCAATCGAGTGAGCCTTCAGACCTGCCAGCTAGGTGAGAGCCTAGACAACGGGTCTGCTCAGGGCCAACGTTCAGAACTTTTGGAACCTGCCACCGAGTGAGCCATCGGACCTGCCAGCTAGGTGAGAGCCTGAACAGCGGGTCTGCTCGGGGCCAACCTTCAGAACTTTTGGATCCTTCCACCGAGTGAGCCTTCAGACCTGCCAGCTAGGTGAGAGCCTGGACAGCGGGTCTGCTCGGGGCAACCTTTAAAACTTTTGGAACCTGCCACCGAGTGAGCCTTCGGACCTGCCAGCTAGGTGAGATCCTGGACAGCAGGTCTGCTCGGGGCCAACCTTCGGAACTTTTGGAACCTGCCACCGAGTGAGACTTCGGACCTGCCAGCTAGGTGAGAGCCTGGACAGCGGGACTGCTCGGGCCAACCTTCGGAACTTTTGGAACCTACCACCGAGTGAGCCTTCGGACCTGCCAGCTAGGTGAGAGCCTGGACAGCGGGTCTGCTCGGGGCCAACCTTCGGAACTTTTGGAACCTGCCACCGAGTGAGCCTTCGGACCTGCCAGCTAGGTGAGAGCCTGGACAACGGGTCTGCTCGGGGCCAACCTTCAGAACTTTTGGAACCTTCCACCGAGTGAGCCTTCAGACCTGCCAGCTAGGTGAGAGCTTAGACAGCGGGTCTGCTCGGAGCCAACCTTCGGAACTTTTGGAACCTGCCACCGAGTGAGCCTTCAGACCTGCCAGCTAGGTGAGAGCCTGGACAGCTGGTCTGCTCGGGGCCAACCTTCGGGACATTTGGAACCTGCCACCGAGTGAGCCTTCAGACCTGCCAGCTAGGTGAGAGCCTGGACAGCAAGTCTGCTCGGGGCCAACATTCGGAACTTTTGGAACCTACCACCGAGTTAGCCTTTGGACCTGCCAGCTAGGTGAAAGCCTGGACAGCGGGTCTGCTCGGGGACAACCTTCAGATCTTTTGGAACCTGCCACCGAGTGAGCCTTCAGACCTGCCAGCTAGGTGGGAGCCTCGACAGCGGGTCTGCTCGTGGCCAACCTTCGGAACTTTTGGAACCTGCCACCGAGTGAGCCTTCGGACCTGCCAGCTAGGTGAGAGCCTGGACAGCGGGTCTGCTCGGGGCCAACCTTCCACCGAGTGAGCCTTCAGACCTGCCAGCTAGGTGAGAGCCTGGACAGCGGTTCTGCTCGTGGAAACCTTCGAAACTTTTGGAACCTGCCACCGAGTAAGCCTTCGGACCTGCCAGCTAGGTGAGAGCCTGGACAGCGGGTCTGCTCGGGTCCATCCTTTGGAACTTTCCCTCTTCCCCTTGCAAGTCACTCCTACCATACACATATATGAAAATTAAGTAGTAAAGCGAAACATTCTTATTACATGGACTTAGGGATTGAAACGTTTTAAATCATCACCGCTCCGCGTGTGATTGAGCGACTCTCCCTCCACATTTTGGAGGCAGTACCCCTCTGATTTCAAGGCTTCTTCTACGACATAGGGACCTTCCCAATTTGGGTTGAGCTGTCCTACCGCGGCAGATCTTCCGGCCGCGTCGACCTTCTTCAACACTAGGTCCCCCTTCTCGAACTGTTTGACCCTGACATGCTTGTCGAAGTACTTGGCCATCCGTCGCTTGACTTCTTCTTGACGAATGGTGGCGAGATCTCGGACCTCCTCGATCAGATCCAAGGAGAGTGGCAGCTCCTCCTCGTTTCCTGTCCTCCACTCTTCATCAACTTCCAAGGCTGCCCCTACTCGCGTCGTCTTGACTTCAAACTCCACGGGAATGACGGCTTCGCAACCATGAGAGAGCTTGAAGGGGGTCTCACCAGTGGCAGTGTTGGGAGTAGTCCTTAGAGCCCATAGGACCGACTGGAGTTGCTCCACCCAATTCCCCTTCAAGTTTGCCACCTTTTTCTTGATCAGGTTCACTATAACCTTGTTTGCTGTCTCCACCTGCCCGTTGCTCCTTGCATGGTGGACAGATGCGAACCTGAGGTCTATCCCCAGCTGGCTGCAGAAGCTTATGAACTCCTCGCTAGCGAACTGCGGACCGTTATCTGTGACTATGGCTTGAGGGAGCCCATGCCGAAAGATAATCTCTCCCCATAGGAAGTTGCGGACTACCTGGGAGGTGACCTTTGCTAGAGCCTTGACCTCCAACCACTTCGAAAAGTAGTCGATCATAATCAAGAGAAATCTTCTTTGCCTACTGGCATGAGGAAAAGGTCCTACCAGATCCATACCCCATATGGCGAAGGGCCAGGGCGCGGTGATGCTCCTTAGTCTCTGAGCCGGCAAAAGTTGAAGTGGGGCGAATAGGTGGCATTTTCGGCATTTCTTGGCGAATGCCGCCGCATCCCTGCTCAGGGTCGACCAGAAGTATCCTTGCCTCATTATCCTTGCTTCCAACATCCTGCTCCCTGAATGACCGCCACATTCGCCAGAGTGAACCTCCTCTAGGATCCTCAGAGCTTCTTCCTCTGAGACGCATCGTGCTAAGAATCCCGAGAGGGTTTTCCGATACAAGTCCCCCTCATGGAGCACGTAGTAGGTAGATTTGTACCGAAAGCGCCTTTGATCTGGAACCTCTTCCGGAAATTTTCCTTTTGATAGGACGGTCACGAATGGGTCCTTCCACGAGGGTCGTTGTTCTATTTCCATGAGTTCCCCTTCCTCAATCGAAGGGTGGAACAGATCTGACAAGGTTCCCCCGACCCTGGGACCAGACTTGGCCAACCGATCGGCCGAGACACTCTCCTCCCTTGGGACGTGCCTGATGTAGAAAGTTTTGAAAGCTCCGATGAGACCCCTCACTTTGGCGGGATACCGTGCGAGTGTGGGCTCCCTTGCCTCGAATTCTCCCTTAATCTACGAGGCTATTACCATTGAGTCGGTAAGAACCTCCACATCATGAACTCCTATCTCCTGGGCCAGACGTAGGCTGACAATCACCGCTTCATACTCCACCTGGTTGTTGGTTACCGGAAAATGTATGACCAGTGCTTGCTCGATCCTTACTCCGTGAGGACTTTCCAACGCCACCCCTCCTCCCAAAGAATTCTTGCCTGAGGCTCCGTCGACCAGCAACTTCCAGGGGATATGGCGTAAGACTTGCTCCTCCTCCATCTCGACCACAAAGTCTGCCATGAAATCTGCAACTGCTTGGGCCTTCATCGACAACCATGGGAGGAAGATGAGGTTGAACTCACTTAACTCTATCGACCACTTCGCGAGTCTCCCTGAATGCTCTACCCCCTCGAAGATTTTTTGAAGGGTGTGATCAGTCACTACTTGGATGGAGTGGGCTTGGAAGTATGGCCTTAGTTTCCTTGCCGAGATGACTAGGGCGAAGGCTAGCTTTTCCAAAATAGGATATCGGAGTTCCTCCTTCTTCAAAACCCTGCTCATGTAGTAGATTGGCAGCTGCTTCTTACCCTCTTCCCGGACTAGGACGGAGCTTACGACTTCAGCCCCGACTCCGAGGTATAAGGATAGGTCCTCCCCCTCCTTAGGGCCTTGGAGCAGCGGAGCCCTGGTGAGTTGGCTCTTCAGGGCCTGGAAAGCCTCCTCGCATTCCTCCATCCATTCGAATTTCTGATTGCCTCGTAACACCTTAAAAAACGGGGAGCATTTCTCCCCTGCCCGGGAGAGAAACCTACTTAACCCTGCGAGCTTTCCAGTTAGCCGCTGGACTTCCTTAGCGCTTCGCGGCGATCCCAACTCCATTATGGCCTTTATCTTGTCCGGGTTAGGTTCTACCCCCGAGGGGGTGAGAAGGTGACCCAGGAACTTTCCCTTGCTGGCCCCGAATACGTACTTCAGGGGTTTGAGCCGCATCTTGTACTTGCGCAAAGTAGCGAACATCTCCTCAAGGTCCTGGTGATGGGAACTCACGCTTTTGCTTTTCACCATGAGGTCATCTACGTAAACCTCCAAGTTTCTCCCTCTTTGCTCCCGAAAGACCCGGTCCACCATCCTTTAGTAGGTTGCTCCGGCATTCTTCAGCCTGAAGGGCATCATTTTGTAGCAATAGCACCCCTCCCGGGTGATGAACGAGACATCTTTAACGTCTGAGGGGTGCATCCTGATTTGGTGATAACCTGAAAAAGCATCCAAAAAACTCATCACAGAAAAACCGACGGCTGAGACAACCAGCACGTCGATCTGAGGCAGGGGATAACAATCCTTAGGGCAGCCTTTGTTTAACAAAGAAAAGTCAATACACATACACCAGTGGCCATCGCCCTTCTTTACCATGATGACATTGGAGACCCAGCCTGGATACTGGATCTCCGATACAAAACCTGCTTCGAGGAGCTTTGCCACCTCCTCGTGGATAGGTCCTTCGAGCTTGTCGGCTATGGTCCTTCTCTTCTGTCGGATGGGGCGGGTCCCCGACTCAAGGTTGAGCCGGTGGCAAGCCACGTCTGCATCGATGCCTAGCATGCCTGCCGTGCTCCACGCGAAGATGTCCACGCTCCTTTGGATGCACTCCAGCATCCTTCTTTGGTCTTCTGGGCCGAGGCCCCCGCTGATCCGCACCTTCTCCACCCTTCCTCCTTGGCTGGTGACCTCCATCTCGACCACTTCTTCAGCCGCCTCAAGACGGGCTGGCTCTTGCCATTTGCTCTTCTCTTCCCACCCCTCGGGTTGGGTCTTCTCTTTCTCCGGATCCTCCTCTTTCATCGGCTCGACTTGCTCCCCCGGGGCCACTTCCTCTTCCCCTCCAGGGATGTTGTCCTCTTCCTCTTCTTCCCTTCCGTCTTCACCTGGCCCCCCCCGGCCCCTTCATCTCCCTATCCATCTTCTCAGCCTCCGCTATCCAGGAGATAGTGTTGATGGCAGTCACATAGCACTGCCTTGCCACTTTCGCATCCCCCCGGATCCGGACCTGAACTACTCCGCTGCGGTACTTTAAGCATTGATGGAAGGACGAGGGAACGCACCAGAAGGTGCTGATGAGAGGGCGTCCGAATATGGCGTTGTAGCTGCTCGGAGCATCAACAATGACGAACCGACAGTTCCTGGGGGCTCCTCCCAATGTCACTTGGAGGCCAACTCCTCCCTCGACTTCCTTCCTCTCCCCTGAGAATCCAAACAAGGGCCCATCTGAGGCCTGCACTCTCTTTTCTTCCACTTCTAGCACGTCAAAGGCCTTCTTGAAGATAACATTCACCGAACTCCCGTTGTCTACAAAAATCCGGGTGACGGTGAAGTTTTCAATCACCGCCTGGATCACCAAGGCGTCACAGAATGGGTCTTCAAATTCTGGCATATCCTCCGCCGAGAAGGTGAGCTTCTCCGAGGGGGGTGGGGTTTGGGAGGTCGACACGATGCTTCTCCTGAACATCGCCTGGAAGCTTCTCTTACGAGTTGCTTCTATTCCCACCCCACCATGGATCACTCCGACCCCTCCCCTAGCTCCCACATCCATCCTGTCTTCGCATCTGTCCTCTTCATCTCTGGGTAGCACCTCTTCGATCCTCACAGGCTGCTGTTGTTGTTGGCCTCTTCCCCTCATCTCCAGAAATTCTGGGCATGTGGCTGTTGCGTGACCTTCTTCCTGATGAAAGTCACATGCAGTAAGGCAATGCCACCATGCCCCCTCTTCCACCTCCTCTTCTTCCTCCTCTTCCTCCTCTTCCTCGGCCCACCGTCATGGCTTGCTCTCGAGGGGGGTGAGTGTTGGATTGGTAGGCGCCCTTAGAGGGGGGGGGGGGGGGGGTGAATAAGGGTTTTCAAAAACTTAAGATATATTTTGAAAAGTTTTATAATAATGCAAGATTAAGACAATAAGAAGTCAAGTAAAACATTTGAAATAAAGTAGAGACATGCTTTATCAAATAAGGTTTTACAAAAGTTGACTTCTATAATGCTAGAAATCGGTGGCGATGAATAGTAAACTCTTTTTGTTTTCTATCCTGACTCGCATCCCCACGAACCGGTGGCCCTAGCCTATCCTCCCCGGATTCGGCCTCAAGCCGCTTTAACCAACCCTTCCCTTGATATGGCCTTGAGCACCCCCTAGACCTAGCCTAGATCTAGTCGCCAACACGAGGCGAGTTTTCCCCCTAAGTCCTACCCAGACCTAGTCGCCAACACGAGGCAATTTCACTAACCGTTTACAAGAAATAAGAAATAAAAAGACAATAATATAAAAACTCCCTATATGTGGATCTCTTGGAGAAGTAGACGAAGACGCAGAGTATGATCATAGTCGATGTGGTCTTTCGTCACGATGATGAAGCGTGTTGAAATCTTCTCCACGGATCTCCTTAACCCTTCATGGATTTGTGGGAGTATCTCTATGAACCGTCCTCTCTATGGTGTGGCACGAAGCTCTGGAATTTTGGATCTCAAGAGGATCAAGAAGACGGATCCAAGGGGTCCTTTTTATATCCTTGGAGCTAGCGCCTGCGCTATCGCTACCGCCGACGCTATCCCAGTTTAGGAAATATTCTCCGCGTGAGAATCCTTCATTTTAAGCAAGCCGGCCGCCTTCCTCTATTGCTTTGCACTACCGCCAACGCTATCAGCTACCGCCGGCGCTATCTGCTTTCTATATATGCATCCCGCCATCTTGAATTTCACTTTTGCGCTTTCAAGCGCTAGCGCCTGCGCTAGCGCTAGCGCCTGGGCTAGCAGCAACCGCCTGCTTTAGCAGCTACCGCCGGAGCTACCGCCTAAGCTAGCGCCTGCTCTAGCGGCCAGTTTTGAGTTTTGGCTTCAAACTTGGGCGCAACATTCTTATGTTATCCTTGAGTCATGTGGACTTGTTTTCCTGCACACTTAAACACACAAGATCAAATACACATAGGTTTTGTTATTCTTAAACCTAGGAGATGAAGAAGGCCATGTTCCAACAAACTCCCCCTTTGATAATAACAAAACCATTAATGATAAATCAGAGCATTGATATATATAAGCATGAAGAAACATACTTGTGTGTGTGAGAGTGATGACTTAGGATAATTATCGATTTTAGCATATAGAATTGCTCTCCCTAAATATATGTTCCCCCTAAGTGAATGCTCTCCTATTATGTAAGCTATCATCTTAATTAAGCATGTTAGTTTTATATTTTGATAGCAGATTATATTTATCATGTTAGTTCTCCCCCTTTTGTTATTAGCAAAAGTGGGTGAGGAGGCAAAACACAAAAAAGTTTTGATTAGAAGATAAAGGCATGATCGAGCTTTTAGAGAGAATGAAATGATAAGGAGTTTTAGAATAATTTTTATATAGATAGATCAGAGTTTTTAGCAATATAACATTTTCAAGTATTATTATGGTGGTTCATCCCCTTTTTATATAAAAGTTTTAAGAATAAAAAATGTAATGATTTCCAAGTAACTAAACTACCCAGACAATATGTCTACACCCTAGCCCCGTACAAAGTGACGGATGGGCATGAGGAGCTGCATACATGCCGTAGGTTAGGGTGTTAGTCCCATATGCAAACACTAGAAAAACTCAACCTAGCACTCTTCCCCCCCCCCCCCCCCCCCCCCCCCCAGTGCCTCGCAAGGCCCCACTGGAACCCTCCACGGTTAAGGACAAGACATGACTAGAGATAAAGGTTATCTAATGTCTACAACCCTACGCCCCCGCTATGGTGAGATATGAAGTCATGGATAATAATTATTGGAACCATTAAGCATTTTAAATCTAATGACATAGCCTATGGATTTATATTTTTATTTGAATTTATGAAAACACTCACATAGCTATTTTGAAGTCCATTAATAAATTAGAGTTTTAGCATTACAATATTTTCATAAATCAGAGTTTAAAAAAAAATCATGTTAAAAGCAACCAATATAGAGTTTACCAAGCAAGTCTACCACTTGTTGCAAGAAAGGAATTTGAAGATTCAAGTGATGATGCACACAAAATAAAAGAATTATATTGTTATGAGGCGGAAGACTTATAGAAATACAAGAAACATCTTATTGTAATCAATGATGATCCATAAAAAGACATATGAGTTAAATTTCAAAAATAAGATGTTTTTGTAAATCATTTTCAATTAAAATCTTTAAGTTTGACAATTAGGTAACCAAGCATGAAATAATGTTATGAAAAAGAGATTACTACAATGTTATGTTAATTCACAATTTCAAAACATACCAAACATTGTAGAAAGCATGCTAGGTTATCTAGTGCATTTCATAAATAAAGAGTAGTATAGAATTTGCATTAGGATCCAATACTCATGAGAAGAAGTGTTATGGAAGATAATGATGTGCACATAAGTGTATTTTGAATAGAGTAAAAAAATGTTTTAATCAAAAATACAAGAGATATGTAAAGTAAGAGCACAATAACACACAAATAATTTTACTTCCACAAACTTCAATGCACAAACAAAAATGTACAACTACCAAAGTGCTTTGCACACACAATGCTCATTAAGACTTATCAGGGTGCAAAGTAGTGCTTGGGGGATCACATATTTTATTTTATTTTAATATTGAAACTAGTGATCCGATGTACTTAAGAGTAAGTGGTTTTTATTTTGAAAGAAAGATGTGGTTTGCACAAGATACTTTACTATTCTTTCCAAGGTGCTCAACCTCACAACGCTTATTAAGACTTATCAGGAGGTTCAAGTAGTGCTTGGTGGAGTTATCTTTGTCAATTTATTTTATGATTTTTGTTTTGTACAAATTCTCCGAATACACTTGTTTTGCAAACCAATATAATTTATAAAAACATAACCACTTTTCTTAACTCTTAAAGTGCAAACAAAGGTTGTGTAGGTAAGATACTTGTGCAATTTTAATTCATTGTACTATTACAAAACATACACAAGCATTCTTAGATTAAACACATAAGTAGACAATGCCAAAATAAGTGAGTGAATAGCGATCATTATCAAACATAAAACATTTACTCATACTTTGAGGCATGCTAAGCTTAGTTATACACAACTTTTTCAATATAATTGATGCACATATTAATATGTATATCAAAGCATGATGAAAGAAATGTTCAAAGTAGTTTGAAAAGATAAATTGCAACATTATAGAAGTTCTAAATACTAGATTAAATCATGCTTGATTTTCTCAATGATGTCCATACAGTTTTTTTGATAATTTATAGTTTGAACTCATAAGATTGATCTTGGACTTCCCAAGGACTACCTTGTGAGAGGTTTGCCCGATACTAGGAGATGTGATGGGATGATAGCCCAAATCCCCCTTTCGCAAGATACATGTAAGTAGAAAATGTAAGTTCAAACAAAAATACTTGTTCATATTTTGTTTTGTTTTGTATTTTTGTATTTGATTTTTGCATATAGAAATCAAACAAATAACCAAAGAAAGAAAAAAAAATATTTTTTTGTAATTTGGTTTTTGTAATTTTGGATTTTAATTTTTCAAAAATCAATTATAGGCATAGATGCAAGAATGAGTAGTACATATAAAATAATATATTTTTAGTGATTTTTCAGAATTTTAAAATTACAGAAAATCAGACACTCGAGCTAGCGCTGGCGTTAAGTTCTAGCGCCTGCGTTAGCTCACAGAGAGTGTTTATTTTAATCATATAACCTAGATTTTCTTCGATTTTGCTTTCGATTTTTCTTAATTATGTTTGTGCAATGTAAGGCCTGTCTAATGAAGTGAAAAGTCGAGAAGAAATCGCAAAAAGTTACGGAAGTTAAAATTTTAGTACATGGGTTTCACATTCATTATAGTTACATATTCATTAAACCTTAATTCTTGAGTTTTGCACAACCATTTAAGCTTAATTATTATTGAATATGCAAACAAAGAAGATATGATTAAAGTTATGCCAAAGTTTGATAGTGTTTTAACTTACAGACCTAGAATGAAGTGAAGATTCTATTTGGTTTGATTTTGTTGATATCACGATGATTCTAAGGTCCAAACTTGACATAAATCACAATACGTACATAATACACCAACCATGGTAAATAATTATAATGTCAATTGTTATCATATAATTCATATACATGTGATAGAGATAGTTATTTTTAGATGATTATTTTTTTGATATGAATTATGATATACGATTTTTAGAGAATTTTATCAAAGGACGTCAATAGATCATGGTGGTGCGATTGGCATTAGTATTTAAGACAATTAATCTTTCAAAATGTCTTTTGTGATTTTCTTTATAATTTAGATAAATATCTCATAACAAATTTAGAGTTTGATTCATATGGATAATATAAGATATTTAGAAGCAATGAATATAAGAATAAAAGATTGGTCATCAAAATAAAATATGATTTTGAATTTTGATCAATTTGATTTATAAGATCACATTTCCTATAATATATAAGATGACAATAACATGATTGCTTAAAAAGAAAATAAAAAGAAAAATAAAAGAGAACATTAAAGCACATCATGAAGTAGAAATTTGTATATCTTATTTTGAAAAGTTTCTACTTCATGCATTTGATGATACCTAATGAATAAGAGTTTTAGGTATCCAAAGGGGACCATGTGGGATGGTTCCTTGGGGTACCCAAATATAGCAAGATGGCTTTTGGGGAGACAAGTACGAATGGACCCTTTCAAGTGGAGTTAATGTTTCATCTTTAATTTTGGGTCTCCACTCATACTTAGGGTTAATATTATAATTTTGCATTAAATTTCCATATTCATTAAATTTAGGCTTAAAATAATGATGACATCTGAAATCATTTTTCATAGGATATTGTTGCATATTTGAATTTACTATAGGAGATACATAATTTTGTAAATAATGGTGATTTTGATTTTGATTTACAAATCCTTTATGTTCCTTACTCCTTTTTTAAAACTTAGGTAAGATGTTCATATTCATATTCAACTTGTTTTTAGATATATTTTGATATTGTGAATTTGTATTTATAATTTTCATAAGCAAGTTGATTTTTGATTTTAATTCATCATTTTTAATTTTTAAATTATGTCTAGCTTTATTATAAGCGATTGTGCTATTTTTAATTTTTAATTTACAATAACATTGGACTGAAATAAATCCATGTTTGATCTTATGATGGAATCCAACACCAATAAATAGGAGTTCAGAGGGGGAAAGGAAGAAGAAAAGCTTACAGTGAGCTAGAAGAAGAATCGGGCACTGCTTCAGAAATCATAAACCCGACTAAGCTCCAGCTCAAACGAAGCCACGCAACCTTCGATCCCAGCAATACTCACTTATTCCCGCAATATTTTGTGAACTTCAGAGAGAGGGAGAGGATGAGAGGAGAAGATAAGAGAAGGGGATCAGCGCCATGCCCTAACCGCAATATCATCGAGAGTATGAAAAGAAGAGTCGGCGGATTCCAGGAAAAGTAAAAAAAATCGTAAAGGACTTCTCGATTTCATTTCCACCACCGCCTCAGCTAATGCATTTTATTTTAACCTTCCTTTAATCAAAGCTCAAAACCAACCTTATTAAATAAATAAAGCCCAATTCCAATACTGCCCAAAGTTCTCAGCTGGTTCAACCAACCAATAAGGAACTTGTCCAAAGAACCTGTCCAGCATTATTTCTTGTATGATTCTATATCACTTCTCAATACATACCAAGCCCAACAATACTCAGTCGGCTCCATGATTTAATGCATAATAGTAATTATTTAATGCGCCATGTTTAAAATTTTCCAAAACAAACACCTCCGTAAAATCTAGTCACCAAAAATTGCTATCCGCACATCATTTCTTTCCTATTAGCAGCTCCCATATAAATTATAAGAAATCATGGAACATGGCCTTGGTATACTAAGATAACAACATCTTTATTCTTATGTTGCCTCCGACGAACAAATAATCATGAAATCGCACTTCGTCATAATCATACATATTATTGCAAAAGAAAATATAGACGCTGGTTTTTATTTTCATCACAGGGGCCTAGCGCACACTGGGATGTTACACGGCGATACCAGGGTTGTACACAATCCCCGCTCTTTGCGATATTACCTTAAGCTCGTAAAGAGAAGTCCAACCCATGGTGTTCGTCGGTCGGCTGCTGACCTGGCAGGAATCATTCGGTGGGTCCCATCCCTAGCGCTATAAATACCACCAATCACAGGCGATGAGGAACCTCACTTCCCTCACTTTCTTTTATCGCCGACTACTGTAGCTACCAAAATGCCCCTGTCACCCGATGCCCAAGCTTGCCTCGAAGACGCGAGGGCAAGCAGACGGTCGTTCGCCGTCAAGTTTGCTCCATACCCGGCGGCCCCCTGCTCCCCCCACAAAGCTCAAAAGAGTGAAGGTAGCCCAGCGCCACCCGGAGGAGGGTGGGTCCTCTCTCCCGGATCAGCCATTAGACACAGGGCTCTCCCAAAAGGTATACGACTTGATGACTTTGATCTCCTCCGGAATGGATTAAAAGCATCTTCTCTCGCTCGCAGAACGCGCTCCTCGAGGAAGGAGCAGCGGGCAAGGATCTGTCGGATGTACGCCACCAAACCCCTGGGAGGGCCGGTACTGCGGCCATGGACATGGATTCTGCAGCTTTGCGACCTCTCGCCCCGTCCTGGTGAGCAACTTGTCTTCCTCCCAGTAAACTGGCTTTCCTTGACCGCCGACTTCTCACGCCTATCGCCCCTTGCAGATAACCTCCTCGCGACGCTCGGGAGGCGTTCCTCTCTGTAACATCCCCCAAATAACTAGACCCCCAAGTTGGTTTTGTCATGACTAGGTCATGACAAATCCATAGGAAGAGCTCAAGACCATGTGAGTTTGGGTGAGAAAGGGGAAAACCCAAGTGGTCTGCAAATAGCAATTTTCAGATACCAAACCTAGGGTTGGACTTTAGGGCCTCATCTTGAACCTTGACCCCACCATAGTGTCCCTAACCCACTGGGGGCCTCCTTGGATCAACAGGGACCCATTGGGGTCAACAAAAGGTGCCAAATTGACCAAAGCCAACCTTAACCCTAAATTGGTCAAATAAGCTCAACTAGGGCCAATTGTCCTCCACCATGCCAAATTGACCCTGCCCCTAACCTCATAGGGTCACCAGGGACCTAATGGACAAAAAAGCCCCATCATGAGACCTCTAAATTGGCCAATTTATCCTAAGTCAACCTTGCCCTAAATTAGGTCAAAATAACCCAATTTCCCCAAATTAAACCCAATCCATTTGGACTAGTCCAACTAGAGTGGTTCACCACCTAGTGGGCTTGGTAATTACTGAAACCACCACTCAGTTTCTGTAATTGGTGAGTAGGAGAGCAAACATGGAGGTTTCCCCCAAATTGAAGAGGGAAGGAGAGCATTCATGGTGATCAAGGCAATTAATCCTTCAATTCCTCCCCAATTGATGAGCATTTACCTCCCCCTTCAGTTACAAACCAATTTCTGGAGTTTTTATCGCCAGAGGAGCTGAATTGGGGGAGAAATAGAGGGGTCTGAAACCTCCACTAATGGCCATTAATGGCAAGTAATGCCAAGGCTCCTCCCCTCCCCCAATTGATCTCCTTAACACCCTCAGGGATCAGAGAGGAGTGAAACCCCCTCCTCCCCGAAGAAATCGAGCACCATAAGCTAGGATTGACATGGCGCCGAAGGCTCCACCTCCGGCCATGGCGACTGGCCGGAATTCGCGCCACCAAGCCCCCACACAGGTCCGATCCGCCTCCTCTCCCTTAGTGCTAGATCTTATGATAATTTGGGGCTTGATCCGAGCTCAATTGGGCTCGGATCGTGCTTCCGAAAGGGCTCAATTCGGGCTCTCTTTCCCCTCCTCTAAACCCCGATTCCGACCACCTCCGACCGGCCAACCACCCCTATCGCCGACCACCACCTCAACGGAGGTGGTGGTGGCATTGGCCGGCCGGGAAGGGGCACAGGTGGCCGGGAAATCGTCCCGCAAAGAAGCCCAGGACGGGCTGTCGCGCGCCGTCCATCCATCGGGGATGATGACCAAGAGCCGTCGGATCTGCCGTGATCAGCTATTCGCAGATTTAAATGATTATGTTATAATGTTATTTCATTTTGAAAGTGAGGTCGTTGCTGAATAGTCGATCTGAGTTCAGAGAAAATAGATAACTGATCCTTCAGAGATTGTTAAGCTGGAGAAGAAATTCCTCGAGCTAAAGGCTGAATTCGTCGAACTGAAAGTTGAGTTCGTCAAACTGAATCTGGAGTTCGTTGAACTGAATTAATTCGTCGAACACAATCTGGAGTTTGTCGAACTAAATCTGGAGTTCGTCGAACTGAGAGATAATCTGCTGAACTGGCTGGAGAACTGAATTCGTTGAGCGGAGAAGCAATTTCGTCGAACTGAAGCATGACGTTCGTCGAACGCAGAACGGATTTCATCGAACGCAGATTGATGTTCGTCGAATGTAGAGACTTAGAATTTTCCTAAGTTATATCTACTCAGACACACCTTAAACCTTGACCCTTAGACTATACAATGGAATCAACTTAGTCCTAATCAACATATAGTGATCCTAGCCCAAATCAGTAATAGGGTTGTTCCAACACATTTTGCCACACTTCCTGCAGTATTTTATTTTAATTATTAAAAATGCTAGGACCCCTAAAATGAAAAAGTGCCAAACATAAATGTTGTATCCCTTGGTGTCTAGATTAAGTGAAAATTTGTTTCAGGTCAATAGGGGCACTATAGCCCCCCGTGGAGTCATTTTGCGAGGACTGGTCCCTAAGGTAGGACAGTCACAAATTCTTGAATATCTTTTTATTGGTAAATGGTATGGCCTTGAAATTTAAAACCTAAGCTATTTACCCCTACCCACACATCATACCCAAAGATGGGAATTTTAGGAGACCCTTTTCTATGGTTTTTGTAATAATTTCATAAATCAAATATTAATTAATTATTGGGTCAAATGACCTCGAGTGCCCTCCAAATTTTGGTAGGTGCTCCTTGGGGTTATTGTATAACCTTGGTAAAAATCTCAGCCCAATTGGGACTGATTAGATTGGGTAATATTGTCAACCCCAGTTAGGTCAAATTAGGTCAAAATTAGGGCATGGTGTTTATCTTGGGGTATGGTGGTCAAAACTCATCACCATGAGTTAAAACCTTGGCCACTGGTTTAGGATCAACTAAAACACCTTCATGAGTAAGATGGAGTGGTGTAGAGGTGGATATGCCCTAGGACCCTAGATTTACCCCTTGGGGTGCATATAGAACCATGTGAAGGCCATGTGATCAAAAGCCCTAGAATGGCCATGGAATTTAGGGTATATGTTCATGGGGTGTGAGGTGGATATGCCCTAGGAAAATTTGAGAGAATTTTAGAAGTACTTATTTCCCCTAAATTAGGTTATAAACCCTTTAGGGAAATTTCTCATAGGAGACATTTACACGCTTAAATGGTCTTGGATGATGATGAAACCTTGGTAGTGCCTTTATAATCATATTATATGTAAGACCCCAAATCAGAAAAATCAGATTTCTGGAATCCAGCACTATCGCCGGCGATATCGGCTATCGCCCGGCGATAGCATTCTGTTGAGAAGGGTTCTGGAGAGGCTGTCGGACGGCGTTAAGTACTAACGCTAGCGACACCGTGGCATGTGTCATGCACTATTCGCAGCGGTGCCGTTGACGGGTCAAAGTCGGTTCTTTACCGCTGTCACCAGGCGACAACGGCTGTCGCCGGCGACAGCTCCAAATCGTACTTTACATCCGAAATCGTGGCCATTTATGGCACTTTGACTTTGGGGGCTGTTTTGGATTGAGGAGGCTCGGTGGCTGCATGGGGTGGCCGAAAACCCCCCTTTATTCATTATTCTCTTAAGGGTTTTATTTTGGAGAGAGAGAGAGAAGCTTTGGAGAAGGAGATGAATAGGGCTTCTAAACCCTAAGGCTTGGGTTTGGTGGAGCTACACTCATCGGAATCCCTCATCGTTGGTGGCTACGCGTAGAGGAGGGCAAGGCGCTCCTTTCCAACCGTGCCAAAATCAATCAATGGGTTTGAAGCGGCGTCTAAGGGTAACGATTACTTCTACCCTCATTTGGACATGTTCTAGTCCATTCCTTGCATCGTTGAGGCCCCTACCCAAAAGGGTGAGGTCGTGGCCTCCGACGGGTCGATTCGTGTTATCCCTGTCAAATCTTGTATACATGTACAATCCATGCGTGAAATGGACGTAGGCGCGCTGTGTGAAGCCCATCCGAGACGGTTCGTCCGGATTGGTGATGCTTTTTGATATTGTGCGTGCCGGGGGAAAACCCCGTGTTGATATCCTGCTTCGTATGACTAGAGAGTGCTACTGCATGCGCAGCAACGCCTGGGGGTGTGCCCCGGGAAGCACCCGAAGTTAGAAGCAGAAAAGGAGTTCTGCTCACTATCGCTGGCGATATTGACTATCGCCAGGCGACAACTCCCAGACTTGGTTCTGGTGATTTTGTGCGTTCTGAGGCAGTGGGAGTGTTACTGCATGTGCAGCAATGCCTGAGGGTGTGCCCCGGGAAGCACCCAAAGATAGAAGCCAAAATGGAGTTCTGTTCACTGTCGCTGGCGATATTGGATATTGGCAGGCGACAGCTCCCAGACTTGATTCTGGTGATGTTGTCGTGCCCACCTGTTGAGAGGACCTGATGCCTGTGTGCCCGACCTGTGAGGGTGTCCTGGTGGATGACTTAGCGGCCTGTAGAGCCGGCTAATTGAGAATACCTAGGCTGAGTGGACGCCATACCCGCTCTTCGTGTTGTACAACGAGAGATGTGAACAACGGGCATTTGGCGAACCTGAAACCGTACCATTGCAGCACCTGATTATTGAGTCTCGTACAGCATGTCGGGAAGCAATGGGAAAGGGTCTTCGGACTACGGGATGTTCACAATTAAAGTACGGGGGAGCCCTGGTATTCGGGCCACCGACTTTAGCCTCGAAGGGCAGAAGCCATCAAGAGTGGATGGTGGTGGAAGGCGGAGTACACCAAAGAGTGCCTGAGAGCACGAGACGTGGAGGCCATCCCCACGTTTGTGATTGTTGTATATGTATGAACTGTTGTGGGCTTTGCTAGTCACACTCGTATATATATATAGGCTGCTGAGGTTGTTTTGCAGGGACGTTTAGAACTGCCACCCCCTCTAAGGGGTGGGGTCGTTATAATTTTGGTCAGTTTTAGCTAACCGTTGCCCTGTTTTGCCACCATTTTTGGTGGGCTTGTTCTACAGGTGCTGGACCGAGCGGGAACATAGCGGGCAGAAGCCCCTGCACTGCTGCGGCCCTTGAAGGCCTTTTAATGTTCCTTTTGCTTTTCATGTATGGCCGGACTGCGCGCCGATGTTGTTAAATTGTAAGGCCGTCGTGCCCCTTTTGTTGTGTAAAACCTTTTATTCCTATTAATATAAGTGGACATACCCGGGTTCGGGTTTTGGTGGTTTATCTTGTCTCTTTTCAGCTTCCGCATAGAATGCTCTGAGTTAGGCATCTTTGTATAGTGTCGTTCGATATTTCAGTTAAGTGACATTCCCGTTTGTTTTGTAGTATATGGCGTGGGGCCCCGGCCGGACCTTCTGCTATATGCTCCCGAACGGATGGGGGTGTTACAAATTAGTATCAGCTTCTAAGGTTCCGTATCCTTCTAAGGAATTCGTGGACGAATTCTTTTAAGGGGTGGTGAGCACGTGTGTGCGCTACCGTCGAGACGTAAAATAAACCCAAAAATGTCCACTTAGGAATAAAATGTAACAACAAACCAACAATTATTGCAAGATTTTGGAACCTGAGTGTTCCTTTTGTTGTTAGTTGCGACTGTGCTGTCGCCTAACTGTGTGATGCACTTGTGTAGGGCACTCGAAGTGCAGCGGGACCGTCGCGTCCCGGTGATGTGAACGAGAGTAGCGGGTCTGCTGAGCCTCCTACACCTCCGTCTACTGAGATGGTTCGGCTAGTTACAGAATCCGTTTTAGCTGCATTGAATGGCCAGCCTGAAAGGCAAGGTCAACCGCCGGTGCAGGAAGTGGCCCCAGAGCCACTAAGAGTGGAGCATGTCCCCGTGAGGCATGCTGCTGAGCACCAACTGAAGCACTTCCTGGGATTTCGACCTCCTCCGTTTACCGGGGTTGAATCCCCAGCTGAGGTCGAGGACTGGCTGTCGCATGTGGAGCGAATTTTGACAGCGACACAGTCGGATGAAGCGCAGAAAGTGACCTTCGCTACTTTCTTGTTGGAAAAGGAAGCCAGGCGGTGGTGGGATGAGGTAGAGAGGCGCCAGTTCGTGGGAAGGCGACTGGTTGATGTGCCGATGGAAGAGTTCTCGAAAATCTTCCTGGCAAGGTATGTGCCTCCGTCGCAGGTCGCAGCAGATCGCGATGGAGAACCAGTTCTTGGCTCTGACGCAGGGTGATAGACTGGTTGATGACTACCTGTATGAGTTCACCCGCCTCGGGCGTTACGCTGGAACTTCTTTCGATGACGAGGGGAGAAGGGTGAACAGGTTCTACGATGGCTTGCGTAGTGAGTTGCGGTACCTTCTGACAGGGCCGTTGACGCAGGGTTTCACGACCCTCGTTGGTTCAGCCCGAGTGCTTGAGCAGGACATGCTCAGGGAGAAGGGCAAGGTGGCTGTGGTCGAGGCAGTGCCGGAGGGCAAGGCGCCGAGTGCGGCGAAGTTGCGGAGGTTGAATCGCTGGAAGAAGGCTCGATTATCTGGGCCAGCTCCCTCTGCTTCGGGCGCGTCGTCTGGACGTGCCCTCTTACTTGTTTTACTTATGGCAAGCCTGTCCATTTCTCTCGGGATTGCCGCAGTGGGCTTCCAAGGTCAGAGAAGAAGACTGGGCCACCTTATTCTGAGAAGGGGAAGGCGGCTGAGTCCACTGCCTCCCGTATGGCTCCCCTGCAGCCCAGAGTCTTCAATCTCGGTCAGCAGGAGGCTATCAAAGCCAAGGACATCGTGAAAGGTATAATTTATGATACAGTCTTTACTGTTTTATATACCTGTTTTAGTGTTCATGCTAACCTTGTTTGGCGGCGTAGGCTTTGTTTATGTTTTAGGTGTTCCCGCGAAAGCGCTTTTCGATACTGGAGCTTCGCACTCCTTCTTATCGTCGGACTTCATCCAATGTATTGGTGCGCCGTCGATTGCTTCTGCAGATGGACTGGAGGTCCTACTGCCGAATGGATATTCGATGCGTGTGGAGAGGAGTTGCTGCGTGAAAGTTCTAGTTGGAAGTCAGGAGTATGACCTGAAAGCATCGTTACTCCCCCTAGTTGAGTTCAATGTAATCTTTGGCATGGACTGGCTGTCGGAACAGCGTGCGTGCATCGATTGTACCACCAAGGAGGTGAGGTTTGGGCAGTGTGCCGATCGCGAGACCGTCTTTGCGGGCATGCGTGGATCGAGCAAGATGCTGATGTCTGCACTCCAGGTATCCAAGGCAGTGCGACAGGGAGCAGAGTTATTCTTTGCTCTAGTGGAGGCTTCAACGCCGAGGCCCAGCCTAGCGGATGTTCCGGTAGTTTCAGAATTCCCCGATGTGTTCCCGAGCGATCTCCCCGGTGCTCCACCGCAGCGGGAGATAGATTTCACGATTGAGTTGCTGCCAGGTGCTAAGCCTGTGGCCCGCTCGCTATATCGTATGGCTTCGAAGGAGTTGGGGGAGTTGAAGCTGCAGTTGCAGGAGCTGCTTGAGCAGGGCTACGTGCGTCCGAGTTCCTCACCTTGGAGTGCACTGGTCCTCTTTGTCAAAAAGAAGGACGGTAGCCTGCGGCTTTGCATCGTTTATCGGGAGCTGAACAAGCTGACCGAGAAGAACAAGTATCCTCTTCCGAGGATAGACGACTTGTTCGACCAGCTCGTTTGTTCGACAGTATACTCGAAGCTGGACTTGAAGTCCGGCTATTATCAGGTGCGGATCAGGGAGTGCGAAATCCCGAAGACTGCCTTCAGTACCAGGTACGGGCAGTATGAGTTCACCGTGATGCTGTTTGGGCTGTCTAATGCGCCTTCGGTGTTTATGGACTTGATGCACCGGACTTTCCGAGAGTACCTCGACCGGTTTGTAGTCATCTTCCTTGACGACATACTAGTCTACTCTCAGTTCGAGGAGGAGCACGGTGATCACCTGCGAGTAGTCATGGAGGTTCTGAGGAGGAACCAGCTGTATGCCAAGTTCTCGAAGTGCGAGTTCTGGCTACCTTCCGTGGCGTTCTTAGGCCATGTGGTTAGTGGAGAGGGTGTGGCGGTAGATCCGGTGAAGGTTGCGGCCATCAGGGAGTGGCCTATTCTTTCTACTGTAGCGGAGGTCCGTAGCTTTCTCGGGCTGGTCAGCTATTACAGGCGCTTTGTGGAGAACTTCTCACAGATCGCGCTGCCTCTTACGACGCTGACACGAAAGATGCAGGATTTATTTGGACGCCCGCGTGTGCGCAGGCTTTCGAGGAGTTGAAGCGGCGGCTTACCACGACTCCGATCTTATGTTTGCCTTACGGCACGGAAGGCTACTAGATCTACACCGACGCTTCTGGGAGTGACCTTGGCTGTGTTCTGCAGCAGCATGGCAAGGTAATAGCGTACGAATCTCTCCAGCTGAAGGTGCATGAGCGGAACTATCCAGTCCACGACTTGGAGTTGGCGGCCGTGATATTTGCCCTGAAGCTTTGGCGGCATTATGTGTATGGCTTGAATATCGACATCTTCACGGACCATAAGAGCCTGAAGTACCTTCTGACGCGGAAGGGGCTGAATATGCGTCAGCAGAGGTGGATGGAGTTCCTTGGGGACTATACTTTCGAGATCCACTACACTCCCGGGAAGGGGAATGTTGTCGCAGATGCACTCAGTCGCAGGGCTCCAGCGTAGGCCAACTGGATTCAGATGCATGATGAGCACCTGATACGTGACCTGGAGGCCTTGGGTATTTCTTGCGTAGAGAAGAGGAGCAGTGTCGGTGCCTGTTTGAGTTGGACTGAGGTACAGTACGACCTCGCAGATATAGTCCGCCAGGCTTTGGAACTCGATCCGAGTTTAAAGCGCTATGCGGAGGAGGCTGGTGGTGGGCCGGATGCCCAGTTTCAGGTGCGTGACGGGTTACTGTGGAGAGGCGACCGTTTGTGCGTCCCCATGGTGGGTGAGCTGCGCGATGAGTTGATGTACGAGGAGCATTGTACAAGGTATTCAGTTCATCCGGGGAGCACGAAGATGTATAAGGACATGAAGGTCCTTTTCTGGTGGCCGGGTATGAAGAGGGACATCGCTCACTACGTGGCCAAGTGCCACACTTGTGCGCTAGTGAAGGCGGAATGTCAGAAGCCCGGTGGCTTTTTGAAGTCATTACCGGTTCCAGAGTGGAAATTCGATGAAGTTTCCATGGATTTTGTGCATGGGCTGCCGAGGTCGCAGAGCGGGAACGATGCCATCTGGGTGTTGTAGACTGGCTGACGAAGGTGGTGCACTTTATCCCCAACCGGAGGGATGACTCGGTGGAGAAGTTGGCAAAGATGTATGTTGATACAGTAGTACGACTGCACGGGGTGCCCCGTAGCATCGTCAGTGACCGAGATGGACGCTTTACTTCGAGCGACTGGAGGCTAGTCAACCGTCTATTGGGTACGAAGCTAAAGTTTAGCACGGCCTTTCATCCTCAGACGGATGGCCAAACTGAGCATACCAACAGGACGATGGAGGACATGCTCCGGATGTGCGTCCTGGATTTCGGCAAGGGGTGGGAAGATCACCTCTTTCTTGTTGAGTTCGCGTACAACAACAGCTACCAGGCGAGTATTCAGATGGCGCCTTTCGAGGCCCTCTATGGCAGGAAGTGCCGCACTCCCTTAGCTTGGGCAGAAACTGGCGAGACGAAGCTCTTCAAGAGGAAAGATGTCGAAGAGGCGACTTCGACGGTACGTATGATCCAGGAGAGGCTTTTGGTTGCGCAGGATAGGCAGGCGAAGTACTATAATGCGAAGCACCGCGACGTCCAATTCGCCGTTGGCGATTGGGTTTACTTGAAGATCAGGCCGTTCAAGGGTGTATCCAGGAATCAGCGCTTGAAAAAGCTGAGTCCGAGATACCTTGGACCGTTTGAGATCATCGAGCGCGTCGGCGAGGAGGCTTATAGGCTTGCACTATCGGCGGAACTGAGCGGGCTACACGATGTATTCCACATCTCCGTGTTGCGGAAGGCAGTGCAAGAGCCTACGCATGTGGTCGCGGCGGATCAGGTGCCCGTGGATAGTGGTCTTAAGACGGTGGTCAGGCCCGTTAGCATCGAGGATGCTGAGGTGCGTCAGTTGCGGAACAGGGCGATCCGTATGGTAAAGGTCCATTGGGACAACTGCGGTCGCGAGGAGCTCTCATGGGAGCGTGAGCAGACCATGATGGAGGAGTTCCCCGAGCTGTTTCGGTGACGTTTATCTCTCTTTTTCCCCTTTATGTAAAGACATTTTTAGATATATATATATATATATATATATATATGCATGTTTTTACAAATTTCGGGACGAAATTTTTATAAGGAGGGGAGGGTTGTAAGACCCCAAATCAGAAAAATAAGATTTCTGGAATCCAGCACTATCGTCGGCGATATCGGCTATCGCCCGGCGATAGTGTTCTATTGAGAAGGGTTCTGGAGAGGATGTCGGATGGCATTAAGTGCTAACGCTGGCGACACCGTGGCATGTGTCATGCACTATTCGCAGCGGTGCTGTTGACGGGTCAAAGTCGGTTCTTTACCGCTGTCGCCAGGAGATAGCGGCTGTCGCCGGCGACAGCTCCAAATCGTACTTTGCAGCCGAAATCGTGGCCATTTATGACACTTTGACTTTGGGGGCTGTTTTGGATTGAGGAGGCTCACTGGCTGCATAGGGTGGCCGAAAACCGCCCTTTATTCATTATTCTCTTAAGGGTTTTATTTTGGAGAGAGAGAGAGAAGCTTTGGAGAAGGAGATGAATAGGGCTTCTAAACCCTAGGGCTTGGGTTTGGTGGAGCTACACTCATCGGAATCCCTAATCGTTGGTGGCTACGCATAGAGGAGGGCAAGGCGCTCCTTCCCAACCGTGCCAAAATCAATCTATGGGTTTGAAGCGGCGTCTAAGGGTAACGATTACTTCTACCCTCATCTGGACATGTTCTAGTCCATTCCTTGCATCGTTGAGGCCCCTACCCAAAAGGGTGAGGTCGTGGCCTCCAACGGGTCGATTCGTGTTATCCCCGTCAAATCTTGCATACATGTAGAGTCCATGCGTGAAATGGATGTAGGCGCGCTGTGTGAAGCCCATCCGAGACGGTTCATACGGATTTGTGATGCTTTTTGATATTGTGCGTGCCGGGGGAAAACCCCATCTTGATATCCTACTTCGTAGGACTAGAGAGTGCTACTGCATGCGCAGCAACGCCTGGGGTTGTGCCCCGGGAAGCACCCGAAGTTAGAAGCAGAAAAGGAGTTCTGCTCACTGTCGCTGGCGATATTGACTATCGCCAGGCGACAGCTCCCAGACTTGGTTCTGTTGATTTTGTGCGTTCTGAGGCAGTGGGAGTGCTACTGCATGTGCAGCAATGCCTGGGGGTGTGCCCCGGGAAGCACCCACATCTAGAAGCCAAAATGGAGTTATGTTCACTGTCGCTGGCGATATTGGATATCGCCAGGCGACAGCTCCCAGACTTGATTCTGGTGATGTTGTCGTGCCCACCTGTTGAGAGGACCTGAGGCCTGTGTGCCCGACCTGTGAGGGTGTCCTGGTGGATGACTTAGCGGCCTGTAGAGCCGGCTAATTGAGAATACCTGGGCTGAGGGGACGCCATACCCGCTCTTCGTGTTGTACAACGAGAGCTGTGAACAACGGGCATTTGGCGAACCTGAAACCGCACCATTGCAGCACCTGATTAGTGAGTCTCATACAGCATGTCAGGAAGCAATGGGAAAGAGTCTTCGGACTACGGGATGTTCACAATTAAAGTACGGGGGAGCCCTGGTATTCGGGCCACCGACTTTAGTCTCGAAGGGCAGAAGCCATCAAGAGTGGATGGTGGTGGAAGGCGGAGTACACCAAAGAGTGCCTGAGAGCACGAGACGTGGAGGCCATCCCCACGTTTGTGATTGTTGCATATGTATGAACTGTTGTGGGCTTTGCTAGTCGCACTCTTATATATATATGCTGCTGAGGTTGTTTTGCAGGGACGTTTAGAACTGCCACCCTCTCTAAGGGGTGGGGTCGTTATAATTTTGGCCAGCTTTAGCTGACCGTTGCCCTATTTTGCCACCGTTTTTGGTGGGCTTGTTGTACAGGTGCTGGACCGAGCGGGAACATAGCGGGCTGAAGCCCCTGCGCTGTTGTGGCCCTTGAAGGCCTTTTGATGTTCCTTTTGCTTTTCATGTATGGCCGGCCTGCGCGCCGATGTTGGTAAATTGTAAGGCCGTCGTGCCCCTTTTGTTGTGTAAAACCTTTTATTCCTATTAATAGAAGTGGACATACCCGAGTTTGGGTTTTGGTGGTTTATCTTGTCTCTTTTCAGCTTCCGCATAGAATGCTCTGAGTTAGGCATCGTTGTATAGTGTCGTTCGATATTTCAGTTAAGTGACGTTCCCGTTTGTTTTGTAGTATATGGCGTGGGGCCCCGGCCGGACCTTCTGCTATATGCTCCCGAACGGATGGGGGTGTTACATTATAGCCCTCTGGTATTTTTTGTGTAATTTATTAAATGATTTAACCAGTACTTCATTCTCAAGGCACCTATTTTGTCTTAATCTTAATAAAAATAATTGAGGCTCCAAACTCTCTAGAAAAATGTGTAACTTGGTGATAGGACATTTCAGAGCACTAGAAAGCTCTGTAAATGTTTATATAATTTTTGGAGATTGTTATCAGTAGACTACTTCACAACATGCTCATATTAGGATTTCTTTGGAATATTTATTTAAGTGGTTAATATGCCTTTATAAATTCTAAAATTTGGCCTGAGAACTTTTCTGAACAATATAAATGTCTGGTAATATTCCCATAATTTTTGGACAAATATTGTTGGTGGTTGCTTCTTTAATTTCTAGTTTTGGTTAAATATTCAATATTATAATTAGAGGACAATTCTTGATTGTAAAATTGTGAATAACTCTGTATTTGCTGTTATTTTGTCATGATAGATTTATCTTAATTTTATGAGAGTCATGTCATAAGAATACCTTACACTTCATGTTCATATTCATACTTGGCAAATATTGGAGAAATTTAAATATATGCTAAAATGTTGAGAAAAATATGATTCTCTGGATTTAGTCTTAAAATACCATGGTAGTCCTCCAGTAAAAATCTTGTGTCATGTGGATGAATATTTGGAGTACTTCTACTTATTAGCTACACATAGTTAGTTTGGTCTGCGTATAGTAAAAATGTGAAACTTGGGTATTTTGGGACCTACCAAGTGGAAGTGGCATGTAGTTGGCGTACATGGTCAGGATGAAGAGGATGAGGTCATCAAAAAGGAGTGTAGGATATAAGAGTGCTAGGTGAGCTAAGGGTAAGGTCGTGCTTGGGATTGACGAAAGATCGTCTTTCTCCTAGTGTGTCATAAACCACCTAGGGTTAATACAAGTGAAAAGATAAGAGGCTTAGGCATATGGGTAGATACCCATAATATTAAATGCCTTGAGAAAGGGAGCCTTGGGGTGTCATCCCAGTATAGTTCCTAGTACCGTAGCGAGCCCCTAACAGGGTAATCCTCGGGAAGTCCAAGGTTAACCATAAACTGTAGAGCTAAGTTATTATACAAGATTAACTAAGTAATATACTCACTCACACTCCATTTTCATGGGTGCTTTAGTCGATTTTGTCTTACGAGCGGTAGGCTCGGTGGTTGTAGCAATAAACTTATTAGTCTGGTGAGTTATTACTCAACCATGTTTGTTGTGCCGGACGGGTTAGCCCGGGGAGCTTATGGCTCAGAGATAGATGTAAACATGTTTGCACGTGAATAAGGTGGTGGGTCCTTAGTGTTGATGGTCGTTGCACTGACATTAATACTTGGGCTCGGTAAGTGTGGATAACCCTTTACCAAGACAAGTATGGTGGTCTAACTAGCAAAAGTACGCAGGAGCTCCGCTGTTGTGTTCTTAGCGTTGAGGCGTACGTTAGGTCTAGGTTAGGTAGTGCAAATACCAACTTAGAGGTGGGCGAGGCCCAACCCACCGCTTCCGTTTGCCACTATAGAAGTATCCTGGGAGTTTTGTTAGCTCCAAAAAAGGGGAACTAAAGGTCTGTGCGCATAGAGTCGTAGTGGGTGAGTTGCACTTGTGTGAACATAACATTTAACTGCATACCTTGCATGTCATAGCATCAACATTGCATTTCAACCCCTACCCCTATCGTATAAGTTGGTTATGAGACATCTTATATGATAGGCCTTGCTAAACGACCCCTTGGTCTATAGGTTTGTGTGAGCATGCCTATAAATCAATGATTTCATTCCTTTTACCTGTTTTTATATACTGCCTTTACTTATTCCTTACCTGCTCTTACTATGCCCTTTTACTGCTTCAATTATATATATACACATGTGTAGCATAGAAATATTCCCTGTAGATTATATTCCCGTCACCTGCTTTTGTTACACCCCTTGATGTCCTCCGCTTCATCCTTCCCTCACGGTGCCTAGGAGTCACCGGGGGAGGGGTGGGGGATTGGCTTAGTCTTTTGACTAACGGTCGGTGGACCTTATCATTTTACGGGACCGAGGAGATGCTGCAGCACCAGAGGCTGGTGCAGATGGAGACGGGGCAGTCTAGTACGGGAGCACAATTGGCAGGATCCATGAGCATCATTTAGCTTTAGTATTTTATGCTGCCGTGAGAGAAAATGTAGTGAGGAATTGATGTATCGGGCAGGAGCCCTTGTTATTTCTATCTCTCATTTCAGTTATGTTTATGTGGACATCTCTTTATGATGATTTACTATTTATGTGATGTGGACTTGTCTTCTCTAATGTTTGTTACACTTACTTTTTCTGTGATCGATAAGACCGGCAGGATCAGCGTTTTG
Organism: Dactylorhiza incarnata; assembly: GCA_033032865.1. NCBI lineage: Eukaryota > Viridiplantae > Streptophyta > Magnoliopsida > Asparagales > Orchidaceae > Dactylorhiza > Dactylorhiza incarnata. The sequence goes on from JAWHQI010000015.1 coordinate 10,348,520, forward strand.
TAGTGGCAACCTTCCCGAGTGAGGGTGTCACCGCAAAGCGGCGGTTCTGGGCATAAGACCCGAGTTTGCAAAAGAAAAAAAAGGGGTCTTACAACTGGTATCAGAGGAAACCTCGATCCGGAGAAAAGAAAAGAAGTTCACAAACCTTGGGCCACCCCGCATGAGCTTAGTTTGAGGACAAACTAGCAGCGGAAGCAATGGTGTGCCCATAAGGGAAATCACATGAAAAGTCCACTTCTAACTGAATATTCTTTAGCTAAGTCCCTTATGAGTGTAATTTCTTGTGTAGCCCGCTACGAACCCTATACCGCAGTATGGAGTTCCACCGACTCCAAATGTCGTTCCACCACCGGCTCCTACTCCGTTCCAGCAGACGGAGATGGGACAAACACTGATAGCCATACTGGAGACATTCAGGGCACAGCAGACACCAGCTCCTCAGCAACACCCTGGGGCCAACTGCCTGAGCATCTTCTGAGGCCTCTCCCCTCATCATATCTCAGGATGGAGGCAGTTGTGAGGACTGAGGAGTGGGTGGACATCATGGAAGAGATGCTGACAGGGATTCAGTGCCTGATAGATATGGAGGTGCAACTGGTGGTATCATGCTTGGAGTCCCATGCAAAGAGATGGTGGAAGAGGTTCCTGGACACATCATATGCAGGACTGGAGGCTGTGGATGTTTCTTGGGATGAGTTCAAGGCAGCAATGCTGGAGCATTTTGTGCCGCAGTCTGCAAGAGACGAGCTGGAAGACAAGTTCCTGCAATTGAGGCAGGGGAGCAGGACAGTCCTAGAGTATCACCGAGAGTTTACCCATCTATCCCGGTTTGCTGTTTCGTATTAGTTTGATGATGCAGTATACACAAAGAGGTTCTACAAGGGCCTTTGTGATGAACTGAGGCAGGCCCTCCTCTTCGTATCCGACGACAGTATGACTAAGATCTTTGAGATGGCAAAGAAACTAGAAGCCGACCATCACCTTGTTTGAGGAAGGAAGAGGATGACAAAAGACCAGGGATAGGGAGGCAAAAGGGACCAGCCGAGAGGTCGAGATGCTGGGGAAGGAAGGACGGAGGTCCGACCCCGCCAGGAGCAGAGATAGGAGCAGAGGGAGCTGATAGTGTTGGCTCCTCAGCCTTTACAGATGCGGGAGATGCCGAGGATTGGAGGAGGTGGGCCACCTCTGAAGTGCTATAACTGCCGCCAGACTGGCCATATCCGGAGGAACTTCCCTCAGAGAAATGCACCACCAGCACTACAGGCTGCCCCTCAAGCCAAGCATTTCAGGGGTCGGGGACGTGGATGAGGCCGTGGATTTCAGGGCGGAGACCGGAGACAAAACATGGAACAAATGTATGCCCTGGACCTAGCACAGCCCCAGGACCCGACAAGGGTCATTACAGGTACTTTTGATGCCTTTTTATTTTATGATTCATTAGTACGTAGTAAACCTTAGATTTACCCTAGCATTAAACCAAACAAACAAAAACCACCCAGGTATAGTACTCGTCTGCGGCAAGCCCGCGTACACTTTATTTGATACGGGTGCCTCTCACTCGTTCGTCTCGGAAGAGTTTGTAGATGATCTGTGCCAAGTACAACACTTCGAAGGCATCTACAGGAGAGTGCGATTCCTAGATGGATCAGAAGTTTTAACAAATGCAAAGTGCAACATGAATGTGGAGATTAGAGGGAAATTGTTCGAAGCGCCGGTGAAATGCTAGAAGATGATGGACTTTGATCTGATCTTAGGCATGACCTGGCTGCACTGGAACCATGCAAAGATTGACTGTCTAGCAAGGAGGATCGTTCTAAAGCATGAAGATGGTGAAGTAGTGATCGAAGGTACTAAATCCGCTTCTCGTATCTTTTTATCATCAGTTCAGGCCGTTAAGGCCCACTTGCAGGGAGACGAGGTATATCAGGTGCTCTTCGAGGCGACGGAAGTCAAAGACTAGGTGTCAAATATCCCGGTCATGCGGGATTTTGCCGACGTATTTCCGGAGAAGCTACTCGGACTACCTCCGCACCACAAGAAGGATTTCCAAATCCAACTGGTGCCGGGGGCTAAGACGGTATCTAGGGCCCCCTACCGGATGGCCCCAAAGGAGCTAGTGGAGTTTCGGAGCCAGCTACATGAGCTCGTGGAAGCTGGATTCGTTAGGCCGAGTTCCTCACCTCGGGGAGCTCCGGTGTTGTTCGTGAAGAAGAAGAATGGGACGCTCAGATTGTGCATCAACTACAGAGCCCTGAACCGGCTGACGGTTCGGAATACGTACCCGTTACCAAGGATCGACGAGCTTTTTGACCAGCTGGAGGGAGCCCACTGCTTCTCGATGCTGGATTTGAGATCAGGGTATTATCAGTTGCGGATCCAGGAGGAAGATATCCCGAAGACGGCTTTCAGCAGCCGATACAGATTACATGAGTTCACGGTGATGCCTTTCGGACTCACAAATGCACCTTCAGCATTTATGAGCCTGATGAACCGGGTATTCGAGCCTTATCTCGACATCTTCGTCATCGTGTTCATCGACAACATCCTCATTTATTCAAGGACGGAGGAGGAGCATGCACGACATTTGGCACTAACCTTGGAGAAGCTTTGGGAGCATCGTCTGTATGCGAAGTTCAGCAAGTGCCAGTTTTGGCTAAAGGAGGTGGCCTTCCTTGGCCACATTATCAGTGGAGCTGGTCTAGCAGTGGACCCAGCGAAGATCCAGGCAGTACAGTATTGGCCGCCGTTGATGACGACCACCGACGTGAGGAGTTTCTTGGAACTTGTCGGCTACTATCGAAAGTTCGTGTAGGGGTTTTCACAGATAGCTCTCCCGCTCACATCCCTGACAAAAAAGGATGCTTCCTTTACATGGACGCCACAGTGTGAGGCAGTCTTCCAGGAGCTGAAGGGCCGACTTACTACGACGCCCATCCTTGCCCTTCCATCGGGGAGGGGAGGATTTTAGGTGTACACGAATGCGTCTTATCAGGGGATGGGTGCCGTTCTGATGCAAAACGGGCACGTGATAGCATACGTCTCCCGTCAGTTAAAGAATCACGAGCGGAATTACCCGGTGTATGATTTGGAGATGGGAGCAGTTGTGTTCACTCTCAAGATCTGGCGACACTATCTCTACGGTGTCCACTGCGACATATTCTCAGATCACAAGAATCTGAAGTACGTAGATACGCATAAGGAGCTGAACATCCGGCAGAGGCGATGGGTGGAGTTCTAATCAAATTATCAGTACACAATGCATTACCACCCAGGGAAGGCGAATGTAGTAGTGGATTCTCTGAGCAGGAGAGCTACCACGTCAGGAGCGGAGCCCAAGTTGATGGCCATGGAGCTAGTACGGATGTTTGAGGACATGCAGATCTCTTTAGTATCCGAGGACAATCCGGAACTATACGAGGAGTATATAGCGGCGATGAGTACCACTTACGACATTCAAGACCGCATCAGGGATGGGCAGAGGCAGGATGCCAAACCAGAGCCGATTTTCAGAGCCTTGGAGGCAGGCTCAGCTGGAGACTATTCGTTGAAGGACGGCCTGTTGAGTTTTAGAGGCCGAGTGTATATACCGGCAGGGAGCCAGATTCGGGAGGACATTATGACAGAGGCTCATTGCAGTAGATATTCTGTGCACCCGGGTATCACCAAGATGACGGCGGATCTGAAGAGGACTATGTGCTGGCCGGGTATGAAGAAGGACATCACCTATTTTGTGACCCACTGCGAGTCTTGCCAACTCGTGAAGGCGGAGTGCAGGAACCCAGCCGGGTTATTGCAGCCGCTCCTGGTACCGGAGTGGAAGTTCGATGACATCGCTATGGACTATATACACGGTCTTCCCCGATCTCGTGCGGAAAATGACTCGATTTGGGTGATCGTCGACAGATTGACGAAGGTGGCCAGGTTCATTCCAGTCAGGAAGGACGATCCGGTCGGTGTTTTGGTACGGAGGTTCGTAGAGCAGTTTGTTCGATATCATGGTGTGTAACATCCCCCAAACAACTAGACTCCTAGAGTGATTTTGTCATGACTAGGTCATGACAAGACCCTAGGAAGCTTGAAGAGACCACTTGGCCTTAGCCAAGAAGAAGGAAACCACAGTGGTCTACAAATAGCAATTTCCATTTAACAAGCCCAGGGTTGGACTTTATGGCATCACCTTGACCCCTTGACCCCACCATAGCATACCTAACCCTTTAGGGGTTCCCTTAGAGCACCAAGGACCCAATGAGATCAACCAAAAGAGGCCAAATTGACCAAAGTCAACTTTAACCCCAAATTGGTCAAAGTAGCCTAATTAGGGTCAATTGGCATCCACCATGCCAAATTGACCTTGCCTCTACCATTATAAGGATATTAGGGACCCAATGGACTAAAACCCCCCATCATGGGGCCACCAATTTGGCCAATTTGACCCAAGTCAACTCTAGCCCTGATTTGGTCAAACCAACACCTTTTGGATAAATTGGCCCAATTGGGGCACCACCATGACTCAAACAACTTTGGGTGATGTCAAGGGACTCAAGACACACCACTTGGACCAGTCAACCCATCAGTTGACCAAGTCAATACCTCAAGTCAACACTTGGTCAACCTTGCCCAAAAAGAGGGGGAAAAGGCTAACTCAAGCTCAATCCACTTGGGATAGGCCCAATTGAAGTGACAATCAAGCCTAATGAGGCTGAAATTACATGGAATTCCATCCAATTTCTGGAGGGGGTGACTAGGAGAGAGAAATTGGGAGTTTCCCCCAATTTGAAGAGAGAGAAAGTGGCCATTCAAGGTGAATTCATGGCATTCAAGGCAAATTGACCCCCCATTCATCTCCCCACATCCTCCATTCATCTCCCCATTGAATTCTAAGACGTTTTCCAGCCTTTCCCATGTCATCCGGTGGAGGATTCAAGAGTTTTCAAGAGAAACCGAAATGACCATTAATGTCACTCCACCATTAAGCCTCCCCTCCTCAAATTGACCCTTCCATCACCTTTAGAAGGGGGATATCAGTTGAAATCGAGTCTTAGATCATTGCATTTGGTGGAGAAGCAAGAGATCGGCAAGGAGCTCAAGGAGGGTGGTCGGCCATGGCAAATCGGGGAAACAACCACCATCAAGCCCGATTGGAGGTCTGGTTCTCCTCCTCTCTCTCTATTTATATATCTTAGATCAAAATAGGTGAGAAATCGGGCTCAATTGAGCCCGATCCAAGGGATAAAAATCTAAAATTTTCCATGAAAAAGACTTGGTCGGGTTCGCCAGAAATCGACCCTCCGGCGGCCGTACCGCCGCTCGGCGATAGCCACCACCTCAACGGAGGTGGTGGTGGTGGCCGGCCAGGGAGGTGGCCGGATGGCCAGGAAAATGGGCTGGAAGAGGCTACAGGAGGAATGAATCTCGGCCATTGGCTCAAGGAAGAAGACGCAATCGTGGCCCTTGATTGCTTTCCTGTACAGATTTTTTATAATAATGATTATTATTCTATTTTATTTTCTTATTACTGGCTGTAGATAGATTAATTTATTAAAAATACTTAAGGCACTCTCAGAAAAAGTGGTCAACACCAAAGTTGTAGTTCTTGTAGTCTACCTTATTTTAAAATTTGTTTCAGCCCAAAAGGAGTTCTGTAGCTCCCTGTAGGTCTATTTTGGTGGGACTAGTCCCTAGTGTAGGACAACCACCATTTCTTGAATAACTTTTGATTGGGTTATGAGATTGACTTGAAATTTGAAACCTAGGCTATTTGTACCTACAACCATAACATATCCAATGATGGGAATTTTAGGAGAATATTTTTCTAAGGTTTTTGTAAAAATTTAATATTTCATATATTAATTAAATTTAGGGTCTAATGACCTCCAATCCCCTCCAAATTTTGGCGAGTGTCTTTTAGGGTTATTATATGACCCTGGTAAAAATGTCAGCCCAATTGGGACTGATTTGGTTGGGTAATTATTTACCCAAGTTAGGTCAAACTAGGTCAAACTAGGCCAAAAGTGCACATGAAGGAATTAGGTGGTCAAATTTCATCTAGGTGGTGTGAAACTTTTTACACTGGTTTATAATCACCTAAAATACCTCCATGAGTGATTTGGGGTGATGTGGGTTGGATATGCCCTATAGCCCTAGCTTTACCCTTAGGGTTGCACTTGGAGCTTTGTGAAGGACATGGGGTCAAATTTTATTGAATGGTCATGAAATTTGGTGTACAAGTTCAAAAGGTTTAATAATACCCTAGGAAATTTTAGGAGGATTTTAGGAACCCTGATTCCCCCTAAATTAGGTTATAACCCCTTTAGGGCATTTCATTATAAAAACAATTTACATGCTCAAATCGTCTTGGATGATGATGAAACCTTGGTGGTGCCTTTATAATCATATGATATACCTCTGGTAATTTTGGTGTAATTAATTAAATGATTTAACCAATACTTCATTCACAAGGCACTTATTTTGTCTTAGGCTTAAGCAAAATAATTGAGGGTCTAATACTCTCTGGAAAAATTTTCAACTTGGTGATAGGACTGTTCAGGACATTAGGAAGCTTTGTGAATCTTTGTGGAATTTTTGGAGATTGTTATCAGTAGGCTACTTCACAACATGTTCATATTAGTATTTATTTGGAATATTTATTTAGGTGAGAAAATGATTTCCATAAATTGTGAAACTCAGCCAGTAAGCCTTTATGATCATGTTAGAGATCTGGTATTTCTTTCATAATTTTTGAAATTATTTAATAGTAGATTCCTTCACAATTTTCCCTAGAAAGGGTTTCTTTGGAATATTCATTTATGTGATTAAATTGCTTTTATAAATTCTAAAATTTGGCCAGTAGACTTTTCTTACTGATATGAAGGTCCAGTAATTTTTCCATAATTTTTGGATAAATATTTTTGATGGTTCCTTCATTTACCTCCAACTTTGGAAAGATACTAAATATTATAATTAGAGGACAATTCCTGATTGTAAAATAGTGACATTCTGTACTTATTGTTATTTTGGCATGATAGATTTATCTTAATTTTATGGGAGTCATATCGTAAGAATACCTTACACTTCATGATCATATTCATACTTGGCAAATATTGGAGAAATTAAAATAAATGCTAAAATGTTAAGGAAAAATATGATCCTATGGATTTAGTCTTAGAATAACATGATAGACTCCCAGTAATGATCTTGAGTCAGTTGGATGAATATTTGGAGTACCTCCTCTTATGCAACTTGTATATCTCATTTGGACTGCGTATAGTAAAATTGTAAAATTGACTAAATTGTAGACCAGTAGGTGGGAATGGAAAGTAGTTGGTGTACCTAGTCTGGTTGAGAAGATTTGAGGTTACCAAAAGGAGTTTATGATATGAGAGTATGCTTGGAGAGTTAAGGGTAAGATGGTGTCTGGGGCCGACGAAAGATCGTCTTTCCCTTTAGAAGGTAATAAAATACGTGGAGTAATTCAAGTGAAATGGTAAGGGGGCTATACTTATGGGTATTTACTAACCATATTAAATGCCATGGAAAGGGATCTTTGGAGTGTCATCCCATTATAGTTCCTAGTACCGTAGCGAGCCCCTTACAAGGTAATCCTCAGGAAGTCCAAGATAAACCATAAATTGTAGGGATAAGTTGATGTACAAGATTAACTTAATAATACGCACACCCACACCCCGTAGTTACGGTAGGTTAGTTGTTTTGGTTGTACGAGCGGTAGGCTCGGTGGTTGTAGCGGCTGACTAATTAGTCTGGTGAGCTTGTGTCTCAGTAATGCTTGTTGGTGCGGACGGGTTGGTCCGGCGAGCCGGTGGCTCGGAAGGTTATGGTGACGGGCGGGTTAGCCTGGGGAGCTTATGGCTCGGAGATAGATGGTAAACATGTTTGCATGTGCATAAAGGTGGTGGGTCTTCGGTATTGGACGGTCGTTCACACCGACGTCAATACGTTGACTTGGCAAGTGTGGAATTTGCACTTGGCCATAAAAGTTTGGTGGTCCAGCCAGTAAGGGTACGCAGAAGTTCCGCAGTTTTGAGTTGAGGCGTACGATAGGTCTAGGCTAGGTAGTGTGAATACCAACCTAGAGGTGGGCGAGGCCCAACCCACCACTTCCGTTTGCCACTACGGGAGTATCCTGGGAGTCTTGCTAGCTCCAAAAAGGGGGAACTAAAGGTTTGTGCACATAGAGTCGAAGTGTTTGAGTTGCACTTGTATGAACATAGCATAAACTGCATAACTCGGCATGTCATGACATAAACATTGCATTTCAACCCCTACCCATATCGTATAAATTGCTTATGACACTCTTTATACGATAAGCCCTGCTAAACGACCCCTTGGTCTATAGGTTTGTACGGACATACCTATACATCAATGGTTACTTTTATATTATATACTTATCTTTACTTACTGCTCTTTAATTGCTCTTTACCATGCTTTATTTATTGCTTCAAATGTATATATATACTTGAGTAGTGGTAGATATTTCCTGTAGACTAGATCCGCTGTCATTTGCTTTGTTTTATACCCCTTGATGTCCTCCGCTTCATCCTCCCGCTCGGTGCCTATGAGCCATTAGGGGAGGGGTGGGGAACATAAGGCTTAGTCTATTTGACTAACGGTCGGTGGACCATATCATTTTAGGGGACCGAGGAGACGCAACAGCACCAGAGGCTGGTGCAGATGGAGGCGGGATAGTCTAGTATAGGAGCAGCAGTTTCAAGACCAGCGAGTGATTATGTAGTGAGGATATGATGTACTGGGCATGAGCCCTTTCTGTATTATTGTAACCCTTGTTATTTCAGTTATATCATGTGGATATTTATTATATATATCATGTGATTTGTGGACTTGAAGCTTCTATTTGTTCGTTTATTCTTTTCTTCCTTTGTGATCGATATGGCCGGCAGGATCGGCGTTTTGTAGTGGCGACCTTTCCGAGCGAGGGTGTCACCGCTTAGAGGTGGTTCTGGGCATAAGACCTGGTTTTGTAGCAAAAAAAATGGGGTCTTACAAACTGGTATCAGAGGCAAACCTCGATCCAAAGAAAAGAAGTCCACAAACCCGGGGCCAGCCCGCGCGAGTTTAGTTTGAGGACAAACTAAGCAGCGGAAGCAATGATGTGCCCATATGGGGTAACCACATGAAAAAGTCCACTTTTAACTGAATCTTTTGACAAGTTTTCTTATGTAGACTGCGGCAAACCCTTCCCCCAGCAGGGAATACCTCCGGCTACAAAGATCTCTTTAGATAGACCTTTAGTCAACGAGTTAGATTTAAACTCTACTAGGACACATGACTTACCATGACAATTTATACCATGCCCTAGTCTTAAATAGACCGCAGGTATAAATTTGGTTAAGATATGAGGTTACCCCAAAGAGATTCAATGAGGAGCTTAACATGCGAGAACGACCACCTAAGCCATAAACTTTGATGTCCCTACTTTATATACCAAGGATTACCCAAACTAATAGGACCGCCTTAAGGAGATTGACACCTAAGCAGAATGGGAGGGGACACGTAGACTCAAACCTCGTATCGGTGACATGATTACATTGAGACAACCACCACGACTAACACCGAGGGTTATATAAGAATTCAAGTTCAGAAGAGACCCGTTTTGGGATTGGGTTACATGTTGACCTTGATAAGGTTGTCGTAGAAGGAACTTGAAGAGTCTAAAGTATGAAGCATACCAACAAGTCTCAAGATAGAACCCCAAGTCTAAGGTTGTGTGCCCTGAGGATTGTTTACATACTTAGGACGAATATAACATGGAGATATCGAATATACTTAGCCCAAAATAGATAGTGGCTTATCTTTTGTTTATTGGGCCTTACCTTTTGTTTATTGGGCAAACTAGTTACTGACTTGGGTTTCCTTTGGATCTAATATAGAAGGTGTTGCGTCGTGAACGTGGTGATTTTGAAGTTGATCATATTCGACGTTACTCGGGCAAAGAGAAGATGGTGTAACAGTATGTTCAGAATAATGATCCGTAGTATTACCAGGATAATGGATAGACATCATTGATCGAAGAACAACTTGACCTTAGTCGAATCCTTGGAAATGTAAAGTCGTCAGGATTAATAACTTAGGGATGTTGATGTCCCATTCTAGAAGTAAAGGGCGGAAACTAGGTCATACAAGTTGTAGTTATATTTGAGGTTCTTGCGACTTGGGGCATTCGGAAGTGATTAACTCATGAATTGTTAAAAATCACGCCTTGTCATGGTAGAAAATTTTAACTACAATAATAACCCTTATACCTTGGGAGCTATGACGATGAATAACCCGAGATCTTAGACGATGACTTATTGGAATTAAAATATAGTGTTTGAGTTTACTATGATAAGAACGATCTAAGTTTATCTTACTTTGGACCATCCGAAAGTGATCAAGACTAGCATATGTGGAAGCGATAAGAATTTGTGAAATAAATGTGATTATATTTCCATAATGAAATTGACTTGTGAAAATCTTAGGGTTTCAAAAGAATTTTACCCGTATACCTTATGAATCAAACTCCACATAGAAAGTGATTGGGAGTCATCTTATAAACATGAATACTAATAAAGATTGGTTAACATATACTCATAAGATTCACAAGTGCAACCCCTGAAATTTTGAGGATGATTGGAACGCTTGATGATCTGATCAGTTCCACCAATGGTATGAACTGGATAAGTTGTAGAGTGGAGTTGATTGATCACTCAGATGTACTTGAAGGAATAAGAACCTAAACATGCGGAGAAAACTTTATAGAATCGTTGTCTACCCATATAAACAAGAGCTTTAGTCACCAAAAAAATGGTGTATTCCGGAGCGTGTGTTTCCCCAGAATAAAGAAAGACGTCGTAGGTTTGTGATGCACGGTCAGGTCTGCAGACCGGTGAAAACCAAGTGCAAGAGTCTTTGGGGAACTACCACAATCACTGCCCATGTTAGAGTGGAAGCTCGAAGATACAATTTTGGATTTCATACACAGGTTACCACATCCCCACTCCGGGCACAAGTTTATTTGGAACATCGAGGATAGATTGACCAAGGTAGCTTGGGTCACCTCGGGACGAAAGGACGCTCCCATTGGTGTTTGATGACATTTGATGAGATGTTGATCCATTATCGTGGTGTACCCAGGACGATCATGTCAGATCAGGATGAACGGTTTACGGCCAAAAAGTGAAGATCAGTCCAGGCTTATCTGGGATCTTAGTTGACGTTCTGCACAGCTTTCCACCCTCAGAAGGACAGAGGCACAAGACTCCACTGTCTTGGATCCAGGATGAGGATCCCAAGGCACTCAACTCGGAATTTATGGAGGACATAGATACCCAGGTGCGACTGATTCGATTTAGGATGCTGGAGGCCCAGAGAAGCCAGGTCAGGTATTACGATGCACGACATCGTGCAGTAGAGTTCTAGGTTAGAGACCGGGTGTTCCAGAAGATACGTCTGATGCATGGAGTCTCGCGGGTTTGTAGGCGGAAGAAGCTCAATCTGAGATAGATGGGGCTCTAAAGGATCCGGGAGTGCATCAGCCCGTTGGCTTATAGACTAGAGCTGCGGCCAGAGCTAGCGGGATTGCACAACGACTTCAATGTCCCCTCCATTAGAAGAGCTCTACTACGGCAGGAGCTGCGAATTTCTACTATAGATGGCCCGATAGTCTCTGATCGATTGATTCACCTGGAGCCGGTCCGGATAGACGACACCGATATGCGAGTCTTGCGGCGCAAGGAGCTCCCGCTGGTCAAGGTCCTGTGGAGAAATCATGGATACGAGAAGCTTATCAGGGAGCCACTAGAACTGATGCAACAGAAGTATCCGGAGTTTTTGATGGCGACGACGACCCTCAACATGAAGATATTGCGGATGGCGCGTTTATGGGTGACGGCGTTTCTCCAACCAAAGATTCACGCCATCGCCGCCGCGGTGACATGTATGAAGAACGGCGTTACAACCTTCGCCCGAGGCACCAACATAAAAATTAATAATTATAATAATTTTATTATAATTATTAATTTAATTTTATCATGGTTTATTTATATTTTCATGTTATATTTATAATTTGGACTGCGTTTAGACATTTCTGTGGCAAGCCTATATAAGGCTAACTTGTATTTGTTTTAGGCATTATTGATGAAAAGAGAATTAAACCCTAAAATCTAATCTCCCTGGACGTTTCTATCATGGCCGCCCCCTCTACGCCTTCCCCCTCTCCAGATCAGCGCCCCCTCTTGTAGCCGCCCCCTATTATTCTCCCCTCTCGCAAGTTCGGCGCACCCAGGAGCCGCACCCTCTCCTCCTTCCTCCTCTCAGGTTTGGCCACACCCTTTTGTTGGAGCCTCCCACCTCTCAACCTAATCGCCACCAATCTCATCTCCGTTCACCTTCTCCCTCCAAACCGCCCATCCTACTTTTGGCCTCCCCTCCCATAGTGCAAGAGGTGGTCTACGCGGGAATCGGCAATGGCGTGAAGCGAAGACGGTGACAAAACTCCTCATCGACAACGCGACTCCGGTGAGGCCATGGGAGAACGACTGGGCTAGTGTATGCTTGAGGCTAATCCTATCTCAAGCGGGGTAATGAACAACCCACTCGTGTGATTCTCACTCTTAGATAATTTTCTGTGGTGGAAATTTGGGCGTGATCTTCATATCACTTGGAATAATCGTGTTTTGCTCCGTTCGATTTAGCGTACCTCCTATTTCTTCTTTTTTTTCGAAGAGGCTTGGCGCGCCTCGACTTTTTGTTGGGAGAGTTCAACCATTTTCCGAATCGACATTTTCGGTGGACTCTTTTGGTACAACACAAGCTCGAACGGATTGGGTAGGTCCATTTAGCCTGAGCAAATATTGGCCTATAGCCTCTATTCAATCTCTAGCGGGTTGGCTATCCGTCGAGACGTAAAGATTGATAATATCACGTGCAAGTTTGCTGCATTTTCTTTAGTGTGTGAAATAATCGAGGTACATCGAGAGGGAATGCGCTTTAATTTGTAGCGAACGTGTTTGTTGTTGAACCCTGCATAAATTTGGTATCAGAGCTAGGTTAGCGTCGATTTCTTAATTGACGTCTTCCTAAAAATCTCTTAGTTCGTCGGCACTCACAACCGTCACACGTTAGCATTTTCAAAATCTCATAATTTTTTAATTGTGGTCTGCGTTAGCGGCCTAAATCTATCATTTTTCAGCGAAAAAAATAAAAATAAATTCCAGTCTTCATATTATTTTCTGTTAGAATTTTTTTTTTAATCCTTGTTATTAGGCGGAAACAAATTCATCATTTATAAAATTTTCTGGTCAGAAACGGTTGTTTTGGTCTCATTTGCATGCGTACGAGACTTGGCACGGAGTATCCTTCGTCCTCCTCCCACATGACGGACGAGCGGGACACGGGTCACGGTCTAACACTGATTGATGAACTCCGTCCGGAGTTTAACGATTAATTGACGAATATTCAGGAGATGTTACACGAGATGAGGTTCGCCCAAATGGCACCTCAAAACCCCGCAGCCCGCCCACGTGGCGAGGGGAATGTTCACCATAACAACATCCCGGAACCGGCCCCTCTGAATCCTGCTGCCCAACCTCAGGACGAAGGGAATAATAATCCTGAACAGGACCAATGAGCCCCTTACGGATTTGATATTACTAGGGCCGTCCGGATCAAACCACCCTCATATGATGGGTTGGGTGACCCCCAGGTTTTCTTGGAGTGGGTTATGGAAATTGAGTGCTACTTTCAGTGGCAAAATCTGACTGACATGGATAAGGTGCGAGTGGCGCGTATGAAGTTGTTAGGTTGAGCCAAGATGTTTTGGCTAAATGAGGAAAGGCGTTTAGGTGCATGATGGCCCTGTTGACTGATCAGTACGTCCCAACCTATCATCGCACGCAAATGTTTGATGATTTAGCTTCCCTTAGGCAAGGGAATCGATCGGTTGCGGAGTACACGGGACTCCTAAAAGACATGATGGTTAGATGCGACGTTAAGGAAATGCCTGAGGTTACCCTCTCTCGGTTCCGTAAGGGATTTAGCCCCAAAATTCAGGGTAAGATCCTTCGTTATGGCCATACTGACTTGAACACAACTTATAATGCCGCGTTGGACATTGAAAAACATCTGGCCCATAAGTCTAAGTCGCATGCGTTTCAGAAGAGTAAGTCCATCTTAGGACCTCCTCCGTTAACCATGAAAGATAAAGGTATGTTTCGATCCACAAATTCGAACTCTGTCGTTATTACGGCTAGAAATATGCGTAACCCATCCGGTGATCGAGTGCCCGTAGGTCGGATTAGCAAAATGAATGCTTCTTGTTTTATTCGTGGGATTCAAGGGCACTACGCTAGTGAATGCCCTACTAAGGCCAAGCCATCTGCACATTTGGAGCTACAAACACAAATTTCAGATTTGTTACAGAAGGGATTTATCCGCCATAGTAAGAGTCCGTGTGCCATTCCGGCTTTACTTGCGCCTAAGAAAGACGGCTCGTCGAGGATGTGCGTAGATAGTAGAGCCATAAACAAAATCACAATTAAATACCAATTTCCTATCCCACGTTTGGACGACTTGTTGGACATGTTAGCCGGAGCCACGATCTTTTCCAAATTGGACCTTAGGAGTGGCTACCACCAGATTAAAATCCGGGAGGGTGACGAGTGGAAGACAACTTTTAAATCTAAAGAGAGTCTCTACGAGTGGTTAGTAATGCCATTTGGGTTGTCCAATGCCCCTAGTACATTTTCTAGGATGATGACCCACGTCTTCCAACCCTTCATGGGAAAATTTATTATGGTGTATTTTGATGATATTCTCATTTTTAGTACGTCTACCCTTGATCATGAATCGCATTTGAGGACTATCTTAGAGACGTTACGTGCGGAAAAATTATTCGTCAATATAAAAAATGTACGCTCTATGTTACGTCCGTAGAGTTTCTTGGGTATATAGTGAGTTCGGAAGGCATACATGTGGACCCTAAGAAGGTCCAAGCCATTAAAGATTGGTCGGAACCCACCAACATTAGGGATGTTAGGAGCTTCCACGGTTTAGCTACGTTTTATCGCCGATTCATTCACGACTTTAGTAGCATCATGACACCCATCACCGAGTGCATGAAAAGGGGCGATTT
Organism: Dactylorhiza incarnata; assembly: GCA_033032865.1. NCBI lineage: Eukaryota > Viridiplantae > Streptophyta > Magnoliopsida > Asparagales > Orchidaceae > Dactylorhiza > Dactylorhiza incarnata. Next base: position 10,363,665 of record JAWHQI010000015.1, read on the forward strand.
CACTTGGACAAAATCAGCCACTCAAGCGTTCCAAACGATTAAAGCTAGAATGTCGGAAGCCCCCTGTTGCGGTTGCCGGACTTTAATAAGGTTTTTGAATAATCTTGCGATGCGTCAGGGATCGGGATTGGAGGCGTTTTATGTCAGGAGGGTCATCCTGTTGGGTATTTTAGTGAAAAACTGGCGGGTCCAAAATTGAATTATTCGAATTATAACCGTGAGTTTTATGCCGTGATACATTGCCTCCAACATTGGCGACACTATCTTCTCCTGGAGGAGTTAGTCATCCAATCCGATCATGAGGCCTTAAGATTTGTCAACTCCCAAAGCAAGGTCAGCCCCCGACACGCTAAGTGGGTCTCCTATCTTTAGGAGTACTCCTTCATTATCAAACATCTTAAGGGAACCCTTAACCAGGTGGCGGACGCCCTTAGTCGCGTCTCCTTGTTATTGACCACGTTAGAGGTCAAGGTCATCATATTTGAACGCATTAAGGATGGGTATGTTAACTGTCCGGATTTCAAGGAGATATATCTTTCCGCTCAAGGCGATGCACCCACTACCATTTCCGCGTATTATATTCGTGACGGCTACCTATTTAGGCATGCCAAGCTTTGTATCCCTCGCACGTCCCTTCGCCATTTCATCGTGTGGGAGTTGCATAGTGGCGGTCTGGGCGGTCATTTTGGGCGTGACAAAACCATCACGTTAGTGGAGGACAAGTTTTATTGGCCGGGCCTTAAGTCTACGGTGCATATGATTGTGAGTAGTTGCCGGACGTGCCAATTAGCTAAGGGGAATAAAATGAACGCAGGGCTTTATACCCCTCTTCCGATTCCTTCCGTACCTTGGGAGGATATTAGTATGGATTTTATTCTGGGTCTTCCCGTTACTTGTCGGTGCAACGATTCCATTCTGGTGGTCGTTGATCGGTTTTAAAAAATGGCGTATTTTATTGCGGGTAATAAGACCGACGATGCATCGCATGTAGCTAAGTTATTATTTAAGGAAGTCGTTGGGCATCGGGGCGTTCCTAAGTCTATAGTCACCGACCGGGATGTGAAGTTCACTAGCTATTTTTGGAAGACCTTGTGGCGGATATTGGGCACTAAGCTCTTGTTTTCTTCAGCTTACCATCCACAGACGGATGGGCAAACGGAGGTAATGAATCGGAGTTGGGGTAGTTTACTATAGTGTCTCATTGGTGACCACAAGGGTACGTGGGATCTCATCCTCCCCCATGCACAATTGGCATACAATAATTCTAAAAATAGGTCAACCGGGTTATCTCCAAATGAGATCGTGCACGGATATAAGGCTCCTGTGCCACTTGACTTAGTTCTGTTACCTCGTCCTATAAGTCGAGTCAATTTGCATAGGATTTTGCCTCTCATGTTCATGAATTACATAAACACGTTAAGGACACGCTAGCTACTCAATACATGTCTTATCAATTGCACGCTAACGTAAATAGAAGAATATCCCACTTGAAAGTTGGAGATTTGGTCATGGTGCGTCTCGTCCCTGAACGGATGCCTTCGGGCACCATAAAGAAGTTGGCTAATTGATGAGTCCCATTTATATATATATATTTATGGGCTCATCTGGGCCGAATATTTAGTCAAAGCACTACACTTTAGACATGTTTTCGTTCATATTTGATAGCCATCTATCATTCCATGCTAAGTGCACTTCTAGACCCATTTTTGTGCGCAATTGCGCACTATTTTGTTGGGGGAAAGCACATAGTGCTCCCCATCGTATTTCTATTTTCATGATGGAGCTGGAACGGTGTTCCCAGCTGTGTTGTGGCTGATCCAGGTGGACTGTTCATCCAGTTCTATCAGAAATTCATGACTGCGCATATCGCACGGTCGTGCGTTTTCCTTAACGCACGGTCACAGGTGATCGTGCGTTCTCTTCTGGGGTGGAATACGATGTTCTGTGGTTTATCGTGCGTCTCTATGCACGGGCAGTGCCCGTGCGTGAAGGAATCGCACGATCAACCTGTTTAGCCTTGTTTTTAGCTTTTCTGAATTTGCCCGTGTGTTTTGACGCACGGGCGGATTTGCCCGTGCGTGAGTAAATCGCACGGGCGCTCCAGGTCGTCTTCATATGCTGTTCTTTATTATTAATATCGCACGGTCTACGCACGGTCGTGCGTTCGACCGTGCGTGACAAATTTCTGACTGTTTTTCTATATAAGCTGCAGATTTCGCCCTAGAAGGACCGATCTTCTTTCCCGCGTCCAAGAGCTCCAGTTTCGCCCATATTGCGGCTCCATCGCCGCCCACCTTCGGGAGGAGCTCCGACCGCCATTCTCTTGCAAATCTCAAGCCAGAGCATCCTCTAGGCCTCCTCATTGTTCGTGCACCTCCAAAGCTCCATTGTGAGGGATTCAGTGCTGCACTTGTGAAGTTCTCCGGTGAGATCGTGGCCAAAGAAGATTGACAGAGAAGACGGGTATAATAGAAAAGGTGACAGCTCTTCCGGACCCCGGACGGCAGTTGGAGCCCGAGCCCGGACGAGGATTGACAACCCTAGATTCTGGCCATGAACCTCCGATGAGTCTCCGTGTTTTGGTTGTAATCTCAACACCCTTTATATTGTAGTATTGTTTTCCTTTATCATTTGGGTGTATGAATAATGTTTGCTAAACCTTGTCATGATATTTAGTATTTCATGTCTATGTGAAATTGGTATGTGTGGTTTATGCAAGTGAGGAGCGCCCCATTCCATCATCCCGTTGTCACGTTCATGTCCTGCACTAGCAATTGCTAGTGGCATGCTTGTCGACGAGGTGCTTGCGACCCTCATTCCGTAAGACTACCCGTCCATCCGCCAAGCTAAGCGGTGCTAACGGCCCGTGTAATCCACCTCGACTCTGCCGGTGCGAACCATTCCATCCGCTTGCCTTCTCTTCCATCCGCCTAGTGAGGTATGGCATAGCGTCCCGTGTAATCCATTCGCCTAACGAAGCAGTGCGCTCAAGGCCTGCACAGTTCGATTCCGCTTGCCTACTCGTCCATCCGCCCTTGCGACGCAGTGCGCTCAAAGCCTGCCTAGTCTCCATTCCGCCAAGCAAAGCATTACATAGCGGCATTGCATAGGAGTAGTTGTAGTTATTTTTCCTTTATTTTCCAAAATCCAAATCAACTCTCCCGCATTCCATCCGAATTAAGGACTTCAATCTCAAGTCCTTCTTCAAAAGTAAACTCCACCTTACTGTGTTCCTTCGAGATCGATACTTGGGGATTCACTCCCACATTTGATATTACTTGAACGATCGGTACACTGCCGTTTCATGCCGCAGTCTTGCTACCGCCTATAGCGGTGTGCTAAGATTTGCGCATCAAGTTTTTGGCGCCATTGCCGGGGAACACAGTCGTGTGAGTTTTCTGTAGAGGGAGAGCCGATAGATAGTAGTTCTTCCAGTGTGTATAGACGCTTTGTTATTTTTGTTTGCTTATTAATTATATAGTGTTTGTTATTATTTCTTCCTCTTCTATTTTTAAGTTTTCGGCAGTTTAATCCAAGTAGTTTTATCAGTTTCTGTAAATTTCCTTGCAAAGAATTTCAGTTTCATTATATCTGCTTTTATTGTTGAAATTGTCTTCATGGGATATTTCTCCTGGCACTTACGATATGATGGTCTATTATATAGACCAAATGAAGGAGTTAAATGCTAGGCAGTGTAGGAATGTTGTTTGCTTGTTGTGTCGAGGAGAGGGTCATGAATTGAAGGACTGTCCTAGTTTTTTCAATCCTGACCGCCGCTCCTCCACTCATGACAACATCATTCCTATCACACATTCTTTACCCATGGAGGCAATCGTGCCCTCTACCCCCGATCTTATTTCGTGCATGGACTCTTCACTCCCTGTGTATGGCCAACAAGGAGAGGAATGGGATCTCCTAGATGCTCCTGAGTGGGATGTGGAAAGTATTCTTTCCATCGGGGAGGCATTAGCAGATCTTTTTGCGGAGGAACCAAATCTTTTTGTTCCTCCAGTTTCTTTGCAAGATTTTTCTACACACATTCTTTATGATCCTATCGAAGTGAAGGAGTGGGGTGATGCTTCTGACTCGGAGGATGCTCCAAAGTGGGATGAGGAGTTTGTTTTCCCCGAAGGGGAGAATGAATATTTTGAACACAATGGTGCACCTTGGTGGGATGAGGAGGATACTCTCTCTGATGAGGAGGTTTGCACTTCCTCATGGGACGAGGAGGTCCAACTCACCACCGAGGCTCTTGAGTTCTTGGGTTCCCCTCGCTATGATACTTACGATGATGATAGCGATCTATCCTTGGATCCTGCTGGGAGTGAGACCGGGACCACTCCCCCGATTGATTTATATTTATGTTCTTCCTCTTCTTTATTCCTTGACCCCTATTCTTCATCTGAGCCTGTGTGGGTTGAGTCTTCATAGGTACTTCAGGAGGACTTGGAGCATTCTGCTCAAGTCAATGATGACTGTATCCTCTCTTGTGAGGAGGTTGATCCCTCCTCCATAGAGGAAGCCTCATTCATTGCCTTCTCCTCCTGTTGCCTCCTTGCAGATGACACCTTGCTAGGCAAGGATTTATTTTGTGGAAAGACGAGTGAGGACCATCTCTCCTCCTCTTCTTACTTCCTATTACCGCTACCTGTGTTTAGCAGGTATTTTTATTTAGGTAGGGGAGTAACTGTTCTATCGCCGTATCGGTACCCGCTACCGATAGGCATATTAGAACAGTTACCTGTGCATTTCCTTTTTCATAGACCCATTAGATAGAACTGTTATGTTTTTAAATAAGTCGTGATGGGATGACAATAACCCCAGTAGTTATCTTACATTTCCTGCAATTTTATTTCATCTAGTTTAGTTTAGTTAGTTGTATTTCATTTTGCTTTGTACATTTTTTTTTTTGCAGAGCTCACCCATACAGGTCCTTTTCTGGATGGCGGATGCTGCAGCTTTTTCTTAGTTTACACGCCAATCTTCTGGTATGCTCATTTCTGAGCATGGGTAATGTTTCTTCCCCTAGTCTTTTATTTAATTTTCATGGTTACGTCATTTTTGTCTATTGCTTAGATTAAGTCTGGGGGAGAGCTGCTTCTCATTACCCACTGTGCACGCACACATTGCATTGCATACTAGAAGTAATTTTATCTTATTTATTTAGTATTGTTCATCTTTACTGCACACCACAACACCCACTTGAGCGCGTACTCATCTGTATGCATGCTCTGAGTTGAATTTAATTCTTTTGCTTATTTGGCAAAGTCTAGGTGCTGGCTTAGGACTATGTAGCAGAGTAAAATGTTGACTCTATTAGTGTTCCTAGTCAAGTGCTCGGTTGCATAGAAATTTGTGTAGATTATAATTCTTTTTATACTTATGGTTTTATATTTTTTCTATTAGTATAAATGTTGTTTACTCTACTCAAATGGTGAACCCGGTGTGAATCAAACAGTAGCATAGGGATGTGTGCAAATGATTGCTAGACTCGTATTGCTTGAGTCGGGAGAAAGGAGAATCTTTCTCGGTGGCTAGAACTTGCCCCAAGCGATTCTTGAAGCATTGGCATAGGATAGTTCTAGTGCGTGAGAATGACGTAGGCCACTGTTTTGGCCCGGTTGAGCTTTTTATTTCATGCCTATCATCTACCCTTGCTAGCCCCTTTGTGCTTACCCCTTCCTCTTGATTCTGCTCCACTTTTATCTCACCAAAAGCTTACAAGCCTAACCTAGCCGCACACCCAAATCTGAGCTATAGTTATAGTTATATTTACATTTTGGGGGGGTGTTGATGTGGTAATTTTTATAGTGGAAACTGTGGGTGTATTCATTGAAAAATTTGCTGAAAAAGAAAAGAAAGAAAAAGAAGAATGAAGAAGAAAAAAAAAGGATTGTTATGAAAAAGTTAAACTGAAAATTTTGTAAGTTTTGGTATTGGGAGTGGGCGGTGCACACACCTATGTTGCAAAAGTTCAAGTCTGGGGGTGTGGTGCACTTGTTTATGATAGTCGTGCGGGTAGCTCTATCTTATGCTCATGTTGGGTTAGGTGTGCTTAGCCTCCATGTTTATCTTTGTTTACCTCACCGTAACCCAAGCCCCATCTCTAACCTAAAGTCCTACTGACTCACACTGTGAACCAATCTAGTGTCGTGGAGAGAATGTGACCGGGCGAGCTTGTGGTCTCCGACACGGATGGATTTCGGTGGAGTTTATCCGACACCCCAATCTTGAGCAATTCTCATCTCAGCACTTAGTTTACTTTCTCCGTATGCATGACCGGATGATTCACCGCAATTCACCATTTTGAGTGGTTGTAATATCCTTTTACTCTTTTAGAAATCTATAAACTGTTCGTGTATAATGAGAAATCTTTTCTATTATCTTTCTTATGCACGTGAGCATGCGACTTCGCATGGTACTCTGTATTGTAATTCTAAGTCATCTACTTTTCTTTCCCCGCTTGCTTAGGATTTGGTTGCTCGGGACGCGCAAACAGGTAAGTCTGGGGGGTGTGATGAGTCCCATTTATATATACATTTATGGTCTCATCTGGGCCGAATATTTAGTCAAAGCACTACACTTTAGACATGTTTTCGTTCATATTTGATAGCCATCTATCATTCCACGCTAAGTGCACTTCTAGGCCCGTTTTTGTGCGCAATTGCGCACTGTTTTGTTGGGGGCAAGCACACTGTGCTCCCCATCATATTTCTATTTTCATGATGGAGCTGGAACGGTGTTCCCAGCTGTGTTGTGGATGATGCAGGTGGACGGTTTATCCAGTTCTATCCAGAATTCATGACAGCGCATATCGCACGGTCGTGCGTTTTCCTTGACGCACGGTCACATGTGATCGTGCGTTCTCTTCTGGGGCGGAATACGATGTTCTGTCGTTGATCTTGTGTCTCTACGCACGGGCAGTGCCCGTGCATGAAGGAATCGCACGATCAACCTGTTTAGCCTTGTTTTTAGCTTTTCTGAATTTACCCATGCGTTTTGACGCATAAGCGGATTTGCCCGTGCGTGAGTACATCGCACGGGCGTTCCAGGTCGTCTTCCTGCGCTGTTCTTTATTATTAATATCGCACGGTCTACGCACGGTCGTGCGTTCGACCGTGCGTGACCAATTTCTGACTGTTTTTCTATATAAGCTGCAGATTCCACCCTAGAAGGACCGATCTTCTTTCCCGCGTCCAAGAGCTCCAGTTTTGCCCATTTCGCCGCTCCATCGTCGCCCACCTTCGGGAGGAGCTCCGACCGCCATTCTCTTGCAAATCTCAAGCCGGAGCTTCCTCTAGGCCTCCTCCATTGTTCGTGCACCTCCAAAGCTCCATTGTGAGGGATTCAGTGCTGCACTTGTGAAGTTCTCCGGTGAGATCGTGGCCAAAGAAGATTGACGGAGAAGACGTGTATAATAGAAGAAGGTGACAACTCTTCCGGACCCCGGACGGCAGTTGGAGCCCGAGCCTGGACGTGGATTGACAACCCTAGATTCTGGCCGTGAACCTCCGATGAGTCTCTGTGCTTTGGTTGTAATCTCAACCCCCTTTATACTGTAGTATTGTTTTCCTTTATCATTTGGGTGTATGAATAATGTTTGCTAAACCTTGTTATGATATTTAGTATTTCATGTCTATGTGAAATTGATATGTGTGGTTTATGCAAGTGAGGAGCGCCCCATTCCATCCTCCATCCTGCCGTCACGTTCGAGTCCCGCACTAGCAATTGCTAGTGGCGTGCTTGTCGACGAGGTGCTTGCGACCCTCATTCCGTAAGACTACTCGTCCATCCGCCAAGCTAAGCGGTGCTAACAGCCCGTGTAATCCACCTCGACTCCGCTGGTGCGAACCATTCCATCCGCTTTCCTTCTCGTCCATCCGCCTAGTGAAGCATGGAATAGAGGCCCGTGTAATCCATTCGCCTAACGAAACAGTGCGCTCAAGGCCTGCACAGTTCGATTCCGCTTGCCTACTCGTCCATCCGCCCTTGCGACGCAGTGCGCTCAAGGTCTGCCTAGTCTCCATTACGCCAAGCGAAGCATTGCATAGCGGCATTGCATAGGAGTAGTTGTAGTTATTTTTCCTTTATTTTCCAAAAGCCAAATCAACTCTCCCGCTTTCCATCCGAATTAAGGACTTCAATCTCAAGTCCTTCCTCAAAAGTAAACTCCACCTTACTGTGTTCCTTCGAGATCGATACTCGGGGATTCACTCCCACATTTTATATTACTTGAACGATCGGTACACTGCCATTTCGTGCCGCAGTCTTGCTACCCCCTATAGCGGTGTGCTATGATTTGCGCATCACTAATCGGCGATCAGGCCCGTTTCAAATTTTACAAAGATTAGGAGATAATGCATATATTTTGGAGCTACCCACTGATTGGGGAATCTCCCCTATTTTCAACGTGTCGGATTTAACGCCCTATATTTCTCCACCGCTTGAATTATCTGTCTGCCTGTTTAATTCCACACCATGTTCTAAAGGGTTGGGGGTGAGGTGGTGCCTGGTTCATCCTCTTCCACGGTCCCCACTGGAGGTACGTTTGTTGATGATGGAATTTGTTCTTCTTATTTGCCTAATTCTTTTCCTAGGTTCCCCCGAACCACCTTTGTGCCTGACAGGATTCTCCAAGACGAAGTGCTCTCCTCCCCTAGTGGTGACAGTCGGCGCTACTTGATTCGTTGGCGTGATCGTCCGGCCTCCGATGACTCATGGCTACCAGAGTCGGAGGTGACTCTATTGGATGATGCTCTTCTCCGCCGCTACGTTCAAGGCAACTCATCGGTGATGAGTACTTTTGAGCAGGGGAGGATTGATGGTGACGACGTCCCTCAACATGTAGATATTGCGGATCGCGCGTTTATGGGTGACGACATTTCTCCAACCAAAGATTCACGCCATCGCCGCCGCGGTGACATGTATGAAGAACAGTGTTACAACCTTCGCCCGAGGCGCCAACATAAAAATTAATACTTATAATAATTTTATTATAATTATTAATTTAATTTTATCATGGTTTATTTATATTATCATGTTGTATTTATAATTTGGACTGCGTTTAGAAATTTCTGTGGCAAGCCTATATAATGCTAGCTTGTATTTGTTTTAGGCATTATTGATGATAAGAAAATTAAACCCTAAAATCTAATCTCCCTGGACGTTTCTCTCTTGGCCGCCCCCTCTACGACTTCCCCCTCTCCAGATCGGCGCCCCCTCTTGGAGCCGCCCTGTTAGAGCCTAGTCTTGATTTGGATTAGGATCCCAACTCAAATAGAGGGAGATTGTTGGAACCTTAGTTTTTGATTTGACTCGTGATCCATCTTTATATTTATTCTGTGATCGACGAAATCCCACTAAGATAGGAGACAGGAGAAAACTATACAAGTTCTCTGGGTTCGACGAACGTCTTCCTGGGTTCGACGAACGCCTTCCTGGGTTTGACGAAATATATTCAATCTGCGTTCGACGAACAGCTCCCTTTACAGTGGTCGACGAGCCAGCCTATCTCAGCGGTCGATGAAAAGCTGCGTTCGACGAATCTTCAACAAAAGCTAAGGTCGGCGAATTAAATATTCAGAACGACGAACTTCAAGCTCAGATCGACGAATTATTATCTGCTATTATAATATCTCATTTCTTAGCTTGGCTAATATTATTATATCTGATTAAGCAATATTTTGATTAAATTATATATTGTTGCCCTTCTGTATCATCAAATATTATAGCCGTTGCAGAAAAGCTAAAGACGGCAATTTATCTTCTCGAGGAATCTAGGAAATTAAAGAGACATTATCTCTTTCCTTTGTCGGGCAAGAATTCAAAATAGCCTGAAAGCCTTCTCCAGATTATATATACAGAGAGAAGAGCAAAGAAGAAAATAAGAGAAGGATTATACAGATACAGGAAGAGAGAAACAGAAATAACAGAGAAGCAAAAAGAAGAAGCAGATCTACAGAGTTCTTAATAAGAACAACATATATTATTTATCTTCTTTTTGCTAACTCTTCTCTGCAGAACATCTTCATCCTGAGACACCAATCAAGATCACTTGCTCAGGATCAAAACTGCAGAAAAAGAAAAAGAGTTATTACAATCAAGTGAAGAAGCTACCTCAACACTAATCAAGTCAGGGGAGCTCTTCTTCAACATCATCAAGATCCACTCTCAACAACCCATCGGGATCTCTAGAGTCTTCTCAGAAAGTGAAGAACGACATATTCTTTTCCCTTCCCATCTTGCCCATCTTGTTGGAACCTTAGTTTTTGATTTGAGTCGTGATCCATCTTTATATTTATTCTGTGATCGACGAAATCCCATTAAGACAGGAGACAGGAGAAAACTATACAAGTTCTCTGGGTTCGACGAACGTCTTCCTGGGTTCGACGAACGCCATCCTAGGTTCGACGAAATATATTCAATCTGCGTTCGACGAACCGCTCCCTTTCCAGCGGTCGACGACTTTCCAGCCTATCTCAGCGGTCGACGAAAAGCTACGTTCGACGAATCTTCAACAAAAGCTCAGGTCGACGAATTAAATGTTCAGAACGACGAACTTCAAGCTCAGATCGACGAATTATTATCTGCTATTATAATATCTTATTTCTTAGCTCAGCTAATATTATTATATCTGACTAAGCAATATTTTGATTAAATTATATATTGCTGCCCTTCTGTATCATTAAATATTATAGCCGTTGCAGAAGCATTAAATATTATAGCCATTGCAAGAAAGCTAAAGACGACAATTTATCTTCTCGAGTAATCTAGGAAATTAAAGAGACATTATCTCTTTCCTTTGTCCGGCAAGAATACAAAATAGCCTGAAAGCCTTCTCCAGATTATATATACAGAGAGAAGAGCAGAGAAGAAAATAAGAGAAGGATTATACAGATACAGGAAGAGATAAACAGAAATAACAGAGAAGCAAAAAGAAGAAGTAGATCTACAGAGTTCTTAATAAGGACAACATATATTATTTATCTTCTTTTTACTAACTCTTCTCTGCAGAACATCTTCATACTGAGACACAGATCAAGATCACTTGCTTAGGAACAAAACTGCAGAAAAAGAAAAAGAGTTACTACAATCAAGTGAAGAAGCTTCCTCAACACTAATCAAGTCAGGGGGAGCTCTTCTTCTACATCATCAAGATCCACTCTCAACAACCCATCAGGATCTCTAGAGTCTTCTCAAAAAGAGAAGAACAACATATTCTTTTCCCTTCCCATCTTGTATAAAGGGTTATAACTCCCTTCAAAAGTTACAACCATTAGTGGCAGGGCACCTGATCAAAAACCTGTAGTTGGGTTAGAGCACCTGATCAAAAGCTCACTTGGTGTGTGGACACCCGATCAAAAATCCCTTGGTGGCAGGGCACCTGATCAACAACCTATTATGGATTCCAACCAAGTGTGGTAGAAGAGTAGATGTACCCAGGTTGATTGGGGAACTACTATATTTCTTTGTGTCGTCTGTGATTCTTGGCTTATATTTTATTTTTTGTTGCTGTGCTGTGATATCTGTGATAAATATTGTAGGTAAATAACTCACTCTGTGTTATACATATTTTTATATATCACTATTTTGAAATAACCCAAAAAGTTTTAATTTAAGAACTAACCTCACTTTCAATTGGTATCAAAGCGTGGTTGATTATATCAACTCACTTTCAACTGATATTCAATTGACTTTCAATTGGTATCAGAGGGTAGTTGATTTTATATACAGGCTAACACCTGATTCATAAAGATCAATTAGTTCTTAAGTTTTTTTTAAAAGGTTTTTCTAATAACTAATGGCACAAGTAGAATTTTCAATCACAAATCCACCAATCTGTAATCTAAATAGATTCTCTTTATGGCAAGCTAGAATTAGATTATTCATGAATGTCATAGATGAAGAAATTTATAACTCTATTTTGACAGGACCTCCATCTTCACAAACATCAACAGATGCTCAAGAGAAGCTGAAAACTGCTAATACAAAGGCCATGGACATATTAGCTCAATCAATGTCAAATGACATTCATCAAAAAGTTGCTGACTCCACTTCAGCAAGAGCAATCTGGAACTCCCTCACAAGGATGGTAACTGAACCTTCTTTCACTAACTGTATTTATGATGCAGAACCATCATCTAGTCTAAGTGAAGAAGAAGAACAAAAGGCCAGAGAATTCTGAATGTTGGCCATATATGGCTCACACCATAACTCAGATGCAGAATCTGAATCTAATGAAAATGAGGTAACTGAGGTAACTTCAAATTTTAATTTTACCTCTGATCAATTCAAATCTGTTTTCAAATTACCATATACAGATTTAATAGAACCTGAGAAAGAAATAAAATCTCTCAGAACAGAGTTAATAAAAATAAATAATTTGACTTCTGAATATAACAAACTTAAAGAAGATTTAAAAATATCAGAAGAACAAAATATTTCCTTGAAAAATAAATTTAAACAATCTTTTAAGGAAAAAGAAGTAAAAGACCCTGTAGAAATTACTGAATTAATTTATGTTAAAACAAAATCTAGAAATCAGTTTTGTTTTTCAAATTTATATTTTAATGAGATAAAAGGCCAATATATTTAATTATAAGGCATTTTTTTAATCTATTTTAAACTTTTATAATTAAATAAGCAGTTATATGATTCATTGGAATTTCCTATCTTAAAAACAAAGTCAGATAACTTCAATGTTCTTACAGACTTTCTCCAAAATCATGTTGAGCATTCTACTCAGATTGCATAGATCAGAAATGATCAGGGCACTGAGTGTGAGTCTCTTCTGATTAAGGGGATTCAATAGAAGGAAGGTATCAGACAATGTTTTTCTGATCTTAAAATTCCTTATAATCTATTAACAGCTGTAGCAATTCATCATATTATTAAAATCCTAATAAAATAAAATCTTGGAATCAGAAATTGCTTAAATGTTTTTAAAAAGAAGAAGAAATTTAGAATTTTAAAGAAAAAGAAATAATATAATTTATGATTAAACATTTTCAAAAGAACAATAAATTTTTTCTATCTATTTTTATTCTGCACATCTCCTCTAAGCTTTATATTTCTAACTGTTACGCTTGAAGTTATTCTATTTTTTATGCCTAGTATCCTAAACCAAATAGGGGGAGATTGTTAGAACCTAGTCTTGATTTGGATTAGGATCCCAACTCAAATATGGGAGATTGTTGGAATCTTAGTTTTTGATTTGAGTCATGATCCATCTTTATATTTATTCTGTGATTGATGAAATCCCATTAAGATAGGAGACAGGAGAAAACTATACAAGTTCTCTGGGTTCGACGAACGCCTTCCTGGGTTCGACGAAATATATTCAATTTGCGTTCGACGAATAGCTCCCGTTCCAGCGGTCGACGATCCAGCCTATCTCAGCGGTCGACGAAAAGCTGCGTTCGACGAAAAGCTGCGTTCGATGAATCTTCAACAGAAGCTCAGGTTGACAAATTAAATGTTCAGAACGACGAACTTCAAGCTTAGATCGATGAATTATTATCTGCTATTATAATATCTCATTTCTTAGCTCGGCTAATATTATTATATCTGATTAAGCAATATTTTGATTAAATTATATATTGCTGCTGTTCTGTATCATTAAATATTATAGCCGTTGCAGAAGCATTAAATATTATAGCCGTTGCAGAAAAGCTAAAGACGACAATTTATCTTCTCGAGGAATTTAGGAAATTAAAGAGACATTATCTCTTTCCTTTGTCGGGCAAGAATTCAAAAGAGCCTGAAAGACTTCTCCAGATTATATATACAGAGAGAAGAGCAGAGAAGAAAATAAGAGAAGGATTATACAGATACAGGAAGAGAGAAATAAAAATAACAGAGAAGTAAAAAGAAGAAGCAGATCTACAGAGTTCTTAATAAGAACAACATTCTTCTTTTTGCTAACTCTTCTCTGCAGAACATCTTCATCCTGAGACACTAATCAAGATCACTTGATCAGGATCAAAACTGTAGAAAAAGAAAAAGAGTTATTACAATCAAGTGAAGAAGCTTCCTCAACACTAATCAAGTCAGGGGGAGCTCTTCTTCAACATCATCAAGATCCAACAACATATTCTTTTCCCTTCCCATCTTGTATAAAGGGTTATAACTCCCTTCAAAAGTTACAGCCATTGGTGGCAGGGAACCTGATCAAAAACCTATAGTTGGGTTAGAGCACCTGATCAAAAGCTCACTTGGTGTGTGGACACCTGATCAAAACTCCCTTGGTGGCAGGGAGCCTGATCAACAACCTGTAGTGGATTCCTACCAAGTGTGGTAGAAGAGTAGATGCACCCAAGTTGATTGGGGAACTACTATATTTCTTTGTGTCGTCTGTGATGCTTGGCTTATATTTTATTTCTTGTTGCTGTGCTGTTATATCTGTGATAAATATTGTAGGTAAATAACTCACTCTGTGTTATACATATTTTTATATATCACTATTTTGAAATAACCCCAAAAGTTTTAATTTAAGAAATAACCTCACTTTCACGACCCCTATTCTTCTCCCCTCTCGCATGTTCGGCGCCCCTAGGAGCCACACCCTCTCCTCCTTCCTCCTCTCAGGTTCGGCCACCCCCTTTCGTTGGAGCCGCCCACCTCTCAACCTAACCGCCACCTCTCTTATCTCCGTTCACCTTCTCCCTCCAAACCCCCATCCAAATTTCGGCCTCCCCTCCCATAGTGCAAGAGGTGGTCTACGCGGGAATCGGCAACGGCATGAAGCAAAGATGGCGACAAAACTCCTCATTGATGGCGCGACTCCGGTGAGGCCGTGGGAGAACGACCGGGCTAGTGTATGCTTGAGGCCAATCCTATCTCAAGCGGGGTAACGAACAACCCACTCATGTGATTCTCACTCTTAGATAATTTTCTGTGGTGGAAATTTGGGCGTGATCTTCGTATCACTTGGAATAATCGTGTTTTGCTCCATTCGATTTAGCGTACCTCCTATTTCTTTTTTTATTTCGAAGAGGCTTGGCGCGCCTCGACTTTTTGTTGGGAGAGATCCACCATTTTCTGAATCGACATTTTCGGTGGACTCTTTTGGTACAACACAAGCTCGAACGGATCGGGTAGAGGTCCATTTAGCCTGAGCAAATATTGGCCGATAGCCTCTATGTTGGATCTTACGGCGCCCTTAGAGGGGGGGGGGGTGAATAAGGGAATAAAATTCTTCCTTATAATTTTATGAAAATTACTAAATTGTTTTATAATATGAGAAAGGCAAAATGACAATTTAGCTAATTTGTGAGAATATCATACTTTTCAAGTTTATAAATAAGTACTAAATTGTTGTATGATTAAGAGATTGAAATAAAAAATTTAGATAAAGTAATTTGAATTGAAAACTTTGTAACCAATATTTTAGAGATAACGCCAAAGGAGAGAAATCAAGTAAACACAAATAGAGACATGATTGTATTTATATAAAAAAGGTGTTTACATAAATTTGATTTCAATATCGCTAGAAATCGGAGGCGTACAAATGTAAAAATCTTTTCCTTTTCTATACCGACTTGTATCCCCACAAACCGGTTGGCTTTAGCCTATCCTTCCCCGGATAATGCCTCAAGCCGCTCTAGCCAATCCTTCCCCGGATATGGCCTCGAGCCCCCTAGATGTAATCACCTAGAACTAGTCGCCAACACAAGGCGAACTCCCCCCTAAGTCCTACCCAGACCTAGTCGCCAACATAAGGCAAATTAACTAAACGGTTACAAAGAAAGTATGGAATGAAAAAATAAAGATAACAATAATAAAAACTCCCTATATGAGATTTCTGAAGATGAGGATGAAGGATCGCTGTAGTATGAGCGAGGTCAAAGCGATCGTCCTCCGGGTGTAGCGTGACGTAGTCCTCCTCCAGAAATCTCCTTAAGCTTTTAGTGGGAGATCCATCTTTGGCAGCATAACAACTCTGGAGTTTTGGCACAAGCAGTCTCTCTGAGATGGATTCGCCGGAACGAGAAGCAAAGCTCCAATATATAGAACTTCTCCCTAGCGCCCGCGGTAGCTACTAGCGCCAGCGGTAGCGTTTGTGTGGAGCGGTTACGAAACCGTTGGCGGCGTGGCGCTGTGCATGATCTTGAGATAGCGCCAGGCGGTAACGCTAGCACTGGCGGTAGCGGTTGTGAAACCGTTGGCGGCGTGGCAGAACAAACTTTCATCGAACGGAATTTTCGTCGAACGAAGTTTTTGTCGAACGGAGCTCCACATTCGTCGAACGGAAATTTTCGTCGAACAGAAATTTCATAGAACGAAAAGTTTCGTCGAACGGAGCTTCAAGTTCGTCGAACGAGCTAGCGCATGGCGGTAACTCTAGCGCTGGCGGTAGCGCATTGTTTGAGATTTTTGAATTCAGCTGCTTTCTACCCGTGGAGTATTGCACCTATAGTTCCTGCACACTATTAACACACGACAAGCAAGATCAAATACAATTTGGGATTTGTTATTCTCAAATAAAGGGATGTGACACACATGTCCAACAATCTCCCACTTTTGATAATAACAAATCCACTTAGCAAGAAATCAACAATAGTGTTTATAGTATAAGATAAGCAAGATGATAGTGCAACTATAGTATTTGATAAGCATGATAAGGTGCATACTCCCCCTATCTTAATGCTCCCCCTACTTAAATGCAATTTATGTTTTACTCCTCCTAAATGATAGATTACATGAATTATTCTCCCCTTAATCTTCTCTCCTATATAAATTTCTAGATTTCTTCAATTAATCTCCACCTTTTGGTATTATCAAAAGAAGGTGGGGTGAGGGCAGTAAGGAGGCATTTCTTATAAATGATAAAGCATGATTGAGCATTTGTAATATAGATAATGATAAAGATTTTAAGCATAGTATATAAGAGATTTTAAATAAAAAGATAAGAGTTGTAAGCAAGCGGAAGATTATAATAAACATCTTTTCCTAAGTATGAAAAACACAAGTAAAAATATGAGTTTTAGTTCAAAATTGAAAGAAATTTTAACCTTTGAAATCTCAAAGTTTTCCATAAAGATACCAAGCATGAAATGAACATATCAAAGAGAGATTATACTACAATGTTACTAAATTTTAAGTTCAAGAGATACCAAAACATTGTAGAGATCATACTAGATTATCTAGTGCATTTTTTATATAAAGAGTAGTATAGATAAAACATTAGAATCCAATTCTCATGAGAAGAAGTGTTATGAAAGAGAATGATGTGCACATAAGTGTATTTTGGGCAATGTTAACAATTGATTTAAATCAACAAAATACAAGACATATGTAAAGTAAAGTGCACAATAAAACACAAGTAAATTACTTTCGCACACTTTTAATGCACATAATTTTTAACAAAGTGGTGTAATAACCAAGGTTTGCACAAGACACTTTACTATTCTTTCCAAGGTGCTCAACTTCACAATGCTTATGAAGACTTATCAAGAGGTTCAAGTAGTGCTTGGTGGAGTTATATTTGTCTACATATACAATTTTTGTTTATATTTGTGAGACAACATTCTCCGAATACACTAGTTTTGCAAACCCAATTTTCTAAACTTAACCACTTTTCTAAATTTCATAAGTGCAATTCAAATGTAGTGTAGGCATTAAACTTATGCAAGTTTTAATTCATTGTACAAATACAATACACAAGCAAGCTTTTTTAGATTTAAACACA
Organism: Dactylorhiza incarnata; assembly: GCA_033032865.1. NCBI lineage: Eukaryota > Viridiplantae > Streptophyta > Magnoliopsida > Asparagales > Orchidaceae > Dactylorhiza > Dactylorhiza incarnata. The sequence goes on from JAWHQI010000015.1 coordinate 10,381,354, forward strand.
CATGTTGATTACCAAAAATAAGTGAGTGAAAGGCATCATTATCAATCATAATACATTTACTCATACTTAGAGGCATGTTAAGCTTGGTTCTACACATATTTTTCAATACAATTGATGCACTTTAAATAGATATATCAAAGCATGATAAACAAAACAATGTTCATAGTAATTTCAAGGAATAAATTTTAACATTGTAAATAAGTCTAAATAATAGAATTCATTCATGCTTGATATTAGCAATAAAGATCATACAGTTTTTTATCATTTTTAAATCAATTAAAAAAACAGAAAATCACAAAAACATATTTTTGTATTTTTGAATTTTGAACTTTTGTAGTGGATTTTTCATAATATGAATAAAACACAAATAACGAAAACATATTTTTGTATTTTTGAATTTTGAATTTTTGTAGTTGTTTTTTTATAATATGAATAAAAACAAAAATAACAAATGTCAGAAATACAAATCAAAGTAGTACATATAAACTAACATATTTTTATAGTTTTTTAGGAATTTTAAAACACTGAAAAATCAGAAACTCACGCTAGCGCCGGTGCTAGTGCTAGCGCGGCAAACAGTACGTGATTTTTTGAGAATTTTAAATTTTTGATTTTGATTAAGTGACCTTAGAGTAGTTCCATGCTGAAATTTCAGAATTTTTGGAGATCTCTAGATGGATCAAATTTTCATGAAACTTTGGCTTTTTCAAATTCTTGTGTTTTACAAAAACATTTAATCATGAAAAGATAAATTATGAAGACACAAGAGGACATTTTTTATTAAACAGCCCAAAATATGCATGATTTAAGTGATAAGTAAATAAAAAGATCATGCAAAGAAAAATATAAGTATGTCCTAAGATTAAAGACTACCCCGACTAAATGTCTACACCTTAGCCCCGTACTAAGTGACGGATGGGCATGGGGAGCTGCACACATGTCGTAGGTTGGGGTGTTAGTCCTATATGCACACACTAAAGAACACTCAACCTAGCACTCTTTCCCCAGTGCCTCGCAAGGCCCCACTGGAACCCTCCCCGGTTAAGGACAAGACATGACTTAGAGGTTAGGTCTCTAATGTATACAACCCTACGCCCTCGTTATTGTGAGATATGAAGTCATAGGTGAATAATCCTTGGACAACCTATGCTCTTAAAATATGGGTTGATTTATAAACTATGGGTTTTGTTTAATGTGATGAGTTATATAAAGCCGCATAGTTTTTCTACTTTTGTGAGATGACGATATGTGATAGCTAGCACGATTACTAATATTCAATAAGTGATAAAGCTAGTATGATGAGTTTTGGGTTTAATGTCATGTCATAAGATTAATATTAATATTGCATGTATTCAAAAATAGAATTTCAAATTATAGATCTAGAATAGAGTGATGATTAAGTTTAATTTATATCTTCATTGCAAAGTTGATTCTAGAGTCTACAAATATGAGAGATACATGCAATCAATAGCAAAGCATATCAATACACCAATTAATGTAAAGAAAAACATTATTCAAATTTTTATCATACGATTCATAATTCTTATTATTGATTTGAGATATTTCTTGATAGAACATGAATTATGATTTATGATTATAGAGAATTTTGCATAGAATATATGTTAGATCATCATGATGTATGAAAATTCTAATTCTTCTAGACTTATGATATAGTGATATAGTGATTTTCTTTTGAATAAGCATGTTTGATTTATAAGCCTAGAAAATGATGAACATGTAGTCATATCAAAGACAAAGATCACATATATAATGTTTTGAAATTTACAATAAAATTTGCATTCAATAATTGAATCTATTGATCTTTGGTTTTGCATAATAATATGTGATTTATGATACAATATTCATATATATTCTAATGATTAATCCATAACTATGTGTTTGTTGGAATTCTAGTATTCTATTATAATTTCAAATCACATAGTTATCATCAATTTTAAATAACATTGTTCATGTTATACCTAGCATATAAATTAAAGCATAAAATAAGAGGTGATGCTAGGATGATGAGTTTGAATGTAATGATATAACATAGGATTAATGGAGATAATGTTGCATGTAGTATAGAAGGTTTCATACTAATTTTTTAGACCAAGAATGAAATGATTAAACCTTTGATTTGAACTTAATGATACAAGACGATTCTAAGGTCTAAATAACATGCAAACAATGGTGACACACATTACACACAATATACAAAGGATATCATGTGATGAAGAATCCAAAGACACAGAAATTGCCGAAATAAGAAGACTGGTATAACTTTTAAACAAAGTTGAGTTTGGGAAATTTTGATAGCACCAAACGAATTTTAACGGGCAAGATTGGTTCTCCGTTGGATGGAGATTTCTGTGCTCTTTTCGAAAAGATATTAAACGCGAAAAATGAACGAGCGGATCAAAAGATATGGCTATTTGAAGTTTTGTTTAAAAACTCGCATTTTTGAAGGATTAAACATGCGTTTTGTGAATGTTTGTTTTCGATTTTATTTGATAATATTTTTCATTATAAGGGCTATCAAATGCAGCAAATAAAATAGAAAATAATCAAAACGTTACGCATTTTAATTTTTAGCTTAAGCCCTTTAATAAACCATTTAAATCCATTTTTTAAAATAATTTTATTAGACTTGAAAATAATTTCAATATTCAAATGATAATGTTAATTCAAGACATTGATGGGCAAAGGATTTAAAAGGATATATTTAAACAATTTAAGATGAGAGATAGATCACTTTGAAAAATATAGGACTTAATGTTTAATTTTAATTTAAATTTGATTTGATAAACATTAGGCTTAATGTATGAAAGTCATATTTCATGATATATAAAGTGATCATAGCATGTTTGTTAAAAAAAATAATAAAAAATAAACAAAAGAAGAAGAGACAATAAGCATATCATGAAGTGGAGTATTGATATTTCATTTTTAATTGTTTCTACTTCATGCAAATGATTGGATACTAATGAATGAGAGATTTAGGTATCCAAAGTTGACCATGTGTAATGGTTCCTTTGGGTACCCAAATATGACATGATGATTTTTTAGGAGACAAGGATAAATGGGCCTTTTCAATTAAAGTTGATGTGTCATTTTTCTTTAAGGGTCTCCATTCATACCTTGGTTGTTTATCTTTTAAATTCATATTATGATTATGCGACATCTTTATATGATTACATTTGTTTGAAAAATAATTCATTTGTGATTTATGTTTATACAAATTATTTTTCAAAATAGATTGATGTTGATAACCATCATGAATTTTATTACATGGATTCTTTGAAAGTTTATAAGAGTGATTTTCTTTCTTTAGAAGTGATTGTTGAAAGAGTGGGTTACAATATGTTTTAAAAGATTGATTCTTATTTTGATGATTTTCATTTCCACTTTTTCTTATAGACATACTCTTATAATATGAAGGATTATATTTTGTAGTTTGATTTTCATGAAAAGGAGTTTTTAAATATGAGTGATGATTGAAAATATATTGAGACCTATAATAGTCTCTCTTAAGAATTTTATGAGGATCATAATTCTTTTTGAAACTAAATTCCTTTTGATTTAATGTGTGAAAATGGTCCATTTTAGAAATGATTTTGTAAGTTAATTTATCCTTGTTATTCAAAATCTTATGATGAAATTAATTATATGACATTTGAAATTTTTCAACAAAAGATTTTAATTGTATTAACTTGCAAGATAAAGCATCATTTTCAATTATCAATTTTTCATTATGCCTTTTAGAAATTAAGAGCCCTTTTTCAATTTCCTTAAAATTTTCTTTTAATAAATTGCAATTAAGACAAGGAATAGGAATTTTAACTAAAGAGCATGAAAGAGAATTTAACACATCAATATTTGATTTTACGTTATTGTTTGCTTTTAAAGATTTATTTTCTAAATGTAATTTGGAATTAGCAATTTTTTACTTTAAAATTTCACGTTTAGTAATTTTAAGCATACGAGATGTAGAAATAAAATTTGTTACAAAAAGAGAAGTTTTTGATTTTCTTACATTGCTATGGGATGAGGCAAGATTTGGACCAATGATTCCTTTGACATCTTCTTTGCATTCCTCTTCCATAGTTGAATTTCCGTCTTCTCTTTTGCTTGAAGTGTTGCCAACAAATGAGTCCAAGATTGTGACGTTGTATTCTTCTTCCTCCAAGCATAAGTCCTCATCGATTTCTTCTCTTGGATCCATAAGGAATTCCTCGTCGATTTCTCTCTTAGATTTATCTTCCTCCAAGAATAAGTCCTTGTCGATTTCTTCTCTTGGATCCATAAGGAATTCCTCTTGTTCATCATCTGTGGAAGGAAGACTATAAGTAATCTCAAGAAATTTCCAAACTTCATAAGCAGTAGGAAGTGTATAAATAAGTTTGAAAATATTTTGATCTAATGCACAATATAGACTATTCATAGATTTGGCATTTAAAAACATTTCATTTTTATTTAAAATACTTGGGGGCATTTTAATTGTAATATTCCATACTTTAATATCCAAAGATTTAAGAAATTTTTTCATAAGAAATTTCCACCCATTATAATTTTTGCCTACAAATAAAGGTGGTGCTAAAGATTTTTCATTTATAAGAAAGTTTCCCCCACTAGTAGAGGCGAGATCATGAGACGCCATTATTCCTGGTTTTTAAACCGTTTGGAATAACCTCGCTCTGATACCACTTGTTGGATCTTACGACGCCCTTAGAGGGGGGGGGGGGGGTGAATAAGGGAATAAAATTCTTCCTTATAATTTTATAAAAATTACTAAATTGTTTTATAATATGAGAAAGGCAAAATGACAATTTAGCTAATTTGTGAGAATATCATACTTTTCAAGTTTATAAATAAGTACTAAATTGTTTTATGATTAAGAGATTGAAATAAACAATTTAGATAAAGTAATTTGAATTGAAAACTTTGTAACCAATATTTTAGAGATAACGCCAAAGGAGAGAAATCAAGTAAACACAAATAGAGACATGATTGTATTTATATAAAAAAGGTGTTTAAATAAATTTGATTTCAATATCGCTAGAAATCAGAGGTGTATAAATGTAAATATCTTTTCCTTTTCTATACCGACTTGTATCCCCACAAACCGGTTGGCTTTAGCCTATCCTTACCTGGATAATGCCTCAAGCCGCTCTAGCCAATCCTTCCCCGGATATGGCCTCGAGCCCCCTAGATCTAAGCACCTAGAACTAGTCGCCAACACAAGGCGAATTCCCCGTAAGTCCTACCCAGACCTAGTCGCCAACACAAGTCGAATTAACTAAACGGTTACAAAGAAAGTATGGAATGAAAAAATAAAGATAACAATAATAAAAACTCCCTATATGATATTTCTGAAGATGAGGATGAAGGATCGCTGTAGTATGAGCGAGGTCGAAGTGATCATCCTTTGGATGTAGCGTGACGTAGTCCTCCTCCAGAAATGTCCTTAAGATTTTAGTGGGAGATCCATCTTCGGCAGCATAATAACTCTGGAGATTTGGCACAAGCAGTCTCTCTGGGATGGATTCGCCGGAACGAGAAGCAAAGCTTCAATATATAGAACTTCTCGCTAGCGCCCGCGGTAGCTACTAGCGCCTGCGGTAGCGTTTGTGTGGAGCGGTTGCAAAACTATTGGCGGCGTGGCACTGTGCACGATCTTGAGATAGCGCCAGGCGGTAACGCTAGCGCTGGCGGTAGCGGTTGCAAAACCGTAGGCGGCGTGGCAGAACAAACTTTCGTCGAACGGAATTTTTGTCGAACGAAGTTTTTGTCGAACGGAGCTCCGCATTCGTCGAACAGAAATTTTCGTCGAACAGAAATTTCGTCGAACGAAAAGTTTCGTCGAACGGAGCTTCAAGTTCATCGAACTAGCTAGCGCTGGCGGTAGCGCATTGTTTGAGATTTTTGAATTCAGCTGCTTTCTACCTGTGGAGTATTGCACCTATAGTTCCTGCACACTATAAACACACGACAAGAAAGATAAAATACAATTTGGGAATTGTTATTCTCAAACAAAGGGATGTGACACACATGTCCAACGCTCTATTCAATCTCTAGCGGTTGGCTATCCGTCGAGACGTAAAGATTGATAATATCGCGTGCAAGTTTGCTGTATTTTCTTTAGTGTGTGAAATAATTGAGGTACATCGAGAGTGAACACTCTTTAATCCATATCGAACTTGTTTGTTGTTGAACCCTGCATCACTTTTGCTTCAGTTATAATTAGTCTCTTATGGGATGTTACATACAATCACTTGCGGTAGAAACCCCGCAGGCCAAACATGAATTTCGGGGACGAAATTATTATTTTTGTTTATTGGGATTTGTAACATCCCCCAAACAACTAAACCCATAGAGTGGTTTTTTCATGACTAGGTCATGATAAAACCCTAGGAAGCTTGAAGAGACCAATTGGCCTTAGCCAAGAAGAAGGAAACCGCAATGGTCTGCAAATAGCAATTTCTAGTTAACAAGCCCAGGGTTGGACTTTATGGCATCACCTTGACCCCTTGACCACACCATAGCATACCTAACCCTTTAGGGGTTCCCTTAGAGAACTAAGGACCCAATGAGATCAACCAAAGAGGCCAAATTGACCAAAGTCAACCCTAACCCCAAATTGGTCAAAGTAGCCTAATTAGCGTCAATTGGCCTCCACCATGCCAAATTGACCTTGCCTCTACCCTTATAAGGATATTAGGGACCAAATGGACTAACCCCCCCCCCCCCCCCCCCATCATGGGGCCCCCAATTTGGCCAATTTGACCCAAGTCAACTCTAGCCCTGTTTTGGTCAAACCAACACCTTTTGGATAAATTGGCCCAATTGGGGCACCACCATGAATCAACCAACTTTGGGTGATGTCAAGGGACTCAAGACACACCACTTGGACCAGTAAACCCATCAGTTGATCAAGTCAATACCTCAAGTCAACACTTGGTCAACCTTGCCCAAAAAGAGGGGAAAAGGCTAACTCAAGCTCAATCCACTTGGGCTAGGCCCAATTGAAGTGACACTCAAGCCTCATGAGGCTGAAATTACATGGAATGCCATCCAATTTCTGGAGGGGGTGACTAGGAGAGAGAAATTGAGAGTTTCCCCCAATTTAAAGAGAGAGAAAGTGGCCATTCAAGGTGAATTCATGCCATTCAAGGCAAATTGACCCCCCATTCATCTCCCCACATCCTCCATTCATATCCCCATTGAATTCTAAGACATTTTACAGCCTTTCCCATGCCATCTGGTGGAGGATGTAAGAGTTTTCAAGAGAAACCGAAATGACCATTAATGGCACTCCACCATTAAGCCTCCCCCTCTTCAAATTGACCCTTACATCACCTTCAGAAGGGGATATCAGTTGAAATCGAGTCTTAGATCATTGCATTTGGTGGAGAATCAAGAGATCGACAAGGAGCTCAAGGAGGGTGGTCGGCCATGGAAAATCCGGGAAACAACCACCATCAAGCTCGATTGGAGGTCTGGTTCTCCTCCTCTCTCGCTATGGATATATCTCAGATCAAAATAGGTGAGAAATCGGGCTCAATTGAGTCCGATCCAAGGGAGAAAAATCTGAAATTTTCCATGAAAAAGACTTGGTTGGGTTCGCCGGAAACCGCCCCTCCGGCGGCCGTGCCGCCGCTCGGCGATAGCCACCACCTCAACGGAGGTGGTGGTGGTGGTGGTCAGCCAGGGAGGTCGCCGAATGGCCGGGAAAATGGGATGGAACAGGCTACAGGAAGAATGAATCTCGGCCATTGAATCAAGGAAGAAGACGCAATCGTGGCCCTTGATTGCTTTCCTGTACAGATTTTTTATAATAATGATTATTATTCTGTTTTATTTTCTTATTATAGGTTGTAGTTAGATTAATTTATTAAAAATACTTAAGGCCCTCTACAGAAAAAGTGGTCAACACAAAAGTTGTAGACCTTGGAGTGTACCTTATTTTAAAATTGGTTTCAGCCCAAAAGGAGTTCTGTAGCTCCCTATAGGTCTATTTTGGTGGGACTAGTCCCTAGTGTAGGACAACCACCATTTCTTGAATAACGTTTGATTGGGTTATGGGATTGACTTGAAATTTGAAACCTAGGCTATTTGTACCTATACCCATAACATATCCAATGATGGGAATTTTAGGAGAACATTTTTCTATGGTTTTTGTAATAATGTAATAATTCATATATTATTTAAATTTAGGGTCTAATGACCTCCAATCCCCTCCAAATTTTGGTTGGTTCCTCTTAGGGTTATTATATGACCCTGATAAAATTTTCAGCCTAATTGGGACTGATTTAGTTGGGTAATTATTTAACCCAAGTTAGGCCAAACTAGGTCAAACTAGGCCAAAAGTGCATATGAAGGAATCAGGGGGTCAAATCTCATCTAGGTGGTGTGAAACTTTGTACACTGGTTTATAATCACCTAAAACACCTCCATGAGTGATTTGGGGTGATGTGGGTTGGATATGCCCTATAGCCCTAGCTTTACCTTTAGGGTTACACTTGGAGCTTTGTGAAGGACATGGGGTCAAATGTTATTGAATGGTCATGAAATTTGGTGTACAAGTTCAAAGGGTGTAATAATACCCTAAGAAATTTTAGGAGGATTTTAAGAACCCTGATAGCCCCTAAATTAGGTTATGACCCCTTTAGGGCATTTAATTATAAAAAAAATTTACATGCTCAAATTGTCTTGGATGATGATGAAACCTTGGTGGTGACTTTATAATCATATGATAGACCTCTGATAATTTTGGTGTAATTAATTAAATGATTTAACCAATACTTCATTCAAAATACACTTATTTTGTCTTAGTCTTAAGAAAAATAATTGAGGGTCTAATACTCTCTGGAAAAAATTTCAACTTGGTGATAGGATTTTTCAGGCATTAGGAAGCTCTGTGAATATTTGTGGAATTTTTGGAGATTGTTATCAGTAGGCTACTTCACAACATGTTCATAGTAGTATTTATTTGGAATATTTATTTAGGTGAGAAAATGATTTCCATAAATTGTGAAACTTAGTCAGTAAGCCTTTATGATCATTATAGAGATTTGGTATTTCTTTCATAATTTTTGGAATTATTTAACAGTAGGTTACTTCAGAATTTTCCCTAGAAAGAGTTTCTTTGGAATATTCATTTATGTGATTAAATTGCTTTTATAAATTCTAAAATTTGGCCAGTAGACTTGTTTGACTGATATGAAGGTCCAGTAAATTTTCCATAATTTTTGGATAAGTATTTTTGATGGTTTCTTCATTAACCTCCAACTTTGGAAAGATACTAAATATTATAATTAAAGGATAATTCCTGATTGTAAAATTGTGACATTCTGTACTTATTGTTATTTTGGCATGATAGATTTATATTAATTTTATGGGAGTCATATCATAAGAATGCTTTACACTTCATGATCATATTCATACTTGGCAAATATTGGAGAAATTAAAATAAATGCTAAAATGTTAAGGAAAAATATGATCCTTTGGATTTAGTTTTAGAATAACATGATAGACTCCCAGTAATGATCTTGAGTCAGTTGGATGAACATTTGGAGTACCTCCTCTTATGCAACTTATATATCTCATTTGGTCTGCGTATAGTAAAATTGTAAAATTGACTAAATTGTAGACCAGTAGGCGGGAATGGAAAGTAGTTGGTGTACCTAGTCTAGTTGAGAAGATTTTAGGTTACCAAAAGGAGTTTATGAGATGAGAGTGTGCTTGGAGAGTTAAGGGTAAGGTGGTGTTTGGGGCCGACGAAAGATCGTCTTTCCTTATAGAAGGTCATAAAATACGTGGAGTAATTCAAGTGAAATGGTAAGGGGGCTATGATTATGGGTAGTTACTAACCATATTAAATGCCATGGAAAGGGAGCTTTGGAGTGTCATCCCATTATAGTTCCTAGTACCGTAGCGAGCCCCTTACGGGGTAATCCTTGGGAAGTCCAAGATAAACCATAAATTGTAGGGATAAGTTGATGTACAAGATTAACTTAATAATACGCACACCCACACGTCGTAGTTACGAGAGGTTAGTTGGTTTGTTTGTACGAGCGGTAGGCTCGATGGTTGTAGCGGCTGACTAATTAGTCTGGTGAGCTTGTGACTCAGTAATGCTTGTTGGTGCGGACGACTTGGTCCGGCGAGCTGGCGGCTCGGAAGGTTATAATGACGGGCGGGTAAGCCCAGGGAGCTTATGGCTCGGAGATAGATGGTAAACATATTTGCATGTGCATAAAGGTGGTGGGTCTTCGGTATTGGACGGTCGTTCACACCGACGTCAATACATTGACTCGGCAAGTGTGGAATTTGCACTTGGCCATAAAAGTCTGGTGGTCCATCCAGTAAGAGTACGCAGAAGCTCCGCGGTATTGTGTTGAGGCGTACGATAGGTCTAGGCTAGGTAGTGTGAATACCAACCTAGAGGTGGGCGAGGCCTAACCCACCGTTTCCGTTTGCCACTACGGGAGTATCCTGGGAGTCTTGCTAGCTCCAAAAAGGGGGAACTAACGGTCTGTGCGCATAGAGTCGAAGTGTGTGAGTTGCACTTGTATGAACATAGCATAAACTGCATAACTTGGCATGTCATGACATAAACATTGCATTTCAACCCCTACCCCTATCGTATAAATTGGTTATGGCACTCTTTATACGATAGGCCCTGCTAACCGACCCCTTGGTCTATAGGTTTGTATGGGCATTGCTATAAATCAATGGTTACTTTTATATTATATGCTTGTCTTTACTTACTACTCTTTAATTGCTCTTTACCATGCTTTATTTATTGTTTCAAATGTATATATATACTTGAGTAGTGGTAGATATTTCCTATAAACTAAATCCGCCATCATCTTCTTTGTTTTATACCCCTTGATGTCCTCCGCTTCATCCTCTCGCTTGGTGCCTAGGAGCCATTGAAGGAGGGGTGGGGAATATAAGGCTTAGTCTTTTTGACTAACGGTCGGTGGACCATATCATTTTAGGGGACAAAGGAGACGCAACAGCACTAGAGGCCGGTGCAGATGGAGGCGGGACAGTCTAGTACAGGAGCAGTAGTTTCAAGACCAGTGAGTGATTCTGTAGTGAGGATATGATGTACTGGGCATGAGCCCTTTCTTTATTATTGTAACCCTTGTTATTTCAGTTATATCATGTGGACATTTATTATACATAACATGTGATTTGTGGACTTGAACTTCTATTTGTTCGTTTATTCTTTTCTTCTTCTGTGATAGATATGGCCGGAAAGATCAGTGTTTTGTAGTGGCGAACTTCCTGAGCGAGGGTGTCACCGCAAAGCGGCAGTTCTGGGCATAAGACCCGGTTTTGTAGCAAAAAAGGGGTCTTACATGGTGTGCCGAGGACGATCGTGTCAGATCAAGATGGACGATTTACGTCGAGGGAGTGGAGAGCAATGCAGGCCTACCTAGGCGCCCTGTTGACTTTTAGTATGGCTTTCCACCCCCAGACAGATGGGCAAACGGAGCGTACCAACCCGACCTTGGAGGATCTTCTACGCCTTTGCATTTTGGACCGCGGGGAGCCATGGGAGAGACTGTTACCATTAGTCGAGTTCTCAAACAACAACAGTCACCATGCTAGCCTAGGCAGGGCACCTTACGAGGCATTATACGGATGGAGGTGCAGGAAACCATTGTCTTGGATTCAGGATGAGGATCCCAAGGCAGTTGGCTCAGAGTTCGTGGAGGACATAGAGGCTCAGGTGAGGCTAATTCGAGATAGGATGCTGGAGGCCAAGAGCAGGCATGCCAAGTATTACGATGCACGTCATCGTATGGTAGAGTTCCAGGTGGGAGATCGGGTCTTCTTGAAGATACGTCCGATGCATGGACTCTCGCGGGTTCAAGGGCGAAAGAAGCTCAGTCCGAGATATATGGGGCCTTACAGGATCCTGGAGCGGATCGGTCCCCTGGCTTACACACTGGAGCTACCGCCAGAGTTGGAGGGACTGCACGATGTTTTCCATGTCTCCTCGCTTAGGAGGGCTCTACTTCGGTCGGAGCAGCAGATACCTACTTCCGAGGGGCCAGTAGCTACTGATCGATCGACTCACCTGGAGCCAGTTCAGATAGACGACACAGAGTTACGAGTCTTACGGCGCAAGATGGTTCCGCTGGTCAAGGTCCTATGGAGGAATCATGGACTAGAGGAGCATACTTGGGAGCCACTGGACTTGATGCAACAAAAGTACCTGGAGCTCTTTACGACAGGTATAATTTAATTTTCCTGGGATGTTACATTTACTTCCTTGTAGTAGAAACCCCACAGGCCTAACCTGAATTTTGAGGACGAAATTTTTATATTTATGTATTGGGATTTGTAACATCCCCCAAACAACTAGACCCCCAAGTTGGTTTTGTCATGACTAGGTCATGACAAAACCATAGGAAGAGCTCAAGACCATGTGAGTTTGGGTGAGAAAGGGGAAAACCCAAGTGGTATGCAAATAGTAATTTTCAGATACCAAACCTAGGGTTGGAATTTAGGGCCTCATCTTGAACCTTGACCCCACCATAGTGTCCCTAACCCACTGTGGGCCTCCTTGGAGCACCAGGGACCCATTGGGGTCAACAAAAGGGCCCAAATTGACCAAAGCCAACCCAAAATTGGCCAAACTAGCTCAATTAGGGCCAATTGGCCTGCACCATGCCAAATTGACCCTGCCCCTACCCTCATAGGGTCACTAGGGACCTAATGAACCAAAAAGCCCCATCATGAGACTTCTAAATTGGCCAATTTACCCTAAGTCAACCTTGCCCTCAATTAGGTCAAAATAACACAATTTCCACAAATTAAACCCAATCCATTTGGACTACTCCAACTAGAGTGGTTCACCACCTAGTGGGCTTGGTAATTACTGAAACCACCACTCAATTTCTGTAATTGGTGAGTAGGAGAGAGAAAATGGAGGTTTCCCCCAAGTTGAAGAGGGAAGGAGAGCATTCATGGTGATCAAGGTAATTGATCCTTTAATTCCTCCCCAATTGATGAGCATTCACCTCCCCTTCAGTTGCAAACCAATTTCTGGAGTTTTTATCGCCAGGGGAGCTGAATTAGGGGAGAAATAGAGGTGGCCGAAACCTCCACTATTGGGCATTAATGGCAATTGATGCCAAGGCTCCTCCCCTCCCCAATTGATCTTCTTAACACCCTCAGGGATCAGAGAGGAGTGAAACCCCCTCCTCCCCGAGGAAATCGAGCACCAGAAGCTAGGATCGACATGGCGCCGAAAGCTCCACCTCCGGCCATGGCGACTCGCTGGAATTCGCTCCACCAAGTCCCCACATAGGTCCGATCCGCCTCCTCTCCCTTAGTGCTAGATCTTATGATAATTTGGGGCTTGATCCGAGCTCAATTGGGCTTAGATCGTGCTTCCGAAAGGGCTCAATTTGGGCTCTCTTTCCCCTCCTCTAAACCCCGATTCCGACCACCTCCGACCGGCCAAACACCCACTATCGCCGGCCACCACCTCAACGGAGGTGGTGGTGGCATTGGCCGGCCGGGAAGGGGCACAGCTGGCCAAGAAATCGTCCCGCAAAGAAGCCCAGGATGGGCTATCGCGCGCCGTCCATCCATCGGGGATGATGACCATGAGCCGTCGGATCTGCCGTGATCAGCTATTCGCAGATTTAAATGATTATGTTATAATGTTATTTCATTTTGAAAGTGAGTCCATTGCTGAATAGTCGATCTGAGTTTAGAGAAAATAGATAACTGATCCTTCAGAGATTGTTAAGCTGGAGAAAAAATTCGTCGAGCTGAAGGATGAGTTCGTCGAACTGAAAGTTGAGATCATCGAACTGAATCTGGAGTTCGTCGAACTAAATTAATTCGTCGAACACAATCTGGAGTTCATCGAACTGAATCTAGAGTTTATCAAACTGAGAGATAATCTGCTGAACTGGTTGGAGAACTGAATTCGTCGAGCTGAGAAGCAATTTCGTCGAACTGAAGCATGACGTTCGTCGAACGCAGAACGGATTTCGTCGAACGCAGATTCAAGTTCGTCGAATGCAGAGACTTGGAATTTTCCTAAGTTTTATCTACTCAGACACACCTTAAACCTTGACCCTTAGACTATACAATGGGTTCAACTTAGTCCTAATCAACAATAGTGATCCTAGCCCAAATCAGTAATAGGGTTGTTCCAACACATTTTGCCACACTTCCTGCAGTATTTTATTTTAATTATTAAAAATACTAGGACCCCTCAAATGAAAAAGTGCCCAACATAAATGTTGTAGACCTTGGTTTCTAGATTAAGGGAAAATTTGTTTCATGTCAATATGGGCACTATAGCCCCCTGTGGAGTCATTTTGCTAGGACTGGTCCCTAGGGTAGGACAGTCACAAATTCTTGAATATCTTTTTATTGGTAAATGGTATGGCCTTGAAATTTAAAACCTAGGATACTTACACCTACCCACACATCATAAACAAATATGGGAATTTTAAGAGACCCTTTTTCTAAGGTTTTTGAAAAAATTTCATAAATCAAATATTAATTAATTATTGGGTCAAATGACCTCCAGTGCCCTCCAAATTTTGGTGGGTGCTCCTTGGGGTTATTGTATGACCTTGGTAAAAATCTCAGCCCAATTGGTACTGATTTGGTTGGGTAATATTGTCAACCCTAGTTAGGTCAAATTAGGTCAAAATTAGGGCATGGTGTTTATCTTGGGGTATGGTGGTCAAAACTCATCACCATGAGTTGAAACCTTGGCTAATAGTTTAGGATCAACTAAAACACTTTCATGAGTAATATGGAGTGGTGTAGAGGTGGATATGCCCTAGGACCCTAGATTTACCCCTTAGGGTGCATATAGAACCATGTGAAGGCCATGTGATCAAAAGCCCTAGAATGGCCATGGAATTTAGGATATATGTTCATGGGGTGTGATTATGCCCTAGGAAAATTTGAGAGAATTTTAGAAGTACTTATTTCCCCTAAATTAGGTTATAAACCCTTTAGAGAAATTTCTCATAAGAGACATTTACATGCTCAAATAGTCTTGGATGATGATGAAACCTTGATAGTGCCTTTATAATCGTATTATAGTCCTTTGGTATTTTTTGTGTAATTTATTAAATGATTTAACCAGTACTTCATTCTCAAGGCACCTATTTTGTCTTAATCTTAAGAAAAATATTTGAGGCTCCAAAACTCTCTGGAAAAATGTGCAACTTGGTGATAGGACATTTCAGAGCACTAGAAAGCTCTGTAAATGTTTATATAATTTTTGGAGATTGTTATCAGTAGGCTACTTCACAATATGCTCATATTAGGATTTCCTTGGAATAATTAATTAAGTGGTTAATATGCCTTTATAAATTCTAAAATTTGGCATGAGAACTTTTCTGATCAATATAAATGTCTGGTAATATTCCCATAATTTTTGGACAAATATTGTTGGTGGTTGCTTCATTAATTTCTAATTTTGGTTAAATATTCAATATTATAATTAGAGAACAATTCTAGATTGTAAAATTGTGACACTCTGTATTTGCTGTTATTTTGGCATGATAGATTTATCCTAATTTTATGAGAGTCATGTCATAAGAATACCTTACACTTCATGTTCATATTCATACTTGGCAAATATTGGAGAAATTTAAATAAATGTAAAATGTTGAGGAAAAATATGATTCTATGGATTTAGTCTTAAAATACCATGGTAGTCCTCCAGTAAAAATCTTGTGTCATGTGGATGAATATTTGGAGTACTTCTACTTATTAGCTGCATATAGTTAGTTTGGTCTGCGTATAGTAAAAATGTGAAACTTGGGTATGTTGGGACCTACCAAGTGGAAGTGGCATGTAGTTGGCGTACATGGTCAGGATGAAGAGGATGAGGTCATCAAAAAGGAGTTTAGGAGATAAGAGTGCTAGGTGAGCTAAGGGTAAGGTCGTGCTTGGGATTGACGAAAGATCGTCTTTCCACTAGCGTGTCATAAACCACATAGGGTTAATACAAGTGAAATGATAAGAGGCTTAGGCATATGGGTAGATACCCATAATATTAAATGCCTTGAGAAAGGAAGCCTTGGGGTGTCATCCCAGTATAGTTTCTAGTACCGTAGCGAGCCCCTAACAGGGTAATCCACCGGAAGTCCAAATAAAAACTTACTGAGATTGCACATAGGAGGTCTTGTGTTAGAATACTCTTTGTTTGGTGCCATGAGTTTGTAATAGAAAATAAATAAAATAAAAACTCTAAAAGAATTTAAGATCTAATTGATCTTTGTGATTCAGGTGTTAGCCTGTAAAGAATCAACTTCCTCTGATACCAATTGAAAGTGGAGGTTAGATCTTATATTAAATCTAGAGGGGGGGGGGTGAATAGAGTTTAAAACTTTTCCCTTAGTTTTATAGCAGAATTGAAAATACTGATATAAGTATATGTGTATAGAGTGAGTGATAAATAAAACTGAAATAAAATGAATAATGAAAACAACACACAGCACAACACAGAAAAGAAATCAAACACAGAGGACACAAGGAGCTATAGTAGTTCCCCACTAAACTTGGGTACGTCTACTCTTCTACCACCCTTGGTAGGAATCCACTAGGATTTTTGATCAGGTGCCCTCACACCAATGAGCTTTTGATATGGTGCCCAAAAACCAACTAGATTTTTTGCTCAGGTCTTTTGCCATCAATGGGGTTAACTTTTGAAGTGAGTTTTAACTCTGTACAGAATGGGATGGAGAGGGGTTTAGATGTTCTTCTCTGTCAAGATGTATTGAGAAGACTCTAGTGGATTTGATGTTGTAGAAAGGCTCCTCTGTCTGATTGAAGATGTTTGACAATTGAATGGATGGAGCTTTCTCTTTGAAGAAATGATCTTCCTGTAGCAGATAAATCTGGAAGAAAGAGTTCTTCAGATTTTTGTTGCTCTTTTGAAAGATCTATGCTTGCAGCTAATGACTGAGAGACTAATGTTGATGTTGTTCTCAGTTGAATGAAGTTGCTGCTATTGAGGAAGAAGAAGATGATTTGTATTCCTGTTCTTCTTTTTCTTCCTGAAGTTTTTCTCCTTTCTTGATCTAATTCTTGTAGCAGGAAATCTGAGAGATAGTGTAGTTGTTCTCAGAAAATGTGTGCTGCTGAAGAGGAAGAAGATGAAGTTCTGTGTAAACTTTTTTCTTTTTCTTCTGTTCTTCCTGTCTCCTTTTCTTTTTCTTTTTCCTGAGCAAAAAATCTGTACAGCAATTTGAAAATATGTTCTGTATATTATTCTGTCATGTAAACTGAAAGTAATAAATCTGTTGTATATTAATCTGCTATATCCTCTTCCTTATTTTCCATTTCTTTTGAAAATCTCTAACAGACATTAATTGCAGATCCCTTATATTAAGGAATAAATAAATCTGAAAGGATATTTTGAAAACATAAATCTGCTGCGTTGTTTTATCTCTTTCCTTTTCCACGAAATGTCCTTTTCCGAGGAAATGTCAACAGCTATAATCTTGGAATAATAAAGGAAATATATTTTCCTTACTTGATCTGATAGAAAGAGTCGTTGCTGTTAGTCGATCTGAGTTCAGAGAATGAAATGATATAATCTTTCTGAAATTTCTGAACTTAAATATTAATTCTTCGATCAGAACAAAATTCGTCGAACCGGTTAGCTTTAGCCTATCCTTCCCCGGATATGGCCTCAAGCCGCTCTAGCCAATCCTTCCTTAGATATGGCCTCGAGCACCCCCTAGATCTAATCACCTAGAACTAGTCGCCAACACAAGGCGAATTCCTCCCTAAGTCCTACCCAGACCTAGTCGCCAACACAAGGCGAATTCTCTAAACGGTTACAAAAATATATGGAATGAAAATAAAGATAACAAAAACTCCCTATATGAGATCTCTGAAGATGAGGATGAAGGATCGCTGTAGCATAAGCGAGGTTGAAGCAATCGTTCTTCGGATGCAGCGTGGTGGCTTCCTTCTCCAGAAATCCTCTTTGGCTTTGAGTGGGAGATGAACTTTTGGCAGAGTAACAACTCTGGAAATTTGGCACAAGTAATCTCTCTGGAAGCACTAACTCAAAACGAGAGAGCCCGCGATAGCTCCTAGCGCCTGCGGTAGCGTTCGTGTGGAGCGGTTGCGAAACCATCGGCGGCGTGGTGCTGTGCACAAACTTGAGCTAGCGCCTAGCGGTAGTGCTAGCGCTGACAGTAGCGCTAAGGAACTGCTGAGACAAAACTAAACCGCTGAGATGAAACCGCTGAGACGGAACCGCTGAGTCGAAACCGCTGAGACGAAATGATCTACCGTGGAGCATTAGCACTAACGCTGGCGGTAGTGCATTCTAGATGTTTGAATTCAGCTGCTTTCTACCTGTGGAGTATTGCACCTATAGTTCCTGCACACTATAAACATACGACAAGCAAGATCAAATACAATTTGGGATTTGTTAGTCTCAAACAAAGGGATGTGACACACATGTCCAACATTCTCCCCCTTTTGATAATAACAAATCCTCTTAGCAAGAAATCAACAATAGTGTTTATAGTATAGGATAAACAAGATGATAGTGCAACTATAGTATATGATAATCATGATAATGTGCATACTCCCCCTATCTTAATGCCCCCCTACATAAATGCAATTTATGTTTTACTCCCAATAAATGATATATTACATAAATTATTCTTCCCTTAATCTTCTATATTTCTCCTATATAGATTTCTTCAATTAATCTCCCCCTTTTGGTATTATCAAAAGAAGGTAGGGTGAGGGTAGTAAGGAGGTATTTCTTATAAATGATAAAGCATGATCGAGCTTTTGTAATATAGATTATGATAAAGATTTTAAGCATAGTATATATAAGAGATTTCAACTAAAAAGATAAGAGTTGTAAGCAAGCGGAAGATTTTAAGAAACATCTTTTTGTAAGCATGAAAAGCATAAGTAAAAATATGAGTTTTAGTTCAAAATCGAAAGATGTTTTAACCTTTTTGAAATCTCAATGTTTTTCATAAAGATACCAAGCATGAAATGAACATACCAAGGAGAGATTATTCTACAATGTTACTTAATTTTAAGTTCAAGAGATACCAAAACATTGTAGAGATCATGTTAGGTTATCTAGTGCATTTCTTATATAAAGAGTAGTATAGATAAAGCATTAGAATCCAATACTCATGAGAAGAAGTGTTATGAAAGATAATGATGTGCACATAAGTGTATTTTGAGCAATGTAAACAATTGATTTAAATCACAAAATACAAGACATATGTAGAGTAAAGTGCACAATAAAACACAAGTATATCAACTTTCACACACTCTTATTGCACATAATTTTTAACAAAGTGGTGTAGTAACCAAGGTTTGCACAAGACACTTTACTATTCTTTCCAAGGTGCTCAACCTCACAATGCTTATGAAGACTTATCAGGAGGTTCAAGGAGTGCTTGGTGGAGTTATATTTATCTACATATATAATTTTTTGTTCACATTTGTGAGACAACATTCTCCGAATACACTTGTTTTGCAAACCCAATTTTTTAACTTAACCACATTTCTAAATTTCATAAGTGCAATTCAAATGTAGTGTAGGCAATAAACTTATGCAAGTTTTAATTCATTGTACAAATACAATACACAAGCAAGCATTTTGGATTTAAACACACATGTTGATTATCAAAATAAGTGAGTGAAATGTATCTTTATCAATCATAAAACATTTACTCATACTTAGAGGCATGCTAAGCTTGGTTCTACACATATTTTTCAATAGAATTGATGCACTTTAAATAGATATATCAAAGCATGCTAAACAAAATAATGTTTATAGTAATTTCAAGGAATAAATTTTAACATTGTAAATAATTCTAAATAATAGATTTCATTCATGCTTGATATTAGCAATAAAGATCATACAATTTTTTTGTTGTTTTGAAAATTTTTAATGAAATAAACACAGAAAAATCACACAAACATATTTTTGTATTTTTGAATTTTGAATTTTTGTAGTTGATTTTTCATAATAAAACAAAAATAAAATAGTCAGAAACACAAAAATAAATTAGTACACATAAACTAACATATTTTTAAGGATTTTTAGAAATTTTGAAAATCACAAAATTCAAACATTCACACTAGCGCTGGCGCTAACGCTAGCGCTGAAAATAGTACACGATTTTTTAAGAATTTAAAAAATCTGATGCGTGTCATCGTCGAGTGGAGTTTCAGGTAGGAGACCGGGTATTCTTGAAGATACGGCCGATGCACGGGGTCTCTCGAATTCGCGGACGGAGGAAGAAGCTCAGCCCAAGATACATGGGGCCCTATAGGATCCTGGAGCGGATCGGCCCCTTGGCATATAGGCTGGAGCTGCCACCGGAGTTGGAAGGCTTGCACGATGTCTTCCATGTCTCCTCCCTCAGGAGGGCCCTGTTACGGACGGAGCAGCGGATAGATACTACGGATGGGCCGGTAGCATCAGATCGGTCAGTGCACATGGAGCCGGTCCGGATAGACGACAAGGGTATGCGGGTCTTGCGTCGCAAGAAGGTCCCACTGGTCAAGGTTCTGTGGAGAAACCACGGCCAGGAGGAACACACCTGGGAGCCACAGGACTTGATGCAGCTGAAATACCCAGAGCTCTTCGCCTCAGGTACAATCTAATTTGAACATTGGGATGTTACAATTTTTTACTCCAGTAGAACCTCGCAAGCCTAACCTGAATTTCGGGGACGAATTATTTTTATTATGTGTTGGGATTTGTAACATCCCACAGATGGCTAGACCCCCCAGGTGAATTTGTCATGACAAGACCCTGGTAGTGTAGAAATCCCTTTAACTTAGGCAAAATTAGGGTTGAAAGCGCCTTGGTCCACGAATAGTAAATTGCAGATACCCTACCTAGGGTTTGACCTAGGGGCCTTAACTTGTCCCAGTGACCCCACCACAACATCCCTAGACCATTTAGGAGTCCAGGGGGACATTCAGAACCCATTGGGGCCAGTCAAACAGGTCAAGTTGACCAAAGTCAACCCTAACCCTAATTAGGTCAAAAGGATCATTTCCCCATTTATTGACCTAACTGACCATCACCATGTGGACTTGACTTCACTTCTAGGCCTAAAACATCCAAGGAGGCCCACTAGACCAAAAAGCCCCACCCTAGGGCCTCCACAAGGCCAAATGACCAAATTACCCCTAATAGGTCAAAATTGTGATTTTTCACCAAACACCCCTATTGACCACTATGATCCTAATTTGACTTCACCCCTAGTGTTATGAGGTCATAGGAGACCTAGTAGAACAAAAAGCCCCATGACTGGGTCAACCCTAGGGGCCAATTTGACCAAAAGTCAAACTACCCAAATTAGGGCAAATCACTTGGACCTTGCCCAATCCCTTTGGGCTAGGCCCAAATTGAGTAATTGACCAACATAATTGACTGGTAATTAACTTAGGTGAGAGAGGAAAATCGGCCTTGATGAGTAGGAGAGAGAAAAATTCAATTTTGGAGGAGAGAGAAGGTAGTGTTCATGGCCATTAATGGAGATCACCCCTTCATCTCCTCATTTCAGCCTTAGATTCTTATCCCCTGGCCGTTGGGGAGTAATTCTGGAGTTTTCCAGGGAGTTATTGGCCTAGGGGAGGTAAAAGGGGGATGGAAGAGGAAGAGGCCATTAATGGCCATGGTGATTAAAGCCCCCACACCCAAAACCGACCCTCCCATTAGCTTCAGAAGCTCTCAAAGAGTTGAAACCCCCATTTCCCGACCCTTTCAGTGCTTAGAGCAGGAGAATTCTAAGGCACCCAAAGCTCCAAGGAGGAACAGTGGCGGCCGGCAAACGGAGCCACGAATCACACCAAATGAGTTCCAATCCTTTTCTCATATGCCTGTGCTTAGATCTAGGATCAAAAATTAGAGAAAATGGGCTCGAATTAAGCCCGAACGGGAGAAAAATTCTCCCAGAAATTCCTCCGTTTTCGCCCTATCGGGTTCGCCGGAAACCCTTGTTCCGGCGGCCGTGCCGCCGCCAGACGGTGGCCACCACCTCGACGGAGGTGGTGGCGGTGGTGGTTGGCCGGGGGGGGGGGGGGGGGGGGGGGGGGGGGGGGGGGGGGGGGGACGGCCGGCTGTGGGAGGGAGAAATGCCCCCAAGAGCAATTTGTCCAGACCGTCGGCTGGAGGTTGAAGACAACCTCCCAGCCGACGGTTTGGTCTTAAAGATCCGTGCGTAATTAAAATTTCTTATATTTTTTTTGTCATTTTTAGCTGTGACTTGCATAAATTTTTAAAAATAGTTAGAGTCCCCTCCAGGAAAAGTTGTCAACAACAAAGTTGCCGTACATTGAGTCTAGAAAATTTTAAAATTGATTTCAAGTGATTTGGACCCCTGGATAGACCACAACACTCATTTTGGTGAGGACTATCCATAGGGCTGTCCTGACCTTAAAAAAATTCCCCACTCCAAACCATTCATCAAAATGACTTGAAATTTGGGGCATGGGTTAATCTCACCTATATCTAGGTCCTGTCCAAAAATTGGAATTTTTGGAAAACTATTTTCTAAAGTTTTTAGAAAAATTTAATAAATCATGATTAAATTAAGTAAGTGTCCTAGACACCTCAAAATCCCCCCAAATTTGGGTGGATGGTCTTATAGGGCATATTAGGACTCTGGTAAAAATTTCACCTCATTTGGAGGTGTTTTGGTTAGGATTTTACTCAGCCCCAGTTTGGCTCATAGAGGGGTATTTAGGGTGAATCACCCCCATGGTATTTTGAGTGGTCAAATCACCTTAACAGAGGCTGATATTTTGGCCACTGACCTTTTAGGGCATGACACACCCTCCAATGGAGTTTGGGGTGGTTTGGTGTAGGGTAGCCCTAGAACCCTAGGGTAGGTTCCTTAAAGGGGATTTTTAGGGTTGTGAAGGTCATGGGGTCAGATGACCTTGGAATGACTTGGAAATTGGTGGAGAGGACCATAGGGGTATTATAGTCCTCTGGATAAAATTTTAGGGGATTTGGAGACCTTTAGCCCACCTAAAACCCTAACCCTAGTTTAGGGCACCAACCTTATTTTGAACTATTAGGCTATCAAATGAAACCAGATGAATTTTGGGCAGTGTTTTTCTCTGGTAGATATGGATCTAAAATAATTTTGGTGGAATTTTTGGGTTAATATAAACAGTACTTCATTCACAACCCTATTTGTGCCCTAAATGTTTATTTTGGTGATTCTGGAATTTCTGTTTACTGGAATGTTATGAAATCATGGAATAGGTCACCTTATAGCATGATATTCCTTTTGTATTTTTCTTGGAATTTTATACTGATTAATTTGGGTACTTGCTTCTTTAATTCACTATTTGTGATATTCAGTCAAAAATAAAAACAGTGCCCTTTATTACTAGTAAAATTATGAAATTAGGTCAGTGTGTGTTTCTGAACATGATTGTCACCCTGTAATTTCCTCTGGATTTTTAGATGAGTAAAAATAGTACATCCTTTATTAAGTTAGGAAATTGGAAGTTTACATTAAAATAGATTCAGAGCCTCTAACGAAAGAAAAAAAAATTATAGAACTTGGTTTCTGATGGTTTTAGGTCATTATTAAGCCTCTGTAATTTTCTTGTAATTGTTGGGTACCTAATTACAGTACCTGCTTCATTAACACATAGTTAGTAGATTTTTGATCATAAATTAAAATAAGGGTTTTTATTATCTAAAAAATTTGGGAGAACCTTCTTAGGGTGTTTTTAGGCCATGAGGCACTTACTGGAGTTTTGCCATGATTTGTAGAGTAATATTTCTAGCCCTTGCTTCATAACTCAGTAGAAGTGACCTTAAGTGGTAAATTATGAATTATAGGTCTTAACACCTCTAGAATTTCTCAAGTATGGGAATTGCTGTTTAAATGTCTCATATGATTTTTCCTAATTTTATGGTGATTTATTGCTAACTTAATAGTACACTTCATGTTCATAGTAGGGCATTTGGAGTCATAGTTTAAACAAATTAAAATGCCCCGATAAATAGGAAAATTATGAAAACTTGGAGTTAGTCTTATTAGGTCATGGTAGACTCCCAGTACTGATTTTTGGAGCATTTGGATGAGAAAATAGAATACCCCTAACGGGAGCACCATGTAGTTTAGTATGGTCTGCATATAGTGGTTAGGTCTGAACTAGGCTAGTTCAGAGGGGTTGAATCCACTTAGGGTTAGATAACTGGAATAAAAGAGAGGATAAACTAAGGGTAGAAATCAATAACATTAAGTGCCTTGGAAAGGGAGCTTTGGGATTCATCCCATCGTAGTTCCTAGTACCGCTGCGAGCCCTTCACCGGGTAGACCTCGGGAAGTCCAAGGTTAACCTTAACCCTTAGGATTAAAATGAACAAGAGTAACCCTAATATTAGCTGCATCCTACACCCACAGTTGTACACATAGGATGATGGGTCGATATTGAACAGATAGAGTAGGTCCGGGTCTAAGGGCCTACTGGTAGTGTTAAATGGACTGGGTCATAGTCGGGAAGCCCGGGGAGTTGGATGCTCGGGGACTTGGAGAATTGTGACTTTGTAGTCTAGGGAGCTGGAAGCTCGGTGTTCTGTAGACAAATATAACTGTAACGATTGCATGTGCATAAAAGTGGTGGGTCATCGGTACTGGACGGTCGATCACACCGCCGTCAGTACGTGACTCGGTGCAGACTAGCTGGTTTGCTAGGAATAGTACGGAAACGTACAAAAGGGGCTAGGCTGGGTAGTGTCATTACCAGTCTAGGAGTGGACGGCCCAACCCACCGTCTCCGTCCGGCCACGTAGGAGGCTCCTGTGGAGTTTAGCTCACTCCAGAAAAGGGGAACTAAAGTTCTGTGCGCATAGAGTCGTGTGGGTGAGTCGCACTTGCATGTGCATTTCATAGCATATTTGCACGTCATAGCATAACATTGCATTTATCCATTGACACCTATCGTATAAAATGGTATGGGACGTTTTATACGATAGGCCCTGCAAAATGACCCCTTGGTCTATAGGGGTAATCCCTATAAATTATGGTTACCTTTCTCTTACTTTACTAACTGTTACTTGCTTTCTACTGCTTATTGTTTACTTTTGATGCACTCTGTTTGTTATGCTTAGTTTTGTTTATAACCTTGTTATACATTATTACCGTATTCCTTAGGATAGTGTCACCTGCTTGATTTCACTCTGCTTTTGGTCCTCCTCTTCACTCCTCTCCGCCCGATGCCTAGGAGCCATGGGTATAGGGGTGGAGGATTGTTTGACTGAGTCTAGTTTGACTGACGGTCGTTTGACCACCATATTTTAGTTGCCCCGGATGGCAGACAGGGAGCAGCCGCAGGAGTTGCCGCACTAGAGGCCTACAGTGCAGTTGGAGACGGGCCAGTGTAGTTCAGGTGGACAGGCATCCAGATCAGTGAGTGGAGCTCACTAGCTATAACAGTTAATATTTTTGAGTGGATTGTAGTGAGGCATTAATGTACCGGGCCTAAGCCCATTTTTACCTTTTGCTTACGTACTGAGACATGATTTCTGGTGATGATTTACTTGCTCTATTGCATGTCTTCTCCTTTCATTATTGTGGACTTGAGTATTTAGTATTCTCACTCTATGTACCTTCTCTCGATGGTGATTGAGATGGCCGGCAGGATCGGCGTTTAGTGGTGTCGACCGTCCCGGAGGATGGTGTCACCACAAAACGGCGGTTCTGGGCCTAAGACCCCGGAGATGTTTTAAAAAAAAGGGGTCTTACAACCGGATTTTTTGTGAGATCAATGGCACTTTTGTTGTCACATTTTAGTTCAATAAGTTTTAGATGAAAACCAAAGTCCTCTAAAGTTTGGCTCATCCATAGTGCGTGTGCACAACAACTTCCTAATGCAATGTATTCGGTCTCTGCGGTGGAGAGTGCAACCGAGTTTTGTTTCCTACTAGACCATGAAACTAATGAAGGTCCTAGAAAATGACAAGTACCATTAGTGCTTTTTCTATCAAGTAAACAACCCGCGTAGTCCGAATCGGAGTAGCCGTGAAGTGTAAATGAATTATTGTGCGGGTACCATAATCCTAATCTAGATGACCCAATGAGATATCTAAAAATTCATTTTACCGCTTTTAAATGAGATTCTTTTGGATTGTCTTAAAATCGAGCACATAAGCATACCTCAAACATAATATCGGGTCTAGTTGCACTTAGATAAAGTAGAGATCCTATCATACCTCTATATAAAGTTTGATCTATAGAAATTCTTGATTCATCTTTTCCTAATTTTAGTGATGCACTCATTGGTGTAGAAGCATGTTTAAGGTTTTCAAATCCAAAATATTTAAGCATATCATGGACATATTTAGTTTGACATACAAAGATACCATCAATTCTTTGTGATATTTGAAAACCAAGGAAATATGAAAGTTCTCCTACAAGACTCATTTCAAATTCATTTTTCATCACTAAAATAACTTCTTTACACATCTCTTCATTAGTAGATCCAAAAGTAATATCATCAACATATATTTGTAAAATAATTATATCATCATTGTTGTGCTTAATGAAGAGAGTTTTATCCGCAGTTCCCATAATATAACCGTGCTTTAATAAAAATGATGTAAGTCTTTCATACCATGCACGGGGCGCTTGTTTTAAACCATAAAGCGCTTTCTCTAGTTTATAAACATGATTTGGAAATTTTTCACTAATAAAACCGAGGGGTTGTTCAACATAAACTTCTTCTTTTACAAACCCGTTTAGAAAAGCACTTTTCACATCCATTTGAAATAGTTTTATTCTTTTAAAGCTTGCAAATGCTAGAAAAATTCTTATAGACTCTAATCTTGCAACGGGTGCAAAAGATTCATCAAAATCTATCCCCTCGATTTGAGAATATCCTTGTGCTACTAATCGTGCTTTATTTCTAGAGATTCTTGACTCACCATCTAATTTATCTTTAAAAATCCAATTTACACCTACAACCGGGTGATTAGATGGTCTTTCAACTAATTTCCAAACATTATGTCGCTCAAATTGTTCTAACTCTTCATTCATAGCCAAAAACCAAAATTCATCATTTAAAGTAGTAGAAACGGTTTTTGGTTCTATTTCGGAAACAAAACAAATATTTGAAAAAGATTCATGAAGAGAAGAGCGAGTTCTTACCCTGATGGATGGTTCACCAATTATCAATTCCTGTGGATGATCCTTTGTGAATTTTAAGGTACTTGGAGGTACATATTCATCTTCCTTGGCCTCCTCTTCTTCTTCTTTGGAAGGTTCTTTGTCACCATGCTCCAAAGGTGGTAATAGATCATCCTCGTTGCATGCGGAAAGTTTTTCTACACAAGGAACAAACTCATCAAATTTTACATTTATTGACTCTTCAACTCTACTAGTTCTTTTATTAAAATTCTATAAGCTTTACTAGTTGAAGAGTACCCAAGAAAAGTTCCTTCATCATATTTTTCATCAAACTTTCCCAAGCTATCTTTTGTATTCAAAATAAAACATTTACAACCAAAAACTTTGAAATAAGATACATTAGGCTTCTTTTGAAAATAGAGTTCATATGGCGCGAGATTAAGAGATGGGCGAAGCATGATTCTATTCATAACATAGCATGATGTATTTACGGCTTCGGCTCAAAAGGACTTAGGTAATTTATATTCACATAACATAGTGTGTGCTAGTTCTTGAAGTGTCCTATTCTTTCTTTCTACAACACCATTTTGTTTGTGGTGTGCGTGGTGCAGAGAACTCATGTTTAATGCCTAACATATCACAAAAGGATGTAAATTTTTTATTTTCAAATTCTCCTCCATGATTCGAGCGAATGCATTTAATTTTTAAATCACTTTCATTTTGAATAAGAGTACATAATTTTGCAAATTCACAAAACACATCGGATTTGGAAGAGAGAAATAATGTCCAACAAATCTTGAAAAATCATCTATTAAGACATATGTATATAATCTACCACCAAGACTTGGAGTGCTAACGGGACCAAAAAGATCCATATGAATTATTTGCAAAGGTCTTGTAGTAGAAATGAAATTTTTACTTTTGAAAGAGGATCTAGAAAAATTACCTTTTTGACATGATGAACAAAGTGAAGGTAAAGTTGCATTTAAGATAGGCAATCCTCTAATTAAATTACTTTTGACAAGTTTTACAATGAGCTTTGAGCTAGCATGCCCTAGTCTTCTATGCCAAAGTTCTAATTCATCATTTTTAGTGATAAAACATTTTATAGATATTTAGAAAGATCATGAAAAGAAACTATATAAACATTATGTATTCTTGGTGCAGTTAGTAAAATATCTTTTGTAGTAGGATTAGATATTTTGCATAGATTAGTGGAAGATTCAAATAACACATCTAATCCTTTATCACATAATTGGCTAATAGAAATTAAATTGTGTTTTAATCCCTCCACATAAATAATATTAGATATAGTAAAGGACTTGTTACCAACTGTACCAATTCCCATGATCCTTCCTTTTCCGATATCACCAAACGTCACGATCCCTCCCTTCTTCTTTTCTAGGCTAAGGAACTTTGCTTTATTGCCCATCATATACTTGGAGCATCCTGAATCCAAGTACTACACGCCTTCATTGTCCTTAGCTTGCCTACACATCTAGAAAGAAGATGAGAGTAAAGATCTGAATACCCAAGTGGAACCACCCATAGAATAAGTGGAAGCCTTAGGTATCCAGATTTGCTTTAAAGTATTTTGTTTTATTTTCCTGCAAGAACTAGATGTGTGACCTAACCTATAACAGTTTGCACACGAAATAAAAGGGGTTGAAACCCATTTATGGAATATTTTCTTGCTGGAAGAAATTAGATTTACAGAAGAAAAACATTTTGAGAAAGAAAATTCAGGCTTCTTATAAGAGGTGCTAGCGCCGGTGTTAGTGGCTTGCGCCGGGCGGCAGCCCTCACCTTGATATCCGAGCCCAAATTTTCCAGAACCATGGCACTGGTTCCCTAAAATCATTTTCAGTGATTTTTGGCCTATTCCAAATTTTTTGATGGCCATGGTGAGATCATGAACTTGTTCTTTAAGTGAAAAAATTTCTTTCACAAGCATGACACACCTATTTTCAAAACCTTTTTTATTATTTTTGATTTGCAAAATAAAGGCTTCTAATTTCCTTTCTAATTCCCCCTTCTCTTTTGTAAGAGTTTTGGTATGAGAGAGGGCTTTAGAATGTGACTCTTCAATATTTCTTGCCAATTTAGTGGAGTGATCACACTCTTGGCAAGAAACCTTTCACTTTTCTAAAACAATTACCTTTTTGGCAAGCTTTTGATTTTCTTTAATAAGAGATTCATTTTCACGATTCAATAAAATACTATCTTTCATATTTTTATCAAAAGCTTTGCAAGTTTCAAGGAATTCATTAAAGAGTTCATCATAAGTGGGAGGAGTTACCTCAGTGTCGCTAAGAACACTGGTGTCGTCGCTATCGTTTCCATGTCCCATGCGGCACATGTTTGCTTCCTCATCTTCGCTTGATGAATACCCGCTTGATTCTTCGGAGGAGGAGGAGGAGGAGTCATCCCATGTTCTAGCTTTTAGCACTTTCTTCTTCTCCTTCCCTTTGTGCCACTTTTCTTTCTTCTCCTTCAAGAACTTTGGGCACTGGCTCCGAATGTGCCCGGTCTTCCTACAATGAAAGCATTCCGGTGGAGGTCTTTCTTCTTCATCGTCGCTCTCCTTTTCCTTCTTTGAGGACGACCCTTTCCATCTTGCATCCTTTTGGATAAATTTCTGGAAAGTGTTTCCCCTTTCCGGATTTCGCATGAACTTTCGGAAGTTCTTCACCAAAATACTTTCTTCATCTTCATCCTCATCCTCTTGGCACTCCTTCTTTGATTTTTATGCCAATGCCTTCTTCTTTGGCTCCTTGTTGTATTCATCATGTTGGATTTTGAGTTCTACCTCATAGGTTTTGAGATTCCCAATGAGGCTCTCAACTTGGAGCATCCTTAGATTGTGCAATTCTGAAATGGCCGTCACCTTCGGGCTGAATTTTGGTGGAAGGGAACGAAGGATCTTTCGGACCAAGTCGCCGTTGGAGAAGGTCTTTCCAAGTGCTTTGGAGGCATTGGCGATCTTGGTGAAGCACATGTACATGGCATCAACATCTTCACTTTCATCCATCCGGAATTTTTCATATTCCGACTCAAGTTGGAAAAGCTTTGAATCTTTGACCTGCGATGTACCTTCAAGAGTAACTTCCAAATGATTCCAAATTTCATAAGCAGTAGTACATGCAGAAGTTCTATTAAATTCATTTCTATCTAACGCACAAAATAAAGTATTCATGGCCTTGGCTTTGTTTTTGCATTTTAGCTTATCCCTATCATCCCATTTATCTTTTGGTTTCTCTAAAGTTATCTCTCCAACTACACATGTAGGAGGAGAGTATTCCTCTTCAACCATATTCCATACCTCAATATCAAGGGTCATAAGGAAACATCTCATCCTATTTTTCCAGTAATTATAATCTGACCCGGTAAATAGTGGAGGTCTACTAATTCCCTGACCCTCGGAAAAAGCGAGATCATAAGATGCCATTATTCCTGTTTTTTAAACCGTTTGGAATAACATCCCTCTGATACCACTTGTTTGATCGATTGGCGCCCTTAGAGGGGGGGGGGGGGGGTGAATAAGGGAATAAAATTCTTTGTAAATTTTTACTAGATTGTTTATAGAAAATTAGAACAAAATAACAATTTATCTTAAAGGAGGAAACAATTGTATTTTGCAATTCTATAAATTATGCCAAATGATAGAAACCAAGTAAACACAAAAAGAGAAATGATTATATTATATAAAAAAGTGTTTACATAAATTTGATTTCAATATCGCTAGAAATCAGAGGCGTACAAAGTAAAACAAGTTTTCCTTTTCTATACCGACTTGTATCACCACAAACCCGTTGGCTTTAGCCTATCCTTCCCCGGATATGGCCTCAAGACGCTCTAGCCAATCCTTCCCCGGATATGGCCTCGAGCACCCCCTAGATCTAATCACCTAGAACTAGTCGCCAACACAAGGCGAATTCCTCCCTAAGTCCTACCCAGACCTAGTCGCCAACACAAGGCGAATTCTCTAAACGGTTACAAAAATATATGGAATGAAAACAAAGATAACAAAAACTCCCTATATGAGATCTCTGAAGATGAGGATGAAGGATCGCTGTAGCATAAGCGAGGTTGAAGCGATCGTTCTTCGGATGCAGCGTGGTGGCTTCCTTCTCCAGAAATCCTCTTTGGCTTTGAGTGGGAGATGAACTTTCGGCAGAGTAACAACTCTGGAAATTTGGCACAAGTAATCTCTCTGGAAGCACTAAATCAAAACGAGAGAGAGCCCATCAATTTATAGAACTTGAAGATAGCGCCTGCGATAGCTCCTAGCGCCTGCGATAGCGTTCATGTGGAGCGGGTGCGAAACCGTCAGCGGCGTGGTGCTGTGCACGAACTTGAGCTAGCGCCTGGCGGTAGCGCTAGCGCTGGCAGTAGCGCTACGAAACCGCTGACACAAAATTAAACCGCTGAGATGAAACCGCTGAGACGAAATGATCTACCGCGGAGTGTTAGCACTAACGCTGGCGGTAGTGCATTCTTCTAGATATTTGAATTCAGCTGCTTTCTACCTGTGGAGTATTGCACCTATAGTTCATGCACACTATAACATACGACAAGCAAGATCAAATACAATTTGGGATTTGTTAGTCTCAAACAAAGGGATGTGACACACATGTCCAACAGTTTTTTGTACAACAAATATGTAATATATTTTATATTTGATCTGTCGTGAAAAAACAACTGTAAAATAATTCTGCTGTATCTTCTTTCCTTTTCTTTTGAAAAACTCTGACAGACATTAAATGCAGATCCCTTTTATTAAGGAATATAATACGCTGAAGAGTTATTTTGAAAACATAAAACTACTGCGCCGTTTAATTCTTTCCTTTTCCATGAATATGTCCTTTTCTGAGGAATGTCAACGACTATAACTTAAATAATAAAGGAAGTATATTTTCCTTACTTGATCTGATGGAAAGAGTCGTTGATGTTAGTCGATCTGAGTTCAGAGAATGAAATGATATAATCTTTCTGAAATTTCTGAACTTAAATAATAATTCTTCAATCTGAACAAAATTCGTCGAACGCAGATTCATCGACCTCAAGATTTTCATCGAACACAACATTTACTTCGTCGACCTCAATTGAATCTTGCTAGAATAATTAATTTTGTAGATCTGTGAGAACTTTCATCGATCTGAAGGTGTTCGTCGAACGCAGACTTGAGTTCGTCGAACGGAAGTATTCGTCGACCGCTGAGCCTGGATAAAATCGTCGACCGCAGAGCTTGAGCAAAAGAGTCGACCGCTGAGCTGGATCAAAAGCATCGAGCGCTGAACTTGAGCAAAAGCGTCGAGCGCTGAGCTTGGGCAACGGCGTCGAGCGCTGAGCTGGGATCTGTTCGTCGACCGCTGAACCAATCTGTTCGTCGACCGCTGAACCAATCTGTTCGTCGACCGCTGAATATAATTTAGTCGAGCGCTGCACTTAGACAAATTTTTCGACCGCTGAGATTTGAGCTGTTGGGCGAGTGCAGAATGAACATCTTTCATCGACCGCAGAGTATCGTTCGTCGAACACAGATAGCCATTCGTCGAACGCAGAGAACATGCCGATCGTCGAACGCAGAGAGCATGCCGATCGTCGAACGCAGATAGCCGTTCATCGAATGCAGTATGGAGTTCGTCGAACGCAGAATCTGAATGAATTCTTTAGTTCTAACAGCCAAAACTCTTGACCCATAAACTATACATTGGGGTCAACTTTGTCCTTAGACAACATATAGTGATCCTAGCCCAAATCAGAACTAGGGTTGTTCCAACAATCTCCCCCTATTTGGGTTAGGACACTATTTGACAAAAATTGAAAATAAACAAATACTAATACAGCAAAAACAACAGAGCATGAATATACCTGATATATTTTTAAATATTTTATCAGATATAAAATAAATAATACTCTGAGTTTTGAAATATTTTAATGTAAATAAAACTGATAGAAATACAATCAGAACCTTTGATTTTTCTGAATTCTGCCTTCTGAATTCTAAAATTCTGATATTGTCTAATTTGTATTGTTCTGAATTCTGATCTGAACTGAATTGTATCTGCTATGTAAATCAGCTTTCTGAATTTGTTTGAATATGTTATTTGCTGCTTCTTTTAAGTTCAAAACTATGTTCTGAATCTGCATATAAATACTGCAATCTGCTTTTTAATCTGAACAGCTTTATAATTCTGATTAGCTGTGCTTGTAGCAATAACTGATACAGAGTTTGCTATATCAAAATTCTTCTCATAAGTTGTACTGTATCTGCATCTGAACTTCTGAATTTTTCAGAAACAGCAAACTGCTGTGAGCTTTATCAAGCTTCTTCATACAACAACTCCCCATGAGAGTGTCTCCCCTTGAGACAGGAGGTTCTTCAGCTTTCTCCTTTTGCCTAGTTCATAGAACAACTCCCCCTGAGCAAAGCAGTGCATCAAATGGAGCTTGTTCATGAAAACTTCTCCCCCTGCCTAGTTTCAGGAAAGGCCTGAATCTAGGCCCCTTGAAGAAGGGACATTTGATGGAGGTAGGGAAGGATGCATGATTTATATTGCTGTTCCTCCTGCACAAGAAAATAGAGATCAAGTGCAAAGGGAACTAGAAAGAGAAACAATTCTATAGGCATTCAACTAATATAAAAAAAATTGATTAATGATGACAGGCAGAAATAAAAAGCTTCAGAAAAACTGGGTTCGACGAAAAATGAGTTTTCGTCGATCTCGGTTCGACGAACTTGATGACTTCGTCGATCTCCGTTCGACGAAAAACTTGATTTCGTCGAGCTCAGTTCAATGAAGAGATGGGTAAGTAGAAAACTTAATTTTTTTAACAGATTGAATCTCCATCTATCATACCTAGCTGATTTATAAAGAAAATGTGTTTCTTTTCATCCAAGGGCTTGGTGAAAATGTCAGCTCTTTGCAAATCAATAGAGATGAACTGTAGGCAGATTTTGTTTTTATCCATATTATCCTTAAGGAAGTGGTGCCTAATCTCTATGTGTTTAGTCTTACTATGGAGAACTGGATTTTGTGCTATAGATATTGCACTAGTATTGTCACAAAATATAATTGAATTATTTAAGTTGACACCATAGTCTAGGAGCTGATTTTGTATCCACAATATCTGTGAGCAGCAACTGCCCGTAGCTATATATTCAGCTTCAGTTGTTGATGCAGACACAGATGTTTGTTTCTTACAAAACCAAGACACAATCCTATCACCAAGAAACTGACAAGTTCCTGATGTGCTTTTCCTGTCTACTCTGCATTCAGCATAATCTGAATCTGAGAATCCAGTTAATTAAAATTTATATGCAGTTGGATACCAAAGTCCTAGATTTGGACAACCCTTTATATATCTCAAAATTCTTTTTAGTAAAATTAGATGAGATTCTTTGGGGTTAACTTGGAATCCAGTACAAATACATGTAGCAAATATTATATCAGGCCTACTAGCTGTTAAATAAAGTAAGGAACCAACAATTGCTCTATATACCTTCTGATCAACATGTTTCCCTGATTTATCAGCATCAACAACAGCATTAGAGGGCATGGGTGTTTTCATGGTGGAAGAATTAGACATACCAAATCTTTTCACTAATTCCTTAGCATACTTAGATTGAGATATGAAGATTCCATTTGGAGTTTGCTTCACTTGAAGACCAAGTTTGATAATTCACCCATACTACTCATTTCAAATTTAGATTGCATTAGATTAGAAAATCTTTTGCATAAGTTTGAATCAGTAGAGCCAAATATAATGTCATCTACATATATTTGAACTAGTAGAGTTTGATTTTTATGTATCCTGAAAAATAAAGTTTTGTCTACTATGCCTCTACAGAATTTATTCTCTAAAAGAAAACTAGCTAAAGTCTCATACCATGCTCTAGGAGCTTGTTTGAGGCCATAGAGAGCTTTCTTAAGCTTAAACACAAAAGAGGAATGAGTTGGAGAGATGAAACCTGGTGGTTGTTCCACATAGACTTCATCTTTGATTTCTCCATTCAGGAATGCACTTTTTACATCAATTTGATAAACTTTGAATTTCTTGTATGCAGCAAATGCAAGGAAAATTCTGATTGCTTCTAACCTTGCAACTGGTGCAAAAGTTTGATCATAGTCTATTCCTTCTTCTTGCGAGTATCCTTGAGCTACTAGTCTATCTTTGTTTCTGACAATGTTGCCATTTGCATCTAGCTTATTCTTGTAGACCCACTTAGTTCCAATAACTGGATAATTCTTTGGTCTAGGAACCAATTCCCAAACTTTGTTTTTCTCAAACTGATTGAGCCCCTCTTGCATAACAATGATCCAGTTGGGATCTTGTTCTGCATCTTGTCGGGATTGAGGTTCAATCTGAGAGAGAAAATAAGTGTGCATCATATTCTGATTTACATGATGCCTTGTTTGCACACCTGCTGAAATATCACCAATTATTTGAGATATTGGGTGATCTATAACTGTAATGTGATCAACAGTTGGAGTGGGTTCAGCAATAATTTCCACTTGGGGAATTTGTTCATCTGGAAGATGTTCTGCTGTAGTCTGAATTGAACTGTCAGCAAAATCTGGGTGATTTTCTTCTTCACTTTCTTCAGCATTCTGCTGTACAGGATCCAGAAATCCTTCTTTATGTAGAGCTAATTGATCTAGCTGCTCACATAGTGTAGGTACCTGTAGATTTTCCATGGTAGAAGAATTCTTCTCCTTGTAAAACATATTAGTTTCATCAAAGGAAACATGCATAGATTCTTCAATTTTAAGAGAAGCTGTGTTATAAATCCTATATGCTTTGCTGATTAAAGAAAAGCCTAAGAAAATTCCTTCTTCAGATTTTTTGGTTCAAATTTCCTAAGGTGTTTCTTATCATTATTATGAACAAAACATCTACAGCCAAATGCTCTAAAATAGTTAACTTTAGGTTTCTTCCCTTTAAGTAATTCATAAGGAGTCTTACCCTTAAGTTTGTGTATCAAACTTCTATTCAATACATAGTTTGCTGTGCTGACAGCCTCTGCCCAAAAAGATAGGGGCAAATTAGCATCTGCAAGCAATGTTCTTGCTGATTCAATTAGAGTTCTATTTTTCCTTTCAACTACCCCATTTTGTTGAGGAGTTCTAGGAGCTGAAAAGCAATGCCTGATACCTTCCTTCTCACAGAATTCTTGCATGAGAAGAGACTAAAACTTAGTGTCGTGATCACTTCTGATCAATGCAACTTCAGTAGAGTACTCAATCTTTATGCTCTTAAGAAAGTCTGTAAGAACTTTAAAGTTATCTGACTTTTCTCTCAAAAAGAACACCCAAGTGAATCTTGAGAAGTCATATACAATAACTAGAGTGTAAGACTTCCCCCCTAAACTCTTTGTTGCAATAGGTCCAAAAAGGTCCATATGTAGCAAATATAAGATTCTAGGTGAATCACTTTTAGATAATGATTTAAAACTATTTTTAGTTTGCTTGCCTAGTTGACATGCCCTACAAAGACCTTTTTTCTTGTATGAACCTAAAGGTAAACCTCTAACAAGAATGTCCTTAAATAATTTAGCAATGGTCTTAAGGTTTACATGTCCTAATCTCTTATGCCAAAGTTCACTAGGTTTGCTTAATTCATTAAATAAACAATTTTCTGATGTAGATGAATTGAAATTTACTAAATATATATTACCCTGCCTAATCCCTGATAAAATAATAACATTATCAGCAGATTTAATAAGGCATTTCAATTTATTAAAGGTTACCTGATACCGTTCATCACATAATTGACTTATGCTGATGAGGTTGTGCTTCAGTCCCTTGACATAAGCTACCTCTTTGAAGGTGACTTCTCCAACTTTGACTTTTCCATAGCCTTTTGTTTGTCCACAGTTGGAGTCTCCAAATATAAGTTTTGGTCCAAGCTTTGCCTTGTAGTTGTTCAGGTTGGCCTTATTTCCTGTCATATGTTTTGAACAGCCACTGTCCAAATACCATTTGTCATTTATTCTTGGACAGATGTGTACCTACAAAAATAGAAAAAACAATCTATTTGTCCTTTACCCAGATTACCTTGGGTCTTTTTGTATTTCCCCAAAAATCTGAAATAAAAGACATTTCAGGTTGGTCCTTGTAACCTTGTGGATGATATCTCCTTGGAGGTATTATCCATTTAGTAAAAGGATTCTTAGAATGTGAAGAATAAGAATTATTCAGATTTGCTGTATAGTTTCTGTTCGATGAACTGGGCTGAGTTTGTCGAGCGCCATTCAACGACTGACTGAGATTTCGTCGAGCGCCATTCATATAATAACTATATTGAAAATCCATCTTCAGAGTTCGTCGAGCTCCGTTCAATGAAGTGGAAACATTTCGTCGAGCTCCGTTCGACAAATTTTGCTGAATTCTGCTATTCTCGACAGTCTTACTTGAAATGTTTTTATTTACTCCTACAACCTCTTTGCTCTTAATAGAGATGAATTTTATAGGTGTAGATAATATATTCTTCTTAATCAGATGTGGCTCACTTGATGAAGCACCCAAGCCTAGTTTGCTATTAAGTCTAGCATTGACAGTGCTTGTAATGTCCATCAGTTTGATGCTTCTCCCATTTAGGGATTCTTCAAACTTTTTGGCTTCGGACAACTTGCTCTCAATGAGAACAATATGTTCCCTAGAGGCAGCCAAATCTTTCTTAAGATTTACATTTTCTTCACTTATTTGATTCATTTCAGCTAGCTTATGTCTGAGTGAGATTATTTCTTTCTAATATTTAATTAAGTCTAAGCAAAGAACCTTGAATTCAGCTTTGATTTCAACTGAAGTAAAATCAAAGTTAGATATTACCTGATCTGCATCAATTTCTGCTACTGCTTCTGATTCTTCTTCATCAGAATTGTTGGCTGAGGCATTGATTGCCATCATGCAGAAGTTCTTCTTTTCTTCATTATCTTCATCATCAATGGATGATGATGCATTTCCTGGCTCACTGCCTGAGTCATAAATGGCAATCAAACATGAGTCATTTTCTTTTGTTTCTTCTTCATCATCTAAAGAACTGGATGAATTTTCTGATTCAGTTTCACTCCAGGTTTCTGCAACAAATCCTCTTCCCTTCTTTTTGTGCTTGTGGGAGGAAGACTTGCTGGAGTGTCTTCTTTCCTCTTTTTCAGTTCTCCTCTCCTTCTTCTGATTTTCTGGACAATCTGGCAGAATATGTCCAGGTTTCCTGCAACCATAACAAATAATTTCCTTAGAATTTGACTTGTTATACCTTGGCTTTTCATGGCTGCTGGATGGCTTTTTCCTGAAGTCTTTTCTTGCCATCTTGTAGAATCTTTGGGCAAGTAGACTCATGAACTCCTCATCTCTTAGAGCTTTTTCTTCTTCATCAGCTGCTTTGAAAGCTATGCTCTTTTCTCTCTTTGTTGCTGGAGATGAAGTGGATGATTCAGCTTCCCTGGATTTGATGAGCTGCTCATAGGATTTGAGCTTGCCCAACAAAGTTTCAGTGGTAATCTCATTGAGGATTCTGGCTTCCTTGATAGGCCAGATCCTAGAGTCCCATGTGCTGGGGAAGCACATAAGAATTTTATCATTGATCTCAGTGATAAAGATCACTTTATCCAAGGTCTTCAGCTCATTTATTATGAGGCTGAGCCTATTGTACATATCAGCTACTGTTTCATTTTCTCCATTCTTAAGATTCTCATACTGAGAAATAAGATATGATCTCCTGTCTTTCCATTCATCAGCAGATCCCTCAACCATGTTGTTGAGAGAAATCCATATTTCTCTTGCTGATGTGCATTCCACCACTCTCTGAAAAATGTCATCAGACATTGTTTGAGCCGGAATATTCATTGCTTTTGCATAAGCACTCCTTTGCTTTTTCTGGGTTTCAGTCCATTCAGGAGGTGGAACAACACTGTTGTTAGTAGTGGTTCCAGTACTTGCTGCTGCTGTAGGTGTTGGAGGCCCTGTAAAAATCACATTAAAAATTTCTTCATCAATTGAGTTCATATATAACCTAATCCTTGCTTTCCACAGTGCAAACTTACTGAGATTGCACATAGGAGGTCTTGTGCTAGAATACTCTTTGTTTTGTGCCATGAGTTTTTAACAGAAAATAAATAAAATAAAAACTCTAAAAGAATTTATGATCTAATTGATCTTTGTGATTCAGGTGTTAGCCTGTAAAGAATCAACTTCCTCTGATACCAATTGAAAGTGGAGGTTAGATCTTAAATTAACTCTAGAGAGGGGTGAATAGAGTTTAAAACTTTTCCCTTAGTTTTATAGCGGAATTGAAAATACTGATATAAGTATATGTGTATAGAGTGAGTGATAAATAAAAACTGAAATAAAATAAATAATGAAAATAACACACAGCACAACACAGAAAAGAAATCAAACACAGAGGACACAAGGAGCTATAGTTGTTCCCCACTAAACTTGGGTACGTCTAATCTTCTACCACCCTTGGTAGGAATCCACTAGGATTTTGATCAGGTGCCCTCACACCAATGAGCTTTTGATAAGGTGCCCAAAAACCAACTAGATTTTTTGCTCAGGTTTTTGCCATCAATGGGGTTAACTTTTGAAGGGAGTTTTAACTCTGTACAGAATGGGATGGAGAGGGGTTTAGATGTTCTTCTCTGTCAAGATGTATTGAGAAGACTCTAGTGGATTTGATGTTGTAGAAAGGCTCCTCTGTCTGATTGAAGATGTTTGACAGTTGAATGGATGGAGCTTTCTCTTTGAAGAAATGATCTTCCTGTAGCAGATAAATCTGGAAGAAAGAGTTCTTCAGATTTTTGTTGCTCTTTTGAAAGATCTATGCTTGCAGCTAATGACTGAGAGAGCATTGTTGATGTTGTTCTCAGTTGAATGAAGTTGCTGCTATTGAGGAAGAAGAAGATGATTTGTATTCCTGTTCTTCTTTTTCTTCCTGAAGTTTTTCTCCTTTCTTGATCTGATTCTTGCAGCAGGAAATCTGAGAGATAGTGTAGTTGTTCTTAGAAAATGTGTGTTGCTGAAGAGGAAGAAGATGAAGTCCCATTCTCTAAAAAATGTTGAGGAGGAAGAAGACTAATTTTTAATTTCTTTTCTTCCTGTATATTTCTTTCTTCCTTTTTCTGTCGTTTTCTGTACAACAAATATGTAATATATTCTTTATTTGATCTGTCGTGAAAAAACAGCTGTAAAATTATTCTGATGTATCTTCTTTCCTTTTCTTTTGAAAAACTCTCACAGACATTAAATGCAGATCCCTTATATTAAGGAATATAATACGCTGAAGAGTTATTTTGAAAACATAAAACTGCTGCGCCGTTTAATTCTTTCCTTTTCCATGAATATGTCATTTTCTGAGGAATGTCAACGACTATAACTTAAATAATAAAGGAAGTATATTTTCCTTACTTGATCTGATGGAAAGAGTCGTTGATGTTAGTCGATCTGAGTTCAGAGAATGAAATGATATAATCTTTCTGAAATTTCTGAACTTAAATAATAATTCTTCAATCTGAACAAAATTTGTCGAACGCAGATTCGTCGACCTTAAGATTTTCGTCGAACACAACATTTACCTCGTCGACCTCAATTGAATCTTGCTAGAATAATTAATTTTGTAGATCTGTGAGAACTTTCGTCGATCTGAAGGTGTTCGTCGAACGCAGACTTGAGTTCGTCGAACAGAAGTATTCGTCGACCGCTGAGCCTGGATAAAATCGTCGACCGCTGAGCTTGAGCAAAAGTGTTGACCGCTGATATGGAGCAAAAGCGTCGAGCGCTGAGCTTGGGCAACCGCGTCGAGTGCTGAGCTGGGATATGTTCGTCGATCGATGAATATAATTTAGTCGAGCGCTGCACTTAGACAAATTTTTCGACCGCTGAGATTTGAGCTGTTGGGCGAGCACAGAATGAACATCTTTCGTCAACCGCAGAGTGCCATTCGTCGAACGCAGATAGCCGTTCGTCGAACGCAGAGAACATGCCGATCGTCGAACGCAGAGAGCTTGCCGATCGTCGAATGCAGATAGCTGTTCGTCGAACGCAGTGTGGAGTTCGTCGAACGCAAAATCTGAATGAATTCTTTAGTTCTAACAACCAAAACTCTTGACCCATAAACTATACATTGGGGTCAACTTTGTCCTTAGTCAACATATAGTGATCCTAGCACAAATCAAAAATAGGGTTGTTCCAACAAAAGCCATAATTTATCCTCTTATACTCCACTGATCTCCAACGACTATTAGATGTCCCCTGACACAGCCTAGACAAGATTAGAATACCCTATCTTGCTTTTCTGCAG
The DNA here is from genome assembly GCA_033032865.1 of Dactylorhiza incarnata. Lineage (NCBI taxonomy): Eukaryota > Viridiplantae > Streptophyta > Magnoliopsida > Asparagales > Orchidaceae > Dactylorhiza > Dactylorhiza incarnata. The sequence continues at coordinate 10,422,825 of JAWHQI010000015.1, forward strand.
CTTGCGCCAAAGAAACCCGCCGGTCCTTTTGAATCTGTCTCAGCTGCTTCTTCTGTCCCATCCCAGCGGATCCGCTGAGATAGTCAGTTGTCTCAGCAGTTTTCTTTTACCTGCAGCTCATCTGGCCCAGACACCTTCTCAGCGGCCCTAGACCTTGTCTTAGTGGTTCAGCTGAGACTAAGAGCTTATCTCAGCAGTTTTGACAGCACACCTACTGAACTTACTTCACACTTTGGTATGACCTAACCCTGCATGATCATAATATAAAATGGGGTTTATCAAATACAACGTGTACTTAGCATTGAGTGTGAAGCTTCTTCAAATCAAGGGAACATTGAGGGTCATTTTCCCAACAATCTCCCCCTATTTGAAGAAGGCAGAACACCCTAAAATGCTAAAGTACATAACTCATAAATTCTTGACATGTAGCATTACTACAAAGAGTTCATTATTTCATATACATGACATCAAAAATAATTTAACAGATAATGTTTATGACATTCATATTACCACAGAGTTTAACAATCCAAAAGTATGATTAGATAAACATTACAATGCAACACAGATTAATTTAACCAATATCACAGAGTAAAATTAAGCTAGCTCAGATTAGCTTAGGACATAACATGACTAATATAATAATTCATTCATAAGCATTTCAGATAAAGTATAGTTCAATTTACATTCAGGCATTCATAAGACATTTATACATTCATTTAAAGTTTTCTTTTCTTAGAAGTAGAAAACTCAGGAATGTTAGCAACCACTTCTTTATCTTTGGCTGAAGCATCTTGGTCTGCTGCAGCATTCATGTTTTCAGCAACCACTTCCTCTTGAGCTAGAATCTCTTTATCTTCAATAGCCATAATCATATTTTAAGGGGGATTGGTGGCTGTGTCTTTTTCAGCATTTGCAGCCTCAATCTCAACTATTTTCCTTTTATTCTCTTGCCTTTTGAAATACAGATGTGACTTTGGGATATACCTAGAAGGCATTCTTCTTGGGTTATCTTTTCTTACTAGATTAGCTTTGAATACTTTTTCTCTTTTTGAGTTTCTCTCTAAATGCTTTATCCACTCTTCAGATGGACAGAGCTTATCAATATCTTTTCCAATTTGACCATGGCCTAGCCAGGCTTTAAGTATTCTTTATTTGGAGTCATCACTCCAGTACTCATAGTCTGGATCTCTATTTTGCACATCCCTTTGTCTGACCATGTATTCTTCAGTCAGCAATACATGTTCTCTTTCTCTTCTCTTTTTCAATCTCTCATTCTGGGAAATTGCTTCTTGATGTGGGAAATCCCAATCTTCTGCCCTGTTTACATCTAAGAGAGGAAGATTCAGTGACAGCCTTGTACCTTGTAGAACCTTAAGGATTAAGTCAGAATTTATGACTGCATTTGTATCCTCCCCCTTTCTGGCTTCTTCAAACACTTGTTGATGGAGATCTTGCTTAGCTGTTGTTATAATGCCTGATAGGGTTTGGAAAAGATTTTCAAAATCAGCTTGAAGCTCATCTTTATGTTTGACTACCTCAGAATTCAGTTGGGTAGCAGTGACTGTGTCAGCAATGGATTGAAAGACAGTGGCAATATCTGCATTCAGCTCTTCCTTGTTCCTGTTAGCTTCTTCATTCAACTGCATATCAGTAGAGTATACATATTCTTGGATGTGATTGGCTGACTTTTCTATCACTTCATCTGTCTACTGACATAATTTTTGACATATGTGATATCCTGTTCAGACATCTGGAGGTTATTGTCCATAGACCTGAGAATGGTAATCTAAGAGATTACTATCTTTTCTGCTAGGTCAAACCATTTGGTCATTTGCTTGTTCAACATTCCAGTGTCTTCCTTAAGTTCCTTGACCTCAGCCATTACTTCAGTCTTCACATTCATGATGGGCTGATCAATATATGCTTTGACTATGCTAACTGACTGGTCTACATAATCCTTCATGGAAGTGAGATGAGGCCCTATCATGAGGAGGATTGCATTTATAATGTTCTCATTTGAGGAGGTGGAGGTGGAAGCTTGTGGATTAGGGATGATTAGGTCTTGGAGTCTTGGTGGACTTGGAGGGGGAACTACTTGAAGTACTATTTGCACTACAGCTGCAGGCATTACAGGAATTTGATCATCCATCTTCTCATAAGTGTGATGGACTCCATCATGATCCATATCATCCATGTCCTCATCAGCATTATCTGGCTCCTCCCCCTCAGAGAGAGCATCTTTGTCAGATGAGTCCAGAAAGGCTGAGACAATTATTTGAAGTTAGAGTTAATGACTTAGTAATTCTAAAGATGAGTTTGTAAAGCTTACCAAGAACTTCATCTTTATCTGCAGTTGGCTCTTGCTTCTTCTCCCCCTTAGATGGGGCATCAGATTGTCCTGGTGAAGGTAAAGTCCAGAGGGCTGGTTCATTATCAGGATTAAGCATAATTCATTCTTCAAGATTAAAAATAAATCCATCAATATGACCTTGCAAATCCTGAGGTGAGGGCCTTTTGTCCTCATCATTATCATTAATGTTTTCAATATCTAAGGAGGCTAGTTGTGGTTGTTGTTCCCCCTCAGATGGAGCACTCGGCTGGCCTTGGGGAGCCGTGGTCCACAATATTTGAGTGTCATTAGTTACTAACTTAGTTGGTTGGTTATGATAATATTATATTATGAGTAATGTGGAGTTTAAGGATTAATTACCAGGGGTACTGTCTGTGTCTAAGTCCTATGGATGGACATTGTTAGGAGGAAATTCATCCTTATCAGGAGTACCATGTGATTCAAGATCAGCACCAACAACTTCATTTTTATCTGAGTGGTCAGACTCAGAACTTGAAAGCACCATCCTTGGCTTCTTCACTATTTTGGCTTTCTTGGGTTCTTTCCCTTTTGCCTCAGATGGGTGGCTCATGGGAAGCACCCTGGTAAACCTATCTAATGTCTTAATATCCATCCTCTTGAAATAGTGAAGGTTTGCTCCTTTGGATTTGCTAAACTTGTCAGGGTAAGTTTGGAGTAGGTACATGGAAAGAATTATGCCTAAATTGGGTGCCTGCAAACATTCCTTGATCCTTTGAAAGATAACTTCTGCCTAAGAGGTTTTCCTTTTCAGCATTATCCTTGTCATGAGATCAAACATGTATTGTGAGATTGTGTCATGGGACCCAGGTTTGCAAAGAATAGCTTTTCCCACAATATTAGATAAGAGTTTGCCCCTTGGTTGAAGAATTTCCTTTTTAATGATACAGTTTTGGTATCATTGTATTCAGTCCATTTTAGAGCCTTTTTCTTGTCTTTCTCAGAGATTTCTTCCTCCTCACTTGGACTGCAGGATGGAAGATGTAAGGCTTTTTCCAGTTTTGCAGGAGTTATCTTTATTCTATCTTCTCCTATCTTTGATTTTAGGGATGACTTAGAAGAGGATAACTTTGTATGGCCAAACCATTCCAGAACTTCTGTTCTGAGAATGACACATGGTTCAGACAGAATAAACTCTAAACCTTGGTCTTCTAGGAGTAGAATCACTCCCTTTTTTTTCTTCTGGAGCATGGGCAAACCCATTCCTGATGATTTCATATCCTTCCAAAAGGTCTTTAGAGTTTTTGGGAGCCATTATTGCTGTAGAAAAATGCGCTAGGATGGAAGAGGTTCATCTTGGCAGCTAGGAAAGAAGGGTTGTGTACCTCTTACTGATTAAAGATTTTTTATTTATAGGTCCTAAGTCTATGTTATAATTAACCCTAATAATTGGATTTAATTGCTCTTATAGTTGTAAGAAGAATTGGGTCAATTTGGTTTGCATTTAGACAAAGGATAATGAACCCATCCCGTCTCAGCGGAACCGCTGAGACGGCGACCTAAACATTGGGACAGAGTACTATCGGCCGCTGGGACAGTTTTAGCAGTCTCAGTGGTTTCGCTGAGACCTTTCCCAGCTGTCTCAGCAACTCAGCTGAAACAGCCTTGTCTGTTTTAGCTGATCTTATTGCCTTATCATTAATCCTTGTGATGTCAGAATGTGCCGAGACCTAGTCATGTCACTAGGAGTTGATGTGATAAGATTTTGAATCCTAGTTTAACAAGTATAATAGTATAGAAGATTTGCAGGAAGGAATTATTCAATATTTAACATTCCTAGTACAATCTTGAAAGAGTTAAACTTGGCTTCATCCAATATCTTTGTAAAGATATAAGCAACTTGATTGTCAGTGGGGACAAAATCAAGGCAGATGTCCTTACATTAGACATGTTCCCTTATAAAATGATATCTTATCTCTATGTGCCTAGTCCTGCTATGAGAAACAACATTCTTAGCAATAGAGATAGCACTGGATGAGTCACAATAGAGAGGAGATTCACTTACCTTGAGGTTGTAGTCCTCTAACTGATGTTGAATCCACAATAGTTGTGCACAACAACTTCCTGCAGCAATGTATTCAGACTCAATAGTGGATATTGCCACACTTGTCTGCTTTTTGCCGCTCCATGATATTAACCTCCTTCCTAGGAATTGACAAGTGCCACTTGTGCTTTTCCTATCTTCTTTGCAGCCTGCTGATGCGCAGATCTTAGCACACCGCTATAGGCGGTAGTAAGACTGCGGTACGAAATGGCAGTGTACCGATCGTTCAAGTAATATAAAATGGGAATGAATCCCCAAGTATCGATCTCAAAGGAACACAGTAAGGTGGAGTTAACGTTCGAGGAAGGACTTGAGATCGAAGTCCTTGAGTCGGATGGAATGCGGAAACGTGGTGATTTGGCTTTTGGAAAATAAAAGAAAACAACTACAACTACTCCTATGCAATGCCGTTATGCAGTGCTTCGCTTGGCGGGATGGAGACTAGGCAGGACTTGAGCGCGCTGCGTCGCAAGGGTGGATGGACGAGTAGGAAAACAGAATCGAACTATGCAGGCCTTGAGCGCGCTGCTTCGCTTGGCGGTATGGATTACACGGGCCGCTATGCCACGCATCGCTAGGCGGATGGAAGAGTAGGCATACGGATGAGGGTCGCAAGCACCTCGTCGACAAGCACGCCACTAGCAATTGCTAGTGCGGCACACGAACGTGACGGCGGGATGGAGAATGGAATGGGGCGCTCCTCAAATCACATGAACCACAAAAAGTATTTCACATAGAAATGAAATATATAGAAATACAAGCAAGTTTAAGTGCAACTTCATCTTAATACATAAATCTAACTACATACACATATCAATAAGAGAAGAACAAGGCAATAAATCGACCGAATCCGAAGTCTCGTTGTAGATTCACGGTTGGAATCGCCGGGTTGTCAATCCGCGTCCAAGCTCGGTCCGCAACTACGTCCGGGGTAGAGAGAGCTGCCACTACTATCCAATGAGCCCGTCTTCTTCGTGTCACGATCCGGTAGAGGTTGCAAACTTCCTCTTGCTTGATGGCGATGGCGGCTAAACCTTCCTTGAAGCTCTTGGATGAAGGAGGAGGCCGAGAGGAAGCTCCGGCTCAAGAATGGCGTGAAGAACAAGCCCGGAGCACCTCCCGATGGTGGGCGGCGATGGAGGAGCAAAATTGGGCGGAACGGCGGAGCTGGGCGAGAAAAACGGCGAAATATCCGACCTAAATCGTGAGCAGCAATATTTATAGGCGCTGGAATAAACAGTGCGCACGGTCATTGGCGCACGACCAGTGGTCATGCGCGCTGGAATCCTGTGATCGTGCGCCTGCCTGGGTGGAGCCTGCAATGTAAGAAATTTATAAAATACCATGTTCGCACGACCAGTGGCGCACGACCGGTGGTCGTGCGCACTATTGTAGGTGGTCGTGTGCACTGGTCGAAACAGAACTCATAAAATTGATGATAAGTGCACACGAACAGCGGCGCACGACCGGTGGTCGTGCGCACTATCATAGGTGGTCGTGCGCACTGTTCGAGACAGAACTCATAAAATCGGGGTTAAGTGCGCACGATCAGCGGCGCACGACCAGTGGTCGTGCGCAATAGAACCAGTGATCGTGCGCAGTGTTCCTGTATAGAATTGTACCAGGAACACCTGCACGACTCCTGTTCTAGCACAACCACAAATCCAGCCACTGAAAGTGGCACTTAACAATGCATGAAAACTACTAAAGAAGAAGAACATGAAATAACACCAAAAATGGGCCTAGAGGTGCACTTAGCATGGAGTATCAAATATGAGTGAAAACATGTCTAAAGTGAAGTGCATAGACTAGAAAATTGGCCCAGATGAGTCCATAAATGTGTATATATTAGGGACTCATCACACCCCCAGACTTAACTGTTTGCGCGTCCCGAGCAATCCATCTCTCGCGGACAGGAAAAACATAAGCTGGCAAAGAAATTATCAAGCGGAGTAACATGCGAAGTCGCATGCTCATGTGCGTAGAAGTACAGTAGACAAAATTTCTAATTATACATATTAGTTTATACTTTTCTTGGGGCGTATTTATATATTACATTTACTCAAAAAGTGAATCACGGTGAATCATAAGGTCGTACATAGGAAGAAAGTAAATTGAACGCTGAGGCGAGCATTGCCAAAGATCGGGGCTCGGGACAACTCCATTGAAATCCATCAATGTCGGTGACCATAAGCTTGCCCGTTCGCACTCTCTCCACGGCACTGGTTTGACTCAAATGCCTGAATCAATAGGACTTAAGGTTTTAGATGAGGCTTGGGTTTAGGTGAGGTAAACAAATATAAACATGAAGGCTTAGAACACAAAAACCCAAATGAGCAAATGCATAACACTATCCAAGTAGCCAAAAAAAAACACGCGGATGCACCACACCCCCAGACTTAGACTTAACAACATGGGTGTGTGCACCGCCTACTCCCAAACATATATTTTTACATAGATTTTTCATTAAAGCTCATATCTTTTTCTTTTCTTTTCACTTCTTTTCTTTCTCTCATTTTCTTCTTTTCTTTTCTTATCATTTTCAGCAGCTAAACAATAAAACAAATCCACATCTTCACAAACATATCACCAAATCAACAACCCAACTCATGAAAATAATAAACAGCTAAAGCTCAGATTTGGGTGTGCGACTAGGATTGGCATTTAGGCTTTGGTGAGACAACAGTGGGGCTGAATCAAAGAAAGGGTAGGCACAACTGGGCTGACGAGGATAAAGCGATAGGAGTGGGCACAAAGGCTCAACTGGGCCAAAATGATGGCCTATATCACATTCACGCAATTGACTAACCGTATACCCATGCTTCAAGAATCGCTTGGGGCAAGTTCTAGCCACCGAAAAAGATAATCCTTCCTCCCGACTCGAGCAATATGAGGCTAACAAACGTCTACACACATTCCTATGCTACCGTTTGATTCACACCGGATTCACCAATTTTGAGTAGAGTAAACAATATTTACGCTAATAGAAAAGAAATCTAAACTAAAAGCATAAAAAGAAATTGAATCTACACGAATTTCTAAACGAGACATGAGCACTCGACTAGGAGCACTACAGGAGTCAACATTTTACTCCGCCTCATAATCCTAAGCCAGCACAATGATTTTCCAAATCACACAAAAAGACAAATTCAACTCGCGACGTGCCAACAGCTAAGCGCGCTCAAGTGGGTGATGTGGTGTGCAATGAAAATAAACAAAACATTTTAAATGAAATCTTCTAGTATGCATTGCAATAGTGCACGTGAGTGGGCACAAAAACTGCTCTCCCCAGACTTAAACTAAACAATCCGCATATGACAGGAAAATCAAAATAGGGCTAGGGGAAGAGAGTACCCAATGCTCAGCAAGTGAGCATACCAGAAGATTGGCGATTAACTCTAGACCAAGCTGCAGCACCCAACCAGAAGAATACCTGCAGGGGTCAGCTCCGCAAAAACAAAAGAAAAGAGAAACGCTGAAATAAAATAAACTAACTACGCAGGATTAGATAAATTAAAACTGCAAGAAAAAGAAGATAACTACTGGGGTTATTGTCATCCCAGCACGACTTATTTAAAAACATGAAGGTTCTAGCTAATGGGCCTATGAAAAAGAAAATGCACATGTAACTGCTCCATTATCCGTTTCGGTAGCTGGTACCGATACAAAGATAAGGCAGTCACCCCTCTACCTAAATAATAATACCTGCTTGACACAGGTAGAGGGAAAAGAAAGTAAGAAGAGGAGGAGATATCCTCACTCAACTCACCAAAAATATCCTTGCCTAGCAAGGAGTCGTCAACAGGGAGGCAGCAGGAGGCGGAGGCAATGAGTGGAGCTTCCTCTACGGAGGGGGAATAAACCTCCTCACATGAGAGGATGCTCTCATCATTGACTTGAGCAAAAAGCTCCAAGTCCTCCTGAAGTACCTGTGAAGATTCAACCTGCACAGACTCAGATGAAGGAAGGGGATCAAGAAATAAAGAAGACGAAGAACATAAATAAACATCAATCGGGGGAGTGGTACCGGTCTCACTCCCATCAGGTTGGGTAAGTAAAAGAATGTTTGCATTGTCATCAATGCTACAAGGTTCGGCGGGATCAACAGTGGCCATGCCTAAGATTTGGACTTCCTCCACCGGTGCTGAAGAAAACTCCTCTTCACCTAGAAGGTTGTTCTCCTCCATAGGAACAGGCATGACACTAAAGTCACCAGCCTCCTCTTGCGACACATCATCAACAATGTCGTCAGAGACGAGTGTAGTATACATAACAGGGAGAAGAATAGTGCTCGGATAAAAGTCGAGCATCGATTCCTCACAAAGAATCGAATCCACTAGGGGTGGTGGATGCACCGGGAGAATAGGCTCAGCAATGATGGTGCCTAGATCAGCCGCACATCCGATGACCATGTCCATGCCATACCCTTCAAGATGTGAAGGTGACAAAGACACATAACCGGATGTTGAAGGTGTGCCGCCAGAGTTAGGAGTTGGGACGATCCGGATATCCGGCTCGTCATCCTCGTCCAATTGGCGAAGATACTCGGCACAGTCCTTCAAGACATGATCAGTGCTCTGATAAAACCGGCACTGCCTTGCGGGCTTCTTTGGCACAGCGGGGGCTGAAGCCGAAAAAGAAGTATGACGGTAAATGCTCAGCAGAGTAGCCATAAGACTTACGCGCACCATATGGAGTACCAAACGAAGTCGGTGCTCCATATGCTGGGCTATAAGAATTATGCCTACTATTCTCCGTAGGGCATTCATCACTAGAGTGGGAGGTATCTCTACACCAACGGCAACGGATATTGAGATGTGCCCACATAGTGTGAAGATAATACGATTCAAAATAAAAATGCTATGGTGCAAAATACTACACCTAACAAAAAATCACTGAAGCAACCTAATATAAAACAGGAAACAAAATACGAGGAAATAAAACAAAGGAATGCAATTTACAAATGGAAGGGCTTCTCTCTCAGGTTCTCCCTCTCCAGAAAACTCACACGACTGTAGTTCCCCGACAACGGCGCCAAAAACTTGATGGCGCAAATCTTAGCACACCGCTATAGGCGGTAGTAAGACTGCGGCACGAAACGGCAGTGTACCGATCGTTCAAGTAATATAAAATGGGAATGAATCCCCAAGTATCGATCTCAAAGGAACACAGTAAGGTGGAGTTAACGTTCGAGGAAGGACTTGAGATCGAAGTCCTTGAGTCGGATGGAATTCGGAAACGTGGTGATTTGGCTTTTGGAAAATAAAAGAAAACAACTACAACTACTCCTATGCAATGCTGCTATGCAGTGCTGCGCTTGGCGGGATGGAGACTAGGCAGGCCTTGAGCGCGCTGCGTCGCAAGGGCGGATGGACGAGTAGGCAAACGGAATCAAACTATGCAGGCCTTGAGCGCGCTGCTTCGTTAAGCGGTATGGATTACACGGGCCGCTATGCCACGCATCGCTAGGCGGATGGAAGAGTAGGCATACGGATGAGGGTCGCAAGCACCTCGTCGACAAGCACACCACTAGCAATTGCTAGTGCGGCACACGAATGTGACGGCGGGATGGAGAATGGAATGGGGCGCTCCTCAAATCACATAAACCACAAAAAGTATTTCACATAGAAATGAAATATATAGAAATACAAGCAAGTTTAAGTGCAACTTCATCTTAATACATAAATCTAACTACATACACACATCAATAAGAGAAGAACAAGGCAAGAAATCGACCGAATCCGAAGTATCGTTGTAGATTCACGGTTGGAATCGCCGGGTTATCAATCCGCGTCCAAGCTCGGTCCGCAACTACGTCCGGGGTAGAGAGAGCTGTCACTACTCTCCAATGAGCCTGTCTTCTTCGTGTCACGATCCGGTAGAGGTTGCAAACTTCCTCTTGCTTGATGGCGATGGCGGCTAAACCTTCCTTGAAGCTCTTGGATGAAGGAGGAGGCCGAGAGGAAGCTCCGGCTCAAGAATGGCGTGAAGAACAAGCCCGGAGCACCTCCCGATGGTGGGCGGCGATGGAGGAGCAAAATCGGGCGGAACGGCGGAGCTGGGCGAGAAAAACGGCGAAAGATCCGTCCTAAATCGCGAGCAGCAATATTTATAGGCGCTGGAATAAACAGTGCGCACGGTCAGTGGCGCACGACCAGTGGTCGTGTGCACTGGAATCCTGTGATCGTGCGCTTGCCTGGGTGGGGCCTGCAATGTAAGAAATTTATAAAATACCATGTTCGCACGACCAGTGGCGCACGACCGGTGGTCGTGCGCACTATCGTAGGTGGTCGTGCGCACTGGTCGAAACAGAACTCATAAAATTGATGATAAGTGCGCACGAACAGCGGCGCACGACCGGTGGTCGTGCGCACTATCATAGGTGGTCGTGCGCACTGTTCGAGACAGAACTCATAAAATGGGGGTTAAGTGCGCACGATCAGCGGCGCACGACCAGTGGTCGTGCGCAATAGAACCAGTGATCGTGCGCAGTGTTCCTGTACAGAATTGTACCAGGAACACCTGCACGACTCCTGTTCTAGCACAACCACGAATCCAGCCACTGAAAGTGGCACTTAACAATGCATGAAAACTACTAAAGAAGAAGAACATGAAATAACACCAAAAACGGGCCTAGAGGTGCACTTAGCATGGAGTATCAAATATGAGTGAAAACATGTCTAAAGTGAAGTGCATAGACTAGAAAATCGGCCCAGATGAGTCCATAAATGTGTATATATTAGGGACTCATCACCTGCAAAATCTGCATCTGAAAATCCAGTTAGTTCAAAATCATTGTTCTGAGGGTACCAAAGGCCAAGATGTAGGCTGTCTTTAAGATGTCTCAAAATCCTCTTTGCAGCTGAATAGTGAGATTCCTTAGGGTATGCCTGGTACCTAGCACACGCACATGTAGTATACATAATGTCTGGTCTACTAGCAGTTAAATATAATAGGGATCCAATAATGTACCTGTACATGGATTAATAAAAGGCCTTGCCCTTCTCATCTTTGTCCAGGGAAATGTTGGACCCCACGGGAGTTTTCATGGTGGAAGCTGATTCCATTCCAAACTTCTTGATAAGCTCCTTAGTGTAGTTGGTCTGAGAGATGAATATACTCTCATCAGACTGTGTAACTTGGAGGCCTAAAAAGTACATGAGCTCTCCCATACTGCTCATCTCAAACTCCCCCTACATAAGGTTAGCAAACCTTTTGCAAACATGGTCTTCCGCATCTCCTAGGTTTGAGAATAACAAATCCTATGTGTATTTGATCTTGCGTGTTTAAGTGTGCAGGAAACAAAGTCCATATGACTCAAGGATGACATTAGTAGGTTGCCCCCAAAATTAGGCCAATAATTCCAACATGCCAACTAGCGCCGACGGTAACACCTAGCACCCGACACTAGCGATGATTAGTGCAATCCCAAGAGTACATTTAGAAGGTTCTAGTGCAAGGCGGTAGCAGATAACGCAGGCAGAAGCGTGGAGCACTGATGGCGCAAATCCTACACACCACTATAGATGGTGGCTAGACTGCGGCACGACACGGCAGTGTACCGATCGTTCAAGTAATATAAAACGAGGAGTAAATCCCCGAGTATCGATCTCGGAAGGAACACAGTAAGGTGGAGTTGACTATTGAGGAGGACTTGAGATTGAAGTCCTTAAGTCGGATGGATGCGAAAGGCTAGGGTTGGTTTGATTTGCGGAAAACAAAATAAAACAACTAAATCACTACTCCTATGCAGGCCGCTATGCGCTGCTTCGCCGGGCGGATGGAAAATATGCAGGCCGCGATGCACTGCTTCGGTAGGCGGATGGGCGAGTAGGCAAGCGGATGAGGTGGTTCGCACTAGCGGAAATGAAGTGGATTACACGGGTCGTTAGCACCGCTTAGCTTGGCGAATGGAAGAGTAGGCTCACGTAGTGGAAGAGAAGTTAAGCGGAATGGAATGGAGGGTAATGGAGGATGGAAGATGAATGACAATAGCGCACCTCATACACTTGAATAAATCAAAAGTAATTTCATAAACATGAAATAAAAGTTACATATATGGATTTATCAAGCTCTTCATCCAAAAAATAGAGAGTTTAGCATACAAACATCATTTCAAAAGAATAAAGAGTAAGAGATTCGACCGACTCCGAAGCCTTGCTAGGATTCACAGTTGGAATTGCTGGGTTGTCAATCCGCATCCAAGCTCGGTCCACAACTGCGTCCGGGGTAAAGGAGGGCTGTCACTTCCTCCCAATGGCCCGTCTTCTTCGTGTCACGACCCGGCGATGTCCAAATGCTCTTTAAACCTTCCTTGATGATGAAAGTAAGATCCAATCTCTTCCTTGAAGTCCCTAGATGAATAGAGGAGGCTTAGAACGAAAAAACGCAAAAAACGACGCTCAAAAAGACCTAGAAACGAAGAATTTACGGTTGTTTTCGCGGAGCAGCTATTTATAGACATGTGCAGGTTTTCAATGCGCACGATCAGTGGCGCACGACCAGTGGTCGTGCGCACTATGTCCAGTGGTCGTGCGATAAGCCAGTCAGGCCACTTTTTAGGTGGGAATTAATGCACGATCACTAGCGCACGACCAGTGGTCGTGCGCACTATGTCCAGTGGTCGTGCGCAGTGTTCCTGTGCAGTTTTTGCGCCCCGGAACACTCGCACAACCCCCGTGTCAACATGAAAGATCATCGGGCCACTGAAATGGGCATTCCACACATTCTCAAATATAGAAATTAAATTGCAACATAAAGCATGAGTAAGATAGACATGAAAATACACCGAAATGGGCCTAGAAGTGCACATAACATGGAATGTCAAATATGCATGAAAACATGCCTAAAGTATAGTGCAAAGACTAGAAAATCGGCCCAAATGAGTCCGAAAATATGTATATAATTGGGACTCATCACACCCCCAGACTTACCTATTTGCGCGTCCCGAGCAAACATATCCGGCGGAGTAGGAAAAGCATAGCTAACCAAAAAAATTGCAAACATGGAATAGAATGCGAAGTTTCCTACTAGTGTGCACAGAAGTTCATTAGAAGAAGTTTTTACATATGCTAGCTACTTTATAAAAGTGTAAATGCGTAAAAAAGAATTTATTTTTACTCAAAAATGGAATGTTGGTGAATCTCGTGGTCTCGCGTAGTACGAAAGTAAGCTAGACGCGCAGGTGAATGTTACCCAAGACCGGAACTCGGAATTATCTCCGTTGAAATCCATCAACGTCGAGAACCATATGCTCGCCCGGTCACACTCTCTCCACGGCGCTAGTGAACTCACAAGACGAATCGATAGGACTTTAGGTATACATGAGGCTTGGGTTACGGTTTGGAATGCAAAGATAAACGTGAAGGCTAATCGCAACCCAAATGAGCACACAAAAGTGCTAAATCATAGCAGCCCCAATAATACACGTGTAACACACCACCATACATGACTTTGAAACCGGGTGTGCACACGGCCTACAACAATCAATACCAAAATATGCTTCAATTAAAGCGCTAGGGATAAATATATATATATATATTTTTTTTTTCTTTTTCTTTTTCTTTTTCTTTTCTTTTTATCCCCAAATTAATTAGCACAATTCTCAGCACGAAGACATTTTTTTTTTAACTTCCACATCAACACTGAAGTTACGCATCACCGCACCGCATTGAAAAATTACAATTCATAAATGCTCTTAGCTTAATTTTTGGTTGCGATAATAGGATTAGCTTTTAGGCCTTGGTGAAGTTTGGTGGGGCTGAATCAGAAGATCGGGTAGGCACAAAATAGGCTAGCAAAGGTTAGTGTATAGGAGTGGTAGAACAAAGCTCAAGCTTGCCAAATAGATGGCCTATGTCACACTCAACTTGCAAGTCATTCGCACCCATGCTTCGAGAGTCGCTTGGGGCAAGTTCTTAACCCCCGAGAAAGGTAATCCTTCCTCCCGACTCGAGCAACACGAACCTCACATTCGCCTACACACAATACCACGCTACCGCAAGATTCAACCACATTCACCATTTTGAGTAAAATAAATTAAAATCTACGCAAATCTACAAATTATAAATTAGAAGCATAAACAAAAACTAATTCTACTCAAATCCCTATGCAAACACGAGTATTCAACTAGAGCACTACAAGAGTCAACATTCCACTCCATCTTACAATTATTTTGGCTAATACAGCAATTCCTACATCACATCCAAGAATTGAATATACGGAAGCATACAAACAAGCGAGTGCGCGCTAAAGTGGGTGCAGTGGTGTACAGTGAAGATGAACAATACTAAATAACTGAAATTAAAATACTTCTAGTATGCAAATGAGATGTGCACGTGCAGTGGGTAACATATAACGGCTCTCCCCCAGACTTAATATAAACAATACAACATAATGATATGAAAGTGAAAATCAAAATTGAAAGCTAGGGAAGAAGTTACCCAATGCTCAGCAAGTGAGCATACCAGAAGGTGCGTGGAAATCTGAAGCAAACCCGCCATTCAGAATTTGCAATGAGTACCTGCAGGGGTGAGCTCCACAAAAACAAAAGAAAAAGACAAACTAAAATAAACTACAGTTAACTAAACATGATTAGAAGAAATAAAAATGCAGGAAAAGTAAGATAACTACTGGGGTTATTGTCCTCCCAGCACGACTTATTCAAAAACTAAGGGTTCTAGCTAATGGGTGTATGGAAAAGAAAATGCACAGGTAACTGCTCCATTATCCGTTTCGGTAGCTAGTTCCAATACGGAGATAAGGCAGTCACCCCTCTACCTAAATAATAATACCTCCTTGACACAGGTAGAGGGAAAAGAAAGTAAGAAGAGGAGGAGGTATCCTCACTCAACTCACCAAAAACATCCTTGCCTAGCAAGGTGTCGTCAACATCGAGGTGGCAGGAGGAAAAGGTAATGAGGGGAGCTTCCTCTACGGAGGGGGAGTAAACCTCCTCACGTGAAATGATGCTCTCATCATTGACTTGAGCAAAAAGCTCCAAGTCCTCCTGAAGTACCTGTGAAGATTCAACATGCACAGACTCAGATGAAGGAAGGGGATCAGGAAATAAAGAAGGCGAAAAACATAAATAATCGTCAATCGGGGGAGTGATCCCGGTCTCACTCCCATCAGGTTGGGGAAGTAAAATAAAGTTAGGATTGTCATCAATACTACAAGATTCGGCGGGATCAACGGTGGCCAGGCTTAGGATTTGGACTTCCTCCACCGGTGCTGAGGAGAACTCCTCTTCACCTAGAAGGTTGTCCTCCTCCATAGGAATAGGCACAACACTCAGATCACCCACCTCATCCTGCGACACATCATCAACAATGTCATCGGAGATGAGTATAGCACGCACAACAGGGGAAAGAACCGAATCCACAAGAAGTGGTGGAGGCACATGGTGAATAGGCTCAGCAATGTCGGTGCATATATCAGCAACACATCCGGTGACCGTGTCCATGCCATACCCTTCAAGATGCGAAGGTTACAAAGACACATAACTGGATGTTGAAGGTGTGCCGCCAGAGTTAGGAGTTGGGACGATCCGGATATCCGGCTCGTCGTCTTCGTCCAATTGACGAAGATACTCGGCACAGTCCTTCAGGACATGATCAGTGCTCTGACAAAACCGGCACTGCCTTGCGGGCTTCTTTGGCACAGCGGGAGCTGGAGCCGAAAAGAAGTACGACGGTAAAGGCTCAGCAGAGTAGCCATAATACTTACGCGCACCATATGGAGTACCAGACGAAGTCGGTGCTCCATATGCTGGGCTATAAGAATTATGACTACTATTCTCTGTAGGGCATTCATCACTAGAGTGGGAGGTAGCTCCACACAAACGGCAATGGAAATTGAGATGTGCCCACATATTGTGAAGATAAAACGATTCAAAAAGAAGAACACTATTGTGCGAAATACTACACCTAACAAAAATTTACTAAAGCAACCTACTATAAAACAAGAAAATGGAATAAAGAGAACAGAAATAAAATAAAAGATGTGATAAACAAATGGAAGGGCTTCTCTCTCAGATTCTCCCTCTCCAGAAAACTCACACGACTGTGTTCCCCGGCAACGGCGCCAAAAACTTGATGGCGCAAATCTCACACACCGCTATAGGCGGTAGCTCGACTGCGACACGAAATGGCAGTGTACCGATCATTCAAGTAATATAAAACGAGGAGTAATCCCCGAGTATCGAATCTCTCAAGGAACACAGTAGGTGGAGTTGACTATTGAGGAGGGACTTGAGATCGAAGTCCTTTCGAGCGGATGGATGCGGAAACGGGGATTTTGGATTGTGGAAAACAAAGAGGAAATGTTATGACTACTCCTATGCAATGCCGCTATGCAATGCTTCGCTTGGCGGGATGGAGACTAGGAAGGCCTTGAGCGCGCTGCGTCACAAGGGCGGATGGACGAGTAGGCAAACGGATGGAACGGTTCGCACCGGCAGAGTTGTGGTGGATTACACGCGCCGTTAGCACCGCTTAGCTTGGCGGATGGAAGAGTAGGCTCACGGAATGAAATCGATAAAATGAATGACAATAGCGCACCTCATACACATGAATAAATCAAAAGGAATTTCATAAAGATGAAATAAAAGTTACAGATCTAGATTTATCATGTTCTTCATCCACAAAATAGAGAGTTTAGCATACAAACATCATTTCGAAAGAATAAAGAGTAAGAGATTCGACCGACTCCGAAGCCTTGTTGGGATTCACAGTTGGAATTGCTGGGTTGACAATCCGCATCCAAGCTCTGTCCTCAACTGCGTCCGGGGTAAAGGAGGGCTGTCACTTCCTCCCAATGGCCCGTCTTCTTCGTGTCACGACCCGGCGATGTCCAAATGCTCTTTAAACCTTCCTTGATGATGAAAGTAAGATCCAATCTCTTCCTTGAAGTCCCTAGATGAATAGAGGAGGCTTAGAACGAAAAAAATGCAAAAAACGGCGCTCAAAAAGACCTAGAAACGAAGGAGTTACGGCTGTTTTCACGGAGCAGCTATTTATAGACATGTGCAGGTTTTCAATGCGCACGATCAGTGGCGCACGACCAGTGGTCATGCGCACTATGTCCAGTGGTCGTGCGATAAGCCAGTCAGGCCACTTTTTAGGTGGGAATTAATGCACGATCACTAGCGCACGACCAGAGGTCGTGCGCACTATGTCCAGTGGTCGTGCGCAGTGTTTCTGTGCAGTTTTTGCGCCCCGGAACACTCGCACAACCCCCGTGTCAACATGAAAGATCATCGGGCCACTGAAATGGGCATTCCACTCATTCTCAAATATAGAAATTAAATTGCAATATAAAGCATGAGTAAGATAGACATGAAAATACACCGAAACGGGCCTAGAAGTGCACATAACATGGAATGTCAAATATGCATGAAAACATGCCTAAAGTGTAGTTGAAAGACTAGAAAATCGGCCCAAATGAGTCCGAAAATATGTATATAATTGGGACTCATCAAGAGCCGTTTCATGCATATTTGACATTCCATGTTATGTGCACTTTATAGGCCCGTTTCGGTGTATTTTCATGTCTATCTTACTCATGCTTTATGTTGCAATTTAATTTCTATATTTGAGAATGTGTGGAATGCCCATTTCAGTGGCCCGATGATCTTTCATGTTGACACGGGGGTTGTGCGAGTGTTTCGGGGCGTAAAAACTGCACAGGAACACTGCGCACGACCACTGGACATAGTGTGCACGACCACTGGTCGTGCGCTAGTGATCGTGCATTAATTCTCACCTAAAAGGTGGCCTGACTGGCTTATCGCATGACCACTGGACATAGTGCGCATGACCACTGGTCGTGCGCCACTGATCGTGCGCATTGAAAACCTGCACCTGTCTATAAATAGCTGCTCCGCGAAAACAGCCGTAACTCCTTCGTTTCTAGGTCTTTTTGAGCGCCGTTTTTTGCGTTTTTTTCGTTCTAAGCCTCCTCTATTCATCTAGGGACTTCAAGGAAGAGATTGGATCTTAATTTCATCATCAAGGAAGGTTTAAAAAGCATTTGGACATCGCCGGGTCGTGACACAAAGAAGACGGGCCATTGGGAGGAAGTGACAGCCCTCCTTTACCCCGGACGCAGTTGAGGACCGAGCTTGGACGCGGATTGACAACCCAGCGATTCCAACCGTGAATCCCAGCAAGGCTTCGGAGTCGGTCGAATCTCTTACTCTTTATTCTTTCGAAATGATGTTTGTATGCTAAACTCTCTATTTTGCGGATGAAGAACATGATAAATCTAGATCTGTAACTTTTATTTCATCTTTATGAAATTCCTTTTGATTTATTCATGTGTATGAGGTGCGCTATTGTCATTCATTTTATCGATTTCATTTCGTGAGCCTACTCTTCCATCCGCCAAGCTAAGCGGTGCTAACGGCCCGTGTAATCCACCACGACTCCGCCGGTGCGAACCATTCCATCTGTTTGCCTACTCGTTTCGTGTCGCAGTCGAGCTACCGCCTATAGCGGTGTGTGAGATTTGCACCATCAAGTTTTTGGCGCCATTGCCGGGGAACACAGTCGTGTGAGTTTTCTGGAGAGGGAGAATCTGAGAGAGATGCCCTTCCATTTGTTTATCGCATCTTTTATTTTATTTCTGTTCTCTCTATTCCATTTTCTTGTTTTATAGTAGGTTGCTTTAGTAAATTTTTGTTAGGTGTAGTATTTCGCACAATAGTGTTCTTCTTTTTGAATCGTTTTATCTTCACACTATGTGGGCACATCTCAATTTCCGTTGTCGTTGGTGTGGAGCTACCTCCCACTCTAGTGACGAATGCCCTACGGAGAATAGTAGGCATAATTCTTATAGCCCAGCATATGGAGCACCGACTTCGTCTGGTACTCCATATGGTGCGCGTAAGTCTTATGGCTACTCTGCTGAGCCTTTACCGTCGTACTTCTTTTCGGCTCCAGCTCCCGCTGTGCCAAAGAAGCCCGCAAGGCAGTGACGGTTTTGTCAGAGCACTGATCATGTCCTGAAGGACTGTGCCGAGTATCTTCGCCAATTGGACGAAGACGACGAGCCGGATATCCGGATCATCCCAACTCCTAACTCTGGCGGCACACCTTCAACATCCAGTTATGTGTCTTTGTCACCTTCGCATCTTGAAGGGTATGGCATGGACACGGTCACCGGATGTGCGGCTGAACTATGCACCGACGTTGCTGAGCCTATTCACCATGTGCCTCCACCACTTCTTGTGGATTCGGTTCTTTCCCCTATTGTGCGTGCTATACTCATCTCCGATGACATTGTTGATGATGTGTCACAGGATGAGGTGGGTGATCTGAGTGTTGTGTCTATTCCTATGGAGGAGGACAACCTTCTAGGCGAAGAGGAGTTCTCCTCAGCACCGGTGGAGGAAATCCAAATCCTAAGCCTGGCCACCGTTGATCCTGCCGAATCTTGTAGCATTGATGACAATCCTAACTTTATTTTACTTCCCCAACCTGATGGGAGTGAGACCGGGATCACTCCCCCGATTGACGATTATTTATGTTTTTCGCCTTCTTTATTTACTGATCCCCTTCCTTCATCTGAGTCTGTGCAGGTTGAATCTTCACAGGTACTTCAGGAGGACTTGAAGCTTTTTGCTCAAGTCAATGATGAGAGCATCCTTTCACGTGAGGAGGTTTACTCCCCCTCCGTAGAGGAAGCTCCCCTCATTACCTTTTCCTCCTGCCACCTCGATGTTGACGACACCTTGCTAGGCAAGGATGTTTTTGGTGAGTTGAGTGAGGATACCTCCTCCTCTTCTTACTTTCTTTTCCCTCTACCTGTGTCAAGCAAGTATTATTATTTAGGTAGAAGGGTGACTGCCTTATCTCCGTATCGGAACCAGCTACCGAAACGGATAATGGAGCAGTTACCTGTGCATTTTCTTTTCCATACACCCATTAGCTAGAACCCTTAGTTTTTGAATAAGTCGTGCTGGGAGGACAATAACCCCAGTAGTTATCTTACTTTTCCTGCATTTTTATTTCTTTAATCATGTTTAGTTAACTGTAGTTTATTTTAGTTTGTCTTTTTCTTTTGTTTTTGTGGAGCTCACCCCTGCAGGTACTCATTGCAAATTTTGAATGGCGGGTTTGCTTCAGATTTCCACGCACCTTCTGGTATGCTCACTTGCTGAGCATTGGGTAACTTCTTCCCTAGCTTTCAATTTTGATTTTCACTATCATATCATTATGTTGTATTGTTTAGATTAAGTCTGGGGGAGAGCCGTTATATGTTACCCACTGCACGTGCACATCTCATTTACATACTAGAAGTATTTTAATTTCAGTTATTTAGTATTGTTCATCTTCACTGTACACCACTGCACCCACTTTAGCGCGCACTCGCTTGTTTGTATGCTTTCGTATATTTAATTCTTGGATGTGATGTAGGAAGTGCTGTATTAGCCAAAATAATTGCAAGATGGAGTGGAATGTTGACTCTTGTAGTGCTCTAGTTGAATACTCGTGTTTGCATAGGGATTTGAGTAGAATTAGTTTTTGTTTATGCTTCTAATTTATAATTTGTAGATTTGCGTAGATTTTAATTTATTTTACTGAAAATTGTGAATGTGGTTGAATCTTGCGGTAGCGTGGTATTGTGTGTAGGCGAATGTGAGGTTCGTGTTGCTCGAGTCGGGAGGAAGGATTACCTTTCTCGGGGGTTAAGAACTTGCCCCAAGCGACTCTCGAAGCATGGGTGCGAATGACTTGCAAGTTGAGCGTGACATAGGCCATCTATTTGGCAAGCTTGAGCTTTGTTCTACCAGTCCTATACACTAACCGTTGCTAGCCTATTTTGTGCCTACCCGATCTTTTGATTCAGCCCCACCATACTTCACCAAGGCCTAAAAGCTAATCCTATTATCGCAACCAAAAATTAAGCTAAGAGCATTTATGAATTGTAATTTTTCAATGCGGTGCGGTGATGCGTAACTTCAGTGTTGATGTGGAAGTTAAAAAAAAATGTCTTCGTGCTGAGAATTGTGCTAATTAATTTGGGGATAAAAAGAAAAGAAAAAGAAAAAGAAAAAGAAAAAAAAAATATATATATATATATATTTATCCCTAGCGCTTTAATTGAAGCATATTTTGGTATTGATTGTTGTAGGCCGTGTGCACACCCGGTTTCAAAGTCATGGCTGGGGGTGTGTTACACGTATATTATTGGGGCTGCTATGATTTAGCACTTTTGTGTGCTCATTTGGGTTGCGATTAGCCTTCACGTTTATCTTTGCATTCCAAACCGTAACCCAAGCCTCATGTATACCTAAAGTCCTATCGATTCGTCTTGTGAGTTCACTAGCGCCGTGGAGAGAGTGTTACCGGGCGAGCATATGGTTCTCGACGTTGATGGATTTCAACGGAGATAATTCCGAGTTCCGGTCTTGGGTAACATTCACCTGCGCGTCTAGCTTACTTTCGTACTACGCGAGACCACGAGATTCACCAACATTCCATTTTTGAGTAAAAATAAATTTTTTTTTACGCATTTACACTTTTATAAAGTAGCTAGCATATGTAAAAACTTCTTCTAATGAACTTCTATACACACTAGTAGGAAACTTCGCATTCTATTCCATGTTTGCAATTTTTTTGGTTAGCTATGCTTTTCCTACTCCGCCGGATATGTTTGCTCGGGACGCGCAAACAGGTAAGTCTGGGGGTGTGATGAGTCCCAATTATATACATATTTTCGGACTCATTTGGGCCGATTTTCTAGTCTTTGCACTACACTTTAGGCATGTTTTCATGCATATTTGACATTCCATGTTATGTGCACTTCTAGGCCCGTTTCGGTGTATTTTCATGTCTATCTTACTCATGCTTTATGTTGCAATTTAATTTCTATATTAGAGAATGTGTGGAATGCCCATTTCAGTGGCCCGATGATCTTTCATGTTGACACGGGGGTTGTGCGAGTGTTCCGGGGCGCAAAAACTGCACAGGAACACTACGCACGACCACTGGACATAGTGCGCACGACCACTGGTCGTGCGCTAGTGATCGTGCATTAATTCCCACCTAAAAGGTGGCCTGACTGGCTTATCGCACGACCACTGGACATAGTGCGCATGACCACTGGTCGTGCGCCACTGATCGTGCGCCACTGATCGTGCGCATTGAAAACCTGCACCTGTCTATAAATAGCTGCTCCGCGAAAACAGCCGTAACTCCTTCGTTTCTAGGTCTTTTTGAGCGCCGTTTTTTGCATTTTTTCATTCTAAGCCTCCTCTATTCATCTAGGGACTTCAACGAAGAGATTGGATCTTACTTTCATCATCAAGGAAGGTTTAAAGAGCATTTGGACATCGCCGGGTCGTGACACGAAGAAGACGGGCCATTGGGAGGAAGTGACAGCCCTCCTTTACCCCGGACGCAGTTAAGGACCGAGCTTGGACGCGGATTGACAACCCAGCGATTCCAACCGTGAATCCCAGCAAGGCTTCGGAGTCGGTCGAATCTCTTACTCTTTATTCTTTCGAAATGATGTTTGTATGCTAAACTCTCTATTTTGCGGATGAAGAACATGATAAATCTAGATCTGTAACTTTTATTTCATCTTTATGAAATTCCTTTTGATTTATTCATGTGTATGAGGTGCGCTATTGTCATTCATTTTATCGATTTCATTCCGATAGCCTACTCTTCCATACGCCAAGCTAAGCGGTGCTAACGAGCCGTGTAATCCACCACGACTCCGCCGGTGCGAACCATTCCATCTGTTTGCCTACTCGTCCATCCGCCCTTGCGACGCAGCGCGCTCAAGGCCTGCCTAGTTTCCATCCCGCCAAGCGAAGCATTGCATAGCGGCATTGCATAGGAGTAGACATAACATTTCCTCTTTGTTTTCCACAATCCAAAATCCCCGTTTCCGCATCCATCCGCTCGAAAGGACTTCGATCTCAAGTCCCTCCTCAATAGTCAACTCCACCCTACTGTGTTCCTTGAGAGATTCGATACTCGGGGATTACTCCTCATTTTATATTACTTGAACGATCGGTACACTGCCGTTTCGTGTCGCAGTCGAGCTACAGCCTATAGCGGTGTGTGAGATTTGCACCATCAAGTTTTTGGCGCCGTTGCCGGGGAACATAGTCGTGCGAGTTTTCTGGAGAGGGAGAATCTGAGAGAGAAGCCCTTCCATTTGTTTATCGCATCTTTTATTTTATTTCTGTTTTCTTTATTCCATTTTCTTGTTTTATAGTAGGTTGCTTTAGTAAATTTTTGTTAGGTGTAGTATTTCGCACAATAGTGTTCTTCTTTTTGAATCGTTTTATCTTCACACTATGTGGGCACATCTCAATTTCCGTTGCCGTTGGTGTGGAGCTACCTCCCACTCTAGTGATGAATGTCCTATGGAGAATAGTAGGCATAATTCTTATAGCCCAGCATATGGAGCACCGACTTCGTCTGGTACTCCATATGGTGCGCGTAAGTCTTATGGCTACTCTGCTGAGCCTTTACCGTCGTACTTCTTTTCGGCTCCAGCTCCCGCTGTGCCAAAGAAGCCCGCAAGGCAGTGCCGGTTTTGTCAGAGCACTGATCATGTCCTGAAGGACTTTGCCGAGTATCTTCGCCAATTGGACGAAGATGACGAGCCAGATATCCGGATCGTCCCAACTCCTAACTCTGGCGGCACACCTTCAACATCCAGTTATGTGTCTTTGTCACCTTCGCATCTTGAAGAGTATGGCATGGACACGGTCACCGGATGTGCGGCTGATCTATGCACCGACATTGCTGAGCCTATTCACCATGTGCCTCCACCACTTCTTGTGGATTCGGTTCTTTCCCCTGTTGTGCGTGCTATACTCATCTCCGATGACATTGTTGATGATGTGTCGCAGGATGAGGTGGGTGATCTGAGTGTTGTGCCTATTCCTATGGAGGGGGACAACCTTCTAGGTGAAGAGGAGTTCTCCTCAGCACCGGTGGAGGAAGTCCAAATCCTAAGCCTGGCCCTAGTTGATCCCGCCGAATCTTGTAGCATTGATGACAATCCTAACTTTATTTTACTTCCCCAACCTGATGGGAGTGAGACCGGGATCACTCCCCCGATTGACGATTAATTATTGTTTTCGCCTTCTTTATTTCCTGATCCCCTTCCTTCATATGAGTCTGTGCAGGTTGAATCTTCACAGGTACTGCAGGAGGACTTGGAGCTTTTTGCTCAAGTCAATGATGAGAGCATCCTTTCACGTGAGGAGGTTTACTCCCCCTCCGTAGAGGAAGCTCCCCTCATTACCTTTTCCTCCTGCCACCTCGATGTTGACGACACCTTGCTAGGCAAGGATGTTTTTGGTGAGTTGAGTGAGGATACCTCCTCCTCTTCTTACTTTCTTTTCCCTCTACCTGTGTCAAGCAGGTATTATTATTTAGGTAGAGGGGTGACTGCCTCATCTCCGTATTGGAACCAGCTACCGAAACGGATAATGGAGCAGTTACCTGTGCATTTTCTTTTCCATACACCCATTAGCTAGAACCCTTAGTTTTTGAATAAGTCGTGCTGGGAGGACAATAACCCCAGTAGTTATCTTACTTTTCCTGCATTTTTATTTCTTCTAATCATGTTTAGTTAACTGTAGTTTATTTTAGTTTGTCTTTTTCTTTTGTTTTTGTGGAGCTCACCCCTGCAGGTACTCATTGCAAATTCTGAATGGCGGGTTTGCTTCAGATTTCCACGCACCTTCTGGTATGCTCACTTGCTGAGCATTGGGTAACTTCTTCCCTAGCTTTCAATTTTGATTTTCACTGTCATATCATTATGTTGTATTGTTTAGATTAAGTCTGGGGGAGAGCCGTTATATGTTACCCACTGCACGTGCACATCTCATTTGCATACTATAAGTATTTTAATTTCAGTTATTTAGTATTGTTCATCTTCACTGTACACCACTGCACCCACTTTAGCGCGCACTCGCTTGTTTGTATGCTTCCGTATATTCAATTCTTGGATGTGATGTAGGAAGTGGTGTATTAGCCAAAATAATTGCAAGATGGAGTGGAATGTTGACTCTTGTAGTGCTCTAGTTGAATACTCGTGTTTGCATAGGGATTTGAGTAGAATTAGTTTTTGTTTATGCTTCTAATTTATAATTTGTAGATTTGCGTAGATTTTAATTTATTTTACTCAAAATGGTGAATGTGGTTGAATCTTGCGGTAGCGTGGTATTGTGTGTAGGCGAATGTGAGGTTCGTGTTGCTCGAGTCGGGAGGAAGGATTACCTTTCTCGGGGTTAAGAACTTGCCCCAAGCGACTCTCGAAGCATGGGTGCGAATGACTTGCAAGTTGAGCGTGACATAGGCCATCTATTTGGCAAGCTTGAGCTTTGTTCTACCACTCCTATACACTAACCGTTGCTAGCCTATTTTGTGCCTACCCGATGTTTTGATTCAGCCCCACCATACTTCACCAAGGCCTAAAAGCTAATCCTATTATCGCAACCAAAAATTAAGCTAAGAGCATTTATGAATTGTAATTTTTCAATGCGGTGCGGTGATGCGTAACTTCAGTGTTGATGTGGAAGTTAAAAAAAAAATGTCTTCGTGCTGAGAATTGTGCTAATTAATTTGGGGATAAAAAGAAAAGAAAAAGAAAAAGAAAATATATATATATTTATCCCTAGCGCTTTAATTGAAGCATATTTTGGTATTGATTGTTGTAGGCCGTGTGCACACCCGGTTTCAAAGTCATGTCTGGGGGTGTGTTACACGTGTATTATTGGGGCTGCTATGATTTAGCACTTTTGTGTGCTCATTTGGGTTGCGATTAGCCTTCACGTTTATCTTTGCATTCCAAACCGTAACCCAAGCCTCATGTATACCTAAAGTCCTATCGATTCGACTTGTGAGTTCACTAGCGTCGTGGAGAGAGTGTGACCGGGCGAGCATATGGTTCTCGACGTTGATGGATTTCAACGGAGATAATTCCGAGTTCCGGTCTTGGGTAACATTCACCTGCGCGTCTAGCTTACTTTCGTACTACGCGAGACCACGAGATTCACCAACATTCCATTTTTGAGTAAAAATAAATTTTTTTTTTATGCATTTACACTTTTATAAAGTAGCTAGCATATGTAAAAACTTCTTCTAATGAACTTCTATACACACTAGTAGGAAACTTCGCATTCTATTCCATGTTTGCAATTTTTTTGGTTAGCTATGCTTTTCGTACTCCGCCGGATATGTTTGCTCGGGACGCGCAAACAGGTAAGTCTGGGGGTGTGATGAGTCCCAATTATATACATATTTTCGGACTCATTTGGGCCGATTTTCTAGTCTTTGCACTACACTTTAGGCATGTTTTCATGCATATTTGACATTCCATGTTATGTGCACTTCTAGGCCCGTTTCAGTGTATTTTCATGTCTATCTTACTCATGCTTTATGTTGCAATTTAATTTCTATATTTGAGAATGTGTGGAATGCCCATTTCAGTGGCCCGATGATCTTTCATGTTGACACGGGGGTTGTGCGAGTGTTCCGGGGCGCAAAAACTGCACAGGAACACTGCGCACGTACACTGGACATAGTGCGCACGACCAGTGGTCGTGCGCTAGTGATCGTGCATTAATTCCCACCTAAAAGGTGGCCTGACTGGCTTATCGCACGACCACTGGACATAGTGCGCATGACCACTGGTCGTGCGCCAATGAACGTGCGCATTGAAAACCTGCACCTGTCTATAAATAGCTGCTCCGCGAAAACAGCCGTAACTCCTTCGTTTCTAGGTCTTTTTGAGGGCCGTTTTTTGCGTTTTTTCGTTCTAAGCCTCCTCTATTCATCTAGGGACTTCAAGGAAGAGATTGGATCTTACTTTCATCATCAAGGAAGGTTTAAAGAGCATTTGGACATCGCCGGGTCGTGACACGAAGAAGACGGGCCATTGGGAGGAAGTGACAGCCCTCCTTTACCCCGGACGTAGTTGAGGACCGAGCTTGGACGCAGATTGACAACCCAGTGATTCCAACCGTGAATCCCAGCAAGGCTTCATAGTCGGTCGAATCTCTTACTCTTTATTCTTTCGAAATGATGTTTGTATGCTAAACTCTCTATTTTGCGGATGAAGAACATGATAAATCTAGATCTGTAACTTTTATTTCATTTTTATGAAATTCCTTTTGATTTATTCATGTGTATGAGGTGCGCTATTGTCATTCATTTTATCGATTTCATTCCGTGAGCCTACTCTTCCATCCGCCAAGCTAAGCGGTGCTAACGGCCCGTGTAATCCACCACGACTCCGCCGGTGCGAACCATTCCATCTGTTTGCCTACTTGTCCATCCGCCCTTGCGACGCAGCGCGCTCAAGGCCTACCTAGTCTCCATCCCGCCAAGCGAAGCATTGCATAGCGGCATTGCATAAGAGTAGTCATAACATTTCCTCTTTGTTTTCCACAATCCAAAATCTCCGTTTCCGCATCCATCCGCTCGAAAGGACTTCGATCTCAAGTCCCTCCTCAATAGTCAACTCCACCCTACTGTGTTCCTTGAGAGATTCGATACTCGGGGATTACTCCTCGTTTTATATTACTTGAACGATCGGTACACTGCAGTTTCGTGTCGCAGTCGAGCTACCGCTTATAGCGGTGTGTGAGATTTGCACCATCAAGTTTTTGGCGCCGTTGCCGGGGAACATACTCGTGCGAGTTTTCTGGAGAGCGAGAATCTGAGAGAGAAGCCCTTCCATTTGTTTATCGCATCTTTTACTTTATTTCTGTTTTCTTTATTCCATTTTCTTGTTTTATAGTAGGTTGCTTTAGTAAATTTTTGTTAGGTGTAGTATTTCGCACAATAGTGTTCTTCTTTTTGAATCGTTTTATCTTCACACTATGTGGGCACATCTCAATTTCCGTTGCCGTTGGTGTGGAGCTACCTCCCACTCTAGTGATGAATGCCCTATGGAGAATAGTAGGCATAATTCTTATAGCCCAGCATATGGAGCACCGACTTTGTCTGGTACTCCATATGGTGCGCGTAAGTCTTATGGCTACTCTGCTGAGCCTTTACCGTCGTACTTCTTTTCGGCTCCAGCTCCCGCTGTGCCAAAGAAGCCCGCAAGGTAGTGCCGGTTTTGTCAGAGCACTGATCATGGCCTGAAGGACTGTGCCGAGTATCTTCGCCAATTGGACGAAGACGACGAGCCGGATATCCGGATCGTCGAAACTCCTAACTCTGGCGGCACACCTTCAACATCCAGTTATGTGTCTTTGTCACCTTCGCATCTTGAAGAGTATGGCATGGACACGGTCACCGGATGTGCGGCTGATCTATGCACCGACATTGCTGAGCCTATTCACCATGTGCCTCCACCACTTCTTGTGGATTCGGTTCTTTCCCCTGTTGTGCGTGCTATACTCATCTCCGATGACATTGTTGATGATGTGTCGCAGGATGAGGTGGGTGATCTGAGTGTTGTGCCTATTCCTATGGAGGGGGACAACCTTCTAGGTGAAGAGGAGTTCTCCTCAGCACCGGTGGAGGATGTCCAAATCCTAAGCCTGGCCACCGTTGATCCCGCCGAATCTTGTAGCATTGATGATAATCCTAACTTTATTTTACTTCCCCAACCTGATGGGAGTGAGACCGGGATCACTCCCCCGATTGACGATTAATTATTGTTTTCGCCTTCTTTATTTCCTGATCCCCATCCTTCATCTGAGTCTGTGCAGGTTGAATCTTCACAGGTACTTTAGGAGGACTTGGAGCTTTTTGCTCAAGTCAATGATGAGAGCATCCTTTCACGTGAGGAGGTTTACTCCCCCTCCGTAGAGGAAGCTCCCCTCATTACCTTTTCCTCCTGCCACCTCGATGTTGATGACACCTTGCTAGGCAAGGATGTTTTTGGTGAGTTGAGTGACGATACCTCCTCCTCTTCTTACTTTCTTTTCCCTCTACCTGTGTCAAGCAGGTATTATTATTTAGGTAGAGGGGTGACTGCCTTATCTCCGTATTGGAACCAGCTACCGAAACGGATAATGGAGCAGTTACCTGTGCATTTTCTTTTCCATACACCCATTAGCTAGAACCCTTAGTTTTTGAATAAGTCGTGCTGGGAGGACAATAACCCCAGTAGTTATCTTACTTTTCCTGCATTTTTATTTCTTCTAATCATGTTTAGTTAACTGTAGTTTATTTTAGTTTGTCTTTTTCTTTTGTTTTTGTGGAGCTCACCCCTGCAGGTACTCATTGCAAATTCTGAATGGCGGGTTTGCTTCAGATTTCCACACACCTTCTGGTATGCTCACTTGCTCAACATTGGGTAACTTCTTCCCTAGCTTTCAATTTTGATTTTCACTGTCATATCATTATGTTGTATTGTTTAGATTAAGTCTGGGGGAGAGCCGTTATATGTTACCCACTGCACGTGCACATATCATTTGCATATTAGAAGTATTTTAATTTCAGTTATTTAGTATTGTTCATCTTCACTGTACACCACTGCACCCACTTTAGCGCGCACTCGCTTGTTTGTATGCTTCCGTATATTCAATTCTTGGATGTGATGTAGGAAGTGCTGTATTAGCCAAAATAATTGCAAGATGGAGTGGAATGTTGACTCTTGTAGTGCTCTAGTTGAATACTCGTGTTTGCATAGGGATTTGAGTAGAATTAGTTTTTGTTTATGCTTCTAATTTATATTTTGTAGATTTGCGTAGATTTTAATTTATTTTACTCAAAATGGTGAATGTGGTTGAATCTTGCGGTAGCGTGGTATTGTGTGTAGGCGAATGTGAGGTTCGTGTTGCTCGAGTCGGGAGGAAGGATTACCTTTCTCGGGGGTTAAGAACTTGCCCCAAGCGACTCTCAAAGCATGGGTGCGAATGACTTGCAAGTTGAGCGTGACATAGGCCATCTATTTGGCAAGCTTGAGCTTTGTTCTACCACTCCTATACACTAACCGTTGCTAGCCTATTTTGTGCCTACCCGATCTTTTGATTCAGCCCCACCATACTTCACCAAGGCCTAAAAGCTAATCCTATTATCGCAACCAAAAATTAAGCTAAGAGCATTTATGAATTGTAATTTTTCAATGCGGTGCGGTGATGCGTAACTTCAGTGTTGATGTGGAAGTTAAAAAAAAATGTCTTCGTGCTGAGAATTGTGCTAATTAATTTGGGGATAAAAAGAAAAGAAAAAGAAAAAGAAAAAGAAAAAAAAAATATATATATATATATATATATTTATCCCTAGCGCTTTAATTGAAGCATATTTTGGTATTGATTGTTGTAGGCCGTGTGCACACCCGGTTTCAAAGTCATGTCTGGGGGTGTGTTACACGTGTATTATTGGGGCTGCTATGATTTAGCACTTTTGTGTGCTCATTTGGGTTGCGATTAGCCTTCACGTTTATCTTTGCATTCCAAACCGTAACCCAAGCCTCATGTATACCTAAAGTCCTATCGATTCGTCTTGTGAGTTCACTAGCGCCGTGGAGAGAGTGTGACCGGGCGAGCATATGGTTCTCGACGTTGATGGATTTCAACGGAGATAATTCCGAGTTCCGGTCTTGGGTAACATTCACCTGCGCGTCTAGCTTACTTTCGTACTATGCGAAACCACGAGATTCACCAACATTCCATTTTTGAGTAAAAATAAATTTTTTTTTTACGCATTTACACTTTTATAAAGTAGCTAGCATATGTAAAAACTTCTTCTAATGAACTTCTATACACACTAGTAGGAAACTTCGCATTCTATTCCATGTTTGCAATTTTTTTGGTTAGCTATGCTTTTCCTACTCCGCCGGATATGTTTGCTCGGGACGCGCAAACAGGTAAGTCTGGGGGTGTGATGAGTCCCAATTATATACATATTTTCGGACTCATTTGGGCCGATTTTCTAGTCTTTGCACTACACTTTAGGCATGTTTTCATGCATATTTGACATTCCATGTTATGTGCACTTCTAGGCCCGTTTCGGTGTATTTTCATGTCTATCTTACTCATGCTTTATGTTGCAATTTAATTTCTATATTTGAGAATGTGTGGAATGCCCATTTCAGTGGCCCGATGATCTTTCATGTTGACACGGGGGTTGTGCGAGTGTTCCGGGGCGCAAAAACTGCACAGGAACACTGCGCACGACCACTGGACATAGTGCGCACGACCACTGGTCGTGCGCTAGTGATCGTGCATTAATTCCCACCTAAAAAGTGGCCTGACTGGCTTATCGCACGACCACTGGACATAGTGCGCATTACCACTGGTCGTGCGCCACTGATCGTGCGCATTGAAAACCTGCACCTGTCTATAAATAGCTCCTCCGCGAAAACAGCCGTAACTCCTTCGTTTCTAGGTCTTTTTGAGCGCCGGTTTTTGCGTTTTTTCATTCTAAGCCTCCTCTATTCATCTAGGGACTTCAAGGAAGAGATTGGATCTTACTTTCATCATCAAGGAAGGTTTAAAGAGCATTTGGACATCGCCGGGTCGTGACACGAAGAAGACGGGCCATTGGGAGGAAGTGACAGCCCTCCTTTACATCGGACGCAGTTGAGGACCGAGCTTGGACGCGGATTGACAACCCAGCGATTCCAACCGTGAATCCCACCAAGGCTTCGTAGTCGGTCGAATCTCTTACTCTTTATTCTTTCGAAATGATGTTTGTATGCTAAACTCTCTATTTTGCGGATGAAGAACATGATAAATCTAGATCTGTAACTTTTATTTCATCTTTATGAAATTCCTTTTGATTTATTCATGTGTATGAGGTGCGCTATTGTCATTCATTTTATCGATTTCATTCCGTGAGCCTACTCTTCCATCCGCCAAGCTAAGCGGTGCTAACGGCCCGTGTAATCCACCACGACTCCGCCGGTGCGAACCATTCCATCTGTTTGCCTACTCGTCAATCCGCCCTTGCGACGCAGCGCGCTCAAGGCCTGCCTAGTCTCCATCCCGCCAAGCGAAGCATTGCATAGCGGCATTGCATAGGAGTAGTCATAACATTTCCTCTTTGTTTTCCACAATCCAAAATCCCCGTTTCCGCATCCATCCGCTCGAAAGGACTTCGATCTCAAGTCCCTCCTCAATAGTCAACTCCACCCTACTGTGTTCCTTGAGAGATTCGATACTCTGGGATTACTCCTCGTTTTATATTACTTGAACGATCGGTACACTGCCGTTTCGTGTCGCAGTCGAGCTACCGCCTATAGCGGTGTGTGAGATTTGCACCATCAAGTTTTTGGCGCCGTTGCCGGGGAACATAGTCGTGCAAGTTTTTTGGAGAGGGAGAATCTGAGAGAGAAGCCCTTCCATTTGTTTATCGCATCTTTTATTTTATTTCTGTTTTCTTTATTCCATTTTCTTGTTTTATAGTAGGTTGCTTTAGTAAATTTTTGTTAGGTGTAGTATTTCGCACAATAGTGTTCTTCTTTTTGAATCGTTTTATCTTCACACTATGTGGGCACATCTCAATTTCCGTTGCCGTTGGTGTGGAGCTACCTCCCACTCTAGTGATGAATGCCCTATGGAGAATAGTAGGCATAATTCTTATAGCCCAGCATATGGAGCACCGACTTCGTCTGGTACTCCATATGGTGCGCGTAAGTCTTATGGATACTCTACTGAGCCTTTACCGTCGTACTTCTTTTCGGCTCCAGCTCCCGCTGTGCCAAAGAAGCCCGCAAGGCAGTGCCGGTTTTGTCAGAGCACTGATCATGTCCTGAAGGACTGTGCCGAGTATCTTCGCCAATTGGACGAAGACGACGAGCCGGATATCCGGATCGTCCCAACTCCTAACTCTGGCGGCACACCTTCAACATCCAGTTATGTGTCTTTGTCACCTTCGCATCTTGAAGAGTATGGCATGGACACGGTCACCGGATGTGCGGCTGATCTATGCACCGACATTGCTGAGCCTATTCACCATGTGCCTCCACCACTTCTTGTGGATTCGGTTCTTTCCCCTGTTGTGCGTGCTATACTCATCTCCGATGACATTGTTGATGATGTGTCGCAGGATGAGGTGGGTGATCTGAGTGTTGTGCCTATTCCTATGGAGGGGGACAACCTTCTAGGTGAAGAGGAGTTCTCCTCAGCACTGGTGGAGGAAGTCCAAATCCTAAGCCTGGCCACCGTTGATCCCGCCGAATCTTGTAGCATTGATGACAATCCTAACTTTATTTTACTTCCCCAACCTGATGGGAGTGAGACCGGGATCACTCCCCCGATTGACGATTAATTATTGTTTTCGCCTTCTTTATTTCCTGATCCCCTTCCTTCATCTGAGTCTGTGCAGGTTGAATCCTCACAAGTACTTCAGGAGGACTTGGAGCTTTTTGCTCAAGTCAATGATGAGAGCATCCTTTCACGTGAGGAGGTTTACTCCCCCTCCGTAGAGGAAGCTCCCCTCATTACCTTTTCCTCCTGCCACCTCGATGTTGACGACACCTTGCTAGGCAAGGATGTTTTTGGTGAGTTGAGTGAGGATACCTCCTCCTCTTCTTACTTTCTTTTGCCTCTACCTGTGTCAAGCAGGTATTATTATTTAGGTAGAGGGGTGACTGCCTTATCTCCGTATTGGAACCAGCTACCGAAACGGATAATGGAGCAGTTACCTGTGCATTTTCTTTTTCATACACCCATTAGCTAGAACCCTTAGTTTTTGAATAAGTCATGCTGGGAGGACAATAACCCCAGTAGTTATCTTACTTTTCCTGCATTTTTATTTCTTCTAATCATGTTTAGTTAACTGTAGTTTATTTTAGTTTGTCTTTTTCTTTTGTTTTTGTGGAGCTCACCCCTGCAGGTACTCATTGCAAATTCTGAATGGCGGGTTTGCTTCAGATTTCCACGCACCTTCTGGTATGCTCACTTGCTGAGCATTGGGTAACTTCTTCCCTAGCTTTCAATTTTGATTTTCACTGTCATATCATTATGTTGTATTGTTTAGATTAAGTCTGGGGGAGAGCCGTTATATGTTACCCACTGCACGTGCACATCTCATTTGCATACTAGAAGTATTTTAATTTCAGTTATTTAGTATTGTTCATCTCACTGTACACCACTGCACCCACTTTAGCGCGCACTCGCTTGTTTGTATGCTTCCGTATATTCAATTCTTGGATGTGATGTAGGAAGTGCTGTATTAGCCAAAATAATTGCAAGATGGAGTGGAATGTTGACTCTTGTAGTGCTCTAGTTGAATACTCGTGTTTGCATAGGGATTTGAGTAGAATTAGTTTTTGTTTATGCTTCTAATTTATAATTTGTAGATTTGCGTAGATTTTAATTTATTTTACTCAAAATGGTGAATGTGGTTGAATCTTGCGGTAGAGTGGTATTGTGTGTAGGCGAATGTGAGGTTTGTGTTGCTCGAGTCGGGAGGAAGGATTACCTTTCTTGGGGGTTAAGAACTTGCCCCAAGCGACTCTCGAAGCATGGGTGCGAATGACTTGCAAGTTGAGCGTGACATAGGCCATCTATTTGGCAAGCTTGAGCTTTGTTCTACCACTCCTATAAACTAACCGTTGCTAGCCTATTTTGTGCCTACCCGATCTTTTGATTCAGCCCCACCATACTTCACCAAGGCCTAAAAGCTAATCCAATTATCGCAACCAAAAATTAAGCTAAGAGCATTTATGAATTGTAATTTTCAATGCGGTGCGGTGATGCGTAACTTCAGTGTTGATGTGGAAGTTAAAAAAAAATGTCTTCGTGCTGAGAATTGTGCTAATTAATTTGGGGATAAAAAGAAAAGAAAAAGAAAAAAAAAATATATATATATATATTTATCCCTAGCGCTTTAATTGAAGCATATTTTGGTATTGATTGTTGTAGGCCGTGTGCACACCCGGTTTCAAAGTCATGTCCGGGGGTGTGTTACGCGTGTATTATTGGGGCTGCTATGATTTAGCACTTTTGTGTGCTCATTTGGGTTGCGATTAGCCTTCACGTTTATCTTTGCATTCCAAACCGTAACCCAAGCCTCATGTATACCTAAAGTCCTATCGATTCGTCTTGTGAGTTCACTAGCGCCGTGGAGAGAGTGTGACCGGGCGAGCATATGGTTCTCGACGTTGATGGATTTCAACGGAGATAATTCCGAGTTCCGGTCTTGGGTAACATTCACCTGCGCGTCTAGCTTACTTTCGTACTACGCGAGACCACCAGATTCACCAACATTCCATTTTTGAGTAAAAATAAATTTTTTTTTACGCATTTACACTTTTATAAAGTAGCTAGCATATGTAAAAACTTCTTCTAATGAACTTCTATACACACTAGTAGGAAACTTCGCATTCTATTCCATGTTTGCAATTTTTTTGGTTAGCTATGCTTTTCCTACTCCGCCGGATATGTTTGCTCGGGACGCGCAAACAGGTAAGTCTGGGGGTGTGATGAGTCCCAATTATATACATATTTTTGGACTCATTTGGGCCGATTTTCTAGTCTTTGCACTACACTTTAGGCATGTTTTCATGCATATTTGACATTCCATGTTATGTGCACTTTTAGGCCCGTTTCGGTGTATTTTCATGTCTATCTTACTCATGCTTTATGTTGCAATTTAATTTCTATATTTGAGAATGTGTGGAATGCCCATTTCAGTGGCCCGATGATCTTTCATGTTGACACGGGGTTGTGCGAGTGTTCCGGGGCGCAAAAACTGCACAGGAACACTGCGAACGACCACTGGACATAGTGTGCACGACCACTGGTCGTGCGCTAGTGATCGTGCATTAATTCCCACCTAAAAAGTGGCCTGACTGGCTTATCGCACGACCACTGTTCATAGTGCGCATTACCACTGGTCGTGCGCCACTGATCGTGCGCATTGAAAACCTGCACCTGTCTATAAATAGCTGCTCCGCGAAAACAGCCGTAACTCCTTCGTTTCTAGGTCTTTTTGAGCGCCGGTTTTTGCGTTTTTTTCGTTCTAAGCCTCCTCTATTCATCTAGGGACTTCAAGGAAGAGATTGGATCTTACTTTCATCATCAAGGAAGGTTTAAAGAGCATTTGGACATCGCCGGGTCGTGACACGAAGAAGACGGGCCATTGGGAGGAAGTGACAGCCCTCCTTTACCCCAGACGCAGTTGAGGACCGAGCTTGGACGCGGATTGACAACCCAGCGATTCCAACCATGAATCCCAGCAAGGCTTTGTAGTCGGTCGAATCTCTTACTCTTTATTCTTTCGAAATGATGTTTGTATGCTAAACTCTCTATTTTGCGGATGAAGAACATGATAAATCTAGATCTGTAACTTTTATTTCATCTTTATGAAATTCCTTTTGATTTATTCATGTATATGAGGTGCGCTATTGTCATTCATTTTATCGATTTCATTCCGTGAGCCTACTCTTCCATCCGCCAAGCTAAGCGGTGCTAACGGCCCGTGTAATCCACCACGACTCCGCCGGTGCGAACCATTCCATTTGTTTGCCTACTCGTCCATCCGCCCTTGCGACGCAGCACGCTCAAGGCCTGCCTAGTCTCCATCCCGCCAAGCGAAGCATTGCATAGCGGCATTGCATAGGAGTAGTCATAACATTTCCTCTTTGTTTTCCACAATCCAAAATCCCCGTTTCCGCATCCATCCGCTCGAAAGGACTTCGATCTCAAGTCCCTCCTCAATAGTCAACTCCACCCAACTGTGTTCCTTAAGAGATTCGATACTCGGGGATTACTCCTTATTTTATATTACTTGAACGATCGGTACACAGCCGTTTCGTGTCGCAGTCGAGCTACCGCCTATAGCGGTGTGTGAGATTTGCACCATCAAGTTTTTGGCGCCGTTGCCGGGGAACATAGTCGTGCGAGTTTTCTGGAGAGGGAGAATCTGAGAGAGAAGCCCTTCCATTTGTTTATCACATCTTTTATTTTATTTCTGTTTTCTTTATTCCATTTTCTTGTTTTATAGTAGGTTGCTTTAGTAAATTTTTTTTAGGTGTAGTATTTCGCACAATAGTGTTCTTCTTTTTGAATCGTTTTATCTTCACACTATGTGGGCACATCTCAATTTCCGTTGCCGTTGGTGTGGAGCTACCTCCCACTCTAGTGATGAATGCCCTATGGAGAATAGTAGGCATAATTCTTATAGCCCAGAATATGGAGCACCGACTTCGTCTGGTACTCCATATGGTGCGCGTAAGTCTTATGGCTACTCTGCTGAGCCTTTACCGTCGTACTTCTTTTCGGCTCCAGCTCCCGCTGTGCCAAAGAAGCCCGCAAGGCAGTGCCGGTTTGGTCAGAGCACTGATCATGTCCTGAAGGACTGTGCCGAGTATCTTCGCCAATTGGACGAAGACGACGAGCCGGATATTCGGATCGTCCCAACTCCTAACTCTGGCGGCACACCTTCAACATCCAGTTATGTGTCTTTGTCACCTTCGCATCTTGAAGAGTATGGCATGGACACGGTCACCGGATGTGCGGCTGACCTATGCACCGACATTGCTGAGCCTATTCACCATGTGCCTCCACCACTTCTTGTGGATTCGGTTCTTTCCCCTGTTGTGCGTGCTATACTCATCTCCGATGACATTGTTGATGATGTGTCGCAGGATGAGGTGGGTGATCTGAGTGTTGTGCCTATTCCTATGGAGGGGGACAACCTTCTAGGTGAAGAGGAGTTCTCCTCAGCACCGGTGGAGGAAGTCCAAATCCTAAGCCTGGCCACCATTGATCCCGCCGAATCTTGTAGCATTGATGACAATCCTAACTTTATTTTACTTCCCCAACCTGATGGGAGTGAGACCGGGATCACTCCCCCGATTGACGATTAATTATGTTTTTCGCCTTCTTTATTTCCTGATCCCCTTCCTTCATCTGAGTCTGTGCAGGTTGAATCTTCACAGGTACTTCAGGAGGACTTGGAGATTTTTGCTCAAGTCAATGATGAGAGCATCCTTTCACGTGAGGAGGTTTACTCCCCCTCCGTAGAGGAAGCTCCCCTCATTACCTTTTCCTCCTGCCACCTCGATGTTGACGACAGCTTGCTAGGCAAGGATGTTTTTGGTGAGTTGAGTGAGGATACCTCCTCCTCTTCTTACTTTCTTTTCCCTCTACCTGTGTCAAGCAGGTATTATTATTTAGGTAGAGGGGTGACTGCCTTATCTCCGTATTGGAACCAGCTACCGAAACGGATAATGGAGCAGTTACCTGTGCATTTTCTTTTCCATACACCCATTAGCTAGAACCCTTAGTTTTTGAATAAGTCGTGCTGGGAGGACAATAACCCCAGTAGTTATCTTACTTTTCCTGCATTTTTATTTCTTCTAATCATGTTTAGTTAACTGTAGTTTATTTTAGTTTGTCTTTTTCTTTTGTTTTTGTGGAGCTCACCCCTGCAGGTACTCATTGCAAATTCTGAATGGCGGGTTTGCTTCAGATTTCCACGCACCTTCTGGTATGCTCACTTGCTGAGCATTGGGTAACTTCTTCCCTAGCTTTCAATTTTGATTTTCACTGTCATATCATTATGTTGTATTGTTTAGATTAAGTCTGGGGGAGAGCCGTTATATGTTACCCACTGCACGTGCACATCTCATTTGCATACTAGAAGTATTTTAATTTCAGTTATTTAGTATTGTTCATCTTCACTGTACACCACTGCACCCACTTTAGCGCGCACTCGCTTGTTTGTATGCTTCCGTATATTCAATTCTTGGATGTGATGTAGGAAGTGCTGTATTAGCCAAAATAATTGCAAGATGGAGAGGAATGTTGACTCTTGTAGTGCTCTAGTTGAAATTCGTGTTTGCATAGGGATTTGAGTAGAATTAGTTTTTGTTTATGCTTCTAATTTATAATTTGTAGATTTGCGTAGATTTTAATTTATTTTACTCAAAATGGTGAATGTGGTTGAATCTTGCGGTAGTGTGGTATTGTGTGCAGGCGAATGTGAGGTTCGTGTTGCTCGAGTTGGGAGGAAGGATTACCTTTCTCGGGGGTTAAGAACTTGCCCCAAGCGACTCTCGAAGCATGGGTGCGAATGACTTGCAAGTTGAGCGTGACATAGGCCATCTATTTGACAAGCTTGAGCTTTGTTCTACCACTCCTATACACTAACCGTTGCTAGCCTATTTTGTGCCTACCCGATCTTTTGATTCAGCCCCACCATACTTCACCAAGGCCTAAAAGCTAATCCTATTATCGCAACCAAAAATTAAGCTAAGAGCATTTATGAATTGTAATTTTTCAATGCGGTGCGGTGATGCGTAACTTCAGTGTTGATGTGGAAGTTAAAAAAAAATGTCTTCGTGCTGAGAATTGTGCTAATTAATTTGGGGATAAAAAGAAAAGAAAAAGAAAAAGAAATATATATATTTATATATATATATATATATATTTATCCCTAGCGCTTTAATTGAAGCATATTTTGGTATTGATTGCTGTAGGCCGTGTGCACACCCGGTTTCAAAGTCATGTCTGGGGGTGTGTTACACGTGTATTATTGGGGCTGCTATGATTTAGCACTTTTGTGTGCTCATTTGGGTTGCGATTAGCCTTCACGTTTATCTTTGTATTCCAAACCGTAACCCAAGCCTCATGTATACCTAAAGTCCTATCGATTCGTCTTGTGAGTTCACTAGCGCCGTGGAGAGAGTGTGACCTGGCGAGCATATGGTTCTCGACGTTGATGGATTTCAACGGAGATAATTCCGAGTTCCGGTCTTGGGTAACATTCACCTGCGCGTCTAGCTTACTTTCGTACTACGCGAGACCACGAGATTCACCAACATTCCATTTTAGAGTAAAAATAATTTTTTTTTTACGCATTTACACTTTTATAAAGTAGCTAGCATATGTAAAAACTTCTTCTAATGAACTTCTATACACACTAGTAGGAAACTTCGCATTCTATTCCATGTTTGCAATTTTTTTGGTTAGCTATGCTTTTCCTACTCCGCCGGATATGTTTGCTCGGGACGCGCAAACAGGTAAGTCTGGGGGTGTGATGAGTCCCAATTATATACATATTTTCGGACTCATTTGGGCCGATTTTCTAGTCTTTGCACTACACTTTAGGCATGTTTTCATGCATATTTGACATTTCATGTTATGTGCACTTCTAGGCCCGTTTCGGTGTATTTTCATGTCTATCTTACTCATGCTTTATGTTGCAATTTAATTTCTATATTTGAGAATGTGTGGAATGCCAATTTCAGTGGCCCGATGATCTTTCATGTTGACACGGGGGTTGTGCGAGTGTTCCGGGGCGCAAAAACTTCACATGAACACTGCGCACGACCACTGGACATAGTGCGCATGACCACTGGTCGTGCGCTAGTGATCGTGCATTAATTCCCACCTAAAAGGTGGCCTGACTGGCTTATCGCACGACCACTGGACATAGTGCGCATGACCACTGGTCGTGCGCCACTGATCGTGCGCATTGAAAACCTGCACCTGTCTATAAATAGCTGCTCCGCGAAAACAGCCGTAACTCCTTCGTTTCTAGGTCTTTTTGAGCGCCGTTTTTTGCGTTTTTTCGTTCTAAGCCTCCTCTATTCATCTAGGGACTTCAAGGAAGAGATTGGATCTTACTTTCATCATCAAGGAAGGTTTAAAGAGCATTTGGACATCGCCGGGTCGTGACACGAAGAAGACGGGCCATTGGGAGGAAGTGACAGCCTCCTTTACCCCGGACGCAGTTGAGGACCGAGCTTGCACGCGGATTGACAACCCAGCGATTCCAACCGTGAATCCCAGCAAGGCTTCATAGTCGGTCGAATCTCTTACTCTTTATTCTTTCGAAATGATGTTTGTATGCTAAACTCTCTATTTTGCGGATGAAGAACATGATAAATCTAGATCTGTAACTTTTATTTCATCTTTATGAAATTCCTTTTGATTTATTCATGTGTATGAGGTGCGCTATTGTCATTCATTTTATCGATTTCATTCCGTGAGCCTACTCTTCCATCCGCCAAGCTAAGCGGTGCTAACGGCCCGTGTAATCCACCAGGACTCCGCCGGTGCGAACCATTCCATCTGTTTGCCTACTTGTCCATCCGCCCTTGCGACACAGCGCGCTCAAGGCCTGCCTAGTCTCCATCCCGCCAAGCGAAGCATTGCATAGCGGCATTGCATAGGAGTAGTCATAACATTTCCTCTTTGTTTTCCACAATCCAAAATCTCCGTTTCCGCATCCATCCGCTCGAAAGGACTTCGATCTCAAGTCCCTCCTCAATAGTCAACTCCAGCCTACTGTGTTCCTTGAGAGATTCGATACTCGGGGATTACTCCTCATTTTATATTACTTGAACGATCGGTACACTGCCGTTTCGTGTCGCAGTCGAGCTACCGCCTATAGCGGTGTGTGAGATTTGCACCATCAAGTTTTTGGCGCCGTTGCCGTGGAACACAGTCGTGCGAGTTTTCTGGAGAGGGAGAATCTGAGAGAGAAGCCCTTCCATTTGTTTATCGCATCTTTTATTTTATTTCTGTTTTCTTTATTCCATTTTCTTGTTTTATAGTAGGTTGCTTTAGTAAATTTTTGTTAGGTGTAGTATTTCGCACAATAGTGTTCTTCTTTTTGAATCATTTTATCTTCACACTATGTGGGCACATCTCAATTTCCGTTGCCGTTGGTGTGGAGCTACCTCCCACTCTAGTGATGAATGCCCTATGGAGAATAGTAGGCATAATTCTTATAGCCTAGCATATGGAGCACCGACTTCGTCTGGTACTCCATATGGTGCGCGTAAGTCTTATGGCTACTCTGCTGAGCCTTTACCGTCGTACTTCTTTTCGGCTCCAGCTCCCACTGTGCCAAAGAAGCCCGCAAGGCAGTGCCAGTTTTGTCAGAGCACTGATCATGTCCTGAAGGACTGTGCCGAGTATCTTCGCCAATTGGACGAAGACGACGAGCCGGATATCCGGATCGTCCCAACTCCTAACTCCGGCGGCACACCTTCAACATCCAGTTATGTGTCTTTGTCACCTTCGCATCTTGAAGAGTATGGCATGGACACGGTCACCGGATGTGCGGCTGATCTATGCACCGACATTGCTGAGCCTATTCACCATGTGCCTCCACCACTTCTTGTGGATTCGGTTCTTTCCCCTGTTGTGCGTGCTATACTCATCTCCGATGACATTGTTGATGATGTGTCGCAGGATGAGGTGGGTGATCTTAGTGTTGTAGCTATTCCTATGGAGGAGGACAACCTTCTAGGTGAAGAGGAGTTCTCCTCAGCACCGGTGGAGGAAGTCCAAATCCTAAGCCTGGCCACCGTTGATCCCGCCGAATCTTGTAGCATTGATGACAATCCTAACTTTATTTTACTTCCCCAACCTGATGGGAGTGAGACCGGGATCACTCCCCCGATTGACGATTAATTATGTTTTTCGCCTTCTTTATTTCCTGATCCCCTTCCTTCATCTGAGTCTGTGCAGGTTGAATCTTCACAGGTACTTCAGGAGGACTTGGAGCAATTTGCTCAAGTCAATGATGAGAGCATCCTTTCACTTGAGGAGGTTTACTCCCACTCCGTAGAGGTAGCTCCCCTCATTACCTTTTCCTCCTGCCACCTCGATGTTGACGACACCTTGCTAGGCAAGGATGTTTTTGGTGAGTTGAGTGAGGATACCTCCTCCTCTTCTTACTTTCTTTTCCCTCTACCTGTGTCAAGCAGGTATTATTATTTAGGTAGAGGGGTGACTGCCTTATCTCCGTATTGGAACCAGCTACCGAAACGGATAATGGAGCAGTTACCTGTGCATTTTCTTTTCCATACACCCATTAGCTAGAACCCTTAGTTTTTGAATAAGTCGTGCTGGGAGGACAATAACCCCAGTAGTTATCTTACTTTTCCTGCATTTTTATTTCTTCTAATCATGTTTAGTTAACTGTAGTTTATTTTAGTTTGTCTTTTTCTTTTGTTTTTGTGGAGCTCACCCCTGCAGGTACTCATTGCAAATTCTGAATGGCGGGTTTTCTTCAGATTTCCACGCACCTTCTGGTATGCTCACTTGCTGAGCATTGGGTAACTTCTTCCCTAGCTTTCAATTTTGATTCTCACTGTCATATCATTATGTTGTATTGTTTAGATTAAGTCTAGGGGAGAGCCGTTATATGTTACCCACTGCACGTGCACATCTCATTTGCATACTAGAAGTATTTTAATTTCAGTTATTTAGTATTGTTCATCTTCACTGTACACCACTGCACCCGCTTTAGCGCGCACTCGCTTGTTTGTATGCTTCCGTATATTCAATTCTTGGATGTGATGTAGGAAGTGCTGTATTAGCCAAAATAATTGCAAGATGGAGTGTAATGTTGACTCTTGTAGTGCTCTAGTTGAATACTCGTGTTTGCATAGGGATTTGAGTAGAATTAGTTTTTGTTTATGCTTCTAATTTAGAATTTGTAGATTTGCGTAGATTTTAATTTCTTTTACTCAAAATGGTGAATGTGGTTGAATCTTGCGGTAGCGTGGTATTGTGTGTAGGCGAATGTGAGGTTCGTGTTGCTCGAGTCGG
This sequence comes from Dactylorhiza incarnata, assembly GCA_033032865.1. Classification (NCBI taxonomy): domain Eukaryota; kingdom Viridiplantae; phylum Streptophyta; class Magnoliopsida; order Asparagales; family Orchidaceae; genus Dactylorhiza; species Dactylorhiza incarnata. Next base: position 10,466,697 of record JAWHQI010000015.1, read on the forward strand.
GAGGAAGGATTACCTTTCTCGGGGGTTAAGAACTTGCCCCAAGCGACTCTCGAAGCATGGGTGCGAATGACTTGCAAGTTGAGCGTGACATAGGCCATCTATTTGGCAAGCTTGTGCTTTGTTCTACCACTCCTATACAGTAACCGTTGCTAGCCTATTTTGTGCCTACCCGATCTTTTGATTCATCCCCACCATACTTCACCAAGGCTTAAAAGCTAATCCTATTATCGCAACCAAAAATTAAGCTAAGAGCATTTATGAATTGTAATTTTTCAATGCGGTGCGGTGATGCGTAACTTCAGTGTTGATGTGGAAGTTAAAACAAAATGTCTTCGTGCTGAGAATTGTGCTAATTAATTTGGGGATAAAAAGAAAAGAAAAAGAAAAAGAAAAAGAAATATATATATATATATATATATATATATATTTATCCCTAGCACTTTAATTGAAGCATATTTTGGTATTGATTGTTGTAGGCCGTGTGCACACCCGGTTTCAAAGTCATGTCTGGGGGTGTGTTACACGTGTATTATTGGGGCTGCTATGATTTAGCACTTTTGTGTGCTCATTTGGGTTGCGATTAGCCTTCACGTTTATCTTTGCATTCCAAACCGTAACCCAAGCCTCATGTATACCTAAAGTCCTATCGATTCGTCTTGTGAGTTCACTAGCGCCGTGGAGAGAGTGTGACCGGGTGACCATATGGTTCTCGACGTTGATGGATTTCAACGGAGATAATTCCGAGTTCCGGTCTTGGGTAACACTCACCTGCGCGTCTAGCTTATTTTCGTACTACGCGAGACCACGAGATTCACCAACATTCCATTTTTGAGTAAAAATAAATTTTTTTTTTACGCATTTACACTTTTATAAAGTAGCTAGCATATGTAAAAACTTCTTCTAATGAACTTCTATACACACTAGTAGGAAACTTCGCATTCTATTCCATGTTTGCAATTTTTTTGGTTAGCTATGCTTTTCCGACTCCGCCGGATATGTTTGCTCGAGACGCGCAAACAGGTAAGTCTGTGGGTGTGATGAGTCCCAATTATATACATATTTTCGGACTCATTTGGGCCGATTTTATAGTCTTTGCACTACACTTTAGGCATGTTTTCATGCATATTTGACATTCCATGTTATGTGCACTTCTAGGCCCGTTTCGGTGTATTTACATGTCTATCTTACTCATGCTTTATATTGCAATTTAATTTCTATATTTGAGAATTTGTGGAATGCCCATTTCAGTGGCCCGATGATCTTTCATGTTGACACGGGGGTTGTGCGAGTGTTCCGGGGCGCAAAAACTGCACAGGAACACTGCGCACGACCACTGGACATAGTGCGCACGACCACTAGTCGTGCGCTAGTGATCGTGCATTAATTCCCACCTAAAAGGTGGCCTGACTGGCTTATCGCACTACCACTGGACATAGTGTGCACGACCACTGGTCGTGCGCCACTGATCGTGCGCATTGAAAACCTGCACCTGTCTATAAATAGCTGCTCCGCGAAAACAGCCGTAACTCCTTCGTTTCTAGGTCTTTTTGAGCGCCGTTTTTTGAATTTTTTCGTTCTAAGCCTCCTCTATTCATCTAGGGACTTCAAGGAAGAGATTGGATCTTACTTTCATCATAAAGGATGGTTTAAAGAGCATTTGGACATCGCCGGGTCGTGACACGAAGAAGACGGGCCATTGGGAGGAAGTGACAGCCCTCCTTTACCACGGACGCAGTTAAGAACCGAGCTTGGACGTGGATTGACAACCCAGCGATTCAAACCGTGAATCCCAGCAAGGCTTCATAGTCGGTCGAATCTCTTACTCTTTATTCTTTCGAAATGATGTTTGTATGCTAAACTCTCTATTTTGCGGATGAAGAACATGATAAATCTAGATCTGTAACTTTTATTTCATCTTTATGAAATTCCTTTTGATTTATTCATGTGTATGAGGTGCGCTATTGTCATTCATTTTATCGATTTCATTCCATGAGCCTACTCTTCCATCCGCCAAGCTAAGCGGTGCTAACGGCCCGTGTAATCCACCACGACTCCGCCGGTGCGAACCATTCCATCCGTTTGCCTACTCGTCCATCCGCCCTTGCGACGCAGCGCGCTCAAGGCCTGCCTAGTCTCCATCCCGCCAAGCGAAGCATTGCATAGCAGCATTGCATAGGAGTAGTCATAACATTTCCTCTTTGTTTTCCACAATCCAAAATCCCCGTTTCCGCATCCATCCGCTCGAAAGGACTTCGATCTCAAGTCCCTCCTCAATAGTCAACTCCACCCTACTGTGTTCCTTGAGAGATTCGATACTCGGGGATTACTCCTTGTTTTATATTACTTGAACGATCGGTACACTGCCGTTTCGTGTCGCAGTCGAGCTACCGCCTATAGCGGTGTGTGAGATTTGGGCCATCAGCTCTCCCCCAGACTTAATCTAAACAATACAACATAATGATATGACAGTGAAAATCAAAATCGAAAGCTAGGGAAGAAGTTACCCAATGCTCAGCAAGTGAGCATACCAGAAGGTGCGTGGAAATCTGAAGCAAACCCGCCATTCAGAATTTGCAATGAGTACCTGCAGGGGTGAGCTCCACAAAAACAAAAGAAAAAGACAAACTAAAATAAACTACAGCTAACTAAACATGATTAGAACAAAAAATAAATGCTGGAAAAGTAAGATAACTACTGGGGTTATTGTCCTCCCAGCACGACTTATTCAAATTGAAAACAGTTCTAGCTAATGGGTCTATGAAAAGAGAAGTGCACAGGTAACTGTTCTAATATGCGTGTCGGTAGCGGGTACCGATACGGCAACAGAACAGTCACGCCTCTACCCGAATATAAATAATACCTGCTCGTCACAGGTAGAGGGAATAAAAAATAAGAAGAGGAGGAATCCTCACTCAACTCACCAAAACTATCCTTGCCCAGCAAGGTATCATCTCCAGGGAGGCAGAAGGAGGAGAAGGAAATGAGTGGAGCTTCCTCTACGAAGGGGGGATCAACCTCCTCACATATGAGGATACACTCATCATTGACTTGAGCATCATGCTCCAAGTCCTCCTGAGGTACCTGTGAAGACTCAACCTGCACAGGCTCAGATAGAGAAAGGGGATCAAGAAATAAAAGAGAAGAAGGACAAAAATAATCAGAAATCGGGGGAGTGGTCCCGGTCTTACTCCCAGCAGGATGGGGAAGTAAAATAATGTTGGCATTGTCATCAATGCCGCAAGATTCAGCGGGATCGACAGTGGCCATGCCCAAGGTTTGGACTTCCTCCACCGGTGTTGAGGAAAGCTCCTCTTCACCTATTAGGTTGTCCTCCTCCATAGGGGCAGGCATAACACATAAATCGCCAGCCTCATCCCGCGACACATCCTCAACAATGTCGTCAGAGACGAAAGTAGTATACACAATAGGGGGAGGAATAGTGCTCGGATAAAAGTCGAGCACCGATTCCTCATAAAGAATCGAATCCACTAGGGGTGGTGGATGCACTGGGAGAATAGGCTCAGCAATGTCGGTGCCCAGATCAGCCGCACATCCGGTGACCGTTTCCATGCCATACCCTTCAAGATGCGAAGGTGACAAAGACACATAACCGGATGTTGAAGGTGTGCCACCAGAGTTAGGAGTTGGAACGATCCGGATATCCGGCTCGTCGTCTTCGTCCAATTGGCGAAGATACTCGGCACAGTCCTTCAGGACATGATCAGTGCTCTGACAAAACCGGCACTGCCTTGCGGGCTTCTTTGGCACAGCGGGAGCTGGAGCCGAAAAGAAGTACGACGGTAAAGGCTCAGCAGAGTAGCCATAAGACTTACGCGCACCATATGGAGTACCAGACGAAGTCGGTGCTCCATATGCTGGGCTATAAGAATTATGCCTACTATTCTCCGTAGGGCATTCATCACTAGAGTGGGAGGTAGCTCCACACCAACGACAACTGAAATTGAGATGTGCCCACATAGTGTGAAGATAAAACGATTCAAAAAGAAGAACACTATTGTGCGAAATACTACACCTAACAAAAATTTACTAAAGCAACCTACTATAAAACAAGAAAATGGAATAAAGAGAATAGAAATAAAATAAAAGATGCGATAAACAAATGGAAGGGCTTCTCTCTCGGATTCTCCCTCTCCAGAAAACTCACACGACTGTGTTCCCCGGCAACGGCGCCAAATACTTGATGGCACAAATCCTACACACCACTATAGATGGTGGCTAGACTGCGGCACGACACGGCAGTGTACCGATCGTTCAAGTAATATAAAACGAGGAGTAAATCGCTGAGTATCGATCTCGGAAGGAACACAGTAAGGTGGAGTTGACTATTGAGGAGGACTTAAGATTGAAGTCCTTAAGTCGGATGGATGCGAAAGGCTAGGGTTGGTTTGATTTGCGGAAAACAAAATAAAACAACTAAATCACTACTCCTATGCAGGCCGCTATGCGCTGCTTCGCCGGGCGGATGGAAACTATGCAGGCCGCGATACACTGCTTCGGTAGGCGGATGGGCGAGTAGGAAAGCGGATGAGGTGGTTCGCACTAGCGGAAATGAAGTGGATTACATGGGCTGTTGGCACCGCTTAGCTTGGCGAATGGAAGAGTAGGCTCACGTAGTGGAAGAGAAGTTAAGCGGAATGGAATGGAGGGTAATGGAGGATGGAAGATGAATGACAATAGCACACCTCATACACTTGAATAAATCAAAAGTAATTTCATAAACATGAAATAAAAGTTACATATATGGATTTATCAAGCTCTTCATCCAAAAAATAGAGAGTTTAGCATACAAAAATCATTTCAAAAGAATAAAGAGTAAGAGATTCGACCGACTCCGAAGCCTTGCTGGGATTCACGGTTGGAATCACTGGGTTGTCAATCCGCGTCCAAGCTCGGTCCTCAACTGCGTCCGGGGTAAAGGAGGGCTGTCACTTCCTCCCAATGGCCCGTCTTCTTCGTGTCACGACCCGACGATGTCCAAATGCTCTTTAAACCTTCCTTGATGATGAAAGTAAGATCCAATCTCTTCCTTGAAGTCCCTAGATGAATAGAGGAGGCTTAGAACAAAAAACGCAAAAAACGGCGCTCAAAAAGACCTAGAAACGAAGGAGTTACGGCTGTTTTCGCGGAGCAGCTATTTATAGACAGGTGCAGGTTTTCAATGCGCACGATCAGTGGCGCACGACCAGTGGTCGTGCGCACTATGTCCAGTGGTAGTGCGATAAGCCAGTCAGGCCACCTTTTAGGTGGGAATTAATGCACGATCACTAGCGCACGACCAGTGGTCGTGCGCACTATGTTCAGTGGTCGTGCGCAATGTTCCTGTGCAGTTTTTGCGCCCCGGAACACTCGCACAACCCCCGTGTCAACATTAAAGATCATCGGGCCACTGAAATGGGCATTCCACACATTCTCAAATATAGAAATTAAATTGCAACATAAAGCATGAGTAAGATAGACATGAAAATACACCGAAACGGGCCTAGAAGTGCACATAACATGGAATGTCAAATATGCATGAAAACATGCCTAAAGTATAGTGCAAAGACTAGAAAATCGGCCCAAATGAGTCCGAAAATATGTATATAATTGGGACTCATCAAGCACAGAAGGCAAGACGAAAATGTTTCCTCGGATTGAAGATTCTCCCACGCCGAATATGTCCTAATATGGGGATAACGCCGATGGTAGCGGTAGCGCTGGCGCTAGTGATGAGGCTATAAATATGACCCCTCTTCTCTCATTTCAGACAACCATTAGAGAGAGAGGTTGAGTGCTCGAATTCCAGAGCCTGATTTGGCCAAAAGTTGATCTCCCGCCAAAGCTCTGCGAATTTCTGAAGGAGGACTTCTTCACGCCGAATCCAAACGATGTCCTATTCAACAATGCTTATCCTACAATGGATCATCGTCTCCAACTTCAGAAGTTCTTCAAGAGGGAATTTTTATTATTATCATTTCATATTCTTTCTAAACTGTTAGAGAATTTGCCTCGTGTCGACGACTAGGTCTGGGTAGAACTTAGGGCTGAAAATTGCCTCGTGTTGGCGACTAGATCTAGGTTAGGTCTAGTGGGTACTCAAGGCCATATCCAGGGTTGGATTGCCTAGAGCAGCTTGAGGCCAAATCCGGGGAAGGATATGCTAGGGCCACTGGTTTGTGGGGATGCAAGTTGGAATAGAAAACAAAAGGAGTTTATTATTATTCGCTACCGATTTCTAGCGTTATAGAAATCAATTTTTGTAAAACCATATTTCATATTAATAAGGCATGTCTCTACTTTATTTCACTTGGTTTGTTTGATATCTCACCTTCTTAATCACGTATTATTTCAAAGTATTCCAAATATAATATAAGTTTTTAAAACCCTTATTCACCCCCCCCCCCTCTAAGGGTGCCTACCGATACAACAAGTGGTATCAAAGCTATTTTATTCCAAACGGCTTAACAACCGGGAATAATGACGTCTCATGATCTCACTTCTATTAGTGGGGTAAATTTTTATGAAGAAGAAAAATCTCTTAAACCACTTTTATTCGAAGGGAGAAATTATAAAGGGTGGAAATTTTTAATGGAAAAGTTTATTAAAAATTTAGATATCAATGTTTGGGATATAACATAGTTAGACCAGCGGATGAATCAAATAAACAGGAACGTCATCTAAATGCAAAAGTTTTAAATAGTATTTTCTGTGCTTTATCTCAAGAAATTTCAAAATTGACATATTGTTTTTCTAGTGCATACAAAGTATGGAAATTTCTTGAAGAAATGTATGATTCTCCATCTAGAGGTACGGAACAAATGCAAGAAGTGGAGAACATACAAGATTGCACAAATGGTCAAGAAAGCTCCTCTCATGATGGATCAATGGAGTGCACATCAAGTGGAAAAGAAGAAATCCCATCTTTGGAAGAGGAATGCCTAAAAGATGAAGATAACAAAGAAAATTTATGCTCAAATCTCACAGCATCCAAAAGCACTGTAAGGAAATCAAATCGTCTTATTGTTTGCAATTCTATTTTTTACTTTACAATTGCTACAAATTACAAAGCGCAAAATTAAGAAATTAAAAAAATGCGATTTGCAAATTGCGCTTAGGAAATAAAGATTTAAAAGCAAAAGTTAAAGTAGAATCAAATTCTGATTTATCTAGCTTTACCCATGTCACTTCAATTGAAAATACAAAACCTTGTTTTGATTGTAATGATATTAAAGAAAAATTTATGGAACTTGAAAAAAGAAATTATTTGTGTAAAAGAACATAATGAAAACTTATTTTTAGAAAATTCATCTTTGAAAAGTGATTGTGCTACGTGCCAAAACTATAAAATTGAAATAAAAGAGGTGGACGAACTATTTGAGGAATTTAGAAATGACTATCAAAATCATATTGACTCTATTGTTTCCACTCTTAAAAATAGCACAATAGCTTATAATAAAGCTAGGCATAATTTAAAGATTAAGAACGATGAATTAAAATAAAAAATCAACGTGCTTATGAAAATTATAAATAAAAATTCACAATATCAAGAAATATCTAAAAACATGTTGAATATGAATATGAACATGAATATTTTAACTAAACCAAATAATGGAAATAAGAAACACAACGTACTTGTAAATCAAAGTCAAAATCACCATTATTTACAAAATCATGTTTCTCCCAACTTAAAAGCAACATTACACAAATTTCCTATAAACAATACCTTCAATAATAATTACAATCATAATCTTCAATATAAAGATTATCACAATGAAAATTTGATGCATAAGAAGCCAAGGTTTGAATGGAGGCTCAAGATTAAAACTGAAACTTTAACTTCACATGAATGGACCCATTCATCAATATCTACTCACAAACCTAAACATTATATTTGAGTACCTAAAGGAACCACCACACTTGGTCCCCTTTGGATACCTAAATCTCTCATTCATTACGTATCACCAAATGCATGAAGTAGAATATTTTCAAAATAAAATATACAAATTACTACTTCATGATATGCCTTAATTTATTTGTTTTGTTTTCGGATTTGTTTTGCTATCATGGTATGGTCATCTTATAGACACAAGATTTTATCACTTAAAGATTTATAAATCAAATTATCAAATTTTAAAGTCATAACCTTTATTTCTAATGACCAATCTATTCTTCCATAACTCATTGTATATATATATGTATATCATAAATTGAATTCAAAATTTTCTCTGTGATATTAAAATCTCAAGTCATATGATTTCAAACACATACTAATTCATATGACTTCAAATTTATAAATAAAATGTAAAACAGAACCTTCAAAAACTACCAAAGAAGGACCAGATAAAAATAGTCAAACATCCAAAAACAACAAAATTAAACATTACAGATAGCGCTAGCGCTAGCTGGTAGCGCCGGCGCTAGCAGACAGTATCTAATAAACATGTGTTCAAATCCCTTTATTATTACACAACTTGAATATTAGTTTCCCTCAGGACATTCCTACTCCTCCACTCTGTCTCGTCTATCTCCTCCACACTAGCACTTGGGGATCGTCTTCTGTGACTCCTCCGAATCGAATGATGCGGTGGATCCTGTGCTGGGCTATCCCACTCCCTTCGCTCCAGTGTAGATGGATTTAGCTTTAATGCCTTGATCTTGAACTTCATCATCTTCTTTATACCGGAAACATCTTTCTCGACTCTTGTCATCCGCTCTCCCATTTCTTCTAAAAAATATTCAAATGAATCATCTCGAGCCCCTCGGGATGACGCTACTCGTCGGACTGGTGGTCGAGTAGATGTTGATGGATCATCCGGGAGGGATGTATCTCATAGGTGTGAGGTATTGTTTATAAGAGGAAAGCAATCTATCAAGTAAAACCCAATCTCAAGAGAAGGGTACCTATGAAGAATAACCCTCTGTATTATGCCACCGAGCGGGAGATTGTTGTATCTCTGATGAGAATGATCCCGCAACTTGTATGTATATCTAATCAATGAAAGCAACAAATCTGCCACATCGAATCTCTCCTCCTCGAGAATAAAATACGAGACAAGACTAAGCTGTGCTATGATCTTCGTAGTGTCGCCCAATTTCAGCAAGATAGTATGACATAAAACGTCTTGTACTGTAAGGGCATCCACTGTAAGTGACCCCACCATTTGGATCAAACTCCTGCATTCCCTGTGGTGGAGTACCATATTTAGATGAGTTTAATCCCTATCAACTCGAAACTTTTCAACCACATCCAACTTATGTGGATGATCGGTCAACCCAAATGTCTCCCTCAAATCTTCATGAGTAATAGTAACCACTTGTCCCTGCACTTGAGACCGCACTCCTCCATCTAGATCAGTCTGCAATGGGTCTTCCAAGTGCATATAGAACTCTCGTACTAACTCTGAAGAAAACCCCTCCGAAAGAAACACATTCAACACTTCGGAGGTTGCGAACAGTTGCATGATGTGATGGTGTCTTGGCATGGAAAACTCTACGTAATATGGGACACCTACTATGGCTGTCTCCACAACTAGTCCTGCTTGTTTCTTCCCTTTTGTTCCAGGAGCCATCTGCCACATTAAAAGAAAAATTAAAATTTAAGCAAAAATCATTAGCCCAGCGCTAGCACTAGCGCCGACGCTAGTTCTCTGATCTGAAATGGTAAGATCTCTCTAAATATAAAATATTTCTAAATCCTAACCTTCTCAAATTGCTAGATCCAAGAAACCCACATAATCTATGCTAAATCAAAACTAAATTTTTTTTATAAAAATTCAAAATGAAAAACAAAAATTATAAAAATATTGAAGATTATCTTTTTTTTTCTTCTAGATCTATCATCAAAAACAAAAGTTTTTCATAAATCTTCATCACAAACATCAAAATCAAATATTTAGAACAGGAATCATAAAAATGATGAAGATTTGTTCTAGTTCCTCTCTTCAAAAATAAAAGAATCAAGCATTGAAGATCTATCATCTAAAACCACTTAATAACTTCAAATATCTTCATCTCTAACATCAAAATCAAAGTTTAAAACAAAAATCATAATAAAAGATGAAGTTTTACCTTAGATCTATGCGTGGGCTGCGTTATCTTCTAGGGTTTTTCGGGAGAGCTTGAGAGGCAATGGCCAAAATGACAAGGTGAAAAGGGAATTAAATAAAGCAGCGCTACCGCCAGCACTATCGTTAGCGCGAGCGGTATCGCTTGGTTCTGTATTTATGTATTTTATAAAATTTTCTCAAATACCTAAAATTATATTATATGTACTATATAGTTTTGCAATTTTGTTTCAAATTAATTTTTGAAAAAAAAATACAAAAGCCAAATTACAAAAAATATTTTCTCTTTCTTTTTCTTTGTTCATTCGTTTAAATTCTATTTCTAAATGCAAAAATTAAATTCAAAACTATAAAACATAAAAATTATCAAAAATATTGTATGGACTTTATTGTGAAAATCTAGCATGATTTAATCTATTATTTATAACTTCTATAATGCTGCAATTCACCGGTTCAACTACTTTGAACATTGTTTTTATCATGCTTTGATATATCTTGGTTTTGTAGAACCAAGCTTAGCATGCCTCTAAGTATGAGTAAATGTTTTATGATTGATAATGATATTTATTCACTCACTTATTTTGGCAAAGTCTACATGTGTTTTTAATCCAAGAATGCTTGCTTGTGTATTGTAATTGTACAACGAATTATATTTGCACAAGTATCTTACCTACACTACATTTATTTGCACTCTTAAAAATTAAGAAAAGTGGTTGTGCTTTCAAAATTACATTGGTTTGCAAAACAAGTGTATTCAGAGCTTTGTATACAAAATAATCATGAAATAAATCGACAAAGATAACTCCACCAAGCACTACTTGAACCTCCTGATAAGTCTTAATAAGCGTTGTGAGGTTGAGCACCTTGGATAAAATAGTAAAGTGTCTTGTGCAAACCTTCATTTTTACACCACTTATTCTTAAGTACACCGGATCACAAAAATCAATATTGAAAAATAAAGTATGTGATCCCCCAAGCACTACTTTGCACCCTGATAAGTCTTAATGAGCATTGTGTGTGCAAAGCACCTTGGTAGTTGTACATTTTTTTATGTGCATTGAAGTGTGTGGAAGTAAAATTATTTGTGTTTTTATTGTGCACTTTACTCTACATATGTCTTATATATATGATTAAATCATTTGTTTACTTTATTCAAAATACACTTATGTGCACATCATTATCATCCATAACACTTCTTCTCATGAGTATTGGATCCTAATGCTAAGTTACATACTACTCTATATATATATAAATGCACTAGATAACCTAGCATGCTCTCTACAATGTTTTGTATGTTTTGAATTTGTGAATTAATATAACGTTGTAGTAATCACTTTTCGAAAACATTATTTCATGCTTGGTTACTTTATTACTTCAAGATTTTAAAATGAAAAATGATTTACAAAAACATCTTCCTTTTTGGAATTTAACTCATATATCTTCTTATGAATAGACATGATTACAAATAGATGTTTCTTGTATTTCTATAAGTCTTCCACATCATCACCATATATTTTTTACCTTGCGCTTTCATGCTTATATCAAAGTCTTAAATCTCAAAATTCCTTTTTCAACAAGTTGTAGAATTGCTTGGTAGAATTTATATTGGTTATTCTAAACACGCATATCATTTTTATGCTAAAACTCTGATTTAATAATGGATTTCAAAATAGCTATGTATTATTTTTTTAAAATATTCAAATAACAATATAAACCCTTAGGCTATGAACTTGTCATTAGATTTAAATGCTTAATGTTTCCAATGATTATTATCCCATGATTACATATCTTACCATAGCGAGGGCGTGGGGTTGTATACATTAGATAACCTAACCTCTAAGTCATGTCTTATCCTTAACCGGGGAGGGTTCCAGTGGGGCCTTGCGAGGCACTAGGGGGAAAGAGTGCTAGGTTGAGTATTTTCTAGTGTTTGCATATGAGACTAACAACCCAACCTACGAAATGAATGCAGCTCCTCATGACCATCCATCACTTAGTACGGGGCTAGGGTGTAGACATATTGTCTGGGTAGATTGGTTACTTGGAAATCATTACATTTTTATGCTTAAAACTCCTATATAAAGGGGAAAACTAACATGATAATATTGATTACTTGACAAATGTTATATTGTTCATCTTTAAGCAAAAAACTCCGATCTATTTCTACAAAAATTATTCTAAAACTCCTTATCATTTCCTTCTCTCTAAAAGCTCGATCGTGCCTTTATCTTATTATCAAAAATTTTTGTGTTTTGCTTCCTTACCCACTTTTGCTAATAACAAAAGGGGGAGAACTAAATGATTAATATAATCTGCTATCAAAATGGAAAACTAACATGATTAATTATGATGATAACTTACATATTAGGGGAGCATTCACTTAGGGGAACATGTATATAGGGGGAGCAATTATAAATACTAAAATCGATAATCATTCACTTAGGGGGAACATGTATTTAGGGGGAGCAATTCTAAATACTAAAATCGATAATTATCCTAAGTCATCACTCTCTCAAACACACAAGTAGGTTTCATCATGCTTATTTATTTAATGCTCTGATTTATCATTAATGGATTTGTTATTATCAAAAGGGGGAGTTTGTTGGAACATGGTCTTCTGCATCTCCTAGGTTTGAGAATAGCAAATCCTATGTGTATTTGATCTTGTGTGTTTAAGTGTGCAGGAAACAATGTCCATATGATTCAAGGATGACATAAGTAGGTTGCCCCCAAAATTGGGCCAATAATTCCAACATACCCACTAGCACCGACGGTAGCACCTAGCGCCCATCGCTAGCGATGATTAGTGCAATCCCAGGAGTACATTTAGAAGGCGCTAGCGCCAGGCGGTAGCGGATAGCGCAGGCGGTAGTGCGGAGCACAACAGGCAAGACGAAAATGTTTCCTTAGATTGAAGAATCTCCCGCGCCGAATATGTCCTAATATGGGATTGCACCGGCGGTAGCGGTAGCACTGGTGCTAACGCTGAGTCTATAAATAGGGCCACTCTTCTCTCATTTCATACAACCATTAGAGAGAGAGGTTGAGTGCTAGAATTCCAGAGCCTGATTTGGCCGAAAGTTTATCTCCCACCAAAGCTCTGCGAATTTCTGAAGGAGGACTTCTTCACTCCAAATCCAAATGACGTCTGCTTCAACAACGCTTATCCTATAGCGGATCATCATCTCCAACTTCAGTTGTTCTTCAAGAAGGAGTTTTTATTATTATCATTTCATATTCTTTGTAAACTGTTAGAGAATTTGCCTCGTGTTGGCGACTAGGTATGGGTAGGACTTAGGGCTGAAATTCGCCTCGTGTTGGTGACTAGATCTAGGTTAGGTCTAGGGGGTGCTCAAGGCCATATCCGGGGTTGGATTGGTTAGAGCAGCTTGAGGTCAAATCTGGAGAAGGATAAGCTAGGGCCACCGGTTCGTGGGGAAGCGAGTCGAGATAGAAAACAAAAAGAGTTTATTATTATTCGCCACCGATTTCTAGCGTTATAGAAATCAAATTTTGTAAAACCATATTTCATATTAATAAAGCATGTCTCTACTTTATTTCACTTGGTTTGTTTAATTTCTCACCTAATTAATCACGTATTATTTCAAAGTATTCCAAAATATAATATAAGTTTTTAAAACCCTTATTCACCCCCCCCTCCAAGGGCGCCTACCGATCCAATAATTTGGTCTAAAAGACATCTACCCCTTGTTTCCCTAAGAAACAATGTAATATCTATCTTTCCCCTCAAGAACTTGTTCTTGATGAGAAAGCTAGACAATGTCTCATACCAAGCCCTAGGGGCTTGCTTTAGACCATAAAGAGCTTTCCTAATTAAATATACATGATTAGTGAGGGTTGGATGCACAAAACCTGATGGTTGTTCAACATATACCTCTTCCTTCAAGTCACCATTGAGGAAGGCTGATTTGGCATCCATTTGTTATACCTAGAACCCCTTGTGGGCAGCATAGGCAAGGAATAGCCTAATTGCTTCTAACCTTGCAACAAGGGCAAATGTTTGATCAAAGTCTATTCCCTCTTCTTGTTTGTAGCCCTTGGCAACCAATCTTGCCTTGTTCTTGATGATTATACCATTTTCATCCAACTTGTTCCTGTAAATCCATTTGGTGCCATTGATATTGTGTCCTTGAGGTTTTGGCACCAACTTCCATACCTTGCATCTTTTGAATTGTAGAAGTTCTTCTTGCATTACTTGAATCCAAAAGGTGTCTTGGTTGGCTTCTTCAAACTTCTTGGGCTCCATTTGTGATAAGAAGCTCAAAAATTGGGCCTCATTATGAGCCCTGCTTCTGGTCAGTACACCTTGGTTCTGGTCTCCAATAATTTATTCTCTTGGATGATCCCTTAGGTGTCTTACACCTGCAAGCAACCTGTCCTCACCTTGCTGTAATACTTCTGCTAGTTCAGCAGTGTCTTCAGCACCTTGGACCTCTTCCTCTTCAGGAATTGCTGCATCTGTGTATGCTTTGCTGCTGCTGGGTATGTCTTGCACCGACATCTTTTCTATCTCCTTTTCATTTCCCATCAAAAAAGAAGAACTAGACTAGCCCTTATAGATTAGGCTGGTCTAATCAAATACTACATGCATAGACTCTTCTACAACATGAGTTTTCTTGTTATAAACTCTATAAGCTCTACTATGTGAGCTATAGCCAACAAGAACCCCCACATTGCATTTCTCTGCAAACTTGGTTAATTAAGATTTTCCATTGTTTAATATATAGCATTTTGAACCAAAGATTCTAAAGTATGAAATTGTAGGTTTTTTGTCTTTCAGAATCTCATACAGAGTAATTCCATGAACCTTATTGATGGAAGCCCTATTAAGAACATAACATGCAGTATTGACTGCCTCAGCCCAGAAGTATTCTAGGAGTGAGGAGTCACTAAGAAATATTCTTCCAGCTTCTATAAAGGTCCTATTCCTCCTCTCAGCCACACCATTTTGTTATGGAGTCCTCGGGGAGGAGAACTCTTGGGTGATACCATATTCTTGAAAAAACCTTGTCATGACTTCAGATTGAAATTCTGTACCATGGTCAGTCCTAGTCCTGACCACAACACATTGTAAGTCTTTCTGAATAGCCTTGGCATGATTTATAAAGACATTCAATGTATCTGATTTCTTCTTAAGGAAGAATACCCATGTATATTTTGAGTGATCATCAACAAGCACCAAAGTATACAACTTCCCTCCTAGGCTCTGAATTGGCAAAGTATCAAACAAGTCCATGTGCAACAGATATAGACATCTTTCAATGTCTTTGGAGCCAATACTTTTAAAGGTGGCCTTTGTTTGCTTACCCATTTGACAAGCATGACAGGGACCACTTTTAATACATTTTAAATTAGGACTATTCCTAATAAGGTTTTTAGAGAATAATCAATACATTGTCTTGTTGTTAATGTGGGCAAGTCTCTTATGCCACTGAACACAAAGATACTCATTTTCATTAGCTACTAGACATACAGATAAAAGAGAATTACTACATATAAAGTCTAAACA
Source organism: Dactylorhiza incarnata (assembly GCA_033032865.1). NCBI lineage: Eukaryota > Viridiplantae > Streptophyta > Magnoliopsida > Asparagales > Orchidaceae > Dactylorhiza > Dactylorhiza incarnata. The sequence continues at coordinate 10,482,291 of JAWHQI010000015.1, forward strand.
ATAAACATTCCCACTCCTAGTGCCTGAGAGAATGGTCTCTAAGTCATTAGACTTTTTGATCAAGCACTTGTCATTGTGGAATTCAATGACATAGCTGAGATCACATAGTTGACTTATGCTCACCAGGTTGTGTTGCAACCCTTCAACATAAGCTACCCTTGTGATTGAAACTATGCCATTGGAGATCATACCATATCCCTTGGTGATTCCTCTTTCAGATCCACCAAAGATAACTTTAAGTCCATTCTTCACAGCTTTGTAGTCTTGTAGAAGATTTCTAGTTCCTGTCATGTGCCTTGAGCACCCACTGTCCAAGTACCATATTTAGTTGAGGCTGGTACTTGAACTAACCTGCAAGAAGGAGTTTAGTTACCCTTAGGAGCCCAAATAATTTTGGGTCCTAGGTCCTTGTAAGCATGATGAAATGACCTCACACCAGCTGCACCCTTTGTAGGAAGTCTTTTCTTTGTACCTGGCACATTGGGATTGTGCCAACAATCTATAGCAAAGTGTCCCACTTTACCACAGAACCAGCATTCATAAATATTGTATCTCCTCTTCTGAACATTTCTTGAGAATAGAGCATCACTGTGCTTATGTTCAGGAGTGGAGACAACAACATTTTTCATGTTCCTTTGAACAATGATCTGGCTGAATGTTAACCTATGTACAGTCTTGGCACCCTTTATCTTAATGACATCAGCTTGCTTTGTCTTGGAAGCCAGGCAAGATTGGATGGCATGAAACACTGAGCAAGAACAACCATGTTCTTTGCTGGACAGAGCTTGGAAGAACTTGCTTCCATATTCCTAAATGATGGGGCTGAAGTATCAAATACAAATGGTCCAGGTTGGTCCATTTGAATTTCTTCATGGGGAGCCTTCATGTCACTCATTCCCATGCCCTTTCTTCCACTATAGGAAGGAGTGTTTTCCTTCCTATAGGTGCTTCCATTCTTCCAGTGACCATAAATGCTTTCATGATCATATATGTTAGAAAGAAGCAACACCTTATGAATATGAGGATTAGCCTTGTCCTTGCTCTTTTCCCCACTCCCTTCTCCTACTTCCAATTTATTGAACCCTAGTCCTCTCCTATTAGTTTTAGAGGAAAAGGTGTCAACAATAGGAAGTACAGGTTTGGGCTTGGAGAATTGAGCCACTAGGCTCTTTTCTTTCACCAGCTTCTCCTCAAGGTCCTTGATGACCTTGTACTTTTGGGATATGGTGCTTAGGTGGACAATTGTTATTCCCTTTAGATGGCTTATTTGTCTACTCATTTGAGCCACTATGGAGGGTGACTCAGTGCACACTTTCTTAACCATCTTAAGGGAAGCAATTTATTGGGCTTGCCTCTTGGCCAACTTCTTGCTCTTTTTTAGAGCTTCCAAGGGAGCACCATACTTGGCAATCAATTGATTGACTTCTTCCTCAAATTCCGAATCACTTCCACCAATTGATGAAGGTGCTTCAGATTATGAACTTGTCTCATAATCAGAAGAGGAGAATTAATACCTGTTCATTGTCAGAGTTGTTCTGACTGTGCTCCTCATTAGTGATGGCCATGAGGCCTAGCTGAACATTGTCCTCTTCATCCTCCTCTATATCATTGTCTGAATGTGATAGAGGGGCCCTGATTCCAATTTTGGCAGCATGACAATCATCTTCCTTTTCTGCTGCAAACAACCCAATATAGGCTTTTTCTTCGGCATCTGAATCTGAGGATGAGGAATCAGATTCACTCCAGCTTTTTCCTTTCTTTGCTAGGAAAGATTTTCCCCCTTCCTATCCTTATTGTGGTGATGTTTCTTATCACCCTTTTCCTTTCTTTTCACTGGACAGTCAGCTATGACATGTCCAGGCTTGCTGCAGCAATAGCAAATGATGTAATTTGAAACATGTTTACTAGATTTAGAATCATATATGTCACCATTTGGGTGCTGCCTTTCAGATCTGCTGTGGTCTTTCTTGGAGTGTGAGGAGGAGGAGGGCTTGTTCTTCCACTGCTTCCTCCTTATCATCTTCTTGAACTGCCTTGAGAAGACAGCAAACTCCTCATCAGATGAAGAGCTGTCTGAAGTACTTGTTGGGGAAATGATTTATCTTAACCCCTAGAATTGAGTAGATTATTAATTCTAAGTATGAAAAGTTGGGCTAAGTAAATATGCGTCGAATAATATTCGACGCAACATCGAAATATAGTCGACGTTTCTCTCAGAATGAGTCGAAGTAACTCTAAGAAGAATTCGACGTAATCTTAGTCGACGTACCTCTGACTTCTAGTCGACGCATGTGATAATATCGACGCATTCTAGTCGACGCACCTTCCTTATTCTCCTCTCGACGTCCAACCAGGATGAAATCGACGTTTACGTCGGATAGTAATCAACACACGTCGATATCTATAAGTAATTCAAAAACACGCCAGATCTCTTTCCTTCTTTCTGTAGATCTGATTTATATGGAATGATATTATTCTTTTATAGCCGTTCTGAATCAACCTTTCCTTGTATTTGATTCTTGGATAATTTGATTAAGATTATTAAGGATATTATTTGAAATCAGAATGAATTCCTTTCCTTCTACAGAAATATTAATTATGGAAATTCTTATCTCTTTCTAATTCTCTGTCTGCTAATTGATTATTCTCCTTTAGCAATATATTTTAAACAGAGCTATAAATAAGAAGGAGGTCGGCATAGAATGATAACTAGTGATTCACTTCATCCATTTTGAAATAGAGGAAAAGCTCCCAAGTGAAGAGTGAGAAAGTTGAGAAAAGAGATAGTGTGCTGCAGCAAAAGAAAAAGCATTCTTCTTCTCCTTCTTCTGAAGCCATTCTGCTGCAAATTCTGAAAGCTCTCATAAAAGAGAGAAAGGCTTACAATCTCCTTCTCACTATAGAAGAGAGATCCTATTCACTATACTTGTGCTTCTAATCTTCTTGCTAGGAAGAAGATTTCTTCTTTCATATATTGTTTCCAGTTCTTCTACTTGTTCTACTTCTTCTTTTCTTTCTTACTTCTTTTTCAAACTGTGTAAAAGAGTTTTTAGAATCTCTCTTCAAAAAATTCAGTTGTAGTGGTTCTAAGAGTCTCCTTATCAAAATACTCATTCTGGTTCTAAGTGTCTCCTTATCAAAAGACTCAGTGCAAGTTAGTGAATTCCTACCAAGGGGGTAGAAGAGTGGATTACCCAAAGTTTGGGGAACCACTATATTTTCTTGTGTTGTGCTGTGATTTTCTACTTGTTATTTCTTCTTTACTTGCTTAATTCTTGTTGGTTTGTGGGAAGTTTAAATCTGTGATTATTACACACACATATATATATATATATATATATATATATAATTGCACAAAGTATTTTTAATCTCTATTCACCCCCCCTCTAGAGAATTCTAGTGAGGTTAACTGTGCACTTTCAATTGGTATCAGAGGCAGGTTGATCTAAAAAGATTAACTCCTTGATCAAAAAGATCCTACCTCCTTTTATATATATATATATATTTCTGAAAAATATTTCTTTTCACATGGCACAAATCAAAGAATATGCTTCCACCAGACCACCAATTTGCAACCTTTAAAAGTTTGCACTTTGGAAAACAAGAATTAAAATTTATCTAAACTCTATTAATGGAGAATTATTTGATGTTATCATGACAGGTCCTCCCAAGCCATTCAAGAAGGACTCAAGTGGAAAGGACACACAAACACTTGCTCCAAAGGCTGAATGGACAGATGAAGAAAAGAAAGCTCAAGCATGTGATGCCAAGGCTATGAATATCTTAGTCTCAACTCTCTCAGATGAGATCTTCCAAAAGATTGCTGAATATGAGTCAGCTAAGGAAATATGGGAAGCTCTCAACAAAATGGTAGAAGGGAGTGCTGATGAGAGGAAGGATAAAAAGGCATTACTTATCTCTCAATATGAAAACTTTCAGAAGAAAGAAAATGAAAGTGTTGCTGACATGTATGCCAGATTCAGCCTCATAATAAATGAGCTAAAAACACTTGAGAAGGACATATCTCTCACTGAGATAAATGACAAATTGCTGACTTGCTTCCCTAGCTCTTGGGATTCAAGAATCTGGCCAATTAAAGACTTCAGACGTCAAAAAGAAATCTCAACAGATGTCATGTTGGGTAAATTAAGATCTTATGAACAGCTGCTGAAAACAAGAGCTGAGAAAGAAGAGAAAGAAAAGGCTCCTTCACTCTCAAAAGAAAAAAGCATTGCTTTGAAGGCTACTGGAGGAGAAACCTCTACAAATGATGAAGAGCTGATCAGTCTACTGGCCAGAAGGTTCAAGAAGTGGATAAAAATAGAAGGATCCAAAAGGAGAGACCCAAGAACCAGGTATGACAAAAATCCTAATAAAGAGATTATTTGTTACTCTTGCAGGGAACCTGGACACATTGCACCTGAATGTCCTACAGAGAACAACAATAGGAAAGATCTGAAAAGAACAGATCTAAAGAAGAAGAAGAAGAAGAAAGAGAAAGGGTTCATTGCTCAATCATGGAGTGATTCAGAATCTGAAGGAAGTACCTCATCTGAAGATGATCAGAAAAAGGCTAAGCAAGAGGAAACCTGTCTGATGGCTACTGAAAAGCCTGCATATACATCTCTAGTAAATATATTTGATGATGTAGATTTCTCTTCCATTCATTTCAAAAATAGTTTCAAATAACTCTGCTTAGATCTAGTCAAATCTGAAAAAGAAGTAAAGGAACTAAGAAATGAACTAAACAATCTCAAACAAATAAATACACAACATAAAAACTATGAGCTTAGTCTAGGACTTTCAGAGGAGCAACTAGATAAAATCAATACTGAAAATCAAGCACTAAGAAATGAGCTAGCAAAGGCAAAAGCCTTTGAAGACTATCTAAATGGCAGAAGTCAGAAGCTCAAGAATATCTCCAACAATCTCACTGATAGATTTAGACAACTAGAATATAACACTGACTTAGAACCCAAACCTCAATCACCCAGCAAATCTGTCTGGAGACATCCTGTTCACTTCTCTAGGGAAAATAATTTGACAGGAGAAAGATCACAAGATAATCCAGAAACAACCACTGTTTTAAACAAAAATAATCTCACTATACATGAAGGAATCCTAGGTAAATATCCTTAGAAAAGAAACAAACTTGCGTCGAATCATTATCGACGTACGTCGAACACTACTCAACGCAACTCAAATAATGCATCGATTTTTAATCAACGTAGACACCAAAATACGTCGACTCCCAATCGACGCAATCTCTCCTATGCTTCGACTAGAAGTAACCACAGAATGAAGGAAGTGTCGACTTCCACTCGACGCAACTTTAAACATACGTCGAATTCATATCGACGCAACCAATCTAACAGAAATGTCTCCTCTTCCAAAAAGTCTTCTCAATCCATTTCCCTCTATTATGAACACTATTTCTGCAACATTTCTAAAGAAAACTGGTATGATAAGCCAATACCCCTAAAGGAGGAAGGATATTCTGAAAAACCCACTTATTCTTTCATTAAACCCTTCACTGTTGGGAGGAATGGACCCCAGCTTAGGAGGGTCCAAACTAATGTTTAAAATTTTATGTGCAAATGTATCACATCTCCAGGCTGGTGTGGTACTTGGACAGTGGATGCTCCATGCACATGACAGGATACAAAAACCTGTTAATCAACTTTGAGAATAGACTTGGACCACTAGTAACTTTTGGAGATTCCAGCTGTGGCCAAACCAGGTCTTTGGAGATTTCAAAGAAGGGAATGTCACCTTCAAGAATATGGCAGTAGTCAAAGGACTGAAGCACAATCTGATAAGTATAAGTCAGATATGTGACAGTGGTAAGTTTGAGGTAAAATTCACCACACTATTTTGCCATATTATTGATATCAAGACTGGTGCCATAGCACTTAATGGAATTAGAAAAGGGAAGGTATATGTAGTAGATTTTAGCTCCTCAACAACAGAAGTTTGTTTGTTCAACAATATTATTAATAAGAGTGAATTATGGCATAGGAGACTGGGTCATCTAAACCACAAAACCATTAGTAAACTATCAAAGAATAACATAGTCAGAGGCCTACCAAAGGGTAGATTCTCTAAGGACTCTCCATGTAGACCTTGCCAACTAGGAAAACAGACCAAGTCATCCTTCAAACCAATTGGTAAGGATGACTCCCCTAGGATCCTCTACTTACTACACATGGATCTCTTTGGTCCCATATCCACTCAGAGCTTAGGTGGAAAATCTTATTCCTTAGTTATTGTAGATGATTATTCCAGGTTTAGCTGGGTATTCTTTCTAAGGGCCAAGTCTGAAACCCATGAGATTCTCTCAAGATTCATAAGACAGATTCAATCTGAGTTCAATACTCATGCTTCAATTATCAGGAGTGAACATGGGACTGAATTTGAAAATCAGTCAATTGGTAGTTTCTTTGAGGATATAGGTATTAAACAAAGTTTTTCAGCCCCTAGAACTCCTCAACAAAATGGAGTTGCTGAAAGAAAGAATAGAAGTTTAATTGAATCAGGAAGGACCTTACTTGCAGAATTAGGTTTACCAAAAACCTTCCGGGCTGAAGCAGTCAACACTGCAAACTATATTCTAAATAGAAGTCTCATTCACAAAACTAAGGCAAAAACTCCATATGAGCTCCTGAAGGGAAAAACACCCATTGTCAAATACTTTAAAATTTTTGGATGTGCTTGCTTTATTCTAAATAATGAGAAAGATCATCTTGCCAAGTTTGACAAGAAGTCTGATGATGGAATATTTCTAGGGTACTCATCATCTAGTAAAGCATACAGATGTTATAACAGGAGAACTCTCAAAATTGAAGAATCTATGCACATTACATTTGATGAAACTAACATGCTGTTTAAGGGGGAGAAAACTTCCACCAGTTCTTTTCCACAGGAAAACAACAGCATAGAAACTCAGCTTGAGCAGCTGGTTCTAGAGAACACAGATAATGGAAAAGAAAACTAGCTAGAGGAATCAAGTGAGGAATCTGAACAAGAACATGAAGAAGAATCAGAAAAGAGCATTCAAAACCAACTCCCACAAGAGAACATGGTTCAGGGAGAACAGGTGGACAATGATCCCATTGCTAATGAGGAAGAAGAACATCTGACAAGTCCAAGCAGGACAGGGGTCAATTTGAAAGATCATCCACAATTTCAAGTAATTAGAGACCCCAATATAGGAGTAAGAACAAGACACCAAGTCTCCAATGGGATGATGCTCCAATGCTTCTTATCACAAGTTGAACCAAAGAAGTTTGAGGAAGCAAATTGTGATCCTCACTGGATTATGGCCATGCAAGAATAACTAGGCCAATTTGAGAGAAACAAAGTGTGGAATTTAGTTGAAAGACCAAGAAACTACCCAGTGATTGGTACAAAGTGGGTATACAGAAACAAACTAGATTCCACTAGAGTAATTGTCAGGAACAAGGTAAGACTTGTAGCATAAGGATATAGACAAGAAGAAGGAATAGACTACAACCAAACCTTTGCTCCAGTAGCCAGATTGGAAGCAATCAGGCTCTTTCTTGCCTATGCAGCTTTCATGAAGATGAAAGTCTATCAGATGGATGTCAAAACTGCCTTTTTGAATGGTGACCTTCAAGAAGAGGTATATGTGGAGCAACCACCAGGTTTTGTAAATCCCTCCTCTCCTAACTTTGTTTATAGACTTAACAAAGCACTTTATGGTCTTAAGCAAGCACCTAGAGCCTGGTATGAAACTCTCTCCAACTTTCTTGTAGAAAATTCTTTTGAAAGAGGAAAAGTAGATAAAACACTTTTTACTAGAACCCATAAAAATCAACTACTTCTTGTTCAAATCTTTGTAGATGACATCATCTTTAGCTCAACTCATCCCAAACTTTGTAAAAGATTTGCTAATCTAATGCAATCAAAATTTGAAATGAGCAGTATGGGAGAACTCTCTTATTTCTTAGGACTACAAGTGAAACAAAGCAGTGAGGGAATCTTTATCTCACAATCAAAATACACTAAAGAATTATTCAAAAAGTTTGGTATGGAATGAGCCTCCACTATGAAAACACCTATGGCAACTAATGCCATTATAGAAAAGGATGACAAGGGAAAATCTGTAGATCAAAAGACATATAGGGCAATCATAGGATCCCTTCTATATCTAACAGCTAGCAGACCTGACATTATGTTTTACACTTGCATATGTGCTATATTTCAGGTTGAACCAAAAGAAACCCATCTCACCTCTGTAAAAATGATTCTTAGATACCTAAAGGGAACCCCTGAACTAGGTCTGTGGTACTCAGCAGAAACCAACTTTGAATTAATAGGTTTCTCAGATGCAGATTATGCTGGATGTAGGGTTGATAGAAAAAGTACATCTGGTACATGCCAATTCCTAGGTGATAGGTTAATATCATGGTTTAGTAAGAAATAAACCTTAGTCTCAACCTCAATAGCTGAAGCTGAATACATAGCTGCTGGGAGCTGTTGTTCACAAATCCTGTGGATGCAAAATCAGTTTCTTGACTACAAATTGGAGGTCAATAACTCTATGATCTATTGTGATAGCTCTAGTGCTATATCCATAGCATCCAACCCCGTCCTTCAAAGTACAACCAAACATATAGAGATCAGACATCACTTCCTTAGAGACAATGTAGAAAAAGGTAAGATAACCTTAGAATATATTCCTACAGACAGTCAAAGAGCAGACATCTTCACAAAACCCTTGGATGAAACTAAGCATAATTACTTCATCAACACCTTAGGAATGCTTGATGGAAGCATGTAACCACCATTGTTGGGGAAATCTAAAAGAAATCAGAAAATCTAAGAAAGTATTTGAAGATACGTCGAATACATATCGACGCACCGTCGAGAAAAACTCGACGCGGGCATTGATTGCTTTCAGGCAAAGCTACATCGATCCCTTATCATCGCACCGTCGACTTTATATCAACGCAAGTCTATGAACACGTCGACAAAACGGTAGGCTGACAACTCTCCACGGAGCGTCGACTCCATATCGACGCATACGTCGACATCAATGACCATGCGTCGACAACAATTCGCCGTAACATCGACCTCTTGTCAAAATTAGAATCAAATCCTTACTTCCTCTTTTGACGATTGTATTACCCGATATACCTTGATTTCTGTTTCCTTTCTCGACGTTTCACCTTCTTTAAATAATACCTCTAATTTTATAACATATACTCTCCTCAACCGCCAAAACTTCATCTTCTACCTCTCTCTCTGTCTCTGCGTCAATGGCACCAACTCCTAATCAATCCGCCCTCATCAAAGCGATGAACGATGCTCTTGAACAACTAGTAAATGACTTCCAGACTCGACTGAACCACTTCTCCAACAAGTGTACTGCCATGCTCAACACCTGTGCAGACAAACTGGCAAACCTCTCTGCTTCTCTTCCTGAGCTTAATGCTCTCATTCAAGAACAGCCTCTGTCGCCAGAAGGGTTTAAATCATTTACGCAGGATATAAACCAGGGGGAGAGTTGCTCCAGAAATCCCCTATCCAGGTTTTTCTTCAAGCTCAGGGCTAACTTTTCTCCAATCTTTAAGTATTAAACCAACCTCATTTTTTTTCTTTTACCATATGCTCAAAACTTCTCCAATCACTCTGACTACACTTTCAACAAACACCTTGGTGAATCCTCCTCCTATCATACAGAAGGAGATCATGCTGTGGATTCAGCATTCAGAGTTGATGCCCCACATGTTCAGGGGGAGATTGCTGAAGTACAGAATATAGAAGTCCAGGGGGAGGAAGAAAAAGGGGAAGAAGAAACAGCCTTTTCTGATGACCAAAAAGGGCATGTCTGGATTGAGGCACCCTTGTATGAGGAAGAATATCAGCATCATTCTCCTGGCTTCTCTGCCAGCTATATCAAACTCAAGACACCCTTACTTGAGGATATTCCTCCAGAGGACATTTTGCCTGTTGTTCCCTCTCCTACAAAAGTACCTTCTCCACCTTCCCTTTCTAAAGAGAAAACTAAATCTCCACCTCTGCCTCTTCCTCCACTTCAACTTCCATCTCTACCTCCTCTACTACCTTTACCTCCACAAATGAAAAGAAGAAGTGAAGCCATCCCTCATTGGCAAAGATTTTCCAAAGAAGAAAGAAAAGAACATGCAAAGGAAAAGAAATTTAGAAAGGCTGTTGAGGAGATAAAGAGGTTTGGAAAAATGCCTAATATCACTCCCAACAGTCCTGTAAAGGAATACCATGATCCTGACATGGAAAGGAGGCATGAAGAAATAAGAGAAAGAGAGCTGTATGAATATAAAGCAGCTAGGAAAGAAGTAGAAGATAAAAGGAATATCTGGATGGAAAAGATTAAGAAAGGGATGACTAAGGAACAAATCCTTGCAGAATCTTCCATCAAACTTCCAAAGAAACTGTTTGATGTTGAAGCTTATCAAAAGAAAAATCCTCAGGCAGGACTCATTCTAGAAAAGGGACAAAAACACAAGAGGGGTGTAGGGTGTGCTGAAGACACTTACATTCCCTATAAGAAGCCCAAAAGACCTGCAAAATTAGACAAATGACTTGACTCACCCTGGAAAGGGAAAGGAAAGATCACTGAGATCCCTGAGAAACAGCCATCAGAAAAGAGAAAATATAGTCCAAAGGTTGACAACAAAGGACCACCTGAGCCCAAGCCTACTCAAAAGAAACCTCAAGATATTTGAATTGAGATGATTGATGAAAAGGCAGCAATCATCTTCAGCAAGGGCTATTCTCTAAATGAGACTCTCCCTGATGCTGACAAAGTCCTGGAGAAATTGCACACAATCATCGGAAATGTCCAGGAGCATCCAGATAGATCCATGGGCTATATTTTTGAAGCTATTGAAAACTTATATAGAAAACTTTATTCTGCCTTTGTCAATTTCATGTACAATAAGAAGTTTCTAGTTTAAATTTTGTGAAAGACAATTACTTGTTATATGACTTCTTCTGATTGCTTAGCATATTTCTTCTCTATATAAATGCTTTATTGAGATGATTAAATACTGATACAATTTCTCTCTAAATAGGGTTAAGACAAATAGGGGGAGATTGTTGGGGAATTGATTTATCTTAACCCCTAGAATTGAGTAGATTATTAATTCTAAGTATGAAAAGTTGGGCTAAGTAAATATGCGTCGAATAATATTCGACGCAACGTCGAAATATAGTCGATGTTTCTCTCAGAATGAGTCGAAGTAACTCTAAGAAGAATTCGACGTAATCTTAGTCGACGTACCTCTGACTTCTAGTCGACGCATGTGTTAAAGTCGACGCATTCTAGTCGACGCACCATCCTTATTCTCATCTCGACATCCAGCCAGGATGAAATTGACGTTTACGTCGAATAGTAATCGACGCACGTTGATATCTATAAGTAATTCAATAACACGCCAGATCTCTTTCCTTCTTTCTGTAGATCTGATTTATATGGAATGATATTATTCTTTTATATCCGTTCTGAATCAGCCTTTCCTTGTATTTGATTCTTGGCTAATTTGATTAAGATTATTAAGGATATTATTTGAAATCAGAATGAATTCCTTTCCTTCTACAGAAATATTAATTATGGAAATTCTTATCTCTTTCTAATTCTCTGTCTGTTAATTGATTATTCTCCTTTAGCAATATATTTTAAACAGAGCTATAAATAAGAAGGAGGTCGGCAGAGAATGATAACTAGTGATTCACTTCATCCATTTTGAAATAGAGGAATAGCTCCCAAGTGAAGAGTAAGAAAGTTGAGAAAAGAGATAGTGTACTGCAGCAAAAGAAAAAGCCTTCATCTTCTCCTTCTTCTGAAGCCATTCTGCTGCAAATTCTGAAAGCTCTCATAAAAGAGAGAAAAGCTTACAATCTCCTTCTCACTATAGAAGAGAGATCCTATTCACTATACTTGTGCTTCTAATCTTCTTGCTAGGAAGAAGATTCCTTCTTACATATATTGTTTCCTATTCTTCTACTTGTTCTACTTCTTCTTTTCTTTCTTACTTCATTTTCAAATTGTGTAAAAGAGTTTTTAGAATCTCTCTTCAAAAAATTCAGTTGTAGTGGTTCTAAGAGTCTCCTTATCAAAAGACTCAGTCTGGTTCTAAGAGTCTCCTTATCAAAAGACTCAGTGCAAGTTATTGAATTCGTACCAAGGGGGTAGAAGAGTGGACTACCCAAAGTTTGGGGAACCACTATATTTTCTTGTGTTGTGCTATGATTTTCTACTTGTTATTTTTCTTCTTTACTTGCTTAATTCTTGTTGATTTTTGTGAAGTTTAAATCTGTGATTATTACACATATATATATAATTGCACAAAGTATTTTTAATCTCTATTCACCCCCCTCTAGAGAATTCTAGTGAGGTTAACTGTGCACTTTCAGTACTATTCTCAGACTTATCTGATTCAGCAGTCCTCCTTGGAGTAGACACCATCCTGGCCTTGCTCTTCTTGGAGCTGTCAGCCTTGAGAGCCACAGATCTCTTCCTTGCATGAGCCCTTGTTGAAGTGTCTTCTTCCTTTCTTGCAGATAGCTGCATCTCGTAAGAGAGCAGCTTCCTAAACAGTGTATGGGTAGGGGTCTCACCAAGCTTGGCCACTTCCCTGATGGCACAAATTTTTGTGTCCCAGTCTCTAGTTAGAGATCTAAGGAACTTATCATTAAGCTCATAGTCACTGAACACTCTTTCATAGGTTCTTAGTTCATTGATTATCCTAAAGAACCTTTCATAGCAAATAGAAATGCTTTCCTGGCTCAGATGCCTGAAAGCTTCATATTCTTGGTTGAGGAGTGATTTTCTATCATCCCTCACCTCAGCTGTCCCTTCCATATACACCACCAGTGTATCCCACAATTCCTTGGCAGTTGTGCAGTGCACTAAGTTCTGAAATGTTGAGTCATCTATTGCATTAACAATTATGTTTTGGGCTCTTTTATCCATAGTGAACAATAGAAGTTCATTCTTGGTCAAGTCATTGAAAGCCTTGGCCACTCTCCTGGTTGGATCTATGGTGGAGGAAGTTTGAAAAGCGAAAGGCCCTTGTTATACTGTGATGTAGATCCTTGGGACAGATGCTTCCATAAACAATCTAACTCTTTGCTTCCATATGCCAAAGTTTTCTTTGTTGCATATGGGCAACTTCATGGATCCCATCTCCTTCTGCAATCCAGTGGAGGCCATTGGATTGAGATGTGACTACTCCTTTATAGGATCTGGTCAGACAGTTATGTCTTTCTTGACCAACCTCCCTCTGATACCACTTAATAGTTTGTTTAGGAAGTAGCCTTAGTCACCTAGAGGGTGGGGGGTGAATAGGTTTGTTTTTATTTTAGGCTTTAACCTAGTTATTTTTTGATTTTAAGTAAGTTAAGTATTAAGCACCCAGAAAGCACAAAAAGGTTTATAGAGGTTCCTCAAGACAGGGTGTTTTGAGTAGTCCTCTTTGCCCCTTCACCTTTCTAATAATGAGTTAGATAAGGCCAACACCTCCAAACTCAGCTCCAAGATCTTACAACACAGATCCCTCAAGATCTCTCAGGTTTTCCCAAACCCTACCTCAGGCTCAACAACCCTACCTCACGCTCAACAGCCCTACCTCAGGCTCAACAGCCCTACCTCAAATCCCCCAAAGATCCTACACTCAAGCTGATCTCTCAGCTCTACTACACAGGATAAACAACCCTACACTCTCAGACAAAAATGCCATACTATCTCAGAACAGTTAAGCTCCTACAAAGTTTATAATAGATGATTACAATCAAAAGATAAAAGAGGTCAAGCCTTGCTCTTCTGTTGCTGAACAACTGTTGTAGCAGTCTTGAATCTGGGATGAGTCCAATGGCCTCAACTTTGATTCTTCTGATCCTTTTCTTCAGAGGAAGAGTGAGGATCAACTTGCCATAGTTTGAGTTGATCAAGAGGAGCAATCTACTCTCTCCTTGAAGCTTCAGGAAACTGGATGTGATAGCTTTCTTTGCTGTCGTCAATGGAACAGTAATCTTGTTCTTCTGTGAGTTATAGTAAGAGTGAGGGCTCCTGTACAAAGCCCTAATTTATCCTTTTATACTCCACTGATCTCCAACGGATATTAGATGTGATGCAGCATGGACAAGATTAGAATACCCTATCTTGCTTTTCTGCAGCTTGCGCCAAAAGAAAAACCCGCCAGTCCTTTTGAATCCATCTTAGCGGTTGGGCTGAGACATCTTCCAGTCTCAGCGGCTTCTTCTGTCCCGTCCCAGCAGATCCGCTAAGACAGACAGTTGTCTCAGCGGTTTTCTTCTATCTATAGCTCAGCTGGCCAAGACACCTTCTCAGCGGCCCTAGGCCTTGTCTCAGCGGTTCAGCTGAGACTAAGAGCTTGTCTCAGCGGTTTTGACAGCAAACCTACTGAACTTACTTCACACCTTGGTATGACCTAACCCTGCATGATCATGATATAAAATGGGGTTTATCAAATACAACTTGTACTTAACATCGAGTGGGAAGCTTCTTCAAATCAAAGGAACATTGAGGGTCATTTTACCAACATGCCCTCACCTCTGACAGGGGGAAGCAGATCCTTGGGAGCTTGCTGAGCGAGGGGCCCTCGGCGAACCCGCCGCAACCAAGGAGACCAGCGAGCGCACTGGAGAGTCCGTCGGTACTTCGGGCTTGCCCGCGCTGGCGAGCCATCGTAATTTTGGTCTCGACGAAAAGCACCGAGATGAGGTCGGTGAGCCTCTGTTGCTCTAGGGTCGGGAGGCCAACAGGGCCTCTGTGTCAACCCTCCTCCCCTCCTAGCTGGAGTAGGAGACCACCAACGGCCAGGCATGCGCCCTCTCCTTTTTGCTTTATGGCCGGGAGGACACCACGGTCTTTGATGACGAAACGACCTGGTTGTCACAACCCGTATTTTCCCCAAATTATGCTACGATATCAGAGTAAAGGGAAAATACGCATCGTGATGCCACGTCCTGCAGGGGACAACTACAGACGTTCAAGAAAGCACTCAAACGAACATTTTGCGAGAAAAGAGGTATATATAAAAAAAAGAATTTATCTTTTAACATTTCTTTCTTTGGTTAGGAGGTCGTGCCCCTCGGTCCTGTGGTCTACATAGCCACCAATAGAAAAAGAAAATGCGTACACAACGGAAGAAAATAAGTTCCTTTTTTTATCCTAAAGGCGCTGATGACCAGAAATGTCTCCAGGACGTACGTAGGACTAGATTGAGTGTATCATAAGGAAATACCATTTTGTTTACGCTTTGCAAATAGGTGATACATAGTAACTAGTAAAGCAATGCATGCTACGAAAATTTAACTTGTTTAAAGGGTTTCACGTATATAAAAAAATACATCTTCCCAGAGAGTGCATGTATACTAAAGCCAAAATAAGAAAAGAAGTACAAGTAGCAGCATAAGCAAGTAATCTGAGCAAAAAGACATACGGGCGCCAACAGCTGACACGAACCCGCAGGAAAGAAAGCAGACAATCCCAAAAAAAGGAGGCCATAGCCACAAACAAAAGATCTGCATCCTTACCCACAGGGGAGGAGAGGCCTCAGTGGGTGAAACTGGACGACTCCGCTCTAACCCCAGCGGCTGCTACTGACCTGATCCTGAGACATTCATAAGAAAAGAATGCCTCAGCCCAAAGGGTGCAAGAAAATAGCAAAAGAAGAAAGAAGCGATAAGATGATAAGTATAAATTTCAGCCAAGAGTGAGGCACGGGTTTAGCAATCTTCTTTTCTTGATCATGAGCTCAAGCCACGGGAGTATGCCCAATCCAGGGCAAACAGTAAGGAAAGTAAGCCACACCAAGCTGTTGCATAACGAGATAAAAGAAATGTGTTGGGGGCCTCAATATCCACCCACACACCCATTCTAAACCACCGTGGTGAGGGCCCATATGTCCACCCACTCTCCAGTCTGAAACTACTGGGGTGAGGGCCCATACTTCCACCCACTCTCCAGTCCAAAACCACTGTGGTGGGGGCCCATACGTCCACCCACTCTCCAGTCTAAAACCACTGTGGTGGGGGCCCATACGTCCACCCACTCTCTAGTCTAAAACCACTATGGCAGGGGCCCATACGTCCATCCAATCTCCAGTCCAAAGCCAGAATCCAACATAATCTCATTAGCAACAAGCTTGGTTTGACACTCAAGAAGGGTCTAGCATTTAGTATAGGAGAAGGAACTTTAGCATTTACTCTATAAGTATAAGGCTGTATAAGAGCATTTGGTAACCTCTACTGTAAGAAATAAGTTGTCGATAATTGGAACAGGTATAGAGCTCAAAACCCAAAATGCATCTACATAACTTTCTAGTTAGCAATTAATGGTTTCGTTGAATCATCAAGAACTAGCAAATGAAATTCCCGGGGAATTTAGGATCTGGTTCCTTATACCGTTAAGGATTAGCAAACACGGCTCCATGAAACTTAGCCGCAACACCATCCACACCTTCTACCAAGTGTATTTCTATATATATATATATATTCAAAATTAAAACTATCTAGAGTTGGGCTAGGCCATAAAATGCAGAAGCGGAGCTATCTAAAATTTTGCCGATCATGATTAACCCTTTATTTATGTCTAGGATCCGGCAAACGATGCACCTTCTAATCCTTTGTACGATTCAATAGCAAAAGTTAAAAGATTTCAATTAGCACATATATATCTAAATATAAACCAAAATTAGCCAATACCAACCAGCATAAGACCCCAAGAAACTGCTAACATAATCCCCAAATAGATCATGCTATCAGGAATCTAAAAAGGAAATCTGCCAACCAAGCCCCCCAAACTTTAATCGGGTAACATGGGTTAGGAACCCCATTATCAAAAGCTTCCCAAGGTAAACCAGGCAAGAAAGAAAAACTGCCATCATAAGCCCCCAAGAATTCGGGTAGCAGGGTCCAAGAAGTCGGGTGAAGAGGACTGCCAGCATAAACCCCCCCCCCCCCCCCCCCCCAACTTAAGAAATCAAGTAAGAAAACTGCCAGCATAACTCCCAAATAATAGAACAGAAATCAGGTAAGGAAACTGCCAGCATAACAGAACAGAGGAGTTTAGAAATTAGGTGAAGAGATCTACCAGTATAAGATCCCAAACAACAAAGAAAGCAGGTGCAGGAATTTAGAAGTTAGGTAAACAGAACTGCCAACCAAATCCCCAACCTAAGAGATCAGGTAAAGAGATCTACTCGAATAAACTCAATACCATAAAATCAACAGAAGAGGTGGGTGGGTGGGGGGGGGGGGGGGGGGGGGAGGGGGAGAAGAAGAAGAGTGTTCTTGCCTCTAAGTCAACCGGCAACCCGACGGACTAGCGACAAACAGATGAAGAGCCGCCCGGATCCACAACTCCGGTGACGAAACCAGCCCCGACAACCAAAAACCATTCACCTCCGACGGCTCCGGTGCCGCTCCACCCCGACCTCACCAAAACCCTACCCTCCAAGCTCCTGTAGCATTATCGGGATCGGATGAAAGAGGGTGCCCTCCTTGAAATGAAATAAAATGCCAGCCACACCCCAAGGGGGATTATATAACCAAGCTCGAAGAAGAAATATTAGAACACTTATTTAATGCCCTCATATACATGTGTGTGTGTATATATATTTAAGCATGCATACACATATGTATATATTTATTTGTATACATTTATTATAGTATATATATATAGACTTGCATACATGCTTATATATATACATACATATGTGTATATATATACATTGACATACACATATCTGCATATACGCTCTCATCTAGAATTAACTCGCCGGACGACGACGTCGACGACATTTTTGAAATGGTAATGCCCCCCTCACATTTTCACAACACAATGATGATTTCATAATTAAGACATTATCATTTCGTATTCCCCGCTTAAAAAAACTATAAGAAAACCTGGGGCGTTACAGCCACCCCTCCTAACAAAAAGTTTCACCCCGAAACTTTCCAACAATAATATCAAACAAGGAAAAGCACAAGAGACGAAGACTTACCGGGGAAACTAGCCGAAAAGATGAGGATAGGACTCCCTCATGGCTGACTCTAGCTCCCAGGTCGCACCCTGAACATCCTGATTATCCTAGAGGACCTTCACCATAGGGATGGACTTTCTTCGCAACACCCGGTCTTGCTTATCCAAGATACGAACGGGTTGCTCCACAAAGGATAGATTGGGCTGCAGTGCTGGCATGTAATCCAGAACATCGCGATCGCTGAGGGCGCACTTCCACAACTAGCTCACATGAAATACGTCATGCACACCCAGGAAGGAGGTAGGTAATGATAACCTGTAAGCAGAAACTCTGATGCGCTCGACAATCTCAAACGGCCCTACATACCTGGGGTCCAGCTTATGGCTCTTCCCAAACCTTTTAACACCTGCCATCGGGGACACCTTCAGGAACACCAAGTCCCCCACTGCAAATTCCAAATCACTCCTATGCCGATTGGCGTACTTCTCATAGCGCTCCTTAGCTACCAGAAGATTCTCATGGATCTGCATTACGGCAACACTCATCTCTTCCAATGCCTCAGGACCCAAAACTGGCTTCTCGCCCACTTCAGCCCAAAACAGGGGAGTCCGACATCGCCTCCCATACAGAGCCTCAAAAGGAGCCATCTGCAAGCTCTCCTGATAACTATTATTGTACACAAACTCCATGATCCCAAGGCGTTCATCCCAAGCTCCTCCATGCTCCAAAATATAACACTAGATCATATCCTCCATGATCTGATTTACCCTTTCCGTCTGCCCATTGATCTGCGGGTGATAGGCTGTAGAATACCTGAGATTTGTGCCTAAAGCCCCTTGCAGACTCTGCCAAAAACGGGAGGTGTACCTGGAATCCCGATCGGACACAATGCTCGCGGCACTCCATGTAGTCTAATGACTCCTGCACATACAGAGACGCAATCTTCTCCATCAAATATTCAGTCTTGTACAACACGAAATGAGCATTCTTGGTCAACCTGTCCACGATCACACACACTGCATCATGTCCCCGAGGGGATCTCCGTAAACCAGTAATAAAATCCATGGAGATACTCTCCCATTTCCACAAAGGAATATCCAACGGTGACAACTTTCCCCCGGGTCTCCTATGATCCGCCTTGACGCGCTGGCAAGTGAAACACTACAATACAAACCTCGCAATATCGCCCTTCATGCCTGACCACCACATGATCTGCTTCAAATCACGATACATCTTCGTAGAGCCAAGATGATAAGATTGTCTGGAGTCGTGAGCCTCCTCGCAAATCTTCGCTCGAATCTCCTCCACAACAGGTATGCAAAGCCTGCCACGGTACCTCAAGGGACCCTCAACATCGATCGAGAAATCCGGCAACTCGCCTCTCTCTGCTCTGCCTCAGAGGTGCTGCAAATACAGATCATCCTTCTGATGTGACTTCGCCAGAGTAATCCAGGAAGGTTCTTCAACCTCCATACAAGACGGTCCACCCATGGGCTTCACCACGATACTCATCAAAAGGAACTCCTCAACCAGAGACTGCACCAAGAGTCTGAAAACAGAAGCCGACTTCCTTCTTAGGGCATCCGCCACAACATTTGCCTTACCTGGGTGATATAGGATCTCCACATTATAATCTGCCACGTACTCTATCCACCGACGCTGGAGCAAGTTCAGTTCTCGCTGAGAAAATACTTAAATCAGGCTCTTGTGGTCTGAATAGATCTTGCACACCACTCCATACCGAAAATGCCTCCACAACTTCAGGGCATAAATCACCGCAGCAAACTCTAAATCATGCACCGGGTAGTTCCTCTAATGAACCTTTAGTTGCCTCGACCCATACGCAATGACCTTGCCCTCTTGCATGAGGACACACCCAAGGCCTATCCGCGAAGCATCAACGTAAACCTGAAACTCCACTCCCTCAACAGGGAGGGACAAAATTAGGGCGGAACACGGTCTTTTATTTAGCTCCTGGAAGGCCTCCTCGCACTGATCGCTCCGATCAAAAGCTTCCCACTTCCGCATCAACCTACACAGAGGCAAAGAAATACCTGAGAATCCTTCAACAAACCTTCGATAATAGCCTGCCAAACCCAAGAAACTCCGGATTTACTTAGGCGTTGCAGGTCTTTTCCAATCCAAAACAACAACAACCTTTGTTGGGTCCACAGAGATGCCACCCTTGCTCACCACGTGACCCAAGAAGGAGACTTGCGAAAGCCAAAACTTGCATTTGCTCAGCTTGGCATACAACTTGTGTGCTCTCAAGGTAGACATCACCAAACGCAAATGCCGAGCATGCTCCTCTTCACTCGAAGAATAGACCATCACATCATCAATAAAAACCACCACAAACTGGTCCAGATAGTCTCGAAATACCCTGTTCATCAAATCCATACAAGCAGAGGGCGCATTCGTCAGCCCAAAAGACATCACCAGGAAATCAAAATGTCCATAACGCGTCCTGAAAGCAGTTCGCGGATCATCTGAGTCACGAATCCTCAACAGATGATAACCGGACCGAACATTGATGCGAAAATCTCGCACACCGCTATAGGCGGTAGCTAGACTGCGGCATGAAATGGCAGTGTACCGATCGTTCAAGTAATATAAAATGAGGAGTAATCCCCGAGTATCGAATCTCTCAAGGAACACAGTAAGGTGGAGTTAACGTTCGAGGAGGGACTTGAGATTGAAGTCCTTTACGTCGGATGGATGTTGAAACGGGGGATTTGGATTGTGAAAAATAAAGAAAAAACAACTATAACTACTCCTATGCAATGCCGTTATGCAATGCTTCGCTTAGCGGGATGGAGACTAGGCAGGCCTTGAGCGTGCTGCTTCACAAGGGCGGATGGACGAGTAGGCAAGCGAAATCGAACTATGCAGGCCTTGAGCGCGCTACTTCATTAGGCGAATGGATTACACGGGCCGCTATGCCACGCTTCACTAGGCGGATGGAAGAGTAGGCATACGGATGGAATGGTTCGCACCGGCGGAGTCGGAATGGATTACACGGGCCGCTATGCCACGCTTCGCTAGGCAGATGGAAGAGTAGGCATACGGATGAGGGTCGCAAGCACCTCGTCGACAAGCACGCCACTAGCAATTTCTAGTGCGGCACATGAACGTGACGGTGGGATGGAGGATGGAATGGGGCGCTCCTCACTTGCATAAACCACACATATCAATTTCACATAATCATGAAATACAAAAATAACATAATAAGGTTTAAGCAAACATTGTTCATACACCCAAAATATAAAGGAAAACAATACTACAGTATAAAGGGGGTTTAGATTACAACCAAAGCACAGAGACTCATCGGAGGTTCACGACCGGAATCTAGGGTTGTCAATCCTCGTCCGGGCTCGGGCTCCAACTGTCGTCCGGGGTCCGGAAGAGCTGTCACCTTCTTCTATTATACCCGTCTTCTCCGTCAATCTTCTCTGGTCACGATCTCACCGGAGAACTTCATATATGCAGCAGGAAATCCCTCAAAATGGAGCTTTGGAGGTGCACGATCAATGGAGGAGGCCTAGAGGATGCTCCGGCTTGAGATTTGCAAGAGAATGGCGGCCAGATCTCCTCCCGAAGGTGGGCGGCGATGGATGGCGAAAAGGGCGCGGAACTGGAGCTCTGGGAGCGGGAAAAAAGGTCGATCTAGAATAGGGCGAGACCTGTGGCTTAAATAGAAATTATGTCAGAAAATGGTCACGAACGGTCGAACGCACGACCGTGCGCAGAGCGTGCGTTATTAAATGATAAAACGTGACTTGGGGAAGATGTTGCGCCGCCCGTGCGTTTTGCTCACGCACGATCAACACCGCCCGTGCGTTCAAACGCACGGGCAAAATCCGACGCTCAGAATTCAAGAATACACAGGTCGACCGTGCATTTTACTCACGCACGGGCCAATCCGCCCGTGCTTCAGACGCACGAGTAAACTCCGACGCTCCATTTTCAGCCCAGACACAAACGCACGACCGCAACCGACCATGCGTCAAGGAAACGCACGACCGTGCGATATGCACAGACATGAATTCTGGGGAAAACGGGATGATCAGGTCACCTGCAAACAAGATATACTAGCTGGGAATACACGTCCAGCACAGAAAAACATAGAAGAAGGGAAGGGGAGCACCATGTGCTTACCCCCAACAACAAGGAGCGCAATTGCACACCAGAATGGGCTTAAAGGTGCACCTAGCATGGAATAGTATATATGAATGAAAACGTGCCTAAAATGTGGTGCATAGACTAGAAATACGGCCTAGATGAGTCCATAAAAGTGTATATAATTGGGACTCATCACACCCCCAGACTTACCTCTTTGCGCGTCCTGAGCAAACAAATCCGGCGGAGTATGAAAATGGTAGTTAGTGAAGGGAATTGCAAAATAGGAGTACGGTGCGAAGTATCATACGCATGCAAATAGAAATTCAATAAAAGGAGATTCTAACTATGCTAACTAATTTACAAAAGTATAAATGCATAAATAGAGATTTATTTGTACTCAGATGGTAAATCATGAAGAATTTGTGCGGTCGTGCCCGGTGTGAAATAAACAAGCCACTCAGGAGGGTGTTGCTAAAGACCGGAATTCGGGGATAACTCCGCTGAAATCCATCAACGTCGAGAACCATAAGCTTGCCCGGTTACACTCTCTCCACGGCGCTAGAAAACTCAAAAGTTAAATCAATAGGACTTTCAGGTTATTGTTGAAACCGATTTCTCGGCCTCTGTGGAGTTTGGGGCCCTCACCGAAATGAGGGGCGACCAACCCTTACTCCACCCAAGGGAGAGCTCTAGGTTGAAGGTTGAGGAACTATGGACTGGACCAAGGGCTTAGTTGGGAGGTCCCGCCACATACCCGGAAGACCCTTAGGAACTTCCCCTCCCAAGCCACTACTAAGCTTGGGCACCACTGGAGGCTTTCCTCACCCACTAGAGAGAGAAAGTGGGGGGAGAAAGAGAGGGAGGGAGGGCTAGCCTATGATGAGATCCCTTCCAAATGGTGCCCCCTTGGTCCTATTTATAGGATTTCTGAAGTTGGGCTGCAAATAGCCAAAAACTGGTCTGTCAAATTACCAAAATACCCTTGAACTGAACGACAGATAGCCAAAACTGGACTGCGAATAGCCAAATCCCGCTGTTCTGGGGTGCTAAACGCAGACCGAATGCCCTCCAGGGCTCCCCCCTGCTGGGCGTGGGGGCGAGAGAAGCCTTGGCTGGGAGCGGGGGCGAGCCCCCGGACAGCAGCCCGGGCTCGCCCCCTTGGTGGGGAGCGGGGGCGAGCCCCCGGGCGGCAGCCCGGGCTCGCCCCCCTTGGTGGGGAGCGGGGGCGAGCCACCGGGCGGAAGCCCGGGATCGCCCCCCTTGGTTGGGAGCGGGGGGCGAGCCCCCGGGCGGCAGCCCGGGCTCGCCCTCCTTGGGGGGGAGCGGGGGCGAGCCCCCGGGCCGCAGCCCGGGCTCGCCCCCCCCTTGGTGGGGAGCGGGGCGAGCCCCCGGGAAGCAGCCCGGGCTCGCCCCCCTTGGTGGGGAGCGGGGGCGAGCCCCCGGGCAGCAGCCCGGGCTCGCCCCCCTTGGTGGGGAGCCGGGCGAGCCCCCGGGCAGCAGCCCGGGCTCGCCCCCCTTGGTAGGGAGTGGGGGCGAGCCCCGGGCAGCAGCCTGGGCTCGCCCCCCTTGTTGGGGAGGGGGGTGAGCCCCCGGGAAGCAGCCCGGGCTCGCTCCCCTTGATGGGGAGCGGGGGAGAGCCCCCGGGCGGCAGCCCGGGCTCGCCCCCCTTGGTGGGGAGGGGGGGCGAGCCCCGGGCAGCAGCCCAGGCTCGCCCCCCTTGGTGGGGAGAGGGGGCGAGCCCCGGGCAGCAGCCCAGGCTCGCCCCCGCTTGGTGGGGAGCGGGGGCGAGCCCCCGGGCAGCAGCCCGGGCTCGCCCCCGTTGGTTGGGAGCGGGGACTTGTCCCTTCACTTCTCGGTCCCTTATACAGGCCGGGCAAGCAGGAGGCCTCCTCCCTCACCGTTCGTCCCCCCTGCCTCCACCTCCCTTCCTGCATGGCTCGATGCTACCACAATGTCCCAAGGATCCTTGGGAGTACTCGGCGAATATAGGGGTTGTACACAATCCCCGCTCTTTTTGAGCGAGGTACAAGATCGAAAAGAAAAGTCCAACACCTCATATTCGGCGAGTGCCGCTGGAAATCCGACTAACGGAGCTGCCTCGAGAAAGAACATATAGCCTCCTCGATAGGTCATCCTACCTTGCCGGGTAGCGAGAGCCCGGCTAGCGGAGCCACCTCGGGGGAAAAACACTTAGCCTCCCCGAGAGGTCATCCTACCCTGCCGGCGAGCGAGAGCCCGGCTAGCGGAGCCACCTCGGGGGAAAAACACTTAGCCTCCCCGAGAGGTCATCCTACCCTGCCGGCTAGCGAGAGCCCGGCTAGCGGAGCCGCCTCGGGGGAAAGACACTTAAGAGAATTTTCGGCCACTGAGCGGTTCCTGACCCTGCCAGCTAGGTGGGAGCCTAGTCAGCAGGTCAGCATCGGGACTAAGTACTTGGGACTTTCCTGCCACCGAGCGATCCTCGGACCTGCCAGCTTGGTGGGAGCCTGGTCAGAGGGCCAGCGTCGGGGCTAGGTACTTGGGACTTTCCTGCCACCGAGCGATCCTCGGATCTGCCAGCTTGGTGGGAGCCTGGTCAGCGGGTCTGCTCGGAGCCAACCTTTGAAAATTTCTAACCTGCCACCGAGTGAGCCTTCGGACCTGCCAGCTAGATGAAAGCCTGGTCAGCGGGTCTGCTCGAGGCCTTAGACAACATGAATCACCTTGCCAGCCTCTCCGGAGATCAACCTGAACCCCCCGTCTAGATGAGAGCCCGGGAGCGGAATCGATCTGGGGCATTCCAGCACCAACATATATCACACCTTGCCAGCCTCTCCAGAGATCAACCTGAACCCCCCATCTAGATGAGAGCCCAGGAGCAGAATCGATCTGGGGCATTCCAGCACCAACATATATCACACATTGCCAGCCTCTCCAGAGATCAACCTGAACCCCCCGTCTAGATGAGAGCCCGGGAGCGGAATCGATCTGGGGCATTCCAGCACCAACATATATCACACCTTGCCAGCCTCTCCAGAGATCAACCTGAATCCCCCGTCTAGATGAGAGCCCGGGAGCGGAATCGATCTGGGGCATTCCAGCACCAACATATATCACACCTTGCTAGCCTCTCCAGAGATCAACTTGAACCCCCCGTCTAGATGAGTGCCCGGGAGCGGAATCGATCTGGGGCATTCTAGCACCAACATATATCACACCTTGCCAGCCTCTCCAGAGATCAACCTGAACCCCCCGTCTAGATGAGAGCCCAGGAGCGGAATCGATCTGGGGCATTCCAGCACCAACATATATCACACCTTGTTAGTCATAATATTGCATGCGAGAAAAAGAACCTAAGTAAGAAAACAAAC
The DNA here is from genome assembly GCA_033032865.1 of Dactylorhiza incarnata. Taxonomy (NCBI): domain Eukaryota; kingdom Viridiplantae; phylum Streptophyta; class Magnoliopsida; order Asparagales; family Orchidaceae; genus Dactylorhiza; species Dactylorhiza incarnata. The sequence goes on from JAWHQI010000015.1 coordinate 10,507,777, forward strand.
CATCGCATTACGTGGAGTTACTGGTACAAGCATTTTTGGTCGCCACCACTTAGCTCGGGATATCCTTTCTTTGCCTCCAACCTCCTAGGGCCTGTCCTCCTCGATCCCCTTCGGCCAGTGTCGTTGTTGCATCGGAGCCGTTGCCTCCCTTATTTCCAAAAACTCGGGGCAGGTGGATTTCGCGTGACCTTCCTCCTGGTGGAAGTCACAGTAGGATAACTCCACCCTACCCCCTCCTCTTCCTCTTCTTTCCGCTTTCCTGGCTCTCCTCCTTCCCACGCCCATCGCCATAGCATGCGGAGGCGGTGGAGGGGGTGTCCTTGGTCCCTGTCTCCACCTCGGGCAGCTGGATCTTTTCCTTTAATGATTCCCCCTTTCCCCCCTTCGTGGAGTCGGCTTTTTGGCAGCTGCGCCCGCCGGGCTATCGGATGGCCGCCTACAGGGGTGGTCTCGCCCACCACCCTTCACTCGATTTCTTTTGGGGTGGGGTGAGTGGGGGCCGGATGCCTCCCCGCTCGCCCCCTTTCGGGACGGGGCTACAAGGGCCGGGGCGAACTGGGAGGGCGCCTCCCTCCCGAGCTCGCCCCCTTGGAACAGGGGCGGGGCGAGCTGGGAGGGCGGCCCCCTCCTGAGCTCACCCCCTTGGAACAGGGGCGGGGGGAGCTGGGAGGGAGGCCCCCTCCTGAGCTCGCCCCCTTGGAACAGGGGCAGGGAGAGATGGGAGGGCGGCCCCCTCCTGAGCTCGCCCCCTTGGAACGGGGGCGGGGCGAGCTGGGAGGGAGACCCCCTCCTGAGCTCGCCCCCTTGGAACAGGGGTGGGGCGAGCTGGGAGGGCGGCCCCCTCCTGAGCTCGCCCCCTTGAAACAGGGGAGGGGCGAAGTGGGAGGGCGGCCCCCTCCTGAGCTCGCCCCCTTGCAGGGGTGGGGCGAGCTGGGAGGGCGCCTCCCTCCTGAGCTCGCCCCCTTGGAACAGGGGCGGGGCGAGCTGGGAGGGCGGCCTCCTCCTGAGCTCTCCCCCTTGGAACAGGGGCGGGGCGAGCTGGGAGGGCGGCCCCCTCCTGAGCTCGCCCCCTTGGAATAGGGGCGGGGCGAACTGGGAGGGCGGCCCCCTCCTGAGCTCACCCCTTTGCAGGGGTCGGGCGAGCTGGGAGGGCGCCTCCCTCCTGAGCTCACCCCCTTGGAACAGGGGAGGGGCGAACTGGGAGGGCGGCCCCCTCCTTAGCTCGCCCCCTTGCAGGGGTGGGGCGAGCTGGGAGGGCGCCTCCCTCCTGAGCTCGCCCCCTTGCAGGGGTGGGGCGAGCTGGGAGTGCGCATCCCTCCTGAGCTCACCCCCTTGGAACAGGGGCGTGGCGAACTAGGAGGGCGGCCCCCTCCAGAGCTCGCCCCCTTGTAGGGGTGGGGTGAGCTGGGAGGGCGCCTCCCTCCTGAGCTCGCCCCCATGGGGATGGGCGAGTGGGGGTATGACACCTCCCCACTCCCACCTACCGGTACTTCCTTCCTAGACTGCTGGCCGAGAGTTCCCTCGTCCACCTGTTGGGTGGGATCTCCGGACCATCTCTTCTGCCTCTGACTATCATGGCGAAAGCAACCTGGACGGTCTGTAAGACCTCTTGCTTGAGATTTTCGAACATCTCCAACGTCACTCCAGCCACCGGGGGTTGCGAGTGACCTGGGTCGGAGCTTCCTCCACCTCCGTCCATGGAACTCATCTTGAGGATTTCTTGAATCGGTCACACTCCACGCTCACCGCACCAAAATGTTGAAACCGATTTCTCGGCCTTTGTGGAGTTTGGGGCCCTCACCGAGATGAGGGGTGACCAACCCTTACTCCCCCCAAGGGAGAGCTCTAGGTTGAAGGTTGAGGAACTATGTAATGGACTAAGGGCGTAGTGGAGAGGTCCCGCCACATACCCGGAAGACCCTTAGGAACTTCCCCTCCCAAGCCACTACTAAGCTTGGGCACCACTGGAGGCTCTCCTCACCCACTAGAGAGAGAAAGTGGGGGGAGAGAGAGAGGGAGGGAGGGCTAGCCTAAGATGATATCCCTTCCAAATGGTGCCCCCTTGGTCCTATTTATAGGATTTCTGAAGTTGGGCTGCAAATAGCCAAAAACTGGTCTGTCAAATTACCAAAATACCCTTGAACTGAACGACAGATAGCCAAAACTGGACTGCGAATAGCCAAATCACGCTGTTCTGGGGTGCTAAACGTAGACCGAATGCCCTCCTGGGCTCCCCCCTGCTGGGCGTGGGGGCGAGAGAAGCTCGCCCCTTGGCTGGGAGCAGGGGCGAGCCCCCAGGCAGCAGCCCGGGCTCACCCCCTTGGTGGGGAGCGGGGACGAGCCCCCGGGCGGCAGCCCGGGCTCGCCCCCTTTGGTGGGGAGCGGGGGCGAGCCCCCGGGCGGCAGCCTGGGCTCGCCCCCCTTGGTTGGGAGCGGGGGGCGAGCCCCCGGGCGGCAGCCCGGGCTCACCCCCCTTGGTGGGGAGCGGGGGCGAGCCCCCGGGAAGCAACCCGGACTCGCCTCCCTTGGTGGGGAGTGGGGCGAGCCCCCGGGAAGCAGCCCGGGCTCGCCCCCCTTGGTGGGGAGCGGGGGCGAGCCCCCGGGCGGCATCCCGGACTCGCCCCCCTTGGTGGGGAGTGGGTGCGAGCCCCGGGCAGCAGCCCGGGCTCGCCCCCCTTGATGGAGAGCGGGGGCGAGCCCTCGGGCGGTAGCCCGGGCTCGCCCCCCTTGGTGGGGAGTGGGGGCGAGCCCCCGGGCAGTTGCCCGGGCTCGCCTCCCTTGATGGGGAGCGGGGGAGAGCCCCCGGGCGGCAGCCCGGGCTCGCCCCCCTTGGTGGGGAGCGGGGGCGAGCCCCGGGCAGCAGCCCGGGCTCGCCCCCCTTGGTGGGGAGCGGGGGCGAGCCCCCGGGCAGTAGCCCGGGCTCGCCCCTCCTTGGTGGGGAGCGGGGACGAGCCCCCGGGCAGCAGCCCGGGCTCGCCCCCCTTGGTTGGGAGCGGGGACTTGTCCCTTCACTTCTCGGTCCCTTATACAGGCCGGGAAAGCAGGAGGCCTCCTCCCTCACCGTTCGTCCCCCCTGCCTCCACCTCCCTTCCTGCATGGCTCGATGCTACCACAATGTCCCAAGGATCCTTGGGAGTACTCGGCGAATATAGGGGTTGTACAGTTATAATGGGGCTTAGGTTACGGTATGATATTCAACGATAAACGAGACGGCTACGCAACCCAATTGAGTCAAAAGATAACGTTGTACCAAAACAAGACCAAAAATGATGCTAGTGTGACACACCCCCAGACTTGGCTTGAAAACTGGGTGTGCACACAGCCTACTCCAACAAATACCAACTGAATTTTCTATTACGCTCAAAGGGATTTCTTTTCATTCCAATTTTCTTTTAACTTCATTTTTTTTCTTTTTCTTTTATCCCCCGGTTGGTTTACAATAATGTTTTCAGCACATAATACACTTTTTCTTTCGCATCACAAAGGTTCCAAACATCACACCAAATCAAGAAATATGATATCATTTAACTCGCTACTTGGTTGCGATAATAGGATAAGTTTCAGGCTTTGGTGATTGAAAGAAGAGCTGAAACAAAGGAGGGGTAGGCACAAATTGGCTTGCAAGGGTAAGCGAATGGGTCATGGAAATCAAAGCTCAAACTAGCCAACTAGATGGCCTACATCACGTTTAACAAAATGAGATGCTCTCGCCCATGCCTCAAGAGTCGCTTGGGGCAAGTTCTTAGCCCACGAGAAAGGTAAACCTTCCTTCCGACTCGAGCAACACACAACTAGCGCTTGCTTACACACAACACCGTGCTACCGCCAATTTCATTCACATTCACCAATTGAGTATAATAAATTTAAAACTAGGCAAAAACACTAATCGTAAATTAAATGCATAGAAATAATCTAATTTTACTCAAATTTCTACTAGAGCATGCAGATGCGACTAGAGCACTGCAAGAGTCAACATCGCACTCCGATTTGTAATTCCTAAGCTAACATCCTATTTCACATTCCAAACCAAGATAAGCGTGAACGGAAACACACACACAAGTGAGTGCGCGCTCAAGTGGGTGGAGTGGTGTGCGATGAAGATGAACAAATAAAATGACTGAATTAAAATACTTCTAGCATGCACTGAGATGTGCACGTGCAGTGGGTACAATAAATATCTCTCCCCCAGACTTAAACTAAACAATCCAACACAAGATAGAACCATGAAATTCAAAATGAAGTCTCGGGAAAGAGAGTACCCAATGCTCAGCAGGTGAGCATACCAGAAGACGCGTGTAAACCAAGACAAAGCTGCAGCATCCGCCAGAAGAATGACCTGCAGGGGTGAGCTCCGCAAAAACCAAAGAAAATGTACAAAAATAAAATAAAATACAGCTAACTAAACTAAACAAGATGAAAGAAGAAATGCAGGAAAAAGTAAGATAACTACTGGGGTTATTGTCCTCCCAGCACGACTTATTCAAATTTAAAACAGTTCTAGCTAATGGGTCTATGAAAAAGGAAATGCACAGGTAACTGTTCTAATATGCGTGTCGGTAGCGGGTACCGATACGGCGACAGAACAGTCACGCCTCTACCCGAATATAAATAATACCTGCTCGTCACAGGTAGAGGGAATAAAAAGTAAGAAGAGGCCTCACTCAACTCACCAAAACTATCCTTGCCCAGCAAGGTATCATCTCCAGGGAGGCAGTAGGAGGAGAAGGCAATGAGTGGGGCTTCCTCTACGGAGGGGGGATCAACCTCCTCACATGATAGGATACACTCATCATTGACTTGAGCAGAATGCTCCAAGTCCTCCTGAAGTACCTGTGAAGACTCAACCTGCACAGGCTTAGATAGAGAAAGGGGATTAAGAAATAAAAAAGAAGAAGAACATGAATAAAAATCAATCGGGGGAGTGATCCCGGTCTCACTCCCGGCAGGATCCAAGCACAGATCATTGTCGGTATCATATGAGTCGTAACGAGGGGAAACCAGGAGCTCGGGGTCCTCGGTGGTGAGCTGGATGTCCCAATCCAAGAAGTAAGTAAATACCTCCTCCTCGGAAAGAGAATCCTCCTCATCCCACCGTGGTGCGTCATCGTGTTCAACGGTATCACACTCCCCATCAGAGAGAATGAAATCCTCGTCCTACTTTGGCGCAACCTCAGGCGCCGAATAAACCACCCGCACGACATCATCAGCCGACTCACTAAAGATAGGAGTATATGAATTTTGCAAGGAATGCGGAGGAACCAGACTGCTCTCATGATCAGAAAATAAATGAGCAGTCGCCTCCGCGAAAATATCCACAGACGCCTCCCCGCAGGAAGAACCAGAATCTGCACACCATACTGGTGCATCCATGAGTTCCCAATCCTCTCCCAGTTGACCATCGAATGAGTGCACATCATCACTCAAGGGAAGCTCATAAAAGGGGATTGAGGGACCCATGAAAGAGTTGTACGCGGCGAGAGATTCCTCGGTAATCTCCAAGGGCAAAGATCGAGCAAGATGTAAGATGTCAGTGTAGGGTCCAGGCAACACTCTGGTGGGCCTATCCGCAGTAGTCTCCCGTAAACGGGGGGATGCTGCGTACATGTCCTCAGAGGGGGAAGGATCGCACGGACGAGGGCAATCCTTCAACATATGGCCTAAACCTTGACATAGAAAGCACCTAATACAATGCTCAGCGTTTAAAGCAACCATGGCGTCAATGTATCGACGCAAAGTGTCATAGAGGCGACACTCGGCTTCAGAATACATCACAGAAATATGTGAATAAAACAAAAATCAACAATTCCTTGCAAAATAAAACTACACGCAACCAGAATTAAATGAACTCCTGCCATAGAAAAGCCGAAACTAGATAAACGAAGAAATGAAATAAAAATATCAAATTTTAACACTAAAATAAACAAAAGAAATGGTATAAACAAATGGAGAAGAGCTACAATCTCTAGACTCCCTCTCCAGCAACTCACACGTCTGTGTTCCCCGGCAACGGCGCCAAAAACTTGATGCGCAAATCTCGCACACCGCTATAGGCGGTAGCTAGACTGCGGCACGAAACGACAGTATACCGATCGTTCAAGTAATATAAAACGAGGAGTAATCCCCGAGTATCGAATCTCTCAAGGAACACGGTAAGGTGGAGTTAACGTTCGAGGAAGGACTTGAGATTGAAGTCCTTTACGTCGGATGGATGCGGAAATGGGGGATTTGGATTGTGAAAAATAAAGAAAAGACAACTATAACTACTCCTATGCAATGCCGCTATGCAATGCTTCGCTTGGCGAGATGGAGACTAGGCAGGCCTTGAGCTCGCTGCTTCACAAGGGCGGATGGATGAGTAGGCAAGCGGAATCGAACTGTGCAGGCCTTGAGCGCGCTGCTTCGTTAGGCGAATGGATTACACGGGCCGCTATGCCACGCTTCGCTAGGCGGATGGAAGAGTAGGCATACAAATGGAATGGTTCGCACCGGCGGAGTCGGAATGGATTACATGGGCCGCTATGCCACGCTTCGCTAGGCGGATGGAAGAGTAGGCATACGGATGAGGGTCGCAAGCACCTCGTCGACAAGCACGCCACTAGCAATTGCTAGTGTGGCACACGAACGTGACAGTGGGATGGAGGATGGAATGGGGTGCTCCTCACTTGCATAAACCACACATATCAATTTCACATAAACATGAAATACAAAAATAACATAATAAGGTTTAAGCAAACATTATTCATACACCCAAAATATAAAGGAAAACAATACTACAGTATAAAGGGGATTTAGATTACAACCAAAGCACGGAGACTCATCGGAGGTTCACGGACGGAAACTAGGGTTGTCAATCCTCGTACGGGCTCGGGCTCCAACTGTTGTCCGGGGTCTGGAAGAGCTGACACCTTCTTCTATTATACCTGTCTTCTCCGTCAATCTTCTCTGGTCAAGATCTCACCGGAGAACTTCATATATGCAGCAGGAAATCCCTCGAAATGGAGCTTTGGAGGTGCACGATCAATGGAGGAGGCCTAGAGGATGCTCGAGCTTGAGATTTGCAAGAGAATGGCAGCCGGAGCTCCCCCCGAAGGTGGGCGGCGATGGATGGCGAAAAGGGCGCGGAACTGGAGCTCTGGGATCGGGAAAAAAGGTCGATCTAGAATAGGGTGAGACTTGCGGCTTAAATAGAAATTCTATCAGAAAATGGTAACGCACGGTCGAACGCACGACCGTGCGCAGACCGTGCGTTATTAAATGATAAAACGTGACTTGGGGAAGACGCTGCGCCGCCCGTGCGTTTTGCTCATGCACGATCAACACAGCCCGTGCGTTCAAACGCACGGGCAAAATCCGACGCTCAGAAATCAAGAATACACAGGTCGACCATGCGTTTTACTCACGCACGGGCGAATCCGCCCGTGCGTTCAAACGCACGAGTAAAATCCGACGCTCCATTTTCAGCCCAGACACAAACACACGACCGCAATCGACCGTGCGTCAAGGAAACGCACGACCGTGCGATATGCACAGACATGAATTCTGGGGAAAACGGGATGATCAGGTCACCTGCAAACAAGATATACCAGCTGGGAATACACGTCCAGCACAGAAAAACATAGAAAAAGGGAAGGGGAGCACCATGTGCTTACCCCCAACAACAAGGAGCGCAATTGCACACCGGAATGGGCTTAAAGGTGCACCTAGCATGGAATAGTACATATGAATGAAAACGTGCCTAAAATGTGGTGCATAGACTAGAAATACGGCCCAGATGAGTCCATAAAAGTGTATATAATTGGGACTCATCAAACATCAATCTTCGAGAACACACAGCTACCCTGCAACTGGTCGAACAAATCATCAATCCGCGGCAACGGATACCTATTTTTGATCGTAACCTTGTTCAAATCTCTATAATCAATGCATAGCCTCATCGTCCCATCCTTCTTCTTCACGAATAGAACCGGCACTCCCCAAGGAGACGAACTCAGCCTAATAAAACCAAGTTGTAGTAGCTCATCCAACTGAGTGCGCAACTCCTCCAATTCCTGCGGCGCCATATGGTAGGGTGCCTTTGCAATAGGGCGGGTCCCAGGCTCCAGATCAATCACAAACTCTACTTCTCGCTCATGAGGAAGACCAGGAAGGTTGTCAGGAAAAAACGTCTGGGTACTCCCGCACCACAGGAATGTCTTCAGCACAAGGCGACGACGCGCAAGCCGCAAGCAGAACTGAGACAAAACAGACATGGCGATCAAACTCCGCCAAGGCCTGGGCACAGACCACCGACATAACTGAGGATGTTTAACGCGGGAAGCTAAACACGCTCCTGGGCTGGCCATCTTCCATCAGGAAATCCAGATGCTTACTCCTGCACTAGATCACGGTGTCGTAACGGGCTAGCCAATCCATGCCCAAGATCACGTCAAAATCCTCCAAATCGATCACCTTCAAGTCAGCATAGGCCAAAAATCCCTCCAAAATGATCGGACACTGCCTCATGCACAGATCTGACACCAATGAATCTCTGAATGGGTACTTGACCCAAAATGGATCATTAACTATCTCCAAAGCCCAGCGATGCTGATCAACAAACTTCTTGGCCACAAAAGAGTGAGTGGCACTAGAGTCAAAAAGAACGTGCTCCCAACAATATCGGACCTTAAACTCACCTAGCAAACCAGTAAAGCCAAGGACATAACAAGGATGAGGCATTAATATAGCATATAAATTAACATAACAAGGTTGAACTACAACGAGAAAGAGGGCGAACCTGATATCACCTGGTTCGAGCACTGCGCTTCTTCCTTTGTCACTGCATTCAACTTCACCTTCCCTCGATACATCTGTTGCTGCTGAGGTGGTGGTGGTGTCGCGGCTGGGAGCACAAACTGCTGGCCAGCCATCTGGAGCTGTGGACACTTAGACATCAAGTGTCCCCTCTGACCTCACTGAAAACACGACTTGTCGCTCAACCGACACAGAGTCGCGTCGTGGCCCCTCTGCCCGCAGGACCCATAAACCTTATCCTTCTTCCAACACTGGGCGGCATCATGCCCCGCCCGATTGCAAAAGGTGCAAAGGTGGGGTTTCTTCGGGGCACCCTGAAGAGCCATCAGCTGATGCTGCTCCTGCACACCCTGCCTCCTGAAACACTTTTTCAAAGGGGTGGCCCACACGGCCGCAGAAACTGCACACAACCTTGCCCTTCTTACTCGGAGCGGAGCTGCCTCCATCGCCTGCTTTTATCTTCTCTTTTCGAAATTCCTTTCCTCCATTTTTGGCATTCTCAATAGCTTCTACCTTCAGCGCGGCCTCCACAACATCCGCAAAGCTCACAGACCTGTAAGCACTGGCTAACTGCTGGATCTCACTACGGAGACCTCCCAAAAATCTCTTCACCCGGTTTGTCTCAAGGGCAACCAAATCCGGGGCAAACCTGCTCAGCTTAATGAACTCAATCTCATATTCCCCTACAGTGAGCTATCTTTGCTTCAGATGCAAGAAGCTATTCATCGGGCGATCTTGTTCAACTGCAGGTAGGAATTTCTTCAACAGTCTCCCCTTAAACTGCTCCCACGAGCAGCCTTCTGCGAGTGCCTCCTTCTCCCTGATCCACCAACTCTTTGCCAAACCCTTCAGCTGAAAGGCGGCTACCATCACTCTCTGGTCCACCGACACACCAGAATACGAGAATATCTCCTCCATCGCCAAGATCCAATCATCAAGCACCATAAAGTCTGCCTTCCCATCATAAGTCGAGGGTCCTAGCCTCTGGAAGTGGTAAATGAAGTTCATCTCTGGCGGCAACGCAGCAGGGGGAACAAGGGGTGCAGGATGGACGACCTTCGACTGACTCGTCATGGGTTGCTGCCACAGAGAGGAAGTCAATAATGCCTACATCTGCTCCTGCATCACGTCCAACTGTCGCGCCAAAGTCTCGTTATTCAGGCGTAACTCTTCAATTACTGCTTCACTATGCGCACCTGATGTCTCGCCCTCAGACTGGGGAACAGGTTTCGCAGGCCGAAACTTAGAAGCCATATCTAGCAGAAACAACAACAAACAACATGATAAGGCTGGACTCAAACCTCTAGGAAGGGAAGACATACAAATACTTGCTTTTGCTACTGCTTTTTCTCTGGGAAAAGTAAATGCATAATATTTCGTTACACTCGGGATGGTATATCATCCATTATCTCTCGTGCACCTCTCCCGTATGCATATAAACATAGCATATTACCTTTGAAATCATGTGTGTACATGTGTCATCGTGTAAATCTCTAGCTTGGAACGTGTGCTTATGCAATGTTATGCTATGCATGCAGTGCTATGCAAACTAAGAAAAAGCCTTAATGCATGCTATGAGCGGCGTACACATGCGATCTTATGCATCCCATACTACATATTATCGCATGCAATGAAAAAGAAAATCTAATGGACACGCATGCGACCTACGTTATGCATCCCATACTACATAACAGTCGCATGTTGTCACCTATGAGGATCCATATATAGACATATATTTTGCATCCAATACTACATAATATGCCCCGTATACTTCTTTCATGCTTATGAGTGTAGTGTTCGTGCTTTAGCCGAGATCTACCGATGACCCATCAGTGAGTGTATGCAATGAATAACGATTCTCACTAGGCGGTTAACCGGGCCAACCAGACCATTTCCCGCAACCCGGTCAACCTCCCTCTGATACCAACTGTCACAACACGTATTTTCCCCGAATTATGCTATGATATCAGAGTAAAGGGAAAATACGCGTCATGATGCCACGTCCTGCAGGGGACAACTACAGATGTTCAGGCAAGCACTCAAATGAACATTTTGCGAGAAAAGAGGTATATATAAAAAAAGAATTTATCTTTTAACATTTCTTTCTTTGGTTAGGAGGTCGTGCCCCTCGGCCCCGTGGTCTACATAGCCACCAATAGAAAAAGAAAACGCGTACACAATGAATGAAAATAAGTTCCTTTTTTATCATAAAGGCGCTGAAGACCAGAAATGTCTACATGGAGTACGTAGGACTAGATTTAGTATATCATAAGGAAATACCATTTTGTTTTACGCTTTGCAAATAAGTGATACATTGTAACTAGTAAAGCAATGCATGCTACAAAAATTTAACTTGTTTAAAGGGTTTCAGGTATATAAAAAAATACATCTTCCCAAAGAGTGCATGTATACTAAAGACAAAATAAGAAAAGAAATACAAGTAGCAGCATAAGCAAGTAATTTGAGCAGAAAGCCATACGGGCGCCAAAAGCTGACACGAACCCGCAGGAAAGAAAGCAGACAATCCAAGAAAAAGGAGTCCACAACCATAAACAAAAGATCTGCATCCTTACCCACAGGGGAGGAGAGGCCTCGGTGGGTGAAACTGGATGACTCTGCTCTAACCCCATCGGCTGCTACTAACCTGAACCTGAGGCATCCATAAGAAAAGAATGCCTCAGCCCAAGGGTGCAAGAAAACAGCAAAAGAAGAAAGAAGTGATAATGTGATAAGTATAAAGTTCAGCCAAGAGTGAGGCACGTGTTTAGCAATCTTCTTTTCTTGATCATGAGCTCAAGCCATGGGAGTATGCCCAATCCAGGGCAAATTGTAAGGAAAGAAAGCCACACCAAGCTGTTGCATAACGAGATAAAAGAACTGCGGTGGGGGCCTCAATATCCACCCCCACACCCATTCTAAACCACTGTGCTGAGGGCCCATACGTCCACCCACTCTCCGGTCTGAAACAACTGTGGTGAGGGCCCATACATCCACCCACTCTCCAGTCCAAAACCACTATGGTGGGGGCCCATACATCCACCCACTCTCTAGTCTAAAACCACTGTGGTGGGGGCCCATACGTCCACCCACTGTCCAGTCTAAAACCACTGTGGTGGGGGCCCATACGTCCATTTACTCTCCAGTCCAATGCCAGAATCCAACATAATCTCATTAGCAACAAGATTGGTTTGACGCTCAAGAAGGGTCTATCATTTAGTATAGGAGAAGGAACTTTAGCTTATACACTATAAGTATAAGGATGTATAAGAGCATTTGGTAACCTCTACTGTAAGAAATAAGCTGCCGATAATTGGAACAGGTATAGAGCTCGAAACCCAAAATGCATCTACATAACTTTCCAGTTAGCAATTAATGGTTTCATTGAATCATCGAGAACTAGCAAACAAAATTCCTGGGGAATTTAGGATCTGGTTCCTCATACCGTTAAGGATTAGCAAACAATGCTCCATGAAACTTAGCCGCAACACTAACCACACCTTTTACCAAGTGTATATATATATATTCAGAATTAAAACTATCTAGAGTTGGGCTAGGCCATAAAATGCAAGAGCGGAGCTATCTAAATTTTAGCCGATCAGGATTAACCCTTTGTTTATGTCTAGGATCTGGCAAACGATGCACCTTCTAATCATTTGTACGATTCAATAGCAAAAGTTCCAAGATTTCAATTAGCATATATATATAAATATAAACCCAAATTAGCCAATAGCAGCCAGCGTAAGCCCCCAAGAAACTGCTAACATAATCCCCAAATAGATCCTGGTATCAGGACTCTAAAATGGAAATCTGCCAACCAAGCCCCCCAAACATTAATCGGGTAATAGGGGTTAGGAACCCTATTATCAAAAGCTTCCTAAGGTAAACCAGGTAAGAAAGAAAAACTGCCATCATAAGCCCCAAGAATTCGGGTAGCAGGGTCCAAGAAGTCGTGTGAAGAGGACTGCTAGCATAAGCCCCCCCCCCCCCCCCCCCCCCCCCAACTTAAGAAATCAAGTATGAAAACTGCCAGCATAACTCCCAAATAACAGAACAGAAATCGGGTAAGGAAATTGCCAGCATAACTCCCATATAACAGAACAGAGGAGTTTAGAAATTAGGTGAAGAGATCTACCAGTATAAGCTCCCAAACAACAAAGAAAGCAGGTGCAGGAATTTAGAAATTAGGTAAAGAGAACTGCCAACCAAATCCCCAACCTAAGAGATCAGGTAAAGAGATCTACTCGAATAAACTCCATACCATAAAAGCAACAGAAGAGGGGGGGGGGGGGGGGGGGGGGGGGGGGGGGGGGGGGGGGGGGGGGGGGGGGGGGGGGGGGGGGGGGGGGGGGGGGGCGAAGGGGGAGAAGAAGAAGAAGAAGAGTTTTCTTGTCTCTAAGTCAACCGACAACCCAACGGACTAGAGACAAACAGAGGAAGATCCGTCCGGATCCACAGCTCCGACAACGAAACCAGCCCCGGCAACCAAAAACCATTCACCTCTGATGGCTCCGGCGCCGCTCCACCCCGACCTTGCCAAAACCCTACCCTCCAAGTTCCTGGAGCATTATTGGGATCAGAAGAAAGAGGGCGCCCCTCCTTGAAATGAAATAAAATGCCAGTCACACCCCAAGGGGGATTATATAACCATGCTCCAAAAAGAAATATCAAACACTTATTTAATGCCCTCATATACATGTGTGTGTGTGTATATATATTTAAGCATGCATATACATATGTATATATTTATTTGTATACATTTATTATAGTATATATATATAGACTTGTATTCATGCTTATATATATACATACATATGTGTATATATATACATAGACATACACATATCTGCATATACACTCTCATCTAGAATTAACTCGCTGGACGACGACGTCGATGACATTTCTGAAACGGTAACGCCCCTCACATTTTCACAACACAACGATGATTTCATAATTAAGACATTATCATTTCGTATTACTCTCTTAAAAGACTATAAGAAAACCTTGGGCATTACACCGGTCGCTCGTCCACTAGAGCGTGCCAGCCGAGTGTTGGAGCTTATGTTCCACATCTCTTAGTTTGAGAATAACAAATCACACTATGTATTTGATCTTGCTTGTATATATAGTGTGTAGGTATTATAGGTAAATAACCCTATGAACAGGATACTGAGTGATGAAGATTCTCTGAAAAGTGAGCTAACGCCCCGCGTTAACATTTAGTGCCTGCCATTAACATTCCTCAAATAGGGATGACTTCCCAACAGACCTTGGCATCAAGATGAAAAATAGGTGGTTACTAAGTGACAACGCCATCGTTGACACCTAACGCCAATGTTGACACTTAACATCAACGTTGACACTTAATGCCCGCGTTGAGTCCACAAACTGCCACGTTCTCGACGGTTGCACGATGTCAGTGGTTTCTAGACACGAACAATAACGCTGGCGTTAACTCTTAATGCCACACGTTAGCTTCCGTGCCTATTTAAAGAGTTGATTTCATTTGATCAAGATTGATTCATTCCAAGCCTTCATTCTATACTGTAGAGAGATCATTTCAACCCAAATTCAGAGAGCACTCCCAACACCAACATTGAGGAACAAAAGTGGGAAGGAGATTTCCATTGGCAAATTTGAAGAAGGATGCTCGCTTCAACTCCGACGTGGTCATTGCGTATCTTCAACATTCCCTTCAACGCTCTTCAATCTAGGGAGTCTTTTGTTCTGATTTTTATCTTTATCTTTTCATCTTTTTCTTGTAACGGTAGTGAAATCGCTGCCTTGCGTGTGGCGACTAGGCCGGGTTCAGTTTAGGGGGAAATTCGCCGCCTTGTGCATGGAGACTAGGCCTAGGGTTGATCTAGGGGTGGCTAGAGGCCTTATTTGGGGATAGATAGGCTATAGCCAACCGATCCTTGGGAGAAAGACCAGTGAAGGAACAAAAATTGATTTTACTTTGTCGCCTTTAATTTTAAGCGTTATTGAAATATTATCATGTAATTATCTTTGTACTACAATACTCATTTTCATTATCTCTGATTTTTTGGAATTGTATTTCATTGAAGTTTTCATAAGTAAAATCACCTTGACATATTTCTGTGAAAATTATTTTCTGAGAGCTAACGCCAGCGTTGACTCTTAACGACAAACGTTAGTGACAGAGCCAAAAAGTTTTCCTGTTATTTTTAAATCTGTCAGTTTATCTCAAAAATAGTAAACCCCTTATTCACCCCCTCTAAGGGCGCCATCAGATTTAACACTTGGTATTAGAGGAAGGTTATTCCAAAACGGTTTCACAACCGGGAATAATGGTGCATTTTGATCATGCTTTCGCTAAGGGTCAAGGGATTAGTAGACCTCTACTATTTACCGGTACTGATTATAATTATTTGAAAACTAGAATGCGTTGTTTTTTAATACTTTAGATAATGATGTGTGGGGTATGGTCAAACAATGCTACTCTCCACCATTAATTGTTATTGGAGAAGTCACAATGAAAAACCAAGAGACAAATAGGATGATAATGATAAGTTAAGATGCAAGAATAACGCTAAAGTTATGAACGCTTTATTTTTCGCTTTAGATAGAATGGAATTTAATTGAACTTGTGCTTGCGAAATTGCATATGATATATGGAAATTATTAAAAATCACTCATGAAGGTACTTCGCAGGTCAAGGATTCAAAGCTTTTCCAACTTGAATCTGAATACGAGAAATTTCGAATGGAGGCGGATGAAGACATTGATTCGATGTACACAAGGTTTACCAAGATTGTCAACGACTTATAAATGCTTGGAAAAGTGTTCTCCAACGGCGACTTGGTGAGAAAAATCCTAAGATATCTCCCTCCAAAGTTCAATCCAAAGTTGATGGCTATCTCAGAGTCTCACGATCTAAAGAAGCTCCAAATTGAGAGTCTTATTGGGAACCTCAAGACCCATGAGGTTGAATTCAAGATTCAACAACAAGAGTACAACATGGAGCCAAAGAAGAAGGACTTAGCATTGAAGTCGAAGAAGGAGGTTGACAGAGATGATGATGAAGAGGACAAGGAGAGCCTTTTTGTGAAGAAGTTCAAAAGGTTCATGAAGAATCCAGAAAGGAGAAACACCTTCCAGAAATATTCAACAAGAAGGGATCTTCATCGAAGAAAGGAAGAGGTAGCGACGAGGACAATGATGAGCGACCACCACCAGAGTGCTATCATTGTAGGAATACCGGACACATTCAGAGCCAGTGCCCAAAATATCTGAAAGAGCGTAAAGAAAAGCGGGACATGGGAAAAGAGAAGAAGAAGGTCCTAAAAGCACCTACATGGGATGATTCCTCCTCCGAGGATTCAAGCGGCTCATCCACTAGCAATGAAGAAGAGGCAAATATGTGCCTTATGGGAAAAAGTAACAAGATATCCGAGGATGAAAGCAGTGTCCAAAGAGACACTGCGGTAACTCTCCCTACTTCCTATGATGATTTATATTGAATATTTACAAACTTGCAAATTTTTTGATAAAAGTTTAAAAGATATTGATCTTCTAAATTCTGAAAATAAACTTTTGTTGAAAGAAAACAAAAAAAAAAATATCTAAACAATTAGAGAAAGAAAAGGTATCTTGCCAAGAGAGCAATTACTCCTTAGCAAGAGTGAAAGAACTTGAAGAAGCTCTTTTTAAGTCCCACTCCAATATTGAAATTCTTACTAAGGAGAAGGGGGATTTAGAAAGAACTTTAAAAAACTCTCTTCTCAAATAGAAGAAGGAAAGAAGAGTTTTGCGAATCAGTGCGTTATGTTGGTAACGGAAAACACCGCTCTCAAAGCTCATATTCATGATTTAAATGTGGCTATTAAGAAGTTTGGAGTTGGGCAAAGATCTCTGGACATGATCTTGGACAACCAATGCCATGGAAGTGCCAAATATGGCCTTGGATATGTTACTGGAAGCTATCGCCAGGCATTAACTGTTGGATCGATTGGCGCCCTTAGAGGGGGGGGGGGGTGGTGAATAAGGGAATAAAATTCTTTAAAATTTTTTAGACAATTTACTAAATTGTTTAGAGTAAATTAAAACGAAATAACAATTTAACTTAAAGGAGGAAACAATTGTAATTTGTGATTTTATAAATTATGCCAAATGATAGAATCAAGTAAACACAAAAAGTGACATGATTATATTATATAAAAAAGGTGTTTACCTAAATTGATTTCAATATCGCTTGAAATTGGAGGCGTACAAAGTAGTACAATTTTTCCTTTTCTATACCGACTTGTATCCCCACAAACCGGTTGGCTTTAGCCTATCCTTCCCCGGATAAGGCCTCAAGCCGCTCTAGCCAATCCTTCCTGGATATGGCCTTGAGCAACCCCTAGATCTAATCACCTAGAACTAGTCGCCAACACAAAGCGAATTACTCCCTAAGTCCTACCCAGACCTAGTTGCCAACACAAGGCGAATTCTCTAAACGGTAAGAAAAATATATGGAATGAAAGTAAAGACAATAATAAAACTCCCTATATGAGATCTTCTGAAGTCGGAGATGAAGGATCGCTATAGTATGAGCGAGGTCGAAGCGATCGTCCTTTGGATGTAGCACAACGTAGTCCTCCAGAATTCTCCTGAAGCTATTAGTGGGAGATCCTTCTTTTGTAGTATAACAAATTTCTGGAATAAAGCCTTCAATAATACTCCCAGCAATTCGTTTTTCAACAAACAAGATCAGGCCTTGTTAAATAACCACTGGAGCTAACGCGCGGCGTTAAGGTTACCGCCCAGCGTTAGTGAATCGTGTACGGCAGTTGCTGACATTGTGCATAAAGTCTGGAGCTTGACATAACCAAATTTTGTCGAACGGGACTGATTTCATCGAACACGCCTTCGTCAAACGCACCTTCGTCGAACGCACCTTCGTTGAACGGAAAACTGCAACCGTCAGGATCGTGCAAACCACCGGAATCGTGGCAGAAACCAAGTTCGTCGAACGGAATCAATTTCGTCGAACGGAACTCCAAGTTCGTCGAACACAGTTTGTCGAGCGCAGAAAATCCGTCGAACGAAACTCCAAGTTCATCGGACGCTCCAATTCGTCGAGCGCAGTTCAATTCTAATTTCGTCGAACGCAGGTTCCTTTAGGTTTCGTCAAGCGCCTTCAGAGTTTGTCGAATGCTCCAATTCGTCGAGCGCAGTTCAGTTCAGATTTCGTCGAATGCAGGTTCCTTATCAGCGGTTTTGCTTCTCAGCGGTTGTTAATGCTGGGCGTTAACAACTAACGCGAGCGTTAGCACAATTTCCAGAGAGTCATTTCCAATTTGTTTTCTACCTGTGCAGTATTGCACCTATAGTTCCTGCATACTCTAAATACACGACAAGCAAGATCAAATACAATTTGGGATTTGTTATTCTCAAACAAAGGGATGTGACACACATGTCCAACAATCTCCCCCTTTTGATAATAACAAATCCTCTTAGCAAGAAATCATTAAAAGTGAATATAGAATATGATAAGTGTTAGAATAATAGTGCAACTATAGTATTTGATATGCATGATAAAGTGCATACTCCCCCTATCTTAATGCTCCCCTACATAAATGCAATTTATGTTGTACTCCCCCTAAATGATTGATTACATGATTTAGTCTCCCTGTATTCTTCTATATTTCTCCTATATAGATTTCTGAAATTAATCTCCCCATTTTGGTATTATCAAAAGAAGGTAGGGTTAGGGTAGTAAGGAGGCATTTCTTATAAATGATAAAGCATGATCGAGCTTTTGTAATATTGATAATGATAAAGATTTTAAGCATAGTATTTTTTAAAAGATTTCAAATAAAAAGATAAGAGTTGTAAGCAAGCGGAAGATTATGAGAAACATCTTTTTGTAAGCATGAAAAGCATAAGAAAAAAAAAATGAGTTTTAAGTTCAAAATGTAAAGATGTTTTAACCTTTTTGAAATCTCATAGTTTTATATAAAGATACCAAGCATGAAGATGAACATATCAAAAAGAATATACTATAATGTTACTTAATTTTAAGTTCAAGAGATACCAAAACATTGTAGAGATCATGGCAGGTTATCTAGTGCATTTATTATATAAAGAGTAGTATAGATAAAGCATTAGAATCCAATACTCATGAGAAGAAGTGTTATGAAAGATAATGATGTGCACATAAGTGTATTTTGGGTAATGTTAACAATTGATTTAAAATCACAAAATACAAGAGATAAGTAAAGTAAAGTGCATAATAAAACACAAGTAAATTAACTTTCACACACTTTAATGCACACTATTTTATAAAAAGTGGTGTATTAATTATGGGTTGCACAAGACAATTTACTATTGTTTCCAAGGCGCTCAACCTCACAATGCTTGTGAAGACTTATCAGGAGATTCAAGTAGTGCTTGGTGGAGTTATAGTTGTCTACATATATAATTTTTTGTTCACATTTATGCGACAACATTCTCCGAATACACTTGTTTTGCAAACCCAAAAGTTTTGAAACTTAACCACTTTTCAAAATTTCATAAGTGCAATTCAAATGTAGTGTAGGTAATAAACTTATGCAAGTTTTAATTTATAGTACAAATATAATACACAAACAAGCATTGTTAGATTTAAACACACATGTTGATTACCAAAATAAGTGAGTGAAAGGTATCATTATCAATCCTTACATTTTCCTTTTTAATGTGATCCCTTATGAAATGATGACGCACATCTATATGTTTGGATCTAGAGTGGTGTACCGGATTATTTGTGAGATCAATGGCACTTTTGTTGTCACATTTTAATTCAATAAGTTTTAGATGAAAACCAAAGTCCTATAAAGTTTGGCTCATCCATAGAGCTTGTGCACAACAACTCCCTAATGCAATGTATTCGGCCTCCGTGGTGGAGAGTGCAACCGAATTTTGTTTCCTACTAGACCATGCAACTAATGAAGGTCCTAGAAAATGACAAGTACCACTAGTGCTTTTTCTATCAAGTGAACAACCAGCGTAGTCCAAATCGGAGTAGCCGTGAAGTGTAAATGAATTATTGTGCGGGTACCATAATCCTAATCTAGATGACCCAATAAGATATCTAAAAATTCATTTTACCGCTTTTAAATGAGATAATTTTGGATTGGCTTGAAATCGAGCACATAAGCATACAACAAAGATAATATCGGGTTTAGTCGCACTAAGATAAAGTAGGGATCCTATCATACCTCTATATAAGGTTTGATCAATTTAAATTCCTGATTCATCTTTTCCTAATTTAAGTGATGCACTCATTGGTGTAGAAGCATGTTTAAGGTTTTCAAATCCAAAGCGCTTAAGCATATCATAGACATATTTGGTTTGACATATAAAAATACCATCATTTCTTTGTGATATTTGAAAACCAAGAAAATTAGAATGTTCTCCTACTAGACTCATTTCAAATTCATTTTTCTTCACTTCAATAACTTCTTTACACAACTCTTCATTAGTAGATCCAAAGATTATATCATCAACATATATTTCAAAATAATTAAATCATCATTATTATGTTTACTGAAGAGAGTATTATCGGCACTTCCCATAATATAACCGTGCTTTAATAAAAATGATGTAAGTCTTTCATACCATGCACGTGGCGCTTGTTTTAAACCATAAAGTGCTTTTTCTAGTTTATAAACATGATTGGGAAATTTTTCATTAATAAAACCGGAGGGTTGTTCAACATAAACTTCTTCTTTTACAAACCCGTTGAGAAAAGCACTTTTTACATCCATTTGAAATAATTTTTTTTTAAAGCTTGCAAATGCTAGAAAAATTCTAATGGATTCCAACCTAGCAACGGGTGCAAAAGTTTCATCAAAATCTATCCCCTCGATTTGTGAATATCCTTGTGCTACTAAGCGTGCCTTATTCCTAGTGATTCTAGACTCACCATCTAATTTATTTTTAAAAATCCATTTTACATCTACAACCAGGTGATTAGATGGTCTTTCTACTAATTTCCAAACATTATGTCGCTCAAATTGTTCTAACTTTTCATTCATAGCTAAAAACAAAAATTCATCATTTAAAGCGGTAGAAACGGTTTTTGGTTCAATTTCGGAAACAAAACAGATATTTGAATACGATTCATAAAGAGAAGAGTGAGTTCTTACCCCGATGGATGGTTCACCAATAATTAATTCCCGTGGACGATCCTTTGTGAATTTCAAGGCACTTGGAGGTACATATTCATCTTCCTTGGCCTCCTCTTCTTCTTCTTTGGAAGATTCCTCATCACCATGCTCCAAAGGATGTAAGAGATCATCCTCGTTGCCTGCAGAAAGTTTTCTACACAAGGAACAAACTCATCAAATTTTACATTTATTGGCTCTTCAACTATACTAGTCCTTTTATTAAAAATTCTATAAGCTTTACTAGTTGAAGAGTACCCAAGAAAAGTTCCTTCATCACATTTTTCATCAAACTTTCCCAAGCTATTTTTTGTATTCAAAATAAAACATTTACAACCAAAAAATTTGAAATAAGATACATTAGGCTTCTTTTGAAAATAGAGTTCATATGGCGCGAGATTAAGAGATGGTCGAAGCATGATTCTATTCACATAACATAGTGCGTGCTAGTTCTTGAAGTGTCCTATTCTTTCTTTCTACAACACCATTTTGTTGTGGTGTGCGTGGTGCAAAAAACTCATGTTTAATGCCTAACATATCACAAAAGGATGTAAATTTTTTGTTTTCAAATTCTCCTCCATGATTTGAGCGAATGCATTTAATTTTCAAATCCTTTTCATTTTGAATACGAGTACATAATTTTATAAATTCACAATACGCATTGGATTTGGAAGAGAGAAATAATGTCCAACAATATCTTGAAAAATCATATATTAAAACATATGTATATAATCTACCACCAAGAACTACAGTGCTAACGGGACCAAAAAGATCCATATGAATTATTTGCAAGGGTCTTGTAGTAGAAATGAAATTTTTACTTTTGAAAGAGGATCTAGAAAATTTACCTTTTTGACATGGTGAACAAAGTGAAGGTAAAGTTCCATTTAATCTAGGCAATCCTCTAATTAAATTACTTTTGGCAAGTTTTACAATGAGCTTTGTGCTAGCATGTCCTAGTCTTCTATGCCAAAGTTCTAATTCATCATTTTTAGTGATAAAGCATTTTATAGATGATTTAGAAAGACCATGAAAAGAAACTATATAAACATTATGTATTCGTGGTGCAGTTAGTAAAATATCTTTTGTAGTAGGATTAGATATTTTGCATAGATTAGTGGAAGATTCAAATAACACATCTAATCCTTTATCACATAATTGGCTAATAGAAATTAAATTGTGTTTTAATCCTTTCACATAAAGAACATTAGATATAGTAAAGGATTTGTTACCAACTGTACCAATTCCCATGATCCTTCCTTTTCCGTTATCACCAAACGTCATGATCCCTCCCTTCTTCTTTTCTAGGCTAAGGAACCTTGCTTTATTGCCCGTCATGTGCTTGGAGCATCCTGAATCCAAGTACCACACGTCTTCATTGCCCTTAGCCTGCCTGCACATCTAGAAAGAAGATGAGAGTAAAGATCTGGATACCCATGTGGTACCACCCATAGAATAAGTGGAAGCCTCAGGTACCCAGATTTGTTTTAAAGAATTTTGTTTTATTTTCCTACAAGAACTAGATGTGTGACCTAACCTATAATAGTTTGCACACGAAATAAAGGGGGTTGGCACCCTTTTCTTGAAAAATTTCTTGCTGGAAGAAATTGGATTTACAGAAGAAAAACATTTTGAAAAAGAAAATTCAGGTTTCTGGTATGAGGTGCTAGCACCGGCGTTAGTGGCTAACGCCGGGCGGTAGCCCTCTCCTCGATATCCGAGCCCAAATTTTCCAGAACCATGGCGCTGGTACCCTAAAATCATTTCTAGTGATTTTTGGCCTATTCCAAATTTTTAATGGCCATGGTGAGATCATGAACTTGTGCTTTAAGTGAAAATTTTTCTTTCACAAGCATGACACACTTATTTTCAAAACCTTTTTTGTTATTTTTGATTTGCAAAAGAGAGGCTTCTAATTTCCTTTCTAATTCCCCCTTCTCTTTTGTAAGAGTTTTGGCATGAGATAGGGATTTAGAAAGTGACTCTTCAATATATTTTACCAATTTAGTGGAGTGATCACACTCTTGGCAAGAAACCTTTCCCTTTTCTAAAACAATTACCTTTTTGGAAAGCTTTTATTTTTCTTTAATAAGAGATGTTGGTTATGGAACTTTCACCTATAGGGGGGGTTTAGGTGTTCTTGATGCTTTTTGAATTACGAGCGTGAGTTATCAGAAACTAAGTAATGCACAAAAGAAAACATGCAAACAAATTTCACCAGACGACATAAGATCTATAGAGGTTCCTCAAGACCGGGTGTCTTGAGTAGTCCTCTGTCCCTCTGCGCCTGCCCAGCGATCCGCTAGGCTCGGCAAACTTCGCCAAAAGGTTCAGGCCCTCAAGCCTTACAACACGGACCCGCAAGTCCCAACAGCCTAGGCCCTCAAGCCCCTACTGCCCCCAAGCCCGCAAGCTCGACACTCAGGCCCTCAAGCCCTACCTTTCGGACCTGCAAGTCCCAATAGCCTAGAGCCGCAAGTCCCTACTTCTGCCAAGCCCGCAAGCTCGACAAATCGCACCCGCGAGTGCACTGCCCTGGCCCTCAAGCCTCACAGCTCTCCAGCCCTCAAGCTAGACAATATGGCCCGCAAGCCTTACAAGAGATTACAGATATAAACTATTTCTTCTGCCTGATGTTGATCGACAACCTCAGCCTGATGATGATCGGCTTCTTGAGAATGAAGAGAATGCTTCTGAATCAGATATTGACTGCACGGTTCTTCTTCAATTCTTTCTTAGTCGGATGTGGATTGGCTTCTTAGCAGTCGATGAGGATGACTGCTTCTTTCATTCTTGCGGTGCTTGTGTTGTTCGATTTGCTTCGTACGCAAGTTTTTTCTTGAATGATCGATCTTTTTAGGGCAACCTCATATGTCCTTTTATAAGACTGAGAGGGGTCACCCAACGGTCTTCTGAAAAGTTCCTTTATGTGTCAGATCTCCAAAACTTTTTAGCACGCGCAAATACCTCGAAACTTTAAGTGCACGCGCTGATTGAACAATCAGGCGGCGGCATTAATTGCTGACAGCACGCGTCCACAAGATTTGAATATGTCTCGACGATATATTCCATCGTTACGATGACATGGAATATCTCTCGACGACATCCCTTTGTCGGCTCCTTGTGCTTTGGAACTTCTTCTCAGATCTCCTTGCTTCTGCCTCCGCCGCTTGCATTCTGTCGTTGTAATTGTAGTATTGTCTTGTCGACATGGCCGCTATTTTGATGTCGACGATACTCCATTCTTCTCGACGATATGTCTTTCTTTGACAGTTTCTCTGCGTCTGCTTTGCTTGTCATTACAGTGACAAGCATACTTTGTTGGCCATCCCTTCTGTCCTTCTCGACAATATATACTTGTATACTTGTATTCACCTGAGATTATGAACTAGATGTGTGATCAAATACAAAGTGAAGTATTCTTTACATGATGACTTCTTCAAATCAGGAATCATGTGGGCACGATTCCCAACAATCTCCCCCTATTTAAAGAAGTCAGAATCTCATTTCAAGACTACTTCACATGATAATAAATATCATAATCTTAATAGAAGGTGTGTCAAGATATAACTTATCTTTGAGCTAGCTCCCCCTTGATTTGCTCCCCCTGTCTTCAGGGTGTCTTTGAGTACATCAATTTTGTAGCTCCCCCTTGATTTGATGTCTCTTCTTTAAGCACTCTTTCTCCCCCTTTCTGACTTCTCGCCTTCTGCTTCTCTAAGTAGGGAATGGCTCCCCCTTGCTTAGTCATGAATCATTGAAGTCCTGTGAGAATTTCTAACAACTCATCTACAAAGGCATTAGTAAATAATAGAGTTGAGTTTCACTCTAAGTTTAACATCCCCAATTGGAATTTGAAGAAGTTAAACTTAGCTTCATCTAGGGGCTTGGTAAATATATCAGCCACTTGTTTGTCTGTCGGGACAAATTTAAGTGTGATATCTTCATTCTCCACATGCCCCCTGATAAAGTGACACCTGATCTCAATATGCTTAGTCCTGATGTGAGATACAGGGTTCTTAGCAATTGAGATAGCACTTGAAGAGTCACAAAACAGGGGTGTTTTGGTCATCTTTAAGTTGTAGTCTTCAAGTTGATGTTGAATCCATAACAGTTGGGCACAGCAGCTGCCAGCAGAGATGTACTCTAATTCTGCGGTTGAGATTGCCACACTCGTCTGCTTCTTACTGCTCCAGGAAATCAGTCTTCCTCCAAGGAATTGACATGTTCCGGAGGTGCTCTTTCTATCTTCCTTGCATCCTGCATAATCTGCATCTGAATAACCCGTCAGTTCACATTCATTGTTCCTAGGGTACCAGAGGCCAAGATTTGATGCACCCTTTAGGTATCTTAGAATTCTCTTCGCAGAGACATAGTGAGATGCCTTGGGATTCACCTGATATCGAGCACATACACATATTGCAAACATTATGTCAGGCCTACTGGCAGTGAGATAAAGCAAGGATCCAATCATGCATCTGTACTTGGTTTCATCAAAGGGTATGCTCTTTTCATCCTTTTCCAGAGACACATTGGTTCCCATTGGAGTTTTCATGGAAGAAGCACTCTCCAAACCAAATTTCTTGACTAGCTCCTTAGTGAATTTGGTCTGAGAGATGAAAATGCCATCTTCAGATTGTTTCACTTGGAGACCTAGGAAGTATTTGAGCTCACCCATACTGCTCATTTCAAACTTTCCCTGCATTAAGTTGGCAAACCTTTTGCAGAGATTGTTGTTTGTAGAGCCAAAGATAATGTCGTCAACATAGATCTGCACTAGCAAGATCTTGCCCTTTACTTCCCTTAGGAACAATGTCTTATCAATCTTTCCCCTTGAGAACTTGTTCTCAATTAGAAAGCTTGACAGAGTCTCATACCAGGCCTTAGGTGCCTGCTTTAAGCCATAAAGGGCTTTTCTAAGAAAGTAAACATAGTCAGGATGAGTAGAGTCGACAAAACCTGAAGGCTGCTCTACATATACTTCCTCTTTAAGATCACCATTTAGGAAGGCTGACTTCACATCCATTTGGTAGACCTTGAAGCCATTGAATGCTGCATAGGCTAGGAACAATATGATTGCTTCCAGTCTGGCTACTGGAGCAAATGTCTGATCAAAATCGATTCCCTCCTCTTGTCTGTAGCCTTTTGCTACTAATCTTGCTTTATTCTTGGTGATTACTCCATTTTCATCCATTTTGTTCTTGTATACCCATTTGGTTCCTATGATGTTGAGTCCTTGGGGTCTTGGAACCAATTTACACACCTTACATCTTTTAAATTGATTCAGTTCCTCCTGCATTGCAGTAATCCAGAATGTATCCTGATTTACTTCCTCAAATTTCTTGGGTTCAATTTGAGAAAGAAAACTCAGGTACAATGCTTGATTTGCAGCTCTACTTCTTGTCAGCACACCTTGGTTGACATTTCCTATTATCTGCTCTTGAGGATGATCTCTTACTTTTCTCAGTGCAGTTGGTAATATTCTAGGTATATTAGTATGAGCTACTTCTTCATCCTGCAATTCTTCAGCTATTTCTGTATCTTCTGCAGGTTCCACTTCTATTTCCACCATTACTGACTGATTCTTGTAGTTGAGTGGGGTGTCAGCATTGTCTGTAATGGAAAGCTTCTCCAATCTTTCCCTTGTACCTGCATTCACTAAAGAACTAGACCAGCCCTTATGTATAAGGCTAGTCTCATCAAAAAAAATATGAACAGATTCTTCCACTATTTGGGTATTGAGGTTGTATACTCTGTATGCCCTGCTGTAGGAGCTGTATCCAACGAAAATACCCTCACTACTTTTCTCAGCAAACTTAGTAAGTTTGAATTTCCCATTATTAAGGACATAACATTTGCTACCAAAGATCCTAAAGTAGGATATAGTTGGTTTTCTGCCCTTCATTAGCTCATAGGGAGTTTTCTTATGGTCTTTGATGATTGAGGCCCTGTTTATCACATGACAAGCAGTGATGACAGCCTCGGCCCAGAAGTATTCTGGTAATGAGGAGTCACTCAGCATTGTCCTGCTGGCCTCTATCAAGGTTCTGTTCTTCTTTTCAGCAACTCCATTCTGTTGAGGAGTTCTGGGGGAGGAGAATTCTTGGGAGATGCCTAGCTCTTGGCAGAATTCTGTCATGGCCCCTGACTGAAATTCTGTCCCATGGTCACTTCTGAACTTGACCATCGAGCAGTTCATCTCATTCTGGATTTGCCTGACAAAATTCTTCAAGATGTCTAGTGTATCTGATTTATTTTTGAGGAAGAAGACCCAAGTGAACCTTGAGTAGTCATCAACAACTACAAGGGTGTATGCCTTCCCTCCTAAGCTATGAACTGACATGGGACCAAATAGATCCATGTGCAATAAAAATAAGCACCTTAACGACTCTTTGTTATAAATGCTTTTGAAGCTAGTCCTAGTCTGCTTTCCAAGTTGGCAGGCTTGACAAGGACCATCTCTGATGCACTTAATATCAGGTCCATCTCTGACTAAGTTTAGCGAGAAAAGCTTGCCTATTGTCTTGTAGTTGATGTGTGCAAGTCTCTTGTGCCATTGTACACATAGAGCCTCTTTACCATCGGCTACTAGACATATGGGCATGGAAGAATTTATATTCAGGAAATTTAAGCAATAAATATTCCCACTCCGAGTGCCAGTTAAGACAGTCTCGGAATCTGAGGACTTCTTAATCAGACACTTATCCTTGTGGAAGGTAATGACAAAACCTAGATCACAAAGCTGACTTATGCTTATGAGGTTGTGTCTCAACCCCTCCACATAGCCTACCTTTGTGATGGTGACTAACCCATTAAAGATATTTCCATAGCCCCTGGTAACTCCCTTTTCTGAACCTCCAAAGATGACGGTCGGTCCATTCTCCACAGGGATGAATTCTTTCAAATACTTTCTGACTCCAGTCATGTGCCAAGAGCAGCCACTGTCCAAATACCAAATTGGAGATTGGTTGGTATTTGGACTTACCTGCAAAATAAATTACTTCCCCTTAGGTAACCAATACGGATTGGGTCCTTGGTTCCTGTTAGGATGATAGAACGGAATCACAAACTCATGAGGACTCTGCACTTTCCTTGCATTGAGCCCTGTTGGGTTGAACCAACAGTCCAGTGCAAAGTGGCCTAATTTCCTACAGCACCAGCACTCATATCTGTTGTATCTTCTCTTCTGCCTCATCATCTGGGTAGTGTGGCAGTGCTGATGAGCAGAAGAGAATGTTTGTTGCCTTACAGATCTAGGGTGAACCTCATGTGTGTGAGCCGGGGGAGGAAATGGCTTCACAACCCTTTGGTTCACCTTCTTAGTAGCAGGCTTTGTGATAACAGCCTCTCCCATACTTTTAGTTGCTGTTGCTGAAGGTCTGTGGGCTGAAGAACTTGCTCTCAGCACCTTCTTGTTAGAAGGTCTGGCTTCAGGATCTTTGCCCATAACTAACTCCTGATGAGAACCGATACCAACTCTGAACTGTCCAGAGAAGGTGTCAATAATCGGCAGGATAGTTTTGGGCATTGAGAAGCTGGAAGCAAGCTTCTTCTCAGCCAACAACAATTCTTCATGGTCCCTAATGACCTTGTTCTTCTGCCCTAATTCAGCATTCTTAAGCAGTATGGTTTCCTTAAGTTTGTCCACTTCTTTGCTCATGGAAGTTAGCCTCTCGGCTGTCTCCTAGAGCTTGGATTGGACAGGTTTTAAGGAATCTAACTCCTTGGTTTGCACCTTGAGGAGTTTCTTACTGCCTTTGAAGGCTTTCCATAAGGCTTTATATTGCCTTATTAGTTCAGATTCAACTTCATATTGGGATCTTGAGGCAGTGTTGTTGGCAGCTGACACCTCCTCATCATCATGCAAGGAATCTGGTACTAATTCAGAATCAGAGGCAGATAGAGATATTATGTGTTTTACCTTTTCAGGAGAGTTGTCATCCTGGTTACCTTCATTAATAGCCATCAGTCCAATGAGTGCCTCATCCTCAGTCCCGGAGGGACTTGAGTCAGAATCACTCAATGTTTTGATCTTCTTTGACACAAACCCCTTTTCAGAGGTTCTCTTGCTCCTGGAGATTCTTCTCTCTTCATGATTCCTTGATTCCTTTTTCTTCGAGGGGCAGTCAGCAGCCATGTGTCCTATTTTACTGAAAGAATAACAAACAGTATTATGTAAATCATGTCTACTGGAGTTAGACCTATACCTGTCCTCCCTGGGAGCCCTCGATCTGTCCCGATGGTCAGGTCTTCTGGAGCTTGAGGAGGAGTTTCTGCTGTTATCCCTCCTTCTTCTATGTATCGGCTTTATGAATTGCTTTGAGAGGAGGGCCACCTCTCTATCAATGTCATCAGATTCAGAGGAGCTGGCTCCTGATTCCTCACTGCTCTCAGATCTATTTTGAGAAGCAGCGATCTTCCCCCTGGATCTTCTGGAGCTCTCAGCATTTAGAGCCACCGAACTTTCTCTTGAGCTCGCCTTTGAGCTTTCTTCTTCTTCAGCCTTCCTTGTGTTGAGTTGAAGTTCATGGGACAGCAGTTTCCCATACAGATTCTTGGGCTCAATGATGCCCACCTGACCTATCTCTCGGATGGCACAATCTTGATATCCCATTCCTTTGTGAGGGATCTGAGAAACTTGTCATTTAAGTCAGAGTTCGTGAACTCCCTATCATAGTTTCTCAGGCCATTCACTATCTTGAAAAATCTCTCATAGCAGCTGGAGATTGTTTCACTTTTGCCCTGTTTGAAGGCTTCATACTCCTGGTTGAGGAGGGATTTTCTGTCATCCCTTACCTCATCGGTACCCTCCATATATACGATCAAGGAGTCCCACATCTCCTTGGCCGTTCTGCAGTGGATTAGATTTTGTAGGGTGGAGTCATCTATGGCAATGACAATAACGTTTTGTGCCCTTTTGTCCAGACCTGCCAAGATCAGCACATCCTTGTTCATGTCTTCATACTTCTTTATTACCTGCCTGGTTGGGTCAATAGTGGAGGTACCAGTAGCGACGAAGGGGCCCTTCTTGATCGTCAGGTAGATTCTTGGGTCAGCTGCTTCCATAAAGAGCCTGACCCTTTCCTTCCAGATGGGAAAGTTCTCCTTCGTGCAAATAGGAAGCTTCATAGCTCTCATTGCACGATTCTGATCTCCATCGGCCATGGTGAGACGTTCCGGATCTAGATCAGACTGTTAGGTCTCCTTTTGATCAACCTCCCTCTGATACCACTTGTTGGTTATGGAACGTTCACCTATAGGGGGGTTTAGGTGATCTTGATGCTTTTTGAATTACGAGCGTGAGTTATCAGAAACTAAGTAATGCACAAAAGAAAACACGCAAACAAATTTCACCAGACGACACAAGATCTATAGAGGTTCCTCAAGACCGGGTGTCTTGAGTAGTCCTCTGTCCCTCTGCGCCTACCCAGCGATCCGCTAGGCTCGGCAAACTCTGCCAAAAGGTTCAGGCCGTCAAGCCTTACAACACGGACCCACAAGTCCCAACAGCCTAGGCCCTCAAGCCCCTACTGCCCTCGAGCCCGCAAGCTCGACACTCAGGCCCTCAGGCCCTACCTTTCGGACCCGCAAGTCCCAACAGCCTAGACCCGCAAGTCCCTACTGCCCCCGAGCCCGCAAGCTCGACAAATCGCACCAGCGAGTGCACTGCCCTGGCCCTCAAGCCTCACAGCTCTCCAGCCCTCAAGCTAGACAATATGGCCCGGAAGCCTTACAAGAGATTACAGATATAAACTGTTTCTTCTGCCTGATGTTGATCGGCAACCTTAGCCTGATGATGATCGGCTTCTTGAGAATGAAGAGAATGCTTCTGAATCAGATCTTGACTGCACGGTTCTTCTTCAATTCTTTCTTAGCCGGATGTGGATTGGCTTCTTAGCAGTCGATGAGGATGACTGCTTCTTTCTTGCGGTGCTTGTGTTGTTCGATTTTCTTCGTATGCAAGTTCTTTTTTAATGATCGATCTTTTTAGGGCAACATCATATGTCCTTTTATAAGACTGAAAGGGGTCACGCAACGGTCTTCTGAAAAGTTCCTTTATGTGTCAGATCTCCAAATCATTTTAGCACGCGCAAATACCTCGAAACTTTAAGTGCACGCGCTGATTGAACAATCAGGCGCCGCATTAATTGCAGACAACATGCGTCCACAAGATTTGAATATGTCTCGACGATATATTCCATCGTTATGATGACATGGAATATCTCTCGACGACATCCCTTTGTCGGCTCCTTGTGCTTTGGAACTTCTTCTCAGATCTCCTTGCTTCTGCCTCCGCCGCTTGCATTCTGTCGTTGTAATTGTAGTATTGTCTTGTCGACATGGCCGCTATTTTGATGTCGACGATACTCCATTCTTCTCGACGACATGTCTTTCTTTGACAGTTTCTCTGCGTCTGCTTTGCTTGTCATTACAGCGACAAGCATACTTTGTTGGCCATCCATTCTGTCCTTCTCGACGATATATACTTGTATACTTGTATTCTCCTGAGATTATGAACTAGATGTGTGATCAAATACAAAGTGAAGTATTCTTGACATGATGACTTCTTCAAATCAGGAATCATGTGTGCACGATTCCCAACAAGAGATTCATTTTCACGATTCAATAAAATACTATCTATCATATTTTTATCAAAAGCTTTGCAAGTTTCAATGAATTCATTAAAGAGTTCATCATAAGTGGGAGGAGTTACCTCAGTGTCGCTAAGAACACTGGTGTCGTTGCCATCGTTTCCATGTCCCATGAGGCACATGTTTTCTTCCTCATCTTCGCTTGATGAAGACCCGCTTGATTCTTCGGAGGAGGAGGAGAAGTCATCCCATGTTCTAGCTTTTAATTAGCACCTTCTTCTTCTCCTTCCTTTTGTGCCGCTTTTCCTTCTTCTCCTTCAAGAACTTTGGGCACTGGCTCCGAATGTGCTCGGTCTTCCTACAATGAAAGCACTCTGGTGGAGGTCTTTCTTCTTCATCGACTCTCTCCTTTTCCTTCTTTGAGGATGACCTTTTCCATCTTGCATCCTTTTGGATAAATTTCCGAAAAGTGTTTCTCCTTTCCGGATATCGCATGAATTTTCAGAAATTCTTCACCAAAAGGCTTTCTTCATCTTCATCCTCATCCTCTTGGCACTCCTTCTTTGATGTTAGTGCCAACGCCTTCTTCTTTGGCTCCTTGTTGTATTCATCATATTGGATTTTGAGTTCTACCTTATGGGTTTTGAGATTCCCAATGAGGCTCTCAACTTAGAGCATTTTTAGATTGTGTGATTCTGAAATGGTCGTCACCTTCGGGTTGAATTTCGGTGGAAGAGAACGAAGAATCTTTCGGACCAAGTCTCCGTTGGAGAAGGTCTTTCCAAGATCTTTGGAGGCATTGACGATCTTGGTGAAGCGCGTGTACATGGCATGAACATCTTCACTTTCATCCATCCGGAATTTTTCATATTCCGACTCAAGTTGGAAAATCTTTAAATCTTTAACCTGCGATGTACCTTCATGAGTAACTTCCAAATGATTCCAAACTTCATATGCAGTAGTACATACAGAAATTCTATTAAATTCATTTCTATTTAACGCACAAAATAAAACATTCATAGCCTTGGCGTTATTTTTGCATTTTAGCTTATCCCTATGATCCCATTTATCTTTTGGTTTATCTAAAGTTTTCTCTCCAACTACAAATGTAGGAGGAGAGTATTCCTCTTCTACCATATTCCATACCTCAACATCTAGGGTCATAAGAAAACATATCATCCTATTTTTCCAGTAATTATAATCTGACCCGGTAAAGAGTGGAGGTCTACTAATTCCCTGACCCTCGGAAAAAGCGAGATCATAAGATGCCATTATTCCTGGTTTTTAAAACGTTTGGAATAACCTGCTCTGATACCACTTGTTGGATCGATTGGCGCCCTTAGAGGGGGGGGGGGGTGTGAATAAGGGAATAAAATTCTTTATAAATTTTTAGATAATTTACTAAATTGTTTAGAGTAAATTAGAACGAAATAACAATTTAACTTAAAGGAGGAAATAATTGTAATTTGCAATTTTATAAATTATGCCAAATGAAAGAAATCAAGTAAACATACAAAGAGACATGATTATATTATATACAAAGGTATTTACATAAATTGATTTCAATATCGCCTGAAATCGGAGGCGTACAAAGTAATACAATTTTTCATTTTCTATACCGACTTGTATCCCCACAAACCGGTTGGCTTTAGCCTATCCTTCCCCGGATAAAGCATTAAGCCGCTCTATCCAATCCTTCCCAGATATGGCCTCGAGCACCCCCTAGATCTAATCACCTAGAACTAGTCGCCAACACAAAGCGAATTACTCCCTAAGTCCTACCCAGACCTAGTCGCCAACACAAGGCGAATTCTCTAAACGGTTACAAAAATATATGGAATGAAAGTAAAGACAATAATAATAAAACTCCCTATATGAGATCTTCTGAAGTCGGAGATGAAGGATCGCTGTTGTATGAGCGGGGTCGAAGCGATCATCCTTCGGATGTAGCGTGACATAGTCCTCCTCCAAAATTCTCCTTAAGATTTCAGTGGGAGATACTTCTTTTGCAGCATAACATCAATGGAGTTTTGGCACAAATATTCTTTCTGGAAACTCTCTCAAATTTCTGGAATAAAGCCTTCAATAATACTCCCATCAATTCGTTTTTCAAGAAACGAGATCAGGCCTTGTTAAATAACCACTGGAGCTAACGCGCGGTGTTAGGGTTACCGCCCGGTGTTAGTGAATCGTGTACGACAGTTGCTGACATCGTGCATAAAGTCAGGAGCATGACAGAACCAAATTTTGTCGAACGAGACTGATTTCATCGAACACGCCTTCGTCGAACGCACCTTCTTTGAACGAAAAACCGCAACTGTTAGGATCGTGCAAACCGCCGGGATCGTGGCAGAAACCAAGTTCGTCGAACAGAATCAATTTCGTCGAACGGAACTCCAAGTTTGTCGAACGCAGCTTGTCGAGCGCAATTTCGTCGAGCGTAGGTAAATCCGTC
Source organism: Dactylorhiza incarnata (assembly GCA_033032865.1). Lineage (NCBI taxonomy): Eukaryota > Viridiplantae > Streptophyta > Magnoliopsida > Asparagales > Orchidaceae > Dactylorhiza > Dactylorhiza incarnata. The sequence goes on from JAWHQI010000015.1 coordinate 10,541,766, forward strand.
GAACGGAACTCCAAGTTTGTCGAACGCTCCAATTCGTCGAGCGCAGTTCAGTTCTGATGTCGTCGAACGCAGGTTCCTTCAGGTTTCGTCGAGCGCCTTCAGAGTTTGTCGAATGCTCCAATTCGTTCAGCGTAGTTCAGTTCAGATTTCGTCAAATGCAGGTTCCTTCTCAGCGGTTTTGCTTCTCAGCGGTTGTTAACGTTGGGCGTTAACAACTAACGCGAGCATTAGCATAATTTCCAGAGAGTCATTTCCAATTTGTTTTCTACCTGTGGAGTATTTCCCCTATAGTTCCTGCACACTCTAAATACACGACAAGCAAGATCAAATACAATTTGGGATTTGTTATTCTCAAACAAAGGGATGTGACACACATGTCCAACATTAACTCCTAATGCCAACGTCAACATTAAATCCAGAAACATTAATTCTGTTAATAATAAATTCAAAAATTCAAATGTTACCTCATTTTCTAGCAAGAGTTTATCCAAAAACTCCAAAAAGGGTCTCATCCCCTTTTATATCGTGTGCCAAATGTCTTTTATTTGGACACACCTCAAACTCTTATAGGAAAAAGGGTCATAGTGCAATAAAGCAAATCTGGGTGCCAAAGGTTTCCACCTATTCTATGGGAGGAACCTCTTGGGTATCCGGATCTTTACTCTAATCTCCTTTTTTAGGTATGTTGGCAGGCTAAAGACAAAAATGACGTGTGGTATTTGGACTCGGGATACTCCAAACACATGACGGGAAACAAAGTAAAGTTCCTTAACCTTGAGATGAAGAAAGGAGGGATGGTGACATTTGGAGATAACGGAAAAGGAAGGATCATGGGCATCAACACAATGGGTAACGATTCTTTCTCAATTTCAAATGTTTTACTTGTAGATGGTTTAAAACATAATTTAATTTCAATTAGTCAATTATGATAATGGTTTAAATGTATTATTTGAATCATCTACAAATCTTTGCAAAATTATAAATTCTAAAACAAATGATGTCGTACTCACCGCACCTAGGATGCATAATGTTTATATGAATGCATTTAATGATCTTTCAAATTCTTCTTTAAAATGCTTTATTTCTAAAAATGAAGAATTAGAACTTTGGCATAGGTGCCTTGGTCACTCTAGCACCGAACTTATTTTGAAATGATCGAAAGATAAATTAATTAATGATTTACCTATGCTTAATGGTAATTTATCTTCTCTTTGTACGCCTTGCCAAAAAGGAAAGTTTTCAAAAAAAAAAAATTCGAAAGAAAAAAAATGTAATTTCTACTTCTAGACCACTTCAATTAATTCATATGGATTTATTTGGACCGGTTAGCAGCTATAGTCTAGGAGGTAGAAAATATACTTTTGTAATAATTGATGATTATTTAAGATTTTGTTGGACTTTATTTCTATCTTCCAAATCCGATACATTTATTGAATTTACTAAACTATGCATTCGTATTCAAAATGAACTTGATTTAAAAATTAAATGCATACGTTCAGATCATGGAGGAGAATTTCAAAATGATAAATTTTCTTCTTTTAATGATGATTTAGGAATTAAACATGAATTTTCCGCTCCTCGCACCCCCACAACAAAATGGTGTAGTGGAGAGGAAAAATAGAACCCTTCAAGAGCTAGCACGCACTACGCTTTGTGAATATGGGTTGCCTAAATACTTCATGCTATATTATTAATCGTGTCATGCTTCGTCCTATTTTAAAATCAACACCTTATGAGCTTTACTTTAAAAGAAAACCTAATGTATCTTATTTCATGTGTTTGGTTGTAAGTGTTTCAATTTAAACACTAGAGATGCACTAGGAAAATTTGATGAGGGAATTTTCATTGGTTACTCTTCAACTAGTAAGACTTATAAAATATATAATAAAAGAACTAAAGTTGTTGAAGAGTCTATACATGTAAGATTTGATGAGTTTGTTCCTTGTGTAGAATCTAATCGTACAGGAAATGAAGACGAACTGCTTTCCCCTTTGGAGCATGAGGATGATGAATCGCTTGGAGAAAAAGAAGAAGAAAAAGAAAAGAAAGAGGATGAGATAGAAGAATATGTTCCTCCAAGTGTGTTGCAGTTTACTAAAGATCATCCAAGGGAGCTTGTGATAGGAGAACCGTCAAAAGGGGTAAGTACTCGTTCTTCTTTACATGAGTCTTTCTCAAACCTTTGTTTTGTTTCTGAAATAGAACCTAAAAACGTTTCAACCGCTCTAAATGATGAATTTTGGTTCTTAGCTATGAATGATGAATTAAATAAATTTGAACGTAATAAGGTTTGGAATTTAATAGGGAGGCCATCTAATCATCTGGTTATAAGAGTCAAATGGATTTTCAAAAACAATTTAGATGGTGACTCTAGGATAACAAGGAATAAAGCTAGACTAGTTGTACAAGGATATTCACAAATCGAAGGGGTAGATTTTGATGAAACTTTTGCACCCATTTCTCGCCTTGAATCAATTAGAGCATTTCTTCCATTTGCGAGTTTTAAAAGATTTAAATTATTTCAAATGGATGTTAAAAGTGCTTTTTTGAATGAGATTATAAAAGAAGAAGTTTATGTAGAACAACCCCCCGGTTTTGTGAGTGAAAAATTTCCTAATCATGTGTATAAGTTAGAAAAAGTGCTTTATGGATTAAAGTAAGCATCACGTGCTTGGTATGATAGATTAACATTATTTTTAATAAAGCACGGTTATAAAATGGGTAGTGCGGATAATACACTCTTCATTAAGCATGTAAATAATGATTTGATTATATTGCAAATTTATGTGGATGATATTATTTTTGGAGTCACTAATGAAGACTTATGTAATGAAGTAGTTTTAGTGATGAAAAAAGAATTGGAAATGAGCTTGGTAGGAGAATTCACTAATTTTCTAGGATTTCAAATCTCACAAAAACAAGATGGTATATTTATTTGTCAAACTAAATATGTTCAAGATATTCTAAAAAGATTTGGATTTGAAAACCTAAAGCAAGCTAACACACCAATGAGTGCATCACTAAAGCTAGGAAAAGATGAAGTTAGTATTTCTATTGATCAAGCTTTATATAGAGAAATGATAGGCTTATTGCTATATTTAAGCGCATCTAGACCCGATATTATGTCTTCCGTTTGCTTATGTGCTAGATTTTGAGCTAATCCAAAAGAACCATATTTAAAAGCGGTTAAACGTATTTTTAGATATATAATCAGAACATCTAGATTAGACTTATGGTATCCACATAATGATTATTTTATTTTATATGGTTTTTCTGATTTGGACTATGCAGGATGTTCATTAGATCCTAAGAGCACTAGTGGCACATGTCATTTTATAGGCCCTTCACTCATATCATGGTAAGTAGGAAATAGAATTCAGTTGCCCTCTCAACCACTAAGGCATTCTTTTCTTATAAATGCCTCAGGTTCAGGTTTATAGCTACCGCAGGAGATAGAGCGGGGTTTCTCAGTTTCATCCACCGAGGCCTCTCCTCCCTTGTGGGTAAGGATGCAGTTTCCTTGTTAGTTGTAGTCCCTTTTTGGATTGTCTTCCTTCTTTCCTGCGGGTTCGTGTCAGCTGTTGGCGCCTATATGGCTTTTGCTCAGATTACTTGCGTATGCTGCTACTTGTATTTCTTTTCCTATTTTGGTTTTAGTATACCTGTACTCTCTAGGAAATGTATTATTTTTGGTTTACGTGAAACTCATTTAGCAAATTAATTTTTATAGCATGCCTTGTTTTACTAATTATTATGTATAATCTATTTGCAAAAAGTGTAGATAGTATTTTTCTTAAAATATACTAAATTTTGACTTTTGTTCGCCCTGGAGATATCTCTTGTCTTCAGCGCTCTTAGGATAAAATGGAATCTATTTTTCTTTCTTCTTCCGCTGTGTACGCATTTTTTTTCTATTGGTGGCTATGAAGACCACAGGGCCGAGGGGCATGACCTCCTAACCAAAGAAAGAAATGTTAAAAGATAAATTTTTTTAACCAAATACCTATCTTTTCTCGCAAAATTTTCATTAGAGTGCTTGCCTAAACGTCTGTAGTCGTCCCCTGCAGGACGTGGCATCACGACGCATATTTTCCCTTTACTCTGATATCGTAGCATAATTTGGGGAAAATCCGGGTTGTGACAGTTTGTATCAGAGGGAGGTTGGCCGGGTTGCTGGGAATGGTCTGGTTGGCCCAGTTAACCACCTAGTGAGAAACGTTATTCATTGCATACACTCATCAATGGGTCATCGGTAGATCTTGGCTGAAGCACGAACACTACACTCATAAGCATGAAAGAAGTATACGGGGCATATAATGTAGTATGGGATGCATAATATGTGTCTGTATATGGATCCTCATAGGTGACAACATGCGACTGTTATGTAGTATGGGATGCATAACGTAGGTCGCATTCGTGTCCATTAGATTTTCTTTTTTGTTGCATGCGATAATATGTAGTTTGGGATGCATAAGATCGCATGTGTATGCCGCTCATAGCATGTATTAAGGCTTTTCTTAGTTTGCATAACACTGCATACATATCATAACATTGCATAAGCACGCGTGTCAAGCTAGAGATCTACACGATGACACGTGTACACTCATGATTTCAAAAGTAAGATGCTAAGCATATTTGCATACAGGAAAGGTGCACGAGAGATAATGGATGATATACCTTCAGTTATTTAAAGAAGCTCCAGTAGTTTCAGTTTGAAGATTCAGATATGACAAATATAGATGCAGATTCAGAAATAATTAACATAAGACAGATTCAACAAAGCAATTCAGTTATTGCTACAGTTCAGATCAACAAAAGCAAAAGCTGAAAAATGCAGTTTGAGATATGACAGATTTAGTTCAGATAAACAAATTCAGAAAGCTGAACGCAAGGAATTCAGAATTCAGAAAGCAAGAATTTGAAAGGCAAATCACATTCAATCCTCCTTCAGAGAAAGACAAAAGGTTCTGATTATTTGTTTTTATCATTTCTATTTTCAATGTAAAATTTCAAAACTCAGAGTATCCTATTTTATATCTGCTGAAATGTTTAAAATCTGTCAAATATATGCTCTGTTGTTTTGTTGTTTGTTTTATTATTCATTTTTTATCAAATAGTGTCCTAACCCAAATAGGGGAGATTGTTGGAACATCCCTATTACTAATTTGGGCTAGGATTACTATCTGTTGACTAGGACTAAGTTGACCCCAATGTATAGTCTAAGGGTCAAGGTTTTAGGCTGTTAGAACTTAAGGAAAAGATCAGGTTCTGCGTTCGATGAAATCAATTCTGCGTTCGACGAACCTGTCTCAGCGTTCGACGAACTTGCCAAGTCTCAGCGTTCGATGAACCTCGTCTCAACGTTCGACGAACTCAGCTCTGCGTTCGAAGAATAAGTATCAAGATGTTCAGATTGACGAAAGTTCTTCTTAGCTCAACGAATTAAATATTCCAGCTAGCTTATCAGATTTTATCTCTCAGTTCGACGACCTCCAGCTTGAGATCGACGAACTCCAGATTGTGTTCGACGAATTTATTCAGATCGATAAAATTTCTATTCAGTTCATTATTTCATACAGATTATTTTTATTCTATTCTCTGAACTCAGATCTACTATTAGCAATGGATCTATTTCTTCCAGACAAGTCAATGATATTATCTTTCCTTTTATTATTCTATTATCTCGAGAGAGTAGCCGTTTGGCGGAAAAGGATACATTTATTAAAAAGGAAAAAGGAATTAAATATTCAGATTGCAGTTCCAAGAAATAAGCCTCCTGATTATTGTATTCCTTATTCAAAAGATTTGATTTTAAAAATCAGTCATATACCGAAAGGAAAAGGGAAGAAGAAGATATACAGTATTATTACAGTACAACCGTATTGCTAGACAGGAAAATAGAGAAGAAGAATACAGTCGAGTGGAAGAAGAAAAAGAAATATACAGAAAGCCAAAAAGTTTTCAGATCTTCATCTTCCTCAAGCAGCACCTCTCAATCTCTGAGAACAACATCAACATTATTATCTCAGATTTCTGCTGCAAAGTTTTAAATCTTCAAGAGCAACAAACAATCTAAGAAACCTTAGTCTCTCAGATTCATCAGCTATCAAGGAAGATCTACATTCAAGAGAAAGCTCTATCCTCAACTATCAACTATTTTCTATAAGACAGGGGGAGCTTTACAACAACAAATCCACTAGTCTTCTCTCAGATTATTGACAGACAAGAACTTCATAACCCTCTTTATCCCCTCTTGTACAGGGTTCTAACTCCCTTCAAAAGTTACACCATTGGTGGCAGGGCACCTGAAGAAAAACCCGTAGTTTGGTTTGAGCACCTGATCAAAAGCTCAGTGGTGTTTGTGCACCTGATCAAAAACCCATTGGTGATAGGGCACATGATCAAAAACCTAGTGGATTCCTACCAAGGGTGGTAGAAGAGTAGATGTACCCATGTTTATTGGGGAACTAATATAGATCCTTGTGTCCTCTGTGATTCTTGTTTATTTTTCTGTACTGTGCTGTGCTGTTTTCTTTATTTATTTTTATAACTCACTTAGTACACTTATATATATATATCACTATCTTAATTCCGCTATAAAAATAAGTGAAAAACTTTTTAATACTCTATTCACCCCCCCTCTAGAGTAACTTTAAGATCTAACCTCACTTTCATCCATATCATAAAGAGTTCGGTACCTTGAACTATGGCTTCTTCACCGTGAAGACCTTATTACATTGGACTCGTTTCATATCCTGCTCCAAGGAATGGGCAGTATTGACCAAGGTCATAAAGCCTTGCGTCGTTGGTCCTTAGAGAAGCAACCTCAGATCGTCTCGCAGACCTTCATAAAATGTGTCGGTCTTTCGCTCCTCATGTAACATCCCCCAAAAAACTAGACCCCCAAGTTGGTTTTGTCATGACTAGGTCATGACAAAACCAAAGGAAGAGCTTAAGATTATGGGAACTTAGTTAAGAAGGAGAAAACCCAAGTGGTCTGCAAATAGTAATTTTCAGATACCAAGCCTAGGGTTAGACTTTAAGGCCTCACCTTGATTCCTTGGACCCACCATAACATTCCTAACCCATTAGTGGTCCCCTTTGATCACCAGGGACCTATTGGGGTCAACCAAAGAGGCCAAATTGACCAAAGTCATCCCTAACCCTAAATTGGTCAAAGTAGCTAAATTAGGGCCAATTGACCTCTGCCAAACTGACCTTGACCCTACCCTTATAAGGATACTAGGTACCTAATGGACCAAAAGGCCCCATCATGGGGCCTCCAATCTGGCCAATTTTACCAAAGTACACTCGAGCCCTATTTCAGTCAAAGTGACTTATTAAGGGTCAATTGACCCTCACATTACCAAATTGACCTTACCTAGACCTTCCTAACCCTTAAGTGAGGCCAATGGGTGACTAGCCACCCATTGGGGTCAACCCAAATGGTCAAATTGACCAAAGTCAACTTAATGCTAAACTTAGGTCAAAATGACCTATTTTGACCTAATCAAGCCCAATCCTCTTGGGTTAGACCCAATTGAGCTGGTCCACCACCTAATGGGGTTGGGTGCTACTGAATTGGCCATTCAATTTCAATAAAATCGGCTAGGAGGGAGAGAAAGTCCAATTTATAAGAGAGAGAGAGAAGGGTGAGTTACTGGGGAGGAAGAAGAAACCTCTAATTCCCCACCATTGATGGCACCATTCATCTCCTCTTGGGGAGAGGAGGAGTTCCCAGCCTTCTCTCGATAATATTGATGCCCAATTCACCTCCCCAATATGAAACCAAAATTCTCCATCAAGGCCATTAATGGCCAACATGTGAAACCCCACTCTTGCCTGCAATTGGCCTCTTTAACACCTTCAGAGGAGTGAGTGGAAGAAAACCCCCAACATTCCAAGAGGAATCGTGCACTGAAAACCAGAGGAGGCATGGCATCAAAACCTCTAGTTCCGGCCATGGAAACCCGTCGGAATCCATGACCTCAGGCCACCACAGAGGTCTGATCCTCCTCTCCTCCCCTAGTGCTAGATCCTCATCTGTTTTGGGGCTTGATTCGAGCCAAATTGGGCTCAAATCAAGGTCCCGAAAGGGCTCATTTCGAGACCTCTTTCACCCGCTAGAACTCCGCGTTCCATCCACCTCCGTCTGGCCAACCACCCCTAATCGCCGGCCACCACCTCAACGGAGGTGGTGATGGCATTGGTCAGTCGGGGTGGCACTCAGGTGGCGGGGAAAACATGGTGGAAGATGGCCCAGGAGCGGGCAATTGGGACCATTGGCTCACTGGAGAAGATGACCCGATGCCGTCGGTTTTGCGCCAAGATCCGTGTTGTGTGATGTATTAAATGATTACATGATTATTTCATTTTTATCATATATTATGCACTGTATAGAATAAATTGTAGAAAATACTTAGGCCCCTCTGATGAAAAAGTGGCCAACATCAAAGTTGTAGCTCTTGGTGCGTACTCTATTTTAAAATTTGTTTTGAGCCCAAAAGGAGCAATGTAGCTTCTTGTAGGGCCATTTTGGTGGGACTGGTCCCTAAGGTAGGACATCCACTATCTCTTGAATAACATTTGATAGGTAAATGATATTGACATGAAAATTGAAACATAGGCTATTTGTACCTACACCCTTAGCATATCGAAAGATAGGAATTTTCGAAAAACATTCTTCTACAGTTTTTGTAATAATTTAATAATTCATATATTATTTAATTATAGGATCTAATGACATCCAATCCCCATCAAATTTTGTTGGGTGCTCTTTAGGGATATTATATGACCCTGGTAAAAATTTCAGCCAAATTGGGACTGATTTGGTTGGGTAATTTGTTAACCCGAGTTTGGTCAAACTAGGTCAAACTAGGTCAAAAGTGCACATGATGGAATTAGGTGGTCAAATATCTTCAAAGTGGTGTGAAACTTTGGCCACTAGTTTAGGATCACATAAGTCACCCCAATGAGTAAATTGGGGTGATGTGGGGTGGATATGCCCTATGACCCCAGTTCTAACCTTAGAGTTGCACTTTAATCCTTGTGAAGGACATAGGGGCATATGTCCTTGAATGGTCATGAAACTTGGTAGATAAGTTCATTGGGTGTAAATATTCCCTAGGAAATTTTATGAGAACATTAGGAACACTTATCCCCTCTGATTTAGGTTAAAACCATTTTAGGGAACCTTTTTATAAGAGAAATTTACATGCTCAAATTATCTTGGATGTTGATGAAAGTTTGGTAGTACACTCATAATCATGATATAGACCTCTGGTAAATTTTGTGTAATTATTGAATTGGTTTAATTAGCACTTCATTCATAAGTCATCTATTTTGTCTTAGGAATAAGTTAAATAAATGAGGGCCAAATATCCTTTGAAAAATTATGAAACTTGGTGGTAGGACATCTTAGGACATTAGAGAGCTCTGTGAATTTTTGTATAATTTTTGGAATTATTTATCAGTAGGTTACTTCAGAATTTTCCCTAGTATGGGTTAACTTGGAATATTTATGTGAATATTTATTTATATATGTTTTGGATAAAATTGTTGAGAGCATTCATAAAGTTGTTGGCAAATTGCCTGAACAAGTGCTGAATGAGCCAGAAGAAATAACTTTCACTGGCCAAAAAATTGTGTAATACAAAGGGAAGTCAGTTGTGACAGAGCTAGAACTTGAGAAGCAAACTCCTAAATCTTACACTCCTGACTACATGTATGCTAACTATAAAAGATAGACAGATCTACCCATTTCAACAAATGTTGGAGAGCCTAGCAACCCTATTCATACAACCAGTGAAGAGCTTCCGGGTTCCTTAATGGCTCAGATGAAGGCTTTGTTAGATAGTCAAACAATACATTTTGAGTGTTATATGTGGTAATACAAGATATGGGAAATGATTTATTTGAAGAAATAGCAAGAGTTAATGCTGAGATGCATCAATTGAATGCCCTTACACTGAATTTCATCATGAGGTCTGCTCCTACTATGGACCATATAACCCAATAACTAGAAATAATTCATAAAGGGCTACTATATATCGTAGAGAATTAGTGTGCAACCTCAGAAAATCTTCAAAATGCATTCTAGTCCACTGCTAAGAATATGATAGACAATAAATTGAATGTTCTTGAAAGAGTTGAATTTTGTAGCCAACTGCTGGATGAACACCTTCTAGAAACAAAGAATCATATCACTGAATGTGTGAACATGCTCAAAAATAATATCTCACCTCTAAGGCAACATTATCCAACATGTTTCTGAAGAATCAGAAAGGGGGAGGATGTTATTATAAAGCATGGTGCTGACCACGTTGTTTGTGTCTCAAATACAACAAGGCTTGCATTGAATCTACCCCACCTAAATTATGATTCATAGCATGCATATCATGAACGCCAAGTTAAGCAATTCTCTGACAGTACTCTTCTAGCTGAGTCATCTCAAAAAAGGAAAGCAGTAACACCTGAAGAAGAGATGTTGTCCTAGAAGAAGAGAAGAGAGAAAATTCAGAAAGATCCCTGCTATGAAAAGTGGAGCCTTCAATCCAAGTCCATAATATAGTATACATAGAATTTGTTTGTCAGTCAAGGTAAGAATTTATCAAGGTCTTATGGCTCCGAGTAATGGAACAAGCATGAACAACAAGGGGAGTAGAGGAGGATTCACATGAGAAAGTGTCCTAATGGACCACCTCCTACTCCTAGATACATTCCTAAACCCATAGGCTATTTTGAAAGACAAAGGAGGAAATCTACTGGAGATATTGATTAATGGTAAAGGAAACAAAATAGAAATATGAGACTCTAGGGTTATTAATGATATATTTAAAATCCCTAATGTAAACATTGTTCTGAAACTACTATATAATGGAATTTTTACTTTATCCCATGTGTATAATTTGTATATATTTATGCTTATGTGTCTATTGTTATATGAGATTCTAACTTCTTCAAATGGGGAAGATTGTTGGGAATATTGACCACAAGATTCTTGATTTGAAGAAGTCCTCAGGATAACATTAAACACATCATACATTTGATTTATGTATTAGTTTTGATGTGACAGGTATAACTAAAGTGCATGGCTAATGTAGGGTTATGCTTATAGTCACTCAAGCAATTTTTTGCCTACGTAATACTTCATTGTGCAAAACATATGTTGACTTATGATCGAACACTTTATTAGACATGTCATTATCAAGGAAAAGGATTGGAGATCATGCTGCAAAGATAGCCAACAGGTTGGATTAAGCCAAAAATTGGTTAAGTTAAATATCGGCTAGATGATCTAGACGATAAGACCTCTATGTTGTCTAGACCACAACTGTACTTGTTGGGTCCAGCATTCATTCACTTGACCCGTAGCGCCTTTCCTACTTCCTTAAAAAAAATGTAGCGCCCTTCCTATAAGTCTGGGATTTTTGGACAGTTTGTTGCACTTGATCCTACAATTGGTATCAAAGGGAGGTTGCGGGTTCGAGACCGGGTGTGCACAGATAAATCTCAAAATTTCTCTACCTGTGTGGGTCCTGGTGGGTCAGGCGGCCGTGACAATGTGAAAAGCCACCTCTGAGCCATGTGGTGCGCCATTTTTGAGCCATATGGAGCACCACTGAACTTTCAGGTTGCATTGTGCTGGATGATGGGGGGGGGGGGATTGTTGGGTCCAGCATTCCTTTACTTAAAATGTAGCGTGTTTCCTACTTCCTTAAAGAAAAATTAGCTCCCTTTGTTGGGAATCATGACCACATGATTCCTGATTTGAAGAAGTCACCAAGTCAAGAAAATTCACTTTATATTTGATCACTTCTCTAGCTCATCGATGAGTCCTAGAATTACACTATTTTCGGGACTCATCTGCGCTATTTTTCATGCTTTTGCACTACACTTTTAGCTACTTTGCGTTCATATTGATCTATATAGGATTTCACGCACGAGAGCACTATTTTGCCAAGTGTTTGCATGTTATTAATAATTTCCTAAGTTTTTACTGTTGAATGGCTAATTTCTGGGATCCTTGGGAGTTTTCATTATAGCCTGGAGGCATTTAGGAGAGATCGAGCCTTTTCATGCTCTTCTGACAAAACGCACGGTCGTGCATTTTCGAACGCACATTTTGCCGACCGTGCGCGAAGAAGGGCTCAGAATCGGGGGCCTATCTTTACCCGTGCATTTTTGTTCACGCACGGGCACCTGCTCGTGCGCGAAGGAGAACGCCCGTGCGTTTTTGACGTTTCTCTTTTTATAAATAGGGGCTCGCCCTAATGTCGCGGGATCCATCTCCGCCCCGTAGCCGCCCATACACAAATATTTGGGAGTTTCTCTCCCCCCATTCGCCTCCCTTTGTCCATTCATCCTCCATTCAAGATGCGGGCATCGATTCATCATCCGAAGCTCCGCATCCTCCACTCCGGCGAGTTCTCAACCAAGCAATGCTATTCCGGTGAAAAGACGAAGAAGACGTATAGATTGATTGCAAGTTTCAGAGGTTCAAGTGAAGAAGACGGGATGTTAGCGGAGGATTGACAACGCTTCGAGTATCCCGGACGTTAGCCAAAGCCGAGCCCGGATCCGGATTGACAACCCGGAATTCCGGCCGAGAACGATGGCGAGTCTTCATCCTTTGGTGACGAAATCTCTATCTCTCGTTTCCATATTATTATTCTTTGTGTAATTTCTGAGATTTTAATATATTGAACAATTAATTTTGATAATATAATCATGTCTCGTTATGTTATTGGTTGATGATCTCGTTGTGATAATCGTTCTGTTTCATTCACGTTCACAATCCACGCTATAGCAAAAGTGCTATCAACATTTGCGAAGAGGTGTGTTCGACCCTCAATCGTCACCGTTACTTTCCATCGACGCGCTTTCCGATGCACGACATCGCGGTCATCGCATCCATCCCGCCTTGCGAAGCAGAGTTTTGACCTGCATCTCATTTCTGTGTAGTAATTTATGAAACCAAAATCAAAGCTCCGATTTTTCCTTTAATTTACTCTCGTAATTATTTTTTCAATCCGAAGAGTCAAACTAACCACGCTCATTCCTTGAGAGATGATATTCGGGGAAACTATTCCCATAATTATTACATGATAATGACCGGTGCACTTGCCGAACGCGCATCAAGTTTTTGGCATCGTTGCCGGGGAATGCAGACGTAGTTTGATTTTGGTATTTGAGTTAATAGGTACAGGAGTTGTTGGTTTTTGTTTATTTCTATTGTTTTCAGGTTGTGTGTATGCAGGGGCGATGTCATGTTCTTTACTGCCTATGTCACAACATGATGAGGATAAAACCTATTTGGAGGAGAAATTCTTCAAATTTGCTCAAATTATAATTCAATGCCTTGAAACGCAGCAAGAGTATATTGATAGATTGACTATGCAGGTTGAGACTTTGTTGTCTCTTTCCTCGGCCGTGTTGCAAGAACCTCCTCATGATGTGATAGTTGTACAATCAGAACCTGTAGGGAGTGAAATTGGGATCACTCCCTCAACCAATAATTCTTTATGTTCTTCATCTAGTTTGTTTCTTGACCCTCTTTCATTGGTTATAATTCAACAGGAAGAGTTAGCGTTGGTCATCCAGGTGGAATCTGATCATCTCTCACGGGAGGATGTCACTTGTGACATTTCTTCCTCCTGCTTTGCTCCTATGGATGTTGAGTCTACTCTCGCTCCATCTCTTCCTGTTATTTCTAACATCGTTTCATTTATGCCCCCGCAAAATTTGGAATATGCTGACCCATTTTTGGGCAGTCGGATGATGCATTCCTGGCCGGATAAGCATGTTGTAGTGGCAGATGATATTACTTTGTCCACTCCAGCGTCACCGCATGTGCTTCCCCTAAAGGGTTGGCTGTAGGGGGGAAAGCGATTTTTCTTTGAAGAAATACTCTTGGAAGAGAGAAAGAGAGCAACAAAAGAGGAGACTTGGGGATGGAGGCTAAACCTCTTAAATCGTTGCCATCAGTTGTGGGTCTCCGGACCTTTTTCTTCTATCTGCAGTTAATATTTTAAATCAACGTACAATTTATTTCTCCGTATGGTTGTTTAATAATACTACAAAGACTTGGATGATCTCCTCTCTTTAATATTGCGTGAACAATTCTATAATCTGCTAATACAGGTATTTGGTCCACCTTAAGGACGGTAAACAAAAGGGCTTCTTGGGAGACAACCCATAGGAACCACAAGGTTCTGTTTGCTTATTTAATTTCTATTATGTTTTGTTTGTCTATTTTTATGCTAACAATGCAGGTGTGAACTCGCTTGGAGGAAGAGGAGGGAGAACCTTAAAGATGGAATTGACTGCTCTTCTTGCATGCTCTTATGAGCATAGGTACTCCTAACCTAGCTTTATTTTTGCTATGAGATGTTATATTTGATGTGTTTTTCAAATCAAGTCTGGGGACAGCGGGCCTTTGCTTATGAATCACGCACATACATGCTAGAATGTTGTATAAGGAAATTTATATTGATTGTCTCATTGCATAACACACACCACACGTGTTTTATTTTTTACTCGTGCGCAATTATCGTGTAAGTGCTTGATGTATATGTTTAGAAGTTTGATTGTTAGTTTAGGATTGTGTGGCGGAACAAGATGTGACCCGTGCGGTGCTACTAGTAGAGCGCTCACGCAGCATAAAAATTCACGTAGGATAGATTTTATTACAAAGTTATAGTTTTATTTACTTCATTTGCGTAATTACTTAATACTCTACTCAAACAGTGAATTTGGTGAATCTAGCGGTAGCCCTAGGTCGAGTGTAGAAGAGCTGTTAGCCTCATGTTGTTTGAGTTGGAAGGAGAGGAGACCTAGCTCGGTGGTTAAGAACTTGCCCCAAGCTATTTTCAAAACGAGTGCGTTGAATGATCTTGTTGGGAGCATGACGTAGGCCATCATTTGGTCTGGTTGATCTTTGATTTCCCAACCTAACGTCATCCTTTGCTAGCCTCATTGAGCCTTACCTCTCCTATTTGTTATACTCCACTAAACTTTCACCAAGGCAACATATTCTAACCTAATACGCACTAGAGTCGAACTTTGGAATATATACATATTTATGATGATTTTGTGTTGCGGAGAAATATTTGTGTGCGCGCGAAAAAAAAATGTGAATGAGTTAAAATTTTGATCGATCCTAAACTTTTATGGATCTAGAAAAAAAATTGAGTAAAAGAACTCTAAAAAGAATCGAACAACAAGTGTGGTAGTTTCGCGCGCACCATCGTGCTTAAATGAAGTCTGGGGGAGTGCGCTTCAAGGTGAAGATGTTGAGGTTGAAATGTGTTATTTACCGGAGGATGAGTAGGTTTAACCTAAGTTCTTCTACTTCATTATCGTACCTCAACCCAAGCCCTATGTCTAGCCTAAAATCCCTACTGATTCTTGATAAGATCGTCTCATGTAGTGGAGAAGGTGCGAAAGGGCAAGCGTATGACCACCGACCTTGATGGATTTCTTAGAGAGCTCTTCCTTGAGATCCAATTTGAGCAACGCTCACCTCAGTAGTTCACGCTATTTTTGCTCGGCGTGACTGTTCGATTCACCAGTGATTCACCTCAGAGTAGTAGTATTTTGTATTTTACACTTGTAGAAGTTCTTAAAATATAGTCTTTGTTTTAAAATCTTTTCTACTTTATTTTTACGCTCGTTAGTTCTTTACTTCCCATTATGTTTTGCCTGCACAGTTGCTTCTTTAAGATCAATTTTTCTATCATAGGATTAAGTGTTTGCCCGAGACGTGCAAACGAGTAAGTCTGGGGGTGTGATGAGTTCGATAATTACACTATTTTCGAGACTCATCTGGGCTATTTTTCACGCTTGTGCACTACACTTTTAGCTACCTTGCGTTCATATTGATCAATATAGGATTTCATGAACGAGTGCATTATTTTGCCAAGTGTTTGCATGTTATTAATAATTTCCTAAGTTTTTACTGTTGAATGCCTAATTTCTGGGATCCTTGGGAGTTTTCATTGCAGCCTGGAGGCATTTGGGAGAGATCGAGCCTTTTCGTGCACTTCTGACCAAACGCATGGTCGTGCGTTTTCGAACGCACGGTTTGCCGACCGTGCGCGAAGAAGGGCTCAGAATCGGGGGCATGTCTTTACCCATGCATTTTTGTTCACGCACGGGCACCTGCCTGTGCGCAAAGGAGAACGCTTGTGCATTTTTGAAGATTCTCTTTATATAAAAAGGGGCTCGCCCTAATGTCGCGGGATCCATCTCCGCCCCGTAGCCGCCCATCCACGGATATTTGGGGTTTTCTCTCCCCCCATTCGCCTCCCTTCATCCATCCATCCTCCATTCAAGATCCGAGCATCGATTCATCATCTAAACGCTCCGCATCCTCCACTCCGGCGAGTTCTCAACCAAGCAATGCTATTCCGGTGAAAAGACGAAGAAGACGCAGAGATTCGGTGCAAGTTTCAGAGGTTCAAGTGAAGAAGATGGGACGTTAGCAGAGGATTGACAACCCTTCGAGTATCCCGGACGTTAGCCGAAGCCGAGCCCGGATCTGGATTGACAACCCAGAAATCCGGCCGAGAACAATGGCGAGTCTTCATCCTTTGGTGACGAAACCTCTTTCTCTCGTTTCCATATCTTTATTCGTTGTGTAATTTCTGAGATTTTAATGTATTGAACAATTAATTTTGATAATATAATCATGTCTCGTTATGTTATTGGTTGATGATCTCGTTGTGATAATCATTCCGTTTCATTCACGTTCATAATCCACGCTATAGCAAAAGTGCTATCAGCATTTGCGAAGAGGTGTGTTCGACCCTCAATCGTCCTTGTTACTTTCCGTCCACGTGCTTTCCGAAGCACGGCATCGCGGCCGTTGCATCCATCCCGCCTTGCGAAGCGGAGTTTTGAACCGCATCTCATTTCTGTGTAGTAATTTAGGAAACCAAAATCAAAACTCCGATTTTTCCTTTAATTTACTCTCGTAATTATTTTCTCAAGCCGACGAGTCAAACTAACCACACGCATTCCTTGAGAGATGATATTCGGGGAAACTATTCCCATAATTATTACTTGACAACGACCGGTGCACTTGCCGAATGCGCATCACTCATAATCTCAGGAAGTTAAAGGAATGTCGTCGAGAAGAATAGGAGATATTGTCGACAAAGTATGCTTGTCCTCATGATGATGAGCAAAGCAATCGCTGAGACTTGGTGAGTTCATCGAACGAAGAATGAAGTTCGTCGAACACAGAATGCAGTTCGTCGAACGCAGAATGAAGTTCGTCGAATGAAGAGGCAGGACAGAAGCAAATGCCGAGACTTGGGGAGTTCATCGAACAAAGAATAAAGTTCGTCGAACGTAGAGACGGGAGAGAAGATGCAGTATCGTCGAACGAAGAATGAAGTTTGTCAAATGAATAATGAAGTTCATCGAACGCAGAGACTGGATAGGAGAATGAAGCTCGTCGAACGCAGTGAAGACATGAAGATATCAAAGGAAGGAATGTCGTCGAGAAGATGCAGTATCGTAGACATAATCAAAGTAGCCTTGTCGTCGAGAATAACAGACATCGTCGTAAAGAAGGCATGATGTCGAGAAGACTGAAGAAGGACAGCTGAAGACAATCATAGTCTGTGGACATGATATCGCTCATGTCGTATAAAGAACAAAGTGATTACGGCGACAATCTACATGAAAGAAGATCACGACGACACGGTCAGAGATTGCATATCGTATATGCAGAAATGCCAGAATATCTCGTATCGTCGAGACATCAGTGTCAGAGGTAGAAGCTAGAAGACTTGAAGATCCACCAAGGCCTATGACATCGACAAGGTCCTGTCGTCGACATATTATCCATATCGTCGTAATGATGTCAGTATCGGTATAAAGCTGGAAATATCATCAAGACGTATTTCAAATGTTGCGGACGCGCTGTCAGCAATTAGTGTCGCTGACTGATTGTCCAATCAACGCGTTCTCTTAAGGAATGGGGCATCTGACACTTAAGGAACTTTTTCAGAAGACCGTTGGGAGCCTCACAGTCTTATAAAAGAGATAAGAGGTTGCCCTGAAGCAAGAATAAAAAAAAAGAAAGAACTTACGCATACAGCAAATAGAACAGTAACATCAGCGTAAAGAAAGAAGAAGAAGAAAAAGTAGAGAACAAGAATCAAGGGTTCTCACAAGAATCAGTCATCTGATCGGCTGATAATAAGTCGTTCCTCATCAGGCTAAGAGAAGAGATTGAAGAAGAACTGCCCTTTCAAGATCTGAATCAGAAACATCTTCTTCAACCTCAAGAAGCTAATCTCCATCAGGCTAAGTTGCCAATCTTCATTAGGCAGAAGAAACTTTTTTCATCACTGTAATTTCTTGTAAGGCTTGAAGGCCTATTTGTCTAGCTTGAGGGCTGGAGAGCTGTGAGGCTTGAGGGCCAGGGAAGTGGACTTGCAGGTCCGATATAATCAAGCTTGAGGGCTTGAGACCTGTGAGGCTTGCGGGCCAGGGCAGAGGCTAGACTTGCCGATCTGATCTAGCAAGGGCTTGAGGGTCTTATTGTCGAGCTTGCGGGCTCGGTTGCAGTAGGGGCTTGCGGGCTTAGGCTGTAGGACTTGCGGGTCCGTGTTGTAAGGCTTGAGAGCCTGAAGTTTTGGCGGAGTTTGCCGATCCTAGCACACTGCTAGGTAGGCGCAGAGGGACAGAGGACTACTCATGACACCCGGTCTTGAGGAACCTCTATAGATTTTGTGTTGTCTGCTGTGATTTATTTGTGCGATACTTTTGTGCTACGCTTGAATATTCGTAACTCGCGCTAATATTTCGAAAAGAACCCAGATCACCTAACACCCCCCCCCCTCTAGGTGAACGTTCCATTAACAATAAGTTGTATCAGAGCAAGGTTGATCAAAAGAAGACTTAACCGTCTGATCTAGATCGTGGAACGACTCGCCATGGCTGGTGGAGATCATAATCGGGAAATGAGAGCCATGAAACTCCCAATCTGCACAAAGGAGAACTTTCCTATTTGGAAGGAAAGGATAAGGCTTTTTATGGAGGCGGCTGATTCAAGAATTTACATAACAGTCCAACAGGGTCCCTTTATCCCTACAACTCCCTACACCATTGATCCAATAAGGAAGGTGATAAACAAATATGAGGACATTAACAAGGACGAGCTAATCCTAGCAGACCTAGATAAGAGGGCCCAAAATGTCATTGTGAGTGCCATAGATGACTCTACCCTCCAGAATCTGATTCACTGCAAAACGGCCAAGGAGATGTGGGACTCCCTGATCGTGTACATGGAGGGTACTGAAGAGGTAAGGGATGATAGGAAATCCCTTCTCAACCAGGAATATGAGGCCTTCAAGCAAGGAAAGAATGAAAAAATCTCTAACTGGTATGAGAGATTCTTTAAGATAGTGAATGGACTAAGAAACTATGAAAGAGAGTTCACCAACTCTGATCTTAATGACAAGTTTCTTAGATCCCTCACAAAGGAATGGGACATCAAAATCTGTGCCATTAGAGAGATGGGTCAGCTGGGCATCATGGAGCCCAAGAACCTGTATGGGAAGTTGCTGTCCCATGAACTTCAGCTCAACACTAGGAAGGCTGAAGAAGAAAGCTCAAAGGGGAGCTCAAGAGACAGATCTGTGGCTCTAAAAGCTGAGAGCACGAGAAGATCCAAGGGCAAGACCTCTGCAACTTAGAATAGATCTGAGAGCAGTGAAGAATCAGAAGCCAACTCTTCAGATTCTGATGATACTGACAGAGAGGTGGCCCTTCTCTCAAAACAGTTCAGGAAGATGATACACAGAAGGAGGAGGGACAATCAGAGAAACTCCTCCTCAAGCTCTAGAAGATCTGATTATCATGACAGATCCAGAGCCCCCAGGGAGGAAAGGTACAGATCTAACCCTAGTAAATATGATTTAAATAATACTATTTGCTATTCCTACAGCAAGACAGGTCACATGGCTGCTGACTGCCCCTCTAAGAAGAAGGAGTCGAGGAACCGTGAAGAAAGAAGAAGTTCAAGGAGCAAGAGGAAATCTGAAAAATGATTCGTGGCAAAGAAGGTCAGAACACTGAGTGACTCTGACTCAAGCTCCTCTGGTACTGAGGAAGATGCACTCATTGGCTTGATGGCCATCGGTGAAGACAACCAGGATGACATATCTCCTGGGAAGGTATGTTCAAATGCCAACCAATCTCTAATTTGGTATTTGGACAGTGGCTGCTCCAGGCACATGACTAGAGTCAGAAAGTACTTAAGAGAGTTCATCCCTATAGAGAATGGACCAACCGTGATCTTTGGAGGTTCAGAAAAGGGGGTGACCAGGGGCTATGGCAACATCTCTAATGGGTTAGTTACCATCACAAAGGTAGCTTATATGGAGGGGTTGAAACACAATCTCATAAGCATAAGTCAACTTTATGATTTAGGCTTTGTTATTACTTTCCACAAGGAAAAGTGCCTAATTAAGAAGTCCTCAGATTCTGAGGCTAGCTTAACTGGCACTCAGAGTGGCAATATTTATTGCTTAAACTTTCTCAATACAAATTCTTCCATGCCCATGTCTTATAGCTGATGGTAAAGAAGCTCTATGTGTACAATGACACAAGAGACTTGCACACATCAACTATAAGACAATAGGCAAGCTTCTCTCACAAGACCTAGTTAGGAATGGACCTAATATTAAGTGCATCAAAGATGGTCCTTGTCAAACTTGCCAACTTGGAAAGCAGACTAGGACCAGCTCTACAAGAATATCTAACAAAGAGTCCTCTAGGTGCTTATTCTTACTGCATCTGGATTTGTTTGGTTTTATGACAGTTCATAGCTTAGGAGGGAAGGCCTACACCCTTGTAGTTGTTGATGATTACTCAAGATTCACTTGGGTATTCTTCCTCAAAAAGAAGTCAGATACCCTAGATATCTTGAGAAATATTGTCAGGCAGATCCAGAATGAGATGGACTGTACTGTGGTCAAACTCAGAAGTGACCATGGGACAGAATTTCAGTCATGGGCCATGATTGAATTCTGCAAAGAACTAGGTATCTCCCAAGAATTTTCATCACCCAGAACCCCTTAACATAATGGGGTTGCTGAAAGGAAGAACAGAACCTTGATAGAGGCAAGTTGGACAATGCTAAGTGACTCCTCTCTACCAGAATACTTCTGGGCAGGGGCTGTCAACACTGTTTGTCATGTGATAAACAGGGCTTCAATCATCAAAGACCACAAGAAAACTCCCTATGAGTTAATGAAGGGCAGAAAACCAACCCTATCCTACTTTAGGATCTTTGGTAGCAAATGCTATGTTCATAATAATGGGAAATCCAAACTAACCAAGTTTGCTGAGAAAAGCAGTAAGGGTATTTTTGTTGGATATAGCTCTTATAGCAAGGCCTACAGAGTGTACAACATCAATACCCAAGTAGTGGAAGAATCTGTACATGTGGTATTTGATGAGACTAGCCTTATACATAAGGGCTGGTCTAGTTCTCTAGTGAATGCAGGTACAATGTAGAGAATAGAGAAGTTATCCATTGAAAACAATGCTGGTACCTCACTCAGAAATAAGAATCAGTCAGTGATAGTTGAAATCGAGGAAGAAACTGCAGAAAGTCCAGAAACAGCTGAAGAAATCCAAACTGAAGAAATGCAACCTGAAGAAGTTGCTAATGCAGAAGTGCCCAGAATACTACCAATTGCCTTGAGACAAGTAAGAGATCATCCCCAAGAGCAGATAATAGGAGTTGTCAACCAAGGTGTGCTGACAAGGAGTAGAGCTGCAAATGAAGCATTGTACCTGAGTTTTCTCTCTCAAATTGAACCAAAGAAATTTGAGGAAGCAAATCAGGATCCATTTTGGATTGCAGCAATGCAGGAGGAACTGAACCAATTTAAGAGATGCAAAGTTTGGAAACTGGTTCCAAGACCCCAAGGACAGAACATCATAGGAACCAATGTGTCTCTGGACAAGGATGAGAAGGGCATACCCTTTGATGAAACCATGTACAGATGTATGATTGGATCTTTGCTTTATCTAACTGCAAGTAGGCCTGACATAATGTTTGCTACATGTGTCTGTGCTAGATATCAGGTGAATCCTAAGGAATCTCATCATGTCTCTGTCAAGAGAATCTTAAGATACCTAAAGGGTACATCAAATTTTGGCCTATGGTACCCTAGGAACAATGGATGTGAACTGACTGGCTACTCAGATGCAGATTATGCAGGGTGCAAGGAAGATAGGAAGAGTACCTCAGGGACATGTCAATTCCTTGGTGGAAGACTGATCTCTTGGAGCAGTAAGAAGCAGACCAGTGTGGCAATCTCAACAGCAGAATCAGAGTATATCTCTGCAGGGAGCTGCTGTGCCCAACTGCTATGGATTCAGCATCAACTTGAAGACTACAATCTAAAGATGACCAAACACCCCTGTTTTGTGACTCTTCAAGTGCAATCTCAATTGCTAAGAATACTGTCTCTCACAGCAGGACTAAGCATATTGAGATCAGGTATCACTTCATCAGGAAGCATGTGTAAAATGAATATAACACCCTTGAGTTTGTCCCAACAGACAAACAAGTGGCTGACATATTTACAAAGCCCCTGGATGAAGCTAAGTTTAACTTCTTCAAATTCCAATTGGGGATGTTAAACTTAGAGTAATCCTTACCTTATTCTTCACTAATCCCTTTCTAGATGATTGGTTAGAAAATCTCTCAGGATGTGGATGAACTATGACTGAGCAAGGTGGAGCTTGGACTATTGTCTACCTAAAGGAGAGGTGTAGGAAAGAAGTCAGAAAGGGGGAGAAATTGCATCAAGATATTCAAGACAAGATGCTCAAGAAGACCTCAAAGACAGGGGAGCAAAGGAGCAGGGGGAGCCACAAAAGAAGAGACATCAAATCAAGGGGGAGCTATAAGCTTGATGTACTCATATGTTCAGCTAGAGATAAGTAAAATATTAAATGCTCATGCCTTCCATTTAAGATTATAACATTTATTGTCAAGTGAAAGTTGTCTTGAATTGAGATTCAGACTTATTCAAATAGGGGGAGATTGTTGGGAATCTTGCCCACATGATTCCTGATTTGAAGAAGTCACCAAGTTAAGAAAACTTCACTTTGTATTTGACCACTTCTCTAGCTCATAATCTCAGGAAGTTAAAGGAATGTCATCGAGAAGAATAGGAGATATCGTCGACAAAGTATGCTTGTCTTCATGATGATGAGCAAAGCAAACGCTGAGACTTGGCGAGTTCGTCGAACGAAGAATGAAGTTCGTCGAACCTAGAATGAAGTTCGTCGAACACAGAATGAAGTTCATCAAATGAAGAGACAGGATAGAAGCAAATGCCGACACTTGGGGAGTTCATCGAACGAAGAATAAAGTTCGTCGAACGCAGAGACGGGACATAAGATGCAGTATCGTCGAACGAATAATGAAGTTTGTCGAACGAAGAATGAAGTTCGTCAAACGCAGAGACGGGACAGAAGAATTAAGCTCGTCGAACGCAGTGAAGACATGAAGATATCAAAGGAAGGAATGTCGTCAAGAAGATGCAGTATCGTCGACATCATCAATGTAGACTTGTCGTCGAGAAGAACCGACATCGTCGTAAAGTTGGCATGACGTCAAGAAGACTGAAGAAGGACAGCTGAATACAAGCATAGTCTGTCGACATGATATCGCTCATGTCGTCTAAAGAACAAAGTGATTACGACGACAATCTATAAGAAAGAAGATCACGACGACACGATCAGAGATTGCATATCGTCGTATATGCAGAAATGCCAGAATATCTCGTATCGTCGAGACATCAGCGTCACAGGCAGAAGCTAGAAGACTTGAAGATCCACCAAGGCCTATGACATCGATAAGGTCCTGTCGTCGAGATATTATCCATATCGTCGTAATGCTGTCAGTATCGGCATAAAGCTAGAAATATCGTCGAGACAAAATTCAAATGTTGCGGACGCGCTGTCAGCAATTAATGTTGCCCCCTGATTGTCCAATCAGCGCGTGCTCTTAAGGAATGGGGCATCTGACACTTAAGGAACTTTTTTGGAAGACCGTTGGGAGCCTCGCAGTCTTATAAAAGAGATAAGAGGCTGCCCTAAAGCAAGAATCAAAAAAATGAAAGAACTTACGCATACAGCAAATAGAACAGTAATAGTGGCGTAAAGAAAGAAGAAGAAGAAGAAAAAGTAGAGAACAAGAATCAAGAGTTCTCACAAGAATCAGTCATCTGATCGACTGATAAGAAGTCGTTCCTCGTCAGGCTAAGATAAGAGATTGAAGAAGAACTGCGCTTTCAAGATCTAAATCAGAACATCTTCATCAACCTCAAGAAGCCGATCTCCATCAGGCTAAGTTGCCAATCTTCATCAGGCAGAAGAAATTGTTTTCATCACTGTAATTTCTTGTAAGGCGTGAGGGCCTATTTGTCTAGCTTGAGGGCTGGAGATCTGTGAGGCTTGAGGGCCAGGGCAGTGGACTTGCGGGTCCGACATCGTCTAGCTTGAGGGCTGGAGAGCTGTGAGGCTTGAGGGCCAGCGCAGTGGACTTGCGGGTCCGATATCGTCAATCTTGAGGGCTTGAGACCTGTGAGGCTTGCAGGCCAGGGCAGAGGCTAGACTTGCGGGTTGAGCTAGGTAGGAATTTAGCGCCTGATTGTCGAGCTTGTGGGCTCGGGTGCAGTAGGGCCTTGCGGGCTTAGGCTGTAGGACTTGCGGGTCCGTATTGTAAGGCTTGAGAGCCTAAAGTTTTGGCAGAGTTTGCCGAGCCTAGCACACTGCTACGCTTGAATATTCGTAACTCGCGCTACTATTTCGAAAAGAACCCAGATCACCTAACCCCCCCCCCCCCCCCCCCCCCTCTAGGTGAACGTTCCATTAACAACACCCTTCCCATCAGTCCAGGCTTTTGGGACAGTTGGTTGCGATTGATCTTATAGTATCGACTAGATGATCTTAACGACAAGGTTTCTATGTCGTCTAGATCAAAGCTATATCAACCAGATATTATATATCTCTTAATATTAGCTAAATTCAATATCGTCAAGAAGAAGTTCATATCGTCCAGAAGGCCTATGCCATCTAGAAGAGTTATATCGTCTACAAGGCCTATATTGTCTAGAAGAGATATATCATCTAGAAGGCCTATATCGTCAAGAAGGCCTATATCGTCTAGAATAGTATATTGCTCAGAAGATTTCTATATATGCTATACACTGGAGGAAAGCCGGGAATTGCGCCTTAACTTAAATTTCATTTTGAAATCCACCATTTGATGTGCCAATCATGGAATTTCTTTTGGAAGGTTTTAATTAATTAAGTCCTAGATTTCTATCCATTGGTAATTGATTCTATATAAAGGCATAAAGGCTTTATGAATTCAATAAGAATTTTGTAGTTGTATCTTTAACTTTGGCGAATCATCTGCAAATGGAATGAGAATGCAATTTCATTGGAGGCGGTGGCTAATTTTCTCTAAGGAAGAATTCCAAGGTGCAGCTACAATTCGTTCTCAAGTATTCTTGCAAAATCATCAGATTTTGTACAATCAAAGATCTTATTCATCCATTTGCTCAAGTATTACTTATGCGATCAAATTCTTCCTGAAGAACACTTATCTGGGTAAGAGGTTTATTTCTACAAGAAGTTTTTCCTGATCAAGATTTCTGTCTTCAAGAGTATTATTTCAAAGATCTGATCAAGGATGAAGAAGCCTCTCCTTTGTGCTTCTACAGAAGACTCCAGATTATTCATTCTTGATAATTTGATTCTACGTTATATTATAAATAGTAAATTTATAAACTGTTGTTTTTAGATCTCTTTTGAGATCTGAGTGTACGACTTTATTGAAAGCCTGAGTTGTAGGGCTTTTGGAGCTAAGCTATATGATTCAAGTGGGAATTTGAGTGTATGATCCTTTGGATATGAGGTAGGATCTTGGAGAAAATATGAGTGTAGATCTCTGGTTGTAGAGATTGAGGTAGGGTTGTGGTAGCCTGAGTGTACTTAATCTTTGTGAAGAAGACTGAGGTAGGGTCTCTATTGTGAGATTTGGAGGAGTTTTTCCTAGTCTTGCACATTTCTAGATAGATGGTGTAGAGAGAGGACTATCCAAGGCATTATTGGGTAACCTCTATAAATGTCACAACCCGCATTTTCTCCGAATTTAAGAATATCAGAGTACGAGAAAATACACGTCATGATGCCACGTCATACAGGAGACAACTGTAGACGCTCAGGCGGGAACCTATTAATTTACTAAACAAACATGATTATATGATAAGTCATCATTGAAATCATTTATTAGGGGTTTTGAGATAAGAACTGTGTCTCTCAGTTCGTGGATCAACTAGTCCACCGAGAAAGTATATAATTGCAGCGGAAAGTACTTGATTTAGTTTACTGAAAGTCCTATATGTATGCAAACGACGGGGCATGAAGTAAATGATATGCACATAACTAGGCGTACTGTAAGAGTAGAAAATACCTTTAGACGGCTTTAAAGTTAAGGGTTTTAGTTAGAAAGAATGCAATGAGGATGAAGAAAAACCATTTTATAACTATAGTGCACCTAGTATAAATCATTCCCAGAGAGTAAGATACACAAGATCTATAAGTAGTGGCATAAACTGACAAGTAAACTATAAGGTATAAAAAGGGGCACAATGGGCGTCAACACCTGACACTAACCCATTGGCACCAACTAGTATGTCTGAGCACAAGAAGCAACTAAACACAACTACCTCGCAACAGCGGGGTGAGCGGCTACAAACTCTGAACTCCAGGCAACACTACTAGCCGCTACGGCTCTGAACCTGAGGCATTCAATAAAACAAAGAACGCCTCAACAAGGAATTACAAGTGGCAGAAGATTAGCAGAAAAACAAACAAGGCATAAGGGGTACCAACCCAAGCCAAAATTTACCGGAAGAGAAGCTCTAAACAATGAACCAACCAGCATTAAGTGCACTAAATACCAAAAGAGGAACAAACACATTCATTTATTTAGTTTCATTGAATAAAGAGACTGATCAGCTCAATTAAACGGGAGCGGTTAACTAACTCCGCTACCCAAAGCCCAAAACCAGGTGGGGGGTGCTACTAGACCCAACCATCCAAACACGACTACCGTGCAAGGCTATAACATTTTCCCCCACTGTCCTCCAAACACCACTACGGTGTAAGGCTAAAGACAGTAGTTCTTATTACTTAAATTTTTAATTAAACACGGGACGCTACCCGAAAGGAAAATCACTGGAAGGCCCTAAGATTTAGGGTCAAGGCAAGGTACACCGATCACAACGATTTAAGGGTAAACTCGAATGTTATCAGACCACGACCAGTAAAAGAATACAAGCAAGAGGGTTCAAAGATCAGGAGCACCGAAGGGACACTGGCAATCATCCTGGTGCACTAGAGAGAACACACGATTTAAAACATGGAAATCGCAACGAAATCACATGCGCACCTCGCGGGGTTCCAAGGGGCCGCGCCCCTGGCGGGGTCTTAGGGGCAGAGCCCCTAACGGGGTCCAAGGGGCAGCGCCCCTGGCGGTGGTCAAGGGGCAGAGCCCTTGCGGGGTGCGGGGCAGAGCCCCATCCAAATTTTTGAAATCCCACCACCAGAAACCACACAAAAACACAGCAGAATTTAGGACGTCTTGAAAACTACAAGGAACTTCTCGAGAGATAAAAGGGTTTCTCGAGAGAAGGGCAATTTCTCGAGAGAAGTGCAATTTCTCGAGAGAAGAGAAATCTCTCGAGACATGAAAGGGCCAGAGACAGCTATGTCTCGAGACATCCCTTATGTCTCGAGACATCCAAAGCTGCAGAGACAGGTATGTCTCGAGACATCAGCTATGTCTCGAGACATCCCCAAAGACAAAGACAGGTATGTCTCGAGACATCAGCTATGTCTCGAGACATCCCCAAAGACAGAGACAGGTATGTCTCGAGACATCAGCTATGTCTCGAGACATCCCCAAAGACAGAGACAGGTATGTCTCGAGACATCAGCTATGTCTCGAGACATCCAAATCTGTCTCTCGAGCCACCGCAAGAACAAGGGGAAAAACTTGATATTAGGGTAAGGTTGAGGAGGAGAAAAATCAAGGGAAGGTTCTAGATCATAAGTTACTACACCAAACACACAAACTCTTGCTAAACAGCATGACAAGAGCTCAAAACGAGCAAACCAACCGTCAAAAGAATCAAGAGAGAAAGAGGAAGAAACCACTTGCCTTAAACCTTGCAAACTCGAAGATCTCCGCTCCGAAAGCTAAGGATCCGGCCAAGAACTCACCCGAGCACAAAACCTGAAACCTTTCGGATCAAAGGAAGGAGTTAGGTCACTACCGAATCTCTCAAAACTCCACGAAACGAGAACCCTTACCGCTAGAACGAAGATCTCGCCGAGAGCTTTCCAAATCTTCAAACCAAACTCGATTCCGACCACTACAGCCCTAGGAGTCGCCGGTTGAAGGCTTCACGAAGCTCCGCTCTCGCCCTAACCTCCGGCGGCTGATTTTGATCGAGGAAGGAGATGAATAGGGAAGGGAAGGATTTTAGGCTTATATATAAACCTAATTTATTATTTAAATAATTAATTAATCCTCCAATCTACGTAAAACTGCGAGGGCGATCAAAACACCTCGGATTTCTACGAAATTCGCACATTAACTAAAACACTGCGCTACGAATCCAACGGCGGAGTTGGAATTCAATTCCGACGAGCCAAACTCCGGATAAAGCCTTCCGAAGCTAAAATCTTGATATCCACTCAAAATCTTCACTTTAACTCGAAACGACGCGAAATCTCGCACGCTTGACCTAAATCACAAGCCTTAACCAAGCTAAAGCTCGAAACACTACCAGACGAGCTGACATAACGCCCTTAAGCCAAAATTACATCACAGCGGGCACGTAAAAATAATTAACGAAAAAAATTAGGGGCGTTACAATAAATCCTTGTGTGTTTTCTGTGTTAGCTTTATTATCTTGCTAAACCTAAAAGGAATACAAAAAACACTTATCACACCATTCACCCTCCTCCCCTCAAGGTGTGATCTAAGTGGCCCAAAGTAAACAAATTGTTCTCTTCAAAGGAATGTCTGATCTCCTGGGGAATATCTGCTAGCATATCTCTGAAGAAGTCATAAAGGGGAAGAGAGCAATGATTAAGGCTGGTTGTTCAAATGACAAATGAAATTGTTAAATCTGTTATAGACATTTGATCATATTTATATAATGTTTTGATGTTTTTATCTACTGTGTGTTTAAATCAATTTTTGTGATGAAATGTTTATAACTTTTCACTTTAGCAATTGATCATTGAGTAACATTCTGACTTCTTCAAATAGGGGGAGATTCTAAGGAACATTGCCCAACAATAATCCTGATTTGAAGAAGTTTTCATGTCAATGATAGATGCTCTTTGTATTTGAGGAATATCTAATTTATTGTACAGAAGATCATTTAAGCCAAATATCTTCAAGATGGACTGAATATATCGTCGTGATCTCTAAGAGCAACAACTAATTATCGTTGAGACACAGACAAAGGAGTACACTCATTCAAAATGCTATGTTAAGATCGCTGTGAAAACTGAATTCATCGCATTGAAGCCAATCCATGCAAGTTAATTCACTCCAAGTCAAATGTCGCCGGGAAGAACAAAATGTCACCGAGAAGAGTGTTCAACATTTCAGAAGGCATGTTGAATTCATAATGCTCAAGATCATATCTTCTTGACATGGCTCCCCTTTTGCCAAGACAATGCTCTGATCTAAGTGTTAAGTCATATCATCGTGACAAGCTAAAATATCATCTTGATAAGTTTATTCATTCGACTTGAAGACAATGTGTTGAAGTTAGAATTCGTCTTGATAAGCTTATTCATTCAACTTGAAGACATCATGTTTCGTCAGAATTCATCTTGATAATCTTATTCGTTCGACTTGAAGACATCTTGTTGAAGTCAGAATTCATCTTGATAAGCTTATTCATTTGACTTGCTCTTGCTCAAATATCGTCTTGAAGATCCAATTATCGTCGAATAACTAAAGGATCATCTAGAAGATTGAAATGTCATTGTGCCAAGATAAAATTTCATCGTGATGAGATGAAACATCATCGTGAAGACAACAAGTATATCTGAGAAGAATCTTTATCATTGTGATAAGCTAACACCTTGACAGAAGTGTACTCAGAATCAAAATAGAATAAGTATCATTATAAAGAGTTGAAATGTCATCGTGACCAGATGAAAGAATGTCGTGACGAGGTAAAAAATCATCGTGACAATTCAAATTTGCATAACACATTAATCACCATCGTCAACCAATCCAATCAGTACAAACTCTTAAGGTATGGAATTCCTAACATAATAACATCCTAGTTTTTCCTGTTAGGGTTTGTCGATGCTATAAATACAAATATGATGGACACCCTAATGATAACTCAGAGAATATATCATTAATAAAATTGAAGAGCGGCTCGATATAACATTAATCTTTTCATCAAGAAAGCAAGTTTATCCTGTGAAGAAAAAGAAGTTCGGAGAACAAAATCTGAGGAAGGAGATACACTCCGAGCATCAATCAAGTTCTCTTAATCAATCTGTGATAAGAAATATATAAGATTCATCATTAAATATTTCTATTGTTGTTGCTATGAACGTTGTCTTCATCAAAGCCTAAAGAAGACACTTGCAAATCAAGTGAAGATCATATTGAGTCTATTCGAACTTTTGTTGTAAGAAATTATAATCACCCTTCTGTAAGATCGCTGTGAGATCTGAGGTAGAGTTATGTTAGAACTTGAGGTAGGTCTCTTGTTGGAGGCCTGGATGTTGGGCTCTTGTTGAAGGCCTGAGGTAGGGTTCTTGTTGAGGAACTGAGGTAGGATTCATTTGTTGAATCTGAGGGTATGGCTCTAGTTGAAGGCCCGAGGTAAGGTTTCTATTTAGGACCTGAGGTAGGATTCATTTATTTAATTTAAGTGTAGGGCTCATGTTGAAGGCCTGAGTGTAGGTCTCTGGTCGAAGGTTTGAAGTAGGCTTCCTGTTGAGGTCTGCGGAAGGATACATCTATTGAATCTAAGTCCAGGACTTACTCTTGAAGTCTGAGGTTGGGAACGAGGTTGTTTCCTGAGGTAAGATTCAAGGACTCTGAGTTGTAAGATCTATGAAGGAGATCTGAGATTTGTAGAAGCTTTTAGAGGCTAGCACACTGCTAGATAGGCGCAGGGGGATAGTGGATGTACACATTTTTGGGAACAACTATAAATTCTGTGTTTATTGTGCTATGATTATTCTTTGATTGCTTATATTTTTTTGTTTATCAAGAAAATGTCAAAAATAGCCCAAACATCTATTCACCCCCTCCCCTTTAGGTGGTAGATCCATGCTCTTCCATTATCTATAAAAAGGCAGTTTTTGATGCTCTCATTGCTAAATGAGCAACCCTAACTCTACCATGTTGAGCACTTTGTGATGGACCCTATTTCAAACATTTTTGAGCACTCCCATCTACAAATTTAAGATCAAAAGGAGTATTTGATAAGGAGGATTCATCACACTTATTCAACATGAAGAATGAACGCATCGACAATGTTGATCTCCTGCATTCCTTCGCCATCTCCTTCAGAAATCTCTATAAGTAGTTTTTTTTTACTTCATCTTGTATTTTCTTTTGGTTACCCATAGAGAAATTCTCGTATGTTTGCCAACTAGATCCGTGTGTGGCATAGGGAGAGTTGGCCTGTGTAGGTGACTAGGTCCTTGTGTGGCTTAGGGGGGATTTTTTACCGTGATTATTGGCGACTAGGTCCTTGTGTGGCTTAGGGGGAATTCCCGACGTGTGTTGGTGACTATGTATTGGGTTTAGATGTAGTGGGTGGCTCGAGGCTTCATCTTGGGAGAGATAGGCTAGAGCCAACCGGTACTTGGCAGAAGTTTCAGTATAGAAAACGAAAAAAGATTTTCCATTGTCGCCTTGATTTTATGCATCATAGAGATCAAACATTTTTGTAATCAAAATTTTATGAAATAAAATCATGTCTCTTTTTGTTGTTCACCAATTGGATAATATTTCTTCTTCATAAATGTTATAAATAATTTATTCTATCGAAATTTATACACAAAATATATTTCAAGGTTCATTGGTGTTCTATATCTCAAGGATATCAAACTCTTTGAGCTAGTTCCTGACAGTAGCACTTACCGCCGACTGTATCAAAGAAAGTTTGAATTCCTCCATTTCAAAAGTAATCTTCGATATAATCTTCTCTGAAAGTTAGAATAAAGTATTTCTATTAAATATCTCGAAACTATTTTAATTAACAAGAATATTCCTATTTAGTCTTAAAATATTAAAAACCTTTATTCACCTCCACCCTCTCTAAGGGCGCCAACAGATCCAACAGTAAGCTTAAGATTGGTGGTCGCACAGTGTTCCATTATATGCCACCTTCCTTTCGGGGGATACTGGCTCACCCCTAACCACTTTTCGAGACACTAATTAGACAACATAAAGTTCGAGTTCACAAGTACATGTTTAAGTTAATGAATTTTAGAATATAAACCTAGCCCTGATTATAATTATTACAAGCCTATCATTATGCATTAATACATCTCTGAATAATTCATAAAGCTTAAGAATGCACATTTAGGTTTTTGTTAAACCAGCAATAATACTTATCTAAACAACTTGAAATTTTAACCAGAGATCAGTCATAACTTAAAATAGGGTTTCATAAATAATTAAAATTTAATTCCATTAACAAATCCAATTAATTTCAATAATAAACACGTTTAATGATTGCCAAATTTTTCTAAAAACAATAGGACAAACATGCTCCAAAAATTCCACCAATTTTGGAGGCATATTTACTGGCATAATACACCTCAAGTATGATTTTCATATCCATATGATTAATTTTAATTAAAAATACATGAAATACACTTTTACTAAAGTTTATGTGATAGCCCTTTAAAATTGATACACAAAAAGTTCTTTGTCTCTAATTAAAATGTTCAACCACAATTTAGAAAGCTCAGGCCTAGAGCTAAGACTTCCAAGTTGACCACTTTAGTCAAAGCCCGCAAAAATATGATAAATTATTCAAATTATGCTAGCTGACAATGAGTGACATTTAAATGAAATTAATAAAACAATAACTTTCAGAGTATAATTCATAACAGGGGCTAACCATGTCCTAATACCCCAAATTTTTTACTAGATGCCAGAAATGATATAATAAGTGTACCATAAAATATGGGAATTTATTTTCATCATTAAATCCATAATATTTCAATAATACACTTCATCAAATTACATTGAATTATGAACTTAACTATAAGGAAATTGTGCTCTAATAATTCAAAAATAATAAATGGACATTACTCATTTCATACTATCCTTATGATTCAAATTTCAGAGTCAT
This sequence comes from Dactylorhiza incarnata, assembly GCA_033032865.1. Classification (NCBI taxonomy): domain Eukaryota; kingdom Viridiplantae; phylum Streptophyta; class Magnoliopsida; order Asparagales; family Orchidaceae; genus Dactylorhiza; species Dactylorhiza incarnata. Next base: position 10,575,245 of record JAWHQI010000015.1, read on the forward strand.
CACATTTTAAATGCCTGAAAAGTACACAAAAAATAAATACAACTATAATTTATGTAACAACCATTTCAAAATTAAATTCAAGGAGATATATTCATCCCCTAAAAATGTACCAAATTAATTTGAAAAGCCCAAACCAAGGGCTAGAACTTTGGTGTTGGACACTCTGTCCGAATCTACTTCTAAGGTACGTAGATTTTGATTTAAATAATGTTATATAAGTGTGGCAAATATTCTAATGAATTTATTCCTGCTACAGTAATTGTTCTATGGTTAAACGATGGCAGCACGAATCATAGAGCAAATAGAGTGTCATGTAAAGGCGGAAAAAATGAGAAATATCCTTCCCCCATAATAGATCCATTGTCGATATGATGTGGGGAAGTAATATTAGTTGGCTCAGTGATTTTAAGGTAATTAGATGGCTTAGGGCTCGTATTCATCCTTGAGCTAACTGCTTTGATAGCTCCCACCTGATTGGACCTTATATGGCTTCTCCACCGCCGACTAGTCGCCACCATGAATCGCTACCACCCCCAATCGCTTTGCCGATGAGAGGCGTATGAAAGGGTGGTGGTCCATTGGGCAATTGCCAGTGGCGGCGACCAAATTTGCCAGGGCATTTCGACGACAAAAATCAATTAATTTGGAAGAAATTTGAGCCCATTTGGGCTCAAAATTTATTTTGAATCCATCCATATAACTATGATGAGGGGATGGATAGAGAATCTCACCTCTAGAGCTTGAAGTCTTTGGGATCAGGTTTGGGTTGGCTTTGTGGTGGAGGAAGTGATCAACATTGGTCTCCTAAGGCTTCCTGAGGGTTTTGACTTACTTTCCCTATTTAGATCAACTTCTTGGGAGGTTTGTGAGCTAGCTAAGAGGTCGATGGGTAGTTTTATAGGATTGTTGAGGAGTTGCCATTTTACATTTGGCTTATACACTTGGCCGGCAAAGCGTCCACCTTGCTTCCTCCTCCTCCTTCCTCCTGGTGGCTTTAGAAGACAACTCTTTTTGTCCAAAGATAGGATCATGCAATATATATCCTCAATTTGCCTTACAATGGTACATCATGCTTGTGCCAACTTCACCTTAAGCTTATTTGACCACCGTTAGCCTAATTAATCCATTTTGACTCACGTCTGACTTAGCTAGTTGGTTAGAGCCATGATGGGGTCATGGTTTGAACCATGAGCATATTATGCTAAATGTTGAATTATGTTAATCTCTAAAGGGGATTTAGGCTTAGTTTAATCATGGATTGACCATGGTTAATCATTGTTGACCATGGTTTACCAAACTTAACTTTTGATTAGGTGGCAAGCCATGGTCATGAGGTATATCTTAATTATGTCACTTGATAGTTTAGGAGGCTAAATGGCTTTGTTTAATTCACCTAGGTATAAGTGCACTTTTCATCACTAATGTGTAATGGATCTACATTTGGGTGTCATTGGACTTCTACGGTCCTTATGAGAGATGGGATGTTACAGGCGGAGGCCACTCGACTATTGCTGATATTTTGGCCGGATCCACAGATATTCCTCCAACATTGATATTACGACCTAGAAATGCTATCTCTTCAAGCAAGAAGTGACACTTAAATAAATTTGCAAATAGTGAATGTTCTCTTTGTGTTTGAAGGACTTTTTCTAAATATCTCTCATGTTCAATCTCATTCTTCAAGTACACCGAGATGTCGTCAATAAAGACAATGATGAACTGATCAAGAAAAGGTTTCATAACATGGTTCATCATGCCCATAAATATTGTTGGGCCATTCGTGACTCTGAACGACAAAACTATGAATTTGTAATGACTATATCTGGTTTGACATGTCATCTTTTGGAAATTTTCATCTCTTATTCTTACCTGATGATAATCTAAGCGTAAGTCAATTTTTTAAAATACTAACTTGGCTTGCAGTTGGTCGATTAAGTCATCAACCCTTTATAAGAGATAAAGATTTTTGGTTGTTACCTTATTCAATCCTCTATAGTCAATACACATGTGCATAATCCCATCCTTCTTTACAAATAATATCAGAGCACCCCAAGAGGAAGTGCTCAGATGGATGAATCATTTGTCTAATAAATTTCCCAAGTACTTCAACTCTTGCAGTATAGTTAATGCTAGGCGATATAGATTCTTGGAGGATGGCTCTGTCTGAGGGATTAGAATGATTGTAAAATCTATTTCCCTTTGTGGTGGGAGGTCATACAAATATTCTGGGTAATTTGAAATGATTGACACATCCTTGATCATTTACTTTTGTTCTTTGACTTCTGATATACTGACAATATATGATATGCATCCCTATCATAATAACTTGTATGCACGCAAAGCGGATATCTTAGGAGTAATTCTGCCCTCTCCACGAAATTTAAAAGTGGATTTTCTTAGTTATCGGAAATCTATTTGCTTTTTATCACAGTCGATTGTAGATTGATGCTTTGACATCCAATCCAACCCAAAATGACAACAAAGTTGTTGAGGAAATATTAGCCGATTAGCTTCAAATCTTCGCTCTCTGATCCTTATGTCTCTATATACAAATTCTCATACTTCTACCTTCTCACAATTGGGAAGGCTCAAGCACATAGGTTTTTATAGCTTTTGTTTCTTTAACTCTGTTCGACTAGCTATGTCGTCTAAATAAATGAATGTGACGTGTAAGAGTTAAATAATGCAGTGATAGAAATATTCTCAAACACTATAGAACCAACAACGATACCACTCACCTCTCTTACTGCCTCAATATTCGCTCCACATATTCGAGGTTTAGCATGGGATTTATGTTGCGACCTTCCATTTGCTTATCCTTCATTCACTTTCCCCATTGGGAAATTCACCAAGCGCTGTCCAGGCTGGTTGAAAAGATAATATATATTGTCCTTATCCTCCCAATAGACACCTCGGTTCTTTTTGTTGCATTGTGGGCAAACTGGAATGTCATTATTCTTAGTGTTGTCATTATTTCTGTGGTTCCCTAGATCCTTATGGACAAACTCTTGATTCTTCCTCTTACTACATATTTGTTAATGTTGTAGTGATTGATGACTCTCCTCAACTCATTGTGCAACTTTGACAAGGGAGTGATAATCATTGAAGTACTAGGGCAGTAATATTGTTTGTATTTACTCACGCAATCCACATTGCAAGGGAAAGATTTGTTGCTCTACCGATCCTACGACATTAGGCACGTGAAGGAGAATAATAGCAAATTATGCCTCATATTCTGTCACAAAAAGTTTTCTCTAGGTCATCTTCGCAATTTGCTCCTACATCTTTTGGCTGGCCGACATTGGAAAATAACAATTCTGAAATCCGCCGACAAACTCTTGCCAGAAGAAGTTTGCTACTCTCCTCCCATGCAACTCAATTCTCTTATAGTTATCCCACAAAGCTTCAACATATTTTTCCAAAATAAACTTGATCAGGGCAAATCTCTTCTCCTCTGGGCATTCAGTGCCCTAGAAGACTTATTATACTTGGCAAGCCAACCATCCACAACTAGTGGGTTGGTTGATCCCACGAACTTGTATGGACTTTCCTACAAAAAGATTTCCATTCATCTTATGGGTAGTCCTAAATCAGCGTTAGGTCCGTAAACAATAGGTGAGACTGCCCCTCACTACAACACTTATGTCAGTGTTACTACTAATTGAGTGACGACATCCAGGTTTGTGCTAAGGGGTAGGGAAGCAAGTCCTTGGAGTTGTCTATGACCATTGGTTTACTCAGGATTAAATGAGTTAGAATGTCCATCTGCAATTTATGAAATGTAAATAAACAGTCTTAAATTTTAAAACAAATTGGCGAGATACATACGGTTGCAACCCACACATTTAATTAATTAATGTTTCATTATTAGCTCGTAATATCTAGATTAAGTAGCCCATTGGTCGAGCAAGCCTAAGGTTAGTGGCCTCACTATGTATCGTTATACACCATATTCCTTTCAGGGGATACTGTCTCACCCATAACCACTTTCCTAGGTACCAATTACAAAACATAAATTTCGAGCTCGCAAGCGTAATGATTTATTATACTTGTTTTTTAACCATTCATAATTGTGTCTACCCCACTCATGTTGAGAAACCTATGTTCAGGGGGTCTAATCCTATTGTTTCATTTATTTCAACTCATAATGTGTACCTCGCTCTTATACCTATTTTCACACCCTGGCCCAGTAAGATCGAGATAATGAGGTGGGGAAAGTAATGTGATATAGGATTTTTTTTCTTAGTACACAAATCGAGAGCAAGAAATAAACATTTTTTGATATTTTACAGTTTCACATGTACAACTTGCCACCCATAAATATATTTTTGTTCTTATGTTTTTATATACAACATAATATAAAGTATTCTTCCTTACTATGCTCTATCACCCGTATCTTTGTAGGTACCTAAAAACATTTAGTAGAATGGTGAGAATCTTTGCTTTCTCACATCTGAAAGAATAGCATAATATTTATGTGTGTAATGCACAGTATACAACTAGAGTAATGTAAGGAAGCAGTAAACAAAATAGGCATATCAACATATATTTCTTTGTGCTTTTCCAAATATATTTTTCTTATAGAAAATAGAGCATTTATTAGTTTGCACTTAAAATACACCGGTTGGTCTAACTAGAGGCTCACTGATTTTTCAGGTTCAGTTGGTACCCAACATGTCTTGCAGATAGTGAATCCATTGACATGGGTTCAACTCACACTATATGCATTCAGGACTAGACCACATAATAATCTTTAGGGAGTGCTACTCCCTCCTCTTAATATGTCAACAAATAAGACCACAAAATAGTCTTTAGAGAGCATTAACCCACTATATCCTCTCGAGCCAAATACTAGGCAAACATTATTTTAAAATTGTTCGTAGTATTCTTCATATTGCATTAGATCATCTTGAATTATCCTTATCGGTCACAAATGGTCAATTATTACCCGAGTGATGGCGACGACGGACCTCAACGTGAAGATGTTGGTAACGGTACACATACGACGGATGACGCGCTTACAGATGAAGGCGACACGCCGACCAAGGATTTACGCAATCGCCATCACGACAACATTGATGCACGCCGATACAATCTCCGCCCGAGGTGCAAGCAAAACAATTAATAATTATAATAGTTTTATTATAATTATTAATTTTATCTTCTTTATATTTTATGGCACTTTAATGTTTTAATTTTGGTTATGTTTAATTTTTGGACTGTGTTTAGTCAAAACTGTGGCAAAGCCTATAAAAGGCCATGTTGTAATATTTTTTAATAAATTTTTTATGAAGAGAACTTGAAACCCTAATCCCCCTCTTAATTCCTCTCTCTCTCTCTCTCTCTCTCTCTCTCTCTCTCTCTCTCTCTCTCTCTCTCTCTCTCTCTCTTGTGGCCGCCCCCCCCCCCCCCCCCCCCCCCTCTTTCCCTCTCTCCAGATTTCGGCCAAGGAGGCCGGCCCCTTCTCTCCTCCTCCTTCTAGCCATCGTCCGCCCTCTCCTCTAGGGGATCTGCCTCCCCTCTCCCCTCTAGCCTATACCTCTAGCAAATATTCTCTACCACCTTTTCTCTTTCCTATCCTAGAAGGCTCTCCATCTCCTACGGATTCCTCAAGGGATCTAAGTGATTTTTGGTGGACCTTGGTGGCAGTAAAGTGAAGACGGTGAACGGATTCCTCTCCAAACAACGTGCTTCCAGTGGATCCGTAGAAGAAAGGACGGGCGAGTGCATGCTTGAGTCCAATCCAATCACAAGCGGGTAACGAACAATCCACCCGTATGATCTCTCTTCTTGATTTATCCTGTGGTGGATTTCTGTGGCGTGATCTTCGAATCACCGAAATTTTTCGTGGGTTTTCTTCATATTGAAATTTTGCATTTCATCCTTTATTTTTTTAACTTTCGAAGGGGTTTGGCGAGCCCCGCTTTTTGTTGGGAGAGATCAACCATTTATGAATCGAAATTTTTTGGTGGATCTCTATTGGTATAATGCATAGCTCGATCGGATCGGGTGGGTCCATTTAGCCGGAGCGAATATTGGCATATAGCCTCTATTCAATCTCTAGCAGATTGGCTAACCGTTGGGGCGAACTAAAAATTGATAAAATTGCGTTTAAGTTTTGTTGCGTTCTCCGTCACGTGCTTAGTAATCGCGATACGTCGGGTCGGGTAGTGAATTAGTTTGTAGCGTCCGCGTTGGAGGGTGATCCCTGCATCAATTTGGTATCAGAGTGAGGTTCGTGTTGATTTCTTAATTGACGCCTTCCTACAAACCTCTTAGTTCACCGGCACTCACAACCGTCACACGTTAGCATTGTCAAAATCTCAAAAATTTTAAACTGTGGTCTGTTTTTAGCGGCCTAAATATATTATTTTTCTATAATAAAATCAAAACAAAAAATTTTAACATTCTACATATTTTTTCCTGTTAGAAAATCAAAAAAAATATTTTAACCTAGTTATTAGGCTCAAAGAAAAAAATTCATCTGTTATAAAAATTTTCTAGTCAGAAATGTTTTGGTCTACGTTGCATGCGTACGAGACTTGGCACATAGTATCCTACATCCTTGTCACAAATGACAGACGAACAGGACTCGGGCCACGGTCCAACGGCTATTGATGAACTCAGTCAAGAGTTCAATGATCAGTTGATGGACATCCGAGAGATGCTACATGAGATACGGCTAGCCCAAAGGGCACCTCAGGATTATGTTGCCCACCAACACGTAGGGGAAAACATTAACGTTAATCATATTCCTGACCCTGCCCCCCCAAACCATGCATCCCGCCAACGTGCTGAAGGGAACATTGACACTCATGGTAACCCCGAACAGGCCCCACGAGCACCGCACGGATTTGATATCACTAGGGCCGTCCGGATCAAACCACCATCTTATGATGGGTTGGGTGACCCCCCATGTTTTCTTGGATTGGGTTACGGAGATAGAATACTACTTTTAGTGGCATAATTTGACTGACGAGGATAAGGTGCGCGTGGCGCGTATGAAGTTGTTGGGTCAAGCCAAGTCATACTGGCTAAATGAGGAGCGGCGTTTAGGTGCGAGGGATGGTTTACCTCCCATTGGTTGGATGGGCATGAAAGCCTTGTTGACTGACCAGTATGTCCCGACGTATCATCGAACACAAATGTTTGATGAATTAGCCTCCTTTTGTCCAGGGAACTGCTCGGTCGCGGAGTACATGGGGAACCTGAAAGACATGATGGTTTGATGTGACGTTAAGGAGATGCCCGAGGTTACCCTCTCCCGGTTCCGCAAGGGCCTTAGCCCCGAAATTCAGGGTAAGCTCCTTCGCTATGGTCACACTGATTTGAACACAACGTATAATGCTGCGTTAGACATTGAAAAGCATATGGCCCATAAATCTAAGTCGCGTTCGTTTCAGAAGAGTTAGTCCATCTTTGGACCTCCTCCGTTAGCTATGAAAGATAAATGGAAGTTTTGATCCACTGATTTGAACTCCATCGTAATTACGGATAGGAATATGCATAACCCGTCCGACGGTCGTGTGCCCGTAGGTCAGATTAGCAAAACGAATGCTTCATGTTTTAGCTGTGGAGTTCTAGGGCACTGCGCTAGTGAATGCCCCACTAAGGCCAAGCCCTTAGATCTGTTGGATACCGTTGACGATCCCACCGAGCTCGAATATGAGGCTGGTGATGACTCCAATTCGGAGGGAGTGCCGAGTGATCTAGATGATGACACCAACATGTTGGTGATGCGCTGTATTTTCGCCACCCCGCGTGCGTCTGATGAGTGGAATCAGACAAACAAATTTTCGTTAAACTTTAAGAGCGGTGAGAAGTGGTGCAAGTTAATCATCGATAGCGGTAGTTGCATGAACGTGATTTCGGAGAATGCGGTGACCCAGATGAAATTGGCCACTGACCCGCACACTCACCCTTATAAGGTGGCATGGGTTAATAAAATATCCCTTCCGGTTGCGCGGCGTTGTTTGGTACCGCTCACCATCAAAACATATTCGGAGAAGGTTTGGTGTGACATCATCCCCATGGATGCCTGTCACGTGTTTCTCGGACGCCCATGGCTTTATGACCATGACTTCACCCACTTTAGGTGAGCCAACACCTACGAGTTCAAGTTTAATGGCATGATCATTACATTGATGCCTACACCGCCTAAGGACCCTTCGAGCGCCTCGAAAGACACCATTATTCTTGTAGAGAAGAAGACCTTAATTTTGATTGGTAAGAAAGAGTTCACACACCAGTATTTTTTGATAGATTACACACCATTCCTTTATGACATAGTTTGCCTACAAATCAAGGAAGACGTGCCTTCGTTTGATAGATTACCACCCACCCTGCGAAACATGTTAGAAGAATTTAAGGATGTCTACCCGGAAGAGCTTCCCCCTACTTTACCACCGTTACGAGACATCCAGCATGCGATAGATCTTATTCCAGGTTCCTCGTTGCCCAATATGCCTCACTATCGGTTAAACCCGTCTGCACATTTAGACCTCCAAACTCAAATTTTGGATTTGTTACAAAAGGGATTTATCCGTCATAGTAAGAGTTTGTGTGTCGTTCTGGCTTTGCTAGTGCCTAAGAAAGATGGCTTGTGTAGGATGTGCGTCGATAGTAGAGCCATTAACAAAATCACAATTAAATAGCGGTTTTGTTGGATCTGTAGGCGCCCTTAGAGGGGGGGGGGGGGTGAATAAGGGTTTTAAACTTTTTTATGATTATTAAAGAAAATTATTCTTTGTTGCTACCGCTAGCGGTAGTGTTACCGCTCGGTGTTAGTGACAGATAAAATACGTTTAGGTTAAACCAATGAAAATCAGAGAGCACGAATCAGAGATGGGGAAAAAAACATATTTTCATTAATATTAAATTGAAATAGTTATGATTACTGAAACTTTTCCCAATGACGCTTAGAAAGAGGCGACCAATGAATATTCTTTTCGTTTTCTATACCGACTCGTATCCCCACGAACCAGTTGGCTTTAGCCGATCTCTCCTCAGATACGGCCTCAAGCCGCTCTAGCCTTCCTATCCCAGAAAGGCCTCGAGCACCCCCTAGATCTACTCCCTAGACCTAGTCGCCAACACGAGGCTTATTACTCCCTAAGTCCTACCCAGACCTAATCGCCGTGTGGCAAATTCCCACTAGTCCCCGCAAGGCCCTAGTCGACGTGTGGCGAATTCCTCTACCGAACAAAAGATATAATGGTTATAATTAGAAACTAAAACAAAACACAAACTAAGAAATTCCCTCAAAAAGAAGAAGTTGATGTCGGTGTAGATGCGATCAGATTGGTCTTCAAGTTCTTTGCATTCACGAACGTTGATGGAGTTCTTCGGGCTGCTTGGGGAAGGCTCTCACGAGTGCTCTGAATATATGGCTTTGATTCGTTCTATAACAGCAAGCTTTAATGGAGGAAGCGCGCGTCTTTAAATAGATTCAGCCACTACCGCCTGCGTTAGTGCTACCGCCCCGCGGTAGCCACATTAGGCAATGATCAAGCACACGAATCGTGGCAACTTAGGCTTTTCAGCGCCAAAATTTGAGCTCCGACTAGCGCGCCGCGGTAACGCTAACGCTCCGCGATAGCAAGATAACCTTCCTTCAGCCAATATCTCCTTCCATATTTGCTCCTCAGTCACATGCAGATGGGAGGATTCCAAAAGCTACCGATGGGCGGTAGATATGCCGCGCCGCGGTAGAGCATGCTAAATATGCATCCCGCCAATCATTCCTTTTTCTCCATTGTTTCCTTCCGGTCAATTGTTTCCATTTATGCTAGCGCCAGCGATAGTGCAAGCGCACCGTGGTAGCAACGCCTGGCATCAATTTTCGTCAACCGACATCTATTTTCGTCGAACACTGTTTCGTTGAGCGCCATCTTCGTCGAACACATTTCGTCGAATCCATTTTCGTCGAACGCCAGTTCGTCGAATGACATCTTCTTTCGTCGATCACCATTTCATCGAACGGCATCTGATTCGCTAGCACCAGCGGTAGTGCTAGTGCTCCGCGGTAGAGCACATCTCTTTTTGTTGAACGCAGTTTCATTTTGTTGAAGGGCTTCACATTTCGTCGAACGCCGTTTTCATTTCGTCGAACTCAATTTCATCGAACGGCCTCACATTTCGTCGAACCGCTAGCGCCAGCGGTAGTGTTACCGCGTCGCGGTATCAACAGAGAATCATCCTGATGTCGCTTCGAAGTCTTTCTTTTTCACACTCCTTTGGGGATTGAATTTTAAAGATCCTGCACACTATAAACACAATTTTAGTATGATCAAATACAATTGGATTTGTTATTGTTGTTGGGAATCCTGCTCACATGATTCCTGATTTGAAGAAGTCAACAAGTCAAGAATACTTCACTTTGTATTTAATATTCCACTTAGTTCATACTTGCAGGAATGGACAATAAGTCATGTACCTTAGTTATTTAACTTAGTACTATATCGTCGAGAAGCATAGGAAATATCGTCGACAATGCATGTTTATCGTCATAACGATGGGCAAAGAAAAGCAACCGCTGAGAAGTAGCATAATCGTCGAACGCTGAGACATGGCGAGATCGTCGAACGCAGAGAAGACTCAAAGATATCGAAGGAAGGAATGTTGTCGAGAAGATGCAGTATCGTCGACATCAATAAAGAGATCATGCTGTCAAGAAGAACAGATATCGTCGTGAAGAAGCCTTATCGCTGAGAAAGCTAAGTATGACTGATGTTGTTGGACATCGTCGTAAAGAAGGCATATCGTCAAGAAGACAGAAGAGGGACAGCTGAAGAGAGACAGCTGCTGAAGCATTGACATAACATCATTCATGTTGTCGAGACAATAATATGAATACGACGACATATTGCAAGATAGAAGATCTCAACGACACAGTTAGAAACTGCATATCGTCGTATATGCAGAATCGCCAGGATGTCTCCTATCATCGAGATACCAGCATCAGAGGCATAAGCAAGAAGATTTGAAGGTCTGCATAGGAGATTATGGCATCGACAAATCCCTGTCGTCGAGATATTATCCATGTCTTCATAACAATGGAGATATCGTCAAGACAAATTCAAAAGTTGCGCATGCGCAATCTGCTGTTAATGCCACCGCCTGATTGTCTAATCAACACGTGCACCTAAGGAATGGAGCCATCAGCGCGTGCTCCTATGGGATGGGCATCTGACAGAAAAGGACATTGCATGTGACCGTTGTGCGGCTCCTCTGCCCTATAAAAAGGAATGTTGGGTGCCCTAGGAATTCTCTCGAACATCAGAGCAAGAAAGTATCCCGCCGCTACTCTTGAACAAAATATTCTGCGGAGAAGAAGAAGGAAAAGGAGAGAACAATAATCAAATGTTTTCAGAAGAATCAGTCATCTCCATCGACTGATAAGAAGTCGCTCCTCATCTGGCTAAGGAAGGAGTTTGATGAAAGAGTCGTGCTCTAAAGTTTAGATCTGAAGCATCTTCTTCAACTCAAGAAGCCAATCTCCATCAGGCTAAGTTGTCGATCTACCTCGGCAGAAGAAATAGTTTAAATATCTGTAATTTCTTGTAAGGCTTGTGGGCCTATTTTTCCAGCTTGAGGGCTGGAGAGCTGTGAGGCTTGAGGGCCAGGGCAGTGGACTTGCGGGTTCGAATTTGTCTAGCTTGAGGGGTAGAGAGCTGTGAGGCTTGAGGGTCAGGGCAGTGCAATTACGGGTGTGTCTTGTCGAGCTTGCGGGCTCGGGGGAAGTAGGGGCTTGCGGGCCTAGGCTATTGGGACTTGCGGGTCCGTGTTGTAGGGCTTGAGGGCCTGAGTGTCGAGCTTGAGGGCTCGGGGGCAGTAGGGGCTTGCGGGCCTAGGCTGTTGGGACTTGCGGGTCCGTGGTGTAAGGATTGAGGGCCTGACGCTTTTGGCGGCGTTTTCCGAGCCTAGCACACTGCTAGGTAGGCGCAGAGGGAGAGAGGACTACTCAAGACACCCGGTCTTGAGGAACCTCTATAGATCGTTGTGTGTTTTCTGTGTTTTGCTCTTTTCTTTACAGATCTACTAAATAGAAATCAAGAACACCTAAAAGGGGATAACATAATTTGAAAAACCTATTCACCCCCCCCCCCCCCCCCCCCCCCTCTAGGTGATAAAGTAGACACCCCATGAACAACAAGTTGTATCAAAGCGAGGTTGTTCAAAGAAAAGCTTAACAGCTTGAACAGATCTGCCAGTGGGTGTCCATTCAACATGGCTATCGTATCAAGGATAGCCATTTGCTCTAGGGAGAACTTTGCCCTGTGGAAAGTGAGAGTAAGAATATTCATGGAGGCAATGGATCTAGAATGTTCGAAGTTGTTCAAGAAGGGCCTTTCACCTCTCAGACAGTGTCCAAGAAAATCCTAGACAACTTGGATAAGAAAGCCAAAGACATTATTGCTGGTACAGTTAATACCTCCACGTTTCAGAAACTATCTCACTACATGACAGCAAAAGAGATGTGGAACTCTCTAACTGTTCATATGGAAGGAACTCAAGAAGAGAGTCATCAGGATGCCTTTGGATTCACTGTCTTATCTGCGTCAGAAGAAGAGAGTCATCAGGATGAGGTTTGTCCCAAGCGCATAAGGGCTCCTCCTTCTACATCAGACACAGATTCAGAGACAAACTCATCCAGCAATGACGACTGGTCCAAATCATACAATGATCTTCTAGAAGAGGTCAAGACTATCAAGATGCTGTGCAAGCAGCAAGATGCAGAAATCTCCTCTCTTCAAGCATGAAATCTTGATCTCTCACAGAAAGCAGAAAAGCTAACTCTAGAGAGTGCTGAGTTCTGTCAACTCAAAACGGACTTGGTAAGCAAATTTGGGAAAACTCTGAAGGCACTGATTGAAAGGAAGAAGCTGTGTCGTTCACTAACCAGAGAAATAGATCTTCTGAAGAAGGAGAAAATGCAGCCCAATGTCCTGAAGGTCAAGAATGATAACACTAGAAGGGTGGAGGATAGGCTTGTCACTGAAGTGAAACCTGTTGCAAGCTCCATAAACCTGAAGATCATGCCTAGAATCTACAAGGAGCCCCAGAAAGGTATGAGGAGGCAGAAACTTGCTGAGCTAAGAGAAGAGAAGAAATTCTTACAAAGGACTGACTCTAGAAGGAAAACTGTGGTCGACAACAACAAAAATCATGTCCACCATCAGCACAGTTCACCTTCTTTGCTTCATTCAGGCGTTCGCACACAAAAGACCCTACTCATACAGTCAGACAGAAGGGAAGATACAACAGGTTTGAATGCTGGTGCTGTGGAAAAATAGGACACTTTGCCATTGATTGTTGGCACAACTCTAGTGTGCCCAGTACAAAGAAGAGACCTTCCAGAATAGCCGAGGTAAGTATAAGAATTCCTTATTGGTCTAACAAGAACCTAGGACCCAAGTTATCTTGGGTTCCTAAGTGATTTTAAATCCGTTTTGCAGGGGAAGTCCATTTAGCCAATCAGAAGCACACAAGGCTAATGGACCATAAGTGATCCAGGGTCAACTCTAGAATAAAGAAATCTTAACCCCATGTCAAGGTACACTAGTCCAAGGGGCGTTATCACATCAAGGGGGAGCCACTCACTCAAGAAAATATCAAGTGGAGGTAAGAAGTCAGAAAGGGGGAGAATGGCATCAATATGCTTAAGACTAAGATGCTCAAGACGACCTCAAAGATAGGGGGAGCAAAGAAGTAGGGGGAGCCATAAAAGAAGAGACATCAAAACTAGGTGGTGCTACAAGCTTGATGATGTACTCAGAAAGTTCAGCAAAAGATAAGTACAAATCTTACATGCTCAAAGTCAAGATTATAATAATTGCCAAGTGAAAGTAGTCTTGAATTGAGATTCTGACTTCTTCAAATGGGGGGAGATTGTTGGAAATCCTGCTCACATGATTCCTGATTTGAAGAAGTCAACAAGTCAAGAATACTTCACTTTGTATTTAATATTCCACTTAGTTTATACTTGCAGGATTCGACAATAAGTCATGTACCTTAGTTATTTAACTAAGTACTATATCATCGAGAAGCATAGGAGATATCGTCGACAATGCGTGTTTGTCGTCGTAACTACGGGTAAAGAAAAGCAACCGCTGAGAAGTAGCGTAATCGTCGAATGCTGAGGCATGGCGAGATCATCGAATGCAGAGAAGACTCAAAAATATCGAAGGAAGGAATGTCGTCGAGAAGATGCAGTATCATCGACATCAATAAAGAGATCATGCTGTCAAGAAGAACAGATATCGTCGTGAAGAATCCTTATCGCTGAGAAAGCTAAGTATGACTGATGTTGTTGGACATCTTCATAAAGAAGGCATATCGTCAAGAAGACCAAAGAGGGACAGCTGAAGACAGACAGCTGCTGAAGCATTGACATAACAACATTCATGTCGTCGAGACAAGAATATGAATACGATGACATATTGCAAGATAGAAGATCTCAACGACATAGTCAGAAACTGCATATCGTCGTATATGCAGAATAGCCAGGATGTCTCCTATCGTCGAGATACCAGCATCAGAGGCACAAGCAAGAAGATTTGAAGGTCTGCATAGGAGATTATGGCATCGACAAATCCCTGTCGTCGAAATATTATCCATGTCTTCATAACAAAAGAGATATCATCAAGACAGATTCAAAAGTTGCGCACGCGCAATCTGCTGTTAATGCCACCACCTGATTGTCCAATCAACATGTGCACCTAAGGAATGGAGCCATCAGCGCGTGCTCCTATGGGATGGGCATCTGACAGAAAAGGACATTGTATGTGACCGATGTGCGGCACCTCTGCCCTATAAAAAGGAACGATGGGTGCCCTAAGAATTCTCTCGATCTCAGAGCAAGAAAGTATCCCGCCGCTACTCTTGAACAAAATATTCTGCGGAGAAGAAGAAGGAAAAGGAGAGAACAATAATCAAATGTTTTCAGAAGAATTAGTCATCTCCATCGACTGATAAGAAGCCGCTCCTCATCTTGCTAAGGAAGGAGTTTGAAGAAAGAGCCGTGCTGTAAAGTTCAGATCTGAAGCATCTTCTTCAACTCAAGAAGCCGATCTCCATCAGGCTAAGTTGTCGATCAACCTCGACAGAAGAAATAGTTTAAATATCTGTAATTTCTTGTAAGGCTTGCAGGCCTATTTGTCCAGCTTGAGGGCTGGAGAGCTGTGAGGCTTGAGGGCTAGGGAAGTGGACTTGCGGGTCCGAATTTGTCTAGCTTGAGGGCTGGAGAGATGTGAGGCTTGAGGGCCAGGGCAGTGCACTTGCGGGTGCGTCTTGTCAAGCTTGCGGGCTCGGGGGCAGTAGGGGCTTGCGGGCCTAGGCTGTTGGGACTTGCAGGTACGTGTTGTAGGGCTTGAAGGCCTGAGTGTTGAGCTTGCGGGCTCGAGGGCAGTAGGCGCTTGCGGGCCTAGGCTGTTGGGACTTGCGGGTCCCTGGTGTAAGGCTTGAGGGCCTGAAGCTTTTGGCGGCGTTTGCCGAGCCTAGCACACTGCTAGGTAGGCGCAGAGGGAGAGAGGACTACTCAAGACACCCGTCTTGAGGAACCTCTATAGATCGTTGTGTGTTTTCTGTGTTTTGCCCTTTACTTTACAGATCTACTAAACAGAAATCAAGAACACCTAAAAGGGGATAACATAATTTGAAAAACCTATTCACCCCCCCCCCCCTCTAGGTGATAAAGTAGACACCCCATGAACAACAATTGACAAACCAAGAGATGCGAAAAACATGTTCCAACAAACTCCCCCTTTTGATAATAACAAATCCCTTTAGAAAGAAATAGTTCAAAAGATAGGAATTGTGTTTATTAAAAAGGATAAGCAGGAAATTTACGACATGTGCATATGCCCCCCCTAAATGAATGTTCCCCCTATGTGAATTCTCCCCCTACAACAAAAAATCCTTCGAACTTGACTCCCCAAACATGTGAATTTCTTGCAAGTTTATTCTCCCCCTTTTGGTATTATCAAAAGACGGTGGAGAGAAAGTCAAACATTAATGTGTGCAATAAATGTGTTGAGAGGGAATGAACATGAGAAAGAGTTAAACGCTTAGGAAAAAATACAATATATAGGAGTGAAAAAAAGGAATGTGAAGAAATTGTCATAAGGAAACCACTTGTTCGAAAAACGTATTCATGATCGAGCATACAAGTTGTAAAGAGGTGGAAAGCATGAAGAAATATATTTTTGAAGTGAACATCTATATAAGAATGGAGAAGCATAGTAGATGATTAAGAGTTTTAGACAAAAAATAGATGTTGTAGCAATTTATGTGCACAAAAAGATTTCAGTTGCAACATAACCATACACTTGTTTTGAAAAGGAAATATTCATGATCGAGTGAAAGGAGAGAGTAGCACAGCGGAAAAGATATAGGATAGTCGTGAAAGAACATTAATTAATGAATATATAAAAATAATCACTTGCCTTTTTAAATTAATTTTAAGAGGTGTAGTGCTTGTTTAAGGGAGATGCAATGTTGTGTGACAAGTACATGTAAAGAATAAGCATGAAAACAATGTAGGCAAGTAGGAATGCGGAAAGTTAAAACAAGATTAAAAAGATTATAATATTTTTGTAATTGTTTGACCATTTCAACAATTGAGCAATTTAACTTTGAAAATTTTCATTGCAAATAGGCAAGCATGAATTACCATATCCAAAGAGATAATAACTACAATGTAACCAATTCATATTTCAAGTAAAGAAAACATTGTAGAAATCATGCATTGCAATCTAGTGCTTTTACTTATCTTTTTAGAGAATTATGTAATGTTTGCATTAGGATCCAATTCTCATGAGTGGAAGCTTTATGAAAAACAATGATTTGTGCATAAGGTGTTTTGATAAAAGTATACAAGTGAAATAATCAAAACACATGACATATATAATGAAATAGTGACAACAATATTAAGGATGCAATCTTATAATTACTCGCACACATCAAATCTAGAATAATGTTTCAAGGCACATAACATACGTACAACTACCAAGGTGCTTTGCCCACACAATGCTCATTAAGACTTATCAGGGAGCGGAGTATTGCTTGGGGGATCACATAAGAAATTTTATTGATTTTTATTTTTAGTGATCCGGTGTACAAATAGAAGTGATAAAAGATTAATGTGTTTGCACAAGACACTTTACAATTCTTTCCAAGGTGCTCAACCTCACAATACTCATTAAGACTTATCAGGAGGGTGAGTAGTGCTTAGTGGAGTTATCTTTGGCTTTTTTTTTTCAGATTTTTATTTTGGGCCGAAGGTCTCCGAATTTACTTGTTGTTGCAAACATTAATGAAAGTGAGGTTAGATCTTAGATTTACTCTAGAGGGGGTGAATAGAGTATTAAAAAAAATTTCACTTAATTTTATAGCGAAATTAAAATAGTGATACTTATATGTGTATTGCAGAGTGAGTTATAAAACAAAATAAAGAAACACAGCACACATCACAGTACAGAAAAAAACTCAACACAGAGGACACAAGGATCTATAGTAGTTCCCCAATAAACCTGGGTATATCTACTCTTCTACCACCCTTGATAGGAATCCACTAGGTTTTTGATCAGGTGCCCTATCACCAATGGGGTTTTGATCAGGTGCCCAAAACACCAACTGAGCTTTTGATCAGGTGCTCAAACCAAACTACAGGTTTTTGTTCAGGTGCCTTGCCACCAAGGGGTTAACTTTTGAAGGGAGTTATAACCCTGTACAAGAGAGGATAAAGAGGGTTTAGATGTTCTTCTCTGTCAATAATCTGAGAGAAGACTAGTGGATATTGATGTTGTAAAGCTCCCCTGTCTGATTGAAATTTGTTGACAGTTGAGGATGGAGCTTTCTCTTGAATGTAGATCTTCCTTTGATAGATGATGAATCTGAGAGACAAATGTTTCTCAGATTGTTTGTTGCTCTTGAAGATCTAGAAACTTGCAGTATAGACTGAGAGAAGGTGTTGATGTTCTTAGAGAATGAAAGGTGTTGCTTGAGGAAGATGAAGATGATCTGTGAATGCTTTCTTTCTTTTCTTCCTGTTACTCTTCTCTCGACTGAGTTCTGATATTTTTCTCCTTTTTCATTTCTTGCAAATAATAATGATATTGTTCTTCTTTTGTCTTCTTTTTTCTCTTTACAATATATCTCTGATTTGAATTTCAAATCTCTGTATAAGGAATAAAATATTTTGAATTGAATGTTTCCTTGGAACTGCAAACTGATATTTAATTCCTATTCCTTTTTAATTAATGTATCCTTTTCCGCCAAACGGCTATTTTCTCGGGAAGAGAATGGAAAGGAATAAAATAAAAAGGAAGGATATAATCCTTAACTTATCTGGTAGGAATAGATCCGTTGCTGATAATCTGAGTTCAGAGAATAATATATCTGATCTTCTGAAATAAATCTGCTGAAGAGAATTTCAGTCGATCTGAATAAATTCGTCGAACACAATCTGGAGTTCGTAGATCTGAAACATAAATTGCTTAAATCTGAATGGAAGAACTGAGTTCGTCGATCTGAGCATCTTGTTACTTATTCTTCTAGCGCAGAGCTGAGTTCGTCGAACGCTGAGACTTGGTCAACCGCTGAGACTGAAGTTCATCAACCGCTGAGACGCTGGAAAACTGTGTGCGTCGAGCTGGAGAGTAGGTTCGTCGAATGCAGAGAGGAGTTCATCGAACGCAGAATAGAATTCGTCGAACGCAGAACCTTGGCAAGTTCGTCGAACTGGAGCATGTCGTTCGTCGAACACAGAATTGAGTTTGTCGAACGCAGTATGGAGTTCGTCGAACGCAGAAAACTTATGTTCTCCTTAAGTTCTAACAGCCTAAGACCTTGACCCTTTAGACTATACATTGGGGTCAACTTAGTCCTAATAAACAGATAGTGATCCTAGCCCAAATCAGTAATAGGGTTGTTCCAACAATCTCCCCCTATTTGGGTTAGGAAACTATTTGACAAAATTGAATAATAAAACAAACAACAAAACAACAGGGCATATATATCTGATAGATTTTAAATATTTCAGCAGATATAAAATATGATACTCTGAGTTTTGAAATTTTACATTTAAAACAGAAATGATAAAAACAAATAATCAAAACCTTTTGCTTTCTAAATTCTGACATTGCCTTCAGCTTTCTGAATTTGATTATCTGGCTGTATCTGCTATATCAAACAATATTTCTGAATCTGCATTTGCATCTTTTGCTTTGGTTAGAAATCCTTGCCTTCAGCATTTTTGTTTGTTTATCTGAAGTGAAACTGAAAAGCATTATAATATGAATCTGCATTTTTCAGCATTAGCTTTTGTGATCTGAACTGTAGCAATAACTGAATCTTCTTTGCTACCAATCTGCATTTGAATCTGTCATATCTGAATTTTTGAATCAAAACTGTTGTGAGCTTCTTCATATTTTTCTTTTTTCATACAGCATCTCCCCTTGAAACTTGAGCATCATCATAAAGCATCTCCCATTATCAAAAAGGAAAGCATCTCCCCCTGACAAAAAGGAGTTTCTTCAAAACAACTCCCCCTACCATAAAGGAGCTTCTTCATGAAACATCTCCTCCTGCCTAGTTTCAGGAAGGCCTGAAGCTAGGCCCCTAGAAGAAGGGACAGATGAGGAGGTAGGGAAGGATGCAATCTTTTTGAAGAAATATTGCTATTGTTCCTGCAAAAGAAAATAGAGATCAAGTGCAAAGGAACTAGAAAGAGAAGCAATTTTGTAGGCATACAGTTAAAATGAAATAAAAGATTTGATTATAAGGAAAGATTCAGAAAAATAGGCTTCATCAAAACTACATTCGACGAAACATAGATTTTCGTCGATCTCAGTTTGACGATCTAGATGACTTCGTCGATCTCCGTTCGACGAACGATTAGATTTCGTCGATCTCAGTTCGATGAAGTGATGAGATAAGTAGAAAGTTTAATTTTTAATTGATTGAATCTCCATCTATCATTCCTAGCTGATTTATAAAGAAGATATGTTTCTTTTCATCCAATGGCTAGGTGAAAATATCAGCTCTTTGTAAGTCAGTAGGAATAAATTGTAGGCAAATTTTATTTTTATCCACATTATCTCTGATAAAGTGGTGCCTAATTTCTATGTGTTTAGTCCTACATTGGAGTACTATATTTTGTGCTATAGATATTGCACTAGTATTGTCACAAAATATAATTGAATTATTTAAGTTGATACCATAATCTAGAAGTTGATTTTGTATCCACAGTATCTGTGAGCAGCAACTACCTGCAGCAATATATTCTGCTTCAGTTGTTGATGTAGACACTGATGTATGTTTCTTACAAAACCAATACACAAGCCTATCACGAAGAAACTGGCAAGTTCCTGATGTGCTTTTCCTGTCTACTCTGCATCCATCATAATCAGATTCTGAGAATCCAGATAATTCAAATTATGAAGCTGTTGGATACCAGAGTCCTCGATTTGGACAACCCTTTATATATCTCAAAATACTTTTTAATAAAATTATGTGAGATTCTTTAGGGTTAACTTGGAACCTAGCACAAATACAGGTAGCAAACATTATATCAGGCCTACTTGCTGTTAAATAAAGTAATGAGCCAACAATTCCTCTATATTCTTTCTGATCAGCAGGTTTCCCTGATTCATCATTATCTACAACAGCATTGGAGGGCATGGGTGTTTTCATGGTGGAAGCATCAGACATACCAAATCTTTTCACTAATTCCTTAGCATACTTGGATTGTGATATGAATATGCCATTTGGAGTTTGCTTCACTTGAAGACCAAGGAAGTAAGATAACTCACCCATACTACTCATTTCAAATTTAGATTGCATTAGGTTAGAAAACCTTTTGTATAGATTTGAATCAGTAGAGCCAAATATGATATCATCTACATATATTTGAACTAGTAAAGTTTGATTTTTATGTATCCTGAAAAATAAGGTTTTATCAACAATGCCTCTACAGAAATTGTTATCTAAAAGAAAATTAGCTAAGGTTTCATACCATGCTCTGGGAGCTTGCTTGAGACCATAGAGAGCATTATTAAGCTTAAATACATAAGAAGAGTGGGTTGGAGAGATGAAACCTGGTGGTTGTTCCACATAGACTTCTTCTTTGATGTCTCCATTCATGAATGCACTCTTCACATCCATCTGGGATACTTTGAATTTCTTGAATGCAGCAAAGGCCAGAAAAATCCTGATAGCTTCAAGTCTTGCAACAGGAGCAAAGGTCTGATCACAGTCAATTCCTTCTTCCTGTGAATATCCTTGGGGTACCAATCTTGCTTTGTTTCTGATGATTATGCCTTGATCATCTAGCTTGTTCCTGAAGACCCACTTGGTGCCAAAGACTGGATGGCCTTTTGGTCTTGGAACCAAATCCCAAACCATGTTCCTTTCAAATTGGTTGAGCTCCTCTTGCATTGCAAGAATCCAATGTAAGACCACTTTTTTTTAAAACATCCGGGTCTTAGGCCCAGAACCACCGCTTTGTGGTGACACCCTCGCTCGGGAAGGTCGCCACTACAAAACGCCGATACTGCTGGCCAAATCGATCACGAAGAAGCAAAGAAATATAAGCTAAAGAAAGCCAAGTCCACATCACATAGAAAGGTAATACATCCACGAAGAGATGCCCACATAAATATAACTGAAATAAGGAAAGAGATAACAAGGGCTCCTGCCCGACACATTAAGCCTCACTACAAATTCACTCGCGGAAGCAAAATAACTAGAACTAATAGCCACTCACATATCTTGTCATCGGTGCTCCCGTGCTAGACTGCCCCACCTCCATCTGCACCGGCTCTAATGTTGCTGCGTCTCCTCGATCCCCTAAAATGATATGGTCCACCGACCGTTAGTCAAAAAGACTAAGCCTTAGTTTCCCCACCCCACCCCCAATGGCTCCTAGGCACCATGCGGGAGGATGAAGCAGAGGACAGTAAGGGGTATAACAAAGAGCAGGTGACAGTGGATAATCTACAGGAAGAGTTCTACCGCTACTCAAGTGTATATATACATAATTGAAGCAGACAAAGAGCATAAAAAGAGCAGGTAAAGAGTAAGTAATGTGCACTAAGTAAATACAATAGTAATAGAGAAGTAACCATTGATTTATAGGAATGCCCATACAAACCTATAGACCAAGGGGTCGTTTAGCAAGGCCTATCGTATAAGAAGTCCCATAACCGACTTATACGATAGGGGTAGGGGTTGAAATGCAATGTTTATGCTATGATAGGCAAGGTATTTAGTTATGCTATGTTCATACAAGTGAAACTCACCCACTTCGACTCTATGCACATAGACCTTTAGTTCCCCCTTTTTGGAGCTAGCTAGACTCCCAGGATACTCCCGTAGTGGCAAACGAAAGCGGTGGATTGGGCCTCGCCCACCTCTAGGTTGGTATTCACACTACCTAACCTAGACCTATCGTACGCCTCAACGCAAAACCACGGAGCATCTGCGTACTCTTACTAGATGGACCACAAGACTTTCAAGGCTAAGTGCAAATTCCACACTTGCTGAGTCAACATATTGACATCGGTGTGAACGACCGTCCAATACCGGAGACCCACCACCTTCATGCACATGCAAACATGTTCTACTATCTATCACTGAGCCATAAGCTCCCCGGGCTAACCCGCCTATCATCAATAACCTTCCGAGCCACCGGCTCGCCGGACCGACCCGTCCGTACCAACAAACACTACTGAGTCACAAGCTCACCGGACTAACCAGTCCGCTGCTTCGACCACTAAGCTTACCGCTCGTAAAACCAAACCAACCAACCTCTCGTAACCACGGAGTGTTGGTGTGTGTATTATTAAGTTAATCTTGTATAACAACTTCTTACTCCTACGACTTTTGGTTAATCTTGGACTTCCCGAGGATTACCCTGTAAGGGGCTCGCTACGGTACTAGGAACTGTAATGGGATGACACCCCAAAGTTCCCTTTCCCAAGACACTTAGTGTTGTTGGTCTCTACCCATAAGAACACACCTCTTATCATTTCACTTGAGTTAAACCTAAGTGCTTTATGACACGCTAGGGGAAAGACGATCCTTCGTCAATCTCAAGCACTACCTTACCCTTAACTCACCAAGCACTCTTAATACATAACTCCTTTTTGGTGACTTAAATCTCTTCATCCTGACCATGTACACGAACTACATGCCATTCCCACTTTGTAGGCCACTAGTTACCCAAGTTCCACAGTTTTACTAAACGCAGACCAAACTATCTATATGCAGCTTGTAATTAGAGGTACTCCAAATATTCATCCAACTGACTCAAGATATTTACTGGAGGCCTATTATGATGTTATAAGACTAAATCCAGAGAATCATATTTTTCCCTAATTATTTAGTATTTAATTTAATATCTCCAAACATTTGCCATGTCTGAAAATGAACATAAAGTATAAGGAATTCTTATGATATGGCTCTCCAAAAATTATGATAAATCTATGATGACTAAATAACATCAGAAACAGTATATCATATTTTTACAATAAGAAATTGTCCTCTAATTTAATTATTTAACATCTGTCCAAAATTGTAGTTTTATGAAGGAACCACCAAAAAGCTCAACACTAAAATTCTGGGAAAATTACCAAACTCTCGTATTCATCAGAAAAGGCTACTAACTAAGTTTCAGGATTTAAGGGAATCATTTTCTTACATAAATAAATACATTTAGAAAACCTCAAATTAAATAAATTGTGAAGTAGCCTACTTATTTATGTCTTTAAAAATTCTATAAAAATTCACAGAGCTTCCTAATGCTCTGAAATGTCCTATCACCAATTTTCACAATTTAACAATGACTATTGTACCCTCAAATATTTTTCTTAGGTCAAAATCAAAATAGGTGCCTTGTGAGAGAAGTACTGATTAAATAATTCAATAAAATACACAAAAATTACTAGAGGTCTGAACCATGATTATAAAGGCACTACCAAAGTTTCTCTAAAGGGATTATGACCTAATTAAAAGGGAATAATTGTTCCTAAAACTCTTACAAAATTACCCAGTACCTATTTACACCCTATGAACCTATCCACCAAGTTTCTCAACCATCAAGGGACTTTTGACCACATGGCATTCACAAGGTTCTAAATGCACACCTAGGAATAAAACTAGGGTTCTAGGGCTTAATCACCTCTACACCACCCCAAACCACTCAGGGGGATACTTTAGGTGATCATAAACCAGTGACCAAGGTCTCACATCATGGTGATGAGATTTGACCTCAATACCCCAAGGTAAACTCCATACCCTAACTTTGACCCTATTTGTCCTAACTTGGGTTTACAAAATACTCAAACAAAACAGTCCCAATTGGGCTGATAATTTTACCAAGGACATACAGTAACCCTAAGGTGCACCCACCAAAATTTGGAGGGCATTGGAGGTCATTTAACCCACTAATTAATTATTATATGATTTATGAAATTATTTCAAAAACCTTAGAAAAAGTTTCTCCTAAAAACCCCATCTTTTGATATGATGTGAGTGTAGGTATAATTAGACTATGTTTCAAATCCCAAGTCCATATCATTTCCCAATCAAAAGTTATTCAAGAAATGGTGTATGTCCTACACTAGGGACCAGCCCCACCAAAATGGACCTACAGGGAGCTACCGAACTTCTTTTGGGGTGAAATCAATTTTAAAATAAATTAGACTTCAAGGGCTATAACTTTGATGTTGACTACTTTTTCATCAGAGGGCCCTAAGTATTTTTAATAATTGAATCTAAGTACAACAAAATATATGACAAAAATCATATAAACAATTAATTATATAACTGTTTTTGCGTTCGACGAAATTTAAACTGAGCTCTACGAAAGCAGAGCAAATTGCGTTCAACGAAAGTTTACTCGTTCGACTAATATACTTAATAACAGCGCTCGACTAACTTAACGCAGAACTGCGTTCGACGAAACCTTACAAAAGCTGCGTTCGACGAAAGCCGAACAACTCTGCGTTCGACGAAATCTGAACAAAGCTGCGTTCGACTAATTTTATTCCAGATCAACGAATTAAATGATATAACGTAAACAGTATACTATTTAATATAAGATCTTGCACAAATCTTGAAGCACCTTTGGACGGTATCAGGTCGTCTTCTTCCTCCAGTCAACAGTTGGGATCAACCGCGCCTGGACTGCCTTCCTCCTTGTTTTCCCGGCCACCTAAGCGCCGCCCCGGCCTGCCAATGCCACCAACACCTTCGTCGAGGTGGTGGCCGGCGATTAATGGTGGTTGGCCAGCCGGAGGTGGCCGGAACAGGGATTTTGCTCAGGATTTAAGCTCCAAAAACGGAGCTCTCGGCCTACCAGATTGGGGGCCAATTGGCCCCAATCCTTGCGGCCTACTCGATAAGATATATCCACTGAGAGAGAGGAGAAGAACCAGACCTCCAATAGGGCTTGATGGTGGTTTTCTTCCCGGACTTGCCATGGCCGACCACCCTCCTCGATCTCCTCGTCGATCTCCCAATTCTCCACCAAATGCGATGATCTAAGACTCGATTTCAACTGACATCCCTCTTCTGAAGGTGATGGAAGGGTCAATTTGAGGACGCAAAGGCTTAATGGTGGAGTGCCATTAATGGCCATTTCGGTTTCACTTGAAACCTCTTGAGTCCTCCACCAGATGGCATGGGAAAGGTTGTAAAACATCTTAGAATTTAATGGGGAGATGAATGGAGGGTGTGGGGAGATGAATGGGGGTCAATTTGCCTTGAATGCCACGAATTCACCTTGAATGGCCACTTTCTCTCTCTTCAAATTGGGGGAAACTCCCAATTTCTCTCTCCTGGCCGACTCTCTCCAAATTGAATGGCCACCTCAGCAGCATTCAATCCCCATTAGGTGGTGGACCACCTTAATTGGGTCTAGCCCAAGTGGATTGGGTCCAATTTGGGCCAATTAGATCATTTTGACCTAAATTAGGGCAAGGATAAATTGGTCAAATTGCAAGTCCCATGATGGGGCTTTTTGGTCCATTAGGCTTCTAGTACCCATATAAGGGTAGGGGCAGGGTCAATTTGGCATGGTGGCGGCCAATTGACCTTAGTTGATTTAGTTTAACCAATTTTAGAACTAGGGTTGACTTTGCTCTAATTGGCCTCTTAGGTTGACCCCAATGGGTCACTGGTGCTTCAAGGAGACCTCTAATGGGTTAGTGATGATATTGTGGGGTCAAGGTTCAAGGTGGGGCCCTAAATTCCAAACATATACTTGTTAACTGGAAATTGCTATTTGAAGACCACTTGGGTTTTCTCCTTCTCACCTATGTTCACAAGGCCTTGAGCTCTTCCTATGGTTTTTTCATGACCTAGTTATGACAAAACCAACTTAGGGGTCTAGCTGTTCAGGGGATGTTACAAATCCCAAATAACAACAAGAATAATTTCGTCCTCAAAATTCAGGTTAGGCTTGCGGGGTTTTCTCTGAGAGTGACTGACTGTAACATCCCCTAAGAATTGAAACTATTCCTGGCTCGAAGAGCACCGACTATCTCTGCCACACAAGCTTTGGTGGCTCCCGGGTGTGCTCCTCCTGTCCATAATTTTACAACATGATTTTTACCTACGAAATCTTCTTGCATCGCAAGACTCGCACCGTCGTATCATCTATCCTGACCGGGGTGACCTAGCTACCTTGGTCAATCTATCCTCGATCTCCCACTCTAACCTGGGCAGATTCTTATACCTCTAAAGATTTCATCACACGTTCAATTTCTTACTCCTTCAGGTGCGTTCGAGTAATCACTAATCTCTACTCTACAACTTTTTCCAGTTCTTACTACTGATGGAACTAATCAAATCGTCTAGCGTCCCAATCATCCTTAAACTTCAATGGGGGCACTTCTGAACCTTTATGAGTACATGTTAACCAACCACAACTAGTATCCATGTTGGTAAGACAACTCCCAATCATTTTCTATGGGGAGTTTGATTCATAAGGTATACGGGTAAAAATTTTGAAACCCTAAGATTTTTCACAAGTCAATTTCATCAAGAAAATATCTTCACGTTTATTTCACAAAATTCCTATCACTTCCACATATGCTAGTCTCGATCACTTTCGAATTGTCCAAGGTAAGATAAACTTAAATTTTTCTTATCATTGTAAACTCAAACACTATATTCTAATTCCAAATAGTCATCGTCTAAGATCTTTGGTTATTCATCACCATAGCTCCCAAGGTATAAGGGCTATTACTGTAGTTAAAAATTTTACCATGATAGAGCGTGATTTTTTTAACGAGTCATAACTTAATCACTTCCGAAGCCCCAAACTACCAGAAGTTTCAAATATAACTAAAGCTTGAATGACCTAATTTCAGTTCCCAACTTCCAGAAGGGCATCTGCCTCCCTAAGTGATTAATCTTGGCCACTTACATTTCCAATGATTCGACTAAGGTCAAGTTGTTGTTCGATCAATGATGTCTATCCATTGCCCTAGTAATACTACGGATCATTATTCCGAACATACGGTTACACCATCTCATCTTTGTCCAAGTAACATTGAATAAGATCGACTTCAAAGTCATTACTCCCGACATAGGAATTGCTAAATTAGATCTAAGGGGCACCCAAGTCAGTAACCAATTCGCCCAATAAATAAAAGGTAAGCCCCAATAAACAAAAGATAAGCCTCTATCTATTTTTGGGCTAAGTATCTTCAATATCACCATGTTATACTCGTCGCAGGTATGCAAGCAATCCTTAGGGCACACAACCTTAGACATGGGGTTCTATCTTGAGACTTGTCGGTATACTCCACACTTAGACTCTTCTAAGTATCCTCTACTACAACCTTATCAGGACCAACATGTCACCCAATCCCAAACGGGTCCCTTCTGAACTTCAATTCTTATCCGACCCTCAGTGTTTGTCATGGTGGTTGTCTTAATGTAATCATGTCACAGATACGAGAATTGAGTCTATGAGTCTCATACCATTCTGCTTCTGAGTCAATCTCTCTTTCTCTAGCCTCTTTGTGGTATCCTCGTACCTTCACCAAAGGTTATACCTACGGTCTATTTCAGACTAGGTAACGGTATAAATTGTTAAGGTAAGTCACGTATCCTAGTGGGGTTGAGTCTAACTCGTTGACTAAAGGACTAACTAAAGAAATCTTTGCAGCCGGAGGTATTCCCTGCTGGGGGCAGGGTTCGCTGTAGGCTTACAAAACAAAACATGACACTCGCAGGGGGAAACTGACCAAGATGATTCAGTTAAAAGTGGACCTTTTTCCATGTGATTCCCATATGGGCACACCACTGCTTCCGCTGCTAGTTTGTTCTCAAACTAAGCTCGTGTGGGGTGGCCCAGGGTTTGTGGACTTCTTTTCTTCGGATCGAGGTTTGCTTTGATACCACTTGTAAGAACCTTTTTTACAACATCCAGTTCTTAGGCCCAGAACCGCCGCTTAGTGGTGACACCCTCGCTCGGGAAGGTCGCCACTACAAAACACCGATACTGCCGGCCAAATCGATCACGAAGAAGCAAAGAAATATAAGCTAAAGAAAGCCAAGTCCACATCACATAGAAAAGTAATACATCCACGAAGAGATGCCCACATAAATATAACTGAAATAGGGAAAGAGATAACAAGGGATCCTGCCCGATACATTAAGCCTCACTACAAATTCACTCGCGGAAGCAAAATAACTAGAACTAATAGCCACTCACAGATCTTTTCATCGGTGCTCCCGTGCTAGACTGCCCCATCTCCATCTGCACCGGCCTCTGATGTTGCTGCGTCTCCTCGATCCCCTAAAATGATATGGTCTACCGACCGTTAGTCAAAAAGACTAATACTTATGTTCCCCACCCCACCCCCAATGGCTCCTAGGCACCGTGCGGGAGGATGAAGCGGAGGACAGCAAGGGGTATAACAAACAGCAGGAGACAGTGGATAATCTACAGGAAGAGTTCTACTGCTACTCAAGTATATATATACATAATTGAAGCAAACAAAGAGCATAGAAAGAGAAGGTAAAGAGTAAGTAGTGTGCAGTAAGTAAAGACAATAGTAATAGAAAAGTAACCATTGATTTATAGGAATGCCCATACAAACCTATAGACCAAGGGGTCGTTTAGCAAGGCCTATCGTATAAGAAGTCCATAACCGACTTATACGATAGGGGTAGGGGTTGAAATGCAATGTTTATGCTATGACAGGCAAGGTATGCAGTTATGCTATGTTCATACAAGTGCAACTCACCCACTTCGACTCTATGCGCATAGACCTTTAGTTCCCCCTTTTTGGAGCTAGCTAGACTCCCAGGATACTCCCGTAGTGGCAAACGGAAGCGGTGGGTTGGGCCTCGCCCACCTCTAGGTTGGTATTCACACTACCTAACCTAGACCTATCGTATGCCTCAACGCAAAACCGCGGAGCATTTGCGTACTATTACTGGCTGGGCCACCTGAGTTTCAAGGCTAAGTGCAAATTCCACACTTGCCGAGTCAACGTATTGACGTCGGTGTGAACGACCGTCCAATACCGGAGACCCACCACCTTCGTGCACATAAAAACATGTTCTACTATCTATCTCCGAGCCATAAGCTCCACGGGCTAACCCGCCCATCATCAATAACCTTCCGATCCACCGGCTCGCCGGACCGACCCGTCCGTACCAACAAACACTAATGAGTCACACGCTCACCTGACTAACCAGTCCGCTGCTTCAACCAGCGAGCCTACCGCTCGTCAAACCAAACCAACCAACCTCTCGTAACCACGGGGTGTGGGTGTGTGTATTATTAAGTTAATCTTGTATAACAACTTCTTACTCCTATGACTTTTGGTTAATCTTGGACTTCCCGAGGATTACCCTGTAAGGGGCTCGCTACGGTACTAGGAACGGTAATGGGATGACACCCAAAGTTCCCTTTCCCAAGACACTTAGTGTTGTTGGTATCTACCCATAAGAACACCCCTCTTATCATTTCACTTGAGTTAAACCTATGTGCTTTATGACACGCTAGGGGAAAGACGATCCTTCGTCAATCCCAAGCACTACCTTACCCTTAACTCACCAAGCACTCTTAATACATAACTCCTTTTTGGTGACTTAAATCTCTTCATCCTGGCCATGTACACCAACTACATGCCATTCCCACTTAGTAGGCCACTAGTTACCCAAGTTCCACAGTTTTACTAAACGCAGACCAAACTATCTATATGAAGCTTGTAATTAGAGGTAATCCAAATATTCATCCAACTGACTCAAGATATTTACTGGAGGTCTATTATGATGTTATAAGACTAAATCCAGAGAATCATATTTTTCCCTAATTATTTAGTATTTAATTTAATTTCTCCAAATATTTGTTAGGTCAGAAAATGAACATGAAGTATAAGGAATTCTTATGATATGACTCTCCAAAAATTATGATAAATCTATGATGACTAAATAACATCAGAAATAGCATATCATATTTTTAAAGTAAGAAATTATCCTCTAATTTAATTATTTAACATCTGTCCAAAATTGTAGTTTTATGAAGGAACCACCAAAAAGCTCAACAGTAAAATTCTGGGAAAATAACCAAACTCTTGTATTCATCAGAAAAGGCTACTGACTAAGTTTCAGGATTTAAGGGAATCATTTCCTTACTTAAATAAATACTTTCAGAAAACCTCAAATTAAATAAATTGTGAAGTAAACTACTTATTTATGTCTTCAAAAATTCTATAGAAATTCACAAAGCTTCCTAATGCTCTGAAATGTCCAATCACCAATTTGCACAATTTAACAATGAATATTAGACCCTCAAATATTTTTCTTAGGTCAAAATCAAAACAGGTGCCTTGTGAAAGAAGTACTCATTAAATAATTCAATAAAATACACAAAAACTACCAGAGGTCTAAGTCATGATTATAAAGGCACTACCGAAGTTTCATCATCATCCAAGACCTTTTGATCCTGTAATCATATCTTATAAGAAATTTCTCTAAAGGGATTATGACCTAATTAAAAGGGAATAATTGTTCCTAAAACTCTTACAAAATTACCCAGTGCTTATTTACACCCTATGAACCTATCCACCAAGTTTCATAACCATCAAGGAAATTTTGACCACATGGCCTTCACAAGGTTCTAAATGCACACCTAGGAATAAAACTAGGGTTCTAGGGCTTAATCACCTCTACACCACCCCAAACCACTCATGGGGATACATTAGGTGATCCTAAACCAGTGACCAAGGTTTCACATCATGGTGATGAGATTTGACCTCAATACCCCAAGGTAAACACCATACCCAACCTTTGACCCTATTTGTCCTAACTTGGGTTTACAAAATACTCAAACAAAACAGTCCCAATTGGGCTGATAATTTTACCAAGGACATACAGTAACCCTAAGGTGCACCCACCAAAATTTGGAGGGCATTGGAGGTCATTTAACCCACTAATTAATTATTAGATGATTTATGAAATTATTTCAAAAACCTTAGAAAAAGATTCTCCTGAAAATCCCATCTTTTGATATGATGTGAGTGTAGGTATGATTAGACTATGTTTCAAATCGCAAGTCCATATCATTTCCCAATCAAAAGTTATTCAAGAAATGGTGGTTGTCCTACACTAGGGACCAGCCCCACCAAAATGAACCTACAGGGAGCTACAGAACTCCTTTTGGGGTGAAATCAATTTTAAAATAAATTAGACTTCAAGGGCTACAACTTTGATGTTGACTACTTTTTCATCAGAGGGCCCTAAGTATTTTTAATAATTGAATCTAAGTACAACAAAATATATGACAAAAATCATATAAACAATTAATTATATAACTGTTTCTGCGTTCGACGAAATTTAAACTAAGCTCTACGAAAGCAGAGCAAATTGCGTTCGACGAAAGTTTATTCGTTCGACTAATATACTTAATAACAGCGCTCGACTAACTTAACGCAGAACTGCGTTCTACGAAACCTTACAAAAGTTGCGTTCGACGAAAGCCGAACAACTCTGCGTTCGACGAAATCTGAACAAAGCTGCGTTCGACTAATTTTATTCCAGATCAACGAATTAAATGATATAACGTAAACAGTATACTATTTAATATAAGATCTTGCACAAATCTTGAAGCACCTTTGGACGGTATCAGGTCGTCTTCTTCCTCCAGACAACAGCTGGGATCAACCGCATCTGGGCTGCCTTCCTCTTTGTTTTCCCGGCTACCTAAGCACCGCCCTGGCCGGCCAATGCCACCAACACCTTCGTCGAGGTGGTGGCCGGCGATTAACGGTGGTTGGCCGGCCGGAGGTCGCCGGAATAGGGATTTAGGCCAGGATTTAAGATCCAAAAATGGAGCTCTCGGCCTACCAGATTGGGGGCCAATTGGCCCCAATCCTTGCGGCCAACTCGATAAGATCTATCCACTGAGAGAGAGGAGAAGAACCAGACCTCCAATAGGGCTTGATGGTGGTTTTCTTCCCGGATTTTCCATGGCCGACCACCCTTCTCGAGCTCCTCGCCGATCTCCCAATTCTCCACCAAATGCGATGATCTAAGACTCGATTTCAACTGACATCCCTCTTCTGAAGGTGATGGAAGGGTCAATTTGAGGAGGCAAAGGCTTAATGGTGGAGTGCCATTAATGGCCATTTCGGTTTCACTTGAAACCTCTTGAATCCTCCACCGTATGGCATGGGAAAGGTTGTAAAACATCTTAGAATTTAATGGGGAGATGAATGGAGGGTGTGGGGAGATGAATGGGGGTCAATTTGCCTTGAATGCCATGAATTCACCTTGAATGGCCACTTTCTCTCTCT
Organism: Dactylorhiza incarnata; assembly: GCA_033032865.1. Lineage (NCBI taxonomy): Eukaryota > Viridiplantae > Streptophyta > Magnoliopsida > Asparagales > Orchidaceae > Dactylorhiza > Dactylorhiza incarnata. The sequence continues at coordinate 10,608,067 of JAWHQI010000015.1, forward strand.
TCAAATTTGGGGAAACTCCCAATTTCTCTCTGCTGGCCGACTCTCTCCAAATTGAATGGCCACCTCAGCAGCATTCAATCCCCATTAGGTGGTGGACCACCTTAATTGGGTCTAGCCCAAGTGGATTGGGTCCAATTTGGGCAAATTAGATCATTTTGACCTAAATTAGGGCAAGGGTAAATTGGTCAAATTGCAAGTCCCATGATGGGGCGTTTGGTCCATTAGGCTTCTAGTACCCATATAAGGGTAGGGGCAGGGTCAATTTGGCATGGTGGGGACAAATTGACCTTAGTTGAGTTAGTTTGACCAATTTTAGAATTAGGGTTGACTTTGGTCTAATTGGCCTCTTAGGTTGACCCCAATGGGTCACTGGTGCTTCAAGGAGACCTCCAATGGGTTAGGGATGATATTGTGGGGTCAAGATTCAAGGTGGGGCCCTAAAGTCCAACCCTATACTTGTTAACTGGAAATTGCTATTTGCAGACCAATTGGGTTTTCTCCTTCTCACCTATGTTCACAAGGCCTTGAGCTCTTCCTATGGTTTTGTCATGACCTAGTCATGACAAAACCAACTTAGGTGTCTAGCTGTTTGGGGGATGTTACATCCAATTTGGATCTTGTTCTGCATCTTTTATGGATTGAGGTTCAACTTGTGATAGGAAACAAGTATGCATTTGATTTTGGTGTAGTTGATGCCTTATTTGAACACCTGCCGAAATATCTCCAATGATTTGGGATATTGGATGATCTCTAACTGTGATGTGATCAACAGTTGTAGTTGGTTCAGCAATGATTTCTTCTTGAGGGACTTGTTCAGCTGTCATTTGATTTGAACTGTCAGCAAGATCTGGATTATCCTCTTCTTCACTATCTTCAATTATTTCATTTGATGGAAGTAGAGAATCTTTATTCTGTAGATCAAATCCATTAAGCTCTTCACATAGAACTGGTACCTGCAAAGTATCTTTGGTAGAGGTGGTATTCCTCTACTCATTTAACATGTTAGTTTCGTCAAAAGATACATGCATGGACTCTTCTATCTTAAGAGTAGATTTGTTGTAAACTCTATATGTTTTTCTAGAAAGAGAATATCCAAGGAATATACCTTCAACAGATTTTGCTTCAAATTTCCTAAGATACTTCTTATCATTGTTATGCACATAGCATTTACATCCAAATATCTTAAAATAGTTAACCTTAGGCTTTTTATTCTTGAGTAATTCATAGGGAGTTTTACCCTTAAGCTTATGTATCAGGCTTCTGTTCAACACATAATTAGCTGTGTTCACTGCCTCTGCCTAAAAAGAGATTGGCAAGTGAGCATTAGCAAGCAATGTAGTTGCTGATTCAATTAAGGTTCTATTTTTCCTTTCAGCTACCCTATTTTTGTTGAGAAGTTCTTGGAGCAGAGAAATATTGCCCGATTCCTTCTTTTCCACAGAATTCTCTCATCAGAAGAGATTCAAACTCAGTTCCATGATCACTTCTGATCAATACAACTAGAGTAGAGTACTCAATCTTGATGGACCTGAGAAAGTCTGCCAGAACACTGAAGGTGTCAGACTTGTTCCTAAGAAAGAACACCCAAGTGAATCTTGAGAAGTCATCTACAATAACTAGAGAATTATGCTTCCCTCCTAGACTTTGTATTGTAGTGGGTCCAAAAAGATCCAAATGCAGTAAGTACAAAATCCTAGTTAAATCACTCTTGGATAAAGATTTAAAACTACTATTAGTCTGCTTACCTAATTGACAAGCCCTGCAGAGTCCTTCCTTCTTGTATGAACCAGAAGGCAGTCCTCTAACAAGATTGTCCTTAGAAAGCTTAGATATAGTTCTAAGCTTAATATGTCCTAGCCTTTTATGCCATAATTCATTTGTCTTACTTATAGAATAAAATAAACAAATATCTGAATTGGCAGAGTCAAAATTGACTAAATAAATGTTTCCATGTCTAATACCAGATAACACGTTTATGTTTTTATTATTGGTAATAAGACATAAGGAGTGGTTAAAAGTTAACTGATAACCTTCATCACAGAACTAGCTTATGCTGATGATGTTGTGATGCAGACCTTTGACATAAGCTACCTCTTTTAAGGTAACTGCTCCAACTTTGATCTTCCCATATCCTTTGGTTTGTCCACGGTTGGAGTCTCCAAAGATCACCTTGGGTCCAAGCTTTGCCTTGTAGTTGCTTATGTTGGCCTTGTTTCCTGTCATGTGCATTGAACATCCACTATCCAAATACCATTGTTCATTTTTGCTTGGATGGCCTTGTGCCTGCAAAATAGAAAACATTCTAGTTGTTCTTGACCCAGACTACCTTGGGTCCTTTTGTTTTTCCACAAAAAATTGAAATATAAGATATCTCAGGCTGATCCTTATAACCTTGTGGATGATATCTCCTTGGAGGAATTATCCACTCAGTAAAAGGATTCTTAGTATGTGAAGAATAAGAATTCTTTTGATATTCAGTAAATTTTCTGTTCGACAAATTCTGGTGAGTTCGTCGATCATCGTTCGACGAAGTGAACTGCTTTCATCGAGCACCGTTCGAATCATGAATATACTGAAATTCTGGCTTCAGAGTTCGTCGATCTCCATTCGACGAAATGAATTGATTTTGTTGAGCTCCGTTCGACGAATTCTGCTGAATTCCTTTATTCTTAACATCCTTGCTTGAAATATTTTTATCTACTTCTACTGCCTCTTTGCCCTTGGCAGAAATGAATTTTACTGGTGTAGAAAGAATGTTTTTCTTAATCAGATGTGGCTCACTTGATGATGCACCCAAACCCAGTTTGCCACTAAGTCTGGCATTCACTATGCTTGTGATGTCCATCAGTTTGATACTTCTCCCATTTAGGGATTCTTCAAATTTCTCAGCCTTAGATAGTTTGTTCTCAATGAGAATAATATGTTCTCTGGAGGCAGCCAATTCTTTCTTAAGATTGACATTTTCTTCACTTAGTTGGTTCATTTCAGCCAACTTATTTCGAAGAGAAATTATTTCCTTCTCAGATTTAATTAAATCTAAACAAAGAGTTTTAAGATCATTTTTAAAATCATTTGAATTAAAAACAAAGTTAGATATTACTTGATCAGCATCACTTTCAGATTCTGATTCATCTGAATTATTTGTTGATGCATTGATTGCCATCATGCAGAAACTTCTTTCATCTGCATCATCTTCATCATCACTGGAGCTGTATGATAATGCATTTTCTGACTCACTGCTTGAGTCATATATAGCCGCCAAGCAATTATCCTTGTCATTTGATTCAATTTCATCTTCAGATGAGCTGGATGAAGACTCCGACTCTTCTGCAGAACCTTCAACCATGTTGTTGAGGGTATTCCAGATATCCCTGGCTGAGGTTCAGTCCACAAGCTTTCGAAATAGTTCATCAGATATTGTTTGTGCAAATATATTCATTACTTTGGCATCTGCACTTCTCTGCTTCTTCTGAGCATTTGTCCACTCAGGAGGTGGAACAACATTATTAGTTGTTGCTGCATCTGAACTTGTTGATGTTGTAGGAGTAGGAGGTCCTGTCAAAATAACATTGAAGATATCCTCATCAATAGAATTCATATATAATCTGATCCTTGCCTTCCATTGTGCAAACATATTTAGATTGCACATAGGAGGTCTTGTGCTTGAATATTCTTTGTTCCGTGCCATGAGTTTGTAAGGAAAAGAAAACTCTAAAATAAATTTAAGATCTTATTGATCGTTTGATTCAGGTGTTAGCCTGCATACAATCAACCAACCTCTGATACCAATTGAAAGTGAGGTTAGATCTTAGATTTACTATAGAGGGGGGGGGGGTGAATAGAGTATTAAAAAGTTTTTCACTTAATTTATAGCGGAATAAAAATAGTGATACTTATATGTGTATTATAGAGTGAGTTATAAAACAAAATAAATAAACACAGCACACAACACAGTAAAGAAAAATAAACACAACATAGAGGACACAAGGATCTATAGTAGTTCCCCAAAAAACCTGGGTACATCTATTCTTCTACCACCCTTGGTGGGAATCCACTAGGTTTTTGATCAGGTGCCTATCACCAATGGGGTTTTGATCAGGTGCCCAAAACACCAACTGAGCTTTTGATCATGTGCTCAAACCAAACTATAGGTTTTTGTTCAGGTGCCCTTCCACCAAGGGGTTAACATTTGAAGGGAGTTATAACCATGTACAAGAGGGGATAAAGAGGGTTTAGATGTTCTTCTCTGTCAATAATCTGAGAGAAGACTAGTGGATATTGATGTTGTAAAGCTCCCCCTGTCTGATTGAAATTTGTTGACAGTTGAGGATGAAGCTTTCTCTTGAATGTAGATCTTCCTTTGATAGCTGATGAATCTGAGAGACAAATGTTTCTCAGATTATTTGTTGCTCTTGAAGATCTAGAAACTTGCAGCAGAGACTGAGAGAAGATGTTGATGTTCTTAGAGAATGAAAGGTGCTGCTTGAGGAAGATGAAGATGATCTGTGAATAATGATACTGTTCTTCTTCTGTCTTCCTTTTTCTCTTTACAATATATCTCTGATTTGAATTTCAAATCTCTGAATAAGGAATAAAATATTCTGAATTGAATGTTTCTTTGGAACTGCAACCTGATATTTAATTCCTATTCCTTTTTAATTAATGTATCCTTTTCCGCCAAACGGCTATTTTCTCGGGAAGAGAATGGAAAGGAATAAAATAAAAAGGAAGGATATAATCCTTGACTTATCTGGTAGGAATAGATCCGTTGCTGATAATATGAGTTCAGAGAATAATATAACTGATCTTCTAAAATAATTCTACTGAAGAGAATTTTCGTCGATCTGAATAAATTCGTCGAACACAATCTGGGGTTCGTCGATCTGAAACATAAACTTCTTAAATCTTCCTGGAAGAACTGAGTTCGTCGATCTGAGCATCTTGTTACTTATTCTTCAAGCGCAGAGTTGAGTTCGTCGAACACTGAGACTTGGTCAACCCCTGAGACTGAAGTTCATCAACCGCTGAGATGCTGGAAAATTGAGTGCGTCGAGCTGGAGAGTAGGTTCGTCGAACGCAGAGAGGAGTCCGTCGAACGCAGAATTGAATTCGTCGAACGCAGAACCTTGGCAATTTCATCGAACTGGAGCATGTCATTCGTCGAACGCAGTATGGAGTTCGTCGAACGCAGAAAACTTATCTTTTCCTTAAGTTCTGACAGCCCAAAACCTTGACCCTTTAGACTATACATTGGGGTCAACATAGTCCTAATAAACAGATAGTGATCCTAGCCCAAATCAGTAATAGGGTTGTTCCAACACTTAATATTATGGAAATAACGCTTCTATATCGTGCATGAAATTTATTTTTGAAAGACGGTGTAGGCAATTTTGACATACAACTTAATATGTTAGAACTATTACACTACACAATCTTGCAAGACTAAGATTATGAACACCTGTAGATTATCAAAGTAGTGAGTGTATGAATCATTGATAAACATAAAACATTACTCATACTTATAGGTATGCTAGGCAATCATACATAATTATCCATAGACTATTTCATTGCACATAATCAGATTAAGGTCAAGGCATGAATATTAAACAATGTTTACGAAATTTGAAATTAAAATTAGACATTGAAGACTATCTTTAAGTGTATGCCAAACACATTTTTGACCATTTTGAAACAAAAATAACTAAGATGTTTGCTCTTGTGAAATATTATAGTCAAACTAAAATTTTGTACTGAGATAAAGAAAAACAAATAGCGAAAACATATTTTTGATTTGTTTTATAGATTGTTTTGTTTTTAAAATTTTAAAAGAAAATAACAGGAACTGAAAAATAAAAAAAATAAAAAAGAAACTGGAAATTCAGAAGTACCTACTACCGCCAGCGGTACCCAGCTATCGTCGAGCGGTAGTGACAGAACTCGAATTTTGGGGAAAACATGAAATTTTCAGAATTTTTCTTTTGAATATATTTGTGCAGATTAGTGACCATGAAGTTCAGCAATGAAATCAGACATATGCATACACAAAAATGTGGATTTTGCAAGTTTAAGCTAATATGTCCAAAACCCCAAATTCAAGCCTAAGGTGTCACAATACACTTTCAAAATACTTGTGTTTTTCACACGCATGAGAGTTCAGAAATAAGTAATATGAAAAACATAAGATAACATGTTTGAGCAAAAATATGCATGAGTGAAATGATCATAAATAAGTGAGATAATATTCATGCAATGTATACAACATAAGTATGTTTAAGATCAAGATACCCTAACAACATGTCTACACTCTAGCCCCGTACTAAGTGACGGATGGGCATGAGGAGCTGCACGCATGCCGTAGGTTGGGGTGTTAATCCCACATGCATACAAAAAACAACGCTCACCCTAGCACTCTTTCCCCACAGTGCCTCGCAAGGCCCCACTAGAACCCTCCCCGGTTAAGGACAAGACATGACTTATAGGTTAGGTTTCTAATGCACACAATCCTACGCCCTCGCTATAGTGAGACACATAATGTAGTTGAATCATCATGGGCATACAAAGCATTTAATCTTATGGGAAAAAATAGTTTATAAACTATGGCTTTTATGCAAGATTAATTTCTCATTATATTTGTTTTTAAAGCACATAGTTATTATGAATTTTAACTTCCAATTTTTCAGATTTTGGTTAAGCATGATAGGGGCAAACAAATGTCGCAAATATGTTAAGTAAATAAGCAAAACTTGCCCATTTTATAAATTTAGCCTAATACCCCTAAATTACCTTTTAAATCCATTTCGATAATTATTTCATTTAGTCTTAAAAAATCATATGACAAATTTAGTTTTCAAATTTTATAAGACTTTTAGGAAATGAATTTAGAAGGATAAAAATAAAGGATAAATAGAACACTTGAAAATAATATGACTATTTATTTAATTGTGTTCAATTTAATTTATTAATGAATTTTGGTTTAATATGAGAAAATCACATCACAAGTTATATAAAGTGATCTTATCATGATGGCTCAAAGAAAATAAAAGCAAAAACAAAATAGAAATTAAGCATATCATGAAGTAGAGAATTGATATTTCATTTTTAAAATATTCTACTCCATGCACTTGGTGATACCTAATGAATATAAGATTTTGGTATCCAAAGGGGACCAAGTGGGATGGTTCCTTTGGGTACCCAAATATAACGTGTTTGCTTTTGGGGAGATAGTGATGAATGGGCCCTTTTGAGTGGAGTTAGTGTTTTATCTTTAACTTTGGGCCTCCATTCAAACCTTGGTTTAATATTGTTCTTATTTGTCAAATTTCCATGATGATTTTGTAAAACATTGTTTATATGAAATTTGTGAACATTTAATTTTATGTTGTGAGAAACATGATTTTATAAATAATGGTGATTTTGACTTTGACTTACAAATACTTTGTGTTTCTTACTCCCATTATTTGTCTTAGTTAAAATATTCATATTCATATTCAACATGCTTTTAGATATTTCTTGATATTGTGAATTTTTATTTGTAAATTTCATAAGCAAGTTGATTTTTGTTTTTAATTCATCATTCTTGATCTTTAGATTATGACTAGCTTTATTATATGCTATTATGCTATTTTTAAGAGTGGAAACAATTGAATCAATATGATTTTGATAGTTATTTCTATATTCTTCAAATGTTCATCCATCTCTTTAATTTCAATTTTATAGTCTTTACACTTAGCACAATCATTTTTCAAGGATGAATTTTCTAAACATAATCATCATTTTGTTCTTTTATAAAAAGAAGTTCCCTTTCAAGTTCCTTGCATTTTTCTTTTAAATCATTAAATTCTATACAAGGTGTAATGTTTTCAACTAAGGAGCCATGGGTAGAACTAGATAAATTAGAATTTGATTCTTCATTAATTTTTCCCTTTAAATTTTTATTTTCTAAGCGCAAATGTTTATTAGCATTTTTTAATTTCTTAATTTTGCGCTTTGTAGTTTGAAGCATTTGTAATGTAGAGATAGAAGTACAAAAAATGGAATTTGATTTTCTTACATTGCTTTCGGGAGAGGAATGATTTGAACATATAGTTTCTTTGACATCTTTTTGGCACTCCTCTTCCGAAGATAGTATTTCTTCTCCTCTTCCATTTGTGGTGTGCTCCATTGTTCCATCCCGCGAGGAGCTTTCTTGAACTTTTGTGCAAGCTTGCATATTCTATGGTTCTTGTGAATGTTTCGTACCTATAGAAGGAGAATCATAAGTTCTTTCAAGAAAATTCCAAATTTCATATGCGGTAGGTAAAGTATAAATAAGTTTGAAAATATTTTGGTCTAACGCACAAAATATACTATTCATAGATTTTGCATTTAAAACAATTTCGTTTCTAGTTAGTACGTTAGGTGGCTTTTCAATAGTAATATTCCAAACTTTTTCATCTAAGGCCTTAAGAAAATTTTTCATTAATGTTTTCCACCCTTTATAATTTTTTCCCATAAATAAAGGCGGTGATAATCCTTTTTCATTTACAGTAAAATTTTCCCCACTCGTAGAAGCGAGATCATGATCAAGAGACGCCATTATTCCCAGTTGTTAAGTCGATTTGGAATAACCTGGCACTGATACCACTTGTTGGATCTGTAGGCGCCCTTAGAGGAGGGGGGTGAATAAGGGTTTTAAACTTTTTACGATCATTAAAGAAAATTATTCTCCGTTGCTACCTCCAGCGGTAGTGTTACCGTTCGGCGTTAGTGACAGAGAAATATGTTTAGGTTAAACCAATGAAAATCAGAGAGCACGAATCAGAGATGATGAAACAAACATATTTTCATTAATATTAATTTGAAATAGTTATGATTTCATAAACTTTTCCCAATGACGCTTGGAAAGAGGCGACCAATGAATATTCTTTTCATTTTCTATACCAACTCGTATCCCCACGAACTGGTTGGCTTTAGCCGATCTCTACCCAGATACGGCCTCAAGCCGCTCTAGCCTTCCTATCCACAGAAAGGCCTCGAGCACCCCCTAGATCTACTCCCTACACCTAGTCACCAACATGAGGCAAATTACTCCCTAAGTCCTACCCAGACCTAGTCGTCGTGTGGTGAATTCCCCCTAGTCCCCGCAAGGCCCTAGTCGCCGTGTGGCGAATTCCTTTACCGAACAAAAGATATAAAGGTTACAATTAGAAACTAAAACAAAACACAAACTAAGAAATTCCCTCAAAAAGAAGAACTTGATGTCGGTGTAGATGCGATCGGATCGGTATTCAAGTTCTTTGCGTTCACGAACGTTGACGGAGTTCTTCGGGCTGCTTGGGGAAGGCTCTCACGAGTGCTCTTAATATATGGTTACTGTAACACCCCCATCCGTTCGGGAGCATATAACAGAGGGTCCGGCCGGAGCCCTACGCCATATACTACAAAACAAACAGGAATGTCACTTAATTGAAATATCGAACGACGCTATACAACGAAGCCTACCTCAGAGAATTCTATGCGGAAGCTGAAAGGAGACAAGATAAACCCCAAAACCCGTACCCGGGTATGTCCACTTTTACTAAATAGGAATAAATGTTTTACAACACAAAATTTAGGCACGACGGCCTTTACAAATTACCAACATCGGCGCGCAGGCCGGCCATATATGAAAACAAGGGAACATCAAAAAGGCCTTCAAGGGCCGCAGCAGCGCACAGGCTTCATCTCCTTATGAGCCCACTATGTTCCTGCTCGGTCCAGCACCTATACAACAAGCCCACCAAAAACGGTGGCAAAATAGGGCAACGGTCAGCTACGGTTGACCAAATTATAACGACCCCACCCCTTCGAGGGGGTGGCAGTTTCCCGTCCCTGCAAGAGCATCACAACATATATATATATAACAGAATGAAGTGGCTGACACGGACCACAACAATTCATACATATGCATCAATCACAAATGTGGGAATGGCCTCCACGTCTCGTGCTCTCAGGTGTTGGATCGGTCGGCGCCCTTATAGGTGGGGTGAATAAGGGTTTTCAAAAACTTTAGATTATATTTATTAAACTTTGAATTATTGCAAGATTAAAGACATGAAATAAGTTAAGTAAAACAAAAAGAGAGACAAGCTTTATTAATGATAAATAAGTTTTACAAAATTTGATCTCGATGACGCTAGAGATCGGAGGCGAATAAAAAAGCTTTTTTTATTTTCTATCCCGACTCGCTTCCCCACGAACCGGTGGCACTAGTCTTATCCTCCCCAGATTCGGCCTCAAGCTGCTCTATCCAATCCTTCCCCGGATGTGGCTTCGAGCACCCCTTAGAACTAGCCTAGATCTAGTCGCCAACACAAGGCGAATTTCAGCCCTAAGTCTACCCCAGACCTAGTCGCCAACACGAGGCGATTTCACTACCGTTTACAATGAAGAAAGAGAAATAAAATAACAAAACCTCCCTTAAGATGAACTTCTGAAGTCGGAGACGAAGATCCGTTGTAGAATCAGCGTTTGTTGAAGCGGACTTTGTCTGGATTCGGCGTGATGGAATTCTCCTTCATAAATTGGCAGAGCTTCGCTGGGACCTCAAATTTCGGCTAAGACAAGCCTCTGGAATTCTAGTACTCTCTCTCTGTGGTGTATGCAATAGGTGTGCAAAAACAAGAGGAGAGGGGGTCCTTTTATAGCCAAAGCGCTACCGCCGGCGCTAGCGCTACCGCCGGCGCTAGCCCGGATTAGGAAAGATTTTCCGTGGCAGGATCTCCCATCCGCGGCAACATTTTGCTCTATTCCTTTTGTGCGCTATGCTACCGCCAGTGCTAGTAGCTACCGCCGGGCGCTAGCTCTTTCTAAAAACACTGCCGAAAATGCGCTAATCATCTCTAGCGCCGGGCGTTATCGCTACCGCCGGCGCTAGTGAGCCTGTTCGAATTTTGGCCTCAATTTTGGGGGCAGTCATCATGAGTACTCCTTGAGTCATATGGACTATGTTAACCTGCACACTTGAACACACAAGATCAAATACACATAGGATTTGTTATTCTCAAACCTAGGAGATGCGGAAGACCATGTTCCAACAAACTCCCCCTTTTGATAATAACAAATCCATTAATGATAAATCAAAGCATTAATAAATAAGCATGATGAAACTCTACTTGTGTGTGTGTGCTAGTGATGACTTAGGATAATTATTGATTTTAGCATTTAGAATTGCTCCCCCTAAATACATGCTCCCCCTAAGTGAGTGCTCCCCTAATATGTAAGCTATCATCTGAATTTGTCATGTTGGGTTTATGATAGCGGGTTATATTTATCATGTTAGTTCTCCCCCTTTGTTATTAGCAAAAGTGGGTAGGGAAACTAAGCACCAAAGAATTTGTAAATAGAAGAGAAGGCATGATCGAGCTTTTTAAGTAAATGATAAGGAGTTATAGAATTGTTTTTCATTGAAATAGATCAGAGTTATGAGCATTACAAAATTTTCAGAGTTTGTAGCATAAAAGATTTTTATGTTTGAAGTAACCAATAAAAAGTGTTCCAAGTAAATCTATCACGTAATGAAAGATAGGAATTTTGAAGAATAAGTGATGATGCAAAGAATACAAGATATTAAGTAAGCATGAAAGCGCAAGGTAAAACACTTAAATGGTTAAGATGCGGAAGACTTATAGCAATACAAAAACATCAAATAGTAATGATAATCCAAAAAAATTTGAGTTAAAGTTCACAAAAGATGATGTTTTTGTAAATCATTTTGCAGTTAGATCGTTAAATTTTATAATAACCAAGCATGAAATAATGTTTATCAAAAAGAGATTACCACAATGTTACTTTAATTCATAATTTCAAAAACATACAAAACATTGTAGAACACATGCTAGGTTATCTAGTGCATTTCATAAATAAAAAGTAATATAGAATTAGCATTAGGATCCAATACTCATGAGAAGAAGTGTTATGGAAGATAATGATGTACACAAAAGTGTATTTTTGAGTAATGTAAACAAATGTTTTAATCAAAAAATACAAGATATATGTAAAGTACAAGCACAATAAAACGCAAAAAAGATTACTTCCACACACTTTAATGCACAATAAAAAATACAACTACTAAGGTGCTCTGCACACACAATGCTCATCAAGACTTATCAGGGTGCAAAGTAGTGCTTGGGGGATCACATAATTTTATTCTTCTAGATTGATTTTTATTGTGATCCGGTGTACTTAAGAGTAAGTGGTTTTTCTTATTTTTGAAAGAAGGATTTGATTTGCTCAAGACACTTTACTATTCTTTCCAAGGTGCTCAACCTCACAATGCTTATTAAGACTTATCAGGAGGTTCAAGTAGTGCTTGGTGGAGTAATCTTTGTCATTTATTTTATAATTTTGTTTTGTACAAAGTTCTCCGAATACACTTGTTTTGCAAATCAATAGATTTTATGAAAAACATAACCACTTTTCTTAATTTTTTAAGAGTGCAAAATAAGGAGTGTAGGTAAGATACTTGTGCAATTTTAATCCATTGTACTAATACAAAACATACACAAGCATTCTTTAGATTAAATACATATGTAGACAATGCCAACAAAAAGTGAGTGAATAAATATCATTATCAAACATAAAACATTTCTCATACTTAGAGGTATGCTAAGCTTGATCCTACACAACTTTTAAACTATAATTGATGCACATTGGAATAGATATATTAAAGCATGAAGAAAGACAATGTCCAAAGTAGTTTGAAGAGATAAATTGCAACATTGTAGAATTTCTAAATAGTAGATTAAATCATGCTTGATTTTTTACAAAAAAAATCATACAGTTTTTTTGATAGTTTTAAAGTTTTATATTTTTGTATTTGATTTTAGCAAATAAAAGCATATTTTTGTAATTTTTGCTTTTGTAAATTTTATATTTGATTTTTGCATAAAGATGAACTTTAAACAAAGGAAACAACACAAGCGAAAAAGAAAAGCATATTTTTTGTAATTTGGTTTTTGTAGTTTTGTATTTGATTTTTCAAAAAATAGAGAAACACAGAAGTGCAAAACTAAGCAGAAAATATAGATTTATATATTTTAAGGGATTTTTAGAATTTTAAAAAATACAGAAAAATGAACATGGACGCTAGCGCCCACTAGCGCCGGAGACCGTAAGTGATTTTTGAGAATTTTGGAAATTTTGATTGGTGGTCTTGATTAGGTGTCCCATTAGGAGTTTCTTGCTGAAATTGCAGAATTTAAGGAGATGTTTTTGATGGTTAAACACCAAAAAATTGCATTTTTGAATTTGTGTTAATTTGAAAGATCTAGGACACTTAACACAAGTTAAAATAAACGAAATCTTGCATCACCAACTAGTACATAGAGTAGATAATAAATTTAGGTATTTAATAGAATTTTGTTATATGAAAAACTCAAAAGGGTCCTATACCTCCTGCGCTAGCGCTAGCGCTGTCGCTATCGAGGCTTTTGTTAAAACCGAGTTCTTTTTTCAGATCCGTCATTATCTTTCATTTCCTCCCAAAAAACCTAGAAGACGACTCGTTCTACGCACAGATCTAAGGTAATTCTTCATCCTTTCTTATAATTTTTGTTTTAAAGCTTGATTGTGATGTTATAGATGGAGATATTTGAAGTTTGTAGGTAGATTTTGGAACTAGATCTACACCGATAGGTTTTCTCTAAGGTTTGTGGTTTTGATGAGGTTTTTGGTTTTGAATATGTGGATTTCTTGGTTTTAAGTTAGGATATGAACATATTTTAATTTTAAGGAGATAAAAAATTTTTTGTTTTTAGATGAGGGTTTTGTTTTCTTGTTTTTATAATTTTTTTGTAATGTTGCAGATGGCACCAGGTTATAAGGGAAAGAAGAATACTGAGTTGGCCATAGAGGCAGCTGTAGTGGGAGTGTCATATGTCGTGGAGTTCGACTTGTCGCGTCACCACCACATTATGGAGCTATTTGCTGCCGCAGAGGTGTTGAGCTTGTTTATTCTTGATGGATTTTCTTCCGAGTTGGTGCGCGATTTTTACGTGCACTTGGAAGATCCATCAATGACAGAGCTGGATGGAGGAGTCCAATCACAAGTGCAGGGGCAGATGGTTACTATTACCCATGAACAGTTGAGGATCGTGTTCAGATTGACTCAACATTCACATAGATTGGAAATTGTTGAGAGGTTCAGGGCAGACAGAGATTGGACTCAAGTGAACATGGCACTGCATAACAAGGAGTGCAGGAGTCTGATCTCTTCCGTTTCGAATCTCACCGTGGATGCCTTGGTCGTGCAAAATGTGTTGCGCCATACAATCCTACTGAAGTTGGGTGATACTGCCAAGGTCACAACGCAACTGAGTTATGTTACCTATTTTATATTAGAGAAGGAGAGGTTTGATGTGGCGAATTTGTAACTCTCCTTGATCCGTTATTCCTACAAGTTGTGGCAACCAACCCGTCAGAGATTCAACAACCTGCCCCTGGGTGGCATCATTCAGCGAGTTATTCAGGTTTTGTATCCTACTATTGACTTAGGTTTCTTTTTAGTAGATTGTTATCCTCCTATTTATAGTACCTCGCATTTGCGAACATCCTTCGTCTCGGACGAGCCATCATCATCAACTCAACCACCACTCCGGCGAGGAGCGTCTTCTCGAGGGGCTCAAGATGCTCCATATGGGTCCTTTCGTGAGGAGGTGGGTGAGCGGATGACACGGGTGGAGGAGGATGTTTCTGTGATAAGGAAGGATGTCTCAGGGATCAAAAAAATGATGAAGTTTATGATGAAAGCTTTAAAGTTAAACCCATCTACACCAGAGCGGAGGGAGTGGGAGAGTCCAGTTTCAGATCCGCCCCGCCACTCGATCCAGAGGATTCGCAGGAGATGCTCCCCGAGTCCTAGTGTGGAGGACATAGATGAGGAGGAGTAGTTGTGAGAGGAACAATTTTTATGTAATAATTCAGGAATTTGAACATATGTCTTGGATGTTGTTGTTTTTTGAATTATGTTTATTTTGTTATCTTTTGGATGTTTGACTAGAATGTTTCATTTATAATTTGATGTTATGAAGTGGTGATATTTAAAAAAAAAAATTAAGTGGTATACCCTTTTTGAAATCTTATGATTAAATATTTTACCACCACATGGAAGATTTTGAATTTAATTGTTGATAAATATGAGTATATGAATAATAAGTAGGTCATCTTAATAAGATTTTGAGTTTTGATTAATGTTATAGGTTCATTAAAATTTTTGATCATGTTTCCTATACAAGATGACCATAACATGATAATTTCAAAGAAATAAGAAAACAAAGAAAATTGAAAGACATTAAAGCACATCATGAAGTAGAAAAAAATTGTATATTTCCCTTTTGAAAATATTCTACTTCATGCATTTGGTGGTACCTAATGAAAGAGAGATTTAGGTATCCAAAGAGGACCTGGTGTGATGGTTCCTTTGGGTACCCAAATACAACGTATTTGCTTTTGGGGAGATGGAAATGAATGGGCCCTTTTTTGTGTTGTTTGTGTTTCATCTTTGGTTTTGGGCCTCCATTCAAACTGTGGTTTAATATTATTATTATGAGTCAAATTTTTATTGTGATAATCTTTATCTTTAGGATTATAATTATAGTGATTATAGAAGACATTTTTCATAGAAAATTTGTGAAGTTTTATGTTGGAAGAAGTTTGATGATAATAATAATTGTACTTTGGAATTTCATTTTTAATTTGTTGATGTCTTTTATTTCCATTGTTTGATTTATTAATATTTTGAGAATTTATATTTAACTTGCTTTTAAATATATCATGGTATTGTGAATGAGTGTTTTTCTTTATGATTTCCTTGAGCAAGTTGATTTTAGCATTTAATTCATCATTCTTAGTTTGTAAATTGTGTCTGGCTTTATTGTAAGCGATTGTGCTATTTTTAAGAGTGGTAGCAATTGATTCAATATGTTTTTCATATTCATCCCTATATTCATCAAATGTTTCGTCCATCTCTTTAATTTCAATCTCGTAGTCTTTACATTTAGCACAATCATTTTTCGACGATGAATTTTCTAAACATAATTTTTCATTATGTTCTTTCACACAAATAATTTCTTTTTCAAGTTCTTTGACTTTTTCTTTAATATTATTACAATCAAAACAAGATTTTGTATTTTCAAGTAAAGATGATGAAGACACATCACAATTTGATTCATTAGCCTTTAGCCTCTTATTTTCTAAACGTAAATTTTTATTAGCAATTTTCAGTTTTTTGATTTTTCGTTTAGCTATTTTTAATATGTTGAAACTAGAGATAGAGGTTATTACACAAGACGAGGATTTAGTCTTTCTTACAGCGCTTTTGGAGGAGACAAAATATGAGCATGAAGTTCGTTTGTCATCTTTTAGTCCTTCCTCGATCACAGATGAGTTTTCATCTTCTTTTGATGTATTGTTCTCTTTCTCTATTTCAATATTTTCCATGGCTTTGCTCCGAGAGAGATCTTCTTGAATGATAATGGATGCTTGCACGTTCTTTTCCTCCTATGTTTGTTCCACACCTACGAGAGGAAGATCATACATTTCTTTAAGAAAGTGTCATATTTTGTATGCACTAGAAAAGCAATATATGAATTTGAAAATTTCATTAGATAGTGCACAAAATAGATAGTTTTTGGCTTTGGCATTTAGCTGACGTTCCTTTTTATTTGATTCATCCGCAGGCCTTATAATTGCTAAGTTCCATACTTCGATGTCTAGAGTTTTAATAAAATTTTCAATTAAGATTTTCCATCCTTTATAATTTGTTCCTTCAAATAAGGGTGGTTTATGTGATATTTCATCTTCACAGAAATTTGCCCCACTAGCTGAAGCGAGATCATGAGACGCCATTATTCCCGGTTGTTAAGCCGATTGGAATAAAACCTCTCTGATACCACTTGTTGGATCGGTCGGCGCCCTTAGAGGGGGGGTGAATAAGGGTTTTCAAAAACTTTAGATTATATTTATTAAACTTTGAATTATTGCAAGATTAAAGACATGAAGTAAGTTAAGCAAAACAAAAAGAGAGACAAGCTTTATTAATGATAAATAAGTTTTACAAAACTTGATCTCGATGACGCTAGAGATCGGAGGCGAATAAAAAAGCTTTTTTTGTTTTCTATCCCGACTCGCTTCCCCACGAACCGGTGGCCCTAGCCTTATCCTCCCCTGATTCGGCCTCAAGCCGCTCTAGCCAATCCTTCTCCGGATGTGGCCTCGAGCACCCCCTAGAACTAGCCTAGATCTAGTCGCCAACACGAGGCGAATTTCAGCCCTAAGTCTACCCCAGACCTAGTCGCCAACACGAGGCGATTTCACTACCGTTTACAATGAAGAAAGAGAAATAAAATAACAAAACCTCCCTTAAGATGAACTTCTGAAGTTGGAGATGAAGATCCGTTGTAGAATCAGCGTTTGTTGAAGCGGACTTCGTCTGGATTCGGCGTGATGGAATTCTCCTTCAGAAATTGGCAGAGCTTCGCTGGGACCTCAAATTTCGGCTAAGACAAGCCTCTGGAATTCTAGTACTCTCTCTCTGAGGTGTATGCAATAGGTGTGCGAAAACAAGAGGAGAGGGGGTCATTTTATAGCCAAAGCTCTACCGCCGGTGCTAGCGCTACCGCCGGCGCTAGCCCGGATTAGGAAAGATTTTGCGCGGCAGGATCTCCCATCCGCGGTAACGTTTTGCTCTATGCCTTTTGTGCGCTATGCTACCGCCAGCGCTAGTAGCTACCGCCGAGCGCTAGATCTTTCTAAAAACACTGCCGAAAATGCGCTTATCATCGCTAGCGCCGGGCGCTATCGCTACCGCCGGCGCTAGTGAGCCTGTTTGAATTTTGGCCTAAATTTTGGGGGCAGTCATCATGAGTACTCCTTGAGTCATATGGACTATGTTAACCTGCACACTTGAACACACAAGATCAAATAAACATAGGATTTGTTATTCTCAAACCTAGGAGATTCGGAAGACCATGTTCCAACATCAGGCACTCTTTGGTGTACTCCGCCTTCCACCACCATCCACTCTTGATGGATTTGCCCTTCGAGGCTAAAGTCGGTGGCCCGAATACCAGGGCTCTCCCGTGCTTTAATTGTGAACATAACATAGTCCGAAGACTCTTTCTCATTGCTTCCCGACATGCTGTACGAGACTCACTAATCCGGTGCTGCAATGGTGCGGTTTCAGGTTCGCCAAATGCCCGTTGTTCACAGCTCTCGTTGTTCAACATGAAAAGCGGGTATGGCGTCCCCTCAGCCCAGGTATTCTCAATTAGCCGACGCTACGGGCTGCTAAGTCATCCACCAGGACACCCTCACAGGTCGGCACACAGGCCTCAGGTCCTCTCAACAGGTGGGCACAACAACATCACCAGAACTCATTCTGGGAGCTGTCGCCAGCGTTAACGCTAACGCCTGGCGATAGCGCACAGAAACCCCATTTTGGCTTCTAGCTGTGGGTGCTTCCCGGGGCACACCCTCAGGCATTGCTGCACATGCAGTAGCAATCCCACTGCCCAGAACGCACAAAATCACCAGAACCAAGTCTGGGAGCTACCGCCCGGCGATAACTCTAACGCCAGCGGTAGTGAACAGAAACTCCATTTCTGCTTCTAACTTCGGGTGCTTCCCGGGGCACACCCCCAGGTGTTGCTGCACATGCAGTAGCACCCTCTAGTCCTACGAAGCAGGATATCAACACGGAGTTTTCCCCGGCACGCATAAAATAAAAAAGCATCACCAATCCGGATGAACCGTCTCGGATGGGCTTCACACAGCGCGCCTACGTCCATTCCACGCATGGACTCTACATGAATGCAAGATCTGACGGGGATAACACGAATCCACCCGTCGGAGGTCACGACCTTACCCTTTTGGGTAGGAACCTCAAAGATGCACGGAAATTAACTAACACATGTCCAAAAGAGGGTATACTGATAGTCCGATAAGAACTCCACCCATTGCCTCTGTCGGATATTCAGCTCCTTCTGTCTATCCACGTACTTCAGATTCTTGTGGTCTAAAAATATTTTGCAGTGGACGCCATAGAGGTAGGGCCGCAAGATCTTCAGAGAGAATATGACCGCTCCCATCTCCAAGTCGTGCACTGGGTAGTTCCGCTCGTGATTCTTCAACTGTCGAGAGGCAGATGCTATCGCATGCCCATTCTGCATCAGAACGACACCCATCCCCTGGTAGGATACATATGTGTACACATGGAATCCTTCCTTCCCCGATGGAAGGGAAAGGATGGGGGCCGTCGTAAGCCAACCCTAAAGCTCCTGGAAGGCCGATTTGCACTGCGGCGTCCAAATGAAGGAAGTATCCTTCTTCGTCAAGGATATGAGCAGGAGGGCTATCTTGGAAAACCCCGGTACGAACATCCGATAATAGCCGGCAAGTCCTAAGAAACTCCGCACGTCGGTGGCCGTCTTCAGTGGCGGCCAATCCCGTACTGCCTGGATCTTCGCTGGATAACCTGTTAGTCTATGTAACACCCTGCCAGTACGAATAATATAACAGTAGGTCCGGCCGGGACCCCACGCCATACAAACCACACTAGCTAGGAGTTAAAAGGTGATAAACAGAAAGAACTACAACAGAGTATACTAAACACTAGCGGAAGCATAGAGATTTAACATTTCATTTAGAACTGTCCACTATCATAGGAATGAAACCAAAAAATAGAGTTACGGCATTAAGGCTTTACATTCACGAATGTACAAAACTCAGAACATTCTTCGGCACGCAGGCCGGCAATACATGAGAAAGCAGAAAAGGGAGGCTGGCCTTCAAGGGCCAACTCAGCAAAAGGGCCACCGCCCGCTATTTCCCACTAGGCTCACCTGCACCTCCATAAGAACATTCCACCAAGCGGTGGCAAACAAAGTAACGGTCAGCACAGCTGACCAAATTATAACGACCCCACCCCTTTCCCGGGGTGGCGGAGCTTCTACCCTGCAAGCAAGCCATACTAGCACAAGTACTAATATAAAGAAAGTGCAACTACACAAGGTGAGGTTTCAAGCACAATCAATCTTCTAGGTTGAGCATCAAAAAGGAGGGAACCTAGGTATGCACATGATGTTGGTTGGGTTCACCCGAAGGTTCTCCACAACCGCCTAAACAACCGCATGAGGCTAACAACATCAATTCCACAAAACACTCCACCGTAAGGGCCATCGCCTTAGGTGGGAAAAAGAGCTTTTGGTCGGTCGAGGTAAATCACCTTCCACAACCTCTCCCATGATCACACGGCTTCCATGAGGTAGGGACCTCTTACCGATCTGCATGGAAACGGGTTCGGTTTAGCTTTGCCCGTGCTCTAATCGTCGCGATCTAACACACGACGAGGGTACGACTTCACCTCGGCCCGTAAGGGTTTAGCACTTTCAAGTGCTACACAATTTATAAGCTACGCACCTAACCCCTTCGCAAGGATCTAGGCTTCACAAATACTCAACAAGGGAGGTACAATACGCTCCGCATCAATTTCGTGGTGAAGGTTTGCCTTCATCCAATCTCAAAGCATGGGGCTTTCGTTAGGATCTTCACAAGACGCCTACACTTAATTCCCGCAATACTAAGATGATTTCACGGAGTCATTCTCCGGCACGCATTCTAGGCCTAACCTAAATGCAACGTCGCAAATCAAGCATCACCGATTCGGGCTCACGGCCACGAATAGGCTTCACACACAATGCCTAAATCCGCACGACTACCGGATTTTCTACATGCAATATACCGGGGACATACACAATCTACCCGGAGTTCCGAAGAACTTGAGGAAATCCTACACTTCACCCATTTGGTGAAAGGGATTCCTCATGCAAGCATAGAGAAATGAAGGAGAGGACAAATGACAAGTCCAAATATCGGGAGGAAGAATCGTTACACTAGGAGCGTTCTTCTTCGCCATGGATCCGAGATTCTAGACGGAGGGAAACGACCGCACCGGGTTGCACTCTCCAGATCTGGAAACGGCTCGCAAAATGGAGCTCCGGAGCTCCGTCAATGGCGGGATCTCTCCTTATTCTTCCTAGCCTCCTTCTTCTTTCTCTAGGTTTGGAGAGAAAAAGGCTTAGAAATTATGAGGATTAACCTCCTCTCATCAGCCCTAAAGACCTCCAGCATCTAATCCTAGCCATTGGATCGGATTCCAAAGGATTTGGATGGACCGATCTCCTTCTCCGCTCAAATTCGCGGAGCAGAATAAACAGGGCGCACGATCACAGGCGCACGATCACTGGTCGTGCGCGAGGAGGAGAAATGGTCGTGCGCACTACCCGAGACAGAACTCCGATTCCTTGCGAATTAACGCACGATCATTGGCGCACGATCACTGGTCGTGCGCGAAGAGGAGAAATGGTCGTGCGCAGAGAACTGCTATGGAATTTTCTTTAGCCTATCCCGAGCGCAGCACTACCACTCCGCCTACCTCGCTGAACTACGATTTTTGGGCTGTTATATTCTATCACCACTGATAATGTGACCTAGGAAGGCCACCTCCTTCAGCCAGAACTAAGACTTGCTGAACTTCACGTAGAGGTTGTGCTCTCAAAGTTTCTCCAAAGTCAGTGCCAGATGTCGTGCATGCTCCTCCTCCATCCTCGAATAGATGAGGATGTCTTCGATGAACACGATGAAGAAGATGTCAAGATAAGGCTCAAACACCCAGTTCATCAAACTCAAAAATGCTGATGGTGCATTCGTGAGCCCGAACAACATCACGGTAAACTCATACAGTCCGTATCGACTGCTGAAAGCCATCTTCGGGATGTCTTCCTCCTGAATCCGCAGCTTGTAATATCCTGACCTAAAATCCAGCTTTGAGAAGTTGTGGGCTCCATCTAGCTGGTCAAATATGTCGTCTATTCTCGGCTATGGGTATGTGTTCCGCACCCTCAAACAGTTTAGTGCTCTATTATCGATGCAGAGTCTGAGCGACCAATCCATCTTCTTCACGAATAACACCGAAGCTCCCTAAGGTGAGGAACTCGGTCTAACGAATCTTGCTTCCACCAGCTCCTACAGCTGGCTCTGAAACTCTGCTAGGTCCTTCGGGGCTATCCGATAAGAAGCTCTAGACACCGGTTTAGCCCCCGGCACCAGTTGGATCTGAAAATCCTTCTCGCGGTGTGGTGGAAGCCCTGGCAACTTCTCCAAGAATACGTCGACAAAATCCCGTACTACCGGAATACTGCCAACAGAGTCCTTCGCCTTGATTGCCTCGAACACCACCTGATATACCTCGTCTCCCTGTAGATGTTCCTTGGCGGCCTGAATAGATGATAATAAGAGACGGGAGTGGGGTCTAATACCTTCGACTACTACTTCTGTGTCCTCATGCTTTAGAACAATCCTCCTTACCAGGTTGTCAATCCTTACCTAGTTCCCATGCAGCCAGTTCATGCCCAGGATCAGGTCGAAGTATTTCATCTTCAAGAGTGTCGCCGACGCTTCGAACAGCTTTCCTCCAATTTCCACGTTCATATTGCACTTAGCGTTCATTACTATCTCTAATCTGTCCGGGAATCGCACCCTCCTGTGGATGCCCACGAAGTGCTGGACTTGGTCCAGATCGTCCACGAATTCTTCCAAGATGAACTAGAGCGAGGCAACCGTATCGAATTAAGTGTATGCGGGCTTGCCGCAGATGAGTACTATACCAGAGTGATTTTTGTTTGTTTGGTTCAATGCTAAGGTAAAACTATAGTTGCAAAGTACTAGAAATTATTAGAAAAACATTAACGTACATGTAATGACCCTTGTTGTGTTCCGGGGCTGTGCTAGGTCCAGGGCGTACATATGATCCATGTTCTATCTCCGGTCTCTGCCCTGAAATCCAAGACCTTGTCCACGTCCTCGGCCCCTGAAATGTTGGGCCTGTTGGGTAACCTATATTGATGGTGGTGCATTCTTCTATGGACAGGTTCCTCCGGAGTGGCTCGGCTAATGACAGTGGTATCACTCAAGTGGTGGAGGTGGACCACCTCCTCCTATCCTCGACACCTCCTGCATCTGTAGAGGTTGAGGATCCAACACTGCTGACTCCCTTTTCTCCTGCCTCTCTTCCTGGCGGGGTCAGTCCTCTGTTCCTCTTTCCCAAATGAATCGGCCCCTCTACTGGTCCCTCCTGCCACTCCTTCCCTGGTCCTCTGTCAGCCTCTTCCTACCTCGAACGATGAGCTGGTCAGCCTCCAACTTCTTTGCCATCTCCAGGAGCTTGGCCAGGCTGCCATCAGAAATAAAGAGGAGGGCCTGCCTCAGGTCGTCACGAAGTCCCTTACAGAACCTCTTTGCGTAGCCTGCATAATCCAGCTGATAGGAGTCGGCAAACTAGGCTAGGTGTGTGAACTCCCGTTGATACTCCACCACTGTCCTAATACACTTCCTCAACAGCAGGAACCAATCTTCTATCTCATCTCTCACAGACTACGGTATGTAATTCTTCAGCAGTGCCATCTTGAACTCATCCCATGAGATGTCAGCCGCTTCCAATCCAGCATAGGTGGTGTCCACTAGTGACTTCCACCACCTCTTCGCATGAGATTCCAAGCATGAAACCACCAAGGGTACTGCCATGGCTGTCAGGCACTGAATCCCTGCCAGCATCTCGTACATGATGACTACCCAATCCTCAGTCTGAACAACTATCTCTGTCCCAAGGTATGATGGAGGGGAAAAACCTCAGAAGGCACTCATCCAGTTGGCCCCGGGGTTTGGCTGAAGAGTCGGTGACTGCTGTACCCTGAATGCCTCTAGTATGGCAGTCAATGTCTATCCCATCTCCGGCATCTAGAATGGGGTAGGAGCCGGTGGTGGTGGGATGATGTTTGGACTCGGAGGCACTCCATGCCGCGGGATAGGGTTCGTCACATGCTATAAGAGAAAATTTGACACTCGTTAGGGGGGTTTTGTCAAAAAAAAATATTCAGTTACAAGTGGACTTTTCTTGTGATTCCCATATGGGCACAACATTGCTTCCGCTGCTAGTTTTTCCTCAAACAAAGCTCATGCGGGTGGCCCAGGGTTTGTGAACTTCTTTTCTTCAAATCGAGGTTCGCTCTGATACCAGTTTGTAAGACCTCTTTTTTTGCTACAAACCGGGTCTTATGCTCAGTACCACCGCTTTGCGGTGACACCATCACTCGGGAAGGTCGCCACTACAAAACGCCGATCCTTCCGGCCATATCGATCACAACAAAAAAAAGAATACATTTGGATATATAGAAATCAAGTCAACATCACATGAAATAAAATATCTCAGCACTACTAGAAAATTGACTTTTAGTGACGAAATTTTTTGTCACAAAATATTAAATTTTGGTCACTAAAGATATTTAGTGACCAAATTTTGTCTGCCACGAAGTGGTCACGATAGCCCCGCCACTAAATGTATTTAATATTCCGGTCACTAAATAAAATCATTTAGTGACAAAAAAATTTTGCTATCACTAAATAGTTTTTTTTAGTGACGAAAAAATATTATTGTCACTAAAAAAATATTTTTTGTGACTAAATATTTATTTCAGTCACCAATTAAATGAAAATCATTATTTTGTGACCAACTTCAAATTTTGTCACAAAATGTACATCTTTAGTGACGAAATATATTTTGTCACAAATATTTTGTCACTAAATGTCACTTTTCTTGTAGTGCAGGATAAAAGAGGTCCACAGATAGTAACCGAAATAAAGGTAGCAATAATAAGTGCTCCTGCCCGATACATCAAACCCTCACTACAATGTCATTCCCGGAAGCAAATCAACTAGTAACACTCACGGATCCTGAGTCGGTTGCTCCTGTGCTAGACTGTCCCGCCTCCATCTGCACCAGCCTCTGGTGTTGCAGCGTCTCCATGGTCCGCTAAAATGATAAGGTCTACCTACCATTTGTCAAAAAGACTAAGCCAATCACCCACCCCTCCCACGGTGACTCCTAGGCACCGAGCGAGAGGAATGAAGCAGAGGAAAGCAAGGGTTATAAATAATAACAGGTGACGGTGAATCTAATCTACAGGAAAGTTCTACCACTACGCAACAAATATTACAATGAGTAAAACAGTAACTATTAAAGCAGTAATAGGTAAAATAGCAATACGTAAATAGTGATAAGGTAAATAGTTATAACGAAGAGTAATACGGAAGAGTAACCTTGATTTATAGGAATGCCTATACAAACCTATAGACAAAGGGGTCATTTAGCAGGGCCTATCGTATAAAGAGTAAAACTAACAATTTATACAATAGGGGTAGGGGTGAAATGCAATGCTTATTCTTTGACATGCAGAGTTATTCAGTTTATGTTATGAACACACAAGTGCAACTCACACACTTCGACTCTATGCGCACAGACCTTTAGTACCCTGATGCGCAAATCCTACACACCACTATAGATGGTGGCTAGACTGCGGCACGACACGGCAGTGTACCGATCGTTCAAGTAATATAAAACGAGGAGTAAATCCCCGAGTATCGATCTCGGAAGGAACACAGTAAGGTGGAGTTGACTATTGAGGAGGACTTGAGATTGAAGTCCTTAAGTCGGATGGATGCGAAAGCGGGGGTTTTGGATTATGGAAAATAAAGAGAAAATACTATAACTACTCCTATGCAATGCCTCTATGCAAAGCTTCGCTCGGCGGGATGGAAGACTACGTAGGCCTTGAACGCGCTACTTCATAAGGGCGGATGGACGAGTAGGCAAACGGATCGAACTATGCAGGCCTTGAGCGCGCTGCTTCGTTAGGCGGGATGGAATACACGGGCCGCTATGCCACGCTTCGCTAGGCGGATGGAAGAGTAGGCATACGGATGAGGGTCGCAAGCACCTCTTCGACAAGCACGCCACTAGCAATTGCTAGTGCTGCACCGGACACGGTGGTGGAGTGGAAAATGGATGGCGACGCACCTCATTCACACATATGAATAATATGATTCCATAAACATGAAATGACAATTAATAAACAAGATTCATAGTGTCATCATCTAAATATAGAGATTACAAACAAATACAACCACACAAGTAGAAGAAAGAGGCAAGAGATACGACCGAATCCCGAGTCTCGTTGTAGATTCACGGTAGGAATCGTTGGGTTGTCAATCCACGTCCTAGCTCGGTCCCAACTGCGTCCGGGGTAGAGGAGGGTTGTCACACCTCCCAATGGACCCGTCTTCTCCAGTGTTTTATAATCCGGCCACGTCCGATGCGAGGAACTCCTTCCTTGGCGATGAAGATGAGTGTAGAATCTCCTCCTTGAAGCCCTTGGATGATGGAGGAGGCCTAGGGGGCGAAAACCTGCGGAAATGGGCGGAACGGCGGAGCTGGGCGGAAAAACGGCGAGAGATCTGACCTAAATCGCGAGCAGGGCTATTTATAGGCGCTGGAATAAACAGTGCGCACGATCAGTGGCGCACGACCAGTGGTCGTGCGCACTAGAATTTGGTGATCGTGCGCTCTGCCTTGGCGGAGCCTGCAAGGTCAGAAATTATAAAATACATTGTTCGCACGACCAATGGCGCACGACCAGTGGTCGTGCGCACTGTCGTAAGTGGTCGTGCGATAAGCCAGACAGAACTCATAAAAAAGGCGTTAAGTGCGCACGATCAGTGGCGCACGATCAGTGGTCGTGAGCACTAGAACCAGTGATCGCGCGCAGTGTTCCTGTACATAATTGTACCGGGAACACCTGCACGACTCCTGTTCCAGCATAACCACAAATCCAGCCACTGAAAGTGGCACTTAACAGCGCATGAAAACTACTAAAGATGAAAAACATGATATAACACCAAAAACGGGCCTAGAAGTGCACATAGCATGGAATAACAAATATGAGCGAAAACATGCCTAAAGTGTAGTGCATAAACTAGGAAATCGGCCCAGATGAGTCCATAAATGTGTATATGATCAGGACTCATCACACCCCTAGACTTACCTGTTTGCGCGTCCCGAGCAAACAAATTCTAAGCAAACGAGGAAAGAAAAGTAGATGGCTTAAGATTACAATACAGAGTACCATGCGAAGTCGCATGCTCACGTGCATAAGAAAAATAGTAGAAAATATTTCTGATTATAAAAACAGTTTATATATTTCTAAAAGAGTAAAAGCATATTACAACCACTCAAAATGGTGAACTACGGTGAATCATCCGGTCATGCATACGGAGAAAGTAAACTAAGCGTTGAGATGAGCATTGCTCAAGATTGGGGTGCCGGACAAACTCCACCGAAATCCATCGGTGTCGGCGACCATAGGCTCACCCTGTCACATTCTCTCCACGACACTAGATTGGTCCATAGCGTGAGTCGGTAGGACTTTTAGGTTTTAATTGAGGCTTGGGTTACGGTGAGGTAAACAATGATAAACAAGAGGGTTTATAACACGCAACCCAAATGAGCTTTAATATAACTACCCACGCACCAAAATTGAATGCAAGTGCACCACACCCCCAGACTTGGACTTTTGCAACATAGGTGTGTGCACCGCCTACTCCCAATACATAATTTTTCTACATGATTTTTCAATAAAACTCATTTTTCTTTTTTTTCTCTCTTTTCCTTTTCATTTTTTTTTCTTTCTATCTTCTTTTTCTTGTCTTTTTTTTCTTTCAACAAAATTTTCAAATGAGCATATCCACAGATTCACATAATAAACACCACAATCAACGCCCCCCACAATGTAAATAAAACTACAACTAAAGCTCAGATTTGGGTGTGCGACTAGGATTGGCGTTTAGGCTTTGGTGAGACAACAGTGGGGCTGAATCAAAGAAAGGGTAGGCACAACTGGGCTAACGAGGATAAAGCGATAGGAGTGGGCACAAAGGCTCAACCGGGAAAAAATGATGGCCTACGTCATTCTCACGCACTAGAACTATCCTATGCCAATGCTTCAAGAATCGCTTGGGGCAAGTTCTAGCCACCGAGAAAGATTCTCCTTTCTCCCGACTCAAGCAATACGAGTCTAGCGATCGTTTACACACATCCCTATGCTACCGTTTGATTCCACCGGATTCACCATTTGAGTAGAGTAAACAATATTTACACTAATAGAAAAAAATTATAAAACCATAAGTATAAAGAGAAGTCTAATCTACACAAATTTCTATGCAACCGAGCACTCGACTAGGAGCACTACTGGAGTCAACATTTTACTCTGCTACATAGTCCTAAGCCATCACCTAGACTTTCCCAAATAAGCAGGAGAATTACATTCACAACAGAGAAGGCAAACA
Organism: Dactylorhiza incarnata; assembly: GCA_033032865.1. NCBI lineage: Eukaryota > Viridiplantae > Streptophyta > Magnoliopsida > Asparagales > Orchidaceae > Dactylorhiza > Dactylorhiza incarnata. The sequence continues at coordinate 10,636,315 of JAWHQI010000015.1, forward strand.
GATGAGTACGCGCTCAAGTGGGTGCTGTGGTGTGCAATGAAGATGAACAATACTAAATAAATGAAATAGAAATACTTCTAGCATGCAATGCAATAGTGCACATGCGTGGGCACACAAAACTACTCTCCCCCAGACTTAAACTAAACAACCCACATTATATATGACATGAAAATCACAATAGGGCTAGGGAAAGAGAGTACCCAATGCTCAGAAATGAGCATACCAGAAGATTGGCGTGTAAGCTAAAATGAAGCTACAGCATCCGCCATCCAGAAAAGATACCTGCAGGGGTCAGCTCCGCAAAAACAAAAGAAAAAGACAAACTAAAATAAACTACGGCTAACTAAACATGATTAGAAGAAATAAAAATGCAGGAAAAGTAAGATAACTACTGGGGTTATTGTCCTCCCAGCACGACTTATTCAAATTGAAAACAGTTCTAGCTAATGGGTCTATGAAAAGAGAAGTGCACAGGTAATTGTTCTAATATGCGTGTCGGTAGCGGGTACCGATACGGCAACAGAACAGTCACGCCTCTACCCGAATATAAGTAATACCTGCTCGTCACAGGTAGAGGGAAAAGAAAGTAAGAAGAGGAGGAGGAGATATCCTCGCTCAACTCACCAAAAATATCCTTGCCTAGCAAGGAGTCGTCAACAGGGAGGCAGCAGGAGGCGAAGGCAATGAGTGGAGCTTCCTCTACGGAGGGGGAATAAACCTCCTCACATGAGAGGATGCTCTCATCATTGACTTGAGCAAAAAGCTCCAAGTCCTCCTGAAGTACCTGTGAAGATTCAACCTGCACAGACTCAGATGAAGGAAGGGGATCAAGAAATAAAGAAGACGAAGAACATAAATAAACATCAATCGGGGGAGTGATCCCGGTCTCACTCCCATCAGGTTGGGGAAGTAAAGTAATGTTGGCATTGTCATCAATGCCGCAAGGTTTAGCGGGATCGACAGTGGCCCTGCCCAAGATTTGGACTTCCTCCACCGGTGTTGAGGAAAACTCCTCTTCACCTAGAAGGTTGTCCTCCTTCATAGGAATAGGCACAACACATAGATCGCCAGCCTCATCCTGCGACACATCCTCAACAATGTCGTCGGAGACGAGTATAGTATGCACAATAGGGGGAGGAGTAGTGCTCGGATAAAAGTCGAGCACCGATTCCTCACAAAGAATCGAATCCACTAAAGGTGGTGGATGCACATGGTGAATAGGCTCAGCAATGTCGGTGCATAGATCGGCCGCACATCCGGTGACCGTATCCATGCCATTCCCTTCAAGATGTGAAGGTGACAAAGACACATAACCGGATGTTGAAGGTGTGCCGCCAGAGTTAGGAGTTGGGATGATCCGGATATCCGGCTCGTCATCCTCATCCAATTGGCGAAGATACTCGGCACAGTCCTTCAGGACATGATCAGTGCTCTGACAAAACCGGCACTACCTTGCGGGCTTCTTTGGCACAGCGGGAGCTGGAGCCGAATAGAAGTACGACGGTAAAGGCTCAGCAGAGTAGCCATAAGACTTACGCGCACCATATGGAGTACCAGACGAAGTCGGTGCTCCATAAGCTGGGCTATAAGAATTATGCCTACTATTCTCCATAGGGCATTCATCACTAGAGTGGGAGGTAGCTCCACACCAACGGCAACGGAAATTAAGATGTGCCCACATAGTGTGAAGATAATACGATTCAAAATAAAAATGCTATTGTGCAAAATACTACACCTAACAAAAATTACTAAAGCAACCTAATTAAAACAGGAAAATGGAATAAAAAGAAATAAAACAAAGAAATGCAATTTACAAATGGAAGGGCTTCTCTCTCAGGTTCTCCCTCTACAGAAAACTCACACGACTGTGCTCCCCAGCAACGGCGCCAAAAACTTGATGCGCAAATCCTACACACCACTATAGATGGTGGCTAGACTGCGGCACGACACGGCAGTGTACCGATCGTTCAAGTAATATAAAACGAGGAGTAAATCCCCGAGTATCGATCTCGGAAGGAACACAGTAAGGTGGAGTTGACTATTGAGGAGGACTTGAGATTGAAGTCCTTAAGTCGGATGGATGCGAAAGCGGTGGTTTTGGATTATGGAAAATAAAGAGAAAATACTATAACTACTCCTATGCAATGCCGCTATGCAAAGCTTCGCTCGGCGGGATGGAAGACTATGTAGGCCTTGAACGCGCTACTTCGTATGGGAGGATGGACAAGTAGGCAAACGGATCGAACTATGCAGGCCTTGAGCGCGCTGCTTCGTTAGGCGGGATGGAATACACGGGCCGCTATGCCACGCTTCGCTAGGCGGATGGAAGGGTAGGCATACGGATGAGGGTCGCAAGCACCTCTTCGACAAGCACGCCACTAGCAATTGCTAGTGCGGCACCGGACACGGTGGTGGAGTGGAAAATGGATGGCGGCGCACCTCATTCACATATATGAATAATATGATTCCATAAACATGAAATGAACATTAATAAACAAGATTCATAGTGTCATCATCTAAATATAGAGATTACAAACAAATACAACCACACAAGTAGAAGAAAGAGGCAAGAGATACGACCGAATCCGGAGTCTCATTGTAGATTCACGGTAGGAATCGTTGGGTTGTCAATCCACGTCCTAGCTCGGTCCCAACTGCGTCCGGGGTAGAGGAGGGCTGTCACACCTCCCAATGGACCCGTCTTCTATAGCGTTTCACAATCCGGCCACGTCCGATGCGAGGAACTCCTTCCTTGGCGATGAAGATGAGTGTAGAATCTCCTCCTTGAAGCCCTTGGATGATGGAGGAGGCCTAGGGGGCGAAAACCTGCGGAAATGGGCAGAACGGCGGAGCTGGGCGGAAAAACGGTGAGAGATCTGACCTAAATCGCGAGCAGGGCTATTTATAGGCGCTGGAATAAACAGTGCGCAAGATCAGTGGCGCACAACCAGTGGTCGTGCGCACTAGAATTTGGTGATCGTGCGCTCTGCCTAGGCGGAGCCTGCAAGGTCAGAAATTATAAAATACAATGTTCGCACGACCAATGGCGCACGACCAGTGGTCGTGCGCACTGTCGTAAGTGGTCGTGCGATAAGCCAGACAGAACTCATAAAAAAGGCGTTAAGTGCGCATGATCAGTGGCGCACGACCAGCGGTCGTGCGCACTAGAACCAGTGATCGTGCGCAGTGTTCCTGTACAGAATTATACCGGGAACACCTGCATGACTCCTGTTCCAGCATAACCACAAATCCAGCCACTGAAAGTGGCACTTAACAGCGCATGAAAACTACTAAAGATGAAAAACATGATATAACACCAAAAACGGGCCTAGAAGTGCACATAGCATGGAATAACAAATATGAGCGAAAACATGACTAAAGTGTAGTGCATAAACTAGGAAATCGGCCCAGATGAGTCCATAAATGTGTATATGATCAGGACTCATCATACCCCCTTTTGGAGCTAGCAAAACTCCTAGGATACTCTCGTAGTGGCAAACTGAAGCGGTGGGTTCGGTCTCACCCACCTCTAGGTTGTTATCTACACTATATAACCTAGACCTATCGTATGCCTCAATGCTAAGAACACAACAGCGGAGCTCCCACGTACTCTTGTTGGCCAGACCACCAGACTATTCTTAGTAAAGTGTAATCCACACTTACCGAGCCAAAGTATCGATATCGGTGTGATGACCATCAATACTTAAGACCCACCACCTAAGCACATACATTTTTGAACATCTCCGAGCCATAATTTCCTTGGGCTATCCCGCCTGTCCAAGAACCATTTCTTAGTCACAAGCTCACCAGACTAATTAGTCCGCTTCTACAACCTCCGAGCCTACCGCTCTTAAGACCAAACCAACTATCCTCCCGTAACCACCAGAGTGTGGGTGAATTTATTATAAGTTAGTCTTGCACAACATTTTACTCCTATGATTTTGGGATAATCTTGGACTTACCCGAGGTCTACCCTGTGAGGGGCTCACAGTAGTACTGGGAGGTACGATGGGATGATAGCTCAAACCTCCCATTCTCAAGACACTTAATGTTATTGGTAACTAACCATAAGAATACCCTCTTATCATTACTCTTGGATTAACCCTAAGTATTTTATGACTCTCTAAGGGAAGAGACAATCTTTCGTCGGTCCCGAACACAACCGTGCCCCTTTTGCTTATCGGGCACACTCAATATATAGACTCATGTCGGTGACCTCAAATATCCTCAACCAGACCAAGTACACTATCTACCTCCCATTCCCACCTAATGGTCTACAAGTTACTCAAGTTTTATAGTTTTACTATACACAGACCAAATGAGCTATATGAGGTGTATGAGAGGAGGTACTCCAAATAATCATGCAAATGACTCAAGATTTTTACTAGGAGTCTATCATGATATTATAAGACTAAATCCAGAAGGTCATAATTTTCCTTATTAATTTGGAAATTACTATGATTTCTCCAAAATTGGCCAAGTATGAAATTGAACATGAAGTGTAAGATCTTCATATGATATGGCCAACACAAATTTTTGAAAAATCTAGGATATCAAAATAACAGCAAGTACAGAATATCACAATTTTACAGTAAGGTGTTGTCCTCTAATTATCCAAAATTGGAGGATATTGAAGGAACCACCAAAAATACTTACCCAAAAATTATGGTAAAATTAATAGACCTCTATAATGATCAGAAAAGTTCACTGACTGAGTTTTATAATTTTTCAAAACAATTTTGTCATATAATTAACTATTTCAAGAAAATCCAAACTAGGGCACATTGTGAATTAACCTACTTATAAATACTTCCAAAAATCATACAATAATTCACAGAGCTTTCTAAAGCCCTGAAGTGTCCTATTACCAAGTTTCACAATTTTTCAGGGAATAATAAACCCTTAACTAATTTTTCTCAAAAATAGCTCACATAAAGGGTTTGTGAATGAAGTACCATATAGATCATCCTAAAAATCACAACAAAATATCAAGGAACATTATCACTAACACAAGCTAACTGGCAAAGTTTCATAATCATCATAGGTTATATGAACATGTAATTCCTTTTTGTAAGGAGGTGCCCTAAATGATTCTTAATTAAATTTAAGGGAATAAGAGTGCCTACAAATTCTCATAAAATTATCTAGGGTTATTCACCACCCTGAGAACTTATCCACCATGTTCCAAGTCCATCCAAGGACATATGACCTTATGTCCTTCATCAAGCCCAAAGTGCAATTCTTGGGTTTGAACTAGGTTCTCAGGGCATATCCACCCCAAATCACCCCAACTCCTTGGGGAGGTGTGTTATGTGGTATTAAGTTAGTGGCCAAGGTCTCACATCATTTTGATTAGATTTGACCACTTAACCCAACAAGTGCACTTTTGACCTAAAACCCCTTAGTTTGACCAAACTTGGGTTAATTAATTACCCAACCAAATCAATCCCAATTGGCATGAAATTTTTACCGGAGTCATGTTATAACCCTAAGGGACACCCACCAAATATTGGAGGGGTTTGGTTCTCATTAGACCCTATAACTAATTGGTATATGGATTATAAAATTTTTGTAAGCACCTAAGAAACAATTCCTCCAAAAATTCTCATTTTTAGATATGTTAAGGGTGTTAGTTTAAACAGCCTATGTTTCAAATTTCAAGTCATTTGGATGACTGGATTAGTGGGGGCACTCAGATTATGCTCTGGTCAACCCTTTGTAAATGTATCACCATTTTGAGTGATGAGGTCAGCCTAGTGATCCAAATTTGATGAAACAAATTTTAAATAAAACTAGACTCCATGGCCTACAACTTTGATGTTGAACACTTTTCCAGTAGGGGCCATTAAGTAGTTTTATTTATTTAAACTAAGCACTACATAAACTGTGACAGAAATCAAATATTATAGGAATTAAATCATTTAGGTCTGCGAATTGCAGATCACCCCAGATCGGACGATTCTCCATCATCATCCCCAATCCTTGGATGGCTCACAGCATCCCGTCCTGGAGCTTTTGTGGGCAAATTTCTCGGCCACCCTCACCCTCCTCGGCCGGCAAATGCCACCACCACCTTCGTCGAGGTGGTGGCCGACAATAGGGGGTCCTTTGTCGGCCGGTGGTGGCCGGAGTGGGGTTTTGTGGAGGGGAAAGGAGCTTGAAAATGAGCCCCTTGGGATTCTTGATTTGAGCACGATTTGACTCAAATCAAGCCCCAAATTGATAGGGATCTAGCACTAAGGGAGGAGAAGTGGAGCGGACCTGTGTGGTGGCCTGATGCCGCGTATTCCGGTGGGTTGCTGATGAGCAAAACTATATCCGCAAACGACAACAACAAGTGTACCGTATCGAAAGTAGTATAGGTTTATAAAACCAAGGTCGTATTAGACTCGGGGTGGTTGAGTAATTCTACTTTGAAAATCGCTATTATTTTATCAATAGAAAATTGTGTTTGTTTGTTTGCAAATAACAGAAACTAAAAGAAATGCTAACGGAACTAAATTGATGGTTTAAAACAAGTACCCGATCTTTGAGTCACCTCGGATTTATATAATTACAAAATGAAAGTAGCAATGTAATTCTCTTGTTGAAGAGGCTTTGACCGTGGAGGTTCCTACAACATGAACACTCCTCTTTCAAGGATTAGGTTCAACTAAGCTTAGGTGTATCAACCGAACTTTCGTTCTCAAATTTCATCGCCTAAGACTTGCTTTAGTAAGTGAACTTCGCTATTGGATTTTACTCCATTCCGGAAGAGTTACGTAGTCCTCTCTCGAGGGTTACGTTCCACTCTTTTTACCGATGGGTGATAAATTTGCCTTACGAGGCTCTCGGCTAACTAAAGAGCAAAAAACAATTATGAAAACTATATAAATGATATAGCCTCAATGAGTTGACCAACGGTAAATCATACGCGTTCAACAATTAGAGAACAACAAATCTAAAAATCATAATAAAATTATCTCATCCTCGGATCGTCGCGATCGAGCACCACATTAAGAAATTAGCCGCTCATGGAGATGGAGAAATTATTATTATAAAACTGAGACATTATGAACGAACAGCGTGACAAAAACACCAAATGTAAATATGAATAATTTTCTAAGAGAAATAAAATTGAGATTTTACTGCTAGCGGCCGAGAAAAGTGTTTCAAAATAAAAAGTGCGAGTTACACACATAAAATATTAAATTGAAATAGGAGAAGAACACGATTAAATTAGAGAATCAAAAGACGAATAACTTTAACACGAGAAATATATAATAATTAAAATATCTAATAAACTATCACTCTTATCTTTCCCAGCAAAATGATTTTTGCATTCTCTTCTCTTCTCCCGAAATTCTGACAAAACAAATATTCAAAAACTTAATGTGCCAAAAATTTGATATTATTCTCCTTCCCGTGGTAAGCATTTTATAGGCTACTTGGACTTGAAGGCGGCATCTTAGGAGGAGGAATTGGAGGCGGCAACTTTGGAGTTGTTTCAATGGAGCAGGTCGCAGTTGGTTGGAGGTGGAATGACAACATTGAAGAGGCAGCAGGCGGGAACTCTGGTGGTGGAATGATTGGGCGAGATCCACAGGTAGGACAGGGGTGGAGGATTGGTGACGTGGACCTCGAGCTGCTGCTGCATGGAGATCCCGGTGGATTGCTGACGTGGAGGTAGAGTTAGCTCGGGCAGTTGCATGGAGGAGTGGCGACCCAGCTAGGTGGCATTGCTGGAGTTGCATGGAGGTGCCCGGAGCAGCTTCATGGTGGCGCTGGAGGTGCTGGCGCGGCATGGAGGAGGCGTACAGGGAGGAGGCAGAGATGCTGCGTTGAGATGGAGGAGGTGGTGTCGTTCGCATGGATTTGCATATATATATATATATATATGTATATATATATATATGTATATACGAGTGACAGGGCACGGGGGCCCCCGTGCGGGCGGTGACATTCGGCAGGGGCGGCGACATTCGGCATGGGTGGTGACTTTCGGTGGAGGCGATCTATATTTATATACGTACATATACAATATAATTCAATTTTGTTCAACAAAAACCGTATGGTGTGATGGTTGTTATCTTTGCTTGACATAGTCGAGACCTGGGTTCAAATCTCACCATTGACAAATTTTGTGAGATTAAAAAATGGGTCATATTACACTCATTTCTCAATAAATTTAGGAGTAAAATCGTAATTTCATGATGTAGGTTACTCCACACCTTCATAGTTTTAGGTCACCCCCTAGTAGGTTTAGGAGACCTATGAAAAAGTGGAGAGAGAGGGAGTGGTTTGATCCGACGGTTGATGAAATATCATGCCATATTCGACGGCCGTAATCATTTCAACGGCTTTAAAATTCATGGATTTGATACTTCTTTATATATGGTAAAGATATATATGTATATATATATGTATATATATATTTATATATATTTATGTTTATATATATATATATATTTATATACATAAAATTGATCAAAGGCCTTGCATTGATTTCATGTGAGAGGTTCGAACGGGCGCAGCAACAACATGAAATTTGGATGAGAGTGGTTGTATTCAAAGATGGCGGCGATGGTGTTGCGCTTTCGGGGTTTTGGAGGAGGCGGAAGTGGCCGAGCACATCATGCATGCAAAGGTGGTGATGTTGCATGGTGGTGGCGATGCATACATGGTGGCGGCCGAAGCAACATTGAAAAGATCCAGCCGAGCACCATGTCGACGAATTTGACTTGCATATGAACCTTAGATGTGACAGCGGGACATTGCACAGGAATCCCCCCAGGCCTGCCGTAATCCTAGAAAATAAAAATATCTAAAGAATTGAACATAAAATAATATTTTTATGAAAATTTATAAAAACAACAAACAAATGTGTTAATTTATTTAAATATTTAATAAGATATTAGCATAAAATGATGACTAAAATACCAGTCATCAAACACCTCCATACTTACTCGTTGCTTGTCCCGAGCAAACCATTCTTCATAAGGGTAGAAAAAACTAATGTTAGATAGAATCATGAAAGCCATAGAGTAAAATGCGATGTTTTATGCCAGCATGCGTAGATACTTTAGTAGAAAAACGTTCTTGGCATAAATACTAATTTATGAAATAATTCAATATGCATTTTAATTATTTATTATCACTTTTAAAATGAGTCAACGGTCAATCTCAAAGTTATGTAAAGGGAGAAAATAGCGTGAGATTTAAATTACTAAATGTTGACGCTCTGGGTGGCCTCCAAAGAAATCCATCAATGTCGATGGCCATATGCTTGCCCGTTTGCACTTTCTCCACTGTACTTCATACTAATTCAACTCTATGGATCTTTAGGACTTAAATAGGCTGTAATTTAAGGCTTGGGTTTAAGGGCGAGGTAAACAATGATAAACATGAAGGTGTATTCCACTTAAACAATGAGTTTTGAGCTAAAAGAAAAGCAATGACTACCACAAAATAAAGAAGCTTTACCCCCATACTCATATTTTGCTAAGGGGAACACTCTCTTTCTTCTTTATTTATACCATTATTCTTCAAAATTGGGATCATTCCAAGTATGCATGTGCATACCTAGGCCACATATCATTATGAGATTTTGCTTTTTGACATAAAAATATTTCTTTTGAATTGACACCCATGATTTTTTGTGTAAATTGTCTCTTCACCGCATCATCTAAAATTTTTCAACAATTTAGCTCAAAATTTAAGTGTACATGGGATTGGCTTATTGGTTTTGGTGACGAAATGGTGAGGGTGGATAAAAAAAGGGTAAAAAGGCTCAAATTTGTGTCAACAACGGTAGTAATTTTAGGATTTGGATGCAAGAGCTCAAACTGTCCAAATAAAGGCCTAAGTCATTTCCATAAGTTTAATTATTCTAAAGTGCAAATGCTTTGAAGATAGCTAAAGGCAAGTTCTAGACATCGAGAAAGGACACCCTTCTGTACGATTCGAGTAATAGCTTTCTAACAATCTTCTACACACTCACCAAAACTACTTTTAGATAATCACCGAATTCGAATTAGAAGTAAAATAATTTATTTCTACGAAAATTAACAAATCATAATTTTAGATCTATGCCAAGAATTTAATTCTACACCAACACTACTCAAACACATGCATTTGACTAGGAGCACTATATGAGTCAATAATTTTACCCAAAAGTTTCAAAAATACTATTATAACACCAAAAATTTCTTAGTCCAAATGAAGAATTAAGTCTACTTTAGAACTTACAGTTGAGTAAACTATGATGTTTTGATAAACTAGGCAAAAAGAACAATTCCTAATTTTTTTTAAAAAATTCCTAAACTTCCTGAGGTCTACCCTGTGAAGGGTTCACAATGGTACTATAAGATATGATGAGATGACAAGCTCAAACCTCATTTTCTAGGAGTAGATTTTCGTTAAAAAGGAAAAAAATAAAAATTAAACAGTGCAACTACACGACACCCCCATACTTAAGATTAAACATTGTCCCCAATGTTTAAGGCTAAATATGAAGTATAAGAAAATTTAGAAGAAAGAAAAAGGATTATAAAGAAGCTTCCCTGAATTGTCGTCGGGGTTGCTGCTCATAACTTTTTAAAATAAAATCCTGCAAAACATGTTAAGACAAGAGAAAATTTGAAATGATAACTATGGGGTGCCTCCCACAAGCGCTTTGTTTACCGTCGCATAGCTTGACTAATTAAAATGAGTGGTCAATCCCCTTACTACCTGAGATTCGTCATGCAATTGCATGGCGGTGGTTGTTTAAAATTTCTATTAATCCGGAATTTTCCGAATTAATAGGCGCGGATGAAATAAACACGGGCAATTTTGATTTTTTTTCTAAATAAATATATTGTAATTGATCCGGATTTTGTTTGAATTCTAAACTCGGTGGCTCTTCATAAGATATTGTTACTTTGTTAATATTCAATTTTATTTCCTCTAATTTAATCGGCCGAGTTATTTCTTTTAAACAGAATAAATTTTCATTATACGAGTTTTCAAACAAAGTAGGGGCAATTTCAGAAAACGACATTATTTTCTCTTCATAATTTGTTTCTAAGGTAAAACAAGAGTCGTCGTTAGAAAAAGATTTTTTTTATGGGGGAGTCAATACTAAAAGTAACATCTTCATCCCCTACTCGTAGGAGAAGCTTCCCATTACTTACGTCAATTATTGCCCTAGAGGTGGCAAGGAAGGGACGACATAGTATAAAGGGTACTTTGGCGTCTTCCTCGCTGTCTAGAATGATAAAGTCTACCGGGAAGATAAACTTGTCTATTTTAACTAAAACATCCTCTATTACTCTCATTGGGTACTTTATTGACCCATCCGCTAGTTGGATGCTTAATTTAGTTGGTGGTGGGGTGCCCAACCCAAGCTTTTTAAATAGAGAAAATGACATCAAATTTATACTAGCGCCCAAATCGGCTAAGGCATGCTTATTGAGATTATTGCCGAAGAGACAAGGGATCGATAATCGTCCCAGATCATTTAATTTTTTCGACAATTTGTTTAAACCAACTGCAGAGCTTTCTGCATTTAGAGATACGCATGAAATATTTTCAAACTTTTTTTTATTATTTAACAAAATTTTTAAATATTTTGCGTACTTAGGCATTTGAGAAAGTGCCTCGCAAAAAGGAATATTGATTTGGATTTATTTTAAAATATTTATTATTGTTTTATATTGCTCCTCGTTGCGCTCGTTTTGATTTTTAGTAGGGTAAGAAATAGAAGGAGCATGAATTTAACGTGGAGCTAAATCAGAAGAAATTAAAAATGGAGGTGGGGTTGAAACGTTTACCTCGGACTCGGCCAATTTTTAAGTTTTTACCTCCTTTTCGCTACGGAGGATTATTGCATTGACGCCTCCCGTGGATTGGGCTCAGTATGCCCGGTAGAGCTCCTTGCTAGCGTTCAGAGAACATTTTGGCGAGCTGTCCAATTTGATTTTCCAAGCTTTTAATAGATTCGAAAAGGTACAGGATATTGGACTCATTAGAGGCAATGTATTTTGTGAAGGCCTCTTCAAGTGAAGGGGGCTTGTGCGGTGGCGGAGTGAATCCGGGAGGATTCACTTGTGGTGGACGCTGAGCATTATTGTGGTTGCTCCATGAAAAGTTTGGGTGGTTTCTTAAATCCGGATTATAAGAATTTATAACAGGAATATTATTATTTGGGTTGTGAGGATGACGGTAGGAGTTACCCATATAATCAACATGCTCTTGAATAAAATTATTATTATTATTATTAGCCCAATTAGTGGCGGAGGAAGCAGACATCTCCGCCACTTGCTTAGTAAGCATTTCTACTTGAAGCGCTAAATTCAGGGTGGCCTCAACTTCAAAGAGTCCGGTCGGCTTGTTAGGGCGCGACCATGGGGCATTCGACTGATATGTGTTCATGGCCATCTCCTCAAAAAGCTCTTGAGCAGCCTCGGGGGTTTTGTTATTAAGGGTCCCCCCCCCCCCCCCCCCCCCCGCGGCCGCATCAATCATCTGCCTTATTTGGAGATTGAAACCATTGTAGAAAGTTTGAACTTGTTGCCACACAGGAAGGGCATGATGTGGACATCTCCGTTAAAGTTCCTTGAAGCGCTCCCATGTGTCAAAGAAAGTCTCCGAGTCTATTTGCGTGAACGAGAGAATGTCCGTACGTAATTTAGCGGACTTTGCCGGAGGAAAATATTTAGTTAAAAATTTCTCCGCCATCTCGTCCCATTTAATGATGGAACCTCTAGGAAGAGATCCCAACCACTGCTTGCCTTAGTCCGCAAAGAGAAATGAAATAAACGCAAACGGATAGCGTCATCGGTGACGCCATTTATTTTGAATGTGTTGCAAATTTTCAAATAATTTAGTAAATGTAAATTAGGATCTTCATCTGGTAAGCCATCAAATATGACGGTTTGTTGCACCATTTGAATGATGCTCATTTAAATTTTGAAATTATTATTCGCCACCGCTGGGGAAATAATACTAGATTGTGTTCCCTCCCAATTTGGCCTCGCATAATAGGACATGGTCCGTAGCGGGGCCTCATTATAGTGGGGGTTATCTATTAAACCTTCGCTAGTTTCTCTGATTAACTCTTCTCGAATTATTGGTAGATCACTAAATCGGAGACCTCTTCGCAAGGTGCGCTTGATTTTCGGATCAAAACACAATTCAAGATTTTTGCAAGAGTTCCCTCGGGTCATAAACCAAAAGAAAGGAAAAGAGAAAAAGATGTACAAAAGAAAAAAAATGTACAAAAGAAAAAAAAATTTAGTTAAATATATTTATTATATATTTATTTTTAATTATTTTTTTATGTAGATTTTTTTTAATTAGGTGATTTAAGATTAGTCCTGGACTTCCCAAGGTCAACCAGGTGAAGGGCTCGCAAGGTACTAGAGGCTGTGATGAGAATTCAAGCCCAAAGCATCCATTCCAGGAATTTAGATTACTCCTTTTAAGATTTTTAAAAAATTTAAAAGGAAGGGGTGAGAAGAAAGAGAACGATAAAATTAATAACTATTTCTTTTTCAAATTATCGACCAAGGTCCCCGGCAACGGTGCCAAAAACTTGATATTTTTCTCCTTCCAATGGTAAGTATTTTATAGGCTGCTTGGACTTGAAGGCGGCATCTTGGGAGGCGGAATTGGAGGCGACAACTTTGGAGGTGTTTCAATGGAGCAGGTCGCAGCTAGTTGGAGGTGGAACGGCAGCATTGAATAGGTAGTAGTCGGGAACTCTGGTGGTGGAATGATTGGGCGAGATCCACGGGTAGGACAGGGGCGGAGGATTGGTGACGTGGACCTCGAGCTGCAGCTGCATGGAGATCGCAGTGGATTGCTGACATGGAGGTAGAGTTAGCTCGGGCAGTTGCATGGAGGAGGTGGGGATCTAGCTAGGTGGCGTAGCTGGAGTTGCAAGGAGGTGCCCAGAGCAGCTTCATGGTGGCGCTGGAGGTGCTGGCGCTGCATGGAGGAGGTGCACAGGTAGGAGGCGGAGTTGTTGCGTTGAGATGGCGGAGGTGGTGGCGTTCGCTTGGATTTACAAAAATATATATATATATATATATATATATATATATACGAGTGATAGTGCACGGGGGGCCCCCCGTGCCCCGTGCGACAGTACCCATCCCGCAGCGGCGTGCTTCGCCCGCCCCCAATCAGCTGGCTTATTTTAAATTTTTGGTTTAATTTATTTTTTAAATATATCATTTTTTGCCTTTTTTTTAATTAGTTTTTTTTTTTCAATTTTTAAATTATTTATACGGTATTTTAATATAATTTTTCGAAAAAAAACTCTACGCAGGTGGTCTGTGAATAACCAACCGGCGCAAAACTGTTTGGCTATTCGCAGACTATGGTGGTCTGTAAATAGCCAACCAGCGCAAAACTGAAAGGCAATTAGCAGACCACCTGCGTATGAATAGGATCATTTTAATCTTCATCGAAGGCTTATATTCGTTGGTGGACCGGGTTACACCATAACTTAATATCTTTATATATTAGTAAGATATATATATACGAGTGACAGTGCACGGGGCGACCCCCATGCCCGGCACGACAGTACCCCAACAACAATCATCGTGGGCGGTGACATTCATCCTAGATGGCGACGCTCCGTTGGCGGGAACATTCGGCGTGGCCCTCCGTTCAAATAATGAAAATAACATTGACGATCATAAATTGAAAGGCATGCAGAGTGGTTGAAACAAATGTGTGAAGATTAGGTACCATGAAATTTAAAATAAAGAACCTGAACAGCAGGTTTGTCTAATCCAAACATCCATTATAAATATTTTGTCCAAAAATGATTATCATGAACATAAAATAAGACATCAAAATCATTAAACATTGAAATTTTACTGTAGCAAGCATAATAAACTTCAATTAGAATCAAGCTTCTTAGCTTAGGTAGATGGACTTATGTATAAATTTCATATAATTTTCAATGACTGTAGAATAATAATACCTGGAAAAGGGCAAATACAAAAGGCAGACCTTCGGTACTGAATGTGTTCAGGGTTGGTATTTGTTTGAGGCAATGTTTCTGAAGTTGTTGTTCGTCTTTGGCGTAGTAGTCGTTGTCTTTTATTGTGTTGTTCTATGGTGCGTTGATGGCTCCTACGTTGTCTCATGTCTTGTGTATTTTGCGCATTATGGCTTGAGGTGGTACTTCTCCTTGAACGCGTCGTTGTAGTACGTCGGTGTTGCCGAGCTTGATCTGTTTGGTATATATTTATATTTGTAGAATGATGGAAAAGGATTGCTGTTTGGATGTTACCATGAGATGATTGTGTAGGTTGAACGGACGTTGATGGTTCATTTGATTGTAGACTGAGAGGTTGTTGTGCAGTAGGTTGTGTATTAGCCTGACCGCGACATTGTTCTTGTCTTCGTGCATTTTGTGCTTGACGTTGCTCGGTAGACATTCGTGCCCTCAAACGTTGAACTCGTGCCCGAGTTCGTTCCCTTCGTTATTGAATAATCTCTGCGGAGTGGAGCAATAGTCATCGAAGCTAACTGTAGTCAATGTAATAATATAAATTGATTGCAGTAAATTTGTACCGGTAGCAGACGGTGATTGTGGATTGGTATTGTTGGGGCTGGTGACGACAGTAGTTGTTAGAAGGTCCAATTGTTCGTGAGTAGTCGTAGTTTGAAGCACGTATGGTTGACCTTGATTTGCTGACTGTTGAATAGCTCGTAGTTCTCGCCGCCTTGCATTACGTGCATCCCATTGTTGTTGTGTTAACGGTGTTCTTGTGTTCGTGTTTCGTTGCTGGTTCATTTTTAGGGTGAAGAGGTGGATACAGAAACTTAGTAGCTGTTACTGCAATCTGCATTACCGAAGCGTGCGAGGATATAAATTATGTTGTAAATGGGGAGAGAATATGAAACAATAAAATGTGTAGCATGATATAGATCATGCGTCCAGATTTCAGAGATGGGGCCAGAAATGGGGCATTCTAGATTCAGGAATTCTGCAATCAGTTGCTCATCTTATTGCTTGTCGGCTGTCACTGCAATCTGCATCACCGCATCGCGCAAGTGTATACAAATGCTCACCGAACACCCTAAACCACTGCTGTAATGGATATATGTATCGGCTTAACTACATTCCCTTAAATTTTGAGAGCTCTAATCCATTAACTGTTGAAATAAAGTACCCAAGTCTAAAAGCATCCAACCTTCTTGAAGATTACATATCATAAAATTACCTATCTTAAAGAAAGATCAACACTAACAGAAATTGAGCATTTGAACTGGATTAAAGAAATTGAACTTTTGAACTGGATAAAAGAGAAAGGAATAGGTATTAGTGCCTGAAATTAGAAACTTAAATAAGAAATTGAACTCCAATCTATTAACAGAAATTCATAAAAGAGAAAGGAAGAACTCCAATCCATTAACAACTATTGAACCCTTTTTTTAACTGAAATAAGAATTTCATTGTGAAGAGGATTGGAGAGGATCTGAGATGATGACTCAAGGGTTTTACCTTGGCTTTTTGATTTTTCCCTGCAGATGTTTATTTGAGGAAATTGATGATGCCTTCAAAGGGGAGGTTTCCTGCTGAGATTTGATTTTTGATTGCAGTGGAGTTGAAGTCTTAAGACATTGTTGAAGAAGGAAGGAAATAAGGATCTGAGTTGAAGGCTTACTAGGTAGGGTGAAGTCGGCAAAGTTCAAGAGGATGCCTTACTGAAGCGGATCTTGAAGCAGATCTCGAGGACGCCTCACAGAAGCAGTTCACGTCGCCTGGGAAGGAGAAAGCTCTCTGTCAGAGCTTTCTTGGATCGGCTTAATTGAGTGGAGGAGGCGTGAGAGGAGGAGGCGTGAGTGGAGGAAGCGTGAGAGAAGGAGGCTTGAGAAAAGACTGTGCGGAGGCGGCCGTTAAAGGTGAAATGCGGACGTAAACCTAAACCATACCACTTCTCAGGTTTCCGTCCGATCCATAGGAAGAACAAAAGGAATCTGCAGTGGAGATGCGTAGGAAGGATTAAGAGGTAGTGTAGGCAGAGGTTTGGGCGGAGGAGGTTAGCAGAGAAGGGAAGAAAGAAGAGTACCAGAGGCGCGGATGTACGTCTTGGTGGAGGAGCTTCCAGTAGATGTCGGGTTTTGTGCTTGGTGGAGGAGCTTCCGAGCGAGATCTTTGTTGGCAAGGACAGGGATGGGGTTCGGGAGTGAAGAGGCGACGACGAGCGGGATAAGGGGGTTAGAAATGTAGGGCAGGGCGTTTTGAGAGTGTTTAAGCGAAGGATTTTGGCGGATCGAATGGAGAAGAAGGAGCCTGGTGAAATCGATCGGAGAGCGGGATATTAATGTAAGGCTGAGATCTAATTTTTGATAAGCGAACGGTTCAGATATATTTGATGGGCCTCATGTGTTACACCAAAAGAGGCTACATACATCTTTGTATATATAGTATAGATATATATATATATTTGTATATATATATATGTATATATATGTATATATATATGTATATATATATGTATATATATATGTTTATATATATATTAATTTATATATATATATATATATAAATTTGAACAAAGGCCTTGAATAGATTTCATGTGAGAGGTTCGAACAGGAGCGGCAGCTGTTGGACATGTGTGTCACTTCCCTTTGTTTGAGAACAACAAATCCCATATTGTATTTGATATTGCTTGTAGTGTGTCTATAGTGTGCAGGAACTATAGGTACAATACTCCACGGGTAAAAGGCAGCAGGGAAACAACTTTTAAAATGGAGCAGCACTCCTGCCAGCGCTATCGCTAACGCTAGATGCTGGCTCAGTTGGTTCCGTCTCAGCGGTTTCATCTCAGCTTCCGTCTCAGCGGTTAGCCTCGTCTAAATGGTTCCTTAGCGCTACCGCCATCGCTATCTCAAGTTCGTGCACAGCGCCACGCCGCCGATGATTTCACAACCGCTCCACACGAACGCTACCGCAGGCGCTAGGAGCTACCGTAGGCGCTATCTCCAAGTCCTATAAAATGTGCCAACTTTGATCATTTTGAAAAATCCATCCCAGAGAGGTTGCTTGTGCCACAATTCCAGTGCTGTTGTGCTGCCGAAGATGGATCTCCCACAAAAAGCTTAAGGAGAATTCTGGAGGAGGACTACGTCACGCTACATCCGAAGGACGATCGCTTCGACCTCGCTTATGCTACATCGATCCTTCATCCTCATCTTCTGAAATCTCATATAGGGAGTTTTTATTATTGTCATTGTTATCTTTATTCCAGACTTTCTTTGTAACCATTTAGTTAATTCGCCTTGTGTTGGTGACTAGGTCTGGGTAGAACTTAGGGGGAAATTCGCCTTGTGTTGGCGACTAGTTCTAGGTGATTAGATCTAGGGGGCTCGAGGCCATATCCGGGGAAGAATTGGCTAGAGCGGCTTGAGGCCTTATCCGGGAAGGATAGGCTAAAGACAACCGGTTTGTGGGGATACAAGTCGGTATAGAAAAGGAAAAGAAATTTACATTTGTACGCCTCCGATTTCTAGCGATATAGAAATCAAATTTATGTAAACACTTTTTCTCATACAATATAATCATGTCTCTTTTGTGTTTACTTGATTTCTATCATTTGGCGTAATCTCTATTATATTGTGTTCTAAGTTTTCAAATTACTTTATCTAAATTGTTTATTTCAATCTCTTTCATCATAAAACAATTTAGTACTTGTTTCTAAAATTGCAAATCATAATTTTCTATTCATTTAGCTAAATTGTTATTTTACCTTCTCATATTATAAAACAATTTAGTAATAATCATAACATTATAAGAAAGAACTTTTAATCCCTTATTCACCCCCCTCTAAGGGCGCCGTAAGATCCAACAAGTGGTATCAGAGGTAGGTTATTCCAAACGGTTTAAATACTAGGAATAATGGCGTCTCATGATCTCGCTTCTACTAGTGGGGGAAATTTTCTTAAAAATGAAAAATCTTTGGTACAACCTTTGTTTGAAGGCAAAATTTATAATGGGTGGAAATTTCTTATAGAAAAATTTCTTAAATATTTGGATATTGAAGTATGGAATATTACAATTAAAATGCCCCCAAGTATTCTTAATAAAAATGAAATGTTTTTAAATGCCAAATCTATGAATAGTCTATATTGTGCATTAGATCAAAATATTTTCAAACTTATTTATACACTTCCTACTGCTTATGAAGTTTGGAAATTTCTTGAGAATTCTTATAGTCTTCCTTCCACAGATGATGAACAAAAGGAATTCCTTATGGATCCAAGAGAAGAAATCGATGAGGACTCATGCTTGGAGGAAGAAGAACACAACGTCACAATATTGGACTCATTTGTTGGCAACACATCAAGCAAAAGAGAAGACGAAAATAAAACTATGGAAGAGGAATAAAAAGAAGATGTCAAAGGAATCATTGGTCCAAATTTTGCCTCATCCCATAGCAATGTAAGAAAATCTAAAACTCCTCTTTTTGTAACAAATTATATTTCTACTTCTCGTATTCTTAAAATTGCTAAACGTAAAATTTTAAAGTTAAAAATTGCTAATTCCAAATTACGTTTAGAAAATAAATCTTTAAAAGCAAACGATAATGTAGAATCAAATATTGATGTGTTAAATACTCTCTCTTGCTCTTTAGTTAAAATTCCTATTCCTTGTTTTGATTGCAATTTATTAAAAGAAAAATTCAAGGAAATTGAAAAAGGGCTCTTAATTTCTAAAGGCATAATGAAAAATTGATAATTGAAAATGATGCTTTATCTTGTAAGTTATTACAATTGAAATCTTTTGTTGAAAAATTTCAAATGTCATGTAATGACTTTCATCATAAGATTTGGATAATAAAGATAAATTAACATACAAAATCATTTCTAAAAAGGATCATTTTCACACATCAACTCAAAAGGAGTTTAGTTTCAAAAGGAATTATGATCCTCACATAATTCTTAAGAGTCATTATTATAGGTCTCAATATATTTTCAATCATGACTCAAATTTAAAAACTCCTTTACATGAAAATCAAAGTACAAAATATTATCCTTCATATTATAAGAGCATGTCTATAAGACAGAGTGGAAATGAAAATCATCAAAATAATAATCAATCTTTTAAAACATATAGTAACTCACTCATTCAACACTCACTTCTAAAGAAAGACAATCACTATTATAAAATTTCAAAGAATCCATATAATAAAAATCATTATGATTATCAACATCATGCTATCTTGAAAAATAATTTGAATAAACATAAATACCTAAAGAATTATTTTTCAAACAACTATCATCATAAAAAGATGTCACGTAATCATTATATGGATTTAAGTGATAAACAACCAATGTATGAATGGAGACCCATAAAGAAAAATGACATATCATCTTTACTTGAAAAAGCCCATTCATCATTATCTTCCCAAAAGCCACCATGATGTATTTGGGTACCCAAAGGAACCATACCACTTGGTCCCCTTTGGATACCTAAATCTCTTATTCATTAGTATCCTATCATTTGCATGAAGTAGAAATAATTAAAAAATGAAATATCAATACTCTACTTCATGATATGCTTATTGTCTCTTTTCTTTTGTTTATTTTTTATTATTTTTTGATCAAACATGCTAAGGTCACTTAGATATATTATGAAATATGACTTTTACATTTTAAGCTTAATGTTTATCAAATCAAAATTGAATTAAACTAAATATAAAGTCATAAAATTTTTAAGTGATCTATCTTTCCTTTTTATATATTTTATCCTTTTTAAAACTATTGCCTATAAATGTCTTATATTATCATTATAAATTGAATGCTAAATTTTCTAAATGACATTATCAAGACTAATGAAATTACTTTCAAAAATGGATTTAAATGGATTTTTAGGGGTCTTTGGCTAAAATATTAAATGCGCAGCTAATTGCATATTTCTCTATTTTTTCGTTGCTGCATATAATAGCCCCTATATTGAAAATCATAATCGAGAAAAATCAGAATCAAATAATATAAAAAAAAATTATGTGCTTTAAATCAAATATAGTAACTACGTTGATAATGCCAGGCGTTATCACTAACGCTGGCGGTAGCATAGTTTCCTAAAAATTCTGATTTCTCTATTTATTATTTTCTGAAAATTATTTTACTGCGTTATGTATCATTGTCTTCTACTTTCAGATAAACAAAACAATTTTGTTCGTCTCTTTAAAAGGATGAATATGAACTATTCACACACCACTATTATAAGACCCCTTTTTTTTGCAAAACACCGGGTCTTAGGCCCAGAACCTCCGTTTTGCGGTGACACCCTCGCTCGGGAAGGTCGCCACTACAAAACGCCGATCCTGCCGGCCAAATCGATCACGAAGAAGCAATGAGAAATAAGCTAAAAGAAAGCTAAGTCCACATCACATAGAAAAGAAATACATCCACCAAGAGATGTCCACATAATTATAACTGAAATAAGGAAAGAGATCAGAAGGGATCCTGCCTGATACATCAAGCCTCACTACAAATTCACTCGTGGAAGCAAAATAACTAGAACTAATAGACACTCACGGATCCTGTCATCGGTGCTCCTGTGCTAGACTACCCCGCCTCCATCTACACCGGCCTCTGGTGCTGCTCCGTCGCCGCGGTCTCCTAAAATGATAAGGTCCACCGACCGTTAGTCAAAAAGACTAAGCCAATCCCCCACCTCTCCCCCAGTGACTCCTAGGCACCGAGCGGGAGGACGAAGCGGAGGTAAACAAAGGGGAAAACAAATGCAGGTGACAGGGAAACTAGATATGGAAAGATCTACCACTACACAAGTGTGTATATATAATAAACTGAAGCAGTAAGCAAAGTAAGGTGCGAACAGGTAAAGTAAACAGGGGTACAAAGATAAGTATAAGAAATTAACCATTGATTTATAAGAATGTACACACAAACCTATAAACCATGGGGTCGTTTAGCAAGGCCTACCGTATAAGAAGTCCCATAACTGACTTATACGTTAGGGGTAGGTTGAAATGCAATGTTTTATGCTATGACATGCAAGGTATGCTGTTATGTTATGTTCATATAAGTGCAACTCACTCACTACGACTCTATGCGCATAGACCTTTAGTTCTGCCTTTTTGGAGCGTGCAAGACTCCCAGGATACTCTCGTAGTGGCAAACAGAAGCGGTGGGTTGGGCATCGCCCACCTCTAGGTTGGTATATGCACTACCTAACCTAGACCTATCGTACGCCTCAACGCAAAACCGCGGAGCTTCTGCGTACTCTTACTGGCTGGACCACCAGACTTTTATGGCTAAGTGCTAATTCCACACTTGCCGAGCCCGAGCATCAACGTCGGTGCAACGACCGCCAACACTAAGGACCCACCACCTTGTGCACATGCAATATGTTCTACTATTTATCTACGAACTTTAACATAAACCACCTGGGCTTAACTTGCCCAACCAAGTACCAAACTGAGTCACAATCTCTCGGATCAACAATCCGCACCAACCCCCACCGAGCCTACAACTCGGGGTACCAAACCATCCAAACTCCCGTGACCACGGAGTGTGAGTGAATGTGTTCTTTGTTAGTCTTGAGCATCTTCTATACTCCTACGACTTATGGTTAATCTTGGACTCCCCGAGGGTTACCCTGTAAGGTGCTCGCTACGGTACTAGTAACTGTAATGGGTTGACACCCCAAAGTTCCCTTTCTCAAGATAATTACTGTTATTGGTATCTACCCTTAAGAATTCCCTTCTACCGTTTCACTTGATTTAGACCTAAGTGCATAAGACACACTAGGGGAAAGACAATCATTCGTCAATCCCTAGGACAACCTTACTCCTAACCCACCAAGTACACTTTCCTCACATACACTTCCTTGGGTGGACTCACAACTATCTAATCAACCCATGTGCACCACCTGCACCCCATTTCCACCTAGTATGTCACTAAATTCCTAAGTTTCATAGTTTTACTATACGCAGACCAAACTGACTACATGAAGCTTACAACTAGAGGTACTCCAAATATTCATCCAACTGACCCAAGCTATTTATTGGAGGTCTATCATGATATTATAAGGCAATTTCCAGAGAATCACATTTTTCCCAAAATTATTAATAATTAAAACAATTTTTCCAAAATACAACTTCTTAAGGTTTGAACTACAAGTGCACTCTTCCGACTTCCAATGCCTACTAAAAATTTTACATAAATCAAGGGTACCTAATAATCAGTAAATATGAATTGTTTAGGAATTTACATCAAGGTTTACAATTATGAAAAATTCCAAAACCCATTAATTTTCAATTATTTCCAAAGGAGGTACCCTCATATGAACTCCAAACCTTATGCAAATTTTTACAGAAGTGATTCATACTAGACTATTCAGCCCTACAAAATTTGACCATATTCCATTGAGGTTACATTTGTAATTTCCATAAAGGTCATATTTGCAATTAATTCCAATTTGAACTAGAAGTACCAAAAATGTCAATCCAAAAATTATGAGAAAATTACTGTGGGTTCATAATAGTATGAAATAACATACAGCAAAGTTTCATGAAATTACAGAAAACTAACACACTAAAATTAATCATCCCCAAAATGGCCAAAAAAACGAATAATTATAATTTGGACCTCCAAAGGTCTTCCAATGGTTCTAATAGAATTTCTAGGAATTAATAACATCAAAACTAAGTTGGTGACAGAAGTTGGTTAATCCCTAGGTATTAATCCTTCCTAAATCCCCAAAACCTAAATATTTACAAATCTACCCAAGGATTTATTCACTAAGGTTTACAACTCCAAACCTCTTCAATTTCACAGGGGAGGATTCCCTGGTCACCATGACCAACTCCCCAAAATTGTAGGTCAAACCATAAAGGTTTGACCCCTCTTCCTTCATTGACCTCTATATGCACCCCTTAGGGTTTACCCTAGAGTGTAAGGGCACACCAAGCCCAACTCTTCCATAATTGGCTTCTTGGGGTGTCCCATACACCCCAAGTCAGTGACCAAAGTCACTCCTTCAATAAGTGGGAGGAAGCCCCTCCACACTCCATTGTTAGCCTAGGTCCATCTTTACCCTAATCTAACTCCTAAACATACATATGTCCAAGGGAAATTCCCTATCTTGTCCAAGTCCAACCAACCCAAAACTTTGGCCAGAGGTCATTTAATGGTCACCCAAGGTCCCACCAAAATTTGGTGAGGATTAGGGTTCTTTAGGTTGCCTAATTGGGGTGCATTTAACAATTAGCCCCTTTGCAATTTACTAGGGTAAACCACCTCCAATGCCCACCAAATTTGGACCAAGGGTTAGCATGGGTGAGGGTGATGTGCACCCCAAATTTGAGACCAATTGGCTTTGTGGGGGAGTGGGGGCACTCACCCAAAGTTTTTCCCTAACCTAGGGAGCCTAGGGTTGACTTTGTGAATTGCCCTATCAAATCAACTCCAAATGGGTTGAGATTTTTACCAGAGACCTAACATGCTCTCTAAGTCCTCACAATAAAATTTGGGTGGATTTTGAGGTGTTTAAGACACCTAATAAAATCACACATAGATTATTAAATTTTTCCAAAAACTATAGAACAATATTCTCCAAAAATTCTGATTTTTGGATATGTCCTATATATACATAAGAATAGCCTACACCCCAAATTTCAAGTCATTTGGAGTTCTGGATTGATGTGGGCATCAAAATCAATCTCTGGTCAGCCCTATGGACAGACCCCACCAAAATGAGTGCTGTGATCTAACCAGGGCTCCAAACCGAGTGAACTAAATTTTGTAATAAACTAGACATCGAGGGCTACAACATTGGTGTTGAACACGTTTTCATTTGAAGGGCCTAGGTATTTGTAATATTTAATTCAAAATGCTGCCAGATATGAGACAAAATATCAATAATAATAATATTCATTTCATTCATATGAATGATTCATGCACGAATCTTGAAGCAGCTTGGACGGCATCAGGTCGTCTTCTCCAGCGAATCGACGGCTGCGATAGCCCGCTCCTGGGCCGCCTTCAACCTCATTTTCCCAGCCACCCTCACATCCCCACGGCCGGCAAGTGCCACCACCACCTCCGTTGAGGTGGTGGCTGGCGATAGGAGGTCGTTTGCCGGCCGGTGGTGGCCGGAGTAGGGGTTTCGGGGAGGGGGAAAATGCTCGAAAACTAGCACCTTTGGGTGCACGATTCGAGCCCGTTTGAACTCGAATCAAGCCACAGTTAGATTAAGAACTAGCACTGAGAGGGAGGAGGAGGATCGGACCTGGGTGGGGGCCTGGTGGCGCATGCTCCGACGGTTGGCCATGGCCGGTGGTGGAGCTTTTGGTGTCATGCCGATCTAGCCTTCCTCTGCCCGATTTTATCTGGAAGCCTGGGGGTTTCACCCCTCTCCGACCTCTGAAGGTGATAGGGGGTTCAATTGAGGGTGGTGGTGGCTTTAACCCCTTGTGCCATTAATGGCCTCTTCACCTCCCTCCCCCTAGAAATGGCTGGAATGTTCTCAAATTCATCAGAGAAGATGAATGGGGGTGTGAATGAGGGATGCCAAGGGGTGTATCTCCTTAATGGCCATGAATGGCCTCTTTTTCTCTCCCCAAAATTGGGGAAAACCCCCATTTTCTCTCTCCTACTCACCATGGCCGATTTTCCACTCCTCCTATGTTTAACGTTAGCCTACAAGGTTGGTTGACCACTCAATTGAGCTAGCCCAAAAGGGATTGGGCTAGGTTTAAGAGATTTGACCTAATTTGGGCAAGTTTGACTTTTGGTCAAATTGACCAATTAGGTGGCCCTAGGATGGGGCTTTTGGGTCCATTGGACTCCAAATTAAATTTAGAAACTACTGGTGGGGTCAATTTGGTCACATGGGCCTTAGTTGACCCAATATAAGTTGATTTCACCAAAGCAGGCTAAGTTAACTTTGGTCAAATTGAGCTCTAGGGTTGACCCAGTCATGGGGCTTTTTGATCCACTGGGTCCCCTATGATATTGTAACACTATGGGTAGGGTCAATTTATTATGGTGGTGGTCAATTAGGGCACTTAGTGAAGAATTGTCAATTTGACCTAAAAGGGTATATAGGTCAATTTGCACCACTGGGGGTCCCATGGTGGATCTTTTAGGTCTACTAGGTCTCTTATGATATTTTATACCTGGATGTGTGGTCAACTTGGCATGGTGGAGGTTAATGACTCTAATTAGGCTACTTTGACCAATTTGGGGTTAGGGTTGACTTTGGTCAATCTGGCCACTTTGGTTGACCCCAATGGGCCCTTGGTGCTCTAAGGGGACCCCTAGAGGGTTAGGGATACTATGGTGGTGTCAAATGGTCAAGTTGAGGCCCTAAAGTCCAATCCTAAGCTTGGTAACTTGAAATTGCTATTTGCAGACCAAGGTGGTTTTCTTCTTTCCTAAGCTCACAAGGTCTTGGGTTCTTCCTATGGTTTTGTCAGGACCTAGTCATTACAAAACTAACTTATGGGTCTAGAAGTTTGGGGGATGTTACAAATCCCAATACATAAAAATTAAAATTTCGTCCCCAAAATTTAGGTTAAGCATGTGGGGTTCCTATTGTAAGTAAGAAAAGTAACATCCCCGAAAAGTTAAAATTACCTGCTGTGAAGAGCTCCGGGTACTTTTGCTGCATCAAGTCCAGTGGCTCCCAAGTATGCTCTTCCTGTCCATGATTCCTCCACAGGACCTTGACCAGCGGAACCTTCTTACGCCGCAAGACTCGTAGCTCCGTGTCGTCTATCAGAACCGATTCCAGGTGAATCGACCGATCGATGGCTACTGGCCCCTCTGAAGTAGATACTTGCTGCTCTGGCCGAAGTAGAGCCTTCCTAAGTGAGGAGACATGGAATATGCCGTGCAGTCCCTCCAACTCCGGTGGTAGCTCTAGTCTGTAAGCCAAGGGATCGATCCGCTCCAGGATCCTATAAGGCCCCATATACCTCGGACTAAGCTTCTTCCGCCCGCGTACCCGCGAGACTCCATGCATCAGACGTATCTTCAAGAAAACCTGATCTCCCACCTGGAAATCCACCATACGATGATGCGCATCGTAATACTTGGCCTTCCTGCTCTGGGCCTCCAGCATCCTATCTCGAATCAGCCTCACCTGGGCCTCCGTGTCCTCCACGAACTCTGAGCCAAGAGCCTTGGGATCCTCATCCTGAATCCATGACAATGGTGTCCTGCACCTCCGTCCATATAATGCCTCATAAGGCGCTCTGCCTATACTAGCCTGGTGACTGTTGTTGTACGAGAACTAGACTAACGGTAACAGTCTCTCCCATGGCTCCCCGCGGTCCAGAATGCATAGGCGTAAAAGATCCTCCAAGGTCCAGTTGGTGCGCTCTGTTTGCCCGTCTGTCTGGGGGTGAAATGCTGCACTAAAGGTCAACCGGGTGCCTAGGTAGGCCTGCACCGCTCTCCACTCCCTTGACGTAAAACGTCCATCTCGATCCGAAACGATCGTCCTCGGCACACCATGATATCGGACAAACTGCTCCACGAACTTCCGTATCAAAACTCTGACCGAAACATCCTTCCTGATCGGAATAAACCTGGCCACCTTCGTCAGTCTGTCGACGATCACCCAAATCGAGTCATTTCCCGCACGAGATCGGGGAAGACCGTGTATAAAATCCATCGCAATGTCGTCGAACTTCCATTCCGGCACCGGCAGTGGTTGCAACTATCCTGCTGTGTTCCGGCACTCCGCCTTCACGAGTTGGCAGGTCTCGCAGTGGGTCACAAAATAGACGATGTCTCTCTTCATACCCGGCCATTACATGGTCTTCTTCAAATCCGCCGTCATCTTGGTAATACCCAGGTGCACAGAATATCTACTGCAATGAGCCTCTGCCATAATATCCTCCCGAATCTGATCCCCTACCGGTATATACACTCGACCTCTAAAACTCTCCAGGCCGTCCTTCAGCGAATAATCTCCGGCTGAGCCTGTCTCCAAGGCTCTGAATATCGGCTCCAGCTTGGCATCCTGCCTCTGCCCTTCCCTGATGCGGTCTCGAATGTCGTAAGTAGTACCCGTCGCCGCTAATTACTCCTCATACAGCTCCGGATCATCCTCAGATACTAGGGATATCTGCATGTCCTCGAACATCCGTACTAGCTCCATGGCCATCATCTTAGGCTCTGCTCCTGACGTACTAGCTCTCTTGCTCAACGCGTCTGCTACTACATTCGCCTTCCCTGGGTGGTAATGCATCGTGTACTGGTAGTCCGATAAGAACTCCACCCATCGCCTCTGCCGGATATTCAGCTCCTTCTGCGTATCTACATACTTAAGATTCTTGTGATCTGAGAATATGTCGCAGTGGACACCATAAAGGTAGTGTCGCCAGATCTTGAGAGCGAACACGACTGCTCCCATCTCTAAGTCGTGCACTGGGTAATTCCGCTCGTGGTTCTTCAACTGGCGGGAGGCGTAAGCTATCACATGCCCGTTCTGCATCAGAACGGCACCCATCCCCTGATATGACGCATCCGTATACACCTAAAATTCTTCCTTTCCCGATGGAAGGGCAAGGATGGGAGCCGAAGTAAGCCGACCCTTCAGCTCCTGGAAGGCTGCCTCACACTGTGCCGTCCAAGTAAAAGCAGCATCCTTCTTCGTCAGGGATGTGAGCGGGAGGGCTATCTGAGAAAACCCTTGAACGAACTTCCGGTAGTAGCCGGCAAGTCCCAAGAAACTCCTCACGTCGGTGGCCGTCTTCAGCGGCGGCCAATACCGTACTGCCTGAATCTTTGCTGGATCCACAGCTAAGCCAGCTCCACTGATGATATGGCCTAGGAAGGCCACCTCTTTCAACCAAAACTGGCACTTGCTGAACTTCGCATACAAACGATGCTCCCGAAGCTTCTCCAAGGTTAGAGACAAATGCCGGGCATGCTCCTCCTCCGTCCTCGAGTAGACGAGGATGTCGTCGATGAACACAATGACAAAGATGTCGAGACAAGGCTCGAACACCCGGTTCATCAGGCTCATAAATGTTGATGGTGCATTTGTGAGCCCGAACGACATCACAGTGAACTCATACAATCAATATCGGCTGCTGAAGGCCGTCTTCGGGATATCCTCCTCCTGGATCCTCAGCTGATAATATCCTGACCTCAGATCCAGCTTCAAGAAGCAGTGCGCTCCCTCCAGCTGGTCAAACAACTCGTCGATCCTTGGCAGAGGGTACGTGTTTCGCACCGTCAGCCTATTCAGAGCTCTGTAGTCGATGCACAATCTGAGCATGCCATCCTTCTTCTTCACGAACAATACCGGAGCTCCCCAGGGTGAGGAACTCGGCCTAATGAACCCTGCTTCCACCAGCTCCTGCAGCTAGCTCCGAAACTCCACCAACTCCTTCGGGGACATCTGATAAGGGGCCCTAGATACCGGCTTAGCCCCCGGCACTAGCTGGAGCTGGAAATCCTTCTCGCGATGCGGTGGTAGTCCGGGAAGCTTCTCCTGAAAAACATTAGCAAAATCTCGTACGACCGGGATACTTGACAATGAGACCTTGACTTCAGTCTCCTCGAAGAGCACCTGATATACCTCATCTCCCTGCAGGTGGGCCTTGACGGCCTGAATAGATGACAAGAAGAGACGAGAGGTGGATTGATTACCTTCGAATACTACTTCACCGTCTCTATGTTTTAGCACGATCCGCCTTGACGGGCAGTCGATCTTTGCCTGGTTCCCGAACAACCAGCTCATGCCCAAGATCAGGTCGTAGTCTTTCATCTTCAGCACAGTTTCCGGAACCTCGAACAATCTTCCTCCAATCTCCACCCTCATGCTGCACGTGACATTTGTTAGAACCTCCGATCCGTCCGAAAATCGCACCCTCCTGTAATCGCTCCTGAAGTGTTCGACTTGGTCTAGGTCCTTGATAAACCTAGCGGAGACGAACGAGTGCGAGGCACCCGTATCGAACAAGGTAAATGCGGGTTTGCCGTAAACGCGTATTAAACCTGAGGGTTTTCTTGTTTGGTTCAATGCTAGGGTAAAACTAAAATTTATAATGTGCAAATAATTTAAAAGAAACGCATCAAAGTACCTGCGATGACCCTTGCTGGGTCCCGGGGCCTTGCCAAGTCTAGGGCGTATGCCTGCTCCCTGTATTGTCTCCGGTCGTCGCCCTGAAATCCACCACCCCATCCACGTCCTCGGCCCCCGAAATGCTGGCCCTGTGGTGCTGCCCGTAGTGCTAGTGGTGCATTCCTCTGGGGGCAGTTTCTCTTGATTTGGTCGGTCTGGTGGCAGTGATAGCACTCTTGAGGTGGCCCACCTCCTCCATTCCTCGGGATCTCCCGCATCTGCAGAGGCTGAGGAGCCAGCACTACCGGCTCCCTTTGCACCTGTCTCTCCTCCTTGACGGGTCGGGCCTCCGTCTTTCCTTCCCCCGCGTCTCGGCCTCTCGGCTGGTCCCTTCTGCCACTTCGTCCTTGTTCCTCCATCGGCCTCTTTCTCCCATGAACCGCTTGCTGGTCTCCCTCCAGCTTCTTGGCCATCTCCTGGATCTTCGTCATACTACCGTCGGAGACGAAGAGGAGGGCCTGCCTTAGCTCATCACGAAGGACCTTATAGAACCTCTTTGCATATCCCGCGTCATCCAGCTGATACGATACCGCAAACCGGGATAGGTGGGTAAACTCCCGGTGATACTCCAGAACTGTCCTACTCCCCTGTCGCAACTGCAAAAACTTGTCCTGCAGTTCATCTATTACAGACTGCAGCACAAAATGCTCCAGCAATGCCGCCTTGAAATCATCCCACGAAATGTCCGCTGCCTCCAGTCCCGGATAAGCTGTAGCCAGGAACCTCTTCCACCATCTCTTGGCATGGGACTCCAAGCACGAAACCACCAGTGGCACCTCCATATCTGCCGGGCACTGGATTCCTGTCAACATCTCCTCCATGATGTCTACCCATTCTTCAGTCCTCACGGCAGTCTCTGTCCCAATGTATGCAGGTGGGGAGAGACCTCGAAAGATGCTCAGCCAGTTGGCTCCGGGGTTTTGCTGAGGAGTCGGTGCCTGTTGTGCCCTGAAAGTCTCCAGAATGGCAGTCAGTGTCTATCCCAACTCTGTCTGCTGGAACGGGGTAGGAGTCGGTGGTGGTGGGATGACGTCTGGAGTCGGTGGGACTCCATGCTGCGGAGTAGGGTTCGTCGCGGACTACACAAGAAAAAATTACACTCGTAAGGGACTTAGCTAAAGGAAGTTCAGTTATCAGGGGACCTTTTCATGTGATTTCCCTTATGGGCACACCATTGCTTTCGCTACTAGTTTGTCCTCAAACTAAGCTCGCGTGGGGTGGCCCAGGGTTTGTGGACTTCTTTTCTTCGGATCGAGGTTCGCTCTGATACCACTTGTAAGACCCCCTTTTTTTGCAAAACACTGGGTCTTAGGCCCAGAACCACTGTTTTGCGGTGACACCCTCGCTCGGGAAGGTCGCCACTACAAAACGCCGATCCTACCGGCCAAATCGATCATGAAGAAGCAAAGAGAAATAAGCTAAAAGAAAGCCAAGTCCACATCACATAGAAAAGAAATACATCCACGAAGAGCTGTCCACATAATTATAACTGAAATAAGGAAAGAGATCACAAGGGCTCCTACCCGATACATCAAGCCTCACTACAAATTCACTCGCGGAAGCAAAATAAATAGAACTAATAGACACTCACGGATCCTGTCATCGGTGCTCCTGTGCTAGACTGCCCCGCCTCCATCTGCACCGGCCTCTGGTGCTGCTCCGTC
Source organism: Dactylorhiza incarnata (assembly GCA_033032865.1). Taxonomy (NCBI): domain Eukaryota; kingdom Viridiplantae; phylum Streptophyta; class Magnoliopsida; order Asparagales; family Orchidaceae; genus Dactylorhiza; species Dactylorhiza incarnata. Next base: position 10,668,079 of record JAWHQI010000015.1, read on the forward strand.
GCCGCGGTCTCCTAAAATGATAAGGTCCACCGACCGTTAGTCAAAAAGACTAAGCCAATCCCCCACCTCTCCCCCAGTGACTCCTAGGCACCGAGCGGGAGGACGAAGTGGAGGTAAACAAAGGGGTAAACAAATGCAAGTGACAGGGAAACTAGATATGGAAAGATCTACCACTACACAAGTGTGTATATATAATAAACTGAAGCAGTAAGCAAAGTAAGGTGCGAACAGGTAAAGTAAACAGGGGTACAAAGATAAGTATAAGAAATTAACCATTAATTTATAGGAATGTACACACAAACCTATAGACCATGGGGTCGTTTAGCAAGGCCTACCGTATAAGAAGTCCCATAACCGACTTATACGTTAGGGGTTGGTTGAAATGCAATGTTTTATGCTATGACATGCAAGGTATGCTGTTATGTTATGTTCATACAAGTGCAACTCACTCACTACGACTCTATGCGCATAGACCTTTAGTTCCCCCTTTTTGGAGCGTGCAAGACTCCCAGGATACTCCCGTAGTGGCAAACGGAAGCGGTGGGTTGGGCCGCGCCCACCTTTAAGTTGGTATATGCACTACCTAACCTAGACCTATCGTACACCTCAACGCAAAACCGCGGAGCATTTGCGTACTCTTACTGGCTGGACCACCAGACTTTTATGGCGAAGTGCTAATTCCACACTTAGCGAGCCCGAGCATCAACGTCGGTGTAATGACCGCCAACACTAAGGACCCACCACCTTGTGCACATGCAACATGTTCTACTATTTATCTACGAACTTTAACATAAACCACCTGGGCTTAACTTGACCAACCAAGTACCAAACTGAGTCACAATCTCCAGGATCAACAATCCGCACCAACCCCCACCGAGCCTACAACTCGAGGTACCAAACCATCCAAACTCCCGTGACCACGGAGTGCGAGTGAATGTGTTCTTTGTTAGTCTTGAGCATCTTCTATACTCCTACGACTTATGGTTAATCTTGGACTCCCCGAGGGTTACCGTGTAAGGGGCTCGCTATGGTACTAGTAACTGTAATGGGTTGACACCCCAAAGTTCCCTTTCTCAAGATACTTACTGTTATTGGTATCTACCCATAAGAATTCCCTTCTACTGTTTCACTTGAGTTAGACCTAAGTGCTTAAGACACACTAGGGGAAAGACAATCTTTCTTCAATCCCGAGGACAACCTTACTCCTAACCCACCAAGTACACTTTCCTCACATAAACTTCCTTGGGTGGACTCACAACTATCTAATCAACCCATGTGCACCACCTGCACCCCATTTCCACCTAGTATGTCACTAAATTCCTAAGTTTCACAGTTTTACTATACGCAGACCAAACTAACTACATGAAGCTTACAACTAGAGGTACTCCAAATATTCATCCAACTGACCCAAGCTATTTATTGGAGATCTATCATGATATTATAAGGCAATTTCCAGAGAATCACATTTTTCCCAATATTATTAATAATTAAAACAATTTTTCCAAAATACAACTTCTTAATGTTTGAACTACAAGTGCACTCTTCTGACTTCCAATGCCTACTAAAAATTTTACGTAAATCAAGGGTACCTAGTAATCAGTAAATATGAATTTTTTAGGAATTTACAGCAAGGTTTACAATTATTAGAAATTCTAAAACCCATTAATTTTCAATTATTTCCAAAGGAGGTACCCTCATATGAACTTCAAACATTATGCAAATGTTTACAGAGGTGATTCATACGGAAATATTCAGCCCTACAAAATTTGACCATATTCCATTGAGGTTACATTTGTAATTTCCACAAAGGTCATATTTGCAATTAATTCCAATTTGAACTAGAAGTACCAAAAATATCAATCAAAAAATTATGAGAAAATTACTGTGGGTTCATAATAGTATGAAATGACATCCAGCAAAGTTTCATGAAATTACAGAAAACTAACACCCTAAAATTAATCATCCCAAAAATGGCCAACAATACGAATAATTATAATTTGGACCTCCAAAGGTCTTCCAATGGTTATAATAGAATTTCCAGGGATTAATAACATCGAAACTAAGTTGGTGACAGAAGTTGATTAATCACTAGGTATTAATCCTTCCTAAATCCCAAAAATCTAAATATTTACAAATCTACCCATGGATTTATTCACTAAGGTTTACAACTCCAAACCTCTTCAATTTCACAAGGGAGGCTTCTCTTGTCACCATGACCAACTACCCGAAATTTTAGGTCAAACCATAAAGGTTTGACCCCTCTTCCTTCATTGACCTCTATATGCACCCCTTAGGGTTTACCCTAGAGTTTAAGGGCAGACCAAGCGCAACTCTTCCATAATTGGCTCCTTGGGGTGTCCCATACACCCCAAGTCAGTGACCAAAGTCACTTCTTCAATAAGTGGGAGGAAGCCCCTCCACACTCCATTATTAGCCTAGGTCCATCTTTACCCTAATCTAACTCCTAAGCATACATATGTCCAAGGGAAATTCCCTATCTTGTCCAAGTCCAACCAACCCAAAACTTTGGCCAGAGGTCAGTGAATGGTCACCCAAGGTCCCACCAAAATTTGGTGAGGATTAGGGTTCTTTAGGGTGCCTAATTGGGGTGCATTTAGCAATTAGCCACTTTGCAATTTACTAGGGTAAACCACCTCCAATGCCCACCAAATTTGGACCAAGGGTTGGCATGGGTGAGGGTGATTTGCACCCCAAATTCGAGACCAATTGGCTTTGTGAGGGAGTGGGGGCACTCACCCAAAGTTTTTCCCTAACCTAGGGAGCCTAGGGTTGACTTTGTGAAATGCCCTATCAAATCAACTCCAAATGGGTTGAGATTTTTACCAGAGACCTAACATGATCTCTAAGTCCACACAATAAAATTTGGGAGGATTTTGAGGTGCTTAAAACACCTAATAAAATCACACATGGATTATTAAATTTTTCCAAAAACTATAAAAAAATATTCTCCAAAAATTCTGATTTTTGGATATGCCTATAAATACATAAGAATAGCCTACACCCCAAATTTCAAGTCATTTGGTGTTCTGGATTGATGTGGGCATCCAAATCAATCTCTGGTCAGCCCTATGGACAGACCCCACCAAAATGAGTGATGTGATCTAACCAGGGCTCCAAACCGAGTGAACTAAATTTTTTAATAAACTAGACATCGAGGGCTACAACATTGGTGTTGAACACTTTTTCATTTGAAGGGCCTAGGTATTTTTAATATTTAATTCAAAACGCTGCCAGATATGTGACAAAATACACATAATAATAATATTCATTTCATTCATATGAATGATTCCTGCACGAATCTTGAAGCAGCTTGGACGGCATCGGGTCGTCTTCTCCAGCGAATCGACGACTTTGATAGCCCACGCCTGGGCTGCCTTCAACCTCGTTTTCCCGGCCACCCTCACATCCCCCCGGCCGGCAAGTGCCATCACCACCTCCGTTGAGGTGGTGGCCGGCGATAGGAGGTCGTTTGCCAGCCGGTGGTAGCCGGAGTAAGGGTTTCGGTGAGGGGGAAAATGCTCGAAAACGAGCACCTTTGGGTGCATGATTCGAGCCCGTTTGAACTCGAATCAAGCCCCAATTAGATTAAGATCTAAGCACTGAGAGGGAGGAGGAGGATCAGACTTGTGTGGGGGCCTGGTGGCGCGTGCTCCGGCAGTTGGCCATGGCCGGTGGTGGAGCTTTTGTTGCCAAGCCTATCTAGCCTTCCTCTACCCGATTTTCTCTGGAAGCTTGGGGGTTTCACTCCTCTCCGACCTCTAAAGGTGATAGGGGGTTCAATTGAGGGTGGTGGTGGCTTTAACCCCTTGTGCCATTAATGGCCTCTTCACCTCCCTCCCCATGGCCGACCCTATGCATCACCCCTGCCTTAATTCCCCCTAGAAATGGCTGGAATCTTCTCAAATTCATCAGAGAAGATGAATGGGGGTGTGAATGAGGGATGCCAAGGGGTGTATCTCCTTAATGGTCATGAATGGCCTCTTTTTCTCTCACCAAAATTGGGGAAAACCCTCATTTTCTCTCTCCTACTCACCATGGCCGATTTTCCACTCCTCCTATGTTTAATGTTAGCCTACAAGGCTGGTTGACCACTCAATTGTGCTAGCCCAAAAGGGATTGGGCTAGGTTTAAGAGATTTGACCTAATTTGGGCAAGTTTGACTTTTGGTCAAATTGACAAATTGGGTGGCCCTAGGATGGGGCTTTTGGGTTCAGTGGACTCCAAATTAAATTTAGAAACTACTGGTGGGGTCAATTTGGTCACATGGGCCTTGGTTGACCCAATATAAGTTGATTTGACCAAAATAGGCTAAGTTGACTTTGGTCAAATTGAGCTCTAGGGTTGACCCAGTCATGGGGCTTTTTGATCCACTGGGTCCCCTATGATATTGTAACACTATGGGTAGGGTCAATTTAATATGGTGGTGGTCAATTAGGGCACTTAGTGAAGAATTGTCATTTTGACCTAAAAGGGTATATAGGTCAATTTACACCACTGGGGGTCCCATGATGGGGCTTTTAGGTCTACTAGGTCTCTTATGATATTTTAGACCTAGATGTTGTTGGATCGTGTGACTCCCTTAGAGGGGGGGGGGGGGGGTGAATAAGGGCGTGTGACGCCCTTAGAGGGGGGGAGGGTGAATAAGGGTGTGTTTAAAATATGATTTTTGCTTAAGAATTTTTAAAAAAACTTTACTTTTCTAAAAAATACTTCTAAACAATTTCCAATCAATGTGATTTTTTAAATTAATTCAAATCCAAATTTCTAAGTTAAAGATTATGCAACCAAAAATGTAATTAAAGAAAAAGACATAATTATATTAATAAGGAAATTTGCATATAATAAAAATGATCTTAACAATGCTTAAGATCAAGGCACAAATATGATAATAAAATTTCAATAATTTGGGTTTACCAATCCTTCTCCCAAGGATCGGAAGGCTATCACTTGTCTCTCCCAAGACCAAGCCCAAGCCTATCCACTAGGTTTTCCCAAGATCTAGACGTAGCACACGAGGCCACGATTTCCTACCAAGCCACGCAAGGACTTGGACGCTCCGCACAAGGAAGCGATTTTCCCATAAGCCACACAAGGACCTAAATGCCACGCACAAGGAGGCGATTTCCTCCTAAGCCACATAAGGACCTAGACGCCATATGCAATGCGGCGATTTCTCCTAAGCCACACACAGACTTAGACGCCACGCACAAGGCGGCGATTTTCTCCTCCGATTACAAAATGATAAGATAAAATAAAAAATAAAAATTCAGATATGAAACTCCCTAAATATGAAGCTCTGAAGACGACGCCGAGTCCTTGCAAAGATTGCCTGAGATACTGCGCACGGACCGTCTCTTCTTCGCTCTTGAACGTTCTTGCCAAAATGGGAGTTCTCGGAGTTCTGGAGCTCTCTGGATGGAATGCACTCAGGAAAGGACTTGGAGATCTCAAGAACTGAATTCCACGAAGTTTTGAACTCTTTTAAGAAAAAGAGCTGTCGCCATCCGATAGCTACTGTCGCCGGAATCCGATATCTCGAGAAGCTGCCATGTGTCCCAATAAAACAAAGTTTCTGCGTGAAGTTGAGGTCATGGTTGAGACGTGGGCTGTCGGATATCCGATAGCACTGTCGGATATCCGTTAGCTAAGGTAACTGCTGCACGTCCTGGATTTATTGGAAGATCGTGGGCTGTCGGAAATCCGTTAGCGATATCGGAAATCCGTTAGCTATCTGTCGAAAATCTGGTACTGCTGTCGGAAATCCGATAGCTCCTCTGCATTTTTGCCATCCGAAACTTCTCCAGAATGTAGATAGAGTCATTCTCATCTCCGAAATGGGGTGGCACGTTCCGTAACTCTTCCTGAATTGAAAGTTATTGCCGTTTGAAGTTTAACATACAAAACTCGTCATTTTGTCTTTTTGATCCATGAACGAGGACGTGTTTCTTTATTTAACATGTATCACCTGTACATATAAACACACAAAAGAGCATATCAAATCATCATGGTATTTGTTATTCTCAAACCAAGAGATGCGGAAAGCAAGCTCCAACAATCTCCCCATTTTGATAATAACAAATACCCATATGAGAAATTAGTGAGTTTATAGATAAGTGCGATAAAAGATATGCATGAATAAAAGGTATACTGCGTGATAGATTTTACTCCACCTAAATATCTATGGCACTAGATTTCTCATTTTATTCTCCCCCTTTTGTTATTACCAAATGTGGGTTGTCATGATCGAGCAATATCACTCCCTCTACATAGACGCTTTCCATGAAAACTTTTTAATATACTCCTCCTAAATTGTATTCTCCCCCTAAATGTATGCTCCCCCTAAATGTTATAATTAATTGCAATGGTGCATTCTGAAAAATTAAGATTAGTAACAGATTTCTTGAATTTATATTTCTCCCCTTTTTGAGATTATCAAAAGTTATTTTGAAATAAAGAATTAATAATTATGAAGAAATAATAAATATGGGAGTATATAAGAGTAATTGATTTTATGTCGAGAAGAAAAATAGGATGCAATCAAAAGCTTGTTAAATACTACTTGTTGAGAAAAATATAAGCATGATGCAACATAAAGTAGTAAGCAACATAGCTAACATGATAAAGTAAGCATTCTATTTTAAGATACCACTTGCTTAAAGGAAAACACAGTGTTAAAAATAATAAGCACTCTTAAACATAAACATCATTTTAGAAGATAAAACCATATAAAGGATAATGAGTTTTAAATTTGAAAAGTTGATGTTTGAGTTAAAGATTGAAGAGATGATATTCCATTAAGATAAAAAAATTGCAAGCATGATTTCATAATATCAAGAAAAGATACACAAACTACAATGTAATAAAATTTGCATTTCAAGTAAACATAAACATTGTAGCGGCCATGCTTTATTATCTAGTGTATTTACTTAAGTTTGTAGAGATTAGAGTAGATGAGCATTATGATCCAATTCTCATGAGTAGAAGTTTTATGAAAGATAATGATGTGTACAAAGTAGTGTTTTGATAAAGTATACAAGTGAATCAATCAAAAACACATGACATATATAATGAAATAACACAACATTAAAATACACAAATAATATTACTTCCACACTATTTCAATGCACATGAATAAATAGTACAACTACCAAGGTGCTCCGCACACACAATGCTTATTAAGACTTATCAGGGGTGCAAAGTAGTGCTTGGGGGATCACTTTTATACTTTTTAGCTTTATTTTTAATTTTTTTGTGATCCGGTGTACTAAAGAGAAGTGGTGTATAAATTATTTGCTACAAGACACTTTAAAATTCTTAGCCAAGGTGCTCAACCTCACAATGCTCATTAAGACTTATCAGGAGGGTGAGTAGTGCTTGGTGGAGTTTTCCTTGTCATTTATTATTTGCTTTTTAGTTTAGTGACTAAGGACTCCGAATTCACTTGTTTTGCAAACATAGCATTTTAAACCACATTTCTCTAAAGAATAAGTGCATGAAAGACAAAGAATTGTAATAACCAATTCAATGTTGTGTAGGTAATCTATTTAGGTATTTTAATTATTTATGTTATTACACTACACAATCATGTAAGAATAAGATTGTAAACACATGTAGGTTATCAAAAATAAGTGAGTGAATGAATCATTATCAAACATAATACATTACTCATACTTAGAGGCATGCTAAACATTTCTACAAATGTTTATCTACAATCAATTTCATTGCACATAACATGATAATTTTCAAGGCATGACAAATACAAAACAATGTTTTTAAGAAACTTGAAAGTTAAATTAAACATTGTATTTAATCTTTAATTGATATAATTAATCATCCATCCTTGACAATGGCAATGAATAACAATCAGTTTTTTTTTATATAAATTTTTGAAAAAACATTTTGTATATATGCACAAAACAATAAACACGCATAAAGAAAAACATATTTTTGTTCTTTGAAATTGTTTTGTAAGTTTATATTTGTTTTTTTTATATATATATATTCTCTGGAAATCATAGAAGTCTTTAATAGCCTTTTCAGTAAATGATATTCTATGCCAGAGAAATAAACAAAAATAATGTATGAGAAAATACATATATATTTTTTAAAAGAAATAAAATTTTGTTTTAAAAGGAATACAAAGATAGAAAACTTTTTACAAACACACAGAATTTTAAAATAATACCAGAAATAATTCAAAACAAAAAAAAATATTTTGGAGCAAAGGAGCTAACGACGGGCATTAACTTCTTAACGCCAAAACAGAACTGCATTTCTTGATGTTTTGAAAAATATTTTTCTCAATTCATTTGTATTATAAAGAGACCTTCCTTCAGTTGAAATTTCAGAGTATATTGATTAGATTTGAAGGCTCTTTTAGCATGTATTTGGTGATTTTTCAAATACTTGTGTTTGGTAAAATCATTAAAGCTCGAAATATTAAAATATGCAAACACATGATGCAATGTTAGAAAAAAAATTATGCATGATTTATGTATAAAGAGTGAGATAATGTTCATGCAAACAATATGCATGATTTATGTATAAAGAGTGACAATTCTATTTGTTTTCATCTTGTTGATATCAAGTTAATTCATAGGTCTAAAGATAATGAGATTCATGCAAACAATAAAGATGCACATCATACACACAAAACAAGATATGAAACTATAATACCAATTGCAATCATATATTTTATAATTCCGAAGGTTGATAGAATTAGTTGATTTAAGATAGGTCTTGATGGATCATGAATTATGATATATGATTATAGTGAATTTTATCATAGGATATTAATAGATCATGGTGGTGATTGTGAAATCATATTCATCATTTTTGTAAATTTTCTTTTTGATTTTAATTTTTAGAAATTAGACAAAACAAATACAAGGTATTTGACAACAATGATAGTAAAAATAATTTTTCAGAGAAAATCAGAATTTTTAGGAAAAAATGCTACCGCCAGCGTTAGTGATAACGTCTGGCGTTAGCAATAGATTTACTATATTTGATTTAAAACACATTGTTTTTGATATTATTTGATTCTGATTTTTCTCGATTATGATTTTCAATATAGGGGCTATTATATGCAGCAAAAAAATAGACAAATATGCAATTAGTTGCGCATTTAATATTTTAGCCTAAGTCCCCTAAAAATCCATTTAAATCTAATTTTGAAAGAAATTTCATTAGTCTTGATAATATCATTTAGAAAATTTAGCATTCAATTTATAATGATAATATAATACATTTATAGGCAAAGGATTTAAAAATGATAAAACAAAAAGAAAAGATAGATCACTTAATAATTATGACTTTATGTTCAATTTAATTCAATTTTGATTTGATAAACATTAGGCATAAAATGTAAAAGTCATATATCATAATATATCTAAGTGACCATAAACAAGTTAGCTCAAAAATAAGAAAACAAACAAAAGAAAAAGCAATTAAGCATATCATGAAGTAGAGTACTGATATTTCATTTTTAATTAATTTCTACTTCATGCAATATAATGATTCCTAGTGAATGAGAGACTTAGGTATCCAAAGGGGACCAAGTGTGATGGTTCCTTTGGGTGCCCAAATACATCATGTCGGCTTTTGGAGAGATAGTGATGAATGGGCCTTTACAAGTGGAGTTAGTGTTTCGTTTTTAATTTTGGGCCTCCATTCATACTTTGGTTGTTTATCTTTTAAATTCATATTATGATTATTTGACATCTTTTTGGAATGATAGTTGTTTGAAAAATAATTCATTTGGGATTTATGTTTATTCAAATTATTTTTCAAAATACATTGATGTTGATAATCATAATGAATTTTATTATATTGATTCTTTGAGAGTTTATAAGAGTGATGGTCTTTCTTAAGAATTGAATTTTGAAAAAGTGGGTTACAATATGTTTTAAATGATTGGTTCTTATTTTGATGATTTTCATTTTCACTCTTTCTTATAGACGTACTCTTATAATATGAAGTTAAGCTTTTAGACTTTTGATAATTTGATAAACTAGAAATAAAAGATGTTTTATTATATAAAAAGTTTTGAATAAACATTTTTAAAGATTCTAATTTATCCTTTAAATTATCATTTTCTTTTAACATTTTTTCATTATGCTCTTTTGAAGCTAAAAGACCTTTTTCCAAAACCTTGAGTTCTTCTTTAAATGTATTATAATCAAAACAAGGTTTAGCATTTTCAATTAAAGAGCATGAACAAGAATTTGAAACATCAATATAAGATTCTACTTTAGCGTTTGCTTTTAAAGTTTTATTTTCTAAACGTAATTTGGAATTAGCTAGTTTCAACTTTGTAATTTTACGTTTAGCAAATTTTAGCACATGAAATGTAGAAATAGAATTAGTTACTAAAAGAGAAGATTTAGACTTTCTTACCTTGCTATAGTTTCCGTCTTCTCTTTTGCTTGATGTTTTGCCATCAACTGAGTCCAATATTGTGACGTTGTCTTCTTCATCTTCCTCTTCCAAACAAGAGTGTCCATCATCCTTTTCGCTTGATGAGCATTCTATTGATCCATCCTTTGTGTAGCTTTCTTGAATATTTACATAGGCTTGCATATTCTCCGGTTCTTGTAAATGTTCCGTACCTGTAGAAGGAGAATCATAAGTTCTTTTAAGAAAACTCCAAATTTCATATGCGGTAGGTAAAGTATAAATAAGTTTGAAAATATTTTGGTCTAACGCACAAAACATACTATTCATAGATTTTGCATTTAAAATAATTTCGTTTCTAGTTAGTACGCTAGATGGCTTTTTAATAGTAATATTCCAAGAGACGTCATTATTCCCGGTTGTTAAGCCGATTTGGAATAACCTCCCTCTGATACCAATTGTTGGATCTTGTGACGCACTTAGAGGGGGGGGGGGGGGGGGGTGAATAAGGGCAATTTAAAACTTTAATAATTTTTGTAACTAACGAAACAATATATGAAAATAGAGACAAATAATTGAATTTAAAAACAAGATTTTATTTCATCAAAGATAATGAGTAGAAATAATTCCAATAAAGCTTGGAATCAAAAGCTTACAATTAATAAAATCTCTTGTCTCTTTTCACCGGCCCTTCTCCTAAGGACCGGTTGGCTATAGCCTATATCTCCCAGATATAGACACTAGCCTCCCCCTAAATCAAATCTTGATCTAGACGCAGCACACACGGCGGCGATTTTCTCCCAAGCCACACAAGGACTTGACACCGCACACAAGACGATGATTTACCCTAGACCACACAAGGATCTAACACCACACACAAGGTGATGATTTCCCCTAAGCCTCACACAGACTTAGACGCCGCACGCAAGACGATGATTTCTACAACGATTACAAGATGAATGTAAAGATAAGATCAAATACAAAATAGAAGTTCAGATATGAAACTCCCTAAATATGAAGCTCTGAAGATGACGCCGAATCCTTGCAAAGATTGCCTGAGATACTGCGCATGGACAGTCTCTTCTTCGCTCTTGAACGTTCTTGCCAAAATGGGAGTTCTCGGAGTTCTGGAGCTCTCTGGATGGAATGCACTCAGGAAAGGACTTGAAGATCTCCAGTACTGAATTCCACGAAGTTTTGAACTCTTTTTAAGAAAAAGAGCTGTCGCCATCCGATAGCTACTGTCGCCGGAATCCGATATCTCCAGAAGCTGCCACGTGTCCCACTAAAACAAAGTTTCTGCGTGAAGTTGAGGTCGTGGTTGAGACGTGGGCTGTCGGATATCCGATAGCACTGTCCGATATCCATTAGCTAAGGTAACTACTGCACGTCCTAGAGTTATTGGAAGATCGTGGGCTGTCGGAAATCCGTTAGCGATATCGGAAATCTGTAAGCTATCTGTCGGAAATTCGGTATTGCTGTCGGAAATCCGATAGCTCCTCTTCATTTTTGCCGTCCGAAACTTCTCCAAACTGTAGATGTAGTCGTTCTCATCTCCGAAATGGGGTGGCACGTTCCGTAACTCTTCCTGGATTGAAAGTTATTGCCGTTTGAAGTTTAACATACAAAACTCGTCATTTTGTCTTTTTGATCCATGAACGAGGACGTGTTTCTTTATTTAACATGTATCACCTATACATTATAAACACACAAAAGAGTAGATCAAATACATCATGGTATTTGTTATTCTCAAACCAAGAGATGCGGAAAGCAATCTCCAACAGATGTGTGGTCAACTTGGCATGGTGGAGGTCAATTGACTCTAATTAGGCTACTTTGACCAATTTGGGGTTAGGGTTGACTTTGGTCAATCTGGCCTCTTTGGTTGACCCCAATGGGCCCTTGGTTCTCTAAGGGGACCCCTAGAGGGTTAGGGATACTATGGTGGGGTCAAATGGTCAAGTTGAGGCCTTAAAGTCCAACCCTAAGCTTGGTAACTGGAAATTGCTATTTGCAGACCAAGGTGGTTTTCCTCTTTCCTAAGCTCACAAGGTCTTGGGTTCTTCCTATGGTTTTGTCATGACCTAGTCATGACAAAACTAACTTAGGGGTCTAGTAGTTTGGGGGATGTTACAACTATGATCTATTAATATCCTATGCTAAAATTCACTATTATCATATATCATAATTCATGATCTATCAAGAATTATCTTAAATCAACTATTTCTATCAACCTTAGGAATTATGAAATATATGATGGCAATGTTATTATAGTTTCATATCTTATTATGTGTGTGATGTGTGTCACCAATGTTTACATGTAATTTAGACCTTAGAATCATCTTGTATCATTAAGATCAAATCAAAAGTTTAATCATTTCATTCTAGGTCTAAAGAAAATTAATTTGAAAACTTCGCATATTACATGCAACATTATCTCCATTAATCCTATGTAATAACATTGCATTCAAACTCATCATCCTAGCATCACTTCTTGGTCTATGCTTATATATTTATGCTAGGTATAACACTTACAATGTTATTCAAATTTCATGATAACTATGTGATTTGAAATTATATATAATACTAAAATTCCAACAAACACATAGTTTATGGATTAATCATTAGAATATTTATGAATATTGTTTCATGAATCATGTATTATCATGCAAAACCAAAGATCAATAAATTCAATTATTGAATGGCATTTTATTTTAAAACTATATATTTGTGATCTTTGTCTTTGATATGATAGCATGATCATCATTTTCTAGACTTACAATTCAAACATGCTCATTCAAAAGAAAATCACCAAATCATATTGTCATAAGTCTAGAAGAATTAGAATTTACATACGTCATGATGATCTAACATATATTCTATGCAAAATACTCTATAATCATAAATCATAATTCATGTTCTATCAAGAAATTTCTCAAATCAATAAAAGGAATTATGAATTCTATGATAAAAATTTGAATAATGTTTTCTTTTCGTTATTTGGTGTATTGATATACTTTGCTAGTGATTGCATGTATCTCTCATATTTGTAGACTCTAGAATCAACTTTGTAATGAAAGTATTAATCAATCTTAATCATCACTTTATTCTAGATCTATAATTTGAAACTCTCTTTAGGAATACATGCAATATTAATATTAATCTTATGACATGACATTAAATCCAAAACTCAACATACTAGCTTTATCACTTATTGAATATTAGTAATTGTGCTAGTTATCATATATCGTCATCTCATAAAAGTAGAAAAACTATGCGGCTTTATATAACTCACCACATTAAACAAAACCCATAGTTTATATATCAACCCTTAGATTTAAAGCATAGGTTGTCCAAAAGATTATTTCATCTATGACTTCATATCTCACAATAATGGGGGCTTAGGGTTGTTTGCATTAGAGACCTAACCTCTAAGTCATGTCTTGTCCTTAACCGGGGAGGGTTCCAGTGGGGCCTTGCGAGGCACTAGGGGGAAAGAGTGCTAGGTTGAGTGTTCTCTAGTGTGTGCATATGGGACTAACACCCCAACCTACGACATGCGTGCAACTCCTCATGCCCATCCGTCACTTAGTACGGGGCTAAGGTGTGGACATTTAGTCGGGGTAGTCTTTAATCTTAGGACATACTTATATTACTCACCGCATGATCTTTTTATTTACTTATCACTTAAATCATGCATATTTTGGGTTGTTTAATAAAAAATGTCCTCTTGTGTCTTCATAATTTATCTTATCATGATTAAATGGTTTTGTAAAACACAAGAATTTGAAAAAGCCAAAGTTTCATTCAAATTTGATCCACCTAGAGATCTCCAAAAATTCTGAAATTTCAGCATGGAACTACTCTAAGGACACTTAATCAATATCAAAAATCAAAAATTTAAAATTCTCAAAAAATCACGTACTGTTTGTCGCGCTATCACTAGCGCCGGCGCTAGCGTGGGTGTTTGATTTTTCTGATTTTTAAAATTTTTAAAAATCTATAAAATATTTTAGTTCATATGTACTACTTAGTTTTTGTGTTCCTGACTTTTTGTAATTTTGTTTTTATTCATATTATGAAAAATCAAATAAAAATTTCATAATTCAAAAATACAAAAATATGTTTTTGTTATTTGTGTTTTATTCATGTTATGAAAAATCAACTACAAAAGTTCAAAATTCAAAAATACAAAAATATGTTTTTGATATTTGTGTTTTATTCATATTATGAAAATCTACTACAAAAATTCAAAAATTACAAAAATATGTTTTTTTTTGTGATTTTCTATTTTTTAATTGATTTAAAAATGATAAAACAAAAAAAAAACTGTATGATCTTTATTGTCAATATCAAACATGTATGAATTCTATTATTTAGAATTATTTACAATGTTAAAATTTATTTCTTGAAATGACTATGAACATTGTTTTGTTTATCATGCTTTGATATATCTATTTAAAGTGCATCAATTGTATTGAAAAATATGTAGAACCAAGCTTAGCATGCCTCTAAGTATGAGTAAATGTATTATGATTGATAATGATACCTTTCACTCACTTATTTTGGTAATCAACATGTGTGTTTAAATCTAAAAATGCTTGCTTGCATATTGTATTTGTACAATGAATTAAATCTTGCATAAGTTTATTGCCTACACTACATTTGAATTGCACTTATGAAATTTAGAAAAGTGGTTAAGTTAAAAATTTGGGTTTGCAAAACAAGTGTATTCGAAGAATGTTGTCTCACAAATGTGAACAAAAAAAATTATATATGTAGACAGATATAACTCCACCAAGCACTACTTGAACCTCCTGATAAGTCTTCATAAGCATTGTGAGGTTGAGCATCTTGGAAAGAATAGTAAAGTGTCTTGTGCAAACCTTAGTTATTACACCACTTTGTTAAAAAAATATGTGCATTAAAAGTGTGTGAAAGTAATTTACTTGTGTTTTATTGTGCACTTTACTTTACATATGTCTTGTATTTTGTTGATTTAAATCAATTGTTAACATTGCCCAAAATACACTTATGTGCACATCATTATCTTTCATAACACTTCTTCTCACGAGTATTGGATTCTAATGCTTTATCTATACTACTCTTTATATAAGAAATGCACTAGATAACCTAGCATGATCTCTACAATGTTTTGGTATTTCTTGAATTTAAAATTAAGTAACATTGTAGTATAATCTTTCTTTGATATGTTCATTTCATGCTTGGTATCTTTCTGAAAAACTTTGAGATTTCCAAAAGGTTACAACATCTTTACATTTTGAACTTAAACTCATATTTATAATTCTAATTTTCATGCTTACAAAAAGATGTTTCTTATAATCTTCTGCTATACTAACACTCTTATCTATTTATTTGAAATCTCTTCAATATGATGCTTAAACTCTTTATCATTTCATATATTAAAAAGCTCGACCATGCTTTATCATTTTAAAATGCCTCCTTACTACCCTCACCCCACCTTCTTTTGATAATACCAAAAGGGGGAGATTAATTGAAAAAATCTATATAGGAGAAATATTGAAGAATAAGGGGAGACTAATTCATGAAAACTATCATTTAGGGGGAGTAAAACATAAATTGCATTTATGTAGGGGGAGCATTAAGATAGGAGGAGTATGCACATTATCATGCTTATCATATACTATAGTTGCACTATCATCTTGCTTATCCTATACAATAAACACTATTGTTGATTTCTTGCTTAGAGGATTTGTTATTATCAAAAGGGGGAGATTGTTGGACATGTGTGTCACATCCCTTTGTTTAAGAATAACAAATCCCATATTGTATTTAATATTGCTTGTAGTGTGTCTATAATGTGCAGGAACTATAGGTACAATACTCCACGGGTAGAAGGCAGCATGGAAACAACTTTTTGAAAGGAGCAGCACTACCGCCAGCGCTATCGCTAATGCCAGGCGCTAGCTCAGTTGGTTCCGTCTCAGCGGTTTCATCTCAGTTTCCGTCTCAGCGGTTAGCCTCGTCTAAACGGTTCCTTAGTGCTACCGCCAGCGCTAGTGCTACCGCCTGGCGCTATCTCAAGTTCTTGCACAGCGCCACGCCACCGACGGTTTCGCAACCGCTCCAAACGAACGCTACTGCAGGCGCTAGGAGCTACCGCAGGCGCTATCTCCAAGTTCTATAAAATGAGCCAACTTCGATCATTTTGAAAAATCCATCCCAGAGAGGTTGCTTGTGCCACAATTCCAGTGTTGTTATGCTGCCGAAGATGGATCTCCCACAAAAAGCTTAAGGAGAATTCTGGAGGAGGACAATGTCACGGTACATCCGAAGGACGATCGCTTCGACCTCGCTTATGCTACAACGATACTTCATCCTCATCTTCAGAAATCTCATATAGGGAGTTTTTATTATTGTCATTGTTATCTTTATTCCATACTTTCTTTGTAACCGTTTAGTTAATTTGCCTTGTGTTGGCGACTAGGTCTGGGTAGGACTTAGGGGGAAATTTGCCTTGTGTTGGCGACTAGTTCTAGGTGATTAGATCTAGGGGGCTCGAGGCCATTTCCGGGGAAGCATTGGCTAGAGCGGCTTGAGGCCTTATCCAGGGAAGGATAGGCTAAAGCCAACCGGTTTGTGGGGATACAAGTCGGTATAGAAAAGGAAAAGAAATTTACATTTGTACGCCTCCGATTTCTAGCGATATAGAAATCAAATTTATGTAAACACTTTTTCTCATATAATATAATCATGTCTCTTTTGTGTTTACTTGATTTCTATCATTTGGCGTAATCTCTATTATATTGTGTTCTAAGATTTCAAATTACTTTATCTAAATTGTTTATTTCAATCTCTTTCATCATAAAACAATTTAGTACTTGTTTCTAAAATTGCAAATCATAATTTTCTATTCATTTAGCTAAATTGTTATTTTACCTTCTCATATTATAAAACAATTTAGTAATAATCATAACATTATAAGAAAGAATTTTTAATCCCTTATTCACCCCCCCCCCCTCTAAGGGCGCTGTAAGATCCAACAACAGCAACATGAAATTTGGACGAGAGTGGTTGTATTCAAAGGTGGAGGCGATGGCGTTGCGCTTTCGGGGTTTTGGAGGAGGAGGAAGTGGCCGAGCACATCATGCATGCAAAGGTGGTGATGATTCAAGGTGGTGGCGATGCATACATGGTGGCGGTCGAAGCAACATTGAAATGATCCGTCCGAGCACCATGTCGACGAATTTGACTTGCATATGAACCTTGGATGCGACAGCGGGACACTGCACCTGAATCCCCCCAGGCCTGCCGTAATCCTACAAAATAAAAATATCTATTAGATTTGAACATAAATTATATTTTTACGAAAATTTATAAAAATAACAAACAAATGTGATAATTTATTTAAATATTTAATAAGATATTAGCATAAAATGATGACTAAAATACCAGTCATCAGTTGCCATGGCCGAAATTGGATCTTTTGGTGCCATGCCTCTCTTGCAATTGGAGAGCCCGAAATCTTCAGGAAAGTGGGGGGTTTCTCTCCTCTCCGACCTCTGATGGTGTTAAAAGCTCCAATTGAGGGAGGGGGAGGTTACAACATTGATTGCAATTAATGGCCATTAGAGGGAGGTTTTCTGCTAAGTGAAATCCCTTCAAATCTAGCCACCATATGGCATGTAAAAGCTCTTAATCTTCTAGTAACAGCTAGGGGAGATGAATGCTCATCATATGGGGGAGGATTGAGGGGTCAATGCATTGAATCACCATGAACGTTCTTCCTCTCTCTCTAATTTGGGGGAAACCTTCACCTTCTCTCTCCTAGTCATAATTTGCTAAAATTTAGTGGCAAATTGAGTAATTCTCGACCCCATGCGTCAGTGGGCCACTTCAATTGGGTCTAACCCAAGTGTATTGGGCTTGGTTAGGTAAAAATAGGTCATTTTGACTTAAATTTATGGTAGAGTTGACTTTGGCGAATTTGACCATTTGGGCTGACCCCAATGGGTGCCTAGTCACCCATTGGCCTCCCTTAAGGGTTAGAAAGGTCTAGGTAGGGTCAATTTGGCAAGGTGAGGGTCAATTGACCCTTAATAAGCCACTTTGACAAAAATAGGGCTATTGTTGACTTAAGTCAAATTGGTCAAATTGGTGGCCCCATGATGGGGATGTTTTGTCCATTGGGTCCTTAATATCCTCATAAGGATAAGGGCAAGGTCAATTTGTCATGGTGGAGGCCAATTGAGCCTAATTAGGCTACTTTGACCATTTTAGGGCTAGGGTTGACTTTGGTCAAATTGGCCTCTTTGGTTGACCCCAATGGGTCCTTGTTTCTCCAAGGGACCCCTAATGGGATAAGGATGCTATTGTGGGGTCAAAGCGTCAATGTGTGGCCCTAAAGTCCAAACTTAGGCTTGGTAACTTAAAATTGCTTTTTGCAGACCACTGTGGTTTTCCTCCTTCTTGCCTAAGCTCTCATGGTCTTTTGTGCTTCCTAGGGTTTTGTCATGACCTAGTCATGACAAAACCAACTTAGGGGTCTAGTTGTTTGAGGGATGTTACAGCACAGACTTCCTACCCAGCGGAGTAGAGATATCATAGTCATCAATATAGACATCTCCATGAGTACGAAGGATAGAAGGGTCTCAGGCCTTGTGTGCTGAGTTTGGGTTGAATCTCTCTAAGGTCTCACCCTCATCTGGAGCCTTCTTCCATATCATAGGAGAAGTTATTCTCTTCTTCAAATTCCTTTTCTCGCCTTGCTTGTGGTGTTGGTTGAACCAAGAAGGACGTTTGTTGGAAACGCTGCCCACAATATTCCAAATTTGGAGAAGTCTGTAAGTCAATGATAAGTATAATTTGTATTTGATATATATTTGTTGTGACATTTGTAGGTTAGGACATCATACATCTTAAGTATAATGTATTAAGATCAAGCAAAAATGATTAAGGCATATATCGTCGTGTCAACAAGGTACACACAACAATATCATTGAGAGAACTCAAAGAAGGCAATAGAAGAAGTCAAGTCAAATATCGATGTGACAATAAGATGAAAATGATGATATCATCGTGTCAACAAGGTACACGAGACGGCATTGTTTAGAGAACTCAATGAAAGTAGCTAATGCACATATCATCGTGTCAACAAGGTACACACGATGATATCGTTGAGTGGACTCAAGAAGAAACAACCAAGTCAACAAATTTCATGATTATACGAAGAACATGATGATATTGTTGTGTCAATAAGGTACACACGACGATATCATTATTATGACTCAAAAAAGGCTAGCTAAGTCATATATTATTGTGATAACAAGAATCACACAACGATGTCGTTGTAAAGAATCATGAAGGGCTAGCTAAGTGAAATTTCATCGTGACAACAACTATCACACGATGATATCATTGTGAAGACTCAAGAAAGCTTGTTAGGTCCTTTATCATCATGTCAACTATCTTCACACGATGATATCATCTTGATAAGCTCAGAAGGCGAGATTTCAAATCGACAGAAGCAACACAAGAAAATGTCAAATCAATCATGTCTAAAAAGCGGTCTGAGACAAAAACTTTTCAGACCCCAACCGTTATTAGAATCAGTGCAATAAAAGTATAATAGAGGATCAGATAACCTATAACCTTTAGCAAGATATCATTGAGAAATCAAAAGAAAGAAAAGTTCTTGCCGCCGAAAAAAAGCAATAGAACAGTAAAAGCAGAACTTTTCAAAAGAAAGAAGAAGAAGAACCAGAAAGAAGCCAGTCTTTAACAAGAAAGCTCTCAATATTGAGAGAAAGAAGACTTCTTCATTCAAGAAAGCTCGACGCTGATCTAGATCACAAATTTCAATTATTAAAGATCTCGTTCTACTACTAAAGAAAGTTTTTTCTCATAAAGGCCTAAGAAGACTCAAGTTATTCAAAGCTCTATTCTTAAGAGTATAAATCTGTTAAAATCATCTTCTAAACATCTTATGTAGGATCTCTTTGAGATCTGAGTTGTAGGAGTGCTTTCACTCTGAGTGTAGGGTCTGTGAAGACCTGAGTAGTAGGATTTCTTAGGAAATCTGAGGCAGGATACCTACTGGGGATCTGAGCTGTTGGAGTGCTTGCACTTTGATGTAGGGTCTGCTGAAGATCTGAGTTGTAGGGCCTATTGTGCCTGAGTTGTAGTGTTTTGGAAACCTGAGGTAGGATCCTGAGTGGATCTGAGTTGTAAGGCCGGAAGTGCATGAGTTGTAGGGCCGTTGTGCCTGAGGTGTAGGATATGTGAAAGAGATCTGAGAAATTGGAGGAGTTGGCCAAGTTTAGCACACTGCTAGATAGGTGAAGGGGACAATGGAGTACCCATCATCTGGGGGACCACTATAAATCTTTGTATACTTTCTATTTTGTGATTTTTTGTCTTTGGATTTATGAGCTAAAAAAATCAACTATTTAAAAAGACTAAAACAACTTTAAAGCACATATTCACCTCCCCCCTCTAGGTGATTAGACTACAAATCATACTTTTAAGTGGTAAAAGAGAGATGTTGTTCAAAAAGGACTTAACAGTTTGAACAATTTCCTCTAGAAAATCTTTAATCTTTTCATCATGACTTCAGGTGAAAGCTATAAAGAGCTCAACTCAATGAAGTTGCCCATATGCAGAAAGGAGAACTTCATCTGGAAGCAAAGGGTGAGGATAATTATGGAAGCCTGTGACCCTAGAATCTTTGTCACAATTGAATAGGGACCCGTCATCCCCATGAAGGTTTCTATAATAGATGCAAATCTACAACTGCCAAAGAAGCTGACAGAGATAACCAAGGATGACGTAGTTCTGGGAACTATAAAAAAAATGACCAAGCACATTATAGTCAGTGTCATAGATGATTGTACATTTCAAAATTTAATTCACTACCAAACTGCCAAAGAAATGTGGTATATATAGATTTTCTACATGCACGGCACAACTGAAGTAAGGAATGACAGAAAATCCTTACTGAACCAAGAGTATGTAGCCTTCAAGCAAGGGAAGAAGGACTCCATAGCTGAATGATATGAAAGGTTCTTCAGGTGTGTCAATGGGCTGAGAACCAATGGCACGGTCTTCACAAATTATGATTTAAATGACAAATTCCTCAGGTTCCTCAACATGGAATGGGACATGAAAATATGTGTCATAAGGGAAATGGTGAATCTGGATTAAATTCAGCCCCAAAATTTGTTTGGGAAGTTGCTCTCCCATGAGCTGCAACTGAACACAAGAAAAGCTGAGGGGGAGAACAACAAGGACAAGTATGTGAATTTCAAAGCTGAAAGTGTTGGAACAACCCTATTACTGATTTGGGCTAGGATCACTATCTGTGAATAGGACTCAAGTTGACCCCGTTGTATAGTCTAAGGGTCAAGGTCTAAAGTTGGCTGAGTTAGATATAACTTAGGAAAATTCCAAGTTTCTGCGTTCAACGAACTCCTTCCTGGGTTCGACGAACGTCGTGTTTCAGTTCGACGAACTTGCTCCTCAGGTCGACGAATTCAGTCCTCAAGCCAGTTCAACAGATTTTCTCTCAGTTCGACGAACTCCAGATTGAGATCGACGAACTCAACTTTGTGTTCGACGAATGAATTCAGTTCGACGAAGTCAGCTTTCAGTTCAACAAACTCAACTTTCTGCTCGACGAATTTTCTCTTCAGCTTGACAAATTCTGATGAATCGGTCATCTATTTTCTCTGAACTCAGATCGACTAATCAGCAACGGATCTATTCAATTCTATTTGGACTTATTCATTATTAGATAAGTCAAGATTTGATCTTTCCTTTTAATATTCCTTTCTATTCTCTTCTTTCGAGAATGTAGCCATTGACATATTGGAAAAGGAAACTTTCATGGAAAAGGAAAAGGAATTAAAGTATTATTGCTGAATCAGATTGCAGTCCCCAAGAAAGATTTAATTTAGATTATTCAATTCCTTAACTAGAAGATTTCAATTTATAAATGAGTCATATATTTCTAAGAAAAATGATGAAGCAGTGTACGACTCACTACAAGAAAATTGACATTTAGTGACGAAAATTTTCGTCACTAAATATTGCGGTTTGGTCGCTAAAGACATTTTGTGACCTAATCTAATCTGTTACAAGGCGGTTGCAAAAGGGGCATCACAAATTGTCTTTAGTGACCAAATAAATTTCCGTCACTAAATATATATTTTTAGTAACAATTAATTTTCATCACTAAATGTACATATTTAGAGACCATTGATTTTCGTCACTAAATATACATTTATAGTGACAACTAATTTTTGTTAGTAAATGTGCATTATTAGTGACAACTATTATTCGTCACTAAATGTACATTATCAGTGATAAATTTTTTTGTCACTAAATATATTTAGTGACCTGATGGCGCGACCCCGCCACCACTTTCTGATGACGACCCGGTTGCCGAAGCGCAACACTACAAGGACTTGAGGCGCCGTGACGATGCTAATGGAAAACGGAGTTACAACCTCCGCCCGCGGCATACCAAACCCGCTTGAAGACTTCTATTTATTTTTTTAGATCGTTTATTTCATATTTGCAGATATAAAATTATTTCATATCTTGGAAATAATTTTATATTCATTTTGCTCTTGTTTATTTGTCATTTCCTAATTTTGAACAATGGTGTGCGTTTAGCCATTTGGATGGTGGATTAGTTAGCCATCATGATTTGATGTATTTTGTAAACTCCTATTTAAAGGAGGCTTGATGAGAGCAAAGGAGACTTTTGAAGACAAAAAAACCCTAATCTCCCCCGTTGTGAGATTTCGGCCAAGAGGAGAAATCCCCTTGCCCCCCCCCCCTCCCTCTTGGTGTGACGCCAAGGCCGCCCCCTCCATCCTCTTCGGTGTGACTCCGGCGAGACTTCCGCGGTGCGCCTCCAAGGAAGAAAGGGTGCTACTCCATTCGGTGCAACGCCGGTGTAACCGTGGAGAGAGAGATTCTCCCACATCTAATTTGAGTGCATGCATGTTCTTGGTTGGGTAACCCCTCCCCTTTCTAGCGATTCTTCTACGTTTATTTTGTGGAGGTTTTGTCGAATCGTTTTATCCGAAATTTTAATCTTCTCGCTTGCAAAAATCTGAAACCTGAGTGTTATTATTGAACCTCTTGTTGTCCGGATCGGGAAGATCCGTTGCGGGAGCGAAACTCGGCCTAGCCTTGGTTTGCTCTCCAAGATTGGGACACTTGGCGTTAACAAGGGACTTAATCTCAACTAAAGTTTTATCGCCGCTTGAATGTTCATCGCCGCTCCAAAATATTGCCACTGCATTTTCAAATGAATCGATTGATGGAATAGATGCTTGTGTAGGTGCGGTGATTTGTGTGCTTGTTGGAGAGGTAGGTCTTGTCTAAGGACGTGGTACCGAGTCCGGTTGTGGATCTTTTATTTGTTATTTTGTTATTCGGTTTGGGAGCCCACCCGACCTCTTTATTTGCCGCTCTTGGTCGGAGTACTCTTGGAACGTATTCTTTGAGAGCAAGCACGACCTCTTTCCGTTCGCTTTTGGTCGGAGCCCTCTCCTTTTTATTTTATGTTGAATGTTATTTTCGTTTTCTGTTAGCGTAGCGAGCACGTAGTCACGGTAGCCCTACATCAATTTGGTATCAAAGCCAGTCGTTTCAACTCCCACGTTGCAAACATCCTCGCTGCCTTCCTTGTTGGTCGTTCGGATCATTAGAAAAAAAAATATTCGGTAGTCTGCGAATAGCGGGCTAAAATTGTCATTTTTCAGCGAAATTCAGAAAAAAAAAAATTTTTACGATCTACGTACTATGCACTTCAGGAATCTATAAAAATATTTTGTGTTCACTATAGCTACAGCCCTAGGAAAAATCATCTTTCCAAACTTTTTCCTGAACCTGAATGCGCACTAGGCGAGGAACGGAGTACACGACACCGTCTACGTCTAGGATGGCTGTGAATCAGCACAATGATCCCAACACCGAGGCCATAGCAGGTCTACGTACCGAAATGACTGAGCTTACAATGATGTTAGAACAAATTTTACGGAATCAAGGAGGACCTCCACCAGCACCCGGTGGTGTTGAGGGGCCCAACCGGCACCAACCGGTCACTGATTCGGATTCGGATGGGGACCATCCCCGAGTGCCCCCTCGAGAACACCGTCCCGAGCGTGGTTTCGATATCACTAGAGCCATTAAGATTGATGCCCCCACCTATGATGGCATGGGAGACCCCCAGGTCTTCCTTAGCTGGGTAGTTGATATGGAATGTTACTACCAGTGGCACACTCTCAGGGATCTCCGAAAGGTCCAAGTCGCCCGCATGAAGTTGACAGATCGTGCGAAAACCTTTTGGCTGAATGAGGAAAGGAGGTTGGGAGCCAGACAGGGAGTCCCACCTATCAGATGGGCGGTGATGAAAAATTTGCTCACCGACCAATACGTTCCCGCTTACCACCGAACGCAGATGTTCGATGAACTAGCCACCCTGCGGCAAGGTTCAAATTCAGTGGCCGAGTATATGGGAGAGTTGAAAGACCGTGCGTTGCGAGCTTAGGGAACCCCCAGAGGTCACATTATCCCGGTTTCGTAAGGGGCTTCAACCGGATATCCAGGGGAAGCTCTTGCACTATGGGAACACAGATCTGAACACGACTTTCAATGCCGCCCTAGACATTGAAAAACACTTAGCCGCCAAGGATCACTCCCGTTATTCCCACACGAGGAATAAGACCACCATTGGAGAGTCTTCTTCCACCTATCCGGACAAGGGAAAGTCTAGAACCACCGAGTCTAAGTCCGTCGTGATCACAACTAGGAACACTAGGAACCCCACGAGTGAGCGTGTTCCCATTGGGAAAGTTAGCAAGGCCAATACCACATGTTATTCTTGCGGTGTTCAAGGCCACTATGCCTTTGAATGCCCAACTAAGACTAAGGCCGTTTCCCTCTTAGACATGTCCGCCAATTCTACTGACTATGTGTATGAGGCCGCCGAGGAGAGCGACCCGAAGGGGTCCCAAGCGATTTGGAAGACGATCCCCCCCTCATGGTGATGCATTGTATTCTGACCACTCCACGTCCGCTAGATGACTAGAGGAGGACGAGTATCTTCTCTCTGATCTTTAAGAGTGGTGAAAAGTTGTGCAAGCTCATTATATATAGCGGTAGCTGTGTGAATGTTATCTCTGAGAACGCTGTTAAACGTATGAATCTGACCACGGAACCACACCCCACACCCTACCAGGTAGCTTGGATTAGCAAGGTTACCGTCCCGGTTAGCAAGCGTTGCCTGGTCCCTCTTACCTTTAAATCTTACACGGATGAGGTCTGGTGTGACGTCCTCCCCATGTACGCGTGCCACATGTTATTAGGTAGCCCTTGGCTTTATGACCGTGACGTCACACATTTCGGCCGAGCCAATACTTATGAATTGAAATTCAACGGTAAGACCATCACATTGAGACCGACCGTTCCAAAGGAGCCGGTAGCTTTGGCTAAGGACACTACCGTCCCGGCCGAGAGGAAGGCTTTGAGCCTAGTTGGTAGGAGAGAGTTTGTTAGAGATCCTTTTCTTGAGGGAGTTATGTACGCATTAGTTCTTATGGGTGCGAAGGTTGAGTCGGAAGCGTCGAATGAGTTGCCTTGGGCGTTACGAGCACTTTTGGACGAGTATAAGGATGTGTACCCAGAAGAGTTGCCTTCTGTGTTACCTCCATTGAGGAACATACAGCATGCGATAGATCTCATTCCGGTTTCGTCCTTGCCGAACCAACCCCACTATAGGCTTCATCCCGCGGCCCACAAAGAGCTACAGACTCAGATCGAGGATTTGATGAAAAAAGGAATCATCAGGACTAGCATGAGTCCTTGTGCGGTGCCAGCCCTTCTTGCCCCCAAGAAAGATGGTACGTGACGGATGTGTGTTGATAGCCTCGCTATCAACAAGATCACCATCAAGTACCGATTTCCTATACCGCGCTTAGATGACCTTCTAGATGTCTTGTCTGGCGCCACCATATTTTCTAAGTTAGATTTACGAAGCGGCTATCACCAGATAAGGATCCACGAGGGAGATGAGTGGAAGACGACGTTTAAGTATAAGGATGGGTTATACGAGTGGCTTGTGATGCCCTTCGGGCTATCCAATGCCCCCAGCACATTCTCCCGGATGATGACGCATGTCTTTCAGCCATTCATGGGGAAGTTTGTGGTAGTCTACTTCGATGACATCTTGGTTTACAGCACTACTACCACCGAGCACGTCTCCCACATGAGAGTGGTTCTTTCCACCCTACAGAAGGAAACTTTATTTCTAAATCTCAAGAAATGCACTTTCCATGTTACGGAAGTGGAGTTTTTAGGCTACATCGTTGGAACGGAGGGCATTAGAGTTGACCCTAGCTAGCAATGTTAAGGTGATTAAGGACTGGCCCGAGCCGACCATGATACGTGAGGTGAGGAGCTTCCATGGTTTGGCAACTTTCTACCGTCGTTTCATCAAAGACTTTAGCAGCATCATGGCCCCCATTAGTGTTTGCATGAAAAAAGGTGAGTTTACTTGGACGAAGTCCGCCACCTTCGCTTTCCAACGCATCAAGGAGCTTATGACTGAGGCACCCGTCTTACGTCTACCTGACTTCTCGAAAGTCTTTGAGCTTACTTGTGACGCTTCGGGCGTGGGAATAGGAGGTGTCTTGAGTCAGGAAGGGCACCCTGTGAGTTTCTTTAGTGAAAAATTGGCGGGCGCTAAATTGAATTATTCCAACTATGATAAGGAATTTTATGCGGTCATTAGATGCTTGCACCACTGGCGGCATTATCTCCTCTCTAAGGAGTTCCTGATCCTCTCCGATCACGAAGCATTACGATTGATGAGTCTGGTTTATACAGTGATTTCTGGCCTCATTTGGGTTTGTTTTAGTGTCAATGCACTTCATTTGCTGTTCATATACGCTTATATTGATAGCATGGCGTTTCTGCGCCTTTTGTGCAATCCTTTCCCCTTTGTGGCATGTTTTTCCTATTTATTACTGTATGCCTGTGTTATGGATCCGGTGGTGTGTATGGATCGGGGTTATGTGTACCTTTCCTGCAGGTCCTGGGGTCGTGTGCACGTTCGGGATGGTGCGGGATGATTTTTGGCCTAAAAAGCCTCTGATCGTGCGCATTCCTTCGCGCACGATCAGGCGCACGATCATTGATCGTGCGTTAATTCCCAGCCCAGATCAAGATCGGACCAAAGATATGCGCACGATCACAGGCCTTTCTTCGCGCACGACCACTGGTCGTGCGCCCCTGACCGTGCGATGTTTTCTATTTTCCCTTTGCTACAGGTTGACTGCGCACGATCACAGATATTCCTTCGCGCACGACCATTGGTCGTGCGCCGCTGACCGTGCGCAGTACTTATTCTGCTCCCTATTTAAGGCGATGTTCCGCGATTTTAGGTATTGAGCAAGGTTTTTGGCGCGATTTCTGCGCGCGACTCCGCCGTTCCACCTCTCCAAGGTCCCTCCTTCCATTCCTCCCCTTGAGAAAGCTTCATCCATTGATCCTAAGGGCATTTTAGGGTCCCGGAAGCATTCTTCGCCATCTACGGCCAGCATTCCAAGAGGAAGACATCTCCATTGGGGGAAGAGGAAGTGAACCCAGCTCTGAGAAGAAGACGGGGAGCAGTTGGAGGTAGTGATAGCCTCTACATACCGGAAGCAACCAAGGACTGAGCTCGGAGGAGGCGTGACGACCCCCCATTCCGACCACGATCCGCGGCGAGGCTTCTCATCTCGTGGTTACTTCTACCCTTTCTCTTTTTGTGATTTGTACTCTAAATAGTTGTAATGAACTGAATGAACATCTATTTTTCTATGAATGGAAGTTTATTTATGATCTTGTCTCTTCGTTATGCTGTGTTGTGATGCGCTCCGCCCCCGCTCCTCTTACACCCACACATTCTAGCACCCGCTCTAGCAAGAGCTGGAAGCGATAGCGTAGAGGTGCCTTCGACCCTCACCCCTCACATTTGCACTCACCTCATCCATATGCTCACCGGCCATCCGCTAAGCGAAGCACGGCATCGCGGCCTGCACTGAACCCATCCACCAAGCGAAGCGATGATTGCGACCCGCATAGTGTCTAGTTTTCTCATTTCCCGTTCTATAAAATCAACTAAATCCCCCTCTTATTTTGTTAAACCTAGAACCCCCATAATTAATTTCTTAACGAGCAAATCGTATTCCCTAACTTGCGGTCCTTTGAGAACGATATTCGGGGAGCTACTCCCTACTTTTATTACTTGACAATGACTAGTGCACTGTCGTCGTACCGCATTTTGTGCCCGCTAATTAGCGGTGTGGAAATAGCACGTCAAGTTTTATGCGCCGTTGCCGGGGACTGCAAGCGGTTATAATTTGTTTGTTGGGAAATTAGTCTAAGGGTATTTTGTTTTTTTTGATATTTTTCATTTTTTTGTAGGTTCCCTTGTCTCGCTAGCCTGTGTGCGATTGTTGGGATACTTATAGTCTTTTATTTTTATCTACATACCTGACATGGCTAACAACTGCTTTGAAATATCTGCGGAACTAATCACCTTTGTGTCTCAAGCTGACATATTTTCCGGGACTCCTAGTGAGGATGCATTGTCCCATCTGCAGAATTTTCTTGAAGTGTGCAGTACTTTTCAGCATGCTGAAGGCAATTCGGAAAGGGTCAGGCTTCAGCTGTTCGCTTTCTCATTGGCAGGAAAAGCTCGAGTTTGGTATCGGGAGAAACAAGCAAACGAAGGTCAATCTTGGAGCAAAGTGGAAGAGGAGTTTCTCGGTAAATTCTATTCACGCCACTATCTTCTGGAAATGCACAATAGACTGTTATTGTTTACACAGGGCGAAGACGAAACGCTGATTGACGCATGGGAGAGGTTCAATTTCCTTCAGAAGTTCTGGTTTGTGCATAGCCTCACAGAACCGGCACGCCTTCAGATATTCTATTTCGGGGTATCGGCTGGGTATAGACCATACTTCGATATGGCTGTGGGTGGATCTTTATTCAGCAGAACAAGTGCCGACGCGTGGCAAATTATTGAAAAGGTTGCACGAACCAGTGGGATGTGGTGTGCTCCCGCAAGGTGTGGTGAGACCATGAGCATCACCTCTACAACATGCCCACCGGATGACAGTATTCCACCTGAGCCTTCTGTTGATAAATTTCGTGTTTTTACCGAATGTATCCTGGGATGTATAGAGGCCCAAAACTGCGCTTTGCTAAGGCTCCAGTCCATGGTTGTGAGCATCATATCTATGGTATCGTAAATGGTGGTCCACCCAAATGAGACATTGAATGTCATGCAGCTGAGAAGCGGAAGGTTACCTGTGGAGCCCATCAGAAGAAATGAGTCTCAAGAAGAGTCGCGAAATCGATCAAGCAAGGATAAGATACTTGCTGACGCCGAGACTCCTCTGCCTCTTCTTAGCCCATCTCCTGCTCAATCATCCACTACCGCCCCATTCCCGCACAGACTGAAGAACACGCAAAAGGAAAGAAAATTTCAGAAGTTTCAAGAGATTATGAAAGGGGTGCAAGTTAATATTCCTCTCCTGGACGTCCTCACCCAGATTCCGAGTTACTCAAAATATCTAAAGGATATTCTTGTTCAGAACAAGTGCCTTGAGACGTCCAAGTCTATATCCACCCCAACTGAGGGTGTCACTTTTGCTGTTGAACATTGGCCGGTTAAACGTAAAGACCCAGGGAATTTTACTATCCCATGCACCATTGGGCATTCGGGCTGCTATCAGGCATTATGCGATTCCGGTGCTTCAATCAATCTGATGCCTCTTTCAATCTTCCGGGAGCTGGGATCTGGTAACTTGAGGCCCACGAACATCATCCTACATTTGGCGGATCGGTCTGTTAAGAAACCTATTGGTGTTGTCGAGGACCTAGCAGTTTCGGTCAATGACTTGGTATTCCCTGTTGACTTTGTAATTATGGATATTGCTTCGGATGTTGCTGTCCCTCTTATCTTGGGAAGGCCATTCCTTTCCACAGCTCGCGCTCTGATTGACGCTCAGAAGGGGAGGTTGACTCTCCGCCTAGGTGACGATTTGACTACCTTTGACATGTATAAAGCCATTGGCAGAGATCATCAGGAAGACGCTGACGCACTTGAGCTTGTGGAGGATGAACCCGACCTTCGGTCTCCATCTCTTTGGGGCAATGTTGTTGAGGATGCTTCTTGGAATATCGACAGCGACAGCAAGTCTGCTGAGGAATGCACATCTGCGGCATATTTCGATGCCCCTCCAGCTTTGTCCCTCAAGCCCCTGCCAGCAAATCTGAAATATTTATTCTTGGGAGATCAGCAAACTCATCCGGTTATTATCTCGACACTGCTTCCACTTGAGCATGAGCAACATTTGGGAGATCTCTTGCGAACGCATAAGGGTGCCTTCGGCTGGAACATTACAGATTTAAAAGGTATCAGCCCTGCTGTTTGTATGCACAAAATATTGCTGGAAGAGAGCTTCAAACCGTCTGCACAACCTCAGCGGCGACTCAACCCTCGGATGCAGGAAGTTGTCAAGAAAGAGGTGATCAAACTGCTCGATGCCGGAATCATATACCCAATCAGCGACAATAAGTGGGTGAGTCCAGTGCAGCTTGTCCCAAAAAAGGGTGGCATCACCGTTGTTGAAAATGAGCAGTGTGACCTGTTGCCAACTCGGATTGTTACAGGATGGAGAGTGTGCATCGACTATAGGAAACTAAACGATGCAACATGCAAGGATCACTTCCCTCTCCCGTTTATTGATCAGATGATCGAGAGGTTAGCTGGACAGGACTATTACTGTTTTTTGGATGGCTACTCGGGATACAATCAGATTCTCATTGACCCCGAGGACCAAGAGAAAACTACGTTCACTTGTCCGTCCGGCACCTTCGCATTCAAACGAATGCCATTCGGGTTGTGCAATGCCCCGGCCACCTTTCAGCGATGTATGCTTTCTATCTTTCACGATATGGTAGGGGAGTTCCTGGAGGTCTTCATGGATGATTTCAGTCTCTTCGGTGCTGATTTTGACTCCTGCTTGAGAAATCTCTCGGCGGTTCTCATGCGCTGCGAAAGTACAAACCTCGTGCTGAACTGGGAGAAGTGCCATTTCATGGTCAGAGAGGGAGTTGTACTGGGACACAAGATTTCAAATAAGGGCATAGAGGTTGATCAAGCCAAGGTGGACATCATCAAGAAGCTTCCTCCTCCAACATCTGTGAGAGGGATTCGCAGTTTCTTGGGACATGCAGGATTCTATCGATGCTTCATCAAAAATTTCTCCTCTATAGCCAAGCCGTTATCCAATCTCTTAGGGAAGGACGAGAGGTTCGATTTCAATGATGCATGTCTGCATGCATTCAACGTGTTGAAGGACTGTTTGACGACCGCTCCGGTGTTGACATCCCCGGACTGGTCGCTCCCTTTTGAGCTTATGTGTGACGCCAGTGACATCGCTGTTGGTGCTGTTTTGGGACAAAGAAGGGACAGAATCTTTTACACAATTCACTATGCCAGTCGTACCCTGAATGGAGCTCAGCAGAACTACACAACTACTGAGAAGGAGCTGTTAGCAGTGAGTTTCTCTCTTGAGAAATTTCATTCCTACCTCATTCTGTCCAAAGTCATTGTGCACACGGACCACGCTGCTCTAAAGTATCTGAAGCAGAAGAAGGATGCCAAAACAGGGCTCCTCCGTTGGATCCTTATGCTTCAGAAGTATGACCTCGAAATCC
Source organism: Dactylorhiza incarnata (assembly GCA_033032865.1). NCBI lineage: Eukaryota > Viridiplantae > Streptophyta > Magnoliopsida > Asparagales > Orchidaceae > Dactylorhiza > Dactylorhiza incarnata. The sequence continues at coordinate 10,700,266 of JAWHQI010000015.1, forward strand.
GCGACAAGAAGGGAGTTGAGAATGTGATTGCGGATCACTTGTCCAGGCTTGAGTGTGGAGATCTGTCTCAGCTCAGCCCCCCCACCAATCTCTGACTCTTTTCCGGACGAGAGGCTGTTCACAGTGGGAACGGTCCCGAGCAACTCTCCATGGTTTGCGGATATCGCTAATTTCCTGGCGTGCGGTAAACTCCCTCCGAACCATTCATTTCAGAAAAGAAAGAAATTTCTTTCAGATGCGAAGTACTGTTTTTGGGAAGACCCACTGTTATTCCGCACGTGCGCTGATGGGATCGTCCGCCGGTGTATTCCCGAATCGGAGCAAAAGTCTATATTACTCCATTGCCATGATCGTGAAGCAGGTGGCCACATGGGGTCTGCGCGGACAGCACAGAAGGTTCTTCAGTGTGGTTTTTATTGGCCCACCCTCTTCCGTGACTCGTACGTGCACGTGAAGGAATGTAACGAATGTCAAAGGACTGGGAACATCTCAAGGAAGGATGAAATGCCTCTCAATAGCATGTTGGTCTGCGAACCATTTGATGTCTGGGGGATTGATTTCATGGGACCACTCCCAATGTCCCATGGAAAGCTTTATATGATAGTGGCAGTGGACTATGTTTCGAAATGGGTGGAGGCTGAAGCGGTTGCTGCAAATGATGCCCACACAGTTTTAAAGTTCATCCACAAGAACATCTTCTCCAGATTTGGAGCGCCGCGGACAATCATTAGCGATGGAGGCGGCCACTTATGTAACAAACTGTTCCTTCAACTATTGAAGAAGTTTGGGGTGCATCATAAAGTCGCTTTAGCCTATCATCCGCAAACGTGCGGACAGGTGGAAGTTTCTAATAGAGAGCTTAAACGGATAATAGAAAAATCAATACACTTTAATAGAAAGGATTGGGCATTGAAGGTGGACGATGCACTTTGGGCATACCGAACAGCTTTCAAGACCCCTATCGGGATGTCCCCATTTCAGCTGGTTTATGGAAAGGCATGTCACTTACCTGTGGAACTAGAACATAAAGCTCTGTGGGCAACCAAATTATTGAACATGGACCTCCATGCCGCAGAAAGCCGATGTCTCGCCCAGTTGAACGAACTTGATGAATTTCGGCAGCTTGCTTATGAAAATGCCCGCATATATAAAGAAAGGACAAAGCAGTGGCATGATAAGCGTATTGCGCAAAAAGAATTCAGAATTGGAGACCGTGTCCTTCTTTACAATTCCCGTCTCCGTCTGTTCCCGGGAAAGCTGAAGTCTCGCTGGAGTGGTCCATTCGTGGTTACCGATGTTGCGCCCTTCGGAGCAATCGAAATATCTGGAGAAAAAGGAGAAAAATTCAAGGTGAACGGGCATCGCCTAAAGATCTACGAGGGAAGCACGGCCTTGCCTGACCATCAAGTGGTACATTTAGTTGACTAAACAACTCTTCTCGACTTGGTGGGTGTGTGTTTAAATTGTTTGGTCGTGTTGTTTTCCCTTTTTGGTGATAAGGTAGATGTGATTGTAGTCCACATTGTTAAAACTTAATCTGGTCAACTAGAGTATTGTTCCCACGAGAAAACTATTACTTCTGAAGCTTTTCATCGCCGGGCTGTGCTGTGTGCCATCTGTGATGTTTCTGTGCTTCTTGTTTCATGTTATTTGCTGCGTAGTACTGTCTCTTTAGCTTTTTATTATAAGACTTGTGCTATCAAACTATAATACAGGTATTTGGTCCACCTTCAAGGATGTTAAACAAAAGGGCTCTTGGAAGACAACCCATTTGGGACCATTTGGGTCCGTTCTTTCTTGTCATTTTCTTTGCTATTTTTGTTGTGCTGGGACCCTTTTAATCACAGGTCGGCATCTATTGGAGCATGGCGGGATCACCGCCTTCTGAACAAAACGTCATATCTTCTGGTATGCTCATTTCTGAGCATGGGTTAATCTCTCCTCCTAGCCTTCTTAAGCTTATGCCGCTATCGAACATGTTTTTTGCTTAGTATAAGTCTGGGGGGGTAAGAGTTATCGTTACCTCGTGCACATGCACAGTGCACAACATACTAGGATTTACGATGTGTTATATTGTAGCATTGCTCATCTCATGGCACACCACGACACCCACGTGAGCGCACTTAACTGTAGGCGCGCGACGAGTCTAACTAGTCTCGGTTGTGTGAAGGGGAAATCACGGTGCGGGGTTAGGATTGCGAGACGAAGTACTTTGTTGACTCCTGTAGTGCTCCTAGTCGAGTGCTCATGTCTCGTAGGAATTCGTGTAGATTTAATTTATTTATATGCTTTTAGTTTACATTTTTCTATTAGCGTAAATATTGTTTACTTTACTCAATTTAGTGAATCCGGTGTGAATCAAATGGTAGCATAGGAATGTGTGTAGACGTTCATTAGTCTCGTTTTGCCCGAGTCGGGAGGAAGGATTATCTTTCTCGGTGGCTAGAACTCGCCCCAAGCGATTCTTGAAACATGGGTATTCGGTTGGTCAATTGCGTGAATGTGATATAGGCCATCATTTTGGCCCGGTTGAGCCTTTGCACCCTTTCCTATCGATTTATCCTCGTTAGCCCAGTTGTGCCTACCCGTTTTTTGATTCAGCCCCACTTGTATCGCACCAAAGCCCAAAAGCCAATCCTAGTCACACACCCAAATCTGAGCTCTAGCTGTTTATTATTTTTGCAAGTTGGGTTGTTGATGTGGTGACATGTGTGTGAAGTTGTGGATATGTTTTAGTGTTTATTTGCTGAAAATGATAAGAAAAGAAAAAAGAAAAAAAAATGAAAAAGAGAAAAGATGCGAGAAGAAAATAAAAGGATATGAGTTTGAATGAAAAATTCATTCGTATAAGTTTCAGTTTGGGAGTAGGCGGTGCACGCACCCATGTTGTTAATTCCAAGTCTGGGGGTGTAGTGTACCCGCATGTTTGTGTGGTGATGAGGATAGTTTTTCTGAGCTAGCTCATTTGGGTTTAGTGTCTGAGCCATCGCTTTTATCTTTGTTTACCTCACCTAAACCCAAGCCTCACCTCAAACCTAAAAGTCCTATTGATTCACGCATTTGACTCATACCTGTGCCGTGGAGAGAGTGCGAAAGGGCAAGCCTATGGTCACCGACATTGATGGATTTCAATGGAGTTGTCCCGAGTCCCGATCTTTGGCAACGCTTGCCTCAACGTTCAGTTTACTTTCTTCCTATGTACGACCTTATGATTCACCGTGATTCACTTGTTGAGTAAACGTAATATATAAATACGCTCTTAGAAAATTTTAAACTAACATGTATATTTAGAAATTTTGTCTAATAGATTTCTATGCACATGCGTATGAGACTTCGCATATTACTCCGCCCTTGCAATTTCTAACCCTACTATGTCTTTTCTCGCTCCGCCGGATTTGTTTGCTCGGGACGCGCAAATAGGTAAGTCTGGGGGTGTGATGAGTCTGGTTTATACAGTGATTTCTGGCCTCATTTAGGTTTGTTTTAGTGTCAATGCACTTCATTTGCTGTTCATATACGCTTATATTGATAGCATGGCGTTTCTGCGCCTTTTGTGCAATCCTTTCCCCTTTGTGGCATGTTTTTCCTATTTATTACTGTATGCCTGTGTTATGGATCCGGTGGTGTGCATGGATCGGGGTTATGTGTACTTTTCCTGCAGGTCCTGGGGTCGTGTGCACGTTCGGGATGGTGCAGGATGATTTTTGGCCTAAAAAGCCTCTGATCGTGCGCATTCCTTCGCGCACGATCAGGCGAACGATCATTAATCGTGCGTTAATTCCCAGCCCAGATCAAGATCGGACCAAAGATATGCGCACGATCACAGGCCTTTCTTCGCGCACGAACACTGGTCGTGCGCCCCTGACCGTGCGATGTTTTCTATTTTCCCTTTGCTACAGGTTGACTGCGCACGATCACAGGCATTCCTTCGCGCACGACCATTGGTCGTGCGCCACTGACCGTGCGCAGTACTTATTATGCTCCCTATTTAAGGCGATGTTCCGCGATTTTAGGTATTGAGCAAGGTTTTTGGCGCGATTTCTGCGCGCGACTCCGCCGTTCCACCTCTCCAAGGTCCCTCCTTCCATTCCTCCCCTTGAGAAAGCTTCATCCATTGATCCTAAGGGCATTCTAGGGTCCCGGAAGCATTCTTCGCCATCTACGGCCAGCATTCCAAGAGGAAGACATCTCCATTGGGGGAAGAAGAAGTGAACCCAGCTCTGAGAAGAAGACGGGGAGCAGTTGGAGGTAGTGATAGCCTCTACATCCCGGAAGCAACCAAGGACTGAGCTCAGAGGAGGCGTGACGACCCCCCATTCCGACCACGATCCGCGGCGAGGCTTCTCATCTCGTGGTTACTTCTACCCTTTCTCTTTTTGTGATTTGTACTCTAAATAGTTGTAATGAACTGAATGAACATCTATTTGTCTATGAATGGAAGTTTATTTATGATCTTGTCTCTTCGTTATGCTGTGTTGTGATGCGCTCCGCCCCCGCTCCACTTACACCCACACATTCTAGCACCCGCTCTAGCAAGAGCTAGAAGCGATAGCGAAGAGGTGCCTTCGACCCTCACCCCTCACATTTGCACTCACCTCATCCATATGCTCACCGGCCATCCGCTAAGCGAAGCACGACATCGCGGCCTGCACTGAACCCATCCACCAAGCGAAGAGGTGATTGCGACCCGCATAGTGTCTAGTTTTCTCATTTCCCGTTCTATAAAATCAACCAAATCCCCCTCTTGTTTTGTTAAACCTAGAACCCCCATAATTAATTTCCTAACGAGCAAATCGTATTCCCTAACTTGCGGTCCTTTGAGAACGATATTTGGGGAGCTACTCCCTACTTTTATTACTTGACAACGACCGGTGCACTGCCGTCGTACCGCATTTCGTGCCCGCTAATTAGCGGTGTGGAAATAGCGCGTCAACGATTTATCAATGGCCAACATAAAATCAGCCCGCGTCACGCCAAGTGGGTATCCTTCCTACAGGGTTACACTTTTAATCTCAAACACCTTAAGGGAGCGGACAATCGGGTTGCGGACGCTCTTAGTCGCCTAGCCCTTTTAGTCACCACTATGGAGGTTAACGTTGTCGGGTTCGAGCGAATCAAAGATGAGTACGCTACATGCCCGAATTTTCAGGATTCTTACCTATCTGCCCAGGATAGTTCCCCCACCACTATTACTGCGTTCGCTATCAAGGATGGTTACCTATTTAGGCATGGGAAATTATGTATTATGCAATCATCTCTACGTCTCCATATCATCTGGGAACTGCATAGTGGCGGGTTGAGTGGCCATTTCGGTAGAGATAAGACTATCACCCTGGTTGAGGAAAAGTTTTATTGGCCAAATTTGAAGGCAATGGTAGGACGGGTAGTGAGTAGTTGTCGTACTTGCCAAGTTTCCAAGGGCACCAAAACCAACGTCGGGTTATATACTTCGTTGCCTATACCATCCGTACCTTGGGAGGACGTGAGCATGGACTTTGTCTTAGGCCTACCCACCACTTTTCGTCGTCACGATTCCATCTTCGTAGTTGTGGATAGGTTCTCCAAAATGGCATATTTTATACCGTGCACTAGAACCAACGACGCCTCTCATATTGCAAAGCTATATTTTAAGGAAGTCGTTAGTCACTGGGGAGTGCTGAAGACAATTTTCTCAGATAGGAATGTTAAGTATACGAGCTACTTCTGGAAGACACTTTGGATCCTAATGGGTACCAAACTATTGTTTTCCTCCGCCTATCATCCTCAAACCGATGGGCAAACTGAGGTGGTTAACCGGAGCCTAGGGAACCTTCTTAGATTCCTTGTGAGTGATCATAAAGGCACATGGGATCTTCTTCTTCCCCATGCTCAGTTAGCCTACAACAATTCCAAAAATTTGTCCACCGGTCTGTCACCAATTGAGATTGTCCACGGGTACAAGGCCCCTGTGCCTCTTGACTTGGTTCCCTTGCCCCCAACATACAAGGCAAGTCAATTTGCACAATCCTTCGCCCAACATATTCACGACCTTCTTGCACGTATACGAGCTACCTTGACTGCTCAGTACGATTCTTATCAGGCGCACGCCAATAAACATCAGAGAGTGTCACACTTCAAGGTTGGCGATTTGGTTTTAGTACGATTAGTTCCCGAGCGTTTGCCATCTGGCACCGTTAAAAAGTTAGCACCTAAGCGCGCCGGCCCTTTTCGAATCATCAAGAAAATAGGTGACAACGCTTTTGTTTTGGATTTGCCTGCCGAATGGGGAATCTCGCCTATTTTTAACGTCTCGGATTTAACGATGTTCGTATCGCCTCCACATGAGTTGAATTCCTTGACGTCTTCTCCTTCCACCAAATCTTCTAATGGGTTGGGGAGTGGTAGTACGGATGATACCTTTGTCGGTCCCCACAGGTATTTCACCGGATGGTAAGTCGCATACTTTTATTCCTACTGCTGATATGTTCCACAGGTTTCTGAAGACTTTTCTCACTCCGGACATGATACTTGCTATGGAGCCACTTACTACCTCGGAGGGTGCTACTTACTGATTCCTCATCCGTTGGCGCGATCGCCCTCCTTCAGACGATTCATGGGTCCTCGCGACGGAGCTTCAACGACTGGATGCCGATCTTCTCCGCCGCTACCTCTCAGACCACGCATCGGAGATGCTTGATTTTGAGTGGGGGAGGATTGATGGCGCGACCCCGCCACCACTTTCTGATGACGACCCGGTTGCCGAAGCGCAACACTACAAGGACTTGAGGCGCCGTGACGATGCTAACGGAAACCGGAATTACAACCTCCGCCCGCGGCGTACCAAACCCGCTTGAAGACTTCTATTTATTTTTTTAGATCGTTTATTTCATATTTGCGGATATAAAATTATTTCATATCTTGGAAATAATTTTATATTCATTTTGCTCTTGTTTATTTGTCATTTCCTAATTTTGAACAATGGTGTGCGTTTAGCCGTTTGGATGGTGGATTAGTTTGTTGGAGCATGCGTTCCGCACTCGTCCAATTTGAGAATAACAAATCCCGAATGTATTTGATCCTATTTTTGATTAATGGTGTGCAGATAACAGGTGCAAGAATAACATGTTTTCAATTGGAGCAAAATATCAATTTTCTAGTATTTGGAGCTATCGGATTTCCGACAGCCCTATCGGATTTCCGACAGCGTGTTTATTTGATCTTTGCGCAACGGTTAAGAGCTATCGGATTTCCGATATCGCTATCGGATTTCCGACAGCCCACGATCTTCCGATAACGCCAGGACGTGCAGCAGTTACCTTAGCTAACGGATATCCGACAGTGCTATCGGATATCCGACAGCCCACGATTTTCCGATAACGCCTGGATGTGCAGCAGTTACCTTAGCTAACGGATATCTGACAGTGCTATCGGATATCCGACAGCCCACGTCTCAACCACAACCTCAACTTCACGCTGAAACTTCGTTTTAGTGGGACACGTAGCAGCCTCTGGAGATATCGGATTCCGGCGACAGTAGCTATCAGACGGCGACAGCTCTTTTTTATTAAAAGAGCTCAAAACTTCGTGGAATTCAGTTCTTGAGATTTCCAGACCTACTTCCAGAGTGCATTCAAACCAGAAAGCTCCGGAACTCCATCAACTCCCATTTGTGCTAGAAGGATTGAGATTGAAGACGAGATCGGACGCGTTTCTACATCAACGATCATCTCGAGGCTTCAACCCTCCTTTCAGAGATTTGATTTTCTAGGGAGTTCTTCACTTGACTTTGTATTTTCATTCATTTACATTCAACTTTGTATTGGTAGAGAAATCGTCGTCTTGCGTGCGGCGTCTAAGTCCTTGCGCGGCTTAGGGGAAAATCGCTTCCTTGTGCGGAGCGTCCAAGTGCTTGCGTGGCTTGGTAGGAAATCGTGGCCTTGTGTGCTACGTCTAGATCTTGGGAAGATCTAGAGGGTAGGCTTGGGCTTGATCTAGGGAGAGACAAGTGATAGCCTTCCGATCCTTGGGAGAAGGATTGGTAAAATCAAAATTAGTGAAATTTATATTATCATATTTGTGCATTGATCTTAAGCATTGTTAAGATCATTTTATTGTATGTAAATTTCATGATTAATATGACTATGCTTCTTTCATTAATTGCAAATTTGGTTGCTTAATCTTTAACTTAGAAATTTGTGTTTGGTTTAAAATAAAAATTACATTGTTTTGAAATTGTTTATAAGTAATTTTTTAGAAAAGTAAAATCTGTTTAAAAAATTATTAAGTAAAAATTATATTTTAAACACACTCTTATTCACCCCCCCCCCCCCCCCCCCCCTCTAAGGGCGTCACACGATCCAACAAGTGGTATCAGAGGGAGGTTACTCCAAAACAGTTTTACCACCGGGAGTAATGGCGCACAACGATCATGCGTTCGTTGAGGGGCAAGGCATAAGTAGACCACCTTTATTCACCGGCACAGACTATAATTATTGGAAAACACGTATGCGTTGTTTTCTAATTGGGCTAGATATAGATGTCTGGAATATGGTAGAATCTAGTTACACTTCTCCAACATTTGTTGTAGGAGATGTAACTATGGATAAACCCAAAGACAAGTGGGATGACAATGATAAATTAAAATGTAAGAACAATGCAATAGCCATGAATGCTTTATTTTGCGCACTAGACCGCACTGAATTTAATAGAGTTTGTGCTTGTCATACTGCTTTTGATATTTGGTATCTTTTAGTAATTACTCATGAAGGTACTTCGCAGGTAAAGGATTCAAAGCTATTTCAACTGGAGTCTGAATTTGAAAGGTTCAAAATGGAGGTAGATGAAGAGATTGAAACGATGTACACACGATTCACAAAAATCGTGAACGACTCAAAGGTGCTAGGAAAGGTGTTCTCAAATAGAGACTTAGTAAGGAAAATCTTAAGATCACTTCCCCCGAAGTTCAATCCTAAAGTGACTGCAATTTCCGAGTCACATGATCTTAAGACCTTACAATTGGAGAGCCTCATTGGGAACTTGAAAACTTATGAAGTTGAATTGAAAATTCAACAACAAGAGTATATGGAGCCAAGGAAGAAGGGATTTGCTCTAAGATCTAAGAAGGAAGAAACTAGTGATTTTGAGGAGGAAGAAGAAGATGAGGAAAGTTTATTTGTTAGAAAATTTAGAAAATTTATGAAAAATCCAGAGAGGAGGAATTCGTTTAAGAAGTATTTTAAGAAAGAGACGTTTAGGAAGAAAAAAAGAAAGGAAGGCGATGAGGAGGAAGAGAGACCGCCACCGGAGTGCTATCACTGCAAGAAGTTAGGACACATCCGAAGCAAGTGTCCAAAGTACTTAAAAGAACTTAAAGAAAAGAAGCACAAAGGGTCGAAGAAGGTGTTGAAGGCGGAAACATGGGATGATACTACTTCTGAGGATGCAAGCAGTTCAAGTTCAAGTAAAGAAGAGGAGGCCAACATGTGCTTAATGGGAAAGAGCGTCATATCTGATGACGAATGCAGTGTCCAAAGTGACACTGAGGTAACTCCTCCAACCTACGATGAATTATTTTCTGAATTTTTAAAGACTTGCAAATTTTTTGAAAAGAGTTTAAAAGATAATGATCTTCTTAAATCTGAAAATGAAATTTTTCTTAAAGAAAACAAAAAATTGTTAAATGAAATTAAGACTATTGGAAAAAGAGATATTTCTTGCCAAGAGTGTGATCACTTTTTGGGAAGAATTGAAGAACTTGAAGAATCTCTTTCCAAATCTCATTCTACAATAAAAATTCTTACTAAAAAGAATGAGATTTTAGAGAGAGATCCGAAATCTTCAGTTTCCAAAGTCCATGAGGGAATGAAATCTTTTGAACGTAGTTGCGTAAATCTAGTATCCGAGAATACAGAAATGAGAAACCAGATTCATGACTTAACACTAGCCATGAAAAATTTGGAATGGGCCGAAGATCACTGTATATGATCTTAGGATACCAACGCCGTGGATTTGGAAGGTTTGGACTTGGATACATGTCAGGAAGCTATCGCCCGGCGACAACCACTGTCGCCGGCGACAGTGAAAAGTCCAGAAAATCTATTTTTACAAATTCTGAAGTTAATAAATTGTCTAATACTGCATCCTCATCCAGTAAAAGTCCAGAAAAGTTATACTCATCTCAATACATTACATGTGCCAAATGCAATAGATTTGGTCACACTACGGACTCTTGCTGGAGGAAAGGAAAAAGTAAAATTAAACAAATCTGGGTGACTAAGGCTTCTACCTATACTATGGGTGGAACCACTTGGGTAACCAGATCTTTACTCTTCTTTCTAGGTGCGTTGGCAGGCTAAGGACAAAGAAGACATGTGGTACTTGGACTCGGGTTGTTCAAAGCACATGACGGGCAATAAAGAGAAGTTCCTTAGCCTGGAGATGAAGAAAGGAGGAGTTGTTACATTCAGAGATGATGGAAAAGGAAAAATCATCGGTATCGGAGTTGTGGGTAACGAAATTTTTTCAATTTCAAATGTTCTATTTGTAGAAGGATTAAAGCATAATTTGATTTCTATTAGTCAATTATGTGATAAGGGTTTAAATGTTTTATTTGAATCTTCTACAAATTTGTGCAAAATTATTAATTCTAAAACAAATGAAATTGTTTTTACCGCACCTAGATGTCATAATGTATATATGATTAAATTTCTTGATTTTTCAAATTCCACTTTAAAATGTTTGTTATCAAAAAATGATGAACTAGAATTATGGCATAGGAGACTTGGACATACTAGTGCCAAGTTAATTACAAAACTTTCAAAAGATAAATTAATTAAAGGTTTACCATTGTTAAATGGAAATTTATCTTCTTCACTATGTGTGCCTTGCCAAAAAGAAAATTTTTCAAAATCACCCTTTAAAAGTAAAAATATTATTTCTACCACTAGGCCACTTCAATTAATACATATGGATTTATTTGGGCCAATTGGAATTTCTAGCTTAGGAGGTAGAAAATATACATTTGTATTGATTGATGATTATTCTCGTTTTTGTTGGACTTTATTTCTAACCTCCAAATCCGATGCATTTTCAGAATTTTCAAAATTATGTTTGCGTATTCAAAATGAATTTGAGTTAAAAATTAAACGCATACGATCGGATCATGGAGGAGAATTTGAAAATGAAAAGTTTATTTCTTTTTGTACGGAGTTAGGAATTAAACGTGAATTTTCCGCTCCACGCACACCACAGCAAAATGGTGTAGTGGAGAGGAAAAATAGAACTCTTCAAGAGTTAGCCCGTATGATTCTATCTGAATTTAAATTATCAAAATCTTTTTGGGCTGAAGCGGTTAGTACGACATGTTATGTAATAAATAGAGTAATGCTTCGCCCTATTTTAAAATTAACTCCTTATGAATTAATTTTTAGTAAAAAACCAAATGTTTCTTATTTCAAAGTTTTGGGTGTAAATGTTTTATTTTGAATTCTAAAAAGATTCCTTAGGAAAATTTGATGAAAAATGTGATGAAGGTATTTTTATTGGCTATTCTTCAACTAGTAAAGCTTATAGAATTTTTAATAAAAAAACAAAAATAGTTGAAGAATCTATTCATGTTAGGTTTGATGAGTTTGTTTCATGTGTAGAAAAGAAAATCACAGGAAAAGAAGATGAACCCCTTCCTTCGGTGGAGAATGATGATGAAGAACTCGGAGAAAATGAAGAAGAAAAGAAGAAGAAAGAGAAGGAGAAAGAGAAGAAGATAGAGAAGGAGAAGAAAGAGAAGAATATGTGCCTCGCAGTGAATTGAGATTTTCAAAGGATCATCCAAAGGAGCTTATCATTGGAGATCCGCAAAAAGGGGTTAGTACTCGTTCATCGTTACATGTTTTATTTTCAAACCTTTGTTTTGTCTCTGAAATAGAACCAAAAGATGTTTCCACCACTTTAAATGATGAATTTTGGTTTTTAGCTATGAATGAAGAACTTAATCAATTTGAACGTAATAAGGTTTGGAATATTGTAGAACGACCCAAAAATCATCCTGTCGTTGGAGTTAAGTGGATTTTCAAAAGTAAATTGGATAGTGAATCTAGAATTATTAGAAATAAAGCCAGATTAGTTGCAAAAGGTTATGCACAAATCGAAGGGGTGGATTTTGATGAAACTTTTGCACCCGTAGCAAGATTAGAAGCGGTTAGGATATTTCTTGCATTTGCTTGTTTTAAAAGATTTAAATTATTTCAAATGGATGTCAAAACCGCATTTTTAAACGGGTATATAAAAGAAGAGGTTTATGTAGAACAACCCCCTGGTTTTATAAATGAGAAATATCCAAATTATATTTATAAATTAGATAAAGCGCTTTATGGATTAAAACAAGCGCCTCGTGCTTGGTATGATCGATTAACTCAATATTTGTTAAAGCATGATTACAAAATAGGAAGTGTCGATTCTACACTCTTCATTAAGCAAATTGATTATGTTTTAGTTATTTTGCAAATTTATGTTGATGATATTATTTTTGGAGCCACTAATGAAGAGTTGTGTAATGAAATAGTTCAAATTATGAAAAATGAATTTGAAATGAGCATGGTAGGAGAACTTTCATATTTTCTAGGTTTTCAAATTACACAAAAACATGATGGTATCTTTATATGTCAATCCAAATATATTCATGATATGTTAAAAAGATTTGGATTTGAAAATCTTAAGCATGCAAACACTCCTATGAGTACTTCACTAAAATTAGAAAAAGATGAAAGTGGTGTTTCAATTGAGCAAACCCTTTATAGAAGTATGATAGGATCTTTATTGTATTTAACCGCCTCTAGACCTGACATTATGTTTGCCGTTTGTTTATGTGCTAGATTTCAGGCTAATCCTAAAGAGTCACATTTAAAAGCGGTGAAACGCATCTTTAGATATCTTATAGGAACATCTAAATTAGGATTATGGTATCCTCATAATGATTCCTTTATTTTACATGGTTTTTCGGATTCCGATTATGCGGGATGTTCTTTAGATAGGAAAAGCACTGGTGGCACTTGTCATTTTATCGGCCCTTCACTTATTTCATGGTCGAGTAGGAAACAAAATTCTGTTGCCCTCTCTACTACCGAGGGCGAATATATTTCACTAGGTAGTTGTTGTGCCCAAGCTCTTTGGATGTCACAAACATTAGAAGACTTTGGCATGCAACAAAGTAGTGTAGAATTAAAGTGTGATAATAAAAGTGCTATAGACCTAACTAATAATCCTATATTACACTCTAGATCTAAGCATATAGATGTCCGACATCATTTTATATGGGATCATATTAAGAAGGGTAATATAAAAATCAACTTTATAGGCACGGAAAATCAACTAGCGGATATATTCACTAAACCGTTACCGGATTCCCGTTTTTCTATGCTTAGGCTAGAATTGGGAATCCTAGATATTTCACAATGATTATATCCCTACTTTTAACCTATAAAAATTAAAAACATCACCATATTCTTACATTTAAAAAAAAAATTTCTTAACATAAACATTCATCATATCAATCATGTCCAAATCTTAAAAATTATTACAGAATTTTAATAAAAGGGCACTTAAAAAGTCTCAAAATATAAGTTCACAAAATTAGGAAGAAATCTGGGCTGGGCAGCTGTCGGATGGCGACAGTGAGCTGTCGGATGGCGATATCCCCCAGAACTCTGTTTCAATCTGACTCCTCCTCATTCCGACTACCTGCCCCACTGCTTTCAGGAATATCAAAATCTGATCTCCTTACTACTGTCTTCCTCCGTCGACCATGACTGACCGATTGACGACGAGGCTCCTCCTCTGTATGAATTTCCCATTCCGCGGCTTCAGCAGGAGTAGGCTTTAATTTCAGTCCCTTAACAAGGAACTTCATAAATTTCTGCATCCGCGTCCGATCCTTTTTCACCTCCACCTTATGTTCTTCAAATGACCTTCTATGCTCTTGGAAGTCGTCTATATGTTTATCCAACTTAGTTTGGAATGAGTCGAGTGCCTCCCGCATAGACCCTCCACGTCCAATAGGAGGCTCTCTCATTTCCATAGTCGGCGGCTTTCGTTGACTTTTCTTACCTTTAATATCTGACGTCTGATATATCTCCGGAACACAATCTCCAAGATAAAAGTTTTGATCTATCCATGCATATTTCTTGAATAGAATACGCTGGATAATCGCACCTAAAGGGAGGGTGTGTGCCTTTTCCACTCCGGATTTTTGAGGCGATATGTATAACGAATCATAGATAACAAAAGATCGGCCACATCAAATAACACCTTCTCCACTATATAATAAGTCACAAGACTAAGTTGAGCCATAATACTATGCGTATCACCGGACTTCAACATAATCGTGTGCCTTAGTATATCTTGTACAAGACGAGCATCGTCTGTCAATGTCGTCATAGTGGATATGAGGTTTTTTGTGGAATTTCCATGCAAAGACATGTTCATAAACGTCCAATTTCTCTCAAGTATATAGTTTTCCACTATATCCAAGATATTCTCACTTTCCATTAGACCAAACTCACTTCTTAAATCAAATGGAGTGATCTCCACATATTGCCCTTGAATTTTGGATCACACTCCTCCATTCAAATCGGTATATGTAGGATCCTCCAGATGATTATAAAATTCTCGAACTAAAAATGAGGAGAAAATATCTTGGATAATAACCGAGAGTATACCTGCCTCAGCAAGCATAAAATAGACTCGTTCATGCCTGGGGAGATCAAATTCCACGATTTTTGAAATTCCAATTTGAGCTTTTTCTATGGCCGGGAAACTTTGATAAGAAGAATGCGCATCTCCTGACTCACCCCTTCTCGATCTCCAACTAGAAAACATATCTGCATAAGAAATAAAGAAAAATTTAAAAAAAAACCAAAGAAAAATTCTGGCACTGTCGGATTTCCGATACCACCTATCGGATATCCGATAGCTAAAAAATTTTTTTTGCTTCCTAAAATTTTAATTTCACAAAAATCTTCCTATCCCAAATCTAAAAAATTTTCACACAGCAAAAATTCTTCAACGTCTCTAATATTTTTGAAAAATCAAAACTTTAGTGCAAAACACTATTCATCATCTTCTTCCTATAACACTTCAATTTTTTTTTTATTCATCATCTTTTTCCTAAATCTGATAACTATGAACTTCTAGATCTACACAAAAACAACAAGAAAGAAAGTAAACTCATGTTTCAAAACATAAACTAACAAAAATTTCTAATTTCTCTTACAAAAAAAAAATCTACATCTCTTATACAACCCAAGATCTCAACTATCTAGATCTACTAAACTTTCTACATTTTATCTTCAAAAAAAACTCCATGAAAATCAAGAGGAATATGAGAATCACAAAACTATTGGAGAAATTTTAACCAAAACTTGAAAAACCAACAAATCTCACCTTAGATCTGAAATTTTCCGGCACCTGGAGCTCTAGATCTCGAAATTTCTCCTCCAACTGAAGTGAATTGTCGGTCAAAAGATGAAACACGTCTTTTTATCCTTTCTGAGCTGTCGGATGGCGACAGCTAGCTATCGGAAATCCGACAGCTCTCAAAAATATTAAATTTTTTTATCTGTATAATTTTCTGAAAATTTTGGTATCTGGTAAATGCTTCTTCATGTGTTATTTTCCCTAACAATAGCTTAACACATGCTTATGATGATCAATGTTCCGTTATCAAACAAATTGACACTTTCATACAGTAATTTCAAATTGTTTCCGCATGCCTCTAAGTATAAGAAATCTTTTATCTATGACAATGAGCAATCACAAACACTTACTTTAGTAATACATGTGAATACAATTTATTTTATACATATATCATGATTGCTCGAGCATAACAAAATACATTTCATAAATGCCATTTTCAACTTTGCTACTTTGCACGTATTTACATTATACCATTTGTCGCATGCGAGTGAATTCAGAGATCCTTCATATATGTGTATACTCCACACAAAAAAGGGCAAATTCAAATGCAAAACATACTTTGCCAAAAAGTTTTAAAGAAATACATAAAAATTTGAAAAGGATCCTCCACCAAGCACTACTTAGCCTCCTGATAAGTCTTAATGAGCATTGTGGGGTTAAGCACCTTGGCAAGAATTGTAAAGTGTCTTGCAAAAACAAATTGGTCCTTTTATGTTACTTGCAAAGTTTCTATAAGTTCATAAGTTTGGCTTTATGTATATTTATGTTATGTTTAACAATTCCATGATCAAGTATATTTTAAATATAATCATATGTATTCTTTCTCAAAGTATCACTACTACACTTCATTGTTATTTATAAAATGTCTTCTTATGAGAATTGGACCGAAACGATTCAATATTCTATATTCTCATGTGTCTTTCTCTGATAATTGACATTTGAATCTCATCATGGTTAAGTATATTTGATTCTATACATTATAACACATTACGAGAATGCTTAGACTCATTTCTCGGTTTACCTATCTCAACATCATCCTACTTACAAAGTTTCCGCTAGTGTACTCAAACTATTCCTTCAATTCTTACTCCTTTTCTACCATATCTCCTTAATACTCTATCCTCGTCTATATTCCCTATATTCATTACTTTTGATAATATCAAAGGGGGAGAAGATAATAAGAGAAATCACTTAAATCACTAAAAAAACTTAATTAATTAAGTGAGCATTCATCATATTAAGGGGGAGATCATATTAAGGGGGAGAACATGACGATCATAAGTTCATACTTGCACACACATAATGTACTTGTCACTATCTCTATAGGATTTATTCGATTTCTTTTTACAAGAATTTGTTATTATCAAAAGGGGGGATTGTAGGAGCATGCGTTCCGCACTGATCCGGTTTGAGAATAACAAATCCCGAATGTATTTGATCCTATTTTTGATTAATGGTGTGCAGATAATAGGTGCAAGAATAACATGTTTTCAATTGGAGCAAAATATCAATTTTCCAGTTTTTGGAGCTATCGGATTTCCGACAGCCCTATCGGATTTCGGACAACGTGTTTATTTGATCTCTGCGCAACGGTTAAGAGCTATTGGATTTCTGATATCGCTATCAGATTTCCGACAGCCCACGATCTTCCGATAACGCCAGGACGTGCAGCAGTTACCTGAGCTAACGGATATCCGACAGTGCTATCGGATATCTGACAGCCCACGATTTTCTGATAACGCCAGGACGTGCAGCAGTTACCTTAGCTAACGGATATCCGACAGTGCTATCGGATATACGACAGCCCACGTCTTAACCATGACCTCAACTTCACGCAGAAACTTCGTTTTAGTGGGACACGTGGCAGCCTCTGGAGATATCGGATTCCGGCGACAGTAGCTATCGGACGGCGACAACTCTTTTTTATTAAAAGAGCTCAAAACTTCATGGAATTCAGTTCTTGAGATTTCCAGACCTTCTTCCAGAGAGCATTCGAACCAGAAAGCTCCAGAACTCCATCAACTCCCATTTTTGCTAGAAGGATTGAGATTGAAGACGAGATCGGACGCGTTTCTACATCAACGATCATCTCGAGGCTTCAACCCTCCTTTCAGAGATCTGATTTTCTAGGGAGTTCTTCAATTGACTTTGTATTTTCATTCGTTTACATTCAACTTTGTATTGGTAGAGAAATCATCGTCTTGTGTGCGGCGTCTAAGTCCTTGCGCGGCATAGGGGAAAATTGCTTCCTTGTGCGGAGCGTCCAAGTCCTTGCGTGGCTTGGTAGGAAATCGTGGCCTTGTGTGCTACGTCTAGATCTTGGGAAGATCTAGAGGGTAGGCTTGGGCTTGATCTAGGGAGAGACAAGTGATAGCCTTCCGATCCTTGGGAGAAGGATTGGTAAAATCAAAATTAGTGAAATTTATATTATCATATTTGTGCATTGATCTTAAGCATTGTTAAGATCATTTTATTGTATGTAAATTTCATGATTAATATGATTATGCTTCTTTCATTAATTGCAAATTTGGTTGTTTAATCTTTAACTTAGAAATTTGTGTTTGGTTTAAAACAAAAATTACATTGTTTTGAAATTGTTTATAAGTAATTTCTTAGAAAAGCAAAATCTGTTTAAAAAATTATTAAGTAAAAATAATATTTTAAACACACCCTTATTCACCCCCCCTCTAAGGGCGTCACACGATCCAACGTAGTTAGCCATCATGATTTGATGTATTTTGTAAACTCCTATTTAAAGGAGGCTTGATGAGAGTAAAGGAGACTTTTGAAGACAAAAAAAAAACTAATCTCCCCCTTGTGAGATTTCGGCCAAGAGGAGAAATCCCCTTGCCGCCGCCCCCCTCTTGGTGTGACTCCAAGGCCGCCCCCCTCCATCCTATTTGGTGCGACTCCGGAGAGACTTCCGCGGTGCGACTCCAAGGAAGAAAGGGTGCTACTCCATTTGGTGCGACGCCGGTGGAACCGTGGAGAGAGAGATTCTTACACATCTAATTTGAGTGCATGCATGTTCTTGGTTGGGTAACCCCTCCCCTTTCTAGCGATTCTTCTACGTTTATTTTGTGGAGGTTTTGTCGAATCGTTTTATCCGGAATCTTAATATTCTCGCTTGCAAAAATCTGAAACCTAAGTGTTGTTATTGAACCTCTTGTTGTCCGGATCGGGAAGATCCGTTGCGGGAGCGAAACTCGGCCTAGCCTTGGTTTGCTCTCCAAGATTGGCACACTTGGCGTTAACAAGGGAGTTAATCACAACTAAAGTTTTATCGCCGCTTGAATGTTCATCGCCGCTCCGAAATATTGCCGCTGCGTTTTCAAATGAATCGATTGATGGAATAGATGCTTGTGTAGGTGCGGTGAGTTGTGTGCTTGTTGGAGAGGTAGGTCTTGTCTAAGGACGTGGTATCGAGTCCGGTTGTGGATCTTTTATTTGTTATTTTGTTATTCGGATTTGGGAGCCCACCCGACCTCTTTATTTGCCGCTCTTGGTTGGAGTACTCTTGGAACGAGATCTTTGAGAACAAGCACAACCTCTTTTCGTTCGCTTTTGGTCGGAGCCCTCTCCTTCTTATTTTATGTTGAATGTTATTTTCATTTTCCGTTAGCATAGCGAGCACGTAGTCACGGTAGCCCTACATCATGACCAAATTTATTTAGTCACTAGTTGCACAATGCAATAATAACGATTTTTTGTTACTAAAATAATTTATTTCATCATTAAATAAAACAATAAAAAAAATAGTCAATTGCTAAAAAAATCTCATGAACTAAAAGAGAATGTTTTTTTTATTTATTAATAAAAAAAGGTGGGAGATAGACCAAACCCTTTAGTACATACTAATAGAGCTTTTAACTCTATTAAACTCAATACATAAAAAAAATTCTATAATAAAAAAATATTACATAATAATTCT
Source organism: Dactylorhiza incarnata (assembly GCA_033032865.1). NCBI lineage: Eukaryota > Viridiplantae > Streptophyta > Magnoliopsida > Asparagales > Orchidaceae > Dactylorhiza > Dactylorhiza incarnata. Next base: position 10,719,644 of record JAWHQI010000015.1, read on the forward strand.
TTCTTTACATGTAACACAAAATAAATAAATATACTATGTTGAACAAATATCTTGTTATTTCTCCATCCTCTCCAAGCTCCCTGTCTTTAAGCTCCTAATAGGCCTGCAAAAGAGGGAAATATAAAGTGGCCTGCAAATGAGGGAAATACAAAGTGGATGGCGGGCAATGGAGTTTGATCGGCGCCAGCGTGCCATCGCTCTTCAGGAAGAAGACTGTCCTGGAACCATACAAGGTGGTGCCCTGTAATTCTCTAACTTTGTGAACATAGGAAAGAAATAAGTCACGATAGTCTAACATGAACACCCTCTTTCTCTCCGCCGCCGGGACACATTTATATAAGTAAAATATGTTTAAAAAAACATAAATATGTATGTGTGTGTACTCAATAAAATACACATCAAATCTGTGCAGAATAGCCTACTTCTCTTGCAGGCATTTCTCCCTTGATTCCTTGTTCGATAATTTGCTTTGTGATTGCTGATTCACGATGCCCATAAATGGTTGTCAAGTTTGCTAAGTATAGGAAGTTCATGCAGAATGTTATAACTTTTACATGAGATTAAAAAATGGAATACTTTATGGAATTTTCACAAATTGATGCAATTTTTTTACCATATCCCATCTTTCTCTCTAATGTGATCTGAACCTGTTCCAAAACTTTCTTCCCCACAAATAGACAACTTCGCTGCGTCCATTAGGTTTCCAAAGAATTTCCAGCCAGAAGGGACCTGTTCAAAAAATGTTTGCTCAATGCTAATCATTCTTCACTTTTGTAGCAATAATTATGTAAAACAAATGGAATTATAAATAACACACAGTCTAGCAAACAGGAAACCTCATAGAAAGTATAGGCTTATAAAGTATGTCCTCATAGAATGTTTTTTTCCCAGCTATGGTCTTATAAAGTATGGGTTGTATCAAGTTGAAATCCCGACAAAAACTGTGGCCAACTTTGACTTTAACATTTCCGCCCCAGAAAACTCCCCCAAACAGCGCATTAATTCAAATTTAAACCTAATATGTGAATTACAAACACATCTCTTACCAACAGTTTATTGAACTAAAATAGAAGATGGAAATGTGAAATTTTGGAAATCTAAGAAACTGAAAATACTGAGGCTCAGGCCTTCGAAGCAGAGCAGCAACCATGAGCCACAAAGTTGCGGAGCCCGAGAAATGTTTGTGCGTCGTATATTATCCTTAGCAGCGACACAAAGCAGCAGAGCCCTATATGCAATCACTTAGTGGAAAAGCCAAGCAGAATCCCTACATAGAAAATCAGGGGCAGTGGTTTCGAGTTTTAATAGTTTTTACTTCAGGGTTTTGATAAGATGTGCGGAACTAGATTGAGAAGCAAAGTGAGGTTGATTGTGGTTGAACTCATTAAATGTTTTTCTTAGTCATAGCATACTCAAAATAAGAATTTCAAGTTCAAACAATAACCCAATATATTCAACCCTATAAAATAAGAGGTTTATCTAAATCAGTAAAGTTTGGCGAATAAAATAACATTGTCTTGCTTCAAAATGGATGATATGAGAGTGGGTTGCGCCCATATTTGAGTGGCATGCGCCCGCATTTGAGAGTCCTACACACGCTTTTGTGGGGCTTGCACACGCATTTGAGCGGCTTGCGCACGCATTTGAGCGGATTGCGCACGCATTTGAGCGGCTTGCGCACGCATTTGAGTGGCTTGCGCGCGCATTTGAGCGGCTTGCGCACATATCTAAGTGATGCGTGTCGGCAAGTGCACCGGTCGCTGTCAAGTAATAATTGTGGAGAATAGAATCCCCGGATGTCGGTCTCTTGAGGAATGCAGGATGGGTGAACGAATCGTGCAGTGACTATTGTTACACAAACATTTAACAAACACAAAGAGGGGGGCTTTTGGTTGGTTTTCCTAATCTTAGCAACGACAAAAGAGATGCGGGTCGAAAACACCGCTTCGCAAAGTGAGGTGGATGCAACGGCCGCGATGCCGTGCTTCGTGAGGCGGATGGAATGTACTCAAGTGCGAGAGGGTGAGGGTCGCAAACACCTCTTCACAACCGCCGTTGGCTCTTGCTAACACGGAACAAACACCTTGCGTGCGCGTGCGAGTGAGTGAGTGAAAAAGGAGTGAATCACAACAGAACCATGAAGAACAACAAAGAAACATTCATTTCAACAAACATCATCATAATATTCGAGTTTACACGGTTCAACGAGTACAATGGAGGAAAGAGGAAAGAAATAACCGATGGTGAAGACTAGCGGCCGTTCACGGCCGGAATGGTAGGTTGTCGGGCTACCTCCGGACTCGGGCGGACTATGCTTCCGGCGTAGAGAGCTGTCACGATCTCCCTATGTAGCTCCGTCGTCTTCGACTTCAGGTTCCTTCTTCTTCTCACCGGGCGGAATGAGAGAATGGTTGCTTGGAGGCTTGCGGACGATGGAGAACACTCACGGACAATGGAGGAAGTCTTGGAATGGATGGAGGAGGCTTCCCCTTGCGTAGGAGATGAAGTGGAGGCGTCCCAAGGTGGAGGTCGACGGCGTACGGAACAGGAATTCCGCTCCCGGCGGCTGATAATGCCCTAAAAATCGCAACAGGCGTTTAAATAGGCGCTGGATTAAATACTGCGCACGATCATTGGCGCACGACCAGTGGTCGTGCGCACTGGAATTCTGTGATCGTGCGCACTGCCTGGGTGGAACCTGCAAGATACGAAATTTATAAAATGAAATGTTCGCACGACCAGTGGCGCACGACCGGTGGTCGTGCGCACTAGCGTTGATGGTCGTGCGCAATACAGCAAACAGAACTCAGAATTTTAATGATAAGTGCGCACGAGCAGTGGCGCACGACCGGTGGTCGTGCGCACTGGCGTTGGTGGTCGTGCGCACTGCACCAAACAGAACTCGTGAAAAAGGTTTAAGTGCACACGATCAGTGGCGCACGACCAGTGGTCGTGCGCAATAGAACCGGCGATCGTGCGCAGTGTTCCTGTGCAGAATTGCACCGGGAACACTTGCACCACTCCTATTCCCGCACAACCACAGATCTAGCCACTGAAAGTGGCACTTAATAGCACATGAACACTACTAATGACAATAAGCACGAAAATCACACCAAAGTGGGCCTAGATGTGCACCTAGCGTGGATTATCAAATATAAACTATAACAAGGCTAAAGTGCGGAGAATTGACTAAATAACGGCCCGGATGTGTCCATAAATGTGTATATGATCAGGACTCATCACTAAGCAGGCTATGAACACATATGAGCAGGTCAGGATAGCAATTTTGCATCTATAAATTATGAATGAGAGGCAACATGATGCATATTAATCAGCTCGCAGAATTTATCTTAATGTATGAATTTTGTCTCATTTGGCAGTGTTATAAAATTCATGGGGGATTCAGACCTTCATCAATACAACACTCTGAATTATAAAAATAGAAACAAAGGATCAAGGAAATCAATTTAAAACCTTCGGTGTGAGTGGGAGAACCCCTAGGGCATCTCAATTTTATATCAAAATATAACCAAGAACTAAGAATCATAATTGTAACACAAGACTTAATATAAAGAATCAATTACAAAAATAATTGAATGCAGACAGGACTTGATAACCTTCTGAGCAAACTGAGCCAAAGGCAGAAGCAAGAACTAAGAACAAACCTAAGAGAAATAACAGTAATTCTCTGACTTGATGACTAAAAGAAAGTAAATAATGGTGCACTTACATTTCGAGTAGAAATAACATCAATATCAAGATAGGAACATAACAAATCAATGGATCCATCATTCAATTGCATAATTATTTGATTATTACATAAGTTCTAATCTTGCTTATTCGTATGTGGAAGTCCCCTGAGAGAAAACTCTTCTTAATGAATACAATAATGCATTGAAAACTAAATTCAGCTATTTATGAACATTATGACAGTGAATGCAAGAAAATCAATCAAGATAAAATTAAGAAGAAAATTTAGTGATGCTCAAGGCACATCCCAATGAATATGGTGAATGTATTATCTAAAAAATATAAACGGTCTGAGAAGAAAAAAATAGTAAAAAAGTATGAGTACAGTGAGCTCTCATGATGGCCTTTTACAATGAGTTTTAACATAAAAGCAGTATTTCAATTATGGGCATACAATTTCAAAACAAATTGGTGTGTCAAGATAGATTCCATAAAGTCATATACCTCCCTGCACCTCAAGAATTGTTAGCAACATGCATAAGCCGATTTTTACAAAATTCATTAAAAGACAAAGATTTCTTCCATAGCATCTCACAAACAAAATTGTCTTAAATGTGATACAACAATAGCCTTCCATCTCACAAATTAGTATGTAGCAGAGAAGAATCATAATTGTAGCTTCATAAACATTAACAAAGTAGCTCTTGATAAACAATAAGTGAACATGGACTTAAGAATGGATAAATAATAAGCGTTGTTCTTGGTAGAGCAAAACTCTGTATCCATAACTGTTGGAGAGGAAACCTGAAGTTTAAAGAATAGTGCAGGGGACAACATACCTTCAATTAGATCACAAATCTTAGATGGTGAAGGCGGCGCATGGATCATCATGCCACTTTGACATCTGCCTCCTTCGACTCAGGCGAGTGAACCGGGTCATCCTTCGCAGGAGAGGGATGATAGAATGGCGAAGAAAGCTTACAACTCAGGTAAGGGGATTTGCTTAGGCGGCGGCGTGAGGAGGTTTGTGGTGGAGGAGGCAAACATCTTACAAATCTGGTGAAGTGGTTTGTGGAAGCGATGAAATAAGGAGATCGTAGAAGTGGCGGCAGGAGGAGATCAAGAAGCGGCGTCGTAAGGAGTTCACGAAAGCGGCGTTGTGAGGAGATTGCAGAAGCGGCGGCAAAAGGAGATCGCGATGACCTAGCGGAAGCGAGTGGGTGAAGGAGGGTCAGGAGCAGTTTGGGATACCTGAAAGAATAAGAGAGTACGATGGGAATTAATGGGTTGAATAATCTAACGGTGGAATAGTTTGAATAAATGGTATGATTAAAAGGTCTCAAAATTAGTATATATATATGTTCTTTCATGCGTCTCTCACGTTCGATCATCGGATATTCCTAAGCAGACAACCAATATAGATTGCCTCTCTGATCGCGCCAGATTATTCTCAAGTCAACTCTTTTTTGTCGTTCGTTCTCTCACAGTACCCCACCATATCCGTCGTCTCCCTCAACATTAACGAAGCTATGAAATATATTAGGGCGGTAGCGACGTGGATCATATTACCTCCAAAGATGTTTTCATAAGAAGCAAGAATTTTGATATGCGCAATACGCGCATTCTCATTAGGAGAAAATAAATGAATTTTTTATGAAAGAAACTCTAAAATTTTGATAACTTGTGACTAATTTTTTTGGTCACTAAATAAATAATTTAGTGACTAAATAATTTTTTGTCACTAAATACTTTCGAAAAATTAACTATAGTGACAGAACTTATATTTAGTCACTAAAGATATGCCTTCAGTGACCAAATATTTATTTCGTCACTAAAAATGTGCCTTTAGTGACGAACTATATTTCGTCACTAAAAATGTGTTTTTAGTGACGAAATATATTTTGTCATAATGTTTTCGTCACTAAATGTCAGTTTTCTTGTAGTGACTAGAGATCTTCATCCTCAACAATAACATTTTCATTCTCTGAGAACAACAAAATCTTCTCTCAGCTTTCAGCTGCTGGTTCTTAATCTTCAAGAGCAACAATATTCTGAGAAACATTGTCTCTCAGATTCATCTGCTATCAAGGGAGATCTGTTACATCCAAGAGAAAGCTCCATCCATTTTCTGTCAAGAAATTCTATCCGACAGGGGGAGCATCACAACACAACAATCCACTAGTCTTCTCTTAGATCTTATTGACAGAGAAGAATTTCATAAACACCTTTTTGTTTACTCTTTTTACACAATCTTGTACAGGGTTCTAACTCCCTTCAAAAGTTAACCTTTGGTGGCAGGGCACCTGATCAAAAACCTGTGATTTGGTTTGAGCACCTTATCAAAAGCTCAGTGGTGTTTGGGCACCTGATCAAAAATCCCAGTGGTGATAGGGCACCTGATCAAAAACCTAGTGGATTCCTACCATCGGTGGTAGAAGAGTAGATGTACCTAGTTTGATTGGGGAACTACTATAGATCCTTGTGTCGGCTGTGATTGTGTTTTTCTTTCTGTACTGTGCTGTGATTTTTGTTTTGCTTTTATACTCACTTTGCTACACATATATATATATATCACTATTTTAACTCTGCTATAAAATAAGTTAAAACTTTTTAACACTCTATTCACCCCCCCCCCCATCTAGAGTAAATCTATGATCTAAAACCTCACTTTCAATTGGTATCAGAGGTTGGCTGATTGGTTACACAGGATAACACCTGAATCAAGAGATCAATTGCATCTTAACTTTTTCTAGAGTTTTCTTTTTCTAAAAACTCATGGCACAGAATAAAGATTACTCAAGCACAAGGCCTCCTATGTGCAATCTTAACAAGTTTGCATTATGGAAGGCAATGATCAATTTATATATGAACTCTATTGATGAAGATATTTTCAATTCTATTTTGACAGGACCTCCTACTCCATTAGCATCAACAAGTACTGAGACAACAACCAACACTAATGTTGTTCCACCTCCTTAGTGGACAGATGCTCAAAAGTAACAAATAAATCCAGATGCCAAAGCAATGAACATATTGGCACAAACAATGTCTGATGATATATTCCAGAAGGTTGTGGACTGCACCTCAGCCAGGGATATTTTGAATTCCCTCAACAACATGGTTGAAGGTTCTGCAGATGAGAGAAAGGACAGAAGATCTCATCTCATCTCTCAATATGAAAACTTCAAGAAGGGAGAAACTAAAACAGTAGTAGAGATGTACAACAGACTTAGTCTCATAATCAATGAACTGAAGTCTTTGGACAAAGTGATCTCAATCACTGAATTGAATGATAAGATCCTAATGTGCTTCCCCAACACATGGGACTCAAGGATCTGGCCAATCAAGGAAGCCAGAAGCCTAAATGAGATCCTTACTGAGACCTTGTTAGGCAAATTAAAATCCTATGAGCAGCTTATCAAGTCTAGAGAAGCTGAAAAATCTACCTCCTCTCCAGCCACCAAAATGGAGAGAAGCATTGCTTTCCAAGCAACACAAGAGGAAGATAATGCTCCAGGAGAAATGGAGTTTATGACCCTACTAGCCAAAAGATTTTACAAAATGGCTAGAAAGGACCTCGGAAAGAAGGATTTCAGATCCAAAGAAAAACCAAGGTATGACAAAACAAACTCTAAAGAATTTATTTGTTTTGGCTGCAGGAAGCATGGACACATTCTACCTGAGTGTCCAGAAAATCAAAAGAAGGACAAGAGAAAAGATAAAGAAGAAAAGAGGCACTCCAGCAAGCCATCCTCCCACAAACACAAACACAAGGGAAGAGACTTTGTAGCTGAAACATGGAGTGATACCGAGTCAGAGTCATCATACAGCTCTTATGAAGATGAAAATGATCCAAATGAATAGGATCAATGCTTGATGGCTATTTATGACTCATGCAATGATTCAGAACATGCATCATCATCCAGCTTTAGTGATGATGAAGATGATGAAGACAAATGAAATTTCTGCATGATGGTTATCAATGCCTCAGGAAATAATTCAGATGAAGCAGAATCTGACAATGACAGTGATCAGGTAATCTCTACCTTTGATTTTAATTCAAATGATTTTAAAAATGAATTCAAAACTCTTGGTTTAGATTTAATTAAATCTGAGAAGGAAATAATTTCCCTCAGAAAAAAGTTGGTTAAAATGAATCAACTGACAGAAGATAATGTCAATCTTAAGAAAGAACTGGCTGCCTCCAAAGAACATATTATTCTCATTGAGAACAATTATCTGAGGCTAACAGGTTTGAAGAATCCCTCAATGGGAGAAGCATCAAACTGATGGACATCACAAGCACTGTGAATGCCAGACTCAATGGCAAACTGGGCTTGGGTGCATAATCAAGTCAGCCATATCTTCTTAAGAAAGACATCCTATCTACTCCAGTGAAGTTCATTTCTTCCAAGAGAAAAGAGGCAGTAGAAGCAGGTAAGAACATCTCAAGCAAGGATGTTAAGAATAAAAGTATTCAAAAGAATTCGTCGAATGGCGCTCGACGAAATCACATGAATTCATCGAACGGTGATCGACAAACGCTGAATACAGATTTTCATTATAGCTACTCATCGAACGGCGCTCGACAAAATTACTTAAATTCGTTGAATGACGATCGATGAACTCAGCCAAGTTCGTCTAACGAAAAATATACTGCATATATGAAGAATTCTCATTCTCAACATACTAAGAATCGCTTCACTGAGTAGATTATTCCTCCAAGGAGATATCATCCACAAGGCTATAAGGACCAGCCTGAGATTTCTTACAGTTCAGATTTTTGTGTTAATACAAAAGGACCCAAGGCAGAGGTCAAGAACAACTAGTTTATTTTATGTTGTGCAGGTACAAAGCTATCCACACATAAAGTAACATTAGTAGTTGGATAGTGGGTGTTCTAAGCACATGACAGAAAACAAGGCCAACCTAAGCAATTACAAGGCAAAGCTTGGACCCAAAGTGATTTTTGGAGACTCCAATAGTGGACAAACTAAAGGATATGGAAAAGTCAGAGTTGGAGCAGTTACCTTCAAAGAGGTAGCATATGTCAAGGGTCTCAAGCATAACCTCATTAGCATAAGCCAGCTATGTGATGAAGGTTATCAGGTAACTTTTAATCATTCCTTATGTCTTATTACCAATAATAAAAACATCAATGTGTTATCTGGTATTAGACATGGAAATATATATTTAGTCAATTTTGATTCTGCCAATTCAGACATTTGTTTATTTAATTCAATAAGTAAAACAAATGAGTTATGGCATAAAAGGCTAGGACATATTAACCTTAGAACTATCTCTAAGATCTCCAAGGACAATCTAGTAAGAGGACTGCCTTCTGGTTCTTACAAGAAGGAAGATCTCTGCAAGGCTTGTCAACTAGGAAAGCAGACCAAGAGTAGTTTCAAATCATTATCCAAGAGTGATTCAACTAGGATTCTGTACTTACTGCATTTGGATCTCTTTGGACCCACTGCAATACAGAGTCTAGGAGAGAAACATTACACTTTAGTTATTGTAGATGACTACTCTAGATTCACTCGGGTGTTCTTTCTTAGGAATAAGTCTGACACCTTCAGTGTTCTGACATACTTTCTCAGGTCCATCAAGATTGAGTAATCTACTCTAGTTGCATTGATCAGAAGTGATCATGGTACTGAGTTTGAATCTCTTCTGATGAGAGAATTCTGTGGAAAAGAAGGAATCATGCAATGTTTTTCTGCTCCTAGAACTCAACAAAATGGGGTAGCTGAAAGGAAAAATAGAACATTAATTGAATTAGCAACTACATTGCTTACTGATGCTCACTTGCCACTCTCTTTTTGGGCAGAGGCAGTGAACACAACAAATTATGTGTTGAATAGGAGTCTGATACACAAACTTAAGGGTAAAACACCCTATGAATTACTTAAGAATAAAAAGCCTAAGGTTAACTATTTTAAGATCTTTGGTTGTAAATGTTATATGCATAACAATAATAAGAAATATCTAAGGAAATTTGAAGCAAAGGCTGCTGAAGGTATATTCCTTGGATACTCTCTTTCTAGTAAAGCATATAGAATTTGTTACAAATCAACTCTTAAGATAGAAGAGTCCATGCATGTTTCTTTTGATGAAACTAAGATGTTAATTGAGGAGAGGAATACCACCTCTCTAAGACCCCATTTTTTTTCTTTTGAAAACCCGGGTCTTATGCCTAGAACCGCCGCTTTGCGGTGACACCATCACTCGGGAAGGTCACCACTACAAAACGCCGATCCTGCCGGCCATGTCGATCACAGAAGAAGAAAAGTATAAGCGAACAAATAGAAGTTCAAGTCCACAATCACTTGCTATATATAATAAATGTCCACATTGTATACGTGAAATAACAAAGTTACAACAATAAAGGGCTCATGCCATTTACATCATGTCCTCACTACAAGATCACTCATAGAAACTAACTATTAATCACTCACTGATCCTGAAATTTGTGCTCATGTACTATACTGGCCTGCCTCCGTCTGTACCGACCTCTGGTTCTGCAGCATCTCCTCGGTCAATGATAAGGTCCATCGACCGTTAGTCAAAAGACTATGCCAATCCCCCACCCCTCCCCTGGTAACTCCTAGGCACCGTACGGGAAGGATGAAGCGGAGGACATCAAGGGGTGTAAATAATAGCAGGTGACAGGGGCATAATCTACAGGGTATGTTTCTACAACTACACATATGTATATATATCATAACTAAAGCAGTAAGTAAAGTAAAGTACGAATAGGTAAAGTAAACAGGTAGAGCGGGCATATAAAGGTAAGTAAGGAAAAGTAACCGTTGATTTATAGGAATGCCCACACAAACATATAGACCAAGGGGTCGTTTAGCAAGGCCTATCGTATAAAGAGTCCCATAACCAATTTATACGATATGGGTAGGGGTTGAAATGCAATGTTTATGCTATGACATGCAGAGTTATGCAGTTTATGATATATTCATACAAGTGCAACTCACACACTTTGACTCGATGCGCACAGACCGTTAGTTCCCCCTTTTTGGAGCTAGCAAGACTCCCAGGATACTCCCGTAGTGGCCAATGGAAGTGGTGGGTTGGGCCTCGCCCACCTCTAAGTTGGTATTCACACTACCTAACCTATACCTATCATACGTCTCAACGCAAAACCGCGGAGCATCTGCATACTCTTACAGGCTGGACCACCAGACTTTTATGGCTAAGTGCAAATTCCACACTTCCCGAGTCAACGTATTGACGTATGTGTGAACGACCGTCTAATACCGAAGACCCACCACTTTCATGCACATGCAAACATATTCTACTATATCCCGAGCCATAAACTCCCCGGGCTAACCTGCCCGTTATCATAACCTTCCGGGCCAACAGCTCGCCGGACCAACCCGTCCGTACCAACAAGCATTAATGAGTCACAAGCTCACCGGACTAACTAGTCCGCTGCTTCAACCACTGAGCCTACCGCTCATAAGACCAAACCGACTAATTTACCCATAACAACGGGGTTTGGGTGAGTGTATTATTAAGTAAATCTTGTATATCAACTTATCCCTAAAAATTATTGTAAATCTTGGACTTCCCGAGGATTACCCTGTTGGGCTCGCTACGGTACTAGGAGCTATACTGAGATGACACCCCAAAGATCCCTTTCTCAAGATACTTAATGTTATTGGTAGACACCCCTAAGAATAACCTTCTTGTTATTACACTTGGATTACCCTAAGTATTTTATGACTCGCTTGGGGAAAGATGATCTTTCGTCAATTCCGAGCTCAACTTTACCCTTAACTCACCAAACACACTATCATCACCTAAACTACTTTCTGGTGACCTTCAATCATCTCAACCAGTCTAGGTACAACCTCTACCTTCCATTCCCTCCTAATGATCCATAATGCTCTCAGGTTTTACAGTTTTACTATATGCAGACCAAATGAGTTATATGAGTTACATAAGGGGAGGTACTCCAAATATTCATCCAACTGACTCATGATATTTACTGGAAGTCTATCATGATGTTTCAAAACTAAATCCATATAATCATATTTTTCCTTAATTATTTGTATTTATTATCATTTCTCCAATATTTTCCATGTATGAATATGAACATGAAGTCTAAGGTATTCTTATGATATGGCTCCCATAAAATTAGGATTAATCTATCATGCCAAAATAATAGTAAGTACAGTGTGTCTTAATTTTACAATCAAGAATTGTCCTCTAATTATAATATTGACTATTTAACCAAAATTAGAAATTAAAGAAGCCACCACCAACAATATTTGTCCAAAAATTATGGGAATATTACCAGTCATTTAAATTTATCGGAAAAGTTCTTAAGCCAAATTTTAGAATTTATAAAGGCATATTAACCACTTAAATAAATATTCCAATGAAATCCTAATATGAGCATGTGGTGAAGTAGCCAACTGATAACAATCTCCAAAAATTATATACAAATTTATAGAGCTTCCTAGTGCTCTGAAATATCCTATCACAAAATTGCACATTTTTCCTGAGAGTATTGTACCCTTAATTATATTTCTTAAAGTTAAGGTAAAATAAGTGCCTTGTGAATGAAGTGCTGGCTAAATCATTTTATTAATTACACAAATTACCAGAGGTCCTTCATGTGATATTAAAGGCACTACCAAGGTTTCACCATCATCCAAGGCCATTTAAACATGTAAATTTCCTTTACAAGAAAAATCCCTAAAGGGGTTATAAGCTAATTTAGGGGGGATAAATACTCCTAAAATTCTCTCAAAATTTCCTACGGCATAAATACATCCCATGAACATATCTCCCAGGTTCCATGGCCATTCTATAGCTTTTGACCACATGTCCTTCACAAATCTCTATATGCACCCCAAGGGGTAAAACTAGGGTCCTAGGTCATATCCACCTCTACACCACCCCATCTTACTTATGAAGGTGTTTTAGGTGATTCTAAACCAGTGGCCAAGGTTTCAACTCATGGTGATGAGTTTTGACCACCATACCCCAAGATAAACACCATGCCCTAACTTTTACCCAAATTGACCTAACTTGGGTTGCCAGATTACCCAAACAAATCAGTCTCAATTGGGTTGAGATTTTTACCAAGGTCATACAATAACCCCAAGGAGCACCCACCAAAATTTGGAGGGGATTGGAGGTCATTAGACCCTAAATTTAAATAATATATGAATTATTAAATTATTACAAAAACCTTAGAAAAATGTTCTCCTAAAATTCCCATCTTTGGATATGTTATGGGAGTAGGTGCAAATAGCCTAGGTTACAATTTTCATGTCAATCCCATAATGCAATCAAAAGTTATTTAAGAAATGGTGGCGGTCCTACACTACGGACCAGTCCCACCAAAATAATCCTACAGGGAGCTACAAAACTCCTTTTAGGCTGAAACAATATTTAAAATAAAGAAGACTCCAAGGGATACAACTTTGGTGTTGACCACTTTTCATTTGAGGGGTTCTAGTATTTCTAATAATTAAAATAAAATACAAGTCTCTGCGTTCGACGAAATCCGATATGCATTCGACGAAATCTGTTCTGCGTTCGACGAATGTCGTGCTTTAGTTAGACAAAATCCAATCTCCAGCCAGTCCAACAATCATCTCTCAGTTCGACAAACTCCAGATTCAGTTCGACGAATTAATTCAGTTCGATGAATTAATTATGTTCGACGAACTCCGGGTTCAGTTCGACGAACTCAACTATCAGTTCGGTGAATTAATTCTGTTCGACGAACTACGGGTTCAGTTCGATGAACTCAATTATCAGTTTGGTGAATTAATTCTGTTCGACGAACTCCGGGTTTAGTTCGACGAACTCAACTATCAGTTCGGTGAATTAATTCCATTCGACGAACTCCGGGTTGAGTTCGACGAACTCAACTATAAGTTCGAAGAACTCCAGAGTGTGTTCGATGAATGAATTCCGTTTGACATACTCCAGGTTCTGTTTGAGGAACTCAACCATCAGTTCGACAAACTCAGGCTACAACTCGACGAATTTCTTCTACTCAGATCGACGAATTAATGAAATAACGATATAACATAATCATTTAAATTTGCGAATAGCTGATCATGACAGATCCGATGGCTCATAGTCATCATCCCCGTTGGATGGACGGCGAGCGACAGCCCGTCCTGGGATTCTTGCGGGACGAATTCACGGCCACCTGTGCCTCTTCCTGGCCAGCCAATGCCACCACCACCTCCGTCGAGGTGGTGGCCGACGATAGGGTGTGGTTGGCCGGCAAAAGGTGGTCGGAATCGGGGTTTAGAGGAGGGGAAAGAGAGCTCAAACCAAGCCATTTCAGAAGCACGATCTGAGCCCAATTGAGCTTGGATCAAGCCCCAAATTATGATAAGATCTACCACTAAGGGAGAGGAGGCGGATCGGACTTGTGTGGTGGTTTGGTGGCGCGAATTCTGGCGAGTCGCCATGGCCGGAGGTGGAGCTTTCGGTACCATGTCGATCCTAGCTTCTGGTGCTCGACGTATTTTGAGAAGGTGGGGAAACTGATCCTCCCAGTCCTCTGAAGGAGTTATAAGGTTCAATTGGGGGGAGAGGGAGGGTGTAACTCATAATTTTCTTGAATGCCATTAATGACCAATTTTGGCCAACTAAAATTTCATGAATACAGCCACCTATGTGGCTGGCCAAGGATGTTAAACTTGTCCAAATTACTGAGGGGAGGATTACCAAGCCATGGGAGATGAAGAGAGGAAGCCTTTGGCCTCCCAAGCCATGAATGGCCATTATTCCTCTCTTTCTCTCTCCACCATTTCTGGGGGAAATGGGGTTTCTCTCTCCTAATCATCATTTACAGAAATTGGATGGCTCTTTGAGTAATTCTCAGCCTCCTAGACAAATGGGCTATTCCAATTGGGCCTAGCCCAATTAGATTGGGCTTGATTAGGTCAAAATAGGTCATTTTGACCTAAATTTATAGGGGGAGTTGACTTAGGTCAAATGGGCCAATTTGGTGGCCCCATGATGGGGCTTTTTGGTCCATTAGGTCCCTAATATCCTTATAAGGCAGGGGCAAGGTCAATTTGGCATAGTGGAGGTTAATTGACCCTAATTAGGCTTCTTTGACCAATTTGGGGTTAGGGTTGACTTTGGTCAATCTGGCCTCTTTGGTTGACCCCAATGGGTCCTTGGTGCTCTAAGGGGACCCCTAAAGGGTCAGGTATGCTATGGTGGGGTCAAATGGTCAATGTGAGGCCCTTAAGTCCAAACCTATGCTTGTTAACTGGAAATTGCTATTTGCAGACCACTGTGGTTTCCTTCTTCTTGGGTAAGGCCAAGTGGTCTCTTCAAGCTTCCTAGGGTTTTGTCATGACCTAGTCATAACAAAACCACTTTAGGGGTCTAGTTGTTTGGGGGATGTTCCAAATCCCAATAAAAAAAATAATTTTGTCCTCGAAATTTAGGCTAGGCTCACGGGGTTTTCACCTAGAGTGACTGAACGTAACATCCCCTAAGAATTGAACATATTTCTTACTCAAAGAGCACCGACTGACTCTGCCACTCCAGTGTAGTGGATCTCAGGTGAATCAATCGATCAGAGGCTACCGGGCCATCTATAGTAGAAATTTGCTACTCCGGCCGTAGTAAAGCTCTCCTAAAGGAGGAGTCATGGAAGACGTCGTGCAATCCTGCTAACTCCGGTGGCAACTCCAGTCTATAAACCAACTGGCTAATCCACTCCAGGATCCTGTAGAGCCTCATCTATCTCAGACTGAGCTTCTTCCCCCTACAAACCCGTAAGACTCCCTGCATCGGACGTATCTTCTGGAACACCCGGTCTCCATTCTGGAACTCAACCTGACAATACCACGCTTCATAATACCTGACCTGGCTGCTCTGGCCCCAACATCCTAACTCAAATCAGTCGCACCTGGGTATCCATGTCCTCCATAAATTCCGAGCCGAGTGCCTTTGGGATCCTCATCCTGGATCCAAGATAGTGGAATCTTGTGCCTCTATCCCTCTGAGGGTGGAAAGCTGTGCTGAACGTCAACCAAGAGCCCAGATAAGCCTGGACTGATCTTCACTCTTTAGACGTAAACCATTCATCCTGATCCGACGCGATCGTCCTGGTCACACCACGGTAATGTACAAACATCTCGTCAAATCCCATCAAATACCAACGGGAGCGTCCTTCTGTCCCGAGGTGACCCTAGCTACCTTGGTCAATCTATCCTCGATGTTCCAAATAAACTTGTGCCTGGAGTGGGGATGTGTTAACCTGTGTATGAAATCCATAATTATGTCCTCGAACTCCACTCTAACACGGGCAGTGACTGTGGTAGTTCTCCGAAGACTTTTGCACTTGGCCTTCTCCGTGCATCACAAAACTTATGACGTCTTTCTTCATTCCGAGGACATACGTGTTCCAGAATACACCATTTTTCCGATGACTAAAGCTCTTGTTAATATGGGTAGACAACACTTCTATAATGTTTTCTCTACACGTTCAGATTCTTATTCCTTCAAGTATGTATGAGTGATCAATCAACTCCACTATACGACTTATCCAGTCCTTATCATCGATGGAACTGATCAGATCGTCAGGCGTCCCAATTATCCTCAAAATTTAAGGGGGTGTACACGTGAATCTTATGAACATATTTTAACCAACCTTTATTAGTATCAATGTTTGTAAGATGACTCCCAATCACTTTCTATGTGGAGTTTGATTCATAAGGTATACAGGTAAACTCTTTTGAAACCCTAAGATTTTTCACAAGTCATTTTCATTAAGGAAATATCTTCACGTTTATTTCACCAAATTCCTATCACTTCCATATATGCTAGTCTTGATCACTTTCGGATGGTCCAAAGTAACATAAACTTAGATTGTTCTTATCATAGTATGTTGGAACAACCATATTTGTGATTTGGGCTAGGATCACTATATGTTGACTAAGGACAAGTTGACCCCAATGTATAGTTTATGGGTCAAGAGTTTAGGAGAAGAAATTTGGCTGTTAGAACTAGAAATTTCATTAAGTCTCAGCATTCGTCGAACGACGTTCAGCATTCGTCGAACGGCGCTCATCATTCATCGGACGACGATCGACGAAATATCAAAGCAGCGGTCGACGAAATCCAGCCATCTCTGCGTTCGACAAATTGCTGCCAGCACTCGACAGATTCTAGGCAGCATTCGACAGTTTCCAGCCAGAGCTCGACAAATTGTTTACTAAAGCTCAGATCGACAAATACAGTTTCCAGAATACTTAATATTTAATGATCAGTTATATATCAGTTCTCTGAACACAGATCGACGAAGGCAAGGGTTCTTTCCAATCAGATCAAGTAAGGAAACATATTTCTTTATTATTTAAGTTATAGTCGTTGACACTTCCAGTAGAAAAGGACAAATCGTGGAAAAAGGAAAGAGATTACGGCATGCAGCTGTACTGTTCCCAGATTATCTTTTCAAATATATTATATCCCTTAATATAAGGGATCTGCATTTAATAGTTGTCAGTTATTTGAAAAGAGAGAAGATATACAGCAGATTATACTCAAGTATATACGACAGATCAAATAAAACAGAATACTTTACATATTTGCTGTACAGGAAATCAACAGAACAGGGATAGAGAGATTTACAGGAAGAATAAAAAGAATAGATCATTATCTTCTTCCGGCAGAGCATTATTCAGAGCACAGAACTTCATCTTCTTCTCCTTTAGCAGCACATACTTTCTGAGAACAGCTACACCACCTCTCCGTATTTTTCCTGCTGCAAGAATCAAGAAAGAAAGAAGAAGAAGAACAAGCATTCATATCTTCAAAAGAGCAACAACAAATTGGAGAACTTGTTCTCTCAATTTAATCAGCTATAGGAAGATCAGTTCTTCAAGAAAAGCTCCAGCAACATCTACTGTCAAACAAATTCATATCAGATAGAGGAGCATTTCAACATCAAATCCACTAGAGTCTTCTCTATACATCTTGACAGAGAAGAACACTTAAACCCCTCTCCAATCCATTATGTACAGGGTTAATACTCCCTTCAAAAGTGTAACTCACTGGTGGCAAGACACATTATCAAAAAATACTTATTTGGTTTTTAAGCACCTTATCAAAAGCTTATCGGTGAATTGGGCACCTGATCAAACTCCCATTTGTGTGTGGACACCTTATCAAAAATCCCTTGGTGTGAGGGCACCTTATCAGAAATTCCTAGTGGATTCCTACCAAGGGTGGTAGAAGAGTAGACGTACCCAGATTTATTGGCGAACTACTATAGCTCCTTGTGTCCTCTTTGGTTGCTTATTTCTTTGTGTTGTGCTGTGTAATTTTATTTATTTCAGTTTTTATTAAACGCTCTGCTTACACCTATATATAACACTAATTTTTATTCCGCAAATAAAACTAAGGGAAAAAGCTTTAAACTCTATTCACCCCCCTCTAGAGTTAACTAAAGATCTAACCTCCACTTTCAATTGGTATCAGAGGCCTGACCCCCTCCCGACTCGCCCCCTAAGGGCTCTGGGGCGAGCCAGGGGCCTAGCCCCCTCCCGGCTCGCCCCCTAAGGGCTCTGGGGTGAGCCAGGGGGCTGGGCCCCCTCCCGGCTTGCCTCCTAAGTGCTCTGGGGCAAGCCAGAGGCCTGGCCCCCTCCCAGCTCGCCCCCAAAGGGTTCTGGGGAGAGCCAGGGGGCTGGGCCCCCTCCCGGCTTGCCCCCTAAGGGCTCTGGGCGAGCCAGGTGCTTGGGCCCCCTCCAGGCTCGCCCCCTAAGGGCTCTGGGGCGAGCTAGGGGCTTGGGCCCCCTCCCGGATCGCCCCCTAAGGGCTCTGGGGCGAGCCAGGGGATTGTCCCCCTCCCGGCTCGCCCCCTAAGGGCTCTGGGGCGTGCCAGGGGCTTGGCCCCCTCCCGGCTCGCCCCCTAAGGGCTCTGGGGCGAGCCAGGGGCTTGGGCCCCTCCCGTCTCGCCCCCTAAGGGCTCTGGGGCGAGCCAGGGGCTTGGCCCCCCTCCCGGCTCGCCCCCTAAGGGCACTGGGGCGAGCCAGGGGCTTGGTCCCCCTCCCGACTCGCCCCCTAAGGGCTCTGGGGCGATCCAGAGGCTTGGCCCCCTCCCGGCTCTCCCTCTAAGGGCTCTGGGGGGAGCTAGGGGCATGGCCCCCACCCGGCTCGCCCCCTAAGGGCTCTGGGGTGAGCCAGGGGATTGGCTCCCACCCTGCTCACCCCCCCCCCCCTCTACCCCTACTCTTCCTGCCTGGGCCTATATTCCCACACAACGTTCTAAAGGACTCCTAGGTCTCGGAAAAACACTCGGCGAATTCATGGTTGCACAATCCCTGCTCTTTTCAAGCGAGGTACGCGCTTGGAAAGAAACATCCAACCATGCATATTCTACGAGCGTCACTGGGAATCCGGCTTACGGAGCTAGTTTGAGAGAAAACATAAAGCCTCCTCGAGAGGTTCTCCATCCCTGCCGGCTAGTGAGAGCCCGGCTAGCGGGACCACCTTGGGGGAAAAATACATAGCCTCCCCGAGAGGTCTTCCAACCCTGCCGACTAGTGAGAGCCTGGCTAGCGAGACCACCTCGGGAAAAATACCTAGCCTCCCCAAGAGTTCTTCCAACCCTGCCGGCTAGTGAGAGCCCGGCTAGCGAGACCACCTCGGGAAAAATACATAGCCTCCCCGAGAGGTCTTCCAACTCTGCCAGCTAGTGAGAGCCCGGCTAGCGAGACCATCTCGGGAAAAATACATAGCCTCCCCGAGAGGTCTTTCAACTTTGCCGGCTAGTGAGAGACCGGCTAGCGAGACCACTTCGGGGGAAAATACATAGCCTCCCCGAGAGGTCTTCCAACACTGCCGGCTAGTGAGAGCCCGGCTAGCGAGACCACCTCGGGAAAAATACCTAGCCTCCCCGAGAGGCCTTCCAACCCTGCCGGCTAGTGAGAGTCTGGCTAGCGAGACCACCTCGGGAAAAATACATAGCCTCCCTGAGAGGTTTTCCAACTCTGCTGACTAGTGAGAGCCCGGCTAGCGAGACTACCTCGGGAAAAATACCTAGCCTCCCCGAG
Organism: Dactylorhiza incarnata; assembly: GCA_033032865.1. Lineage (NCBI taxonomy): Eukaryota > Viridiplantae > Streptophyta > Magnoliopsida > Asparagales > Orchidaceae > Dactylorhiza > Dactylorhiza incarnata. Next base: position 10,739,404 of record JAWHQI010000015.1, read on the forward strand.
AGGTCTTCCAACCCTGCCGGCTAGTGATAGCCCGGCTAGCGAGACCACCTCGGGAAATATTCCTAGCCTCCCCAAGAGGTCTTCCAACCCTGCCGGCTAGTGAGAGCCCGACTAGCGAGACCACCTCTGGGAAAAATACAGCCACCCTGAGTGGTCTTCTAACCCTGCCGGTTAGCGAGAGCCCAGCTAGCGAGACAACCTCGGGAGAGAAACATACAGCCACCCCGAGTGGTCCTCCAACCCCGCCGGCTAGCGAGAGCCCGGCTAGCGAGACCACCTCGGGAGAAAAACAAACAACCACCCCGAGTGGTCTTCCAACCCTGCCGGCTAGCGAGAGCCCGGCTAGCGAGACCACCTCGGGAGAAAAGAACATAGCCTCCTTGGGAGGTCAAATTGCACCTGACGGCTAGTGAGAGCCCGGTCAGCAGAACCATCCGAGGGGAAAATAACATAGCCTCCCTGGGAGGTCAACCTGCACCTGCCGGCAAGTGAGAGCCCGGTCAGCGGAACCATCCGAGGGGTGAAGAACATAGCCTCCCTGGGAGGTCAACCTGAACCTGTCGGCTAGTGAGAGCCCGGTCAGCAGAACCATCCAAGGGGAACTGCAGCACCAAAGACTTATCACCTTGCCAGCCTCTCCAGAGATCAACCTGAACCCCCCGTCTAGTGAGAGCCCAGGAGCGGAATCAATCTGGGGCATTCCAGCACCTAACATATACCACCTTGCCAGCCTCTCCATAGATCAACCTGAACCCCCCGTCTAGTGAGAGCCCGGGAGCGGAATCGATCTGGGGAATTCCAGCACCAAACATATACCACCTTGGCAGCCTCTCCAGAGATCAACCTGAACCCCCCGTCTAGTGAGAGCCCGGGAGCGAAATCGATCTGGGGCATTCCAGCACCAAACAAATACCACCTTGCTAGCCTCTCCAGAGATCAACCTGAACCCCCCGTCTAGTGAGAGCCCGGGAGCGGAATAGATCTGGGGCATTCCAGCACCAAACATATACCACCTTTCCAGCCTCTCCAGAGATCTACCTGAACCCCCCATCTAGTGAGAGCCCGGGAGCGAAATCAATCTGGGGCATTCCAGCACCAAACATATACCACCTTGCCAGCCTCTCTAGAGATCAACCTGAACCCCCCGTCTAGTGAGAGCACGGGAGCGGAATAGATCTGGGGCATTCCAGCACCAAACATATACCACCTTGCCAGCCTCTCCAGAGATCAACCTGAACCCCCCGTCTAGTGAGAGCCCGGGAGCGGAATCGATCTAGGGCATTCCAGCACCAAACATATACCACCTTGCCAGCCTCTCCAGAGATCAACCTGAACCCCCCGTTTAGTGAGAGCCCGGGAGCGGAATCGATCTGGGGCATTCCAGCACCAAACATATACCACCTTGCTAGTCATAATATTGTATGCAAGAAAAAGGAACTATGTATGAAAACAAACCATCGCACTACGTGGATTTACTGGTACAAGCATTTTTGGTCGCCACCACTTAGCTCGGGATATCCTTTCTTCTTCTCCAACATCCTAGGTCCTGTCTTCCTCGATCCCCTTCGGCTAGTGTCGTTGTTGCATCGGACCCATTGCCTCCCTTATTTTCAAAAACTCGGGGCAGGTGGATGTCGCGTGACCTTCCTGGTGGAAGTCACAGTAGGATAACTCCACCCTACCCCCTCCTCTTCCTCTTCTTTCTGCTTTCCTGGCTCTCCTCCTTCTTACCCCGCCAATCGCCATAGTTTGCGGAGGCGGTAGAGGGGGTGCCCTTGGTCCCTGCCTCCACCTTGGGTAGTTTAAATTTTTTCTTTTTGAAGTTCCCCATTCCTTGCTCTTGCGGAGTCGACTTGCTGGCCTCTGCACTCGCTGGGCTATTGGATAGCCTCCACCGGGGGTGGTCTCGACCATCAACATTCACTCGACTCCTTTTGGGGTGGAGCGAGTGGGGGACGGATGCCTCCCCGCTCGCCCCCTTTTGGGACTGGGCTAGAAGGGGCGGGGCGAGCTGGGAGGGCGCCCCCCCTCCCGAGCTCGCCCCCTTGAATGGGCGGGGCGAGCTGGGAGGGATCCCCCCTCCTGAGCTCGCCCCCTTGAAGGGGCGGGGCGAGCTGGGAGGGCGCCCCCATCCTGAGCTCGCCCCCTTGAAGGGGCGGGGCGAGCTGGGAGGGCGCCCCCCCTCCTGAGCTCGCCCCCTTGAAGTGGCGGGGCGAGCTGGGAGGGCGCCCCCCTCCTGAGCTCGCCCCCTTGAAGGGGCGGGGCGAGCTGGGAGGGTGCCCCCCTCCTGAGCTCGCCCCCTTGAAGGGGCGGGGAGAGCTGGGAGGTCGCCTCCCTCCTGAGCTCGCCCCCTTGAAGGGGCGGGGCGAGCTGGGAGGGTGCCTCCCTCCTGAGCTCACCCCCTTGAAGGGGCGGGGCGAGCTGGGAGGGCGCCCCCCTCCTGAGCTCGCCCCCTTGAATGGGCGGGGCGAGCTGGGAGGGTGCCCCCCTCCTGAGCTCGCCCCCTTGAAGGGGCGGGGCGAGTTGGGAGGGCGCCTCCCTCCTGAGCTCGCCCCCTTGAAGGGGTGGGGCGAGCTGGGAGGGCGCCTCCCTCCTGAGCTCACCCCCTTGAAGGGGTGGGGCGAGCTGGGAGGGCGCCTCCCTCCTGAGCTCGCCCCCTTGAAGGGGCGGGGCTAGCTGGGGTATGGCACCTCCCCACTCCCCCCACCAGTACCTCTTACCAGGACTGTTGGCCGAAAGTTCCCTCGACCATCTGCCGGGGCGGAACCTCTGGACCATCTCTTCTTCTGCCTCCGACTAACATGGCGAAATCAACCTGGAAGATCTGTGAGACCTCTTGCTTGAAATTTTCGAACATCTCCAACATCACCCCAGCCACCGGGGGCTGCGAGCGACCTGGGTCGGATCCTCCACCTCCAGCCATGGAGCTCATCTTGAGAGTTTCTTGAATCGGTCACACTCCACGCTCACCGCACCAAAATGTTGAAACCGATTTCTCGGTCTCTGTGGAGTTCGAGGCCCTCAGCAAGCTGAGGGGCGACCAACCCTTACTCCCCCCAAGGGAGAGCTCTAGGTTGAAGGTTGAGGAACTATGGACTGGACCAAGGGCTTAGTGGGGAGGTCCCGCCACATACCCAGAAGCCCCTTAGGAACTTCCCCTCCCAAGCCACTACTAAGCTTGGGCACCACTGGAGGATCTCCTCACCCCCTAGAGAGGATTGGGGAGGGAGAGAGAGGGAGAGAGCTAGCCTAGAATGAGCTTGCCCCTAAATGATGCCCCTTAGTCCTATTTATAAGATTTCTGAAGTTGGGCTGCAAATAACCAAAAACCGGTCCCTGAAAATACCAACATACCCCCGAAAGTGGCTGCGGATAGCCAAGTCCCGCTGTTCTGAGATGCTAAACGCAGACCGCATCCTACTTCGGAGCTGGGGCGAGCCAGGGGGCTGGTGCCCCTCCCGGCACGCCCCCTAAGGGCTCTGGGCGAGCCAGGGGGCTGGTCCCCCTCCCTGCTCACCCCCTAAGGGCTCTGGGGCGAGCCAGGGGGCTGGGCCCCCTCCCGGCTCTCCCCCTAAGGGCTCTGGGGCGAGCCAGGGGCCTATCCCCCTCCCGGCTCGCCCCCTAAGGGCTCTAGGGTGAGCCAGGGGTCTGGCCCCCTCCCATCTCGCCCCCTAAGGGCTCTGGGGCGGGCCAGGGGCCTGGCCCCCTCTCGGCTCGCCCCCTAAGGGCTCTGGGGCGAGCCAGGGGCTTGGCCCCCTCCCGGCTTGCCCCCTAAGGGCTCTGGGGCGAGCCAGGGGCCTAGCCCCCTCCCGGCTCGCCCCCTAAGGGCTCTGGGGCGAGCTAGGGGGCTGGGCCCCCTCCTAGCTCGCCACCTAAGGGCTCAGGGGCGAGCCAGGGGTTTGGCCCCCTCCCGGCTCGCCCCCTAAGGGTTCTGGGGTGAGACAGGGGGATGGGCCCCCTCCCGGCTCGCCCCCTAAGGGCTCTAGGGCGAGCCAGCGGCTTGGGCCCCCTCCCGGCTCGCCCCCTAAGGGCTCTGGGCAAGCCAGGGGCTTGGGCCCCCTCCCGGATCGCAACCTAAGGGCTCTGGGGCGAGCCAGGGGATTGGCCCCCTCCCGGCTCGCCCCCTAAGGGCTTTGGGGTGAGCCAGGGGCTTGGCCCCCTCCCGGATCTCCCCCTAAGAGCTCTGGGGTGAGCCAGGGGCTTGGGCCCCTCCCGGCTCGCCCCCTAAGGGCTCTGGTGCGAGCTAGGGGCTTGGCCCCCCTCCCGGCTCGCCCCCTAAGGGCTCTGGGGCGAGCCAGGGGCTTGGGACCCCTCCAGGCTCGCCCCCTAAGAGCTCTGGGGTGAGCCAGGGGCTTGGCCCCCTCCCGGCTCGCCCCCTAAGGGCTCTGGGGTGAGCCAGGGGCTTGGCCCCCTCCCGACTCGCCCCCTAAGGGCTCTGGGGTGAGCCAGGGGCTTGGCCCCCTCCCGGCTCGCCCCCTAAGGGCTCTGTGGCGAGCCAGGGGCTTGGCTCCCACCCTGCTCGCCCCACCCTGCTCGCCCCCCTCTGCCCCTACTCTTCCTGCCTGGGCCTATATTACCACACAATGTTCTAAAGGACTCCTGGTCTCGGAAAAACACTCGGCGAATTCAGGGTTGTACAAAGTCAGCACCTCCTCTTCTACAAAGAAGGACAGGAATATTGCCTTCAAAGCTACAGAAGAAGAAGGAAAGACTCCTGACAATGAGGAGTTCATGAGTCTGTTTGCCAAAAGATTCTATAAAATGGCAAGAAAAGACTTCAGGAAAAAGTCATCCAGAATCCATGAAAAGCCAAGGTATGACAAAAATAATTCTAAAGAAATTATTTGTAATGTTTGCAGGAAACCTGGACATATTGCACTAGCCAGTCCAGAGAATCAGAAGAAATAAAAGAGAAAGGACAAAGAAGAGAAAAGAACCTCCAGCAAATATTCCTGTCACAAACACAAAAAGAAGGGAAGAGGATTTGTAGCAGAATCCTGAAGTAAAACTGAATCAGAACCATCATCCAGCTCATCAGATGATGAAGAAGAGACAAAAGAGAATGATCAGTGCCTGATGGCAATTTATGACTCAGACAGTGAGTCAGGAAATGCTTCTTCATCTAGTGATGATGAAGACTATGAAGAAGAGAAGAATTTCCGCATGATGGCAATCAATGTCTCAGCCAACAATTCTGATGAAGAGGAATCAGAAGCAGAAGCAGAAACTGATGCAGATCAGTTAATATCTACATTTGATTTTACTTCTGTTGAATTAAAAACTGAATTCAAAGTCCTTTGCTCAGACTTAATTAAATCTGAGAAAGAAAGAATCTCACTCAGACTTAAGCTAGCTGAAATGAATCAAATTAGTGAAGAAAATATAAATCTTAAGAAAGAGTTGGCTGCCTCTAGAGAACAAATTATTCTCATTGAGAATAAATTTTCTAAGGCTAAGGAATTTGAAGAATCCCTGAATGGGAGAAGTATCAAACTTATGGACATCACAAGAACAATAAATGCTAGACTTAATAGCAAACTGGGTTTGGGTGCTTCATCAAGTGAGCCACCTCTAATTAAGAAGAATATATTATCTACACCTATAAAATTCATCTCTGCTAAGAGCAAAGAGGTTGTAGATGAAAATAAAAACAATTCAAGTAAGACTGTCAAGAATAGCAGAATTCAGCAGAATTCGTCGAACGGAGCTCGACGAAATGCATCAAATTTGTCGAACGGAGCTCGACGAACTCTGAAAACAGATTTTCTATATAGTAATTATATGAACGGTGCTCGACAAAATATCAGTCATTTGTCGAACGGAGCTCGACGAACTCAGCCCAGTTCATATAACAGAAACTATACAGCAAATCTGAACAATTCATATTCATCACATTCTAAGAATCCTTTCACTGAATGGATTATACCTCCAAGGAGATATCATCCACAAGGTTACAAGGACCAACCTGAAATGTCTTTTATTTCAGATTTTTGTGGAAATACAAAAAGACCCAAGGTAATCTGGGTCAGGAACAAATATAGTGTTTTCTTGTTTTTGCAGGTACACAGCTGTCCAAGAACAAGTGAAAAATGGTATTTGGACAATGGCTGTTCAAAACATATGACAGGGAACAAGGCAAATCTGAACAATTACAAGAAAAAGCTTGGACCAAAAGTTATATTTGGAGACTCCAACTGTGGACAGACCAAAGGCTATGGAAAAGTCAAGGTTGGAGAAGTCACCTTCAAAGAGGTAGCTTATGTAAAGGGACTGAAGCATAACCTTATCAGCATAAGTCAATTATGTGATGAAGGGTATCGGGTAACATTTAATAAATTGAAATGCCTTATTAAATCTACTGATGGTATTACTGTTTTGTCAGGTATTAGGCAAGGTAATATATATTTAGTGAATTTCAATTCATCTACATCAGAAGTTTGTTTATTTAGTGATGTAAGCAAATATAGTGAACTTTGGCATAAGAGATTAGGACATGTAAACATTAGGACCATTGCTAAATTATCTAAGGACAATCTTATTAGAGGTTTACTCTTTGGATCATATAAGAAAGAAGGTCTTTGTAGGGCATGTCAACTAGGTAAGCAAACTAAAAATAACTTTAAATCATTATCTAAAAGTGATTCACCTAGAATCTTATATTTGCTACATATGGACCTTTTTGGACCTATATCAACAAAGAGTTTAGGGGGGAAGTCTTACACTCTAGTTATTGTAGATGACTTCTCTAGATTCACTTGGGTGTTCTTTTTGAGAGAAAAGTCGGATAACTTTAAAGTTCTTACAGACTTTCTTAAGAGCATACAGATTGAGTACTCTACTGTAGTTGCATTGACCAGAAGTGATCATGGCACTGAGTTTGAGTATCTTCTTATGCAATAATTCTGTGAGATGGAAGGTATCATACATTGCTTCTCAGCTCCTAGAACTCCTCAACAAAATGGGGTAGTTGAAAGGAAAAATAGAACTCTAATTGAATCAGCAAGAACATTGCTTGCAGATGCTAATTTGCCCCTATCCTTTTGGGCAGAGGCTGTTAGCACAGCAAATTATGCTCTGAATAGAAGTTTAATACACAAACTTAAGGGTATGACTCCTTATGAATTACTTAAAGGGAAGAAACCTAAAGTTAACTATTTTAGAGAGCTGTATATGTTTTATTCACAATAATGATAAGAAATACCTTAGGAAATTTGAACCAAAATCAGATGAAGGAATTTTCTTAGGTTATTCACAAATCAGCAAAGCATATAGGATCTATAATAAATCTACTCTTAAGATAGAAGAATCTATGCATGTCTCTTTTGATGAAACTAATATATTTTATAAGGAGAAGAATTCTTCTACCATAGAAAATCTGCAGGTACCTATATTATGTGAGCAGCTAGATCAATTAGCTCTACATAAAGAAGGAATTCTGAATCCTGAACAGCAGAATGATGAAGAGAGTGAAGAAGAAAATCTCCCAGATTTTGCTGAAAGTTCAGAACAGATAACAGCAGATCATTCTTCACAAGATATAGCAGCTGAACAAATACCCTAAGTGGAAATTATTGCTGAACAAGCTCCAACTATTGACCACATCACAGCTAGAGATCATCCAATATCACAAGTGATTGGTGATATTTCAGCTGGTGTGGAAACAAGGAATCAAGTAAATCATAACATGATGCACATATATTTTCTCTCTCAGATTGAACCTCAATCTCTACAAGATGCAGAATAAGATCCCAACTGGATCATTGCTATGCAAGAGGAACTCAATCAGTTTGAGACAAACAAAGTATGGGATTTGGTTCCTAGACCAAAAGACCATCCAGTTATTGGAACTAAGTGGATCTACAGGAATAAGCTTGATACAGATGGAAATATTGTGAGAAACAAAGCTAGGCTAATAGCTCAAGGATACTCACAAGAAGAAGGAATTGATTATGATCAGGCATTTGCTCCTATTGCAAGGTTAGAAGCAATCAGAATTTTTCTTGCATTTGCAGCATACAAGAAATTCAAGGTTTATCAAATGGATGTAAAAAGTGCATTCCTGAATGGAGAAATCAAAGAAGAAGTCTATGTGGAACAACCACCAGGTTTCATCTCTCCAACTCAATCCTCTTTTGTATTTAAGCTTAAGAAAGCTCTTTATGGTCTCAAACAAGCTCCTAGAGCATGGTATGAGACTTTAGCTAGTTTTCTTTTAGAGAATAAATTCTGTAGAGGTATAGTAGACAAAACCTTATTTTTCAGGATACATAAAAATCAAACATTGCTAGTTCAAATATATGTAGATGATATCATATTTGGCTCTACTGATTCAAATTTGTGCAAAAGTTTTTCTAATTTGATGCAATCTAAATTTGAAATGAGTAGTATGTGTGAATTATCATACTTCCTTGGTATTCAAGTGAAGCAAACCCCAAATGGAATCTTCATATCCCAATCTAAGTATGCTAAGGAATTAGTGAAAAGATTTGGTATGTCTGATTCTTCCACCATGAAAACACCCATGCCCTCAAATGTTATTGTTGATAATGATGAATCAGGGAAACCTATTGATTCAAAAGTATATAGAGCAATTATTGGCTCCTTACTTTATTTAATAGCTAGTAGGCCTGATATAATGTTTGCTACATGTATTTGTGCTAGATTCCAAGTTAACCCCAAATAATCTCACTTAATTTTGCTAAAAAGGATTTTGAGATATATAAAGGGTTGCCCTAATCTAGGACTTTGGTATCCAACAACATCTGAATTTGAATTAACTGGATTCTCAGATTCAGATTATTCTGGATGCAGAGTAGACAGAAAAAGCACATCAGGAACTTGTCAGTTTCTTGGTGATAGGCTTGTGTCTTGGTTTTGTAAGAAACAAACATCTGTGTCGACATCAACAGCTGAAGCTGAATACATAGCTGCTGGCAGTTGCTGCTCACAGATATTGTGGATACAAAATCAGCTCCTAGACTATGGTGTCAACTTAAATAATTCAATTATATTTTGTGACAATACTAGTGCAATATCTATTGCACAAAATCTAGTTCTCCATAGTAGGACTAAACACATAGAGATTAGGCACCACTTCCTTAGGGATAATATGGATAAAAACAAAATCTGCTTACAGTTCATCTCTACTGATTTATAAAGAGCAGATATTTTCACCAAGCCCTTGGATGAAAAGAAACATATCTGCTTCATAAATTAGCTAGGTATGATAGATGGAGACTCAATCTGTTAAGAAAATTAAGTTTTCTACTTACCCAGCTCTTCATTAAACTGAGCTCGATGAAATCAAGTTTTTCGTGGAACGGAGATCGACGAAGTCATCAAATTCGTCGAACCGAGATCGACGAAAACTCATTTTTCGTCGAACCCAGTTGTTCTGAAGCATTTTATTTCAGCCTGTCTTCATTAATAATTTTTTTTATTATAGCTGATTATCTACAGAATTGCTTCTCTTTCCAGTTCCCTTTGACACTTGATCTCTATTTTATTGTGCAGGAACAACAGCAATATAAAACTTGCATCCTTCCCTACCTCCATCAAATGTCCCTTCTTCAAGGGGCCTAGCTTCAGGCCTTTCCTGGAACTAGGCAGGGAGAGAAGTCTTGCATGAATAAGCTCCATTTGATCCATTGTTTTACTCAGGGGGAGTTATTCTATAATCTAGGCAAGAGAGAAAGCTGAAGAACCTCCAGAACTCAGGGGCAGACACTCTCAGGGGGAGTTGTTGTTTAAAGAAAAGCTTGATAAAGCTTACAGTAGTTTGCTGATCACAGTTTCCTGATTACAGTTCATGATCAAATTCAATATCAGTTATTGCTACAACATAGCTAATCAAAATAATAAATATATATAATAAGGAGTAGCAGTTAACACATTCAGAAATTAGATAAAGACTCAATTCAGAATTCAGAACAATACAGTTCAGTTCAGATCAGAATTCAGAACAACACAGATCAGACAAAATCAGAATTTCAGAATTCAGAAGCAGCAAAATTCAGATAATTCAGGTTCTAATTGTATTTTCAGTTTTATTCTTAATGAAATGTATTTTCAAAACTCAGAGTACTTTTCATTTAATATCTGATAAAATATTTAAAATATATCAGATATATTCATAATCTGTTGTTTTTGATGTTTTAGCATTAATTTATTTTCAACTTTTGTCAAATAGTGTCCTAACCCAAATAGGGGGAGATTGTTGGAACAACCCTATTTATGATTTGGGCTAGGATCACTATATGTTGACTAAGGACAAGTTGACCCCAATGTATAGTTTATGGGTCAAGAGTTTAGGAAGAAATTTGGCTGTTAGAACTAGAAATTTCATTAAGTCTCAGCATTCGTCGAACGACGCTCAACATTCGTCGAACGGCGCCCAGCATTCGTCGAACGGCGCTCAACATTCGTCGGACAGCAATCGACGAAATATCAAAGTAGCGGTCGACGAAATCCAGCCATCTCTGCGTTCGACAAATGGCTGCCAGCGCTCGACAGATTCCAGGCAGCGTTCGACAGTTTCCAGCCAGTGCTCGACAAATTGTTTACTAAAGCTCAGATCGACAAATACAGTTTCCAGAATATTTAATATTTAAAGATCAGTTATATATCAGTTCTCTGACACAGATCGACGAAGGCAACGGATCTTTCCAATCAGATCAAGTAAGGAAACATATTTCTTTATTATTTAAGTTATAGTCGTTGACACTTCCAGCAGAAAAGGACAAACGTGGAAAAGGGAAAGAGATTACGGCGTGCAGCTGTACTGTTCCCATATTATCTTTTTAGATATATTATATCCCTTAATATAAGGAATCTGCATTTAATAGTTGTCAGATATTTGAAAAGGGAGAAGATATATAGCAGATTATACTCAAGTATATACGACAGATCAAATAAAATAGAATACTTTACATATTTGCTGTACAGGAAATCGACACAACAGGGATAGAGAGATTTACAGGAAGAATAAAAAGAATAGATCGTTATCTTCTTCCGGCAGAGCATTATTCAGAGCACAGAACTTCATCTTCTTCTCCTTTAGCAGCACATACTTTCTGAGAACAACTACACCACCTCTCAGTATTTTTCCTGCTGCAAGAATCAAGAAAGAAAGAAGAAGAAGAACAAGCATTCATATCTTCAAAAGAGCAACAACAAATTGGAGAACTTGTTCTCTCAATTTAATCAGTTACAGGAAGATCAGTTCTTCAAGAAAAGCTCCAGCAACATCTACTGTCAAACAAATTCATATCAGACAGACGAGCATTTCAACATCAAATCCACTAAAGTCTTCTCTATATATCTTGATAGAGAAGAACACTTAAACCCCTCTCCATTCCATTCTGTACAGGGTTAATACTCCCTTCAAAAGTGTAACTCACTGGTGGCAAGACACCTTATCAAAAAATCCTTATTTGGTTTTTAAGCACCTTATCAAAAGTTTATCGGTGAATTGGGCACCTGATCAAACTCCCATTGGTGTGTGGACACCTTATCAAAAATCCCTTGGTGTGAGGGCACCTTATCAAAAATTCCTAGTGGAATCCTACCAAGGGTGGTAGAAGAGTAGACGTACCCAGATTTATTGGGGAACTACTATAGCTCCTTGTGTCCTCTGTGGTTGCTTATTTCCTTGTGCTGTGCTGTGTGATTTTATTTATTTCAGTTTTTATTAAACCCTCTGCTTACACCTATATATAACACTAATTTTAATTCCGCAAATAAAACTAAGGGAAAAAGCTTTAAACTTTATTCACCCCCCCCCCCACCTCTAGAGTTAACTTAAGATCTAACCTCCACTTTCATAGTAAACTCAAACACAATATTCTAACTCCAATAAGTCATCGTCTAAGATCTCTGGTTATTCGTCATCATAGCTCTCAAGGTATAAGGGCTATTATTGTAGTTAAACCTTTCTACCATGATAGGGCGTGATTTATAACGTATCATAAGTTAATCACTTCCGGAAGCCCCAAACTTCTAGAACTTTCTGATATAACTATACTTGTAAGATCTAATTTCCGTCCTCAACTTATGGAATGGGACATTGACATCCCTAAGTGATTAATCTTGGTGACTTAAAATTTCCAATGATTCAACTAAGGTTAAGTCGTTGCTTGATCAACGATGTCTATCCATTGTCCTGGTAATACTACAGATCATTATTCCGAACATACTGTTACACCATATCATCTTTGCCCGCGTAACGTTGAATAAGATCAACTTCAAAATCACTATGTTTACGATGCGACACTTGCTAAATTAGATCTAAGGGATACCCAAGTCAGTAACCAATTTGCCCAATAAACAAAAGGTAAGTCCCAATAAACAAAAGATAAGCCCCAATAAACAAAAGATAAGCCACTATCTATTTTGGGCTAAGTATCGTGATATCGTCATGTTATGTTCGTCCCAAGTATGCAAACAATCCTTAGGGCACACAACCTTAGACTTGGGGTTCTATCTTGAGACTTGTTGGTATACTCCATACATTAGACTCTTCAAGGTACCCTTTACGACAACCTTATCAGGGTTAACATGTGACCCAATCCCAAACGGGTCTCTTCTGAACTTGAATTCCTATCCGACCCTCGGTGTTTGTCATGGTGGTTGTCTCATTATAATCATGTCACTGATACGAGGGTTGAGTCTACGAGTCCCCTACCATTCTTCTTATGTGTCAATCTCTCTTTCCCTGGCCTCTTTGGGGTATCCTCGTACCTTCACCAAAGTTATACCTACGGTCTAATTCAGACTAGGGCATGGTATAAATTGTCATGGTAAGTCACGTGTCCTAGTGGAGTTTAAATCTAACTCGTTGACTAAAGGACTATCTAAAGAAATCTTTGTAGCCAGAGGCATTCCTTGCTAGGTGCAGGGTTCGCCGCAGGCTACAAAAGAAAACTTGTCAAAAGGTTCTGTTAAAAGTGGATGTTGGATCAGCAGTCTTGATTTGGATTAGGATCCCTGTATGTTTTAAATTTCAAATCTGTATCCCAACTCAAATAGGGGGAGATTGTTGGAACCCTAGTTTTGATTTGAGTCAGGATCCATCTTTATGGTCTAAGTTTCTATCATAACACATCTTGTATAAACTAGATCAAATCTCATTAAGAGAGAAGACTGAGAAAAAATTATTAGTTAAACTGCGATCGACGAAATGTCTCTGAAGCTGCGATCGACGAAAACCTAGCAGCGCTCGACGAAATGACTCTGAAGCTGCGATCGACGAAAAGCTAGCAGCGCTCAACGAAATATATCTGAAGCTGCGTTCGATGAAAACCAAGCAACGCTCGACGAAAGTTCATTCAGCAGTTAATCAATGATCAGATTGACAAACGTCGAGCTCAGCCCGACGTACTTCAAGCTGAGATCGACGAAATATTATCAGCTTTATAAAATCTTATTTCTTAGCTCGACTAAAATTCTATATGTTGTCAGATCTAATAAAGCAATATTTTGAAAAGTTTCTATTTATATATTGCTGCACTTCTTTTGTATGAATTGTCACTGCCTCACGTTAATGATATAGTCGTTGTAGAACAAATTAATGATATAGCCGTTGCAGAACAATTAATGATATAGTCGTTGCAGAACAATTAATGATATAGTCATTGCAGAACATCTTAAATGAAAGATGGCAGTTTATCTTCTCGATGAGTCCAGTTGATAAAAGAGACTTTATCTCTTTCCATTTATAATAAAGAAAAAGAATTGAAGATAAGAGAGAAGCTCTCCAGATTACATATATGCAGAGAAAGCACAAAGAAGAGAGAGACAGAGAACAACATATTTTTATCTATCTTGTTTGCCAACTCTTCTCTACAGATCATCTTCATCCTGAGACACTTAATCTACAACATTTGCTCAGGATCTCAACAGCAGAAGAAGAAGAAAGGAGTTACTACATTCTAGAGAATAAGCTTCCTGACCTGATCATCAAACACTAATCAAATCAGGGGGAGCTCTTCAACATCATTAAGGATCCACTAGAGTCTTCTCTGAAAGAGAAGAACAATATATTTTTGTTTTCGTTCAACTGTACAAAGGGTTATAACTCCCTTCCAAAGTTACACCCATTGGTGGCAGGGCACCTGAGCAAAAACCTGTAGTTTGGTTAGAGCACCTGATCAAAAGCTCCTTGGTGTGTGTACAGCTGATCAAAACCCCCTTGCTGGCAAGGAACTTGATCAAAACCTGTAGTGGAATTCTACCAAGTGTGGTAGAAGAGTAGACGTACCCAGGTTTAGTGGGGAACTACTATAAAATTCTTGTGTCGTATGTGTTGTGCTTATATTGATGTGATGTGTGCTGTGCTTCCTTATTTAATTATATAACTCACTCTGCAATACACATATAAGTAACACTATTTTAATTCCGCTATAAAATTAAGTGAAAAACCTTTTAAAACTCTATTCACCCCCCTCTAGAGTAAATCTAAGATCTAACCTCACTTTCAGTGGACTTTTTCATGTGATTTCCCCATATGGGCACACCATTGCTTCCGCTGCTTAGTTTGTCCTCAAACTAAACTCGCGCGGGGTGGCCCAGGGTATGTGGACTTCTTTTCTTCGGATCGAGGTTTGCTTTGATACCACTTTGTAAGACCCTTGATGCGCAATTTCAGCAATGCTAATTAGCGAGCATGAAATACGATATGACGGCAGTGCACCGGTCGCTCAAGTAATAAAATAGGGAGGAAATCCCCGAATGTCGATCTCAAAGGAATGCAAGTTGGGTAATGTGATTAGCTCTGCCCGGAAATTAGGAAAAAGGATTACTAAGTAATAACAAGGGGGTTGTGATTTGGTTCCTAAGCTAATGCGGAAAAGAGAGATGCGGGTCAAAACTCCGCTTCGCAATGCGGGATAGATGCAGCGACCGCGATGCCGTGCTTCGGGAGGCGCATGGATGGAAAGTAACTGTGACGGTTGAGGGTCGCACACACCTCTTCTCCAAGCATCACCACTAGCAATTGCTAGGGCTTCACACACAACGAACTCAGAAAATAACAACAAGGAAATGCTACTCTCACACCACCGCATCATTGCACATGAACATAATAAAAGATTTATGACATTAAGCTAAGCAATAGTTCATTACAACAACAACACAAAGAAAGCACAAGCATTCAATTTTAGAGAGGACCAATAGCAAGATTTCACCGCATCTTGGGTTCTCGTCCGGAATGAGAGGTTGTCGGGCTCTCTCCGGGCTCGGCCCTCAGATGGTGTGCAGACTCGATGGAGGCTGTCACCAAGATCATTCAACGCACTCATTTTGAAAATAGCTTGGGGCAAGTTCTTAACCACCGAGCGAGGTCTCCTCTCCTTCCAACTTAAATAACACGAGGCTAACAGATCTTCTACACTCGACCTAGGGCTACTGCTAGATTCACCAAATTCACCGTTTGAGTAGAGTATTAAGTAATTACACAAATGAAGTAAATAAAACTATAACTTTATAATTAATTCTATTCTACGTGAATTTTTATGCTGCGTGAGTGCTCTACTAGTAGCACCGCATGGGTCACATCCTGTTCAGCCACACAATCCTCAACTAACGATCAAACTTCTAAACACATACATCAAGCACTTACACGATAATTGCGCACGAGAAAAAATAAAACACGTGTGGTGTGCGTTATGCAATGAGACAATCAATATAATTTTCCTAACATAACATTCTAGCATGAATGTGCATGTAGCGCAAGCAAAGGCCTGCTCCCCCAGACTTGATCAAAACTAAATAAAATAGCGCAAGCAAAGGCCTGCTCCCCCAGACTTGATCAAAACTAAATAAAATATGGAATTCTGGAATAAGGAGAATAGGGGTAGAGTGGACATATGCTCATAAATGAGCATGCCAGAAGTGCGGTAATTCCTTCCTTAAATTTTTCTCCTTCCACATCCACCACGCGAGAGCTTTAACCTGCGATGTTAGCAAAAAGAAAAAACAAAACAGGACTAAAAGACATAGACTAAGCAAACGGAACCGGGTGGTTCCCATGGGATGTCTCCCAAGAAGCCCTTTTGTTTAACGTCCTTAAAGGTGGATGATGGCGCAAATCTCGCACACCGCTATAGGCGGTAGCTAGACTGCGACACGAAACTGTAGTGTACCGATCGTTCAAGTAATATAAAACGAGGAGTAATCCCCGAGTATCGAATCTCGAAGGAACACAGTAAGGTGGAGTTCACTATTGAGGCAGGACTTGAGATTGAAGTCCTTTAAGTCGGATGGATGCGGAAACGGGGGTTTTGGATTGTGGAAAATAAAGAGAAAATACTATGACTACTCCTAGGCAATGCCGCTATGCAATGCTTCGCTTGGCGGGATGGAATCTACGTAGGCCTTGAGCGCGCTACTTCGTAAGGGCGGATGGACGAGTAGGCATACGGAGTCGAACTGTGCAGGCCTTGAGCGCACTGCTTCGTTAGGCGAATGGATTACACGGGCCGTTAGCACCGCTTAGCTTGGCGGATGGACGAGTAGTCTTACGGAATGATGGTCGCAAGCACCTCTTCGACAAGCAGACCACTAGCAATTGCTAGTGCGGCACCGAACACGAAGGCGGAATGGAAATTAGATGGGGGCGCACCTCATAGACACATATGAATAATATAATCTCAAATAAATGAAATAGACATTACATAACAAGATTAATTATGCACATCATCAAAATATAGAAGAGTCTAACCTAAACAATCATCAACATAAAGAAGGAAAAAGTGGGTAAAGGAGTCGACCACATCTGAAGCCTTGCCAAAGATTCACGGTTGGAATCGCTGGGTTGTCAATCCGCGTCCAAGCTCGGTCTTCAACTGCGTCCGAGGTAGAGGAGGGTTGTCACTTCCTCCCAATGGCTCGTCTTCTTCGTGTCACGATCCAATCTACTCTGATACACGATCTCCTTGCTCGACGTTGGTGATCTTTGGGCTAGAAACCTCTCCTTGAAGCTCTTGGATGATGGAGGAGGCCTAGGGGGCGGAGAACCTGCGGAAGGGGCGAAAACGGCGGAGCTGGGAGGAAGAAATGCGCGATCCCGACCTAATTCGCGAGCAGGTCAATTTATAGGCGCTGGAATAAACAGTGCGCACGATCAGTGGCGCACGACCAGTGGTCATGCGCACTAGAATCCTGTGATCGTGCGCCTGCCTGGGCGGAGCCTGCGATGTAAGAAATTTATAAAATATAATGTTCGCACGACCAGTGGCGCACGACCAGTGGTCGTGCGCACTATCGTAAATGGACGTGTGTTCGGTCAAGACAGAACTCAAATTTTGGGGGTTGAGTGCGCACGATCAGTGGCGCACGACCAGTGGTCCTGCGCAATAGAACCAGTGATCGTGCGCAGTGTTCCTGTACAGAATTGTACCGGGAACACCTGCACGACTCCTGTTCCAGCATACAACACCAATCTAGACACTGAAGGTGGCACTTAACAATGCATGAAAACTAATAACGAAGATAAACAAGAAATAACACCAAAACGGGCCTAGAAGTGCATATAGCATGGAATAACAAATATGAGCGAAAACATGCCTAAAATGTAGTGCATAGACTAGAAAATCGGCCCAGATGAGTCCATATATGTGTATATAATTGGGACTCATCACACCCCCAGACTTACCTGTTTGCGCGTCCCGAGCAAATAAATTCTAAGCGAACGGGGAAAGAATAGTATATGGCTTAAAATTACAATACAGAGTACCATGCGAAGTCGCATGTTCACGTGTATGAGAAAAATAGTAGAGAAGATTTCTGATTATAAAAACAGTTTATATATTTCTAAAAGATTAAAAGCATATTACAACTACTCAAAATGGTGAACAACGGTGAATCATTTGGTCATGCATACGGAGAAAGTAAACTAAGCACTGAGACGAGCATTGCTCAAGATCGGGATGCGGGACAAACTCCACTGAAATCCATCAGTGTCGGTGACCATAAGCTTGCCCGGTCACATTCTCCCCACGACACTAGATTTGTTCAAGGCGTGAGTCAGTAGGACTTTCAGGTTTTAATTGAGGCTTGGGTTACGGTGAGGTAAACAATGATAAACAAAATGGCTTATAACACATAACCCAAATGAGCTTTAAAAGTAACTACCCGCGCACCAAAATCGAATGTAAATGCACCACACCCCCAGACTTGGACTTTTGCAGCATAGGTGTGTGCACCGCCTACTCCCAATACATAATTTTTTCTACATGATTTTTCAATAAAACTCATTTTTCCTTTTTTTCTCTTTTCCTTCTCATTTTTTTTTCTTTCTATCTTCTTTTTCTTGTCTTTTTTCTTTCAGCAAAATTTTCAAATGAGCATATCCACAAATTCACATAATAAACACCACAATCAACACCCCCACAATGTAAATAAAACTACAACTAAAGATCAGATTTGGGTGTGCGACTAAGTTAGGCTTTTAGGCTTTGGTGAGATATATATGGAGCTGAATCAAGAAAAGGGTAGGCACAAAGGGGCTAGCAAGGGTAGACGAAAGGCGTGAAATAAAGGTTCAACCGGGCCAAAATAATGGCCTACGTCATTCTCACGCACTAGAACTATCCTATGCCAATGCTTCAAGAATCGCTTGGGGCAAGTTCTAGCCACCGAGAAAGATTCTCCTTTCTCCCGACTCAAGCAATACGAGTCTAGCGATCGTTTACACACATCCCTATGCTACCGTTTGATTCCACCGGATTCACCATTTGAGTAGAGTAAGCAACATTTACACTAATATAAAAAATATAAAACCATAAGTATAAAGAGAAGTCTAATCTACACAAATTTCTATGCAACCGAGCACTCGACTAGGATCACTATTGGAGTCAACATTTTACTCTGCTACATAGTCCTAAGCCATCACCTAGACTTTCCCACATAAGCAGAAGAATTAAATTCACTACAGAGAATGCATACAGACGAGTACGCGCTCAAGTGGGTGCTGTGGTGTGCAATGAAAATGAACAACAATTTCCAATAAGCTAAAATAAAAGTACTTCTAGCATGCTATGCAAGAGTGCACGTGAGTGGGTACAAAAACTGCTCTCCCTCAGACTTAAACTAAACAATCCACAAAATATATGACATGAAAATCAGAAAAGGCTAGGGAAAGAGAGTACCCAGTGCTCAGAAATGAGCACACCAGAAGATTAGCGTGTAAGCTAAAATGAGCCGCAGCATCCGCCATCCAGAAAAGATACCTGCAGGGGTCAGCTCCGCAAAAACAAAAGAAGAAGATAAACTAAAATAAACTACAGCTAACTAAGCAGGATTGAATAAAAATGAAATGCATGAGAAAGTAAGATAACAACTGGGGTTATTGTCATCCCAGCATGACTTATTCAAAAACTAAAGGTTCTAGCTAATGGGCGTAAGGAAGGAGAAGTGGACAGGTAACTGGCCTAATATCCGTGTCGGTAGCGGGTACCGATACGCTGATAGAACAGTCACTCCCCTACCTAAATAAAAATACCTACTCTTCACAGGTAGGGGAAGCAGAAATTAAGAAGTGGAGGAGGAGTCCTCCTCACTATTCTCACCAAAAACATCCTTGCCTAGCAAGGTGTCGTCAACAGGGAGGTGGCGGGATGAAAAGGCAATGAGTGGAGCTTCCTCTACGGAGGGGGAATCAAACTCCTCACATAAGAGGATGATCTCATTATTGACTTGGGTAATATGCACCAAATCCTCCTGGGGTACCTGTGAAGACTCAACCTACACAGGCTCGGATGAAGAGGGGGGATCGAGAAATAAACAAGACGAAGAACATAAATAATCAAAAATCGGGGGAGTGGTCCCGGTCTCACTCCCATCAGTTTGGGGAAGTAAAATAATGTTTGCATTGTCATCAATGCTACAAGATTCGGCGGGATCAACAGTGGCCAAGCTAGAGATTTGGACTTCCTCCACCGGTGCTGAGGAAAACTCCTCTTCACCTGGAAGGTTGTCCTCCTCCATAGGAACAGGCATGACACTAAAGTCACCAGCCTCCTCTTGCGACACATCATCAACAATGTCGTCAGAGACGAGTGTAGTATGCACAACAGGGAGAGGAATAGTGCTCGGATAAAAGTCGAGCACTGATTCCTCACATTGAATTGAATCCACTAGGGGTGGTGGATGCACTGGGAGAATAGGCTCAGCAATGTCGGTGCCCAGATCAGCCACACATCTGGTGACTGTGTCAACGCCATACCCTTCAAGATGTGAAGGTGGCAAATACATAAAACTGAATGTTGAAGGTGTGCCGCCAGAGTTAGGATTCGGGACGATCCGGATATCCGGCTCGTCATCCTCATCCAATTGGCGACGAAAAGCAGCACAATCCTTCAGGGCATGATCTGTGCTCCGACAAAACTGGCACTGCCTAGCGGGCTTCTTTGGCACAGTGGGTGCTGAAGCCGAAAAGAAGTAAGATGGTAAAGGCTCAGCAGAGTAGCCATAAGACTTACGCACACCATATGGAGTATCAGACGAAGTCGATGCTCTATATGCTGGGCGAGAAGAATTTTGCCCACCATTCTCCGTAGGGCATTCATCAATAGAGTGGGAGGTAGCTCCACACCAACGGCAACAGATATTAAGATGTGCCCACATAGTGCGAAGATAAAATGATTCAAAAAGAAAAACACTATTGTGCGAAATACCACACCTAACAAAAATTACTAACACTACCTAATTAAAAACAGGAAACAGAATACGAGGAAATAAAACAAAGGAATGCAATTTACAAATGGAAGGGCTTCTCCCTCAGGTTCTCCCTCTCCAGAAAACTCACACGACCGTGTTCCCCGGCAACGGCACCAAAAACTTGATGGCGCAAATCGCGCACACCGCTATAGGCGGTAGCTAAACTGCGACACGAAACGGCAGTGTACCGATCGTTCAAGCAATGTAAAACGAGGAGTAATCCCCGAGTATCGAATCTCGAAGGAACACAGTAAGGTGGAGTTCACTATTGAGGCAGGACTTGAGATTGAAGTCCTTTAAGTCGGATGGATGCGGAAACGGGGGTTTTGGATTGTGGAAATTAAAAGAAAATGCTATGACTACTCCTATGCAATGCCGCTATGCAATGCTTCGCTTGGCGGGATGGAATATACGTAGGCCTTGAGCACGCTACTTCGTAAGGGAGGATGGACGAGTAGGCATACGGAGTCGAACTGTGCAGGCCTTGAGCGCACTGCTACGTTAGGCGAATGGATTACACGGGCCGTTAGCACCGCTTAGCTTGGCGTATGGACGAGTAGTCTTACAGAATGAGGGTCGCAAGCACCTCTTCGACAAGCACGCCACTAGCAATTGCTAGTGCGGCACCGAACACGAAGGCGGAATGGAAATTAGATGGGGGCGCACCTCATAAACACATATGAATAATATAATCTCAAATAAATGAAATAGACATTACATAACAAGATTCATTGTGCACATCATCAAAATATAGAAGAGTCTAACCTAAACAATCATCAACATAAAGAAGGAAAAAGAGGGTAAAGGAGTCGACCACATCCGAAGCCTTGCCGAAGATTCACGGTTGGAATCGCTGGGTTGTCAATCCGCGTCCAAGCTCGGTCTTCAACTACGTCCGAGGTAGAGGAGGGCTGTCACTTCCTCCCAATGGCTCGTCTTCTTCGTGTCACCATCCAATCTACTCCGATACACAATCTCCTTGCTCGACGTTGGTGATCTTTGGGCTAGAAACCTCTCCTTGAAGCTCTTGGATGATGGAGGAGGCCTAGGGGCGGAGAACCTGCGGAAGGGGCGAAAACGGCGGAGCTGGGCAGAAGAAATGCGCGATCCCGACCTAATTCGAGAGCAGGTCAATTTGTAGGCGCTGGAATAAACAGTGCGCACGATCAGTGGCGCACGACCACTGGTCGTGCGCACTAGAATCCTGTGATCGTGCGCCTGCCTGGGCGGAGCCTGCGATGTAAGAAATTTATAAAATATAATGTTCGCACGACCAGTGGTCGTGCGCACTATCGTAAATGGTCGTGCATTCTGTCAAGACAGAACTCAAATTTCGGGGGTTGAGTGCGCACGATTAGTGGCGCACGACCAGTGGTCATGCACAATAGAACCAGTGATCGTGCGCAGTGTTCCTATACAGAATTGTACCGGGAACACCTGCACGACTCCTGTTCCAGCATATAACACCAATCTAGCCACTGAAGGTGGCACTTAACAATGCATGAAAACTAATAATGAAGATAAACAAGAAATAACACCAAAACGGGCCTAGAAGTGCATATAACATGGAATAACAAATATGAGCGAAAACATGCCTAAAATGTAGTGCATAGACTAGAAAATCGGCCCAGATGAGTCCATATATGTGTATATAATTGGGACTCATCAGTGGACCAAATACCTGTATTAAGCATTGAAGAGAAATAGTTCTAACATAGAGACAAGTTTTATACACACAGATCACAGCAAGGAAAAGAGCATCAGCTATACGCGCTTTTGTAGTGCACGTCTCCAGTGGCTTGTAGGATGGAGGTGAAAGCTTTAGGGCCAAAATTGGTGTCACCCATTTTTCCCTAGCCTCTGCCATCTTGCCACTAGAAGTAGTGGAGCGTGCACCACGCAATTGTCTCTCTTGCTTCAACTCCTCCACGGTTGGAGAGCGCCAGCGTTGATAGTCGTCAAATTTTCCCACCTTAGTGGTGGGTGAAAACACATCCGTTGCCACGGTGGCAACTGGGTCAGCCCAAGAGACAGACTGTTTAAAAGGGTTATTGCACAATTTCTTACTAAATAAAAATGGGACATTGTCCCGAGTTACATTTTGCTTGGCGGGTTCAGAAACGAGGCTCTCCTTCCTCTCAGGGTCACATTTCTTTCGTAAGCTTGATTCTTCTTCTTTTTCGCATGACTTCTTCTCATCCTTTTCTTCTTCCAATAATACTTTTTCAGCCCCTATTCCTGCATTACTAAGAGATTCATCAGAAATAATTTGGGGAGAGCGAGACAATGTTTCGGTCACATTCTTGGAGCAAGTACGGATGATAACACTCCCTGCAGAGAAATCCAAAGTGGCACCGCTCTCTTTCAAGAACGGCACTCCCAAGATGGGGATGGATTTATTCTCTTGGGGTCCCAATACTTGAAAGTCAGCGACCACCACCATCCCCTCGACCATGACTTCAACATTTTTCACTTCTCCCTCCGACTGAATAATGGTCCCATTAGCAAGCACCAATGTAACATCCCAGTGCGTGCTAGGCCCCTATGATGAAAATATAAATAAGTGTAGTGTTGACCGTTTCAGTTTATATTGAGGATGGTTTTTCTTTTGTATTTTGGTGACGAGATTTTCCGGAGGTGCTTAAGTTGGAAAACTGGTAAATTCCTATGATGTATTAACTCGTAGCTGGGTGAGTGTTGCGGGGTCTGAGAAATTTGGAGCAGTGACATAAATTCATGCAAGAAAATGCTGGACTGGTTAAAAGCCTTGGGCTGGATTTATATTTATGCTGATACTAGACTGGTTGGTTTGGAGTTATATTTGTACCTTAGAACATCAATGGCATGTTCATTTATTTATAAGTTTATGTGTGAGCTGCTGATACAATGGTGTGCTGATTATTGATGTACTAATAACAATTGCTATTAAGTCTGCTGATAACAGTTACATGGTTTAATTATAATTGGATGGTTTGGTTATAAGATTGAGATTATTTCAACACATTTGATATTTGATTTGGCTACTTCATCTTAGAGTAGCTGCTGGTATAAGCGGGTGGAAAAAGGTATAAGCGGTGGAAAACAATTGGGTATTTACATGTGGCGTAATATTCCTATTTTTATCTATCCCCACTACTGATTCTTCTCCTCTTTTCTCGACTGTTCCGCGGTTTAGGGCACGACACCGCTCCCCTGCTCAAACCTTCTCCTCTTTCTCTCTTCACTTTACAAAACTCTACGGGATATACTGCGTAGTGCGGAGATTGGAGGTGGCATAACTTCGTTTGACCTGGGGCTTACTCGGGTTGTACTTTTCTGAATCAGTGCTCACCTCTCCTTTTAGTTCACTGTAAGCCTATGATAGCTGCTGCTACTTCACCTTTCATTATTGCTGGGGGAACTCCTATTAGTTTTTCTTTATTTTGTTCTGGAAGTATTCAATTGCTCTCATGGGTGTAGCTTTCCTTTGTGAGCCGTCTGTTGGGAATTCCTGTTAGGATATGGGCCAAGTCGATTATGAGAGATTTGAGTTACAGTTCTGCTGTTGGGGGGGGGGGGGGATTTAAGCCAAACTTGTAGATAATTTTTGGGGAGGAATAGGGCATATAGAGGCATGCTGGTATGTCTTGACTTTGGAAGTTATGTTGGCATTTCGGGTTGCTGTTCACTGTATTAATTCCTAAAACCAAAATACCTACAACTCATTTTCTTCATCTGGTTACTATGGGTGTTTGGGTTTCTTGGGTTGATTTTATTGGAGGATTTTAATGCTGTTGTCTGTGGCCGGCTATTGATGTTCTTCTGTCCAGTTCAAGTTGCTGTAATGATATATATTTTGGGGGTTTTAAATTCATGGGGAGCTTACATATGTGATGGAGTATTCCTATTGTGCTGCTATCATCTTGATCTATATCTATGGTTTAGTTGGCCGATTTGGGTGTTGTTGGTTTTGATTTATTTATCTAATCGGCTCTAAATTATTTCAATGCTTGGTCCCTCAAGCTGCCCCATGTTGTTTGGTACCTTGTGTTCTTCAATTTTATGGGAGGGAATTCAGTCTATATATGAACTGCTATCTTACAGGGGGGATTCCTATTCCTATTCCTATTTGCTGCCATTTATACTCCTATACCAGGGAAGAAATTTTATATGGTAGTCCTGTTGGCCATTTGCAATCAGTTTCTCTTTATGAATCAAAGGATGGGAGTCTTTGGGAAGTTATTAATTTGTTAACTTTTCATGTTGTCCGCTGTTTCATTTCTTTTTAGTTTGGGTAATGTTGACTGATTACAGTTTGGATATTTCTGTGGATCAGGACCATTTAATCAGTCTTGGCCAACTGCCGCCATGCCGCGGAGGAGACAACCGCGAACGTCAGCCGGAAATCAGGTGACTTCCTCCCCTCTCCCTTGGTGCTAGCCTATTAGATCGCAATAGGAGAGATGAAGGCTCAAGAGAGCTTCTCGTGTGAGCTTTAATGGAGTTTACTTAGGGAGACCAAGCCAGAACCTCAAAATTAGGGCATCATTCGCCGCGAGGTTCTAGGGATCATTTCTTCTCTTCAAAGGAAGAGATGGGATTTGATTTGGGGCAAGCCTATGGTCGTTGTGGGAGAGTGAGGGGAATGATATTTGGGGATTTTAAAAAGGGGGTGAAATGATCTTCATGTGTGGGGAAGATGATGGATCATGCTCTGTTAAATAGGTTTGTCTTTTATTGTATATTATGTAACAAGGTTGAAAATAGAAGGACTTGGATTAGAAGTCCCGGTGTACGTAGATATACGGATTGTTTAGAAGGACTTGGATTAGAAGTCCCGGTGTACGTGGATACACGGATTGTTTAGAAGGACTTGGATTAGAAGTCCCGGTGTACGTTGATACACGGATTGTTTAGAAGGACTTGTATTAGAAGTCCCGGTATACGTGGATACACAGATTGTTTAGAAGGACTTGGATTAGAAGTCCTTGTGTACGTAGATACATGGATTGTTTAGAAGGACTTGGTTTAGAAGGACTTGGTTTAGAAGTCCTGGTGTACGTAGATACACGGATTGTTTAGAAGGACTTGGATTAGAAGTCCTGGTGTACGTTGATACATGGATTGTTTAGAAGGACTTGGTTTAGAAGTCCTGGTGTACGTAGATACACGGATTGTTTAGAAGGACTTGGATTAGAAGTCCTGGTGTACCTATACACGAATTGTTTAGAAGGACTTGGTTTAGAAGTCCTGGTGTACGTAGATACAAGGATTGTTTAGAAGGACTTGGATTAGAAGTCCTGGTGTACGTTGAAACACGGATTGTTTAGAAGGACTTGGTTTAGAAGTCCTGGTGTACGTAGATACACGGATTGTTTAGAAGGACTTGGATTAGAAGTCCTGGTGTACGTAGATACACAGATTGTTTAGAAGGACTTGGGTTAGAAGTCCCGGTGTACGTAGATACACGGATTGTTTAGAAGGACTTGGATTAGAAGTCCTGGTGTACGTAGATACACGGATTGTTTAGAAGGACTTGGATTAGAAGTCCTGGTGTATGTTGATACACGGATACAAATGGACCCCGCTGGGGAGGATTACTTGTGGCGGCTCTACGGGCTTGCTGGTCGTGACACCGACAGAAGCCGTCAGTAGACTCTAGACCGGTTGGGTTGGAGTCTTGGTGCTCACCTACCCAAGTCCCCTTCTGTGTCCTTGGGGGCTCTGTTGTGTGTTCTTAGCGTCGAGCAGTACGCAGGGTCTCTGATGTGTGTTCTTTGCGTCGAGGCGTACAAAGGCCTAGGACTGGTAGTGTTCATACCCTCCTAGTAGTTGAGGAGCTCGTTCCACTGTCTCCGTCTGGCCACGATGGGAGATGCCTGAGCGGTTAGCTACCGCTCAAAAAGTGAGAACTAAAGGTCTATGTCGACATAGCAACTTTGCATGGGTGAGTCTTCATATCATAATCATTGCATTGCATCCATCCTTCATAATCATTGCATTGCACCGCATTGGATCCTCATCATATAAACTTGTATGGGCACCTTTATATGATGAGTTACCTTAATGTTCAGATCCTTAACTTATAAGCTTGTATGGGCATCCTTATAAGTTAAGTTCAATTCGGTTTATTGATACTCTGCTCATGCTTTCTTATTACTAGTACTTGCTTACTCCTTTCTGTTACTAGTACGATATTGATACTCTGCTTACTTCTTTCTGTTACTAGTACTTACTTGTATTTGTACCTGTTAGTTAGAGTTATTGCAAGTACTTGGGTACTTATACAACCGACATGTATATATAACCATTCATGTCACCTGCTTGTACATATTATTGATTATATTGCAGCTTTTCTTCCTTTCCTTCCGCCCGGTGCCTTGGAGTCGCCGGGGGAGCGGATGGGAAGCCACTTAGTCTTTATGACTAACGGTTGCTACGTCCCTCTTTTTAGGAGTGTTCCTTAGAGCAGCAGT
The DNA here is from genome assembly GCA_033032865.1 of Dactylorhiza incarnata. NCBI lineage: Eukaryota > Viridiplantae > Streptophyta > Magnoliopsida > Asparagales > Orchidaceae > Dactylorhiza > Dactylorhiza incarnata. The sequence continues at coordinate 10,766,574 of JAWHQI010000015.1, forward strand.
GCACGATGTTGGAGGAGGCCAAACAGGTCAGGTGTGCAGGGTTGGTGAATATGGTACCTTGGTTGCCGTTTGTGGCAAAGGCGAGCGAGTGTTTTGAGATGTAGCCCTTGGGGCATTTAGTTGATACTCTGATACTTCTGCAGGAGCTCTCGGAGCTCTTGTGTTTGTACTTTTGGACTCTTACTTATGTGAAAATCTCTTTATGGCTTCTTGTTTTTACTTTATTGATGGGTTGGCGCTGTTCAGGTGGTTTGGCCGGCAGGATAGGCGTCTTGTGGGGGAGGCTAGCTCGTGTGCTGGCGCTCCCGCAAGGCGGCTGTCCTGGGCGTAAGACTCCCCTCGGCCGTGTCGTGTGTTCCGGGAGGGGGATCTTACAAATGGTATCAGCTTGCAACGATCCTGAGATAAAGAAGTCCATTAAACCACTAGGCCACCCTGTTAGCTAAATCAGTTTGAGGACAAACTGATGCAGCGGAAGCGGTGGTGTGCCCACGTGTGATTCACATTAAGTATGTCCACTTTTTCCTATAGGAAGTGCCAACCTAAGCCAAACTCATACCCTTACATATAGATGCTGGCCCATTTCGAGACAGTAATTGGTATTCTCATTCCAACAATTAGAGTTGGTCTGGCATAGGATTATGCCAACCTAATTAGGATACCATTTTGGTCGACTTAGCAGGATATGTCATGACATACCCTAACCTTATACCGATCTCGGGGATGATGTGGCCAAGCAATAAGTGACCGCAAATGACTAAGGGAAGAGTTTAACGTGAGTGTGAATGCTAGAGACTCACACCCTGAGATTTCTATCTCAGATATGGAGTAATATTATCACCTTACCCAAAATATTAGGGCAATCTAAATGAGATTGGTGCCTGAAATCTATCATCAGCTTAGTAAGAGACCACCAAGCATATCTTTTATACGGTATGATAAGAATTCGGATCCAGCAAAGGCTCATTATGGGACGAATGTGTTATATTGGTGGTAGAAGAAACTCAGTCGAAGAGATACGGGGGCTTATCTCTTCGTTTATTGGGCTAGTTATGTACCGGGTAATTGGATGTTATTTGTACACGCTCTCATTACAATGAGATGCAGCTTGGTCGTCGCCGTAAAATTTGAATTTCTACATCATGGCTGATATATAAGTGCGTCGATACGGGGTTCTATAGGGTAAGAACTCCAAGTCGAGGAAGATATGCCCCTAAGGTTTGTGCCCATACGGGAGATGAATGTACCATATGGGCGGTGGATGAAATTTAGTCCAAAAACGTACGGGGGCTTGTCCCTTCGTTTATTGGCCTAGCAGATGGGACAATTGGGATTCTACCAGGAGCCAAAAATCTTTGGGGCCTGCTTCACTTAGCCTTGCTATAATGAGTTTTTCCCATTTAAGTCGTTACAAGCCGTTGATATTGGAATTTGGCACTCCTTGATGAATGAATTCATCTTAAGCAAGGGGGATGATTGAACACCATGTTTTGGTTTACGGTGAGTTCACTCCCAGAGTAATAGAGGCGAGTACCTTAAGGATGAGCAGGTCTTCACTCTAAATGAAGACTATGCAGAGAAGTAAACTGTAACGTAGCGTTGTAATGTCTCTCAAGGATCAAAGGTCGATCTGACGACCGCATGACAAATTTTGGGGGACGCCTTAAAGTTGTTAAGTGGGAATTGTATCGATTGCTGATCAAAGAGGTATGTTTACAAGCGTCCAATTAAAGATAAAGAATACGAAATTGTAGCACCCGTGGTACTAAGGCATTGTTATGTGATTTGTTAAGTCGACAAATTCATACAATTGCATTAAAAATACGTGTAGTACCCTGTTGGGGGTGTTGATTTCATTTGGGCTGCTATATATATATTCTAGTTGGTCTTTATTTAGGGGCTGAATTTGTAGTTCAGTCTAGAATTATGTTGGGTTGCTTCTTAAGTATTGTTCTAATTGGGAGGCCGTTGTTATATAATTTCATTAGGGCTCATATCTTATATATATAAGTGTGTGTGTGCTGAGAGCAAATCTTGGACTTCTTTTGCTATTGAACCATGGGCTCCTACTTTTGGTGGGGCTGTTTGCTGGGTTCATTTTGGGCCCTTCTGATTATGTCTCGGCTAAATCATGTGCTGCCATACTCTGCCCTTGTTATTCTCTGCACTTGTCATTGTTGGAAATTTGATCGGTGTCCCGGATAGGTATTCATACCAATAATTGGAAGACGGATAGTTTGTCGGATCCTAGTTAAACAAAGGACTAATTCTGATCGACTAAAGTCTAGATAGTTCCGTTTCTACATATTATGGCCTGGCTCAGCTCTAGTTGGTTTTAATTCTGAATATATATTTATACACTTGTTAGAAGGTGCGGTTGGTTTTGCGGCTAAGTTTCATGGAGCCTTGTTTGCAAATCCTTATCGGTGTGAGGAACCAGATCTTAATTCCCCGGGAATTTTGTTTCTAATTCCTGGCGAGTCGGGGGAATTAGAGGCCAAGATCCCTGGGAATTTCCCTTGCTAGTTCTCGACGACTTTGCGAGGCTAGCAAATTGTTAAATTTGAAGGATAAGTGGATGGAATTCGGTTTTGGGTTTTTACTTGTTCCAGTAACGGGCAGCATAGCTAGATCCATGATAAAATGAAATTCAACGCTTGAAATATCAGCAATATGCTAGCAGCTTTCTTCAAGTTTCTGTTAATAGTTATGTTGGATTATGCTAGCAGTTTTTCTCCAAATTTTGGTTAACATCTATTTTGGGGTGTGCTAGCAGTGGTCCTAGTTCCTGCTATCATCCTATTTTGGGTTATCTTGGTTATACACTGGGTTATGATTGGCTAGCTCGGGATTGTTATATGGTTGGATCACTTGGTTAGTTCTGCCTTTATACTTGGCTAATCTTGCATACTTTGGTAACAGAAAATTTGGAGGGTTTGTAAACTTTGCGCATTTCTCTAGCTAAAGGTTTTGGTGGTTTGGCGGGCTAATCTTTCTGGAAATTTATTTTGTAATCTCTAGTTGGGTTGGGAAACATTAGACCTTAGATTCCCCGGAACGTTCGTTTCCTAATTCCTGACGGGTTTGGGAATTTGGTGCTAAATTTCCTGGAAATCTCCCTTATTAGTTCCCGAAGTTTTTGTAAAGTTCTAAGTTGTTAAACTTGGTGGTTATGTGGATTTACTTCGGTTTCGAGCTTTATAACCGCTTCAAGTCATTGGCTGCTTCGCTCTATAGATAAGTGAACAAAAATATCTGAATGGTTCCATTCTTTCATGTTGATCCGACTAGGGGCTATGCTTCTTGTTGTTGTCTAATGTGTTATGGGGTGCTGTGCTGAAACCTGCTGCTATTTGTTTGTTGGGGACTGCTTCTATCTCCTCCTTGTCCAGTTAAGGCTGCTGTTTTATAATCTATTTGGGGGCTGCTTGTTAGGATCTGTTGTTGGGGGCTGCTATATACATAATCAATCTAGCTTTGGGGGCTGTTATGCGCATGTAATTTCAGTTGGGGCAGCTACTCATAGTTCTATTTGGATTAATTTGGGATGCTATGCTGTGATCAGATGAGTGTTTAAATTCTCTTTTGTTGTTGATTTGGAGCTGCTCCTTTCTTTGTTGATTTGGAGTGCTGTTATGTTTTTGATTGGGGCACCTTTCCTTGTTGAGTTGGGCTGCTGTCGTTGATTCTGTTGTTGTTGTTGTTTGCGGCTGTTGTGCTGCTGTTGTTTTGGTTGCTGTTGTTTTTATTAAGGGATTCCCTACTTGTCTTCTATTTTTTTTTGGGGGGGGGCTGCTGTTGTTGACCTTGGTTGGGTTTGCTGTTGTTTCTTTTAGATGGGGCTGTCTCTTTTGGCCCTTGATTGAGGGGGCTGCTCCTTGTTGAACTGTGGGCTGCAGGTGTGCTGTTGGGGCTCTGTTTTGGGTATGCTTAAACTGCAGGAATTTCTTAAGCTCCTTTTCTTGATAATTAGGGGCTGCCTCTTATGTTTTTGTTTGGTGACTGCTTCTATTACTTGGCTGAATTTTGGGCTGCTGCTGTTTTAATTAAAGTGGTTGCTTTATTTGAGTTCATTGGGGGCTGCTCTATATTCTAATGGTTCCTATAGCTTCATACTTATAGTGTTATATTTGCTATGTGGCAGTTAAATGCATTGGTTATTCGACCCTGGGTATAGGAGATTACGCTGGTCAAGTTCGGCAATCGTTTAAATGTTGGCTAAATTTCAAAACCATTCATAGCCTCGCTAGTAGTTTAACTGTTGAGCTCTTTATTTATTTTTGTACTAAACCACACTGCGGCTTCAAATGAGTTGGGTTAGTTTTGGTTGGCTTCAGCTTTGGTGGTTTGGAGGTGTTTAGGCCCTAAATTCCCCGAAAATTTCGCTTCCTAACTCCCGATGGCTTAGGGAATTAGGTGTTAAATTTCCAGGGAATTTCCCCTGCTAGTTCTCGGTGACTCAGCGAGGCTAGCAGTTGATCGAGAAGAGTATGTGTGGGATTCTTGTGGCTTCCTTTCAGCATTTTTTGGAACTTAAGACCCTCCTAACCTCAACTTAAATTTCGGGGACGAAATTGTTTCTTCGTTTATTGGATTTGTAACATCCTAGTGCGTGCTAGGCCCCTATGATAAAATTATAAATCAGTGTAGTGTTGACCGTTTCGGTTTATATTGAGGATGGTTTTTCTTTTGTATTTTGGTGACGAGATTTTCTGGAGGTGTTTAAGTTGGAAAACTGGAAAATTCCTATGATGTATTAACTCGTAGCTGGGTGAGTGTTGCGGGGTCTGAGAAATTTGGAGCAGTGACATAAATTCATGCAAGAAAATGCTGGACTGGTTAAAAGCCTTGGGCTGGATTTATATTTATACTGATACTAGACTGGTTGGTTTGGAGTTATATTTGTTACCTTAGAACATCAATGGCATGTTCATTTATTTATAAGTTTATGTGTGAGCTGCTAATACAATGGTGTGCTGATTATTGATGTACTAATAACAATTGTTATTAGGTCTGCTGATAACTGTTACACGGTTTAATTATAATTGGATGGTTTGGTTATAAGATTGATATTATTTCAACACATTTGATATTTGATTTGGCTACTTCATCTTAGAGTAGCTGGTATAAGCGGGTGGAAAAAGGTATAAGCGGTGGAAAATAATTGGGTATTTACATGTGGCGTAATATTCCTATTTTTATCTATCCCCACTATTGATTCTTCTCCTCTTTTCTCGACTGTTCCGCAGTTTAGGGCACGACGCCGCTCCCCTGCTCAAAACTTCTCCTCTTTCTCTCTTCACTTCACAAAACTCTACGGGAAATACTGCGTAGTGCGGAGATTGGAGGTGGCGTAGCTTCGTTTGACCTGGGGCTTACTCGGGTTGTACTTTTCTGCATCAGTGCTCACCTCTCCTTTTAGTTCACTGTAAGCCTATGATAGCTGCTGCTACTTCACCTTTCGTTATTGCTGGGGGAACTCCTATTAGTTTTTCTTTATTTTGTTCTGGAAGTATTCAATTTCTCTCATGGGTGTAGCTTTCCTTTGTGAGCCGTCAGTTGGGAATTCCTGTTAAGATATGCGCCAAGTCGATTAGGAGAGATTGGAGTTACAGTTCTGTTGTTGGGGGGGGGGGGGGGGGGGGGGATTTAAGCCAAACTTGTAGATAATTTTTGGGGAGGAATAGGGCATATAGAGGCCTGCTGGTATGTGTTGACTTTGGAAGTTATGTTGGCAATTCGGGTTGCTGTTCACTGTATTAATTCCTAAAACCAAAATACCTACAGCTCATTTTCTTGATCTTGTTACTATGGGTGTTTGGGTTTCTTTGGTTGATTTTATTGGAGGATTTTAATGCTGTTGTCTGTGGCCGGCTATTGTTGTTCTTCTGTCCAGTTCAAGTTGCTGTAATGATATATATTTTGGGGGTTTTAAATTCATGGGGAGCTTACATATGTGATGGAGTATTCCTGTTGTGCTGCTATCATCTTGATCTATATCTATGGTTTAGTTGGCCGATTTGGGTGTTGTTGGTTTTGCTTTATTTATCTAATCAGCTCTCAAATATTTTAATGCTTGGTCCCTCAAGCTGCCCCATGTTGGTTGGTACCTTGTGTTCTTCAATTTTATGGGAAGGAATTCAGTCTATATATGAACTGCTATCTTACAGGGGGGATTCCTATTCCTATTACTATTTGCTGCCATTTATACTCCTATACCAGGGAAGAAATTTTATATGGTAGTCCTGTTGGCCGTTTGCAATCAGTTTCTATTTATGAATCAAAGGATGGGAGTCTTTGGGAAGTTATTAATATGTTAACTTTTCAAGTTGTCCGTTGTTTCCTTTCTTTTTAGTTTGGGTAATGTTGACTGATTACAGTTTGGATATTTCTGTGGATCAGGACCATTTAATCAGTCTTGGCCAACTGCCGCCATGCCGCGGAGGAGACAACCGCGAACGTCAGCCGGAAATCAGGTGACTTCCTCCCCTCTCCCTTGGTGCTAGCCTCTTAGATCACAATAGGAGAGATGAAGACTCAAGAGAGCTTCTCGTGTGAGCTTTAATGGAGTTTCCTTCGGGAGACCAAGACGGAACCTCAAAATTAGGGCAACGTTCGCCGCGAGGTTCTAGGGATCATTTCTTCTCTTCGAAGGAAGAGATGGGATTTGATTTGGGGCAAACCCATGGTCGTTGTGGGAGAGTGAGGGGAATGATATTTGGGGATTTTAAAAAGGGGGTGAAATGATCTTCATGTTTGGGGAAGATGATGGATCATGCTCTGTTAAATAGGTTTGTCTTTTATTGTATATTATGTAACAAGGTTGAAAAAAGAAGGACTTGGATTAGAAGTCCCGGTGTACGTAGATACACGGATTGTTTAGAAGGACTTGGATTAGAAGTCCTGGTGTACATGGATACACGGATTGTTTAGAAGGACTTGGATTAGAAGTCCTGATGTACGTAGATACACGGATTGTTTAGAAGGACTTGGATTAGAAGTCCCGGTGTACGTGGATACACGGATTGTTTAGAAGGACTTGGATTAGAAGTCCCGGTGTACGTATATACACAGATTATTTAGAAGGACTTGGTTTAGAAGTCCTGGTGTACGTAGATACATGGACTATTTAGAAGGACTTGGATTAGAAGTCCTGGTGTACGTAGATACACAGATTGTTTAGAAGGACTTGGTTTAGAAGTCCTAGTGTACGTAGATACACGGATTGTTTAGAAGGACTTGGATAAGAAGTCCTGGTGTACATAGATACACGGATTGTTTAGAAGCACTTGGTTTAGAAGTCCTGGTGTACGTAGATACACGGATTATTTAGAAAGACTTGGATTAGAAGTCCTGGTGTACGTAGATACACGGATTGTTTAGAAGGACTTGGTTTAGAATTCCTTGTGTACGTAGATACACGGATTGTTTAGAAGGACTTAGATTAGAAGTCCTGGTGTACGTAGATAAACGGATTGTTTAGAAGGACTTGGATTAGAAGTCCCGGTGTACGTGGATACACGGATTGTTTAGAAGGACTTGGATTAGAAGTCCTGGTGTACGTAGATACACGGATTGTTTAGAAGGACTTGGATTAGAAGTCCTGGTGTATGTTGATACACAGATACAAATGGATCCCGCAGGGGAGGATTACTTGTGGCGGGTCTACGGGCTTGCTGGTCGTGACACCGACAGAATCCGTCAGTAGACTCTAGACCGGTTGGGTTGGACTCTTGGTGCTCACCTACCCAAGTCCCCTTCTGTGTCCTTGGGGGCTCCGCTGTGTGTTCTTAGCATCAAGCAGTACGCAGGGTCTCCGCTGTGTGTTCTTAGCGTCGAGGCGTACAGAGGCCTAGGACTGGGAGTGTTCATACCCTCCTAGTAGTGGAGGAGCTTGTTCCACTGTCTCCGTCTGGCCACGATGGGAGATGCCTGAGCGGTTAGCTACCGCTAAAAAAGCGAGAATGAAAGGTCTATGTCGACATAGCAACTTTGCATGGGTGAAACTTCATATCATAATCATTGCATTGCATCCATCCTTCATAATCATTGCATTGCACCACATTGGATCCTCATCATATAAACTTGTATGGGCACCTTTATATGATGAGTTACCTTCATGTTCAGATCCTTAACTTATAAGCTTGTATGAGCATCCTTATAAGTTAAATTCAATTCGGTTTATTGATACTCTGCTCATGCTTTCTTATTACTAGTACTTGCTTACTCCTTTCTGTTACTAGTACGATATTGATACTCTTCTTACTTCTTTCTATTACTAGTACTTACTTGTATTTGTACCTGTTAGTTAAAGTTATTGCAAGTACTTGGCTACTTATACAACCGACATGTATATACAACCATTCTTGTCACCTGCTTGTACATATTATTGATTATATTACAACTTTTCTTCCTTTCCTTCCGCGCGGTGCCTTGGAGTCGTCGGGGGAGCGGATGGGAAGCCACTTAGTCTTTATGACTAACGGTTGCTACGTCCCTCTTTTTAGGAGTGTTCCTTAGAGCAGCAGTGCACGGTGTTGGAGGAGGCCAGACAGGTCAGGTGTGCAGGGTTGGTGACTATGGTACCTTGGTTGCCGTTTGTGGCAGAGGAGAGCGAGTATTTTGAGATGTAGCCCTTGGGGCATTTAGTTGATACTCTGATGCTTCTGCAGGAGCTCTCGGAGCTCTTGTGTTTGTACTTTTGGACTCTTACTTATGTGAAAATCTATTTATAGCTTCTTATTTTTACTTTATAGATGGGTTGGCGCTGTTTAGTTGGTTTGGCCGGCAGGTTAGGCGTCTTGTGGGGGAGGCTAGCTCGTGTGCTGGCGCTCCCGCAAGGCGGCTGTCTTGGGCATAAGACTCCCCTCGGCCGTGTCGTGTGTTCCGGGAGGGGGATCTTACAACCAAATACTTCCGATCATCCGTGTTCATTTCGAGTTGCAATTTAGCAACGTCTTGCAATGCAAGGACGTTGCGGGATGATCCAGAGTCACATAAGGCAGCAGTTTTGACATTATTAATAGAAGAAGTGATTACTAATTCACTTGGGTTAACCACTTTCATGTCGGCAAGACTTTTCCCTTGATTGATAGGATTTTTTTCTGTGTTGCTGGGAAGGGTCCCTTGCGAATGCTCGGTTAACAATTGAGCCAATTGGCCCAATTTCGTCTCCAAGCTTCGCATGGACGCGGTTTGGTTAACCATATTTGCGTTTGCGGTCTGCATAAACCTCTCCATCATTTCTTCGAGGTTGCTCTTCTTAGGAGTTGGGGCACCTTGATTATAACTCGGTTGAGGCGGCCGCGGTTGGCTACCAGAGGTTTGATCATCGAATTGATGCGAGCCTCCTTGCCATCGTTGGCCTGCAACGTTTTGTTTCCAAGAGAAGTTTGGATGACTCCTCACGCCCGAGTTATAGGAATTATTAAACGGTGCTCCATGATTTTGATCATTAATATAATTGACGCTTTCATCAAAAGAAACTTTGGTAGGTTACTCACGTGTGGGGCACTCATATGCATGATGCCCCAGGCTTCCACAACCTTGGCATGATATCATCATCACTGAGGCAGATGGGAGGGTAGGCCTCTTTAGTAGCATGGTACTTTCAGCAGGTGCACCATATGTGTTCACCTCAAAGAGTCCCCGAGCATTCCTTGGAGCGTTTCTTCCAGCAGTCCAAAAGGAGGTATGAATGGCAGTGTCTTGAATGATCCGTAATGCATCTTTTGGGGTGTAGTTCATCAGAGTTCCACCTGCAGCAGCATCAATCATGGCCATGTAGTTAGGCTCAATAGCAAAGTAAAAAGTTTCTACTATAGTCCATGGTTGCAGCTCATGCTGGGGACATTTCCGGAGAAGGTTCATGAACCTCTCCCAAGCTTCTGCGAGAGCCTCCTGATCGTGTTGTTGGAAGGTTGCAATTTCCCTCCGCAAGTTTACGACCTTATCGACAGGATGGAACTTTGCCAGAAATTTTTCTTGCAGAGCGTCCCAAGTGGTAGCTGTGCCAGGTGGTATCGTGTGGAGCCACGCCTTTGCCTTGTCACGTAAGGAGAAAGGGAACAACCTGAGCTTTACCGTCCCGTCAGCCAGCCCTGCGTGCCGAAATGTCCCGCAAATTTCTGTGAATTCAACCAAGTGAAGATGGGGGTCTTCACTGGCTAACCCAGAGAATTGGGCCTGGATGCGGATCATGTTCAGGATGGCCAGCTTTATCTCAAAGTTGTTGTTGGTGATAGCCAGGCCGAATCCAGGGTACACACTCCCAACAGTGGGTGTAGTGTAATCTCTCATGGTCCTGGGTCGTGGCCTAGCCACTTCATTCTCGTCAGCTACCTGACCCATGACCGGTGCATTTCCCACTCCGGGATCAACATGATTTCCGTCACCATCCATGGTGGCAACAGCACGGAGACGTGCCCGCAGGGTACGCTCAATTCAGGGTCAAATGATGCGCACTCACCGGGATCTCTTCTATGCATACACACTCTTCAACACAAAAGAAGAAAATAAAAAAATACCTTAAAACCAATTTCCAAAGAAAAACAAATCATAAACGCTTGCAGTCCCCGGCAATGGCGCCAAAAACTTGATGCGCAATTTCAGCAATGCTAATTAGCGAGCATGAAATGCGATACGACAGCAGTGCACCGGTCGCTCAAGTAATAAAATAGGGAGGAAATCCCCGAATGTCGATCTCAAAGGACTGCAAGTTGGGTAATGTGGTTTGCTCTGCCCGGAAATTAGGAAAAATGATTACTAAGTAATAACAAGGGGGTTGTGATTTGGTTCCTAAGCTAATGCGGAAAAGAGAGATGCGGGTCAAAACTCTACTTCGCAAGGCGGGATGGATGCAACGACCGCGATGCCGTGCTTCGGGAGGTGCGTGGACGGAAAGTAACTGTGACGGTTGAGGGTCGCACACACCTCTTCTCCAAGCATCACCACTAGCAATTGCTAGGGCTTCACACACAACGAACTCAGAAAATCACAACAAGGAAATGCTACTCTCACACCACCGCATCATTGCACATGAACATAATAAAAGACCTACAACACTTCTATCGCTTCCCACAACGAGGAATGCTTGAACACTTGAAGGAGAATGCTTGCTAATGCTCCCGAATGGAAGAATGGTGGTGGAAATCGCCGGAATATGGTCTCCTTGGTGTTGGAGGTGAAGGAGAAGCCTTCAGACCTCAGAAACGGCGGGGTGGATCTGATTTCCCTCTCCCCTTACGAGCTCTACGTTGACTGAGGCGTAACCTGCATTTTATACTAAACAGGCAGAAAAATGGTCACGCACGGTCGAACGCACTACCGTGCGTTATTAAATGATAAAATCTGACTTGAGGGAGACGCTGCGCCGCCCGTGCATTTTACTCGCGCACGGGCAAATCCGCCCGTGCGTACCAATGAACGGGTAAATTCAGAATGACCAAAAACAAGAGGAAACAAGTAGATCGTGCGTTTTACTCACGCACGGGCAAATCCGCCCGTGCGTAAAACGCACGACTAAACTCAGATTGTCTGGTTTCTGCCCAGATACAAACACACGATCGCTTCGTCCGTGCATTAAGGAAATGCACGACCGTGCGATATGCACAGACTTGATTTTGGGGGAAAACGGGACGATCCGGCCACCTGCACAAAAGACATACCAGCTGGGACTACACCTCCAGCACCAAATAAACATAGGAAAAGGATTGGGGAGCACCATGTGCTTACCCCCAATAACAAGGAGTACAAATACACACCGAAATGGGCCTAAGAGTGCACCTAGCAAGGAATAGCAAATATAACCAAAAACATGCCTAAAGTGTAGTGCATCGACTAGAAATACGGCCCAGATGAGTCCATAAATGTGTATATAAATGGGACTCATCAACCCTTTTTTTCTATTGAAAACCCAGGTCTTATGCCCAGAACCGCCGCTTTGCAGTGACACCATCACTCGGGAAGGTAGCCACTACAAAATGCCGATCCTGCTGGCCATGTGGATCACAGAAGAAGAAAAATATAAGCAAATAAATAGAAGTTCAAGTCCACAATCACATGCTATATATATGAAATGTCCACATGGTATAACTGAAATAACAAAGTCACCGTGCGGGAAGGATGAAGCAGAGGACATCAAGGGGTATAAACAATAGCAGGTGACTGGGGCATAATCTACAGGGAATGTTTCTACAACTACACATATGAATATATATCATAACTGAAGCAGTAAGTAAAGTAATGTACGAATTGGTAAAGTAAACAGGTAGAGCAAGCATATAAAGGTAAGTAAGGAAAAGTAACCGTTGATTTATAGGAATGCCCACACAAACCTATAGACCAAGGGCTCATTTAGCAAGGCCTATCGTATAAAGAGTCTCATAACCAATTTATACGATAGGGGTAGGGGTTGAAATGCAATGTTTATGCCAAGACATGTAGAGTTATGCAGTTTATGCTATATTCGTACAAGTGCAACTCACACACTTCGACTCTATGCGAACAGACCTTTAGTTCCCCCTTTTTGGAGCTAGCAAGACTCCCTGGATACTCCCGTAGTTGCAAACGAAAGCGGTGGGTTGGGCCTCGCCCACCTCTAGGTTGGTATTCACACTACCTAACCTAGACCTATAGTACACCTCAACGCAAAACCGCGGAGCATCTGCGTACTCTTACTGGCTGGACCACCTGACTTTTATGGCTAAGTGCAAATTCCACACTTGCCGAGTCAACGTATTGACGTCGGTGTGAATGACCGTCCAATACCGAAGACCCACCACCTTCATGCATATGCAAACATGTTCTACTATATCCCGAGCCATAAACTCCCCGGGCTAATCTTCCCGTCATCATAACCATCTGGGCCAACAGCTCGGCGGACTAACCCGTCCGTACCAATAAGCATTACTGAGTCACAAGCTCACCAGACTAACTAGTCCACTGCTTCAACCACCGAGCCTTCCGCTCGTAAGACCAAACCAACTAATATACCCATAACAACAGGGTTTGGGTGACTGTATTATTAAGTTAATCTTGTATATCAACTTATCCCTACAATTTATGGTAAATCTTGGACTTCCCGAGGATTACCCTATTAGGGGCTCGCTACGGTACTAGGAGCTATACTGGGTGACACCCCAATGCTCACTTTCTCAATATACTTAATGTTATTTGTATCTACCCATAAGAATACCCTTCTTATTATTACACTTGGATTACCCTAAGTATTTTATGATCCGCAAGGGGAAAGATGATCTTTCGTCAATCCCGAGCACAACTTTACCCTTAACTCACCAAGCACACTCTCATCACCTAAACTCCTTTCTGGTGACCTTCAATCTTCTCAACCAGGTTAGGTACAACCTCTACCTTCCATTCCCTCCTAATGATCCATAAAGTTCCCAGGTTTTACAGTTTTACTATACGCAGACCAAATTAGTTATATGAGTTACATAAGGGGAGGTACTCCAAATATTCATCCAACTGACTCAATATATTTACTGGAGGTCTATCATGATGTTTGAAAACTAAAACCAGAGAATCATATTTTTCCTTAATTATTTGCATTTATTATCATTTCTCCCATATTTGCTAAGTATGAATATGAGCATGAAGTGTAAGGTATTCTTATGATATGGCTCCCATAAAATTAGAATAAATCTATCATGCCAAAATAACAGTAAGTATAGTGTGTCACAATTTTATAATCAAGAATTGTCCTATAATTATAATATTCACTATTTAACCAAAAATAGAAATTAAAGAAGCAACCACCAACAATATTTGTCCAAAAATTATGATAATATTACCAGACATTTATATTGATCAGAAAAGTTCTCAAGCAAAATTTTAGAATTTATAAAAGCATATTAATCACTTAAATAAATATTCCAAAGAAATCCTAATATGAGCATGTTGTGAAGTAGCCTACTAATAACAATCCCCAAAAATTATATAAAAATTTACAGAGCTTCCTAGTGCTCTGAAATGTCCTATCACCAAGTTGCACATTTTTCGAGATAGTATTGTACCCTTAATTATATTTCTTAAGGTTAAGGTAAAATAAGTGTCTTGTGAATGAAGTGCTGGCTAAATCATTTTATTAATTACAAAAAAATTACCATAGGTCCTTCATGTGATATTAAAGGCACTACCAAGGTTTCACCATCATCCAAGGCCATTTAAGCATGTAAATATCCTTTACAAGAAAAAGCCCTAAAGGGGTTATAAGCTAATTTAGGGGGAATAAATACTCCTAAAATTCTCTCAAATTTTCCTAGGGCATAAATACATCCCGTGAACATATCTCCCAGGTTCCATGGCCATTCTATAGCTTTTGACCACATGTCCTTCACAGAGCTCTATATGCACCCCAAGGGGTAAAACTAGGGTCTTAGGGCATATCCACCTCTACACCACCCCATCTTACTTATGAAGGTGTTTTAGGTGATCCTAAACTATTGGCCAATGTTTCAAGTCATGGTGATGAGTTTTGACCACCATACCCCAAGATAAACAACATGCTTTAACTTTGACCCAATTTGACCTAACTTGGGTTAACAAATTACCCAACCAAATCAGTCCTAATTGGGCTGAGATTTTTACCAAGGTCATAAAATAACCCCAAGGAGCACCCACCAAAATTTGGAGGGGATTGAAGGTCATTAGACCCTAAATTTAAATAATATATGAATTATTAAATTATTACAAAAAACTTAGAAAAAATTTCTCCTAAAATTCCCATCTTTGGATATGTTATGGGAGTAGGTACAAATATCCTAGGTTTCAATTTTACAGTCAATCCCAAAATCCAATCAAAAGTTATTCAAGAAATGGTGGTGGTCCTACACTAGGGACCAGTCCCACCAAAATGGACCTACAGGGAGCTACACAACTTCTTTTGGGCTGAAACAATTTTTAAAATAAAGTAGACTCCAAGGTATACAACTTTGGTGTTGACCACTTTTTCATTTGAGGGTTCTAGTATTTCTAATAATTAAAATAAAATACAAGTCTCTGCATTCGACGAAATCCGATCTGCGTTCGACGAAATCTATTCTGCGTTCGACGAATGTCATGCTTCAGTTCAACGAAATCAGATCTCCATCCAGTCCAACAATCATCTCTCAGTTTGACAAACTCCAGATTCAGTTCGACGAATTAATTCAGTTCAACGAATTAATTATGTTCGACGAACTCCGGGTTTCGTTCGACGAACTCAACTATCAGTTCGGTGAATTAATTCCGTTCGGCGAACTCCGGTTCAGTTCGATGAACTCAATTATCAGTTCGGTGAATTAAATCCATTCAACAAACTCCGGGTTCAGTTCGATGAACTCAACTATCAGTTTGGTGAATTAATTCCATTCGACGAACTCCGGGTTCAGTTCGACGAACTCAACAATCAGTTCGACGAACTCCAGAGTGTGTTCAATGAATGAATTTCATTCGACAATCTCTGAGTTCAGTTCGACGAACTCAACCATCAGTTCGACAAACTCTGGCTACAGCTTGATGAATTTCTTCTACTCAGATCGACGAATTAATGAAATAATGATATAACATAATCATTTAAATCTGTGAATAGCTGATCACGGCAGATCCGACAGCTCATAGTCATCGTCCCCATTGGATGGATGGAGAGCGATAGCCCGTCCTGGGATTCTTTGCGGGATGATTTCTCGGCCACCTGTGCCTCTTACCGGCCAGCCAATGCCACCACCACCTCCGTCGAGGTGGTGGCCGGCGATAGGGGTGGTTGGCCGGCCGGAGGTGGTCGGAATCGGGGTTTAGAGGAGTGGAAAGAGAGCTCAAATCGATCCCTTTCGGAAGCATGATCCAAGCCCAATTGAGCTCGGATCAACCCCCAAATTATGATAAGATCTAGCACTAAGGGAGAGGAGGCGGATCGGACCTGTGTGGGGGTTTGATGGCGCAAATTCCGGCGTGTCGCCATGGCCGGAGGTGGAGCTTTCAGCACCATGTTGATCCTAGCTTCTGGTGCTCGACTTCTTTGGGGAAGGTGGGGAAACTGATCCTCCCAGTCCTCTGAAAGAGTTATAAGGTTCAATTGGGGGAGAGGGAGGGTGTAACTCCTATTTTTCATGAATGCCACTAATGGCCAATTTCGGCCAACTGAAATTTCATGAATACAGCCACCTATGTGGCCGGCCAAGGCTGTTAAACTTCTCCAAATTACTGAGGGGAGGAGTACCAAACCATGGGAGAAGAAGAGAGGAAGCCTTTGGCCTCCCAAGCCATGAATGGCAATTATTCCTTTCTTTCTCTCTCCAACATTTCTGGGGAAAATTGGGTTTCTCTCTCCTAATCATCATTTACAGAATTTGGATGGCTCTTTGAGTAATTCTCAGCCTCCTAGACAAATGGGCTACTCCAATTGGGCCTAGCCCAAGTAGATTGTGCTTGATTAGGTCAAAATAGGTCATTTTGACCTAAATTTAGGGGGAGTTGACTTAGGTCAAATTGGCTAATTTGGTGGCCCCATGTTGGGAGTTTTTGGTCCATTGGGTCCCTAATATCCTTATAAGGGTACATGCAAGGTCAATTTGGCATGGTGGAGGTTAATTGACCCTAATTAGGCTATTTTGACCAATTTGGGGTTAAGGTTGACTTTTTTCAATTTGGCCTCTTTGGTTGATCCCAATGGGTCCTTGGTGCTCTAAGGGGACCCCTAAAGGGTTAGGAATGTTATGGTGGGGTTAAAGGGTCAAGGTGAGGCCCTTAAGTCCAACCCTATGCTTGTTAACTAGAAATTGCTATTTGCAGACCACTGTGGTTTCCTTCTTCCTGGCTAAGGCCAAGTGGTCTCTTCAAGCTTCCTAGGGTTTTGTCATGACCTAGTCATAACAAAACCACTTTAGGGGTCCAGTTGATTGGGGGATGTTACAACCTCTACCTAAGATATTTTGCAGGTGCCAGCTCTATGTAAAGAGCTTAATGGATTGAATCTACAGAATGAAGGCTCTCTACTCCCATCAACTCAAACTATTGAAGATATTGAAGAAGAAGATATTCCAGAAGATCTTACTGACAATTCTAATTAAGTGACAGGCGATCAAATCCCTCAAGAGGAAACTCTTGCTGAACCCATTCCAACTGTTGATCACATCACAGTTAGAGATCATCCAATATCTCAAGTTATTGGAGACATCTCAGCAGGTGTTCAAACAAGACATCAACTCAACCAAAATCAGATGCATACTTGTTTCTTATCACAAATTAAACCTCAATCCATAAAAGATGCAAAACAAGATCCAAATTGGATTCTTGCAATGCAAGAGGAACTCAATCAATTTGAAAGAAACAATGTTTGGGATTTGGTTCCAAGAACAAAAGGCCATCTAGTCATTGGCACTAAAAGGTTCTTCAGGAAGAAGCTAGATGATCAAGGTTTCATAATCAGAAATAAAGCAGGATTGGTAGCCCAAGGATACTCTCAGGAAGAAGGAATTGATTATGATCAAACCTTTGCTCCTGTTGCTAGGCTTGAAGCTATCAAGATATTTCTTGCCTTTGCTGCTTTCAAAACGTTTAAAGTCTATCAAATGGATGTGAAGAGTGCTTTTCTGAATGAAGATATCAAAGAAGAAGTATATGTGGAACAACCACCAGGTTTTATCTCTCCAACTCACTCTTCCTATGTCTTTAAGCTTAATAAAGCTCTCTATGGTCTCAAGCAAGCTCCCAGAGCATGGTATGAGACCCTAGCTAATTTTCTTTTTGAGAACAAGTTCTGTAGAGGCAATGTTGATAAAACCTTATTTTTCAGGATACATAAAAATCAAACCTTACTAGTTCAAATTTATGTAGATGATATTATATTTGGCTCTACTTATTCAAATTTATGCAAAAAGTTTTCTGACCTAATGCAATCCAAATTTGAAATGAGTAGTATGGGTGAGTTATCTTACTTCCTTGGCCTTCAAGTGAAGCAAACTCCTAATGGCATAGTCATATCACAATCCAAGTATGCTAAGGAATTAGTGAAAAAATTTGGTATGTCTGATTCCTCTTCTATGAAAGCACCCATGCCCTCCAATGTTGTTGTGGACAATGATGAATCAGGGAAACTGTTGATCAAAAAGTGTATAGTGCAATGGTTGGCTCTTTACTTTACTTAACAGCTAGTAGACCAGACATAATGTTTGCTACATGCATTTGTGCTAGGTTCCAAGTTAACCCCAAAGAATCTCACCTTATTTTATTAAAAAAAGTTTTGAGATATATAAAGGGTTGACCAAATCTAGGACTCTGGTATCCAACTGCATCAGAATTTGAATTAACTGGATTCTTAGATTCTTATTCTGCTAGATGCATAGTAGACAGGAAAAGCACATCAGGAACTTGCCAGTTCCTGGGTGATAAGCTTGTGTCTTGGTTTTGTAAGAAACATACATCTGTGTCTACATCAACAGCTGAAGCAGAATATATTGTTGCTGGCAGTTTCTGCTCACAGATTCTGTGGATACAAAATCAACTTCTAGATTAAGGTGTCAACTTAAATAAATCAATTATATTTTGTGACAATACTAGTGCAATATCTATAGCACAAAATCCAGTACTCTATAGTAGGACTAAACACAAAGAAATTAGGCATCACTTTATCAGAGATAATGTGGATAAAAATAAAATTTGCATACAATTTATTCCTACTGACTTACAAAGGGCTGATATTTTCACCAAACCATTGGATGAAAAGAAGCATATCTTCTTTATAAGTCAGCTAGGAATGATAGATGGAGATTCTATAAATTAAAATATAAATTTTCTACTTATCCCATCATTTCGTTGAACAGAGATCGACGAAACCTATTAGATCCAGAGATCGACGAAGACAGCTCGTTCGTCGAACTGAGATCGATGAAAATTTTACTAGGTTTAGCCGAACCCCGTTCCACGAAATCTTGCGCCTTCTCCTATCTCTTTCTTTATTATCAATTTTTGATTTCATTTTCGTGTTTGCGCCTACAGAACTTGCCTCCCTCCAGTTCCCTTGCACTTGATCTTTTTCTCTTGCAGGTACAATGGCTATATCTCAAGCCGTAATCTCGTCGATGAAGTTCGATGCAGGCTTTGACATTGATATGGAATCGTTTGCTTGTTCTGACCAAGTCTTCCAAGACATTCTTCAACTTTTTGAAGAACAACAGTTAAAAAGATTCATGACCACCAGGATAAAGCTACCAGTTGCGGAAATCAAAGAATGAGTACATTCTATTCAGTCAGTGATTGCAACAACAATCTCAGGAAGTATTTTAGGAAACCAGGTTCCTCTTTCTCCAGAAATTTTATCAGATGTTTTTGGATTGATGAATGGTAATGATGATTTAGACATTACCAATGATGAGTTTAATATTGAATTGGAGAAAATGGGTCACTCCAGTGGAAACCCTTATCACCTTCTGAAAAAGAATTTGTCCATTGAATACAAATTCTTAGCAAATATTGTTGGAAAGGTTTTACTAGGAAAAACCTCTGCTCATGACTATATTACTAGGCACCAATTTCTTTTGATGGTGTCCTTAGTAGAAAAGAAATAGGTCAATTGGGGATTGATTCTGTTTGAATCAATAAAGAAGAAGCAAGGCAAAATGAATGTTTGCTATGGCAGAGTGTTAGGCATTGTTCTTCAAGAGAAATGCCCAGATCTGTTGGTGTCACCAAAGGTCTACATTAATGCTAGCAAGAGACTAATTCCAGCTCTCTTTGGTAAGTGGGAGAGAGTGCTTCCCAAGAGGACTCCAAGGGCAGAATCTTCCAAGCAAGATTCTTAAAGCACCAGGACTGATACAGTCACTCCTTCACCCCTTCCAGATGTTCCTATTCCTGAATCCTCTACTCCTCTCATCTCTCAACCTCTTCAGCACACCTCTCCTAAAGAAGTTCCTCCCTCAAATACTCCAATAGACACTCCTTCTTCTTTGCCATCTTCTCCTCCTCTCCAGACAAATCTATCTTCAGAGCTTCCATCCTCATCTATTCAAGTTGATGATTCTCTTCCGCCTCTTGATTCTCTTCCCCCCTTCATTCCACCTCCTTCATTTGACCTCTTATCTCCTCCACATTTTCCACCTCAATCTCCCATCATTGAAGATATTCATCCACCCATTTCAAATGCTACTAACATCTTCCTACCCTCGTCTATTCTCTCTTCTTCTATCCCAGCACCCTCTTCTTCTCAACATACATCTGATTTTGTGTATGTTGATTTCTCTTCAATTGCTGACCAGATATTTCACCATATCCCTCCATAGCTAACTGCTTTTCTAGATGAGAAGTTTGCTCCTGTTCTGCAAGCTATCACTGACCTATCTTCTAAGCTTGCATCCTTCCCTTCCTCCTCTTCCTTTGTCCCTTCATTTAGGTGCCTAGATTCAGGTCTCCATGAAACTAGGCGGGGGGGGGGATGCTTGATGAAGAAGCTCCAATAAATGCAGGTTCAGATATGGTTATTGATTTTTAAGCAGCTCCAGTTGTTGAGTTTGAAGCAGCTCTAGTTTTTGATATAGCAGAAGCTCCAGTTATTACTCCAGTTATAGATCCAGTGAATAATATTACTATTAATCCCTCAATAGATATTATTTCCTTATTATCAAAGTTCAGTTTAGTTTTCAGCAGTCTGCCTTAGCCTCAAGATTATTCAAAAGCTATAGTTCCCTATACAGCTCCAATAGATACAGTTTTTCTAAAGAAAATCATCAAAAGCTTTCTGTTCCAGTTCCAGTTCAAGTTCCAGTTACAGTTGCAGTAACAAAAGAAGTTGGCCTGGTGAAATCACCTCCAACATTGGTTTTTGATGAATCCCCCTATCTCCTCTAACCTTTGTGTATGATGATTCACCTCTTCCAGAGGATGTTAAGCAAGAACTTGAGAATGCTCTTAAAGATCTTGATGATCAGTATGATAACCCCGCTCAGTTTTCTGATGATGATAGTGATGATTCAGATGATAATGCATCAAAGAAAAGAAAGTCCAGAAGCAAAGTAAAGGTTGTTCCTAAACCTCCATCTTCAACAAATGATACTCCTTATTATATTTTGAACAACATTAGTCTTACAAAGGATTCCCCAGCTTGGATGAGATTCTCTAGAAATGAGAATAACAGGAGAAAGAAAATGAAGAAATCAGGATTCTACTCTGACAAACCAGTCAAGTTTAATCCTCCTCCTCCTCCAGCAGCAGGCTCATCAAGCATGTCTTCTTCCTCTCAGAGATCTTTTCCTCAGCATTCAAGAAAATCAGGAGATAGTCATAGAAGCTCAAATGGCTCTTATAGTTCAAGATCAACAGAGCTCCCCCTTAAGGATCCGCCAGACCTATTTCCTCAGTTTACAAATATCACATATATGATGGTTCTTTTCATAGAAAAAGGTATCCTCAAGATTATCAACCTTCATAACAGACCAGTGAAATTGATGAAAGGCCTCTATCTCCTATCAATCCAGAATTAGAAAAGAATGCCTACATGGCTAGATACAAAGAGACTATTGCTACAGCTCAGATCAATAAAGCAAAAGCAGACGGTAAAGATTACTCTAAGTTCTCAACAATGTCTGATTTCAGAAGACAAGAATTTGAAAGGTACAGCTCAAGACACCGCATTAATGCTGAAGATTATCTAAGGTTGCACCCAGCTGTAGTGGTTCCTCATGCCTCATCTCAAACCCTGCTGGGAGCTAATGACCTCTATATGAGCAAAAGAGAATCTGAGAACCCAAACAGACAAATCATTTTCAAGCCATCTTCATAGACAGAGTAAAGCTCATAAGTATTTGTTTTTGCTTATTTCTTCTTTCAGTGTAAAGTTTCCTAAACTTAGAGCACTATATTTCTTATCTGCTGAAATGAAATTTAATTTCTGTCAGATATATTTGCTCTATGTTTGTTGTTTGTTTTATTATTTGATTTTGTCAAATAGTATCCTAACCCAAATAGGGGGAGATTATTGGAACAACCCTATTACTGATTTGGGCTAGGATCACTATCTGTAACTAGGACTCAAGTTGACCCCATTGTATAATCTAAGGGTCAAGGTCTAAAGTTGTCTGAGTTAGATAGAACTTAGGAAAATTCAAAGTTTTGGCGTTCGACGAACTCCTTCCTGGGTTCGACGAACGTCGTGTTTCAGTTCGACGAACTTGCTCCTCAGCTCGACGAATTCAGTCCTCAAGCCAATTCAACAGATTTTCTCTCAGTTTGACGAACTCTAGATTGAGATCGACGAACTCAGCTTTGTGTTCAACGAATGAATTCAGTTCGACAAACTCAGCTTTCTGTTCGACGAACTCAGCTTTCTGCTCAACGAATTTTCTCTTCAGCTTGACAAATTCTGATGAATCAGCTATCTATTATCTCTGAACTCAGATCGACTCATCAGCAACAGATCTATTCAATTCTATTTGGGCTTATTCATTATCAGATAAGTCAAGATTTGATCTTTCCTTTAAATATTCCTTTCTATTCTCTTCTTTCAAGAATGTAGCCGTTGACATATTGGAAAAGGAAACTTTCATGGAAAAGGAAAAGGAATTAAAGTATTATTGCTGAATCAGATTGCAGTCCCCAAGAAAGATTTAATTCAGATTATTCTATTCCTTAACTAGAAGATTTGAATTTAAAAATGAGTCATATATCTCTAAGAAAAAGGATGAAGCAGTGTACGACTAGAGAAGGAACACACTTGTGAAATACAAGAAGTCAAAAAGAATTACAGAGATCTTCATCCTCAACAGCAGCATTTTCATTCTCTGAGAACAACAAAATCTTCTCTCAGCTTGCAGCTGTTGGTTCTTAATCTTCAAGAGCAACAATAATCTGAGTAACATTGTCTCTCAGATTCATCTGCTATCAAGGAAGATCTTTTACATCCAAGAGAAAGCTATATCCATTTTCTGTCAAGAAATTCTATCAGATATGGGGAGCTTCATAACACAACAATCCACTAGTCTTCTCTTAGATCTTGTTGACAGAGAACAATTTCATAAACACCTTTTTGTTTACTCTTTTTACCCCATCTTGTACAGGGTTCTAACTCCCTTCAAAAGTTAACCTTTGGTGGCAGGGCACCTGATCAAAAACCTGTGATTTGGTTTGAGCACCTGATCAAAAGCTCAGTGATGTTTGGGCACCTGATCAAAAATCCCAGTGGTGATTGGGCACCTGATCAAAAACCTAGTGGATTCCTACCAAGGGTGGTAGAAGAGCAGATGTACCCAATTTGATTGGGGAACTACTATAGATACTTGTATCTACTGTGATTGTGTTTTCCTTTCTGTACTGTGCTGTGATTTTTTTTTGCATTTATACTCACTCTGCTACACACATATATATATCACTATTTTAATTCCACTATAAAATAATTTAAAACTTTTTAACATTCTATTCACCCCCTTCCCCCCTTTAGAGTAAATCTAAGATCTAATACCTCACTTTCAGAAAGCTCTAGAAATTGTATAGAAAAGTCCCACTCTCCTCCAAAGAGAAAGTCTGTTACAGACAGCTCAGAGCCCTCATCATCTGAAGATGAGTTAACTGATGGAGAACTCACTCTGTTCTCTAAGTAGTTGAAGAAGATGCTGAGCAGAAGGAGTCAATGGATGAACAAGTCTTCCTCATCCTCCAGCTCAAGGAGGTCACACAACAGTACTAATAGACAAAGAAGAGACCCCAAAGCGGAAAGGTATGACTCCAAATAGAACAAACATTTTAGTACTGATATTGTTTCCTACTGTTGCAACAAATCTGGACATGTCATATCTGACTGTCCAGTCATAAGAAAGGAGAAAAAGCAAGTAGAAGAGAAAAAGCATTACAAGGCTAAGAGATCTGAGAAGAGTCTCTTGGCAAAGAAGAAGAAGAGTTGGAGTGATAATGACTTTAGCTCTTAAGATTAAAAAGATGAAGAGGCCCTTATTAGGCAGGTTGTTGTTGCTAAGGAAGACATCTACCCTACTACCTTGTGGGCATCAGGGCTCCCTTGTCATTATCAGACAATAACACTGACGATGAAGAATTCTGTGGTCTAATGTCCATGTTAGATGAAGAAGATCAGGATGAAGCGCATCCTAATGAGGTAATCACTAGGACCCACCTTTCATTATCTATTTCTGAGTGTAATACTGGTGCTGATTCAAAAGCACCCTCATCACATTTTGAAGAGGGTGAATTTCAATCTGAAAAGGTGATAGGTAAAACTTTAGGATATATTTTCTCCAAATTCTATGAACTGCAGGCAAGAGCACATATCGTTCATAGCATAGGATATTTATAAAAAATATCAAGTGTCATATTCCACGGGTCTGATGATTACTTCTACTCACGTAATTTAATATTATTTTATCGGAAATAATAATTGGTTTAATGAAAAGAATAATAAAAAGAAAGAAAGAAACATTTGATCGAGAATCCTTCTTAAGTAAAATATTTCGTAAATCTAGAATTCATAGGAAATAAATTTAGACAAACATGATAGCACCTCTCTCAAGGAATACTACCAACTAACCTTAGGTTGATCGATTAAGATCCCTCGGCCAGTCGAAACCCCTAAGCTTGCTTTATGCGGTGAACCCCATTATTGGATTTGACTCCAATCCAAAAGATTTTTGTCGTCCTCTCTTGAGGAGTGCATGCAACTCCTTCTATCGATAAGCGATTTACATGTATTTATGGATCTCTTGATCAACTAAAATACGGATCAAAGCTTTATTATCATAACCTAGAAATATGGAACCAAAAATTGCAAATCAACGGTAAATCATAGTTTTCCAAATCCAAACAATGAATAAGAGATTTCGAAATACAAAGCATAGGAATTCATCCGATCAAATGTTATAAGATTAACTAAACATAATTGAAAAGGAGAACATTTTATAACTATGAAAAGAGAATTACAATTGCGAGAAAAGGTAATACTAAACTATGAATTGAAATTTCAAAACATAAAGTAAATTGCATAAAGGAAAAACAATAAGAAAATGCAGTAAAACTATTCAAAATTGACCCAATCTAAGCATGGACTGGATCCGGATCACTTTGGCAGTACCTGGCTTTTATAGGCAAGAAAAATGGTGAGTCACGCCTGTGTCCAAGGGCGTGTAAGCTGCATAACTACGACTTGAAAGCTCGGGAACATTGGGGAAGAGAAACTGCCAAAAATCAATAGCACGGTGGGTGGCCTAGGTTATGCCCGTGTCCTAGGGTGTGTCTTGACCGAGCCTGGAAATGATGGGAAACGACACGATCTGGAGTTAATTCGACAGTTGCGGAGGGGTCAATCCCTTGGTCACGCCCGTGACCAAGGGCGTGTAGGCGAGAAACGGTGCGGCTGGAAGCTACGTGTAATGAAGGCTTGCCGTGGCGAGTCACGCCCTCTGTCACGCCCATTACAGAGGGCGTGTAATTTTAATCTGACATGACTGCGTGTTCTGGCAGCTGGAAAACCACTAGGCT
Organism: Dactylorhiza incarnata; assembly: GCA_033032865.1. Lineage (NCBI taxonomy): Eukaryota > Viridiplantae > Streptophyta > Magnoliopsida > Asparagales > Orchidaceae > Dactylorhiza > Dactylorhiza incarnata. Next base: position 10,792,044 of record JAWHQI010000015.1, read on the forward strand.
GGTTCACGGTCATGACATGGAGTCATGCCCTAGGTCCAGATTTTCACCTGAACACGGCTGTTGGCTTGAAATTTCAATTACCAGCCCCAGATTTCCTGAAAACACAAAATAAAGCAAATTTGATAAATATTAAACTAAAATTATATAAAAACTAATTAATTACTAATAAAATATTATATAAAAATAACTATAAATAATGTACTATCAAATACCCCTATATTTAAGCTTTTGCTATTCCAGAGCAAAACTAATTTATAAGTATGAGAAGAATTTATAGGACATTTCCAAAAATATTTACTTCTAATTATGTACTCCAAATTTTATAAAACTCATGTTAAAATAAGTTACAAAATTAAAAAACAGATTTATAAGAAATAATTTATAATTCATAAATTGTAATGAGTAGAAAAAATATTAGTTTCGAAATTCTCTAACTAAATCTTCATAAACAAAATTGCATTGAATTATGTAAAATAATCCAAGATTAAAATTATAGAAACTTTAAACACCATGAGAAATTTATAGAAAACTACAAAATATTAACTATGCTCTCTCAAAAATATCTTTTGGATAAGCAAATAAACAAGGCTAATTGGGGTAAAATTGGCATTGAAGAAGTTACTTTGTATATAGGAAATGATGAATTTTATCCTCTCATCTCCATCTTTTTTCTAAATTTCTTCTTCCTTTTTTTTTATATCCCAAATGTATATGTTTAGGAGCGATGAATTGTATCCTCTCATCTCCATGACATATAATCTTTTATAAATTTTTGTGCATATGTTTAGGAATGATGGATTTTATCATCTCATTCCGTGACATATGATCTTTTCAAACTCTTTTTCTTTATTATGCCAAATAAATGGGTAAACAAAAAGGGAGGGGGAGGGCTAGGGTTTAGAGGCGACAAAAATTCCAAAGATACATTTTAAGTGCATAGAAAACAATTTGAGCACTTTAAGAAACCCTGAGTTAAAGTTAATATAAGTAAAATATAAAGATATTTAACACAATTTCTGCAAAATTGAATTATGATATTTTAGGAAGAGAAATTAAAACTAAGAAATATTCCAAATAAATCAAAATAGTGAAAAATTCATTAAATCAAATTCATCTAAAAGTTAAATCTAATATATTTTGAAGAGAAATATAAGACTAAGAATTCATAAAAAGAAAATTCTTAAAAATGCCTAAAAATAAAACTCATGACTAGAAATTAGTTAAACTCAAATAAAAAATTGGGAAAATTTTAATATTACAAGATTTATAAAAAACAGTTTTTTTTTAATTGTTTTCTTTTCAAAGGTTTTTTAATTTTTTTTATATTTTCAATATTAGCTTGAAAAAGGAAAAATAAAACAAAACTAATTTTTTTTTGTTCTTGGACTTCCCAAGGAATACCCAATGACGGGCTCTCAAAGTACTAGGCGGTTTTGTGGGATTAAAGCCCAACACAGCAATTTCACAAGAAATATTTTTACTTTTATAAATTTTTTGTTTTTTTGGTATTTTATAAGAAGAAAATAAGACACAAAGACATAAAAATTTAAAAGAAAACTTTTTTTTGTATTTTGTAAATTTTTATAACAAAATTGAAAAAAATGAAACAAAACATTTTTTTATGTTTTTTAAAAAAGATTTTCTAAATTTTTTTTATTTTTAATAAAAATAGAAAATAAGAGAATACACCCCCATACTTAAAAATAAACATTGTCCCCAATATTTATAAGCCAAGTAGAAGGGAAAAGTAAATAAAATGCTGAAAAAGTAAAGTGCAAGAAAAATAAAGATAAGCAAGGGGTGCCTCCCAAGAGCGATTTGTTTACCGTCTTTTAGCTAGACGTTAAGGGTTAGCTGAAATGATAAACATAAGAAAAATGCACATGCAACTCCCTTAATTCACGCTAAGGTGAATATGCCGAAAACTATTGCCCGACGACTCCTCCGCGAAACTCTTGACTCTTTTGTTGTCCATTATCTCGAAATTGTGAATCCAAATTACCTGTACATACATTAGGTAATTTGGATTGTTGGAGATGAGCGGCAAATGGATCGGTGAAAACATTTGGTTGCAACAGCTCATCCTCTGCATGAAAAGCGTTAGTATCAAAAGAATCAAAAATTAGCGAGTCAAAAAATTTTTCACAAGGAGTTTCTCGTGAAAATAAATGATCAAGCTCCGGTTGTTCATTTTCTAAAATGAAATTTTGTTTAGAAAAATCTTGTGTAGTTCCAAGCGGAATAAAATTTTCGGACACTAAGTTTTCATGAATTTCATGTTCAACAAAAATAGAAGAATTTTATGAAAATTACTGAAAAACAAAACAAGATCCAGGAGGAGTTGGGGAAGAAACTTGTTCTTCTACTAATTCATCTGGTGTGCCCATATTAAGAAATTCTTGGTACAATTTTTGTTCTTCATTTTTGGTAAAAGAAACTATGGGATTACATGAAAAACCATGCTCCTCCATAACTAAATTATCCAAAGATGGAGAAAAAGCACTAGAAGAATTAATATTCTCATCTAAATTTTGGGGAGGAGGATCAAATTCAAAATGTGAAATTTCCTCAAAAGTAGAGTACGAAACTGGCGGCGCAAAAGAAGAAGAACAAAAATCCGGAGCTAAAGGTCTATCTTCATTGCTCTGGAAGCTATCCGGGTGAGCTGGCCACCAAGAATAATCTACTTCAGAGCTAGAAAAAAAAATTATTAGAAACCGAAAAATTATTCGCGTGAAAATTGGAAAAAATATTTTCATCAAAGTGAGCATAATTATTTTCATCAAAAGTGGAAACATTATGATCGTAATTATTATCAAAATTATTTGCATAAGATAGAGAAAAATCATTTTCATAATATAAATTTTGAGAATAATAATGAAAAGAACATTCATCACTTTGATGAGGCGCACCACAATAATTACCAATAATTTGGCATTGTCGTACGACTTCCAAAAGATTGACTTTGTTTTGAAGCGCGACAACTTTGGCAGCCAATTGAGATAACATTTTTTAAGAAAGAAAATTGAACAACCGTCACTTAATAAAATGGAATTTGAAAAGAAAAATCAAGAAGAGAAATGGGGATGGAGAACGAGAATGATAAAAGTAATATAAATTACGCTTCCAAAAAATTAACAAAAATATCTCCCCAGCAACGGCGCCAAAACAGGATAGGTAAAAATTTAGGATAAATAATTTCTCCAAATTCTATGAACTATAGGCAAGAGTATCAATCGTTCATAGCATAGGATATTTATAAATAAATATCAAGTGTCGTATTCCACGGGTCTGTTGATTACTTCTACTCACGCAAATAAATATTATTTTATCAGAAATAATAATTGGTTTAATGAAAAGAATAATAAAAAGAAAGAAAGAAAAATTTGATCAAGAATCCTTCTTAAGTAAAATATTTCGAAAATCTAGAATTCATAAGAAACTGATTTAGACAAACTTGACCGTGGAGGTTCCCAAAACATGATAGCACCACTCTCGAGGAATACTACCAACTAACCTTAGGTTGATCAATTAAGACCCCTCAGACAGTCAAAACCCTTAAGCTTGCTTTATGCGGTGAACCCCAATATTGGATTTGACTCAAATCCGGAAGATTTATGTCATCCTCTCTCGAGGAGCGCATGCTACTCCTTCTATCGAGGAGCGATATGCACATATATACGAATCTCTCGATCAACTAAAATATGAATCAAAGCTTGATTATTATACACTGGAAATATTGAACCAAAATTTGCAAATCAACCGTAAATCAAAGTTTTCAAAATCCTAACTATGAATAAAAGATTACGAAATACAAAAGCTTAGGAATTCATCCGATCAATTTCTATAAGATTAGCTAAATGTAATTGAAAAGGAGAACATTTTATAACTATGAAAAGAGAATTACATTTGCGAGAAAAGGAAATTCTAAGCTATGAATTGAAATTGCAAAACATAAAGTAAATTGCGTAAAGGAAATACAATAAGAAAATGCAGCAAAATTATTTTAAAATTTACCCAATCTAAGCATGGACTGGATCCAGATCTCTTTAGCAGCAGCTGGCTTTTATAGGCAGAAAATTGGTGAGTCACGCCATTGGTCATGCCCGTGACCAAGGGCATGTAAGCCGCGTAACTACGACTTAAAAGCCCGGGAACGTTGGGGAAGAGAAACAGCCAAAAATCAATACCACGGTGTGTCACGGCCTAGGTCACGCCCGTGACCTAGGGCGTGTCTTGACTGAGCCTGGAAACAAAGGGAAAGGATGTGATCTGGAGTTAATTCGGCAGTTGCGGAGGGGTCATGCCCGTGACCAAGGGCATGTAAGCGAGAAACGGTGCGACTGGATGCTGTGTGCATTGAAGGCTTGCCAGGTTGAGTCACGCCCATGACCTGAAGGTGGCATCCTCTGTCACGCCCGTGATAGAGGGCATGTAATTTTAATTCAACGTCGCAGTGTGTTTTGGCAACTGGAAAATGGCTGGGGTGGTTCACGACCATAACTTGGACTCACGCCCCAGGTCATGCCTGTGACCCGGGGCGTGTACTTGGAGTTTTTGATGAAATGTTCTAGATTTTCCCCTGAACACCGTTGTGGGCTTGAAATTGCTATTAGCAGCTGTAACAAATATAATAGAGGACATGTAAAGTATTATGCCACGTGTCTCCATCTTCACATATGAATGTCTTAGTCATTGATAATATAGGTTATAATGATGTTTACTTGCCTAATAGGGGTTATAAATAAGGGTCACTATGCTTGTAATAGGTATGAAAAAGTTTAATACTAAACTTGTGTTGTTCTTCTCTGTTCCCGTGTCCCTTCTTCCAGTTTGGAATATTAAAGTTTTGTTTTCTAGTTTCTCACCTCCTTCATCTCTGTCTCCCGCCACCTTGGCATTCTCTCTGGTTACAAGTTATCATAGTATTGTGTTACATTGGTGCTCTCGTGCTGCCTCATTACAATGGCATTTTTAAGAATACAACATTCCTTGGATCTTTCTCTGGCCCGAGTAGAAAAACAACATCAAGAAAGATCACCGGAGCACTCAACAACAGGAATTCTGGGATCCCCTCCACTACCGTCATCATCATTCCAGGTTGTCTCTCCATAAACCAAATTAATACCAATTCCTTTCCCCCGCTTTTCTGAGGGTGACCCGACAGATTGGATTTATGATCTCAATAATTCCTTTCAATATAATGTGATAGACCCAAATGAATATATGATTTAAGCAGCACTTTACTTTGACAAACCAGCATCCCGTTGGTATCAAGCAACACTACGTGATCACCCATCGCTAACCTTTACTTTTTTTCTTGATGCCTTAATGAAGTGTTTTGGCCCATCAGCATAAGAAAACCCGCAAGGCGCACTCACTAAACTACAGCAAACCACCACGGTTTTGCAATTTAAAAAAGACTTTGAAGATTTGACAACACGTGTGCCCGGATTAGATCCGACATTTTTAACGAACTTGTTCATTTCAGGATTACAACCACAAATTTAGAGTCAGGTCCTAATACATCAACCAACTGAACTTCACGACGCCTTCGCAATGGCTAGAATGATAGAGGCGCAACTACTATGTGAACAGAAAACCAACTCACAAATCTTTAGAAAATATGACCAACCTACACGCCCACCACCATGGCCGACCAATACAACCCGACCACCACCACCTAAACCAAACACACAGCCCTTAATCAAGAAATTAACAACGACTGAATTACAGACACGACGAGAGAAAGGCCAATGTTATAATTGTGAGGAAAAGTATCATCCTGGTCATAAATGTAGAGGAAAGGGCGTTTTATGTTACTTTCAGGGAACCGAGGACGAGGAACTTAACGACACCCCAGACCTAACTGACTTCATAGAAGAACCTCCAACATCAGCAGCGTGTACACACGCTCTATATGGCTCCCCACCAGAACACTTCCTACGATTCACAGGCACAATCGCACACCACTCCCTATCAATACTAGTGGGCAGTGGCAGCTCTCACAATTTCATCTCCCCGAGAATGGCTACCTACCTCCAATTACCCATCCACGCCATTACAGAATTTTTTGTCTACATGGGCAACGACTCTTCTGTGGGCTGTAATGGGGTTTGTAGAGACGTTCAGCTGCTCATTCAAGCCAAATAATTTATAGTTCAGTTATACGTGTTAGATATCAAAGGGGCAGACATTGTGCTGGGAGTACAATGGCTACGGCTTTTAGGACCCGTGACCACCGATTTCTCTAACCTAACAATGTCTTTTCCTGATACAAATGGACTAATCACATTTATTGGGCACACTAACCGCCCATATGGCATAGTTGATAATGCTAAATCTAGTTAGTTTAATTAGGTTATTTTTTAGGTTATTTACACTTACTTTTTGCTTATTGTTGTTTACCTAAATGCAATTTTGGTTCATTTTCCTATTTTTAGTGCTAACTTAAGTTTTCTGAATTTTCAGGTCAAAAATGCAAAATTTCCTAAGTCACGCCCTAGGTCACGCCCGTGACCTAGGGCGTGTAAGTTGCTGTTTCCAGTTAAGCTGCTGCCAACATAATTCAGAAGATCTGGTCAGACACGCCCAAAGTACATGGCCGTGACACACAAGTCACGCCCGTGACACGCAAGCCACGCCCGTGACCAGCCCGTGAACAGCTCAGATTCGACCAGCTGACCACCGAATTGGTCACGCCACTGTTACACGGGCGTGCTTCCAGTCACGCCCGTGACTGCCACGTCAGCCAGCCGCCAGCGCCCATGATCGCCGCCAGCGCCCATGACCCGACTAACCACCGAAATGGTCACGCCCTCAGTCACGGGCATGACCTAGGGCGTGACCCATCAAATCGCGTCAGAATCGTGCGCCGAACCTGATCCAAGCCGCAGAATTGATTAAACAATGTCACGCCCCTAGTCACGGGCGTGACTGAGGGCGTGACTGAGGCAGAAAAATTTCTATAAATTGAAATGACCTCCAAGCTTTCCCCATTCAGTTTTAGGAGAGAGAACTAGTGCTACTACTCTATTTTCAGTGTTTTTCATGTCATTTTATTCTCTCTCTCTCTCTCTCTCTCTCTCTCTCTCTCTCTCTCTCTCTCTCTCTCTTATTCCAATGCATTTCCTTTTCTAGTTTTCATATGAATGTTGTAATGCCTTTGTAATTTCCTTTTATAGTGTATTACTAATACTTAGTAGGCTTTCCATGCAATTGTAATCTCAGTTGAACTTTTGTTTAATAAAAATGGTATGTTTTTGTTCTCTTAAAATCTTCATCATTTCTCTCTCCTACCCCTCCACCATGAGTAACTAAATCCTCATAGTACTCGATCTTGATGATCTGAGGATGAGTTGATCAAGTTATGATCCTTTAGTCTTCTTTCACTTTCTAAAGTGTTGGGCCTTAGATTTACTCTTAATTAAAATTTAGTGGAGCTATATTATCGATATATAATCCCCACCTTTGCTTTCATTCTTGGCTAGCCGAGAGGCCGATAGTCTGAAGTGAGCACTTAAGAGTAAAGAGAGTTACACACATTTCTCGAGAGAGAATGACGTATATCTCCTGGATTGGAGTCAAACCCAATAGCGGGGTTCACCACTTAAAGCGAGTTTTAGGTATTCGAATACGGGACGAGAGTTCGGTCGGATTTTCCTAAACTCAGTTGGGCATATCTTCGAGAGAAGCATGTTCAAACTATATGAACCCCCACGGTCAAGCTGCCCTTACTTTATTAAGTTTTAAGTTTGCTTTTGAATTTTGATCAACTTAGGCCGAAGTAAGTCAAGATCGAGTGCTATTTCTTAATCATCGTTTAGCCGTACTTTTATCCAGCTTTTATTTCAACTTAGCAGACAAAACCATCCAAAAAATTATTAAGATAAAATAATAGTAATTCGTTTGAGTATAAGTAATCAACGGTTCTCAGATTTTAATACGACACTTGTGTTCCTATACTACAGTTCGATAGGTATACTTGCCTTCTCGGATTGCTAGTTCGGATTTTATTTCGTGCAAGCGGAATTTTAATCAACAAGTTTTTGGCGCCGTTGCCGGGGACTCGCATTTTGTTGATATTTTGAAAGAACGAATCTATTACTTTTATCACCTCTTTTTTCTCTCCTCTTTCTTGAAAAAAAAAATTAATTCAAAAAAAAAAAGAGAGACCTTTTTCGAAATTCTCAATCTTATTTTCCCTTCTCTCTTTCTAGTTTATGACCCGAGCGAATCCGTCAGAACTTGTAGACTTGGACCAAGAACTTGAGCGTACTCTTCGGAGAAAATCGCAAGTTCAAGATCCTACATTCCAAGAACTGGCTGAGGATTCGGAGTCGGTTGTTAATATGGGCGAACCTAACCAAAATGAAGTCCCCAACATGGTTGCGGCCCCTGAATGGACTATGTCCCATTATGCAAGGCCTAACCTGGAAGGGACGAAAACTAGTATAGTCCGCCCTGCCATAAATAATAATAATTTCGAACTAAAGCCAAGCATAATTCACATGGTGCAGCAATACGTGCAGTTCGACGGATTACAAGATGAAGATCCGAATGCACATATTGCTAGCTTCCTTGAAATCTGTGACACCTTCAAAATAAATGGTGTTACGGATGATGCAATTAGGCTAAGACTCTTCCCATTTTCTTTAAGAACAAAGGCTAAGTAGTGGTTGTCAACTCTACCTAGAGGTTCTATCACCACTTGGGCCCAGTTAACTGAAAAATTTCTAACTAAGTATTTTCCACCTGCGAAAACTGCTAAGCTTAGAAATGATATTTCTTCTTTTTGCCAAATAGATTCTGAAACGCTATATGATACCTGGGAAAGGTATAAAGAATTCTTAAGACGTTGCCCTCATCACGCTCTGCCTGTATGGTTACAAGTGCAGACGTTTTATAACGGGCTAAATCAACATACTAAGCAAATGATAGACGCCGCTTCCGGTGGTACCTGAAATAACAAAACCCCGGAAGCCGCTCTTGAACTATTTGAGGATATGGCCATGAACACCTATCAGTGGAATGTGCCAAGATCCCGCCCAAACAAACCTGCAGGTATGTACGAAGTGGATAACGTCTCCCAGCTGGCACTATAAGTGGAAATGCTTAGCAAAAAGATATCTGAAATGAATGCTCCTTCCGCACCTCAGGTTTGGGAATTCGCAAAAGCCACCTCCGAACAAGCTGATTTCGTAGGCAATAGAAATGCTTATAATAATTATTCTGCTTCTAATTTTCATGCACCTAGTTTTCAGTTACCGAATAATTATAATCCTGCGCTGCGTAATCACCCGAACTTTTCTTGGAGTAATCCTGCAAACACAACTCGCCCGCCTCTACAAAATGAATTTACACCACCTCCACCCCCTGTTAACTTTCAAAAACCTCCATCTTTGGAGGAGATGTTTTCAAAATATATAAGTACGAACGAAGTAACCGTCCGGAACTTAGCCGGATCCGTTAAAAATCTAGAAAACCAAATCGGGCAGCTCGCCAAAATAATATCCGAGCGACCGCCCGGGACTCTTCCCGCTAACACCGAGCCCAACCCGAAAGAGCAAGTGAAAGCTGTAACTCTTCGGAGTGGAAAGCAAGTATCCGGTCCGGTTAGCGAAGAGCCCGAGGCAAGATCCGCCCCTATTTTAAAAACACCACTCACTCAAACAGATTTTATCACTCCACCTCATATTTTCAAAAACAACCCCGCCCTGCCTTATCCATCTCAACTCAACAAGGAAAAATTAGATGATCAATATCATCGCTTCCTGGAAATGTTTAAGCAAATACATATCAATTTGCCCTTCCATGAAGCGATATCACAAATGCCCAAGTACGCTAAGTACCTGAAGGATCTTCTAACTAATAAGAAAAAGCTAGAAAATCTATCGCACGTAACTTTAAATGCTGAGTGTTCCGCCATCCTAACAAATAAATTACCGAAAAAGGCTAACGATCCGGGTAGTTTTTCTATCCCGTGCCTCTTTGGTGATCTATTTGTAAAGAACGCGTTGGCCGACTTAGGAGCAAGCATCAACTTAATGCCATTCTCCTTGTTTAAAAAGTTAGGAGTGGGCAACCTTAGCCCCACACGTATGAGTATACAACTAGCAGATAGGACGATAAAATATCCGCTGGGAATTGTGGAGGACGTGCTCGTAAAAGTAGACAAATTCATCTTCCCGGTGGATTTTGTCATTTTGGACATTGAAGAGGATGTCGAGGTTCCCCTAATCCTTGGCCGCCCCTTCCTTGCCACCTCCCGTGCTATCATTGATGTGAGTAATGGTAAGCTATTCCTCCGAGTTGGAGATGATGAAGTAACCTTCTCCATAACACCCTCTATGAAAAATACCCTAGAAAATGACGATTCATGTTTTTTCTTAGATGTGTTAAGTGAAGACCCTTCTTTTTGTATTTCTGAAAATGGTTCTTCTTCTTTTTGTTCATCTTCAAACACCTCCACTGAAATATTACAAGAAATGAAAATGGCCATTGCTCCCGCCCCCTCAAATTTTCAAATTAAATCAAAAATTTTTGAAGAAATTACTTTTGAAAAAGAAAAGTCTTTCAAATCTTCATACGAGGAACCTCCCACTTTAGAACTTAAAGAACTACCCAATCATTTAAAATATGAATTTTTAGAAAAAGACTCTAAGTTACCAGTAATAGTGTCGGCCCATTTAAGTGGATCTGAAAATGCCAAATTGCTAAAAGTTTTACAAAAACACCGCCAAGCAATTGCTTGGCAGATTTCTGATATTAAGGGCATAAGTCCATCTTTCTGCATGCACAAAATTCTAATGGAAGATAATTCACAAAATTCTATTCAACCTCAACGCCGATTAAACCCAAACATGAAAGAAGTAGTAAAGGGTGAGGTCGTGAAATTATTAGACGCAGGAATTATCTATCCAATTTCAGATAGCAAATGGGTAAGCCCCGTTCAAGTAGTTCCTAAAAAGGGTGGTATCACGGTAGTGTTAAATGATAATAATGACTTAATCCCAACACGGACGGTGACTGGGTGGCGTATGTGTATTGATTATCGAAAATTGAACGACGCCACCCGCAAGGACCATTTCCCCTTGCCATTCATCGATCAAATCTTAGAACGATTATCCAGCCATAGATTTTATTGTTTTCTCGATGGTCTCTCGGGCTACTTCCAAATTCCCATCTCGCCCGAGGACCAGGAGAAAACGACGTTTACTTGTCCTTTCGGCACCTTCGCCTATCGAAGAATGCCATTTGGCTTATGTATTGCGCCGGCAACATTTCAACGGTGTATGTTGGCCATTTTCGACAAGTACGTAGAAAGTATTATGGAGGTATTTATGGACGACTTTTCCGTGTTTGGTGATTCCTTCGATTTTTGTTTAGAAAATTTAGAAAAAGTGTTAGAACGGTGTGAGGAGACCAATCTCGCCCTGAACTGGGAAAAATGTCATTTCATGGTACGGGAGGGATTGGTTTTAGGTCATAAGATATCAGCAAGAGGAATTGAGGTCTATGAAGCAAAAATAGAAGTGATCGAAAAACTGCCACCGCCAACCAACGTTAAGGCCATAAGAAGCTTTCTAGGACATGCCGGTTTTTACAGGCGGTTTATAAAAGATTTTTCAAAAATTACCAAACCACTCACTCATCTTTTAGAAAAAGACACTCCATTTATTTTTGATGATACATGCTTATCTGCTTTTCAATTAATCAAAAATAAGCTAATAAATGCGCCAATTATGATAGCTCCAATCTGGGACCTTCCATTCGAAATCATGTGCGATGCAAGTAGCTTTACGGTGGGAGCCGTTTTAGGACAACGTATATCTAAAAACTTCCACCCTATTTTCTACGCAAGTAAAACACTTACATCCGCGCAAGCGAACTATACCACAACGGAGAAAGAATTATTAGCAGTTATTTTTGCATTCGACAAATTTCGACCTTATATTACGCTTTCAAAAATTATTGTTTTTACGGACCACTCGGCCCTCAAATATTTACTTTCTAAACCGGATGCCAAACCACGCTTACTTCGCTGGGTCTTACTCCTCCAGGAGTTCGACTTGGAAATCCGAGATAAAAAGGGGGCTGAGAATTTGGCCGCGGACCATCTTTCACGATTAGATAACCCATTTATTGAAGATTTAAATGAATAAACTTTTAATGATTATTTTCCCGACGAGAAGTTATTATCAATCAACACTACTCCTTCTCCTTGGTTTGCAAACTTCGCCAACTACTTAGTAGCTCGAGTCCTCCCAAAAGAATTTTCCTATCAACAAAAGAAGAAATTCTTCTCTGACCTGAAGAATTATTTTTGGGAGGACCCGTATCTGTTTCGAGTTTGTGCAGACCAAGTAGTAAGGAGATGTGTTTCTTTCGAAGAAGGACAAAATATTTTCAAACACTTACACGAAGGACCGACTGGTGGGCACTATCAAGCCAATCGGACCGCTCACAAAGTACTTAGTGCAGGCTTTTATTGGCCTAGCCTTTTTAAAGATGCCCAATCGTTTGTGAGACGGTGCGATAGCTGCCAACGGACCAGAAATATCTCAAATAAAAATGAAATGTTGCAAAATTATTTCCTCGAGTGCGAAGTTTTCGACCTTTGGGGAATTGATTTTGTAGGTCCTCTTCCTTCTATCCATGGTAATAAATACATTTTAGTTGCGGTAGACTACGTGTCTCGATGGGCAGAGGCCCAAGCTCTTCCTACTAATGACTCCCGAGTCGTTATTATTTTCTTAAAAAAATTATTTTCTCGATTCGGTACTCCTAGGGCCATCGTTAGCGACAGGGGTTCGCACTTTTGTAACACACAATTTGCAAAAACACTTTTAAAATATGGCGTTACACATAAGCTTTCAACTGCTTACCACCCCCAAACTAACGGCCAGGTCGAGGTAGTGAATAGAGAAATCAAACGTATTTTAGAAAAAACTGTTTCCACCTCACGTAAGGACTGGTCACATAAATTAGACGATGCTCTATGGGCTTAACGAACAGCGTACAAGACCGCCATCGGTTGTACACCGTATCGGTTAGTATATGGGAAATCGTGCCATTTACCGGTCGAATTAGAACATCGTGCTTTCTGGGCCCTTAAATTTTTAAATTTTGATCCCCACTCCACCGCCGATCTTCGAAAATTCCAACTCAACGAACTCGATGAGTGGCGCTCCAATGCGTATGAAAATAATAAATTATATAAGGAACGAACGAAATGCTTTCACGATAAAAATTTAAGGCACCCGAAAACATTTAAACATGGCGACCAAGTATTACTTTATAATTCTCGTCTATGTTTATTTCCTGGAAAATTAAAATCTATATGGTCAGGTCCTTTTAATGTAAAGGAAGCTTATCCGTATGGAACTGTTTTGATATCACACCCAGATAAGGGTGATTTCAAGGTTAATGGGCATCGTCTAAAACTTTATTTTTCTGGTGACAATGTCGACATGGACAGTGAAAAACTTCTTTTGTCTGGACTGTAATAATTTGGATTAACTTTTGAACTATATTCTTTTAGTCGAGCTCAAACGACATTAAACAAAGGGCGCTCTTGGGAGGCAACCCAAGGTTTTTAAAATTTGTTGTTTTAATTTTTCTTTGGCCCTGGATGGCTCTGATACTCTCAACTTCGGCGATCGCCTGCTTCAACATTGCTGGTTTCAAGAAAAATTCAAGATGATATTTCATGAAGATTCAAAGCGCCAGCAAGGGGGAGCGGCATCACACATCCTTTCAAGCCCATAAATCCAGGGAAGTGCCTGTTTCAGTTTTTCAGTTTTAATTTCTTTTCTTAGTTACCCCTTCCTTCACTCTCCTTTTCCATTGAGGACAATGTCTATCGTAAGCTTGGGGGAGAATGTCTTCTTTTCTTTTAGTAGTCTAAATTAGATTTTGGTAAAATCAATAGTACCCCTTGCTTTATGTTTTGTTTTTCCCAAAATATTTTATATAGCCTTAGTTAATTTCAAAATTTCTAATCCTACTTTTAATTATGTTTCACAAGTAAATTGTTGACTCACGTAGTGTTCTAATTCTAGGTAGCATGTTAATCTGAAAAGTTTTTTCTAAAATCTTGTACTTTCCTTATCGTTTTCTCTTTTATCTTCTTTACTTTCATAAAAAAATCTTCATCCACTATTTTCCTCTTCATTTTTAGATATATTTTGCAGGGTTAACTTTTGATTTGTGTAGTAAATGTGAATAATCCTAGACGCTTATTATTCTTATTTTCAGGATAAGTTCATTAGTCTTTATTTAATATCTAGGGCTTACTTTTTGAAATCCTTCAAAACTCATGCTTTAACTAAATTTAGAGAGCAATGAAAATGATTTAGGCCATTTTTGTTTTAAGTTTGAGCCTTCATGCGAACCCTTAACAAGAAACCCTTTGTTAGCCTCTTTTGAGCCTTTTCCCATGTTTTATTGTCACCTCCACTTATCAAATTTTTCACCAAAGCCAAAATTTCCAAACCTATTTGAATCACACTAACACTTTGAGTTTTATTTAAATTTCTAAAAGAGTGTGATTGGTTTATTGCATGGAGAGCTTCAAAGAAAAGAATTTGCTCAAAAAGGAGATATTTTAAGCATATTTGTATTAGTTATCTTTGCCAAAATTTCAAAAGAAAAAAGAAAAAAAAATGGCTATGAAAGAGAAAGAAAGAAAATATGCTATATGCTTATAATGAAGGATTGCCTCTTATCATTCATATCGGAAATTTTATAAAACTCATGTTTATGGTTTAGTGTGATTATAGCAATCACTTTTATCTTCGATTCCCATTCCAAATCATATGCCTAAACCAAATATTTCGGTCCTAATAAAGTCCTCTTGATTCATGCTCCTAAATTTGCTTTAGCTAAGTAAAGAAGAAAAGTAGAATAGTTAAGTCTTGCGTATGAATTTAGATCCTTGTTCTTAGAATGATATAATTATAATTTGTCTCTTAGGGTTTAGTAACAATTCAATGCACTATCTCACTTGTTACTTTGCTCAATTTTATTTTAAAACTTTTTAGTTAAAATTTTGGATGATTAATTTTTGTTAGTAAAGGGTATAAAAATTAAGCTTAAGTAAAGTACTTATTTTAGGTTTCCTTTTCACTATTCTCCCTACTTGGAATTTCGCAAGGTACTCGTGTTTAGCATAATTAAATCTTTTTGATTAGTCATTTTATTTTATTAGCTAAAGCATATTTCTTTGCTTGGGGACAAGCAAAGTGTAAGCTTGGGGGAATTTGATAATGCTAAATCTAGTTAGTTTAATTAGGTTATTTTTTAGGTTATTTACTCTTACTTTTTGCTTATTGTTGTTTACCTAAATGCAATTTTGGTTCATTTTCCTATTTTTAGTGCTAACTTAAGTTTTCTGAATTTTCAGGTCAAAAATGCAAAATTTCCTAAGTCACGCCCTAGGTCACGCCCGTGACCTAGGGCGTGTAAGTTGTTGTTTCCAGTTAAGCTGCTGCCAACATAATTCAGAAGATCTGGTCAGACACGCCCAAAGTACATGGCCGTGACACACAAGTCACGCCCGTGACACGCAAGCCACGCCCGTGACCAGCCCGTGAACAGCTCAGATTCGACCAGCTGACCACCGAATTGGTCACGCCACTGTTACACGGGCGTGCTTCCAGTCACGCTCGTGACTGCCACGTCAGCCAGCCGCCAGCGCCCATGATCGCCGCCAGCGCCCATGACCCGACTAACCACCGAAATGGTCACGCCCTCAGTCACGGGCGTGACCTAGGGCGTGACCCATCAAATCGCGTCAGAATCGTGCGCCGAACCTGATCCAAGCCGCAGAATTGATTAAACAATGTCACGCCCCTAGTCACGGGCGTGACTGAGGGTGTGACCGAGGCAGAAAAATTTCTATAAATTGAAATGACCTCCAAGCTTTCCCCATTCAGTTTTTGGAGAGAGAACTAGTGCTACTACTCTATTTTCAGTGTTTTTCATGTCATTTTATTCTCTTTCTCTCTCTCTCTCTCTTATTTCAATGCATTTCCTTTTCTAGTTTTCATATGAATGTTGTAATGCCTTTGTAATTTCCTTTTATAGTGTATTACTAATGCTTAGTAGGCTTTCCATGCAATTGTAATCTCAGTTGAACTTTTGTTTAATAAAAATGGTATGTTTTTGTTCTCTTAAAATCTTCATCATTTCTCTCTCCTACCCCTCCACCATGAATAACTAAATCCTCATAGTACTCGATCTTGATGATCTGAGGATGAGTTGATCAAGTTATGATCCTTTAGTCTTCTTTCACTTTTTAAAGTGTTGGGCCTTAGATTTACTCTTAATTAAAATTTAGTGGAGCTATATTATCGATATATAATCCCCACCTTTGCTTTCATTCTTGGCTAGCCGAGAGGCCGATAGTCTGAAGTGAGCACTTAAGAGTAAAGAGAGTTACACACATTTCTCGAGAGAGAATGACGTAAATCTCCTGGATTGGAGTCAAACCCAATAGCGGGGTTCACCACTTAAAGCAAGTTTTAGGTATTCGAATACGGGATGAGAGTTCGGTCGGATTTTCCTAAACTCAGTTGGGCATATCTTCGAGAGAAGCATGTTCAAACTATAGGAACCCCCACGGTCAAGCTGCCCTTACTTTATTAAGTTTTAAGTTTGCTTTTGAATTTTGATCAACTTAGGCCGAAGTAAGTCAAGATCGAGTGCTATTTCTTAATCATCGTTTAGCCGTACTTTTATCCAGCTTTTATTTCAACTTAGCAGACAAAACCATCCAAAAAATTATTAAGATAAAATAATAGTAATTCGTTTGAGTATAAGTAATCAACGGTTCTCGGATTTTAATACGACACTTGTGTTCTTATACTACAGTTCGATAGGTATACTTGCCTTCTCGGATTGCTAGTTCGGATTTTATTTCGTGCAAGCGGAATTTTAATCAACAATAGTCTCATCATCGCAGCTCCCTAGGATGTTAGCTTTACAACCCCTAGCAACATGTTTGTTACTAACCACAAAAACTATAGCCCCGACACAGACAGAACTCGAGGAGGTTACCAAAACACTACCTAGGAAAGTGACGGATTTATTACAGCAATACTCTTTTTTATTTCAAGAACCAACTACATTACCACCAATCCGAGACATAGACCACCAGATCACATTAGTGCAAGGAGATGTAAGACCAAACATTAAAGGGTATCAGTACCCCTGCTACCAAAAAAATGAAATAGAAAAACTAGTGGACGAAATGCTAGCAAAAAAACACATAAGGCCTAACACTTCATGTTTTTCTTCGCCAGTCATACCAGTTAAGAAAAAGGATGGCACATAACGCTTATGTATTGATTTTAGAGCGTCAAATAAAATTACGATTAAAAATTGCATCCCAATTCCTACAATTAAAGAATTAATAGACGAACTATATGACGCATGAGTATTCAGCAAATTAGACCTGCGTTCAAGATATCATCAAATTAGGATGTCCGAAAATGATATTCCAAAAACTGCATTCCGCACCCATCAAGGGCATTACTAGTTTACAGTAATGCCATTTGGATTATCAAATGCTCCATCAACTTTTCAGGCTTTAATGAATACAATATTTCAACCATATTTGCGAAAATTTATTGTGATTTTTTTTTATGATATTCTTTTATATAGTTCATCAGAGAAAGAGCACGTTTCTCATCTTCAAATAACCTTAGAAATACTAGCTAAACATAAAATGTTCATAAAATTAACTAAGTGCTCATTTTTGACAGAAACAATAGAGTTCTTAGGGCACCAAATTTCACAAGGACAAGTAGGGCCCACTCGGAATAATTTAGACGCAATTAAAACGTTCCAGCCCCAAAAAAACAGAGGGATGTTAGAGCCTTTTTAGGCTTGACCGGATATTATAGGAAGTTCATTAAAAATTATGCTATGATTGCATACCCAATCACAGAATTACTTAAAATGACACCATTCCTCTGGACAGAAAAAACACAGGACTCATATGAGGAATAAAAAAATGTTAAATTAACCCCCCTGTGTTATCACTGCCCAATTTTTAACTACCCTTTGAATAAGAAACAGCTGCGTCTGGAATAGGCATAGGGGCAGTACTATTACAACAAAATAGATCGATAGCATACTTTAGCAAAAAGCTAAATAAGACGATGCAACAAAAATCGACATACGTATGTGAAATGTTCGCTATTACTACAGCGGTAGCAAAGTGGCGCCAGTACCTATTAGGGAACCAATTCATTATCTACACGGATCACCAAAGCCTACATCACTTGCTTACTCAAGATCTGCATACACCTGAGCAGCATATCTTCTTCTCGAAATTACTAGGATATGACTACATTATTAGATATAAACCAGGAAAGCAAAACGTGGTAGTTGATTCTCTATCCCGTATTCCCTCAACCCCAGAACAGCCCCCACTTATGTTCCTTCACACAATGACAGCCCTAATTTCACCCTTACTTCGTGGACTGGAGCTGGACTATGCAGGAGATGAGTTTACCCAACAATTATTACAACAGATAAAAACATCGCCACATTTAGTACCTAACTAGACCATTAAGGGTCCTTACATATACAATAAACACTGATTATTCATTCCAGCACAATCAACCATAATAAACTCTTTACTTCATGAGGCTCATGATAGTTTGTGGGGTGGCCACTCAGGAGTTAAGGGAACAACACAACTTTAGTATTAAACTTTTTCATACCAATTACAAGCATAGTGACCCTTATTTATAACCACTATTAGGCAAGTAAACATCATTATAACCTCTATTATCAATGGCTAAGACATTCATATGTGAAGATGGAGACACGTGGCATAATCCTTTGCATGTCCCCTATTATACTTGTTACAGCAGCCGCAGATTTCCTGAAGACACAAATTAAAGCAATTAGATAAATATTAAACTAAAATTATATAAAAACTAATTAATTTCTAATAAAATATTATATAAAAATAACTATAAATAATATACTATCAAAAAAATTTCAATGATATGGTCAACCAATAAGGTGCTCTCTTCGAAGCACTTAAGAAAAGCGAGAAGTTTGCTAAGAAGCAAGCTGATGAAAGTGAAACCCTAAAACATGTTAAGTCTGTCGATGATGATATAGATGGAAGGCTAACTTACATAAGAAAAGAGATTAGCAAGTTGAGAGGTATGTCAATAATCTAGGTTGGGACCATTATCAATAAGAACAAGATCATTATGAATCTTGAGAAGAAGCTCCTCAATGAGAGGATGCTAGTGGCTAAGTTTTCCAAGACACAGACTATATTGCCCATCATTGATAGTTTTTCTGCCCAGTATAGGAGTAGCTTAGGTTATAACAAGGAGGCTGAGGTAAAGAAAAGAAATGGTGGAAAATAGAAAGTACAATAGACCATCTTCAGAAAGGTGGTCCTTGCATCCAACAACTATGACCATGACAAAATGTGTTGGTTCTTACGACGCCCTTAGAGGGGGGGGGGGGGGGGTGAATAAGGGTTTTATGGAATTTTAAACCTTAATTAAATTTATCAAAGTTTGTGACCAAAGTTTCGGAATATTTTATAAGAAAATATATTTTGATATCTCAGAAAAGATTGTATTGAAGATTCCTTTTTAAACAAGAGAAAAAAAACTGTTTGTTAACTGTTGCTAACCCATGGCGTTAAGTGTTAACGCTGGGCGTTAGCTCTCGAGAAAATTTTCCTTAGAACAAAAAGATTGCCACTGTGATTTTACTTATGAAATCTTAAATGAAATACAATTCCAGAAAATCAGAGATAATGAAAACGATTATTGTATTTCAAAGATAATTACACAAATGTTAATTTTAATACTTTGATGAAAATATAAATTAAAACATTCTTGAATAGGAAATAAAATCAATTGAATAGAACATTAAAAGACATGACTTTATTTCATAATAAATTGAATACACAAATGTTTGATTTCTATAACGCTAGAAATCAAGGCGAGAATATGTAAAAACACTTTTTGTTGTTTCACCGGTCCTTCTCCCAAGGACCGGTTGGCTATTGCCTATCTTACCCCAGATAAGGCGTCTAGCCACCCCCTAGATCGACCCTCGACCTAGTCTCCATGCACAAGGCGGCGAATTACCCACTAAGCCACACAAGGACCTTGTCGCCAACAACCGTGGTGAATTTACCCACGGAATCCTTCTCGGAATCTGACGTTCTCCCCGAACGATTTCTCCACACAAATTACAAAAGTAAAAAGTAAAATATTACAAGGTAAAGATAAATTAAGAGAAACTCCCCAAGAAATTCTGAAGGTGAAGATGAAGTCGATGTAGATGTTGGCATTCTTGAAGTGATCGTCCTTCGTATGGAATAACCGTTGTAGACCTTCTCCTTCAAAATCTTCATTAGATCTTCATGTTAGCCCATGGGAGATCTCTTAATTGTTGTAGACGAGCCTCTCTCAAAAGTATCAGAATTCTGGAATCATCTCAAAATAATGAGAGGGGCTGCTCTTTAAATAGGCACGGGAGCTAACGCCTGGCATTAATAGTTAACGCCAGCGTTAGTGATCGTGCATTGTCGTGGATGAAATCACACAACAGTCAAAATCGTGGCAATTTGTGGACTCAACGCGGGCGTTAAGAGTCAACGTTGGCATTGTCTCTTAGTACTCAACGGTACTTCTCGACGTCATTCCCTCTTCGACAACATCCCTTATCGATGAAAAAGTTAACGTGGGCGTTAACGCTAACGCTGGGCGTAAGAGTTAAAGCGAGGCGTTAAGAGTTAAAGTGGGGCGTTAACTCTTAAAGCGGGGCGTTAAGAGTTAAAGCAGGTTGTTAACTCTTAAAGCGGGGCGTTAACTCTCTTTCCAGATAATCGTCTCCATTCAGTATACTACTCATAGGGAAGTGTAGCTATAATTCTTGTACAACCTGCACACTATAAACACACAAAATACAAGATCAAATACAACACGGTATTTGTTATTTTCATACCAAGAGATGCAGAACATATGCTCCAACAATCTCCCCGTTTTGATAATAACAAATACTTGTATGAGAAATTAATGAGATTAAGACAATTTGTGTTTATAGATAAGTGCGGTAAATAAGATATTCATGAATAACATATTAAGAGCGTGATAGAATTGAAAGCAATAATACATACTCTTTTTATATGATGTCCTCCCCCTACATAAGTGTACTCTTACAATTTACACCCCTAAATACCTATTTTACTAGATTTCTCAATTTCTTCTCCCCCTTTATTATGAGCAAAAAGTGAGTAGGGATGAGTGTATATCTACTAAGATTGATTATGAACCACTTATTGAAGGATTGTCATGATCGAGCATAGAATAGTGTATGCACCTCCGATATGATTACTCCCCCTACATAAATACTTCTTATGAATTTTTAATGTACTCCCCTAAATATTAGATTTATGTAATTTATTCTCCCCTTTTAGTAGTATCAAAAGAGGGTTTAGGTGAGAGTGTGCTATAAGGAGTAATATGTTCTATGTCGAGAAGAAAAATAGGATGCAATTACAAGCTTGTTAAATACTACTTGTTGAGAAAAATATAAGCATGATGGAACATAAAGTAGTAAGCAACATAACTGAAATGATAAAGTAAGCATTCTTATTTTAAGATACCACTTGTTGACAAGAAAACCACGATGTTAAAAATAATAGACATGAATGAGCATAAGTGGTAAACTTAGTAGAAGAATATAATAAGTACTCTTGAATATAAACATCATTTTAGAAGATAAAATCATATAAAGGATAATAAGTTTTAAATTAGAAAAGTTGATGTTTGAGTTAAAGATTGAAGAGATGCTATTCCATTAAGATAAAATTGCAAACATGATTTTATACTATCAAGAAAATATACAAAAACTATAATGTAATTAAATTTGCATTTCAAGTAAACATAAACATTATAGCGGTCATGCTTTGTTATCTAGTGGATTTACTTAAGTTTGTAGAGAATTGAGTAGATGAGCATTAGGATCGAATTCTCATGAGTAGAAGTTTTATGAAAGATAATGATGTGTACAAAGTAGTGTTTTGATAAAGTATACAAGTGAATCAATCAAAAACACATGACATATCTAATGAAATAACACAACATTAAAATACACAAATAATATTACTTCCACAATATTTCAATGCACATGAATAATGAGTACAACTAACAAGGTGTTATGCACACACAATGCTTATTACGACTTATCAGGGTGCAAAGTAGTGCTTGGGGATTACTTTTATACTTTTTAGTATTATTTTCAAATTTTATTTGTGATCCGGTGTACTAAGAGAAGTGGTGTATAAATTGTTTGCTACAAGAAACTTTACAATTCTTTAGCCAAGGTGCTCAACCTCACAATGCTCATTTAGACTTATCAGGAGGGTTAGTAGTGCTTGGTGGAGTTATCCTTATCATTAATTATTTGCTTTTTACTTTAGTGACTAAGAACTCTGAATTCACTTATTTTGCAAACATATCATTTTAATTGTAAACCACATTTCTCTAAAAAATGAGTGCATGAAAGACAAAGAATTGTAGTAACCAATTCAATGTTGTGTAGGTAATCTATTTATGCATTTTAATTAGTTATGTTATTACACTACACAATCATGCAAGTATAAGATTGTAAACACATGTAGATTATCAAAAATAAGTGAGTGAATAAATCAGTATCCAACATAATACATTACTCATACTTAGAGGCATGCTAAGCGTTTCTACACATGTTTATCTACAATCAATTTCATTGTGCATAATAAGATAATTTTCAAGGCATGACAAATACAAAACAATGTTTTTCTTAGAAACTTGAAAGTAAAATTAAACATTGTATTTAATCTTTAATTGATATAATTAATCATCCTTGACAATGGCAATGAATAACAATCAATTTTTGTATAAAATTTTTAATAGTTTTTTTATATAAGCACAAAACAATAAACACACATAAAGATAAAAAAACAGATTTTTGTTCTTTGAAGTTGTTTTGTAATTTTGTATTTGTTTTTTTATATATATTCTCTAGAAAACATAGAAGTCGTTAATAGCCCTTTCAGTAAATGATATTCTATGCCAGAGAGATACACCCAAAATAATGCATGACAAAATACATATTTTTTTGAAAAGAAATAAAATTTTGTTTTAAAGGAAATAAGAAGATAGAACTTTTTACAAACAGAGAAAAAAGCACACACATAACATTAAAATAATACCAGAAATTATTCAAAAAAAATTTGGAGCAAAGGAGCTAACGCCATGCATTAGCTTCTTAATGCCGATACAGAACACTAAATTTTGATGTTTTGAAAAATCTTTTTCATGATTTATTTGTATTATAAAGAGACCTCCTTCAGTTGAAATTTCAGAGTATATTGATTAGATTTGAAGGCTCTTTTAACATGTTTTTGGTGATTTTTCAAATACTTGTGTTTTGTAAAATCATTAAAGCTCAAAATTATAAAATATGCAAACACAAGATGCAATGTTAAAACTATATGACTACACACTATAGCCTCGTACTAAGTGACGGATGGACATGAGGAGCTGCACACAATCGATAGGTTGGGGTGTTAATCCCACATGCATGTAACACCCTCCCTATTACATAGCATATAGGAGTAGGTCCGGCCGGGACCCCACGCCATATGAAACGAACAGAAGAACACGTTACGTGATTAGTATTAAACAGTTAATAACATAACCATCCCAGCACACAGAGTCACACAATGGAAGCATTTAATTTTAAATAAAAACAGTTTATACAATGTCCACCATAGCTATTAGGAATGAAATACATCAAGTTCGTTACAAGTTTGTTTACATAATAAAGGTGGCTTCCAAACATCGGCACGCAGGCCAGCCACGCATGAAAAATAGTAAACAAAAGCTTTGGCCTTTGAGGGACAGTACAGCACAGCAGCAGGGCTTCAGCCCACTATTTCCCGCTAGTCTCGCCAGGGCCTATACAAACAAATCCACCAAGCGGTGGGAAAATAAGTAACATGTCAGCTTTAGCTGACCCAGATTTATAACGACCCCACCCCATGCTCGGGGCGGCGGTGCTCCTTCCCTGCAGGCAAGCAACAATAGTATATATATATATCATAGGTGCGTCTAAGCACCACATAGAAGCTTTCATCACAAGGTGACATCCACTCTCGGCAATTTATCGACAAGTTCTCAACTTGGATTTAGGCTTACACGCTTTGTGCACTCTCGGCACGACATCGACAAGTACTTTTTCAACTTGGATGTACACTATGAGCTGCGACCATCAAGGCTAGCACAACCTTACGGTTTCAATCCCACAATTCCCTAGGTGAACACGGAGGAGCGACCTCATCACCAACTGGCTATGGGATGGGTACGGTTCAGCTTGTGCCCGCGCTCATAAATGTCAGTATTCAACTATGTCTGACACGGGTCCAGCTTCCCCTTGTGCCCGTTAAACTATAACCTCATAGGGTTACACAATCTGTTCACCTGAAGCTACTGCCGGCATTAGCTCTAACGCCCGGCGTTAGTAACAGAACCCAGTTCTGCTCACTTTTCTCGGGTACTTTCTAGGAAACACCTCCAGATCAATTTGTTGTACAACACAGTACAAGAACCCGAAAATCAACATATACACGGAGTCTTCTCCGGCACGCTACAAGCAGTAAACATCACCAATCCGGACCAACTTATCCAGATGGGCTTCACACAGCATGCCTATGCCCGTACTTCAATTCCAGACTCTATATGCAATTTCTACGGGGATAACATCGACCCAGCGGCAGAAATCTATCCACTTGCTAGTGGAAATCTGCCTACTGCTATGCAAATCAAAGGACGAACGTGTCGAAGGATTAGGGAGGAGAATCGTTACCCTCGGTGCTCTTTTCTGTGCCATAGATCAAAGAGGAACTCGGATGGATTCTTTTGAAACAGCTTCCTCGACGATGGCCAACATGCAAGCAATCTCCCCCACGGATTTGCTCTTAACACAAGCAAAAGACTAGCCCAAAAAGACCTCCTTCCTTCAGAAATGACACGGTCTCTGCCTTTGGAATGAGCTTGGAATCAGAAAATGAGACGGGAAACTGAATTTGGCTGCCTTTTATATTTTCTTAGCTAACGCCGATGTTAGCACTTAACGTCGGGCGTTAGCCCTTAAGGCAGTGGCTGAGTTTATCCACAACCGCTTAAAGTACGATGGCGTTTGACGATCGACGTTCGACGAACGACCTAGATTTCATGGAACGGCGTTTGACGAACGACCTGAAGCCTGCGTTTGACAAACGGCTGACTGCGTTCGATGAACGGAGAGAAAGCTGCGTTCGACGAACGGCTGCCTTCGTTCGACGAACGGCGAGAAAGCTGCGTTCGACGAATGGCTGACTGCATTCGACGAACGGCGAGAAGACTGCGTTCGACGAACGGCTAACTGCCCTTTCTGGTTTCTCGAGAAGTGTAAATCTCTTATTTTGATTTCTCGAGAAACACTAAGTCCTTGCCTAACGCCTGCCATTATAGCTAATGCTGGCGTTACATTTAAGACTTAATCAATTTCAGTGCACTGGAAACTGAGGTGTTACAAATCTCCCCTCCTTTAAGAAATTTCATCCCGAAATTTTAACAGTGCAAAGAAACAAAAGAACTTGTACCTCAACAGAACAATTCGGGGAACTCATCCCGCATGGTTTGCTCCTGCTCCCATGAAAGCTCCTCACAACCGCAGTTGTTCCAGCGGACTTTGACCAGTCAGATCATTTTATTCTGCAACTGCCTCACATCAGTGTCCTCGATACAAATAGGCTTGACCAACGTCTTCAGCGCATCATCGACCGACACCTGATTCTTTATCAGGACCTAGCTAGGCTCTGGCATAGCTTTCCGCATCACAGATATGTGAAACACATCATGCAGTATGCTCAACTTTGTCGAAAGAGCGAACCGATAGGCAGCCTCGCCAATGCGCTCCAGAATCTCAAAACGGTCCAAGGTACCTCGGACTCAGCTTTTTCAAGCGCCGAATCCTGGACACACCCTTGAAAGGTTTGATCTTAAGGTAAACCCAGTCGCCCACGGCGAACTCGACATTTCTGTGCTTGGCATTTTAGTATTTTGCCTGCCTATCTTGTGCAATCAACAATCTCTCCCGGATTGTTTGAATAGCCGAATTTGCATCTTTGACTTCCTTCCGCTTAAACAGCTTCGTCTCACCTATCTCCACCCAAGCTAAGGGAGTGCGGCAAGCTCTACCATAGAGGGACTCAAAGGGCGCCATCTTTATACTTGCCTGATAGCTGTTATTATAAGCAAACTCGATCATAAAAATATGATCTTCCCACTTCTTACCGAAATCCAGGACGCACATACGGAGCATGTCCTCCAGTGTTCTGTTCGTACGTTCAGTATGTACATCCGTTTGAGGGTGGAAGGCAGTACTAAACTTCAACTTTGCACCCAACTACTGGTGGATAAGCCTCCAATCTTTCGAAGTAAAGCGCCCATCTCGGTCACTGACGATGCTACGGGGCACACCGTGCAATCGTACAATGCTATCAACATAAAGCTTTGCTAACCTTTCAACTGAATCGTCCCTCCGGTTTGGAATAAAGTGGGCTACCTTCATCAAGCGATCGACAATCACCCATACGGCATCATTCCCACTCTGAGATCTCGGCAAACCGTGCATAAAATCCATAGAAAAATCGTCAAATTTCCATTCCGGTACTGGCAACGACTTCAGGAACCCACCAGGTTTCTGACATTCCGCCTTCACAAGTGCGCAAGTTCTGCATTTTACCACGTACAAGGCGATGTATTTCTTAAGACCTGGCCACCAAAACAGCTTTTTCATGTTTTGGTACATCTTTGTGCTCCCCGGGTGAATTGAGTACTTTGTAAAGTGCGCTTCATACATCAATTCTTCCCGTAACTTACCCACATTTGGGACGCACAACCGGCCGTCTTTCCACATCAGACCGTCGTCTAACACAAACTCTGCAGCAGTTCCAACTTCAGACTCCGCCAAATAGCGCTGCATGCTCGAATCAAGCTCCAGGGCCTATCGTATTCTATCCGCGAGGTCGTATTGCACCTCCGTCCAGTTCAAGAAACCACTTGCACTAGAACTCTTCTCCACACAGGAGGTCTCCAAGGCTTCCAAGTCACTCATCAGACGTGGATCATACATCTGAATCCAGTTGGCCTGCGCAGAAGCCCTCCGGCTCAAAGCATCTGCGACGACATTTCCTTTCCTTGGAGTATAGTGTATTTCGAAAGTGTAGTCCCCCATGAACTCCATCCACCTTCACTATCGCATATTGAGCTCTTTCTGATTTAGCAAATATTTTAGGCTCTTATGGTTCATAAAGTATCATTCTTCACGCCATATAAGTAATGTCGCCACAATTTCAGAGCGAAGATCACGGCCGCCAACTAATGAGTCCCAATTATATACACATATATGGACTCATCTGGGCCGATTTTCTAGTCTATGCACTACACTTTAGGCATGTTTTCGCTCATATTTGTTATTACATGCTATGTGCACTTCTAGGCCCGTTTTGGTGTTATTTCCTGTTTATCTTCATTATTAGTTTTCATGCATGGTTAAGTGTCACTTTCAGTGGTTTGATTAGTGTTGTATGCTGGAGCAGGAGTCGTGCAGGTGTTCCCGGTACAAATCTGTACAGGAACACTGCGCACGATCACTGGTTTTATAGCGCATGACCACTGGTCGTGCGCCACTGATCGTGTGCACTTACCCACTGAATTTTGAGTTCTGTCTTCCTTATCGCACGACCACTTATGATAGCGCGCACGACCACTGGTCGTGCGCCAATGGTCGTGCGAACATTGTATTTTATAATTTTCTCCCCTTTCAGGCTCCGTCCAGTCAGGCGCACGATCACAGGATGATAGTGTGCACGACCACTGGTCGTGCGCCAATGACCGTGCACGCTGTTCAGTCCAGCGCCTATAAATTGCCCTGCTCGCGATTTTAGGTCAGATCCTCGCCGTTTTTCCGCCCGACTCCGTCGTTCCGCCCCCTTTCCGCTGATTCTCCGCCCCCTAGGCCTCCTCCATCATCCAAGAGCTTCAAGGAGGAGATTCCACGCATCTTCATCGCCAAGCAAGGAGTTCTTCGCATTATACGTGGCTGGATGGTAAAGCGCTGGAGAAGACGGGTCCATTGGGAGGTGTGACAGCCCTCCTCTACCCCGGACGCAGTTGGGATCGAGCTAGGATGTGGATTGACAACCCAACGATTCCTACCGTGAATCTACAACGAGACTCTGTATTCGGTCGTATCTCTTTCCTTTTTCTTCTACTTGTGTGGTTGTAGTTGTTTGTAATATCTATATTTAGATGATGAATGCTATGAACTATGTGTATTATTGTTTATTTCATGTTTATGGAATTATTTAGTTCATATGTGTTAATGAGGTGCGCCCCATCCATTTTCCACTCCACCACCGCGCCTGGTGCCGCACTAGCAATTGCTAGTGGCGTGCTTATCGACGAGGTGCTTGCGACCCTCATTCCATTAGCCTACTCGTCCATCCGCCTATCGAAGCGTGGCATCGCGGCCCGTGTATTCCATCCCGCCTAACGAAGCAGCGCACTCAAGGCCTGCATAGTTCGATTCGTTTGCCTACTCGTCCATCCGCCCTTACGAAGTAGCGCGTTCAAGGCCTACGTAGTCTTCCATCCCGCCGAGCGATGCTTTGCATAGCGGCATTGCATAGGAGTAGTTATAGTATTTTCTCTTTTTTGTTCACAATCCAAAACCCCCGTTTCCGCATCCATCCGACTATAGGACTTCGATCTCAAGTCCTTCCTCAATAGTCAACTCCACCTTACTGTGTTCCTTTGAGATTCGATACTCGGGGATTTACTCCTCGTTTTATATTACTTGAACGATCGGTGCACTGCCGTGTCGTGCCGCAGTCTAGCCACCATCTATAGTGGTGTGTAGGATTTGCGCATCAAGTTTTTGGCGCCGTTGCCGGGGAACACAGTCGTGTGAGTTTTCTGGAGAGGAAGAACCTGAGAGAGAAGCCCTTCCATTTGTAAATTGCATTTCTTTGTTTTATTTCTTTTTATTCCATTTTCCTGCTTTAATTAGGTTGCTTTAGTAATTTTTGTTAGGTGTAGTATTTGGCACAATAGCATTTTTATTTTTGAATCGTTTTATCTTCACACTATGTGGGCAAATCTCAATTTCCGTTGCCGTTGGTGTGGAGCTACCTCCCACTCTAGTGATGAATGCCCTACGGAGAATAGTAGGCATAATTCTTATAGCCCAGCATATGGAGCACCGACTTCGTCTGGTACTCCATATGGTGCGCGTAAGTCTTATGGCTACTCTGCTGAGCCTTTACCGTCTTACTTCTTTTCGGCTTCAGCACCCGCTGTGCCAAAGAAGCCTGCTAGGCAGTGCCAGTTTTGTCGGAGCACAGATCATGCCCTGAAGGATTGTGCTGCTTATCTTCGCCAATTGGATGAGGATGACGAGCCGGATATCCGGATCGTCCCAAC
This sequence comes from Dactylorhiza incarnata, assembly GCA_033032865.1. Classification (NCBI taxonomy): domain Eukaryota; kingdom Viridiplantae; phylum Streptophyta; class Magnoliopsida; order Asparagales; family Orchidaceae; genus Dactylorhiza; species Dactylorhiza incarnata. The sequence goes on from JAWHQI010000015.1 coordinate 10,821,614, forward strand.
TCCTAACTCTGGCGGCACACCTTCAACATCCGGTTTTGTGTCTTTGCCACCTTCACATCTTGAAGGGTATGGCGTTGACACAGTCACCAGATGTGTGGCCGATCTGGGCACCGACATTGCTGAGCCTATTCTTCCAGTGCATCCACCACCCCTAGTGGATTCGATTCTTTGTGAGGAATCCGTGCTCGACTTTTATCCGAGCACTATTCTTCCCCCTGTTGTGCATACTACATTCATCTCTGACGACATTGTTGATGATGTGTCACAAGAGGAGGCGGTTGATCTTAGTATTGTGCCTACTCCTATGGAGGAGGACAACCTTCTAGGTGAAGAGGACTTTCCCTCAGCACCGGTGGAGGAAGTCCAAATCTCTAGCTTGGCCACTGTTGATCCCACTGAATCTTATAGCATTGATGACAATGCAAACATTATTTTACTTACCCAACCTGATGGGAGTGAGACCGGGACCACTCCCCCGATTTCTGATTATTTTTGTCCTTCTTCTCTTTTATTTCTTGACCCCCCTTCTTCACCTGAGCCTGTGCAGGTTGAATCTTTACAGGTACCCCAGGAGGACTTGGAGCATGTTGCTCAAGTCAATGATGAGTGTATCCTCATATGTGAGGAGGTTGATACCCCCTCCGTAGAAGAAGCTCCACTCATTTACTTCTCCTCCTGCTGCCTCCCTGGAGATGATACCTTGCTGGGCAAGGATATTTTTGGTGAGATGAGTGAGGACCAGGCCTCCTCCTCTTCTTACTTCCTTTTCCCTCTACCTGTGATGGGCAGGTTTTATTTATATTCGGGTAGAGGCGTGACTGTTCTTTCTCCGTATAGGTACCCGCTACCGACACGGATATTGGGCCAGTTACCTGTCCACTTCTCCTTCCATACTCCCATTAGCTAGATATTATAAAGTTTTGAATAAGTCATGCTGGGATGACAATAACCCCAGTAGTTATCTTAATTTTTCCTGCATTTTCATGTCTTTTCTAATTTTATTTAGTTAATCGCACTTTATTTCAGTTCTCTATTTTCTTTTGTTTCTGCGGAGCTGACCCCTGCAGGTATCTTTTCTGGATGGCGGATGTTGTAGCTTCATTTTAGCTTACACGCCAATTTTCTGGTATGCTCATTTCTGAGCATTGGGTACTCTCTTTCCCTAGCCCTATTTTGATTTTCATGTCATATATTATGTGGGTTGTTTAGTTTAAGTCTGGGGGAGAGTAGTTCTGTGTGCCCACGCACGTGCACTATTGCATTGCATGCTAGAAGTATTTCTATTTCATTTATTTAGTATTTTTCATCTTCATTGCACACCACAGCACCCACTTGAGCGCGTACTCATCTGTTTGCTTGCTCTATTGTGAATTTAATTCTTCTGCTTATTTGGGAAAGTCTAGGTGATGGCTTAGGACTATGTAGCTGAGTAAAATGTTGACTCCAGTAGTGCTCCTAGTCGAGTGCTCGGTTGCATAGGAATTTGTGTAGATTAGACTTCTCTTTATACTTATGGTTTTATATTTTTCTATTAGTGTAAATGTTGTTTATTCTACTCAAATGGTGAATCCGGTGGAATCAAACGGTAGCGTAGGGATGTGTGTAAACGATCGCTAGACTCGTATTGCTTGAGTCGGGAGAAAGGAGAATCTTTCTCGGTGGCTAGAACTTGCCCCAAGCGATTCTTGAAGCATTGGCATAGGATAGTTCTAGTGCGTGAGAATGACGTAGGCCATTATTTTGGCCCGGTTGAGCTTTTTATTTCATGCCTATCATCTACCCTCGCTAGCCCCTTTGTGCCTACCCCTTACTCTTGATTCAGCCCCACTGTTGTCTCACCAAAAGCTTAAAAGCCTAACCTAGTCGCACACCCAAATCTGAGCGTTAATTATAGTTATGTTTACATTTTGGGGGCTGTTGATGTGGTAATTTTTATAGTGGAAATTGTGGGTGTTTTAATTGATTTTTTTTGCTGAAAAAAGAAAAGAAAGAAAAAGAAGAATGAAGTAGAAAAAGAAAAGAAAAAAAAGGGGATTGTTATGAAAAATGTTGAATTGAAAATTTTGAAATTTTGGTATTGGGAGCGGGCGGTGCACACACCTATGTTGCAAAAGTCCAAGTCTGGGGGTGTGGTGCAATTGTTTATTATCGTCATGCGGGTAGCTCTATCTTATGCTCATGTTGGGTTAGGTGTGCTTAGCCTCCATGTTTATCTTTGTTTACCTCACCGTAACCCAAGCCTCAATTAAAACCTAAAAGTCCTACCGACTCACGCTATGGACCAATCTAGTGTCGTGGAGAGAATGTGACCGGGTGAGCATATGGTCACCGACACTGATGGATTTCAGTGGAGTTTGTTCGGCACCCCAATCTTGAGCAATGCTCATCTCAGCGCTTAGTTTATTTTCTCCGTATGCATGACCGAATGATTCACTGTTGTTCACCATTTTGAGTGGTTGTAATATGCTTTTACTCTTTTAGAAATATATAAACTGTTTATATAATCAGAAACCTTCTCTACTATTTTTCTTATGCACGTGAGCATGCGACTTCGCATGGTACTCTGTATTGTAATTTTAAGCCATCTACTTTTCTTTCCTCATTCGCGTAGAATTTGTTTGCTCGGGACGCGCAAACAGGTAAGTCTGGGGGTGTGATGAGTCCCAATTATATACACATATATGGACTCATCTGGGCCGATTTTCTAGTCTATGCACTACACTTTAGGCATGTTTTCGCTCATATTTGTTATTACATGCTATGTGCACTTCTAGGCCCATTTTGGTGTTATTTCCTGTTTATCTTCATTATTAGTTTTCATGCATGGTTAAGTGTCACTTTCAGTGGTTTGATTAGTGTTGTATGCTGGAGCAGGAGTCGTGCAGGTGTTCCCGGTACAAATCTGTACAGGAACACTGCGCACGATCACTGGTTTTATAGCGCATGACCACTGGTCATGCGCCACTGATCGTGTGCACTTACCCACTGAATTCTGAGTTGTCTTCCTTATCGCACGACCACTTACGATAGCGCGCACGACCACTGGTCGTGCGCCACTGGTCGTGCGAACATTGTATTTTATAATTTTTTCCCCTTTCAGGCTCCGTCCAGTCAGGCGCACGATCACAGGATGATAGTGCGCATGACCACTGGTCGTGCGCCAACGACCGTGCGCGCTGTTCAGTCCAGCGCCTATAAATTGCCCTGCTCGCGATTTTAGGTCAGATCCTCGCCGTTTTTTCCGCCCGACTCTGCCGTTCCGCCCCCTTTCCGATGGTTCTCCGCCCCCTAGGCCTCCTCCATCATCCAAGAGCTTCAAGGAGGAGATTCCACGCATCTTCATCGCCAAGCAAGGAGTTCTTTGCATTAGACGTGGCCGGATGGTTAAGCGCTGGAGAAGACGGGTCCATTGGGAGGTGTGACAGCCCTCCTCTACCCCGGACGCAGTTGGAACCGAGCTAGGACGTGGATTGACAACCCAACGATTCCTACCGTGAATCTACAACGAGACTCCGGATTCGGTCGTATCTCTTGCCTTTTTCTTCTACTTGTGTGGTTGTAGTTGTTTGTAATCTCTATATTTAGATGATGAATGCTATGAACTATGTGTATTATTGTTTATTTCATGTTTATGGAATTATTTAGTTCATATGTGTTAATGAGGTACGCCCCCATCCATTTTCCACTCCACCACCATGCCCGGTGTCGCACTAGCAATTGCTAGTGGCGTGCTTGTCGACGAGGTGCTTGCGACCCTCATTCCATTAGCTTACTCGTCCATCCGCCTATCGAAGCGTGGCATCGCGGCCCGTGTATTCCATCCCGCCTAACGAAGTAGCGCGCTCAAGGCCTGCATAGTTCGATCTGTTTGCCTACTCGTCCATCCGCCCTTACGAAGTAGCGCGTTCAAGGCCTACGTAGTCTTCCATCCCGCCGAGCGAATCTTTGCATAGCGGCATTGCATAAGAGTAGTTATAGTATTTTTCTCTTTATTGTTCATAATCCAAAACCCCCGTTTCCGCATCCATCCGACTATAGGACTTCGATCTCAAGTCCTTCCTCAATAGTCAACTCCACCTTACTGTGTTCCTTTGAGATTCGATACTCGGGGATTTACTCCTCATTTTATATTACTTGAACGATCGGTACACTGCCGTGTCGTGCCGCAGTCTAGCCACCATCTATAGTGGTGTGTAGGATTTGCGCATCACCAACTCCAAGTCGTGGACCGGGTAATTCTGCTCATGCACTTTCAACTGGCGAGAGCCATAATCTATCACTTGACCATGCTGAAGAAGTACGCAGCCTAAGCCGCTCCCTGACGCATCGCTGTAAATTTCATAGCCTTCTGCACCACATGGCAAACACAAGATCAGTGTCGTGGTCAGATGACTCTTTAATTCTTCAAAAGCTCGTGCACACGCTGGTGACCAAACAATCTTCTGATCCTTCCTTGTCAAGGTTGTGAGAGGAAGAGCAATCCGCGAAAAGTTCTCCACGAAGCGTCGATAGTAGCCGGCAAGTCCAAGGAAACTCCTGACTTCCGCTACTGTCGTCAAAATGGGCTACTCCTGGATAGCAACTACCTTTGCTGGATCCACTGCGATACCCTCACCACTAACCATATGAACAAGGAATGCTACTGAAGCTAGCCCAAACTCGCACTTGGAGAATTTGGCATACAACTGACTCCGTCGCAGGGTCTCCAAAACTGTGCGCAAATGAATCGCATGTTCTTCTTCAGACTGAGAATACACCAAGATATCGTCGATGAAGACGATGACAAATCGATCCAGGTACTCTCGAAAGGTCCTATTCATCAGATCCATAAATACTGACGGTGCATTCAGCAATCCAAACAGCATAACAGTAAACTCATAGTGCCCGTAGCAGGTACTAAATGCCGCCTTGGGAATGTCACATTCCCAAATCTGCAACTGATAGTAACCAGACTTATGATCCAGCTTTGAATACACCGACGAACCCACTAGCTGATCAAATAATTCATCGATTCGAGGAATCAGATACTTTTTTCTCGGTCAGCTTGTTCAATTCACGGTAGTCGTTACAGAGATGTAGGCTTCCGTTCTTCTTCTTCATAAAGAGGACCGAAGCACCCCAAGGCGATGTACTTGGGCGTATATAGCCTTGCTCTAACAACTCCTATAATTGAACCTTTAATTCTGCCATCTCCTTTGGCGTAATTCTATAAGGAGAGTGTGACACAGGTTTGGCACCTGACACTAACTCTATAGTGAAGTCTATCTCTCGCTGAGGTGGCGCACCATGAAGATCTTTCGGAAACACATCAGAATATTCTGAGATGACAGGAACGTCACTCAGACTGGGCTGAGGCTTTGCAGCCCCCACTAGGACAACACACAGTTCTGCGCCTTGCCGAACGGCCTTGACTACTTGGACATCAGACATCAATGTCTTGCTCGATCCACGCAAACCGACAAATGTAGTCGCACGTTCGGTATTCCGCCCCAGTGTGACCTCCTTAGAAGTGCAATCAATGTAGGCCTGCTGTGCCGACAGCTAGTCCATACCAAAGATCATATCGAACTCCGAAAGTGGCAGTGTCAGTGCTTCCAAATCAAAATCTTGACTTCCTATTCGCACCTTTACAACACAACCTCGATACACACTCATTGAGCAGCCATTGGGTAGCAACACATCTAATCATTCCTTTCTAAAGGACGAAGGTACTCCAAGTCGCTGTATGAAGGCCTCCGATAGAAAGGAATGTGAAGCTCCCGTATCAAACAACGCTCTCGCCGGAGAGTTAAATATTCAGACAAAGCCTAATACACACAAGGTTACAAGCAATGCACAAGGTATGAAGTATAAAATGCAACAAAAGTTGTACACTAGCACATACCTGTCACCACATCGCTTTGTTTGATGGCCTCCTGCTGGCCAAGATTGTACACTCTAGGTTGGGCTGGAGCAGCATGGGATGCGGTTGACTCTGCCGCCTTCCCTTTCTCTGCCGCATAAGACGCATCCGCCTTCTTTCCTCCATGACAGTCTCGGGTCATAGGACCCGGCTTACCATAGTTAAAATAGATGAGTGGGCCTCGCCCAGTCGTCACACCGGAAGCCGCAGATTGAGCTGACCCAGAAGGTCACGCTTTGTTCCTCCATTTGCCTCGCCAAGACTTCGAAGAGCTCGGTGCTTTGAACTATGGCTTTACCACTGCTAACTCCTTCATGCTCTGGGATCGCATCATATCCTTTTCTAAGGAATGAGCGGTATTGACCAGGGTCATAAACCCCTGTGTCATTGCCCCCAACAGAAGGAACTGCAACTCTTCTCACAGACCTTCATAGAACTGATTTGTCTTCCGAGCTTCATCGGCAAAGGTCGCTCCTGCGTATCGCCCCAACCGAGTAAACTCATGCAGGTAATCATCGATCATACGATCGCCTTGAGTCAGATGGTTGAACTGGTTCTCCATCTCGATTTGCTGAGCAGGTGGGAGATACCGCGCCAAGAACAATCTCGAAAATTCTTCAAACGAGATGTCCGTCAGCTGCCTTCCTGCTAGGTGATGCAGCTCTATATCATCCCACCACAACTGCGCCTCCCCATCAAGTAGGAAGGTTGCCAAAGTAACCTTCTGGCCTTCCTCCGTATCAATGGACTTCAAGGTCTTGCGCACCTTTGATAGCCAATCCTCAGCTTGCGTCGGGGTTCCTACGCCCGTGAACGTAGGAGGATGAAAACTCAGAAAGTACTGCAGTTGTTGGTCCGGAGCTCTTCGTGCCCTCACCAGCACTGGCCTTTCAACTGCAGGTTCGGCTGCCACAACTGACACTGGAGCCACTACAGGAGTAGGAGGCTGTCCAGGGACATGCCCTCCAGGTTGTGCAGTGAATATAGCAAGCATTGCTTCCACTATCATCCTTACTGTCTCAGCAGAAGGAGGAGTCGACACCTCAGCTGGTGCACTGCTCGCAGACGAATGCGGGGGTCGAGATGGCCCCGCTCCACTCCCAGCAGCCTATACATGTGCACAAAACACAATTAGCGACTAAGAGATAACATGGATCAATAAAGGAACACAGAAGTTCCATCCCAATGCTACACACATACATGTAATTCATTCCTAAAGTGGACAATTACTGGTGATTTACATGAGTTAACGGCGACGCACACACGTGCTCACCACCCCTTAAAAGAATTCGACCACGAATTCAGACGGAAAGGGATCGAGACCCGGAGCTGATACCAATTTGTAACACCCTCCCTGTTACATAGCATATAGCAGTATGTCCGGCTGGGACCCCACGCCATATGAAATGAACAGAAGAACGCATTACTAGATTAGTATTAAACAGTTAATAACATAACCATCCCAGCACACAGAGTCACACAACGGAAGCATTTAATTTCAAATAAAAATAGTTTATACAATGTCCACCACAGCTATTAGGAATGAAATACATCAAGTTCGTTACAAGTTTATTTACATAATAAAGCTGGCTTCCAAACATCGGTGCGCAGGACGGCCACACATGAAATATAGTAAACAAAAGCTTTGGCATTCGAGGGCCAGTACAGCACAGCAGCAGGGGCTTCAGCCCGCTATTTCCCGCTAGTATCGCCAGGGCCTGTACAAACAAATCCACCAAGCGGTGGGAAAACAAGTAACCGGTCAGCTTTAGCTGACCTAGATTTATAATGACCCCACCCCATGCTCGGAGCGGCGGTGCTCCTTCCCTGCAGGCAAGTAATAGCAGTATATATATATATATATATATATATATATATATCACAGGTGCGTCTAAGCACCGCATAGAAGCATTCATCACAAGGTGACATCCACTCTCGTCAATTTATCGACAAGTTCTCAACTTAGATTTAGGCTTACACGCTTTGTGCACTCTCGGCATGACAACGATAAGTACTTTTTCAACTTGGATGTACACTATGAGCTGCGACCGTCAAGGCTAGCACTACCTTACGGTTTCTATCTCACAATTCCCTAGGTGAACACGGAGGAGCGACCTCATCACCAACTGGCTATGGGACGGGTTCGATTTAGCTTGTGCCCGCGCTCATAAATGTCAGTATTCAACTATGCCTGACACGGGTCCAGCTTCCCCTTGTGCCTGTTAAACTATAACCTCACAGGGTTACACAATCTGCTCACCTGGAGCTACCATCGGCGTTATCTCTAACGCCTGGCGTTAGTAACAGAACCCAGTTCTGCTCACTTTTCTCGGGTACTTTCTGGGAAACACCTCCAGATCAATTTGCTGTACAACACAGTACAAGAACCTGAAACTCAACATATACACGGAGTCTTCTCCGGCACGCTACAAGCAGTAAACATCGGCAATCCGGACCAACCTGTCCAGATGGGCTTCACACAACATGCCTATGCTTGTACTTCAATTTCGGACTCTATATGCAATTTCTTCGGGGATAACATCGACCCTTCGGCAAAAATCTATCCACTTGCTAGTGGAAATCTGCCTACTACTATGCAAATAAAAGGACGAATGTGTCCAAGGATTAGGGAGGAGAATCGTTATCCTCAGCGCTCTTTTCGGTGTCATAGATCCAAGAGGAACTCGGCTGGATTCTTTTGAAACAGCTTCCTCGACGATGGCCAACACGCAAGCAATCTCCCCCACAGATTTGCTCTTAACACAAGCAAAAGTCTAGCCCAAAAAGACCACCTTCCTTCAGAAATCCCACGGTCTCTGCCTTTGGAATGAGCTTGGAATCAAAAAATGAGAAGGGAAACATAATTTGGCTGCCTTTTATATTTTCTTAGCTAACGTCGGCGTTAGCACTTAACGCTGGGCGTTAGCCCTTAAGGCGGTGGCTGAGTTTATCCACAGCCACTTAAAGTCCGACAGCGTTCGACGATCGGCGTTCGACGATCAAAGTTCGACGAACGGCCTGGAGTTCGTCGAATGGCGTTCGACGAATGACCTGGAGTTCATCGAACGGCGTTCGACGAACGACCTGAAGCCTGTGTTCGACGAACGGCTGACTGCATTCGACGAACGGCGAGAAAGCTGCGTTCGACGAATGACTGCCTGCGTTCGGCGAACGGCGAGAAAGCTGCATTCGACAAATGGCTGACTGCATTCGACAAACGGCGAGAAGGCTGCATTCGACGAACGGCTGACTGCCCTTTCTGATTTCTCGAGAAGTGAAAATCTCTTGTTTTGATTTCTCGAGAAACACTAAGTCCTTGGCTAACGCCTGGCGTTATAGCTAACGCTGGCGTTAGCTTTAAGACTTAATCAATTTCAGTGCACTGGAAACTGAAGTGTTACAATGCATACAAAAGACGACGCTTAACCTATCACTCTTTCCCCCCAGTGCCTCGCAAGACCCTATTGGAACCCTCCCCGGTTAAGGACAAAATATGACTTAGAGGTTAGGTTTCTTATGCACACAATCCTACGCCCTCGCTATTGTGAGACACAAGTCATGGGTTAATGATTAAGGATATACTAAGCATTTTAGTCTAAGGATTGATTCATAAAACATGAGTTTGTTTTAGTTTTAGAACATATAGTGGATTTTGAAACCACATTGTACTCATGAATTTTAAAGTTCAGAATTTCTCTACCTTTAGCATGTCATTATATTAATAATCTTAGCATTGACGCTAAATTGAGCATATACCAAGAGGTGCAACTAGGATAATGAATTTGGATGTTATGCAAAATATGCTAAATATATATAATTGGTTTGCATGTAATCAATTATAGAGTTTTGAAATTTTATAGAACTAGAATGAAGAGGCAATTCTATTTGATTTCATCTTGTTAATGTCAAGTTAATTTTTAAGGTCTAAATATGATGAGATTTATGCAAACAATAGAGATGCACATCACACAACACTAAACAAGATATGAAACTATAATACCAATCACAATCATATATTTCATAATTCTTAAGGTTGATAGAATTAGTTGATTTAAGATCATTCTTGATAGTTCATGAATTATGATATATGATAATAGTGAATTTTAGCATAGGATATTAATAGATCATGGTGGAGTGTGTGAAATCATATTCACCATTTTTGTAATTTTTCAATTCTAATTTTTCATTATAGGGGCTATTATATGCAAAGAAAATAGACAAATATGCAATAAGTTGTGTGTTGGAACAACCCTATTACTGATTTGGGCTAGGATCACTATATGTTGACTAGGACTAAGTTGACCCAATTGTATAGTCCAAGGGTCAAGGTTTTAGGCTGTTAGAACTAAGGAAAAGAATCAGATTTTGCGTTCGATGAACTCCACACTGCGCTCGACGAACTCCATCCTGCATTCGACGAACGGCATGCTCCAGTTCGACGAACTTGCCAAGGTTGTGCATTCGACGAACTCATTCTGCGTTCGACGAACTCCTCTCTGCGTTCGATGAAATGCTCTCAGCGGTTGACGAACTTCAGTCTCAGCGTTTGACCAAGTCTCAGCGGTTGACCAAGTCTCAGCGTTCGACCAAGTCTCAGCGGTCGACGAATTGATTCAGATCGACGAATTCTTATTTCAGCTCGATGAATTTCAGACAGATTAGTTTTATTCTATTCTCCGAACTCAGATCATCAGCAACGGATCTATTCCTTCCAGATAAGTCAAGGATTATATCTTTCCTTTTATTACTCTCATATTCCGAGAAAATAGTCATTGACATATTTTGGAAAAAGAGACTTTCATGGAAAAGGAAAAGAAATAAAGCATATCAAATTTGCAGTTCCAAGAATATCTCTTCTGAATATTTTATTCCTTAAATTAAAAGATTTGAATTTCAAATCAGTCAGAGATTTCCTTAAGGAAAAATAAAGAAGAATTATAACAGCAGTACAGCAAGATAAAAAAAGGGTGAAGGAAGAAACAGTCGAGAGAAAGATAATACAGAAAGAAAAAGAAAAGGCTTTGAGATCTTCATCTTCCTCAAGCAGCAGCTCTCTCAATCTCTGAGAACATCAACAAATATTCTCTTAGTTTTTGCTGCAAGTTTTAATCATCAAAAGAGCAATAATAATCTGAGAAACATTTGTCTCTCACATTCATCAGCTATCAAGGAAGATCTACATTCAAGAGAAAGCTCCATCCTCAACTGTCAACTATTTTGTATCAGACAGGGGGAGCTTTACAACAACAAATCCACTAGTCTTCTCTCAGATTATTGACAGAGATGAACTTCATAACCCTACTTATCTCATCTTGTACAGGGTTATAACTCCCTTCAAAAGTTAACTCCTTGGTGGCAGGGCACCTGAACAAAAACCTGAAGTTTGGTTTGAGCACCTGATCAAAAGCTCAGATGGTGTTTGGGCACCTGATCGAAACCCCATTGGTGATAGGGAACCTAATCAAAAACCTAGTGGATTCCTACCAAGGGTGGTAGAAGAGAAGACGTACCCAGATTTATTGGGGAACTACTATAAATCCTTGTGTCCTCTGTGTTTGTGTGATTTTCTGTACATTGTTGTGCTTTGTTTTTATTTTGTTTTTATAACTCACTCTGTTATACACATGTAAATATCACTATTTTAATTCTGCTATAAAAATAAGTGAAAAACTTTTTAATACTCTATTCACCCCCCCCCCCCCTCTAGAGTGACTGTAAGATCTAACCTCACTTTCAATTGGTATCAGAGGTTGGTTGATTCTTTACAGGCTAACACCTGCATCAAAAGATCAATTAGATCTTAATTTTCTTCTAGAGTTTCTTTTGCTAAAAATTCATGGCACAGAACAAAGAATACTCAAGCACAAGACCTCCTATGTGCAATCTAAATAAGTTTGCAGTATGGAAGGCAAGGATCGGATTGTATATGAATTCTATTGATGAAGATATGTTTAATGTTATTTTGACAGGACCTCCTACTCCTACAGCAACAACAAGTGCTGGAACAACAACAACAAATAATGATGTTCCACCTCCTGAGTGGACAGAAGCTCAAAAGAAGCATAGAAGAGTGCTGATGCCAAAGCAATGAATATATTAGCTTAGACAATGTCAGATGACATTTTCCAAAAAGTTGTGGAATGCACTTCAGCCAGAGATATTTGGATATCTCTCAATAACATGGTTGAAGGTTCTGCAGATGAGAGAAAGGACAGAAGATCTCATCTAATCTCCCAATATGAGAATTTCAAGAAGGGAGAAAATGAAATAGTAGCTGACATGTACAACAGACTCAGCCTCATAATCAATGAGCTGAAGACTTTGGACAAAGTGATCTCTATCACTGAAGTACTTGAAAAGATCTTAATGTGCTTCCCTAGCACATGGGACTCTAGGATCTGGCCAATCAAGGAAGCCAGAGGACTTAATGAGATCTCTATTGAGACCTTGTTAGTCAAGCTCAAATCCTATGAGCAGCTTATCATGTCCAGAGAAGCTGAACAATCTACTTCCTCACCAGCATCCAAGAAGGAAAAGAGCATTGCTTTCCAAGCAAATGATGAGGAAGATAAAGATCCAGGAGAAGTGGAGTTTATAAGCTTACTAGACAAAAGGTTCTACAAGATGGCTAGAAAAGACTTAAGAAAGAAGGATTCAAAATCCAGAGAAAAGTCAAGGTATGACAAATCAAATTCTAAAGAAATAATCTATTTTGGTTGCAGGAAACCTGGACACATTCTACCTGAGTGTCCAGAGAACCAAAAGAAAGAAAAGAGAAAAAGAAAAAGAAGAGAAAATGCACTCCAGCAAGCCTTTCTCCCACAAACACAAGCATAAGGGGAGAGGCTTTGTAGCTGAAACATGGAGTGAAACAGAATCAGAATCTTCATCCAGCTCTTCTGAAGATGAAGAAAATGCAAATGAGAAGTACCATTGCTTGATGGCCATATATGACTCAAGCTGTGAGTTAGAATATGCATCATCATCCAGCTCCAATGATGATGAAGAAGAAAGAAACTTCTGCATGATGGCTATCAATGCCTCAGGACATAATTCAGAAGAATCAGAATCTGAAGCTAACAGTGATCAGGTAATATCTAATTTTGATTTTAATTCATTTGAATTCAAAGATGAATTCAAAACTCTTTGTTTAGACTTAATCAAATCTGAGAAAGAGATAATCTCTCTCAGAAATAAGTTGGCTGAAATGAACCAACTAAGTGAAGAAAATGTCAATCTTAAGAAAGATTTGGCTGCCTCCAGAGAACACATTGTTCTCATTGAGAATAAGTTGTCTGAAGCTAAGAAATTTGAAGAATTCCTCAATGGGAGAAGTATCAAACTGATGGTCATCACAAGCATAGTGAATGACAGACTAAGTGGCAAACTGGGCTTGGGTGCATCATCAAGTGAGCCACATCTGATTAAGAAAAACATTCTTTCTACACCAGTAAAATTCATTTCTGCCAAGAACAAAGAGGCAGTAGAAGTAGATAAGAATATTTCAAGCAAGAATATTAAGAATAAAGGAATTCAACAGAATTCGTCAAACGGAGCTCGACGAAATTAGACAAATTCGTCGAATGGAGATCGATGAACCCTGAAGACAGACCTTCAGTATAGTCATTATTCGAACGGCGCTCGACAAAAGCACTTCACTTCGTCGAACGACGATCGATGAATTCATCTAAATTCGTCCAACAGAAAATATACAAAAAATCTGAAGAATTCTTATTCTCAATATACTAAGAATCCTTTCACTGAGTGGATAATTCCTCCAAGGAGATATCATCCACAAGGTTATAAGGATCAGCCTGAAATGTCTTTCATTTCAGAATTTTGTGGAAAAACAAAAGGACCCAAGGTAGTCTGGGTCAAAAACAACTAGTTTATTTTTATTGTTGTGCAGGTACAGGGCTATCCAAAAATAAAAGAACAATGGTACTTGGATAGTGGGTGCTCAAAGCATATGATAGGAAATAAGGCCAACCTAAGCAACTACAAGGCAAGGCTTGGACCCAAAGTGATCTTTGGATACTCCAACTGTTGACAAACCAAAGGTTATGGTCAGATCAAAGTTGGAGCAGTCACCTTCAAAGAGGTAAGTTATGTCAAGGGTCAGAAGCACAACCTCATCAGCATAAGCCAGTTATGTGATGAAGGTTATCAGGTAACTTTTAATCATTCCTTATGTCTTATTACCAATAATAAAAACATAAATGTATTATCTGGTATTAGACATAAAAACAATTATTTAGTCAATTTTGAGTCTGCCAATTCAGATATTTGCTTATTTAATTCTATAAGTAAAACAAATGAATTATGGCATAAAAGGCTAGGACATATTAACCTTGGAACTATATCTAAGCTTTCTAAGGGCAATCTTATTAGAGGACTGCCTTCTGGTTCATACAAGAAGGAAGGACTCTGCAGGGCTTGTTGATGAGTCCCAAATATATACACATTTATGAACTCATCTGGGCCGATTTTCTAGTCTATGGACTTCACTTTAGACATGTTTTCACTCATATTTGACACTCCATGCTAAGTGCACCTCTAGGCCCGTTTTTGGTGTTATTTCATGTTCTTCATTTTTAGTAGTTTTCATGGATTGTTAAGTGCCACTTTCAGTGGCTGGATTCGTGGTTGTGCTGGAACAGGAGTCGTGCGGGTGTTCCCGGTACAATTCTGTACAGGAACACTGCGCACGATCACTATTTCTATTGCGCACGACCACTGGTCGTGCACCGCTGATCGTGTGCACTTAACCCTATTTTTTGAGTTCTGTCTCGGACAGTGCGCACGACCACCAACGATATTGTGCACGACCACCGGTCGTGCGCCGCTGTTCGTGCGCACTTAACATCAATTTTATGAGTTCTGTTTCGACCAGTGCGCACGACCACCTACGATAGTGCGCACGACCACCGGTCGTGCGCCACTGGTCGTGCGAACATTATATTTTATAAATTTCTTACATTGCAGGCTCCGCACAGGCAGGCGCACGATCACAGGATTCTAGTGCACACGACCACTGGTTGTGCGCCAATGACCGTGCGCACTGTTTATTCCAGCGCCTATAAATATTCCTGCTCGCGATTTAGGTCGGGGCTCCGCATTTCTTCCGCTGTAGTCCGCCGTTTTTTTGCTCTAGAGCCCCGATTTTGCCCCTCCATCGCCGCCCACCATCTGGAGGTGCTCCGGGCTTGTTCTTCACGCCAATCTTGAGCCAGAGCTTCCTCTCGGCCTCCTCCTTCATCCTAGAGCTTCAAGGAAGGTTTAGCCTCCATCGCCATCAAGCAAGGGGAAGTTTGCAACCTTTACCGGATCGTGAGACGAAGAAGACGGGTTCATTGGAGAGTTGTGACAGCTCTCTCTACCCCGGACGTAGTTGCGGACCGAGCTTGGACGCGAATTGACAACCCGGAGATTCCAACCGTGAATCTCCAACGAGCCTTCGGATTCGGTCGATTTCTTGCCTTGTTCTTCTCTTATTGATGTGTTTGTAGCTAGATCTCTCATGTATTGATGATGAACACTATGAATCGTGCTTGTAATCTTAATTTCATGCCTATGTGAAGTTATATTTTGTTCATATGTGTACGAGGTGCGCCACCATCCATCCTCCATCCCGCCGTCACGTTCATGTGCCGCACTAGCAATTGCTAGTGGCGTGCTTGTCGACGAGGTGCTTGCGACCCTCCATCTGCTTGCCTACTCTTCCATCCACCTAGCGAAGCGTGGCATAGCGGCCCGTGTAATCCATTCGCCCAACGAAGCAGTGCGCTCAAGGCCTGCACAGTTCGACTCCGCTTGCCTACTCGTCCATCCGCCCTTGCGACGCAGCGCGCTCAAGGCCTGCCTAGTCTCCATCCCGCCAAGCGAAGCACTGCATAGCGGCATTGCATAGGAGTAGTTGTTGTTGTTTTCTTTTATTATTCACAAACCAAATCCCTTTCGTCCGCACTCCACCTATCGCTGGACTTCGATCTCAAGTCCTTCCTCGAAACCTAACTCCACCTCACTGTGTTCCTTTGAGATCGATACTTGGGGATTCATTCCCATTTTATATTACTTGAACGATCGGTACACTGCCGTTTCGTGTCGCATTCTTACTACCGCCTATAGCGGTGTGCTAAGATTTGCGCCATCAAGTTTTTGGTGCCGTTGCCGGGGAACACAGTCGTGTGAGTTTTTTTTTTGAGAGGGAGAATCTGAGAGAGAATCCCTTCCATTTGTAAATTGCATCTTTTATTTTATTTCTGTTCTTTTTATCACTTTTTCTTGTTTTTTTTATTAGGTTGCTTTAGTAATTTCTGTTAGGTGTAGTATTTTGCACAATAGCATTTTTATTTTGAATCGTTTTATCTCCACACTATGTAGGCACATCTCAATATCCGTTGTCGTTGGTGTAGAGATACCTCCCACTCTAGTGATGAATGCCCTACGGAGAATAGTAGGCATAATTCTTATAGCCCAGCATATGGAGCACCGACTTCGTTTGGTACTCCATATGGTGCGCGTAAGTCTTATGGCTACTCTGCTGAGCCTTTACCGTCATACTTCTTTTCGGCTTCAGCCCCCGCTGTGCCAAAGAAGCCCGCAAGGCAGTGCCGGTTTTGTCGGAGCACTGATCATGTCTTGAAGGACTGTGCCAAGTATCTTCGCCAATTGGATGAGGATGACGAGCCGGATATCCGGATCGTCCCAACTCCTAACTCTGGCGGCACACCTTCAACATCCGGTTATGTGTCTTTGTCACCTTCACATCTTGAAGGGTATGGCATGGACACGGTCACCAGATGTGTGGCTGATCTATGCACCGACATTGCTGAGCCTATTCTCCATGTGCATCCACCACCTCTAGTGGATTCGATTCTTTGTGAGGAATCGGTGCTCGACTTTTATCCGAGCATTATTCTTCCCCCTGTTGTGCATACTACATTCGTCTCTGACGACATTGTCGATGATGTGTCGCAAGAGGAGGCTGTTGATCTTAGTATTGTACCTACTCCTATGGAGAAGGACAACCTTCTAGGTGAAGAGGAGTTTTCCTCAACACCGGTGGAGGAAGTCCAAATCTTAGGCATGGCCACTGTTGATCCCGCCGAACCTTGTAGCGTTGAGGACAATGCAAACATTATTTTACTTACCCAGCCTGACGGGAGTGAGTCCGGAACCACTCCCCCAATTTTTGATTATTTATGTTCTTCGTCTTGTTTATTTCTCGATCTCCCCTCTTCATCCGAGCCTGTGCAGGTTGAGTCTTCACAGGTACCCCAGGAGGACTTGGAGCTTAATACTCAAGTCAATGATGAGAGCATCCTCTCATGTGAGGAGGTTGACTCCCCCTCCGTTGAGGAAGCTCCACTCATTTCCTTTTCCTCCTGCCACCTCCCTGTTGACGACACCTTGCTAGGCAAGGATGTGTTTGGTGAGTTGAGTGAGGATATCTCCTCCTCTTCTTACTTTCTGTTTCATCTACCTGCGTTATGTAGGTATTATTATTTGGGTAGAGGAGTAACTGTTCTGTCGCTGTATCGGTACCTGCTACCGACACGCGTATTAGAACAGTTACCTGTTCATTTCCTTTTTCATACGCCCATTAGCTAGAACCTTTAGTTTTTGAATAAGTCATGCTGGGATGACAATAACCCCAGTAGTTATCTTACTTTTATTGCATTTTTATTTTCCTAGTTAGAGTAGTTCGTTAATTTATGTTCAGTTTTAGCATTTCTGCTTCCTTTTGTTTTTGTGGAGCTCACCCCTGCAGGTACTCATCGCAAATTTTGAATGGCGGGTTTGCTTCAGATTTTCATGCATCTTCTGGTATGCTCACTTGCTGAGCATTGGGTAACTTCTCCCCCAGCTTTCTATTTTAATTTTCAATGCTCTATCATTATGATGTATTGCGTAGATTAAGTCTGGGGGGGAGAGCCACATGTTGTTACCCGCTCACGTGCACCTTTTATTTGCATACTAGAAGCATTAATTGTGTTATGATGTTCATTTGCACCGCACACCACTACACCCACTCGAGCGTGCACTTAGCTGTTGGCACGTCTTGAGCTGAACTCATTTCTTTTTGTGTGATTTGGAAAATCATTGTGCTGGCTTAGGATTGTGAGTAGGAGTACAATGTTGACTTCGATAGTGCTCCTAGTCGAGTGCTCATGTCTCACATAGAAATTCGTGTAGATTCAATTTCTTTTTATGATTTTAGTTTATATTTTTCTATTAGCGTAAATATTGTTTACTACACTCAAAAATTGGTGAATCCGGTGTGAATCAAACGGTAGCATAGGGATGTGTGTAGACATTCGTTAGCCTCGTATTGCCCGAGTCGGGAGAAAGGATTATCTTTCTCGGTGGCTAAGAACTTGCCCCAAGCGATTCTTGAAGCATGGGTATACGGTTAGTCAATTGCGTGAATGTGATATAGGCCATCATTTTGGCCCGGTTGAGCCTTTGTGCCATTCCTATCATCATTTCCTCGCTAGCCCAGTTGTGCCTACCCCATTCTTTTGGTTCAGCTCCACTATTGTTCACCAAAGCCTAAACTCCAATCCTAGTCGCACACCCAAAATGCAAGCATTTTGTTTAAATTTTAAATTGGTGGTGTTGATTGTGGAAGTACAATGTGAAAATGTGGATGTGCATCTTTGAAAATTTGCTGAAATTGCTAAAGAAAGAAAAAGAAAAGAAGAAAGAGATTTGAAAAGAAAAAGAAGAATGAAAAGTTTAATTGAAAAAATCTGTTTGAGATTTATATTTGGGAGTAGGCGGTGCACACACCCATGCGTCTAAGTCTATGTCTGGGGGTGTGGTGCATCCGCATGTTTTATGGCTACTTGGATAGTGTTATGCATTTGCTCATTTGGGTGTTTGTGTTCTAAGCCTTCATGTTTATATTTGTTTACCTCACCTAAACCCAAGCCTCATCTAAAACCTTAAGTCCTATTGATTCACGCATTTGAGTCAAACTAGTGCCGTGGAGAGAGTGCGAACGGGCAAGCTTATGGTCACCGACATTGATGGATTTCAATGGAGGTTGTCTCGAGCCCCGATCATTGGCAATGCTCGCCTCAGCGTTCAGTTTACTTTCTTCCTATGTACGACCTTATGATTCACCGTGATTCACTTTTTGAGTAAACGTAATATATATCTACACTCCTAGAAAATTATAAACTAATATGTATAATTAGAAATTTTATCTACTATATTTCTACGCACATGAGCATGCGACTTCGCATGGTACTCCGCTTGATAATTTCTTCGCCAGCTTATGTTTTTCCTATCCGCGAGAGATGGTTTGCTCGGGATGCGCAAACAGTTAAGTCTGGGGGTGTGATGAGTCCCAAATATATACACATTTATGGACTCATCTGGGACGATTTTCTAGTCTATGCACTTCACTTTAGACATGTTTTCACTCATATTTGACACTCCATGCTAAGTGCACCTCTAGGCCCGTTTTTGGTGTTATTTCATGTTCTTCATTTTTAGTAGTTTTCATGGATTGTTAAGTGCCACTTTCAGTGGCTGGATTCGTGGTTGTGCTGGAACAGGAGTCGTGCGGGTGTGCCCGGTACAATTCTGTACAGGAACACTGCGCACGATCACTGTTTCTATTGCGCACGACCACTGGTCGTGCACCGCTGATCGTGTGCACTTAACCCTATTTTTTGAGTTCTGTCTCGGACAGTGCGCACGACCACCAACGATATTGCGCACGACCACCAGTCGTGCGCCGCTGTTCGTGCGCACTTAACATCAATTTTATGAGTTCTGTTTCGACCAGTGCGCACGACCACCTACGATAGTGCGCACGACCACCGGTCGTGCGCCACTGGTCGTGCGAACATTATATTTTATAAATTTCTTACATTGCAGGCTCCGCCCAGGCAGGGGCACGATCACAGGATTCTAGTGCGCACGACTACTGGTCGTGCGCCAATGACCGTGCGAACTGTTTATTCCAGTGCCTATAAATATTCCTGCTCGCGATTTAGGTCGGGGCTCCGCATTTCTTCCGCTGCAGTCCGCCGTTTTCTCACTCCAGAGCCCTGATTTCGCCCCTCCATCACCGCCCACCATCTGGAGGTGCTCCGGGCTTTTTCTTCACGCTAATCTTGAGCTGGAGCTTCCTCTCGGCCTCCTCCTTCATCCTAGAGCTTCAAGGAAGGTTTAGCCGCCATCGCCATCAAGCAAGGGAAAGTTTGCAACCTTTACCGGATCGTGAGACGAAGAAGACGGGTTCATTGGAGAGTCGTGACAGCTCTCTCTACCCCGGACGTAGTTGCGGACCGAGCTTGGACGCGGATTGACAACCTGGCGATTCCAACCGTGAATCTCTAACGAGCTTTCGGATTCGGTCGAGTTCTTGCCTTGTTCTTCTCTTATTGATGTGTTTGTAGCTTGATCTCTCATGTATTGATGATGAACACTATTAATCGTGCTTGTAATCTTAATTTCATGTCTATGTGAAGTTATATTTTGTTCATATGTGTACGAGGTGCGCCACCATCCATCCTCCATCCCGCCGTCACGTTCGTGTGCCGCACTAGCAATTGCTAGTGGAGTGCTTGTCGACGAGGTGCTTGCGACCCTCCATCCGCTTGCCTACTCTTCCATCCGCCTAGCGAAGCGTGGCATAGCGGCCCATGTAATCCATTCGCCCAACGAAGCAGTGCGCTCAAGGCCTGCACAGTTCGACTCCGCTTGCCTACTCGTCCATCCTCCCTTGCGACGCAGCACGCTCAAGGCCTGCCTAGTCTCCATCCCGCCAAGCGAAGCACTGCTTAGCGGCATTGCATAGGAGTAGTTGTAGTTGTTTTCTTTTATTATTCACAAACCAAATCCCTTTCGTCCGCACTCCACCTATCGCTGGACTTCGATCTCAAGTCCTTCCTCGAAACCTAACTCCACCTCACTGTGTTCCTTTGAGATCGATACTTGGGGATTCATTCCCATTTTATATTACTTGAACGATCGGTACACTGCCGTTTCGTGCCGCATTCTTACTACCGCCTATAGCAGTGTGCTAAGATTTGCGCCATCACTTGTCAATTAGGTAAGCAGACTAAGAGTAATTTTTAATCTTTATCCAAGAGTGATTCACCTAGGATTTTGTACTTACTGCATTTGGATCTCTTTGGACCCACTACAATACAAAGTCTAGGAGGGAAGCATTACTCTCTAGTTATTATATATGACTTCACAAAATTCACTTAGGTGTTCTTTCTTAGGAACAAGTCTGACACCTTCAATGTTCTGACAGACTTTCTCAGGTCCATCAAGATTGGGTACTCTACTCTAGTTGCATTGATCAGAAGTGATCATGGCACTGAGTTTGTATCTCTTCTGATGAGAGAATTCTGTGGAAAAGAAGGGATCAGGTAATGTTTATCTGCTCCTAGAACTCCTCAACAAAATGGGGTAGCTACATGTGTTTGTGCTAGGTTCCAAGTTAACCACAAAGAATCTCACCTTATTTTACTAAAAAGAATTTTGAGATATATAAAGGGTTGTCCAAATCTAGGACTTTGGTATCCAACTGCATCAAAATTTGAATTAACTGGATTCTCAGATTCTGATTATGCTGGATGCAAAGTAGACAGGAAAAGCACATCAGGAACTTGCCAGTTTCTTGGTGATAGGCTTATGTCTGTTGGAACATGGTCTTCCGCATCTCCTAGGTTTGAGAATAACAAATCTTATATGTATTTGATCTTGTGTGTTCAAGTGTGCAGGTTAGCATAGTCCACATGACTCAAGGAGTACTCATGATGTATGCCCCCAAATTTGAGGCCACAATTCGAAGAGGATCACTAGCGCCGGCGGTAGCAATAGCGCCCGGCGCTAGCGTTGATTTGCGCGATTCCGGCATCATTTTTAGAAGGAGCTAGCGCCCGGCGTTAGCTACTAGCGTTGGCGGCAGCATGGCGCACAAGAGGCATGGAGCAATATGTTGCCGTGGATTGAAGATCCTGCTGCGCAAAACGTTTCCTAATCCGGGCTAGCGCCGGCAGTAGCGCTAGCGCCGGCGGTAGCGCTTGGGCTATAAAAGGACCCCCTCTCCTCTTGTTTTCGTACACCAATTGCATACACCTCAGAGAGAGAGTACTAGAATTCCAGAGGCCTATCTTGGCCGAAATTTGAGGTCCCGGCGAAGCTCTGCCAACTTCTGAAGGAGGATTCCATCACGCCAAAGCTAAACGAAGTCCGCTTCGACAAATGCTGATTCTACAGCGGATCTTCGCCTCCATATTCAGAAGTTCATCTTAAGGGAAGTTGTTATTATTTTATTTCTCTTTTATCATTGTAAAAGGTAGTGAAATCGCCTCGTGTTGGCGACTAGGTCTGGGGTAGACTTAGGGCTAAAATTCGCCTAGTGTTGGCGACTAGATCTAGGCTAGTTCTAGGGGGTGCTTGAGGCCACATCCGAGGATGGATTGGATAGAGCGGCTTGAGGCCGAATCCGAGGAGGATTAGGCTAGGGCCACCAGTTCGTGGGGAAGCGAGTCGGGATAGAAAACAAAAAGAGCTTTTATTATTCGCCTCCGATCTCTAGCGTCATCGAGATCAAGTTTTGTAAAACTTATTTATTATTAATAAAGCTTGTCTCCTTTTTGTTTTACTTCACTTATTTCATGTCTTTAATCTTGCAATAATTCAAAGTTTTTAAATATAATCTATAGTTTTTGAAAACCCTTATTCACCCCCCCCCCCCCCTCTAAGGGCGCCGACCGATCCAACAAGTGGTATCAGAGCGGTTTTGTTCCAATCGGCTTAACAACCAGGAACAATGGCGTCTCATGATCTCGCTTTTCCTGAGGGTCAAGGGGTTAGTCGACCACCTCTCTTTACTGGGTCAGATTTTAACTACTGGAAAAATCGAATGATGTGTTTTCTTATGACCATGGATGTAGAAGTATGGAACATGGTAGAAGTACGGTACTCTCCGCCTACAACTGTAGTAGGAGAGGCGACATTAGCAAAACCTAAAGATAAATGGGATGACAACGATAAACTAAGGTGTAAAAATAATGCTAAAGCAATGAACGCTTTATATTGCGCTTTAAATAGGACTGAGTTTAATAGAATTTCTGCATGCACAACTGCTTGAGATATTTGGAATCAATTGGAAGTTACTCACGAAGGTACATCGCAGGTGAAAGATGCCAAGCTGTTTCAACTGGAATCTGAATATGAAAAATTCAGGATGGACACGGAAGAGGACATCAACTCAATGTACACTCGCTTCACAAAGATTGTCAACGCATCAAAGGCGCTTGGAAAGACCTACTCCGACGGGGACTTGGTGAGGAAAATTCTTCGTTCCTTACCTCCAAGGTTCAATCCAAAGGTGACAGCCATCTCGGAATCGCACAACTTAAGAACACGCTCCAGATCGAGAATCTCATTGGGAATCTCAAAACCCATGAGGTAGAACTACAAATTCAACATGACGAATACAACAAGGAGCCGAAGTAAAAGGCATTGGCGCTGACATCAAAGAAGGAGTGCATCGAAGAGGACGATGATGATGAAGAAGGACTCCTGGTGAAGAATTTCAAGAAGTTCATCAGAAATCCAGAGAGAAGGAACACATTCCAAAAATTCTTCCAAAAAGATACTCGACGAAAGGGATCCTCCTCTTCATCGAAGAAAGAAAAAGGAAGCGATGACGAAGAAGAAAGGCCGCCTCCAGAATGCTATCACTGTAGAAAAACCGGGCACATTCGGAGCCAGTGCCCAAAATACCAAAAGGAACGGAAAGAACTAAAGAAAGCAAAAGAAAAGAAGAAAGTGCTGAAGGCCACTACTTGGGATGACTCTTCCTCTGAAGAGTCAAATGGTTCTGAGTCAAGTAGCGAGGAGGAAGCAAACTTGTGCTTAATGGCCAAAAGCGACGATGACGACACCAGTGTTCTTAGCGACACTAAGGTATCTCCTCCTACCTTTGAAGAACTTTATGATAAAGTTGTTTTATTAAATCATGAAAATGAATCTATTATAAAAGAAAATCGTAAGCTCACAAAAAAATTAGTCTCTCTTGAAAAAAGAAAAGTTTCATGTCAAGAATGTGAGCACTCTTTATTTATGATAAAAGAACTTGAAGTTTCTCTCTCTAATGCCCTTTCACAAAGCAAAATCATTGCAAAAGAAAAAGAGGACTTAGAGAGAAAATTGAAAACTTCTATATTACAAATTGAAAAGAACAAAAAAGGATTTGAAAACAAATGTGTTATGATTGTTCAAGAAAATACATCTCTTAAAAAACAAAATCAAAATCTCAATTTAGCCATAACCAAATTCGAGATTGGTCAAAAATCCCTGGATATGCTTCTGGGTAATCAATGCTTTGGGTCTGGAAAAATTGGACTCGGATATAAAAGTGAACACTACCGCCCGGCGCTAACTACTAACGTCGGCGATAGCTCTAAAGTTAAAAATTCTTCTAGTTTTTCTTGTGTACAAACATCATCCAGCAAGGGCAACATAGAAACTCAGAAAAGGGTCTCAACCCCCTTTATTTCGTGTGCTAATTGTCTTAAATTTGGACACACGTCTAGCTCTTGCAGGAATATAATAAATCAACGATCATTAAAACAAATCTGGGTACCTAAGAAATCACTTACTCTATGGGTGGTACCTCTTGGGTATCTGGGTCTTTACTCTCATCCTCTTTTTAGATTTGCCGGAAGGCTAAGGAAACAGAAGATGTGTGGTATTTGGACTCAGGCTGCTCCAAACACATGACGGGCAATAAAGCAAAATTCCTTAGCCTAGAAAAGAAGAAAGGAGGAATAGTAACGTTTGGCCATAACGGTAAAGGAAGGATCATGGGAGTTGGTACAGTGGGTAACGCATCTTTTCTTATATCAAATGTGCTTTATGTGAAAGGATTAAAACATAACCTAATATCTATAAGTCAACTGTGTGATAAAGGTTTAGACGTACTTTTTGAATCTTCCACTAACCTTTGCAAAATTGTTAATCCTAAAACAAAATTTGTGTTATTAACTGCACCTAAAATTCATAATGTCTACATAGTTTCATTTCATGATCTTTCTAAATCTTCTATAAAATGTTTTATAACGAAAAATGATGAATTAGAATTATGGCATAGACGCTTAGGCCACGCTAGTACAAAGCTCATCTTAAAACTAGCAAAAAGAGAATTGATTAGAGGATTGCCTAAGTTAAATGGAAATTTATCTTCATTATGCTCTCCATGCCAAAAAGGCAAATTTACTAAGTCATCTTTTAAAAGCAAAAACGAAATTTCTACATCAAAACCTCTGCAATTAATTCATATGGATCTTTTTGGTCCCGTTAACACTGCGAGTCTTGGTGGTAGATTATGCACTTATGTTCTCATAGATGACTATTCTAGATATTGTTGGACTTTATTTCTCTCCTCCAAATCTGATGCGTTTTGCGAATTTTCAAAATTATGTACTCGCATTCAAAATGAATTAGATTTAAAAATAAAATGCATTCGCTCAGATCATGGAGGTGATGTTGAAAATGAAAATTTTAAATCTTTTTGTGACATGTTAGGTATTAAGCATGAGTTCTCTGCTCCACGCACACCTCAACAAAACGGTGTTGTAGAACGGAAAAATAGGACAATACAAGAACTTGCACGCACAATGCTATCGGAATATAAATTATCTAAGTATTTTTGGGCAGAAGCTGTAAGCACTGCATGCTATGTAATGAATAGAGTTATGCTTCGCCCATCATTAACTCTCACACCATATGAACTCTACTATCAAAAGAAACCTAACATATCGTATTTTAGAGTATGTGGATGTAAATGCTTCATTCTTAATACAAAAGATTCTTTAGGAAAATTTGACGAAAAATGCGATGAAGGAATATTTCTTGGTTATTCTTCAACTAGTAAAGCATATAAAATATTTAATAAAAGATCAAGCAAGGTTGAAGAGTCAATTAATGTCAGATTTGATGAGTTTGTTCCATGTGCAGAAAAGCTCCCTACAAGTACCGATGATGAACCTTTGCCATCCTTGGAGCACGACGAAGAAGAACCGTCCAAAGAAGAGGAGGAGAAGTCAAAAGAAGATGAATATGTACCTCCAAGCATTCTAAACTTCTCCAAAAATCATCCAAAGGAGCTAGTCATTGGGGAACCTTCTACTGGGGTAAGAACTCGGTCCTCTCTTCATGAAACATTTTCAAATATTTGCTTTGTGTCTGAAATTGAACCTAAAAACGTTTCCACCACTTTAAATGACGAATTTTGGTTTTTGGCAATGAATGAAGAGTTAGGACAATTTGAAAGAAATAAAGTTTGGAATTTAGTAGAAAGACCATCTAATCATCCAATTATTGGCGTAAAATGGATTTTTAAAAATAAGATAGATGGTGAATCTAGGATTGTAAGAAATAAAGCACGCTTAGTTGCTCAAGGCTATTCACAAATCGAGGGGATAGATTTTGAAGAAACTTTTGCACCCGTAGCTCGCTTAGAATCTATACGAATATTTTTGGCATTTGCGAGTTTTAAAAGAATAAAATTATTTCAAATGGATGTTAAAAGTGCTTTTTTAAAAGGGTTCATTAAAGAAGAAGTTTATGTAGAACAACCCCCCGGCTTCATAAATGAAAGATTTCCAAATCATGTTTACAAATTAGAAAAAGCGCTTTATGGCTTAAAACAAGCGCCCCGTGCCTGGTATGATTGTCTTACATCATTTTTGTTAGAGCACGGTTATGTTATGGGAAGTGCAGACAACACAGTCTTCATTAAGCATAAAAATAACGAATTAATTATTCTACAAATATATGTTGATGACATCATTTTTGGAGCCACTAATGAAGAGTTGTGTAATGAAGTAGTCTTAATAATGAAAAATGAATTTGAAATGAGTCTTGTAGGAGAACTATCATACTTTCTTGGTTTTCAAATTTCACAAAGAACTGATGGTATTTTTCCGTGTCAATCAAAATATGCTCACGATATGCTTAAACGATTTGGATTTGAAAATCTTAAACAAGCTTCTACTCCTATGAGTGCTTCTTTAAAACTAGGAAAAGATGAATCTGGAATTTCTATTGATCAAACGCTATATAGAGGAATGATAGGTTCTCTTCTTTATTTAAGTGCATCTAGACCAGATAAAATGTTTGTCGTATGTTTATGTGCTCGCTTTCAAGCCGATCCAAAAGAATCTCATTTAAAAGCGATAAAACGTATTTTTCGTTATCTAATAGGGTCATCTAAACTAGGATTATGGTACCCACATAATGACTCTTTCACACTCCACGGATATTCCGATTCGGACTACGCCGGGTGCTCACTAGATAGAAAAAGTACTAGCGATACGTGTCACTTTTTAGGACCCTCTTTAGCTGCGTGGTCTAGTAGAAAACAATCTTCGGTTGCACTCTCCACCACGGAGGCCGAATATATTGCACTTGGTAGTTGTGCACAAGCGTTATGGATGAGACAAACACTAGAGGACTTTGGATTTCATCTCAAAAATATAGATCTTAAATGTGACAACAAAAGTGCAATAGACCTCACATATAATCCCGTACACCATTCTAGATCCAAACACATCGACGTTCGTCATCATTTCATTAAGGATCACATTAAGAAAGAGAATGTAAAAGTAAGTTTCATTGGGACGGAATCTCAACTTGCTGACATATTTACTAAACCCCTTCCCGATGCAAGATTTCGATTATTACGACTTGAATTAGGTGTCCTAGATCTTTCAAGTTAAAACATGCTTACTAATGCAATTTTCTTCATTTTTAACCATCAAAAACATTTTCAAAAATTCTGCAAATTCAGCATGAAACTACTAAAGGGACACCTAATCAAATTCAAGTATCAAAATTTTCAAAACCCTAAAAAATCACTTACTGTTTCCCGCGCTAGCGCTAGCGCCCGCGCTAGTGTCGAGGTTCGAATTTCTGTGTTTTTAAAATTTCTAAAAATTCCTAAAAATATTTTGATCTATATGTCCTATTTAGCTTTTGCACATCTGCTTTTCTTTTCTTTTTGAAAAATCAAATACAAAAATAGAAAACCAAATTACAAAAAACAATGTTTTTCATTTTGTTTTTGTGTGTCATTTTTTTCTTCAAAAATCAAATGCAATACTACAAAAACAAAACAAATTACAAAAAATATGTTTTTCCTTTGTTTGCTTTTGTTGTTTCCTTTGTTTAAAGTTCATCTCTTTACAAAAATCAAAAATTACAAAAGCAAAAATTACAAAAATCTGCTTTTATTTGCTAAAATCAAATACAAAATATAAAACTTTAAAACTATCAAAAAAACTCTATGATTTTTTCTTATAAAATCAAGCATGATTTAATCTACTATTTAGAAATTCTACAATGTTACAATTTTTTCTCTTCAAACTACTTTTGACATTATCTTTCTTCATGCTTTGATATATCTATTCAAATGTGTATCAATTATAGTTTAAAAGTTGTGTAGGATCAAGCTTAGCATGCCTCTAAGTATGAGAAATGTTTTATGTTTGATAATGATATTTATTCACTCACCCTTTTTTGGCATTGTCTACATATGCATTTAATCTAAGAATGCTTGTGTATGTTTTGTATTAGTACAAATAAATTAAAATTGCACAAGTATCTTACCTACACTCCTTCTTTTGCACTCTTAAAAATTAAGAAAAGTGGTTATATTTTTCTCATAAAATCTATTAATTTGCAAAACAAGTGTATTCGGAGAACTTTGTACAAAACAAAATTATAAAATAAATGACAAAGATAACTCCACCAAACACTACTTAAACCTCCTGATAAGTCTTAATGAGCATTGTGAGGTTGAGCACCTTGGAAAGAATAATAAAGTGTCTTGTGCAAATCAACTCTTTCTTTCAAAAATAAGAAAAACCACTTTCTCTTAAAGTACACCGGATCACAAGTCTCAAAATTCAAAATAAAATATGT
Organism: Dactylorhiza incarnata; assembly: GCA_033032865.1. Taxonomy (NCBI): domain Eukaryota; kingdom Viridiplantae; phylum Streptophyta; class Magnoliopsida; order Asparagales; family Orchidaceae; genus Dactylorhiza; species Dactylorhiza incarnata. Next base: position 10,850,484 of record JAWHQI010000015.1, read on the forward strand.
GATCCCCCAAGCACTACTTTGCACCCTGATAAGTCTTGATAAGCATTGTGTGTGCAAAGCACCTTGGTAGTTGTACATTTTTTGTGCATTAAAGTGTGTGGAAGTAATCTTATTTGTGTTTTATTGTGCTTCTTACTTTACATATTACTTGTATTTTTGATTAAAACATTTGTTTACTCTCCTCAAATTTACACTTATGTGCACATCATTATCTTCCATAACACTTCTTCTCATGAGTATTGGATCCTAATGCTAATTCTATATTACTTTTTATTTATGAAATGCACTAGATAACCTAGCATGTGTTCTATAATGTTTTTTGTATGTTTTTGAAATTAAGAATTAAAGTAACATTGTGGTCATCTCTTTTTGATAAACATTATTTCATGCTTGGTTATTCTAAAATTTAAAACTGCAAAATGATTTCCAAAAACATCATTTTGTGTGATCTTTACCTCATATTTTTTGGATTATCATTACTATTTGCTATAAGTCTTCCGCATATTAACCATATAAGTGTTTTTTACCTTGCGCTTTCATGCTTATTTCATATCTCGTATTATTTGCATCATCACTTATTCTTAAAAATTCCTATCTTTCATTAAGTGATAGATTTCCTTGGAACACTTTTTATTGGTTACTTCAAACATAAAAATCTTTAATGCTAAAAACTCTGAAATTTTGTAATAACTCTGATCTATTTCAATGAAAAACAATTCTAAACCTCCTTATCATTTACCTAAAAAGCTCAATCATGCCTTCTCTTTTATTTACACATTTTTTAGTGCTTTGTATCCCTACCCACTTTTGCTAATAACAAAGGGGGAGAACTAACATGATAAATATAACCCGCTATCAAAAACCCAACATGACAAATTAAGATGATAGCTTACATATTAGGGGAGCATTCACTTAGGGGGAGCATGTATTTAGGGGGAGCAAGTCTAACATGCTAGAATCAATTATTATCCTAAGTCATCACTCTCACACACATACAAGTATAGTTTCATCATGCTTATCAATTAATGCTTTGATTTAACATTAATGGATTTGTTATTATCAAAAGGGGGAGTTTGTTGGAACATGGTCCTCCGCATCTCCTAGGTTTGAGAATAACAAATCTTATGTGTATTTGATCTTGTGTGTTTAAGTGTGCAGGTTAGCATAGTCCACATGACTCAAGGAGTACTCATGATGTCTGCCCCCAAATTTGAGGCCACAATTCGAAGAGGCTCACTAGCGCCGGCGGTAGCGATAGCGCCCGGCGCTAGCGTTGATCTGCACGATTCCGGCATCATTTTTAGAAGGAGCTAGCGCCCGGCGTTAGCTACTAGCGCTGGCAGTAGCATGGAGCACAAGAGGCATGGAGCAATATGTTGCCGCGGATTGAAGATCCTGCCGCGCAAAACATTTCCTAATCCGGGCTAGCGCCGGCGGTAGCGCTAGCGCCAGCGGTAGCGCTTGGGCTATAAAAGGACCCCCTCTCCTCTTGTTTTCGTACACCAATTGCATACAACTCAGAGAGACAGTACTAGAATTCCAGAGGCATATCTTGGCCAAAATTTGAGGTCCCGGCGAAGCTCTGCCAACTTCTGAAGGAGGATTCCATCACGCCGAAGCAAAACGAAGTCCGCTTCGACAAACGCTGATTCTACAGCGGATCTTCGCCTCCATATTCAGAAGTTCATCTTAAGGGAAGTTGTTATTATTTTATTTCTCTTTTATCATTGTAAACGGTAGTGAAATCACCTCATGTTGGCGACTAGGTCTGGGGTAGACTTAGGGCTGAAATTCGCCTCGTGTTGGCGACTAGATCTAGGCTAGTTCTAGGGGGTGCTAGAGGCCACATCTGGGGAAGGATTGGATTGAGCGGCTAGAGTCCAAATCCGGGGAGGATTAGGCTAGGGCCACCGGTTCGCGGGGAAGCGAGTCGGGATAGAAAACAAAAAGAGCTTTTATTATTCCCCTCCGATCTCTGGCGTCATCGAGATCAAGTTTGGTAAAACTTATTTATTATTAATAAAGCTTGTCTCCTTTTTGTTTTACTTCACTTATTTCATGTCTTTAATCTTGCAATAATTCAAAGTTTTTAAATATAATCTATAGTTTTTGAAAACCCTTATTCACCCCCCCCCCCCCCTCTAAGAGCGCCGACCGATCCAACAGTGTCTTGGTTTTGTAAGAAACAGACATCTGTGTCAACATCAACAGCTGAAGAATAATATATTGCTGCAGGCAGTTGCTGCTCACAGATACTGTGGATACAAAATCAACTTCTAGACTATGGTATCAACTTAAATAATTCAATTATATTTTGTGACAATACTAGTGCAATATCTATAACACAAAATCCAATACTCCATAGTAGGACTAAATACATAGAAATTAGGCACCACTTTATCAGAGATAATATGGATAAAAATAAAATTTGCCTACAATTTGTTACTACTGATTTGCAAAGGGCTGATATTTTCACCAAACCCTTGGATGAAAAGAAACATATCTTCTTTATAAATCAGCTAGGAATGATAGATAGAGATTCAATCGATTAAAAATTAAATTTTCTACTTATCCCATCACTTCATCGAATTGAGATCGATGAAATCTAGTCATTCGTCGAACGGAGAACGACAAAGTCATCTAGATCGACGAACTGAGATCGATGAAAATTTATTTTTCGTCAAACGCAGTTTTGATGAAGCCTATGTTTCTGATCTTTCCTTATAATCAAATATTTTATTTCATTTTAACTATATGCCTACAGAAATTGCTTCTCTTTCCAGTTCCTTTGCACTTGATCGCAATTTTCTTTTGTAGGAACAATGGCAATATTTCTTCAAAAAGATTGCATCCTTCCCTACCTCCTCATCTATCCCTTCTTCTAGGTGCCTAGCTTCAGGCCTTCCTGAAACTAGGCAGGGGGAGAAGTTTCATGAAGAAGGTCCTTTTGATAGGTGGAGAAGTTTCATGAAGAAGCTCCTTTTTATAGGGGGAGATGTTTTGAAGAACTCCTTTATGATAGGGGGAGATGTTTTATGAAGATGCTCATGTTTTAAGGGGAGATGTTGCATGAAAAAGAAAAATTAGTTATTTAAAGAAGCTACAGCAGTTTTAGTTTGAAGATTCATATATGACAAATACAGATGCAGCTTCAGAAATAATTCAGATATGATAGATTTAAATGTAGATTGGTAGCAAAGCAGATTCAATTATTGCTATAGTTCAGATCAACAAAAGCTAAAGCTGAAAAATGCAGATTCAGATTATAAAGCTTTTCAGTTCCAGTTCCAGTTCAAGTTCCATTTCAAGTTGATTTGGTGAAGTCACCTCCAATTTTTGTTCCAAAAATTTTCAGAAAGCAAGATTCAGTTCAGATAAACAAAGAAAAATGTTGAAGACAATGATTTCTAAGCAAAGCAAAAGATGCAAATGCAGATTCTAAAATATTGTTTGATATAGCAGATACAGCTCAGATAATCAAATTTAGAAAGCTGAAGGCAATGCCAGAATTCAGAAAGCAAAAGGTTTTGATTATTTGTTTTCAATGTAAAATTTCAAAACTTAGAGTATCATATTTTATATCTGCTGAAATATTTAAAATCTATCAGATATGTTTGCTCTGTTGTTTTGTTGTTTATTTTTCAATTTTTGTCAAATCGTGTCCTAACCCAAATAGGGGGAGATTGTTAGAACAATCCTATTACTGATTTGGGCTAGGATCACTATCTGTTGACTAGGACTAAGTTGAGCCAATTGTATAGTCCAAGGGTCAAGGTTTTAGGCTCTTAGAACTAAGGAAAAGAATCAATTTCTATATTCGACGAATTCCACATTGCGTTCGATGAACTCCATCCCGCGTTTGACGAACGACATGCTGCAGTTTGATGAACTTGCCAAGGTTCTGCGTTCGACGAACTCATTCTGCGTTCGACGAACTCCTCTCTGCGTTCGACGAAATGATCTCAACGGTTAATGAACTTCAGTCCCAGGGGTTGAGCAAGTCTCAGCGGTTGACCAAGTCTCAGCGTTCGACCAAGTCTCAGCGGTCGACGAATTGATTCGGATTGACAAATTCTTATTTCAGCTCGATGAATTTCAGACAGATCAGTTTTATTCTATTCTCCGAACTCAGATCATCAGCAACGGATCTATTCCTTCCAGATAAGTCAAGGAATATATCTTTCCTTTTATTACTCTCATATTCTGAGAAAATAGCCGTTGACATATTTTGAAAAAGGACACTTTCATGGAAAAGGAAAAGAAATAAAGCGTATCAGATTTACAGTTCCAAGAATATCTCTTCTGAATATTTTATTCCTTACATTAAAAGATTTGAATTTCAAATCAGTCAGAGATTTCTTTAAGGAAAAATAATGAAGAAGTATAACAGCAGTACAACAAGATAAAAAAAGGAGAAGGAAGAAACAGTCGAGAGAAAGATATACAGAAAGAAAAAGAAAAGGCTTTGATATCTTCATCTTCCTCAAGCAGCAGCTCTCTCAATCTCTAAGAACATCAACAAATATTCTCTCAGTTTTTTGCTGCAAGTTTTAATCTTCAAAAGAGCAACAATAATCTGAGAAACATTTGTCACTCAGATTCATCAGCTATCAAGGAAGATCTACATTCAAGAGAAAGCTCCATCCTCAACTATCAACTATTTTTTATCAGATAGGGGGAGCTTTACAACAATAAATCCACTAGTCTTCTCTCAGATTATTGATAGAGAAGAACTTCATAACCCTCCTTATCTCATCTTGTACAGGTTTATAACTCCCTTCAAAAGTTAACTCCTTGGTGGCAGGGCACCTGATCAAAAACATGTAGTTTGGTTTGAGCACTTGATCAAAAGCTCAGTTAGTGTATTGGGCACCTGATCAAAACCCCATTGGTGATAGGGCACCTGATCAAAAACCTAGTGGATTCCTACCAAGGGTGGTAGAAGAGTAGACATACCCAGGTTTATTGGGGAACTGCTATAAATCTTTGTGTCCTCTGTGTTTGTGTGATTTTCTGTATTGTGGTGTGCTTTATTTTTATTTTGTTTTTATAACTCACTCTGTTATACACATAAATATCACTATTTTAATTCTGCTATAAAAATAAGTGAAAAACTTTTTAATACTCTATCCCCCCCCCCCCCCCTAGAGTGACTTTAAGATCTAACCTCACTTTCATTGTGCATTTAATTTTTTAGCCTAAGACCCCTAAAAGTCCATTTAAATCCAATTTTGAAAGTAATTTCATTAGTCCTAATAATATCATTTATCAAGTTTAGCATTCAATTTATAATGATAATATAAGACATTTATAGGCAATGGATTTAAAAAAAAGGATAAAACATATAAAAAAGAAAAGATATATCACTTGAAAACTTTATGACTTTATATTTAATTTAATTCAATTTGATTTGATAAACCTTAGGCTTAAAATGTGAAAGTCATATTGCATAATATCTAAGTGACCTTAGCGTGTTGGCTCAAAAAATAAGAAAACAAACAAAAGAAAAAGACATTAAGCAAATCATGAAGTAGAGTTTTGATATTTCATTTATAATTCTACTTCATGCAAATGATTGGATACTAACGAATGAGAGATTTAGGCATCAAAAGGGGTCCAAGTGGGATGGTTCCTTTGGGCACCCATATACATCATGTTGGCTTTTGGGGAGATAGAGATGAATGGGCCTTTACAACTGGAGTTAGTGTTTCATTTTTAATTTTTGGCCTCCATTCATACTTTACTTATTTATCTTTTAAATTCATATTATGATTATTTAACATCTTTTTGTAATGATAGTTGTTTGAAAATTTATTTATTTGGGATTTATGTTTATTCAAATTATTTTTCAAAATACATTGATGTTGATAATCATAATGAATTTTATTATATGGATTCTTTGAGAGTTTATAAGAGTGATGGTCTTTCTTAAGAATTGAATGTTGAAAAAGTGGGTTACAATATGTTTTAAATGATTGGTTCTTATTTTGATGATTTTCATGTCCACTCTTTCTTATAGACATACTCTTATAATATGAAGTTAAGGTTTTAGACTTTTGATAGTTTGATAAACTAAAAATAAAAGATTTTTTATCATATTAAAATTTTTGAATAAACAATTTTAATGATTCTTGTTTATCCTGTAAATTATCATTTTCTTATATCAAATTTTCATTATGCTCTTTTGAAGTTAAAAGACCTTTTTCCAAAACCTTGAGTTCTTCTTTAAAAGTATTATAATCAAAACAAGGTTTAGCATTTTTAATTAAAGAGCATTAAAGAGAATTTGAAACATCAATATAAGATTCTACTTTAGCGTTTGCTTTTACAGTTTTATTTTCTAAACGTAATTTGGAATTAGCCTGTTTCAACTTTGAAATTTTACATTTAGCAAATTTAAGCACACGAAATGTAGAAATTGAATTTGTTACAAAAAGAGAAGATTTAGATTTTCTTACCTTGCTATAGTTTACGTCTTCTCTTTTGCTTGATGTTTTGCTATCAATTGAGTTCAATATTGTTTCTCTCTTAGATATATCTTCCTCCAAGCATGAGTCCTCATCGATTTCTTCTCTTGGATCCATAAGGAATTCCTCTTGTTCATCATCTGTGGAAGGAAGACTATAAGTATTCTCAAGAAATTTCCAAACTTCAAAAGCAGTAGGAAGCGTATAAATAAGTTTGAAAATATTTTGATCTAGAGCACAATATAGACTATTCATAGATTTGGCATTTAAAAATATTTCATTTTTATTTAGAATAATTGAGGGCATTTTAATTGTAATATTCCAAACTTTAATATCCAAAGTTTTAAGAAATTTTTCCATAAGTGTTTTCCACCCATTATAATTTTCACCCATTAATAATGGTGGACATAATGATTTTTTATTTTCATAAAAATTATCCCCTCTAGAAGATGCGAGATCATGAAGCGCCATTATTCCCGGTTGTGAAGGCGTATTGGAATAACCTAGCTCTGATACCACGTGTTGGATCTTACGACGCCCTTAGAGGGGGGGGGGGGGGGGGGGGGGGGGGGGGGGAGGGGTGAATAAGGGTTTTATGGAATTTTAAACCTTAATTAAATTTATCAAAGTTTGTGACCAAAATTTAGGAATATTTTATAAGAAAATATATTTTGATATCTCAGAAAAGATTGTATTGAAGATTCCTTTTTAAACAAGAGAAAAAAAATACTTTTTGTTAACTATTGCTAACCCCTAGCATTAAGTGTTAACGCTGGGCGTTAGCTCTCCAGAAAATTTTCCTTAGCACAAAAAAATTGTCACAGTGATTTTACTTATGAAATCTTAAATGAAATACAATTCCAGAAAATCAGAGATAATGAAAACGATTATTGTATTTCAAAGATAATTACACAAATGTTAATTTTAATACTTTGATTAAAATATAAATTAAAACATTCTTGAAGAGGAAATAAAATCAATTGAATAGAACATTAAAAGACATGATTTTATTTCATAATAAATTGAATACACAAATGTTTGATTTCTATAATGCTAGAAATCAAGGCGAGAATATGTAAAAACACATTCTGTTGTTTCACCAGTCCTTCTCCCAAGGACCGGTTGGCTATAGCCTATCTTACCCCAGATAAGGCCTCTAGCCACCCCATAGATCTACCCTCGACCTAGTCACCATGCGCAAGGCGGTGAATTATCCCCTAAGCCACACAAGGACCAAGTCGCCAACAATCGCAGCGAATTTACCCACGGAATCCTTCCCAGAATCCGACCTTCTCCCCGAACGATTTCTCCACACAAATTACAAAAGGAAAAAGTAAAAGACACAAGATAAAGATAAAGTAAGAGAAACTCCCCAAGAAATTCTGAAGGTGAAGACGAAGGCGATGTAGATGTTGGCGTTCTAGAAGTGATCGTCCTTCGTATGGAATAAGCGTTGAAGACCTTCTCCTTCAAAATATTCTTTAGATCTTCATGTTAGCCAATGAGAGATCTCTTAATTGTTTTAGACGAGCCTCTCTCAATAGTATCAAAATTCTGGAATCATCTCAAAATAATGAGAGGGGCTGCTCTTTAAATAGGCATGGGAGCTAACGCGTGGCGATAAGAGTTAACGCCAGCGTTAGTGATCGTGCACTATTGTGGCTGAAATCACGCAACTGTCAAGATCATGGCAGTTTGTGGACTCAACATGGGCATTAAGAGTCAACGCAGGCATTGTCTCTTAGTACTCAAAGGTACTTCTTCTCGACGTCATTCCCTATTCGACGACATCCCTTATCGACGAAAAAGTTAATGCGGGCGTTAACGCTAACGATGGGTGTTGTTTAAGGGGTGTCTAGTTTATCACCTAGAGGGGGGTGAATAGGTTTTTCAAATATATTTTTTCCCCTTTATGATGTTGTGGGTTTCTGATTAATGGATCTATAAAATAAACAGCAAAACACAGAAAACACACAACGATCTATAGAGGTTCCTCAAGACTGGGTGTCTTGAGTAGACCTCTCTCCCTCTGTGCCTACCTAGCAGTGTGCTAGGCTCGGCAAATGCTGCCAAAAGCTTCAGGCCCTCAAGCCTTACAACACAGAACCGCAAGTCCCAACAGCCTAGGCCCGCAAACCCCTACTGCCCCCGATCCCGCAAGCTCGACACTCAAGCCCTCAAGCCCTACAACACGGACCCGCAAGTCCCAACAACCTAGGCCCGCAAGCCCCTACTGCCTCCGAGCATGCAATCTCGACAAGATGCACCTGCAAGTGCACTGCCCTGGCCCTCAAGCCTCACAACTCTCCAGCCCTCAAGCAAGACAAATTGGCTCGCAAGTCTTACAAGAAAAAACAGTAAAGAGACTGTTACTTCTGCTGGATGAAGATCGGCAACTTTAGCATGTTGAAGATTGGCTCCTTATGATTAAAGAAGATTCTTCTGATTCAGATCTTTGACAGTGCAGTTCTTCTTCAATCTCATCTTTTTGCCTGATGTTGAACGATGAATTCTCAGTCAATGAAGATGACTGATTCTTTTGAGAACACTTGAATCTTGTTCTCTTTCTTCTCCACTGAATATACTGTTCTATTGAAGAGTGGCAAGATACTTTTTCTCTTTCTTTTTCTTGCACAGCAAGCTTCTTAATTTTCAAGGGCAACACTGTTCCCTTTTATAGGATGGACAGGTTGTATACCGATCACATACAATTTCTTTTACTGTCAGACGCCCATCTTACAAAGCATGCGCTGATTGGACAGTCAAGCGGCGGCATTAACTGCTGACAGCACGTCCGCAAGATTTGAATTCTGTCTTGAAGATATTTGCATCATTTCAACAACAAGCTATCTCTGACTATGTCGTCGCGATATTCCTTCTTGCATCATTTTGTCGTGACCATATTGTACTCTCGACGACATGCCTTCTTCACGACGATGTTTGTTCTTTCTTGACGACACGGTCACTTTGGTGAACTCGACGATACTGCATCTTCTTTGCGTTCGACGATCTTGCTTCTGCGCTCGACGAACACGCCAAATCTCAGCGGTCGTCGATCTTCCTTATGAGCTCGATGATTTTCCTTCTGCGTTTGACGATAGTGTTCTGCGATCGACGAACTTGCCATCCTTCGTTCGACGATCGGTTTTCATTTGACGATCGGCATTCTTCGTTCGACGATCTTGCTATGTCTCAGCGATCGACGAACACGCTACTTCTCAGTGGATGCTTTGCTCATCATCACGACGACAAGCGTACTTTGTCGACGACATTGCCCATTCTTCTCAACGATATAGTACTTCGTGAAGTCATTAAAGTACATGACATATTGTCGATCTCTGCAAGCATAAACTAGATGGAATGTTAAATACAACTTGCATTTATCATCGAGCTTGATGTGCGATTTCAGCACCGCTAATTAGCAAGCACGAAATGCGATACGATGGCAGTGCACCGGTCGCTCAAGTAATAAAATAGGGAGGAACTCCCCGAATGTCGATCTCTTGAGGAATGCAGGTTCTGGTGAACGAAACGTGTGGTGAGTCGATTGTTACACGAGCGAATAAAGTAAAACAGGGGCGTTGTGACTGGATTCCTAAGCTATTGCGGAAATAAGAGAAATGCGGGTCGAAAAGCACCGCTTCGCAAGGTGTGGGTGAGTGCAGCGGCTGCGATGTCGTGCTTCGGTAAGCGGATGGAGTGTCCATAGTGCGAGGTTTTGTGAGGGCCGTACTCACCTCTTCGCCAACATCACCACTAGCAATTGCTAGATGGCTTCACACACAAACAACCTAGGCTATCACAACAACAATGAAAGCTATTCTCACCACCACATCATCATTGCACATGAACACAAGCAAGGATCCATAACATTAACATAACAAGCATTCGTTCAACAACACAAAGAGAAAGCACAAGCATCAAAGTTTAGAAAGGACCACATAGAAGATGTCACCGCGTCTTGGGTTCTCGGCCGGAGTGAGAGGTTGTCGGGCTCTCTCTGAGCTCGGCCCTCAGATGGTGTGCGAACTCGAAGGAGGCTGTCACCGCTCCAACGATCTTCAGCGCTTCTATGATCTCCTCGGCGAAGAATGCTTGAACTAGTGGCAGAGAATGCTTGCAAATGCTCCGGATGGAGGAATGGCGAAGGAGATCGCTGGAAATGGTCTCCTCTCGTCTCCTCCGGTGGAAAGGGCAAAAATGGCGGGATTCCTGGCTTTTCCCGCGAGGGGAATCTGGTGGCTTTTTTGGTAGCAACATTTCCTGCTTTAAATACTAAACAGGCAGAGTTTTGGTCACGCACGGGCGAACGCACGATCGTGCACTGCCCGTGTAATAATTACTGATAAAAACTGGCGTGAAGACGAAGCTGCGCCGCCCGTGCGATTTACTCACGCACGGGCAAATCTGGCCGTGAGTCAAAACGCACGGGTAAATTCAGAAAAGCTAAAAACAGGAAGAAACAGGCAACCGTGTGTTTTACTCACGCACGGGCAATTCCGCCCGTGCGTCAAAACGCACGACCAAACTCAGATCTCCCATTTTCTTCCCAGATGAGAATGCACGACCGCAACCGTCCGTGCGTCAAGGAAACGCATGACCGTGCGTTGCACATAATCATGAATTATGGGGGAAAACTGGATGATCCGACCACCTGTATACAAGATAAAATAGCTGGGAAAACACATCCAGCACTAGATAAACATAGAGTAAGGGATGGGAGCACCATGTGCTTACCCCCAATAACAAGGAGCGCAAATGCACACCGAAACGGGCCTACGAGTGCACCTAGCAAGGAATAACAAATATGATCGAAAACATGCCTAAAGTTTAGTGCATCGACTAGAAATACGGCCAAGATGAGTCCATAAATGTGTATATAAATGGGACTCATCACACCCCCAGACTTAACCATTTGCATATCTCGGACAAACTACTCAGCTCTCCTGTCGGAACAATTGGATGTTATAGTGAGTTTGAGCGGAAGAGACCTATGCGAAGTCGCATGCACACATGCATAGAAATACATTAGAACAGAATTAAACTTAAGATTATATCTAACTATTTCTAGAACAGTGATTTGAAATTTACTTTACTTGGATGGTGAATCTCGGGGAATCTTTCGGTCGCGCAAAAGGAAAAATAGCGTGACGAATGAGTAGAGTATTACTCGAATCAAAGCTCGGGACAAACTCCTAAGAAATCCATCAAAGTCGGTGTCCATAGGCTTGCACGTTCGCACTCTCTCTACTACATGAGACGACTCGTTTTTAAAATCAATAGGACTTATGGGTTAGGATTGGGCTTAGGTTGAGTTTAGGCTAGATAAGTAGAAGGATGATGGGAATCGCATTCAACATAAACTGAGCACTCAAGAGAATTACAATCACCAATACAACATTTTCAAGAATTACACAACACCCCCAGACTTCAACTGAACACTAGGTGCGTGCTAAGCCAAACATAATTTGAATTTGTCGAGAGAATATTCATTTTGAACAACCCTTTTTTTTCTTCTTTTCTTTTCTCTTCTCGACAAAATAACTTTTGTAGGCACAATAAAAATGGCTCCTTTAGCTAATTCAAAGCTGCCATACACCACAGAGATAACACCAAATGCGATCGATAAATAAATTTCTTTCAGCTCAAAAGTTGGTGCGAAAATAGGTTTGTCCTTATGGCTTTGGTGAAATTTTAGTGGAGCTAAACAAGGAGGAAAGGTAGGCTCAAGTGGGCTTGCAAAGGTGATTACGTTGGTAAGGATTAAAAGCACAAACGGATCAAGAAATGGTCTATATCACATTTTATAATGAGTACTTCAACGCAATCGTTTCAAGAGTAGCCTAGTGCAAGTTCTAGCCACCGAGAAAGGTTGTCCTTCCTTCCGACCCTAGTAATAAGCTACTATTAGTCCAGCTACACTCGACCTTATGCTACCGTTGAATTCACCGGATTCACCACTAAAGTAAAATAAATTGCAGCTACTATAATAGAAATAATTAAATTATAACTTTGAATTTTATTCTACTCTAATTGAATTTCTAGGCGTGACGGGAGCATTTGACTAGAGCACTACTCGAGTCAACACGTTTCTCTACTCCTCACTCCTACACTAACAATCCAATTCTTACGAGCGGGGAACCTCGCAGCAATATCCAATAAGCGTGCGTGATCAAGTGCGCATGAACTAGGTGCAAGTGTATGCAATGTGTGCAACAAAATAATAAATCCTAACTCAGCACATTCTAACATGTCATGCAAAGTGTGTGCACGTGCACAGCTCGCTCTCTCCCCCAGACTTGATCAAAACTAAATAAAATAGAGAATTTAGGAATTCGAAAAATAGGGGTAGAGAGGACCTTTGCTCATAAATGAGCATGCCAGAAGTGCGGTAGTTCCTTCATTAAAATTTTCTCCTTCCGCATCCACCAAGCGAGAGCTTCAACCTACAACGTTAGCAAAAAGAAAATAACAGAACATAAAAGAAAAATAAAACGCAAACGGAACCAGGTGGTTCCCATGGGTTGTCTCCCAAGAAGCCCTTTTGTTTAACGTCCTTAAAGGTGGACCAAATACCTGTATTAAAGCATAGTTCATAAAATCTAGGAATAAGCAAAAGCTAATAAATCCTAATTATTATTACAAGCTCAAAACAAATCAGCTATAAGCTGATTTGAAGTAGTAACAACTGATGAAAGAAAAAGGTCCGGGGACCAGGTAGTAGGTGTGGAAATTAAGTAGGATGCTCAGCCTCCAACCCCAAATCTCCTCCTTTTTCACTCTTTTCTTCTCCTCCAGTATTATGTCTTCAAAGAAGAACCGCTTGCCCCCTTGTAACCAATCCTCAAAGGGAAGCACCAATGATGATGAGGAAACAAGATGTTTCTTCACTGTACCTACCTCATCTCGCCAGGATTTCGGCCCTTCCATGCATAATGTATGATCAACCGGAGGAGGGGCATCCTGCATCCTTGTACATAAAGAAAGGGGGTCAGGAAATAAATTGGAAGAAAAACTAAAAGAAATCTCATCTGAGGGGATAATCCCGGCTTCATCCACCATAGGGTGCGGTAATGACAAACTGATGATATCATCGAAGATTTCACTAGACTCAACAGCGCACACAATGGCCTCCTCAATAACTGGGACTTCCTCGCACTGGACCGAAACAGTTGCTTCAGCACAATCGAGACTGTCCTCCTCCATGAGAGTGGGCACGACACCACGCAAGTCTACAACATGCTGCAAATTGACCTCAATGACAATATCAGAAATAGATATAGATTCGTGTGTAGTGGGAGAAGACGTGCTTCTTAAGAGTTCGGGCTCACTCTCCACACAAAGGCACAAATCCATGCAAAGTGGTATGTGAACCAAAGAGGTATGGGAGGTTGCATCAGAAACAGAGTCATGAGGGACACTGATGCATGTGTCGATTCCAGAGACTTCAAAAAGTGAAGGTGGAAGTGACACGTAACCAAAGGAAGGGGCTGTGCTCGCAGAATTCGAAGATGGTACGATCCAGATATCCGGCTCATCATCATCTTCCAGTTGGCGAAGGTAATCAGCACAGTCCTTCAAGGCATGCTCTCTACTTTTGCAAAATAAACACTGCTTCACCGGCTTCGCCGGCACCCAAGGTGCGGCAGCCGAGTAAAGTGCGACAACAAAGGCGCGGTAGAGGAGCCAAAAGATTTATGGGATCCATACGGTTTCTGAATGACACCATACTCTTTGGGACACCTATCACTAGCGTGGGATGTGTCCCCGCACCAACGACATCGGATATTCAAATGCGCCCACATGACACAGAAGAAGAAAATAGCATACTAAAGGATAAATTAATGAAAATAAAAGACTCAATCGAAAACAATCGATTCACAACCAACATCTCATCACGCCTGCAGTCCCCGGCAACGGTGCCAAAAACTTGATGCGCGATTTCAACACCGCTAATTAGCAAGCACGAAATGCAATACGACGGCAGTGCAGCAGTCGCTCAAGTAATAAAATAGGGAGGAACTCCCCGAATATCGATCTCTTGAGGAATGCAGGTTCTGGTGAACAAAACGTGTGGTGAGTCGATTGTTACACGAGTGAATAAAGTAAAACATGGGCGTTGTGATTGGATTCCTAAGCTATTGCAAAAATAAGAGAAATGCGGATCGAAAAGCACCGCTTCGCAAGGTGTGGGTGAGTGCAGTGGCCGCGATGTCGCGCTTCGGTAAGCGGATGGAGTGGCCATAGTGCGAGGTTTTGTGAGGGTCGTACTCACCTCTTCGCCAACATCACCACTAGCAATTGCTAGATGGCTTCACACACAAACAACCTAGGCTATCACAACAACAACGAAAGCTATTCTCACCACGACATCATCATTGCACATGAACACAAGCAAGGATCCATAACATTAACCTAACAAGCGTTCGTACAACAACACAAAGAGAAAGCACAAGCATCAAAGTTTAGAAAGGACCACATAGAAGATGTCACCGCGTCTTGGGTTCTCGGCCGGAGTGAGAGGTTGTCGGGCTCTCTCTGGGCTCGGCCCTCAGATGGTGTGTGGACTCGAAGGAGGCTGTCACCGCTCTAACGATCTTCAGCGCTACCATGGTCTCCTCGGCAAAGAATGCTTGAACTAGTGGCGGAGAATGCTTGCAAATGCTCCCGGATGGAGGAATGGCGAAGGAGATCGCTGGAAATGGTCTCCTCTTGTCTCCTCCGGTGTAAAGGGCAAAAATGGTGGGATTCCTGGCTTTTCCCGTGAGGGGAATCGGGGGGCTTTTTTGGTAGCAGCATTTCCTTCTTTAAATACTAAACAGACAGAGTTTTGGTCACGCACGGGCGAACGCACGATCGTGCACCGCCCGTGCGATAATTAATGATAAAAACTGGCGTGAAGACGAAGCTGCGCCGCCCGTGTGATTTACTGACGCACGGGCAAATCCGCCCGTGCGTCAAAACGCACGGGTAAATTCAGAAAAGCTAAAAACAGGAAAAAATAGGCGACCGTGCGTTTTACTCACGCACGGGCAATTCCGCCCATGCGTCAAAACGCACGACCAAACTCAGATCTCTCGTTTTCTGCCCAGATGAGAACGCACGACCGCAACCGTCCGTGCATCAAGGAAATGCACGACCGTGTGTTGCACACAATCATGAATTCTGGGGGAAAACTGGATGATCCAACCACCTGTATACAAGATAAAACTGCTGGGAAAACACCTCCAGCACTAGATAAACATAGAGGAAGGGATGGGGAGCACCATGTGCTTACCCCCAATAATAAGGAGCACAAATGCACACCGAAATGGGCCAAAGAGTGCACCTAGCAAGGAATAATAAATATGATCGAAAACATGCCTAAAGTGTAGTGCATCGACTAGAAATACGGCCCAGATGAGTCCATAAATGTGTATATAAATGGGACTCATCAGAGCTGAGCACTTCTTCAAATCAGGAACATTGCAGGGCACTGTTCCCAACAATCTCCCCTTATTTGAAGAAGTCATAACCCACTCAATGATAAATGCCATTCACATAATAGACTTTAACATTTGAGCAGATAAACATGTAAGAATGACATTTCAGTAAAATTGAGTAAACACAGAATCTTGACCATTTTATAAATAGTGTCAAATGTTTTCAAAAGTTTTGATATTTCTATATTTAGCCCCCTTAAGGTTTTAGCCATCTATTTCTCAGGTGCTCTTGTATCAGCATCATCCTTTGCTTTCTTGCTACTGACTTCCTGCTACTTACCAGCTTGCTCTTCAGTAGGCTCATCATAGTATAGAGGAGGAAGATTCATCGATTCCCGGATAGTGTTTGAGGTCTAGATGGCATGATTACTGATGGCCTGTATTTCTGATTTCTCCCCCTTTATGACTTCTTCAGATATCCCCCTTGGAGATTCTCCTCAGAGGCCAAAATCTTGTTTTTGAGCATGTGAATTCCTCCTTCCAAGTGATTTTTGGTTTCAAGAAGGTGACTATCTAGATCTTTACTATGCTGATCTATGCTTTCTGTGATCTCAGTCTTGTGTTCAGTCATCCTTTGGTGGACGCAATGTAGGCCTGTTCTATGCTTTTGATAATCAATGATTGATTAGTCCCTAGGTTGGATAAACCCTTGTGAGAATGGGCAGTGAGTTCTTGTAGACTTTTCACATCATTTCTTAGGGTTGCTGTTTCAGCAGATAGTTCCCTTCTTAGATTACTGATAGCAGAAGTGACATAGGCTTCCAGTTTTAATCTTTGCTCTTCTAGGAGCATCTTTATTTGAGATAAGAGTAAGGGCTCCTCTTGTCTATTCTCTGTAGATGAGTTCTCTAGTTCCTCTCCTTCATTCCCTTCCATTATTGGAGATAGAGATTTGCCTATTGGTGAGTAGCTAGGCTCACCCTCCTTCTCAGGACCTTGCTGATCATTGCCAGTTTCTCAGTTGTCCTCTTGCATTGCTGATTCAGAATAATCAGCATCCTTAGCCCCCATGATCTTATTGATCACTGCTTCTATTTGAGCAGGGAGCTCAATGTTCTTCTCCCCCTCAGTTTCAGCACTTCTTGGATCCGTTTATGCAGATATCCTGGATCCTTGACTTAGATCAGAGGTCCGTAGGATGACATTCCTTGTTTCTGCAGCTGCCTCTGAGTCCGATGGAGGTGAGCTGTTTCCTGACTCACTTCCTTCAGATAAGCTCTCTCTCTCTCTCTTTCTCTTCACGTCTTCCGCAGTTTTCAACTCCGTGGGGAGTTTTGTTAGAGTTTTCTCCCATCTTTCAAAGATTTTGATGTCCATCCGTTTCATGTGATGTATTTTTACTCCATAACTTTTGTTGAAGTTTTCAGGGTAGGATTGCAGGAGGTATAATGATAAAATTCTTCCAAGATTTGGAGCTTGACAACTTTCTTGTATCCTCTTGAAGATATGCTGACCCCAGTTGGTCCTTTTACTAAGGATTATCCTTGCCATTATTTCGAACATTGGTTTAGATATTCTATCATACGATCCAACCTTGCAGAGAAGAGATTTACCTACTATGTCGGCCATCAGTTTTCCTTGTTGATTAAGGTTTTTCCTTTTCATGGACCCATAGGTCTTGCTAGAATGCTCGCACCATGCCAGAGCCTTTTCAAGGTCTTCTTGGGTGACCTCTTCATCGGCTTCCCCCATTGCGAAAGTCGGCAACTGAAGTGCCCTAGCCAATCTTTTAGGATTTACATTGACCTTTGTCTCGTTGATTAATCTGTTCACGGACGTTCCTTTTGAGTTACCTTTGGCATTTGAGTAGAACTCCATCACTTCTCTTTTGAGAATCACTGTTTCTTCGGAGAGAACAAATTCCAGGCCGACGATGTCTAATAGCTTAATGGCATCTTGAATTCCTTCTAGTCCTTCCTTGAAGCCATTCCTTACGACCTCACTTCCTTCAAAGAAGAATCCTTCCATCCTTGGCGCCATCTTTTGTTTGATTCAGGAGAGCTTCAGTGTCGTCGACTTCTTTACTCTTGGAAAGGCGGGGAACACGACGGCTTTTTAGGGCTAATGTAGAGAGTGTTTTAACCTTAAGACATTTGATCTTATTTATAATGTCCGAGTTGGAAGTTGAAGTGTCATTTGTTAAATGTCTGACTAATTCGGGTTTAGCTGTAATGATTGAGCTTAGACCTAATTAAGAGACCGTTGATGATTAGATGTCGTCGCGATGCAGATCTTTTGACGATATCAATCATCACTCCGAAGATATGGTTTTTGAAAATTACTTTTACAATATTAGATGAAGATGAGTTTAAACATTACCATGGTTACCTTCACCATAGCCTCTAGTCTCCTTGAGCTAGTGGCTCCCCCTCGATGGAATGTCCACTTATCTTTACTTCTAGCTCCCCCTAGATTAGTGCACCTTGGTATGTGGTAAGCTTTTCTTAGTCCAGAGCTGAGCCTGGAGCACATATTGTCCATTAGCCTTGTTTAGTTTTAATGGCTAAATGGACTACCCTGCAAGATAGATTTAATATCCCTTAGGAACCCAATGTGACTTGGGTCCTAGGTTCTTGTTAGCATAATGGGAAATCCTTCTACTCACCGCATCCCTTCCATGAGGTCTCTCCTTTGCATTAAGCACACTAGGGTTGTGCCAACAGTCGATGGCAAAGTGTCCCACTTTGCCACAGCACCAACATTCATGGATGTTGTACCTTCTTTTCTGAACAATTTTTAAAGTATGTTCAGTAGAGAAGGCAGCAGCATTCTTCCTATCTCTCTCAGCCAAGAGCTGACTACCTACTCTAGTATCATTGTTTCTTCTTGATTTTATCTGTTTGTTAGCAATAGATGTCAGCTTGGTGGCTGACAGGGTGTTGATGGCATCAGATATGTTCAAGTGAGAATTGATCATACTGGGGCTACTAGTCTGCTTCTTATCTGGAAGAGATTGAGAAAATATTGCACCTTTATCCTTGAGAGTGGGGGCTGGGACACCAAATACAAATGGTCCATAATGGGCCATTTGAATTTCCTCATAGGGAGCCTTTAATGCACTCATCCCCATGCCCTTTCTCTTTCCATAGTTAGGAGCATTTTCATGACAAGTGGAGCTTCCATTCATCCAGTGACCATGGACACTGTCCTGATCATACCTATTTGAGGGAAGCACTACCTTCTGAAAGGTGGTATGAGGCTCTGCTTTAGTTTTGCCCTTTTTTTCATTCCCAGCATATATTGCCCCTTCATTGTAACCCAATCCCCTCCTATTTCCGTAGGAGGAGAAGGTGTCATTGATGGGCAGTACAGTTTTGGGCTTAAAGAATTGAGCCACCAAGCATCTTTCCTTGAGAAGATCACTCTCAAGTTTCTTGATAAGTTCTTCCCTTTGGCTTCTCTCATTATAAAGTTTGTCTATGATTTTCTTGAGCTCATGTGGATTGGTGTCCTTACAGTAGGACATACCCAGTTCCCCATCTGACTCAACCTTATAAGGCTTGAGTGATTCTAGCTCCCTAGCTTGTTTCTTAACAACCCTCTTGCTCTTTCTCAGAGCTTCCAGGAGGTCACCAAACTATTTTATTAGATCAGCATGGTTCTTATTGTTGCATGATGAGCAGTCTTCTGCATCATCTTCAAAAGATAAACAATTTTCTGATGCACTCTTGGTCTTCTTAAATAAATAATGTAATAGAGGTGTGTAAGTGGTGCATACCTGATCATGATGCGATTCATCATGATCTTCTTCATCTGATAGAGCCATCAACCTATGAACCTCTTCATCCTCAGACAGGGGAGCTCTTATCCTTTCTCCTACTCCAGAGCATTCATCATCTTCCAATTCACTGTCTGAAGTAGTGAGTGGAGCTCTGATGCATACCTCTTCATGAGAGGTCTCTTCTTCAAAATCTTCCTCTGGCCCTTCCATGAGGACTTCTAAGAAATCCCACAAGTCCTTTGTTGTTGTGCAACGACTCAGCTTATGGTGTGTTACCAGATCTACTACACCAGTTAGAATGTTTCTTGCTTCTTTTTCCAATATGGCAAAAAGAGTCTCATCTTTTAACATCGTCATGAAGGGACCTTTTTGAACAATCAAAAACATTCTTGGATCCATTGCCTCCATGAATATTCTTGCTCTAACTTTCCAAATGGCAAAGTTCTCCCTGGACCAGATAGCTATTCATGACTCCATAGCTATAATAGTAAGACACCCAATGGCAGATCTGTTCAAGCTGTTAAGCTTTTCTTTGAACAACCTCTCTCTGATACCACTTGTTGTTTATGGGGTGTCTACTTTATCACCTAGAGGGGGGGGGGGGGTGAATAGGTTTTTCAAATTTATTTCTTCCCCTTTATGATGTTGTGGGTTTCTGATTAATGGATCTATAAAATAAAGAGAAAAACACAGAAAACACACAATGATCTATAGATGTTCCTCAAGACCGGGTGTCTTGAGTAGTCCTCTCTCCCTCTGCGCCTACCTAGCAGTGTGCTAGGCTCAGCAAACGCTGCCAAAAGCTTCAGGACCTCAAGCCTTACAACACGGACTTGCAAGTCCCAACAGCCTAGGCCCGCAAGCCCCTACTGCCCCCGAGCCCGCAAGCTCGACACTCAGGCCCTCAAGCCCTACAACACGGACCCGCAAGTCCCAACAGCCTAGGCCCGCAAGCCCCTACTGCCCCCTAGCACGCAAGCTCGACAAGACGCACCCGCAAGTGCACTGTCATGGCCCCCAAGCCTTACAGCTCTCCAGCCCTCAAGCTAGACAAATTGGCCCGCAAGCCTTACAAGAAAATACAGTAAAGAGACTGTTACTTCTGTCGGATGAAGATCGGCAACTTTAGCCTGTTGAAGATTGGATCCTTATGATTGAAGAAGATTCTTCTGATTCAGATCTTTGACAGCGCAGTTCTTCTTCAATCT
Organism: Dactylorhiza incarnata; assembly: GCA_033032865.1. NCBI lineage: Eukaryota > Viridiplantae > Streptophyta > Magnoliopsida > Asparagales > Orchidaceae > Dactylorhiza > Dactylorhiza incarnata. Next base: position 10,871,362 of record JAWHQI010000015.1, read on the forward strand.
CTTCTTTTTGCCTGATGTTGAACGGCGACTTCTCAGTCAATGAAGATGACTGATTCTTTTGAGAACGCTTGAATCTTGTTCTCTTTCTTCTCCGCTGAATATACTGTTCTATTGAAGAGCGACGGGATACTTTTTCTCTTTCTTTTTCTTGCACAGCAAGCTTCTTTATTTTCTAGGGCAACATTGTTCCCTTTTATAGGATGGACAGGCCGTATAACGGTCACATACAATTTCCTTTACTGTCAGATGCCCATCTTTCAAAGCATGCGCTGATTGGACAGTCAGGCGGCGGCATTAATTGCTAACAGCACGTCTGCAAGATTTGAATTCTGTCTTGAAGATATTTGCATCATTTCAACGACAAGCTATCTCTGACTATGTCGTCGCGATCTTCCTTCTTGCATCATGTCATCGTGACCATATTGTTCTCTCGACGACATGCCTTCTTCACGATGATGTTTGTTCTTTCTTGACGACACGATCACTTTGGTGATGTCGATGATACTGCATCTTCTTTGCATTCGACAATCTTGCTTCTGCGCTCGACGAACATGCCAAATCTCAGCGGTCATCGATCTTCCTTCTGAGCTCGACGATCTTCCTTCTGCGTTTGAAGAATAGCGTTCTGCGATCGATGAACTTGCCATCCTTCGTTCGACGATCGGCCTTCGTTCGACGATCGGCCTTCGTTCGACGATCGACATTCTTCATTCGACGATCTTGCAATGTCTCAGCGATCGATGAACACGCTACTTCTCAGCGGTTGCTTTGCTCATCATCACGATGACAAGCGTACTTTGTCGACGACATTGCCCATTATTCCCGACGATATAGTACTTCGTGAAGTCATTAAAGTACATGACATATTGTCGATCTCTGCAAGCATAAACTAGATGGAATGTTAAATACAACTTGCATTTATCATTGAGCTGAGAACTTCTTCAAATCAGGAACCTTTCAGAGCACTGTTCCCAACACTGGGCGTTAAGAGTTAAAGCGGCGCGTTAAGAGTTAATGCGGGGCATTAACTCTTAAAGCGGGGTGTTAAGAGTTAAAGTGGGGTGTTAACTCTTAAAGCGAAGCGTTAACTCTTAAAGCGGGGCGTTAGCTCTCTTTCCAAATAATCGTCTCCATTCAGTATACTACTCATATGGATGTGTAGCTATAATTCTTGTACAACCTGCACACTATAAACACACAAAAGACAAGATCAAATACAATATGATATTTGTTATTCTCAAACCAAGAGATGCGGAACATATGCTCCAACAAAATGTATGGTCACATGAAAAATGGATATTCTTCTAGTGGGGCCAGCAATGCTCCTCACTGGAAAGGAAGGAACGAACTTGGGTATAGTGTACTTAAGGCTCCACATGAAGAAATAATAATGAAACAACATGGGTCATTCGTATTTGGTCTAACAAGATCAACACTTGTAGCTTAATGCAAGGGGATAGGCCACTCTACAAAGGCCTGCCCCTAAGAAGAACTATGTGGTTGTGCAGTCCATTCCATATCATGCACACAGCCACAATTTCCTTCAGAGGAATGCAAAGAATGCCAATATCTCTTTTCCTGAACATGAGCTTGCACATCAAGCAACCAAAGTTCTTCAGAAAAAGGAGATATAATAGATATAAGTGCTGGTGGTGTGGAAAGGTAAGTCATTTTGCCTTGGACCATTGGTATAGTACTACTGTGCCACATGCTAAGAGAGCCAGTTTAGCTAGAGCATTTTTTAGTCAAAACTCTATTGCAATAGCTAAAAAGAACCAAGGACCCAAAGCTAGCTGGGTTCCTAAGTTAAATTAATTCTTTCTTGCAGGTATGTCCAAAGGCCAATCACATGCTAATATGGTATTTGGAAAGTGGATATTCCAGTCATATGACTAGAATAAGAAGCCTTTTAAAGGAGTATGCCCCAGTGAAAAATGGGCCTAAAGTCATCTTTCATGGTTCAAATAGAGGGGTTACAAAAGGCTATAGTATGATCTCCAATGGCATAGACTCCTTCACAAAAGAATCTTATGTAGAGGGGTTGCAACATAACCTTAATGAGCATAAGCCAACTATGTGACTTAGGGTATGTGGTTGAGTTCCATAAGGATAAGTGCCTTATAAAAGAGTTAATTGACGTGGAGACAATCTTATCATGCATTAGGTGCGAAAATGTGTATTATTTAAATTTCATTTGTTCTACTTCTGACAAACCTATTTGTCTTGTAGCTAATGAAAAAGAGTCTATTTATGTACAATGGCACAAGAGATTAGCTCATCTTAAATACATAATAGTTGTTAGTTAATGGGTGTCGACTTAACACCTAGAGGGGAGGTGAATAGTTTTTTTAAATTGTTTTGTTCCCCCTTGTTGTGTTCTTGTTTTCTTGTTTAGTAGATATAGATGTTGAAAAGCACATCACAGAAAACACACTAAGACTTATGGAGGTTCCTCAAGACAGGGTGTCTTGAGTATTCCTCTTTCCCTCTACACCTACCTAGCAGTGTGCTAGGCTCAGCAAACTCCGCCAATGTCTCCAGACCGCAAGCCTTGCAACTCGGACCCGCAAGTCCGTGCAGCCTAGGCCCGCAAGCCCGTTCACTACACACGAGCCAGCAAGCTCAACACTCAGGCCCTCATGCCCTACATTGCACAGACCCGCAAATGTTGCCTCTTAGACCCGCAAGTCCCTACAGCCTAGGCCCGCAAGCCACTTCACTGCACCCGAGCCCGCAAGCTTGACACGTTTGGACCCACAAGTCTCTGCAGCCTAGGACCGCAAGCTCCTTCACTGAACCCAAGCCCGCAAGCTCGACATGTTTGGACCCGCAAGTCCTCTGCCCTAGCCCTCAAGCCTCAGAGATCTCAAGCCCTCAAGCTTGTTACTTAGATCTGAAAATAGATCTTAAAGATTTGGCCCGCAGGCCTTACAAATAAAGATATATGAAAGTGGAGGTTATATCTTAAATTAACTCTAGAGGGGGGTGAATAGAGTTTTAAAACTTTTTCCCTTAGTTTTATTGCGGAATTAAAAATAGTGATATATATATATATATATGTATAGAGAGTGAGTGATAAAAACAAACACAAAGAAGGCACACTGCACAAACACGGAAAAGTAAAACAAACACATAAGACACAAAGAGCTATAGTAGTTCCCCACTAAACTTGGGTACGTCTACTCTTCTACCACCCTTGGTAGGAATCCACTAGGATTTTTGATCAGGTGCCCTCAGACCAATGATCTTTTGATAAGGTGCCCAAAAACCAAGTAGGATTTTTTGATAAGGTGTCTTGCCACCAAGAGGTAAACTTTTGAAGGGAGTTTTAACCCTGTACAAGATAGGATAGAGAGGGGTTTAGATGTTCTTCTCTGTCAAGATGCTGAGAGAACACTCTAGTGGATGTATATTGAAAAGCTTCCTCTGTCTGATATGAATTTGTTTGACAGTAGATTGGCTGGAACTTTTCTTGAAAGAAATGATCTTCCTGTAGCTGGTAAATCTGAAAGACAATAATGCTTCTCATATTTTTTGTTGCTCTTTGGAGATCTGTACTTGCAGCTGATGACTGAGAGATTATTGTCGATGAAGATGTTCTCAGTAAGTAAGAGATGCTGGAGGAGGAAGAAGATGAAGATCTGTGTGATTTTGTTCTTCTGTTCTTCCAGTATATTTCTCTCTTTCTTTTCCTGTTCATTTTCTCTGTATAACAAAATGTGTTGTGTTTTGTATTGATTCTGTCGTGAAAAACTGCTGTAAGTAATCTATTATATCTTCTTTCCATTTCTTTTGAAAATCTCTGTCAGACATTAATTGCAGATCCCTTATATTAAGGAATAAATATTGTTGGGTATTGTATCCACAATAGCCCTGATTTGAAGAAGTCCCCTTCAAACTAAGATGAATTGTAATTGTATTTGATTATGCACTTTAGCTGTGATGTGACAGGTTATTCCACTCTATGTACAAACCAATGTCAGGTTTCAATGAGTCGTCAAACACAGGCCTATGCAATGTAATCCCTCATTGTATAGACCAAAGTGTTGGCTCATGTGTGTTGGATCGGTCGGCGCCCTTAGAGGGGGGGTGAATAAGGGTTTTAAAAAACTTTATATTTTATTTAGAAAACTTTGGAATATTGCAATATTAAAATAAGAAGACAAGTAAGACAAAAAAGAGAGACAAGCTTTATTGATATTAAATCAGTTTTACAAAACTTGATCTCAATGTCGCTAGAGATCGGAGACAAATAATAAAAGCTCTTTTCGTTTTCTATCCCGACTCGCTTCCCCACGAATCGGTGGCCCTAGCGTCCTCCTTCCCGGATTCGGGCTCAAGCAGCTCTAGCCAATCCTTACCCGGATGTGGCCTCAAGCACCCCCTAGACCTAACCTAGATCTAGTCGCCAACATGAGGCGATTTTCAGCCCTAAGTCCTACCCCAGACCTAGTCGCCAACACGAGGCGATTTCACTACCGTTTACAAAGAAAGACAAATAAAATAATAAAAACTTCCCTTAAGATGAACTTCTGAATATGGAGGCGAAGATCCGTTGTAGAATCAGCGATTGTCGAAGCGGACTTCGTTTGGCTTCGGGGTGATGGAATCCTCCTTCAGAAGTTGGCAGAGCTTCGCCGGGACCTCAAATTTCGGCCAAGATGGGCCTCTGGAATTCTAGTACTCTCTCTCTGAGGTGTATGCAATTGGTGTACGAAAACAAGAGGAGAGGGGGTCCTTTTATAGCCCAAGCGCTACCGTCGGCGCTAGCCCGGATTAAGAAACAATTTGCGCGGCAGAATCTTCCATCCGCGACAACCTATTGCTCCATACCTCTTCTGCTCCATGCTACCGCCAGCGCTAGTAGCTACCGCCGGCGCTATCCCTGATTAAGAAACTTCTTGCGCGGTAGGATCTTTAATCCGCGACAACGAGGCTTTCATTCCTTCTGTGTTCACCGATACCGTCGGCGTTATCCGCTACCGCCAGGCATTAGCGCCTTCCATAACAGCTCCCGGAAACGCGCTCATCAATGCTAGCGCCCGACGCTAGTTGCTACCGCTGGCGCTAGTAAGCCTCTTCGAATTTTGGCCTCAATTTTGGGGGCAGTCATCATGTGGACTCCTTGAGTCATGTGGACCTAGTAAACCTGCACACTTGAACACACAAGATCAAATACACATAGGATTTGTTATTCTCAAACCTAGGAGAAGCGGAAGACCATGTTCCAACAAACTCCCCCTTTTGATAATAACAAATCCATTAATGATAAATCAAAGCATTAATAAATAAGCATGATGAAACTCTACTTGTGTGTGTGTGAGAGTGATGACTTTAGGATGATTATTGATTTTAGCATTTAGAATTGCTCCCCCTAAATACATGCTCCCCCTAAGTGAATGCTCCCCTAATATATATGCTATCAACTTAATCAATCATGTTGGGTTTGCATTTTGATAGCAGATTATATATTTATCATGTTAGTTCTCCCCCTTTTGCATTTTATCATGTTAGTTCTCCCCCTTTGTTATTTGCAAAAGTGGGTAGGGAGACAAAGCACTAAAAATGTGTAAATAGAAGATAATGCATGATCGAGCTTTTTAGGTAAATGACAAGGAGATTTAGAATTGTATTTTATTGAAATAGATCAGAGTTATTACAAAATTTCAGAGTTTTTAGCATAAAAGATTTTTATGTTTGAAGTAACCAATAAAAAGTGTTTCCAAGGAAATCTATCACTTAATGAAAGATAGGAATTTTTAAGAATAAGTGATGATGCAAATAATACAAGATATGAAATAAGCATGAAAGCGCAAGGTAAAAAAACACTTATATGGTTAGGATGCGGAAGACTTATAGCAAATAGTAATGATAATCCAAAAAATATGAGGTAAAGATCACACAAAATGATGTTGTTGGAAATCATTGTGCAGTTTTAAATTTTAGTATAACCAAGCATGAAATAATGTTTATCAAAAAGAGATGACCACAATGTTACTTTAATTCTTAAGTTCAAAAACATATAAAAACATTGTAGAACACATGCTAGGTTATCTAGTGCATTTCAGAAAGAAAAAGTAATATAGAATTAGCATTAGGATCCAATACTCATGAGAAGAAGTGTTATGGAAGATAATGATGTGCTCATAAGTGTAAATTTGAGGAGAGTAAGCAAATGTTTTAATCAAAAAATACAAGTAATATGTAAAGTAAGAAGCACAATAAAACACAAATAAGATTACTTCCACACACTTTAATGCACAAAAAAATGTACAACTACCAAGGTGCTTTGCACACACAATGCTCATCAAGACTTATCAGGGTGCAAAGTAGTGCTTGGGGGATCACATATTTTATTTTGAATTTTGAGACTTGTGATCTGGTGTACTTAAGAGAAAGTGGTTTTTCTTATTTTTGAAAGAAAGAGTTGATTTGCACAAGACACTTTATTATTCTTTCCAAGGTGCTCAACCTCACAATGCTCATTAAGACTTATCAGGAGGTTCAAGTAGTGCTTGGTGGAGTTATCTTTGTCATTTATTTTATCATTTTGTTTTGTACAAAGTTCTCTGAATACACTTGTTTTGCAAATCAATAGATTTTATGAGAAAAAATATAACCACTTTTCTTAATGTTTAAGAGTGCAAAAGAAGGAGTGTAGGTAAGATACTTGTGCAATTTTAATTTATTTGTACTAATACAAAACATACACAAGCATTCTTAGATTAAATGCATATGTAGACAATGCCAAAAAAAAGGTGAGTGAATAAATATCATTATCAACCATAAAGCATTTCTCATACTTAGAGTCATGCTAAGCTTGATCCTACACAACTTTTAAACTATAATTGATGCACATTTGAATAGATATATCAAAACATGAAGAAAGACAATGTCCAAAGTAGTTTGAAGAGAAAAATTGTAACATTGTAGAATTTCTAAATAGTAGATTAAATCATGCTTGATTTTACAAGAAAAAATCATAGAGTTTTTTTTTATAGTTTTAAAGTTTTATATTTTTGTATTTGGTTTTAGCAAATAAAAGCAGATTTTGGTAATTTTTGCTTGTAATTTTTTTTTTTTGTAAAAAGATGAACTTTAAACAAAGGAAACAACAAAAGCAAACAAAGGAAAAACATATTTTTTTTGTAATTTGTTTTTCTATTTTTGTATTTGATTTTTCAAAAAGAAAAGAAAAACAGATGTGCAAAAACTAAATAGTACATATAGATCAAAATATTTTTAGGAATTTTTAGAAATTTTAAAAACACAGAAATTCGAAACTCGACGCTAGCGCCGGTGCTAGCGCGGGAAACAGTAAGTGATTTTTTAGGGTTTTGAAAATTTTGATGTTGGAAGTTGATTAGGTGTCCCAATAGTAGTTCTATGCTGAATTTGCAGAATTTTTGGAAATGTTTTGGATGGTGAAAATGAAGAAAATTGTATTTGTGAGTATGTTTTAATTTGAAGAATCTAGGACACCCAATATAAGTCAAAATATACTAAATCTTGCCTTACCAACTAGTACATATTGTAGAGAATAAATAGAGGTATTTAATGGAATTTTGATTTATTGAAAAATCAGAGGGGCCTGATACCGCCGGCGCTAGAGCTAGCGCTGGCGCTATCGAGGCTTTTGTTAAATCCCCATAATCTTTTTAGATCCGCCGTTTGCTGCCATTTGCTCCCGAAAAAACCTTGAAGAACACTCTGTTCTACACCCAGATCTGAGGTATTTCTTCACTGTTGCTTATGATTTTTGTTTTAAAGCTTCATTGTGATGTTAGAGATGAAGAAATATGAAATTTTAGGTAGATTTAGAAATTAGATCTACACGGTTAGGTTTTCTCCAAGATTTGTGGTTTTGATGAGGTTTTTGTTTTTGAATATGTGAAATTTTTTATTTTAATGAATGTATTTTAATTTTGAAGGAGATTCTTAAATTAATTTTTTCATGAAAGCGTTTCTCGGATTTCTTGGATCTAGTAGTTGTTGTTTAGAAATTATTGAAAATATGAAAATAACTAGTGGATTTTGATTTGGATTTTGATTTTGATTTGGATATAGTAATTGTTTTTTATTTTGATTAACTTGATTTTTGATGTTAAATTCATAGATCTACCTTGATTTTGATTTTTAGAGTATGTGTGAAAACAATTTTTTTTTACTAGATGAAAATTTTGTCATTCTTGTTTTTAATAAGTTTCTATAATGTGGCAGATGGCCCCTAAAGGAAAGAAGAGTACAGAGTTAGCAGTAGAGGCAGTAGTAGTGGGCGTTCCATACATCGTGGAGTTTGACTTGCCACGACACTCTCACATTATGCAGTTATTTGCTGCCTCCGAGGTGCTAAATTTATTTATTTCTGACGGATTTTCTTTCGAGTTAGTGCGATAGTTCTATACGCATTTGGAAGACCCATCATAGACCAGGCAGGATGGAGGAGTGCGGTCACTGGTACAAGGGCAGGAGGTGACTATTACTTATGAGCACCTGAGGCGCGTGTTTGGATTATCCCAGCATTCATATCGGTTGGAGATTGTGGAGAGTTTCAGGGTGGGCAGAGATTGGACTCAGTTGAACATGGTGCTACATAATAAGGAATGCAGAAGTCTGATCTCGTCGGTGTCGACACTCACCGTGGATGCCCTAGTTGTTCAGTATGTATTACGCCACACAATTATGCTGAAGTTGGGTGACACAGCAAAGGTCACAGCCCAGCTCAATTATGTCACTTATTTTATTTTGGAGGAGGAGAAGTTCGACGTGGCGGACTTACTACTTTCCCTGATTCGCTACTCCTACAAGTTGAGGCAACACACCCGACAGAGATACAACAACTTGCCCCTGGGCGTCATCATCCAGCGGGTGATTCAGATGTTGTATCCTTCTATTGAGCTGGGTTTCTACTTGATAGATTGCTACCCTCCTATTTATAGTACTTCACATTTGTGAGCATTAATCAACCCGGATGAGCCATCGACATCAGCTCAACCTCCACTCCGGCGAGGTGCGTCATCTCGAGGGGCTCAAGATGCTCCATATGGGTCCTTTCGAGAGGAGATGGGCGATCGGATGACACGGATGGAGAAGGATGTCTCAGGGATCAAGAAAATGATGAAGTTCATGATGAAGGCTTTAAATTTGAAGCCATCTACTCCAGAGCGGAGGGAGTGGGAGAGCCCAGTTACGGATCCGCACCGCCACTCGATCCAAAGGACTCATAGAAGACGCTCTCCAACTCCAAGTGTGGAGTATATAGATGAGGAGGAGTAGATGTGAGAGGAACAGATTTTTTGTTATGTAATAATTCAGGAATTTGAACCTTATGTCTTGGATGTTGTTGTTTTTTGAATAATGCTTGATTTTGTTATCTTTTGGATGTTTGACTAGAATGTTTTATTTATAGTTTGATATTTATGAAGAAAAAAAATTCATGTGGTATACCTTTTTGAAGTCCTATGATTAACTATTTTACTACCACATAGAAGATTCTGAATTCACTTGTTGATAAATATATGTATAATGAATATATGAATAATAAGTAGGTCATCTTAAAAAGGATTTTGAATTTTGATTAATTTTATAGGCTCATTAAATTTTTGATCATGCTTCCTATATAAGATGACCATAGTATGATAATAAAGAAATAAGAAAACAGAGAAAATTGAAAGACATTAAAGCATATCATGAAGTAGAAAAATTGTCTATTTTCCTCTTGAAAATATTCTACTTCATGCATTTGGTGGTACCTAATGAAAGAGAGTTTTAGGTATCCAAAGAGAACCGGGTGTGATGGTTCCTTTGGGTACCCAAATACAACGTATTTGCTTTTGGGGAGATTGAAATGAATGGGCCCTTTTTTGTGGTGTTTGTGTTTCATCTTTGGTTTTGGGCCTCCATTCAAACTGTGGTTTAATATTATTATTATGAGTCAAATTTCTATTGTGATAATCTTTATAATTGCAGTGATTATATAAAGCATTTTTTATAAGAAATTTTTGAAATTTTAGGTTTGGAGAAGTTTGATGTTGTATATGATAATAATGATTGTACTTTGGAAGTTCATTTTTAATTTGTTGATGTCTTTTATTTCCATTGTTTGATTTAACCTTTTGAGAAATTATATTCATCTTGCTTTTAGATATATTCTGAAATTGTGGATATATGTTTTGTGAATTTTTTTTTATGATTTCCTTAAGCAAGTGGATTTTGGCATTTAATTCATCATTCTTAGTTTTTAAATTATGTCTAGCTTTATTATAAGCGATTGTGCTATTTTTAAGAGTAGTAACAATTGATTCAATATGTTCTTCATATTTATCCCTATATTCATCAAATGTTTCGTCCATCTCTTTAATTTCTATTTCGTAGTCCTTACACTTAGCACAATCACTCTTTAACGATGAATTTTCTAAGCATAATTTTTCATTATGTTCTTTTATACACATCAATTCTTTTTCAAGTTCTTTGAATTTTTCCTTACTATTATTACAATCAAAACAAGGTTTTATATTTTTAAGTAAAAGACAAGATGGGGTAGGCACATCACAATTTGAATTTGAGTTAACATTAGATTTTAGTCTCTTATTTTCTAAACGTAAATTTTTATTAGTAATTTTCAATTTTTTGATCTTACATTTAGCTGTTTTAAATATATTGAAACTAGAAATGGAAGTTATCACACAAGAAGAAGATTTTGACTTTCTTACAGCGCTTTTGGTGGAGGCAAAATTTATGCATAGAGTTCCTTCGTTATCTTTTGGCCCTTCCTTCATCATGGATGAATTTTCATCTTCCCTTTCTCTTGGTGCATTGTTCTCCTTTACTATTTCAATATTCTCCCTGGCTTCGCTCCGAGAGAGATCTTCTTGAACGATAATAGATGCTTGTTCGTTCTTTTCCTCCTGTGTTTGTTCCATACCTGCGAGAGGAAGATCATACATTTCTTCAAGAAATTTCCATATTTTATAAGCACTAGAAAAACAATACACAAATTTGAATACTTCATTTGAGAGACCACAAAATAGATAATGTTTAGCTTTTGCATCTAAATGAAGTTCCTTTTTATTTGATACATCCGCACGTCTTATAATTGCTAAGTTCCATACTTCGATATCTAAAGTTTTAATAAATTTTTCCATTAAAATTTTCCATCCTTTATAATTTGTTCCTTCAAACATAGGTGGTTTATGTGATATTTCATCTTCACAGAAATTTGCCCCACTAGTTGAAGCGAGATCATGAGACGCCATTATTCCCAGTTGTTAAGCTGATTGGAATAACCTAGCTCTGATACCACTTGTTGGATCGGTCGGCGCCCTTAGAGGGGGGTGAATAAGGGTTTTAAAAAAATTTATATTTTATTTAGAAAACTTTGGAATATGGCAATATTAAAACAAGAAGACAAGTAAGACAAAAAAGAGAGACAAGCTTTATTGATATTAAATCAGTTTTACAAAACTTGATCTACATGTCGCTAGAGATCGGAGACGAATAATAAAAGCTCTTTTCGTTTTCAATCCTGACTCGCTTCCCCACGAACCGGTGGCCCTATCCTCCTCATTCCCAGATTCGGCCTCAAGCCGCTCTAGCCAATCCTTCCCCGGATGTGGCCTCAAGCACCCCCTAGACCTAACCTATATCTAGTCGCCAACACGAGGCGATTTTCAGCCCTAATTCCTACCCCAGACCTAGTCGCCAACACGAGGCGATTTCACTACCGTTTACAAAGAAAGACAAATAAAATAATAAAAACTTCCCTTAAGATGAACTTCTGAATATGGAGGCGAAGATCCGCTGTAGAATCAGCGTTTGTCGAAGCGGACTTCGTTTGGCTTCGGCGTGATGGAATTCTCCTTCAGAAGTTGGCAGAGCTTCGCCGGGACCTCAAATTTCGGCCAAGATGGGCCTCTGGAATTCTAGTACTCTCTCTCTGAGGTGTATGCAATTGGTGTACGAAAACAAGAGGAGAGGGGGTCCTTTTATAGCCCAAGCGCTACCGCCGGCGCTAGCGCAGATTAAGAAACAATTTGCGCGGCAGAATCTTCCATCCGCGGCAACCTATTGCTCCATGCCTCTTGTGCTCCATGCTACCGCCAGCGCTAGTAGCTACCGCCGGTGCTATCCCTGATTAAGAAACTTCTTGCGCGGCAGGATCTCTAATCCGCGGCAACGAGGCTTTCATTCCTTCTGTGTTCACCGATTCCGCCGGTGTTATCCGCTACCGCCAGGCGTTAGCGCCTTCAATAACAGCTCCCGGAAATGCGCTCATCAACGCTAGCACCCGGCGCTAGTTGCTACCGCCGGCGCTAGTGAGCCTCTTCGAATTTTGGCCTCAATTTTGGGGGCAGTCATCAGGTGTACTCCTTGAGTCATGTGGACCTAGTAAACCTGCACACTTGAACACACAAGATCAAATACACATAGGATTTGTTATTCTCAAACCTAGGAGATGCGGAAGACCATGTTCCAACAATGTGAAATCTCTCTATTGGGATGTACTTCATTTACAAATTGCTAGAGAAGAAGGACTGGAGCTGATGATGGAATCAATTGAGAATGGAAAATAACCTAAGTAAAATTCGATTATATCATTTGGAACATATAGTCGAATTCGATTATATGGTTTGAATGGATATAACCGAATCCGGCTAATCCCTGTCCGAAAGGTTTATTTTTCTATGTATAAGAATAGTCGAATTCGGTTATTGTAATTCGGTGAATCTGTTTAGTCGAATCCCTAGAGCTGCCGAATTCGACTATATGGTTTAACCGAATAAATTTGGTTAATGCCATTCGGTTATTCCATATCGCCGAATCGGTATGCATGTATTCTCCGGTTCAATTCGACGGCGTATTCTTTAGGGCCTTCTCCAAGTACAGCACACGTGGATCTAGATCCCTAATTCGCGCTTATGACCGTTGGAAGAAGACTCTATAAATACCTAAGGATTATTTCCAGATAACCCTAATCGTGAATTGAAAAAGAAATCGCAAATTACTACTGACGACCGACTGTTCTCACGCAAGTGTTTCATCTCCGACAAAGCCAGTGATTCGTGTTTCATCTTCTAAAGATTCAATCGACAAGATCAAGATCCGATTAGCTCTCATCTTCTGTTGATCAAGTCGATTCAAGTTCTCAGATCTAGCTTCAAATCATTTTTAAGATTTCTTCATTCTTCATTCAAAGGACTGAAGTTTATTGCTAAGAAGAAGAAATCTATCTCTCAAGATCTGAAGAAGAACTTCATCGGAAGTTTAAGAAGATTGTTTTTCAATTTACTGTGTTGTTGTAAGAACCTTATTTTAAATCTTGTAGGAAGCTTGCTTCCGAGTTATTGTGTAGATCCTTATTTGAGGATCGAGTTGTAGAAGCTTGTGTGCTCCGAGTTTGTAGGAGAAGTTTGTTCTCCGAGTTGTTGTAGGAGTATTCTTGCTCCGAGCTTGTAGGAGTTGTGAACTCCGAGTAGTAGGATATTGATTGATCCGAGTTTGGTGAAGTAGTTGAATCTAGCCTTGGAGTGCTAGATAGGCGAGGCGTGAAAGTGGACTACCCACATCGGGGAACCACTATAAATTCTCTGTGTTGTGCTGTGCTTACTTTTCTGTGTGCTTTTACTTCCGATATTTTTATTCCGCAAAAAACGCAGAATCTACCTATTCACGCCCCCCCCCCCCCCCCCTCTAGGTGATTTAGGTTGCGACTAGATACTTTCAATTGGTATCAAAGCGAGGTTGTTCACAAAAGGCTAACACCTTTAACAAGATCTCCTTATCTAGTCGCTTGGTCAAGCATGTCTGGAATGGAAAGATCAAAGGACTCTGTCAAGTTGCCAGTTTGCACCAAAGAGAATTTCCCCATGTGGAAGAAAAGAGTTAGATTCTACATGGAGGCCGCCGATCCAAGGATTTTTCAAATAGTGGAAGAAGGTCCACATGTTCCTACAAAGCCATCTTCAATAAACTCTACAATCATGATTCCGAAGAAGATGTTAGACAGTAAAAGTTGCGGAGAAGAATCAAGAACAAGAAGAGGAGAACAAAAATGCTCATCCAGTGTTCTCCAAGTTGCAGTCAAGCTACATCGACTGATAAGATTCGTTCAAATAAAAAAGCCAGTCAAAATCAGGCAAAAGAAGAAGGTTTGAAGAAGATCTATGTTATCAATGCTCACAACTGAAGTATCTTCTTAAAGATAAGAAGCCGATCTTCACCAGGAAGAAGAACAAACTCGTATATCTTTATTTGTAAGGCATGTGGGCCTAATCTGTAAGATCTATTTTCAGATATAAGTGCCAAGCTTGAGGGCTTGAGATCTATGAGGCTTGAGGGCTAGGGCAGAGGACTTACGAGTCCAAATGTGCTGAGCTTGAGTGCATTGAAGGGGCCTGCAGGCCTAGGATGCAAGGACTTGTGGGTCCAAACTTGTCGAGCTTGCGGGCTCGGGTGCAGTGAAGGGGCTTATGGGCCTAGGCTGCAGGGTCTTGCGAGTCCAAGAGGCAAGACCTGCGGGTCTGTGCTGTGTAGGGCTTGAGGGCCTGAGTGTCGAGCTTGCGGGACCGGGTACAGTGAAGGGGCTTGCGGGCCTAGGCTGTAGGGACTTGTGGGTCCAAGTTGTACGGCTTGCGGGTCGGAGACATTGGCGGAGTTTGCCGAGCCTAGCACACTGCTAGGTATGCGAAGAGGTAAAGAGTACTACTCATGACACCATGTCTTGAGGTACCCCTATATGTCTTTGTGTGTTTTATGTGCTGTGCTTTTCAACATCAATATCTACTAAACAAGAAAACAAGAACACGAGAAGGGGGAACAAAATAATCTGAAAAACCTATTCACCCACCCTCTAAGTGATAAGTCGAGACCCATTAACTAACAAGTGGTATCAGAGCTAGGTTGTTCAAAGAAAAGCTTAACATCTTGAACAGATCTGCTCTTTGGTGTATCAAATCTACTGATTATCATATCCTAACTCAATGGAGAAAGTCAAAAGATCTGACATCAGGAAGTTCAGATCATTAAGTGAAAGCAGCTGGAGCTCTTCTCATATTGAAGAAGAAAGAAGTATAGGGATCAGTTCCATAGGAATCAGAGCACCCTTGACTATTTCAGACAGTGAATCTGAAGATGAAGAATGCTTTGTAGTCAGAAGAAGAATAAGAGCACCCTTGACTCTCACAGACT
Source organism: Dactylorhiza incarnata (assembly GCA_033032865.1). Taxonomy (NCBI): domain Eukaryota; kingdom Viridiplantae; phylum Streptophyta; class Magnoliopsida; order Asparagales; family Orchidaceae; genus Dactylorhiza; species Dactylorhiza incarnata. The sequence continues at coordinate 10,886,548 of JAWHQI010000015.1, forward strand.
GTGACTCTGAGGAGGTCTATGGCTTGATGGCTCTATCAGATGAAGAAAATCATGATGAATCACATTATGATCAGGTATGCATCACTCACACACCTTTACTACCTGCTTCAATTAAGAAGACCAAGAGTGCATCAGATGATTGCTCATCTTCTGAAAATAATGCAGAAGACTGCTCATCATGCAACAATAAGAACCATATTGATCTAATAAAACAATTTGGTGATCTCTTGGCTGCTCTGAGAAAGAGCAAGAAGCTTCTTAGGAAGCAAGATAAGGTGCTAGAATCACTCAGGCCCATTAAGGCTGAGATGAATGAGGAAATGTGTATGTCCCACAATGAGGGCAACAATTCCTATGAGCTCAAGAAGATCATAGGCAAGCTTCATGATGAAAGAAACCAAATGGAAGAACTTATTAGGAAACTTGAGAATGATCTTCTTTAGCAAAGAAGCTTAGTGACTCAATTCTCTAAGCCTAAAAACATACTGCCCATCATTGACACCTTCTCTTCCTATGGAAATGAGAGGGGAATGGGTTTCAATGAAGGGGCAGTAGATGCTGGGAATAGAAAAAGGGGCAAAACTAAAGCAGAGCCTCATACCACCTTTCAGAAGGTAGTGCTTCCCTCTAACAAGTATAACCAGGATAGTGTCCATGGTCACTGGATGAATGGAAGATCCAATAGCCTGGGAGATTCACCTGACTATGGGAGGAGAAAGGGCATAGGGATGAGTGCATTGAAGGCTCCCCATGAGGAAATCCAAATGGCCCATCATGGACCATTTTTGTTTGGTGCTTCATCCCCCACTTTCCAGGGTAAAGGATCAACACCCTCCCAATCTCTTCCAGATAAGAAGCAGGCTGGTAGCACCAGTATATTCAACTCTCACTTGATCATATCTGATGCCATTAACACTATGTCAGCTACCAATTTGAAAACTATTGCTGACAAACAGATAAAGTCAAGAAGAAATAACTATACGAGAGCAGCTAGTCAGTCCATAGCTGAGAGAGATAGGAAGAATGATGTTTCCTTCTCTACTGAACATAAGCATTATGAATCTCCACCCACCTCTAAATTTGTTCAGAAAAGAAGGTACAACATCCATGAATGTTGTTGCTATGGTAAAGTGGGACACTTTGCCATTGACTATTGGCACAAACCTAGTGTGCCTAGTGCAAAGGAAAGCCCTCCTAGAAAGGCAGAGCTGAGTAGAAGAATTCCTTACTATGCTAACAAGAATCTAGGACCCAAATCACATTGGCTTCCTAAGGGATATTAAATCTGTTTTGCAGGATAGTCCATGTAGCCAATCAAAAGCAAACAAGGCTATTGGACAATGAGTGGTCCAGGGATAACTCTGGACTAAGAAAAACCTCACCACTTGCCAAGATGCACTGGTCAAGGGGGAGCTAAAAATAAAAATAAAATAAACATCACATCAAGGGGGAGCTACTAGCTCAAGAAGATATAAAAGCTAAGGTGAAGGTAACTATATTAATTTTCAATACATAACCTCATCTTTATCATTTTGTAAAAGTAATTTTTACTTGAGTAAGGAAAAGCTGTCACTCAAGGAGCATATATGTATGGTACTGCTAAAGCATTGCACTGATCATACAAAAGAGTGAACAAGAACAATATCGTTTTGAACACAAAATGATATCGTCGAAATAGTAATTGGTATTGTCAAATTCTCGACATCAATATAGGATCATGACGATACCTAAGTGTCGATCTAACACTTAAAAGATCTAAAATTAATCGATCGCAACTGTTCAATCTAAGTTAATCACACCTTTGTCAATTGACACTTCGCATTCCAATCCCGAAACTATAAATAAGATCAGATGTCTTAAGGTTAAAACACTTTCTGCATTAGCCCTAAAAAGACATTGTGCTCTCTAAGCCTTAGAAGAGTGAACGAGTCGACAACATTAGAATCCTCTCAGCTCAAGTAAGAAATGGCGCCAAAGAAGGAAGTATTTCTCTATGAAGGAAGCGAAGTAGTGAGCGATGGTTTCTCAGAAGGGCCAGAAGAGATTCAGAGCGCCATTATGTTGTTAGACGCCGTCGGCCTGGAGTTCGCTCTCTCAGAGCCAACAATAATCTTAAAGAGAGAAATGCTGGAATTCTTCTCGAATGCCAAGGTGGGATCAAAAGGAACATCTGTGAAAAGCTTGATAAACGGGATGAAGGTCAAGGTGAATCCCAAGAGATTGGTCAGGGTTCTTCAGCTGCCGACCTGCGCCAAGGGGGAGGAAAATGAGGAAGTTAGCCAGGAAGACCTTAGAAAGGCTCTGTCATGGTGCGGGCACTCCAGCAAGACCAATGGGTCTCTAGAAAGGAAGATCTTTAATCAACAAGGAAAGCTTATGGCGGATATCATAGGAAAAGCCCTCCTCTGTAAGGTAGGGCCAGATGATAGGATATCCAAGCCCATGTTCGAGATAATGGCAAGGAAAATCCTAAGTAAGAAGACCAACTAGGGTCAGATTATTTTTAAAAGGATACACGAAAGCATTCAAGTTCCAAATCTGGGAAGAATACTATCACTGTATCTACTGCTATCTTACCCTGAAAGCTTTAACAAGAAGTATGGTGTAAAAATCCATCACATGAGAAGGATGGATATCAAGATTCTTGAGAGATGGGAGAATGTTCTGACTGTCTCCCAAGAATTTGAAGACTGCAGAGGATGTGAAGAGGAAGGGAGAAAGCTCATCTGAAGAAAGTTAGTCAGGCAATAGCTCAGACTCGTCTGACTCTGAAGTGCCTGTAGTAAAAAAGAATGTATCCCTCCAGACCTCTGTTCCAAGTTTGGAATCCAGGACAATTGTAACAGCAGGAACAGAACAAGAGGATGCTGAAACTAAGGGGGAGAAGAATAGTGAGCTCCCTGCTCATGTGGTAGAAGTGATCAATAAAATCATTGGGACTAAGGATGCTATTCATTCTCAACCAGCAATCCAAGAAGACCCAAGTAAAGATTACCAAGAAGACAATCAAGAGAACCCTCCTGATGAGACTAGCAGAGACCTTCCAAATACAAAAAAGGAAAATGAGTCAAATCAGTCTCCCATCAGAAGTCCTCCATCTCCAATGATTGATGGGAATGAAGAGTAAGAACCAGGACAAGCCAGTTCACCTCAAGAGAATCGGGCAGCAGAGTTATCCCTACTGCCTCAGATAAGAATGCTCCTGTAAGACCAAATGCTAAAAAATGGAAGGTCATGTTAACTCAGCCATCAATTATCTAAGAAGGGAACTATCTGTTGAAACAGTAAGCCTGAGAAATGATGTGAAGAATCTACAAGAGTATACTGCCAAAGAGATAGCACTTACTCACCAGGGTATATCTGATGCAATGGATAATCAGATAATGATCGCCAAGAACATAGAGAAGGCCTACATAGTAACCAACAGATGGATGGTTGAACACAAAACTAATGTCCAAGAAAGTCTAGATCACCACAATAAGGATCTAGACAGTAATCTGCTTGAGACGAAGAACCATTTGGAGGGAGGAATTTACATGCTTAAAAGCAAGATACTGGTCCTTCAGGAGAACCTCCAAAGGGGATATCTGATGAAGTCATAAAGGGGGAGAGATCAATGATAAAGGCCAGTGGTGAGCATGCCATCAGGACCACAAATACCATCAAGGAAGCAATGAATCTCCCTACTCTCCATTTTGATGAGCCTGTTGAAGAGTACCCTGCTGAAGATCAATATGCAGACATTCCTGATGCTGCTACTGATCAGAGTATAGGAAAGGAAATATTGGAAGAAGATGAGGTAAAGATGAGAAAAATAAAATACAGGGAGAAAATGGAAAAAACGGATAACTCTGAGAGATGGAGTCCCAAGTCCAGGGCCATCATATTAAAAGCATGGGAGCTGATGAAGGTAAATGAAGGTGAGAGGTACAATGAGTACAGTCCTCAAGAATGGCTAAGTATGAAGATCAAGAAGAAGCAACGAGAGTATACAGAAGGGACTAGCAAGCAAGTAGAATCCCTGCAGGCACTCCCGAGCCTCTAAAGTATCACCCTAAGCCATTTGAACACTTCACCAGACAAACTGAGAAGGAGCAGGAAGCCAGTGTCAAGAAAGCAAAGACTGAAGCAGCTATGAAGGAACCAGAGAAATAGATGGCTGAATCACTAGGGGCAAAGGTAGAAATGTTGAAAACTTTAAAACATCTATCACTATTTATAAATTATCAATGAAGTGATATTTATCAAACTCTGTGTTCACTCAAACTTAACTGCAATATCATTATTACATGTTTATTTGCTTAAGATGTACTTTATCATTGAGTGGGTTATGACTTCTTCAAATAGGGGGAGATTGTTGGGAACAGTGCCCAGCAGTGTTCCTGATTTGAAGAAGTGCTCAGCTCAATGATAAGTACAAGTTGTATTTAATGTCATATCTAGTTCATGCTTGCAGAGATCAGACAATATGTCCAGTACTTCAATAACATGCCTAAGTACAATATCATCAAAAAAGACTGGACATATCATCGACAAGTGTATGCATGTCGTTGAAATGATGTGCAGAGCAAAGCAGAGTGAGCATATCGGCTATCGTCGAGACAACATACGAATGATGATATCGTTGTGACATTAATAATACATCACCTCACAACGATATCAGAAAGCCGAGATGAAGAAGAAGACTCATGCATAAACACAAGTCAAGATGTTGACGATATCGTCGAAAATAAGCCTTGACATCGATAAGGCTAAGGAAGAACAGATATCATCGTAAAAGAGGCATGTCGTCGATAAGGCTGAACAAGATAGGTTTCATCGTAAAGAAGCCTTGTCGTTGAAAAGGCTAAGTAAGACTGATGTCAACGATACTGTCGTAAAGAATCCTTGACGTCAAGAAGGCTTAAGAAGGTCATCTGAAGACACGCAGTTGCTAAAGAATGGTATGTTGACATGATATCTATTATGTCGTCGACAAGATAAGGTGGTCACAACGATATCAAGCAATGAAGAAGATTACGTAGACATCAGTTAGATGACTTCATGTCGTCTTAAGTGCAAGTGCAGAAGGGATGTCCCGTGTCGTCGAGATATATTTATCTGAAGAAGAGGGAAGCAGATTTGAAGATCTGTCCAACTTCAAGACAACAACAAGTCCTGTCGTTGAGATATTGTCCATGATGTCGTAACCAAGGAAATATCGTCAAGACAGATTCAAAAATTGCCAGATGTGCTGTCAGTATTTAATGTCGCCGCCTGATTGTCCAATTAGTGCGTGCTCTAAGGTATGGGCATTTGTCAGTAACGGACATCATATGTGATTATTAAGCGGCTCCTCTATCCTATAAAAGGGAATAGTGATGCCCTAAAGAAAGAGAGAGAACGAAGGAATGAAAAAGTATCCCGCCGAGCAATACAACAGTAAAAGCTGCGGAGAAGAATAAAGAACAAGAAGAAGAGAACAAAAAATGCTCATCCAGTGTTCTCCAAGTTGCAGTCAAGCTATTTCGACTGATAAGATTCGTTCAAATCAAGAAGCCAGTCAACATCAGGCAAAAGAAGAAGGTTTGAGGAAGATCTGTGCAATCAATGCTCACAACTGAAGTATCTTCTTCAAGACAAGAAACCGATCTCCACCAGGCAGAAGAACAAACTCGTATATTGTTGGAACAACCCTATTTCTGATTTGGGCTAGGATCACTATATGTTGACTAGGATCAAAGTTGACCCCAATGTATAGTTTATGGGTCAAGAGTTTAGGCTGTTAGAACTCAAGATTTCATTCAGATTCTGCGTTCGACGAACTCCATACTGCGTTCGATGAACTGCTCGCTGCGTTCGACGAACGTCAAGCTCTCTGTGTTCGACGAACGGCACGTTCTCTGTGTTCCACGAACGGCTATCTGCGTTCGACGAACGGCGCTCTGCGGTCGACAAAAGATGTTCATTCTGCGCTCGACCAAAAGCTCAAATCTCAGCGGTCGACGATCCCGTCTCAGCGGTTGAAGAATTTGTCTAAGTGCAGAGCTCGACTAAATTATATTCAGCGATCAACGAACAGATTGGTTCAGCGGTCGACGAATAGACCCCGGCTCAGTGGTCGATGATTTTGCTCATGCTCAGCGGTCGACGATTTTATCCAGGCTCAGCGGTCGACGAATACTTCCATTCGACGAACTCCAGTCTGTGTTCGACGAACACATTCAGATCGACGAAAGTTCTCCACAGCTCAACAAAATTAATTCTTCCAGCAATATTTATTTGAGGTCGACGAACTAAATTTTGTGTTCGACGAAAATCTTGAGGTTGACGAATCTGTGTTCGACGAATTTTACACAGATCGAAGAATTCTTATTTAAAGTTCAGAAATTTCAGAAGGATTATATTCATTTCATTCTCCAAACTCAGATCGACGACAGCAATGGCTCTTTCTATCAGATCATTTAAGGAAAATATATTTCCTTTATTTATTCCTAGATTATAGCCGTTGACATTCCTCGGAAAAGGACATTTCGTGGAAAAGGAAAGAGATAAAACGCCGTAGCAGATTTGTGTTTTCAAAATAGCTTTTCAGATATATTTATTTCTTAATATAAGGGATCTGCAATTAATGTCTGTCAGAGATTTTCAAAAGAAAAGGAAAGAAGATATAGCAGATTACTTACAGCAGCTTTTCACGACAGAATCAATACAGGACACAACACATTTTGCTGTACAGAGAAAAAGAAGAGGAAAAGAAAGAGAGAAATATACTGGAAGAACAGAAGAACAAAATCACACAGATCTTCATCTTCTTCCTCCTCCAGCAGCTCTTACTTACTGAGAACATCTTCATCAACAATACTCTCTCAGTCATCAGCTGCAAGTACAGATCTCCAAAGAGCAACAAAAAAATCTGTGAAACATTCTTGTCTTTCAGATTTACCAGCTACAGGAAGATCATTCCTTTCAAGAAAAACTCCAGCCAATCTACTGTTAAACAACTTCATATCAGACAGAGGATGTTTTTCAACATACATCCACTAGAGTCTTCTCTCAGCATCTTGACAGAGAAGAACATCTAAACCCCTCTCTATCACATCTTGTACAGGGTTAAAACTCCCTTCAAAAGTTGACCTCTTGGTGGCAAGACACCTTATCAAAAAATCCTGCTTGGTTTTTGGGCACCTTATCAAAAGCTCATTGGTGTGAGGGCACCTGATCAAAAATCCTAGTATATTCCTACCAAGGGTGGTAGAAGAGTAGATGTACCCAAGTTTAGTGGGGAACTACTATAGCTGCTTGTGTCTTCTGTGTTTGTTTTACTTTTCTGTGTTTGTGCTGTGTGCCTTCTTTGTGTTTGTTTTTATTACTCACTCTCTATACACACATATATATATATCACTATTTTTAATTCCGCAATAAAACTAAGGGAAAAAGTTTTAAAACTCTATTCACCCCCCTCTAGAGTTAATTTAAGATCTAATCTCCACTTTCAATTGGTATCAGAGGGCTGTTGATTCTGTACAGGCTAACACCTGAATCACAAAGATCAATTAGATCTTAAATTCCTTCAGAGTTTTTATTTTATTTAATTTTGTTTTAAAAACTCATGGCACAAAACAAAGAGTATTCAAGCACAAGACCTCCTATGTGCAATCTCAGTAAGTTTGCACTATGGAATGCAAGGATTAGGTTATATATGAACTCAATTGATCCCATTTCATTTCCCAATATGAGAATTTTAAAAAGGGAGAATCTGAAAGTGTTGCTGATATATACAATAGGCTCAGCCTCATAATAAATGAGCTGAAGACCTTGGATAAAGTGATCTCTATTACTGGGATCATTGACAAGATCTTAATGTGCTTCCCCAGCACATGGGATTCTAGGATCTGGCCAATCAAGGAAGTTAGAAGCCTCAATGAGATTACTACTGAAACATTATTGGGCAAGCTCAAATCCTATGAGCAGCTCATCAAGTCTAGAGAAGCTGAATAGTCCACTTCATCTCCAGCAACAAAAAAGGAAATGAACATAGATTTCAAAACAGCTGAAGAAGAAGAAAAATCTCCAAGAGATGAGGAGTTCATGAGCCTACTTGCCCAAAGATTCTACAAGATGGCAAGAAAAGATTTCAGGAGAAAGTCATCCAGGAGCTATGAAAAACCAAGGTATGACAAAGCTCCATCTAAAGAAGTTATATGTTTTGGTTGCAGGAAACCAGGACACTTTGAACCTGACTGTCCAGAGAATCAAAACAAGAAGGACAAGAAGGAAAAGAGAAAATAAAAAGAAGAAAGAGGACACTCCAGCAAGTCTTCCTCCGACAAGCACAAAAAGAAGGGAAGAGGATTTATAGCAGAAACTTGGAGTGACACTGAATCAGAACAGTCATCAAGTTCTTCAGATGATGAAGAAGAAACAAAAGAAAATGACCAATGCTTGATGGCCATTTATGACTCAGGAAGTGAGTCAGGAAATGCATCATCATCCAATGATGATGAAGATAATGAAGAGGGGAAGAACTTCTTCATGATGGCAATCAATGCCTCAGCCAACAATTCTGATGAAGAAAAATCAGAATCAGAAGTAGAAGATGATGCAGATCAGGTAATATCTAATTTTGATTTTACTTCAGTTGAATTCAAAGATGAATTCAAGGTTCATTGCTTAGACTTAATTAAATTTGAGAAAGAAATAATCTCACTCAGACATAAGCTAGCTGAAATGAATAAAATAAGTGAAGAAAATGTAAATCTTAAGAAAGATTTGGCTGCCTCGAGGGAACATATTGTTCTCATTGAGAGTAAGTTGTCTGAAGCCAAGAAGTTTGAAGAATCCTTCAATGGGAGAAGCATCAAACTGATGGACATTACAAGCATATTAAATACTAGACTTAATAGCAAACTAGGATTGGGTGCTTCATCAAGTGAGCCACATCTAATTAAGAAGAACATACTCTCTACACCTATAAAATTCATCTCTGCTAAGAGCAAAGAGGTTGTAGGAATAAATAAAAATATTTCAAGTAAGACTGTCGAGAATAGCAGAATTCAGCAGAATTCGTCGAACGGAGCTCGACGAAATGTATCCACTTCGTCGAACGGAGCTCGACGAACTCTGAAGATAGATTTTCAATATAGTCATTATATGAACGGCGCTTGACAAAATCTCAGTCATTCATCGAACGGCGCTCGACGAACTCAGCCCAATTCGTCGAATAGAAACTATACAGCAAATCTGAACAATTCTTATTCTTCACATTCTAAGAATCCTTTCACTGAATGGATAATACCTCCAAGGAGATATCATCCACAAGGTTATAAGGACCAACCTGAAATGTCATTTATTTCAGATTTTTGTGGAAATACAAAAAGACCCAAGGTAATCTGGGTCAGGAAAAATATATTGTTTTTCTGTTTTTGCAGGTACACAGCTGTCCAAGAATAAATGAAAAATGGTATTTGGATAGTGGCTGTTCAAAGCATATGACAGGAAATAAGGCCAACCTGAACAACTACAAGGCAATGCATGGACCAAAAGTAATATTTGGAGACTCCAACTGTGGACAAACAAAAGGCTATGGAAAAGTCAAGGTTGGAGAAGTCACCTTCAAAGAGGTTGCTTATGTCAAGGGACTGAAGCACAACCTCATCAGCATAAGCCAATTATGTGATGAAGGGTATCAGGTAACCTTTAATAAATTAAAATGCCTTATTAAATCTGCTGATAATGTTATTGTTTTATCAGGTATTCGGCAGGGTAATATATATTTAGTAAATTTCAATTCATCTACATCAGAAATTTGTTTATTTAATGAATTAAGCAAACCTAGTGAACTTTGGCATAAGAGATTAGGACATGTAAACCATAGGACCATTGCTAAATTATCTAAGGACAATCTTGTTAGAGGTTTACCTTTAGGTTCATACAAGAAAGAAGGTCTTTGTAGGGCATGTCAACTAGGCAAGCAAACTAAAAATAGTTTTAAATCATTATCTAAAAGTGATTCACCTAGAATCTTATATTTTCTACATATGGACCTTTTTGGTCCTATTGCAACAAAGAGTTTAGGGGGGAAGTCTTACACTCTGGTTATTGTAGATGACATCTCAAGATTCACTTGGGTGTTCTTTTTGAGAGAAAAGTCAGATAACTTTAAAGTTTTTACAGACTTTCTTAAGAGCATAAAGATTGAGTACTCTACTCATATTGCATTGATCAGAAGTGATCATGGCATTGAGTTTAAGTCTCTTCTTATGCAAGAATTCTGTGAGAAGGAAGGTATCAGACATTGCTTCTCAGCTCCTAGAACTCCTCATCAAAATGGGGTAGTTGAAAGGAAAAATAGAACTCTAATTGAATCAGCAAGAACATTGCTTGGAGATGCTAATTTTCCCCTATCTTTTTGGGCAGAGGCTGTTAGCACAACAAACTATGTGTTGAATAGAAGTTTGATACACAAACTTAAGGGTAAGACTCCTTATGAATTACCTAAAGGGAAGAAACCTAAAGTTAATTATTTTAGAGCATTTGGCTGTAGATGTTTTGTTCATAATAATGATAAAAAATATCTTAGGAAATTTGAACCAAAATCTGAAGAAGGAATTTTCTTAGGCTATTCTTTAGTCAGCAAAGCATATTGGATTTATAACAAATCTTCTCTTAAAATTGAAGAATCTATGCATGTTTCCTTTGATGAAACTAATATGTTTTACAAGGGGAAGAATTTTTCTACCATAGAAAACCTACAGGTACCTACACTATGTGAGTAGCTAGATCAATTAGCTATTCAGAAAGAAGGATTTCTAAATCCTGTAGAGCAGGAAAGTGAAGTAAGTGAAGACGAAAATCATCCAGATTTTGCTGACAGTTCAAATCAGATAACAGCAGAACATCTTCCACAGGTTATAACAGCTGAACAAATTCCCCAAGTGGAAATCATTGCTGAACCCACTCCAACTGTTGATCACATCAATATTAGAGATCATCCAATATCTCAAATTATTGGTGATATTTCAGTAGGTGTGCAAACAAGGCATCAAGTAAATCAGAATATGATGCATACCTATTTTCTCTCTCAGATTGAACCTCAATCCGTACAAGATGCAGAACAAGATCCCAACTGGATCATTGTTATGCAAGAGGAGCTCAATCAGTTTGTGACAAACAAAGTTTGGGAATTGGTTCCTAGACCAAAGAATTATCCAGTCATTGGAACTAAGTGGGTCTACAGGAATAAACTAGATGCAGATGGCAACATTGTGAGAAACAAAGTTAGACTAGTAGCTCAAGGATACTCACATGAAGAAGGAATAGACTATGATCAAACTGTTGCACCAGTTGCAAGGTTAGAAGCAATCAGGATCTTCCTTGCATTTGCTGCATACAAGAAATTCAAGGTTTATCAAATGGATGTAAAGAGTGCATTCTTGAATGGAGAAATCAAAGAAGAAATCTATGTGGAACAACCACCCAGTTTCATCTCTCCAACTCACTCCTCTTTTGTATTTGAGCTTAAGAAAGATCTCTATGGTCTTAAACAAGCTCCCAGAGCATGGTATGTGACCTTAGCTAGTTTTCTTTTAGAGAATAAATTCTGTAGAGGCATAGTAGATAAAAATTTATTTTTCAGGATACATAAAAATCAAACATTACTAGTTCAAATATATGTAGATGACATTATCTTTGGCTCTACTGATTCAAATTTGTGCAAAAGATTTTCTAATTTAATGCAATCTAAATTTGAAATGAGTAGTATGGGTGAACTATCATACTTCCTTGGTCTTCAAGTGAAGCAAACTCCAAATGTAATCTTCATATCCCAATCTAAGTATGCTAAGGAATTAGTGAAAAGATTTTGTATGTCTGATTCTTCCACCATGAAAACACCCATGCCCTCTAATGCTGTTGTTGATACTGATGATTCAGGGAAACCTGTTGATCAGAAGGTATATAAAGCAATTGTTGGCTTATTAATTTATTTAACAGCAAGTAGGCTAGATATAATATTTGCTACCTGTATTTGTGTTAGATTCCAAGTTAACCCCAAAGAATCTCATCTAATTTTATTAAAAAGAATTTTGAGATATATAAATGGTTGCCCTAATCTAGGACTTTGGTATCCAACAACATATGAATTTGAATTAACTGGATTGTTAGATTCAGATTATGCTAGATGCAAAGTAGACAGGAAAAGCACATCAGGAACTTGTCAGTGTCTTGGTTATAGGCTTGTGTCTTGGGTTTGTAAGAAACAAACATCTGTGTCTACATCAACAGCTGAAGCTGAATATATTGCTGCAGGCAGTTGCTGCTCACCGATATTATGGATACAAAATCAGCTCCTAGACTATGGTGTCAACTTAAATAATTCAATTATATTTTGTGACAATACTAGTGCAATATCTATAGCACAAAATCCAGTTCTCCATAGTAGGACTAAACACATAGAAATTAGGCACCACTTCCTTAGGGATAATGTGGATAAAAATAAAATCTGCCTACAATTCATCTCTACTGATTTGCAAAGAGCTGACATTTTCACCAAGCCCTTGGATGAAAAGAAACATATATTCTTTATAAATAAGCTAGGAATGATAGATGGAGATTCAATCTATTAAAAAAAAATTAAGTTTTCTACTTACCCATCTCTTCATTGAACTGAGCTCGATGAAATCAAGTTTTTCATCGAACGGAGATCGACGAAGTCATCAAGTTCGTCGAACCGAGATCGACGAAAACTCATTTTTTGTCGAACCCAGTTTTTCTGAAGCTTTTTATTTCATCCTGTCATCATTAATCAAATTTTTTATTTTAGCTGAATGCTTACAGAATTGTTTCTCTTTCTAGTTCCCTTTGCACTTGATCTCTATTTTATTGTGCAGGAACAATATCAATGACAATCTTGCATCCGTCCCTACCTCCATCAAATGTCCCTTCTTCAAGGGGCCTAGCTTCAGGCCTTCCTGAAACTAGGCAGGGGGAGAAGTTTTTATGAACAAGATCCATTTGATGTAGTGTTTTATTCAGTGGTAGTTGTTCTATAAACTAGGCAAAAGGAGAAAGTTGAAGAACCTCCAGTCTCAGGGGGGACACTCTCAGGGGAGATGCTTTCAGAAAGGGCAAGATGACAAGCACAGCTAATCCGAATTATAAAGCTGTTCAGATTAGAAAGCAGGTTGCAATATTTGTATGCAGATTCAGAATACAGTTTTGGATTTAAAAGAAGCAGCAGATAACATATTCAGAATATAAAGATTCAGTTCAGATCAAATTCAGAAAGCTAATTTACATAGGAGATACAGTTCAGTTACAGATCAGAATTCAGAACAATACAGTTCAGACAATATCAAATTTCAGAATTCAGATGTCAGAATTCAGATGTCAGAATTCAGAGAAAGTCAAAGGTTCTTTTTATTAGTTTTTATTGAAATGTAATTTCAAAATTCAGAGTACTATTCATTTTATATCTGATAAAGTATTTAAAATATATCAGATATATATATGCTCTGTTGTTTTTGCTCTATTGTTGTTTGTTTATTTTCAATTTTTGACAAATAGTGTCCTAACCCAAATAGGGGGAGATTGTTGGAACAACCCTATTTCTGATTTGGGCTAGGATCACTATATGTTGACTAGGATCAAAGTTGACCCCAATATATAGTTTATGGGTCAAGAGTTTAGGCTGTTAGAACTCAAGATTACATTCAGATTCTGCGTTCGACGAACTCCATACTGCGTTCATCGAACTGCTCTCTGCGTTCGACGAACGACAAGCTCTCTGCGGTCGACGAACAACATGTTCTCTACATTCAACGAACGACTATCTGCATTCGACGAACGACGCTCTTCGGTCGACAAAAGATGTTCATTCTGCGCTCGACCAACAGCTCAAATCTCAGCGGTCGACGATCCCATCTCAGCGGTCCAAGAATTTGTCTAAGTGCAGCGCTCGACTAAATTATATTCAGCGGTCGACGAATAGATTGGTTCAGCGGTCGACGAACAGACCCCGGCTCAGCGGTCGATGATTTTGCTCAAGCTCAGCGGTCGACAATTTTATCCAGTTTCAGCGGTCGACGAATACTTCCGTTCGACGAACTCCAGTATGTGTTCGACGAACACCTTCAGATCGACGATATTTTTCCACAGCTCAACAAAATTAATTCTTCCAGCAATATTTATTTGAGGTCGACGAACTAAATTTTGTGTTCGACGAAAATCTTGAGGTCGACGAATCTGCGTTCGACGAATTTTACACAGATTGAAGAATTCTTATTTAAAGTTCAGAAATTTTAGAAGGATTATATTCATTTCATTCTCCGAACTCAGATCGACGACAGCAACGGCTCTTTCTATCAGATCAAGTAAGGAAAATATATTTCCTTTATTTATTCTTAGATTATAGCCATTGACATTCCTCGGAATAGGACATTTCGTGGAAAAGGAAAGAGATAAAATGGCCCAGCAGATTTGTGTTTTCAAAATAGCTTTTCAGATATATTTGAAAGTATCTAGTCGCAACCTAAATCACCTAGAGGGGGGGTGAATAGGTAGATTCTGCGTCTTTTTGCGGAATAAAAATATCGGAAGTAAAAGCACACAGAAAAGTAAGCACAGCACAACACAGAGAATTTATAGTGGTTCCTCGATGTGGGTAGTCCACTTTCCCGCCTCGCCTATCTAGCACTCCAAGGCTAGATTCAGCTACTTCACCAAACTCGGATCAATCAATATCCTACTACTCGGAGTTCACAACTCCTACAAGCTCGGAGCAAGAATACTCCTACAACAACTCGGAGAACAAACTTCTCCTACAAACTCGGAGCACACAAGCTCCTACAACTCGATCCTCAAACAAGGATCTACACAATAACTCGGAAGCAAGCTTCCTACAAGATTTAAAATAAGGTTCTTACAACAACACAGTAAATTGAAAAACAATCTTCTTAAACTTCCGATGAAGTTCTTCTTCAGATCTTGAGAGATAGATTTCTTCTTCTTAGCAATAAACTTCAGTCCTTTGAATGAAGAATGAAGAAATCTTGAAAACCATTTGAAGCTAGATCTGAGAACTTGAATCGACTTGATCAACAGAAGATGAGAGCTAATCGGATCTTGATCTTGTTGATTGAATCTTTAGAAGACGAAACACGAATCGCTGGCTTTGTCGGAGACGAAACACTTGCGTGAGAACAATCGGCCGTCAGTAGTAATTTGCGATTTCTTTTTCAATTCACGATTAGGGTTATCTGGAAATAATCCTTAGGTATTTATAGAGTCTTCTTCCAACAGTCATAAGCGCGAATTAGGGATCTAGCTCCACGTGTACTATACATGGAGAAGGCCCTAAAGAATACGCCGTCGAATTGAACCGGAGAATACCTGCAGACCGATTCGGCGATATGGAATAACCGAATGGCATTAACCAAATTTATTCGGCTAAACCATATAGTCGAATTCGGCAGCTCTAGGGATTCGACTAAACAGATTCACCGAATTACAATAACCGAATTCGACTATTCTTATACTTAGAAAAATAAACCTTTCGGACAGGGATTAGCCGAATTCGGTTATATCCATTCAAACCATATAGTCGAATTCGACTATATGTTCCAAATGATATAATCAAATTTTACTTAGGTTATTTTCCATTCTCAATTGATTCCATCATCAGCTCCAGTCCTTCTTCTCTAGCACTTTGTAAATAAAGTACATCCCAATAGAGAGATTTCACATGAGCCAACACTTTGGTCTATACAATGAGGGATTACATTGCATAGGCCTGTGTTTGACGACTCATTGAAACCTGACATTGGTTTGTACTTAGAGTGGAATAACCTGTCACATCACAGCTAAAGTGCATAATCAAATACAATTACAATTCGTCTTAGATTGAAGGGGACTTCTTCAAATCAGGGCTATTGTGGATACAATACCCAACAATCTCCCCCTATTTGAAGAAGTCAGAACCCTGTCTATTAAGGTGAATTGCACATAAACAATAAATATAAGCAAGTAAAGAACTGAATTATGTGGATATATAAAAGCATCATAAACAAAAACTTAAGTCCACCAAGAATTAATTAGACAGCAATATATAAATGTTCTTAAAAGAGAAATAGAGTCTAGCGATCAAGCATCCATCATTTCTCTTTTGTCTTTCCCTTTTGAATCTTCTTCAATTGTCTGGTAAAATAGGCCCTTGGCTTTGGATAGTATCTTGGAGGAGGAGAAGGAGGCTTTTCATCATCTTGATGGTTCCTGTAGTGAATTCTTCTCTTGAGCCTAGCCATCTCCCATTTGTGGATCTCATCTCTATCATAGTGATTGTCAACAGACTCATTTGAGTTCATAACAAGATTATAAGTGTCCAAGATAATATTCCTGGATTCCGGACTCCACAGTTCTCCAACAATCTTCCTGAGATGAGGTGCTCTTGGTTCTAGAAATCTGGGACCTGCAGCCCTTCTAGCATCATGCATAAAACCACCTGAGCATGATCCTCCTTGATCAACTCTAGCTCTTTTCCTGAAGTTTTCTTCTTCATCGTCTGACCAATGATAATTTTCAGGAGGAATAAAGGGTTCAGACGGAGCAGCAAATTGAATTTTTGGATGGAATTCTTCAGACGGAAATGCTGGTTGCGCAGAAGATTGGCCTGGCCCTTGGAAACCATGGGCATAGCCTCTTGACAATTCATTGTGCAACCACATTTGATTTTGATGCAATTCATTGTGCAACCACATTTGATTTTGATCCAGATAACCATATAGATCTTGAAACTTGACATCAATACCTCTTGAGATTTCTGAGAGCTGTGATTGAACATTCATATATGATTCTTGAATTCTTCCTTCTATCTCTCTATTCAAATCAAAAATTTGCGTTTGATCCTTTCATGCAATCTTTCCTCCCCCTTTCTGACTTCTTCAGTCAGGGTTTGGATAATTTCATTCTTCACACTTTGGAGAGAGTTCTGAACGGCCGATCTTCCCCTCACTGCATCCTCAAAAATAAATTGCTGATTTTCAGAGAGTTTTGTAGTGTTATCACAAATCGAGTGTTGTCCATCCACTACATGCTTTAGGGTGGAAGCACCCATCGAGAAATATTCATCTTGCTTTTCTTTGACCTTGTCTAAACTGTGAGCTACTGAGTGTAAGTGATTTCCCATTCCCTTCTCTATGGCTCTGGTCTTGTCAAAAACCTGATGGAGAGCAAATTCAGAGAATCTTTTCTGCTTTACAAGCAGTTCTTCCAAATTGATCATCATGGAGTCTTCAGCAGAGGGAGGTTGAGCTTGGAGTCGAGAAGATATTCCAAAATCATCTTCAGCGACCAGAAAATCACTTGAATCTACATCATTCATATAGTGATAAAATTGAAGAGCATCGAGGGTGTCATTAGTTTGAACTGGAGGAGGCGTGGAGCCTTCATTTCTCTTATCTTCAATAGTTATCTGTATTTTGTGAATCTTGGGGTGAGGCACAGATTTCTCTTTCATCCTGGATGTAGAGGTAGAAGGCCCTGCTTCATGTTCATCTTCAAGAATGATTGTAATATTTTCAGGAGGCGGAGTTGGCTCTGGCTTATCTTGCTCTTCTGCAGCAGAATGAGAATGATCAGTGTGGACATTGTCCCCCTCAATCTGAGCAGGGATTTCATCTTCTGGAAGAGAATCTTTGCTCTAAGCTGACTTAGCTATCTTCATTGAATCAGCATCTGGGTCATCTCCCCCTTCATCATTACCATCACTATAATCATTTCCACCAATATTGTCTTCTTCCTTGGAAGGAGAGCTATGAGGAGTAGGAATCTTTGGAGATGGAGCCGGAGAAATTACATGAGAATCTTGTTGGCCTGTTTCTGGTATCTTAGAACACTCCCCCTTGGAAGGTTCACGTTCTGTTTCACTTTCTTTTTCACTTGCTTTTACAGTTTCTTTTTCAGGAGAGGAAACTGGAGAGTTACTGGCAAAGTTCCTTTCAGACTCATCACAAAGGATCTTTTTAGCTTTTGAAACAACTGGAGTCAGCACCTTGGTCTCACCGACTTTCCTGGACCATCTTTCAATCATGGAGGAGTCTATTCTTTTGAAATGGTGGCGAGGGGTTCCTGTCTTCATACTGAATCTGACTTTGTCTAATCGATTGAGATATAATGAGAGAATTCTTCCAAAGTTAGGAGTGTACAGACTGGCTGAAATTCTGTCAAACAATACACTGCCCCAATCAACCCTTTTTCTGCAGATTACTGAGCCGGGTAATTTAAACATATCATTTGAAATGTAGTCGTGAGAGCCAACTTTACACAACAGAACTTTTCCCATAATATCGGAGAGCAATTTCCCTTCCTCATTCATCCGCTTCCTATAGATTGATGTTGTTCCCTTAGGCAATCCACAAAACGACAGTGCATTTTTGAAATCCATGGAAGAGAAATCATCTGATTCAGTTACCACTGGTAGTTTGAGAAGTTTAGTCAATCTAGAGGGAGAAACTTTGACAGGGAAATCGCATATCCTGCTCTTGGTCACTGGCCCTTGCTTCCTGAGCTCTGCATGCTTGAAGAACTTCAACACCTCCTTCTCAAGAACCTTGCACAGATGCTTGATAATGAAGCCTAGTCCTGCGACTTCGAGAGTCAACACAACATTTCGAAATTCATCCACCAAACTGTCGAACCCAATTCTCACGAGCTCACTGCCGGAGAGCAACTTGCTCGACTGCTTCTTGGTCATTACAAATGGAAGATTGGAGGAGAACGATGGAGGGAGACGAGTCGGCGGAAGGATCGCACTAACGGAGTTCAGAGTCGGAAATGAAGCGACGGATGAATTCGAGGGTGCGAAGCGTTCAGATTTCTCTTTTAAGAATCAATTATATAGAGTTGGAAATTAGGAGAGAGAGTGCGCACCTGATATTTTTAATCGAGGCTCTTCGAATTCCAGTAAATAATAAGAAGGAAATTTGAATTCTGGAAGCTTCGTCATTCAGCTATAAGGATTAGTCGAATTCGATTAAGCAGATTCGCCGAATTCGGTTAAAGGATTTCGATTAGCCGAATTCGGTTAATTGAATTCGCCGAATTCGACTAAATGGTATAGTCGAATGAGATTCGATGATATCTTCCGAAAAGAAAATTCGACAATTCCAATTTGTCTTCTGGGAGAAGGAATTTTCTGATTTTCTGAGCTTGTTTCTAAGATTCTTTGTTTAACATGCCAAGCTCCATTTTGAAATAGTTGAACTTTGATACGTCGAGCGGCTTTGTGAAAATGTCTGCAACTTGCCGATCCATCGGGACATAGCTGAGTTCAATGTCCTTGTGCTCCATATGCTCTCGGATGAAGTGGTAACGGATCTCAATGTGTTTTGTCCTGCTGTGAGACACCGGATTATTGGCAATTGCAATAGCGCTTGATGAATCACAGTACATAGGAATTTCCTTAAGCTTCAAATTGTAGTCTTCAAGTTGGTTTCTTATCCACAGCAATTATGCACAACAACTGCCTGCGGAGATATACTCCAATTCAGCGGTTGAAATAGCAACACAATTCTGTTTCTTGCTACTCCAGGATATAAGCCGTTTCCCTAAGAATTGGCATGTTCCTGAAGTACTTTTCCTGTCGTCTTTGCTTCCTGCAAAATCAGCATCTGAAAAACCTGTTAGCTCAAAATCATTACTTCTTGGGTACCATAAGCCAAGATTTGGTGTGCCTTTAATGTATCTCAAAATCCTCTTTGCAGCGGAGTAGTGAGATTCCTTAGTGTTCACCTGAAATCTAGCACAAACACATGTTGAGAACATTATATCCGGTCTACTTGCAGTAAGGTAGAGCAAGGATCCAATTATGCTTCTAAACTTGGTTTCATCAAAAGGTTTCCCTTTCTCATCCTTGTCTAGAGACATAGCTGAACCCATTGGAGTCCTCATAGAGGTTGCATTCTCCATTCCGAATTTCTTAATTAACTCTTTGGTAAACTTCGTCTGAGAGATGAAAATTCCATCCTCAGATTGCTTTACCTGAAGTCCTAAGAAATACTTCAGCTCTCCCATACTGCTCATCTCAAATTTCCCTTGCATCAAGTTAGAGAACTTTTTGCAGAGGTTATCATCGGTAGATCCAAAGATGATGTCATCGACATAGATTTGCACTAATAAAATCTTGCCTTTTACTTCCCTAAGAAATAATGTCTTGTCTATCTTTCCTCTTGTGAATTTGTTTTCAAGAAGGAAGTTAGACAGCATCTCATACCAAGCACGGGGAGCTTGCTTGAGACCATATAAAGCTTTTCCTAAGAAATAAACATAATCAGGAAAAGAGGAGTCAACAAAACCCGGGGGTTGTTCTACGTATACTTCTTCCTTTATATCACCATTAAGGAAGGCTGACTTCACGTCCATTTGATAGACCTTAAATCCTTTGTGAGCAGCATACGCTAGAAACAACCGAATCGCTTCGAGCCTTGCCACGGGAGCAAATGTTTGATCGAAGTCGATCCCTTCTTCTTGTCTGTGCCCTTGAGCAACAAGTCTGGCCTTGTTCTTGATGATCACACCATCTTCGTCTAGCTTGTTTCTGAATACCCATTTAGTTCCGATGACATTCTGTCCTTTGGTTCTGGGTACAAGCTTCCACACTTTGCATCTCTTAAACTGATTGAGTTCCTCTTGCATTGCGATGATCCATGAAGCATCGTTCTTTGCTTCATCGAATTTCCTTGGCTCAACCTGTGATAGAAAGCTTAAATGCAAAACCTCATTAGCTGTACCTCCTCTTGTTCTTACACCGACATGGGTATCTCGAATAATTTGCTCAGCAGGATGGTCCCTTAAATGTCTGATCATTCCAGCATTTAGATGACCATGAGGTTCCTGCACTTCAGGTGCATCTTCATCTTCTTGAGGTTCATCTTCCTCACATGTAGATGGAATATTTACTTCAATAGACTTTGGAACGTCTTCCTTTACAACTTCTTCTAAATTTAGTTCCTTGAATCTTGCATCTGCATCTTCAACAAAGACACTAGAAGAGTTGCTTTGAAGCATACTCGTCTCATCAAATATAACATTATAAGTTTATTCTACAACCAGGGTTTTCTTACTGAAAATCCTATATGCCTTACTATGGCTGCTATAGCCTACAAAAATACCTTCAAAACATTTTTCACTAAATTTAGTTTTGTAATATTTCCCGTTATTGAGTACGAAGCATTTACTACCAAAAATTCTAAAATAAGACAGAGTTGGTTTCTTGCCCTTCAGAAGTTCATAAGGAGTCTTATGATGATTCTTGTTGATCAGTGCTCTGTTTTGCACATGGCAAGCAGTATTGATGCCTTCAGCCCAGAAGTATTCTGGTAGTGAAGAGTCACTCAACATTGTTTTGCAGGCCTCTATGAGTGTTCTATTCTTTCTCTCAGCTACTCCGTTTTGTTGTGGAGTACGGGGAGAGGAGAACTCATGAAAGATACCTAGGCTTTCACAAAATTCGGTCATAGCTCCAGACTTGAATTCTGTACCATGATCACTTCTGATTTTGACCACAGAACATTCCAACTCATTCTGGATCTGCTTGACGAATGTGGTGAAAGAAGCAAAGGTGTCTGACTTGTGTTTCAGAAAGAATACCCAAGCAAAACGTGAGTAGTCATCAACAATAACTAACGTATAAGACTTACCTCATAAACTTCAGATTGGCATGGGACCGAACAAGTCCATATGGAGCAGATATAAACATCTGGAATAATCTTTGCCAATAATGCTTTTAAAGGTAGCCCGAGTCTGCTTACCCATTTGGCATGCATGACACGGTCTTTCTTTAATGCACTTAACATCTGGAACATCACGAACTAAATTGTGAGAAAATAACATACTTATAGTTTTGAAATTAATATGTGCTAGTCTCTTGTGCCACTGGTAACATAGAGATGCACTATCTTTTGCTAAAAGACACACTGGTGTAGAAGAGTCTAAACAAAGAAAATTTAAGTAGAAAATATTTCTACTCCGAGTGCCTGTTAAAATAGTTTCTGACGTGTCAGACGACTTTATCATGCGCTTGTCCTTGTAGAACTCTACCATATAGCCTTTGTCACATAGTTAACTTATGCTAATGAGATTATGTTGTAATCCTTTAACATAAGCTACATCTATGAAAGAGATTATACCGTTGGTAATCATACCATAGCTTTTCATGATTCCCCGATCAGACCCGCCAAAAATAACTTTTGGTCCATCTTTCATAGGGGTATACTCTTGTAATAAACTTCTTGTTCCGGTCATGTGCTGAGAACATCCACTGTCCAAGTACCATATTGGATTTGAATTGGCCTTTGGACATACCTGCAGTCAATAATCAATTGCCCTTAGGAACCCAAACAGATTTGGGTCCTTGGCTTCTTGTCAGATGACCGCCATTTGGAGTGTTAACACTGCGAGGAGTCACTCTTGCATTGTTACCTCGTGGGGTCTTAACATAACTATAATTAAACCAGCAATCAATGGCGAAGTGACCAACTTTGCCACAGCACCAACAATCGAACCGATTGTACCTTCTCTTTGTCTCCTGTTTTACTTTTTGAACGGGAGGTGCAACAGGAGTAGCTTTCTTATAAGATGCTTTCTCATAAGATGCTTTCTTAGAAGTGGGGGCCTCATGGTGGCAGCACACACATGGCTCCAACTTCTTCTCAACAGGTTTGGGTGCAATCGTTTTGATTTTTGGAGCCTTCTTAGCAGGTGATCCGTGAACAAATGGACCGTAATCCTTGAGGAGTACTTCTTCATGAGGAGCTTTGAATGGAGACACATCAAAGTTCCGGGGTCTGGTCCATCCTTGATATCTGTTGCTAGATTCAACATGTGTTGGTCTAGCAAAGTGACCAAAGGATGAGTCAAGGTCGAATGGATTTGTCGGAAAAACTACCTTCCGGAATGAAGGTTGACCTTGATTTTCAGTCCCTTTTCCTTTCATGGCTCTTTTCTCAGCAGCCTTACTAGTTTCAGCCTCATGACCAATGCCACTACCCTTTGTAGGAGCAGAAAACCTATCAATGAGTGGAAGAATAGTCTTAGGCTTCGAGAAGCTTTCTACGAGCTTTCTTTCTACCTTCAACTTATCTTCTAGTTCATTTATAGTTTTCTCCTTAAGATTCAACAACTCAGTGGAGCTTTTCAGTTCGTCTTTCAAGAGTTGGATTTCATCTTTAAGAGGAGTTAATTGTTCAATTTCCTCCCTCAAAGCTAATTCAACCGTCTTGAGAGATTCAATTTCTTTTGACTTGGATCTGACAACCTTGCGACATTTGTCAAATCCCTTCACAAGGGCTTTGTACTGAGTCATTAAATCTGAATCCTCCTCTGATGAGTAGCCGTAATTTGCAACGGATGCAGTCTCACATTCAGAAGCGGAAAGAGGAGTAAGAGAGTTTACCTTCCCCTTATAAGAGGAGTCGCCTACTTCTTCATCTGATTGTGCCATAAGCCCAAAGTAGGCTTCTTCTTCTGAGCTTGACGCATCAGTGTCGCTGTCGCTCAGAGTCTTGGCCTTTTTAGCGAGGAAACTTTTTTCCTTCTTCTTTCCTTTGAAGGATCTCTTTTCTTCCTTCTTCGATCCTTCCTTCTTCTTATATGGACACTCGACAATTACATGTCCTGGCTTATTGCAGCAATAGCAAATAATGTCAATAGAATCATGTTTGTTCGGTTTAGATTTATACCTGTCATTATTGTAGTCCTTCTTGTGATGGTCACCATCACGTCTTGATCTTCTGTGATCTGAAGCAGAAGATTGGCCTCTTTTCTGCTTTCTTTTATTCAGAAGTCTTTTGAATTGCTTGGAGAGAAGTGAAAATTCTTCGTCAGACATGTCAGAGTTTGATGAGCAGCTTGCAGACTCATCATCCTCTTCAGATAACGGAGTTCTTATGGATGTCTTGACTTTGCTTTTCTTTGATCCTTCAGCTTTCAATGCCATAGATCTTTCCTTCCCGGAGGTCCTGTTGCTTTCTTCCTCAGCTTTCCAAATGCTGAGCTTGAGCTCATGTGACAACAGTTTTCCGAATAAGATTTGCGGCTCCATAGTGGTCAACTTGCCGAATTCTCTGATTGTAATGGCCTTGGTATCCCATTCTTTCGTCAGGGATCTCAAGAACTTATCATTCAGTTCGCCAACAGAAAATTCACGGTCATAGTTCCTAAGACCATTTACGATCTTAATGAACTTCTCATAGGTTTCAGAAATGGAGTCTCTTAGATCTTGCTTGAAAGCTTCGTATTCTTGGTTCAGCAACGATCTTTGGTCATCCCTCACTTCTTCAGTACCTTCCATCAGAACAACTAGAGAATCCCACATCTCTTTGGCAGATTTGCAGTGAATCAGATTTTGCAGCTTCGAGTCGTCCACTGCACCGGCTATGATATTTTTTGCCTTCTTGTCTAGAGCGACAAGAGCGATCTCATCTTTAGTATTCTCCGCGAGACACTTTTCCATTCCAACGTTTTCTCTCTTTCTTTAGGGCATCACTGTTCCCTTTTATAGGACGGAGGAGCCGCTTAACGGTCACTTATGATGTCCTTTACTGACAAATGCCCATACCATAAGAGCACGCGCTGATTGGACAATCAGGCGGCGGCATTAAATGCTGACAGCGCGTCTGGCAATTTTTGAATCTATCTCGACGATATTTCCATGGATACGACGTCATGGACAATATCTTGAAGACAGGACTTGTCGTTGTCTTGAACTAGGACAGCTCTTCAAATCTCCTTCCCTCTTCTTCATATAGAGATATCTCGACGACACGGGACATCCCTTCTGTACTTGCACTTAAGACGACATGAAGTCATCTAACTGATGTCGACATAATCTTCTTGATTGCTTGATATTGTTGTGACCACCTTATCTTGTCGACAACATAATAGAAATCATGTCGACAGACCATTCTTCAGCAACTGCCCGTATTCATATGACCTTCTTTAGACTTCTTGACGTCAAGGATTCTTTACGATGATATTATTGACATCAGTCTTACTTAGCCTTTTCAACAAAAAGGCTTCTTTACTATGATACCTGTCTTGTTCATCCTTATCGACAACATGCCTCTTTTACGATGATATTTGTTCTTCCTTAGCCTTATCAATGTCAAGGTTCTTTTCGATGATATCATCAACATCTTGTCTTGTGTTTGTGCTTGAGTCTTCTTCTTCATCTCGGCTTTCTGATATCGTTGTGAGGTGATGTAGTGTTGATGTCACAACGATATCATCATACGTATGCTGTCTCAACGATAGCCGATATGCCCACTCTGCTTTTCTCTACACATCATTTCCACGACATGAATACACTTGTCGACGATATGTCCAGTCTTTTTCGATGATATTGTACTTAGGCAAGTTATTGAAGTACTGTACATATTGTCTGATCTCTACAAGCATGAACTAGGTATGGCATTAAATACAACATGTACTTATCATTTAGCTGAGCACTTCTTCAAATCAGGAACACTGCTGGGCACTGTTCCCAACAATAGTTTGTAAGCTATTCTCTAGAAATCTAGTTAGAGATGCACCTAATTTAAAATGCATTAAATATGCTCCATGTCATGAATGTCAGATGGACAAGCAAACTAGAACAACCTTTAAGGGCATAGCTCACAAAGACTCTATAAGGAGTTTGTATTTATAGCACATGGATCTTTTTGGTCCAATGCCTATTCAGAGTGTAGGAGGGAAATTATATACCCTTGCGATAGTTGATGATAACTCTAGATTCACATGGGTATTCTTCCTCAAAAAGAAGTCAGATACTCTTGCAATCTTGATGACATTTGTCAAGTCTATCCAGAATGTGATGGGCTGTTCTGTGGTCAAAATGAGAAGTAACCATGGAACAAAATTCCAATCTCGTGATATGACAAAATTCTGTCATGAGCAAGGTATCTCACAAGAATTCTCTTCTCGTAGGATCCCCCAACAAAATGGGGGTGGCTGAGAGAATGAATAGAAATTTTCTTGAGGATGGAAGAACATTGCTGAGTGACTCCTCATTGCCAAAATATTTCTGGGCTGAGGTTGTTCAAATATAATGTCATGTAAATAGAGCATCAATCACCAAACATCACAATAAAACTCCCTATTAACTATTGAAGGGCAGAAAACCCATTGCATCATACTTTAAAATCTTTAGGAGTAAATGCTTCATTTTGAATAATGACAAATTTTATTTAACTAAGTTTGTAGAGAAAAGTAGTGAGGGTATTCTTGTTGGATACAGCTCCCATAGCAGAGACTATAGAGTGTTCAACAAAACTACTAAAGTTGTAGAAGAGTCTAAACATGTTGTATTTGATGAGACCAACCTGATCTACAAGAGTTGGTATAGTTCTTCTAATGTTTCAGGTACTAAACTGAAATTGAAAGAGCTTTCAATAGTGGACAATCCAGCTGCCAATGACATTTAAATCACCTCACCAGATGCAGTAGTTACAGAAGAAGGTCGATCTTTAGGAGAAATACAAGAAGTTGGTGAAGAAGAGCAGCATGGAATTCAACCTGCTGAACAGGAAGTTGGAGCTGGTCCACAGGGAAATGCAGAAAGGCTGCCAATTACTACCAAACAACTGAAAGACCATCCCAGGAATCTGATCATTGGGGATGCAAGCCAAGGTGTTATAACAAAAAGAATAACTCATAATGAGGCAGTGTTCCTGAGTTTCCTCTCTCAGGTAGAGACAAAGAAATTTGAAGAGGAAAATGGAGATCCATTCTATATATTGGCTATGTAGGAAGAACTGAATTAGTTCATAAGATGCAAAGTGTGGAAGTTGATTCCAAGACCCAAGGGAAAGAACATTATTGGGGAAAAAGGTTCTACTGGTACAAGATGGATGAGAATGGAGTAATCGTGAAGAACAAGGCTGCAAAGAGGATAGGAAGAGTACCTCAGGGACATGCCAATTACTTAGGAGAAGAACATTTTTCTAGAGCAGCAAGAAGCAAACAAGTGTTGTTATTTCAACAGCAGAATCGGAGTACATATCAGATGGAAGTTGTTGTGCACAATTTCTATGGAATCAACATCAACTTCAGGATTACAACATAGAGCAAAGTAAAACCCCTATATTTTGTGATTCCTAGTGCAATTTCAATTACTAAGAATCATGTGTCACACAACAGGACTAATCACATTGAAATTATGTATCACTTAATCAGAGAGTATGTGGAAAAGGACGACATCTACCTAGAGTTTGTCCCCACTGACAAACAAGTGATATATATCTTTACTAAACCTTTGGATGAAGCAAAGTTCAATTTCTTCAAAATTGAGCTGGGCAAGCTTAATATGCAACTTCTATTGAGCTTCCCTTAGCTATTATTGTTACAATTTGTGTCTAGGAGATGTTAGGTCAATAACAAAGCATGCAGGTTATCATTGTGAAAGATATAAGTGACTTACATAATAAGTGTGCATAAGAAAAGGCCATATCGTTTTGACCACAAAATGATATCGTCATAATAAACTGAAAGTGGAGGTTAGATCTTAAATTAACTCTAGAGGGGGGTGAATAGAGTTAAAAACTTTCCCTTAATTTTATAACGGAATTGAAAATACTGATATAAGTATATGTGTATAGAGTGAGTGATAAATAAAAACTGAAATAAAATGAATAATGAAAACAGCACACAGCAAAACACAGAAAAGAAATCAAACATAGAGGACACAAGGAGCTATAGTAGTTCCCCACTAAACTTGGGTACATCTACTCTTCTACCACCCTTGGTAGTAATCCACTAGGATTTTTGATTAGGTGCCCTCACACCAATGAGCTTTTGATAAGGTGCCCAAAAACAAACTATATTTTTTGATCAGGTGTCTTGCAACCAATGGGGTAAACTTTTGAAGGGAGTTTTAACCCTGTACAGAATGAGATGGAGAGGGGTTTAGATGTTCTTCTCTGTCAAGATGTATAGAGAAGACTCTAGTGGATTTGATGTTGTAGAAAGGCTCCTCTGTCTTATTTAAGATGTTTGACAATTGAATGGCTGGAGCTTTCTCTTTGAAGAAATGATCTTCCTGTAGCAGATAAATCTGGAAGAAAGAGTTCTTCAGATTTTTATTGCTCTTTTGAAAGATCTATGCTTGCAGCTAATGACTGAGAGAGTAACGTTGATGTTGTTCTCAGTTGAATGAAGTTGCTGCTATTGAGGAAGAAGAAGATGATTTGTATTCATGTTCTTCTTTTTCTTCCTGAAGTTTTTCTCCTTTCTTGATCTGATTCTTGCAGTAGGAAATCTGAGAGATATTGTAGTTGTTCTCAGAAAATGTGTGCTGCTGAAGAGGAAGAAGATGAAGTTCTGTGTAAATTTTTTTTTTCTTCTGTTCTTCCTGTCTTCTTTTCTTTTTCTTTTTCCTGAGCAGAAAATCTAACAGCAATTTTAAAATATGTTCTGTATATTATTCTGTCGTGTAAACTGAAAGTAATAAATCTGCTGTATATTAATCTGCTATATCCTCTTCCTTATTTTCCTTTTCTTTTAAAAATCTCTGACAGACATTAATTGCAGATCCCTTATATTAAGGAATAAATATATCTGAAAGGATATTTTGAAAACATAAATCTGCTGCGCCATTTTATCTCTTTCCTTTTCCACGAAATGTCTTTTTCCGAGGAAATGTCAGCGGCTATAATCTTGGAATAATAAAGGAAATATATTTTCCTTACTTAATCTGATAGAAAGAGTCGTTGTTATTAGTCGATCTGAGTTCAGAGAATGAAATGATATAATCTTTCTGAAATTTCTGAACTTAAATAATAATTCTTCGATCTGAACAAAATTCGTCGAACGCAGATTCGTCGACCTCAAAATTTTCGTCGAACACAAAATTTACTTCATCGACCTCAATTGAATCTTGCTGGAATAATTAATTTTATTGAGCTGTGGGAACTTTCATCGATCTGAAGGTATTCGTCGAACGCAGACTTGAGTTCGTCGAACGGAAGTATTCGTCGACCGCTGAGCCTGAGTAAAAGCGTCGAGCGCTGAGCTTGAGATCTGTTTGTCGACCGCTGAACCGCTGAGATGGGATCATCGACCGCTGAGACGAGCTTGAAGCAAGCCATTCGTCGAACGCAGAATGTAAGCCGATCGTTGAACGCAGAGAGCTTGCCGTTCATCTAACGCAGATAGTCGTTCGTCAAACACAGTGTGGAATTTGTCGAACGCAGAATCTGAATGAAATCTTTAGTTCTAACAGCCAAAACTCTTGACCCATAAACTATACATTGGGGTCAACTTTGTCCTTAGTCAACATATAGTGATCCTAGCCCAAATCAGAAATAAGGTTGTTCCAACAATGTGCGTTCGACGAACGGCAAGCTTTGACAAAAATTGAAAATAAACAAATACTAATACAGCAAAAACAACATAGCATGAATATATCTGATATATTTTTAAATATTTTATCAGATATAAAATAAATAATACTCTGAGTTTTGAAACATTTTAATGAAAATAAAACTGATAGAAATACAATCAGAACCATTGATTTTTCTGAATTCTGCCTTCTGAATTCTGAAATTCTGATAAAAATTTTGATATTGTCTGATTTGTATTGTTCTGAATTCTGATCTAAACTGAACTGTATCTGCTATGTAAATCAGCTTTCTGAATTTGTTCTGCACTAAATATGTTATCTGCTGCTTCTTTTAAATTCAAAACTATGTTCTAAATCTGCATATAAATACTGCAATCTGCTTTTTATCTGAACAGCTTTATAATTCTGATTAGTTGTGCTTGTAGCAATAACTGATACTGAGTTTGCTATATCAAAATTTTTCTCCTGAGCTGTACTGTATCTGCATCTGAACTTCTGAATTTTTCTGAAACAGCAAACTGCTGTAAGCTTTATCAAGCTTCTTCATACAACAACTCCCCTGAGACTGGAGGTTCTTCAGTTTTATCCCTTGCTTAGTTTATAGAACAACTCCCCCTGAGCATAGCAGTGCATCAAATGGAGCTTGTTCATGAAAACTTCTCCCCCTGCCTAGTTTCAGGAAAGGCCTGAAGCTAGGCCCCTTGAAGAAGGGACATTTGATGGAGGTAGGGAAGGATGCAAGATTTATATTGTTGTTGTTCCTGCAATAAAATAGAGACCAAGTTCAAAGGGAACTAGAAAGAGAAACAATTCTGTAGGCATTCAGCTAATATAAAAAAAATTTGATTAATGATGACAGGCTGAAAAAAAAGCTTCAGAAAAACTGGGTTCGACGAAAAATGAGTTTTTGTCGATCTCGGTTTGACGAACTTGATGACTTCGTCGATTTCCGTTCGACGAAAAACTTGATTTCGTCGAGCTCAATTCAATGAAGAGATGGGTAAGTAGAAAACTTAATTTTTTTAACAGACTGAGTCTCCATCTATCATACCTAGCTCATTTATAAAGAAAATATGTTTCTTTTCATCCAAGGGCTTGGTGAAAATGTCAGCTCTTTGCAAATCAGTAGAGATGAATTATAGGCAGATTTTGTTTTTATCCACATTATCCCTAAGGAAGTGGTGCCTAATCTCTGTGTTTAGTCCTACTATGGAGAATTGGATTTTGTGCTATAGATATTGCACTAGTATTGTCACAAAATATAATTTAAATATTTAAGTTGACACCATAGTCTAGGAGCTAATTTTGTATCCACAATATCTGTGAGCAGCAACTGCCTGCAGCTATATATTCAGCTTCAGCTGTTGATGTAGACACAGATGTTTGTTTCTTACAAAACCAAGACACAAGCCTATCACCAAGAAACTAGCAAGTTTCTGATGTGAATTTCCTGCTACTCTGCATCCAGCATAATCTGAATCTGAGAATCCAGTTAATTCAAATTCAGATGCTGTTGGATACCAAAGTCCTAGATTAGGGCAACCCTTTATATATCTCAAAATTCTTTTTAATAAAATTAGGTGAGATTCTTTGGGGTTAATTTGGAATCTAGCACAAATACCTGTAGCAAATATTATATCAGGCCAACTATCTGTTAAATAAAGTAAGGAGCCAACAATTGCTCTATATACCTTCTGATCAACAGGTTTCCCTGATTCATCAATATCAACAACAACATTAGAGGGCATGGGTGTTTTCATGATGGAAGAATCAGACATACCAAATCTTTTCACTAATTCCTTAGCATACTTAGATTGGGATATGAAGATTCCATTTGGAGTCTACTTCACTTGAAGACCAAGGAAGTATGATAATTCACCCATACTACTCATTTCAAATTTAGATTGCATTAGATTAGAAAATCTTTTGCATAAGTTTGAATCAGTAGATCCAAATATGATATCATCTACATATATTTGAACTAATAGAGTTTGATTTTAATGTATCCTAAAAAATAAAGTTTTGTCTACTATGCCTCTACAGAATTTATTCTCTAAAAGAAAACTAGCTAAAGTCTCATACCATGCTCTGGGAGCTTGTTTAAGACCATAGATAGCATTCTTAAGCTTAAATACAAAAAAAGAGTGAGTTGGAGAGATGAAACCTGGTGGTTGTTCCACATAGACTTCTTCTTTGATTTCTCCATTCAGGAATGCACTCTTCACATCCATTTGATAAATTTTGAATTTCTTGTATGCAGCAAATGCAAGGAAAATTCTGATTACTTCTAACTGTGCAACTGGTGCAAAAGTTTGATCATAGTCTATTCCTTATTCCTGTGAGAATCCTTTAGCTACTAGTCTAGCTTTGTTTCTCACAATGTTGCCATCTGCATCTAGCTTATTCTTGTAGACCCACTTAGTTCCAACAACTGGATAATTCTTTAGTCTCGGAACCAATTCCCAAACTTTGTTTGTTTCAAACTGATTGAGCTCCTCTTGCATAGCAATGATTTAGTTGGGATCTTGTTCTGCATCTTGTAGGGATTGAGGTTCAATCTGAGAGAGAAAACAAGTATGCATCATATTCTGATTTACTTGATGCCTTGTTTGCACACCTGCTGAAATATCACCAATTATTTGAGATATTGGGTGATCTCTAACTGTGATGTGATCAACAGTTGGAGTGGGTTCAACAATGATTTCCACTTGGGTAATTTGTTCAGCGGTGATATCCTGTGGAAGATGTTCTGCTGTTATCTGATTTGAACTTTCAGCAAAATCTGGATGATTTTCTTCTTCATTTTCTTCAGCATTCTGCTGTATAGGATCCAGAAATTCTTCTTTATGTAGAGCTAATTGATCTAGCTGCTCACATAGTGTAGGTACCTATAGATTTTCTATGGTAGAAGAATTCTTCTCCTTGTAAAAACATATTAGTTTCATCAAAGGAAACATGCATAGATTCTTCAATTTTAAGAGAAGACTTGTTATAAATCCTATATGCTTTGCTGACTAAAGAATAGCCTAAGAAAATTCCTCCTTTAGATTTTGGTTCAAATTTCCTAAGGTATTTCTTATCATTATTATGAACAAAATATCTACAGCCAAATGCTCTAAAATAATTAACTTTAGGTTTCTTCCCTTTAAGTAATTCATAAGGAGTCTTACCCTTAAGTTTGTGTATCAAACTTCTATTCAACACATAGTTTGCTGTGCTAACAGCCTCTGCCCAAAAAGATAGGGGCAAATTAGCATTTGCATGCAATGTTCTTGCTGATTCAATTAGAGTTCTATTTTTCCTTTCAACTACCCCATTTTGTTGAGGAGTTCTAGGAACTGAGAAGCAATCTCTGATACCTTCCTTCTCACATAATTATTGCATAAGAAGAGACTCAAACTCAGTTCCATGATCACTTCTGATCAATGCAATATAAGTAGAGTACTCAATCTTTATGCTCTTAAGAAAGTCTGTAAAAACTTTAAAGTTATCTGACTTTTCTCTCAAAAAGAACACCCAAGTGAATCTTGAGATGTCATCTACAATAACCAGAGTGTAAGACTTCCCCCCTAAACTCTTTGTTGCAATAGGTCCAAAAAGGTCCATATGTAGCATATATAAGATTCTAGGTGAATCACTTTTAGATAATGATTTAAAACTATTTTTAGTTTGCTTGCCTAGTTGACATGCCCTACAAAGACCTTCTTTCTTGTATGAACCTAAAGGTAAACCTCTAACAAGATTGTCCTTAGTTAATTTAGCAATCGTCCTAAGGTTTACATGTCCTAATCTCTTATGCCAAAGTTCACTAGGTTTGCTTAATTCATTAAATAAATAAATTTCTGATGTAGATGAATTGAAATTTACTAAATATATATTACCCTGCCTAATACCTAATAAAACAATAACATTATCAGCAGATTTAATAAGGCATTTCAATTTGTTAAAGGTTACCTCATACCCTTCATCACATAATTGGCTTATGCTGATGAGGTTGTGCTTCAGTCCCTTGACATAAGCTACCTCTTTGAAGGTGACTTCTCCAACCTTGAGTTTTCCATAGCCTTTGGTCTGTCCACAATTGGAGTCTCCAAAGATAACTTTTGGTCCCAGCTTTGCCTTGTAGTTGTTTAGGTTCGCCTTGTTCCCTGTCATATGTTTTGAACAGCCACTGTCCAAATACCATTTTTCATTTATTCTTGGACAGCTGTGTACCTGCAAAAATAGAAAAATAATCTATTTGTTCCTGACCCAGACTACCTTGGGTCTTTTTGAGTTTCCACAAAAATCTGAAATAAAAGACATTTCAGGTTGGTCCTTGTAACCTTGTGGATGATATCTCCTTGGAGGTATTATCCATTCAGTGAAAGGATTCTTAGAATGTGAAGAATAAGAATTGTTCAGATTTGCTGTATAGTTTCTGTTCGACGAACTGGGCTGAGGTCATCGAGCGTCGTTCAACGAATGACTGAGATTTTGTCGAGCGCCGTTCATATAATAACTATATTGAAAATCTGTCTTCAGAGTTCGTCGAGCTCCATTCGACGAAGTGGATACATTTCGTCGATCTCCATTCGATGAATTCTGCTGAATTCTGCAATTCTCGACAGTCTTACTTGAAATGTTTTTATTTACTCCTACAACCTCTTTGCTCTTAGCAGAGATGAATTTTATAGGTGTAGAGAGTATGTTCTTCTTAATTAGAGGTGGCTCACTTGATGAAGCACTCAAACCTAGTTTGCTATTAAATCTAGCATTAACAGTGCTTGTAATGTCCATCAGTTTGATGCTTCTCCCATTTAGGGATTCTTCAAATTTTTGGCCTCAGAAAGTTTATTCTCAATGAGGATAATTTGTTCTCTAGAGGCAGCCAAATCTTTCTTAAGATTTACATTTTATTCACTTATATTTTTCATTTCAGCTAGCTTATGTTTGAGTGAGATTAATTCTTTCTCAGATTTTAGTAAGTTTAAGCAAAGAACCTTGAATTCAGCTTTGAATTCAACTGAAGTAAAATCAAAGTTAGATATTACCTGATCTGCATCAATTTCTGCTTCTGATTCTGATTCTTCTTCATCAGAATTGTTGGCTGAGGCATTGATTTCCATCATGCAGAAGTTCTTCTCTTCTTCATTATCTTCATCATCACTGGATGATGATGCATTTCCTAACTCACGGCCTGAGTCATAAATGGACATCAAACATTGGTCATTTTCTTTTGTTTCTTCTTCATCATCTCAAGAACTGGATGAATTTTCTGATTCAGTTTCACTCTAGGTTTCTGCTACAAATCCTCTTCCCTTCTTTTTGTGCTTGTGGGAGGAAGACTTGCTGGAGTGTCTTCTTTCCTCTTTTTCAGTTCTCCTCTCCTTCTTCTGATTTTCTGGACAATCTGGCAGAATATGTCCAGGTTTCCTGCAACCATAACAAATAATTTCTTTAGAATTTGACTTGTCATACCTTGGCTTTTCATGGCTCCTGGATGACTTTTTCCTGAAGTCTTTTCTTGCCATCTTGTAGAATCTTTGGGCAATTAGACTCATGAACTCCTCATCTCTTGGAGCTTTTTCTTCTTCATCAGCTGCTTTGAAAGCTATGCTCTTTTCTCTCTTTGTTGCTGGAGATGAAGTGGATGATTCAGCTTCCCTGGATTTGATGAGCTGCTCATAGGATTTGAGCTTGCCCAACAAACTTTCAGTGGTAATCTCATTGAGGCTTCTGGCTTCCTTAATAGGCCAGATCCTAGAGTCCCATGTGCTGGGGAAGCAAATAAGAATCTTATCAGTGATCTCAGTGATAGAGATCACTTTATCCAAGGTCTTCAGCTCATTTATTATGAGGCTGAGCCTATTGTACATATTAGCTACTGTTTCATTTTCTCCTTTCTTAAAATTCTCATACTGAGAAATAAGATGTGATCTCCTGTCTTTCCTTTCATCATCAGATCCCTCAACCATATTGTTGAGAGAAATCAAAGCAAGAATATTCATTCCTTTTGCATCAGCAATCCTTTGCTTTTTATGTGCTTCTGTCCATTCAGGAGGTGGAACAGCACTGTTGTTAATAGTGGTTCCAGTACTTGCTGCTGTTGTAGGTGTTGGATGCCCTGTCAAAATCACATTAAAAATTTCTTCATTAATTGAGTTCATATATAACCTAATCCTTGCTTTCCA
Organism: Dactylorhiza incarnata; assembly: GCA_033032865.1. NCBI lineage: Eukaryota > Viridiplantae > Streptophyta > Magnoliopsida > Asparagales > Orchidaceae > Dactylorhiza > Dactylorhiza incarnata. Next base: position 10,922,089 of record JAWHQI010000015.1, read on the forward strand.
CAGTGCAAACTTATTGAGATTGCACATAGGAGGTCTTGTGCTAGAATACTCTTTGTTTTGTGCCATGAGTTTTTAACAGAAAATAAATAAAATAAAAACTCTAAAAGAATTTAAGATCTAATTGATCTTTGTGATTTAGGTGTTAGCCTGTAAAGAATCAACAGACCTCTGATACCAATTGAAAGTGGAGGTTAGATCTTAAATTAACTCTAGAGGGGGTGAATAGAGTTTAAAACTTTTCCCTTAGTTTTATAGCGGAATTGAAAATACTGATATAAGTATATGTGTATAGAGTGAGTGATAAATAAAAACTGAAATAAAATGAATAATGAAAATAACACACAGCACAACACAGAAAAGAAATCAAACACAGAGGACACAAGGAGCTATAGTAGTTCCCCACTAAACTTGGGTACATCTACTCTTCTACCACCCTTGAATCCACTAGAATTTTTGATCAGGTGCCCTCACACCAATGAGCTTTTGATAAAGTGCCCAAAAACCAACTAGATTTTTTGATCAGGTGTCTTGCCACCAATGGGGTAAATTTTTGAAGGGAGTTTTAACCCTGTACAGAATGGGATGGAGAGGGGTTTAGATGTTCTTCTCTGTCAATATGTATAGAGAAGACTCTAGTGGATTTGATGTTGTAGAAAGGCTCCTCTGTCTGATTGAAGATGTTTGACAGTTGAATGGCTGGATCTTTCTCTTTGAAGAAATGATCTTCCTGTAGCAGATAAATCTGGAAGAAAGATTTCTTCAGATTTTTGTTGCTCTTTTGAAAGATCTATGCTTGCAGCTAATGACTGAGAGAGTAATGTTGATGTTGTTCTCAGTTGAATGAAGTTGCTGCTATTGAGGAAGAAGAAGATGATTTGTATTCCTGTTCTTCTTTTTCTTCCTGAAGTTTTTCTCCTTTCTTGATCTAATTCTTGTAGCAGGAAATCTGAGAGATAGTGTAGTTGTTCTCAGAAAATGTGTGCTGCTGAAGAGGAAGAAGATGAAGTTCTGTGTAAACTTTTTTCTTTTTCTTCTGTTCTTCCTGTCTCCTTTTCTTTTTCTTTTTCCTGAGCAAAAAATCTGTACAGCAATTTGAAAATATGTTCTGTATATTATTCTGTCATGTAAACTGAAAGTAATAAATCTGTTGTATATTAATCTGCTATATCCTCTTCCTTATTTTCCATTTCTTTTGAAAATCTCTAACAGACATTAATTGCAGATCCCTTATATTAAGGAATAAATAAATCTGAAAGAATATTTTGAAAACATAAATCTGCTGCGTTGTTTTATCTCTTTCCTTTTCCACGAAATGTCCTTTTCCGAGGAAATGTCAACAGCTATAATCTTGGAATAATAAAGGAAATATATTTTCCTTACTTGATCTGATAGAAAGAGACGTTGTTGTTAGTCGATCTGAGTTCAGAGAATGAAATGATATAATGTTTCTGAAATTTCTGAACTTAAATATTAATTCTTCGATCTGAACAAAATTCGTCGAACGCAAATTCGTCGACCTCAAGATTTTCGTCGAACACAAAATTTACTTCGTCGACCTCAATTGAATCTTGCTAGAATAATTAATTTTGTTCAGCTGTGAGAACTTTCGTCGATCTGAAGGTATTCGTCGAACGCAGACTTGAGTTCGTCTAACGGAAGTATTCGTCGATCGCTGAGCCTGAGTAAAAGCGTCGAGCGCTGAGCTTGAGATCTGTTTGTCGACTGCTGAACCGCTGAGACGGGATCGTCGACTGCTGAGATGAGCTTGAAGCAATCCGTTCATCGAACGCAGAATGTAAGCCGATCGTTGAACGCAGAGAGCTTGTCGTTCGTCCAACGCAGATAGCTGTTCGTCGAACGCAGTGTGGAGTTCGTCGAACACAGAATCTGATTGAAATCTTTAGTTCTAACAGCCAAAACTCTTGACCCATAAACTATACATTGGGGTCGACTTTGTCCTTAGTCAACATATAGTGATCCTAGCCCAAATCAGAAATAGGGTTGTTCCAACATAAACACAATGATATTCTACTACATTCCTATATGAAAGCAGGAAAAGAGTAAAGAAATGAAGTTGTAAGTGAGGGAGAGCATTACTGGAAGAAGTCATATAGATAATGTTGCAAGTGAGGGGGAGCTTGACACTAAGCACCCTTCTCATTTAGTAGAGAATGACCTATCAGAAGAATCCCTAAAGGGGAAGATGAGTTCATTGATGAAGGACCATGCTGCTCCTGGCACATCCACAAGATAAAGGGAATTATTGTTCTACTCTCTATTCTCACTATCATTATTGTGCTTTATCATTGACTAGGTTTAACTTCTTCAAATAGGGGGAGATTGTTGGGAACACCGCCCACAATGTTCCAAATTTGGGGAAGTCCATAAGTTAATAATAAGTACAATTTTTATTTGATATGACATGAGCAGGTTTGGACATCATACATCTTAAGTATAATGTGTTAAGATCAAGCAAAAATGACTAAGACATATATCGTCATGTCAGCATGGTACGCACAAAGATATCGTTGAGAGAACTCGCAGAAGGAAGCAGAAAAAGTCAAGTCAAATATCGACATGACAGTAGGAAGAACAAGACGACATCTTCGTGTCAACAAGGTACACACAACGACATCGTTGAGAGAACTCAAAGAAAGCATCTAAGGCACATATCATCGTGTCAACAAGGTACACACTAAGATATTATTGATGTTGAAACTGTCAACTGGTCTCTAGAGGAGTTCGGACCCACAGGGGGGTGCATCCTACACGTACTTCTCCCTCACGAGCATACTTGACAATTGGTGAGGAGATTAGAATAAACCCAAAGCTGTAGCAAGGAGGTCCGACCACACACCTGGAAGATCTTAGAGAGCTTCCCCTCCCAAACCAATTCTGAACTAGGCATCTTGGAGGGCACTAGGAGCCAATCAAAACTAACTAATGGAGGAGAAAGCCCCAAAGATCGGATCCCCTCCAAAGGTGCCCTTAATGGTCTATTTATAGTTTTTCTTGTCTGGTCTGCAAATAGCTTCATTCCGCCTTTTGGTTTTACTAAACGCGCTCCAAACTGGTCTGTTAACAGCCAAACTCTGCTGTTCTAAAGCGCTATTGGCAGTCACCCAAGGGTATCTAGGTAAATTCACCTCCAGACCCCACTGGATGAGTGGTCCATGAAGGCACCACTCGCCGGACTTCCCGCAAACTGGATTCTTTAGATCATACTGGGCAAGTGGTCTATGAAGGCACCACTCGTTGGATCCTTAGTCCTACTAGACAAGTGGTCTGTGAAGGCACAACTCTCCAGATCCCTGCCTTTCTGGGAGAGTGAGGGTTCCTCCCCATACTCGCGTGGTTGTCCGCCCATCCGAACACCTAGGCGGGCGAGTGTTTGATGATTGCACTCGCCCCCCTCTCCTAACCTAGTCGAATGCCCCTATAACCTGGGAGAATACCCATCTGACCACTTTGTTCATCTTTTTTACTGTCTTGGGCCTGGGGGTCCACTCGACGAATATGGGATTGTACACAATCTCCGCGCTTTGCGAGCGAGTTCCACGCTCAGAAAGAAAAGTCCAACCCCTAATATTTGATACGAAAAATTTACGATATATTATTTCTCCAAATTCTACGAACTATAGGCAAGAGCACCTATCGTTCATAGCATATGATATTTATAAATAAATATCAAGTGTCGTATTCCACGGGTCTGTTGAGTACTTCTACTCCAACGCCTAACATTTGATCGAGAATCCTTCTTAAGTAAAATATTTTGTATACATCATAAATTGATTTGGACAAACTTGATCGTGGAGGTTCACAAAATATGGTAGAGCCTCTCTCGAGAGAACAACCACCTAACCTTAGGTTGATCGATTAAGACCCCTCGGCCAGTCGAAACCCCTAAGCTTGCTTTATGCGGTGAGCCCCACTATTGGATTTGACTCCAATCCGGAAGATTTGTGTCACCCTCTCTCGAGGAGTGCAAGCAATTCTTTCTACCAATGAGCGATCTACATGTATTCACGAATCTCTCGAGCAACTAGAATACGGCTCCAAATTGATTATCATACCCTAGAAATATGAAATCAAGTCATTGCAAATCAACGGTAAATCATAATTTTCCAAATCAAACTATGAATAAGAGAATATGAAATAACACTACTTAAGAAATCATCCGATCAAATGTTATAAAATTAGCTATTCATGATTGAAGAAAAAGAACATTTTATAACTATGAAAAGAAAATTATAATTGCGAGAAATGGAAATTATTATTATGAATTGAAATTGCAAAACATATAGTAAATTTGCATAAAGGAAATACAATAAGAAAATGCAGCAAAACTACTCTAAAATTGACCCAATCTAAGCATGGATCGGATCTCCTTTTCCTTTGAATCCTTGCCCTTTTTATAGGTGAAAATTCCATCTATAATTAATTGGTGGGCTTCTCCATGAGGTGAACGGGCAGATTCATTAAGAGGAGCTCACGGTGAAGGGCTGCTTGCATGGAGAAATTAAGTGTGTTGCATTGATGAAGAGGAGAGAGAACTGAATGCTTGCTGGATTAAATTGGAGAAGGGATGAAACGGCTGCTTGGAGGAATTAAAAAGGGCAGGCTGCATCAAATTGAATCCACGTGAAAAGGGCTGCTCTTGGAGTGGATGTGAATGGTTGTATTTAATAAAATAAATGTGGACATTTATTGTATTGATAATTGAAAATGGTTGCATTATTGTGGATAAATAAAAAGGTGAACCGGCTGCATCATGAGGTGAACGGGTAGCTCTTGATTGAGGAGGGAAAACCGAATGGTTGCATTGAAGATGAAGAATTAAATGGTTGTTGTATTAAATAGAGAGAAACCGGTTGTATCATGAAAATATAATGGAATGGGCTGCTCTTTTGAAACCGCAAAGTTGATGTATTTAATTGGTGGAGTGAATGGACAACTTTATGGTGGCGGGAAGTTGTAGTTGGGCTGCCTTGAAGATGAAGAAGGGAGTTGGATGGGCAGCTCTAGAATTGTAATAACATAAAAAAAATAATAGCCGCATGAAAGTTGCATGCTGAGTTAAATCCACGTGCATGGCTATGAAGGTAAGGTGGCGGCTATGGCGCGCACGTGGCGGCGGCGTGAAATTATATTGACGAGTGCAGCTTGAATTCTCGAGCTCGGCCAACGCGATAATATTCGCTAGACATCATCATCCAACGCCAAAACCGCGGCGCGATATTATATATATAATTTTGACAAAACTCCAGAAACAAGGTTGACAGTGGGCTTTTACGTCGAGACGTGCCAAAATTCCCCCAGGCCTGTCATAAAATAATAATAAAATAATATTAGGATAATTTATAATAAAAAGTATTTAGAAAGCAAATTGACATATTAATAGGTGAAAATATATATTTTTATATAGGAAAAATAATATTTTTACGTTAATAATTTAAGCTAAATTATGTGTTCTCAGTATTTGATGAGTGTTTGTTGACCTGGAGGGAATCTTTTGGCGGGCCCCTCCACTGTGCTATATATATCTCAGGCCACAGCATTGGGAATGCCCTTTTACCCTTATAGTTTTTCTCTCTTTTCCCCTCCGAGCTCTCACTAGCTCAATGTCGTTCATGAGGCAGTCGCTCAGACCACTCTCGCAAGAGTTGCTGGACCGTCTTGCCGTAATGCAAGAGAATAACACCTCCAAATCCACTAGGTACGCCCACTGGCTTTCATCGATGAGGGATCCCAGCTCACCATATCGGCCAAAGAAGGCCAAGGTGGTTCGGCGGGACCCCACGGTGACTGAGTCTACGTCAAGGACTCTGCCCCTTCTGACAATCCTCCCGACGACGTGACCAAAGTAATATGATCTTTCTTGTTTTGTGGCAAATTCTGGTGGCCCGATACCCCAACGATTATGACAATTCTGTTGGGTTTTTCTAGAACCATACATCAAATGTAGGCGCAGCGGAAATGAAGAGAAACAACCCAAAAAGACTTTGGATCGGCCATGAATGTTGAATCAAGAAGTTAACAAAATGCTAGGTATGAAATTACCTTTGCGGGATTGGATCAAATCCAACCTAGATGCTCCACGAGTTGATTCCTGTCGTCGGGTATGCGAGTCCTCACGTAGAATAATATCTACGTCTCTACAGTGATCCACACGAGCCGGGAGAAGAATGACTGCACCTTGAACTTCCACGAACTGCTAGGTTCGCTCCAGGAAGAACACACACGGTGACGATCGCCGGAGAGGAGGTCGGCGGACGCGATTCAGAGACGGCGGAACACTTCCGTCGGCTAGGGTTCGTAAGGCGAGAGCGGAACTCCTTCCGTCGGCTTTTTCTTTTTGTTAGTTATGAGAACCCTAAAACGAAGTCCTATTTATACCCAAAGGATAAACAGCTTCTAGAAGAATCGCTATCCGCAGACCACACAGCAGAATAAGGGCTTCTATTACAATTCGTCGGAATTCCACGGAAGATCATTCGTCGAGATTTCACGGGACAATCCGACGAATCCGACGAATCAGATCAGACGGCAACATTTGCCGAGAAAATGATCTCTGTAACAATTCGTCGAGTCTTCACGGGACAACCCGACGAATCCCGACGAATCCAGACAGACGACAACATTTTGTCGAATGAAGGGTTTCTGTAATAATTCGTCGAGTGTTCACGGGACAATCCGACGAATCCCGACGAATCCGACGAATTCTATCCGTGTAAACCCGACGAATTCAGACAGCAACAACCTGCTGGATTTCCCCATTCTATATATGGTGATTGGTAACATTTACCAACACAGTCAATCTACCAACTTCTCCACATGCTCTTATGTGCGACCCTGCAGGCTCATATCGCGTTGGCAGTGAGATTACATGTTTGACCACTTCTAGATCACAATGGCAACTCCAACAGTCTCCCACTTGATCTTGAAAGTATCAAACCAAAAACCTCACAAACAATGAGCGGCATCTAGCAATGCATCATTGCTCCCCAAGCAATAAGAGTTCATAACTCATAAGCCTTTATGACCAATGTTCCAGCGTTGTCTTTGTCCCTTTGTCCCTTACATCCGGAAAGAACTAGAGGCATGGACCGTGTCACCCTCATAATAGCTCAATCCAAGTTTCTTGATCTAGAACGGACTTCCAGAGAATGGTGAGCTCAATATCACATATTGACTCTACCAAGCATGGCCATGCGTTTCTCAGTCCAATTCCATCAAGGGGCCCATGGATGCAACTCCTGTTATATAGGAGGACAAATCCCATATCTGCTCACACCCAAACACCCAAATGATTCGTAACGTACCCAACGACCACCCTTATCATCAACCTTCTTCAAGGAAGACTTTAGATGACATCAAAGCACGCTCTTCCTCACTCGGTGAATGCTGTGACTTCAGGTCAAAGGACCACAACACCATTGTCAAATGAGACCTACTTGTGACACTTTTAATTAACAATCCACAAAGTAGTCTCAGGTTGGGTCTGTCCAGTACAACTTGTTCACTAACAAGTACCCACGTGATGACTTGATATCACAATATCATGACCTGTGAGAACCGGTCATCAGTCAACACGCATGCTAGTCTTAATGTATCATCATCACCCTTAGCTTCTACGATGATACCTCGACCAGGGACCTTTTAAGAATGAAGCTTCAAAATCATAGGCTCTCACATTCAAGTCACGTACTTGATGTCCTATGGAAGCGAACATTCTAAGGGTATTTATCACGAATTTTATTCTATCATATAGAAACAGTATATCGTAATAAAAGAACTTGCCATTAATTGTAAGAAGAAATAATTGGTACACAATTCATCATATGAATAAATTTTAAACAGCCAACAGAATATTTATTTTACATGCAACCCACAAGACTCCCACTAGAGTTGATCATTCAGGTATCGTATACCCATTGATCTAGTATGACCATCATGCTTTCTCTGCGCGAGAGGCTTTGTCAGTGGATCTGCAATATTCTCCTTAGTCGGCACTCTGCAAATGTTCACATCTCCTCGTTCGACAATCTCACGAATAAGATGGAACCGCCGAAGTATGTGCTTGGAGCGCTGATGGGATCTAGGTTCCTTAGATTGTGCAATTGCACCATTGTTATCACAGTAGAGAACTACGGGACCAACAATGCTAGGAACTACATCTAGCTCGCCGATGAATTTCCTAATCCATACAGCCTCCTTCGCTGCATTAGCTGCAGCGATATACTCGGCCTCAGTTGTAGAATCAGCAACTGTCTCTTGCTTGGAACTCTTCCAGCTCACAGCTCCTCCATTCAGGCAAAACACAAACCCTGACTGAGACTTTGAATCATCCCTATCAGTTTGGAAGCTGGCATCCGTGTAACCACTTACAACGAGCTCTTCCTTTCCACCATACACCAAGAATACATCCTTAGTCCTTCTCAAGTACTTCAGGATATTCTTTACGGCTATCCAGTGACATTCACCGGGATCAGACTGATACCTGCTAGTCATGCTCAAAGCAAAAGAGACATCGGGTCGAGTACATAACATTGCATACATGATTGACCCAATTGCCGAAGCATATGGAATCGACTTCATGCGGTCCTTATCTTCGCAAGATTTTGGACACTGGTCCTTAGAGAGATTCACACCATGAGACATGGGCAAAAATCCTTTCTTGGACTCAAGCATGTTGAACCGCTTCAACACCTTGTCAATGTACGTACTCTGGGTCAAACCCAGCAACTTCTTCGATCTATCTCTATAGATCTTAATACCTAGTATGTAAGTCGCTTCACCCAAGTCCTTCATAGAAAAGCAGTTCCCTAGGTTGTTCTTAACAACTTTCAGGGTAGGTATGTCATTCCCGATCAGCAGTATGTCATCTACATACAATATCAGGAAGACAACAATGCTCCCACTGATTCGCTTGTAAACACACGGTTCATCTTCATTCTTGACAAAACCAAACTCTTTGATCTTCTCATCAAAACGAAGATTCCAACTTTCAGAGGCTTGTTTCAATCCATAGATGGACTTATTCAGCTTGCATATTTTAGTGGCTTCATTTGGGGATACAAAACCCTCGGGTTGTGTCATGTACACTTCCTCAAGGAGGTTTCCATTTAGGAAAGCCGTTTTGACATCCATCTGCCAGATCTCGTAGTCATAATACGCAGTAATAGCAAGCAATATCCTAATGGACTTTACCATGGCAACAGGGGAAAAGGTCTCATCATAGTCAACACCATGAATTTGCTTGAAACCCTTAGCCACCAGTCGCCCTTTGAATGTCTGTACATTCCCATCCATGTCGGTCTTCTTCTTGAAGACCCACTTGCACCCTATGGGTCGTACCCCTTCAGGTGGTTCCACCAAGTTCCAAACTTGGTTTATATACATGGAGTCCATTTCGGATTTCATAGCCTCAAGCCATTTGTCGGAGTCCGGTCCATTCATAGCCTCTTGGTAGGTTGTTGGTTCATCATCATGATCCATAAGCAACACATTACCTATTTGAGACACGAGAAATCCATATCTCTCAGGCTCAAATCTTGGTCTACCAGATCTACGTAGGACTTGTGTTTCGTGAGCAGGTTCTCTAGCTACAACATCTTGTAGTCCTGGCTCAGAATCCAACTCTGGTTCATTCACTATTTGTGGTTCTTGAACTTCTTCAAGTTCTACCTTTTGCGTCTTTCTTGATAAGAACTCTTTCTCCAAGAAGACACCCGTCCTTGCGACAAACACTTTGCCCTCAGACGGTAGGTAAAAGTAATATCCCTTCGTTTCCTTAGGATATCCCACCAGATAACACTTATCTGATTTGGGTTCCAGCTTGTCAGGCATTTGACGTCGTACGTATGCCTCACAGCCCCAAATTTTAATGAACGACATACTAGGACGCTTCCCAGTCCATATCTCATATGGTGTCTTTAGAACCGTTTTCGTCGGAGCGCGATTCAGTGTCATTGCAGCAGTCTCTAAAGCAAAACCCCAAAAGGAAACAGGCAAGTCTGCATGACTCATCATCGACCGTACCATGTCTAACAGAGTACGATTTCTCCTCTCAGACACACCATTATGCTGCGGTGTCCTAGGTGGAGTGAGCTGTGATACAATACCACACTCTTTCAGATGATCACGGAACTCATGACTCAGGTATTCGCCACCTCGATCAGATCGGAGTGCTTTAACCTTTTTACCCAATTGGTTCTCCACTTCATTCTTAAACTCTTTGAACTTTTCAAAGGTTTCGGATTTGCACTTCATAAGATACACGTATCCGTATCTACTGAAATCATCAGTAAATGTAACGAAGTAGAAATACCCACCTCTAGCCATAGAACTCATGGGTCCGCATACATCACTATGTACAACACCCAAGAGATCCTCAGCCCTCTCAGTATAACCAGTGAAAGGGGCTTTAGTCATCTTGCCTAATAAACAAGACTCACATCGCTCAAATGATTCATAATCAAATGAGTCCAATAGTCCATCTTTATGGAGCTTGGATATGCGCTTCTCATTTATATGGCCCAAACGACAATGCCAGAGATATGTAGGATTTGAGTCATTTGTTCTTAGTCTTTTATTATTATCTACATTATAGATCGGATGGTCCAGGTTCAAAACATAAAGACCATTAAACAATTGAGCTACAGCATAACAAACATCATTCTTAAATATAGAACAACAATTGTTCTTAATTATAAAAGAAAATCCAATCATGTCTAAGCATGAAATGGATATAATGTTTCTAGTTATGGCCGGAACATAATAACAATTATCAAGTTCTATTACAAGCCCACTGGGCAAAGAAAGACGGTAAACCCCTACGGCTACAGCAGCAACTCTTGCTCCATTGCCGACACGTAGGTCCACCTCTCCTTTACTCAGCAATCTCCTCCTTCCTAGTTCCTGCACATTTGTACAAATGTGAGAACCACATCCGGTATCCAATACCCAAGATGAAGGAGCAGAAAGGTTTATCTCTATAACATAAATATCCGAAGCGGAAGTCATACCTCCCTTCATTTTCTGCAGACCGTCAATGTACAAAGGACAATTCCTCCTCCAATGACCAGCCTTGCCACAGTGGTGGCATTTCCCTTCCTTCACGGTGCTCTTCTTTTTCAGCGCAGAAGATTTGGGCTCAAGATGTGACTTAGGTCCCACCTTCGTCTTCTTGAAGCCCTTGGCCTTACCCTTGCCTTTATGTACCATCAATATGGGACTAGCAGGCTTGGCCTTCTTCATGTTTATCTCGGCAGTTCGCAACATGCCTAGGAGCTCGGGCAGTGTCTTGTCTATTTCATTCATGTTGTAGTTCAAGACAAACTGCTCATAACTATCCGGCAACGATTGCAGGATAAGATCTGTGGCCAACTCTTGACCCAGAGGAAAACCCAGTCTCTCCAGGTTCTCTATATACCCAATCATCTTGAGTACGTGAGTACCAACTGAGTCTCGAGCTCCCATTTTGCACTGAAATAATGCCTTCGTGACATCGAACCTCTCTTGACGAGTTGCCCTTGAAACATTTTCTTTAGGTGCTCGTCAATCTCCTTGCATCCCATGTTCTCGTGTTGCTTCTGAAGCTCAGAGTTCATGGTGGCAAGCATAAGGCACTCGACGTCTAAGGTGTCATCGGTATACTTCTTATAAGCATCCTTATCAACACGGGACGAGTTCCCGGTCGGCACCTCGGGGGCTTCTTCTTCCAAGACGTAGAGCTTTCGCTCTTGCCTGAGAACAATTCTCAAGTTCCTATACCAGTCCATGTAATTTGTCCCACTAAGCTTGTCCTTCTCAAGGATAGCTCTTAGGGACAAGGTGGAATGTGAACCACTTGCCATGGAATTCTACAAGAATTCATGCAGAATCTAATTAGTACCCTAATTTCAAAATACAATTTATTTTAATTTGGACTTTAATTAAATACTCCCACTATTTTATTCAAATTGATGGCCCTCACTATCAATTCGGAGAGTCCATTGCGAGCTACTCTCTTAGTGGACAAGATCCGTATTTCACCAACACCACGAGTCCGCTTTGGCGTTCCTCTCATAATGCGGTTATTTAGGTAGGCAACGCTTGCCAATTGCATCCTCATGCAACTCTTGTATGGCTGGTGAATAACTCCTTATTCATATCCATCATATGGTGCATGCCAACCCTATGCCTCTAGGCACTCAACCTTTGAGGTCACCTAGTTAAGTTAGACCCGATGTCGACAGTGGGATATCACAATTATCCGCTCGCACCCTTACCAAGATAGATTAATGCACCTTGCTTTGGCAAGCCCACACTTCATCGATCGAGGCAGGAAGAGTGTCATCCATCGGAAGGCATCCGAACACTTAATATTTGATGAAGGGATTTTAATTTTAATAATAGGTTAACACTTAACCATGATCAACATTTGATCAAAGTGCACATCCACAGAAAAACAAGCTTTCTTAAATCCACATGCATCCCTTATGTGCACAACATAAGACTATCAACCTTTGATAGACGAAAAGGCTAAATCTGGACATTTAGAACACTTCCAAATCTTCAGATTTACATGCATTGGACAAAGGCAAAGACAACTCGACTTAAAGCAGTAGACAAGCTCGTCTCTCATTGTTGGATTCAAAATCCAAAACAATACAAGGGTTCATTAACCACTTGAGGGACGGTTACTGCTAAGGAGACAACAATTTCTAACAATTAGAAATTACCACGAAATCCCAGACGTTCATGGCGGGGTTCCAAGGGGCCGCGCCCCTGGCGGGGTCTTAGGGGCAGAGCCCCTAACGGGGTCCAAGGGGCAGCGCCAGAACCCTAAACCAAATTTTCGAAATCCCACCACCAGAAACCACACAAAATCACATCAAATGTGATATTCCAAGAAGAAATCTTGACATTTAGAACGCTTCCAAATACCTAGATTTGCACGTACTGGAATAACCAAACTTCTGAAACAAAATTCATGACCAGAACCTAGTTCTGATACCACTGTTGGGTTTTTCTAGAACCATACATCAAATGTAAGCACAGCGGAAATGAAGAGAAACAACCCAAAAAGACTTTGGATCGGCCATGAATGTTGAATCAAGAAGTTAACAAAATGCTAGGTATGAAATTACCTTTGCGGGATTGGATCAAATCCAACCTAGATGCTCCACGAGTTGATTCCTGTCGTCGGCTATGCGAGTCCTCACGTAGAATAATATCTACGTCTCTACAGTGATCCACACGAGCCGGGAGAAGAATGACTGCACCTTGAACTTCCACGAACTGCTAGGTTCGCTCCAGGAAGAACACACACGGCGACGATCGCCGGAGAGGAGGTCGGCGGACGCGATTCAGAGACGGCGGAACACTTCTGTCGGCTAGGGTTCGTAAGGCGAGAGCGGAACTCCTTCCGTCGGCTTTTTCTTTTTGTTAGTTATGAGAACCCTAAAACGAAGTCCTATTTATACCCAAAGGATAAACAGCTTCTAGAAGAATCGCTATCCGCAGACCACACAGCAGAATAAGGGCTTCTATTACAATTCGTCGGAATTCCACGGAAGATCATTCGTCGAGATTTCACGGGACAATCCGACGAATCCGACGAATCAGATCAGACGGCAACATTTGCCGAGAAAATGATCTCTGTAACAATTCGTCGAGTCTTCACGGGACAACCCGACGAATCCCGACGAATCCCGACGAATCCAGACAGACGACAACATTTTGTCGAATGAAGGGTTTCTGTAATAATTCGTCGAGTGTTCACGGGACAATCCGACGAATCCCGACGAATCCGACGAATTCTATCCGTGTAAACCCGACGAATTCAGACAGCAACAACCTGCTGGATTTCCCCATTCTATATATGGTGATTGGTAACATTTACCAACACAGTCAATCTACCAACTTCTCCACATGCTCTTATGTGCGACCCTGCAGGCTCATATCGCGTTGGCAGTGAGATTACATGTTTGACCACTTCTAGATCACAATGGCAACTCCAACAAATTCGCAGGAGATGTTGGCGACGAGAGGCGGCCTTGAGACCAACCCAGCGGGTACCGACGTGCTCCCACCTGTTGTTAAGGATGTCCCGCCGGTTCATGAGACACGCCTTTCAGCTACTCATGGCGGAACCTTGCTTGAGCCCGGTAAGCTGTTTATTTCCTTCTCGCATACCTCATCTTTTTTGCCTTCTTTTTCTTACCCTGCTTCCCGCAGCCCCCACCTTCGGATCTACGGGACTATCCTCTGCCCCGTGAAACTCTCCTGCCCGCGAGACCACCACAATTCTCCTTATGCAGGAGCCGGAGCATTCAGCCGGAAGGGACCTCGTACACAACTCTCCCACCGCTGATCTTGACACCACATCCGCCACCAACTAGGTTCCCTATCACCCTGGAAGGGAGAAATTGCTTCATCCCCCCATTAGGCCATTCGAAGGGCAACCTAGCCCATCTCGCCAGCGCCAAGGCAAAGTGCATGTACCAGGTTAGTTACTTCATTCGCTAAATGAGTTCTGTGGCTTGAACCACTAAATAAAACCAGCCAACTTCTGCTCCCGCAGGCTACCGAGAGGCCTCGCCGATGGGACCTTACTTTGAGGAGGGGAAGGAGGGGGAGGAGGTGATCTCGCCACCCCCTCTCCCAATGATCTTTTGGACTTCCTCGGCGATCTCGCGGATGCTAAGATGATGAAGGAGCAGGTGATGGAAGTTCTCGGGAAGCTCATCTGGATGCAGCAGGACCTCCCCGGTCAGACGGACGGACAACGGGCAGCTTTTGAGCGTAGGCTAAGCGCTCTTGAATAGGACAACTCCCACCTCATCAGGGAGATGGAGTTATAGTAGGCCATGTGCGAGGAGACATCCCCCGAGGGGCACATCGCTTGGGCAAGGGACCAAATGCCCATTGTCAATCAAGTACTTACCAATATAAGTGTGTATTACTACCCGCGAGTGCCACTGAGGATGGGGGTGAGGTCGGGGTCGATGGCAATGGATCCAATACTTATCCTACTGGCACTTGCCCGTCGTATCCCCTTACCCTAATTTTATTCTGTAATAAATGCCAAGATCAGCCTTGTCTTGTGAACAATCTTGTTGTTTTAGAAGTTAACCATATTACTGTTCTGCATGAATTGTTTTTATGTTTTGCCGAATGTTGATGTCTTGCCAAATGCTTTGATTTCTCTTTGTGCTTTATCCTGCTTCTCCCTCCTTCTTGCGGAGGGCATTACGTATGACACTCGCCTCCTATAGGTTAGTGGGGGGACAAAGGTAGCGATGGCTCGAGTTCTGAGGCATCGGGGCAACGTGGTCACTACCCGCACCTCGCGCCTAGGAAACTTCTTGATTTCTTCATTTTTCTAAAAATAGCCAGCCCCTACCCACCGAATTTATTACTATTTCATTCCATCCTTCTTCCTCTCCTTCTCGCACTCGCTCTTGCACTCACGCCTCTTTCTCGGCTTTCACGTGACTCAATTTCCACCACCCCCTACTACACGATGGTTGCCAAACACGATGTTAGGGCCAAGTGCGCCCAGGAATTCGCTACACATGATATCACAATATGCAAATTGTCGAAGGATGAGTTCATGATGGAAATTGTGGACTATGTCCTGCCCGGGTTCGTTGCATGCCGCCCCAGCATTCGTGATCACATCAACTAGTTCTCGGCTGACACGCTCGCCATCCCGCTAGATCACTTCGAAGTGGGATTCCGCCTCCCTATCTGGCCGGAGCTGCGCCCGACCTTCCGCTATTTCGAGGTTGTTCCCGCAGCTCAACCCTAACTCCATATCCATGCTAGTAGCATTCTCCTGCTACCTACGTGAGGAAAGGGTCAAGTTCAGCCTCCCAGTCTTCCACAAACTATTCAATTTCCAGGAGAAAAGCAGGGTCGCCTTCTTCTTCGGCCAGCACCCGCTCAAGGTTGCCGATCTCGCCAACAAGAACCATGACTGGCTTCAGCGCATCATCTTCATTACCGGTAACTTCGACAACACTTTTCTTGCTCCTGTGCAGGAAGATGAGTCGACCTGCAAGCTTCCATCGCTGGGAGGTCATAAGGCTAAGCTCCACTAGTTTATCCTGGGGCACGACATGGACGTTATCCACCTGTGGAAGAACGTCGACTCGCTCTCCCCCATTTTACCGGGAGATGGTAAGGCGCGCTGCTTCAACCCTAGCTCTCGCTTATCTTTCTATCTATCCTTTCTTACTTAGTAAATAACTTGATACAGGAGCGCGAGATCTCCCCCTACACCCATCATATGCGGGCGCCGAAACTCCCAGTATAGCTCTTGCTTGATCTGCTGCTAAGTCCTGCCACAAGGATTTGGGATCCTCTAAGCCCAGTGGCTAGAAGAGGAAGCCTGCAATGGCTCATCCCTCGTCTCCCTCCAAGCGGTCCAAATCTTTGGCGCTCTCAATGACAAGGCGGTTGCCGACAGGGCTCCAAAGGCGAGTGCCCCGATCATGAAAAGGCCGTTAGGTACTGTAGTGGAAGGGGCTGCTATGACCTTGAACGCGATGGCAGAGGCCTCCACGAGACCGGTGCCGAGAAAGCACCGAAATTTTGGTCTCGGAGAGAAATACGTCGATGAAGCAGGTGAACCCCTCCTCTTGTGGGATCGAAAGGCCAACCGGGATTCAATTTCCACCCTCCTCCCATCCTGGATGGAGCAGGACACCGTCAGCAGTGATTCCTACTCCCACTCCTTTGCGCTCTACAGCCGAGAGGACACCACGGTATTTGATGCCAAGTCCACTCGGGCGCTTTCGCACAAGGCTGCACGGGCTCAGTTGCGTGCTCTTGAGCTCACCCACATGTCCTCGAGACGCAGCATCAACCTCGCGCGAAACCTTGCCAAGGTTGAGATAACGCGGGCCCTTGAATCCTCCGAGGTCGTGTCCTTGACTGACAGGCTGAATACTGCCGAGACCCTTCTCGCCAACAGCCTGGCCAGAGTGGTAAGAGTGGCCCTTCATTGATGCTTACACTTTCTCATTATCTTTCCCTGAACTTTTCTTTTCCTTCTCCCAGGACACATCGAATGTTGACATACTGCACGAGGGAGTGGCTGGCCTCGAGGGTGAGGTAAAGGAGATGCTGGCCAAGAACTAGCGCCTGCGAGACGATGTGGTCCAGCCTCCTCCTGGCAAGAAGAGCAATCGACATCAATACACCAACTATGAAATTGAGGTGATGATGCAGGAGAATGCGCAAGCGGCAGCGAGGCATGTGTTGTAGGTGCTGCTGGATGCTGGGCTCTGTAATGAAGGCGGTGAGAGACTCGCCGCTCATAGTGTTCTTCCTTGGATCTTCACCCCGCTGGATGTGCTAGAGGGAGAAGCCAATCTTCAACACGAGAGCGGTGTCATCCGTATCTCAGGCGAAAGAAGCGAGTCGTCTAGCGAGAAGTCCAGTGATTCCTCTTACAGATTTTCTACTTTCTTTTTCCTTCTTTTTTGTTGTAATACGTGCTTTGGACGAGATCCCCCATTTGTATGTGACCTCGACGATCCTACCGAAAGCGTCATCTGCCGAGAGCGCGTTTATTCCGAATGACTCCCACGTCTCCTTAGGTAGGTTGGAACTGTGGGTGTATTCGCCGGGAGAGTGCCCCTCGGAGGACCCAACTCGCATACCTTGGGCTGGGATATTTCCCTTTCTTAGATTTTCATCCCCTTTGTTCTCTCATCTCGAATTGCTTCCCATATTTCCTTCCAAATGCTTTCCCCCCATCAGTCGGTTGGAGCCCGACAGCGGGATCGGCTCAGGGCTATTTATTTTCACACACTTTCTTTCTTTCCTGCCACTGAGTGAACATATGCCCTTGGCAGCTAGGTGAGATCCTGGTCAGTAGGTCTTCTCGGGGCCAATCACATTTTGAAACTTCCCTTCCTTCCTGCCACCGGGTGAGCCTTCGGCCCTTCCAGCTAGGTGAGAGCCTGGTGAGCTGGTCTGCTCGGGGCCAATCACATTTTGAAACACATTCCTTCCAGCAACCGAGTGAACCTATTGCCTTGTCAGCTAGGTGAGAGCCTGGTCAGTGGGTTTACTCGGGGCCAATCACATTTTAAAACTTTCTTTCATGCCACCGAGTGAGCGTGCAGCCCTGCCAGCTAGGTGAGTGCCTGGTCAGTGGGTCTGCTCGGGGTCAATCACATTTTGAAACTCTTTCCTTCCTGCCAACGAGTGAGCCTACGGCCCTTCCAGCTAGGTGAGAGCCTGGACAATGGGTCTGCTCGGGGCCAATCACATTTTGAAACTTTCTTTCCTGCCACCTAGTGAGCCTACGAACCTACCCGCTAGGTGAAAGCCTGGTGAGCGGGTTTACTCGGGGCCAATCACAATTTGAAACTCTTTCCTTCTTGCCACCGAGTGAGCCAATGGACCTGCCAGCTTGGTGAGAGCCTGGTCAGTGGGTGTTCTTGAGGCCAATCACATTTTGAAACTCCCTCCTTCCTGCCATCGAGTGAGCCTACGACCCTGCCAGCTAGGTGAGAGTGTGGTCAGCGGGTCTGCTCGGGGCGAATCACATTTTGAAACTTTCTCCTTCCTACCACTGAATAGCCTACAACGCTGCCAGCTAGGTGAGAGACTGGTTAGTGGGTCTGCTCGGAGCCAATCACATTTTGAAATTCTTTCCTTCCTACCATCGAGTGAGCCTACGACCCTGCCAACTAGGTAAGAGCCTAGTCAGCGGTCAGCTCTGGGCCAATCACATTTTGAAACTCTCTCCTTCCTGCCACCTAGTGAGCCTATGACCCTGCCAGCTAGGTGAGAGTCTGGTCAGCGGGTCAGCTTGGGGACTATCACATTTTGAAACTTTATTTCCTGCCACTGAGGGAGCCTACAGCCCTGCCAGCTAGGTGAGAGCCTGGTGTGCGGGTCTTTTTGGGGTATATCATATTTGGAAACTCTTTCCTTTCTACCACCGAGTGAGCCAACAACCCTGCCATCTAGGTAAGAGCCTGGTCAGTGGGTCTGCTCAAGGCCACTCACATTTTGAAACTCTCTCCTTCCTGCCACTGAGTGAGCCTACGACCCTGCCAGTTAGGGGAGAGTCTGGTCAGCGGGTCTGCTCGGGGCCCATCACATTTTGAAACTCTTTCCTTCCTGCCACCGAGTGAGACTACGTCCCTGCCAGCTAAGTGAGAGTTTGAGCAGCAGGTATCCATGGTGCCAATCACATTTTGAAAGCCTTTCCTTCCTGCCACTGAGTGATCCTACAGTCCTACCAGCTAGGTTACAGCCTGGTCAGCGGGTCTACACGGGGCAAATCACATATCCAGTATCATCATCTTATAAGTTGACACCAACCATTCATAAAAGAAAGACTAAATTTGAAAGCAAACATTTTTGTTACAGGAATTCAAGGGTAGAAATGTTTCAAGTCATCATCGCTCCACGTGTGACCGATGGACTCACCTTCCATATTTTGAAGGTGATATCCCCCTCCCCCAATTTTAGGGCCTCTTCAACGACATAGTGGCCCTCCCAAATGGGATTGAGCTTTCCCACCATGGTTGACCTTCCGGCCGCATCGACCTTTTTTAAGACAAGGTGCCCCTTTGCGAACTGCTTGACACTTATATGTTTGTCAAAGTACTTTGCCATCCGGAACTTGACTTCCTCCTGTCGAACATCGACAAGATCTCGCAGCTCTTCAACCAGATCTAAAGAGAGCTGAAGTTCGTCTTCATTATCCAATCTCCATTCTTCGTTGCCTCCTTCTGCAGCCCTTACCCGCAGTATCTTGACCTCGAAATTCCACGGGGAGGACGACCTCACAACCATGTGAGAGTTTGAATGGGGTTTCACCAGTGGCGTTGTTCGGCGTAGTCCTCAGGGCCCATAGAACCGAGGGGAGCTGCTCCACCCAATTCACCTTCAGGTTTTCCACTTTCTTTTTCAGCAGGTTCACTATGATCTTGTTTGCCTCCTCTACATGTCCATTCCTCCTGGGATGATGGACAGACATGAACCTGAGATCTATCCCCAGTTTAGTACAGAAGCAAATCAATTATTCACTAGCAAACTATGGCCCATTATCTGTGACTATGGATTGTGGGATCCCATGTCGACAGATGATCTGTCCCCATACAAAGTTGTGGATTACCTGGGAGGTCGCCTTGGCCAACGCCTGACCTCCAACCAATTTGAGATGTAATCGATCATGACCAGAATGAACCTCCTCTGCTCGCTTTCCTGGGGAAAAGGTCCTACCATGTCAAGTTCCCAAATCGCAAAAGGCCATGGTGCAATTATATTTCATACCCTCAGAGCCGGCAAAAGATGAAGTGGGGGAATAGCTGGCACTTTGACATTTTTTGGCGAATTCCGATGCATCTTTGCTCAGTGTCGGCCAGAAATACCCTTGCCTCACTACTCTTGACTCCAACGTCCTTCTTCCCAAGTGACTGCAGCACCCGCCAGAGTGAACCAATTCCAGGACCCTCAGGACTTCCTCATTGAATACACATCATGCCAAGAGTCCTAAAAGGGTCTTTCGGTACAAGTCTCCCTCGTGCAGCATGTAGTAGGCCGACTTATGCCTAAAGCGCCTTTGATCTGGTACCTTTTCCGAAAACCTACCAGTTGTTAGGAAGGTCATAAAAGGATCCTTCCAAGAGGGACGTTGCTCTATATCCATCAGTTATCATTCCTCAATTGACAGGCATAATAGGTCCATCAAGGTCTCTCCGGCCCGAGGACAAGACTTGGCCAACCGATCTGCTGGGATACTTTCTTTCCTCGGTACGTGCCTGATGAAAAGTTCTGAATGTCCCGATGAGGCCCCTCACCTTGGTTAAGTATCTCAAGAGCATGGTCTCCCTCGCCTTGAACTCAACCTTAACCTGCAATGTTATTACCATTGAATCTATGAGGACCTCCACATCATGAACCCCTAACTCTCAGGTCAGATGTAAACCATCGATCACTGCTTCATACTCTGCCTGGTTGTTAGTGGCGGGAAAGTGTATCACCACGGCCTGCTTTATTATTGTCCTATGGGGGCACTCTAATACCACCCCTCCTCCCAGGGAGTTCCTCCTTGAGTCCCCATCCACTAGTAGCTTTCAGGGGACATGTTGCGGAGTTTGCTCTTCTTCCATCTCAACCATATAATCTGCCAAGAAATCTGACACTATTTATGTAAGACCCCTTTTTTGTCCTCGAGTCTTACCGCCCAGAACCGCCGTCTTGCGGTGGCACCAACTAACGGGATGGTCACCACCACAATACGCCAATTCTGCCTGCTAGTCAACATCATCCAGGCCAACCATATATCTCAGTAATAGAAGTGTTAAATGAAACAAGTCCACAAAATCATATTATATATAAATTTCATAATACAAAATTCCACGATGAGAAAGTACTAAAATGAATAGGGGCTTATGCCCAGTACATCAATATCCTCACTACAAAAATGTCACTCTTCTCTGTAGCTGTTGTTGTAACAACGGGTAGTGGCTGCAATGCCTCATCCGGTTCTCATGTCCTGGTCTCCTGAATGGGTTCCTGCTGCTCTAGCATAACGACTCTTAAAATTATATGGTCCACTATCTATTAGTCAAAAGACTAAGAAAAATTCCACATCCCCTCCCCCAGTGACTCCTAAGGACTGGGCGGAAGGAGTGAAAAGGAGGACAATAAGGGGTATTATATATCAAGCAGGCAGCAAACCTATTTTGCAAAGTTATGAATAAAGTATAGTCTATCTCTAGCAAGTTCAATAAGTGTGCCATATGTAATAATACAACAATTCAGGAGGTTCTAAAAAGAGTAGTGTAATAAACACCCAAGCGTAGTAATCATAACAAGGAGTAACTGAAGCATAATTATATATAAGGAGAGAAGCTACAAAAGTAACCTTGACTTATATGGATGCCCATACAAACATATAAGTCAAGGGATCTGACACTAAGGTAAACTCATCGTATAAGAAAGCCCATACTAAGTTATACGACGAGGTCTTGTTTATGCAATGATGTTATGTTATGTTAATGCAATGATGCAACTCACCCACTCAACTATGTACGTACAGACCTTTAGTTTGTTCCCTCTATTTGAGTTTGTCAACTTAGGTACCCGGTTAAGTCAAGCAGGGCAATGGATCGGGCATGTCCACTTATAGACTTATATCACACATTCCCAGCTTAGACCTTACGTACGCCCCTAAGAACACACAGGGTATCCGCGTACTATCTGGTAAGCATCACCTCTATCCCTCTTTTCGAGTCTCTGCAGAGGTACACCCATTGAGGTAAATAGGGGCAGTGGATCGGGTCGTCCACTCCTAGGCTTATATATGAAACTAAATCTGGCCTAGACCTTTATGTATTGCCCTAAGAACACATAGGGTATGCGCGTATTACTTGATACAACAATGCCTCTAAGTGAAAACACCGAGCCCTCAGCTCGCAGGACATAAACCATCCATCCTTATATCATGCCAAGTCTACCGCTCGCAGGACTTAACTCATCATTCCTTATAACACAGAGCCTATCACTCGCAGGACTTAACTTGTCCTTCCTTATATTATGTCGAGCCTACCGCTCACAGATCATAACCTGTCCTTTCTTATAATACCGAGCCTACCGCTCGCAGGACTTAACCCATCCTTCCTTATATCATGTCGAGCCTACCGCTCGCAGGACTTAACCCGTCCTTCCTTATAACACCGAGCCTACCGCTCGCAGGACTTAACCCATCCTTCCTTATATCATGTCGAGCCTACCACTCGCAAGACTTAACCCATCCTTTCTTATAATACCGAGCCTACAATTTACAGGACTTAACCCATCCTTCCATATATCATGCTGATAGTACATTATTTATAGTTATTTTTTTATAATATTTTAGTAATAATTAGTTTATCATTATTTAGATTTAGTCTAATTTATGACTAATTTACTTTGTTTTATGTTTTCAGGTAATCTGGGTCTGTCAATAGCAAATTCAAGCTCACGTCCATGTTCAGTGGAAATTCTAAACAAAACTGCAAAAATCTCAAGTACACGCCCCAGGACACAGGCGTGACCTGGGGTGTGACCAGTGTCACGACCATGTCCCGCCTCCAGCAGCTGAAAGACATATGCCACATCGAATTAAAATTACATGCCCTCTGTCATGGGCATGAAAGAAGGCGTGACCTCAAGGTCACAGATGTGACTCGCCCGACAAGCCTCCAATGTAAGCAGTTTCCAGATTCCACCGTTTCCATCTTACACGCCCTCAGTCATGGGCATAACTGAGGTCATGACCCTTCCCACAACTGTTAGATTAACTCCTATTCGTGCCGTTTACTGCCATTTCCAGACTCAGTCAAGGCACGCCCTAGGTCACAGACGTGACCTAGACCGTGACCCACCAAGCAATTGATTTTTGGCAGTTTCTCTCCCCAACATTCCCGAGCATTCAAATTCATAGTTATGCACCTTACATACCCTTGGTCACGGGTGTGACCAAGGGCGCGACTCACGAATTTTCTTCCTATAAAAGCCAACAGCTGTCAAGAGTTCTGCATCCATTCCTTGCTTAGTTTGGATCATTTCTAGTATAGTTTTCTGCATTTTGCTTAGCGTAACTTTATTTTATGTCTTATATTTGTACTTTTCTTTTCATAGAAACAAAATGTTCTTCTTTTCAATTATAAGTAGATAGTTTTATAGCATTCGTTTGGAAGAATACTTAAGTTTCTTATTTTGTAATCTCTCATTTTCATAACTTTATTTTTAGAATTATTACGATTCACTTTTGATTTTAATTGATTGATTTCATATTGCTAGTATATGAATATCAATTATTGATCCATTTTCTAGTTTATCGAGAGATCCGTGAATTTGTGTAGATCATTCAATAGTTAAAGGAGTTGCATGCTCTCCTTGAGAGAGGATGAGATAAATCTTTCGGATTGGAGTCAACTCCAATAATGGGGTTCACCGCCTAAAGAAAGATTAGGGTTTCGACCTGCTGAGGGGTCTTAATCGATCAACCTAAGGTTAGTTGGTTGCGTATTCTCAAGAGAGGCGCTTTCATAATTTGGGAACTTCCCCGGTCGAATTATTCTTTCATTCTTGTTATGAATTTAGATTTTAAGATTTAATTAACTTAAGAAGGATTTCTGATCGAATGCTCTCTTCCTCCTTTTCTCTTTTATTATTCTAAACATCTTTTAATTTTTAGATAAGATAATATTAATTTGCGTAAGTAGAAGTAATCAACGGACCTGTGGAATACGACACTTGATATTTATTTAATATCTTATGCTATGAACGATAGGTGCTCTTGCCTAAATTTTGAAAATAATTATATCGAAAATTTTACGTATCAAGTTTTTGGCGCCGTTGCGGGGGAGTTATTATTGTTGATATTTGGAATGCATAAATTTTATTAATTTTATAAATTTTATTAATCTTTTTCTTCAACCACAAATTCACTTTTTAATATTTTTTAAAATTCCATTCCATTACGTAACGCTTGTTTTATTTTATCAAAAATGTTATTTCATTTGGCCGTTAAAATTGCGGCGCTTACATACAAAGTTGACATTTTGGAAGCTGCAACCAAGCGTTAAATTGTTTGTCATTTTTGTGGTGCGAATAATTCTAGTGAGGAATGTTATTTTTATTCACAAACTCTTTATGATCAAAATAATTTTTATATTGACTATAATTCTTATGAAATCCCTTCTTGCTCCGATAATGATTATTCATGGTGACAAAATCACCCGGATACTTTACGGTGCTATGAAGAAAATTTTTTTGATCAAATTTTTATTCCTCCACATTTTACCTGCAAAATTCTTCTTCTTCTCTTACTGGTTCTACGGATCTTCCTATTCAAAATTTGAATAGCTATTCCCAAGAAGAAGATAATATTTTATGCCAAGATTTTATTAAAATAATGAGTGCACCAAACGAAATAGAAAATGAACATGTTTCTTCTCCTACTCCGCCCGACTCCACTGCATATTTCATTAATTTTCATACACAAAACGTAATTATCTTGAAATTAAAATTCATGAAAAAATTCCGCTTGGTATTTCTGATGAATTATTAGATAACGATTTTGTTTTTACAAATGAACAACCCATGCTTATTCATGAATTTTCACAAGAAACTCCTCCTTGTGAAAACTTTTCTGACTCGCTTCATCTTGATTCTTTTTATTCTAATGATTTTCAAATAGAGGATAAACCGTTGTAATCAAACATCTTCACCAATCCATTTGCCGCTCATCTCCAACACTCTAAATTACCTCAGGTGTGCATAGGTAATTTGGGGTCACAATTTCAAGCAAATCGCCAGCAAAAGAGCCACGATTATAGCGGAGGAGTTGTGGGGCAACGGATTTTGGCACATTCACCTTAGTGTGAATTAAGGGAGTTGTTTGTGCATTTTAAATTTAAATTTCCTTTTAGCTAACCTTTAATGTCTAATTCAAAAACGTTAAACAAAGCACACTTGGGAGGCACCCCTTACTTATCTTTATTTTTCAGGCATTTTCTTTTATCTTTCATGCCTTTTTCCATTCATGTTTTCTTCATACTTTGTTTCTAAACATTGGTGGCAATGTTTATTTGTAAGTATGGGGGTGTATTCTCTTATATTCTATTTTTATTAAAAATTCAAAAAAAAATAGAAAATCTTTTTCAAAAAATCATAAAAAAAAAATTTCTTTCTTTATTTTCAATTTTGTTATTAAAATTTACAAAATACAAAAAAAAATCTTGTCAATTTTTATTACTTTTTGTCTTATTTTCTTTTTATGCAAATTAAAATACCAAACAAAATTATAAAAATTAAAAAAACTAATTTCTTGCGAAAGGGCTGTGTGGGGCTTTCATCCCACAAAACCGCATAGTACCTTTAAAAAACAATTTCAAAAAAATGTTTTTTTAAATCTTGTAATATTAGATGCTTCCCTACTTTTTATTTGAGTTTAACCAATTTCAATTATGAGCCTTTATTTATATGCTTTTTAAAAACAAAAAGTTTTATTTTTAAGTTTTTTTTTTATTTTATGTCTCATCACAATTTGTTAGATTTAATTTTTAGATAAATTTGAATTAATGAATTTTTCATTATCTTGGTTTATTTAGAATGTTTCATAGTTTTACTTTCTCTCCTAAAAATATCATGAATTAATTTTGTGGCAATTGTGCTAAATATCTTTAGATTTTAATTATATTAACTTTAACTCATAGATTCTTAAGATATCTTAATTTATTTTCTATACTCTCAAAATAGTTATCTTGAAAAATTTTATAGCCTTTAAACCCTAGCACCTCCTTTACCTTTAGCCTTACCTTTTTGATTGGGAATAAAAAAAGTATAAAAGATCATATTTCAGGGAATGAGAGGATAAAATTCATCATTCCTAAACATATGCACCCAAATTTGAAAAAGATTATATGTCATGGAGATGAGAGGATAAAATTCATCACTCCTAAACATATACATTTGGGATATATAAAAAAAAGATGGAAATGAGAGAATAAAATTCATCATTTCCCAATTAAAAAAATCTCTTCTATGCCAATGTTTACCCACATTTAGCCAATATCATTTCATATTCAAGATATTTATGAGAGAGCTTAGTTAATCTTTTAGGTTTTCTAAGAAGTTTCGAATGATATCAAAAGATTATATAAGTCTAATCTTAGATTATTTTGCATAATCCAATACAATTTTATTTTTGAAAAATTGATTAAAGAATTTTTGAAACTAAATTTTATTCTACGCCTAACAATTTATGAATCATGACTTATTTCTTATGAATCTTAATTTTATTTCAAAACTTATTTATGAGTCATGTATAATTTTAAAATACATAATTAGGAGTAAATTCTTTTTCTCTTTGAAATTTCATATAAATATTTCTCATACTTATAACTGTTTTGCTCTGGAATAGCAAAAGCTTAAGTATGAGGGTATTTGATAGTACATTATTTATAGTTATTTTTATATAATATTTCAGTAATAATTAGTTTATCTTTATTTAGTTTTAGTTTAATTTATGACTAATTTACTTTGTTTTGTGTTTTCAGGTAATCTGAGGCTGTCAATAGCAAATTCAAGACCACGGACATGTTCAGGGGAAATTCTGGAACAAAACTCCAAAAATCCCAAGTACACGCCCTAGGTCACGGGCGTGACCTGGGGCGTGACCAGTGTCACGGTCATGTCCTGCCTACAGCAGCCGAAAGACATAAGCCACGTCGGATTAAAATTACATGCTCTCTGTCACAGGCATGATAGAGGGCATGACCTCAAGCTCATGTGTGTGACTCCCCCGACAAGCATTCAATGCAAGCAGTTTCCAGATCCTGCCTTTTCCAGCTTACACGCCCTTGGACACGGGCGTCACTGAGGCTGTGACCCTTCCCACAAATGTCAGATTAACTCATGTTCATGTCATTTCTCGCCGTTTCTAGACTCGGTCAAGACACGCCCGAGGTCACGGGCGTGCCCTTGACCGTGACCTGCCAAGCAATTGATTTTTGGCAATTTTTCTCCCCCAACATTCCCGGGCTTTCAAATTTGCAGTTATGCATGTTACACACCCTTGGTCACGAGCGTGTCCAAGGGTGTTACTCACCAATATTCTGCCTATAAATGCCATATGCTGCCAAAAGTTGAGTATACATTCCTTGCTTAGTTTGGATCATTTCTAGTATAGTTTTTCTGCATTTTGCTTAGCGTAACTTTATTTTATGTCTTGTGCTTAAAATTCCAAGTTTATATTTACTTTACTTGCATTTGTACATTTCTTTTCATATAAATAAAAATAGTCTTCTTTTAAATTATGAGTAGCTAGTTTTATAGCATTCGTTTGGAAGAATTCTTAAGTTTCTTATTTTGTAATCTCTCATTATCATAGCTTTAGTTTTAGAATTATTACGATTCACTTTTGATCTTATTTGATTGATTTCAAATTGCTAGTATATGAATATCAACTATTGATCCATTTCCGAGTTAATCGAGAGATCCGTGAATTTGTGTAGATCATTCATTAGTGAAAGGAGTTGCATGCACTCCTCGAGAGAGGACGCCATAAATCTTCCGGATTGAAGTCAAATCCCATAGCGGGGTTCACCGCCTAAAGCAAGCTTAGGGGTTTCTGTAAGACCCCCCCCCCCCCCCCCCCCCCCCCCCCTCCCGGAACACACGACACGACCGAGGGGAGTCTTATGCCCAGGACAGCCGCCTTGCGGGAGCGCCAGCACACGAGCTAGCCTCCCACACAAGGCGCCTATCCTGCCGGCCAAACCAACTAAACAGCGCCAACCCATCAATAAAAGAAAAGCAAGAAGCCATAAAGAGATATTCACATAAGAGTCCAAATAGTACAAACAAAAGAGCTCCGAGAGCTCCTGCAAAAGTATCAGAGTATCGAGTTAAATGCCCCAAGGGCTACATCTCAAAACACTCGCTCGCCTCTGCCACAAACGGCAACCAAGGTACCAAAGTCACCAACCCTGCACACCTGACCTGTCTGGCCTCCTCCAGCACTGTGCACTGCTGCTCTAAGGAACACTCCTAAAAAGAGGGACGTAGCAACCGTTAGTCATAAAGACTAAGTGGCTTCCCATCCGCTCCCCAGGCGACTCCAAGGCACCGGGCGGAAGGAAAGGAAGAAAAGCTGCAATATAATCAATAATATGTACAAGCAGGTGACAGGAATGGTTGTATATACATGTCGGTTGTATAAGTACCCAAGTACTTGCAATAACTCTAACTAACAGGTACAAATACAAGTAAGTACTAGTAACAGAAAGAAGTAAGCAGAGTATCAATAAACTGAATTGAACTTAACTTATAAGGATGCCCATACACGCTTATAAGTTAAGGATCTGAACATGAAGGTAACTCATCATATAAAGGTGCCCATACAAGTTTATATGATGAGGATCCAATGCGGTGCAATGCAATGATTATGAAGGATGAATGCAGTGCAATGATTATGATATGAAGACTCACCCATGCAAAGTTGCTATGTCGACATAGACCTTTAGTTCTCGCTTTTTGAGTGGTAGCTAACCGCTCAGGCATCTCCCGTCGTGTCCAGACGGAGACAGTGGAACGAGCTCCTCCACTACTAGGAGGGTATGAACACTACCAGTCCAAGGCCTCTGTACGCCTCGACGCTAAGAACACACAGCGGAGACCCTGCGTACTGCTCGATGCTAAGAACACACAGCGGAGCCTCCAAGGACACAGAAGGGGACTTGGGTAGGTGAGCACCAAGAGTCCAACCCAACCGGTCTAGAGTCTACTGCCGGCTTCTGTCGGTGTCACGACTAGCAAGCCCGTAGACCCGCCACAAGTAATCCTCCCCAGCGGGGTCCATTTGTATCCGTGTATCAACATACACCAGGACTTCTAATCCTAGTCCTCCTAAACAATCCGTGTATCTACGTACACCAGGACTTCTAAACCAAGTCCTTCTAAACAATCCGTGTATCTACGTACACCAGGACTTCTAAACCAAGTCCTTCTAAACAATCCGTGTATCTACGTACACCAGGACTTCTAAACCAAGTCCTTTTAAACAATCCGTGTATCTACGTACACCAGGACTTCTAAACCAAGTCATTCTAAACAATCAGTGTATCTACGTACACCAGGACTTCTAAACCATGTCCTTCTAAACAATCCGTGTATCTACATACACCAGGACTTCTAAACCAAGTCCTTCTAAACAATCCGTGTATCTACGTACACCAGGACTTCTAAAAGTCCTTCTAAGCAATCCGTGTATCTACGTACAAATTCGGAAACTAAACAGAAGACATCACGTAATACATAATTAGAAACCCTATTTGGCAGAGGGTTATTCATCATCTTCACCAAACATGAAGATCATTTCACCCCCTTTTAAAATCCCCAAATATCATTCCCCTCACTCTCCCACAATGACCATGGGTTTGCCCCAAATCAAATCTCATCTCTTCCTTTGAAGAGAAGAAATGATCCCTAGAACCTCGCGGCGAACGATGCCCTAATTTTGAAGTTCCGGCTTGGTCTTCCTAAGGAAACTCCATTAAAGCTCACACGAGAAGCTCTCTTGAGCCTTCATCTCTCCTATTGTGATCTAAGAGGCTAGCACCAAGGGAGAGGGGAGGAAGTCACCTGATTTCCGGACGACGTTCGCGGTTGTCTCCTCCGCGGCATGGCGGCAGTTGGCCAAGACTAATTAAAGGGCCCTGATCCACAGAAATATACAACATGTAATCAGTCAACATTATCCAACTAAAAAAAAGGAAATAGTGATGAGTCTGGTTTATACAGTGATTTTCGGCCTCATTTGGGTTTGTTTTAGTGTCATTGCACTTCATTTGCTGTCCACATACGCTTATATTGATAGCATGGCGTTTCTGCGCCTTTTGTGCAATCCTTCCCCCCTTTGTGGCATATTTTTCCGATATATTACTGTATGCCTGTGTTATGGATCCGGTGGTGTGCACGGATCGGGGTTATTTGTACTTTTCCTGCAGGTCCTGGGATCGTGTGCACGTTCGGGATGGTGCGGGGTGATTTTTGGCCTAAAAAGCCTCTGATCGTGCGCATTCCTTCGCGCACGATCAGGCGCACGACCATTGGTCGTGCGTTAATTCCCAGCCCAGATCGAGATCGGTGCAAAGGTATGCGCACGATCACTGGCATTTCTTCGCGCACGACCACTGGTCGTGCGCCCCTGACCGTGCGTTGTTTTCTATTTTTTCTTTGCTACAGGTTGACTGCGCATGATCACAGGCATTCCTTCGCGCACGACCATTGGTCGTGCACCACTAACCGTGCGCAGTACTTATTCTGCTCCCTATTTAAGCCGCTGTTCCGCGATTTTAGGGATTCCTGGACAGTTTTAGGCGCGATTTCTGCGCGCGACTCCGCCGTTCCACCTCTCCAAGGTCCCTCCTTCCATTCCTCCCCTTGAGAAAGCTTCATCCATTGATCCTAAGGTCCATCTAGGGTTCCGGAAGCATTCTCCGCCATCTACGGCCAGCATTCCAAGAGGAAGACATCTCCATTGGGTGAAGGAGAAGTGAACCCAGCTCTGAGAAGAAGACGGACAGCGGTTGGAGGTAGTGACAGCCTCTACACCCCGGAAGCAACCAAGGACTGAGCTCGGAGGAGGCGTGACGACCCCCCATTCCGACCACGATCCGCGGCGAGGCTTCTCATCTCGTGGTTACTTCTACCCCTTCTCATTTTGTGATTTGTACTCTTAATGGTTGTAATGAACTAAATGAACATCTATTTATCTATTAATGGAAGTTTATTTATGAACTTGTCTTTACGTTATGCTGTGTTGTGATGCGCTCCGCCCCCGCTCCACTTACACCCACATGTTCTAGCACTCGCTCTAGCAAAAGCTAGAAGCGATAGAGAAGAGGTGCCTTCGACCCTCAACTCTCACATTTGCACTCACCTCATCCATATGCTCACCGGCCATCCGCTAAGCGAAGCACGGCATCGCGGCCTGCACTAAATCCATCCACCAAGCGACGCGGTGATTGCGACCCGCATAGTGTTTAGTTTTCTCATTTCCCATTCTATAAAATCAACCAAACCACCCTCTTGTTTTGTTAAACTTAGAACCCCCCATAATTAATTTCCTAACGAGCAAATCGTATTCCCCAACTTGCGGTCCTTTGAGAACGATATTCGGGGAGCTACTCCCTACTTTTATTACTTGACAACGACCGGTGCACTGCCGTCGTATCACATTTCGTGCCCGCTAATTAGCGGTGTGGAAATAGCGCGTCAAGTGTTTGGCGCCGTTGTCGGGGACTGCAATCGGTTATAATTTGTTTTTGTTGGGAAATTAGTTTAAGGGTATTTTTGTTTTTGATATTTCTCTTTTTGGTGTAGTGTGCGCATGCATAGACATCATCCTGGTGAATTTGCAGCATTTGATCCTGAGATAGAGCGTACTTTGCGGGCGCGTCTACGTGCGGCTGCCACCATGGATGTTAATGAAAATCAGGCTAATCCAGGAGTGGGAAATGCACCGGCCTTAGCTCAAGTGGCTGATGAGAATGAGGTGGTTAGGCCACGACCTAGGACCATGAGGGATTACACCACTCCTACTGTGGGGAGTGTGTACCCCGGATTTGGCCCGGCTATTACTAACAACAATTTTGAGATAAAGCTAGCCATTCTGAATATGATCCGCAATAATGCCCAATTCTCCGGGTTAACCAGTGAAGACCCCCATCTTCACCTAGCTGAATTTGCAGAGATTTGCGGGACATTTCGGTACGCAGGAATTGCCGATGAGACGATGAAACTCAGGTTGTTTCCATTCTCCCTCCGCGACAAGGTGAAGGCTTGGCTCCACACAATACCACCCGGCGCAGCTACCACCTGGGATGCTCTGCAGACGAAGTTTTTGGCAAAATTCCACCCGGTGGACAAGGTTGTAAACTTGCGGAGAGAAATCGCAACCTTCCGGCAACACGATCAGGAGACCCTTGCGGAAGATTGGGATAGGTTCACGGACCTCCTCCGGAAGTGCCCTCAGCATGAGCTACAACCTTGGAGCTTGGTGGAAAATTTCTACTTTGCAATTGAGCCCAATTATAGGGCCATGATTGATGCTGCTGCAGGCGGCACCCTTATGAACCATACTCCCGAGGACGCACTGAGGATTCTCCAGGACACCGCCACTCATAGCTCGTTCTGGACTGCTGGAAGAAACGCCCCAAGGAATGCTCGTGGACTCTTTGAGGTGAGCACATCGGGCGCATCTGCTGAGGTGGCATCAGCACCTTATGACAACGTCGTGCTACTTAAGAGGTGCCCTCCCTCCTGCTCCAGTAATGGCCATTTCGTGTCAAGGATGTGGAAACCTCGGGCATCATGCTTATGAGTGCCCCTCAGGTAAGCAACCCGCTGAATTAACTTTTGATGAAAGTGTGAATTATTTGAATGATCAAAATCGGGGAGTACCATTTAACAACACTTATAACCCGGCCGTGAGGAGTCACCCGAACTTCTCATGGAAACAAAACGTGCATAATCAACGATGGCAAGGAGGCTCGCATCAATTTGATGCGCAAGCCTCTGGTAGCCAACCGAGGCCGCCACAACCGGGGTTTGCTCAAAATGCACCACCGCAGAGGAAGAGCGCATTGGAAGAAATGATGGAAAAGTTTGTTGATCTGGCTCAAACAAATATGGCCAATCAAACTGCTTCAATGCGGAACTTGGAGACGCAGCTAGGCCAATTGGCCCAGGTACTCTCCAAGCATACGCAAGGTGCTCTTCCAAGCAATACTGAAAAGAACCCGCGGGAGCAAGGCAAAAGCATTGCTGACGCGGATGGTGGTCAAGTGAGCCCATGCGTTATTGAATGTACTATTAATAATATTGAGGTTTCCGCGCCTTGCGACTCTGGTGCATCTCGCAACATTCTTGCTCTGCAAGACGTTGAGAGGTTGCACCTAACAATGAACTCTGAGGACCGGAAGTCGCTGGTATTGGCTAATGGAGTGACTGTCGAAACTGAAGGTGAGATTCTTGAGGTTGTAGTAAATCTTAATGGAACGGCTGTGGTCACTGACTTTCAGATTCTCGGCCCCATGGAAAATGATTCCATGCCAATCTTGGGGGTTCCTTTTCTAAAGGAGAGTGGCGCAACCCTCCACATCGCCACGGGTTGTCACCCTACCTTCCAATGCAACAAACCCTTCTGGATCATCTAATCTTCCTAATTTTTCTGTAAGTAAAAGTAAGCGCAGGTCCAATGAGGAAAAATCAGATTTTGACGTGAAGGATCCTAGAGAGGAGAAAAGTATCACTCTGCTGAAAGAAGAAGCAAAGCAGCTCACAACGAAAGAGTTGGAGATAGAGAGGAAAAGCAATGAGACCAAGGAGTGGGAAGACATGGGAGAAGGCGGAGCGATGAGCCTTCCAAACAATGTGTTTATTCAAAACAAGAAATGTAAACAATCTAAACAGGTTCATTGGGCAGATCTACCCCCTCTTGAGGGTGCAGAAATGAAGCCCCCGGCTGATCCCAATCCGACAAACACTATCACTCCTCCCGCACATGGTGCTCGGTGGCGCTCCCCTTCTGTGGAAAATTTGAAGAGGGAAAGAATCCTGCATGCTGCGCGCTTTGAAGCCCTCCGGCGCGAGAAGGAGGAGGTTAGGGGCAAGGGAGAGACATCTTCCTTGGGCCCTAAAGCTTTCACCTCCTGCCCATCTCGCATGACTGGGGAGAACCACCACAAATCAGCATATAGCTGATGCATGCCGGGATCTCCGGGCTGTGATGTGTGCCATCTGTGATGTTTCTGTGTTTTTTGTTTCATGTTATTTGCTGCGTCGTTCTGTCTCTTTAGTTTTTTATTATAAGACTTTTGCTATCTAACTATAATACAGGTATTTGGTCCACCTTCAAGGACGTTAAACAAAAGGGTTCTTGGGAGACAACCCATTTGGGACCATTTGGTTCCATTCTTTCTTGATATTTTCTTTGCTATATTTTTGTTGTGCTGGGATCCCTTTTAATCGCAGGTCCGCATCTATTGGAGCACGGCGGGATCACCGCCTTCTGAACAAACGCCATATCTTCTGGTATGCTCATTTCTGAGCATGGGGTAATCTCTCCTCCTAGCCTTCTTAAGCTTATGCCGCTATCGAACATGTTTTTTTTGCTTAGTGTAAGTCTGGGGGAGTGGGAGTTATCGTTACCTCGTGCACATGCACAGTGCACAGCATACTAGGATTTACACTGTGTTATATTGTAGCATTGTTCATCTCATGGCACACCACGACACCCACATGAGCGCACTTAACTGTAGGCGCGCGACGAGTCCAACTCGTTTCGGTTGTGTGAATGGGAAATCACGGTGCTGGGTTAGGATTGCGAGACGAAGTACTTTGTTGACTCCTGTAGTGCTCCTAGTCGAGTGCTCATGTCTCGTAGGAATTCGTGTAGATTCAATTTCTTTTTATGCTTTTAGTTTATATTTTCCTACTAGCGTAAATATTGTTTACTTTACTCGAAATTTAGTGAATCTGGTGTGAATCAAACGGTAGCATAGAAATGTGTGTAGACGTTCATTAGTCTCATGTTGCCCGAGTCGGGAGGAAGGATTATCTTTCTCGGTGGCTAGAACTCGCCCCAAGCGATTCTTGAAGCATGGGTATACGGTTGGTCAACTGCGTGAATGTGATATAGGCCATCATGTTGGCCCGGTTGAGCCTTTGCACCCTTTCCTATCACTATATCCTTGTTAGCCCAATTGCGCCTACCCGTACTTTGATTCAGCCCCACTTTTATCGCACCAAAGCCCGAAAGCCAATCCTAGTCACACACCCAAATCTGAGCTTTAGCTGTTTATTATTTTTATGAGTTGGGTTGTTGATGTGGTGACATGTTTGTGAAGTTGTGGATGTGTTTTATTGTTTATTTGCTGAAAATGATAAGAAAAGAAAGAAAAAAATGAAAAAGAGAAAAGATGTGAGAAGAAAAGAAAAAGATATGAGTTTGAATGAAAAATTCATTCGTATAAGTATAAGTTTTGGAGTAGGCGGTGCACGCACCCATGTTGTTAATTCCAAGTCTTGGGGTGTAGTGTACCCGCATGTTTGTGTGGTGTAGTGTACCCGCATGTTTGTGTGGTGATGAGGATAGTCTTCTGTGCTAGCTCATTTGGGTTTAGTGTCTGAGCCGTCGCTTTTATCTTTGTTTACCTCACCTAAACCCAAGCCTCATCTCAAACCTAAAGTCCTATTGATTCACGCATTTGAGTCATACCAGTGCCGTGGAGAGAGTGCGAACGGGCAAGCCTATGGTCACCGACATTGATGGATTTCAATGGAGTTGTCCCGAGTCCCGATCTTTTGCAACGCTCGCCTCAGCGTTCAGTTTACTTTCTTCCTATGTACGACCTTATGATTCACCGTGATTCACTTTTTGAGTAACCGTAATATATAAATACGCTCTTAGAAAATTATAAACTAATATGCATAATCAGAAATTTTGTCTACTAGATTTCTATGCACATGCGTATGAGACTTCGCATATTACTCCGCCCTTGCTATTTATAACCCAACTATGTCTTTTCTCGCTCCGCCGGATTTGTTTGCTCGGGACGCGCAAACAGGTAAGTCTGGGGGTGTGATGAGTCTGGTTTATACAGTGATTTCCGGCCTCATTTGGGTTTGTTTTAGTGTCATTGCACTTCATTTGCTGTTCATATACGCTTATATTGATAGCATGGCGTTTCTGCGCCTTTTGTGCAATCCTTCCCCCTTTGTGGCATATTTTTCCGATATATTACTGTATGCATGTGTTATGGATCCGGTGGTGTGCACGGATCGGGGTTATTTGTACTTTTCCTGCAGGTCCTGGGATCGTGTGCACGTTCGGGATGGTGCGGGGTGATTTTTTGCCTAAAAAGCCTCTGATCGTGCGCATTCCTTCGCGCACGATCAGGCGCACGACCATTGGTCGTGCGTTAATTCCCAGCCCAGATCGAGATCGGTGCAAAGGTATGCGCACGATCACAGGCATTTCTTCGCGCATGACCACTGATCGTGCGCCCCTGACCGTGCGTTGTTTTCTATTTTTTCTTTGCTACAGGTTGACTGCGCACGATCACAGGCATTCCTTCGCGCACGACCATTGTTCGTGCGCCACTGACCGTGCGCAGTACTTATTCTGCTGCCTATTTAAGCCGCTGTTCCGCGATTTTAGGGATTCCTGCACAGTTTTAGGCGCGATTTCTGCGCGCGACTCCGCCGTTCCACCTCTCCAAGGTTCCTCCTTCCATTCCTCCCCTTGGGAAAGCTTCATCCATTGATCCTAAGGTCCATCTAGGGTTCCGGAAACATTCTCCGCCATCTACGGCTAGCATTCCAAGAGGAAGACATCTCCATTGGGTGAAGGAGAAGTGAACCCAGCTCTGAGAAGAAGACGGGCAGCGGTTGGAGGTAGTGACAGCCTCTACACCCCGGAAGCAACCAAGGACTGAGCTCGGAGGAGGCGTGACGACCCCCCATTCCGACCACGATCCGCGGCGAGGCTTCTCATCTCGGGGTTACTTCTACCCCTTCTCATTTTGTGATTTGTACTCTTAATGGTTGTAATGAACTAAATGAACATCTATTTGTCTATGAATGGAAGTTTATTTATGAACTTGTCTTTACGTTATGCTGTGTTGTGATGCGCTCCGCCCCCGCTCCACTTACACCCACATGTTCTAGCACTCGCTCTAGCAAAAGCTAGAAGCGATAGCGAAGAGGTGCCTTCGACCCTCAACTCTCACATTTGCACTCACCTCATCCATATGCTCACTGGCCATCGCTAAGCGAAGCACGGCATCGCGGCCTGCACTAAATCCATCCACCAAGCGACGCGGTGATTGCGACCCGCATAGTGTTTAGTTTTCTCATTTCCCGTTCTATAAAATCAACCAAACCCCCCCTCTTGTTTTGTTAAACTTAGAACCCCCCATAATTAATTTCCTAACGAGCAAATCGTATTCCCCAACTTGCGGTCCTTTGAGAACGATATTCGGGGAGCTACTCCCTACTTTTATTACTTGACAACGACCGGTGCACTGCCGTCGTACCGCATTTCGTGCCCGCTAATTAGCGGTGTGGAAATAGCGCGTCAAATAGCAGACAACGTGAAAAGTTAACAAATTAATAACTTCCCAAAGACACCCATCCTTTAATTCATAAAGAGAAACTGATTGCAGACGGCTAACGGGACTACCATATAAAATTTCTTCCCTGGTATAGGAGTATAAATGGCAGCAAATAGGAATAGGAATAGGAATCCCCCCTGTAAGATAGCAGTTCATATATATACTGAATTCCCTCCCATAAAATTGAAGAACACAAGGTACCAAACAACACGGGGCAGCTTGAGGGACCAGGCATTGAAATATTTGAGAGCCGATTAGATAAATAAAGCAAAACCAACAACACCCAAATCGGCCAACTAAACCATAGATATAGATCAAGATGATAGCAGCATAATAGGAATACTCCATCACATATGTAAGCTCCCATGAATTTAAAACCCCAAACATATATATCATTACAACAACTTGAACTGGACAGAAGAACAGCAATAGCCGGCCACAGACAACAACATTAAAATCCTCCAATAAAATCAACCCAAGAAACTCAAACACCCATAGTAACAAGATGAAGAAAATGAGTTGTAGGTATTTTGGTTTTAGGAATTAATACAGTGAACAGCAACCCGAAATGCCAACATAACACTAAAATTTAGGATAACTCCCCTGAACAGCTATTCCAATAGGAAAGAAGAAATGAAATAGAAATCATAATAAATACGTATAGATCACAGAACAGCATTTTCCCCATAAGCAAGAGAATGAGGTAAAGTTGAACAGCAATAGCTGGTCCAAAAATCAAACTAAACATATCAAAACTCTGGTTCAAGGCCCATAATAGCACAACCACTCAAAAAAAAGAAGCAGCAGTAACAGTAGTTCACCACAATAAAATCCTCCAAAGATCAAAAGGATTTCATTCAAAGCTTCTAACAAAAACTTCAAACAGCTCCCCCCCCCCAAGGACCGTGATAACCAGGATAGGAACTGAACAGAAAAAGTGATAGGGTTTCCCCCAGCAAACACGAAAGAGCAGCTGCAAAGTTCCTCCCAAAATCCACCACACAAATTAAAAGTTCATGACAGCTCCTCACCATTTATTGAAACTAAACTTCTTAAACATATCGAAACCAGAACAAGAGGGCTTACAATGAACTAGAAGGGAAGTTGGGCACTGATGCAGAAAACACGAACCCAACTAAGCCCTAGCTCCAACGAAGCCACGCAACTTTCGATCCCAGCAATACCCCCTGATTCCTGAAATCTTTTGTGAAGTTTAGAGAGACGGAGAGGAGGGGAGAAGATAAGAGAAAAAGAGA
Organism: Dactylorhiza incarnata; assembly: GCA_033032865.1. Lineage (NCBI taxonomy): Eukaryota > Viridiplantae > Streptophyta > Magnoliopsida > Asparagales > Orchidaceae > Dactylorhiza > Dactylorhiza incarnata. The sequence continues at coordinate 10,961,039 of JAWHQI010000015.1, forward strand.
AAAGCAGAAGAAGGCGCTGCTCTGCCCTAACTGCGATAGAACTGAGGTCGGGAGATAAAGAGAAGGAGGGAGTCGGTAATATCATAACAAAAGAAATCCTCCACCGCCTCTTCAAAGCCAATCCCATTAAACCATGTAATTTCTATCCGCACACCAATAGCAATGTTATTAGCATACCAAATGACAAGAGTTATCAGCACCTCCATAATCAGCATACCATAGGCCACCGGACAAGCCCAACCGAAATCCCCAATAGCATATTCACTTAAGGTAGCAACCTTATTAGCACATTATTTCATTTCACTGTTTTAAGTTATCATCATAGGGGCCTAGCGTGCACTGGGATGTTACAGTTTCGACTCGCCGAGGGGTCTTAATCGATCAACCTAAGGTTGGTTGGTTGCGTATTCTCGAGAGAGTCGCTTTCATAATTTGGGAACCTCCACGGTAGAATTATTCTTTGATTCTTGTTATGAATTTAGATTTTACGATTTATTTAACTTAAGATAGATTTTCGATCGAATGCTCTATTCTTCCTTTTCTCTTTTATTATTCTAAACATCTATTAATTTTTAGATAAAATAATATTAATTTGCATGAGTAGAAGTAATCAACAGACCCGTTGAATACGACACTAGATATTTATTTATAAATATCCTATGCTATGAACGATAGGTTTTCTTGACTATTGTTCGTAGAATTTGGAAAATAATTTTTTCCAAAATCTTAAGTATCACATGCCGAGCCTACCGCTCGCAGGACTATCCAGTCCTTGAACCATTCCGTCCCAAAATTTGGGACAAGAATTTCACATCAAGTTCTCCTACTTACTACTCGTGTCGATCATTTAGTTATACTTAGAAGTTTAGGGTGAATCCTGGACTTTTCGAGGTCTACCAAGTTAAGGGCTCGCTGCGGTACTTGGGAATACAACGATTGCTGAAGCCCAAATCCCCCTTTCCAGGATATTTGCTCTTATTGATGACTACCCATCTTGTATGCCCATTTTCTCTCTAATTACTCTAATATCCTAAGGTGGATTACAAAATGACTCGGGCAGAAGAGTGTCGATGTTCAATGGAACACCAAACCCGGCCTTTCTTAGTGATCGACTATTCCTATGGTTCATACTTAAGAAACAAGAACAAGCCCAAGAATCATAAATTTTCTTTGGCACTTTTCATGATATTCATTTCATTAATTCAAAAGTGTGACAAATGATATTATTGAAATTTTGCAAGGCAAATGATCACAACTTGATATTAATTACATTTCATTTGATATTAATTACAATTCAATATTAATCATTCAAACACAAGAATAAATAAAATATTCATCATAGAGAAAAATTTGGTCAACATATATTATTTTATTAATTAATAAATAATAGGGTGGAAGATAGCTCAAACCCCTCAATACAAATAATAGAGCTCTCATCTTTTATTAAACTCAATACAAATTTCTACAGAGCACGTGATCCTCCTTCTTGGCAATTGAAAATATCACATCACTTAATGATGATAAGCTCCTGCTGATCGCCTGAAGAAAAAAATGAAAATATTAAACTAATTCAGCAACAGCTAAAATGAAAAGGGCACAGAAACTTTTTTCTATCACGAAGAAGACTAACCATGTTACCATGTGATAGCCAACACCTCTGTACAAAAGAGTCCGAGGAGAAGATCTACCAGCTTCAAGAGCATTGCTATCAACATTTTGATATGGTACAAAATCCAAGCAGTTTTCTTTAGTAGAGTTTGATCACAACTTAGGGAGGATTTGCTTGGAATTACATGAAGTGTTCCGGATTATCTCATTATTATCTAAAGCATCTTGAGAAAAAGAGGCATTCGAACTTGTGAGCTCTTCACTATGATTGTTTTGAAAGGAGTCATCAACTAAGGACTTCTCATGAAAACAAAGAAGAGATGAAACAAGTGCCTGAACTTTTTTTAATTCGATAATTCCATAGACAATAATGAAAACAATTAATTGACATTTCAAATACTAAATGAGAATTAATAACCATAATTAACATATCAAGAGGCTAGAAGAGTTGATCATTACAAGTTAATTTCATATGCAACCAGTAATAAAAGTATACCAGACCAAGCATTTATCAACATGGGCGCAATGTTCAAAAAGATGTTTGCTAAGTAATGTATGTTCATGCTTGCATTCAACTGGTACAAACTACCACCATTCTCAAGGACTCACCACAATATAACTTATGGAAACTGGATAATGCAATTCAGATGAGCATGGAATCCATTGTCAAAATGGTTCCACAAAAAGTTGTTTGATATCATGCTCTTACAGCAGCTTCATCAATTTGGAAGAGCATTGTTACTTGTACGCTTCGGTTTGAGTAATTGCTAAAGTTATGATATTTTCTTTATAACAGGGGAGCTGGCAACATGAAGAGAAAGCATATACAAATTAGAAATAATGCTACCAGTTTTAAGCATTGCATATACTTTCTAGTGAAATAAGTTTGAGCAGCTGATTCCTATCCAGTCATAGCAAGGATCATTTCCAATCCAGTTGGATGGTTTATTCTGCCATTGATTAGCAACAACATTGAGGAAGAGATAGCAACCTTCAGTGTCCAAATTCTTTATTGAACAAGCATAATATCCATGGGAGGGTTTTGAGTCATCGGTTGAGCGGATCCGGACTGATAAGACCTGCTCTGAAGCTATTGAATAGCCTGCAACACACCAAAAGAAAATCGAAGAATTAATTGTCGCAAAATCAACCAACTTATGCATGCAAACACGCCATCAAGTACAAAAATGTATTTCCTTTAGGTTCCCACGAGGCTTCAACTGACATTGATTAAAATCTAAGACGAACACGAAGTATACCGCAAACAACTATAGAACATGAAACTGCACCATCCACGGTATGTACATGCACGAGAATTTGGATGATTTCTATGGTTTTTAACATGTATGTGAATCAACAGTTCAGGTTATTTGGTACAGAAATGTCATATGATCATCATTAAAAACTTAAACGACTATTCAGGAAAGTATGGTAGAAAAAAGTAGCACAGAAAATATAAAATAGCAACGCCAGGGTGTAGGATTTACCTGCATGCTTACATATAGCACTACGGAGTTGATCAGTTGCACATTACTTGGGGAAAGCAGCAACCATTGCTTTAGCTTGGCTAAAAATGAAGATCCCTCTGGTATCGTCTACGTCAAAGAAATAGAGATGTCGAATTAGATATTTAGGCTCTGTTTGGCGCAGCGTTTTTGCTCCGGTGAGTTTGGACAAAAACGCCACTGCCATAGAATGTATATTTGGCGTGACAACGGTTATGACCGACACCATTACAAGAAAACTAGTTTTGGACATAAAAGTGGATGAAGTTTCTAAGGTGAGGGCGGGCATTCACGATCGACGGTTCATAACCACCACATTCACGACCGCCGCCGATGTGCCAAATGGAGCCTTAGGCTTCGTTTGGGGCGGCTAATTTACTCTGGTGAGTTTGGTCAAAAACGCCATTATCATAGAATGTATGTTTGGCATGGCTAAGGTTATGACCAATACCAAGAAAATAAATTAGTTTTAAGCATAAATGCATGAATTTTTTTAGGTGAGGTTGGGCGTTCACGAACGATGGTTCATGACTACCGCGTTCACGACTGCCACTACCGCGCCAAACGAACTCTTAATTGAAAAGAAACAGTACTCATATGAGAAATGTTGCCTTCATATATTAATCAAATAAATTAGCCAAAATGCTTCTAAGAAAACCATGGACAAAACTATTGCAGATCATAATAGAGATACTAATCAGCCATAAATCCTTATTACATCTAATTAAACTACAAAGCATTTTCAGTCTGTAACTAAACTGGATTTGTTAGATACACAATGCAAATAGAAGAGGGAAAACCCCCCCTCATAATAAAAGAGATCCAATTAATCAGAATCAATTTTACTTCAACTTTATTATACTATAAAGTAAGGGAATCTACTATAAAATAAGGGAATCTATTTATGCTTTTAATAAGTAAGGCGTGTGAAGTAAATTTACATAGAATGTATAAACAGAGCAAGAATATTTCTTTAGATGGAATGCAACAATCAGGAGAAAATGCAAATGGAGCCGAGAAGAAAGATAGTTCTTTAGTCCAGCCTAGCTTTGAGATGCATCAGTGCCGGTCGTAATGGAAAATAACAGTAAATTGCAGGGTGGAAAGTAACGGGAAAAAGAAACAATTCAGGAAAGGTAATTCAGGGCTTTTCATTCATTGCATATTCTGATACAATCTCTTGTTTTTATAGCAGGGGGATACAAAGAGGTTGACAATAAATAAAGGCATTTCCAAGTTTTGAAAGACCTTTTGGAAACAGCAACATTAAAAGCATGATTTATTCAGGTGGCTTGACCGGTTCATTATCCAATGGCCGGTTCATTCTTCAACACTCCCTCTTGAACCGGCGGGGGGGGCGATTTTTAGGTTTTCCTTCAGCATCTTGAAGCGGGCTCGATGCAGTGGCTTGGTGAGAATGTCGGCGAGCTGAATTTCAGTAGGGCAGTGCTCGAGCTTTGCTTCTTCATTCTCTATTTTCTCTCTGATGAAATGATATTTGATTGCAATATGCTTACTGCGGTTGTGAAACACCGGATTTTTGGAGAGAGCAATTGTTGATATATTGTCGCATTTGAGGAGGAAAGGCTTCCTCTCTATGCCGACGAGTTCATCTATCAGTCTGTGGAGCCATACACCTTCACATATGGCAGAGCAGGCAGCCATATATTCCGCCTCCGTAGTTGAGAGAGCGACGATTTGTTGTTTTCTTGAGCGCCAGGAGATTGGACTCGATCCATAGAAGAATACGTACCCCTCTGTGCTCCTTCGATCATCAAGAGAGCCTCCCCAATCTGAATCACAGTACCCTGTGAGAGTTGGGATGAGATCTTTGTTGTAGAGGATGCCACGGGTCATCGTTCCTTTTATGTATCGGAGAAGTCTTTTTGCAGCATCCATATGTTCGGTTGTGGGTGAGCTTACAAAACGTGAGAGAAGATTGACACCATGTTCTAGATCAAGTCTAGAGTTGGTTAAATAGATCAGAGATCCAATCAAGCTTCGATAGGATTCTTCATCAACTCTCTTATCTCCTTCTTTGAATTTGTCTAACTTAAGACCATTGCACATTGGGGTCTGAGAGGGATTGCAATCAGACATGTTGAATTTCTTGAGAATCTCCTTTGCATAGAGTTCTTGAGAGAGGAAGTATCCATCTGGCTGTCGTTTTACCTGCATGCCAAGGAAAATTCTTAGTTGCCCAAGGTCGGTCATAGCATACCTGGTTTGCATTTTTTCTTTGAATTGCTTGATGGCGCTTTCATCCCCTCCAGTGATGAGAAGATCGTCAACATACAAACAAACTATGAGCTTCAGGCTTCCTGGAGCATGCTTGATGAATAGAGATGGTTCATACTTGCTCGCAGCCAATCCTTCTTCAGAAAAATAGGCAGTGATATTTGAGTGCCATGTTCGAGGTGCCTGTTTCAAGCCGTATAAGGCTTTATGGAGTCGATAGACATGATCCTCTTTGTCTTCTCTTAAGTAACCTTCAGGCTGTTCGACGTAGACTTCCTCTGTCAATTCACCGTTCAGGAAAGCCGACTTTACGTCGAGCTGATAAATTGAGAAGTTGTTGTTTGCAGCTATGCTCAACAGCAGCCTTATTGTGTCGATGCGAGCCACTGGAGCAAATGTCTCCTCATAATCTCTTCCAAATTTTTGGGAATATCCCTTTGCAACAATTCTTGCTTTATGCTTTACAACATTCCCTTCTTCATCACATTTGAGCTTATATACCCACTTTACCCCTATTACAGTCTTATTTTTTTGGTTTGGGTACAAGGCTCCATGTGTTATTCTTCTCAATCAGATTCATCTCCTCATTCATTGCTTCACTCCAATTTTTATCTGCAGATGCCTCTTTGAAAGTTGAAGGAGTTGAGTGAAAAAGAGCAATACTTGTATTTTCATATATTTCTTGAAGAGTTTTATATTTTTGGGGTGGTGATGACTCGGAATCAGATGTTTCCAGAGGAGTTGCTTCTTGTGTGCCGTCTGGGTGATCTGCTACAAGTGGTGTCTCCTGGAGTGAGTTCTTCATGTGCTCAACAGAGATGCCAGGGGTGTGGCTAGTTAACTCTTCCTTGTCTGATCCCCAATTCCAACTTAGTTCTTCATGGAAAATCACATCTCTGGAAACTGTAATTTTCTGTGTGCAGGGGTTGAATATTCTATAGGCTTTGTTTGTTTCACTATACCCAACAAAAATGCATTTTTCACTAGAGGGATCAAGTTTGTCTCTCTTGTCTTTGAGGACATGAACAAATGCAATGCACCCAAAAGTTTTTAAGTAGCTGAGATTGGGCTTTTTGTTTTTCAACATTCCATAAGGTGTTGATTTAGTGAGGGCTTTTGTTGGTGTTCTATTTAAGATATGAACAGCAGTATTTGCAGCCTCTCCCCATAGATATTTTGGTAAGGATTTGTGGGTGAGCATAGACCTAGCCATTTCAACTATGGTCCTATTCCTCCTTTCTACCACTCCATTTTGTTGAGGTGTCCCGGGTACAGTGAATTCATGCCTTATACCATGGTTTGATCAAAAGTGTTTAAACACATGGGAAGTGAATTCCCCTCCGTTATCACTTCTAATTGTTTTTATATGTCTTTCTAACTTCTTTTCTATCTCCCTCTTAAACTCAACAAAGCAGGAGAAAGCTTCAGATTTATGTTCTAAGAATCTAATCCACATGTACCTTGAGTAGTCATCAACGATCAGGAAGAAATATCTTTTGCCGCCCAGAGTTGGAGTTGAGGAGGGACCCCACAGGTCACAGTGGAGAAGATCAAGCACTTGTGTGCTTCGATTTTCAGATGGAGAGAAAGGCAGCCTATGAGATTTGCTCATGGCACATGACTCGCACAGGCAATGATGAAACTTCAAGTCGGGCACACCTTCAGCAAGCTGGTCTTTCACCAGAATCTTCATATAATCATAATTCAAATGTCCAAGCCGATGATGCCAAATGGACAGAGGATCTGAGAGGCAACCCATTGTGGAGAGGGCCTCATGATTTGGAGTTTCTAAGATCAAAGGGAAAACTCTATTCTTAGACATCGTGGCTGAGGCAATAGTAATGTCCCTCTTATCAACAATGTTGCAGGTGTTTGATTTGAAGGTAATACAGTACCCTCTTGACATAAGTTGCCCGACACTAAGAAGATTCTGAGCCAAATCGGGAACAAATTGCACATCAGATATTTCTTTACCTCTTCCATCAATGTCTTTCACAAGAATGCTTCCTCTTCCCTCTATTTGTTTGGGGTTGCCATCTCCCAGGTAAACTAAAGATTTTTCTGTTTCATCAAGGTTTATGAACAGATTTCTATCATGAGTCATGTGGCTTGAGCAACCCGAATCAATGTACCACAGAGATGACTTTCTCGATTCTGTAGGAACATTGCTATGGGTTAAGAATACCTTTTCTTCTGTATCTTTTTCAGTGAACTTGGCCTCCTCCTTGTTCTTATACCAACAATCACGATCATAGTGAGTGGGCTTCTTACACTTAGTTAGTGAGTTGATTTTTTACAGAGAGTGCAATATCGGTCAATAACATCAGCCCCTCCTTTTTCTTTCTGATTAGAGTTAGAACGATCATGCATACCTTGGTTTTATTTGTCTTTCCAAGATGCATACTGGTTTGGAAAGCCTGCGACAGGCTGGGCATACGCCTTTTTAGACGTTCTTCGTGTGATTGAATTTTTCCAATCAAGGCTCCAACTTGCAATGTATCCAGGTCATTGCTTTCTTCTATTGCCGCGGCAATGTGATCATAGGTCTGGGGCAGACTTGTAAGAATCTTGAGCACTATCTCCTTTTCTGGAACAGGAGCTCCAAGAGTACTTAGTTGATTTGAAAGGTTCGTTAACTTTGGCATGAAATCAAAAATTGATTCATCTTCTTGCATTGACAGAGCATCGAATTGTCTTTTTACATTCACCCTTCGTATTGAGATAACCTTTTTGTCGCCTTGGTATATTTCTTTGAGAATGTCCCAAGCCTCTTTTGCGGTCTTTGCTCCCATGATCCTTGGGAAGATTGATGAGGTGACTGATTGTTGAATGAGAAGCAGTGCCATGGAGTTTTTTTGCTTTTCTCCCTTGGGTATTCTTGCCTTCTCACCTTCTTTGGTCTTCTCATCAAGCTGAGGCCCGTCTTGGACAATCTCCCATAAGTCCTGTGAATCAAGCATGGTTTCCATCTTGACAGCCCACTGATCGTAAAGGTCCCCATTAAACACAGGGGATGAGAGATGAGGAAAAAGAGAGGAAGGGGATGCGGTAGATGATGAGCTCATGGCTTCCAAAAGAAATGGTGCAGGAACTACAATAGCTCTGATACCACTAATGGAAAATAACAGTAAATTGCAGGGTGGAAAGTAACGGGAAAAAGAAACAATTCAGGAAAGGTAATTCAGGGCTTTTCATTCATTGCATATTCTGATACAATCTCTTGTTTTTATAGCAGGGGGATACAAAGAGGTTGACAATAAATAAAGGCATTTCCAAGGTTTGAAAGACCTTTTGGAAACAGCAACATTAAAAGCATGATTTATTCAGGTGGCCGGTTCATTCTTCAACAGGTCGATCTTCCCATTGAAGCAGACCATGCCACGTTCGAGTCGGTGACCATGTTCCCACATACTTCCATTGAGTTGGGCGCCTAGGTCGCTGAAAATTAGCGAGCTGGGCGCCCAGGTCGCTGAAAATCTGCGACCTGGCCGCCCAGCTCGCTGAAAATCAGCGACCTGGGCGCCCAGCTCGTTGAAAATCTGCGACCTAGGCGCCCAGCTTGCTGAAAATCAGCGACCTGGGCGCCCAGCTCACTGAAATGTCACTGTCATAGAATGTATTTTTGGCATGACAATGGTTATGACCGCCAACCAAGAAAAGAAAACTAGTTTTCAGCATAAAAGTGGATGAGTTCTTTAGGTGAGCTAGGGCGTTGACAAATGACGGTTCATAACCACCACATTTAATTTTCGCCAAACAAGCCTAAGGAGCTTATTTGAAATCACCCTTTGCATAGAATTCAAAATTAAAGGTGCAGTTTTTATTAGTAAACAATCAACACTACTGCAGGGCATTGAAACAATAATTACCAACATATGAAAGAACAAACATTTTACCTATCAAAACAAATGAAAAATAACCTCAAGTTATCTATAAATGATGCTACTATGCATGGAAGTATGACAAAATAAAATCTTAATAGGTTCCCTATTTGTCAAAATCAACAATCGAATGATACCTAAAAATGAGAACTCAAACCCTAGCTTCCACCATTGTCGAATGACTGGAATTGAATAGGTCAAAAAAATAATCAGAAAATGTTTACCAGAGCTATAAGGATGTAGAGGAATACCGGGAAGACGACCGTGTGCGAGGGAGGAGAGAGGCGAAGACGGCGAATTGGAGACGAGATTCGGGAAAGAGGCGGCCGCTGCGAGGTGGAGACGCGGTTGGTGGCTGGTTGCTGCGATGATGAGAGAGGTCGGCAACGAATTGAAAGCGGTCGAAGAGAATCGTAGGTTGGGCGTCGATGAGGAGCGGCAAGATGGGGAGAATCTTGGGATCGTGGGTTGGAAATTTCACCGCCCATGGATCGTGTTCTGGTTCCCTTTAATTAACCGACATTCCAAAAAAATTTATGAACGGCAATTGTACCGTGAGGTTGGAAATTACCTATTGAAAATTAACAAAAACTAGGAAATAAGATATTTGGATATTTTTTTTATCACTTTTATAATTATTTAAGGAGAAGTTATTTTAATTTTAGAGGGATGATTCAATTTCATGATTAGTGACTCATTATTTTGGTCATTAGTTAAATTTTTAGTGACGAAGGGTATTGTTTGATCACTAATAAGTATTATTTTGTGATCAAATTTTAGTTGGTCACTAATTTTAATATTTTTAGTGACTAAAAATTAAATATGGTCACAAATTAAATATTAAGTGACGAAATATAAAATTCGTCACAAACGGCATATCATTAGTGACCAAAAAAATTTCGTCACAAAGTTTTTGTCACTAAAGATCTATTTTCTTGTAGTGGTTCAAAAGAAAAGAAAAATTCATTTGTCATAAACCCTCCAAGGTTACTTCTTGATTTGGAAATAGTCATATTAACGCCTCACAATTGTAGTCTTGGTTCTGCATTGTGAAGGAAGTATGATGTCTTCTCGGTGATTAAATCTAACAAAATTTCCCAAGGTTCATATTGAAATCAAAAGTCTATATGCAAATTTCTATAACATTCAAGCAACAATAATTCAAGATATTAATTTTTTCAAGTTATAATCATAGGTTCATAATTTTCCAGGTTCAATAAGTAGGTTGTTCATATTTTTTTTCAAGATTCATTGCCCAACATCACATCATAAAGGAAGTACATAAATTAACCATCCAGAAATGCCAAATAAAATCTCCAGGACTGATTTTGATCTCAAAAGTCTATGTACAATTTTTCATGCACTTCTATAAATATTTCGTCAAGTAATTTTTAGATAAGGTAAAAAAGGGAAAATCTATTGGTTAGTGATTAAAGTGTTTACATCATTCCAAAATCGTAATATAATTCTCCAGGGTGTATTTTCACCCTCTCATGAACCTCCCACGAGTTCATCAAATTCCAGTGGTTATTTACCCTATTTGTGTTTAAGTTGAGCTTCAGTGTCAAATCCCCATATAAGCAATTTCTTAGGGAATTCAATCCCAAGGTTCACGATTTTCTCTAAGGAGTATTATCTCATAACCCTAAGTTTATGTTTTAAGTTTCATGAGAATTGATCAAAGGAATACCCTTCAACTCTCAAAATATTATTACATAAGTACCTTATTGAACACCTTTTAACACCAAGATTTTTGGCATGTGAATTTCCTTCACATACAAGAGTCCATTTGGGCTCAACCTTTAACTAGGGCATCATTATGGTCTTGTTATCATGCCATCCCAATTTTTGTTCAAAATGAGTAGGTTTGATCCTAAAATTCTTGATCAATAAAATAGTGTTATTAGCACACCAAGGCTTCCCACTGAACATAAATAGTTGGATTCCCACCAATGCATGAACCCATCTGGTCTCACATTCAACCAGAGGTTCATAGGGTCCTAACACATCACTCATCAAATTTTGGGTTCATTTGGTGTGATCTAAACATGTGTGACACACATACAGGCTATAATAAATATCTACAAAAATCATGGGAAAATGTTTCCCAACAATATTCATTTGTGGGTCAGAGGGTGTATTTGGGTATATTATACCTATGTTTAATGTTTCAGACTTATTCTCCAAAGGGTTTTGGAAAAACTTACAAATACACTTTATGTCACATTATTAAAATTTCATACACTCGGATTCATTTGCATGTCGATAGATCCACATGCAGGGGTCCAAATAGACTCAAATTTGGATAGGGACTTTTCTTTCCTAGACCTACCATCCACAAAAGTTTTGAGCGGATTGGGCTTCTTTAAGCCCTAGATCTACCGCAAGCATATGTATCATTAAATTATTTTTAAAACTATAGACCTTTTATCTCCAAAAATTCAGATTTTTGGAAAGCATGTGTATCATGCTAAATTACAAGTATGGTGCAAATCTCAGATCATTTGGATGAGCCAAATGATGGGGGCACACAAATTTGTGTTCAGGATTCACTTCATACACCCTGCACCAAAACAGGTGCCTAGGGAGTTGTGGTGCACCGAATCATATGAAACAAATTTCTATGGGTAGTCAAGACATAGATCTGCATTTTTTCTTGTTGCAAACCTTCTCTAGTTAATGTTCTTAGATTCATAAGTAATTCCTTAACCTACTATATGAAATGCTACAATCATACTCAAATCTATTAACTGCACACCGAATCCCGCAAGGGTTGCAAACTAGTTTCATTTGTATCCTTTGTAAACACTTAGTGAAACTCCTTATGGATTTATCAACCACCTACACAACACCTTGAATAGTCGATGTTATCATGTACTAATGAAGACCTGATATCTCCTTATGTTTTGCGTTAAGTAGCTATCTTCATCATTTTACTCGAAAGTTTGATAGATTCTTAATACCTTTTGTCGATTCTTGACTTTAATTTGGAGTGGGTTGAACTTAGCAAACGTCCAAGTGTGTGTCAAGGAGTTGTTTCACTGGTTTCCTCGTTTGTTATTAATGTAGACTTGGGTTGATGTGAAAAGAGGATATTTCTCCCAAAAAGTTTTTCTCTCCTGATCCTTAGCGATCAAACTTGATGGTAACAATCTTCATCGCTCAAAAATGGGATGAGATTTTCAGGCTCACAGACCTAGTATTGAAGGATTATGATGACTCGGGGGAAAAACTTGTTTTAGTAATGACGAGGGAGTTATGTTGCAGAGGCTTTGAATTTCTATAATAACAAAGGTTAATATCCTACTGGCCCAATAAATGAAGAAACAAGATTAGCCACCCGTAAATCTTGTGTTGGGTTTCTTATATCCGAAAATGTGGGCATTCCATGTATGCACATAATCCTTATGGGTATAAAGCCCTTGGTTTGTAATTATACTACTTATGCCCTCGTATCCAAGCATATGTACCACAGTCCTTGAGATTTGTGGATATGGTAAGGTTCTCTGCACTCGAAGCAACAATTTATCGCAACTTTTACAAGGGTCATGTGCCTGTTATCTTATTAAATGGTCTTCTCTAGGTTGGAATTCTCATTCCACATTTGACATCCTTTTCTCATTGTTGAAACCGATTTCTCGGTTTCTATGGAGTTCGGGGCCCCCAACGGGTTGGGGGGCGACTGACACTTACTAATCTCGCGAGAGAACAAACCGGAGCCTCGGAGTTGGACACTGATCCTTAGGCTCAGCTAGGAGGACCCACCACACACCGGGAAGATTTTTAGAGCGCTTCCCCTCTCAAGCCAAGAGCTGAAGCCTGGCACCTTGGAGAGCTCAAGGATGGCCTGAGGAGAGAGAAGCTCCCAAAAAAGGAAGTCCCTCCAAAGGTGCCCTTTGGATCCTATTTATAGATTTTCTGATATGGCCTGCAAATAGCAGGAATCTGCCTCTCGATTTTACTATACGCACCCCAACTTGGTCTGCTAACAGCCAAACTCCACTGTCCGGGGTGGCTATTGGCAGACCCTCTGGGGCAAAGAGGTAATTCTAGCTTCCAGCCTCGTGGAAGAGGGGTCTGCGAGGACGGCTCGCCCCCTGGTCTCGCCAAAGTGTGTGCGCGAGACCCTGCTGTCTCTGCGACCTCGAGGGTCTCGCTGAACCTTAGGAATGAGGCCCTCCTGCCGAGCTCGGAGAGAGCGAGATCAAGCCACTGATCCCGCCTCGCCCCGGCTGCCGAGAACTATTGATGTTCAGCGAGATCCCTGGGAGGAGCCAGGCGAACCCCGGGTTGTACACAATCCCCGCTCTTTGCGAGGTTATCCTAAGCTCGCAAAGAATCGGCCAACCCTGGGCGTTCGCCTGGCGACAGCTGTCCTGTCAGGAATCTTTCTGTGGGTCCCACCGTTATGCTATAAATACCACTTGAGCTGAAGGGCGTCTTCAATTTCTTTTCTCCTTTATTCTTCTCCTTACTGTAGCTATCTTCCAATGCCTCTCTCCAAGGAAATGGAGGCTCGCCTGAAAGCTTCCAAGGCTCGCGAGGTGTCGATGATGATGAAGCCCCCGGCGTGGATGAGCCGCCCATCCCCCTCCCCTGTGCCGAAAACGAAGAAGGCGAAGGCCGCTCGCCGACTGGGAGACGATACTGTCGACCTGGAGTCTTCCCCTAGCGACAAATCCGTTGACAAGGTAAGGATTACCCGTCACGCGAGACTACTTGATTATTGTTTCTAAGCTTCGCCTCTGTAGGTCATTAAGACCAACGAAGACGCTGGCGGACCTTCGAACGAACCCCCCGCTACTCCTCGGGAGAATGCGAATACCATTGGCGAGAATCCTGACGGTACATTATTTGATCTTGCCAATTTTGCTTTAATCATGTTACCTGCTGGCTGATGATATCTTTTACCTCTTTATTTTCCTTCTTCAGTTCTGCCTCCTGCGAGCCCGAGGCAACAGGATCAGCGAACTCCTTCCCCTAAACTCCTGGACGCGACCATCCCGGCACCGAACTTTAACCTTTTCGCCAATGAGGACTCTGGCGGCTCACGCCGGCCGAAAGGTCCTCTCGTAGGTACAACGAAATACCCCCCTGGAAAGGGGAAGACTCACATCCCTTACTATGGCACCGCCTTCGATCCTCCGCCTGGTTCCTTTCCCCGGGTAAGCCTTTTCGCGTCTCTGCCATTTACCCTGATATTTGTCCCTCCTAACCTCGCGTACAACCCTTTTCAGCGGACTGCGAGACCCAACGCACCGACTCTGAACTCGGGGATGAGGAAATGTCCCCCTTTCCTGAGCAGGTGGAGGACTTCCTGGGCGATTCGCGAGAACCTGAGGTGATAAAACAGCGTACCGCGGAGTTATTCCAAAATCAAAACCAGATGCTGCAGGACCTCAACATTCGGGCGAGAGTGGATAGGCGGGCTGCCGAGGAGAGAAATGCTTCGTTGATGGACGAGTGCGATAAACTTCGTGCTGCGATGCCTCGCGATCCTGATGAGTCCGAGACCTCCGAGGAGATGCTCATAGCGAGGATCAGAGATTTCGCCCACCTGATCGATCGCGACTCCCGCGCTGCTGCTGAATTCCACAACCCTAGAAGGCCGCCAAGGACGGGACCGCGAGGCGGCGACAGATGGCAGTGGCTGCCTTACTGATCTCGCGACCTTAGTTTTTCCTTCGTGAGACATTTCCGCTATTTTTATATTATTACTCCGAACAGTCTCGCATGGCTGCGGCCTCTATTAGTTTTCGCTCGCTAAGAGCTGTGGACTATTATTAAATGTGCTATTGCTTGCGGCTTCTAAACTGCCGCCTATCCTTTATCTTATTTTCGCTCGCGAGTACTGTTTCTGCTCGCGAATCGTTTATTTGGACTAACCCTGCAGATTGATCTCGCTCGCCGGTCATTGGCGGAATGACTTCGCGCGTTATCGTGATGTGACATTTTGACTAATCGTACCTTCCGGCGCTTGGGCTCCTTCCCGCCGTTTTCATTTTCCTATAAATAGCTTCTCATTAATGTCATTTATCTACCGCCTCCCTCAGATCATTCCTTCCTCTCAGCTGCAGAGCTCTCGCCAATCTGCCCTCGCATTCCGCCCTTCTAGTTCTCGCAGGTACTAAAGATGGTGAAAACTGGGAAGGACGACCGCGAGGGCGAAGGTAGGCTAAAATGCGCCTGGGCTTTCTGCGAACACGAGTTCTTCTGCTGCAACATAAGCGAGGACGAATACCTCACCTCCCTGGCCGACTTCGTCCCCCCCCCCCCCCCCCCCCCCCGAGTTCACAGCTCGCCGCCCGGGGGAGGATGAGGTGATTAACACCCTCCGACCCGATGAGATCGCCATCCCTATCGCACATTTCGCGGTGGGCCTGCGCCTTCCCCTCTAGCCCAAAATTCGCCAGGTACGTTCCCTTTTCCTCTTCATTTTTCTCGCAGGATTAGTCTCGCTCGCAATAGTTCTCATTGTTTGTGGTTTTCCAGGTGCTCCGGCACTATGGAGTAGTCCCCGCCCAACTCACCCCTAATGTGATGGCGGTGATCGTGGGTTTCGCCTGCTTCCTGCGCGAGGAGCGCATCGAGTTTAGCCTCCCGGTCTTCCGGAAACTATTCTCCTTCCGCGCATACTCAGAGGGTACCGTCTACTTTGTGGGCTCGGGGTGCAAGGTCGTCGAGACTGTCAACAAGGCCCACTTCTGGGCTCAGAAGTTCCTCCTCGTGAAGGGGAACTTCGGCAACATCCCTGTCTCTCCTGTCCAATACAACGATAGCGTCTACCGCCCTCCAGTTCTCGGGGCACCGATGCCGACCTCTACCAGTTCTTCCAGAAGAAGAACTTCGAGGTGTGCCATCTCCGCCGCAACGTCGACAAGCTACTACCGGTGCTCCCCGGGGAAGGTAAGGATCTCGCCTCACCACTCGTGTTCTTTTTAATTTTCGGCATTCTTCCTAACATAACTTTTGTCAGGTGAGCGAGACATCCTCCTCCACCCTCCTTATACGAGTAACATAAAACCCTCCGCCGACCTCGCCCTTGCTACCATGGGGGCAGCGGCGTGCCGAGAAGTTACTCCCGCGACCGCTACCACTTCCAAGAAGAGGGCGGAGGCCCCGGGTAGCAAACCTTCCCGCCAGCCAACTCCAAAGAAACACAAGAAGGGTGAGAGCTCGCGTACTTCCGTGAAGGGGAAGTGCCCTGGCGAGCTCTCGGGTCGCGAGGCCGGCACTTCCATGCTCCCCGAGGATCTAGAAGCCGAGGATCCAGCCGAGGTCACTGCCAGGACCTCGGCACCGCCCCTTCCGTTGAACCACCTGCACTTCGGCCTTGGCGAGCGAGCCCGGGATGAAACCGGCGAGCGCCTAGTGCGTTGGAGAGAGGAGGTCAATCGGATCGACGTCTCCTCCATACTTCCCACCTGGGTGGAGAAGGACGTCGCGACCTCCCACGCCTTCAACTTCTCCTTCATCATGTATGGTCGTGAGGACGCCACGGCTTATAAGGAAGAAGCCACGAGGGGCCTCGCCTATGAAAGCGCGAGATCCCAGTTGCGGGCTATGGAGCTCGCCCACATGACGGGGAGAAGATGCCTGCAGCTGGAGCGCGAGTATGCAGAACTTGCTGAGGCCTACAAGGCTTCCCAGGCGAAAGTCAACGAGTTGAAGGAAGAGCTAGCTGCTGCCGAGACCGGGGTGGTGAGTCATTCATTTATAGCATCTCCTTTCTCCCCAACTTGCTTTGTCTTACGTGTTTCTTGTTCGCAGGATGCCGATATGGCCAGGCTTTCGGATGCTCGGGTCCTGAGCCTGGAGGGCGAGGTCGCCGGGCTGAAGGCACTCAACTGCGACCTTGCTCGCGCTGCCATCCCCCCTTATCCCCATCGATTAAAGGAAGAGAGGCGAGACCGCGACGAGGCGCTTCGCGTGGAGTCGACGAATGCGGCCCGTTTCGTCTTCCAGGCCATGAAAGGAGCTGGACTGTTGGTTGCTGAGGCCGAGAGCGTGACAGTCGAGGACATCGTCCCGGAGCTCTTCAAGCCGCTCCCGCCGGTGAAGGATAGCGACGACGAGGAGTTTCTGAGCGAGGTTTAGGAGGCAATCTTCATTTTGTTTTTAATGTATATTTTTGGGGCTTGCGAGATCGCCGCCCAATGTAACTAAACTCTTACATTGGAATGGAAATTTTGCGCACTGTTCTTTCTTGCTTGGTATTTTCTTTGATTTCATTTTTATTCGCTAGTTTGTGTATAGTACTCGCTCCTTGCCGTTTCGCTTATTTTGTATACGCCGAGAATTCCGTTTCTCGCCCAGCGAGAAGTTACCCTAAATTTCCGACCATATTTCTTAAGGACCAAACTCCTTTTATCATTATTATCTTGTGTCGAGGACCCCCCCCCCCCCCCCCCCCCTCTCGCCAAAATGAGAAGTTATCCTCGCTTTCTAACTCTCTTAAGGACCAAACTCCCTTTCCTCGCCAGTCTCTCCGCGAGATCAACCTGACCCACCGGCTAGCGAGAGCCCGGCAGCGGGATCGTCCGGGACAATCCAGCATAAAAGAATTTATCAACCTTGCCAGCCTCTCCGCGAGATCAGCCTGACCCACCGGCTAGTGAGAGCCCGACAACGGGATCATCTGGGGCAATCCAACATAAAAGAATTTGTCAACCTCGCCAGCCTCTCCGCGAGATCAGCCTGACCCACCGGCTAGTGAGAGCCCGACAGCGGGATCGTCCGGGGCAATCCAACATAAAAGAATTTGTCAACCTCGCCAGCCTCTCTGCGAGATCAGCCTGACCCACCGACTAGTGAGAGCCCGGCAACGGGATCGTCCGGGGAAATCCAGCATAAAAGAATTTGTCAACCTCGCCAGCCTCTCCGCAAGATCAGCCTGACCCACCGGCTAGTGAGAGCCCGGCAGCGGGATCGTCCGGGGCAATCCAACATAAAAGAATTTGTCAACCTCGCCAGCCTCTCCGCGAGATCAGCCTGACCCACCGGCTAGTGAGAGCCCGGCAGCGGGATCGTCCGGGGAAATCCAGCATAAAAGAATTTGTCAACCTCGCCAGCCTCTCCGCGAGATCAGCCTGACCCACCGGCTAGTGAGAGCCCGGCAGCGGGATCGTCCGGGGCAATCCAGTATAAAAGAATTCGTCGACCTCGCCAGCCTCTCCGCGAGATCAGCCTGACCCACCAGCTAGTGAGAGCCCGACAGCGGGATCGTCCGGGGCAATCCAGCATAAAAGAATTCGTCGACCTCGCCAGCCTCTCCGCGAGATCAGCCTGACCCACCGGCTAGTGAGAGCCCGGCAGCGGGATCGTCCGGGGCAATCCAGCATAAAAGAATTTGTCAACCTCGCCAGCCTCTCCGCGAGATCAGCTTGGCCCACCGGCTAGTGAGAGCCCGGCAGCGGGATCGTCCGGGGCAATCCAGCATAAAAGAATTTGTCAACCTCGCCAGCCTCTCCGCGAGATCAGCCTGACCCACCGGCTAGTGAGAGCCCGACAGCGGGATCATCCGGGGCAATCCAGCATAAAAGAATTTGTCAACCTCGCCAGCCTCTCCACGAGATTAGCTTGACCCACCGGCTAGTGAGAGCCCGGCAGCGGGATCGTCCGGGGCAATCCAGCATAAAAGAACCTGTCAACCTCGCCAGCCTCTCCGCGAGATCAGCCTGACCCACCGGCTAGTGAGAGCCCGACAGCGGGATCGTCCGGGGCAATCCAGCATAAAAGAATCTGTCAACCTCGCCAGCCTCTCCGCGAGATCAGCCTGACCCACCGGCTAGTGAGAGCCCGGCAGCGGGATCGTCCGGGGAAATCCAGCATAAAAGAACATGTCAACCTCGAACCTGTAGTTGAAGAAACAGCACATGAGAAATAATATATTAGAACGGGTATAGAAAAGGAACTTTATGGATAAAAACGTTTCAAGTCATCCCCCCTCCTGGCCCGACCGAGGGGTACCCCTTCCACATCCCGGAGGTGGTACCCTCCTGACTTTAGCACTTCACTTACAATATATGGGCCCTCCCAGTTGGGATTGAGCTTACCTACCGTGGCCCCCCTTCCGGCCGCATCAACCTTCTTTAGTACCAAGTCCCCCTTCTGGAAATGTTTTACTCGGATATATTTGTCAAAGTACTTGACCATCCACCTTTTCACTTCCTCCTGCCTTACGGTGGCCAGGTCTCGGAGTTCCTCCACTAGGTCCAAAGACAATCTTTGGCCTTCTTCGTTGCTCGCTCTCCATTCTTCACCTCCTTCCCCTGCGGCAACCACTCTAGGTGTCTTGACTTCAAACTCAACCGGGAGGACAGCCTCGGATCCGTGGGACAGCTTGAAGAGGGTCTCCCAGGTAGCTGTGTTTGGGGTGGTCCTCAGTGCACAGAGGACCGAGGGAAGTTGCTCCACCCAACTCCCTCTGAGGTTCTCGATCTTCTTCTTGAGGAGGTTTACTATAATTTTGTTCGCCGCCTCCACTTGCCCATTGCTCCTTGGGTGGTGGACCGACGCGAACCTGAGATCTATGCCGAGCTGAGCACAGAAACTAACGAACTCATCACTGGCGAACTGCGTCCCGTTATCCGTGACAACGGCTAGAGGAAGCCCGTGCCTGCAAATAATCTCACCCCAGATGAAATTCTTTACCACTTGGGAGGTTACCTTGGCCAGCGCCTTCGCCTCGATCCATTTGGAGAAGTAATCGATCATCACTAGCAAGAACCTCCGTTGACCGCTTGCCTGGGGGAAAGGTCCCACCAGGTCTAGTCCCCAGATTGCAAATGGCCAAGGGGCCGTGATCGTTCTTAGCCTCTGAGCTGGGAGGAGTTGTAGAGGAGCGTAGAGCTGGCACTTGGGGCACCTACTGGAGAACTCAGCCGCATCCTTGCTGAGGGTGGACCAAAAGTAGCCTTGCCTCAGGACTTTTCCTTCCAGAGTCCTGCTTCCTGAGTGGCTGCCACATTCTCCTGAGTGAATCTCCTCCAGGACTCTCGGGACTTCCTCCTCCGGGACACAACGGGCCAAGAGCCCCGAGAGGGTCTTTCTATATAGTACCCATGCATGCAAGGAGTAGTAGGTTGATATATACCTGAGCCGGCGCTTATCTGCCCCTTCCTCAGGGAACTTCCCCGTTGTTAAGTAGGCGATGAAGGGATCCATCCACGACACCCGCTGGTCCACTTCCATCACCTGCCCCTCCTCGATGGAGGGTCGGAAAAGCTCCGACACCGTTCCCCCGGCCTGTGGACCGAACTTGGCCAGGAGGTCCGCCTGGGTGCTTTCTCCTCTTAGGATGTGTCTGATGGAGAAGGTGCGAAACTGTCCCACTATCCCTTTAACCTTCTCCAGGTACCGTTGGAGAGTTGGTTCTTTGACTTCGAACTCCCCCCCCCCCCCCGATCTGGCATGCCACCACCATGGAATCCGTCGAGACCTCCACGTCCTGCAGCCCCAATTCTTGCGCCAGGCGGAGGCCTGCTACCACGACCTCGTACTCGGCTTGGTTGTTAGTGAGGGGGAAATGGATGTTTATCGCTTGCTCTATCCTGGTTCCTTGGGGACTCACCAACACCACCCCTCCTCCTAAGGAATGCTTTCCCGACGCACCATTGACCAGCATCTTCCAAGCCACCGGGTGGGGTATTTCAGATTCCTCTAACTCGGTCACGTAGTCGGCCATGAAATCCGCCACCGCCTGTGCCTTTATGGATACCCTGGGCACGTAGGAGACATTGAACTCACTCAATTCTACTGCCCACTTTGCCAACCTCCCAGAGTGCTCTACCCCTTCCATGATGCCACGAAGGGGGTGGTCAGTCACCACTTTGATTGAGTGTGCCTGAAAGTAGGGTCTGAGCCGCCTAGCCGACACTACCAAGGCAAACGCTAACTTTTCGAGGATAGGATATCTGAGTTCGGCCTTCCTGAGTACCCTGCTGACGTAGTAAATGGGGAGTTGTTTCTTCCCCTCCTCTCGAACCAACACTGAGCTAACCGCTTCCGACCCTACCCCCAAGTACAGGTATAGGTCTTCCCCTTGTCTCAGCCCTTGTAATAATGGGGACTGGGTCAGTTGTTCCTTTAGCGCTTGAAAAGCCTTTTCGCACTCGGGAGTCCATTCAAATTTTTGGTTACCCCTTAATACCTTGAAGAAGGAAGAACATTTTTCTCCTGCCTTGGAAAGGAACCTGCTCAGCCCGGCTAACTTCCCTGTCAAACGTTGGACCTCTTTCGCACTTCGTGGAGATCTCAACTCAAGGATCGCCTTTACCTTATCTGGATTAGGCTCTACTCCAAGAGGGGTGAGCAAATGACCCAAGAACTTCCCTCGACTGGCCCCGAAGACACACTTGAAGGGGTTAAACCTCATTTTAAACTTTCTCAAGGTTTCAAAAGTCTCTTCGAGGTCACTGAGATGGGACTCGAGATTTTGACTCTTGATCATGAGGTCATCCACATAGACCTCCAAGTTCCTCCATTTCTGCTCGCGAAACACCCTATCCATCATACGCTGATAGGTGGCCCCTGCGTTCTTTAAACCAAACAGCATCATTTTGTAACAATTGCACCCATCCCCGGTGATGAAGGACACATCTTTAATGTCGGGAGGGTGCATGCGGATCTGGTGATAACCTGAAAAAGCATCTAAAAAAGACATCACAGAAAAACCGACGGCTGAATCAACCAGCGCGTCGATTCTAGGCAAGGGATAACAGTCCTTGGGGCATGATTTATTAAGCAAGGAAAAATCCACACACATTCTCCACTTACCCTCTCCCTTGGTTACCATCACAACATTGGAGACCCAGCCTGGGTAATGGATCTCTGATACAAAGCCAGCTTTGGGGAGCTTGTTCACCTCCTCCCGGATGGGCACTTCCAGCTTGTCCGCCGTGGACCTCCTCTTCTGGCGGATAAGGTGAGCGCCGGGATCGAGGTTTAGGCGATGACACTCCACATCCGCGTCGATTCCCGGCATCTCTGCAGCGCTCCATGCGAAGACGTCCACATTGTCCTGGACGCAAGCCAAGATCTTCGCCCGATCCTCCGGGCTGAGCTCCCCGATGATCTTGATCTTCTCGATCGCCCCGGCCTTGGTGGTGATCTCCACCTCCACCACTTCTTCTACAGCCTCCAGCCTAGACTGCTCCCCCCAGAGGCTCTGCTCCTCTTCTTTCTCTCCCTCTTTCTCCCCCGCCCTGAGCCTTTCGCCGACCCCTTCCTGGGTATGAACTACTTCTCTTTCCCCTTCCTCTCCTACCTCCATTAGTTCCTCCGCCCCTCCCCTCGGGGCCTCATCTTCTCCCCGCTCTCCCTCTTCCTCCCCCGCCCTGGGTTCCTCACCGACCCCTTCCTGGGCACAAACTACTTCTTCCTCTATCTCTTCCGTCGCGGTCACTTCTTCCATTACCTTATCCCACTCCTCCGCCTCCTCCATCCAAGAGATGGTGTTGACGGCGGTCACATAGCATTGCCTCGCCACCTTAGGATCTCCCCTGACCCTGACCTGGATTCCCCCCATGCTGAACTTGAGGCATTGATGGAAAGTGACGGGACACAACGGAACACGCTGATAAGAGGCCGTCCGAAGATGGCGCTATAGCTACTGGGGGCGTCCACTATCACAAAGCGGCAGTTCCGGGACTGCCCTCCCAGGGTCACATGAAGTCCTACTCCCCCTTCTACTTCTTTCCTTTCTCCTGAGAATCTGAACAGCGGGCCATCCGAGGCCAACACCCTCCTGGGCTCTACCTGCATCCCGTCGAACGCCTTCTTGAAAATAACATTGACCGAGCTCCCGTTGTCCACCAAGATTCGCGAGACGGTGAAGTTCTCGATGGCTGTCTGGATGACCAGCGCATCGCAGAATGGGTCTTCGTGACCGGGCAGGTCCTTCTGTGAGAAGGTGATCTTCTCCGCGGGGGGGGGGGGGGGGGGGGGGGGCTTGGGATGTCGAAGCTACACTCCGATGGTACATGGCATGGAGTCTCGCCTTCCGGGTTGCCTCGACCCCCCCACCCCCCACCCCCCACCCCCACCCTGGATCACTCCGATCCCTCCTCGAGTCCCTACGTCCGCCCGATCCTCGCACCTTTCATCCTCATCTCCCTGAGGAAGAATCTCCTCTATCCTTGCTCCCCCTTGCTGTGCTTGTGGTGTGGGGGCTCTCTCCCCTCTGACTTCCAAGAACTCAAGGCAGGTGGCCGTCGCCTGGCCTTCCTCCTGATGGAAGTCACAGTACGGCAGCGCCACCCCCCTCGCCTCATCCCCGACTCCTCGGTTCCTTCTTCTGGGGCCGGCTCCTCCGGCTCCCCCTCCTCTTCCTCTCCCTGCTCTTCCTCTACCGATCTCCATTGCCTGATGGGGGGGAGGTGGAAATGGCCTCGGGCCCTGTCTCCACCCCAGCTGGTGAGGTCTTCCCTGCCCTCCTTGGAAGTTACCTCCCCCGTGGGGAAAACCCCTCCCTGGGCCTTGCATTCCTCCACCCTGCTGCCTCCATCCCAACTCTGGGGCCCTTGCTTCCTCTCTCCTCCTCGGCTCTTGTTGTCTCCCTTCCGGCTCGCTCAGCCGTGCCAATCTCTTCGCAAACTCGGGGATTACTGCCTCCCCTTCTACTTCCTCTGCCGCTCTCTCCATCAATTCTTCATAAGATTGAGGAGCCTTCTTCTTGAGGTCCATCTTGAAGAAGCCTTCTCTCAGCCCCAATGTAAAGGCGAGCTGGAGGGTATACCCTGGGACCTCTTGGATAAGGAGGACCTCCTCTCGGAACCGCTCCAGATAATGAGCCAACGATTCTCCTGACCTCTGCTTGATGTCGAAAAGCGACTCTGGATCCTTCTTTCTTTTCTTCATGGCGGAAAAACATAAGAGAAAACCTTTACGCAAGTTCTCGAAGGTATAGATCGATCCTGAGGGAATCTGATGGAACCAGTCCCTCGCCTTCTCCATCAGGGTAGTAGCAAAGAGGCGACACTTGAAGGCTTTCGACATGGGCCTGATCGAGACCATATCCTCGAACCACTGCAGGTGTTGAATGGGGTCATCATTGCCGGAAAACAACATCATGTTAGGCTCCCTGAACCCATCGGGGAGTGGTGCCGAGAGCACCATCTCGCAGAAGGGACTTCCCCCACTCACCCCCTGAACTTGCTCCACCCTTCTCACGGTCTCCTCGGGTGATCCTACTCCTGCCGATCTCGCCAGAGGACAGCTCGTCGGGACCTCCCTGGCCGAGCTTCCTCCCGCTAGAGTCTCCCTCGCCGGATTCTCGCTTCCCCCAGAAAGGCTGGGGAACAGCTCTCGCCTAGACAGATCTCGTCCTCCTCCCTGGGACGCCACCTCTTTTCCCGCTCGATGAGCTGGCTCGCTCTCGCCGACTCCAGGTTGATGAGCCACCTGGGGCGCCGGGGTCGCACAACCGCCGAGCGCAGTGGCGAGAGCGCTCTGAAAAGCTCCAAGAAGATCTCGCCTAAGATCCGCCAACATCTCTACTGTGGCTGGTGCTCCTGGGGGTGGCGAGCCTCCAGGGTTCGCATCCCGCTTGTCCTCGCCGGTCATGTTTTCCCTGAGATTTTCTTGAGCTAGCCGCACTCCACGCTCACCGCACCAAAAATGTTGAAACCGATTTCTCGGTTTCTATGGAGTTCGAGGCCCCCAATGGGTTGGGGGGCGACTGGCACTTACTAATCTCGCAAGAGAACAAACCGAAGCCTCGGAGTTGGACACTGATCCTTAGGCTCAGCTAGGAGGACCCACCACACACCCGGAAGATCTTTAGAGCGCTTCCCCTCCCAAGCCAAGAGCTGAAGCCTGGGCACCTTGGAGAGCTCAAGGATGGCCTGAGGAGAGAGAAGCTCCCAAAAAAGGAAGTCCCTCCAAAGGTGCCCTTTGGATCCAATTTATAGATTTTTTGATCTGGCCTGCAAATAGCAGGAATCTGCCTCTCGATTTTACTATACGCACCCCAACTTGGTCTGCTAACAGCCAAACTCCGCTGTCCGGGGTGGCTATTGGCAGACCCTCCGGGGCAAAGAGGTAATTCTAGCTTCCAGCCTCGTGGAAGAGGGGTCTGCGAGGACGGCTCGCCCCCTGGTCTCGCCAAAGTGTGTGCGCGAGACCTTGTTGTCTCTGCGACCTCGAGGGTCTCGCTGAACCTTAGGAATGAGGCCCTCCTGCTGAGCTCGGAGAGAGCGAGATCAATCCACTGATCTCGCCTCGCCCCGGCTGCCGAGAACTATTGATGTTCAACGAGATCCCTGGGAGGAGCCAGGAGAACCCCGGGTTGTAAACTCATGATGGTTTTTCGAGGATGGAGGTGTAGAGCATCAAATTCTAAGCAAAGAAGTTAAACCTTACGAGTCTCATACTAATCCGATAGTAGGATCACGGGCACCAAATCTACTTAAGATGGTCATGTTTGTTCATGTGAGGGGTGTTAATATCGCTTAGGTAGTGACGTGGGTATATCAGAGATTAAGCTCTGAACACTAACACATGCTTTCAGCTCTTTCATTTAGTCGCTTCGTGGTATCTTACTACTTGGCCGAAATATATCCAAGGTAGATGTTGGACTAGGATACCTTACGAAATGTCTTGCTAAGTCAACCTAATACGGTGTACTAGTCAGGTTGGCCTAATCTCATCGTTGAGTGGACAAAATTATGTGATTTCCCGCCATTGCTTCCGCTGCTAGTTTGTCCTCAAACTAAGCTCTAGCGGGGTGGCCCAGGGTTTGTGGCCCAGGGTTTGTGAACCTCCTCAAAAGTCATCTAAGCTGATACAAGTTTGTAAGACCCCTTTTTTTGTTCCTGGGTCTTACTGCACAGAACCTCCATATTGCTGTGAAACCAACTCACGGGATGGTTGCCACCACAATACACCAATTCTGCCGGCTAGTCAACATCATCCAGGCCAACCACATATCATAGTAATATAAGTGTTAAATGAAACAAGTCCACAAAATCACATTATATATAAATGTCATAATACAAAAGACCACGATGAGAAAGTACTAAAATGAATAGTGGCTAATGCCTAGTACATCAATATCCTCACTACAAAATGTCACTCATCTTTGTAGCTATTGTTGCAACAACAGGTAGTGGCTGCAATGCTTCATCATGTCTTCCTGTCCTGGTCTCCGAAATGTGGTCCTACTGCTCTGGCATAATGACTTCTAAAATGATATGGTCCACTGACCGTTAGTCAAAAGACTAAGCCAAATTCCCCATCCCCTCACCCCGGTTACTCCTAAGTATTGGGAGGGAGGAGTAAAAAGGAGTACAACAAGGGGTAATATATATCAAGCAGGTGACAAGCCTATTTTGTAAAGTTATGAATTATGTATAGTCTTTCTCTAGCAAGTTCAATAAGTGAGCCATATGTAATAATACAATGATTCAGGAGGTTCTAAAAATAGCAGTGTAATAAACACCCAACCATAGTAATCATAGCAAGGAGCAACTGAAGCATAATTCTGTCGGTGTTTCTAAGGTGATCTGGAAGTGATCTGCCAATGCAATATAAGCCTATGGGGTCACACACAAGAGTGTTTGGAGAAGTTGGAGGAAGAATTGTGATGGCATTACTCATATTGGATATGAGGAAGGACCAATCCAATGACTTATTGGAGTTGGGTCGAGTCGACTGAATGCTCCATAGGTATTGTGA
This sequence comes from Dactylorhiza incarnata, assembly GCA_033032865.1. Classification (NCBI taxonomy): domain Eukaryota; kingdom Viridiplantae; phylum Streptophyta; class Magnoliopsida; order Asparagales; family Orchidaceae; genus Dactylorhiza; species Dactylorhiza incarnata. The sequence continues at coordinate 10,987,947 of JAWHQI010000015.1, forward strand.
ATATTGCATGGAGTATGTTGGCAAGTTGTAGAGATTAGTTGTCGAGAATGTCTAGATGAAACTTATCTCAGGTCGTCGAAAGGGTTCATCGAATGGTCTCGACAAACTATATCAATTTGTCAAAATATCTCAATGAATTCGATATTTTCATCGAGTTAATTCATCGAATGGTCTCGACGAATTAGATCTAATTGACAAAATAGTTCTTCGAATGATCTCGATGAAATATATCAATTCATCGAAATATCTCGATGAATTGGATATCTTTGATGAATCAACTTGTCGAATGGACTCGACGAATCAGATCTTCTCGACGAATCTATTCACTGAATGATCTCGACAAATTTGTCGAATTGTCTCGACGAATTAGATATACTCAACGAATTCTGTTTACTCCAATACTAGTCTCGGGTGCGCAGATAGCTTCTCTCTCGCCTGGGGTATAAATAGAACACGCGATTTATGCCCTAGATGATCTATCTCTTTTGTGTCTTATGTATAGAGACGAAAGAGATCCGCAAGCCGACGGAAGAGTTCTGATCGGTCTTTTTCCCGCACCCCGTCGCCACCGCCGCCGCCTTTCCTCTTGACGGACCTAGCAGTCTGAGGGAAACGTAGAGGGTTGTTCTTCTCCAACCTACTTCTTGTACGACAAGATGCTAGGGTTCTTCCTCACTCATGTGGACTTCCATAGAGGCGCCGATCAATTTATGTGCTTGGAACTCAAAATTTCCTTCGGGATCAGATCTTGGAGCATCTTGGTTGGGTATTGACTCAATCCCTTTTTAGGTATATTGCAAGTGTTGCATCTCCTATTTCTTGATTCATGAAATCATAAGATCCGTTAACTATTTAGGGTTGTTCTTGTTTGTATATTCCACTGCGCGCATTTGATGTGTTGTTCAAAGAAAACCCAACAAATTCTATATAAGGAGAGTAGCTACAAAAGTAACCTTGACTTATATGGATGCCCATACAAACATGTATGTCAAGGAATCTGGCACTAAGGTAAACTCATCGTATAAGAGAGCCCATACTAATTAATACAATGAAGTCTTGTTTATACAATAATGTTATGCTATGATGTGCAATGCAATGATGCAACTCACCCACTCGACTCTGTACCTAAAGAAATTTAGTTAGCTCCCTCTGTTCGAGTGTGTCAACTCAGGTACATGGTTGACGCAAATCGGGCAGTGGATCGGGCATGTCCACATCTAGGCTTATGTCACACATTTCCAGCCTAGACCTTACGTACGCGCCTAAGAACACACAGGGTATCCGCATACTATCTGGTAAGCACCACCTTTATCCCACTTTTTGAGTCTCCGCTCAGGTACACCCCGTTGAGGTAAATAGGGGCAGTGGATCGGGTCCTCCACTACTAGGCTTATATATGAAACTACATCTGGCCAAGACCTATATGTACGCCCCTATGAACACACAGGGTATGCGCATACTACATGATACATCAATGCCTCTAAGTGAAAACACTGAGTCCTCAGCTTGAAGGACATAACCCATCCTTTCTTATATCATGCCGAGCCTGCCGCTCACAGGACTTAGCCCGTCCTTCCTTAAAAATTTGAGCCTACCGCTCACAGGACTTAACCCGTCCTTCCTTATATTATGCTGAGTGTACCGCTCGCAGGACTTAACCCATCCTTCCTTATAATACCGAGCAAACCGCTATCAGGACTTAACCCGGCCTTCCTTATATCATACTGAGCCTCTTGCTCGTAGGACTTAACTCGTCCTTCCTTATAACACCGAGCCTACCCTTCCTAATATCATGCCGAGCCTACCGCTCACAGGACTTAACCCATCCTTCAATATAATACCGAGCCTACCGCTTGCAGGTCTTAACCCATCTTTCCTTATATCAAGCCGAGCCTATCGCTCGCAGGATGTAACCCGCACTTACTTATAACACCAAGCCTACTGCTCGAAGGACTATCCAGTCCTTGTACCGTTCCGTCCCAAAATTTGGGACAAGATTTATACATTAAGTTCTCCTACTTACTACACTTCCTATCATTTAGTTATACTTAGAAGTTTAGGGTGTATCCTGGACTTCTCGAGGTCTATCTGGTGAAGGGCTCGCAGCGGTAATATGGAATACGATGGTGGCTGAAGCCCAAATCCCCCTTTCTAGGATATTTGCTCTTATTGATGACTATCCATTCTTATATGCCCATTTTCACTCTAATTACTCTAATATCCTAAGGGGTATTACCAAATAACTTGGGCATAAGAGTGTCGATGTTCAATTGAACACTGAACCCGTCCTTTGCTAGTGACCGGCTATTCCTTCGTCACCCTTAATGAGGTCTAATCTCTTTTTCACACTTTGGATATCCGCAAACCAGTATCCAACATATGTATGACCTTATGGCCGACAAGAGACACATATACGATCTTCATATTCAAATGACCTAAGATGCTTCCCTGATATTCCATATGTCCTAAGGTGTCAACTACTTGTGATGAATCATATTCCATTAAGGGGGCCTGCTTATTTAAACTTGTATATTAACTTAGTGGTTTTCCCATTTGTACATGGAGTATTGTTTTCTGATATCCAAGCAGGCTAAATTTTCTACCATAGGTCCACCATGCTTAATTAAGGATAAATCCAGTGTTTGGTAATTTTCCTAACTAATATCCTGCTAAAAATCATTTATAAGAAATATAGGGCCTAGGGAACATTTATAATGGAAACCTAAGCTATATTGATCCAATTGTTTCAGGAAAATTACTAGGGCCTAAGATTAACCAAAAGTAGCCCTAAAGTAAGTTTCACATTCTTACCAACCATAAAACCTTTACAATATATTTTCTCAAAAATTGGCATATATTACAATATTACTGGAAATAAGTCTAAATCCATAACAATAATTCCTCAAAAATTTCCAGACATATGAAATCACCAACCAAACATTTTTTCCAGAGTATCTTTGTTTTCTACCCAAAAGCTTGAATGACAAAGATTCATAATTTTCTAACAAGTAGATTTTCTAGAAATAATTAATTATTCAAAGCATAATTATACAACTTATGACTGAACCCTCATAATTAATAGTCCAAAAATTCAAGGAAAATTTACAGAGATTCAAAACTAGGTTTTAGATGTCCTTTCGGAGTTTCATAATTTTCCAGCTCCTTTAATTCAACAATATCTATTTGTGAATAAGAATCTTTATATGTCACTTTACAAATGAAGTACCAGAATTATACAACTAATAATTTAATAAATATTTCATATGGTTCATACTGATGAAATAAGAACAAGCCCAAAGAATCATAGTTTTTTGGCACTTTTGATGATATTCATTTCATTAATACAATAGTGTGACAAATGATATTATTGAAATTTTTCAAGGAAAATGATCATAAAAAATTCCTAATAAATTTCTAGAGGTTCAAAACTAGATTTTAAACGACCTTCCAGAGGTTCAAAACTTTCTAATTCTTTTTCCTTAATAAAGTTTCAATAGCTCAGTAATATGACACATCATGATTCACTTAAAAGTCAAGGAAATATTTCTCTGAAAATTTGTACAAAATTTTTCAAGGTTCCAAATGTTGTTTCAAGTGATTTATCAGGGTCTCAAAATTTCATAAAGGGGGCATATTTTAATTTAATCAATTAATTAGGATTTTAGATCCCCAAACTCCTAATTTTCTCTGAGATGATGTATTATGCCATTAAAAGAATGTGGCTAAAATATCATAGGCTAAGATAAAGCCTAATGTGCTAAGTTCACAAAATACCCTTTTGGGCTATATGCACACCAAAACCTATACCATGCAAGGACATGCAAATGGAATAACACAATATGTAGTGGTCCAATTGCATTCAAATTTTTATCAAGGCTAACTGATGACCTAATAAGCATGCCACCCAAATTTGGGGTCATTTTGAGTTGTCCAACTCCTTAAATCACTTTAATTTGATAAAGCAAATAATGGAAAGAACTATAGAAAAAAATTTCCCAAACATCCCAATTTTTGTACAGTTGGTATATTGGGACAAATCTCAAGCATGTCCAAAATCTAAGATCAATTGGGTAAGCCATTTGAGAGGAGCACACATAATGGTGCCTAGGGGACCTTATGTACATGCTTTACTAAAATGAGTGCACAAGGAGTTATAGTGCTCCAATTGCCACAAACTAAAGACCATATTTCAGATAAGACCTAGTCCTACATTTTATGGGAAGATAAGTTCCTCTGGTGAGGCTTCTAGGCCAAGTGAAATTACACCTGCAAAAGGTGTATTTCTAGGGCAATGAAAATCACTATTCATAGTTCACATTCATTTCATAAACATGTAATGAGTTCACTAGCATAACTACTCATCCAAATGCTATGGGATTTTTACCAGAGTCCTAAAATATCACAATAAAGTAGTCAGCATAGTATCAATGAGATATAAGGTGATTTGGTCTCCTATTTATCACATACATGGAGTTTTAAATTTTCTACAAAAGTACTCTAGAAAATAATTCCCCAAAATTTCTCAAAGTTGTACAGGTGTTTCATTAGGGCTGAATACACGCATGCCCAAAATTTCAGCATCTTTGGAGTTATAGAACTCCTTGAATGACTTTCCCAAGTTCACATCTACATTATGTCACATAGTGTAAATATTTTCTAAATCTTTAGGAAAAATGTTTTCCAAAAATTCCCAAACTTGGTCAGGGGATGAGTTGGGGAATGACTCATGCATGTCTGAAATTTCAGATCAATTGGATTTGACTAACTCCTTGAGTTAATTTTTAATGTTCTAGGTTACATAAAGTATATGTCTCATTTTAAATTAAATTCTTGGAGCTACAAGACTCCAAAAATTGCAAAGTAAATTTTCATGGATAGCAGGGTTCAAGGGCTACAGTTTTGGTATTCATCATTTGCCCTGAATGTCAACCCATATTTTTTTATAATTTTTTACAAAACTCGGCCAGGGAATTAACTATATAATTTAATAATTGAGTGGATAATAGATTAATGGACAATCATGATTTCATCTTCTTCAGGGCGCCAACGGCTGGGATTTCCTGCGCCTATGCCGATTTTTGGCAGCTCCCGGTGACATAGGGCTTTTGATTGGTGGTGGCCGTTTGGCCGCAGGTGGCCTGAGGTGGCCTCTGATACCTTTTGATTTTTGTCTTGGGAACAAAGTTTTCAAATCCGTTTACACTACTATAAGCGATGAATCCAAAGGGGAAGAGAGGGGGATACTAGGTCTGGAGGAGGAGTTAAGGAATACATTCCTTGATTTTGAGCTTCATGCACTAGCATTGCAGATTTCTCCATGCTCGAACTTGGTGGAGCTCCAATGGCGATGTAAGCTTTCTGAGCCCGATTTCTTCTCCAAGGTTAGGGCTTTTTCTCCTCTCCATTCCAGGAAGCTAATCATGGGGTAAAATTGGGCTGGGGGAGTCTATATGAATGGCAGCCATTATTGGCACTTTTAACAAAGTTGCACCTCCATATTCAGCCACTGCCGTGCCTCCAACTCAGCATGGTTTCAGCTCCTCTCATCAATTCCCGGCAAGGGGAGGGCGAAATTTAACCCAATTTGAATTATTTGGGGTTTTGCCATTAAAATGGCCGACAAATTCCTTTGAATTCGTCTCCCCTGGTTTCCTGGACTGGCTAACACCTCACAGTCGGGCTGGGCTCAATGTGGGTGAGCTGTGGGTGAGTTTTGGGATGAGAATTTGGGTATCAAGTGGCACCCATACCTTGAGCTCTCCTTGGTTTTTTCATGGTGGTGGTCGGCCACCCTTAATTGGGTTCCAATCTTTCAATTGATGTGGAGGAGGGGAGAATGGAATGTCAGTGGGCCTATTTAGTGGGCTCTATTCCACTTGATGGGGTTTGGGGTTCACTTGACCCAATGTAGATCAAATTGAGACTTTTGAGTTTGGCCTTACTCAAGCTCACCCTAACCAATGTGGTGAACCCACATTGGTGCCTTAGACCTGTATGGCCCTATTCCAAGGGGAATTAGGTCATGGTGAGGCCTAATGGGGCATAATTACACAAATTTGCTTATTGGTGCAATTTGGGAATTTTGTTGATTTTGCTCTAATATTCCAAAATTGAATATGCACTTTGGTTCATTTAGTCCTCATACACTCCCCTTAGTGTTTAGGAGAGATTGGGCTAGGTCAATTTGGCCAATTGAGCACCAATTGAACTAATTGAGGCAAAGTTGTAATTTGGGGTAATTTGGTAATTTTACCTAATTTGACAAAATTGGTTTATCTCAAGGGTCCAATGTGGACCCTTTAGACTCCCTTAGTGTCTTGGATAGTTTGGGTCTGATCAATTTCATCATTTGAATTCTAATTGACCCTTAAATGGGATGGTTGACTTATTTCAAGCTAGTGTTGACTTTGGTCAAAATGACCAATTTAGGTGACCCCAATTGGACCTTAATGACCCTAGGGACTCCTTAAGGTGGTTAGGGATGTCATGGTGTGGTCAACTTGTCATTTTGGGACCCTTTTCGCTAACCCTGGGTTAGATTGCAAGGAATGGGTATTAGCACCCCAAGGTGGGTTTTGGTCAATTTGACCACTTGAGTTGGCCCTAAGGGGCCTTAGAGACCCAAGGAATTCCCTAAAGCGTTTAGGGGGCCCTATTGGGGTCAACTTATCATTTAGTGGTCTATTAGGAAAACCCTAGGTGGGTGATCATAAGTGGTTATTTGCAAACCTAGGTGATTTTTATCTATACACCATGGTTCTTAAGGCCATTTTGGTCTCTTAGAGCAATGTCATGACCTTGTCATGACAAAATGCATCTTAGGGGTCTAGTTATTGTGGGGATGTTACAACCTTGGCCTTCATTGATAGCCGAGGGACAAAAGTGAGTGCACAGTGTGCCTCTGAGTATTCTCTAGAGGGGGGAGGGGGGGGGGGGGGGGGGGGGGGGGGGGGGGGGGGGGTTGAATAGAGTTTTAAAATCTTTTGTACCTTAGTTATGCACACATAATAAAAACTACTAAGTATTATGCAATCAACAATACCACTATAGAATAAAGAAATTGCAGTAAATATAAAAACAGAAAAAAGTAAAGAGGGGCAACACAGAAAATAAATCCAGAAGACAGAGGATTTTTATAGTGGTTCCCCAAAATATGGGTAGTCCACTCTTCTACCTCCCTGGTAGGATTGCACTAACTGTGCCCGAGTCTTTTAACAAGGAGACTCTCAGAACCCTTTGTGAAAAGTTTCTAAGGACCTTGTGAGAGCAAGCAGGAATCGATTATGCAACTTAGAGATACAAGCCAAACAACCAGAAACAAACTTTAGGCAAGCAATTGATCTTTATTGATAGCATAAACTTCATTACAGGGCAAGACATGCTTGGCGAGACATGATTTCGCCAGCACAGATACCAAACAGAAATACAAGAAGATGAGGATAACTTGAGATCGCTCCAGACCGCGCGACCTCCCTGCGACTTCAACACACTGCCAGACCGCAGCGCCTTGCCGATCACAGCACACCACCAAACCGCTGCACAGACCGCTCCCTTCTTCCGACCTCCTGATTCTCCCGAACTCCAGCACCACAACTCCAAGCCGCAGACCGCCCGAACACTTTCAGAGGAAGAGGTGATCGCTGCCGCCCACACTATCCGCAGAAGCTGCACAAGAGGAATTCAATCAGCAGACCGCACGGTCAGAATAAACCAGACCGCAGGAAACAAGCGAACTCAGCTTACACTTGGTGTGGGTTCTTTTTTTTTGTTGCTGTAGTGGCTCCCTATTTATAGGCGTGAGACCTGATCCAGTCACCACCCTATGAGATAGAGTCACCACCCATCAGATCGCGCGACCTTACCGGTCAACCCGCGCGATCACTGCAACCCTCCTGCTTCATTTTGGTGAACGTCGACTTCACTCCAGACCGCGGGAGATCGCTACTCCCTTGGTCTGAACACGACTCCACACGGAGATCGTCAGACCGCCTAGAAGTCACCCACCACCTGTGTTCGCCTGAGACCGCAAACACAGCCAGCTCGCTCTCCTGGTCTCCTCCTGAGACCGCGAACTGAGACCGCGCGACTAAGATGACTTAGTCCGCGAACTCCTTCAGAACCCTCTGGAAAACCACCAGACCGGATTCAAGAGCCAACCCGTGCGGTCACGCCAGACCGGTACGTCCTTGAAGAGAACAACTTGTCACGCGGTCAGAGACAGACCGCGCAACCCTGAGGAAGATCACCCGTCATGCGGTCACAGCCAGACCGCACGACCTCCACCTCCAGCAGCCCTTGGACCAGACCAGCGGTCAACCCTGGAAGCCGCAGCTGACCAATAGAACAGATCGCCATTGTCAGACCGCCAGACCGTGCGGTCACGCCAGACCGCCCGGTCTCTTCCCAGACCGCCCAGGTCCAAAAGCCTCCTCCACTTCCACTTCAATAATTTCAACACTCCCCCTTGAAGTGGGAAGTGGAAACTAGCCCAAGTAGCTCCCTTAGCCGTGTGAACGGCCCCTTTGCCAGCGCCTTTGTGAAGATGTCTGCGACATTGTCCGCACTCCGCACATGCTCGACCGAAAGAGATCCCTCCAGCACCTTCTCCCGTATGAAGTGATGCTCGATCTCGATATGCTTGGTCCTCGCGTGACAAATTGGATTGGTTACCAGTTTGAGAGCACTCTCGTTGTCACCGCGTAGCAGAGTCGGCTCCCGAACCTCTTTGTGGACGTCTCCCACCAATCTCCTAAGCCAGATGGCTTCCTGAGCTGCCAAGGCCGAAGCCTTGTATTCCGCTTCCGTGGTAGAGACCGATACGGAATCCTGCTTCTTGCTGCACCATGATATAGCCGTAGGGCCCGCCATGAAGACGAATCCAGATGTCGACTTCCGATCATCCGAATCTCCCCCGTAATCAGCATCCATGTATCCATGCACTTCGAAGCCCGCATCCCTCCTGTATAGGAGACCCATGTCCGAGGTCGCCTTGACATACTTCAGAATGTTCTTGGCCGCTAGCAGATGAGGTACCCGTGGTTCCGCCATAAACCGACTCACCCTGCCTACTGCATATGCAATATCCGGCCTTGTGATCGTCAGATAAATCAAGCTCCCAATCAGAGCTCGGAACACCAACGGATCTTGCATGATCCTTCCCTCATCCTTCCGAAGCTTCATAGCCTTCTCCAGAGGTGTGGAAGTGCACTTCCCTTCCTTCATGCCGAATCGCTCCACGATCCGCTCCGCATATCCAGCCTGGGAAACCAGCACTCCACTTTCCTTCCTCTGCACCTCGAGTCCAAGGAAATGGTGAAGCTCACCTAAGTCCTTCATCTCGAACCTGATGGCCAGCTCAGCTCGAAGCTGAGCTACTTCCTCCTTCGAGTTCCCCGTCACGATCATATCGTCGACGTAAAGCAGCACGATGACCTGAAGCTCCCCGCTCTTCTTGACGAACAAGCTCGAGTCTGAGTCTGAAGCAACAAATCCACAGAATAGGAGATATTCTGCGATCTTCCCATACCACGCCCTCGGCGCTTGCTTCAACCCATATAGGGCCTTCTTCAGCTTGCAGACATGCTCCGGAAGATCTTCAGACACAAAGCCTGGTGGCTGAACCATAAAGATGTCCTTGTCAATCTCGCCGTACAAGAAGGCATTCTTGACGTCGAGCTGCCAAATCTCCCATCCACTGAACGCCGCCAAGGCAATGATGAACCGAACTGAAGTCATTTTTGCCACCGGACTGAATGTCTCATCATAGTCTTCACCGTATTGCTGCGAGAACCCCCGAGCTACAAGACGAGCTTTGTACCGCTCGATATTGCCGTCAGCTTTCTTCTTAAGCTTGTAGACCCACTTGCATGTCACAGGAGTGATGCCCTTGGGCTTGGGCACAAGAGACCAGGTCTCGTTCTTCTCAAGAGCTGCCATCTCTTCTTGCATCGCAACGTCCCACTCCTTCACGCCTTGGGCCTTCTCAAAGCTCGACGGCTCCCTCTCATCCAAGGGACCAGCGAAGAAACATGAGACGAAGCTCACTGCGTTTCCTCCTATATAGCGATCAGGGGCGATGATCGCTCGCTTCGACCTCCTCAGCTCCTTCCCTTGAACTGCAATGTCATCCGCTGCTTCTTCCCTAGCTCCCCTTCCAGACGTGCTAGGAGCATCGCTCCCCCTGCTTCCTGAACCAGAAGCCCCCGTCTCGGAACTAGAAGGAGATGGACCACCTGGTGACACAGGTAGCTCCACCTGAAGATTCTCCACAGCTTTCTCTGGCATCTCCACCCTGCTCTCTGGTAACTCCACATCAGAAGACCCCTTGTAAGATGTCACCTCATCGAACATGACGTCGCGAGATACAACAAATCTCCGCGTCTCCGGGTCCATGCACTTCCACCCTTTCTTCCGCTCATCGTATCCCACGAAGACTAGCTTCCTTGCTTTCGCATCTAGCTTCGTCCGAAGAGCATCTGGAACATGCACGTAGCAGGTGGAACCAAACACCCTAAGGTGTGCCACACTTGGCTTCTCCTTGAACATCATTTCATGTGGAGTCAGCATGTTGATGGGGCTCAGAGGCATCCTGTTGATGACGTAGGCAGCACAAGACATTCCCTCCGCCCAGAAGGACTTTGGGATACTCTTGGCATGCAGCCAACACTTGCAGGTCTCCGTCAGATGACGGATCTTCCGTTCTGTAACTCCGTTCTGTTGTGGAGTATGAGCACAAGTGAGCTCTCTCCGGATGCCCGCCTTCCTGCAAAAAGTAGAGAACTCACTGGAGGTGAACTCCCCTCCGTTGTCAGTCCTCAGCTTCTTCACCCGCAGTCCCAGCCGACCTTCCACGAGCTCCTTGAACTCCACAAACTTGGCAAACGCCTCCGCCTTCTCCTTCAGGAAATATACCCAGACATATCTGGTGTAATCATCGATCAACACCAGCATATACCTGCTGCCTCCGAGGCTTGGGGTAGCAGTTGGTCCCATCAAGTCACCGTGGATGCACTCCAACGGCACACTACTCCTTGTCTGCGACTTGTCAAACGGTAGTCGATGAGACTTGCCGAACTGACATCCTGCGCAAACATGACCTTCTCCGTAGGAAGATAGACTTGGCAGGCCCTTGACCAGGCCTCTCACCGCCATTGCTTTCAGCTTATCCATTCCTACATGCCCCAACCTCTCATGCCATATAACGACACCATCATTCGTCTTCATCTTGTCGACGTAGGAACTTGTTGATAAAATAAACAAGTCCTTTGCCCGTCTCCCGACATGGACGACCTCGGCCTTTACGGCCTCAACATTGCGTAGAAACTTCACTTCTGTTGGGCCGAACAGAACGTGATACCCGGCGTCTACAACATTGGTCACGGAGAAGAGATTTTTCTTCATACCAGGCACGTGATAGACACTTTTCAAAGTAAGTGGCCCTCTATCACTGCCCAAAGAAACAACCCCCACCTTCTCCACTGGATGTACAGTATTATTAGCAGTAATGATTGCATTGTTACCTGTATAGGGCTGTGCAGAAGAAAGCTTGGTCCCGTCTCCGGTGAGGTGATGACCACACCCCGAGTCCACGATCCAGTCCTCCAAATAGTTGATGGGAGCCGAAGCTCCAATAGAAGCCGAGAAGGCTCCTCCCCATCCTCCATCTATATGTCTGGCCTCAGCTTCCTCCTTCTCCGCAGCATGCCCTGCTTGAGTGACCACTCTGCAATCCTTCTTGAAGTGCCCAACCTTCCCGCATTTGTAGCATTTGAGACCTTCCTTCTTCTTCTTCTCCTCAGCCTTAGGGGGATAGCCCCTCTCCTGCTGTCCAGAAGTTGAAGGCCCATAGCCTCCAGTGGTCTTCTTCTTCTTATCCCACTTCTTCTTCTTCCCTGAGAAGAGAACTTCGCCATCTCCCCCAGTCACTGACAACCCCGCCATCTATCTTGCCAAGCTTTCTTGCGAAGAAAGCAAGTTCTCCAGCTCCAACAGAGACGGCTGATTTGCCCATCCCTGCACCGACGTCACAAAGGCCACATATTCCTTCCGCAAGCCGCGGATGATGTGCCTCTTCAGCTTCGCCTCAGAGATAGGCTCATCAGGATCCAGTGCTGAGATTTTAGCGCACAAATTCTTCATCTTCAGAAAGAAGTTTGAGATAGAAAGATCACCCTGAGCCGACCTTGCCAGCTCATTCTCCAAGAACTGCAGCCTTGCCACATTCTTCTTGTTAAACAGCCCATCCAGGGCTTTCCAGATTTCTGCAGCCGATCCACATCCCAAAATGTGATCAAAGAGATCAGGTGAAATGGCACGCTTCAAAGTGAACTCGGCCTTGGCATTGGTCTTTCTCCAAGCTCTCACGGCCGGACCGTTATCACCAGCTTCTGTTGCCTTCACCTCTTCCGTCTCATCTCCTCCAACAACCTCCCATAGATCCTCACCCAGAAGATAGCTCTGCATACACGACTTCCACTTCTTGAAGTTAGTCGATGTAAGCATCTCAATACCAAGACCTCTTGCAAATCCACCTTCCATTGTTTTTCCTCTGGTTCCTTCTTCACAAAGGCGATGGCTACTCTAAGTTGCAACCTGCTCTATCCACTCCAACCTACCTCTGATACCATGTGAAAATTTTTCTAAGGACCTTGTGAGAGCAAGCAGGAATCGATTATGCAACTTAGAGATACAAGCCAAACAACCAGAAACAAACTTTAGGCAAGCAATTGATCTTTATTGATAGCATAAACTTCATTACAGGGCAAGACATGCTTGGCGAGACATGATTTCGCCAGCACAGATACCAAACAGAAATACAAGAAGATGAGGATAACTTGAGATCGCTCCAGACCGCGCGACCTCCCTGCGACTTCAACACACTGCCAGACCGCTGCGCCTTGCCGATCACAGCACACCACCAAACCGCTGCACAGATCGCTCCCTTCTTCCGACCTCCTGATTCTCCCGAACTCCAGCACCACAACTCCAAGCCGCAGACCGCCCGAACACTTTCAGAGGAAGAGGTGATCGCTGCCGCCCACACTATCCGCAGAAGCTGCACAAGAGGAATTCAATCAGCAGACCGCACGGTCAGAATAAACCAGACCGCAGGAAACAAGCGAACTCAGCTTACACTTGGTGTGGGTTCTTTTTTTTGTTGCTGCAGTGGCTCCCTATTTATAGGCGTGAGACCTGATCCAGTCACGACCCTATGAGATAGAGTCACCACCCATCAGATCGCGCGACCTTACCGGTCAACCCGCGCGATCACTGCAACCCTCCTGCTTCATTTTGGTGAGCGTCGACTTCACTCCAGACCGCGGGAGATCGCTACTCCCTTGGTCTGAACACGACTCCACACGGAGATCGTCAGACCGCCTAGAAGTCACCCACCACCTGTGTTCGCCTGAGACCGCAAACAATGCCAGCTCGCTCTCCTGGTCTCCTCCTGAGACCGCGAACTGAGACCGCGCGACTAAGATGACTTAGTCCGCGAACTCCTTCAGAACCCTCTGGAAAACCACCAGACCAGATTCAAGAGCCAACCCGTGCGGTCACGCCAGACTGGTACGTCCTTGAAGAGAACAACTTGTCACGCGGTTAGAGACAGACCGCGCAACCCTGAGGAAGATCACCCGTCATGCGGTCACAGCCAGACCGCACGACCTCCACCTCCAGCAGCCCTTGGACCAGACCAGCGGTCAACCCTGGAAGTCGCAGCTGACCAATAGAACAGATCGCCATTGTCAGACCGCCAGACCGTGCGGTCACGCCAGACCGCCCGGTCTCTTCCCAGACCGCCCAGGTCCAAAAGCCTCCTCCACTTCCACTTCAATAATTTCAACACCCTTGAGTATTTTGATAAGAAGAATCTCAAAACCATTGAGTCTTTTGATAAGGAGACTGAAAGAATATAAGGTTTGTAGTCTAAATCTCCTAGAGGGGGGGGGGGGGGGGGGGGTTGAATAGGTCTTTTGAATTTTACTTGATTAGCTTTAGCTGTTTTCAGAATTAGTTCAAGCAAATCAACAAACACAGAAAGCACACGATAATTTATAGTGGTTCCCCAAAGACCGTGTCTATGGGTAGTCCACTTTCCCCCTCCACCCTTCTAACAGTGTGTTAGACAGGGCCAACTTCTCCAATGTCGGCTCAAAGAGCTTACAGCACAAGTTCCTCAGAACTTCTCAGAACAAGAATGATCCTACCTCATGACACAAGTCCCTACAACTCAGAGCTATCACAAGCTCCTACCTCAGGCACAGCTGCCCTACAAACTTAAAGGATAACACCTCCTACAGCTAAGACAATAATGTCCTACAACTCAGGCTGTTAAGCCCTACCTCAGATCTGCTCCAGATCCTACAGCTCAGACCTCTCCCAGGTCCTACTACTCAGAGGGCTCCTCCTCCTACTTCTCAGACCACCTCCTGGTCCTACCTCAGGCTGTTAAGCCCTACCTCAGATCTGCTCCAGATCATACACTCAGGATTTCAGCCCTACAACTCGGAACCCTCAGGTTCCTACAATCTCAGACCAAAAGGTCTTACAGCTCAGGCAAATGCCCTACAGAAAAATGATTTAGAAATATTCTACAGTAGAGGTACTCTCCTGTAGATCCTGCACCGTCTGTGCTTCCTGTAGCTGAAGATGATGATGCCAGCTACTAACTTGATCTTCCTCTTCGACAGAGTGATGGAAGATCACCTTGCTCCTTCTTGCAAAGGAGCTAACTTTCTTTCTCTGTTTTCTTCTTCTTCTTCAGTGAGCAGGAGGAAGAAGACGAGAGCTTCAGCCGTCAATGTAACAGTTGATCTCTTTTGCATGCGACGGTCTGTTTCAAATGTGCCCTAACTCTTCCTTTTATACATCTCTGATCTTCAATGGCTCTTAGCTGATCTGCTGAGAAGTATGGGAGAAGCTGGTGGACCCCACACAGCTTTTTTGCAACTAGTCCTAGCCGCAGGTCCCTCCGCCCTTCTTTTACGTAGAGAAGGACTGCGCTCGACGAACGCGGAACACTCTGCATTCGACGAACCAGCTTTCCCCAGCGTTCGACGATCTTGCCAGCTCAGCATTCGACAAACTTGCCTTGTGTGTCTTCTCAGCGGCTCCTTCTTTGATCTCGTCTCAGCGGTCGACGAATGGCATTCAGCGTTCGACGAACTTGCCTTGTGTGTCTTCTCAGCAGCTCCTGCTTTGATCTCGTCTCAGCGGTCGACGAACGGCGTTCAGCGTTCGACGAACGACTGTCTTCGTTCGTCAACCACGCTGATTCTCAGCGTATAATGAACTTATCAGCGGAGGCACCTTCTTCTCATCGGATACGCTGAGACGGCTCCTCGTCTCAGCAGTTTTGACCCCTCGTCTCAGCGGTTCAGCTGAGACAAAACTTCATCTTTTGGGAGATGATTTCTCCACATCCAAGGGCATGTTTGGCCCTTCCTTTTGAGTCACCTGCACCTGTATATCTTACACAAGTATAGCTCATCAAATACAATATGTCCTTAGCATTGAGAGTGATGCCTCTTCAAATCAAGATACTATTGAGGGCAATATACCCAACAATCTCCCCCTATTTGAAGAAGGCAGAACATCCCCAATGCTAAGGTACATTAACAACAAAAACCATATCACAAAAATGATTTGTGTAACATATGCCCTATCTCCCTCTTTCTAACATCCTAAGCATAGGTTCTTACTTAGCATTGGCCCTTTCTCCCCCTTTCTGGTTTCTTCAACTATTTATCCCATTAGGGATTGGGAGGCAACATCTATAGATCCCTTTGGATCAACTTATAGGTCAACCTATACATTCTTGGCATTTGCCATCTCCCCCTCAACCTGAGCAGGGAATTTGCTCCCCCTAATTGGAGAGCTATTTTCTGTAATAGCTGAACCTGTTCAAATTGAACATCCCATTCTAGCTCCCGAATACTAAAGACAAAGGTATAGAGTACATATACCAATAGTAACAAACACAACATTATGATCAGAATATGAAATATCATTTAAATGTTCAGTTCAGATATTTCAAACATATCAACTGCTGATTGTACATTGAATAAAAACAAAAATCAAGGCAGGTTCTTCTTAGATGGACCCTGGGAAGAGCATTCTCCATCTTTGGACTTTCTCTTCCTATCTTCAGCAGCAGCCTTGATCTTCTCCTTTACTTTGAAGTATAGAAGTGGCTTGGGAAGATATCTTGTGGGAATCCTTACAGGAGTTTCCCTTCTAACCATGTTTTCTTTGAGAATCCTTTCCCTTAAGGATTCCCACTCAAGGTGCTTAATCCATTCAGCAGCTGAATAGACATGGTCAATGTCCTTCATTTGATTATCATGGCTCACCCAGGTATTGACAACAATTGTGTCCAACTCCAGATTGCCATCTTCATGGAGTGGATCCTCTAATCTTTCCATTCTTTTCTGGGTCATATATTCTTTAGCAGTTTGAATGCCCCCTGCCCTTCTCCTCTTTGTTGCTCTCTCATCTTCAATCAGATTTGATTGACTTTGGAAGTCAAAGTCTTCATTTCTTCTTGGGTTCAAGATTGGAAGATTCAAAGCAATTATTGTTCCTTGCAGTACTTTTATGCTTGAGTCTCACTGATTATCAGTAACCTTTTTGACCATGGTTAGGATATTTTCTTGAATAGCATTGGAAGCATTGTTGACCACTTCCACCACTTGCTTGCTGGCTTCTGCTTGATTGGAGAGTATCAGCTTGTGGGCAGACTCCATGTTGTTATACAGCTTTATGTGAGCTCCTTTCAGCTTAGCATGTAGATTGGTAACCTTCTCCTCCCCCTCTTTGCCATTTTCCATTATCTTCTTCTCTATTTCAGAGTGTAGATGTATTATGGATTGGGATAGAGTTTGAAAAGTGCTATCCACATCATCCAAAATACTTTCCTTGACCTTGTCAATGTGGGTCATGACATGGCTGCTATATGTGTTAGCCACTTGTGCCATCCTTGTTACTGCATTCTCCCAGACATTTTGGTTTTTGTAAAGATGATTCTTTACATATGTGATGTCTTTGGTGGAACCCCTTGATGATCAGCAATTTGCTTCTGTACAGTGTGTTGGGCAGCAACTGTGCCTTTGGCCATTTCAAACCATCTTGTCATTTGCAGGAGGATGTGATCTGATGCAGTTTTGACATCATTAACCTGGGTATTCAGCTCAGTCCTCACTGCAGCCACTCTTGACTCCATTATTTGCTCACTCACCTGGATCTCCTGAGTCAATGCAGCTCTTGTTGCATACAACTCATCCCTTATCTGAGCAGAGACATCATGGACCTTTTCAGCAACTATCTCTTTTATAGACAACATCTGACCCTCAATGAAAGATTTAATTGAGTTCAGCAGATCAAATGTGTCTAGCATAGTAGCTGGCCTTTCCTGGGCCACTTCTTTCTCCATTCCAGGTTCTGGTCTATGCAGATCTTCATCACTTGGGTTGTGCTCCCCCTCACTATAACCCCCACCAATTTCACCAAAGAGAGGGCTATGCTCCCCCTCACTTGGAGAATCTATATATGGAGAATTTTGTCTAGGAGAACCATGGATAGGTGAGTTCATTGGTTCATCTTCAGCAGGGGGAATAGCTGGATCAATATCAATCTTAGTTGGCTCAGTAGAATCAACTCTTCCTTGGAGAGCACCATCTTCACCAGTGTTGGGGACGTCTTCTCCTTCTTCATCTTCCATGAACTCTTGAGGATCACTTTTCTTCTTGGAGGATTCAGCACCTCCTTCTTCACTCTTCAGAGCTTTCTTCTTATTATCCTTCATCTCTGCCAACACAGAGGGTTGGCTCATGGGGAGAACCCTTGTGGATCTATCTAGAGTCTTAATATCCAGCCTTTTGCAGGTAATGGATATTAATACCTTTGATTGAGGAGAATTCTCCAGGATATGCCTTCAGCAGGTAGAGAGAAATGATCCTTCCTAGGTTAGGAGCCTGCAGGCATTGCTTAATCCTTTGGTACAGGACATTTCCCCAGCATGTCCTTTTCCTTAAAATGATCCTTACAATCAGCTCAAACATGGGTTGAGAGATTGTGTCATGTGAGCCTGGCTTGCACAGGAGTGCCTTTCCCACAATGTCACATAACAACTTCCCTTTTTGATTGAAGAATTTCTTCTTCAGTGATGAGGTCTGGGGGAGCACTGTATTCACACCACTTCAAGGCATGCTACTTGTCTTCTGCAGATATTTCCTCTTCTTCCACTCTTGGAAGGTGCGGTACTTTTTCCAGTCTCTTAGGGGACAGTTTCACCCTAATTTCACCAACCTTAGATGTTAAGCCATCCATAGAAGACGACTGCTTGGCATTTGCAAAGAACTCTAGCACTTCTTGCTTGAATATCTGAGAGGGTTTAGACAGCAAGAAGTCTAGTCCAGCATCAGAAATCAACGATATAACACTCAAAATCTCTAGTGAGGCATGGAGAAACCCATCCCTCACCAACTCATAACCTTCTTGCAATTCCTTCGCAATCTTGGGTGCCATCTTAGTCGAATGAGAAAACAAAGACGCTGGGACGGAAGAGTAGAGGTTTCATCTTGGCGGCTGGGGTGGTGCGTGAGAATGTGAAGGGTCATTTAATGTCGTCGAGGGTTTATATAGTGGGCCAGAGTGTTGACCTAATCGACTCAGCGGTTCAGCTGAGACGGTTCAACTAATGCTTCAACCTCGGGCTGAATTCGTCGATCATAGCTAATATTTTAAGGAGTAAGTTCGTCGAACTGAGCTCGACATTTGTCGAACCCAGACTTTACCCAGATTTTAGGCGAAATTTGAAGCTTAGCTAATGCAGATTGTACTGGTTAATTCTATCATCCTATTTTAACACTATTATAGATAGTATTTGATGATAAATTCACAATAGAGATACTTACCTTGAGGATTTAGTCCTCTACTGATGTTGACTTTATGAAGTCAACTTCTTTCCTTTCATGTGCCATGGGCACTCACTGTCCAAGTACCACTTATGTATGAGGCTGGTACTTGAACTATCCTGCAAAACAGAGTTCAATATCCCTTAGGAACCCAAGGTGACTTGGGTCCTAGGTTCTTATTAGCATGATCAAATGACCTAACTCTAGCTGCTCCCTTTACAGGAAGGCTCTTCTTTGCATTAGGTACATTGGGGTTGTACCAACAATCTATGGCAAAGTGTCCCACTTTACCACAACACCAACATTCATGAATGTTGTATCTTCTCTTCTGAGCATTTCTTGAGGATTGTGCAGGCACAATCCTCATGTTCAGGAATAGATACAGCAGCATTCTTCCTGTTCCTCTCATCAATTATTTGACTGAATGTCATTATGTGTGCTGTCTTGATGCTCTTTGTCCTGATGGCATCAGCTTGCAATGACTTGGCAGACATACAAGATTTGATGGCATCTGACACTGAGCACTCAGACATGTTTACAGAATTGGCACCAGTCATCTTCTTGACAGATCCAACCTTAGAAGGGCTTGCCATCTCATTCTTGAATGAAGTGGCTGAAGTACCAAAAAAAATGGTCCATGTTGGGCCATTTGAATTTTCTCATGGGGAGCCTTCATGGCACTAAATCCCATTCCCTTTCTTCCATTATATGAAGGAGCATTTTCCTTCCTATATCACCTCTCATTCTTCCAGTGACCATAAATGCTTCCATGGTCATACCTGTTGGAGGGAAGTATCACCTTTTGAAAGGTTGGTTGATGCTTAGCCTTCTCCTTGCTCTTAACTCCACTCCCTTCTCCTACTTCCATTTTATTGAATCCTAGTCCTCTCCTATTGGTTTGAGAGGAGAAGGTGTCAATGATAGGAAGCACAAATCTGGGCTTGGAGAATTGAGCCACCAGGCTCTTCTCCTTCTCAAGATTTTCCTCAAGGTCCTTGATGACCTTGTTCTTCAGGGAAATAGTGCTTAATTGCACAACAGTTAATCATGTAAATGACTAATTTGTCTGCTCATCTGAGTCACCAGGGTGGTAGGTTCAGTGTTGACATCCTTAGTCACTTTGAGAGAAACAATTTACTGGGCTTGCCTCTTGGCAACTTCTTGCTCTTCTTAAGAGCCTCCAAAAGAACACCATATTTATCAATCAATTGATTGAGTTCTTCCTCAGTTTCCATGCCCCCTCCATCAATTGATGAAGGTGCAACAGATTCTGGTCTAGTCTCACAATCAGAAAATGAAGTGGAATGAGATAGTACCTGAACCTTGTCAGAAGCATTCTGACTCCCTTCCTCATCAGTGAAGGCCATAAGGCCTAGCTGAATAGTGTCTTCTTCATCCTCCTCTTCATCACTATCTGAGTGTGATAGAGGCGGCCTGACTGCAGTCCTGCCAACAGCAGTTTCTTCAACAGCTACCAGCCCAATGAGGGCTTCTTCCATTTCAGATTCTGATGAGCTAGAGTATGATTCACTCCAGCTTTTCTTCTTCTTCTTGGCTAGAAAGGATTTCTCTCCTTTCTTGCTTCTTTATTGATGAGCCTTCTTCTCATCCTTCTCTCTTCTCTTCACAAGGCAGTCAGCAATGACATGCCCAGGCTTGCTGCAGCAATAGGAAACAACTTTGGAAGAATTATATTTTGAGTTAGACTCATACCTGTTACTTCTGTAGTGATGCTTTGACTCCTTGCTGTCTTCCTTGTTGTGATGTGAGGAGGAAGGCTTGTTCTTCCATAGCTTCCTCCTCAACATCTTTCTGAAGTGCCTTGTATGAACAACAATTTCTTCATCAGAAGAAGAGTAGCTTGATGAGCTAGGCTCGGAATCTTCTGGTTCAGCAGATCTTCTGGGAGGAGAGTGAGCCTTCTCTCCCTCTTCTTGAGCAGTCAGCCTTGAAGGCCAGAGAATTTTCCCTGGTATCACCCTTTGCCTTCTGCTCTTCTTCCTTCCTGGCAGACAGCTGTATTTCATAAGAGAGCAGCTTTTCATAAAGAGTTTGGGGAGGAGTTTCAGTTCACTTAGCCACCTCCCTTATGGCACAAATTTTTGTGTCGCACTCTCTTGTTAGAGATCTGAGGAACTTATCATTCAGCTCATAATTTGTGAACACTCTCTCATAGGTCCTTAGTTCATTTATTATTCTAAAGAACCTTTCATAACACATGGAGATGCTCTCCTGCCCTTGCTGCCCGAAAGCTTCATATTCCTGATTGAGGAGTGACTTCCTGTCATTCCTCACATCTTCAGTTCCTTCCATGTATACTATCAGAGTATCCCACATTTCCTTGGCAGAAGTGCAGTGTACCATGTTTTGAAAGGTGGAATCATCAATAGCATTGACAATGATGTTCTGGGCCCTCTTGTCCATGGTGAACAACTCAAGTTCATCATTAGTCAGATCTTTGAATGGTTTGGCCACTCTTCTTGTTGGATCAATAGTGGATGCAGTGTGAAAGGTGAAAGGTCCTTCTTCAACTGTAATGAAGATCCTTGGATCAGATGCTTCCATAAACAACCTGATCCTTTGCTTCCAGATGCCAAAATTCTCTTTGTTACATATGGGCAACTTCATGGACCTCGTTTCCTTTTGCAATCCAGAGGAGGCCATTGTGATTTGATTTGACTAAATCTTTTAGGATCTGGTCAGACTGTTAAGTCCTTTTTGAACAACCTACCTCTGATACCACTTGAAAGAATTTAAGGTTTGTAGTCTAAATCACCTAGAGGGGGGGGAGGGGGTGAATAGGTCTTTTGAATTTTACTTGATTAGCTTTAGCTGTTTTCAGAATTAGTTCAAGCAAATCAACCAACACAGAAAGCACACGATAATTTCTAGTGGTTCCCCAAAGACAGTGTGTCTATGGGTAGTCCACTTTCCCCCTCCACCCTTCTAACAATGTGTTAGACAGGGCCAACTTCTCCAATCTCGGCTCAAAGAGCTTACAACACAAGTTCCTCAGAACTTCTCAGATCAAGAATGATCTTACCTCAGGACACAAGTCCCTACAACTCAGAGCTATCACCAGCTCTTACCTCAGGCACAGCTGCCCTACAAATTCAGAGGATAACACTTCTTACAGCTCAGACAATAATGTCCTACAACTCAGGTTGTTAAGCCCTACCTTAGATCTGCTCCAGATCCTACAGCTCAGACCTCTCCCAGGTCCGACTACTCAGAGGACTCCGCCTCCTACTTCTCAGACCACCTCCTGGTCCTACCTCAGGCTGTTAAGCCCTACCTCAGATCTGCTCCAGATCCTACACTCAGGCCTTCAGCCCTACAACTCAGAACCCTAAGGTTCCTACAATCTCAGACCAAAAGGTCTTGCAGCTCAGGAAAAATGCCCTACAGAAAAATGATTTAGAAATATTCTACAGTAGATGTACTCTCATGTAGATCCTGCACCGTCTGTGCTTCCTGTAGCTGAAGATGTCGATGTCAGGTACTAACTTGATCTTCCTCTTCGACAGAGTGATGGAAGATCACCTTGCTCCTTCTTGCAAAGGAGCTAACTTTCTTTCTCTATTTTCTTCTTCTTGTTCAGTGAGCGGGAGGAAGAAGACGAGAGCTTCAGCTGTCAATGTAATAGTTGATCTCTTTTGCACGCGACGGTCTGTTTCAAATGTGCCCTAACTCTTCCTTTTATACATCTCTGATCTTCAACGGCTCTTAGCTGATCTGCTGAGAAGTATGGGAGAAGCTGGTGGACCCCCAAAGCTTTTCTGCAACTAGTCCTAGCCGCAGGTCCCGCCGCCCTTCTTTTCCACAGAGAAGGACTGCGCTCGGCGAACGCGGAACACTCTGCGTTCGACGAACCAGCTGTCCCCAGCGTTCGACGATCTTGCCAGCTCAGCGTTCGACAAACTTGCCTTGTGTGTCTTATCAGCGGCTCCTTCTTTGATCTCGTCTTAGCGGTCGACGAAAGGCATTCAGCGTTCGAAGAACTTGCCTTGTGTTTCTTCTCAGCGGCTCCTGCTTTGATCTCGTCTCAGCGGTCGACGAACAGCGTTCAGTGTTCGACGAACGACGTTCAGTGTTCGACGAACGGCTGTCATTGTTCGACAACCACGCTGATTCTCAGCGTATAATGAACTTATCAGCAGAGGCACCTTCTTCTCAGTGAATACGCTGAGATGGCTCCTCGTCTCAGCGGTTTTGACCCCTCGTCTCAGCGGTTCAGCTGAGACAAAACTTCATCTCTTGGGAGATGATTTCTCCACATCTAAGGGCATGTTTGACCCTTCCTTTTGAGTCACCTGCACCTGTATATCTTACACAAGTATAGCTCATCAAATACAATATGTCCTTAGCATTGAGAGTGATGCCTCTTCAAATCAAGGTACTTTTGAGGGCAATATACCCAACAGAGACTCATAGAACCACTGTTTCTTTTGATAAGGAGACTCTTAAATCCACTGAATCCTTTGAAAGAGGGATTCTTAGAACTCTTTTACAGTAGGTGAATGAAGAAGAAGAAAGAAAGAGGAGAATAGAGTTCTGCTTTCAGAATTCTTTAGAAGTTGTTTCTTAAATGCTGATGCTTTTATTTTCAAAGGATCTGAATGTGAGAACCCTTGCTTATGCTTGTAATGGTTGCAAGGGTTATGAGCTTGATCTAGATTCTCTTCACTTTTCTTGTCTTGCTGCAATGTGATGAGGAAGATGAAGCAGCTGTGTTGTTATTTTCTTGTGCAGAGAGAGATGTTCTTCTTTTTTGTCTTCGGGTTGAAGGAGGAAGAAGAAGAATACCTTATTTTGACAGATCTAAAATATATGATCAGTCCTTCTATTTTTCTTCTCCTCTCAGCATTCTTATTCTCTATGATTGGAGTTTGAATTTCTTTCTTCTTTTGGACTGTCCTTAGAAGGAATGCCCATTGGACAATTGATTTATCCTTCTACATTTGTTCCCGACACGTCCATCTGATTTGAATACCTTCCAAGAATGTTTTTGATGTACCCTGGAATACTCCATTCCATTCTCGGCAAAAAATGAGCAGTTGGAGAACTGTCTTCAGCTTTGTGGACCTTCTGAAAAGGTACTAAAAAGGACAGTAGAAAAACATCTATTTCTGACTGTATTCGACGCTGCTTCGACTTCATCATTCATCATATTGACGCATCTCTGAGTTCTTATAAAAGTAACTTCGAATTCATTCTTAGCTCTGCCTGAACTAAGATGTCGACGTTACGTCGAGTCCTTATCGATGTATCCATCGAGTTGAAGAATTGGAATTGAACATTATATTTAGCATCGAGTTGAAATCGAAGTTGCGTCGACTTCTAAGATGGCTTTGACATGGTCTTCCTTCTGCGTCGGGTTCCTTTCGACATTGCATCGACTTGACTAGATACTTCGACAGACAGATTGAATTGCTTCGACTTCTAGTCAGAGTTGTGTCGACATCAAGTCAAAGTTGCGTCAACTTCCATTCAACGCAACTCTTAACTTAACTGATTTTTTGGTTATCATGACCTGGCCTTGACAGTCTACGGTGAGTGTGACATCCTAGGACATCTAATGACCATTATACCCTTTCTATACAATGTGGGTAATATAACCTAACTGATGAAATCACTTTATGTAATTGTTAGATAAATCACAAGGGTTTTCCCAACAATCTCCCCCTATTTATCTTAACAAATTTTACAAAATAAAGTGAGTGATTTCAAACATGCTTTGACATAAAGTCAAATACAAACCATTATACATGGAACATAAATACAATATTGAATGGTATCACATACCATATTATAAATTGTGAAGTAATTATATTGTTCTTTAACAGCTGTGACCTCCTGATGGTATAATATAAAATGTTCACAATTACAGGATACATGGACTTCACTATTCTTTGTTAGGAGTTTTCCTCTTCCTTGAGAAGACTAGTGGTTTTACACTACTTGGTGCGAACATCAGTGCCTCATCTTCTTCTTCTTCAGTGCCTCATCTTGAGAATCTTGATGTGTTTTGAGAATCTTGAACATCAGTGCCCGAGAATGCGCATCTTGTTCAACAATCAGAGCAACCTCCTTGGCAATATGTGCAACCTCATCCAAGAGTAGATCATCTTCTGGGAGCTCCCCCTGAGTTTATGGAAGCTCTCCCTGGGTTACTTAAGGAATTTCTGCAGCTAGCTCCCAAAGCTCACCCTGATGTAGTGCAAGCTTTTTTGGAGGATTTACAAGAGGCTCCACTTGAACTGTTCTTGTTTGAAAAACAGTGAGTTTGTTTGGGTCATGAGCCTCAACAGCTGGGACACATGGGGCAATCTCTTCTTGTGCACTCTTGTCCTTCTCCTAGACACTCACAATTCCTTGATTAAGCCTCTCCTCCTACTGGATCTTCTCCCCCTTCTGAACCTTACTTACAAGGTAGGTTAAGAACTCTTTAGTTACTATGGAGGAGCATAAAGTTAATTTCAGTGCCAGGAAGGACTCATGTGATTTTTACAGTTCTATCTCCATCTGAGAGTACTTCTTATTGAACTTCCTTGCTTGAGTGATAAGTAGATCAAAAATAGTGTTATTAGCCAATCCTACTGCTTTTGAAATTGCTTGCTTAATGTCAAAGGAAGGAGTGGGATGTGTAGTAGAGAAAAAAGTTGTGGTAAGAGTAGGTGTGGATATGATAACTGGAGGAATTTTAGATTGAGGTAGGGAAGATCTGTCATCAAGAAAGTTGATAACTGGAGGATTTTGGTGGATAGGGGAGAGTGATTGAATAAATGCAGTGTTTTCAGCAGAAATGATGATGGATGGTTGTTGTTGTGATTGGAGAGGAATCCGAGGTCTAGGCTCTGGGGATGGAGTGGATGGAATGGACTGGTTGAACTGATCATTTGACTCATCTGGAACAACATGCCTTGCTGGATCTGTTAGACTTGGCTCATGATCCTGTAGAATAGGAGAAGAAGGAGGTGAAGGTGCAGCTTGACCAGGCTTTAGGATCCACCTGGTCTATTTGGAGAAGATTCCAATATTGATTCATTTCCCATGTGGAATTGGCACCCCTTCTGATGTACATGCACTTGGATAATGATGGAGCAGAACTTGGCTCTTAATTCTCATGTAGGAATTCTCCTTTTTTGCATATTTGTGTCATATCATCTTCAGGAGGCACCTCCCCTAGTTTATCTTCTTGTTCGAGACCAAAACTCTAATTACATGTAGTTGTTGTTTGGGAATTGCATCATGAGCAAAGATTTTACATAGTAAAACCTTTCCTACAATGTCTGCCATGAATCTGTATTATTCAGAAAAGTCATTCTTCTCAAGATTGATAAGCTTGTCTTTTGTGAACTTCATGGTCTGCAAAGCTTGTTGAGTTTCTTCAGCTGTTAGTTTAGATGGCTCCTCTCCTGCAGGCAATTCAAAGGTGAGGTTCAATAGTTCCTCAATAATATGAATATCTGTATTAGAGATCTTCCCTTGAAGGGACCCATCCTCTTCAATATGGACATTATCGTTCAGCTCTTTTAATTCTATATCATGTATCTTGCATCTGGTGGAAATCAATTTTGTGAGTCCTGTTGTAGCATTGAATGACTCTATGACAATGTCAAATCCTGAGTTCACCTTTGGTGGAGCCATCTTCTTTGAAGTTCTTACAAACACAAGAGGAAATAGAGAGAGAGAGAGAGAAGAAAGCACGAGAGCAAGAGAGAATAAGAATTCGGAAGCGTAATGAATTCGATGTCTATGTTGCTTAAAAGAAGATGATTCGTCGCAACTTAGGGTTTTATTCGAAGCACCGTCGATAAAGATTAATAGTCAGCGCGCCAAGATGGGTCTAAGCAGCTTCTTGAAGTGAAACTGCGCGCGCTTGTCATATCGATGTTGCGCCGATTAGAACTCGATTCACCTTTGAGTTTGATGAGCAACTATTAAATCGACAGATGCGTCGATATGAAGTCCACACTGCATTGAATACTATTCGAATTATCTTATTCAGAGGACTCTCAAAGCTACCGTCGAATAGAATTAGACAGTACGTCGAATTCTATTTGACGTAACTCAAACTATATATTGCATATTGCTTTCAAAGCAGGCGTCGAGTAGAATTAGACGGTACGTAGAATTCTATTCTACGCAACTTTGAATAAATAGTTCTATTTTCTTAGAAAGTTCTTGATGTTTTTCCCAGTAATGATTTTTTATTGAAAATAGTATTTATATTATTATTTTCATGAACCAAATAAAATAAGAAAGGGATTCAGAGAAGAAATTACTCTGTTTGTTGGATTTAGTTCTTTATTAAGGCCTTAGTCCTTCCTTCCCCCTTCATTATCTCTTAGGAAGGATCCTACCTTATATGCACAAGTAGCTCAAACATTAGAGGGTACCCAGGTTACCTTGGGCCATTTGCTTCTATCATTATAAGGTTCTATGAAAGAATAGAAGGGTCTTTCTTGATATCCTTTTGGATGGCAGAGAATGAGTTTATCAAACCTAGATTTATTATTTTGGTACTTGAAATGTGTATAAATTGTATCCAAGTATAATAGATCAGCAGAGTGTCTAATTATTCTACTTTTGACTTTAGCCTTTTGATTGTTGTTAGTTAATTTCTCTGAATTACCCTTCCCTGGAGATTTCTTTTCATTATTTGAATTTACTCTATTAAATATAGTTATTTTATCTGAATTATTAAATTCCTAATCCTTAGTTATTGCACTCCTCTCACTTGTTTGATAGTCACTAGGTCTAATAAATCTAACTGGATTTTTCTATGCTGGTCTACTAGTGACTTCAGTGCTAGTGCATGGGCCTGCTCCTAGACCTAGGTGCTTAAATCTCAAGGAGATATTTTGTGTAATATCTTTGAGCTTTTGACTCTTCCCATTGAGAGAGACCTCAAATGCTTTTGCCTTTGTTAGCTCTTCTTTAAGTGTTAGATTTTCATTTCTTATTTCAATTAGTTCTAATTCCTTATTATTAATCTCACCTATTAAATCCTGATTTCTCAAATATACATCATCTTTGTTAAGGTTCTCTAGTTCTACCTTAATTGTCTATATTTCTTTTTGTACCTCTAGATGATCATTGCAAAATTCTCTGAAGCATGTTTTAAAATCATCAGAATTAAAATCAAAATTGTCAAACAGTGACACATGTTCTTCATCATCATCTGAGGAGATCCCTACTGCCATCATGCAGGTAGCTCCATCAACTTCTTCATCACTTTTTGATAAAGAGGAGCTTAACTCTGCTTCAGAGTCAATCCAGGTTTCAGCAATGAAACGCCTACCTTTCTTCTTGTCATTCTTCCTGAAAGACTTCTTCTTCTGCTCCTCTTTGCTGCTGCTCCTGTCCATTTGTTCTTGTGGACACTCGGGTGCTATGTGTCCTGGCTTATTGCAGGAGAAGCATATTACTTCCTTCTTTGGGGGTTTTATCAAATCTGGGTTTTGAGCTCCTCTCTTTTCTTCTTGAGTCTTCTATCTTGACCCACTTTCTGAATCTCCTTGCTAAGAGACGTAACATCTCATCTTCAGGAGTGGAGGATTCTCCTTCAACAACCTTCAATGCAAGACTCCTTTGAATGGAAGTTGAGGTTGTCACCTTAGCCTATATTTCAGCCCAGCTCTTTAGTAGCATCTCATAAGATTTGAGCTTTCCTAGCAAAGCATCAGTAGATATCTCTCTATGGCATCTGGACTATCTGATAGCCCAGATCCTTGAATCTCATGAGCTTGGGAAGCATATGAGGATCTTATCATTGATCTCTGTCAAGGATATCCCCTTGTCCAGACTTTTTAGCTCATTAATAATGATGCTGAATCTGTCATGCATTTCAGCAACACTTTCCTCGGCTTTCTTTTGAAAGTTCTCATATTGGGATATGAGAAGGGACTTTCTGTACTTTCTTTCATTTGAGATGCCCTGCACTAATCTGGAAAGAGATTCCCAAATTTATTTAGCAGAGTTACAGTATGCAACCTTCTGGAATATGTCATCAAACATAGTTGATACAAGAATATTCATGGTTTTGGCATCACACACCTTCACCTTCTTTTCAGCTTCAGTTCACTCTGCTCTATGGACAATTTCTTGTGTTACTGTCCCACTTGCATCTTTTCTGACTTGTGTTGGGGGGCCTGAAATAATGACATTAATGATTTCTTCATCAATAGAGTTCATATAAAGCTTTATTCAGGCCTTCTAGAGTGTAAACATATTTAAGTTACACACTGGTGGCCTTGTTGATGCATAGTCCTTAGAACTCAGTTTCTTTATAAAATAGTTTTATTTAAAAATATAGAAATAAGAGTGAGGAGATCTTTTGATCAAGGTGCTAACATTTTAATGATCAACCTCCCTCTGATACTAATTGAAAGTGCACAGTGTGCCTCTGAGTATTCTCTAGATGGGGCTGAATAGAGTTTTAAAATACTTTGTACCCTAGTTATGCACACACAATAAAAACTACTAAGTATTATGCAATCAACAATACCACTACAGAATAAAGTAATTGCAGTAAATATAAAAACAGAAAACAGTAAAGAGGGACAACAAAGAAAATCAATCCAAAAGACACAGGATTTTTATAGTGGTTCCCCAAAATGTGGGTAGTACACTCTTCTACCTCCCTGGTAGGATTACACTCACTATGCCTGAGACTTTTGACAAGGAGACTCTCAGAACCACTGAGTCTTTTGATAAGAATACTTTCAGAACCTCTAAGTCTTTTGATAAGGAGACTCTTAGAACCACGGAGTCTTTTGATAAGGAGAATCTTAGAACCATTGAATCCTTTGAAAGAGGGATTCTTAAAACTCTTTTACAGTAGGTGAATGAAGAAGAAGAAAGAAAGAGGAGCATAGAATTCTGCTTTCAGAATTCTTCAGAATCTGTTTCTTGAATGTTGTAGCTTCTGTTTTTCACAGGATCTGAATGTGATGAACCCTTGCTTATGATTGTAATGGTTGCAATGGTTATAAGCTTATCCTGATTCTCTGCACTTTTCTTATCTTAATGGAATATGATGAGAAAGATGAAGCAGCTGTGTTCTTATTTTCCTTTGCAAGAGAGATGTTCTACTTTTCTGTCTTCAGGTTGCAGGAGGAAGAAGAAGAAGACCCTATTTCGACAGATCGAAAATATATGATCAGTCATTCTGTTTTTCTTCTCCTCTCAACATACTTATTCTCTATGATTGGAGTTTGAATTTCTTTCTTCTTTTGGACAGTCCTTAGAAGGAATGTCCATTGGACAATTGATTTCTCCTTCTACATTTGTTCCCGACCCGTCCATCTGATTTGAATACCTTCCAAGAATGTTTTTGTTGTACCCTGGAATACTCCATTCCATTTTTGGCAATAAACGAGCCGTTGGAGAACTGTCTTAAGCTTTGTGGACCTTCTGAAAAGGTATTAGAAAGGATTGAAGAAAAACTTCTATTTCTGATTGTATTCGACGCTGCGTCGACTTCATGATTCATCAAATCGACGCACCTCTCTGTTCTTATCGAAGTAGCTTCTAATTCCTTCTTAGCTCTGACTGAACTCAGATGTTGACGTTGCGTCGAGTCCTTATCGATGTATTTGTTGAGTTGAAGACTTAGACTTGAATTTTACCTTCTGCGTCGAGTTGAAATTGAAGTTTAGTCAACTTCTAAGATGACTTCGACAGGTTCTGTCTTCTTCATCGAGTTCCATTCGACATTGTGTCGACTTGACTTGATACTACGACAAATAGATTGAAATGCTTTGACTTCTAGTCAGAGTTGCGTCGACATCAAGTCAAAGTTGCGTCGACTTCCATTCGACGCAAGTCTTAACTTAAGATTTTGTGATTATCATGACCTGGCCTTGACACTCTAAGGTGAGTGTGACATCCTTTGAAATCTAAAGACCATTTTATCCTTTCTATACAATGTAGGTAATATAACATAACTGATGAAATCACTTTAAGTAATTTATTAGATAAATCACAAATATTTTTCCCAACAAAAAGCGATGTCAAACTCGCTTAGCTCCACTGACCACTTCGCGAGCCTCCCTGAATGCTCTACTCCCTCGAAGATTTTGCAGAGTGGGTGATCGATCTCTAATTAAATCGAATGCGCTTGGAAGTAAAGCCTGAGCTTCCTAACTGAAATAACTAAAGTGAATGCCAACTTCTCAAGAATCGGGACCGAAGCTCCGCCTTCTTCAGGACCCTACTCACATAGAAGATGGGTAGTTGCTTCTGGCCCTCCTTTCGGACCAAGATGGAGCTCACGGCCTCTGTCCCAACTCCGAGGTGGAAAGCTAGGCCTTCTCCCTCCTTAGGCCTTGGAGAAGCGGAGCCTTGGTGAGCTAACTTTTTAAGGCTTGAAAAGCCTCCTCACTCTCTTTTGACAATTCAAACTTTTGGTTGCCTCGCAACACTTTGATGAAGGGCGAGCATTTCTCCCCTGCCCGGGAGAGAAACTTATTCAACCCTGCGAGTTTCCCATTAAGTGTTGGACTTACTTGGCATTTCATGGTGATTCTAATTAAATTATAGCCTTTACCTTATCTGGGTTGGGCTCCACCCCTGTCGGGGTAAGGAGGTGACCCAAAAACATCGCTTTACTGGCCCCAAAATGCATTTCAAGGGGTTCAACCTCATCTTGAACTTGCATAGAGTGGTGAAGGTTTCCTCGAGGTCTAGGAGGTGAGAGTTCACGTCCTTGATCTTTATCATGAGTTCATCCAGGTACACCTACAAGTTCCTTCCCCTCTGCTCCCGCAAGACTCGGTCCATCATCCTTTGGTATGTTGCCCCTGCATTCTTTATCCCAAAAGGCATCTAAAAAACATCTACTTGTGATGAAGGAGACATATTTGACATCCGACAGGTCCATCCTGATTTGGTGATAACCTGAAAAAGCATCTAAAAATTCTTTACAGAAAAATTGATGCCTGAGTCAACCAGCGCGTCGATTCGAAGCAGGGGATAATAATACTTAGGGCAGACTTTGTTCAAAAGTGAAAAGTCAATACACATTCTCCATCGGCTAGAAGTCAAAGCCAGGTCATGATACAAAACCTAATTTGAGGAGCTTCTCCACTTCCTCCTGGAT
Source organism: Dactylorhiza incarnata (assembly GCA_033032865.1). Taxonomy (NCBI): domain Eukaryota; kingdom Viridiplantae; phylum Streptophyta; class Magnoliopsida; order Asparagales; family Orchidaceae; genus Dactylorhiza; species Dactylorhiza incarnata. The sequence goes on from JAWHQI010000015.1 coordinate 11,019,969, forward strand.
TGGCTCCTCGGGCTTGTCGGCGATAGTCCTCCAATTCTGGATGATAGGATGGGTTCCTGGGTCGAGGTTAAGATGGTGGCAGTCCACGTCCGCGTCGATGCCCGACATTTCTGTTGCGCTCCAAGCGAAGATGTCCACGCTCCTTTGGATGCACTCCAGCATCTTTCTCTGATCCTCCAGGATGAGACCTCCGCTAACCCGTACCTTCTCCATCTTTCCTCCCCGAGTGACAATATCCATCTCTACTGTTTCCTCAGTTGCCTTCAACCGGGATGACTCTTCCCACTCTCCTCCTACCTTTACCTATTCGGCTAGGGTCTCCTCCTCCATCACAGCCTCTACTTCCATCATCTCGGCATATCCCTCCTGCCTCTCCTCCATCTCCTCTTCCACTTCCCTTTCTCCCTCCATCTCTTCTCCCTACTCTATTGGCTCACACATCTCCTTGTACATCTCCTCAGCCTCCGCCATCCAGGAGATGGTCTTGACGATAGTCATATAGCACTGCCTCTCCACCTTAGAATCCCCTCAAATTCGGAACTGGACCCCTCCGCTATAGAACTTAAGGAACAGGTGGAAGGAGGAGGGGACGCAATGGAAGGTGTTGATGAGAAGGCATCCAAATATGGTGTTATAACTACTCAGTGCGTCGACTATGACGAACCGGCAGTTCCTCGGGACCTCTCCAAACATCACCCGGAGCCCGACTCCACCTTCGACCTTCTTCCTCTCCTTCAAAAAACCAAACAACGGCCCATCTGAGGCCAGCACCCTCTTCACCTCCCCCTCAATCTCCTTCTCTGCCCTCTCCATCAACTCTTCAAAAGATAGTGGTGGCAAACTCGTCAGCTCTACTGTAAAGAACCCTTCACGGAGCCCAAGGGTGAAGGAAAGCAGCAGGGTGTGCCCCGACACTTCCCAGACTGAGAGAATTTCCTCATGGAACCTGTCCACATAACTCCCTAGCGTCTCCTCCGGACACTGATTGATTGCGAATAAGAACTCTGCTCCCTTCTTGTTGTTAATGGAACGTTCACCTAGAGGAGGGGGGGGGGGTGTTAGGTGATCGTTCTTCTTTTCAAAATATTAGTGCGATTTATGATTACTCAAACAAAGCACACAAGTATTGCACAAGAAAAATCACACCAGACGACACAAGATCTATAGAGGTTCCTCAAGACTGGGTGTCTTGAGTAGTCCTCCGTCCCTCTGCGCCAACCTAGCAGTGTGCTAGGCTCAGCAAACCCCACCAAAATTTAAGGCCCTCAAGCCTTACAATACGGACCCGCAAGTCCTACAGCCAAAGCCCGCAAGCCCCTACTGCACCCGACCCTGCAAGCTCGACACTCAAACCCTCAAGCCCAACACAACACAGACCCGCAAGTCCTGTGCATAGATCCTAGGCCTGCAAGCCCCTACCGCACACAAGCCCTCAAGCTCGACAAATTTGGACCCGCAAGTCCACTGCCCTGGCCCTCAAGCCTCACAGCTCTCCAGCCCTCAAGCTAGACAAAATCGGACCCGCAAGTCCACTGCCCTGGCTCTCAAGCCTCACAGCTCTCCAGCCCTCAAGCTAGACACTCAGGCCCGCAGGCCTTTCAAGAAATTACAGTGATGACAACTGCTTCTTCTGCCTGATGAAGATCGGCAACTTAGCCTGATGGAGATCGGCTTCTTGAGGTTGAAGAAGATGTTTCTGATTCAGATCTGTACAGCGCAGTTCTTCTTCAATCTCTTCTCTTAGCCTGATGAGGAATGGCTTCTTATCAGTCGATCAAACGACTGATTCTTCTGAGAATGCTTGAATCTTGTTCTTTACCTGATCTTCTTCTTCTCCGCAGAATGTATTGTTGTATTGAAGCAACGATGGGATACTTTTTCGTTTTTCTTTTCTCACCAAGATTCTTGATTCTAAAAAATCCTATTATCTCTTTTATAAGAGTGCGAGGCCCCCAACGGTCTTCTGAAAAAGTTCCTTAAGTGTCAGATGCCCCATTCCTTAAGACCACACGCTGATTGGACAATCAGGTGGCGACATTAAATGCTGACAGCGCGTTCGCAACATTTGAATTCCGTCTCGACAATATTTCCATCTTCATGATGATACTGACAACATTATAACTATATGGATAATATCTCGACGACATGACTATGTCGATGCCTTAGACCTTGGTGGATCCACAAGTCTTTTAGCTTCTGCCTCTGATGCTGGTATCTCGACGATACGAGATATCCCAGCGTTCCTGCATACACGGCGATATGCTATCTCTGACTGTGTTGTCGTGATCTTCTTCCTTGTAGTCTGTCGTCGTAATCACTTTGTTCTTTCGATGACATGAGAGATATCATGTTGACAGACTATGCTTGTCTTCAGCTGTCCTTCTTCAGTCTTCTCGATGTCATGCCTTCTTTACGACGAAGTCTGTTCTTCTCGACGATAAGGCTACTTTGATGATGTCGACGATACTGAATCTTCTCGACGACATTCCTTCCTTGGATATCTTCATGTCTTCTCTGCGTTCGATGATCTTCATTCTGCAGTCGACGAACTTCATTCTTCTTTCCCGTCTCTGCGTTCGATGAACTTCATTGTTCGTTCGACGAACTCGCCAAGTCTCGGCGTTTGCTTCTGTCCTTTCTTTTCGTTCGACGAACTTCATTCTGCGTTCGACAAACTGCTTTCTGCGTTCGACAAACTGTATTCTGCGTTCGACGAACTCGCCTATTCTTCCTGAGATTTTGAGCTAGAGAAGTAATCAAATACAAAGTGAAGTTTTCTTGACTTGGTGACTTCGTCAAATCAGGAATCATGTGGGCAAGATTACCAACAATCTCCCCGTATTTGAAGAATTCAGAATCTCAATTCAAGACTTCTTTCACTTAACAATAAATGTTAAAATCTTAAATGAAAGGCATGATCTTTTAAGATTTTACTTATCTTTTGCTTCTCTTCTGAGTACATCAAGCTTATAGCTCCCCCTTGATTTGATGCCTCTTCTATTGTGGCTCCCCCTACCACTTTGCTCCCCCTTTCTTTAAGGTCTTCTTGAGCATCTTGTCTTGAACATATTGATGCCATTTCTCCCCCTTTCTGACTTCTTTTCTGCACTCTCCTTTAGGTAGACAATAGTCCAAGCTCCCCCTTGCTCAGTCATAGTTCATCCAAATCCTGAGAGATTTCCTAACCAATCATCTAGAAAGGGATTAGTGAAGATAAAGTTAATGATTACTCTAAGTTTAACATGCCCAATTGGAATTTGAAGAAGTTAAACTTAGCTTCATCTAGGAGCTTTGTAAATATATCAGCCACTTGTTTGTCTGTTGGGACAAACTCAAGGGTGATATCTTCAATTTCCACATGCTCCCTGATGGAGTGATACCTGATCTCAATATGCTTAGTCCTCCTGTGAGAGATAGGGTTCTTAGCAATTGATATTGTACTTGAAGAGTCACAAAACATGGGTGTTTTGGTCATCTTTAGATTGTAGTCTTCAAGTTGATGTTGAATCCATAGCAGTTGAGCACAACAGCTCCCAGCAAAGATATACTCTGATTCTGCTGTTGAGATTGCCACACTGGTTTGCTTCTTACTGCTCCAAGAGATCAGTCTTCCACCAAGGAATTGACATGTCCCTGAGGTACTCTTCCTATCTTCCTTGCACCCTGCATAATCTGCATCTGAGTAGCCAGTCAGTTCACATCCATTGTTCCTAGGGTACCATAGGCCAAGATTTGATGTACCCTTTAAGTATCTTATGATTCTCTTGACAGAGACATGATGAGATTCCTTAGGGTTCACCTGATATCTAGCACAGACACATGTAGCAAACATTATGTCAGGCCTACTTGTAGTTAGATAAAGCAAAGATCCAATCATGCATCTGTACTTGGTTTCATCAAAGGGTATGCCCTTCTCATCCTTGTCTAGAGACACATTGGTTCCCATTGGAGTCTTCATTGAAGAAGCACTCTCCAATCCAAATTTCTTGACTAGCTCCTTAATGAATTTGGTCTGGGAGATGAAAATGCCATCTTCAAATTGTTTCACTTGGAGACCTTGGAAGTATTTGAGCTCACCCATACTGCTCATCTCAAACTTTCACTACATCAAGTTGGCAAAATTTTTGCAGAGATTGTTATCTGTAGAGCCAAATATGATGTCATCGACATAGATCTGCACTAGCAAGATCTTACCCTTTACTTCCCTTAGGAACAATGTCTTATCAATCTTTCCCCTTGAGAATTTGTTCTCAATTAGAAAGCTTGATAGAGTTTCATACCAGGCCCTTGGTGCCTGTTTTATGCTATAAACTGCTTTTCTACGAAAATAAACATAATCATGGTGAGTAGGATCTACAAAACCTGAGGGCTGCTCTACATATACCTCCTCTTTGAGGTCACCATTTAGGAAGGCTGATTTCACATTCATCTGTTAGACCTTGAAACCTTGGTAGGCTGCATAGGCTAGAAACAGTCTTATTGCTTCCAGTCTGGCTACTGGAGCAAATGACTGATCAAAATCTATCCCTTCCTCTCGTCTGTAGCCTTTTTCCACTAGCCTTGCTTTATTCTTGGCGATGATTCCATTTTCATCCAATTTATTTCTGTAGACCCATTTAGTTCCTATGATGTTCTGTCCTTGGGGTCTTGGAACCAGTTTCCAAACTTTGCATCTCTTAAATTGGTTCAGTTCCTCCTACATTGTTGCAATCCAAAATGGATCCTGATTTGCTTCCTCAAATTTCTTGGGTTCGATTTGAGAGTGAAAACTCAGGTACAATGCTTCACTTGCAGCTCTACTTCTTATTAGCACACCTTAGTTGATAGCTCCTATTATCTGCTCTTGGGGATGATCTCTTGCTTGTCTCAGGGCAATTGGTAGAATTCTGGGCACTTCTGCATTCGCAACTTCTTCAGGTTGCATTTCTTCAGGTTGGATACATTCAGCTGTTTCTGGACTTCCTGCAGTTTCTTCCTCAATTTCAACTATCACTAACTGATTCTTATTTCTGAGTGAAGTACCAGCATTGTCTTCAATGGATAACTTCTCTATTCTCTTCACTGTACCAACATCCACTAGAGAACTAGACTAGCCCTTATGTATAAGGCAAGTCTTATCAAATACCACGTGTACTGATTCTTCCATTGCTTGGGTATTAATGTTGTACACTCTATAGGCCTTGCTATGAGAGTTATACCCAACAAAATACCCTCACTGCTTTTCTCAGCAAACTTGGTCAGTTTGGATTTCCTATTATTAAGAACATAGCATTTGCTACCAAAGATCCTAAAGTAGGATAGGGTTGGTTTTCTGCCCTTCATTACTCATAGGGAGTTTTCTTGTGGTCTTTGATGATTGAAGCCCTGTTTATCACATGACAAGCAGTGTTGACAGCCTCTGCCAAGAAGTATTCTGGTAGATAGGAGTCACTTAGCATTGTCCTACTTGCCTCTATCAAGGTTCTATTCTTCATTTCAGCAACCACATTCTGTTGAGGGTTTCTGGGTGAGGAAAATTCTGGGGAGATACCTAGTCCTTGGCAGAATTCTTTCATGGCCCCTGACTAAAATTCTGTCCCATGGTCACTTCTGAGTTTTACCACAGTACAATGCCTCTCATTCTGGATCTTCCTGACAAAATTTCTCAAGATATCTAGGGTATCTGACATCTTTTTGAGGAAGAATACCCAAGTGAACCTTGAGTAATCATCAACAACTATAAGGTTGTAGGCCTTCCCTCCTAAGCTATGAACTGACATGGGACCAAACAAATCCAGATGTAGCAAAAATAAGCACCTAGATGACTCTTTGTTAGATATGCTTTTAAAGCTGGTCCTAGTCTGCTTTCCAAGTTGGCAAGCTTGACAAGGACCATCTTTGATGCACTTAATATTAGGTCCATTCCAAACTAGGTCTTGTGAGAGAAGCTTGCCTATTGTCTTATAGTTGATGTGTGCAAGCCTCTTGTACGTGCCATTGAACACATAGAGCCTCTTTACCATCAACTACATGACATATGGGTGGAAGAATTTGTATTGAGAAAGTTTAAGCAATAAATATTGCCACTCTGAGTGCCAGTTAAGGTAGCCTCAGAATTTGAGGATTTCTTAATTAGGCACTTGTCCTTGTGGAATGTAATAACAAAGCCTAAATCACAAAGTTGACTTATGCTTATGAGACTGTGTTTCAACACATCCACATAAGCTACTTTGTGATGGTAACTAACCCATTAGAGATGTTGCCATAGCCCCTGGTCACCCCCTTTTCTGAACCTCCAAAGATCACGGTTGGTCCATTCTCCACATGGATGAACTCTCTTAAGTACTTTCTGACTCCAGTCATGTGCCTGGAGCAGCCACTGTCCAAATACCAAATTGGAGATTGGTTGGCATTTGGACATACCTGCAAAACAAATCACTTCCCCTTAGGTACCCAATATGGATTGGGTCCTTGGTTTCTGTTAGGGTGGTATAATGGAACAACAAACCTCTGAGGGTTCTGCACTCTCTTTGCATTGAGCCCTGTTGGGTTGAACCAATAGACTAAGCAAAGTGGCCTATATTCCCATAGCACCAGCATTCATATCTGTTATATCTTCTCTTCTGCTTCATCATCTGATCGGGGTGGCAGTGCTGATGAGCATGAGAGAAGGCTTCTTGCTTAATAGATCTTGGGTGAACCTCATATGTGTGAGTCTGGGGAGGAATTGGTCTCACCAAATTTTGGTTCACCTTCTTGGGAATAGGCTTTGTAGGAACAGCCTTTCCCCTGCCCTTGACTACTGTTGCTGCAGGTTTGTGGGCTGAAGGACTTGACACCAGCACCTTCTTATAGGAAGGTCTAGCTTCAGAATCTTTGCCTGTAACTGTCCCATTATTAAAACAGATACCAGCTCTGAACTGTCCAGGGAAGGTGTCAATGATGGGCAGGATTGTTTTGGGCATAGAGAAGATGGATGCAAGTTTCTTCTCAGCCAACAACATTTCCTCAAGGTCCTTGATGACCTTGTTCTTCTGTCCTAATTCAGCATTCATAAGCCTTATGGTTTCCTTGAATTTGTCAACTTCTTTGCTCATAGTAGCCATCTTCTCAAATGTCTCCTGGAGCTTAGATTGAACAGGCTTCAAGGAATCTAACTCCTTGGTATGGACTTTGAGGAGTTTCTTACAGCTTTTGAAGGCTTTCCACAAGGCTTTATATTGCTTTATAAGTTCAGATTCAACATCATATTGGGATCTTGAGGCTGTGTTGTTGGAAGCAAACACACCCTCATCATCATGCAAGGAATCTCCTGCTGATTCAGAATCAGAGACATATAGAGAAGTTCTGTTAGTTACCTTCCCAGGAGAGATGTCATCCTGGTTGTATTCACCGATGGCCATCAAGACAATGAGTGCATCTTCCTCAGTACCAGAGGAACTTGAGTTAGAATCACCCAGTGTTCTGATCTTCTTGGCCATGAATCCTTTTTCGGATTTCCTCTTGCTCTTTGAGCTTCTTCTTTCTTCATAGTTCCATGACTCTTTATTCTTAGAAGGGCAGTCAGCAGCCATGTGACATGTCTTGCTGCAGGAATAGCAAACAGTATTATTTAAATCATTTTTACCAGGGTTAAATCTGTACCTTTCCTCCCTGGGGGCTCTGGATCTGTCATGATAATCAGATCTTCTGGAGCTTGAGTAGGAGTTTCTCTGATTGTCCCTCCTCCTTCTGTGTATCAGCTTTTTGAACTGTTTTGAGAGAAGGGCCACCTCTCTATCAGTATCATCAGAATCTGAAGAGCTGGTTTCTTATTCTTCACTACTCTCAGATCTATTCTGAGTTGCAGAGGTCTTGCCCTTTGATCTTCTCGTGCTCTCAGCTTGTAGAGCTACAGATCTGTCTCTTGAGCTCCCCTTTGAGCTTTCTTCTTCAGCCTTCCTGGTGTTGAGCTGAAGTTCATGAGACATCAACTTCCCATACAGGTTCTTGGGCTCCATGATGCCCAGCTGAACCATCTCTCTGATGGCACAGATCTTGATGTCCCATTCCTTTGTGCGGGATCTAAGAAACTTGTCATTAAGATCAGAGTTGGTGAACTCTCATTCATAGTTTCTTAGTCCATTCACTATCTTGAAGAATCTCTCATAACAGTAAAAGATTGTTTCATTCTTGCCTTGCTTGAAGGCCTCATACTCCTAGTTGAGAAGGGATTTCCTATCATCCCTTACCTCTTCAGTACCCTCCATGTACACGATCAAGGAGTCTCACATCTCCTTGGCCGTTTTGTAGTGAATCAGGTTCTGGAGGGTAGAGTCATCTATGGCACTCACAATGACATTTTGGGCCCTCTTATCTAGGCCTGCCAAGGCTAGCTCGTCCTTGGTCATGTCCACATATTTCTTTATCACCTTCCTTGTTGGATCAATGGTGGAGGGAGTTGTAGGGATAAAGGGACCCTGTTGGATTGTCAAGTAAATTCTTGGATCAGCAACCTCTATGAAAAGCCTTACCCTTTCCTTCCAGATGGGTTTGTTCTCCTTTGTGCAGATTGGGAGTTTCATGGTTCTCATTTCTCGATTCTGATCACCACCAGCCATGATGAGTCGTTCCACGATCTAGATCAGACGGTTAAGTCTTCTTTTGATCAACCTCCCTCTGATACCACTTGTTGTTTATGGAACGTTCACCTAGAGGGGGGGGGGGGGTTAGGTGATCGTGCTTCTTTTCAAAATATTAGCGCGATTTATGATTACTCAAACAAATCACACAAGTATTGCACAAGAAAATCACACCAGACGACACAAGATCTATAGAGGTTCCTCAAGACCGGGTGTCTTGAGTAGTCCTCTGTCCCTCTGCGCCTACTAGTAGTGTGCTACGCTCGGCAAACTCTGCCAAAATTTCAGGCCCTCAAGCCTTACAACACGGACCCGCAAGTCCTACAGCCTAAGCCCGCAAACCCCTACTGCACCCGAGCCCGCAAGCTCGACACTCAGGCCCCCAAGCCCTACACAACACAGACCCGCAAGTCTTGTGCCTACATCCTAGGTGCACAAGCCCCTACTGCACCCAAGCCCTCAAGCTCGACAAATTCGGACCCGTAAGTCCACTGCCCTGACCCTCAAGCCTCACAGCTCTCCAGCCCTCAAGCTAGAGAAAATCGGACCCGCAAGTCCACTGCCCTGGTCCTCAAGCCTCGCAGCTCTCCATCCCTCAAGCTAGACACTCAGGCCCGCAAGCCTTACAAGAAATTACAGTGATGACAACTGCTTCTTCTACCTGATGAAGATCGGCAACTTAGCCTAATGGAGATTGGCTTCTTGAGGTGGAAGAAGATGTTTCTGATTCAGATCTTGATAGCGCAGTTCTTATTCAATCTCTTCTCTTAGCCTGATGAGGAACGACTTCTTATCAGTCGATCAAACGACTGATTCTTTTGAGAACGCTTGAATCTTGTTCTCTATTTGATCTTCTTCTTCTCCGCAGAATGTACTGTTGTATTGAGCAACGGCGTGACACTTTTTTGTATTTCTTTTCAACCAAGATTCTTGATTCTAGGGCATCCTCTTATCTCTTTTATAAGAGTGCGAGGCCCCCAACGGTCTTCTGAAAAAGTTCCTTATGTGTCAGATGACCCATTCCTTAAGACCACGCGCTGATTGGACAATCAGGCGGGAGCATTAAATGCTGACAGTTTGTCCGCAACATTTGAATTCCGTCTCGACGATATTTCCAGCTTTATGACGATACTGACAGCATTACGTCGATATGGATAATATCTCGACGACATGACTATGTTGATGCCTTAGACCTTGGTGGATCTACAAGTCTTCTAGCTTCTGCCTCTGATGCTGGTATCTCGGCGATACGAGATATCCCAGCGTTCCTGCATATATGATGATATGCTATCTCTGACTGTGTCGTCGTGATCTTCTTCCTTGTAGTCTGTCGTCGTAATCACTTTGTTCTTTCGACGACATGAGCGATATCATGTCGATAGACTATGCTTGTCTTCAGCTGTCCTTCTTCAGTCTTCTTGATGTCATGCCTTCTTTACGACGATGTATGTTCTTCTCGACGACATGGCTACTTTGATGATGTCAACGATGCTGCATCTTCTCGACGACATTCCTTCCTTGGATATCTTCATGTCTTCTCTGCATTCGACGATCTTCTTTCTGCGTTCGACGAACAACATTCTACGTTCAACGAACTTCATTCTTCTATCCCGTCTCTACGTTCGACGAACTTCATTCTTCGTTCGACGAACTCACCAAGTCTCTGTGTTTTCTTCGGTCCTTTCTTTTCGTTCGACGAACTTCATTCTGCATTCGACGAACAGTATTGTGCGTTCGACGAACTGTATTCTGCGTTCGACGAACTCGCCTATTCTTCCTGAGATTTTAAGCCAAAGAAGTAATCAAATACAAAGTGAAGTTTTCTTGACTTGGTGACTTCTTCAAATCAGGAATCATGTGGGCAAGATTCCCAAAACTTCTTCCTCTTCTTGGACTCCCCTCCCCCACTCAGCGAGTGGTATCATCTTGCGGAGTCAACTGGCACACCTCAGCACTCGGTAGGCTGGAGAATAGCTGCCATCCTAGCAGATCTCGCCCACTCCCTTCTGCCATTGCTTCCTTCCAGTGTCGCTGACCTGGGGAATTCTCGCCTATCGGCTGGGGTGCAACCACTGGGACTGCGGGTGTCTTGAATCGCTTCGGGAGGCGAATGCGAGATGCAAGGTTTATAAGATCTCTAGCTTGAAGCCCTCAAACATCCCCATTGTCACCCCATTCGCGGGTGGTGGCGAGTTTCCTGGGTCGTATCTTTCCCCTTCACCTCCATCCATGGAGCTCAGCTTGGAATTTTTCTTGTATAAGCTACGGTCCACGCTCACCGCACCAAAAATGTTGAAAATGTCAACCAGTCTCTAGAGGAGTTCAGACAAACAGGGGGTTGCAACCTACACTTACTTCTCCCTCACGAGCACACATGACTATTGCTGAAGAAATTAGAATTGACCTAAAGCTGCAGCGAGAAGGTCTTGCCACACACCCGGAAGATCTTAGAGAGCTTCCCCTCACAACCCAATGCTGAACTGGGTGTTAAAATTGCGGAGTAGGATCAAAGAATATACACCAGAAGACATCAAATCCAATGAAAATAAAGTAACCAGTGACAATGAAGGACAAAAAGAACATAATTGACTACAATCCTATTACAATGCGTTGCATACATGGCGAGACATGATTTATGAGAGCAAACTTAGATGAGAAGAACAAGCAACAAAACAAGCATATGGCAACTAGAAAACTGAGACCGCCAAGACCGCTCAAACTCCGCAAGATCGCTGGCTTCCCTGAGACCGCGCGAACAGGAGAGGTTGCTGACCTCCAAACTGCCAGACCGCCAATCACAGATTGAACAACCCGCTGCTTATTGCAACTGCTGAAAACTAAACTGTCCGCACTTCTGATCACCAGACCGCACGGTCACAAGATCAAGAAGTAACATGCGAACACTTGATGTAGAACTGCTCACTGCCGCAAGACCGCACTCAAGACCGCCTGACCATTTATGGTCGCCTGATCAACTGAGTCCGCTGCAAACAGATCAAGAACTTCAAACACATTTCGCCTAGACGAGACCGCTGGCGAGCTGGTTATTCAAAGTTAGAAAGAAGGGAAGAATGCTGACGGTAGACCGCTGGCCGCTAACCTGCGAACACAACTAACCGGTCAACTACTTCAGACCGCGCGACCTCAAACAAGAGACCAGCACAATCAAACCAAACTTTAGTTCTTACAGTTCTTGCATATGAATGGCTACCCCTGCACCTCTATTTATAGGCAAGCAAATGGATGTCGTCACCGCCACAGAGGAATACAGTCACCTTCCTTACTAAAATTTGCGGTCTCCAGAAGCAGACCGCGCGGTCTTCATATGACCTTATTACACTTAATCAAAACTATCCAAGAAAGACAGCTTGCTAAGAACAACCCGGCAGACCGCCCGGTTTCATATAAGAACAAAGACATATAATTATCTGACCGATCAAGTGCAGACCGCCAGAATTAAGCTCATATAACCTGCCCAGTCTCTTATAATATCGGAGCCACAGCAGACCAAAGTAATTGACCGCATAAGCGACCTCCAGTACCAGACCGCCCAGTCTCAAGCAGAACAGGAACACTTGGGCACAACCGGCAAACCATAATAGGATGCCAACACCAGAGCACGCGCAAACTGCGCGGTCTCTGTGGTCTCCAAAAGTAGACCGCCCAGACACTCCACTTCCACTTCAAAAATTTAACACTCCCCCTTGAAGTTGGAAGTGGAAGTCAGCACGAGTAGAATCCTCAACCGATCAAACTGTCCCTTCGACAACGGCTTCGTAAAGATGTCCATGACATTATCCTTGCTCTGCAAATGCTCAACCATAAGAGATCCCTCCAACACCTTCTCCCGAATGAAATGATGTTGAATCTCTATGTGCTTGGTTCGTGCATGACAAACTAGTTTGTTCACTAGTTTGAGGGCACTCTCATTGTCACCTCGAAGTAGAGTAGGACCTCGCACCTCCCTATGAATGTCCTCCACAAGCCTCCTAAGGCAGATGACTTCCTGAGCTGCCAAAGCCGAAGCTTTGTACTCCGCTTCTGTAGTGGAGAGAGACACAAAATCTTGCTTCTTGCTGCACCATGATATATCTATAGAGCCTGCAATAAAGACGTATCAAGAAGTCGATCTCTGATCATCTAAATCTTCTCAATAATCAGCAGCCATGTATCCATGCAAGAAAAGCCCAAGTCCTTCCCATAGAAGAGACCCAAAACAGAGGTAGACTTTATGTACTTCAAAATTCTTCTAGCCGCCATAAGATGAGGTTTCCGAGGCTCCGCCACAAACTGACTCACTCGGCCAACCACATTAGAGATATTCGGCCTCGTGATCGTCAAGTAAATCAAACTTTTGACCAAAGCCCAAAACACCGAAGGACTAGAAAGAACCTCTCCCTCACCACGTCAAAGTATCATGCCAACCTCCAGTGGAGTAGAGCTGCTCTTCCCACCTTCCATGCCGAATCGCTTCACAATTCGTTGTGCATATCCCTTCTAGGAAACATGTATACCACCCTCTTTCCTCTCCACTTCGAGTCCAAGGAAATGGTGGAGCTCCCCCAAGTCCTTCATCTCAAATCTGATAGCTAACTCAGCTCGGCTCAAAGTCTAGCTACCTCCACCTCAGAATTTCCCCTGACGATCATATCGTTAACATAAAGCAACACCAAGACCTGAAGCTCCCCGGTCTTCTTTACGAATAAGCTTGAATCAGAATCAAAAGCAAAGTATCCGCAGAACTGGAGGTATTCTGCTATCTTGCCATACCACGCCAAAGGATCTTGCTTCAAGCCGTAAAGAGTCATCTTGAGCTTGCACCCATGTCTTGGGTAGACTTCAGAAACATAGCCAGGTGGCTTATCCATGAAAATTTCCTTGTCAATCTCGTCGTAAAGGAAAGCATTCTTCACGTCGAGTTGCCAACTTTTCCACCCTTGGCAAGCTGCCAATACGATCACCACCCTAAATAAAGTCATCTTGGCAATGAGGTTGAAGGTTTCTTCATAATCTTCCCCATACTTCTGAGAGAATCCTCGAGCTACAAGGTGAGCCTTGTATCGCTCAATGCTTCCATCAGCCTTCTTCTTCAGCTTGAAAACCCACTTGCAAGTCACTGGAGTAACTGATGAGTCCTGATCATATACACATATTTGGACTCATCTAGGCCGGTTTTCTAGTCGTTTCACTGCACTTTAGCCCTGTTTCAGCTCATATTTGTCTTTCTATGCTAGGTGCACTTCTTGTCCTAATTTGGTGTGTTTTATGCTTATTCCCTTTTGATAGCCTTATCGTTTTGTTGAGTGCCACTTTCAGTGGCCTGATTAGCATTTCTGTAGAAACAGGAGTCGTGCAGGTGTTCCTGGTAAAATTCTGTACAGGAACACTGTGCACGATCACTGGTTCGATTGCGCACGACCACTGGTCGTGCGCCGCTGATCGTGTGCACTTAACCCTTTTTTCTGAGTTCTATCTCGGACAGTGCGCACGACCACCTGCGATAGTGCGCACGACCACCGGTCGTCCGCCACTGTTCGTGCGCACTTAACATCAATTTCATGAGTTCTGTTTCGACCAGTGAGCACGACCACCTACGATAGTGCGCACGACCACCGGTCGTGCGCCTCTGGCCGTGCGAACATGGTATTTTATAAATTTCTTACTTTGCAGGCTCCACCCCGGCAGGCGCACGATCACAGAATTCCAGCGCGCACGACCACTGGTCGTGCGCCAATGACCGTGCGCAGTATTTATTCCAGCGCCTATATAAAGTCCTGATCCGCAGATTAGGGATACGGGGGGGGGGGGGGGGGGGGGGGTTCCGGGAGCGCGATTTACCGTCCGTATGCCGCCTTTTTCCACTTCCAGACACCTCCACCTCATCTTCTCCGCAAGGGGAAGTCATCTCCAGCCATTCTAAGCAATCCTCCATCGTCCGGGAGCATTCTCCGCCCTCCGCAAGCACTCAAGCAAGCCATCTCCAGTTCGGTCCGGTGAAAAGAATAGTCATCCTGAGGTAGAAGACGACGGAAGCACGTGGAGAGGTCGTGACAGTCTCTCAACGCCGGAAGCACAGTCCGCCCGAGTCCGGAGGTAGCTTGACAAACTACCATTCCGGCCGTGAACGGCCGCTAGTCTTCGTCCATTGGTTGATTTCTTCCTCCCCCTTTTGTTGTACTTCTTTGAATCATTTAAACTTGAATATCATGATGTTTAGTTTAAATGCAATGGTTGTTTCTTATCCGTTCTTCAGTATTTGCTTGTGATGCGTCTCACCTTCACTCACTCACTCACGCACTCATCGTGTTCGATTCGCGTTAGCAAGAGCTAACGGCGATTTGCAAAGACGTGTTTGCGACCCTCACTTCCCGCACTAGTGATCACTTCATTCGCACGCGCACCGTCCATCCACCTCACGAAGCTCGGCATCGCGGCCGTTGCATCCATCTCACCTTGTGAAGCGGTGATTTCGACCCGCATTTCTTTTATTGTTGTTAACGGTAGGAAACCAAATCAAAACCCCCACTTTCTGTGATTGTTCCCGCTTGTGTAACAATTGTCACACAACGCAATTCGTTCACCCAACCTGCATTCCTCAAGAGACCGACACTCGGGGATCCTATTCCCAACATTTATTACTTGCGCGACCGGTGCACTTGCCGAACATCGCATCAAGTTTTTGGCGCCGTTGTCGGGGAGTGTTCAGGCGTGTAACGTCTTAAGTTGTGAACTTCTGTTACAAGAGCAGCTGTTTTTGACTTTCTTTGCTTTGTTTTCTTTTGGTTGAGATTGTGCATGCAAAGACAAGCCGCGGGGGAACTTGTACCCTTTGATCCCGAGATCGAACGGACCGCTCGCGCACGAAGGCGCGCAGCAGCCGTACAAGCGGTAATGGGTGACAACATAAACCCAGATGATGCTGAACCAAGAGTACCCAACGTGGAGCAGCACCATCCTGGAGGTGAGCAAGAGGTAGTTAGACCTCGGCCCCGAACGATGAGAGATTATACCACTCCGACAGCTGGGAGTGTGTATCCTGGGTTTGGTCCCAACATTATGAACAACCAGTTTGAGATCAAACCTGCGATCTTGAACATCATCCGGAACAATGCTCAGTTTTCCGGGATGGCCAGTGAAGATCCACACCTGCACCTGGCAGAGTTTTCTGATATCTGCGGAACCTTCCGCTACGCTGGGATTCCTGACGATACAGTCAAGCTGCAACTGTTCCCCTTCTCACTTCGCGATAAGGCCAAGGTGTGGCTCCATTCCATTCCTCCTGGGACCACTGCGACTTGGCATGTTCTCGCCTTCAAGTTCCTGGCCAAATTCCACCCCGTTGATAAAATTGTGAGCCTGCGGCGAGAGATCGCTACCTTTCGCCAAGCTGACCAAGAGACCCTTGCCGAGGCGTGGGAGCGCCTTAATGATCTTCTCCGCCGCTTCCCGAACCACGAGCTCCAAACTTGGAACGTGGTAAAGACATTCTACTTCGCGATCGAGCCCAACTACCGGGCGATGATTGATGTTGCTGCGGGTGGTACTCTAATGAACCATACTCCAGAGGAGGCTCTTCGAATTCTGCGAGACACCGCCTCCCACAACACATTTTGGACTGCCGGGAGGAATGCACCAAGAAGCGCCCGTGGTCTCTTCGTGGTCGATTCACTCCCGCCTACATCCGCACCGGCTGCTGTCATTACGTGTGAAGGATGTGGTGGCGGCGGAAACCACGCGTATGAATGTTCGGGCAATGATTTATCAGGTGACTTCTCGCACTTTTCTTTAAATGAATCTGTTAATTTTGTTGGTAATCAACCTAAGGGGGTGCCGTTTAATAACACGTATCATCCGGGAGTGAGAAGTCACCCAAACTTCTCATGGAACCCCAACGCATTTGGCCAACGATGGGCACCGGGGCAGCATCAAAACGATGTCTACGCCTCCGGGAGCCAAACAAGGCCACCTCACCCGGAATATAACCAAGGCCCCCCAGCTCCCAAAAAGAGTAACTTGGAGGAGATGATGGAAAAATTTATGCAAGCGGCTAACTCAAACATGGTTAACTAAACCGCCTCCATGCGGAACTTGGAAACACAGCTGGGCCAATTGGCCCAAGTGCTCACCGAGTGGTCGCATGGAACTCTCCCTAGTAACACTGAAAAAATCCAATAGACCAAGGGAAGAGTCTTGGCGATGCGGAAGTGGGTCAGCCGCGTGAGTTAGTAATCTCCTGTTCCATTAATAAAATTGAAACTAAGGCTTTGTGTGATTCCGGCTCCTCCCGCAACGTCATTGCTTTGCAAGACGTTGATAAATTGCAACTTGAAATTAACACGGAGGACAGGAAATCTCTTGTGCTTGCAAATGGCGCCATCATACAATCGGAAGGGGAAGTTAAAAATGTAGAGGTTATAGTTGAGGGGACAATGGTGGTTGCTGATTTTCAAGTGTTAGGACCCCGGGAGAATCACTCCATCCCTATCTTGGGTGTACCGTTCTTGAAAGACAGCGGTGCCACCCTTGATTTTTCTGTGGGTTGTGTCCTCCTACCCAATAAGGTGCCTTTGTCCACTTGCCCCAAGACTATAACTGAAACATCCATTTGCCCCCCTCCTTTTATTTTTGATGAATCACTGAGTTGCGCAGGGGATAAGAAAGATGATGGATCATCTGAAGGAGAAAAGGAAGAGTACCAGTCAAGTGGAGAGGAAAAAGTAGATGCTCGGAGAAACTATAATTCCAAGAGGGAGGAGGACGGCAGTCCTGAACATTTTGAGCTGAACTTGATTCGGGATGACATCCCATTATTCTCTTGCATTGAATCATGTAATAAACTAGTTAAGCGTTCCATCTCTTGGGCTGATCTGGTCGTCACTGCGGCGACAGAAGTGACGTCACCCACTACTAAGTTCATAGAATCTGAAAACATTCAACGTTGGCAGTCTCCGACTGTCGCTAAACTTAAACAAGAGAAGCGTCTACGCGATGCGCGCTCTGCTGCTCTCCGTGGCAAGAGGGCGGAGGTTAGGGGAACACTGGGTGACACCAGTGTTGGCCCTAAAGCCTTCACCTCCCGCCTTCAAGCTTTGGGAGACGGGCACCATAAAAGCGCCTACAGCTGATTTTCTTTTTATCTCTTATTTTGTGAAACTCTCTCTTTCATGCACTTTTTATTTAATTTCTGTGCTCTGTAAACAATTATAATACAGGTATTTGGTCCAGCTTAAGGACATAAAATAAAAACGCTGCTGGGAGACAACCCAGATTTGTTGATTTCTGTTTTTCTAACATGTTTCAATTCAGTTTTTATACATTTTTGCTTTTGTTTTGCGGAGCTCACCCACCTTGCAGGTATTCATTGCACATCTTATAAGGTGGTGGTTGTGATTCTTCGTGTGGTGGTGGGGCGGCCTCGGTCAGTCACGCGTCTTCTGGTATGCTCACTACCTGAGCATGGGGTAACCTCTCTCCCTTTCTCTTTCTGATTTTCATTTTAATATCATGTGATGTACTTCTTAGGTTAAGTCTGGGGGAGAGCTAGTATGTGTTACCCAATGCACGTGCACACTGCATATGCATACTAGAAGCTTTTATTGATTTATTTCGTTTAGGTCATTGCATCACACACCACATGCAACCACTTGAGCGCGTGCTTAGCTGTGTGTGTGTGCCGCGAGTTAAACTCATTTCTTGAGCAAGATTCGGGCAAATCATCGTGCTGACTTAGGATTGTGAAACGGAGTAAAATGTTGACTCCTGCAGTGTCCTAGTCGAGTGCTCTCGTTTCATGTAGAAATTTGAGTAGATTTAATTTTTCTGTATGCTTATAGTTTTATATTTTTCTATTTGCGTCATTACTGTTTATTCTACTCAAAAATGGTGAATTCGGTGTGAATCAAACGGTAGCTTAGGGATGTGTGTAGCCGGGCATTAGGTTTGCATTGCTCGAGTCGGGAGGACGGATAGTCTTTTTCGTTGGCTAAGAACTTGCCCCAAGCTATTCTCGAAGCATGGGTATAGGTTAGTTCAGTGCACGAACGTGATGTAGGCCTTCATTTTGGCCCGGTTGAGCTTTGTACCAATCCTAATGTCTTATCCTCGTTAGCCCCGTTGTGCCTACCCCTTCTTTTGATTCAGCTCCACCATTATTTCACCAAAGCCTCATAGTCGATCCTAGTCGCGCACCCAAGTCGAGCTTTAGTATTTTATATATTCATTCAGGGTGTTGATGTGGTGAATATTTTTGTGAAAATGTGGATGTGCTTCAATGTTTAATCTGCTGATTTTGTTGTGAAAAGAAAAGAAAAAAAATAGAAAAGAGAAAAAGAAAATTGAAAAAAAAAATGGACAATGAAAGAAAAAGTTTAATTGAAAATAATTGTTGATTTGTATTTGGGAGTGGGCAGTGCACACACCCATTGTTAAAAAGTTAAGTCTGGGGGTGTGGTGTACTCGCATATATTTGGGTTAGCGGATAGATTATTTTTTTGTTTATGCTAGCTCATTTGGGTTTGGTGTGTAGCCTCCATGTTTATCCTTGTTTACCTCACAGAAACCCAAGCCCCATCTTCACCTAAAGTCCTACTGATTCGTGAGTGAGCCAAACCAGTGCCGTGGAGAGAGTGCGAACAGGCAAGCCTATGGTCACCGACATTGGTGGATTCCTTTGGAGGTTGTCCTGAGCCCCGATCTTTGGCAATGCTCACCTTTGCGATTAGTTTATTTTCTCCCTACGCGTGACCGAATGATTCGCCGTGATTCTATTTTTGAGTAGTAATAAATTTTTGATACGCATTTGAGAAAAGTACAAACTGTTATGCATACTTAGAAATTTCCTCTGTTATATTTTTATGCGTGCGAGCACGCGACTTCGCATGGTACTCGGTGTCGCAATTTCTCTGTCAGCTAGTTGTTTTTCCCCGTCTGCTTAGATTTTGTTTGCTCGGGACGTGCAAACAGGTAAGTCTGGGGGTGTGATGAGTCCTGATCATATACACATATTTGGACTCATCTAGGCCGGTTTTCTAGTAGTTTCACTGCACTTTAGCCCTGTTTCAGCTCATATTTGTCTTTCTATGCCAGGTGCACTTCTTGGCCTAATTTGGTGTGTTTTATGCTTATTCCCTTTTGATAGCCTTATCGTTTTGTTGAGTGCCACTTCAGTGGCCTGATTAGCATTTCTGTAGAAACAGGAGTCGTGCAGGTGTTCTTGGTAAAATTCTGTATAGGAACACTGCGCACGATCACTGGTTCGATTGCGCACGACCACTGGTCGTGCGCCGCTGATCGTGTGCACTTAACCCTTTTTTCTGAGTTTTGTCTCGGACAGTGCGCACGACCACCTGCGATAGTGCGCACGACCACCGGTCGTGCGCCACTGTTCGTGCGCACTTAACATCAATTTCATGAGTTCTGTTTCGACCAGTGCGCACGACCACCTACGATAGTGCGCACGACCACCGGTCGTGCGCCTCTGGTCATGCGAACATGGTATTTTATAAATTTCTTACTTTGCAGGCTCCACCCAGGCAGGCGCACGATCACAGAATTCCAGCGCGCACGACCACTGATCGTGCGCCAATGACCGTGCGCAGTATTTATTCCAGCGCCTATATAAAGTCCTGATCCGCAAATTAGGGATACGGGGGGGGGGGGGGGGGGTTCCGGGAGCGCGATTTACCGTCCGTACGCCGCCGTTTTCCACTTCCAGCCACCTCCACCTCATCTTCTCCGCAAGGGGAAGTCATCTCCAGCCATTCTAAGCAATCCTCCATCGTCCGGGAGCATTCTCCGCCCTCCGCAAGCACTCAAGCAAGCCATCTCCAGTTCGGTCTGGTGAAAAGAATAGTCATCCTGAGGTAGAAGACGACGGAAGCACGTGGAGAGGTCGTGACAGTCTCTCAACGCCGGAAGCACAGTCCGCCCGAGTTCGGAGGTAGCTTGACAAACTACCATTCCGGCCGTGAACGGCCGCTAGTCTTCGTCCATTGGTTGATTTCTTCCTCCCCCTTTTGTTGTACTTCTTTGAATCATTTAAACTTGAATATCATGATGTTTAGTTTAAATGCAATGGTTGTTTCTTATCCGTTCTTCAGTATTTGCTTGTGATACGTCTCACCTTCACTCACTCACTCACGCTATCATCGTGTTCGATTCGCGTTAGCAAGAGCTAACAGTGATTTGCAAAGAGGTGTTTGCGACCCTCACTCCCCGCACTAGTGATCACTTCATTCGCACGCGCACCGTCCATCCGCCTCACGAAGCTCGGCATTGCAGCCGTTGCATCCATCTCACCTTGTGAAGTGGTGATTTCGACCCGCATTTCTTTTATTGTTGTTAACGGTAGGAAACCAAATCAAAACCCCACTTTCTGTGATTGTTCCCGCTTGTGTAACAATTGTCACACAACGCAATTCGTTCACCCAACCTGCATTCCTCAAGAGACCGACACTCGGGGATCCTATTCCCAACATTTATTACTTGCGC
The DNA here is from genome assembly GCA_033032865.1 of Dactylorhiza incarnata. Lineage (NCBI taxonomy): Eukaryota > Viridiplantae > Streptophyta > Magnoliopsida > Asparagales > Orchidaceae > Dactylorhiza > Dactylorhiza incarnata. The sequence continues at coordinate 11,041,058 of JAWHQI010000015.1, forward strand.
GACCGGTGCACTTGCCGAACATCGCATCAGTAACACCCTCAACTTCAGGCACCAAGTCCCAAGTATCATTCTTCCTGAGGGAAGCCATCTCTTCATCCATGGCATCTTCCCATTCCTTGATTCCAACATCGTTTTCAAAGCAATATGGCTCTCTCTGATCCAAGGGACCTGTGAAGAAACATGAGACGAAGCTCACCAAGTTTCCTCCAGTATACCGATTTGGTGGAATGATAGTGCTCTTGGTCCTCCGTAAAGCTTTACTCTGCTCCACCTCTTCAACTACTCTTTCTGGAATAGCTCTTCTTTCAGGTAAACTTGGAGCATTGCTCCCCCTGCTTCCAGAACCTGAAGCACCTGACCCAGAGCTAAAAACACCTTGAGCACCTGGAGAAATAGGCAAGTCCACCAGAACTTCTTGAGTAGTTTCTTCAAGTCCACCATCTACCATGCTTCCTTGTAACTCAACAGATGAGCTACCTTGGTATGATGTCAATTCATCAAATACCACATCCCTTGAGACCACATCTCTCTGTGTCTCTGGATCCATTGATGTGTGAATCTAGCACACTGCTATAGGCGGTAGCAAGACTGCGGCACGAAATGGCAGTGTACCGATCGTTCAAGTAATATAAAATGGGAGTGAATCCCCAAGTATCCATCTCGAAGAAACACAGTAAGGTGGAGTTAATTTTCGAGGCAGGACTTGAGATTGAAGTCCTTTAGGTCGGATGAATGCGAAAGGGGGGTGATTTGGTTTGTGGAAAATAAACGAAAACAACTACTCAACTACTCCTATGCAGGCCTTGATCGCACTGCTTCGCTAGGCGGGATGGAAACTACGTAGGCCTTGAACGCACTACTTCTCATGGGAGGATGGACGAGTAGGCAAGCAGATGGAGTGGTAAGTGCGGAATCGAACTGTGCAAGCCTTGAGCACACTGCTTCATTAGGCGAATGGATTACACGGGCCGCTATGCCACGCTTCGCTAGGCGGATGGAAGAGTAGGCTTGCGGATGGAGTGGGTCGCACCGGTGGAATGGTTTTGAGAGCCGTTAGCACACCTTGACTAGGCGAATGGAGTGGTGGATGAAGTGGTGGATGGAGAATGGATGGGGGCGCACCTCATACACACATATGAATAATATGAACTCATAAGCATGAATTAAACATTACAAAGCAAGATTCATAGTGCACATCATCAAAATGTAGAGAAATCTAGCATTTACAACAATCAATACAAAGAAAGAGAAAGCAAGGAATCGACCCAATCCGAAGCCTTGTCGAAGATTCATGGTTGGAATCGCTGGGCTATCAATCCGCGTCCAAGCTCGGTCCTCAACTGTGTCCGGGGTAGAGAAGGATGTCACTACCTTCTAATGGCCCGTCTTCTTCGTGTCACGATCCGGCCGCACGACCAAGCTTCCTTCTCCATGGATAATGGTGGATGTAGGGCTAGATCCCTCTCCTTGGAGCTTGAGGATGTTGGAGGCCGTCAAAAGGGGGGAAGAACCTGCAGAAAGGGCGAAAACGGCGGACTGGGCGGAGCAAAAGTCGATTCGGGTTAGGGCGGAAATCTGCGCTTTTATAGAGAACAATCAGAAATTTGGTCACGCACGACCGTGCGTGAACCGTGCGATATTAATCGAGAACAAAGGCCAGGAAAAGGAAGTAGGCGCGCCCGTGCATTTTACTCACGCACGGTCGAAACCGACCATGCGTAAAAATGCACGGGCAAATTCAGAAACCTCAAAATCCGGCAAATAAGAGGAGGTCGTGTGTTTTGTTCGCGCACGATTGAGACCAACCGTGCGTGAAGAAAACGCACGAGCGGGGCAGATCACCATACTGACCAGTCGATCATAGTGCACGACCGCAGCCGACCGTGTCTCAAGAAAACGCACGACCGTGTGATTCATACAGGATGAATTCTGGGCAATATGGACGATCTGCCCGCCTGCACAACAAATCCAAACGCTGGGAACAGACCTCCAGCATAAGTATAAAAGCATAAAAAGAATGGGGAGCACATTGTGCTTTCCCCCAACAATAAAGCGCACAATTGCACACTACAACAGGCCAACGAGTGCACTTCGTGAAGAAATGTGATTAAGTGAAATATAAGCAATAATGAACTAGAAGTGAAGTGCAAGTGCGTGAAAACAAGCCCAGATGAGTCCGAAAATGTGTATAAAATTGGGACTCATCACACCCCCAGACTTACCTATTTACGCGTCCCGAGCAAACAAATCCGGCGGGATAAGAAAATGGTAGTTAGCGTAGAGAATTGCAAAGAAAGAGTAGGATGCGAAGTATCATACTAATGCAAATAGAAATTCAGTAAAAGAAGATTCTATCTATACTATCTAATTTATAATAGTAAATGCGTAAATAAAGATTTAAGTTTACTCAGATGGTGAATCATGAAGAATTTTGCAATCATGCCCCGGTGTGAAAGTAGACAAGCCACTCAGTAGGGTGTTGCTAAAGACCGGAATTCAGGGATAAACCCGCTGAAATCCATCAACGTCGTGAGCCACAAGCTTGTCCGGTCACACTCTCTCCACGGTGCTAGCAAACTCAAAAGGTGAATCAGTAGGGCTTTCGGGTTTTTCGAGGCTTAGGTTACGGAATGATATACAATGATAAACATGATGGCTACGCAACCCAAATGAGCTAAAGGACATTGCTGCACCTGAACAAGCCCAAGAACAATGCCAGTGTGACACACCCCCAGACTTAGCTTGAAAACTGGGTGTGCACACATCCCACTCCAAATAAATACCAACTGAATTTTTCTATTACGCCCAAGGGGTTCTCTTTTCATTTCATTTTTTCAGATATTGCTTCTAACTTCATTTTTTTCAATTATTTTATCCCCCAATTGGTTTTCAAGAATGTATTCTGCACACAATATAATTTTTTTCACATCACAAAAAATTCATACATCACACCCAAACAAGAAATATAATTTCAGTTAACTCACTACTTGGTTGCGATAATAGGATAAGCTTCAGGTTTTGGTGATTGAAAGAAGAGCTGATACAAGGGAGGGGTAGGCAAAAATTGGTTTGCAAAGGTAAGCTTGTAGGTCATATAAATCAAAGCTCAAACTATCTAACTAGATGGCCTAAATCACGCTCAACATTGTGAGTCGCTCTCACCCATGCTTCAAGAGTCGCTTGGGGCAAGTTCTTAGCCCACGAGAAAGATAAACCTTCCTTCCGACTCGAGCAACGCACAACTAGCTCTCGCTTACACACAACACCGTGCTACCGCAAATTTCAGTCATATTCACCAAATGAGTAAAATAAATCAAAAACTACGCAAAAATACTAATTGTAAATTAAAAGCATAGAGATAATCTAATTTTACTCAAATTTCTATGCAAGCACGAATATGCGACTAGAACACTACTGGAGTCAACATCACACTCGACTTGCAATAGCTAAACTAACATCCTATTTCAAAATCCCAACCAAAATAAGCGTGAACAGAAGCACACAAACATGTGAGTGCGCGCTCATGTGGGTGTTGTGGTGTGTAAAGAAAATAAATAAAACATTTTAAGTAAAAGCTTATAGTATGCAGTGCAATAGTGCATGTGAGTGGGCAGATAAAATGACTCTCCACCAGACTTAAACTAAACAAACCACATAATGCATAACATGAAAAAAATAGAGCTAGGGGAAGAGAGTACCCAATGCTCAGCAAGTGAGCATACCAGAAGACGCATGAAAATTCAAGGTAAAGCCGCCATACGAAGAATCACGACCACCGCCTTCACAAATAGAAAATACCTGATGGGGTGAGCTCCGCAAAAGCAAACTAAAACAACACATAACTAACTAATTTTTGACAGAGAAAGAAAAAATATTAAAGACAAAAATAAGTAAGATAACTACTGGGGTTATTTTCATCCCAACACGACTTATTTAAAAACATAACAGTTCTAGCTAATGGGCGTATGAAAAAGGAAATGAACATGTAACTGTTCTAATATGCGTGTCGGTAGCGGGTACCGATACGGATACAGAACAGTTACCCCTCTACCTAAATAATAATACCTGCTTAACACAGGTGTAGAGGAAATAGGAAGTAAGAAGAGGAGGAAGACTGGTCCTCTCTCGTCTCACGACAAAATAAATCCTTGCCCAACAAGGTGTCATCTCCAGGGAGGCAGCAGGAGGAAAAGGCAATGAATGAGGCTTCCTCTATGGAGGTGGGGTCAACCTCCTCACATAAGAGGATGATCTCATCATTGACTTGAGCAACATGCTCCAAGTCCTCCTGGGGTACCTGTGAAGACTCAACCTACACAGGCTCAGATGAAGAAAGGGGATCAAGAAATAAAGAAGAAGAAGAACATAAATGGAAATCAATTGGGGGAGTGATCCCGGTCTCAATCCCATTAGGTTGGGGCAGTAAAATAATGTCGGCCATGTCATCAATGTTGCAAGGGTCGGCGAGATCAACAGTGGCCTTGCCCAGGATTTGGACTTCCTCCACTAGTGCTGAGGAAAGCTCCTCTTCACCTAGAAGGTTGTCCTCCTCCATTGGAGCAGGCATAACACATAGATCGCCAGCCTCATCCTGCGACACATCCTCAACAATGTCGTCAGAGACAAATGTAGTATGCACAATAAGGGGAGGAATAGTGCTTGGATAGAATTCAAGCACCGATTCCTCACAAAGAATCAAATCCATACACGGTGATATATGCACAGGGGAGATGGGCTCAGCCATGTCAGATCCTAGATCAGCCACAACTCTGATGATCATGTCTGCATCATTCCCTTCAAAACTTGAAGGTGATACATCAACGTAATTAGAGGTGGAAGGTGTGCTGTCAGAGTTAGGAGTTGGGGCGATCCGGATATCTGGCTCGTCATCCTCGTCCAATTGGTGAAGAAATGCAGCACAATCCTTCAAGGCATGATCCATGCTCCGACAAAACAAGCATTATTTTGCATTTTTCTTCGGCTCAAATTGAATCGGAGATGAATGCAAAAAGGGCATGTGCGGAGCGGAAGAGTAGCCATAGGGCTTACGCACACCATATGGAGTACCAGACGAAGTCGGTGCTCCATATACTGGGCCTTGAGTCATAGGGCTACTATCTCCCTTTGGACATCTATCACTAGCATGAGATATATCTCCGCACAAATGACAACGAATATTAAATGAAGCCCACATTGTGTGAAGATAACTAGATTCAAAAGGAAAACACTATTGTGCAAAATACTACACCTAGCAATAATTACTAAGGCAACCTAATATAAAACAGGAAAACAGAATAAGAAGAACTGAAATAAAATAAAGGATGCAATTTACAAATGGAAGGGCTTCTCTCTCAGATTCTCCCTCTCCAGAAAAATCACACGAATGCGTTCCCCGACAACGGCGCCAAAAACATGATGCGTGAATCTAGCACACCGCTATAGGCGGTAGCAAGATTGCGGCACGAAACGGCAGTGTATCGATCATTCAAGTAATATAAAATGGGAGCGAATCCCCAAGTATCGATCTCAAAGGAACACAGTAAGGTGGAGTTAACTTTCGAGGCAGGACTTGAGATTGAAGTCCTTTAGGTCAGATGTATGCGAAAGGGGGGGTGATTTGGTTTGTGGAAAATAAATGAAAACAACTACTCAACTACTCCTATGCAGGCCTTGAGCGCACTGCTTCGCTAAGCGGGATGGAAACTACGTAGGCCTTGAACACACTACTTAGCAAGGGCGGATGGACGAGTAGGCAAGCAGATGGAGTTGTAAGTGCGGAATTGAACTGTGCAGGATTTAGCGCACTGCTTCGTTAGGCGAATGGATTACACGGGCCGCTATGCCACGTCTCGCTAGGAGGATGGAAGAGTAGGCTTGCAGATGGAGTGGGTTGCACCGGTGGAATGGTTTTGAGGGTCGTTAGCACCTCTTGACTAGGCGAATGGAGTGGTGGATGAAGTGGTGGATGGTGAATGGATGGGGGCGCACCTCCTACACACATATGAATAATATGAACTCATAAACATGAATTAAACATTACAAAGCAAGATTCATAGTACACATCATCAAAATGTAGAGAAATCTAGCATTTACAACAATCAATACAAAGAAAGAGAAAGCAAGGAATCGACCCAATCCGAAGCCTTGTCGAAGATTCACGGTTGGAATCGCTGGGTTGTCAATCCGCATCCAAGCTCGGTCCTCAACTGCGTCCGGGGTAGAGAAGGCTGTCACTACCTTCCAATGGCCTGTCTTCTTCGTGTCACGATCCGTCCGCACGACCAAGCTTCCTTCTCCTTGGATAATGGTGGATGTATGGAGAGATCCCTCTCCTTGGATCTTGAGGATGATGGAGGCGGCCAAAAGGGGCGGAGAACCTGCAGAAAGGGCGAAAACGGCGGACTGGGCGGAGCAAAAGTCGATTCGGGTTAGGGCAGAAATCTGTGCTTTTATAGAGAATAATCAGAAATTTGGTCACGCACGGTCGAACGCACGACCGTGCGTGAACCGTGCAATATTAATCGAGAACAAAGGCCAAGAAAACGAAGTAGGCGCGCCCGTGCGTTTTACTCACGCACGGTCGAATCCGACTGTGCGTAAAAATGCACGGGCAAATTCAGAAACCTCGAAATCCGGCAAACAATAGGAGGCCGTGCGTTTTGTATGCGCACGGTTGAGACCAACCATGAGTGAAGAAAATGCACGAGCGGGGCAGATCACCATATTGACCAGCCGATCATAGCGCACGAACGCAGCAGACCGTGCGTCAAGAAAACGCACGACCGTGCGATTCATACAGGATGAATTATGGGCAATATGTACGATCTGCCCGCCTGCACAACACATCCAAACGCTGGGAACACACCTCCAGCACTAGTATAAAAGCTTAAAAAGAATGGGGAGCACATTGTGCTTGCCCCCAACAATAAAGCACGCAATTGCACACTACAACGGGCCAACGAGTGCACTTCGTGAAGAAATGTGATTAAGTGAAATATAAGCAATAATGAACTAGAAGTGAAGTGCAAGTGCGTGAAAACAAGCCCAGATGAGTCCGAAAATGTGTATAAAATTGGGACTCATCATCCATACATCACCAACCCTTCTCCCGGTCATCATAACCGACGAAGACTAGCTTCCTTGCTTTCGCATCTAGCTTCATTTTGAGGGCATTAAGAACATGCACATAGAAGGTAGTTCTGAACACTCTAAGGTGTTCCACCGTAGGCTATATCTTGAACATCAATTCATGAGGGTCTTCATGTTGATGGGACTTAGAGGCATCCGATTGATGGCATTAGTTGCACAAGACATTCCATCTGCCCAGAAGGACATTGGAATATTCTTGGCATGAAGCCAACATTTGCAATACCATTCTGTTGTGGAGTGTGAGCACAAGAGTGCTCTCTCCGGATGTCATGCTTCCTGCAGAAGTTGAAGAATGCATTTGAGGTGAACTCCCCTCCATTGTCGGTTCTGAACTTCTTTATAATTGTTTGCGATGAATACATTGCTAAGAGAGGTAGAGAGAGAATAATGAGAAGCCTGTTTTAAGAGAAAAAACGTTTCAAATCGTCTCCACTCCAGGTATTTGCTATCTCGTTTCGGTCATAAGTGCTGAGGCGATAAGCCCCATTTTCAATACTTGTTTTATGATATAAGGACCTGCCCAATTTAGGTTTAATTTTCCGACTGAGCTGGATCTAGCTGCTGCATCTACCTTCTTTAAAACCAGGTCTCCAGTAGCGAACTCTTTGATTCTTATATTTTTATCGAAATATCTCGTCATTCTTCTTTTTATCTCTTCTTGCCTTATTACAGCTTCGTCTCTTAATTCTTCAATTAAGTCGAGGCTATGTTTGATGACTTCATTATTATCTCCTATCCAAGTATCCTTGTTTTGTTGAGCCAATAAGACCCTGGGACTTTTTACCTCAAGCTCGATTGGAATTAAAGCTTCTGAACTATGAGATAATTTGAAGGGGGTTTCACCAGTCGCACTTGTTGGGGTAGTTCAGAGTCCAGAGAACTGCCGGGAGTTGTTCTGCCCAATTGCCCTTGATATTTTCTACCTTTTTTTTAGAAGGTTCAGGATACATTTATTAGCTGCTTCTACCTGCCCATTGCTCCTTGGATGATGGACTGATGCAAATCGAAGCTCAATTCCTATTTCATCATAATAGTTAATCATCTTTGAATTGTTAAACTGAGGTCCGTTGTCTTTTATTATGGCCATGGGAATTCCATGCCTGCAGATAATTTCTCCCCAGATGAAATTTTTTACTATCTGGGTAGTTGTTTTAGCTAAAGCTTTTGCTTCAATCCATTTGCTGAAGTAATCTATCATAACCAGAATAAAACGCCTTTGTCCACTTGTAGTGGGAAAAGGTCCTAGAAGATCCATTCCCCATACTGCGAACGGCCAAGGAGTCATGATGGACTTCAACTGTTGGGCATGATGATGCTGGAGCGGAGCAAACTTCTGACATTGAATGCACTTCTTAGCGTAGTTGGCTGCATCTTTCCTTATCTTGGGCCAAAAATATCCCTGCCTCAAAATCCTTTTTTTTAGAGTCTGTGCACCTGAATGACTACCACACTCACCTGAGTGTACTTCTCTGAGAATAATCGGGACTTCTTCTTCTGAGATGCACCTAGATAAAGGAGCTAAAAAAGTTTTTCGATATAAGATACCTAAGATTAGATAATAGTAAGCTGCTTTTAATCTGAACCTTTTTTTATCTTTTACACTAGCGTGGAATTCTCCTGATGAAAGATATGACATAAAGGGATCCATCCAGGAACTTTTATGATCGATCTGCATTACTGACTCTTCCTCAATTGATGGATGGAAGAGATCTGATGTGGTTCCTCCTGATGACAACCCGAATTTAGCTAAGTGATCTGCATCTGAATTTTCTGATTGAGGGATATGTTGGATAGTGAAACTCTTGAACTTTCCGATCTCTTGCTTTACCATCTTCTGATATTTCTTCAAGACTGGTTCTCTAGTTTCATAGGTGTTGTTTACTTGAGACGCCATAACTAATGAATTTGTTTTGACTTCGATATCTTTGATACCTAATTCTTTGGCGAAACGAAGTCCTGCTAAGAGGGCTTCATATTCTGCCTGATTATTGGTGACTGAAAAATGAAATTTCAAAGCTTGATTTATTCTAACTCCATTCGGGTTAACTAAGATTACCCCTGCTCCTGAAGAATTTTTTCCTGAAGCCCCATCGACATAGATTATCCAAGGTATAGGTTTTCCGATATCATCCTCAGGTTCATTATTTGCTGTATCAATTAAAAAATCAGCTAATACCTGTGCTTTTATGGTTGTTCGAGGAACATACGAGATGTTGAACTCACTTAACTCGATAGCCCATTTAGTCAACCTGCCTGAGTGTTCTGGCTTTTCTAGCACATTCTTTAGGGGTAGATCTGTTACTACTTGAATTGAATGGGCTTGAAAGTAAGGTATGAGCTTCTTAGCTGAAATGATAAGTGCTAAAGCAAGTTTTTCTAATATTAGATACCTGGTTTCCGCATTTTTCAGGATTCTACTGACGTAGTAAACTGGAAATTGTTTCTTCTTTTCCTCCCTTACTAAAACTGAGCTAAATGCATCGGCACCAACACCTAAATACAAGAATAAATTTTCACCCTCACGGGGGCTTTGGAGGAGAGGGATCGATGTTAGTTGTTTCTTCAGCTGGGTGAATGTTGAATCACATTCTTCTGTCCACTCAAACTTGGAGGCTTTCCTGAGAATTCTGAAGGGAGCACTTTTATCTCCTGATCGAGATATAAATCGGCCTAACCCTGCCATTCTACCTCCCAACTGTTGAACTTCTTTTGGTGACCTCGGCGGTGCCATTTCAAGAATTGCCTTAACCTTATCTGGATTAGGTTCAAGGCCATCTGGAGTCAAAAGATGTCCTAAAAACTTACCCTTGTTAGTGCCAAAAACACATTTCAGCGGGTTGAGCCTATATTGAACACTCAGAGTGTTGAGAAGGTTTCTTCAAGGTCTTCTAGGTGAACTGAAAATTGTTTACTTATGATAAGAATGTCATCCACATATACTTCAAGATTTCTGCCTTTTTGTTTTTTGAATACGAAATCCATCATTCTCTGATAGGTTGCTCCTGCATTCATTAAACCAAAAGACATTACTTTATAACAAAAACATCCATTATTTGTTATAAAAGAGATGTGAGGAATATCTGGTTTATGCATTTTGATCTGATGATAACCCGAGAATGCATCTAGGAAGCTCATGTAGCAAAATCCAACTGCTGAATCAACCAGAGAATCTATGTGGGGTAAAGGATAACAATCCTTTGGACAGGCTTTATTGAGCTTGGTGAAGTCTACACACATTCTCCACTTGCCGCCGGGCTTTTTTACCATAACTATGTTTGAGACCCAGTCAAGGTATTGTACTTCCTGGATAAAACCAGCTTTGAGAAGCTTTTGGAGTTCTTCTCCAATTGGTTCGGCAAGAGTATCTGTTACTGCTCGTTTCTTCTGTTGAACCGGTTTAAAAGTTGGAACTATGTTTAAATGATGACAGGCTATATCAGGATCCATTCCTGGCATGTCATTTGCGGACCAAGCGAATATGTTTAGATTTCTGAATAAGCAAGTTGTTAACTCTTCTTTTTCGTTTTCGGAAAGTTCGGCGTTAATTGAGAGTGTTTTGTTCTCACCTCCTTTTATTGGAATACGCTGGATACTTTGGGCTGGTTCTAAATGAGTTCCCTCAGCTTTATTTTTATCTTTAACTTCATGATCTTCTAAGGTGAATTCTTCTGAAATTTCCATTTCTGACCTAAGTGTATCAGAGAGTAGATAACCAGCGTTTTTTAGAACAAATGATAAGAAAAGAAATAATTAACTTGGAATTAATCTAAGCTGAATGAAGTAATGACAAATAAAGAAGGATGAAGAAAAAGACGTATTTTATTGACGCATATTTATTTACAAACTTTAGTTCCGAAAATGCTTAAGGGGGGTTTATTGGTTGAGAACAAAAGAGAATCATTGTTGATTAACAAACAAACTTAAAACTGAGAACTGCGATCCCTTTATTCGGAGCATAATGGTATCAGCACTTTCTCTTTGACTCCCAGCTGAGGACCTATGTCGATGAAGCTAAATGTCCTGACATAGCATTCTCGCGCGAGCATAGGATCACTACTAACCCTGAACTGCTTTCCCTGGGCAGAGAATTTTAGTGCAAGGTGAAAAGTTGAAACTATTGCCCTATATTGATTAAGGATAGGTCTGCCAAAAATGGCGTAGTAGCTGCTAGGTGCATCTATTACAACGAACTCGGCTTGTTTGATGATCCCCCCAACATCACGGTTAGTGAAACTCTTCCTTTGACCTCCTTTTTTTCTCCAGAGAAGCCATAAAGAGGGCCTTCAGTAGGAAGCATCTGCTTCCCAGTTTTCAGAGCCTCAAAGGTGGATTTGAACAATAAGTTCACGGAGCTCCCAGTATCCACTACAACCCTTTCGACTGTGAAGTTCTCTATCACAGCCTTGATGACAAGTGCATTGTTAATTGGGTTCCCGTGGGGTGGAAGATCTTCCTTGTTGAATATGACCGCTTCTGGGGTTGGAGCGGAGGCAGAGGTAACAGAGACTTCATCCCTGAAGATTCTTGCTATGCTAGACTTTTTGGAAGATTCAAGTCCAGCACCTCCATGGATGCAGAAGAGCAGACCATTTTCCCCTTCATTGTCTGCCTCCACACATTCACAACCGATATGGAGACTGCCAAAAAGACCGGCATCTTCTACCTCCTAGCACTCCTAACTGACCTCAGCAACGGTTTTCGCCTTCTTCGATTGGTCTTCAACTTTTTTGTTGATTAAATCTTGGAATTTCCCTTCCTTGAGGAGTTTTTCGATCAAGAATCTGAGCTCCCTACAATTTTCAGTCTGGTGCCCTCTCTCTTTATGAAACTCGCAATAGAGGCTTTGATTTCGGAATTTGATGTCGGTCTTCATGGGGGCCGGTCTTTTGAAGAAGGGATGTCTTTCAATAATTTCCAAAATCTCTGAAATTGGAAGAGGTAGATCTGCAAAACATTCTTGCGAATTGTTAAAAAGTTGTCTAGGTTGATTAGTGGGAAGGGGTAGCAGAGGAAGACAGGCTAACGGCTGAGCTTGAGCTGGTTGCTGCCGTTGGGTGAGTTGTTGATGATTGTTCGGGCGATGATGACGAAAATTCCTGCCTCGGGAGACATGAGGTTGATACTCTTGGCGGGTTGTCTTCTGATGTTGTTGAGGGTTCGAAGAAGAAGAAGAGTTGTTTCCACCCTGGTAAGCCATACTGGAGAGGTAAGAGACGTATTCTGGGTTGCAGATTTCACCCTCAATAAACCTATTCGCAGTTGAAATTAATTCTTGGTAAGAATTCGGCTCCTTGGTGGTGACTTTTAACTTCAAAGGCCCTTCTCGTAAGGCATTAATCAATGCGACTTGATGGAGGACGGGGCCAACATCACGAATACTTAAGATTTCTTCTTGAAATCGAGCGACGAAATGAGTTATTGTCTCAGTTTCTCCTTGTTTGATTTTGAAAAGAGCTGCGGGTCCACTCTTCCGCTTTCTCGAGGTGGCGAATCTTAAGAGAAATTCTCTCCTTAGATCCGCAAAGTTGGCAACAGTCCTGGCAGGGAGGTTAAAGAATCATTCTCTAGCCTCACCTCCGAGAGGGTTACAAACAACTTACAGCGAAGGGCCTCTGACAATGTCCTCATTGATACCGCAGCTTCGAAAGCCTGCAGATGAGATATCAGATCATCCCTTCCGGTGTATACTGGAAGCCTGGGTTCTCTGAAACCTATCGGAACAGGTTCCCACTTAACTTGTTCTACGAACGGAGATGGCTCTTCCAGTAAGTCGACGGGACGAGGGGCGACATTTTCTTGAAAATTCAAGGCCCGGGCAGGACTTACCCGGGCAGCGGTCTGAAAAAATTCCTGTCGAGCAGCAAGCTCGACTCCTTTCGATCGTAGGGGCGCGACAGGTTCGAGAACTGTGCGGTCAAAAATCTGTCCGCCAATTGGTTGGATGACTGCAGGTGTTGCGGTCCCAATAGTTTGAGGAGCCAATCGTTGAGAGAATAGCTCGAGAGCCTTCCCCTTGCTTCCATCTGCTGGGCGGTCTGGAGCTGTACTCGAGCGAACTCTTGACGGGTTTGCTCGAGGGCTCGCTCAAAACGCATTTCCAAATCATCTGATGTCGCGCGACCTGCATCGGTCTGGTTTCTCAACTCTCGGTCTGACATACTTAGACCGCTATACTTCACCGGCAAATCCAAATCTGAAGGTCGCGTGTTTCGTTCTGTTGATGCAAAAATTGCCTTCTCCGCGTCTCGTGCTTTGAAAATGAGAATGGGACTGTGGATTGCCAGCTACTCAGTCTTTGGCGCTTTGCTCCAGCGATCACACTCTTCTTTTCTTTTTCCCCCACTTTTCAGTCCCGTTTTTAGGGAGCTCTACCCCCCTATTTATAGACGTGTGGGTTGCCCAGACGGGTAGCTTTGAAAATACGGGCTGCCCGGAATTTACGAGAAGTACTAGACAGAGGTGAGAGGGTTACCTGTTATACGAAGAAGTGAAGTCAGACCGTGCGAGCTCAGGATTGATTGTTGAATCAGAATGACGAGATTATAAGACGGTCTTGTTAGCCAGGCCGCGCGGTCTAATGAAATCGGTCTCATATGTTAGACCGAGAGGTCTTCTTAAGACAACTTGAAGCCGCGATCTTCCGGGTGAACACTCTCAATTGGGAGTGCTGCCCTCCCTTTTATAGGGAGTGCGATACTCCCTATTTTTAGGGAGTGTCGTGGGGCACTCCCATTTCATAGGGAGTGTCGTGCGCACTATTTTGTGTGCGGTGTCACCCTTTGCGTGGTGTCGTGTTGCGCGTAACGCGGCCTGTGCGCGACGCGGCTTGCGCGCATGGGCGCGCCAGCATTCCGGCGTCCGATTGAGGGACCTTGCGAACTCGAAATTGAACGAGGCTTGGACCTATGAAATGTCTCGGCGAGCCGCTCGAGGGCGCGGCAAGAAATCCCCGTTTGACCAAATTATTGTCGGGAACCCCATCAAGTATATATAAAAAATATAAAAAAAATGAGATTAGTTAGCCCATTGGATCCCGTGAGAATTGAGAAAGAATCTTGATCACCAAATAATTACTATTCATTTGATCCCAAATGAAGAGAACTCTGGTACCAAATGTTCTTTCTCATCCTCCACTCGAATTTTTCTGTCATAAATTTCATTAATGCATTGAGTCCAGAGTATGGAGGGACATTCCTGCCCTTATTGCAACATTTTGCCAAACCGTTATGTTTGCCGAATGGCCTCTATTTTGAGGCCTTTAGGATTTCTGATGTTGGAGAGATGTGGAGGCAAGGAGGTCTTCCGGGGAGAATTCTTCGTCAAAATAAAATTTTTAAATTTAATGCAATTATTGAACTTAAAATATATCAATATAAAAAATATATTAGTAAGTTAAGAAATAATCTTATATATACATGATATCCTCTTAGCATTTTTCATTTGATTTCGTCCGGCTGATCTAAACCCAAATTAATAATGATCGTAGTATGAAAATTGTAATAGTATATTCGGACGAATAACGAGCTCGGGGGCTATGCGTGTGGAAACCCTAGGTATTCTGCTATATATACCTAGCTGGAGGCAACGGAGAGTAGGTTGCACTTAGACTTTCCTCCGGATGTTTCGAGCTCCCTCTACATTCTCGAAACAGCCTTAGGGCGCTCGTTCCTGTCGTCCGGAAGTGCCGCTCGATCGCGCCATTCGTCCGCGAAGCTTTCGCGATCTGCGATATCCTGCTGTCGTCGCCGCTCGTGAAGGAGAAGCTCCTGATGCCGCTGCTTTCGCGCAAGAGGAAGCTCTCGCCGCTCGCTCGCGCCCGCTGGTCCGGCCTGCTGCCGCTACCGCTGCTGCTGCTGCCATTGCCGCTCGCGATCGAAGGAGGAGGAAGCCCGCTCGATGCTGCCCTCCCGTTAGCTGTTTGTCGCGATTCGCTTTTCCTCCCATTGCCGGATCCAGATCTGCCGTGTGCTGCCCCCATCGTCCAGATCTGCCGCCGACGCCTCAGTTGCCGTGCCCTAGATCCGCCGTTCGTGCGAAGAAGACGAGCCGCTGCTTGCAAAGGAGGAATTCGCGCACGACCGCTGATCGTGCGCTCGACCCCTCGTGCACGACCGCTGATCGTGCGCTCTTCAACGGCCAGTTCCGGCACGACCGCTGTTCGTGCGCTCGACCCCTCGCGCACGACCGCTGCTCCTGCGTTCTTCAGCAGCCAGCCAGTACTTTCGCGCACGACTGCTGATCGTGCGCTCGACCCCTCGCGCACGACCGCTGATCGTGCGCTCGTCTGCCAGGATCCCGCACGACCGCTGCCCGTGCGCTCTTCAGTAACAGTGCCCCGTGTGCCACTGTTCTCCCGTGCCTCCAGATCCCCCTCAGCCGTCTTCCGCCTCTTCCCGCCGCCGTCGTCTCCAAGCACAATGATGAAGGGGAACAACTTCTCGACCCCCGTTCCGATGATAAAGCTGGAGAAGTTCACGGCGACTGAGTTCAACGCCTGGAAGTTGAACACTCAGTTCAGGATGAAGTTTCTGAACTTGTTCTACACAGTTCAGTCTGATGGTGCTGAGGTTGTTGGGACTGCTGATGAGGCACAGTGGTTTTCAGATGAAGACTTCTGCAGGGACTACCTGCTCAACTGTTTGTCTCCCAGCCTGGCCCAAACCTACATGAAGATGAGCACTGCAAAGGAGATCTGGGATGCGCTGCAGGAGCACTTCAGGCAGGAGGAGGACATGTCCAAGACGCACCTAGTGGACAAGTTCCACTCTTTCAGCTTCGACGAGGAGAAAGCCATTCTCCCTCAGGTATCAGAGTTTGAAATTTTAATTGATTCTTTGTATAGTGAGTCCATCAGTCTGCCCGAAAGTTTTGTTGCGGGCATGATTGTGTATAAATTGCCCTCCTCGTGGTACAATTTCAAAACGGAAATGTATCGCAAGAAGATGCAGGTTGGTCTGAACGACCTCAAGAGTTTCATACGCATTGAGGATGAGAACAGGACGAAGAACGCTTTGGAAGCTGTTGGCAAGCAGAAGGCTGCTGCTAACATGATTTCAAGCTCCAAGCGGCCTCCGCCCCCTCCCAAGACCAAAACGTCTCGTAGTAGCCCCCAGGTTGCAGGCCCGAGTAAACCCTCTAAGAAATTTAAGGGTAAATGTTATAACTGCAACAAGTGGGGACACTGCGCATCTGACTGGAAGCAACCGAGGAAAGAGAGAACCCGGGCACCACAAGAAGGCAACAAGCCCATTTGGTCCGCCAAGCTGAGCCATCCGACTTTATTGCCATGGTCGGACACGCGCAGGCCAGCACGGAGTGGTACCTGGATTCGGGGGCAACATGTCACGTTTGCAACAATGCTAATCTTCTGACAGAGCTGAAGGATGCAAAAGAATCAGTTACTGTGGCAAATGGAGACACAGCTGACGTGTTGAAGGTGGGGAATGCAACTCTGCTGCTCTCCTCAGGTAAGTCTTTATTTTTAAAGAATCTCAAATTTATTCCTTCTCTAGCTGCTAACTTAGTGTCTATTAGTTTGTTATGTGATGCGGGTATGTCGCTTAGCTTCTATAGCAGCAGGGTGACTTTGTCAGTTAACTCGCACTATTTTGGATGTGCTTATGTCCAAAATAGGATGTACCGTCTGAATCTAGCAAGTGAGGTAGTCCAACAAGTTCAATTGAACTTAGTTAGCCCTAGGACTCTACACGAGAGACTAGGACATGTAAACTACAGGAAAATGTTCCAAGTAGCTAGAACTCACAAGATCACATTAGACACTAAGTCTCCACTTGAAAAATGTGAAGTGTGCGCTCAGACTAAGATCACTAGGAAACCTTTTGGGACGGTTACTAGGAGCACAACACCTCTTGAGCTTATACATTCCGATATTTGTGACTTTAAAAGCTTTGTCACCAGAGGTGGGAGGAAGTATATGATCACGTTCATAGATGACTGCACGAGATTCTGTCATATCTCGTTGCTTAAAACTAAAGATGAAGCATTTGAAAAGTTTTATCTTTTCAAAACCAGGGTAGAAAACCAACTAAGCATGAAAATCAAACGTTTTAGGAGTGATAGAGGAGGAGAATATATGTCCAGTGAGTTCAGATGCTTCCTTGCTTCACAAGACATTATAGCAGAAACCACTGCTCCTTACTCCCCCCAGTCTAACGGCATAGCCGAGCGCAAGAATAGAACGTTAACAGAGATGTTGAACTCTATGCTGCTCACTGCAGGCATGCCTTCCGCTTATTGGGGTGAAGCAGTCTTGACCGCGAATCACATTCTGAATAAAGTCCCTCATGCTAAGTTAGAGGTTACTCCCTACGAACTTTGGTTTAAGAGACCCCCGTCGTTTTCTCGACATAAGACTTGGGGTTGTATAGCCTATGTCAGGGTCCCTGACCCTAAAAGGCCTAAAGTTGGACCTATGACCAATACTTGTGTCTACTTAGGTTGTGCCGAGGATAGTGCTGCAGATAGGTTCCTTGATATTTCTAATAATATCATAATAGAATCTAGGGATGCGGTGTTCTTCGAGGATAAGTTCCTCAAAGATAAGAACTTAACAATCCCAGGTATGCAAGTAACTATTACTGAAGAAGATCCTACTTCAGTACCGAGCACCTCCTATTTCGTTCCGGTAGATAACTCTGGCCTAGAGTCTAGGAGAACTTCTGTGAGAGAGCGAATTCCACGAACCTTCGGTAGTGACTTTGTGACTTACCACGTTGAGGCCGATCCATCCACCTATACGGAAGCGATGAGATCCAGGGATTCACTACTCTAGAAAGAATCTATAGATGAAGAGATGAGTTCTCTTCTTCAGAATAACACCTGGACGTTGGTTGATAAACCAATAGGGGCTAAAACCGTAGGGTGTAAGTGGGTTCTGAAAAAGAAGTTGAATCCTGATGGTAGCATAGCTAAGTATAAAGCATGCCTGGTGGCTAAAGTTTTCACAAAAGTCAGCGGAGTAGATTACTTTGATGTCTACTCACCCGTGTGTCACTTGACAACCATTCGGGTTCTCCTTGCTATTGCATCTATTGAGCACTTTGTTGTTCATCAGTTGGATGTTAAGACTGCGTTCTTGAACGGAGATCTGACCGAAGAAATCTACATGAGTCAACCTGAAGGTTTCATTGTAGACGGTCACGAAACGAAAGTCTATAAATTACTTAAGTCTTTATACGGACTAAAGCAAGCACCGAAATTATGGTATGAGAAGTTCGACTATAGTGTAAAGAACATGGGATTCATGTCGAGTCTCTCGGATAAATGTCTTTACATACGTAATAGATCGGATATAGTCGCCATAATATGCTTGTACGTGGATGATATGCTTATTCTGGGGTCTGATCAATCCGAAGTGGATGACGTTAAGTCAGATCTCATAAAAGAATTTAGCATTAAAGACCTAGGTGTAGCTAACATTATACTAGGCATGCAAGTGAGCTTTGGGAAAAATGGTATTTCCCTAAGTCAAAGCCACTACATAAAGTCCTTGTTGGACACGTGGGGATACAGTGCCAGTAGCGCATCTGAGACACCATACGACTACACTAACCGTCTAAAGCCTAATGAAGGAGCTATGGTTAGACAGTTAGATTATTCTAAACTGCTTGGTAGCCTCATGTATGCCATGGTCTGCACTAGACCTGACATAGCCTTTACGGTCGGCATGTTGTGCAGATTCACTAGTAATCCGGGTAAAGACCATTGGAACGCCTTGGGTAGGCTCATGCGATACTTAAAGCACACTCAAAAGTATGCTTTAGTTTACACTGGTCAGCCTTCAGTTCTTGAAGGTTATTCTGATGCATCATGGTGCTCAGAATTAAACGACAGCAAGTCCACTAGTGGTTTTGTGTTTACACTAGGAGGAACAGCTGTAGCCTGGAAGTCCAAGAGGCAATCCTGTATTGCTCTCTCTTCTATGGAATCCGAACTCTACGCTCTTGCGTCAGCAGGAGAAGAAGCCGAATGGCTGAGAGATTTGGTGATGGACATTCCTTTGTCGAGCCTGAAAATGAGTTTTGTTGCAGTTTACTGCGACAATCAGGCTACTAAAACGATTGCTACGAACTCTTTGTTCAATGGCAAAAGAAGGCATCTCAGGCTGAAACAATCCTGGTTGACCTCTCTCACAAGTCAAGGGATTATGTCCCTTATTGATGTGAGATCGAAAGATAATGTTGCAGACCCTTTGACCAAAGGATTGAATAGATCTCTTACAATCAAAACATTGGGGGAAATGGGATTAAAGTTCATAGAAATATGAAACTTTCCTCCGCAGTTTATGTTTTAACAGTGATAACCTACAGTCGCAACATTCAAGCATCTAAAAACAGACTGAAAACCCAAATAATTTCTTGATGAAAACCTAAGATGGTCTGGTGCCGGTTATTCCACATTTGATAACCAAGCAACTTTCTCAATGTAAGTTGATTCAAGAGTTATTCAACTGGAAATTGAAAGTCGTTGTAAATGTTAATCTAAACATTATTGGTCACATCACATTATTCCACATTTGATAATGTTGCACGTGATGTGTGCTCACATGTGTTGGTGAGACACATAGTGATCAGTAATGAGTAAGATAACGGGTCTAGTCCTAGTTAGACTGGATGAGATGCTGACAGAGTTACTTCACCATTGCTAGAAGTGCTAAGCTCATTTAGTAAGAGCTAGTTTACTTTAAACGTTACTGCATACGATTATGAATTCATAGAGTCTGACTCGTGAAATTCCTTGCAAGCTACAGTGGAGATTATGGAGGAGATGTAGACATGGACATGGATGACGATGATCTACTAGACGAGTAGAATCATCAAACGTTTAATTTCATGTTATGTTTTGTAATAATTATTCAGACTATATTTTTGGGATAGAATCTGTGGTTTTCTGTCTTGCCGTTTAGGCAAAAACCTTTTCATATGTTGATTAGTATGATCTATCCTAAATGCTTTGTTTAGTTTGTTTATTATTTTGTCTACTCTCCAGCACCCTGAAACATTACGTTATTTGTCACGAATATAGGAGGAGATTGTAAGAGTATATTCGGATGAATAACGAGCTCGGGGGCTATGCGTATGGAAACCCTAGGTATTCTGCTATATATACCTAGCTGGAGGCAACGGAGAGTAGGTTCCACTTAGACTTTCCTCCGGATGTTTCGAGCTCCCTCTACAAAAATGATTTCAGAGCTTTCCTACTCTTAACAAGTGACTGCAATCGTGCATTAGGGGGTAGCGAGTCGCGAGAGTGTCATCTTGTCGGGAGACTGTCGCGAATAGGGTATTGTCGTTGGCCGCACGAGGCGCCTCCTGTGCACGGTTACTTGTACTGATATATATAAATATAAATATAAATATATTGTTGCGGGTCGCTTGGGTGCTTTCGGTAGACTGGTCGACTTGAACCGTCTTAGCTCTGAAGCGAACCAAGCGCGCTAACAGTCAATTAGAGAATCGTTAAGTACACTGAGATTTTTTAACGTTGAAAACCCGGAAAGAGTAAAAACCCACACGGTCCGAGCTGTGCCGACCAATTTCCACTATCTTCTGGGTGGTTACAATTAGATACTTAGAATTCGAGCGCGACGGGATGCCGCTCGTTACAATAATAGAGTGAGAGAGAGAGAACTCTGAAGGTTACAGACCACCTCTCAGAAAACTACGTCTTTTTTCTTCTGAGAACAATTGTGATAACAAAATGAGAATGTCTAGTCGCCTTTCGGGACCCGAAGACTTCCTAGATTGCTTAGGAAGACGGACTTCCGGAACAATGGAATTCTCTAAGTCCACGAAGGAGATCATCGAAGCTTCGAAGGAGATCTTCGAAGCGCGAAAGAGATCTTCAAGCATCGAAGTAGAACTCAAGGGAAATCTTCGACAGAGCTCTCTCGGGTGCAGAAGGCAATGTCCCTTGAAATGAAAGCTATGGGCTCCTTATATAGCTTTGGCTGGGGGTAGCCCGGTAATTTTGCCGTCGTAACCACCGTAACCACCTGACGGACGAATCACGCTGGTCGATTTGGAGCACACAGATCGTTATTTTTTGTAAATGACAGTCTCGCCCTTCGGGCAGTTCGGGCAGCTTTGAAGGTGAAAAAGGTGACAAGAGAGTCCTGCAATCTGAGAAATTAGGAAAGACAAAATGTGAGCGTGCCAGGAATGCGAGAGTGTTCTGAGAGCGCTCAGAAGCGTTCTGAGCGCACAACGAACATGGAAGTGTTCTGAGCGCGCTCAGAAGCGTTCTGAGAGCGCACAGAATCGTTCTGAGCGTGCAATGAGCACGGAGGCGTTCAGGGCTTGCAATGAGAACATGAGTGCTCCGGGCACGCAATGACCACGGGAGTATTCTGAACGCGCAAGGAGGCGCTCTAAGCGCGCGGGCGGCTGGGAAACAGAAAACTGGGTCCCCAAAAAGGGGGGGGGGGGTTCGGCCGGTCAATCCGCAGGACCCCCTGCAGGAGAGGGGTGAGGTTTGTCCGCACCCCCTATAAGGGGTGCGGGTAGACAGCACCCTAAGCGGGGTGCGGCTTGTAACACCATCCCTGTTACATAGCATATAACAGTAGGTCCGGCCGGGACCCCACGCCATATGAAATGAACAAAAGAGCGCGTTACTAAAATTAGTGTCTAAACAGTTACAAATATAACTATCTCAACATCAGAGTCGCATAACGGAAGCATATTTATTTTCATTTAAAACCAGTTCATAACAAGTCCACATTACTACTAGGAATGAAATACAACAAGAGTTATTAACATGAGTTTGTTTACATCATCTAAGTGGCTTCCAAACATCGGCACGCAGGCCGGCCACACATGAACAAAAGTAAACAAAAGCTTTGGCCTTCAAGGGCCAGCACAACACAGCAGCAGGGGCTTCAGCCCGCTATCTCCCGCTAGTCTCACCGGGACCTGTATAAGCAAATCCACCAATTTGTGGGAAAACAAGCAACCGGTCAGCTTTAGCTGACCAAGATTTATAACGACCCCGCCCCACACTCGGGGAGGTGGTGCTCCTTCCCTGCAAGTAAGAGTCAGCAGCATATATATATATCCGCAAACAACACCAACGGAGGCAAACCAAGCCACCCGCTTCGTGCTCTCAAGGCACACTTTGGCATACTCCCTGAGTTACGCCCTTACGCTAAGTCCTATTTCAACTTAGACAAGCAAATTGAGCTAGCCCGTAAACGAAGTTACGACACTCTTCCATAGCCCGGTGCAACGAGGGGAGACCTCTACACCACCACTATATGGGGTTTGGTTCAGCTAGGCCCGTGCTCAATCATTGCGATATATGCGATACGAGTAAGCTTCACCAAATACCCATTTCTTAAAGCTGGGGTTTGCAAGTTCCACAGCTTTGCCTTCTACACATCCAAATTCCAGGACTTTAGGTAGCACGGAAGCACACACATTGTGTTGGGCGCTATCGCCGGCGCTAACGCTAGCGCCCGGCGCTAGCAACAGAACTTAGTTCTGCCCGGCACTGGTAAAAGAAATCTGTACTGCCACCTCTGGGAAACCACCTCCAGACATCAACACTGGTAGCTCACCTGGAGCTACCGCCGGCGCTAACTCTAGCGCTAACGCTAGCGCCCGGTGCTAGTGACAGAACTCAGTTCTGCCACCAAATTTCGGGTACAGCCTGGGAAACACCTCCAGGTCCTATTTTCTGTACAACAACAGTCACATGACCCGAATCACAACACGTACACGGAATTGTTTCCGGCACTTTACACGCACTAATCATCACCAATCCGGCTCGACCTGTCCGGATGGGCTTCACACAACATGCCTATGTCCGTAATACCGTTTCAGACTCTATATGCAATTTGTGGGGAAATCACTTCAACCCACCGGAATAGCCGATCTACTAATTAGTAGAAGTATTCCAAAACGCATGAAAATCAAAGGACGTACATGTCCAAGGATTAGGGAGGAGAATCGTTACCCTTGTAGGCCGTTTCGGTGCCATAGAATTGAGAGGTGGATGGCTGGAACCCGCGGTGGCACACGCACACGCTTCTTCACTAATCTCCCTCCTGGCACGATGAAAGCTCAACTCCAAAGGCTCTCCCTCCTTTCTCCCAGCTCTCAGCCCTCAGCACTTGAGAGAAATGCAGAGAAAAATGGCTGAGAAGTCGGGTTTGAGGGTATTTAATATTTAGCGCTACCGCCGGCGCTAGTGGCTAGCGCCTGGCGCTAGCCCTAAGTCGGTACCGCTGAGAGACGCTACCGCCGGCGCTATCGCTAGTGCCTGACGTTAGCTCGTCTATTTCATCCTGCTCCATTTCTCGGGAGTTCTCGGAACCATTTCTCGAGATTTCTCGGAACGCTACCGTCGGCGCTATCGCTAGCGCCTGGCGCTAGCTCCCTGATTTCAGCTCATGCTCATTTTTGGTATTTTGGGTGCACATGCCATTTGGGGTCTTACAATTCTTCCCCCCTTAAATGAATTTCGTCCCGAAATTCTAACAGTGCAAATAATCAAAACGATACAAAATACAATTTGTACCTTAAAGGAACAGTTCGGGGAACTCCTCACGCATAGTTTGCTTGCGCTCCCATGTAAGTTCCTCACGACCGCAGTTGTTCCAGCGGACATTGACCATCTTGATCAATTTATTCCGTAGTTGTTTGATCTCAGTGTCTTCGATGCTAATAGGTATGACCTTTGTCTTCAACCCATCATCGACCGGCACCTGACTAGCCACAAGCACTTGGCTAGGCTCTGGTACAGCTTTCCGCAATACTGATATATGGAATACATCGTGCAGACCACTCAACTCTGTCCAAAGAGCGAGTCGATAGGCAGCTTCGCCAACACGTTCCAGTATCTCAAACGGTCCAAGGTATCTTGGACTCAGCTTTTTCAAGCGCCGAATCCGGGACACACCCTTGAAAGGTTTGATCTTGAGATAAACCCAGTCGCCCACGGCGAACTCGACGTTTCTGTGCTTGGCATTGTAGTATTTCGCCTGCCTATCTTGCGCAATTAATAATCTCTCACGGATTGTTTGAATAGCCGCATTTGCCTCTTCGACTTCCTTTCGCTTAAACAGCTTCGTTTCACCTGTCTCCGCCCAAGATAAGGGAGTGCGGCAAGCTCTACCATAGAGGGCCTCAAAGGGTGCCATCTTTATACTTGCCTGATAGCTATTATTGTAAGCTAATTCGATCATGAATAGATGATCTTCCCACTTTTTACCGAAGTCCAGGACGCACATTCGGAACATATCCTCCAGAGTTATGTTCGTACGTTCAGTCTGTCCATCCGTCTGAGGGTGGAAGGCAGTGCTAAACTTTAGCTTTGTACCTAACAACTGGTGGATTAGCCTCCAATCCTTCGAAGTGAAGCGTCCATCTCGGTCACTGACGATGCTACGGGGCACACCGTGCAATCGTACGATACTATCAACATATAGTTTTGCCAACTTTTCAACTGAATCGTCCTTCCGGTTTGGAATAAAGTGGGCTACCTTCGTCAAGCGATCCACGATCACCCATACGACATCATTCCCACTCTGTGATCTCGGCAAACCGTGCACGAAATCCATCGAAATGTCATCAAATTTCCATTCCGGTATAGGCAACGACTTCAGGAAACCTCCAGGTTTCTGACATTCCGCCTTCACCAGTGCGCAAGTTTTGCATTTTGCCACATACAAGGAGATGTCTTTCTTTAATCCTGGCCACCAAAACAGCTTTTTCATGTCCTGGTACATTTTTGTGCTCCCTGGGTGAATTGAGTATTTGGTAAAATGCGCTTCGTACATCAATTCCTCCCGCAACTTACCCACATTAGGGATGCACAACCGACCGTCTTTCCACATCAGACCGTCGTCCATCACAAACTCTGCAGCAGTCCCATCCCCAGACTCTGCCAGATAGCGTTGCATGCTCGAATCAAGCTCCAGGGCCTGTCGTATTCTGTCCGCGAGGTCATACCGCACATCCGTCCAGTTTAAGCACGCATTCGCACTAGAACTCCTCTCTACACAGGAGATCTCCAAGGCTTCCAAGTCCCTGATCAGACGTGGATCATACATCTGAATCCAGTTGGCCTGGGAAAAAGCCCTCCTGCTCAATGCATCTGCGACGACATTCCCCTTTCCGGGAGTATAATGTATATCAAACGTGTAGTCCCCCAGGAACTCCATCCAACTTCGTTGTCGCATATTGAGATCTTTCTGCATTAACAGATACTTAAGGATCTTATGGTCCGTAAAGATGTCAACCTTCACACCATATAAGTAGTGCCGCCACAACTTTAGAGCGAAAATCACGGCCTCCAATTCCAAGTCGTGGACCGGATAATTCCGCTCATGCACTTTCAACTGACGAGAGCCATAAGCTATTACTTGACCATGATGAAGAAGTACGCAGCCTAAGCCTCTCCCTGACGCATCACTGTAAATTTCATAACCCTTTGCACCAGATGGCAAACACAAAATTGGTGCTGTGGTCAGACGCCTCTTTAATTCCTCAAAAGCCCGTGCACACTCCGGTGACCAAACGAACTTCTGATCCTTCCTCGTCAAGGCGGTGAGAGGTAGAGTGATCCGCGAAAAGTTCTCCACGAAGCGCCGATAGTAGCCGGCAAGTCCAAGGAAGCTCCTGACTTCCGCTACTGTCGCCAAAACGGGCCACTTCTGGATTGCATCAATCTTTGTCGGATCTACTGCGATACCCTCGCCACTAACAACATGACCAAGGAACGCCACTGAGGCTAGCCAGAACTCGCACTTAGAGAATTTGGCATATAGTTGTCTACGTCGCAGGATTTCTAAAACTTCACGCAAATGAATCGCGTGTTCTTCTTCACACTGAGAGTACACCAAGATATCGTCAATGAAGACAATGACAAACCGATCAAGGCACTCTCGAAAGGTCCTATTCATCAGATCCATAAATACTGACGGTGCATTCATCAATCCAAACGACATCACTGTAAACTCGTAGTGTCCGTAGCGAGTACTGAATGCTGTCTTAGGGACATCACAATCCCGAATTCGTAACTGGTAATAGCCGGACTTGAGATCCAACTTTGAATATACCGTTGACCCAACTAGCTGATCGAATAAGTCATCGATTCGAGGAATCGGATACTTGTTCTTCTCGGTCAGCTTGTTCAATTCTCGGTAGTCAATGCATAGACGCAGGCTTCCGTCCTTCTTCTTCACAAAAAGGACCGGAGCACCCCAAGGGGAGGTACTTGGACGTATATAACCCTGCTCTAGCAACTCCTGTAATTGAACTTTCAATTCCGCCATCTCCTTTGGCGCAATTCGGTACGGAGAGCGTGAAACAGGTTTGACACCTGGCACCAGCTCTATAGTGAAGTCAATCTCTCGCTGAGGTGGCGCCCCAGGAAGATCTTTCAGAAACACATCTGGATACTCTGAAATCACTGGAACATCACTCAAACTGGGTTGAGGCTTTCCAGCCCCCACTAGCACAACACATAACTCTGCGCCTTGCCGAACCGCCTTGACCACTTGGACAGCAGACATCAGTGTCTTGCTCGATCCACGCAAACCAGCAAACGTAGTCGTACGTTCGGTATTCCGCCCCAGTGTGACCTTCTTAGACGTGCAATCAATGTAGGCCTACTGCGCTGACAGCTAGTCCATACCAAAGATTACATCGAACTCCGAAAGCGGGATTATCAGTGCTTCCAAATCAAAGTCTTGACTCCCTATTCGTACCTTTACCACACAACCTCGATCCGCACGCATCGAACACCCATTGGGTAGCAACACATCTAATCGTTCCTGTCTAAACGACGAAGGCACTCCAAGTTGCTGTATGAAGGCCTCCGATATAAAGGAATGTGAAGCACCCGTATCAAATAGTGCTCTCGCCGGATAATTAAAGATCATGACAAAGCCTAGGACATCAATGGTTACCAAGCAATGTATAAGGTATGAAGTATAAAAAGCAACAAAAGCTATATACTATCGCATACCTGTCACCACATCGTTCTGTTTGATGGCCTCCTGTTGGCCAAGGTTGTAAACTATAGGCTGGGCTGGAGCAGCGTGGGATGCGATCGACTCTGCCGCCTTTCCTTTCTCTGCTGCATAGGCCGCAACTAGCCTCTTCCCACTACGACATTCACGAGCAAAGTGCCCCGGTCTGCCGCAGTTGTAACAGGTGAGTGGACCTCGCCCAATCACTCCTGATGCTGAAGATTGAGCTGACCTAGATGGTCGCGCTCCTTTCTTCCACTTGCTTTGCCCCGACTTTGCCGAGCTCGATACTTTGAACTCTGGCTTGACTACTGCTAGCTCCTTTCTACTGTGGGACCGTTTCATGTCTTTCTCTAAAGAATGAGCTGAGTTGACCAGGGTCATAAACCCTTGCGTCATTGGCCCCATCAGAAGAAACCGCAACTCTTCTCGCAAGCCTTCGTAAAACCGATTTGTCTTACGAGCTTCATTCGCAAAGGTCATGCCTGCATAGCGACCCAACCGTGTAAACTCATGCAGATAATCATCGATAGTACGATCACCCTGAGTCAGACGGTTGAACTGATTTTCCATTTCTATCTGTTGGGCATGTGGAAGATATCGCGCCAAGAACAATCTAGAAAACTCATCAAAAGAGATATAGGTCAGCTGCCTTCCCGCTAGCTGATGTATCTCCAACTCATCCCACCACAGCTGCGCCTCCCCATCTAGTAGGAAGGTTACCAATATCACTTTTTGTCCTTCCTCCGTGTCCGTGGCCTTCAAGGTTTTGCGCACCTTTGACAGCCAATCCTCTGCTTGCGTCGGGGTTCCTGCCCCCGTGAACGTAGGAGGGTGGAAACTCAAAAAGTATTGCAGCTGTTGATCTGGAGCTCTTCGTGCCCTCAACGGCACTAGCCTTTCTACTGCAGGTTCGGCTGCTGGAGTCTGCACCGGAACCGCTCCCGGATTAGGAGGCTGTCCAGGGACATGCCCTCCTGGTTGCGCCGTGAACATCGCAAAGACTGCCTCAGTGATCATCCTTATGATTTCAGCCGAAGGAGGAGTCGGCACCGGAGTTGGTGCACTACTTGCAGTCGAACGAGGGGGTCGAGACGGCCCCGATCTACTCCCAGTCGCCTATATATGTACACAAAACATAATTAGCGACTAAGAGATAGTATGAAGCAATAAAGGAACACAGAAGTTCCATCAAAATGTTACATATATACATGTAATTCATTCCTAAAGTGGACAAGTACTGGTTATTTATATGATTTAAAGGCGACGCACACACGTGCTCACCACCCCTTAAAAGAATTCGACCACGAATTCAGACGGAAAGGGAACGAGACCCGTAACTGATACCAATTTGTGGTGGAAGCGTGGTGTGCCCATAACCCACAGGTCCTAGGATCATAACCTAGCTCTGATACCAATTTGTAACACCCTCCCTGTTACATAGCATATAACAGTAGGTCCGGCCGGGACCCCACGCCATATGAAATGAACAGAAGAGCGCGTTACTAAAATTAGTGTCTAAACAGTTACAAATATAACTATCCTAGCATCAGAGTCGCATAACAGAAGCATATTTATTTTTATTTAAAACCAGTTCATAACAAGTCCACATTACTATTAGGAATGAAATACAACAAGAGTTATTAACATGAGTTTGTTTACATCATCTAAGTGGCTTCCAAACATCGGCACGCAGGCAGACCACACATGAACAAAAGTAAACAAAAGCTTTGGCCTTCAAGGGCCAGCACAACACAGCAGCAGGGGCTTCAGCCCGCTATCTCCCGTTAGTCTCACCGGGACCTGTATAAGCAAATCCACCAATTGGTGGGAAAACAAGCAACCGGTCAGCTTTAGCTGACCAAGATTTATAACGACCCCGCCCCCCACTCGGGACGGCGGTGCTCCTTCCCTGCAAGTAAGAGTCAGCAGCATATATATATCCGCAAACAACACCAACGGAGGCAAACCAAGCCACCCGCTTCGTGCTCTCAAGGCACACTTTGGCATACTCCCTGAGTTACGCCCTTACGCTAAGTCCTATTTCAACTTAGACAAGCAAATTGAGCTAGCCCGTAAACGAAGTTACGACACTATAGGGGGTTTGGTTCAGCTATGCCCGTGCTCAATCATCGCGATATATGCGATACGAATAAGCTTCACCCAATACCCATTTCTTAAAGCTGGGGTTTGCAAGTTCCACATCTTTGCCTGCTACACATCCAAATTCCAGGACTTTTGGTAGCACGGAAGCACACACATTGTGCTGGGCGCTATCGCCGGCGCTAACGCTAGCGCCCGGCGCTAGCCACAGAACTTAGTTCTGCCCGGCACTGGTAACAGAAATATGTACTGCCACCTCTGGGAAACCACCTCTAGACATCAACACTGGTAGCTCACTTGGAGCTACCGCCGGCGCTAACGCTAGCGCCCGACGCTAGTGACAGAACTCAGTTCTGCCACCAAATTTCTGGTACAGCCTGGGAAACACCTCCAGGTCCTATTTTCTGTACAACAACAGTCACATGACCCGAATCACAACACGTACACGGAATTGTTTCCGGCACTTTACACGCACTAATCATCACCAATCCGGCTCGACCTGTCCGGATGGGCTTCACACAGCATGCCTATGTTCGTAATACCGTTTCAGACTCTATATGCAATTTGTGGGGAAATCACTTCAACCCACCGGAATAGCCGATCTACTAATTAGTAGAAGTATTCCAAAACGCATGCAAATCAAAGGACGTACATGTCCAAGGATTAGGGAGGAGAATCGTTACCCTTGTAGGCCGTTTCGGTGCCATAGAATTGAGAGGTGGATGGTTGGAACCTGCGGTGGCACACGCACGCACACGCTTCTTCACTAATCTCCCTCCTGGCACGATGAAAGCTCAACTCCAAAGGCTCTCCCTCCTTTCTCCCAGCTCCCAGCCCTCAGCACTTGAGAGAAATGCAGAGAAAAATGGCTGAGAAGTCGGGTTTGAGGGTATTTAATATTTAGCGCTACCGCCGGCGCTAGTGGCTAGCGCCTGGCGCTAGCCCTAAGTCGGTACCGCTGAGAGACGCTACCGCCGGCGCTATCGCTAGCGCCTGGCGTTAGCTCATCTGTTTCAGCCTGCTCCATTTCTCGGGAGTTCTCGGAACCATTTCTCAGGATTTCTCGGAACGCTACCGCCGGCGCTATCGCTAGCGTCTGGCGCTAGCTCCCTGATTTCAGCTCATGCTCATTTTTGGTATTTTGGGTGCACATGCCATTTGGGGTCTTACACGGCTTGGCCGCACCCCTTATGGGGTGGTTCGACGCTACCGCGCGCGCTATCGCTCGCGCTATCACGCTATCGCGCGTGGTACCGCCAGGCGGTACCGCCACGCGCATCGTGCGTGGTAACGCGCACGCTACCATGCGCGGTAGCGTGTGCGGTTGCGCGTGGCACAATCGCACGTAGTGCTGTTGCGCGCGGTTAAGTGTGGCCCCACGTCACGTACTGTGCGCGTGGTTGCATGGAAGGTTAGCTGCGGAGATGGTGGGTTTGGTCCACTTTCCCCTTCATTCCCCATCATCTTAGTGGAGGAGTGGGGTTTTTGAATAACCACCACCCGATCTTATATATAAATGAGAGCCCATAATATGAGTGCATATCATATATATATATGTGTATATATATATGTATATATATATGTATGTATATGTATATATATGTATATATATGTATATATGTATATATATATATATTATATAAAGAAAAACATTCAGGACCATTTTGAAGTCAAATTAGAAACGCTAATTGAATCTCAGCCATTGTTCTCAGCCATTGGATCGCGGCGATCTGGGCTGTAAATAGCTATATTGGAATTTACTTGGGCGGCGAATAGCAAAAACATAAAAAAACTCCAAAAGGAAAAGCCCCTGCAGCCAGATAGCCGCTCCCCCCCTTCCGGTTCCCTTCTCCACCGCCGTCGGAGCCACCGACGGCCTCTGGGACTCACGGTCAGGGCCACCGCCGCCGGTGGCCCTGTCAGAGCGCCGCCGGACCAACCCCGGCAGGTTCGCGGGGGTCCGGCGACATCGCCGGTGGCCTCCGGTGAGTCCGGCGTTTCCGACGTCAGTTAAAAACAACGTAAAACATTTTATTATATAATATAGACAAAATTGTTGATAACCCCCCTATAGTTTTGTGTCATTGTTAGTAACCCCCCTTAGTTTTAAAAATAGGTCAATAACCCCCCTCTCTTTTCACCGTTAACTTCCCAGTTAATTTCTCCGTTTATTTTTTCTGCCCTAGGTCCCGCGATCGCCCCTTCGTTCTCGTCGACGGAGCCCTGTTTCGCGATCGCCCCTTCGTTCTCGTCCACGGAGTGCGCCCTGTTTCGTGATCGCACATGTATTTCGCCCTAGGTCCGCGCTCTTTCTTCTCCTTGTTCTAGCGATCGGCATCTCCTTGTTCCCCTTGTGCGCCCTGTTTCCCCGTTTTTTTTCTGCCCTGGTTCCCGCGATCGCCTAGATCTGATTCAGCCAAAACCTGCAGGCAACTTTTGCCGATCAGCAATGGTGAATCCAGTGATGGCCGGTTTCATTCTTCTCCCTTTTATATAAAAAAATGCCTATATATAAGAGGTTAGTGGCTTACATATGTACATTCTCATTAAAAGATTTTCTTATTTGAAATTTGATATGTTTAGTTTGTCTTCTCAATAGTAGTGTGGATGACGTGAGATCTTGCACACAAAATCCATTCGATAATAGTCTAAGAGGAATCCAGAAGCGATGGAAAAGCAAAAAGAAGTTGAAAGCATTAAAGGAGAGTGAGAATACAAGTCAAGACCAACTTGCAACTAATGAAGCCCCATGGTAAGATTACTTCATGTTTGCAAAAGTTAAATTAAGACCATCATGCTTGATACAAATTTATTCTTATTGAAATTTAATATTTCAGGAGTACTCACATACAAGAATTGAGAAATCATGCCACGCAACCTACATTTTCATTTGAAACTATGTTAAGGTATAATTTATGTGATAGTTCCATTTGAATGTGTGCTAAAATATGACTTATATATTGTTCATGAAGAGATAAAATTTTTCAGGGATCCAGTTGTCGGATATAATTTTCTGATGGAAAATACATATGAAGCTTCATCTAGTGCACAAGCAGGGAAACATGTTTATAATAAGTCATCTACAACTCAAGAATCCATCAACGATTCTGAAATGGGAAGAAACAACAACTATTGAGATGGCTCATTGAAAAAGCTTTGAATTTTTGGTAGAAAAGCTTTGAAGAAGCTCAAGCTATGAAAGACATGATAGGCTTTGAAGCAGACAATGAAGTTTATTTTTTGTCTAAAACTTGGCTAAATTTTTGATTCAGCATATAACACCACTTAATGACTCATTTTTGTTACAAAGCAGATGACTCATTCATCAATCATTCAATAACTTCTGCTTTTTTTTTGTTTATCCGTGAACCACAACTATCCAAAAAAAGTCATAGTATGTTAGTGGTGTTAACTTTGAAAATAGAGGAGGGTTATTGACCTATTTTTATAAATGAGGGGGGTTACTAACAATGACACAAAACTATAGGGGGGTTATCAACAATTTTGTCTATAATATATAATATATATTATAAACTTTATATAAATTATATATATTACATATAACTGCAGGTTTATATAAATTATATATATTATAATCTTTATATAAATATATATATAATTTTTATTATTTTTAATTTATAAAAAAATGGAAACAAAAAAATTACATATAATTGCGTATGTGTGGGGGCGGGCAAAGCCCATCGGGGGCGGGCAGGGTACTGTCGCGCGGGGCACGGGGGGCCCCCGTGCACTGTCACTCGTATAAATATATATATATATATATATATATATATGTATATATATATATATATGTATATATGTATATATATTTGTTTATTTATTTATTTAAATTATGTTAGGTTGTAGATTTTCTTAGGTAGGCTATTCAAAGTAAAAATATTAGATATAATATTTAAAATATATTATTATTTGTTGTCATTTTTATATATTTGATATTTGTACATTAATAAATTTGAGCCAACTTATTTATTTTAGAAATTATTGATACTTTATGATGTTTCAATAAATATAAGTTTACAATATTTAGATAAAATTGAATGTTATATTTTATAAAGGAGATATTTTGTATATTATTAAATGTATTTACAAAATATATATATATATATATATATATATGTAATGATAAGAAATATATTGGTACTATATTTTTTTTATATTTTTATTATGCCATTACCTCACCTCCTGTTTCACAGATTCGACCAATTCCACCTTGAAACTATGATTCATTCCGTTCAATCTCTGGTTTCGTTCTTAAAACCTTACTCTTCACTAAATAGTTAGGTAAAAAGTGGTCATAGGTGATTGAGTTTTCGTTTTTGCTTCTTCGGACCTGCCACATGTTAACGATTTGGGATATTAAGATTTGAGTTTTAGGCTCCATTTAGCATTTTGTTTTTGCTCCGGTTAGTCCGACATCAAAAAAATTAGTTTTTAATATAAAATTGGATGAAGTTCCTTATGTGAGGTCGGGCGTTCACGAACGACAGTTCATGACCAGTGTTTACGACCACAACCACCCTGCCAAACCAAGCCTTAAGCGGGGACAAAAATTTCGTTCTCCAAACCGCACTTTCTGGCAGAATAAAATACCATCTTTCTTTCAAGAATAAGTCATTGGAAATATTTTATTACCTGACAGGTTAATTGCTTTGGAATAAAAGAATAAATCATTGGAAATATTTATTCATCCGGATAATTTCCAAATTTTGAGGTGGCACGGCACGTCTGAATGCCTGATGGGAAGCATTTCAATTCTTTTTGGGTGGTGTTAAAGGCAAACCAGAATTGGCTATTAGCAAACCAATTTCTATGAGTTATTACGTGCCTTTTGAAAATATGCTTTGTACATGCATTTTTAGAAAAAGTGTTTAACACGGAAATTGTAGATCTCGTCGATATCTACAACTTTCGTGTTGAACACTTTTCCTAAAAATGCACGCACAAGGCGTATTGTCGCCCTGGTCATAACTATAGCGAATTTTTTGAAAATACGCCTTGTCCAAGCATTTTTAGGAAAAGTGTTCAACACGAAAGTTGTAGATCTCGACAAGATCTACAATTTTTATGTTGAACACTTTTCCTAAAAATGCATGTACAAATAGTATTTTCAAAAGGCGCGTAATAACTCATAGAAATTGGTTTGCCAATAGCCAATTCTGGTTTGCCTTTAACACCACCCTTCTTTTTAAGAGAGGAGAGTGACTCTTTATTTTACTATTTAATGGGGAAATTTTTTCAAACGGTTTAACTCTGAAAGTGCATGAAGAGCCTGTTTGGGACAGCTCTGGCGGATTAAAAAGCTACTTATCGAATAGAGATTGATAAACATAGCTCTTTGAGAAGCTATTTTGAAAAAGCTGCAGAATGTTTGGAGAGTTTGTGTATAAGTGTTGATGGAATAGAACTTTTTAATTAAGCTATTTTTTGTTCATAACGTTAATTAAGGAATATCATTTAGGGTTCATTCGTTTGAGCGGAATTGACTTTCTGGAATTTACTTTTCGACGAAAATCAATATCTAAATGAATTGGCTTTGTACATAATTTCAATTATGTTGTTCGGCTGTTAGATTGAATTTAGTCAACAGAATTGGAATTGAGGCACACAAGTTGTTCGGCTGAATGATGAAATTGATATTGAATTGACATTAGAAAATAATTTTATAAAACCCAAAATGGGCGTCAACGCCGAAAGCATTAAATTGCATAATATGTTTTAAGACACGCGTTTTTCGCCCAAGCGTCATTTTTCTGCTCAGGAGCGCGTTTTTTGCCCAGGCGCACATTTTTCTTCAGGGCGCGTGTTTTTTGCTCAGGTGTGTGTTTTTTGGCCCAGGACCCCATTTTTTCCCGTGTTGTTTATGGGGTGTCTACTTTATCACCTAGAGGGGGGGGGGGGGGGGAATAAGTTCTTCAAATTATATTGTCCCCTTTTAGGTGTTCTTGATTCTTGATTAATAGATGTGTATAGTAAAGAACAAACCACAGAAAACACACAACGATCTATAGAGGTTCCTCAAGACCGGGTGTCTTGAGTAGTCCTCTCTCCCTCTGCGCCTACCCAGCAGTGTGCTGGGCTCAGCAAACGTCGCCAAAAACTTCAGGCCCTCAAGCCTTACACCACGGACCCGCAAGTCCCAACAGCCTAGGCCCGCAAGCCCCTACTGCCCCCGAGCCCGCAAGCTCGACACTCAGGACCTCAAGCCCTACAACACGGACCCGCAAGTCCCAACAGCCTAGGCCCGCAAGCCCCTACTTCCCCCGAGCCCGCAAGCTTGACAGATCGCACCCGCAGGTGCACTGCCCTGGCCCTCAAGCCTCACAGCTCTCCAACCCTCAAGCTAGACAAATTTGTTGGATCGGTAGGCGCCCTTGGAGGGGGGGGGGGGGTGAATAAGGGTTTTAAAAACTTATATTATATTTTGAAATACTTGCTTATGATAAGAGATCAAAATAGTGATTTTGTTTAAAGATCTAAATTTTTTTATAAAAAAGGAGAGGATAATAAACAATTTAGAGAAATGAAGAACAAATCAATTTTATTACACAAAGAGAGACATGATTATTATTAATAAAATTGATTACAAAATTTTGATTTCTATGACGCTAGAAATCAAAGCGAAATATGAAAGAATCTTTTTATTTTCTATACTGACTCGTATCCCTGCGTACCGGTTGGCTTTAGCCGATCCTTCCCCAGATTCAAGCCGCTCTAGCCAACCCTTCCCCGGATATGGCCTCGAGCACCCCCTAGACCTATACCCGAGACCTAGTCACCAACACGAGGCGAATTTCTTCCCTAAGTCCTACCCAGACCTAGTCGCCAATACGAGGCGAATTTACTACACGATTTAAGAGAAAAGATGTGAAATAAAAGGACAATAATATTAAAAACTCCCTCTATGTGGATCTCTTGGAGAAGTAGACAAAGACGCGGAGTATATGATCGTAGTCGATGCGGTCTTTCGTCACGATGATGACGCGTGTTGAAATCTTCTCCACGGATCTCCTTAAGCCTTCATGGATTTGTGGGAGTATCTCTGTGAACCTTCCTCTCTATGCTGTGGGACGAAGCTCTGGAATTCTGGATCTCAAGAGGATGATGAAGACGGAGCCAAGGGGTCCTTTTTATAGTCTCAGCGCTAGCGCCCGCGCTAGCGGTACCGCCGACGCTATCACATATTAGGACATATTCTGCGCGGCAGAATCTTCAATCCGAGGAAATAATTCTCCCTTGCCTACTGTGCTCCTCGCTATCGCCTGCGCTATCAGATATCGCCTGACGCTATCTCCTTCTATAAGTTCTCCCGGCAATTGCGCTTTGAGCCAATATTTCGTCGAACAGGAATTCGTCGAATGCCGCTAAGAGTTTGCCGAACAATTTTCGTCGAACAATATTTTGTCGAGCGCCGCTAAGAGTTTGTCGAACGACAGCTACCGCCAGAGCTAGTAGGTGTTTTGGATTTGATGACTCAACTTTGGAGGCAACCTACTATGTAATCCTTGAGTCATGTGGACTTTGTTATCCTGCACACTTAAACACACAAGATCAAATACACATAGGATTTGTTATTCTCAAACCTAGGAGATGCGGAAGACCATGTTCCAACAAACTCCCCCTTTTTGATAATAATAAATCCATTAATGATAAATCAGAGCATTAATATATAAGCATGAAGAAGCATTCTTGTGTGTGTGTGAGAGTGATGACTTAGGATAATTTTAACATTTAGCATTTAGAATTGCTCCCCCTAAATACATGCTCCCCCTAGGTGAATGCTCTCCTAATATGTAAGCTATCATCTTAATTATGCGTGTTAGTTTTATATTTTGATAGCAGATTATATTTACCATGTTAGTTCTCCCTCTTTTGTTATTAGCAAAAGCGGGTAAGGAGACACCACTTAAAAGTTGATAAGAAGATAAAAGCATGATCTAGCTTGTAAAGAAGGAAATGATAAGGAGTTCTTAGAATAATTTTTATAGAGATAGATCAGAGTTTTTAGCAATATAACATTTTCATAAATCAGAGTTTGTAGCATAAGCAAATGTAATGATTTCCAAGTAACTAAACTACCCAGACAATATGTCTACACCCTAGCCCCGTACTAAGTGACAGATGGGCATGAGGAGCTGCAAACATGTCGTAGGTTGGGGTGTTAGTCCCATATGCAAACACTAGACACAACTCAACCTAGCACTCTTTCCCCCTAGTGCTTCGCAAGGCCCCACTGGAACCCTCCCCAGTTAAGGACAAGACATGACTAGAGATAAGGTTATCTAATGTCTACAACCCCACGCCCCCACTATGGTGAGATATGAAGTCATGGATAATAATTATTGAAAACATTTAAGCGTTTTAAATCTAATGACATAGCCTATGGATTTATATTTTTATTTGAATTTATGCAAACACTCACATAGCTATTTTGAAATCCATTAATGAATCAGAGTTTTTAATATAACAATATTTTCATAGAAATAAATCAGAGTTGTATAGCAAAAAAAAAAAAAAAAATCATGTTAAAAGCAACCAATATAAAGTTTACCAAGCAAGTCTATCACTTGTTGCAAGAAAGGAATTTGAAGATTCAAGTGATGATGCGCACAAAATAAAAGACTTTAAATAAGCATGAAAGCGCAAGGTAAAATAATTATATGGTTATGATGCGGAAGACTTATAGAAATACAAGAAACATCTTATTGTAATCAATGATGATCCATAAAAAGATATATGAGTTAAATTTCAAAAAGAAGATGTTTTTGTAAATCATTTTTTAATTAAAATCTTTAAGTTTGGCAATAAAGTAACTAAGCATGGAATCATGTTATCAAAAAGAGATTACTACAATGTTATTTTAATTCACAATTTCAAAACATACCAAACATTGTAGAAAGCATGCTAGGTTATCTAGTATATTTCATAAATAAAGAGTAGTATAGAATTTGCATTAGAATCCAATACTCATGAGAAGAAGTGTTATGGAAGGTAATGATGTGCACACAAGTGTATTTTGAATAGAGTAAACAAATGTTTTAATAAAAAATACAAGAAATATATAAAGTAAAGAGCACAATAAAACACAAATAGTTTTACATCCACAAACTTCAATGCACAAAAAAATGTACAACTACCAAGGTGCTTTGCACACACAATGCTCATTAAGACTTATCAGGGTGCAAAGTAGTGCTTGGGGGATCACATATTTTATTTTTAATGTTGAGACTCGTGATCCGGTGTACTTAAGAGTAAGTGGTTTTTAATTTGAAAGAAAGATTTGATTTGCACAAGATACTTTACTATTCTTTCCAAGGTGCTCAACCTGACAACGCTTATTAAGACTTATCAGGAGGTTCAAGTAGTGCTTGGTGGAGTTTGCTTTGTCACTTTATTTTATGATTTTTGTTTTGTAAAAAGTTCTCTGAATACACTTGTTTTGCAAATCAATATAATTTATGAAAAACATAACCACTTTTCTTAACTTTTAAAAGTGCAAATAAAGGAGTGTAGTAAGATACTTGTGCAATTTTAATTCATCGTACTAATACAAAACATACACAAGCATTCTTAGATTAATATATTTTTTGTAATTTGGCTTTTGTATTTTTGTATTTGATTTTTCAAAAATGTAATAAAAGCAGAAGTGCAGAAATGAATAGTACACATAGATTAATATATTTTTAGGGATTTTTCAAAATTTTAAAAATACAGAAAAACACATAAGTGCACTAGCGTCGGCGTTAGCGCTAGCGCGGGAAATAGTACACGATTTTTGATGATTTTGAAATTTTTAATTGTTGATCTTGATTAAGTGTCCTAATAGTAGTTTCATGCTGAAATTTCAGATTTTTAGGAGATGTCTAGATAGTGCAAATTTCATGAAACATTAGCGATTTTGTATATGACTTTACCAAATAAACTTTGCAAGTGATATATTTTATTACATCTCCATTTTAATATTTTTAAGGCTTATATTTACCAAACTAATGTAGTTTGGAAATGATAGGAAATGTAAGCACGAGAAGACATGAATGAACAAATCTAATATGCATGATTTTAGTGATTAATAATGTTCATGCATGAGAATATCATGGATAAGCCCTAAATGAGAATACCCAGCCAGTATATCTTGGTAAACATATAAAGGCTAACTTAGACACAAATATTCTTTGGGCGACAATGTTAGTATGATAAGTTTGAGATTAACGTTATACCAAGGTTTTGATAGTGTTTCAACTTATAGACCTAGAATGGAGTGACGATTCTATTTGATTTGATATCAAGATGATTCAAAGGTCTAAACTAGAAATAAATCACAATATACACCAACCATTATAATATCAATTGTCATCAGTTAATATATCAATTATAATTCACATAAATGTGATAGAAATAATTATTTTTAGAAGACTTTTGATATGACTTATGATGTTAGAGAATTTTAGCAAAGGACATCAATGGATCATAGTGGTGCTTGTGAATTCAATATTCATTATGAGGGTAAATCTTTTCAATACATTTCAGTGATTTTCTTTTTAACTAATTAAGAATTTTGAATATATATATGTGATTTTTGATAGGTGAACAATAGTGATGGTTTAGATCATGTTTGACATTAAGGAGTGAACACAATATAATTTTTTGTTGCGAACAAAGATAACCATATTGAAAGTTGAGCTTTCAT
Organism: Dactylorhiza incarnata; assembly: GCA_033032865.1. Lineage (NCBI taxonomy): Eukaryota > Viridiplantae > Streptophyta > Magnoliopsida > Asparagales > Orchidaceae > Dactylorhiza > Dactylorhiza incarnata. The sequence continues at coordinate 11,081,011 of JAWHQI010000015.1, forward strand.
TTAGCTCTTGAACTTTCTTGTAGATTATGTTATTTCTCTAAACCACTTGTTGGTGAAGGCTAAAAAACTTAATAGCCTAATAACTTGATTTAATTTTTTAAAATATCTTATATCAAATTTAGAATTTGATTTATATGAATAATAAAAGATATTTAATGATAATGAATATGAGAGAGATAGATAGGTCATCAAAATTAGATATGACTTTTGAATTTGATCAATTTGATTTTATAAACATATTAAGCTTTTAAGAGATAGGATCATATTTTCAATATTATATAGGATGACCATGACATGATAGTTCAAAAGGAAAACAAAAATAAAACGGACATTAAAGCACATCGTGAAGTAGAAAATTTGTATATCTTATTTTGAAAAGTTTCTACTTCATGCATTTGATGATACCTAATGAATAAGAGTTTTAGGTATCCAAAGGGGACCATGTGGGATGGTTCCTTTGGGTACCAAAATATAGCGAGATGGCTTTTGGGGAGACAAGTACGAATGGACCCTTTCAAGTGGAGTTAATGTTTCATCTTTAATTTTGGGTCTCCATTCATACTTAGGTTTAATATTATAATTTTGCATTAAATTTCCATATTCATTAAATTTAGGCTTAAAATAATGATGACATTTGAAATCATTTTTCATAGGAAATTTTTGCATATTTGAATTTACTTTAGGAGATACATACTTTTGTAAATAATGGTGATTTTGATTTTGATTTACAAATCCTTTATGTTCCTTACTCCTTTTTTTAAACTTAGGTAAGATGTTCATATTCATATTCAACTTGTTTTTAGATATAGTTTGATATTGTGAATTTGTATTTACAATTTTCATAAGCAAGTTGATTTTTGATTTTAATTCATCATTTTTAATTTTTAAATTATGTCTAGCTTTATTATAAGCGATTGTGCTATTTTTAAGAGTGGAAACAATTGAATCTATATGATTTTGATATTTATTTCTATATTCATCAAATGTTTCATCCATCTCTTTAATTTCAATTTTATAGTCTTTGCACTTAGCATAATCATTTATCAAAGATGAATTTTCTAAACATAATTTTTCATTTTGTTCTTTTACTAAAATAAAATCCTTTTCAAGTTTCTTGTGCTTTTCTTTTAATTCATTATATTCTACACAAGTTGTGGTGTTTTCAACTAAGGAGCCATGTGTAGAACTAGATAAATTAGAATTTGATTCTTCATTAATTTTTGCCTTTAAATTTTTATTTTCTAAGCGCAAATGTTTATTAGCATTTTTTAATTTCTTAATTTTGCGCTTTGTAGTTTGAAGCAATTGTAATGTAGAAATAGAAGTACAAAAGATGGGATTTGATTTCCTTACATTGCTTTCGGGAGAGGCATGAATTGAACATATAGTTTCTCTTACATCTTTTGACACTCCTCTTCCGAAGACATTACTTGTTCTTCTTTTCCATTTGATGTGAGCTCCATTGATCCGTCATGAGAGGAGCATTCTTGAAGACTTGTGCAAGCTTGCATATTCTCCGGTTCTTGTGATTGTTCCATACCTGTAGAAGGAGAATCATACATTTCTTCAAGAAATTTCCATACTTTGTATGCATTAGAAAAACAGTATATTAATTTTGAAATGTCGTGAGATAAAGCACATAAAATACTTTTTAAAGCTTTTGCATTTAGGTGACGTTCCTTTTTATTTGTTTCATCCGCTGGTCTAACTATTGCTATATCCCATGCATTGATATCTAAATTTTTAATAAACTTTTCCATTAAAAATTTCCACCCTTTATAATTTCTCCCTTCGAATAAAGGTGGTTTAAGAGATTTTTCTTCTTAATAAAAATTTACCCCACTAATAGAAGCGAGATCATGAGACGCCATTATTCCCGGTTGTTAAGCCGATTGGAATAAAACCCCTCTGATACCACTTGTTGGATCGGTATGCGCCCTTAGAGGGGGTGAATAAGGGTTTTAAAAACTTATATCATATTTTGAAATACTTGCTTATGATAAGAGATCAAAATAGTGATTTTGTTTAAAGATCTAAATTGTTTTATAATAAAGGAGAGGATAATAAACAATTTAGAGAAATGAAGAACAAATCAATTTTATTACACAAAGAGAGACATGATTATTATTAATAAAATTGATTACAAAATTTTGATTTCAATGACGCTAGAAATCAAAGCGAAATATGAAAGACTCTTTTTGTTTTCTATACCGACTCGTATCCCCGTGAACCGGTTGGCTTTAGCCGATCCTTCCCCGGATACGGCCTCAAGCCGCTCTAGCCAACCCTTCCCCGGATATGGCCTCGAGCACCACCTAGACCTACACCCGAGACATAGTCGCGAACACGAGGCGAATTTCTGCCCTAAGTCCTACCCAGACCTAGTGGCCAATACGAGGCGAATTTACTACACGATTTAAAAGAAAAGATGTGAAATAAAAGGACAACAATATAAAAAACTCCCTCTATGTGGATCTCTTGGAGAAGTAGACGAAGACGCAGAGTATGGTCATAGTCGATGCGGTCTTTCGTCACGATGATGATGCGTGTTGAAATCTTCTCCACGGATCTCCTTAAGCCTTCATGGATTTGTGGGAGTATCTCTCCGAACCTTCCTCTCTATGCTGTGGCACGAAGCTCTGGAATTATGGATCTCAAGAGGATGATGAAGACGGAGCCAAGGGGTCCTTTTTATAGTCTCAGCGCTAGCGCCTGTGCTAGCGGTACCGCCGACGCTATCCCATATTAGGACATATTCTGCGCGGCAGAATCTTCAATCCGAGGAAACAATTCTCCCTTGCCTACTGTGCTCCTCGCTATCGCCCGCGCTATCGGATATCGCATGGCGCTATCTCCTTCTATAAGTTCTCCCGGCAATTGCGCTTTGAGCCAATATTTCATCGAACAGGAATTCGTCAAACGCCGCTAAGAGTTTGTCGAACAATTTTTGTCGAACGATATTTTATCGAGCGCCGCTAAGAGTTTGTCGAACGACAGCTAGCGCCTGCGCTAGTACTACCGCCAGTGCTAGTAGGTGTTTTGGATTTGATGGCTCAACTTTGGAGGAAACCTACATATGTAATCCTTGAGTCATGTGGACTTTGTTATCCTGCACACTTAAACACACAAGATCAAATACACATAGGATTTGTTATTCTCAAACCCAGGAGATGCGGAAGACCATGTTCCAACAAAATTGGCACGCAAGCCTTACAAGAGAATACAGTAATACAACCCTTCTTCTGCCTGATGACGATTGGCTTCTTATGATTGAAGAAGATTCTTCTGATTCAGATATTTGACAACACAGTTCTTCTTCAATCTCTACTTATTGCCTGATGTTGAACGACGACTTCTCAGTCAATGAGGATGACTGATTCTTTTGAGAACGCTTGAATCTTGTTCTCCTTCTTCTCCGCTGAATATACTGTTCTATTGAAGAGCTGCGGTTTTCTTTTTCTCGTATTGTTCTTTTTCTTGCACAACAAGCTTCTTATTTTTCTAGGGCAACACTGTTCCCTTTTTTAGGATGGACAAGCCGTATAACGGTCACATACAATTTCCTTTACTGTCAGACGCCCATCTTTCAAAGCATGAGCTGATTGGACAATCAGGCGGGCATTAATTGCTGACATCACATCCATAAGATTTGAATTCTGTCTTGAAGATATTTGCATTATTTCAACGACAAGCTATCTCTGACTATGTCGTCGCGATCTTCCTTCCTGCATTATGTCGTCGTGATCGCATTGTTCTCTCGACGACATGCCTTCTTTACGATGATGTCTGTTCTTTCTCGACGACACGATCACTTTGGTGAAGTCGACGATATTGCGTCTTCTTTGCGTTCGACAATCTTGCTTCTGCGCTTGACGAACACGCCAAATCTCAGCGGTCGTCAATCTTCCTTCTGAGCTCGACGATCTTCCTTCTGCGTTCGACGAATAGCATTCTGCAATCGACGAACTTGCCATCCTTCGTTCGACGATCGACATTCTTCGTTCGACGATCTTGTTATGTCTCAGCGATCGACGAACACGCTACTTCTCAGCGGTTGCATTGCACATCATCACGACGACAGGCATACTTTTTCGACGATGTCTCCTATTCTTCTCGACGATATAGTACTTCGTGAAGTCATTAAAGTACATGATATATTGTCGATCTCTGCAAGCATAAACTAGATGGAATGTTAAATACAACTTACATTTATTACTGAGCTGAGCACTTCTTCAAATCAGGAACATTGCAGGGCACTGTTCCCAACAATCTCCCCCTATTTGAAGAAGCCCTAACTTACCTCAATGATAAATGCCACTTATGATCAGATTTAACATTTCAGATAATAAAATCACACAGTAAGCAACAATCACATAAATGAGTTAAGTGTTCTTCAAAATAGATTTCAAAATAGATTAAATGTTCAAGAATAATCATTCACATTCATTTTGCCCTAACAAGATAATTTAGGATTTTAGTTTGTTGCCAATCAGTGTCTGCTGCTGCCGCTTGCTCCTTTGGCTTTCTGCCTCTGCCTTTGATAGTAGTTGATGGGTAGAGGAATCGTCTTAGCATAAGGAGGAGGACCTTGTGGGAATGCTAGCTTGTGGTTCTTCCTCCTTTCCAGCTGCTTTAAATGTCTATCCCAATCAACAGAGTGGTATACTGTCTGAGGATCCTTCTGTGTGTATCCAAATTGAATCCACGATTCTGTTATTATTTCTCTTGATGCTGAACTCCAATTTCCAGATTGAGGATCCAACTCAATTTCCCTCAGTCTCTTTTCCCTATACTGGTTGCTGTGAACTCTCTTTCTTTTTCTGGAGGTGGCTGATTCTCCCAATTCTATTCCATACTCATCAGAGTCAGTGGTTGCAGAAGGAATGGCAGTTATGTATACCGATGGAGGTTGATTCATTGTCCGCTTGATCTGATTTGATATCCACATCGCTTGATGTGAACTTTCATTTATTATGTCATTCTCCCCCTTTAGGGCTTGTTCGGTTATTCGCTCTTTCAGGCTGTCTTTGACTAGATTGAGCAGTTCAACCAGGGTCTGCTCAGTGACATCCAGATTGTTTCTTACTTCAAGCAGATGAGCATCTATTGTGTGGGCATTCTTATTGACCCTGTTCAGAATTTGATTTCTATTATCTGCCCCGGCTATTTCTATCTGCTCAAAACCCTAATATACATTATTTGAGAAAGTTTCGTTATCGGTCAGGATTTTGTGGGTTTGATGTCCCACTTTATTAACTTCCTCATTCATTTTATCTATTGCGGGAGCAGCCATGTGATAGAAGTGAGCGCACTGGGTGTTCAGGTCGTGTATGTCGCTCTTTACCTTCCAAATTTCCTCCTTCATTTCCTTTCTTAAACTATCCACGGTTTTACTATAAATTGCTCTAGATGTTGTCGCTGAGCATTAAGTAAAGCTGATATCATGTGGAATAGCGAACCTGTCTGAGCCGAAGATGGCTCAGCAGTTTGTCCTTCCTGATCTCCTCGTCCCTGCGAGTCTGCTTTACTGACATCTTCAGATACTTCACAGCTATGCGCTGTAACTTTGGCCGTCCCCTTAGGGACTTCTGGCAGGATCACACTTGGAGCCATGAGCACAATCTTGCTCGCAACAGCTAACTCTCGGCAATCGGAGAGAGTGATGTCTGCTGTTGACCCAGACATTGTACATCGATCTCCAGGGATAGAGGATATATTCCGTTGATCTTCTAGGGCAGAGTACCCCAGATGGGTCTCCCCCTCAACTCGAGCATCCTCAAGAAGCATCTCATCATTTTGGGCTGAGCCCTCGAATTGGGGATCCTCCTCAACAGTCTCACTCCTCTTAGTGGGGTTTCTAGTATTTTCAGGAACCTCTGTGGGAGCAGGTTCAGGGGTTAGGACAGAGAGTTTGGTTGATGGTTCACCTTCGAGTGGAGCGGGATGATGTGGGGGTGGTGGCATGTCATCAGAGCTGCTTGATGACTCTTCTTCAGAGGAGGGGTTTATTTGGGCTGCTGGTTTCTTCTGCTTCTTCGAAGCAGGCTGGACCTCAGAGGATGGTTTGGGGATGGACCTATCCCATCGATCCAGCATCTTCGCATCCAATTTCTTGGAGTAGTGTAGAGGCATTCCCATTTTTTATGCAATACATCTCCTTGGATGTTTAGAAGAAAGAGGGATAATATTCTCCCGTAGGAGGGGGATTTCAGGGAGTTCTTCACTTTTTGGAATAGGAATGCACTCCAGTCTGTTTTCTTGGAGTGGATTATTCGGGCCATGGTAGCAAACATGTCTTTGGAAATGCGGTCGTGGGAACCAGGCTTGCACAATAATACTTTCCCGACAATATCAGCTAGTAGTTTCCCTTTCTGATTGAACTTAGCCCTCTTGATAAACCCGCAGGTCTTTCCTGTGTGCCCGCACCATTTGTTGCTTGCAGACATTTCTTCGGAGGTCAGTTCATCTTCTTCCTCTCCCCCTTCGATCCTTGGTAGATTCAGAGCTTTACCGAGGCTATTCGCAGATATCTTAACTTTCTTGCCTCCCACCTTGGTCTTTATCTGTGATTCAGCATGGTTTAACCTTGCTTCGGCAAAAAGCTCGGCTAGTTCTTGGTGGAGAAGGACCGACGGTTCACATAGAATGTATTCCAGTCCAGACGTCTATAACAGCCATATTACTGATCGTATCTCGTCGGAGCAGGCATTGAAGCCTCCTCGTTGGAGTTCACAACCGGAGACCACTTCTTCTTTCTTGGGAGTCATTGATTCAGAGTGCGTGAGAGAGGCGGAACGTCGAAGAAGCAGGCAAGGGTTTGTCGACAGAACGACTTAGGGCAAATGATAGCGTAATTTTATTTTTGAACATTCGCTCTATTTATAGTGTCGGTAGGTGGAGAGGCGCGTACCTTTCAAAAGCGATCATACGGCTCCGATGGATCCATCTAATCCTGAGATGAGTAGGTCAAATGTATTTTGCCGATGCGCTTATTGTCGTTGAAATGTTCCTTGGATACGATTTCTTTCATCTCGTATCTTTGTCGTCTTATCGTCTATCGTATTGTCGTAACACTCGACGATTGTAGATTTCAAGAGCTATCCATCCTTCAGGTCCCCTTTTTTTTGGCAGAATAACCTGCACTAATTTCATTAGTAAATAAACTTTGCTGCTCTGCCTATGGGTCAGAACAACTACTTTGTCCAGGGCCCAGATTTGCTTCTGATGGGCACTTGGACTCCCTGCAAAATACGATTACAAGCCCTTAGGAACCCAAGCGAATTTGGGTCCTTGGAATTTATTAGCTCTGAAGGATATACTGGATTTCATTGCCCTCGGATACGCATAATGATTGTAAAATAAATTTTTTATAGGTTTAGTATTTGTTACCCTTGGAGCTGCTGGATTGTGTCAACACTCACTTGTAAAGTGCCCTGTCTTACCACAGTACCAATAGTCAAATTTGTTGTGCCTTATCCTCTTGTTGCCGGTTGGTGTATGATTCTTCTGTGGGCGGGAGGAGTACCTGTAGGAAACAGAATTGAATTGGTCAGGGGTGTGATACTTCCCATTCCCACCTTTTCTGTGAAAGTCAGTCCTTTGTAAAAGTCCCCTCATTCTCCTGGACCTGTTGAGCTTCTGTTCCTTTGTGATTCCTCTTTCATGACTTACTTTGGAGGTGACAGACAACATCTTTCTCCCTCCTTGACAGAAACTGCTGCCTTTATCCGGTGGAGGAGTTGGCTCTGGTATAGAGGGTCTGGCTCCTGTTCTCCCTTTTGTGGGGGATTTATTCTTCACGCCACTAACTTGATTGAATCTGAATTTCAGCGGTCCATCCAGATTCCTTTGCTTCTTTAGAAGTGCAATTTCTTTGGTTAGAGAGTAGCATAGTTCTCTGCTGTCAACCAGTGCTTTCATGGTTTTCCCAAACTTGGTTATCAAGTCCATGATTGAGCTAGCATTATAATCTCTTTTGAGCTGACAGAAATCTGCGTTCTCCAAGGTCAGCCTATCAGCCTTTTCCAAGAGATCGGAGTTTCTGGTTTGGAGAATTGAGATCTCATCAGCTTGCTTCCTGCAGAGTTCCTTGCTCCTTTTGAGTTCTTCTAGAAGATCCTCATAATTTTCTGAGAGACATATTTCGGAATCTGAATCAGTATTAGATAATGGAGCCCTTATTCCTACCTGTTCTGGTGTTATCTCATCCTGAATTTCTTCCTCTGATTCAGATAGGACAGTTAGTCCAAACTGAGCTTCCTCCTCTGCATCTGAATTGCTTGATTCACTATCACTTAGGGCTTTATTCTTCCTCTCCTCTGTGACAGTGTTTTTTACCCCTGGTGATCCTTCCATGAGGATTTCCGGTGACTCCCACATTTCCTTGGCTGTAGTGCAGTGAGTAATTTGATGGAAAGTGTGAGTATCAACTGTATCATCTATGATTTCTCTGGCTTTCTTGTCTAGAGTGAACACATCCTCTGTCATTGTCTTGGATGTGGTCTTGGGAGCATATGGCCCTTCTTGAGTGACTTGAAATATCCTGGGATCCAAAGCTTCCATGTATATTCTGGCTCTAACTTTCCACAGGGGAAAATTTTCTCTACAACACATAGTTATTCTTGACTCCATACTAGTGATCCTTAGACACCCGCTGGTAGATCTGTTCAAGCTGTTAAGATTTTCTTTGAACAACCTAGCTCTGATACCACTTGTTGTTTATGGGGTGTCTACTTTATTACCTAGAGGGGGCGGGGGGGGGGGGGGGGGGGGGGGGGGGTGAATAGGTTTTTCAAATTATATTGTCCTCTTTTAGGTGTTCTTGATTCTTGATTAATATATGTGTATAGTAAAGAACAAACCATAGAAAACACACAACGATCTATAGAGGTTCCTCAAGACCGGGTGTCTTGAGTAGTCCTCTCTCCCTCTGCGCCTACCCAGCAGTGTGCTGGGATCAGCAAACACCACCAAATACTTCAGGCCACCATGCCTTACACCACGGACCCGCAAGTCCCAACAGCCTAGGCACGCAAGCCCCTACTGCCCCCGAGCCCGCAAGCTCGACACTCAGGCCCTCAAGCCCTACAACAAGGACCCGCAAGTCCCAACAGCCTAGGCCCGCAAGCCCCTACTGCCCCCGAGCCCGCAAGCCCGACAGATCGCACCCGCAAGTGCACTGCCCTGGCCCTCATGCCTCACAGCTCTCCAGCCCTCAAGCTAGACAAATTGGCCCGCAAGCCATACAAGAGAATACAGTAATAGAACCGTTCTTCTGCCTGATGAAGATCGGCAACTTAGCCTGATGACGATTGGCTTCTTATGATTGAAGAAGATTCTTCTGATTCAAATCTTTGACAGCGCTGTTCTTCTTCAATCTCTACTTATTGCCTGATGTTGAACGGCGACTTCTCAGTCAATGAGGATGACTGATTCTTTTGAGAATGCTTGAATCTCGTTCTCCTTCTTCTCCGCTGAATATACTGTTCTATTGAAGAGCGGCGAGATTCTTTTTCTCGTATTGTTCTTTTTCTTGCACAACAAGCTTCTTATTTTTCTAGGGCAACACTGTTCCCTTTTATAAGATGGACAAGCCGTATAACGGTCACATACAATTTCTTTTACTGTCAGACACCCATCTTTCAAAGCATGCGCTGATTGGACAATCAGGCGGCGACATTAATTGCTGACATCACGTCCGTAAGATTTTAATTCCGTCTTGATGATATTTGCATTATTTCAACGACAAGCTATCTCTGACTATGTCGTCGCGATCTTCCTTCCTGCATTATGTCATCGTGATCGCATTGTTCTGTCGACGACATGCCTTCTTTACGACGATGTCTGTTCTTTCTCGACGACACGGTCACTTTGGTGAAGTCGACGATACTGCGTCTTCTTTGCGTTCAACGATCTTGCTTCTGCGCTTGACGAACACGCCAAATCTCAGCGGTCGTCAATCTTCCTTCTGAGCTCGACGATCTTCCTTCTGCGTTCGAGGAATAGCATTCTGCGATGGACGAACTTTCCATCCTTCGTTCGACGATCGACATTCTTCGTTCGATGATCTTGCTATGTCTCAGCGATCAACGAACACGCTACTTCTCAGCGGTTACATTGCACATCATCACGACGACATGCATACTTTGTCGACGATGTCTCCTATTCTTCTCGACGATATAGTACTTCGTGAAGTCATTAAAGTACATGATATATTGTCAATCTCTGCAAGCATAAACTAGATGGAATGTTAAATACTGAAAGACTTTAATTAAGGGTAGCTAATCACCTAGAGGGGGGGGGGGGGGGGGGGGGGGGGGTGAATAGGTAATTTAAAAACTACTACGATTCTTGACTATAATCGAGATAAAACTGATAAGAGCTTTCAAGAAATAAAGATATACACAGAAAAGAACACACACAATTTTTATAGTGGTTCCCCGTATCTTGGGCAATCCACTTTCCCCCTTCTCCCCTTCTAGCAGTGTGCTAGATAGAGGTTATAACTCCTCCAGATCTCAGACCACAAACAGGTCTTACAGCTCAGATCACAACTGATCTTACAGTCTCAGATCTACAGATCTTACTAACTCAGATCAAACAGATCCTACCTCAGCCTTTATAACTAGGCCTACAGCTCAGATTCACCCCTGAATCTTACAACTCAGATCACACCTTATCCTACAACTCAGATCCTTGACAGATCCTACACTCAGATCTGAAAACTCAGATCCTACAGAAATTTATAAAGGGGATTACAAATATTTAGACTCAGATACGAGATTGTTGAGCCTTCTTGATCAATCTGAATGATCAGACATAAATCTTCAGTAGAACAGCAGCAGCAAATGATCTTCTTGATTCGACAGGCTGTGATGACTGTTCTTCTTCCTGGGAAGACAGATTCTTCCTTCTTGATCTTCTTCTTTGAGAGAGAGGTATCAGCACAAGATTGCTGAATGAGATCTTCAATTTAGAATGGTTCTGAAAGGAAGACAACTTCTCCAGATTCTATCTCAAACTTTCTCTCAAAATGATGGAGACGATAATTGCTTTTGAGAAGATAGGAAAACTTTTCTAACTTCACTTTTCTTCACTTCATAACTTGGATTAACTGCACAACCCATAGGTCATGCCTTCTATTTATAGCCCGCCATCTGCAATGTTTGTTACGCTTCTCCACGTCAGCATGACGTTACGTCTTCAACGGTCTTTAATGAAAACAAAAGCTCAGCTAGCTGTGGAAGATATTCCTCAGTTCAGAGTATTTGTAGAAGAGGCGTTGAGCACTTAACATCTCTGTCGACGCTTTTCCAGTTAGGCGTCGAGCGATATTTAGACGCTCGACGCATACTCCATAGACTGAAGCTCTCGACTCCTCCTTCTCAGGCGTTGAGCAAACATCACTTAGTCGACGCTTTTTATCTGAAGAAGTTGAGCAACATCCAGGGGCTCGACGCTTCTTAACTAAGCCTTCATATCTCGACACTTCTGGTTGGCGCTGAGCTGACTGAAGTTAAGTCGACACTTCTCTTTCCAAGGCGTCGAGCGACACAACTTGGCTCGACGCTTCCAAAATTGATCTCAGAACTTCAGCGGCGACCTTGTCTATTTGAGTAGTAGACATGAGTCAACGCTTCTGGGTCACAGGCGTCGAGCAATGTATGATGTCTCGACGCTTGTGAATTTGAATGAATTCCATGAACTTTTTGCCTGACCTGATCTCCTGCACATTGATTCTAGAGAGTATATCAAATACATTCTGAGATATATCTTTGACTTATGAATGAACTTCTCCAAATCTAAGACATTGTGGGCAATGATCACAACAAATACAACTTGCATTTATTATTGAGCTGAGCACTTCTTCAAATCAGGAACATTGCAGGGCACTGTTCCCAACAGCCCGATCGCGAGTTCTTCGGTCGGGAGTGCATTTTTTGGCACGGAAGTGCATTTTTTGTCCGGATACGCTTTTTTTTGCCTAGGAGCGCGCTTTTCGCCCGAGAGCGTGTTTTTCGGCCTAGGTGTGCATTTTGCGGCCTGGGCAAAAAATGCGCGGTGGGGTGAAATATGCTCGCCCGCGCAAAAAATGAGTGCCGAAGCCGAAATAAACACGGTCTGGCGAAAAATTTGCGCCTGGGCGATAAACGTGCACACGGGTGAAAACTCCGTGCCCCGGTTAAAAACGCGCGCCCGAGCAAAAAACATTTTCCGCGCAGAAAACGCGCTTCAGGGTGAAAAATGCGCGCCGGGCGAAAATCACGCGCCCGAACGATAAACACGAGCCCAGGCGAAAAATGCGCGCCCGAGAGAAAAAATGGACGCCCGAGCGAAAAACGCGCGCCCGGGCGAATAATGCGCGCTGGGTCGAAAAAAGCGCGCCCGGTTCGAAAAACTTGCGATCGGCTACAAAATGCGTGCTCGGGCGAAAAATGCGACCTCAGGCAAAAAATGCCCGATCGGCAAAAAAAGCGCGCCCGGGCCAAAAAGGCGCTCCCGAGCCAAAAATTTTCTCCCGGGCAAAAAATGCGTGCCTGGGCGAATAACGCGCGCCCGAGCGGAAAAATGACCGATGATGAGAGCAAACTGCTATGCCTGCAAACGACAACGGCAAGTGTACCGTGACGGAAGTAGTATAGGTTTATAAAAACCAAGGTCGTATAAAAATTCGGGCGAGTTGAATACTTTTACTTCAAGAAAATCTTTATTATCTTATCAATAGAACTTTGGGTTGGTTTTGCACTGAAGAGAGGAAAATTAAAATGATGATTAAGCAATGGGTAATGAAAATAAAATAGCACTCGATCTTCGAATCACCTCGGAATGAAAATAAATAGAAGAAATAAGAAATCTAATTCTCTTAAGAAAATTCTTCGACCGTGGAGGTTCCCGAAATCTCAACGCACCTCTCTCGAGAATACATTCAACTGAGTTCAGGATGATCAATCGAACCTTCGTTTTAGAATCTAAACCCATAAAACTCGCTTTATCGTTTTGAACCCCTCTATTAGATTTGACTTCAATCTGGGAGATTTATGTCATCCTCTCTCGAGGTTTGCTGGTTGCATGCAACTCTCTTTATCCTTGAATGATCGATTCGAATTATAAGCCCTTCGGCTACTAGATTACGAAAACAAGAATGAGAATTATATATCGAAAATATAATCTCAATTCAATAGAAACCAAGAATAAATCTTTAAGCAATCCGAAGAAGAGAAAGAGAAGTTATAAATTAATTCACAAATTATATTATTACTTGGATTATCTCGATCGAGTACTAATGGAAATTTAGCTAATCATTGAGATGGATGAATCAATAAAAATGAAAGAGTTCATGATAAAATTAAGAATTGACTTAGAAGAAGAAGAACTAATTTTTATTGATTCTTGAAAAAGAAACTTACAAGCTATGGAATTGAGAATTACAAGTGCAAATAGAAAGAGAAATACAAGAACTACTAACAACATGAAAATAGTACATGAAAAGAAGAAATGAGCTCCCAAAATTCGTCCCCTAAATTCTAGAGGAGTGGTCTTTAAATAGGCTGAAAATTGAGGTTACACCCCCTCGGTCATGCCCGTGACCAAGGGCATGTAAGGGTCGTGATCGAAGCTGGTGCGGGAGAGTTGCCTTCTGGATTCATTGCAGGCGCTACGTGCGCGTCACGCCCGAGACCTAGGGCGTGTAATCTTCAAATTTGCGTATGGCGGGAAGCTTTCGGCGGGCTGGTGCGTTGTTCTAGCGGCAAGGAAGTGCACGCCTGTGGCATTGGAAGTACACGAGCATGCCATGATGTGTCACGGGCATGTACTTGGCGAATTGCATGCATAGGTCATGGATCGCATCCTGCTGAGCTGGAGCCTTTCTTTATGTTTACACACCCTTCATCACGCCCGTGACCTTAGACGTGTAAGACCCCCTTTTTTTTTCTTTTGAAAACCCGGGTCTTATGCCCAGAACCGCCGCTTTGCCGTGACACCCTCGCTCAGGAAGGTCGCCACTACAAAACTCCGATCCTGCCGACCATATCGATCACAGAAGAAGAAAAGAATAAATGAACAAATAGAAGTTCAAGTCCACAATCACATGTTATATATGATAAATGTCCACATGGTATAACTGAAATAACAATGTTCCAATAATAAAGGGCACATGCCCTGTACATCATGTCCTCACTACAAGATCACTCGCGGAAGCTAACTACTAATCACTCACTGATCCTGAATCCTATGCTCTTGTACTAGACTGGCCCGCCTCCATCTGCACCGACCTCTGGTGCCGCTGCCTCTCCTCGATCCCCTAAAATGATATGGTCCACCGATCGTTAGTCAAAAAGACTAAGCCAATCCCCCACCCCTCCCCCGGTGACTCCTAGGCACCGTGCGCGAAGGATGAAGCGGAGGACAACAAGGGGTATAACAATAGCAGATGACAGGGTACATGGAATGTCTACACTACACATGTATATATATAATTGAAGCAGTAAAAGAGCATAGTAAGAGCAGGTAAAGAATAAGTAAAGTGCAGTAAGTAAAGACATGTATATAATAGAAAGTAACCATTGATTTATAGGAATGCCCACACAAACCTATAGACCAAGGGGTCGTATAGTAGGGCCTACCGTATAAGAAGTCCCATAACCGACTTATACGATAGGGGTAGGGGTTGAAATGCAATGTTTATGGCATGACATGCAAGGTATGCTGTGTTGGAACCATTGCTTTTGATTTGAGTTAGGATCCATCCTTTTGTTAAATATAATAATTTAGATCAATCTAAATTAACACAAATTAAATATGATGCGATCGAATCGGAGAGTATACTTAAGCAAATAATATAAGTTCTCTACGTTCGACAAATGTCGAACGGCGCTCGACAAATAGCCAGACAGCGCTCGACAAATATTCATCAGAACAGCGTTCGACAAATAGCGAACGGTGCTCGACGAATCCAGTCAGAACAATTGGAGCGGGCAGGCATTCTCTGAACGGCACTCGACAAACTCAATCCATCCAGTCTCAGCGGTCGACAAGTGAAGACAATTGCTCAGCACATCAAAAGGCGCTCGACAAATCTTCAGAAAGGCGCTCGACAAATGTCGTTCAGTGCTCGACAAATTCTAGCCAGAGCTCGACTAATATTTTATTTTGCTATCTTTCTTTATAATATTTAACTTAGCAGATCAATAAATACTATAGCCGTTGCAGATCAGCTTTAATGAACAGAAAAGGCAGGTTATCTTCTCGAGGAGTCAAATCATTGATGGAGACCTAAGCTCTTTCCTTCTTCCCGAGAGAAGAATTCAAATTAAGGACAAGGGTCCTCAGATTATAAAAAGAAGAAGAAAAAGGAGAAAGATGAGGATATAAAGTACACACACAACCAAAACACAGAGAGCAAAAATTTATTCTTTTCTTTGCTAACACTTTCCTGCAGATTACATACATTCTGAGACACAAATCACAACTACTTGCTCAGGATCATCAATGCACAAAAGGAAAGAAACTGTGTACAATCAAAAGGAGAGACCTCCAGAACTGTCACCCTTCTATATCAGACAGGGGGAGCTCTTCAACATAATATTCAGATCCATTCAACACCATCTTCAAGAGTCTTCTCATACAGAGAAGAACATTATATTTTCTGTTTTTCATTACTCTTTTTCCTTCCTCTCTTGTACAAGGTTATAACTCCCTTTAAAAGTTAATCTCGGTGACAGGGCACCTTAGCAAAAACCTGCAGTTTGGTTAGAGCACCTTATCAACAGCTCACCTGGTGAGAGGGCACCTTATCAACAACCTCCTAGTGGATTCCTACCAGTGGGTAGAAGAGTAGATGTACCCAGTTGAGGGGAACTACTATATTTCTCTGTGTCATTTGGATCGTTTTGGTTTGTTCATTGTTTTATGTTTTATTTGTGCTATGCACTTTCACTGCTTGTGTTAATCATTCATAAAACAAACACATATAAATATACATGTCATTAAGTTTTGAAACCAAAACTTAATCAAGATCTTTTAATAAAGTAAATAAGAACTAAAACACTCCACTTTCAATTGGTATCAGAGGGTGTTGATTTTACCATTTCAATTTCTAGTATCTAATGCTTTCAATTAAAAACTCCTGTTTCAATCAGTATTAGAGAAGTTGATTTGTCACACAGGTTAACACCTGAAATCACAAAGATCACTTAGTTCTTAAATTTGCTCTAAAAAGTTTTTTTAATGATTCAAGTAAAATTTCTGTTTTCAGATCCACCTATACTTAATTTGGATAATTTTTCTTTATGGCAAGTCAGAATTAAGTTATATATGAATGCCATAGATGAAGAAATCTACAAATCTATCTTGACAGGGCCTGTTTATGTTGGCGCTGATATATCTTCTTCAAAGAAAACTACCGAAATAAAACGTGGCAATAGAGAAACTGATGTCACTGCCCGTGTTTGCAAAATGAAGCCAGATAAATTCAAAGCTGGTACTGATGATGGGCGGACTGATAAACATAAAGAACCTTCCCCATCTACAGAACCTTCTCCATCCTCAGAAGCAGATGCCAAAGCCATGCAGATCTTGGCTCAGTCAGTGTCAAAAGACATTCTTCAAAAGCTTGAAGACTGCACCTCTGCAAGAGGAATCTGGACCTCCCTCTCCAGGATGGTAAATAAACCTTCTTTCATCTCTTCAACTAATTGTATTTTTGATGCAGAACCATCAACAAACCTAAGTGAAGAAGAAGAAGAAGAGGAACTTAGAGCTAGAGCTTTCTGCATGATGGCCATATATGGTGGTTCACATCAAATCCCCGATGCAGAAGCTAAATCAGAAAAGGTAAATGAGGTAAAATTAACTCCCAACTCTACCTCTATTACTTTCAAATCTAATTTTAAAATAACCATTTCTGAAAAAGAAATCTTAAAAGAAATAACAGAAATAAAATTTTTAAACAAATCTTTCAGGGCAAGCACAACTAATGGGAGAAATCTCAAAATGCAAGCCAAAAGGTTTGAACAAATTCTTAAAACATCAAATTTATATTTTAATGAAATATAAAGGCTAATATATGCTAAACCTTTCAACTCTAATAAAATTCAAAGAAGTTTTCTAATTAATAAGTTTCTCACCATTAAACTCCATCCCAATTCAAACAGCAAATCTAAAATTTACATGGATTGTTTCCATCAAAAAAACTATGTTAAGACAACTTTGTATTCTTACAGACTTCTCCAAGTCAGTTTGAGCATTCTACTGTAGCTGCATTGATCAGTATTGATCATAGCACTGAGTGTGAGTCTCTTCTGATAAGGGGATTCTATGAGAAAGAAAATGTCTGCAATGTTTTTATAATCTAAAGCATTCCTTAAAATCCATTAATAGCTGTAGCAATTCAAGATATTAAAAACATATTAACTCAAATCTAGATCAAATGATTTGCTTAAATAAAATAATTTAAAGAGTCTACAGAAGAAAATTGAAAACTAAAACCAAGTGAGAGAGAAAAGGACAACATCAGAGAAGCCAAGTGAGAGAGAAAATGAGAAACACAAATCTCAAACAAGACTTAAATCTGTATAAAGGTTGCTGCAATTAAAAATTTTAAATAGGCTGAAATTAAAAATTTTAACTTCAAGAAATGAGCTGCTGCAACTGAAAATTCTAAAAGCCATTTTAAGATTACCAGGTCACTAGTTTTAATTTGATCCCAACTCAAATAGGGGGAGATTGTTGGAACCATAGCTTTTTATTTGAGTTAGGATCCATCCTTTTGTTAAATCTAATAATTTAGATCAATCTAAATTAACACAAATTAAATATGATGCGATCGAATTGGAGAGTATACTTAAGCAAATAATATAAGTTCTCTACGTTCGACAAATGTCGAACGGTGCTCGACAAATAGCCAGACAGCGAACGACGCTCAACGAATCCAGTCAGAACAATTGGAGCGGGCAGGCATTCTCTGAACGGCACTCGACAAACTCAATCCAGCCAGTCTCAGCGGTCGACAAGTGAAGACAATTGCTCAGCACATCAAAAGGTGCTCGACAAATCTTCAGAAAGGCCCTCGACAAATGCCGTTCAGTGCTCGACAAATTCTAGCCAGAGCTCGACTAATATTTTATTTTGCTATCTTTCTTTATAATATTTAACTTAGTCGTTGCACATCAATAAATACTATAGCCGTTGCAGATCAGCTTTAATGAACAGAAACGGTAGGTTATCTTCTCGAGGAGTCAAATCATTGATGGAGACCTAAGCTCTTTCCTTCTTCCCGAGAGAAGAATTCAAATTAAGGACAAGGGTCCTCAGATTATAAAAAGAAGAAGAAAAAGGAGAAAGATGAGGATATGAAGTACACACACAACCGAAACACAGAGAGCAAAAATCTATTCTTTTCTTTGCTAACACTTTCCTGCAGATTACATACATCCTGAGACACAAATCACAACTACTTGCTCAGGATCATCACTACACAAAAGGAAAGAAACTGTGTACAATCAAAAGGAGAGACCTACATAACTGTCATCCTTCTATATCAGACAGGGGGAGCTCTTCAACATAATATTCAGATCCATTCAACACCATCTTCAAGAGTCTTCTCATACAGAGAAGAACATTATATTTTCTTCCTCTCTTGTACAGGGTTATAACTCTCTTCAAAAGTTAATCTCGGTGACTAGGCACCTTAGCAAAAACCTACAGTTTGGTTAGAGCACCTTATCAATAGCTCACCTGGTGAGAGGGCACCTTATCAACAACCTCCTAGTGGATTCCTACCAGTGGGTAGAAGAGTAGATATACCTAGTTGAGGGGAACTACTATATTTCTCTGTGTCATTTGGATCGTTTTGGTTTGTTCATTGTTTTATGTTTTATTTGTGCTATGCACTTTCACTGCTTGTGTTAATCATTCATAAAACAAACACATATAAATATACATGTCATTAAGTTTTGAAACCAAAACTTAATCAAGATCTTTTAATAAAGTAAATAAGAACTAAAACACTCCACTTTCATGCTGTTAAATATTATGTTCACACAAGTGCAACTTACACACTACGACTCTATGCGCACAGACCTTTAGTTCCCATTTTTGGAGCTAGCAAAACTCCCAGGATACCCCCGTAGTGGCAAACGAAAGCGGTGGGTTGGGCCTCGCCCACCTCTAGGTTGGTATTCACACTACCTAACCTAGACCTATCGTACGCCTCAATGCAAAACTGCGGAGCATCTGCGTACTCTTACTGGCTGGACCACCAGACTTTTATGGCTAAGTGCAAATTCCATACTTGCCGAGTCAACGTATTGACGTCAGTGTAAACGACCGCCCAATACCGAAGACCCACCACCTTTATGCACATGCAAATATGTTCTACTATATCCCGATCCATAAAACTCCCCGGGCTAACCTGCCCGTCATCATAACCTTCCGAGCCAATGGCTCACCGGACCAACCCGTCCGTACCAACAAGCATTACCGAGTCACAAGCTCACCAGACTAACTAGTCCGCTGCCTCGACCACCGTGCCTACCGCTTGTACAACCAAGCCAACTAACCTCCCGTAACTACGGGGTGTGGGTGTGCGTATTATTAAGTTAATCTTGTACAATAACTTATCTCTACAATTTATGGTTAACCTTGGACTTCCCGTGGATTACCCTGTAAGGGGCTCGCTACGGTACTAGGAACCACATTGTGATGAAACCCCAAGGCTCCCTTTCTCAAGGTACTTAATGTCATTGGTATCAACCCATAAGAACACCCTCCTTGTTATTACACTTGGATTATCCTAAGTATTTTATGACCCGCTAGGGGAAAGACAATCTTTCGTCAATCCCGAGCACAACTTTACCCTTAACTCCCAAGCACACTCTCATCTCATAAACTCCTTTTGTTGACCTTTAATCTCTCTAAACTGACCATGTGCACCGACTATATGCCACTTCCACTCGGTAGGCCCCTAAATATCCAAATTTCACATTTTTACTATACGCAGACCAAACTAACTATATGAAGCTTATAAGTAGAGGTACTCCAAATAATGATCCAACTGACCCAAGATATTTACTGGAGGTCTATCATGACATTATAAGACTAAATCCAAAGAATCATATTTTTCCTCAACATTTTAACATTTACTTAAATTTCTCCAATGTTTGTCAAGTATGAATATGAACATGCAGTGTAAGGTATTCTCAAGACATGATCCTCATAACATTAAGATAAATCTATCATGCCAAAATAACAGTAAATAATGAATATCACAATTTTACACTAAGGAAATGTCCTCTATTTTTAATATTTAACTTCTATCCAAACTTGAAGATTTATGAAGGAACTACCAAGAATACTTATGCCAAAATTAGAGAAAAATTACCAGACCTCTATTATGTCCAGAAAAGCTTAATTACAGAGTTTCACAATTTATGGGAATCAGTTCTCCACTGAAATAATTAATCCAAATAATTCCTAATTTGCACATATTGTGAATTTACTGATAATAGTCTCCAAAAATTCTATAAAAATTCACAGAGCTTCCTAGTGCCCTGAAATGTCCTATCACCAAGTTGCACATTTTTTCAGAGAGCATTGAAGCCTCAATTATTTTTCTTGAGATTATGGTAAAATAAGTGCCTTGTGAATGAAGTGCTGGTTAAATCACCTAATTAATTACACAAAAATTACCAGAGGTCCATCATATGATTATAAATGCACTACCAAGGTTTCATCTTCATCCATGATCATTTGTGCATGTAAATATCTCTTACAAAAAGTTTACCTAAAGGGGTTATGACCTAATTTAGGGGGAATAAATTCTCCTAAAATTCTCTTAAAATTCCCTAGGGCATAAATATATCCCATGAACATGTCTCCTAGGTTCCATGGCCATTCTATAGCTTTTGACCACATATCCTTCACAAGCTCTATCTGCACCCAAAGGGGTAAAACTAGGGTTCTAGGGCATATCCATCTCTACACCACCCCATCTTACTCATGAAGGTGTTTTAGGTGATCCTAAACCAGTGGCCAAGTTTTCAACTCATGGTGATGAGTTTTGACCACCATACCCCAAGATAAACACCATGCCCTAACTTTGACCCAACTTGACCTAACTTGGGTTGACAAATTACCCAAACAAATCAGTCCCAATTGGGCTGAGATTTTTACCAGGGTCATGTGATAAACCTAAGAAGTACCCACCAAAATTTGGAGGGCATTGGAGGTCATTTGACCTAATAATTAATTAATATTTAATTTATGAAATTATTACAAAAACCTTAGAAACAAGTTCTCCTAAAATTCCCATCTTTGGGTGTGATGTGTGGGTAGGTGTAAATAGCCTAGGTTTCAATTTTCAAGTCAATCTTATAAACCAATCAAAAGTTATTCAAGAAATGGTGGCTGTCCTACACTAGGGACCAGTCCCACCACAATGGACCTACATGGAGATACAGAACTCCTTTTGGGGTGAAATTAATTTTAAAATAAACTAGACTCCAAGGGCTACAACTTTGGTGTTGACCACTTTCTCATTTGAGGGGTTCTAGTATTTTTAATAATTAAAAGGAACTACTGCATGAAGTATGACAAAATGTGTTGGGACAAGTCTCTGCGTTCGACGAAATATGATCTGCGTTCGACGAACTATGTTCTGCGTTTGATGAACGCCGTTCTTCAGTGCGCTCGACGAAATCCGATCTTCGTTCGACGAATTAATTCAGATCGACGAAATAATTCAGTTTGGCGAATTAACTCCGTTCGACGAACTCCGTGTTCAGTTCGTCGAACTCAACTATCAGTTCGACGATCTCCAGAGTGTGTTCGACAAATGAATTCCGTTCGATGAACTCCGGGTTCAGTTCGACAAACTCTACTATTATTTTCGGTGAATTAATTCCGTTCGACGAACTCCGGGGTCAGTTCGATGAACTCAACTATCAGCTCGACGAACACCAGAGTGCGTTCAACGAATGAATTCCATTCGACGAACTCCGGGTTCCGTTCGACGAACTCAATTATTAGTTCGGTGAATTTCTTCTATCCAGATCGACGAATTAATTAAACAAGAATAAAACATAACTATTTACTCAGGATTCAAAATGAAATAACATTATAACATATAATATAATCACGTAAGTCTGCGAATAACTGTTCACGGCAGATCCAACGGCTCTTAGTCATCGTCCCTGTTTGATGGACGGTGCGCGACAGCCCGACCTGGGTTTCTTTGCGGGATGATTTCCCGGCCACCTGTGCCGCTTCCCGGCCAGCCAATGCCACCACCACCTCCGTTGAGGTGGTGGCCAGCGATAGGGGGTGGTTGGCCGGCTGGAGGTGGTTGGAATTGGGTTTTAGAGGAGGGGAAAGAGATCTCGAAACGAGCCCTTTCGGAAGCACGATCCGAGCCCAATTGAGCTCGGACCAAGCCCCAAATCATGAAATGATCTAGCACTAAGGGAGAGGAGGCGGATCGGACTTGTATGGAGGGGTGACTCCTTGCCGATTTTCTGTTAACTACGGCCGACCTTGAAGCTTTGGCACCTTTGCAATCTCCTATCTTGGGGACTCAAATTCTTCAGGTAAGGTGGGAAAACTCCTCCTCTCCATCCACTGTAGGAGTTATATGGGTTAATTGGGGAGGGGGGAGAGTATAACTCCTAATTGCCATGAATGTCCATTTTCGGCCAAGTGAAAACTCCTCAAATTCCCCCTCGATGTGGCCGGGAATGGCCATTAAACTCCTCCAAATTGATTGGGGAAACTGAATGGAGAGATTAGAGGAGGAAATGGTGGCTATTGATCTCCCTAAGCCATGAATGCCATTAATCCCTCTCTTTCTCTCTCCTCCATCCTTGGAAAAAATGAGATTTCTCTCTCCTAATTACCATTTACAGAAATTGAGTGGTAACTCCTAGTAATTATCGGCCTCCTAAGCTAATGGGCTACTCCAATTAGGCCTAGCCCAAGTGGATTGGGCTTGAGTTAGCCTTTTCCCCTCTTTTTGGGCAAGGTTGACTAAGTGTTGACTTTAGTCAAATTGGTGAAATTAATTAGGCCCAATGGGTCAATGTTGACCCATTGTCCTCCCTTAGTGACTAATGGAACTTGGGGAAAGTCAATTGGTCCAATCGAACCCTAATTGACCCTAAGTTTGGTGGTTTGACTTATTTGAGGCTAGGGTTGACATTGGTCAATTTGGCCTCTTTGGTTGACCCCAATGGGTCCTAAATGCTCTAAGGGACCCTCCAAAGGGTTAGGTGTGCCATGGTGGCATCAAAGGGTCAAGGTGATGCCATAAAGTCCAACCCTGGACTTGTTAACTAGAATTGCTATTTGCAGACCACTGTGGTTTCCTTCTTCTTGGCTAAGGCCAAGTGGTCTCTTCATGCTCCCTAGGGTTTTGTCATGACCTACTCATGACAAAACCACTCTAGGGGTCTAGTTGTTTGGGGGATGTTACAAGACGTGTACTTGGCGAATCCAGAATGAGTCTAGGATAACCACAGCAGGTCTGGAACACATCTTGGGCTGTCACACCCTTGGTCACGCCCGTGACCTTGGGTGTGTACTTGACATTTTGCTCAAAAGTGTCCATAAACCTAAGAAAATAGAAAATACACTTAATTAGTATATAAATATGAAAAGAAATGATTTCTCTATGGTAATTCATATAAATTATATAAATTGATATTAAAATAATAATAAAACTATACTAAAAGATAAGTACATAAACTACTCATCAAACACGCCCATACTTGAGTTTTTTCTATTACAGAGCAAAAGAATGAGAGATAATCTTCAAGACATTGATATTATTCTAACTAATTAAAATTTTATTAAATCAAGAGTAAGTTAAAGAAAATTTTTTAGGAATTTGAGAATTAAGTCACAATTTATGGTGTTAATTTTAAAAGAGAGACATGGTTAGCTAAAGACTTCTCAAGATAACTATTTAGAAAATTATAGAAATCATCATACAAAATTAGATTGAAATTATAAAAACTCTAACATAAAATAAAGTTTAGGAAAATACACCTACCAAAATATTGCTCTCTTAATAGTTTAATTTAGGACTAGAACTAATACAATTGGCTACGGAGGAGTTTCAATCAAAATGGCAAAACGAAGAGATTCTAAAATAGAGGTGATGAATTTTATCCTCTCACCTTTATTCGATAAAAAAATTTGTATTTGTTTAGGAAAATGATGGATTTTATCCTCTCATTTTTCCATGCCATATAATCTTTTAAAATTTCTCTTCAATCAGAAACCCAAAATTTATATGTTTTAGAAGTAATGAATTTTATCCTCTTACTTCGTGACATATAATCTTTTAAATGATTTTGGGTGAATATGTTTAGGGGATAATGAATTTTATCCTCTTATTCCCATGACATATGATGTTTTACTACTTTTTTTATTGGCCAACAAAAGGGGGTGGGGGAGAATTATTTCTAGTTTTTAAATTATACTATTTTGAGAGTAACTTCTTAGTGGAATGAAATTTTCTAAAATCTGAAAGTTAGTAGAGAATATAATAGAAATCCAAGGTTGTTTAACCAATTTACTACAAAGTAGAGTCATTTAAAAATAAAAGGAGAAGTACTGCTAAATAAGTTCTCTAATTGAATTATAAACATAAAATGTTTCATAAAACTAAATTACTTCAAATTTAAATCTAACAAATTATTATAAAACAAAACATTAGCTAAATTAAAAATGTAAGAATGCTTATAATAACTCCTCAAACTAGATTTTCTAGAAAATAGTAAAAACAGAAGATGAGGGGGTACATAAATATTATCCCAAAATATTTTTGTATTCTTAGATTTCCCAAGGTCTACCCGGTGAAGGGTTTGCAAGGTACTAGGAGATGTACTGGGATGACAAGCTCAAACCTCCCTTTCCAAGAAATTAGATTTTTTATAATATATAAATATTTTTTTTTCAAATAAAAATACTAGGAAACTACGCTACACCCCCATACTTAAAATTAAACATTGTCCCCAATGTTTAAAACTATGTGTGGAGCACCAAAAAAGTTAAAAAAATATAGAAAGTGAGGAGAAGAGGGCTTCCCTGGTTGGTAGTCGGGGTTGCCGGAACTAAACCTACAAAAATAAGTTTAAAACAAACAAAACAAAAGATAATGAAAAAAGGTAACGTTGGGGTGCCTCCCAAAAGCATTTTGTTTACCGTCGCGTAGCTTGACTAAGCAAAACGAGGGGTCAATCCCCTTGTTGTTTTAATTTTTCCATGCAATTACATGGCGGCGTTTGTTTAAAATTTTTATTTCTTCAAAAATTTCAGAATTTATATGTGCGGATGAAATAAACACGGGCAATTGTGAATCTTTTTCTAAATATATATATTGTAAATGATCCAGAATTTGTATTAATTCTAAACTCAGCGGCTCTTCGCAAGATGTTGTTACTTTGTTAATGTTGAAACCAAAGAACTGGTCTCAACGTTCGAAAGGGAGATGCAGCTAACCCTTACTTGACCCGAGCTAGACCCTTGACCAGTGACTAAGAATCGAAGAACCTTACCCTTGAAGAACACCTAAGTACACAAACGGACCCCTTAACCCGCAGCATGGAGGTCCCACCACATACCCAGAAGCTTACAAGGAACTTCCCTTCCCAAGCTAATGCTGAGCCTGGGCACCTTGGAGGGCAGTAAGGATCACCTCACCGTCCACCTTCAATGACAGGGGGGAGGGGAGGGGTAGTGCTTGCTTACAACACACACGCGAGGGAGGGGAGTACCATCATCCTTTCCCAAGGTACCCATGGGGGTCTATTTATAGACTTCCCAAAATTGGGCTGCGGGTAGCCGAAATTCTGCTATCCACGGCCCAACCAGGAACCTGGATGATCGAAGCGAGAGGAGGAGCGAATGGAGGATGAGACGTCCACTCCCCCCTTGTCGGGGGTCGAACGAGTGGACCGAGGTCCACCGCCCTTACTGGGCGAGTGGACCTTACGGTCCGCTCAACCCACCGGGCGAGTGGACCCTTGGTCCACTCGCCCAACTGCACGGGGCGAGTGGACCATAGGTCCACTCGCCCTTACCCTTAGGCGAGTGGACCCATGGTCCACTTGCCCCCCCACTCGGGCGAGTGGACCAATGGTCAACTCGGGCGAGTGGACCAATGGTCCACTCGCCCTGGTCCTTGGGCGAGTGGACCAAGGGTCCACTTGCCCGAGGCCTTGGGCGATTGGACCCTAGGTCCACTTGTCCAAGGAGGTCTACCCCACCCCCCGGGCCTTCTCTTTTCGATCTTTATGGCCTCCGTCGGTTCGATCTACTGCATCGTGGAACCTTTCCTATTAAGACTTCACCCGCATCGGGTCACACCGACTCGGAAAATATACAGGTTGTACACAATCCCCGCTCTTTTTGAGCTTGCCTTAAGCTCAGAAAGAAATTCCAACCCACCTATTTGACGAGTAGGTGGGACCTTAGAGGAATCCACGAAGGGCCCTGCCAACGGGATGCTCCTGCCGAGTTTATCAGTTGAACCTGACTTAAGGCGGAAGGCGAACCTTTCTCCACTTAACAACCCTCCTGTGAGCTGAGCTCAGCTGGAGGTAGAGAAAGCCCAACACCTTAGGTCAAATCAAGCTTGAACTGAGGTGGAGAAAAACTCAACACCTCTAGTCGAGCCGAGCTCAACCAGAGGTGGAAGGCAAACCTTTCTCCACTTAACAACCCTCCTGTGAGCCGAGCTCAGTTGGAGGTGGAGAAAGCTCAACACCTTAGGTCGAATTGTACTTGACCTGAAGTGGATAAAAAACAACACTTCTAGTCGAGCTGAACTCGACCTGAGGTGGAAGGCAAACCTTTCTCCACTTAACAATCCTCCTGTGAGCCAAGCTCAGCTGGAGGTGGAGAAAGCTCAACACCTTAGGTCGAATTGAACTTGACCTGAGGTGTAGAAAAAACAACACCTCTAGTCAAGCAGAACTCGACCTGAGGTGGAAGGCAAACCTTTCTCCACTTAACAACCCTCCTGTGAGCCGAGCTCAGCTAGAGGTGGAGAAAGCTCAACACCTTAGGTCGAATTGAACTTGACCTGAGGTGGAGAAAAAACAACACCTCTAGTCAAGCCAAACTCGACCTGCGGTGGAAGGCAAACCTTTCTCCACTTAACAACCCTCCTGTGAGCAGAGCTCAGCTGGAGGTGGAGAAAGCTCAACAACTTAGGTCGAATTGAACTTGACCTGAGGTGGAGAAAAAACAACACCTCTAGTCGAGCCGAACTCGACCTGAGGTGGAAGGCAAACCTTTCTCCACTTAACAACCCTCCTGTGAGCCTAGCTCAGCTGGAGGTGGAGAAAGCTCAACACCTTGGGTCGAATTGAACTTGACCTGAGGTGGAGAAAAAACAACACCTCTAGTCGAGCCGAACTTGACCTGAGGTGGAAGGCAAACCTTTCTCCACTTAGCAACCCTCATGTGAGCCGAGCTCAGCTGGAGGTGGAGAAAGCTCAACACCTTAGGTCGAATTGAACTTGACCTGAGGTGGAGAAAAAACAACACCTCTAGTCGAGCCGCACTCGACCTGAGGTGGAAGGCAAACCTTTCTCCACTTAACAACCCTCCTGTGAGCCGAGCTCAGCTGGAGGTGGAGAAAGCTCAACACCTTAGGTCGAATTGAACTTGACCTGAGGTGGAGAAAAAACAACACCTCTAGTCGAGCCGAACTCGACCTGAGGTGGAAGGAAAACCTTTCTCCACTTAACAACCCTCCTGTGAGCCGAGCTTAGCTGGAGGTGGAGAAAGCTCAACACCTTAGGTCGAATTGAACTTGACCTGAGGTGGAGATAAACCAATATCTTCCCACACCAACTGGGGGCGGAGAACCAGTCCACGTCCTAGGTGCTTACCTTCACCAAGAGGCAGAGGAACTCGACCATCTTATCAAAGCAACTGAGGGCGGTGAACCAGTCTACGTCCTAGGTGCTTACCTTCACCTAAAGGCAGAGGGACTCAAAACCTTATCAAAGCAACTGAGGGCAGAGAACCAGTCCACGTCTTAGGTTCTTACCTTCACCAAGAGGTAGAGGGAATCGACACCTTATCAAAGCAACTGAGGGCAGAGAACTAGTCCACGTCCTAGGTGCTTACCTTCACCTAGAGGCAGAGGGACTCGACCATCTTATCAGAGCAACTGAGGGAAGAGAACAAGTCCACTTCCTAGGCGCTTAGATTACCTAGAGGCAGAGGGATTTAACTGCTTTCCGAACCAATTGGGGTCGGAGTACCTGTCCATGTCCTAGGGGCTTAGCTTGTCTGGAGGTAGAGGAACCCAACTCCTTCCCAAACCAGTTGGGGGCGGAGTACCCGTCCACGTCCTAGGGGCCTAGCTTACCTGGAGGCGGAGGAACTCAACACTTTTCAAACCAACTGGAGGTGGACTACCCATCCACATCCTAGGGGCCTAGCCTACCTGGAGGCAGAGGAGCTCATCATCTCTCCAAGTCACTTAGTCAAGGAGCGAGTCGACCCGATGAGACTCCCATCTGCCGGCATGACTGAGCCCGGAAAATGGTCTCTAGTTGGGGATCATACCAAATGGGGGAGGAGTACCCATCCACGTCTTAGGTGCTTACCTTCACCTGGAGGCAGAGGAACTCAACACCTTCCCAAGCCACTTAGTCAAGTAGCGAGTTGACCCGATGAGTCTCCCATCTGCCGGCATGACTGAGCCCGGAGAATGGTCTCTAGTCGGGAATCTTTCCAAATACCAACTGGGGGCGGAGTACCCATCCACGCCCTAGGTGCTTACCTTCACCTGGAGGCAGAGGAACTCAACACCTTCCCAAGCCACTTAGTCAAGTAGCGAGTTGACCCGATGAGTCTCCCATCTGCCGACATGACTGAGCCCGGAGAATGGTCTCTAATCGGGGATCTTACCAAATACCAACTGGGGGCGGAGTACCCATCCATGTCCTAGGTGCTTTCCTTCACCTGGAGGCAGAGGAACTCAACACCTTCCCAAGCCACTTAGTCAAGTAGCGAGTCGACCCGATGAGTCTCCCATCTGCCGGCATGACTGAGCCTGGAGAATGGTCTCTAGTCTGGGATCTTACCAAATACCAACTGGGGGCATAGTACCCATCCACGTCCTAGGTGCTTACCATCATCTGGAGGCAGAGGAACTCAACACCTTCCCAAGCCACTTAGTCAAGTAGCGAGTCGACCCGATGAGTCTCCCATCTGCCGGCATGACTGAGACCGGAGAATGGTCTCTAGTTGGGGATCTTACCAAATACCAACTGGGGGCGGAGTACCCATCCACGTCCAAGGTGCTTACTGTTGGATCGTATGACGCCCTTAGAGGGGGGGGGGGTGAATAAGGGTGTGTTTAAAATATAAGTTTTACTTAATAATTTTTAAAACAGATTTTACTTTACTAAAAAATTACTTATAAACACTTTCAAACCAATGCAATTTTTGTATTAAACCAAACACAAATTTCTAAGATAAGGATTATGCCACCAAATATGTAATTAAAGAAAAAGACATAATTATATTAATCACGAAATTTGCATACAATAAAAATGATCTTAACAATGCTTAAGATCAAGGCACAATTATGTTAATAAAAAAATTCAACAATTTTGGTTTACCAATCCTTCTCCCAAGGATCGAAAGGCTATCACTTGTCTCTCCCAAGACCAAGCCCAAGCCTATCCTCTAGATCTTCCCAAGATCTAGACGTAGCACACAAGGCCACGATTTCCCACCTAGCCACGCAAGGACTTGGACGCTCCACACAAGGAAGCGATTTTCCCCTAAGCCATGCAAGGACTTAGACGCCGCACGCAAGACGACGATTTCTCTACCAATACAAAATGAAATGTGTGTAAATGAAAATACAATATGAAAAGAACAACTCCCTAGAATTTCAGATCTCTGAAAGGATGGTTGAAGCCTCGAGATGATCGTTGATGTAGAAGCGCGCCCGATCACGTCTTCAATCTTCAATCCTTCTTTGCACAAATGGGAGTTGAAGAGGTTCTGGAGCTCTCTGGTTCGTATGCACTCAAGAAGGAACTTGGAATTCTCAAATCATGGAATGCACGAACACAAGGAGTCAATTTATAGAAATTCGCTGTCGCCTGGGCGACATCGACTGTAGGAATTTCGACAACGCTAAACTGCCGCCGTAGTGCTGTCGTGCGTGCAGTTGCTGTAACCTCCGAGCTGTCGCATGGGCGACATCGATGTCGGATTTTCCGACAGCACAAAACTACCGGTCGTGGTGCTGTCGTGGGCAGTTGTTGTAACCTCCGAGCTGTCGCCTGGGCGACATCGCTGTCGGATTTCCGACAGCTCAAAACTGCCTTTCGTCGTGCTGCCGTGGGGGGAAGTAGTTGTAACTTCTCTGTTGTCGCCTGGGCGACATCAGCTGTTGGAATTTGCCGACAGTGAAATTTTCCTACACTCAAATTGAGCTCCAGCAGAAATGTGAACATCTCATACCTGTTACCTGCACACCATTAATAAAAATAGAATCAAATACAAACGGGACTTTGTTATTATCAAACCGGAGGAGTGCGAAACGCATGCTCCAACAATCTCCTCCTTTTGATAATAACAAATCCGTATAAAAAGAAATCATGTCTATTTAGATTGTTGATTTTAACATTTGGTGTGTGCACAAAAATAACATGATATATTTCTCTTAAAATAAATAATCTCCACTTAGATGAAAGCTCCCCCTAAATGAATGCTCCTAGGTCCACTCGTCCAAGGAGGTCTACCCCCCCCCGGGCCCTATCTTTTCGATCTTGATGGCCTCCGTCGGTTCGGTCTACTGCGTCGTGGAACCTTTCCTATTACGACCTCACCCGCATCGGGTCGCACCGACTCCGAAAATATGAGGGTTGTACAGTTAATATTCAATTTTATTTCGTCTAATTTAAACGGTCGAGTTATTTCTTGTAAACAAAATAAATTTTCAATATACGGGTTTTCAAACAAAGGAGGGGCAATTTCAGAAAGCGACGTTATTTTCTCTTCATAATTTGTTTCTAAGGTAAAACAAGAGTCGTCGTTTGAAAAAGAGTTTTTTATGAAGGAGTCGATACTAAAAGTAACTTTATCATCCCCCACTCATAGGAGAAGCTTTCCGTTATTTATGTCAATTATTGCCCTAGAGGTGGCCAGGAAGGGACGACCGAGTATAAAGGACACTTTGGCGTCTTCCTCGGTGCTAGGATGACAAGGTCTATAGAGAAAATAAACTTGTCTATTTTAACTAAAACATTCTCTACGACTCCCATTGGATATTTTATTGACCCATCCGCTAGTTTGATGCTTATTTTAGCTGGAGTTGGGGTGCCCAACCCAAGCTTTTTGAATATAGAAAACGACATCAAATTTATATTAGCCCCTAAATCGGCTAAGGCAAGCTCAATTAGATAATTGCCGAAAAGTCACGGGATCGAGAATTGTCCCAGATCGTTAAATTTTTCTGGCAGTTTGTTTAAACCCACTACCTAGCACTCTGCGTTTTAAGTTACGCATAAAACATTTTCAAACTTCTTTTTAATAGTTAACAAATCTTTTAAATATTTTGCGTACTTGGGCATTTGAGAGTGTCTCGCAAAAAAGAATATTAATTTGGATTTGTTTCAAAATATTAATGAGTTTTTTATATTGCTCCTCGTTGCGCTCATTTTGAATTTTAGACGGACAAGGAATAGAAGGAGCTTGAATATTGCGCGGAGCTAAATCAGAAGAAATTAAGTGCGGAGATGGGATCGAAACATTTACCTCGGGCTTGGCCAAATTTGAAGATTTTTCCTCCTTTCTACTAAGGAGGTTATTGCATTGATGCTCTTCCATGGATTGGGCTCAGTATTGCTCGACAGAGCTCCTTGCTGGTGTTCGGAGAACATTTAGGCGAGCTGTCCAATCTGATTTTCAAGCTTTTTATAGATCCAGAGAGATTCTGGATGTTGGACTCATTGGAGGCAACGTATTTAGTGAAGACCTCTTCAAGTGAAGAGGGCTTATGTGGTGGTGGTAGAGCAAATCTGGGAGGATTCACAGGTGGAGGTCGTTGAGCATTATTGGGGTTGCTCCATGAAAAATTTGGATGGTTCCTTAAACTCGGATTATAGCTATTATTAAAAGGAATATTATTGTTCGGGTTATAAGGAGGGCGGTAGGAGTTCCCCATAGAATCTACTTGTTCTTGAATGAAATTATAATTGTTATTAATATTATCCCAATTGGTGGTGGCGAAGGAAGCAGACATCTCCGCCACTTGTTTTGTTAATCTTTCTACTTATAACGCTAAATTAGTGGGGGTATCGACTTCACAGAGTCTGGTCGGCTTGTTAGGGCGCGTCCGTGGCGCATTCCACTAGTAAGCGTTAATGGCCATTTCCTCGAAAAGCTCATGAGCAGATTCCGGGGTTTTGTTATTTAAAGTACCTCCGATGGCCGCATCAATCATTTGCCTCGTTTGGAAATTCAAACCATTGTAGAAGATTTGAACTTCTTGCCGATTAACAAGTGCATGGTGAGGGCATCTCCGCAAAAGTTCCTTGAAGCGCTCCCATGTATCGTAGAGAGTCTCAGAGTCAATTTGTAGAAAAGACGCAATATCGGTGCACATTTTGGCGGTTTTGGCCGGAGGAAAATATTTTTGTAAGAATTTCTCCGCCATTTCGGCCAA
The DNA here is from genome assembly GCA_033032865.1 of Dactylorhiza incarnata. Classification (NCBI taxonomy): domain Eukaryota; kingdom Viridiplantae; phylum Streptophyta; class Magnoliopsida; order Asparagales; family Orchidaceae; genus Dactylorhiza; species Dactylorhiza incarnata. Next base: position 11,113,715 of record JAWHQI010000015.1, read on the forward strand.
TGTAGTGATGGATCCTCTAGGAAGAGAGCCCAACCATTGATTAGCCTTTGACTGCAAAGAGAAGGGAAATAAACGCAATTGAATGGCGTCATCAGTAACGCCATTTATTTTGAACGCATCACATATTTCCAGAAAATTAGAGAGATGATAATTTGGATCTTCGTCTGGCAAACCATTAAAGTTGCCGATTGTTGCACCATTTGGATGATGCTAGACTTGATATCAAAATTATTATTTGCCACTGTAGGGCGCACAATACTTGATTGTGTCCCCTCCAGGTTCAGCCTCACATAATAGGACATGGTCCGTTGCAGGGCTGTTTCCAGATTTGGCTCTCCCATAATTTCTACGTTCGTGTCTCCGATAGATTCTTCGGGAATAATCGGTAGTTCTTGATCACAGAATCGAAGGCGCCGCCGTAAGGCGGGTTCTATTTCCGGATCGAAATAAGAATCAGATTTATTCAAAGAATTTTCTCGGGTCATACACCAAAAAGAGAAAAGAAATTAAAAATTAAAATAGCTAGAAGAAAAGAAAGAAAAAAAAAGAATATTAGAATTTTATTATGAATTTATATATGAATGTTTTTTTCTTTTTTTTTCAATTAAAATTAATTTTATTATTTTAGGCGTTTTAAAATTAGTCTTAGACTTCCCAAGGTCTACCTGATGAAGGGTTCGCAAGGTACTAGGAGATGTGTTGGGATGACAAGCCTAAACCTCCCTTTCCAAGAATTTAAGTTCCGCCTTTAAGATTTTAAAGATTTTTAAGAAAATGGTGAGAAGAAAAAAAATGATAAAATTAATAGATATTTGTTTTTTTCGAAATATCAACTCATAGTCCCCGACAACAACGCCAAAAAACTTGATGAGAGCAAACTGTTATGCCTGCAAACGACAACGAGAAGTGTACCGTGACAGAAGTAGTATAGGTTTATAAAAACTAAGGTCGTATAAAAATCTGGGCGAGTTGAATACTTTTACTTCAAGAAAATTTCAATTATCTTATCAATTGAACTTTGGGTTGGTTTTGCACTATAGTGAGGGAATTTAAAATGATGATTAAGCAATGGGTAAAAAGACTAGCACTCGATCTTCAAATCACCTCGGAATGAAAATAAAATAGAAGAAATAAGTCTAATTCCCTTAAGAAAATTACTTCGACCCTGGAGGTTCCCAAAATCTAAAAGCACCTCTCTCGAGGATACATTCAACTGAGTTTAGGTTGATCAATCGAACCTTCGTTTTAGAATCAAAAGCCCTAAAACTCGCTTTATAGTTATGAACCCCTCTATTGGATTTGACTCCAATCCAGCAGATTTATGTCATCCTCTCTCGAGGGTTGGATGTAACTCTCTTTATCCTTGAATGATCAATTCAAATTATAAGCCCTTCAACTACTAGATTACGAAAACAAGAATGAGAATTATATATCGAAAATATAATCTCAATTCAATAGAAACCAAGGATAAATCTTTAAGCAATCTGAAGAAGAGAAAGAGAAGTTATAAATTAATTCACAAATTATATTATTCCTTGGATCATCTCGATCGAGTACTAATGAAAATTTAGCTACTCATTGAGATGGAGGAATAAAAAAAATGAAAGTGTTCATGATGAAATTAAGAATAGACTAAGAAGAAGAAGAACTAATTTTTATTGATCCTTGAAAAAGAAACTTACAAGCTATGGAATTGAGAATTAAAAGGGAAAATAGAAAGAGAAATACAAGAACTACTAAGAACGTGAAAATAGTACATGAAAATAAGAAATGAACTCCCAAAATTCGTCCCCTAAATTCTAGTGGAGCTGTCTTTAAATAGGCTAAAAAATGAGGTTACATGCCCTCAGTCACACCCATGACCAAGGGCGTGTAAGGGGTGTGATCGAAGCTGGTGCCAGAGAGACGCCTTCTGGATTATTGCAGGCATTACGTGCGCATCATGCTCTAGGTCACACCCGTGAACTAGGGCGTGTAATCTTCAAATTTGCGTTTGGCAGGAATCTTTCGACGTGCTGGTGCGTTGTTCTGGCGGAAAGGAAGTACACGCCCGTGACCTTGGAAGTACACAGGAGTGACATGATGTGTCATGGGCGTGTACTTGGAGAATTGCATGCAGAGGCCGTGGATCGCGTTCTGCTGAGCTGGAGCCTTACTTTATGTTTACACGCCCGTGACCTTGGGCTTGTACGTGGCGAATCTTCTCAGAATGAGTCTAGGATGACCACAACAGGTCTTGAACACATCTTGGGTTGTCACGCCATTGGTCACGCCTGTGACCTTGGGCATGTATTTGACATTTTGCTCAAAAGTGTCCAGAAACCTAAGAAAATAGATAATAAACTTAATTAGTACGTAAATATGAAAAAAATGATTTCTCGAGTGTAATTCATATAAATTATATAAATTGATATTAAAATAATAATAAAACTATACTAAAAGATGAGTACATAAACTACTCATCATGCGCACTGCTGAAAAACGTGCGCCCGGGTAGAAAAATGTGCGCCGACCCAAAAACGTTCGCGCTGGTAAAAAAATATGCGCCCGAGTCGAAAAATGCGCCCCAGCCGAAAAACGCGCGTCTGACCGAAAAACACGCACCCAGCCGAAAAACACGCGCCAGGGCGAAAACACATGAACGGGCTAAAAACGCATGCTCTCGGCCGAAAAATGCCCGCCCCGGTGAAAAACGGGCACCCGAGCAAATCATCGTGATCCTGGGCGAAAAAACGCTTGCCTGGGCGAAAAACAAACGTCTGGCCGAAAAGGACACGCCCGGTCGAAAAACACGCGCCCGACAAGAAAACACATGCCTGGGCGAGAAATATGCGCCCGACAATAAAACGCACGCACGTGCGTAAAATACGTGCATAAGTCTAAAAACTCTGGCGAAAACACTCGATTATGCGGAAAACCTATGTACGGAGGTGTTGGAAAAAACTCCTCTTGATTTAACTTAAAAATTAACTATATGTGATTTTACTCCTTAGGGTAATTACTCATGTTGTATAGGAAGGGTAATTGGGTCATAGATGTTTTAGGAAGTCAACTGAGTCAAAGTGATGCGAAAAACAAACAGAAAACGTGAATGAAATCATCTAGAGTAATTATGCGTCGACTACAAGTCGACGCAACGTCAACTGGAAGTCGACGTTACTCCGACTGGATATCAATGCATCTTCAAATGTAGTCAATGCATCAGTTGAAGTCGACGTAACGTCGAGATACACTCAACGTAGAATACAGAGCCTGTCAAAGCTATATCAGAAGTCGACACAACGTCGAAAGGGACTCGACGCAGAAGGAAGAGCTTGTCGAAGCCATCTTAGAAGTCGACGCACCTTCGACATCAACTCGACGCAAAAGTTAAAGCTCAAGTCCAAGTCTTCAACTTGATGGATACGTCGATAAGGAATCGATGTATCGTCGACATCTGAGTTTAGTCAGAGCTAAGAAGGAATTCGAAGCTAATCTTATAAGAACTCAGAGGTGCGTCAATAAAGGAATAAAGAACAAAGAAACAGGAAGTTATCTCCCAGGGAAATATCTTAAACAGTTGATAAAGGAATAAAGAATGAAACAAAGGCTAACTGATGATGCTAAATTTGCAAAGGGAAAAACAAAGGCTGAATGCTGATGCTAAATTTGGAAAGGGCAAAGTCTAAAATTGTATCTCAAAGACACAAGTGTTCACTTGCCTGCTCATGGCTTTGTCCTTCTCCTTATTTAGAAATAATGCACATTTTGTGTTATTTCTCTATTCTGTAAAATCACTTTGAATAATCTATAAAATTTGTTAAGATAAATAGGGGGAGATTGTTGGGAAAATTTCCTCTTGATTTAACTTAACAAATTAACTATATGTGATTTTACTCCTTAGGTTAATTATCCATGTTGTATAGGAAGGGTAATTGGGTCATAGAAGTCTTAGGAAGTCAGCTGAGTCAAAGTGATGAGAAAGGAAAACTGAAAACATGAAGGAAATTATCTAGAGTAATTATGCGTCGACTACAAGTCGATGCAATGTAAACTAGAAGTCGACGTTACTCCGACTAGATATCAACACATCTTTAAATGTAGTCAACACATCAGTTGAAGTCGACGCATTGTCGAGATGTACTCGACGTAGAAGATAGAGCCTATCAATGCTATATCAGAAGTCGACGCAACGTCGAAAAGAAGTCGACGCAACGTCGAAAGGAAGTCGACGCAACGTCGAAAGGAACTCGACGCAGAAGGAAGATCTTGTCGAAGCCATCTAAGAAGTCGACACATATTCGACGCAGAAGTTAAAGCTCAAGTCCAAGATTTCAACTCGACGGATACGTAGATAAGGAATCGACTTATCATCGACATCGGAGTTCAGTCAAAGCTAAAAAGGAATTTGAAGCTACTCTTATAAGAATTCAGAGGTGAGTCAATATGAAGAATAATGAAGTTGAAGCAGCGTCGAATACAGTCAGAAAAGGAAGTTTTTTCTGCTGTTCTGTAATGATCTTTTCAGAAGGACCACAAGGCTAGAGACAGTTCTCAAACGACTCGTTAATTGCTAAGAATGGAATGGAGCTTTCTAGGCAGAGCAAAATTATTCTTGGAAGTATTCAAAATTGATGGACGGGTCGGGAACAAAAGAAAAAAGGAAAATTATATTTTCAAAAAGATTTCCTTTTTAGGGCTGCCTACAAAAAGAAAGGATTTGAAATTTCAATCATACATAATAAGTATGCTTAAGAGGAGAAGAAAACTAGAGGAGTAATTACATGATTCTTGTCTGTCGAATAGGGGGTTCATCTTCTTCCTCCAAAAACCCTAAGATAAGAAGAAGTCTTCTCTCACCACAGCAAAAAGAAAACAACTGCTTCTTCATCTTCATCTTACAGCAGCCTGTTTACAAGAAGTTCTCACAGAAAAGGATCAAATCAAATAACCCTTGCAATCATCACAATCATAAGAAAGGGTTCATCATATTCAGATCCTGTGAAAGATAGAAGCTGTAGAAGTGCTTCTGAAGATTTTTGAAAGACATAATTCAATTTTCTTCTTCTTCCTTTCTTCTCACTTTTCCTTCAGCTGTAAAAGAGTTTTATTAATTCCACTTCCAAAGGATTCAGTGGTTCTAAGAGTCTCCTTATCAAAAGACTCAGTGGTTCTAAGAGTCTCCTTATCAAAAGACTCAGTGGTTCTAAGAGTCTCCTTATCAAAAGACTCAGTGGTTCTAAGAGTCTCCTTATCAAAAGAATCAGTGGTTCTAAGAGTCTCCTTATCAAAAGACTCAGGCATAGGCTGTGCAATCCTACCAGGGAGGTAGAAGAGAGGAGTACCCACATTTTGGGAAACCTCTATGTTGGGAACTATGCCTAGCAATGTTCCTTATTTGATGAAGTGCTCAGATCAATGATAAATGCAGTATGTATTTGATGATATAGCTTATTCATGACTACAGAAGATAAATCATATATCAGGTAGTTTTCTAAGTCTAAAATTATCTAGGACTGGACATATCGTTGATATAATATACATATAGTTGAGAAAGCATCAAAGCTACATCACCAGTGTATAGACGATAAAATTAATGAAAATTAATAAAGTAAAATATCGTCTCAAGACAGCAGAAGAATCAGAGAGAAAAGTATCATATCGTCGAAATAGTTTAGATGATATCATCATGATGAAGACACATCGTCTTAAAGGTTGAAGAAAGCTTGTCGTGGATAAAGCTAAGTTCAGACCTCGACGACATCGTCTTGAAGAAAGCTTGTCTTGGATAAAGCTATGTTCAGATCTCGACGACATCATCTTAAAGAAAGCTTATCGTGGATAAAGCTAAGATATCTCGACGATATCGTATTGAAGAAAACTTATAGCTGAGAAAGACAAAGTCAAGATGTTTCAATGACATCGTCATGAAGAAGAGGTACAACCTTGATGATTAATGACTAGTCTCATTAAGTCATGAATACAAACATCAGTTTGAAGACCTTATATTATCTAGAATATTAAGACATTATCATCTTGAAGAGAGGCCATCAGCTTGAAGAAAAGTCAAAGTCATATGAAAAGGAATATCTTGACGATATCAGAAGAAGTAATATCGTTGAATTATTACATAAAGGCTTGAAGAAGGAAGTTTCTAGGCGATATCGTTTAGAAGAAGCAATCTCATTGAGATATCAAACCAAGTACTGAAGTAGAAAGTATATCGACGATATCGTCGTGAAGCCTATTTGTTGATCAAGACGATATCTGTAAAACCCCAAGTTTCGTGTGCAAAGAAAGTGGAAATATGCAGAAGCTAAAGAGCTAGCGCCTGGCGCTAGCGATAGCGCCGGCGGTAGTGCATTCCCCGCTAAACCTGTTTAGTTCTCGAGGAACAAGTGCATTTCCCGAGAAATGAAGCATGCTGAAATAGATGAGGTAACGCTAGCGTTAATGCTAACGCCTGACGCTAGCCCAACTTCGTCGAACATAGCTCGCCGTTCATCAAACGCAGGCAGAAGCCTTAAGCGGCTGAGGATAAGCTCAGCCACCGCCTTAGAGCTAACGCCAGGCGCCAGCGATAGCGCCGGCGGTAGTGTTTTTCTGAGAAGTGTGTTCTTTCTCGAGGAGTGTGGCATTTCGCGAGAAGTTTGTCAAATAAAGATAGCGCAGGCGGTAGCGCTAGAGCTAGCGGTAGCGATTTCTCGCAAAATCCTTAAGCGGTAGAGCGGTACCGACTCTGAGATAGCGCCAGGCGCTAGTGGCTAGCGCCGGCGGTAGCGGAAAATTATATAAACACTCAACTTCGACTTTCCTTCTCATTTTCTATGAATCTTCTGCCATTCTGAGAGCACTGAGCAGAGAAGGAAGTCCGTTGAAGGTTGTTGTGCCAAGGGAAAATCCACGAAGGAGTTCTTGGGCGCTTGTGCCATCATCGATCTATTGAAGAGGAAGCTATTTCAAGGGATTCCAACTGATTCCCTCTCAGTTCTATGGCACCAAAATGAGCGCCAAGGGTAACGATTCTCCTCCCTCATCTTTGGACACGTTCGTCCTTTGATTTGCATAGTAGTAGGCAGATTTCCACTAGCAAGTGGATAGATTTCTGCCGACGGGTCGATGTTATCCCCGTAGAAATTGTATATAGAGCCTGGAATCGAAGTACGGGCATAGGCAAGCTGTGTGAAGCCCATCTAGACAGGTTGGTCTGGATTGGTGATGTTGATATGCTATTGCACTCCGGAGAAGACTCCGTGATCTATGCTGTGTTTTTGGGTGTTATGTACTGTTTCGTACTGCAAAAGAGATCTGGAGGTGTTTCCCAGAAATACCCGGAAAAGAGTAGCAGAACTGAGTTCTGGCACTAGCGTCGGGCGTTAGCGCTAACGCCGGAGGTAGCTCCCAGTGAGCTGTGTGAAAGTCTGTGAAGCCTATGCGCATGAACTGGGTTGAGCAGCAGAAGCTGAAGGACCGCGTACCTTGCTTCATTGACCTTACGAGTCAAGAGCGAGCTAGGGAAAGCCGTACCCGTTTTAGGTTGTTGTTATCCCTAATATTATGAGTGCGGGCATCTAGCGGAACCAAAACCCCACCCTTATCTATTGTGAAGAGGATTGCAACCTCAGGTCACGATATGCCGTTTGGGACTAGACTCATCAAGGCCGGCCATCCTTGATGAGAGTCAGCTCATAGTGAGAATCCGAGTTGAAAAAGGACTCGTCGATTGCGTGCCGTGAGTGCACAAAGCGGGTAAGCCTATATCCGAGTTGAAAAAGTACTTGTCGATAAACGCATCGCTCTCAATGAAAATGAATGCTTCTATGCGGTGCTTAGACGCACGTGTGATATATATACTGTTATTCCTTGCCTGCAGGGAAGGAGCACCGCCGCCCCGAGCATGGGGTGGGGTCGTTTTAAATCTTGGTCAGCTAAAGCTGACCGGTTACTTGTTTTGCCCACCGCTTGGTGGATTTGTTTGTACAGGTCCTGGCGAGACTAGCGGGAAATAGCGGGCTGAAGCCCCTGCTGCAGTGATGTGCTGGTCCTTGAAGGCCAAAGCTTTTTTTCACTATGTTCATGTGTGGTCGGCCTGCGTGCCGATGTTTGGAAACCACTCTTATTATGTAAACAAACATTGTAAAGAACTTATTATGTCTTTCATTCCTAGTGGCCTGTGTGGAAAATTTGTATACTGGTTTTTAATTATAACAAAATGCTTTCGTTGTGGGACTCTGTGTGCTGAGATGGTTGGTATTAACTGTTTAACGCTAATTAAGTAATGCGCTCTTTTGTTCGTTTAATATGGCGTGGGGTCTCGGCCGGACCTACTACTATATTCTATGTAACAGGGAGGGTGTTACAAATTGGTATCAGCTACGGGTCTCGTTCCCTTTCCGTCTGAATTCGTGGTCGAATTCTTTTAAGGGGTGGTGAGCACGTGTGTGCATCGCCGTTAAATCATGTAAATAACCAGTAATTGTCCACTTTAGGAATGAATTACATGTTGGTGTGTAGCATTGGGATGGAACTTTTGTGTTCCTCTAGTGATCCATGCTATCTCTTAGTCGCTAATTGTGTTTTGGGCACTTATATAGGTGACTGGGAGTGGAGCGGGGCCATCTCGACCCCCGCGTTCGACTGCCAGTAGTGCACCAACTGCGGTGCTGACTTCTCTTTCTACTGAGACAGTAAGGATGATAGCCGAAGCAGTTTTTGCAATGTTCACTGCGCAACCTGGAGGGCATGTCCCTGGACAACCTCCTACTCTTGGAGTGGCTCCAGTGCCGGTTGCGGAAGCTGAACCTGCGGTTGAAAGGCCAGTGCCGGTGCGGGCACGAAGAGCTCCAAACCAACAACTGCAATATTTTCTGAGTTTCCATCCTACTACGTTCACGGGGGCAGGAACCCCGACGCAAGCTGAAGATTGGCTATCAAAGGTGCGCAAGACCTTGAAAGCCACTGACATGGAGGAAGGACAGAAGGTTACCTTAGCAACCTTCCCACTAGATGGGGAGGCTCAGTTATGGTGGGATGAGATATAGCTACATCACTTGGCAGGAAGGCAGCTGGTGGACATCTCGTTTGATGAATTTTCGAGATTGTTCTTAGTGAGGTATCTCCCGCCTGCTCAGCAAATCGAGATGGAGAACCAGTTCAACCGCCTGACTCAAGGTGATCGCATGATCGATGATTACCTCCATGAGTTTACACGGTTGGGGAGATACGCAGGAGCGACCTTTGCTGATGAAGCTCGGAAGACAAATCGGTTCTATGAAGGTCTGCGAGAAGAGTTGTGGTTCCTTCTGTCGGGGGCAATGACACAGGGGTTTATGACCCTAGTTAATACGGCTCGTTCCTTAGAAAAGGATATGAAGCGGTCCCAGACCAGGAAGGAGCTAGCAGTAGTAAAGCCAGAGTTCAAAGTACCGAGCTCTATGAAGTTTGGGAGAGGCAAGTGGAAGAACAAAGCACGACCTTCTGGGTCAGCTCAATCTGCGGCCTCGGGTATGACAACTGGGTGAGGCCCATTCACTTGTTATAACTGTGGTAAGCCAGGTCATATAGCCCGAGAATGTCATGGAGGCAAGAAGGCGGCTGCGGCTTATGCGGCAGAGAAAGGGAAGGCAGTGGAATCAACTGCATCCCATGCTGCTCCAGCCCAGCCTAGAGTGTACAATCTTGGCCATCAGGAGGCCTGATATAGATTTTTCAGTTTTGAAATTTAGTGAAGGTTTGAGATTTTCTCCAAAACTATATCCGATAAAGGCAAGTGTACCTTATCGTCTATAGTATAGGATATTAAGAAATGCCAAGGTCGTATTCCACGGGGCGCGTTGATTACTTCTACTTTGAGGAAAGTCGCTATTATCTTACCTAACGATACTTTGGGGTTTTAATTACTTGGCTAGAAAAAGAGAAATTACAAGCTAGATTTAGAGTTTAGATGATGATAAAAGAAGCTAGTACTCAATCAAAAGTCACCTTGGAGTGAGAATAGACAAGTGAAAAGAAATTAAATCTAATTCCGTTTAAATTGAACTACTTGACCGTGGAGGTTCCCGAAGCTCGAACATGCCTCTCTCGAGGTTAATGCCCAACTAAGTTTAGGAAAAATCAACCGGACTCTCGTCCTATTATCGATTACCTAAAACTTGCTTTACGAAGTGAACCCCGCTATTGGATTTGACTCCAATCCGGGAGATTTACGTCATCCTCTCTCGAGGGGTGCATGCAACTCTCTTTACCCTTGAGTGATCAATTCGTACTTTGAGCCTCTCGGCTAACTAAGTATGAAAACATAAGCGAAAACCATATATCGAAAATATGGCCTCACTAATTATAAATCAAGGGTAATTCAAGTGTTTATAAAAACGGAAAAAGAAAACTTTAGAAAATCATAACTTGTCTAACTCATCCTCGGATCATTTTGATCGAGTACTAATGATGATTAGTTAATCATGGTGGAGGGGGAAGAGAAAGAACAATAAAAATGCATAAAAAGAAAATTTAACTAAGTAAGGAGGAGACAAAATCAAGAGAACAAACTAATTTTTATTTAAATGAAAGCTATTACAAGTCTTAAGAGAAGAGATTGCAAGCTAGGAAAAACAAAGTTACAAGCTTAAACTAAACTATTGCATTGAAAGAAAGCTAGTACATTGCATGAGAAAAGAAAGAGAGCACGAAAGTAAGACACATGAACATGAACATGAAAGTGAAAAATACTCAGGATTGGCTCCAGCAGCACCTCCCCCACTCCAAAATTCTGAACCCTGGACTCAAGGAGAACCTCTGAATTTATAGGAAAAAATTTCAATTTACACGCCCTCGGTCACGGGCGTGACCAAGGGCGTGACTGCACTATTCACATCGGATCCGACAGCGGCGTGGGCTTTCTGGATGGCGCGGCGAAAAGTGACATGTCACGGGCGTGACATGTCGGGTCACGGCCGTGACTTTGGACGGCTGCATTAAATGCGGCGTGGGCTGGAATTTGGCGCGGCGGTGAAGCAGAGATCACGCGGGCAAGTCACGACCGTGACGTGTGGGTCACGGGCGTGACTCAAGTTGACTTCTCGACTGCAGCTCCACGTCTCGACAGCGGCTCTACGTGGAAGATTCTAAGATTACACGCCCCCGGACACGGGCGTGATTTTGGGTCACGGGCGTGACCTGGGGCGTGACTTGGTGTGGACTGGTTCAAACAGCGTGGCATCGATTCTGGACTGATCTTCAGGTTACACGCCCTTGGTAACGGGCGTGACAGAGGGCGTGACATGCTATTTTTCCCGATTTGTCCCAAAATTCTGCAAATATTGAAATTAAGCTAAGTTAGAATCAAAATTACAAAAAGAACTACTTATAACCTAAAATTGACATAAAAAGGAAAATTCATATTAAATATTTACAAAAATTTCTATTAAAAAGTTATAAAAATACTACTTATCAAATACCCCCATACTTGAGGTTTTGCTATTCCAGAGCAAAAGTGTGAGACATAATTTATAAGACATCCTTAAATTTTTTTTTAATTTAAACTAAAATTTCATATAAACCAAAAGTTAAGTTAAGAGTAAATTCAAGGGGGAGTTAAGTCCTAAATTATGATGATGATTTGAAAAGAGGGAAAAATGTTTAGGCAAAGGCTTCTCGAGAAAATTAATTAGTTTACAATATTGTAGAAATTATAAAACTAAATTAGATTAAAATTATAAGAACTCTACCTTAAAAGAAACTTAAGGAAAAGTAAATTACTAAATATTGCTCTCTCCATAATTTTCAACTAAAACTAGAACAATGATAATTGGCTAATGGGGATTTCATAAAATTTGGTATAAGAAGAGAAATTTTTGAATGGAGGAAATGGAATTTATCATTAAATTTTCTTTTTTTTTTCTTTTTTTTTTCTCTTCTAATAAAAGCCCAAAATGTATATGGTTTAGGAGTAATGAATTTTATCCTCTTACTCCATGCCATATAATTTTTTCAAATATTTTGGGTGCATATGTTTTAGGGAATAATGAATTTTATCCTCTTATTCCCATGACATATGATCTTTTAAAGTTCATTTTTTTATGCCACAAAGGGGGTAAGGAAGGGAAATAAATCTAGCTAGCTTTAAATTATATTGAGAGCAAATTCTAGTAACATTAAATTTCCTAAGATCTAAAAAGTTAGAAGAAAATATAATTGAAATCTAAAGAGGTTTAGGAAATTCACTACAAAATGAAGCCATTTAAAAATAAAAAGAGAAGTCATGCTAACAAAATTCTCTAATCAATTTAAAATCATAAGATGATTCTTAAATCAAGATTACCTCAAATTTAAAAATAACAAACTATGATAAGCAAAATTTTAGCCAATTAAAAACCTAAACATGCTTATAAACATTCTCAACTAGATTTCTAAGAAATCACAAAAACAACAAGAAGGAGGGATATAAGAGTTTTTGGAATTTTTGATATTAAGAAGTTTTTTGAATTTTTGATATTATCTTTTTTTTTTGAATTTTTCTCATTAAAAACTATTTACAAAGAAAGGAAACTAGCTTTAAAACTTAACACTTTTTGTTAAGTCTTGGACTTCCCAAGGGCTACCCGGTGAAGGGTTCGCAAGGTACTAGGAGGTTTGATGGGATGAAATCCTAAACGTCCCTTTCCAAGATTTAAATTTTCGATTTTCTAAATTTTTTTTTTTTGAGTTTTTGGATTTTACAAGTGCTTAAATAAAGGAAAACATAGAAACAAAATTAAAATTTGTTTGTTTTTTTTTCCTTTTCATTTTTTTTTTGAAAATTTTCTTTTTAAAACTATTTACAAATATTTACAAAGGGCTATTTACACACCCATACTTAAAGTTAAACATTGTCCCCAATGTTTAAAAGTAAGTATGAAGTAAGAAAAGGTAAAAAGAAATGCAAGGAAAAAGAAAGAAAAGAAGGAAAAAGAGCTTCCCTGATTTTTGAAGCTTTTGTGGGGAAGCCGCGATTACCTACAAAAGAAGTTAAAGAAGGAACAAGAAAAAGAAAACGGGAGAAAACAATAAAAAGATATCTTTGGAGTGCCTCCCAAAAGCGCTTTGTTTAAGGTCGCGTAGCTTGACCCACTTGCCAATCATGTTATATTATGAAGAAATATCGCATCACTCTTATCATTAGGTAAGTCTCCCGGAAGATACAATTTAAGGCGGTGCCCGTTAACTTTGAAGGAACCTTTTTCCGGGTGGGAAATTAGAATTGTCCCATAGGACCAAACCCCTTTAACAATAAAAGGTCCGGACCATCGAGATTTCAGCTTTCCCGGAAAAAGCCGAAGACGAGAATTATAAAGGAGGACGAGATCGCCCGGCGAAAAAGTTTTTGGAAATTTTATATGTTTGTCGTGATAAAACTTTGTTCGCTCCTTATATAATTTGTTACTCTCATACGCATTCGCTCTCCACTCATCCAATTCGTTCATTTGAAATTTTCTTTGTTCGCCCGCTAAAGTAGAATCAAGATTTAAAAATATATTCGCCCAAAATGCGCGGTGTTCTAATTCGACCGGAAGGTGGCAAGCCTTGCCATAGACCATTCAATATGGTGTACAACCGATAGCGGTCTTGTACGCCGTTCGATAGGCCCATACCGCGTCATCGAGCTTTATTTCCCAATCCTTCCGATTAATAGAAACTGATTTTTCTAAAATCCGTTTTAATTCTCGATTAACAACTTCGACTTGGCCGCTCGTTTGTGGGTGATATGCAGTGGATAATTTGTGTGTGACACCATATTTTGCTAAGATTTTTGTGAATTGTGTATTGCAAAAATGGGTGCCCCGATCACTCACAATAGCGCGCGGAGTGCCAAATTGAGAGAATAGTTTTTTTAAAAAGTTAACGACGACTCGCGCTTCGTTGGTGGGGAGAGCTTGCGCTTCCGCCCACCTCGACACGTAGTCGACCGCCACTAGAATATACTTATTTGAAAACGAAGGAGGGAGAGGACCAACGAAATCAATGCCCCAAAGATCGAAAATTTTGCATTCTAAGAAAATGTTTTGGGGCATCTCATCCCGGCGGGAGATGTTCCCCGACCGCTGGCAGCTGTCGCAAGTACTCACAAGGGTGTGAGCATCTTTGAAGAGCGTGGGCTAATAAAAGCCCGCCTCCAGCGCCTTCCTCGCGGTTCGGTTTGAATGATAGTGACCACCGGTGGGTCCCTCATGACAATGATGTAAAATTTTAAAGCCTTCCTCACTTGAAACACATCTTCTCACAACCTGGTCTGCGCATACTCGGAATAAAAAGGGGTCCTCCCAAAAGTAATTCTTTAAATCAGAAAAGAATTTCTTCTTTTGCTGACTCGAGAATTCTTTTGGCAGGACCCGGGCTACTAAATAGTTAGCCAAATCTGCAAACCATGGGGTAGAAGATGAATTAAAATTTTCGAGAGCTAGGAGGCGCTCTTCGGGAAATTTATCGTTGATGTCGGCCTCTATTAATGCTTCCGAGGAGGGATTTTCTAAACGAGAAAGGTGATCGGCCGCCAAGTTTTCGGCTCCTCTTTTGTCCCGGATCTCTAAGTCAAACTCCTGCAAGAGGAGGATCCATCGCAAAAGAAGAGGCTTGGCATCCGATTTGCTTAAAAGATACCTAAGTGCAGAGTGATCCGTGAAGACGATAACTTTCGAGAGGGTGATGTATGACCTAAACTTATCGAAGGCAAAAACGATCGCTAGAAGCTCCTTTTCGGTAGTGGTGTAATTCGCTTGTGGCGACGTGAGTGTTTTGCTCGCATAATAAATAGGGTGGAAATACTTACTCACCCGTTGTCCTAAAATGGCACCAACCGCAATGTCACTCGCGTCGCACATGATTTCAAAAGGGAGCGACCAATCCGGCGCGACTAGAATCGGGGAGTTTATAAGTTTTTCTTTGATAAGTTTAAAGGCCAAATGGCATTCATCGCTAAAAATAAATGAGGATTCCTTTTCAAGAAGATGGTTTAACGACTTTGTGATTTTGGAAAAATTTTGTATAAAGCGCCGATAGAACCATGCGTGCCCTAGGAAACTACGAATAGCTTTTACATTTGTTGGAGGGGGAGTTTTTCAATCACTTCAATCTTGGCCCTATCGACCTCGATCCCCATGCCCGAAATTTTATGACCAAGGACTAATCCTTCCTTGACCATAAAATGGCATTTCTCCCAATTAAGTGCTAAATTCGTTTCCTCGCATCGCTGCAACACGCGCTCAAGATTTTTTAAACAATTTTTAAATGAGTTTCCAAATACGGAAAAGTCGTCCATAAACACTTCCATCACCTCCTCTACTAACTCGTCAAATATCGCCATCATACATCTTTGAAATGTAGCTGGCGCGTTACAAAGACCAAATGGCATCCTTCGATAAGCGAAGGTGCCAAAGGGACAAGTTAAAGTGGTTTTCTCTTGGTCGTCGGGCGAAATTGGGATTTGAAAATATCCCGACAAACCATCGAGAAAACAGTAGTAGGAGTGACCTGAAAGGCGCTCTAAGATTTGATCAATAAATGGTAGAGGGAAGTGATCCTTACCTGTGGCATCATTTAGTTTTCGGTAATCGATGCACATCCGCCAACCCGTAACAGTACGGGTTGCGATCAACTCATTATTCTCGTTAGCTACTACCGTAACGCCTCCTTTCTTCGGTACGACTTGTACTGGGCTAACCCAAGTACTATCCGATATCGGGTAGATAATTCCCGCGTCTAATAGTTTGATCACTTCGGCCTTAACGACTTCTTTCATGTTAAGGTTTAGCCACCGTTGAGTCTGGACCGAATTTTGGGAATTATCTTCGTGAAAGATTTTATGGGTGCAGAAGGAAGGGTTTATACCCTTAATATCCAAAATTTGCCACGCAATTGTGTGGCGGCACTTTCTTAAGACAATAGCTAACTCAGAAATTTCCGAGTTGCTAAGTTCGGATGAAACGATGACGGGCAGCTTCGACTCTTTTTCTAAAAATAAATACTTAAGGTGAGGGGGGAGTTGCTTTAGTTCTAAAACGGGTGGCTCTTCATAAGAAGTTTTGATTTTCAATTTTTCTAAAAATAGTGGTTCGGGTGGTGTGAAACGAGTGACTTTGTTGGGAAAATGATTTCTCTTAACCCCTAGAAATGAATTCTAAGAATGAAAAAAAAACAAGGCTAAGTAAATATGCGTCGAATAGTATTCGATGGTTCCTTCAGGTTGAGTCGAAGTAACTCTAGGAAGATTTCGACGTAAGTCTAGTCGACGCCACTCTGATTTCTAGTCGACGCATCTAGTGAAGTCGACGCACATCAGTCGACGCACCTTCCTTATTCTTCTCTCGACGTCCAGAAAGGATGCTCTCGACGCTTGCGTCGAATAGTAATCGACGCACGTCGATTTCCATGACAGAATTTATATATGCGCCAGATCTCTTTCCTTCTTTCAATAGATCTGATTTATATGGAATAAGTGTCAATATTTTATAGCCGTTCTGAATCATTCGTTCCTTATATCTGATTCTTGGATAATTTGAGTTAACTTATTTGGTTATTATTTGAAATCTGAATTGGTTCTTTCCTTCTACAGAAATAAATATTATGGAAACATTTTCATCTTTTTATTTTTCTGACTGCTAATTAATTATCCTCCTATAACATTATTTTGAATACACAGAGCTATAAATAAAGAGGAGGTCGGCAGAAAATGACAGTTGAGTGATCCACCACATACATTTTGAAATAGAGGAAAAGCTCCCAAGAGAAAAGAGAGAAATTGAGAAAAAGCTCTGCAGCAACATTCAACCACTTCTTCTTCTTCTTCTTCTGCTTCTGAAATCACACTGCTGCAAAATCTGATAGCTCTCACAAAGAGAGAAAGTCTGCAAATCTTCTTCTCTCTATAGAAGAAAGATTCAATTCACTTCTTGTGCTTCCAATCTTCTTGCTAGGAAGAAGATTCATTCTTGTCCTTATATCTTTCCTGCTTTCTTTCTTACATCTAACATTGTAAAAGAGTTTTTAGAATCTCTCTTCAAAAATTCAGTGTACTGGTTCTAAGAGTCTCCTTGTCAAAAGACTCAGTTGGTTCTAAGAGTCTCCTTGTCAAAAGACTCAAGGTGGTTCTAAGAGTCTCCTTATCAAAAGACTCAGTACAAGATAGTGAATTCCTACCAAGGAGGTAGAAGAGTGGACTACCCAAAGTTTGGGGAACCACTATATTTTCTTGTGTTGTGCTGTGATTTATTTTCTTGCATTTACTTTATTTTCTTGCTTAATTCTTGTTGGTGTGTGGGAAGCTCTAATCTGTGATTATACACATATATATATTAACTTTGCACAAAATATTTTTAATCTCTATTCACCCCCCTCTAGAGAATTCTAGTGAGGTTAACTGTGCACTTTCAATTGGTATCAGAGGGAGGTTGATCTAAAAAGGATAACTCCTTGATCAAAAAGATCTTACCTCTCATATATATATATATTTTTCAAAACTATTTTATCATATGGCACAAATCAAAGATTATGCTTCCACCAGACCTCCAATGTGCAATCTTGAAAAGTTTGCAGTTTGGAAAACAAGAATTAGAATTTATATGAATTCCATTGATGCTGACTTGTTTGATATTACTATGACAGGTCCCCCAAAGCCTTATAGAAAGGATGCAAATGGCAATGTCACACAAACACTTGTTCCAAGATCTGAGTGGACAGAAGATGAAAAGAAGGCAAGAACATATGATCTAAAGGCCATGAATATACTTGTCTCAACTCTCTCAGATGACATTTTTCAAAAGGTTGTTGACTGTGAATCATCCAAAGAAATTTGGGATGCTCTCCCAAAGATGGTGGAAGGAAGTGCTGATGAAAAGAAAGATAAAAAGGCTCTATTGATCTCTCAATATGAGAACTTCCAAAAGAAGGCTGAAGAAAGCATCTCTGAAATATATGACAGATTCAGTCTGATCATCAATCAACTAAGAGACTTGGATAGAGCAATCTCTCTCACTGAGATTAATGACAAATTGCTAATGAGTCTCCCTAGTTCATGGGACTCAAGAATATGGGCAATAAGAGACCCAAGAGGACAAAAAGAGATCTCAACAGATGCTCTCTTAGGAAAACTCAGATCCTATGAGCAGTTGCTGAAAACTAGAGAGGAAAAGGAAAGAAGAGAAAACACTCCAATTTCCTCAAAAAGCTGGAACATTGCTCTAAAGGAAACAGAAGAAGGAACCCCTGTCACTGAAGAAGAATTATTCAGTTTCTTGGCCAGAAGATTTAAGAAATGGGTCAAGACAGATGGATCAAAAAGGATGGAGTCAAAACCAAGGTATGACAAAACCCCCACTAAAGAAATTATTTGCTATTCTTGCAGGAAACCTGGACACATTGCCCCAGAATGTCCAGAGAATGCTGAAACAGAAAAGGATCTGAAAAAGAAAGATCTGAAGAAAAAGGGGAAGAAGAAAGAAAGAGGCTTCATTGCAGAAGTCTGGAGTGAAACAAACTCTGAGGATAGTTCATCCTCTAAGAGTGACAATGAAGAATCTAGGCAAGAAGACCTATGCTTGATGGCCTTTGAAGACTCAAAGAATGATGATAAATCATGGAGTGAAACAGGATCAGAAGAAAGCATATCTTCTGATGATGAAAAAGAAAAGAACCTCATTCAAGTGTTTATAAAAACGGAAAAAGAAAACTTTAGAAAATCATAACTTGTCTAACTCATCCTCGGATCATTTTGATCGAGTACTAATGAGGATTAGTTAATCATGGTGGAGGGGGAAGAGAAAGAACAATAAAAATGCATAATAAGAAAATTTAACTAAGTAAGGAGGAGACAAAATCAAGAGAACAAACTAATTTTTCTTTAAATGAAAGCTATTACAAGTCTTAAGAGAAGAGATTGCAAGCTAGGAAAAACAAAGTTACAAGTTTAAACTAAACTATTGCATTGAAAGAAAGCTAGTACATTGCATGAGAAAAGAAAGAGAGCATGAAAGTAAGACACATGAACATGAACATGAAAGTGAAAAATACTCAGGATTGGCTCCAGCAGCACCTCCCCCACTCCAAAATTCTGAACCCTGGACTCAAGGAGAACCTCTGAATTTATAGGAAAAAATTTCAGATTACACGCCCTCGGTCACGGGCGTGACCAAGGGCGTGACTGCACTATTCACATCGGATCCGACAGCGGCGTGGGCTTTCTGGACGGCGCGGCGAAAAGTGACGTGTCACGGGCGTGACATGTCGGGTCACGTCCGTGACTTTGGACGGCTACGTTAAATGCGGCGTGGGATGGAATTTGGCGCGGCGGCGAAGCAGAGATCACGCCGGCAAGTCACGGTCGTGACATGTGGGTCACGGGCGTGACTCAAGTTGACTTCTCGACTACAGCTCCACGTCTCGACGGAGACTCTACGTGGAAGATTCTAAGATTACACGCCCCCGGTCACTGGCGTGACTTTGGGTCACGGGCGTGACCTGGGGCGTGACTTGGTGTGGACTGGTTCAAACAGCGTGGCATCGATTCTGGACTGATCTTCAGGTTACACGCCCTTGGTAACGGTCGTGACCGAGGGCGTGACATGCTATTTTTCCCGATTTGTCCCAAAATTCTGCAAATATTGAAATTAAGCTAAGTTAGAATCAAAATTACAAAAAGAACTACTTATAACCTAAAATTGACATAAAAAGGAAAATTCATATTAAATATTTACAAAATTTTCTATTAAAAAGTTATAAAAATATTACTTATCAAGGCCATCAAACAAAGCGATGTGGTGACGGGTATGCGTTAGTATACAACTTTTGTTGCTTTTTATAGTCATACCTTGTGCATTGCTTGTAATCATTTGTGTATTAGGCTTTGTCCTAATCTTTAACTCTCCGGCGAGAGCACTGTTTGATACGGGTGATTCACATTAATTTCTATCGGAGGCCTTCATACAGCAACTTGGAGTGCCTTCGTCATTAAGAAAAGAACGATTAGATGTGATGCTACCCAATGGTTGCTCGATGCGTGCGGATCGAGGCTGTGTTGTAAAGGTGCGAATAGGAAGTCAAGATTTTGATTTGGAAGCACTGATACTGCCACTTTCGGAGTTCGATGTGATCTTTGGTATGGACTGGCTGTTAGCGCAGCAGGCCTACATTGATTGCACTTCTAAGGAGGTCACACTGGGGTGGAATACCGAACGTGCAACTACATTTGCCGGTTTGCGTGGGTCGAGCAAGACACTGATGTCTGCTATCCAAGTCATCAAGGCCGTTCGGCAAGGCACATAACTGTGTGTTTTGCTAGTTGGGGCTGCAAAGCCTCAGCCCAGTCTGAGTGACGTTCCTGTTGTCTCGGCATATCCTGATGTGTTTCCGAAAGATCTTCCTGGGGCTCCACCTCAGCGAGAGATAGACTTCACTATAGAGTTAGTGCCAGGTGCCAAACCTGTGTCACGCTCTCCTTATAGAATTGTGCCAAAGGATATGGCAGAATTGAAGGTTCAATACCAGGAGCTGCTAGAGCAAGGCTATATACGTCCAAGTACATCACCTTGGGGGTGCTCCGGTCCTTTTTGTGAAGAAGAAGGACGGAAGCCTACGTCTCTGTATTGACTACCGTGAATTGAACAAGCTGATCGAGAAGAACAAGTATCCGATCCCTCGAATCGATGACTTGTTTGATCAGCTAGTAGGTTCGTCGGTGTATTCAAAACTGGATCTTACGTCTGGCTACTACTGATGAGTCTGGTTTATACAGTGATTTCCGGCCTCATCTGGGTTTGTTTTAGTGTCATTGCACTTCAATTGCTGTTCATATATGCTTATATTGATATCACGGCGTATCTACGCCTTTTGTGCAATCCTTCCCCCTTTGTGGCATGTTTTTCTTATATATTACTGTATGCCTGTGTTATGGATCCGGTGGTGTGCACGGATCGGGGTCATATGCATTTTTCCTGCAGGTCCTGGGATCGCGTGAACGTTCGGGATGGTGCGGGGCAATTTTTGGCCTAGAAAGCCTCTAATCGTGCGCATTCCTTCGCGCACGATCAGGCGCACGACCAGTGGTCGTGCGTTAATTCCCTTCTCAGACAGAGCAACTGCGCACGATCAGAGGATTCCTTCGCGCACGACCACTGGCCGTGCGCCCCTGACCGTGCGTTATTTCCCATCTTTTTCTTTGCCACAGGTTGACTGCGCACGATCACAGGCATTCCTTCGCGCACGACCATTGGTTGTGCGCTACTGACCGTGCACAGTGTTTATTCTGCTCCTTATTTAAACCGCTGCTCCGCGAAATTAGGTTATTCAGCACTGTTTTGGGGCGCGATTTCTCCGCGCCAGTCCGCCGTTTTACCTCTCCAAGTTCCTCCCATCCATTCCCCCCTTTGGGAAGGCTTCATCCATTGATCCTAAGGTCCATCTAGGATCCCGGAAGCATTCTCCGCCATCTACAACCAGCATTCCATGAGGAGGACATCTCCATTGGGCGAAGCAGAAGTGTCCCAGCTCTGAGAAGAAGACGGGCAACGTTTGGAGGTAGTGACAGCCTCTAAGCCCCGGAAGCAACCAAGGACTGAGCTCGGAGGAGGCGTGACGACCCCCCATTCCGACCAAGATCCACGGCGAGGCTTCTCATCTCATGGTTCCTTCTACCCCTTCTCCTTTTTTGATATGTACTCTTCATTATTGTAATGAACTAAGTGAACCTCTATTTGTCTATGAATGAGAGTTTGTTTATGATCTTGTTCTTTACTTGATGCTGTGTTGTGATGCGTTCCGCCCCCGCTCCATTTACACACACACGTTCTAGCACTCGCTCTAGCAAAAGCTGGAAGCGATAGTGAAGAAGTGCCTTCGACCCTCAACTCTCGCATTTGCACTCACCTCATTCATTTGCTCACCGACCATCCGCTAAGCGAAGCACGGCATCGCAGCCTGCACTAAATCCATCCACCAAGCGACGCGGTGATTGCGACCCGCATAGTTTGTTTAGTTTTCTCATTCCTGTTCTATAAAACCAATCAAAATCCCCCTATTTTTGTTTAACTTAGAAACCCTCATAATTAATCTCCTAACAGGCAAATCGTACTACCCAACTTGCGGTCCTTTGAGAACGATATTCGGGGAGCTACTCCCTACTTTTATTGCTTGACAACGACCGGTGCACTGCCGTCGTACCGCATTTCGTGCCCGCTAATTAGCGGTGTGGGAATAGCGTGTCAAGTTTTTGGCGCCGTTGTCGGGGACTGCAAGCGTGTATGATTTTTCTTTCTTGGGAAATTAGTTTAAGGGTATTTTTGTTTTTGATATTTCTTTTTTTTGGTGTAGTGTGCGCATGCATAGACAACATCCTGGTGAATTTGCAGCATTTGATCCTGAAATAGAGCGTACCCTACGGGCGCGTCTCCGTGCTGCCGCCACCATGGATGCCAATGGGAACCCGATCAATCCCGGGATGGGAGATGCACTAGGCGTTGGTCAGGCGGCCGACGAGAAAGAAGTGGTTAGGCCGAGGCCGAGGACCATGAGAGATTACACCATGCCCACTGTGGGGAGTGTGTACCCCGGATTTGGCCCGGCTTTTACTAACAACAATTTTGAGATAAAGCCAGCCATTCTGAATATGATCCGCAATAATGCCCAATTCTCCTGGTTAACCAGTGAAGACCCCCATCTTCACCTAGCTGAATTTGCAGAGATTTGCGGTACATTTCAGTACGCAGGAATTGCTGATGAGACGGTGAAACTCAGGTTGTTTCCATTCTCCCTCCGCGACAAGGCGAAGGCTTGGCTCCACACAATACCACCCGATGCAGCTACCACCTGGGACGCTCTGCAGACAAAGTTTTTGGCAAAATTCCACCCGGTGGACAAGGTTGTAAACTTGCAGAGAGAAATCGCAACCTTCCGACAACACGATCAGGAGACCCTTGCAGAAGCATGGGATAGGTTCACGGACCTCCTCCGGAAGTGCCCTCAGCATGAGCTACAACCTTGGATCTTAGTGGAAAATTTCTATTTTGCAATCGAGCCCAATTATAGAGCCATGATTGATGCTGCTGCAGGCGGGACCATGATGAACCATACTCCCGAGGACGCACTGAGGATTCTACAGGACACTGCCATTCATAGTTCGTTCTGGACTGCTGGAAGAAACGCTCCAAGGAATGCTCGTGGACTCTTTGAGGTGAGCACGTCGGGCGTATCTGCCGAGGTGGCATCGACTCCTTATGACAACGTCGTGCTACTTAAGAGGCCTGCCCTCCCTCCTGCTCCAGTAATGGCCATTTCGTGTCAAGGATGTGGAAACCCCGGGCATCATGCATATGAGTGCCCCTCAGGTGAGCAACCTGCTGAATTAACTTTTGATGAAAGTGTAAATTATATGAATGATCAAAATCAGGGAGTACCATTTAACAATGCTTATAACCCGGCCGTGAGGAGTCACCCGAACTTCTCATGGAAACAAAATGTTCCTAGCCAACGATGGCAAGGAGGCTTGCATCAATTTGATGCGCAAGCCTCCGGTAGCCAACCGAGGCCACCACAACCGGGGTTTGCTCAAAATGCACCACCGCAGAGGAAGAGCGCATTGGAAGAAATGATGGAAAAGTTTGTTGATCTGGTTCAAACAAATATGGCCAATCAAACTGCTTCAATGCGAAACTTGGAGACACAGCTAGGCCAATTGGCCCAGGTGCTCTCCGAGCGTACGCAAGGTGCAGTTCCAAGCAATACTGAAAAGAACCCGCGGGAGCAAGGTAAAAGCATTGCTGACGCGGATGGTGGTCAAGTGAGCCCTTGCGTTGTTGAATGTACTATCAATAATATTGAGGTTTCCGCGCTTTGCAACTCTGGGGCATCTCGCAACATTCTTGCTCTGCGAGATGTTGAGAGTTTGCACCTAACAATGAACTCTGAGGACCGAAAGTCGCTGGTGTTGGCTAATGGAGTGACTGTCGAAACTGAGGGTGAGATTCGTGAGGTCGTAGTAAACCTTAATGGGACGGCTGTAGTCACCGACTTTCAGATTCTACGCCCCATGGAAAATGATTCCATGCCAATCCTCGGGGTTCCTTTTCTAAAGGAGAGTGGCGCAATCCTCCACATCGCCACGGGTTGCGTCACCCTACCTTCCAATGCGACAAACCTGTCAGGATCATCTTATCTTCCTAACCTCTCTGTGAGTAAAAGTAAGTGCAGGTCCAATGAAGAAAAATCAGACTTTGACGTGAAGAATCCTAGAGAGGAGGAAAGTATCACTCTGATGGAAGAAAAAGCAAAGCAGCTCACAAATAAAGAGTTGGAGATAGAGAGGAAAAGCAGTAAGACCAAGGAGTGGGAAGATATGGGAGAAGGCGGAGCGATGAGCCTTACAAACAATGTTTTTATTCAAAACAAGAAATGTAAACAATCTAAATAGGTTCATTGGGCTGATCTACCCCCTTTTGAGGGTGCAGAAATGAAGCACCCGGCTGATCCCAATCCGACAAACACTATCACCCCTCCCGCACATGGTGCTCGGTGGCGCTCTCCTTCAGTGGAAAAATTGAAGCGGGAAAGAATCCTGCACGCAGTGTGCTTTGCAGCCCTCCGGCGCGAGAGGGAGGAGGTTAGGGGCAAGGGAGAGACATCTTCCTTGGGCCCTAAAGCTTTCACCTCCAACCCATCTCGCGTGACTGGGGAGAACCACCACAAATCAACATATAGCTGATGCGTACTGGGATCTCCGGGCTGTGCTGTGTGCCATCTGTTATGTTTCTGTGCTTCTCTGCTTCAGGTTATTTGCTGCGTCATACTGTCTCTTTAGTTTTTTTATTATAAGACTATTGCTATCAAACTCTAATACAGGTATTTGGTCCACCTTCAAGGACGTTAAACAAAAGGGCTCTTGGGAGACAACCCATTGGGGACCATTTCGTTCCGTTCTTTCTTGTTATCTTCTTTGTTATATTTTTGTTGTGCTTGGGATCTCTTTAATCGCAGGTCCGCATCTATTAGAGCACGGCGGAAGCACCGCATTCTGAACAAAACGCCATATCTTCTGGTATGCTCATTTTTGAGCATGGGGTAATCTCTCATACTAGCCCTCTTAAGCTTATGCCGCTATCAAACATGCTTTTTGCTTAGTGTAAGTCTGGGGGAGTGAGAGTTATCGTTACCACGTGCACATGCACAGTGCACAGCATACTAGGATTTACAATCTGTGTTATATTGTAGCATTGTTCATCTCATGGCACACCACGATACCCACGTGAGCGCACTTAACTATAGGCGCGCGACGAGTCTAACTCGTCTCGGTTGTGTGAATGGGAAATCACGGTGCTGGGTTAGGATTGCGAGACGAAGTACTTTTTTGACTCGTGTAGTGCTCTAGTCATTTATTCATGTCTCGCATAGAAATTGGTGTAGATTAAACTTTTCTTTATGCTTTTAGTTTTACATTTTATTCTGTCAGCGTAATTCTAGTTTATTCTACTCAAAAGCGGTGAATCCGGTGCGAATCAATCGGTAGTGTAGGGATGTGTGTAGAGGGGTGCTAGGCTCGTATTGCTCAAGTCGGGAGGAAGAATCATCTTTCTCGGTGACTAAGAACTTGCCCCAAGTGACTCTCGAAGCATGGGTATGAGTTAGTTCAGTGCGTGAACGTGACGTAGGCCATCATGTTGGCCAGTTTGAGATTTGTATTCCGGTCCTAACATCTTATCCTTGCTAGCTCCTTGTTCCTACCCGATCCCGTTGATTCAGCTCCGTCTTCAATTCACCAAAGCCAAAATGACTATCCTAATCACACACCAAATTCTGAGCTCAAGCAATTTGTGCATTTAAAAAAATTGGGTGTTGATGCGGTGTATATTTGTGATTGTGGTGGAAATGCGTTATTGAAGATATAGCTGTTTTGTATCTAATTGTGCAAAGTTATGAAATTTGAAAAAATGAGAAAAGAAAAGAAAGTAAAATAAAAGGGGAGAAAAAAATGTATAAAGAGATATATTTGGGAATAAGTGGTGTACACATTTTTATTATTGCTGGGATAGTGTTTCTTTTGCAAGCTCATTTGGGTTATGTGTGCTAAGCCCCCGCATTTATCATTGTTTACCACACCGTAGCCTAAGCCTAAATCATAACCTAAAGTCCTATTGATTTACGCATCGAATCGTACGAATGCCGTGGAGAGAGTGCGAGCGGGTGAGCTTATGGTCATCGACACTGATGGATTTCAGTGGAGGTTGTTCCGAACTCCGGTGTTGAGTAATGTTCGCCTCAGCAGCCGTTCTACTTTCTTCCTACGCATGACCGAGTGATTCCCTATGATTCAACTTTTGAGTAGAAATAATATATAGTTACGTTGTTAGAATTATGTAAACTATTTTGCATAACTAAAAATTCTTTTTACTAGATTTCTATGCACATGTGTATGAGACTTCACATATTACTCCGTCCTTGCAATTTCTAACCCAGCCATGTCTTTTCTCGCTCGCCGGATTTGTTTGCTCGGGTCGCGCAAACAGGTAAGTCTGGGGGTGTGATGAGTCTGGTTTATACAGTGATTTCCGGCCTCATCTGGGTTTGTTTTAGTGTCGTTGCACTTCAACTGCTGTTCATATATGCTTATATTGATATCACGGCATATCTGCGCCTTTTGTGCAATCCTTCCCCCTTTGTGGCATGTTTTTCTTATATATTACTGTATGCCTGTGTTATGGATCCGGTGGTGTGCACGGATCGGGGTCATATGCATTTTTCCTGCAGGTCCTGGGATCACGTGAACGTTCGGGATGGTGCGGGGCAATTTTTGGCCTAGAAAGCCTCTGATCGTGCGCATTCCTTTGTGCACGACCAGTGGTCGTGCGTTAATTCCCTTTCCAGAAAGAGCGACTGCGCACGATCAGAGGATTCCTTCGCGCACGACCACTGGTCGTGCGCCCCTGACCGTGCGTTATTTCCCATCTTTTTCTTTGCTACAGGTTGACTGCGCACGATCACAAGCATTCCTTCGTGCACGACCATTGGTCGTGCGCCACTGACCGTGCACAGTGTTTATTCTGCTCCTTATTTAAACCGCTGCTCCACAAAATTAGGGTATTCAGCACTGTTTTGGGGCGCGATTTCTCCGCGCCAGTCCATCGTTTTACCTCTCCAAGTTCCTCCCATCCATACCCCCCTTTGGGAAGGCTTCATCCATTGATCCTAAGGTCCATCTAGGATCCCGGAAGCATTCTCCGCCATCTACAACCAGCATTCCATGAGGAGGACATCTCCATTGGGCGAAGCAGAAGTGACCCAGCTCTGAGAAGAAGACGGGCAACGGTTGGAGGTAGTGACAGCCTCTAAGCCCCGGAAGCAACCAAGGACTGAGCTCGGAGGAGGCGTGACGACCCCCCATTCCGACCAAGATCCACGGCGAGGCTTCTCATCTCGTGGTTCCTTCTACCCCTTCTCCTTTTTTGATATGTACTCTTCATTGTTGTAATGAACTAAGTGAGCCTCTATTTGCCTATTAATGGGAGTTTGTTTATGATCTTGTTCCTTACTTGATGCTGTGTTGTGATGCGTTCCTCCCCCGCTCCACTTACACACACACGTTCTAGCACTTGCTCTAGCAAAAGCTGGAAGCGATAGTGAAGAGGTGCCTTCGACCCTCAACTCTCGCATTTGCACCCACCTCATCCATTTGCTCACCGGCCATCCGCTAAGCGAAGCACGACATCGCGGCCTGCACTAAATCCATCCACCAAGCGACACGGTGATTGCGACCCGCATAGTTTGTTTAGTTTTCTCATTCCTGTTCTATAAAACCAATCAAAATCCCCCTGTTTTTGTTTAACTTAGAAACCCTCATAATTAATCTCCTAACAGGCAAATCGTACTACCCAACTTGTGGTCCTTTGAGAACGATATTCCGGGAGCTACTCCCTACTTTTATTGCTTGACAACGACCGGTGCACTGCCGTCGCACCGCATTTCGTGCCCGCTAATTAGCGGTGTGGGAATAGCGCGTCAACTACCAGTTGCGAATACGGGATTGTGATATCCCCAAGACGGCATTTAGTACCCGCTATGGGCACTACTAGTTTACAGTCATGCCGTTTGGACTGATGAATGCGCCGTCAGTGTTTATGGATCTGATGAATAGGACCTTTCGAGAGTACCTGGATCGATTCGTCATCGTCTTCATTGACGATATCTTGGTGTACTCTCAGTCTGAAGAAGAACACGCAATTCATTTGCGTGAAGTTTTGAAGACCCTGCGACAAAGTCAGCTGTATGCCAAGTTCTCCAAGTGCGAGTTTTGGCTAACTTCAGTAGCATTCCTTTGTCATGTTGTTAGTGGCGAGGGTATCGCGGTGGATCCGGCAAATATCGATGCAATCCAGAAGTGGCCCATTTTGGCAACAGTAGCGGAAGTCAGGAGTTTCCTTGGGCTTGCCAGCTACTATCGGCGCTTCGTGGAGAACGTTTCGCGGATCGCTCTACCTCTCAACACCTTGACAAGGAAGGATCAGAAGTTTGTTTGGTCACCAGCGTGTGCACGAGCTTTTGACGAATTAAAGAGTCGTCTAACCACGACACCGATTTTGTGTTTGCCATGTGGTACGGAAGGCTATGAAATATACAGTGATGCGTCAGGGAGCGGCTTAGGTTGCGTACTTCTTCAGCATGGTCAAGTAATAGCTTATGGCTCTCGCCAGTTGAAAGTGCATGAGTGGAATTACCCGGTCCACGACTTGGAGTTGGCGGCCGTAATCTTCGCTCTGAAATTGTGGCGACACTACTTGTATGGCGTGAAGGTTGATATCTTTACGGACCATAAGATCCTAAAATATCTGCTAAATCAAAAAGAGCTCAATATGCGACAGCGAAGGTGGATGGAGTTCCTGGGGGACTACACTTTCGATATACACTATACTCCCGGGAAGGGAAATGTCGTCGCAGATGCTTTGAGCCGGAGGGCTTCTGCACAGGCCAACTGGATTCAGATGTATGATCCACGTCTGATCAGTGAATTGGAAGACTTGGAGATCTCCTGTGTGGAGAAGAGTTCTAGTGTGAATGCGTGCTTAAACTGGACGGAGGTGCAATATGACCTCTCGGACAGAATACGACAAGCCCTGGAGCTTGATTCGAGCATGCAACGCTATTTGGCAGAGTCTGAAGTTGGGACTGCTGCAGAGTTTGTGTTAGACGACGGTCTAATGTGGAAAGACGGTCGATTGTGCATCCCAAACATGGGTAAATTACGGGAAGAATTGATGTACGAAGCACACTTTACAAAGTACTCAATTCACCCAGGGAGCACAAAAATGTACCAAGACTTGAAGAAGCTATTTTGGTGGCCAGGCCTGAAGAAAGACATCGCCTTATATGTGGAAAAATGCAAAACTCGCGCACTTGTGAAGGCGGAATGTCAGAAACCTGGAGGTTTCCTCAAGTCGTTGCCAGTACCGGAATGGAAATTTGACGATATTTCTATGGATTTCGTGCATGGTTTGCCGAGATCACAGAGTGGGAATGATGCTATTTGGGTAATCGTGGATCGCTTGACGAAAGTAGCCCAATTTATTCCGAACCGACGGGACGATTCAGTAGAAAAGTTGGCAAAACTTTATGTTGATAGCATTGTACGATTGCACGGTGTGCCCCGTAGCATCGTCAGTGACCGAGATGGGCGCTTCACTTCGAAAGATTGGAGGCTAATCCACCAGTTGTTGGGGACAAAGTTGAAGTTTATTACTGCCTTCCACACTCAAACGGATGGGCAGACTGAACGTACGAACAGAACACTGGAGGATATGCTCTGTATGTGCGTCCTAGATTTCGGTAAGAAGTGGGATGATCATCTTTTTATGATCGAGTTCGCTTATAATAACAACTATCATGCAAGTATAAAGATGGCGCCCTTCGAGGCCCTCTATGGTAGAGCTTGCCGTACTCCCTTAGCATGGGTGGAGACAGGTGAAACAAAGCTGTTTAAGCGAAAGGAAGTCGAAGATGCAAATTTGTCCATTCAAACAATCCGGGAGAGATTGTTGATTGCACAAGATATGCAGGCAAAATACTACAATGCCAAGCACAGAAACGTCGAGTTCGCCGTGGGCGACTGGGTTTATCTAAAGATCAAACCTTTCAAAGGTTTGTCCAGGATTCGGCGCTTGAAAAAGCTAAGTCCGAGGTACCTTGGACCGTTTGAGATTCTGGATCGTGTTGGTGAAGCTGCCTATCGGCTCGCTCTATCGACAGAGCTGAGCAGACTGCATGATGTGTTCCACATATCTGTGCTACGGAAAGCTGTGCCAGAGCCTAGCCAGGTCCTGGTAAAGAATCAAGTGTCAGTCGATGATGAGCAAAAGATGTTAGTCACGCCTGTTTGCATCGAAGACACTGATGTCAGGAAGTTGCGGAACAAAATGATCTGAATGGTCAAAGTCCGCTGGAATAATTGCAGTCGTGATGAGCTTTCGTGGGAACAGGAGCAAACCATGCGAGATGAGTTCCCCGAACTGTTCCGTTAAGGTACAAATTCTATTTTGTATCTTGTTTTTCTTTGCACTGTTTAAAATTTCGGGACGAAATTTCATTAAGGAGGGGAGAATTGTAAAACACCAAGTTTCGTGTGCAAAGAAAGTGGAAATGTGCAGAAGCTAAAGAGCTAGCGCTTGGCGCTAGAGATAGCACCGGCGGTAGTGCATTTCCCGCTAAACCTATTTAGTTCTCGAGGGACAAGTGCATTTCCCGAGAAATGAAGCATGCTGAAATAGATGAGCTAACGCCAGCGTTAATGCTAACGCCTGGCACTAGCCCAACTTCGTCGAACACAGCTCGCCGTTCGTCGAACGCAGGCAGAAGCCTTAACAGGCTGAGGATAAGCTCAACCACCGCCTTAGAGCTAACGCCAGGCGCTAGCGATAGCGCCGTCGGTAGTGTTTTTCCGAGAAGTGTGTTCTTTCTCGAGGAGCGTGGCATTTCACGAGAAGTTTGTCAAATAAAGATAGCGCAGGCGGTAGCGCTAGCGCTAGCGGTAGAGATTTCTCACAAAATCCTTAAGCGGTAGAGCGGTACCGACTCTGAGATAGCGTCAGGCGCTAGTGGCTTGCGCCGGCGGTAGCGGAAAATTATATAAACACTCAACTTCTACTTTCCTTCTCATTTTCTATGAATCTTCTGCCATTCTGAGAGCACTGAGCAGAGAAGAAAGTCCGTTGAAGGTTGTTGTGCCAAGGGAAAATCCGCGAAGGAGTTCTTGGGCGCTTGTGCCATCATCGGTCTATTGAAGAGGAAGCTATTTCAAGGGATTCCAACTGATTCCCTCTCAGTTCTATGGCACCAAAATGAGCGCCAAGGGTAACGATTCTCCTCCCTCATCTTTGGACACGTTCGTCCTTTGATTTGCATAGTAGTAGGCAGATTTCCACTAGCAAGTGGATAAATTTCTGCCGGCGGGTCGATGTTATCCCCGTAGAAATTTTATATAGAGCCTGGAATCGAAGTACGGGCATACACAAGCTGTGTGAAGACCATCTGGACAGGTTGGTCTGGATTGGTGATGTTGATATGCTATTGCACTCCGGAGAAGACTCCATGATCTATGCTGTGTTTTTCGGGTGTTATGTACTGTTTCGTACTGCAAAAGAGACCTGGAGGTGTTTCCCAGAAATACCCGGAAAAGAGTAGCAGAACTGAGTTCTGTCACTAGCGCCGGGCGTTAGCGCTAACGCCGACGGTAGCTCCCAGTGAGCTGTGTGAAAGTCTGTGAAGCCTATGCGCATGAACTGGGTTGAGCAGCAGAAGCTGAAGGACCGCGTACCTTGCTTCATTGACCTTACGAGTCAAGAGCGGGCTAGGGAAAGCCGTACCCATTTTAGGTTGATGTTATCCCTAATATTATGAGCGCGGGCATCTGGCAGAACCGAAACCCCACCCTTAGCTATTGTGAAGAGGATTGCAACCTCGGGTCACGATATGTTGTTTGGGACTAGACTCATCAAGGCCGGCCATCCTTTATGAGAGTCAGCTCACAGTGAGAATCTGAGTTGAAAAAGGACTCGTCGATTGCGTGCCGTGAGTGCACAAAGCGGGTAAGCCTATATCCAAGTTGAAAAAGTACTTGTCGATAAACGCATCGCTCTCAATGAAAATGAATGCTTCTATGCGGTGCTTAGACGCACCTGTGATATATATACTGTTATTGCTTGCCTGCATGGAAGGAGCACCGCCCCCCCCCCCCCCCTGAGCATGGGGTGGGGTCGTTATAAATCTTGGTCAGCTAAAGCTGACCGATTACTTGTTTTGCCCACCGCTTGGTGGATTTGTTTGTACAAGTTCTGGCGAGACTAGCGGGAAATAGCGGGCTGAAGCCCCTGCTGTAGTGATGTGCTGGTCCTTGAAGGCCAAAGCTTTTGTTTACTGTGTTCATGTGTGGTCGGCCTGCGTGCCGATGTTTGGAAACCACTCTTATTATGCAAACAAACATTGTAAAGAACTTATTATGTCTTTCATTCCTAGTGGCTAGTGTGGACAATGTGAATACTGGTTTTTAATTATAACAAAATGCTTCCGTGTGTGACTCTGTGTGCTGAGATGGTTGGTATTAATTGTTTAACGCTAATTAAGTAACACGCTCTTTTGTTCGTTTAATATGGCGTGGGGTCCCGGCCGGACCTACTGCTATATTCTATATAACAGGGAGGGTGTTACAATATCATCTTGAAGGAACAATATCGTCTTGACAGTTGTAAAGCAACATTTAATGTGCTGGTTCTCTTGGAAATTGACATCTAAGGAAAATGCATGCCGCCATCTTGCGCACCAATCAAGGAGTAATAAATAATATCCTCTGTATAGAATATAGCTGTTGCACAATATTTAAGGAAGAATTTTAGTACTTTTATATTCTACAAGTTCCAAGAATGACAATGCATTTATTATAATTAATTCCGTCGGTTCTTCCAAATATTCTTTAAGGCAATTTATGGAAGATTTCTGAAAGGGATTTTATGCAATGTTGCAGAAGAATATAAAAGGGAGAAATTGTTGATTTCAAAGCACTACCTCCTTCTGAATACAAAAATCTGATCAAGAATAGAAAATATGAAGAACAATAAGAAAATCTTCATCACTTGGCTAAGAAGACAAGAAAGAATCCTTCTCCTATACTAGAAGTGAATCTATCATCAAAGGAGTATATTCAAAAGAAAAGATCAATAATCCACAAGATCACAGAGCTTGCATTCATAAGAAGAAGAAGAAGTCTGCTATTCTAAAGGCATATCATCTTGAAGACTTTTCTTCTACAACAATTTCTCTGTATTACTTTGTAGGGTTCTTTGTGAGCCTTAGCTGGTGGGATCTAGTGATAGATCTGAGTTGGTAGTGTTCTTGGTGAACTTGAGTTTTGGTAGGATCTCTTTGAAGATCTGAGAGCGTAAGACTTGTAAAGTCTGAACTTTGTAGGGTCCTGTGTTAACCTGAGTTGTAAGATCTGAATATAGTGAAAAGATCTAAGTTGGAGAAGTTTCCTAATCTAGCACACTGCTAGACAGGTGGGATGGACAATGGACTACCTCTAGACACATTTTCTAGTTGGGAACCACTATAAATCATTGTGTGTTTTCTGTGAGTGTGCTGTGATAGATAAATTCCCAAATAGCAAAGAAATATGAAAACACCTAATCACCCCCCTTATGTGTAGTTTATAGACAACCCATAATATTTCAATTGGTATCAGAGGTAGGTTGAGTTCAAAGGCTTAACAGCTTAGAACAAGATCTATAAATCTATTGGGTTGTGGTAAACAAATTGATGGTGAGCATCATAAGGAGAGGAGCTGAATGAAGTTGCCTATCTGCACCAAAGAGAACCTTGCCAGATGGAAGTTAAGAGTCAAGTTATTCATGGAAGCGTCAGATCCAAGATTATTCATGGTTAATGAAGAGGGAGCTTATGTCCCTAACACCTTCTCACAACTCACCTATCAAGATGAAGATCTAATAACTGTGGATAAGAGAGCAAAACATATACTTGAAAATACAATAGATGATTCTACATCTCAATACTTAAGTCATTGCAAAAGAACAAAAGATATGTGGGATTCCTTGGAGATCTACATGAAGGAAACTGAAGAAGAAAATTCAAAAGGCATCACCAATGAAAGGGTCATGATTCTTGAGGGTGAAAGCTTGAGGAGTACCAAAGACAATATTCTGATAATTCAGAATATCTCTGAGAACACAGAAGCTTCTAATGCAAGCTCATCAAAATTTGATGACATTGTTAAGAAACCAGTACTCCTCACCAAGCATCTCAAAAGAAAGATGCCCAGAAGTAGAAGAGACAGCTAGAAGACATCCTCCTCAAACTCCAGAAGATCTAGTAAACATGACCAACATAAATCTTCAAAGAAGGAACGGTATAACTCTAAACTCAATGAATCTGATTTGGCTAACTTAGTGTGATGTCACTACAAGAAGACAGGTCACATGATTGTTGACTGCCCCTCTAAGAAGAAAGAATTCAAGAAGAGTGATGATAGAAGAAGTACAAAGAAGAAGAAGGAATCTGAAAAGGGATTCACAACCAAGAAAATCAGAACACTCAATGATTCAGATTCATCAGAAGTTAAGGAGGAAGTTCTCATTAGCTTTATAGCCATAAATGAAGAAATACAGGATGGCTCCACCTCTTCTGGGGAGGTACTTATTAGAGCCCCCTTATCTATCTCTGTTTCTGAATCAATGATAGTTTTTATGCATGAGAGTGAGTGTGGATCTGCCTGCAAAAGCATATCCTCAAGATCACCACATGAGGTTGAATCTAACCTAGTGCAAGATAATGAAACCTTGTGGATTGCATTGAAAAGAAGCAATAAGCTTCTTAGCTCAATCTAAGGAATTAACACCCCTGAAATCTGCCTAATCTGAGCTCCATGAGACAGTTGAAAAGCTGATTGCTATGAGCAAAGAAATGGACAATCTCAAGGATGTCACAAAGCTCCAAAATGATGAGTTGGGTAAGAAGAACAAGGTCATCAAGGACCTTGAGGAAATGTTATTGGCTGAAAAGAAAATTGTTGCCGGTTTTTCAATGCCCAAGACTGTCCTTTCCATCATTGACCAATTCTCTGCACCATTCAGGGGTGGTGTAGGATTTGGTAAGGAGACAACTAAGGGCAAGTCATCTAAAGCCCAACCTTCTTACAAAGAGAAGCTACTGGCATCAAATTTCTCCAACCAAGAATCTTCATATGATCATCTGACCAAGACTTGCTCTACAAGAAGCACTAAACCCCCCAACACACATAAAAGAGCAAGCTTTGGGCCAAGTGTTTCTCAAACACCCCTTGAAGAGACCCATGTAATGATTCTAGGTTCTCATGTCCATGGATCAGCAACACCAATACTTAAAAGTAAGTGAAAGACATCCAAACCTGTTCCCAAAGTGGTGTACCAAAAAGTGGTGAGACCAGCTCAACAACATACTCACCATTGTGAAGTTCACCCGAGACCTATTAGGTAAGATAACTTCACCCCTGCCCACCAACATTTCCAGGTGGAAAGGCATAAGAGAAGATACAACAGGTATGAGTGCTGATGCTGTGGAAAGATTGGTCATTTTGCCCTGGACTGCTGGTTAAATCCAACCATGCCTAATGTAAGAAGAGGGCAGTCCAAACATAGGTATAGTATTTCAAGTTATTCCCCTAATATGAACCTAGGACCCAAATCCAATTTGGTTCCTAAGGATAAGTAATCCTTTTTGCAGGTATGTCCAAATGCCAACCCTTTTGGTATTGGGACAATAATTGCTCCAGGCACAAGGACGGGGTAAATAAGTATTCAAGAAACCCAGAGAGAATAGATTAATAATGATACTTGGAGTTTAAAACAAACTAATGCCACTCAAATATCAGCACACTTCACCAAGAAATTCATCCCTCTCTTGCTTCTATTGAGGGGGAGCCATCTAAGAGAAGATACAACTAATGGAAAATAATCTAGCTCCTCAAAATGAAGTACATTAGAAAAATCTCTCAAATTCCTGCAACAATGGAGGGGGAGTACATAGCTTCACTCACAATGAAGACCTCAGATCAATGATAGAAGATGAATATATAGAATTCTCAATCATCATAGTCCCTACACTCTCATCTCCATGGTTGAGAAGTAGGTGCGTTAGAAAGCAAAAGATATCATGTTACCCTTGAAGAACAAGAAGCCAAGATGAAGAGAATGAATGAAGTAAAAGAGAAACCTTGAAGAATGGAGCCCTGCCCATGTAAACATCAAATTGATATTCTACATAAGAGATGTGAGGGAGAAAATATAAGTAGCACTATTTCCAAGAATTCCTTAAGGAGTGCTCAAGTTAGACAAGTATCAGATGAGTATTTCAACGACATAGATGAATTCTCAGCGATACAAAATGAGCAGTCTCAACGACAAAATCCGCGTCTCGACGATATTAGTAAAATCTCGACGACAACACTGAAGTGATTTCGATGATACTATCGCGACAAAGATGCACATCATCAAAATATAGCGCAGACACTTCATGCTGTATTGGATCCCTAATATGAGCCGTCTGATGGATTTTTAATATATTAACCAAGACAAAAAAGGTATGCACCTCTTCATCTACTCCTAATATAAATAGAGTGAATGCTTAGGTCAAAAATTATGATTTCATTTGCCCTGAGTCATTTCTGCGACAAACCTCCATTCCGTCTCCAACAATCTGTGCTCTCGACGTTCTGCATCAAAGGATTCAAGGATGGAAGAATCCTGAGTCATCTCCGGATGCGAGCTCATGATGGGAGGATTCAATTCTTGCTCCAAAGAGATCATGTCAGTAATCGTGTTGATATAATCAGCAGGGCTGGAGTATCTGTTCTGCGAACCATGTGTTCTCATGAACAAGGAGGTCCAGGAATTCTTTGATGGAGCTAGAGTAAATAGCTCAGGGGTCATTCTGAAGTCTACCGTAGTCGGGAAGAAGATCAAAGTAACTGCCAAGATCTTAGGAAAAGCTCTAAGAATTTCAAAATGGGAGAAAGAGGTTGAAGTGGAAGATCTAACTGCTGAAGATCTATCTATTGGATATGCCTGGTGTGGGCACAGTGGCAAGACCTACGAGTTTATTAAAAAGGCAGAATTCAACTAAAAGGGAAAGCTCCTTGCAAATATTATCGGGAAAGTACTGTTGTTCAACCCTGTTTCCCATGACAGGATCTCAAAGGAAATGATTGAGATAATGTGCAGGTTCATTGTCTCAAAGAAAACTGACTGGAGAAAGTTCTTATTCTGGAAAATCAAGAACACCCTCAAGACCTCATCATATGGAAGAATCTTATCCATCTTCCTCCTGAACGCCCTTATGGATGTAATTAAGAGAAACATGGGAGCACCTCTGCACTACTCATAGAAGTTAGATTCTAAAATGCTGGATAGTTGGGAGAGAGTTATCCCCAAAACTCCCAAGGATGCCCAAACTGCTCCAAAAGGAAAGAAAAAGAAAGATATGATATCTGATCACTCAGATAAGGAAGGGTCCTCTAGTAGTTTTGAAAGAGGAGGAACATTACCAATTACAGACCCAAATCTATCAAAGGTTTCTGAGAAAGAAGGAGCCCCATCTCTACCAAACCCTGCATGGACAGGGGGGGGGGGGGGTAGCTCAAAATCAAGAAATCTCAAAGGATATAAGTGAACCTACTCACACAGCGGTTTCTGAGGAAAGAAGAAGCCCCATTATGGGGAGTGATCTAGTTGAGGGGGAGTTCCTAGAGGGAAACTCAGCCCAAGATACTGAGAGAGTTGAGGGTGAGACCCACTTGGGGTGCTCCACCCTGGAAGATCAAGATGAAAAATCTTCTGCTGAGAAAATAATCCTAGAGAAAGATGATTTAGAGAAGGATAAGGAAGACAATGTACCACATAAGGATGAAAGTTCTGATCCCCAGACTGGGCTTGACCTAGTTCTGATCAAAGGGAAGCATGTGCTGGTGGAAGAAGATGAGCATATGCAGGTAAACTGTCATGATTTTCTGGATCAAGATAGCGCTCCTGAAGCCTCTCTAGAAGAAAATGCAGCCGCTGAAGTGAATACAGAATGACCATCCACTGTTCACTCAGGCTCCATGTTTCATATGATTCCAGCCTTGCTAAATATTCAAAGGGAGAATATAGAAAAGTTCATTCTACAGACTGTAGGTGACCTGATGCAAGAAATAATAGCTGAGCTGCAGATTGTAAAGAATGATATGCATCATCTAAACACTCAACACACTCACTTCTTTCATTTAGCTGTGGCAGCCATGGAACATGTTGGTTAGGAGATCAAAAAGGTTAGACATCAGACTCACCAACTTTTACAAAACCAAGGTACTATGCAAAGGAATACAGAGAGAATTTCAACAGATAACAGGGTTCATGAATTCAGATAGAGATCAAATCCTGAACATAATGGATGTTGATACTTAGAACTAAGATGAACATCTGCTAGAGGTAAGGAATAACTTGGATGAGGCTGAACGACATATACATGAAAGAATGAATTTAGTGCAAGTTACTCTTGATGATCATATAACTGAAGAAGTCCTAAAGGGGGAGAGAGCCATATGGATAATCAATCAGGTCAAGCAAGCCTTACAAAAACCTCCATCGTCTTTTGAGCTAGCAGAACCTTCTGCAAGCACTGCATCTGAGGTCTATGGCATAGAAGTTGGAGATTCTGCTAGCTCCAGAAAAAGAAAAAGGACTCAAAGCAAGAGATACATGCAAAGGAGGCTTAGAGAAATTGAGCAGGATCCACAGTCATGCATGTGGAGTCCTAACTCTAGGAATCTGATCTCAGAAGCCTAGATGGAAAGTGGATACCCTCGTGATGGGTCAGAGAGTGTATATTATTCTGCTGATTGGAACCTACACTCAATACAGATGGAGAAAAGGAGAAATCACAAACTGACATTTCCTCATGGTCCTCCTCCTTCTCCAAAGAAGATTCCAAAACCAATCAGCTTCTATGAATGGCAAAGGAGGAAAGGAAAAGAAAGCAGCAGCAAAACATGAAGACCATAGAATGTTTTATTAAAAATGACTTGGGCAAATGACTGTGTTATATTTTTGTTCTAAAACATTATCTATTTATGTCATGCTATAGATGAATCATATAATATTCTCTGAATGTCTTTAAATTATGGTTTTATTTATACCATGACATTTATCATTGAAGTGAGTTATGACTTCTTCAAATAGGGGGAGATTGTTGGGAACTGTGCCTAGCAATGTTCTAGATTTGAAAAAGTGCTCAGATCAATGATAAATGCAGTATGTATTTGATGATATAGCTTATTCATGACTGCAGAAGATAAATCATATATTAGGTAATTTTCTAAGTCTAAAATTATCTAGGACTGGACATATAGTTGATATAATATACATATCGTTGAGAATGCATCAAAGCTACATCATCTTGAAGACCTTATATTATCTAGAAGATCAAGACATTATCATCTTGAAGAAAGGCCATCAGCCTGAAGAAAAGTCTAAGTCATATGAAAAGGAATATCTTGACGATATCATAAGAAGTAATATTGTTGAAATATTACATAAAGCCTTGAAGAAGTATCTAGGCGATATCATTTAGAAGAAGCAATCTCGTTGATATATCAAGCTAAGTACTGAAGTAGAAAGTACATCGACGATATTGTCGTGAAACATATGTGTTGATCAAGACAATATCATCTTGAAGGAAGAATATCGTCTTGACAGTTGCAGAGCAGCATTTAATGCGTCGATTCTCTTGGAAATTGACATCTAGGCAAAATGCACGTTGCCCATCTTGCGCACTAATCAAGGAGTAATAAATAATATCCTATGTACAGAATATTGCCATTACACAATGTTTAAGGAAGAATTTTATTACTTCTATATTCTGCAAGTTCCAAGAATGGCAAGGCATTTTTTATAATCAATTCAGCTAGTTCTTCCAAATATTCTTTCAGGAAATTTATGGTAGGTTTCTGAAAGGGCTTTTTTGCAAAATTACACAAGAATATAAAAGGGAGAAATTGTCAATTTCAATGCACTACTTCCTACTGAATACAAAAATCTGATCAAGAAAAGAAAAGAAGAAGAACAATAAGAAAATCTTCATCACTTGGCTGAGAAGACAAGAAAGAATCCTTCTCCTATACTAGAAGTGCATCTATCATCAAAGGAGTAGAATCAGAAGAAAAGCCCAGTAATCCACAAGATCACAGATCTTGCATTCATAAGAAGAAGAAGTCTGCTATTCTAAAGGCATATCATCTTGAAGACTTTTCTTATACAACATCTCTGTATTACTTTGTGAGGTTCTTTGTGAGCCTGAGCTGGTTGGATCTAGTGATAGATCTGAGTTGGTAGGGTTCTTGGTGAACCTGAGTTTTGGTAGGATCTTGTTGAAGATCTGAGAGTGTAAGACTTGTAAAGTCTGAGCTTTGTAGGGTTCTGTGTGAACCTGAGTTGTAAGATCTGAATATAGTGAAAAGATCTAAGTTGGTGAAGTTGCCTAATCTATCACACTGCTAGACAGGTGGGAGGGACAGTGGACTACCTCTAGACACATTATCTAGTTGGGAACCACTATAAATCATTGTGTGTTTTCTGTGAGTGTGCTGTGATTGATTAATTCCCAAATAGCAAAGAAATCTGAAAACACCTAATTACCCCTCCTCTAGGTGTAGTTTATACACAACCCATAATCTTTCACTCTATAAATATTCCAGTGTCTTTGTGTGTGTGATTTTTTGTGTTATCCCTACTTCTGTCATTCTGTGTTTATATTTCAGCAATCTGTTTATACTTTATTCTGTCTTTGGCTTTGCTGATTGCATAATACTTATAGTTTTTATTGTGTGTGCGTAAATAGGATAAAAAATATTTAAAAATCTATTCACCCCCTCTCGAGAAAACTCAGAGGCACACTGTGCACTTTCAATTGGTATCAGAGCTATGTTGATCATTAAAAGGTTAACAACTTGATCAAAAGATCTCCTCGCTCATATTTCTTTATTTAAAAGTATTTTAAAAGAAAAATGAGGTCTAAGGACTATGCATCAACAAGACCAACAATGTGTAACTTAAATGATTTTACACTTTGGAAGGCCAGAATAAAGCTATATATGAACTCTATTGATGAAGATGTTTTCAATGCCATTATTACAGGTCCCCCAGCACCATACAAAAAGGATGCCAGTGGATCTACAACACAGGAATTAGTCCCAAGGAATGAGTGGACAG
This sequence comes from Dactylorhiza incarnata, assembly GCA_033032865.1. Taxonomy (NCBI): domain Eukaryota; kingdom Viridiplantae; phylum Streptophyta; class Magnoliopsida; order Asparagales; family Orchidaceae; genus Dactylorhiza; species Dactylorhiza incarnata. Next base: position 11,154,973 of record JAWHQI010000015.1, read on the forward strand.
AGGTTGAGAAAAAGCAGAAGGCATGTGATTACAAGGCAATGAATATACTAGCATCTACTATGTCAGATGACATATTTCAGAAAGTGGCTGAATGCTTGTGTACAAAAGAAATATGGGATACAATGACCAGCTTGGTGGAAGAAAGTTCTGATGAAAGGAAGGAACAGAAGAATGGAAGAAGTTTCATAGCTGAAACCTGGAGTGACACAAAACTTGATTCATGTTCCTCATTTGCAAGTGAGCAAGAAGGTGATGCTGAAGAAGCCTATCTGATGGCTTTGGAGGGCTTCTCAGATAATGAAGAAAATCAGGTATCATATTTTGATAATTTTGATTTCTCTTCCAATGAATTTAAAACTTGCTTTAAAGAGTTCTGCCAAGATCATTTAGAAGCAAAAAATCAAATAAAAAAATTTAGGAATGAGTTAGAAGAACTGAAAAGTGGAAGGCTAGGTGAAAATCATCTGTATGATAATCAACTCAGGATTGAGGTAGGAGACTTAAGAAAACAAATAGATGAAATAAATGTTGATAATCTAACATTAAAGGAATATCTTACAAAGGCAAAAGCCTTTAAAGACTCACTCAATGGGAGGAGTCATGCTCCAGCAAGAAATTTGTAAGATCTAGTGAGAATCAGGTAAATTAAAAAAATGAGATTTGTGAAGAATTACATGATTATTCTGATAAAACAATTATCTTCAATAGGGTGAATAATACTAATCAAATAGGGATTCTAGGTAAACACCCCTTAGAAAAGCCAAATTAAAATTATAAAAAAACTTAATAAAAAGAATTATGCATCGAATAGAACTCAACCCAATTTTAAAGATGCATCGAATGAAACTCGACGGAGTTCGACATGCCTCAACATCAACTCGAAGCAAGTATGAGGGTGCGTCAAATTCTATTCGACGCAACCAATATTATGCATCGAATTATTATTAACCTAACTATGCAGACACATCAAAATACACTCAACGCAACTCTACAGATGCGTCGATTTCTTCTCGATGCATGCTTCCAGCAAGAAATTTTTAAACATCTAGACTTCCCTCTCTCACTTCTTACTACAATTCTAAATAATTTTATTGTTGTAAGAATGGACACAATGCTAAAACTTGTTAGGTTAACAGACTACCACTCTACCATCCTAAGGGGTATCATGAAAGGCCTGCTTACACTTCCATCTCACCATTTCAAGGTAGAAGCAATAGGCCCAAGGTAATCTGGGTTCCTACTAATATTTGAGTTACATGTGCAAGATGAATAACATAGGATAGCCCAACTAAAGGAAAGGTAGTATGTATATAATGGACTTTAATTTAGTTAAAGGAGCTATATGTGCATGGTGTGTCATCAATCTTCTTTCTACAGAAGAAGAAGCAGAGCATTCTGATAGATAAATAAAAGAGATGCTGAAAATGATGAATTCTTCAAAGGAAAAACCAATTTAGCTGAAAAACAGTAATCTCTCAAAAAAGTATAGATTTCTGACAAATATTTTTTGGGAAAATACTTCTATGCAAAGTCTCTGCCCATGATGCCATATCGAAAGCCTTTTTATTTCACCAGACCAGGCTTCTCAATAACCTCCTCCCTCATTAATTCTCCCTCCCACTAATACTCCTACTTCCTTCACTATGCCAACCTCTTCTCCTATCAACCTACATTCTATAAATCTTCAGGCAGTACAAGTGGTCACTAACACAATCTCAATATGAATGAGCATGCTTTTCAAAATTCAAACAACCATGCAAACACAATTTTGTGAGGTCAGTGTCTTTATACAGTCCTTACAGTCTAGAATGTCCTCCTCCTCTGTGACTAGGTCATTTTTAACCTCCCATGCTAATGAGGTTAAGAAGGTGGAGAAACAGAAGGAGGATTAGGTGGATCAGATGGAGGATCAGATTGATAAACAGGGGGAGATTGAGATTAAGCATGCTTGATAGGGTGCACACATTCAGGGGGAGATTGAGATTGAACATGATGAATAAGGTGCAAATATTCAGGGGGAGGAAGATGCTAATTAATCTCCTAATCAAATCACTGAACTGGAAGATGATGAAGAGGAGTCACCTCCATGATATTGAGAAAGAGAGAAGCAAGTCTTTTCTTCAGCATGATTTGAAAGAAAGTTGATAAAAGAACAATGAAATAGGAAGTTATTTCTCCGGGTAATTGTTGGGAAAACCCTTGATTTAACTTAACAAATTACCTAAAAGTGATTTTATCCTCTAGGAATAAATTACCCATTGTATAGTAAGGGTAATCTGGTCATTAGATGTCTTAGGATGTCATACTCAACATAGGGTATCAGGACCAGATCAAGGGAAGCAAAATTGAGCTAAGTTAACATTTGCGTCGAATGGAATTCGACACAACATCGAGTCCATACCGACGCTGCTCTGACTAGAAGTCCAGGTGGATAAACCCTTCTGTCGAAGTAACTTAAGTCGACGTTACGTCGAATGGATATCGACTTAAAGGGCAGGGACTTGTCGGAGTAACTGGTGAAGTCGATGTAGAAGATGTTATCTGTCGAAGCCATCTAAAGTCGACGTAATGTTGACTTCATCTCGACGCAGAAGGTGAGCTCAGAGTAAGGCAGATCAACATGACGTACACATCGATAAGATATCGACGCAACGTCGAGTAGCAGAGTTTAGTCAGAGCACAGATGAAATCAAAGCAGCTCCTAGAATAACTCGAATCTATGCCGATAAGAGAAGAAATGAATTCGACGCTACGTCGAATACAGTCTGTAAAAGGTAATCTTTTTAGCTATCTCTCTGATCCTTCTTTCATGGCCCACATCCTTCAAGACATTTCCCCAACGGTTCAATAATTTCCTGAAATAGAAAGGAGCATTAAAGAAGGACACAAAAGGTTTCTTGGAACCATATTCCTTGTAGGTGGTCTGGACGAGAATTAAAGAGGAAAGAAAGAGAATGTCGTTAGTAGATTACCTTTTCAAGGCATACCAGAAAGGGAAACAAATTTGAAATGGAACAGAGAGAATAAGAGGAGATGAGAAGAAAGAAACACACAAGGCATTAATCACTATCAGCCGTCTCCTTATTGCTAGGGTTTTCTCTTCTCCTCTCTCTCTCAGGAACTGATATACAGAAAAGAGAAATGAAAAGAAAAAGCTCTTGCTGTTCTTCATCCAATAGAACAGTGGATCTGAAAGCTGCTCTTCATCACAATCTTATAGCAGCCTGATCTCAATTGGTAGAAGCAAAAAGGATCTGACATACAAAGCACCTGCAACTCATCACTATCAAAAGCAGGGGCTAATCAAGAGCAGATCCTATGGAACATAATTGGCTGCTCTTCATAAGCCCTCTCTTGATTTTTGAGAACAGAATTCCTACAACCTTCTTTCTCTTCTTTCTTTCTCATTCTGTAAAAGAGTTTTATTAATCCCTCTTTAAAGGATTCAGTGGTTCAAGATCTCCTTATCAAAAGATCTGGTAAAGAATTTTGAGAATCCCTCTTTCAAAGGATTTAGTGGTTCAAGATCTCCTTATCAAAAGATCTGGTGGTTCTGAGAGTCTCCTTATCAAATGACTCGGGCACTGTTGGTGCATCCCTACCAGGTGGTAGAAGAGGGGAGTACCCACATTTTGGGGAACCTCTATAAAAATTCTGTGTCTTCTGGTTGGATAAATTTTCTGTGCTGTCCCTATAGCTAGTTTACTTTAATGTTTTCTTCTTTATAATTCAATACTACTTTATTCTGCCTGAGATCTTGATTGTGCATAATTCTCAGAATAGTTTATTGTCTTCACGGTTAGAATAGGAATAATTATTTAAATCTCTATTCACCCCCCTTTAGAGGATTCTCGGAGGTACACTGTGCACTTTCAATTGGTATCAGAGGTAGGTTGATCATTAAGAGGTTAACACCTTGATCAAAAAGACCTCCTACTCTTATTTCTTTGTTATAAAAAATATTTTATAAAGAAAATGAGTACTAAGGATTATGTTTCAACAAGACCTCTAGTGTGTAATCTGAATATGTTCACACTCTGGAAGGCCAGAATAAAATTATATATGAATTCTATTGATAAAGAAGTCTTCAATGTCATCCTCACAGGTCCCCCAACTCCAATAAGGAAGGACACCAGTGGAAAAATTATACAAACTTCAGTCCCCAGAGCAGAATGGATTGATGATGAGAAAAAGGTCAAGGCATGTGATGCCAAGGCCATGAACATACTGGTCTCAGCAATGTTTGATGACATATTTTAGAAAGTTGTTGACTGCAACTCTGCAAAAGAGATCTGGGAATCTCTCACCAGACTAGTTGAAGGAAGTTCTGATGAGAGGAAAGACAAAAAGGCCCTTCTCATATCTCAATATGAGAACATTAAGAAAAAGGCTAATGAAAGCATTACAGAAATGTATGATAGATTCATCCTTATTATAAATGTGCTGAGAGGGCTTGACAAAGAAATCTCTCTCACAGAGATTAATGACAAGCTTCTCATGTGCTTCCCTAGAACATTGGACTCTAGAATATGGGCTATCAGAGATTCAAGATGCCTCAGGGAGATATCACCTGATGCTCTCCTTGGAAAGCTCAAATCCTATGAGCTCCTACTGAAAAGCAGGGATGAGTCAGAAGCCCAAGAAAGGACACCTACTTCCAAAGAAAGGACCCTTGCATTAAAAAGTGCAGTAGCAGAGTCCTCCACCACTGAAGAAGAAATGTTTAATCTCTTGGCTAAGAGATTCAAGAAGTGTCCCAGGACAGAAGATTCCAGAAGGAGAGAGAGGAGCTCAAGTAAACCAAGGTATGATAAAACTCCTAACCAGGAGGTTATCTGTTTCTCTTGCAGGAAGCCAGGACACATCTCTACTGAATGTACTGAAGATGAAAAGAACAAGAAGAACAAGCAAAAGAAGGAGCACAAGAGAAAATCCCACATGAGAAAGGGAAAGAGAGGAGAGAAAGGGTTCATAACTGAGAACTGGAGTGACTCAGACATTGAATCAAGCTCCTCCACATCTTATGATGGAGAAGAAGGTGAACCAGGAGAGCCTGTCTGATGGTATTTGAAAATTCCACTAATGATGCTGAGGTAAGCATCTTTGAATCCCTTGACTTCTCCTCAACAGATTTCAAAGAATGCTTTCAGAAGTTTTGCAAAGATTTTATAAACGAACAAAAGGAACTTGAAACAATCAAATCTGAAATGAAAGTTCTTAGTAAAGATCCCTCATCCTCAGTTAACAATGATCTGAGATGTGATCTGCTTGAGAAAGAAAAAAGAAATAGAAATTTTAGATAATGAAAATTTAGATCTAAGGAAGGAACTCTCAAAGGCAAAAGCCTTTGAAGACTCCCTCAATGGAAGGAGCCAAAAGATCAAAGAGATTTCACAAAATCTCTCTAAGAGATTTAATCATCTTAATCAAGATTCACAATCACTCACTAACAAACATGCTTGTGATAAACCAGTAACATCCCCTAGGTCTAGACCAAATAATATATCAGAATCATGTAACGAACCTGAGAAAGATAATCCTAATTAACTCACCATATTTAATAGGGTAGACACTAGTGATGAACTAGAAATCCTAGGCACTCAACCCTTGGAAAATTTATATTTGAAAAATGAGTGTGCTACATGTAGAAAGTATAAAACTGAAATAGAAGAGATGGATGAAACCTTTGAGGAATATAGAAATGATTACCAAGCACACATTGACTCTGTCATTTATACCCTTAAAAACAGCACAAATGCCTACTATAATGCTAGACAAGACTTAATGATTAAAAATGACAAATTAAGGTTATAAATTAACTTGCTTAAGGAAATTATAAATTCAGACTCGCAAACACTGATTGATATAAATGATACGTCGAATGGAACTCGACGCAATTTTAGGAATACGTCAAATGCATCTCGATGGACTCCAACATATGCGTCAACATCATCTCGAAGCAACTATGTGGGTGCATCGAACTACACTCGACATGACCAATATCTTACTTCGAATGATTATCGATGGGACTATGCAGATACATCGAATTGCACTCGACGCAACTCTAAAACTACGTCAATTTCTTCTCGCCGCATACTTCATGCACAAAATCATCAAACATAAAAACCTTCTTTGTCTATCTTAAGATGTCTTTGCTGCTACAAACAAGGACATACTGCCAAATATTGCTGGCATAATTATGATGCACTTCTTCACCCAAGGGAGAACAATGGAAGACCATATCACTCTTTCATATCTCCATTTGATAATAGAAGGAAGAAAACCCAGCATGAGAGGGTCTTTATTAATGCTTAATTTACATGTGCAGAGGGAAGGCTGTTCAACAACAAACCAGCAGTGGTATCTGGACAGTGGATGATCCATGCATATGACTGGAGCAAGAGATCTGCTAGAAAATTTCAAGGCCAAGGAAGGGCCCAAGGTAATTTTTGGGAACTCCCACTCTGGTCAAACCAAAGGATATGGTTTGCTCAGGATTGGAGAAATCTCCTTTGCTAAAGTAGCTTATGTTGAAGGACTTCAACATAATTTGATCAACATTAGTCAGTTGTGTTATGGTGAATACAAAGTTGTATTCACCAAGTCCTTGTGTCATATTGTCAGCTCTAAGACTGATCAAACAGTTTTGACTGGTCTCAGAAAGGGTAAGGTGTATGTTGTAGACTTTGAGTACACAAAGTCTAAGATCTGCCTGTTTAACTCTCAGTTAGAAAATAGTGAGTTGTGGCATATGAGACTTAGTCATCTTAACCTTAAGACCATAGCTAAACTCTCCAAACTCAACCTAGTCAGGGGTTTACCCACTGATAAATTCAATAAAGACCACCCCTGTAGAGCCTGCCAACTAGGTAAGCAGATCAAAGCTTCTTAATTCAAACCAATTTGTAAGAATGATTCTCCTAGAATCCTTTTCCTGTTGCGCATGGACCTGTTTGGCCATGTCTCCACTCAAAGCTAAGCAGGAAAGTCCTACACATTAGTCATTGTTGATGATTTCTCTAGGTTCAGCTGGGTGTTCTTTCTAAAAGCTAAGTCAGACACTTTCAAGATCCTCTCAAGATTCATTAGACTGATTCAATCTGAATTCAACACACAGGTAGCTGTGATCAGAAGTGATCATGGCACTGAGTTTGAGAATCGGTTAATGTGTAGATTCTGTGAGGATGAAGGTATCAGGTAAAGCTGTTCAGCTCCTAGAACCCCCCAATGGAATGGGGTGGCTGAAAATAAAAATAGAACCCTAATTGAATCAGGAAGGACATTGTTAGCTGAATCTAACTTGCCAAAGTCCTTCTGGGCTGATGCAGTAAATACTGCTAATTATGTTCTGAATAGGAGTCTTATTCACAAGACTAAATTAAAGACTCCCCATGAGTTGTTGAAGGGAAAGTCACCTATTTTAGAATCTTTCAGTGCACTTGATTTACCCTCAACAATGGGAAAAGCCACCTTGCCAAATTTGACAAGAAGGCTGATGATGGGATATTATTAGGATATTCCTCATCAAGTAAGGCCTATAGGTGTTTCAATAAAAGCTCTCTCAAAATTGAGGAGTCTATGCATGTGGTCTTTGATAAAACTAACATGGTTTACAAGGGGAAGGAAACTTCCACCAGTTCTATCCTACAGGAAGAAGATCAACTAGCAGAGCAAGTTGAAAGGATGAGCATAGTGGATCATCCAACTGTGTATCAGGACATTGATACTGACTCAGGTGAAGACTATGTAGCAGAAGAAGAGAAAACTGCAGCACCTAAGCTACCAGTCACAAATATCATTCAATTGAAGGAGGATGAAACTCCTACTATCTCTGAGCAGGTGGTAGCTCAGGAAGAAGAATGTCTCCTAGATCATACAACAAGATCCAGGATGACACAAAAAAATCATCCTCCAACTCAAGTAATAGGAGACTTGACAGCAGGAGTAAAGACAAGGAAACAACTAACTTGTGAGATAATGCTGCAGTGTTTTCTTTCACAATATGAACCCAAGAAATTTGAAGAAGCAGACAGTGACCCTCACTGGATATCAGCTATGCAAGAGGAACTGACCCAGTTTGAAAGGAACAAAGTCTGGACTCTGGTTGAGAGACCAAACAATTACCCAGTAATTGGAACAAAGTAGGTGTTCAAGAACAAAATGGAATCAACTGGGGTCATAATCAGAAACAAGGCTAGACTTGTGGCCCAAGGATACAGGCAAGAGGAAGGCATTGATTTCAACCAGACTTTTGCCCCAGTAGCTAGACTGGAAGCAATTAGAATGTTCCTAGCATATGCTGCCCACATGAAGATCAAGGTATATCAGATGGATATCAAGAGTGCTTTTCTCAATGGTAAACTACAAGAAGAAGTGTATGTGGAACAACCACCAGGTTTTGTCAATCCAACCTTTCCCTCCTCTGTATTTAGATTAGATAAAGCACTATATGGTCTCAAGCAAGCTCCAAGAGCTTGGTATGAAACCTTATCCACTTTTCTCCCGGAACACAAATTTGAAAGATGGAAAGTGGAAAAAACCCTTTTCACAAGAGCACACAAGAATCAGCTACTTCTTGTACAAATATATGTGGATGATATTATATTTGGGTCCACATACCAATCTTTATGCAAAAGGTTTGTTTACCAAATGCAGTCAAGATTTGAAATGAGTAGCATGAGAGAGTTATCTTATTTCCTTGGACTCCAGGTTAAAAAAAGTCTAGATGGCATTTTCATATCTCAAAGCAAATTTACCAAAGAACTCATTAAGAGGTTTGGAATGGAAAATGCATCTGTTATGAAAACTCCCATGGCTACTAATGTTGTTCTAGATAGAGATGAAAAAGGTCAGTCATTTGATCAGAAGACTTACACAGCAACCATTGGCACTCTTCTCTACCTAACAGATAGCAGACCTGATATAATGTTTGCTACATGTATTTGTGTAAGATTTCAGGTTGACCCAAAAGAATCCCATATGAGTTCTGTCAAAAGAATTCTTAGATATCTAAAGGGCACTCCTGAGCTTGGCTTATGGTATCCAGCTGAACTTGGATTTGAATTGATTGGATATTCAGATGCAGACTATGCTGGATGCAGGCTGGATAGAAAAAGCACCTTAGGGACATGCTAGTTTCTGTGTGCTAGACTGATCTCTTGGTTTAGCAAGAAGCAAACGACAGTCTCCACTTCTACAGTTGAAGATGAGTACATAGCTGCAGGAAGCTACTGCTCACAAATTTTGTGGATGCAAAATCAATTGTTGGACTAGAATTTTACACTTGCCAATTCCACAATTTATTGTGACAGCTCCAGTGCTATTTCAATTGCTTCCAATCCTGTTCTCCACAGCAGAACTAAGCACATAGAGATAAGGCACCACTTTCTCAGAGACAATGTAAAGAAGGGTAAGATCAACCTTCAATACATATCTACTGACAATCAAAGGGCTGACATCTTCACTAAACCCATTGATGAAAGTAAGCATACGTTTTTCATCAATGCACTGGGGATGCTTGATGGAGCTTTGTAGGTCCCCTATTATCATATATAAAGATCTATTTCTGTAAAATAAATTGTTGCTGGGAAAAACAGCAAAAATGTTAAAGAAAAACGTAACTGTTTTATCAGAGCTGTGTCGAATTTAAATCGACGTCCCATCAACTTCTACTCAACGTCAGCTTCAAGAGCTCTATGAGGATGATCCTTCGAATAACATTTGACGTAACACCGAATACTTATCGACGCTTACGTCGACATCATTATTGATGACTATATCTCAAAGCCATGTTTACATCAACTCAACGCTCCGTCGACTTGACATGTCGTGCGCATTGACATATTTTGGCGCGCTGAACTCTGTTCTTCTCTCGACATTGCTTCGAACAAAATCCTAAGCTGCAGCGACTCATCTACTCAAAACAACTTTTGCGTTTAGTTCTATTGTGCCATTCGAATCCTCCCCGTCCTGCTCTCTTCCTTCTTCCCTCTCTTCATCCATTTTCCTTATTTCAGTGCAGGTACGCGCAATGTCTCAATGGCCTCTCCATCCAGTCATGAAGATATTATGGAGGCAGTCAACCTAGCTCTTGAGATAGTCCTATCCAAGTTTGGTTCGCTCTATCTGGACTTCTCCACAAACTGTTATAAAAAACTACAACGTCAACATATGCGATTGCAAGACCTTACCTCTGACCTAGAGGTCTTTGACAGGGAAGTGAGATCGGCAGCATTGTCTGCTGATGGCTTTATATCCTTCTTCAATAATATAAAGCAGGGGAAGAGTAGTATAGTAGACATCAAGCTCATCAAAAGCTTCCTCAAGATTCAGTTTACACGACAGCGATTCCTCTCTCCTTAAACACTGAAGGAGAGCCGGCTGTCTCATCCAAATTTCATCTTTCAGAGGTAGTAAATCAGGGGGAGGTGATCTCTCCAAGAACTCTGCCCATTGCTCAGGGGGAGCCATCAACTCAGGGGGAGGTCTCCTCAATTTTAGATGATCAGATGTATCTCAAATCACTTCAAGAATTTCATGAAGTTACCAAACCATCCATTCCTGATCCTCTCTCATTCAGAATGTCTTCTGAAGATTCATCCACATCACCCTCTCCAGTCAAGACAGCTGATCAAGATCCTGTCTCACCTGATCCAGTCCCAGTTCAATCAATACCTCCAGCTCAGCCCTCATCTTCAATACCTGCTCCAAGTCAAACAACTAAACCAATTCTTCCAACACCTGTCTTCAGGGGGATACCTCCTTACAGAGGAAGAGGAAGATGTGTACCTATTTGGGAAAGGTATACTAAAGAGGAAAGAAAACAATTTAAGAAGGATAAATCATATAATAAGACTTATGAAAAGGTTGCACTTCCTGAAAATTCTATGCAGGAGAATATTAACCCAGAGCTTGAAAAGATTCTAGATGAGCATAGAGAAAGGGATAAATATGAGTTTGAGGCTGCTCAAAAAGAAATTGAAAATAAGAGGAAGAGGTTCATTGATAGTCTACAAAGAGGAAAAGAAGTAGTTGAGAAAGAAGAATTGGCCAAAGCAATCCCAATCAAATCCACTTTATTTGATCATGCAATGTACACTACAAAGAATCCTCAGGCTAAAATGCTAGAAGCAGCAGGGCAACTCAACAGAGGGGGAATTGGGTGTAATCCGAAGGATGTAGTACAACTACCCCTGAAAAGAAAGAAAGGAGAGAAGTTACCTGAAGAGGAGATAGAGAAAAAAAGATCATGTTCACAAAAGCTTCAATTTCTGGAAAGGAACAAGCTACTGTCAGTGAATCACAAGTACTTCCTGTTGAATCCATATTAGAGAATGCTTCTGAATCAGCTGACTTGAATCTAGAAATTATAAATCTGATGACAGCTAAAGTTTTTGGACTGGGCTTTACACTCAAGGATACATCCTAACACAGAAATGGATCGTGATAAGCTCTTCAAAAGCCATGGGAAGATACAGTGGAATCCAGGAAAAGCTACTCCAGCAAATTTTAAATATATGGAAAGAATATACAGGAGAGTATATGAAGATCTATCTCTATTCCTCAGAGAGAAGAAGTGATACTCACTTTTGTGTAAATTATGTCAAACCTCTGACTAATCTGGTACTATCTATGTTATTAGCTCATATGGGTTATACATTTAATGTGTGCGCTATTTTATATTACATGTATTATTATTTATGAAATGAAAAACTGTATAAAATCACTCTGAACAAACTGTAAAATTTGTTAAGATAAATAGGGGGAGATAGTTGGGAAAAACCCTTGATTTAACTTAACAAATTACCTAAAAGTGATTTTATCCTATAGGAATAAATTATCCATTGTATAGTAAGGGTAATCTGGTCATTAGATGTCTTAGGATGTCATACTCAACATAGGGTATCAGGACCAGATCAAGGGAAGCAAAATTGGGCTAAGTTAACATTTGCGTCGAATGGAATTCGATGCAACATCGAGTCCATATCGACGCTGCTTTGACTAGAAGTCTAGGTGGATCAACCCTTCTGTCGAAGTAACTCAAGTCGATGTTACATCGAATGGATATCGACGTAAAGGGCAGGGACTTGTCGGAGTAACTAGTGAAGTCAACGCAACTTCTACTACAACTCGACGCAGAAGATGTTATCTGTCCAAGCTATCTAAAGTTGATGTAACGTCGACTTCATATCGATGCAGAAGATGAAGCTAAGAGCAAGGCAGATCAACACGACGTACACGTTGATAAGATATCGATGCAACGTCGAGTAGCAGAGTTCAGTCGGAGCACAGATGAAATCGAAGCAGCTCCTAGAAGAACTCGAAGCTACGTCGATAAGTGAAGAAATGAACTTGACTCTACGTCGAATACAATCTGTAAAAGGTAATCTTTTCAGCTGTCCCTCTGATCCTTCTGTTTTGGCCCACATCCTTCAAGACCGTTCCCCAACGACTCAATAATTTCCTGAAATAGAAAGGAGCATTAAAGAAGGACACAAAAGGTTTCTTTGAACCATATTCCTTGTAGGTGGTCAGGATGAGAATTAAAGAGGAAAGAAAGAGAATGTCGTCAGCAGATTACCTTTTCACGGCATGCCAGAAAGGGAAACAAATTTGAAATGGAACAGAGAGAATAAGAGGAGATGAGAAGAAAGATACACACAAGGCATTAATCACTATCATTCGTCTCCTTCTTGCTAGGGTTTTTGATTCTCATCTCTCTCTCTCAGGAACTGATATATAGAAAAGAGAAACGAAAAGAAAAAGCTCTTGCTGTTCTTCATATAATAGAATAGTGGATCTGAAAGCTGCTCTTCATCACAATATAATTGCAGTCATATCTCAATCAGTAGAAGCAAGAAGGATCTGACATACAAAGCACCTGTAACTCATCACTATCAAAAGCAGGGGCTAATCAAGAGCAGATCCTGTGGAACATAATTGGCTGCTCTTCATACAGCCCTTTCAAGAATTCTGAGAACAAAATTCCTACAACCTTCTTTCTCTTCTTTCTTTCTCATTCTGTAAAAGAGTTTTATTAATCCCTCTTCAAAGGATTCAGTGGTTCAAGATCTCCTTATCAAAAGATCTGGTAGAGAGTTTTGAGAATCCCTCTTTCAAAGGATTCAGTGGTTCAAGATCTCCTTATCAAAAGATCTGGTGGTTCTGAGAGTCTCCTTATCAAAAAACTAAGGCAATGTTAGTGCATCACTACCAGGTGGTAGAAGAGGGGAGTACCCACATTTTAGGGAACCTCTATAAAAATTCTGTGTGTCTTCTGGTTGGAAAATTTTCTGTGTTGTCCATATAACTAGTTTACTTTACAGTTTTCTGCTTTATAATTCAGTACTAGTTTATTCTGCCTGAGATCTTGATTGTGCATAATTCTTAGAATAGTTTATTATCTTCACAGTTAGAATAGGAATAATTATTTAAATCTCTATTCACCCCCCTCTAGAGGATTCTCAGAGGTACACTATGCACTTTCAATTGAAGCAATATCTTAAACAGTTGATAAAGGAATAAAGAATGAAACAAAGGCTGAATGCTGATGCTAAATTTGCAAAGGGCAAAACAAAGGATGAATGCTGATGCTAAATTTGTAACGGGAAAAGTCTAAAATTTTATCTCAAAGACACAAGTGTTCACTTGCCTGCTCATGGCTTTCTCCTTTTCCTTATTTAGAAATAATGTACATTTTATGTTATTTCTCTATTCTGTAAAATCACTTTGAATAATCTATAAAATTTGCTAAGATAAATAGGGGGAGATTGTTGGGAAAATCTCCTCTTGATTTAACTTAACAAATTAACTATATGTGATTTTACTCCTTAGGTTTCCATGTTGTATAGGAAGGGTAATTAGGTCATAGAAGTCTTAGGAAGTCAGCTGAGTCAAAGTGATGAGAAAGGCAAACTGAAAACGTGAAAGAAATCATATAGGGTAATTATGCGTCGACTACAAGTTGACCCAATGTAAACTGGAAGTCGACGTTACTCCGACTGGATATCAACGCATCTTTAAATGTAGTCAACACATCAGTTGAAGTCGATTCAATGTCGAGATGTACTCGACGTAGAAGACAAAGCCTGTCAATGCTATATCAGAAGTCGACGCAACGTCGAAAGGAAGTTGACGCAACGTCAAAAAGAACTCGACTCAGAAGGAAGATCTTGTCGAAGCCATTTAAGAAGTCGGCACAACTTCGACATCAATTCGACGCAGAAGTTAAAGATCAAGTCCAACTCTTCAACTCGATGGATACATAGATAAGGTATCGACATAACGTCGACATCTGAGTTCAGTCAGAGCTAAGAAGAAATTTGAGGCTACTCTTATAAGAACTCAGAGGTGCTTCAATATGAAGAATGATGAAGTTGACGCAACATCGAATACAGTCAGAAAAGGAAGCTTTTTCTGCCGTCCTTTTATGACCTTTTCAGAAGGACCACAAGGCTAGAGACAGTTATCAAATGGCTCGTTTATTGCTAAAAATGGAATAGATCTTTCTAGGACACACCAAAATTATTCTTGGAAGGTATTCAAAATTGTTGGACGGGTCGAGAACAAAAGAAGAAAGAAAAAATATATTTTCAAAAAGATTTCCTTTTCAGGACAGCCTAAAAGAAGAAAGGATTTGAAATTCCAATCATACATAATAAGTGTGCTTAAGAGGAGAATAAAACTAGAGGAGTAATTACATGATTCTTGTCTGTCGAATAGGGGGTTCTTCTTCTTCCTCCAAAAACCCTAAGACAAGAAGAAGTCTTCTCTCAGCACAGCAAAAAGAAAACAGCTGCTTCTTCTTCTTCATCTTACACCAGACTGTTTACAAGAAGTTCTCACAGAAAAGGTTCAAATCAAATAACCCTTGCAATCATCACAATCATAAAAAAGGGTTCATCATATTCAGATCCTGTGAAAGATAGAAGCTGCAGAAGTGCTTCTGAAGATTTCTGAAAGACATAATTCAATTTTCTTCTTCTTCCTTTCTTCTCGCTTTTCCTTCAACTATAAAATAGTTTTATTAGTTCCTCTTCCAAAGGATTCAGTGGTTCTAAGAGTCTCCTTATCAAAAGACTCAGTGGTTCTAAGAGTCTCCTTATCAAAAGAATCAGTGGTTCTAAGAGTCTCTCCTTATCCAAAGACTCAGGCACAGGTTGTGCAATCCTACCAGGGTGGTAGAAGAGAGGAGTACTCATATTTTGGGGATCTCTATAAAAATTCATGTGTCTTTGTGTGTGTGATTTTCTGTGTTGTCCCTACTTCTATTATTCTGTGTTTATATTTCATCAATGTGTTTATACATTATTTTGTCTTTGGCTTTGCTGATTGCATAATACTTAGAGATTTTATTGTGTGTGCATAAATAGGATAGAAAATATTTAAAACTCTATTCACCCCCTCTATAGAATACTCAGAGGCACACTGTGCACTTTCAGGAGGTAAGAATTGGCGATTTGATTTTTTAGTTCAAAGTGAAAGCCATGGGTTTTCACACAAAAGCCAATATCCGCCTAAATTCTGTTGCGCCGAACATTAGAATTGGATTTTTAATTGCTAATGCCAATTCCAAAAAGCCAATTTCGTCCAAACGAACGGGCCCTTAAGGTATTTAATTAAGGTGTTCGGAAGCTAATTTTTCAAAACGTAAATATTGAAATATTACTAAATATCTGAACATAACAATTAAAAATATTACAAAATATTTAAACATAAGAAGAAAAATATAAATTGTTCCCAAACATGAAAAAAGTAAATTTTTTCGGTGCTTTCTTTCCACATTTTCCAGTCATTTTTGTTTATCTGCGCGATAAAAAAAATTGATATTAATCATACTTTTGAATTTGATGATTACTAAAGTTCTTTACAAAGATGTCGGGAAATTTTACCTGCGGGTACTGTACAATTCTTCAACAATACTTTCTCATACTGTAGACATATGATCAGATACCCCGACATCAAGCATATCAGCCTCAAAATCATCCTCTATTGTAGGGTCATCATCCACTAGGGGTATGAATGAGTCATCAACATCGCAAGCATTAAATTCTGGGTCCCATCTAGACGGATGTCTACGAATGAAATTATGTAATTTCATGGTCGCTAGCACAATTGAACGTTGTTTCTTGAAATTGTACTGAGGCATTTTTTAAAGAATATGTCACTTTTTCTTCCAAACACCAAACATCCGCTGTATTACACTTTGAAGAGAGGAATGTACCTTATTAAAATGCTCATTCCTGCCATGGACAGGACGACTCCCGCTTGCAAAATCTGCCAAATGATATCTTGTTTCTGGATATGATTTTAAATACCCATCTTTAATGGATATCCAACATCCCCTAAATAATATTAACCTATTATTAATTGATATGTTAAACATAATAACATTGCAGTGAATGATTATGGCATATACGATCATTTATTCAACAATTTACTTTGAGAAGGATTTGGAAAATGCAATCTATCATATGTCAATGTTTGTGCGAAGATATCACTTTTATTAGTGGATCCTTCCCATCCAGCGAGTGCAAATGTGAAGCACATATTAAAGTCGCAAACATCCATCACATTTTGCATTGTTGTCCAATATATCTAACTTGATCTTCAACAAAGTCACAAACATCCATCACATTTTGCATTGTTGTCCAATATATCTAACTTGATCTTCAACAGGTATCCACACATCAACATCTGTACTGTCAATTGCACCAATGCAGTGCTTAAAGAATGGCATGTAACAGGCATCATACCTTATTTCCGCATGTATATCTCTAAAATGACGATCAATTGGTTTTATAATGACAACTGATAGTAGCAATAGTGATTTAAGACCTCTTGAAAAATATCTACTTATAGTTTTCAGTCGAGTGTTGGAATCGCTCTTTTGTTAATCTCACATAGCCTCAATGTGCCAAGATATACAATGTAATTCCTAGGTCTTCTCGTCAGCGTGTGCGTTGCGATCCTTGTAACTCATGATCATGTTCTAGCTTTTGAAGTAAATCAATAGATATACGTCTTGACATTCTAAATGCGTCATGAATCCTATCTGGGTGCCCTTCAAGTAACTCTTTCAACCATTTCTCGCATGTTGGAGTAGACGTCATGCATGGTCTTATCTCGCGTATGCAATTATTTATCTCAGCAATTATTGAAATAATTATATTACAGTACTCTACATATTGCACACATTCTAGAGAAAGACAGGTAGATTCTCCAGATTCATCACTATAAGAGTCATGTGCTTCCATTACCTAAGCTGTCAAAGAAGATATCATAAATGATGAAAACTTCATTTAAAAAAATATTAAAAATGACAGTGTTTGAAAAAAATATAGTTAATAAAATTAAATAATGCTTCATTTAAAATTATGAAAATGACATTTACCAAAATAACATTAAATGTTTTCAAAACAACATTAAAAGTTTCAAAATAGAAATAAGCATTTTTGATCCAACATATAACATATCGTAATATTGAAACAACACAAAACTGTCTAAATAAATGTCATTGCGCCTATTCTCATAAGCATTGTATATCCACCAAACTCGTATATCTTCTGGAATGCTCATGAAAATATCCCTAATGTTTTTGTCTCTAATGTAGTTCACATCAAAATAGTATAAGTTGAGGTCTTTACATATCTCTGGAATACTGAAGATCAATTCCACTGTCACTTTGATTGTGATAATTGATGGCGGTTTCACTGCAAGTGCAGATTCGTGCAACTCTCTCATGTAGGAAATAACCACTCCTTTATTCTTTCCCATCCTTTTTCTTTTGCTTGAAGAGTTGGAGACATTTCCATTGTTGGTTGGTCCATTTCCCCTGTCTCTTCAAGACCACATCTCTGAACATCAAAGTCATCTTCTACATTATCTTCTTCCACAGCTATGTGCTCCATATTGGGTGGCGCACTAGCAATTGATGGTGCCCAAGAATCTTCACCTATTGCAACTACTTGACTGAACATATTATTCAGTTTCTCCTCTAACTCGGGTGCAATACCACCCTATAGAAATTTTTTGGCATCTACAACAACCTACACACGACAATTTTAACAATATTTAAAATCATTATTTAGAATTCAAAAAAGTAGAACATTATTTAAAATCAATTATTTTGATGTAACCTTGATTTTTTCATCCCACCACTCATCAGATGCATCAATGGTTCTCTTTTTCCTGGTCCCATCCCAAACTTGTCTCTCCGTATTTTAGTTCTTTTCACAACTTCCAGTCTTTCTTAAGGTGATCCCACTTATTCTTCATTTGCATTAGATCATAGCGTTTTCCGGTGCACTGTTTAAAAGCCAAGATCAAGTTTTTCAAACCAACCTTGCTGAAGTGGGTGGTAGGTCGATTACCCAACCCGATTTCTTTAATGCAAAGACACAGAAGATCATGACATTGTTTGACTCCAAAATCGCAGAAATTCCTCCCTCCTTTGGTTTACCCATTGTACTATAAACCCAAAAAATAACAGATAAATAACCATTCTATAGAAAAAGAAGAATACATATACATATACAAAAACACAAAACACACACACACACACATACACACACACACAGACACACACACACACACACACACACACACACACACACACACACATATACTCATCAAACACACACACATCCACACAAACATACTCATCCAAAAAAAACACGCAAACACACTCATCCACACATACACACACATCCAAAACACACACACAAACACAACACATACACACTCATCCATTAAACACACACACATACACACACATCCACACATATACATACACATATACATACACACTCATCCAATCACACACACATCCAAAACACACACACATAAAACACACAAACACACACACACACACTCATCCAAGAACACACACTCATCCAAACACACACACACACACACACTCATCCACACATACACACTCATCCAAAACACACACACAAACACACACACACACACACAACACAACACACATACATATACACATACACATACACACTCGTCCATTAAACACACACACACACACACACAAAGATCCACGCATACACATACACATATACATACACACTCATCCAATCCCCCCCCCCCACACACATATCCAAAACACACATACACACACACACACATCAAACACCCACACCCACCCACACCCACCCACATCTATATATAAATACTCATCAAACACACATACACACACCCACATCCACACATACACATACACACACTCTTCCAAAAAAAAAACACAAACACACACTCATCCACATATATATATATATATAATCATCCAAAACACACACACACACATATACATATACACACTCATCCACATATACACATATACACACATACACATATACACACTCATCCAAGAAAAACACTAACACACAAACAGACACTCATCCACACATACACATATGTAAACTCATCCAAAACACACGCATACACATACACATTCATCTAAAAAACACACACAAACACACACTCATCCACACATACACATATATAAACTCATCCAAAACACATATACACACACATACACATATACAAATATACACATTTACACACTCATCCAAAAAAACACACAAACACACACTCCACACATACATATATAAACTCATCCAAAGCACACACATACTACAAGTATCTATTTGCTACCTAAATCACCTAGAGGGGGATGTGAATAGGTGAGTTCTATGGCTTAAAGTGGAAAAAAACTTGTAAACAAAAGCACACAGAAAGAGAGCACACAACACAGACATAAGGATTTATAGTGGTTCCCTGATGTGGGTACTCCACTTTCCCGCCTCGCCTATATAGCACTTTGGGCTAGACTCGGCTACTTCACCAATACTCATATTTAAACAAATCTTACAACTCGGAGCACAACGTCACCTACACTAGATCCTTCCAACAAGGATCTACAAAACTCGGAAGTAAACACTTCCTACATTATGTAAGAGGATTTTTACAACAATATAGAATGTAAACAATCTTCTGAAATCTCAAAGAGATTTAACTTTAGATCTGAGAGAGAATCTTCTTCTTTCTTGCTTGAGAAATAACTTTGAACTTGAATGAAGAAGGAGAAGAATGATTACAGCTTTTGTGCACTTGATCTGAAACTTAGGAATCGACTTGATCTTGAAAGAACTTTGAAGAATCTATAAAGAGAGATCTAATCGAATCTTTTCTTTGAGAAGAATATCGAAATAGAGTTGTCTGCGACGAGATCGTTCTTTGCGAGTAAATGGAATGCCATCAAATAGAATGTGCAACTTGCGATTTCTATTTTTGTTCACATATTGGGGTTGAAAGAAATTAACCCTTGATTTTATATAGAGATTCCTCTTCTAACGGCTAGAACGAGACTTCGGGACAAACCTCAAAGTGTATTGGACATGGTCGGTGCCCTAAAGGTAAACCATCAATGATTTCAAAAAAGAAATCCTTTTAAGTCCATTCGTCGAATGTTCTCATGAAGTCTCTAGACTACTCGACGTATTATCTTTAATGTCTCGACGAATTCTCCATTACTTCTCGACAACAAACACTTAGCTGAAAACTGAACCTGAAAGAATCTTCAATAGAGAAACCACAAGACCTCTCGAGACCACTCGACGAATTCGTCGAGTGTTCACGAAAGATCAACAGATCACTCGACGAAAATAAGATCTGATAATAACATTAGCCTCTCGAGTAAACTCAATGAATTGATCGAGTCCTCACGTGATATCTCGACGAATGAGATGAGTCTTCACGTGAGTACTCGACGAATTCTACTTAGAGAGATTTTCTTCAATCCAGAAAAATAGCAACAGATCCTACTTGATTTTTCTTGAGCACTTGAATATGAAGTACATCCCAATAGAGAGATTTCACATGAGTTGACACCATGTTCTACACAATGAGAAATTACATTACATAGCCCTGTGTTGTATGACTCATTGAAATCTGACATTAGTTTGTAATTAGCAATTGTGGTCCTGCAATATCACAGCTAGAATACAACATCATATACAAATTCAATTGATCATAGTTCAAGGGGGACTTCTTCCAATCAAGGCTATTGTGGCTACAATACCTAACAATCTCCCCTATTTGAAGAAGTTAGAACCCTATTTACTAAGGTGAATTGCACAGAGAATAAACCTAATCACAAATACAAAAAATGATATTGAATTTTGAAACAAGAACTAGATCATCAAAACATTAATATCTATATAAATGTTTATAAGGGGCAATCACAGTTCACACTAAATTTCAAATCATTTCTTCCCTTTGCTTTTCTCCTTGCTCTTCTCCATCCGCCTGGAGAAATAAGCATTTGGCGTTGTTAATATCTTGGTGGAGGAGGAGGAGCACCATAAGAACTTCCATGATTTCTAAAGTGAATCCTTCTCCTCACATTTGACAATTCAAGGTTTTCCCATTCATCTCAGCTATAATAGTCTCTTCTGTTTTCATTTCCTAGATCTACCAAATGAAAAGTATCTAAGATAATTCCTTTGGAAGTTGGACTCCACACTTCAGCATACTCCCTGCTTTGACTGTGATCTGATTTGCTTGCCGAGCGACCTTCCTCACACTTTCTCTTTTTCATAGGAGGTTGAGAAGATTCTCTAGAAGGTCTAGAAGGTTCTCCAAAATCTTTATGATCTGACCAAACTTGAGGATATTGCTGTGGAGGGTCATACTGATCATCTTCAAAAGGTTGCTCTGGATCTTCAACAAATGGAACTAGCACTCTCTCAATGAATTCTTCATGAAGCCACTTGAAACTCTGATGATAATATACATTTGCCACATGCACTTTGCTTATCAACTCATTGCTTAAATCATCCATTTTAGTCAGAAGCTTTTCCTCCCCCTTTCTGACTTCTTCATTTAGGGTTTGGATATCTTCCTTGAATATTCTCATTTTAGTATGAAGATTGGCCTTGTCGAATTCTGTAGAATGCATCAACATATCCCTCTAGAAAGTTCTTCTACTTTATCAAACACATGACCAATTCTCTGAAAGGTGAGGTCCACAGCCTTACCACCTTCAATAAATTAATAATCCTAGTCTTTTTTTTATCTTTCACATATTGTGCTTCAACTCAGCTAAACCATTGTTGACATCCGATTCAACTTCTCTTGCTTTCTCATAGACTTGCTTCAAAGAAAATTCAAAGTGTTTAGTTTATAAGATGAGCAATGCTTCAATATACTTCAACAGTGAACTTTCAGAGGATGGAACAGAAACATGCTGAGGGGTTAGGACTCCAAAACTGTTGGGGAAATGATTTATCTTAACCCCTAAAAATGAGTAGAATAGAAATTCTAAGAATGAAAAATTAGTCCAAGTAAATATGCGTCGAATAGTATTCGACGCAACGTCGAAGTATAGTCGACGTTCCTCTCAGAATGAGTCGAAGTAGCTCTAAACAGGATTCGACGTAACCTATGTCGACGTAACTCTGACTTCTAGTCGACGTATCTAGTGAAATCGACGTATCTTAGTCGACGCACCTTCCATATTCTTCTCTCGACGTCCAGCCAGTCTGAAATTGACGCTTCCGTTGAATAGTAATCGACGTACGTCGATTTCTATGTTAAATTCAAAACACGCAAGATTTCTTTCCTTCTATCTGTAGATCTGAATTTTATGGAATGATATTATTCTTTTCTAGCCGTTTTGAATCAGTCTTTCCTTCTAAATGATTCTTGGCTAAATTGATTAAGTTTATTATGGATATTATTTGAAATCAGAATGATCTCTTTCCTTCTACAGAAATTTTGATTATGGAATCATTTCTCTCTTACCATTTCTCTAACTGTTAATTGATTATTCTCCTATAGTATTCTTTGAATAAACAGAGCTATAAATAAGAGGTAAGTCGGCAGAGAAAAAGGAGAAGTGATCCACTCCATCCATTTTGAAATAGAGGAAAAGATCCCAAGAGAAAAGTGAGAAAAAGCAGAGAGAAGTGATAGTGTGCTGAAGCAAACAACAAGCCTTCTTCATCCTCTCTTTCTGAAGCCATACTGCTGCATCTGATAGCTCTCTTTGAAAGAGAAAATGCCTATAATCTCCTTCTCACTATAGAAGAGAGATTTCATTCACTATTTCTTGTGCTTCTAATCTTCTTGCTAGGAAGAAGATTCTTTCTTGTTTCAATTACTTCTTCTACTTCTTCTTCTTATCTTCTTTCCATTTTTAAACAGTGTAAAAGAGTTTTTAGAATCTCTCTTCAAAAAATTCAGTTGTCCTGGTTCTATGAGTCTCCTTATCAAAAGACTCAGGCTGGTTCTAAGAGTCTCCTTATCAAAAGACTCAGTACAAGATAGTGAATTCCTACCAAGGGGGTAGAAGAGTGGACTACTCAAAGTTTAGGGAACCACTATATTTCTTTGTGTTGTGCTGTGATTTTTATTTTGCTATTTCTTTCTTTATTTATGTTGGGTATTGTATCCACAATAGCCCTGATTTGAAGAAGTCCCCTTCAAACTAAGACGAATTGTAATTGTATTTGATTATGTACTTTAGGTGTGATGTGACAGGTTATTCCACTCTAAGTACAAACCAATGTCAGGTTTCAATGAGTTGTCAAACACAGGCCTGTGCAATGTAATCCCTTATTGTATAGACCAAAGTGTTGGCTCATGTGAAATCTCTCTATTGGGATGTACTTCATTTACAAAGTGCTAGAGAAGAAGGACTGGAGCTGATGATGGAATCATTTGAGAAAGGAAAAGAACTTAAGTAAAATTTGATTAAATCCTTTAAGAACATATAGTCGAATTCGATTATATGGTTTGAATGGATATAACCGAATTCGGCTAATCCCTGTCCGAAAGGTTTATTTTTCTAAGTAAAAGAATAGTCGAATTCGACTAATGAAATTCGGTGAATCTGTTTAGTCGAATCCCTAGAACTGCCGAATTCGACTATATGGTTTAACCGAATAAATTCGGTTAATGCCATTCGGTTAATCCATTTCGCTGAATCGGTTCAATTCGATGGCGCATTCTTTAGGGCATTTCCCATGTACAGTACACATGGAGCTAGATCCCTAATTCGCGCTTAGGACCGTTGGAAGAAGACCCTATAAATACCTAAGGATTATTTCGAGATAACCCTAATCGTGAATTGAAAAATCTCTCGCAAACTACGACTGACGACCGACTTTTCTTGCGCAAACATTTTCATCTCCGTCAAAGCCAGCGATTCGTGATTCGACTTCAAAAGTTCAATCGTCAAGATCAAGATCTACTGATCAGCTCTCATCTTCTATTGATCAAGTCGATTCAAGTTCTCAGATCTAGTTTCAAATCGTCTTCAAGATTTCTTCATTCTTCATTTTCAAAGAACTGAAGTTTATTGCTAAGAAGAAGAAATCTATCTCTCAAGATCTGAAGAAGAACTTGATCAGAAGTTTAAGAAAATTGTTTTTCAATTTACTATTGTTGTAAGAACCATATCTTATATCTTGTAGGAAGCTTGCTTCTGAGTTATTGTGTAGATCCTTGTTTGAGGATCGAGTTGTAGGAGTTGTTTTACTCCGAGTGGTAGGAGTGGTATACTCCGAGTTGTAGGAGTTTTGACTCCGAGGTGTAAGATTATTGTTAATCTGAGATTGGTGAAGTAGCCGAGTCTAGCCTCGAAGTGCTAGATAGGTGAGGCGGGAAAGAGGACTACCCACATCGGGGAACCTTTATAAAATCCTTGTGTCTGTGCTGTGCTTTATTGTGTGTATTTCTGTGTTATATTTTAATTCCGCATAAAGACATAGAATCCACCTATTCACCCCCCTCTAGGTGATTTAGGCGGCAACTAGATACTTTCAATTGGTATCAAAGCTAGGTTGTTCGCTATAAGGCTAACACCTTGAACAAGACCTCCTCATCTAGTTGCTGAAGAAAGTATGTCTGGAATGGATAAAGCCAAGGATTCCGTCAAGCTGCCGGTCTGCACCAAAGAAAACTTTCCAATGTGGAAAGAAAGAGTTAGATTCTACATGGAAGCTGCTGACCCAAGAATCTTTCAGATTGTGGAAGAAGGTCCCCATGTTCCAATGAAACCATCTTCAATAAACTCTGCCATCATGATTCCCAAGAAGATGTTGGAACTAACCAAAGATGAGATCGCTCTAGTCGCCCTAGATAAGAAGGCAAAGAACATCATAGCAGGTGCGGTTGATGATTCCATGTTGCAAAATCTGCTTCACTGCAAGTCTGCTAAAGAAATGTGGGATTCTCTAGTCGTTCTGATGGAAGGGACAGAAGAGGTAAGGGATGATCGAAGATCGTTGCTGAATCAAGAATACGAAGCATTCAAGCAAAATCCCAGTGACTCCATTTCTGACACCTACGAGAAGTTCTTCAAGATCGTAAATGGTCTTAGGAACTATGATCGAGAATTCACAACTGGCGAACTTAATGACAAATTCTTGAGATCCCTGATGAAAGAATGGGATACCAAGGTTATAGACATTAGAGAATTCGGAAAGCTAGGAACCACGGAGCCACAAATGCTGTTTGGTAAGCTCTTGTCCCATGAGTTAAAGTTGAACTCCCGCAAAGCTGAAGAAGAGGGAATCAGGGCCTCTGGAAGGGAGAAGACCTCTGCTCTAAAAGCTGTAAGTTCAAGAAAGAGCAAGCCTCTCCCACCTGTCAGGAGATCATCTTCTGATGAGGATGAATCTGATGCCAGCCACTCAGGTTCAGAGATGTCTGATGGAGAATTTTCTCTGCTCTCTAAGCAATTCAAAAAGCTTTTAAATAAAAGAAGTCAGACGAGAGGTCAATCCTCGATTTCTCATCATAGAATATCGAACCGTGATGGAGATCATTACAAGAAGAACCATGAAGGTGACATGTATAAATCTAAACCTAATAAACACCTTTCTAATGACATTATTTGCTATTACTGTAATAAGCCAGGACACGTGATTGCAGAATGTCCTTATAAGAAAAAGGAAGGTTCCAAGAAAGAAGATAAGAAATCTTTCAAAGGTAAAAGGAAGGAAAAGAGCTTCATTGCAAAGAAGCCAAAGACTCTGAGCGACAGCGACTCAGAGGAATCAAGTACTGATGAATAAGCCTACTTTGGGCTAATGGCACAGTCAGATGAGGAAGCGAGCGACTCCTCATACAAGAGGAAGGTAAACCCTCACACTTCTCGTTCCGCCTCTGGGTATGAAACTGAATCCATAGCAAATGAAGGCTATTCTTCAAAGGAAGAGTCAAAATTAATGACTCAGTATAAAGCCGCTTTGGAAGGATTTGACAAATTCCGAGGGATAGTCAAATCTTAAGCAAAAGAGATTGGATCACTCAAGAATTTGGAATCGGATCTGAGAGAGGAAATCGAAAGATTAACTCCACTCAGAGATGAAGTCCAATTCTTGAAGGATAAATTAAAAGGCTCTACTGAATTATTAATTCTGAAAGAGAAACTTATAAATGAACTTGAAGATAAGTTGAAGGTAGAAAGAAAGCTCGTAGATAGCTTCTCGAAACCAAAGACTATTCTTCCACTCATTGATAAGTTTTCTGCTCCTGCGAAGGGTAGTGGTCTTGGCCATGTGGCTGAAAGTAGTAAGGCTGCAAAGAAACGGGCCGTGAAAGGAAAAGGGAAAGCTGATCAAAGTCCACCTTCATTCAAGAAGGTAGTTTTTCCATCAAATCCATTCGACCTTGACTCATCCTATGGTCACTTTGCTAGACCAACACATGTTGAATCTAGCAATGGATATCAAGGATGGAGCCGACCCCGGAACTTTGACACGACTCCTTTCAAGGCTCCTTATGAAGAAATAATACTAAAGGATCATGGCCCATTTGTCCATGGATCAGCTGCTAAGAAAGCACCAAAAGTTAAATCTGTCGGTGCCAAGATGGATGAGAAGAAGGAGCCTTGTGTTTGCTGCAATCACGAGTCCTCTACTTCTAAGAAGGTTGCTCCTACTAGACCTCCCGTTCAAAAGGTAAAGAAGGAGAACAAGAGAAGGTATAACAGATTTGACTGTTGGTGCTGTGGCAAAGTTGGTCACTTCGTCATTGATTGCTGGTTTAATTATAGTTATGTTAAGACCCCACGAGGTAACAATGCAAGAGTGACTCCTCGCAGTGTTAACACTCCAAATGGCGGTCATCTGACAAGAAGCCAAGGACCCAAATCTGTTTGGGTTCCTAAGGGCAATTGATTATTGATTGCAGGTATGTCCAAAGGCCAAGTCAAATCCAATATGGTACTTGGACAGTGGATGTTCTCGGCACATGACCGGAACAAGAAGTTTATTACAAGAGTATACCCCTGTGAAAGATGGACCAAAAGTTATTTTTGGCGGGTCTGATCGGGGAATCACGAAAGGCTATGGTATGATTACCAACGGTATAGTCTCTTTCGCAGATGTAGCTTATGTTAAAGGATTACAACATAATCTCATTAGCATAAGTCAACTATGTGACAAAGGCTATATGGTCGAGTTCTACAAGGAAAAATGCTTGATAAAGTCGTT
The DNA here is from genome assembly GCA_033032865.1 of Dactylorhiza incarnata. NCBI lineage: Eukaryota > Viridiplantae > Streptophyta > Magnoliopsida > Asparagales > Orchidaceae > Dactylorhiza > Dactylorhiza incarnata. The sequence continues at coordinate 11,182,491 of JAWHQI010000015.1, forward strand.
AGATACGTCAGAAACTATTTTAACAGGCACTCGGAGTAGAAATATTTTCTGCTTAAATTTCCTTTGTTTAGACTCTTCTACACCAGTGTGCCTTTTAGCAAAAGATAGTGCATCTCTTTGTGACCAGTGGCACAAGTGACTATCACATATAAATTTCAAAACTATAAATATGTTATTTTCTCACAATTTAGTTCGTGATGCTCCAGATGTTAAGTGCATTAAAGAAAGACCGTGTCATGCATGCCAAATGGGTAAGCAGACTCGGGCTACCTTTAAAAGCATTATTGGTAAAGATTCTACCAGATGCTTATATCTGCTCCATATGGACTTGTTTGGTCCCATGCCAATCCGAAGTTTAGGAGGTAAGTCTTATACGTTGGTTATTGTTGATGGCTACTCACGTTTTGCTTGAGTATTCTTCCTGAAACACAAGTCAGACACCTTTGCTTCTTTCACAACATTTGTCAAGCAAATCCAGAATGAGTTGGAATGTTCTGTGGTCAAAATCAGAAGTGATCATGGTACAGAATTCAAGTCTGGAGCTATGACCGAATTTTGTGAAAGCCTAGGTATCTTTCATGAGTTTTACTCTCCCCGTACTCCACAACAAAATGGAGTAGCTGAGAGAAAGAATAGAACACTCATAGAGGCTTGCAGAACAATGTTGAGTGGCTCTTCACTACCAGAATACTTCTGGGCTGAAGGCATCAACACTGCTTGCCACGTGCAAAACAGAGCACTGATCAACAAGAATCATCATAAGACTCCTTATGAACTTCTGAAGGGCAAGAAACCAACCCTGTCTTATTTTAGAATTTTTGGTAGTAAATGCTTCGTACTTAACAACGGGAAATATTACAAAACTAAATTTAGTGAAAAATGTTTTGAAGGTATTTTTGTAGGTTATAGTAGCCATAGTAATGCATACATGATTTTCAACAAGAAAACCCTGGTTGTAGAAGAAACTTATAATGTTATATTTGATGAGACGAGTATGCTTCAAAGTAGCTCTTCTAGTGTCTTTGTTGAAGATGCAGATGCAAGGTTCAAAGAACTAAACATAGAAGAAGTTGTAAAGGAAGACGTCCCAAAGTTTATTGAAGTAAATATTCCGTCTACATGTGAGGAAGATGAACCTCAAGAAGATGAAGATGTACCTAAAGTGCAGGAACCTCATGGTCATCTAAATGCTGGAATGCTCAGACATTTAAGGGACCATCCTGCTGAGCAAATTATTGGAGATACCCATGTCGGTGTAAGAACTAGAAGAGGTACAACTAATGAAGTTCTGCATTTAAGCTTTCTATCACAGGTTGAGCCAAAGAAATTCGATGAAGCAAAGAACGATGCTTCATGGATCATCGCAATGCAAGAGGAACTCAATCAATTTAAGAGATGCAAAGTGTGGAAGCTTGTACCCAGACCCAAAGGACAAAATGTCATCGGAACAAAATGGGTATTCAGAAACAAGCTGGACGAAGATGGTGTGATCATCAAGAACAAGGCCAGACTTGTTGCTCAAGGGTACAGACAAGAAGAAGGGATCGACTTCGATCAAACATTTGCTCCCGTTGCAAGGCTCAAAGCGATTTGGATGTTTCTAGCGTATGCTGCTCACAAAGGATTTAAGGTCTATAAAATGGACGTGAAGTCAGCCTTCCTTAATGGTGATATAAAGGAAGAAGTATATGTAGAACAACCCCCAGGTTTCGTTGACTCCTCTTTTCCTGATTATGTCTATTTCTTACGATAAGCGTTATATGGTCTCAAGCAAGCTCCCCGTGCTTGGTATGAGACGCTGTCTAGCTTCCTTCTTGAAAACAAATTCACAAGATCAACTCTGGTTTTGACATTGATCTTGAATCCATCCAAGCCGCCGCCGAAAACTATAAGGGCATCATAGCTCTCTTCACTGAAGCTGGTTTAAACAAACTCATTTCCACAAGATGCAGACTCCTAGAGACAGAACTCACTGAGTTAATGGATCATGTTCAGATATCTGAGCAAGGAGAGATCACAGGAACACTCTATGAGACTCCTGTATCAATCTCTGCAGAACCCCTTAGGGTCACCTTTAATCTTCCATCAGGTACACAACAACACTATTCTATTTCAAATCAAAAGGAAAGCAAATTATTTTCGAAGAATAGCTAACTGAATCTTCATCATCATTCCCTTATCAGGTGATGAACCTGTGGATCTCACCCCTGAGGAAACCAAGAATCTATTACTCATCATGAAGTTCTCCAAAGATAAACCAATCCACCTGAAGAAAATAGATTTCTCTGAGGAATATAGGCTATTGGCAGACATAGTACGAAAAGTTCTATTATGCAAGATCTCTGCCCATGATGCAGTGCCTAAGCAGCAACTGAACATCATGGGGGCCCTTGTGCTGAAAAAGAAGGTTGAGTGGGCCAGCTGCTTACTAAAAATGATAGGCTACAAATATTCTCACAAAGAGAATGCAAATATGAGGATCATGAGTCAGGTACTCCTCCACTCCTTCCCTGACCTATGTAGGTCAAAAGGAATCCCCATTCCCCCTAGAAAAAGGATGTCCATAGCCCTCTTCTCAAAATGGACCAGGCAAATTCCCAAGCCTGGTGCCATTCCTGACAGGACTCCCTCTCCTCCTAACTCTCCTAGCCATCCATCCTCACCTCCTCCTCTTTATACAGACACCTCTTCTCTACCAACATCATCCACACCTATAGCTTCTACTACCCTCACACCTCCTATCTTACCTACATCTTCACATACACCAGCTCAACCCTCCACTATTCCTCCACCTCCTCCATCACACTCACCTCATCACAATGATATAATCCTCTCTCCACCTTCATCACCTCCACCTCCACCATTATCTCCTACTCCAACACATCTTGAACCATCTCCATCCACTAAAACTCTCATCACCTAGTCTATCCAGTCAGCAGCCCAAAAATTTCAAGAAATGCTGGATGGACACTGCTCCCAACTTCACTCTTCCATCATGCACATGCAAACCCAAATAGATGGGGTCAATGCCTCTGTGCAAAGCTTGAAGTCCTCTGTTTCTTCCTCTAAAGTGACCAAGTCATTTTTAACCTCCTTGGCTAAGAAGGTCAAGAAGGGGGAGAAATTAGATGAAGAGCAGCTCTCAAGTCACAAATCTCTTTCACACAAGTCCCTTCCTACTTCAAAAGCTGATAAGACAATTGGGAAATAATTAGTCCCAGAGCTACATGCTGGGGACCAGATAACAGATGTACTCTCTATAGCAAGAGAAGCTGCACAACAAGTCCTCTTTCAAGGGGAGGCTAGCAGAGCAGAAGTTGAAAAGGAAACTGATGCTGAAGTAATTGAAGCTGGAGCTGAGAAAGAAACTGAAGAGGCAGAAATTGAAGGCTTAAAGGAAGTTCCATCTCAGGGGGAGAAAACTGCTGTGACTCAGGGGGAGCTGAGTGAACCACCTGTTACTGAGAAGGAGCAACTCTCTTCCTTACAAACTTTAGTATTCACTAGGAAAAGAAAAACTCCTCCTACCCCTCCTAAGTGATGTGATGAACAATGCTGATATACTCTATATTTTTTCCTCCATGCTTAAATACTGTTTTTGAAGTCTGTGTATATGATTCTACTTTCTTCTGAGTACTTAACATATTTCTTTCCTCTATATAAATGCCTTGCTGTGTTGATTAAAAACTAATACAATTTCTCCCTGAATAGGGTTAAGACAAATAGGGGGAGATTGTTGGGGAAATGATTTATCTTAACCCCTAAAAATGAGTGGAATAGAAATTGTCAGAATGAAAAATTAGTCCAAGAAAATATGCGTCGAATAGTATTCGATGCAACGTCGAAGTATAGTCGACGTTCCTCTCAGAATGAGTCGAAGTAGCTCTAAATAGGATTCGACGTAACCTATGTCGACGTAACTCTGACTTCTAGTCGACGTATCTAGTGAAGTCGATGTATCTTAGTCGACGCACCTTCCATATTCTTCTCTCGACGTCCAATCAGTCTGAAATCGACGCTTTCGTCGAATAGTAATCGACGTACATCGATTTCTATGTCAAATTCAAAACACGCCAGATTTCTTTCCTTCTATCTGTAGATCTGAATTTTATGGAATGATATTATTCTTTTCTAGCCGTTTTGAATCAGTCTTTCCTTCTAAATGATTCTTGGCTAAATTGATTAAGTTTATTATGGATATTATTTGAAATCAGAATGATCTCTTTCCTTCTACAGAAATATTAATTATGGAATCTTTTCTCTCTTACCATTTCTTTAACTGTTACTTGATTATTCTCCTATAATATTCTTTGAATAAACAGAGCTATAAATAAGAGGGAAGTCGGCAGAGAAAAAGGAGAAGTGATCCACTCCATCCATTTTGAAATAGAGGAAAAGCTCCCAAGAGAAAAGTGAGAAAAAACAGAGAGAAGTGATAGTGTGCTGAAGCAAACAACAAGACTTCTTCATCCTCTCTTTCTGAAGCCATACTGCTGCAATCTCTGATAGCTCTCTTTGAAAGAGAAAAGGCCTATAATCTCCTTCTCACTATAGAAGAGTGATTTCATTCACTATTTCTTGTGCTTCTAATCTTCTTGCTAGGAAGAAGATTCTTTCTTGTTTCAATTACTTCTTCTACTTCTTCTTCTTATCTTCATTCCATTTTTAAACAGTGTAAACGAGTTTTTAGAATCTCTCTTCAAAAAATTCAGTTGTACTGGTTCTAAGAGTCTCCTTATCAAAAGACTCAGGCTGGTTCTAAGAGTCTCCTTATCAAAAGACTCACTACAAGATAGTGAATTCCTACCCAGGGGATAGAAGAGTGGACTACCCAAAGTTTGGGGAACCACTATATTTCTTTGTGTTGTGCTGTGATTTTCATTTTGCTATTTCTTTCTTTATTTACTTAATTCTTGTTGGTGTGTGTGGGAAGCTTAAATCTGAGATTATTACACATATATATATATATATATTTGTTAACTTTGCACAATGTACTTTTAAATCTCTATTCACCCCCTCTAGAGAATTCTAGTAAGGTTAACTGTGCACTTTCAAAAACTTTCATCATTGAAAATGAAATTATGCTGAGTAATTTATTTACTCATCTTTTAGTATAGTTTTATTATTATTTTAATATGAAATTATGTCTTTTATCTAAATTATATCATATAAATCTTTCATATTTCAATTTCATAAGCTAACCTAAGTTTATTTTGTGTTTTCAGGTTTTCTGGTCATTTGGAGAAAAAAAGTACATTTACACGCCCCAGGTCACGGGCGTGACCATGGGCGTGTAACCTGCGCAGTGTTCCAGACCTGTTTCTGCCACTCCGGGGATGTCCCGTGAAGAATTCGCCAAGTACACGCCCCAGGTCACGGGCGTGACCAAGAGCATGACCCAATGTCACGGCCACGACCCGCCACAAGCATCCGGAGCACGCCGCCACGTCAATTAAAATTACATGCCCTCAGTCACGGGCGTGACCAAGGGCGTGACATCCAACACACGGGCGTGACTTTTCCCGCGCCAATTTCCCGCCGAAGATTCCCACCAGCAGCACTTAATTGAGATTACACGCCCTAGGTCACGGGCGTGACCTAGGGCGTGACACGGCCGAAATGCCTGCATTGAAGCCAGACGGCGCCTTCTCCGCTCACTGCAAATCACGCCCCTTACACGCCCTTGGTCACGGGCATGACCAAGGGCGTGTCACACCAAAAATTCAGCTATTTAAAGGGAGCTTTTCCAGATGTTTGGGGACGAATTTTGGGAGTTCTAAGTTTATTTTATTGCACTGTTTTTGTCATTCTTAAGCTTGTAATCTTCCTTCTTAGCTTGCACTTTCATTTCAGGTTTGTAACTTCTTGTTTCCTAGTTGTAATTTCTTTTCGATTAATAAAATAGTACTTTTTCTCTTATTCTACTCTCAATCTTCATTATGCACTTCTTGTATTTCATCAATTCCTCCATCTCCATGAGTAGCTAAATTTCATTAGTACTCGGCCGAGATGATCCAAGGAAAATATAATTCATAATTTAGTTTAGAACTCCTTTTTCTCTTATTTAGATCGCTTAAGATTTATCCTTAAATTTATATTGATTGAGATTATATTATCGATATATAATCTCATTCTTGTTTTCGTAGTCTAATAATCAAGAGGTTTTGAGTTCGAATCGATCATTTCAAGGATAAAGAGATTTGAATGCACTCCTCGAGAGAGGACGACATAAATCTCCTGGATTGGAGTTATATCCAATAGAGGGGTTCACTTCGATAAAGCGAGTTTTAGGGGTTTTGATTCTAGAACGAGAGTTCGATTGATCAACCTACACTCAGTTAGGCGTATCCTTGAGAGAGGTACGTTTATAAATTGGGAACCTCCACGGTCAAGCATTTCTTTTATACAGGATTAGAAGTTTTATTTCTTTATTTATTTATTTTTTCCAAGGTGATTCAAGGTTGAGTGCTAATCCTTTTTATCATAGTTTTAACAAATTATTTCTCTTTCTTGCAACCAACCAACCCAAGTTTCTTTCGTAAAATAATAAAGATTTTCCGAAGTAAGAGTACTCAACCGCCCCGAGTCTAATACAACCTTATTTTAATAACCTATACTACATTCGATAAGGTACACTTGCCGTTATCGTTCGTGGATATAGTTTTGCGCATCAAGTTTTTGGCACCGTTGCCGGGGACTCGGTTGATATTTCGAAAACCGAAATATCTATTAATTTTATCTTTTTCTTTTTTTCTTAATTTTAAGGTGCAACTAAATTCCTGGAAAGGATGCTTTGAGTTTGAATTCCCATCATAGCCTCTAGTACCTTGCAAACCCTTCACCAGGTAGATCTTGGGAAGTCCAGGACTATTTTTAAATCACCTAATAAAAAAAAATCTAAAAAATAATAATTAAATAAAAATTAATTTATTTATCTAAAATCTTATTTTCCCTTTTTCTTTTTCCGCTTCTTTTCTTTTGGTTTATGACCCGAGGAAACTCTTTAATTGATTTTGAATTTGGTTTTGATCCGGAAATTGAGCGCACCTTGCAGCGACGTCTCCGATTTAGCGATCTACCAATAATTCGCGAAGAATCAGTCGGAGAGACTAACGAAGATATAATGGGTGACCCCGACCATAATGAGGCTCCGCTACGGACTATGTCCTATTATGCGAGGCCAAATTGGGAGGGAACACAATCAAGTATTATTCGCCCGGCAGTGGCAAATAATAATTTTGAAATCAAAACTAGTATCATTCAAATGGTACAGCAAACTGTCATCTTTGACGGGTTACCAGATGAAGATCCAAATTTACATTTATTGAATTTTTTGGAAATTTGCGACATGTTTAAAATTAATGGCGTCACCGATGACGCCATTCATTTGCGTTTATTTCCATTTTCTTTGCGGACTAAGGCCAAGCAATGGTGGGGATCTCTTCCTAGAGGTTCCATCACTACATGGGCCGAAATGATGGAGAAATTTTTAACTAAATATTTTCCTCCGGCGAAGTCCGCTAAATTACGTACGGACATTCTCTCGTTTACGCAAATAGACTCGGGGTCTCTCTATGACACATGGGAGCGCTTCAAGAAATTATTGCGGAGATGTCCTCACCACGCCCTTCCTTTATGGAAATAAGTTCAAACATTCTACAATGGTTTGAATCTCCAAACGAGGCAGATGATTGATGCAGCAGCTGGGGGAACTCTAAATAACAAAACCCCAGATGCCGCTCAAGAGCTTTTTGAGGAGATGGCCATGAATGCTTATCAGTGGAATGCGCCACGGCCGCGCCCTAACAAACCGAACGGACTCTTTGAAGTCGAGGCCACCCCGAATTTAGCATATCAAGTAGAATGGCTTACTAAGCAAATGACGGAGATGTCTGCTTCCTTCGCCATTAACGGGGCTAATAATTATAATAATAATTATTATTATTATAATAATAATTATAATCAAGAACAAGTTGATTATATGGGGAACTCCTATCGTCCTCCTTATAACCCAAATAATAATCTTCCTAATAGTTATAATCTGGGTTTAAGGAACCACCCGAATTTTTCATGGAGCAACCCCAATAATGATCAATGCCCCCCACAAGTGAATCCTCCCGGATTCGCTCCACCACAACCACCAAAGGCCCCTTCACTTGAAGAGGTCTTCACCAAATACGCGCTTCTACTGATGCCAATATCCGGAACCTTTCCGGATCTATTAAAAGCCTAGAAAATCAGATTGGATAATGATAAGTAATAAAATATATGTATTTTTGGTATAAGTATTAGTATAGTTTTAATTAATATTGTGAATTTTCTATGTAAATTAATGAATAAATTGCTTCTTTATTATTTCTGGTTTCTAACTTAGTTTTATTTTTGTTTTTGCAATTTTTTGCAAAATTTTCACAGGTCACGCCCTCAGACACGCCCGTGACCAAGGGCGTGTAATTTTAAAGATCAAATATCAACGGGACGGCTCAATTCAGATCAAATCCCGACAAATCGCTAAAGTCACGCCCGAGGCCACGCCCGTGATCAAGGGCGTGTAATTTTAAAAGCCAAATTTCCAGCTGGCAGCCGTTTTCAGGTGAAATCTCGAAGAGTTGATCAAGTCACGCCCGTGACTCTACAAGTCACGCCCGTGTTCCAGCAGAGTCACGCCCGTGAGCCGCCAGCGCGTCACGTCTCGAAGCCGCACCCATGCTGCCGACATCAGCCACCCATAGTCACGCCCGTGACTCACCAAGTCACGCCCGTGACATACCAAGTCACGCCCGTGTGCAGCCATGTTTGACGGCCAGACCTTCCAGAAGGCGGCGAATACAGCCGAGCAAATGTCACGCCCTAAGTCACGGCCGTGACATTCAAGTCACGCCCGTGACCTAGGGCGTGTAAAACTCAAATTTTCCCTATAAATAGAGGGGCTCGGCTGAAGTAATTTTCATCCAAATTTTGAGTGGTTTTTGTTGTATTGTGAGTTCTTTTGAGTGATTGTGAGCTTCTCTTCTGCATTTCAGTTTAAGTTCGTTTGTAGTTTTTTTTCGTCTTCCTAGTCTAGTTGTAATGCTGATTTCAGAAATAAAATGATGTTTTTCTCATTTGGATCATCTTCTTTTTATTAATGTTAGTGTGTGTGCGTGTATGAGTTTAGCTTTATTGCTTTCATAATTTAGTTTTATTGCTTTTATAGTTAGTTTTATTGCTTTCATAATCTAGGTTTACTGTTTTCATAGCTTAGATTTACAAGCTTTCATAAAATAGTTTTATCGTTTTCTTTTTCGCCTTATTTTATCGCTTTCATTTTAAACGCTTTCTTTTTCAGTTTCTTTTAGAGTGTGTGCGTGTATGAGATAGTATTTTCCTTTTTTGTAGCTTAGTTTTTATTTCAGTCTTTATATAACTGCTATATACCACCCCCTTCTCAAATAAGAGGCTAATTTACTTTAGCACTTATTTAAGTCGGTTGGGACGGATATTATTTCTGCACCTTTATAAGTCTTTTCATTTCTATACCACCCCCTTCTTAAATAAGAGGCTAATTTACTTTAGCACTTATTTAAGTCGGTTGGGACGGATATTATTTCTGCACCTTTATAAGTCTTTTCATTTCTATACCACCCCCTTCTTAAATAAGAGGCTAAGAACTTTTTAGCACTTGTTTAAGGTGGTTGGGACGGATATTATTACTGTTTTTATATAAGTCTTTTTATTTCCTTTTTATCCGCTTATATCCGCTTTAATTATCAAACATGTATTTTTCAACCGATAATGCCGTCTCCATTCCGATGAGTGGCTAATTTCCTTTAGCGCACGACGTCGAAGAGCATTGGGACACAAAAATAGTTTTTCTATAAAAATTAAAACATCTCTTTCTAAAATAATTAACGCTTAAGGTTTACCCGAGAATCACGTTGAGTGGAGCCACATAATCGATGTGTGGTTTTCATTTCCGTTTTCGTACCTAGTTAGCCGAGAGGCTCGTGTGTACGGACTGATCACTCACGGGTAAAGAGAAGTGCGCTCTACCCTCGAGAGAGGACGAGGTAACTCTCCCGAATTGGAAATAAAAACCCAATAGCGGGGTTCGCAACATAAAGCGAGTATTAAGAACATTCGATTGTAGAACGAGAGTTCGGTCGAATATTCATAATCTCAGGTGGGCGTACCCTCGAGAGAGGAGCGTTCATAATTATGGAACCTCCACGGCCAAGTCATCTTAATATTTTGAAAAGTCATCACTTTTAATTCTACGAAAAATCTATTTTCGTCTCAAGGTAATTCGACGTCGCGCGCTATATTTCTCATCACTTAGAACTCTAGTAAATCGCTTAAATCATCTTTCGCATTTTATCATTTAGAACTCTAGTTAAATCAACTAAAAATATTATTCCGATAAAATAATAGTTCGTCCCTCGAAGTAGCATAATCAACACGACCCGCGGAAATATACGATCCCGATATTTTCTAAAAATATCCTGTATTACTTGCGATAAGGTATACTTGCCTTTATCAAATGATTAATTTGGACTAAAAATTCAAACACAGCTTTTCAAACTCATTTAGTGCAAAACTCTCCTTTTCTACTATTCAATTCAATAGAATTCGGCATTGTAGCCGAAGCGTAATTGTCAATATTCCGAAAGAAGAAAAAGATCGTTACTTCTATCCTTCGATAGGATAACGGTTAATTTCTCAAAGTAGGAGTACTTGCGAGACTCTTCGAAAATATCCGCCAATTCTAAACTCTTAATATAAAGGTTATCTTTTATTTATAAAACAAAAAGAAGAAGCCCAAGTAATCATCAAGTTTTTGGCGCCGTTGCCGGGGAGCTTTGTGTTGTTATTTGAAAGTAGGAACTGCTATTAATTTTATTCCTTATCTATATATTACAAAAAAAAAGGCACAAAAAAAAAAGAGGTCACAAAACTAATAAAAAAAAATTATATAAATATAAAAACTTATATTAAAAAAAAAAAATATAATAATAATAAAACAGAAAATCCAAAAATATTATTTTTTAGTTTATGACCCGAGGAAACTCCTCGGACGATTCGACTATTCCTTTTGACCCCGAAATCGAGCGCACTCTTCGTGAGCGCATCCGATCTCGTGATCAAAACTTACTCGAAACCCCCAAAGAGTCAATCAGAGATACTGTAAATATGGGCGATCCAATTCCAAATGCGGCCCCGGCCCGGACCATGGCATATTATGCCCGGCCGAATTTGGAAGATACAGGATCCAGTATTACTCGCCCGACAGTTAATAATAATAATTTTGAAATAAAATCCAGCATAATTCAAATGGTACAACAGTCGATTCAGTTCGACGGTTTGCCAGATGAGGACCCAAATCAGCACCTTTCAAACTTTTTAGAAATATGCGACACCTTTAAAATTAATGGCGTCACTGATGACGCCATTCGTTTACGCTTATTTCCATTTTCGCTACGGTCAAAGGCCAAATCATGGTTGACTTCTCTTCCGAGAGGGTCCATAACCACGTGGGCCCAATTGACGGAATTTTTCTTAACTAAGTATTTTCCTCCGTCAAAAACCGCAAAACTACGCACGGATATCACATCCTTTATGCAATTCGATTCCGAGTCTCTTTATGAGACTTGGGAGCGTTTTAAGGAATATTTGCGTAGGTGTCCTCATCACGCGCTACCAACTTGGCTACAGGTCCAAACGTTTTATAATGGCTTAAATTTTTCTACACGGCAGATGATTGATGCGGCTTCCGGGGGAACGTTAAACAACAAAACCCCAGAGACCGCTCAAGCTCTGATCGACGAAATGGCCATGAATGCGTACCAATGGAACGTGCCAAGGTCGCGTCCTACTAAACCGGCTGGTCTTTTTGAAGTGGACGCCACTACTTTCTTAGCCTCACAGGTAGAGCGGCTAAGTAAGCAGGTGGCGGAGATGACTGTTTCCTCCTCCACTCCCGCTTGGAATAATAATAATAATAATAATAACGTAATCGAAGAATCGGTGGATTACCTCGGTAATCCGGTTAGGCCCCCCTTCAACCCTAATAACAACCCGTATAGTAATACTTATAATCCAGGTTGGAGGAGCCACCCTAATTTCTCCTGGAGCAATCCTAACAATGCTCAGAGGCCCCCAAATATGAATCCTCAGGGATTTCCGCAAGGATTTCCGCAGGGATTCCAGCCTCCTCCTCCAAAACCTTCACCGCTCGAAGATATTTTGTCTAAATACATCGCGTCCAACGATTCAAATATCCGGAATCTTACCGGATCGATTAAAAGCTTGGAAAACCAGGTTGGACAACTTGCAAAGATGGTCTCCGAGCGGCCATACGGAGCTTTACCAGGGAATACAGAGCCAAACCCAAGGGAAAATGCCAACGCTATAACCCTTCGAAGCGGCAAGGAGGTCGTCTCCCCATTGCGGGTTGAGCCTAAGGTATGCATTTCGCCTCCGACCCCTCCACCCTCTTCTTCGATTCTAATTGCTCCAGCTTCTCCGGTTGTGCCAAATGTTTCGAGTCCTCGAATTCCTTACCCGTCTAAAATTAATAAAGAGAAGGAGGACGAAAATTATCAAAAATTTTTGCGTATTTTAAAACAAATTCAAATAAACGTCCCCTTCTGCGAGGCACTCTCCCAAATGCCGAAATATGCGAAATATCTTAAAGAGTTGCTTTCTAATAAAAAGCGACTCGAGGATGTTTCGCGTGTTTCCCTTAATGCGGAATGTTCGGCTGTTCTCCTTAACAAATTGCCGCCAAAACTAAACGACCCGGGACGGTTCTCCATCCCGTGTCTCTTTGGCAATATGTTAATAAAGTAAGCTCTTGCAGACTTAGGCGCCAGCATCAATTTGATGCCTTTTTCTCTTTTCAAAAAACTCAATTTAGGCGTCCCGAGTCCGACAAAAATGAGCATCCAACTCGCGGATCGCTCGGTAAAGTACCCAATCGGGGTAGCGGAAGATGTTCTGGTCATGGTTGACAAGTTTATCTTCCCGGTAGACTTTGTCATCCTGGACATAGAGGAGGACGTCGAGGTACCCATCATCCTCGGTCGCCCCTTTCTCGCAACCTCCCGTGCGTTAATCGATGTCAGTAACGGTCGCCTCCTCCTTCGAGTTGGAGACGACGAAGTTACTTTACATATCAACCCCTCCATGCGGAACTCACTATCGAATGATGATTCCTGTTTCAATTTGGAATCCGCGTTTGTGGACGAGTGTTCTTCTCTTTCAGAATTGCTATCCTTAATGATAGACGATTCGGATCTGGCGAATCAACCTCCTTTAGAAGAATTACCGCCAGATTCGCCTTTCGAGCCTTTCGACTCGAAAGATTTAAAAATCTCCACTTCCTACGAAGAACCTCCGGTCTTGGAGCTTAAGCAACTCCCCGACCATCTAAAATATGCTTTTCTAGCCGCGAACTTAAAGCTTCCGGTTATAATATCTTCTACTTTAACTGATTCAGAAACATCCGAATTGGTTGAAGTTTTATCTAAACATCGCCGTGCAATTGCATGGCAAATTTCCGATATCAGGGGAATTAACCCCTCATTCTGCTCCCACAAAATTTTTCTCGAAGAAAACCCCCGCAAAACAATTCAGCCTCAACGACGACTTAACCCGAACATGCGGGAAGTCATTAAGACTGAAATTATTAAACTCCTTGATGCGGGGATTATCTATCCTATTTCCGACAGTACGTGGGTAAGCCCCGTACAAGTCGTCCCGAAAAAGGGCGGTATAACGGTCGTGGCAAACACGAATAACGAATTAATCCCAACTCGTACTGTTACGGGTTGGAGGGTGTGCATCAACTACAGAAAACTAAACGATGCCACCAGAAAAGACCACTTTCCGTTACCGTTTATTGATCAAATCTTAGAGCGTCTCTCCGGTCACCCTTTTTATTGCTTCCTTGATGGTCTCTCGGGATTTTTCCAAATCCCTATTTCACCCGAGGACCAAGAAAAAACGACTTTTACTTGCCCTTTCGGCACCTTCGCATATCGGAGGATGCCGTTTGGCCTCTGTAACGCGCCAGCTACATTCCAAAGATGTATGCTGGCAATATTTGGCGAGCTAGTAGAAGACATAATGGAAGTCTTCATGGATGACTTCTCCGTCTTTGGAAACTCTTTTAAAAATTGTTTAAAAAATTTAGATAGAGTCCTCCAACGGTGCGAGGAGACGAACTTAGTCTTGAACTGGGAGAAATGCAACTTCATGGTCCGAGAGGGTTTAGTCCTCGGCCATAAAATTTCTTCCAAGGGGATGGAGGTCGATAAGGCCAAAGTCGCTATAATTGAACAACTTCCTGTTCCTTCGAACGTCAAATCAATTAGAAGTTTTCTTGGCCACGCAGGTTTTTATCGGCGGTTCATTCAAGATTTTTCAAAAATAACCAAACCGCTAACTCACCTCCTGGAAAAAGATTCCCCATTCATTTTTGACACGGCCTGCGTAGAGGCGTTTAATTTTATTAAAAAGCAACTTATCAATTCTCCAATTCTGGTGGCGCCAGATTGGTCTCTTCCGTTTGAGATTATGTGCGACGCGAGCGATATCGCAGTAGGAGCTGTCTTAGGCCAACGCGTAAATAAATATTTTCATCCAATATATTACGCTTCTCGCACACTCAATGCCGCACAGGCTAACTACACCACAACGGAAAAGGAACTTCTCGCCGTCATCTTTGCTTTTGATAAATTCCGACCCTACGTAACCCTTTCACATGTAATCGTTTTCACTGATCACTCCGCCTTGAAATATCTTTTGGCCAAAGTTGATGCTAAGCCTCGCTTACTTCGATGGATCCTCCTTTTACAGGAATTTGACTTAGAGATCCGGGATAAGAAGGGGGCTGAAAATTTAGCAGCCGACCACCTCTCACGTTTAGAACACCCCGTCGCAGAAGCGCTCGTCGAACCCGAAATAGACGATCGATTTCCTGAGGAGCGCCTTTTAATCATAAATAATACCAAAACTTCTTCTACCCCTTGGTTCGCAGATTACGCGAACTATTTAGTCGCGCGGGTCCTTCCAAAAGATTTTTCGACTCAGCAGAAGAAGAAATTCTTCTCTGACTTAAAAAACTACTTTTGGGAGGACCCCTTTCTCTTTCGAATCTGCGCAGACCAAGTGATACGAAGATGTGTTTCCAGCGAGGAGGGTGCGCAAATATTGCGACACTGCCATGAGGGGCCGGCTGGAGGGCATTATCAAGCCAACCGGACCGCGCGGAAAGCGTTAGAGTCAGGCTTTTATTGGCCCACTCTCTTTAAGGATGCTCACACTTTTGTGATTATATGCGATAGCTGCCAGCGGTCGGGTAACATCTCCCGTCGTGACGAGATGCCCCAAAATTTTTATTTAGAATGCGAAATTTTCGATTTGTGGGGCATAGACTTTGTAGGCCCCCTACCTCCTTCTTTTAATAATCGCTATATCTTAGTGGCGGTCGACTATGTATCTAGGTGGGCGGAAGCGCAAGCTCTGCCCACCAATGATGCGCGAGTCGTCGTCCATTTTCTAAAAAAATTATTTTCTCGCTTTGGCACGCCCCGTGCAATAGTAAGTGATAGGGGCACGCACTTCTGCAATGCCCAGTTTTCAAAAATTTTATCTAAATACGGCGTCACGCATAAGCTCGCCACCGCCTATCACCCCCAAACGAGCGGCCAAGTAGAGGTAGTAAATCGCTAGATAAAACGCATTCTGGAAAAAACCGTCTCTTTAAATAGGAAGGATTGGTCCTCAAAACTCGACGACGCGTTATGGGCGTATCGTACGGCATACAAGACTGCTATCGGTTGTACGCCCTATCGATTAGTCTACGGCAAAGCGTGCCATTTACCGGTAGAATTAGAACACCGCGCTTTTTGGGCCTTAAAATTTTTAAATCTCGATTCGAACTTAGCCTCCGAGAATAGGAAATTCCAACTCAATGAACTCGATGAATGGCGTGCGAACGCTTATGAGAGTAATAAATTTTATAAGGAGCGTTCTAAGTTCTACCACGATCGAAAAATTAAATTTCCAAAAACTTTCGCGCCGGGCGATCTTGTCCTTCTTTATAATTCACGTCTTCGTCTTTTTCCGGGTAAGCTCAAATCCCGCTGGTCCGGCCCCTTTGCAGTCAAAGAGGTTTGGCCGTATGGGACCGTTCTTATCTCTCACCCCGAAAAAGGCGATTTTAAAGTCAACGGCCACCGTTTAAAACTATATCTTGCGGGCGATCCGGTGGACGGACACACAGAATCTTTAACCCTCCCCAATTTATAATCTCACCACGCCAAATGCGTCAAGCTACGCGACGGTAAACAAAGCGCTCGTGGGAGGCACCCCATATTTATCTAATATTTTTATTATGCTTTTTCTCTATTTTTGCAGGGTTTCTTCCGACCCCGCCAGCTTTACTTCAGGGAAGCCTTTTTGCTTCCTTTTTCCTTTTGTATATATTGCATTGTTATTTTCTCTTCTTCATACTTACATTACAACATTGGGGACAATGTTGGGTTTTACGTATGGGGGTGTATTTCCCGTTTTCAAAAAAAAAAAAAAAAAAAAAAATAATATGTATTTTTTGTAGTTGAAAAAAAAAAAAACAACAAAAAAAAAAAAAACAAAAAAAAAAATAAAAGAAAAAACTCCAAAAATAATAAACCCTACTTTACTTTTATTCTTAAAGCATTTAGTTTCGAGAGTATATGTTTGTGGATTTTCATAATCGCTAGTTTTACTATTTGTTTGTTTATCTAAGATCGATAGATTTAAACGTTCGGGGTTAAGTTTTAAAGAATATCTTGTGTTTTTAATTTAAATAGAGGCTTTGTTATCAAGCACTACTTCTACTAGCTAAAATAGAGACATGTGTATTATGTTAGCAAAACAACTTTAGACTGCAATTATCCCTACTTTATGTCTTCAGGAATCTAGGAATATTCAACTTACTAAGGTTGCTCTCAAAACTTTTTTTTATT
Organism: Dactylorhiza incarnata; assembly: GCA_033032865.1. NCBI lineage: Eukaryota > Viridiplantae > Streptophyta > Magnoliopsida > Asparagales > Orchidaceae > Dactylorhiza > Dactylorhiza incarnata. The sequence continues at coordinate 11,199,482 of JAWHQI010000015.1, forward strand.
ATTCTAGAATTTCTCTTGAAAACCCCTTGTATACACCAATTTAGCATGGCAAAAACACAAAAAGAAGAAAAAAAAAAGATCTTATGTCAATGGGAATACAAAAATTCCGTAAACATAGGCACCCAATATTTGTTAAAAGAAATCCTATGTCAATGGGAATTGCAAATTCCGTAAACACAGGCATTGGGTTAATTAAAAAGGTCAATTTTCCCTCGTCCCTCGTACACCAACGATGAGAGTCAAAGGAAACTTTATAAGAGGGGTGAGATGATACAATTCATCACCCCTAATCCAAGTACTCTTCTATTTGCCAAGGCTTCTTACCCCCTTTTCCCTTAACCAAATTATTGTTTCTAGTTTTAATTCAAAAAATCATTTGAGAGCATAATTAGTAACTTATATTTTTCCTTTATGTTTCTTTAAACAAAGGTTATTATAATTTCGATCAAATCTCGTTTACTAATGATTGCAATTTTGTTTGCTATTTGGTTAATTAAGAAGTCTTTTGGCCAGGACATTTCTTCTACTTAAATCATTTGCATAATTTAGGACTTAACTCTTATTACTCCGAATTTTTATTTTTCAGTCTCTTATGATTAAAATAAAACGATAGCCAAAAATTAGAACTTATGTTAATCCCGTATAGATCTCTCTTACTTTTGCCCTGGAATAGCAAAAGCTTAAGTATGGGGGTATTTGATAAGTAATAAAATATATGTATTTTTGGTATAAGTATTAGTTTAGTTTTAATTAATATTGTGAATTTTCTATGTAAATTAATGAATAAATTGCTTCTTTATTATTTCTGGTTTCTAACTTAGTTTTATTTTTGTTTTTGCAATTTTTTGCAAAATTTTCACAGGTCACGCCCTCAGACACGCCCGCGACCAAGGGCGTGTAATTTTAAAGATCAAATATCAACGGGACGGCTCAATTCAGATCAAATCCCGACAAATCGCTAAAGTCACGCCCGAGGCCACGCCCGTGACCAAGGGCGTGTAATTTTAAAAGCCAAATTTCCAGCTGGCAGCCGTTTTCAGGTGAAATCTCGAAGAGTTGATCAAGTCACGCCCGTGACTCTACAAGTCACGCCCGTGTTCCAGCAGAGTCACGCCCGTGAGCCGCCAGCGCGTCACGTCTCGAAGCCGCACCCATGCTGCCGACATCAGCCACCCATAGTCACGCCCGTGACTCACCAAGTCACGCCCGTGACATACCAAGTCACGCCCGTGTGCAGCCATGTTTGACGGCCAGACCTTCCAGAAGGCGGCGAATACAGCCGAGCAAATGTCACGCCCTAAGTCACGGCCGTGACATTCAAGTCACGCCCGTGACCTAGGGCGTGTAAAACTCAAATTTTCCCTATAAATAGAGGGGCTCGGCTGAAGTAATTTTCATCCAAATTTTGAGTGGTTTTTGTTGTATTGTGAGTTCTTTTGAGTGATTGTGAGCTTCTCTTCTGCATTTCAGTTTAAGTTCGTTTGTAGTTTTTTTTTCGTCTTCCTAGTCTAGTTGTAATGCTGATTTCAGAAATAAAATGATGTTTTTCTCATTTGGATCATCTTCTTTTTATTAATGTTAGTGTGTGTGCGTGTATGAGTTTAGCTTTATTGCTTTCATAATTTAGTTTTATTGCTTTTATAGTTAGTTTTATTGCTTTCATAATCTAGGTTTACTGTTTTCATAGCTTAGATTTACAAGCTTTCATAAAATAGTTTTATCGTTTTCTTTTTCGCCTTATTTTATCGCTTTCATTTTAAACGCTTTCTTTTTCAGTTTCTTTTAGAGTGTGTGCGTGTATGAGATAGTATTTTCCTTTTTTGTAGCTTAGTTTTTATTTCAGTCTTTATATAACTGCTATATACCACCCCCTTCTCAAATAAGAGGCTAATTTACTTTAGCACTTATTTAAGTCGGTTGGGACGGATATTATTTCTGCACCTTTATAAGTCTTTTCATTTCTATACCACCCCCTTCTTAAATAAGAGGCTAATTTACTTTAGCACTTATTTAAGTCGGTTGGGACGGATATTATTTCTGCACCTTTATAAGTCTTTTCATTTCTATACCACCCCCTTCTTAAATAAGAGGCTAAGAACTTTTTAGCACTTGTTTAAGGTGGTTGGGACGGATATTATTACTGTTTTTATATAAGTCTTTTTATTTCCTTTTTATCCGCTTATATCCGCTTTAATTATCAAACATGTATTTTTCAACCGATAATGCCGTCTCCATTCCGATGAGTGGCTAATTTCCTTTAGCGCACGACGTCGAAGAGCATTGGGACACAAAAATAGTTTTTCTATAAAAATTAAAACATCTCTTTCTAAAATAATTAACGCTTAAGGTTTACCCGAGAATCACGTTGAGTGGAGCCACATAATCGATGTGTGGTTTTCATTTCCGTTTTCGTACCTAGTTAGCCGAGAGGCTCGTGTGTACGGACTGATCACTCACGGGTAAAGAGAAGTGCGCTCTACCCTCGAGAGAGGACGAGGTAACTCTCCCGAATTGGAAATAAAAACCCAATAGCGGGGTTCGCAACATAAAGCGAGTATTAAGAACATTCGATTGTAGAACGAGAGTTCGGTCGAATATTCATAATCTCAGGTGGGCGTACCCTCGAGAGAGGAGCGTTCATAATTATGGAACCTCCACGGCCAAGTCATCTTAATATTTTGAAAAGTCATCACTTTTAATTCTACGAAAAATCTATTTTCGTCTCAAGGTAATTCGACGTCGCGCGCTATATTTCTCATCACTTAGAACTCTAGTAAATCGCTTAAATCATCTTTCGCATTTTATCATTTAGAACTCTAGTTAAATCAACTAAAAATATTATTCCGATAAAATAATAGTTCGTCCCTCGAAGTAGCATAATCAACACGACCCGCGGAAATATACGATCCCGATATTTTCTAAAAATATCCTGTATTACTTGCGATAAGGTATACTTGCCTTTATCAAATGATTAATTTGGACTAAAAATTCAAACACAGCTTTTCAAACTCATTTAGTGCAAAACTCTCCTTTTCTACTATTCAATTCAATAGAATTCGGCATTGTAGCCGAAGCGTAATTGTCAATATTCCGAAAGAAGAAAAAGATCGTTACTTCTATCCTTCGATAGGATAACGGTTAATTTCTCAAAGTAGGAGTACTTGCGAGACTCTTCGAAAATATCCGCCAATTCTAAACTCTTAATATAAAGGTTATCTTTTATTTATAAAACAAAAAGAAGAAGCCCAAGTAATCATCAGATAACTCGCCAAGATGTTCTCCAAATGCCAGCAGGGAGCTCTACCGGGCAATACTGAGCCCAATCCACGGGAGAGCGCCAACGCTATAACCCTCCGCAGCGGAAAGGAGGTAAAAAGTTCAAATTTGGCCGAGCCTAAGGTAAACGTTTCAACTTCATCTCCGCAAGTATTCTTAAAAATCCTTCTATTCCTTATCCTTCACAATTTAAAGATGAACGCAATGAGGAGCAATATAGAAAATTTACTGAAATTTTTAAACAAATTCAAATAAACGTGCCATTTTTCGAAGCAATCGCCCAAATGCACAAATACGCAAAATATCTAAAAGATCTACTTTCCAATAAAAATAAACTTCAAAATTTTTCGATTATATCTTTAAATGCTGAATGCTCGGCAATTTTATTAAATAAATTACCGCAAAAATTAAACGATCCGGGACGGTTTTCCATCCCGTGCTTGTTCGGTAATTTCTTAATAAAACACGCCTTGGCAGATTTGGGCGCTAGTATAAATTTGATGCCATTTTCATTATTTAAAAGGCTTGGTTTGGGCACTCCAAGCCCAACCAATATTAGCATCCAACTAGCAGACAGATCTATTAAATACCCGATAGGGGTGATTGAGGACGTGCTTGTCAAGGTTGACAAATTTATCTTCCTGGTAGATTTTGTCATCCTAGACATTGAGGAAGACGCCGAAGTCCCAATTATACTCGGACGTCCTTTCCTCGCCACCTCTCGGGCAATCATTGATGTTAGTAATGGCAAACTTCTCCTATGAGTTGGGGATGAAGAAGTAACTTTTAGCATTAACAACTCTATGAGAAATTCGTTTTCTAATGACGACTCTTGCTTCACTTTAGAATCAAATTTTGAAGAAGAAATAACGTCATTTTCTGAATTAATTTCACCCTTATTTGAAAATCCGGAAATTGAAAATTCAATGACGGCTTAATCCAAATATGAAGGACGTCGTTAAGGCCGAAATAAAAAATTTATTAGATGCGGGAATTATTTACCCAATCTCTGATAGCACTTGGGTTAGCCCAGTGCAAGTTGTGCCTAAAAAGGGTGGAATAACGGTAGTCACAAATGAAAATAATGAGTTGATCCCGACCCGTACTGTTAAGGGTTGGCGAGTATGCATCGATTATAGAAAATTAAATGATGCTACCCGCAAGGATCACTTTCCGTTACCTTTTATTGACCAAATTTTAGAACGCTTATCCGGTCACTCACACTACTGTTTTCTCGATGGTCTTTCGGGATATTTTCAAATCCCAATTGCACCCGAAGACCAAGAGAAAACCACATTCACCTGTCCGTTCGGCACCTTCGCATATCGAAGAATGCCGTTTGGTCTTTGCAACGTGCCGGCTACATTTCAACGATGTATGCTGGCAATTTTTAATGAACTTGTAGAAGACGTCATGGAAATTTTCATGGACGATTTTTCCGTTTTTGGCGATTCATTTAAAAATTGTTTAAATAATCTTGATCGTGTTCTTCAACGCTGCGAAGACACAAATTTGGCACTCAACTGGGAGAAGTGCCACTTTATGGTCCAAGAGGGATTAGTCCTTGGGCATAAAATTTCTAATAAGGGGATCGAGGTCGATTGGGCCAAGATCGAGGTCATAGAAAAACTTCCCCCTCCTACCAATATAAAATCTATTAGACGTTTTCTAGGACATGCGGGTTTTTATAGACGGTTTATAAAAGATTTCTCAAAAATTTCGAAACCACTAACTCATCTTTTGGAAAAAGAATCTGCGTTTAATTTTGATGACGAGTGTTTGAAAGCGTTTAACAAAATAAAAAATGAACTAATAAATTCCCCTATTTTAATCGCGCCAAATTGGTCTCTTCCATTTGAAATCATGTGCGATGCGAGCGATTTTGCTGTAGGTGCAGTTTTAGGCCAACGGGTGAATAAACATTTTCACCCAATCTATTACGTAAGCAAAACGCTAACATCCGCACAAGCAAATTATACAACAACGGAGAAAGAATTTTTGGCAATAATTTTTGCGTTTGACAAATTTCGATCATATTTAACGCTTTCAAAAGTTATTGTTTTTACAGATCACTCCGCTCTCCGGTATTTACTACAAAAAGGAGATGCAAAGCCTCGACTGCTAATGTGGATCCTCCCTCCTCTACAAGAATTCGATTTGGAGATCCAAGACAAAAGGGGAGCGGAGAATGTTGCGGCCGACCACCTCTCATGGTTGGAGAATCTGGCTGCAGGAGCACTAGTGGAAGCCGAAATTGAGGACAAATTTCCTGAAGAGCGCGTCCTTGCCATCGAAAAGGTAACGACTTCTTCCACCCCTTGGTACGCGGATTTGGCCAACTATTTAGTGGCCCGGGTCCTACCAAAAGATTTTTCAAGTCAACAAAAGAAGAAATTCTTTTCAGATTTGGAAAATTATTTTTGGGAGGACCCCTTTTTATTTCGTGTCTGCGCGGACCAAGTGGTAAGAAGGTGTATTTCGGGCGAGGAAGGCGCCCAAATTCTGCGGCACTGCCACGAAGGGCCAACCGGTGGCCATTATCAAGCGAACCGGACCGCAAGAAAGGCGCTAGAGTCGGGCTTCTATTGGCCCACCTTATTTAAAGATGCTCACAATTTCGTGAGTAATTGTGATCGGTGCCAACGGTCAGGTAACATTTCTAACCGGGACGAAATGCCCCCAAAATATTTTTTTAGAATGCGAAATTTTTGATCTTTGGGGAATAGATTTCGTAGGTCTTTTACCCTCCTCTTTTAATAATAAATATATCCTTGTTGCGGTCGAATACGTGTCAAGGTGGGCGGAAGCACAAGCTTTTCCCACTAATGACGCGAGAGTCGTCGTAAATGTTTTAAAAAAATTATTTTCACGATTTGGCACACCCCGAGCACTAATTAGTGATCGGGGCACACATTTTTGTAACAACCAACTTGCTAAAATTTTAGCAAAGTATGGAGTTACCCACAAGCTATCTATCGCCTGCCACCCACAAGCAAATGGCCAAGTGGAGGTGGTGAACCGTGAACTTAAAAGAATTTTAGAAAAAACTGTGTCCGTTAATAGGAAGGATTGGTCGCTAAAATTAGACGACGCTCTATGGGCATATCGGACAGCGTACAAAACCGCCATCGGATGTACACCGTACCGATTAGTCTATGGAAAAGCTTGTCATCTACCGGTTGAATTAGAACATCGCGCCTTTTGGGCGCTAAAATTTTTAAATTTGGATTTAAACTTGGCCTCCGAGCACAGAAAACTACAATTAAATGAATTAGACGAGTGGCGCGCAAACGCCTATGAAAATAATAAGATTTATAAGGAGCGCACAAAATTTTATCATGATAAAAAAATCAAAAATCCAAAAACTTTTTCACCGGGAGACTTAGTCCTATTATTTAATTCAAGACTTAGGCTTTTTCCGGGTAAATTAAAATCACGATGGTCCGGTTCCTTCATAGTTAAATAAGTTTGGCCATACGGAACGGTGCTAATAGAGCACCTGAAAAAGGCTCTTTCAAAGTCAACGGACAACGCTTAAAATTATATCACCCGGGCGACCCAGCGCCCGGAAACATCGAAACCATTCACTTCCAAAATCTTTAAAATTACCACTTAGTCAAGCTACACGACGGTAAACAACGCGCTCTTGGGAGGCAACCCAATGTTAACCTCTTTATTTTTGTCTTTCTTTTCTTGTTTGTTTTTCTAATTTAACTCTGTAGGTGTTTGACCGGCAACCCCGACTACCATTCAGGGAAGCCTTCTTTACACTTTACTAATTTATCTTGATTTTTCTTTAATGTCATGTTTTTTTTAGTTTTATCTTTCATACTTAGTTTTAAACATTGGGGACAATATTTAATTTTAAGTATGGGGGTGTAGCACAGCTTTCTTTGTAGTTTTACTTGAAAAATAAAAACCAAAAAAATTATAAAAAAAAAACTGAAATTAAATTTCTTGGAAAGGACGCTTTGGGCTTGAATTCCCATCATAGCCTCTAGTACCTTGCAAACCCTTCACCGGGCAGATCTTGGGAAGTCCAAGAACAAAAAAAAAAATCTATTAGAAATTGTTATTCATCAAAACTCCCACTTGCTAAATTGTAAGTTCTAAGTAGACTGTTTGTCATATGGACTAAAAATAATTTTGTGCTAGAATAGTTTTTGAAACTTTTGAGTAAAATTGTTGACTCATGTAGCGCTCCTAGTCTTATGCTTGTCTTTGAGTAGTTTTGGTGTAAAATTAAATTCTTGGCATAGATCTAAAATTATGTTTTATTAATTTGCATAGTAATAATTTATTTTACTTTTAAATTCGAATCCGGTCTTATCCAAAAGTAGTTTAGGTGAGTGTGTAAACGATTGTTAGAAAGCTATTACTCGAATTGAATAAAAGGGTGTCCTTTCTCGACGTCTAGAACTTGCCCCAAGCTATTTTTGAAACATGTGGGCTTTAGACAAATTAACTTTATGGAAATGATTTAGGCCTTTCTTTGGATAGTTTGAGCCTTTGCACCCAACCTAGATTTACCACCATTGTTCACACAAATTTGAGCCTTACACCTTTATTTGATCCACCCTCATCATTTCGGCACCAAAGCTAAAAAGCCCAAAACCCAAATGAACACTTTAAAATTTTGAGCTAAATATATATATATATATATATATATATATATATTTGGGTACGATTCTATGAAAGAAAAAAAATATTATGGGTATCAATTCAAAAGAAATGTTTAAATCTCAAAAAAAAGAAACAATAATCTCATAATGATATGCGGCCTAGGTATGCACATGCATACTTGGAATGATCCCAATTATGAAGATTCATGACTTAAATATAAGAGTATGAGAGTGTTTCCCCTTTACAAAAAATATGAGTATGGGGGTAAAGCTTCATTATTTTGTGGTGGTCATCATTTTCTTTTAGCTCAAAAATTTTGTTTAAGTGGAATGCGCCATTCATGTTTATCATTGTTTACCTCACCCTTAAACCCACGCCTCATAATGAACCCTATTTAAGTCCTAAAGATCCATAAAGTCGATTTAGTTCGAAGTGTAGTGGAGAAAGTGCAAACGGGCAAGCTTATGGCCGTCGACATTGATGGATTTCTTTGGAGGCCACCCCGAGCGTCTATGTCTAGTAATTTAAATCTCAGCAATCACGCTATTTTCTCCCTTCACATAACTTTTCGATTGACCGTCGACTCATTTTTAAAGTAATGATAAATAATTATAACGCATTTTTGAAGTATTTCATAAATTAGTATTTATGCCAAGAACATCTTTTTACTAAAATATCTATGCATGCCAGCATAATACTTCGCATTTTACTCTCTAGTCTCCATAATTCTATCTTGCATTAATTTTTCTTACCCTTATGAAAAATGGTTTGCTCGGGACGAGCAACGAGCAAGTATGGGGGTGTTTGATGAGTAATTTATTTACTCATCTTTTAGTATAGTTTTATTATTATTTTAATATGAAATTATGTATTTTATCTAAATTATATCATATAAATCTTTCATATATCAATTTCATAAGCTAACCTAAGTTTATTTTGTGTTTTCAGGTTTTCTGGTCATTTGGAGAAAAAAAGTACATTTACACGCCCCAGGTCACGGGCGTTAGCATGGGCGTGTAACCTGCGCAGTGTTCCAGACCTGTTTCTGCCACTCCGGGGACGTCCCATGAAGAATTCGCCAAGTACACGCCCCAGGTCACGGGCGTGACCAAGGGCGTGACCCAATGTCACGGCCACGACCCGCCACAAGCATCCGGAGCACGCCGCCACGTTAATTAAAATTGCACGCCCTCGGTCACGGGCGTGACCAAGGGCGTGACATCCAGCACACGGGCGTGACTTTTCCCGCGCCAATTTCCCGCCGAAGCTTCCCGCCAGCAGCACTTAATTGAGATTACACGCCCTAGGTCACGGGCGTGACCTAGGGCGTGACACGGCCGAAACGCCTGCATTGAAGCCAGACGGCGCCTTCTCCGCTCACTGCAAATCACGCCCCTTACACGCCCTTGGTCACGGGCGTGACCAAGGGCGTGTAACACCAAAAATTCAGCTATTTAAAGGGAGCTTTTCTAGATGTTTGGGGACGAATTTTGCGAGTTCTATGTTTATTTTCTTGCACTGTTTTTGTCATTCTTAAGCTTGTAATCTTCCTTCTTAGCTTGCACTTTCATTTCAGGTTTGTAACTTCTTGTTTCCTAGTTATAATTTCTTTTCGATTAATAAAATAGTACTTTTTCTCTTATTCTACTCTCAATCTTCATTATGCACTTCTTGTATTTCATCAATTCCTCCATCTGCATGAGTAGCTAAATTTCATTAGTACTCGGCCGAGATGATCCAAGGAAAATATAATTCATAATTTAGTTTAGAACTCCTTTTTCTCTTATTTAGATCGCTTAAGATTTATCCTTGAATTTATATTGATTGAGATTATATTATCGATATATAATCTCATTCTTGTTTTCGTAGTCAAATAATTGAGAGGTTTTGAGTTCGAATCGATCATTTCAAGGATAAAGAGATTTGAATGCACTCCTCGAGAGAGGACGACATAAATCTCCCGGATTGGAGTTATATCCAATAGAGGGGTTCACTTTGATAAAGCGAGTTTTAGGGGTTTCGATTCTAGAACGAGAGTTCGATTGATCAACCTAAACTCAGTTAGGCGTATCCTTGAGAGAGGTACGTTTATAAATCGGGAACCTCCACGGTCAAGCATTTCTTTTATAGAGGATTAGAAGTTTTATTTCTTTATTTATTTATTTTTCCAAGGTGATTCAAGGTTGAGTGCTAATCCTTTTTATCATAGTTTTAACAAATTATTTCTCTTTCTTGCAACCAACCAACCCAAGTTTCTTTCATAAAATAATAGAGATTTTTCGAAGAAAGAGTACTCAACCGCCCCGAGTCTAATACGACCTTGTTTTAATAACCTATACTACATTCGATACGGTACACTTGCCGTTATCATTCGCGGATATAGTTTTGCGCATCAAATTACTTGAATGTCCTCCCCCTAGAGAAGGATGAAGATTCTCCAGAGCAGGAAGGAAGTTCTCAACTTTTCTGACCTCATCTTCTCTGATCTCATCTTCTTTGACTATCTCCCCTCAGTCTCTGCAACAGATTCCTTCACCATAGGAATTTCATCAAGACCAAGTAATCCACCATAGGCTTCAGATGGTTCTTTCTGACCTTCAGAAGCTAGAGCATGAGGATTCTCCCCCTAAACAACTGCATCATAAATCCTGGGTGCATCATTGTGAGGTGAAGGTTGTCTTCTTGGTTCATTTTCAAATTCTTCCTCATCTTCATCATCCTTCCTTGCAACTTTCCTGGGGATTCTCCTCTCCCATTTGCTGAATATAGATGAATATATTATTTTGAGATGATGTATTGGCATACCCGATGAAATATCAAATTGGTTTATATCAATTTGATTTAAGTATAAAGTAATAATCCTTCCAAAATTTGGTGCCAACAAACTTTATTTTATCTTTTCAAATAGCATTGTTCCCCAATCCATTCTTTTCCTGCAAATAACTCCTGTCAAGAGCTTGAACATATCATTTGACAAGTAATCATGGGAATCTGTCTTGCATAATAAGACTTTGCCAATAATGTCTGTTAACAATTTTCCTTCTGCATTCATTGCTTTTCGTCGAATGGAAGTAGAACCTCTTTGTAAGTCACAAAAGGAAAAGCTCTATTGAAATCCCTATCCTCTAGAACATCTTCTTCTTCTACCACAAGTAGCCACATAAATTTGGTGATGAGGCTAGGATTAATTTGAACCACTGCATTCCTGACATGAGTTTTGATCATCGAGCTTTCTTGACGAAGTTGAGCATTTTTGAAAACCTCCAGAACTTCTCTGTCCTGAATACGACATGGATGCTCCAACAAAATGAGAGACTGGTGACTTCAAACATTAGAACCACATTCCTGAATTTGCTGAAGCACTTGCAAACCCTGTTCGAACAAGCTCTCCACCGACTTGCAAATTGTCAGAACTACTGCGCGCCATCGAAAATGAGAGGATAAATCGACGGGAGGAAGAGGATGGTGAATCGTCCGGATGGTTTTCCGTAAGTTCTAGAGGAATAGGTGTGTTAGTTCTGTGAGCCGCTTATAATATTTATATAGCCTTAAATGTTTTAAAGAGAGAGAGAGAGAGAGGCGCGTACCTGAAAAGTGACTCTTCAGATCCAATAAAAAAAGAATTCCTGAGTGACAAAATTCGTCGAAAGGACTGGGCTAATTCGTTGAAGTGATCCGAGAGACTGGTCCAATTCGTCAAAATAACTCGGCTAAATAAGTTGATTCATCAAAATTATGTGTAGACTCGATGAATTAGTCAAAATAACACGAGTAATTTCATCTTATTTCCTTGAATTCTTGAGTAAACAGAATTTTGTGAACTTGAGCAGATTTCCATAGTTTTTTCATGATTCCTTGTAGAGCATACCAAGTTCCATTTTGAAGTAGGTGAAGTTGGCGTCACCAAGTGGCTTCGTGAAAATATCTGCAACTTGCTTATCTGTCGAGACATAACTGAGATTAATGCCCATGTTCTCCACATGCTCATGGATGAAAAGATAGCATATCTCGATGTGCTTTGTCCAGCGTTGAGAGACTAGATTTTTAGCAATTGCTATTATACTGGACGAGTCGCAAAACATACGAATCTCCTTCATTTTTAGATTATAATCTTCAAGTTGATTCCTGGTCCACAGACGTTGTGACAGCAACTGCATGCATAGATATACTCTGATTCAGAAGTTGAGATTGCTGCATAATTCTTCTTCTTATTGCTCCAAGAAATAATCCTCCTTCCAAGAAATTGACAAGTCCTAGAAGTGCTTTTTCTATCATCCCTGCTACCTACAAAATCAGCATTTGAAAAACCAATTAGCTCGAAGTCATTACTTCCTTGGTACCATAAGTCAAGATTTGGTGTGCCTTTAAGATATCTCAAAATCCTCTTTGCAGCGGCATAATGAGATTCCTTAGAGTTCACCTAGAATCTAGCACATACATATGTTGAAAACATTATATCTGGTCTACTGGCAGTAAGGTAGAGTAAGGAACCAATTATTCTTCTGTACTTGGTTTCATCAAAAGATTTCCCTTTGTTGGGAACAATGCCCAACAATGTTCCTGATTTGAAGAAGTGCTCAGGACAATGATAAAAGATTATGTATTTGATGGAATGCTCAGTTTATGCTTGTAGAGATTAGATCTTATGTCCAGTACTTCTCCTATTTCACTAAGTCTAAAATCGACGAGAAGGACTAGACATATCGTCGAATAAGTACTCCTTTATCGTCAAAAGTTTACTCTCAGATAAGTAGAAGGTTCATGACAGTTATCGTCAAAATAATATGGACAATTCGATGATATCATTGTGACATCAAGTACACACGATCATCGTAAAGAACAAGAAGAATTGACCAAGTCCAGTGATGAATAGTAAAATATACGTATTTTCTATATAGTTTCTTATATAGTTTTATACAAAATTTGTAATATTTCTTGTTAATTATTGAATAAATGACTTGTTTTTTTACTTATATTTATACATATATATTTATATGTAAAAATGAATTATTTAAGTATATATTAAATAAAAGCTATATAATAAGTATGTAAATATTTATGTAAGTACTTTTGTAAAAATACTTATGTAAATGTATATGTAAATGTTTATGTAAATATATATGTATGTAAATGCATATTTTAAGTATTTAAAAATATATGTAAATATATATCTTTATAGTTTTTAAAACTATATATAAATATTTATGTAAATATAAGCTATAAATAAGTTAAAAAAATATAATAATAAAATTAACTATAGAAAAATTTAAGCTATATAAAGTTAGTTTATATATATGAATGTATGCCTTTATATTATATATATATATCTATATAAAGGCTTCATAAAAATAAAAATAAATAAATAATAATCATAACAATAATAATAATAATAATAAATAAATAATTAAGTTAGTTTTTCTATATGTATAATATAATATATCTGTAAATACTTATAATATAAATAATATATTTCATTCTTATACAGAATGACGAGCTTGGCCGAGTGGTGTGGTTTGGTTAACTTCGGCAAGTGCCCGGGTTCGAAACCTGGCCAGCACCATTTTGCGCGGATTTAATCCAGCTATCCGCACCCCACGCGCCAACTCCGTTCCTGCCCTACTGCCCGCGCCCATTCCTGCCCAGCTGTCCCGCCAGCTCAACCCACTGCCCGTGCCTTGCTGCCCTGCTGCCCGCGCCCGTTCATGCCCAGCTGTCCTGCCAGCTCAACCCGCTGCCCGTACCTTGCTGCCCTGCTGCCCGCGCCCGCCAGCATTCCAGCTGCCCTTCCAGCCCTCTAACCGCACCCACCATACAACCAGGTGTTCCTTCAAACCCCACCTTCTAGCAAGTGATCAATTCAAAATTGGCTACCCCACCTTCCAACCAGCTCTTTTTTATTTTTGGCACCCCACTTTTTGCCTATAAATAGATGGGGTAGGCCTTAGTTATTTGGGTTCACAAATTTTAATTAGTGTAGGGGATTTGTGTTCCACTTTTGGTTTTTTCCTCTCTTTGTTATCTATTGTCATCTCTTTGTTATGCAAAAATTTTTGGCTCAATAAAATAGATAAGTGTTTTTGTTATTGTTCATCTTGTTCTTCTTTTTCAAGTTCTTCATGTTCTTCCTCTTTTTTCTTTTCATGTTTTTAAGGTTATTTTCTTTTCTTAACTTTTGTAAGTGTGTGTGTGTGTGTGTATGAGCATAATTTTAAAAGCTTTCATAATTAGTTTTTTGCTTTCATAACTAGATTTTCAGCATTTTTTTATGCTTTCATAACTAGATTTTTCGCTTTATTTCTGCTTTCATAACATAGATTTACCGCTTTCTTTATCGCTTTCATAACTTAGCTTTTCATGCTTTCATAATCTATGTTTATTGCTTTCATAACTTAGCCATTTTTGTCTTTTCTATCACTTTTCTTGGTTTTTGCTAAACTCACACCAAGCCCGCGATTATTATCGTTATCATTTATGTTTTCAAATTAATGCAAACTCATCTTTTTAATATCCGATAAAACAATAGTCGTAGTGAAGTAACAATACTCGACGGGACCCAGGACTAAATATGACCTTGATATGATTTTTATCAAATATAATACACGCGATAGGTGCGCTTGCCTCCTGTTTCGTTTATTTTCTTATCAAGTTTTTGGCGCCGTTGCCGGGGAGTTTCATCGATATTGCGAAAAAAGTATACACTATTGATTTTATCATCTTTAAAAAAATCAACAAAATTAAACCCCCCCCCCCAAAAAAAAACCCCCAAAATATACGTTTTCTCTTTTTCTTAAGCTTTAATTTGTAAATATAAAAAAAATTAAAAACCAAAAAAATGATGAAATATTCTTATAAAAAAAAGCCAAAAAATTATTTTTTTTCCTCTTTCTTTTGTTAAGTATTGATATATAGATATATTATATCCTTTTTATAATCCATTATAAATAAACAAAAAAAATGATGATGAAAAAGTTAGAAAAAAATATATTTGTTCTTCTTTTTTCTTTTTGTTTTTCTACTAAGTTACTTTTATTTTTATTAAGCTTTAATTTGTATATAAATGTACATATAAGAAAACTCAAAAAAATGATAGGATTTCTATTTGTTTTTCATTAAGTTTTTTTTAAATGCATATTTGAAAACATATTATTTCAAATTTCAAAATGAAAAAAATAATAAAAGACTTTAAAACCAAAATCAAAATGAATTCTAGGAATTTTAAGATAGGACAATAAATAGTTTTCTCGAAGTAGGATTACTCGACAGAACCGAAAGGGGATTTTTGTCGATATTTTGAAAAGAGGAAACCCCGTTGCTTTTACCTTATTATTTCTACATTTTCTTCTTTGCTTTTCATCTTAAAGATTTTCTTTATTAATTTTGTTTTTTTTTCTTATGTTTTAATATAAATTTGAATATGCGTATTTTAAAACAACGATGAAAATACATTTAGAAAACTCCAAAAATATATATGGTTTTACTTTATATATATATTTCATCCTTTTTGTGATATAGAAAAAACCAAAACTCATAAATGTTCTTTTTACTTTGTTTTTCTCTTTTTTGTTCTTATTATTTTTGTTCCTTTTTTTAGTATCATTATGTATATAAATGTACATATAAGAAAAATCCAAAAAAATTAATATAATTATGTATCTTTCTTTTTGTAAATATCTTTTTCCTTTTTTTTCTTTCTTTCTTATTTTTATTTTTAGTTTTTATATATGTAAATATTTGGCTAAATTTTGAAAAAAAAATGATGATGATGGAAGAACAAAAAAATCCCACAAAAAAATTTAATTAAGTATTTTTGGCTTTCTTATTTTTTCTTTTTTCCTCTTTCCTTTTTCTTGCTTTTCTTTTTTGTTAAGTATTTATATATATTTTTATCATATTAAAAATCCAAAAAAAAAAATGATGATGAAAATATTGAAAAATCAAAAATATATGTTTTGTTTTCTTTCTTTGTTTTTATTCTCTTTCTTAAGTCTTATTACTTATTAAGTTTAATTTTGTATATAAATATGCATTAAAAAATGGTATGATTTCTATTTTATTTTCATTAAGATTATATATGCATATTTAAACAAAACAAAATAATACTCTAATTAAAATGATAAAATAATGGAAAATTTTGAAACATAAATCAAAAAGAATTTTTGGAATTTTTGAGATAGAATAATAGGTAGTTTTCTCGAAGTAGGATTACTCGACAGACCCGAAAGGGGATTTTTGTCGATATTTTGAAAAGAGGAAACCCTATTACTTTTATCCTTTCATTGCACTTCTTCTTCTTTGCTTTTTATTTTAAAGTTTCTCTTTATTTTTCTCTTTTTTATTAAGTATAAAGGTTTTTATATATATGCATATTTTAACAATGATGAAAATATATTTAGAAAACTTTCCAAAAAAATATATATAGTTTTGCTTTATGTATATATGTTTTTTTTTATTTTGCAACTAAGAAAAATTGGAAAAACAAATAAAAAACTTATATATATATATATGCATATGATTTTATCATTTTTATCCCCCCCCCCCATGTACATAAACCTTTATTATTATGTTTTAACATCTTTTGCAGGTAATTATTCCGGTTATCCCGTCTCCAAAATAGGGGCGTGCATTTTCCCCCTGCTTTTTCCCCCCTTGTATTTTCTTTTTCCTCTTTTTCATGCTTTTGTACATATATAGAATTGTTCCTCATACTTACTTCAACATTGGGGACAGTGTTGATTTTAAGTATGGGGGTATGGTATGATGTTTCCCCCTTTGTAATTATTGTCCCCCATTTTTACTTAGAAAAAACCAAAAAATGACAAAATAAATAAAATAGCAAAATTTGTTACAACATAAAAAATTATTTGTTATAACATAACAAAATTTGTTATGACATAATAAATTATGTTGCAACATCTTTGTGCCTCTTATAAATGTTTATGTCCCTCTTATAAATGTTTATAAATTATGTTGCAACATCTTTGCAACATCTTTGTCCCTCTTACATAAAATTCAAAAAATCCAAAAAAAGAATAAAACCCCTACTTTGCTTTTTGTTACTTCTAAGGCTAGGTTAGGTTTATCTTTAAGCGTTTTTTATTATTTTTGATTTACTAAAACCATTTTATTTGTATCATAGTTTGTAGGTTTAAATTTTTGGAATTTTAGTAGTAAAAATATTTTGTGATTTTAATTCAATTTGAGAACAAAATTTTTAGCACTACCTCGAGTTAACCCTAAATAGATTCGCTTTTGTATTAAATTGGCAAACCTTTTTTAGATTCAATTATTCTAACTCGAAACTTGTGAAACTTTAGGAATATTCTAATCTACTATATTTTGCTCTCAAATCCTTTTTTATTATTCTAGTTTTTCTTTTGAAACCCTCACCCCTTTAGCTTGGCATAAAAAAAAGTAAAAGAAGAAGTTTTAAAAGAAATCCTGTGTCAATGGGAATAAAAAGATTCCGTAAACACAGGCACCCAATATTGTTAAAAGAAATCCCGTGTCAATGGGAATAAAAAATAAAATTCCGTAAACACGGGCATTGGGTTTAGTTTAAAAAGATTTCAATTATCCCCCGTAAACCAACGCTGGGAGTCAAAGCAAAACCACCAAAATGGTGGGGTGAGAGGATTAAATCCATCACCCCTAATCCAAGCACTCTTCTTTTTGCCAAGGCTACCTTTTTTCCCCTACCCCTTAGCCAATAAAATTGTAGGCTAGATTTTAATTTAAAAAGTTTGCGAGAGCATAATTGGTAGGTTTTATTTATTCTTAAAAATTTTCTTTAAAAAGTTAAAGTTTTATATAATTCTACTCTAATTAAAGGCGCCAAAGACTGCAATATTCGACGCTATTTAACTAACTTTAGAAGTCTCGCTAAAACTTTTTCCCTCTTTTTAAATCATCTTCATAATTTAGGACTTACCTCTTTAAATCTCCTAAATTTATTTCGATCTCACTTTTGATTAAATAAAAACTTTAGTAATTAGAAATTTTATTAATGTCTTATAGGTATCCTTTACTTTTGCTCTGGAATAGCAAAAGCTTAAGTATGGGGGTATTTGATGAATAGTAAAATATACGTATTTTCTATATAGTTTCTTATATAGTTTTATACAAAATTTGTAATACTTCTTGTTAATTATTGAATAAATGACTTGTTTTTTTACTTATATTTATACATATATATTTATATGTAAAAATGAATTATTTAAGTATATATTAAATAAAAGCTATATAATAAGTATGTAAATATTTATGTAAGTACTTTTGTAAAAATACTTATGTAAATGTATATGTAAATGTTTATGTAAATATATATGTATGTAAATGCATATTTTAAGTATTTAAAAATATATGTAAATATATATATCTTTATAGTTTTTAAAACTATATATAAATATTTATGTAAATATAAGCTATAAATAAGTTAAAAAAATATAATAATAAAATTAACTATAGAAAAATTTAAGCTATATAAAGTTAGTTTATATATATGAATGTATGCCTTTATATTATATATATATATCTATATAAAGGCTTCATAAAAATAAAAATAAATAAATAATAATCATAACAATAATAATAATAATAATAAATAAATAATTAAGTTAGTTTTTCTATATGTATAATATAATATATCTGTAAATATTTATAATATAAATAATATATTTCGTTCTTATACAAAATGACGAGCTTGGCCGAGTGGTGTGGTTTGGTTAACTTCGGCAAGTGGCCCGGGTTCGAAACCTGGCCAGCACCATTTTGCGCAGATTTAATCCAGCTATCCGCACCCCACGCTCCAACTCCGTTCCTGCCCTGCTGCCCGCGCCCGTTCCTGCCCAGCTGTCCCGCAAGCTCAACCCACTGCCCGTGCCTTGCTGCCCTGCTGCCCTGCTGCCCGCGCCCGTTCCTGCACAGCTGTCCCGCTAGCTCAACCCGCTGCACGTGCCTTGCTGCCCTGCTGCCCGCGCCCGCCAGCATTCCAGCTGCCCTTCCAGCCCTCTAACCGCACCCCACCATACAGCCAGTTGCTCCTTCAAACCCCACCTTCCAGCAAGTGATCAATTCAAACTTGGCTACCCCACCTTCCAACCAGCTCTTTTTTATTTTTGGCACCCCACTTTTTGCCTATAAATAGATGGGGTAGGCCTTAGTTATTTGGGTTCACAAATTCTAATTAGTTTAGGGGATTTGTGTTCCACTTTTGGTTTTTTCCTCTCTTTGTTATCCATTGTCATCTCTTTGTTATGTAAAAATTTTTGGCTTAATAAAATAGATAAGTGTTTTTGTTATTGTTCATCTTGTTCTTCTTTTTCAAGTTCTTCATGTTCTTCCTCTTTTTTTCTTTTCATGTTTTTATGGTTATTTTCTTTTCTTAACTTTTGTAAGTGTGTGTGTGTATGAGCATAATTTTAAGAGCTTTCATAATTAGTTTTTTGCTTTCATAACTAGATTTTCAGCATTTTTTATTGCTTTCATAACTAGATTTTTCGCTTTATTTCTGCTTTCATAACTTAGATTTACCGCTTTCTTTATCGCTTTCATAACTTAGCTTTTTATGCTTTCATAATCTAGGTTTATTGCTTTCATAACTTAGCATTTTTTGTCTTTTCTATCGCTTTTCTTGGTTTTTGCTAAACGCACACCAAGCCCGCGATTATTATCGTTATCATTTATGTTTTCAAATTAATGCAAACTCATCTTTTTAATATCCGATAAAACAATAGTCGTAGCTTGAAGTAACAATACTCGATGGGACCCAAGACTAAATACGACCTTGATATGATTTTTATCATATATACTACACGCGATAGGTGCGCTTGCCTCCTGTTTCATTTATTTTCTTATCATCCAGTATCGTCGTGTCAACTGAATCACACGACGACATCGTTGTAAGGTCTAAGAAAGTTGAGTTCAAGATTTCGGCAATGTCGATGACATCATTGTAAAGAAGCCTTGTCATCGATAGGGCTAAGGGAGAACTCGTGAAGACAGCTTATAAAGGAAGAATGGCTTATCGTCAAGAAGGCAGAGTGATCAAGATGATATCGTCGAAAAGATAGTATGGTTTCAACAACATCGTTGAGAAGACCGCAAGTCACCTACAAGATTACGACGACATCTTTAAGAAGACTTCATGTTGTCATAAGTGCAAGTGCAGATGTGATATCTTGTATCGTTGAGATATCCTTCCGTAAAGAAGACTTAAAGATTTGTCCAAGTCCAAGATTGATCGGCATAACGATAAGTTCTGTCGTCGAGGTTTTGCCAATGTCGTCAAAACAGATCAAGACATTTCATATCGCGATGTCTGCATTTAATGCCGCCGCGCGATGGCCCAATCAGTGCGTGTTATTAAGGAACGGGCTTTGACACTTTAAAGGACATCATAGGAGACCATTAGTCGGCTCCTCAGTCATATAAAAGGGATAAGTGTCTGCCCTAAAATAACAACACAAAGAATTCGCACGAATCCAATAGAACAGTAACTCAACTGTGAAAAAGAAAGGAACAAGAACCAGAGAACAAGAACGATTGATCAAGTGTTCTCCAAGTTTCAGTCCATCAACATCGGCTGATAAGAAGTGTTCCAGATTGAAGAAAGAATTGAAGAGGAATCTGTGTTGTTCAAGAATATATCAAAAGAATTATCTTCAAGTCCAAGAAGCGAATCATCATCCGGCTAGAGAAGTTTTTCTCAAATCTTTTTCTATAGGGCTTGCGGGCCTGAGATTGTAGGATCTATTTCACATTTGAGTTGTAGGCCTTGAGGGGCTGAGTATTGTATTCCTTGATGGGCTGAGCTATAAGCCTTGAGGGGATGAGTATTATAGGGATTGAGGGCCTGAGTTGTAGGCCTTGAGGTGCTGAGTATTATAGGGCTTGAGAGCCTGAGTTGCAGGCCTTGAGGGGCTATGCTGTAGTGCTTGAGGGCCTGAGATTGTAGGGCTTGCATGCCTGAGTTTTTGGCAGAGTTTGTCGACCCTAACACACTATTAGAAAGGCGCAGAGGGATAGCGGACTACTCAAGACACCATGTCTTGAGGAACCACTATAGATCTGGTGTTCTTGTGTTATGTTTCTGTGGTTTATTTCTGTGTTGTGATAGATCTACATAGTTATTGTGCATAAATTCAAAAACAGTCCAATCACCTATTCTCCCCCCTCTAGGTGACAGTTCCATAACTAACAATTGGTATCAGAGCTAGGTTTATCAAAAAGTGACTTAATAGTCAGATCTAGATCAAGGAACTATTCACTATAGGTGGAGGTGCTCAACACAGAGAAATGAGATCCATGAAGCTCCCAATATGCACCAAAGAGAACTTTCCTATTTGGAAAGAAAGAGTAAGACTCTTCATGGAAGTTGTTGATCCCAGGGTATTTGTAGCTGTTCAAAAGGGCCCCAACACCCCCATGACTACTTCTACCATTGATCTTACTCAAAGCGTGCCAAAAAAATGCTGATATGAGCAAGGATGAGATTTCTCCGTTGAGCCTAGACAAGAGAGCACAAAACATTATTGTGAGTGCAATTGATGACTCAACCCTTCAAAATCTTATTCACTGCAAAACTGCTAAGGATATGTGGGACTCCCTAGTTGTTTACATGGAAGGGACTAAGGAAGTAAGGGATGACAGGAAATCCCTTCTGAATCAGGAATATGAGGCCTTAAAGAAAGGCAAAAATGAAAATTTCTCTAGCTGCTATGAGAGATTTTTTGAGATAGTCATTGGGCTGAAGAATTAAGGAAGAGAATTCACAATTTCAGATCTGAATGATAAATTCCTTAGATCCCTCACTAAGGAATGGGACATCAAAATTTGTGCAATAAGAGAAATGGGTCAACTAGGCAACATGGATCTAAAGAACCTATATGGGAGGCTGCTCTCCCATGAGCTTCAACTTAACACCAGAAAGGCTGAAGAAGAAAGCTAAAGGGGGAGCACCAGAGAAAAATTTGTAGCCCTCAAGGCTGAGAGCATGAGGAGGTCCCGGGATAAGACTCCTGTACACCATGATAGATCTGAAAGCAATGGAGCTTCTGATGCTATCACATCAGAATTTGACAACACTGATAAAGAGATGGCCTTCCTTTCTAAACATTTCAAAAAAACTGATCTATAGAAGGATAAGAGACAACCACAAACCATCCTCATCAATCTCTAGAAGATTTGGTCAATATGATAGATCTAAATCCTCAAGGGAGGACATGTACAAATCAAAACCTAGTAAATTTGATTTAACTAATACTATTTGCTATTCTTGTAATAAAGCAGCTCATATGATTGCTGATTGCCCTTCCAAAAAGAGGGAATCAAAGAACTATGAAGACAAAAGAAGGTCAAGGGACAAGAAGAAACCTGAAAAGGGGATTATAGCAAAGAAGATCAGAATCCTGAGTGATTCTGATTCAAGTTCCTCAGAAACTGAAGAGGAAGCACTTATTGGCCTTATGGACATAAATGGAGAAAACCAGGATGAAAATATCTCTCCCGGGAAGGTAATTATCAGAGCCCCTCTATCTGCTTCTGATTCTGAATCAGTAGAAGATTCCATGCATGATGATAAGGGTGAGTCTGCTACCAACAACACATCCTCAAGATCCTTACATGAGGTTGAAGCTGAACTGATTCAGCAATATGAAACTTTGTGGAAAGCTTTCAAGAAAAGCAAGAAACTCATCAAAGTTCAAACTAAGGAGTTAGATTCCTTGAGATCTACCCACTCTGAGCTCTTAGAGATAGCTGAGAAGCTGGCTGCTATGATGAAGGAGGTGGAAAGATTCAAGGAAGCCACAAAGCTCAAAAATGCTGAACTGGATCAGAAGAACAAGGTCATCAAGGACCTTGAGGAAATGCTGCTGGCTGAAAAGAAGATTGTTGCCAGCTTCTCCAAACCCAAGACTGTCCTTCCCATTATTGACAGTTTTTGTCCACCATTCAGAGCATGTGTAGGATTCAATAGTGAGACAGTCAAGGGTAAAGCCTCTGAAGAGCAACCCTCTATTAAGAAGGTGCTGCTGACATCAAATCCCTTTGACAAGGACTCTTCATATGGTCATCTGACCAATTCCTGCTCAGCAAGTGGCAGTAAGCCCTCTATTCCAAATAGAAGAGAAAGCTTTGGGCTAAGTGATTTTAAAGCACCCCATGAGGAGAACCAGATGAAGAATCCATGTGTCTTTGTCCATGGACCTGGAGCCACATCACTCAAAAGCAAGGGAAAGGCTGCTCCTACCAAGCCTGTTCCCAAGAAGGTGAACCAGAAGGTGGTGAGACCAGCTCCACTTCATACTCACACCTGTGAGGTTCACCCAAGACCTGATAGGCTAGCTATCTTCACTCCTGCCCACCAACATTGCCATCCTACTCAGATGGTGAGACAGAAGAGAAAATATAACAAGTATGAGTGTTGGTGCTGTGAGAAAGTGGGTCACATTGCCTTGGTCTGTTGGTTTAACACAACATGGCCTAATGCAAAGAGAGTGTAGAC
Source organism: Dactylorhiza incarnata (assembly GCA_033032865.1). Lineage (NCBI taxonomy): Eukaryota > Viridiplantae > Streptophyta > Magnoliopsida > Asparagales > Orchidaceae > Dactylorhiza > Dactylorhiza incarnata. The sequence continues at coordinate 11,222,883 of JAWHQI010000015.1, forward strand.
CAACCAGAGGTGTGCTGTTTCAGTTTATCCCCCTAACAGAAACCAAGGACCCAAATCAAATTGGGTGCCTAAGGGTAAGTATTTTTTCTTGCAGGTATGTCCAAATGCCAACAAATCTTCTATTTGGTATTTGGACAGTGGTTGCTCCAAGAATATGACTGGAGTAAGGAGCTATCTAAGAAACTTCACGCCTGTGGAGAGTGGACCAATAGTCATATTTGAAGGTTCCGAAAAAAGGGTGACCAAATGCTATGGTAACATTTCTAACGGCTTAGTCACCATCACTAAGGTAGCTTATGTGGAGGGATTGAATCACAATCTCATAAGCATAAGTCAACTTTGTGATCTAGGTTATGTTATTGTTTTCCACAAGTATAAGTGCTTAGTTAAGAAGTCCTTAGACTCTGAGGCTACCTTATCTGGAACTAGGAGTGGAAATGTATATTGCTTAAACTTCTTTCACACAAATTCTTCCATGCCTGTGTGTTTTGTGGCTAATGAGAAAGAGGATTTATGTGTTCAGTGGCACAAGAGACTTACACACATTAATTACAAAACCATAAGTAAGCTTTTCTCCCTAGACCTAGTTAGAAATGGACCCAATATTAAGTGCATTAAGGAAGGTCCTTGTGAGGCATGTCAACTTGAAAAGCAAACTAGGACCAGCTTTAAGAGCATTTCTAACAAAGATTCCACAAGGTGCCTATTTTTATTGCACATGGATTTGTTTGGTCCTATGTCAGTTCTCATCTTAGGACGGAAGTCTTATACCCTTGTTGTAGTTGATGACTACTCAAGGTTCACTTGGGTGTTATTCCTTAAAAAGAAGTCAGATACTCTTTGTCAGGCAGATCCAGAATGAAATGGGCTGCACTGTGGTGAAGTTCAGAAGTTACCATGGTACACAATTTCAGTCAGGGGCCATGACAGAGTTCTGCCAAGAGCTAGGTATCTCCCAAGAATTTTCCTCACCTAGAACTCCTCAACAGAATGGAGTTGCGGAGAGGAAAAATAAAACCTTGATAGAGGCTAGTAGGACAATGCTGAGTGACTCCTCTCTACCAGAATACTTCTGGGCAGAGGCTGTCAATACATCTTGTCATATAGTAAATAGGGCCTCCATCATCAAAGACAACAAGAAAACTCCCTATGAGCTGATGAAAGACAGAAAACCTATATTATCCTACTTCAGAATCTTTGGGAGCAAATGATATGTACTTAACAATGGGAAATCCATACTAACTAAGTTTGCTGAGAAAAGCAGTGAAGTTATTTTTTTGGCTACAACTCATATAACAAAGCATATATGGTGTACAACATCAATACCCAAGCAGTAGAAAAATCTGTACATGTTGTATTTTATGAGACTAGCCCCATTCATAGAGGCTGGTCTAGTTCTTTAGTGGATGCAGGCACATTAATTAGACAGATTGGAAAAGCTATCCATTGAAGACAAGGCTGAAACCTCAAGAAGAGACAAAGACTATTCAATACTGTTGAATTGGAAGAAGATGTTATAGAAGGATAAAAAACAGCTGAAGAATTACAACCTGAAGAACCTGCCATATAGGAGATCCCTAGAAGACTGCCTATTGCACTTAGATAAGTCAAACATCATCCTCAAGAGCAAATTATAGGAGATGTCACTCAAGGAGTGTTGACAAGGAGCATGGCCTTAAATGAAGCATTATACTTGAGTTTTCATTCTCAAATTGAACCCAAGAAATTTGAGGAAGCAAACCAGGACCCATTCTGGATTGCAGCAATGCAAGAGGAGCTAAACCAATTTAAGAGATGCAAAGTATGGAGGTTAGTTCCCAGACCTCAAGGACACAACATTATTGGAACCAAGTGAGTATATAGAAACAAGTTGGATGAGAATGGAGTCATCATAAAGAATAAGGCAAGGCTAGTAGCAAAGGGCTATAGACAGGAAGAGGGCATTGACTTTGATCAAACCTTTGCCCCTGATGCAAGATTGGAAGCTATCAGATTATTCCTAGCCTATGCAACCGATAAAGGATTCAAAGTTTACCAGATGGATGTGAAGTAAGCCTTCCTGAATGGTGACCTCAAGGAAGAAGTGTATGTAGAACAACCCTCAGGTTTTGTTGATTCTACTCACCCTGACTTTGTTTATTTTCGTAGAAAGGCCTTATATGGTTTAAAACAGACTCCTAGAGCCTGGTATGAGACCCTATCAAGTTTTCTCATTGAGAACAAATTCTCAAGGGGAAATATTGACAAGACATTGTTCCTAAGGGAAGTAAAGGAAGATCTTGCTAGTGCAGATCTATGTGGATGACATTATCTTTGGCTCTATATATGACAATCTCTGCATGAAATTTGCTAATTTAATGCAGGGAAAGTTTGAAATGAGCAGTATGGGAGAGCTCAAATACTTCCTAGGTCTTCAAGTGGAACAATCTGAAGATGGTATATTCATCTCACAGACCAAATTCACTAAAGAGCTGGTCAAGAAATTTGGACTGGAGAGTGCTTCTTCTATGAAGACTCCCATAGGATCCAATGTGTCTCTAGACAAGGATGAGAAGGGTCTACCCTTTGATGAAACCAAGTATAGATGCATGATTGGGTCCTTGCTTTACCTAACTGCCAGTAGGCCTGACATAATCTTTGCTACATGTGTCTGTGTTAGATATCAGGTGAACCCCAAGGAATCTCATTACACCTCTGTCAAGAGGATCTTAAGATACCTAAAGGGCACACCTAATCTTGGCGTATGGAACCCTACGAACAATGGGTATGAACTAACTGGCTACTCAGATGCAGATTATGTAGGGTGCAAAGAAGATAGAAAGGTACTTTAGGAACTTGTCAATTCCTTGGAGGAAGACGGATCTCATGGAGCAGTAAGATGCAGACAAGTGTAGCCATCTCCACAGCAGAATCAGAGTACATATCTACTGGGAGTTACTGTGCTCAGCTGCTATGGATCCAACATCAACTTGAAGACTACAACTTAAAGATGACCAAAATGTAGAACCTCGTGTTCGCCTCGAGCGAGAAGGCGAAACCAAGCTGGATTTCGCTGAGTCAAACTTCGAACCGGTAGAAGTCTAGCACGGGGACAAGCCAGGTGCGATCCCACCTAGGAGAGAGCGAACAGCGTGTGGGGGCGCTCACAGACCGCTCGCGTATGCTGCCCCTCGCGCAGCGCTTCAAGAACTACTCGGCGGCAGTGCCTCGAGGACTACTCGCGGCAAAAGCCGCGCTACCGCGAATGGGACAGGGACGCGAGCGGCGCTGTATAACCCCGGTATTCACCAGGAGATGGACGTAGACGAAATTCATTCTGCGTTTGACGAACGCCGAGCTTCTGTTGAGATCGGCGAACTCAGTTCAGCGTTCGATGAAATCCTTTCTGCGCTTGAGGAACTGAGACTTCAAATTCACCTTAGCGGTAGGGCTGAGAGGGCTAGCCATCTCAGCGGTTATTTCCGTCCCGTCTCGGCGGATCCGCTCGGACCTAGTTGACTCAGCGGTTTTCCTCCATCTGTAGCTCAGCTCGGCAAGCTCAATCTCCCTTCCAGTTCAGCGCTCTCACAAGGCCAAAGGAAGCTCACGGGAAGTTATGCAAGACCTGGCCTCGGTGGATGTCGCCGGAAGAGACACGGGTGGGGTCTTCACAGAACACCCGCCTAAGAGAGTGAAAGTGCACAGTTTACCTCACTAGAATTCTCTAGAGGGGGGGGGGGGTGAATAGAGATTAAAAATTATTTTGTGCAAAGTTTATATATTTATGTGTATGATCACAGATTATAGCTTCCCACACATCAACAAGAATTAAACAAGTAAAGAAAGTAAATGCAAGAAAAGAAATCACATCACAACACAAGAAAATATAGTGGTTCCCCAAACTTTGGGTAGTCCACTCTTCTACCGCCTTGGTAGGAATTCACTATCTTGTACTGAGTCTTTGGATAAGGAGACTCTTAGAACCACCCTGAGTCTTTTGACAAGGAGACTCTTAGAACCAACTGAGTCTTTTGACAAGGAGACTCTTAGAACCAGTACACTGAATTTTTTGAAGAGAGATTCTAAAAACTCTTTTACAATGTTATAAGTAAGAAAGAAAGAAAGAAAGAAATAAGAACAAGAATGAATCTTCTTCCTAGCAAGAAGATTGGAAGCACAAGAAGTAGTGAATGAAAATCTCTCTTCTATAGTGAGAAGGAGATTGTAAAAACTTTTCTCTCTTTTGAGAGAACTTTCAGAGTTTGCAGTAGAATGGCTTCTGAAGAAGAAGGAGAAGATGAAAGCTTTTTCTCTGTAGCACACTATCTCTTTTCTCAATTTTTCTCTCTATTCTCTTGGGAGCTTTTCCTCTATTTCAACTGTATGTGGTGGATCACTCAACTATCATTTTCTGCCGACCTCCTCTTTATTTATAGCTCTGTGTAAAAATAATGCTATTGGAGGATAATTAATTAGCAGTCAGAGAATTGGAAGAATAGAAATATTTCCATAATTAGCATACCAATAGAAGGAAAGAATTCATTCCAAATTCGAATAATATCCATAATGAGTTTTATCAGATTAGCCAAGAATCAAATAGAAGGAAAGAATGATTCAGAACGGCTATAAAATATTAACATTATTCCATATAAATCAGATCTATTGAAAGAAGGAAAGAGATCTGGCGCATATTTAAATTCTGTCATAGTAATCGACGTGCGTCGATTACTATTCGATGTAAGCGTCGAATTCATCCTGGCTGGACGTCGAGAGAAGAATAAGGAAGGTGCGTCGACTAAGGTACATCGACTTCTCTATATGCGTCGACTAGAAATCAGAGTAGCGTGGACAATACATACGTCGAAATCTTCCTAAAGTTACTTCGACTTAATCTGAAGGGAACGTGGACTACAGCTCGACGTTGCGTCGAATACTATTCGACGCATATTTGCTTAACCTTGTTTTTCTTTCTTAGAATTCATATTCAACTTAATTTAAGGGGTTAAGAGAAATCATTTTCCCCACAATCTCCCCCTATTTGTCTTAACCCTATTTAGAGGGAAATTGTACTAGCATAAAATCAATCCAGCACAGCATTTGTATAGAAAAGAAATATATCAAATAATCAAAAAGTGAAATTTAGAAGAAGAGATCAAATGTTCCAGAATCACATAAATATATGTCATGTTCATTCCAATTAGTACTCAAAAATATATCAGCATTGTTTTCAAATATTACTCAGGAGGGGTAGGAGGGGTCTTTCTTTTTCTCTTGAATACTACTGTTTTAGGAGAGGAGAGTTTCTCTTTCTCATTTGTAGGAAGTTCTCCTAGCTCCCCCTGGGTCTCAGCCATTTGCTCCCCCTGAGTCTCAGCTTCATTTATAAACACAGCTTCCAGCTCCCCCTGAAGTTCAGTTTCTTTATCTTTCTCACCATCTTCCTTTGCAGCCTCATTTTCTGCTCTGCTTCCCTCCCCTTGTAGTAGTGCCATTTGATTTGCAGCATCCCTTGCTATGTTGAGTACCTCTATTGTTTGTTCATCATTATGTAGCTCAGGTACTGTCTCATTCCCAAGGATTTTGTCAGATTTTGGAGGAGGGGACTTGTGAGAAAGAGATTTAGGATTGGAGGGTTGCTCTTCATCTAGATTCTCCCCCTTCTTGACCTTCTTGTCAAGGAGGTTAAGAAAGACCTAGTCACTCTAGAGGAAGAGAGAGAAGATTTCAGATCTTGCACAGAGGCACTGACCCCATCTATTTGGGTGTGCATGTGAAGGATGGAGGAATGAATCTTGGAGCAATGCTCATCTAGCATTGCTTGGAATCTTTGAGCTATGGATTGTATGCACTGGGTGATGAGAGCCTCAGTGGATTCAGATGGTTCATGGTGTGAGAGTTGATGAGGAGGTGATGGTGGAGGAAGAGGTGATATAGGAGGAGGAGGAGATAATGGATGTGGAGAGAGGATTCTATCATCTTGAGGAGGTATATTTGATGGAGGAGGTGGAGGAATATATGAGACTTGTGCATGTGATTGAGGTGGTATTTGCGATTGTGTGGATGATGAAGGTACAGATGAGAGATTTGTTGAAGGAGGAGGAGGAGGATGAGCAGGAGAGTTAGAGTGAGAGGGAGATCTTTCAGGGATGGAACCAGGCTTAGGGATTTGCCTGGTCCATTTAGAAAAGAGAGCAATTGACATCCTCTTCCCTGGAGGAATGGGGATTCCTTTTGACCTACATAGGTCAGGAAAGGAATGGAAGAGGACTTGACTCATGATTCTCATGTAGGCATTCTCTTTGTGAGAGTATTTAGAGCCTATCATCTTGAGTAGCCATGTGGCCCAGTCTACCTTCTTCTTCAACACAAGGGCCCCCATGATGTTTAGTTGTTGTTTTGGTACTGCATCATGTGCTGAGATCTTGCATAGTAGAACTTTCCCTACTATATCAGCCAGCAGCCTATATTCATCAGAAAAGTCTACCTTTTTCAGATGGATTGGTCTATCTTTTGAGAATTTCATGGTGGTGAGCAAATGCTTGATTTCATCAGGTGTGAGTTCAATGGATTCATCACCTATTAGGGGAATAATCAAGACTTGTTTAGTCATTCTTTTAGAGGATCATTGTCTTTCCTTATTTATTTTAAACTAAGATGATAGTAGGATATACCTGATGGAAGATCAAAGGTGGCCCTAATATGTTCTGCTGAGATTGAGACTGGTGTCTCATATAGTGTGTAACACCCCAAAAATCGTGGTTCAGCGAGGTAGGCGGAATGGTGGTGTTGCGCTCGGGATAGGCTCAAGATTCCAGATCAGGTCAATGCGCACGACCATTGTCCTCTTAGCGCACAACCAGTGAGCGTGCGCCAATGATCGTGCGCAACCCGCAAAGAATCGGAGTTCTGTCTTGGACAGTGCGCACGACCATTTCCCTCTTCGCGCACGACCGGTGATCGTGCGCCAACGATCATGCGTTAATTCAGAAGAGAATCGAGTTCTGTCTCGAACAGTGCGCACGACCATTCCCCTCTTCGCGCACGACCACTGACCGTGCGCCTGTGATCGTGCGCCCTGTTTATTCTGTTCCGCGATTTTGAGCGGAGAAGAAGATCGGACCGTCTAAATCTTTTGGGATTTGATCCAACGGCTAGGTTTAGTTGCGGGAGACCTTTAGGGCTGATGAGAGGGGGTTAAACCTCATATTCTCTAAGTCATTCTCTCTCCAAACCCTAGAGAAAGAAGGAGGAGCCAAGGAAGAAGAAGGGAGATTCCGCCATTGACGGAGCTCCGGAGCTCCGTTTCGCGAACCATTTCCAGATCTGGAGAGTGCAGCCCGGTGCGGTCATTTCCCTCCGTCTAGAATCTCGGATCCATGGAGAAAAAGAACGCTCCTAGGGTAACGATTTCTTCTCCCGTTGTTTGGACTTGTCTTTTGTCCTCCCCTTCGTTTCTCTATGCTTGCATGAGGGATCCCTTTCACCAAATGGGTGAAGTGTAGGATTCTCTCAAGTTCTCCGGAACTCCGGGTCGATTGTGTCCGTCCCCGGCATATTGCATGTAGAAAATCCGGTAGTCGTGCGGATTTAGGCATTTTGTGTGAAGCCTATTCGTGGCCGTGAGCCCGAATCGGTGATGCTTGGATTGCGACGTTGCATTTAGGTTAAGCCTAGAATGCGTGCCGGAGAATGACTCCGTGAAATCATCTATAGTAGTGCGGGATTTAAGTGTAGGCGTCTTGTGAAGATCCTAACGAAAGCCCCATGCTTTGAGATTGGATGAAGGCAAACCTTCACCGCGAAATTGATGCGGAGCGTATTATACCTCCCCTTTTTGAGTATTTGTGAAGCCTAGATCCATGTGAAGGGATTAGGTGCGTAGCTTATATTTGTGTAGCACTTGAAGGTGCTAAACCCTTACGGGCCGAGGCGAAGCCGTACCCGCGTTGCGCGACAGATCGCGACGATTAGAGCACGGGCAAAGCTAAACCGAACCCGTTTCCATGTAGATCGGTAAGAGGTCCCTACCTCATGTAGCCGTGTGATCATGGGAGAGGTCGTGGAAGGTGGTTTACCTAGACTGACCAAAAGCTCTTTTTCCCACATAAGGCGATGGCCCTTACGGTGGAGTGTTTGTGGAATTGATGTTGTTAGCCTCATGCGGTTGTTTAGGCGGTTGCGGGGAACCTTCGGGTGAACCCAACCAACATCATGTGCATACCTAGGTTCCCTCCTTTTTGATGCTCAACCTAGAAGATTGAATGTGCTTGAAACCTCACCTTGTGTAGTTGCACTTTCTTTATGTTAGTACTTGTGCTGGTATGGCTTGCTTGCAGGGTAGAATCTCCGCCACCCCGGGAAAGGGGTGGGGTCGTTATAATTTGGTCAGCTGTGCTGACCGTTACCTCGTTTGCCACCGCTTGGTGGAATGTTCTTATGCAGGTGCAAGTGAGCCTAGCGGGAAATAGCGGGCGGTGGCCCCTTTTGCTGAGTTGGCCCTTGAAGGCCAGCCTCCTTTTTAGCTTTCTCATGTATTGCCGGCCTGCGTGCCGATGTATGTTTTGGAGTTTTCGGTACATTTGCTAAATGTAAGGCCTTAAGGCCATAACTCTCTTTCTTGGTTTCATTCCTATGATTTTGGACAATTCTAATGGAAATGTTAAATCTTTATGCTTCCGCTAGTGTTTAGTACTCTGTTGTAGTTTCTTTCTGTTTATCACCTTTTAACTCCTAACTAGTGTGGTTAGTATGGCGTGGGGTCCCGGCCGGACCTACTGTTATATTATTCGTACTGGCAGGGTGTTACAATTTGGTATCGGACTTTAGGCGTCGATCCGTAGTTTAGCGAATTCCGGACGAATTCCTTTTAAGGGGTGGTGTGCACGGGATGTGCATTCACCTAAAACGACAAAAACTAATAAGAATGTCCACTTAGGAATGGGAAAACATACTTGTTTGCGGAACCTGAGCGTTCCATGATTGTTGTTTGCTATGTTTTCAGTCACTAAATTGTGTCTTACACGATTATAGGCGACTAGAAGTGATGCGGGGCCGTCTCAACCCCGTAACACCGCCGAAAGCAGTGGGTCGGCTGAAGTGCCAGCGACCACTCCTCCTGCTGAGATGATCAGGTTAATCGCAGAAGCTGTCTTCGCGATGATCAATGCTCAACCGCAAAGGCTTGCACAACCTGCTACGCCTAATACAGATGCGGCCCCGGTGATCGAACCTGCAGTGGAACCTGCGGCGGTACAAAGGGTGGAGCGTCCGGTAGAGCGTGTAGTTGTTGTGCGAGCACGTGATCAACAGCTGCAACACTTTCTAAGCTTCCATCCTCCAACTTTCTCGGGGACCGGATCCCCAACGGAGGCGGAGGACTGGCTGTCAACGGTTAGGAAGATTCAAAGGGCGACAACAACAGAAGAAGTTATGATGGTCACTTTAGCCACCTTCCTCCTTAACGGAGAGGCAGAGCGTTGGTGGGCCGAACAGGAAGTGCACAAGTTCGGAGGCAGGGAGATTACCGAGATCACGATAGCGGAGTTCTCAAAGTCTTTCTTCAAAGGTATATTCCTTCTGCCCAACGCATTGCGTTGCAGAACCAGTTTCTGAAGTTAACTCAAGGCGACAGCTCAGTGGATGAGTACTTGCACGAGTTCACCAAACTGGGTCGTTATGCAGGGCCTATGATGGAAGACGAAGAGACAAAGACGAACAAGTTCTATGAAGGTCTTCGGGACGAGTTGAGGCTGCTCCTTGCAGGCCCAATGACGTTAGGTTTCCAGGTGATGGTCCAAACTGCCAGATCCCTAGAATTGGACATGAAGAGGGTACAAGCAAAAGCCGTGGCAAAGAAACCTGAGTTTCATGTGCCGGTCTCTCAGTCTAAGTCAGAATTCAGAAAGAACAAAAGGAAGTTCAAACCGGCGGAGCAAACCCGCTCAAATGTTTCGGGAGAAACGACAGTAAAGAGCCCTATCACGTGTTTCACCTGCGGGAAGGTGGGACACAAGGCCGCAGTATGTCGAAGTGGTCCCCCGAAGTCAGAGAATCGAGCTTTGGACTATGCTCGAGCTGCGGAAAAGGGTAAAGCTGCGGAGTTTTCGGCTTCCCAGCACATTACTCCGACTCAGCCGAGAGTCTACTCGCTTGGCCAGCAAGAAGCCATACGACAAGCTGATGTTGTCACAGGTATAAATTAAAAATTAGCTTTTACATAGCTATTTGTGATTATACCGTTGTGCAACTGTATGTTTCTTTTTTTGTGTGCAATTAGGCTTTGTCCAAATTCTCAACTATCCTGCGAGAGCTCTATTTGATACGGGTGCATCGCACTCTTTTCTGTCTGAGGACTTTGTGGTGCGAATCGGAGTGCCAGCTACCTTCGTAGAGGATAGATTAGAAGTAGTGCTACCCAATGGATCTCGCATGTCTGCGGATAGGAAGAGCCGTGTGAAGGTGCGGATCGGAAATCAAGATTTCGATTTGGAAGCATCGTTGTTGCCGTTAGCTGAATTCGATGTGATCTTCGGCATGGACTGGCTCTCGGAGCAGCGTGCATGCATAGATTGCAATTCTAAGGAGATCACTCTGGGAAGGAACGCCGATGGAGAAACCACGTTTGCCGGTATGCGAGGAGCGAGCAAGATGCTGATGTCTGCTCTCCAAGTGGTTAAGGCGGTGAGAAAAGGTGCCGAGTTGTTCTTCACCTTGTTGGAGGCTTCAGAGCCAAAGCCCAGGTTATGTGATGTCCCAGTTGTAGCGGAGTACACCGACATGTTTCCTAACAAACTCCCTGGGGCTCCGCCTCAGCGAGAGATCGATTTCTGTATCGAGTTGGTGCCAGGTGCCAAACCTGTGGCCCGCTCACCGTACCGGATAGCGCCAAAGGAATTGGCAGAGCTGAAGGTTCAATTGCAAGAGCTGCTAGAGCAAGGCTACGTACGTCCAAGTTCTTCGCCTTGGAGTGCACCGGTCCTCTTTGTGAAAAAGAAGGACGGGAGCTTGCGTCTATGTATCGATTATCGAGAGCTAAACAAGTTGACCGAGAAGAACCGATATCCGATTCCAAGAATCGATGATCTCTTCGACCAGCTGGTTGGGTCGACGGTATACTCCAAACTGGACCTAAGGTCCGGCTATTACCAACTGCGAATTAGGGAATGTGACATTCCAAAGACAGCGTTCAGTACCCGCTTTGGGCACTATGAGTTCACGGTGATGCCGTTCGGTCTGTCTAACGCACCATCGGTATTCATGGACTTAATGAATAGGACATTCCGTGAGTATTTGGATCAATTTGTGATCGTCTTCATCGACGACATTTTGGTATACTCTCAATCGGAAGAGGAGCATGTAGGGCATCTACACGCAGTTCTGGGCACCTTGAGGAAGAGTCAGCTATATGCCAAGTTCTCCAAGTGCGAGTTTTGGCTACAGTCAGTAGCATTCCTTGGTCACGTCGTTAGTGGAGATGGAATTGCGGTTGATCCGTCGAAGATAGAAGCGATCCGAGCCTGGCCTTTGTTGAAAAACGTAGCGGAAGTCTGAAGTTTCTTAGGACTTGCCGGCTATTATAGGCGCTTTGTGGAAAACTTCTCGAGGATTGCACTTCCTCTCACTAAATTGACTAGGAAAGATCATAAGTTCGTTTGGTCGCCCGAGTGCGCACGAGCTTTTGAAGAACTGAAGAGCCGTCTGACCACGGCGCCCATTCTATGCTCTCCATGTGGTACGGAAGGCTACGAAATCTATAGCGACGCCTCGGGGAGTGGTTTGGGTTGCGTCCTAGTGCAGTTCGGTAAGGTAATTGCCTACGGCTCCCGGCAGTTGAAGGTTCATGAGAGGAATTACCCGGTCCATGATTTGGAGCTAGCGGCCGTGGTATTTGCTCTTAAGCTTTGGAGGCATTATTTGTATGGCGTGAAGATCTACATCTTTACCGACCACAAGAGCCTCAAGTACTTGCTAGATCAAAGGGAGTTGAATATGCGACAGAGGAGGTGGTTGGAGTTCCTTGGGGACTACACCTTCGACATCAAATATACTCCTGGAAAGGGAAATGTAGTTGCGGACGCGTTGAGTCGTCGGGCTCCCGCTCAAGCAAATTGGATTTTGATGCACGATGAGCGTCTAATCCGTGAGCTGGAAGAAATGGAGATCATTTGCGTTGATCGAAGAGCGTCTACTTCAGCATGCTTGAACTGGACGGAGGTTCAATACCACCTTGTCGACCGAGTTCGACAGGCATTGGAGCTGGATGAGAGCATGAAACGCTACAAAGCGGAAACCGTTGACGGGTTGAACGCTGATTTCTCTTTCGAAGATGGCCTTATGTGGAAGAATGGCAGATTGTGCGTCCCAAACGTTGGTACTCTACGGGAGGAATTGATGTACGAGGCTCATCATACCAAGTACTCTATCCACCCGGGGAGCATGAAAATGTACATGGACATGAAGAAACTTTTCTGGTGGCCGGGTATGAAGAAGGACATAGCCCTCTACGTGGCCAAGTGCAACACTTGCGCGTTGGTGAAGGTGGAATGTCAACGTCCCGGTGGATTTTTGAAGTCCTTGCCGATTCCGGAATGGAAGTTTGACGATATTTCGATGGATTTCGTGCACGGATTGCCGAGATCGCAGCATGGAAACGACGCCATCTGGGTGATCGTGGACAGACTGACAAAAGTATCGCATTTTATTCCGAACCGGAAGGATGATTCTGTAGAAAAGCTAGCGAAGCTCTATGTCGATAGTATTGTGCGGCTGCACTGTGTCCCTCGTAGCATCGTCAGCGATCGTGACGGGCGTTTCACATCGAAAGATTGGAGGCTTATCCATGAACTGTTGGGCACTAAATTGAAATTCAGCACGGCCTTCCACCCGCAAACGGACGGACAGACCGAGAGAACCAACAGGACTATGGAGGATATGCTATTAAAGCGAAAGGATGTTGAGGAAGCAACTTCGACGATCCGAGCTATTCGGGAAAGGCTATTGATTGCCCAGGATAGGCAAGCAAAGTATTACAACGCCAAGCATAGGAACCTAGAGTTCGCCGTCGGTGACCGGGTTTACTTGAAGATCAAACCGTTCAAAGGGGTATCAAGGATCCGACGCTTGAAAAAGCTCAGTCCAAGGTACTTAGGACCGTTTGAGATTGTGGAACGTGTTGGTGATGCGTCTTATCGGCTTGCGCTATCTGCAGAGCTGAGCGGTCTGCACGACGTGTTTCACATTTCAGTTCTGAGGAAGGCAGTGCAAGAGCCTACTCATATCGTTGCGGTCGGCAAAGTGTCAGTGGATAGTGGGTTGTCGACGAAAGTCAAACCCTTACGCATCGAGGATACCGAGGTAAAGCAGTTGCGGAACAAGTCCATTCGGATGGTAAAGGTCCGGTGGGATAATTGCGGCCGAGGGGAGCTAACTTGGGAGAGAGAGCAAGCGATGCTTGCGGAGTACCCCGAGCTATTTCCCTCAGGTAAATTTTCTTTAAAAACTGTAATTTCCTGCTATTACTGTTTGCGAAATTTCGGGACGAAATTCTTTTAAGGGGGGTGGAGTTGTAACACCCCAAAAATCGTGGTTCAGCGAGGTAGGCGGAATGGTGGTGTTGCGCTCGGGATAGGCTCAAGATTCCAGATCAGGTCAATGCGCACGACCATTGTCCTCTTAGCGCACGACCAGTGAGCGTGCGCCAATGATCGTGCGTAACCCGCAAAGAATCGGAGTTCTGTCTTGGACAGTGCGCACGACCATTTCCCTCTTCGCGCACGACCGGTGATCGTGCGCCAGCGATCGTGCATTAATTCAGAAGAGAATCGAGTTCTGTCTCGGACAGTGCGCACGACCATTCCCCTCTTCGCGCACGACCACTGACCGTGCGCCTGTGATCGTGCGCCCTGTTTATTCTGTTCCGCGATTTTGAGCGGAGAAGAAGATCGGACCGTCCAAATCTTTTGGGATTTGATCCAACGGCTAGGTTTAGTTGCGGGAGACCTTTAGGGCTGATGAGAGGGGGTTAAACCTCATATTCTCTAAGTCATTCTCTCTCCAAACCCTAGAGAAAGAAGGAGGAGCAAAGGAAGAAGAAGGGAGATTCTGCCATTGACGGAGCTCCGGAGCTCCGTTTCGCGAACCGTTTCCAGATCTGGAGAGTGCAGCCCGGTGCGGTCATTTCCCTCCGTCTAGAATCTCGGATCCATGGCAAAAAAGAACGCTCCTAGGGTAACGATTTCTTCTCCCGTTGTTTGGAATTGTCTTTTGTCCTCCCCTTCGTTTCTCTATGCTTGCATGAGGGATCCCTTTCACCAAATGGGTGAAGTGTAGGATTCTCTCAAGTTCTCCGGAACTCCGGGTCGATTGTGTCCGTCCCCGGCATATTGCATGTAGAAAATCCGGTAGTCGTGCGGATTTAGGCATTTTGTGTGAAGCCTATTCGTGGCCGTGAGCCCGAATCGGTGATGCTTGGATTGCGACGTTGCATTTAGGTTAAGCCTAGAATGCGTGCCGGAGAATGACTCCGTGAAATCATCTATAGTAGTGCGGGATTTAAGTGTAGGCGTCTTGTGAAGATCCTAACGAAAGCCCCATGCTTTGAGATTGGATGAAGGCAAACCTTCACCGCGAAATTGATGCGGAGCGTATTATACCTCCCCTTTTTGAGTATTTGTGAAGCCTAGATCCATGTGAAGGGATTAGGTGCGTAGCTTATATTTGTGTAGCACTTGAAGGTGCTAAACCCTTACGGGCCGAGGCGAAGCCGTACCCGCGTCGCGCAACAGATCGCGACGATTAGAGCACGGGCAAAGCTAAACCGAACCCGTTTCCATGCAGATCGGTAAGAGGTCCCTACCTCATGTAGCCGTGTGATCATGGGAGAGGTCGTGGAAGGTGGTTTACCTAGACCGACCAAAAGCTCTTTTTCCCACATAAGGCGATGGCCCTTATGGTGGAGTGTTTGTGGAATTGATGTTGTTAGCCTCATGCGGTTGTTTAGGCGGTTGCGGGGAACCTTCGGGTGAACCCAACCAACATCATGTGCATACCTAGGTTCCCTCCTTTTTGATGCTCAACCTAGAAGATTGAATGTGCTTGAAACCTCACCTTGTGTAGTTGCACTTTCTTTATGTTAGTACTTATGCTGGTATGGCTTGCTTGCAGGGTAGAATCTCCGCCACCCAGGGAAAGGGGTGGGGTCGTTATAATTTGGTCAGCTGTGCTGACCGTTACCTCGTTTGCCACCGCTTGGTGGAATGTTCTTATGCAGGTGCAAGTGAGCCTAGCGGGAAATAGCGGGCGGTGGCCCCTTTTGCTGAGTTGGCCCTTGAAGGCCAGCCTCCTTTTTAGCTTTCTCATGTATTGCCGGCCTGCGTGCCGATGTATGTTTTGGAGTTTTCGGTACATTTGCTAAATGTAAGGCCTTAAGGCCATAACTCTCTTTCTTGGTTTCATTCCTATGATAGTGGACAATTCTAATGGAAATGTTAAATCTTTATGCTTCCGCTAGTGTTTAGTACTCTGTTGTAGTTTCTTTCTGTTTATCACCTTTTAACTCCTAACTAGTGTGGTTAGTATGGCGTGGGGTCCCGGCCGGACCTACTGTTATATTATTCGTACTGGCAGGGTGTTACATAGTGTTCCCTGGATT
The DNA here is from genome assembly GCA_033032865.1 of Dactylorhiza incarnata. Taxonomy (NCBI): domain Eukaryota; kingdom Viridiplantae; phylum Streptophyta; class Magnoliopsida; order Asparagales; family Orchidaceae; genus Dactylorhiza; species Dactylorhiza incarnata. The sequence goes on from JAWHQI010000015.1 coordinate 11,238,511, forward strand.
TCTCCTTGTTCAGATATCTGAACATGAGTTATTAGCTCTGTGAGCTCTGATTCCAGGAGCTTGCACCTAGTGGAGATGAGTTTGTCCAGTCCTGCTTCAGTAAAGAGAGCAATGATGCTCTTGTAGTTTTCTGCGGCAGCTTGGAAGGACTCAAGGTCAATGTCGAAGCCTGAGTTGGTCTTGGGAGCCATTTTAGGTTAGTGAAGGAGAGAGGAAGAGATTAGCTAGTCTGAGGAGCACGAAGAATGAAAGAGGCAGTGTCGTGAAGGTTTCTAACTGAAGAGTCTTTTTAAGTCAGGTGAAGCGTCGAAACTGGACTCAATTCGAGGTTTATTCGGTACTTCAGTGGATGTGACCGAAAATAATTTAGCATTGCCGCTCGTTTTTATGAGGTCGACGTTACGTCGAGTGGAATTCGACGTGAGCGTTGATTTAGTCTGCTTTGGGATGCAAGGATTTCTTATCGACGTATGCGTCGATAGCAGTCGACGCATGCGTCGATTGTGCTTATTGATCTGAGTTATCGACGTTGCGTCGATTAGAAGTCGACGTGACTTTTAATTTTCCTGAAAAGTTCTGGGTGTTTATTTCTTTTTATCTCTTCTTAATCCTAAAGGTTTCTAAGGTAGCCTAGGACTGGGTTTTAAGACCAATTTGATTGATTATACCAACACTTTTTGGCAAGGTGGCCATTTTTGTTACATATGTAACACTTGAGTATCCTACTTTTGTGAGAGTTTGAGTTTAAAGGTGAATAGAAGTGTTGACTAGGATACCGGTGTTGATTAGGATAGAAGGTTTCATTAGGATGGGAAGTTTGGTTACTAAGTTTTGGGTAAAATTTTTGGTTAGAATGTTGATTAGGATAGAAATTATAATCAGGATGAATGGGTCCTGAATAAAGGTTACGATAAAAGACTTTTGGAGGAAAGATGTTTAAATTGTTCTGAATTTTTGTGCGTCGATATCCATTCGACGCATGTTGATAGTCACGTTGATTTGTATTCGGCGCTTTCTCCAGATGGTGTCGATCTGATTTCGACGCATAGAAAAAGTTGCGTCGATTGGAAGTCGACGTGCTTTTGTTCATCCATCTAGAAGAGGTCGAAGCATCTGAGAGATTGCGTTGAGTAGAAGTCGACGCACTATCGTGCATGCGTCGATATGAAGTCGACGCAACTGTATCTTCATAAATTTTCATTTTGCCTTTCTCTGTTTTTACTCCTTTATGTCTTGTTTTTCTTGGTTTGATTGTTTCTTCAGATGAAGTTTGTGAGTCATCAGCTGAATAATAAGATGTTTCATCAAATTCCTTTATTTCTTTGAAGGAGTTTTCTTCCTTATCTTTTGGGTCTTTTTCTTGGTTTGTCATTTTGACAGGTTTAGTGAATTTTACAGGGCTCATCCAAGCAGGTTTGTTGGATGGAATTAGGCTGATTGAGGGATCAGCCCCTAACCCAAGATGGTTGTGTCTTATTGTTTGTTTTTTAGTGATTTCCTTAAGAGTTTGGCTTCTCATTTTTATTGATTCTTCAAAGGCTTTTGCCTGGGTTACTTTATCCTTAAGGAACTGATTTTCTATTCTAGCCCTTTCTATTTCCTTTTCTATTCTGCTAGCTATTGATTCATAATCTTTAGAGGATTTAATTTCTGTGTTTCTCTGGTTTTTAGCTACATTGATTTGTTCTTTTAGATCTTTAATTTCTTGTTTTGTTTTTAGTTGATCTAGGTACATTCCCATAAAATCATTTCTAAAATTATCACTTTGAAAATCTATTTCATCAAACATGCTTACCTCATCCTCATCCTCAGATTCCTCAATGAGAATGAGGTTCTTTTCTTTTTCATCATCAGAAGATATGCTTTCTTCTGATCCTGTTTCACTCCATGATTTATCATCATTCTTTGAGTCTTCAAAGGCCATCAAGCATAGGTCTTCTTGCCTAGATTCTTCATTGTCACTCTTAGAGGATGAACTATCCTCAGAGTTTGTTTCACTCCAGACTTCTGCAATGAAGCCTCTTTCTTTCTTCTTCCCCTTTTTCTTCAGATCTTTCTTTTTCAGATCCTTTTCTATTTCAGCATTCTCTGGACATTCTGGGGCAATGTGTCCAGGTTTCCTGCAAGAATAGCAAATAGTTTCTTTAGTGGGGGTTTTGTCATACCTTGGTTTTGACTCCCTCCTTTTTGATCCGTCTGTCTTGACCCATTTCTTAAATCTTCTGGCCAAGAAACTGAATAATTCTTCTTCAGTGACAGGGGTTCCTTCTTTTGTTGCCTTTAGAGCAATGTTCCTGCTTTTTGAGGAAGTTTGAGTGTTTTCTCTTCTTTCCTTCTCCTCTCTAGTTTTCAGCAACTGCTCATAGGATCTGAGTTTTCCTAAGAGAGCATCTGTTGAGATCTCTTTTTGTCCTCTTGTGTCTCTTATTGCCCAAATTCTTGAGTCCCATGAACTAGGGAGACTCATTAGCAATTTGTCATTAATCTCAGTGAGAGAGATTTCTCTATCCAAGTCTCTTAGTTGATTGATGATCAGACTGAATCTGTCATACATTTCAGAGATGCTTTCTTCAGCCTTCTTTTGGAAGTTCTCATATTGAGAGATCAATAGAGCCTTTTTATCTTTCTTTTCATCAGCACTTCCTTCCACCATCTTTGTGAGAGCATCCCAAATTTCTTTGGATGACTCACAGTCAACAACCTTTTGAAAAATGTCATCTGAGAGAGTTGAGACAAGTATGTTCATGGCCTTTAGATCATATGTTCTTCCCTTCTTTTCATCTTCTGTCCACTCAGATCTTGGAACAAGTGTTTGTGTGACATTGCCATTTGTATCCTTTCTATAAGGCTTTGGGGGACCTGTCATAGTAATATCAAACAAGTCAGCATCAATGGAATTCATATAAATTCTAATTCTTGTTTTCCAAATTGCAAACTTTTCAAGATTGCACATTGGAGGTCTGGTGGAAGCATAATCTTTGATTTGTGCCATATGATAAAATAGTTTTGAAAAATATATATATATATGAGAGGTAAGATCTTTTTGATCAAGGAGTTATCCTTTTTGGGTCAACCTCCCTCTGATACCAATTGAAAGTGCACAGTTTACCTCACTAGAATTCTCTAGAGGGGGGGTGAATAGAGATTAAAAATTATTTTGTGCAAAGTTTATATATATATGTGTATGATCACAGATTATAGCTTCCCACACATCAACAAGAATTAAACAAGTAAAGAAAGTAAATGCAAGAATAGAAATCACAGCACAACACAAGAAAATATAGTGGTTCCCCAAACTTTGGGTAGTCCACTCTTCTACCCCCTTGGTAGGAATTCACTATCTTGTACTGAGTCTTTTGATAAGGAGACTCTTAGAACCACCCTGAGTCTTTTGACAAGGAGACTCTTAGAACCAACTGAGTCTTTTGACAAGAAGACTCTTAGAACCAGTACACTGAATTTTTTGAAGAGAGATTCTAAAAACTCTTTTACTATGTTATAAGTAAGAAAGAAAGAAAGAAAGAAATAAGAACAAGAATGAATCTTCTTCCTAGCAAGAAGATTGGAAGCACAAGAAGTAGTGAATGAAAATCTCTCTTCTATAGTGAGAAGGAGATTGTAAAAACTTTTCTCTCTTTTGAGAGAACTTTCAAAGTTTGCAGTAGAATGGCTTCTGAAGAAGAAGGAGAAGATGAAAGCTTTTTCTCTGCAGCACACTATCTCTTTTCTCAGTTTTTCTCTCTATTCTCTTGGGAGCTTTTCCTCTATTTCAACTGTATGTGGTGGATCACTCAACTATCATTTTCTGCCGACCTCCTCTTTATTTATAGCTCTGTGTAAAAATAATGCTATAGGAGGATAATTAATTAGCAGTCAGAGAATTGGAAGAATAGAAATATTTCCATAATTAGCATACCAATAGAAGGAAAGAATTCATTCCAAATTCGAATAATATCCATAATGAGTTTTATCAGATTAGCCAAGAATCAAATAGAAGGAAAGAATGATTCAGAACGGCTATAAAATATTAACATTATTCCATATAAATCAGATCTATTGAAAGAAGGAAAGAGATCTGGCGCATATTTGAATTCTGTCATAGTAATCGACGTGCGTCGATTACTATTCGACATAAGCGTCGAATTCATCCTGGCTGGACGTCGAGAGAAGAATAAGGAAGGTACGTCGACTTCTCTATATGCGTCGACTAGAAATCAGAGTAGCGTCGACAATACATACGTCGAAATCTTCCTAAAGTTACTTCGACTTAATCTGAAGGAACGTCGACTACAGCTCGACGTTGCGTCGAATACTATTCGACGCATATTTGCTTAACCTTGTTTTTCTTTCTTAGAATTCATATTCAACTTAATTTAAGGGGTTAAGAGAAATCATTTTCCCAACAGAGAGGTTTCAGATCCAACAGGTGGAAGAAGTAACAGAGAAGTCGGGCGAGCTGGGTGCTCACCGACCGCTCACGAGAAGGCGGCGTTCGGTGAAATCCGTCCTGCGTTTAACAAACCCGCGTCACGCTCTCAGTTCGACGAACTGGATTCTCCGCTCGATGAACTCGCGTCACGCTCTTAGTTCGACGAATGGGCTTCCTAGCTCGGCAAACTCAATAGTCCAGCCGGTTCAGCAGATTTACACAAGGCCGGGGAGAACTCGCAGGAAGGCACACGAGACATGGCCTCGATAATTGCCACCAGAAGTGGTGCGAGCGAGGTCCTCACAGAACATTCGCCTGAGAGGGATTACGCGAGATGACTCGCAGGAGCTCTCGCGAGTAGCCTTCTCGCAGGTCATTTTCCCATAAGCTAAGTAGGCAAATTACCCCTCAGCCCTTGGTGGTCTGCCGTCAGCCTTTCCAAACAGTGGAGTTTGGCTGTTAGCAGGCCAAATTGGGGTGCGTTTAGTAAAACCAAAAGGCGGAATCCCGCTATTAACAGACCACAAACGAAAAACTATAAATAGACCTTAAGGGGCACCTTGGGAGAGGATTCCAATCTCAGTTCTCTGAGCTTCTTCTTCCCTCGGTTACTTTGGTTTAGCTCTATAGCTCTCCAAGGTGCCTAAGTCTCAGCTTTGGCTTGGGAAGGGAAGCACTCAACGATCTTCCGGGTTTTTGGTGGGACCTCCTCGCTGTGACAAAGGTCTTAGTCTATTTCCGAGTCCCCAGTCTGTTCCTTCCGAGGGACTAGTAAGGGTCAGCTGCCACTCAACTTGCTGAGGGCCCGAGCTTCACAAGAGACCGAGAAATCGGTTTCAACATTTTGGTGCGGTGAGCGTGGAGCGTGGCTGGTCCAAGAAGATTCTGAGAAAGGGACATGGCAGTAGATGAAGAGCAGGGCGAGGAGTTCTGCGGGTCGCCCCCAGCGGCGATGCAAAGGATGTTCTCGGACTTCAGGAGAGAAGTTCTTGACACCCTCGGGTTCGCGGTCGCAGCACTGCGTAGCGAGTTCGCCACCCCAATGGTTCAAGCGTCCCATCCTCCGACAGCGGTTGGCGAGGATGCCCCGGAAGGAAGGGCTGGAAGGAGGCGATCGGAGGGTCAGTACAGGACCTGGAGGGGAGAGTGCTATTAGCCAGTCCGGTGAGCTCGATACCAGCGAGCACAGCGCAGGCGAGTGCGGCACGGGCGAGCACAACGCAGGCGAGTGCGGCATAGGCGAGTGTTGCCCAGGCGACTGCAATGTAGGCGAGTGCAGTGCAGGCGAGCGCGATCCTGGCGGGCGTGGCGCCCGTAGGAGCGGCTCCGACGAAGGTGGCTCTGGCGAGCAGTGCCCCAGCGAGCTCAAGCCAGGTGAGGGAGCTCGTGGGGCGAGTGGAGCAGGAAAGGACAGCAGGTAGAGGAAGCCCGTTCTGCGAGTTGGTGCTTTCCTCACCCATTCCGGAAGGGTTTGGGGAGTGGGACAGAGTCTACTACCATGGCCGGGATGACCCAGTTCAGCACCTACAATCGTTCGAGGACTCTGTCTCTATCAGGACGATGTCGGACGACTTCAAGTGTTGGCTCTTCGCTGTCACCCTAAAGGAGAAGGCCCGGGAGTGGTTCCACCAGCTTCCTGTCGGATCAATCTACACATTTGAGGATTTGCGTAGAAGTTTCTTGTTGCGGTTTTCAACTTCGAAGAAGAGGAAGAAGGACGCCGAGTCCCTCTTCAAGGTGAAGCAGGAGCCCAAGGATTCGTTGGCTCATTACGCAGATCGGTTTCAGGAATAAGTTTTGCTCACCCAGGATATGCCCGGGTTTGCCCTTTAGCTCGCCTTCACGTTGGGGCTGAAGGAGAGTTTCTTCAAGATGGATCTGAAGAGAAAGGACCCCGTCTCCTATGAGAAGTTGATGGAAATGGTGGTGGAGGAGGTCGAGAGTGAGGAGGCCAATCCGGAGCTCACTAAGAGTCTTGCAAAGCTCAATGAGCCAGAGGTCAAGCAGCAGAAGGTACGGAGTAGGGAAGAGCCCTGAGCCCCGGAGGGGGGATGGAGGCAGTATGGCGAGGGGATGCAAGGTCAAGGAAGAGGCTATGCCCCGCGAGGGGGTAACTTCTATGGGGGAAAAGAAGACCCCAATAGTTGGGATGGAGGCAGGGTCCGAGGCAGATGCCTCCCCCTCCTCAGCAGGCTATGTCAATCAGGCGAGGAAGAGGAGGAAATGGAAGGAGAGAAGGAGTGGAAGTAAGAGCGGGAAGGAGAAGAGGAAATAGGGCGGCGGAGGCCGAGGTGGGAGAGGTGGAGTTGCCATATTGTGACTTCAATGATGAGGAAGGTCACGCAATGGCCACCTGCCCCGAATTCTTAGAGACAAAAAGAGCTAGAATGCCGGCGCCACGGCAGCAGTAGCAGGTGAGGATTGAGGAGGTCCTGCCTTGGGAGGACGAGGAGGAGAAGTGTGAGGACCGGGCCGATGTGGGGACCCGAGGAGGGATCAGAGTGATTCACGGGGGAGTAGGGGTAGAGGCAACCCGCAAGGCGAGCCTCCATACCATCTACCGTCGGAGCGTGGCTTCGACATCCACGGCTCCACCCCCAGCAGAAAAAATCACTTTCTCTCAAAGGGACATGCCGTGTCATGAGGACCCTTTCTGCGATGCACTGGTCATCCAAACCTCCATCAAGAACTTCACGGTGTCCCAGATTCTCGTGGACAACGGAAGCTCCGTCAACGTCATCTTCAAAAAGGCATTCGATGAGATGAAGGTGGAAGTCAAGAGGGTGTTAGCCTCATATGGCCCATTGTTTGGGTTCTCCGGAGATAGGAAGGAGGTAGAGGGGGGAGTGGGGCTCCATGTGGTGCTGGGCAGGAAATCTCAGAATTGCCGCTTTGTCATAGTGGATGCCCCCAGCAGCTATATCACCATCTTCGGGCGACCACTAATAAGTGCTTTTCGATGCGTCCCCTCCACCTTCCACCAATGCCTCAAGTTCAGCTCAAGGGGAGTCCAGATCCGAGCCAGAGGGGATCAGGAAGTGGGCGAGCCGGCGGGTCTCGGAGAGGGAAAGGAGGAGGAAGGGAAGGAAGGGTCGGCGGAGCCGATGGGAGGAGAAGGAAGAGGTAGAGAGTCGGGCCCAGGAGGAACGGGCGGGAGAAGTGATGAAGGTCCAGGAGGGAGAAGAAGAGGAGAAGTAAGAAGGTTGGGGAGAACAGTCCCAGCTGGAGGCCGTGGAGGAAGTCGTGGAGCTCGAGGTCACCTCTCGAGCTGGGGTGGTGGAAAAGGTCCGCATCAGCGGGGAGCTTGACATCGAGGAGAAGAAGCAGATCCTGGCTTGCGTCCAGGAAAATGCAGATGTCTTCGCTTGGAGTGCCGTGGAGATGCCCGTGATCGATGTAGATGTGGCTTGCCACTGCCTCAACCTTGACCCAGGCACCCGCCCAATCCGACAAAAGAAAAGATCCACAGCAGACAAGTTGGAAGGACCCATCTGAGAGGAGGTGGGTAAGCTCTTAAGCGGGTTTTGTATCGGAGATCCAGTATCTAGGCTGGGTATCCAACGTGGTGATGGTAAAAAAGGGAGGAGGTAAGTGCAGGATGTGTATCGACTTTTCCTTGCTTAATAAATCGTGCCCCAAGGATTGTTATCCCTTGCCTAGAATCGACGCACTGGTTGATTCAGCCGTCGGATTTCCTGTAATGTCTTTTCTATATGCTTTTTCAGGTTACCAACAGTTCCAAATGTACCCCCCCCCCCGACATCAAAGATGTCTCCTTCATCAAAAGAGATGGGTGCTACTGTTATAAGATGATTCCCTTTGGGATCAAGAATGCAGGGGATACATATCAACGAATGATGGACAGGGTCTTTCGAGAGCAGAAGGGGAGAAACCTGGAAGTTTATGTTGATGACCTCATGATAAAGAGCCGGGATCTTAAGTCTCACCTCCGAGATCTAGAAGAGACCTTCGGGACCTTGCGAAAGTACAAGATGAAACTCAATCCCCTAAAGTGTGTCTTCGAGGTTAGCAGGGGAAAGTTTCTTGGCCACTTGCTTACCCCGGCAGGGGTGGAGCCTAACCCAGATAAGGTTAAGGCCATCTTGGAGTTGGGGGCACCAAGGAACATGAAGGAGGTTCAGCGCCTCACGGGAAAGTTGGCCGGACTCAGCAGGTTCCTCTCCAAGGCGGGTGAGAAGTGCGCACATTTCTTCAAGGTGTTTTGAGGAAACAACAAGTTTGAGTGGACTGATGCGTGTTCGGCAAGTGCACCGGTCGCTGTCAAGTAATAATTATGGGAATAGTTTTCCCGAATGTCAATCTCTTGAGGAATGCGGGATATGGTGAATGAATTGAGTTGTGAGTCAATTGTTACGCGAGCGAAGAATGTAAGAACAATGGGCGTTGTGATTGGTGACCTAAGCTATTGCAGAATTAAGAGAAATGCGGGTCGAAAGCACCGCTTCGCAAAGTGGGGGTGAGTGCAGCGACCGCGATGCCGCGCTTGGGTAAGCGGGAGAAATGGCCACAGAGCGGGGTTTTGCGAGGGTCGTATTCACCTTTTCGCCAACATCACCACTAGCAATCGCTAGATGGCTTCACACGCAAGCAACTCAGATTATCACAACGAAAAGCAAAGCGATCCTCACAACCATAGCATCATTGCACATAAACATCAAACAAGGATCTATAACATAAATCTAACAAGAGTTCATTACAACAACACTAAGAGAAGCACAAGCTCAAGGTTTAGAAAGGACCCAACAGAAGATGCCACCGTATCCTGGGTTCTCGGCCGGAATGAGAGGTTGTCGGGCTCTCTCCGGGCTCGGCCCTCAGATGGTGTGCGGACTCGAAGGAGGCTATCACTTCTCCAGCTATCTACAACACTTCTATGGTCTCCAAGATGAAGAATGCTTGAACTCGTGGAGGAGAAAGCTTGCAAACGATCCCGGATGGAAGTATGGTGGAGATCACTGGATGTGACCTCCTAGGGTGGAAGGAGTGAAAATGGCAAGCTTCTCTGGATTTTCCCGCGAGGGGAATCGTCCTCCCCCGACTGCAACTGTTTCCCTGCCTTAAATACTAAACAGTCAGATTTTTGGTCACGCACGGGCGAACGCACGCCCGTGCACTACCCGTGCATTATTTACGATAAAAATAGACTTGAGGAAGAAGCAGCAGTGCCCGTGCGTTTTACTCACGCACGGGCGAATCCGCCCATGCGTAAAATCGCACGGGTAAATTCAGATTGGCTAAAAAATCAGTCAAAATAGGCGATCGCGCGTTTCCTTCGCGCACGGGCGAATTCGCCCGTGCGTAAAAATGCACGATCAAATTAAGATCACTGGTTTTATCCCCAGATGAAAGCGCACGACCGTGCAATATACACGTTCATGAATTCTGGGCAAAAAGGAGATGATCCGAACACCTGTAAGCATAGCAAACCAGCTGGGATAACACCTCTAGCACCAATCAAACACAGAAAAAGGATTGGGGAGCACCAAGTGCTTACATCCAATGACAAGGAGCGCAAATGCACATAAAAAGGGCCTAAGAGTGCACTTAGCATGGAATAACGAATATGAATGAAAACATCCCTAAAGTGTAGTGCGTAGACTAGATAATCGGCCCAGATGAGCCCATAAATGTGTATATAAATGAGACTCATCACACCCCCAGACTTAACCATTTGCACGTCTCGGGCAAACTATTCAGCTCTCCCGTCAGAATAATTTGGTGTTAGAGTGAGTTTGAGCGGTAGAGACCCATGCGATGTTGCATGCTCACGTGCGTAGAAATACGTTAGAATAGAATTTAACTCAAGATAATATTTAACTATTTCTAGAATAGTAATTTGAAATCTAGTTTACTCGGATGGTGAATCCCGGTGAATCTTTCGGTCGCGCACAAGGGAAAATAGCGTGACTAATGAGTAGAGTATTACTCAAATCAAAGCTCGGGACAATCTCCTAAGAAATCCATCAAAGTCGGTGTCCATAGGCTTGCACGTTCAGACTCTCTCTACTGCATGAGATGACTCATATCTAAAATCAATAGGACTTATAGGTTAGGACTTGGCTTAGGTTGAGTTCAGGTTAGATAAGTAGAAGAACGATGGGCATCACACGCAACATAGCCTGAATACTCAAGAGTGTTAAAAATTACCAAAACAACAAGTTAAAGAACTACACAACACCCCTAGACTACAACTGGGCACTAGGTGTGTGCTAAGCCGATCATACATTGTTTTTGTCGAGAGAATGTATATGAAAGTTCTTTTTGTACCTATTTTTTTCTTTTTCTCTTCTCGACAAATAAATCTTTTATAAGCACTTTATAAACTTCTCTTTTAGCATTCTCAAAGCTACCATACACATCAAAGATAACACCAAATGTGATAGATATATAAATTTCATTCAAACACATATGTTGGTGCGAATATAGGTTTGTCTGTATTGCTTTGGTGAAATTTAAGTGTAGCTAAGCAAGAAGGATAGGTAGGCTCAAGTGGGGTTGCAAAAGTGATTACATTGGTTAGGATTTCAAAAGCACAAACGGATCAAGAAACGGCCTACATCACACTTTATAACGAGCTATTCAACGCAATCGTTTCAAGAGTCGCCTAGTGCAAGTTCTAGCCACCGAGAAAGGTTACCCTTCCTTCTGACCCTAATAATAAGCTACTACTAATCCATCTACACTCGACCCTATTCTACCGTTGGATTCACCGGATTCACCGCTAGAGTAAAATTAATTGCAGCTACTATAATAGAAATAATTAAATTATAACATTGAATTTTATTCAATTCTGATTGAATTTCTAGGCGTGACGGGAGCACTCGACTAGAGCACTACTCGAGTCGACATTTTTCTCCACCCTTCACTCCTACACTAACAATCCAATTCTTACGAGCGGGGAACCTCGCAGCAATACCCAATAAGCGCGTGTGATCAAGTACACGTGAACTAGGTGCAAGTGTATGCAATGTGTGCGACAAAATTAAAAATCCTAACTCAACACATTCTAACATGCTATGCAAAGTGTGTGCACGTGCATAACCGATCTCTCCCCCAGACTTGATCAAAACCAAATAAAATATAGAATTCATGAATAAGGAATGTAGGGGTAGAGTGGACCTATGCTCACAAATGAGCATGCCAGAAGTGCGGTCTTTGTTATGAAGAAAAAAATCCGAGTTTGCCAAATACCTGCAAGCAAGACGACTACAAGCAAACACAATACAGAAAAACTGAACTAAAAGCATGATAGAGAAATAAAAGTCAAAAAGATTTGGGTTGTCTCCCAGCATCGCTTTTGTTTATTGTCCTTAAGCTGGACCAAATACCTGTATTATCGTAGTTCATACAATGCAGAAATTTTAAAGAAGAATTCACCAGGAAAGTTTATAGAGTACGAAAAATATAATCAGCTATAAGCACTATTGTAGTGCACATCACCAAGTGTTAACAAATGACACTCCTTGTTTATAACAGCGCCATCATATAACTTCAATCAATGCCTGTTGACCTTAAACTTTTCTCCATTGTCCCCTGATATTTCGATGGCGCCAAAAGGAGAAACGTCAGTCACTAAGAAAGGACCGCTCCACCTAGACTTTAACTTCCCTGGAAAGAGGCGGAGCCGGGAGTTGTAAAGCAGCACTTGATCCCCAATCTTGAACTCCTTAGGAATGATGCGCCGATCATGCCATTTTTTTGTTTTCTCTTTATAGATGCGAGCATTCTCATAGGCAAAATGTCGGAGCTCTTCTAGTTCGTTAAGCTGGGAACGACGCTAATCTGCTGCAGCTCCAATGTCCATGTTCAACAGTTTAGTCGCCCAAAGTGCTTTATGCTCCAGCTCCATTGGTAAGTGGCATGCCTTTCCATAAACCAATTGAAAGGGGGTCATGCCGATAGGTGTTTTGAAGGCGGTCCTGTAAGCCCACAATGCGTCGTCAACCTTTTTGGACCACTCCTTCCTATTTGAATGTATAGATTTTTTTATTATTCTTTTGAGCTCGCAGTTGGATACTTCCACTTGTCCGCACGTTTTGGGGTGGTAATCTAACGAGATCTTGTGATGGACCCCAAATTTCTTCATGAGCTGCAAGAACTGCTTGTTGCAGAAATGGCTCCCTCCATCGCTGATAATAGTTCTTGGCATTCCGAACCTGGAGAAGATATTCTTATGGATAAAAAGTAGCACCGTGCTGGCATCATTTGTGGCAACTGCCTCGACTTCCACCCATTTTGAGACGTAATCAACCGCCACAATGATGTAGTGCTTACCATGAGAGATTGGGAACGGGCCCATAAAGTTTATCACCCAAACGTCAAATGGTTCACAAACTAGCATATTATTAAGGGGCATCTCGTCACGCAGGGAGATGTTTCCAGTCCTCTGACACTCGTCGCACTTGGTGACGTAGACATGAGCATCCCTGAAGAGAGTCAGCCAAAATAATCTGCATTGTAAGACCTTTCGTGCTGTCCTAGCAGCCCCAAAGTGCCCACCAGCTTCTCTGTCATGACAGTGTTGCAGAATAGACTGGAACTCAGCTTCTGGAACGCAGCACCTGATAATCCCATCGCTGCATATGTGAAATAAGAGTGGATCTTCCCAGAAGTAGTGTTTTGAGTCAGAGGACAACTTCCGTCTCTACTGCGGTGACTGGTCGGGAGAGAAAGTTTTACACGCGAGATAATTTGCGATATCAGCGTACCATGGGGTTGTTGAAGGATGCGTAGTGATTGCGAATAGCTTCTCGTCTGGAAAATAATCAGTTGTTTCCTCCTCTTTGCTGTTGGAAGCATCATCCGTCTTGTCATTCTCCAAATGTCGATCTCTTGAGGAATGCAGGATATGGTGAATGAATTGCATTGTGAGTCAATTGTTACGCGAGCGAAGAAAGTAAGAACAAAGGGCGTTGTCATTGGTGTCCTAAGCTATTGCAGAATTAAGAGAAATGCGGGTCGAAAGCACCGCTTCACAAAGTGGGGGTGAGTGCAGCGGTCGCGATGTCGCGCTTCGGTAAGCAGGAGAAATGGCCACAGAGCGGGGTTTTGCGAGGGTCGTATTCACCTCTTCGCCAACATCACCACTAGCAATTGCTAGATGGCTTCACACGCAAGCATCTCAGATTATCACAACGAAAAGCAAAGCGATCCTCACAACCATAGCATCATTGCACATGAACATCAAACAAGGATCTATAACATAAATCTAACAAGAGTTCATTACAACAACACTAAGAGAAGCACAAGCTCAAGGTTTAGAAAGGACCCAACAGAAGATGCCACCGTATCCTGGGTTCTCGGCCGGAATGAGAGGTTCTCGGGCTCTCTCTGGGCATGTACCTCAGATGGTGTGCAGACTCAAAGGAGGCTGTCACTTCTCCATTGATCTACAACACTTCTATGGTCTCCAAGATGAAGAATGCTTGAACTCGTGGTGGAGAAAGATTGCAAACGATCCCGGATGGAAGTATGGTGGAGGAGATCACTGGATGTGGTCTCCTAGGGTGGAAGGAGTGAAAATGGTGGGCTTCTCTGGCTTTTCTCGCGAGGGGAATCGTCCTCCCCTGACTGCAGCTGTTTCCCTGCCTTAAATATTAAACAGTCAGATTTTTGGTCACGCACGAGCGAACGCACGACCGTGCGCTGCCCGTGCATTACTTACGATAAAAATAGACTTGAGGAAGAAGCAGCAGCGCCCGTGCGTTTTACTCACACACGGGCGAATCCGCCCGTGCGTAAAAACGCACGGGTAAATTCAGATTGGCTAAAAAATCAGTCAAAACAGGCGATCGTGCGTTTCCTTCGCGCAGAGGCGAATCCGCCCGTGCGTAAAAATGCACGATCAAATTCAGATCACCGGTTTTCTCCCCATATGAAAGCGCACGACCGTAGCCGTCCATGCGTCAAGAAAATGCACGTCTGTGCGTCAAGAAAACGCACGACCATGCGATATACACATTCATGAATTCTGGGCAAAACGGAGATGATCCAAACACCTGTAAGCACATCAAACCAGCTGGGATAACACCTCCAGCACCAATCAAACACAAAAAAGGATTGGGGAGCACCATGTACTTACCCCCAATGACAAGGAGCGCAAATGCACACCAAAACGGGCCTAAGAGTGTACTTAGCATGGAATAACGAATATGAATGAAAACATCCCTAAAGTGTAGTGCGTAGACTAGATAATCGGCCCAGATGAGCCCATAAATGTGTATATAAATGGGACTCATCATGGACCTCGGAATGCGTGGAAGCCTTTCAAGATTTGAAGGGGCAGCTCACCCGGGCTCCCCTACTCCAGGGACCAAGGCAAGGGGAGGATTTATTCCTATACTTGGGGGTTGGATCTGAAGCAGTAAGTTTGGTGTTGGTCCGGGAAGAAGGGAGGAGACAATTCCCCATCTGCTACGTCAGCCGAGGGCTTAGGAAGGCGGAGCTCCGATACCCCATTTTGGAGAAGATGGCTTTCGCTTTGGTTGTATCGGCTCGGAAGCTCAGGCCGTACTTTCAAGCACACTCCATTAAAGTGGTAACCGACCACCCGCTTCGCAAAGTCATGGAAGGGGTGGAGCACTCGGGAAGGATAGCCAAATGGTCCGTAGAGCTAAGTGAGTTCGACATCACATTTGTTCCTAGGAAGACAATCAAGGCACAAGCAGTGGCGGAATTCAAGGCAGACTACGCCACTGAAGTGGGGGAACATGAGTCACCTTCCCCGGTAGCGTGGAAGATGCTAGTGGATGGTGCGTCATGGCATTACTCATATGGAGGAGGAACCGTCCTAATAAGCCCCCAAGGGACAAAGATTGAGCATGCCTTGAACATCCATTTCCCAATTACTAACAACCAGGCTGAGTACGAGGCGGTGATAGCAGGCCTGCGACTGGCCAGAGAATTAGGAGTACAGGACATGGAAGTCTCAACGGACTCCATGGTGGTGGCATGCCAAATTAGGGGAGAATTTGAAGCAAGGGAGCCGACCCTCCAACGCTACCTGAAGAAGGTCAAGGGGGTCATCGGCCAATTCCGCACTTTCTCCATCACACATGTGACGAGGGAGGAGAGCACCCCGACAGACCTCCTAGCCAGGTTTGGTCCTCGGGCTGGAGGGATTGTAGCGGAACTCTTCTGACCTTCCATTGAAGAGGGGGGGGGGGGGGGAGGGGGGGCTGATGGAGGTGGATCAGCGAGCATCGTGTATGGATCCCTTCGTCACCTTCATGGCATCGAGAAAGTTCCCCGAAGGAGACGTAGATAAACGGCGCTTCAGTTACAAGTCAGCCTATTATTCCTTGCATGCAGGAGTGCTATATAGAAAGACACTCTCGGGGCTCCTGTCCCGCTGCGTGGCAGAGGAGGAGGTCCCTAGAGCCCTCAAAGAAATCCACTCGGGGGAGTGTGGCAGTCACTCCGGGAGCCGAACCCTGCGGGGAAGAGTGTTGAGGCAAGGCTATTTTTGGCCTACCCTCAGCAAGGATGCGACAGAATTTGCAAGTGTTCCAAATGTCAGCTCTTTGCTCCACTCCAACTTCTCCCAGCTCAAAGGCTCCGGACCATCACAGCTACATGGCCCTTCACTATATGGGGCTTGGACCTGGTATGCCCTTTCCCACAAGCTAGTGGCCAAAGGAGGTTTCTATTGGTGATGATTGACTATTTCTCAAAGTGGGTAGAAGTAAAAGCGCTAGCCAAGGTAACCTACCAGGTGGTTAGAAATTTTTAATGGGGCGAGATAATTTGCAGGCACGGGTTGCCGTTGGCCATCGTGACGGACAACGGACCCCAATTTTCCAGCGAAGAGTTTGTTAGTTTTTACACCCAACCCGGCATAGACCTCAGGTTCGCGTCGGTCCACCACCCGAGGAGTAACGGTCAGGTGGAAGCAGCGAACAAGATAATTGCCAACCTGCTAAAGAAGAAAATGGAGAATCTCAAGGGCAACTGGGTGGAGCAACTGCCCTCAGTCCTATGGGCCTTGAGGACTACTCCAAACACGGCCATAGGAGAGACCCCCTTCAAAATATCCCATGGGTCCGAGGCCGTCCTCCCAATAGAATTCGAACTCAAAACCTCCAAGCTGATCACCGCAGGCGAGGGAGATGAAGAATGGCTAGCGGGGAATGATGTAGAGCAAAGGTTGTCTCTAGACCTGGTAGAAGAGCTCTGAGACCTCGCTACTGTTCGACAGGAGGAGGTCAAGAGGCGGATGGCCCGGTAATTCGATCAGCATATCAGGATAAAGCAATTCGAGAAGGGAGATCTGGTCTTGAAGAAGGTAGATGCGGCAGGGAGAGGAGCCGCTGTCAGTAAGTTGGAGCACAATTGGGAAGGGCCTTGCATTGTGAGCGGAGTGCTCAAGTCGGGAGGATACCACCTCCAGAATGTGGAAGGGGTATATCTCAGCCGAGCCAGGAGTGGGGATGATTTGAAGAGATTTTATCCTTAGTGAATTTTTGTAACTAACTTTTGCATATTTCCTCCTCAATACATATATTTTGAAGTAATTCTTGAGTAGGTCACAAGTCCTTTGGTGCTGGAATGCCCCAGATCGATTTCACTGCCGGGCTCTCGTACACGGTGGGTCAGGTTGATCTCTGGAGTGGCTGGCAAGTAACAAGTCCTTTGGTGCTGGAATGCCCTAGATCGATTCCGCTGTCGGGCTCTCATAGACGGTGGGTCAGGTTGAACTCTGGAGAGGCTGGCAAGTAACAAGTCCTTTGGTGCTGGAATGCCCCAGATCGATTCCGCTGTCGGGCTCTCCTAGACGGTGGGTCAGGTTGATCTCTGGAGAGGCTGGCATGTAACAAGTCCTTTGGTGCTGGAATGCCCCAGATCGATTCCGCTGCCGGGCTCTCATAGACGGTGGGTCAGGTTGATCTCTGGAGAGGCTGGCAAGTAACAAGTCCTTTGGTGCTGGAATGTCCCAGATCGATTCCACTACCGGGCTCTCCTAGATGGTGTGTCAGGTTGATCTCTGGAGAGGCTGCCAAGTAACAAGTCCTTTGTTGCTGGAATGCCCCAGATCGATTCCGCTGTCGGGCTTTCATAGATGGTGGGTCAGGTTGATCTCTGGAGAGGCTGGCAAGTAACAAGTCCTCTAGTGCTGGAATGCCCCTGATCGATTCCACTGCCGGGCTCTCATAGACGGTGGGTCAGGTTTATCTCTGGAGAGGCTGGCAAGTAACAAGTCCTTTGGTGCTGGAATGCCCCAGATCGATTCCGCTGCCGGGTTCTCATAGACGATGGGTCAGGTTGATCTCTGAAGAGGCTGGCAAATAACAAGTCCTCTGGTGCTGGAATGCCCCAGATCGATTCCTCTGCCGGGCTCTCATAGACGGTGGGTCAGGTGGATCTCTGGAGAGGCTGGCAAGTTATTCATGCTAAAAACCTCGGCTCACAAAATCTCTCACAAGCGAGGCGATCTCGGCTCACAAAATCTCCCATAAGCGAGGTGAGCCCAGAGGCTCTCTCGCGTAAAAATACAAACCCTCGACAGATGAAATGCATCCAAGTCCAAAGGTAAAAACAGGGCTGTGGAGTACGGTGGTTGCTAACCTCATAACCATCGCCGACAAGAAATGTGCGAGCACGGGCCTAATTAAATGCAGAAACATGGAAACGAAGGCGGGCACGACAAAATGTATCTACGCGAGCACGAGCACAAGTGCGAGTAATAAAATAAAAAGGGAAAGACATTCGACAGATATACCGAATAGTTCTTTCGTTGGACAAAAGCCGTATCGTCAGCGGCGAACTCGCCGACCAAAACAGATTTTTACACTTGGAAAACCGCCCGCTGAAGAATCCTTCGCTCTCTCGTGATCTTTCAACCATAACTCGCCCCATACACAAAAATACGCGAGAGTGAACATCACGAGCGTGGCGCCAATAACGAAAGGAGCGAGAGAAACAAATAAAGGAAAAAATACACGAAGAAACAACAAGCGAATAACAGGTGGAAAATACACAACCTTTCTTATATTTGTCCAAAAGTTTTACAAGGTTTCGTGGCGTTCTCGCCAGCCAAAAACAAAAGTCAAAAGAAAACTAGAACATCAAAAAATCACGACTCGTCCGCGGATTGCGCGCCCTCGCTCCTCTCAGAAGGTGTGGTAGGAAGGAACATCTCCGGGACCAAGTCGTCCAAGGTAAGCTCCGCCTCCTCCGCAGTAACCAAGCCAGACCGTTTGAGGGTACGTAAGGCGAACGTTGCCGCATGAAGCGCTCCCTCTCACATCTCCTCCTTATGCTCCAGCCGCTTGGCCTTCAGTGACCTGGGGCTGGGCAGGAGAGCGGCACAAACCAGGTCGTGGTTCAGGGACTTCAACCCCTTCACTTGCTGCGCCAGGTCGGTGTTGCGAGCAAGGAGCTCGCTGGCAGTCTCGACATCCTGCAAGGAAAAGGTTCAGGCGCGAGTATGGAAGAATAAGAAAGGGTAGACAAATGAATGAAACTATCCATCCCCCAAGGATGCTAGCGATGAGGCTATCCAAGATGTCCAATTTTTCCTTGAGGTCGGCCACCTCCTCGGTCGCAGCTTTCAACTCTTCTCGAAGAGTCTCGGAGCTCTTCTCCTCCCTCAGACGTGCAACCTCTTTCGCAGCGATCCTCAGCTCGCGCATGAGCTCTTACAAATTTCTCTCCAGCTGGAAGTTGCGCCGACCCAGCATGTGAGTGAGCTCCAGAAAGCGGAGTTGGGACCGCGCGCTCTCATGAGCGAGAATCTGAGAGGACATCTTATTGAACTCTTTCGCATCCTCCTGCCTGTAAAGGCCGAAGGATAGACCGAAAGCGTCGCCACCAACCATGTTCTCCTCCACCCAGGAGGGGAGGAGAGTTGATATTGAGGCCTGGGTTGTCTTCTCGTCCCAGACCAACAGAGGCGCGCCGGCCTCGTCCAGATGCTTGGCCCCCAAGCCATAGTTCCGGTGGCGTGCCGGGTCAGGCACCTTTGAGGTGCCGGCCACCACCGTAGAAGGCTCGCTAGACACCTTCTCCTGGGGCCGGGTCGCCGGGCGGCTTCCCTCTGACAGGACCTTGAGGACCTCCTTCCCCTTAGTCGGAAGGATCATCTTCGGTTTCTTGTGGGGGGAGGTAAGGACATCGACCCACGTCCCGAAGGAGCCGGCCGCTTAAGAGGGACCGGGGTCGAAGCAGGGATAGGATCTCGGCAGAGCTCGGTGGCGGAGGTGGCAAGTTGAAGAGCAGAAGGGGTATGCCCTACCTTCGCGTGAGGGGGGTTGAGCGGGAGGTCTAGCTCTCCTGCGAGTAAGAGGTAGCACACGTCAGAAAGGGAAGAAACAATACAAGAGTTAGCAGAGCGAGCGCGAGCCAAACCTGCTCCAGGAGGCACGAGAAGAAGCGAGTCGACGTTTCTCCTGAGGTAGACCACCTCGAAATTTGTCGACATGGGCTTGAAGAGATCGTCCTCGGGGCCGCCGAGCGTCGGGGGGCAGTAGGTGGCTTTGGATCGCTGGATGGGTGAGAAGGGCACGTTGCCGAAGGGGCCCTTCACAATGACAAACTATTGAGGCCAATAATGGCTCTTGTTGACCAACTCCTGGACTTTGGCATGTCTGCTCGCGAAGAAGGCAGTCCCGTCCTTGTTCGCCCTGAAGGAGAACAGCTTGCCGAAGACGCGTAGGCTGAACTCTATCCGCTCCTATCGCAAGTAGCACGTAAAGGCTACCATCATGTCCACGGCGTTGGGGGTCAGCTGACCCGGGATCACGCCAAAATATTTGAGTATCTGAAAAATTCGCAACAAATGATCAAACGAAAACTCCATGCGAGTGTGCGATGAAAAGGCGAAAGGGAGGAGCGAGTACCTGGCTAATCTCCGACTAGAAGGGTAACCGCAAGCCAGGTGATGGTGGGTCAGCTCATCCGTGAAGGTGAAGTTTATCGCATCCTCGTCCGTAGGTAGCCAGGCTACGAATCGGGGTGAAATATAATTCGCCACAACCAGGTGATGCTCGCTCTCCGTGAGCGAGCAATTCAGAAAAATATGATCGCGAAAAGTCCCCGCACACTTAGCCCGTCCTTCGGCATCTGCGTTATCACCACCCATGGTTTTCCTGCAAGAAAAGAGAAGCGAGCACAGAGAGAGAGAAGGTGGTGAGAGCGAGGAGGCAAAGACCGAGAAGGGAGAAGACGATTGGAGCGGTGGTTAGCCATAAATGCCCGCCCTATCTATAGAAAAACCAAGGCAGTGGGGAGTTACTGAAGCGCCGGAGGGTGCAGATAGCAAAAGCGCGTCATGATGTACCTCGAAAAGAGAGCCCCCCTCTCTGGCACTCGCTCGTGACAACCCAAAAATATTGACACAAACGATGGAAGCAAAACTACGAGTAAAGGGAAGCGAGCCCTTACAGGGTAGGCGAGCCCTCGTGGATCACATGCTCGAACGTTAATAGGCAGAGGACTGAGTTAGAAGCACGTATTGTCCGCTAAGCATATATGAGCGCGGCTAGAGCAACATAAAATATGAAGAAAAGGGCAAAAACAATATACAACACAAACCCAAATAAGAATAGCTCGCTAGTGCGGGCGAGGAGTATTCGGATCGCCATTACATCACAAATCGTCTAGTTACCATGAAACAAGAGAAATTATTCAGAAAAGAACGCGAGTGCGGAGGAAAGGGGGGGGGGGGGGGGTCAATATTGCACCCCCGAACTAGGCGGTCTCCTGGGGTAATGATACGCTTCGGCGGCACGAAGATCTTGCTGAATCAAGCGAGCATGGTCCCTCGCTCACGCAAGGTGTACCCCCGGGGAAGTAACCTCCTCGCAAGAATCTTGTAGCAGTTCGGCTTGGAGCCGAGCGCATTCATCCCCCAGCGAGGCAATCTGCTCCTCAGATGCCTCCCTGTCTCTCTTCACTTGACTGAACAGGTTCTGTAACATCCGCCCCTGTTTCTTTAAGAGCTCTGAGGTCTGCCTCTTCATCATCACCGGATCCAGCGGGTCGCCGAGGAAGGCGTCGATCTCTTCCGGCAAAGGGAGGGGCGACCACTCCTCTTCCCCCAAGTCAAAGTCGCTGGAACTCTCGAGAGGACCTGCGAGATGGGGAAGTCGTCAGAAAGAAGAAAAAGATCGATAGCTGACTGGTTCGGGCTAATCAGGCTGGCCGGAAGTCGCCTTACCCTAATGAGCGCGAGAAGAGTCGGGCCGCCCCTGGAGGGGAGTCCCGAGGGGAAGGGTCACCGATTTACCTAAGCCTGAGAGGCGAAGTTCGGGGCCCTCGTCCTGGACGGCGTCTGGAAGTGAATTCTCAGGATTCGTTCGGTCCAGAAGAGTGTACCCCGGGACAGGGATATTTGACTCTAGAAGAAGTTGCGAGAGCGAAGGAACGGCTCATCCTTCGGGACTCGCTGATGCGCAAATCTCGCACACCGCTATAGGCGGTAGCTAGACTGCGACACGAAATGGCAGTGTACCGATCGTTCAAGTAATATAAAATGTGGGAGTGAATCCCCAAGTATCGATCTCGAAGGAACACAGTAAGGTGGAGTTTACTTTTGAGGAAGGACTTGAGATTGAAGTCCTTAATTCAGATGGAATGCGGGAGAGTTGATTTGGCTTTTGGAAAATAAAGGAAAAATAACTACAACTACTCCTATGCAATGCCGCTATGCAATGCTTCGCTTGGCGGAATGGAGACTAGGCAGGCCTTGAGCGCGCTGCTTCGCAAGGGCGGATGGACGAGTAGGCTAACGGAATGAGGGTCGCAAGCACCTCGTCGACAAGCACGCCACTAGCAATTGCTAGTGCGGCGAACGAACACAATGGCGGAATGGAAAATGGATGGGGCGCACCTCATACACACATATAAACAAAAGATAATGTCACAAAGACATGAAATAACTTTATATAGTAAGGTTTATAGTGTTCATCATCAAAAGATAGAGGAATATAGCTTATACAACCATCAACACAAAGAAGGAGAAAGTAAAGAATCGACCCAATCCGAAGCCTTGTTGAGGGTTCACAGTTGGAATCGCTGGGTTGTCAATCCGCGTCCAAGCTCGGTCCTCAACTGCGTCCGGGGTAGAGAAGGCTTTCACTACCTTCCAATGGCCTGTCTTCTTCGTGTCACGATCCGACCGCACGACCTAGCTTCCTTCTCATTGGATATTGGTGGATGTAGGGCTAGATCCCTCTCCTTGGAAGCTCTTGGATGATGGAGGCAGCCTAGGGCAAAGCCCTCATGGAAGGGGGGAAGAAAACGGAGCTGGAGCTCTCCTTGCAGTGAAAATGGCGGAACTCAATGGGGATGCTGAAAACCTAAGAAATCGCAGTTTAAATAGAAAAGTTGCAGAATTTTGTTCATGCACGACCAAACGCACGACCGTGCGTAAAAAAGCACGACAAAATTCAGAATGCTATTTTGGGCCGCAAATGAACGCGCACGATCGACCAGATCGTGCGTGAAGGATAAACGCACGACCGTGCGATCTGGAAAATTGCAAAATGGCATAAATTCTTAGATTAAAGAGGGAAACTCGTGCAATTTTGCTCACGCACGATCAAAACTGACCGTGCGCGAACAAAACGCATGAGCCGGGGCAAATCACCATTTATAAATACTGCAGGAATCGCACGGTCGCTGAAATCGTGCGTCAAGGAATCACATGACCGTGCGATTTCTCCAGGTTACAATTCCCATAGAATGAAGATCTGCCCACCTGCAATATAAACCAACAAGCTGGGGAACATACCACCAGCACACAGAAATATCTAATAACAACAAAATAAAGACATGGGGAGCATCATGTGCTTACCACCAGCAGAATAATGCGCAATTGCACACCATAATGGCCCAAAATGAGCACTTCGTGAAGAAATGTGTTCAAGTGAAATATAAGCAATAATGTGCAGAAAGTGAAGTGCATGTGCGTGAAAATAAGCCCAGATGAGTCCAAATATGTGTATATAAATGATACTCATCACACCCCCAGACTTACCTGTTTGCGCGTCCCGAGCAAACAAATCCCTCAAGCGGATGAGAAAATAAAAAGCTGGCATAGAAATTGCAAGGGTGGAGTGCCATGCAAAGTCGCAAGCTCACGCTCATAAAAATTCAGTAGAAGAAATATTTAATTATGCAAAAAGTTTACATTTTTCTAGGAGCGTATCTATATATTATTATTACTCAGAATCTGAATCGTGGTGAATCATCCGGTCACGCGTAGGAAGAAAGTAAACTGATCGCTAAGGTGAGCATTGCTAAAGATCGGGGCTCGGGAAAACCTCCAAAGAAATCCATCAATGTCGGTGACCATAAGCTTGCCCGTTCGCACTCTCTCCACGACACTAGTTTGATTCAATGCACAAACCAGTAGGACTTTAGGTATAAGACAGGGCTTGGGTTTCGGTGGGATATACAATGATAAACATGAAGGCTTACGCACGAAACCCAAATGAGCTAGCGCAAAATAAATTTTCCACGCACCACGATAAACAAGCGGGTGCACCACAACCCCAGACATGAACTTAAATATATGGGTGTGTGCACCGCCTACTCCCAATCATAAATCTATAAAAAATTTCAATTAAACACTTCTTCTTTTTCTTTTCTTTTTACTTCTTTTTCTTTTTCTCATTTTTTTCTCTTCTTTTCTTTTCAAAACATTTTCAGCAAGAAGAATAATGAAGCGCATCCACATTTTCACAAAAATATCACAACATCAACACCCCAATCATGAAAATACTAAACAACTAAAGCTCAAATTTGGGTGTGCGACTAGGATTGGCTTTTAGGCTTTGGTGAGATAAAAGTGGGGCTGAATCAAAGAACGGGTAGGCACAACTGGGCTAACGAGGATAGGGCGATAGGAATGGGCACAAAAGCTCAACCAGGCCATAAATGATGGCCTACGTCATGCTCACGCACTAAACTAACATATGCCAATGCTTCAAGAGTCGCTTGGGGCAAGTTCTTAGCCACCGAGAAAGACAATCCTTCCTCCCGACTCGAGCAATACGAATCTAGCAAACGTCTACACACATCCCTACACTACCGTTTGATTCACACTAGATTCAGCACTTCTGAGTAGAATAAACAATATTTACGCAAAAAGAAAATTATAAAACTATAAGCATAAGGAAAAATTAATTCTACACGAATTTCTACGCGAGACGTAAGCGCTCGACTAGGGGCACTATGGGAGCCAACATTTTACTCCGTCTCACAATCCTAAGCTAGCACAGAGATTTTCACAATCACACAAAAGAAACGAGTTGAACTCGTAACGCGCCTACGGCTAAGTACACGCTCATGTGGGTGTTGTGGCGTGCGATGAAAATGAACATATAATATAACTGAAAATAAAATACTTCTAGCATGCTATGCAAAAGTGCACGTGAGTGGGCACACAAAACTGCTCTCCCCCGGACTTAAACTAGACAATACACACAATATATAGTTATGAAATTCAGAAAAGAGCTAGGGGAAGAGAGTACCCAATGCTCAGCAAATGAGTATACCAGAAGTCGCTAGAAATCCAAGATAAAGCTGCAAGATCCCCAACCAGAAAAAGAACCTGCATAGGTGAGCTCCGCAAAAACAAAAGAAAATATACGAACTAAAATAATGTAAAACTAACTAAGCAAACTAGATTAACTAACATTGCAAAAAAGGTAAGATAACTACTGGGGTTATTGTCTTCCCAGCACGACTTATTCAAATTTAAACAGTTCTAGCTAATGGGTCTATGAAAAGAAAAGTGCACAGGTAACTGTTCTAATATGCGTGTCGGTAGCGGGTACGAATACGTCGATAGAACAGTCATGCCTCTACCCGAATATAAATAATACCTGCTCGTCACAGGTAGAGGGAATAAAAATTAAGAAGAGGAGGAATCCTCACTCAACACACCAAAACTATCCTTGCCGAGCAAGGTATCATCTCCAGGGAGGCAGCAGGAGGAGAAGGCAATGAGTGGAGCTTCCTCTACGGAGGGGGGATCAACCTCCTCACATAAGAGGATGCTCTTATCATTGACTTGAGCATAATGCTCCAAGTCCTCCTGAAGTACCTGTGAAGACTCAACCTGCACAGGCTCAGATGAAGAAAGGGGATCAAGAAATAAAGAAGAAGAAGAACATAAATAAAAATCAATCCGGTGAGTGGTCCCGGGCTCACTCCCATCAGGTTGGGGAAGTAAAATAATGTTTGCATTGTCATCAATGCTACAAGGTTCGGCGGGATCAACAGTAGCCATGCCCAAGATTTGGACTTCCTCCACCGGTGCTGAGGAAAGCTCCTCGTCACCTAGAAGGTTGTCCTCCTCCATAGGAGTAGGCATAACACATAGATCGCCAGCCTCATCCTGCGACACATCCTCAACCATGTCGTCAGAGACGAGTATAGTAGTATGCACAACAGGGGGAAGAATAATGCTCGGATAAAAGTCGAGCACCGATTCCTCACGAAGATTCAGTTCAAGCATGGTGATATATGGACATGGGAGATGGGCTCAGTCATATCAGAGCCTAGATCAGCCACACATCTGGTGACTGTGTCCACATCATACCCTTCAAAGCATGAAGGTGATACGGGCACATAACCATATGTTGAAGGTGTGCTGCCAGAAGTGGGAGTTGGGACGATTCGGATATCAAGCTCGTCATCCTCGTCCAATTGGCGAAGATACTCGGCACAGTCCTTCAAGACATGATCCGTGCTCTGACAAAACAAGCACTGCCTTAAGGGGCTTCTTTGGCACAGCAGGTGCTGAAGCCGAAAAGAAGTATGATGGTAAAGGCTCGGCAGAATAGCCATAGGACATACGCGCACCATATGGAGTACCAGACGAAGTCGGTGCTCCATATACTGGGCCTTGAGTGCTAGGTCTATTATCACCCTTTGGACATCTATCACTAGCGTGAGAGATATCTCCACACCAACGACAACGAATATTAAATGTAGCCCACATAGTGTGAAGATAAAATGATTCAAAATAAAAACACTATTGTGCAACATACTACAGCTAACAAAAATTTACTAGAGCAACCTAATATAAACAGTAAAACAGAATGAGAAGAAACAAAACAAAAAGGACTCGATAAACAAATGGAAGGGTTTCTCTCTCAGATTCTCCCTCTCCAGAAAACTCACACGTCTGTGTTCCCAGGCAACGACGCCAAAAACATGATGCGCAAATCTCACACACCACTATTGGCGGTAGCTAGACTGCGGCACGAAACGGCAGTGTACCGATCGTTCAAGTAATATAAAATGTGGGAGTGAATCCCCAAGTATCGATCTCGAAGGAACACAGTAAGGTGGAGTTTACTTTTGAGGAAGGACTTGAGATTGAAGTCCTTAATTCGGATGGAATGCGGGAGAGTTGATTAGGCTTTTGGAAAATAAAGGAAAAATAACTACAACTACTCCTATGCAATGTCGTTATGCAATGCTTCTCTTGGCGGAATGGAGACTAGGCAGGCCTTGAGCGCGCTGCTTCGCAAGGGTAGATGAACGAGTAGGCTAGCAGAATGAGGGTCGCAAGCACCTCGCCGACAAGCACGCCACTACCAATTGCTAGTGCGGCGAACGAAAACAATGGCAGAATGGAAAATGGATGGGGCGCACCTCATACACACATATAAACAAAAGATAATTTCACAAAGACATGAAATAACTATATATAGCAAGGTTTATAGTGTTCATCATCAAAAGATAGAGGAATATAGCTTATACAACCATCAACAGAAAGAAGGAGAAAGTAAGGAATCAACCCAATCCGAAGCCTTGTTGAGGGTTCATGGTTGGAATTTCTGGGTTGTCAATCCGCGTCCAAGCTCGGTCCTCAACTGCGTCCGGGGTAGAGAAGGCTGTCACTACCTTCCAATGGCCCGTCTTCTTCGTGCCACGATCCGGCCGCATGACCTAGCTTCCTTCTCCTTGGATATTGGTGGATGTAGGGCTAGATCCCTCTCCTTGGAAGCTCTTGGATGATGGAGGCGGCCTAGGGCAAAGCCCTCATGGAAGGGGGGAAGAAAATGGAGCTGGAGCTCTCCTTGCGGTTAAAATGGCGGAACTCAATCAGGATGCTGAAAACCTAAAAAATCGCAGTTTAAATAGAAACGTTGCAGAATTTTGTTCATGCACGACCAAACGCACGACCGTGCATAAAAATGCACGACCAAATTCAGAATGCTATTTTGGACCTCAAATGAACGCGCACGATTGACCAGATCGTGCGTGAAGGATAAACGCACGACTGTGCGATCTGGAAAATTGCAAAATGTCATAAATTCTTAGATAAAAGAGGGAAACTCGTGCGATTTTGCTCACGCACGATCAAAACTGACCGTACGCGAACAAAACGCACATGCCAGGGCAGATCACCATTTATAAATACTATAGGAATCGCACGGTCGCTGAAATCGTGCGTCAAGGAATCACACGACCGTGCGATTTCTCCAGGTTACAATTCCCATAGAATGAAGATCTGACCACCTGCAATATAAACCAACAAGCTGGGGAACATACCACCAGCACACAAAAATATCTAGTAACAACAAAATAAATACATGGGGAGCATCATGTGCTTACCCCCAGGAATAGTGCGCAATTTCACACCACAATGGGCCAAAATGAGCACTTCATGAAGAAATGTGTTCAGGTGAAATATAAGCAATAATGTGTAGAAAGTGAAGTGCATGTGCGTAAAAATAAGCCCAGATGAGTCCAAATATGTGTATATAAATGGGATTCATCAGCCGCAAGAGGAGACTCTGCGAGAGATATGGTCACGGGGGTAACACGACAAGTTCATCAAAAAATATGCGAGAAGACTTACGGTGCTGAGGCGAAGACGAGCGAAGGACAGAGACACCCAAGTCCGGGATCTCTGCGCCGCCCCCCCCCCCCCCCCCCCCCCCCCCCCCCCCCCCACACACACACACACCCCGAGGGATAGCAGGGCGAGTGTCGGCTCGGATTTTGTTCGTCAGGTTCCCCGATAGAAGCGAGGCCTGAAAGGGAAAAAGGTGTACATCAGGAGAAAAAGGAGGTGGGTCAACTTGCCGACCTGAGTACCTGATTTGCGAGCAGAAGGTCAGAGGACAGATCTAGAGCCAGGGATCCATCTTTCCCGCTCTAGCGCCGGACCGGATTTGCTTTTAGCATTCTGGGGGAAGATTGCTTTGGGGCCCAAGGAGCAGGCTTAGTGAGGGTCGCGTGCTCAAAAGCTCACACCGCGTCAATACGAGCCTGAGTCTCTTCCAAAATAGGCATCCTCAAACAGCTACAGTGCGGAGAAGCGATTATTGGTGGAGGAAGAAGCGGGGAGCCCATCGACTACGATCGACGATATTTATAGCAGGGAGGCTGGGCCCCACCAAAAGATTCCTGCCAGATCAGCATCAGACCGACGAACGCCGAGGGTTGGATGATTCTTCGTGAGTTTAGCTTAAGACTCGCGAAGAGTGGGGATTGTGTACAACCTCGTGTTCACCTCGATCGAGAAGGCGGAATCAAACTGGAGTTCGCCGAGTCAAACTATTAACCGGTAGAAGTCTAGCACGGGGACAAGCCAGGTGCGATCCTACATAGGCGAGAGCGAACAGTGGGCGGGGGTGCTCACAGACCGCTCGCGTATGCTGCCCCCCGCACAGCGCTTCAATAACTACTCAGCAGCAGTGCCTCGAGGACTACTCGCGGCAAAAGCCACACGAGCGCAAATGGGCCAGGGACGCGAGCGGCGCTGTATTACCTCGGTATTCGCCAGGAGATGGACGTAGACAAAATCCGTTCTGCGTTCGACGAACGCCGAGCTTCTGTTGAGATCGGCGAACTCAGTTAAATGTTCGACAAAATCCTTTCTGCGCTTGACGAATGGAGACTTCAAATTTGCCATAGCGGTAGGGCTGAGAGGAACAGCCGTCTCAGCGGTTATTTCCGTACCGTCTCGGCGGATCCGCTGGGACCGAGTTGGCTCAGCAGTTTTCCTCCATCTGTAGCTCAGCTCGGCAAGCTTAGTCTCCCTTCCAGTTTAGCGCTCTCACAAGGCCAAAGGGAGCTCGCGGGAAGTTATGCGAGACCTAGCCTCGGTGGATGTCGCCGGAAGAGACACGTGCGGGGTCTTCACAGAGAACTCGCCTAAGAGGGGTTTCAGATCCAACAGGTGGAAGAAGTAACAGAGAAGGCGGGCGAGTCGGGTGCTCGCTGACCGCTCGCGAGAAGGCGACGTTCGGCGAAATCCATCCTGCGTTTGACGAACTCGCGTCACGCTCTCAATTCGACGAACTAGCTTCTCCGCTCGACGAACTCGTGTCACACTCTTAGTTCGATGAATGGGCTTCCTAGCTCGGCAAACTCAATCGTTCAGCTGGTTCAGCAGATTTACACAAGGCCGGGTAGAACTCGCAGGAAGGCACGCAAGACCTGGCCTCGATAATTGCCACCAGAAGAGGTGCGAGCGAGGTCCTCACAGAACATTCGCCTGAGAGGGATTACGCGAGACGACTCGCAGGAGCTCTCGCGAGTAGCCTTCTCGCAGGTCATTTGCCCATTAGCTAAGGAGGCAAAATTACCCCTCAGCCCCTGGTGGTCTGCCGTTAGCCTTTCCAAACAGCGGAGTTTGGTTGTTAGCAGGCCAAATTGGGGTGCGTTTAGTAAAACCAAAAAGCGGAATCCCGCTATTAACAGACCACGAACGAAAAACTATAAATAGACCTTAAGGGGCACCTTGGGAGAGGATTCCAATCTCAGTTCTCTAAGCTTCTTCTTCCCTCAGTTACTTTGGTTTAGCTCTCTAGCTCACCAAGGTGCCAAAGTCTCAGCTTTGGCTTGGGAGGGGAAGCGCTCAACGATCTTCCGGGTTTGTGGTGGGACCTCCTCACTGTAACTAAGGTCTTAGTCTGTTTCCTAGTCCCCAGTCTGTTCCTTCCGAGGGACTCATAAGGGTCAGCTGCCCCTCAACTTGCTGAGGGCCCGAGCTTCACAAGGGACTGAGAAATTGGTTTCAACACAAAACATCCCTGTTTTGTGACTCTTTAAGTGCTATCTCAATTGCTAAAAACTCTGTCTCTCACAGCAGGACTAAGCATATTGAGATCAGGTATCACTTCATTAGAGAGCATGTGAAGAATGAAGATATCACACTTGAGTTTGTCCCCACAAACAAACATGTTGATGATATATTCACAAAGCCCCTAGATGAAGCTAAGCTTAACTTCTTAAAATTCCAATTGGGGATGTTAAACTTAGAGTAATTCCCAACTCACCTTAATTTTTATCACTAATCATTTGTTGCTTAGAAGAAGGGCATGCTAAATACTGAAGGAGCTTCTCAAGAAGAGTTGAACATTATCTAAAGCCAAATAAGTTATTTCGACGACACAATCAGTTGTTTCGACGACACAATCACTTGTCTCGACGACACACAGTGCATCTCGACGACAAATGAACCGAGTTGGATAGGAGCATAACGACAACATATTTTGATGACATACTGAAGCATCGCCGAAACAGGATACGACTACTAAACACGATACTGGATCAACAAATCAGAGCCGTCTGATGAAATATTAAGGTACACGCGTCTTCATCTACCTACCCTATAAATAGAATGAATGCTTAGGATAAAAATTACACTCTCATTTACCCTAAGACATTCTGACGACAAACTTTCGTTCCGTCCCCGACAACTGCTTCTTCTCAAAATTCTACTGCAATGGATCCCAAGAGAGAAGAGACATCAGTGATTTCAGGATGTGAGCTTCAGCAAGGAGGATTCAACTCTTGTTCAGATGAAATTTGGTCCGTAATAGGGTTACTGGAATCGGCGAGCCTCAAATATCTGATGAGTGAATCCCACGTTCTTCTCAACAGAGATATCCTAGAATTCTATGAGGGAGCAAGACTAAACAGTTCTGGATCATTTGTGAAGTCAATCGTGGTAGGGAAGAAAGCCATAGTGAATGCAAAAAGCCTGAGAAAAGCATTGCGACTGCCCCAGCTAAAGGCAGATGAAGAAGAGGAGGAAATGTCCACTGAAGACATATCTGCATGTTATGAATGATGTGGACTGTCACAACCCGCATTTTCTCTGAATTTAGGAATATCAGAGTAAGAGAAAATACGCGTCATGATGCCACGTCATGCAAGGGACAAGTGCAGACGCTCAGGCAGGAACCTATTACTTAATTAATCAAAACATGTTTACATGATAGGTCATCATTTGAAATTATTTATTAGGGTTTGGGGTAAGAACTGTGTCTCTCAGTTCGTGGATCAACTAGACACCAAGAAAATATATGTAATTGCAGCGGAAAGTACTTGATTTAGTTCACTTAAGGTCCTAAATGCACGTGATGACATGACATAAAGTAAATGATATGCACATATCTAGGCGTAGTATAAGTATAGAAAATATCTTTAGGCGACTTTAAAGATAAGGATTTCAGTTAAAAGGAATGCAATGAGGATGAAAGAAAAGCCATTTTATAACTATAATGCACCTAGACATAAATCATTCCCAGAGAGCAAGATACACAAGATCTAAAAAAAGTGACATTTAACTGGCAAGTAAGCTATAAAGTATCAAAAGGGCACAACGGACATCTACAACCTGACACTAACCAGTTGGCTCCAAACTAGCATGTCTGAACACAAGAAGAAAACTAACAACAACTACCTCGCAGCAGCGGGGTAAAATAGCAACTAAAACTCCCGAAGACTTCGTGCTACACCACTAGCCGCTAAGGCTCTGAACCTGAGGCATTCAATAAAACAAAGAATGCCCAACAAGGAATTTACAAGTGGCAGAAAACAAAGAAAAACAAGGTAAATAAGGCATAAGGGGCACCAACCCAAGCCCAAACCTTACAGGAAAGGAAGCTCCAAGCACAAAACTAAACAATGCACCAAGTGCACCAAATACCATAAAGAGGAACTAGCAAAGTTCATTTATCTTGTTAAATTAAGCGAGGGTGGTCCTTTATCCTCTGCCACCCAAAGACAAAAATGGGTGGGGGTTTCACTATCCCCAACCACGCAAACACGGCCCACGGGACCACAGGCCAAGCCTATGGTTCACCACTAAAATGGCCACCGTGCAAGGCTACAACAATTCCCCACTGCCCCCCAAAACACGACCCACCGTGTAAGGACAAAGGCAATGGTTCAAATTAATTAATTTCTTGACCACAACCTTAACTCCAAAAATTCCACGAAACGGGAAAGGCTTACCACTAGAACGAAGATCTCGCCGAGAGCTTTCCGAATCCAATCTCCAAACACGATTCCGACTACTACAACCTTCGAATCGCTGGCTGGAAGCTCCACGACACTTCGCTCTCGCTCTCTCACTTGACGGATGGTTTTGATCGACGAAGGAAGAAGAAGGATAGGGAGAGAATTTTAGGTTTTATAATAAACCCTAATTTAATATTTACTAAATTAAATAATTCTCCCTTTTACTTAAACTGCGAGGGCGACCAAAACACCTCGGATTTTCATGAAAATCGCACCTAAACTGAAAATCGGCGCTACGAATCCAACGGCGAAGACAGAATTCAATTCTGACGAGCCAAACTAGGTAAAAAGCCTCCCGAATCTAAGATCTTAATAACTACTCAAAATTTCTCTATAGCTCGAAACGACGCGAAATTTTGCACGCTCGATCAAAATTACATACTTTAACTAAGCTAAAGCCCAAAACTAAACCTGGCGAGCTGACGTAATGCCCTTATGAAAAAATTACGTCACAGCGGCTACGCAAAATAATTAACAAAAATTAGGGGCGTTACATGGACACTCTGGAAAGACCTATGGGTCTATCAAGAAGGCAGACTTCAATTAGAAGGGAAAGCTTCTGGCAGACATAGTTGGAAAAGTTCTGTTATGCAAACTGGGTTCCCATGAACGGATTTCCAAAAATATGTTTGAAGTAATGTGTAGGATAATTCTCTCCAAAAAGACAGACTGCCGGGAATTTGTGTTCCAGAAAGTGAAAAGCAGTCTGCAGATCCCCTCGTTTGAGGGAATTCTCTCCATCTTCTTCCTGAATTCTCTTGGGGAGGTGCTCAACTGGAAGATGGGAGTGCATCTGTACTACTCCAAATGGCTGGACTCCAAGACTTTGGACATGTGGGATAGGTCTATCCCCAAAGGACCTATAGCCACCTCTTCAGTTCAGCCAAAGAATTCCAAGAAGGTTGCCAAGGCAGTGGCCTCAGAGGAGGAAGATTTCTCCAGTTGCTCTGAAGAAGGAAGAGCCCCATCACAACAGATCCCTGCTCAGATTGAGGGGGAGATGTCTTTGCCTCAAGATATCCCAGAGAAGGAAGCTGAACCTGCTAACAAAGAGGTGGTTGTAGAGAGGAGAAGTCCAATCATGGACAGTACTCTAGTTGAGGGAGAGTTTCAAACTGGGAGCTCAGCCCAAGATACTGTAATGGTTGAACGGGAGACCCATCTGGGGTGTTTTACCCCAGCTCAGGAAAATTTTCTCCAACTAAAAGTCATCATAGAAGAAAGAAATGAGAGCTTAGGGCATGAGCCAGAAACAGTTGAGTATACTAGACCATCCACTGGGCTTGAACTGGCTGTTGGAGGAAAGACAGTCATCATAGTGGAAAGTGAGTCAATTAAGGCAGCATCCCCTAAGAAGTCCATAGTTCAGATCAGTGATTGCTCCTCTGATAGTGGTCCTAAGGATGCCCCAGAAGCAAGTGTTGCTCCAGAAGAACATGCTGCTGAGACATCCTCTGCTTATATAGGATCTCTATTCCACATGCTCTCAACATTGCACAATGCTCAGAGGCAGAAAATGGAAACATTCATTCTGAAAACAGTTGATGGCCTAAGGAATGAAATGAAGGCTGAGCTGAAGACTATGAAGAAGGAGATCCTCCATCTAAACACTTAGTATGCTCACTTATATAACATAGTATCTCTAGCCATGGAGCTTGTTGGAGAAGAGTTCAACAAGGTCGGCCATCAAACACATGAGATCATGCAGAATCAAATCACATTCTCAGACAATGTGGAGAGTGTTTTTGGGTAGATAGAAACAATCATTCATGATGATAGAAATCACGTTCTGAACAGAATAAATGTGAATACTCAAAACTTTGGATAGTCATATGCTAGAAATTCGAAACAACTTGGATGTAACTGAACAACAGATCCATGAAAGGTTGATCTCAATGCAAAAAACCCTGAATGAATGATTAATTGAAGAAGTCCTAAAGGGGGAGAAGGAAATAATAAATGTAGGTTCACATCAAGTAATGTGGGCTGCAGGTCAAGTCAAGCAAACCTTATAAAAACCTCCTCCTGGCTATGAATTAGCTGAACCATCTGTCAGCACATACTCAGCGGAGTATGGTGCTGAATTTGGAGAGTCAACAACCTCAAAGAAAAGAAAGAAACTTCAAAGCAGGAAGTACAGGTAGAAAAGGCTGAGAGAGATTGAGCAAGGTTCACAGGCAGGCAAGTGGAGTCTTACTTTCAGGGAAATTATATCAGAAGGCTGGATTAAATTTGGATACCCTCAAAAAAACTCTGAGAGGGTATACTACTCAGCTGATTGGAATCTGCATCTCAGGGAAATGGAGAAGAGGAGGAACCACAAGCTTGCATTCCTTCATGGTCCTCCTACTTCTCCAAAGAAGATTCCAAAGCCCATCAACTTCTATGAACGACAAAAGAGGAAAGGCAAGGGAAGCAGAGGCTGAAATTCACCTTCAAAGAATGTTTTGTCTAAAAATGGAATGGGCAAATGATTGTAGAATTTTTGTTTAAAAACATTCATTCCATTTATATAATGTTTGTTAGCTTAATTCATTTGAATTGCTTAAATTTTAATTATTTCTATGCGTGTCATTTATCATTGAGGTGAGTTAGAACTTCTTCAAATAAGGGGAGATTGTTGGGAACAGTGCACACCAATGTTCCTGATTTGAAGAAGTACTCAGGACAATGATAAAAACATTATGTATTTGATGGAATGCTCAATTTATGCTTGCAGATATTAGATCATATGTCCAGTACTTCTCCTATTTCACGAAGTCTAAAATCGACGAGAAGGACTAGAAATATCGTCGAATAAGTACTCCTTTATCGTGGAAAGTTTACTCTCAGATAAGCAGAAGTTTCATGAAATTTATCATCAAAATAATATGGACAATTTGGCGATATCATTGTGGCATCAAGTACACTCGACGATATCATCGTAAAGAACAAGAAGAATCGACCAAGTCCAGTATCATCGTGTCGACTGAATCACACAACGAGATCGTTGTAAGGTCTAAGAAAGACTTGAGTTCAAGTTTTTGGCAATGTCGACGACATCATCGTAAAGAAGCCTTATTGTCGAAAAGTCTAAGGGAGAACTCGTGAAGACAACTTATAAAGGAAGAATGGCTTATCGTCGAGAAGGCAGAGTGATCAGGACGATATCATCAAAAAGACAATATAGTTTCAACGACATCGTCGAGAAGACCACAAGCCAACTACAAGATTACGACGACATCTTTAAGAAGACTTAATATCGTAGTGAGTGCAAGTGCAGCTGTGATATCTTGTATCGTTGAGATATCCTTCCGTGAAGAAGACTTGAAGATTTTTTCAAGTCCAATATAGATCGGCGTAACGGAAAGTTCTGACGTCGAGATTTTGCCAATGTCGTCGAAACATTGCAAATATCATCGAAACAGATCAAGACATTTCAAATCGCACTGTCTGCATTTAATGCCGCCGCGTGATGGCCCAATCAGCACCTACCGTTAAGGATTGGGCTCTGACACTTTAAAGGACTTTATAGGAGACCGTTAGTCTGTTCCTCAGACATATAAAAGTGATAAGTGTCTGCCCTAAAATAATAACACAAGGAATTCACACAAATCCAATAGAATAGTAACTCATCTGCGAAAAAGAAAGGAACAAGAACCCGAGAACAAGAACGATTCATCAAGTGTTGTCCAAGTTTTAGTCCATCAACATCGGCTGATAAGAAGTGTTCCAGATTGAAGAAAGGATTGAAGAAGAATTTGTGTTGTTCAAGAAGATATCAAAAGCATTCTCTTCAAGTCCATGATGCCAATCATCATACGACTAGTGAAGTTTTTCTCAAATTTTTTTCTATAGGGCTTGCGGGACTGAGCTTGTAGGATTTGTTTTAGATCTGAGTTATAGGCCATGGTAGTTGAGTATTGTAGGCCTTGAGGGGCTGAGTTATAGGCCGTGAGGGGATGAGTATTATGGGGCTTGAGGGCCTGAGTTGTAGGCCTTGAGGGGCTGAGTATTATAGGGATTGAGAGACAGAGTTATAGGCCTTGAGGGGATGAGCTGTAGGGCTTGAGGGCCTGAGATTGTAGGGCTTGCGGGCCTGAGTTTTTGGCAGAGTTTGCCGACCCTAGCACATTGCTAGAAAGGCACAGATGGACCGTGGACTACTCAAGACACCATGTCTTGAGGAACCACTATAGATCTGGTTTTCTTGTGTGTTGTGTTTCTGTGGTTTATTTCTATGCTGTGATAGATCTACATAGTTATTGTGCATAAATTCAAAAACAACCCAATCACCTATTCTCCCCCTCTAGGTGATAGTTCCATAACTAACACCCTTTCTTATCCTTGTCCAAAGTAATTGTTAAACCCATTAGAGTCCTCATAGAGGTTGCATTCTCCATTCCGATTTTCTCAATCAACTCTTTGGTGAACTTCGTCTGAGATATGGAAATTCTATCTTCAGATTGTTTCACCTGAAGTCCTAAGAAATACTTCAGCTCACCCAAACTGCTCATTTCAAATTTCCCTTGCATCAAGTAAGAAAACTTTTTACAGAGGTGATCATCTATAGATCCAAAAATAATATCATCGACATAGGTTTGCACTAGCAAAATCTTGCCTTTGACTTCCCTAAGAAATAGTGTGTTATCTATCTTTCCTCTTGTGAACTTATTCTCAAGAAGAAAGCTAGAGAGCGTCTTATACCAAGCTTGGGGAGTTTTTTTCGGACCATATAAAGTTTCCGTAAAAAATAAACATAATCAGGAAAAGAAGAATCAACAAAACCTAGGGGATTGTTCCACGTATACTTCTTCCTTCAAATTACCATTAAGAAAGGTTTACATTACGTCCATTTGAAAGATTTTGAATCCATTGTGAGTAGCATACGATAGGAACAACCTGATCGCTTTGAGTTTGGCCACTGGAGCATAAGTTTGATCGAAGTCGATCCCTCCTTCTTGCATGTACACTTTTGCTACAAGTCTGGCCTTGTTCTTGATGATTACACCATTGTCATCCATCTTGTTTCTAAAGACTCGTTTTGTCCCTATAATATTCTGACCTTTGGGCCTTGGTATTAGCTTCCAAACTATGCACCTCTTAAATTGATTGAGCTCCTCTTGCATATCAATGATCAATGAAGAATCTTCTTTTGCTTCTTCAAATTTCTTCGGCTTAGTCTAAGAAAGAAAACTCAAGTGCACAACTTTGTTAATTGTTCCTCTTCTTGTTCTAACTCCAACACTAGTGTGTCCAATGATCTGATCAGCATAGTGATCTCTTGAGTGTCTGATCACTAGATTTCTTGTATCCTCTGTGCCACCAGAAGGTTCTTCTACTTCTAGTGCATCTTCTATCTCTTGATGCTCTTCTTCTTCAAAAAAGGTTATGGTGCTCACTTTGATTGATCTTGGGGCATCTTCTTTATCAGCTTCTTCCAAGCTGAGCTCTTTTAATTTAGCATATGCATCTTCAACAAGGATACTAGAGGAGCTACTATGAAGCATGCTCATCTTATCAAATACAACATTAATAGTTTCGTCTACAACCAGGGTTTTCTTATTGAAGATCCAATATGCCTTACTATGGGTACTATGGCCTATAAAAATACCTTCAAAACATTTTTCACTAAACTTAGTTTTGTAATATTTCCCATTATTAAGTACAAAGCGCACTTGCTGCCAAAGATTATAAAATAAGACACAATTGGCTTCCAGCCCATCAGAAGTTCATAAGGTGCCTTACAATGATTCTTTTTGATTAGTGCTCTTTTTTCAACGTGGAAAGCAGTGTTGACTGCTTCAGCCCAGAAGTACTCTGGTAGTGAAGAGTCATTCAACATTGTTCTGCAAGCCTCAATGAGTTTTCAATTCTTTCTCTTGCCAACTCCATTTTGCTGTGGAGTACGAGGAGAGGAAAATTCAAGAAAGATACCTAAACTCTCACAAAACTCTATCATGGCACCAGACTTGAATTATGTTCCATGGTCACTTCTGATTTTGACAACAGAGCAATTAAGTTCATTCTGGATCTGCCTAACAAAGTTGGTGAAATAATCGAAGGTGTCTGACTTGTGTTTTAGAAAGAATACCCATGCAAAACGTGAGTAATCATCAACAATAACCAAGGTGTAAGATTTACCTCCTAAACTACGATTTGGCATGGGACAAAATAAGTCAATATGGAGTAGATATAAGCATCTGGTAGAATCTTTACCAATAATGCTTTTAAAGGAAGCCCTAGTTTGCTTACCCATCTGGCATGCACGATAAGGTCTCTCTTTAATGCACTTAACATCGGGTATATCGCACACTAAGTTGTGAGAAAATAACATATTTATAGTTTTGAAATTTATAGGTGATAGTCTCTTGTGACATTGGTCACATAGATATGCACTATCTTTTGCTAAGAGGCACACTAGTGTAGAAGAATCTAAATAAGGAAAATTCAAGCAGAAAATATTTCTACTCTGAGTGCATGTTAAAATAGTTTCTGAGTTATCAGACAACTTTATCAGACACTTGTCCTTGTAGAACTCTACCATATAGCCTTTGTCACATAATTGACTTATGCTAATGAGATTATGTTGTAATCTCTTAACATAAGCCACGTCTGTGAAAGAGACTATACCATTAGTAATCACACCATAGCCTTTTGTGATTCCCCAATCAGATCCACCAAAAATAACTTTTGGACCGTCTTTGACTAGGGTATAACTTTGTAGTAAGCTAATTATTTCGGTTATATGATGTGAACATCCATTGTACAAATACCAGATAGGCATTTTGTTGGCCTTTGGACAAACCTGCATTCACAAATCAATTTCCCTTAGGAACCCAAACAGGCTTGGGTCCTTGGTTCCTGGTTATATGACCACCACTAGGAGTGTTAACATTGCGAGGGGTCATTCTTGCAGTGTTAACTCATGGAGTCTTATAATTCAAAGGATTAAACCAATAGTCTATGGCAAAGTGACCAACCCTGCCACAACACCAACAATCAAACCGATTGTACCTTCTCTTATTCTCCTGCTTCACTTTTTGAATGGGAGGTCTAGCAGGAGCTACTGACTTGGAAGAGGAAGCCTCAAGATTATAGCATACACATGGCTCCTTCTTCTCAAGCGTCTTTGTAACAACATGTTTATTTTTTGGTGCTCTCTTAGCAACCGATCCATGCACAAATGAACCATAATCCTTTAGGATCCTTTAGGATTATCTCTTCATAAGGTGCTTTGAGAGCAGTCGTTCCAAATTTTCGGGGGCCACTCCATCATTGGTTACTTTTGTTATAATCAACGTGAGTTGGTCTAGCAAGTGACCATAGGATGTTTCAAAGTCATATTGGTTTGTCGGAAAAATGACCTTCTTGAAGGAAGGTTGACTTTGAGCATCCTTTCCCTTACCTTTGACGAGTCTTTTCTTAACAGCCTTACTCTTCTCAGTCTCACGACCAAGACAACTACCCTTCTCAGGAGCTGAAAATCCATCAATGAGCGTAAGGATAGTCTTTGGCTTGGAGAAGCTTTCTACGAGCTTCCTTTCCACCATTAACTTTTCTTCCAGTTCATTAATGAACTTCTCTTTCACATTTACTAGTTCAATGGAGCATTTTAGTTCATCTTTCAATGTTTGGATTTCATCTCAGAGAGGAGTCAATTTCTCAATTTCCTCCCTCATATCTGATTCCACTGCTTTGAGACACTCAATCTCCTTGGCTTGAAATTTGACTACCTTGCGACATTTGTGATATTGAAATTTAGGGTTAGCAAAGAGAAGGGGTAAAGTTGTTTTCCAAAACTATATATGATAAAGGCAAGTGTACCTTATCGTCTATAGTATAGGATATTAAGAAATACAAAGGTCGTATTCCACGAGGCGCGTTGATTACTTCTACTTCGAGGAAAATCACTATTTTCTTATCTATTAAATTTGTGAGGTTTTGCTTTACTTAGCTAAAAGAGAAAATTTGCAACTAAAAGAAAGGTTTAAATGATGGTAAAGAGCTTAATGCTCAATCAAAAGTCACCTTGGAGTGAGAATAATCAAGTGAAAGAAAAATGAATCTAATTCCATTTAATTATACTACTTGACCGTGGAGTTTCCCGAAGCTTGAACATTCCTCTCTTGAGGATGACGCCCAACTGAGTTTAGGAAAAATCAACCGAACTCTCGTTCTATAATCGATTACCTAAAACTTGCTTTATGCTGTGAACCCCACTATTGGATTTGACTCCAATCCGGGAGATTTACATCATCCTCTCTCGAGGGGTGCGTGAAACTCTCTTTACCCTTGAGTGATCAATTCATACTTTGAGCCTCTCGGCTAGCTAAGTATGAAAACCTAAGCTAAAACCATACATCAAAAATATGGCCTCACTAGTTAAAAATCAAGGGTAATTCAAGTGTTAAAAAAATGGAAAAAGAGAGCTTAGAAAATCATAACTTGATTATCTCATCCTTGGAACATTTCGATCGAGCACTAATGAGAATTAGTTAATCATAGTGGAGGGGAGAGAGAAAGAAAAATAAAATTGCATAAATGAAAAATTACTAAGATAGAAGGCTATTGCAATAAGGAAAATTAGAACATTACTTGACATGAAGAGAAAGAGAACATGAAAGGTAAAGACATGAAAAAGCATGAAAGAAATAAGAAAATGCTCACTATCAGCTCTAACAGCACCTCCCCCTCTCCAAATTTCTGAACCCAGGACTCAAGGAGAGCTCTAGAATTTATAGGCAAAATTTTCAAAGTACACGCCCTCGGTCACGGGCGTGACCAATAGTGTGTATACACTGTTCACATCAGATCCAACAACGACGTGGGGATTGCGTGACGGCACGGTGGAAAAGTGCATGTCACATCCATGACATGTGGGTCATGGCGTGACCTTGGACGGCTTCATTTAATGCAGCATTGGCTCTATTGCGGCGCGGCGGTGTGCAGGGATCATGCTGGAAAGTCACGGCAGTGACTTTTGTGTCACAAGCGTGACTTATGTTGACTTTTCGACGGCACCTCAATGTCTCAACGGCAGCTTGCTGGGAAGATTCTATGATTACAAGCCCTCGGTCACGGGCGTGACCATGGGTCATGGGCGTGATCGAGGGCGTGACTTGCTGTGGACTAGCTCAAACAGCGCAACTTCGAATCTGGGCTGATCTTCAGGTTACACGCCCTTGGTCACGGGCATGACGGAGGGCGTGTAATGCAAATTTTTCCCAAATTGTCCAAAAATTCTGCAAAAAATCAAAAAGGCCAAATTGTCCAAAAATTCTGATAAAAGAACTAGTTATAAGCTAAAATTAACATAT
Source organism: Dactylorhiza incarnata (assembly GCA_033032865.1). Taxonomy (NCBI): domain Eukaryota; kingdom Viridiplantae; phylum Streptophyta; class Magnoliopsida; order Asparagales; family Orchidaceae; genus Dactylorhiza; species Dactylorhiza incarnata. The sequence goes on from JAWHQI010000015.1 coordinate 11,280,541, forward strand.
AAAGAAAATTTCACATTAAATAATTACTAAAATTTATACTAAAAGGGCATATAAATAATACTTATCAAATACCCCTCATACTTGAGGTTTTGCTATTATAGAGCAAAAGTGTGAGACATAATTTATAAGACATCAAAAAAAAATTTAATTATAAACTAAAATTTCATTTAACCAAAAGTTAGGTTAAAAATATATTCTAGAAGGAATTAAGTCCTAAGTTATGATAATGATTTGAAAAGAAAGGAAGTGTTTAGGCAAGGACTTCTCGAAATAACTAACTAGCAAACAAAAATGTACAAATTATAAAATTAAATTAGAATAAAAATTTAAGAACTCTAACTTAAAAAAACTTAAGGAAAAGTAACTTACCAAAAATTGCTCTCTCCATAATTTAAACTAAATCTAGGTCAATGATAATTGGATAAGGGGGATTTCACAAAATTTGGCACAAGAAGAGATCTTTGAAACTAAAAATTTATTTTCTAATTTGTCTATGTTTAGGGGTAATGAATTTTATCCTCTTTCTTCATGCCATATAATCTTTTATAACTCTCTTCTAATAAAAACCCAAAATGTATATGTTTAGGAGTAATGAATTTTATCCTCTTACTCCATGCCATATAATCTTTTAAATGATTTTGGGTGCATATGTTTAGGGAATAATGAATTTTATCCTCTTATTCCCATGACATATGATCTTTTAAAACACTTTTTTTGTATGCCATAAAAAGGGTTGAGTAGGAAAGATTTCTAGTTTATAAATTAAATTATGTTGAGAGCAAATTCTAGTAAAATTAAATTTCCTAAGATCTAAAAAGCTAGAAGAAAATATAATAGAAATCTAAAGAGGTTTAGCAAATTTACTATAAAATCAAGCTACTTAAAATAAAAAGAGAAGTCATTCAAAAGAAAATACTCTAATCAAGCTCAAACCATAAAATGATTCTTAAAACAAGATTACCTAAATATTAGATTTAACAAACTATGATAAACAAAATTTTAGCCAATTAACAACATAAAAATGCTTATAAATATTCTCAACTAAATATCTAAGAAATCACAAAAATAACAAGTAGGGGTTTAATAATTTTTGTTTTGTTTTTGTTCTAAGTTTTTCATATTTTTCTTTTGAATTTTTGATATTATCTTTTTTTGGATTTTTGATAATAAAGGAAAGGAAACTAGTTTTAAACCTATCAACAATTTTTTTGTTAACTCTTGGATTTCTTGAGGTTTACCCTGTGAAGGGTTCTCAACAGTACTAGGAGGTGAGATGGGATGATAGCCCAAACGTCCCTTTCCAAGATTTAAATTTTCGATTTTCTAATGTTTTTTGAATTTTTGGGTTTCACTAGTGCTTAAATAAAAGAAAAACATGAAATTTTTTTTTGAAGATTTTCTTACTTAAGAACCCTAAAACCCTAAACCCTAAACCCTAAACACACCCATACTTAAAGTTAAACACTGTCCCGAATGTTTAAAACTAAGTATGAAGTAAAAAAGAAAAAAAGTAAATAATGTGCAAGACAAAACAAAAAGAAATGCAAGATAAAAGAGGAGGATGAAGAAGGAAAAAGGGCTTCCCTGATTTTGAGGATACGGGGGGAAGCGGCGGTTACCTACAAAATATGTTAAAGAAGAAACAAAAATAAGAGAAAACAATAAAAAGATAACTTTGGGGTGCCTCCCAAAAGCGCTTTGTTTAAGGTCGCATAGCTTGACCCAATTGGTGGTCACGATATTGGTGGAAGAATTATTGAATCACTCTTTTCATTCGAAAGATATCCAGGAAGATATAACTTAAGGCGGTGTCCGTTTACTTTGAAGGAACCTTTTTCTGGGTGGGAAATTAGAATTGTCCCATAGGACCAAACCTCTTTAACAATAAAGGGTCAGGACCATCGAGATTTTAGCTTTCCTGGAAAAAGGCGAAGACGAGAATTATGAAGGAGGCCGAGATCGCCCGGCGAATAAGTTTTAGGAAATTTTGTATACTTATCATGATAAAACTTTGTTCGCTCCTTATATAATTTGTTACTTTCGTATGCATTCGCTCGCCATTCATCTAATTCGAAGATAAAATAGGAGTAGGAGGAGGAGAACAAGTTACCTTGGGTTCATCCTATTTTGAAACCACCTCCTTCCCGCTTCGGAGTGCAATCACGTTTGCACTCTCCCTTGGATTTGCCTCCGTATTTCCCGGCAGTGCTCCTTGCTGATGCTCGGAGAACATCTTTGCGAGCTGGCCCACTTGATTCTCTAAATTTTTGATCGATCTGGTAAGGTTCTGGATGTTCGTTTCATTTGTAGCAACATATTTTGTAAAGACCTCTTCAAGCGGAGAGAACTTTTGCTGTTGTAGTTGAAAACCAGGCGGATTAAAATTTGGAGGGGGGGGGGGGGGGGTAAGTTAAGAAGTTGATTAAGAGGTTGATTCAAATTTAAAGTACGCTGAGCATTTCCTTGGTTGCTCCATGAGAAATTCGGGTGGTTCCTATAACCCGCATTGTAAGTGTTGTTGCACAGAGAGGAGTTCGGGTTATAGGAAGGCCGAGGCAGATTTCCCATGTAGTCAACCTGCTCTTCAATAAAAACATTATTAGCCCAAGGAGGAGTGGCGGAGGAAGCAGACATCTCCGCCACTTGCCTTGTTAAGCGCTCAACTTGTAAAGCTAAATTTACATTTACGTCTATTTCAAAAATTCTGGCTGGCTTGCTAGGCTTAGCTTGGGGCATATTCCATTGGTACGTGATGCGCGAATCTAGCACACCGCTATAGGCAGTAGCAAGACTGCAGCACGAAACAGCAGTGTACCAATTGCTCAAGTAATATAAAATGAGGAGTAAATCCCCGAGTATCAATCTCGAAGGAACACAGTAAGGTGGAGTTTACTTTTGAGGAAGGACTTGAGATTGAAGTCCTTTAATCAGATGGAATGCGGGAGGTTTGGTTTATATTATGGAAAATAAAAGAAAAGAAACTAAACTACTCCTATGCAGGCCGCTATGCGCTGCTTCGCCAGGTGGATGAAAACTATGCAGGCCGCTATGCACTGCTTCACAAGGCGGATGGACGAGTAGGCTAGTGGATGAGGTGAGAGTAACTGCGGAAAGTTTTGAGGGCCATTAGCACCTCTTGGCTAGGCGGATGGATTACACGGGCCGCTATGCACTGCTTCGCTGCGCGGATGGAAGAGTAGGCTTGCAGATGGAATGGTTCGCACCGGCGGAGTCGAGGTGGATTATACGGGTCATTAGCACCGCTTAGCTTGGCAGATGGAAGAGTAGGCACACGGAATGGGCGAGTAGGCTAGCGGAATGAAGTGGAGGGTGGAGTGTATTTGGTGGCGCACCTCAAATACACATATAAACAAAAAAGAAATTCCACATAGACATGAAATAAACACTACAAATCAAGGTTTACATGTGCTACATCATCGCATAATGAAGATTACATTCATATACATCAATACAAGTTAGAGAAAAAGGAAAGAGATACGATCGAATTCTGAGGCTTGTTGTAGATTCTCGGTATGAATCATCGAGTTGTCAATCCGCGTTCTGGCTCGGTCCCAACTATCGTCCGTGGTAGAGGTGGGCTGTCACTTCCTCCCAATGGACCCTTCTTCTCCGGTAAACTACAATCGGGTCACGTCCTATGCGAAGAACTCTTAGCTTGGCGATGAAGATGAGGGTGGAATCCTCTCCTTGAAGCACTTGGGTGATGCGAGATGGCCGAGAGGATACTACGGCTCAAGATTTGAGCCAAGAATGTGTCCGGAGCACCTCCAAATGATTGGCGGTGATGGAACGGGGGACTGGAACGGAGCTGGAACCCTTAGGCACGGGAAAGAAGATGGATCGGGAGAACTCCCAATTAGGTCGAGATCTGCAGCTTTTATAGATACAGTCAGAAATTTGGTCACGCACGGTTGAACGAACGACCGTGCGTGAACTGTGAGATATTAATCAATAATAAAGACCAGGAAGATGAAGCAGGCGCGCCCGTGCATTTTACTCAAGCACGGTCGAAGCCGACCATGCGTAAAAATGCACTGGCAAATTCAGAAAGCTCGAAATATGGCAAAGAATAGGAGGTCATGCGTTTTGTTCGCGCACGATTGAGGCCAACCGTGCGTGAAGAAAATGCACGAGCGGGGAAGATCACCATATTGTCCAGCTGATCATTGCGCACGACAGCAGCCGACCGTGCGTCAAGTAAACGCATGACCATGTGATTCATACAGGAAGAATTCTGGGCAGTATGGACGATATGCCCACCTGCACAACAAAACACAACGCTGGGAACGCACCTCCAGCACAGTCATAAAAGAATAAAAAGAATGGGGAGCACATTGTGCTTGCCCCCAACAATAAAGCACACAATTGCACACCACAATAGGCCAAAAAGTGTACTTCATGTGACGAGAGTGAACCCGCGAAATATAAGCATTAATGAACTAAAAGTGAAGTGCAAATGCTTGAAAACTAGCCCAGATGAGTCCATAAAAGTGTATATAAATGAGACTCATCACACCACCAAACTTACCTGTTTGCGCGTCCCAGGCAAACAAATTCTAAGCAAATTGGGAAAGAAAAGTAGATAGCTTAAAATTACAAAATAGAGTTCCATGCGAAGTCGCATGCTCACGTGCATAAGAAAAATAATAGAGAAGATTTCTCATTATACAAACATTTTATAGATTTCTAAAAGAGTAAAAGCATATTACAACTACTCAAAATGTTGAACCACAGTGAATCATCCGGTCATGCATACAGAGAAAGTAAACTAAGCCCTGAGATGAGCAGTGCTCAAGATTAGGGTGCAGGACAAACTCCACCAAAATCCATCGGTGTCGGTGACCATAAGCTTGCCCGGTAACATTCTCTCCACGACACTAGATTAGTTCAAGGCGTGAGTCAGTAGGACTTTAGTTAGAGATGGAGCTTGTGTTACGGTGAGGTAAACAAAGATAAACATGGAGGCTAAGCACACCTAACCCAACATGAGCATAAGGTAGAGCTACCCACACGACTATAAATAAAAAAGTGCACCACACCCCCAGACTTAGACTTTTACAACATAGGTGTGTGCACCGCCTACTCCCAATACATAAATTTTTTTTTTCTAAACCATTTTCAATAAAAACTCATTTTTCTTTTTCTCCTTTTTAATCATTTTTTTCTATCTTTCTTTTTCTTGTCTTTTTCTTTCAGCAATTTTTTCAAATGAGCATATCCACAAATTCACATAATAAACACCACAATCAACACCCCCCAAAATGTAAATAAAATTATAACTAAAGATCAGATTTGGGTGTGCGACTAGGTTAGGCTTTTAGGCTTTAGTGAGAAATATGCGGAGCTGAATCAATGAAACGGTAGGCACAAAGGGGCTAGCAAGGGTAGACGATAGGCGTGAAATAAAAAGTTCAACCGGGCCAAAATAATGGCCTACATCATTCTTATGCACTAGAACTATCCTATGTCAATGCTTCAAGAATCGCTTGGGGCAAGTTCTAGCCACCGAGAAAGATTCTTCTTTCTCCCGACTCAAGCAATACGAGTCTAGCGATCGTTTACACACATCCCTATGCTACAGTTTGATTCACACCGGATTCACCATTTGAGTAGAGTAAACAACATTTACACTAATAGAAAAAAATAAAAAATCATAAGTATAAAAAGAAGTCTAATCTACACAAATTTCTATACAACCAAGCACATGACTAGGAGCACTACTGGAGTAAACATTTCACTCCGCTACATAGTCCTAAGCCAGCACGTAGACTTTCCCAAATAAACAGAAGAATTAAATTCAACTCAGAGCAAGCATACAGATGAGTACGCACTCAAGTGGGTGATATGGTGCGCAAAGAGAATGAACAACAATTTCAATAAACTAAAATAAAAGTACTTCTAGCATGCTATGCAATAGTGCATGTAAGTGGGCACAGAAAACGGATCTCCCCCAGACTTAAACTAAACAATCTAACACAAAATATAACAATGAAATTCAAAATGAAGACTAGGGAAAGAGAGTACCCAATGCCCAACAAGTGAGCATACCAGAAGACGCATGTAAACCAAGACAAAGCTGCAGCATCCATCCAGAAGAATACCTGCAGGGGTGAGCTCGGCAAAACAAAAATGAAAATAGACAAAAGCGAAATACAATACAACTAACTAAATGGACAAGATGAAAATAAATTGCAGAAAAGAAAGATAACTACTGGGGTTATTGTCATCCCAGCACGACTTATTTAAAAACATAACAGTTCTAGCTAATGGGCATATGAAAAAGGAAATGAATAGGTAACTATTCTAATATCCGTGTCGGTAATGGGTACCGATACGGCGATAAAATAGTCACGCCTCTACCCAAATATAGATAAAACCTGCCCATCACAGGTAGAGGGAAAAGAAAGTAAGAAGTGGAGGAGGAGTCCTCCTCACTACTCTCACCAAAATATATGTCCTTGCCCAGCAATGTATCATCTTATTCAAGACATATGCAGGAGGAGAAGGCAATGAGTTGATCTTCCACCATGGAGGGGGAATCAACCTCTTCACATAAGTAGATGCTCGCCTCATTGGCATGAGCAAGATGCTCCGAGTCCTCCTGGAGTCCCTGCGAAGACTCAACCTGCACAGGCTCAGATGAAGAAGAGGGGGGGGGGGGGGGGGGGGGTCAGGAAATAAAAGAGAAGAATGACATAAATAATCAAAAATCGGGGGAGTGGTCCCGGTCTCACTCCTAGCAGGATCCAAGCATAGATCACTGTCAGTATCATATGAGTCATAGCGAGGGGAGTTTGAAAGCTCAAGGTCCTCGGTGTTGGGTTGGACCTCCTCATCCGATAAGGAAGTGCAAACCACCCCATCAGAAAGGGTTTCCTCCTCATCCCACCTCGGTGTGTCATCGTGTTCCAAGGAGTCACACTCCCCATCGGAGAGAATAACATCCTCATACCACGTTGGCGCATCCTCAGGCTTCGAATGAACTTCATGCCTAACACCATCAACCAACTCACAAAAATAGATGCAGAGAGTTCTTGCAAAGAAAGTGGAGGAACAGGGGTAATAACATCATCAGAGAAAATGTGCAAGGGTTCCTCCGGGGGTGTACAAACCCGATATTCGCCAGACAAGGAGACGGTCTAAAGAAGGCAGTGGAATGGAGCTCGCTGAAGGGCGAGCGAGAAGTGCGAGCGAGAAGGGCGAGACAAGCGCTCGCGTGTGTGTTCATCGAACTCTCCAGTGTTTGCCGAACTCCCCCGGCTTCGTCGACCACACCCTTGTTCGGTGAGATCATATGAAGTCGACGAAGCGTTCTGGGCTCATTGAAACCAAGAGTCGGTCTCGCAGGAATGCTCGCGAGACCGGACCTCGGCAGGTACCGTCAGAATGGGTCGGCGAGGTCCTCGCAGGACGATCGCCAAGGAGAGGCATCGCGAGCGGGACTCGCGAGAAGGCCCGCGAGAGCACCCCACAGGAAGGTTCTCGCAGTTCCTTGCCCATAAGCCGAGAGGGTCAAATTACCCTTTCACCCTTAGTGGTCTGCCGTTAGCCTCTCCAAACAGCGGAGTTTGGCTGTTAGCAGACCCATTTGGGGTGCGTATAGTAAAATCAAAGGGCGGAATCCTGCTATTTGCAGGCCATATCAGAAAACCTATAAATAGGACCTTGGGGGCACCTTTGGAGAGGATTCCACTTCAGCTTCTCTCTCCTCATGCTTACTTTGGTTAGCATTTCCAGAGCTCTCCAAGGTGCCCGAGTCTCAGCTTTGGCTTGGGAGGGGAAGCGCTCAACGATCTTCCGGGTTAGTGGAGGGACCTCCTTGCTGTGACTAAGGTCTTAGTTTTCTTCTTAGTCTTCGGTCTACCTTCTCCGAGGGATCAGTAAGGGCTAGCTGCCCCTCGTCTCGGCGAGGGCCCCGAGCTCCACAAGAGGCCGAGAAATTGGTTTCAACATTTTGGTGCGGTGAGCGTGGAGCGTGGCTGGTCCAAGAAAGTTCCAAGGAGCGGGCATGACAGGAGGCGAGGATCAAAGCGAGGGGTTCAGCGAATCACTGCAGGCAGTGACACCAAGGATGTTCGCGGACTTCAGGAGGGAGGTTCTTGACACCTTCGGGCTCGCGGTCGCTGCACTACGAAGCGAGTTCACGACCCCGGTACCCCAGGAGACCCTTCCCCCAGCAGCGGTTGGCGAGAACACCCCGGGGGGGGGAGGGCCGAGAAGGAAGTTGCAGGAAGTTCAGTGCAGAACTTAGAAGGGCGAGTGCTGTTCGCCAGCCCGGCAAGCTTCGTGCCAGCGAGCTCCGTGCCGGCAAGCTCTGTGCCGGTAAGAGCGGCACAGGCGAGCGAGCGTCCAGAAGACATGGCGACTGTGGGAGTGGTCCAGGCGAATACCGCCCTCGCGAGCGCAGCCCTTGCGAGCCCGAGTCTGGTGAGAGAGCTCGGGGGTCGCGCAGAGCGAGAACGGGTAGCAGAAGGGGGAAGTCCCTTCTGCGAGTTGGTACTTTCTGCACCTGTCCCGACAGGGTTCGGAGAGTGGGACAGGGTGTACTACAATGGAAGGGATGACCCTGTCCAACATCTCCAGTCTTTTGAGGACTCGGTCTCCATCAGGCCGATGTCAGACGCTTTCAAGTGTCGGCTCTTCGCTGTCACTCTTAAAGAAAAGGCCAGGGACTAGTTCCATCAACTCCCTATAGGGTCGATCTACTTCTTCGAGGATCTGCGCAGGAGCTTCTTGTTGCGATTCTCCACTGCAAAGAAGAGGAAGAAGGACGCTGAGTCCCTCTTCAAAGTGAAGCAGGAACCAAAGGAGTCGTTGGCTCGCTACGCGGATCGGTTTCAAGAGGAAGTGCTGCTCACTCAGGAGATGCCAGGATTTGCACTCCAGCTTGCTTTCACCGTCGGGCTAAGGGAGAGCTTTTTTAAAATGGCTTTAAAGAGGAAAGCCCCCGTCTCCTACGAAGAGTTGATGGAACGGGTGGCGGAGGAGATTGAGAGTGAGGAGGCCAACCCAGAGCTCACCAAGCGGTTAGCAAAGCTCAGTGAGTCAGAGGTCAGGAACCAATAAGTAAGGAGAAGGGAAGAGCCCAGGGTCCCGGAGGGGGAGTGGAGGCAGCGTGCCGAAGGAATGTAAGGTCAGGGAAGAGGTTACGGCCCGGGAAGGGGTAACTTCTATGGAGGACAAGGAAGACCCCACCAGTTGGGATGGAGGAAGGGTCCGAGGCAGCTACCTCCCCCGCCTCAGCAAGCCATGGCGATCAGGCGGGGAAGAGGAGGTAGAGGAAGAAGAGAAGAGGATAGAGAGGAAGCAGGGGCAGGAAGAAGGAGAAGGAATAGGGTGGCGGAAGGTGAAGCAGGTGAGGCGGCATTGCCATATTGTGACTTCCACGATGAGGAAGGCCACGCGACGGCCACCTGCCCAGAGTTCCTAGAAACAAAAAGGGGCCGAGTGCCCGCGCCAAGACAACAACAACAGGTGAGAATCGAAGAGGTCGAGCCTCGAGGAGAGGAGGAAGAAAGGTGTGAAGACAGAGTTGATGTGGGGAGTAGATGTAACACCCTCCCTGTTACATAGCATATAACAGTAGGTCCGGCCGGGACCCCACGCCATATGAAACGAATAGAAGAGCGCGTTACGAGAATTAGTGTCTAAACAGTTACAAATATAACTATCTCAGCATCAGAGTCGCATAACGGAAGCATATTTATTTTCATTTAACACCAGTTCATAACAAGTCCACATTACTACTAGGAATGAAATACAACAAGAGTTATTAACATGAGTTTGTTTACATCATCTAAGTGGCTTCCAAACATCGGCACGCAGGCCGGCCACACATGAACAAAAGTAAACAAAAGCCTTGGCCTTTAAGGGCCAGCACAACACAGCAGCAGGGGCTTCAGTACGCTATCTCCCGCTAGTCTCACCGGGACCTGTATAAGCAAAGCCACCAATTGGTGGGAAAACAAGCAACCGGTCAGCTTTAGCTGACCAAGATTTATAACGACCCCGCCACACACTCGGGGCGGCGGTGCTCCTTCCCTGCAAGTAAGAGTCAGCAGCATATATATATCCGCAAACAACACCAACGGAGGCAAACCAAGCCACCCGCTTCATGCTCTCAAGGCACACTTTGGCATACTCCCTGAGTTACGCCCTTATGCTAAGTCCTATTTCAACTTAGACAAGCAAATTGAGCAAGGCCGTACACACGAAGTTCCGGCACTCTTCCATAGTACGGTGCATCGAGGGGCGACCTCTTCACCACTACTATGGGCGGTTTCAGATCAGCTAGGCCCGTGCTCAATTATCACGATTCAACTCTGCACGATACGGGTAAGCGTCACCTTGTGCCCGACACTTAAAGCTGGGCTTTGCAAATTCCACAGCTTTATCTACTATATATCCAGTCCCCAGGACATTGGGTAACACTGAATCACACAAATTGCGTGTTGGGCGCTACCGCCGGCGCTAGCAACAAAACTTAGTTCTGCCCGGCACTGGTAACAGAAATCTGTACTGCCACCTATGGGAAACCACCTCCAGACATCAACACTGGTAGCTCACCTGGAGCTACCGCCGGTGCTAACGCTAGCGCTCGGCGCTAGTGACAGAACTCAGTTATGCCACCAAATTTCGGGTACAGCCTGGGAAACACCTCCAGGTCCTATTTTTGTACAAAACAGTACTCATGACCCGCATCACAGCACGTACACGAAATTATTTTCGGCACTTTACACGCACTAAGCATCACCAATCCAGCTCGACCTGTCCGGATGGGCTTCACACAGCATGCAATTTGTGGGGAAATCACTTCAATCCACCGGAATAGGCGATCTACTAATTAGTAGAAGTATTCCAAAACGCATGCAAATCAAAGGAGGTACATGTCCAAGGATTAGGGAGGAGATTCGTTACCCTTGTAGGCCATTTCGGTGCCATAGAATTGAGAGGTGGATGGCTGGAATCCGCGGTGGCACATGCACGCACACGCTTCTTCACTAAACTCCCTCCTAGCATGATGAAAGCTCAACTCCAAAGGCTCTCCCTCCTTTCTCCTAGCTCTCAGCCCTCAGCACTTGAGAGAAATGCAGAGAAAAATGGCTGAGAAGTCGGGTTTGAGGGTATTTAATATTTTGCGCTACCACCGGCGCTAGTGGCTAGCGCCTGGCGCTAGCCCTAAGTCGGTACCGCTGAGAGACGCTACCGCCGGCGCTATCGCTAGCGCCTGGCGCTAGCTCCCTGATTTCAGCTCATGCTCATTTTTTGTATTTTGGGTGCACATGCCATTTGGGGTCTTACAATTCTTCCCCCCTTAAATGAATTTCGTCCCAAAATTCTAACAGTGCAAATAATCAAAACGATACAAAATACAATTTGTACCTTAAAGGAACAGCTCGGGGAACTCCTCACGCATAGTTTGCTCGCACTCCCATGTAAGTTCCTCACGACCACAGTTGTTCCGGCAGACTTTGACCATCTTGATCAATTTATTCCGTAGCAGTTTGACCTCAGTGTCTTCGATGCTAATAGGTATGTCGTTGTCTTCAACCCATCATCGGCCGGCACCTGAGTAGCCACAAGCACTTGGCTAGGCTCTGGTACAGCTTTCCTCAATACTGATATGTGGAACACATCGTGCAGACTACTCAACTCAGTCGAAAGAGCGAGTCGATAGGCAGCTTCGCCAACACGTTCCAGTATCTCAAACGGTCCAAGGTATCTTAGACTCAGCTTTTTCAAGTGCCGAATCCGGGACACACCCTTGAAAGGTTGGATCTTGAGATAAACCCAGTCGCCCACGACGAACTCGACGTTTCTGTGCTTGGCATTGTAGTATTTCGCCTGCCTATCTTGCGCAATTAACAATCTCTCACGGATTATTTGAATAGCCGCATTTGCCTCTTCGACTTCCTTTCGCTTAAACAGCTTTGTTTCACCTGTCTCCGCCCAAGATAAGGGAGTGCGGCAAGCTCTACCATAGAGGGCCTCAAAGGGTGCCATCTTTATACTTGTCTGATAGCTGTTATTATAAGCAAATTCGATCATGAAAAGATGATCTTCCCACTTGCTACCGAAGTCCAGGACGCACAATCGGAGCATATCCTCCAATGTTCTGTTCGTACGGTCAGTCTGTCCATCCGTTTGAGGGTGGAAGGCAGTGCTAAACTTCAGCTTTGTACCTAACAACTGGTGGATTAGCCTCCAATCTTTCGAAGCGAAGCGCCCATCTCGGTCACTGACGATGCTACGGGGCACACCGTGCAATCGTACAATGCTATCAACATAAAGTTTTGCTAACTTTGCAACTGAATCGTCCTTCCGGTTTGGAATAAAGTGGGCTAACTTTGTCAAGCGATCCATGATCACCCATACGGCATCATTCCCACTCTGTGATCTCGGCAAACCGTGCACGAAATCCATCGAAATGTCATCAAATTTCCATTCCGGTATAGGCAACGACTTCAGAAAACCTCCAAGTTTCTGACATCCGCCTTCACCAGTGCGCAAGTTTTGTATTTTGCCACGTACAAGGCGATGTCTTTCTTTAATCCTGGCCACCAAGACAGCTTTTTCATGTCTTGGTACATTTTTGTGCTCCCTGGGTGAATTGAGTATTTGGTAAAATGTGCTTCGTACATCAATTCCCCCCGCAACTTACCCACATTTAGGATGCACAACCGACCATCTTTCCACATCAGACCGTCGTCCATCACAAACTCTGCAGCAGTCCCGTCCCCAGACTCTGCCAAATAGCGTTGCATGCTCGAATCAAGCTCCAGGGCCTGTCGTATTCTGTCCGCGAGGTCATACTGCACCTCCGTCCAGTTTACGCATGCATTCGCACTAGAACTCCTCTCTACACAGGAGATCTCCAAGGCTTCCAAGTCCCTGATCAGACGTGGATCATACATCTGAATCCAGTTGGCCTGGGAAAAAGCCCTCCTGCTCAATGCATCTGCGACGACATTCCCCTTTCCGGGAGTATAGTGTATATCAAAAGTGTAGTCCCCCAGGAACTCCATCCACCTTCGCTGTCGCATGTTGAGCTCTTTCTGCGTTAACAGATACTTAAGGCTCTTATGGTCCGTAAAGATGTCAACATTGACACCATATAAGTAGTGCCGCCACAGCGTTAGAGCAAAAATCACGGCCGCCAATTCCAAGTCGTGGACCGGATAATTCCGCTCATGCACTTTCAGCTGACGAGAGCCATAAGCTATTACTTGACCGTGCTGAAGAAGTACGCAGCCTAAGCCGCTCCCTGACGCATCACTGTAAATTTCATAACCCTCTGCACCAGATGGTAAACACAAAATTGGTGCTGTGGTCAGACCCCTCTTTAATTCCTCAAAAGCTCGTGCACACTTCGGTGACCAAACGAACATCTGATCCTTCCTCGTCAAGGTGGTGAGAGGTAGAGCGATCCGTGAAAAGTTCTCCATGAAGTGCCGATAGTAGATGGCAAGTCCAAGGAAACTCCTGACTTCCGCTACTGTCGCCAAAATGGGCCACTTCTGGATTGCATCAATCTTTGCCGGATCTACTGCGATACCCTCGCCACTAACAACATGACCAAGGAACGCCACTGAGGCTAGTCAAAACTCGCACTTAGAGAATTTGGCATATAGTTGACTACGTCACAGGATTTCCAAAACTTCACGCAAATGAATCACATGTTCTTCTTCAGATTGAGAGTACACCAAGATATCGTCAATGAAGACAATGACAAACCGATCAAGGCACGCTCGAAAGGTCCTATTCATCAGATCCATAAATACTGACGGTGCATTCATCAATCCAAACGGCATCACTGTAAACTCGTAGTGTCCGTAACGAGTACTGAATGCTGTCTTAGGGATATCACAATCCCGAATTCGTAACTAGTAATAGCCAGACTTGAGATCCAACTTTGAATACACAGTTGACCGAACTAGCTGATCGAATAAGTCATCGATTCGAGGAATCAGATACTTGTTCTTCTCGGTCAGCTTGTTCAATTCTCGGTAGTCAATGCGTAAACGCAGGCTTCCGTCCTTCTTCTTCACAAAAAGGACTGGAGCACCCCAAGGGGAGGTACTTGGACGTATATAACCCTCCTCTAGCAACTCCTGTAATTGAACTTTCAATTCCGTCATCTCCTTTGGCGCAATTCGGTACGGAGAGCGTGAAACAGGTTTGGCACCTGGCACCAGCTCTATAGTGAAGTCAATCTCTCGCTGAGGTGACGCCTCAGGAAGATCTTTAGGAAACACATCTAGATACTCTGAAATCACAGGAACATCACTCAAACTGGGTTGAGGCTTTGCAGCCCCCACTAGCACAACACATAACTCTGCACCTTGCCGAACCGCCTTGACCACTTGTACAGCAATCATCAGTGTCTTACTCGATCCACGCAAACCATCAAACGTAGTCGTACGTTCGGTATTCCTCCCCAGTGTGACCTCCTTAAACGTGCAATCAATGTAGGCATGCTGCGCTGACAGCCAGTCCATACCAAAGATTACATCGAATTATGAAAGCGGGAGTATCAGTGCTTCCAAATCAAAGTCTTGACTCCCTATTCATACCTTTACTACACAACCTCGATCCGCGCGCATCGAACACCCATTGGGTAGCATCACATCTAATCGTTCCTGTCTAAACGACGAAGGCACTCCAAGTTGCTGTATGAAGGCCTCCGATATAAAGGAATGTGAAGCACCCGTGTCAGTAAAGATCAGGACAAAGCCTAGGACATCAATGGTTACCAAGCAATGTATAAGGTATGAAGTATAAAAAGCAACAAAAGCTATAAACTATCGCATACCTGTCACCACATCGTTCTGTTTGATGTCCTCCTGTTGGCCAAGGTTGTAAACTCTAGGCTGGGCTGGAGCAGCGTGGGATGCGGTTGAATCTGCCGCCTTCCCTTTCTCTGCAGCAAATAGCTTCTTCCCACTACGACAGTCACGTGCTATATGTCCCGGCTTGCCGCAGTTGTAACAGATGATTGGGCCTCGCCCAGTCACTCCCGATGCTTAAGATTGAGCTGACCCAGACGGTCGTGCTCCTTTCTTCCATTTGCCTTGCCCCGACTTTGCCGAGCTCGATACTTTGAACTCTGGCTTGACTACTGCTAGCTCCTTCCTACTATGGGACCGCTTCATGTCTTTCTCTAAAGAACGAGCTGAGTTGACCAGGGTCATAAACCCTTGCGTCATTGGCCCCATCAGAAGAAACCGCAACTCCTCTCGCAAGCCTTCGTAAAACCGATTTGTCTTACGCGCTTCATCCGCAAATGTCACGCATGCATAACGACCCAACCGTGTAAACTCATGCAGATAATCATCGATAGTACGATCACACTGAGTCAGACGGTTGAACTGATTTTCCATTTCTATCTGTTGGGCCTGAGGAAGATATCGCTCCAAGAACAGTTTGGAAAACTCATCAAAAGAGATATCGGTCAGCTGCCTTCCCGCTAGCTAATGTATCTCCAACTCATCCCACCACAGCTGCGCCTCCCCATCTAGTAGGAAGGTTGCCAATATCACTTTTTGTCCTTCCTTCGTGTCCGTGGCCTTCAAGGTTTTGCGCACCTTTGACAGCCAATCTTCTGCTTGTGTAGGGGTTCCTGCCCCCGTGAACGTGAGAGGGTGGAAACTCAAAAAGAATTGCAGCTGTTGATCTGGAGCTCTTCGTGCCCTCAACGGCACTGGCCTTTCCACCGCAGGTTCAGCTGCTGGAGCCTGCACTGGAGGTTCAACTGCTGGAGCCTGCACTGGAGCCACTCCAGGGGTAGGAGGTTGTCCAAGGACATGCCCTCCTGGCTGCGCAGTGAACATTGCAAATACTGCCTCAGCAATCATCCTTACTGTTTCAGCTGAAGGAGGAGTCGGCACCGAAGTTAGTGCACTGCTTGCAGTCGAACGAGGGGGTCGAGAAGGCCCCGCTCCACTCCCAGTCGCCAATATATGTACCCAAAACATAATTAGCGACTACGAGATAGCATAACACAATAAAGGAACATAGAAGTTCCATCTGAATGCTACACATATACATGTAATTCATTCCCAAAGTGGACAAAACTGGTTATTTATATGAGTTAAAGGCGACGCACACACGTGCTCACCACCCCTTAAAAGAATTCGACCACGAATTCAGACGGAAAGGGATCGAGACCCGTAGCTCTGATACCAATTTGTAACACCCTCCCTGTTACATACCATATAACAGTAGGTCCGACCGGGACCCCACGCCATATGAAACGATAGAAGAGCGCATTACGAGAATTAGTGTCTAAACAGTTACAAATATAACTATCTCAGCATCAGAGTCGCATAACGGAAGCATATTAATTTTCATTTAAAAATAGTTCATAACAAGTCCACATTACTACTAGGAATGAAATACAACAAGAGTTATTAACATGAGTTTGTTTACATCATTTAAGTGGCTTCCAAACATCGGCACGCAGGCCGGCCATACATGAACAAAAGTAAACAAAAGCTTTGGCTTTCAAGGACCACCACAACACAGCAGCAGGGGCTTCAGCCCGCTATCTCCCGCTAGTCTCACCGGGACCTGTATAAGCAAATCCACCAATTGGTGGGAAAACAAGCAACCGGTCAGCTTTAGCTGACCAAGATTTATAACGACCCCGCCCCACACTCGGGGCGGCGGTGCTCCTTCCCTGCAAGTAAGAGTCAGCAGCATATATATATCCGCAAACAACACCAACGGAGGCAAACCAAGCCACCCGTTTCGTGCTCTCAAGGCACACTTTGGCATACTCCCTGACTTACGCCCTTACGCTAAGTCCTATTTCAACTTAGACAAGAAAATTGAGATAGGCCGTACACACGAAGTTCCGGCACTCTTCCATAGTCCGGTGCACCGAGGGGCGACTTCTTCACCACTACTATGGGCGGGTTCGGATCAGCTAGGCCCGTGCTCAATTATCGCGATTCAACTCTGCACGATACGGGTAAGCGTCACCTTGTGCTCGACACTTAAAGCTGGGCTTTGCAAATTCCACAGCTTTATCTACTATATATCCAGTCCCCAGGACATTGGGTAACACTGAATCACACAAATTGCGTGCTGGGCGCTACCGCCGGCGCTAGCACTAGCGCCCGGCGCTTGCAACAGAACTTAGTTCTGCCCGGCACTGGTAACAGAAATCTGTACTGCCACCTCTGGGAAACCACCTCCAGACATCAACACTGGTAGCTCACCTGGAGCTACCGCCGGGGCTAGTGACAGAACTCAGTTCTGCCACCAAATTTCGGGTACAGCCTGGGAAACACCTCCAGGTCCTATTTTTGTACAAAACAGTACTCATGACCCGCATCACAGCACGTACACGGAATTATTTCCGGCACTTTACACGCACTAAGCATCACCAATCCGGCTCGACCTATCCGGATGGGCTTCACACAGCATGCCTATGTCCGTAATACCATTTCAGACTCTATATGCAATTTGTGGGGAAATCACTTCAACCCACCGGAATAGCCGATCTACTAATTAGTAGAAGTATTCCAAAATGCATGCAAATCAAAGGACGTACATGTCCAAGTATTAGGGAGGAGATTCGTTACCCTTGTAGGCCGTTTTAGTGCCATAGAATTGAGAGGTGGATGGCTGGAATCCGCGGTGGCACACGCACGCACACGCTTCTTCACTAATCTCCCTCCTGGCACGATGAAAGCTCAACTCCAAAGGCTCTCCCTCCTTTCTCCCAGCTCTCAGCCCTCAGCACTTGAGAGAAATGTAGAGAAAAATGGCTGAGAAGTTGGGTTTGAGGGTATTTAATATTTCGCGCTACCGCCGGCACTAGTGGCTAGCACCTGGCGCTAGCCCTAAGTCGGTACCGCTGAGAGACGCTACCGCCGGCGCTATCGCTAGCGCCTAGCGCTAGCTCCCTGATTTCAGCTCATGCTCATTTTTGGTATTTTGGGTGCACATGCCATTTCGGGTCTTACTGTAGAGGAGGGATCAAGGTGATCCATGGGGGGGGGGGGGGGGGGTAGGGGTGGAGGTGACCCGCAAGGCTAGCCTCCATACCATCTATCGGCGGAGCGTGGCCTCAACATCCACTGCTCTACCCCCAGCGGAGAGAATCACTTTCTCCCAGAAGGACATGCCAAGCTACGAGGACCCATTCTGCGATGCGCTGGTCATCCAGAACGCCATTGAGAACTTCACCGTCTCGCGGATTCTAGTTGATAACGGTAGCTCAGTCAACGTCGTCTTCAAGAAGTCATTTGATGAGAAGAAGGTAGAATCCAAGAGGGTGTTGGCCTCGGATGGCCCCCTATTCGGCTTTTCAGGAGAAAGGAAGGAGGTAGAAGGTGGAGAGGGGCTCCATGTGACCCTCGGAGGGCAGTCCCGGAACTGCCTCTTCGTGATAGTTGATGCCCCAAGCAGCTACAGCGCCATCTTCGGACGGCCTCTCATCAGCGCATTTAGATGCGTCCCTTCCACCTTCCACCAGTGTCTAAAGTTCAACGCGGGTGGAGTCCAGGTCCGGATCTGAGGAGACCCCAAGATGGCGAGACAGTGCTATATGACGGATGTCCACACCATCACCTGGGTGGGGGAAGCGGAGGAGTTCGATAAAATGACGGAGGAAGCGGCAGAAGCCGGAGGAGAGAAAAGCGCCAAGGAGAGGATGGAGGGAGAAGAGGTTCATGCCCAGGAAGGGGTCGCTGAGAGGCCCAGGGCAGGAAGAGGAGAAGAAGAGGGTAAAGGAGAGGGTGCCCAGGAAGGAGGGGCGGAAGAGTTGATGATGGTAGGAGGGGCAGAGACGGAGGAAGGAGCCCAAGCGCTCGCTTGCGATGGAGAGGAGAAAAATGCTTGGGGAAAGTAATCCAGGCTGGAGGTCGTGGATGAGGTCATGGAACTTGAAGTCACCACTCAGCTCGGGGTGGTGGAAAAGGTCCGAGCCAGCGGAGAGCTCAATCCGAAGGAGCAGGCCGAGATCCTGGCCTGCGTGCAGAAGAATGTGGATGTCTTCGCTTGGAGCGCCACGGAGATGCCCGGGATCGATGCGGATGTGGCTTGCAACCGCCTCAACCTCAACCCCGGCACCCTCCCCATCCGTCAGAAGAGGAGGGCCGTAGCGGACAAGCTTGAAGAACCCATCCGAGAGGAGGCGGGTAAACTCCTGCAGACAGGTTTTGTATCGGAGATCCAGTATCCAGGCTGGGTCTGCAACGTAGTCATGGTAAAAAAAGAAGGAGGTAAGTGGCGCATGTGTATCAGCTTTTCACTTCTTAATAAATCATGCCCGAAAGATTGCTACCCCATGGATAGAATCGACGGGCTGGTTGACTCAACCGTTGGTTTCTCTGTAATGTCTTTCTTAGATGCTTTTTCAGGTTATCATCAAATCTGCATGCATCCCCTGGACATCAAGGATATTTCCTTCATCACGGGGGATGGATGTTACTGCTATAATATGATGCACTTCGGGCTCAAGAACGCAGGTGCTACATAACAAAGGATGATGGATAGGGTCTTCCGCGAGCAGAAAGGAAGAAATTTAGAAGTCTATGTTGATGACCTCATTGTGAAAAGTCGGGACCTTGGGTCTCACCTCCGAGACCTTGAAGAGACGTTCGGGACTCTACGAAAATACAAGATGAAACTCAACCCCTTGAAGTGTGTCTTCGGGGCTAGCCGGGGGAAGTTCCTAGGCCACTTACTAACCCCGACAGGAGTGGAACCTAATCCAGAAAAGGTCAAGGCAATAATGGAGTTGGGGTCGCCAAGGAACCCAAAGGAGGTTCAGAGCCTCACAGGGAAGCTGGCCGGACTCAGCAGGAGCCTCTCCAGGGCGGGGGAGAAGTGTGCGCCCTTCTTTAAGGCACTAAGGGGCAACAAAAAGTTTGAATGGACTTCGGAATGCGTGGGAGCCTTCCAAGCCTTGAAAGAACAACTCACCCAAACCCCCCTACTCCAAGGGCCGAGATCGGGAGAAGACCTATCCCTATACCTGGGAGTAGGGTCGGAGGCAGTGAGTGCAGTGTTGGTCCGGGAGGAGGGGAGAAAACAATTCCCTATCTACTATGTCAGCCGAGTGCTGAAGAAGACAGAGCTCCGATATCTAATCTTGGAGAAGTTGGCTTTCGCATTAGTGGTGGCGGCGCGGAGGCTCCGGCCCTACTTTGAGGCACACTCCATCAGAGTAGTGACGGACCACCCGCTTCACAAAATCATGGAAGGGGTGGAAAACTCTGGAAGATTGGCAAAATGGTCTATGGAGCTGAGCGAGTTCGATATTACGTTCATACCCATGACATCAATCAAGGCCCATGCGGTGGCGGACTTCATGGCCGACTACACGACCGAGATGGGTGAACATGAACCGCCTCCCCTAGTAGCATGGAGGATGTTGGTGGATGGTGCCTCAGGAAAGCACTCCTATGGGGGGGGGATCATCCTAGTGAGTCCTCAAGGGACAAAAATTGAGCAAGCCCTGAACATCCATTTCCCAATTACCAACAACCAAGCGGAGTACGAGGCAGTGATAGCAGGCATGCGGTTAGCTCGAGAGCTGGGAGTACAAGATGTGGAGGTCTCGACGGACTCCATGGTGGTATAATGCCAAGTCAAGGGAGAGTTCGAGGCAAAGGACCTGACTCTTCTGCGATACTTGGAGAAGGTTAAGGGAGTCATCGGGCAATTCCACACTTTCTCCATCAAACACGTGCCAATGGAAGAGAGCACTCCCATGGACCTCCTAGCAAAGTTCGGTCCTCGAGCAGGGGGGGCAGTTTCAGAACTCTTCCGGCCCACCATCGAGGAAGGAGAGCTGATGGAAGTAGATCAGCGGGTCTCGTGGATGGATCCCTTCATCTCTTTCCTATCATCAGGGAAGCTCCCCGAAGGAGACATAGACAGGCGACGCTTCAGGTATAAGTCGGCTTACTACTCTTCGCATGCAGGAGGGCTGTACAGGAAGACTCTCTTGGGACTCCTGGCCCGTTGTGCTTCAGAGGAGGAGGTTCCGAGAGTCCAAGAAGAAATTCACTCCGGGGAGTGTGGGAGTCACTCCGGGAGCCGAACTCTGGAAGGAAGGGTGTTGAGACAAGGCTATTTCTGGCCCACCCTCAGCAAGGATGCGGCGGAGTTCGCAAGGAGGTGTTCCAAGTGCCAACTCTATGCTCCACTCCAACTCCTCCCAGCTCAGAGACTCTGAACCATCACTGCTCCCTGGCCCTTCGCCATATGGGGGTTGGACCTAGTCGGCCCTTTCCCTCAAGCTAGCGGCCAAAGAAGATTCTTGCTGGTCATGATCGATTATTTCTCCAAATGGGTAGAAGTGAAGGAGCTCGCCAAGGTAACATCTCAAGTTGTGAGAAATTTTGTATGGGGAGAAATAATTTGTAGGCACGGTCTTCCCCTGGCTATCGTGACGGACAATGGGCCGCAATTTGCCAGCGAAGAATTCGTTAGCTTCTGCGCCCAGCTTGGCATTGACCTCAGGTTCGCATCGATTCACCACCCACGAAGCAACTGCTAGGTAGAAGGGCAAATAAAATAATCGTCAATCTACTGAAGAAGAAGGTGGAGAACCTCCGAGGGAACTGGGTAGAGCAACTACCATCTGTTCTCTGGGCCCTGAGGACTACCCCTAACACCGCCACCGGGGAGACCTCGTTCAAACTTTCCAATGGCTCCGAAGCAGTCCTTCCCATTGAGTTCGAAGTAAAGACCCCCAGGGTGACCGCCGCAGGCGAAGGGGATGAAGAGTGGCTGGTGGCCAACGATGTAGAACAAAGGCTATCCTTAGACCTGGTGGAGGAACTTCGGCACCAGGCCACCATCAGGCAGGAGGAAATCAAGCGGCGAATGGCCCGGTATTTTGACAAGCACATCCGAGTAAAACACTTTCAAAAAGGGGACCTGGTCTTGAAGAAGGTCGACGCGGCCGGGAGGGGGGCCACGGTAGGTAAGCTCAACCCCAATTGGGAGGGTCCATACATTGTAAGTGAAGTGCTCAAGACAGGGGGGTATCACCTCCGAGATGTGGAAGGGGTACCCCTCGGTCGAGCAAGAAGTGGAGACGATTTGAAGCGATTCTATCCTTGAAAATTTTATTATGATGTTAATTGAATATTTTATCTCACTTGATAGTTATAGCTACTATGCGAAGGCTGGCACGGTGACAAGTTCTTATGCTGGAATGCCCCAGATCGATTCCGCTCCCGGGCTCTCACTAGACGGGGGGTTTAGGTTGATCTCTGGAGAGGCTGGCAGGGTGACAAGTTCTTATGCTGGAATGCCCCGGATCGATTCCGCTCCCGGGCTCTCACTAGACGGGGTGTTCAGGTTGATCTCTGGAGAGGCTGGCACGGTGACATGTTCTTATGCTGGAATGCCCCAGATCGATTCTGCTCCCGGGCTCTCACTAGACGGGGGGTTCAGGTTGATCTCTGGAGAGGCTGGCAGGGTGACATGTTCTTATGCTGGAATGCCCCAGATCGATTCCGCTCCCGGGCTCTCACTAGACGGGCGGGTCAGGTTGATCTCTATAGAGGCTGGCAGGGTGACAAGTTCTTATGCTGGAATGCCCCAGATCGATTCCGCTCCCGGTCTCTCACTAGACGGGGGGTTCAGGTTGATCTCTGGAGAGGCTGGCACAGTGACAAGTTCTTATGCTGGAATGCCCCAGATCGATTCTGCTCCCGGGCTCTCACTAGATGGGGGGTTCAGGTTGATCTCTGGAGAGGCTGGCAGGGTGTCAAGTTCTTATGCTGGAATGCCCCAGATTGATTCCGCTCCCGGGCTCTAACTAGACGGGGGGTTCAGGTTGATCTCTGGAGAGGCTGGCAGGGTGACAAGTTCTTATGCTGGAATGCCCCAGATCGATTCCGCTCCCGGGCTCTCACTAGACGGGGGGTTCAGGTTGATCTCTGGAGAGGCTGGCAGGGTGACAAGTTCTTATGCTGGAATGCCCCAGATCGATTCCGCTCCCGGGCTCTCACTAGACGGGTGGTTCAGGTTGATCTCTGGAGAGGCTGGCACGGTGACAAGTTCTTATGCTAGAATGCCCCAGATCAATTCCGCTCCAGGGCTCTCACTAGACGGGGGATTCAGGTTGATCTCTGGAGAGGCTGGCACGGTGACAAGTTCTTATGCTGGAATGCCCCAGATCAATTCCGCTCCCGGGCTCTCACTAGACGGGGGGTTCAGGTTGATCTCTGGAAAGGCTGGCACGGTGACAGATGTTTATTTCAAGAGAGGCTGGCAAAATGATGAGTTTCAATGCTGGAAGACATCGGGTCCATTCCGCTCCCGGACAAGAAGAGGAGTTCTTTATGAGGTCAGGATGAAATGCATCAGGTTATCAAGGCTTCGACGCCGACCCTATACTTCTCGCTCGTCGGGCCCGCTCGCTCGGCATGGATAGATCTCACGCGATAGTATGCGAGCGACGAGGGCCAACCCAATGCACTCTGGGGAATCCAGTGCTCGGCCGAAAGGTCGCCGGCGCAAGCTAACGGGCGAGCTCACGCCGAAAAGAAAACACCTCGCGAGACCTAGAGAAAAACGCATGCATAAAGAGTAATGACCCTAAGGAGAATAGCGAAAGGCCAGAGCAGCCAAAAAGGTCCTACACTCGCCTATTCAATAATGTAAAAGGCGAGAACGGTCATCGCGGGAATAACCTACAAACATGTAAACATCGAGATAAGTGATGCGATGATTCGGCAAGTGCACCGGTCGCGCAAGTAATAATAATGGGGAAAATCCCCGAGTGTCGGTCTCTTGAGGAACACAGTAAGGTGGAGTTAGGTTTCGAGGAAGGACTTGAGATTGAAGTCCTTAACGTGGATGGAATGCGGAGGAGTTGGGTTGGCTTTTGGAAAACAAAATAAAAGCTATCAACTACTCCTATGCAATGCCGCTATGCAAAGCTTCGCTTGGCGGGATGGAGACTAGGCAGGCCTTGAGCGCGCTGCGTCGAAAGGGCGGATGGACGAGTAGGCTAACGGAGTCGAACTATGCAGGCCTTGAGCGCGCTTCTTCGTTAGGCGAATGGAATACGGGACGCGATGCCACGCTTCGGTAGGCGGATGGGCGAGTAGGCTTACGGATTGAGGGTCGCAAGCACCTCTTCGATAAGCACGCCACTAGCAATTGCTAGTGCGGCACCGGACAACCAACAAACCACACCACAAGGCGCACCTCAATAATATAAACAAAAATACTCAATCACATAGACATAATCAAGTAAAAATGCTATTTAATCAAAATACACTTCATCATAATGTTAGATCTAGTTGCAAATACATCAATAAAAGGAGAACAAGGCAAGAAATCGACCGAATCCGAAGGCTCGTTGAAGATTCACGGTTGGAATCGCCGGGTTGTCAATCCGCGTCCAAGCTCGGTCCACAACTACGTCCGGGGTAGAGAGAGCTGTCACGACTCTCCAATGGACCCGTCTTCTTCGTGTCACGATCCGGTAGAGGTTGCAAACTTCCTCTTGCTCGATGGAGATAGCGGCTAGGTCTTCCTTTGGAGCTCTTGGATGAAGGAGGAGGCCGAGAGGAAACTCCGGCTCAAGATAGGCGTGAAGAGCAAGCCCGGAGCACCTCTATATGGTGGGCGACGGTGGAGGGGCGAAATCGGGCGGAATCGGGCGGAAAACGGCGGCTGGAAGCGAGGGATCCGACCTAAATCGCGAGCAGCGGATTTTATAGGCGCTGGAATTAAACAGTGCGCACGGTCAGTGGCGCACGACCAGTGGTCGTGCGCACTGGAATCCTGTGATCGTGCGCTCTGCCTGGACAGAACCTGCAAAGACAGAAATTACAAAATAATATGTTCGCACGACCAGTGGCGCACGACCGATGGTCGTTCGCACTAGCGTTGATGGTCGTGCGCAATACAGCAAACAGAACTCAGAATTTTAATGATGAGTGCGCACGAGCAGTGGCGCACGACCGGTGGTCGTGCGCACTAGCATTGGTGGTCGTGCGCACTGCACCAAACAGAACTCGTGAAAAAAGCGTTAAGTGCACACGATCAGTGGCGCACGACCAGTGGTCGTGCGCAATAGAACCAGTGATCGTGCGCAGTGTTCCTGTGCAGAATTGCACCGGAAACACCTGCACGACTCCTGTTCTAGCGTACAACCACAAATCCAGCCACTAAAAGTGACACTTAACCGCACATGAAAACTACTAATGAAGATAGAAATGAAATCACACCAAAATAGGCCTAAAAGTGCACCTAGCATAGAATATCAAATATAAACTAAAACAGGGCTAAAGTGCAGTGAAATGACTAACTAAACGGCCCAGATGAGTCCATAAAAGTGTATATGATCAGGACTCATCACACCCCCAGACTTAACTGTTTGCGCGTCCCGAGCAAACAAATTCTAAGCGAACTAGGAAAGAACAGTAGATGACTTAACATTACAATGCAGAGTACCATGCGAAGTCGCATGCTCATGTGCATAAGAAAATTAGTAGAAAAGACTACTGATTATACAAACAGTTTATAAATTTCTAAAAGAGTAAAAGCATATTACAACTACTCAAAATGGTGAACAACGGTGAATCAGTCGGTCATGCATACGGAGAAAGTAAACTAAGCGCTGAGACGAGCATTGCTCAAGATCGGGGTACGGGACAAACTCCACTGAAATCCATCAGTGTCGGTGACCATAAGCTTGCCCGGTCACATTCTCTCCACGACACTAGATTGGTTCATAGCGTGAGTCAGTAGGACTTTAGGTTAGAGATGGGGCTTGGGTTACGGTGAGGTAAACAATGATAAACAGGACGGCTTAAAACACCTAACCCAAATGAGCTTTAAGAATAACTACCCGTGCACCAAAATCGAATGCAAGTGCACCACACCCCCAGACTTGGACTTTTGCAACATAGGTGTGTGCACCGCCTACTCCCAATACATAATTTTTCTACAAGATTTTCAATAAAACACACCTTTCTTTTTCTCTTTTTCTTTTCATTTTTTTTTCTTTTTCTTTAAATCTTCTTTTTCTTGTCTTTTTCTTTCAGCAAATTTTCAATTGAGCGTATCCACAGGTTCACATAATAAACACCACAATCAACACCCCCCAAAATGTAAATGAAACTACAACTAAAGCTCAGATTTGGGTGTGCGACTAGGTTAGGCTTTTAGGCTTTGGCGAGAAAGATGTGGAGCTGAATCAAGAAAAGGATAGGCACAAAGGGGCTAGCAAGGGTAAACAATAGGCATGAAATAAAAATTTCAACCGGGCCAAAATAATGGCCTACGTCATTCTCACGCACTAGAACTATCCTATGCCAATGCTTCAAGAATCGCTTGGGGCAAGTTCTAGCCACCGAGAAAGATTCTCCTTTCTCCCGACTCAAGCAATACGAATCTAGCGATCGTTTACACACATCCCTATGCTACCGTTTGATTCCACTGGATTCACCATTTGAGTAGAGTAAACAACATTTACACTAATAGAAAAATATAAAACCATAAGCATAAATAGAAGTCTAATCTACACAAATTTCTATGCAACCGAGCACTCGACTAGGAGCACTAATAGAGTCAACATTTTACTCTGCTACATAGTCCTAAGCCATCACCTAGATTTTCCCAAATAAGCAAAAGAATTAAATTCACAACAGAGCAAGCAAACAGATGAGTACGCGCTCAAGTGGGTGATATGGTGTATGCAATAGTAAAAATACACTTCTGATATGCAAAAACGTGTACACGTGTAGTGAACACTCGGTACACTCCCCCCCCCCCCAGACTTAAACTAAACAATATGCGCAAAATGCAGCTATAAAATTCAGAATAATGCTAGGGAAAGAGAGTACCCAGTGCTCAGAAATGAGCACACCAGAAGATTGGCGTGTAAACCTGGACTAAGCTGCAGCGTCCGTCATCCAGAAGAGATACCTGCAGGGGGTCAGCTCCGCAAAAACAGAAGAAAATAGAAAACTGAAAATAAACTACAGCTAACTAAACATGATTGAATAAAATAAAATGCATGAAAAGTAAGATAACTACTGGGGTTATTGTCATCCCAGCACGACTTATTTAGCATTTGTACAGTTCTAGCTAATGGGCCTATGAAAAGAAAAGTGGACAGGTAACTGTTCTAATATGCGTGTAGGTAGCGGGTACCTATACGGAGAAAGAACAGTCACGCCTCTACCCGAATATAGATAAAACCTGCCCATCACAGGTAGAGGGAAAAGAAAGTAAGAAGAGGAGGAGGCCTGGTCCTCACTCAACTCACCAAAAATATCCTTGCCTAGCAAGGCGTCGTCAACAGGGAGGCAGCTGGAGGAAAAGGCAATGAGTGGAGCTTCCTCTACGGAGGGGGAATAAACCTCCTCACATGAGAGGATGCTCACATCATTGGCTTGAGCAAAAAGCTCCAAGTCCTCCTGGGATACCTGTGAAGACTCAACCTGCACAGGCTCGAATGAAGAAGGGGGGTCGAGAAATAAAGAAGACGAATGACATAAATAAACATTAATCGGGGGAGTGGTCCCGGTCTCACTCCCATCAGGTTGGGGAAGTAAAATAATGTTAGCATTGTCATCAATGCTGCAAGAGTCGGCGGGATCAACGGTGGCCAGGCTAAGGATTTGGACTTCCTCCACCGGTGTTGAGGAAAACTCCTCTTCACCTAGAAGGTTGTCCTCCTCCATAGGAATAGGCACAACACTAAGATCAACAACCTCATCCTGCGACACATCATCGACAATGTCGTCAGAAACGAATGTAGAATGCACAATAGGGGAAAGAATCGAATCCACTAGAAGTGGTGGAGGCACATGGAGAATTGGCTCAGCAATGTCGGTGCATAGATCAGCCGCACATCCGGTGACCGTATCCATGCCATACCCTTCAAAATGTGAAGGTGACAAAGACACATAGCCGGATGTTGAAGGTGTGCCGCCAGAGCTAGGAGTTGGGACGATCCGAATATCCGGCTCGTCATCCTCATCCAATTGGCGATGAAAAGCAGCACAATCCTTCAGGGCGTGATCTGTGCTCCGACAAAACTGGCACTGCCTAGCAGGCTTCTTTGGCACAGCGGGAGCTGGAGCCGAAAAGAAGTATGACGGCAATGGCTCAGCAGAGTAGCCATAAGACTTACGCGCACCATATGGAGTATCAGACGGAGTCGATGCTCTATATGCTGGGCGAGAGGAATTATGCCTACTATTCTCCGTAGGGCATTCAACACTAGAGTGGGAAGTAGCTCCACACCAACGGCAACGGAAATTTAGATGTGCCCACATAGTGTGAAGATAAAAACGATTCAAACAAAATGTGCAAAAACTACACCTAACAAAAAATTACTAAAGCAACCTAATAAAACGGAAAATAGAATACGAAGAAATAAAAAAAAAACAAAAAAAAGAAGATGCAATTTACAAATGAAAGGGCTTCTCCCTCAGGTTCTCCCTCTCCAGAAAACTCACACAACTATGTTCCCCGGCAACGGCGCCAAAAACTTGATGCGATGATTCGGCAAGTGCACCGGTCGCGCAAGTAATAATAATGGGGAAAATCCCCGAGTGTCGGTCTCTTGAGGAACACAGTAAGGTGGAGTTAGGTTTCGAGGAAGGACTTGAGATTGAAGTCCTTAACGTGGATGGAATGCGGAGGAGTTGGGTTGGCTTTTGGAAAACAAAATAAAAGCTATCAACTACTCCTATGCAATGCCGCTATGCAAAGCTTCGCTTGGCGGGATGGAGACTAGGCAGGCCTTGAGCGCGCTGCGTCGAAAGGGCGGATGGACGAGTAGGCTAACGGAGTCGAACTATGCAGGCCTTGAGCGCGCTGCTTCGTTAGGCGAATGGAATACGGGCCGCGATGCCACGCTTCGGTAGGCGGATGGGCGAGTAGGCTTACGGATTGAGGGTCGCAAGCACCTCTTCGATAAGCACGCCACTAGCAATTGCTAGTGCGGCACCGGACAACCAACAAACCACACCACAAGGCGCACCTCAATAATATAAACAAAAATACTCAATCACATAGACATAATCAAGTAAAAATGCTATTTAATCAAAATACACTTCATCATAATGTTAGATCTAGTTGCAAATACATCAATAAAAGGAGAACAAGGCAAGAAATCGACCGAATCCGAAGGCTCGTTGAAGATTCACGGTTGGAATCGCCGGGTTGTCAATCCGCGTCCAAGCTCGGTCCACAACTACGTCCGGGGTAGAGAGAGCTGTCACGACTCTCCAATGGACCCGTCTTCTTCGTGTCACGATCCGGTAGAGGTTGCAAACTTCCTCTTGCTCGATGGAGATAGCGGCTAGGTCTTCCTTTGGAGCTCTTGGATGAAGGAGGAGGCCGAGAGGAAACTCCGGCTCAAGATAGGCGTGAAGAGCAAGCCCGGAGCACCTCTATATGGTGGGCGACGGTGGAGGGGCGAAATCGGGCGGAATCGGGCGGAAAACGGCGGCTGGAAGCAAGGGATCCGACCTAAATCGCGAGCAGCAGATTTTATAGGCGCTGGAATTAAACAGTGCGCACGGTCAGTGGCGCACGACCAGTGGTCGTGCGCACTGGAATCCTGTGATCGTGCGCTCTGCCTGGACAGAACCTGCAAAGACAGAAATTACAAAATAACATGTTCGCACGACCAGTGGCGCACGACCGATGGTCGTGCGCACTAGCGTTGATGGTCGTGCGCAATACAGCAAACAGAACTCAGAATTTTAATGATGAGTGCGCACGAGCAGTGGCGCACGACCGGTGGTCGTGCGCACTAGCATTGGTGGTCGTGCGCACTGCACCAAACAGAACTCGTGAAAAAAGCGTTAAGTGCACACGATCAGTGGCGCACGACCAGTGGTCGTGCGCAATAGAACCAGTGATCGTGCGCAGTGTTCCTGTGCAGAATTGCACCGGAAACACCTGCACGACTCCTGTTCTAGCGTACAACCACAAATCCAGCCACTAAAAGTGACACTTAACCGCACATGAAAACTACTAATGAAGATAGAAATGAAATCACACCAAAATAGGCCTAAAAGTGCACCTAGCATAGAATATCAAATATAAACTAAAACAGGGCTAAAGTGCAGTGAAATGACTAACTAAACGGCCCAGATGAGTCCATAAAAGTGTATATGATCAGGACTCATCAATAAGCGAGAGCGAGATATTAACACAAAAAACAATACAGAGAAAGGAGCGAACACAACACAGAGCCAAAAATATGTATTCATTCATTTTAAAGTCTGATTTACATAAAGCGGCGATCTCGCCAGCCAAAAACAAAATTGAACAAAATCAAGCTGTAAGCCTCACTGGTCGTTCGCGGAAACTTCCTCGTCGTCGCTGCTCTTCACTGGCGAAAGCGGGTGGAAGAACTCATGGACGATATCCTCCAGGTCCAGGTCGGCCGCGTCGGCGGTTAGGAGGCCAGTCGCCTTCATCATTTGGAAGATATAGCGAGCCGACTCAGTAGACCCCAGGCGGACCTCTTCGTTTCGCGCTCTCTGCTCTTCCTTCAGACGGCGGGGGGAAGGGGGGACGACAACACGGGTGAGATTGCCGTTTAGGGCTTTCAACCCAGCCACCTCGCCCTCCAAGTCTTTGATGCGAGCGTCGGCTCTTCCGGCGGACTCGACATCCTGCAAGTAAGTCCAGTTTGAAAAGCGAAATAGCAAAGGGAAAGGAAGGTGAAGAAGTCTAGAAAACTCACCAGACAGCCCTCTGCGGCGAGCAGCTTCTCCTTCAGCTGCGTGTTCTCGGCAAGGAGCCCCTGATAGGCCCTCGCGAGCTCCACGTTCTGAAGCTCCAGCTGTAAGCAACGCCTCCCCATCATATGGGCGAGCTCGGCAGAGCGCAACTGCAACCTCGCGCTCTCGAAAGCGAGGGTTCTGGCGGTCTCATCTTTATAAGAGCCCGCGTCCTCGCGCCCATAGAGAGCGAACGAGAGGTCGAAGGCGTGACCGCTGACAGTCTCCTTCTCCACCCAGGAGGGAAGGATGGTGGAGATGTCCACCCGGTTGGTCTCCGATTTCTAGTTGACCAGGAGCTCGCCGGTCTCATCGCGACGCCTCTGGCCGAGGCCGAAGTTGTAGTGGTTCACGGGGATGGGCAGGACGGAGGTTCTAGGATCCTCCTGGCAGAGCTCATCGTCCTTACCCCCTGCGGAGAGGCCGGTGAGGTCAAACTCGTCAAAATCCACCTCGCGGGGCTCCTTTCCCTTCGAGTAGGCGAGCGGGACCCCGCTCTTCTTACTCTTCTTCTTTGGCGGAGATTTCGGGGGAATGACATGACCACCAGGAGCTCCTGGTGTCTTGCGAGAAGAGGGATCACCCGTAATGACGGTGCCTCGGCAAGCCTCCGCCCCCATGGTCGCGAGAGCTAGGGTAGCGTCGATTTTCCGATTGCTCGCGTAGGGGGATGGAGAGGGAGATCCCGCTGGCCTAGAAAATAGTTGAAGCTTCAATAAGTGCGATTACCAAAAAAGGAAAAGGGGGTTCGATGATGGAGCGAGATCTTTTACCTTCCCCGGCGAGAACGGGAAACAGCTTGTCGAGGTTGCGGCGGAGATGGACAACCTCGAAGTTCTTCTTGCAGAAGAACTGCTAGAGAAGGGCGTCGTGACCTCCGAGGGCAGTGGGCCGGTAGGTGGTCTCGCCGTGTTAAACGGGCGAGATCGGGATGTTACCGAAGTTCCCCTTGACGAGAAGGAACTTCTGGGCCCAGAAGTGGGATTTGTTGACGGTCTCGTCAACCTTAGGGCCCGAGCCTACGAAGTAGGTCGTCCCGTCCTTGAAGGCGCGGAACGAGAACAGCTTCCGAAAGACCGCGAGGCTGAACTCGATGCGCTCCTCGCGAAGATAGCAGGCGAACACCGTGATGACCGCCATGGCATTAGGCGTGAGCTGGCCCGGAACAACGCCATAGTGCTTGAGCACCTGACGAATAGTGAGAAATATCAGGATTAGTTCACAGAATGAGCGAGACTTGAAATACGGAGAACAAGAAGCGAGCGAGAACTTTCGGCCACAGAGGGAGGCGCAGGCCGACCGCGAAATGGGCGGTGGGAATGGCCAACTCATTGACCCGCGGGGCATTGATCACGTCATCCTCGCTAGGACGACATGCCTCGAAGGGGGGGGGTGACATAATCAGAGACCGCGCCGAGATAGTCTTCGTCCGTCAAATTGCAGTGGTAGAAGGTGTGCTCGGCGAAAGCCTTCGCAATCTTTCGCCGACCCTCCGATTCGTTAGCGTCGCCGCCCATCTTAGTGACCTGCGAGAAAGGAAGTAAAGCGAGAACAGGAAGGAGCGAGAGCTCTGAAGAGGAGGAAGAAGGAGGTTGACAGTAAATGTGGTGGTTGACTCAGTTATGGCCGCCTATTTATAGCCAAAGAAAAATGGCGGGATGAAGTCCAAGCGCCGGCGGGCACGGGTAGCAGCGAAAATTATCACATCATGTCCGCGGTCGAGAAGAAAACCTGCGGGGTTAGTACAAACAACACTTCCGCGAGAGATATTTAGCCAGAACAGAGGGTCTGCGCGAGGATAATATAACATGTAAATGAACAGATTTGTTAGCAGCGAGCGAGAAATAATAAAAAGCTAGCAATATTCATTGACAGAAGAAATAAAGCCAACATATGTGGCAAATATGCGAGTTGCGAGCCATGGCGAGATTGTCTGAAATAGCGGCACCCCTCACAAATAATAAGAGTTCACAACACATCTGTTAGCGAGAATCATAGGGTAACCATTTCCACCTGCCCCCACCCCGCGACCCGGACCTCGGCGGTACCCTAGAGTTGTAATAATCCTCGGCCAAACGGCCCTCCCTGTCCATAAGGTAGGCGTAGTCTCTCATCCTAGCTATATGAACCTATGGCGTCGTAGTGCTCTCATCCTGGTCACGCTGTCTCTCCTGCCGGAGCCTCGCACACTCTTCCATCAAAACCACGTGCCTGTCCTCGGCGGCTTCTCTGTCACGCCTTGCCTGCATGCTGAGATCCATCAGCATCCGCCCATGTTTCCTCAGCAACTCCGCGGCTCGCTGCTTCAACATCTCGGGGTCTCGCGGATCACCTAAGAAGTCCTCCACCTGGTCTGGAAGGGGGGGCATCTCGTCGTCGCCCAAATCGGAATCAGTAGTCGGATTTTCGAGATTCTCTGCGAGATAGTGTGGAGAGGTTAGATGGCGCGCTTGAGTTCGCGCAGGGCACGGGGTCGCGAGAATGCTTACCTCCAGGGGGGGGGGGGCGAGAAGTCGAGGGACGGCCCTGAAACACGTTGTCGTAGTTAGGATAGAGAGATTTTCCCAGACCGGCAGGGTAGGCGGCGCTGTTGGTCGGAGGGATCTTTGGCGGCACAGAACCACCGGTCTCCTCGCTCGTCAGGAGTTGGAATCTGAGCTTATCTATGATTTTGTCAGGCGGAGGCGAAGGCGGAGATGGAGGCCGCCATGTCTGGCGGACCGGTGACTTCAGGGGCGAGACTGTAAGAAGGAGAAAAGGTTAGACAATTGACAAGAAACATTCTTGCGTGCGAGACCAAAGTCATACCGGTGACGTTTTTTCCAGCGAGATCCGTATCCTCCTGCGGACCCTTGCGAGAGCCATCAGCGGGTTGCCCAGTAGTTTCTTTTGTCAAAGCATCCTGCGAACAAGTGTAAATCACAAGCAAAGTTTATTGACGCAAAACTAGAGGAATAGCTCGTACCTTCTCGTGGTAGCGATCGTCGGGGGAGGAATCCAACATCGCGGAGTCATCCCCGGTTCGGTGAGCCGCCTTCGCCTTCCTAACTTTTGGCGACTGAGCGGGAGGAGGCCGATTCATCCAGGCGGGGACTTTGGTCGTGGAAGGGAGCCCGCCGGCTCTCACCGCCCTCATGCGAGCCTGGACTTCTTCGGAAAGAGGCATCTCCAGGCAGCTACAATATCAGGCAAAGGGAAAGGAAAAGAAGTGGCGGAGCATGCCACTAGGGACTCGGGATGATATTTATAGCCCACAGGGTGGCTCCCACCAAAGATTCCCGACAGATCATCAAGTAACGGGCGAATACCAGGGGTTGGATGATTCTTCGCGAGCACAAATGTCCTCGCGAAGAGCGGGGATTGTGTACAACCCCGATATTCTCCAGACAAGAAGACGGTCTAAAGAAGGCAGTGGAACGGAGCTCGCTGAAGGGCGAGCGAGAAGGGCGAGACAAGCGCTCGCGGGTCTGTTCGACGAACTCTCCATTGTTCGCCGAACTCCCCCGGCTTCTTCGACCACACCCTTGTTCTGTGAGATCATCTGAAGTCGACGAAGCGTTCTGGGCTCATTGAAACCAAGAGGCGGTCTCGCAGGAATGCTCGCGAGACCGGACCTCAGCAGGTACCGTCAGAATGGGCCGGCGAGGTCCTCGCAGGATGATCGCTTAAGAGAGGCATCACGAGCGGGACTCGCGAGAAGGCCCGCGAGAGCACCCCACAGGAAGGTTCTCGCAGTTCCTTGCCCATAAGCCGAGAGGGTCAAATTACCCTTTCACCCTTAGTGGTCTGCCGTTAGCCTCTCCAAACAGCGGAGTTTGGCTGTTAGCAGACCCATTTGGGGTGCGTATAGTAAAATCAAAGGGTGGAATCCTGCTATTTGCAGGCCATATCAGAAAACCTATAAATAGGGCCTTAGGGGCACCTTTGGAGAGGATTCCACTTCAGCTTCTCTCTCCTTAGGCTTACTTTGGTTAGCATCTCCAGAGCTCTCCAAGGTGCCCGAGTCTCAGCTTTGGCTTGGGAGGGGAAGCGCTCAACGATCTTCCGGGTTAGTGGAGGGACCTCCTCGCTGTGACTAAGGTCTTAGTCTTCTTCTTAGTCTTCGGTCTACCTTCTCCGAGGGATCAGTAAGGGCTAGCCGCCCCTCGTCTCGGCGAGGGCCCGGAGCTCCACAAGTAGCCGAGAAATCGGTTTCAACAGGGGGTGAATCCAAACGGAGTGACGAATGCACCGGGAGAGAAGTCTCCACCATGTCGTCACACCGATCAGCAGAAAATATGATGGGGATATCCGCAGCAGTCCCCCATAGACAAGGTTGTACTACGAATATATCATCAGAATTAGAATAAGCAACCAAATGAGAGGTGGATGGAATGATTCGAACATCAGTGTCATCCTCCTCCATTTGGCGCTAAAATTTTGCGCAATATTTCAATGCGTGCTCGGTGCTATGACAACAAAACCATCATTTTACATTACTCCTCGGTCCAGACGGGGCCGGAGAGGAATACAAAAATGGTAAATGTGGTGAAGAAGAGTGACCATAAGACTTAGGTACGATGCATAAAGTACCGTAAGAAGACGGTGCTCCATACACTGGGCCTCGAGTACTATGCCCACTATCTCCGACGAGGCATTTATCACTAGAATGATTAAAATCTCCACACCATCTACAACAGATATTAAAAGAAGAAAACATGATGTTGTGGGGGAGAATTCACCAACAGATAAAATTTCCTTGCAAAAATTAACTACACGCAAGAAATAAAAAAATTGAATGGCTGCTTTAGATAAATCACAAAATGGATAAGGAATAAAGAAATTAAAAATGACAAATTCTAAGAATTAAATGAACTGAAAGAAAATAAATGATGCAATTTACAAATTGAAGAACTTCTCTCGCAGGTTCTCCCTCTCCAGAAAACTCACACGACTGTGTTCCCCAGCAAAGACGCCAAAAACTTGATGTGCGAATCTAGCACACCGCTATAGGCGGTAGCAAGACTGCGACACGAAACGGCAGTGTATGGATCGTTCAAGTAATATAAAACGAGGAGTAAATCCCCGAGTATCGATCTCGAAGGAACACGGTAAGGTGGAGTTTACTTTTGAGGAAGGACTTGAGATTGAAGTCCTTTAATCGGATGGAATGCGGGAGGTTTGGTTTGAATTATGGAAAATAATAGAAAAGAAACTAAACTACTCCTATGCCGGCCGCTATGCGCTGCTTCGCCAGGCGGATGGAAACTATGCAGGCCGCTATGCACTGCTTCGCAAGGCGTATGGACGAGTAGGCTAGCGGATGAGGTGAGTGTAACTGCGGAAAGGTTGGAGGGCCGTTAGCACCTCTTGGCTAGGCGGATGGATTACACGGGCCGCTATGCACCGCTTCGCTGCGCTAATGGAAGAGTAGGCTTGCAGATGGAATGGTTCACACCGGCAGAGTCGAGGTGGATTATATGGGCCGTTAGCACCGCTTAGCTTTGCGGATGGAAGAGTTGGCACACAGAATGGGCGAGTAGGCTAGCGGAATGAAGTGGAGGGTGGAGTGTATTTGGTGGCACACCTCAAATACACATATAAACAAAAGAGAAATTCCACATAGACTTGAAATAAACACTACAAAGTAAGGTTTACATGTTCTACATCATCACATAATGAAGATTACATTCATATACATCAATACAAGTTAGAGAAAAAGGCAAGAGATATGACCGAATCCGGAGGCTTGTTGTAGATTCTCGGTAGGAATCGTCGGGTTATCAATCCGCGTCCTAACTTGGTCCCAACTATCATCCGAGGTAGAGGAGGGATGTCACTTCATCCAATTGGACCCGTCTTCTCCGGTAAAGTACAATCCGGTCACGTCCGATGCGAAGAACTCTTTGCTTGGCGATAAAGATGAGGGTGGAATCCTCTCCTTGAAGCACTTAGATAATGCGAGGTGGCCGAGAGGATACTCCGGCTCAAGATTTGATCCAAGAATGTGTCCGGAGCACCTCCAAATGGTGGGCGGTGATGGAATGGCGGACTGGAACGGAGCTGGAACCCTTAGGCGCAGGAAAGAAGATGGATCGGGCGAACTCCCAATTAGGTGGAGTGTATTTGCCCAGCCGATCATTGCGCATGACCGCAGTCGACCGTGCGTCAAGTAAACGCATGACCATGCGATTCATACAGGAAGAATTCTGGGCACTATGGACGATCTGCCCACCTGCACAACAAAACACAACGTTGGGAACACACCTCCAGCACAGTCATAAAAGCATAAAAAGAATGGGGAGCACATTGTGCTTTCCCCCAACAACAAAGCACACAATTGCACACCACAATAGGCCAAAAAGTGCACTTCGTATGAGAAGAGTGAACCGGTGAAATATAAGCATTAATGAACTAAAAGTGAAGTGCAAATGCAGGAAAACTAGCCCAAATGAGTCCATAAAAGTGTATATAAATGGGACTCATCAGTACGCATTCTTGGCCATTTCCTCAAAAAGCTCTTGAGCGGCCTCCAGGGTTTTCCCTTTTTATGTACCCCCGGCGGCCGCATCAATCATTTGCTTAGTTTGGAAATTCAAGCCATTATAAAAGATTTGCACTTGTTACAAAGTGGGAAGTGCGTGGTGAGGGCATCTACGCAAAAGCTCCTTGAAGTGCTCCCATACATCATAGAGAGTCTACGAGTCGATTTGCATGAATGACGCAATATCTGTTCGCATTTTGGTGGTCTTTGCAGGCGGGAATTATTTGGTGAGAAATTTTTCCGCCATATCGGCCCATGTAGTGATGGAATCCCTAGGAAGTGAGCCCAACCACTGCTTGGCCCTAGACCGAAAAGAAAAAGGAAAAAGATGTAACTGAATGGCATCATCAATGACGCCATTGATTTTAAATGTGTCGCAAATTTTGAGAAAATTAGAAATATGACAATTTGGTTCTTCGTCCGGCTGACCATAGAAGGTCAATAATTGCTACACCATTTGTATGATGCTGGACTTGATCTCATAGTTATTGTTTGCCACTGTGGGGTGAACAATACTTGACTATGTGCCTTCCAAATTTGGCCACGCATAATAAGGCATGGTCCGTTGCGCGGCCTCATTAGGATTGAGCGCGTTAGGATTAGGAGGATTGAGATTAGGATCCATAATTGTTGTGTTAGTGTCCCCAATCGACTCTTCGAATAATAAGTGTATTTCCTGATCACGAGAAAGGCGGCACCGCGAAAGGGTTCACTCGATCTCTGGATCAAAAGAAATATTCGAAGTGCGACCTTAGGTCATACACTAAAAAGGAAAAAGGGAAACAAGAAAGAGAAAAAGAGAAAAGAGAGAATAATAAAACTAAAAATAATGAAAGAGAAAAACTTGATTATTATATTTTTTTCTTTTAAGCGGATTAAATTAGTCTTCGATTTTCTGAGGTATACCCTGTGAGGGGTTCTCACCGGTACTAGGAGGTGTGATGGGATGATAACCCAAACGTCCCATTCCAAGATTTAGATTACACCTTTATGAAAATAAATTTTTTTGGATTTAGAAAAAGAAAATAAAAAGAAACAAAAATGATAAAATTAATAGATATCCTCTTTTCAAAATATCTACGCAAGTCCCCGACAACGGCGCCAAAACTTGATATCGAAATTTAGGGTTTGCAAAGCGAAGGGTTAAAGATGTTTTCCAAAACTATATCCGATAAAGGCAAGTGTACCTTATCGTTTATAGTATAGGATATTAAGAAATACCAAGGTCATATTCCACGGGGCGCGTTGATTACTTCTACTTCGAGGAAAATCACTATTATCTTATCTATTAAATTTTTGAGGTTTTGTTTTACTTAGCTAAAAGAGAAAATTTGCAACTAAAAGAAAGGTTTAAACGATGGTAAAGAGCTTAGTTCTCAATCAAAAATCACCTTGGAGTGAGAATAATCAAGTGAAAGAAAAATGAATCTATTTTTTTTAATTAAACTACTTGACCATGGAGGTTCCTAAAGTTTGAACATTCCTCTCTCGAGGTTGATGCCCAACTAAGTTTAGGAAAAATCAACCAAACTCTAGTTCTATAATCGATTACTTAAAACTTGCTTTACGTTGTGAACCCCACTATTAGATTTGACTCCAATCCGGGAGATTTACGTCATCCTTTCTCGAGGGGTTCGTGCAACTCTCTTTACCTTTGAGTGATCAATTCATACTTTGATCCTCTCGGCTAGCTAAGTATGAAAACCTAAGTGAAAACCATACATCGAAAATATGGCCTCACTAGTTAAAAATCAAGGGTAATTCAAGTGTTAAAAAAACGGAAAAAGAGAGCTTAGAAAAGCATAACTTGATTATCTCATCATCGGATCATTTCGATCGAGCACTATTCTGAATTAGTTAATCATAGTGGAGGGGTGAGAGAAAGAAAAATAAATTGCATAAAGGAAACATTACTACGATAGAAGGAGAAAAAGAAAGAGAGCAAACTAATTTTTATTGATAACCGAAACTATTACAAGTTTTAAAAGGGATTACAAGGCTAGGATGGTAAAGATTACAAGCTTAAACTATGCTATTGCAAGAAGGAAAATTAGAACATTAATTGACATGAAGAGAAATAGAACATGAAAGGTAAAGACATGAAAAAGCATGAAAGAAATAAGAAAAAACTCACTATCAGCTCTAGCAGCACCTCCCCCTCTCCAAATTTCTGAAGCTTGGACTCAAGGAGAGCTCTATAATTTATAGGCAAAATTTTCAAAGTGCACGCCCTCGGACATGGGCGTGACCAAGGGCGTGTAAGCACTGTTCATATCGGATCCGACAACGACGTGGGGCTTGCGTGATGGCGCGGCGACATGTGGGTCGCGAGCGTGACTTTGGACGACTTTATTTAATGCGGCGTGGGATTGATTGCGGTGCGACGGTGTGCATGGATCACGCAGGAAAGTCACGACCATGAATTTTGGGTCACGTGCATGACATATGTTTACTTCTCGACGACACCTCCACGTCTCGATGACAGCTTGCTGGGAAGATTCAATGATTACACGTCCTTGGTCACGGGCGTCACCATGGGTTATGGGCGTGATCGAGGGCGTGACTTATTATGGACTAGCTCAAATCGCGCAACATCGAATCTGGACTGATCTTCAGGTTACACGCCCTTGGTCAAGGGCGTAACCGAGGGCGTGTATTGCAATTTTTTCCCAAATTGTCCAAAATTCTGCAACAAATCAAAAAGGCCAAATTAGAAATAATTTTCATAAAAGAACTAGTTATAAGCTAAAATTAACATAAAAAGAAAATTTCACATTAAATAATTACTAAAATTTATACTAAAAGGGCATATAAATACTACTTATCAATTTGTCAAAACCCTTCAACAGTGCTCTATACTGAACTAGAAGATCTGAATCTTCCTCAGAAGAGTAGCCTTCATCCGCATTGTATCCAGTCTTAGACTCAGATAGAAGAGTGTGAAAATTTACCTTCCCCTCATAAGGGGTGTCGCAGTTATCCTCATCTGTTTAAGCCATAAGCCCAAAGTAGGCTTCTTCATCTGAGCTTGACTCGTCTGAGTCGCTGTCGCTAAATGTCTTCGACTTCTTCGCGATGAAGCTCTTTTCTTCATTCTTCTTGCCTTTGAAGAATCTTTTCTGTTCCTTCCTAGATCCTTCCTTCTTTTTGTATGGACATTCCGCAATCATATGCCCTGGCTTATTACAACAGTAGTAAATGATGTCAGAAGAAATATGTTTGTTCGGTTTCGATTTATAACTTTCATTGCTGTTGTAGCTTTTCCTTTGATGATCACCATCACGTCGTGATCTTCTGTGATCTGAAGAGGAGGACTGTTTTCACCTTTGTTTTCTCTTGTTAAGCAATCTCTTGAATTGCATGGAGAGCAATGAGAACTCTCCATCTGACATTTCAGATCTTGAGGGGCAAGCCACCGAGTCATCATCCTCATCAGAGGTCTGTGTCTTGATCGGTGACACAACATTACCTTTTCTAGACCCTTTGACCTTCAGGGCCATTGACTTCTCTCTACCCGAAGTCTTGCTTCCCTCTTCCTCTGCTCTTCTGATGCTCAATTTGAGCTCATGGGAAAGAAGCTTTCCGAACAGAATTTATGGCTCCATGGTCGCCAACTTACCGAATTCCCTAATGGAAATTGCCTTGGTGTCCCATTCTTTTGTCAGGGATCTCAAGAACTGATCATTTAGTTTGACGTTAGTGAATTCCCAATCATAGTCCCTTAGACTATTGACGATCTTGAAGAACTTTTCATCGGTGTCAGAAATACTATCCCTTGGATCTTACTTGAAAGACTCGTACTTCTGATTGAGCAAAGATCTTCGATCATCCCTTACTTCCTCAGTTCCTTCCACGAGGACAACGAGATAATACCAAATCTCTTTGGTGGACTTATAGTGAAATAAATTTTGCAGCATTGAGTTGTCTACTGTACTGGAAATTATATTATTTGCTTTCTTATCCAAGGCGACGAAAGCAATTACATCCTTGGTTAGATCCAACATATTCTTGGGAACCTGTATATTTGCATTTATAGTTGAGGCTGTCGTAGGAATGTAAGGACCTTCTTCAACTATCTAGAAAATTTTGGGATCGGCGGCTTCCATGTAGAACCTAACTCTTTACTTCGACATAGAGAGGTTTTCTTTGGTGCAGACGGGCAACTTCATGGAGGACACATCCTTGCTTCTATCCATTCCAGACATGTTGTCTCTTAACAACAACATAGAGATCTAGTTCAAGGTGTTAACCTTTAGTGAATAACCTACCTCTGATACCATTTGAAAGTATCTAGTTGCTACCTAAATCACCTAGAGTAGGGAGTGTTGGAACAACCCTATTATTGATTTGGGCTAGAATCACTATCTGCTGATTAGGAATAAAGTTGACCCCAATGTATAGTCCAAAGGGTCAAGGTTTTAGGCTGATAGAACTAAGGGAAAGACAAGTTCTCTGCGTTCGACGAATGGCTTACACTCTGCGTTCGACGAACGGCTTACACTCTGCATTCGACGAATGGCTTACACTCTGCGTTCGACGAACGTCTTGCCTCAGTCTCAGCGGTCAACGATCTTCAATCTCAGTGGCTCAGTGGTCGACGAAATTATCCAGTCTCAGCGGTTGACAAAATTATCCAGTCTCAGCGGTCGACGAAATTATCCAGTCTCAGCGGTCGACGACTTTGCTCAGTTCAGCGGTCGACGATTTTATTCAGCGGCTCAGTGGTCAATGAATTCATCAGTTCGACGAACTCAACCTTCAGATCAACGAAAGTTCATCTCAGATCAACTAATTTTATTCTTCCAACCAGATTCAGTTGAGGTGGACGAACTCAACTTTGTATTCGACGAAATTTGTTGAGATCGACGAAAATTTCTCTACAGCAGATTTATTTCAGAAGATCATTTATATCATTCTCTGAACTCAGATCCTTTAGCAACGGCTCTATTACATCAGATAAGTAAGGATTATACGTTTCCTTTTATTATTTCGAGATTATAGTCGTTGACATTTAGCAGAAAAGGACATGTTCATGGAAAAGGAAAAAGGTAAATGACGTATCAGATTTGCAGTACAGGATATATCTCTTCAGAATATTTTATTCCTTAAAATAAGGGATTTGAATTTCAAATCTGTCAGAAATTTCAAAAGGAAATAAGAAAAGAAGATATAATATATCACATTATAGAATAGCAAGAGATTACAGAATAGCTGTACAGGAAAAAGAAAGAAGAAGAAGAAAGCAGTTGAGAAAAATATGCAGGAAGAAGAAAGAAAAAGCTAACAGATCATCTTCTTCTTCCTCAAGCAGCACTCATTCACTGAGAACATCAACTCTACTCTCTCAGTCATCAGCTGCAAGATCAGATCTTCAAAGAGCAACAATAATCTGAGGAACTTATTCTCTCAGATTCATCAGCTACGGGAAGATCAATTTATTCAAGAGAAAGCTCCATCCTCAAGCTGTCAAACATTTTATATCAGACAGAGGAGCTTTACATCATCAATCCACTAGAGTCTTCTCTCAGAATATTGACAGAGAAGAACTTCATAACCCTTCTTATCCCCTCTTGTACAAGGTTATAACTCCCTTCAAAAGTTAAACCCATAGGTGGCAGGGCACTTGAACAAAAACCTGTGGTTTGGTTAGAGCACCTGATCAAAAGCTCACTTGGTGTGTGGACACCTGAACAAAAACCCCTTGGTGATAGGGCACCTGAACAAAAACCTAGTGGATCCTACTAAGTGTGGAAGAAGAGTAGACGTACCCAGGTTTATTGGGGAACTACTATAAAAATCCTTGTGTCCTCTATGTTGTAATTTTTTGTGTGTTGTGTTGTGTGCTTTGTTTTCTTTATTTAGTTTTTATAAATCACTCTGCTATACCCATATATATATATCACTATTTTAATTCCGCTATAAAATTAAGTGAAAAGTTTTAATACTCTATTCACCCCCCTCTAGAGTAAATCTAAGATCTAACCTCACTTTCAATTGGTATCAGAGGTTTCAACTGATATCAATTGACCTTTCAATTGGTATCAGAGGGTTGTTGATTCTTTACAGGCTAACACCTGAATCATAAAGATCAATTAGATCTTAAATTTATTTTAGAGTTTTCTTTTTCTAAAAACTCGTGGCACAGAACATTGAATATTCAAGCACATGACCTCCTATGTGCAATCTAAATAAGTTTGCATTATGGAAAGCAAGGATTAGATTATTCATGAACTCTATTGATGAAGATATTTTCAATGTCATTTTGACAAGACCTTCAACTTCATCAACATCAACAGATGCTCAAAAGATGCTGAAAAGTGCTGATGCCAAGGCTATGGACATATTAGCTCAAGCAATGTCAAATGACATTTATCAAAGAGTTGCTAACTGCACTTTAGCAA
The DNA here is from genome assembly GCA_033032865.1 of Dactylorhiza incarnata. Classification (NCBI taxonomy): domain Eukaryota; kingdom Viridiplantae; phylum Streptophyta; class Magnoliopsida; order Asparagales; family Orchidaceae; genus Dactylorhiza; species Dactylorhiza incarnata. Next base: position 11,324,226 of record JAWHQI010000015.1, read on the forward strand.
GAGACATCTGGAACTCCCTCACAAGGATGGTAGATGAATCTTCTTCCACCTCAAGTGATTCAGATCAAGAATCAATATCTAGTTCAAGTGAAGAAGAAGAAGAACAAAAAGCTATAGCATTCTACATGATGGCCATATATGGGTCAAACCACAACTCAGATGCATAATCTGAATCTGATGAAAATGAGGTAATTTCAAGTTTTGATTTTACTCCTAAACAATGCAAATCAGATTTTAAATTACTATGTACAGATTGATTAAAATCTGAGAAAGAAATCACATCACTCAGATCAAAGTTAACAGAAATAACCAGTTTAACTTCTGAAAATAATAAACTTAAAGAAGATTTAAAAATATCAGAAGAACAAATTATTTCTTTGAAAAATAATTCAACTAAAGCTGAAATCTTTGAACAAACTCTTAATAAGAAAAATATCAAAATATTGAATATCACAAGCACTAAAAATGCCAGATTAAATGGCAGCAAACATAGCTTAGGATTTTCAACTAATCTATTTGATGTTCTAAAGAAAAATCCTTTAACTACATCTATAAAATTTGTCTCTGCAAAAGATAAGGAAATAGCAGAAGACTTAATAAAAATTTTTAAAATTTTGTGTGTTCAACAAAATTCGTCGAACCAAGATCGACGAAATCAAATGACTTCGTCGAACACTGATCGCCGAAAGCCGAACACAAAAATTAAACATAATTTTCATGTGAACACAGCTCAACAAATCAGAGTTCAACGAACTCTGAACACAGAGAATGAATATAATTATTCTTTAATAAGAGATCAACGGAATCACTGCACTTTGTCAACCCAAGATCAACGAAATCAGAATAGTTTCTCAAATATATATTTTAATAATTATCAAAGAAACTTTCAATTGGTATCAGATACAAAGACCAATATCAATTCACCTTCAATTTGGTAATACCTTAACAGATAAGGCCAATATAACTAACTATAAGGCAATACTTAAACCTATTATAAATCTTCTATCTCCAATTGTAATCAAACAAAAAGTTATAAGATTCACTTAAATTTTCTTATCTTAAGAACAAAGTCAGATAACTTCATGTTCCTACAGACTTTCTCAGGATCATCAAGATTTGAGTATTCTACTCTAGTTGCATTGATCAGAAATGATCATGACACTGAGTTTTGAATCTCCTCTGATAAGCGAATTCTGTAAGAAGGAATGTATCAGGCAATGTTTTTTTGAGAAGATAAAAATTCCTTAGAATCCATTAAAAGCTGTAGCAACTCATCATATTTATGGAATCCAATTAAAGCAAAATCTAGGATATTTTTCCTTCTAATAAAGCATATAGGGTTTATAACAAATCTACCCTTAAAATAGAAGAGTCCATTCATTGTTGGAACTAACATATTAAATGAGGAGAGGAACACCACCTCTACCAGAGATATTTTGCAGGTACAGGATCACTATCTCATTCAGGTCATTTCTTCCAAGATATTCTTCAACTGTTTTAAGAACACCAACTTAAGAAGTCATTGACCACCAGGAGCAAACTCATTTTTCTTTTGATATCAGAGACCTCAACTGATTCCAGCGGAACAATAGCAATATAAAGATTGCATCCTTCCCTACCTCCATCAAATGTCCCTTCTTCAAGGGGCCTAGCTTTAGGATTTCCTGAAACTAGGCAGGGGGAGAAGTTCTATGAAGAAGCTCCATATATGATGCAGTGCTATGCTCAGGGAGAGATGTTCTATGAACTAGGCAAGGGAAGAAAGCTGAAGAAGCTCCAGTCTCTGGGGGAGATGCTCTCAGGCTAACATATTTTATGAAAGAGGGAAATGATGCATGAAGAAGCTACATATGTTGCAATCTCGGATGTAGTGTTTGCTCTAGCTTAATGTAGATTCAGATACAGCTTTTGATATAGAAGAAGTAACAGATGCAGATTCAAATTATGACAAATTTTTGGGAAGATGTTATGACAGATTCAAATTCTGATTGGTAGCAAAGCAGATTAAGAAATAATTTTTGTTAGAGCAGATATCAAATTCAGATTATAAAGCTGCTTTTCAGGTAATCAAATTCAGAAAACTGAAGGCTATATCAGAATTTAGAAAGTCAGAAAGCAAGAACTTAGAGAAAGACAATGTCAGAATTCAGAGAAAGACAAAGGTTCTATTTATTTGTTTCTATTAGTTTTATTTTCAATGTAAATTTCAAAACTCAGAGTATCATATTTTATATCTGATGAAATATTTAAACTCTATCAGATATACATGTTCTGTTGTTTTGTTATTTATTTTATTATTCAAATTTTGTCCAATAGTGTCCTAACCCAAATAGGGGGAGATTGTTGGAACAACCCTATTACTGATTTGGGCTTGGATCACTATCTGCTGATTAGGACTAAAGTTGACACCAATGTATAGTCCAAAGGGTCAAGGTTTTAGGCTGATAGAACTAAGGGAAAGACAAGTTCTCTGCATTTGATGAACGGCTTACACTCTGCGTTCGACGAACGGCTTACACTCTATGTTCGACGAACGACTTACACTCTGCATTCGACGAACGTCTTGCCTCAGTCTCAGCGGTCGACGATATTCAATCTCAGCAGCTCAGCGGTTGACAAAATTATCCAGTCTCAGCAGTCAACGAAATTATCCAGTCTCAGCGGTCGACAAAATTATTCAGTCTCAGCGGTCGACGAATTTGCTCAGTTCAGCGCTCGACGATTTTATTCAGCGGCTCAGCGGTCGACGAATTCTTCAGTTTGACGAACTCAACCTTCAGATCAATGAAAGTTCTTCTCAGCTCAACTAAGTTAATTCTTCCAGCCAGATTCAGTTGAGGTCGATGAACTCAACTTTGTGTTCGATGAAATTTGTTGAGATCGACGAAAATTTCTCTACAACAGATTTATTTCAGAAGATCAGTTATATCATTCTCTGAACTCAGATCCTTTAGCAACGACTCTATTACATCAGATAAGTAAGGATTATACCTTTCCTTTTATTATTTCGAGATTATAGCCGTTGACATTTAGCTGAAAAGGACATGTTCATGGAAAAGGAAAAAGGTAAATGGCGCATCAGATTTACAGTACAGGATATATCTCTTCAGAATATTTTATTCCTTAAAATAAGGGATTTGAATTTCAAATATGTCAGAGATTTCAAAAGGGAATAAGAAAAGAAGATATAATATATCACATTATAGAATAGCAAGAGATTACAGAATAGCTGTACAGGAATAAGAAAGAAGAAGAAGAAAGCAGTTGAGAAAAATATGCAGGAAGAAGAAAGAAAAAGCTAACAGATCATCTTCTTCTTCCTCAAGCAGCACTCATTCACTGAGAACATCAACTTTACTCTCTCAGTCATCAGCTGCAAGATCAGATCTTCAAAGAGCAACAATAATCTGAGGAACTTATTCTCTCAGATTCATTAGCTACAGGAAGATCTGTACATTCAAGAGAAAGCTCCATCTTCAAGCTGCCAAACATTTTATATCAGACAGAGGAGCTTTACATCATCAATCCACTAGAGTCTTCTCTCAGAATATTGACAGAGAAGAACTTCATAACCCTTCTTATCCCCTCTTGTATAGGGTTATAACTCCCTTCAAAAGTTAAACCCATTAGTGGCAGGGCACCTGAACAAAAACCTGTGGTTTGGTTAGAGCACCTGATCAAAAGCTCACTTGGTGTGTGGACACCTGAATAAAAAACCCTTGGTGATAGGGCACCTGATCAAAAACCTAGTGGATCCTACCAAGTGTGGTAGAAGAGTAGACGTACCTAGGTTTACTGGGGAACTACTCTAAAAATCCTTGTGTCCTCTGTGTTGTGATTTTTTGTGTGTTGTGCTGTGTGCTTTGTTTTTCTTATTTAGTTTTTATAAATCACTCTGCTATACACATATATATATATATATATATCACTATTTTAATTCCGCTATAAAATTAAGTGAAAAGTTATAATACTCTATTCACCCCACCCCCTCTAGAGTAAATCTAAGATCTAACCTCACTTTCAATTGGTATCAGAGGTTTCAACTGATATCAATTGACCTTTCAGGGTGAATAGGTGAGTTCTATGGATTTAAGCGGAAAAAAACTTGTAAACAAAAGCACACAACATAGACACAAGAATTTATAGTGGTTCCCCGATGTGGGTACTCCACTTTCCCACCTCGCCTATCTAGTACTTCGGGCTAGACTCGACTACTTCACCAATACTCAGATTTAAACAAATCTTACAACTCAGAGTCTATCGCTCCTATAAACTCGAAGCACAAAACTCTGAAGTAAACACTTCCTACAATATGTAAAAGGATTTTAACAACAATATTGATTGTAAACAATCTTCTGAAATCTCAAAGAGATTTATCTTCAGATCTGAGAGAGAATCTTCTTTTTCCTTGCATGAGAAATAACTTTGAACTTGAATGAAGAAGGAGAAGAAAGATTAAATCTTTTGAGCACTTGATCTTAAACTTAGGAATCGACTTGATCTTGAAAGAACTTTAAAGAATATGTAAGCATAGATCTAGTCGAATCTTTTCTTTAAGAAGAATAGCGAAATTGAGTTGTCGGCGACGAGATCGTTCTTTGCGAGTAAAAGCAATGCCGACAGATGAAATGTTCAACTTGCGATTTCTATTTCTGCACACAAATTAGGGTTGCAAGAAATTACCCATTGACTTTATATAGAGATTCCTCTTCTAACGGCTTGAACGAGACTTCTGGACAAACCTCCATGTGTACTGTACATGGTCGGTGCCCTAATGGTAAGTCGTTAATGATTTAAAAAAATATCCTTTTAAGTCCATTCGTCGAGTGTTCTCATGAAGTCTCTAGACTACTCGACGAATTATCTTTAACGTCTCGACGAATTCTCCTTAACTTCTCGATGACAAACACATAGCTGAAAACTGAACCTAAAAGAATCTTCAATAGGGAAATCATGAGACCTCTCAAGACCACTCGAAGAATTCTTCGAGTGTTCACAAAAGATCAACAGATCACTCGACAAAAATAAGATCTGGTAATAACAGAAGCCTCTTGAGTAAACTTAACGAATTGATCAAATCCTCACATGATATCTCGACAAATGAGATGAGTCTTCACATGAGTACTCGACAAATTCTACTTAGAGAGATTTTCTTCAATCCAAAAAACAGCAACACATCCTACTTGATTTTTCTTTAACACTTGAATATGAAGTACACCCCAATAGAGAGATTTCACATGAGTCAACATCATGTTCTACACAATGAGGAGTTACATTGCATAGCCCTATGTTTTATGACTCATTGAAATCTGACATTGGTTTGTACTTAGCAATTAAGGTCCTACAATAACAAAACTAGAATACAACATCAAATACAAATTCAATTAATCTTAGTTCAAGGGGGGCTATTTCAAATCAAGGCTATTGTTGCTACAATACCCAACACATACACATATCCGCACTCATCCAATCACACACAGACACACATACAAAACACACACACATACACATCCAAAACACACACACACACACACACACATACACATACACACACTCTTCCAAAAAAAACACACACTCATCCACACATACATATATACAGACTCTTCCAAAACAAACACACACACACACATATACACACTCATCCTCTCACACACACACACATACAGACACACACACACACACACACACACACACACACACACACACACACACACACACACACACACATATATACACATCCAAACACACACACACACACACACTCACACACACACGCAAACAAACAAACACACACACACACACACACACACACACACACTCATCCACAGATACATATATATATACTCATCAAACACACACACACATACACACATACACACACTCTTCCCAAAAAAACACAAACACAGACTCATCCACACATATACATATACAAACTCATCCAAAACACACATATACAAACTCATCCAAAACTCACACATACACACATCCTCACATACACATACACACACGTATCCAATCACACATACATACACATCCAAAACACACACACACACACATATACACACATACACATCCATAACACACACAAACACACACACACACACACACATCCACACATACATACATACATACATACATACACATCGAACACAAACACACACATACACACACACTCATCCACACATGCACACACTCATCTATATCTATACATACACATTCACAATCATCCATGCAAATACACACACACAAAACCACACAAGCATATGCATATTAACTCATATAACAAACACACCACACATCAAAAGTAGATATCATAAATTAAACAACCCAAATAAAAAATGTAAAACTGAATGAAGGAGACAACCCTAATCAAAAGTAGATAATATGAATGAATCCAAAGCATAACAAATGCCACATATGGTAGAATATCTACCTAAACGAAGGAGATATTAGAAGCAGAGCTTGGAATTGAGCTACTCTGGAATCGAGGAAATCTGGAATCGAGGAAATATGGAATTGAGGAAATCAAGAATCGAGTAAATCATCAAGAAGAAGCAAATTTGGAAATGAAAGAGGAGCATAAGGCCATCAAACCACGGGGGAAGCTGATCTGGGTTCTGAATCGTCAGAGGAAGAGGTGTTATTTGTAGGCGACTGGATGTTAGGGTTCGTCTACGAGAGAGAGGTGGCCGATGACTAGATGTTAGGGCTCTGGCGGTGGTCGACGAGCTCGTCCAGGAGAAGAAGGCTGAGATCTTAAAGCACAGTCGATAGTGGTAGAGGAGGATGAAGATGAGAAGGGAGTGGGATCGTTGTGCAGTTGGGGGAGAGCAAAGAAGCAATATGCGGGATTTCCGTGAGATTTCAGGCGCTATTTTGCAAGAGCAATATAGGAGTATTAACTGGCTTTTGAAATAGGACCTAATAATGTGTTTTAAAAAAAAGATTTTGAAAGAGCTGAGTTCTCAATCAGCTTAAAAACAGCTCTGGTTGATGGAGTAAAATTTTTTCATCCACTAGAGCTGTCCCAAACAGACTCAAAAATTGAATCCTTTTAGGAAATTATAAAGGATCAAAGTAAAGAATTTAAGCACTACCTCATTTTGTTCCAACCTGTTGTGGGCACTGTCAACATAATTATGTTCAAAAATTTTCATTGCTTCTTTATTTCCTTTTCATGAAATAGAATATTTGCATTATTGAATGAGAATATAAATTTGACAATCTCAGTATCATAATGCCATGCATTCTCCATGTATCAAAAGGCAGTGAAACTGTAATAAGTGGCTGAGGAATAAATAGTAGTCTAATTAAGATGTCCGTTTGGGGAGATGTCTTTGTAGGAACCTGCTAAAAGATGAAAAAGATGTTCCATAATTTTTTGACTCCTGATGTGAAGACATGAAGTTGGTGCAAGCATGGTTCAGTAGTCTTTCTGTTTGTTCCATGCACAAATTCAAATATGATATAGTTGTTGCTATTTCTAAGGGGATCTCAATGCAATCAACCAGTTAGTCTCACTGCCATGCGATATGAGCCTATATGGTCGCACATAAGAGTGTTTGGAGATGTTGGAGGAAGAAATGTGTTGGCCTTACTCACATTGGATATGAGTGAAGAACCAATCCTATGACTTATTGGAGTAAGGTTTGTTGGATCTTACGGTGCCCTTAGAGGGGGGGGGGGGTGAATAAGGGAATAAATTTTTTTTATAAATTTTAAGAAAATTACTAAGTTGTTTTGATTAATAGGAAATAATGATGACAAATTAGTAATAACAATTTTGCAATAATGAAATTTTACGCCAATTGAGAGAAATCAAATAAACACAAATATAATCATGATTTCATTATATAAAAAGAGTGTTTACAAAATTTGATTTCAATATCGCTAGAAATCGGAGGAATACAAAAGTGAATTTCTTTTCCTTTTCTATACCGACTTGTATCCCCACAAACCTGTTGGCTTTATCCTATCCTTCCCCGGATATGGCCTCAAGCCGCTCTAGCCAATCCTTCCCCGGATATGGCCTCGAGCACCCACTAGATCTAATCCCTAGACCTAGTCGCCAACTCACGCGTCGAATTCCCCCTAAGCCGCGCAAGGACCTAGTCGCCAAAAACAAGGCGATTTCACTACAAGACACAAATAAAGAAATGAAGTAAATAACAAGCAAACTCCCTCTTGAGATTTCTGGAGATGAGGATGAAGGATCGCTGAAGCACAAGCGAGGTCGAAGCGATCGTTCTTTGGATGCAGCGTGATGGCTTCCTTCTCCAGAATTTCTTCTTTGGCTTTGAGTGGGAGATGATGTTTTGGCAGAGTAGCAGCACGAGAGTTTGGGCACAAGTAATGTCTCTGGAAGGTCTAACCAAAATGAGAGAGAGCCCAGCCTTTTATAGAACTTGGAGCTAGCACCTGCGGTAGTGGCTAGCGCCTGCGGTAGCGTTCGTGTGGAGCGGTTGCGCAACCGTCGGCGGCGTGGCGCTGTGCACGAACTGGAGATAGCGCTTGGCGGTAGCGATAGCGCTGGCGGTAGCGGGAGATAGCGCTGGCGGTAGCGGTTGCGTAACCGTCGTTGTGCACGAACTCGAGATAGCGCCTGACGATAGCGATAGCGCTTGCGGTAGTGCTGGCGGTAGTGCTAGCGATAGCGCTGGCGTTAGTGATAGCGGTGGCGGTAGCGCTGCTCCTTTCAAAAATTTGTTCCAAGCTGCTTTCGACCTGTGGAGTATTTCGCCTATAGTTCCTGCACACTATAAACACACTACAAGCAATATTAAATACAATATGTGATTTGTTATTTTCAAACAAAGGGATGTGACACACATGTCCAACAATCTCCCCCTTTTGATAATAACAAATCCTCTAAGCAAGAAATCAGCAATAGTGTTTATAGATAAGATAAGCAAGATAAAAGTGCTACTATAGTAAAAGATATGCATGATAATGTGCATACTCCCCCTATCTTAATGCTCCCCCTACATAAATGCAATTTATGTGTTACTCCCCCTAAATGATAGATTTCATGAGTTAGTCTCCCCTTATTTATCTATATTTCTAATATATAGATTTCTTCAATTAATCACCCCCTCTTGGTATTATCAAAAGAAGGTGGGGTGAGGGTAGTAAGGAGGCATTTATATAACATGATCGAGCTTTTCGAAATATAAATAATGATAAAGAGTTTAAGCATAGCATAAATAAGAGATTTCAAATATAAAGATAAGAGTTGTAAGCAAGCGGAAGATTATAATAAACATCTTTTTGTAAGCATGAAAAGCATAAGTAGAAATATGAGTTTTGGTTCAAAATTGAAAGATGTTTTAACTTTTTTGAAATCTCAAAGTTTTTCATAAAAATACCAAGCATGAAATGAACATATCAAAAAGAGAGATTAAACTACAATGTTACTCAATTTGTAAATTCAAGAAATACCAAAACATTGTAGAGATCATGCTAGGTTATCTAGTGCATTTTTATATAAAGAGTAGTATAGATAAAGCATTAGAATCCAATACTCATGAGAAGAAGTGTTATGAAAGATAATGATGTGCACATAAGTGTATTTTGGGCAATGTTAACAATTAATTTAAATCACAAAATACAAGACATATGCAAAGTAAAGTGCACAATAAAACACAAGTAAATTACTTTCACACACTTTTAATGCACATAGTTTTTAACAAAGTGGTGTAATAACCAAGGTTTGCAAAAGTAACTTTACTATTCTTTCCATGGTGCTCAACCTCACAATGCTTATGAAGACTTATCAGGAGGTTCAAGTAGTGCTTGGTGGAGTTATATTTGTTTACATATATATAATTTTTTGTTCATATTTGTGAGACAACATTCTCCGAATACAATTGTTTTGCAAACCAAAAATTTTTAACTTAACCACTTTTCTAAATTTCATAAGTGCAATTCAAATGTAGTGTAGGCAATAAACTTATGCAAGTTTTAATTCATTGCACAAATACAATACACAAGCAAGCATTTTTAGATTTAGACACACATATTGATTACCAAAATAAGTGAGTGAAATGTATCATTATCAATCATAAAACATTTACTCATACTTAGAGGCATGCTAAGCTTGGATCTACACATTTTGCAATACAATTGATGCACTTTAAATAGATATATCAAAGCATGATAAGCAAAACAATGTTCATAGTAATTTGAAAGAATATGTTTTAACATTGTAAATAATTCGAAATAATAGAATTCATATATGCTTGATATTGGCAAAAAAGATCATATAGTTTTTTTGTTTTGAAATTTTTTAATCACACAAACATATTTTTGTATTTTTGAATTTTGAACTTTTGTAGTTGATTTTTCAAAATATGGATAAAAACATAAATAACCATAACATATTTTTGTATTTTTAGATTTTGAACTCTTATAGTTGATTTTTCAAAGAATGAATAAAACACAAATAACAAAAACATATTTTTGTATTTTTTAATTTTGAATTTTTGTAGTTGATTTTTCATAATTCAAACAAAACAAAAATAAAATAGACAGTAACACAAAAATAAATTTGCACAAATAAACTAACATATTTTTGTTGAATTTTAGAAATTTTAAAAATTATAAAAATCACACACCCACGCTAGCGCTGGAAACAGTACACGATTTTTCAAGAATTTTAAATTTTTGATTTTTGATATTGGTTAGGGGTCTTAAGAGTAGTCTTATGTAGAAGTTTTGTAATTATCAGAGATGTCTTGATTGCTCAAATTGCATAAAACATTAGCGTTTTATATGTTTTTCATCCTAAGATGTCTAAGACTCCTAATTCCAACCTTAACATTTGAAACCTTGCATCGGGAAGAGGTTTAGTGAATATATCAGCAAGTTGAGAGTCCATGCCAATGAAACTCGTCCTAACATTTTCCTTTTTAATGTGATCCCTTATGAAATGATGACGCACATCTATATGTTTGGATCTAGAGTGGTGTACCGGATTATTTGTGAGATCAATGGCACTTTTGTTGTCACATTTTAATTCAATAAGTTTTAGATGAAAACCAAAGTCCTCTAAAGTTTGGCTCATCCATAGAGCTTGTGCACAACAACTCCCTAATGCAATGTATTCGGCCTCCGTGGTGGAGAGTGCAACCGAATTTTGTTTCCTACTAGACCATGCAACTAATGAAGGTCCTAGAAAATGACAAGTACCACTAGTGCTTTTTCTATCAAGTGAACAACCGGCATAATCCGAATCGGAATAGCCATGCAATGTAAATGAATCATTATGCGGGTACCATAATCCTAATCTAGATGACCCAATGAGATATCTAAAAATTCGTTTTACCGCTTTTAAATGAGATTCTTTTGGATTGGCTTGAAATCTAGCACATAAGCATACGACAAACATAATATCAGGTCTAGTTGCACTAAGATAAAGTAGAGATCCTACCATACCTCTATATAAAGTTTGATCTATAGAAACTCCTGATTCATCTTTTCCTAATTTTAGTGATGCACTCATTGGTGTAGAAGCATGTTTAAGGTTTTCAAATCCAAAACGTTTAAGCATATCATGGACATATTTAGTTTGACATACAAAGATACCATAAATTCTTTATGATATTTGAAAACCAAGGAAATAAGAAAGTTCTCCTACAAGACTCATTTCAAATTCATTTTTCATCACTAAAATAACTTCTTTACACATCTCTTCATTAATAGATCCAAAAATAATATCATCAACATATATTTGTAAAATAATTATATCATCATTATTGTGCTTAATGAAGAGAGAATTATCCGCACTTCCCATAATATAACCGTGCTGCAATAAAAATGAGGTAAGTCTTTCATACCATGCACGGGGCGCTTGTTTTAAACCATAAAGCGCCTTTTCTAGTTTATAAACATGATTTGGAAATTTTTCATTAATAAAACCGGTGTGTTGTTCAACATAAACTTCTTCTTTTACAAACCCGTTTAGAAAAGCACTTTTCACATCCATTTGAAATAGTTTTATTCTTTTAAAGCTTGCAAATGCTAGAAAAATTCTTATAGACTCCAATCTAGCAATGGGTGCAAAAGATTCATCAAAATCTATCCCCTCGATTTGAGAATATCCTTGTGCTACTAAGCGTGCTTTATTTCTAGATATTCTAGACTCACCATCTAATTTATTTTTTAAAATGCATTTTACACCTACAACCGAGTGATTAGATGGTCTTTCTATTAATTTCCAAACATTATGTAGCTCAAATTGTTCTAATTCTTCATTCATAGCCAAAACCAAAATTCATCATTTAAAGCGGTAGTAACGGTTTTTGGTTCTATTTCGGAAACTGATGCGATGATTCGGCAAGTGCACCGGTCGCGCAAGTAATAATAATGGGGAAAATCCCCGAGTGTCGGTCTCTTGAGGAACACAGTAAGGTGGAGTTAACGTTCGAGGAAGGACTTGAGATCGAAGTCCTTGAGTCGGATGGAATGCGGAAACGGGGTGATTTGGGTTGGCTTTTGGAAAATAAAATAAAATCTATCAACTACTCCTATGGAATGCCACTATGCAATGCTTCGCTTGGCGGGATAGAGACTAGGCAGGCCTTGAGCGCGCTGCATCGCAAGGGCGGATGGACGAGTAGGCAAGCAGAATCGAACTGTGCAGGCCTTGAGCGCACTGCTTCGTTAGGCGGGATGGAATACGGGCCGCGATGCCACGCTTCGGTAGGCAGGTGGACGAGAAGGCTAGCGGATCGAACTATGCAGGCCTTGAGCGCGCTGCTTCGTTAGGCGGGATGGAATACACGGGCCGCTATGCCACGCTTCGGTAGGCGGGTGGACGAGTAGGCTAGCGGAATGAGGGTCACAAGCACCTCTTCGACAAGCACGCCACTAGCAATTGCTAGTGCGGCACACGAACGTGACGGCGGAATGGAAATGGACGGCGGCGCACCTCAAGCAACTCAAATAAATAAATTACACAATCACATAGACATGAAATATATATGTAAATATAACTAATTCAAGTGCCACTTCATCATCATGATTAGATCTAGCTACAAATACATCAAAAAGAGAAGAATAGAGCAAGAAATCGACCGAATCCGAAGTCTCATTGTAGATTCACGGTTGGAATCGCCGGGTTGTCAATCCGCGTCCAAGCTCGGTCCGCAACTACGCCCGGGGTAGAGAGAGCTGTCACGACTCTCCAATGGACCCGTCTTCTTCGTGTCACGATCCGGTAGAGGTTGCAAACTTCCTCTTGCTTGATGGTAATGGCGGCTAGGTCTTCCTTTGGAGCTCTTGGATGAAGGAGGAGGCCGAGAGGAAACTCCGGCTCAAGATTGGCGTGAAGAGCAAGCCCGGAGCACCTCCATATGGTGGGCAATGGTGGAGGGGCGAATCTGGGTGGAACCGGGCGGAAAACGGTGGCTGAAATTCGGGATTCGACCTAAAATCGCGAGCAGGTCATTTTATAGGCGCTGAAATAAACAGTGCGCACGGTCATTGGCGCACGACCAGTGGTCGTGCGCACTAGAATCCTGTGATCATGCGCTCTGCCTGGACGGAGCCTACAAAGACAGAAATTATAAAATAACATGTTCGCACGACCAGTGGCGCACGACCGGTGGTCGTGCGCACTATCGTAGGTGGTCGTGCGCACTGGTTGAAACAGAACTCATGAAATTGATGATAAGTGCGCACGAACAGTGGCGCACGACCGGTGGTCATGCGCACTATCGTAGATGGTCGTGTGCACTGCACCAAACAGAACTCATGAAAAAAGTGTTAAGTGCACACGATCAGTGGCGCACGACCAGTGGTCGTGCGCAATAGAACCAGTGATCGTGCGCAGTGTTCCTGTGCAGAATTGCACCGGATGCACCTGCACGACTCCTGTTCTAGCGTACAACCATGAATCCAGCTACTGAAAGTGGCACCTAACAGTGCATGAAAACTACTAATGAAGATAAACATGAAAACACACCAAAATGGGCCTAGAAGTGCACATAGCAAGTGATAACAAATATAAGCTAAAACAAGGCTAAAGTGCAGTGGAATGACTAGATAAACGGCCCAGATGAGTCCATATATGTGTATATAATCGGGACTCATCAGAAACAAAACAAATATTTGAAAAAGATTCATGAAGAGAAGAGTGAGTTCTTACCCCGATGGATGGTTCACCAATTATCATTTCCCGTGGATGATCCTTTGTGCATTTTAAGATGCTTGGAGGTACATATTCATCTTTCTTGGCCTCCTCTTCTTCTTTGGAAGGTTCTTCATCACCATGATCCAAAGGAGGTAATAGATCATCCTCTTTACCTGCGGAAAGTCTTTCTATACAAGGAACAAGCTCATCAAATTTCACATTAATTGTCTCTTCAACTTTTCTCGTTCTTTTATTAAAAACTCTATAAGCTTTACTAATTGAAGAGTATCCAAGAAATGTTCCTTCATCACATTTTTCATCAAACTTTCCCAAGCTATCTTTTGTATTTAAGATAAAGCATTTACACCCAAAAACATTGAAGAAAGACACATTAGGCTTTTTTTGAAAATAGAGTTCATATGGTGTGAGATTTAAAGATGGGCGAAGCATGATTCTATTTATAACATAACATGATGTGTTTATGGCTTCGGCCCAAAAGGACTTAGGTAATTTATATTCACATAACATATTGCGTGCTAGCTCTTGAAGTGTCCTATTCTTTCTTTCTACAACACCATTTTGTTGTGGTGTGCGTGGTGCGGAGAACTCATGTTTTATGCCTAACATATCACAATAAGAAGTAAATTTTTCATTTTCAAATTCTCCTCCATGATCCGAACGAATGCATTTAATTTTTAAATCACTTTCATTTTGAATACGAGTACATAATTTTGAAAATTCACAAAACGCTTCGTATTTGGATGAGAGAAATATTGTCCAACAATATCTAGAAAAATCATCTATTAAAACATATGTATACAATCTACCACCAAGACTTGCGGTGCTAATGGGACCAAAGAGATCCATATGAATTAATTGCAAAGGTCTTGTAGTAGAAATAACATTTTTACTTTTGAAAGAGGATCTAGTAATTTTACCTTTTTGACATGGTGAACAAAGTGAAGGTAAATTTCCATTTAATCTAGGCAATCCTCTAATTAAATCTCTTTTGGCAAGTTTTACAGATCAAGTTCATCATTTTTGGTAATAAAACATTTTAAAGATGATTTTGAAAGATCATTAAATGAAACTATATAAACATTGTGTATTCTTGGTGCAGTTAGTAAAATATTGTTTGTAATAGGATTAGATATTTTGCATAGATTAATAGAAGATTCAAATAAAACATCTAATCCTTTATCACATAATTGGCTAATTGAAATAAGATTATGTTTTAGCCCTTTTACATAAAGAACATTTGATATCGTG
This sequence comes from Dactylorhiza incarnata, assembly GCA_033032865.1. Classification (NCBI taxonomy): domain Eukaryota; kingdom Viridiplantae; phylum Streptophyta; class Magnoliopsida; order Asparagales; family Orchidaceae; genus Dactylorhiza; species Dactylorhiza incarnata. The sequence continues at coordinate 11,339,626 of JAWHQI010000015.1, forward strand.
AAGGATTCGTTACCAATTGTACCAATTCCCATGATTCTTCCTTTTCCGTTGTCGCCAAAAGTCACAATCCCTCCCTTCTTCCTTTCTAGGCTAAGGAACTTTGATTTATTGCCCGTCATGTGCTTGGAGCATCCTGAATCCAAGTTCCACACGTCTTCATTGTCCTTAGCCTGCCTGCACATCTAGAAAGAAGATGAGAGTAAAGATCCGGATACCCAAGTGGAACCTCCCATAGAATAAGTGGAAGCCTTAGGTACACAGATTTGCTTTAAAGTATTTAGTTTTATTTTCCTGCAAGAACTAGTTGTGTGACCCAACCTATAACAGTTTGCACACGAAACAAAGGGGGTTGAGACCCTTTTCTGGAAAATTTTCTTGCTGGAATAATTTTGATTTACAGAAGGAAAGCATTTTGAAAAAGAAATTTCATGTTTCTGGTATGAGGTGCTAGCACCGGCGTTAGTGGCTAGCGCCGGCGTTAGTGGCTAGCGCCGGGCGGTAGCCCTCACCTCGATATCCGAGCCCAAACTTTCCAGATCCATGGCACTGGTACCCTAGAATCATTTCCAGTGATTTTTGGCCTATACCAAATTTTTTAATGGCCATGGTGAGATCATGAATGTGTGCTTTAAGTGAAGAATTTTCTTTCACAAGCATGACACACCTATTTTCAAAACCTTTTTTTATTATTTTTGATTTGCACAAGAGAGGCTTCCAATTTTCTTTCTAATTCCCCCTTCTCTTTTGTAAGAGTTTTGGCATGAGAGAGGGCTTTAGAAAGTGACTCTTCTATATCTTTTGCCAATTTTGTGGAGTGATCACATTCTGGGCAAGAAACCATTCTCTTTTCTAAAACAATCACCTTTTTGGAAAGCTTTTGATTTTCTTTAGTAAGAGATTCATTTTCACGATTTAATAAAATACTATCTTTCATATTTTTATCAAAAGCTTTGCAAGTTTCAAGAAATTCATTATACAATTCATCATAAGTGGGAGGAGTTACCTCAGTGTCACTAGGAACACTGGTGTCGTCGCCGTCATTTTCATGTCCCATGAGGCACATGTTTGCTTCCTCATCTTCGCTTGATGAAGACCCACTTGATTCTTCGGAGGAGGAGGAGGAAGAGTCATCCCATGTTCTAGCTTTTAGTACTTTCTTCTTCTCCTTCCCTTTGTGCCATTTTTCTTTCTTCTCCTTCAAGAACTTTGGGCACTGGCTCCGAATGTGCCCCGTCTTCCTACAATGATAGCATTCCGGTGGAGGTCTCTCTTCTTCATTGTTGCTCTCTTTTTCCTTCTTTGAAGATGACCCTTTCCATCTTTCACCCTTTTGGAAATATTTTCGAAAGGTGTTTCTCCTTTCTGGATTGCGCATGAACTTTCGGAAGTTCTTTACCAAAAGACTCTCTTCATCTTCATCCTCATCCTCTTGGCACTCCTTCTTTGATTTTAATGCCAACGCCTTCTTCTTTGGCTCCTTATTGTATTCATCATGTTGGATTTTGAGTTCTACCTCATGGGTTTTGAGATTCCCAATGAGGCTCTCAACTTGGAGCATCCTTAAGTTGTGCGACTCCGAAATAGCCGTCACCTTCGGGTTGAATTTTGGAGGAAAAGAACTAAGGATCTTACGGACCAAGTCGCCATTTGAGAAGGTCTTTCCAAGAGCTTTTGAGGCATTGACGATCTTGGTGAAGCGCGTGTACATACCATCAACATCTTCGCTTTCATCCATTCGGAATTTTTCATATTTCGACTCGAGTTGGAAAAGCTTGGAATCTTTAACCTGCGATGTACCTTCATGAGTAACTTCCAAATGATTCCAAATTTCATATGCAGTAGTACAAGCAGAAATTCTATTAAATTCATTTCTATCTAACGCACAAAATAGAGCATTCATGGCTTTTGAGTTATTTTTACATTTGAGTTTATCCCGATCATCCCATTTATCTTTGGGTTTTTCTAACATAACCTCTCCAACTACAAATGTAGGAGGAGTATATTCTTCTTCTACCATGTTACAAACCTCAATATCTAGGGTCATTAGAAAACAACGCATCCTTTTTTTCCAATAATTATAATCCGACCCAGTAAATAGTGGAGGTCTACTAATTCCCTGACCCTCGGAAAAAGCGAGATCATAAGACACCATTATTCCTGGTTTTTAAACCATTTGGAATAACCTGCTTCTGATACCACTTGTTGGATCTTACGGCGCCCTTAGAGGGGGGTGAATAAGGGAATAAAATTCTTTTTATAAATTTTAAGAAAATTACTAAGTTGTTTTGATTAATAGGAAATAATGATGACAAATTAGTAATAACAATTTTGCAATAATGAAATTTTACGCCAATTGAGAGAAATTAAATAAACACAAATAAAATCATGATTGCATTATATAAAAAGAGTGTTTACAAAATTTGATTTCAATATCGCTAGAAATCGGAAGCGTACAAAAGTGAATTTCTTTTCCTTTTCTATACAAACTTGTATCCCCACAAACCGGTTGGCTTTAGCCTATCCTTCCCTGGATATGGCCTCAAGCCACTCTAGCCAATCCTTCCCCGGATATGGCCTCGAGCACCCCCTAGATCTAATCCCCTAGAACTAGTCGCCAACTCACGCGGCGAATTCCCCCTAAGCCGCGCAAGGACCTAGTCGCCAAAACCAAGGCGATTTCACTACAAGATACAAATAAAGAAATGAAGTAAATAACAAGCAAACTCCCTCTTGAGATTTCTGGAGATGAAGATGAAGGATCGCTGAAGCACAAGCGACGTCGAAGCGATCGTTCTTCGGATGCAGCGTGATGGCTTCCTTCACCATAATTTCTTCTTTGGCTTTGAGTGGGAGATGATGTTTTGGCAGAGTAGCAGCACGAGAGTTTGGGCACAAGTAATATCTCTGGAAGGTCTAACCAAAACGAGAGAGAGCCCAGCCTTTTATAGAACTTGGAGCTAGCGCCTGCGGTAGCGTTCGTGTGGAGCGATTGCGCAACCGTCGGCGGCGTGGCGCTGTGCACGAAATGGAGATAACGCCTGGCGGTAGCGATAGTGCTGGAGGTAGCGGGAGATAGCGCTGGCGGTAGCGGTAGCGGTTGCGTAACCGTCGCTGTGCACGAACTCGAGATAGCGCCTGGCAGTAGCGATAGCATTGCGGTAGTGCTGGCGGTAGCGGTAGCGCTAGCTATAGCGCTGGAGTTAGCGGTAGCGCTAGCGGTAGCGCTGCTCCTTTCAAAAATTTGTTCCAAGCTGCTTTCGACCTGTGGAGTATTGCACCTATAGTTCCTGCACACTATAAACACACTACAAGCAATATTAAATACAATATGTGATTTGTTATTTTCAAACAAAGGGATGTGACACACATGTCCAACAAGGTCAAGTCGGCTAAATGTTCCACAGATATTGTGAATATTGTATGGAGCATGTCGTCTTCTATTCAAAATGACATTTCATGTATCGTCGAGATCATCATGACGATATTGTGAATATCGTCTTGTTGAAGTGATTGTATGATATATTCTTGATTGTCAAGATGATATTTTAGTATTCAAGATGATATCGTCGAGATCATCTCGACGATATAAGTCTTCAATATGATATCGTAGAGATCGTCTTGGCGATATAAGTCTTCAAGACGATATAGGTCTTCATGATGATATCGTCGAGATCGTCTTGACGATATAGATTATCACGTCGAGATCGTCGAGATCGTCTCGATGATATTTCGTAATCACGACGATACTTAATGACTACTCCTATTAATGACTCGGATCTGCGGATATCTGGATTTATGCCCTTAGGTATAAATAGAGAAACAATTAGGTTTTCCATTGTGCCTTTCTTTTGAGATTGAGGCGGAACTATTCCACAAGGATTTCTGTGTGATCCCGTCCGCCGTCTCTGCCTCTCCCTTTGTTGGATCTAGCAATCCGTGGGAGATGTTGAGTGCACTCCTTCTCCGACCTAGTTCTTGTTCGACAAGAGTCTTGGGGTTGTCCTTTGCTCGTGTGGACTATTATAGAGGCGCGAATACACTTTCTGTGCTTGCAACTCAGCCACACGGTTTTGGATCTGCTTTTAGAGCATCTTGGTTGAGTGTTGGCTCAATCCCTTTCAGGTATATTGCAATGCGTTGCTTCTCATATTTCTTGATTCATGAAATCACAAGATCCTATAACTGTTCCGGTATGTTCTTGTTTCTTAATTCCGTTGCGCGCATGTGATGTGTTGTTTATAGAAAACCCAACAATAGTAGGATTTCAGTATGGGCAAACCTATTAATTGAAGACAATGGGACAATAAAGTAGTTACAAATAATTGGCAAGGAAAACCAAAATAGTAATTTATGTGGTCTAAAGAAGTGAATGGAAAAAAATTGTTCACATAAAATAACGCAATGCTATTGCAGCGCACAAACATAGCACAAAAATAGTTTTCATCTACATTATATCTACTTCAATAATATGTCAAGTTAGAATATCAAGGGGTTATATAACGTGAAAAAAGGAAGTGAAAACCTTTATCAGATTGGATGGATCAAATCCAAGGCATTCATTGACTTAATATGTCAATTTTAGTTTGTCCATTAATGCATATCCCTGATCATAGGCAAGGGAGTAGTAATCTTGTTTACTCAAGCATCCTTTCTTAGAAAAGGAATCAATTAGAATACAACCAAATGAAATTCCTTCCAAGTAAAACATATCAGACATGAATAAATATATATATATATATATATCACATCAATTTCTTAGAGAACATAAATCAGTAAAGAATACCCAAACTACCTAAATCAGTCAAGAATATAGTTTGAATTAAATTTCAACCACTATCAAATGTTTACCATCTGGTGTACGATATCAATTTGTTTTTGCTGGTACTCTAAATTTTCATTGATGTCACATTTATTTTAGCTTGCATTTATTTATTTCTTTTGTATTGTATCATGCAATTATAAATTTTTAGGTTTTCTAACATTGATGCACTACAAATTCCTGCACTTGAAAGTGTTGATTTCTGCATTGCAGTGTACTGTAGATTTTTGCATTGTAGTGTAGAAATCTGCGCAATGCACTTCAGAAATCTAATGAGAGAATCAATTGCACTCAACTGTATGGATTGCCTTGCTTTCTTTGAGTTCCCAGGATGAGACAGAGCATTCATATTAAAGGTGTAGAATGTGCATTCGTCTATATGAATTGCCTTGCTCATTTTCAAAGCGTTGGTTTATCTTATTTATGTGATCTTCAAATTTGGTAAGGTGATTTTCAGCGAGTTAGTTATTTCAACCTTCTTATAGTAAACATAAATTTTTTTTAAAACATAAATCAATAAAGAATACCCAAATTTCTTATATCAATAAAGAATATAGCTTGAGTTAAATTTCAACGACTGTCAAATGCTTACCCAAGGTTTAATCTGTTGGATCGGTAGGCGCCCTTAGAGGGGGGGGGGGGGGTGAATAAGGGTTTTTAAAACTTAAGTTATATTTTGATTATATTTGAAATAATGCATGAATAAGAAAGTGAGAAATCAAACAAAATAATTAAAATAAAGTGGAGACATGTTTTATTAATATGAAATAAGGTTTTACAAAAATTGATTTCTATGATGCTAGAAATCGGTGGCGAATAATAGTAAGCTCTTTTTGTTTTCTATCTCTACTAGCATCCCCACGAACCGGTGGCCCTAGCCTATCCTTCCCCGGATTCGGCCTCAAGCTGCTCTAGCCAATCCAACCTCGAATATGGCCTTCAGCACCCCCTAGAGCTAACCTAGATCTAGTTGCCAACACGAGGCGAATTTCTGCCCTAAGTCTTATCCATACCTAGTCGCCAACACGAGGCGAATTCTCTAACGGTTTACAAGAAATATGAAATAATAATAAAAAACTCCCTCTTGAATAACTGCTGAAGTTGGAGACGAAGATCCGCTGTAGAATAAGCATTGTAGAAGCGGACGTCATTTGGATCCGGCGTGAAGAGATTCTCCTTCAGAAATCCACAGAGCTTTGGTAGGACATCCACTTTCGGCCAAATCAGCCTCTGGAATTCTAGCACTTAATCTCTCTCTCTGATGTGTGTATGAAATGAGAGAAGAGGGGTCCAATTTATAGCCTCAGCGCTAGCGCCTGCGCTAGCGCTACCGCTGGCGCTATTCCGGATTAGGCTTTATTCTGCGCGGGGGAATCTTCAATCCGAGGAAATATTTCTCTTTTGCCTTCTATGCTCCGCGCTACCACATGCGCTATCCGCTACCGCCAGGCGCTATCTCCTTCTATATGTGCTCCGGAATTCCACTAATAATCGCTAGCACCGGGCTCTAGGTGCTACCGCCGGCGTAGTGGGCATGTTGGATTTGTTGGCTCAAATTTGGGGGCAACCTTCTTATGTAATCCTTGAGTCATATAGACATTGTTTCCTGCACACTTAAACACACAAGATCAAATACACATAGGATTTGTTATTCTCAAACCAAGGAGATGCGGAAGACCATGTTCCAACAAACTCCCCCTTTTGATAATAACAAATCCATTAATGATAAATCAGAGCATTAATATATATAAGCATGATAAACTACTTGTGTGTGTGATGACTTAGGAGTTTTTAGTATTTAAAATTGCTCCCCCTAAATACATGCTCCCCCTAAGTGAATGCTCCCATAATATGTAAGTTATCATCTTAATTAATCATGTTAGTTTTCATTAGGATAGCGGATTTTATTTATCATGTTAGTTCTCCCCCTTTTGTTATTAGCAAAAGTTGGTAAGGAGGCAACACATAAAAGTTTTGATAATAAGATAAAGGCATGATTGAGCTTTTAGAGAGAAGGAAATGATAAGGAGTTTTTAGAATAATTTTCATAGAAATAAATCAGAGTTTTAGCATAAGTATGTTCATAGAAGGAAATCATAATTTTTAGCTTTAAAAAGAATAATATCACATTTACCATGCAAGTAAAAAAATGAGTTGGAGATCTTGAGATAAGCATGAAAAGAATACAAGGTAAATGTAATGTTGCGGAAGACTTATATAATAGTGCAATCAAACATCTTTTTGTAAGACATGATGATTCACAAGATGTTTTTATAAATCATTTTTCTTCGAAAAAATTATCATGAAGTAACCAAGCATGAAAGAGATGTATGAAAGAGAGACTACTACAATGTTATTCTAATTCATAAAGTCAAAACACACCAAACATTGTAGAAAGCATGCTTGGTTGTCCAGTGCATTTTAGATATAAAAAGTATTATAGAATTAGCATTAGGATCCAATACTCATGAGAAGAAGTGTTATGAAAGATAATGATGTGCACAAAGTGTATTTTGAAAAGAGTAAACAAATGTTATAATCAAAAATACAAGACAAATGTAGAGTAAAGTGCATAATAAAACACAAATAATTATACTTCCATACACTTTTATGCACAAAGAAAAATGTACAACTACCAATGTGTTTTGCACACACAATGCTCATTAAGACTTATCAGGGTGCAAAGTAGTGCTTGGGGGATCACACAATTTTATTTTTTCAGTTTTGTTTTTGATCTGGTGTACTTGAGAATAAGTGGTATATTTTTTTTGGAAATGAAAGGGAAAGTCTTTAATTAAGGGTATCTAATCACCTAGAGGGGGGGGGGGGGGGGTGAATAGGTTATTTGAAAAACTATTTGCAGTTCTTAATTATAACCCGATCAGAGCTTTCAAGAAAAAGAGCACACACAGAAAAGACACACAGAATTTTATAGTGGTTCCCCTTATCTTGGGTAATCCACTTTCCCCCTTCTCCCCCTCTAGCAGTATGCTAGATAGGGTTTATATCTCCTCCAGATCTCAGACCACAAACAGGTCTTACAGCTCAGATCACAATAGATCTTACAGACTCAGATCTTAACAGATCTTACTCTCTCAGATCTCAGCAGATCTTACAAACTCAGATCTCACAGATCCTACCAACACAGATGTCCACAGATCCTACCTCAGCCTTTATAATTAGGCTTACAACTCAGATTCACCTTTGAATCCTATAACTTAGATCACACCTGATCTTACAACTCAGATCCTTGACAGATCCTACACTCAGATCTGATAACTCAGACCCTACAGGGATTGATAAAGATAATAACAATACTTAGACTCGGATTCTTCAAAGTGTTGAGTCTTCTTGATGTGCCTGAATGATCAGACAGAAATCTTCAATAGATCAGCAGCAGCAATTTGATCTTCTTGATTCGTCAGGCTGTGATGACTGTTCTTCTTCCTAGGAAGACAGATTCTTCCTTCTTAATCTTCTCCTTTCAGAAAGATGTATCAGCACCAGATTGCTGAAAGAAACTTCAAGTTAGAACAGTTCTGAAAGAGAAGACGACTTCTTCAGATTCTTTCTCAGACTTTCCTCAAAACGATGGAGACGATAATGGATTTTGAAAAATAGGAGTAATCAACTTATAAACCCATAGGTCATCCCTTCTATTTATAGCTTGCCATCTACAACATCTGTTACGCTCCTCCATGTCAGCACGACGCTAAGTCTTCAACGGTCTTTAATGGCTTCAGAAGAATCAAAGGCTCAGCTAGCTGAAGAAGAAACTTCTCAGCTCAGAGCATCTATAGAAAAGGCGTTGAGCACTGAGCATCTTTGTCGACGCATTTACAATTAGGTGTCGAGCGATATATAGATACTCGACACATACTTCTTAGACTAAACCTCTTGACTCCTCCTTCTTAGGCGTTGAGCAATCATCAGTCATTTGACGCTTTCTATCTGTAGGAGTCGAACAATGTATAGGGGCTCGACGCTTCTTAACTGTGCCTTCATATCTAGACTCCTCTTGTTGGCATAGAGCTAACTGAATTTTGGTCGACACATCTTTTTCCACGGCGTCGAGCGATATACCTTGTCTCGACGCTTCCAAACTTGGTCTCATAACTTCAGCGGCGACCTTGTATTTTTGAGCAGTAGACATGAATCGACGCTTCTGGGTCACAGGCGTCGAGCAAAGTATGGTATCTCGACGCTTGTGAACTTGGATGAATTCCTTGAGCATTTTGCCTGACCTTATCTTCTGCACAAAGATTCTAGAAAGTATATCAAATACATTCTGAGATATATCTTTGACTTAGGAATGGACTTCTCTAAATCTAAGACATTGTGGACAATGGTCCCAACAATCTCCCCCTATTTGAAGAAGTCATAACCTTAGTCAATGATATATCCCTCTCTACAAAGATAATCAATATTTTCTATATAGGTAATCAAAATATAATGAGTATAATACCTTATAAAATTAGATTACCAAAACATTCTATCAACAGAAATTATCTCAGACATGATTTCTCATATAAGCACAAAATCACAAGCAATTCAGAATAAAACATGTCATGATAAGAAAAAGGATCACATCACAGGCATATATATATATGATAATGAAAAATAGTTAGCTCTGGGAACTCATCAAGATTGTTCAAAGTTATATCAATTACATTTCTCTGAAAATTCTTAATAAAGATTAAAATCCTAATGCTGTTCAGGTTCCTTGATCTCTATTCCTCTTTTGGCTCTTTTGGAAAGGGCTTCATCAACTTCTTTTCTTCTCTTGAAATAGCTAAACGGCTTTGGAAAGTATCTGATTGGCTCCTTATCACCTGCCTGAACCTTCGTAGCCAATTTGTCAGCCTTGAATTTTATCTTCATCTCCTCTTGATCCCTGTGCTTCAACCATTCTGCTTCAGAATACCATTTTCCTCTTTCATCTGGATTACCTTTCACAGCTTCCCATGCTGTCAAAATCATTTCTCTTGAAGAGGGAGACCAATGTTCAAAATCAACCCTTGATTGAACCTCTTCTCTGAACTTTCTTTTACTACATTCTACTTGCTCACTAGTAAAGTTCTCTCTTTTGCTTTTATCCTCAGGACTATACATTTTAGCAATTTGCTTTTGGACTTGTGTAAGAGATGCTGGCCTGGTCTCAGAAACTTGATCATTTTCATAATCTATGGGAGGATAGCCAAAAACTTCTCTTATAGAATTAGAGGTCCACACAGCATGCTCAGAGATGGCTTGAATCATTGACCTCTCCCCCTTTAGGACTTCTTCAACTATATGATCTCTTATAACATTCTTCTGAAACCTGACTTGACCATCCAAATGATGAATTCCACTTTCAATGGTTTTCTTTACCTTAAGGAGATGGTCATCTATGGTATCTGTATTCAACTTTATTTGATCTTTTAGAATTGAAGAGCTCTCATCAATTTTAGCTATAATAGCAATATCCTACTGTTGCAGTCTAGCTTCTATCTTAGTTGTACCTGTAAGGACTTGTGCAACCTGTTCTTTATACAAAACTTGCATGTTGTTACTTAGAATTCCTTGATTTGTTTGAACATCATCTACTGTCTTTGTGATACCTGCTTGTGACTCTTTAAGAACCTTTGATGTCTCTTTGATTGCATCAAGTTGTTCAGTTGTGTAATCCACTGAAGCACCAGCTCTCTTGAAAAACTTTATCATTTCCTTTCTCAAAGCAGTCATCTGATGATTAACTTCAAATCTAACCAATTTCATTTGGAAATCTACTTCATTTGTCATTTTTGTGTTATTATCTTAATATACTATTCTAATAATCTTCTTTGATTATTAAGCAACACCTCCAGCTGAGGTAGTATAGGACTTAGATCCACATTGATTTCCTTTTCCATTCCATCACCTATACTGCTTTCTTCTCTGATGAAAGAGACATTTCTCTGGCTCATATGTGAGCTAGAGAATTCAATCTTGATCACCTTCTCATCATGTTTCTTTGTTGCTTCAGGCTCTCCTTCCACATCGATAGCATCAACTGCAGGATTCACTTTAGCAGGGATCTCAGCCTGAGACTCCCACTCAAATGGTGCATTGTCTTGAGCTGGGATTTCATCTTGAGGCTCCCCCTCAATGTCTGCATTGATTAGGTCATTATTGTCTGGAGCAGGGATCTCATCCCGAGCCTCCCCCTCAACTGATGCTTTGCTTATTTCAGAATTATCCTGAGCAGGGATCTCATCTTGAGCCTCCCTCTCATTTTGAAAAATCCCTTCAACTCTAGCAGGGGATCCAGGGTGACTTCCTCTCTCTTCTTCTTCTTTCTCATTCTCATCCTTTTCTTTATTGAACTTGTCAACCCCTTCCAGTAATGGATCAGTACTTGTTGGTGTGTCAGGCCCTAGGTTTGTTCCCTTCTTCTTCTTCAGATGATGTGAGGTTAGGATCATGAATTGGAGAGGATCTAGATTTTCCTTTGGAAGAGGATGAACTTGATGAGCTTGAAGAAACCTTCTTCTTCTTTTGCTTCTTAGCTTTCTTCTGCTTGGGAGAAAGTTCTGCTGGTGGAAGGTTTGATAGAACTCTTTCCCATCTCTCTATCATTCTGATGTCCATTTTCTTCATGTGATTTATCTTGGAGCCAAGTTTGTTATTTAAAGAGTCTGGAATGACTTTTACTAAATATAGAGATAATATCCTACCCATGTTGGGTACTTGGATACATTCAATTATTCTGTCAAATACCACCCTCCCCCAATCTGTTCTCAAAGAATGAATAATCCTGGTCAGGAGAATAAACATTTTCTTGGAAATTTTATCATGAGATCCAGTCTTGCACAACAGACCCTTTCCGATCACATCTGTTAGCAGTTTTCCTTATGAATTCATTCCTTTCCTAAGAATACTTCCAGAGATTTCACGCGATGTTTCAATTCGGCACCATATTTGTGCTAATCTAATCTGTTCAGAGCTCACTTCTTCTTCTTTATTACTTTTTAATCTTGGTAGTTCTAGTGCCTTAGCGAGTCTTGATGGAGTGATCTTAATCTTCTTACCATTTACAGTGGTTTTAAGCTTCGAATTGACGGAGTCTTTTACTATATTGGAGTAAAGTTCTAAGACCTCTCGTTTCCAGATAAGAGTCGATTCAGATAGCACGAATTCTAGTCCTGCTTTATAGATTAGCTCAATGGTTGATTTGATTTCCACTGGAGCTGATTGGAATCCATTGCGAACAAGCTCGCCTCCTTCATAAAGGTAATCACTGCTCTTGGGAGGCATTATGGTTGATGATCGAAGAGAGAAAGAATTGATGGAGAAATTTTCTAGGGCAGATAATATCGAACTGAGAGATCTAGGGCATATGTACTAACGAAGTGTCTTCCCTATTTATAGAATTTCTAATTCAAGAAGATGAATAGCCGCGCACCGAACTTGTTTGACAAGATTGATCAAATGGTTCAAATTTATCCTGTCGAGACGGCCTAGCTATGTTCGCACAAGCGTTGAGGTAGCTCGACGCCATTTATCTTCGGTCGACCCCAGGTATCTTCTCGACGCCAGGTATCTTCTCTCGACGCCAGGTAACCTCTCCACTTACCTTTTAGGACTCAATCATTATTTTCATTTATTTATTTCAAGACAACTTTAATCCATTTTTGGCATTCCTAATTCAATTTTGAAGTTATTGAATTTTGTTTCATCCAAGGGTTTAGTAAATATATCAGCAACTTGTTTGTCAGTGGGGACATATTCAATTGTGATATCTCCATTTTCTACATGTTCTCTAATGAAGTGATATCTAATTTCTATGTGCTTAGTTCTGCTATGTGATACAGGATTATTATCAATAGCACTAGTTGAATCACAATATAAAGGAGATTTACTTAGCTGAACTTTATAATCTTGGAGTTGGTGTTGAATCCATAGTAGCTGAGCACAGCATTTTCCAGCTGAGATATACTCAGATTCTGCTGTAGAGATAGCCACACTGGTCTGCTTCCTGCTACTCCAAGATATTAGTCTTTTGCCAAGGAATTGACATGTGTCTGATGTACTTTTTCTGTCCTCCTTGCATCCTGCAAAATCAGCATCTGAAAAACCAATTAGTTCAAAGTCATTGTTCTAGGATACCAAAGGCCAAGATTAAGAGTACCCTTAAGATATCTCAGGATTCTTTTGACAGCAATGTAGTGAGATTCTTTAGGGTTCACTTGATATCTAGCACACACACATGTTGAGAACATAATGTCTGTCCTGCTAGCAGTTAGGTAGAGCAATGAGCCAATGATGCCTCTGTACAAGGTTTCATCAATAGGTTTCCCTTTGTCATCCTTGTCCAGTGACATATTTGCTGCCATTGGTGTCTTCATGATAGTGGAATTTTCCATTCCAAACTTCTTGATAATCTCTTTTGTGTACTTGGACTGAGAAATGAAAATTCCTTCCTCAGACTGTTTCACTTGGAGTCCTAAGAAGTATTTAAGCTCACCCATGCTGCTCATTTCAAATTTCACTTGCATAAGGTTTGGAAACCTTTTGCAAAGGTTATTATGAGTTGAGCCAAAAATTATATCATCTACATATATTTGTACTAGAATAATGTGACCTTTAACTATCCTAAGAAACAATGTCTTGTCTATCTTTCCTCTTGAGAATTTGTTCTCAATGAGAAATCTAGATAATGTCTCATACCAGGCTCTAGGTGCCTATTTCAGGCCATACAATGCTTTTAATAAAAGATAGACATGATTTGGATGAGTAGAGTCAATAAAACCTGGGGGTTGTTCAACATATACTTCCTCCAATATTGTTCCATTAAGGAATGCTGACTTTACATCCATTTGATAAACTATGAATCCAGTGTGTGCTGCAAATGCCAGGAATAGTCGGATTGCCTCCAATCTTGCCACAGGAGCAAACACTTGATCAAAATCTATGCCTTCCTCCTGTCTATATCCTTGGGCAACCAACCTTGCTTTGTTTTTGATAATCACACCATTTTCATCCAGCTTATTCCTAAATACCCATTTGGTCCCCATGACTTTGTGTTTCTTTGGTCTTGGAACCAATATCCAGACTTTGCATCTTTCAAATTGATTTAGCTCTTCTTGCATAGCTAATATCCATGAAGTGTCCTTATTGGCTTCATCAAACTTCTTAGGCTCTATTTTGGATAGAAAGCTGTGATGCAAGGCCTCATGTATTGAGTTTCCTCTTCTAGTTTGCACACCATCATTTGGATTTCCTATGATCTGTTCTTTGGGATGATCCTTCAGATGTTTGGTTGCATTCCTCCACCTTTCATTTTCCCTTTGATATTTGGTGCATCTGTTTGAGTAGGTTCTTCTAGAGGTTCTGGATGTGGTGGTTCTTCATCATCAATAGGTTCTTCATAATTGTCTTCTGCTTGAGGTTCATCCTCTCTAGTTATAATTACAGTCTCATTAGATTCTTCATTATCCTCATTGTGATGTTCATTGATATTCATCTCCTTCAATTTCTGTATAGAACCTGCACTACTGGATAAACTTCCCATATCCTTATAAATAAGGCTGGTTTCATCAAATACAACATGTATAGATTCTTCTATCCTATTTGACCTTTTGTTGAAAATTCTATAGGCTCTACTTTGAGAGCTATACCCAACAAAAATTGCCTCATGTGCTTTTTCAGCAAATTTAGTGAGATGGTGCTTTCCATTATTTAATACAAAGCATTTACTACCAAATATTTTGAAATAGGATAAAGTGGATTTTCTACCTTTCAACAACTCATAAGGGGTCTTATCCAGTCTTTTATTGATAAGAGCCCTATTCTGCACATGGCATGCTGTGTTTACAGCTTCAGCCCAGAAATACTCAGGAAGAGAGGAGTCACTTAGCATACTCCGACTAGCTTCAATGAGGGTTCTATTTCTTCTCTCAGCAACCCCATTTTGTTGGGGAGTTCTACGAGATGAGAACTCTTGTGAAATGCCTAGATTTTCACAAAATTTGGTCATAGCACCTGACTGAAATTCAGTCCCATGATCACTTCTAATTTTTTCTACAGGATTTCCTATTTCATTGTTGATTTGCCTAACAAAGCTGGTAAATATTTCCAAAGTTTCTGACTTATGTTTAAGGAAGAATACCCATGTGAATCTGGAATAATCATCAACAATTACAAGGGTGTACAACTTTCCTCCTAGGCTATGGATTGACATTGGTCCAAATAGATCCATGTGAAGTAGGTATAGCCATCTAATGGAATCCTTCTCACCAATTGGTTTGAAGGATGACTTGATCTGCTTACCCATTTGACAAGCATGGCAGGGACCCTCCTGCACACAATTCCACTTAGGCCCAACTCTCACTAGGTCTTTTGAAATTAGCCTATTTATAGTCTTATAGTTTATGTGGGCTAACCTTTTATGCCATTGTACACTATTAGAGATTTTATTCTCTGCTACTAAGCATATGGAGTTTACTTGATCAGAACATATAAAGTTTAAGAAGTAGATATTGCCACTCCTAGTGCCTGAGAGGATTATTTCATTCTCTTTCTTAATCAGGCACTCATCCTTGTGGAATGAAATGTCATACCCAATATCACACAATTGACTTATGCTGATGAGATTGTGTTGCAATCCATCAACATGAGCAACTTTGGAGATGGTGACAATTCCATTTGTGATTTTACCATAACCTTTAGTTTTACCTTTTTCAGACCCTCCAAAGATAACCTTTGGTCCATTCTTCACAGGAGTGTAATCATTCAGCAGACTTTTTGTTCCTGTCATGTGCATAGAGCACCCACTGTCCAAGTACCAGATAGGAAGTTGATTGGTCTTTGGACATCCCTGCAAGAAGAAATTACCTTTTCTTAGGAACCCACACCAAGTTGGGTCCAAGAGCCTTGTTAGTATGAGCTGGAATATTTAGTTGTTGAATAATCCTTGGTGCTGTGAGAGTTGCCATAGGTCTGAGTACTGGTCTCCCAGAGTTGAATCTTAGAATAGTTGGATTGAACCAACAGTCAAGAGCAAAATGTCCAACTCTTCCACAGTACCAACAATCATATCTGTTATATCTCCTTGGAGGTTTTCTCACTTCTTTAGGTTGACTCACATTTTGCTTAATTGCCTTATTCAAAGGATCTTTGTAAGCAGTTTTAGTGAATTTTACTGGTTCAGTTTTCTTGACAGCAGTGGTTTTCACTACAGGTCTTAGTTCCTCTCTTTTGAATTTGGTGTCTGCTTTAAATACAAAGGAGTCATGATGAGTTACTACTTTTTCTTTACATAGAGGTTTGGCATCATTGTTACTTGGTTGAATTAAGTCATCTTTGCTATTAGAACATTCACCTTTACAGAACTTATGCACATCTTTTTGATCATGCTTATTTGTGATAGGCATGGCTTTGTTGAATTTTATAAATTTCATAGGTGCCTTGTCATTATTTTTAGGTTTACTTTCTTCCTTTTCATTGTATCCTATGCCAGATCTGTATTGTGCTAAAAATGTGTCTATTATAGGAAGAATAGTTTGTGGTTTTGAGAACTTTGCCGCAGGCTTCCTTTCTGCTAGAAGTTTTGCTTCAAGTTCTTTTATTAACTTCTCCTTAGTGCATAAAGTCTGTATATGAATAATAGACATGACTTTTAGTTTGCTAAGTTCTTTGCTTGCCTGATTCAGCCTCTCAGCTGCCTTAGAGTTTTGGGAATTAGTTTGTTTTAATTCAGATATTTCTTTTTGTAGCTTTTTGTTATGTCTTTTGCTCTTTTTAAGTGCTTTGAGAAGTAACTGATATTTCTCAATAATTTCATCTTGATGAATGTTAGATTGTGAGTCATTCTCATCAGAAGAAAATGAATCTATTTCAGGTTCAGAATCAGAATCATATAAAGGAGTTTTATCAAGTACCTTCACATTAGTAGTTGTCTCCTGATCCTCTTCATCACTCAGTGCCATGAGTCCTACATTTTCTTCTTCATCCTCTTCACTATCATACCTTGATAGTGGGGCTCTTATTATAGGTCTATGATTCAGAATGTCTTCACTTTCATTGACAGCCATCAGAGCTATGAGTGCCACCTCACTATCTGAGTCAGATGATTGAGATTCACTGTCACTGAGAGTGACTTTGCCTTTCTTGGCTATTAGACTCTTCTCAAGTCTCTTGTCAGATTTGTTCCTCCTTTCATCAGATTTCTTGTTGTTCTTTCTCTTTGAAGGACAATCAGCAATCATGTGTCCTGATTTCCTGCAACCAAAGCACACAATTTCCTCTAAATTAGATTTATTGTGTTTAGAGTTATACCTGTCCTTCTTGGAGTCTTGTTTGAATCCTTCTGAAGAATTTGAGTGCTTCTTAGATCTGGATGACTGAGAGGGTCTAGTTTTCCAGTGTTGTTTTCTTCTTAACATCCTTTTCAGCTGTTTGGTGAAGAGTGCCAGTTCACCATCTGATATTTCAGAATCAGAATTGCTAGTCTCTAATTCTTCTGATTCAGATGGTATCCTGGGGGATAATGACATTCTTTCTTTGCTTTTATTGGAACTTTCTGCTTTCAGAGCAATAGGATTTTCCCTGCTGTGTCCTTCCTCAGCTTTTCTAGTATTCAGATGAAGTTCATGGGACAACAGTTTCCCATATAAATTCTATGGCTGAATATTTCCCAGATTTCCCATTTCCCTGATTTCACAGATCTTGATATCCCATTCTTTGATCAGTGATCTTAAGAATTTATCATTCAGCTCATAATATGTGAAAGTTCTTCCATAAGTTTTTAGACCATTTACAATTTTGAAGAATTTTTCATAGCAGACTGCTATTGAATCTTTCTTGTCTTGTCTGAAAGCTTCATATTGCTGATTTAGAAGAGACTTCATGTCATCTCTGACTTCTTCAGACCCTTCCATATAGACAATGAGAGATTCCTACATTTCTTTGGCAGTTTTGCAATAAACTAAGTTTTGGAAGGTTGAATCCTCAATAGCACTAACAATGATGTTCTGAGCTCTCTTATCCATGGAGGCTAGAATCACTTCATCTTTGGTCATCTCAGAATATGTTTTAGGAGCCTTGATACTTCCATCTGTAAATGAAACCTTCATAGGAACAAAAGGTCCCTCTAGAACAGTTATGTATATCCTAGGATCAGAGGCTTCCATGAATAATCTGACCCTTTCCTTCCAAATCCCAAAGTTTTCTTTTCTGCAAATTGGTAGCTTCATAGATGTGAATTCTTTGTTTCCTTCTGTATTAGCCATCACGACTTAAGAAATCTACCCTTAGAAGATCTTGTTCAGGCTGTTAAACCTTTTCTTGAACAACCTACCTCTGATACCACTTGAAAGACTTTAATTAAGGGTAGCTAATCACCTAGAGGGGGGGGGGGGGGGGGGGGGGGGGGGTGAATAGGTTATTTGAAAAACTATTTGCAGTTCTTAATTATAACCTAAAAGAATGATCAGAGCTTTCAAGAAAAAGAGCACACACAGAAAAGACACACAGAATTTTATAGTGGTTCCCCTTATCTTGGGTAATCCACTTTCCCCCTTCTCCCCCTCTAGCAGTGTGCTAGATAGGGTTTATATATCCTCCAGATCTCAGACCACAAACAGGTCTTACATCTCAGATCACAATAGATCTTACAAACTCAGATCTTAACAGATCTTACTCTCTCAGATCTCAGCAGATCTTACAAACTCAGATCTCACAGATCCTACCAACACAGATCTCCATAGATCCTACCTCAGCCTTTATAATTAGGCTTACAGCTCAGATTCCCCACTGAATCATACAACTCAGATCACACCTGATCTTACAACTCAGATCCTTGACAGATCCTACACTCAGATCTGACAACTCAGACCCTACAGGGATTGATAAAGATAATAACAATAGTTAGACTCAGATTCTTCAAAGTGTTGAGTCTTCTTGATCTGCCTGAATGATCAGACAGAAATCTTCAATAGATCAGCAGCAGCAATTTGATCTTCTTGATTTGTCAGGCTGTGATGACTGTTCTTCTTCCTAGGAAGACAAATTCTTCCTTCTTAATCTTCTCCTTTCAGAAAGATGTATCAGCACCAGATTGCTGAAAGAAACTTCAAGTTAGAACAGTTCTGAAAGAGAAGACGACTTCTTCAGATTCTTTCTCAGACTTTCCTCAAAACGATGGTGATGATAATGGCTTTCGAAAAATAGGAGTAATCAACTTATAAACCCATAGGTCATGCCTTCTATTTATAGCCTGCCATCTGCAACATCTGTTACGCTCCTCCACGTCAGCATGACGCTAAGTCTTCAACGGTCTTTAATGGCTTCAGAAGAATCAAAGGCTCAACTAGCTGAAGAAGAAACTTCTCAGCTCAGAGCATCTATAGAAAAGGCGTTGAGCACTTAGCATCTTTGTCGACGCTTTTACAATTAGGTGTCGAGCGATATATAGATACTCGACACATACTTCTTAGACTAAACATCTTGACTCCTCCTTCTTAGGCATTGAGCAATCATCAGTCATTAGACGCTTTCGATCTGTATGAGTCGAACAATGTATAGGGGCTCGACGCTTCTTAACTGTGCCTTCATATCTAGACTCCTCTTGTTGGCGTAGAGCTAACTGAAGTTTGGTCGACACATCTCTTTCCACGGCGTCGAGCGATATACCATGTCTCGACGCTTCCAAACTTGGTCTCATAACTTCAGCGGCGACCTTGTCTTTTTGAGCAGTAGACATGAATCGACGCTTCTGGGTCACAAGCGTCGAGCAAAGTATGGTATCTCGACGCTTGTGAACTTGGATGAATTCCTTGAGCATTTTGCCTGACCTTATCTTCTGCACAAAGATTCTAGAAAGTATATCAAATACAGTCTGAGATATATCTTTGACTTAGGAATGGACTTCTCCAAATCTAAGACATTGTGGACAATGGTCCCAACAGAAAGTTTGCGCAAGACACTTTACTAATCTTTCCAAGGTGCTCAACCTCACAACGCTTATTAAGACTTATCGGGAGGTTTAAGTAGTGCTTGGTAGAGTTATCTTTGTCACTTTATTTTATGATTTTTTTTTTTGTACAAAGTTCTCCGATTACACTTGCTTTGCAAACCAATTGAATTTTGAAAGTATAACCACTTTTCTTTATATTTAATAGTGCAAATAAGTGTAGTGGGTGTAAGATACTTGTGCAACTTTAATTTATTTGTACAATTAAATACACTACCAAGCATCTTTAGATTACAAACATAAGTTGACTTAGCCAAAAAGTGGGTGAAGAAATATCATTATCAACCATAAAACATTTACTCATACTTAGAGGCATGCTAAGCTAGGTTCTACACTACTTTTACAATAAAATTGATGCACATATTAATAGATATATCTTAGCGTAATAAGAACAATGTTCAAAGTAGTTTGAAAAGATAAATTGGAACATTATAGAAGTTCTAAAGATAGTTTTAAACATGCTTGATTTTCACAATAAAAGTCCATATAGTTTTTTTGTTATTTTTGTGTTTTATATTTTTGTATTTGATTTTTGCATTTATAAATAGAATTTAAAGAAATGAACAAAAAATAATTTTTGTAATTTGGCTTTTGTAATTTTGTATTTGGATTTTTCAAAAATGAAATATAGTCAGAAGTGCAAAAATAAATAATACATATAGATTAATATATTTTTAAGAATTTTTCAAAATTTTAAAAATACAGAAAAACAGATAGGTGCGCTAGCGCCGACGTTAGCGCTAGCGTGGGAAACAGTAGACTATTTTTGATGATTTTGAAAATTTAATTGTTGATCTTGATTAGTGTCCTAATAGTAGTTTCATGCAGAAATTTCAGAATTTTAGGAGATGTTTTAGATGGTTAAAAATTGCATAATTGCGTTTATGAATGTGTTTTTAACTTGAGAGATCTAGAACACCTAACTCAAGTCGTAATAATCGAAATCTTGCATCAGGAAGAGGTTTAGTAAATATGTCAGCGAGTTCAGAGTCCGTACCAATGAAGCTTACTTTTACATGCTCTTTCTTAATGTGATCCCTAATGAAATGTTGGCGAACATCTATGTGTTTGGATCTAGAGTGATGTACGGGATTATATGTAAGGTCTATGGCACTTTTGTTGTCACATTTAAGATCAATGTTTTTTAGATGAAATCCAAAATCCTATAGAGTTTGGCTCATCCATAACGCTTGTGCACAACAACTACCAAGTGCGATATATTCGGCCTCTATGGTGGAGAGTGCAACCGAAGATTGTTTCCTACTAGACCAAGCAACTAATGAGGGTCATAAAAAGTGACAAGTACCGCTAGTGCTTTTTCACTCTAGTGAACAACCAGCGTAATCCGAATCGAAATAGCCATGAAGTGTAAATGAATCATTGTGTGGGTACCATAATCCTAATTTTGGTGACCCTAATAGATAACAAAAAATACGTTTTACCGCTTTTAAATGAGATTCTTTTGGATTGGCTTGAAAGCGAGCACATAAACACACGACAAACATTATATCTGGTCTAGATGCACTTAAGTAAAGAAGAGATCCTATCATTCCTCTATATAAAGTTTGATCAATGAAAATTCCAGATTCATCTTTTCCTAGTTTTAAAGAAGCACTCATAGGAGTAGAAGCTTGTTTAAGATTTTCAAATCCAAATCGTTTAAGCATATCGTGAACACATTTTGTTTGGCAAATAAAGATACCATCAGATCGTTGTGAGATTTGAAAACCAAGAAAATATGATAGTTCTCCTACAAGACTCATTTCAAATTCATTTTTCATTACAAAGACTACTTCATTACACAACTCTTCATTAGTGGCTCCAAAATGATATCATCAACATATATTTGTAAAATAATTAGATCGTTATTATTATGCAAAATGAAGAGTGTGTTGTCGGCACTTCCCATAACATAACAGTGCTTTAATAAAAACGATGTAAGTCTATCATACCATGCACGGGCGCTTGTTTTAATCCATAAAGCGCTTTTTCTAATTTCTAAACATGATTTGGAAATTTTTCATTTATAAAACCGGGGGGGGGGGGGGGGGGGGGGGGGGGGGGGGGTTGTTCTACGTAAACTTATTCTTTATAAACCCATTTAAAAAAACACATTTAACATCCATTTGAAATAATTTTATTCTTTTAAAACTTGCAAATGCCAAAAATATTCGTATAGATTCTAAGCGAGCAACGGGTGCAAAAGGTTCTTCAAAATCTATCACCTCGATTTGAGAAAAAACTTGAGCAACTAAGCGTGCATTATTTCTTCTAATCCTAGATTCACCATCTAATTTATTTTTATAGATCCATTTTACGCCAATAACAGGATGATTAGATGGTCTATCTACTAGATTCCAAACTATATTTCTTTCAAATTGATCTAACTCTTCATTCATAGCCAAAAACCAAAATTTGTCATTTAAAGCGGTGGAAACGTTTTTAGGTTCGATTTCGGAAACAAAGCAAATATTTGAAAATGTTTCATGAAGAAAAGATCGAGTTCTTACCCCAGTAGAAGGTTCCCCAATGACTAGCTCTTTTGGACGATTTTTTGAGAAGTTCAAGACACTTGGGGGCACATATTCATCTTCCTTGGCCTTCTCCTCCTCTTCTTTGGAAGGTTCCTCTTCGTCATGCTCCAAAGATGGCAAAGGTTCATCATTTGTACCTATAGGAAGTCTTTCTGCACACGGAATAAATTCATCAAATTTAACATTAATAGTGTTGCGGGTCGTTCAACGCTCTCCTGGACCGGTCGAGCTGAACCGCCTTTGCTCAAGAGTCAGCCGAATGCGCAAACAGTCAAAAATGAGAACCAACAGTAGAAAGCGAGGTTTTTACGTGGAAAATCCAGAAAAGGAAAAAACCACGGGGCCTAGCCCAGTTCTGTATGATCCACTAGTTTTGTGAGTTACAGAGAGAATTGTTTTTCGAGGGTGACAAGCCAGGACTCATTATAGCGATTTTGTTAAGTCCTTCAAATCCTCAGGAGCCGAGCGTAGTGAAGCATGCTCAGGGATAGCCTTGAGCAGAGTGCTGCATAGTTGCCTGGAGTGGAGCGCTGCGGAGCAGCTTGGAGCAGAGCACTGCAGAGCAGCCTGGAGAGGAGCGCTGCAGAGCAGCCTAGAGCGGAGCGCTGCAGACCAGCCTGGAGCAGAGCACTGCGGAGCAGCCTTGAGCGGAGCGCTGCTGAGCAGTTTGGAGCAGAGCGCTACGGATCAGCCTGGAGCGGAGCGCTGCGGAGCGGCCTGAAGCGGAGCACTGTAGAGCGGCCTGAAGCGGAGCACTACGGAGCGGAATGGAGCGGAGCGACCTGCAGCGGAGCACTGCGTAGCAGCCTGGAGCGGAGCGGCCTGGAGCGGAGCGGCCTGTAGCGGAGCGCTGCGGAGCGAATTGCAGCGGAGCGCTGTGGAGCGGACTAGAGCGGAGCGCTGTAGAGCAGAGCGCTGCAGAGCGGCCTGGAGTGGAGCGCTGTGGAGCAGCCTGGAGCTGAGCATCGATGGGGTCCACACTAGAGAGTTTGGAGACCAACCGGGATTCTACCAAACTCTTTGAAGGAGAGTTGGAATGTAGATGGAAATCCTCGAGGGGGAGCTTGAAGGTTGATGAAGATCTTCAAAGAGTGATCGCCGGAAAACTTAAGAGCTCCTTCTTCTCCCATGCCCCCAAAAGTCCCTTCAAATGGAGGCCTGAGCCTCCTTTTATAGTTTTTGAGGAGGGCGTTTTGGTAGCTGTGTCATGCTGATTCTTGGACAAGCGAATGAGGATGCTTGATTTGGGGCACGCAGATTCTCAACTTTGTAATTATGAAGTATTTGCCCCCCCCCCCCCACCCCGGTCATGCTGGGTAGCCTGGGCAGCCTGGTCAGCCTCCCTAGTGGTGGTGGCCAGCGATCATCGCCGGCGATTGATGATAGAGGCGCATCATGAGGATCATACGAGAGCGGAAGTGTTTCCCGTGGAGCGGTAGCGAGCGGGAGTGCAAGAGCACTTCCCACGAAGCAGGAGCGAGCTGAAGCGCTCTTACGGAGCAGGAGCGAGTGGAAGCACTCTTACGAAGCAGGAGCGAGCGAAAGCGCTCTTACGGAGAAGGAGCGACCAAAAGCGCTCTTATGGGGCAGGAGCGAGCGGAAGTGCTCTTACAGAGCAGGAGCGAGCGGAGGCGCTCTTACGGGGCAGGAGCGAGCGAAAGCGCTCTTACGGAGCAGGAGTGAGTGGAAGGGCTTCCTGCGGAGCAGGAGCAAGCGGGAGCGCAAGAGCACTTCCCGCGGAGCAGGAGCGAGCGAAAGCGCTCTTACGGAGCAGGAGCGAGCGGAAGCGCTCTTACGGAGAAGGAGCAAGCGGAAGCGCTCTTACATAGCACAAGCGAGCTGAAGCGCTCTTATGGAGCAGGAGCGAGCGGAAGCACTCTTACGGGGTATGAGCGAGCGAAAGCGCTCTTACAGAGTAGGAGCGAGCGGAGGGGCTCTTATTGTTGGAGTTTCTGAGGTGATCTCAAAGCAATCAACAGTTAGTCTTACTGCCAACGCAATATGAGCCAATAGGGTCGCATATAAAAGCATTTGGATAAGTTGGAGAAAGGATGGTGTTGGCCTCACTCATATTGGATATGAGTGGAGGACCAATCCTATGTCTGTTCGGGATTAAGTTGAGAATGTCTCAATAGAAAATCGTTTAAAGTGTTTAAACAAATGGATTTATACTAGATAATTCGGCTAAAGGGTTTAGACGAATTCGGCTAAATGGTTTAGACGATTTCGGCTAAAGGGTTTAGAAGAATTTGGCTAAAGGGTTTAGACGAATTCGGCTAAGTCAAATTCCGCTAAAGTGTTTAGTTGAATAAGTGACAAATTCGGCTAAAGGGTTTAGACAAATTTATATAGACGAAATTGTTTCGTTGAAATCATATAACCGAATTTATATAGACGAATTTATATAGACAAATTCGTCGAAAGGGTTTCGCCGAATCTGAGTCGAATCGGCTAAAGCGTTTAGTCGAAATATGTTAAATTCGGCAAATGTGTAAATCTAGACAAAAATGTTCTGTTTTTCCTCTAGTCTGCGGATAGCCTATTTTATACCTTGCATATAAAAGGAACGCATTTATGTCTTCGATTGACGACGGTATAGATCGAACCTTTTGCGTTTAAAATAGAAGAGAACAGCTGTCCGGAAAAGTTCCGCAAGAGGGGTTCTCGTTCTTCCCGTCCGCCGAGATTCGCCGCCGACGGTCGCCGCCTCCCCTGTCTCAGACCTAGCAGTCCGTGGGGATGCTGAGAGCTTCCTACTCCGACCCATTCCTTGTTCGACAAGGCTTTGGGGTTCTCTATCGTTCGTGTGGATCGCTGTAGAGGAGCCGATACATTTCGGTTCTTGGAACTCAGATTTAGTCTAACGGATTTCTTCTTGGAGCACCTTGGTTGAGTATTGACTCAATCCCGTGAAGGTATATTGCATTTTGGTTTCCTAATCTTTTGATTCATGAGATCCGCAAGATCCTTACTCTTTGGGTTGTTCTAGTTTTTCTTCTTCCGCTGCGCACATTTGATGTGTTCATATCATTATGAATGGTACTTAGAAAACCCAATAGTGGTATCAGAGGGAGGTTGCGATCAAGTGTGTGCAAATCTAGAAATTTGGAAGTGTTCTAAATGTATTGATTTCTTCTTGGAACACCGCCAGGAACGCATGTGATTGCGTTGCGATTTCATTGTTTTAGAGATTATTTCTCCTTTGCAGTAATGGTCCCTTGATATGGTTTGTGAAACCAAATGTCATGGATTTTGAATCTGGCATTGAGAGACGAGCTTGTCTACTGAAAAAGTGGAGTTGCTTTGCTTGTGTTCAATGCATGTAAATCTGGAGATTTTGAAGTGTTCTAAGTATTCAGATTTAGCCCCTTTTATCAAAATGTTGATAATCCTTTTATATGCACATAGGGGATGCATTTGTTTTGTGTATGTGGTGTTTCTATTTTGTGTATGTACATGGTGATTAAATGTTAATCACGATGAAATGTTCATCAATTGAAAAATAAAATCCCTTATCCAATATTAAGTATATGGATGCCTTCCGATGGATGACACTCTTCCTGCCTCGATCGATGAAATGTGGGCTTGCCAAAGCAAGGTGCATTAATCTATCTTGGTAAGGGTGCGAGTGGATAATTGTGATATCCCACTGTCGACATCAGGTCTACCTTAACTAGGTGACCTCAAAGGTTGAGTGCCTAGAGGCATAGGGTTGGCATGCTCCATATGATGGATGCGAATAAAGAGTTATTAACCAACCATACGAGAGTTGCATAGTGATTCAATTGATAAATGTTTTCTACCTAAATAACCGCATTATGAGAGGAACGCCAAAGCGGACTCGTTGTGTTGGTGAAATACAAATCTTGTCCACTAAGAGAGTAGCTCGCATAAACTCTTCAAATCGAAATTAAGGGTTGTCGATTTGATTAAAAATAGTGGGAGCTTTTAATAAAAGTCCTTATTAATATAAAATGTATTTCGAAATACATTACTAAAAGTTTTGCGAATTCATTGTAGATTTTCATGGCAAGTGGATCTCACTCCACCCTGTCCCTGAGAGATATTCTTGAGAAGGACAAGCTAAATGGGACAAACTTCCTTGACTGGTATAGAAACCTGAGAATTGTTCTCAGGCAAGAGCGCAAACTCTATGTCTTGGAAGGTGAAGCCCCCACAGAGCCAACCGGAAATGCTCCGCGAGCAGATAAAGATGCTTACAAGAAGTATCAAGATGATACCTTGGATGTGGAATGCCTCATGCTTGCTACCATGTCCTCTGAGCTTCAGAAGCAACATGAGAGCATGTGTGGTTATGAGTTAATCGGGCACCTCAAGAAAATGTTCGAGGGGCAAGCCCGACAAGAGAGGTTTGACATATCCAAGGCATTATTTCAGTGCAAAATGGGAGCTCGAGACTCAGTAGGGACTCGCGTACTCAAAATAATTGGGTATATAGAGAACCTTGTAAGACTGGGTTTTCCCTTGGGCCAAGAGTTGGCCACAGATCTGATCCTGCAATCGTTGCCGGACAGTTATGAGCAGTTCGTCTTGTACTATAACATGAATGAAATAGACAAGACACTGCCCGAGCTCCTAGGCATGTTGCAAACTGCTGAAAATAATATGAAGAAGGTCAAGCCTGCTAACCCCATACTGATGGTACATAAAAGCAAGGGAAAGACTAAGGGATTCAAGAATACGAAGATAGGATCTAAGTCTCATCTTGATCCCAAATCTTCTGCACTAAAAAAGAAAGGTCTGGCGAAGGAAGGAAAGTGCCACCACTGCGGTAAGGCTGGGCATTGGAGGCGGAACTGTCCCCTCTATGTTAAGGATCTGCAAAAGAAGAAGGGAAGTGTGACTTCCACTTAAGGTATTTATGTTATAGAGATAAACCTTTCTGCTCCTTCATCTTGGGTATTGGATACCAGATGCGGTTCTCACATTTGTACAAATGTGCTGGAACTGAGAAGGAGAAGAATGCAGGGTAAAGGGGAGGTAGACCTGCGC
This sequence comes from Dactylorhiza incarnata, assembly GCA_033032865.1. NCBI lineage: Eukaryota > Viridiplantae > Streptophyta > Magnoliopsida > Asparagales > Orchidaceae > Dactylorhiza > Dactylorhiza incarnata. The sequence goes on from JAWHQI010000015.1 coordinate 11,366,984, forward strand.
ATCAGGAATGGATCAAGAGTTGTTGTCGTCTCCATTGGTGTCTATTGTCTTTCTTTGCCCACTGGGCTTGTAATAGAATTAGATAACTGTTATTTCGTTCCAGCCATAACTAGAAACATTATATCCATATCATGTCTCGACATGAAAGACTTTTTGTTTATAATTAAGAACAATTGTTGTTCGATTTTTATGAATGATGTTTGTTATGGTGTAGCCCAATTGTTTAATGGTTTATATGTTTTGAACTTAGACCATCCGATCTATAATGTAGAAAATACTAAAAGACTAAAAACAAATGATTCGAATCCTACGTACCTTTGGCATTGTCGTTTAGGCCATATAAACGAGAAATGTATATCCAAGCTCCATAAAGATGGACTACTAAACTCATTTGATTATGAATCATTTGAGAGATGTTAGTCATGTTTGTTGGGCAAGATGACGAAAGCTCCTTTCACTAGTTGTAATGAGAGGGCTAATGATCTCTTGGGTATAATACATAGTGATGTATGCGGACCCATGAGTTCTATGGCTAGAAGTGGGTTCTACTACTTCGTTACATTTTCTGATGATTTCAGTAGATACGGATACGTGTTTCTTATGAAAAACAAATCTGAGACCTTTGAAAAGATCAAAGTGTTTAAGAATGAAGTAGAAAACCAACTGGGAAAAAGGATAAAAGCACTCCGATCTGATCGAGGTGGCGAATATCTGAGTCATGAGTTTCGTGATCATCTGAAAGAGTGTGGTATTGTATCACAGCTCACTCCGCCCGGAACACCTCAACATAATGGTGATTCTGAGAGGAGGAATCGTACCTTGTTAGACATGGTGCGATCGATGATAAGTCATGCAGATTTGCCCGTTTCCTTTTGGGGTTTTGTAGAGACTGCTTCTTTCACACTAAATCGAGTTCCAACGAAAATGGTTCTAAAGACACCATATGAGATATGGACTGGGAAGCACCCTAGTATGTCGTTCATCAAGATTTGGGGCTGTGAGGCATACGTGCGACGTCAAATGCCTGACAAGCTGGAACCTAAATCGGATAAATATTATCTAGTGGGGTATCCTAGGGAAACCAAAGGATACTTCTTCTACTTGCCGTCTGAGGGCAAAGTGTTTGTCGCAAGGACTGGTGTCTTTTTGGAGAAAGAGTTCTTATCCAGAAAGACTGTAAAGGTAGAACTTGAAGAAGTTCAAGAGCCACAAACAATGAACGAACCGAAATTGGAACCTGAGCAAGGACTACAAGAAGTTGTAGCTGGAGAGCCTGCTCAAGAAACACAAGTCCTACATAGATCTGGTAGACCAAGATTTGAGCCTGAGAGATATGGATTTCTCATGACTCAAATAGGTAATGTGTTGCTTATGGATCATGATGATGAGCCTGCAACCTACCAAGAGGCTATGAATGGACCAGACTCCGAGAAGTGGCTTGAGACCATGAAATCTAAAATGGACTCCATGTACACAAACCAAGTTTGGACCTTGGTGGAACCACCTGAAGGGGTACGACCCAAAGGGTGCAAGTGGGTCTTCAAGAAGAAGACCGACATGGATGGGAATGTACAGACATTCAAAGGCCGGCTGGTGTCTAAAGGTTTCAAGCAAATTCATGGTATTGACTATGATGAGACCTTTCCCCTGTGGCCATGGTCAAGTCCATCAGAATTCTACTTGCTATTGTTGCGTATTATGACTACGAGATCTGGCAAATGGATGTCAAAACGGCTTTCCTTAATGGAAACCTCCTTGAGGAAGTGTACATGACACAACCCGAGGGTTTTGAATCTCCAAGTGAAGCCACTAAAATATGCAAGTTGAATCGATCCATATATGGATTGAAACAAGCTTCTCGAAGTTGGAATCTTCGTTTTGATGAGAAAATCAAAGAGTTTGGTTTCATCAAGAATGAGGATGAGCCTTGTGTTTACAAGAGGATTAGTGGGAGCATTGTCATTTTCCTGATATTGTATGTAGATGACATACTACTGATCGGGAATGACATTCCAACCCTGCAAGCTGTTAAGAACAGGCTAGGGGACTGCTTTTCTATGAAGGACTTGGGTGAAGCGACTTACATACTTGGTATTAAGATCTATAGAGATAGATCGAAGAAGTTGCTGGGTTTGACCCAGAGTACATACATTGAGAAGGTGTTGAAACGGTTCAACATGCTTGAGTCCAAGAAGGGATTCTTACCCATGTCTCATGGTGTGAGTCTCTCTAAGGACCAGTGTCCTAAATCTTTGGAAGATAAGGACCGCATGAAGTTGATTCCATATGCTTCGGCAATTGGATCAATCATATATGCAATTTTGTGTACTCGACCCGATGTCTCTTATGCTTTAAGCATGACGAGAAGGTATCAGTCTGATCCTGGTGATGGTCACTGGATAGCTGTCAAGAATATCCTAAAGTACTTGAGAAGGACTAAGGATATGTTCTTAGTGTTTGGTGGAGAGGAAGAGCTCGTTGTAAATGGTTACATGGATGCTAGCTTCCAAACTGATAGGGACGATTCAAAGTCTCAATCAGGTTTTGTATTTTGCCTTAATGGAGGAGCTGTATGCTGGATGAGTTCCAAGCAGGAGACAGTTGCCGATTCTACGACAGAAGTCGGGTATATTGCTGCCGCAAATGCGGTAAAGGAGGTTATGTGGATTAGGAAATTCATCGGCGAGCTAGATGTAGTTCCTAGCATTATTGGTCCCGTAGTTCTCTACTGTGACAACAACGGGGCTATTGCCCAAGCTAAGGAACCTAGATCTCATCAGCGCTCCAAGCACATACTTCGGCGGTTCCATCTTATTCTAGAGATTGTCGATCGAGGAGATGTGAGCATTTGCAGAGTACCGACTGAAGATAACATAGCGGATCCACTAACAAAGCCTCTTGCGCAAAAGAAGCATGATGGTCAAGTTAGATCAATGGGTATTAGATACCTGAATGATCGTCTTTAGTGGGAGCCTTGTGGAGTGTATGTTTGTTGGTTTTTTATTCATGTGATGAATTGTAATGTATAATGTGTTTTTCATTTTACATTTATGGCAAGTTCTTAATATTATGTCAATAGTATTTATTTGATAAATTAATTAACATAATAAACGCCTTTAGTCGGGTTTTTTTAAACGCCCTTAGTCTGTTTGCTTCCATAGGAATTCAAGTACGTGACTTGAGTGTGAGGGCCTATGTATAACCAGAAGCTTCATTCTTAAATGGTCCCTAGTCGGAGTATCATCATAGAAGTTGAAGGGCAATGATGATACGTTAAGACTAGCATGTGCGTTGACTGATGACCGGTTCTCACAGGTCATGATATTGTGATATCAAGTCATCACATGGGTGCTTGTTAGTGAACAAGTTGTACTGGACAGACCCACCATGAGATTACTTTGTGGATTGTTATATGAATGTGTCACAAGTAGGTCTCATCTGACAATGGTGTTTGTGGTTCTTTGACCTGAAGTCACAACATTCATCAAGTGAGGAAGAGCGTACTTTGATGCCATCTAAAGTCTTCCTTGACAAAGGTTGATGATAAGGGTGGTTACTGGGTATGTTACGATTCATTTGGGTGTTTGTGTGTTGACAGATATGGGATTTGTCCTCCTTTATGACAGGAGTTACATCCATGGGCCCCCTTGATGGAATGAGACCGAGAAATGCATGGCCATGCTGGGTTGAGTCAATATATGATATTGAGCTAACCACTTTCTTAAGGTCTATTCTAGATCAGGAAACTAGGATTGAACAATTATGAGGGTGACACAGTCCATGCCTCTAGTTCTATCCGGATGTAAGGGACAAAGGAAGACGACAATACTGATACATTGGTTAAGACATGCTTATTGAGTTACGAACTCTTATTGCTTGGGTAGCAATGATGTATTGCTAGATGCCGTTCATTGTTTGTGAGACTTTTGTTGATACTTTATGATCAAGTGGGAGACTGTTGGAGTTTCTGAGGTGATCTCAAAGTAATCAACAGTTAGTCTTACTGCCAATGCAATATGAGCCTATAGGGTCGCACATAAAAGCGTTTGGAGAAGTTGGAGAAAGGATGGTGTTGGCCTCACTCATATTGGATATGAGTGGAGGACCAATCCTATGTCTGTTCGGGATTAAGTTGAGAATGTCTCAATAGAAAATTGTTTAAAGTGTTTAGACGAATGGATTTATACTAGACATTTTGGCTAAAGGGTGTAGACGAATTCGGCTAAAGGGTTTAGACGAATTCGGCTAAAGGGTGTAGACGAATTCGGCTAAGTCAAATTCGGCTAAAGTGTTTAGCTGAATAAGTGACAAATTCGGCTAAAGGGTTTAGATGAATTTATATAGACGAAATTGTTTCGTTGAAATCATATAACCGAATTTATATAGCCGAATTTATATAGACGAATTCGTCGAAAGGGTTTCTCCGAATCTGAGTCGAATCGGCTAAAGCGTTTAGTCGAAATATGTTAAATTCAGCGAATGTGTAAATCTAGACAGAAATGTTCTGTTTTTCCTCTGGTCTGCGGTAGCCTGTTTTATACCTTGCGTATAAAAGGAACGCGATTAGGTCTTCGATTGATGACGGTATAGACCGAACCTTTTGCGTTTAAAAAGAAGAGAACAGCCGTCCAGAAAAGTTCCGCAAGAGGGGTTCTCGTTCTTCCCGTACGCCGAGAATCGCCGTCGACGGTCGCCGCCTCCCCTGTCTCGGACCTAGCAGTCCGTGGGGACGCTAAGAGCTTCCTACTCCGAACCATTCCTTGTTCGACAAGGCTTTGGGGTTCTCTATTGTTCGTGTGGATCGCTGTAGAGGAGCCGATACTTTTCGGTTCTTGGAACTCAGATTTAGTCTACCGGATTTCTTCTTGGAGCACCTTGGTTGAGTATTGACTCAATCCCGCGAAGGTATATTGCATTTTGCTTTCCTAATCTTTTGATTCATGAGATCCGCAAGATCCTTACTCTTTGGGTTGTTCTAGTTTTTCTTCTTCCGCTGCGCACATTTGATGTGTTCATATCATTATGAATGGTACTTAGAAAACCCAACACTTATGGGGGCATGAGCGAGCGGAAGCTCTCTTACGGAGCAGGAGCGAGTGGAAGCGCTTCCTGCGGAGAAGGAGCGAGCGGGAGCGCAAGAGTACTTCCCATGGATCAGGAGCGAGCGGAAGCGCTCTTACGGAGAAGGAGTGAGCGGAAGCGCTCTTACGAGGAAGGAGTGAGCGGAAGCGCTCTTACGGGGCAGGAGCGAGTGGAAGCGCTCTTACGGGGCAGGAGCGAGCGGAAGCTCTCTTACGTAGCAGGAGCGAGCAGAGGCGCTCTTAAGGGACAGGAGCGAGCGGACGCGCTTTTACTGGGCCGGAGCGAGCGGACGCGCTCTTATGGAGTAGGAGTGAGCGGAAGCGCTCTTACGGAGCAGGAGCGAGCGGAAGCGCTCTTGAGCAATTTTTAAGGAACAAGTGGAAGCGCAAAGATGCTTAGCTGTGAGATTAAGACCGAACATAAAATTGGGGCTGTCAAGCGGGTCCGCGCGAGGCTGTGATGAGAAAACTCTCGGTCAGACTCCACACGAACCCTTTTAAGGGAACCCCAACAATTGACCCCCAGTTTTCGGAGGACGAGATTTGCAATCGATGGTCCGAAAATTTCTTCCATTCACTGTAAGTCAGTGGGGGGCGTTTCGACATGACAACCCTCGTGCTCTATAAATTGCGCTAGGGGATTACAGAATCGAGGTGGAAAAATTTATCGGAGCCTTTACGAAGGAGGATCCCCACTGTCCAGATGGAGAAAATTACCACTGTCGCAAGAGAGGAGGTTTTTGCTCGTGGCGAAGAAGATCACACGGAAGCTCGCTCGCGACGTAGCATGCAAAAGGGGCGTAGGGACGCGCACCTGAGCACGCTGCACCTCAATGTGACGCGTCGGGCCCGGAAAAATGCACAAAGGGCATGGGAGGCGCGCACATGAGCTTACGATAACTCAAAAAAGGCACGGCGCTGCCGCGCATGGGTCGTAGCGCTGCTGGGCGAGGACTGCACGACACTGCCGCCTGTGGGCAGTGCGCGACACTACCGCGTGGGCAGTGCGCGACACTGCCGCGCGTGGGCAGTGCGCGGGCAATGCATAGGCAGTTCGCGGCAATGCCACGCAGTCTATGCGCAGCACTGCCACGCGCAGGCCGGGCGGCCGCTCGGCCGCGCACAGGCAGTGCGCGGCAGTACTGCGCCCGGGCTGCGCTGCGCTGCCGCGCCTGGACAGCGCGGTGCTGCTGCACCTGGGGCGCATTGCTATCGTGCCGTAGGCACTGCTCCACTTCCCGGGAGCGCGGCTCTGCGCGACCGCTACACTGGGTGAGGCCTGTCATGCCCGGGAAGCACACGCCCGTGCTCCACCTTGAGCGCAGGACTTTTCGCTGCTCGGATTGCTACTCTATCTTGTCGGAGTCTTTTGTCTTTTCATTTGAAGATTTGTTGAGGGAATGCGGTTCCTGTCCGGTCATGACGGGGGTAGGACCTGAACGGCCGAATGGCTCGGACTCGCTCCCGATGTGGAGTGTTGACCACCACCTTATCAGAGAGTGCCGCCCTGCAACTTGGAGATTTGCTGGGCGAACATAGGATGGCGTGCATGCGGGGAGGCACGCAGATAAGCGCGAGCGCAGAGAGGCGTCGCTCTCTTAAGAGGGAGTGGTAAGCCTAGGGCCGCACTCCGATGAGGAATGCGGTCGAGGATGCGCTCTAATATTTCATTTGCGGATTTAAATATATCTTTTTGCTAAGCCTGAAGGCGTATGTTTGGGCCGTATTGCACAGGGATGATTGCTCCCTTGTCCTGGCTGTGCTAGCGGACTCGGAGTGCATTTTTATTAAATGACACAGGAGACTCGATATTCGTCCTGACTGGTATCCGTAGGAGGACTTAGTGCTTTCACTTCGGTGAAGATATTATGCAGTCCGGTAGCGAGATGCTCTGCAGCGTGGGAGTGAGGTGCCCTGCAACTCGGGAGCCAGATGCTCTGCATCGTGGGAGCGGGGTGCCCTGCAACTCGGGAGCGTGATGCTCCGCAGCATGGGAGCGGGGTGCACTGCAATGCGGGAGTGTGATGCTCGGCAGTGTGGGAGCAAAGTGCCCTACAACGCAGGAGCGTGATGCTCGGCAGCATGGGAGCGAAGTGCCCTGTAACACGATAGTGTGATGCTCTGCAGTGTGGGAGCAAAGCGACCTGTAACACGGGAGCATGATGCTCTACAGCGTGGGAGCGAGGTGCCCTACAATGCGGGAGCGTGATGCTCTACAGTGTGGGAGTAATGTGCCCTGCAACGCGGGAGCGTGATGCTCTATAGCGTGGGAGCTAAGTGCCCTACAATGCGGGAGCGTGATGCTCTGCAGTGTGGAAGCAAGGTGCCCTGCAACGCGGGAGCGTGATGCTGTGTAGCGTGGGAGCGAGGTGCCCTGCAATGCGAGAGCGTGATGCTCTGGAGTGTGGGAGCGAGGTTCCCTGCAATGCAGGAGCGTGATGCTCGGTAGCGTGGGAGCGAGGTGCCCTGCAACATGGGAGCGTGATGCTCTTCAGCGTGGGAGCGAGGTGCCCTGCAACGCGGGAGCATGATGCTCGACAGCGTGGGAGCGAGGGGCCCTTCAACGCGCGAGCGTGATGCTCTGCACCGTGGGAGTGAGGTACCCTGCAATGCGGGAGGGTGATGCTCGGCAATGTGGGAGCAAAGTGTTTTGCTTCATAGTTTCTTGGAACCTTAGTTTTGATTTGAGTTAGGATCCACCTTTAGTGTCTAAGTTTCAATCATAACATATATTATAACTTAGATTAAACCCTATTTAGAAAGAAGACTGAAAACAATAATATAAATAATATATATATAATAAGAAATATACAATAATATAATATATATATATATATATATATATATTAGCAGGCAGAAAATAAGAGAAAGAATAAAAAATACATATGTTCTCTGCGTTCGACGAACGGCCTCCTGCGTTCGACGAATGGCGCTCTGCGGTCGACGAAGATATTCATTCTGTGCTCGACAAAATCCAGCGGCTCAGCGCTCGACGATCCCGCCTCAGCTCAGCGCTCGACGCTTTTGCTCAAGCTCAGCGCTCGACGCTTTTGCTCAAGCTCAGCGCTCGACGCTTTTTCTCAAGCTCAGCGCTCGATGCTCTTGCTCAAGCTCAGCGGTCGATGAATTTATCCAGGCTCAGCGGTCGACGAATCCTTCTGTTCGACGAATTCAAGTCTGCGTTCGACGAATATTCAGCAGATGTTCAGAAACAGTAAATCAAATGATCAGGTCGATGAATCAAATGATGAGGTCGACGAACTTGAACCTCAGCTCGACGAATTTCTGCAGCATTAATTTTATATTATTTAGCTCGACTAAAAATATTATATATGCTGTCTGATTTAATTAAACAATATTGTATTTATTCTATTTTATATATTGCTATATATATATTGCTGATCTGATATTACAGCTGTTAAAGCATTAAATGTTGTAGCCGTTTGGCAGAAACATTAAATGTTGTAGCCGTTGCAGCAAGCTAAAGAAAGAAATTGTTCTGCTCGAGGTTCTGGGAATAGAAAGAGATATTACTCCTTTCCTCTTTGGTCGGCAAGGATTAAAATCAGCCAGGAAAGTGGAAAACTTCTATATACGACATCAGGAGACATCTCTTTATACAACAGATAAATATATAGCAGAATATATACAGCTGTTTCTCTCGACAGAATATATATATACATATATATCAATATTGCTGTAGACAGAATATAGACAGATCATATTAATATTACTGTACAGGAAAAAGAGAAGTAGAAGAAGAGAAAAAAAGAACAGAGCAAAATGAAGAACAAATCAATATATATTATATCTTCTGTTTGCCTAACTCTTTCTTTGCAGATCATATACATCCTGAGACACCAATCACTATTACTTGCTCAGGATCAAAACTGCAAGAAGAAGAAAAGAGGATTTGCAATCTAGAGAAGGAGCTCCATCCAAAGCTGTCGTCTATTCTAAATCAGACAGGGGGAGCTCTCTTCAACATCATCATCAAAGATCCAACTCAACTACCCTTCAGGATCTTCAAGTGTCTTCTCAATAAAAGAGAAGAACAACATAACTTTTCTGTTTTCTTTATTTCTCCTTCCCATCTTGTAAAGGGTTATAACTCCTTTCAAAAGTTAACTCCCGGTGACAGGCCACCTTAGCAAAAACCTGTATCTTGGTTTATAAGCACCTGGTCAAAAGCTTATAGGTGATTTGGGCACCTGATCAAACCTCCATTGGTGTGTGGACACCTGAACAAAAACACCTTGGTGGGAGGGCACCTGATCAACAACCTCCTAGTGGATTCCTACCAGTGGGTAGAAGAGTAGATGTACCCAAGTTTAGTGGGGAACTACTATATTTCCTTGTGTCATTTGGATGTGCTTTGTTTTATGTTTTTATTTCTGTTTTGCTGTGATTACTTATGCTTATTTATTGTTTGATTTTATTAATCAGCAAACACATATATTTATATATATCATTTATTTTGAAATAAACTTAAACAAGACCTTTTAATAATATCTTAAGAACTAAACTCTCCTTTCAATTGGTATCAAAGCGAGGTTGATTTGATTACTTCAATTTCTTCAATTAGGAAGTTGATTTTTCACACAGGCTAACACATGAAATCACAAAGATCACTTAGTTCTTATTTGTTTTTAAAAAGAGTTTTTCTAAATGGCACTAGCAGATTTTACTTGTTCAGATCCACCTTTATGTAATTTAGATAGTTTTCCTTTATGGCAAGTTAGAATTAAGTTATATATGAATGCCATAGATGAAAATATTTATAAATCTGTTTTGGCAGGAATTCCATCTTCAATCTCTTCATCTGATGATCAAGAAAAGTTGATCAGTGTTGATGCAAAGGCCATGGAGATATTAACTCAATCAATGTCAAATGACATTTATCAAAGAGTTAATAACTGCACTTCAGCAAGGATCATCTAGAACTCCTTCTCTAGGATGGTAAATGAATCCATTCCTACTTCTTCCACTAACTATTTGTTTGATGCAGAACCATCATTCAGTCTAACTGAAGAAGAAGAAAAAGAAGAACAAAAGGCCAGAAACTTCTGGTTGATGGCAATATATGGCTCAAACTACATATCAGATGCTGAATCTGAAGCAGAAATTGTAACTGAGGTAGATGTATCTTCTATTCCTAATTTTACCTCTGATTTCAGATCTATTTTCAACTCACCATGTACAGGTTTATTAAATTCTGAAAACAGAATCAGTAAAGAGCTAATAATAAACAAATTAATTTCTGATAAAATTAAAGAAGATTTAAAATCATCAGCAGAACACATTATCTGTTTAAAAAATAAGTTCATTAAAGCTAATAAATTTGAACAACCCGTTGAGAAGAAAATTCTTTATGTTCAGCAAAACCAATTTAAATTTTCAAATTTATATTTTAATGAAATAAAGAGGCCAATATATCTAATGATAAAGCATTTGTTTTTACCTATTTTAAAACAATTATAATTAAAAAGCAGTTTTAAGATTCTGTTGAATTTTTATATCTCAAAAACAAATTCAGATAGACTTCACATTCTTCCAGATTTGCTCCAAAATCAGTTTGAGCATTCTACTCAGATTGCATAGATCAGAAATGATCAAAGCACTAAGTGTGAGTCTCTTCTGATTAAGGGGATTCTATAGAAAGAAGCTATCAGACATTGTCTTTTTGATTTTAAAATTCTTAGAATCCATTAACAACTAGCAATTCAATTCATTAAATTTCTATTTAAATCAAAATTTAGGAAATTAGAAATTGCTTAGTTTTAAAGAAGAAAATAATCTCTAACCCTTAAGCCTTAAGTTATTCAGACCTTTTATGCTTAGGTATCCTAAACCAAATAGGGGAAGATTGTTAGAACCTAGTCTTAATTTGGATTAGGATCCCAACTCAAATAGGGGGAGATTGTTGGAACCTTAGTTTTGATTTGAGTTAGGATCCACCTTTAGTGTCTAAGTTTCAATCATAACATATACTATAACTTAGATTAAATCCTATTAAGAAAGAAGACTGAAAACAATAATATAAATAATATATATATAATAAGAAATATACAATAATATATATAATATATTAAGAAATATATATATATTAACAGGCAGAAAATAAGAGAAAGAATAAAAAATACATATGTTCTCTGCGGTCGACGAAGATATTCATTCTGCGCTCGACGAAATCCAGCGGCTCAGCGCTCGACGATCCCGCCTCAGCTCAGCGCTCGACGCTTTTGCTCAAGCTCAGCGCTCGACGCTTTTTATCAAGCTCAGCGCTCGACGCACTTGCTCAAGCTCAGCAGTCGACGAATTTATCCAGGTTCAGCGGTCGACGAATCCTTCCGTTCGATGAATTCAAGTCTGTGTTCGATGAATATTCAGCAGATGTTCAGAAACAGTAAATCAAATGATCAGGTCGACGAATCAAATGATGAGGTCGACGAACTTGATGTTGGAATATGGTCTTCCGCATCTCCTAGGTTTGAGAATAACAAATCCTATGTGTATTTGATCTTGTGTGTTTAAGTGTGCAGGATAACAAAGTCCATATGACTCAAGGATTACATAAGAAGGTTGCCCCCAAAGTTGAGCCATCAAATCAAAAACTCCTACTAACGCCAACGGTAGTCCTAGCGCAGGCGCAAGCTGTCATTCGATAAACTGTAAGTGGCGCTCGATGAAATGCTCATCACTGTGTTCGATGAAAATTCACTCAACGAACTGTTAACAGCGTTTGACAAAATTTCGATCGACGAAATGTTTGCTTAAGCACAATTCCGGGAGTACTTATAGAAGGAGATAGCGCCTGGCGGTATCCGATAGCGCAGGCGATAGAGCGGAGCACAGTAGGCAAGAGAGAATTGTTTCCTCAGATTGACGATTCTGCCGCACAGAATATGTCCTAAAATGGGATAGCGCTGGCGGTAGCACTAGCGCAGGCGCTAGTGCTGAGACTATAAAAAGGACCCCTTGGCTCCATCTTCTTCATCCTCTTGAGATCCAAAATTCCAGAGCTTCGTTCCACAGCATAGAGAGGAAGGTTCAAAGAGATACTCCCACACATCCATGAAGGCTTAAGGAGATCCGTGGAGAAGATTTCAACACGCGTCATCATTGTGACGAAAGACCGTATCGACTACGATCATACTCTGCCAGTCTTCGTCTACTTCTCCAAGAGATCCACATAGAGGGAGTTTTTATATTATTGTCTTTTTATCTCACATCTTTTCTTGTAATCATTTAGTGAACTCGCCTCGTCTTGGCGACTAGGTCTGGGTAGGACTTAAGGAAGAAATTTGCCTTGTGTTGGCGACTAGGTCTCGGGTGTAGGTCTAGGGGGTGCTCGAGGCCATATCCGGGGAAGGGTTGGCTAGAGCGGCTTGAGGCCGTATCCGGGGAAGGATCGGCTAAAGCCAACCGGTTCGTGGGGATACGAGTTGGTATTGAAAAGAAAAATAGTTTACTATTCATCGCCACTGATTTCTAGCGTTATAGAAGTCAACTTTTGTAAAACCTTATTTGATATTAATAAAGTATGTCTCTACTTTATTTCAATTGTTTTACTTGACTTCTTATTGTCTTTATCTTGCATTATTACAAAGCTTTTCAAAATATAACTTAAGTTCTTAAAACCCTTATTCACCCCCCCCCCCCCTCTAAGGGCGCCAACAAGTGGTATCAGAGTGGTTTTATTCCAATCGGCTTAACAACCAGGAATAATGGCGTCTCATGATCTCGCTTCTATTAGTGGGGTAAATTTTTATGAAGAAGAAAAATCTCTTAAACCACCATTATTCGAAGGGAGAAATTATAAAGGGTGGAAATTTTTAATGGAAAAATTTATTAAAAATTTAGATATCAATGCATGGGATATAACAATAGTTAGACCAGTGAATGAATCAAATAAACATGAACGTCATCTAAATGCAAAAGCTTTAAATAGTATTTTCTGTGCTTTATCCCAAGATATTTTCAAATTAATATATTGTTTTTCTAGTGCATACAAAGTATGGAAAATTCTTGAAGAAATGTATGATTCTCCTTCAACAGGTATGGAACAATCACAAGAATCAGAGAATATGCAAACTTGCACAAATCTTCAATAATGCTCCTCTCATGACGGATCAATGGAGCACATATCAAATGGAAAAGAAGAAGAAGCACTGTCTTCGGAAGAGAAAATTTAAAGGCAAAAATTAATGAAGAATCAAATTCTAATTTATCTAGTTCTACCCAAGGCTCCTTAGTTGAAAACATTACACCTTGTATAGAATTTAATGATTTGAAAGAAAAATACAAGGAACTTGAAAAGGAACTTCTTTTTATAAAAGAACAAAATAAAAAATTATGTTAAGAAAATTCATCTTTGGAAAATGATTGTGCAAAGTGTAAATAATATAAAATTGAAATTAAAGAGATGGATGAAACATTTGATGAATATAGTAACAACTATCAAGATCATATTGATTCAATTGTTTCCACTCTTAAAAATAGCACAATCGCTTATAATAAAGCTAGACATAATTTAAAGATAAAGAATGATGAATTAAAATCAAAAATCAACTTGCTTATGAAAATTGTAAATACAAATTCACAATATCAAACTATATCTAAAAACAAGTTGAATATGAATATGAACATCTTAACTAAGTTTAATAATTGGAGTAAGGAACATAAAGGATTTGTTAATCAAAATCAACCACCATTATTTACAAAATTATGTATCTCCTAAAGTAAATTCAAATATGCAAAAATTTCCAATGAAAAATGATTTCAATTTTCATCATTTTAAGCCTATATTTAATGAATATGGAAACTTAATGCAAAATTATAATATTAAACCTAAGTATGAGTGGAGACCCAAAATTAAAAATGAAACATTAACTCCACTTGAAAGGGTCCATTCGTACTTATCTCCCCAAAAGCCATCTCGCTATATTTGGGTACCCAAAGGAACCATCCCACATGGTCCCCTTTGGATACCTAAAACATTTATTCATTAGGTATCATCAAATGCATGAAGCAGAAACGTTTCAAAATAAGATATACAAATTTCTACTTCATGATGTGATTTAATGTCCTTTTTATTTTTCTTGTTGTTTTCCTTTTGAACTATCATGTCATGGTCATCCTATATAGTATTGAAAATATGATCCTATCTCTTAAAAGCTTAATATGTTTCTAAAATCAAATTGATCAAATTCAAAAGTTATATCTAATTTTGATGACCTATCTATCTCTCTCATATTCATTATCTATAAATATCTTTTATTATTCATATAAATCAAATTCTAAATTTGCTCTAAGATAATTTAAATATTAAATCAAGTTATTAGGGTATTAAGCTTTTTAGCCTTCACTAACAAGTGGTTTAGAGAAATAACATAATCTACAAGAAAGTTCAAGATCTAAATGAAAGCTCAACTTTCAATATGGTTATCTTTGGTTGCAACAAAAAATTATATTGTGTTCACTCCTTAATGTCGAACATGATCTAAACCATCAGCATTGTTTACCTATCAAAAATCACATATATATTCAAAATTCTTAATTAAAAGAAAATCACTAAAATGTATTGAAAGAATTTACCTTCATAATGAATATTGAATTCACAAGCACCACCATGATCTATTGATGTCCTTTGCTAAAATTCTCTAACATCATATATCATAAGTCACATCAAAAGTCTTCTAAAAACAATTATTTCTATCACAATTATGTGAATTATAATTGATATAATAATTGATGAAAATTGGAATTATAATTGTTTACCATGGTTGGTGTTATGGTTTATTATGTGTGTATTGTGATTTATTTCTAGTTTAGGCCTTTGAATCATCTTGATATCAAATCAAATAAAATCATCACTTCATTATAGGTCTATAAATTGAAATACTATCAAACTTTATAACATTAATCTCAAACTTATCATACTAACATTGTCGCCTAAAGAATATTTGTGTCTATGTTAGGCTTTATATGTTTACCAAGACATACAGGATGGGTATTCTTATCTAGGGCTTATCTATGATATTCTTATGCATGAAAATTATTTTTAATCATTCAAATCATGCATATTTGATTTGTTCATTCATGTCTTCTCGTGCTTACATTTCCTATCATTTTCAAATTACATTATATCGATAAATATAAGCCTTAGAAAAATTAAAATACAGATATAATATAATATATCTCATGCAATGGTTATTTGGTAAAGTCATATACAAAATCGTTAATGTTTCATGCAATTTGCACTATCTAGACATCTCCTAAAATTCTGAAATTTCTGCATGAAACTACTGTTTGGACACTTAATCAAGATCAACAAACAAAATTTTCAAAATCATCAAAAATCGTGTACTGTTTCCCGTGCTAGCGCTAACGCCGGCGCTAGCGCACCTATGTGTTTTTCTGTCTTTTAATTATTTTGAAAAATCCCCAAAAATATATTAATCTATGTGCACTATTCATTTCTGCACTTCTGCTTTTATTATATTTTTGAAAAATCAAATACAAAAATACAAAAGCCAAATTACAAAAAAAATAAGTTTTGCCTTTTTTGGTTTTTTGTCATTTGTTTAAATTTTATTTCTAAAAGCAAAAATCAATTACGAAAATATAAAACAAAAAAATATATCAAAAATTATTATTTTGAACTTAAGTTTTCTATTTACATATATCTTGCGAAAGGGTGATTTGGGCTATCATCCCATCACATCACCTAGTACCAGGCGAACCTCTCACAGGGTAGACCTCGGGAAGTCGAAGATCAATCTTATGAGTTCAAACTTTAAATCAAAATTATTCTTCAAAATATCAAAAATACAATATGGACTTCATTGAAAATCAAGCATGATTTAATCTATAATTTAGAACTTGTATGATGTTGCAATTTATCTTTTCAAACTACTTTAAACATTCTTTTCATCATGCTTTGATATATCTATTAATATGTGCATCAATTATATTGTAAAAGCTGTGTAGAACTACGCTTAGCATGCCTCTAAGTATGAGTAAATGTTTTATGTTTGATAATGATCTTTATTCACTCACTTATTTTGGCATTGTCTACATATGTGTTTAATCTAAGAATGCTTGTGTATGTTGTGTATTAGTACAATGAAATAAAATTGCACAAGTATCTTACCTACACTCCTTTATTTACACTTTTACAAGTTAAGAAAAGTGGTTATGTTTTTCATAACTTATATTGGTTTGCAAACAAGTGTATTCAAAGAACTTTGTACAAAACAAAAATCATAAAATAAAGTGACAAAGATAACTCCACCAAGCACTACTTGAACCTCCTGATAAGTCTTAATAAGCGTTGTGAGGTTGAGCACCTTGGAAAGAATAGTAAAGTATCTTATGCAAATCAAATGTTTCTTTCAAAATAAAAACAACTTACTCTTAAGTACACCGGATCACTAGTCTCAACATTAAAAATAAAATATGTGATCCCCCAAGCACTACTTTGCACCCTGATAAGTCTTAATGAGCATTGTGTGTGCAAAGCACCTTGGTAGTTGTACATTTTTGGTTGTGCATTAAAGTGTGTGGAAGTAAAATTATTTGTATTTTATTGTGCTCTTACTTTACATATTTCTTGTATTTTTGATTAAAATATTTGTTTACTCTACTCAAAAATACACTTATGTGCACATCATTATCTTCCATAACACTTCTTCTCATGAGTATTGGATCCTAATGCAAATTCTATACTTTCTTTATGAAATGCACTAGATAACCTAGCATGCTTTCTACAATGTTTGGTATGTTTTGAAATTGTGAATTAAAGTAACATTGTAGTACTCTCTTTTTGATAACATTATTTCATGCTTGGTTACTTTATTGTCACACTTAAAGAGTTTAATTGAAAAATGATTTACAAAAACATCTTCTTTTTGAAATTTAACTCATATATCTGTTTATGGATCATCATTGATTGCAATAAGATGTTTCATGTATTTCTATAAGTCTTCTGCATCATTACCATATAATTGTTTTACCTAGCGCTTTCATGCTTACTTAAAGTCTTTTATTTTGTGTGCATCATCACTTGAATCTTAAAATTCTTTTCTCTCAACAAGTGATAGACTTGCATGGTAAACTCTATATTGGTTACTCTAGACATGAATATTTGTTTTGCTAAAAAACTCTGATTTATTTCTATGAAAATATTGTTATATTATAAACTCTGATTCATGGATTTCAAAATAGCTATGTGAGTATTTTCATAAATTCAAATAAAAATATAAACCCATAGGCTATGGACTTATCACTAAATTTAAATGCTTAATGTTTCCAATAATTATTATCCATGACTTCATATATCACCATAGCGGGGGCGTAGGATTGTAGACATTAGATAACCTTATCTCTAGTCATGTCTTGTCCTTAACCGGGGAGGGTTCCAGTGGGGCCTTGCGAGGCACTGGGGGGAAAGAGTGCTAGGATAGGTTTTTGTCTAGTGTTTGCATATGGGACTAACACCCCAACCTACGTCATGTTTGCAGCTCCTCATGCCCATCCGTCACTTAGTATGGGGATAGGGTGTAGGCATATTGTCTGGGTAGTTTAGTTACTTGGAAATCATTACATTTTTGTTATGCTTAAAACTCTTATTTAAAAGGGATAAACCAACATAATAATACTTGAAAATGTTATATTGCTAAAACTCTGATCTATCTCTATAAAAAATTATTGTAAAACTCCTTATCATTTCCTTCTCTCTACAAGATCGATCATGCCTTTATCTTACTATCAACTTTTAAGTGGTGTCTCCTTACCCGCTTTTGCTAATAACAAAAGGGGGAGAACTAACATGATAAATATAATCTGCTATCAAAATATAAAACTAACATGCCTAATTAAGAAGATAGCTTACATATTAGGGGAGCATTCACTTAGGGGGAGCATGTACTTATGGGGAGCAATTCTAAATGCTAAAATCGATAATTATCCTAAGTCATCACTCTCACACACACACAAGTAAGTTTCATCATGCGTATATATTAATGCTCTGATTTATTATTAATAGATTTGTTATTATCAAAAGGCGGAGTTTGTTGGAACATGGTCTTCCGCATCTCCTAGGTTTGAGAATAACAAATCCTATGTGTATTTGATCTTGTGTGTTTAAGTGTGAAGGATAACAAAGTCCACATGACTCAAGGATTACAAAAGAAGGTTGCCCCCAAAGTTGAGACATCAAATCCAAAACTCCTACTAACGCCGGTGGTAGTCCTAGCGCAGGCGCTAGCTGTCGTTCGACGAACTATAAGCGGCGCTCGACGAAATGCTCATAACTGCGTTCGACGAAAATTCGCTTGACGAACTGTTAGCTGCGTTCGACGAAATTTCAATCGATGAAATGTTTGCTTAAGCGCAATTCTGGGAGTACTTATAGAAGGAGATAGCGCCTGGCGGTATCCGATAGCGCATGCGATAGCACGGAGCACAGTAGGCAAGAGAGAATTATTTCCTCGGATTGAAGATTCTGCCGCGCAGAATATGCCCTAAAATGGAATAGCGCAGGCGGTAGCACTAGCGCAGGCGCTAGCGCTGAGACTATAAAAAGGACCCCTTGGCTCCGTCTTCTTCATCCTCTTGAGATCCAAAATTCCAGAGCTTCGTGCCACAGCATATAGAGGAAGGTTCAAAGAGATACTCCCACAAATCCCTGAAGGCTTAAGGAGATCCGTGGAGAAGATTTCAACATGCATCATCATTGTGACGAAAGACCGCATCGACTACGATCATACTCTGCTAGTCTTCGTCTACTTCTCCAAGAAATCCACATAGAGGGAGTTTTTATATTATTGTCTTTTTATCTCACATCTTTTCTTGTAATCGTTTAGTGAACTCGCCTCATGTTGGCGACTAGGTCTGGGTAGGACTTAGGGTAGAAATTCTCCTCGTGTTGGCGACTAGGTCTCTAGTGTAGGTCTAGGGGGTGCTCGAGGCCATATCCGGGGAAGGGTTGGCTAGAGCGGCTTGAGGCCGTATCCAGGAAAGGATCGGTTAAAGCCAACCGGTTCATGGGGATACGAGTCGGTATAGAAACCAAAAAGAGTTTACTATTCATCACCACCGATTTCTAGCGTTATAGAAGTCAACTTTTGTAAAACCTTATTTGATATTAATAAAGCATGTCTCTACTTTATTTCAAATGTTTACTTGACTTCTTATTGTCTTTATCTTGCATTATTAGAAGTCGATTGTTTTACTTGACTTCTATGAAAATATTGTTATATTAAAAACTCTAATTCATGGATTTCAAAATAGCTATGTGAGTATTTTCATAAATTCAAATAAAAATATAAACCCATAGGCTATGAACTTATCACTAAATTTAAATGCTTAATGTTTCCAATAATTATTATCCATGACTTCATATCTCACCATAGCGGGGGCGTAGGATTGTAGACATTAGATAACCTTATCTCTAGTCATGTCTTTGGCTAAACCGGGGAGGGTTCCAGTGGGGCCTTGCGAGGCACTGGGGGGAAAGAGTGCTAGGATAGGTTTTTGTCTAGTGTTTGCATATGGGACTAACACCCCAGCCTACGTCATGTTTGTATCTCCTCATGCCCATCCGTCACTTAGTACGAGGCTAGGGTGTAGGCATATTGTCTGGGTAGTTTAGTTACTTGGAAATCATTACGTTTTTGTTATGCTTAAAACTCTTATTTAAAAGGGATAAACCAACATAATAATACTTGAAAATGTTATATTGCTAAAAACTTTGATCTATCTCTATAAAAATTATTGTAAAACTCCTTATCATTTCCTTCTCTCTACAAGATTGATCATGCCTTTATCTTACTATCAACTTTTAAGTGGTGTCTCCTTACCCGCTTTTGCTAATAACAAAAGCGGGAGAACTAACATGATAAATATAATTTGCTATCAAAATATAAAACTAACATGCCTAATTAAGAAGATAGCTTACATATTAGGGGAGCATTCACTTAGGGGGAGCATGTATTTAGGGGGAGAAATTCTAAATGCTAAAATCGATAATTATCCTAAGTCATCACTCTCACACACACATATGTAAGTTTCATCATGCTTATATATTAATGCTCTGATTTATCATTAATATATTTGTTATTATCAAAAGGGGGAGTTTGTTGGAACATGGTCTTCCGCATCTCCTAGGTTTGAGAATAATAAATCCTATGTGTATTTGATCTTGTGTGTTTAAGTGTGCAGGATAACAAAGTCCACATGACTCAAGGATTACATAAGAAGGTTGCCCCCAAAGTTGAGACATCAAATCCAAAACTCCTACTAACGCCGGTGGTAATCCTAGCGCAGGCGCTAGCTGTCATTCGACGAACTATAAGCGGCGCTCGACGAAATGCTCATAACTGCGTTTGACGAAAATTCGCTCGACGAACTGTTAGCTGCGTTCGACGAAATTTCGATCAATGAAATGTTTGCTTAAGCGCAATTCTGGGAGTACTTATAGAAGGAGATAGCGCCTGGCGGTATCCAATTGCGCATGCGATAGCGCGGAGCACAGTAGGCAAGAGAGAATTGTTTCCTCGGATTGAAGATTCTGCCGCGCAGAATATGTCCTAAAATGGAATAGCGCCGACGGTAGCACTAGCGCAGGCGCTAGTGCTGAGACTATAAAAAGGACCCCTTGGCTCTGTCTTCTTCATCCTCTTCAGATCCAAAATTCTAGAGCTTCGTCCCACAGCATATAGAGGAAGGTTCAAAGAGATACTCCCACAAATCTCTGAAGGCTTAAGGAGATCCGTGGAGAGGATTTCAATATGCGTCATCATTGTGACGAAAGACCGCATCGACTACAATCATACTCTGCTAGTCTTCCTCTACTTCTCCAAGAGATCCACATAGAGGGAGTTTTTATATTATTGTCTTTTCATCTCACATCTTTTCTTGTAATCGTTTAGTGAACTCCCCTCATGTTGGCGACTAGGTCTGGGTAGGACTTAGGGCAGAAATTCTCCTCGTGTTGGTGACTAGGTCTCTAGTGTAGGTCTAGGGGGTGCTCGAGGCCATATCCAGGGAAGGGTTGGCTAGAGCGGCTTGAGGCCGTATCCGGGGAAGGATCAGCAAAAGCCAACCGGTTCATGGGGATACGAGTCGGTATAGAAAACAAAAAGTGTTTACCATTCATCGCCACCGATTTCTAGCGTTATAGAAGTCAACTTTTGTAAAACCTTATTTGATATTAATAAAGCATGTCTCTACTTTATTTCAATTATTTTACTTGACTTCTTATTGTCTTTATCTTGCATTATTACAAAGCTTTTCAAAATATAACTTAAGTTTTTAAAACCCTTATTCACCCCCGCTCTAAGGGCGCCTACCGATCGAACAGTTGAACCTCAGCTCGACGAATTTCTGGAGCATTAATTTTATATTATTTAGCTCGACTAAAAATATTATATATGCTGTAAGATTTATTTAAAGCAATATTTTATTTATTCTATTTTATATATTGCTATATATATATTGCTGATCTGACATTACATCTGTTAAAGCATTAAATGTTGTAGCCATTTGGCAGAAACAATAAATGTTGTAGCCGTTGTAGCAAGCTAAAGAAAGAAATTGTTCTGCTCGAGGTTTTGGGAAAAGAAAGAGATATTACTCCTTTCCTCTTTTTTCGGCAAGGATTCAAATCATCCAGGAAAGAGGACAACTTCTATATACGACAGCAGGAGACATCTCTTTATACAGCAGATAAATATATAGCAGAATATATACAGCTGTTTCTCTCGACAGAATATATATATATATTGCTATAGACAGAATATAGACAGATCATATTAATCTTACTGTACAGGAAAAAGAGAAGTAGAAGAAGAGAAAAAGAAGAACAGAGCAAAAAGAAGAACAAATCAATATATATTATATCTTCTTTTTGCCTAACTCTTTCTTTGCAGATCATATACATCTTGAGACACCAATCACTATTACTTGCTCAGGATCAAAACTGCAAGAAGAAGAAAAGAGGATTTGCAATCTAGAGAAGGAGCTCCCTCCAAAGTTGTCGTCTATTCTAAATCAGACAGGGGGAGCTGTCTTCAACATCATCATCAAAGATCCAACTCAACTACCCTTCAGGATCTTCAAGTGTCTTCTCAGCAAAAGAGAAGAACAATATAACTTTTCTGTTTTCTTTATTTCTCCTTCCCATCTTGTAAAGGGTTATAACTGCCTTCAAAAGTTAACTCCCGGTGACAGGCCACCTTAGCAAAAACCTGCATCTTGGTTTATAAGCACCTGATCAAAAGCTTATAGGTGATTTGGGCACCTGATCAAACCTCCATTGGTGTGTGGACACCTGAACAAAAACACCTTGGTGTGAGGGCACCTGATCAACAACCTCCTAGTGGATTCCTACCAGTGGGTAGAAGAGTAGATGTACCCAAGTTTAGTGGGGAACTACTATATTTCCTTGTGTCATCTGGATGTGCTTTGTTTTATGTTTTTATTTCTATTTTGTTGTGATTACTTATGCTTATTTACTGTTTGATTTTATTAATCAGCAAACACATATATTTATATATATCATTTATTTTGAAATAAACTTAAACAAGACCTTTTAATAATATCTTAAGAACTAAACTCTCCTTTCATAGTTGAGCCGAATTCCTCAGAGTTTGGAAAGTTTGTTATTCAGGGTTGACATCGGGGTTAGTGGTCTTCACCCCAGGAGCCTTGCTTTGAGAGTTCTGTGTTGCTAACAGAAGTCAAAAAATGTCATTGTGTTGTTGAAGAAGACAAAGCATACACATGCGCGCAACCTTCAAAATGCAGCTTATTACATCAAAGAAAACATCCAAAACTAGGAAAAGGAGATAAATGAGGCGTGTGGCTTGCGCTCTCTACTGGGAGAGGGGACCTCTGCCCGGGAGTTCCAGCTCATTCACGTCAGGCCAAGGCATGGTCCTTGGCCGGATTTTCGCCCCGTGGTGAGAGCTGGTCTGGGGCTGGGTTTTGCTCGAATCTTCTGAGGAGTCCTTGTCGGACCAGGCACTCAATCTCGTCCTTCAACTGGTTGCAACCTTCTGTCCTATGGTCTTATCCATGGTGGAAGTCACAGTACTATAACTGGTTTCCCCTATTTGGAGCAAGCCGCTCGGGCATACGAAGCTCCATGCTATTGCGGATGGCGAGGAGCACGTTGGTTCGGGTGTTATATAGGGGAGTGTAGTCCTGATGCTGCCGTGTTCCTCGGTCTTTGCGAGGATTTTCATGGTTCTCGTTGTTTCTCCCGGGATCTGGCAGTGGGTCCTGACCGCTTTTCCTTTTCGAGCTTCTTTCGAACTGCTGGCGATGCGCTTCTATTGCTTCGTCCTGTGCAATCTGAGCTTCAACCTGGTGTATGAGGTCGAGATAGCTAGACACCATCATTAAGGCTGAGTAGAAGCTACCAGGCCGGAGGCCTCCTAGAAAGACGCCACGTAGAAGCTCGGGATCGACCCCCGGGATCTGTTGTGCCTCAGTAGTGAAGCGGAGGAAGAAATCCTAGAGATTTTTGTCCTCATTCTGGCAGATTCCTGACATGTGGGAGGGATACCGAACAACCCGATGATTCGAGACGAACTGGTCGACGAATAGTTGAGATAACTCTGCAAAGTTGTCTATCACACCTTCCCTCAGAGAGTGGAACGAGGTGTGAGCTTGTCCTTTTAGTGTTGTCAGGAACACTTGACACAAATACTAGTCAGAAGCATTATAGATCCTCATGATGGTGGCGAAATGGATGACGTGCTCCAGCGGAACATCTGTTCCATTGTAAGCCTCAATGCTCGGTAGTTTAAAACTACGCGGGATGGGGTGTGCTATCACTTGTGGAGTCAGCAGAGAGCCATGTCGAATGGGTCATCGTGCAACTACAGCCCATCGCCTTCCAACACCATATTCCTCTTCGATCATCTCGTGCACCCCTTCGTGGGTGAGCATTACATTTGAATGCTCTCTGTTTGCTTCCCCCACTAGGGGACCGTGGTATCTTACCCTTAGATGCCCCCTGGGCTGCACCGGGTAGGAATAACTGTCAGCATTGGAAAATTCGCCCTCAGCATTGGCTTTCGCGCGAGCAACATTTTCAAGTTGAACCTGATCTGGGATTGCCGGAGGCCAAGCAATTTGGCCGTCAACGATAATGGGGGCACGGGTAGCCCCGAGGTTCTTCAGAAGATCAAGAATCTCAGCTTTCCGCTCTTCTATCATGAGCATGCGTTCCTCAATAGCAGCTGCCACAGCCACACCGACACCTTCGAGCGGCGGCATGCGAAATCCAAGCGAGTTGCAAGGAGCGTGTTCAACATGCACCTCAGGAGTTGCTCCATTTGCAGCACAGGAGCTTCTTCTGGTAATTGTTGGATCGGTCGGCGCCCTTAGAGGGGGGGGTGAATAAGGGTTTTCAAAAACTTTATGTTTTATTTAGAAAACTTTGGAATATTGCAATAATAAAACAAGAAGTCAAGTAAAACAAAAAGAGAGACAAGCTTTATTGATATTAAATAAGTTTTAAAAAACTTGATCTCAATGGCGCTAGAGATCGGAGGCGAATAATAAAAACTCTTTTTCATTTTCTATACCGACTCGCATCCCCACGAACCGGTTGGCTTTAGCCGATCTCTCCCCAGATACGACCTCAAGCCGCTCTAGCCAATCTATCCCCAGAAAGGCCTCGAGCACACCCTAGACCTAGCCTAGATCTAGTCGCCAACACGAGGTGAATTTCATCCCTGAGTCCTACCCCAGACCTAGTCGCCAACACGAGACGATTTCACTACCGTTTACAAAAAAGATGTGAAATGAAAAGACAATAATATAAAAACTCCCTCTATTTGGATCTCTTGGAGAAGTAGACGAAGACGCAGAGTATGATCGTAGTGGATGCGGTCTTTCATCGCGATGATGAAGCGTGTTGAAATCTTCTCCACGGATCTCCTTAAGCCTTCATGGATTTGTGGGAGTATCACTCTGAATCTTCCTCTCTCTGCTGAGGCACGAAGCTCTGGAGTTTGGGATTATAGGAGGATGAAGAAGACGGAGCCAAAGCATCCAATTTATAGCCTTCACGCTACCGCCGGCGCTAGCGCAACCGCCGGCGCTAGCCCGGATTAGGAAACATTTTGCGCGGCAGGATCTTCAATTCGCGACAACATTTTGCTCTATGCCTCTTGTGCGCCATGCTACCGCCAGCGCTAGTAGCTACCGCCGAGCGCTAGCTCCTTCTTAAATTGCTTCCGAAATGGCGCTAGTCAACGCTATCGCCGGGCGATATCGCTACCGCCGGCGATAGTGAGCTTGTTCGAATTTTGGCCTCAATTTTGGGGGCAGTCATCATGTGTACTCCTTGAGTCATGTAGACCTAGTAAACCTGCACACTTGAACACACAAGATCCAATACACATAGGATTTGTTATTCTCAAACCTAGGAGATGCAGAAGACCATGTTCCAACAAACTCCCCCTTTTGATAATAACAAATCCATTAATGATAAATCAAAGCATTAATAAATAAGCATGATGAAACTCTATTTGTGTGTGTGTGAGAGATGACTTAGGATAATTATTGATTTTAGCATTTAGAATTGCTCCCCCTAAATATATGCTCCCCCTATGTGAATGCTCCCCTAATATGTATGCTATCAACTTAATCAATCATGTTGGGTTTTTATTTTGATAGCGGATTATATTTTTATCATGTTAGTTCTCCCCCTTTTGCATTTTATCATGTTAGTTCTCCCCCTTTGTTATTAGCAAAAGTGGGTAGGGATGCACCAAAGAAAAGTTGGATAATAAGATAAAGCATGATCGAGCTTTTGAGTGAGAAGGAAATGATAAGGAGTTTTAGAGCCACTTGTTAGAATAATTTTTGTATAAATATATCAGAGTTCTTAGTTTGAGCAAAAGTAATGATTTCTCCTTTATATAAGAGATTTAAGCATAAAAAATAGTGATTTCCAAGTAACCAATCTACCTAGACAATACGTCTACACCCTAGCCCCGTACTAAGTGACGGATGGGCATGAGGAGTTGCAAACAAGCCGTAGGTTGGGGTGTTAGTCCCATATGCAAACACTAGACACACACTTAACCTAACACTCTTTCCCCCCAGTGCCTCGCAAGGCCCTACTGGAACCCTCCCCGGTTAAGGACAAGACATGACTAGAGATAAGGTTATCTAATGTCTACAACCCTACGCCCCCGCTATGGTGATATATGAAGTCATAGATAATAATTATTGGAACCATTAAGCATTTAAACCTTAATGATAATTTATAGCCTATGGGTTTTTATTTTTATTTGTCTTTATGAGAACACTCCCATAGCTATATTGAAAATTATGAATGAATCAGAGTTTGAGCATTGCGGAAGATTTCGAAAAAGACACATCATAATAACAGTTCAAAAAGTAGATGTGTTTTGAGTTTCAAACTGTATAAAGATAAGAGTTAAAGCAGTTTGGAAGAAAGAAACAACATCCTTTTAGCAATATTTCACTTGTTGAAAGAGCGTTTAGCATACACGTTTATATTGAAATCAATCAGAGTTTGTTACTATAAAGATGATATGTGTGTTAGAACAACCAATATAAATTCTACCAAGCAAGTCTACCACTTGTTTTTTTAAAAAATTGAGATTTAAAACTTGATATAAGCATGAAAGTGCAAGGTAAAAGTTATATGGTGATGATGCGGAAGACTTGTAGAAAGACATGAAACATCTTATTGTAATAAAGAATAATCTATAAAAAGATATATGAGTTTAATTTCAAAAAGAAGATGTTTATGTAAATCATGTTTCAATGAAAATTTTTAAGTTTGACAATAAAGTAACCAAGCATGAAATAATGTTATCAAAAAGAGATTACTACAATATTACTTTAATTCACAATTTCAAAATATACCAAATATTGTAGAAAGCATGCTAGGTTACCTAGTGCATTTCATAAATAAAGAGTAGTATAGAATTTGCATTAGGATCCAATACTCATGAGAAGAAGTGTTATGGAAGATAATGATGTGCACATAAGTGTATTTTTGAGTAGAGTAAACAAATGTTTTAATCAAAAATACAAGAAATATGTAAAGTAAGAGCACAATAAAACACAAATAATTTTACTTCCACTCACTTCAATGCACAAAAAAATGTACAACTACCAAGGTGCTTTGCACACACAATGCTCATTAAGACTTATCAGGGTGCAAAGTAGTGCTTGGGGGATCACATATTTTATTTTATTTTAATATTGAAACTAGTGATCCGGTGTACTTAAGAATAAGTGGTTTTTATTTTGAAAGAAAGATTTGATTTGCACAAGATACTTTACTATTCTTTCCAAGGTGCTGAACCTCACATCGCTTATTAAGACTTATCAGGAGGTTCAAGTAGTGCTTGGTGGAGTTATCTTTGTCACTTTATTGTATGATTTTGTTTTGTGCAAAGTTCTCCGAATACACTTGTTTTGCAAACCAATATAATTTATGAAAAAAAAAACATAACCACTTTTCTTAATTTTAAAGAGTGCAAAATAAGGAGTGTAGGTAAGATACTTGTGCAATTTTAATCCATTGTATTAATACAAAACATACACAAGCATTCTTTAGATTAAATACATATGTATAAAATGCCAAAAAGTGAGTGAATATCTATCATTATCAAACATAAAACATTTCTCATACTTAGAGGCATGCTAAGCTTTATCTACACAACCTTTTCACAATAATTGATGCACATATTAATAGATATATCAGAGCATGATGAAAGCAATGTTCAAAGTAGTTTGAAAAGATAAATTGTAACATTATAGAAGTTTTAAATAATAGATTACATCATGCTTGATTTTCAATGAAGTTCATACAATATTTTTGATATTTGTAAAGAGTAATTTTTATTTAAAGTTTGAACTCATAAAATTGATCTTGGACTTCCCGAGGACTACCTTGTGAGAGGTTCGCCCGGTACTAGGTGATATGATGGGATGATAGCCCAAATCACCCATTCGCAAGATACATAGAAAAATTAAGTTCAGAAGAGTAATTTTGATACTTGTTTTTGTTTTGTTTTATATTTTTGTAGTTGATTTTTACAAATAAAAGCATATTTTTGTAATTCTTGCTTTTGTAATTTTTATATTTGATTTTTGCATAAAGATGAACTTTAAATAAAGGAAACAACACAAGCGAAAAATCAAAACATATTTTTTGTAATTTGGTTTTTGTAGTTTTGTATTTGATTTTTCAAAAAATAAAGAAACACAGAAGTGCAAAAATAAGTAGAAAATATAGATTTATATATTTTAAGGGATTTTTAGAAATTTAAAAAATACAGAAAAATGAATATGGACGCTAGCGCCTGCGGTAGCGCTAGAGCGGGAGACAGTGAACGATTTTTTAGGATTTTAAAAATTTTGATTGGTGGTCTTGATTAGGTGTCCCAATAGTAGTTCCATGCTAAAGTTGCAGATTTTTAGGAGATGTTTTGGATGGTCCAAATTGCATGAAACGTTAGCGATTTATTATATGACTTGACAAAATAATCATTGCACGAGATATGTTTACTTATGTTTTCATTTTGACTTTTCTAAAGACTTTTGCTTATAACTTAAAAAAAATAGGAAATGAAAACCCAAGATATCATGTTTGAACAAATCAAATATGCATGGTTTCGGTGAACAAGGAGTAATGTTCACGCAAATAGTAACATGGATATGCCCTGACATATAACACCTAACATAGATATAAATATTCTTTAGGTGACAATGTTAGTATGATAAATTTGAGATTAATGTTATGCCAAAGTTTGATCGTGTTTCAACTTAGAGACCTAGAATGGAGTGACAATTCTATTTGATTTGATATCAAAATGATTCAAAGGTCTAAACTAGAAATAAATCACAATACACACATAATACACCATAACACCAACCATGGTAAACAATTATAATGTCAATTGTTATCATATAATTTGTGATAGTTGTTTATAGATGATTCTTGATATGAATTATGATTTTAGAGATGTTTAGCAAAAGATATCACTAGATCATGGTGGTGTTTGTGAATTCAATATTCATTATGAAGATAACTTCTTTCAACACATTTTAGTGATTTTCCTTTAATTAAGAATTTTGAATATATATATGTGATATTTTTGATAGGTGAACAATAGTGATGGTTTAGATCATGTTTGACATCAAGGAGAGAACACAATATAATTTTTTGTTGTGAACAATGACACACATATTGAAAGTTGAGCTTTTATTTAAATCTTGAATTTTCTTTTAGATCAAGTTATTTCACTAAACCACTTGTTGGTGAAGGCTAAGAATCTTAATAGCCTAATAACCGGATTTAATTTGAAATATCTTATAGCAAATTTAGAGTTTGATTCATATGGATAATATAAGATATTTATAATAATAAAAGATAGGTCATCAAAATAAAAATATGATTTTGATTTTAGATCAAAAATGATTTATAAACTCATTAAGATTTTTGAGATAAAATCATATTTCCAATACTATATAGGATGACCATGGCATGATAGTTTAAAAAGAACACAAAAAGAAAAAGATAGAAAAGACATTAAGGCACATCATGAAGTAGAAATTTGTGTATTTCATTTTAATTGATTTCTACTTCATGCAAATGATGAGATACTAATGAATAAGAGATTTAGGTATCCAAAGAGGACCGGGAGTGACGGTTCCTTTGGGTACCCAAATACATCGTGTTTTCTTTTGGGGAGATATGTTTGAATGGGCCCTTTCGTTTGACATTAATGTGTCATTCTTAAGTATGGGTTTCCATTCGTACCATAAAAAATGTAATTTTTGTTTTTCAAATTTCCATAATCATTACTCTTGAATTTATTATATAATGGAAATTTGTTTTCATTTGAATTTAAGTTGGGAAAAGAATGTGATGAATGGATCCTTGCATTTAAGTTTTCATTTTTGCTTTTTGGTCTCCATTCAAGACTTGGTTTATGATTTCCAAAAGCTTTTTGTTTCTTATTCCCAATATTAGGTTTAAGTAAGATATACATATTTGTATTCATCTTGCTTTTGGATATTATTTGATTTTGTGAATTTGTATTTACAATTTTCATAAGTAAGTTGATTTTTTATTTTAATTCATCATTTTTAATTTTTAAATTATGTCTAGCTTTATTATAAGTGATTGTGCTATTTTTAAGAATGGAAACAATTGAATCAATATGATCTTGATAGTTGTTTCTATATTCATCAAATGTTTCATCCATCTCTTTAATTTCAATTTTATATTCTTTACACTTAGCACAATCATTTATCAAAGATGAATTTTCTAAATGTAATTTTTCATTTTGTTCCTTTATAAAAATAATTTCTTTTTCAAGTTCCTTAAATTTTTCTTTAATACTATTGCAATCAAGACAAGGTTTTGTATTTTCAATTGAAGTGACATGAGTAAAGCTAGATAAATCAGATTTTGATACTACTTTAACTTTTGCTTTTAAATTTTTATTTTCTAAGCGCAATTTGCAATTTGCATTTTTTAGTTTCTTAAGTTTGCGCTTTGTAATTTGTAGCAATTGTAAAGTAGAAATGGAAGTACAAGCGATGAAGTTTGATTTCCTTACATTGCTTTTGGATGAGGGAGGATTTGAACATAATGTTCCTTTGTCTTCTTCTTGGCACTCCTCTTCCAAAAGTAAGATTGCTTCATCTCTTTCCTTTGATGTATGCTCCATTGATTCGTCATGAGGAGGGCATTCTTGATGATTTGTGTACGCTTGCATATTCTCCGATTCTTGCGATTGTTCCATACCTGTAGATGGAGAATCATACATTTCTTCAAGAAATTGTCATACTTTATATGCACTTGAAAAGCAATATATCAATTTGAAATTTTCATTAGATAGACCGCAAAACAAATAGTGTTTAGCTTTTGCATTTAATTGAAGTTCTTTTTTATTTGATTCATTTGCGGGTCTTGCTATTGCTAAATTCCAAACTTCGATGTCTAAAGTTTTAATAAATTTTTCAATTATGATTTTCCATCCTTTATAATTTGTCCCTTCAAATAAAGGTGGTGCAAGTGATTTTTCCTCTTCACAAAAATCTCCCCCACTAGTAGAAGCGAGATCATGAGACGCCATTATTCCCAATTGTTAAGCTGATTGGAATAAAACCGCTCTGATACCACTTGTTGGATCGGTCGGCGCCCTTAGAGGGGGGGGGGGGGGGGGTGAATAAGGGTTTTCAAAAACTTTATATTTTATTTAGAAAACTTTGGAATATTGCAATAATAAAACAAGAAGTCAAGTTAAACAAAAAGAGAGACAAGCTTTATTGATATTAAATAAGTTTTAAAAAACTTGATCTCAATGGCGCTAGAGATCGAAGGCGAATAATAAAAACTCTTTTTTGTTTTCTATACCGACTCGTATCCCCACGAACCGGTTGGCTTTAGCCGATCTCTCCCCAGATACGGCCTCAAGCCGCTCTAGCCAATCTATCCCCAGAAAGGCCTCGAGCACCCTCTAGACCTAGCCTAGATCTAGTCGCCAACACGAGGCGAATTTCAGCCCTAAGTCCTACCCCAGACCTAGTCGCCAACACGAGGCGATTTCACTACCGTTTACAAAAAAGATATGAAATGAAAAAGACAATAATATAAAAACTCCCTCTATTTGGATCTCTTGGAGAAGTAAACGAAGACGCAGAGTATGATCGTAGTTGATGCGGTCTTTCGTCGCGATGATGAAGCGTGTTGAAATCTTCTCCACGGATCTCCTTAAGCCTTCATGGATTTGTGGGAGTATCACTCTGAATCTTCCTCTCTCTGCTGTGGCACGAAGCTTTGGAGTTTGGGATTGTAGGAGGATGAAGAAGAAGGAGCCAAAGCATCCAATTTATAGCCTTCACGCTACCGCCGGCGCTAGCGCTACCGCCGGCGCTAGCCCGGATTAGGAAACGTTTTGCGCGGCAGGATCTTCAATCCGCGACAACATTTTGCTCTATGCCTCTTGTGCGCCATGCAACCGCCAGCACTAGTAGCTACCGCCGGGTGCTAGCTCCTTCTTAAATTGCTTCTGAAATGGCGCTAATCAACGCTATCGCCGGGCGTTATCGCTACCGCCGGCGATAGTGAGCTTGTTTGTATTTTGGCCTCAATTTTGGGGGCAGTCATTATGTGTACTCCTTGAGTCATGTGGACCTAGTAAACCTACACACTTGAACACACAAGATCAAATACACATAGGATTTGTTATTCTCAAACCTAGGAGATGCGGAAGACCATGTTCCAACAGTAATCACTGTTGGACAAGAGTACTACTGATTAGCACTATCTTCCAAGAATCTTCAGAGAGTTGGGAACCTGGTTCCCACAGACGGCGTCAAACTATTGTGGGTTGTTCAACGCTCTCCTGGACCGGTTGAGCTGAACCGCCTTAGCTCGAGAGTGAGCCGAACGCGCAAACACTCAAAAATAAGACAGTAGACAGTGAGGTTTTTACGTGGAAAACCCGGAAAAGGAAAAAACCACGGGGCCTAGCCCAGTTCTAAATGATCCACTAGTTTTGGGAGTTACAGAGAGAATTGTTTTTCGAGGGTGAAAAGCCACAGCTCATTACAGAGATTTTGTTAAGTCCTTCAAATCCTCAGGAGCCGAGCGTAGTGAAGCGTGCTCGTGGATAACCTTGAGCAGATCACTGCATAGCAGCCTGGAGCAGAGCGTTGTAGAGCAGCCTGGAGCGGAGTACTGCAGAGTATCCTGGAGCGGAGAGATGCGGACAGCCTAGAGCGGAGCGCTGTGGAGCAGCCTGGAGTGGAGCGCTACGGAGCAGCCTGGAGCGGAGCGCTGCGGAGCAGCCTGGAGCGGAGCAATGTTGAGCAGTTTGGAGCAGAGCACTGCGGAGCGGCTTGGAGCGGAGTTGCCTAGAGCGGAGCGGCCTGGAGCGGAGCGACCTAGAGCGGAGCGGCCTAGAGCAGAGTGTCACAGAGCAGCCTGGAGCGGAGCGCTGCATAGCGGTCTGCAGTAGAGCACTGCGGAGGGGCCTGGAGTGGAGCGCTATGGAGCGGAGCACTGCGGAGCAGCCTGGAGCGGAGCGCTGTGGAGCGGCCTGGAGCTGAGCTTCGATGGGGTCCACACTAGAGAGTTTGGAGCACAACCGGGATTCTCCCAAAGTCTTTGAAGGATAGTTGGAATGCTGATGGAAATCCTCGAGGGGGAGCTTGAAGGTTGATGAAGATCTTCAAAGAGTCATCACCGGAAAACTCAAGAGCTTCTTCTTCTCTAATGCCCCCAAAAGTCCCTTCAAATGGAGGCCTGGCCCTCCTTTTATAGTTCTTGAGGAGGGCATTCTGGTAACTGCGACATGATGATTCTTGGACAAGTGAATGGTGATTCTTGATTCGGGGCAAGCGGATTGTTAACTTTGTGATTAAGATGAATTTCCCCCTGGTCATGCTGGGTAGCTCGGGCAGCCTGGGCATCCTCCCTGGTGGTGGTGGTGGCCTGCGATTGTCACAGGCGATGGATGATAGTGGCACATCATGGGGATCATACAAGAGCGGAAGCGTTTCCCATAGAGCGGGAGCGAGCGGGAGCGCAAAGAACTTCCCGCGGAGCAGGAGCGAGCGGAAGCGCTCTTACAGAGCAGGAGCGAGCTGAAGCGCTCTTACGGAGCAGAAGCGAGCGGAATCGCTCTTACAGAGCAGGAGCGACCGGAAGCGCTCTTACGGGGTAGGAGCGAGCGGAAGCACTCTTACGGAGCAGGAGAAAGTGGAGGCGCTCTTACGGGGCAGGAGCAAGCGGAAGCGCTCTTACAGAGCAGGAGCGAGCGGAAGCACTTCCTGCGGAGCAGGAGCGAGCGGGAGCGCAAGAGCACTTCTCGCGGAGTAGGAGCGAGCGAAAGCGCTCCTATGGAGCAGGAGCGAGCGGAAGCGCTCTTATAGAGCAGGAGCGAGCGGAAGCACTCTTACGGAGCAGGAGCGAGCGGAAGCGCTCTTACGGAGCAGGAGCGAGGGGAAGCGCTCTTACGGAGCAGGAGCGAGCGGAGGAGCTCTTATGGGGTAGGAGCGAGCATAAGTGCTCTTACGGAGCAGGAGCGAGCGGAAGTGCTTCCTGCGGAGCATGAGCGAGCGGGAGCGCAAGACCACTTCCCATGGAGCAGGAGCTAGCGGAAGCGCTCTTACAGAGCAGGAGCGAGCGGAAGCGCTCTTACGAGGCAGGAGCAAGCAGAAGCGCTCTTACGGGGCAGGAGAGAGTGGAAGCGCTCCTACAGGGCAGGAGCGAGCGGAAGCGCTCTTACGGAGTAGGAGCGAGCGGAGGCTCTCTTAGGGGGCAGGAGCAAGCGGGGTCGCTCTTACGAGGCTGGAGGGAGCAGACGTGCTCTTATGGAGCAGGAGCGAGCGGAAGCGCTCTTACGGAGCAGGAGCGAGCGGAAGCGCTCTTGAGCAATTTTTAAGGAACAAGTGGAAGCGCCAAGATGCTTAGCTGTGGGATTAAGACCGGACATAAAATTGGGTCTGTCAAGCGGGTCCGGGCGAGGCTGTGATGAGAAAACTCTTGGTACAACTCAACACGAACCCTTTTAGGGGAACCCCTATTGGATCTTGTGGCGCCCTTAGAGGGGGGGGGGGGGGGGGTGAATAAGGGCCTTTTAGAAATTACGAATTTTTACTTAAGCATTTTAAAACAAATTTTACTTTTCTAAAAATTACTTATAAAAATTTCAAACCAATGTAGTTTTTAAATTAATTCAAACACAAATTTCTAAGTTGAAGATTAAGCAACCATATTTGCAATTAAAGAAAAAGTCATAATTTTATAATCATGAAATTCTCATACAAATAATATGATCTTAACAATGCTTAAGATCAAGGCACAAATATGATAATAAATCTTTTACAATTTGTGTTTACCAATCCTTCTCCCAAGGATTGGAAGGCTATCACTTGTCTCTCTCTAGACCAAGCCCAAGCCTATCCTCTAGATCTTCCCAAGATCTAGACGTAGCACACAAGGCCACGATTTCCCACCAAGCCATGCAAGGACTTGGACGCTCCGCATAAGGAAGTGATTTTCCCCTAAGCCACGCAAGGACTTAGACGCTCCGCACAAGGAAGCGATTTTCCCTACTAATACAAAGTAAAATGTATATAAATGAAAATACAAGATAAAATAAGAACTCCTTAGAAATTCAGATCTCCGAAAGGAAGGTTGAAGCCTCGAGATGATCGTTGATGTAGAAGCGCGTCCGATCTTGTCTTCAATTTCAAACCTTCTCAGCACAAATGGGAGTTCTTGAGGTTCTGGAGCTCTCTGGTTCATATGCACTCAGGAAGGAACTTAGAATCTTCAAAGCTCTGAATGCACGAACAAAATGAACCCATTTATAGATTTTTACTGTCGCCTGGGCGAGAGCTCCTCTTCATTTTTGCCGTCCGAAACTTCTCCAGACTGTAGATTGAGTCGTTCTCATCTCCGAAATGTGGTGGCACGTTCTGTAACTCTTCCTGGATTGAAAGTTATGGTCATTTTAAGATCAGCACACAAAACTCATCCTTTTGCTTTTTCTAATGTGTACACACTCTTGGATCATGCCCATGAATGAGGAATTGTCTCCTCATTGAACCTGTATAACCTGTACACAATAAACACACAAAAGACTAGATCAAATACAACACGGTATTTGTTATTCTCAAACCAAGAGATGCGGAACATAGGCTCCAACAATCTCCCCTTTTTGATAATAACAAATACCCGTATGAGAAATTAGTGAGATTAAGACAATTTGTGTTTATAGATAAGTGCGGTAATAAGATATGCATGTATAACATATTAAGAGCGTGATAGAATTGAAAGCGATAATGCATACTCTTTTTATTTCAAGTCCTCCCCCTACATCAGTGTCTCTTATAAACTACTCCCCCTAAATATCTATTTTACTAGATTTCTCAATTTCTTCTCCCCCTTTGTTATTAACAAAAGTGTGTAGGGATAAGTGTATATCTTTTAAAATAGGTAAGGAATCATTTATTGAAGGATTTTCATGATCGAGCATATGATAGTGTATGCACTTCTTATATGATTACTCCCCCTACAAATATACCCATTTTTTGAGTTTAATATCATTATAATGCACTCCCCCTAAATATTAGATTTATGCAATTTAATCTCCCCTTTTGGTAGAATCAAAAGAGGGTTTAGGAGTGAGTATGTATAATAAAGAGTAATATATTTTATGTCGAGAAGAAAAATAGGATGCAATCAAAAGCTTGTTAAATACTACTTGTTGAGAAAA
Source organism: Dactylorhiza incarnata (assembly GCA_033032865.1). Taxonomy (NCBI): domain Eukaryota; kingdom Viridiplantae; phylum Streptophyta; class Magnoliopsida; order Asparagales; family Orchidaceae; genus Dactylorhiza; species Dactylorhiza incarnata. Next base: position 11,403,372 of record JAWHQI010000015.1, read on the forward strand.
ATATAAGTATGATGTAACATAAAGTAGTAAGCAACATAGCTAACATGATAAAGTAAGCATTCTATTTTAAGATACCACTTGCTTAAAGGAAAACACGGTGTTAAAAATAATAAGCACTCTTAAACATAAACATCATTTTAGAAGATAAAACCATATAAAGGATAATGAGTTTTAAATTTGAAAAGGTGATGTTTGAGTTAAAGATTGAAGAGATGCTATTCCATTAAGATAAAAAATTGCAAGCATGATTTCATAATATCAAGAAAAGATACACAAACTACAATGTAATAAAATTTGCATTTCAAGTAAACATAAATATTGTAGCGGTCATGCTTTGTTATCTAGTGCATTTACTTAAGTTTCTAGAGATTTGAGTAGATGAGCATTAGGATCCAATTCTCATAAGTAGAAGTTTTATGAAAGATAAAGATGTGTACAAAGTAGTGTTTTGATAAAGTATACAAGTGTATCAATCAAAAACACATGACATATATAATGAAATAACTCAATATTAAAATACACAAATAATATTACTTCCACATTATTTCAATGCACATGAATAAATAGTACAACTACTAAGGTGTTCTGCACACACAATGCTTATTAAGACTTATCAGGGTGCAAAGTAGTGCTTGGGGGATCACTTTTATACTTTTTAGCTTTATTTTCAATTTTTTTGTGATCCGGTGTACTAAAGAGAAGTGGTGTATAAATTGTTTGCTACAAGACACTTTACAATTCTTAGCCAAGGTGCTCAACCTCACAATGCTCATTAAGACTTATCAGGAGGGTGAGTAGTGCTTGGTGGAGTTTTCCTTGTCATTTATTATTTGCTTTTTAGTTTAGTGACTAAGGACTCCGAATTCACTTGTTTTGCAAACATAGCATTTTAAACCACATTTCTCTAAAGAATAAGTGCATGAAAGACAAAGAATTGTAATAACCAATTCAATGTTGTGTAGGTAATCTATTTAGGCATTTTAATTATTTATGTTATTACACTACACAATCATGTAAGAATAAGATTGTAAACACATGTAGGTTATCAAAAATAAGTGAGTGAATGAATCATTATCAAACATAATACATTACTCATACTTAGAGGCATGCTAAACATTTCTACACATGTTTATCTACAATCAATTTCATTGCACATAACAAGATAATTTTCAAGGCATGACAAATACAAAAAATGTTTTTAAGAAACTTGAAAGTTAAATTAAACATTGTATTTAATCTTTAATTGATATAATTAATCATCCATCCTTGACAATGGCAATGAATAACAATCAATTTATTTTTATAAATTTTTGAATTTTTTTTATATATGCACAAAACAATAAACACACATACAGAAAAACATATTTTTGTTCTTTGAAATTGTTTTGTAATTTTGTATTTGTTTTTTTTTATATATATTCTCTGGAAATCATAGAAGTCTTTAATAGTCCTTTAAGTAAATGATATTCTATGCTAGAGAAATAAACAAAAATAATGTATGAGAAAATACATATATATTTTTTTAAAAGAAATAAAATTTTGTTTTAAAAGCAATAAAAAGATAGAAAACTTTTTACAAACACACAAAATATTAAAATAATACCAGGAATAATTCAAAAAAAAATATTTTGGAGCAAAGGAGCTAACGCCAGGCATTAACTTCTTAACGCCAAAACAGAACTGCATTTCTTAATGTTTTGAAAAATATTTTTCTCAATTCATTTGTATTATAAAGAGACCTTCGTTCAGTTGAAATTTCAGAGCATATTGATTTCTATCTATGGTACGTGATAATGCTAGTGTGATGAATTAGGACAACATGGTGCAAAGCTAAGTAAAGATGGACAAATATAAGATTGAGTTGCATGTATTCAAACATAGAGTTTTGAATTTTCATAGACCTAGAAAGAAGTGAGAATTATATTTGATTTCATCTTGTTGATATCAAGTTAATTCATAGGTCTAAAGATAATTAGATTCATGCAAACAATAAAGATGCACATCACACACACAAAACAAGATATGAAACTATAATACCAATTGCAATCATATATTTCATAATTCCTAAGGTTGATAGAATTAGTTGATTTAAGATAGGTCTTGATGGATCATGAATTATGATATATGATTAAAGTGAATTTTAGCATATGATATTAATAGATCATGGTGGTGATTGTAAAATCATATTCATCATTTTTGTAAATTTTCTTTTTGATTTTAATTTTTAGAAATTAGACAAAACAAATACAAGGTATTTGACAACAATGATAGTAAAAATAATTTTTCAGAGAAAATCAGAATTTTTAGGAAAATATGCTACCGCCAGCGTTAGTGATAACGCCTGGCGTTAGCAACAGAGTTACTATATTTGATTTAAAACACATTGTTTTTTATATTATTTGATATTGATTTTTCTCGATTATGATTTTCAATATAGGGGCTATTATATGCAGCAACGAAAAATAGACAAATATGCAATTAGTTGCGCATTTAATATTTTAGCCTAAGACCCCTAAAAATCCATTTAAATCCAATTTTGAAAGTAATTTCATTAGTCTTGATAAAATCATTTAGAAAATTTCGCATTCAATTTATAATGATAATATAAGACATTTATAGGCAAAGGATTTAAAAAGGATAAAACAAAAAGAAAAGATAGATCACTTAAAAATTATGACTTTATGTTCAATTTAATTCAATTTTGATTTGATAAACATTAGGCTTAAAATGTAAAAGTCATATTTCATAATATATCTAAGTGACCTTAGCGTGTTGGCTCAAAAATAAGAAATCAAACAAAAGAAAAAGCAATTAAGCATATCATGAAGTAGAGTACTGATATTTCATTTATAATTAATTTCTACTTCATGCAATATAATGATTCCTAGCGAATGAGAGACTTAGGTATCCAAAGGGGACCAAGTGTGATGGTTCTTTTGGGTACCCAAATACATCGTGTAGGATTTCGAGAGATGGTGATGAATGGGCCTTTACAAGTGGAGTTAGTGTTTCGTTTTTAATTTTGGGCCTCCATTCATACTTTGGTTGTTTATCTTTTAAATTCATATTATGATTATTTGACATCTTTTTGGAATGATAGTTGTTTGAAAAATAATTCATTTGGGATTTATGTTTATTCAAATTATTTTTCAAAATACATTGATGTTGATAATCATAATGAATTTTATTATATTGATTCTTTGAGAGTTTATAAGAGTGAAGGTCTTTCTTAAGAATATAATGTTGAAAAAGTGGGTTACAATATGTTTTAAATGATTGGTTCTTATTTTGATGATTTTCATTTTCACTCTTTCTTATAGACGTACTCTTATAATATGAAGTTAAGCTTTTAGACTTTTGATAATTTGATAAACTAGAAATAAAAGATGTTTTATTATATGAAAAGTTTTGAATAAACATTTTTAATGATTCTAATTTATCCTTTAAATTATCATTTTCTTTTAACAAATTTTCATTATGCTCTTTTGAAGTTAAAAGACCTTTTTCCAAAACCTTGAGTTCCTCTTTAATTGTATTATAATCAAAACAAGGTTTAGCATTTTCAATTAAAGAGCATGAACAAGAATTTGAAACATCAATATAAGATTTTACTTTAGCGTTTGCTTTTAAAGTTTTATTTTCTAAACGTAATTTGGAATTAGCATGTTTCAACTTTGAAATTTTACGTTTAGCAAATTTAAGCACACGAAATGTAGAAATAGAATTAGTTACTAAAAGAGAAGATTTAGATTTTCTTACCTTGCTATAGTTTCCGTCTTCTCTTTTGCTTGATGTTTTGCCATCAACTGCGTCCAATATTGTGACATTGTCTTCTTCTCTTGGATTCATAAGGAATTGCTCACAGGCATCATCTGCGGAAGGAAGACTATAAGAATTCTCAAGAAATTTCCAAACTTCATAAGCATTAGGAAGTGTATAAATAAGTTTGAAAATATTTTGATCTAATGAACAATATAGACTATTCATTGATTTGGCATTTAAAAACATTTCATTTTTATTTAAAATATTTGGGGGCATTTTAATTGTAATATTTCAAACTTCAATATCCAAGGATTTAAGAAATTTTTCCATAAGTATTCTCCACCCATTATAATTTTCACCCATAAATAATGGTGGACATAATGATTTTTCATTTTCATAAAAATTATCCCCTCTAGAAGATGCGAGATCATGAAGCGCCATTATTCCTGGTTGTGATGCCGTATTGGAATAACCTGCTTTGATACCACGTGTTGGATCTTGTGGCGCCCTTAGAGGGGGGGTGAATAAGGGCCTTTTAGAAATTACGAATTTTTACTTAAGCATTTTAAAACAAATTTTACTTTTCTAAAAATTACTTATAAAAATTTCAAACCAATGTAATTTTTAAATTAATTCAAACACAAATTTCTAAGTTGAAGATTAAGCAACCATATTTGCAATTAAAGAAAAAGTCATAATTTTATAATCATGAAATTCTCATACAAATAATATGATCTTAACAATGCTTAAGATCAAGGCACAAATATGATAATATTTCTTTTACAATTTGCGTTTACCAATCCTTCTCCCAAGGATTGGAAGGTTATCACTTGTCTCTCTCTAGACCAAGCCCAAGCCTATCCTCTAGATCTTCCCAAGATCTAGACGTAGCACACAAGGCCACGATTTCCCACCAAGCCACGCAAGGACTTGGACGCTCCGCATAAGGAAGCGATTTTCCCCTAAGCCACGTAAGGACTTAGACGCTCCGCACAAGGAAGCGATTTTCCCTACCAATACAAAGTAAAATGTATATAAATGAAAATACAAGATAAAATAAGAACTCCCTAGAAATTCAGATCTCTGAAAGGAAGGTTGAAGCCTCGAGATGATCGTTGATGTAGAAGCGCGCCGATCTCGTCTTCAATTTCAAACCTTCTCAGCACAAATGAGAGTTCTTGAGGTTCTGGAGCTCTCTGGTTCGTATGCACTCAGGAAGGAACTTAGAATCTTCAAAGCTCTGAATGCACAAACAAAGTGAACCCATTTATAGATTTTCACTATCGCCTGGGCGAGAGCTCCTCTTCATTTTTGCCGTCCGAAACTTCTCCAGACTGTAGATTGAGTCATTCTCATCTCCGAAATGTGGTGGCACATTCTGTAACTCTTCCTGGATTGAAAGTTATGGTATTTTAAGATCAGCACACAAAACTCATCCTTTTGCTTTTTCTAATGTGTACACACTCTTGGATCATGCCCATGAATGAGGAATTGTCTCCTCATTGAACCTGTACAACCTGGACACTATAAACACACAAAAGTCTAGATCAAATATAACATGGTATTTGTTATTCTCAACCCAAGAGATGCGGAACATAGGCTCCAACAACCCCAACAAATAGACTCTTCAACCTTACTCGATCTTTTGTTAAATATTCTATAGGCATTACTGGTTGAAGAGTATCCAAGAAATATTCCTTCATCACATTTTTCATCGAATTTTCCTAAAGAATCTTTTGTATTAAGAATAAAACATTTACAACCAAATACTTTAAAATATGATACGTTAGGTTTCTTTTGATAATATAGTTCATACGGTTGGAGATTTAGAGATGAGCGAAGCATGACTCTATTCATTACATAGCATGATGTGCTTACGGCTTCGGCCAAAAAAGTCTTAGATAATTTATATTCAGATAACATAGTGCGTGCTAGTTCTTGGATTGTCCTATTCTTTCTTTCTACAACACCGTTTTCTTGAGGTGTCCGTGGAGCAGAGAACTCATGCTAAATACCTAACATTTCACAAAAAGATTTAAAATTTTCATTTTCAAATTCTCCTCCATGATCTGAGCGAATGCATTTAATTTTTAAATCTAGTTCATTTTGAATACGAGTACATAATTTTGAGAATTCACAAAACGCATCAGATTTTGTAGAGAGAAATAAAGTCCAACAATATCTCGAGAAATCATCTATTAGAACGAAAGTATATATTCTACCACCAACACTTGCAGTGCTAATGGGACCAAAGAGATCCATATGAATTAGTTGCAATGGTTTAGAAGTATAAATTTTGTTTTTTTTGCTTTTAAAAGATGATTTTGTAAATTTTCCTTTTTGGCATGGAGAACATAGTGAAGATAAATTTCCATTCAATCTAGGCAATCCTCTAATCAATTCATTTTTTGCTAGTTTTAAAATGAGCTTTGTACTAGCGTGACCTAAACGTCTATGCCATAGTTCTAATTCATCATTTTTGGTTATAAAACATTTTATAGAAGATTTTGAAAGATCATGAAATGAAACTATATAAACATTTGTGAATTCTAGGTGCAGTTAGTAACACATCTTTTGTTTTAGAATTAAATATTTTGCAATGATTAGTGGATGATTCAAATAATACATCTAATTCATTATCACACAGTTGGCTTATAGATATTGTAACATCCCCCAAACAACTAGACCCCTAGAGTGGTTTTGTCATGTCTAGGTCATGACAAAACCCTAGGAAGCTTGAAGGGATCACTTGACCTTATGCAAGAAGAAGGAAACCAAAGTTGTCTGCAAATAGCAATTTCTAGTTACCTAACCTAGGGTTGAGGTTCTAGGTATCAATTTGATCACCTAACCCTACCATGACACCCATAACCCTTTAGGGAGCCTCTTGGGTAACAAAGGACCCATTGGGGTCAACCCAATTGGTCAATTTGACCAAAGTCAACCCTAGCCCCAAATAAGTCAAACCACCTTATTTTGGGTCAATTGGGGTTCAATTGGAGCCATTGACTTTCCCCAAGTTCCCCTAATCACTAAGGTGGGCCAATGGGTCAACATTGACCCATTGGGCCTAATTAATTTCACCAATTTGACCAAAGTCAACACTTGGTCAATATTGCCCAAATTGGGTTAATTAAACCATTGAAATTACATGAAATGTCATCCAATTTCAGGAGGGGGTGACTAGGAGAGAGAAATTAGGAGTTTTCCCCAATTTGAAGAGAGAAAAAGTGACCATTCAAGGTGAATTCATGGCATTCAAGGAAAATTGACCCTCTATTCTCTCCCAATTGATGAGGATCGATCCTTTCCCTCTATCGGTTATGAGGAGTTTTATGATGATTTCATACCAAGGGGAGGTGAATTTCATAGGAGTTTCACATGGCCAAAATTTACAACTAATGGCCATTAATGACATTCAACTTTGTAACCCGCCTCTCTCAATTGAGCCCTTTATCATCTTAAGAGGTTTGAGGGAAGTGAAACCACCATCTTTCCAACAGGATTTCGTGCTCCCTAGCAGGAGATTGTAATGGCCCCCAAAGCTCCTCAAGCAACCATGGCGGATCGCCAATCGGCAAGGCTCCACACAGGTCTGGTTCTCCTCCTCTTTCTCTATGGGTATATCTTAGATCAAAATAGGTGAGAAATCGGACTCAATTGAGCCCGATCCAAGGGAGAAAAATCTGAAATTTTCCATGAAAAAGACTTTGTCGGGTTCGCCGGAAACCGCCCCTCCGGCGGCCGTGCCGCCCCCGACGATAGCCACCACCTCAACAGAGATGGTGGTGGTGGTGGCCGGCCAGGGAGTTGGCCGGATGGCTGAGAAATGAAGGAGGAAGTGCTACAGGTCGGTGCAATCCTGGCGCTTGGCTGGAGGATGATGATGAAGGGATGCCCTTGAAATTGCTTCAAGATCTATGCTGAATCATATGATATAAATGTTTATATAATGTATTTTCTATCACATATTTTGCTATACATAGATTAATTTATTACAAATACTTAATGCCCTCTACAGAAAAAGTAGTCAACACCAAAGTTGTAGCCCTTGGAGTCTACTTTGTTTTAAAATTTGTTTCAGCCCAAAAGGAGTAATGTAGCTCCCTATAGGGCCATCTTGGTGGGACTGGTCGCTAGGGTAGGATAGGCACCATTTCTTAAATACCTTTTGATTGGTAAATGATATTGACTTGAAAATTGAAACATAGGCTGTTTGAACCTACACCCGTAACATATCAAAAGATGGGAATTTTAGGAGAACATTTTTCTAAGGTTTTTGTAATAATTTAATAATTCATATTTAATTTAATTATAGGGTCTAATAACCTCCAATCCCCTCCAAATTTTGGTGGAAGCTCTTTAGGGTTATTATATGACCCAGGTAAAAATTTCAGCTCAATTGGTACTAATTTGGTTGGTCAATTAGTTATCCCAAGTTTGGTCAAACTAGGTCAAACTAGGCCAAAAGTGCACATGAAGGAATTAGGTGGTCAAATCTCATCTAGGTGGTGTGAAAATTCGGCCACTGGTTTATGATCACATAAGACACCCCCATGAGTAATTTGGGGTGATGTGGGGTGGATATGCCCTAGGATCCTAGTTCTAACCCGAACTTTGAGCCTTTTGAAGGACATAGGGGAATATGTCCTTGAATGGTCATGAAACTTGGTAGATAAGTTCATAAAGTGTAAATATTCCCTAGGAAATTTTAAGAGAATTTTAGGACCACTTATCCCCTCTGATTTAGGTTATAACCATTTTTGGGAACCTTCTTATAAGAGAAATTTACATGCTCAAGTAATCTTGGATGGTGATGAAAGTTTGGTGGTACCATAATAATCATATACTAGATCTCTGGTAATTTTTATGTAATTATTGAACTAACTTATTTAGCACTTCATTCACAAGTCATCTATTTGGCCTTAAGAATATGTTAAATAAATGAGGGCCAAATATCCTCTAGAAAAATTATGAAACTTGGTGGTAGGACATTTTGGGGCATTAGAGAGCTCTGTGAAGTTTTGTATAATTGTTGGAATTATTTTGCAGTAGGTTACTTCACAATTTTCACAAGTATGAGTTTACTTGGGATATTTACTTATGTGACTAATTAGTTTTGATAAATTCTGAAATTTGGCCAGTAGACTTTTCTGATCAATATAAAAATCTGGTAATTTTCCCATAATTTTTGGATAAGTATTTTGGTGGTTCCTTCTTTAATTTCTAATTTGGGGTATTTATTCAATATTATAATTAGAGGCCAACCTCTCACTACAAAATTGTGATACTCTGTATTTACTGTTATTTGGGCATCATAGATTTTCCATAATTTTATGGGGGTCATATCATAAGAAGATCTTACACTTCATGTTCAATTTCATGCTTGGTCAATGTTGGAGAAATTATAATAAATGCCAAATAATTAAGGAAAAATATGATTCTCTGGATTTAGTCTCAAAACATCATGATTGACCTCCAGTAAATAGCTTGAGTCAGTTGGAAGAATATTTGAAGTACCTCCTCTCATGCAACTCATATAACTCATTTGGTCTGCGTATAGTAAAAATGTAAAATTGATTAAATTGAAGAGCAGTATGTGGGAATGGAAGGTAGTTGGTGTGCCTAGCCTATTTGAAGAGATTGAAGGTCACCCAAAGGAGTTTAGGTGATGAGAGTGTACCCGATAAGCTTAAGGGTAAGCTTGTGCTCGGAATTGACGATTAATCGCATTTCGCCTGGAGAGTCATAAACCACCTAGGGTTAATACAAGTGAAATGGTAAGAGGGCTATGCATATGGGTAGATACAAATAATATTAAGTGTCTTGAGAAAGGGAGCCTTGGGGTGTCATCCCATTATTGTTCCTAGTACCGTAGCGAGCCCCTTACCGGGTAAACCTCAGGAAGTCCAAGATTAACCCTAAACTGTAGGAATAAACTGTTATGTAAGATTGTCTTAATAATCCACACACCCACACCCTTTGGTTATGGGAGGTTAGTTTGTTGGGTCTTACGGGCGGTAGGCTCGGTGGTTGTAACAGCAGACTAATTTGTCTGGTGAGCTTGTGACTCAGCAATGCTTGTTGGTACGGACGGGTTGGTCCGCGAGCCGGTGGCTCAGAAGGTTATTGTGATGGACGGGATAGTCCGGGGAGCTTACGTCTCAGAGATAGATGGTAAACATTTTTGTATGTGCATAAAGGTGGTGGGTCTTCGGTATTGGACGGTCGTTCACACCGACATCAATACGTTGACTCGGCAAGTGTGAAATTTGCACTTAGCCATACATGTCTGGTGGTCCAGCCAGTAAGAGTACGTAGATGCTCCGCAATTTTGCATTGAGGCGTACGATAGGTCTAGGTTATGTAGTGTGAATACCAACCTAGAGGTGGGTGAGGCCCAACCCACCGCTTCCATTTGCCACTACGGGAGTATCCTGGGAGTCGTGCTAGCTCCAAAAGGGGGGAAGTAATGGTCTGTGTGCATAGAGTCAAAGTGTGTGAGTTGCACTTGTGTGAACGTAGCATAAACTGCATAACTCTGCATGTCATGGCATAAGCATTGCATTTCAACACCTACCCCTATCGTATAAATTGGTTATGGGACTTTTTATACGATAGGCCCCGCTAAACGACCCCTTGGTCTATAGGTTTGTATGGGCATTCCTATAAATCAATGGTTACATTTCTATTGTGTACTTATCTTTACTTGCTCTTTAACATGCTTTATATTACTACTTCAATTATTTATATACACATATGTAGTTGTAGACATTTCCTGTAGACAAGATCCGTCGTCATCTGCTTTGTTTTATACCCCTTGCTGTCCTCCGCTTCATCCTCCCGCACAGTGCCTAGGATCCATTGGGGGTGGGGTGGGGAAAATAAGGCTTAGTCTTTTTGACTAACGGTCGGTGGACCATATCATTTTAGGGGATCGAAGAGACGCAGCAGCACCAGAGGACGGTGCAGACGGAGGAGGGTCAGTCTATTACAGGAGCACAAGTTTTAGGTTCAGTGAGTGATTAGTAGTTAGCTTCCGCGAGTGATCTTGTAGTGAGGACATTATGTACAGGGCATGAGCCCTTTATTATTGTAACTTTGTTATTTTAGTTATACCATGTGGACATTTATTATATATAGCATGTGATTGTGGACTTGAACTTCTTTTTGTTCGTTTATACTTTTCTTCTTCTGTGATCGATATGGCCGGCTGGATCAGCGTTTTGTAGTGGAGACCTTCCTGAGTGAAGGTGTCACCGCAAAGCGGCGGTTCTGGGCATAAGACCCGGGTTTTCAAAAGAAAAAAAAGGTCTTACAGATATTAAGTTATGTTTTAATCCTTTAACATAAAGAACATTTAAGATAAGAAAGGATTCATTACCAACTGTACCAACTCCCATGATCCTTCCTTTACCATTATCACCAAACGTTATGATCCTTCCTTTCTTCTTTTCTAGGCTAAGGAATTTTGCTTTGTTGCCCATCATGTGCTTGGAGCAGCCTGAGTCCAAGTACCACATGTCCTCCGTTTCCTTAGCCTTCCTACAAATCTAGAAAGAAGATGAGAGTAAAGACCCGGATACCCAAGAGGTACCACCCATAAAGTAAGTGGATTTCTTAGGTACCCAGATTTGTTTTAACGATCATTGTTTTATATTCCTGCAAGAGCTAGATGTGTGTCCAAACTTAAGACAATTTGTACACGAAATAAAGGGGGTTGAGACCCTTTTCTGAATTTCTACATTGCTCTTGCTGGATGATGTTTGAATTTTAGAAAAAACATGTGATTTTGTAACTGTTGAGCTACCACCGGAGTTAGTGGCTAGTGCCAGGCGGTATGGCTCAATTTGATATCCGAGCCCAAACTTTCCAGAACCATAACATTGGTTTCCCAAAATAATATCCAGGCATTTTTGACCTATTCCGAATTTTTTTATGGCCATATTGAGATCATGATTTTGTTTTTTAAGAGATGTATTTTCTTGTACAATCATAACTCATTTATTTTCAAAACCCTTTTTGTTATTTTCAATTTGTGAGAGAGAGGTTTTTAGTTTTCTCTCTAAGTCCCCCTTTTCTTTTGTAATATTTTTTATTTGTGAGAGGGCCTTAGAAAGAGAAACTTCAAGTTCTTTTGCCTTACATAAAGAGTGCTCACACTCTTGGCATGAAACCTTTCTCTTTTCAAGGGAAATCAATTTTTTTGTGAGATTATGATTTTCTTTGATAATAGATTCATTTTCATGATTTAAAATAATATTATCTTTTATACTTTGATCATAAGATTTGCAAGTTTGAACAAATTCATCATAGAGTTCTTCGAAGGTGGGAGGAGTACCTCAGTGTCGCTAAGAACACTGGTGTCGTCATCATTGCTTTTCACCATTAAGCATAAGTTTGCTTCTTCCTCGCTGCTTGACTCAGACTCGTTTGAATCTTCAGAGGAAGAATCATCCCAAGTTGCGGCTTTCAATACATTATTTTTCTCCCTCGCTTTGTATTGTTCTTTTTGCTCCTTTTGATACTTCGGGCACTGGCTCTGAATGTGCCCGGTCTTTGTGCAGTGGTAGCACTCCGGTGGTTGTCTTTCTTCTTCATCTTCGCTTCCTTTTCCTTTCTTTGATGAAGAGGAAGATCCTTTTTGTCGAGCATCCTTGTGGAAGTATTTTTGGAAGGTGTTCCTTCTCTCCAGATTCCTAATGAACTTCCTGAATTTCTTCACCAGGAGACCTTCTTCATCTTCATCATCATCATCTTCGATGCTCTCATTTTTTGATTTTAGTGCCAGCGCCTTTTTCTTTGGCTCTCTGTTGTAGGAGGAGAGTATTGAACTTCTACAATTGTAGGAGGAGAGTATTGAACTTCTACCATGTTCCATACTTCCACATCCATGGTCATAAGAAAACACATCATTCGATTTTTCAAGTAGTTGAAATCTGACCCAGAAAAAAGAGGTGGTCGACTAACACCCTAACCCTCCAAAAAAGCGAGATCATGAGACGTCATTATTCCCGGTTGTTAAGCCGATTGGAATAAAACTGCTCTGATACCACTTGCTGGATCGGTAGGTGCTCTTAGAGGGTGGGGGGATAAGGGTTTTTAAAACTTAAGTTATATTTTGATTATCTTTGAAATAATGAGTGAATAAGAAAGTGAGAAATCAAACAAAATAATTTAAATAAAGTGGAGACATGTTTTATTAATATGAAATAAGGTTTTACAAAAATTGATTTCTATAACGCTAGAAATCGGTGGCGAATAATAGTAAGCTCTTTTTGTTTTCTATCCCGACTCGCATCCCCACGAAACGGTGGCCCTAGCCTATCCTTCCCCGGATTCGGCCTAGAGCCGCTCTAGACAATCCAACCCCGGATATGGCCTTGAGCACCCCCTAGACCTAACCTAGATTTAGTCGCCAACACAAGGCAAATTTCTGCCCTAAGTCCTACCCAGACCTAGTCGCCAACACGAGGCGAATTCTCTAACGGTTTACAAGAAATATGAAATGATAATAAAAAACTCCCTCTTGAAGAACTTCTGAAGTTGGAGACGAAGATCCGTTGTAGAATAAGCATTGTAGAAGCAGACGTTGTTTGGATCCGGCGTGAAGAGATTCTCCTTCAGAAATCCGCAGAGCTTTGGTAGGACATCAACTTTTGGCCAAATCAGCCTCTGGAATTCTAACACTCAATCTCTCTCTCTGGTGTGTTTATGAAACGAGAGAAGAGGGGTCCAATTTATAGCCTCAGTGCTAGCGCCTGTGCTAGTGCTACAGCCGGCGCTATCCCGGATTAGGCATTATTCTGTGCGGGGGAATCTTCAATCCGAAGAAACATTTCTCTCTTGCCTTCTGTTCTCCGCGCTACCGCCTGCGCTATCCGCTACCGCCAGGTGCTAGCTCCTTCTATATGTGCTCCAGAATTGTGAAAATCATTGCGAGCGTCGGGCGCTAGGTTCTACCGCCGGCGCTAGTGGGCATGTTGGATTTGTTGGCTCAAATTTGGGGGCAAACTTCTTATGTAATCCTTGAGTCATATGGACCTTGTTTCCTGCACACTTAAACACACAAGATCAAATACACATAAGATTTGTTATTCTCAAACCTAGGTGATGTGGAAGACCATGTTCCAACATAATCTCCAGAGCCAATTCCGCATGAAAAGGATCACTGCCGAAAGGGTCTGCAACTCTTGGGGTGCCTCAGATAATTCACTTTTATTCCAGTGCCTCGAAGGCAATTCATTAGTAATGGCAAATTCAAGGAAGCCAAAGAACATTAATGAAAGCACTGACAAAAATCTAAAATCAATACTCAAATCTTAAATGAAAGGAATCAGGATATGTTTGGAAAATATCCCTCAGTCCTAGATCTTCTGCATAAGCTCTCAACACATCAACGTCCTCTCTACTCTACTGTCCCTTACCTTCTATATCTAGAAACTTCCTGTCGGACGAATAAATAACGGACAACCCTCTATATCATCATTTTCAATATCTTATTCACCATCGAGATCATAGAAATTACTTCAGTCAAAAATTTTAGTGAAGAAGTTTATATTACTAATAATGAGAATAAAAATATCATGATTAGAATTATCTTATTATGCAAAACTATATTTTAGAATAAAATAGATTGAAGATTTATTGTAAGGTGTAGTACAAGGGGTGTAGACTTATAGAATTATTTTATTAAAAATATCATGAAGTATAATTTATTGAGGGGTTGTACAGACCACTCACCCTGAAACTTCAGCTCCCTTGAGCATTCCCCACCTGAAACTTCAGTTCCCTTGTGGGCTAAAACCACCCACGTACTTTGGATTCATCTCTCTTTTAAGATTCAAATTTTTCTTAAGATTCATCTTTGTCTTGAGATGTAATCTTTGAAGTATTGACCAAGTACACCCTAGGTGAGAAATTACATGCAATTATTTGCTCACTATGAAGTTTAGAATTTTTAGATCTCTAAAATGGTCCAGTATATGCAATTTTTCCAATACAATTTTTTCAAATTAATAAGAAGAAAGAAGATTTGAATTTACACAACTTGATTCGAAGATGCGGCGAAGCCACGGAGAGAACACCAACGACAATCACTCAAAAAATCTGAACACTATAAGCTTGGCATAAATTATAAATGGAGGATTATTGCACCATGAAGTATGAACTTACCTCAAAATAAGAGCAACAACAAAAATTCTTGAAAATAAAAATTTTGATTAAAAAAATTAAATTAAAAGAAATAGGGAAATAAACTCACTATGGTGAGGAGGTTAGTAAATAACATACCATTGTTATCAATGAATCCACAAAGAAACTGTTCTACCTATGCTGCCTAAGCTCGCATCACGGTCCTTTTTCCGCATTTGCTAACTCTCGCCTACCAAACCTCGCAAATCACATGTTACCACAATGATTCGGAATGTGCCCGAGTTTATAATCAAGCAATTGAGGAAGAACAATTTCTATGTCAACATTTGCAAGTCAAAATATGGTGCTAACTTAAATATATCGTTATCACAATTTTTAAGAAAATCTGCAAATCAAAATAAATTATCGTGCACATTAATGAGGGGAGAGAGAAAAATGAGTATATGAAGTTAAAGCTTGAAGACTTCATATAAATCCATGCTTTCTTGGCAACCACATTATATAGGTATAAATTATATAATAATTTGATGTTTACATAACTCAAATTCCTAGTCATCTAAATGACTAAAAAATCACAAGGAAAATGGGTTTGAAATGAAACATAAAAAATCAAATCCGATTAAGTCAACATCAAAAGCAATCATGATATATAAAAAAATTTGAAATGAAAATGAAGGATTCATGGAAGAGCAACAAAGCATCCAGAATTATTTTTAAAAATTTATAAGAAGTTGGTATATTTATTGCCCAAAAGAGGTGAACGCAAGAAATTTATATGAGTTAAAATGTTTGGGTATGAAATCAAAATGAAGTTACAGTGAAAATTTGAAGTTAGACGTGATATACCTGCTACTTTCACCATTCCATGAAGATGGGAGGCAAATTTTGGGGTTTAAGAAAAGAGAACAAATGTAAGGAGCCTTGAGAGGGTATTGTGAGTGCAGGATATGTGGGATGGTTTTATCGATGCTGGAAGTCATAAGTTTTAATGCACCGTCGAGAGATCATGGAGATGGGAAATCTATCATAATTTAGAATATCCAAGCATAAGCCTAATAGGGTATTTCGAAAAAAGGTAGTAGCAAAGCTACTTTTGGTCTAGTGGGTGGTAATTTAGAAATCGAAGACAATGTTTATGCTACTACCAACTGCCGCTGCCTTTTAACTTCAAAGGAATGCATTCTTAAGCGGACAATTCTCTGAGCGTCCGTTCATTTCAATGATTTTGTCATTCAAGAATTGTCATTGGGTTTCGAAACCAATTCTTGAAGTGATTGACATTGAGAGTATTCCAATGTTGTTCTTCGGCCACATAATGATTTTCTCTCATAGAAATTGGCATTCATCATTTTTGTTGTTCGTTTGTAGGAAGACTTTCCATCATAGGAATTGATATGTGTATATTTTTGGGTGCGTTTCTTTTTTGACCGGATGCTAGTATTTAGCGTTGGCGCACGTTTATTGCCCGGGTGTTATTTTTCCGCCCGGGCTAACGTTTTTTATTCCACAGGTGCATTTTTGCCCGGGCACATGTTTTTCATCATGCAGCGCATATTTCTCCCAGGGGCGCATATTTTGCCTGGGTGAAAAAATGCGCGCATGTACAGAAAAGGAGCGCCGGGTGAAAAAACGTGTGCATGTGCAAAAAATGCACTCCCGGGAGAAAAAACATGCGCCCGGGTGAAAACTGTGTGCTAGGGAGAAAACCGTGCGCCCAGGCGAAAATCATGTGCCCGGGTGGAAAAACACGTGCCCGGGAAAAAACTGTGTGCCACGGTGAAAACTACGCGACCTGGCAGAAATATCGTGCCCCGGGTGAAAAATTCGCGCCCGAGCGAAAAAAGAGCGCCCGGGCAAAAAACATGTGTCCAAGCCAAAAATGTGTGGCCGGTCGAAAAACCTTATGCTCGGGTGAAAAACTGCGTGCCCTAGCGAAAAAATGATTGCCCCGGCAAAACACGTGTGCCCGGGTGAAAAATGAGTGCCCGAGCAAAAAAATGCGCACGCTTTTGAGAAAAATCGCGCGCCCGGGCGAAAAACCATGTGCCCAGGTGAAAAACCGCATGCCCGGGCAAAAACCGCACGCCGAAGCGAAAAACATGCATCAGGCAAAAATACGCACGCTCGGGCAAAAAAAGCGTGTCGGGCAAAAAAACATTGGTCTGATGAGCGTACTTTACATTGTCTTTTATGCTCTATTTTAGCCTTGTTTTCACGAGGTTTTGCACTTCTTTTATGTAGTTCTATTATAAAAATCCTTCTTATTCTTACTTTCGATCGTTTGAGCGATTTTTATCTAAATAGAGCATGTTTGTGTTCATTTCATTCATGCTCATCCTTTCATTGTGTCTATATATGATTAACCCATATTCGTCGAGGGTAGGACCTGATTCAAGCCACGTAGGCACATGTCAAAGTCAAAGGTTAAAGCAGAAGCCAAGAGTCTGAGAGTAAAGACAACTCCACCAGCAAGAACAGTGGAAGCTAGTCCTAGGCGAGTATGGGCGAGCATATGCGAGCATCCCCTCATACTCGCCAAGTGGGCGAACATAGGAGATGCTCGCCGAAGCCAGGCGAGATCCCCTCAATGTCGCATAATCATAGTGTTTTACGGACTCATCCGGGCTAGTTTTCACTATTGTGCACAACACTTGCATGTCATAATTGCATGTATTTCAATTATACACACTTTCACTGTAAGAGCACTATTTAGGCCCATGGTGGTGTGCAATTGTGTGCTATATTATTGGGGGTACGCACATGGTGCTCCCCATTATTTTTCTAGTATTTGGGTTGTGCTGGAGGTGTGTTCTCAGCTGGTATTTTTGCTGTACAGATCTCCTCTGCTGTCCAGATTTCATTTATGTAGGAATTGCACGGTCCTGAGTTTTCCTTGACGCATGATCCCTGCAACCATAGGCTTCCTACAATGCACTAGGATAGTGATCTTCCCCGCTCGTGCATTTTGTTCGCGCACGGGCCATTTTGCCCGGGCGTGAGTAAAATCGCACGAGCTCCTCTTTTTGTCTAAATATTTTATGAAATTATCGCCCGTGTGTTTTCTTCACGCATGACTAGATTCACCGTGCGCGAAGTAAACACACGATCTTCTCATAATTGGCCTATTTTTAGCGATCTGTCGCTGCCCGTGCATTTTGTTTGCACAAGGTCGATTTTTACCGTGCATGAGTAAAATTGCACAGGCTCTTCTGCTTGGTTTTTCTAGGCTTCATGAGCGATAAGTATCTCACGATCCATGCACGGTCATGCATTCGACCGTGCATGCCTATTTTTTGCTCTGTTTACTATACAACACATGATGCCGCCCTATTCCGGAGGCCCGCCAGTTTTTCACGCCAAAGCTCCCAGCTCTGCCCCTTTTCGTCGCTCCACCACCGCCCACCAGAAGGAGGAGCTCCAGCCACCATTTCCTTGCAAATCAAAGGCTAGGACTTCATCCTTGGCCTCCTCCATCACTCGTATGCTCCCAAGCTCCATTCCAAGGGATTTCTTGCTGCATTCTCAGAGTTCTCCAGCAAGGGCTTTACCAAAGTTGATACACGAAGAAGATGGGTAACATAGAAGGAGGTGACAACTCTTTTGAACCCCGGACGGCAGTTGAAGACCGAGCACGGATGAGGCTTGACAACCGTATGATTCCGGCCACAAATCTTCATCGAGTCTTCGCACTTTGGTTGTACTCTTACACCCTATGTACTGTTGCAGGAATTCCTATCTGAATGTTGTTTTGTATGAACGATAATTGCAAAACTCTATTATGTTATTTAGTTTATTTCATGTCTATGTGAAATTGTCTTATGGTTTATGCAAGTGAGGAGCCCCCCATTCCATCCTCCATCCCGCCATTGCATTGAGTTTTCCTCACTAACAACTGCTAGTGGCGTGCTTTATGATGAGGTGCTTGCGAACCTAATTCTGTTGGTATTTCCTAGGTGATCTCAAAGCAATCAAGCAGTTAGTCTCACTGCCTACGCAATATGAGCCTATAGGGTCGCACATAAGAGTGTTTAGAGAAGTTGGAGGAAGGATTGTGTTGGCCTTACTCATATTGGATATGAGTGAAGGACCAATCCTATGACTCATTGGAGTAAGGTTGAGTCGGCTAAATGTTCCACAGATATCATGAAAATTGTATGGAGCATGTTGGCATGGGTTCAAGATGACACTGCATATATCGTCGAGATCATCAAGATGATATTGTGAATATCATCGAGTTGTCACAATGATATGGCCAACTGTCACCTATGATGTATCATTGAGTGTTGAGGGATATAGTCTTGACTGTCAAGATGATATTTTAGGCATCAAGACAGTATCATCGATATCGTCTCGATGATATAGATCTTCATGATGATATTGTCGAGATTGTCTCGACAAAATAGGTCATCAAGACTATGTCGTCGAGACCGTCTCGACGATATAGGTCATAACAATGTTATCGTCGAGATCATCTTGATGATATTCAGTGGTCACGATGATAAATATCAAATACTCCTATTAATGACCGGGGTCTGCGGATATCCAATTTTATGCCTCAAGGTATAAATAATGAACCGATTAGGTTTTCCCTAAGTTTATTATTTGAGATTGAGGCGGAACTGTTCTGCATGGGTTTTCTGTGAGATCCTGTTTGCCGTCACTGCCTCTCCCCTTGTCGGATCTAGCAATCCATGGGAGACGCTGAGGGAACTTCTTCTCCGACCCAGATCTTATTCGACAAGAGGCTTGAGGTTCTTCTTCCCTCGTGTGGAATGCTATAAAGACATGAATACACTTTTTGTGCTTGGAACTAAGCCACACGGTTTTGGATCTGCTTTTGGAGCATCTTGGTTGAGTGTTGACTCAATCCCTTTCAGGTATATTGCAATATGTGGCTCTTTTATTTCTAGATTCATGAAATTGCAAGATCCTATAACTGTTTCGGGTTGTTCTTGTTTCTTTATTCCGTTGCGCGCATGTGATGTGTTGTTTATAGAAAACCCAACACATTCCGCACTTGCTCTCACTCCTTCCGCAAGCCTACTCACCCATCCGCATTGTGAAGCGGTGCTAATGGCCCATATAATCATCTCGCCTAGCCAAGTGGTGCTAATGACCCTCACTTAAATTCCTCTAGTCGAAGCTGTTCATAACGGCATGCAGTAGGCCCTCTCGCCAAGCGAAGCGATGTTTGCAATATGAACTTTCTCGTTTAGTTTTATTGTTCTGAAAAACCCCCAACTCAAAGTTCTATTAAGAAAACACATCGATTAAATATTTCATTAAAAACATAAATTTCGACACCATCCTGCATTCCTCTGAGATTGAAACTTGGGGAGTTCCTCCCATTTTATATTTATTGTGCAATCGGTACACTTGCCGTGAGTGCATCAAGTTTTTGGCACCATTGCCGGGGAATGCACGGTTGTTTGTGTTTATTTAGTATTGAGGAAATTAATCGTGTAGTCTCTTTGCTTTCTCTTTCTATTTTGTTTCTCATTTTAACCTATAATTTTTCAATTAAAATTACATCTAAGCACGTGAGGGTGATGACACTGCTTAGATATAAAAAATTTCGTCCTAAACTGAATGAGGCTTTGCTACAAGTTGTATAGGATGATAACCATTTTGAGCTTCCCATTGAACTCATTGAATTGGTACCAATAAATTGCCAATTTAGTGGGCTTAGTTGTGAGGATGCAGTTTTTCATCTACATAACTTTTCAGAGATATGCAACACATGTTTACAAAGTGGAATCAAGAGTGATCGATGAAAAATACAACTTTTCCCCTTTTCCTTAAAAGGCAAAGCGAAGGATTGGTACCAGAACATGAAAGTCGGGTCAGTAACTTCATGCAATCAACTCGAAGAGAGATTCCTAGCGAGCTTTCACTCCCAAAAGGCATTTACTAAACAAGCAGTAGGAGATCATCACTTTCACTCAAGGACTTGAAGAGACTTTATCTAAAGCGTGGGAGCATTTCCACTCCCTGCAAAGAGAGAGTATCCTTGGGGGAATGACAAAAATATCCTTGCTTCAAAAAATCTTTTTTGGTGTGTTAGAGCAGCTCCGACCACTCTTTAATGTTGTCGTTGTAGGTGCACTCTTTAGTCGATCAAGCAAGGATGCTTGGGAGGTTGTTGATAATGTGTCCCGAACCAGTAAG
The DNA here is from genome assembly GCA_033032865.1 of Dactylorhiza incarnata. Classification (NCBI taxonomy): domain Eukaryota; kingdom Viridiplantae; phylum Streptophyta; class Magnoliopsida; order Asparagales; family Orchidaceae; genus Dactylorhiza; species Dactylorhiza incarnata. Next base: position 11,424,456 of record JAWHQI010000015.1, read on the forward strand.
CTATGGATTCACTCTCCATGTCTTTGCCATTTGAAGCCAATGTTAGTACTGCAGTAATCAGCATAAAGCCGGAATTTAACTCCCTGATTGAATTGGAGGAATTCTTATTATTTGCTGGCGTAGTTTTAAATATGTTAAATAAACAATTTGCTCCAATTTAAAGGTTGCACAAGGTAGTTGAGACTCTCAAAAAGCTGACTCTTATTGTAGTTGGTTCTCAGTAATATATGATAAATGCGATGCAATTAAGAAGCGGGAAAGTCATCGATGAACCATCTCAACATGTGACTCCAGTTCATCATCCACCCATCAGCTGTACTGAAGGTCCAGTTGTAATTCTCACTTCTACTTCTACTGATCATGATCGTGCTCAGGCTCCGCATCGATATGAGATTGTAACAAGGCCTCTTTTCCCCCATCTCCTACGGAATGAAAAGCAAGAAAAGCAATTCCTCAAGTTTATCAAAAAATGATGAAGGGCATCTAGGTGAGCATACCATTAATTGAAGCCCTCACTCAAATTCAGGGTTATATGCTATTCTTGAAGAACTTGATTTCAAGGCGAAAAACATTAGAGAGTTTGGGGGCTGTCAAGTTCAAAGAAGAATGCTCGACTTTGATGATGAATTAAATTCCAAAAAAAAGCAAAAGGATCCTGGCAGCTTCACTATCCCTTGTAGAATTGGCAGTTGTAAATTTAGTCGGGCCCTGTGTGATTTGTGAGCATCTATAAATTTGATGTCCCTGTCTAATTTTGAGAGCTTGGGGTTGGAATTCTTCAGCTGATGAATATTACGCTACAGCTGGCCGATCGATCCATTAAAAGACTAGCAGGAATTGTGGAAGACCTCACTGTGGCAGTTAATGAATTTGTATTCCCGACTGATTTTGTGATCTTGGATATGGATGTTGATGTTAATGGGTCGATCATCTTGGGACGGCCCTTCCTTGCTACTGCTAGGGCTCTTATCAATGTCAAGCTGGGGAATCTAATCCCCATGCTTGGAGAGAACATGTTGACATTCAACGTGCATAACACACCTCAAGCAGTCAGGATTGCTGATATTGAAGCCTCTGGACTGATCAAAGATTCCAAAATTCCTGATGAAATTATTTTGAGCACTGACATTTCAGAAGAGTATGTCGACATCTCCATTAATTTGACGGAAATGGAAGAGGACCTCAGTTCGTCCATTCCATCTAAAAATCCCTTTGCATTAACTATACCCTTGTCTATAACTCCCTCACTCAAACCGTTGCTTGAAAATCTGAAGTACGCCATTCTCGGTGAGAATTATACTTATCATGTGATTATCTCAGCACAACTTTCTACTTCTAATGAGAAATCACTAGTTAACCTCCTAAAAAGCACAGAAGATCCATTGGCTGGTCTCTCGCAGATATCAAGGGAATTAGCCCCTCTGTATGCATGCACAGGATCCTTTTGGAAGATCAATACAAGTCTTCTGACCAGCCCCAACGACATCTAAATCCAAAAATGCAAAAAATGGTAAAGGAAAAGGTAGTAATATTGTTAGATGCCGGAATCATTTATCCAATTAGTGACAGAAAATGGTTGAGCCCAATTCAGTTCATATCTAAAAAAGGAGGAATCACAGTGGTGTCTAATGAATGGAATGAATTTATACCAACAAGGGTAATCAACGGATGGAGGGTTGTTGTGATCGCCTCAGCAAAAGAGAAAGCTTATCTCAGATATAAAGTATTATTTTTGGGAAGATCCCTTGTTGTTCCGTACCTATAGTGATGGTATCATCAGGTATTGTGTTCAAGAATCAGAATACCAATCCATTCTTGAGCACTGTCATGATAGTGAAGCTGGAGGACACATGGGCGCTGCTAGAACAACCCGTAAAGTGCTTCGAAGTTGATTATTTTGGCCAAAGTTATTCATGGACGCTCACTCTCATGTCTCCAAATGCAATGAATGCCAAAGAACTAGAAATATTTTGTGGAATGATGAGATGCCGCATAATAATATGTTAGTATGTGAGACATTCGACATATGAGGAATCGATTTCATGGGGTCCATTCCCAATGTCTCACGGAAAGCATTATATAATTATGGTAGTGGATAATGTCTCAAAATAGGTGGAGGTGGAAGCTGTTGTAGCTAATGATGCCCGCACGGTTTTGAAGTTCATCCACAAAAACATCTTTTCAAGATTTGGAGCTCCTCGGACAATCATAAGGGTATCCATTTTTGTAACAAATAGTTTTTGCAGTTATTGATGAAATTTGGTGTGCATGATAAAGTCTCTTTAGCATATCACCCGCAAATTTGTGGGCATGTGGAAGTCTCTAATAGGGAACTCAAGAGGATAATAGACAAATCAATCCACTTTGATATAAAAGACTATGCAATGAAGGTGGACGACACCTTATGGGCCTATTAGACTACTTTCAAGACACCTATCAGAATGACACCATTCTAGCTAGTTTATGGAAAGCGTGCCACTTGCCAGTGGAGTTAGAACACAAAGCTTTATGGGAAACCAAATTCCTGAGCATGGACATCACGGCCACCAGGGATAGGCTTCTTTCTCAGCTAAATGAACTTGAAGAGTTTCGACAAATTGCCTATGAGAACGCACACATATATAAAGAAAAGACAAAGCGGTGGCATGATAGGCATATTGGGCCAAAGGAGTTCAAACTTTGAGATCTCGTTCTTCTATACAATTCTCATATCCATTTTTTCCCAGGAAAGCTGAATTCACATTGGAGCGGCCCATTCGTGGTGACTAGTGTTTCTCCATTTGGAGCAATTGAGATCACCGAAGAAAAAGAAGGAAATTTTAAGGTTAACATTCAACGTTTAAAAATCTATGATGGTGACACTGTGTTGAAAGATTGTCAAAAATTGTATCTAGCTGACTCAAATTGTTGGTGTTGAATTTGAAATCGCACCTCCGAAGGAAGTCGGAGGCTGCGGGCTGCCGGTTACTTTTTAGTTAGACAAATTGAGACCGCTGGCAGCGGTCAAGGCCAGACTTCGCCCGTCAGGGCGAATGCCACTCCTATGACGGGCTTTTCCTTTGATTGAAATAAAGAGATTACAGCGGGGTGCAAGAGCAGAAAAGAAGAATCCGGCCGGTCAGACAGGTCGCAATACGGGAAACTCGAGACGGCAACTCAAAAAAGCGAGCTCCTGGATTCGAGTGTGCGTGTCTTGGGAACATTGTCGCCCCCTTATTTATAGGCTCGGGGGCCTGCCCAAACGGGCAGGGATAAAATAACTGCCTGCCCGGGTACAGGAGAATCGGGCAGGCGGTGACGGGATACAGAGAGGAGAAAAGAGTGAAGTCGCGCGGCTTGGCGGCTTGCCCTCCCGGTCTGTCCTGGCCGGAGATTGAAGATGCTGCGGTCAAGGCGATGATGCAGTCCAGTCGGTCTTCGTCTTGAGACCGCGGCCTGCCTCCTGTACTTGAGCCTTGTTAGCCTTCATGGTGCACCCCATGCGGTCTCCGTCTTGAGACCGCGGCTTGCCTTCTGGACATGAGCCTTGGTAATCTTCAATCCTTGGAGGCGATCGAAACACTATCAGACCGCTCGGTTTGTGCCGGCTGGTGTTGATAGACCCTGTTGAGTCTGAACCGGTCGACTTGTATCCTCAGACCGCCTGGTCTGTGAGAAAGACAAGTCGGATGCGGTCTTCTGGGTAAACATAATCCCCCATATTTTCAAATCCCGAAGAGATTTCGAAAATATTAGTTCTAGCCGGAGACCGCGCCCATCTTGCCTCGTGGGTTATAAATGTTCTGGAAGCTTCTGTCTCGGCACAATTGAAGTTTTATCACGGATCGCTACTCGCCTCTTGCGATCAGAACTCTCCGGTTAACAAGCCCGATCAAAATGGTGAATGTTATGGCTGAGCTCGAAAACCGCCAGAAGTCCGCCAAAGACCGCGGAGACTGCGAGAAAGAAATGAAGAGTAAAAAGAAGAAGACCCATCGGCCTGAAAAGGTCGATCTGACTGTTACCGTTGCTTCCAAGGGCAAGCCGTCCGACGTGCCCCCTGAGTAACCATTGATTTGACCAAGGACGAGGCGGGTGGCTCCAAGCCGCCCTTAGCTGATTTGCCTCCCCATCCTAATAAGGAGGACAATCCGCCCGTTCTTGCAGATAGGATAAAGTTTGAAGCTGCCCTCTCTGAAAGGAGAATTTAGTTCTTATTATATATTAAAACTCTTGTTTAAGTTTTACTTTCAAAATAAATGATATATATAAATATATAATGTGTTGTTTGCTGTAAGAGTAATAAACAAAAACAGTTAGAGTGCATAAATAGAATTAGCACAACAAATAAGAAATAAAACAAACAAACAAGAAGCACATCCAGATGACACAAGGAAATATAGTAGTTCCCCAAAACCTGGGTACATCTACTCTTCTACCCACTGGTAGGAATCCACTAGGAGAGTTGATCAAGTGCCCTCACACCAAGGTGTTTTTGATCAGGTGTCCACACACCGATGGAGGTTTGATCAGGTGCCCAATTCACCTATAAGCTTTTGATCAGGTGCTTATAAACCAACTAGATTTTTTGATAAGGTGTCTTGCCACCAGTGAGTTACACTTGTGAAGGGAGTATTAACCCTGTACAAGAGAGGTGAAGGAGAAAGGGAAAGATTTATTGTTCTTCTCTTTTTGCTGAGAAGACACTTGAAGATCCTAATGAGATATTCAGTTGGATCTTGATGATGATGTTGTTGAAGAGAGATCCCCCTGTCTGATTATGTTTGATGACAGCTTGTGGAGGCTCCTACTCTTGGTTGCAAAACCTTTGTTCTTCTTCTTGCAGTTGTAGATCCCTGAGCAAATGATATTTGATTTGGTGTCTCAGGTTGTATATGATCTGCAAGAGAAAGGTTAGCAAAAACAGAATAAGATAGAGTAATATAGTTGTTCACTGTTTTTGCCCCTGTTCTTCTTTTTCTCTTCTTCTTCTTCCTTTTCCTGTACAACAATGTTAGTATGTTATGTACTATATATTCTCTTGTTTGTTGCTGCCGAGTGATAACAGCTATATATATATATTCTGATAAATATTATCTGCTGTTGTGTAGCTGTTTGAATTCTTGTCTTGTTTGACTTGCTGCAACGGCTACAGTCATTAATGCTTCTGCCAAATGGCTATAACATTTAATGCTTGCATGCTGTAATGTCAGAACAACAATATATAGCAATATATAAATAGAATAAATAAATTATTGCTTTAAATAAAGTCTGACAGCATAATATAATATTTTAGTCAAGTTAAATGATATAAAATAAATGCTGCAGAAATTTGCCGACCTCATCTCGTCATTCGTCGGGCTGAGCTCGCCAAATGATATTCTGAACATTAATTAACTACTGCGCCATTTCGTCGAGTGCTGCTGGGATTTTGTCGACCGTCATTCGTCATTCGTCGACCGCTGCTTCCCTACTGTAATCTGTCGAGCGCTGCTATAATATGATCTGTTCGTTGATCGCCATCTGACGAATGCCGAGCGTCGTTCGACGTTTGTCGAACGCAGCTAATATATGAAATATATTCATTCTCTTATTTTTCTGCTTATTAAAATGTGTTTCTTTTTGGCTTTCTTTCTTAATGAGATTTATTCTAAGTTATAAGATATATTATAATATAAACTTAGACACTAAAGGTGGATCCTAACTCAAATCAAACCTAATGTTCCAACAATCTCCCCCTATTTGAGTTGGGATCCAAATCCAAATCAAGACTAGGTTCTAACAATCTCCCCCTATTTGGTTTAGGATTCCTAAGCATAAAAAGTCTTTAAAGCTTAAGGGTTAGAGATTATTTATTTTTCTTTTATAACTAAGCAATTTCTGATTTCCTAGATTTTGGTTTAAATAGGAATTTTAAATGAAATGAATTGCTAGCTGTTAACAGATTCTAAGAATTTTTATAATCAGAAAGACAATATCTGATAGCTTCTTTCTATAGAATCCCCTTAATCAGAAGAGGCTCACACTCAGAGCTCTGATCATTTCCGATCTATGCTACTTGAGTAGTATGCTCAAACTGATTTTGGCGAAAAAAATCTGTAAGAGAGTGAAGTCTATCTGACATTATTTTTAATGATAGAAAATTCAAAAAAACTTAAAAAAGCTGTTTTAATTATAATTGTAATTTTAGTAAAAACATTAAACAGTTAAAAAAATGCCTTATAGATAGATAAGTTGGCCTTTTTATTTCATTAAAATATAAATTTGAAAATTTATTCTGATTTTGTTGAACATAAATACTTTTCTTCTTAACAGGTTGTTCAAATTTATTTTTCAAAGAAAAAATTTTCTTATCTGATGTTTTCAAATCTATTTTAAATCTTGTGTGTTCAGAAGTTATTTTTAACTCTTTTATTTCTTTGTCAGATTTTATCATATTTGTATATATTAACTCAAAATCTGATATAATTACTTTTTCTGATTCTGATTAAGAATTTATCAAATCTGTAGATGGTGAGTTGAAAACAGATGTAAAATCAGAGGTAGAAATAAAATGTGAAGTTACCTCTACTACCTTTCCTTCATCAAATTATGCATCAGATTCAGATTCTGATATGTAATCTGAACCATATATTGCCATCATACAGAATTTTATGGCCTTTTGTTCTTCTTTTTCTTCTTTTTCAGTTAGAGTAACTGATGGTTCTGCATCAAAAATGATGTTAGTAGAAGATGTAGAAGAGGACTCATTTACCATCCTTGAGAGGGAGTGACAGATGCTCCTTGCTGAAGTGCAGTCAGCCACTTTAAGAAGAATGTCATCATACATTGATTTAGCCAATATATCCATGGCTATGGCATCAGCACTGATCAACTTTTCTTGATCATCAGATGAAGAGATTGATGATGAAATTCCTGTCAAAACAGATTTGTAGATATCTTCATCTATTGCATTCATATATAATCTGATTCTAACTTGCCATAAATTAAAACTATCCAAATTACATAAAGGTGGATCTGAAATTGAAAAATCTGATAGAGCCATTTAGAAAAACCTTTTTACAACAAAATAAAATAAGAACTAAGTGATCTTTGTGATTTCAGGTGTTAGCCTGTGTGAAAAAACAACTTTCTCTGATACCAATTGAAAGGGGTTCAATTGAGTATAAGGTGCAAGAAATTGAAAAAATTAAATAAAATCAGCCTCCTCTGATACCAATTGAAAGGGATAATTGATATCCTCTAATGAGGGTGATTGATAAAATCAACCTTCTTTGATACCAATTGAAAGGAGAGTTTAGTTCTTATTATATGTTAAAACTCTTGTTTAAGTTTTACTTTCAAAATAAATGATATATATAAATATATAATGTGTTGTTTGCTGTAAGAGTAATAAACACAAACAATTAGAGTGCATAAATAGAAATAGCATAGCAAATAAGAAATAAAACAAACAAACAAGAAGCACATCCAGATGACACAAGGAAATATAGTAGTTCCCCAAAACCCAGGTACATCTACTCTTCTACCCACTGGTAGGAATCCACTAGGAGAATTGATCAGGTGCCCTCACACCAAGGTGTTTTTGATCAGGTGTCCACACATAAATGGAGGTTTGATCAGGTGCCCAATTCACCTATAAGCTTTTGATCAGGTGCTTATAAACCAACTAGATTTTTTGATAAGGTGTCTTGCCACCAGTGAGTTACACTTTTGAAGGGAGTATTAACCCTGTACAAGAGAGGTGAAGGAGAAAGGGAAATATTTATTGTTCTTCTCTTTTTGCTAAGGAGACACTTGAAGATCCTGATGAGATATTCAGTTGGATCTTGATGATGGTGTTGTTGAAGAGAGCTCCCCCTGTCTGATTATGTTTGATGACAGCATGTGGAGGCTCCTTTTCTTAGTTGCAAAACCTCTGTTCTTCTTCTTGCAGTTTTAGATCCCTGAGCAAATGATATTTGATTTGGTGTCTCAGGTTGTATATGATCTGCAAGAGAAAGGTTAGCAAAAACAGAACAAGATAGAGTAATAGAGTTGTTCTCTGTTTTTGCCCATGTTCTTCTTTTTCTCTTCTTCTTCTTCCTTTTCCTGTACAGCAATGTTAGTATGTTCTGTACTATATATTCTCTTGTCTATTGTTGTCGAGTGATAACAGCTATATATATATATTCTTATATATATTATCTGCTGTTGTATAGATGTTTGAATTCTTGCCTTATTTGACTTGCTGCAATGGCTACAGTCATTAATGCTTCTGCCAAACGGCTATAACATTTAATGCTTGCACGTTGTAATGTCAGAACAACAATATATAGCAATATATAAATAGAATAAATAAATTATTGCTTTAAATAAAGTCTGACAGCATAATATAATATTTTAGTCAAGTTAAATGATATAAAATAAATGTTGCAGAAATTTGTCGACCTCAGCTCATCATTCGTCGGGCTGAGCTCGCCAAATGATATTCTAAACATTAATTAACTACTGCGCCATTTCGTCGAGCGCTGCTGGGATTTCGTCGACCGTCGTTCGTCATTCGTCGACCGCTGCTTCCCTGATGTAATCTGTCGAGCGCTGCTATAATATGATCTGTTCGTCGATCGCCCTCCGACGAATGCCGAGCGTCGTTCGACGTTTGTCGAACGCAGCTAATATATGAAATATATTCATTCTCTTATTTTTCTGCCTATTAAAATGTGTTTCTTTTTGGCTTTCTTTCTTAATGAGATTTGTTCTAAGTTATAAGATACATTATAATATAAACTTAGACACTAAAGGTGGATCCTAACTCAAATCAAACCTAATGTTCCAACACTCTCGAAAACCGATGGCGGCGATTCTTTTAATATAGAGATCACTCCTTCCGGGGGTTTCAATCTGAAGATAAGGGATGATGGAGAGGAGGTTGACTCTCCCAAACCGAACGAACAGCAAATCCCGGCGCCGCCGGTGAATGTTGAAGATAGCCCTGTCCGCACGCAGCAAGCCGAACAAGAGTCGGCGAAGAAGCGGAAGAGAGCAGAGTCAACCACAGAGAGGCTTTTGAGAAAAGCTAAGACTTTGAAGGCGAGGAACAGAGCGGCCTCAAGAAAGTCGGGAACGGGTAGTCTTCAAGGGAAGGCACGTGAATGGGAAGTTTCTGAGGGCCTAACAACCCCCTCCTCCAAGCCGGACGCCCAGGTCCCTTCCCCTGCTCATAGCACGTCTCTAAGCGATATTATTAGGGATTTTGACACCCTTAAGAAGCAGGATGAACTGCTTGGGACTTCCGCCGACCTGAATGCGTCTGACATCCCTGGAGAAGATGCAACCAGAGCTAAGGAGGCCGCCCGGGCTGAAGATGCGGTCAGAGTTGAGAAGGCCGCACTGGCTTCCGAGGATTCTATGAGGACCGGGCTGCGGCTGATGAAGGTGAAGGAGGAGAAGGTACGAGATCAACTGAACAAGCCGCCACCACTGCCACCTAATCTTCTTATGCAAGGTAAAGGGGTTGCGGGTTACCGCCCTGTTCATTTTTTCAAGACGCAGTCTCAAAACAAGTCGCACGACTTGTTACTGAACCCGTCACCAAGTTTCTTTCTCTCCGCTGCTCAATTTTCTGCTGCCAAGCGGAGGCAAAATGAGAGGTCGTGGAGAGAGCAGCTTCGAAAGATCGATTCTGAGCAAGCAAGGCGGCCTATCCGTTCGAACTTTAACCGAACTGCTGCGGCTTGTAAGCAAGGAGAATTTGAAAAGAGTGGTCTTTTTTTGTCAGTTCCCCTGTTACATAAAGTTACATTCGCCCGACCTTTCTGACTGTCTTTTTTATTGCAGACGATCATGATTCTATTCCGAAGCCTGGCGAGCTGGTGACTTACTGATGACTAGCTTTTAGTCATCGTTTCTTGGTTAGTTTAGTTCAATTTTCTTATATTTTAATTATAGTTTCGTTGCATTTTATGGCTATTTTACTTTATGTTGTCATTTTAATATTGTTACTTTATGTTTATGAAAGTTTTATTTTTCTTTTGGTTTTTATATAAAAAAATTGATGTTTGTATTTTATGTTTGCTTTAGTTCCTATAAAATTAATGTTTGTTTTATTGTATGTTGGTTATCTAAGGTTTGTTATTTATGTTATGTTAGGTTGTCATGTTGCTTTTATTTTATTTTGTTACCTCATGTGTGTCATAGTTTACGTTATTTTTATTTTTATTATTAACTAATTACTTGTTTTGTTGTAGGATGGTGCAACCCGACCTCATGCAAGCAGCCCCCCCTTGTGCTGGCCAAACCTCTACTTGCAGCCCGAACTTCTACAAGCAGCCCCCCTTGTGTTGGCCGAAATTTACCATGCAAACCACCACCTTTGCATGGCATTTGGGCTGGCCGAAATTCCTCCTCCCTCCTCTCTCCTATTTTTCTTAAATGAAATCTCACTTCTCTCTCTCTCTTTTATTCCTCATACATCCCCCCATCTCCTCTTTATTTTCCTCTTTAAAATAATGCATTGAAGGTGGTCTCTCTCTTCCTTCCCCTCTCTCCCCATTAAATACATTCATCTCCCTTGCCCATGCTCATGGCCGAATTTCTCTTTGTCTCCCCTCTCCTTTTCTTATTTCTAGAATCTTCCCCTCCATCTATAAAAGGAGCCTATGCTTCATGCTTTGGAAGAACTTTTGGCAAGAGAGAGAGATCAAGAGAGAATTGTATTTTTGTTTTAGCTTTCCATGTTTTGTAAGTTTTCTTTTAGAATATTGCAATCTTGTTCTTAGTATAATAGTATTGCCCTTTTTATTTCCTTGTACTTTTCTTCTTCAAATTAATGAAAATGTTCTCTTTTTACAATATTGTCGTTTCAATTTCCATTATGCGTAGCTAATTTTCCGTTAGCGTTTGATCAAGAGGATCCATGAAATGAGATGAGATTTCTTTTTATATCTTAGTTTTGCTTTTGTTTAAATTATTCTCGATCCTTCTTTGATTTATTTTTGCGTCGACTCCGTATTTCCGGTATACGGTAGTAGACCCTTGATCTCATTTCATAATAGTCGAGAGACTCATTGATTTGAAAGATCACTCAAAGAAGGAAGGAGTTGCACGCACCCCTAGAGATAGGATGACGTAAATCCTCCGGATTGGAGTCAAATCCAATAGTGCGGTTCACTTCGATAATGCGGCTTTAAACCTGTTTGTTTTACGAAGAGATTCGGAACAAACCATCTATAAGTTAGGAGATTTAGTACTCTAGCGAGACTATCTCTCATTTTCGGAACCGCCACGGTCAAGAATTATTTTGCAATCGTAGAACTAAATTTTACTACTCTCTTGTCTCTTTTCATGGTGAATCTTTGATCAAACGCTATTTTCTTAATCTGATTTTATCATTTTAATATCGTCTTTATTATTGTCTTAAAAATTCTCAAAATCACCCAACACTCGTACGGTGGGATAATAGTAGAAAGCGTGAGTAGTAATACTTGACAGCCCCGTGTTTTAAATACGACCTTGGTACTACAATTTGATAGGTACACTTGCCTCATCGGGTTGATAGTAAATTAATCACCACTTACCTTCCTCCACTCAATTCATCCCTTCCGAGTTCCTTAGTGAACCCGGATACCCGGATGGCGGATGAGGTGGCCGGTCTCCAGGAGAATTTTGAAACCCTGAAGAAGCAGTTGAAGGCCCTCGAAGAGCGGGAGAAAGATACCCAGGACGAAAAGGCCGCAATGCTGGCTGAGATGGAAGCTGAGCGGAAAGAGAGTCGAGTTGCGCTGGAGGCCAAGCAGGAGAAGGAGAAGGCGCAGCAAGAGCAGGTTTTTGTGCTGACCGCCCGGTTTGATAGGGGAAAGAAAGAAATCCACGAGCTTGAGGAGGACTGTGCTTACTATAGAGACAAATATCTCCATCTGACAAGGGAGGCCGGCGGAAGCAGACGTCCCCTTAATACGGTTGATGAAGGTCAGCGTGGGTCACACCGCCCGGCTGTTGGAATGAGCTCGACTCTTCCAGCGGTTGGGACGGTCTACCCTGTTGCTAATGTGAATGAGGCCGCAACGACCCTACCTGCTCGCGTGATCCCGGCAGCGCGAGTAGAGCGGGATGCCGCGCGGCTTCATAGCATGATCAACCACCTTAATCATAGTATTAATCAGATGCAAGGAACTATTCTTCAAATCGGCAACCATGTCGCGCGACTTCATAGAGAGGATGCACCGAGTGATGCCCGCTAGTGATGAGCGACTTTAAGACAATTATTTATAATATTTTATTCGTTCCATTGGACAACTTGACTGCTTGCGTTTAACTTTATGATATTCGGTTTGTCTTGCAGACTGTGCGGTCTGTTTATTTGAATGCGTTCATTTTCTTCCTTTGCATATTGATTGATGCATGTGAATTGCTTTGCAAGCCGAGCGGCTTGCTTCTGCCACTTTTTAAATCGCTTGATTAAATTTTTCTTCCTGTGGTTTGTTGCTAATGAACTAACCTTCTAAACGAAAATGTGACCGCGCGGGCTGATTAGGCTAGCCGCGATTTGACCTTTGCTAAATGCAGATCACCCATTCTTATAAGTAGCGCCTTTCTGAAGACCCTTTCACCTGAATTTCAAAATGGGAGCAAAGCACCAGCCGAAGCGACCTACGAAGACATCCGCTACCCGATCTAAAGCTGCTTTAGCGTTCCATTCGGCAGACCTCGAGGAATGCCGCCTGACTAAAGCAGAACTGGATGAGTTTGTCGATAAGCATATGATAGGAAGTCCGCTGCATGCGCGACTTCCGCTTCGCGATGAGCGAATGAATTCCTCTGGACCGAATCAAATCGCCATCCCAATCGATCACTTCGATTGAGGCTTCAAATTCCCCATATCGATTGAGCTCGCCATGGTCTTCGACCACTACGGAGTTGTCCCCGGCCAAATCTCCCCCAACTCGATGGCCGGCATATGTAGCTTCATATCTTATCTGTGGTCTGAGAGAGTCCGCTTCTCCATGGATCTCTTTAGAAATATCTTCTCGGTGCGGGCTATCCCAGACTCCGAGTCGAACGTGTTCAAGGGCCACCTCTACTTCAGATGTCGGGGGTTGAAGATGGTCAACCTTGCGAATAAGGTCACGGCGTGGTCAGAGAGATATCTGATATTTGAAGGCCGACTTGGCCTATTGAATCTGAACCCGCAGGTGCGTCCAGAGGAGGCCTTTCAGCAAATCGCCATTAGCGAGGTTGAAAAGAAGACCTGCAAACTTCTTGAGAATGAGCAGCTTAACATAAGCCACTACATTCCTCTGCTTGCTGAGCTGGAGAATGTCCGGCCTGAGGACAGTAAGTTTCCTTCAACCCGCTTGCTGTTTCGATATTGATCGCGCGACCTTCTGTTCTGATACTTTTCTACTCTTTTCCAGCCGAGGCTGTCGTCCCCAAGAACAAGTCGGTCAATCCGGCCAGCTTGGTCCTGACTCAGAGGGAAAAAAGGCAGAGGAGAAACAAGCCGCCGGTGTCTGACGACGAGGATTCGGCTTCCTCCGGCGACTTCTCCTCTCTTCAATCCTTCAGCAAAGTGAAGGATTTGAAAGGTCGCATGGTCTTATCCTGGAATCCGGACGGAGATGGTGTCCAGGTCTCCACTGCGCTTCCCCACTAGATAAATGAGAAATCTGGTCGACACACAGAGGTCGCCGGCATTGCCATGTATGGCCTGGGGAACTTTAGGCGATTAAGAAAGATTCCGGAAGAGGAGCTCGCCCGGCAGGCTGCGCGGGTTGGTGCTGAAAGTTTTATCACCAACCACTTCATGGGCATGACTTTCAAAAGGTTGGTCAGAGCAAACGATCATTTAGAAAAGAAGGTCGCTGAATTGGAAAAAGAAGTCGAAAGACTAAAGGGAGCGGAGTTGGTAAGTTATCACCTTATTAGCCGGCTTTCTTATTTACCAGACCGTGCGGTCTTACCTTTATTTCTTTTTACAGAAAAAGAATGATGAGACCGACCCGGTCTATTAGGAAGAACTCTTCCCACACATAGCTGAGGGGATTGATTGAGATTTTGACCGCCTGAGGGAGCTTGGTGGGTTGGCGCCCGACTTCGAGAACTTCACTTTCTCGGACGCCTATCCGATCTTACAAAAGAAGCTAGAAAAGCTTAGGCGAAAGCAAAAGGAAAGAACAAGGTCGACGGGACCAGTTCGAAAGAGAGTGATGATGAGGATGATGAAGCTGAAGAACCCGCTGCGGCTAAGGAGGGAGAGAGTGGCTCGTACTCTGAGTCTAGTGGTTCTAAAGAAGAAGCTGAATGCAAGTCGGGCGAACAGGGCGGCTCGTCTTTGTCGGGCAGCGAGGGCTATTCTCCCAATGTTTCGATTGGCGGCAGCGAACACTCGAGCACTCCTGCATCGAAAAGGCGCAAGCCGGACGGGAAGTAGTTGTATTTTGTTCTTATATTTTGAATAGCCGACGACTTGGTTTTGTTAACAGGTCGGTTATAAAACAATGTAAAAATATTTTGTTAATGAAATGGAAAATTTTTACATGTCTAGTTGTTTGCTTTCTGTGACTTACTTGTGTTTGCGATCTCTTTCTATTTTGGATAATTACCTTCTTTTGATCAAGTCGTGCGACTTAACAATAACCTAGCCGGTTCGGGTACTGAATCATTAGAATTGCAATTAGATAGCCATTCGAACGCTATAAATTCTATTCGGACGGCCTGTTTCTTCGATCTCGACTCGGCAAATGCCAACTCAAAAGAATATTAACCATTCATACCTTGATAACAATTTGACGCGATCATAATATATAGTCGGGCAGATAGGAATTCGAACTCTGTAGGTTCTTAATATGAATACCCTGAGTCAACCGAATGCAGCTTTAAGTCGCTGTGATGATTATATTCTGATCGCCAACTGTGCGATTTGAATGCATCTCATGTGACTAGATGTCTCCGTATATGTGAATTCAAGCCGCGCGATTAATTCCCGGCCTTGTATAATTACTTCGCAAGATAGAGAATACCAATCAACAGGTCGTGCGGTTAGTATTTAATTCGAGCGGCTTGTAATTTCTGATTTCTGTAAGTTCCATAGAGTATAAGCTTTAACTGATAAACCCGCGCGATCTGTATATAACTCGGGCGGTTAATGGCTTGATACTTGTAATAATTTCCATCTAGCAAGAACCACAATTACTTTCCAGTGAAGAGCCTGTTTCTACCCGAACGAATTGAACTAATACTCATAAGGATGATAGATTATAAATCGGATGATAAGACCGATCGGTCACAATTATGCTCAATACCCTGATAGGCCTCTTGGCATTATGATATCCTGCTTTCAAATCGCCCGGTTTAATAACCAGACCGTTCGATAACCCTGGTACCTGCTTATTTCAAACCACCCGGTTTAATAACCAGACTGCTCGATAACCTTGGTGCCTGCTTATTTCAAACCGCCCAGTTTAATAACCAGACCGCTCGATAACCTTGGTACCTACTTATTTCAAACCGCCCGGTTTAAGCATCAAACCGACCGGTCTGTGATGTACCTGTAAAAGTCCTATTTTCTCTCAAATGGTCTAGAATGACCATATAAGATAATTCCCTGTAGTGTAACAAGGAACAGCTACAGACTCAGATGACCAAGTGGGCAGGTGGGCCTAGGCGGCGAACATTTCTTTCCTCAAGTGGTCATAAGAGCTGTAGAAAAAAGATAAGTACAGACCCAGATGACCAAGTGGGCAGGTGGGCCTAGGAGGCGAACATTGCTTTCTTCAAGTGGTTATAAGGGTTGTAAGCGACTCAACTGCTCTCTTACCTAGGGCTACAAGCCGAGTTAATCAATTGGGCAGGTGGGCCTAGGCGGCGAACATTGCTTTCCTCAGAGAGATCAACTTAGTTGTGGGTCCCGTAGGCATCGCATGAAAGTACCTTGGAGTATTCGATGGTCACAGACCAAGATGATCAGTTGGGCAGGTGTGGTTATGCCGCGGGGGCTATACCGACATTGCTTTCCTCAGAAAGATCACCAAAGATGTAACTATATCCCTCTCGGGGCATGATAGAGCTAACATTCACCTTCACCTCCCTTGATGCAGGGGTGTGTCAGATATCAGCCGGGATCCAAGATTCCGAAGACCACCGCATGGGAATTGGCAAGCTACCACTACACGTGTGCGAAAACTCCCCGCTACACATGATCTTCGTGGTTTTACGCTAATGACTACAATCCGAGGGGGTTCGAGCAGAACTTGGCGATGTCTCTGTGGTCCAGTGAGGAGGATATATGTATAAAAAAGTGTAAAAAGAATCATCAAACATGGAGAAGTGTCAGTATGGGGCTTCTTATTGAATATAAAAAATGCAAGAAATGGAGAAGACATTTTAAGGATAGAACCGTTTAAGATCGTCACCGCTCCAGGTGCGTGAGATGTCCTCTCCTTCGCTTGTCTGGAGTCGATAAGCCCCGCTATTTAGCACCTCCTTAACGATGAAAGGTCCAGCCCAGTTGGGATTTAGCTTTCCGACGTTGCCCGTTCTGGCTGCCGCATCAACTTTCTTTAGCACAATGTCTCCGACTGCAAAATGTTTTACCCTGACATTCTTGTCAAAGTACTTGGCCATTCACCTTTTTATTTCCTCCTGTGTGATTGCTTCCTCATATTGAAGCTCTTCGATCAGATCCAGACTGTATTTGATGGCTTCGTCATTATGCTCTATCCACGCTTCTTCTCCCTCCTTTGCGTACACAACTCTGGGAGTAACCACTTCAAACTCTATAGGAATAACCGCCTCTGAACCATGAGTTAGCTTGAAAGGTGTTTCTCCTGTAGCTGAGGATGGAGTAGTATGAAGAGTCCAAAGAATAGAAGGAAGTTGCTCTGCCCAATTCCCTCTTTGATTCAAGACTCTCTTCATCAAAAGCTACTGATTTGTCTGTTTGCTGCTTCCACCTGGCCATTCATCCTGGGATGATGTACTGAAGAGAACCGAAGATCAATCCCAACCTGATCACAAAAGTTTATCATTTCTGAATTATTGAATTGCTGGCCATTGTCAGTGACAATCGCCAGCGGGATTCCGTGCCGACAAACTATCTCTCCCCAGATGAAGTTCCTGATGACTTGGGTTGTAGTTTTTGCCAATGCCTTTGCTTCGATCCACTTGCTTAAATAGTCAATCATCACAATGATAAAATGATGCTGACCACTAGCCATTGGGAAGGGTCCGATAAGATCCATCCCCCAAACTGCGAAGGGCCAAGGTGTGGTTATTGATCTAAGCGACTGAGCGGGCAGATGTTGAAGAGGAGCAAACTTTTGACACTGAACACATCGCTTGGCAAATGCTTCTGCATCTTTCCTCATAGTTGGCCAGAAATACCCCCTGCCTCAAGATTCTTTTCTCTAAAGTCTTCACCCATGAATGGCTGCCACATTCCCCGGAATGAACTTCCTAAAGTATGGTCGGAACTTCTTCCTCCGAAACACACCGCGTCGAGGGAGAAATCAACGTTTTCTGATATAAGATTCCCGCTATCAGGTAATAATATGCCGCTTTCCTTTTGAACTTTCTTTTGTCTTTGATAGATTGATGGAATTCTCCTTTTGATAAATATAGTTCATAGGGATCCTTCCAAGACGGATGTGGATCGATTTGCATGAGTTCACCCTCCTCTGTTGTCGGATGAAAAATTTCAGAGGTCACTCCCCCTGATGGAAGACAGAACTTTGACAGCTCATCTGCTTCCTCGTTCTGTGTCCTGGGAATATGCTCGATGATAAATGATTTGAATCTCCCAATCTCCTCTTTTGCTAGCAGTAGATACTTCCTCAGCATTGGCTCTCTCGTTTCGTAATTCCCCAAAACTTGAGAAGCCATTACCAATGAATCGGTTTTAACATGCACATGTTTGATGCCCAGCTCTTTTGCAAGTCTTAAGCCAGCCAGGAGCGCCTCATACTCTGCCTGGTTATTTGTGACTGGAAAGAAGAACTTGATAGCCTGCTCTAGTTTGATACCATTCGGGCTGATTAGAACTACCCCGTCTCCTACGGAGTTCCTGCCGGAAGCTCCATCCACATATACAACCCAAGCCATAGGTGATTTCTCTGCTTGTCCTGGGCTGGATTCTGTTGTATCAACCAAGAAATCTGCCAAGACCTGCGCTTTAATTGCTGTTCTAGGAGTGTAAGATATTTCAAACTCGCTCAATTCAATGGCCCACTTGGCCAATCTCCCCGAATGATCTGGTTTTTCCAGAATGCTTCTCAAAGGATGATCTGTAATTACTTGGATCGGATGAGCTTGAAAATAAGGGCGGAGCCTTCGTGATGACATGACCCAAGCCAAAGCTAGATTTTCCAGGATTGAATATCTCGTTTCTGCATCCTTGAGGATATGACTGACATAATATATTAGGAACTGCTTCTTCTTTTCCTCCCGGACGAGGACAAAACTCACTGCATCTAGGCCGACCCCCAAATATAAGAATAATATCTCCCCCTCACGAGGAATTTGAAGTAGTGGAGTTGAAGTTAACTGTACTTTTAACTGTTCAAAAGCTTTGCTGCATTCTTCGTTCCATTCGAACTTTGATCCCCCCCGGTGTATTTTAAAGAATGGAGCACTTTTATCTCCTGATTTGGAGATAAACCTGCTTGGGCCCGCCAACCTTCCTCCAAGTTGCTGGACCTCCTTGGTATTACGAGGTGGAATCATATCGAGGATGGCCTTCACCTTATCTGGGTTCGGTGCAAGGCCATCGGGAGTGAGGAGATGCCCAAGAAACTTCCCCTTGTTTGCTTCGAACACGCATTTCAATGGGTTTAATTTCAATTTGAACCTCTGTAGAGTAGCGAACGTCTCTACGAGGTCTTTCAAATGCATTGAGAATGTTTTACTTTTCAAGAGGAGATCGTCAACATAAACTTCAAGATTCCTGCCTTTTTGATGTTTAAAAACTGTATCCATCATTCTTTGGTATGTAGCACCCACATTTTTAAGTCAGAAGGGCATTACGAGATAACAGTAACACCCATCGTTCGTGATGAAAGAAGTATGCGGGATATCGGGTTTGTGCATTTTGATTTGGTGATACCCCGAAAATGCGTCAAGAAAGCTCATAAAATTATACCCAACCGCGGAATCTACTAAAACATCTATCGGAGGCAAGGGGTAGCAATATTTGGGGCATGCTTTATTGAGTTTAGTAAAATCCACACAAATACGCCATTTCCCACCAGGTTTTTAACCATTACAACATTTCACATCCACGTGGGATATAGAATTTCAGAAATAAAGCACGCTTTCAGGAGTTTGGAAACCTCCTCTCTGATGGGCACCGCCAGCTTGGTTGCCACTTCTCTCTTCTTTTGTTGGACTGGCTTGAACTCAGGAGATATGTTCAGATGATGGCAAGCCATGTCCGGATCTACTCCTGGCATAACCTCCGCTGACCAGGCGAAGAAATCCAGGTTCTCGAAAAGACAGGAGATCAGCTCCACTTTCTCTTCTTCCATCAGCTCTGCATTGATGATCAGCTTCTTGCATTCTCCCTCAGAAATGGGGACTTCCTGGGTCACTTGGGCAGCTTCTAAGTGAGCCCCTTCTCAGTCTTTCCTCTCTTCAGCAGCCTTTGAAGGTTCAGCAACTTCCAGCACTTCAGTCGTGGCCTCGGGAAGTGGAACGTCGGTGATCATATTGATAGTTTGCACGTAACACTCCTGAGCCACCTTGATGCGCAAATCTTAGCACTCCGCTATAGGCGGTAGCTCGACTGCGACACGAAACGGCAGTGTACCGATCGTTCAAGTAATATAAAACGAGGAGTAATCCCCGAGTATCGAATCTCTCAAGGAACACAGTAGGGTGGAGTTGACTATTGAGGAGGGACTTGAGATCGAAGTCCTTTCGAGCGGTTGGATGCGGAAACGGGGATTTTGGATTGTGGAAAACAAAGAGAAAATGCTATGACTACTCCTATGCAATGCCGCTATGCAATGCTTCGCTTGATGGGATGGAGACTAGGCAGGCCTTGAGCGCACTGCGTCGCAAGGGCGGATGGACGAGTAGGCAAACAGATCGAACTATGCAGGCCTTGAGCGCGCTGCTTCGTTAGGCGGGATGGAATACACGGGCCGCTATGCCACGCTTCAGTGGACGGATGGGCGAGTAGGCTAACGGAATGAGGGTCGTCGGCACCTCTTCGATAAGCACGCCACTAGCAATTGCTAGTGCGGCACCGGGCACGGTGGAGGAGTGAAAAATGGATGGGGGCGCACCTCAATAACACAAATGAACTAAATAATTCCATAAACATGAAATAAACAATAATAAACATGGTTCATAGCATTCATCATCTAAATAAAGAGATTACAACAAATATAACCACACAAGTAGAAGAAAAAGGCAAGAGATACGACCGAATCCGGAGTCTTGTTGTAGATTCACGGTAGGAAGCACCGGGTTGTCAATCCGCATCCTAACTCGGTCCCAACTGTCGTCCGGGGTAGATGAGGGCTGTCACACCTCCCAATGGACCCGTCTTCTCCAGCGATTTACAATCCGGCCACGTCGGATGCGAAGAACTTCTTCCTTGGCGATCAAAATAAGTGTAGAATCCTTTTCTTTAAGCCCTTAGATGATGGAGGAGGCCTAGGGGGTGAAAAACTGTGAAAAGGGCGAAAAACGGCGGACTGAACGGCGTTCCAATGCGTGATCCCCACCTAATTCGCTAGCAGGGCATTATATAGGAGCTGAATTAAACAGTGCGCACGGTCATTGGCGCACGACCAGTGGTCGTGCGCACTAGAATTCTATGATCGTGCGCCTGACTGGACGGAGCCTGCAAGGGAAGAAATTTATAAAATACAATGTTCACACGATCAGTGACGCACGACCAATGGTCGTGCACACTATCGTAAGTGGTCGTGCGATAAGCCAGACAGAACTCATAAAAAGCGGTGTTAAGTGCGCACGATCAATGGCGCACGACCAGTGGTCGTGCGCAATAGAACCAGTGATCGTGCGCAGTATTCCTGTGCAGAATTGTACCGGGAACACCTGCACGACTCCTGTTCCATCGTACAACACCAATCTAGCCACTGAAGATTGCACTTAACAAAGCATGAAAACTAGTAACGAAGGTAAACACGAGATAACACCAAAACGGGCCAAAAGTGTATCTAGCATAGAATGATCAATATGAACTATAACAGGGCTAAAGTGCGGTGAAATGACTAAATAAACGGCCCAAATGAGTCCAAAAATATGTATATAATTGGGACTCATCAC
Source organism: Dactylorhiza incarnata (assembly GCA_033032865.1). Taxonomy (NCBI): domain Eukaryota; kingdom Viridiplantae; phylum Streptophyta; class Magnoliopsida; order Asparagales; family Orchidaceae; genus Dactylorhiza; species Dactylorhiza incarnata. The sequence continues at coordinate 11,445,708 of JAWHQI010000015.1, forward strand.
ACCCCCAGACTTACCTGTTTGCGCGTCCCGAGCAAACATATCCGGCGGAGTAGGAAAAGCATAGCTAACCAAAAAAATTGCAAACATGGAATAGAATGCGAAGTTTCCTACTAGTGTGCATAGAAGTTCATTAGAAGAAGTTTTTACATATGCTAGCTACTTTATAAAAGTGTAAATGCGTAAAAAGGAATTTATTTTTTTACTCAAAAATGGAATGTTGGTGAATCTCGTGGTCTCGCGTAGTACGAAAGTAAGCTAGACGCGCAGGTGAATGTTACCCAAGACCGAAACTCGGAATTATCTCCGTTGAAATCCATCAACGTCGAGAACCATATGCTCGCCCGGTCACACTCTCTCCACGACGCTAGTGAACTCACAAGACGAATCGATAGGCCTTTAGGTATACATGAGGCTTGGGTTACGGTTTGGAATGCAAAGATAAACGTGAATTCTAATCGCAACCCAAATGAGCACACAAAAGTGCTAAATCATAGCAGCCCCAATAATACACGTGTAACACACCCCCAGACATGACTTTGAAACTGGGTGTGCACACGGCCTACAACAATCAATACCAAAATATGCTTCAATTAAAGCGCTAGGGATAAATATATATATATTTTTTTCTTTTTCTTTTTCTTTTTCTTTTCTTTTTATCCCCAAACTAATTAGCACAATTCTCAGCACAAAGACATTTTTTTTTAAAACTTCCACATCAACACTGAAGTTACGCATCACCGCACCGCATTGAAAAATTACAATTCATAAATGCTCTTAGCTTAATTTTTGGTTGCGATAATAGGATTAGCTTTTAGGCCTTGGTGAAGTATGGTGGGGCTGAATCAAAAGATCGGGTAGGCACAAAATAGGCTAGCAACGGTTAGTGTATAGGAGTGGTAGAACAAAGCTCAAGCTTGCCAAATAGATGGCCTATGTCACGCTCAACTTGCAAGTCATTCGCACCCATACTTCGAGAGTCGCTTGGGGCAAGTTCTTAACCCCCGAGAAAGGTAATCCTTCCTCCCGACTCGAGCAACACGAACCTCACATTCGCCTACACACAATACCACGCTACCGCAAGATTCAACCACATTCACCATTTTGAGTAAAATAAATTAAAATCTACGCAAATCTACAAATTATAAATTAGAAGCATAAACAAAAACTAATTCTACTCAAATCCCTATGCAAACACGAGTATTCAACTAGAGCACTACAAGAGTCAACATTCCTCTCCATCTTGCAATTATTTTGGCTAATACAACACTTCCTACATCACATCCAAGAATTGAATATACGGAAGCATACAAACAAGCGAGTGCGCGCAAAAGTGGGTGCAGTGGTGTACAGTGAAGATGAACAATACTAAATAACTGAAATTAAAATACTTCTAGTACGCAAATGAGATGTGCACGTGCAGTGGGTAACATATAACGGCTCTCCCCCAGACTTAATCTAAACAATACAACATAATGATATGACAGTGAAAATCAAAATCGAAAGCTAGGGAAGAAGTTACCCAATGCTCAGCAAGTGAGCATACCAGAAGGTGCGTGGAAATCTGAAGCAAACCCGCCATTCAGAATTTGCAATGAGTACCTGCAGGGGTGAGCTCCACAAAAACAAAAGAAAAAGACAAACTAAAATAAACTACAGCTAACAAAACATGATTAGAAGAAATAAAAATGCAGGAAAAGTAAGATAACTACTGGGGTTATTGTCCTCCCAGCATGACTTATTCAAATTGAAAACAGTTCTAGCTAATGGGTCTATGAAAAGAGAAGTGCACAAGTAACTGTTCTAATATGCGTGTCGGTAGCGGGTACCGATACGGCAACAGAACAGTCACGCCTCTACCCGAATATAAATAATACCTGCTCGTCACAGTTAGAGGGAATAAAAAATAAGAAGAGGAGGAATCCTCACTCAACTCACCAAAAATATCCTTGCCCAGCAAGGTATCATCTCCAGGGAGGCAGCAGGAGGAGAAGGAAATGAGTGGAGCTTCCTCTACGGAGGGGGGATCAACCTCCTCACATATGAGGATACACTCATCATTGACTTGAGCAACATGCTCCAAGTCCTCCTGGGGTACCTGTAAAGATTCAACCTGCACAGGCTCGGGTGAAGAAGGGGGGTCAAGAAATAAAAGAGAAGAAAGACAAAAATAATCAGAAATCGGGGGAGTGGTCCCGGTCTCACTCCCAACAGGATCCAAGGATTGATCGCTATCATCATCATAAGTATCATGGCGAGGGGAACCCAAGAACTCAAGGGCCTCAGTGGTGGTTTGGACCTCCTCGTCCCATGAAGAAGTGCAAACCTCCTCATCAGAGAGAGTATCCTCCTCAACCCACTTTGGAGCATCCTCCGAGTCCGAAGCATCACCCCACTCCTTTACTTTGATAGGATCATAAAGAATGTGTGTAGAAAAATCTTGCAAAAAAACTGGAGGAACACAAAGATTTGGCTCCTCCGCAAAAAGATCTGCTGACGCCTCCCCGATGGAAAGAATACTTTACTCATCATACTCAGGTGCATCTAGGAGCTCCCATTCCTCTCCTTGTTGGCTAACAGATAAGTGATCATCATCAATGGGAGTGAAGCCATACACAGGGAGTGAGGAGTCCATGCACGAGACAAGCTCAGGGGTAGAGGGCACAATTGCCTCCATGGGCACAGAATGAGCGATAGGGACACTGTTGTCATGAGTGGAGGAACATCGGTCAGGATTGAAAAGACTAGGACAGTCCTTCAATTCATGACCCTCTCCTCGACACAACAAGCAAACAATGTTCCTACACTGCCTAGCATTCAACTCAATCATTTGGTCCATATAATAAACCATGTCATTAAATCTAGGTGAAATATCCCATGACGACATTTTCGATAATTAAAGCAGATAAAATGAAGCTGAAATTCTTTGCAAGGAAATTTACACAAACTAATAAAACTCCTTGGATTAAACTTGCCTAAAAAAAAATTAAAACAGGAAAAGGGAAATAGTAAAATTAATAAACGCAAAAATTAAATAGAAAACAAACAAAATGACAAGAGGACTATACACAATGGAAGAACTTCTAACTCTTGTCTCCCCCTACAGCAACTCACACGTCTGTGTTCCCCGGCAACGACGCCAAAAACTTGATGCGCAAATCTTAGCACTCCGCTATAGGCGGTAGCTCGACTGCGACACAAAACGGCAGTGTACCGATCGTTCAAGTAATATAAAACGAGGAGTAATCCCCGAGTATCGAATCTCTCAAGGAACACAGTAGGGTGGAGTTGACTATTGAGGAGGGACTTGAGATTGAAGTCCTTTCGAGCGGTTGGATGCGGAAACGGGGATTTTGGATTGTGGAAAACAAAGAGAAAATGCTATGACTACTCCTATGCAATGTCGCTATGCAATGCTTCGCTTGGCGGGATGGAGACTAGGCAGGCCTTGAGCGTGCTGCGTCGCAAGAGCAGATGGACGAGTAGGCAAACGGATCGAACTATGCAGGCCTTGAGCGCGCTGCTTCGTTAGGCGGGATGGAATATACGGGCCGCTATGCCACGGTTCGGTGGGCGGATGGGCGAGTAGGCTAACGGAATGAGGGTCGTCGGCACCTCTTCGACAAGCACGCCACTAGCAATTGCTAGTGCGGCACCGGGCACGGTGGAGGAGTGGAAAATGGATGGGGGCGCACCTCAATAACACAAATGAACTAAATAATTCCATAAACATGAAATAAACAATAATAAACATGGTTCATAGCATTCATCATCTAAATAAAGAGATTACAACAAATATAACCACACAAGTAGAAGAAAAAGGCAAGAGATACGACCGAATCTGGAGTCTTATTGTAGATTCACGGTAGGAAGCACCGGGTTGTCAATCCGCGTCCTAACTCGGTCCCAACTGTCGTCCGGGGTAGAGGAGGGTTGTCACACCTCCCAATGGACCCGTCTTCTCCAGCGATTTACAATCCGGCCATGTCGGATGCGAAGAACTTCTTTCTTGGCGAACAAAATAAGTGTAGAATCCTTTTCTTTAAGCCCTTGGATGATGGAGGAGGCCTAGGGGGTGAAAAACTGTGAAAAGGGCGAAAAACGGCGGACTGAACGGCGTTCCAATGCGTGATCCCCACCTAATTCGCGAGCAGGGCATTATATAGGCGCTGAATTAAACAGTGCACACGGTCATTGGCGCACGACCAGTGGTTGTGCGCACTAGAATTCTGTGATCGTGCGCCTGACTGGACGGAGCCTGCAAGGGAAGAAATTTATAAAATACAATGTTCGCACGATCAGTGACGCACGACCAATGGTCGTGCGCACTATCGTAAGTGGTCGTGCGATAAGCCAGACAGAACTCATAAAAAGGGGTGTTAAGTGCGCACGATCAATGGCGCACGACCAGTGGTCGTGCGCAATAGAACCAGTGATCGTGCGCAGTATTCCTGTGCAGAATTGTACCGGGAACACCTGCACGACTCCTGTTCCAGCGTACAACACAAATCTAGCCACTGAAGATGGCACTTAACAAAGCATGAAAACTAGTAACGAAGGTAAACAAGAGATAACACCAAAATGGGCCAAAAGTGCATCTAGCATAGAATGATCAATATGAACTATAACAGGGCTAAAGTGCGGTGAAATGACTAAATAAACGGCCCAAATGAGTCCGAAAATATGTATATAATTGGGACTCATCACACCTTTGGGTTGCTTCTGATTCGATACTGCCTACCCTCCACAGCAAACTTAAGAGCAAGGTGGAAGGTGGACACTACTGCCCTGTAGGCATTAAGAATTGGCCTCCCGAAGATGGCGCAGTAGTTGCTTGGGGCATCCACCACCACAAAGTTGATCAGCTTTATTACTTCTCCCAGAGAAACTAGGAGCTTTACAGAACCTTCTACTTCTTTCTTCTCCCCAGAAAATCCATAGAGGGGCCCATCGGTGGAAAGCAAAGGCTTCCCACTCTTCAAGGCTTCAAAGGTTGGGCGGAAGAGGAGGTTAACGGAACTGCCCGTGTCGATGAGGATCTTATGAACGGTATAGTTCTCAATGACGGCCTTGATGACCACGGCATCGTCAAAGGGATTGGCATTGGGAGGAAGGTCATCTTGACCAAAGGTGACGACAGTGCTTTCAGGGGGAGAAGTTGTGGTCGCTGCCACCTCTTGTTTCAGAACTCTTGCAATGCTGGATTTGCGAGACGATTCAGCTCCAGCCCCCCCCATGAATACAATAAATGTCCCACAGGGGGCCCACATCATTGACCTTAATGCATTCAGTCGAGGGGTGAATATCTCCATAGCAGCCAACGTCCTCAACGTCGGCGCATTCCCAAGTTACCTCCACTGTTTCCTTCTTCTTCTCAGTGGCTGGTCAGCAGCTGCTTCTATCAACAAATGGAGGGCCCGACAATCTTCGGTCAGATGCCCTCCCTCGTTATGATATTCACAATATAGATTTGGATTTCAATTACGAACATCCGATTTCAGAGGAGCAGGCCTTTTGAAGTCCGACCTTTTTTGGAGGATTTGGATGACTTCGTCCATAGTAACATTCAGAGGAGTAAATGACCCTTGCGAGTCATCATATTGGGTGGATGGAATGACCGGAGGTGGCTGTGCGGTATATTGCGGCAGGTATACTGGCATTATTTGTGGAAGAGGAACGGATGGAGCGGATGTGATGGCCAACGGTGGTTTCTGATCCTGAAACCGTTGATGGCCGATGAAGGGATGCTTGTTTTTGTAATTTCTTCCCCTCTGGGAATGGGGCTCAAAGTGGGGTTGATTTGATGGTGGATGATGGAAGGATGGATTAGACTGCTCCATGTCGCTCACCAATTTTGCGACATAGCCAGGATTGCTTTTCTCTCCTCTGATGAACATATTAGCCAAACTTATCATCTCCTGATAAGTCCTTATGTTTGCCTCAAATTTCAGGGGGCCTTCCCTCAAGCCATGAATAAGGGCCACCCTGTATAGTTCTGGATCCGTATTCTGATCTTCCATAATCTCCTTCTGGAAACGGTCCACGAAATGGGCCTACGTTTCGTCTTCTCGCTGCCTTATATCAAAAAGGGCCGCCGGGCCACTTTTCCTCTTTCTTGAAGTAGAAAACCTGAGTAGGAATTCCCTACGCAGCTCAGCCAAACACCTGAACGACCTGGGGTGCAACCCATAAAACCACTCCCTTGCTTGTCCTTCGAAGGATGTTACAAGGAGTTTACACTTGGTCACATTCGAGAGGGTCCTCAGAGCAATGGCCGACTCGAAGGCCTGAAGATGAACGGTTGGATGAGTTTCCCCATTATACGCCGACAGACGAGGCTCTCTGAAATTATTCGAGGCTGGCTCCCCTCGGACTTCAACCACGAAGGTAGAAGTTTCTTCAATATCTTCGTATAGAGGAGCAGAATAGTAAGCTATCTGATCTGCGGCTACTCACAAATAAGCCGCCTGGTAAGAGGAACGGACAGCAGCTTCTGGCGGGTAGGAATGATGAGCAGCGACCTCAGGTGGGTAGGAAAGGCGAGCTGCTCCTTCTGGCGGATAGGACAGGCGGGCTGCATGAGAAGCCGCCCCCTGGAAATCAAGAACTCGGGCCGGCATGCTATGCGCGGCCTCTTGGTAGAAGTTTTGCCTGGCCGCAAAACCTTCTTGCATTGGCTGGAAGTTGGCGACTTGTGGAAGCGGGTAAGGAGGAGGTGGAGGAGGGACCGGAGTCACCGCCTGGTTAACCGCGGTTTGTTGTGGGACTAACCGCTCGGTTAATAGAGCTAAGGTCTAACTAATTGCGTCCAAACGCTGATAAGTCGCTTTCTGAGCCCGTTCGGCTTCTCTTCTTGACTGTTCCAAAGCTTCCCACAAGGAGACTTCGCCCATCACAGCGAATGCCACTCCTGTGATGGGCTTTTCCTTTGATTGAAATAAATAGATTACAACGGGCTGCAAGAGCAGAAAAGAAGAAGCCGGCTGGTCAGACAGGTCGTAAGACGGGAAACTCGAGACCGCAGCTCAAACAAGCGAGCTCTTGGATTCGAGTGTGCGTGTCTTGGGAGTGTTGCCGCCCCCTATTTATAGGCTCGGGGGCCTACCCGAACAGACAGGGATAAAATAACCACATGCCCGGGTACAGGAGAATCGGGCAGGCGTTGACGGGATACAGAGAGGAGAAAAGAGTGAAGTCGCGCGGCTTGGCGGCTTGCGCTCCCAGTCTATCTTGGACAGAGACTGAAGATGCTGCAGTCAAGGCGATGATGCAGTCAGGGCAGTCTCCGTCTTGAGACCGCGGCTTGCCTTCTGGACATGAGCCTTGGTAATCTTCAATCCTTGGAGGCGATCTGAACACTATCAGACCGCTCGGTTTGTGTTGGTTGGTGTTGATAGACCCTGTTGAGTCTGAACCGGTCGACTTGTATCCTCAGATCGCCCGGTCTGGGAGAAAGACAACTCGGATGCGGTCTTCTGGGTAAACAGTTGGGCTTTGTTTTTTTCTCGCCACCTTAAATTTTTTTTTATACCGAAGCTTGTACATGGGAGTGGATTCTCAATATTAATGCCAATCTTCTGGAGAGGCTTATTTCTGAGCATGGGGTAACCTCTCTCCTAGCATCCATTTTAATTTTTAGTAATATATTTTGTGCTGCTTAGATTAAGTCTAGGGAGAGATGATTATCATTACCCACTGTGCACGTGCACATCACATTGTATATTTGAAGTATTTTATTTCAAATATATTTAATATTTGTTCATTTTCACCGCACACCACAACACCCATTTGAGCGCGCACTTACTCATATACACGTTACGAGTCTAACTCATTTCTTTTGTGGGATTTGGAAAATCTCTATGTTGGCTTTGGATTGTGAGACGGAGTAAAATGTTGAATCCTGTAGTGCTCTAGTCGAGTACTCATGTCTCGCATAGAACTCCGTGTAGAATTAATATTTCTTTATGCTTATAATTTTATACTTCTTATATTTGCGTAAATATTGTTTATTATACTCAAAAGTGGTGAAACCAGCCTGAATCTGACAGTAGCATAGGAATGTGGGTAGACGGTTGCTAGGCTCGTATTACCGAGTCGGGAGGAAGGATTATCTCTTTCAGTGGCTAAGAACTTGCCCCAAGCGACTCTTTAAGAATTATGTAAGTTAGTTTAGTGCGTGAGCGTGTTGTGGGCCATCATTTTGGCCAGGTTGAGCTTTTGTACCATTCTTATCGTCTAATCCTTGCTAGCCCCTTTGTGCCTACCTTGTCCTTTTGATTTAGCTCCACCTAAAGACCACTAAAGCCAAAAAAAGATCCTAGTTACACACCCAAACCCGAGCTTTATAGTGCTATTATTTTAATTGTGGGAGTGTTGATGAGATGAATTTCTTGTGGATATGTGGAAGTGTTCCTTTTGAAATTTGCTGAAAAGAAGACAAGATAAAGAGTTGTAAAAAAATTTGAAATGAGAAAATAAAAAAGAATCGAAAAAGAAAAAAAAATGAGAAAGAGTATAGTTGAAATTTATTTGAGATGTGTATTGGGAGTAGGCGGTGCACACACCCTTGTTCTCAAGTCCAAGTCTGGGGGTGTGGAGCACCCGCATGTAGTAGTTTTGTTGTGCTGCGTGGAGAGTTCTAATTTTTCTTTAGCTCTTTTGGGTTAAGTGCATTGTGTAACGGTCCAGGCCCTCCAACACGGGAACCAGCTGGACCGCCGGCACCCTCCCGTCCCAGGCCCGCCAACACGGGACCTAGCTGGCACCGGAAGGGTTCAGCCAAACCATATGGTCTGCAGACCATGCACCCCAACCCCTCTCTGTCCCACCACAGGGCACAGTGGGTTGTTGGAGACTGTAGTCCCCCTTTGATGAGAATTGAGCCAGTTAAGCGGCAGCGCATGAAATTCCCAGGAGGTCACCCATCCCGTGACTACTCCAGCCCGAGCACGCTTAACTATGGAGTACTTTCACTTCTCATCACCAATTGAGCTGCAGGATAGGACTTTTTGTAACGATCCTGGCCTGCCAACATGGGACCCAGCTGCACCGCCGACACCCTTCCAGCCCAGGCCCGCCAACACGGGACCCAGCTTGCACCGGAAGGGTTCAGCCTAACCAGATGGTCTGCAGACCATGCACCCCAACCCCTCTCTGTCCCACCATAGAGCACAGTGGGTTGTTGGAAACCGTAGTCCCCCTTTGATGAGAATTGAGTCAGTTAAGCGGCAGTGCGTGGACTTCCAAGGAGGTCACCCATCCCGTGACTACTCCAGCCCAAGCACGCTTAACTATGGAGTACTTTCACTTCTCATCACCAATTGAGCTGCAGCTCAATTGGTGATGAGAAGTGAAAGTACTCCATAGTTAAGCGTGCTCAGGATGGGGACTGCCGCTTTACTGGCTCAATTCTCATCAAAGGGGGACTGCAGTTTCCAACAACCTACTGTGCCCTGTGGTAGGACAGAGAGGGGTTGGGGACCATCTGGTTAGGCTGAACCCTTCAGGTGCCAGCTGGGTCCCGTGTTGGCGGGCCTGGGCTGGGAGGGTGTCGGCGGTCCAGCTGGGTCCCGTGTTGGCGGGCCTGGACCATTACACGTTGAGCCTTCTTGTTTATCTTTGTACACCATATCGTAACCTAAGCCTCATCTCTAACCTAAATTCCTACTCACTCACGCGATGAACCAAACTAGTGCCATGGAGAGAGTGCGATTGGGTGAGCTTATGATCACCGACAATGATGGATTTCAATGGAGGTTGTCCCGAGCACAGTTCTTTGGCAATGCTCACCTCAACAATCAGTTTACTTTCTCCCTACGCGTGACCGGCTGATTCACGGTGATTCAAATTTTGAGAAGTAATAATATATAGTTACGCCCTTAGATATGTATAAACTATTATGTATAATTCAAAATTCCTTCTACTATTGTTGAAACCGATTTCTCGGTCTCTTATGGAGCTCAGGGCCCTCACCGAAATGAGGGGCGGCTAGCCCTTTCTGATCCCTCGGAGAAGACAAGCGGTGAACAAAGAAAATGACTAAGACCTTAGTCACAGCGAGGAGGTCCCTCCACTAACCCTGAAGATCGTTGAGCGCTTCCCCTCCCAAACCAAAGTTGAGACTCTGGCACCTTGGAGAGCTCTGGAAATGCTAACCAAAGAAAGCCTAAGGAGAGGGAAGCTAAAGTGAGATCCTCTCCAAAAGTGCCCTTGAGGTCCTATTTATAGATTTTCTGGTCTGGCCTGCAAATAACCGGATTCCGCCTTTTAATTTTACTATCCGCACCCCAAATGGGTCTGCTAACAGCCAAACTCCGCTGTTTGGAGAGGCTAAGGGCATACCACCAAGGATGACAGAGTAATTTGACCCTATCGGCTTATGGGCAAGAAACTGCGAGAACCATTCGGTGGAGTGCTCTCGCGGTCCCTCTCGCGAGTCCTGCTCGCGGTAACTCTTCAAGGCGATCGCCCTGCGGGGACCTCGTCGGCCCCTTCCTAGCGGTATCTGCCGAGGTCCGGTCTCGCGAGGCCTGGATCTCGCGACCCCTCTCGCGTGAGTCCCTTTGGCTTCAACGACCGCTCGTCTCGCCAACCAAACCCTTCTCGCTCGCCCTTCAGCGAGCTTCGTTCCATTGCCTTCTTTAGACCATCTCTCTGCCTGGCGAATATCGGGGTTGTACATAATCCCCGCTCTTCGCGAGGACATTTGTGCTCGTGAAGAATCATCCAACCCCTGGTATTCGCCCGCTACTTGCTGATCTGTCGGGAATCTTTGGTGGGACCCCCTCTGGGTTATAAATATCGTCCCGAGTCCCCAGGGGCGTGTGCCGCCACTTCTTTTCTTTTCCCTTTGCCTGACACTGTAGCTGTCTGTAGAAGCCTCTTACTGAAGAAATCAAGGCTCGCATGAGGGAGGTGAGAGCCGGCGGGCTTCCTTCTACGGCCAAGGTCCCTGCCTGGATGAACCGGCCCCCTCCTGCCATGTCGCCGAAAGTTAAGAAGGCGAAGGCGGCTCGCCGAACTGGGGATGACTCCGCGATGTTGTACTCCTCCCCCGACGATCGCCATAACGAGAAGGTACGAGCCACCCCTCCCGTTCGCGTTAATAAAATTGCCTGTCATTCATTTCTACTCGCAGGATGCTTTGCCGAGCGAGAACGCTGGAGAACCCGCAGAGGGGTCTCGCAAAAGCCTGCAGGCGGACATGAACCTCGCAGGGAAGAACGTTAGCGGTACGCTCCTAATCTCGCGCGCCAGAATGTTTCTTGTCAACTATCTGACCTCCGTTCCTTACTTTTTACAGTCTCGCCCCTGAAATCTCCGACCCGCCAGACATCGCGGCCTCCGTCTCCGCTTCCGCCTCCTGACAAAATTATAGACAAGCCCGGATTTCAGCTCTTCACGAGCGAGGAGACCGGGGGCTCTGCGCCGCCGAAGATCCCTCCTACCAATAGTGCAGCCTACCCCGCCGGCTTGGGCAAATCTCTCTATCCTCACTACGGCAACGTGTTCCAGGGTCGTCCCTCGACCTCTCGCCCCCCGCTTGGTAAGTATTCTGACCTCGCCGTAACCCTGCGCGAACTTACGCGCGCCATCTGACCTCTTCGTAATATCTCGCAGACAATACCGAAAATCCGCCTACCGATTCTGAGCTGGGCGACGACGAGATGTCCCCTCTTCCGGACCAGGTGGAGGACTTCTTAGGGGATCCGCGAGACCCCGAGATGTTGAAGCAGCGAGCTGCGGATTTGCTGAGGAAACACGGGAGGATGCTGATGGACCTCAACATGCAGGCGAGGCGAGACAGAGAAGCTGCCGAGGACAGGCACGCAGTTTTGATGGAAGAATGTGCGAGGCTCCGGCAGGCGAGATAGCGTGACCAGGATGAGAGTGCGATGACGCCGAAGGTTCATATAGCTAGGATGAGAGACTACGCCTACCTCACGGACAGGGAGGGCCGATTAGCTGAGGAGTACTACAACTCCAGGGTACCGCCGAGATCCGGGTCGCGGGGTGGGGGCAGGTGGAAATGGCTACCCCATGATTCTCGCTAATTGTTATGTCGTGGACTTATTTGTAATGGATGTCGTCGTTGTTAGACAATCTCGCTACGACTCGTGACTCGCGCATCGGCCACTCGTTGGCTTTTATCTCTTTTGATCATAAGTGTCACTAGCTTTTATAAATTCTCGCTTGCTTCTAGTACCTCTATTTTGTTTGTTACGTTGTGCTCTCGGGGACCTTCTGTTCTCGCCGAATACATCTCGCGAGGTGTTGTTTGTGCTAACCCCGCAGGTTTCTCTCGCCCGCGGACATGATGTGATGTTTTTTCCTGCAGCCCGTGCCCGCCGGCGTTTGGACTTCTTCCCGCCATTTTGTTTTGGTTATAAATAGGTGGCCATAACTGAGTCAGCCACCGCATTTATTGTCAAACTTCTTCCTCCCCTGCTTCAGAGCTCTCGCTCCTTCCCGTTCTAGCCCTATTTTCTTTCTCGCAGGTTATCAGGATGGGTGGCGATGCTCATGAATCGGAGGGTCGGCGCAAGATTGCGAAGGCTTTCGCCGAGCACACCTTCTACCACTGCAATTTGACCGACGAGGAGTATCTCAGCGCGGTCGCCGACTTCATCACCCCCCCCCCCCCCCGTTCGAGGCACGTCATCCCAGCGAGGATGACGTGATCAACGCCCCTCGTACCGACGAGTTGGCCATCCCTAACGCCCACTTCGCGGTCGGCCTGCGTCTACCACTATGGTCGGAAGTTCGGCAGGTATGATCGTTCTCGCTCATTTCTTATTTTGTGCCGGTCTAGTCTCGCTTATCATTCGAACTAATCCTGATCTTCTCGCTGCTTGTCAGGTGTTCAAGCACTATGGCGTTGTTCTGGGCCAGCTCACTCCTAACGCCATGGCGGTGATCATAGCTTTTGCCTACTTCCTTCGTGAGGAGCGCATCGAGTTCAGCCTCCCGGTCTTCCGGAAGTTGTTTTCGTTACGTGCCTTCAAGGAGGGGACTGCCTACTTCGTGGGCTCAGGTCCTAAGGTGGATGAGACCGTCAACAAAGCCTACTTCTGGGCACAGAAGTTCCTTCTCGTCAAGGGGAACTTCGGAAATATCCCGTTCTCTCCAGTCCAGCGCGGCGAGACCACCTACCGACCCGCCGCTCTCGGAGGCCACGACGCCCTTCTCTACCAGTTCTTCCGCAAGAAGAACTTTGAGGTCGTCCATCTCCACCGCAATGTCGACAATCTTCTTCCCGTACTCGCCGGGGAAGGTAAAAGATCTCGCTCCATCATCGAACTCCCTCTCTCTTTTCCGGTACTCATACTTAATGAAGTTTCCACTATTTTCTAGGCGAGCGGGATCTTCCTCTCCATCCACCCTACGCGAGCAATCGTAAAACCGACGCTACCCTGACTCTCGCGACCATGGGGGCGGAGGCTTGCCGAGGCACCTCCTCTCCGGGTGAGCCCTCTTCTCACAAGAGATCGGGAGCCCCTGGTGGTCATGCTGTTCCCCCAAAGTCTCCGCAAAAGAAGAAGAGTAAGACGAGCGGGATCTCGCTCGCCTCCTCGAAAGGAAAGGAGCCCCGCGAGGCGGCTTTCGACGAGTTTAACCTCACCGCCCTCTCCGCAGGGGGTGAGGATGACGAGCCCTGCCAGGAGGTTTTCAGAACTTCCGTCCTGCCCATCCCCGTCAAACACTACAATTTCGGCCTCGGCCAGAGGCGTCGCGATGAGACCGACGAGCTCCTGGTTAACTGGAAGCCGGAGACCAACCGGGTGGACATCTCCAGCATCCTTCCCTCCTGGGTGGAGAAGGAGACCGTCAGCGGTCACGCCTTCGACCTCTCGTTCGCTCTCTATGGGCGTGAGGACGCGGGGTCTTATAAGGATGAGACCGCGAGAACCCTCACTTTTGAAAGCGCGAGGTCGCAGTTGCGCTCCGCCGAGCTCGCCCATATGACGGGGAGGCGTTGCTTACAACTGGAGATTCAGAACCTGGAGCTCGCGAGGCTCTATCAGGGGCTCCTTGCCGAGAACGCGCAGTTGAAGGAGAAGCTGCTCGCCGCAAAGGGCAGTGTGGTGAGTTAGACTTCCTCATCGTTCTTTCCTTCGGTTGTTTCAGCTTTTTAATCGAACTCAGTTGCAGGATGTCGATTCTACCAGGAGAGCCGACTCTCGCATCAAGGATTTGGAGGGCGAGGTGGCTGGGCTGAAGGCCCTAAACTGCGATCTCACTCGTGCCGTCGTTCCCCCCTCACCTCGCCGTCTGAAGGAAGATCGGTGAGCACGAAATGAAGAAGTTCGCTTGGAGTCTACGGATTCGGCTCGCTACATCTTCCAAATGATGAAGGCGACTGGCCTCTTAACCGCCGACGCGGCCGATCTGGACCTAGAAGATATCGTCCCCGAGCTCTTCCACCCGCTTTCGCCAGTGAAGAGCAGCGACGACGGGGAGGTTTCCGCGAGCGATCAGTGAGGCTTACAGCTTTATTTTGTCCGATTTTTTTTTTTTGGCTGGCGAGGTCGCCGCTTTATGTAAATCAGACTTTTTAAAGGAATGAATACAACTTATTTACTGTGTTGCGCTAGATTTTTTTGTATCGTTTTCTGCATTGATATCTCGCTCTTGCTTATCTCGATGTCTACCTATATGTAGGCAACTCCCGCGATGACCGTTCTCATGTTTTACGTTGCTTACTCCCGCGATGACAGTTCTCACGTTTTACGTTGTCGAATAGGCGAGTGCGGGACCTTTTCGGCTGCTCTGGCCTTCCGCCATTCACCTTAGTTACTATTCTTTTAGTCGCGCGTATTTTCTCTAGGTTTCGCAAGGCATTTTTTCTCTTGGCGAGAGCTCGCCTCTTACCCGGAACCGGCAACCTTTCTGTCGCGGACTGGATGTTCTGAATCACATAAGATTGATTCTCGCCATTCGCATAGTATCGTGTGAAATCTCTCTTTGCCGAGCGGGCCTGCCCACCGAGCGAGACGGAACCTTCCAGTTTAAAAACCTGTTATCCTTGCCAGCCTCTCCAGAGATCAACCTGAACCCCCCATCTAGGTGAGAGCCCGGGAGCGGAATCGATCTGGGGCAATCCAGCACCAACATATCCAGCCTTGCCAGCCTCTCCAGAGATCAACCTGAACCCCCCGTCTAGGTGAGAGCCCGGGAGCGGAATCGATCTGAGGCAATCCAGCACCAACATATCCAGCCTTGTCAGCCTCTCTAGAGATCAACCTGAACCCCCCGTCTAGGTGAGAGCCCGGGAGCGGAATCGATCTGGGGCAATCCTGCACCAACACATCCAACCTTGCCAGCCTCTCCAGAGATCAACCTGAACCCCCCGTCTAGGTGAGAGCCCGGGAGCGTAATCGATCTGGGGCATTCCAGCACCAACATATCCATCCTTGCCAGCCTCTCCAGAGATCAACCTGAACCCCCCGTCTAGGTGAGAGCCTGGGAGAGGAATCGATCTGGGGCATTCCAGCACCAACATATCCAGCCTTGCCAGCCTCTCCAGAGATCAACCTGAACCCCCCGTCTAGGTGAGAGCCCGGGAGCGGAATCGATCTGGGGCATTCCAGCACCAACATATCCAGCCTTGCTAGCCTCTCTAGAGATCAACCTGAACCCCCCGTCTAGGTGAGAGCCCGGGAGCGGAATCGATCTGGGGCATTCCAGCACCAACATATCCAACCTTCGTCACCCCGTCATGGCAGTAGTTGTAAGCATCACAAAAAGGAGTAAGACATTTAGTAGACAACAAAATAAAACTTTCAAGGGTAAAATCGTTTCAAATCATCCCCACTCCGAGCTCGGTCGAGAGGCACCCCCTCCACATCCTGGAGATGATACCCCCCTGACTTGAGCACCTCGCTTACAATATATGGACCCTCCCAGTTGGGGTTGAGCTTACCTACCGCGGCCCCTCTGCCGGCCGCATCGACCTTCTTCAGGACTAGGTCTCCTTTCTGAAAGTGCTTTATCTGGATATGTTTGTCGAAATATCGAGCCATTCGCCGCTTGACCTCTTCCTGCCTGATGGTGTCCAAGTCCCGGAGTTCTTCCACCAGGTCCAAAGACAGCCTCTGCTCCGCATTGTTATCTTCTAGCCACTCTTCATCCCCCTCGCTCGCAGCGATCACCCGGGGGGTCTTTACCTCAAACTCTATGGGTAGAACGACCTCGGACCCCTGAGAGAGCTTGAACGGAGTCTCCCCGGTGGCGGTATTCGGAGTAGTCCTCATGGCCTAGAGGACGGAGGGTAGCTGTTCCACCCAGTTTCCCCGGAGGTTTTCCACTTTCTTTTTTAATAGGTTAACGATTATTTTGTTTGCCGCCTCCACCTGCCCATTGCTCCTCGGGTGGTGGACCGATGCGAACCTGAGGTCAATGCCTAGTTGAGTGCAGAAGCCAACAAACTCTTCACTGGCAAACTGCGGCCCATTGTCTGTCACTATATCTAGAGGGAGCCCGTGCCGGCAAATTATGTCCCCCCACACAAAATTCCTTACAACCTGAGAGGTTACCTTAGCGAGTGCTTTCACTTCTACCCACTTAGAGAAGTAGTCGATCATGACCAGCAGGAACTTCCTCTGGCCGCTGGCTTGGGGGAAGGGACCGACCAGGTCCAACCCCCATATGGCAAAGGGCCAAGGAGCCGTGATGGTCCGGAGCCTTTGAGCTGGGAGGAGTTGGAGTGGAGCGTAGAGCTGGCAATTCGGACACTTCCTCGCGAACTCTGCCGCATCCTTGCTGAGAGTGGGCCAGAAGTAGCCTTGCCTCAACACCCTCCCTTCCAGGGTCCGACTCCCAGAATTACTGCCGCACTCCCCGGAGTGGATTTCTTCCAGGACTCTCGGAACCTCCTCCTCGGAAACACAATGGGCCAGGAGTCCCGAGAGGGTCTTCCTATATAGCCCTCCTGCATGTAAGGAATATAGGCGGACTTATACCTGAAGCGCCTCTTGTCCAAATCCTCTCCAGGGAACTTCCCGGAGGATAGGAAGGTGATGAATGGATCCATCCACGAGGCTCGTTGATCCACCTCCATCAATTCCCCTTCCTCGATGGAGGGCCGAAAGAGTTCTGAAGCCGTCCCTCCCGCTCGGGGACCGAACTTGGCTAAGAGGTCCGCCTGGGTGCTCTCCTCCCTTGGCACGTGCTTGATGGAGAAGGTGCGGAACTGCCCGATGACCCCCTTAACCTTCTCCAGGTATAGCTGGAGGGTCGGGTCTTTCGCTTCAAACTCTCCCTTGATTTGGCATGCCACCACCATGGAGTCCGTTGAGACCTCCACGTCCTGCACCCCTAGTTCCCGGGCCAGCCGAAGGCCTGCTATCACTGCCTCGTACTCAGCCTGGTTGTTGGTAATTGGGAAATGGATGTTTAAGGCTTGCTCAATCCGGGTCCCCTGGAGACTCACCAGGACTATCCCCCCTCCATAGGAGTACTTTCCCGAGGCTCCGTCCACCAACATATTCCATGCCTCTGGGGGAGGTGGCTCGTGCTCCCCCACCTCGGCCGCATAGTCGGTCATGAAGTCTGCCACCGCCTGAGCCCTGATGGACGTCATGGGCACGAACGTGATATTGAATTCACTTAACTCTACGGACGACTTTGCCAACCTTCCCCAGTGCTCCACCCCTTCCATGATTTTACGGAGCGGGTGGTCCGTCACTACCTTGATTGAATGGGCTTGGAAGTAAGGTCGGAGCCTCCGGGCCGATACCACCAATGCGAAGGCTAACTTTTCCAGGATCGGGTATCGGAGCTCTGCCTTCTTCAGCACTCGGCTGATGTAGTAGATAGGGAACTATTTCTTCCCCTCCTCCCGGATCAACACGGAACTTACTGCTTCGGAGCCTACCCCCAGGTACAGGGATAGGTCTTCTCCTGGCCTCGGCCCCTGGAGCAGAGGGGTTCGGGTGAGGTGTTCCTTTAGAGCCTTGAAGGCTTCCTTGCACTCCCGGGTCCATTCAAACTTCTTGTTGCCCCGTAGCACCTTGAAGAAAGGCGCACACTTTCCCCCTGCCTTGGAGAGGAACCTCCTGAGCCCAGCCAACTTCCCTGTAAGGCTCTGAACCTCCTTTGGATTCCTCGGCGACCCCAACTCCATTACCGCCTTAACCTTGTTCGGGTTAGGCTCCACTCCTCCGGGGGTGAGTAAGTGGCCTAGGAATTTTCCTCGGCTTGCCCCGAAGACACATTTCAAGGGATTGAGTTTCATCTTGTAGCGTCGCAGGGTCCCGAACGTCTCCTCAAGGTCTCGGAGGTGAGACCCAAGGTCTCGGCTCTTTACCATGAGGTCGTCAACATAAACCTCCAAGTTTCTTCCCTTCTGCTCGCGGAAGACTCTGTCCATCATCCTTTGGTATGTGGCACCTGCATTCTTGAGCCTGAACGGCATCATCTTATAATAGTAGCATCCATCCCCCATGATGAAGGAGACATCTTTGATGTCCGGGGGGTGCATGCGGATTTTATGGTAACCTGAAAAAGCATCTAAGAAAGACATCATAGGAAAACCGACGGCTGAGTCAACCAGCGCATCGATCCTAGGCAGGGGGTAACAATCCTTAGGGCATGATTTATTAAGTAAAGAAAAGTCAATACACATCCTCCATTTACCTCCTCCCTTCTTTACCATAACGATGTTGGAGACCCAGCCTGGATACTGAATCTCCGATACAAAGCCTGCCTGTAGGAGCTTGCTCACCTCCTCGCGGATGGGCCCTTCCAGCTTGTCGGCGGTGGACATTTTCTTCTGGCGGATGGGGTGGGTGCCGGGGTCGAGGTTGAGGTGATGGAAAGCCACATCCGCGTCGATCCCGGGCATTTCCGTGGCGCTCCAAGCGAAGACGTCTACGTTCTTCTACACGCACGCCAGGATCTCCGATTGATCTTCCGGGTTGAGTCCTCCATTGACCCGAACCTTCTCTACCACCCCTAGCCGGGTGGTGACCTCGAGCTCCACGACCTCGTCCGTAGCCTCCAGCCGGGACTGCTCTCCCCAAGCCCTCTCCTCCTCGGCACAAGTGAGAGCCTGGGTTCCTTCCTCGACTTCCTTCTCTATCACCATCAGCTCCTCCGCCCCTCCCTCCTGGGCCTTCTCTTCTTCTTCCTCTCCTTCCGCCCGGGGTCCCTCAGCTACCCCTTCCTGGGCATGAACTTCATCTCCCTCTATCTTCTCCTTGGCTACCTCCTTACCTCCGGCTTCGGCCACCTCCTCCATCATCTTATCCCACTCCTCAGCTTCTCCCATCCAGGAGATGGTGTTGACAGCCGTCACGTAGCACTGCCTTGCCACCTTGGGATCCCCCCTGATCCGCACCTGAACCCCTCCGTCGTTGAACTTAAGGCATTGATGAAAGGTGGAGGGGACACAGCGGAACGCGCTGATGAGTGTCCGTCCAAAGATGGCGCTGTAGCTGCTTGGAGCGTCCACTATGACAAAATGGCAGTTCCTGGACTGCCCACCCAGGGTCACATGAAGTCCTACTCCCCCTTCTACTTCTTTCCTCTCCCTCGAGAATTCAAACAGAGGGCAATCTGAGGCCAGCACCCTTCTGGGCTCCACCTCCATCCCGTCAAACGCCTTCTTGAAGATGACGTTGACCGAACTTCCGTTGTCCACTAGGATTCGGGAGACGGTGAAGTTCTCGATCGCCGTCTGAATGACCAGCGCGTCGCAGAATGGGTCCTCATAGCCCGGCATGTCCTTCTGGGTGAAAATGATTTTTTCGGCCGGGGGCGGAGCGGTGGATGTTGAAGCCACGCTCCGGCGGTAGATGGTATGGAGGCTAGCCTTGCGGGTCGCCTCCACCCCTACCCCCCCCCCCCCCCATGGATCACCCCGATCCCTCCTCTACTCCCCACATCGGCTCTATCCTCACACCTTTCCTCATCCTCCTCTTGAGGTTCGACCTCCACGATCCTCACTGGCTGCAGCTGCTGTGGCGCGGGCGCTCTGCCCCTCTTCACTTCCAGGAACTCCGGGAAAGTGTCCGTTGAGTGACCTTCCTCATCATGGAAGATACAATATGGCAACGTCACCTCCCCTACGTCGGCCTCCGCCACCCTATTACTTCTCCTCCTAGCGGCTGCTGTTTCCACCTCGCCTCTTCTTCCTCTTCCTCTTCCCCGGCCAATTGCCATGGCCTGTTGAGCTGGGGGAGGCATCTGCATCGGACCCTGCCTCCACCCTAACTGGGTGGGTCTCCATTGACCTCCGAAATGGTTACCCCTTCCTGGGCCGTAACCCCTTCCCTGCCCTTGCGTTCCTCCGCCTTGCGGCCTCCATCCCCCCTCCGGGGCCCGGGGCTCTTCCCTTCTCCTGACCTCCTGCTGCCTCACCTCTGGCTCACTGAGCTTTACTAGCCTCTTGGTGAGCTCCGGGTTGGCTTCTTCACTCGCGACTTCCTCTGACACCCTCTCCATCAGCTCTTCATAGGAGACCGGGGCCTTTCTCTTCAACGCCATCTTGAATAAACTCTCTTTCAACCCGACCGTGAAGGCAAGTTGGAGTGCAAACCCAGGCATCTCCTGAGTGAGCTGCACTTCCTCCTGGAACCGATCGGCATATTGAGCCAATGACTCCCTGGGCTCCTGCTCCACTTTGAAGAGGGAATCGGCGTCCTTCTTCCTCTTCTTTGAGGTCGAGAACCTCAGCAAAAAACTTCGGCGCAAGTCCTCGAACGCGTAGATTGATCCTGCAGGGAGCTGATGGAACCAGTCCCTGGCCTTCTCCTTGAGGGTGACGGCAAAGAGCCGACACTTGAAGGCATCTGACATCGGCCTGATGGAGACCGAGTTTTCGAAACTCTGCAGGTGCTGGACAGGGTCATCCCTACCGTTGTAGTACACCCGGTCCCACTCTTCGAACCCCCCTGGGATGGGTGCGGAAAGCACTAGCTCAAAAAAGGGGCTTCCCCCTCCTGTCACCTTTTCTGGCTCCACTCGCCCCCCAAGCTCTCTCGCTAGATTTGAGCTCGCCGGGACTGGACTCGCGAGGGCGGCGCTCGCCTGAACCACCCCGACCGTCGCCGCATCCTCCTGGCGAGCGCTCGCCTGCGCCGCGCTCGCTGGGAACGAGTTTGTCAGCACTAAACTCGCCAGCCCGGCGCTCGCCGGCACGGAGCTCGCCGGCCTCGGGCTCGCCGGACTGGCGAACAACACTCGCCCCTCCCTGTCCTGCCCTGATCCAACGACAACTTCCTTTCCAGCTCTTCCCCCCGGGGCATTCTCGCCAACCGTCGTTGGGGGAGGGGTCACCTGAAGTGCCGGGGTCGCGAACTCGCTTCGCAGAGCTGTGACCGTAAACGCCAAGGTGTCGAGCACCTCATTTCTGAAATCTGCGAGCATCCTGGCCATCGCCACCTGGGGTGTCTCGCCGAACTCCTCGCCTTGCTCTTCATCTCCCGCCATAACCCTTCTCTGGAACTTTCTTAAACCAGCCACGCTCCACGCTCACCGTACCAAAATGTTGAAACTGATTTCTCAGTCTCTTATGGAGCTCGGGGCCCTCACCGAAATGAGGGGCGGCTAGCCCTTACTGATCCCTCAGAGAAGACAATCGGAGAACAAAGAAAATGACTAAGACCTTAGTCACAGCGAGGAGGTCCCTCCACTAACCCGGAAGATCGTTGAGCGCTTCCCCTCCCAAACCAAAGCTGAGACTCGGGCACCTTGGAGAGCTCTGGAAATGCTAACCAAAGAAAGCCTAAGGAGAGGGAAGCTGAAGTGAGATCCTCTCCAAAAGTGCCCTTGAGGTCCTATTTATAGATTTTCTGGTCTGGCCTGCAAATAACCGGATTCCGCCTTTTAATTTTACTATCCGCACCCCAAATGGGTCTGCTAACAGCCAAACTCCGCTGTTTGGAGAGGCTAAGGGCAGACCACCAAGGGTGACAGAGTAATTTGACCCTATCGGCTTATGGGCAAGAAACTGCGAGAACCGTTCGGTGGAGTGCTCTCGCGGTCCCTCTCGCGAGTCCTGCTCGCGGTAACTCTTCAAGGCGATCGCCCTGCGGGGACCTCGTCGGTCCCCTCCTAGCGGTATCTGCCGAGGTCCGGTCTTGCGAGGCCTGGATCTCGCGACCCCTCTCGCATGAGTCCCTTTGGCTTCAACGACCGCTCATCTCGCCAACCAAACCCTTCTCGCTCGCCCTTCAGCGAGCTCCGTTCCATTGCCTTCTTTAGACCTTCTCTCTGCCTGGCGAATATCGGGGTTGTACAACTATATTCCTACATGCGTGAGTATGCGACTTCGTATTACACTCTGCCTTTGCAATCACTACGCAAGCTGTCATTTTCCTCATCCACATAAGGGATGGTTTACTTTGGACGAGCAAATGGTTAAGCCTGGGGCGGGGATGAGTCCGATATTTATAGTATTTTACGGACTCATCCGAGCTAGTTTTCACTCTTGTGCACTACACTTTGAGGCCATAATTGCATGTATTTCACTTATACACACTTTCACTGTAAGTGCACTATTTAGGCTCGTGGTGGTGTGCAATTTCTCTCTATATTGTTGGTGGTAAGCACTTGGTGCTCCCCATTCTTTTTCTAGTATTTGGATTGTGCTCGAGGTGTGTTCCCAACTGGTATTTTTGCTGTGCAGGTGTGCAGATCTCCTATGCTGTCTAGATTTCATTTTTGTAGGAATCGCATGGTCGTGCATTTCCTTGAAGTACGATCCCTGTGATCGTGCGCTTCCTACAATGCACCATGCTAGTGATCTGCCCCGCTAGTGTGTTTTGTTCGCGCACGGGCAGTTTTTCCCGTGCGTGAGTAAAATCGCATGAGCTCCGATTTTTGTCTAAATATTTAATGAAATAATTGCTCATGCATTTTTTTTCATGCACGGTTAGATTCAACGTGCATGAAGTATATCCACGATCTTCTCTTAATTGGCCTATTTTTCAGCGATGTGTCGCTGCCCGTGCATTTTGTCGTGCACGGTCGGTTTTGACCGTGCGTGAGTAAAATCGCACGGGCTCTTCTATTTGGTTTTTCTGGGCTTCCTGCGCGATAAGTATCACACAATCCATGCACGGTCGTGCGTTTGACCGTGCGTGCCTATTTTCTGCTCTGTTTACTATAAAAAGGCAGAATGTCGCTCAATTCTGGAGTCCCGCCAGTTTTTCGCGCCAAAGCTCCCAGCTCCGCCCCTTTTCGACACTCCACCACCGCCCACCCTAAGGAGGAGCTCCAGGCACCATTTTCTTGCAAATCAAAGGCTAGGACTTCATCCTTGGCCTCCTCCATCACTCGTATGCTCCCAAGCTCCGTACCTTGTGATTTCTCGATGCATTCTCAGAGTTCTCCGGCAAGATCTTGATAAAAGCTGATAAATGAAGAAAACGGGTAACATAGAAGGAGGTGACAACTCTTCTGGACCTCGGGCGACAGTTGAAAACTGAGAACGGATGAGGCTTGATAACCCTACTATTCCAGCCGCGAATCTTCAATGAGTCTTTGCACTTTGGTTGTATTCTTACCTCCTTTGTATTGTTGCAGTAAGTTCTTGTTGAATGTTGTGTTGTATGAACGATGATTGCTGAATGTTGTGTTATTTAGTTTTTTTCATGCTATGTGAAATCGTCTTGTGGTTTATGCAAGTGAGGAGTGCCCCCATTCCATCCTCCATGCCACCGCCGCGTTGAGTTTGTCTCACTAGCAATTGATAGTGGCGTGCTTTGTGACGAGGTGCTTCCGGCCCTCATTCCACCCTCGCTCTCACTCCATCCTCAAGCTACTCGTCCATCCACATTGCGAAGCGGTGCTAACGGCCTGTATAATCATCTCACCTAGCCAAGATGTTCTAACGACCCTCACTTCAATTCCCTAGCCTACTCATCCATCCACCAGCCGAAGGAAAGCATAGCGGCCTGCAATGGTCCCTCTCGCTAAGCGAAGCGGTGTTTGTAACCCGCATTTTCTCGTTTAGTTTTATTGTTATAAAAAATATTCAACTCAAAGTCCTATTAAGAAAACTCTTCGATTAAGTATTTCATTACGATCATAAACCTTGACTCCATCTTGCATTCCTCTGAGATCAATACATGGGGGTTCCTCCCATTTTATATTACTTGTGCGATCGGTACACTTGCTGTGAGTGCATCACTGAGCTATAAATAAGACCACCCCTTTGCTTTTCTTATAAATAGGACACCAAGGGTACCGGGAACTGCACTTTTGGATGAGCTTTTGGAACCCCATTTTTGAATACTTGGACCCATCATCCTTGGTCGTCACTCTTGATACTCGCCAAGTTGGTGTCTTCCTCGTACCCTATTCGGGCATCTTTAGTTGTGAAGGGGAAGTCTCTTCTGAGCTTTTGGGTACGTGGTGGGACCACCCTACTATAGAACTTGGGGTCCTGTTGTTGCTCTTTTAGCCTCTTCGTCGTTGTCCATCAAGCCATCAAGCCAGATCGCTATATGAGTGACCTTTGGTTGCATTGATCAAAATATTTGGAGCTAGGATTTTCCTGGCTTCAACACTTTGGTGCGGTGAGCGTGGATCGTAGTCAGATGAGGAAAGACAAGCAAGAAAACGAGATAGTCGAAGTTGACAATCATGAAGGAGTTGTCGGCAACTCGATAGAAGGAGGAGAGTATGTGACAAATGTGAGTTTTGAGGAATTTGAGCGCCGAATGGAGGGAATCCTGCGAGCAGTGTTGCTTCCTCTCATAGAGTGCACGCCGACCTCTGCCCATCGCATGACTCTGTCAAAAGATGGTGGTCCCTCTCGGAGAGCAGGGCAGGATCATATGAAGGAAGAGTCGGAGCGAATAAGGAGGCTGTAGTTCTACCAGTCGAACTTGCAGGGAATCCAATTCCGCGATGCAGAGAATCCGGCGAGATTCCATGATCCTCGCCTATATGGCGAGTATGGTGGGGTTTCTTGCCTGGCCGAAGATCATCGCCAGCAAGGTGGGAGGATCCCATTTTATGAGGAGATCCTCTCTACCCCCGTTCCAGAGGAGTTCAGGGAGCCAGATATGAGTTACTACTTTGGGAGGGATGATCCTATCCACAACCTCCAATGGTTTGAAGATGTTATCTCCATGCAAACCATGTCAGATGCCTTCAAATGCAGGCTCTTTGCCATCACCTTTAGGGGAAAGGCCGGAGATTGGTTCCACCAACTAGCGGGAGGTTCTATCTATTGCTTCGAAAACTTGCATCAGGGAGTAGCAATGCGTTTCGACACGACGAAGAAGAGGAAGAAAGATGTGACCCCCTCTTCTATCTAGTGCAAGGGGTGCGGAGACTTTGGGAAACTACATCGACTGTTTCCAAGAAGAAGTTCTGGACTTCCAAGAGGTGGATGGATTCAGCATGCATCTAGCCCTGACATTTGTCCTACGAATTTGGCCTACGAAGAGCCCTGACATCCGGGAGTGCCTCTTCAAGCTAGAGATCAGCAATGATTCCCATGTCGTACGAAGAGCTGATCGAGCGAGCAAAGAAGTTCATCCAGGAGAGGCCTCGAATTGCGGTTTGCTGGACAAGTCCACCAAGTTGACTAGGGAGGAGGAAGAGGAAGAGAAGGCCCCCGTTCATGGGAAGAAGGAAGAGTGCCTAAGGAAAGATGGGATCAAGAGAGAAAAGCGGAGGAAGGAAGAGCCTAAGAGAGAGGATCCAAGGAGGCATGAGGTAAGGGGACCCCTGGTGGCTCTGGAGCGTTGGGAGGAGGAAAGGAGGCACCATATCCCTGTAAATAGACCACGATGGAGGCCAGTAGGTAGACCCCAACGTCAAGGTCCGGGAAGAAGATTCTCTTCAGAAAGAAGAAATTTCAACCAACCGGAGAGGCGTCAGGAAAGAGGACGTGAGGAAGCGATTGTCTTTGCCTAGCGGGGTAACAGGTCGGTCCGAAGGAACCAACAAAGAAGGACACAAGCGGAGGGTATTCCCCTCTATTGTGAGCTACATCAAGTGGAGGGGCATGTAACGATGACTTGCCCTGACTTCTAGGAAGCTAGGAGAAGGCTAGCTGCCGGAGATGGAGGAGGGAAACAACGAAGGCAGGAAGTCCCTGTCGAGCCAAAGGCAGTGCAAGCCATTGATCGAAGGAGGAATGAAGATAGAATAGACCATGGAGGTCGAGGAGAAGTAGCCCAAGGAGGAGTAGGAGCAAGAGTGAGGTTGATCAACGAGGGAGCAGGGCTAGGAGCTTTGTTGAAACAACCCTATTACTGATTTGGGCTAGGATCACTATCTGTTGACTAGGATCAAGATGACCCCAATGTATAGTCAATGGGTGAAGAGTTTAGGCTGTTAGAACTCAAGAAAATATTCAGGTTCTGCGTTCGATGAACGGCTTGCTCTCTGCGTTCGACGAATGGCTTGCTCTCTGCGTTCGACGAATGGCTTACACTCTGCGTTCGACGAACGGCTTGCTTCTATCTCAGCGTCTCAGCATCTCAGCAGTTGTTGAACCTCGTCTCAGCGGTCGACGAACAGTCTCAGCGGCTCAGCGGTCGACAAAATTATTCAGTCTCAGCGGTCGACAATTTTGCTCAGTTCATCGGTCGAAGAATTTGCCCATTCGACGAACTCAGCTCTGCGTTCGAAGAATACGTATCAGATGTTCAGATCGACGAAAGATCTTCTCAGCTCAACTAATTCAACTCTTCCAGCCAGATTCAGTTGAGGTCGACGAACTCAACATTGTGTTCGACGAAAATCTTGAGATCGACGAAAATGTTGAGATCGACGAAAATTCTTGAGATCGACGAAATTACTTATTTCTGTTCAGAACTTCAGAAGGATTATTTTATTTCATTCTCTGAACTCAGATCTTTCACTAGCAACGACTCTTTTATATCATATAAGTAAGGATTTTATCTTTCCTTTTATTATTTCGAGAATATAGTCGTTGACATTTAGCTGAAAATGACTATTCGTGGAAAAGGAAAAAGGTAAACGACGTATCAGATCTACAGTACCAGATATATCTCTTCAGAATATTATATTCCTTAATTTAAGGGATTTGCATTTAAAATCTGTCAGAGATTTCAAAAGTGAATAAGGAAGAAAATATACAGTATCAATATAAACAGTTTTTCATGACAACAGTACAGAACATCATCACATATAGCTATACATGAAAAACAAAGAGAAAGAGGAATACAGTCAAGAAAAAATATATAGCAAGATAGAAAAGAAGAGATCAGTCGACAGAGAAGAATACTATTCTTCAGAAAGTTACAGGAAGAAAAAGAAGAACAAAAGCATATCATCTTCATCTTCTTCCTCAATCAGCATTCATACACTGAGAACATCAACATTATTCTCTTAGTTTCTGCTGCAAGACCAGATCTTCAAAAGAGCAACAAATAATCTGAGAAACATTTGCCTCTTAGATTTATCAGCTATCAGGAAGAGAAAGGAAGATCTATTTTCAAGTGAAAGCTCCAGCCATCTACTCTCAACAATTTTATATCAGACAGAGGATCTTTACATCATCAAATCCACTAGAGTATTTTCTCAGAATATTGACAGAGAAGAACTTCACAACCCTTCTTATCCCCTCTTGTACAGGGTTATAACTCCCTTCAAAAGTTAACCCATTGGTGGCAGGGCACCTGATCAAAAACCTGTAGTTGGGTTAGAGCACCTGATCAAAAGCTCCCTTGGTGTTTGGACACCTGAACAAAAACCCCTTGGTGATAGGGCACCTGATCAAAAACCTAGTGGATCATACCAAGTGTGTTAGAAGAGTAGACGTACCCAGGTTTATTGGGGAATTACTATAAAAATCCTTGTGTCCTTTGTGTGTGATTTTCTCTGTGCTGTGTTGTGTGCTTTGTTTCTTTATTTAGTTTTTATAAATCACTCTGCTACACATATATATAACACTATTTTAAATCTGCTATAAAATTAAGTGAACAGTTTTTAATACTCTATTCACCCCCCCCCCCACCCCTCTAGAGTAAATCTAAGATCTAACCTCACCTTCAATTGGTACCAAAGCGTGGTTGATTATATCAATCACTTTCAACTGATATCATTTGCACTTTCAATTGGTAGTAGAGGGTAGTTGATTTTATATACAGGCTAACACCTGAATCATAAAAATCAATTAGATCTTAAATTTATTTTAGAGTTTTATTTTTATTTTTCTTAAAAACTCATGGCATGGAACAAAGAATATTCTAGCACAAGACCTACTATGTGCAATCTCAATAAGTTTGCACTATGGAAAGCAAGGATTAGATTGTACATGAATTCTATTGATGAAGAAATCTTTAATGTTATTTTGACAGGACCTCCAGCTCCTACAGCAACAGCTAGTGCTGAAACCACAACTAACAACAATGCTGTTCCACCGCCTGAGTGGACAGATGCACAGAAGAAGCAGAGAAGTGCAGATGCCAAAGCCATGAACATATTGGTACAAACAATGTCTGATGACATTTTCCAAAAAGTGGTGGAATGCACTTCAGCCAGGGAGATCTGGATCTCACTCAACAATATGGTTGAAGGATCAGCAGATGAAAGAAAGGACAGAAGATCTCACCTTATCTCTCAATATGAGAACTTCAAGAAGGGAGAAAATGAAAGTGTAGCTGATATGTACAACATGCTCAACCTCATAATAAATGAGCTGAAGACCTTGGACAAAGTGATCTCCATCACTGAGATCAATAATAAGATCCTTATATGCTTCCCCAGCACATGGGACTCTAGGATCTGGCCAATCAAGGAAGCCAGAAGCCTTAATGAGATCTCAACTGAGACCTTGTTAGGCAAACTCAAATCCTATGAGCAGCTTATCAAATCTAGAGAAGCTAAACAATCTACATCATCTCCAGCATCCAAGAAGGAGAAAAGCATAGCTTTCCAAGATACTGAAGAAGAAGAAAAGGCTCCAGGAGATATGGAGTTCATGAGCCTTCTAGCCAAAAGGTTCTACAAGATGGCCAAGAAGGACTTTAGAAAGAAGGACTCCAGATCCAAAGAAAAACCAAGGTATGACAAATCAAGTTCTAAAGAAATAATTTGTTATGGCTGCAGGAAACCTGGGCACAGTCTTACAGAGTGTCCAGAGAATCAGAAGAAGGAGAAGAGAAAAGAGAAAGAAGACAAGAGGCACTCCAGCAAGTCTTCCTCCCACAAACACAAACACAAGGGAAGAGGATTTCTGGCTGAAACTTGGAGTGAAACTGAGTCAGAGTCTTCATCCAGTTCTTCTGATGATGAAGAAGAATCAAAGGAGAATGTCCAATGCCTGATGGCCATTTATGACTCAAGCAGTGAGTCAGAAAGTGCATCTTCATCCAGCTCTTCTGATGATGAGGATGATGAAGAAGAAAAGAATTTCTGCATGATGGCTATCAATGCCTCAGTAAACAACTCAGATAAAGAAGAATCAGAATCAGAAGCTGACAATGATGTTGATCAGGTAATCTCTAATTTTGATTTCAATTCAATTGAATTCAAAGATGAATTCAAGATTCTTTGCTTAGACTTAATAAAATCTAAGAAGGAAATAATCACTCTCAGAAATAAGCTTGCTGAAATGAACAAATTAAGTGAAGATAATGCTATTCTTAATAAAGATTTGGCTGCCTCTAGAGAACATATTATTCTCATTGAGAATAAACTATCTGAGGCTAAGAAATTTGAAGAATACCTAAATGGGAGAAGCATCAAACTGATAGACATTACAAGCACAGTAAATGCCAGATTAAGTGGCAAACTAGGCTTGGGTGCATCATCAAGTGAGCCACCTCTGATTAAGAAAAACATACTTTCTACACCTATAAAATTCATTTCTGCTAAGAGAAAAGAGGTTGTAGATGTAAATAAAAACATTTCAAGCAAGGCTGTTAAGAATAAAGGAATTCCGCAGAATTCGTCGAACGGAGCTCGACGAAATGAATTCACTTCGTCGAACGGAGATCGATGAACTCTGAAGACAGATTTCCAGTATAGTTATTATTTGAACGGCGCTTGACGAAAGCACATTCATTCGTCGAACGGCGATCGACGAACTTAGCCCAATTCGTCGAACAGAAAATATACAACAAATCTGAAAAATTCTTATTCTTCACATACTAAGAATCCTTTCACTGAATGGATAATTCCTCCAAGGAGATATCATCCACAAGGTTATAAGGATCAGCCTGAAATGTCTTTTATTTCAGAGTTTTGTGGTAATACAAAAGGACCCAAGGTAGTCTGTGTTGGAACAACCCTATTACTGATTTGGGATAGGATCACTATCTGTTGACTAGGTTCAAGTTGACCCCAATGTATAGTCAATGGGTCAAGGGTTTAGGCTGTTAGAACTCAAGAAAGTATTCAGGTTCTGCGTTCGACGAACTCCATTCTAAGTTCGATGAACGGCTTGCTCTCTGCGTTCGATGAACGGCTTGCTCTCTGCGTTCGACGAACGGCTTACTCTTTGCGTTCGACGAATGGCTTGCTCTCTGCATTCGACGAACGGCTTACACTCTGCGTTCGACGAACGGATTGCTTCTATCTCAGCGTCTCAGCGTCTCAGCGTCTTAGTGGCTCAGTGGCTAAGCGGCTCATCGGTCGACGAATCCTTCCATTCGACGAACTCAGTCTGCGTTCGACGAATATCTTCAGATCGACGAGCACAGCTCTGAGATCGACGAAATTTGTTGAGATCGACGAAAATTTCTCTACAGCAGATTTATTTCAGACAGATTATATTATTCATTCTCTGAACTCAGATCTCTTCTGCAACGGCTCTATTCTTCCAGATAAGTAAGGATAATATATTTCCTTTTATTATTTCGAGATTATAGCCGTTGACATTTAGCAGAAAAGGACTGTTCATGGAAAAGGAAAAAGGTAAACGGCGTGTCAGATTTACAGTTCCCAGAATAACTCTTTCAGAATATTATATTCCTTAATTTAAGGGATTTGCATTTAAAATCTGTCAGAGATTTCAAAAGTGAATAAGGAAGAAGATATACAGTATCAATACACACAGAGTTTTTCACGACAGGATTATTACAAAACATATCATATATAGCTGTACAGGAAAAACAAAGAGGAAGAAGAAATAGGCGGGAAAATGTTACAGGAAGAAAAAGAAGAACAAAAAGCAGATCATCTTCATCTTCTTCCTCAAGCAGCATTCATACACTGAGAACATCAACTCTACTCTCTCAGTCATCAGCTACTAGATCAGATCTTTAGAGAGCAACAATAATCTGAAGAACTTATTCTTCCAGATTCATCAGCTACAGCAAGATCAATTTGTTTCAAGAGAAAGCTCCATCCTCAAGCTGTCAAGCATTTTATATCAGACAGAGGAGCTTTACATCATCAAATCCACTAGAGTCTTCTCTCAGAATATTGACAGAGAAGAACATTCAAACCTTCTTATCCCCTCTTGTACAGGGTTATAACTCCCTTCAAAAGTTAACCCACTGGTGGCAGGGCACCTGATCAAAAACCTGTGGTTTGGTTAGAGCACCTAAACAAAAGCTCACTTGGTGTGTGGACACCTGAACAAAAACCCCTTGGTGATAAGTGACCTGATCAAAAACCTAGTGGATCCTACCAAGTATGGTAGAAGAGCAGACGTACCCAGATTTATTGGGGAACTACTATAAAAATCCTTGTGTCCTCTGTGTGTGATTTTCTGTGTTGTTGTGTTGTATGCTGATTTCGTTATTTATTTTATAAATCACTTAGCTGTACACATATAAGTATCACTATTTTAAATCCGCTATAAAATTAAGGGAAAAGTTTTTAATACTCTATTCACCCCTCCCCCCTCTAGAGTAAATATAAGATCTAACCTCACCTTCAATTGGTATCAAAGCGTGGTTGAGTATACCATTCACTTTCAACTGATATCAATTGCACTTTCAATTGGTATCAGAGGTTGGTTGATTTTATATACACGCTAAAACCTGAATCATAAAGATCAATTAGATCTTAAATTTATTTTAGAGTTTTTTTTTGTTAAAAACTCATGTCACAAAACAAAGAATATTCTAGCACAAGACCTCCTACGTGCAATCTCAATAAGTTTGCACTATGGAAAGCAAGGATTAGATTATACATGAATTCTATTGATGAGGAAATCTTTACTGT
Source organism: Dactylorhiza incarnata (assembly GCA_033032865.1). NCBI lineage: Eukaryota > Viridiplantae > Streptophyta > Magnoliopsida > Asparagales > Orchidaceae > Dactylorhiza > Dactylorhiza incarnata. The sequence goes on from JAWHQI010000015.1 coordinate 11,477,811, forward strand.
CATTTTGACAGGACCTCCTACAGCAACAAATAATTATACTGCTTGACATCCTGAGTGGACAGATGCTCAAAAGAAATAGAAGATTGCAGATTCCAAAGCAATGAACATTTTGGCACAGTCAATGTCTGATAAGACATTCCAGAAGGTTGTGAAATGCATATCAGCCAGGGAGATCTAGAGTTCCCTCAACAACTTGGTTGAAGGCTCTGCAGAAGAGTGAGAGTCTTCATCCAGTTCATCAGATGATGAAGAAAAATAAATGACAAGGACCAATGTTTGATGGCAATATATGACTCAAACAGTGAGTCAGAATATGGAACATCATCCAGCTCCAGTGATGATGAAGAAGAAAGGAACTTCTGCATGATGGTTACCAATGCCTCAGCAAACAATTCAGAAGAATCAGAATCTGAAAATGATGCAGATCAGGTAGTATCTAACCTTGATTTTAATTCCACTGATTTCAAAGATGCTTTTAAAATTCTCTGCTTAGATTTAATTGAATCTGAGAAAGAAATCACATCTTTCAGAATAAAGTTAACAGAAATAAACAACTTAACTTCTGAAAATACTTTAAAAACATCAGAAGATCAAATTATTCCTTTAAAAAATAATTCAATTAAGGCTAAATTGTTTGAACAAACTCTTAATGAAATAAATATCAAATTAATGAATATCACAAGCACTAACATTGCTAGATTAAATGGCAGCAAATATAGCTTAAGATTTTCATCTAATATATCTCATATTCAAAAGAAAAATAGTCCAACTACATCTATAAAATTTGTTTATACTAAGGAAAAATAAGTAGCAGAAGACTTAGTAAAAATCACTGAAATTTTGTGTGTTCAACAAAATTTGTCGAACAAAGATCGACGAAATCAAATGACTTCGTTGAACGTAGATCGACGAAAGCCAAACACAGAAATCAAACATAATATTCTTATAATCAGAGCTCAACGAATCAAAGTTCAACAAACTCTGAACACAGAAAATAATTATAATTATTCCTTAATCAGAGATCAACGAAATCACTGCACTCTGTCAACCCGAGATCGACAAAATCAGAATAGTTTATCAAACATTTATCTTAATGATTATCAAGAAAAAATTAAATTAGTATCAAACATATATTTTAATGATCATAAAAGAAAACTTTCAATTGGTATCAGAAGTCTGATTTTAAAGATTTCAATTGGTATCAGAAATCAGATTTCAATTGGTAAAAAAAATTTCAATTGGTAAAACACTTAACAGATACAAAGGCCAAATATAACTATAAGGCAATGCTTAAACCTATTATAAATCTATTAACTCCAATTGCAATTAAACAAGCAGTTATAAGATTCGTTTGAATTTTTCTATCTTAAAAACAAAGTCAGATAACTTCAAAGCTCTTACAGACTTTCTCCAAAATCTTGTTGAGCATTCTACTCAGATTACATAGATCAGAAATGATCAGGGCACTGAGTGTGAGTCTCATCTGATAAGGGGATTCTTTAGAAGGAAGGTGTCAGGCAATGTTTTTCTGATCAAAAAATTCCTTAGAATCCATTAAAAGTTGTAGCAACTCATCATATTTATGGAATCCTATTAAAGCAAAATCTAGGATATTTTCCTTCAAATAAAGCATAGAGGATTTATAACAAATCTACTCTTAAAATAGAAAAGTCCATGCATTGTTGGAACTAACCTATCAAATGAGGAGAGGAACACCACTTATACCAGAGACACTTTGCAGGTACAATGACAATCTTGCATCCTTTCCTACCTTCATCAAATGTCCCTTCTTCAAGGGGCCTAGCTTCAGGCCTTCCTAAAACTAGGTAAGGGGAGAAGTTCTATGAAGAAGCTCCATATGATGCAATGTTTTGCTCAGGGGGAGATGTTCTATGAACTAGGCAGGGGGAGATAGTTTCATGGGGAGAAAGCTGAAGAACCTCCAGTCTCAGGGGGAGATACTCTCAGGGGGAGATGCTTTCAGAAAGGGCAAGATGACTTATGAAGAAGCTCCACATATGTTGTAATTTCAGATGCAGTGTTTGCATATTCAGATTATAAAGCTGTTCAGATCAATAAATTCAGAAAGCTGAAATATAGCAGATACAAGCTCAGCTAATCAGAATTCTGAAAAATCAGAGAAAGGCAATTTCAGAATTCAGAATTCAAAAATGTCAGAATTCAGAGAAAGACAAAGGTTCTTTTTATTAGTTTTATTTTAATGTAAAAATCTCAAAACTCATAGTATCATAATTTATATCTGATGAAATATTTAAAAACAATCAGATATATATGCTCTGTTGTTTTGTTATTCAATTTTTGTCAAATAGTGTCCAAACCCAAATAAGGGGAGATTGTTGGAATAACCTTATTACTGATTTGGGCTAGGATCACTATCTGTTGACTAGGTTCAAGTTGGCCCCAATGTATAGTCAAGGGGTCAAGGTTTTAGGCTGTTAGAACTCAAGAAAGTATTCAGGTTCTGCGTTCGATGAACTCCATACTACGTTCGACGAACGGCTTGCTCTCTGCGTTCGACGAACGGCTTGCTCTCTGCGTTCGACGAACGACTTGCTCTCTGCGTTCGACGAACGTCTTTCTCTCTACGTTCAATGAACGGCTTACACTCTGCGTTTGACGAACGGCTTGCTTCTATCTCAGCGTCTCAGCAGCTCAGCGGTCGACAAATCCTTCCGTTCGACGAACTCAGTCTGCGTTTGACGTATATCTTCAGATCGACGAACACGGCTCTGAGATCGACAAAATTTGTTAAGATCGACGAAAATTTCTCTACAGCAGATTTATTTCAGACAGATTATATTATTCATTCTCTGAACTCAGATCTCTTCTGCAACGGCTCTATTCTTCCAGATAAGTAAGGATAATATATTTCCTTTTATTATTTCGATATTATAGCCGTTGGCATTTAGCTGAAAAGGACTGTTCATGGAAAAGGAAAAAGGTAAACGTCGTGTCAGATTTACAGTTCCCAGAATATCTCTTTCAGAATATCATATTCCTTAATTTAAGGGATTTGCATTTAAAATTTGTCTGAGATATTAAAAGTGAATATGGAAGAAGATATACAATATCAATACACACAGAGTTTTTCACGACAGGATTATTACAGAACATATCACATATAGCTGTATAGGAAAAACAAAGAGGAAGAAGAAACAGTCGGGAAAAAGTTACAGGAAGAAAAAGAAGAACAAAAAGCAGATTATCTTCATCTTCTTCCTCAAGCAGCATTCATACACTGAGAACATCAACTCTACTCTCTCAGTCATCAGTTGCTAGATCAAATCTTCAAAGAGCAACAATAATCTGAAGAACTTATTCTTCCAGATTCATCATCAACAGGAAGATCAATTTATCTCAAGAGAAAGCTCCATACTCAAGCCGTCAGGCATTTTATATCAGACAGAGGAGCTTTACATCATCAAATCCACTAGAGTCTTCTCTCAGAATATTGACATAGAAGAACATTCAAACCCTTTTTATCCCCTCTTATACAGGGTTATAACTCCCTTCAAAAGTTAACCCATTGGTGGCAGGGCACCTGATCAAAAACCTGTGGTTTGGTTAGAGCACCTGATCAAAAGCTCACTTTGGGTGTGGACACCTGAACAAAAACCCCTTGGTGATAGGGCACCTGATCAAAAACCTAGTGGATCCTACCAAGTGTGGTAGGAGAGTAGACGTACCCAGGTTTATTGGGGAACTACTATAAAAATCATTGTGTCCTCTATTTGTGATTTTCTGTATTGTTGTGTTGTGTGCTGATTTCTTTATTTAGTTTTATAAATCACTCTGCTATACACATATAAGTATCACTATTTTAAATCCACTATAAAATCAAGGGAAAAGTTTTTAATACTCTATTAACCCCCCCCCCCCCCCCCCCCCTCTAGAGTAAATCTAAGTTCTAACCTCACCTTCAGTCTGGGTAAAAAACAACTAATTTATATTTCTATTTTGCAAGTACACAGCTATCCAAGCAAGAATGAACAATGGTATTTGGATAGTGGCTGTTCAAAACACATGACAGGAAACAAGGCCAACCTGAATAACTATAAGGCAAAGCTTGGACCCAAGGTGATATTTGGAGACTCCAACTGTGGACAAACCAAAGGCTATGGATAGATCAAAGTTGGAGCAGTGACCTTCAAGGAGGTAGACTATGTCAAGGGTCTGAAGCACAACCTCATCAGCATAAGCCAGTTATGTGATGAAGGTTATCAGGTAACTTTCAATCATTCCTTATGTCTTATTACCAATAATAAAAACATTAATGTGTAATCTGGTATTAGACATGGAAATATTTATTTAGTCAATTTTGACTCTGCCAATTCTGATATTTGCTTATTCAATTCTATAAGTAAAACAAATGAATTATGACATAAAAGGCTTGGACATATTAACCTTAGAACTATATCTAAGCTTTCTAAGGACAATCTTGTTAGAGGACTACCTTCTGGTTCATACAAGAAGGAAGGACTCTGCGGGGCTTGTCAATTAGGTAAGCAAACTAGAAGTAGTTTTAAATCTTTATCCAAGAGTGATTCACCTAGGATTTTGTATTTACTGCACTTGGACCTTTTTGGACCTACTACAATACAAAGTCTAGGAGGGAAAATGATACAAATGACAAGGATCAATGCTTGATGTCTATTTATGACTCATGCAATGATTCAGATCATGCCTCATCATCCAGCTCCAGTGATGATGAAGATGATGAAGAAGAAAGAAATTTCTGCATGAGGGTTATCAATGCCTCAGGAAATAATTCTGAAGACTCAGAATCCGAAACTGATGCTGATCAAGTAATATCTAACAATTCAAATGATTTTAAAGATAAATTTAAAACTCTTTGTCTAGATTTAATTAAATCTGAGAAGGAGATAATCTCTCTCAAAAATAGGTTGGTTGAAATGAATCAACTGACTAAAGATAATGCTAATCTTAAGAAAGAATTGGCTGCCTCAAAAGAACATATTGTTTTCATTGAGAACAAGTTATCTGAGGCTAAGAATTTTGAAGAATCCCTAAATGGGAGAAGTATCAAACTGATGGACATCAAAAGCACAGTGAATGCCAGACTCAATGGCAAACTAGGCTTGGGTGCATCATCAAGTGAGCCACATCTTTTTAAGAAGAACATTCTATCTACACAAGTAAAATTCATTTCTGCCAAGAGCAAAGAAGCAGTAGTAGTTGATAAGAACATCTCAAGTAAGGATGTTAAGAATAAAGGAATTCAACAGAATTTGTCGAATGGAGCTCGACGAAATCACTTCATTTCGTCAAACGGAGATCGACGAAAGCTGAGCACAAAATTTCAGTATAGTTATCTATCGAACGGTGCTCGACGCAATTACTTCAATTTGTCGAGCAGCAATCGATGAACTCTGAAGCCAGACCTTCAGTATAGTTATTATTTGAACTGCGCTCGACGAAATTACTCCAATTCGTCGAACGACGATCGACGAACTCACCAGAATCCGTCGAACGGAAAATATACTGAATTTCAATAGACTTCTTATTCTCAATATACTAAAAATCCTTTCACTGAGTGGATCATTCCTCCAAGGAAATATCATCCACAAGGCTATAAGGATCAGCCTGAGATGTCTTTCATTTCAGAATTTTGTGGAAAGACAAAAGGACCCAAGGTAGTCTGGGTCAAATACAACTAGTTTATTGTTTATATTGTGCAGGTACAAGGATATCCAAACATAAGAGAATAATGGTATTTGGATAGTGGGAGCTCAAAGCATATGACAGGAAACAAGGCCAACTTAAGCAATTACAGGGCAAAGCTTGGAGCCAAAGTGATTTTTGGAGACTCCAACTGTGGACAAACCAAAGGATATGGACAAATCAAAGTTGGAGCAGTTACCTTCAAAGAGGTAGCATATGTCAAGGGTCTCAAGCATAACCTCATTAGCATAAGCCAGTTATGTGATGAAGGTTATCAGGTAACTTTTAACCATTTATTATGTCTTATTACCATTAATAAAAACATTAATGTGTTATCTGGTATTAGACATGGAAATATTTATTTAGTAAATTTTGACGCTGCCAACTCAGATATTTGTTTATTTAATTCTATAAGTAAAACAAATGATTTATGGCATAAAAGGCTAGGACATATTAACCTTAGAACTCTCTCTAAGCTCTCCAAGGACAATCTTGTTAGAGGACTACCTTCTGGTTCATACAAGAAGGAAGGACTCTGCATGGCTTGTCAACTAGGAAAGCAAACCAAGAGTAGTTTTAAATCTTTATGCAAGAGTGATTCACCTAGGATTCTGTACTTACTGCATTTGGATCTCTTTGGACCCACTGCAATACAGAGTCTAGGAGGGAAGCATTATTCTTTAGTTATTGTAGATGACTTCTCAAGATTCACTTGGGTGTTCTTTCTTAGGAACAAGTCTGACACCTTCAGTGTTCTGACAGACTTTCTCAGGTCCATCAAGATTGAGTACTCTAATCTAGTTGCATTGATCAGAAGTGATCATGGCACTGAGTTTGAATCTCTTCTGATGAGAGAATTCTGTGGAAAAGAAGGGATCAGGCAGTATTTCTCTGCTCCTAGAACTCCTCAACAAAATGGGGTAGCTGAAAGGAAAAATAGAACCCTAATTGAATCAGCAACTACATTGCTTGCTGATGCAAACTTGCCACTCTCTTTTTGGGCAGAGGCAGTGAGCACATCAAATTATGTGTTGAATAGAAGCCTGATACATAAACTTAAGGGCAAAACTCCCTATGAATTACTTAAGAATAAAAGGCCTAAGGTTAACTATTTTAAGATATTTGGATGTAAATGCTATGTGCATAACAATGACAAGAAGTATCTAAGGAAGTTTGAAGCAAAAGATGTTGAAGGCATATTCCTTAGATATTCACTTTCTAGTAAAGCATATAGAGTTTACAACAAAACTACTCTTAAGATAGAAGAGTCCATGCATGTATCTTTTGATGAGACTAACATGTTAATTGAGGAGAGGAATACCACCTCTACCAAAAATATTTTGCAGGTACCAGCTCTATGTGAAGAGCTCAATGGACTAGATCTACAGAAAGAAGAATCACCACTTCCATCAAAACAAAATCTTGAAGACATGCTAACAGCTCAAATCAAATGACAGCAGAACAAATTCCCCAAGTGGATATCATTGCTGAACCAACTCCAACAGTTGATCACATCACAGTTAGAGATCATCCAATATCCCAAGTGATTGGTGATATTTCAGCAGGTGCTCAAACAAGGCATCAACTATACCAAAATCAAATGCACACTTGTTTCCTATCACAAGTTGAACCTCAAACCTTAAAAGATGCAGAACGAGATCCAAACTGGATTCTTGCAATGCAAGAGGAGCTCAACCAATTTGAAAGGAACAAGGTATGGGATTTGGTTCCAAGACCAAAAGGCCATCCAGTTATTGGCACCAAGTGGGTCTTCAGGAACAAGCTTGATGATCAAGGCAACATAGTGAGAAACAAAGCAAGATTGGTAGCTCAAGGATATTCACAGGAAGAAGGAATTGACTATGATCTGACTTTTGCTCCTGTTGCAATACTTGAAGCTATAAGGATCTTTCTGGCCTTTGCTGCATTCAAGAAATTCAAGGTATATCAAATGGATGTGAGGAGTGCATTTCTGAATGGAGACATCAAAGAAGAATTCTATGTGGAACAACCATCAGGTTTCATCTCTCTAACTCACTCCTCTTGTGTATTTAAGCTTAATAAAGCTCTCTATGGTCTCAAACAAGCTCCCAGAGCATGGTATGAGACCTTAGCTAATTTTCTTTTAGAGAACAATTTCTGTAGAGGCATAGTTGAAAAAACCTGATTTTCAGGATACATAAAAATCAAACTTTACTAGTTCAAATATATGTATATGATATTATTTTTGGCTCTACTGATTCAAATTTATGCAAAAGATTTTCTAACCTAATGCAATCTAAATTTGAAATGAGTAGTATGGGTGAATTATCATACTTCCTTGGTCTTCAAGTGAAGCAAACTCTCAATGGCATATTCATATCACAATCCAAGTATGCTAAGGAATTAGTGAAAAGGTTTGGTATGTCTGATGCTTCCACCATGAAAACACTCATGCCCTCAAATGTTGTTGTTGACACTGATGAATAAGGGAAACCTGTTGATCAGAAAGTATATAGAGCAATTGTTGGCTCATTACTTTATTTAACAGCAAGTATGCTTGATATAATGTTTGCTACCTATATTTGTGCTAGGTTCCAAGTAAACCCCAAAGCATCTCACCTAATTTTATTAAAAAGAATTTTGAGATATATAAAGGGTTGTCCTAATCTAGGACTCAGGTATCCAATAGCATCCGAATTTGAATTAACTGGATTCTCGGATTCTGATTATGCTGGATGCAGAGTAGCAGGAAAAGCACATTAGGAAGTTGCCAGTTTCTTGGTGATAGGCTTGTGCATGTCTTGGTTTTATAAGAAACAAACATCTGTGTCTACATCAACAGCTGAAGCTGAATACATAGCTGCAGGCAGTTGCTGCTCACATATATTGTGGATACAAAATCAGCTCCTAGACTATGGTGTCAACATAAATAATTCAATTATATTTTGTGACAATACTAGTGCAATATCTATAGCACAAAATCTTGTTCACCATAGTAGGACTAAACACATAGAAATTAGGCACCACTTTATCAGAGATAATGTGGATAAAAATAAAATTTGCCTACAGTTCATTTCTACTGATTTGCAAAGAGCTGATATTTTCACCAAGCCATTGGATGAAAACAAACATAGTTTCTTTATAAATCAGCTATGAATGATAGATGGAGATTCAATCTGATAAAAATTAAGTTTTCTACTTATCCCATCTCTTCATCGAACTGAGATCGACGAAATCAAGTTTTTTGTCGAACGGAGATCGACGAAGTCATCAAGTTCGTCGAACCGAGATCGACGAAAATCTATTTTTCGTCGAACCCAGTTATGATTAAGCTTTTATTTCTTATCTGTCATCATAATAATATCTTTTATTTTAACTGAATGCCTACAGAAACTGCTTCTCTTTCCTGTTCCTTTGCACTTGATCGCTATTTTATTTTGTAGGAACAATAGCAATATAAAGATTGCATCCTTCCCTACCTCCATCAAATGTCCCTTCTTCAAGGGGCCTAACTTCAGGCCTTCCTGAAACTAGGCAGGGGGAGAAGTTCTATGAAGAAGCTCCATATATGATGCAGTGTTTTGCTCAGGGGGAGTGTTCTATGAACTAGGCAAGGGGAGAAAGCTAAAGAAACCCCTTTATGATAGGGGGAGTTGTCTTATCAAGAGGAAATGTTGTATGAATAAGCATGTTTTTAGTACTTGAAAAAGCTCACAGCAGTTTGCAGATTTAGGAGATGTTGCAGATTCGGTTATGACAGATTCAAATTCAGATTGGTAGCACAGCATATCCAGATTATAAAGCTACAGTTCAGATCAAACAAATTCAGAAAGCTGAAATATAGCAGACAAAGCTGTTCAGATCAACAAATTTAGAAAGCTGAAATATAGCAGATACAAGCTCAGTTAATCAGAATTCAGAATTCAGAATTCAAAAATGTCAGAATTCAGAGAAAATCAAAGGTTCTTTTTATTAGTTTTATTTTCAATGTAATTTTCAAAACTCAGAGTATCATATTTTTAATATCTGGTGAAATATTTAAAACCTATCAGATATATATATGCTCTGTTGTTTTGTTATTTGTTTTATTAATCAAATTTTGTCAAATAGTGTCCTAACCCAAATACGGGGAGATTGTTGGAACAACCCTATTACTGATTTGGGCTAGGATCACTATCTGTTGACTAGGATAAAGTTGACCCCAATGTATAGTCAATGAGCCAAGAGTTTAGGCTGTTAAAACTGAAGAAAATATTCAGGCTCTGCGTTCGACGAACGGCTTGCTCTCTGCGTTCGACGAACGGCTTGCTCTCTGCATTCGACGAATGGCTTACATTCTACGTTCGACGAATGGCTTGCTTCTATCTCAGCCTCTCAGCGTCTCAGCGGTTGTTGAACCTCATCTCAGCGGTCGACGAATAGTCTCAGCGGCTCAGTGGCTCAGCGGTCGACGAAATTATTCAGTCTCAGCGGTCGACGATTTTGCTCAGTTCAGCGGTCGACGAATTTGCCCGTTCGACGAACTTAACTCTGCGTTCGAAGTATAAGTATCAGATGTTCAGATCGACAAAATATCTTCTCAGCCTAACTAATTCAACTCTTCCAGCCAGATTCAGTTGAGGTCGACGAACTCAACATTGTGTTCGACGAAAATCTTGAGATCGACAAAAATGTTGAGATCGACGAAAATTCTTGAGATCGACAAAATTTCTTATTTCAGTTCAGAACTTCATAAGGATTATTTTATTTCATTCTTTGAACTCAGATCTCTCATCAGCAACGGCTCTTTTATATCAGATATGTAAGGATTATATCTTTCCTTTTATTATTTCGAGAATATAGCCGTTGACATTTAGCTGAAAAGGACTGTTCATGGAAAAGGGAAAAGGTAAACGGCGTATCAGATCTACAGTACCAGATATATCTCTTCAGAATATTATATTCCTTAATTTAAGGGATTTGCATTTAAAATCTGTCAGAGATTTCAAAAGTGAATAAGGAAGAAGATATACAGTATCAATATACGCAGTTTTTCACGACAGCAGTACAGAACATCATCACATATAGTTGTACAGGAAAAACAAAGAGAAAGAGGAATATAGTCAAGAAAAAAATATACAGCAAGATAGAAAAGAAGAGATCAGTCGACAGAGAAGAATACTATTCTTCAGAAAGTTACAGGAAGAAAAAGAAGAACAAAAGCAGATCATCTTCATCTTCTTCCTCAAGCAGCATTCATACACTGAGAACATCAACATTATTCTCTCAGTTTATGCTGCAAGATCAGATCTTTAAAAGAGCAACAAATAATCTGAGAAACATTTGTCTCTCGGATTTATCAGCTATCAGGAAGAGAAAGGAAGATCTATTTTCAAGTGAAAGCTCCAGCCATCTACTGTCAACAATTTTATATCAGACAGAGGAGCTTTACATCATCAAATCCACTAGAGTCTTCTCTCAGAATATTGACAGAGAAGAACTTCATAACCCTTCTTATCCCCTCTTGTACAGCGTTATAACTCCCTTCAAAAGTTAACCCATTGGTGGCAGGGCACCTGATCAAAAACCTGTAGTTGGGTTAGAGCACCTGATCAAAAGCTCCCTTGGTGTGTGGACACCTGAACAAAAACCCCTTGGTGATAGGGCACCTGATCAAAAACCTAGTGGATCCTACCAAGTGTGGTAGAAGAGTAGACGTACCTAGGTTTATTGGGGAACTACTATAAAAATCCTTGTGTCCTCTGTGTGTGATTTTATGTGTTCTATGTTGTCTGCTTTGTTTCTTTATTTAGTTTTTATAAATCACTCTGCTATACACATATATATAACACTATTTTAAATCCGCTATAAAATTAAGTGAAATGTTTTTAATACACTATTCACCCCCCCCCCCCCCCCCCCCCCCGCCCACCCCCTCTAGAGTAAATATAAGATCTAACATCACCTTCAAGCTTCATACAAGTGGTGTCTCCATCAAATATACCACAAGAGCGTCACCTTGACCTTACAGGCACCGCCCCCGTTGGAGGAGGTCACTTTCTCAGAGGAGGACATGCTAGGGAATGAGAATCCCTTCCATGATGCCCTCGTGATCCAGGCAGTTGTGGAGGACTACACCGTCGATCAAATATTGGCATATAACGGGAGCTCCGTGAATGTTATCTTCAAAAAGATGTTTGACGGGTTGGGAGTTGAGGCAGGAAAACTAATGGCCTTGGATGGTCCCCTCTTTAGCTTTTCGGGGGTGAAGAAAGAGGTGGAGGGAGGAGCGGATATTCTATTAATGCTCAATGACACCTCACTTAGGTGTTGGTTTGTCATCATCGATGCCCCGAGCTGCTATAAGGCGATCTTCGGGAGGCAGCTCATCAACTTCTTCAAAGTCGTCCCATCCTCCTACCATCAATTCTTAAAGTACCGCCAGGGGGACATCCAAGTGAGGATCATGAGCGATCAAAGAGCTGCCCATGAGTGTTATCTCAGCGTAGTTAGCACCATCAGTTGGATGGAGGATGCTGAGGATATGGGGAAGGTTCTGGATGACATGGCAAGGCTGGAAGCAGCCAATGAAGTGGAAGAGAAAGAAGTACTCTCCAAAGCCAGAGAGCACGGATTGCTGAAGATCAGAGGATCCCTGAAGGATGGCGAGAAGATAAATATGGCGACATGCTTGCAAGAGAATGTCGATATCTTTGGCTAGAGCTCCACCGAGATGCCAGGAATTGATGTGGAGGTTGCCCACTATTGTCTCAATCTAGACCCCGCGGTCAAGCCCATCCGATAAAAGAAGAGGGTGAGTGCCATCACATTGGTTGTGCCCATTCAAGAGGATGTGATGAAAATGCTTGAGGTAGGTTTTGAATCCGAGATACAGTATCAAGGTTGGGTCTCAAATGTTGTAATGTTGAAGAAGGTTGAGTGGAGCTATAGGATGCGTGTAGATTACACTCTTCTGAATAAAGCTTTCCCGAAGGATTGTTATCCCCTGCCTCGAATCGATACGCTGGTTGATTCAACCGTCGGTTATTCTGTGATGATCTTCCTTGAAGCCTTTTCAGGATACAACCAAATCCGGATACATCCTCCCGATTATTGGGATGTCTCCTTCATCACTGGCGATGGTTGCTACAACTACAAGATAATGCCTTTCTGGTTGAAGAATGCGGGGGCTACATACCAGTGGTTGATGGATCAAGTTTTTCAAGAGCAAAAGGGGAGGAACCTGAAGGTGTATGTAGATGACCTCTTAGTCAAGAGCAAGAGTGCCCAAGAGAGCATGTCACCGATCTGGAGGAGACCTTCGTAACTCTCTGAAGGTTCAACATGAGGCTCAATCTCTCCAAGTGTGTGTTTGGGGCAGGAAGAGGGAAGTTCTTGGGACATCTCCTCACCCCCGAAGGAGTGGAGACCAACCCAAACAAGGTAAAAGCTATCATCAAAATGGCATCGCCGAAGAACATCATGGAAGTTCAGAGGTTGACTAGAAGGTTGGCTGGCCATAGTCGCTTCCTATCAAAGACGGGAGTGAAGTGCTCTCCATTCATCAAAATTCTCCGAAACAACCAACAATTGAATGGACCGAAGAGTGCGAAAATGCCTTTGAAAAGCAGATGCAGCAGCTAACCCAGACACCTCTCCTCCAAAACCCGAGGGAAGGCGAAAACCTACTCCTCTACTTAGGAGTGGGGGTGGAGGCGGTATGTTCCGTGCTTCTCAGGGAGGAAGGGAAGCAACAACTAACCATCTACTATGTAATTCGGGTGCTAAAGAAGGTGGAGATGCGGTATCCCATCCTCGAGAAGCTAGCTTTCGCCTTTGTGGTGTCAGCGCAAAAGCTCTGGACTTATTTTCAAGCCCACTCCATCCGAGTCGTGACTGATCATCCCCCACCCCCACCAAAGTATCCTGGAAGTCGTGGAGCATTCAGGAAGGCTGGCAAAATGGTCCGTAAAACTCAGTTAGTTTGACATTTCCTTCTCGCCTCGGGTGGCGACAAAAGCCCAGGCAATGGCAGACTTTCTAGCTAACCTCTCGGGGAAGGTAGATAAAAGTGAGGGCCCCTCAAGTCTAGTTTCCTGGAAGATGTTCGTAGACGGAGCTTCGTGCAAAAGCACTATGGGAGTAGGATCGTGCTTATCAGCCCGCAAGGAACTAGGATCGAGCAAGCAGTCAAGGTCCTTTTCCCTGTGACGAACAAATAAGTAGAGTACGAGGCCATAGTGGCTGGCATGCATCTTGCCAAGGAGTTGGGAATCCAGGACATCAAAGCTTTACAGATTCATTGGTGGTTGCTTCAAAGATTCGAGGAGAGTTTGAAGTGCGCGACTCAATCCTGCTGAAATACCTGATCAAAGTTAAAGGTCTGATTGGAGGCTTTCAATCCTTATTCATCAAGCACGTGCCAAGGGAGGATAATTTGGCAGTAGACCGTTTGGCCAATTATGGTCCAAGGGCCGGGGTAACAATCACCGAGGTGTTTCGACCATCCATCGAAGAAGGGGAGATGATGGAGATTGAGCAAAGCCCTTCCTGGATTGATCCATTCACAGCATTCCTAACTACCGATCAACTCCTAGTAGACGGTGGAGATCATAGAAAGTTTAGATATAAGGCGGTTTACTACTTACTACAAAACGGGGAGCTATATCGCAAAACCATCTAGGGCCCTCTAGCCAGATGCGTCTCAGAAGCCGAAGTACCTCGAGTGTTGGAGGAGATCCATTCCGGAGAATGTGGAAGCCATTCGGGAACACGCACTCTTGAACAAAGAATCCTGAGACAGGGTTACTTCTGGCCAAACATACAAGGATGCCAAAGCTTTCTCGACAAGATGTCAGAAGTGCCAGCTATTTGCCTCTCTCCAGTTGCAGCCAGCCATGCAGCTTTGTTTGATCACGGCCCCACGGTCTTTTTCCATCAGGGAAATGGATCTGATAGGCCCTTTTCCCCAAACTAGCGACCATAGGAAGTTTGTTCTCGTCATGATTGACTACTTCTCTAAATGGATTGAGGCCAAGACCACCTCTCAAGTCATGAAGAACTTCATCTAGGGGGAAATCGCATGCAGGTACGGGATCTCTCTCACCATCGACACCGATAATGACCCACAATTTGCTAGCCTGGAACTGGAGTAATTCTACAAGCATCTAGGAACGGATCTTCGGTTTGCCTCAGTGCACCATCCTCAGAGCAACGGGCAAGTGGAAGTAGACAACAAGCTAGTCATCAACCTATAGAATAATAAAGTCAAGAACTTAAAAGAGAACTGGGCAGAGCATCTCCATTTCATCCTAAGGGCTCTGAGGGCCACTCCTAATTCGTCCACAGGAGAAACTCCTTTACAGCTATCTCACGGGTCCTAAGCGCTCATCCCAGTGAATTTTGAGGTCAGGAGTCTATCGACTAGAGAATGAAGAGGATCAGAGGCTATCTCTCGACTACATCGAAGAACTCTGAGACCTAGCCTCTTAAAGTCCTCTAATACTGATTGAAAGTGAGGATAGATCTTAGATTTACTCTAGAGGGGGGGGGGGGGGGGGGGGGGTGAATAGAGTATTAAAAGTTTTTAACTTATTTTTATAGCAGAATTAAAATATTGATATATATGTGAATAACAGAGTGAGTGTAAAAACAAAATAAGAAATCACACAGCACATCACAGTACAAAAAATAAACACAAACACAGAAGACACAAGGATCTATAGTAGTTCCCCAATCAACTTGGGTACATCTACTCTTCTACCACCCTTGGTAGTAATCCACTAGGTTTTTGATCAGGTGCCCTATCACCAATGGAGTTTCGATCAGGTGCCCAAACACCAATGGAGTTTTGATCAGGTGCCCAAACATCACTGAGCTTTTGATCAGGTGCTCAAACCAACCACAGGTTTTTGATCAGGTGCCCTGCCACCAAATGGTTAACTTTTGAAGGGAGTTAGAACCCTGTACAAGATGGGATAAAGAGGGTTTAAGAAGTTCTTCTGTCAACAAGCTGAGAGAAGACTAGTGGATTTGTTTTTGTGAAGCTCCCCCTGTCTGATAGAATTTCTTGATAGATATTGGATGGAGCTTCCTCTTGAATATAAATGATCTTCCTTGACAGCTGATGAATCTGAGAGACAAAGTTTCTCAGATTGTTGTTGCTCTTTGAAGATTATAAACTTGCAGCTGAAAACTGAGAGAAGATTTGTGTTGTTGTTCTCAGAGAATGAAAGATACTGTTGTAGAAGATGAACTCTGTAAATCTTTTTCTTTCTGTATCTCTCCCTCCCTCTCTCTCTCTCGACTGTTTCTTCTCTATTCTTTTTTTCTTCTTGTTGTACTGCTGTAAAACTTTTTCTTTCTTTTTCCTTAGAGAATATCTGACTGATTTGAAAATCAAATCTTTTAATTAAGGAATAAAATATTCTGAAAAGATATTCTTGGAACTACAATCTTATTTAGCAATATCCTTTAATTTCTTTTTCCTTTTCCATGAAAGTGTCCTTTTCCAAAATGTGTCAACGGTTACTTTCTCGAAATAAGAGAATAATAAAAGGAAAGGATTAAATAATGACTTATCTGTTAGGAATAGATCCGTTGCTGATTAGTCGATCTGAGTTCAGAGAATAATATAACTGATCCTTCTGAAATTTTGAGCTGAGGAGAAAATTCGTCGAGCTGAAAACTGAGTTCGTCGAACAGAATGTTGAGTTCGTCGAACTGAGAGATAATCTGCTAAATCTGGCTGGAAGAACTGAGTTCGTCGATCTGAGAATGAATTTCGTCGATCTGAACATCTTGTTACTTATTCTTTGAATGCAGAGCTGAGTTCGTCGATCTCAAACTGGAGTTCGTCGAACTGAAGAATAAACTGTTGGACTGGCTGGAGAACAAGTTCGTCGAACTGATGCATGACGTTCGTCGAATGCAGAGAGGAGTTCGTCAAAAGCAGAATGAAGTTCGTCGAATGCAGAGACTTGGCAAGTTCGTCAAACTGGAGCATGACATTCGTCGAACCCAGGATGGAGTTCGTCCAACGCAGGATGGAGTTCGTCGAACGCAAAAACTTAGAGTTTTTCCTAAGTTCTAGCTAACTCAGACAGCCTAAAACCATGACCCTTAGACTATACAATGGGGTCAACATTGTCCTAGTCAACAGATAGTGATCCTATCCCAAATTAGTAATAGGGTTGTTCCAACAATCTCCCCCTATTTGGGTTAGGACACTATTTGACAAAATTAAAACAAACATTGAGCATATATATCTGGCAGAAATAAATTTTATTTCAACAGATAAGAAATATAGTACTCTAGGTTTAGAAAACTTTACACTTTCAAAAACTTGCTTTCTGAACTCTGACATTGTAGAAACTGAGAAAAATCCTTAGCTTCTGCTTTTGCTTTGTTGATCTGAACTGAATCTGTCATATATGAATCTTCTTTATCAAAAACTGTATCTGTTATATCAAACACCATAACTGAATCTGCATCTGCATGATCTGGAACTTCTTCATCAAGAACTGAAAACTGCTTCTATCAAAACCAAATCTGAAACAGTATCAATCATCACTGAATCATCATTCACTGCATCAAAAAGAGCTTCTTCATAAAGCATGTCCCCCTGAAACTGGAGCTTCTTCATAAAACATCTCCCCCTGCCTAGGTTCAGGGAGACCTGAAGCTAGTCCCCTATAAGAAGGGACATAGGATGAGGAGGTAGGGAAGGATGCAATTTTAGAAGAAAGATTGCCATTGTTCCTGCAAAAGAAAAAAAAGATCAAGTGCAAAGGAACTGGAAGGAGAAGCAGATTATGTAGGCATAAAGTCAAAAAAAATTCAAAATTTGATTATAAGGATAGAGATCAGAGTCATAGGCTTCATCAAACTGCGTTTGACGAAAAATAAATTTTCATCGATCTCAGTTCGACGATCTAGATTACTTCGTCGATCTCTGAAGTAGGCTTCGTTGATCCTTTTGAATCTGTCTCAGCGGTTGGGCTGAGACAGCTTCCAGTCTCTGCGGATTCTTCTATCCCATCCCAGCAGATCCAAACAACTTCTCAGCGGCCCTAGGCCTTGTCCCAGCGGTTCAGCTGAGAATGAGAGCTTGTCTCAGCTGTCTCAGTTCGACGAAATGACTATATTCGTCGTTCTCCATTCGGCGAAATGAGGGGATAAATAAAAGATATAATTTTTATTAAAAAAAAATTGCTTCACCTTTTGATTGGGCCCCCCCTAGTCGAAGTTCCTAGATCCGCCCCTGCATCCACAGACCTAATGAATCCTTTATGGACACTCCCAAACCCTCCCTCTCCAATCTTACGCATCTACTGAAGTCATTAGTGGTGCTCGAACAGTCGGCGAGCTCAAAAACGTCGGATTCTCATTGAACATGGCTGAGATGCTCCGCCGCGACGATGTCGATGTTGTGAACTTGCTGAGGTGCAAGTGGATGCGTAGACGCGGGGAAACGCCGATGATGGAAACGCCGATGATTGGAAAAAATGACACCCTGTTTTTTTTTAAATGAGGACGACGTCATCCCTAAATTCAATAAGAAAACTCCATTATTTTATTAATCAAGGTAAATCTGATAATCTATCAAAGACCAAACTAATCTAGTAGTTGTAAATTAGAGAATAAGATGCAATAACTAACCGTAATTCAGAATATATAAAAAGAAATGAACATAGTTGTAGGTGTATTACCTTTCCGTGTAAATTGAGAGCATATTGGAGGAAGAAATGAACATAGCTGTGGAGGTGTGGAGGTGGCGGTAGTGGTTCTGCTACAAAGAGGAATAAAGAGAGTAGTCAGTTTACAATTGGTAAGCTATATTAACCCAAATTTTAATGTGAACTTATGAAATTTCTCATTTCACGCAAAATCATCCAAAGAAGCATTCTTGAAGACATCAATTAATAAAATTCATATGCATTATTCATCAACAGATAGAGGTAAAAGAACTTGGAAGAGAAGCAATATATTCAAAATTCACATTGAAATAGGGCAATAAACAAACTAACGGCAAAAAATGATCGTGTAGGGCCAAAGAACGCACCTATTGTGACTGGAATGGGGTTCGAGGAGGAGACAAACGGACAACAGTGCCTTAATGAAAGAACTTGGAGAACCTCGGAGAGGATGCCCTCGCGACCTAATTTGTATAGTCGAAGAAGCCGGATGACAGGAGAGCGATCTCCACTTCGTGAGAGTTGAGCTACGAAAAATTAGAAGAGGGTTACATAAGATGATTTGGGGTTCTGTAGGAGGCTTTGCCTTAGAGAGTTGGAGAAATAGAGTCAAAGAGAGTGCGAACCAAGATTGGAGAAGGCCCAGAGTAGACCTACCGTTCTCTGAGTGGGTGTGATTCCCGGACGACGGCGGCGAGGGATAAGAAGAGCGAGCCAGAGCGTCCTAGCATATGGCAGAGAGAGCGAGCGAGGCAAGTTTGTTGCCGCTGAAATTGTACATCGCCACTCGATGATGGAGGAGCTGTTGTTGGTGTTGCCGAAGGAGGAAGGTGGAGAACAAAAGATCGCTGCCGTTCTCTCTCTCTCTCTCTCTCTCTCTCTCTCTCTCTCTCTCTCTCTCTCTTTGTTCTTTAGCAGCTCCAGACGTGAAGGGCGGTCTAGGGTAGGGGAAGAAATTGGCAGGTGAGAGAGAGCGGAGAGCGCGAGTTGGAGAAAAGGGAAGCGGCGAGAGGAATATTGCGGTGGTGGAAAGACACGCGGCGAACACAGTCGAGAATGCCGCCCTGTGTCGGAAGCAGCGCGGAAGGGGCATTTCGGGGATGTCGTTTCTTTATCTGCGACCATTCAAATATTTGGACCATAACATCAATTGAAAGTAAAAGGTGTTGAAGAAATCTCTTAACTGAAATTTAATATGCGATAAATTCAGTAGTATTTGAAGATCTCATATATGGATGGCAAATGCATAAACTAACTTACCATTTGCAAAAATTAGCAAGTTAAAGGGCTTGAAAGAAATTGCAAAGAAAAACAATCTTCTGGAGCATTGGCTGCAACTTGCAAATAGCGACGAAGTTGAATAAAGTAATGCTCAAACAACCACGCAGGCCAAGGCTGCAACATGCCCAAAATCTGCAAGCTGAACCACCAAAAGCCAAGATAATAAGTAAAATTCTCAAAGATCAAGAAATAGCAATGAATAATATAATATATTTTAGAGCAATATATAAGAAATGAGAAAAGACTACAACGAAATATGGATATGAAATAGATAGCCGTGCTGAAATAAAATAACTTTAAAAGCACTTCATCCCTTGCATTATCCATCGTTACTTTAAAGTAGTGATCTGAACAAACATCACATATAACTTTAGGAGAAGTAAATAGCAATACTGACATATATTACTTTTAAAAGTACTTCAGTACTTGCATTCTCCATTGCTACCTTAAAATATTGATTTGAATGAACATGACATATAAATTCAGAGAAAGTAAATGTAATGGAAAGAGAAACGTTAAGTGAATATATTGACTAAAACATTCCAGAAATATGGATCAGAAAGAGTATTACTCAAATATATTAGGTTTAAGAATATGGCATCCCTTATATTCTCCATTGCTGTATGGCAAAATAAAACAAAATGGAAGAAGTGGATAAGATCAAAATTGAGAAATGAAACCTAATTTCTTACTCAAATATATTATTTTGAAGAATGCAGCATTCATTACACTCTCCACTGTCTAATTTAAATGCGAAGATTAAGAAGTCGGAAGAAATGGAGAAGATCAACATAGAGGGGAACCAAATTTCGCGATTTCTTTTTTAGTCGTATGTGATATTCAAGCAGGAATCATTTGCATGCAGTTCAAAGCTGATGTTGCCCTAACAGTGGAGGTTATGAAAGGTGTCCCGCCTCGCCAACGACAATGCCGACTATCCCACCTCGCCAACGACGATGCCGACAATCCCACCTCGCCAACGACGATGCCGACTATGCCGCCTCGCCAACGACGATGCCGACTATCCCGCTTCGCCAACGACGATGCCGACTATCCCGCCTCGCCAACGACGATGATGACTATCCCGCCTCGCCAACGACGATGCCGAGTATCCAGCCGCGCCAATGATGATGCCGGCTATCCCGCCTCGCTAACGATGATGCCGACTATCCCGCCTCGCCAACGACCAACTCTGTCAAGAGCGCAGGATTCTTTTACAAAATTCTGCCTAACTGAAATATTGTTATGATAGGTTGGGGTTCTTATAAATATAGTTTATGGCGAAGCAAAATTTGAGAGTGTTGAATTGGGCTCAGAAACAAAGGGCTGCAACTTATTAGCGACTTCTTCGAAGCTATGAACGAAAATGGCCATCATTTGAGGGCGAAAAAAAAGCAAGGACATGATCCAAAACTTTCCAACTATGGACATGGTCGATAAGCTTCCAATTAAGGACCATTCAACTCTGTATGAATAGTCTAAATTTTAAATTCCATTCTTTTATCCAAAGAAATGTATCATAATAATAAATAATATCAAAACTATAGCAAATGTAGAAAAAATAAATAGTTCTTCCCCCCAAAAATAAACAGACGTACTGATATTATAGATGATTGCAGCCTTATCGCATCTCCTAGCAGAAACACACATTTTATATAGAGGCCTCTACACATCTTACTTCCATCCATAAAGCCCTAGATGTTCCTTAGAGTTGAACGAACCACCAAATTTCTGCCACCATAGCATGAAGAGATTGTCAAATTATAATTTCCGTTTCTAAAATTCCAGAAATACGATTGCAGTAGATGTAAATAAAGTGTATTTAAAATACTTACACAGAGTCGTTTGTCTTTGTAGGTTGGTTGATTTTTATGAAATGAAGGTTGGCGCAGTCGCAGGTTCTCATGCTGTGTTTACTGATGAGTTTATGTGCAAAGGAATTGCAAATGAGGACGTTTGATGGGACAGTGTAGTAATAGAAATACTCAACAATATTAGTATCATCGAAGCATATATGAGAAAAGAATGGAGAGGTGGAATAGTGAGTGAACCTGGACAATGACTTTGGAAAGCAAGTCTTTGAAGACAACATTTTTTGTATAAGTACCCTAATGTCCAGGAAGAATGCCGTCTTTTACCAATATTTTTGTATTTCTTGCAGTGACTCCTCTTGATAAAGCAACATATAGTTGACCATGAGTAAAGACAGGAGAAGGGAGGTAGATGCCAACTTGTTTAATCGTTTGTCCTTGAGATTTATTTATCGTTAGCGCAAAGCTCAAACGAACTGGACATTGCTTGCGAGTTAGTTCAAATGGCATTTTTAGATCCTCAGCATTTTTGAGTGGAATGCGAGGGAGGAAGACTGGTTTGCCTTTATGTTGCCCTGTAAGTATTTCTGCCTCAATAACATTTCTTGAAAATTGACGGCACATGAGGCATGAACCATTGCAAGGCCGATTCGTGGGTTTAAATTTCGCAAAAGCATGATGGGGGTGCCCTTTTTCAAAGATAGTTTGTGCGGTGGCAGATTGCCCGGTGAGATGGTATTAAGAAACTCTTGCGGATATAAATTATATCTGTCATCCTGAACAGAATCAAAAGAGTTGTATGCAATTTCATCCCCTGGGAATAATTGAAGGCATTTTTCATTTAACAGAGTCACATCTTCATTTAACGGAGTCAGCAATGCTCTGTTTTCCCAGTAATCAGAGGTATTCATGTGAGATGCTATATCAGAGAATATGATGTTTATAAGTACAGCGAGTGAACATTCATTTTCCCATGGAATAAGCATTGAAGTTGGAACACGGATCTGATCATCAGCACATGTTGGTTCATCATCATTTCCAATGCGAAGCAGAAAGTCAGAGAAATGTTTATCATCTAAAGCTCGCATATTTTCAGTCAACGAAAGTAATCTTACAGTTGACCACAAAGGTGATTCAACTATGCTGGCATTGATAATTTGTGATCTTGTTCCGTTTATCACGACAGGTGGAACTTGACGAAAATCACCTCCCATTATTACAACCTTACCACCAAAAGGTTGGTTTCTTTGTAGAACATCTCGCAATGATCGATCAACTGCCTCAAATACATGTTTGTGTGACATCGGCGCTTCATCCCACAAAATAGCAGAACATTGTTGTAGAAGATTGTGAGTCTCAGATTGCTTGCCAAATTTGCAGAATGATCCTGCTTCGACAGGAATTGGAATTTTGAATTTCAAATGTGTTGTGCTTCCACCAGGAAGAAGAGTTGCAGCAATGCCTGATGATGCTGTTGCAAGCACAATATGACCATCTTGTCGTAGGTGGGCAAGAAGTGCCTTGTATAAAAATGTTTTGTCGGTGCCGCCAGGGCCATCTATGAAGAAAATACCACCCTGTCGTTGTCGAATAGTTTCCATAATAGTATGGAAAGCATAACTTTGCGTGGGATTTAAACATGAAACGGAGTTGAAATCTGCATGTGAGATAGGTAGCGAAAGTTCATCTTCAATTAAGCCCGAGAAGCTCATAATATTTTCAAAGATTGCAGACATTTGAGGAATATCAAACTGCGTAACACTTTTGTTATGCTGTTGAAGAGTGTAATCTATTTCATGAAGCAGCTTGTTGAGGACATATAAATCACTAATAGAACTGGAGAAGTCGTAATCTTCAGTCATTGCACTGTAATTGTCATTCCATAATTTCCTAACTTCTGTAGGGTTGCAGTACAGTAAAATTGTTGTAAATAACGTACGTAGTGCTGAAGGCATTTGAAATTCTCTCGCCCCACACATACAATTATGTAGGCTGTTATCTCGTTCAAGTAAACCATAATGTTTAGCAGTCTCTTTAAATGTTGAATGAATAGTAGTACCAACAGTCATCAGATGTTCGAAAGACTTTGGGGCTGGAATATGATTTAGAAGCATGCGTAAATAAAATCTTTCGCCTTCAGAAGGATGTACAGAGTAAATTCGACCAATAACCTTTTGGCGACGTCTTCGTTTAGCCCATCTTCGGGAAGTCAAATTCCATGTGTAATGTTTTGGAAATTCATTGTACAGATAACTGTTTGTTTCTTCTTGGCTATTATATACATTGAAAAACTCAGTTAACATTGTGCGAGAGTTTCGCTCATTCGCAAGTACATCGTTGAGTAAGTCAGTTGTGCGAAACTGAACTTGGTGTTTGTTAGGCAAATGAATCTGCAAACGAATAACCGAAGGATATGTTTGATACATACTGAATTTAAATATCTTCCAACATGCTTCCTGGGGACATATCCATCGACCGTTTACGTATTGAGATATCTCATTATGCTCAGCAGTAGGTTGAAGTCTGAACGCAACTGAATCGGGGCCTTTGTGAATGTATTTATATAAATATTTAATACTTTTGATACTACTGCAAATCTCCACGTTAATATGACAGTCATATTTTAACAAAAGCCATGGATTATATGGAACAACCCAGCGATTGTCAATAATAAAATCTTGAGCACGTTGCAGGGTAAATGATCGACCATTATCGCGACGGCGGTAGATTGGGTAGGAGTCCGTTCCTTGCACAGTATGCTCTGCAAAGTTTTTCGGGTAACCCTTTTTACAGTTACCATGCTTCATGCATGGGGCATGAGGGTTTACGTGCGCACACGGGCCATGAATCATATGGCGCACAACAGCATTGTATAATTCTGGCTCACGTTCAACGTGAGGGATCTCTGATCTAACAATCTTGTCGTAGTCATCTGGGGTATTCATTTTGTCACGTGCATAAAAAATAATCAGCATATGAACGTGCAGTAAGCCTCTTTTTTGAAACTCAATCACGTGGACATGACTAATTGTTTTTCCCAACACATGTTTATGGAAGATATCGTGCTTTAACTTTTCGTATTTAGCATGAAATATTCGAGTAACTAAATCAGGACGATCTTGAGCTGATTGTCCTGGATATAGCGATTCTCTGATTTCTGGCCATGCCGCATTGCATGTCATTGTTAGAAATATATTTGGTCGACCATAGTGTTGAACAATGGACATTGCATCTTGATAACGTTGGTACATGTCGCGAGGACTTCCAATAAAAGATGACGGCAAGATAAAACGATGACCAATATTTGCTGCAATATAATGTCAAATTGCAAGAGTGTGGATTATTAGACAATTCGAAAATATAATACTCGTTATATATATAAACTGAGAATTTACATACCGCCACTATTTTCTCCAGCATTGAGACAATCTTGTAATCCACTATATAGTTCAGCGCGGATATTCTTTTGATTATCTTTTATCCACCGCAGCTTTTGAGTTTCAATCTTAATGTAATTGTCAACAACGTATTGTTGTAGTAGGCGACATCCATGTAACGGCAACGATAAAGTTGGATGACGATCCTATAGCAGAGTCTATATGAAGTCAAATATGAATTTAATTGAAGGACTAAATTTGCACAGTGGTACTAAAATATTTGTAGCAAACCTGGAGTATGTATGAGTAATAGTCGCAGCAGCTAACATGACGATTATTCAGTCCTTTATACTCAGCTAACCAACCGTATGTGCCATATGGATGGAGTAATGGGTACTGCAACGGATCATAAAAACCTGAATATTCTTGAATAGTAACTAAATCACCTTCAGTTGTCTCAATAATTATGTTTCGCTCGTTTGATTCAAGGTAGTCCTCTCCTCATTTAACATGTTAGTTTCATCAAAAGATACATGCATGAACTCTTCTATCTTAAGAGTTGATTTGTTATAAACTCTATATGATTTACTAGAAAGAGAGTATCCAAGGAATATACCTTCAGCAGATTTTGCTTTAAATTTCATTATATATTTCTTATCATTGTTATGCACATAGCATTTACATCCAAAAATCGTAAAATAGTTAACCTTAGGCTTTTTATTCTTAAGTAATTCATAGGGTGTTCTACTCTTAAGTTTATGTATCAGACTTCTATTCAACACATAATTTGCTGTGTTCACTGCCTCTGCCCAAAAGGAGAGTGGCAAGTGATCATCAACAAGCAATGTAGTTGTTGATTCAATTAATGTTCTATTTTTCCATTCAGCTACCCCATTTTGTTGAGGAGTTCTAGGAGCAGAGAAACATTGCCTGATCCCTTCTTTTCCACAGAATTCTCTCATCAGAAGAGATTCAAACTCAGTGCCATGATCATTTCTGATCAATGCAACTAGAGTAGAGTACTCAATCTTGATGGACCTGAGAAAGTCTGTCAGAACACTGAAGGTGTCAGACTTATTCCTAAAGAACACCCAAGTGAATCTTGAGAAGTCATCTACAATAACTAAAGAATAATGCTTCCCTCCTAGACTCTGTATTGCAGTGGGTCCAAAGAGATCCAAATGCAGTAAGTACAGAATCCTAGGTGAATCACTCTTGGATAAAGATTTAAAACTACTCTTGGTTTGCTTTCCTAGTTGACAAGCCCTGCAGAGTCCTTCCTTCTTTAATGAACCAGAAGGCATTCCTCTAACAAGATTGTCCTTGGAGAGCTTAGAGAGAGTTCTAAGGTTAATATGTCGTAGCCTTTTATGCCATAAATCATTTGTTTTACTTATAGAATTAAATAAACAAATATCCGAGTTGGCAGAGTCAAAATTTACTAAATAAATATTTCCATGTCAAATACCAGATAACACATTAATATTTTTATTATTGGTAATAAGACATAATAAATGGTTCAAAGTTTCCTGATAACCTTCATCACATAACTAGCTTATGCTAATGAGGTTATGCTTGAGACCTTTGACATATGCTACCTCTTTGAAGGTAACTGCTCCAACTTTGATTTGTCCATATCCTTTGGTTTGTCCACAGTTGGAGTCTCCAAAAATCACTTTGGGTCCAAGCTTTGCCCTGTAATTGCTTAAGATGGCCTTGTTTCCTGTCATATGTTTGAGCACCCACTATCCAAATACCATTGTTCTTTTATGTTTGGATATCCTTGTACCTGCACAACATAAAAAATAAACTAGTAGTTTTTGACCCAGACTACCTTGGGTCCTTTTGTCCTTCCACAAAATTTTGAAATGAAAGACATCTCAGGCTGATCCTTATTGCCTTGTGGATGATATTTCCTTGGAGGAATGATCCACTCAGTGAAAGGATTTTTAGTATATTGAGAATAAGAATTCTATTAAAATTCAGTATATTTTCCGTTCGACGGATTCTGGTGAGTTCGTCGATCGCCGTTCGACGATTTGGAGTAATTTCGTCGAGCGTCATTCGAATAATAACTATACTGAAGGTCTGGCTTCAAAGTTCGTCGATCGCTGCTCGACAAATTGAAGTAATTTCGTCGAGCGCCGTTCGATAGATAACTATACTGAAATTTTGTGCTCAGCTTTCGTCGATCTCCGTTCGACGAAATGAAGTGATTTCGTCGAGCTCCGTTCGACAAATTCTATTGAATTCCATTATTCTTAACACCCTTACTTGAGATGTTCTTATCAACTACTACTGCCTCTGTGCTCTTGGCAGAAATGAATTTTACTGGTGTAGATAGAATGTTCTTCTTAAAAAGATGTAGATCACTTGTTGATGCACCCAAGCCTAGTTTGTCGTTGAGTCTGGCATTCACTGTGCTTGTGATGTCCATCTGTTTGATACTTCTCCTATTTAGGGATTCTTCAAATTTCTTATCCTCAGATAACTTGTTCTCAATGAAAACAATATGTTCTTTTGAGGCAGCCAATTCTTTATTAAGATTAGCATTATCTTCAGTCAGTTGATTCATTTCAACCAATCTATTTCTGAGAGAGATTATCTCCTTCTCAGATTTAATTAAATCTAGACAAAGAGTTTTAGATTCATCTTTAAAATCACTTGAATTGTTAGATATTACTTGATCAGCATCAGTTTCAGATTCTGATTCTTCAGAATTATTTCCCGAGGCATTGATAACCATCATGCAGAAATTTCTTTCTTCTTCATCATCTTCATCATCACTGGAGCTGGATGATGAGGCATGATCTGAATCATTGCATGAGTCATAAATAGCCATCAAGCATTGATCCTTGTCATTTGTATCATTTTCCTCATCTTCAGATGAGATGGATGATGGCTCTGACTCTTCTGCAGAACCTTCAACCATGTTGTTGAGGGAAATGCAGATATCCCTGGCTGAGGTGCAGTCCACAACCTTTTGGAAAATGTCATCAGACATTATATGTGCCAAGATATTCAATGCTTTGGCATTCGCACTTCTTTGTTTCTTTTGAGCATCTGTCTACTAAGGAGGTGGAACACCATTATTATTTGTTGCTGCTTCAGCACTTGTTATTGCTGTAGGAGTAGGTGATGCCGCACCACTTCCCCCACATGCGGATGACTTGGAGATGTTACAACACAAGGACTTTCGGCGTCCCGGAAATCAACATTATAACCTCCGCCCGCGTCGCGCAAAGGATGCCTAAAGCCCTCGTATTATATTGCCTTAGTTTTATATTTATTTCCGTAATTTAAAAACTTGTATTCTTTTAATTCCGGCATGTTTTTATTTTTGGTGTGCTAATAGACAATTTATGATGGGGTGCATTTAACCATCCGGGTTGATGAGATTTCATCTCAATCTTGGATTGTTAGATGGTGTTTGCAATCTCCTATTTAAGGGAGCCTTTTATGAGAAATGAAGAGAAGATTTTGAACCCTAAAAGAACTCCCCCTAGGAGGAATTTCGGCCAAAGCTTGCTCCAAGCCGCCGCCCCCCCTTGCCTCCCCTCTCTTCTCCATTTTCGCCCCCCCCCCCCCCCCCCCCCCCCCCCCCCCCCCTTTGGGTGTCTCCGGCGTGGTCTCTTGGTGCGACTCCAAGGAAGAAAGAAGACAGCCCCTCGGTGTGACTCCGAAGGATCCATATGGTGCGACGCCGTTGGAAAGCGTGGAGAGAGTGATTCTCCCACATTTATCAAGTGTGTTTTCATTTTCTGGGTTGGGTAACCTCTAAACCTTCAAGAGCTTCTTTCTTTAGTTTGTGGAGGAAGAACCATCGTGTTCTCCGCGATTTTGAATATCGATCGTTGACATTTTCTGAACTTGAGATCACTTTTCCCGCGTTCTTCGTGTCCGGACCGAGTGGGTCTCGTTTGCTTGAACAGATCTTGGCCTATAGCCTTGGTCTTGTTCTCAAAAAGAGTAGCAATCTTTGTGTTGATTTGGGAACTATGTCGATTCTCTTTTGACCGCTGTTTTAGAGTCGACCGTTCTTCCTTTTATTTGATATTGTGATGCGATTGGCAACGTATGTGAGCGATAGAATGCTTGTGTAGGTGCGTTGGTTCATCGTGTGTTCGTGGTAAGTTGGAATATAGCCCGTGTAGATCTCTATTAGGAAATACCCCTGCATCAATTTGGTATCAAAGCAGGTCATTTCAACTCCCACGTTGCAAACACCCTCGCTGCGATCTTTGTCGGTCGTTCTAATCAATAGGAAAATCTGAAAATTTTCGGATTGGCCTGCGTTTAGTAAAACCTAAAAAAAAAAAAATTTTAACTTGTCAAAAAATCTGAAATTTCTCCTGTAGCTTCCTAAAAGTATTTCCAGCAACATTAAAACTGAAACTTTTTCGATTCGACCTCGTTAGGCTGGCCTGAAAATTAGAACCGTCGTAATTCTGTCTAGGTGGTGTGCGAATAGCGGTCTGAAATCTGAAATTTTTGTCAAAATTAAATAAAAAAAAAAATTTCTGTAGCTTCCTGAGTTTATTTCCAGCAACTTTAAAACTTAAAAAAAAAATTCATTTCGATCTCGTTAGGTCCGTCAAAAAAAAAATTCATTTTTTTTCTCTAGTTGTTCAAATTTGCATGCGCACGAGACTAGGCACGGAATACACCGTAGAGTTACCTTCCACCTCTAGGATGACAGCGAACGATCAAGTAGATCCTAACACGGAGGCTATAGAAGAGCTACGTGGTGAGATGACGGAGATTATGACCATGTTAGCCCAGATTCTTCTGAATCAAAGGGGAACACAGCCCCCACCGGCTAATGATGAGCTGCCCAATCAGCAACAACGGGTTCATGATTCGGATTCGGATGAAGGATATCCTCGAGCCCCTCCTCGTGGACATCGTCCAGATCGTGGAACGGATATCACTAGAGCCATTAAGATCGACGCCCCCACTTACGATGGTTTGGGAGACCCCCAGATTTTCCTTACCTGGGTAGTGGATATTGAATGTTATTTCGAATGGCACCATCTTACGGATCCCCAAAAGGTCTAGGTTGCCAGGATGAAGCTAACGGGTCGAGCGAAAACGTATTGGCTGAATGAAGAGCGTAGGCTAGGATCCGGGCAGGGAGCCCCACTCATTGGATGGCCGGTGATGAAGAACTTACTCACTGACCAATATGTCCCCGCCTACCACCGAACCCAAATGTTCGATGAGCTAGCCACCCTTCGGCAAGGCTCAAACTCGGTGGCCGAGTATATGGGCGAGCTGAAAGACCGTATGGTGCGTTGTGATCTTCGAGAGATCCCCGAGGTTACGCTATCTCGGTTTCGTAAGGGGCTCCACCCTGACATTCAGAGGAAGCTTTTGAGATATGGTCACACCGATCTGAATACGACATTCAATGCCGCTCTTGACATTGAAAAGCATCTGGCTTCTAAGGCCCACTCTCGTTACTCCCGTACGAAGAGTTTGACCACATTTGGGGCATCTTCATCTACCACCCACGATAAAGGAAAACCTAAGACCGCCGAGTCTAGATCGGTAGTGATCACTGCGAGGAACTCTAGGAATCCCACGAGTGAGCGTATCCCCATAAGAAAGGTTAGCAAGGCTAACACCACATGTTATACTTGCGGGGTTCAGGGCCACTACGCCTTTGAGTGTCCTACAAAAACTCGAGCCATAGCCCTTTTGGATGCGGAGACCGACCCCGCCGACCTAGTTTATGAGGCTATGGAGGAGGGTGACCCTGAGGGAGTCCCAAGTGATTTGGAGGACGAACGCTACCTAGGAGTGATGCGATGTATCTTGACCACTCCTCGTCCCTTAGATGATTGGAAGAGGACGAGCATATTTTCCCTGATCTTTAGGAGTGGTGAGAAGTTATGTAAGCTGATTATCGATAGTGGAAGTTGTGTAAACGTCGTTTCTGAGAATGCCGTCACACGTATGGCCTTGACCACGGAACCACACCCGACCCTGTATAAAGTAGCTTGGATTAACAAGATCACTGTCCCAGTTACCAAGCGATGCCTAGTTCCCCTTTCGATCAGATCGTACACGGATGAGATATGGTGTGAGGTATTACCGATGGACGCATGCCACGTGTTATTAGGTCGCCCTTGGCTCTATGACCGTGATGTGACACATTACGGCTGGGCCAACTCCTATGAGTTTAAATTTAAGGGTAAGACCATTACTTTAAGCCCGACCGTTCCGAAGGAACCAGTTGCGTTACCCAAGGACACCACTGTCCCGGTCGAGAGGAAGACGTTGAGTCTAGTAGGCAGGAAGGAGTTTGGGAGAGGCCCATTTTTAGAGGGAGTGATGTATGCGTTAGTTCTTATGAGTACGAAGACTGATTCGGGCACGGTAGATGGATTGCCTAGAGAGTTGCGGGCCTTGCTAGATGAGTATAGGGATGTTTACCCCGACGAGCTTCCGTCGACGTTACCTCCACTTAGGGATATACAACATGCTATAGATCTTATCCGTGGGTCATCCCTACCCAATCAGCCCCACTATAGACTCCCTCCCGCTGCCCACAAGGAGTTACAAGTCCAGATAGAGGACTTGCTAAAGAAGGGATTCATTCGGGCTAGTTTGAGCCCATGTGCTGTTCCAGCCCTTCTTGCCCCCAAGAAGGATGGTTCGTGGAGGATGTGTGTCGATAGCCGTGCTATCAACAAAATCACCATCAAGTATTGATTTCCAATCCCACGGTTAGATGATCTCCTCGATGTCTTAGCGGGTGACACCATCTTTTCAAAGCTAGATTTGCGGAGTGGTTACCACCAGATTAGGATCCGTGAAGGAGACGAGTGGAAGACGGCATTTAAGTCCAAAGATGGACTGTACGAGTGGCTCGTGATGCCTTTTGGGTTATCCAACGCCCCAAGCACGTTCTCCAGGATGATGACCCATGTCTTCCAGTCTTATATGGGGAAGTTCGTGGTTGTCTACTTTGACGACATCCTTATCTATAGTACCACCCCCGCCGATCACATCTCACATCTGCGTATAGTTCTTTCCACCCTCGGAAGGAAACTCTTTATCTGAACCTTAAGAAGTGAACTTTTCAAGTCTCTGAGGTAGAATTCTTAGGTTATATTGTTGGGACCGAAGGTATACGAGTAGACCCCGGGAAGGTCCAGGTGATTAAGGATTGGCCAGAGCCGACTAGTATTCGAGAGGTGCGCAGTTTCCATGGGTTAGCTACATTTTATTGTCGTTTTATACGAGACTTTAGTAGCATCATGGCACCTATTACTGATTGTATGAAAAAGGGAGAGTTTGCGTGGTCGAAGTCTGCTACTTTTGCCTTCCTTCGGATCAAGCAACTCATGACCGAAGCACCGGTGTTACGTCTCCCTGACTTCACCAAGGTCTTTGAGGTTACTTGTGATGCGTCTGGGGTAGGGATAGGAGGAGTCCTAAGTCAAGAGGGCCACCCTATTAGTTATTTTAGTGAGAAGTTGGCGGGCGCAAAGCTTAATTATTCTAACTACGACCGAGAGTTCTATGCGATTGTGAGGTGTTTGCATCATTGGAGGCACTATCTTCTGTCCAAGGAATTTGTGCTCCTTTCTGACCATGATGCGTTGAGATTCATAAACGGTAGTCATAAGATCAGCCCACGGCACGCGAAGTGGGTTGCGTTCCTTCAAGAATACACGTGTAATATTAAGCACCTTAAGGGTTCGGAGAATCGAGTCGCTGATGCGCTTAGCCGCCTCACCCTTTTACTTTCTACCATGAAGGTGCATGTCATTGGGTTCGAGCGCATTAAGGATGAGTACGCCACGTGCCCGGATTTCCAGGAGTTGTACCTATCCGCACAGGACAACTCCCCCACCACTATTTCGGCCTTCACTATTAGGGACGGTTATCTCTTTCGGCACGGGAAGCTAGCATCCCACAATCTTCCCTACGACTACACATTATTTGGGAGTTGCATAGCGGCGGTTTGAGTGGTCACTTCGGGCGTGACAAGACTATTGTGCTCGTAGAGGAGAAGTTTTATTGGCCAAAACTTAAGGCCATGGTCGGACGAGTAGTGAGCAGTTGCTGAACGTGTCAAGTCTCCAAAGGCTCTAAGACCAATGTTGGCTTGTATACACCGTTACCTATTCCATCCAAACCTTGGGAAGACGTGAGCATGGATTTCATTCTAGGCCTTCCCCCCACGTTTCACCGACACGACTCTATATTCGTCGTTGTAGATAGGTTCTCCAAGATGGCATACTTTATCCCTTGCAGCAAGACCAACGATGCATCTCATATTGCCAAACTGTATTTTCAAAATGTCGTTAGCCATCGTGGGGTGCCTAACACTATTGTGTCGGATAGGGACGTGAACTTTACAAGTTATTTTTGGAAGACGTTGTGGATTCTAATGGGCACTAAATTACTATTCTCCGCCGCCTACCACCCACAAACGGATGGACAAACCGAGGTGGTCAATAGAAGCTTGGGAAATCTTCTTAGGTGCCTTGTGGGTGACCATAAAGGCACATGGGACTTACTTCTTCCCCACGCTCAGTTGGCTTATAATAATTCCAAGAATCGATCCACGGGTATGTCTTCGAACGAGGTTATTCACGGGTATAATGCTCTGGTGCCCCTTGACTTGGTCCCACTACCACCTTCGTATAAGACCAGTCAGTTCGCACAATCTTTTGCCCAACACATTCATGATCTACATGCACATATTCGGGCAACCTTGACCTCTCAATATGACGCATATCAAACACATGCAAACCAAAAAAGGAGAGCATCAAACTTTAATGTCGGCGACCAAGTTTTAGTCCGCCTAGTTCCCGAACGAATGCCATCTGGCACCGTTAGGAAATTAGCACCGAGGCGAGCCGGCCCGTTCCGGATTTTGAAGAAAATAGGAGAGAATGCTTTTGTTTTGGATTTGCCTTCTGATTGGGGTGTCTCACCCATTTTCAACGTTTCGGATTTGACGATGTTTGTTCCGCCTCCACAAGAGTTGTCTTCTATGTCGTCTTCTCCTTCAACAAATAATTCTAATGGGTTGGGGAGTGGTAGGTCGGATGATCTCTCTTCCATGCTTTCCACAGGTATACCGCCGGATGGTGAGTCACATTTTATTCCTCATGCTGACATGTTTCCGAGGTTTCCCAAAACCTTTTCTAGCCCTGACAGGATATTGGACATGGAGTCCGTTACTACTACCGATGGTGCTACTCGCCGCTTCCTCATTCGATGGCAGGATCGTCCATCTTCCGATGACTCTTTGGTGCTTGAGTCCGAGCTTCAAAGACTAGATGCCGCTCTTCTCCACCATTTCCTCTTGGACCACGCATCGGGGATACGTGAAGTTGAGGGGGGGAGGATTGATGCCGCACTACTTCCCCCACATGCGGATGACTTGGAGATGTTACAACACAAGGACTTTCGGCATTCCGGAAATCAACATTATAACCTCCGCCCGCGTCGCGCAAAGGATGCCTAAAGCCTTCGTATTATATTTCCTTAGTTTTATATTTATTTCCGTAATTTAAAAACTTGTATTCTTTTAATTCCGGCATGTTTTTATTTTTGGTGTGCTAATAGACAATTTATGATGGGGTGCATTTAACCATCCGGATTGATGAGATTTCATCTCAATCTTGGATGGTTGGATGGTGTTTGCAATCTCCTATTTAAGGGAGCCTTTTATGAGAAATGAAGAGAAGATTTTCAACCCTAAAAGAACTCCCCCTAGGAGGAATTTCGGCCAAAGCTTGCTCCAAGACGCCGCCCCCCTTGCCTCCCCTCTCTTCTCCATTTTCGGCCCCCCCCCCCCCTCTTTGGGTGTCTCCGGCGTGGTCTCTTGGTACGACTCCAAGGAAGAAAGAAGGCAGCCCCTCGGTGTGACTCCGAAGGATCCATACGGTGCGACGCCGGTGGAAAGCGTGGAGAGAGTGATTCTCCCACATTTATCAAGTGTGTTTTCATTTTCTGGGTTGGGTAACCTCTAAACCTTCAAGAGCTTCTTTCTTTAGTTTGTGGAGGAACAACCATCGTGTTCTCCGCGATTTTGAATATCGATCGTTGACATTTTTCTGAACTTGAGATCGCTTTTCCCGCGTTCTTCGTGTCCGGACCAAGTGGGTCTCGTTTGCTTGAACGGATCTTGGCCTATAGCCTTGGTCTTGTTCTCAAAAAGAGTAGCAATCTTTGTGTTGATTTGGGAACTATGTCGACTCTCTTTTGACCGCTGTTTTAGAGTCGACCGTTCTTCCTTTTATTTGATATTGTGATGCGATTGGCAACGTATGTGAGCGATAGAATGCTTGTGTAGGTGCGTTGGTTCATCGTGTGTTCGTGGTAAGTTGGAATATAGCCCGTGTAGATCTCTATTAGGATATACCCCTGCATCAGTAGGAGGTCCTGTCAAAATAATATTAAAGATATCCTCATCAATAGAATTCATAAATAATCTGATCCATGCCTTCCATAATGCAAACTTATTTAGATTGCACATAGGAGGTCTTGTGCTTGAGTATTCTTTGTTCTGTGCCATGAGTTTTTAGCAATAAGAAAACTCTAGAATAAATGAAGACCTAATTGATCTTTGGATTCATGTGTTAGCCTGTAAATAATCAAACAACCTCTGATACCAATTGAAAGTCCTCTGATACTGATTGAAAGTGAGGTTAGATCTTAGATTAACTCTAGAGGGGGGGGGGGGTGAATAGAGTATTAAAAGTTTTTAACTTATTTTTATAGCGGTATTAAAATACTGATATATATATATGTATAACAGAGTAAGTGCAAAAACAAAATAAGAAATCACACAGCACAGCACAGTACATAAAATAAACACAAACACAGAAGACACAAGGATCTATAGTAGTTCCCCAATCAACCTGGGTACATCTACTCTTCTACCACCCTTGGTAGGAATCCATTAGGTTTTTGATAAGGTGCCCTATCACCAATGGAGTTTTGATCAGGTGCCCAAACACCAATGGAGTTTTGATCAGGTGCCCAAACACCACTGAGATTTTGATCAGGTGCTCAAACCAACCACAGGTTTTTGATCAGGTGCCTTGCCACCAAATGGTTAACTTTTGAAGGGAGTTAGAACCCTGTACAAGATGGGATAAAGAGGGTTTATGAAGTTCTTCTCTGTCAACAAGATGAGAGAAGAATAGTGGATTTGTGGTTGTGAAGCTCCCCCCGTCTGATAGAATTTCTTGACAGATAATTGATGGTGCTTCCTCTTGAATATAAATGATCTTCCTTGATAGCTGATGAATCTGAGAGACAAAGTTTCTTAGATTGTTGTTGCTCTTTGAAGATTAGAAACTTGCAGCTGAAAACTGAGAGAAGATTTGTGTTGTTGTTCTCAGAGAATGAAAGATGCTGATGTAGAAGATGAACTCTATAAATCTTTTTCGTTTTGTATCTCTCTCTCTCTCTCGACTGTTTCTTCTCTATTCTTTTTTTCTTCTTGTTGTACTGCTGTAAAACTTTTTCTTTCTTTTTTCCTTAGAGAATATCTGACTGATTTGAAAATCAAAATTTTTAATTAAGGAATAAAATATTCTGAAAAGATATTCTTGGAACTGCAATCTGATTTAGCAATATCCTTTAATTTCTTTTTCCTTTTCCATGAAAGTGTCCTTTTCCAAAATGTGTCAACGGCTACTTTCTCGAAATAAGAGAATAATAAAAGGAAAGGATTAAATCCTGACTTATGTGATAGGAATAGATCCATTGCTGATTAGTCGATCTGAGTTCAAAGAATAATATAACTGATCCTTCTGAAATTTTGAGTTGAGGAGAAAATTCATCGAGCTGAAAACTGAGTTCGTCGAACAGAATGTTGAGTTCGTCGAACTGAATCTGGAGTTCGTCGAACTGAGAGATAATCTGCTAAATCTAGCTGGAAGAACTGAGGTCGTCGATCTGAGAATGTATTTAGTTGATCTAAACATCTTGTTACTTATTCTTTGAACGCAGAGCTGAGTTCGTCGATCTCAAACTGGAGTTCGTCGAACTGAAGAATAAACTGCTTGACTGGCTGGAGAACAAGTTCGTCAAACTAAAGAATGACGTTCGTCGAACGCAGAGAGGAGTTCGTCGAACGCGGAATGAAGTTCGTCGAACGCAGAGACTTGGCAAGTTCGTCGAACTGGAGCATGACGTTCGTCGAACCCAGGATGGAGTTCGTCGAACGCAGGATGGAGTTCGTCGAACGCAGAAACTTAGAGTTTTTCCAAAATTCTAGCTAACTCAGACAGCCCAAAACCTTGACCCTTAGACTATATAATGGGGTCAACTTAGTCCTAGTCAACAGATAGTGATCCTATCCCAAATCAGTAATAGGGTTGTTCCAATAGCCTCAACTCGACATGAAGAGATCATGGGACGAATGACGAAGTACTTTAACAAGAACGTCCGCATCAAGCAGTTCCAAGTAGACAATCTCATCCTAAAGAAAGTGGTCGCGACATGAAGAGCAACTACTGTCAGAAAGCTTAACCCAAGTTGGGAAGGGCCTTTCATTGTCCACGAGTCACTAACAACTGGAGGATACCGTCTGCAGAATCACGAAGGGGAGCTTCTTGGGAATACCTAGAGCGGTGACGACCTGAAAAGGTTCTACCCCTGATGGGAATATATACACCCTTCCTCGATGTATTTGTTTTATATAAATGAATTCCCTGCCCCCTGAAACATGGGATGGCGTGAGTCCTTTTTCTCTTCCAACAAGTGTTTTCAGTAAAAATGAAAAAAAAGAGTAGGTGAAATTTATCTCCATGATCGATTGGGAAACAGACCTCCGACTTGACTCTCATAAAACCCAGTATGGGTGATGGGACAGTGCATCGGGTTAGCGAGTTTTCCTAAGACCAAGCCTCTGCATTTATGGTCGAGATCAGCTCCCCCCTTGCAGGTTGGCCGAGTGACCCCCCGATCGCATTTCTCATCCGACTAGAGAGATTATCAGGAAAAAGTCTGGACGCCGACCTCCCAACTCGATGAAGAGATGATCAGTTTAACTTACTAAGGGACCCTTGCATAAAGGTGTCATTTAACCTCGAAGGGAAGAAAGCTCGTGGCAGAGCCTGGTTTTACTATCTTTTCTTCCAATCATTAAGTCGGTGCATTTAACCCCCTTTGATTGTTGAGTAGCAGGAGGAAGATCTTCTCAACATCCTTCAACGCAGTAGGATGGATGCATCGGTATGGTGTGTCCTCTTAGACCTCCCCGACTATCATTCCCTACCCGTCGATTTCTCAACATCCAACAACATGGTATGATGGAGGCCTCGGGATGGCGTGTCCCCTTGGACCTCCACGACTGTCATTCCCTACTCATCAGCATCCAGGAGCGAAGTAGGATGGAGGCCTCGAGATGGTGTGTCCCCTTGGACTTCCCCGAATGTCTTTCCCAACTCGTCGATCTTCTCATCATCCAGCAACGCAGTAGGATGGAGGCCTTGATATTGTGTGTCCTCTTAGACCTCCCTGACTGTCATTCCCTACTCGTCAGCATCTAGCAACCAAGTAGGATGGAGGCCTCAGGATGGTGTGTCCCCTTGGACCTCCCTGACTGTCATTCCCTAATCATTAATCGTCTCAACATCCAGCAACGCGGTAGGATGAAGGCCTCGGGATGGTGTGTCCCCTTGTACCTCCACGACTGTTCCCTACTCGAAATCTTCTCAACATCCAGCAATGCAGTAGGATGGATGCCTCAGGATTGTGTTTCCCCTTAGATCCCCTGATTGTCATTCCCTACTTGCCTTGTAATAATTGTTATGGTTATGATCTCTTAAAAACCTCCCACCAGGTAGAGTATAAGCCTCGAGAGTGTACATCTTACGAGACCCCCGAGTGTCACACAGAGTCCAAGTTTCATCAACCTTTGAAGAAGGAGAGTTTCCATCATGCGAGCAAGCATGTGCAAGCATATCTAGGCGAGTATCGTGAGCTTGGAGATCATGGCAAGCATATTTCAAAGTCGCACTTGTCATGGAAGCAATCACTCAAACTCACTTTGAGCCTATGAGCCTAGCGAGCACTCATCACATTCGAGCCTAAAAGCTTATCGAATTTCACAAAGCATGCGAGTAGGAGAAAAGAAAAAGAGCAAAAAGTATCTTTTCTTTCATATATAAGCAAGTATTACATCAAAAAAAATCTTTACAAGTCTGACGAGGTGGTCAAACAGAGGCCTGCTAACTAGGTGTCATCATCGCCTCCTATGTCCTCTCCGAGATCATCACCGTTGCCGACGCCTTCATCTTCATCATCGACATTGACGATCCCCTTTTTCGTCTCTATCCTCCTCCTTGCCCTCTTCATCCTCGGAGTCCTCGTCCTCGTCATTGCTTGACTGAGGAGCAGGACCGTGAGTAGGATAAGTACACTCCTCGGTGAGTAGTGTTTGGATGATGTCCATCACCATCAGGTTCATCTCTTAGGCACTAAGTGACCGTCAACTCTCAACCAACTCAGGATGACATTCCTAGTTGCTCGCACAATGTCGCGGCGAATACTCGACATCTCATTTCCATTGATCCTGCTCTGCTTCCCCACCCGGGAAGGACTCGCCTTTGAAGGTTGTTGCTCGAAGGGGGGAGTTTACAGCTCGCGTACCTTCAGTTGAGCGACCTCTAGGGCCCCCTGGGTGTCCTCCAGCTCCATCTCGAGCTGCGGCATCTTCTTTGTCATCTCCACCTCGGCATACTGCGAGTATGACAGATAATTGTTAGCATGATAGTTGAAAAGCGGCGAGTAACACCAAGGAGTATGTATTTCAATGAGGTCGCAAGTACCTGATGAGTCTGGATTATATAGCTATTTCTGGACTCATCTGGGTCATTTTTCTTGCCAATGCACTTCACTTATTGCTCATTGATCACATTGCGAATTTCTGCGCTAAGTGCAATCTTCTGCCCCTTTTTGGTGTGATTTCTTGTATGCCTTACTTTCGATCTATTCTATGATGATATACCTATACTGTGGATTATGTAGAATGCCTATTTTTGTGGTTTTCCTACAGGGTACAGGGATTGTGTGGACGCTCAGAGTGGGTTGGGCCATTTTTATCCTAATAGGCCTCTGGTCGTGCGTTTTTGTTCACGCACAATCAGGCGCACGACCACTGGTCGTGCGCATTCCCCCAATTTCCAACAGAGCTGTTCACACAATCACTGGATTCCTTATCGCATGACCACTAATCGTGCGCCACTGCACGTGCACTATTTTGGCATTCTAGATTCTGCTGCATGTTGTCCTCACATGATCAGTGGCATTTCTTCTCGTACGGCTACTGGCTGTGCGCCACTGCTCGTGCGTGGTGCGCATATATATATGTTGTTTGTGATTTTAGGTCAGATCCAGACGGGGATGCTCGCAATTTTCTTCCGCCGTAAGAAGGGAAAGCTCCATCTTGATGGTTTCTTCCTCCCCCTTTCACCCGAGGCCACCTCGCATCCTCCAAGCACTTCAAGGAAGAGATCCTAGCCATACTCTCATCACTGAGGAATGAGTATATAGTTTTTATGGCGGCCAGATCGTGAGACAGAAAAGATGTGAAAGTGCACAGTGTACCTCTGAGAATCCTCTAGACGGGGGTGACTAGAGATTTAAAAAATTATTCATATTCTAACTGTGAAGACAATAAACTATTCTAAGAATTATGCACAATCAAGAACTCAGGCAGAATAAACTAGTACTGAATTATAAAGCAGAAAACAGTAAAGTAAACTAGCTATAGGGACATCACATAAAATTTATCTAACCAGAAGACACAGATTTTTATAGAGGTTCCCTAAAATGTGGGTACTCCCCTCTTCTACCACTTGGTAGGGATGCACCAACAGTGCCTGAGTCTTTTGATAAGGAGACTCTCAGAACCACCATATCTTTTGATAAGGAGATCTTGAACCACTGAATCCTTTGAAAGAGGGATTCTCAAAACTCTCTACCAGATCTTTTGATAAGGAGATCTTGAACCACTGAATCCTTTGAAGAGGGATTAATAAAACTATTTTACAAAATGAGAAAGAAGGAAGAGAAAGAAGGTTGTAGGAATTCTATTCTCAGAATTCTTGGGAGGGTTGTATGAAGAACAACCAATTATGTTCCACAGGATCTGCTCTTGATTAGCCCCTTCTTCTGATAGTGATGAGTTCCAAGTGCTTTGTATGTCAGATCCTTTTTACTCCTGCTGATTGAGATCTGGCTGCTATAAGATTGTGATGAAGAGTGATAAGTAGTATTTTTATAACTTTTTAATAGAAAATCTTGTAAATATTTAATATGAATTCTCTATTTTATGTCAAATTTAGGTTATAAGTAGTTATTTTTGTAATTTTGATTCTAACTTAGCTTAATTTCGATATTTGCAGATTTTTGGGACAAATCGGGAAAAATGGCATGTCACGCCCTCGGACACGCCCGTGACCAAGGGCGTGTAAGCTGAAGATCAGTCCAGAATTGATGCCGCACTGTTTGAACCAGTCCACACCAAGTCACGCCCCAGGTCACGCCCGTGAACCAAAGTCACGCCCGTGACCGGGGGCGTGTAATCTTAGAATCGTCCACGTGGAGCCGCCGTCGAGACGAGGAGATGCTGTCGAGAAGTCAACCTAAGTCACGCCCGTGACCCACATGTCACGCCCGTGACTTTCCAGCGTGATCCCTGCTCTACCGCCGCGCCGAATTCCAGCCCACGCCGCATTTAATGCACATGTCCAAAGTCACGCCTGTGACCATGTTACACGGGCGTGTAATGTCCAACTTTTCTGCCGCTGACACGCCAAGCCCACGCCGCTGCCAGATCCAATGTTACAGTGATTACACGCCCTTGGACACGCCCGTGACCGAGGGCGTGTAACTTGAAAATTTTGCCTATAAATTCAGAGGCTCTCCTTGAGTCCAGGGTTCAGAAATTTGGAGATGGGGAGGTGCTGTTAGAGCTGAGAGTGAGTTTTCAAGTTAATGTTCATGTTTCTTAAGGCTTTCATGTTCTCCTCCTTCCCTTTTTCATGCAATGTTGTAGTGTAACTTTCGTGTACTAGTTTTCTTAAGCTTGCAACTTTCATTTTCCTTAGCCTTGCACTCTTAATTTAAGGCTTGTAATAGTTCTTTGATTTTCAATAAAATTAGTTTTCTCTTTCATGTTCTTTTTCTCCTTAAGTAATTTCTTCCTTTTCATGCAAGGTTAAATTTTTCTCTCCTTAGTAATGTTCTCTTTTTTATGCAATGTCAATTTCTCTTTCTTTTCATGCAATGTTCAAGCTTTTCATTTAGTTTGAATTTAGTTTTAATTTTAGTAAAGCGAAAACAAACCACCTCAAATTTTCGTCGATAAAATAATAGTGATTTTCCTCGAAGTAAAAGTAATCAACGCACCCCGTGGAATACGACCTTGATATTCCTAAATATCCTATACTATAGACGATAAGGTACACTTGCCTTTATCGGATATAGTTTTGGAGAAAATCTCAACCTTTCACTAAAAATCTAAAATCCGCGCATGCAAATATCATATCAAAGAGCAACTTTCAGATCCACTATTCTATTAGATGAAGAACAGCAAGAGCTTTTTCTTTTCATTTCTCTTTTCTGTATATCAGTTCCTGGGAGAGAGAGGAGAAGAAGAAAGCCCAAGCAAGAAGGAGACGGTTGATTGTGATCAATGCCTTGTGTGTTTTTTTCTTCTCTTCTCCTTTTATTCTCTCTGTTCCATTTCAAATTTGTTTCCATTTGTGGTATGCCTTGAAAAGGTAATCTGCTGACAACATTATCTTTCTTTCCTCTTTAATTCTCGTCATGACCACCTACAAGGAATATGGTTCCAAGAAACCTTTTGTGTCCTTCTTTAATGCTCCTTTCTTTTTCAGGCAATTATTGAGCCGTTGGGGAACGGTCTTGAAGGATGTGGGCCATGTAAGAAGGATCAGAGAGATAGCTGAAAGGATTACCTTATACAGACTGTATTCGACGTAGCGTCGAATTCATTTCTTCTCTTATCGACGTAGCTTCGAGTTCTTCTAGGAGCTGCTTCGATTTCATCTGTGCTCCGACTAAACTCTGCTAGTCAATGTTGCGTCGAAATATTATCAACGTGTATGTCGTGTTGATCTGCCTGGCTCTGAGCTTCATCTTCAGCGTCGAGATGAAGTCGACATTACGTCGACTTTAGATGGCTTCGACAGATAACATCTTCTGCGTCGAGTTGAAGTAGAAGCTTGTCGACTTTACCAGCTACTCCGACAAGTTCCTACCCTTTACGTTGATATCTATTCGACGTAACGTCGACTTGAGTTACTTTGACAGAAGGGTTGATCTACCTGGACTTCTAGTCAGAGCAGCGTCGATATGGACTCGATGTTGCGTCGAATTCTATTCGACGCAAATGTTAACTTAGCCCAATTTTTTTTCCCTTGGTCTGGTCCTGATACCCTATGTTGAGTATGACATCCTAAGACATCTAATGACCAGATTACCCTTACTATACAATGGGTAATTTATTCCTAGAGGATAAAATCACTTTTATTTAAATTGTTAAGTTAAATCAAGGGTTTTTCCCAACAATCTCCCCCTATATATCTTAACAAATTTTATAGTTTGTGCAGAGTGATTTTATACAATTTCATAGCATAATCAAGCATGCATGCTAGATAACATAGACTATTGGAACAACCCTATTTTTGATTTGGGCTAGGATCACTATATGTTGACTAAGGACAAAGTTGACCGGAATGTATAGTTTATGGGTCAAGAGTTTAGGCTGTTAGAACTAGAGAATTCATTCAGATTCTGCGTTCGACGAACTCCATACTGCGTTCGACGAACTACTCTCTGCATTCGATGAACGACATGCTCTTTGCGTTCGACGAATGGATTGCGTTCTGCGTTCGATGAACGACATGCTCTCTGCGTTCGACGATCTCATCTCAGCGTTCGACGATCCCGTCTCAGCGACTCAGTGGTCGACGATTTTGCTTAATCTCAGCGGTCGACGATTTTGCTTAATCTCAGCGGTCGATGAATCTTTCCAGGCTCAGCGGCCGACGAATACTTCTGTTCGACGAACTCCAGTCTGCGTTCGATGAACACCTATAGATCGACGAAAGTTCTCCACAGCTCAACAAAATTAATTCTTCCAGCAAGATTGATTTGAGGTCGACGAAGTAAATTTTGTGTTCGACGAA
This sequence comes from Dactylorhiza incarnata, assembly GCA_033032865.1. Classification (NCBI taxonomy): domain Eukaryota; kingdom Viridiplantae; phylum Streptophyta; class Magnoliopsida; order Asparagales; family Orchidaceae; genus Dactylorhiza; species Dactylorhiza incarnata. Next base: position 11,521,841 of record JAWHQI010000015.1, read on the forward strand.
AATTATTGAGATCGACGAAAATTCTCTATACAGCAGATTTATTTCAGAAGGATTATATTATTTCATTCTCTGATCTTAGATCGACTAACAGCAACGACTCTATTATATCAATCAAGTAATGAAAATATATTTCCTTTTATTATTCCAAGATTATAGCCGTTGACATCCAGCAGAAAAGGACATATGATGTAAAAGGAAATAGTATGCGGCGTATCAGCTGTGCAGTACTGTACTGATATCTCTTCAGCGCATTTTGTTCCTTAAAATAAGGAATTTGTTTTAAATCAGCTAGAGATTTTCAAAAGAAAAGGAAAGAGGACAACATCTTTACACGACAGTAGGAGACAACTCATCAGAATAGCTGTCAGAGATTTCAAAAGAAAATAAGGCAGATGATATAGAAGATTAATATACATCAGTTTTCACGACAACATAATATACATAATACATTACAGTTTTGATGTACTGAAAATACAGAGAAAAAGAAAGAAAGAAAAGAAGACAGGAAGAACAAGAAGAACAACAGCTACACAGATCTTCATCTTCCTCCTCCAGCAGCTCTTACATACTGAGAACATCTTCAACATTCTTCTCTCAGTCATTTGCTGCAAGTTTCCAGATCTTCAAAAGAGCAACAACAATCTGAGAAGCATTCTTGTCTCTCAGATTTATCAGCTACAGGAAGATTATTTCTTCAAGAGAAAGCTCCAACCAATCAACTGTCAAACATTTCATATCAGACAGAGGAGTTTCTCAACATACATCCACTAGAGTCTTCTCTCAGCATCTTGACAGAGAAGAACATCTAAACCCCTCTCTATCCCATCTTGTACAGGGTTAAAACTCCCTTCAAAAGTTTACCTCCTTGGTGGCAAGACACCTGATCAAAAAATCCTGTTGGTTTTGAGCACCTGATCAAAAGCTCTGTGGTGTGTGGACACTTGAACAAAAAATCCTTGGTATGAGGGCACCTGATCAACCACCTATTATTGGATACTACCAAGTGTGGTAGAAGAGTAGACGTACTCAGGTTATTGGGGAACTACTATAAAAATCCTTGTGTCTTTGTGGCTGTGAATTTCTGAATTGGTTGTGCTGTGTTGATTTGTTTTTATTTTAGTTTTTATAAATCACTCTATACACATATATATATCAGTATTTTTAATTCCGCAAATAAAACTAAGGGAAAAGTTTAAAAACTCTATTCACCCCCCCCCCTCTAGAGTTAATTTAAGATCTAACCTCCACTTTCAATTGGTATCAGAGGGAGGTTGATTATATCAATCACCTTCAACTGAGGTATCAATTGCACTTTCAATTGGTATCAGAGAGCTGTTGATTCTTTACAGGCTAACGCTTGAATCACAAAGATCAATTAGATCTTAAATTCTGTTAGAGTTTTTATTTTATTTTTTTTGTTTAAAAACACATGGCACAAAACAAAGAGTATTCAAGCACAAGACCTCCTATGTGCAATCTTAGTAAGTTTGTGTTGGAACCTTAGTTTTTATTTGAGTTAGGATCCACCTTTAGTATCTAAGTTTATATCATAACTCATATTATAACTGATGAGTCCCAATTATATACACATATATGGACACATCTGGGCCGTTTTTCTAGTCTTTTCACTGCACTTTAGCCTTGTTTTAGCTCACATTTGTCATTCTATGCTAGGTGCACTTCTTGGCCTAATTTGGTGTGGTTTATGTTTATTTTCTTTTGATAGCCTTATCGTATTGTTGAGTGCCACCTTCAGTGGCCTGATTAGCATTTCTGTTGGAACAGGAGTCGTGCAGGTGTTCCCGGTACAATTTTGTACAGGAACACTGCGCACGATCACTGGTTCTATTGCGCACGACCACTGGTCGTGTGCCACTGATCGTGCACACTCAACCCCCGAAATTTGAGTTCTGTCTTGACCGAACGCACGACCATTTACGATAGTGCGCACGACCACTGGTCGTGCGCCACTGGTCGTGTGAACATGTTATTTTATAAATTTCTTACATTACAGGCTCCGCCCAGGCAGGCGCACGATCACAGGATTCTAGTGCGCACGACCACTGGTCGTGCGCCACTGATCGTGCGCACTGTTTATTCCAGTGCCTATAAATTGACCTGCTCGCGAATTAGGTTGGGATCGCGCATTTCTTCCGCCCAGCTCCGCCGTTTTCGCCCCTTCCGCAGGTTCTCCGCCCCCTAGGCCTCCTCCGTCATCCAAGAGCTTCAAGGAGAGGTTTTTAGCCCAAAGATCGCCAACGTCGAGCAAGGAGATCGTGTATCAGAGTAGATTGGATCGTGACACGAAGAAGACGAGCCATTGGGAGGAAGTGACAGCCCTCCTCTACCTCGGATGCAGTTGAAGACCGAGCTTGGACGCGGATTGACAACCCAGCGATCCCAACCGTGAATCTTCGGCAAGGCTTCGGATGTGGTCGACTCCTTTACCCTCTTTTTCCTTCTTTATGTTGATGATTGTTTAGGTTAGACTCTTCTATATTTTGATGATGTGCACAATGAATCTTGTTATGCAATGTCTATTTCATTTATTTGAGATTATATTATTCATATGTGTTTATGAGGTGCGCCCCCATCTAATTTCCATTCCGCCTTCGTGTTCGGTGCTGCACTAGCAATTGCTAGTGGCGTGCTTGTCGAAGAGGTGCTTGCGACCCTCATTCTGTAAGACTACTTGTCCATCCGCCAAGCTAAGCGGTGCTAACGGACCATGTAATCCATTCCAACTCCGCCGGTGCGAACCATTCCATCCGCAAGCCTTCTCGTCCATACGCCTAGCGAAGCGTGGCATAGCGGCCCGTGTAATCCATTCGCCCTACGAAGTAGTGCGCTCAAGGCCTGCACAGTTTGACTCTGCTTGCCTACTCGTCCATCCGCCCTTGCGACGCAGCTCGCTCAAGGCCTGCCTAGTCTCTATCCCGCCAAGCGAAGCATTGCATAGCGGCATTGCATAGGAGTAGTTTAAGTTGTTTTCTTTTATTTTCCACAAACCAAATCCCCCATTTCCGCATCCATCCGCTCGAAAGGACTTCAATCTCAAGTCCTTCCTCGATAATAAACTCCACCTTACTGTGTTCCTTTGAGATCGATACTTGGGGATTCATTCCCATTTTATATTACTTGAACGATCGGTACATTGCCGTTTCGTGCCGCAGTCTTACTACCGCCTATAGCGGTGTGCTAAGATTTGCGCCATCAAGTTTTTGGCGCTGTTGCCGGGGAACACAGTCGTGTGAGTTTTCTGGAGAGGGAAAACCTGAGAGAGAAGCCCTTCCATTTGTAATTGCATTTCTTTGTTTTATTTCTTTTTATTCCATTTTCCTGTTTTAATTAGGTTGCTTTAGTAATTTTTGTTAGGTGTGGTATTTCGCACAATAGTGTTTTTCTATTTGAATCGTTTTATCTTCGCACTATGTGGGCACATCTTAATATCCGTTGCCGTTGGTGTGGAGCTACCTCCCACTCTAGTGATGAATGCCCTACGGAGAATGGTGGGCATAATTCTTCTCGCCCAGCATATAGAGCATCGACTTCGTCTGATACTCCATATGGTGTGCGTAAGTCTTATGGCTACTCTGCTGAGCCTTTACCATCTTACTTCTTTTCGGCTTCAGCACCCGCTGTGCCAAAGAAGCCCGCTAGGCAGTGCCAGTTTTGTCGGAGAACAGATCATGCCCTAAAGGATTGTGCTGTTTTTCATCGCCAATTGGATGAGGATGACGAGCCGGATATCCGGATCGTCCCGAATCCTAACTCTGGCCACACACCTTCAACATCCGGTTTTGTGTCTTTGCCACCTTCACATCTTGAAGGGTATGGCGTTGACACAGTCACCAGATGTGTGGCTGATCTGGGCACCGACAATGCTGAGACTATTCTCCCAGTGCATCCACCACCCCTAGTGGATTCGATTCTTTGTGAGGAATCGGTGCTCGACTTTTATCCGAGCATTATTCCTCTCCCTGTTGTGCATACTACACTCGTCTCTGACGACATTGTTGATGATGTGTTGCAAGAGGAGGCTGGTGACTTTAGTGTCATGCCTGTTCCTATGGAGGAGGACAACCTTCCAGGTGAAGAGGAATTTTCCTCAGCACCGGTGGAGGAAGTCCAAAACTTAGGCATGGCCACTGTTGATCCCCCTGAACCTTGTAGCATTGATGACAATGCAAACATTATTTTACTTACCCAACCTGATGGGAGTGAGACCAGGACCACTCCCCCGATTTTTGATTATTTATGTTCTTCGTCTTGTTTATTTCTCGATCCCCCCTCTTCATCCGAGCCTATACAGGTTGAGTCTTCACAGGTACCCCAGGAGGATTTGGTGCATATTGCCCAAGTCAATGATGAGAGCATCCTCTTATGTGAGGAGGTTGATTCCCCCTCCGTAGAGGAAGCTCCACTCATTGCCTTTTCCTCCCGCCACCTCCCTATTGACGACACCTTGCTAGGCAAGGATGTGTTTGGTGAGTTGAGTGAGGATATCTCTTCCTCTTCTTGCTTTCTGTTTCCTCTACCTGCGTTATGTAGGTATTATTATTTGGGTAGAGGAGTAACTGTTTTGTCGCCGTATCGGTACCCGCTACCGACACGCATATTAGAACAGTTACCTGTTCATTTCCTTTTTCATACGCCCATTAGCTAGAATCTTTAGTTTTTGAATAAGTCGTGCTTGGATGACAATAACCCCAGTAGTTATCTTACCTTTTCCTGCATTTCTTATTTCATCCTGTTTAGTTTAGTTAGTTGTATTCATTTTAGTTTGTCTATTTTCTTTTGTTTTTGCGGAGCTGACCCCTGCAGGTATCTTTTCTGGATGGCGGATGTTGCGGCTCATTTTAGCTTACACGCCAATCTTCTGGTGTGCTCATTTCTGAGCACTGGGTACTCTCTTTCCCTAGCATTATTTTGAATTTCATAGCTATATTTTGCGCATTTTGTTTAGTTTAAGTCTGGGGGAGAGTAGTTCCGTTTACCCGCTCACGTGCACCATTGCACAGCATACTAGGAGGTGTTATTTATTTTTGTTTTGTTCAGTTTCATTGCACACCACAACACCCACATGAGCGCACTTAGCTGTTGGCACGTCTTGAGCCGAACTCATTTCTTTTCGTGTGATTTGGAAAATCATTGTGCTGGCTTAGGATTATGAGGCGGTGTAAAATGTTGACTCCTATAGTGCTCCTAGTCGAGTGCTCATGTCTCGCTTAGAAATTCGTGTAGATTCAATTTCTTTTTAGGCTTTTAGATTATGTTTTTCTATTAGCGTAAATATTGTTTACTACACTCAAAAATTGGTGAATTCGGTGTGAATCAAACGGTAGCATAGGGATGTGTGTAGACGTTCGTTAGCCTCGTATTGCCCGAGTCGGGAGAAAGGATTATCTTTCTCGGTGGCTAAGAACTTGCCCCAAGCGATTCTTGAAGCATGGGTATACGGTTAGTCAATTGCGTGAATGTGATATAGGCCATCATTTTGGCCCGGTTGAGCCTTTGTGCCATTCCTATCATCATTTCCTCGCTAGCCAGTTGTGCCTACCCCATTCTTTTGGTTCAGCTCCACTATTGTTTACCAAAGCCTAAACTCCAATCCTAGTCGCACACCCAAAATGCAAGCATTTTGTTTAAATTTAAATTGGTGGTGTTGATTGTGGAAGTATAATGTGAAAATGTGGATGTGCATCTTTGAAAATTTGCTGAAATTTCTAAAGAAAGAAAAAGAAAAGAAGAAAAAGATTTGAAAAGAAAAAGAAGAATGAAAAGTTTAATTGAAAAAAACTGTTTGAGATTTATATTTGGGAGTAGGCGGTGCACACACCCATGCATCTAAGTCTAAGTCTGGGGGTGTGGTGCATCCGCGTGTTTTATGGCTACTTGGATAGTGTTATGCATTTGCTCATTTGGTTTTTTGTGTTCTAAGCCTTCATGCTTATATTTGCTTACCTCACCTAAACCCAAGCCTCATCTAAAACCTTAAGTCCTATTGATTCACGCATTTGAGTCAAACCAGTGCCGTGGAGAGAGTGCGAACGGGAAAGCTTATGGTCACCGACATTGATGGATTTCAATGGAGGTTGTCTCGAGCCCCGGTCTTTGGCAATGCTCTCCTCAGCGTTCAGTTTACTTTCTTCCTATGTACGACCTTATGATTCACCGTGATTCACTTTTTGAGTAAATGTAATATATAAATACGCCCCTAGAAAAGTATAAACTAATATGTACAATTAGAAATTTTGTCTACTGTATTTCTACGCGCATGAGCATGCGACTTCGCATGATACTCCGCTTTACAATTTCTATGCCAGCTATGTATTTTTCTCAGCCGCTTGAGGAATTTGTTTGCTCGGGACGCACAAACAGTTAAGTCTGGGGGTGTGATGAGTCCCAATTATATACACATATATGGACTCATCTGGGCCGTTTTTCTAGTCTTTCCACTGCACTTTAGCCTTTTTTAGCTCCTATTTGTCATTCTATGCTAGGTGCACTTCTTGGCCTAATTTGGTGTGTTTTATGTTTATTTTCTTTTGATATCCTTATCATATTGTTGAGTGCCACCTTCAGTGGCCTGATTAGCATTTCTGTTGGAACAGGAGTCGTGCGGGTATTCCCGGTACAATTCTGTACAGGAACACTGCGCATGATCACTGGTTCTATTGCGCACGACCACTGGACGTGCGCCACTGATCATGCGCACTCAACCCCCAAAATTTGAGTTCTGTCTTGACCGAACGCACGACCATTTACGATAGTGCGCACGACCACTGGTCGTGCGCCACAGGTCGTGCGAACATGTTATTTTATAAATTTCTTACATTGCAGGCTCCGCCCAGGCAGGCGCACGATCACAGGATTCTAGTGCGCACGACCACTGGTCGTGCGCCACTGATCGTGCGCACTATTTATTCCAGCGCCTATAAATTGACCTGCTCGCAAATTAGGTCGGGATCGTGCATTTCTTCCGCCCAGCTCCGCCGTTTTCGCCCCTTCCGCAGGTTCTCCGCCCCCCTAGGCCTCCTCCATCATCCAAGAGCTTCAAGGAGAGGTTTCTAGCCCAAAGATCGCCAACGTCGAGCAAGGAGATCGTGTATCAGAGTAGATTGGATCGTGACACGAAGAAGACGACCCATTGGGAGGAAGTGACAGCCCTCCTCTACCTCGGATGCAGTTGAAGACCGAGCTTGGACGCGGATTGACAACCCAGCGATCCCAACCGTGAATCTTCGGCAAGGCTTCGGATGTGGTCGACTCCTTTACCCTCTTTTTCCTTCTTTATGTTGATGATTGTTTAGGTTAGACTCTTCTATATTTTGATGATGTGCACAATGAATCTTGTTATGCAACGTCTATTTCATTTATTTGAGATTATATTATTCATATGTGTTTATGAGGTGCGCCCCCATCTAATTTCCATTCCGCCTTCGTGTTCAGTGCTGCACTAGCAATTGCTAGTGGCGTGCTTGTCGAAGAGGTGTTTGCGACCCTCATTCCGTAAGACTACTCATCCATCCGCCAAGCTAAGCGGTGCTAACGGCCAGTGTAATATATTCTGACTCCGCCGGTGCGAACCATTCCATCTGCAAGCCTTCTCGTCCATCCGCCTAGCGAAGCGTGGCATAGCGGCCCGTGTAATCCATTCGCCCTACGAAGCAGTGCGCTCAAGGCCTGCACAGTTTGACTCTGCTTGCCTACTCGTCCATCCGCCCTTGCAACACAGCGCGCTCAAGGCCTGCCTAGTCTCCATCCCGCCAAGCGAAGCATTGCATAGCGGCATTGCATAGGAGTAGTTTAAGTTGTTTTCTTTTATTTTCCACAAACCAAATCCCCCATTTCCGCATCCATCTGCTCGAAAGGACTTCAATCTCAAGTCCTTCCTCGATAATAAACTCCACCTTACTGTGTTCCTTTGAGATCGATACTTGGGGATTCATTCCCATTTTATATTACTTGAACGATCGGTACACTGCCGTTTCGTGCCGCATTCTTACTATCGCCTATAGCGGTGGGCTAAGATTTGCGCCATCAATAACGTAGACCAAATCCCATTAAGAAAGAAGGCTGAAAATAGACATATATTTAATTGGCAGAAAATAAGGGAAAGAATAAAATTTACATATGTTCTCTGCGTTCGACGAACGGCTACCTGCGTTCGACGAACGACGCTCTGCGGTCGACGAATAGTATTCATTCCGCGTTAGACGAAATCCAGCTATCTTAGCAGTCGACGAACAGATTATCTCAACGATCGACGAACAAACCCCGACTCAGCGGTCGACGAAATCCTGCGTTCGACGAACTCAAGTCTGCATTCGACGAACAGCTCAATATTCAGCGGTCGACGATCCAGCCAGTCTCTGCATTCGACGAACAGTTCCGTTCGACAAACTCCAGTCTGCGTTCGACGAATATTCAGCAGATGTTCAGAACAGTGAATCAAATATTCAGTTCAACGAATCAAATGATGAGGTCGACGAACTTGAACCTGAGCTCGACGAAATATCTACAGTATTATTTTATATCATTCTCAGCTCGACTAAAATAGTATATACATGTTGTCAGATTTTATAAAGCAATATTTATTATTTCTATATATATATATATTGTTGACTTAACAATACAGCTATCAAAGTATTAAATGTTATAGCCGTTTGAAGCAAAGCATTAAATGTTGTAGCCGTTGCAGCAATGCAAAACACGGCAAGTTACATTCTCGAGGATCTGTGAAGTAAAAGAGACGTAATCTCTTTCCTCTCCCGTCGGCAAGAATTAAAACCAGCCGAAAGCTCTCCAGATAAAATATAAAGAGCCGAGAAGAACAGTAGCAAGTAGCAAGCGGCGAAATAGAAAGCTACAGAGGAAGAGAAAAACAAAGGAGCAAAAAGAAGCCGATCTAATATATATATTATCTTCTTTTTGCTAAACTCTTTCTTGCAGATCTTATATATCCTGAGACACCAATCACCAATATTAGCTCAGGATCAAAACTGCAAGAAGAAGAAGAAAAGAGTTATTTGCATTCTAGAGAAGAAGCTCCATCCATAAAGCTGTCATAAATCTAAATCAGATAGGGGGAGCTCTCTTCAACATTATCATCATCAAGATCCAAACACAACATCTCATCAGGATCATCAAGAGTTTTCTCAGCAAAAAGAGAAGAACAATATATCTTTTCCCTTTCTCCTTCCCATCTTGTAAAGGGTTATAACTCCCTTCAAAAGTTAACTCCCGGTGACAGGGCACCTTAGCAAAAACCTGCATCTTGGTTAGAGCACCTGATCAAAAGCTCCCTTAGTTTTTGGGCACCTTATCAAAAGCTCATTGGTGTGAGGGCACCTGATCAAAAACCTCCTAGTGGATTCCTACCAGTGGGTAGAAGAGTAGATGTACCCAGGTTGAGGGGAACTACTATATTTCTTGTGTCATCTGGATTGCTTGCTTGTTTGTGCTTTGTTTTATGATTTATTTCTTGCTGTGTTTCTTATGCACTTTTAGTATTTGTGTTTATTACTCATACAGCAAACAACACACTTATATATATATCATTACTTTTGAAGTAAAACTTAAACAAGAAAAGCTTTAAGATATTAAGAACTAAAGACTCCTTTCAGTTTGCACTATGGAAAGCAAGGATTAGGTTATATATGAATTCTATTGATGAGGACATCTTCAATGTGATTTTGACAGGACATCCAGCTCCCACAGCAACATCAAGTGCTGGAACCACCACTACCAACAATGCTGTTCCACCTCCTGAATGGACTGAAGCCCAGAAAAAGCAAAAGAGTGCTTATGTAAATGTTAAAATTTTGATTTGAATCGTTTAGGAGTAAGCAGGAGTTGCATCAACTGAGTTATAGCCAAACAACCACAATACCACACAGCAACACAATAGACTTTATTGAATCACAAACTTCATTTATAGTGCGAGACATACATGGCGAGACATGATTCATAAGAATCGCGAAGGAGAGAAGAACAAAACACCAAAACAAAACTGGCGGCTTGACAAGCAGAGACCACACAGACCGCTGCACTCCAAAGATCGCCTAGCTTAACCAGAGACCGCGCGAACAGAAAATAGACAGGATGCCTGCACTGCAAGACCGCCACCTCAGACCGTATGAACTGGAGCTTATTGAATTGAACGAAGAACAGAAGCTGTCGCCAGACTGCAACTCAGATTGCCTAACCGCTGAAGGTCGCATGATCGCTGAGCTCGCTGCGAACAGCACAAGAACACCATAAACCAGTTCGCAGACAGACCGCTGCCGAACTGTTTATTCAAGCCGCTGGGAATCACCAAGGAAGGAGACCGCAACCTGCTGACCGCAAACCTGCGAACACAACAAACAGTCAACACGCTTCTGAGACCGCCCGACCTCAAAATGAGACCGCACGAAACAACCCAGGCTCTAGTTCTTACAGTTCTATTATGAATGATGGGCCATGCACCCCTATTTATAGGCGACAAGATGGATGTCGTCACCGCCACAAGAGAGATATAATCACCACCCGCCAGATCGCCAGCAGTCTTAAAGAGCAGACCGCGCGATCACAGCACTTGGACAACCTTCTATCCAAGACCGCAGATCAGCAGGCAGATCACGCACAAACCGCGCGGACACAAGAGCACTCCTTCCTTAGATCGCCAAGAGCAAACAAGGAGCATCTGGACGACTCTAGACAAGTCGCCAGATCGCCCAGCGCAAACCGCCCAGACTTCTACAATGGAGATAGACAATCCAAGCAGAACAACCCGGGAAGAGACCGCAACAACAAGGAACAAACCGATCAACCAGCAGACCGCCAGAATCAAACCGGCAGAGCCAGACCGACAGATCACCAACACAGACCGCGCGGTCTCTTCGGTCTCCAATATTCAGACCGCCGGCCACCTTCCACTTCACTTCCATAATTTCAACTAAAAAAGCCATGACTATTCTGGCTCAAACAATGTCTGATGACATTTTTCAGAGAGTGGTGGAATGCACCTCAGCAAGAGAAATATGTATTTCTCTCAACAATATGGTTGAGGGATCTGCTGATGAAAGGAAGGAGAGAAGGTCCCATCTCATTTCTCAATATGAGAACTTCAAAAAGGGAGAATCTGAAAGTGTTGCTGATATGTACAATAGGCTTAGCCTCATAATAAATGAGCTGAAGACCTTGGAAAAAGTGATCTCTATCACTGAGATCAATGACAAGATCTTAATGTGCTTCCCCAGCACATGGGATTCTCGGATCTGGCCATGCAAGGAAGCCAGAAGCCTCTATGAGATTTCTACTGAAACATTGTTGGGCAAGCTCAAATCCTTTGAGCAGCTCATCAAATCCAGGGAAGCTGAACAGTCCACTTCATCTCCAGCAATAAAGAAAGAAAGGAACATAGCTTTCAAAGCAGCTGAAGAAGAAGCAAAAGCTCCAAGGAATGAGGAGTTCATGAACCTTCTAGCCAAAAGGTTCTACAAGATGTCCAAGAAGGATTTCAGAAAGGACTCCAGATCAAGGGAAAAGCCAAGGTATGACAAGTCAAATTCTAAAGATATAGGTTGTTTTGGCTGCAGGAAACCTGGACATATTCTGCCAGATTGTCCAGAAAATCAGAAGAAGGAGAAGAGAACTGAAAAAGAGGAAAGAAGACACTCCAGCAAGTCTTCCTGCCACAAGCACCAAAAGAAGGGAAGAGGATTTGTAGCAGAAACCTGGAGTGAAACTGAATCAAAACAGTCATCCAGTTCTTCTTATAATGAAGAAGAATCAAAGGAGAATGATCAGTGCCTGATGGCAATTTATGACTCAGGCAGTGAGTCAGGAAATGCATCATCATCCAGTGATGTTGAAGATAATGAAGAAGAGAAGAACTTCTGCATGATGGCAATCAATGCCTTAGCCAACAATTCTGATGAAGAAGGATCAGAACTAGAAGCAGAAGATGATGCAGATCAGGTAATATCTAACTTTGATTTTACTTCAGTTGAATTCAAAGCTGAATTCAAGGTTCTTTGCTTAGACTTACTCAAATTTGAGAAAGAAATAATCTTACTCAGACATAAGCTAGCTGAAATGAATAAAATAAGTGAAGAGAATGCTAATCTTAAGAAAGATCTGGCTGCCTCTAGAGAACAAATTATTCTGATTGAGAATAAAATTTCTGAGGCTAAGGAATTTGAAGAATCCCTAAATGGGAGAAGAATCAAACTGATGGACATTACAAGCACTGTTATTGCTAGATTTAATAGCAAACTAGGCTTGGGTGCTTCATCAAGTGAGCCACATCTGATTAAGAAAAACATACTCTCTACACCCATAAAATTCATCTCTGCTAAAAGCAAAGAGGTTGTAGGAGTAAATAAAAACATTTCAAGTAAGGCTGTCGAGAATAACAGAATTCAGCAGAATTCGTCGAACGGATCTCGACGAAATGTATCCACTTCGTCGAACGGAGCTTGACAAACTCTAAAGACAGATTTTCAATATAGTCATTATATGAACGACGCTCGACGAAATCTCAGTCATTCGTCGAACGGCGCTCGACGAACTCAGCCCAGTTCGTCGAACAGAAACTATACAACAAATCTGAACAATTCTTATTCTTCACATTCTAAGAATCCCTTCACTGAATGGATAATACCTCCAAGGAAATATCATCCACAAGGTTACAAGGACCAACCTGAAATGTCTTTTATTTCAGATTTTTATGGAAATACAAAAAGACCCAAGGTAATCTGGGTCAGGAACAAATAGATTGTTTTTTTGTTTTTGCAGGTACACAGCTGTCCAAGAATAAATGAAAAATGGTATTTGGATAGTGGCTGTTCAAAGCATATGACAGGAATCAAGGCCAACCTGAACAACTTCAAGGCAAAGCTTGGACCAAAAGTGATATTTGGAGACTCCAACTATGGACAAACAAAAGGCTATGGAAAAGTCAAGGTTGGAGAAGTCACCTTCAAAGAGGTAGCTTATGTCAAGGGACTGAAGCATAACCTTATCAGCATAAGTCAATTATGTGATGAAGGGTATCAGGTAACCTTTAAAAATTAAAATGCCTTATTAAATCTTCTAATAATGTTATGGTTTTATCAGGTATTAGGCAAGGTAATATTTATTTAGTAAATTTCAATTCATCTAAATCAGAAATTTTTTTATTTAATGAATTAAGCAAAACCTAGTGAACTTTGGCATAAGAGATTAGGACATGTAAATCTTAGGACCATTGCTAAATTATCTAAGGACAATCTTGTTAGAGGTTTACCTTTAGGTTCATACGAGAAAGAAGGTCTTTGTAGGGCATGTCAACTAGGCAAGCAAACTAAAAATAGTTTTAAATCATTATCTAAAAGTGATTCACCTAGAATCTTATATTTGCTACATATGGACCTTTTTGGACCTATTTCAACAAAGAGTTTAGGGGGGAAGTCTTACACTCTAGTTATTGTAGATGACTTCTCTAGATTCACTTGGGTGTTCTTTTTGAGAGAAAAGTCAGATAACTTTAAAGTTCTTACAGACTTTCTTAAGAGCATACAGATTGAGTACTCTATTGTAGTTGCATTGATCAGATGTGATCATGGCACTGAGTTTAAGTCTCTTTTCATGCAAGAATTCAGTGAGAAGGAAGGTATCAGGCATTGCTTCTCAGCTCCTAGAACTCCTCAATAAAATGGGGTAATTGAAAGGAAAAATAGAACTCTAATTGAATCAGCAAGAACATTACTTGCAGATGCTAATTTGCCCCTATCTTTATGGGTAGAGGTTGTTAGCACAGCAAACTATGTGTTGAATAGAAGTATGATACACAAACTTAAGGGTAAGACTCCTTATGAGTTACTTAAAGGGAAGAAACCTAAAGTTAACTATTTTAGAGCATTTGGTTGTAAATGTTTTGTTCACAATAATGATAAGAAATATCTTAGGAAATTTGAACCAAAATCTGAAGAAGGAATTTTCTTAGGCTATTCTTTAATCAGCAAAGCATATAGGATTTATAACAAATCTTCTCTTAAAATTGAAGAATCTATGCATGTTTCCTTTGATGAAACTAATATGTTTTACATGAGAAAAATTCTTCTACCATAGAAAACATACAGGTACCTACACTATGTGAGCAGCTAGATCAATTAGCTATACAGAAAGAAGGATTTCTAAATCCTGTATAGCAGAATGCTGAAGAAAGTGAAGAAGAAAATCATCCAGATTTTGTTGACAGTTCAAATCAGATAACAGCAGAACATCTTCCACAGGATATAACAGCTGAACAAATTCCCCAAGTGGATATTATTGCTGAACCCACTCCAACTGTTGATCACATCACAGTTAGAGATCATCCAATATCTCAAATTATTGGTGATATTTCAGCAGGTGTGCAAACAAGGCATCAAGTAAATCAGAATATGATGCATACTTGTTTTCTCTCTCAGATTGAACCTCAATCCCTACAATATGAAGAACAAGATCCCAACTGGATCATTGCTATGCAAGAGGAGCTCAATCAATTTGAGACAAACAAAGTTTGGGAATTGGTTCCTAGACCAAAGAATTATCCAATCATTGGAACTAAGTGGGTCTACAGGAATAAACTAGATGCAGATGGCAACATTGTGAGGAACAAAGCTAGACTAGTAGCTCAAGGATACTCACTGGAAGAAGGAATAGACTATGATCAAACTTTTGCACCTATTTCAAGGTTAGAAGCAATCGGGATTTTCCTTGCATTTGCTGCATACAAGATATTCAAGGTTTATCAAATGGATGTAAAGAGTGCATTCTTGAATGGAGAAATCAAAGAAGAAGTCTATGTGGAACAACCATCAGGTTTCATCTCTCCAACTCACTCTTCTTTTGTATTTAAGCTTAAGAAAGCTCTCTATGGTCTTAAACAAGCTCCCAGAGCATGGTATGAGACCTTAGCTAGTTTTCTTTTAGAGAATAAATTCTGTAGAGGCATAGTAGATAATACTTTATTTTTCAGGATACATAAAAATCAAACTCTACTAGTTCAAATATATGTAGATGACATTATCTTTGGCTCTACTTATTCAAACTTATGCAAAAGATTTTCTAATCTAATGCAATCTAAATTTGAAATGAGTAGTATGGGTGAACTATCATACTTCCTTGGTCTTCAAGTGAAGCAAACTCCAAATGGAATTTTCATATCCCAATCTAAGTATGCGAAGGAATTAGTGAAATGATTTGGTATGTATGATTCTTCCACCATGAAAACACCCATGCCCTATAATGTTGTTGTTGATACAGATGAATCAGGGAAACCTGTTGATCAGAAGGTATATAGAGCAATTGTTGGCTCATTACTTTATTTAACAGCAAGTAGGCCTGATATAATGTTTGCTACTTGTATTTGTGCTAGACTCCAAGTTAACCCCAAAGAATCTCATCTAATTTTATTAAAAAGAATTTTGAGATATATAAAGGGTTGCCCTAATCTAGGACTTTGGTATCCAACAACATCTGAATTTGAATTAACTGGATTCTCATATTCAGATTATGCTGGATGCAGAGTAGACAGGAAAAGCACAACAGTAACTTGCTAGTTTCTTGGTGATAGGCTTGTGTCTTGGTTTTGTAAGAAACAAACATCTGTGTCTACATCAGCAGCTGAAGCTGAATATATAGCTGCAGGCAGTTGCTGCTCACATATATTGTGGATACAAAATCAGCTCCTAGTCTATGGTGTCAACTTAAATAATTCAATTATATTTTGTGACAATATTAGTGCAATATCTATAGCACAAAATCCAGTTCTCCATAGTAGGACTAAACACATAGAAATTAGGCACCACTTCCTTAGGGATAATGTGGATAAAAACAAAATCTGCCTACAGTTCAGCTCTACTGATTTGCAAAGAGCTGATATTTTCACTAAACCCTTGGATGAAAAGAAACATATTTTCTTTATAAATCAGCTAGGTATGATAGATGGAGATTTAATCTGATAAAAAATTAAGTTTTCTACTTACCCATCTCTTCATTGAACCCAGTTTTCTGAAGCTTTTTATTTCAGTCTGTCATCATTAATCAAATTTTTTTATTATAGCTGAATGTCTACAGAATTACTTCTCTTTCTAGTTCCCTTTGCACTTGATCTCTATTTTATTGTGCAGGAACAATAGCAATGACAATCTTGCATCCTTCCATACCTCCATCAAATGTCCCTTCTTCAAGGGGCCTAGCTTCAGGCCTTCCTGAAACTAGGCAGGGGAGAAGTTTTTATGAACAAGCTCCATTTGATGCAGTGTTTTGCTCAGGGGGAGTTGTTCTATGAACTAGGCAAGGGAAGAAAGCTAAAGAACCTCCAGTCTCAAGGGGAGACATTCTCAGGAGGAGTTACTGTAAGAAGAAGCTTGATAAAGCTCACAGCAGTTTGCTGTTTGCAGTTTCTGTTTCAGAAAAATTCAGATAAAGTTCATGATCAAGTTCAGATGCAGATACAGCTCAGAAGAAGAATTTTGATATAGCAAATTCAGAATCAGTTATTGTTACAGCTCAGCTACTCAGAATTCAGATATCAGAGAAAGACAAAATCAGAATTCAAAACAATTCAGTTCAGATCAATTTCAGAAAGCAGAATTCAAAGATATCAAAAGGTTCTGACTATATGTTTTATTTATTTGTTTTCAATGTAATTTCAAAACTCAGAGTACAATTTATTTTATATCTAATAAAATATTTAAATATATCAGATATATATATGCTCTGTTGTTTTTGCTGTATTATTGTTTGTTTATTTTCAATTTTTGTCAAATAGTGTCCTAACCCCAATAGGGGGAGATTGTTGGAACAACCCAATTTCTGATTTGGGCTAGGATCACTATATGTTGACTAAGGACAAAGTTGACCCCAATGTATAGTTTATGGGTCAAGAGTTTAGGCTGTTAGAACTAGAGAATTCATTCAGATTCTGTGTTCGACGAACTCCATACTGCGTTCGATGAACTACTCTTTGCGTTCGACGAATGGCATGCTCTCTGCATTCGACGAATGGCTTGCATTCTGCGTTCGACGAATGACATGCTCTCTGCGTTCGACGATCTCATCTCAGCGTTCGACGATCCCATCTCAGCGGCTCAGAGGTCGACGATTTTGCTCAAGCTCAGCGGTCGACGAATCTTTCCAGGCCCAGCGGTCGACGAATACTTCCGTTCGACGAACTCCAGTCTGCGTTCGACGAACACCTTCAGATCGACGAAAGTTCTCCACAGCTCAACAAAATTAATTTTTCCAGCAAGATTCATTTGAGGTCGACGAAGTAAATTTTGTGTTCGACGAAAATTATTGAGATCGACGAAAATTCTCTATACAGCAGATTTATTTCAGAAGGATTATATTATTTCATTCTCTGATCTCAGATCGACTAACAACAACGGCTCTATTATATCAATTAAGTAAGGAAAATATATTTCTTTTTATTATTCCAAGATTATAGTCGTTGACATCCAGCAGAAAAGGACATCTGATGTAAAAGGAAAGAGTATGCGGCGTATCAGCTATGCAGTACTGTACTGATATCTCTTCAGCGCATTTTGTTCCTTAAAATAAGGAATTTGTTTTAAATCAGCCAGAGATTTTCAAAAGAAAAGGAAAGAGGACAACATCTTTACACGACAACAGGAGACAACTCATCAGAATAGCTGTCAGAGATTTCAAAAGAAAATAAGGCAGATGATATAGCAGATTAATATACAGCAGTTTTCACGACAACATAATATACATAATACATTACAGTTTTGCTGTACAGAAAATACAGTGAAAAAGAAAGAAAGAAAAGGAGACAGGAAGAATAAGAAGAACAACAGCTACACAGATCTTCATCTTCCTCCTCCAGCAGCTCTTACATACTGAGAACATCTTCAACATTCTTCTCTCAGTCATTTGCTGCAAGTTTTCAGATCTTCAAAAGAGCAACAACAATATGAGAAGCATTCTTGTCTCTCAGATTTATCAGCTACAGGAAGATTATTTCTTCAAGAGAAAGCTCCAGCCAATCAACTGTCAAACATCTCATATCAGACAGAGGAGTTTCTCAACATACATCCACTGGAGTCTTCTCTCAGCATCTTGACAGAGAAGAACATCTAAACCCCTCTCTATCCCATCTTGTACAGGGTTAAAACTCCCTTCAAAAGTTTACCTCCTTGCTGGCAAGATACCTGATCAAAAAATCCTGTTGGTTTTGAGCACCTGATCAAAAGCTCTGTGGTGTGTGGACACCTGAACAAAAACCCCTTGGTGTGAGGGCACCTGATTAACCACCTCCTAGTGGATCCTACCAAGTGTGGTAGAAGAGTAGGCGTACCCAGGTTATTGGGGAACTACTATAAAAATCCTTGTGTTTTTGTGGCTGTGAATTTCTAAGTTGCTTGTGCTGTGTTGATTTGTTTTTATTTTAGTTTTTATAAATCACTCTATACACATATATATATATCAGTATTTTTAATTCCGCAAATAAAACTAAGGGAAAAGTTTTAAAACTCTATTCACCCCCCCTCTAGAGTTAATTTAAGATCTAACCTCCACTTTCATAGACATAAAGGGGAAACAACTAAAACTATAGACAGCAGATTTCCATATCAAGAAATTGTGTAGCATTGTTTTTCCCACCACTTGTAATTTCACAGAACAACCAACAATTCATCTGGTACCTGAACTTCAGAGATCCTTCTCAGGAGTTCTTCTTTTTCTTGAGAATACTTTTGAGGAGGCTTTTCTTTAGGTAAACTTCAGTGGCTCATCATCTTTTTCAGCAGTGTCTTTGAGAGGCTCCCCTGACTTTGTACATTTATTCTAGCTTCCTGGGCAGCTTCCTCTGCTATCTGAACAACTTCATCTAAAGGCACTTTCAGTTGGGTCTCACCTTGAGCTGCAGTTGTGCTTACAGCAGCCATCTCTGCATCTAGATCCCTCTGGACATCTGGGATAGGCTCCCCTTCATCTGTCAGAAACTGCATGACATCTGTCATCTCTTTGTCACTTGCCTCCCCCTGAATAGGTGCATTTATTTTATCATTCAATATTTCTGGAACAAGCTTCCCTTGAACAATTGCATTTATTTGTTCATCATTACCTTTTTCTGGGAACTCCCACTGATCTGCAGGCTCTCCCTGGATTTGTGCTTCCTAGAAGGTAGTCACTTTGTCATTACCAGTCTCATTGTTAGCATTTCCCTGATCCTATCCACTCAAGTCAAGGATAGGTCTCTATTCCTCTAAGATCTTCTCCCCCTTCTTGACCTTGCTGGCCAGTGATGTCAAGAACTCCCTTGAAACCATAGAGGAAGACATAAACTCTTTGAGGCAATGAAATTTTTTGTGAAACCTTAATAACTCACCTTCTATCTGTGAGTATTTCTTGTCAAATTTCCTAGCCTGAGAAGCCACTTGATCTACAAAAGTTGAGGAGGCAATGGCCACTGCTTTGGAAATGATCAGATCAATATCAATTTTGGGGGGATAAGTTGTAGATGGAGGAGGTGGTGGAGGAACATCTTCTTGGATGGGAGAAAGGGAATGATACACCTCTGGTGAGAAGTGAATTGATGAAGATGGAGGAGTAGTAGGTTGACAATCTGGAATTGTAGAGGATGGAGGTAGATGGGTTTGCAGAGAGGATGGCTAAAGTTATGAAGTGGATTGGAACTGCTGTCGCAGGTGTTGTTGCTGTTGTTGAGAAGGGGCTGGTGTATCTTCTTGATGGGGCTCTGGAACAGTGTCCATTGGGGGAAGATCATCCCTTGAGGGATCTGGAATCTCCCTATTTGACCCCCGAGGAGGAGGAGATGCTGGAGCTTGACCAGGCTTCACTATTTTCCTGGTCCACTTGGAAAAGATTCCAACATTAATTCTCTTCCCAGGGGTAATGAGCACTCCTTTTGACTTGCATATTGCTGGGTAATGATGAAAAAAATACTTGGCTCATAATTCTCATATATGCATTTTCATTGTGGGCATATTTGTGCCCAATTATCTCCAGGAGCAATCTCCCCCAGTTTATCTTCTTCTGGAGAACCAGAATTCCTATAACTTGCAGCTGCTGTTTTGGTATGGCATCATGAGCAGAGAATTTGCATAGCAGCACCTTTCCCACAATGTCATCTATAAATTTATACTCTTCTCCCAAGTCAATCTTGTTGAGATTGATTGCTTTCTCCCTTTTGAACTGCATGATCTCTAGGACTCTCTTGGCCTCTTCCCCTGTCAGCTCATCTGAATCTTCCCCAGTTGGAAGAACAAAAGTCTGTCTTAGAAGCTCCTCTGTGATGAGAATATCTGTCTCACAAACTTTCCCACTAAGGGAGCCATCCTCTCCTATTTGAATGTTGTCTTTGAACTCATTAAGTTCGATATCCAAGATTTTGCATCTAGTGGATATCAGCTTAGTTAGCCCAGTATTTTGAAATAGGCCAAAGATGGCCTTGAAGCTTTCTGCGGCTGTGCTGAATGAATCCACATCCACATCGAATCTTGAATTAACTTTGGGAGGGGCCATCTCTTTGAATGTACCTGCAAAGATGAAGAGAAAACGAGAGAGGAGGACACAAGAGAGCAGGATAGCAAGAGAATTTGAAAGCGTAAATATTTCGACGCAGTAATTGCTTAAAAGAAGATGAATCGCCGCTACTTAGGGTTTAGGTTGACGCACCGTCGATAATACTTATTATTTGGCGCGCAAAACTATGTCGGGATTGCTTCTAGAAGCAATTCAGCGTGCGTTGATATATTGACGTTGCGTCGATTAGTACTCGACGTAGCTTCGAGATTATTCGGAGACCCTGCGTCGATGTAGTCCTGTCGACGTTGCATCGATTTCCAATCGACATGACTTCGAGTTTAATCAGTAATTATTAAGTCGACGTATGCGTCGATAAGAACTTGACGATGCGTCAAATTCAATTCAAATCGTCTGCTCTGTGTGCTTTTCGATGTTGGCGTCGAGTGGAAGTCAATGGTACGTCGACTTCTATTCGACGCATCTCTTAATAAACATATCAATTTCTTTTAGAAGATTCTTGCTGTTTTTCCCAGCAATTTTACTTATTGAAAATAGATCATAATATGATGTTATAAGTGTTAAGGAGGATTCAAGATAGAAATTACACCCTTGACAAAATCTTGTTTCTTAATCAAACACTACATCTTCCTTCCCACTCCACTTTCTCTTGAGTGGGACCCTTCCTAACCATGCACAGGTAATTCAAACATTAGAAGGGACCCAGGTTACCTTGGGCCCTTTACTTTTACCATTATATGGTTCTATGAAAGAATATAAGGGTCTTTCATGATAGCCTTTGGGATGATTGGGAATGGACTTCCTAAATCTATTGTTTTGATTCTGAAGATGAGTATAAAATATATCTAAATGTAGGAGATCAGCAGAGTGTCTTATTATTTTAAATTTTGTCTTTACTTTTGGGTGGTTGTTATTTGACCTCTCTACATTCTTTCCTAAAGGTTTTTCTTTCTTATTCAAATGTGTCTTGCTGGGGTTATCTACCCTATCTGAATAACTGACTGCCTTACCCTTAATTGATGCACTCTTCTCACTGGGTTGATGATCACTAGGTCTTACAAAGGAAGCTGGATTTTTCCAAGCAGGTTTCCTAGGTGCTTCTGAGCTGGTGGAGGGCTCTGCTTCTAACCCTAAGTGATTGAATCTCATAGAGAGATTTTCTGTGATATCTTTGAACTTCTGACTCCTCCCATTGAGTGAGTCCTCAAAGGCCTTTGCCTTTTCTAGCTCTTCTTTTAATTGTATGTTCTCTTTCCTAAGTTCAATTAGTTCTAACTCTTTATTCTTGATTTCATTTGTTAGATTCTGATCCCTTAGGTAGATTTCAGCATTCTTGAGGTTTTCTAATTCAGTCCTAGCAGTGTCTAGTTCTTTTTCTACCCTAAGATGATCAATGCAGAAATCTTTAAAACAAATTTTAAAATCATCAGAAGTATAGTCAAATTCATCAAAAACTGATACCTGATCATCTTCATCATTTGATGCCATTCCAAGAGCCATCATGCAGGCTGCTACTGCTTCTTCTTCATCATCACTCTCAGATGATGATGAGCTCTTTTCCACTTCTGAATCACTCCAGGTTTCAGCAATGAAACCCTTTGCTTTCTTCTTGTCCTTCCCTCTGGAGGACATCTTCTTCTTCTTATTCTCATCTTTAGTGCTGCTCCTATTCCATTGCTCTTGAGGGCACTCAGGAGCAATATGTCCTGGCTTGTTGCTGATAAAGCAGATGATCTCCTTCCTTTGAGTCTTATCATATCTAGGCTTTGAGTCTCTATCTCTTCTACTTGAGTCTTCAGTCTTGACCCACTTCTTGAATCTCCTTGCTAGGAAATTGAACATCTCATCTTCTGGAGTAGAGGGCTATCCTTCAACAGCTTTCAGAGCTAAGTTCCTTTGGACATGGACTGGAGTAGTTTCCCTCTATTCTGACTCAGTCCTGGTCTTCAGTAGCATCTCATAGGACTTAAGCTTTCCTAGCAAAGCTTCAGTGGAGATCTCTCTATGGCATCTGGATTCTCTGATTGCCCAGGTTCTTGAATCCCATGAGCTAGGGAAGCACATAAGGATTTTATTATTGATCTCAGTTAGAGATATCTCCTTGCCTAGGCCTCTGAGCTCATTAATAATGATGATGAATCTGTCATACATGGCAACAACTGATTCTTCAGCCTTTTTTTGAAAGTTCTTATACTGGGATATGAGAAGGGACTTTCTGTCCTTCCTTTCATCAGCACTTCCTTCAACCATTGTGGTGAGGGAATCCCAGATTTTGTTTGCTGATTGGCATTCAGCAACCTTCTGAAAAATGTCATCTGACATTGTTGAAACCAGAATGTTCATGGCCTTGACATCACATGCCTTGACCTTCTTCTTAGCCTATGTCCATTCCTTTCTTGGGACAGCCTCAGTTGTTGAGGTTTCTCCTTCCTTTTGTCTGACTGGAGCAGGAGGACCTGTGAGAAGAACATTATATATGTCTTCATCAATTGAATTCATATAAAGACTTATTCTGGCCTTCCAGAGTGTGAACTTGTTTGAGTTACACACTGGGGGTCTTGTGGAAGCATAATCCTTAGTACTCATTTTCTTTATAAAATATATTTATAGAAAAAGAAATAAGAGTAGGAGGTCTTTTTGATCAAGGTGTTAACCTCTTAATGATCAACCTCCCTCTGATACCAATTGACAGTGCACAGTATACCTCTGAGAATCCTCAAGAGAGGGGGGTGAATAGAGATTTAAAAAATTATTCCTATTCTAACTGTGAAGACAATAAACTATTCTAGGAATTATGCACAATCAAGACCTCAGGCAGAATAAACTAGTACTGAATTATAAAGCAGAAAACAGTAAAATAAACTAGCTATAGGGACAGCACAGAAAATTTATCCAACCAGAAGACAGATTTTTATAGAGGTTCCCCAAAATGTGGGTACTCCCTTCTTCTACCACTTGGTAGGGATGCACCAACAGTGCCTGTGTCTTTTGAGAAGGAGACTCTCAGAACCACCAGATCTTTTGATAAGGAGATCTTAAACCACTGAATCCTTTGAAAGAGGGATTCTCGAAACTCTCTACCAGATCTTTTGATAAGGAGATCTTGAACCACTGAATCCTTTGAAGAGGGATTAATAAAACTCTTTTACAGAATGAGAAAGAAGGAAGAGAAAGAAGGTTGTAGGAATTCTGTTCTTAGAATTCTTGAGAGGGTAGTATGAAGAACAACCAATTATGTTCCACAGGATCTGCTCTTGATTAGCCCCTGCTTCTAATAGTGATGAGTTGCAGGTGCTTTGTATGTCAGATCCTTTTTACTTCTGCTGATTGAGATCTGGCTGCTATATGATTATGATGAAGAGCGGCTTTCAGATCCACTATTCTATTAGATGAAAAAGAGCAAGAGCTTTTTCTTTTTGTTTCTCTTTTCTGTATATCAGTTCCTGAGAGAGAGAGAGAGGAGAAGAGGAAAGCCCTAGCAAGAAGGAGACGGTTGATTGTGATTAATGCCTTGTGTGTTTCTTTCTTCTCTTCTCCTTTTATTCTGTCTGCTCCATTTCAAATTTGTTTCACTTTCTGTTATGCCTTGAAAAGGTAATCTGCTGACGACATTCTCTTTCTTTCCTCTTTAATTCTTGTCATGACCACCTACAAGGAATATGGTTCCAAGAAACCTTTTGTGTCCTTCTTTAATGCTCTTTCTATTTCAGGCAATTATTGAGCCGTGGGTGAACGGTCTTGAAGGATGTGGGCCACGAAAGAAGGATCAGAGAGACATCTGAAGAGATTACCTTTTACAGACTGTATTCGACATAGCGTTGAATTCATTTCTCCTCTTATCGACGTAGCTTCGAGTTCTTCTAGGAGATGCTTCGATTTCATCTGTGCTCTGACTGAACTATGTTAGTCGACATTGCATCGATATCTTATCAACGTGTACGACGTGTTGATCTACCTGGCTCTAAGCTTCATCTTCAGCGTCGAGATGAAGTCGACGTTACGTCGACTTTAGATGGCTTCGACAGATAACATCTTCTACGTCGAGTTGAAGTAAAATCTGCGTCGACTCCACCAGTTACTCCGATAAGTTCCTGCCCTTTACGTCGATATCTATTCGACGTAATGTCGACTTGAGTTACTTCGACAGAAGGGTTGATCCACCTGGACTTCTAGTCAGAGCAGCGTCGATATGGACTCAATGTTGCGTCGAATTCTATTCGATGTAAATGTTAACTTAGCCCAATTTTGCTTCCCTTGGTCTGGTCCTGATACCCTATGTTGAGTATGACATCCTAAGACATCTAATGACCAGATTACCCTTACTATACAATGGGTAATTTATTCCTAGAGGATAAAATCACTTTTAGTTAATTTGTTAAGTTAAATCAAGGGTTTTTTCCCAATAAGATGGGTATATTTGATGGAGGTGACAACTCCTCTATACCCCGGACGTCAGTTGTGGACCGAGCTAGGATGCGGATTGACAACTCGGCAATTCCTACCATGAATCCTGACAAGCCACTGGATTTGGTTGCATTTCAACCTCTTCCTCCTTTCGTCCTCATGATTGTAGTTAGTTTCTTTTTATGTTGATAATGTTGCACTCTATATTTGTTGAAATTCTTGCTATATATTATGAAATGTTTTCATGCTTTATGAGTGTTTGATGTGTGCTATCGTGGTGATTATGGTGTGAGTGTTTGGTGTTGTCGCACTAGCAATTGCTAGTGTCTTGCTTGTTGACGAGGTGCTTGCGACCCTCATTCTGCCGGTGCGAATCACTCCATCCACAAGATTACTCGTCCATCCGCGTAGCGAAGCAGTGCATAGCTGCTTGCATTGTTTCCATCCGCCCAACGAAGCAGTGCATATCGGTCTGCATAATCGTAGTTTAGTTTCTTTTTTTTTATTTTCCATAACCCAAATCACTCCTATTTTATATCCTCAAAAGTAAAACTACCTTACTGTGTTCCGTCGAGATCGATACTTTGGAATCACTCCTATTTTATATTACTTGAATGATCGGTACACTGCCGTTCGGACCGCATTCTGCTCTTGCTATTCCCAAAAACTTGACGCGCAGATTCTACACCGCTAATAGCAAGAGCAGAATGCGGTCCGAACGGCAGTGTACCGATCGTTCAAGTAATATAAATGGGAGTTATTCCCAAGTATCGGTCTTAAAGGAACATAGTAAGGTGGAGTTTACTTTTGAGGAAAGACATCAGATCGAAGTCCTTGAAGTCGGATGGAATGTGTAAGTGGTGATTTGGGTTATTGAAGATAAAAGAAAAGAAACTAAACTACTACTATGCAGGCCACTATGCACTACTTCGCTAGGCGGATGGAGACTATGTAGGCCGCTATGCACTGCTTGCTACACGGATGGACAAGTTGGCTTGCGGATGGAGTGATTCGCACCAGTTGAATGAGGGTCGCAAGCACCTCGTCAACAAGAACGCCACTAGCAATTACTAGTGTGGCAACACCAAACACTCACACCACAATCAACACGAAAGCACACCTCAAGCACTCATAAAGTATGAAAATATTTCATAATATATAACAATAATTTCAACAAATATAGAGTGCAACATCATCAACATAAAGAGAAACTAACTACAATCATAAGGAGGAAAGGAGGAAGAGCTAGAAATACAACCAAATCTAGAGGATTGTCAGGATTCACCGTAGGAATTGCCGGGTTGTCAATCCGCGTTCTAGCTCGGTCCACAATTGACGTTCGGGGCCCATAGGAGCTGTCACCTCCCTCCAATATACCCGTCTTCTCTGTCTCACGATCCGGCCGCCACAAAAACTGTATACTCCTTCCTCGGTGATGAGAGTAGGGCCAGGATCTCTCCCTTGAAGTGCTTGGATGATGCGAGGTGGCCTCGTGTGAAATGGGGAGGAAGAAACCTTCAAAACGGAGCTTTCCCTTCTTACGGCAGAAGAAAATCGCGAGCAGCCCCAGCTGGATCTGACCTAAAATTGCAAACAGTATATATATAGGAGGGAGATTAAACACCGTGCATGATAGTGGTCGTGCGAGAAGAAATGCCACTGATCGTGCGAGGACAACCTGTAGCAGAATCCAGAATGGCAAAATAGCGCACGGGCAGTGGCGCACGGCCAGTGGTTGGGCGAGTAAGAATCCAGTGATCGTGCGAACTGCTCGGTTGGAAATTGGTGGAATGCGCATGACCAGTGGTCATGCGCCTAATCGTGCGTGAACAAAAATGCAAGACCAGAGGCATATTAGGCTAAAAATGGCCAAACCCACTCCGAGCGTCCACACCACCCCTGTACCCTGCAGGAAAACCACCGAAATTGGCATTCTAAATAATCTACAGTACATGTATATCATCATAGAATAGATTGAAAGTAAGGCATGCAAGAAATCACACCAAAAAGGGGCCAAGGATTGCACTTAGCGCAAAAATATGCAATGTGATCAATAGAAACATCAATGAGCAATAAGTGAAGCGGATTGGCAAGAAAAATGACCAAGATGAGTCCAGAAATAGCTATATAAACCAGATTCATCACACACCCAGACTTACCTGTTTGCGCGTCCCGTGCAAACAAATCCGGCGGAGTGGGAAAAGCATATCTAGCTTAAAATAACAAAATGGAGTACCATGAAAAGTCACATGCTCACGTGCATAGAAAAATAGTAGAGAAGATTTCTAATTATACACAATTTATAAATTTCTAATAGAGTAAATATATATTATTTCTACCAAAAAAAATGAATTACGATTAATTATCCGGTCACGCATACAGAGAAAGTAAAATAATCGATGAGATGAGCATTGCCAAAGTTGGGATTCGGGACAAACTCCACCAAAATCCATCGGTGTCGGAGACCATAATCTCGCCCGGTTATATTCTCTCCACGACACTAGATTGGTTCATAGCGTGAGTCGGTAGGACTTTAAGTTTTAAATTGGGCTTTGGTTAAGGTGAGGCAAACAAAGATAAATACGAAGGCTTTGTGCACTTAAACCCAAATGAGCTTTATTAAAACTTCCCGCACACCAAAATCGAATGCAAGTGCACCACACCCCCAGACTTGAATTTTTGCAACTTGGGTGTTTGCACCACCTATTCCCAATATTTCAAATAATTTTCTTTTTCTCATTCATTTTTCAAAGCAAAAATATTTTCTTTTTCTTTTTCTCTTTCTTCATTTTCTTTTCTTTTTCTTTCAGCAAATTTTTAAATGAGCACATCCATGTAATCACAACAAATTTATCAAAATCACCACCACAAAAAGTAAAACTCGAGCTCATAATTTGGGCGTGCGATTAGGATTGGCTTTGAGGCTTTGGTGAGGTATAGGTGGAGATGAATCAAATGGACTGGATAGGCTCAAAGGGGCTAGAAAGGGTAGACGATAGGCATGATACAAGAGCTTAACCGGGACAAAATAACATCCTACTTCATTCTCACGCGAAGGAACTATCCTATGCCCATGCTTCAAGAATCGCTTGGGGCAAGTTCCTAGCCCCCAAGAAAGATTCTCCTTTCTCCCGACTCAAACAATACTAGTCTAACAATAATTTACACACATCCCTATGTTACCTTTTGATTCAAACTGGATTCACCATTTGAGTAGAGTAAATAATATTTACACTAATAAAAATGTATAAAACAAAATGTATAAAAAGAAATCTAATCTACACAAATCTCTGTACTCACGTGAGTACTTGACTAGGAACACCGGAGTCAACATTTTACTCCACTACATTATTTAAATGCCAGCACAATGATTTTCCAAATCATACAAAGGAATGAGTTTGACTTATGACGCACTAACAACTAAGTACACACTCATGTGGGTGTTGTGGTGTGCAAAGAAAATGAATAAAACATCTTAAATTAAAGCTTCTAGCATGCTATGCAATAGTGCACGTGAGTGGGTACATAAAACGACTCTCCCCCAGACTTAGACTAAACAATCCAAAACAATATATGATTATGAAATTTAAAATTAAGCTAAGGGAAGAGAGTACCCAATGCTCAGCAAGTGAGCATACTAGAAGACACGTGTAAACCAAGACAAAGTTGCAGCATCTCCATCCAGAAAATGAACCTGCAGGGGTGAGCTCCTCCAAACAAAAGAAAATAGACAAATAAAAAAAAGAAATACAACTAACTAAACAAACTAGATTAAATAAAAATGCAGGAAAAACTAAGATAACTACTGGGGTTATTGTCCTCCCAGCACAACTTATTCAGATCTTTAAGATTTCTAGATGATGGGAGTATGGAAGGAGAAGTGAACATGTAACTTGCCTAATATCTGTGTTGGTAGCGGGTACCGATACGGTGATAGAACAATCACCCCTCTACCTAAGTAATAATACCTACTCCTCACAGATAAAGGGAAGAGAATGTAAGTGGAGGAGGAGATATCCTCACTCAACTCACCAAAAATATCCTTGCCCAGCAAGGTGTCATCTTCACGAAGGCAGTAGGAAGAGGGGGAAATGAATAAGGCTTTCTCTACGGAGGAGGGATAAACCTCCTCACATGAGATGATACACCCATCATAGCCAACGAATATTGAATGAGGCCCACATTGCGTGAAGATAACCAGATTCAAAAGACAAACACTATTGTGCAAAATACTACACCCAACAATAATTTACTAAAGTATCATATATTTAAAGCAGGAAAACAGAATATTAAAAAAAATTCAAAAAGGATGCAATTTACAAATGGAGAACGTCTACCTCTCATCTCCCTCTCCAGAAAACTCACACGACTGTGTTCCCCAGTAGCGCGCCAAAAACTTGATGCACAGATTCTGCACCGCTATTAGTGGTGCAGAATCTGTGCGTCAGTACCTCATAAGCCTTGCATTTAGAGGCATTGGTCCCAAGGGTGAGGATGGTCTTGCTCAGCATCTTGTCCCTCTCCTCATAGGAGTGCAGGCTCCTCGTAGTCTGATGACTGAGCTCCACCGACCATAAGAGTGAGCAGAAGGTCTGGTGGGTCAAATACTCGGTCGAGACCTTCTGAAGTTACGTGTCATCTGCGTGACCATAGAGGGTAAACCTAATGTTGAACGCCTCGCCTCTCTCTTCTCAATCCTCCAACCAATCAGGAAGATTGGTGCTTAGGGTCACCTCATGCGCGCACTCTTCCCAAGTTACCAGCGAACGACCATATGCATCCTCGCCGTGCATGCCTTCCCCAAAGTTGGGGTGATGATCAGAATCGCGAGCCTCAGCGGGATCTGCCTTCTCGCCAAGATCTCTGCTCGCAATCTCCTTTCTCTTCCTCGCAGGCTCCCCAACCTTGATCTTTCCCTTGTCCTTACTCTTCAGAGAGGAGCCCACCTTCTTGTCGGCATCCACCAGGTCCTCGGTAATCTGCGACAAATTGATGGGGGATGACGGCAAGCCATCGTCATCGTGCGGTGGAATCCCCGTGCCCTCCCAAGTAGGAGCTACCTCTTTATCTATGGGAGAGGCTCGGGCTGTAGAATGTGAGTAGATGCAGAAGCAAGAAGATAATGATTAGTCGCCAATTAAGAAGAGCACCCTAAAGCACGAGTATAACAAATACTCGCTCAACCATATACCTTCACCTGGGAAAACCCATTGAAGCTCGTTCACCCATTGTCACTAGAAGACAACGTCATACCGCCGACCTTGAAAGGCGCTGATGTGCTTCTCCCTAGGTCCCTCCAGGAAGGGAGTGACTAAGGCGGTATCAGGCGGAGGCTGGGATCGGAAGGAATGTCCTCAAAGTTGCTGCCGACTACGACTATTAGCTCTCCCCAGTGATGGTTCCTGTTTGCCGTGTCGATCATCGTGCAGATGTTGTTGTACAAGAAGATGACTCCCTCGCTGATCGTCATGAAGGACAAGATTCTCCTAAAGAATGAAAGATTGAAGGAGATCTTCTCTTCTCGCAAGAAGCAATGGAAACCAACAATCATCGCCATCCTGTTTTGGTTTATCTAGGCGGGGACTATCCCGTAGTAGCGAAGAATCTGGAAAAATTCAGGCCATAGGGGAATTCATAGGCCAACAATGAAGTGGCAGATCGGTAAGATGAAATCGCCCTCTAGGAAGGTGTTTAGTCGCTCGGTCTGGCGAGGAAGCCGGGCCGAGTATCCTTCAGGCAGGAATTTCTCCTTGAAATCATCTATGTCCTTCTGCACGGTAATTGACTTCTTGAACGTCGCCACAGTGAAGTTCCTTGCATGACTTGCCCGTCGAGCAGCAGCTTCATCAGTTATCGCAAGAAGAAAAGGGGCATGAAGAAAAGGGGCGAGAAGAAAGAGCGAGTCTCAGACGGCGAGAAAGAAGGAAACTGAAGATACTCACAAGAAGAAAAAGTGTCGTTGATAACATAATAAATATGTACCCCCTATTTATAGACAGAGGCATGGGATGGGGTATCGCCATGCCCGCTGTGAATAGAAAAAGGGTATGGCAAGCACCCTAAGAAGTCGCGGTGGCTGCATTACGCATCAATAGCCGCCGACCCTCCACGCACGAAGACCTGCAAAAAAGAACTTAGAATTTTGCCGAAGTCCGTGCAATGATCCAACATCAATGATCGCAAATGCTTTGAAGAAGACACTATTGAAACAACACCGCAAAAAGCAAGACAACAAACTAAAGGCGAGATTAAATACTCGCCAAAAAATATTACAATTAGAATGAAAGAGTTTGTTTACATAATCTCCAAAGGCGATTACTCAACAAAGAAAAAAATTGAAAAAAATCTACTAAGGCCCTAGAGGATGCGCGTCCAACGACTGAGGATGTCGCCCAGCCCAGCCCAGGTTGTGTACGCGCTTGAAGTGCTCAGAGGCGACTGACAATGCGTCAACGCCCTTGAGGCGGTGATCCTTGATCTTCGCTAGCCTTCCCGCTGAACACATGCTCGCTCGAATACTAACCAAGTCCTCATGATGGAGCTGTTGACGATGTTCTATCATCGCCAGGCACCGCTCCAGCTCATTGATCAAATAGAACCAAAACTCAGCAAAGACCAACCGCACCTCAAAATCTTTAAGCTTCGCTTCTTGCACCTCCGGCGCGGAGATACGGCAATGAGGCTCGCAGATGGCCAGCTGATCAAACTTAGCCTCCAGCTCCATGTAGGCACAAGCTTTCTTCTCCTGATACTCGCGGAGCGGGAGCCCGATGGTGTCGATCAGCACCCCCCCCCCCCCCCCCCCAGAGTAGACGTGCGAGCTGCCAATAGAGGAGACTATCTAATAGTCAGCGAGAATTCCAGTCAAAAGAGAATGCGGCTACGATGAAACGACGAATTACTAGTATGAGGAGCTTCTATCCTCGCCTCGCGACGAGGGTTACGAGATCAACCTAGGCGAGGATACCCCCCCCCCCCGATGAGGAGAAGGACTGCGATGGGTAGCATCTATACAACTCGACAAGGAGCCCCAAGGATGATCCCTGCCCGTAGGAGCTGGGCGCAGCGGCGACATACGAGGTTGTCTGAGGATGTCATCGGCATATCCTCTACCGCGACCATCTTGTGGTCGCCCTCCACCTCTTGGGGAGAAAAAAGAGTAGAAGATACCTATTCACCTATGTCGTGATGATCCACAGGGGGGATCAAAGGGTTAGATGTTGGTGGTAGAGGAGGTGGTGGCAGATGGTAGCCTGCGGAAAGTTACGAAGTGCTCGCAGGAGCTGATCGTGAATCGTTCGTAGGCGCAGGAAGTGGGTTGCTCACCGGAAGGCCTCCTTGATCTCCTGAAGATGGCACATATGCCTTGCTTATGCTACGAGTTCTTCTCTAGAGGAGCTCGCTTGTCACTCGTAGAGGGAACTTACTTCCCCGCCTAGGTCTCTCGAGAGCCATAGTTGATACGCACTGACTGACCCACTCGCAATCCCAGCTAGGATTCCAGCGCGACTATGGGAGCTGATCACAGAGGAGGTACAACTAGATGCTCGCTAGGAGCTCCATAAGTAGGCGGGTCTGCAAATAGAGAAAAAAATCATCATCTCAAATCAAAACCATCATGACGACAATCTAGCAAGGCGAGTACGAAGTCTCTACCTCGCGAGGAGGCGAGTTCTGGTTTTGACTAGGTTCGGGATATGGTAAGATCCATCCCAGGGGTGACTTGTGGTGTAGAGGGCATGGAAGCGGGTTGCTCAACATCAATGGCATGGCCCAACTCGCTGAGCAATCTTTTGGGTGGTCGCAGGAGCCTCCTGTTGACCAACGGAGGGATCAGCGACATCCTCCGCTAGAATAGGTTGCGGCTTCTTCTTCGCGAGTTTCTTATTTTTCTTGGGGGCGAGGAACTATTCAGCATCGTCGCCCTCGCGAGGAAGATTTTGAGTAGATGGCTCCAACCAACCCTCCAACTCAGCCATACTCGCCCGAAATTCTTTCTACGCAGTATGCGACATCACGTGCGAGTTCAAACAGGAAGTCCAATAAAAGAGCCCCCCTCTATATATAGAGTCCCGAAGTCACCCGAGTTGATGCTGAGTAGGCCTGATGTTTGCTGGGACCAGCTCGTTCAATAAGGGTTGTGTGTTTCTTTCAAAGCTCCTTCGTTGCTCGCAAAGAGCAGGGAATGTGTACATCCCATATTCTTCGAGGGTAGGACCTGATTCAAGCCACGTAGGCACAGGTCAAAGTCAAAGGTCAAAGTCAAAGGTCAAAGCAAAATCTAGGAGTCAGAGATAAAGATAACTCAACCAATGGGTATAGTGGAAGGCCTATGCGAGTATCGATGAGCATGTGCCAGCATCCCCTCATACTCGCCAGGTTGGGGACCATAGGAGATGCTCGCCAAAGCCAGACGAGATCCCCTCAATGTCAAATAGTTGCCGAGTTGGGCTGGGCTATAAATAATACCCCCCCTTGGTTTTCCTATTAATAGGACCCCAGGGGTACCAGAAACTGCACTTTTTGCTGAGCTTTTAGAACCCCATTTTTTAGTACTTGAACTGGTCATCCTTGGCCATTACGCTTGATACTCGCCAAGTTGGTGCCTTTCTCGTACCCTGTTCGGCCATCTTTGGTTGTGGAGCGGAATTCTCTTTTGAGATTCTATGTACGTGGTGGTACCTCCCTGCCGTAGCACCTGGGATCCTATCGTTGCTATTTTAGCCTGTTCATCGTCGTCCATCAAGCCATCGAGCCGGATCACTAGACGAGTAATATTTGGCTACATTGATTCGAGTATTTGGAGCTAGGATTTTCCTGTCTTCAACAATATACATTTTGATTGCATGGAATGTGTCTATCATTGTGAATTCTAGTTGGAATGGCTATTTTTCATGTAGGTACAGCCTCATGTAGAATTTTCGGGGAGTTTCAGCCCCATTTTTCATCGTTGGCCACTAATCGTTCGTTTTACTTCACACACGATTAGTTGACCCATCGCGCAAGACCAGTAGTCGTGCACGCTATTTGGCTAAAATTTTCCAGATGATCGCACGAGTACTCGCCCTTCTTCACGCACGAGTATACGATTTCTTCGCACACGACCAGTGGCCGTATCTTAAAAATCTTCTCGATGCTTTTTCCTTCCACCAGTTCTTGGCAATTCAAGCTTCTTCGCGCACGAGTAGAGGACTTTCCTCCTCGCACAACCAGTGGTCGTGCGCCTACTTGTGAGCTCTTATTTTTTCTGACAGTTCTGCTACAGGCTCCTTCACGCAAGAGTAGAGGACTTTCCTTCGCGCACGACCATTGGTCGTGCGCCTACTCGTGCACGTTCTTTCTGCTGCCTATAAATATAGGATTTGACAAAAAAATTAGAGTGTTTGCCCGAAAGTCCACGACCTCATCTTTTCAATCAGAATTACTGGCCCGGACGATCACATTTTTCTGAGACCGCCCAGACCGTCTGTTTCATCTTCGGCAAAATCTCCAAGGCACAGGCTGTCAGATTCTAGCGAGATCGCGTGCCGCGCGGTCTAAAGTTTTCTCTCTTTTGTTATTTGCACTCCATGTATCTTCTCTTCTCTGCCCCAGTTCTCATGTACCCCGGGCAGACCGTTTGGGACCTGCACGTTTGGGCAGGCCCCCGCGTCTATAATTAGAGGGGCAGGGGTACTAGAAAATGGACTTTTGATTTGAGCCTCTAACTTATGACCTGTATGAGCGGTCTCGAATTTTGTCTCTTTTCTACCTCTTACCCTGACCTGTTTAAACCTTCCTATAACCTCTTTTCTGATCAATCAAAGCAGGTTTTTCCTTAACAACCTCTCTTCTGGAATCCTTTAGCCCAAGTAACCGGCACTCCACAGTTTCTCCCCATTCTTTTGAAGTGTGAGTTTTGGATGTAAAATTTTTGTACCAACAGAACGAACACACGACCTTCAGATCATAGTGCTTAGGTGAATCTAGTGGACAAACAACATGTTAGACGGTAAAATTCAGCCTGCCAGGGGTCACCCTTCTTTGAGCAATGTGACCTCCTTAGAAGTCCTTGAGCTTCGCGTCGAGCTCCGCCTCAAGCTAGCTCACCAAGAGGCCACCCAGACTAGGCAGGAGACCGACCGACAACTTGAATGTTGGGTTTTCTTCTTCATTCAAAATGAATAGGATATCAAATATGCGCAGCGGAAATAATAAATAAGAATAACCCAAAAGGAGTTTCGGATCTTGCGATTTCATGATTCAAAAATAAATAAAGCAACGTATTGCAATATACCTGAAATGGATTGAGTCAATACTCAATCAAGATGCTCCAAGGTCTGATTCCAAAATGTTTGAGTTCCAAGTACTGGAATGTATCAACATCTCTATAGGAGTGCACACAGTGAAGAAGAACCCCAGGACTCTTGTCCAACAAGAGCTGGGATGGAGGATGAATGCCCTCTGCGTCTCCCACAAACTGCTAGATCTGACAACAGGGAGAGGCTGCAGCAGTGATCTCGCGGAATGTCGAGACCTATGCGGAACTCTTCCGCTTCGGCTCTGATAGTTTTTACGAAAAAGGCTATCTCTACATGAAACCTAATCGCTTCCTGCTTTATACTCTAGGCATAAAACACATTATTCGTAGACCAGAGACTTAATTGGATTTAAATACGCATCGTCGAAACAATTTGACGCAACGTCGAGTATAAGAATTGCGTCCAGACAATCTCAACGCAATGTCGAGTACACCACATCAAGACAATCTCGACGCAGTGTTGAATATAATCTGTCTGTTGAGATAATTCGTCGCAACATTTGAGTATAAGACTAGCATCGAGACAATCTCGACGCAACGTCGAGTACACCACGTCGAGACAATCTCGACGCAACGTCAAATATAATCTGTCTGTCGAGATAATTCGATGCAACATTTGAGAAAAAGACCCGCGTCGAGACAATCTCGACGCAATATTGAGTACACCACGTCGAGACATTCTCGATGCAGCGTTGAGTACAATTTGACGCAACATTGAGTACAAGACTTGCGTCGAGACAATCTCGACGCAACATCAAGTACACCATGTCGAGACATCTCAGCGCAGCGTCGAGTACAATTCGACGCAACTCCAATCAGTTACAGGATTGGTCCTCCACTCATATCCAATATGAGTAAGACCAACACAAACCTTCATCCAACTTCTCCAACACTCTTATGTGCGACCCTATAGGATCATATTGCGTTGGCAGTAAGACTAACTGGTTGATTGCTTTGAGATCACTTTGGAAATACCAAAAGTCTCCCACTTGATCACAAAGTATCAACAAATGTCTCACAAAAAAATGAGCAGCATCTAGCAATACATCATTGCTACCCATGCAATAAGAGTTCATAACTAAATAAGCTTGCCTTGACCAAAATTTTAGTGTTGTCATGTCCCTTTGTCCATTACATCCGGATAGAACTAGAGACATAGACTGTGTCACCCTCATTTATTCAATCCTAGTTTACTGATCTAGAATAGACTTTCTGAAATTGGTGAGCTCAATATCCCATATTGACTCAACTAAGCATGGCCATGCAATTTTTCAGTCTCATTCCATCAAGGGGCCTTTGGATGTAACTCATGTCATATAGGAGGACAAATCTCATATCTTTTCACACACAAACATCCAAATGAATTATAGCATACCCAATAACCACTATTATCATCAACCTTCTTCAAGGAAGACTTTTGATGGTGTCAAAGTACACTCTTTCTCACTTGATGAATGCTGTGACTTCAGGTCAAAGAACCTCAAACACCATTGCCATATGAGACCTACTTGTGACACATTCATATAACAATCCACAAAGTAGTCTCAAGGTGGGTCTTTCTAGTACAACTTGTTCACTAACAAGTACCCATGTGATGACTTAATATCACAATGTCATGACCTGTGAGAACCGGTCATCAGTCAACGCACATGCTAAGCTAATTATACCATCATTGCCCTTAGCTTCTAAGATGATACACCGACCAGGGACTATTTAAGAATGAAGCTTCTTATAAGCATAGGCCCCCACATTCAAGTCACGTACTTGAGTTCCTATAGAAGCGAATATTCTAAGGGCATTTATTATGCTTATTATTCTATCATACAGAAATAGTTGACATAATAAAAGAACTTGCCTTAAATGTAAAATTAAATATAAAATACTCTATTCATCATATGAATAACATCCGAAACAAATACAATCCACAAGTCTCTCACTGGAGATGATCATTTAGGTATCAAATACCCATTGATCTAGTATGACAATCATGCTTCCTCTATGCAAGGGGCTTTGTCAGTGGATCCGCAATATTCTCTTCAGTTGCTACTCTACATATGCTCACATCTTCTCGATCGACAATCTCTTGAATAAGATGGAACCGCCAAAGTATGTGTTTGTAGCGCTGATGAGATCTAGGTTCCTTAGCTTGGGCAATTGCACCATTGTTGTCACAGTAGAGAACTACGGGATCAACAATGCTAGGAACTACATCTAGCTCGCCGATGAATTTCCTAATTCATACATCCTCCTTCACCGCATTTGCAGCAGCGATATATTCGGCTTCTGTCATAGAATTGGCAACTGTCTCTTGCTTAGAACTCTTCCAGCTTACACCTCCTCCATTCTGGCAAAATACAAAACCTGATTGAGACTTTGAGTCGTCCCTATAAGTCTGGAAGCTAGCATCTGTGTAACCCTTTACAAAAAGCTCTTCCTCTCCACCAAACACCAAGAATACATCCTTTATCCTTCTCAAGTACTTTAGGATATTCTTAACGGTAATAAAGTGACTGTCACCGGGATCAGACTGATAGCTGCTGTCATGCTCAAAGCATAGGAGACATTGGGTCGAGTACATAACATTGCATACATGATTGATCCAATTGCCGATGAATATGGAATCAACTTCATGTGTTCCTTATCTTCCAAAGATTTAGCACACTGGTCTTTAGATAGACTCACACCATGAGACATGGGTAAGAATCCCCTCTTGGACTCAATCTTGTTGAACCGTTTCAGCACCTTCTCAATGTATGTACTTTGGTTCAAACTCAGCAACTTCTTCGATCTATCTCTATAGATCTTAATAGCAAGTATATAAGTCGCCTCGCCCAAGTCTTTCATAGAAAAGCAGTTCCCTAGGTTGTTCTTAACAACTTGCAGGGTCGAAATGTCATTCCCGATCAACAGTATGTCAGCTATATACAGTATCAGGAAGACAACTATGCTCCCAATGATTCTCTTATTAACACAAGGCTCATCTTCGTTCATGAAAAAATAAAAAACTCTTTGATTTTCTCATCAAAACGCAGATTCCAACTTCGAGAAGGTTGTTTCAATCAATAAATGGATCGATTCAACTTGCAAATTTTAGTGGCTTCACTTGGAGATACAAAACCCTCTGGTTGTGCCATATACACTTCCTCAAGGAGGTTTCTATTAAGAAATCCGTTTTGACATCCATTTGCCAGATCTCGTAGTCATAATACATAACAATAACAAGTAGAATTCTGATAGACTTGACCATAGCAATAGGGAAAAAGGTCTCATCATAGTCAACACCATGAATCTGCCTGAACCTTTAGCCACCAGCCGACCATTGAATATCTGTACATTCCCATCCATGTCAGTCTTCTTCTTGAAGACCCACTTGCACCCTATGGGTCTTACCCCTTTAGGTGGTTCCACCAATGTCCAAATTTTGTTTGCATACATAGAGTCCATTTCAGATTTCATGGTGTTAGGCCACTACTCGGAGTCTGGTCCATTCATAGCCTCTTGGTAAGTTGCAGGCTCATCATCATGATCCATTAGCAACACATTACCTATTTGAGACAAGAGAAATCCATATCTCTCAGGCTGAAATCTTGGTCTACCAGATCTATATAGGACTTGTGTTTCTTGAGCATGCTCTCTAGCTACAACTTCTTGTAGTCCTTGCTCAGGTTCGAATTCTTGTTCGTTCTCATTTTGTGGTTCTTGAACTTATTCAAGTTCTACCTTTGCAGTCTTTCTGGATAAGAACTCTTTCTACAAAAGATGCCAGTCCTTGCAACAAACACTTTGCCCTCAGACGGCAGGTAGAAGTAGTATCCTTTGGTCTCCCTAGGATACCCAACTAGATAACACTTTTCTGATTTAGTTTCCATCTT
This sequence comes from Dactylorhiza incarnata, assembly GCA_033032865.1. Classification (NCBI taxonomy): domain Eukaryota; kingdom Viridiplantae; phylum Streptophyta; class Magnoliopsida; order Asparagales; family Orchidaceae; genus Dactylorhiza; species Dactylorhiza incarnata. The sequence goes on from JAWHQI010000015.1 coordinate 11,560,964, forward strand.
GTCAGACATTTGACGTCGTACATATGTCTCACATCCCCAAATTTTAATGAAAGGCATACTAGGACACTTTCCAGTCCATATCTCATATGGTGTCTTTAGAACCATTTTTGTTGGAGCACGATTTAAAGTGAAAGCAACAGGCTCTAGAGCAAATCCCCAAAAGAAAATGGGCAGGTCTGCATGACTCATCATCGATCGCACCACATCTAACAATGTACGATTCCTCCTCTTAGAAACACCATTATGTTGTGGTGTTTTAGGTGGAGTGATTTGTGATATAATACCACACACTCTCAGATGATCACGAAACTCATGAATTAAGTATTCGCCACCTCGATCAGATCGGAGTGCTTTAATCCTTTTTCCCAGTTGGTTCTCTACTTCATTTTTAAACTCTTTGAACTTTTCAAAGGTTTCAAATTTATACTTCATAAGATATATATATATCCATATCTACTGAAATCATCAGTAAATGGAATGAAGTAGTAGTACCCACCTTTAGCCATAGAACTCATGGTTCCGCACACATCACTATGTACCCAAACGATCGTCAGCCCTCTCACTACAACTAGAGAAAGGGGCTTTCGTCATCTTGCCTAATAAACATGACTCGCATCTCTCAAATGATTCATAATCAAAAGAGTCCAATAGTCCATCTTTATGGAGCTTGGATATGCATTTCTCATTTATATGGCCCAAACGACAATGCCAGAGATATGTTTAGAGTCATTAGTTTTTAGTCATTTGGTATTTTCTATGTTATAGATTGGATGGTTTATGTTCAAAACATATAAGCCATTAAACATCTGAGCAACGCCATAACAAACATCATTTTTTATAAATTGAACAAGATTTGATCCTTATAATTAAAGAAAAACCAATCATGTCTAAACATGAAATTGAAATGATGTTTCTAGTTATAGCAGGAACAAAATAACAATTACCGAGTTCTATAATAAGTCCAGTGGGTAAGGAAAGATGGTACAATCCTATGTCTACGGCAACAACTTTTGCTCCATTTCCAACACGCATGTGCACCTCTCCTTTACCCAACAGTCTTCTCCTTGTCAGTTCCTGCACATTTGTACAAATGTGAGAACCACATCCAGTATCCCATAACCAAGATGAAGGAGCAGACATGTTAATTTCTATAACAAAAATACCTGAAGTTGAAGTCATACTTCCCTTCTTCTTCAGATCCTCGATGTAGAGGGCGCAGTTCCTCGTCCAATGCCCTGCCATACCGCAGTGGTGGAAATTCCCTTATTTAGCTAATCCCTTCTTTTTCAGTATAGAAGATTTGGGATCAAGGCAAGACTTAGGTCCCACCTTAGTCTTCCTGAATCCCTTGGCCTTGCCTTTATGCACCATCAATATGGGGCTAGCAAGCTTGGTCTTCTTAATATTGTTCTCGGCAGTTCTTAGCATGCCTAGGAGCTCGAGCAGTGTCTTATCTATCTCATTTATGTTATAGTTCAAGACAAACTGCTCGTAACTGTCCGACAACGATTGCAGGATCAAATCAATAGCCAACTCTTAGCTTAAAGGAAACCCCAGTCTCTGAAGGTTCTCAATGTAATCAATCATCTTGAGTACATGTGTTCCCACTGGATCTCTTGCTCCCATTTTACACTGAAATAAAGCCTTAGTGAAGTCGAACCTCTCTAGACGAGCCTGCCCTTGGAACATTTTCTTCAGGTGCTCGATAATTTTAAAGCCACACATGGTCTCATGTTGCTTCTGAAGCTCAGAGTTCATGGTAGCGAGCATGAGGCATTTGACATCTAGGGATTCATCTTGATACTTCTTATAAGCATCTTTGTCGACACGGGACATATTCCAAGTCGGCACAGGGGGGATTCTCTTCCAAGATATGGAGCTTGCGCTCTTGCCTAAGAACAATTCTCAGGTTTCTATACCAGTCAAGGAAGTTAGTCCCATTGAGTTTGTCCTTCTCAAGGATATCTCTCAGGGACAAGGTGGAGTGAGATCCACTTGCCATGGAAGTTCTACAAAACTTTGCAAAAATAATTTTAGTATTATATTTCAAAATACATTTTATTTAATAAGGACTTTTTAATTAAATACTCCCACTATTTTATTTAAATTGATAACCCTTAATATCAATTCGGAGAGGTTAAGCGAACTACTCTCTTAGTGGAAAAGATCTGTATTTCACCAAAATAATTAGTTCGCTTTGGCGTTCCTCTCATAATGCAGTTATTTAAGTAGACAACACTTGCCAATTGCATCATTATGCAACTCTTGTAAGGTTGGTGAATAACTCTTTATTCGCATCCATCATATGGTGCATACGAACACTATGCCTCTAGGCACTCAACCTTTGAGGTCACCCAGTTAAGTTGGACCCAATGTCGACAGTGGGATATCACATTTATTCGCTCTCTCCCATACCAAGATAGATTAATGCACCATGCTTTGGCAAGCCCACACTTCATCGACCAAGGAAGGAAGAGTGTCGTCCATCGGAAGGCATCCATATACTTAATATTTAATAAGGGATTTTATGTTAAACGATTTGTAAGACCCCATGTTTCGTGTGCAAATAAATTGGGAGTGCTCGGAAGCAAATGAGCTTGCGCCAGGCGCTAGGGATAGCGTTGACGGTAGTGCATTTCCCGAGAAACCCGTGCATTTCTCGAGAAGCTAATGCATTTCCCGAGAAATGTGTTCTTTCTCGACGAATGGAGATTATGAACTAGCGCCAGGCGCTAGCGATAGCGTCGGCGGTTGTATATTTCCTGAGAAATGTATCCTTTCTCAACAAATGTGGCATTTCTCGACAAATATGGCATTTCCCGAGAAATTTGTCAAAGAAATATATCGCAGGCGATAGAGCTTGCGCTAGCGACTCTCTTCAGCGGTTGTGGATAAGGTTGGTCATACCGCCTCTGGTCTAGCGTCAGGCGCTAGTGGCTAGCGCTGGCGGTAGCGGGAAAATGATAAAAGGCTGGATTTCAGCTATTCTTCTCACTTGTCTGTTCATTCTCTGTCTTTCCACAAGAAGGGAACTGAGATCTTGCGGAAGTAGATCTTGCGTACTTGTGCCATCGTTGGCTCTATGGATAGAAGTTCTTGCAGCAAGTCCCTTCGGATCAAGTGCAGATTTATGGAACCGAAATGAGCGTCAAGGGTAACGATTCTCCTCCGTACATCTTTGGACATGTGCGTCCTTTGATTTGCATGATTTGGAAGATTTCTACTAATTAGTAGATGTGTTCTTCTGACGGGTCGATGTTATCCCCGTAGAAATTGCATATAGAGTCAGGAATGGCAGTACGGACATAAGCATGCTGTGTGAAGCCCATCTGGACAGGTTGGTCTGGATTGGTGATATTGATATGCTATATTGCACTCCAAAGAAGACTCTGTGTATGTATGTTTTTGGGTTCTGGGTACCGTGATGTGCTGCAGGGAGTCCTGGAGGTTACTGATGCGCAAATCTCACACTTCGCTATAGGCGGTAGCAAGACTGCGACACGAAACGGCAGTGCACCGATCGTTCAAGTAATATAAAATGAGGAGTGAATCCCCGAGTAGCGAATCTCGAAGGAACACAGTAAAGTGAACTTTACTTTTGAGGTAGGACTTGAAATTGAAGTCCTTTCTAGCGGAAGGAATGCGGAAGAGTTGGTTTTGAGTTGCGGAAACAGAATAAAAGAAACTAAATTAACAATGCGGGTCGTTGGCACCGCTTCGCAATATGGGGGATTACGCAGGCCGCTATGCACTGCTTCGCTCGGCAGATGGACGAGTAGGCATGCTGAATGGAAGAGTACTCAAGCGAAAAGGAAGAGTAGGCTCATGTAGTGGAAGAGTAGTCGAGCGAAATGAAGTGGAGGGTGGAGTGGATTTGGTGGCGCACCTCAAATACACATATAAACAAGATAATTTCATAAAAATGAAATAAACATTAGAAATCAAGGTTTATAGTGAACTTCATCAATAACATGGAGATCTAGTTACATTCATCAAAACAAAAGGAAAGAGTGCAAGAGAATCGACCACATCCGAAGCCTCGTTGGGATTCACGGTAGGAATCGCCGGGTTGTCAATCTGCATCCTAGCTCGGTCTGCAACTAAGTCCGGGGTAGAGGAGGGCTGTCACTTCCTCCCAATGGACCCGTCTTCTTCGTCTCACGACCCGATCTACTCCGAAGTGAAGCTTTCCTTAATTAATGATGAGTGTAGGACTAGAATCCCCTCCTTGGAAGCTCTTGGATGATGGAGGCGGCCAAGGGCAAAGCCCTCATGGAAGGGTGGAAGAAAATGGAGCTGGAGCTCTCCTTGCGGTGGAAATGGCGGAACTGAATCGAGGTTTTGAAAACCTAAAAATCGCAGCTTAAATAGAAAAGTTGCAGAATTTTGTTCATGAACGGCCATGCATTTTAGAAACGCACGACCGTGCGTGAACAAAATAAAACATAATTTTTTCAGACAAAAGAGGAGCTCGTGCTATTTTACTCACTTACGGGCAAACGAACCGTGCGTGAACAAAACGCATGACCAAATCACGTGTTGGCTAAGAAATTCAATACGCGATGTACAATGCGAAGTTGCATGCCCGCACATGTATGAATTTTAGTAGAAGAAACTTTTGCGCATACAAAATAATTTACAATTTTCTAACTGCGTTTCTACATAGTATGCCTACTCGTAACTAGAATTGCGGTAAATCCTCATGTCATGCACAGGGAGCACGCAACTCAATCACTAAGAGGAATATTGCCAGAGATCGACGATTGGGAGAGCCTCCAAAGAAATCCATCAATGTCGATGGCCATAAGCTTGCCCGTGTACACTCTCTCTGCGGCACTAGTTACGTTCAACGTGCAAATCAATAGGAATTTCAGTTAAGATTTAGGCTTGGGTTTAGGTGGGGTAAACAATGATAAACACGGGGGCTAAGCACACCAATCCTAAATGAGCTCGCAATATAAATATCATCCACGCAAAAATGAAAAACATGTACACCACTCCCCAATACTTGAACATGAAACTGTGGGTTGCGCACACTGCCTACTCCCAAATACAATTTATTTTACATTCTTTTCTCAATTTTTCACTTCAGATTTTTTATACTTCTTTCTTTTTCTTTCCCAGTTTTTTTTTTCTCTTTTTTTCACATTTTTAACAACAATTTTTTTAGCAAGAATTTTCTATAGAGCTCTTCCACGCATTCACAAATCGAACACCACATCAACACGCCAAAACTAATAATGTATAAAACCTTAAGCTCAATGTTTTGGTGTGAAATTAGGACAGACTATTTGACTTTGGTGAAATGATGGTGGAGCTGAATCAAAAGGAAGGGATAGGCACAAAGGGGCTAAGCGAGGATAGAGCGTTTAGGAATGGTGCAAAGGCTCAACCGGGCCAAAGAATGGCCAATATCACACTTGCACAAATGAAATAACCTATACCCATGCTTCGAGAGTTGCTAGGGGCAAGTTCTTAGGCACCGAGAAAGAATATCCTTCCTCCTGACTCAAACAATACGACTCTAGCAATCTTCTACACACTCGCCTACTCTACCGTCGGATTTTACCGGATTCATAAGTTACAAGTAGAATAAGCAATGTCCACGCAATCAGAAAATTGTAAAACTAAAAGCATGTGAAAAAGTTAAATCTACACAAACTCTACACGTGACACGAGCACTCGACTAGGAGCACTACAAGAGTCGACATGTTACTTCACGACTCAATCTTATGCCAGCATAATAACTTTCCAATCGATCATGAAAAATTGGGCTTAACCCAAGACGCTCAAAACAATTGAGTACGCGCTCAAGTGGGTGTAGTAGTAGTGTACATGGAAAAATAATGAAAATTAATAAATTTTGAAAAACTAAAAATGAAATTTGCTTTCCGTATGCACATGAAGTGGTGCACGTGCGTGTGGGTAACAAAGCTCGCTACACTCTCCCCCAGACTCATGACATGCTACGCGTAGAAATAATATAAACATTACAATCTTAAAACAAATAGAAGGTAAGAGGTTACCCAATGCTCAGTAAATAAGCATACCAGAAGACGCTTGAAATCTAAGAAAAAGCTGCAACATCCGCGATCCAAAATAAGCACCTGCAGGAGTGAGCTCCAACAAAAACATAATAGAAAAATAAAAACTGAATTAAAGAAAATGCATATATAAAAATAAGATAACAACTGGGGTTATTGTCCTCACAGCTCGACTTATTCAAATTTATAATAGTTTTAGCTAATGGGAGTATGAAAAGAAAAGTGCACAGGTAACTGGCCTAATATCCGTGTTGGTAACAGGTACCGATACGGCGACAGAACAGTTACCCCTCTACCTAAATAATAATACCTGCTCCTTACAGGTAGAGGGAAGAGGATGTAAGCGGTGGATGAGGAATCCTTACTCATCTCACCAAAAATATCCTTGCCCAGCAAGGTGTCGTCTTCAGGAAGGCGGCGGGAGGAGAAGGTAATGATTGAGGCCTCCACTATGGGGGAGGGGTCAACCTCCTCACATATGAGGATACACTCATCATTGACTTGAGCATTATGCTCCAAGTCCTCCTGGAGTACCTGTGGAGGCTCAACCTGCATAGGCTCGGATAAAGAAGGGGGGTCAGGGAATAAAAGAGAAGAAAAACTTAAATAAATATCAATCGGGGAAGTGGTCCCGGTCTCACTCCCAAGAGGTTGGGGAAATAAGATATTGTCGGCATCATTGACAATGCTGCAGGGCTCAGTATGATCATCAGTGACCTCCTCCATGATTTGGACTTCCTCCACCGGTGCTGAGGTAGAATCCTCATCACCTTGGAAAATATCCTCCTCCATAGGAATAGGCACAACACATAAATCACCTGCCTTATCCTGCAAAACATCCTCAATAATGTCGTCAGAGAAAATTGTAGTAGTATGCACAATAGGGGGAGGAAATAGTGCTTGGATAAAAGTCAAGCACAGATTCCTCACAGAGAATCGAATATACACATGGTGAGATATGCACATGGGAGATGGGCTCAGCCATGTAAGAGCATAGATCAGCCACACATCTGATAACTGTGTCCACATCATTCCCTTCAAATCATGAAGGTGGCACAGACACATAACCAGATGTTGAAGGTATGCCGCCAAAGGTAGGAGTCGGGATGATCCGGATATCCGGCACATCATCCTCATCCAATTGGCGAAGATACTCGGCACAGTCCTTCAGGGCGTGATCTATGCTTTGACAAAACAAGCACCATTTTATATTACTCCTTGGTCCTTGCGGGGCCGGAGAGGAATAAAAAAATGGTACATGCGGCGAGGGTGAGTGGCCATAAGACTTGTGCACGAGGTATAAATGACCGTAAGAGAACGGTTCTCCATACACTGGGCCACGAGAATTATGCCCACCATCTCCAGTAGGACATTTATCACTATCGTGGGAAATATCTCCACACCAACGACAACAGACATTAAACGCAGCCCACATTGTGAAGATATTAAGATTCAATAAAAAATCACAATTGTGCAAAACACTACACATAATAATAAATTACTAAGACAACCTAATATAAAACAGGAAAATGGAATAACAAGAACTGAAATAAAATAAAGGATGCAATTTACAAATGGAAGAACTTCTATCTCTCAGTTCTCCCTCTCCAGAAACTCACACGACTGTGTTCCCCGGCAACGGCGCCAAAAATTTGATGCGCAAATCTCACACACCGCTACAGGCGGAAGCAAGACTGCGACACGAAACAGCAGTGTACCGATCGTTCAAGTAATATACAACGAGGAGTGAATCCCCGAGTATCAAATCTCGAAGGAACACAGTAAGGTGGAGTTTAATTTTGAGGTAGGACCTGAGATTGAAGTCCTTTCTAGGGGAAGGAATGCGGAAGAGTTGGTTTTGAGTTGCGGAAACAAAATAAAAGAAACTAAATTAACAATGCGGGTCACCGGCACCGCTTTTCAATATGGGAGATTACACAGGCTGCAATGCACTGCTTCGCTCGGCAGATGGACGAGTAGGCACACGGAATGGAAGAGTATTCAAGCGGAATGGAAGAGTAGTCTCTTGTAGTGGAAGAGTAGTCAAGCGGAATGAAGTGGAGGGTGGAGTGGATTTGGTGGCGCACCTCAAATACACATATAAACAAGATAATTTCATAAAATGAAATAAACATTACAAATCAAGGTTTATAGTGCACATCATCAATAACATGGAGATCTAGTTACATTCATCAAAACCAAAGGAAAGAGTGCAAGAGAATCGATCACATCAGAAGCCTCGTTGGGATTCACGGTAGGAATCGTAGGGTTGTCAATCCGCGTCCTAGCTCGGTCCGCAACTACGTCCGGGGTTGGGAGGAGGGCTGTCACTTCCTCCTAATGGACCCGTCTTCTTCGTCTCACGACCTGATATACTCTTGTGCGAGGCTTTCCTTGCTTAATGATGAGTGTAGGACTAGAATCCCCTCATTGGAAGCTCTTGGATGATGGAGGCGGCCTAGGGCAAAGCCTTTTATGGAAGTGTGGAAGAAAACGGAGCTGGAGCTCTCCTTGCGATGGAAATGGCGGAACCGAATTGGGGTTTTGAAAACCTAAAAATTGTAGCTTATATAGAAAAGTTGCATAATTTTGTTCATGCACGACGGTGCATTTTAGAAACGCACGACCGTGCGTGAACAAAATAAAACATAATTTTTTTAGACAAAACAGGAGCTCGTGGGATTTTATTCACGCACGGGCAAAACAACCGTACATGAACAAAATGGACGATCAAATCCAGAATGCTATTTTGGGCCACAGATGAAAACGCACGGTCGGAGCGATCGTACGTTAAGGAAACGCATGACCATACGATTCAGGCAGACATGAAATCTGGGCATAATGGATGATCTACCCAACTAAAAAGCACCAAACAGCAATCACACAGCTGGTAATACCCTTCCAGCTCAATCTAAATATAGAAAAAAAGGTTGGGGAGCACCATGTGCTTACCCCCAATAAACATAGCGCGCAATTGCACACCAAAACGGGCCCAAAGAGTGCACTTTGTGAAGAAATGTGTTTAAGTGAAATATAAGCAATAATGAACTAAAAGTGAAGTGCATATGCATGAAAACTAGCCCAGATGAGTCAATAAAACACTATATAAATCAAACTCATCAATTACCCTTAGGAAATACCCGAAAGAGCTAACAGATCTGTGTTTTGTTGGCTAGCGCCCGGCACTAGCACTAGCGCCGTCGTTAGCGCCAGTGATCATTGGGATTGCTAAACGAGCCCTTGAGGCTGAGGTGATGACCCTGTGAGGTTATAGTTTGACGGGCACAAGGGGAAGCCAAACTCGTGTCAGGCTAAGTTGAATCCTGACATTTATGAGTGCGGGCACAAGCTGAACCGAAACCGACTAGGCATAGGTTAATCCTGACATCTAGCTTATAACGATTATCCATGTTGACAAAGGACTTGTAAGAGTGCCGAAACTTTGTGTGTATGGCCTAGTCCCAATTTGATCATCCAAGTTGAAAAAGGACTTGAGGATGATGTGTCGTGAGTGCACATGACGTGTGACTTGACATCACCTTGTGATGAATATTTCTATGCGGTGCTTAGGAGCACCTGTGAAATATATATATTGTTATTGCTTGCTTGTAGGGAAGGACCAACGCAGCCCCGAGCATGGGGTGGGGTCGTTATAATCTGGGTCAGCTATAGCTGACCGGTTACTTCTTTTTCCACCATTTGGTGGATTTGTTTGTACAGGTCCTGGTGAGACTAGCGGGAAATAGCGAGTTGAAGCCCCTGCTGATGTGTTGTGCTGGCCCTTGAAGGCCAAGTCGATATGTTTACCGTTTTTCATGTGTGGCCGGCCTGCGTGCCGATGTTTGTAAGCCACCTATTTGTTGTAAACAGTAACATAAACAAACCTTGTTGTATTTTCATTCCATGTAAATAAGTGGACAAGTTGTGAACTGGTTTTATCTTAATAAAATAAATGATTTTGTTGTACGACTCTGTATGTTGAGAAGCACTAACACTGACACTGCCGCTTTCGGAGTTCGATGTGATCTTTGGTATGGACTGGCTGTTGGCGCAGCAGGCCTATATTGATTGCACTTCTAAGGAGGTCACACTGGGGCGGAATACCAAACGTGCTACTATGTTTGCTGGTTTACATGGATCGAGCAAGACGTTGATGTCTGTTGTCCAGGTAGTCAAGGCAGTTCGGCAGGGCGCAAACTTGTGTGTTGTGCTAGTTGGGGCTGCAAAGCCTCAGCCCAGTCTGAAAAACGTTCTTGTTATCTCGGAGTATCCAGATGTGTTTCCGAAAGATCTTCCTGGGGCGCCACCTCAGCGAGAGATTTACTTCATAATAGAGCTGGTGCCAGGTGCCAAGCCTTTGTCATGCTCTCCGTACCGTATTGCGCCAAAGGAGATGGCGGAGTTGAAGGTTCAGTTATAGGAGTTGCTAGAGCAAGGCTATATACGCCCAAGTTCATCCCCTTGGGGTGCTCCGGTCCTCTTTGTGAAGAAGAAGGACGGAAGCCTACATCTCGGTATCGACTACTGTGAATTGAACAAGCTGACCGAGAAGAACAAGTATCTGATTTCTCGAATCGATGACTTGTTTGATCAGCTAGTTGGTTCTACGGTGTATTCAATGCTGGATCTTAAGTCTGGCTACTATCAGTTGCAGATTCGGGAGTGCGGCATTCCCAATACGGCATTTAGTAACCGCTACGGGCACTACGAGTTCACTGTAATGTCATTTGGACTGATGAATGCGCACTTAGTGTTCATGGACCTGATGAATATGACCTTTAGAGAGTGCCTTGACCGGTTTGTGATCGTGTTTATTGACGATATTCTGCTATACTCTCAATATGAAGAAGAACACGTGATTCATTTACGTGTAGTTTTGGAGACCCTGCGACGGAGTCAGATGTATGCCAAGTTCTCCAAGTGCGAGTTTTATCTAGCCTCGGTGGCGTTCCTTGGTCATGTGGTTAGTGGTGAGGGTATCGTAGTGGATCCGGCAAAGATATGTGCTATCCAGGAGTGGCCCATTTTGATGACAGTAGCGGAATTCAGGAGTTTCCTTGGACTTGCCGGCTACTATTGGTGCTTCGTGGAGAACTTTTCACGGATTGCTCTTCCTCTCACGACCTTGACAAGGAAGGATCAAAAGTTCGTTTGGTCACCAGCGTGTGTACGAGCTTTTGAGGAGTTAAAGAGTCGTCTGACCACGACACCAATCTTGTGTTTGCCCTGTGGTACAGAAGGCTATGAAATTTACAGCGATGCGTCAGGGAGCGGCTTTGGCTGCATACTTCTTCAGACTGGTTACGTTATAGCTTATTGCTTTCGCCAGTTGAAAGTGCATTAGTGGAATTATTTGGTCCACGACTTGGAGTTGGCGGCCGTAATCTTCGCTCTGAAATTGTGGCGGCACTACTTGTATGGTGTGAAGGTTGATATCTTTACAGACCATAAGAGACTAAAGTATCTGTTAAATCAGAAAGAACTCAATATGCGACAGCAAAGGTGGATGGAGTCCTGGGGGACTACACTTTCGAGATACACTATACTCCCGGGAAGTGAAATGTAGTCGCAGATGCTTTGAGCCGGAGGGATTCTACGCAGGCCAGCTAGATTCAGATGCATGATTCACATCTGATCAGGGACCTGGAAGCCATAGAGATCTCCTGTGTGGAGAGGAGTTCTAGTACAAGTGCATGCTTAAACTGGATGGAGGTGCAATACAACCTCGCAGAAAGAATACGACAGGCCCTGGAGCTTGATTCTATCATGCAGTGCTACCTGGAAGAGACTGGAAATGGGTCTGCTGCAGAGTTTGTGTTAGACGATGGTCTAATGTGGAAAGATGGTCGGTTGTGCATCCCAAATGTGGGCAAAATTGCGCGAAGAATTAAGGTACGAGACACATTTCAAAAAATACTCAATTCACCCGGGGAGCAAAAAAATGTACCAAGACATGAGAAAGTTGTTTGGTGGCCAGGTTTGAAGAAAGGCATAGCCCTCTATGTGGCAAAGTGTAAAACTTGCGCACTGGTGAAGGCCGAATGCCAGAAACCTGGTGGGTTCCTGAAGTCGTTGCCTGTGCCGGAATGGAAATTTGATGACATTTCGATGGATTTCGTGCACGGTTTGCCGAGATCGCAGAGTGGGAATGACACTGTGTAGGTGATCGTGGATCGCTTGATGAAGGTAACCCACTTTATTCCAAACCGTAAGGACGACTCAATGGAGAAGTTAGGAAAGCTATATGTTGATAACATTGTACGTTTGCATGGTGTGCCCTGTAGCATCGTAAGTGGCCGAGACGGGCGCTTTACTTCGAAAGATTGGAGGCTAATCCACCAATTATTGGGTACAAAGTGGAAGTTTAGTACTGCCTTCCACCCTCAAATGGATGGACAGACTGAACGTACTAACAGAACGTTGGAGGATATGCTCTGCATGTGCATCCTAGACTTCGGTAAGAAGTGGGAAGATCATTTGTTCATGATCCAATTTGCTTATAATAACAGCTATCAAGCAATTATAAAGATGGCGCCCTTCGAGGCCCTCTATGGTAGAGCTTGTCGTACACCCTTGGCTTAGGCGGAAAAGGGCAAGACGAAGATGTTTAAGCGGAAGGAAGTCAAAGATGTGAATTCGACTATACGAACAACCTGAGAGCGATTGTTGGTGGCGCAGGATAGGCAGGCAAAGTATTACAATGCCAAGCACAGAAATGTTGAGTTCGCAGTGGGCGACTGAGTGTATCTCAAGATCAAGCCTTTCAAGGGAGTGTCAACGATTCGACGCATGAAAAAGCTGAGTCCACAATACCTTGGACCATTTGAGATACTAGAGCGTGTTGGAGAAGCTGCCTATTGGCTCGCTCTTTCGACGGAGTTGAGCAGTTTGCACAATGTGTTTCACATCTCTGTACTGAGGAAAGCTGTGCTAGAGCCTAGCCAGGTACTGGAGGCGAATCAAGTGTCGGTCGATGGTGGGCTGAAGACGTTGGTCACACCTATTTGCATTGAAGACACTGATGTTAAGTAGCTACGGAATAAACTGATCAAGATGGTCAAATTCATCTAGAACAATTGCGGTCGTGAGGAGCTTACATGGGAGCGCGAGCAAACCATGCGTGAGGAGTTCCCCAAATTGTTCCATTGAGGTACAAGTTATTTGTTTTGTATCTTGTTGTTATTTGCACTGTTAGAATTTCGGGACGGAATTCTTTTAAGGGGGGATTGTAAAACTCCAAGTTTCATGTGCAAATAAATTGGGAGTGCTCGGATGCAAATAAGCTAGCGACAGGCGCTACGGATAGCGCCGGCGGTAGTGCATTTCCCAAGAAACCCGTGCATTTCCCGAGTAGCTAGTGCATTTCCCTATAAACATGTTCTTTCTCGACGAATGGAGCATATGAGCTAGCACCAAGCGCTAGCGATAGCGTCGACGGTTGTATATTTCCCGAGAAATTTGTTAAAGAAAGATAGCGCAGGAGGTAGCGCTAGTGCTAGCAACTCTCTTAAGCGGTTGTGGCTAAGGTCGGCCGTACCACCTCTGGGCTAGCGCCAGGTGCTAGTGGCTAGCGCTGGTAGTACCGGGAAAATGATAAAAGGTTGGATTTTGGCTGTTCTACTCACTTGTCTGTTCATTCTCTGTCATTCCATGAGAAGGGAACCGAGAGCTTGCGGAAGGAGATCCTGCGTACTTGTGCCATCGTCAGCTCTGTGGAGAGAAGCTCTTGCAGCAAGTTCCCTCCGGATCAAATGCAGATTTATGGCACCGAAACGAGCGCCGAGGGTAACAGTTCTCCTCCCTACATCTTTGGACATGTGCGTCCTTTGATTTGCATGATTTGGAAGATTTCTACTAATTAGTAGATGGGTTCTTTCGGCGGGTCGATGTTATCCCCATAGAAATTGCATATAGAGGCCCGAATGGCAGTACAAACATAGGCATGCTGTGTGAAGCCCATCTGGAAAGGTTGGTCTAGATTGTTGATGTTGATATGCTATATTGGACTCCGGAGAAGACTCTGTGTATGTATGTTTTTGTTTTCTGGGTACTGTGATGTGTTGCAGGAATCATGGAGGTTACCCTCAGGAAATACCCGGAAGAGCTAACAGATCTGTGTTCTGTTATCTAGCGACAACGTTAGTGCCAGTGATCCTTGGGATTGCTAAATGAGCCATTGAGGCTGAGGTGATTGATGCGCAAATCTTAGCACACCGCAAAAGGCGGTAGTAAGACTGCGGCACGAAAAGGCAGTGTACCGATCGTTCAAGTAATATAAAATGGGAATGAATCCCCAAGTATCGATCTCAAAGGAACACAGTAAGGTGGAGTTAACTTTCAAGGAAGGACTTGAGATTGAAGTCCTTTAGGTCAGATGGAATGCGGGAGAGTTGGTTTGGCTTTTGGAAAATAAAAGAAAACAACTATAACTACTCCTATGCAGGCCTTGAGCGCACTGCTTCGCTAGGCGGGATGAAAACTAGGCAGGCCTTGAGCGCGCTGCGTCGCAAGGGCGGATGGACGAGTAGGCAAGCGGAATCGAACTATGCAGGCCTTGAGCGCGCTGCTTCGTAAGGCGAATGGATTACACGGGCCGCTATGCCACGCTTCACTAGGCGGATGGACGAGAAGGCTTGCGGATGGAATGGTTCGCACCGGAGGAGTCGGAATGGATTACACGGGCCGCTATGCCACGCTTCGCTAGGCGGATGGAAGAGTAGGCATACGGATGAGGGTCGCAAGCACCTCGTCGACAAGCACGCCACTAGCAATTGCTAGTGCGGCACACGAACGTGATGGCGGGATGGAGGATGGAATGGGGCGCTCCTCACTTGCATAAACCACTCATATCAATTTTACTTTAATGAAATACAAAAATAACATGATAAGGTTTAAGCAAACATTGTTCATACACCCAAACTCTAAAGGAAAACGATACTACAGTATAAAGGGGGTTTATATTACAACCAAAGCACGGAGACTCATCGGAGGTTCACGACCGGAATCTAGGGTTGTCAATCCTTGTCCGGACTCAGGCTCCAACTGCCGTCCGGGGTCCGGAAGAGCTGCCACCTTCTTCTATTATACCCGTCTTCTCCGTCAATCTTCTCTGGCCACGATCTCACCGGAGAACTTCATATACGCAGCAGGAAATCCCTTGAAATGGAGCTTTGGAGATGCACGATCAATGGAGGAGGCCTAGAGGATGCTCCAGCTTGAGATTTGCAAGAGAATGGCGGTCGGAGCTCCTCCCGAAGGTGGGCGGTGATGGAGAGGCGAGATGGACGCTCTGGAGCAGGAAACGGCGCTGAAATAGACCTAAAATACGGGTTAGGGCGAAAGGATTCGTGAAAACGCGTATTTATAGAAAGCAGAATTTTGAGCGCGCACGGTCAGTGGCGCACGACCAGTGACCGTGCGTGAAGGAATGCCTGTGATAGTGCGCGAAGAACCTGTAGCATAATCCTGAACTACAAAATAGCGCACGATCAGTGGCGCACGACCAGTGGTCGTGCGCACTATATCCAGTGGTCATGCGCAGTGCCGGACAGACCCATTTTAAGTGAGAATTAATGCACGATCAGTGGCGCACGACCAGTGGTCGTGCGCACTAATGTCCAGTGCTCGTGCGCAGTGTTCCTATGCAGTTTTTGCGCCCCGGAACACTCGCACAACCCCTGTATCAACATGAAAGATCATCGGGCCACGCAAATGGGCATTCCACACATTCTCAAATATAGAAATTAAATTGCAACATAAAGCATAAGCAAGATAAACATAAAAATACACCGAAACGGGCCTAAAAGTGCACATAACATGGAATATCAAATATGAATGAAAACATGCCTAAAGTGTAGTGCAAAGACTAGATAATCGGCCCGAATGAGTCCAAAAATATGTATATAATTGGGACTCATCACACCCCCAGACTTACATGTTTGCTCGTCCCGAGCAAATCATCTCAGGGTGAAGAAAAAGAGAACTAGTTGGCTAGGCAATTGTACGAACGAAGTACCATGCGAAGTCGCATCCTCATGCACAAAGAGAAATAGTAGAAAACAATTCTACGTATGCACGGTAATTTTTATTTTCTAGAAACGTAGAAGACATATTACTCATACTCCTAATGTGAATCACAGTGAATCATCCGGTTACGCGTAGAACGAAAGTAGATAGACAGTGAGGTGAGCATTGCCAAAGATCAGTTCTCGGGAGGATCTCCAAAGGAATCCACCAATGTCGATGACCATACGCTTGCCCATTCACACTCTCTCCACGGCACTGGTTTGACTCAAGCGCGCAAATCAATAGGACTTTAGGATAAAACAGGGCTTGGGTTTAGGTGGGGTATAACAACGGTAAACAAGAAGGCTAAGCACACCAAACCCAAATGAACAAGTACAAACACAGATAAATCACCCCATGCCCAAACATAATCAAATGGGTGCACACATGAACAGGCTTAGATTTGATAACATCGGTGTGTGCACTGCCTACTCCAAAATACAAAACATTTTTATATATTTTCCATTTTTTCTTTTCTTTTTCGTCTCCCATTTTTTTAACATTGCATTCATTTTTTTTCACATAATAAATCCAGCATAAATACCATTTGGGCACAACCACATATAACGATATGAACACCACTTCAACACCCCACATTCAAAATATAAATAATAAAGCTCAATCATGGGTGTGCTAATAGGGTTGGCTATTTGGCTTTGGTGACGTATAGTGGAGATGAATCAAAAGGAGGGGTAGGCACAACTGGGTAGCGAGGGTAATGTGGTAGGAACGGGTACAAGGCTCAACCGGGCCAAAATGAGGGCCTACATCATATTTGCGCGCTTGACTAACCATATACCCATGCTTCGAGAGTCGCTTGGGGCAAGTTCTTAGCCACCGAGAAAGATTAACCTTCCTCCCGACTCGAGCAATACGAGGCTACTGAACGCCTACACACAATTCTACGCCACCGTTTGATTCATAACCGGATTCACAACTAGAGTACAGTAAACAAAATTTACGCTAATAGAAAAATAGAAACTAAAAGCATATAAAGAATTTTAATTTACACAAACTCTAAGTGAACATGAGTGTACGACTAGGGACACTCTTGCAGTCAACATTTTACTCCGCAGTACAATCCTAAGCCAACACAGCATTCTTTACTTAGCGCACAAGTGATAAAAATAGCTCGGCACGTGCAAAAATTTAAGCACGTTCTCAAGTGGGTGATGCGGTGCGCGATGCAAATGAACAAAACCAAATATCATAATAAAAGCTTCTAGAATGCAAAAGATGTGTGACCGTGAGTGGGTAACGAAGCGCGGTTCTCCCCCCCAGACTTAATCTAAGCAATACATCATAATGATATGACAGTGAAAATCAAAATCGAAAGCTAGGGAAGAAGTTACCCAATGCTCAGCAAGTGAGCATACCAGAAGATGCATGAAAATCTGAAGCAAACCCGCCATTCAGAATTTGCAATGAGTACCTACAGGGGTGAGCTCCACAAAAACAAAAGAAAGCAGAAATGCTAAAACTGAACAGAAATTAACTAACTACTCTAACTAGGAAAATGAAAATGCAATAAAAGTAAGATAACTACTGGGGTTATTATCATCCCATCACGACTTATTCAGGTTTTGTACAGTTCTAGCTTATAGGCCTATGAAAAGAAAAGTGCACAGGTAACTATTCTAATATGCGCATCGGTAGCGGGTACCGATACGGAGACAGAGCAGTCACCCCTCTACCTAAATATAGATACCTGCTCCTCACAGGTAGAGGGTAGAGAATGTAAGTGGAGGAGGAAATATCCTCACTCAACTCACCAAAAACATCCTTGCCCATCAAGGTATCATCTCCATGAAGGTGGCAGGAGGAAAAGGTAATGAGTGGAGCTTCCTCTACGGAGGGGGGATCAACCTCCTCACATAAGAGAATGCTCACATCATTGACTTGAGCAAAATGCTCCAAGTCCTCCTGGGGTACCTGCGAAGATTCAACCTGCACAGGCTCAGATGAAGAAGGGGGGTTAGGAAATAAAAGAGAAGAATGACTTAAATAATCAAAAATTGGGGGAGTGGTCCCGGTCTCACTCCCAGCAGGATCCAAACCTAGATCACTGTCGGGTCATATGAGTCATAGCGAGGGGAATTCGGGAGCTCAAGGTCCTTTGTGGTGAGGTGGACCTCCTCATCCAATAAGGAAGTACAAACCTCCTCATCAGAAGAGGAATCCTCCTCATCCCACTTCGGCGCATCATCGTGGGCCAAGGAGTCACACTCCCCATCGGAGAGAATAACATCCTCGTCCCACTTTGATGCAACCTCAGGCTCCGAATGAACCTCCTGCACAACATCATCAACCAACTCAAAAGGAATAGGAATAGAAAATTCTTGCAAAGAAAGAAGGAACAACGGTACTAACATCAGGGAATATATAAACAGGTTCCTCAGGGGGTGAATCCAAAAGAGGAGATGAACGCAAAGGGAGAGGAATCTCCACCACGTCATCATACTGAGCAGTTGAAAGTCTGATGGGAATATCTGCAGCAGTCCCCCATAGACAAGGTGGTACTGTGAACTCATCATCAGAATCAAAAGGGGCAACCAAATGAGAGGTGGATGGACAAACACGGACATCCGGTTCATCATCCATCTCCAACTGGCGCTGGAATTCTGCACAGTCTTTCAATGAATGCTCAGTGCTATGACAACACAAACATAATTTTCTATTAATCGTCAGTCCTTGAGGGGCTGGTGAGGAATACAAAAATGATGGAAGTGGCGAAGAAGAGTGACCATAAGACTTGGGTACAGTGTATGAAGTGTCGTGGGAAAATGATGCTTCATGCACTGAGCCACGAGAATTATGCCCACCATCTTCAGTGGGGCACTCATCACTAGAATGCCTAGCATCCCCACACCATTTGCAACGGATATTTAGATAAGCAAACATGGTGCAAAGGAAGATAATTCACCAATAAAAATATTCTAAGCAAGAATTAACTATACACACACAATAAAATTGAAAACCTGCTTTTGAAAAATTGCAAATAAAGATTAGAAACAAAAAATTAAAAGATGCTACTTATATAACAAGAAATACAAAAGATGGTATAAACAAAGGGCACAAGGGCTTCTATCTCTTGTCTCCCTCTCCAGCAAACTCACACGTCTGTGTTCCCCGGCAACGGCGCCAAAAACTTGATGCGCAAATCTTAGCACACCGCTAAAGGCGGTAGTAAGACTGAGGCACGAAACGGCAGTGTACCGATCGTTCAAGTAATATAAAATGGGAATGAATCCCCAAGTATCGATCTCAAAGGAACACAGTAAGGTGGAGTTAACTTTCAAGGAAGGACTTGAGATTGAAGTCCTTTAGGTCAGATGGAATGCGGGAGAGTTGGTTTGGCTTTTGGAAAATAAAAGAAAACAACTATAACTACTCCTATGCAGGCCTTGAGCGCACTGCTTCGCTAGGCGGGATGAAAACTAGGCAGGCCTTGAGCGCGCTGCGTCGCAAGGGCGGATGGACGAGTAGGCAAGCGGAATCGAACTATGCAGGCCTTGAGCGCGCAGCTTCGTAAGGAGAATGGATTACACGGGCCGCTATGCCACGCTTCACTAGGCGGATGGACGAGAAGGCTTGCTGATGGAATGGTTCGCACCGGCGGAGTTGGAATGGATTACACGGGCCGTTATGCCACGCTTCGCTAGGCAGATAGAAGAGTAGGCATACGGATGAGGGTCGCAAGCACCTCGTCGACAAGCACGCCACTAGCAATTGCTAGTGCGGCACACGAACGTGTTGGCGGGATGGAGGATGGAATGGGGCGCTCCTCACTTGCATAAACCACTCATATCAATTTTACATTAATGAAATACAAAAATAACATGATAAGGTTTAAGCAAACATTGTTCATACACCCAAACTATAAAGGAAAACGATACTACAATATAAAGGGGGTTTAGATTACAACCAAAGCACGGAGACTCATCAGAGGTTCACGACCGGAATCTAGGGTTGTCAATCCTTGTCCGGACTCGGGCTCCAACTGTCGTCCGGGGTCCGGAAGAGCTGTCACCTTCTTCTATTATACCCGTCTTCTCCGTCAATCATCTCTGGCCACGATCTCACCGGAGAACTTCATATACGCAGCAGGAAATCCCTTGAAATGGAGCTTTGGAGATGCACGATCAATTGAGGAGGCCTAGAGGATGCTCCGGCTTGAGATTTGCAAGAGAATGGCGGCCGGAGCTCCTCCCGAAGGTGGGCGGTGATGGAGAGGCGAGATGGGCGCTCTGGAGCAGGAAACGGCGCTGAAATAGACCTAAAATACAGGTTAGGGCGAAAGGATTCGTGAAAATGCGTATTTATAGAAAGCAGAATTTTGAGCGCGCAGGGTCAGTGGCGCACGACCAGTGGCCGTGCGTGAAGGAATGCCTGTGATAGTGCGCGAAGAACCTGTAGCATAATCCTGAACTGCAAAATAGCGCACGATCGTGGCGCACGACTAGTGGTCGTGCCCACTATATCCAGTGGTCGTGCGCAGTGCCGGACAGACCCATTTTAAGTGAGAATTAATGCACGATCAGTGGCGCACGACCAGTGGTCGTGCGCACTAATGTCCAGTGCTCGTGCGTAGTGTTCCTATGCAGTTTTTGCGCCCCGGAACACTCGCACAACCCCTGTATCAACATGAAAGATCATCGGGCCACGCAAATGGGCATTCCACACATTCTCAAATATAGAAATTAAATTGCAACATAAAGCATATTTAAGATAAACATAAAAATACACCGAAACGGGCCTAAAATTGCACATAGCATGGAATATCAAATATGAATGAAAACATGCCTAAAGTGTAGTGCAAAGACTAGATAATCGGCCCGAATGAGTCCAAAAATATGTATATAATTGGGCCTCATCAGTGATGACCCTGTGAGGTTATAGTTTGACGGGCACAAGGGGAAGCCAAACCCGTGTCAGGCTAAGTTGAATCCTGACATTTATGAGTGCGGTCACAAGCTGAACCGAACCCAGGCCAGGCATAGGTGAATCCTGACATCTAGCTCATAATGATTATCCATGTTAACAAAGGACTTTTAAGAGTGCTGGAACTTCGTGTGTACGGCCTAGTCCCAATCTGATCATCCAAGTTGAAAAAGGACTTGAGGATGATGTGCCGTCAGTGCAAATGACGTGTTACTTGATGTCACGGTATGATGAATGTTTCTATGCGGTGCTTAGACGCACCTGTGAAATATATATGTTGCTATTGCTTGCTTGCAGGGAAGGAGCATCGCTGCCCTGAGCATGGGGTGGGG
Organism: Dactylorhiza incarnata; assembly: GCA_033032865.1. Classification (NCBI taxonomy): domain Eukaryota; kingdom Viridiplantae; phylum Streptophyta; class Magnoliopsida; order Asparagales; family Orchidaceae; genus Dactylorhiza; species Dactylorhiza incarnata. The sequence goes on from JAWHQI010000015.1 coordinate 11,582,346, forward strand.
TCGTTATAATCCGGGACAGCTAAAGCTGATCGGTTACTTCTTTTCCCACCGTTTGGTGGATTTGTTTGTACAGGTCCTGGTGAGACTAGCGGGAATTAGCGATTTGAATCCCCTGCTGATGTGCTATGCTGGCGCTTGAAGGCCAAGTCGATATGTTTACTATTTTTCATGTGTGTCCGGCCTGCGTGTCGATGTTTGTAAGCCACCTATTTGTTGTAAAAAGTATCATAAACAAACCTTGTTGTAGTTTCATTCCATGTAAATAAGTGGACAAGTTGTGAACAGGTTTTATCTTAATAAAATAAATGCTTCCGTTGTACGACTCTGTATGCTGAGATGGTTATGTTCTTAACTGTTTAAAATTAATTCAGTAATGCGCACTTCTGTTTGTTTAATATGGTGTGGGGTCCCGCCCAGACCTACTGCAATATTCTATGTAATATGGAGGGTGTTATATAATTAACAATTAATCAATGTGCACATTCACAGAATTATAACATTCACAAACCCAATACATCCCAGAGGTGCACAAAAATAAAACTATCAACAGTTGATAAAAGGAGTTAATTCTGAGCATTTAGAACACTTCTACACCTCCAGATTTACATGCATTGGACATAAGCAAAAACAACTCCACTTATACAATAGACAAGCTCATCTCTCTATGTCAGATTTAAAATCTAAGACATTTGGTTTCACAAACAATTCTGAGGGACGATTACTGCAAATGAGAAATGATTTATGAAACATTAAAATCGCAGCGCAATCACATGCATTTAAAGTCTAAGTCATTTAGAACACTTCTAAATTTCCAATTTATACACATTTGATCGCGAACCTCTCCCCGATACCACTTTGGGTTTTCTTCTTCATTCAAAGTGAATAGCATATCAAATATGCGCAGCGGAAATAATAAACAAGAACAACCCAAAAGGAGTTTCGGATCATGCGATTTCATGAATCAAAAATAAATAAAGCAACACATTGCAATATACCTGAAAGGGATTGAGTCAACACTCAATAAAGATGCACCAAGGTCAGATTCCAAAATGAACTCTGAGTTCCAAGTACTGAAATGTATCAGCACCTCTATAGGAGTGCACACAGTGAAGAAGAACCCCACGACTCTTGTTCAATAAGTGATGGGATGGAGGATGGATGCCCTCTGCGTCTCCCACGAACTGCTAGATCAGACAACAGGGAGAGGCGGCGGCAGCAATCTCGTGGAATGTCGAAACCTATGCGGAACTATTCCGCTTCGGCTCTGATAGTTTTTACAAAAAAGGTTATCTCTACAGGAAACCTACTTGCTTCCTGCTTTATACTCTAGGCATAAAACACATTATCCACAGACCAGATACTTAATTGGAGTTAAACACGCATCGTCGAAACAATTTGACGCAACGTCGAGTACAAGAATTACGTCAAGACAATCTCGATGCGACGTCTAGTACACCATGTTGAGACAATCTCGGCGCAGCGTTGAATATAATATGTCTATCGAGACAATTCGACGCAACATTTGAGTACAAGACTTGCATTGATACAATCTCGACGCAACGTCGAGTACACCATGTTGAGACATTCTTAATGCATCGTCGAATATAATCTGTCTGTCGAGACAATTCAACGCAGCATTTGAGTACAAGACTTGCGTCGAGATAATCTCGATGCAACGTCGAGTACACCACGCCGAGACAATCTTGATTCAGCGTCGAGTACAATTCGACGCAACATTGAGTACAAGACTTGCGTCAAGACAATGTCGACGCAATGTCGAGTACACCACGTTGAGACAATCTCGATGCAGCGTCGGGTACAATTTGAGGCAACTCCAATCAGTTATAGGATTGGTCCTCTACTCATATACAATATAAGTAAGACCAACACAATCCTTCATCTAACTTCTCCAACACTCTTATGTGCGACCCAATAGGCTCATATTGCGTTGGAAGTAAGACTAACTGGTTGATTGCTTTGAGATCACTTTGGAAATACCAACATTGAAGCCATGAATCAGATCCTGGATGAGATCTCCCAGAGGACCATTCCTCAGATCGATCAGGTTGCCACCCTTGATCCCCAAGTTGGTGGTCACGCTTCTGACCATGCAGTCCCTCAACCCGTCGCTCCTCTAAGGTCTCGGGCTGAGGAGTTCGTAGCTCGCCGAGACTTCTTTAAAGCATTAGCTCAGGGAACCCTAGCCCGAGTGCTGAATTTCCAGGAGGAATATGACTATCCTCCAGCTTCTGCTGCTTCCCCTCCTTATGCTCCTTCCGACGCTGTTGATGCGGAGGAGCCTTCTCCTTTCATTGATAGAGTTCATTGAGAGCCTATTCCTAACGGCTTCAGGGAGCCCCAGTTGCCTATGTTTACCGGAGAGAGTGACCCAGTCTCTCGCCTTCAATTTCGAGTCTGATGTCGCTCTGAGATCTCTCTCAGATGTGATGAGGTGCAAGCTTTTGATCACCTCCTTAGCTGGGAAAGAATGAGAGTGTTTTACAAACTACTTCCTTAGTCCATCACCTGCTTTGTCGTTTTGAGGCAAGAGCTCTTTCTGAGGTTTGAAACCTCAAAGAAAAGGAAGAGTAGCCCCGCGGCCCTCTTCAAAATTAAGCAAGGAGAAAGCGAGACCCTAGCTCGCTTTGTGGATTGCTTCCAGAAGCAGATCCTCGAAATAAGGGACGTCAATCCCTCTCTCTCTATATGCTGTCTTTGGTGAATGGCCTCCAGGAAGGCCCTCTTAAGATTGAAGTCACCACCCGGGAACCTAGCTCTTACCAAGAGCTAATCAGCATCACAAATCGATTCATAGAAGGGGAAATCGGTAACCCTAACTCTGTTTCCAACTTGACATCCAGAGCCAGCCAGAAGGGAACGGTTGGTTCCTATCCTATGCTGCAATCGACAAAACCTCCTCGTTAAGAGTTCCAGCCTCCTGCTCAAAGGGGGAGTAACATCCGCCATCACCGTCCGTATTAGGGTCATCAGTAGTTCCAGCCAAAGGGACCTTTATTTCCAACCCCAACTGCTTATGCACCTCAACCAACACCAGTTCATCAAGTCCAGTTCTACCATCCGCCTATCCCAACCTCATCACAACCTTCTTTTGACGACTCTCAAGAGTCTTTTAACGAGCTCAATATGTCCATGAGTGAGGTTGTCCAGGTGCTTTAAAATCAGCCTTTTACAAAACACCAGCTCTGCTGCAACCGGATCCCCAATCCAGAAATCCCTCCCTCTATTGTTAACATCATAGGGAGAGAGGGTATTTGACAAAAAATTGCCAAGCTCTCTGCATGATGGTGTAGAAGCTCCTAAAAGAAGGAAAGTTATAGGACATAATCCTAAAAAGTGATTATGCAAAGGCTGCAGTTGCTAAGAAAAAAGAAGTAGCAGATGCTCACTGGGAGTGTGAGGAAGTAGACGATGTTGGCCACATTGGCAATGTTGGTTACCTAAATGAATGCATGGAAGCCAACGATGAGGGTGCCTTGGGCTACCTATTCTACATTCATGGAGGAGAAAGGCTCGAATCCTCCGGGAAAGCCAGTCTCATAAGAGTCGATCATTCATAGGTCGTTGCTGTCTCCTCTTCTGCTACTGTTCGGGGGATGGTCACTTTTGGGCAAGATGACCATCCTCTTACTGCCAATCCATTCAATGATAATGTAGTCATTAAGGCGGTAATTGAAAAATATACAGTGGAGAATATTCTAATCGATACTGGAAGCTCAGTGAATCTCTTGTTCAAGCTGGCATTTTAGGCCCTGGATACTGGAAAGACTCTTCTTTCCACTGAAGGTCCACTCTACGACTTCTCTGGGGAGAAAAAGGAGGTGGAAGGAAATTTCACGATCTCAGTGACACTTGGAGGAATCACGAAGTTGGTAAAATTTATAGTCTTTGAAGCTCCGAGCAGCTACAACGCAATCTTTGGAAGGCCAACCTTGAATGAGTATCAAGCAAAGGTTTCTACTTTCCACCTAGCTGTGAATTTTGTTTTGAGTGGAAAGCAGTATCGAATCAGAAGCAGTCCATAGAAAGCTCGGGAGTGTTATGTGAAGACGGTCAACGTAACTGAATCATCTCCTCCCAAGATAGTTGAATCTTCCCAGCACATCAAGTCTCCGATCATGCCAAAGATGCGGAAGAAATTGTAGAAGAAGATGCTAGAGATGGAGCTCACTTGGAACCTTCCAAAGCGACTCAAGACTTTCCCATCAACAAAGAAGATGAGAGCAAGAAGCTCTCTATCAATACAGAGCTATCTAAAGAAGATAAAAGTCAGCTCATCTCTTGCCATCTGCAGAACCTAGATGTCTTCGCTTGGTCAGCAAACGACATGTCAGGAGTTAATCCTGACATTGTCCACCATCTCAACATCGACCCAAAATTCACTCGTATCAAGCAAAAGAAGAGAGCAGTGGTGGTGACCTTAGCTCAACCTTTCCGGGAGAAGGTGGAAAAGCTCATGAAGGCCGAATTCATCAAGGAAATTCAATAATTAGATTGGGTGTTGGATGTTGTAATGGTTATAAAATCTGGGGGGAAATGGAGAATGGGTGTTGATTTCACAAAACTAAATAAATCTTGCCCGAAAGATTGCTACCGCTTGCTTCAGATGGATTCATTAGTTGATTCTATGGTAGGGTATTCTTGCATGAGTGTTGTAGATGCACTCTCTGGCTATAACCAAATAAGAATGCATAAGCCTGACATCCCTCACACCTCATTCATCACCAATGACGGATGTTTTTGCTATCTTGTGATGCCTTTTATGGTGAAAAATGTCGAAGCCACTTTTAAAAAAATGATGGACACAGTCATTAAAAATAAAAAAGGATGAAATTTGGAGGCCTATGTCGACGACCTCCTAATAAAAAGTAAAACTTTCTCTGCTCACCTCATGATCTCGCCGAGACATTCACAACCCTCCGAACCTTCAATAAGAGGTTAAACCTGTTGAAATATGTTTTCGGAGCAAGCAAGGGAAAACTCCTTGGTCATCTCCTCACTCTGGAGGTGTTGGAACCAAATCCAGACAAGGTGAAAGCAATTCTAGATATGGAACCTCTGAGGTCATCAAAAGAAGTTCAACAGCTAGGCAAAAGAATGGAAGGCCAAAGCCATTTTATATCTCATTTGGGAAATAATAGTGCTCCATTCATTAAGACTCTCTGTGAAGGAGCGAAGTTCGAATGGACAAAGGAATGTGATGATACATTCAACCAGCTGAAAAAAATTAACATCAACACCTATGCCTTAAATCCCACGGGAAGGCAAAGACCTTTTTCTTTATCTCGGAGTCAGATCTGATGCGGTAAGTTCGGTATTGGTCAGAGAAAAAAAGAAGAAACAATATATAGTCTACTATGTGAGAAAAATATTAAAGGATGTGGAAACTCGATATCCGATCCTTGAGAAGTTGGCATTGATGCTTGTCACTTCAGCTTGAGGGTTGCGGCCTTATTTCCAATCTCACTCTATTCAGGTTGTGACAGATCTCCAATTAAAGAAAGTGTTAAAAAAGCTAGAACATTCGTGCAAATTGGCAAAATGGGCAATAGAGCTCAGCGAGTTTGATATTTACTATATTTCCAGAGTAGCAGTCAATGCTCAGTGTTAGCGGATTTAATGATCGATGCGACATGAGCTAATTAAGAAAAAGAGATTGGAACACCTATTGCTTCGACAATCTACGTCGATAGATCTTCAGGAAGGAATTCGTCAGGATCAGGAGTTGTATTAATTAATCCAATTGGGGTTAGGCTGGATCAAGCTCTAAAGTTCTATTTCCCAACCACAAACAATCAAGCAAAGTATGAAGCATTGCTCACAGGTCTCAAGTTTGCAAGAGACTTGGGTATTGAAAACGTAAAAGTCAAAACTGATTCTTTAGTAATGGCAACTCATGTGAATGGAACTTTCATGACTAGAGATCATGTTTTGAAACAATATCAAACTCTAGTAAAAATTGAGATAGACAAGTTCAAAAGCTTCACCATCCAACACATTCCACGATCAGAGATCGCAAAAGCGGATGAGCTAGCAAAGTTTGGTCTTCCTTCAGAAGGAACCACCTCAAAACTTTTCCACCCAACTATTGAAGAAGGGGAGGTAATGCAAATAGATCAACATCCATCATGGATGGATCCATTCATCCTATACCTCTCAATTGGGGTGTTCCACCCATCGGTGAAGGATAAGAAAAGATTCAAATTGAAAACAACATATTACTACCTCATTGCAGGAGTGTTGTACAAGAATACTTTTCTTTCACCACTAGCAAGATGCGTCTCTGAAGAAGAAATTCAGTTGTACTTTGGGAGGTTCATTCTGGAGAGTGTGGCAGACACTCGAGAGCAAGAACTCTAGATAAAAGGATTCTGAGGCAAGGTTATTTCTGGCCTCAAATAAGAAAGGATGCCGAGAAATTCATGAAGAAATGTGTTCAGTGCCAAAAGTTTGCTCCTCTTCAGCACCAACCAGCTCAACAGCTCAAATCAATAGCAACTCCATGGCCGTTTGTGGTTTGGGGGATGGATCTGATTGGACCTTTCCCCTTAGCTAGTGGACAATGCCTGTTTATTCTTATAATGATCGACTACTTCAACAAGTGGATCGAGGAAAAGGCGTTGGACAAAACAACTATGAAAATCGTGAAAATTTTTATATGGGGAGAGATCATATGCAGGCATGGAATCCCTATGGCAATCATTACAGATAATAGTCCTCAGTTCAACAACTCCGATTTAATAAATTTCTGTGATCAAATTGGCACCGAGCTGCGATTTGCTTCAGTAAATCATCCAAGGAATAATGGGGAAGTGGAGGCTGCTAACGAGCTGGTCATAAATCTCTCGAAGAAGAAAGTGGAAAATCTTCGAGACAATTGGTCAGAACAACAAACTTCGGTACTTTGGGCTTTGAGGACAACTCCAACCTTGGCTACTAGAGAAACTCCTTTCAAGCTATATTATGGCTCACAAGCTCTTATCCCGGTTGAGTTCGAGGTGAAGATTCTAAGAGCACTACAATATAAACAGAATGAAGATAGCTGAATGGAAAGAAATGTTGAAGAGCGGAAGTGCAGTCTTGATCTTATTGAAGAGCTAAGAGATACAAGAACAATCAGACAAGAAGAAGTAAAAAGAAGAATCACCAAATTCTTTGATAAGAACGTCAGAGTAAAAGAATTTGATGTTGGCGATATAGTCCCACAGAAGGTAGATGTGACAGTAAGATCTGGATCAATTATACAGCTCAATCTGAATTGGGCAGGACCATTCATCATCAAAGAGGTGCTCAAGAATGGTGCTTATCGTCTCCAGACTTATGAAGGGGAAGAGTTATCGCACACCTAGAGTGGAGACGATTTGAAATGTTTCCTTTGTTGGTGATTTTGTCTTTTCATTTTTTCTTACAAATGTTTGGATGATGTAATCTCTTGTACTCTCTCTATATATTGAAAAGGAAGTATCAAGATAGATTGTTGGCAAGGCTAAAAACCTACTAAGCGAGACATCGGCAGATCCTATTTGTTGACCCCTCGACTTGAAGCTTGAGATGTAAATCTACCATGACCATAAATAGCGAAGAGATTTTACATCTGTGTAGTAGTAGCTCGACAAGATCGTGCTGACATCTGCACACCTCTTCATCAAGAGAGGTCTAGGTGAATGTCCAGCTCTGTCATGCATTATTGGATCTCATTACAGTCTTGATGATCCTTCCTAGGGAAAGCAATGTCGGTGGCTCTTCAGCAACCACACCTGCCCTACTGATCATCTTGCTCTGTGACCCTTGAATACTCATTGGTTCAAGGATACTCAAGAAGGGTGGTCAGGAGCATCTATGACCATCGCTTGAGCCCTGGAGTGGCTAGGGTGTTACAATCTTAATGATCCTTAATGAAAACAATGTCGGTGGCAGTAACCACACCTGCCCTTTTGATCATTTTGGATTAGACACATCTTCTCACCTGACCGCCAAGGTCCCTTCTCTTCTTAGGGTGTTACAATCTTGATGATCTCTTGATGAAAGTAATGTCGGTAGCTCTTCATTAACCATACCTGCCCTTTTGATCATTTTAGTTTGTACACCTTGATAGTTAACCTAATAGTAGTCTAACTCACCTAGAGGGGGGGTGAATAGGTCTCCTTGCTTTTTTTGGGTTATTGTTAGTTGTTTCAGTTATTTAAGTTATATAGAAGACAACACAAAAAACCACACAGATATTTATAGTGGTTTCTCAAGGTCTTGGTACTTCACTTTCCCTCTACACCTTTCTAACAGTGTGTTTGACAAGTCAATCCCCTCCAACCACTCAGCTCAAAGAGCTTACAACACAAATCCCCAGGATTTCGCAGGTTTACTCCAAAAGCTTACCTCATACCAACAACCCTACCTCAGAGTTCTCCAACTCCTAGAACTCAATGACTCTCCTAGTCACCTATGTCAGGCCTATCAAGAAGCCCTACCTCAGGCTAGGAGTACAACCCCACACTCAGGGACACAAACCTACACTCAGGCTTTCAGCCCTACAATCTCAGGCTCACAACCCTACACTCAGGCTTTCATCCCTACAATCTCAGGCTCACAACCCAACATACTCGGAAAAATTATGTACTTACATATATGAATGATTCTACAATTATAATAGAAGAATATATAAATACACATTCAGATTATTTCTCCTATTGTTGAGCACAGCAGATTTGTGCCTTGGAGCACGACTGGATAACAACAGCTCTTGTCCTTGCTCCACCTGGTCTTCTTCCTTAGTAGAGGGAAGAAGTACAACTTTCTCTTCTGAAATGAATCGGCAAGAGCTATCTACCTCTCTTGTATAGATCAGCTTGCAGCTTGAGAGAGATATCTTCACTGATAGAAGATGATGATCTTTTGTAATTTCAGCAATGTCCTTGTCATCAAAATCAATCTTCTCTATTGTGCTCAGTGCCCTTTCATTTGCCCTACCTGATCCTTTTATACCTTAAATAGTCTTTAACGGCTCTTAGGAGTGCCTAGTCACAACATGGACAAGAATAGAAAAGCTTATCTTGATTTCTTGTACCTCCTACAAAAGTTGATCCCGTTAGAGTAAAGTTTAGATTTGAATTTGTCTCGGTGGATGGGCTGAGACAGGCTTTAATATCAGTGGTTGTAATAATCTGCGTCTTGACGAATCCGCTGAGATGGGTAGTCTTCTCATCGGCTTACTAGCTGAGATAGTTTTTCTTCTCAGTGGCTATACTTCTTTGTCTCAGCAGTTCAATTGAGACCAGTCTATTATCTCAGCTGATCTTCTTGGTAATACACTCAATATTATTCCAATGTTTGGAATGACTTAAGCCTGCACTTAACATGAAATAAACATGGCTTATCAAATACATTATGCACTTAGCATTGTATATGATGCATCTTCAAATCCAAGAAACATTAAAGGGCAATATTCCCAACAACTCCACTTATTTGAAGAAGGCAGAACACCTAACAATGCTAAGATACATTAACACATTAATATATTGAGAGAGCATAATAAGCAGTCAATTGATCATAAAAATTTCAATGTTAACTAGTATAGGCAACACACATCATGAGTTGAGCATAACAAAGAAAAATTGCCTATCACATAAAGATTTTAAGATATCAGATGGAAGATCATTTGTATTGATAATAAAATGTTTACATATGATATTACACTTTTCTTTTAGTATAACATTTTATCTCATAAAATTTTAATCATCTGTCCAGGTTCTACTTTTCTTGGAAGCATTGGAGCTCTCAGCTTGTTCTTCAGTCTCACTCTTTGCAGCTGCAGCAGCTATCTCAGCAGCCTTCCTCTTGTTCTCTTGCCTCTTGAAGTATAAGAAAGGTTTTGGTAAATACTTAGAGGGCATCCTTTTGGGATTATCCCTTTTCATTAAATTTTCTTTGAAGATTCTTCCTTCAGGGATTTCCTTTCGAAGTGTTTTATCCATTCTTCTACTGAGTAAATGCTGTCAATGTTCTTGCACAGCTGACCATGATTTATCCAAGCATTAATGATTATTTTCTTGGAATCATCACTCCAATATTCAAATTCTGGATCTCTGGCTTGATCATGTCTGTTCTTGGCCATGAATTCTTCAGTCAACAATACTCCTTCACTTTTACTTCTGTCAGCAAGCTGTGCATCCTGTGCAACCCTTGCTTGAGCCTGGAAGTCAAAATCTTTTAGCCTTAAGGTGTCCAGGAGAGGATTGAGTGCAATTCTAGTTCCTTGAAGAACCCTAAGTGCTTGCTCAGCATTGTTCCTCTCCCCCTTTCTGGCTTCTTCAATTATCTTTCTTTTAAGCTCTTGAGAGTTAGAGACTATTGAGCCAGACAGTGTTTGAAAGGCATTTTCCAAGTTTGATTTGATTTCTGTTTTCATATTCTCAGCTTCTCCTATCATAGTGGTAGTTGTGTACCACACATATTCATCAATGTGATTTGAGGCCTTTTCAATCACCTCATCAGTCTTTCTGACATAGTTTTTGACATATGTCATATCTTGCTCTGAAAGTTTAAGACTTTTGACCATTGACCTTAGAATGGTGCTTTGAGCAACCACTAATTTATCTGCCAGATCAAACCACTTGGTCCTTTATCTATTAAGATGGCCTATGTCTTCCTTTATGACCTGGATTTCTGTTATCACCTCAGCTTTCATATTTGAAACAGATGTATCTATATATTCCTTGAATGAAGACATGTGCCCGTCAATTAGTTTCTTGATTGAACTGAGAAGATTTTCATTTGAAACTGAGGAGATTGAGGGCTGGTCAAAAATTGTTGGTTGCTTGAAAGTTGGTGGCAGAACTGCAGGTAGGCTTTCCTCTTCATTTTCTAGACCAACACACTCAACTAGAGTGGTTGTCTCAGCTGCTGTGGTGGATAGAATTATCTCATCCTGAGCAGGGACCTTTGTATGATCCCCCTCAACTTGATCACTGATCTTTTTAGTTGAGACTTCATTATCATCACTATTGTCATCATCATCATCATCAGCATCATCATCAGCCTTTTGTCCTTCATCTACAGATGATATCTCTTGCTCCCCTCAGATGGAGCATTCATGTTGTCATGACTATCTTCCCAGTATCCTGGTGGATTATCAGGAATTAGACTAATTCTTCTTTTAAGATTAGAAATTATGTTATCTATCTTACTTTGTAAGTCAGAGGAATCCAACTGCTCCTCATCATTTCTTTTTGAGGCAGCAGGCATATTATGCGCAGCATCATCAACTGGAAGATCAATCTTGTCTTGTACCTGATCTTCTCCATCATGTTCCTCTTTATCTTGAATGCTTTCAGAATCAAGATCAGCTTGACCAGAAAAGTCTTCTCCTCTATGTTCAGATTCATATTCTGACCTCACTATCCTTGTTTTCCATGGTCCTTTGATTAGTCTTTTCCTCTTTTCTTTGACCTCAGTTGGTTGGCTCATTGGAAGTACCCTTGTGAACCTTTCCAATGTTTTGATATACATTCTCTTCAGATAATGAACTTTGCTTCCCTTAGAACGGATGAAGAGGGCTGGATAGGAGTTCATGTGGTGGAGAGATAATATTCCTCCCATGTTTGGGGCTTGTAGACATTCTTTGATTCTCTGAAAGATCACATTGGCATAGTAGGTCTTCTTTTGTAGAATTATCCTTGTTACCATCTCAAACATGTGTTTGGAGATGGTGTCATGTGACCCTGGCTTGCACATAATATTCCCAACTATGTCTGCCAATAGCTTTCCTTTCTGATTGAAGTTTTTCCTCTTTAGTGAGCTTGTCTTAGCATCACTATACTCCCACCACTTTAAAGCCTTATCCTTATTTCTTTCAGAAATATCACCTTCTTCATCAGAGTTGAGTGAAGAAAACTAAAGGGCTTTCTCCAACCTCCTTGGGGTTATCTTGACCCTTTCACCTCCAATTTTAGATTTCAAGGAAGACTTGGAGGGTCATAACTTGGCATTACTATAAAACTCCAAAATTTCATTTCGCAAAATAGGATACGGCTCAGATAGCATATACTCCAATCCTTGGTCATTTAGAAATTGAATCACCCCCTTTATTTCTGAGGGTCATGTTGAAATCCATTCCTTACTATCTCATAGCCTTCCAACAGATCCTTGGCATTCTTTGGCGTCGTTTCTTCAAGAAAAATGAGTTGTTGAGACGGGGGCAAAAGAGGGTTCGTCTCGCCAGCTTGATTATGTTTAGGGTTGTAAGAGATTTATTAACATTTCTCTTATTTATAGAGATTTAGTTTTAAGATCTCCCAAATGATTGATGTTGATTTGACTTTAATTGATTTAATTAACTTAATTTGCCTAGCCCGTCCTAGTGGATCTGCTGAGACGGAAAGACAAACTGCTGTGAATGGGTAATAAACTATCGGGACAGGGTATTAAACTGCTGGGACATGGTATTGTCATCCGCTGAGACCATCTCAGCTGTCTCAGCGGTTCGGCTGAAACTTTCTCAACTATTTCAGTTGACCTCACTGCCTAGCAGTGAACTAGTTAAGTAGACCTATCATGACATTATGTGTTTAAGTAGCTACTATTATTCAACAAGATTGTGGTCTAAAGTAATGCATATGAAGAATTGAAATGTAAATTGCTATTCAACATTCCTAACTCAATTTTAAAACCATTAAATTTAGCCTCATCCAATGGCTTTGTAAAGATATCAGCAACTTGATTGTCTGTGGGGACATATTCAAGGCAGATATCTTCACTTTCTACATGTTCCCTAATGAAATGATATCTAATTTCTATATGCTTAGTCCTGCTATGAGAGACATGATTCTTATCAACAGAAATTGCACTGAATGAGTCATAATACAAAGGAGAGTGACTTACCTTGAGGATGTAATCCTCTAGCTGGTGCTGAATCCATAGTACTTGTGCATAGCAGCTCCCAACAGCGATATATTCAGACTCAGCAGTTGATATAGCCACACTGGCCTGCTTCTTACTGCTCCATGAGATCAATCTCCTGCCTAGGAATTGACAAGTTCCACTTGTACTCTTCCTATCTTCTTTGCAACCTGCAATGTCAGCATCTGAAAAGCCTATTAGTTCAAAATCATTGTCTCTAGGATACCAAAGGCCAAGAAGTTGGTTGCCCTTAAGATATATCAAGATCCTCTTTGCAATTGAGTAATGAGATTCTTTAGGGTAGGCTTGATACCTAGCTCATACATATGTTGCATACATAATATCTTGTCTACTAGCAGTCAAATATAACAAAGGTACAATGATGCATCTTTGCATGGATTCATCAAAGGGTTTTCCCTTCTCATCCTTATCTAGTGAAATATTGGACCCCATAAGAGTTTTCATGGTGGAAGCTGATTCCATCCCAAACTTCTTAATAAGTTCCTTAGTGTACTTGGTCTGAGAGATAAATATCCCTTCATTAGATTGTTTCACTTGGAGGCCTAAAAAGTACTTGAGCTCTCCCATGCTGCTCATTTCAAAATCCCCATGCATAAGGTTGGCAAACCTTTTGCAAAAGTTATCATCAATAGACCCAAATATTATGTCATCCACATAAATTTGGACTAGGAGACACTTGCCCTTTGTTTCCCTAAGAAACAATATGTTGTCTATCTTTTCCCTCAAAAACTTGTTCTTTATGAGAAAGCTAGACAATGTCTCATACCTAGCCCTAAGGGCTTGCTTTAGACCATATAATGCTTTCTTAAGTAAATAAACATGACATGTTAGAGTAGGATGAACAAAACCTGAGGGCTGCTCTACATATACCACTTCCTTCAGATTTCCATTTAGGAAAGCAAACTTGACATCCATTTGGTAAACTTTGAATCCCTTGTGGGCAGCATAGGCAATGAATAATCTTATTGCCTCCAGCCTTGCAACTAGGGCAAAGGTTTGGTCAATGTCTATTCCCTCCTCTTTCTTATACCACTTGGCTACCAGTCTTGCCTTATTCTTGATGATGACACCATGTTCATCTAGCTAATTTTTGTAAATCTACTTGGTGTCAAAAATGTTGTGTCCTTGTGGTTTTTGCACCAACTTCCATACCTTGCATCTCTTGAATTTATATAATTCCTCTTGCATAGCATGGATCGAGAAGGTGTCTTGGTTGGCTTCCTCAAACTTCGGTGGCTCAACTTGAGATAAGAAGCTCAGGAATAAGGCTTCATTGTGAGCCTTGCTCCTTGTTATTACACCTTAGTGTTCATCTCTAATAATTAGATCTCTTGGATGATCCCTCAGATGTCTGCTTGTTGTAGGCAATTTGTTAGCTCCTGGCTGGTCTTCTTCTCCAACAGCTTGTTCATCATCAATCTGGACTTCTTCATCTTGGATTGTTTCAATCTCTAAAGTAATCCTGCTAGAGCTGGGCCTGTCTTATATAGACAGCTCCTGCAACTGTTGATCATTTCCTGCAAGAATAGGAGTGCTACACCAGCCCTTATAAAGCAGGCTAGTCTCATCAAAAACTACATGCATTGATTATTTACCTACATGAGTCTTCTTATTGAATACTCTATATGCTCTACTATGTGAGCTATATCCAGCAAGAACACCAACATTGCATTTTTCAGCAAACTTTGTAGGTTGAGTTTTTTCCATTATTAAAAATGTAACATTTGCAACCAAAAATTCTAAAATATGAAATGGGTCTTATTTATTGATGCTCTATTCAGAATATAACAAGTTGTATTGACTACCTCAGCCCAGAAATATGTTGGATCGGTCGGCGCCCTTAGAGGGGGGGGGGGGGGGTGAATAAGGGTTTTCAAAAACTATAGATTATATTTATAAACTTTGAATTATTGCAAGATGAAATACGTGAAGTAAAACAAAATGGAGACAAGCTTTATTAATAATAAATAAGTTTTACAAAACTTGATCTCGATGATGCTAGAGATCGGAGGCGAATAATAAAAGCTCTTTTTGTTTTCTATCCCGACTCGCTTCCACGCAAACCGGTGGCCCTAGCCTAATCCTCCCCTGATTCGGCCTCAAGCCGCTCTATCCAATCCTTCCCCGGATGTGGCCTCGAGCACCCCCTAGAACTAGCCTAGATCTAGTCGCCAACACGAGGCAAATTTCATCCCTAAGTCTACCCCAGACCTAGTCGCCAACACGAGGCGATTTCACTACCATTTACAATGATAAAAGAGAAATAAAGTAACTAAAACTTCCCTTAAGATGAACTTCTTAATATGGAGGCGAAGATCTGCTGTAGAATCAGCGTTTGTCGAAGTGAACTTCGTTTGGCTTCGGCGTGATGGAATCCTCCTTCTGAAGTTGGCAGAGCTTCGCCGGGACCTCAAATTTCGGCCAAGATAGGCCTCTGGAATTCTAGTAATTTCTCTCTGAGGTGTATGCAATTGGTGTACAAAAACAGGAGGAGAGGGGGTCCTTTTATAGCCCAAGCGCTACCGTCGGTGCTAGCGCTACCGCCGACGCTAGCCCGGATTAGGAAATGTTTTGCGCGGCAGGATCTTCAATCCGCGGCAACATATTGCTCCATACCTCTTGTGCGCCATGCTACCTCCAGCGCTAGTAGCTAACGTCGGGCACCAGCTCCTTCTAAAAACGATGCCAGAATCGCGCTGATCAACGCTAGCGCCGGGCGATATCGCTACCGCCGGCGCTAGTGAGCCTCTTCGAATTTTGGCCTCAATTTTGGGGGCAGTCATCATGAGTACTCCTTGAGACATATGGACTATGTTAACCTTCACACTTGAACACACAAGATCAAATACACATAGGATTTGTTATTCTCAAACCTAGGAGATGCGGAAGACCGTGTTCCAACAAAATATTCTGGGATAGATGAGTCACTAAGCAATGTTCTGCTAGCCTTAATCAAGGTCCTATTTCTTCTCTTAGCCACTCCATTTTGTTGTGGAGTTCTGGGAGAGGAGAACTCTTGGGTGATACCAAATTCTTGACAAAACTTTTTTATGGTACCATATTGAAACTCTGTACCATGGTCAGTTCTAGTTTTGATCATAGTACATTGTAATTCATTCTGAATAGCCTTGACATAGTTTATAAAGATATCTAGAGTATCTGATTTCTTCTTAAGGAAGAATACCCATGTATACTTTGAGTGATCATCAACAATCACAAGAGTATACAACTTCCCACCTAGGCTCTGAATTGGCAAAGGACCAAACAAGTCCATATGTAAAAGAAATTGATATATTTCAGTGTCTTTGGAGCCAATGCTTTTAAAGGTGGACCTTGTTTGCTTGCCCATTTGGCGTGCATGAGAGGGACCATGATGAGTTCTTTTTGTACTCATCTTTTAGTATTATTTTAATATAGTTTTAAATTGAATTTATATAATTTATATGTATTTTCTTATTTAATCTGTTCCTTTTTTATTTCTTCAAGTAATTTAAGCTTATTTTATGTTTTGCAGGTTTTCTGGGCACTTTGAGTAAACATCCAAAGTACACGCCCAAGGTCACAGGCGTGACCAAGGGCGTGACAGTCAAAGATGTGTTCCATACCCAATTCCTCCACCAGGGAGCGTTCCGTGAAGAATTCGCCAAGTACACGCCCCAGGTCACGGGCGTGACCAAGGGCGTGACCTAGTGTCACGGCCGCGACTCGCCACAGCATCCAGAGCACGCCTGCCACGTCATTTAAAGTTACACGCCCCAGGTCACGGACGTGACCTCGGGCGTGACATCAGGTCACGGGCGTGACTCGCCCCGCGCCTCTTCCCGCCAGAGTTTCCCGCCAGCAGCACTATTTCAAGATTACACGCCCCAGGTCATGGGCGTGACCTAGGGCGTGACACGGCCGAAACGCTCGCAATTACTCCAGAATGCGCCCTCTCCGCTGCTGCTTCGATCACGCCCCTTACACGCCCTTGGTCACGGGCGTGACGAAGGGCGTGTAACCTCAACTTTTCAGCTATAAAAAGCCAGCTTCAGCAGATGTTCAAGGACGAATTTTTGGAGTTCAATTCTCCCGTTCTTGTTTTATTTTCGTGTTTTAGTAGTTCTTGTATGTCCTTTTTCTTATTAGCATTTGTAGTTTTCAATTCAATAGTTGTAACTTTCAATTCATGTCTTGTAATTTTTCTTTAGCAATTTAATAAAATAGTTCTTTTCTTCTCTCAATCTATTCTCTCTTTTTTTCATGAACTCTTCTATTTTTCTTTAATTCTTCTATTTCTATGAGTAACTAAAATCCAATTAGTACTCGACCGAGATGATCTGAGGAGAATATAATTTATGGTTTAGCTTCTCTTTCTCTTCTTTAGAATGCTTTTGATTTACTCTTGAACTTTTATTGGATTGAGATTATATTGTCGATATATAACTCTCATCTTTGTTTTCGGAATCTAATAATCGAGAGGTTTTGATTTTGAATCGATCATTTCAAGAATAAAAAAGAGTAGAATGCAATCCTCGAGAGAGGACGATGCTACCCTTCCGGATTGGAGTAAAAGCCAATAGCGGGATTCACTTCGATAAGGCGAGTTTTAGGGGTTTCGATTCTAGAACGAGAGTTCGATTGATCAACCTAAACTCAGTTGAGCGCATCCTCGATAGAGGTGCGTTCATAATTCGGGAATCTCCACGGTCAAAGCAATTTTATTAAGAGAATGCGCTTGTATTCTTCGTTCTTATTTTTATCTCCAAGGTGATTCAAGATCGAGTGTTAATCGTTCTTTTAATTCTTATTTTAATTTTCCTTTTGCAAAATCACTCCCAAGTTTTATTTGATAAAATAATAGAGACTTTCTCGAAGTAAGAGTACTCAACCGCCCCGAGTCTAATACGACCTTGTTTTAATAACCTATACTACATTCGATACGGTACACTTGCCGTTATCGTTTGCAAGCATTGTTTTGCTCATCAAGTTTTTGGCGCCGTTGCCGGGGACACGGTTGATATTTTGAAAAAAGAAATATTTACTAATTTTATCGTTCTCTTTCTTCTCCCCCTTCTCTTTAATTTTTTTTATATATAAAAAAAAATCTTAAAAAGCGCAATCTAAATTCTCCGAAAGAACGCTTTGGGCTTGAATTCCCATCATAGCCTCTAGTACCTTGCAAACCCTTCACCGGGTAGATCTTGGGAAGTCCGGGACTAATTTAACCCGCTTTTTGAAAAAATATATATATATATATAATAAAAATATTTTTTTTTAAATTCCATTCATTTAAGTGAAAGTTGTTTCTTTTTTAATTCTTATTATGAAATTAGTAGAAGCGGTCGTTAAAATTACCGTACTTCGACACCAAATCGAGCTCTTACAAGCCGCGCGAAGACGCCAATTTAGTTGTCATTATTGTGGTGCGCCTCATCAAAGTGAGGAATGTTATTTGCATTCTTATTCTCAAAATAATTATTATGAAAATAATTATCCTCAATATTATGAAAATATTTTTGATAATAACTATGATCATAATTTTTCATCTTTTAATAATTTTTCAAACTTTGATGAAATTAATTTTTCAAATTTTAATGAAAATAATTTTTCGGCATTTAATAATTGTTCTTCTAGCTCCGAAGTAGATTATTCCTCGTGGCAAGCTCACCCGGATAGTTCTCGGAGCAATGAAGATAAATCTTTAGTTCCAAATTTTTGTTTTTCTTCTTATACACTACTGTCTTCGTTCTCTAATTTGGGGGAAATTTCGCCAATTCATATAGATACTTCCCCCCAAAATTTAGAGGAAAATATCATTTCGTCTAGTGTTTTCTCTAATTTTCACGAGAATAATTTTTCGGCTTCTAATAATTTTTCTTCTATCCCCGAAGTAGATTATTCTTGGTGGCAAGGTCACCCGGATAGTTTACGGGGAGACGAAGATAAATCTTTAGAACCGAATTCTTGTTCTTCTTCTTTTGCGCCGCAACCTTCGTACTCTAATTTTGGGGAATGTCCGCCGATTCAAATAGATACTACCCCCCAAATTTTAGAGGAAAATTTTATTTCTACTAGTATTTTTTCTCCACCTTTGGATGATTTAGTTATGGAGGAACATGTGGTTTCATGTAATCCCATAACTTCTTTTACCGAATATGAAGAAAAATTACTTTACCAAGAATTTCTTAAAGTTATGAGCACCTCGGATGAAATAGAAGAAGAACAAGTTTCTTCCCCTACTTCACCCGGATTTTATTTTCTTTGTCATGAACATTCGCGAATTTCTTCTATCAAACCAAAAATTCATGAAAATTTTATGTCCGAAAATTTTATCCCGCTTGGTAATGCACTAGATTTTCCTAATGAAAATTTTATTTTAGAAAAGGAACAACCGGAGCTTAATCATATATTTTCGCAAGCGCTTCCTCCTTGCGAAACATTTTCTGAATCGCTTAGTTCTGATTCTTTTGATACTAATAATTTCTTTGTAGATGATGAGCCGTTGCAGCCAAACGTCTTCAGAGATCCATTTGCCGCTCATCTTCAGCTTTCCAAATTACCCAAGGCTTGTTTAGGTAATTTGGATTCACAATTTCAAGCTCACCGACAACAAAAGAATCAAGACTACAGCGGAGAAGTAGCCGAGCGACTGACGCCGGCACATTCGCCTCAGCGCAAATTAAGGGAGTTGCCTGTTCACCTCTCTTTTAAATTTCCTTTTTCCTAACAATAACCGTCTAGCTTAAAGACGGGAAAAAAAAGCGCTCTTGGGAGGCACCCCTTGCTTATCTTTAATTTCAGTTTTACAAAAAATTATTTTCAAGTGTTCTTCATACTTAGTTTTAAACATTGGGGACAATGTTTAATTTTAAGTATGGGGGTGTAGCTTAGTTTTTCTTGTATTTTTTATTTGAAAAAATATATATATATATATAAAAACTTATAAAAATCTAATTTCTTGGAAAGGGCGCTTTGGGCTTGAATTCCCATCACAGCTCCTAGTACCTTGCGAACCCTTCACCGGGTAGCCCTTGGGAAGTCCAAGAAATAATAAAAAAATATATATAAATACGCCTAGCCTTGTTGTTTTTAATGTTCTAGAAATTTAGTTTGAGGTACGATTATAAGAATTCCTACATTTTTAATTTAGCTAATTATTTTATTTGATCAGAATTCGTTAAATCTAAATTTGAAGTAATTTAGTTTTAAGAAACACTTTATGTTTTTAATTCGATTAGAGAGTTATATTAGCACTACTTCTCCGTTTAATTTTAAATAGCTTCACTTTGTGGTAAATTGGCTAAACATCTTTAGATTTTTTTTGTTATATTCACTTTTAACTTTAAGATCTTAGGAAATCTCATTCCACTAAAAAGTTGCTCTCAAAATAGTTTAATTTATAAACTAGAAGTATTTCTCCCCCCTCACCCTTTGTTGGCAAATAAAAAAAATGTAGAAGAAGATCATATGTCATGGAAATAAGAGGATAAAATTCATTATTTCCTAAAACATATGCACCCAAAATCATTTAAAAGATTATATGTCATGATGTAAGAGGATAAAATTCATTACATCTAAAACATATACATTTTGGGTTTGTGATTGAAGAGAATTGTTAAAAGATTATATGGCATGGAAAATAAGAGGATAAAATTCATTATTTTCCTAAACATATACAATTTCGTATTCAAATGAGGTGAGAGGATAAAATTCATCACCTCTATTCAAGAACTCTTCATTTGCCATTTCGTTCAAACCCATCCCTAGCCAATTTCATTGTTTCTAGTCCTAAACTAAATTATTAAGAGAGCAGTATTTTAGTTGGTGTCCTTTCCTTAAGCTTCTTTTATGTTAGAGTGTCTATAATTTCAATCTAATTTTGTTTGAAATTTTCTATAATTTTGATTGCTAAATAGTTATCTTGAGAAGTAGTTAGTTAAACAAATTTCTCTTTTTAAATTATCAACATAACTTATGACTTAATTCTTGAATTCCTAAAATTTGCCTTTAACTTATTCATGGTTTAATAAAATTTTAGTTAATTAGAAATAATATTGATGTCTTGTAATTCTTTCCTCACTCTTTTGCTCTGGAATAGCAAAAACTCAAGTATGGGGGTGTTTGATGATTTTTTTTTGTACTTATCTTTTAGTATTATTTTAATATAGTTTTAAATTGAATTTATATAATTTATATGTATTTTCTTATTTAATCTGTTCCTTTTTTATTTCTTCAACTAATTTAAGCTTATTTTATGTTTTGCAGGTTTTCTGGGCACTTTGAGTAAAAATCCAAAGTACACGCCCAAGGTCACGGGCGTGACCAAGGGCGTGACAGTCAAAGATGTGTTCCATACCCAATTCCTCCACCAGGGAGCGTTCCGTGAAGAATTCGCCAAGTACACGCCCCAGGTCACGGGCGTGACCAAGGGCGTGACCCAGTGTCACGGCCGCAACTCGCCACAGCATCCAGAGCACGCCTGCCACATCATTTAAAGTTACACGCCCCATGTCACGGACGTGACCTCGGGCGTGACATCAGGTCACGGGCGTGACTCGCCCCGCGCCTCTTCCCACCAGAGTTTCCCGCCAGCAGCACTATTTCAAGATTACACGCCCCAGGTCATGGGCGTGACCTAGGGCGTGACACGGCCGAAACGCTCGCAATTACTCTAGAATGCGCCCTCTCCGCTGCTGCTTCGATCACGCCCCTTACACGCCGTTGGTCACGGGCATGACCAAGGGCGTGTAACCTCAACTTTTCAGCTATAAAAAGCCAGCTTCAGCAGATGTTCAAGGACGAATTTTTGGAGTTCAATTCTCCCTTTCTTGTTTTATTTTCGTGTTTTAGAAGTTCTTGTATGTCCTTTTTCTTATTAGCATTTGTAGTTTTCAATTCAATAGTTGTAACTTTCAATTCATGTCTTGTAATTTTTCCTTAGCAATTTAATAAAATAGTTCTTTTCTTCTCTCAATCTATTCTCTCTTTTTTTCATGAACTCTTCTATTTTTCTTTAATTCTTCTATTTCTATGAGTAACTAAAATACAATTAGTACTCGACTGAGATGATCTGAGGAGAATATAATTTATGGTTTAGCTTCTCTTTCTCTTCTTTAGAATGCTTTTGATTTACTCTTGAACTTTTATTGGATTGAGATTATATTGTCGATATATAACTCTCATCTTTGTTTTCGGAATCTAATAATCGAGAGGTTTTGATTTTGAATCGATCATTTCAAGAATAAAAAAGAGTAGAATGCAATCCTCGAGAGAGGACGATGCTACCCTTCCGGATTGGAGTAAAAGCCAATAGCGGGATTCACTTCGATAAGGCGAGTTTTAGGGGTTTCGATTCTAGAACGAGAGTTCGATTGATCAACCTAAACTCAGTTGAGCGCATCCTCGAGAGAGGTGCGTTCATAATTCGGGAATCTCCACGGTCAAAGCAATTTTATTAAGAGAATGCGCTTGTATTCTTCGTTCTTATTTTTATCTCCAAGGTGATTCAAGATCGAGTGCTAATCGTTCTTTTAATTCTTATTTTAATTTTCCTTTTGCAAAATCACTCCCAAGTTTTATTTGATAAAATAATAGAGACTTTCTCGAAGTAAGAGTACTCAACTGCCCCGAGTCTAATACGACCTTATTTTAATAACCTATACTACATTCGATACGGTACACTTGTCGTTATCGTTTGCAAGCATTGTTTTGCTCATCAGACCACTTTTAACATATTTTAGATTGGGACTTTTCTTACAAGGTTCTTAGAAAATAATTTATGCATTTTCTTATAGTTAATGTTGTTGGAGCATGCGTTTCGCACTCTTTCGGTTTGATAATAACAAAGTCCCGTTTGTATTTGATTCTATTTTTATTAATGGTGTGCAGGTAACAGGTATGAGATGTTCACAATTCTGCTGGAGCTCAATTTGAGTGTATGAAAATTTCGATGTCGGAATTTTCTGACAGCTGATGTCGCCCAGGCGACAGCAGAGAAGTTACAACAACTTCCCCCACGACAACACGACGAACGGCAGTTTTGAGCTGTCGGAAATCCGACAGCGATGTCGCCCAGGCGACAGCTTGGAGGTTACAGCAACTGCCCGCACGACAGCACTACGAGCGGCAGTTTTGCACTGTCGGAAATCCGACACCGATGACGCCCAGGCGATAGATCGGAGGTTACAGCAACTGCCCGCATGACAGCACTACGAGCGGCAGTTTAGCGCTGTCAGAAATTCCGACAGCTGATGTCGCCCAGGCGATAGTGAATTTCTATATATTGGCTCCTTTTGTTCGTGCATTCCAAGGATTGAGAATTTCAAGTCCCTTCCTGAGTGCATACGAACCAGAGAGCTCCAGAACCTCATCAACTCCCATTTGTGCTTAGAAGGTTTGAGATTGAAGACGAGATCGGGCGCGCTTCTACATCAACGATCATCTCGAGGCTTCAACCTTCCTTTCAGAGATCTGAATTTCTAGGGAGTTGTTCTTTTCATTTTGTATTGGTAGGGAAATCGTCTCCTTGTGCGTGACGTCTAAGTCCTTGCGTGGCTTAGGGGAAAATATCTTCCTTGTGTGGAGCGTCCAAGTCCTTGCGTGGCTTGGTGGGAAATCATGGCCTTATGTGCTACGTCTAGATCTTGGGAAGATCTAGAGGATAGGCTTGGGCTTGGTCTAGGGAGAGACAAGTGATAGCCTTCGGATCCTTGGGAGAAGGATTGGTAAACACAAATTTTAAAAGGGTTATTATCACATTTGTGCCTTGATCTTAAGCATTGTTAAGATCATATTATTTGTATGTGAATTTCATGATTATAAAATTATCACTTTTTCTTTAATTGCAAATATGGTTGTTTAATCTTTAACTTAGAAATTTGTGTTTGAATTAATTCAAAAATTACATTGGTTTGAAACTTTTACAAGTAATTTTTAGAAAAGTAAAATTTGTTTTAAAATTCTTAAGTAAAAATCGTAATTTTTAAAAAGGCCCTTATTCACCCCCCCCCCCCCCTCTAAGGGCGCCACAAGATCCAACACGTGGTATCAAAGCAAGGTTACTCCAAAACGGTTTTACCACCGGGAGTAATGGCGCACAACGATCATGCGTTCGTTGAGGGGCAAGGAATTAGTAGGCCACCACTTCTTACGGACACGGACTATAACTATTGGAAAACCCGAATGCGGTGTTTTCTAATAGCTCTCGACATGGAAGTTTGGAATATGGTCGAGACGAGTTATACTTCCCCAACATATGATGTAGGAAATGTAACAATGGACAAACCCAAAGACAAGTGGGATGACAATGATAAATTAAAATGCGGAAACAATGCAAAAGCCATGAATTCTTTATTTTGCGCACTAGATCGCACTGAATTTAATAGAGTTTGTGCTTGTGATACTGCATATGAAATTTGGAATCTTTTAGAAATCACTCATGAAGGTACTTCGCAGGTAAAAGATTCAAAGCTATTTCAACTGGAGTCAGAGTTCGCAAGATTCAAAATGGAGGTGGATGAAGAAATTGATACAATGTACACACGATTCACTAAAATCATGAACGATTCAAAGGTGTTGGGTAAGGTTTTCTCCAATGGAGATTTAGTAAGGAAAATCTTAAGATCACTTCCCCCGAAGTTCAATCCTAAAGTGACTGCAATTTCTGAGTCACATGATCTTAAGACCTTACAATTGGAGAGTCTCATTGGGAATCTAAAAACCCATGAAGTGGAGTTGAAGATTCAAAGCCAAGAGTACAATTTGGAGCCCAAAAAGAAGAGCTTGGCGTTGAAATCTAAAAAGGAAATTGAAAGTGAGACTGAAGAAAGTGAGGAAGATGAAGAAGGACTGTTTGTGAGGAACTTTAAGAAGTTTATGAGAAATCCGGAGAGGAGAAATTCATTTAAAAGATTTTTCAAAAAGAACAATTTTGCCAACCAAAAAGGCAAAGGAAAAATGGAGAATGAAGAGGAGCGTATGCTACCGGAGTGCTACCATTGCAAGAAGATTGGTCATATCAGAAGCAAGTGCCCAAAGTATCTGAAAGAGCAAAAAGCAAAGAGGCACGATAAAAGTTACAAGAAGAAAGTGTTAAAGGCAGAGACTTGGGATGATTCTTCGTCTGGTGAAGAAAGTGATTCCTCAACACAGGAGGAAGAGGAGGCAAATGTCTGCTTGATGGGGAAAGGAAATGCGTCATCTGACGACGATTGCAGTGTCCAAAGCGACACTGAGGTAACTCCTCCATCTTATGATGATTTATATTCTGAATTTATGAAAACTTGCAAATTTTTGGATAAAAGTCTAAAGGAAATCGATTTCTTAAAATGTGAAAACAATGTTCTTTTGGAAGTAAATAAAAAGTTATCAAATGATTTGAAATCTATTGGGAATGAGAAGGAAATTTGTCAAGAGTGTGATCACTCTTCGACAAGGATAAAAGAACTTGAAAACACTATTTCTAAGTCCGATCCAAAAATTGATAAACTTCTAAAAGAGAAAAAGGACTTAGAAAAAGTTGTTATAACCTCTCATTCTCAATTAGAGAATTCTAAGAAAAGTGTTGCAAATAGATGTGGCATGATAGTAAAAGAAAATTCAATTTTAAAGTCCAAAGTAAGTGAGTTGAACATGGCAATTGGAAAATTTGGTGTTGGAAAAAATCTCTGGATATGCTTTTAGCCAACCAATGCCATGGGACAGCAAAATTTGGGCTAGGATACGTTTCTGGAAGCTCTGGAAGCTGTCAGAAATTTCCGACAGCTGCTGTCGGAACCAGCGACAGCTCCAGGTTCAGAAAACCTATTTCTCAAAATGAAATTTTTTCTAAATCCACACATAAAGATGTTTTCTCCAGCAAGAGTCCAGAGAAACCATTAAAGAATGGTTCCTCACTATTCATTGCATGTGCCAAATGTCATCAGTTTGGTCACATCTCGGACTCATGCTGGAAGAAAGGAAAAGTTAATGTTAAACAAATCTGGGTAACTAAGGCGTCCACCTATACCATGGGATCGACCACTTGGGTAACCAGATCTTTACTCTCATCATCTTTTTAGGTGTGCGTGCAGGCTAGGAACAAGGAAGACTTGTGGTATTTGGACTCTGGATGTTCAAAACACATGACGGGCGATAAGTCAAAGTTCCTTAGCCTGGAAATGAAGAAAGGTGGAACAGTGACATTTGGAGATAATGGCAAGGGTAAAGTCAAAGGCATTGGAGTAGTAGGTAACAAAGAATTTAAAATTTCAAATGTTTTATATGTTAAAGGTTTGAAAAATAATTTAATTTCTATTAGTCAACTATGTGATAAAAATCTAAATGTTTTATTTGACCTAGCTCAAACCTTTGCAAAATTATTGATTCTAAAACAAACGAAATCTTACTTACTGCACCAAGAATAAACAATGTCTACACAATCACTTTTCATGATTTATCTCATTCTACACTTAAATGTTTTATTTCAAAGAATGATGAACTTGAATTATGGCATAGGAGACTAGGACATTCTAGTGCCAAACGTATAGTAAAGCTTTCTAAAAATAAAATTATAAAAGGTTTGCCAAATTTGAATGGAAAGCTTTCTTCATTATATTCACCATGCCAAAAAGGAAATTTTACAAAATCATCTTTTAAAAGCAAAAATGTTATTTCTACTACTAGACCTTTACATTTATTACATATGGACTTGTTTGGTCCAATTTCTACACAAAGTCTAGGAGGTAGAAAATATATGTTTGTTATTATTGATGATTATTCTAGATTTTGTTGGACATTGTTTTTAAATTCAAAATCCGATGCTTTTGATGAATTTATAAAACTAATTTCACGTATTCAAAATGAACATGATTTAAAAGTAAAATGCATTAGATCAGATCATGGAGGAGAATTTGATAATGAAAAATTTATTTCATATTGTAATGAATTTGGGATAAAACACGAATTTTTCGCTCCTTGCACACCACAGCAAAAGGGTGTAGTGGAGAGGAAAAATAGAACACTTCAAGAATTAGGACCTACTATGCTTTGTGAATTTAAATTGCCAAAATATTTTTGGGCCGAAGCGGTTAGTACTGCATGCTATATTATTAATCGTGTCATGATTCGTCCTACATTACAATTAACTCCTTATGAAATTTATTTTCAAAGAAAACCAAATGTATCTTACTTTAAAGTTTTTGGTTGTAAATGCTTTATTTTGAATACAAAAGATAATTTAGGCAAATTTGATGAAAAATGTGATGAAGGAATTTTCATTGGTTATTCTTCAACTAGCAAGGCCTATAGAGTTTATAATAAACGTACAAAAGTGGTTGAAGAATCTATTCATGTAAAATTTGATGAAAACATTTCTTGTGTAGAAAATACTAAAGTTGCAGGTAATGAGAAAAATGAAAAGATGTGGAATAAAATCTGAGGAAAAATGATGATGATAATGATGATGAAGAAAAAGTGGAGAAAGAAGACGAAAAAGATGATGAAGAAGAAGAAGAACAAGGATATGTACCTCCAACCGAGCTAAGGTTCTCAAAAGATCATCCGCAAGAACTTGTTATTGGAGAACCATTAAGTGGGGTACGTACACGTTCTAGTTTACATGAAAGTTTTTCAAATTTATGTTTTGTCTCAAATATAGAACCAAAAGATGTTGCCACCGCTTTAAATGATGAATCTTGGTTTCTAGCTATGAATGAAGAACTTAACCAATTTGAAAGAAATAAAGTTTGGATTCTTATAGATAGACCAAGTGATCATCCCGTGGTAGGAGTCAAATGGATTTTCAAAAACAAATTAGATAGTGACTCTAGGGTCACTAGAAACAAAGCTAGGCTTGTAGCGAAAGGATATAATCAAATTGAAGGGGTAGATTTTGATGAAACATTTGCACCCGTAGCACGATTGGAAGCAGTTAGAATTTTTGTTGCATTTGCTAGTCATAAAAGACTTAAATTATTGCAAATGGATATTAAAACTGCATTTTTAAACTGGTTGATTAAAGAAGAAGTTTATGTTGAACAACCCCCAGGATTTATAAATGAAAAATTTCCTAATCGCGTATATAGATTGGTAAAAGCTTTGTATGGCTTAAAACAAGCAACACGGGCATGGTATGATAGATTGACTATATATTTATTACAAAATGGCCTTAAAATGGGTGGTGTTGATTGTACACTCTTCATTAAGCAAGTAGATGATGATTTAATTGTTTTACAAATCTATGTTGATGATATTATTTTTGGAGCCACTAATGAAGAGTTGTGTAATTATGTTGTAAAAATGATGGAAAGTGAATTTGAAATGAGTATGGTAGGAGAATTAAAATATTTCTTAGGATTTCAAATTGTTCAAAAACATGATGGAATTTTTATTAACCAATCAAAATATATTCATGATGTTTTAAAATGATTTGGATTTGAAAATCTAAAACAAACAAATACTCCTATGAATGTATCTTTAAAATTAGGAAAAGATGAAAATGGAATATCAATAGATCAAACTTTATATAGAGGCATGATAGGTTCACTTTTATATTTGACTGCTTCTAGACCGGATATTATTGTTTTCAGTTTGTTTATGTGCTAGATTTCAAGCCGATCCCAAAGAATCACATTTAAAAGCGGTAACAAGAATTTTTAGATATTTAATTGGCACATCTAAACTTGGTTTGTGGTATCCTCATAGCAATGATTTTACTCTTTTTGGCTATTTTGATTCTTATTATGCCGGTTGTTCACTAAATAGGAAAAGCACTAGTGGCACTTGTCACTTTTTAGGCCCTTCACTCATTTCGTGGTCGAGTAGGAAACATAATTTTGTTGCCCTCTCAACCACCGAGGCCGAATACATCGCACTTGGTAGTTGTTGTGCACAAGCTCTTTGGATGAAACAAACTTTAGAAGACTTTAACATTAAAAACAAACAATAGAACTATGGTGTGATAACAAAAGTTCAATTGATTTAACTTACAACCCGGTTCATCACTCTAGGTCTAAACATATTGACGTTATGCATCATTTTATAAGAGATCACATTAAAAATAATCAGATTAAAATTTCATTTATAGGCACGGATAATCAACTAGCGGATATATTCACTAAACCGTTACCGGATTCCCGTTTTTCTATGCTTAGGCTAGAATTGGGAATCCTAGACATTTCCCAATGATTATATCACTACTTATGACCTATAAAATTAAAAATATCACAAAACCTATACATTTAAGAAAAAAACTAAATTTTAAATCAAACCAAAGAATTTGAGTGACTTAAGAAAAATTCTCACATCATTATCATTACATAAAAATTGTTCCACAAAAACAGTAGAAATCAACACAGGATCAAGTTCAGATAACAGAAAATGAAATCTGGGCAAGTTCACTGTCGCCGAGGCGACAGTGGATGTCGGAAAATTCCGACATCAGTCAGAAGCAGCACCCTGCTGAAAACTACTCAGAATCCTCATATCCAGCCCCGCTGCTTTCTGGACAGTCTTCTGCAGGTCCACGTCTTACGGCCTTTCCACGTTGAGTCTGCCTCACCGATTGGCGTGGCGGTTCTTCATCTGGAATTTCCCATTCGGACGCTTCTTCCGGAGTAGGCTTTAACTTCAGACCTTTCACCAGAAATTTCATAAACTTCTACATTCTACTACGATCTTTCTTCACTTCTTTCTTGTGATCCTCAAATGAATCACGAAGATCATCTATAGACTCTCGTAGTGATCCTCCCCTAGGAATTGTAGGCTCTCTAATCTGTATTCTAGGATGAGGCTTTTTATGAGTTTTCTTCACTTTCATGGTACCTGTATAGTATATCTCAGGAACACAATCATCAAAGTACGAATCTTGAATTATCCATTCATACTTCCTATATAGTATACGTTGAATTATAGCCCACATTGGCAAAGTATGAATCTTCACCCATTTTGGATGTTTTAATCTAAAAGCATAACGAATATGGGCAAGGATGAGATCCGCTACATCAAAGGGTTCCTCTTCCATAATAAAATATGTAATCAGCGTCAACTGTGCGGTAATACTCCTTGTATCTCCACTTTTTAACATAACTGAGTTTATCAATATGTCTTGGACTAAATACGCATCAGGAGTGAGTGAAGAAACTTCAGTGATTAGGGTCTTCTTTTGACTTCTATGTAAACTCATGTTTACAAGAGTCCAATCTCTATCCTTTCTATAACTCTCTACTATATCTGGCATATGCTCACTCATGAGAAGACCAAATTCATCTCTAAGATCAACATGTGTTATTTCCACTTGTTGACCTTGGATTCTTGATCTCACTCCCCCATCCAATTCAGTGTAACTCGGGTCTTCCAAATGATTATAAAATTCTCGGATCAAGAAAGATTAGAACATATCTACTGAGATTACTGATATTATACCTGCATTAGCAAGACAAGCATAGATATGATTGTGCTTAGGAGAGTCAAATTCTACATATTTTGACACTCCAATTATTGCTTTCTCAATCCCAGGGTATACTTGATAAGAACTATGCGCATCTTCAGACATACTCTTACGTGCCTTAGAACTGGAAGCCATTCTGCAAACATAACAAAACAAAAGTAAGTTAAACAAGTTCTGTGCACTGGGAAGCTGTCGCCCAGGCGACATTGACTGTCGGAAAATTCCGACAGTACTCCAGTGAACTTTTTTTTCCTTTCCTATAAAATTTTTCAACTAGACTTCCAGATCTACTCAAAATCAAGCTATGTTTCTGTTAAATTTTTTTTTTTAGAACAAAACTACATTTTCTCACATATCATTTACAGGAAATGTGCAAAAGAAAAAATGGTATTCTATTCTTATTGTGATATATCTTCAAGGTCAAAGTTATCTTTATATGCTTATATTATGTTTTCTATTCCAATGATCATGTCAATTAAATAATTTCATATGTTTGATCCAAGCATCACCTGTACACATCATTATGTTATATAAACATTCATCTCGTGAGAATTGGACCGAAACGATTCCAAATTTCTATACACACTTGTGTCTTTCTATGATACTTTAAAATGACATTAATCATGTTAAAGTTATTTTGTTTTATTCTACTACTTCATATGGCTATACCATCTCTTCCTAAGTTTGTTTATTCCATACTATGACATATTACTATTATTTCAAGACCTTCAATCATTCCCAACAAGTGCTTCCACTTACTCTTATTTTCTACATCCTATCTCTTCCCTTAAGAACTACTCATTCAACTCATATTATCTTTTGCTAATACCAAAAAGGGGAGAATTATAAGTATATTCAAGAAATCAAAAAACGATTACACATAAATATTCCACCTAAACAATACATCATTTCAACTTACTTTAACATTTAGGGGGAGCATTCATTTAGGGGGAGCATTCATTTAGGGGGAGCATTCATTTAGGTGGAGCATTCATTTAGAGGGAGCATTCATCTAGGGGAGATTACTTTTAAGAGGAATATATCATGTTATTTTTGTGCACACACCATATGTTAAAATCAACAACCTAAATAGACATGATTTCTTTTTATACGGATTTGTTATTATCAAAAGGGGGAGATTGTTGGAGCATGCATTTCACACTCTCCCGGTTTGATAATAACAAAGTCCCGTTTGTATTTGATTCTATTTTTATTAATGTGTGCAGGTAACAGGTATGAGATGTTCATAATTCTGCTGGAGCTCAATTTGAGTGTATGAAAATTTCGATGTCGGAATTTTCCGACAGCTGATGTCGCCCAGGCGACCTCAGAGAAGTTACAACAACTTCCCCCACGGCAACACGACGAACGACAGTTTTGAGCTGTCAGAAATCCGACAGCGATGTCGCCGAGGCGACAGCTCGGAGGTTACAGCAACTGCCCGCACGACAGCACTACGATCGGCAGTTTTGCGCTGTCGGAAATCCGACATCGATGACGCTCAGGCGACAGCTCGGAGGTTATAGCAACTGCCTGCACGATAGCACTACGAGCAACAGTTTAGCGCTGTCGGAAATTCCGACAGCTGATGTCGCCCAGGCGACAATGAATTTCTATATATTGGCTCCTTTTGTTCGTGCATTCCAAGGATTGAGAATTTCAAGTCCCTTCCTGAGTGCATACGAACCAGAGAGCTCCAGAACCTCATCAACTCCCATTTGTGCTTAGAAGGTTTGAGATTGAAGACGAGATCGGGCGCGCTTCTACATCAACGATCATCTCGAGGCTTCAACCTTCCTTTCAGAGATCTGAATTTCTGGGGAGTTGTTCTTTTCATTTTGTGTTTTCATTTATATACATTTCATTTTGTATTGGTAGGGAAATCGTGTCCTTGTGCGTGACGTCTAAGTCCTTGCGTGGCTTAGGGGAAAATCGCTTCCTTGTGTGGAGCGTCCAAGTCCTTGTGTGGCTTGGTGGGAAATCGTGGCCTTGTGTGCTACGTCTAGATCTTGGGAAGATCTAGAGGATAGGCTTGAGCTTGGTCTAGGGAGAGATAAGTGATAGCCTTCCGATCCTTGGGATAAGGATTGGTAAACACAAATTGTAAAAGGGTTATTATCATATTTGTGCCTTGATCTTAAGCATTGTTAAGATCATATTATTTGTATGTGAATTTCATGATTATAAAATTATCACTTTTTCTTTAAATGCAAATATGGTTGTTTAATCTTTAACTTAGAAATTTGTGTTTGAATTAATTCAAAAATTACATTTGGTTTGAAACTTTTATAAGTAATTTTTAGAAAAGTAAAATTTGTTTTAAAATCCTTAAGTAAAAATCGTAATTTTTAAAAAGACCCTTATTCACCACCCCCCCCCCCCCCTCTAAGGGTGCCACAAGATCCAACAAATGTGGGCAAGTTTCTTGTGCCATTGAAAACACAGTGACTCACTCTCATTAGCTACAAGACAAACAGGAGTTGAAGAACTATTGCAAATAAAATCTAAGCTATAAACATTCTCACTCCTAGTGCCTGTGAGAATGACTTATAAGTCAGTTAACTTTTTGATTAAGCACTTATCATTGTGGAATTCAATGACATAGGCCAAGTCATACAGTTGACTTATGCTTACAAGGTTGTGTTGCTACCCTTCAACATAAGCAACCCTTATTATTGAGACTATGCCATTTGTAATTATACCATAGCCTCTTATGACACCTTTGTTAGATCTTCCAAAGATCACCTGTGGACCATTCTTTATTGGTGTGTATTCTTTAAGTAAGCTCTTTGTTCCAGTCATATGTCTGGAACATCCACTATCCAAGTACCATATCTGATTTAGATGGGTACTTGAAATAACCTACAAGATAGATTTTACTTAGCCTTAGTTGCCCAATTAATATTAGGCCATAGGTCCATGTTAGCACAGTAAGAAACACTTCTACCTACTGCAGCTTTTGCAGGAAAGCTCTTCTTTGCATTAGGAACATTAGGGTTGTGCCAACAATCAATGGTAAAGTGTCCCACTTTACCACATCACCAACATTCATAGATGTTGTACCTTCTTTTCTGAGCATTTCTTGAGGTGGAAGGAGCTTCAAAATGCTAATGTTCAGTGAAGAAGGTGGCATCATTCTTCCCATCTCTTTCAGCTAAGGGCTGATTGGATGTTCTATTATAATCAGTCCTTCTTGATTTTATCTATTTGAGAGCAACATATTACATCTTGGTAGCTAACATGGTGTTGATGGCATCAGATATGATCAAGTGAGAGTTGGAAAGGATTGGGAAGATGTTGCTTCCTTACCCTTGAATGTGGGGGTTGGAGCACCAAATACAAATGATTCATGATGGGCCATTTGGATTTCCTCATGGGTAGCTTTCAAAGCACTCATCTCCATGCCCTTTCTCCCACCATAGTTAGGAGCATTCCCCTTACTATAGGAGCTTCCATTATTCTAGTGGCCATATATACTATCCTGGTCATACCTGTTGGAAGGAAGCAAAACCTTTTGAAAGGTGGTTTGAGGCTTGGCTATAGCCTTGCTTCTTTCTCCATTCCCAGCACCTGCTTCCCCTCCATTGAAACCCAATTCCCTTCTGTTTGTTTGGGAGGTGAAAGTGTCAATGATGGGCAGAACTGATTTAGGCTTGGAGATTTGAGCCACTAAGCTTTTCTCCTTGAGAAGCTTCTCTTCAAGATCCTTGATGATCTTGTTCTTCTGTCTTATGGTGCTCAGTTGGATGATTGTTATTCCCTTCAGCTGGCTGATTTCTCTACTCATCTGAGTTAGCTGGGTAGCAGACTCAGGGCTTTCATGCTTTGCCTGCTGGAGGGAAGCAATCTCTAAAGCTTTCTTCTTGGCTAGATTCTTGCTCTTTATCAGAGCTTCCAAGAGGGCATCAATTGATTAACATCATCCTCAGAGTCTGAACCATTATCATCATGAGATGGTGTGAATTATTACCTTCTCAGGATCAGAGTCATCCTGACTTTCTTCTCTTTTAGATATGGCCATCAAGCCACATCATCCACTAGCATCTTCATCCTCCTCATTGTCACTATCTAAATGTGACAGAGGGGCCTTGATGCCTACCCTTGCAGCTGGGTAACCTTCATCCTCAACAACAACAAATAACCCTATTAAGGCTTCTTCATCTTCATCGGAGTCTGAAGATGATGAGTCTGATTGACTCCATCTCTTTCCTTTCTTAGCCAGGAAGGACTTCTCACCTTTCCTGATCTTGTGGTGAGGATGTTTCTTCTCACCTTTCTCCTTTCTTTTGACTGGACAATCAGCTATAAGATGTCCAGGCTTGCTGCAGTAATAGGAAATAATATTATTTGAAATATGCTTAATGGGTATATAATAATACCTTTCTCCCTTGGAGTGGTTCTTCCCAGCCTTGTTATACTCCTTCTTGGGATGTGAAAAGGAGGAAGGTTTGTTCTTCCATTGCTTCCACTTCATCAACTTCTTGGAGTGCCTTAAGAAGGTAGCAAACTCCCCATCAGACAAGGAGCTGTCAGATGTGCTGGACTAAGAATTTTCTAAGTCAGCTTGCCATCTAAGATGAGAGGGAACTTTCTCCTTGCTCTTCTTGGAGCCCTTGGCTTTGAGAGCCATGGATCTCTCCTTGACTTGATTCCTATTGGTGGTCTCCTCCACCTTTCTTGCAGATAGCTGCATCTCATATGAGAGCAGCTTTCTAAATAGGGTATGGTGAGGAGTATCAGTAAGCTTGACTCCTTCCCTGATTTCATAGATCTTTGTGTCCCAGTCTCTAGTTATAGATCCTAGGAACTTGTAATTCAACTCATAATTGTTGAAGACTCTCCCATAAGTCTTTAGCTCATTGACCACCCTAAAGAACTTTTCATTGCAAAGAGCTATGCTTTTGAGGTTGTGCTACCTGAAGGCTTCATACTCCTAGTTGGGGAGGGATTTCCTAGCATCCCACACTTCTGTAGTACCCTCCATGTACACTATGAGTGTATCCGACATTTTCTTAGTTGTCTCACAGTGCACCATGTTTTGGAAGGTGCAATCATCAATTGCACTTACAATTATATTTTGAGCTCTTTTATCCATTGTGGCAAGTTCAATCTCATCCTTAGTAATTTCAGCATAAGTCTTGGGCACTTGCTGAGTTGGATATATGGTGGAGGCCTTTAGGAAGACAAAAGGACCATCCTTCATAGTGATGTAAATCGTGGGGTCTGAGGCTTCCATGAATAGCATAACCATTTGCTTCCATATGCCAAAGACTCCTTCCTGCATATGGGCAGCTTCATGGAGCTCATCTCCTTATGAACTCCAGGGGCAGCCATTGCATGTAGTAGTAGACTACTCCTTGTAGGATCTAGTCTTTTTTGACCAGCCTCACTCTGATTGCACTTGATAGTTAACCTACTAGTAGTCTAACTCACCTAGAGGGGGGGTGAATAGGACTCTTTGCTTTTTTGGGTTATTGTTAGTTATTTCAGTTGTTTAAGCTATGTAGAAGACAACACAGAAAAGCACACAGATATTTATAGTGGTTCTGCAAGGTCTAGGTACTCTACTTTCCCTCTACACTATTCAAACAAAGTGTTAGATAAGGCAATCTCCTCCAACCACTCAGCTCAAAGAACTTACAACACAAATCCCTCAGGATTTCTTAGGTTTACTCCAAAACCTTAGCTCAAGACAACAACCCTACCTCATAGTTCTCCAACTCCTACAGCTCAGTGACTCTCCTAGTCACCTACCTCAGGCCTATCAAGAAGCCCTACCTCAGGCTGGGTGTACAACCCTACACTCAGGAACACAACCCTACACACGGGCTTTTAGCCCTACAATCTCAGGCTCACAGCCCTACACTCAAGCTTTTAGCCCTACAATCTCAAGCACACAGCCCTACACACTCAGAATAATTATGTTCTTACAGATATGAATGATTCTACTATTACAACAGAAGAATATATAAATACACCTTCAGATTATTTCTCCTGTTGTAGAGCACAACAGATTTGTGCCATGGAGCAGGACTGGAAAACAACAGCTCTTGTCCTTGCTCCACCTGGTCTTCTTCCTTAGTAGAGGGAAGGAGAACAACTTGCTCTTCTGAAATGAATCAACAAGAGCCATCTATCTCTCTTGAATAGATCAGCTTGCAGATTGAGAGAGATATCTTCACTGATAGAAGATGATGAGCTTTTGTAAGATCAGCAATGTCCTTGCCGACAAAATCAATCTTCTCTATTGTGCTCAGTGCCCTTTTATTTGCCCTAGCTGATCCTTTTATACCTCCAACAGTCTTCAATGGCTCTTAGGAGTGCCTAGTCACAGCATGGACAAGAATAGAAAAGCTTATCTCGCTTTCTTGTACCTCCTGCAAAAGTCGATCCCATCACAGTAAAGTTCATATTTGAATCTATCTCAGCAGATGGGCTGAGACAGGCTTCAGTCTCAATGGCTGTAATAATCTATGTCTCGACGAATCCGCTGAGATGGGTAGTCTTCTCAATGGTTTACTAGCTGAGATAGTTTTTCTTCTCAGCGGCTATACTGCTTAGTCTCAATGGTTCAACTGAGACCATTCTGTTATCTCAGATTATCATGGTAATACACTCAATATTATTCCTATATTTGGAATGACTTAAGCATGCACTTAACATGAAATAAACATGGCTTATCAAATGCATTATGCACTTAACATTGAATGTGATGCATCTTCAAATCCAAGGAACATTGAAGGGAAATATTCCCAACACACCTCTTCTCCTCTTCACCACCAAGGTCACCATATCCACCTTCTATCTTTTCCAATAAGGGGTCAGTCTAGAGTATTTTGAGACCACCAGCTCGGTATTTCTACATATTCTAATAAGGGACATTCTGGAGCATGTAAGACTGTTGCTGGTGATTCTCTGTTATTTTTCTGATAAGGGCCAGTCTAGAGCATTTTATGACCGCCGCCTTTGTTTCTTTGATTATTAATTATATTAAGGGGCAATCTGGAGCATTTAAGACCGCCGACTGGGTTTTCTCTACACATTTTTCTTTTAAGAACTGGTTTGGGGAATTTAAGACCATCACCTAAGGATTTTTCTATTATCTATTTTTATATGGGGTGGTCTGGAGAATTTGAAAACACTGCATTAAAGTTTTCTCTACTTACCTCTCATTAAGGGATGGTATGAAGTATTTGAGACCACCACCTGAGATTTTTTGCTTCTATCCTCTATTATGGAGCGGTCTGGGAAAGATAAGATCGTCGTTTATATGTCTCTGATATAAATCTATCAAGATATTTCAGTTATATCATCTACAAAATGGCGGTCTGGAATATTTGTGATCGCCACTTACTTTTCTTACTCTCACTGTTCTGTTATGT
Organism: Dactylorhiza incarnata; assembly: GCA_033032865.1. Classification (NCBI taxonomy): domain Eukaryota; kingdom Viridiplantae; phylum Streptophyta; class Magnoliopsida; order Asparagales; family Orchidaceae; genus Dactylorhiza; species Dactylorhiza incarnata. The sequence continues at coordinate 11,620,065 of JAWHQI010000015.1, forward strand.
GGATTGGGGCATCTGAGGCCTAAATCTATAGCTACAATGATTTTAGTTTTGTTTACAAAAGACCTCAAGTATTGGAGATCACCATTTATGAGCAGTTGTCATCAGAATAATTGTCGAAATTATCTATATTTTATGAAGAGGCAGTCTCAAGTGTTTGAAATCACTATCTCTTGAATTATTATGAAAAAGCAATCTATCATTCAATAGATCGCCATCTTTGATTATTCCATACTTTAAATTGAAATGCTTTTCTGTGTGATCAAAGGATTATCGATCTCTCTTATGCAGATGATGATTCTAGCTCAACAACATTTAAAGCTTGAGATCAAATGTAAATATTACTTCTTTGGAATACGTGATCGCACATATGATAATGCTATATTTATAGTTATTTTCACATAATATTTTATTAATAATTAATTTATTTTAATTTAGTTTTAGTTAATTTATCACTAATTTATCTTCTTTTTGTATTTTCAGGTAATTTGGGCTGCCAATAGCAATTTCAAGCTCATAAGACTAATCAGGAGAATATTTGGAGTATTTCTGCCGAAATCGCAAAGTACACGCCCTCGGTCACGGGCGTGACCTAGGGCATGACATTTTGTCACGACCGTGAACCAGCCCCGCGTATTCCAGTTGTAGGAGTCAGCCGCCACGTCAGATTAAAATTACACGCCCTCCGTCACGGGCGTGACTGAGGGCGTGACCTCAAAGTCACGGGCGTGACTCGCCCGGAATGCATTCATTTCAGCCAGCAATCAACTCCCGCCGTTTCTAGCTTACACGCCCTCGGTCACGGGCATGACAAAGGCCGTGACTTTTCTGCAACCGCCAGATTAACACCAAATCGTGGCGTTTCCCGCCATTTCCAGACCCGTTCAAGACACGCCCTTGGTCACGGGCGTGACCGAGGCCGTGACCCGCCGTGCAATTGATTTTTGGCGGTTCCTCTTCCCCAACGTCCCGGGCTTTCATGATAGTAATTACGCAGCTTACACGCCCTTGGTCACGGGCGTGACCAAGGGCGTGACTCCTCGATTTTTCAACTATAAAAGGCAGCAATCTCCAGAAGTCAAGGGTGCGATTTTGGAGTTTACTTACAGCTTTAGTCTATTATTTTTGTTGTTCTAGCTATTTTTTCTTCAAGTTGTAAGTTTTTTATTATTGCAATTTCAATTCAAGTATTCTAGTTTTTAATCATGTATTTTCCCTTTTCTACTTGTGTTTCCATCACTATAATGAGTAGCTAAACTTCCTTTAGCACTTGGTTATGATGAACTTTGGAATGAAATAAAATATGTTTTGATCTTTTTCTAATTAGCAAACTCTAGTTTTGTTTATCTTCGATTTATCTTTGAATTATTTTGTTTTGATTTCATATGTCCGGAATATGACTTTCAATTTATGATTCGTTTGCTAGTGATCGAGAGATCCATGCGAACGAGGAGATCACTCAAATATAAAAAGAGTTGTATGCATTCCTCGAGAGAAGGTGACACAAATCTTTCGGATTGGAGTCAAATCCAATAGTGGGGTTCACCGCTTAAAGCAAGCTTAGGGGGTTTCGACTGGCCGAGGGGTCTTAATCGATCAACCTAAGGTTAGGTGGTAGTTCTCTCGAGAGAGGCTCTACCATATTTTGGGAACCTCCACGGTCGAGGATATTTCAATAAGAGTTTGCGGTTTCATCTTTTATAAAATTATATTTTATTCCAAAGGGATTCAAGACCAAGTGTTAATCCTTTTAATCATAATTTTTCTTCGTAGTTAATTTTCTCCGAATCGTTTTTCCAAAAACAAACCCAACTTTCGTTCGATAAAATAATAGCTCTTCTTTGTGAGTAGAAGTACTCAGCAAGCCCGGAAAAATACGACACTTGATTTTCTAAAATCCTATACTATAAAGCGATAGGTACACTTGCCTTATCGAATTATACGTGGATAATATTTTAATTTTGCGCAGCGTGAATTTATTTCATCAAGTTTTTGGCGCCATTGCCGGGGAGTAATTGTTGATATTTTGAAAGCTTAGTTCTATTAATTTTATCATTTTTTTTCTTTCTTCTCTCTTTTCTACATTTTTCTTTTTGGTGTATGACCCGAAGGAATCCGTCCGATCTTCTTGAATTGGATCCGGAAATCGAGCAAACCATTCGGCGACGCTTAAGATTCCAACGACCAAGTTCTCAAGATCCGATTGAGGAATCCGTAGGTGACACTTCCTTTCCGAATACTCTTTCTTCTTCATCTTCTTCTTCTTCCCCCTCCTGTTCTACCTCTTCTAATATGGGTGATCCAAATTCGGATGAGGTCGCGCAACGGACTATGTCCTATTATGCCCGGCCTAATCTGGAGGATACCACTTCTAGTATTGTTCGACCTGCTATAGCGAACAATAATTTTGAATTAAAGCCATGCATCATTCAAATGGTACAACAATATGTACAATTTGATGGGCTTCAAGATGAGGATCCCAACGCGCATATTTTTAGTTTTCTAGAAATATGCGATACTTTCAAAATTAACGGGGTATCCGATGACGCAATAAGGCTTCGGCTTTTTCCTTTCTCCTTGCGTAATAAAGCTAAGCAGTGGCTCAGTTCTCTTCCAAGAGGATCTTTCACCACATGGGCCCAAATGACGGAACAATTTCTCACGAAATATTTTCTGCCCACTAAATCGGCTCAATTGCGTAAGGATATCATTTCTTTCTCCCAAGTTGAAACGGAAACACTTTATGATACGTGGGAGCGATTTAAGGAATATTTGCGCCGATGCCCCCATCATGCAATCCCCGATTGGTTGCAAATTCAGACATTCTATAATGGCCTAAATTCTCAAACGCGTCAAATGATTGATGCCGCCGCCGGTGGTACCTTGAATAACAAAACACCGGCAGGAGCGCAAGAGCTTTTAGAGAGTATGGCCATGAATACGTATCAATGGAGTACACCTCGGTCGCGCTCAAATAAACCGGCCGGTTTGTATGAAGTTGATACAATTTCAAATTTATCTGCCCAGGTTGAGCTTTTAAATAGAAAATAGAAGAGATGACTGCTTCCTCTTCTACACCTACTTGGGGATCCCCCTCCACCATTGCCGAACATGTGGATTACATGGGTAATCCGAATCAGCCAAACTTTAATTCGGGAAACACTCATTATGGTAACACATATCACCCGGGTTTCCGTAACCACCCAAATTTCTCTTGGAGTAATCCAGGGAATGCGGCACAACCCCCAAACACAATTCCACATGGTTTTCCTCCACCACAAGCTCCAAAATCTCCTTCTCTTGAGGAGGTTTTCACCAAATATGCAGCAAATAATGATGCAAATATCTGGAATCTTACCGGATCTGTTCGCAATTTGGAGAATCAAATTGGGCAAATCGCGAAGATGCTCTCCGATCGCCAGCAGGGAGCACTTCCAGGCAATACGGAGCCCAACCCAAAGGAGCAAGCAAAGGCTATCACGCTACGGAGTGGGAAGGAGGTAACTACCCCTTCACACTTGGTTGAACCAGAGGTAACAATCTCTTCATCTTCTCCTCCTACTCAAGTTCCAACGCAAAATAAAATTATGGAATTTCAACCACCACTTCCCTATCCGTCTAAATTAAAAAAGGATCGAAATGATGAGCATTACGGTAAATTTTTAGATATGTTTAAACAAATTCAAATTAATCTACCATTTTGCGAAGCTATCGCGCAAATGCCGAAGTATGCTAAATACCTCAAGGATCTTTTGTCTAATAAAAAGAAACTTGAGGATATTTCTACCGTTCAATTGAACGAGGAATGCTCAGCAGTTTTACTTAATAAATTGCCTAAGAAATTAACCGATCCGGGTAGTTTCTCAATTCCATGTTTATTTGGCGATTTCTTAGTAAAACATGCGTTGGCCGATCTAGGCGCCTCTATAAATTTGATGCCTTATTCTCTTTTCCAAAAATTGGGTTTAGGAGAACCTAATCCCACGAGAATGAGCATCCAATTGGCGGATCGTTCCATAAAATACCCAATGGGTATTATCGAGGATGTGCTTGTCAAGGTTGATAAATTTATCTTTCCGGTAGATTTTGTCATCCTTGACATAGATGAGGACGCCGAGGTACCACTCATTCTCGGTCGCCCTTTTCTTGCCACCTCGCGCGCAATAATTAATGTTAGTAACGGTAAACTTCTCCTTAGAGTCAGAGATGAGGAAGTTACCTTTACTATAAATTCTTCTATGAAAAATACGCTCTCAAATGACGACTCTTGTTTTTTCTTGGAGGCTTCACCAGATGAAGACTCAATTTTATTTTCTGAATATATTTCACCGTCATCTTTCTATGATGAAGAATTTGAAAATCTCGATCTTATTTCTCATGAAATTATTGACGGCACGATCACTCACGAACCTATTTTTGCAATTTTAGAATTAGGTAGTGATCGATTAAAAACTTCTTATGAGGAACCTCCCGTAATAGAATTAAAACAATTGCCTAATCATTTAGAATATTTATTTCTAGCGGAGGATTCTAAGCTTCCCGTAATCGTGTCGGCGTTTCTGTCCGATGAAGAAAAATTAAAATTATTAAATGTTTTAAAACTTCATCGCCGCGCAATTGCGTGGAAAATTACGGATTTAAAAGGGATTAATCCCTCCTTTTGTACGCATAAAATTTTATTAGAAGAAAATTCACGTAAATCTATTCAACCTCAACGCCGCCTAAATCCTAATATGAAGGAGGTGGTTAAGGCGGAGGTAATTAAATTATTAAATGCGGGCATCATCTATCCAATTTCGGATAGCTCTTGGGTTAGTCCGGTCCAAGTGGTGCCAAAGAAAGGAGGATTAACGGTAGTGCCAAACGATAAAAATGAATTAATCCCAACTAGAACCGTTACCGGATGGCGGGTTTGTATTGATTATCGTAAATTAAATGATGCGACCCATAAGGATCATTTTCCTTTGCCGTTCATCGACCAAATCCTTGAACGACTATCCGGACACTCGTTTTATTGTTTTCTTGACGGTCTCTCGGGATATTTTCAAATCCCAATTGCGCCCGAGGACCAAGAGAAAACAACCTTCACTTGTCCGTTTAGCACCTTCGCCTATCGTAGGATGCCATTTGGGTTATGCAATGCGCCGGCTACGTTCCAAAGGTGTATGCTAGCAATTTTTGACGAACTAGTGGAGGATATTATGGAAGTTTTTATGGATGATTTCTCCGTTTTCGGAGATTCATTTGATTTGTGTTTGACTAACCTTTCCCGTGTTCTCCAAAGATGTGAGGACACAAATTTAGTGTTAAATTGGGAGAAGTGTCATTTTATGGTACGGGAAGGTTTAGTTTTAGGACATAAAATATCTAGTAAGGGTATAGAGGTAGATAAAGCTAAAATTGAAACTATAGAAAAATTACCTCCCCCTTCAAATGTTAAGGTCGTACGTAGTTTTCTTGGGCATGCCGGTTTCTATCGCCGGTTTATAAAAGACTTTTCTAAAATAACCAAGCCCCTCACTCACTTATTAGAAAAAGATGCACCGTTTATTTTTGATGAAAATTGTTTGCATTCTTTTTCTATTATTAAAGAAAAATTAATAAACGCTCCTATTATGATAGCTCCCAATTGGGATCTTCCTTTTGAGATTATGTGCGACGCTAGTAGTTTTGCCGTTGGTGCAGTCCTAGGACAACGCATAAATAAAAATTTTCATCCTATTTATTATGCGAGCAAGACACTTACCGACGCACAAGAGAATTACACAACAACCGAGAAAGAGCTTTTAGCCGTGATTTTTGCTTTTGATAAATTTCGCTCTTATCTTACTTTATCTAAAGTAATTGTTTTTACTGATCACTCGGCTTTACGTTATTTACTAACCAAAACGGATGCCAAGCCAAGGTTGATTAGGTGGATCTTACTTTTACAAGAATTTGATTTGGAGATCCCGGACAAAAGGGGAGCGGAAAATTTGGCGGCGGATCATCTTTCTCGGTTGGAGAATCCCAATTCGGAGGAGCTCATAGAGGAAGAAATTAATGATACTTTTCCCGAGGAACGCCTCCTCGTTATTCATAAGGTAATAGATCTCCCCACCCCTTGGTTCGCCGATTTCGCAAACTACCTTGTTGCGAGATTTCTCCCAAAAGATTTTTCCTATCAAGAAAAGAAGAAATTCTTTTCCGATTTGAAAAATTATTTTTGGGAGGATCCGTTCCTTTTTCGAGTTTGTGCGGACCAAGTGGTGCGAAGGTGTGTATCTCATGAGGAGGGCTCTCAAATTTTAAAGCATTGCAACGAGGGACCCGCCGGCGGGCATTATAAAGCAAATCGGACGGCGCGGAAGGTACTTGAAGCGGGCTTCTATTGGCCGAGCATCTTCAAAGACGCTCACGCACATGTAAGTCGTTGTGAACAATGCCAACGCTCAGGTAATATCTCCCGTCTTGATGAAATGCCCATAAAATCTATTTTAGAAATTGAGGTTTTTGATTTATGGGGGATCGATTTTGTCGGCCCGCTACCAGTTTCTTTTGGAAATCGATATATTTTGGTAGGGGTCAATTACGTGTCTAGGTGGGCGGAAGCGCAAGCCCTTCCCACCAATGATGCCCGAGTCGTAACCCAATTTCTCAAAAAACTCTTTTCGCGATTTGGAGCACCGCGGGCGATAATTAGCGATAGGGGAACTCATTTTTGTAACGCCCAATTCACTAAAGTTTTATCTAAATATGGCGTTACACATAGGATGGCCACCCCATATCACCCTCAAACAAGTGGCCAAGTAGAAGTGGTTAACCGTGAATTAAAACGAATTTTAGAAAAAACGGTTTCCACCAATAGGAAAGATTGGTCACATAAACTCGATGATGCTTTATGGGCCTATCGGACCGCGTACAGGACCGATATCGGTTGTACGTCGTATCGATTGGTCTATGGGAAAGCATGTCATTTACCGGTCGAGCTTGAGCATCGCGCCTTTTGGGCGCTTAAATTTCTTAATCTAGATAGCAATATTGCTTCCGAGCTCCGCAAGTTCCAACTTAACGAGCTCGATGAATGGCGCTCCCTTGCTTATGAAAGTAATAAATTATACAAGGAGCGCACTAAATTTTATCATGATAAGAAACTTAGGAATCCTAAAACTTTTCGACCGGGAGACCAAGTTCTCCTCTATAACTCGCGCTTACGACTTTTTCCGGGAAAACTTAAGTCCCGTTGGTCCGGCCCCTTTATCGTCAAAGAGGTTTGGCCCTACGGGACCGTTTCAATAACACATCCTGAAAAAGGTGAATTTAAAGTGAATGGGCACCGGTTGAAATTATTTTTCACCGGCGATAATTTTCATGAGCACCGGGAGGAAATTCACCTTCCGAACACCTAAATCGGCGTGCCACCATGGTCGAGCTCAACGACCGTAACCAAAGCGCTCTTGGGAGGCAACCCATGTTTTATTTTATCTTATTTTCCGTTTAAAAAAATTCTAAGTATTTTTATTTTTGTTTTAAAAAAAATATATATATAAAAAAATGAAAAAAAAAACATTAAAAAAAAAGATAAAAAAAATGTTATTATTCTTTTTTTGAGATTTTTGCAGGTTTGGAGGAGATTTGCGAGATAACGGTCACTCGCATATACGCATGAAACCCCGCTCTCCAAGTCGGTACTTTATTTTTAGTATTTTTCTTTTTATTTTATTATCTTGATTTTGTTTTTATTTTGTTTTCTTTTAAAAAAAAGATAAAAAAAATTAAAAAAACCAAACCAAAAACATAAAAAAAAAGGGTTTCTGGAAAAAATTTTTAGTCACGGCCTCAGTCACGGCCGTGCCCAGGGCGTGGCGCGTTACGATTCGTTTTTCTGGCGAATCTCTCGACGAGTTGCATTCCATTCCGTCTTCCGTATTAGTCACGGGCGTGACCAACCTTGGTCACGGGCGTGACATTAGCGGAAGAACATTTTCGCCCAAACTGGGCACTCACGGGCACAACATCAAATGTCACGCCCGTGACAACTCGAGTCACGCCCGTAACATTTAAAGGTCACGGTCGTGACTCATCCAGCTGGCATACCACCCCACCGCGCCTGGTCAAAGATTCCCTTTGACTGTCACGCCCATGACAGTCAAGTCACGCCCATGGTCACGGTCGTGACCCTGACCGATGACACCTCGGGAACCATTTTTTGACCGGCCAGCATTGGATTCTCTGGCCGGTCCTGCTTTTCCAGTTACAGGCCCTCGGTCACGGGCGTGACCAAGGGCGTGACATGCTAAAATTTTGCTTTTTGACCGGTCAAACTCGGATTCCTCCCTCACGCCAGATTTCACGTGCCGCCCCTTACACGCCCTTGGTCACGGGCGTGACCGAGGGCGTGGCACTTGAATTTTTCCCTATTTAAGTGCCCCTTCCCCCTCTCTTTTTTCTCCACACCTTGCCCCCCATCTCTCCCTTCTTTTCTCTCATCTTTGGCTGATTACTTCATTTCTTCCTTCCAAATGGCCGGTCGCCGCCGCAATCACGCCATGGGGGAGTCCTCCTCTTCACTCCCCGATGAAACTTTTGATGCGGAGGCTATGCTCAATATTTCCCATCCCACTTATCAAGACCGGAGTACCCGCCTCCGTGGGAAAGAATTTGGCGTTTTCCGCGTCATTGATTGGCACGTTCTCACCACCCTCGGGCAGGCCAACGCAGTGCAAGATTTACTCACTACTCCGAGATGGGCTCCTTTCTTCTCCATTTCGGAGCCGGCGTACTACGAGCTGACGGTGGAGTTTTTCTCCTCATTTGATTTTCACTGGGCCGGGGCCGACAACGTGCTTGAATTCCGAATGGGTGGGCTTTCGCAAGCTCTTCCTTTGCGTTAGTTCAACATTCTCATGGGCTTCTGCGACGAGGCCTTCACCCTTACGGAGGCCTACACCGCTCTCCCCATTGATTTCCCTCGTGAGTATAACCTTCCCGGATTTTGGGCGGAAATTAGTAACGACCCCAATCCATATTCGCCTAAAAAATCCAAGGGTAGTCATCTCCTCTCCCCCACCTTAGCTATCTCCACTACCTCCTCACTTTCACACTTTCCGCTCGCGGCGATAGCCATGGAGTGGTGACCCGCGCGGACCTATTATATTTATATAGCATGCACGAACGAGTCCCCCTCAATCTTGGTTCGGCGCTAGCGATGTTTTTTCGGCATCAGGCCGAAAATCGGAGGCTTAGTGCGCTTCATGGAGGTTCGTTTGTTACTTATTTGGCCAAGCGTTTGGGGCTTTGGGATGCACTTCCTCCCATGTCTCCACTCCAACCACCCGCACCTATCACATTCCAAAACCTCCGGGCCCTTGGTTTGATGCGCCGGCGTGGCCGCGAGTACGAGGCCGTTCCTGGCGAAGTTGGTGGCGAGCAGCACTTTCCCCCTACGCCTGACTCCTCCACTTATTTCGATCAGCAGTTTGGGCGGCTCCACACCCGCTTGGATCAGATTCAGACAGAGCAGCTGTCTATGCGCACTCATTTTGACACACGTTTTGATACCCTCGAGCAGCGCCATGCTTCCTCTATGGAACATCTGCAGCGGGAATTTGCTGATCTGCGTGCTTATTATCAGCAGGAGGACGACGACGATGATGCTTAGAGATTTTTATTTTTGGTCGTCTGTATCTTTTATTTTCTGTCCTACACTTTTGTAGTTTTATTTCTTTTTTATTCCTGCCAAAATATTAAAAAAAATAAAAAAAAGTTTTGTTTTATGTTTTTCTTCAGGATGGCTTGGGTATTGATTTGCTCTTCATTAGGGAAGTTTTCTCTCCTTTACTCGTACTTATTTCAAAAGCATTGGGGACACTGTTTTCTTTTAAGTATGGGGGAGGGTATTTCATGCCGGTTTTATTGCAAAGCAACACCCAAAATTTTTATCAAAAAAAAAATAAAATAAAAATTTAAAAAAAATTAAAAAAATCTTCAAAAAAAAAAATATAAATATATAGTTTTCTTAATTTTTCTATATTTACTTGTTTGCAAAATTCTTAGTAGATTTACTTTTACATAGTGTTATAGAAAATTTTATATACTTCATTAGATTTTGAATTTTGGAGTAAAATTGTTGACTCGTGCAGTGTTCTAGTTACGCGCACGCGTTAGTAGGATCTCATGTCGAATTAACTATTCAGCATAAAATTAGATTTATGTTTTTTTTAACTGCGTAGAATATTTTTGTTTTGCTTTTAATTTGAAACCGGTAGAATCCAAAAATACTTTAAGTGAGTATGTAGAAGTTTACTGGAGAAATATTACCCAATTTGAACGGAAGGGTATTCTTTCTCGATGTCTAGAACTTGCCTCTAGCGACTCTCAAGACATTTGCATAAGTTAGATTCATGAGCATGAAAATGATTTAGGCCATCTCTTGATTAGTTTGAGCCTTTGCATTCCAAGCCATAAAATCTTAACCGTTGCTAGCCATTTTGTGCTTTTTACCGTTTCTTTTGTAAGCCCCACTCATTTTTACCAAAGCCAAATAGCCTATTTATGGTGCACGCTTGAAATTTAGAGCTTTATTTGTTGCTAGCTTGTTTTTTTTTGTGAAAATGGTGATTTTAATTTTGTTATCATTTTGCTGCAAAAGAAAAAAAAATGATGCAAAAAAAAAATGAGAAAAAAATATTGAGAAAATTTTTTGCAGAGTGCATTTTTGACCCCTACCTTTATATTTCAAAATTATTTGGGGTGTAAAAATTAATTAGCATACAAGTTTTTGCAAAGCTCTTCTTTTTGTTTTAAGTGTGCCTTAACCCTTCACGTTTATCTTTTGATATCCGCACCTTAACCTCAAGCCACATTTCAACCTAATTAAGTCCTATTGATTCATGTTTATGAGTTAAACTAGTGTCGTGGCGAGAGTGTGAAAGGGCAAGCCTATGGCCATCGTCATTGATGGATTTCTTTGGAGGCTATCCCGAACTTTGATTTTGTGTAACATTGATCTTAGTAAACACGCTACCCGCTCCTTAAATATCATTTTCGGATTTACCGGATTTTCAATTTAAAAGTAATAACAATATGTTATAACGCATTTTTAAAAAATTATAAGCTAATCTTTATGCTGAATAGGTTTTTCTACTAGAATTTCTACACGCTTAGGCGCAAGACTTCGCATTTTTACTCTTTAGGTTCAAAATTATTTTCTTGTATTTAAATTTTTCTACTCCTATAGAATGTTGTTTGCTCGGGACTAGCAAACGAATAAGTATGGGGGTATTTGATAATGCTATATTTATAGTTATTTTCACATAATATTTTATTAATAATTAATTTATTTTAATTTAGTTTTAGTTAATTTATCACTAATTTATCTTCTTTTTGTATTTTCAGGTAATTTGGGCTGCCCATAGCAATTTCAAGCTCATAAGACTAATCAGGAGAATATTTGGAGTATTTCTGCCGAAATCGCAAAGTACACGCCCTCGGTCACGGGCGTGACCTAGGGCGTGACATTTTGTCACGGCCGTGAACCAGCCCCGCGTATTCCAGTTGTAGGAGTCAGCCGCCACGTCAGATTAAAATTACACGCCCTCCGTCACGGGCGTGACTGAGGGCGTGACCTCAAAGTCACGGGCGTGACTCGCCCGGAATGCATTCATTTCAGCCAGCAATCAACTCCCGCCGTTTCTAGCTTACACGCCCTCGGTCACGGGCGTGACAGAGGCCGTGACTTTTCTGCAACCGCCAGATTAACTCCAAATCGCGGCGTTTCCCGCCGTTTCCAGACCCGTTCAAGACACGCCCTTGGTCACGGGCGTGACCGAGGCCGTGACCCGCCGTGCAATTGATTTTTGGCGGTTCCTCTTCCCCAACGTCCCGGGCTTTCATGACAGTAATTACGCAGCTTACACGCCCTTGGTCACGGGCGTGACCAAGGGCGTGACTCCCCGATTTTTCAACTATAAAAGGCAGCAATCTCCAGAAGTCAAGGGTGCGATTTTGGAGTTTACTTACAGCTTTAGTCTATTATTTTTGTTGTTCTAGCTAATTTTTCTTCAAGTTGTAAGTTTTTTATTATTGCAATTTCAATTCAAGTATTCTAGTTTTTAATCATGTATTTTCCCTTTTCTACTTGTGTTTCCATCACTATAATGAGTAGCTAAACTTCCTTTAGCACTTGGTTATGATGAACTTTGGAATGAAATAAAATATGTTTTGATCTTTTTCTAATTAGCAAACTCTAGTTTTGTTTATCTTCGATTTATCTTTGAATTATTTTGTTTTGATTTCATATGTCCGGAATATGACTTTCAATCTATGATTCGTTTGCTAGTGATCGAGAGATCCATGCGAACGAGGAGATCACTCAAAGATAAAAAGAGTTGTATGCATTCCTCGAGAGAAGGTGACACAAATCTTTCGGATATGAGTCAAATCCAATAGTGGGGTTCACCGCTTAAAGCAAGCTTAGGGGGTTTCGACTGGCCGAGGGGTCTTAATCGATCAACCTAAGGTTAGGTGGTAGTTCTCTCGAGAGAGGCTTTACCATATTTTGGGAACCTCCACGGTCGAGGATATTTCAATAAGAGTTTGCGGTTTCATCTTTTATAAAATTATATTTTATTCCAAAGGGATTCAAGACCAAGTGCTAATCCTTTTAATCATAATTTTTCTTCGTAGTTAATTTTCTCCAAATCGTTTTCCAAAAACAAACCCAACTTTCGTTCGATAAAATAATAGCTCTTCTTTGTGAGTAGAAGTACTCAGCAAGCCCGGAAAAATATGACACTTGATTTTCTAAAATCCTATTCTATAAAGAGATAGGTACACTTGCCTTATCGAATTATACGTGGATAATATTTTAATTTTGCGCAGCGTGAATTTATTTCATCAACATAATGAAGACAATTTTTCTCCTATTACAAGTTTGGTGATCGGTATTAATTGAGATCGACTCTTCTACATTGGGAGTAGTAATATGATTGCAAATAAACAAATATAAGGTTAACATAACAATATTCAATAAAAGAAATGCATTCATTCACATAAGACAAACAAAGGTACAAAAATTGTTTCATTCATTTCTTTTTTACAAAGTATTGGGATCGTGTGGTCTCAAAACCGACAGATACATTTCGAATAAATAAAGAAAAGGCAGCAGAAATGTTCTTTAGTCTTCTTGGTTACTCTTTGACCTTTTCGAAGTTCACTCCTTTGATGATGAGGATGCAGTCTCCTCTGAAGATTCTTCTAAACTTCTACGAGGAATTCAAGATCTAGAGCTTGAGGCCTCTACCGAGCTCAGCTCATCACCAGAAATGTATTGGCTATCGCTTAATAGTGTAGGTTCACTGAGATTCATATCCTTAGCGGTCTCTCCTTCTTCGCCTACTTCGCCTGTCTCATAAATAGTGACTGATGCTTCATCGATCATTCTTGCCATTTCGAGAAATAGATCAGCGAATTCTACTTCTTGAAAAGCAGAAGAGAGACCGTAGCATTTGCGAAGCCACGAGATTGTAAGGTCTGACGCTCCTTTCATATGCTTCATCATTGCTTTTTGGAAGACATGATTATCAATATGATAAGCTTCTTCATTCGTTGTCTACAAAAGAAAATATATCAGATCATGCGGTCAAGATGAGAAGGAGTTCCAGACCGCGAGTAAATTTTCCATACTTGTAATCTTTCTTGTAAGGTGTCGATGTCTTTCAGGGCCATGCAGAGAAACTGCCCCATATGGTGGTTCAAACCCACACTTCTGGCAGCCGCTTGCACGGCCATGTGGGGGAGCATCTTATCATCGATGGCATATGCTTCATTGGCATTGCATTCGCCATATAGCATAGAAGTTACTTCGTTGGCATGGGGAGTCAACTTTCCGCTCTAAATCCAGGTTAGTGGACAACTTCACACTCTTTCCCATCTTATTCCACTTAAGAAGGGGCTTGCCCTTGATGTCTTTCAGCTTTCCGCAAAATCCTATCAGAGGAAAGGACTCGCTGGCGCACTCAGACTCTTGAGTGGTCTCATTTGTCACCCTCTCGCGGTCTCGCTTTTTCCACATCTCCCTTTGGGTGAGGACTTCCTCATCCAGTGCCACGAGATTGACTATTGGGACTGCCAAGGTCGCAGAAAGGAAAATAAAAGATTAGAAAAAAGTAAAGGAAAATGGTGGTGAGGCCGCAGAAAGCTAATTACTTTCTTCAGGAGTGACCTCAGTGACCACAGGCCAGAGGGACAAGTAATGGAAGATGTCGAGGCGCTTGTCAGCTAGGAAGGCCAAGATATTGAGCTCCTCTTCCGAGATTGCTTTGGGTTTTCATAAAACACCTTCTCCTCGGCGAGATGGCAAAATCTTGAGACCGTCAAAGTCGTCTTCGAACACCAAGAACCGTTCCGTCCAGAAATAAATTTTGTTTGGAAGGTTCAGGACTTTGATGCCTTCGCAAGAAAAGTACATCAGCCCTTTGAAATCTTCCTTCTTCCTCCATTCTTTTAGCAAATTTATTGTAAAAGTGGTGCATAATAGATCCATTGTAAATTTGATCTTTGCCGATCTCAAGTAGCTAATGAAAACTGACATGAGATCAATAGAATTGGACGACAGTTTTCTGCACACAACTCTGTAATATTCTATGACTTCCACAAATTCCCAAGGCAGGGGAAGCATCAGACCACAACCAAAGTGATCGATTGGGATGATGAGCTTATTCTCGGCGCCAAAATTTAGCCCTTCGTTTTCCTTAGGAAGTCTCACGACGATCTGATTCTGAATCATATGTCCTTCCAGAAAAGACACATATTCATCTTGAAAACGTCTGCATGGTTTGTGATTGACATTCAAAAATATTTCAGTAGCAGTAGCTCGGGCGGACACCATTTTGTGAGATTGCTGAGACCGGTGCTTGCAGCACATTCACTAAAGAGTTAAACTTCAATTCTGAGCTCCGATGTTTATAGAACTCAAAGGATATTTTCGTCTTGATGAATAAATCCAAGACCGCCCAGCAAACCTCGCAGATCGCCAGACCTGCATAATGAGTGAGAAATAATAACAGCAGAATCGATCTCAATAAATTCAAATCGCAGCATCTCGAGCAGCAAGTCAAAAATATGCAAAGGAAAAATAACAAGCAACGACATTGCAGAGACCGTATAGAAGGGGAATTAAAGCATCAATATATTATACATACAGAGTCAAATTGTTCAAATGAAATGTCTTCCGAGACCGCTTAAAAGAAAAATAAAATCCTATCTCCTCGCTGGATGCTTCCTTCCCATGAAAGCAGTGACATCTTGTATCTCTTTGATAATGATCATTGTGGTCGGCATACTCTAATGCGCTGACATCGCCACTGTATGAATTTTGGCGAAATACTTGTCCACATGCTCCAAGGGGACCCTGACGTTCTCAAAAGATGGCCTTTCTTCTTGGTGACCGCCAGAGGTTCCCGGGCGCAGAGTCATGTTGGAAGAACCAACTCTGAGCATGGAGACCTCAGCGGTTAGCGCAGCGGCTTTCCTTTTGTAGTATTCAGTATCCTTCTCAGACTTCTGGAGTGTTCTTTTAAGCTCAACAAGCTTTAACTCAGACTATTTGTGAGCTTGATTTTCATTAGTGCGCAACTTTTCTTCAAAGTCAGTGGTCTGAGTCCTGAGCTGGTCCTCTAGCATCCACTCCTGAGTCCTGAGATGGTCTTCTAGCGTTCTCCCTCGAGTACGCAGTTGGTCCTCCAGCATCCGCTCCTGAGGACGCTTAGTGCGAATATCCACAAAAATAGGTTTGAGAATGTCCGCAAACTGTGGAAGGATCGTCAGCTTTTGGGGGATTTCTCCTTCTTCAGGGACCGATTTGATGTCTTCAGTATCTGTGGTAAAAAGAAAAGAATCATTAGCTCGATTGTGTTTATTCAGAAGACAAAAGAGATCAAGAGGAAAGTATACATGGAAAGAAAGGGAGACCACAGTCATGCAACGGTTATTTGACATTATTGGTGACCGCAGGGTTTGCGGTCAGCATAAGTTGGTCTGATCCTGTAAAGTGCTCCAGCTCCATGCTTCCGACCTCTTTTTTCTGCGATCTCTTTCCATATTTTCTTCTTCTTTTTAATTCTGCGTTACTAATGATGATTTCATTTGTTTCAATGATGATGATCTCACGCCGTTCTTTTGGAGATTGAGGTCAAAAAGCGAGCAAAGGATGAGAAACTAGTTGTCTCGCGTTCACTTTGCCTTACCAGTTTGCAAAGCAGAGACAGACTCCACGTGGCCTGTCGTTGAATTGGTTAACTCAGCATCTTGGCTGGCAGAAAACTCTGTCAGACCGGCAACCAGCGCGGCTTTCTCCTTCTTAAGTTGTTGTTTCCCTCCTTCCTCTTTCTCTTATCCCCCGGTCTCCTTCCTGTTCTCCTTCTCTTTCTCCTTCTCTTTTTTGCTTCTCTTTCATCTTCCTGGGGGCCTCCTTTTTCTTCTCTCCCGCCTTTGTGGTCTCCTTCTTTTTCTTATCTTTCTTCTTCTTCTTCTTCTCTTCAACGGCCTTCTTCTCTTCCTCCAGCTTCTTCTCTCTCTCATTCTTCCTTACTTCCACCACGATTAGCTATTCTTCCTTCTCCTCCTGCTCCTCCTCCTTCTTTCTCTTTTCTGCCTCTTTCCTATATTTCTCCTCCTCTTCCTCTTTCTTCCTCTTCTCCTCCTCCTCCACTCACTGCCTTTCTTCCTAATATGATATCACTTTTTCAGCGATCTTCCTCTCCACCTCGGCGATCTATCGATGTATTTCAGACTCGAAAAGATCAACTACATGCGAGATCGAACATGGAAGATCATTAGAAGAAAAGTCATCGAGGTAAGATATCAACTCGAAGTCTTCCCCCTTGCAGACATTGAAACCGCAAGAGAAAAAGAGAGACCAGCCTGGTCACTAACCTTAGTAGATGTGTTCTTAGGAGAATGCCAGAGACTGCTTTCTTCAGACAGGATGGTTAGCTCGACCAGAGCGGTCTTGGCGGTTCTTTCTTCATCTTCTTCACTCTTTCATCTTTTAATAGAGTGTATAGAAGAATCTTTCTCTTTCCACTTTTTACCTTTTGCAGCTTCCTGCTGCTCTCGAATCTACTCCATGAGCCTTTCAGCAGAGGTCTTCTGCTTCTGCATTCAGCTTTTATAAATTTAGTGGAAGTTGTATCACCGGACTGGATCTCGGTCTGGTTAAGGGCTTCAACTGATTGCTGGCAGTCAAAGGTTATCATGCCCTTGGGAAGTCTCAATTCAAGTGGCCCTGAAGAAGTGGTCATCACGTTAATGATGTTTGAGACCGCCATGGCCGCTCCATCCTTCACAAGTTCTTGTTGATTCTCAATTGCAGAAGAATCAGCGGTCTCCTTTAGAGCCTCTCCTTTAGCTGTCGCCTTGGAAATCTTGACTGCCAGAGTTTTCTTTGAGCTCGCCGATTCTTTATCATCAACCATCTTCTTTGAAGAAGCACGCCAAGGCAAAAATTGAGTTTTCGCCCGTGTGTCAAGAGCCATCATCATGTCCATTTTTAAGAAATCGCAACGATCTGAATAAGGGTGATCGCAGAGTGGATTTGCTCACAACTTCTTCCAAAAAATTATGAGTCATGAAGCCTTAAAGCAGTATTTATAAAACTTCCAGCATTTATGATGGTCGTGATTGTCGCGGTCAATGGGAACATTGCAAAAGTTCCTGTTGGATCGGTAGGCGCCCTTAGAGGTGGGGTGAATAAGGGTTTTCAAAAACTTAAGTTATATTTTAAAAAGCTTTGTAATAATGCAGGAATAAAGACATAAGAAGTCAAGTAAAACAATTGAAATAAAGTAGATACATGCTTTATTAATATCAAATAAAGTCTTACAAAAGTTGACTTCTATGACGCTAGAAATCGGTGGCGATGAATAGTAAATTCTTTTTGTTTTCTATCCCGACTCGCATCCCCACGAACCGGTGGCCCTAGCCTTATCCTCCCCGGATTCGGCCTCAAGCCGCTCTAGCCAACCCTTCCCCGGATGTGGCCTCGAGCACCCCCTAGACCTAGCCTAGATCTAGTCGCCAACACGAGGTGAGTTTTCCCCCTAAGTACTACCCAGACCTAGTCGCCAACACGAGGCGATTTCACTAACCGTTTATAAGAAAAATATGAAATGAAAATAAAAACTCCCTCTTGATGAACTTCTGAAGTTGGAGACGAAGATCCGCTGTAGAGTAAGCGTTGTAGAAGCGGACTTCATTTGGATCCAGCGTGATGAGATTCTCCTTCAGAAGTTTGCAGAACTTTGGTAGGACATCAACTTTCGGCCAAGATAGCCTCTGGAATTCTAGCACTCTTTCTCTCTCTGATATCTCTCTGATATGTGTACCAAAACAAGAGAAGAGACATCCTTTTTATAGCCTCAGCGCTAGCGCCTGCTCTAGTGGTACCGTCAGCGCTATCCCATATTAGGACACATTCTGCGCGGCAGAATCTTCAATCCGAGGAAAGAATTCTCCCTTGCCTACTGTGCTCCTCGCTATCGCCTGCGCTATCGGATATCGCCTGGCGCTATCTCCTTCTATAAGTTCTCCCGGTAATTGCGCTTCGAGCCAATATTTCGTCGAACAGGAATTTGTTGAACGCCGCTAAGAGTTTGTCGAGCGAAGTTTTGTCGAACGCCGTGATGAGAGTTTCGTCGAGCGTCGCTAAGAGTTCGTCGAATGGCATCTAGCGCCTGCGCTAGTACTACCTCCAGCGCTAGTAGATGTTTTGGATTTGTTGGCTCAACTTTGGGGGCAATCTTCTTATGTACTCCTTGAGTCATGTGGACTTTGTTATCATGCACACTTAAACACACAAGATCAAATACACATAGGATTTATTATTCTCAAACCTAGGAGATGCGGAAGACCATGTTCCAACAAACTCCCCCTTTTGATAATAACAAATCCATTAATGATAAATCAGAGCATTAATATATAAGCATGAAGAAACATACTTGTGTATGTGTGAGAGTGATGACTTAGGATAATTTTAGCATTTAGCATTTAGAATTGTTCCCCCTAAATACATGCTCCCTCTAAGTGAATGCTCCCCTAAAATGTAAGCTATCATCTTAATTAAGCATATTAGTTTTATATTTTGATGGCAGATTATATTTATCATGTTAGTTCTCCCCCTTTTGTTATTAGCAAAAGCGGGTAAGGAGACACCACTTATAAATTGATAATAAGATAAAGACATGATCGAGCTTGTAGAGAGAAGGAAATAATAAGGAGTTTTAGAATACTTTTTATTGAAATAGATCAGAGTTTTGAGTATCACAATATTTTCATAAATCAGAGTTTGTAGCATAAACAAATACAAGGTAAATGTAAAGTTGCGGAACACTTAGAAAATAATACGAGCAAACATCTTTTGTAAGACATGATAATTAAAAAATATAGGAGTTTAATTTTATAAAGAAGATGTTTTGTAAATCATTGTTCAATTAAAATCTTTAAGTTTAACAATAATGTAACCAAGCATGAAATAATGTTATCACAAAGAGATTACTACAATGTTATGTTAATTCACAATTTCAAAACACACTAAACTTTGTAGAAAGCATGCTAGGTTATCTAGTGCATTTCATAAATAAAGAATAGTATAGAATTAGCATTAGGATCCAATACTCATGAGAAGAAGTGTTATGGAAGATAATGATGTGCACAAAAGTGTATTTTTGAGTAGAGTAAACAAATGTTTTAATCAAAAATACAAGTAATATGTAAAGTAAGAGCACAATAAAACACAAATAATTTTACTTCTACACACTTCAATGCACAAAAAATGTACAACTACCAAGGTGCTTTGCACACACAATGCTCATTAAGGCTTATCAGGGTGCAAAGTAGTGCTTGGGGGATCACCTATTTTATTTGTAATGTTGAGACTAGTGATCCGGTGTACTTAAGAATAAGTGGTTTTTATTTTGAATGAAAGTTATGGTTTGCACAAGATACTTTACTATTCTTTCCAAGGTGCTCAACCTCACAACGCTTATTAAGAATTATCAGGAGGTTCAAGTAGTGCTTGGTGGAGTTATCTTTGTCACATTATTTTATGATTTTTGTTTTGTACAAAGTTCTCCAAATACACTTGTTTTGCAAACCAATATAATTTATGAGAAAGATAATCACTTTTCTTAACTTTTAAAAGTGCAAATAAAGGAGTGTAGGTAAGATACTTGTGCAATTTTAATTCATTGTACTAATACAAAAACATACACAAGCATTCTTAGATTAAACACATATGTAGACAATGCCAAAATAAGTGAGTGAATAAAGATCATTATCAAACATAAAACATTTGCTCATACTTAGAGGCATGCTAAGCTTAGTTCAACACGATTTTTACAATATAATTGATGCACATATTAATAGATATATCAAAGCATGATGAAAACAATGTTCAAAGTAGTTTGAAAAGATAAATTGCAACATTATAGAAGTTCTAAATAATAGATTAAGTCATGCTTGATTATCACACTAAATTTCATACAGTTTTTTGTTGGTTTTTGCATTTTATATTTTTTTATTTGATTTTTGTATTTAGAAAAAGAATTTGAACAAATAAAAAATATCTTTTTTTTTGTAATTTTGGCTTTTGTATTTTTGTATTTGATTTTTGCATAAAACACAAGAGACTTTAAACACAAAGGCAAAACATATTTTTTTTAATTTGTCTTTTGTATTTTTATATTTGATTTTTCAAAAATTAAATAGAATCACGAGTGCAAAAATAAACAGTATATATAGATTAATACATTTTTAGGAATTTTTCAAAATTTTTAAAAATACAGAAAAACACATAAGTACACTAGCGTCGGCGTTAGCGCTAGCGCGGGAAACAGTACAGGATTTTTTATGATTTTGAAATTTTTAATTGCTGATCTTGATTAAGTGTCCCAATAGTAGTTTCATGCTGAAATCTTAGATTTTTAGGAGATGTATTTTGATGGTTAAAACTTGCAAAAATTGTGTTTTGTGAATGTGTTTTAACTCGAAAGATCTAGGATACCTAACTCAAGTCGTAATAATCGAAATCTTGCATCGGGAAGAGGTTTAGTAAATATGTCAGCGAGTTGAGAGTCCGTGCCAATGAAACTTACTTTTACATGCTCTTTCTTAATGTGATCCCTAATGAAATTGTTGGGAAAATGATTTCCTTAACCCCTGAAAATGAGTTGAATATGTTTTCTAAGAAAGAAAAATCAAGGTTAAGTAAATATGCGTCGAATAGTATTCGACGCAACGTCGAAGTGGTGTCGACATTCCTTTCAGAATGAGTCGAAGTAACTTTAAGAAGAATTCGACGTATCCTATGTCGACGTAGCTCTGACTTCTAGTCGACGCATCTAGTGAAGTTGACGCACCTCAGTCGACACACCTTCCTTATTCTCCTCTCGACGCCCAGCCAGGACGAACTCGACGCTTATGTCGAATAGTAATCGACGCACATCAATTTCTATGTTTAATTCAAAAATCGTCAGATCTCTTTCCTTCTTTTATAGATCTGATTTATATGGAATCAATTTATTCTTTATAGCCGTTCTAAATCATTCTTTTCCTCTAATAGATTCTTGGCTAATTTGATTAAATCTATTATGGACATTATTTGAAATCAGAATGAATTCTTTCCTTCTATAGATATAATAGTTATGGAAATATTTCTCTCTTTCTAATACTCTGTCTACTAATTAATTTCTCTCCTATAGTGTTATCTTAATACACAGAGCTATAAATAAGGAGAAGTTCGACAGAGAACAAGAAGAAGTGATCCACCATATACATATTGAAAAAGAGGAAAAGCTCCCAAGTGAAAAAGAGAGAGAATTGAGAAATAGTCCTGCAGCAACCATCAAGCTTCCATCTTCTCCTGCTTCTGAAGCCATTCTGCTGCAAATTTTGATAGCTCTCACTAAAAGAGAGAAAAGCTACAAATCTCTTTCTCACTATAGAAGAGATTTCACTCACTACTTCTTGTGCTTCCAATCTTCTTGCTAGGAAGAAGATTCCTTCTTGTCTTTATATTATTTCTCTTTCTTCTTTACATTAATTTCACTCTCAAATACTGTAAAAGAGTTTTTAGAATCTCTCTTCAAAAAATTCAGTTGTACTGGTTCTAAGAGTCTCCTTTTCAAAAGACTCAGTTGGTTCTAAGAGTCTCCTTATCAAAAGACTCAGGGTGGTTCTAAGAGTCTCCTTATCAAAAGACTCAGTGCAAGATAGTGAATTCCTACCAAAGGGGGTAGAAGAGTGGACTACCCAAAGTTTGGGGAACCACTATATTTCCTTGTGTTGTGCTGTGATTTCTTTCCTTGCATTTACTTTCTTTACTTGCTTAATTCTTGTTGGTGTGTGGGAAGCCTAAACCTGTGATCATTACACACATATATATATATATATAATTGTTAACTTTGCACAAAAATATTTTTTAATCTCTATTCACCCCCCCCCCCCCCCCCTCTAGAGAATTCTAGTGAGGTTATCTGTGCACTTTCAGAAATGATGACGAACATCGATGTGTTTGGATCTAGAATGGTGTACAGGATTATATGTGAGGTCTATTGCACTTTTGTTGTCACATTTAAGATCAATGTTTTTAAGATGAAATCCAAAATCCTCTAGTGTTTGACTCATCCATAATGCTTGTGCACAACAACTACCAAGTGCGATATATTCGGCCTCCGTGGTGGAGAGTGCAACCGAAGATTGTTTCCTACTAGACCAAGCTACTAAAGAGGGTCCTAGAAAGTGACAAGTACCGCTAGTGCTTTTTTGATCTAGAGAACACCTGGCGTAGTCCAAATCGGAATAGTCGTGGAGTGTGAATGAGTCATTGTGGGTACCATAATCCTAATTTAGATGACCCTAATAGATAACAAAAAATACATTTTACCGCTTTTAAATGAGATTCTTTTGGATTGGCTTGAAAGCGAGCACATAAACATACGGCAAACATTATATCTGGTCTAGATGCACTTAAGTAAAGAAGAGATCCTATCATTCCTCTATATAGCGTTTGATCAATTGAAATTCCAGATTCATCTTTTCCTAGTTTTAAGGAAGCGCTCATAGGAGTAGATGCTTGTTTGAGATTTTTAAATCCAAATCGTTTAAGCATGTCGTGAACATATTTTGTTTGACAAATAAAGATACCATCAGTTTGTTGTGAGATTTGAAAACCAAGAAAATATGATAGTTCTCCTACAAGACTCATTTCAAATTCATTTTTCATTACTAAGACTACTTCATTACACAACTCTTCATTAGTGGCTCCAAAAATGATGTCATCAACATATATTTGTAAAATAATTAGATCATTATTATTATGCTTAATGAAGAGTGTGTTGTCGGCACTTCCCATAACATACCCGTGTTTTAACAAAAATGATGTAAGTCGATCATACCATGCACGGGGCGCTTGTTTTAAACCATAAAGCGCTTTTTCTAATTTGTAAACATGATTAGGGAATCTTTCATTTATGAAACCAGGGGGTTGTTCTACATAAACTTCTTCTTTTATAAACCCGTTTAAAAGGCACTTTTAACATCCATTTGAAATAATTTTATTCGTTTAAAACTCGCAAATGCCAAAAATATTTGTATAGATTCTAAGCGAGCAACGGGTGCAAAAGTTTCTTCAAAATCTACCCCCTCGATTTTAGAATAACCTTGAGCAACTAAGCGTGCTTTATTTCTTATAATCCTAGATTCACCATCTAATTTATTTTTAAAGATCCATTTTACACCGATAATTGGATGATTAGATGGTCTATCTACAAGATTCCAAACTTTATTTCTTTCAAATTGTCCTAACTCTTCATTCATAGCCAAAAACCAAAATTCATCATTTAAAGCGGTGGAAACGTGTTTAGGTTCAATTTCGGAAACAAAGCAAATATTTGAAAACGTTTCATGAAGAGAGGATCGAGTTCTTACCCCAGTAGAAGGTTCCCCAATGACTAGTTCTTTTGGATGATTTTTTGAGAAGTTCAACATGATTGGAGGTACATATTCTACTTCATTGGACTTCTCCTCCTCTTCTTTGGACGGTTCCTCTTCGTCATGCTTCAAAGATGGCAAAGGTTCATCATTTGTACCTGTAGAAAGCTTATCTGCACATGGAATAAAGTCATCAAATTTAACATTGATCGATTCTTCAACCTTACTCGATCTTTTATTAAATATTCTATAGGCTTTACTGGTTGAAGAATATCCAAGAAATATTCCTTCATCACATTTCTCATCAAATTTTCCTAAAGAATCTTTTGTATTAAGAATAAAACATTTACATCCAAATACTTTAAAATATGATACGTTAGGTTTCTTTTGAAAATATAGTTCATACGGTGTGAGATTTAGTGATGGGCGAAGCATAACTCTATTCATTACATAGCATGATGTGCTTACGGCTTCGGCCCAAAAAGACTTAGGTAATTTATATTCAGATAACATGGTGCGTGCTAGGTCTTGGATAGTCCTATTTTTTCGTTCTACAACACCATTTTGTTGAGGTGTGCGTGGAGCGGAGAACTCATGTTTAATACCTAACATTTCACAAAAAGATTTAAAATTTTCATTTTCAAATTCACCTCCATGATCTGAGCGAATGCATTTTATTTTTAAATCTAGTTCATTTTGAATACGAGTACATAATTTTGAGAAATCGCAAAACGCATCAGATTTGGAAGAGAGAAATAAAGTCCAGCAATATCTAGTGAAATCATCTATTAGAACGAAGGTGTATATTTTACCACCCAGACTTGTGGTTTTAACGGGACCAAAGAGATCCATATGAATTAATTGTAGTGGTTTTGAAGTAGAAATTTCGTTTTTTGCTTTTAAAAGATGATTTTGTAAATTTTCCTTTTTGGCATAGAGAACATAGTGAAGATAAATTTCAATTTAACTTAGGCAATCCTCTAATCAATTCCCTTTTTGCTAGTTTTAGAATGAGCTTTGTACTAGCGTGACCTAAACGTCTATGCCATAGTTCTAATTCATCATTTTTTGTTATAAAACATTTTATAGATGATTTTGAAAAATCATGAAACAAAACTATGTAAACATTGTGAATTCTAGGTGCAGTTAGTAACACATCTTTTGATTTATGATTAACTATTTTTCAAAGATTAGTGGATGATTCAAATAATACGTCTAATCCGTTATCACATAGTTGACTTATATATATTAAGTTATGTTTCAAACCTTTAACATAAAGAACATTTGAGATAAGAAAAGATTCGCTACCCACTGTACCAACTCCCATGATCCTTCCTTTACCGTTATCACCAAACGTTACGATCCCTCCTTTCTTCTTTTCTAGGCTAAGGAATTTTGCTTTGTTGCCCGTCATGTGCTTGGAGCAGCCTGAGTCCAAGTACCACACGTCCTCCGTTTCCTTAGCCTTCCTGCAAATCTAGAGAGAAGATGAGAGTAAAGATTCAGATACCCAAGAGGTACCACCCATAGAGTAAGTGGATTTCTTAGGTACCCAGATTTGTTTTAATAATCGTTGTTTTATATTCCTGCAAGAGCTAGACGTGTGTCCAAACTTAAGACAATTAGCACACGAAATAAAGGGGGTTGAGACCCTTTTCTGAGTTTCTACGTTGCTCTTGCAAGATGATGTTTGGACATTAGAAAAAATAGTAGATTTTTTATCAGTTGAGCTACCGCCGGCGTTAGTGGCTAGCGCAGGGCGGTAGGGTTCACTTTTATATCCGACCCAAAATTTTGCAGAACCATTACATTGGTTTCCCAAAATCATATCCAGGGATTTTTGACCAATCCCGAATTTGTTTATGGCAATATTGAGATCATGATTTTGTATTTTAAGAAAAGTATTTTCTTGTAAAACACATTTATTTTCAAATCCATTTTTATTATTTTCAATTTGTAAAAGAGTGGTTTTTAGTTTTCTCTCTAAGTCCCCCTTTTCTTTTGCAATAGTTTTGTTTTGTGCAAGGGCCTTAGAAAGAGAAACTTCAAGTTCTTTTGTCTTAAATAAAGAGTGTTCACACTCTTGACATGAAACCTTTCTCTTTTCAAGGGAAATCAATTTTTTTGTGAGCTTATGATTTTCTTTGATAATAGCTTCATTTTCACGATTTAATATAATATTATCTTTTATACTTTGATCATAGGATTTGCAAGTTAAAACAAATTCATCATAGAGTTCTTCGAAAGTAGGAGGAATTACCTCAGTGTCGCTAAGAACACTGGTGTCATCATCGTTGCTTTTTGCCATTAAGCATAAGTTTGCTTCCTCCTTGCTACTTGACTCTGACTCGTTTGACTCTTCAGAGGAAGAATCATCCCAAGTTGCGGCTTTCAGTACTTTCTTCTTCTCTTTTGCTTTGTGTTGTTCTTTTTGCTCCTTTTGATACTTTGGGCACTGGCTTCGAATGTGTCCGGTCTTTCTGCAGTGGTAACACTCTGGTGGTGGTCTATCTTCTTCATCTTCGCTTCCTTTTTCTTTCCTTGATGAAGAGGAAGATCCCTTTCGCCGAGTATCCTTTTGGAAGTATTTGCGGAATGTGTTCCTTCTTTCCGGATTCCTGATGAACTTCCTGAAGTTCTTCACCAGGAGACCTTCTTCATCTTCATCATCATCTTTGATGCTCTCCTTCTTTGACATTAGTGCTAGCGCCTTTTTCTTTGGCTCTTTATTGTATTCATCATGTTGAATCTGGAGTTCTACCTCATGGGTTTTGAGATCCCAATAAGGTTCTCGATCTGGAGCGTTCTTAAGTTGTGCGACTCCGAGATGGCTGTCACCTTTGGATTGAACCTTGGAGGTAAGGAACGAAGAATTTTCCTCACCAAGCCCCCGTCTGAGTAGGTCTTTACAAGTGCCTTTGAAGCGTTGACGATCTTGGTGAATCGGGTGTACATCGAGTTAATGTCCTCTTCGGTATCCATCCTGAATTTTTCATATTCAGATTCCAGTTGGAATAGCTTTGCATCTTTCACCTGCGATGTACCTTCATGAGTTACTTCCAATTGATTCCAAATATCATAAGCAGTTGTGCATGCAGAAATCCTATTAAACTCAGTCCTATTTAAAGCGCAATATAAAGTGTTCATTGCTTTAGCATTATTTTTACACCTTAGTTTATCATTATCGTCCCATTTATCTTTTGGTTTTGCTAATGTCGCCTCTCCCACTACAGTTGTAGGAGGAGAGTACCGAACTTCTACCATGTTCCATACTTCTACATCCATGGTCATAAGAAAATACATCATTCGATTTTTCCAGTAGTTAAAATCTGACCCAGTAAAGAGAGGTGGTCGACTAACCCCTTGACCCTCAGGAAAAGCGAGATCATGAGACGCCATTATTCCCGGTTGTTAAGCCGATTTGGAATAACCTGGCTCTGATACCACTTGTTGGATCGGTAGGCGCCCTTAGAGGGGGTGAATAAGGGTTTTCAAAAACTTAAGTTATATTTTAAAAAGCTTTGTAATAATGCAGGAATAAAGACATAAGAAGTCAAGTAAAACAATTGAAATAAAGTAGAGACATGCTTTATTAATATCAAATAAAGTTTTACAAAAGTTGACTTCTATGACGCTAGAAATCGGTGGCGATGAATAGTAAATTCTTTTTGTTTTCTATCCTGACTCACATCCCCACGAACCGGTGGCCCTAGCCTTATCCTCCCCGGATTCGGCCTCAAGCCACTATAGCCAACCCTTCCCCGGATGTGGCCTCGAGCACCCCCTAGACCTAGCCTAGATCTAGTCGCCAACACGAGGCGAGTTTTCCCCCTAAGTCCTACCCAGACCTAGTCGGCAACACGAGGCGATTTCACTAACCGTTTACAAGAAATAAAATGAAATGAAAATCAAAACTCCCTCTTGATGAACTTCTGAAGTTGGAGACGAAGATCCGCTGTAGAGTAAGCGTTGTAGAAGCGGACTTCGTTTGGATCCGGCGTGATGAGATTCTCCTTCAGAAGTTTGTAGAACTTTGGTAGGACATCAACTTTCGGCCAAGATAGCCTCTGGAATTATAGCACTCTTTCTCTCTCTGATATCTCTCTGATGTGTGTACCAAAACAAGAGAAGAGACATCCTTTTTGTAGCCAAACAATTCTCCTTTGCCTACTGTGCTCCTCGCTATCGCCTGTGCTATCGGATATCGCCTGGCGCTATCTCCTTCTATAAGTTCTCCCGGCAATTGCGCTTCGAGCCAATATTTCGTCGAACAGGAATTCGTCGAACGCCGCTAAGAGTTCGGCGAGCGAAGTTTTGTCGAACGCCGTGATGAGAGTTTCGTCGAGCACCGCTAAGAGTTCGTCGAACGACAGCTAGCGCCTGCGCTAGTACTACCGCCAGCGCTAGTAGATGTTTTGGATTTGTTGGCTCAACTTTGGGGGCAACCTTTTTATGTACTCCTTGAGTCATGTGGACTTTGTTATCATGCACACTTAAACACACAAGATAAAATACACATAGGATTTGTTATTCTCAAACCTAGGAGATGCGGAAGACCATGTTCAACAATTCCAGCAAAACATGAAAATTTGCGGGGATCATGTTTGCCCAGAAATCTACGACCTCAGCTTTTCGATCAAAATTGCCTGCCCATGCAGCCACGCTTTTCTGAGACCGCCCAAACCACCTGTTTCATCTTCGACAAAATCTCCACGACACAGGTGGTCAGATTCCAGCGAGAACGTGTGACCGCACGGTCTGAAGTTTTCTATCTTTTTGCTATTTGCACCCTAAGTATATTCTCTTCTCTGCCCCAGGTCTCCTGTACCCTAGGCAGCCCATTATTTTTGGACCTGCCCATTTGGGCAGGCCCCCACATCTATAAATAAAGGGGCATGGGTACCAGAAAAGGGACTTTTGATTCGATCCTCCAGCTTATAACCTATATAAGCAGTCTCGAATTTTATCTCTTTTCTACCTCTCACCCTGACCTGTTTAGACCTTCCTATAACCCCTTTTCTGATAAATCAAAGTAGCTTTTTTCCTCAGCAACCTCTCTTCTGCATCCTTTAGCCCAAGTAACCGACACTCGACAATTTACCCTCATCCTTTTGAAGTGTGAGTTTTGGAGGTACAATTTTTGTACCAACATAGAGACCCAATTTTTCTCGTGAACCAGTTCCACAGTCAACACCCTAGAGGTGATTTCTCTTCCTCCAAGGGTTAGGGATCATCCCCTATGCTCTCCCCATCATCCAGAACCTTAATGTGAAGATTAAGCTTCCATTTCCTCTCCGCAAGCTAAGATCTTGAAGTGGATACGTGGACGGTGCATACCATTGAGAAGACGGGATAGAGGGTGTGACAACTTCAGGGACACCAGATGACAGCCGATGACCAGAGCAACAAAGGAGTATTCCTCCGGAGTGTCCTTCGCATCTACGGAATAGCCTCGAGCATTGTTTGTATCTATTCTCCTTCTTTTGCACATTTGGTAGAAGAATGGTATTGTCTTATATTTTGATGATGGTTGTGAACATGGTTATTTCAAAGTGATAAACTTTGTGATATTGTGATTTCTGTATTTATAGGAGAAGCTCAGGAGGCCTAACTGCTTGTTTAGCTTTGTCCATTTAAGAGATTGTGGTTGAGTGTTGAAAGTGTGGTTGACTTAAGAGATGACTAAGCGCAACAAGTGAAGAGGAGGTCAGCGACCCGCGAAAGTGCGAAGTGGAGGTCGGTGACCCGAGGAGGAGCAAAGCAATGAAGGCGACCAACATAGTTTTAGATTTCCTTTTCCTCGCTTTAGCTTTAGTCCGAAACCAAAAACCATATTTAACCTCGACTTAAGAGACTTCAATCTCAAGTCTCTCCTCAAACAATAAATCCATCCTGCAGTATTCCATGTGAGATTCGATACTCGGGGATTTATTCCTGTTTTATTATTACTTGGCAATGACCGATTCACTGCCATTCGCACCGCAGTCTCTCTCCTACCTATGGCGGTGTGTAGGGATTGTGCATCAAGTTTTTGGCATCGTTGCTGGGGAACACGGTCGTGTGAGTATTTGGAGAGAGAGTTGAGAGATAAAAGTCTTTTCTATTTGTATATTGCGCTTGTTTGATTTTGTTGCTTTTTATTTCTCTATTTTTGTCATTTCCTTCTTATTATTTCTTTTTGTTCTTTTAAATTCTCTTATTTTTTTCAAGTATTTCAAAAAACATCAAGTTTTCACAAATTTAATTTCTTCATCGTGCATAGTGAATCAATATTTTACTTTTAATATTTTTGAATCCATCCTTGCACACAAGAAAAATATTTTTTTCATCAACAATGTAATATTTGTAAGTTGTTAAATCATCAATGCTACGATTGCTTCATAGAAAGACATGCTCATAATTCGTATGGCTCATCGTATGGTCCTTCTGCATCTGTGGCCCCGATGTGATCTTCATACAATGAA
Source organism: Dactylorhiza incarnata (assembly GCA_033032865.1). Classification (NCBI taxonomy): domain Eukaryota; kingdom Viridiplantae; phylum Streptophyta; class Magnoliopsida; order Asparagales; family Orchidaceae; genus Dactylorhiza; species Dactylorhiza incarnata. Next base: position 11,650,493 of record JAWHQI010000015.1, read on the forward strand.
CCTACTCATTATGATTATGCTTCTTCTGTGCGAGGAACACCTTCACTGGGTGATTTGCCCTCTACATGGTTGAAACCTACCGGGAAGCATTGCTTGTGCTGTCAGAGTTTTGATCATGCATTGAAGGACTGCAAGAAATGGAAATTGAAAATGGAGTAAGATAAGCAAGTGTTTATCCCCATCCAACCATCTCCTTTTCACACTACTCCTTCCCCCTGATGACATATAGCTTTGCCCCTGTGTCCTTGTGGGAGCACAATGGATGTGTCTACAAGCATCACTGTTGGTCACTATGATGAAATTTTGGAGTTTTCTTCCTCTATTGTGCCGACTCTTTCCTTGGATTCAGTGTATGAGGATATTTCTTCAGTCATATTGGACTCTATCTTGAGCCTTGTCTCTACTCAGGCTTTTTCTTGTATCACTATGCATAGTTCTTTCATTCTTATTGATGATTGTCTAGATGTGCAGGATGAGCCAATGGAACCCGAAGCTGTGCCGAGATGCACTGGTGAAGACATTTTCCATAGTGATGAGGTTTCTACCTCATCACCGGAGGAGAATGTCCAACTCCTTACCAAGGTTCCAAGCTGCTCGTCTTCTTCCTGCAGCTTTTTTACTATGGTCGGCAATGATCCCTCGATGAAGCCGCATGGGAGTGAGACCAGGACCACTCCCCCGATTTCTGTTTATTTATGTCTTTCTTCTCTTTTATTTCAAAACCCCCTTCAGTTTCTTAGCCTGTTCATGTTGATTCTTCATAGGGACTCTAGGAGGACTTGGAGCATTTTTTTCATGCCAATGAGGTGAGCATCCACTTATGTGAGGAGGTTGATACCCCCTCCACAGAGGAAGCTCCACACCTTGCCTTCTCCTACATCCATCCTGAAGAAGACGATACCTTGTTGGGAAAGGACATATATTTTAGTGAGAATAGTGAGGAGCACTCCTCCTCCACTTCTTACTTTCTGATCCCTCTACCTGTGAAGAACACATATTATTATTTAGGTAGAGGAGTAACTGTTCTTTTTCCATATCGGTACTTGTTATCGACATGGATATTTGTACAGTTACCTTTGCACTTTTCCTTCCATAGTCATATAAACTAAAAACTTTTATTTTCTGAATAAGTCATGCTGGAAGGACAATAACCCCATCACTTATCTTCTTTTTGCAGTTTTGTTCTTTTTTACCATTTTTAGTAATAGTTGAATTTCTTGTATAAATAAGTAGAACGAGTGCTTGATCTCTTCTAGAAGCTGGTTTTCCTCAAATATTTACCCAGGCGGTTGATGAATAGTAAATTATACGTATTTTAGTATAGTTTTTAGCATAGTTTTAAGTAATATTATACATATTTCATGTAAATTAATGAATAAATGATTTGTTTTTAATAATTTTTATTTATATATATTTATATGTAAAAATGAATTATTTAAGTATATATTAAATAAAAACTATATAATAAGTATGTAAATATTTATGTACGTAATTATGTAAATATATACTAAATATATATGTAAATATATATGAAATATATATTTAAAATATTATATATATAGGTAAATACTTATTAAATAAAAACTAAGTCTATATAATAGACTATAAATAAAGTTAAATAAATAATAACTTAGTTAAAAAAAATTATCTTGTTTTTTGAAATCAACATCAATTCCCATCGATCAGCATCCCATCCCGTCGATCGACGGGACAGGATGTTGAACCCGTCGATCAGCGCTTCCCTTCGATAAGCCCTTCCCGTCGATTAGCTGCTCGCTGGCCTAAGTCCTGATCGACATCCCTTCCCGTCGATCGACGGGACGGGATGTCGATTTTCCCTTGGCGTCTTTATAATACATATATCATAATATATATAATATATATATATATAAATTTAAGTTCTTGTATCTACAGATATGCCTGCTTGGCCAAGTGGAGAAGGCGTTGGTTAACTTCGGGAAGAAGAGGGGACAGGATCGAGTCCAGGCCAGCTTCATTTTTGCTGGATTAAATCCAGCTATCCGCACCCCAACCTGCGAGCTGCCCTCCAATCTGCCAGTCTTCTATCCGCACCCTTCAAGTCCTCAAGACTTGCACACCTCTCACAAGTCAAGCAGCCAGCTGCCTTGCCAGCTCCCCCCTTTTTTTGCTATTTGCAGCCCTTTTTTGCCTTTAAATATGGGGGCCTTTTCTTATTTTAAAGGGTTCAAAATTTTAGAACCCTAAGTGAGTGTTTTTCGTGTGAGTTTTTTTTTAGTATTCTTGTGAGTTCTTTTTGAGTGTTATTGTGAGTGTATGTGAGTTTTTATTTATGTAATTCCTGGCTCTTGTTTGAGCTTTCCCAAGTTTAGACTATCTTTAAAAAGTTCTATTATATATATCTATATATAAGAAAGTTCTTCTTCTTATTTTTCTTTTCTTTATGTTGTGTGTGTGAGTGTATGAGTAGTGATTTATTTTTATTTTAACTTAGTTTTACTTATTGTAGAGTGTGTGGTGTAGGGGATAAAATTTCTGCTTTCCTTATTTCCATCATTTAAATTCCGTAGATTTAGGTGCGTGTATGAGTTAAATTTTTTGCATTATTTCAATTCAGTCATTTAATTATCGTAGAGTGCCTATGTTGGTGTTTTGCGGGGATTTTTGATTAGACTAACAACTAATTGCAAGGAAAGAAAAACTAGTTAACTATGTGGGTCGCCGGCACCGCTTCACTCCTCCACGGGTCGTCAGCTTCCTCTATGCACTTATGCGGGTCGCCTTCCTTCGCTTCGCTCCACCGCTGGTCGCAAGCCTCCGCTCTTCTGCTGGTCGCAAGCCTCCGCTCTTCCGCTGGTCGCAACCTCCGCTTCGCACTTCCACAGGTCGCAAACCTCTACTTCGCACTTCCGTAGGTTACAAGCCTCTGCTTCGCTCGTTGCCATAGCAACACAACACATTCAAACACAATCAAAAGACAATCACCACAAGCAATCTCAACCAAACCATCCACAATAAAAGATATAACTATGAGCATATACACATAATGGTCATGGTGTGCATATGTTTTAGAAAATATCACATTAAGCTAACAAACATCCAAATGAGAGAGAAGAAATACAAGGTTACCACTCTAAGATACGGAGGAGATGAGAGACTCTTACTCGGGTTTGTATAAGAGCTTTAGGAGGTCTACCGGCTCTTCAAACTCTGCCTTGTCTACCTTCTGGAGTCTTGGAAGCTGCCACTATCTCTCGCTCGTCTTCTCTCGGGGTTTGTCGCCTCCAAGTCAAGGGCTCCGGCCTTAGAGCTCCAATGGAACCGTGGAAATCAACTTCTACATCTTTGGAATGCTTGGCGAGGTTGAAGGAGGTCCAGGGACGAAATCCTAGGTCTTGCGGCGAAAATGGCATTGAAAATCGGACCTAAAATGAAGCAGGGCAAAAGAAATCACAAAACAAGATATTTATAGACGGAGCAGGAAATTGACCAGCGTACGAGTAGGTGCATGACCAGTGGTCGTGCGCAAATGAAAATCCTCTACTCGTGCGAGAAGGAACCAGGATTTGTGGGATAAGCTGGGGTTTTTGGGGGAAAAGATTTAGCCTCACACAACCAGTGGTCGTGTAATTTTCCTCATGCGTAAACTCATGCAATCCTCGGATAATTCTCTGCAATAAGCTGTGCACAACCAGTGGGTGTGCGCACTCCTCGTGCGCTAAGGAAAATGCATGTATCGTGTACATGATCAAGCCGAATCGTGTAAAAAAGCCAGTGCACAACCAGTGGTAGTGCGCACTCCTCGTGCGCTAAGAAAAATGCACGTGTCGTGTACAGGATGAAGCCGATCATGGGAAGATCAAACCGATAAGCGCAAAATTACCGCGCACGACCAGTGGTCATGCGCAAAGGGGGTCAGTGCTCGTGCAAGAAGAAAAACACACGAATATGGGCATCCTCTACGAAAATCGGTCGAGACACACATGAAAATTACCACAAGCACTGGTACCTGCAAGAAACACCTCCAGGAGTTGCATTCACACGTCATACACAGAAATAACTAAGTATATAAATGAAATGAGAGGGAGAAAAGGTCTCCCTCATGAATGAAATAACTAAAATATGCTCTAACTAGCTCATAAGTGCTCACATGACATGTAATTAGATTATCAACGATTTTATGATAAAAATAACAAATAGATGAGCGAAAGGAAAGAAAAATCATATTAGAAGAGCATCAAACACTATATGAAATTTGCTCATCAGTCGCCGTTGGAGAACATCTTTCCAAGCACTTTTGAGTCATTGACGTTCTTGGTGAACCATGTGTACATTGAATCTATGTCTTCATCCGCCTCCATCCAGAATTTCTCGTACTCAGATTCTAGTTGGAAGAGCTTTGAATCCTTGACCTGCGAAGTACCTTCATGAGTAATTTCTAATAAATTTCATATATCGTAAGCAGTTTCACAAGCACAAGTTCGATTAAATTCCGTTCTATCCAAATGAGAAAATAAAGCATTCATAGCTTTAGCGTTGTTCTTACATCTCAACTTATCGTTATCATCTCATTTTTCCTTTGATTTTCCATAGAAACTTCTCCAACAATAAATGTTGGTGGAGAGTAGCATTCTTCTACCATACCCCAAACATCATTATCTAAGACAATTAAAAAATAATGCATTCTAGTTTTCCAATAATTGTAATCGGCACCAGTAAATATAGGTGGTCTACTAATCCCTTGACCCTCATGGTGCGCCATTATTCCCAGTTGTGAAACCATTTTGGAATAACCTGCTCTGATACCAAGTGTTGGATCTTATTACGCCCTTAGAGGGGTGAATAAGGACTTTACGAATTTTGAATAAATCTTTGATAATTTTTTTAAAAATAATGCTGAGAGAGAAAAATATTTATTTTTGTTGCTACCGCCGGTGTTAGTAGTTACCCCCCCCCCCCCCCCCCATGCTAGCTCTTCAGAATTTTTAAACCTTTTGAAAAAAGTTCCAAAGTGTTTTTCTTAAAAAAATCTTGAATGAAATAAAATCCTAAAAATTCAGAGAGGATGAAAAATGATTTTATTTTAAAAGATAATTACAAAAATAATAATTTCAATAACGCTTGAAATTTAGGCGAAAAAAATCCATTTTTGTTTCTTCACTGGTCCTTCTCCCAAAGATCGGCTAGTTATAGTCTATCTTATCCCAGATACGGCCTCTAGCCCCCCCTAGATTTACACGTAGACCTAGTTGCCACACACACCGTGGCGAATTCCCCCTAAACTTTGCAAGGCCTAGTCGCCAACAACCGCATAAAATTCACTACCATTACAAAAGAAAATAGAAGAATACAAATTCAATTCAGATATAATAACTCCCTATATGGAAGAGCTCTAAAGGAGATGATGAAGAATCGCCATGAACATCATCAGAGTTGAAGTTTGCGTCCTTCTTGTTATTTGACCGTTAGGAAATCTCCTTCTCACTCTTGATGTTCAAAGATGGAGTTGAACGTGCTCTGGAACTCAGGAATGAGGGATCTCACGAAAGGTTGAAGTTTTTCCAGCACAAACACAGAATGAGAGGCTCTGTTTCTTTAAATAGAAAATGGGAGCTACCGCCAGCGTTAACAATACTGTCAGAGTTATCATGTCCTGTAGAAACATGGATGAATACGCGCAACTGTCATAGTCGTGACAGAACGTGGCCCTACCGCGCAGCGGTAAGTACTAATGTGTCGCGTTATCTTGATGTGCGCGTGGCATCTCGCCGACATTCCCTTCACGCCGACATTCCTTTTTGTCGACATTGCTTATCGACGATAAGTTACTGCTCGCGGTAACGTTACCGTCGGGCGTTAACTTTCCCTTCACGTTGAAATTTCTTCTCATAGACATTTCTTCACATCGACATTTCTTCACGTCGATAGGCTACCGCCCGCGTGAACGCTAACGTCGAGCGTTGGCTCTCTTTTCAGAGATTTGACTCCATTCAACATTCTAAACATAGGGGTTTTGTACCAGTAGTTTCTGCACATTATAAACACACGACAAGCATGATCAAATACACAATGAGATTTGTTATTCTTAAATCAAGAGATGCGGAACGCATGCTCCAACAAAGACAACTACAACTGCTCTATTAAAAGTGGTAGATGACTGGTTTGGGGAAACACAATCTACAACTGTCATATTAGAAGTGGAAGAGGACTGGTTTGGCACATGTCTTCGAACGTAGATTCCAAACGTAGCCCTACACGGCTCTAACAAACACATACAACGCGTCAAAAGCTAAGAAAGCTCGTAAACGCAACTACAAGATGACGGGAAATGCGTCTGTCCTAGAAAAGCCCACAAAAATTATCATTTTACCGGGCCCAACGCAGGCCCACCTAGAAACAAGACCTTCACGAAGAAATCACATAAATTCCCGCAATCACTACGATGAACAGAACGGGACATTCACGTTTGCGCACCTAGGGCTAATCGCAATGCACATCATAATAAACATCACCAATATGGGTTTATCTCCACGAGTAGGCTTCACGCAGCATGCCTAAATCCAGACTCGCACGTCAGATCACTAATGCACATTTATGTCGGGAACGGACTCAATCAACCTGATGGATCTCAATGAACCAAGGGAAACACTCAACGCCGCTAATTAGCGATGGGTGGCCCTCTTTTGCAAGCAAAAAACAAAAAAGCTACGACTGGGTTGCAATCTCAAGCACTAGCGAAGTCTCCGCTCTCCACTGTGTAGCAGGAGAGGTAATCTATGTGCAACTCACACAAATATACGCCTGGGTTGCAATCTCATGCCCTGACGGAGTCCCAATCTGAAAGTAACCTCTGATAGAAGTTGAAAGTGAGGTTTATATCTTAGATTTACTCTAGAGGGGGGTGAATAGAGTATTAAAAAGTTTTTCACTTATTTTTATAGCGGAATTAAAATAGTGATATTTATATGTGTATAACAGAGTGATTATGAAAACAAATAAAGAACACACAGCACAGTACAGAAGAATAAACACAAACATAGAAGACACAAGGATCTATAGTAGTTCCCCAATAAACCTGGGTACATTTACTCTTCTACCACCCTTGGTAGGAATCCACTAGGTATTTGATCAGGTGCTCTATCACCAATGGGTTTTTGATCAGGTGCCCAAACACCAACCACAGGTTTTTGATCAGGTGCCCTGCCACCAACCACAGGTTTTTGATCAGGTGCCCTTCCACCAAAGGGTTAACATTTGAAGGGAGTTAGAACCCTGTACAAGATGGGATAAAGAGGGTTTATGGAGTTCTTCTCTGTCAACAAGCTGAGAGAAGACTAGTGGATTTGTGTTGATGTAAAGCTCCCCTTGTCTGATAGAAATGGTTGATAGTAAGAGGATGGAGCTTTCACTTGAAAGAGATATCTTCCTTGATAGCTGATGAATCAGAGAGACAAAGTTTCTCAGATTTGTTGTTGCTTTTTGAAGATTAGAACTTGCAGCAAAAAACTGAGAGAAGATTTGTGTTGTGGTTCTCAGAGAATGAAAAATTGCTGCTGTAGAAGATGAAGATCTGAAAACTTTTTCTTTCTGTATCTCTCTCTCTCTCTCTCGACTGTTTTTCTTTTTTTATCTTCCTATCTTGCTGCTGTAATACTATAATTCTTCTTCTTTTTCTTTTTCCTTAGAGAAATCTGACTGATTTGAAAATCAAATCTTTTAATTAAGGAATAAAATAATAATGAGGATTATTTCTTGGAACTGCAAGCAAATCTTTAATTCATTTTCTTTTTCAATAAATGTATCCTTTTCCAATAAGCCAAACGGATACTTTCTCGAGAGAAGACAATGGAAAGGAATAAATAAAAGGAAGGATATAATCCTTGACTTATCTAGGATAAATAATAGAATAGATCCGTTGCTGATTTAGTTGATCTGAGTTCAGAGAATAATATATAATTGATCTGTCTAGAAAATTTGTCGAGCTGAAATAAGAGTTCGTCGATCTGAAGGTTGAGTTCGTCGAACTGAAGTTGGAGTTCGTCGAACTGAACATCTGTTACTGATTCGTCGAACACAGTTTGGAGTTTATCGAGCTCAAGTTTGATTTCGTCAAACTGAAAGATAATCTGCTGAATCTGGCTGGAAGAAATGAGTTCGTCGATATGAGAAGCACTTTTGTCGATCTGAACATCTTGTTACTTATTCGTCGAGCGCAAAGCTGAGTTCTTCGAACTCAAGTTGGAGTTCATCGAACTGAAGAGATAAATCTGATAGACTGGATGGAGAATTGAGTTCGTCGAGCTGAGAAGCTATTTCATCGAACACATAAAGGAGTTCGTCGAACTCAATGTGAAGTTCGTCGAACTGAGAAATAAACTTGATTCGTCGACCTGAAGCACACCGTTCGTCGAACTCAGGATGGAGTTCGTCGAACGCAGTTTGGAGTTCGTCGAACGCAGTTTGGAGTTTGTCGAATGCAAAAACTTGATCTTTTCCTTAAGTTCTAGCAGCCTAAAACCTTGACCCTTAGACTATACATTGGGGTCAACTTAGTCCTAGTCAACAGATAGTGATCCTAGCCTAAATCAGTAATAGGGTTGTTTCAACAATTTTCCCCTATTTGGGTTAGGACACTATTTGACAAAATTAAATAATAAACAAACAAATAACAAACATAGAGCATATATATCTGACAGAAATTTTAAATCATTTCAGCAGATAAGAAATATAGTGCTATAGGTTTAGAAAACTTTACATTGTAGAATAATGAAAGAAAACCTTGCCTTCAGCTTTTGCTTTGTTGATCTGAGCTATGGCAACTAAATCTGCTTTGTTGATCTTCTTTATTGATCTTCTTTATCAAAAACTGTAACTGTTATATCAAAAATCATAATTGAAACATCATTCACTGTAACAGAATCTGGATCTGTAACTGGAGCTTCTTCTATATCAACAACCATATATGTATCTGCATTAACTGGAGCAAAAACTGCATCTGAAACTGCATCATATGGAGCTTCTTCATAAAGTATCTCCCCCTGAAACTGGAGCTTCTTCATAAAGCATCTCCCCCTATCAAAAGGAGCTTCTTCATGAAACATCTCCCCCTGCCTATTTTCAGGGAGACCTGAAGCTAGGCCCCTAGAAGAAGGGACATTTGAAGAGGAGGCTGGGAAGGATGCAAGTTTAGAAGAAAGATTGTCAGTGTTCCTGCAAAAGAAAAAGAGAGATCAAGTACAAAGGAACTGGAAGGAGAAGCAATTTCCGTAGGCATAATGTAAAAAAAATCAAAATTTGATTATAAGGAAAGAGATCAGAAGTCGAAAAGACTTAGCCTTCGTTAGACTGCATTCGACGAAAATTTAATATTCGTCGATCTCAGTTCGGCGATCGAGCTTGTGTTCATCGATCCCTTGATCTAATAGGTATCATCTCAGCGGTTGGGCTGAGACAGCTTCCAGTCTCAACTGATTCTTATGTCCCATCCCAGCGGATCCAGACAACTTCTCAGCGGCCCTAGGCCTTGTCTCAGCGGTTCAGCTGAGACTGAGAGCTTGTCTCAGCTATTTCAGTTGAGACTGAGAGCTTGTCTCAGCTGTTCAGTTGAGACTGGGAGCTTGTCTCAGCTGCTTAGACATCAAACCTACTAAACTTACTTCACACATTGAGGGATAAATAAAAGATATAATTTTTTTTAATTGATTGAATCTCCATCTATTATTCCTACCTGATTTATAAAGAAAATATGCTTCTTTTCATCCAATGGTTTGGTGAAAATATCAGCTCTTTGTAAGTCAGTAGGAATAAATTGTAGGCAAATTTTATATTTATCCACATTATCTCTTATAAAGTGGTGCCTAATCTCTATGTGTTTAGTCCTACTATGGAGTACTGGATTTTGTGATATAGATATTGCACTAGGATTGTCACAAAATATAATTAATTTATTTAGATTGATACCATAATCTAGAAGTTGATTTTGTATCCACAATATTTGTGAGCAGCAACTACCTGCATCAATATATTCTGCTTCAGTTGTTGATGTAGACACAGATATTTGTTTCTTACAAAACCAAGACACTAGCATATCACCAAGGAACTGGCAAGTTCCTGATGTGCTTTTCCTGTCTACTATGTATCCAGCAAAATCAGAATCTGAAAATCCAGTTAATTCAAATTATGAAGCTGTTGGATACCAGAGTTCTAGATTTGGACAACCCTTTATATATCTCAAAATTCTTTTTAGTAAAATTAGGTGAGATTCTTTGGGGTTAACTTGGAACCTAGCACAAATATATGTAGCAAACATTATGTCAAGTCTACTAGCTATTAAGTAAAGTAATGAGCCAACAATTGCTCTATATACTTTCTGATCAACAGGTTTCCCTGATTCATCATTGTCAACAACAGCATTGGAGGGCATGGGTGTTTTCATAGTGGAAGCATCAGACATACCAAATCTTTTCACTAATTCCTTAGCATAATTGGATTGTGATATGAATATGCCATTTGGAGTTTGCTTCACTTGAAGGCCAAGGAAGTAAGATAACTCACTCATACTACTCATTTCAAATTTAGATTGCATTAGGTTAGAAAACCTTTTGCATAGATTTGAATCAGTAGAGCCAAATATGATATCATCTACATATATTTGAACTAGTAATGTTCGATTTTTATGTATCCTGAAAAATAGGGTTTTATCAACAATGCCTCTACATAAATTGTTCTCCAAAAGAAAATTAGCTAAGGTCTCATACCATGCTCTGGGAGCTTGCTCGAGACCCTAGAGAGCTTTATTAAGCTTAAATACATAGGAAGAGTGAGTTGGAGAGATAAAACTTGGTGGTTGTTCCATATAGACTTCTTCTTTGATATCTCAATTCAAAAAAGCACTCTTCACATCCATCTGATATACTTTGAATTTCTTGAAGACAGCAAAAGAAAGGAATATCTGTATAGCTTCAAGTCTAGCAACAGGAGCAAAGGTTTGATCAAAATCAATTCCTTCTTCTTGAGAATATCCTTGGGCTACTAATCTTGCTTTATTTCTGATTATGAAGCCTTGATCATCTAGCTTGTTCCTGAAGACCTACTTGGTGCTAATGACTGGATGGCTCTTTGGTCTTGGAACCAAATCCCAAACCTTGTTCCTTTCAAATTGGTGTAGCTCCTCTTGCATTGCAAGAATCCAGTTTGGATCTTGTTCTGCATCTTTTATGGATTGAGGTTCAACATGTGATAGGAAACAAGTATGCATCTGATTTTGGTGTAGTTGATGCCTTGTTTGAACACCTGCTGAAATATCTCCAATGATTTGGGATATTGGATGATCTCTAACTATGATGTGATCAACAGTTGGAGTTGGTTCAGCAATGGTTTCCACTTGAGAAATTTGATCAGCTGTCATTTGATTTGAATTGTCAGCAAGATCTGGATTATCCTCTTCTTCACTATCTTCAATAGTTTCATTTGATGGAAGTAGAGAATCTTTACTCTGTAGATCTAATCCATTAAGCTCTTCACATAGAGCTGGTACCTGCAAAGTATCTTTGGTAGAGGTGGTATTCCTCTCCTCATTTAACATATTAGTTTCATCAAAAGATACATGCATGGACTCTTTTATCTTAAGAATTGATTTGTTGTAAACTCTATATGATTTACTAGAAAGAGAGTATCCAAGGAATATACCTTCGGCAGATTTTGCTTCAAATTTCCTTAGATATTTCTTATCATTATTATGCACATAGCATTTATATCCAAAAATCTTAAAATAGTTAACCTTAGGTTTTTATTCTTGAGTAATTCATAGGGTGTTTTACCCTTAAGTTTGTGTATCAAACTTCTGTTCAACACATAATTTGTTGTGTTCACTGCCTCTGCCCAAAAATAGATTGGCAAGTGAGCATCAACAAGCAATGTTGTAAGACCTCAAAATAGAAAGTTGGATTTCTGGAATCCAGCATTGTCGCTGGCGATAGCGGCTATCGCACGGCGATAGCGTTCTGTCGAGAAGGCCTCTGTCGAGAGGCTGTCGCGCGGCGGTAAGTCTAACGCTGGCGACACCGTGACATGTGTCATGCACTGTTCAAAGCAGTGGCGTTGACTGGTCGGAGTCAGTTCTTTAGAGTTGTCGCCAGGCGATAGCGCTACCGCCCGGCGACAGTGGAAATTTGTACTTGGCGGCCGAAATCATGGGCATTGATGGCCAATTGACTTTAGGGGCTGATTGTTGGCTAGTTGGCTCGGGAGGTGGCGTGAAAAGGCCAAAACCCCTCTTCTCTTCATTATTCAATAAGGGTTTTGTTTTGGTGAGAAGGAGGAGCTTGGTAGTGGTGATGAATAGGGTTTTCCAACCCTAGAGCTCATCTTTGGTGGAGGTTTCCTACACTGAATCCCGATCCGTTGGTGGCTACGCATAGAGGAGGGAAAGACGCTCCTTTCTAACCGTGCCAAAAATCAAGCTATGTCCTCGAAGCGACGTCTAAGGGTAACGATCCTTTCTACCCTCTTTTGGACATGTGTTAGTCCATTTCCGTGCATCTTTGAGGTCCCTACCCAAAAGGGTGAGGTCGTGACCTCCGACGGGTGGATTCGTGTTATCCCCGTCAGATCTTGCATTCATGTAGAGTCCATGCATGGAATGGACGTAGGCGCGCTGTGTGAAGCCCATCCGAGACGGTTCGTCCGGATTGGTGATGCTTTTTGATATTATGCATGTCGGGGAAAACTCCGTCTTGATATCCTGCTTCGTAGGACTAGAGGGTGCTACTGCATGCGCAGCAATGCCTGGGGGTGTGCCCCGGGAAGCACCCGAAGTTAGGAACAAAAATGGAGTTCTGTTCACTACCGTTGGCGTTAGCGTTATCGCCGGGCGGTAGCTCCCAGACTTGGTTCTGGTGATTTTGTGCGTTCTGAGGCAGTGGGAGTGCTACTGCATGTGCAGCAATGCCTGGGGGTGTGCCCCGGGAAGCACCCACAGCAAGAAGCCAAAATGGGGTTTCTGTGTGCAATCGCCAGGCGTTAGCGTTAAAGCCGGCGACAGCTCCCAGACTGAGTTCTGGTGATGTTGTTGTGCCCACCTGTTGAGAGGACCTGAGGCCTGTGTGCCCGACCTGTTAGGGTGTCCTGGTGAATGACTTAGCGGCCCGTAGAGCCGGCTAATTGAGAATACCTGGGCTGAGGGGACGCCATACCCGCTTTTCGTGTTGTACAACGAGAGCTGTGAACAACGGGCATTTGGCGAACCTGAAACCGCACAATAGCAGCACCTGATTAGTAAGGCTCGTACAGCATGTCGGGAAGCAATGGAAAAGAGTCTTTGGACTACGAGATGTTCACAATTAAAGCACGGGAGAGCCCTGGTATTCGGGCCACCGACTTTAGCCTCGAAGGGCAAAGCCATCAAGAGTGGATGGTGGTGGAAGGCGGAGTACACCAAAGAGTGCCTGAGAGCACGAGACGTGGAGGCCTTTCCCACGTTTGTGATTGATGCATATGTATGAATTATTGTGGGTCATGTCAGCCGCTTCATTCTGTTATATATATATATATATATATATATATATATATATGTTGTGATGCTCTTGCAGGGACGGGAAACTGCCACCCCCTCAAAGGAGTGGGGTCGTTATGATTTGGTCAGCCGTTGCTGACCGTTGCCCTGTTTTGCCACCGTTTTTGGTGGGCTTGTTGTACAGGTGCTGGACCGAGCGGGAACATAGCGGGCTCATAGGGGGCTGAAGCCCCTGCACTGCTGCGGCCCTTGAAGGCCTTTTTGATGTCCTCTTATTTTTCATGTATGGCCGGCCTGCGCGCCGATGTTGGTAATTTGTAAGGCCGTCATGCCTAAATTTTGTGTTGTAAAACATTTATTCCTATTTAGTAAAAGTGGACATACCCAGTACGGGTTTTGGGGTTTGTCTTTTCTCTTTTCAGCTTCCGCATAGAATGCTCTGAGTTAGGATTCGTTGTATATCATCGTTCGATATTTCAATTAAGTGACGTTCCCGTTTGTTTTGTAGTATATGGCGTGGGGCCCCGGCCGGACCCTCTGTTATATGCTCCCGAACGGATGTGGGTGTTACAAATTGGTATTAGCTTTTAGGGTTCCGTGTCCTTCTAAGGAATTCGTGGACGAATTCTTTTAAGGGGTGGTGAGCACGTGTGTGCTCTACCGTCGAGACATAAAATAAACCAAAAAATGTCCACTTAAGAATAAAATGTAACAACAAACCAACAATTATTGCATGATTGTGGAACCTGAGTGTTCCTTTTGTTGTTAGTTGCGACTGTGCTGTCGCCAAACTGTGTGATGCACTCGTGTAGGGCACTCGAAGTGAAGCGGGACCGTTGCGTCCCTGTGACGTGGTTGAGAGTAGCGGGTCTGCTGAGGCTCCTACACCTCCGTCTACTGAGATGGTTCGGCGAGTTACAGAAGCCGTTCTAGATGCGTTGAATGGCCAGCCTGGAGGGCAAGGTGAACCGTCGGTGCAGGAAGTGGCCCCAGAGCCACTAAGAGTGGAGCAAGTCCCCGTGAGGCGTGCTACTGAGAAACAGCTGAAGCACTTCCTAGGATTTCGACCTCCTCCGTTTACCGGGGTTGAATTCCCAGCTGAGGCCGAGGACTGGTTGTCGCATATGGAGCAAATTCTGACAGCGACACAGTCGGATGAAGCGCAGAAAGTGACCTTCGCTACTTTCTTGTTGGAAAAGGAAGCCAGGCGGTGGTGGGATGAGGTAGAGAAGCGCCAGTTTGTGGGAAGGTGACTGGTTGATGTGTCGATGGAAGAGTTCTCGAGAATCTTCCTGGCAAGGTATGTGCCTCCGTCGCAGCAGATCGCGATGGAGAACCAGTTCCTGGCTCTGACGCAGGGTGATAGACTGGTTGATGACTACCTGCATGAGTTCACCCGCCTCGGGCATTATGTTGGAACTTCTTTCGATGACGAGGGGAGAAGGGTGAACAGGTTCTACGGAGGCTTGCGTAGTGAGTTGCGGTACCTTCTGACAGGGCCGTTGACGCAGGGTTTCATGACCCTCGTTAGTTCAGCCCGAGCGCTTGAGCAGGACATGCTCAGGGAGAAGGGCAAGGTGGCTGTGGTCGAGGCAGTGCCGGAGGGCAAGGCGCCGAGTGCGGCGAAGTTGCGGAGGTTGAATCGCTGGAAGAAGGCTCGATTATCTGGGCCAGCTCCCTCTGCTTCGGGCGCATCGTCTGGACGTGGCCCTCTTATTTGTTTTACTTATGGAAAGCTTGGCCATTTCTCTCGGGATTGCCGCAGTGGGCTTCCAAGGTCAGGGAAGAAGACTGGCCATCTTTTTCTGAGAAGGGGAAGGCGGTTGAGTCCACTGCCTCCCGTATGGCTCCCCCGCAGCCCAGAGTCTTCAGTCTTGGTCAGCAGGAGGCTATCAAAGCCAAGGACGTCGTGACAGGTATAATTTAAGATACAGTCCTTACTGTTTTATATACCTGTATTAGTGTTCATGCTAACCTTGTTAGGCGGCGTAGGCTTTGTAAATGTTTTAGGCGTTCCTGCAAGAGCGCTTTTCGATACTGGAGCTTCGCACTCCTTCTTATTGTCGGACTTCGTCCAACGTATTGGTGGGCCGTCGATTGCTTCTGCAGATGGACTGGAGGTCCTACTGCTGAATGGATATTCGATGCGTGTGGAGAGGAGTTGCTGCGTGAAGGTTCTAGTTGGAAGCCAGGAGTATGACCTGAAAGCATCGTTACTCCCCCTGGTTGAGTTCGATGTAATCTTCGGCATGGACTGGCTATCGGAACAGCGTGCGTTCATCAATTGCACCACCAAGGAGGTGAGGTTTGGGCAGTGTGCCGATCATGAGATGGTCTTTGCGGGCATGCGTGGATCGAGCAAGATGTTGTTGTCTGCTCTCCAGGTGTCCAAGGCAGTGAGACAGGGAGCAGAGTTATTCTTTTCTCTAGTGGAGGCTTCAACGTCGAGGCCCAGCCTAGTGGATGTTACGGTAGTTTCAGAGTTCCCCGATGTGTTCCCGAGTGATCTCCCCGGTGCTCCACCGCAGCGGGAGATAGATTTCACGATTGAGTTGGTGCCGGGCGCTAAGCCTGTGGCCCGCTCGCTGTATCGTATGGCTCCGAAGGAGTTGGCGGAGTTGAAGCTGCAGTTGCAGGAGCTGCTTGAGCAGGGCTACGTGCGTCCGAGTTCCTGACCTTGGAGTGCACCGGTCCTCTTTGTCAAAAAGAAGGACGGTAGCCTGCGGCTTTGCATCGATTATCGGGAGCTGAACAAGCTGACCGAGAAGAACAAGTATCCTCTTTCGAGGATAGACGACTTGTTCGACCAGCTCGTTGGTTCGACAGTATACTCGAAGCTGTACTTGAAGTCCGGCTATTATCAGGTGCGGATCAGGGAGTGCGACATCCCGAAGACTGCCTTTAGTACAAGGTACGGGCAGTATGAGTTCACCGTGATGTCGGTTGGGCTGTCTAATGCACCTTCGGTGTTTATGGACTTGATGCACCGAACTTTCCGAGAGTACCTCGACCGGTTTGTGATCATCTTCCTTGACGACATACTGTTCTACTCTCAGTCCGAGGAGGAGCACGGTGATCACCTGCGAGTAGTCTTGGAGGTTCTGAGGAGGAACCAGTTGTATGCCAAGTTCTCGAAGTGCGAGTTCTGGCTACCTTCTGTGGCGTTCTTAGGCCATGTGGTTAGTGGAGTGGGTGTGGCGGTAGATCCGGTGAAGGTTGCGGCCATCAGGGAGTAACATGTTCTTTCTACTATAGCGGAGGTCCGTAGCTTTCTCGGGCTGGCCGGCTATTACAGGCGCTTCGTGGAGAACTTCTCATGGATTGCGCTGCCTCTTACGACGTTGACACCGAAGATGCAGGAGTTTATTTGGACGCCCGCGTGTGCGCAGGCTTTCGAGGAGTTGAAGTGGCGGCTTACCATGGCTCCGATCTTATGTTTGCCTTGCGGCACGGAGGGCTTTGAGATCTACAGCGACGCTTCTGGGAGCGGCCTTGGCTGTGTTCTGCAGCAGCATGGCAAGGTAGTAGCGTTCGGCTCTCGCCAGCTGAAGGTGCACGAGCGGAACTACCCGGTCCACGACTTAGAGTTGGCGGCCGTGATATTTGCCCTGAAGCTTTGGCGGCATTATGTGTATGGCGTGAAGATCGACATCTTCACGAACCAAAAGAGCCTGACGTACCTTCTGACGCAGAAGGGGCTGAATATGCGACAGCAGAGGTGGATGGAGTTCCTTGGGGACTACACCTTCGAGATCCACTACACTCCTAGGAAGGGGAATGTTGTCGCAGATGCACTCAGTCGCAGGGCTCCAGCGTAGGGCAACTGGATTCAGATGCATGATGAGCACCTGATACGTGACCTGGAGGCCTTGGATATTTCTTGTGTGGAGAAGAGGAGCAGTGCCGGTGCCTATTTGAGTTGGACTGAGGTGCAGTACGACCTCGCAGATAGAGTCCGCCAGGCTTTAGAACTCGATCCGAGTTTAAAGTGCTACGCGGGGAGGCTGGTGCTGGGCCGGATGCCCAGTTTCAGGTGCGTGAAGGGTTGCTATGGAGAGGCGACCGTTTGTGCGTCCCCATGGTGGGTGAGCTACGCGATGAGTTGATGTATGAGGCGCATCGTACCAGCTATTCAGTTCATCCGGGGAGCACGAAGATGTACAAGGACATGAAGGTCCTTTTCTGGTGGTCGGGTATGAAGAGGGACATCGCTCAATACATGGCCAAGTGCCACACTTGTGCGCTAGTGAAGGCGGAATGTCAGAAGCCCGGTGGCTTTTTGAAGTCATTACCGGTTCCGGAGTGGAAATTCGATGACGTTTCCATGGATTTCGTACATGGGCTGCCGAGATTGCAGCGCGGGAACGATGCCATCTGGGTAGTCGTAGACCGGCTGACGAAGGTGGCGCACTTTATCCCCAACCGGAGGGATGACTCAGTGGAGAAGTTGGCGAAGCTGTATGTTGATACAGTAGTACGACTGCACTGTGTGCCCCGTAGCATCGTCAGTGATCGAGATGGACGCTTTACTTCGAGCGACTGGAGGCTAGTCAACCGTTTATTGGGTACGAAGCTGCAGTTTAGCACGGCCTTTCATCCTCAGACGGATGGCCAAACTGAGCGTACCAATAGGACGATGGAGGACATGCTCCGGATGTGCGTCCTGGATTTCGGCAAGGGGTGGGAAGATCACCTCTTTCTTGTTGAGTTCGCATACAACAACAACTACCAGGCGAGTATTCAGATTGCGCCTTTCGAGGCCCTCTAAGGCAAGAAGTGTCGCACTCCCTTAGCTTGGGCGGAAACGGGCGAGACGAAGCTCTTCAAGAGAAAAGACGTCGAAGAGTCGACTTCGACGGTGCGTATGATCCGGGAGAGGATTTTGGTTGCGCAGGATAGGCAGGCAAAGTACTATAATGCGAAGCACCGCGACGTCTAGTTCGTCATTGGCGATTGGGTTTACTTGAAGATCAGGGCGTTCAAGGGTGTATCCAGGATTCGACGCTTGAAAAAGCTGAGTCCGAGATACCTTGGACCGTTTGAGATCATCGAGCGCGTCGGCGAGGCGGCTTATAGGCATGCACTATCGGCGGAACTGAGCGGGCTGCACGATGTGTTCTACATCTCCGTGTTGCGGAAGGCAGTGCAAGAGCCTACACTTGTGGTCGCGGCGGATCAGGTGCCCATGGATAGTGGGCTTAAGACGGCGGTCAGGCCCATTATCATCGAGGATGCTGAGGTGCGTCAGTTGCGGAACAGGGCGATCCGTATGGTAAAGGTCCGTTGGGACAACTGCGGTCGCGAGGAACTTGTTGGATCTTACGGCGCCCTTAGAGGGGGGGTGAATAAGGGAATAAAAAGTACTTTGATATTTTTCTAATATATTATGATAATTTTAACGGATAAACAAGTAGATTTTTAGACAACTCAAATAAGCACTTAGAAAATCATAAGAAATTGGAAATCAAATTTTATTTCCACAAGTGATGAATACAAAGGATTGTCGATCTTAATAAAGCTTAAAATCAAGGCTATGATAAAAATAAAATTCTTTTCAATTTACCGGTCCTTCAACCAAGGATCGGAAGGCTATCACTTGTCTCTCCCTAGACAAAGCCCAAGCCTAACCTCTAAATCTTCCCAAGATCTAGACGTAGCACACAAGACCAAGATTTCCCACCAAGCCACGCAAGGACTTGCACGCTCTGCACAAGGAAGCAATTTTCCCCTAAGCCACGCAAGGACTTAGACGCTCCGCACAAGGAAGCAATTTTCCCTACCAATACAAAGTAAAATGTATATAAATGAAAATACAAGATAAAATAAGAACTCCCTAGAAATTCAGATCTCTGAAAGGAAGGTTGAAGCCTCGAGATGATCCTTGATGTAGAAGCGCGTCCGATCTCGTCTTCAATTTCAAACCTTCTCAGCATAAATGGGAGTTCATGAGGTTCTGGAGCTCTCTGGATGGAATGCACTCAGGAAGGGACTTAGAATCTTCAGAGCCTTCAATGCACGAACACAAGGAGGCAATTTATAGAAAATCGCTGTCGCCTGGGCGACAGTGACTGTCGGAATTTTCCGACAGCGTTAAACTGCCGCTGGAGTGGCGTCGTGCGGGCAGTTGCTGTAACCGTCGAGCTGTCGCCTGGGCGACATCGATGTCGGATTTGCCAACAGTGCAAAACTGCCGGTCGTGGTACTGTCGTGGGCAGTTGTTGTAACCTCCGAGATGTCGCCTGGGCGACATCGCTGTCGGAATTCCGACAGCTCAAAACTGACTTTCGTCGAGCTGCCGTGGAGGGAAGTAGTTGTAACTTCTCTGCTGTCGCCTGGGCGACAGCGGCTGTCGGAATTTTCTGATAGTGCAATTTTCCCACATTCAAATTTAGCTCCAGCAAAAATGTGAACATCTCATACCTGTTACCTGCACACCATTAATAAAAATAGAATCAAATACATTCGGGATTTGTTATTCTCAAACCGGACGAGTGCGGAATGCATGCTCCAACAATCTCCCCCTTTTGATAATAACAAATCCTTATACTAAGAAATCGAATAAATCCTATATAGATAGTGACAAGTACATTATGTATGCACAAGTGTGAACTTATGATCTTCATGTTCTCCCCCTTAATATGATCTCCCCCTTAATATTAGCTCCTTCTAAAATTATTCTCCCCCGACTTATAAGCTCCCCCTACATGAAAGCTCACTTAAGTAATTAAGTAATTTAAGTGATTTAAGTGATTTCTTAGTATCTTCTCCCCCTTTGATATTATCAAAAGTAATGAATATAGGGATGAGTGTATATCTTTTAAGATAGGTAAGCAACCATTTATTGAAGGATTTTCATGATCGAGCATATGTTAATGTATGCACCTCCTATATGATTACTCCCCCTACAAATTTACCCATTATTTTTAGTTTAATATCATTATAATGCACTCCCCCTAAATCTTAGATTTATGCAATTTAATCTCCCCTTTTGGTAGAATCAAAAGAGGGTTTAGGTGAGGGTAGTAAGGAGGCATTTCTTATAAATGATAAAGAGTTTAAGCATAGCATATATAAGGGATTTCAAATAAAAAGATAAGAGTTGTAAGCAAGCGGAAGATTATAATAAACGTATTTTTGTAAGCATGAAAAGCATAAGTAAAAATATGAGTTTTAGTTCAAAATTGAAAGATGTTTAAACCTTGTTGAAATCTCAAATTTTTTTCATAAAAATACCAAGCATGAAATGAACATATCAAAGAGATATTATACTACAATGTTACTTAATTTAAAGTTCAAGAGATACCAAAACATTGTAGAGATCATGCTAGGTTATCAAGTGCATTTTTCTATAAAGAGTAGTATAGATAAAGCATTAGAATCCAATACTCATGAGAAGAAGTGTTATGAAAGATAATGATGTGCACATAAGTGTATTTTGGGCAATGTTAACAATTGATTTAAATCATCAAAATACAAGACATATGTAAAGTAAAGTGCACAATAAAACACAAGTAAATTACTTTCACACACTTTTAATGCACATAATTTTTAACAAAGTGGTGTAATAAACAAAGTTTGCACAAGACACTTTACTATTCTTTCCAAGGTGCTCAACCTCACAATGCTTATGAAGACTTATCAGGAGGTTCAAGTAGTGCTTGGTGGAGTTTGTCTACATATATAATTTTTGTTCACATTTGTGAGACAACATTCTCCGAATACACTTGTTTTGCAAACCAAAATTTTTAACTTAACCACTTTTCTAAATTTCATAAGTGCAATTCAAATGTAGTGTAGGCAATAAACTTATGCAAGTTTTAATTCATTGTACAAATATAATACACAAGCAAGCATTTTTAGATTTAGACACACATGTTGATTACCAAAATAAGTGAGTGAAATGTATCATTATCAATCATAAAACATTTACTCATACTTAGAGGCATGCTAAGCTTGTATCTACATATTTTTCAATACAATTGATGCACTTTAAATAGATATATCAAAGCATGATAAGCAAAACAATGTTCATAGTAATTTGAAGAAATGAGGTTTAACATTGTAAATAATTCTAAATAATAGAATTCATACATGCTTGATATTTGACAATAAAGATCATACAGTTTTTTTTGTTTTATCATTTTTTAAATCAAATAAAAGCAAAAAATCAAAAAAAACATATTTTTGTAATTTTTGAATTTTGAACTTTTGTAGTTGATTTTTCATAATATAAAGAAAATGAAAATAAAATAAACAGAAACACAAAATTAGATTTGTACACATAAACTAACATATTTTTGTGGATTTGTAGAAATTTTAAATATCTGATTATTGATATTGATTAAGTGTCCTTAAAGTAGTTCCATGCTGAAATTTCAGAATTTTTGGAGATCTCTAGGTGGATCAAATTTGCATGAAACTTTGGCTTTTCAAATTCTTATGTTTTACAAAATCATTTAATCATGAAGATTATGAAGACACAAGAGGACATTTTTTATTAAACAACCCAAAATATGCATGATTTAAGTGATAAGTAAATAAAATGATCATGCAAAGAGTAATATAAGTACATCCTAAGATTAAAGATTACCCCAACTAAATTTCTACACCCTAGCCCCGTACTAAGTGATGGATGGGCATGAAGAGCTGCACGCATGCCGTATGTTGGGGTGTTAGTCCCATAAGCACACACTAGAGAACACTCAACCTAGCACTCTTTCCCCTCAGTGCCTCGCAAGGCCCCACTGGAACCCTCCCCGGTTAAGGACAAGACATGTCTTATAAGTTAGGTCTCTAATGCATACAACCCTACGCCCCCGCTATTGTGAGATATGAAGTCATAGGTGAAATAATCTTTTGGAAAACCTATGCTTTTAAATCTAAGGGTTGATACATAAACTATGGGTTTTGTTTAATGTGATGAGTTATATAACGCCGCATAGTTTATCTACTTTTATGAGATGACGATATGAGATAACTAGCACAATTACTAATATTCAATAAGTGATAAAGCTAGTATGATGAGTTTTGGGTTTAAAGTCATGTCATAAGATTAATATTAATATTGCATGTATTCCAAAATAGAATTTCAAATTATAGATCTAGAATGGAGTGATGATTTAGTTTGATTTATACTTTCATTACAAAGTTGATTCTAGAGTCTACAAATATGAGAGATACATGCAATCACTAGCAAAGCAGATCAATACATCAAATAATGTAAAGAAAACATTATTCATAATTTTTATCATAAGATTCATAATTCCTATTATCAATTTGAGATATGTCTTGATAGAACATGAATTATGATTTATGATTAAAGAGAATTTTTGCATAGAATATATGTTAGATCATCATGATGTGTGTAAATTCTAATTCTTCTAGACTTATGACAATATGAATTGGTGATTTTCGTTTGAATGAGCACGTTTGAATTGTAAGTCTAGAAAATGATGATCAAGCTATCATATCAAAGACAAAGATCACAAATATATAGTTTTGCAATAAAATGTCATTCAATAATTGAATTTATTGATCTTTGGTTTTGCATGATAATATATGATTTATGAAACAATATTCATAAATATTCTAATGATTAATTCATAAACTATGTGTTTGTTGGAATTTTAGTATTCTATATAATTTCAAATCACATAGTTATCATGATATGTTAATAACATTGTAAATGTTAAACCTAGCATATAAATTTAAGTACAAATTAAGAAGTGATGCTAGAATGATACATTTGAATGCAATGTTATTACATAGAATTAATGGAGATAATGTTGCATGTAATATGAGATGTTTACAAATTAATTTTCTTTAGACCTATAATGAAATGATTACACTTTTGATTTGATCTTAATGATATAAGATGATTATAAGGTCTAAATTACATGCAAACAATGGTGACACACATCACACATACTATCTAAATTAATATATGAAACAATTATACATAGGATATCATGTGATGAAAAAATCCTTAAACATAGAAATTTTCGAATCAAGCGAACTAAGATAGCATTTAAAAACAGAGTTGAAATTGGGCAAATTGACAGCACCAAACAAACTTAAATGGGCAAGTTTAGTTTGCCGATAGATGGAGATTTCTGTGCTCTTTCTGAAAAGATATTAAACGCGAAAAAACGGACGAGCGGATCAAAAGATTTGGTTATTTGAAGTTTTGATCAAAAACTTGCTTTTTGAAAGATTAAGCATGCGTTTAGATGAATTTTTGTTTTCGATTTTATTTGATAATATTTTTCATAATAAGGGCTATCAAATGCAGCAAATAACATAGAAAGTAATCAAACTGTTGCGCATTTTAATTTTTAGCTTAAGGCCCTTTTAATAAACCAATTAAATCCATATTTAAAATTAATTTCATTAGTCTTGAAAAATAGTTTCAATATTCTAATTATAATGTTAATTCAAGACATTCATGGGTAAAGGATTTAAAAGGATATATATAACAAAAAAATGAGAGGTAGGTCTCTTTTTTTTTAAAATCATATGACTTAATGTTCAATTTTAATTCAATTTGATTTGATAAACATTTGGCTTAAAATGTAAAAGTCATATTTCATAATATATCTAAGTGACCTTAGCGTGTTGGCTCAAAAATAAGAAAAGCAAATAAAAGAAAAAGCAATTAAGCATATCATGAAGTAGAGTAATGATATTTCATATTTAATTTATTTCTACTTCATGCAATACGATGATTCTAATGAATAAGAGATTTAGGTATCCAAAGGGGACCAAGTGGGATGATTCATTTGGGTACCCAAATACATCGAGTAGGCTTTTGGAGAGAAAGTGATGAATGGGCCTTTACAAGTAGAGTTAGTGTTTCATTTTTAATTCTGGGCCTCCATTCATACTTTGGTTGTTTTTCTTTTAAATTCATATTATGATTTTATGACATCTTTATATGATTATATTTGTTTGAAAAATAATTCATTTGTTATTTATGTTTATTCAAATTATTTTTCAAAATAGATTGATGATGATAATCATAATGAATTTTATTATATGGATTCTTTGAAAGTTTATAAGAGTGATTGTCTTTCTTTAGAAGTGATTGTTGAAAGAGTGGGTTACAATATATTTTAAAAGATTGATTCTTATTTTGATGATTTTCATTTCCACTCTTTCTTATAGACATACTCTTATAATATGAAGGATTATATTTTATAGTTTGATTTTCATGAAAAGGAGTTTTTAAATTTGAGTCATGATTGAAAATATATTGAGACTTATAATAATGACTCTTAAGAATTTTGTGAGGATCATAATTCTTTTTGAAACTAAACTCATTTTGATTTAAAGTATGAAAATGATCCTTTTTAGAAATGATTTTGTAAGTTAATTTATCCTTGTTATTCAAAATCTTATGATGAAATTCATTACATGACATTTGAAATTTTTCAACAAAAGATTTTAATTGTATTAACTTACAAGATAAAGCATCATTTTCAATTATCAATTTTTCATTATGCCTTTTAGAAATTAAGAGCCCTTTTTCAATTTCCTTGAATTTTTCTTTTAATAAATTGCAATTAAGACAAGGAATAGGAATTTTAACTAAAGAGCGTGAAAGAGAATTTAACACATCAATATTTGATTCTACGTTATCGTTTGCTTTTAAAGATTTATTTTCTAAATGTAATTTTGAATTAGCAATTTTTAACTTTAAAATTTTACGTTTAGCAATTTTAAGCATACGAGATGTAGAAATAGAATTTTTTACAAAAAGAGAAGATTTAGATTTTCTTACCTTGCAATAGTTTCCGTCTTCTCTTTCGCTTGATGTGTTGCCAACAAATGAGTCCAATATTGTGACGTTGTATTCTTCTTCCTCCAAGCATGAGTCCTCATCGATTTCTTCTCTTGGATCCATAAGGAATTCCTCGTCGATTTCTTCTCTTGGATCCATAAGGAATTCCTCTTGTTCATCATCTGTAGAAGGAAGACTATAAGTATTCTCAAGAAATTTCCAAACTTCATAAGCAGTAGGAAGTGTATAAATTAGTTTGAAAATATTTTGATGCAATGCACAATATAGACTATTCATTGATTTGGCATTTAAGAACATTTCATTTTTATTTAAAGTACTTGGGGGTATTTTAATAGTAATATTCCATACTTCCATATCCAAAGACTTAAGAAATTTTTCCATAAGAAATTTCCACCCATTATAATTTTTGCCTTCAAATAAAGGTGGTGCTAAAGATTTTTCATTTATAAGAAAATTTCCCTTACTAGAAGAAGCGAGATCATGAGACGCCATAATTCCCGGCTGTTAAACCGATTTGGAATAACCTACTCTGATACCACTTGTTGGATCTTACGGCGCCCTTAGAGGGGGGTGAATAAGGGAATTAAAAGTACTTTGATATTTTTCTAATATATTATGATAATTTTAACAGATAAACAAGTAGATTTTTAGACAACTCAAATAAGCACTTAGAAAATCATAAGAAATTGGAAATCAAATTTTATTTCCACAAGTGATGAATACAAAGGATTGTCGATCTTAATAAAGCTTAAAATCAAGGCTATGATAAAAATAAAATTCTTTTCAATTTACCGGTCCTTCAACCAAGGATCGGAAGGCTATCACTTGTCTCTCCCTAGACCAAGCCCAAGCCTATCCTCTAGATCTTCCCAAGATCTAGACGTAGCACACAAGACCACGATTTCTCACCAAGCCACGCAAGGACTTGGACGCTCCGCACAAGGAAGCGATTTTCCCCTAAGCCACGCAAGGACTTAGACGCTCCGCACAAGGAAGCGATTTTCCCTACCAATACAAAGTAAAATGTATATAAATGAAAATACAAGATAAAATAAGAACTCCCTAGAAATTCAGATCTCTGAAAGGAAGGTTGAAGCCTCGAGATGATCCTTGATGTAGAAGCGCGCCCGATCTCGTCTTCAATTTCAAACCTTATCAGCATAAATGGGAGTTCATGAGGTTCTGGAGCTCTCTGGATGGAATGCACTCAGGAAGGGACTTAGAATCTTCAGAGCCTTCAATGCACAAACACAAGGAGGCAATTTATAGAAAATTGTTGTCGCCTGGGCGACAGTGACTGTCGGAATTTTCCGACAGCGTTAAACTGCCGCTGGAGTGGCGACGTGCGGGCAGTTGCTGTAACCGTCAAGCTGTCGCCTGGGCGACATCGATGTCGGATTTGCCGACAGTGCAAAACTGCCGGTCGTGGTGCTGTCGTGGGCAGTTGTTGTAACCTCCGAGCTGTCGCCTGGGCGACATTGCTGTCGGAATTCCGATAGCTCAAAACTGACTTTCGTCGAGCTGCCGTGGAGGGAAGTAGTTGTAACTTCTCTGCTGTCGCCTGGGCGACAGCGGCTGTCAGAATTTTCCGACAGTGCAATTTTCCCACATTCAAATTTAGCTCCAGCAAAAATGTGAACATCTCATACCTGTTACCTGCACACCATTAATAAAAATATAATCAAATACATTCGGGATTTGTTATTCTCAAACCGGACGAGTGCGGAACGCATGCTCCAACAGAACTCTCATGGGAGCGTGAGCAGACCATGATGGAGGAGTTCCCCGAGCTATTTCGGTGAAGTTTATCTCTCTTTTTCCCCTTTTTGTAAAGACCTTTTTGGATATATATATATATGACTGTTTTCACAAATTTCGGGACGAAATTTTATAAGGAGGCGAGGGTTGTAAGACCTCAAAACAGAAAGTTGGAATTCTGGAATCCAGCGTTGTCGCTGGCGATAGCGGCTATCGCCCGGCGATTGCGTTCTGTCGAGAAGGCCTCTGCCGAGAGGCTGTCGTGCGACGGTAAGTCTAACGCTGGCGACACCGTGACACGTGTCATACACTGTTCAAAGCAGTGGCGTTGACTGGTCGGAGTCGGTTCTTTAGAGCTGTCGCCAGGCGATAGCGCTACCGCCCGGCAACAGTGGAAATTTGTACTTGGCGGCCGAAATCGTGGGCATTGATGGCCAATTGACTTTAGGGGCTGATTGTTGGCTAGTTGGCTCGGGAGGTGGCGTGAAAAGGCCAAAACCCCTCTTCTCTTCATTATTCACTAAGGGTTTTGTTTTGGTGAGAAGGAGGAGCTTGGTAATGGTGATGAATAGGGTTTTCCAACCCTAGAGCTTATCTTTGGTGGAGGTTTCCTACACCGAATCCCGATCCGTTGGTGGCTACGCGTAGAGGAGGGCAAGACGCTCCTTTCTAACCGTGCCAAAAATCAAGCTATGGCCTCGAAGCGACGTCTAAGGGTAACGATCCTTTCTACCCTCTTTTGGACATGTGTTAGTCCATTTCCGTGCATCTTTGAGGTCCCTACCCAAAAGGGTGAGGTCGTGACCTCCGACGGGTGGATTCGTGTTATCCCCGTCAGATCTTGCATTCATGTAGAGTCCATGTGTGGAATGGACGTAGGCGCGCTGTGTGAAGCCCATTCGAGACGGTTCGTCCGGATTGGTGATGCTTTTTGATATTATGCGTGCCAGGGAAAACTCCGTGTTGATATCCTGCTTCGTAGGACTAGAGGGTGCTACTGCATACGCAGCAACGCCTGGGGGTGTGCCTCGGGAAGCACCCGAAGTTAGGAACAGAAATGGAGTTCTGTTCACTACCGTTGGCGTTAGCGTTATCGCCGGGCGGTAGCTCCCAGACTTGGTTCTGGTGATTTTGTGCGTTCTGAGGCAGTGGGAGTGCTACTGCATGTGCAGCAATGTCTGGGGGTGTGCCCCGGGAAGCACCCACAGCTAGAAGCCAAAATGGTGTTTCTGTGCCTTATCGCCAGGCGTTAGCGTTAGCGCCGGCGACAGCTCCCAGACTGAGTTCTGGTGATCTTGTTGTGCCCACCTGTAGAGAGGACCTGAGGCCTGTGTGCCCGACCTGTGAGGGTGTCCTGGTGGATGACTTAGCGGCCCATAGAGCCGGCTAATTGAGAATACCTGGGCTGAGGGGATGTCATACCCGCTTTTCGTGTTGTACAACGAGAGCTGTGAACAACGGGCATTTGGCGAACCTAAAACTGCACCATTGCAGCACCTGATTAGTAAGGCTTGTAAAGCATGTCGGGAAGCAATGGGAAAGAGTCTTCGGACTACGGGATGTTCACAATTAAAGCACGGGAGAGCCCTGGTATTCGGGCCACCGACTTTAGCCTCGAAGGGCAAAGCCATCAAGAGTGGATGGTGGTGGAAGGCGGAGTACACCAAAGAGTGCCTGAGAGCACGAGACGTGGAGGCCTTTCCCACGTTTGTGATTGATGCATATGTATGAATTGTTGTGGGCCGTGTCAGCCGCTTCATTCTGTTATATATATATGATGTGATGCTCTTGCAGGGACGGGAAACTGCCACCCCCTCAAAGGGGTGGGGTCGTTATGATTTGGTCAGCCGTTGCTGACCGTTGCCCTGTTTTGCTACCGTTTTTGGTGGGCTTGTTGTACAGGTGCTGGACCGAGCGGGAACATAGCGAGCTTATAGGGGGCTGAAGCCCCTGCGCTGCTGCGGCCCTTGAAGTTTTTTGATGTCCTCTTGTTTTTCATGTATGGCCGGGCTGCGCGCCGATGTTGGTAATTTGTAAGGCCGGCGTGCCTAAATTTTGTGTTGTAAAACATTTATTCCTATTTAGTAAAAGTGGACATACCCAGTATGGGTTTTGGGGTTTTTCTTGTCTCTTTTCAGCTTCCGCATAGAATGCTCTGAGTTAGGCTTCGTTGTATAGCGTCGTTCGATATTTCAATTAAGTGATGTTCCCGTTTGTTTTGTAGTATATCGCGTGGGGCCCCGGCCGGACCCTCTGTTATATGCTCCCGAATGGATGGGGGCGTTACAAATGTAGTTGCTGATTCAATTAGTGTTCTATTTTTCCTTTCAGCTACCCCTTTTTTGTTGAGGAATTCTAGAAGCAGAGAAACATTGCTTGATCCCTTCTTTTCCATAGAATTCTCTCATCAGAAGAGATTCAAACTCAGTGCCATGATCACTTCTGATCAATGAAACTAGAGTAGAGTACTCAATCTTGATGGACCTGAGAAAGTCTGTCAGAACACTGAAGGTGTCAGACTTGTTCCTAAGAAAGAACACCCAAGTGAATCTTGAGAAGTCATCTACAATAACTAAAGAATAATGCTTCCCTCCTAGACTCTGTATTGCAGTGGGTCCAAAGAGATCCAAATGCAGTAAGTACAGAATCCTAGGTGAATCACTCTTGGATAAAGATTTAAAACTGCTCTTGGTTTGCTTTCCTAGTTGACAAGCCTTGCAGAGTCCTTCCTTCTTGTATGAACCAGAAGGCAGTCCTCTAACAAGATTGTCCTTAGAAAGCTTAGATATAGTTCTAAGGTTAATATTGTTGGAGTTACCATTATGATCTAGAAGTGGTCAAACATGTAGTCTCACTGCCAACGCGATATGAGCCTGCAGTGCCGCACATAAGAGCATGTGGAGAAGTTGGAAGATTGACTGTGTTGGTAAAGGTTACCAATCACCATATAGAATCAGGGAAGTGTAGCAAATGTTGCTGTCGGAATTCGTCGGAATTCGTCGGATATGATTCGTCGGAATTCGTCGGATTCGTCGGATTGTTCCGTGGAATCCCGACGAATTGTTACAGAGATCCTTAACTCAGCAAATGTTGCTGTCTGATATGATTCGTCGGAATTCGTCGGATTGTTTCGTGGAATCTCGACGAATTGTTACAGAGATCCTTAACTCGGCAAATGTTGCCGTCTGATGCGATTCGTCGGAATTCGTCAGATTATCCCGTGTAAACTCGACGAATGCTGATTCGTGAAATCCCGACGAATTTATACAGAAAGAGTTCTTTTTCTGTATGGACTGCGGATAGCGATTCTTTTAGGTCTGTTTATACTTCGGCTATAAATAGAACTTAATCTTAAGGGTTCATGACGCTCTTCTTACGCCTCCTGGAAGAAGACCCGGCGGAAGGTGTTCCGCCCGAACCCTAGACGGAAGGAGTTCCGCCGCCCGTTCGCCACCGCCGACCTCCTCTCCGACGATTGTCGCCGGTGTTGTTCTTCCTGAAGCGGATCTAGCAATCCGTGGAAGTGCAAGAGTCCAGTCTTCTTCTCCCGGCTCGTGTGGATCTCTGTAGAGACGTAGACATAATTCTACGTGAGAACTCTCTTTGCCGCCGACAGGAATCTTCTTCTTGGAGCATCTAGGTTGGATTTGATCCAATCCCTCAAAGGTAATTTCATACCTAGCAATTTTCTTAACTTCTTGATTCAATATTCATGGCCCGATCCAAATTCTTTTTGGGTTATTCTGTTTATTTCCGCCGCCCGTTCACCACCGCCAGGGGCGCTGCCCCATGGACCCCGTTAGGGGCTCTGCCCCTAAGACCCCGCCAGGGGCGCGACCCCTTGGAACCCCGCCAGGAATGTCTGGGATTTTGTGGTAATTTCTAATTGTTAGAAATTGTTGTCTCCTTAGCAGTAACCGTCCCTCAAGTGGTTAATGAACCCTTGTATTGTTTTGGATTTTGAATCCAACAATGAGAGACGAGTTTGTCTACTGCTTTAAGTCGAGCTGTCTTTGCCTTTGTCCAATGCATGTAAATATGAAGATTTGGAAGAGTTCTAAATGTCCAGATTTAGCCCTTTCGTCTGTCAAAGGTTGATAGTCTTATGTTGTGCACATAAGGGATGCATGTGGATTTTAGAAAGCTTGTTTTTCTGTGGATGTGCACTTTGATCAAATGTTGATCATGGTTAAGTGTTAACCTATTATTAAAATTAAAATTCCTTCATCAAATATTAAGTGTTCAGATGCCTTCCGATGGATGACACTCTTCCTGCCTCGATCGATGAAGTGTGGGCTT
Organism: Dactylorhiza incarnata; assembly: GCA_033032865.1. Lineage (NCBI taxonomy): Eukaryota > Viridiplantae > Streptophyta > Magnoliopsida > Asparagales > Orchidaceae > Dactylorhiza > Dactylorhiza incarnata. The sequence goes on from JAWHQI010000015.1 coordinate 11,681,842, forward strand.
GCCAAAGCAAGGTGCATTAATCTATCTTGGTAAGGGTGCGAGCGGATAATTGTGATATCCCACTGTCGACATCGGGTCTAACTTAACTAGGTGACCTCAAAGGTTGAGTGCCTAGAGGCATATGGTTGGGATGCACCATATGATGGATGCGAATAAGGAGTTATTCACCAGCCATACAAGAGTTGCATGAGGATGCAATTGGCAAGCGTTGCCTACCTAAGTAACCGCATTATGAGAGGAACGCCAAAGCGGACTCGTGGTGTTGGTGAAATACGAATCTTGTCCACTAAGAGAGTAGCTCGCATGGACTCTCCGAATTGATAGTGAGGGCTATCAATTTGAATAAAATAGTGGGAGTATTTAATTGAAGTCCAAATTAAAATAAATTGTATTTTGAAATTTTGGTACTGATTAAATTCTGCATGAATTCTTGTAGAATTCCATGGCAAGTGGTTCACATTCCACCTTGTCCCTAAGAGCTATCCTTGAGAAGGACAAGCTTAGTGGGACGAATTACATGGACTGGTATAGGAACCTGAGAATTGTTCTCAGGCAAGAGCGAAAGCTCTACGTCTTGGAAGAAGAAGCCCCCGAGGTGCCGACCGGGAACTCGTCCCGTGTTGATAAGGATGCTTATAAGAAGTATACCGATGACGCCTTAGACGTCGAGTGCCTTATGCTTGCCACCATGAACTCTGAGCTTCAGAAGCAACACGAGAACATGGGGTTCAAGGAGATTGACGAGCACATAAAGAAAATGTTTCAAGGGCAAGCTCGTCAAGAGAGGTTCGATGTCACGAAGGCATTATTTCAGTGCAAAATGGGAGCTCGAGACTCAGTTGGTACTCACGTACTCAAGATTATTGGGTATATAGAGAACCTGGAGAGATTGGGTTTTCCTCTGGGTCAAGAGTTGGCCACAGATCTTATCCTGCAATCGTTGCCGGATAGTTATGAGCAGTTCGTCTTGAACTACAACATGAATGAAATAGACAAGACACTGCCCGAGCTCCTAGGCATGTTGCGAACTGCCGAGATAAACATGAAGAAGGCCAAGCCTGCTAGTCCCATATTGATGGTACATAAAGGCAAGGGTAAGGCCAAGGGCTTCAAGAAGACGAAGGTGGGACCTAAGTCACATCTTGAGCCCAAATCCTCTGCGCTGAAAAAGAAGAGCAGCATGAAGGAAGGGAAATGCCACCACTGTGGCAAGGCTGGTCATTGGAGGAGGAATTGTCCTTCGTACATTGAGGGTCTGCAGAAAATGAAGGGAGGTATGACTTCCGCTTCGGATATTTACGTTGTAGAGATAAACCTTTCTGCTCCTTCATCTTGGGTATTGGATACCGGATGTGGTTCTCACATTTGTACAAATGTGCAGGAATTGAAAAGGAGAAGATTGCTGAGTAAAGGAGAGGTGGACCTGCGCGTCGGCAATGGAGTAAGAGTTACTGCTGTAGCCGTAGGGGTTTACCGTCTTTCTTTGCCCAGTGGGCTTGTAATAGAACTTAATAATTGTTATTATGTTCCGGCCATAACTAGAAACATTATATCCATTTCATGCTTAGACATGATTGGATTTTCATTTATAATTAAGAACAATTGTTGTTCTATATTTAAGAATGATGTTTGTTATATTGTAGCTCAATTGTTTAATGGTCTTTATGTTTTGAACCTGGACCATCCGATCTATAATGTAGATAATAATAAAAGACTAAGAACAAATGACTCAAATCCTACATATTTCTGGCATTGTCGTTTGGGCCATATAAACGAGAAGCGCATATCCAAGCTCCATAAAGATGGACTATTGGACTCATTTGATTATGAATCATTTGAGCGATGCGAGTCTTGTTTATTAGGTAAGATGACTAAAGCCCCTTTCACTGGTTATACTGAGAGGGCTGAGGATCTCTTGGGTGTTATACATAGTGATGTATGCGGGCCCATGAGTTCTATGGCTAGAGGTGGGTATTTCTACTTCATTACATTTACTGATGATTTCAGTAGATACGGATACGTGTATCTTATGAAGTGCAAATCCGAAACTTTTGAAAAGTTCAAAGAGTGTAAGAATGAAGTGGAAAACCAATTGGGTAAAAAGGTTAAAGCACTCTGATCTGATCGAGGTGGCGAATACCTGAGTCATGAGTTCCGTGATCATCTGAAAGAGTGTGGTATTGTATCACAGCTCACTCCACCTAGGACACCGCAGCATAATGGTGTGTCTGAGAGGAGAAATCATACTCTGTTAGACATGGTACGGTCGATGATGAGTCATGCAGACTTGCCTGTTTCCTTTTGGGGTTTTGCTTTAGAGACTGCTGTAATGACACTGAATCGCGCTCCAACGAAAACGGTTCTAAAGACACCATATGAGATATGGACTGGGAAGCATCCTAGTATGTCATTCATTAAAATTTGGGGTTGTGAGGCATACGTACGACATCAAATGCCTGACAAGCTGGAACCCAAATCAGATAAGTGTTATCTGGTGGGATATCCTAAGGAAACGAAAGGATATTACTTTTACCTACCGTATGAGGGCAAAGTGTTTGTCGCAAGGACGGGTGTCTTCTTGGAGAAAGAGTTCTTATCAAGAAAGACGCAAAAGGTAGAACTTGAAGAAGTTCAAGAACCACAAGTAGTGAATGAACCAGAGTTGGATTCTGAGCCAGGACTACAAGATGTTGTAGCTGGAGAACCTGCTCAAGAGACACAGGTCCTACGTAGATCTGGTAGACCAAGATTTGAGCCTGAGAGATATGGATTTCTCGTGTCTCAAATAGGTAATGTGTTGCTTATGGATCATGATGATGAACCAGCGACCTACCAAGAGGCTATGAATGGACCGGACTCCGACAAATGGCTTGAGGCTATGAAATCCGAAATGGACTCTATGTATACAAACCAAGTTTGGAACTTGGTGGAACCACCTGAAGGGGTACGACCCATAGGGTGCAAGTGGGTCTTCAAGAAGAAGACCGACATGGATGGGAATGTACAGACATTCAAAGGGCGACTGGTGGCTAAGGGTTTCAAGCAAATTCATGGTGTTGACTATGATGAGACCTTTTCCCATGTTGCCATGGTAAAGTCCATTAGGATATTGCTTGCTATTGCTGCGTATTATGACTACGAGATCTGGCAGATGGATGTCAAAACGGCTTTCCTAAATGGAAACCTCCTTGAGGAAGTGTACATGACACAACCCGAGGGTTTTGTATCCCCAAATGAAGCCACTAAAATATGCAAGCTGAATAGGTCCATCTATGGATTGAAACAGGCCTCTAGAAGTTGGAATCTTCGTTTTGATGAGAAGATCAAAGAGTTTGGTTTTGTCAAGAATGAGGATGAACCGTGTGTTTACAAGCGAATCAGTGGGAGCATTGTTGTCTTCCTGATATTGTATGTAGATGACATACTGCTGATCAGGAATGACATACCTACCCTGAAAGTTGTTAAGAACAACCTAGGGAACTACTTTTCTATGAAGGACTTGGGTGAAGCGACTTACATACTCGGTATTAAGATCTATAGAGATAGATCGAAGAAGTTGCTGGGTTTGACCCAGAGTACATACATTGAGAAGGTGTTGAAGCGGTTCAACATGCTTGAGTCCAAGAAAGGATTTTTGCCCATGTCTCATGGTGTAAATCTCTCTAAGGACCAGTGTCCAAAATCTTGTGAAGATAAGGACCGCATGAAGTTGATTCCATATGCTTCGGCAATTGGGTCAATCATGTATGCAATGTTATGTACTCGACCCGATGTCTCTTTTGCTTTGAGCATGACTAGCAGGTATCAGTCTGATCCTGGTGAATGTCACTGGATAGCCGTGAAGAATATCCTGAAGTACTTGAGAAGGACTAAGGATGTATTCTTGGTGTATGGTGGAGAGGAAGAGCTCGTTGTAAGTGGTTACACGGATGCCAGCTTCCAAACTGATAGGGATGATTCGAAGTCTCAGTCAGGGTTTGTGTTTTGCCTGAATGGAGGAGCTGTGAGCTGGAAGAGTTCCAAGCAAGAGACAGTTGCTGATTCTACAACTGAGGCCGAGTATATCGCTGCGGCAAATGCAGCGAAGGAGGCTGTATGGATTAGGAAATTCATCGACGAGCTAGATGTAGTTCCTAGCATTGTTGGTCCCGTAGTTCTCTACTGTGATAACAATGGTGCAATTGCACAATCTAAGGAACCTAGATCCCATCAGCGCTCCAAGCACATACTTCGGCGATTCCATCTTATTCGTGAGATTGTCGAACGAGGAGATGTGAACATTTGCAGAGTGCCGACTGAGGAGAATATTGCAGATCCACTAACAAAGCCTCTCGCGCAGAGAAAGCATGATGGTCATACTAGATCAATGGGTATACGATACCTGAGTGATCAACTCTAGTGGGAGTCTTGTGGGTTGCATGTAAAATATATATTCTGTTGGCTATTTATTATTTATTCATATGATGAATTGTGTACCAATTATTTCCTTTTACAATTAATGGAAAGTTCTTTTATTACGATATACTGTTTCTATATGATAGAATAAAACTCGTGATAAATACCCTTAGAATGTTCGCTTCTATAGGACATCAAGTACGTGACTTGAATGTGAGAGTCTATGATTTCGAAGCTTCATTCTTAAAAGGTCCCTGGTCGAGGTATCATCGTAGAAGCTAAGGGTGATGATGATACGTTAAGACTAGCATGTGTGTTGACTGATGACCGGTTCTCACAGGTCATGATATTGTGATATCAAGTCATCACGTGGGTACTTGTTAGTGAACAAGTTGTACTGGACAGACCCAACATGAGACTACTTTGTGGATTGTTACTTAAAAGTGTCACAAGTAGGTCTCATTTGACAATGGTGTTGTGGTCCTTTGACCTGAAGTCACAGCATTCATCGAGTGAGGAAGAGCGTGCTTTGATGTCATCTAAAGTCTTCCTTGAAGAAGGTTGATGATAAGGATGGTCATTGGGTACGTTACGAATCATTTGGGTGTTTGGGTGTGAGCAGATATGGGATTTGTCCTCCTATATAACAGGAGTTGCATCCATGGGCCCCTTGATGGAATTGGACTGAGAAATGCATGGCCATGCTTGGTTGAGTCAATATGTGATATTGAGCTTACCATTCTCTGGAAGTCCGTTCTAGATCAAGAAATTTGGATTGAGCTATTAAGAGGGTGACACGGTCCATGCCTCTAGTTCTTTCCGGATGTAAGGGACAAAGGGACAAAGACAACGCTGGAACATTGGTCATGAAGGCTTATGAGTTATGAACTCTTATTGCTTGGGGAGCAATGATGCATTGCTAGAAGCCGCTCATTGTTTGTGAGGTTTTTGTTTGATACTTTCAAGATCAAGTGGGAGACTGTTGGAGTTACCATTATGATCTAGAAGTGGTCAAACATGTAGTCTCACTGCCAACGCGATATGAGCCTACAGGGTCGCACATAAGAGCATGTGGAGAAGTTGGAAGATTGACTGTGTTGGTAAAGGTTAGCAATCACCATATAGAATCAGGGAAGTGTAGCAAATGTTGCTGTCGGAATTCGTCGGAATTCGTCGGATATGATTCGTCGGAATTCGTCGGATTCGTCGGATTGTTCCGTGGAATCCTGACGAATTGTTACAGAGATCCTTAACTCGGCAAATGTTGCAGTCTGATATGATTCGTCGGAATTCGTCGGATTCGTCGGATTGTTCCGTTGAATCCCAACAAATTGTTACAGAGATCCTTAACTCGGCAAATGTTGACGTCTGATGTGATTCGTCGGAATTCGTCGGATTATCCCATGTAAACTCGACGAATGCTGATTCGTGAAATCCCGACGAATTTATACAGAAAGAGTTCTTTTTCTGTATGGACTGCGGATAGCGATTCTTTTAGGTCTGTTTATACTTCGGCTATAAATAGAACTTAATCTTAAGGGTTCATGACGCTCTTCTTACGCCTCCTGGAAGAAGACCCGACGGAAGGTGTTCCGCCCGAACCCTAGATGGAAGGAGTTCCGCCGCCCATTCGCCACCGCCGACCTCCTCTCCGACGATTGTCGCCGGTGTTGTTCTTCCTGAACCGGATCTAGCAATCCGTGGAAGTGCAAGAGTCCAGTCTTCTTCTCCCGGCTCGTGTGGATCTCTGTAGAGACGTAGACATAATTCTACGTGAGAACTCTCTTTGTCGCCGACAGGAATCTTCTTCTTGGAGCATCTAGGTTGGATTTGATCCAATCCCTCAAAGGTAATTTCATACCTAGCAATTTTCTTAACTTCTTGATTCAATATTCATGGCCCGATCCAAATTCTTTTTGGGTTATTCTGTTTATTTCCGCTGCGCCTACATATGATGTATGGTTCTAGAAAAACCAAACAAATATGTCCTAGCCTTTTATGTCATAATTCATTTGTTTTACTCATTGAATTAAATAAACAAATATCTGAGTTGGTAGAGTCAAAATTGACTAAATAAATATTTCCATGCATGTCTAATACCAGATAACACATTAATGTTTTTATTATTGGTAATAAGACATAAGGAATGGTTAAAAGTTACCTGATAACCTTCATCACATAACTAGCTTATGTTAATGAGGTTGTGCTTGAGACCATTGACATAAGCTACCTCTTTGAAGGTAACTGCTCCAACTTTGATTTGTCCATATCCTTTGGTTTGTCCACAGTTGGAGTCTCCAAAAATCACTTTGGGTCCAAGCTTTGCCTTCTAATTGCTTAAGTTGACCTTGTTTCCTGTCATATGCTTTGAGCAACCACTATCCAAATACCAATGTTCTTTTATGTTTGGATAGCCTTGTACCTGCACAACAGAAAAAATAAACTAGTTGTTTTTGACCCAGATTACCTTGGGTCCTATTGTCTTACCACAAAAATCTGAAATATAAGAAATCTCAGGCTGATCCTTATAGCCTTGTGGATGATATCTCCTTGGAGGAATGATCCACTCAGTAAAATGATTTTTAGTTTGTTGAGAATAAGAATTCTTTTTGAAATTCAGTATATTTTCCGTTTGACGAATTTGGATGAATTCATCGATCATCGTTCGACGAAGTGAAGTGCTTTTGTCGAGCGTCGTTCTAATAATAACTATACTGAAGGTCTGTCTTCAGAGTTCGGCGATCTCTGTTCAACGAAATGAAGTGATTTCGTGGAGCTCCGTTCGACGAATTTTGTTGAATTCCTTTATTCTTAACATCCTTGCTTGAGATGTTCTTATCAACTACTACTGCCTCTTTGCTCTTGGCAGAAATGAATTTTACTGGTGTAGATAAAAGGTTCTTCTTAAGAAGATGTGGCTCACTTGATGATGCACCCAAGCCCAGTTTGCCACTTAGTCTGGCATTCACTGTGTTTGTGATGTCCATCAGTTTGATACTTCTCCCATTTAGGGATTCTTCAAATTTCTTAGCTTCAGATAACTTGTTCTCAATGAGAACAATGTGTTCTCTGGAGGCAGCCAGTTTCTTTCTTAAGATTGGCATTTTCTTCACTTATTTGGTTCATTTCAGCCAACTTATTTCTGAGAGAGATTATCTCTTTCTCGGATTTGATTAAATCTAAACAAAGAGCTTTGAATTCATCTTTAATTCATTTGAATTGAAATCAAAGTTTGAGATTACCTGATCACTGTCAATTTCAGGTTCTGATTCATCTGAGTTGTTTCCTGAGGCATTGATAGCCATCATGCAGAAGTTTCTTTCTTCTTCATCATCACTGGAGCTGGATGATGATGCATATTCTGACTCACTGCTTGAGTCATATATATTCATCAAGCATTGATCCTTCTCATTTGAATTTTCTTCATCTTCAGAAGAGCTGGATGAAGATTCTGAGTCTGTTTCACTCAAGATTCAGCTACAAAGCCTCTTCCCTTATGTTTGTGTTTGTGGAATGATGACTTGCTGGAGTGCCTCTTTTCTTCTTTCTCTTTTCTTTTGTCCTTCTTTTGATTCTCTGGACACTCAGGTAGAATGTGTCCAGGTTTCCTGCAACCAAAACAAATAATTTCTTTAGAATTTGATTTGTCATACCTTGGTTTTTCTTTTGATCTGGAATCCTTCTTTCTGAAGTCTTTTCTAGCCATTTTGTAGAACCTTTTGACTAGTTGGCTCATAAACTCCATTTCTCCTGGAGCTTTGTCTTCCTCTTCAGTTGCTTGAAAAGCAATACTTCTCTCCTTCTTGGATGCTGGAGATGAGGTAGATTGTTCAGCTTCTCTAGTCTTGATAAGCTGCTCAAAGGACTTTAGCTTGCCTAACAAGGTCTCAGTAGAGATCTCATTATGGCTTCTGGCTTCCTTGATTGGCCAGATCCTTGAGTCCCATGTGCTGGGGAAGCACATTAGGATCTTATCATTGACTTCAGTGATTGAGATCACTTTGTCCAAAGTTTTCAGCTCATTAATTATGAGACTGAGTCTATTGTACATATCAGCAACAGTTTCAGTTTCTCCCTTTTTGAAATTCTCATATTGAGAGTAAGGTGAGATCTTCTGTCTTTTCTCTCATCTGCAGATCCTTCAACCATGTTGTTGAGGGAAATCCAAATATCCCTGGCTGTGGTGCATTCCACAACCTTGAAAGACTTTAATTAAGGGTAGCTAATCACCTAGAGGGGGGGGGGGGGTGAATAGGTTATTTTAAAATCTATTTGCAATTCATGGTTAAATCCTAAATGAATGTGAATGATGATCAGAGCTTTCAAGAAACAAACACAAACACACAGAATTTTATAGTGGTTCCCCTATCTTGGGTAATCCACTTTCCCCCTTCTCCCCTCTAGCAGTGTGCTAGATAGGTTTTATATCTTCTCCAGATCTCAGACCACCAAAAAGGTCTTACGGCTCAGATATCAACAGATCTTACAGTCTCAGATCTCAACAGATCCTACACTCTCAGATCTCAACATATCCTACAATCTCAGATCTCAACAGATCCTACCTCAGCCTTTATAACAATAGGCTTACACTCAGATTCACCCTTGAATCTTACAACTCAGATCACAACTGATCCTACACCTCAGATCCTTGAAAGATCCTACACTCAGATCTGACAACTCAGATCCTACAGAAATTGAAAGAAGTAGAAATATCACTTAGACTCAGATTCTCCAATGTATTGAGTCTTCTTGATCTATCTGAAAGATCAGACAGAAATCTTCAACAGAACAGCAACAGCGAAATGGTCTTCTTGAATTGCACAGGCTGTGATGACTGTTCTTCTTTAGGAAGACAGATTCTTTCTCCTTGACCTTCTCTCTTCAGAAATAATATAAGCACCAGATTGCTGAAGGGATTTATTTAGTACGATTCTGAAAGAGGAGATGGCTTCTTCAGATTCTTCCTCAGATTTTCTCTCGAACAATGGAGAAGATAATGGCTTTGAATAGGAATGTTAAAACTGTTAAATCATTGGTCATGCCTTCTATTTATAACCCGCCATCCGCGACATCTGAGACGCTCCTCCACGTCAGCATGACGTTAGATCTTCAAAGGTCTTTAGTGGCTTCAGAATTGACGAGGAGTTTAGACATGGTCATCATCTCAACATGGCTCAGCTTGCTGTAGACGTACTGTTACACATTTCTTAACTCAGAGCTTTTCAGGAAAAGGGCGTTGAGCAATGTGTATCTCTGTCGACGCTTTTTCTATAAGGTGTCGAGCGATGTGTAGATGCTCGACACTTTCTACTCATACTGAAACTCTCAAAGCCTCCTTAGGCGACGAGCAATCTTTAGTCGTTCAACGCTTTTTATCTGTAGGAGTCAAGCGATGTATAGGATCTCGACTCCTCTTAACTTTGCCTTCACATCTAGACTCTTTTTGCTGACGTTGAGCTAACTGAAGTTAGTCGACACTTCTTATTCTACGGCGTAGAGCGATATTCCTTGGCTCGACGCTTCTTAACTTGGTCTCAGATCTTCAACGACCTTGCCTTTTTGAGACAGCAGACATGGGTCGACGCTTCTGGGTCACAGGCGTCGAGCGATGTGTAGTGTCTCGACGCTTGTGAACTTAGATGAATTTCTTGAGCACCTAACTTGACCTGATCTCCTGCACAGTGATTCTAGAAAGTATATTAAATAAATTCTGAGGTATATCTTTGACTTAGGAATGAACTTCTCCAAATCTAGGACATTGTGGGCAATGGTCCCAACAATCTCCCTCTATTTGAAGAAGTCATAACCTTAGTCAATGATATACCCCTTTTCCAAAGATAAACAATATTTTCTACACAAGCAATCACAACATGATGAATATAACACTTTATAAACTCAAATTACCATAACATTCTAACAAAAGAAATTATCTCAGACATGATTTATAACATGAGCACAAAGTCACAAATTACATGATCTACATCACAAGCAATTCAGAATAAATCATGTAAATGTAAGGAAGAATGACATCACATGCATATATATATATGATGATAATAAGAAATAGTTTGCTCTTGGAGCTCATTAAGATTGTCCAAAAATATATCAAATACATTCTGAGAACTTCTTAAGAAAAATTCAAATCCTATTGTTGTTCAGATTCCTTGATATCTATTCCTCTCTTGACTTTCTTGGATAGGGCTTCAGCAACTTCTTTCGTTCTCTTGAAGTAGCCAAACGGCTTTGGGAAATATCTGATTGGCTCATTATCACTTGCCTGAACTTTCCCAGCCAACTTGCCAGCTTTGAACTTTATCTTCAGCTCCTTCTGATCCCTGTGCTTCAACCACTCAGCTTCAGAGTACCATTTCCCCCTTTCTCCTGGATTACCTTTCACAGCTTCCCATGCTGCCAGAATCATTTCCCTTGATAAGGGAGACCAATGTTCATAATCATCCCTTGATTCAACTTCTTCTCTGAATTTCCTTTTGCTAGATTCTACTTGTTCATAAGTAATGTTCTTTCTCTTGTGCTTGTCTTCAGGACTGTACATCTTTGCAATTTGCTTTTGAATTTGTGTAGGAGATGCAGGCTTGGTTTCAGAGCATTGATCATCATAGTTTATGGGAGGATAGCCTAAAGTTTCTCTTATGGAATTGGAGGTCCATACAGCATGCTCAGTGCTGGCTTTAATCATTGACCTCTCCCCCTTTATGACTTCTTCTACTATATGATCTCTTAGAACATTTTTCTGAAATCTAATTTGACCCTCCAAATGATTTACTCCTCCTTCAATAGTTTTCTTAACCTTAAGAAGATGATCATCAATGGTAGTTGTAGTCATTTTTACTTGATACTTTAGGGTAGAGGAGCTCTCATCAATCTTGGCTAGCATATCAGCATCATGTTTTTGCAACCTTGCTTCTATTTTGGCAGTGCCTGTTAGAATTTGAGCAACTTGTTATTTGTATAACACCTGCATATTATTGCTCAAGATTCCTTAATTCTTTTGAACATCATCTGCAGTCTTTGTAATATCTGTTTGTGTTGCTTTAATAGCCTTTGAAGTCTCTTTGATTGAATCTAGCTGTTCAGTTGTATAATCCACAGAAGCACCAGCTCTTTTGAAGAATTTGACCATTTCCTCTCTCAGTGCATTCATCTGAAAGTTGACTTCAAACCTGACCAATTTCATTTGAAAATCTACATCATTTTTCATTTTTGTGTTGTTTTCCTCAATGTACTGCTCCAGTAATCTTCTTTGATTGTTAAGCAACTCCTCCAGCTGAGGTAGTATAGGACTTAGGTCCACATTAATTTCTCTTGCTACATCAGCATTGGTACTGCTGTCTTCTTTGATCAAAGAGTCTTCTCTATAGCTCATATGTGAGCTGGAGGATTCTATTTTGATAACTTTCTCATCCTTTTTCTTTTGAGATTGAGATCCTTCCCCCACATTCATAGCATCAATATCAGGAAATTCTAGATCAGGGATCTCTGGAGCAGGGATCTCATGCTGAGACTCCCCCTCAACTGATGCAATATTTGGATCAAGATTCTTAGGAGCAGGGATCTCATCCTGAGCCTCCCCCTCATCTGGTACATTGTAGATATTAGTATTATCTTGAGTAGGGATCTCATCTGGAGCCTCCCCCTCAAATGATGCATTATCTGGATCAATATTCTTAGAAGCAGGGATCTCATCTTGAGCCTCCCCCTCATTTTTAGCAGGGGATACAGATTGACCTCCTCTCTCTTCTTCTTCCTTCTCTTTCGCATCTTGTACTTTGTTGATCTTGTCAACCCTTTTCAGTATTGGATCAGTACCTGTTTGTGTGTCAGGAATACTGTCCCTGGATATTTCATCTTCTTTTTCATCAGATGTTGTGAGATAGGGATTGTGGATTGGGGAGGATTTCGATTTCCTTTTGGAGGATGATGAGCTGGAAGAGACCCTCTTCTTCTTTTTCTTCTGAACTTTCTTCTGCTTTGGAGAAGATTCTGCTGGTGGATGACTTGATAAAATACTTTCCCATCTTTCTAGCATTCTGATGTCCATTTTCTTCATATGATTTATTTTTGACCCAACTTTATTGTTTAAAGAATCTTGAATTACCTTTACTAGATACAAAGACAGTATCCTACCCATGTTGTGTGCTTGGATACATTCGATCACTCTATCAAACACTACCCTTCCCCAATCAGTTCCTAATGTATGGATAATTCTGGTCAGTAAGACGAACATTTTCCTCGAAATTTTATCATGGGACCCTGTTTTGCATAGCAGTCCCTTTCCTATTATATCTGTCAGCAGCTTTCCTCTTGAGTTCATCCCTTTCCTCAGCACACTACCAGAGATTTCGTGTGATGTTTCAATTCCACACCATACTTGGGCTAATCTTATTTGCTCAGAACTCACCTCTTCTTCTTCTTCATTACTTTTGAGTTTGGCAGTTCTAGTGCCTTAGCGAGTCTTGTAGGAGAAATCTTAATATTCTTACCATTTACAGTAGTTTTAAGCTTCGAGTTGGCGGTGTCTATTACTTGGTTGGAGAATAGTACTAAAACCTCTCGTTTCCAGATTAGAGACGATTCAGATAGAACGAATTCTAGCCCTGATTTGTAAATTAGCTCGATGGTTGTCTTGATTTCCTCTGGTGCTGCTTGGAATCCATTGCGAACGAGCTCGCCTCCTTCGTAAAGGTAATCACTGCTCTTGGGAGGCATTGTAGTTGTTGATTTTTGATTGAAAGTGTTGATGGAGAGATTTTCTAGGGCAGATAATTTCGAACTGGGAATTATAGGGCATAGGTACTGACGAAGTGTCTTCCCTATTTATAGAATTTCTAGTTCAAGAAGATGAATAGCCGCGCGCCAGACTTGTTTAACAAAATTGATCAATTGGTTCAGATTCACCCTGTCGAGATGGCCTTGCTCTTTTCGTACAAGCGTTGAGATTGCTTGACGTAAGTTATCCTCGCTCGACGCCATTTATCTTCGCTCGATGCCAGGTATCTTCTCTCGACGCCAGGTATCTTCGCTCGACGCCAGGTATCCTTGCTCGACGCCAGTTATAACTCCACTCACCTTTTAGGACTTAATTATTATTTTCATTTATTTATTTCATTTTCTGTACTTATTTGAGAATTGTCATTTATTCTAGCTTTATTTAATTTTGTTTCAAGACAACTTCATTCCATTTTTAGCATTCCTAATTCAATTTTGAAGTTATTGAATTTTGTTTCATCCAGGGGTTTAGTGAATATATCAGCCACTTGTTTGTATGTGGGGATATATTCAATTGTGATGTCTCCATTTTCTACATGTTCTCTAATGAAGTGATATCTAATTTCTATGTGCTTTGTTCTGCTATGTGATACAGGGTTATTAGCCATAGCAATAGCACTAGTTGAATCACAATATAAAGGGGATTTACTTAGCTGGATTTTATAGTCTTGGAGTTGGTGATGAATCCATAGTAGCTGAGCACAGCAGTTTCCAGCTGAGTTGTACTCAGATTCTGCTATAGAGATAGCTACACTGGTCTGCTTCCTGCTACTCATAGATATTAGCCTTTTGCCAAGGAATTGATAGGTGCCTGATGTGCTTTTTCTGTCCTCCTTGCACCCTACAAAGTCAGCATCTGAAAAACCAGTCAGTTCAAAATCATTGCTTCTAGGATACCAAAGGCCAAGATTAAGAGTACCCTTCAGATATCTCAGGATTCTTTTGACAGCAGTGTAGTGAGATTCTTTAGGGTTCACTTGGTACCTAGCACACACACATGTTGACAACACAATGTCTGGCATGCTAGTAGTTAGGTAGAGCAATGAGCCAATGATGCCTCTGTACAAGGTTTCATCAATAGGTTTCCCTTTGTCATCCTTGTCCAGTGACATGTTGGCTGCCATTGGGGTTTTCATGACAGTGGAATTTTCCATTCCAAACTTCTTGATGATCTCCTTGGTGTACTTGGTCTGAGAAATGAAGATTCCTTCCTCAGATTGTTTCACTTGGAGTCCCCAGAAGTATTTGAGCTCACTCATGCTGCTCATTTCAAATTTCCTTTGCATAAGGCTTGCAAACCTTTTGCAAAGGTTATTATTAGTTGAGCCAAAAATTATGTCATCTACATATATTTGTACTAGTAGAATATGACCTTTAACTACCCTCAGAAACAATGTCTTGTCTATCTTTCCCCTTGAGAATTTGTTCTCAATGAGAAATCTAGACAATGTCTCATACTAGGCCCTAGGTGCCTGTTTTAGTCATACAAAGCTTTTAGTAAAAGATAAACATAGTTTGGATGAGTAGAGTCAATAAAACCTGGGGGTTGTTCTACATATACTTCCTCCAGTATTGTTCCATTAAGGAATGCTGACTTCACATCCATTTGATATACTATGAATCCAATATGTGCTGCAAATGCCAGGAATAGCCCGATTGCCTCCAATCTTGCCACAGGAGCAAACACTTGATCAAAATCTATGCCTTCCTCCTGTCTATATCCTTGGGCAACCAACCTTGCTTTGTTCTTGATAATCACACCATTTTCATCCAGCTTATTCCTAAATACCCATTTGGTCCCTATGACTTTGTGTTTCTTTGGTCTTGGAACCAATATCCAGACCTTGCATCTTTCAAATTGATTTAGCTCTTCTTGCATAGCCAATATCCATGAAGGGTCCTTATTGGCTTCATCAAATTTCTTAGGTTCTATTTTGGATAGGAAGTTGTGATGCAATGCCTCATGTATTGAGTTCCCTCTTCTGGTTTGCATACCTTCATTTGGATTTCCTATAATCTGTTCTTTGGGGTGATCCTTCAGGTGCTTGGTTGCATTTCTCCACCTCTCATTCTCCCTTTGTGATTCTGGTGCATCTATTTGAGTTGGCTGTTCTAGAGGTTCTGGATGTTGTAGTTCTTTAACAGCAATTGGTTCTTCATGATTGTCTTCTTCTTGAGACTCATCCTCTCTAGTCACAATCACAGTCCCATTAGTTTCTTCATTGTCTTCAATGTGTTGTTCATTGATATTCATCTCCTTCAATTTCTGTGTTGAACCTGCATTACTAGAGAGACTTCCCAGATCCTTATAAATAAGGCTGGTTTCATCAAATACAACATGTATATATTCTTCTATCTTATTTGAGCTTTTGTTGAAGATTCTATAGGCTTTACTTTGAGAGCTATAGCCAACAAAGATTCCCTCATGGGCTTTTTCAGCAAACTTAGTGAGATGGTGTTTTCCATTATTTAATACAAAGCACTTACTTCCAAATATTTTGAAGTAGGCTAAAGTGGGTTTTCTACCTTTCATCAACTCATAAGGGGTCTTATTCAGTCTTTTGTTGATAAGTGCCCTATTCTGCACATGGCATGCTGTGTTTACAACTTTAGCCCAGAAACACTCAGGAAGAGAGGAGTCACTCAGCATACTCCTACTGGCTTCAATGAGAGTTCTATTTCTTCTCTCAGCAACCCCATTTTGTTGGGGAGTTCTAGGAGATGAGAACTCTTGTGAGATGCCTAGATTTTCACAAAATTTGGTCATTGCACCTGACTGAAATTCAATCCCATGGTCACTTCTAATTTTGACTACTGTATTTCTTATTTCATTTTCGATTTGCTTAACAAAGCTAGTGAATACTTCTAGAGTATCTGACTTGTGTCTTAGGAAGAATACCCATATGAATCTAGAATAATCATCAACAATTACAAGGGTGCAAATCTTTCCTCCTAGGCTATGAATTGGCATTGGTCCAAATAGGTCCATGTGAAGTAGGTATAGACGTCTAATGGAATCCTTCTCACCAATTGGTTTGAAGGATGACTTGGTTTGCTTACCCATTTGACAAGCATGGCAGGGACCCTCCTGCACAAACTTCCACTTAGGCCCTGCTCTCAGTAGATCTCCTAAAATGAGCTTATTTATAGTCTTATGGTTTATGTGGGCTAACCTTTTGTGTCATTGCACACTACTAAAGACTTTATTTTCAGCTACTAAGCATATGGGATTTACTTGTTCAGAACATATAAAATTTAAGCAGTAAATGTTGCCACTCCTAGTGCCTGAGAGAATTATCTCATTCTTTTTCATTATTAGGCACTCATCCTTGTGGAATGAAATGTCATACCCAAGATCACATAATTGACTTATGCTGATGAGATTGTGTTGCAATCCATCAACATAAGCAACTTTGGTGATGGTGACAATTCCATTTGTGATTTTACCATATCCTTTAGTCTTACCTCTGCCAGATCCTCCAAATACAACCTTTGGTCCATTCTTCACAAAGGTATAGTCATTCAGTAGACTTCTTGTTCCAGTCATGTGCATGGAACACCCACTGTCCAAATACCAGATAGGAATTTGATTGGTCTTTGGACAAACCTGCAATAAGAAAATTACTTTTTCTTAGGAACCCACACAGAGTTGGGTCCTATAACCTTGTTAGTATTAGCTGGTATCTTTACTTGTTGTTTGATCCTTTGTGCTGTGTGTGTTGCCACTGGTCTGAGTACTGGTTTCCCAGAATTAATTCTTGGAACAGTTGGGTTGAACCAGCAGTCAAGAGCAAAATGGTCAACCTTTCCACAGCACCAACATTCATATTTGTTATATCTCCTTTGAGGTCTTCTCACCTCTTTGGGTTGACTCACATTTTGTTTAGTTGCCTTATTCAATGGAGTTTTGTAAAGTGTTTCAAAATTTGCTTATTCAGATTTCTTGACAGCAGTAGTTTTCACTACTGGTCTCAGTTCCTCTCCTTTGAATTTGGTGTTTGCTCCAAATACAAAGGAGTCATGATGAATTAATCCTTTTTCTTTGTATAGATATTTGGCATCACTAATGCTTGGTTGAATTGAGTGAGATTTGCTAGTGGAACACTCACCCTTCCAATGCTCATGCACACCCTCTAGATCATGCTCATTTGTGATAAGCATGGCTTTGTTGAATTGTATAGGTTGCATGGGTTCCTTGTCATTATTTTTAGATTTATTTTCTGCCTTCCCATTGTAGCCTATGTCACATCTGTATTGTGCAGAGAATGTGTCTATTATGGGAAGGACAGTTTGTGGTTTTGAGAATTTTGCCACAAGCTTCCTTTCAGCTAGGAGTTTTGCCTCAAGTTCTTTTATTAATTTCTCCTTAGTGCATAAAGTCTGAATGTGAATGATAGACATAACTTTTAATTTGCTAAACTCCTTGCTTACCTGATTCAGCCTCTCAGCTGCCTCAGAGTATTGGGAGTTAGTCTTCTTTAGTTCAGATATTTCTTTATGTAGCTTCTTGTTATGCCTTTTACTCTTTTTGAAGACTTTAAGAAGTGACTCATATTTCTCAACAATTTCATCTTCATGAAAGTTAGATTTTGAGTCACTCTCATCAGAAGAAAGTGAATTTGCCTCAGGTTTAGAAATAGTTTTATGTTCAGTTTCAGAATCAGATAAAGGAGTTCTATCAAGTACCTTTACATTGGAGATTGTCTCCTGATCCTCTTCATCACAGAGGGACATGAGTCCTATTTTTTCTTCTTCATCCTCCTCACTATCAGACTTTGATAGTGGGGATCTTATCATAGGTCTCTGGTTCAGAATGTCTTCACTTTCATGGACAGCCATCAGTGCTATGAGTGCCTCTTCACTGTCTGAATCAGATGATTGAGACTCACTGTCACTGAGAGTGACTTTGCCTTTCTTGGCTATTAGGCTCCTCTCATGTTTCTTGTCAGACTTGTGCCTCCTCTCATCAGACTTCTTGTTGTTCTTTCTTTTTGATGGACAATCAGCAATCATGTGCCCAGATTTCCTGCATCCAAAGCACACAATTTCTTCTGAATTAGATTTATTATGCTTAGAGTTATGCCTGTCCTTCTTGGAATCTGGTCTGGATCCTTCTGAGTAGTTGGAGTGCTTCTTGGATCTGGATGACTGAGAAGGACTAGTTTTCCAGTGCTGTTTTCTTCTGAGCATTCTTTTCAGCTGTTTGGTGAAGAGTGCCAGTTCACTATCTGATATTTCAGAGTCAGAATTACTGGTCTCTGATTCTTCAGATTCAGATGGTATCCTGGGGGGGTGATGACATTCTTTCTTTGCTTCTCTTGGAACTTTCTGCTTTTAGAGCAATGGGGTTTTCTTTGCTGTGTCCTTCTTCAGCTTTTCTGGTGTTCAGGTGAAGTTCATGGGACAGAAGTTTCCCATATAGGTTCTGGGGCTGAATATTTCCCAGATTTCCCATTTCCCTGATAGCACAGATCTTGATGTCCCACTCTTTATTAAGGGATCTCAAGAATTTATCATTTAGCTCATAGTCTGTAAATGTTCTTCCATAGGTTTTCAGACCATTGACAATTTTAAAGAATTTCTCATAACAAATAGCTATAGAGTCCTTCTTGTCTTGTCTGAAAGCCTCATATTGCTGATTCAGAAGAGACTTCCTGTCATCTCTGACCTCTTCAGTTCCTTCCATATAGACAATGAGAGAATCCCACATTTCCATGGAAGTTTTACAGTGCACTAAATTCTGGAAGGTTGAATCCTCAATTGCACTCGCAATGATATTCTGAGCTCTCTTATCCATGGTGGCCAGAATCACTTCATCTTTAGTCATCTCAGAATATGTTTTGGGAGTCTTGATATTTCCATCTGTGAATGAGACCTTCATTGGAACAAAAGGTCCTTCTAGTACTGTGATGTATATCCTAGGGTCAGAGGCTTCCATGAATAATCTGACCCTTTCCTTTCAAATCCCAAAGTTTTCTTTTCTACAGATTGGTAACTTCATTGATATGAATTCCTTGTTCCCTTCACTGTTAGCCATCACGACTTAACAAATCTACCCTTAGGAGGTCTTGTTCAGGCTGTTAAACCTTTCCTTGAACAGCCTACCTCTGATACCACTTGAAAGACTTTACTTAAGGGTAGCTAATAACCTAGAGGGGGGGTGAATAGGTTATTTTAAAATCTATTTGCAATTCTTGGTTAAATCCTAAATGAAAGTGAATGATGATCAGAGCTTTCAAGAAACAAACACAAACACAAATACACAGAATTTTATAGTGGTTCCCCTATCTTGGGTAATCCACTTTCCCCTTTCTCCCCTCTAGCAGTGTACTAGATAGGGGTTTATATCTCCTCCAGATCTCAGACCACCAAAAAGGTCTTACGGCTCAGATCTCAACAGATCTTACAGTCTCAGATCTCAACAGATCCTACACTCTCAGATCTCAACAGATCATACAATCTCAGATCTCAACAGATCCTACCTCAGCCTTTATAATAATAGGCTTACACTCAGATTCACCCCTGAATCTTACAACTCAGATCACAACTGATCATACACCTCAGATCCTTGAAAGATCATACACTCAGATCTGACAACTCAGATCCTACAGAAATTGAAAGAAGTAGAAATATCACTTAGACTCAGATTCTCCAATGTATTGAGTCTTCTTGATCTATCTAAAAGATCAGACAGAAATCTTCAACAGAACAGCAACAGCAAAATGGTCTTCTTGAATTGCACAGGCTGTGATGACTGTTCTTCTTTAGGAAGACAGATTCTTCCTCCTTGACCTTCTCTCTTCAGAAATAATATCAGCACCAGATTGCTGAAGGGATTTCTTTAGTACGATTCTGAAAGAGGAGATGGCTTCTTCAGATTCTTCCTCAGATTTTCTCTCGAACAACGGAGAAGATAATGGCTTTGAATAGGAATGTTAAAACTGTTAAATCATAGGTCATGCCTTCTATTTATAACCCGCCATCCGCGACATCTGAGACGCTCCTCCACGTCAGCATGACGTTAGATCTTCAACGGTCTTTAGTGGCTTCAGAATTGACGAGGAGTTTAGGCATGGTCATCATCTCGACATGGCTCAGCTTGCTGTAGATGTACTGTTACACATTTCTTAACACAGAGCTTTTCAGGAAAAGGGCGTTGAGCAATGTGTATCTCTGTCGATGCTTTTTCTATAAGGTGTCGAGCGATGTGTAGATGCTCGACACTTTCTACTTAGACTGAAACTCTCAAAGCCTCCTTCTTATGCGACGAGCAATCTTTAGTCGTTCAACGCTTTTTATCTGTAGGAGTCAAGTGATGTATAGGAGCTCAATGCTTCTTAACTTTGCCTTCACATCTAGACTCTTTTTGTTGACGTTGAGCTAACTGAAGTTAGTCGACACTTCTTATTCCACGGCGTCGAGCGATATTCCTTGGCTCGACGCTTCTTGACTTGGTCTCAGATCTTCAGCAGCGACCTTGCCTTTTTGAGACAGCAGACTTGGGTCGACGCTTCTGGGTCACAGGCGTCGAGCGATGTGTAGTGTCTCGACGCTTGTGAACTTAGATGAATTTCTTGAGCACCTAGCTTGACCTGATCTCCTGCACAGTGACTCTAGAAAGTATATCAAATACATTCTGAGGTATATCTTTGACTTAGGAATGGACTTCTCCAAATCTAGGGCATTGTGGGCAATGGTCCCAACAAACCTTCCGGAATGTCATCAGACATTGTCTGTGCCAAGATATTCATTGCTTTGGCATCTGCACTTCTTTGTTTCTTTTGTGCATCTGTCCATTCAGGAGGTGGAACAGCATTATTATTTGTTGTTGCTGTCTGGAGTAGGGGGTCCTGTCAAAATAACATTGAAAATATCTTCATCAATAGAGTTCATATATAATTTGATCCTTATCTTCCATAATGCAAACTTATTGAGATTGCACATAGGAGGTCTTGTGCTTGAGTATTCTTTGTTCTATGCCATGAGTTTTAAGCAAAAAGAAAACTCTAGAGGAAATTAAGATCTAATTAATCTTTGGATTCAGGTGTTAGCCTGTAAACAATCAACCAACCTCTGATACCAATTGAAAGTAACCTCTGATAGAAGTTGATTAGATCTTAGATATACTCTAGAGGGGGGGTGAATAGAGTATTAAAAGTTTTTCACTTATTTTTATAGAGGAATTAAAATAGTGATATTTATATGTGTATAACAGAGTGATTATGAAAACAAATAAAGAACACACAGCACAGTACAGAAGAATAAACACAAACATAGAAGACACAAGGATCTATAGTAGTTCCCCAATAAACCTGGGTACATTTACTCTTCTACCACCCTTGGTAGGAATCCACTAGGTATTTGATCAGGTGCTCTATCACCAATGGGTTTTTGATCAGGTGCCCAAACACCAACCACAGGTTTTTGATCAGGTGCCCTGCCACCAACCACAGGTTTTTGATCAGGTGCCCTTCCACCAAAGGGTTAACATTTGAAGGGAGTTAGAACCCTGTACAAGATGGGATAAAGAGGGTTTATGGAGTTCTTCTCTGTCAACAAGCTGAGAGAAGACTAGTGGATTTGTGTTGATGTAAAGCTCCCCTTGTCTGATAGAAATGGTTGACAGTAAGAGGATGGAGCTTTCACTTAAAAGAGATATCTTCCTTGATAGCTGATGAATCTGAGAGACAAAGTTTCTCATATTTGTTGTTGCTTTTTGAAGATTAGAACTTGCAGCAAAAAACTGAGAGAAGATTTGTGTTGTTGTTCTCAGAGAATGAAAAATTGCTGCTGTAGAAGATGAAGATCTGAAAACTTTTTCTTTCTGTATCTTTATCTCTCGACTATTTTTTTTTCTTCCTATCTTGCTGCTGTAATACTGTAATTCTTCTTCTTTTTCTTTCTCCTTAGAGAAATCTGACTGATTTGAAAATCAAATCTTTTTAATTAAAGAATAAAATAATCAGGAGGATTATTTCTTGGAACTACAAGCAAATCTTTAATTCTGTTTCCTTTTCAATAAATGTATCCTTTTCCAATAAGTCAAACAGCTACTTTCTCGAGAGAAGACAATGGAAATGAATAAATAAAAGGAAGGATATAATCCTTGAGTTATCTGGAATAAATAATAGAATTGATACGTTGCTGATTTAGTTGATCTGAGTTCAGAGAATAATATATAAATGATCTGTCTAGAAAATTCGTCGAGCTGAAGGTTGAGTTCGTCGAACTGAAGTTGGAGTTCGTCGAACTAAACATCTGTTACTGATTCGTCGAGCACTGTCTGGAGTTCGTCGAGCTCAAGTTGGAGTTCGTCGAACTGAAAGATAATCTGCTGAATCTGGCTGGAAGAATTGAGTTCGTCGATCTGAGAAGCACTTTCGTCGATCTGAACATCTTGTTACTTATTCGTCGAGCGCAGAGCTGAGTTCGTCGATCTCAAGTTGGAGTTCGTCGAACTGAAGAGATAAATCTGATAGACTGGCTGGAGAACTGAGTTCGCCGAGCTGAGAAGCTATTTTGTAGAACACAGAAAGGAGTTCGTCGAACTCAATGTGAAGTTCGTCGAACTGAGAAATAAACTTGATTCGTTGACCTGAAGCACGCCGTTCGTCAAACTCAGGATGGAGTTCGTCGAACGCGGTTTGAAGTTCGTCGAACGCAGAAACTTGATCTTTTCCTTAAGTTCTAGCAGCCTAAAACCTTAACCCTTAGACTATACATTGAGGTCAACTTAGTCCTAGTCAACAAATAGTGATCCTAGCCCAAATCAGTAATAGGGTTGTGTTGGAGCATGCGTTTCGCACTCTTCCGGTTTGATAATAAAAGTCCCGTTTGTATTTGATTCTATTTTTATTAATGGTGTGCAGGTAACATGTATGAGATGTTCACAATTCTGCTGGAGCTCAATTTGAGTGTATGAAAATTTCGATGTCGGAATTTTTCGACAGCTGATGTCGCCCAGGCGACAGCAGAGAAGTTATAACAACTTCCCCTCACGGCAACACGACGAACGGCAGTTTTGAGCTGTCGGAAATCCGACAGCGATGTCGCCCAAGCGACAGCTCGGAGGTTACAGCAACTGCCCGCACGACAACACTACGAGCGGCAGTTTTGCGCTGTCGGAAATCCGACACCGATGACGCCTAGGCGACAGCTCGGAGGTTACAACAACTGCCCGCACGACAGCACTACGAGCGGCAGTTTAGCGCTGTCGGAAATTCCGACAGCTGATGTCACCCAGGCGACAGTGAATTTCTATATATTGGCTCCTTTTGTTCGTGCATTCCAAGTATTGAGAATTTCAAGTCCCTTCCTGAGTGCATACGAACCAGAGAGCTCCAGAACCTCATCAACTCCCATTTGTGTTTAGAAGGTTTGAGATTGAAGACGAGATCGGGCGCGCTTCTACATCAACGATCATCTCGAGGCTTCAACCTTCCTTTGAGAGATCTGAATTTCTAGGGAGTTGTTCATTTCATTTTGTATTTTCATTTATATACATTTCATTTTGTATTGGTAGGGAAATCGTCTCCTTGTGCGTGACGTCTAAGTCCTTGCGAGGCTTAGGGAAAATTGCTTCCTTGTGTGGAGCGTCCAAGTCCTTGTGTGGCTTTGTAGGAAATCGTGGCCTTGTGTGCTACGTCTAGATCTTGGGAAGATCTAGAGGATAGGCTTGGGCTTGGTCTAGGGAGAGACAAGTGATAGCCTTCCGATCCTTGGGAGAAAGATTGGTAAACACAAATTGTAAAAGGGTTATTATCATATTTGTGCCTTGATCTTAAGCATTGCTAAGATCATATTATTTGTATGTGAATTTCATGATTATGAAATTATGATTTTTTTCTTTAATTGCAAATATGGTTGTTTAATCTTTGACTTAGAAATTTATTTTTGAATTAATTAAAAAAAAATTATATTGGTTTGAAATTTTTATAAGTAATTTTTAGAAAAGTAAAATTTGTTTTTAAAATTCTTAAGTAAAAATCATAATTTTTAAAAGGCCCTTATTCACCCCCCCCCCCCCCCCCCTCTAACGGCGCCACAAGATCCAACACGTGGTATCAGGGCGAGGTTACTCCAAAACGGTTTTACCACCGGGAGTAATGGCGCACAACAATCACGCGTTCGTTGAGGGGCAAGGAATTAGTAGCTCACCACTTTTTACGGGTACAGACTATAACTATTGGAAAACCCGAATGCGGTGTTTTCTAATTGCTCTCGACATGGAAATCTGGAATATGATCGAGACGAGTTATACTTCCCCAACAATTGTTGTACGAAATGTAACTATGGATAAACCCAAAGACAAGTGGGATGACAATGATAAATTAAAGTGTAAAAACAATGCAAAGGCCATGAATGCCTTATTTTGCGCACTAGATCGCACTGAGTTTAATAGAGCTTGTGCTTGCGATACTGCTTTTGATATTTGGAATCTTTTAGAAATTTCTCATGAAAGTACTTCGCAGGTAAAGGATTCAAAGCTATTTCAACTGGATTCAGAGTTCGAATGATTCAAAATGGAGGTGGGTGAAGAAATTGATACAATGTACACACGATTCACTAAAATCGTGAACGATTCAAAGGTGCTAGGTAAGGTTTTCTCCAATGGAAATTTAGTAAGGAAAATCTTAAGATCACTTCCCCAAAGTTCAATCCTAAAGTGACTGCAATTTCTGAGTCACATGATCTTAAGACCTTACAATTGGAGAGCCTCATTGGGAATCCAAAAACCCATGAAGTGGAGTTGAAAATCCAAAGCCAAGAGTACAATTTGGAGCCCAAAAAGAAGAGCTTGGCGTTGAAATCAAGAAGGGAAGTTGAGACTGAATCTGAAGAAAGTGAGGAAGATGAGGAAGGACTATTTGTGAGGAACTTTAAAAAGTTTATGAGAAATCCGGAGAGGAGAAATTCATTTAAAAGATTTTTCAAAAAGAACGATTTTGTCTACCAAAAAGGCAAAGGAAAAATGGAGAATGAAGAGGAGCGTCCGCTACCGGAGTGCTACCATTGCAAGAAGATTGGTCATATCAGAAGCAAGTGCCCAAAGTATCTGAAAGAGCAAAAAGCAAAGAGGCACGATAAAAGTTACAAGAAGAAAGTGTTAAAGGCAGAGACTTGGGATGATTCTTCGTCTGGTGAAGAAAGTGATTCCTCAACACAGGAGGAGGAAGAAGAGGCAAATATCTGCTTGATGGGGAAAGAAAATGCGTCATCTGACGACGATTGCAGTGTCCAAAGCGACACGGAGGTAACTCCTCCATCTTATGAAGATTTATATTCTGAATTTATGAAAACTTGCAAATTTTTGGATAAAAGCCTAAAGGAAATTGATTTTTTAAAGTCTGAAAATAAAGGTCTTTTAAAAGTGAACAAAAAATTATCAAATGAGTTGAAAACTATTGAGAAAGAGAATGTAACTTGTCAAGAGTGTGATCACTCTTCGACAAGGATAAAAGAACTTGAAAATACTATTTCTAAGTCCGATCAAAAAATTGATCTGCTTGTAAAAGAGAAAAAGGACTTAGAAAAAGTTGTTAAAACTTCTCATTCTCAATTAGAGAATTATAAGAAAAATGTTGCAAATAGATGTGGCATGATAGTAAAAGAAAATTCAATTTTAAAGTCCAAAGTAAATGAGTTGAACATGGCAATTGGAAAATTTGGTGTAGGAAAAAATCTCTGGATATGATTTTAGCCAACCAATGCCATGGGACAGCAAAATTTGGGCTAGGATACATTTTTGGAAGCTGTCGGAAATTTCCGACAGCTGATGTCGGAACCAGCGACAGCTCCAGGTTCAAAAAACCTATTTTTCAAAATGAAAATTTTTCTAAGTCCACACATAAAGATGTTTACACCAGCAAGAGTCCAGAGAAACCATTGAAAAATGGTTCCTCACCATTCATTGTATGTGCCAAATGTCATCGATTTGGTCACATCTCGGGCTCATGTTGGAAGAAAGGAAAAGTTAATGGTAAACAAATCTGGGTACCTAAGGCGTCCACCTATACAATGGGATCGACCACTTGGGTAACCAGATCTTTACTCTCATCATCTTTTTAGGTGTGCGTGCAGGCTAGGAACAAGGAAGACGTGTGGTATTTGGACTCTGGATGTTCAAAACACATGACGGGTGATAAATCAAAGTTCCTTGGTCTGGAGATGAAGAAAGGTGGAACAGTGACATTTGGAGATAATGGCAAGGGTAAAGTCAAAGGCATTGGAGTAGTAGGTAACGAAGAATTTAAAATTTCAAATGTTTTATATGTTAAAGGTTTGAAACATAATTTAATTTCTATTAGTCAACTATGTGATAAAAATCTAAATGTTTTATTTGACTCTAGCTCAAACCTTTGCAAAATTATTGATTCTAAAATAAACGAAATCGTACTTACTGCACCAAGAATAAACAATGTCTATACAATCACTTTTCATGATTTATCTCATTCTACACTTAAATGTTTTATTTCAAAGAATGATGAACTTGAATTATGGCATAGGAGACTAGGACATTCTAGTGCCAAACGCATAGTAAAGCTTTCTACAAATAAAATTATAAAAGGTTTGCCAAATTTGAATGGAAAGCTTTCTTCATTATGTTCACCATGCCAAAAAGGAAAATTTACAAAATCATCTTTTAAAAGCAAAAATGTTATTTCTACTACTAGACCTTTACATTTATTACATATGGACTTGTTTAGTCCAATTTCTACACAAAGTCTAGGAGGTAGAAAATATACGTTTGTTATTATTGATGATTATTCTAGATTTTGTTGGACATTGTTTTTAAATTCAAAATCTGATGCTTATGATGAATTTGTAAAACTAATTTCACGTATTCAAAATGAACTTGATTTAAAAGTAAAATGCATTAGATCAGATCATGGAGGAGAATTTGATAATGAAAAATTTATTTCATATTGTAATGAATTTGGGATAAAACACGAATTTTCCGCTGCACACCACAGCAAAATGGTGTAGTGGAGAGGAAAAATAGAACACTTCAAGAATTAGGACGTACTATGCTTTGTGAATTTAAATTGCCAAAATATTTTTGGGCCGAAGCGGTTAGTACTGCATGCTATATTATTAATCGTGTCATGATTCGTCCTACATTACAATTAACTCCTTATGAAATTTATTTTCAAAGAAAACCAAATGTATCTTACTTTAAAGCTTTTGGTTGTAAATGCTTTATTTTGAATACAAAAGATAACTTAGGCAAATTTGATGAAAAATGTGATGAAGGGATTTTCATTGGTTATTCTTCAACTAGCAAGGCCTATAGAGTTTATAATAAATGTACTAAAGTGGTTGAAGAATCTATTCATGTAAAATTTGATGAAAACATTTCTTGTGTAGAAAATACTAAAGTTGCAGGTAATGAGAAAAATAAAGAAGATGTGGAACAAAATCTGAGGAAAAATGATGATGATAATGATGATGAAGAAAAAGTGGAGAAAGAAGACGAAAAAGATGGTGAAGAAGAAGAAGAACAAGGATATGTACCTCCAACCGAGCTAAGGTTCTCAAAAGATCATCCGCAAGAACTTGTTATTGGAGAACCATTAAGTGGGGTACGTACACGTTCTAGTTTACATGAAAGTTTTTCAAATTTATGTTTTGTCTCAAATATAGAACCAAAAGATGTTGCCACCGCTTTAAATGATGAATCTTGGTTTCTAGCTATGAATGAAGAACTTAACCAATTTGGATTCTTGTAGATAGAAATAAAGTTTGGATTCTTGTAGATAGACCTAGTGATCATCCTGTGGTAGAAGTCAAATTGATTTTCAAAAACAAATTAGATAGTGACTCTAGGGTCACTAGAAACAAAGTTAGGCTTGTAGCGAAAGGATATAATCAAATTGAAGGGGTAGATTTTGATGAAACATTTGCACCCGTGGCACGATTGGAAGCAGTTAGAATTTTTGTTGCATTTGTTAGTCATAAAAGATTTAAATTATTGTAAATGGATATTAAAACTGCATTCTTAAACGGGTTGATTAAAGAAGAAATTTATGTTGAACAACCCCCAGGATTTGTAAATGAAAAATTTCCTAATCGCGTATATAGATTGTTAAAAACTTTGTATGGTTTAAAACAAGCACCACGAGCACGGTATGATAGATTGACTATATATTTATTACAAAATGGTTTTAAAATGGGTGGTGTTGATTGTACACTCTTCATTAAGCAAGTAGATGATGATTTAATTGTTTTACAAATCTATGTTGATGATATTATTTTTGGAGCCACTAATGAAGAGTTGTGTAATTATGTTGTAAAAATGATGGAAAGTGAATTTGAGATGAGTATGGTAGGAGAATTAAAATATTTCTTAGGATTTCAAATTGTTCAAAAACATGATGGAGTTTTTATTAACCAATCAAAATATATTCATGATGTTTTAAAACGATTTGGATTTGAAAATCTAAAACAAGCAAATACTCCTATGAGTGTATCTTTAAAATTAGGAAAAGATGAAAATGGAATATCAATAGATCAAACTTTATATAGAGGCATGATAGGTTCACTTTTATATTTAACTGCTTCTAGACCGGATATTATGTTTTCAGTTTGTTTATGTGCTAGATTTCAAGCCGATCCCAAAGAATCACATTTAAAAGCGGTAAAAAGAATTTTTAGATATTTAATTGGCACATCTAAACTTGGTTTGTGGTATCCTCATAGCAATGATTTTACTCTTTTTGGCTATTCTGATTCTGATTATGCCGGTTGTTCATTAGATAGGAAAAGCACTAGTGGCACTTGTCACTTTTTAGGCCCTTCACTCATTTCATGGTCGAGTAGGAAACAAAATTTTGTTGTCCTCCCAACCACCGAGGCCGAATACATCGCACTTGGTAGTTGTTGTGCACAAGCTCTTTGGTTGAAACAAACTTTAGAAGACTTTAATATTAAACAACAAACTATTGAATTATGGTGTGATAATAAAAGTGCAATTGATTTAACATACAACCCGGTCCATCACTCAAGGTCTAAGCACATTGACGTTAGGCATCATTTTATAAGAGACCACATTAAAAATAATCAGATTAAAATTTCATTTATAGGCACGGATAATCAACTAGCGGATATATTCACTAAACCGTTACCGGATTCCCGTTTTTCTATGTTTAAACTAGAATTGGGAATCCTGGACATTTCACAATGATTATATCACTACTTATGACCTATAAAATCAAAAATATCACAAAACCTATAACATTTTAAAAAGAAAAACTAAATTTTAAATCAAACCATAGAATTTGAATGACTTAAGAAAAATTCTCACATCATTAATATTACATAAAAATTGTCCACAAAAACAGTAGAAATCAACATAGGATCAAGTTCAGATAACAGAAAATGAAATCTGGGCAAAGTTCACTGTCACCCAGGCGACAGTGGATGTCGGAAAATTCCGACATCAGTCAGAAGCAGCACCCTGCTGAAAACTACTCAGAATCCTCATATCCAGCCCCGCTGCTTTCTGGACAGTCTTTTGAAGGTCCGCGTCTTACAGCCTTTCCACGACGAGTCCGCCTAATCGATTGGCGTGGCGGTTCTTCATCTGGAACTTCCCATTCGACCGCTTCTTCAGGAGTCGGCTTCAATTTCAGTCCCTTCACCAGAAACTTCATAAACTTCTGCATTCTACTGCGATCCTTCTTTACTTCTTTCTTGCGATCCTCGAATGAATCACGAAGATCATCTATAGACTCTCGTAGTGATCCTCCCCTAGGAATTGTAGGCTCTCTAATCTCTATTCCAGGATGAGGCTTTTTATGAGTCTTCTTCACTTTCATGATACCCGTATAGTATATCTCAGGAACACAATCATCAAAGTACGAATCTTTAACTATCCATTCATACTTCTTATATAGTATACGTTGAATTATAGCCCCCATTGGCAAAGTATGAATCTTCACCCATTTTGGATGTTTTAATCTAAAAGCATAAAGAATATGGGCAAGGATGAGATCCGCTACATCAAAGGGTTCCTCTTCCATAATAAAGTATGTAATCAGCGTCAATTGTGCTGTGATACTCCTTGTATCTCCACTTTTTAACATAACTGAGTTTCTCAATATATCTTGGACTAAATATGCATCAGGAGTGAGTGAAGAAACTTCAGTGATTAGGGTCTTCTTTTGACTTCCATGTAAACTCATGTTTACAAGAATCCAATCTCTATCATTTCTATAGCTCTCTACTATATCCGGCATATGTTCACTCATAAGAAGACCGAATTCCTCTCTAAGATCAACATGTGTAATTTCCACTTGTTGACCTTGGATTCTAGATCTCACTCCCCCATCCAATTCAGTGTAACTCGGGTCTTCCAAATGATTATAAAATTCTCTGATCAAGAAAGATGAGAACATATCTACTGAGATTACTGATATTATACCTGCATTAGCAAGACGATCATAGATATGATCGTGCTTCGGAGAGTCAAATTCTACATATTTTGACACTCCAATTATTGCTTTCTCAATCCCAGGGTAAACTTGATAAGAACTATGCGCATCTTCAGACATACTCCTTCGTGCCTTAGAACTGGAAGCCATTCTGCAAACATAACAAAACAAAAGTGAGATAAACAAGTTCTGTGCACTGGGACGATGTCGCCCAGGCGACATTGACTGTTGGAAAATTCCGACAGTACTCCAGTGAATTTTTTTTTTTATTTTTCAACTAGACTTCCAGATCTACTCAAAATCAAGCTATATTTCTGTTAATAAAAAAAAAATTCTTTGTAGAACAAAACTACATCTTCTCACATATACTTTACTATTCATCTTCTTCAACCTTCTTCAAAAGTAAAATCTTCAGTTTTTTAAATTAAACCATGTAAAAAAATACAAAACTTAAACCCCAAAAATCACAAAATTCAAACATATTTCACCAAGATCCACTTGGTTTACACTAGATCTACACCTTTTATACACAAAACTTCAAAGATCTACACCATTCATCAAAGGTAAAATGAAAAACACATTTTTTTTCTTTCTTTCTTCTTCTCTACTTTCAAAAATCACAAATCTCTAAAAAATTTTGAGTCAAAAACTTAAAAATAAAAAAACCATACCTTAGATCTAGGGTTGTCGCCGAACTCCGACAGCTTCCTCTCGCCTTTCAGTCCAGAAAATGATGCACAATAGGGTTTGACTCGGTTTTAAGCCGTATTTATATTTTTAGCTGTCGCCCAGGCGACAGTGACTGTCGGAAATTTCCGACAGCTCCCGATTTGCTTAATCTTCAGTTTTGGTCCCTTTGATGCTTTCCAATAGTTATATGTCATTATTAATGCTACAACTCATGAATTGATGCCAAACCATTTGTTTTTTATTTTTTTTTTAAATGGCTATTACATGATTATATGATTTCATTTCCACTCTATCATCGTATTGACACTCCTACTAAGTTGTTTAGACTATTGGAAATTGTTTTCGCATGCCTCTAAGTATGAGAAATTGTTTATATATAATAATGAACTATCACGTTCACTTCTTTTGATCCATACATATGTCTTTCTATTTAATATATACATGAATCATATTTGCTTTAACATAATACAATAGCACTTCATAAATACTACTTTCAACCTTGATTTGTTAGCACAACAAAATATACACCATCTTTTGCGATTCAAGTGAATTCGGAGATCCTTGGTCAATTAAAAAAAAATTTATAAATATCTCGAACTTAAGATATCACAAAATATGTGATCAAAAAAAAAATTGAAGACAAGGATACTCCACCAAGCACTACTTACCCTCCTGATAAGTCTTAATAAGCATTGTGAGGTTGAGCACCTTGGAAAGAATTGTAAAGTGTCGTGTGCAAAAGAAAAAATGATATTCTATTCTTATTGTGCTATATCTTCAAGGTCAAAGTTGTTTTTATATGCTTATATTATGTTTTCTATTCCAATGATCATGTCAATTAAATAATTTCATATGTTTGATCCAAGCATCACCTGTACACCTCATTATGTTATATAAACATTCATCTAATGAGAATTGGACCGAAACGATTCCAAATTTCTATACACACTTGTGTCTTTCTATGATACTTTCAAATGACATTAATCATGTTTAAGTTATTTTGTTTTATTCTACTACTTCATATGGCTATACCATCTCTTCATGAGTTTATTCAATATTATGGCATATTACTATTACTTCAAGACCTTCAATCATTTTCCCAACAAGTGCTTCTGCTTACTCTTATTTTCTCCATCCTATCTCTTCCCTTAAGAACTACTCATTCATTTCATATTACCTTTTGCTAATACCAAAAGGGGGAGAATTATAAGTATATTCAAGAAATCAAAGAACTATTACACCTAAATAGTCAACCTAAACAATACATCATTTCAATTTACTATAACATTTAGGGGGAGCTTTCATCTAGGGGGAGATTACTTTTAAGAGGAATATATCATGTTATTTTTGTGCACACACCATATGTTAAAATCAACAACCTAAATAGACATGATTTCTTTTTATACGGATTTGTTATTATCAAAAGGGGGAGATTGTTGGAGCATGCGTTTCGCACTCTTCCGATTTGATAAAAACAAAGTCCCGTTTGTATTTGATTCTATTTTTATTAATGGTGTGCAGGTAACAGGTATGAGATGTTCACAATTCTGCTGGAGCTCAATTTGAGTGTATAAAAATTTCGATGTCGGAATTTTCCGACATCTGATGTCGCTCAGGCGACAGCAGAGAAGTTACAACAACTTCCCCCCACGGCAACACGACGAACGGCAGTTTTGAGCTGTCGGAAATCCGACAGCGATGTCGCCCAGGCGACAGCTCGGAGGTTACAGCAACTGCCCGCATGACAGCACTACGAGCGGCAGTTTTGCGATGTCGGAAATCCGACACCGATGACGCCCAGGCAACAGCTCGGAGGTTACAGCAACTGCCCGCACGACGGCACTAAGAGCGGCAGTTTAGCGCTGTCGGAAATTCCGATAGCTGATGTCGCCCAGGCGACAGTGAATTTCTATATATTGGCTCATTTTGTTCGTGCATTCCAAGTATTGAGAATTTCAAGTCCCTTCCTGAGTGCATACGAACCAGAGAGCTCCAGAACCTCATCAACTCTCATTTGTGCTTAGAAGGTTTGAGATTGAAGACGAGATCGGGCGCGCTTCTACATCAACGATTATCTCGAGGCTTCAACCTTCCTTTCAGAGATCTGAATTTCTAGGGAGTTGTTCATTTCATTTTGTATTTTCATTTATATACATTTCACTTTGTATTGGTAGGGAAATCGTCTCCTTGTGCGTGACGTCTAAGTCCTTGCGAGGCTTAGGGAAAATTGCTTCCTTGTGTGGAGCGTCCAAGTCCTTGTGTGGCTTGGTGGGAAATCGTGGCCTTGTGTGCTACGTCTAGATCTTGGGAAGATCTAGAGGATAGGCTTGGGCTTGGTCTAGGGAGAGACAAGTGATAGCCTTCCGATCCTTGGGAGAAGGATTGGTAAACACAAATTGTAAAAGAGTTATTATCATATTTGTGCCTTGATCTTAAGCATTGTTAAGATCATATTATTTGTATGTGAATTTCATGATTATGAAATTATGATTTTTTTCTTTAATTGCAAATATGGTTGTTTAATCTTTGACTTAGAAATTTGTTTTTGAATTAATTAACAAAAAATTATATTGGTTTGAAATTTTTATAAGTAATTTTTAGAAAAGTAAAATTTGTTTTTAAAATTCTTAAGTAAAAATCGTAATTTTTAAAAGGACCTTATTCACCCCCCCCCCCCCCCTCTAAGGGCGCCACAAGATCCAACAGGTTGTTCCAACACAATCTTCAATTGAGATGGCATGAGGGGACTCTCATTGCACAAAAATAACAGTCTTAAGACCCGGGAAAGAGATCACTACCTGCATGCAATCCTTCCCGTACATAGAAGCCTCAAAGATTTGGGTGGAGAGTGATTGTGGCGCGGTTTCCTTGTGTTGGTGACGACTGCTCATCGGTTGGAGTTCTTTAACTCTGGCGACAACAAGCTTCTTCGGCAAGAGGGCTCCAACAATAGCGGCCTCCTCGTCTCTTCCTTTTCTCGGTGAAACACCACGAGGGCAGCCCCAAATAATGGAGTCCCGGCAAGAGCCCGATCAACAAAACTCAGCACCCCTTCCAAACGACAAGACAAATATGCCCTAGCTAAGAACTCCTCTTCTACCCCGGTCGGCAGCTTGGCAAGGAGGACTCGACAAAGCTGGAATGATCTTACAGGGCTCTCGGTAAGGAGATTTCCGAGCTCTCGGCAAGGAGATTTCGGCAAGGGAAACCTCAAGGCAGCAAGGGACTTCTCTCCCACTTCTCTCCCATTTCCTCTTGTTGGTCGGCCACACACATAAACAACCTTAGCAACAAGAAAATGGTCGACAAATTGGGTAGGGAAAGGAGAGGACGTCAGTTAACGTGCGGCAAGGGGGCGTCAGGCGGACTGGAGCTCGGCAAAGGGGCTTCTTGGCGGTTATCCGCCCGACACGCGGTTGCACAGGGTAGGGTTCGGCCTTCCTTCAGGAGGTGTTCGGCTCGATCCGAATGGGGCGACGATGCGATTCAGAGAGGGGCTATGCAATCAGGAGAGGGCGGCAACCCTAATATCACAATAGGATGAATGGGGCTCGTTCGGCTATACGAGAGAATGAGAGGGGGGAGAATTGGTTATTTTATATTTTAGACCTAATAAAACTTGCTAACCGCACATCATTTTGCTAAACGTGCACCATTTTTCTATAGCACGCCAAAAATAAATTTTATTAAATTTGAAATATTTGGGGCATTACAATACTTGCAACCAAAAACACAAAATAAGAAACATTAGAAATGTTTCATTCCAAAGTTCATATGTAGTTAAATTATAAAAGACGAGTAGGTAGCTTCAGCTCAAAAATATAAAAGAAAGTCATATTCAGACAGCACAATCATAGGTAGTTATTGAAGTGTGATTCTTTCTCTCAATAACTCTACCTTGTTGAGGTACTCGTGGAGAAGAGATTCATACTTATGGTCTGTTTGGCGAGGCGCTTTTGCTCCGGTGAGTTTAGACAAAAATGTTATCCTCATAAAATATATGGTTGGTATGACAATGGTTATGACTACCATCAAGAAGAAAATTTTGAACACAAAAGTGTATGGAGTTCCTTGGGTGAGGTTGGACGTTCACGAACGACGGTTCATAACCACCCGAGTTCACGACCGTCATTGTTGTGCCAAACGGACCCTTAATCCCAAAACAATCAAAGAAGTTTTTGAAATCAGCATTTTCAAAGTGGCATCCGGGATCACCCGTAATGCAATTAATAGAAATGCCAAACAAACATTTTAGAATCACTTGTAGAGTTTTTCAATGCAAAAAAAAGAATTGCATTTTGAAGTAATAAAGTACATCCAACAGAAACAAGAAAAGATATTAATAAAAACAAAAGCTTACGTCGTTCAACTATGCTTTAGGGTACTAACAGTGCCAAGGAAATTCATGTGGATAAATTGTAGTGGTTTAAAAGTTGATACATCAGTCTTGATCTAAAATGATGAACGGATAAATTTACCTTTGGAACATGCATGACAAAGTGTTTTACTTTTCACCTTTGAGACTGGGAAGGCCACAAACTAGTTTTTTCTTAATAAATTTTGGATGAGTGTCACTCATAAATGTCTCAATCTCTTGTGTCACAATGAGGCATGAGCACGTTGTTGCGAAAATGAGTGTAGAACGATCAAACATATAGAAAATTAAAACACAAAAGACAGATTTATGTGGTTCACCCCAAGATGGGTTGCATCCACGGGCAGCAGCAGTACGTTTTTCACTAGATCAAGAACAGAGGCGGTTACAAGGAAGGAGGCAGATTTCAGGTTTCTGAACATCTTTAACCCTAGAACAAAAAAGAGTTTATATAGCACTCACTACATTAACAAAATACCCAAAATACTCCTGATAACACAATGCGATTCCAAAATTGGAGATGCAAAGGTATATCATGATGATAATAACCCATTAGAATCCCGATTAAATGCAGAGAGATTAGAGTGTGGCGGGTTAATTGTATTGGACCCCAATATCTTACGAGACTCCTAATTAAATACATAAAGCTCAACGACTAGTAAGTTTAATTATAACCGGGTCCCGATTCCCAATCCATGTCCCGATGTGAGTAAGACTAATTAATTTTTCCCTTGTTTTCAATTTTAGTTCTTGGGGAGTGTAAATACCGAAGTTGAATCTTCGATTGCTACACCAGTATTTCAAAACCCTAGTTGTCTAAGGCTTATTTGTGTGAACTTGTGGTAAGTTTTTTTTTCAATAGGTATTTACATTAATTGATATCAGAGATGGGTTTTCCTCACTCGTTCAAATGCCCAGTAACTCCTCCAACACTGACTCTAATGACATTCTCGTTCAAACCCTGGGATGATGCAAGAAGAGATGCGTAGTCAATGTGATCAATCTAAAATTCAATGTGCACAAATGATGGAGGCTTACAAGCTATGTAGGTAGGGCAAAATCCTAGGTCCACAATCATTCATCATGGATTTCCTTTGGGTGGTGGAGAAATCTTCAACCCTACTTCTAGGGCATATATATTTAGAAATATTTATGAATTGTTTTACAGTCAGAGTGGCTTTTATAAGCAATCCCCAGTACCCAAAAGCTTTATGCTTCCTCATTTCTACTTTCAACAACAATATCAATACTCATATTGTTCAAAACAGGAGAAAAGCTAAAACATACATCCAAGATATCCTCTGAATGCGTCTCTCGGATAAATATTGCCATGTTCTCTTTGAACTGGAGTCTTATAATGCTAGTTCCATCACAATGCAAACAAGGAGTGGCTATTTTACATACAGCAATGCACTTTACAAGCCACAAATTCAACGTAGTTAAACTACGCATCTTGAGACATGTTGTATACAACAAAAACTAAATTTTTGAGGATCCAGAGATGAGAAAAGTTGACAATAGAGATGAGAATGGTTGATAATCCATGTTAGCTCAACAGCTAGTCATAAAACTCACATTAAAACAAATGAAATAGATCAAAATCGGCCTCAAATAGTTAGAATAAAGTTACGAAGATGTTGATAAAACCATAGTCATGTATAATTGTGTTGCCTCGGTAGAAAGAATGAGTACCCTTCATCTTACATTGGTACAGCAGCACCGCATTCATTAAGGCTTCGTTTGGCGTGGTGGTGGCGGTCGTGAACGCAGTGGTCATGAACCGTCGTTCGTGAACGCCCGAACTCACCTAAAAAACTCCATGCATTTTATGCTCAAAACTAGTTTATTTTCTTGATAGCGGTCATAATTTTTGTCATGTCAAATATACATTCTATGATAATTGAGTTTGTCCAAACTCACCGGAGCAAATAAGCCACGCCAAACGAAGCCTAAGACACATCTATGCAACGTATTATACAAAAGAAAATCTAACACTTAAGAAGGCAGGGTGAGTCATCACTGTTAAGTGAATGGCCAATATAAAACTTACAACAGAATATGCGAGAAATTAAGCAAAATTCGCCGACCAAAAAGACTTAAAACTATATTGAAAGGAGCATTTCGTATCTTACATTGCTTCGAGCTGCTGCGCCATTCCCTCTCTCTTACAGCCATCATCAAAGCCCTTCCCGCCGACAGAATCGAAAATTGCTTTTTCACTGAGCTCCCTACCAAATCTCCATAGATAGTTCAATCCCACAAGTAGCTCAGTAATGGCAGCTTCAACCTTGGCCTGATTAGCATAATATAGTGTTTGCAGAAGAAGAACATTGGACCTTGAAATAGCACTCTGCTTCTCAAAATTCCTATCTGACTGCCATTTAACCATGCTGTGTGCAAGAGGAGACAGCCATTCCAGAATCCTGGCCATGGCGTCACTCCACTCTTCGGCAAGAGACAGGTCATAAACTGATGAAGTCAAGTTCTTGGCATAAGAACTGAGACGCATCTTCAGGGCTAACTTTGTCGTCTTAGGCAGCATGTTATAGAGATCATCTCTAACCTCCGGATCTATGGAATTTGGTGACGAGGAAAGCTTCTCAATTGTAATTATCACCTTCGCATAATGCAGAGCCAACGCAGAACCTCCGAGGGTAGATGGAGGCGCGTTCAGCAACTTGGGTTTTGAATCAAAGAGAGAGAGGGATGTGTTTTTATTCAAAATGCTCGCGGTCGACTCCGTTGAACTGGAATTGTTCCAGTCTTCATAGCCATGATTCTTCACAGCATGTCTTCTTCCTGGCCACACATGGCTCTTACCAGGTGAAGAACTATTCATTAGAGGTCCAGATGCGAACATACCATTCGGTGTAGCATATGACAAATTTGCGAAGGGTTTGATCAGCCCTCCACTCATGAACGAGCGGTCGGAGAGATTCCACATGGTTTTGCCACCGGAAGAGAAATTCTTGTGCTGGAATCCGAAGACAAACCTAATCCTAGCTACAACGGTAAATAAAGCCCTCGCCAGAAGAAGAGCAACATAATCGTAAGTGCAATTCCATACAGAAACGCCTTGCAACTGTTTGACATTTTGCCGCTGCCACAGCACCCTCTTCTTGAACGGCCCTATTCTGCAACCCCGACGATGCGTTTCTGGAATCGCATGCATCCTCCTCAGATCATTCTCCACATCCGCGAGCACATCGAGCTCCTGGTACAAATTGGAACTCGCGATGATGAACCTTTCCATCCTCCTAATTTCGTGATTCATCTTCTTCCTGGTGAAAACAAGGCCGAGATCGGAGTTGTTCTTCGCAAGATTGGAGAAGACGGACTCGAAGCGACGGAGCAGGGGGTCGGTGCAACGGGCTCCGAGGCGGGCCACGGCTCGCGCGAGAAGGTGTACGGACTCCATTGTCTCGTCGAGGGCGAGGCCGAGGAGGAAGTCATCGTCATCAGACACAAGTTTTCTGATTCCATGGAGGCGAAGCGTCTCGTCTCTGAGGATGGCGATGCGATCGTCGCTCAGGGCGTACCAAAGGTTAATGATCTTCGACATGAGGCGGGAGACCTCGAAAGTGAGTATGCCGATGGCTGGCCTCGCGCTTTCTTTCTTCCCCAACCCTCGCCACAGCCACCGCCATGTCTTTGCACTCAGCTTTACCATGTTTAGAAACCAGATGTCTGCGCCGCCGGCAATTGATTCATGTACGCAACCGAAAACGGTCGCGTTTTGATTAATTAGACGGAGCGACGAAGAAAGTTAAGTTTACTATATTCGCACCCGGCATAATTGTCATGACTGCCGGACAGGATTTATGTTTGGCTGCGAATTTGGCGTGATATATATCAATATATAAAATTGTTCAAAATTGATCTAACGTTTGATTTGGAATAAATCTCCAATCGAATTTACTAATGAACAAAGCTCTACATACGTTAGGTTTATTAATATATATGTCCGCGTGTGGTTGAACTGACTCGGAATGATCCGTCGGGTTACATGTCACTAGGGTTAGGCTCTACGCTGGAGATACTACATAAGGTCATTCCACACCGATGAGTCTTAGTGGACTATCTTGAGCGGGCCCAACATTCTCAAGATAAGAAATTTTCTAGGGTTTTCCGCTCCCGTCCTTCCCAGCGTTGATTCCCGATCACGATTTCTTCTTCCGCTCGCTGACTGCTGCTTGCGATTTTCCTCTGAAAAATCCTTTGTCACAAGGGAGATCAAAGGAAGAAGAAATCCCGTCGAGCCTTTGGATTAATTGCTCGCGATTTCCTGTCGGCTTCGATCGAGATCGCTAGGAGGGCTACCTTTTCGGATCTGTTGTTTCCGCTCCCAGGAAGAATCGCAAACCAATAGATCTGTTGCTCCTTGTTTGCGATTTTAGCGCTGCTATTAACATTCTCGGGAAGCCGTTGGAAAGGGGCCGCTAGATCCCGTTTCCCTCTCTCGTTTTGTGCGCCGCCCGTCGGTAGGAGGAAGGAGATTCAAGATCGCTGTAACACCCTGCCAGTACGAATAGTATAACAGTAGGTCCGGCCGGGACCCCACGCCATACAAGCCACACTAGCTAGGAGTTAAAAGGTGATAACCAGAAAAGTAACAACTAAACGAGAGTACAAAACGTACGCGGAAGCATTAATTAAAACATTCAAAAAGAACTGTCCACTATCATAGGAATGTAACCAGAATAAGAGTTACGGCCTTAAGGCCTTACATTCATCCAATGCACAAAACTCCATAAGCATACATCGGCACGTAGGCCGGCCATACATGAAAAAGCTAAAAAAAGGAGGCTGGCCTTCAAGGGCCAACTCAGCAAAAGGGGTCACCGCCCGCTATTTCTCGCTAGGCTCACCTGCACCTGCATAAGACATTCCACCAAGCGGTGGCAAACGAGGCAACGGTCAGCACAGCTGACCAAATTATAACGACCCCACCCCTTTCCCGGGGTGGCGGAGATTCTACCCTGCAAGTAAGCCATACTAGCACAAGTAATAATCTAAAGAAAGTGCAACTACACAAGGTGAGGTTTCAAGCACAATCAATCTTCTAGGTTGAGCATCAAAAGAAAGGAACCTAGGTATGCACATGATGTTGGTTGGGTTCACCCGAAGGTTTCCCACAACCGCCTAAGCAATCGCATGAGGCTAAACATAACATCAAATTCACAACACTCCACCCTAAGGGTCACAATTTGGTATCGGACTTAAGGCGTCGATCCGTAGTTTAGCGAATTCGGGACGAATTCCTTTTAAGAGGTGGTGCGCACGGGCTGTGCATTCACCTAAAACGACAAAACTAATAAGAATGTCCACTTAGGAATGAAAAAAACATACTTGTTTGCGGAGCCTGAGCGTTCCATGATTGATGTTTGATATGTTTAGGGTCACTAAATTGTGCCTTGCATGATTATAGGTGACTAGAAGTGCTGCGGGGCGGTCTCAACCCCGTAACACTGCTGAAAGTAGTGGGTCGGCTGAGGTGCCAGCGACCACTCCTTCGGCTGAAATGATCAAAATGGTCGCAGAAGCAGTCTTCGCGATGATCAATGCTCAACCGCAAAGGCTTGCACAGCCTGCTACGCCTACTACCGATGCGGCCCCGGTAATTGAACCTGCAGTGGAACCTGCGGTAGCACCGAGGGTTGATGCCCCTGTGCCAGTAGCTGCAGTGGAACCGGCGTTAGCACCGAGGGTGGAGCGTCAAGTTGCGCAAGTAGTTGCGGGGCGAGCGCGTGACCAACAATTAAAGCACTTCTTGAGCTTTAATCCTCCTACCTTCTCGGGATCTGAGTCCCCAACGGTGGCAGAAGACTGGTTGCCAAGAGTTAGAAGAACTCTGAGGGCGACGGCGACGGACGAAGCCATGATGGTCACCTTAGCCACTTTCCTTCTTGACGGAGAGGCTGTGCTGTGGTGGGAAGAGCAGGAACTGCACAAGTTCGGCGATAGAGACATTACTGAAATAACAATGGCTGAGTTTTCAAAGTCGTTCCTCCAGCGGTTTATCCCCTCTGCCCAACGCATTGCGTTACAAAACCAGTTCCTGAGGTTAACTCAAGGTGATCGCTCCGTTGACGATTACTTACATGAGTTTACCAGACTGAGTCGCTATGCGGGGGCATTGGTGGAGGATGAGGAGACGAAGACGAATAAATTCTATGAAGGGCTTCGGGACGAGTTGAGGCTGCTCCTTGCAGGCCCTATGACGTTTGGCTTCCAAGTGATGGTGCAAACCGCCAGATCTTTGGAGTTGGACATGAAGAGGGTACAAGCAAAGAGTGTTGTAAAGAAACCCGAGTTTCATGCGCCAGCCTCTCAGTCCAAGCCGGACTTCAGAAGGAACAAGCGGAAGTTCAAGCAGGCGGAACCAGCTTCTTCGAATGTTTCGGGAGCCACGACCGCGCGGACTCCTATTACGTGTTTCACCTGCGGGAAGGTGGGACACAAAGCTGCGGTGTGTCGAAGTGGTCCCCCAAAGGCGGCAAATCGAGCGGTGGAGTATGCTCGGGCTGCGGAAAAGGGCAAAGCGGCAGAGTCTTCGGCCTCCCAACACATTCCGACTCAGCCGAGAGTCTATTCGCTTGGCCAACAAGAAGCTATACGACAAACCGATGTAGTCACAGGTACGAATTAGAAGTTAGCTTTTACAGCTATGTATATGATTCTTACTGTTGTACGACTATATGTGTTATTTGTGTACAATTAGGTTTCGTCCTAATTTTCAACTATCCGGCGAGAGCTCTATTCGATACGGGTGCATCGCACTCTTTTCTGTCCGAGGACTTCGTGGTGCGAATCGGAGTGCCGTCTACCTTTGTAGAGGATAGATTGGAAGTAGTGCTACCCAATGGATCTCGAATGAGTGCGGATAGGAAGAGCCGTGTGAAGGTGCGGATCGGAAGTCAAGATTTCGACTTGGAAGCGTCGTTACTACCGTTAGCTGAATTCGATGTGATCTTCGGCATGGACTGGCTCTCGGAGCAGCGAGCATGCATAGATTGCAAGACAAAGGAGATCACTCTGGGAACGAACACCGACGATGAAACCACATTCGCCGGTATGCGAGGAGCGAGCAAGACGCTGATGTCTGCTCTCCAAGTGGTTAAGGCGGTGAGAAAAGGCGCCGAGTTGTTCTTCACCTTGTTGGAGGCTTCGGAGCCAAAGCCCAGGTTGTGTGATGTCCCAGTTGTAGCGGAATACGCCGACGTGTTTCCTAACGAACTCCCTGGGGCTCCGCCTCATCGGGAGATTGATTTCTGTATCGAGTTGGTGCTAGGTGCCAAACCTGTGGCCCGCTCACCATACCGAATAGCGCCAAAGGAATTGGCAGAGTTGAAGGTCCAATTGCAAGAGCTGCTAGAGCAAGGCTACGTACGTCCAAGTTCTTCGCCTTGGAGTGCACCGGTCCTCTTTGTGAAAAAGAAGGATGGGAGCTTGCGTCTATGTATTGATTATAGAGAGCTAAACAAGTTGACCGAGAAAAACCGATATCCGATTCCTAGAATCGATGATCTGTTCGACCAACTGATGGGGTCGACGGTTTACTCCAAGCTAGACCTAAGGTCCGGCTACTATCAACTGCGAATAAGGGAATGTGACATTCCAAAGACAGCGTTCAGTACCGCTTTGGGCACTATGAGTTCACGGTAATGTCGTTCGGTCTATCCAACGCACCGTCGGTATTCATGGACTTGATGAATAGGACATTCCGAGAGTATTTAGATCAATTTGTGATCGTCTTCATCGACGACATTTTGGTATACTCTCAGTCGGAAGAGGAGCATGTAGGGCATCTGCACGCAGTCCTGAGCACCTTGAGGAGGAGTCAGTTATATGCCAAGTTCTCCAAGTGCGAGTTTTGGCTACCGTCAGTGGCATTCCTTGGTCATGTTGTTAGTGGCGAAGGAATTGCAGTTGATCCGTCGAAGATAGAAGCGATCCAAGCGTGGCCTTTGTTGAAAAACGTAGCGGAAGTCCGAAGTTTCTTAGGACTTGCCGGCTATTATAGGCGCTTTGTGGAAAACTTCTCGAGGATCGCACTTCCTCTCACAAAACTGACTAGGAAGGATCATAAGTTCGTTTGGTCGCCCGAGTGCGCACGAGCTTTTGAAGAGCTAAAGAGCCGTCTGACCACGGCGCCCATTCTATGCTCGCCACAAGGTACGGAAGGCTACGAAATATATAGCGACGCCTCAGGAAGTGGATTGGGTTGTGTCCTAGTGCAGTTCGGGAAGGTAATTGCCTACGGCTCCCGGCAACTGAAGGTTCACGAGAGGAATTACCCGGTCCATGATTTGGAGCTAGCGGCCGTGGTTTTTGCCCTCAAACTTTGGAGACACTATCTATATGGCGTGAAGATCGATATCTTTACCGACCATAAGAGCCTCAAGTACTTACTAGATCAAAGGGAGTTGAACATGCGCCAAAGGAGGTGGATGGAGTTCCTTGGGGACTACACCTTCGATATCAAATATACTCCCGGTAAAGGAAACGTAGTTGCAGACGCGTTGAGTCGTCGGGCTCCCGCACAAGCAAATTGGATTTTGATGCACGATGAGCGTCTAATCCGTGAGCTAGAAGAAATGGAGATCATATGCATTGATAGGAGAACGTCTACCTCAGCATGCTTGAACTGGACGGAAGTTCGCTACGACCTTGCCGACCGAGTTCGACAAGCATTGGAGTTGGACGAGAGCTTGAAACGATACAAAGCGGAAACCGTTGAAGGGTTAAACGCTGATTTCTCCTTCGAAGACGACCTTATGTGGAAGCAGGAAAGGTTATGCATCCCAAACGTTGGTACTCTACGGGCGGAGTTGATGTACGAGGCTCATCATACCAAGTACTCGATCCACCCGGGGAGCACTAAAATGTTTATGGATATGAAGAAATTGTTCTGGTGGCCGGGCATGAAGAAAGACATTTCCCTTTACGTGGCCAAGTGTCATACTTGCGCATTGGTGAAAGCGGAATGTCAACGTCCCGGTG
This sequence comes from Dactylorhiza incarnata, assembly GCA_033032865.1. Classification (NCBI taxonomy): domain Eukaryota; kingdom Viridiplantae; phylum Streptophyta; class Magnoliopsida; order Asparagales; family Orchidaceae; genus Dactylorhiza; species Dactylorhiza incarnata. The sequence continues at coordinate 11,726,524 of JAWHQI010000015.1, forward strand.
GGTTTCTGAAGTCCTTGCCGATTCCGGAGTGGAAGTTTGATGATATTTCGATGGATTTCGTGCACGGATTGCCGAGATCGCAACATGGAAACGACGCCATATGGGTGATCGTGGACCGTTTGACAAAGGTATCACACTTCATTCCGAACCGGAAGGATGATTCCGTAGAGAAGCTAGCAAAGCTCTATGTGGATAGTATCGTGAGACTGCACGGTGTCCCTCGTAGCATCGTCAGCGATCGTGACGGGCGTTTCACATCGAAAGATTGGAGGCTTATCCATGAACTGTTGGGCACAAAATTGAAGTTCAGCACGGCCTTCCACCCACAAACGGATGGACAGACCGAGAGAACCAACAGGACTATGGAGGATATGCTCCGAATGTGCGCTCTAGACTTTGGAAAGAGGTGGGAGGATCACCTCTTTATGATCGAGTTCGCCTACAATAATAGCTACCAAGCCAGCATAAAGATGGCTCCTTTCGAGGCCCTCTATGGTAAGAAGTGCCGTACGCCGTTGTCTTGGGCGGAAACGGGCGATACTAAGCTATTGAAGCGAAAGGATGTTGAAGAAGCAACTTCGACGATCCGGTCTATACGCGAAAGGCTATTGGTTGCCCAGGATAGGCAAGCAAAGTATTTCAACGCCAAGCATAGGAACTTAGAGTTTGCCGTCGGTGACCGGGTTTACTTGAAGATCAAACCGTTCAAAGGGGTATCAAGGATTCGACGCTTGAAAAAGCTCAGTCCGAGGTACTTGGGACCGTTCGAGATCGTGGAGCGTGTTGGTGATGCGGCTTATCGGCTTGCACTATCTGCAGAGCTGAGCGGTCTGCACGACGTGTTCCACATTTCAGTGTTGAGGAAGGCAGTGCAAGAGCCTACTCATATCGTTGCGGTCGGCAAAGTTCCGGTTGATAGTGGGTTGTCGACGAAAGTCAAGCCTTTACGCATCGAAGGTACCGAAGTAAAGCAGCTGCGGAACAAGTCCATTCGGATGGTAAAAGTCCGGTGGGATAACTGCGGCCGAGAGGAGCTCTCTTGGGAGAGAGAGCAAACGATGCTTGCGGAGTATCCCGAGCTTTTTCCCTCAGGTAAAGTATAACTGTAATTTATGCTATTACTGTTTCCTGGATTTCGGGACGAAATTCTTTTAAGGAGGGTGGAGTTGTAACACCCCAAAACTGGTAGTTCCGCGAAGTAGGCGGAGTGGTAGTGCGGCACGTGAAGCAGGCTAGAATTTTCCCTGTCTGCTCTTAGCGCACGATCAGTGGCCTCATCGCGCACGATCAGTGATCGTGCGCCAGCGATCGTGCGTTAATTCCGAAGAGAATCGAGTTCTGTCTCGGACAGTGCGCACGACCATTTCCCTCTTCGCGCACGACCAGTGATCGTGCGCCAGCGATCGTGCGCTTATTCGCAAGAATTCAGAGTTCTGTCCCGGATAGTGCGCACGACCATTGCCCTCATCGCGCACGACCACTGACCATGCGCCTGTGATCGTGCGCCCTGTTTATTCTGTTCCGCGATTTTGAGCGGAGAAGAGGATCCGACCGATCAAATTTATTGGAATTCGATCCAACGGCTGGGATTTATTGCTGGGGGGTCTTAGGGCTTTGGAGAGGGATTAAACCCTCATTATTTCATAGTGTTTCTCTCTCCTAGGCTAGAGGAAGGAGAAGGGGGCAAGGAAGAAGAAGAGGAGATTTCGCCATTGACGGAGCTCCGGAGCTCCGTTTCGCGAGCCGTTTCCAGATCCGGAGAGTGCAGCCCGGTGCGGTTCTTTCCCTCCGCGTAGAATCTCGGATCCATGGCGAAGAAGAACACGTCTAGGGTAACGATTTCTTCTCCCATTGTTTGGACTTGTCTTTTGTCCTCTCCTTCATTTCTCTATGCTTGCGTGAGGAGTCCCTTTCACCAAATGGGTGAAGTGTAGGATTTCCTCAAGTCCTTCGGGACTCCGGGTAGATTGTGTCCGTCCCCGGCATATTGCATGTAGAAAATCCGGTAGTTGTGCGGATTTAGGCATTGTGTGTGAAGCCTATTCGTGGCCGTGAGCCCGAATCGGTGATGCTTGATTTGCGACGTTGCATTTAGGTTAGGCCTAGAATGCGTGCCGGAGAATGACTCCGTGAACTCACCTATAGTATTGCGGGAGTTAAGAGTAGGCGTCTTGTGAAGATCCTAACGAAAGCCCCATGCTTTGAGGTTTAGATGAAGGCAAACCTTCACCACGAAATTGATGCGGAGCGTATGTACCTCCCTTGTTGAGAATTCGCGAAGCCTAGATCCTTGTGAATGGGTTAGGTGCGTAGCGTATATTTAGTGTAGCACTTGAAAGTGCTAAACCCTTACGGGCCGAGGTGAAGCCGTACCCGCGTCGTGCGATAGATCGCGACGATTAGAGCACGGGCAAAGCTGAACCGAACCCGTTTCCATGCAGATCGGCGAGAGGTCCCTTCCTCATGAAAGCCGTGTGATCATGGGAGAGGTCGTGGAAGGTGTCATACCTAGACCGACCAAAAGCTCTTGTTTCCCACCTAAGGTTGTGACCCTTAGGGTGGAGTGTTGTGAATTTGATGTTATGTTTAGCCTCATGCGATTGCTTAGGCGGTTGTGGGAAACCTTCGGGTGAACCCAACCAACATCATGTGCATACCTAGGTTCCTTTCTTTTGATGCTCAACCTAGAAGATTGATTGTGCTTGAAACCTCACCTTGTGTAGTTGCACTTTCTTTAGATTATTACTTGTGCTAGTATGGCTTACTTGCAGGGTAGAATCTCCGCCACCCCGGGAAAGGGGTGGGGTCGTTATAATTTGGTCAGCTGTGCTGACCGTTGCCTCGTTTGCCACCGCTTGGTGGAATGTCTTATGCAGGTGCAGGTGAGCCTAGCGAGAAATAGCGGGCGGTGACCCCTTTTGCTGAGTTGGCCCTTGAAGGCCAGCCTCCTTTTTTTAGCTTTTTCATGTATGGCCGGCCTGTGTGCCGATGTATGCTTATGGAGTTTTGTGCATTGGATGAATGTAAGGCCTTAAGGCCGTAACTCTTATTCTGGTTACATTCCTATGATAGTGGACAGTTCTTTTTGAATGTTTTAATTAATGCTTCCGCGTACGTTTTGTACTCTCGTTTAGTTGTTACTTTTCTGGTTATCACCTTTTAACTCCTAGCTAGTGTGGCTTGTATGGCGTGGGGTCCCGGCCGGACCTACTGTTATACTATTCGTACTGGCAGGGTGTTACAATCGCAAGGTTCCAGATCGCAAGGTTCCAGATCGCGATTTCCTTCTTCTTTTTTTCCTTCGCAAGGTTCCAGATCTTCTGTCGATCGCAAGGATTCGCAAGGAAGATCCCTGCTCTTCTGCCGATCTATCTAAAGCCGACATCAGATCGTAGAGTTCTACTTCCTTTGTCGCCGCCGCTGTTTCCTGCAGATCTGCAATTTGTGAAGGAAGATCTTTCCTGTGCCGATCAAGATCCAGCCCCTGCAGCCATTTCTATTCTTGAAGCGGTCCAGATCTGAGTTTTTTGATCTTCTTTCAGATTTGACAATCTAAAGGAGGATCTGTCCACGATCTACAACATCTTCGTTCAGATTCCGGTCGCCGCCGCCGGAGAAGTTTGGTGTAGGATCAGATTCTGTTGAAGGAGTTTGCCGTTTGGATTTACCTTTTGATATTTGTGCTCCGGCAGAGAGGAGGAGCATTCACAAAGCAAATTAACTATTTCTGGATTGGTTCTGAAGACATCGGATCGGCACCGCGCGAATCAGGTGACTTTGTTTCAGTTTCTATTTTAGAACTCTGCTGCGATGTCGAAGAAAAGCGCGCTCGACGTCGCCAAGCTGTAGTCGTTCGACGCCTCCTATTTCCTCAGTTGGAAAATACAAGTCCAACTAGGGCTGAAGGAACACGACATATTCTACACTGTTCAGAGTGGCTTTGCGTTTTCTGGCGTGGGCGTAAATGAATATCAGTGGAACAAGGATGAGGATTTCTGCAGGGACTACCTGTTGAATTCCCTCAATCCTCGTCTCGCACTGACCTACCTCACCATCAAGACCGCAAAGGAGATCTGGGATCGTCTCAACACGCACTTCCAGAAGGAGGAGGTGTTGTCCAAATCGCTCATTGGGGAAAAGTTCTTCAACTTCCGCCTCAAAGAGAACCTGCCGATCACCTCCCAGATCATAGAGCTGGAGAACTTGCGTCATAAACTGGAGGACGATCAGTCGAAGATGGACGACAGCTTTTCGTGTAAGTGATTCTGAGCAAGCTACCTATGGAGTGGCTGACCTTCAAGACCGAGATGCACAGGTGGAAGGACAAGATCACTCTGGATGAACTCAAAAGGTTCATTCACATTGAGGACCAGAACATCGCTGGAAAGAGGACAGAGCAGGTTGTTCAGCCCTCACAGGCTGTCAACTTCGTTTCTCGACCTAACAGGCCTTCTTGGAAGCCCCCGGTACCTATGGGTGACACCCCTGCCCAGTTGGCGGTCAAGAAACCTTCTCTCAAAAGGAAGAAGGGTAAATGACACAACTATGGTAAGTGGGGTCACTGGGCCGCTGAATGCAAGGGTCCGAAGAAGCAGAAGGATGAAGCTCCACAACAGGTGGCGAACATGGTGGCCGACAACTCTGATCCCAAGTCCTTCGTGGCTATGATTGGGAGTAGTCACCGCAGTGCGTCTTCTGAGTGGTGGCTGGACAGCGGTGCTACCTATCACATTACGAATGACATAGGTCTTCTCACAGACTTCAGAGCAGTTTGAGACAGAGTTGAGAACTGCAATGGAGGAGAGACAGTCGTTACTCATGCTGGGACGACAAAGCTTGTCCTCTCTTCAGGTAAAATTTTAATTTTGCAAAATGTTAAATTAGTTCCAAATTTAACCAAAAACTTAATTTCTATGAGTTTGTTAGATAAGTCCGGAATGTGCGATCTAGCTAAGAGTCACATCATTTCGTTAGATTTTTCTATTCGATTTGATAGGTGCGAGGTTTGTGCCCAGACCAAAATAACTAGAAACCCTTACAAGACCGTTTCTAGGAGAACACAACTTCTGGAATTGATTCATTCTGACCTCTATGACTTTTGTAGTCATGCCACTAGAGGGGAAGGAAGTATCCAATTACCTTCATCGACGATTTCTCCAGATTTTGTCATGTCTACCTATTGAAATCGAAAGACGAGACATTCGAGACCTTTAAGATCTTCAAATCTCGGGTAGAAAACCAGTTAAATTTAAAGATTATGAGACTTAGAAGTGATCGAGGAGGAGAATACACTACAACTGGGTTTAGGGAGTTTTGTGCCACTCAGGGCATAATCCTTGAAACTACAGCTCCTTACTCAGCTCAATCGAATGGCGTTGCTGAGCGTAAGAATAGAACTTTGACAGAGATGTTGAATTCTATGCTCCTGACCGCTGGCATGCCTAATTCGTTTTGGGGGAAAGCAGTTCTTACTGCGAATCACATTCTGAATAGAGTGCCTCACTCAAAGCTCAGTTCTACTCTGTATGAGCTGTGGCACGGTCATCCTTATAGGTATGACAGTCTTAAGACTTGAGGTTGTATCGCCTATGTGCGCATACAAGACCTTAAAAAGACCTAAGGTGGGACCTAGAACGACAACATGTGTCTATCTAGGTAGTGCAGAAGACAGTGCAGCTGACCGGTTTCTGGATCTATTCACTGATTCAGTGATATAGTCTAGAGATGCTATCTTCTTTGAACATAAATTTATCAAAGATCAAGGCCTAACTGTCCATGGATCTATTGACATGATCTCAGAATCTACTGTAGAACCTGAAGCTGGCCCCTCTGGCACTGATCCCCAACCTCTAGAGGTCGAACCTGTTCCTCTTAGAGTATCTACAAGAGATAAAATTCCTAAGGATTTTGGTGAATATTTTGTCACCTACCACTTAGAGGATGATCCATTCTCCTACCAGGAAGCGATGAGATCGTGAAATGCGTTAATGTGGGCAGAAGCTATCGATGATGAGATGAACTCGCTGCTATAAAATAATACCGGACATCTAGTAGACTTACCGAAAGGAGCTAATGTCCTGGGATGCAAGTGGGTATTAAAGAAGAAGTTGCATAGTGATGGGTCTATAGCCAGATACAAAGCACGGCTAGTCACAAACAGTTATAAACAACAGGGGGGATTGACTATTTTGATGTCTATTCGCCTGTCTGTCACCTATCCACTATAAGGATTCTTCTTGCCTTAGACTATATCGAGAACTTCATAGTTCATTAGATGGACGTGAAAACAGCCTTCTTAAATGGAGAGCTAAATGAAGAGATCTACATGGCACATCCTGAAGGTTATGTCCATACAGATCTAAAGGATAAAGTGTGCAAACTCGATAAATCCATATATGGGCTTAAGCAAGCGCCTAAGATGTGACACATGAAGTTTGATCAAGTGGTAAAGAGCGTTGGATTTCAGTCCAGTCTCTCAGACAAGTGTCTCTATTACCACTCGATGTCAAACCAAACAGTCATCATATGCCTATATGTGGATGACATGTTGATTCTGGGGTCAGACCTTACTGTCATGAGGGATACTAAATCCGCTCTCGGAAAAGCGTATGATATGAAGGACCTTGGTCCTGTATATACCCTAGTAGGTATGAAAGTAAGAGTATACAAGGGATGTGTCACTCTAAGTCAAGCTCATTACATAGAGCAGATTCTTAATACCTGGGGTTATAAAGATTGTAGGCCTGTTGAAACACCAATCGATCCAAACGTCAAGCTGCGTCCGAATGAAGGGATAAGCGTTGATTAAGTCAAGAACTCAAAGATCATTGGAAGTCTCATGTACGCCACAAGTTGCACTAGACCAGACATTGCCTTCTCCGTAGGCATGTTGAGTTGCTTTACCAGTAGTCCAGGCAAAAAGCATTGGGATGCCTTAGACCGTCTGATGAGGTACATCAAAGGTACTAAAGATCACGCTTTGTGCTACACTGGTGTTGGGACCATTGTCCACAATGTCCTAGATTTGGAGAAGTCCATTCCTAAGTCAAAGATATACCTCAGAATGTATTTGATATACTTTCTAGAATCATTGTGCAGAAGATAAGGACAAGCAAAGTGCTCAAGGAATTCATCTAAGTTCACAAGCGTCGAGACACTACACATCGCTCGACGCCTGTGACCCAGAAGCGTCGACCCATGTCTACTGCTCAAAAAGACAAGATCGCCGCTGAAGATCTGAGACCAAGTCTAGAAGCGTCGAGCCAAGGAATATCGCTCGACGTCGTGGAATAAGAAGTGTCGACTAAACTTCAGTTAGCTCAACGCCAGCAAAAAGAGTCTAGATGTGAAGGCAAAGTTAAAAGTGTCGAGCATCTACACATCGCTCGACACCTTATAGAAAAAGCGTCGACAGAGATACATAGTGCTCAACTCCTTTTTCTGAAAAGCTCTGAGCTGAGAAATGTGTAACAGTTCATCTACAGCAAGCTGGGCCTTTGTCTATTCTGAAGCCATTAAAGACTGTTGAAGACTTAACGTCATGCTGACGTGGAGGAGTGTGTTAGATGTCGCGGATGACGGGCTATAAATAAAAGTCATGACCTATGATTCATAAGTAGAACACTCTTATTGAAAGCCATCATCTTCTCCGTCGTTCGAGAGAAAATCTGAGGAAGAATCTGAAGAAGCCATCTCCTCTTTCAGAATCGTACTACAAGAAATTCCTTAGCAATCTGGTGCTGAGACTATTTTCTGAAAGGAGAAGGTTAAGGAGGAAGAATCTGTCTTCCTAAAGAAGAACAATCATCCCAGCCTGTGCAAATCAAGAAGATCATTTTGCTGATGCTGTTCTGCTGAAGTTTTCTATCAGATCTTTCAGATAGATCAAGAAGACTCAATACATTGGTGAATCTGAGTCTAAGTATTGTTTTCTACTTCTTGCAAATTCTGTAGGATCTGAGTTGTCAGATCTGAGTGTAAGATCTTTCAAGGATCTGAGGTGTAGGATCAGGTGTGATCTGAGTTGTAAGATTCATAGGTGAATCTGAGTGTAAGCCTATTGTTATAAAGGCTGAGGTAGGATCTGTTGAGATATGAGTTTGTAAGATCTGCTGAGATCTGAGAGGGTAAGATCTGTTGAGATCTGAGACTGTAGGATCTATTGAGATCTGAGCTGTAAGACCTGTTTGGTGGTCTGAGATCTGGAGGAGATATAAACCCTATCTAGCACACTGCTAGAGGGGAGAAAAGAGAAAGTTGATTACCCAAGTTAAGGGGAACCACTATAAAATTCTGTGTGTTTGTGTTTGTGTTTATTTCTTGAAAGCTCTGATCATTCATTTAGGTTTTAATCAAGAATTGCAAATAGATTTTAAAAATAACCTATTCACCCCCCCTCTAGGTGATTAGCTACCCTTAAATAAAGTCTTTCATGTGGTATCAGAGGGTTGTTGTTTAAGAAAAGGTTTAACAGCCTGAACAAGATCTCCTAAGGGTAGATTTGTTAAATCGTGATGGCTAACAGTGAAGGAAATAAGGAATTCACATCAATGAAGTTACCTATCTGTAGAAAAGAAAACTTTGGGATTTGGAAGGAAAGGGTCAGACTATTCATGGAAGCCTCTGACCCTAGGATATACATTACTGTACTAGAAGGACCTTTTATTCCAATGAAGGTCTCATTCACAGATGGAAGTATCAAGACTCCCAAAACATACTCTGAGATGACTAAAGATGAAGTGATTCTGGCCTCCATGGATAAGAGAGCTCAGAATATCATTGTGAGTGCAATTGAGGATTCAACCTTCCAGAACTTAGTACACTGCAAAACTGCCAAAAAAATGTGAGAATCTCTCATTGTCTATATGGAAGGGACTGAAGAAGTCAGAGATGACAGGAAGTCTCTTCAAAATCAGCAATATGAGGCTTTCAGACAAGACAAGAAAGATTCAATAGCAATCTACTATGAGAAATTCTTCAAAATTGTAAATGGTCTGAAAACCTATGGAAGAACTTTTACAGATTATGAGCTGAATGATAAATTATTAAGATCCCTGAACAAAGAATGGGATATCAAGATCTATGCTATCAGGGAAATGGGAAATCTGGGAAATATTCAGCCACAGAATCTATTTGGGAAACTTCTGTCCCATGAACTTCACCTGAATACCAGAAAAGCTGAAGAAGGACACATCAAGGAAAATCCTATTGCTCTGAAGGCAGAAAGTTCCAAGAGAAGCAAAGAAAGGATGTCATTATCCCCCAGGATATCATCTGATTCTGAAGAATCAGAGACCAGTAATTCTGACTCTGAAATATCAGATGGTGAACTGACACTCTTCACCAAACAGCTGAAAAGGATGCTCAGAAGAAAACAACACTGGAAAACTAGACCCTCTCAGTCATCCAGATCTAAGAAGCACTCCAATTCTTCAGAAGGATTCAAACAAGATTTCAAGAAGGACATGTATAACTCTAAACATAATAAATCTAATTCAGAAGAAATTGTGTTCTTTGGATGTAAGAAATTTGGACACATGATTGCTGATTGTCCTTCAAAAAGAAAGAACAATAAGAAGTCTGATGAAAGGAGGCACAAATCTGACAAGAAACATGAGAGGAGCCTAATAGCCAAGAAAGGCAAAGTCACTCTCAGTGACAGTGAATCTCAATCATCTGATTCAGATAGTGAAGAGGCACTCATAGATCTGGTGGGTGTAAATGAAAGTGAAGACATTCTGAACCATATACCTATGATAAGAGCCGCACTATCAAGGTCTGATAGTGAAGAGGATGAAGAAGAAAATACAGGACTCATGGCACTCAGTGATGAAGAGGATCAGGAGACAATCTTTAATGTGAAGGTACTTGATAAAACTCCTCTATCTGATTCTGAATCTGAACCTAAAACTATTTCTAAACCTGAGGCAAATTCATTTTCTTCTGATGAGAATGACTCAAAATCTAACTTTCATGAAGATGAAATTGTTGAGAAATATGAGTCACTTCTTAAAGCCCTTAAAAAGAGCAAAAGACATAACAAAAAGCTACATAAAGAAATATCTGAATTAAAGCAGACTAACTCCCAATACTCTGAGGCAGCTGAGAGGCTGAATCAGGTAAGCAAGGAGCTTAGCAAATTAAAAGTCATGTCTATCATTCACATTCAAACTTTATGCACTAAGCAGAAATTAATAAAAGAACTTGAAGCAAAACTCCTAGCTGAAAGGAAGCTTGTGGCAAAGTTCTCAAAACCACAAACTATCCTTCCCATAATAGACACATTTTCTGCACAATACAGATCTGGCATAGAATACAATGGAAAGGTAGAAAATAAATCTAAAAATAATGACAAGGCACCTATGCAACCTATAAAATTCAACAAAGTCATGCCTATCACAAATGATCATGATCCAAAAGTTGTGCATAAGTTTTGGAAGGGTGAGTGTTCAAATAGCAAAGATGACTCAATTCAACCATGTATTAATGATGCCAAATCTCTATATAAAGAAAAAGAATTAACTCATCATGACTCCTTTGTATTTAAAGCAAACACCAAACTCAAAGGAGAGGAACTAAGACCAGTAGTGAAAACCACTGATGTCAAGGAAACTAAATCAGTAAATTTCATTAAAACACTTTACAAAGCTCCATTGAATAAGGCAATTAAACAAAATGTAAGCCAACCCAAAGAAGTGAGAAGACCTCAAAGGAGATATAACATATATGAATGTTGGTGCTGTGGAAAGGTTGTCCATTTTGCCTTTGACTGCTGGTTCAATCCAACTGTTCCAAGATTTAATTCTGGGAAACCAGTACTCAGACCTGTGGCAACACACACAGCACAAAGATTCAAACAACAAGTAAAGACACCAGCTATTAATAACAAAGTTCTAGGACCAAACTCTGTGTGGGTTCCTAAGAAAAAGTAATTTTCTTATTGCAGGTTTGTCCAAAGACCAATCAAATTCCTATCTGGTATTTGGACAGTGGGTGTTCCATGCACATGACTGGAACAAGAAGTCTACTGAATGACTATATCTCTGTGAAGAATGCACCAAAGGTTGTATTTGGAGTATCTGACAGAGGTAAGACTAAAGGATATGGCAAAATCACAAATGGAATTGTCACCATCACCAAAGTTGGATATGACATTTCATTTCACAAGGATGAGTGCCTTATTAAGAAATAGAATGATATAATTCTCTCAGGCACTAGGAGTGGGAAGATTTACTGTTTAAATTTTATATATTCTGATCAAATAAATCCCATATGCTTAGTTGCTGAAAATAAATTCTCTAGTAGTGTACAATGGCACAAAAGGTTAGCCCACATAAACTATAAGACTATAAATAAGCTTATTTCAGGAGATCTAGTGAGAGCAGGGCCTAAGTGGAAGTGTGTTCAGGAGGGTCCCTGTCATGCTTGTCAAATGGGTAAGCAAACCAAGTCATCCTTCAAACCAATTGGTGAGAAGGATTCCATTAGATGTCTATACCTACTTCACATGGACTTATTTGGACCAATGCCAATTCATAGCCTAGGAGGAAAGATTTACACCTTTGTAATTGTTGATGACTATTCTAGATTCACATGGGTATTCTTCCTAAGACACAAGTCAGATACTCTAGAAGTATTCACTAGCTTTGTTAGGCAAATCAAAAATGAAATAAGAAATTCAGTTGTCAAAATTAGAAGTGAACATGGGACTGAATTTCAGTCAGGTGCAATGACCAAATTTTATGAAAATCTTGGCATCTCACAAGAGTTCTCATCTCATAGAACACCCCAACAAAATGGGGTTGCTGAGAGAAGAAATAGAACTCTCATTGAAGCTAGTAGGAGCATGCTTAGTGACTCCTCTCTTCCTGAGTATTTCTGGGCTGAAGTTGTAAACACATTGTTGAAACCGATTTCTCGGCCTCTTGTGGAGTTCGGGGCCCTCACCCAAATGAGGGACAGCTAGCCCTTACTGATCCCTTGGAGAAGGTAGACTGGAGACTAGAAAAATGACTAAGACCTTTGTCACAGCGAGGAGGTCCCTCCACTAACCCGGAAGATCGTTGAGCGCTTCCCCTCCCAAGCCAAAGCTGAGACTTGGGCACCTTGGAGGCTCTGGAAAAGCTAACCAAAGAAGGCCTGAGGAGAGAGAAGCTGAAGTGAAGTCCTCTCCAAAGGTGCCCTTGAGGTCTTATTTATAGGTTTCCTGATCTGGCCTGCAAATAGCAGGATCCTGCCTTCTGACTTTACTATCTGCACCCCAAGTGGGTCTGCTAACAGCCAAACTCCGCTGTTTGGAGAGGCTAAAGGCAGGCCACTAGGGGTAGAAGGGTAATTTGGCCTTATCAACTCATGGGCAAGGAACTGCGAGAACTTGACTGTTGAAGCTCTCCCGGGCCCTCTCGCGAGTCCTGCTCGCGATGCCTCTCCTAGGCGATCGCCCTGCGAGGACCTCGCCGGCCAATTCTGGCGGTATCTGCCGAGGTCTGGTCTTGCGAGCCTTCTTGCGAGACCGCCTCCGGACTTCGTCGAGCTCAACACGCCTTTTGTCGAACGCAGGTCACTTCGCCGATCACGGACGAGGTCGACGGATGCCGAACGTTAGGTTGTTCGCTGTCCGCTAAGATGGGCGGCTCGTCGACCACTGCTTCCCTGCTGTAACTCGCCGAGTGCTGCCAGTTATCTATTTTTTTCGTCGGGCGCCGCCCGACGAATGCTGAGCTTCGTTCGACATTTGTCGATCGTAGAATTGAGCTCGTTGGAAGCTGTGGTTCTAAGCTCGCGAGCCTTCCTGCGAGATCGCCTACTAGCTTTGGCGCGCACTGAACACATTTCGCCGAACACCTCCTTACTGAACAAGGAGTCTCTTCCGCCAGCGTCCTGCGAGGTATTGCCTTGCCCGCCCTCGCTTGGCCCAATCCGTTGAAGATATCTGTCGAGGTCCGGATCTCGCGGCTCCTCTTGCGAGACCGTCCCTTTGGCTTTAATGAACATGGAACATTTCGTCGACTGCTAATGATTTCGCCGAACTGGGGCGAGCTGGACGACCACTGGTTGGCTCGACGAACTCGGAAGAGTTCATCGAACCCGGCATCCCTTTCGTCGAACTCAGGAAACCTCTTTAAATTGTCTGCGAGTGTCTATCTCGCTAACCCTTCTCGCTCGCCTCCTAGCGAACTCTCCGTGAGAGATCTCTCAGATCCTTTTCATGAGGTCTTCGGCCCTAAGGCCTCCCTCTCTTGTTACTTCATCCCGTTGCCTTCTCGCACCGCGCTTCCTCACTTGACGAATATCGGGGTTGTACACAATCCCCGCTCTTCGCGAGGCTATTTAGGCTCGCGAAGAAACATCCAACCCCTGGTATTCTCCAGCCCCTAGATGATCTGTCAGGAATCTTTAGTGGGGCCCACCCGTAGGGCTATAAATGTCGTTCCAAGTCCTTAGTGGCGTGTGCCGCCACTTCCTTTTCTTTCCTTTTGCTCCGTACTGTAGCTGTCAGGGGATGCCGCTTTCCGAAGAAGCTGAGGCTCGCCTGAGGGCTGTAAGAGCCAGCGGGCTACCCTCTACAACCAAGGTCCCCGCCTGGATGAACCGTCCGCCTCCCGCTCAGTCGCAGAAGACCAAGAAGGTGAAGGCGGTTTGCCGAACCGGGGATGGCTCCGTGCTGCCGGACTCCTCCCCGGATAACTGCCCCCATGAGAAGGTATGAGCTACCCCTCCAGCTTGTCAATAAGTTTGCCCGTGAATCATGCCTGCTCGTACGATGCTTTGCCGAACGAGGACGCTGCCGAACCTGCTGGTGGGTCTCGCAAAAGCCAACCGGTGGATACAAATCTTGCTGGGAAACATGTCGTAGGTACGCCCTTAATCTCGCATGCCAGCCCTCCCTCTGTCAACTATCTGACCCTCATTCCTTGCTTCTTACAGTCTCGCCCCGGAAGTCCCCGACTCGCCGGGCATCGTGGCCTCCGTCTCCGCCTCCTCCTGACAAAACTATAGATAAGCCAGGGTTCCGACTCCTGATGAGTGAGGAGACCGGCGGGTCTGTACCACCAAAGATCCCTCCGACCAATAACGCAGCCTACCCTCCTGGTTTGGGTAAATCTCTCTACCCCCATTACGGTAATGTAACACCCTGCCAGTACGAAAGGTATAACAGCAGGTCTGGCCGGGACCCCACGCCATACAAACCACACTAGCTAGGAGTTAAAAGGTGATAACCAGAAAAGTAACAACTAAACGAGAGTACAAAACGTAAGCGAAAGTATTAATTAAACCATTCAAATAGAACTGTCCACTATCATAGGAATGTATCCTGAATAAGAGTTACGGCCTTAAGGCCTTACATTCACCCAATGCACAAAACTCCAAAAGCATACATCGGCACGCAGGCCGGCCATACATGAAAAACAGGAAAAGGGCTGGCCTTCGAGGGCCAACACTGCAAAGGGCCATCGCCCGCTATTTCCCGCTAGGCTCACCTGCACCTGCATAAGAACATTCCACCAAGCGGTGGCAAACAAAGTAACGGTCAGCACAGCTGACCAAATTATAACGACCCCACCCCTTTCCCGGGGTGGCGGAGATTCTACCCTGCAAGCAAGTCATACTAGCACAAGTACTAAAATAAAGAAGGTGCAACTACACAAGGTGAGGTTTCAAGCACATTCAATCTTCTAGGTTGAGCATCAAAAAGGAGGGAACTAGGTATGCACATGATGTTGGTTGGGTTCACCCGAAGGTTCCCCGCAACCGCCTAAACAACCGCATGAGGCTAACAACATCAATTCCACAAAACACTCCACCGTAAGGGCCATCGCCTTATGTGGGAAAAAGAGCTTTTGGTCGGTCTAGGTAAACCACCTTCCACGACCTCTCCCATGATCACACGGCTACATGAGGTAGGGACCTCTTACCGATCTGCATGGAAACGGGTTCGGTTTAGCTTTGCCCGTGCTCTAATCGTCGCGATCTATCGCACGACACGGGTACGGCTTCGCATCGGCCCGTAAGGGTTTAGCACCTTCAAGTGCTACACAAATATAAGCTACGCACCTAATCCCTTCACAAGGATCTAGGCTTCACAAATACTCAAAAAGGGGAGGTATAATACGCTCCGCATCAATTTCGCGGTGAAGGTTTGCCTTCATCAAATCTCAAAGCATGGGGCTTTCGTTAGGATCTTCACAAGATGCCTACACTTAAATCCCGCACTACTATAGATGATTTCACGGAGTCATTCTCCGGCACGCATTCTAGGCTTAACCTAAATGCAACGTCACAATCCAAGCATCACCGATTCGGGCTCACGACCACGAATAGGCTTCACACAAAATGCCTAAATCCGCACGACTACCGGATTTTCTACATGCAATATGCCGGGGACGGACACAATCGACCCGGAGTTCCGGAGAACTTGAGGGAATCCTACACTTCACCCATTTGGTGAAAGGGATCCCTCATGCAAGCATAGAGAAATGAAGGAGAGGACAAAAGACAAGTCCAAACAACGGGAGAAGAAATCGTTACCCTAGGAGCGTTCTTTTTCGCCATAGATCCGAGATTCTACATGGAGAGAAACGACCGCACCGGGCTGCACTCTCCAAATCTAGAAACGGCTCGCGAAACGGAGCTCCGGAGCTCCGTCAATGGCGGGTCTACCTTCTTCTTCCTTGGCTCCTCCTTCTTTCTCTAGGGTTTGGAGAGAGAATGGCTTAGAGAATATGAGGTTTAACCCCCTCTCATTAGCCCTAATGGTCTCCCGCAACTAAACCTAGCCGTTGGATCAATTTCCAAAAGATTTGGACGGTCCGATCTTCTTCTCCGCTCAAAATTGCGAAACAGAATAAACAGGGCGCACGATCACAGGCGCACGGTCAGTGGTCGTGCGCGAAGAGGGAAATGGTCGTGCGCACTGTCCGAGACAGAACTCGGTTTTCTTCTGAATTAACGCACGATCGCTGGCGCACGATCACCGGTCGTGCGCGATGAGGCCACTGATCGTGCGCTAAGAGCAGAAAGGGAAAATTTATCCTGCTTCAAGTGCAGCACTACCACTCCGCCTACTTCGCTGAACTACGATTTTTGGGGTGTTACAACTCCACCCCCCTTACAAGAATTTCGTCCCGAAATTTATAAAACAGAAATAGCAAGAATTACAGCTATATATTACCTGAGAGAAATAGCTCGGGGTACTCCGCAAGCATCGTTTGCTCTCTTTCCCAAGAGAGCTCCTCTCGACCGCAATTATCCCACCGGACTTTTACCATCCGAATGGACTTGTTCCGCAGCTGCTTTACTTCGGTATCTTCAATGCGTAAGGGCTTGACTTTCGTCGACAACCCACTATCAACCGGAACCTTGCCAACCGCAACGATATGAGTAGGCTCTTGCACTGCCTTCCTCAGAACTGAAATGTGAAACACGTCGTGCAGACCGCTCAGCTCTGCAGATAGTGCAAGCCGATAAGCCGCATCACCAACACGTTCCACAATCTCAAACGGTCCTAAGTACCTTGGACTGAGCTTTTTCAAGCGTCGGATCCTTGATACCCCTTTGAACGGTTTGATCTTCAAGTAAACCCGGTCACCGACGGCGAACTCTAGGTTCCTATGCTTGGCATTGAAATACTTTGCTTGCCTATCCTGGGCAACCAATAGCCTTTCACGTATAGTCCGGATCGTCGAAGTTGCTTCCTCAACATCCTTTCGCTTCAATAGCTTAGTATCGCCCGTTTCCGCCCAAGACAACGGCGTACGACACTTCTTACCATAGAGGGCCTTGAAGGGAGCCATCTTTATACTGGCTTGGTAGCTATTATTGTAGGCGAATTCGATCATATAGAGATGATCTTCCCACTTCTTTCCAAAATTCAGAGCGCACATTCGGAGCATATCCTCCATAGTCCTGTTGGTCCTCTCGGTCTGTCCATCCGTTTGCGGGTGGAAGGCCGTGCTGAATTTCAGTTTAGTGCCCAACAGTTCATGGATAAGCCTCCAATCTTTCGATGTGAAACGCCCGTCACGATCGCTGACGATGTTACGAGGGACACCGTACAGCCGCACAATACTATCGACATAGAGCTTCGCTAGCTTTTCTACAGAATCATCCTTCCGGTTCGGAATAAAATGCGATACTTTTGTCAGTCTGTCCACGATCACCCAGATGGCGTCGTTTCCATGCTGCGATCTCGGCAATCCGTGCACGAAATCCATCGAAATATCGTCAAACTTCCATTCCGGAATCGGCAAGGACTTCAAAAATCCACCGGGACGTTGACATTCCACCTTCACCAACGCGCAGGTGTTGCACTTGGCCACGTAGAGGGCAATGTCCTTCTTCATACCCGGCCACCAGAAAAGTTTCTTCATGTCCATGTACATTTTCGTGCTCCCCGGGTGGATTGAGTACTTGGTATGATGAGCCTCGTACATCAATTCCTCCCGTAGAGTACCAACGTTTGGGACGCACAATCTGCCATTCTTCCACATAAGACCACCTTCGAAAGAGAAATCAGCGTTTAACCCGTCAACGGTTTCCGCTTTGTAGCGTTTCATGCTCTCATCCAGCTCCAATGCCTGTCGAACTCGGTCGGCAAGGTGGTATTGAACCTCCGTCCAGTTCAAGCATGCTGAAGTAGACGCTCTTCGATCAACGCAAATGATCTCCATTTCTTCCAGCTCACGGATTAGACGCTCATCGTGCATCAAAATCCAATTTTCTTGAGCGGGAGCCCGACGACTCAACGCATCCGCAACTACATTTCCCTTTCCAGGAGTATATTTGATGTCGAAGGTGTAGTCCCCAAGGAACTCCAACCACCTCCTCTGTCGCATATTCTACTCCCTTTGATCTAGCAAGTACTTGAGGCTCTTGTGGTCGGTAAAGATGTCGATCTTCACGCCATACAAATAATGCCTCCAAAGCTTAAGAGCAAATACCACGGCCGCTAGCTCCAAATCATGGACCGGGTAATTCCTCTCATGAACCTTCAACTGCCGGGAGCCGTAGGCAATTACCTTACCGAACTGCACTAGGACACAACCCAAACCACTCCCTGAGGCGTCACTGTAAATTTCGTAGCCTTCCGTACCGCATGGCGAGCATAGAATGGGCGCCGTGGTCAGACGGCTCTTCAGCTCTTCAAAAGCTCGTGCGCACTCGGGCGACCAAACGAACTTATGATCTTTCCTAGTCAATTTAGTGAGAGGAAGTGCAATCCTCGAGAAGTTTTCCACAAAGCGCCTATAATAGCCGGCAAGTCCTAAGAAACTTCGGACTTCCGCTACGTTTTTCAACAAAGGCCAGGCTCGGATCGCTTCTATCTTCGACGGATCTACCACAATTCCATCTCCACTAACGACGTGACCAAGGAATGCTACTGACGGTAGCCAAAACTCGCACTTGGAGAACTTGGCATATAGCTGACTCTTCCTCAAGGTGCTCAGAACTGCATGCAGATGCCCTACATGCTCCTCTTCCGATTGAGAGTATACCAAAATGTCGTCGATAAAGACGATCACAAATTGATCCAAATACTCACGGAACGTCCTATTCATTAAGTCCATGAATACCGACGGTGCATTAGACAGACCGAACGGCATCACCGTGAACTCATAGTGCCCAAAGCGGGTACTGAACGCTGTCTTTGGAATGTCACATTCCCTAATCCGCAGTTGGTAATAGCCGGACCTTAGGTCCAGTTTGGAGTATACCGTCGACCCAACCAGCTGGTCGAATAGATTGTCGATTCTTGGAATCGGATATCGGTTCTTCTCGGTCAACTTGTTTAGCTCTCGATAATCGATACATAGACGCAAGCTCCCGTCCTTCTTTTTCACAAAGAGGACCGGTGCACTCCAAGGCGATGAACTTGGACGTACGTAGCCTTGCTCTAGCAGCTCTTACAATTGAACCTTCAGCTCTGCCAATTCCTTTGGCGCTATCCGGTACGGTGAGCGGGCCACAGGTTTGGCACCTGGCACCAACTCGATACAGAAATCGATCTCTCACTGAGGCGGAGCCCCAGGGAGTTCGTTAGGAAACACGTCGGCGTACTCCGCTACAACTGGGACATCACATAACCTGGGCTTTGGCTCCGAAGCCTCCAACAAGGTGAAGAACAACTCGGCGCCTTTTCTCACCGCCTTAACCACTTGGAGAGCAGACATCAGCGTCTTGCTCGCTCCTCGCATACCGGCAAACGTGGTTTCTCCATCGGCGTTCCTTCACAGAGTGATCTCCTTAAAATTGCAATCTATGCATGCACGCTGCTCCGAGAGCCAGTCCATGCCGAAGATCACATCGAATTCAGCTAACGGTAATAACGATGCTTCCAAATCGAAATCTTGGTTTCCGATCCGCACCTTCACACGGCTCTTCCTATCCGCCGACATGCGAGATCCATTGGGTAGCACTACTTCTAATCTATCCTCTACGAAGGTAGATGGCACTCCGATTCGCACCACGAAGTCCTCAGACAGAAAAGAGTGCGATGCACCCGTATCAAATAGAGCTCTCGCCGGATAGTTGAGAATTAGGACAAAGCCTAATTGCACACAAAAAAAAACATACAGTTGCACAACAGTATAATCAAAAATAGCTATGTAAAAGCTAATTTTTAATTCATACCTGTGACAACATCAGCTTATCGTATGGCTTCTTGCTGGCCAAGCGAGTAGACTCTCGGCTGAGTCAGAGTAATGTGATGGGAAGCCAAAGACTCCGCAGCTTTACCCTTTTCCGCAGCTCGAGCATAGTCCAAAGCTCGATTCTCTGTCTTCGGGGGACCACTTCGACACACTGCGGCCTTGTGTCCCACCTTCCCGCAGGTGAAACACGTGATAGGGCTCCGCACCGTCGTTGCTCCCGAAACATTTGAGCGGGTTTGCTCCACCGGTTTGAACTTCCTTTTGTTCTTTCTGAATTCTGACTTAGACTGAGAGACCGGCACATGAAACTCAGGTTTCTTTGCCACGGCTTTTGCTTGTACCCTCTTCATGTCCAACTCTAGGGATCTGGCAGTTTGGACCATCACCTGGAAACCTAACATCATTGGGCCTGCCAGGAGCAGCCTCAACTCGTCCCGAAGACCTTCATAGAACTTGTTCGTCTTTGTCTCTTCGTATTCCATCATAGGCCCCGCATAACGACCCAGTTTAGTGAACTCGTGCAAGTACTCATCCACTGAGCTGTCGCCTTGAGTTAACTTTAGAAACTGGTTCTGCAACGCAATGCGTTGGGCAGAAGGAATATACCTTTGAAGAAAAGACTTTGAGAACTCCGCTATCGTGATCTCGGTAATCTCCCTGCCTCCGAACTTGTGCACTTCCTGTTCATCCCACCAACGCTCTGCCTCTCCGTTAAGGAGGAAGGTGGCTAAAGTGACCATCATAACTTCTTCTGTTGCTGTCGCCCTTAGAATCTTCCTAACCGTTGACAACCAGTCCTCCGCCTCCGTTGGGGATCCGGTCCCCGAGAAAGTTGGAGGATGGAAGCTTAGAAAGTGTTGCAGCTGTTGATCATGCGCTCGCGCAACAACTACACGCTCTACCGGACGCTCCACCCTTTGCACCGCCGCAGGTTCCACTGCAGGTTCGATCACCGGGGCCGCATCTGTATTAGGCGTAGCAGGCTTTTGCGGTTGAGCATTGATCATCGCGAAGACAGCTTCTGCGATTAACCTGATCATCTCAGCAGGAGGAGTGGTCGCTGGCACTTCAGCCAACCCACTACTTTCAGCGGTGTTACGGGGTTGAGACGGCCCCGCACCAATTCTAGTCGCCTATAATCGTGTAAGACACAATTTAGTGACTGAAAACATAGCAAACAAAAATCATGGAACGCTCAGGTTCCGCAAACAAGTATGTTTTCCCATTCCTAAGTGGACATTCGTATTAGTTTTTGTCGTTTTAGGTGAATGCACATCCCGTGCACACCACCCCTTAAAGGGAATTCGTCCCGAATTTGCTAAACTACGGATCGACGCCTTAAGTCCGATACCAAATTGTAACACCCTGCCAGTATGAAAGGTATAACAGCAGGTCCGGCCGGGACCCCACGCCATACAAACCACACTAGCTAGGAGTTAAAAGGTGATAACCAGAAAAGTAACAACTAAACGAGAGTACAAAACGTAAGCGGAAGCATTAATTAAACCATTCAAATAGAACTGTCCACTATCATAGGAATGTATCCTGAATAAGAGTTACGGCCTTAAGGCCTTACATTCACCCAATGCACAAAACTCCAAAAGCATACATCGGCACGCAGGCCGGCCATACATGAAAAACAGGAAAAGGGCTGGCCTTCGAGGGCCAACACTGCAAAGGGCCATCGCCCGCTATTTCCCGCTAGGCTCACCTGCACCTGCATAAGAACATTCCACCAAGCGGTGGCAAACAAAGTAACGGTCAGCACAGCTGACCAAATTATAACGACCCCACCCCTTTCCCGGGGTGGCGGAGATTCTACCCTGCAAGCAAGTCATACTAGCACAAGTACTAAAATAAAGAAGGTGCAACTACACAAGGTGAGGTTTCAAGCACATTCAATCTTCTAGGTTGAGCATCAAAAAGGAGGGAACCTAGGTATGCACATGATGTTGGTTGGGTTCACCCGAAGGTTCCCCGCAACCGCCTAAACAACCGCATGAGGCTAACAACATCAATTCCACAAAACACTCCACCATAAGGGCCATCGCCTTATGTGGGAAAAAGAGCTTTTGGTCGGTCTAGGTAAACCACCTTCCACGACCTCTCCCATGATCACACGGCTACATGAGGTAGGGACCTCTTACCGATCTGCATGGAAACGGGTTCGGTTTAGCTTTGCCCGTGCTCTAATCGTCGCGATCTATCGCACGACGCGGGTACGGCTTCGCCTCGGCCCGTAAGGGTTTAGCACCTTCAAGTGCTACATAAATATAAGCTACGCACCTAATCCCTTCACAAGGATCTAGGCTTCACAAATACTCAAAAAGGGGAGGTATAATACGCTCCGCATCAATTTCGCGGTGAAGGTTTGCCTTCATCCAATCTCAAAGCATGGGGCTTTCGTTAGGATCTTCACAAGACGCCTACACTTAAATCCCGCACTACTATAGACGATTTCACGGAGTCATTCTCCGGCACGCATTCTAGGCTTAACCTAAATGCAACGTCGCAATCCAAGCATCACCGATTCGGGCTCACGGCCACGAATAGGCTTCACACAAAATGCCTAAATCCGCACGACTACCGGATTTTCTACATGCAATATGTCGGGGACGGACACAATCGACCCGGAGTTCCGGAGAGCTTGAGGGAATCCTACACTTCACCCATTTGGTGAAAGGGATCCCCCATACAAGCATAGAGAAATGAAGGAGAGGACAAAAGACAAGTCCAAACAACGGGAGAAGAAATCGTTACCCTAGGAGCGTTCTTTTTCGCCATAGATCCGAGATTCTACACGGAGAGAAACGACCGCACCGGGCTGCACTCTCCAAATCTGGAAACGGCTCGCGAAACGGAGCTCCGGAGCTCCGTCAATGGCGGGATCTAACTTCTTCTTCCTTGGCTCCTCCTTCTTTCTCTAGGGTTTGGAGAGAGAATGGCTTAGAGAATATGAGGTTTAACCCCCTCTCATCAGCCCTAATGGTCTCCCGCAACTAAACCTAGCCGTTGGATAAATTTCCAAAAGATTTGGACGGTCCGATCTTCTTCTCCGCTCAAAATCGCGGAACAGAATAAACAGGGCGCACGATCACAGGCGCACGGTCAGTGGTCGTGCGCGAAGAGGGAAATGGTCGTGCGCACTGTCCGAGACAGAACTCGATTTTCTTCTGAATTAACGCACGATCGCTGGCGCACGATCACCGGTCGTGCGCGATGAGGCCACTGATCGTGCGCTAAGAGCAGAAAGGGAAAATTTAGCCTGCTTCAAGTGCAACACTACCACTCCGCCTACTTCGCTGAACTACGATTTTTGGGGTGTTACAGGTAACCTCTTCCAGGGCCGCCCCGAGACCTCTCGCCCCCCTCTGGGTAAGCGTTCCGACGACCCTTTGCCCTGCGCGAGCTCAAGCGCGTTATCTAACCTTTCTGTAATACTTCGCAGAGAATAATGAAACTCCTCCTACCGATTACGAGTTGGGCGACGACGAGATGTCCCCCCTTCCTGACCAAGTGGAAGACTTCTTAGGTGATCCGCGAGATCCGGGGATGATGAAGCAACGAGCCGCAGAGTTGCTGAGAAAACATGGTCGGACGCTGTCACAACCCGCATTTTCTCCGAATTTAAGAATATCAGAGTAAGAGAAAATACACGTCATGATGCCACGTCATACAGGAGACAGCTGTAGACGCTCAGGCGGGAACCTATTACTTAACTAAACAAACTTGATTATATGATAAGTCATCATTTGAAATCATTTATCAGGGGTTTTGAGATAAGAACTGTGTCTCTCAGTTCGTGGATCAACTAGTCCACCGAGAAAGTATATATAATTTCAGCGAAAAGTACTTGATTTAATTTACTTAAAGTCCTACATGTATGCAAACGACGGAGCATGAGGTAAATGATATGCACATAACTAGGCGTACTGTAAGAGTAGAAAATACCTTTAGGCGACTTTAAAGTAAGGGTTTCAGTTAGAAAGAATGCAATGAGGATGAAGAAAAAAACCATTTTATAACTATAGTGCACCTAGCGTAAATCATTCCCAGAGGGTAAGATACACAAGATCTAAAAGTAGTGGCATAATCTGGCAAATAATCTATAAAGTATAAAAAGGGGCATAATGGGCGTCAACAACATGACACTAACCCATTGGCACCAACTAGTATGTCTAAGCACAAGAAGTAACTAAAACAACTACCTCGCAGCAGCGGGGTGAACAGCTACTAAAACTCTGAACTTCAGGCTACACCACTAGCCGTTACAGCTCTGAACCTGAGGCATTCAATAAAACAAAGAACGCCTCAGCAAGGAATTGCAAGTGGCAGGAAACTAACAGAAAAACAAGCAAGGCATAAGGGGTACCAACCCAAGCCAAATTTACCGAAAGAGAGCTCTGAACAAAGAACCAACAAGCATCAAGTGCACTAAATATCAAAAGAGGAACAACACGTTCATTTATTTAGTTTCATCAATTAAAGAGACTGATCAGCTCAAATTATACGGGAGCGGTTAACTACCTCCGCTACCCAAAGCCCAAAAGCAGGTGAGGGTACCACTAGACCCAACCACCCAAACACGACTACCGTGCAAGGCTATAACATTTTCCCCTACTGTCCCCCAAACACAACTACTGTGTAAGGCTAAAGACAGTAGTTCTTATTACTTAAATTTTAATTAAACACGGGACGCTGCCCGAAAGGATAATCACTGGAAGGCCCTAAGAAATAGGGTCAAGACGAAGTACACATCGATCAATATGAATCATAAGAGTGACTCAAATGTTAACAGACCACAACGAGTAAAAAGAGGTTCAAACGAGAGGGATTTGAGATCAGAAGAACTGAAGGGTCACTGGCAATCATCCAAGTACACCCGAGGGGACACGAGATTCAAACACGAGAACTCAACGAAATCACATGCGTTCCGGGCGGGGTTCCAAGGGGCCGCGCCCCTGGCGGGGTCTTAGGAGCAGAGCCCCTAACGGGGTCCAAGGGGCAGCGCCCCTGGGGAAGGCCCTAAGAAATTTTGAAATCCCACCACCGGAAACCACACAAAAACCACCTCAAATTGAGGACTTCTCGAGAAATAGAAGGTTGAATTCTCGAGAAAAAGGCAGTCTCTCGAGATACGAAAGGTGATTTCTCGAGACATCAGAAGGAATTCTCGAGACATCAAGGAATTCTCGAGACAAAGCAAGGGATTTCTCGAGACATCAAGGAATTCTCGAGACAAAGCAAGGGATTTCTCGAGACATGGAAAGGATTTCTCGAGACAAGACAGGCAATTTCTCGAGTAATAAGCAGTTTCTCGAGACATAAGGTAAGTGATTTCTCGAGTAAGCTAGAATCAGCAAGAAAAATGGAATTTATTTAGCTCACGGTTTTCTCCAAGGAAAAACTAGATACTAGGGTAAGATTGAAGAGGAGAAAATCAAGGGGAGGTTCTAGATCATAAGTTACTACACCAAACACACAAAACTCTTGCTAATCAGCATGACAAGAGCTCAAAACGAGCAAACCAATCGTCAAAAGAATCAAGAGAGAAAGAGGAAGAAACCACTTGCCTTAACCTTGCAAAACTCGAGATCCTCCGCTCCGAAGGCTAAGGAAACACTCAAGCACGAAATCCTGGAACGATTCGGACCAAAAGGAAGAGTTAGGTCACCGCCAAATCTCCCAAAACTCCACGAAACGAGAAAAGCTTATCGCTAGAACGAAGATCTCGCCGAGAGCTTTCCAAATCTTCAATCCAATCACGATTCCGACCACCACAGCCCTAGAAACCGCCGGCCGGAAGCTATCCGACACTCCGCACTCGCCTCTCTCGCTCGGCGGCTACTTTTGAGCGAGGGAGAAGATGATGAATAGGAGGAGATGTTTTAGGTATTTATATGAAAACCTAATTTAATATTTAATTAATTAATTCCCTTATTACTTAAACTGCGAGGGCGACCAGAACAACTCGGATTCCCACGAAATTCGCGCCTTAACTGAAAAACGGCGCTACGAATCCAACGGCGGAGTCAGAATTCAATTCCGACGAGCCAAACTCCGGATAAAGCCTTCCGAAGCTAAAATCTTGATATCCACTCAAAATCTTCACTTTAACTCGAAACGACGCGAAATCTCGCACGCTTGACCTAAATCACAAGCTTTAACTAAGCTAAAACTCGAAACACTACCAGACGAGTTGACATAACGCCCTTACGCCAAAATTACGTCACAGAGGGTACGTAAAATAATTAACGAAAATCAGGGGCGTTACAGACGCTGATGGACCTTAACATGCAGGCGAGACGGGACAGAGAAGCCGCCGAGGATATGCATGCCGTTTTGATGGAAGAATGTGCGAGACTCCGGTCCGCGAGACAACGCGATCACAATGAGAATGTCACGACGTCGGAGGCGCATATTGCGAGAATGAGGGATTACGCCTTCCTCATTGACCGAGAGGGCCGCGCGGTCGAGGATTATTATAATTCTAGGGTACCGCCGCGTTCCGGGTCACGAGGTGGGGGTAGGTGGAAATGGTTGCCCCATGACTCTCGCTAACCCTTACGTTGTTGCAAACTTGTTGGAAATTGTATTCACAATTACCTTGATTTGTGAGAAGTCACCCTTAAACTAAGATTGAATTGCATTTGTATTTGATATGCTTTTCCAGTATTGTCTTGCAGATTATCATTGCTAAGTGTAAATCAATGTCAGGTCACAATGGGTCTGCAAACACAGTTTCATACAATGTAATTCCTCATTATATGAAACATGGTGATGACTCATGTGTGATCTCTCTATTGGGGTACACTTCATTTTCAAGACTATTGAAGACTTTGGAGTGCGGTTGCAGCAAGTGTTCAAGAGAAGAAAAGGAGTAAATGAATATAAATTTTCTAAGGATATGTCTCGAGAGATCAAGCATGTCTCGAGAGTTGAGGCATGTCTCGAGAAGCAAGTTCTACTTATTTCGGTAATTCTGTTCTGAATGTCTCGAGAGATAAAGCATGTCTCGAGAAGTCCTTAAGACCGAAATTTCCGTCATGTTTCGAGAGATCCGTCAGTTCTCGATACATTAGCCTTTTGTTCTTTCAACCTCAGTTCTCGAGAGATCCGTTAGTTCTCGAGAGATCCCTTATGTCTCGAGAATTCTGTCCGTTAATTTCTATTCTCTTTTCTCTGTTCTTATCGCTTCGTAAACGCTCCTTCCCGATCCTAACGGCTATATTGAGTGTGTTTAAGGTCGATTTAGCCCTTAATCATTGCCCTCTATATATAGGATTGCTCTTGGGTTGTTTACAACAAGTTTTCGAATCATTCTAAACCCTAATTTCTCTCCCGATCAAAAAGAACGAGAAAAGCGCCGCCTCGCTGTCGCCTACGATTGAAGATCGATCTACTCATTTGAGTTGCTGATTTCTATCAAAGAAGGATTCGATCGATCCGTGTTCTGATTCTACAACCTCTATTGGATCGTTTCGGATTGCCAAAGACAGATTTGAAGGATCGTTGTTCTTCCTCATCGTTCTCAAAAGCCATTCAAGAAGAAGGAAGAAAACGCCTCTGTTATTCAGATCTGGTATCTTATTGTTCAAAACCTTTTATCATCTATTGTAGGAGTTGTTATCTCTGAGCTGTAGGAGAGGTTGTTCTCCGAGTTGTAGGAGAAGTTTTTCTCCGAGTTGTAAGAGAGGTTCTCTCTGAGATTGTAGGAGTTTGACTCCGAGTTTGTAGGATCATTCTGATCCGAGATTTAGTGAGTAGTCAAGTCTAGCTGTGGTGCTAGATTGGCGAGGCCGGCAGTGGAGTACCCAAGTACGGGGAACCGCTATAAATTCCTGGTGTTATCTGTGGCTGTGATCTATTTTGTGTGGTGTGCTTTACGTTTAATTTTTAATTCCGCAAAAGACGTAGAGATCACCTATTCACCCCCTCTAGGTGATTTAGGTAGGCAACTAGTTACTTCAATTGGTATCAGAGGGTCGATGTTCGTTGCTAGGTTAACACCTTGAACAGGGTCCATCCTTCTAGTTGCTAGCAAACCATGGATAGAGTCAAGGAATCCTCTCTGAAACTGCCCATCTGCACTAAGGCCAACTTTCCTATGTGGAAGGAAAGAGTCCGTTTTTATATGGAAGCTGCAGATCCCAGAATCTTCAAAGTCGTGGAAGAAGGTCCCCATGTGCCAATGACCGTTTCGTCAACAAATCCCACCGTCTAGATACCTAAGAAAATGATGGATTTGAACAAGGATGAGATAGCTCTTATTGCTCTTGACAAGAAGGCTAAGAACATAATTGCTAGTGCAGTGGACGACTCCATGTTGCAAAACTTAATCCACTGCAAATCAGCCAAAGAGATGTGGACATCCTTAATTGTTCTAATGGAAGGTACTGACGAGGTAAGAGAAGATAGAAGGTCTCTACTTAATCAAGAGTACGAGGCGTTTAAGCAGAATAAGAAGGAGTGCATTGCTGATGCGTACGAAAGATTCTTCAAGATAGTCAATGGTTTGAGGAACTACGACAGGGAGTTCACAAACGGTGAACTAAATGACAAATTCTTGCGTTCCCTAACAAAAGATTGGGATAGCAAGATTGTTGCTATTAGAGAGTTTGGAAAACTGCCAAGTCTAGAATCTCAGAATCTGTTCGGGAAGCTGCTGTCTCATGAATTACAAATGAACATCCGAAAGTTTGAAGAGGATGTCAATCGAGCTTCAAGCAGAGAAAGAACCTTAGCTTTGAAGGCAGAGAGTTCAAAGAAGAGCAAAACAGTGATACCGATCAGAGAAAAGGAATCTGATAATGAAGAAGAATCGGAAGCCAGCTCCTCCTGTTTCGAACTGTCTGATGGGGAGTTCTCTTTAATTTCCCGTCAGTTTAAGAAATTGCTAAACAAACGAAGGCACATGAACAACAAGACATCTTCCTCGGATCATAAACATTCTCGTCGTGATGGAGACTATCACAGGAAGGGCTCAAGCAATAATGACAGGTACAAATCGAAACAGAACAAACATTTTTCTTCTGACATTATTTGCTACTGTTGTAATAAGTCAGGGCACATAATTGCTGAGTGTCCCTACAAGAAGAAAGAAGGTGGAAGAAAAGAAGACAAGAAATCCACTCACGGAAAGAAGAAATCAGATAGAAGTTTCATCGCTAAGAAAGCCAAAACTCTGAGCGACAGTGACTCCGATGAGTCGAGTGATGAAGAAGAAGCTTACTTCGGCCTGATGGCCATGTCGGATGATGAAGAAGCACCCCCGTACACCGGAAAGGTAAATGATCACACTATTCTATCTGATTCTGATTATGCTTCGGCTGAACAAAAGGATAACCCCTCAGACGATGAATCTGAGCTCATGTCTCAATATACCAAAATGCTCCAAAGCTTTGACAAGTGCCGAAAGGTTGTCAAAACTCAGGGTAAGGAGATCATGGCTCTCAAGGAGGTGGAATCTAACTTGAGAAAAGAAGTTGAAGAACTTTCTTCTCTCAAAGAGGAAGTCCAAGCCTTGAAAGACAAGATCAAAAGCTCGGAAGAGACTCTTGCCTTGAAAGATCATTCGATAAATGTCTTGGAGGAACAGCTTGCGGCTGAGAAGAAGTTGGTTGAAGCATTCTCTCAACCTAAAACTCTTCTGCCAATTATTGGTACTTTTACCACTAAGGCAAAAGGAAGTGGTATAGGGCATGAAGCTAGTACTAGCAATTCTTCTAAAAACACAATTGCTAAGAAGAATGGTTTGGTTGCTAAGAAAGCTACCACCAAAGAAAAAGGGAAAGCTCATTAAGAGCCTGTAGCATTCAAGAGAGTTATATTCCCTATGAATGCTTATGATATGGAGAGTTCCTATGGTCATTTCACACGACCAATTCCTTTTGCGCCTGTGAATAATCATAAGGAATGGGCTCCTCCCCGAAACTTTGGTGATAGTGCTTTTCAAGCACCCTATCAAGAGATTAATCGAAAAGGGTACGGTCCATTTGTTCATGGCCCGAGTGCTAAGAGAGCACCAAAAGTGAAGGCTGTTGCACCAAAGCCGAAGAAGACAGTACCACCTTGTGTGTGCTGCCCCCTTGAGGCATCCTCATCTAGAAGGACTGCTCCTGCAAGAGCTAACGTTCAAAAAGTTAAGCAGGAGAGTGTAAAAAGAAGGTACAACAGATTCGACTGTTGGTGCTGCGGCAAAATTGGTCACTTTGCCGTTGATTGTTGGTTCAACACAACGTATACTAGGAGACCACAAGTGAACGTTGCAAGGCAGACCACTCGCAATGTTAACATTCATCGTGGTGCTCAACTGACAAGGGACCAAGGACCCAAATCTGTTTGGGCTCCTAAGGCAAAATAATCTGTTTTTGCAGGTATGTCCAAAGGCCAATAAAAATCCTATCTGGTACTTGGACAGTGGATGCTCTCGGCATATGACCGGGACAAGAAGCCTTTTGCAAAACTACATTCCAGTTGCGAACGGTCCAAAAGTTATTTTTGGCGGTTCAGACAGAGGAATAACTAAAGGCTATGGTATGATTTCTAATGGTAATGTATCATTTTCCGATGTAGCTTATGTGGAAGGATTACAACATAATCTGATAAGCATAAGTCAACTTTGTGATAAAGGATACATTGTTGATTTTCATAAAGATAAGTGTTTGATAAAGTCGGCTGAAAATCATGAAACGATTTTATCAGGCATTCGCTGTAGAAACATATTTTGTTTAAATTTTCTTTGTATATCATCTTCTACTCCTGTGTGTCTTTTAGCTAAAGATAGTGCATCTCTTGTTGACCAATGGCATAAGAGAATAGCACATATAAATCTCAAAACTATTAATAAATTGTTTTTTCAAAACTTAGTGCGCGATGCACCAGATGTTAAGTGCGTTAAAGATAAACCTTGTCATGCATGTGTAAAAGGCAAGCAAACAAGGGCTACCTTTAAGAGCATTATTGGCAAAGATTCAACCAGGTGTTTATACCTGCTCCATATGGATTTGTTTGGTCCTTTGCAAATTAGGAGTTTAGTAGGAAAGTCTTACACATTGGTTATTGTAGATGATTACTCTCGTTTTGCCTGGGTATTCTTTCTGAAACACAAGTCAGATAACTTTGACACTTTTACTAGCTTTGTCAGGCAAGTCCAGAATGAATTTAACTGTTCGGTGGTCAAAATCAGAAGTGACCATGGTACAGAATTTGAATCTGGAGCCATGACAGAATTCTGTGAAAGCCTTGGTATCTTTCATGAGTTTTCCTCTCCTCGAACTCCACAACAAAATGGAGTAGCTGAGAGAAAGAATAGAACACTTATTGAGGCTTGCAGAACCATGTTGAGTGACTCTTCACTACCTGAATATTTCTGGGCTGAAGCTGTCAATACTGCATGCCATGTGCAAAACAGAGCACTCATAAACAAAAACCATGAAAAAACTCCTTATGAACTTCTAAAGGGCAAGAAACCGACCATTTCTTATTTTCGAATCTTTGGTAGTAAATGCTTTGTGCTAAACAATGGAAAGCATTACAAAACTAAGTTTAGTGAAAAGAGCTTTGAAGGTACTTTTGTAGGTTATAGTAGCCATAGTAGGGCATATAGAGTTTTTAATAAGAAAACCCTAGTGGTAGAAGAATCTATTAATGTTGTATTTGATGAGACGAGCATGCTACAAGGCAGCTCCTCTAGCATTTCTTCTGTAGACACAGGTTCAAAGCTGCAGGACTTAAGCTTAGATCAGCCAGTTGAAGAAAATTCTCAACACTTCATCAAGATTCCCCCAATAACTACCTATGAAGAAGATCATCCTGATGAAGAGCCAATCCATGTGGAGGAAGATACTCCAACAGTAGAAGAAACTCCTATTGGTCCAAATCATGCAAGGAACCTCGGGCTACGACACATGAGGGATCATCTAGTTGATCAGATCATAGGAGATCCTCATGAAGGAATAAGAACAAGACGAGGTACCATTAACGAGAATATGCATTTGAGTTTTCTTTCGCAGGTCGAACCAAAGAAATTCCAAGAGGCAAATGAAGATCCATCTTGGATAATTGCTATGGAAGAAGAATTAAATCAATTCAAACGCTGTAAGGTATGGACACTTGTTCCAAAACCCAAAGACAAAAATGTCATTGGAACAAAGTGGGTGTATAGAAACAAGCTGGATGAAGAAGGAACAATCATAAAGAACAAAGCCAGACTTGTAGCTAAAGGATACAGACAAGAGGAAGGTATCGACTTCGATCAGACGTATGCTCCAGTAGCAAGGCTCGAAGCGATTAGACTCTTCCTTGCTTATGCTGCTTTCAAGGGTTTCACCGTATATCAAATGGATGTCAAATCCGCTTTCCTAAACGGAGACATTAAAGAGGAAGTATACGTTGAACAACCCCCAGGTTTTGTTAATCCTGATCATCCCAATCATGTTTATTTATTACAAAAAGCTTTATATGGTTTGAAACAAGCTCCTCGAGCTTGGTATGAGACGCTATCTAACTTTCTTCTTGAGAACAAGTTCACAAGAGGAAAGATAGATAAAACATTATTTCTTAGGGAAGTAAAAGGCAAGATTTTGCTAGTGCAAATCTATGTCGATGACATCATATTTGGCTCTATGGACAATAACCTCTGCAAAAAGTTTTCTAAACTTATGCAAGGGAAATTTGAAATGAGCAGTATGGGTGAGCTGAAATATTTCTTAGGACTTCAAGTGAAACAGTCTGAAGATGGAATCTTCATTTCTCAGACAAAGTTCACTAAGGAGTTGATTAAGAAATTTGGAATGGAGAATGCAACCTCTATGAGGACTCCAATGAGCTCAGCTACGTCTCTGGACAAGGATGAGAAAGGGAAACCTTTTGATGAAACCAAGTACAGAAGCATAATTGGCTCTTTGCTCTACCTTACTGCCAGTAGACCTGATATAATGTTCTCTACATGTGTTTGTGCTAGATATCAGGTGAACTCTAAGGAATCTCATTACACTGCTGCAAAATGAATTTTGAGATACCTTAAAGGCACACCAAATCTTGGCTTATGGTACCCAAGAAGTAATGATAGCGAACTAATTGGTTTTTCAGATGCAGACTTTGCAGGTAGCAAAGACGACAGAAAAAGCACTTCCGGGACGTGCCAATTCCTCGGAAGGAGACTTATTTCCTGGAGTAGCAAGAAGCAGAATTGTGTTGCAATATCAACCACCGAGTCGGAATACATTTCTGCTGGCAGTTGTTGCGCACAACTTCTATGGATAAAGAATCAACTTCAAGACTACAACATGAAGATCAAAGACATTCCTATGTTTTGCGACTCTTCCAGTGCAATTGCTATCGCAAATAATCCAGTCTCTTACAGTCGGACAAAGCACATCGAGCTACGATATCACTTTATCCGGGAGCATGTGGAGATGGGTGACATAAATCTGAGTTATGTCCCACGGATAAGCAAGTTGCAGACATATTCACGAAGCCACTAGATGAGACCAAGTTCTCTTTCTTCAAGACGGAACTTGGAATGCTCAACATAGAGTAATGATCAAATCAAGCAAAACCATGAAGACATGAAGATTACAAAAATTTAGAACTTTTCCTGAAAACTTCAGGCATATGTCTCGAGAACTACATGTTGTCTCGGGAACTATCTGTTTTCTCGACAACTCAAGTCACTTTAAAATCTCGACATCATCCAAAGGACTTCAGGGAACTCTCGAGACAGGCTGGTTCTCTCGAGACAAGCTGAAGATTTCGAGATAGGCAGATGTCTCGAGACACGGGTTATCACTCGAGACATCAGGGAAGGAAAAACCGCGCAGAATCTTCTGAGTTCTCGAGACATAACCAATGTCTCGAGACATAGGTATTTTAAAGAATTCCAAAAATCAGGTACGCGCTGTTTCCTTTTCTATTTTTCTTCAAAATGTCATCTAAATGTCAAATCAAAATTATATATATATATACGAAACCGAAAACTTGATGTTCACAGAAATCATTTCCGAGACCTCCAAGACCTTTCGACTTCTTCTCGAGCGGCGACAGGTCGGTGCTTTCATGGTTCTCGGTGCTTCATCGTTTTTACTCGTCACTTCTCCCTCTCTCTCGCATTAATGGCTCCTACTCCTCATCCAAAGATTGGCGTCGGCAATGAAGTCGTTCGCTCAGGTATCGCCGGTTTATCCGATGACTTCAAGAACCTATTTTGTTTGCTTGATGCCGCCGGTCTTGCTCTCGTTCTTGAGCATCCTTGCGGGGTGCTGTTTGATGAGGTTGAAGAGTTCTTTATCAATGTGAAGCCTATCAAGGAAGGGAGAATGTTGGTTTCATTCGTCAAGGGCATTAAGATAAAAATCTCACCTAAGACCCTCGTGAAGTACTTGCATTTATCTGAACTTGATACTGAAGAAGTGCTAGATGACAATGACTGGTTGAGAACAGCAAGGTACTGTGGTCTGGATTCAGATTTTTCTGCAGTTAAGAGGCATAAGATGAATGATGCGGGGAAGCTCCTGGTGGACATTATCTTAAAGGTTCTATTCTGCAAGACAGACACACAAGGGCATGTGTCTGAAGAGACTTTTCTGTTGATGGTTGGAATTGTGTCAGGGAAAAAGAGAGATTGGGGCACAATCTTATTCTCCAATATCAAGGCTTGCATTAATTCTCCAAAATTTGCCCGGATCATCTCATTGTTCCTGAATCAGTTCAACCCAGCTATCTTTGACATGTCCAAAGGTACAGTTATCCATCATCTCAAGAAGATCGATGTCCTCTCCATGCAGAGATGGGACATTCGAATCAAGAAGCCGGGAGTGGCTAGTGCTACTTCTGAGGGGGAGACTCATCAGTCTGCAGTTGCAAGTGAAGCAGAAATTCCAATTCCATCTTCTGAAGGTCAGGTACCCAAAGTTACATCATCTCCTCCTCCTCCACGGATTCGCTCTAAAGCTTCAAGTCGAGCCAAGCTACCAATCCATTCCAAAGCCAAAGGTCAGCCCTCATCAGCTCCAACAGAACTCATTTCATCAGTGACACAGTCAGATCCATCAGATACTATTCCATCACCTGCTCATATTCACATTCCAGCTCCATCTTCACCTCTACCAGATTCAGTTCCATCACCACCTCCTTCTCCATCAGTTATTGAAGCAGAAACTTCTTTAGCAAATGAGATAGTTTCAGCTGTTCTAAAGAATATTCAACAAGAAATATCTAAAGTGCACAGTCCCAGTGGCCAACAGGCAGGGTCTGGTGCTGATTTTGTTTTCGACAAAGAAGATGATGCTGATTCAGTTCATGAATTAACACCTCCCCTAGTACATGTTGAGGGGGAGTCAGAGTTAGATACAACCAAGAATGCTCCAGATGAGCTAGGTTGTGAAGAAGATAATGTGGTTCATTCACTTGAGATTGAAGAGCTCCCTGATGATGTTCCTGCTGCTCCTCTTCCTTCCTTTCATCCTTCCCCTCCAATCCATGATGCAGATTCTCTTCTGGGAAAGATTGAAGCTATGCTCAAGAAGCAGAGTGAACAGTTTGAGAACTCTTTGACAACTGTTCACAGGAAGATTGCCTTAGTTGAAAGTGATCTTGGTAGGGAGTTAGCTAAAATCAAATCAAATTATGAAAATCTCTCTAAATTGATGAGCCTAGGGAGCAAGCAAATTGAACATGCAACTGATGGTATAGGCACAGTGTTGGCTCAGACTGTTACAATGACAAAGCTTCAAGACTCATTGTCTGACAAGGCTGAAGCAAATACATTCAGGATTGTTGATGAAGTCGGAAATTTCAAAGATGATACTCTCCAAACCCTATCTGTAGAAGTCAGAAAGGGGGAGGACATTATAATGGAAAGAATGACAGATTTAGTGGAAAGCTCTATGTCAGCTATTCAAAGCTCATGGAAATCACAGTTTGATCAGTTGTTTTCCAGGGTGCTGAAGCAAATTGCTGATATTAATGCTTATTCCTTCAAAACAGCAACGTGGCTTCATAATCAGATTTTTCCTGAGTTAGAAATTGATCCAGATGTTCCTGTTCCTCAGTTTTCTCCAAGGCCAGAAGAACTACTTGGGAAGGCTCCTTTAGTTGAAGATCAATCAGATAGGGCTGGGACCAAAAGAAAAAGAAAACATGGTGAAGGTCCCTCTGCGAGTAAATCTGTTCCGAGTTCTAGCTCTGCAGACCATAGCAAAGCTCAGGTTGAGAAGGTTCTACCAGAAATCTGGAGCCCAGTCTCAAAAGACATAATTCTTGAATCCTATAAGTTAGTCCATGAAGGCAAAATGAATAGATCTGAATGCTACAACTCACTTGAATGGGAAAAACATGAGACAGCTCAAAGGAAGAGAAGAATCCATTTCAGGGCATTTGGTTATAATAATTTTGATGCTCCGGATCCACCTCCGTTTTACCATCCCAAGCCTTATGCTTATTTCTCCAGACAAGAAGAAAAGAGGAAAAGGAGGTCTTGAAGGATAATGCTGATGCTGGCAAGACATATTTTGTCTTGGTTCTGATTTTGTGAACATCAAGTCTTCTTAACAATTCAATTTAGACATATATATATAATTGTTGATTTGATGTTCTCTACTTGTTCATTTTCATATCATTGTGTAGTGTAGCATATTTATTCTATATTGCTGTAATTCAACTTAGTATATAGGGTTCTGACTTCTACAAATAGAGGGAGATTGTTGGAAATTGTATTCACAATTACCTTGATTTGTGAGAAGTCACCCTTAAACTAAGATTGAATTACATTTGTATTTGATATGCTTTTCCAGTATTGTCTTGCAGATTATCATTGCTAAGTGTAAATCAATGTCAGGTCACAATGGGTCTGCAAACACAGTTTCATACAATGTAATTCCTCATTATATGAAACATGGTGATGACTCATGTGTGATCTCTCTATTGGGGTACACTTCATTTTCAAGACTATTGAAGAATTTGGAGTGCGGTTGCAGCAAGTGTTCAAGAGAAGAAAAGGAGTAAATGAATATAAATTTTCTAAGGATATGTCTTGAGAGATCAAGCATGTCTCGAGAGTTGAGGCATGTCTCGAGAAGCAAGTTCTGCTTATTTTGGTAATTCTGTTCTGAATGTCTCGAGAGATAAAGCATGTCTCGAGAAGTCCTTAAGACCGAAATTTCCGTCATGTTTCGAGAGATCCGTCAGTTCTCGATACATTAGCCTTTTGTTCTTTCAACCTCAGTTCTCGAGAGATCCGTTAGTTCTCGAGAGATCCCTTATGTCTCGAGAATTCTGTCCATTAATTTCTATTCTCTTTTCTCTGTTCTTATCGTTTCGTAAACGCTCCTTCCCGATCCTAACGGCTATATTGAGTGTGTTTAAGGTCGATTTAGCCCTTAATCATTGCCCTCTATATATAGGATTGCTCTTGGGTTGTTTACAACAAGTTTTCGAATCATTCTAAACCCTAATTTCTCTCCCGATCAAAAAGAACGAGAAAAGCGCCGCCTCGCTGTCGCCTACGATTGAAGATCGATCTACTCATTTGAGTTGCTGATTTCTATCAAAGAAGGATTCGATCGATCCGTGTTCTGATTCTACAACCTCTATTGGATCGTTTCGGATTGCCAAAGACAGATTTGAAGGATTGTTGTTCTTCCTCATCGTTCTCAAAAGCCATTCAAGAAGAAGGAAGAAAACGCCTCTGTTATTCAGATCTGGTATCTTATTGTTCAAAACCTTTTATCATCTATTGTAGGAGTTGTTATCTCCGAGCTGTAGGAGAGGTTGTTCTCCGAGTTGTAGGAGAAGTTTTTCTCCGAGTTGTAAGAGAGGTTCTCTCTGAGATTGTAGGAGTTTGACTCCGAGTTTGTAGGATCATTCTGATCCGAGATTTAGTGAGTAGTCAAGTCTAGCTGTGGTGCTAGATTGGCGAGGCCGGCAGTGGAGTACCCAAGTACGGGGAACCACTATAAATTCCTGGTGTTATCTGTGGCTGTGATCTATTTTGTGTGCTGTGCTTTACGTTTAATTTTTAATTCCGCAAAAGACGTAGAGATCACCTATTCACCCCCTCTAGGTGATTTAGGTAGGCAACTAGTTACTTCAAAACTATCATTACCTGTTATTGAGCGCCTTTATTTTAGACGATCTCGCAATGGTCTGCGACTTATATAATAGTTTTATCTCGTCTGATAATAATTACTAGCTTTTTATGAATTCTCGCTCGCTGCTAATATGTCCGTTTCATTTTCATACTATGTTGTGTTCGCGGGGGCCTCCGATCTCGCTGATCGTATCTCGTGGCGGCTCCCCGCCCCACTTCTTACGCCATTATGTTTGCTTGCGCTGTTCCCGCAGGGCTATTGCTTGTACTAACCTCGCGGGCCCTTCTCGTCCGTGGTCGTGATGTGATGTTTTTGGCTAGCTGCGCTCGCCGGCGCTTGGACTTCTTCCCGCCCTTTTATTTTTTCTATAAATAGGCTGTCCTAGCTGAGTCAACCACCGCATTTACTGTCACCCTTCTTCCTCCTCTGCTTCAGAGCTCTCGCTCCTTCCCATCCTTGCTCTACTTCCTTTCTCGCAGGTTTTTTCGAGATGGGCGGCGATGCTAACGAATCGGAGGGTCGGCGAAAGATTGCTAAGGCTTTCGCCGAGCACAACTTCTCCCATTGCAACCTGACAGATGAGGAATACTTTAGCGCGGTCGCCGACTACACCACCCCTCCATTCGCAGCGCGTCGTCCTAGCGAGAACAACGTGATCAATGCGCCACTTGTCGACGAGCTGGCCATCCCCACCTCTCATTTTGCGGTCGGCTTGCGTCTTCCTCTGTGGACGAAAGTTCGCCATGTAATAACCGCTTTCGCTCGCTTCTCATTCTCTACAGGATAAGTCTCGCTCACAACGTGAACTAATCCTTATCTTCTCGCTGCTCGTCAGGTGCTCAAGCACAACGGCGTTGTTCCGGGCTAGTTTACCCCCAACGCCATGGCGGTGGTCACCGCCTTTGCCTTATACCTTCGCGAGGAGCGCATCGAGTTTAGCCTCCCGACTTTTCGAAAATTGTTCTCGTTCCGCGCCTATAGGGACGGGACCGCCTATTTCGTGGGCTCAGGTCCTAAGGTTGATGAGACAGTCAACAAAGCCCACTTCTGGGCCCAAAAGTTCCTTTTCATCAAGGGGAACTTCGGTAATATCCCGATCTCTCCTATCCAGCACGGCGAGACCACCTACCGGCCCGCCGCCCTCGGAGGACACGACGCCCTCCTCTATCAGTTCTTCTGTAAGAAGAACTTCGAGGTTATTCACCTTCGCCGCAACCTCGACAAGCTGCTTCCAGTGCTAGCTGGGGAAGGTGAGGATCTCGCTCTATCACTGTAACTTTTTTCCTAGTAACCTCGTGTTCATTGAAATTTCCCCCCTACGCGAGCAATCGGAAGACCGACGCTACCTTGGCTCTCGCGACCATGGGGGTGGATGCTTGCCGAGGCGCCATCACACCAGGCGAGCCCTCCTCTTGCAAGAGACTGGGGGCTTCTGGTGGCCATGCCATTCCCCAAAAATATCCGCCGAAGAAAAAGAGTAAGAAGAGCGGGGTCTCGCTTGGCTCCTCAAAGGGGAAGGAACCTCGCGAGACCGCTCTCGATGAGTTCGACCTCACCGTCCTTTCCGCGGGAGGCGAGGACGATCAACCCTGCCAGGAGGCTTCCAAAACCTCCGTCCCGCCCATCCCCGTCAGCCATTACAATTTCGGCCTCGGCTAGAGGCGTCGGGATGAGACCGGCGAGCTCTTGGTAAACTGGAAGCCGGAGACAAACCGGGTGGACATCTTTACCATCCTTCCTTCCTGGGTGGAGAAGGAGACCATCAGCGGCCATGCCTTCGATCTCTCGTTTGTCCTCTATGGGCGTGAGGACGCGGGGTCTTATAAAGACAAGACTGCGAGAACTCTCGCTTTCGAGAGCGCGAGATCTCAGTTGAGCTCTGCCGAGCTCGCCCATATGACGGGGAGGCGCTGCTTGCAACTAGAGCTCCAGAACGTGGAGCTTGCGAGGGCCTATCAGGGGCTTCTTGCCGAGAACGCGCAGCTGACGGAAAAGCTGCTCGCCGCAGAGGGTAGCGTGGTAAGTTACCTAGAGCTCGCCGCCCTCCTCTCCTTCGGCCATTTCGTTCCACTAACTTATTTTACTTGCAGGATGCCGGGGCGCCGGAAGAGCCGACGCTCGCGTTCAGGAATTGGAGAGCGAGGTGGCCGGGCTGAAAGCCCTAAACTGCGACCTCACCTGCGACGTCGTTCCCCCCTCTCCCCGCTGTCTGAAGGGAGAGCGGCGAGCGCGAGACGAGGAAATCTACTTGGAGTCTACCGAGTCAGCTCGCTACATCTTCCAGATGATGAAGGCGGCCGGCCTCCTAGCTGCCGACGCGGCCAACATGACTCTGGAGGACATCGTCCCGGAGCTTTTTATCCCACTTCCGCCAGTGAAGAGCAGCGATGACGAGGAAGGGTCCGCTAGCGATCCATGATGCTTAATAATTTTTGATTTCATTTTTTGTTTTATTTTGGGCTGGCGAGATCGCCGCCTTCTGTAATTTAAACTGTGAAATGCATGGATGCATATTTTTGGCCTTGTATTGTGTTCGCCCTTTCTGCTATTTTGTCTTTTGTGCTGGTATCTCGTTCTCGCTTGCCTCGATGTTCATTTTTTACGTAGCCTATTCTCGCGATGGTCGCTCTCGCATCTTACGTTATAGATAGGTACAAGACATTTTTGGCTGCTCTGGCCTTTCGTTATTTGCCTTAGGATTATTACCCTTTAGGTATGCGTTTTTCTCTAGGTTTTGCGAGGTATTTTCCTTCTTGGCGAGAGCTCGCCTCCCGCCATGTGCTGACGACTTGTCTGTCGAGCGCCGAATACCCTGGAATGCTTAGGGTTGATTCTCGCCGCTCATATACTATCGTGCGAAATCTTTTTTCTTGCCGAGCGAGCAGGCTCGCCGAGAGAAGGCCCGGGTCAGCGCTGAAGGCTCGCCAACCTGAGGCGTATCATCCTGACCTTATGAAGAGCTCATTTCCTTGCCAACTTCCCCAGTGATCGACTTGTATCGCCTGTCTAGTGAGAGCCAGGGAGCGGAATGGACCCGATGCATTCCAGCATCGATGTTTGTCACCCTGCCAGCCTCTCCAGAGATCAACCTGAAACCCCCCGTCTAGTGAGAGCCCGGGAGCTGAATCGATCTGGGGCATTCCGGCACCAATACTTGTCACCTTGCCAGCCTCTCCAGAGATCAACCTGAAACCCCCCGTCTAGTGAGAGCCCAGGAGCGGAATCGATCTGGGGCATTCCAGCACCAATACTTGTTACCTTGCCAGCCTCTCCAGAGATCAACCTGAAACCCCCCGTCTAGTGAGAGCCTGGGAGCGGAATCGATCTGGGGCATTCCAGCACCAATACTTGTCACCTTGCCAGCCTCTCCAGAGATCAACCTGAAACCCCTCGTTTAGTGAGAGCCCGGGAGCGGAATCGATCTGGGGCATTCCGACATAAAAACTTGTCACCTTGCCAGCCTCTCCAGAGATCAACCTGAAACCCCCCGTCTAGTGAGAGCCTGGGAGCAGAATCGATCTGGGGCATTCCAGCACCCATACTTATTACCTTGCCAGCCTCTCCAAAGATCAACCTGAAACCCCCTGTCTAGTGAGAGCCCGGGAGCGGAATCGATCTGGGGTATTCCGGCATAAAAACTTGTCACCTTGCCAGCCTCTCCAGAGATCAACCTGAAACCCCCCGTCTGGTGAGAGACCGGGAGCGGAATCGATCTGGGGCATTCGGGCATAAAAACTTGTCACCTTGCCAGCCTCTCCAGAGATCAACCTGAAATCCCCCGTCTAGTGAGAGCCCGGGAGCGGAATCGATCTGGGGCATTCCGGCATAAAAAATTGTCACCTTGCCAGCCTCTCCAGAGATCAACCTGAAACCCCCTGTCTAGTGAGAGCCCGGGAGCAGAATTGATCTGGGGCATTTCGGCATAAAAACTTGTCACCTTGCCTACCTTCGCATAACAACTATAACTATCAAGTGAAAAAGTAAAGTATTCAACCGATATCATAATAAAACTTTCAAGGGTAGAACCACTTCAAATCGTCTCCACTTCGGGCTCGGTCGAGAGGTACCCCTTCCACATCTTGGAGGTGATACCCGCCCCCCCGACTTGAGCACTTCGCTTACAATGTATGGACCCTCCCAATTGGGGTTGAGCTTACCTACCGCGGCCCCTCTTTCGGCCGCGTCGACCTTCTTCAAGACCAGATCTCCTTTTTGAAAATGCTTTACTCGGATGTGCTTGTCAAAATATCGGGCCATTCGCCGCTTGATTTCTTCCTGCCTGATGGTGGCCTGGTCCCGGAGTTCTTCCACCAGGTCCATGGATAGCCTTTGTTCCTCGTCATTGGCCACTAGCCACTCTTCATTCCCTTCACCAGCGGCGACCACCCTGGGGGTCTTTACTTCGAATTCTATGGGAAGGACTGCTTCGGACCCATGAGAAAGTTTGAACGGGGTCTCCCCGGTGGCGGTGTTGGGGGTAGTTCTCAGGGCCCAGAGATTGGATGGTAGCTGCTCTACCCAATTTCCCCGGAGGTTCTCCACCTTCTTCTTTAGCAGGTTGACGATTATCTTGTTCGTCGCCTCCACCTGGCCGTTGCTTCTCGGATGGTGAACTGATGCGAACCTGAGGTCGATGCCGAGTTGGGTGCAGAAGCTAACAAATTCCTCGCTAGCAAACTGTCGCCCATTGTCCGTCACTATGGCCAGAGGGAGCCCGTGCCTGCAAATTATCTCCCCCCACACAAAATTCCTTACAACTTGAGATGTTACCTTGGCGAGTTCCTTCACTTCTACCCACTTGGAAAAATAATTGATCATGACCAGCAAGAACTTTCTCTGGCCACTAGCTTGAGGGAAAGGGCCAACTAGATCCAACCCCCACATGGCAAAAGGCCAGGGAGCTGTGATGGTCCGAAGCCTCTGGGCTGGGAGGAGTTGGAGTGGAGCATAGAGTTGGCACTTTGAACACCTCCTCGCGAACTCGGCCGCATCTTTGCTGAGGGTGGGCCAGAAATAGCCTTGCTTCAATACTCTCCCCTCCAGGGTTCGACTCCCAGAATGACTGTCACACTCCCCGGAGTGAATCTCCTCCAGGACCTTCGGGACCTCCTCCTCGAAAACACAACGGGCCAGGAGTCCCGAGAGAGTTTTACTATATAGCCCTCCTGCATACAAGGAATAATAAGCTGACTTATACCTGAAGCATTGCCCGTCTATGTCTCCTTCAGGGAGCTTC
The DNA here is from genome assembly GCA_033032865.1 of Dactylorhiza incarnata. Taxonomy (NCBI): domain Eukaryota; kingdom Viridiplantae; phylum Streptophyta; class Magnoliopsida; order Asparagales; family Orchidaceae; genus Dactylorhiza; species Dactylorhiza incarnata. Next base: position 11,769,498 of record JAWHQI010000015.1, read on the forward strand.
CCTGATGATAGGAAGGTGATGAAAGGATCCATCCACGAGGTCCGCTGATCTATCTCCATCAGTTCTCCTTCATCGATGGTGGGTCGGAAGAGTTCCGAAACCGTTCCGCCTGCTCGGGGACCGAACTTGGCTAGGAGGTCCGCGGGGGTGCTCTCCTCCCTCGGCACGTGTCTAATGGAGAAAGTGCAGAATCGCCCGATGACTCCCTTGACCTTCTCCAGGTACCGCTAGAGAGTCGGATCCTTCGCTTTGAACTCTCCCCGGACTTGGCATGCCACCACCATGGAGTCCGTCGAGACATCCACATCTTGCACTCCCAGTTCCTGGGCCAGCCGGAGGCCCGCTATCACTGCCTCGTACTCAGCTTGGTTATTGGTAATCGGGAAGTGGATGTTCAGCGCTTGTTCGATCTTTGTACCTTGAGGGCTTACTAGGATGATTCCCCCTCCATAGGAGTGCTTTCCCGATGCACCATCCACCAACATCTTCCACGCCACTGGGGGAGGCGGTTCATGTTCCCCCATTTCGGATGTGTAGTCAGCCATGAAATTTGCCACTGCTTGGGCCTTGATTGACGCCCTAGGGACAAACGTAATTTTGAACTCACTCAGCTCCACGGACCACTTTGCCAATCTTCCCGAGTGTTCCACCCCTTCCATGACTTTGCGAAGTGGGTGATCTGTTACCACTTTGATTAAATGTGCCTGGAAGTAGGGTCGGAGCCTCCGAGCCGCCACCACTAATGCGAAAGCCAACTTCTCCAAGATGGGGTACCGGAGCTCCGCCTTCTTCAACACTCGGCTGACATAGTTGATAGGGAACTGCTTTCTTCCTTCCTCACGGATTAATACTGAACTTACCGCTTCAAGTCCTACTCCCAGGTATAGGGATAGGTCTTCTCCCGATCTCGGCCCTTGAAGCAGGGGGGTTTGGGTGAGTTGTCCTTTCAAAGCCTAAAAAGCTTCCTCACACTCCGGGGTCCATTCAAATTTTTTATTCCCCCTCAGCACTTTGAAGAAGGGCGCACACTTCTCTCCCGCCTTGGAGAGGAACCTGCTAAGTCCGGCAAGCTTCCCTGTGAGGCTCTGAACCTCCTTCGGGCTTCTCGGTGACCCCAACTCCATTATCGCCTTGACCTTGTCTGGGTTAGGTTCCACCCCCGTCGGGGTGAGCAAGTGGCCTAGGAACTTTCCTCGGCTAGCCCCGAAGACACACTTCAAGGGGTTGAGTTTCATCTTATACTTCCGTAGGGTCCCAAACCTCTCCTCAAGGTCTCGGAGGTGAGACACCAGGTCCCAACTCTTTACCATGAGATCATAAACATAGACCTCTAAGTTTCTTCCCCTTTGTTCGCGAAAGACCCGATCCATCATCCTTTGATATGTGGCACCTGCATTCTTGAGCCCGAAGGGAATCATCTTATAATAGTAGCATCCATCCCCTGTGATGAAGGAGACAACTTTGATGTCCGGGGGGTGCATGCGGATTTGATGATAACCTGAAAAAGCATCTAAGAAAGACATTACAGGAAAACCGACGGCTGAGTCAACCAGTGCGTCGATTCTAGGCAGGGGATAGCAATCTGTCGGGCATGATTTATTAAGTAGTGAAAAGTCGATACACATGCGCCACTTACCTGCCCCCTTCTTCACCATGACTACATTGGAGACCCAGCCAGGGTACTGGATCTCCGACACAAAACCTGCTTGTAGGAGCTTTTTCACCTCCTCGGGGATCGGTCCCTCTAGCTTGTCCGTTGTGGCCCTCTTCTTTTGGCGAATGGTGCGGGTGCCGGGGTCGAGGTTGAGGCGGTGGCATGCCACCTCCGCATCGATCCTGGGCATCTCCGCGGCGCTCCAAGCGAAGACATCCACATTCTTCTGCACGCAGGCTAGGATCTCAGCCTGCTCCTCCGAACTGAGATCCCCGCTGACTCGGACCTTCTCCACCACCCCAAGCTGAGTGGTGACCTCAAGCTCCACGACCTCATCCACGGCCTCCAGCCTAGATTGCTCTCCCCAAGCACTTTCCTTCTCTCTGCCGCAAGGGAGCGCTTGGGCTCCTTCCTCGGTCTCTTCCTCCCCTACCATCATCAACTCCTCCACCCCTCCTTCCTGGGCAACCTCTTCTTTCTCTTCTTCTCCTCCTCTCTCCGCCCTGGGTCCTTCAGCGACCCCTCCCTAGGCACGAATTTCCTCTTCCTCCATCCTCTCCTCTTCTTCTTCCTCGCCTCTGGCCTCTGCCGCTTCCTCCATCACTTTGTCCCACTCCTCCGCTTCTCCCATCCAGGCTATGGTGTTGACAGCTGTCACATAGCACTGTCTCGCAACTTTGGGGTCTCCCCGGACCCGGACATGGATTCCACCCGTGATGAACTTGAGGCACTGGTGGAAAGTGGAAAGGATGCATCGAAACGCGCTGATGAGAGGCCGTCCGAAGATGGCGCTGTAGCTGCTCGGGGCATCCACTATCACGAAGCGGCAGTTCCGGGACTGTCCTCCGAGGGTCACATGGAGCCCCACTCCACCCTCTACTTCCTTCCTTTCTCCCGAAAAACCAAATAAGGGACCATCCGAGGCCAACACCCTCCGGGCCTCCACCCTCATCTCGTCAAATGCCTTCTTGAAGACGACGTTGACCGAACTCCCGTTGTCGGCTAAAATCCATGAAACGGTGAAGTTTTCGATGGCGGTCTGGATGACCAGCGCATCGCAGAACGGATCTTCATGTCCTGGCATGTCCTTCTAGGAGAAAGTAATTTTCTCCGCCGGGGGTGGAGCAGTGGATGTTGAGGCCACGCTCCGCCAATAGATGGTGTGGAGGCTAGCCTTGCGGGTTGCTTCCACCCCTACCCCCCCCCCCCCCCCCCATGGATCACCCCGATCCCTCCTCTACTCCCCACATCAACTCTGTCTTCACACCTTTCTTCCTCCTCCCCTTGAGGCTCGACCTCCTCGATTCTCACCTATTGCTGTTGCCTCGGTGCGGGCACTCGGCCTCTTTTTGTTTCCAGGAACTCTGGACAGGTGGCCGTCGCGTGACCTTCCTTATCGTGGAAGTCACAATACGGCAACGTCACCTCCCCTGCTTCTCCTTCCGCCATCCTATTCCTCCTCCTTCTCCCTGCCCCCGCTTCCTCTCTAGCCTCTTCACTTCTTCCTCTTCCTCCTCTTCCCCTCCTGATCGCAATGGCTTACTGAGGTGGGGGAGGCAATTGCCTCGAACCCTGCCTCCACCCCAACTAGTGGGGTCTTCCTTGTCCTCCATAGAAGTTACCCCTTCCCGGGCCGTAACCCCTTCCCTGACCTTGCATTCCTTCGGCACGCTGCCTCCACTCCCCCTTCGGGGCCCTGGGCTCTTCCCTTCTCCTTACCTCCTGCCGCCTGACCTCTGGCTCACTGAGCTTTGGTAGCCTCTTGGTGAGCTCTGGGTTGGCCTCCTCACTCTCAATCTCCTCCGCCACCCTCTCCATCAACTCCTCGTAGGAGACGGGGGCTTTCCTCTTCAAAGCCATCTTAAAGAAACTTTCCCTCAGCCCGACCGTGAAGGCGAGCTGGAGTGCAAACCCAGGCATCTCTTGAGTGAGCAGCACTTCTTCCTGGAACCGATCTGCGTAGCGAGCCAACGACTCCTTTGGCTCCTACTTCACTTTGAAGAGGGACTCGGCGTCCTTCTTCCTCTTCTTTGAAGTTGAGAATCGCAACAAGAAGCTCCGTCGCAAATCCTCGAAGGCGTAGATTGACCCTGCAGGGAGTTGATGGAACCAGTCCCTGGCCTTTTCTTTAAGAGTGACGGCGAAGAGCCGACACTTGAAAGCATCCGACATCGACCTGATGGAGACCGAGTCCTCAAAATACTGGAGGTGTTGGACAGGGTCATCCCTGCCGTTGTAGTATACCCTGTCCCACTCTCCGAACCCTGCCGGGATAGGTGAAGAAAGTACCAACTCGTAGAAGGGACTTCCCCCTTCTGCCACCCTTTCTCGCTCTACACGACCCCCAAGCTCTCTCGCCAGACTCGGGCTCGCGAGGACTGCGCTCTCGAGAACGGTATTCGCCTGGACCACTCCCACAGTCACCACATCCTCGGGGCGCGCGCTCGCCTGCGCCGCGCTCGCCGGCACAGAGCTTGCCGGCAAAGAGCTCTCCGGCACGAAGCTCACCGGGCTGGCGAACAGCACTCGCCCCTCCAAGTCTTGAACCGAACTTCCGGCGATTTCCTTTCCGGCCCTCCCACCCGGGGCGTTCTCGCCAACCGCTGCTGGGGGAAGGATCGCCTGAGGTGCTGGGGTCACGAACTCACTCCGCAGCGCCGCGACTGTAAGCCCGAAAGTGTCAAGCACCTCCCTCCTGAAATCCGCGAACATCCTCGGTGTCACTACCTACGGTGACTCGTTGAACTCCTCGCATTGATCCTCGCCTCCTGTCATACCTTCTCCTTGGAACTTTCTTGGACCAGCCACACTCTACGCTCACTGCACCAAAATGTTGAAACCAATTTCTCGGCCTCTTGTGGAGCTCGGGGCCCTCACCGAAATGAGGAGCAGCTAGCCCTTACTGATCCCTCGGAGAAGGTAGACTGGAGACTAGAAAAATGACTAAGACCTTTGTCACAGCGAGGAGGTCCCTCCACTAACCCGGAAGATCGTTGAGCGCTTCCCCTCCCAAGCCAAAGCTGAGACTCGAGCACCTTGAAGAGCTCTGGAAAAGATAACCAAAGAAGGCCTGAGGAGAGAGAAGCTGAAGTGAAGTCCTCTCCAAAGGTGCCCTTGAGGTCTTATTTATAGGTTTCCTGATCTGGCCTGCAAATAGCAGGATCCCGCCTTCTGACTTTACTATCTGCACCCCAAGTGGGTCTGCTAACAGCCAAACTCCGCTGTTTGGAGAGGCTAAAGGCAGGCCACCAGGGGTAGAAGGGTAATTTGGCCTTATCAACTCATTGGCAAGGAACTGCGAGAACTTGACTGTTGAAGCTCTCCCGGGCCCTCTCGCGAGTCCTGCTCGCGATGCCTCTCCTAGGTGATCGCCCTGCGAGGACCTCGCCAGCCAATTTTGGCGGTATCTACCGAGGTCTGGTATCGCGAGCCTTCCTGCGAGACCGCCTCCGGACTTCGTCGAGCTCAACACGCCTTTTGCCGAACGCACGTCACTTCGCCGATCATGGACGAGGTCGACGGATGCCGAACATTAGGTTGTTCGCTGTCCGCTGAGATGGGCAGCTCGTCGACCGCTGCTTCCCTGCTGTAACTCGCCGAGCGCTGCCAGTTATCTATTTTGTTCGTCGGGCGCCGCCCGACGAATGCTGAGCTCAGTTCGACATTTGCGATCGTAGAATTGAGCTCGCTGGAAGCTGTGGTTCTAAGCTCGCGAGCCTTCCTGCGAGATCGCCTACTAGCTTTGGCGCGCACTGAACACATTTCACCGGACACCTCCTTACTGAACAAGGAGTCTCTTCCGCTAGCGGCTTGCGAGGTATTGACTTGCCCGCCCTCGCTTGGCCCAATCCTTTGAAGATATCTGCCGAGGTTCGGATCTCGCGGCTCCTCTTGCGAGACCGTCCCTTTGGCTTTAATGAACATGGAACATTTCGTCGACTGCTAATGATTTCGACAAACTGGGGCGAGCTCGACGACCACTGGTGGGCTCGACGAACTCGGACGAGTTCATCGAACCCGGCATCCCTTTCGTCGAACTCAAGAAACCTCTTTAAATTGTCTGCGAGTGTCTATCTCGCTAACCCTTCTCGCTCGCCTCCTAGCGAACTCTCCGTGAGAGATCTCTCAGATCCTTTTCGCGAGGTCTTCGGCCCTAAGGCCTCCCTCTCTTGTTACTTCATCCTGTTGCCTTCTGGCACCGCGCTTCCTCACCTAGCGAATATCGGGGTTGTACACGCATCATGCCATGTGCAAAATAGGGCGCTTATCAACAAAAGACTGAATAAGACCCCTTATGAGTTGTTAAAAGGTAGAAAACCCACTTTAGCCTACTTCAAAATATTTGGAAGTAAGTGCTTTGTATTAAATAATGGAAAGCACCATCTCACTAAGTTTGCTGAAAAAGCCCATGAGGGAATCTTTGTTGGCTATAGCTCTAAAAGTAGTGCTTATAGAATCTTCAATAAAAGCTCAAATAAGATAGAAGAATCTATAGATGTTGTATTTGATGAAACCAACCTTATTTATAAGGATCTGGGAAGTCTCTCTAGTAATGCAGGTTGTACACAGAAATTGAAGGAGATGAGTATCAATGAACATCACATTGAAGACAATGAAGAAATTAATGGGATTGTGATTGTGAATAGAGAGGATGAGTCTCAAGAAGAAGACAATCATGAAGAACCAATTGCTGTTGAAGAACCACATCATCCAGAACCTCTAGAACAGCCAACTCAAACAGATGCACCAGAATCACAAAGAGAAAATGAAAGGCGGAGGAATGCAACCAAACACCTGAAGGATCACCCCAAAGAACAGATTATAGGAAATCCAAATGAAGGTGTGCAAACCAGAAGAGGGAACTCAATACATGAGGCATTGCATCACAGCTTCCTATCCAAAATAGAGCCTAAGAAGTTTGATGAAGCCAATAAGGATCATTCATGGATATTGGCTATGCAAGAAGAGCTAAATCAATTTGAAAGATGCAAGGTCTAGATATTGGTTCCTAGACCAAAAAAACACAAGGTCATAGGGACCAAATGAGTATTTAGGAATAAGCTAGATGAAAATGGTGTGATTATCAAAAACAAAGCAAGGTTGGTTGCCCAAGGATATAGACAGGAGGAAGGCATAGATTTTGATCAAGTGTTTGCTCCTGTGGCAAGATTGGAGGCAATCAGGCTATTCCTGGCATTTGTAGCACATATTGGATTCATAGTTTATCAAATGGATGTGAAGTCAGCATTCCTTAATGGAACAATACTGGAGGAAGTATATGTAGAACAACCCCCAGGTTTTATTGATTCTACTCATCCAAACCATGTCTATCTTTTATTAAAATCTTTGTATGGTCTAAAACAGGCACCTAGGGCCTGGTATGAGACATTATCTAGATTTCTCATTGAGAACAAATTCTCAAGGGGAAAGATAGACAAGACATTGTTTCTTAGGGTAGTTAAAGGTCATATTATTCTAGTGCAAATATATGTAGATGATATAATTTTTGGCTCAACTGATAATAACCTTTGCAAAAGGTTTGCAAGCCTTATGTAAGGGAAATTTGAAATGAGCAGCATGGATGAGCTCAAATACTTCTTGGGACTCCAAGTGAAACAGTCTGAGGAAGGAATCTTCATTTCTCAGACCAAGTACACCAAAGAGATCATTAAGAAGTTTGGAATGGAAAGTTCCACTGTCATGAAAACTCCAATAGCAGCCAATATGTCACTGGACAAGGATGACAAAGGGAAACCTATTGATGAAACCTTGTACAGAGGTATCATTGGGTCATTGCTCTACCTAACTGCTAGCAGGCCAGACATTATGTTCTCAACATGTGTGTGTGCTAGGTACCAAGTGAACCCTAAAGAATCTCACTACACTGCTGTCAAAAGAATCCTGAGATATCTGAAGGGTACTCTTAATCTTGGCCTTTGGTATCCTAGAAGCAATGACTTTGAACTGACTGGTTTTTCAGATGCTGATTTTGCAGGATGCAAGGAGGACAGAAAAAGCACATCAGGCACCTGTCAATTTCTTGGCAAAAGGCTAATATCTTGGAGTAGCAGGAAGCAGACCAGTGTAGCTATCTCTATAGCAGAATCTGAGTACATCTCAGCTGGAAACTGCTGTGCTCAGCTACTTTTGATTTAACATCAACTCCAAGACTATAAAATCAAGCTAAGCAAATCTCCTTTATATTGTGATTCAACTAGTGCTTTTGCTATAGCTAATAATCCTGTGTCACATAGCAGAACAAAGCACATAGAAATTAGATATCACTTTATTAGAGAACATGTAGAAAATGGAGACATCATAATTGAATATATTCCTACAGACAAACAAGTAGCTGACATATTCACTAAACCCCTGGATGAAACAAAATTCAATAACTTCAAAATTGAATTAGGAATGCTAAAAATGGAATAAAGTTGTCTTGAAACTAAATAAAATAAAGTTAGAATAAATGACAATTCTCAAATAAGTACAAAAAATGAAATAAATAAATGAAAATATTAATTAAGTCCTAAAAGGTGAGTGGAGTTATATCTAGCGTCGAGCAAGGATACCTGGCGTCGAGAGAAGATTCCTGGCGTCGAGAGAAGATTCCTGGCATCGAGCGAAGATAAATGGCGTCGAGCAAGGCCGTCTCGACGGGGTAAATTTGAACCGTTTGATCAATCTTGTTAAATAAGTCCGACGCGCGGCTATTCATCTTCTTGAACTAGAAATTCTATAAATAGGGAAGACACTTCGTCAGTACATATGCCATAGAATTCTTAATTCGAAATTATCTGCCCTAGAAAATCTTTCCATCAACACTTTCAATCTACAATCAACAACAACAATGCCTCCCAAGAACAGTGATTACCTTTACGAAGGAGGCGAGCTCGTTCGCAATGGATTTCAAACAGCACCAGAGGAAATCAAGTCAACCATCGAGCTAATCTACAAAGCAGGACTATAATTTGTTTTATCTGAATCGACTCTAAAATGGAAACGAGAGGTCTTAGAACTTTTCTCCAATACAGTAATAGACACCGCCAATTCTAAGCTGAAAACTACTGTAAATGGTAAGAAGATTAAGATTTCTCCTTCAAGACTTGTTAAGGCACTAGAACTGCCAAGATTCAAAAGTAATGAAGAAGAGGAAGAAGTGAGTTCTGAGCAGATTAGATTAGCCCAAGTCTGGTGTGGGATTGAAACATCACATGAAATTTCTGGGAGTATACTAAGGAAAGGGATGAATTCAAGAGGAAAACTGCTGACAGATGTGATCGGAAAGGGACTACTATGCAAGACAGGGTCCCATGATAAAATCTCCAGGAAAATGTTTGTTCTTCTGACAAGGATTATTCATACATTAAGAACTGATTGGGGAAGGGTGGTATTTGACATAGTGATCGAATGTATCCAGGCACCCAACTTGGGTGGGATATTGTCTCTATATTTAGTAAAAGTCATTCCAGATTCTTTAAATAACAAACTTGGATCCAAGATAAATCATATAAAGAAAATGGACATCAGAATGATAGAGAGATGGGAAAGGATTTTGTCAAACCATCCACCAACAGAATATTCTCCCAAGCAGAAGAAAGTTCAGAAGAAAAAGAAGAAGAATGTCTCTTCAAGCTCTTCAAGCTCATCATCATCCAAAAGAAAATCAAGATCCTCTCCAATCCATGATCCTAATCTCACATCATCTGAAGAAGAAGAAGGGAACAAACCCATGGACAGTATTCCTGACACACCAACAGGTACTGATCCAATACTGGAAGGGGTTGACAAGATCAATAAAGAAAAAAGATGAGAATGAGAAAGAAGATGAAGAGAGAGGAAGCCAACCTGGATCTCCTGCTAGAGATAAGGGGAAGTCTCAGAATGAGGGGGAGGCTCCAGATGAGATCCCTACTCAGGAAAATACTGAATTTAACATGGCAGCAGTTGAGGGGGAGGCTCAGGATGAGATCCCTGATCCAAACATTACTTGTAACAGCCCTGGCCCGACCACATCGGGCTTTAATGGGACCCATCAGGAACTGTTAGACGCCTGGCCCCATTGTCCAGGACGCCCGGGCTGCAGCCCGCTTAGTGACACCCCAACCAATCCCTGAGCCTATTTCTCAGCTATAGTAGGGTGTTGAGGGCGGGTCTCGATCCCCCGCCACCCTTGATGAGAAACCTTCAACAGTTCTCATCACCAACTGAGCTGCACCCACCATCAACACCCTAATGTAGCTGAGAAATAGGCTAAGGGATTGGTTGGGGTGTCACTAAGCGGGCTGCAGCCTGGGCATCCTGGACAATGGGGCCAGGCGTCTAACAGTTCCTGATGGGTCCCATTAAAGCCTGATGTGGTCGGGCCAGGGCTGTTACTAAAAAAGTGCACTTTTTTGTAACAGCCCTTGCCCGACCACTACAGGGCTTCACTGGGACCCATCAGGAACTGTTAGACGCCTGGCCCCGTTGTCCAGGATGCCCGGGCTGCAGCCCACTTAGTGACACCCCAACCAATCCCTGAGCCTGTTTCTCAGCTACAGTAGGGTGTTGATGGCGGGTCTCGATCCCCCGCCACCCTTGATGAGAAACCTTCAGCAGTTCTCATCACCAACTGAGCTGTTTCTCTTCACCAACTGAGCTGCAGCTCAGTTGGTGATGAGAACTACTGAAGGTTTCTCATCAATGGTGGCGGGGGATCGAGACCCGCCATCAACACCCTACTGTAGCTGAGAAATAGGCTCAGGGATTGGTTGGGGTGTCACTAAGCGGGCTGCAGCCCGGGCGTCCTGGACAATGGTGTTGGATCGGTCGGCGCCCTTAGAGGGGGGGGGGGGGGGGGGGGGGGGCGGGGGGTTGAATAAGGGTTTTCAAAAACTTTAGATTATATTTAAAAAACTTTGAATTATTGCAAGATTAAAGACATGAAATAAGTTAAGTAAAACAAAAAGAGAGACAAGCTTTATTAATGATAAATAAGTTTTACAAAACTTGATCTCGATGACGCTAGCCTTATCCTCCCCGGATTCGGCCTCAAGCTGCTCTAGCCAATCCTTCCTCAGATGTGGCCTCGAGCACCCCCTAGAACTACCCTAGATCTAGTCGCCAATACGAGGAGAATTTCAGCCCTAAGTCTACCCCAGACCTAGTCGCCAACACGACGTGATTTCACTACCGTTTACAATGATGAAAGAGAAATAAAATAACAAAACATCCCTTAAGATGAACTTCTGAAGTCGGGGATGAAGATCCGCTGTAGAATCAGCGTTTGTCGAAGCGGACTTCGTTTGGATTCGGCGTGATGGAATTCTCCTTCAGAAATTGGCAGAGCTTCGGCGTGTCGTCAAATTTCGGCCAAGAAGAGCCTCTGGAATTCTAGAACTCTCTCTCTGAGGTGTATGCAATAGGTGTACGAAAACAAGAGGAGAGGGGGTCCTTTTATAGCCCAAGCGCTACCGCCGGCGCTAGCGCTACCGCCGGCGCTAGCCCGGATTAGGAAAGATTTTGCGCGACAGGATCTCCCATCCGCGACAACATTTTGCTCTATGCCTTTTGTGCGCCATGCTACCGCCAGTGCTAGTAGCTACCACAGGGCGCTAGCTCTTTCTAAAAACACTGCCGGAATTGCGCTAATCATCGCTAGCGCCGGGCGCTATCGCTACCGCCGACGCTAGTGGTCATGTTTGAATTCGGGCCTCAATTTTGGGGACAACCATCCTTGAGTCATGTGGACTTTGATTTCCTGCACACTTAAACACACAAGATCAAATACACATAAGATTTGTTATTCTCAAACCTAGGAGATGCAGAAGACCATGTTCCAACAAACTCCCCCTTTTGATAATAACAAATCCATTAATTATAAATCAAAGCATTAATAGATAAGCATGATGAGACTATACTTGTGTGTGTGTGCGAGTGATGACTTTAGGAAAATTATTGATTTTAGCATTTAGAATTGCTACCCCTAAATACATGCTCCCCCTAAGTGATTGCTCCCCTAATATGTAAGCTATCATCTGAATTTGTCATGTTGGGTTTATGATAACGGGTTTATATTTATCATGTTAGTTCTCCCCCTTTGTTATTATCAAAATTGGGTAGGGAAACAAAGCACCAAAGAATTTGTAAATAGAAGAGAAGGCATGATCGAGCTTTTTTTAAGTAAATGATAAGGAGTTTTATAATTGTTTTTCATTGAAATAGATCAGAGTTATGAGCATTACAAAATTTTCAGAGTTTGTAGCATAAAAGATTTTTATGTTTGAAGTAACCAATAAAAAGTGTTCCAAGTAAATCTATCACTTAATGAAAGATAGGAATTTTTAAGAATAAGTGATGATGCAAAGAATACAAGATATTAAGTAAGCATGAAAGCGCAAGGTAAAACACTTATATGGTTAAGATGCGGAAGACTTATAGCAATACAAACAACATCAAATAGTAATGATAATCCAAAAAATATGAGTTAAAGTTCACAAAAGATGATGTTTTTGTAAATTATTTTGAAGTTAGATCTTAAAATTTGATAATAACCAAGCATGAAATAATGTTTATCAAAAAGAGATTACCACAATGTTACTTTAATTCATAATTTCAAAAACATACAAAACATTGTAGAACACATGCTAGGTTATCTAGTGCATTTTATAAATAACAAGTAATATAGAATTAGCATTAGGATCCAATACTCATGAGAAGAAGTGTTATGGAAGATAATGATGTGCACATGTGTATTTTTGAATAATGTAGACAAATGTTCTAATCAAAAATACAAGATATATGTAAAGTACGCGCACAATAAAACACAAATAAGATTACATCCACACACTTTAATGCACAATAAAAAAGTACAACTACCAAGGTGCTCTGCACACACAATGCTCATCAAGACTTATCAGGGTGCAAGGTAGTGCTTGGGGGATCACATATTTAAATTTAATATTGAAACTAGTGATCCGGTGTACTAAAGAGTAAGTGGTTTTTCATATTTTTGAAAGAAAGATTTGATTTGCACAAGACACTTTACTATTCTTTCCAAGGTGCTCAACCTCACAATGCTTATTAAGACTTATCAGGAGGTTCAAGTAGTGCTTGGTGGAGTTATCTTTGTCATTTATTTTATAATTTTGTTTTGTACAAAGTTCTCCGAATACACTTGTTTTGCAAATCAATAGAATTTATGAAAAACATAACCACTTTTCTTAATTTTTAAGAGTGCAAAAAGAAGGAGTGTAGGTAAGATACTTATGCAATTTTAATCCATTGTACTAATACAAAACATACACAAGCATTCTTAAATTAAATACATATGTAGACAATGCCAAAAAAAGGTGAGTGAATAAATATCATTATCAAACATAAAATATTTCTCATACTTAGAGGCATGCTAAGCTTGATCCTACACAACTTTTAAACTATAATTGATGCACATTTGAATAGATATATCAAAGCATGAAGAAAGACAATGTCCAAAGTAGTTTGAAAAGATAAATTGCAACATTGTAGGATTTCTAAGTAATAGAGTAAATCATGCTTGATTTTGCCAGAAAAAGTTCATACAGTTTTTTTTGATGGTTTTAAAGTTTTATATTTTTGTATTTGATTTTAGCAAATAAAAGCATATTTTTGTAATTTTTGCTTTTGTAATTTTTATATTTAATTTTTGCATAAAGATGAACTTTAAACAAAGGAAACAACACAAGCGAAAAAGAAAAGCATATTTTTTTGTAATTTGGTTTTTGTAGTTTTGTATTTGATTTTTTTTCAAAAAATAAAGAAACACAGAAGTGCAAAACTAAGTAGAAAATATAGATTTATATATTTTAAGGGATTTTTAGAAATTTAAAAAATACAGAAAAATAAACATGGACGCTAGCGCCCGCGGTAGCGCTAGCGCGGGAGACAGTAAATGATTTTTGAGGATTTTGAAATTGTTGATTCTTGATTTTGATTAGGTGTCCCAATAGTAGTTTCATGCTAAAATTGCAGAATTTAAGGAGATGTTTTTGATGGTTAAACACCAAAAATTGCAATTTCGAATTTGTGTTAATTTGAAAGATCTAGGACACCTAATACAAGTCAAAATATACTAAATCTTGCATCACCAATTAGTACATATAGTAGGGAATAAATTCAGGTATTTAATGGAATTTTGTTTTATTTAAAACTCAAAATGGTCCGATACCGCCGACGCTAGCGCTGGCGCTATCGAGGCTTTTGTTAAAAGCGAGTTCTTCTTTCAGATCCGCCATTATCTTTCATTTCCTCCGAAAAAATCCTAGAAGACGACTCGTTCTACGCGCAGATCTGAGGTAATTCTTCATCCTTTCTTACGATTTTTGTTTTAAAGCTTGATTGTGATGTTAGAGATGAAGATATTTGAAGTTTTTAGGTAGATTTAGGAACTAGATCTACACCGTTAGGTTTTCTCTAAGGATTGTGGTTTTGATGAGGTTTTTGGTTTTGAATATGTGGATTTCTTGGTTTTAAGTTGGGATATGAACGTATTTTTAATATTAAGGAGATATAAAAATTTTTGTTTTTAGATGAGGATTTTGTTTTCTTATTTTAATAATTTTTTTGTAATGTTGCAGATGGCACCGGGTTATAAGGGAAAGAAGAATACTGAGTTGCCCGTAGAGGCAGCTGTAGTGGGAGTGCCATACGTCGTGGAGTTCGACTTGCCGCGACACCACCACATTATGGAGCTATTTGCTGCCGTAGAGGTATTGAGCTTGTTCATTCCTGACGGATTTTCTTCCGAGTTGGTGCGCGATTTTTACATGCATTTGGAAGATCCATCAACGATAGAGCTGGATGGAGGAGTCCAGTCACAAGTGCAGGGGCAGATGGTTACTATTACCCATGAACAGTTGAGGATCATGTTCGGATTGACTCAGCATCCACATAGATTGGAAATTGTTGAGAGGTTCAGGGCAGACAGAGATTGGACTCAAGTGAACATGGCGCTGCATAACAAGGAGTGCAGGAGTCTGATCTCTACCATTTCGACTCTCACCGTGGATACCTTGGTCATGCAAAATGTGTTGCGCCATACAATCCTACTGATGTTGGGTGATACTGCCAAGGTCACAGCGCAATTGAGTTATGTTACCTATTTTATTTTAGAGAAGGAGAGGTTTGATGTCGCGGATTTGTTACTCTCCTTGATCTGTTATTCCTACAAGTTACGACAACCAACCCGTCAGAGATTCAATAACCTGCCTCTGGGTGGCATCATTCAGCGAGTTATTCAGGTTTTGTATCCTATTATTGACATAGGTTTCTTTTTAGTAGATTGCTATCCTCCTATTTATAGTACCTCGCATTTGCGAACATCCTTCGTCTCAGATGAGCCATCATCATCAACTCAACCACCACTCCGGTGAGGAGCATCTTCTCGAGGGGCTCGAGATGCTCCATATGGGTCCTTTCAAGAGGAGATGGGTGAGAGGATGACACGGGTGGAGTAGGATGTTTCTGTGATAAGGAAGGATGTCTCAGGGATAAAAAAAATGATGAAGTTTATGATGAAAGCTTTAAAGTTAAACCCATCTACACCAGAGCGGAGGGAGTGGGAGAGTCCAATTTCAGATCCGCCCCGCCACTCGATCCGGAGGATTCGCAGGAGACGCTCCCCGCGTCCTAGTGTGGAGGACATAGATGAGGAGGAGTAGTTGTGAGAGGAACAATTTTTATGTAATAATTCAGGAATTTGAACCTATGTCTTGGATGTTGTTGTTCTTTGAATTATGTTTATCTTGTTATCTTTTGGATGTTGGACTAGAATGTTTCATTTATAATTTGATGTTATGAGGTGGTGATATTTAGGAAAAAATTTTATGTGGTATACCTTTTTTGAAATCCTAAATATTTTACCACCACATAGAAGATTTTGAATTTAATTGTTGATAAATATATGTATAATGAATATATGAATAATAAGTAGGTCATCTTAATACGATTTTGAGTTTTGATTAATGTTATAGGCTCATTAAAATTTTTGATCGTGTTTCCTATACAAGATGACCATAACATGATAATTTCAAAGAAATAAGAAAACAAAGAAAATTGAAAGTCATTAAAGCACATCATGAAGTAGAAAAATTGTATATTTCCCTTTTGAAAATATTCTACTTCATGCATTTGGTGGTACCTAATGAAAGAGAGATTTAGGTATCCAAAGAGGACCGGGTGTGATGGTTCCTTTGGGTACCCATATACAACGTATTTGCTTTTGGGGAGATGGAAATGAATGGGCCCTTTTTTGTGGTGTTTGTGTTTCATCATTGGTTTTGGGCCTCCATTCAAACTGTGGTTTAATATTCTTATTATGAGTCAAATTTTTATTGTGATAATCTTTATCTTTAGGATTATAATTGTAGTGATTATAGAAAGCATTTTTCATAGGAAATTTGTGAAGTTTTATGTTGGGAGAAGTTTGATGATAATAATAATTGTACTTTGGAATTTCATTTTTAATTTGTTGATGTCTTTTATTTCCATTGTTTGATTTATTAATATTTTGAGAATTTATATTTAACTTGCTTTTAGATATATCTTGATATTGTGAATGAGTGTTTTTCTTTATGATTTCCTTGAGCAAGTTGATTTTAGCATTTAATTCATCATTCTTAGTTTGTAAATTGTGCCTGGCTTCATTGTAAGCGATTGTGCTATTTTTAAGAGTGGTAGCAATTGATTCAATATGTTTTTCATATTCATCCCTATATTCATCAAATGTTTCGTCCATTTCTTTAATTTCAATCTCGTAGTCTTTATATTTAGCACAATCATTCTTCGACGATGAATTTTCTAAACATAATTTTTCATTATGTTCTTTCACACAAATAATTTCTTTTTCAAGTTCTTTGACTTTTTCTTTAATATTATTACAATCAAAACAAGAATTTGTATTTTCAAGTAAAAAACAAGGTGATGAAGACACATCACAATTTGATTCATTAGCCTTTAGCCTCATATTTTCTAAACGTAAATTTTTATTAGCAATTTTCAATTTTTTGATCTTTCGTTTAGCTATTTTTAATATGTTGAAACTAGAGATAGAGGATATTACACAAGACGAAGATTTAGTCTTTCTTACAGCGCTTTTGGAGGAGGCAAAATATGAGCACGAAGTTTCTTCGTCATCTTTTAGTCCTTCCTCGATCACAGATGAGTTTTCATCTTCTTTTGATGTATTGTTCTCTTTCTCTATTTCAATATTCTCCATGGTTTTGCTCCGAGAGAGATCTTCTTGGATGATAATGGATTCTTGTACGTTCTTTTCCTCCTGTGTTTGCTCCACACCTGCGAGAGGAAGATCATACATTTCTTCAAGAAAGTGCCATATTTTGTATGCACTAGAAAAGCAATATATGAATTTGAAAATTTCATTAGATAGTGCACAAAATAGATAGTGTTTGGCTTTGGCATTTAGCTGACGTTCTTTTTTATTTGATTCATCCGCAAGTCTTATAATTGCTAAGTTCCATACTTCGATGTCTATGTTTTTAATAAATTTTTCAATTAAGATCTTCCATCCTTTATAATTTGTTCCTTCAAACAAGGGTGGTTTATGTGATATTTCATCTTCACAGAAATTTGCCCCACTAGTTGAAGAGAGATCATGAGATGCCATTATTCCCAGTTGTTAAGCCGATTGGAATAAAACCCCTCTGATACCACTTGTTGGATCGGTCGGCGCCCTTAGAGGGGGTGAATAAGGGTTTTCAAAAACTTTAGATTATATTTAAAAAACTTTGAATTATTGCAAGATTAAAGACATGAGATAAGTTAAGTAAAACAAAAAGAGAGACAAGCTTTATTAATGATAAATAAGTTTTACAAAACTTGATCTCGATGACGCTAGAGATCGGAGGCGAATAATAAAAAAGCTCTTTTTGTTTTCTATCCCGACTCGCTTCCCCACGAACCGGTGGCCCTAGCCTTATCCTACCCGGATTCGGCCTCAAGCCGCTCTAGCCAATCCTTCCCCGGATGGTGCCTCGAGCACCCCATAGAACTAGCCTAGATTTAGTCGCCAACACGAGGCGAATTTTAGCCCTAAGTCTACCTCAGACCTAGTCGCCAACACGAGGCGATTTAACTACCTTTTACAATGATGAAAGAGAAATAAAATAATAAAACCTCCCTTAAGATGAACTTCTGAAGTCGGGGACGAAGATCCACTGTAGAATCAGCGTTTGTCGAAGCGGACTTTGTTTGGATTCGGCGTGATGGAATTCTCCTTCAGAAATTGGAAGAGCTTCGGCGTGTCGTCAAATTTCGGCCAAGAAGAGCCTCTGGAATTCTAGCACTCTCTCTCTGAGGTGTATGCAATAGGTGTACGAAAACAAGAGGAGAGGGGGTCCTTTTATAGCCCAAGCTCTACCGCCGGCGCTAGCGCTACCGCCGGCGCTAGCCCGGATTAGGAAAGATTTTGCGCGGCAGGATCTCCCATCCGCGACAGCATTTTGCTCTATTCCTTTTGTGCGCCATGCTACCGCCAGCGCTAGTAGCTACCGTCGGGCGTTAGCTCTTTCTAAAAACACTGCCGGAATCGCGCTAATCATCGCTAGCGCCGACGCTAGTGGTCATGTTTGAATTCGGGCCTCAATTTTGGGGACAACCATCCTTGAGTCATGTGGACTTTGATTTCCTGCACACTTAAACACACAAGATCAAATACACATAGGATTTGTTATTCTCAAACCTAGGAGATGTGGAAGACCATGTTCCAACAAATGGGGCCAGGCGTGTAACAGTTCCTGATGGGTCTCAGTGAAGCCCTGTAGTGGTCGGGCCAGGGCTGTTACAAAAAAGTGCACTTTTTTTGTAACAGCCCTGGCCCGACCACATCCGGCTTTAATGGGACCCATCAGAACTATTAGACGCCTGGCCCCATTGTCTAGGATGCCCGGGCTGCAGCCCGCTTAGTGACACCCCAACCAATCCCTGAGCATGTTTCTCAGCTACAGCAGGGTGTTGATGGCGGGTCTCGATCCCCCGCCGCCCTTGATGAGAAACCTTCAACAGTTCTCATCACCAACTGAGCTGCAGCCCTGGCCCTGGCCCGACCACTACAGGGATTTACTGGGACCCATCAGGAACTGTTAGACGCCTGGCCCCATTGTCCAGGACGCCCGGGCTGCATCCCGCTTAGTGACATCCCCAACCAATCCCTGAGCCTGTTTCTCAGCTACAATAGGGTGTTGATGGCGGGTCTCGATCCCCCGCCACCCTTGATGAGAAACCTTCAGCAGTTCTCATCACCAACTGAGCTGCTCAGTTGGTGATGAGAACTGCTGAAGGTTTCTCATCAAGGGTGGCGGGGGATCGAGACCCGCCATCAACACCCTACTGTAGCTGAGAAACAGGCTCAGGGATTGGTTGGGGATGTCACTAAGCGGGATGCAGCCCGGGCGTCCTGGACAATGGGGCCAGGCGTCTAACAGTTGCTGATGGGTCCCAGTAAAGCCCTATAGTGGTCGGGCCAGGGCTGTTACATTACTTATCTTAACAATGCAGACATTGAGGGGGAGTCTCCGCATGAGATCCTTGCCCCTGAGAATTTTGATTCAGCCAATGCACCATTTGAGCGGGAGTATCATCCTGAGGTCCCTGCTCAAGAAAATCCTGCTCTTGATGCTATGGATGTGGAAGGAGAGCCTGAAGCCACAAGAAAAGAGGCTGAGAAGGTGATTAAGATAGAATCTTCTTGCTCACATATGAGCCAGAGAGATGACTCTTTCA
The DNA here is from genome assembly GCA_033032865.1 of Dactylorhiza incarnata. NCBI lineage: Eukaryota > Viridiplantae > Streptophyta > Magnoliopsida > Asparagales > Orchidaceae > Dactylorhiza > Dactylorhiza incarnata. Next base: position 11,788,909 of record JAWHQI010000015.1, read on the forward strand.
TTAGAGAGGAAAGTAGTAGAAGTGATGGAATGGCAAGAGAAATCAATGCGGATCTAAGTCCAATACTACCTCAGCTGGAGGTGTTGCTCAATAATCAAAGAAGATTATTGGAACAGTATATTGAAAAAAATAATACAAAAATGAAAAATGAAGTAGATTTTCAGATGAAATTGGTAAGATTTGAAGTCAATCATCAAATGAATGCACTGAGGAAGGAAATGATAAAATTTTTCAAAAGAGCTGGTGCTTCTGTAGACTATACAACTGAACAACTAGATGTAATCAAGGAGACTTCAAAGGAAATCAAAGAAAAACAAGCAGGTATTGCAAAGACTACAGATGATGTGCAACTGAATCAGGGAATTCTAAGCAACAATATGCAAGTGTTGTACAAAGAACAAGTTGCACAGATTCTTAAAGGTATAGCTAAGATAGAAGCTAGGCTGCAACAGTAGCCAAGATTGATGAGAGCTCCTTAATTCTAAAAGATCATGTAAAGTTAAATTCAGATACTATAGATGACCATCTTCTTAAGGTCAAGAAAACCATTGAAAGTGGAATAAATCATCTAGAGGGCCAAGTTAGGTTTCAGAAGAATGTTCTAAGAGATCATATAGTTGAAGAAGTCCTAAAGGGGGAGAGGTCAATGATTCAAGCCAGATCTGAGCATGCTATGTGGACCTCTAATTCTATAAGAGAAACTTTTGGCTATCCTCCCATAAATTATAATAATGATCAAGTTTCTGAGACCAAACCAGCATCTCTTACACAAATCCAAAAGCAAATTGCCAAGATGTACAGTCCTGAGGATAAAACCAAGAGAAAGAACTTTACCAGTGAACAAGTAGAATCTAGCAAAAGGAAGTTCAGAGAAGAAGTTCAATCCAGGGTTGATTATGAACATTGGTCTCCCTCTTCAAGAGAAATGATTCTGGCAGCATGGGAAGCTGTGAAAGGTAATCCAGACGAAAGAGGGAAATGGTACTCTGAAGCTGAGTGGTTGAAGCACAGGGATCAGGAGGAGGTGAAGATAAAATTCAAAGCTAACAAATTGGCTGGGAAAGTTCAGGCAAGTGATAAGGAGCCAATCAGATATTTTCCAAAGCCGTTTGGCTATTTCAAGAGAAGAAATGAGGTTGCTGAAGTTCTTTCCAAGAGAGTCAAAAGAGGAATAGATATCAAGGAACCGGAACAACATTAGGATTTGAATCTTTCTTTCGAATTCTCAGAGAAATGTATTTGATATAACTTTGAACAATCTTGATGAGCTCCCAGAGCAAACTATCTTTTATTATCATATATATATATATATATATATGTCTGTGATGTGATTCTTTCCTTATCTTTACATGATTTATTCTGATCTGCTTGTGATTTTGTGCTCATATGAGAAATCATGTCTGAGATAACCTCTTTTGTTAGAATGTTTTGGTAATCTGATTTTATAAAGTATTATACTCATTATATTTTGATTACCTGTATAGAAAACATTGGTTATCTTTGTAAAGAGGGATATATCATTGACTGAAGTTATGACTACTTCAAATAGGGGGATATTGTTGGAACCATTGTCCACAATGTCCTAGATTTGGAGAAGTCCATTGCTAAGTCAAAGATATACCTCATAATTTATTTGATATACTTTCTAAAATCATTGTGCAGAAGATCAGGACAAGCAAAGTGCTCAAGGAATTCATCTAAGTTCAAAAGCGTCGAGCACTACACATCGCTCGACGCGGGTGACCCAGAAGCGTTGACCCATGTCTACTGCTCAAAAAGACAAGGTCGTCGCTGAAGATCTGAGACCAAGTCTAGAAGCATCGAGCCAAGGAATATCGCTCGACGCCGTGGAATAAGAAGTGTCGACTAAACTTCAGTTAGCTCAACGCCAGCAAAAAGAGTCTAGATGTGAAGGCAAAGTTAAAAGTGTCGAGCATCTACACATCGCTCGACACCTTATAGAAAAAGCGTCGACAGAGATACATAGTGCTCAACACCTTTTTCTGAAAAGCTCTGAGCTGAGAAATGTGTAACAGTTCATCTACAGCAAGCTGAGCCTTTGTCTATTCTGAAGCCATTAAAGACCGTTGAAGTCTTAACGTCATGCTGACGTGGAGGAGCATGTCAGATGTCGCGGATGACGGGCTATAAATAGAAGGCATAACCTATGATTCATAAGTAGAACACTCCTATTGAAAGCCATCATCTTCTCCGTCGATCGAGAGAAAATCTGAGGAAGAATCTGAAGAAGCCATCTCCTCTTTCAGAATCATACTACAAGAAATTCCTTAGCAATCTGGTACTGAGACTATTTTCTGAAGGGAGAAGGTTAAGGAGGAAGAATCTGTCTTCATAAAGAAGAACAACCATCCCAGCCTATGCAAATCAAAAAGATCATTTTTCTGATGCTGTTCTGCTGAAGTTTTCTATCTGATCTTTCAGATAGATCAAGAAGACTCAATACATTGGTGAATCTGAGTCTAAGTATTGTTTTCCACTTCTTGCAAATTCTGTAGGATCTGAGTGTAGGATCTTTCAAGGATCTGAGGTGTAGGATCAGGTGTGATCTGAGTTGTAAGATTCAAGGGTGAATCTGAGTGTAAGTCTATTGTTATAAAGGCTGAGGTAGGATCTGTTGAGATCTGAGTTTGTAAGATCTGCTGAGATCTGAGAGGGTAAGATCTGTTGAGATCTGAGACTGTAGGATCTATTGAGATCTGAGCTGTAAGACCTGTTTGGTGGTCTGAGATCTGGAGGAGATATAAACCCTATCTAGCACACTGCTAGAGGGGAGAAGGGGGAAAGTGGATTACCCAAGATAAGGGGAACCACTATAAAATTCTGTGTGTTTGTGTTTAATTCTTGAAAGCTCTGATCATTTATTTAGGTTTTAATCAAGAATTGCAAATAGATTTTAAAAATAACTTATTCACCCCCCCTCTAGGTGATTAGCTACCCTTAAATAAAGTCTTTCAACTGGCCACCCTCCTACTTTGGAAGGGTACTCTGACTCCTCCTGGTGTTCAGAAGTTGGAAACAGCAAGTCTACAAGTGGATTCATATTCACCTTGGGTGGCGCTGCAGTTACTTGGAAGTCCAAAAGACAGATGTGTATAGCCCTCTCATCCATGGAAGCCAAGTTGTTTGTCTTAACTTCAGCTGGTGAAGAGGCAGACTGGATCAGGAATTTGATTTTAGGCATTCCATTGTCTAGACTTCAAGTCAATTCTTTAAGCCTGTACTGTGATAATCAGGCAGCAGTCCAAGTTGTTAAGAATGTCCTCTTTAACACTAAGAGATGACATATATGACTGAGACACGTTCTTTTGAATTATCTTAAAGAACAAGGCATTATTACTTTGGTCGATGTGGGGTCAAAGGATAATCTAGCTGATCCATTAACGAAAGGAATGCCCCGAGACCGTTCAATCAATACAATGGGGGAAATGGGACTCAAGGCGGTTTGAGATTAGCCTTAGTCCGAATATTTTGATTCCTTCCTTTGTCAAATCTAGCATATTGTGCTCCGTTGGTGCTTTGGTTGTTGAGCACGAATTTGGTGAGTTGGTTCATTCCACATTTGATGATAACAACCTCATCTGGATTTGTCTTCCTTAACTTGTAGGAGAGTGTTATTCCACATTTGATAACACGATCTGACTTGTTTTGGACCTTCTCCTGTTGATTGGTTCCATTCCACATTTGATGAGTTCCAATTAACCCTAGAAGAACAGTAACCATAACATCACATGTAGGAATACAAATATAGCTGCGTTGTCCAGAAGTCGTTTCGCTTGGAAACAGTTAATAGACTCTACAGTTGAACCTGAAATACTCTACATAATATCCTCTTCGCTTAATTAAAGTACTACGTTCTTATTTGAAGAACTAGATACATGTACATTTTCCATAGTTGCATTCATTCTGAATGAAGTTCTCTGTTGGAAATTACAGGAGCTGCTGCTGCAGGAGGAGCACTTGTAGTTTCGGATCCTGAAAAAGATGATCTGTTGGATGATGGTTTCTAGAGTATCTATTTTGGTTTTCTTCCTCTTTCTTAGAGCACTATTTTAGCTCTCTTTACCTGTTTTTGTTTGGACTATTTCCTGCTCTTTTGTTGATCATGAGACATTAGGTCTTCTGGTACCTATTTCTCTGATTGAACTTTTGACTTTGATGTGATGCTGCTTAGTTTATATTTTATTCTTATGCGTGCATACATACCTCTGTTTCCTTCAGTCCAGTATGTTATAATAGGTGCTTGCGGACACGGTTGTGTAATGAGTCGAATTGGTTGAACACTACACACACCAGCCCCTTTTTCCGACGTTGGGTTTACCCGCGGTAAACCCAACGTCGGAAAAATAAGAGCCGACTCGGAACATAGGAGGAGATTGTTAGGTTTATTAATATATATGTCCGCGCGTGTCAGGACCGACTCGGAATGACCCGTCGGGTTATGTGTCACTAGGGTTAGGCTCTACGCTGGAGATACTACATAAGGTCATTCCACACCGATGAGTCTTAGTGCACTATATTGAGCGGAGCTAACAAATACTTGGTGACAGCGGCCATGAATAACAGATGGCCACCCGCATCCCGAACTATGCTAAGGCTCTCTTTGCTGAGCGTTTTGGGAGCGGTGTGCCTAGAGCTGTAGCGTTTTGGCACGTTTTTGGCTCGTTTCTAGTTCAACTAAAAACAAGAGCCGTCTTTATAATGTTACGGTTCTTCAAATAAGAATTAATACTTTATTTAGTTTTGTTCTGGGTCATTCAACACTCTCCAAAACCGGTCGTGCTGAACAGCCTTAGCTCGAGAGTGTGTCGAACGTGCAAACAGTCAAAAGAGAGAACCAACAGTAGACAACGAGAATTTTATGTGGAAAATCCGGGAGGGAAAAAACCACGGGGCCTAGCCCAATAATGAATTATCCAATAATGTTGTGAGCTGCAAATAATTGTTTTTCATGGGTGACATGTCACCGCTCATTACAGAGATTTTGGTAAGTCCTCCAAGTTCTCGGGAGCCGAGTATGGTGACATGTGCTCAGAGACAGCCTTGATTGTGGTGAAGCGTGCTCAGAGACAGCCTTGAATGTGGTGAAGCGTGCTCAGAGACAACCTTGAGCGTGAAAGCGGAGTGCTGCGGAGAAGCCTAGAGCAGAGCATCCTGGAGAAGAGCGTTGCAGAGCGGCCTGGATTGGCCTAGAACGGAACGTCCTAGAGCGGCCTAGAGCAGAGCGTCCTAGAGCGGCCTAGAGTGGAGCGTTGTGGAGCGGCCTAGAGCGGAGCGTTGCAGAGCGGCCTGGAGTGGAGCGGCCTGGAGCAGCCTAGAGTGGATCGGCCTGGAGCGGAGCGGTCTAGAGTGGAGTGGCCTGGAGCGGAGCCTTTCAGAGCGCCCTGGAGTGGAGCACTACGGAGCGGCCTGGAGCGGAGCACTGCGGAGCGGTCTGGAGCGGCCTAGAGCAGAGCGACCTGGAGTGGAGCCCTGCGGAGCGGCCTAGAGCGGAGCGCTGCGGAGCAGCCTGGAGCGAAGTGCTGCGGAGCGAACTAGAGCGGAGCGCTGCAGAGCGGTATGCGATAGAGAATCTTGGAGTGTTGCGCCGCGGAGCGGCCTAGAGCGGTGCGCAGTGGAGCGGCCTGGAGTAAATTGCGGCAGAGAGGCCTGGCATGGTATGTGGCGGAGGGTCCTGGAGAAGTGCGCGGCTGAGCGGCCTGGAGTAGTGCGCGACGGAGCGGCCTGGAGCAGTGCGCGGCGGAGCGGCCTGGAGCAGAGCGCGGAGGAGCGGAACCTTAGTTTTGATTTGAGTTAGGATCCCAACTCAAATAGGTGGAGATTGTTGGAACCTTAGTTTTGATTTGAGTTAGGATCCATCTTTAATGTCTAAGTTTCTATCATAACACATCTTATAACTTAGATCAAATCCCATTAAGATAGAAGGCTGAAAATATATATAATTAATATGCTGAGAAAATAAGAGAAAGATAAAAATAATACATGTTCTCTGGGTTCGACAAACGGCTATCTGCGTTCGACGAACGTCGCTCTGCGGTCGACGAATTATATTCATTCTGCGGTCGACAAAATCCAGCTATCTCAGCGGTCGACGATCCCGTCTCAGCGGTCGACGAAATCCTGCTATCTCAGTGGTCGACGAAAAGCTGCGTTCGACGATCTCAAGTCTGCGTTCGACGAATATTCAGCAGAAGCTCAGAACGACGAATTAAATAATCAGATCGACGAACTTGAAGCTGAGCTCGACGAATTTCTACCAGCTTTATAATTTAGATATTCTCAGTTCGACTAATATTCTTATATCTAATTAAAGCAATATTTTAATCATTTCTATTTATATATTGCTGCCTTAACAATATAGCCGTTGCAGACATTAAATATTATAGCCGTTGGCAGAAGCATTAAATGTTATAGCTGTTGCAGAAAAGCCAAAGACAGCAATTTATTTTCTCGAGGAATCTGGGAAATAAAAGAGACATTATCCCTTTCCTCTCTTGTCGGCAAGAATTCAAATCAGCCGAACAGCTCTCCAAATTATTTATTCAGAGAGAAGATTAGAGAAGAACAAGAGAAAAAGGAATATACAGATACAGGAAGAGAAAAACAGAGAAGCAAAAAGAAGAAGCAGATCTAATATATTATTTATCTTCTTTTTGCTAACTCCTCTTTGCAGAACATATTCATCCTGAGACACCAATCAAGATCATTTGCTCAGGATCAAAACTGAAGAAGAAGAAAAAGGAGTATTTACAATCAAGTGAAGAAGCTTCCACAACACTAACCAAATCAGGGGGAGCTCTTCTTCAACATCATCAAGATCCATTCTCAACAATCCATCAGGATCTCTAGAGTCTTCTCAGAAAGAGAAGAACAATATATTTTCCATTTTCTTTTTACCTATATAAAGGGTTATAACTCCCTTCAAAAGTTACAGCCATTGGTGGCAGGGCACCTGATCAAAAACCTGTAGTTGGGTTAGAGCACCTGATCAAAAGCTCACTTGGTGTGTGGACACCTGATAAAAAACCCCTTGGTGGCAGGACACCTGATCAACAACCTATAGTGGATTCCTACCAAGTGTGGTAGAAGAGTAGATGTACCTAGATTGATTGGGGAACTACTATAGCTCTTTGTGTCGTCTGTGCTGTGTATATTTTTCTGTGCTGTGTTGTTGTGCCTTCTTTATGTTTGCTTTTATTACTCACTCAGCACTACACATATTTATATATATCATTATTTTGAAATAACCTAAAAAGAGTTTTTTATTTAAGAACTAAACTCACATTCAATTGGTATCAAAGCAAGGCTGATTATATTAATCACCTTCAACTGATACTTAATTGCACTTTCAATTGGTATCAGAGGAGGTTGATTTTATATACAGGCTAACACCTGAATCTTAAAGATCATTTAGTTCTTAAATTTTTTTAAAGGGTTTTTTTAAAATCTAATGGCACAGGTAGAATTTTCAAATCCACCAATCTGTAATCTAAATAGATTCTCTTTATGGCAAGTTAGAATTAAATTATATATGAATGCCATAGATGAAGATATTTACAATTCTATTTTGACAGGACCTCCATCTTCAACTTCTTCAACAGATGATCAAGAGAAGTTGATAAGTGCTGATGCAAAGGCCATGTACATATTGGCTCAATCAATGTCAAAGACATTCTTCAAAGAGTGGCTGATTGCACTTCAGCAAGGGGCATCTCGAACTCCCTCTCAAGGATGGTAAATGAATCTTCTTCCACTAACTGTATTTATGATGCAGAACCATTTTCAAGATCAAGTGAAGAAGAAGAAGAACAAAAAGCTAGAGCTTTCTGCATGTTGGCCATATATGGCTCAAACCACATCTCAGATGCAGAAAAGGTAAATGAGGTAACTTCAAATCCCAACTCTACCTCTGAAAATTACAAATCAGATTTTAAAATTCTATATACAGATATAATAAAATCTGAGAAGGAAATTATAAAAGAGTTAATAGAAATAAACATTTTAATTCCTGAAAATAATAAACTTAAAGAAAATTTGAAAAACTCAGAAGAACAAATTATTTCTTTGAAAAATAAGTCAATTAAGGCTAAAGAAAAAGAAATATTTTATGTTCAGCAAAATCAAATTTTTTTTTTCAAATTTATATTTTAATGAGTTAAAAAGGCCAATATATCTAATTATAAGGCATTTGTTTTTATCTATTTTAAAACTTTTATAATTAAACAGCAACTATAAGATTCATTTAAATTTTTCTATCTTAAAAACAAGTCAGATAACTTCACATTCTTACAGATTTTGTCCAAAATCATGTTGAGCATTCTACTTAGATTGCATAGATCAGAAATGATCAGAACACTGAGTGTGAGTCTCTTCTGATTAAGAGGATTCTATAGAAAGAAGGTATCAGACAATGTTTTTCTGATATTAAAAATTCCTTAGAATCTAATAACAGCTGTAGCAATTCATATCATTAAAATCCTATTTAAATCAAAATCTAGGAAATCAGAAATTACTTGGTTTTAAAAGAAGAAATTTAGAATTTAAAAGAAGAAGAAAACAATATAATTTATGATTAAGCATTTTCAAAAAGAACAAATAAATTCTTCTATTTCTAAACAAATTTTATATTATTCTCAGAAATAATCTCTGACCCTTAAGCCTTAAGTTATTCAAGACTTTTTATGCTTAGATATCCTAAACCAAATAGGGGGAGATTGTTAGAACCTAGTCTTAATTTGGATTAGGATCCCAACTCAAATAGGGGGAGATTGTTGGAACCTTAGTTTTGATTTGAGTTAGGATCCATCTATAATGTCTAAGTTTCTATCATAACACATCTTATAACTTAGATCAAATCCCATTAAGATAGAAGGCTGAAAATATAAATAATTAATAGGCTGAGAAAATAAGAGAAAGATAAAAATAATACATATTCTCTGGGTTCGACGAACTACTATCTGCGTTCGAAGAAAGGCGCTCTGCGGTCGACGAATTATATTCATTCTGCGGTCGACGAAATCCAGCCATCTCAGCGGTCGACGATCCCGTCTCAGCGGTCGACAAAATCCAGCTATCACAGTGGTCGACGAAAAGCTATGTTCGACGATCTCAAGTTTGCGTTCGACAAATATTCAGCAGAAGCTCAGAACAATGAATTAAATAATTAGATCGACGAACTTGAAGCTGAGCTCGACGAATTTCTACCAGCATTATAATTTAGATATTCTCAGTTCGACTAATATTCTTATATCTGATTAAAGCAATATTTTAATCATTTCTATTTATATATTGCTGCCTTAACAATATAGCCATCGCGGACATTAAATATTATAGCCGTTGGCAGAAGCATTAAATGTTATAGCTGTTGCAGAAAAGCCAAAGACGACAATTTATCTTCTCGAGGAATCTAGGAAATAAAAGAGACATTATCCCTTTCCTCTCTTGTCGGCAAGAATTCAAATCAGCCGAATAGCTCTCCAGATTATATATTTAGAGAGAAGATCAGAGAAGAACAAGAGAAAAAGGAATATACAGATACAGGAAGAGAAAAACAGAGAAGCAAAAAGAAGAAGCAGATCTAATATATTATTTATCTTCTTTTTGCTAACTCCTCTTTGCAGAACATAATCATCCTGAGACACCAATCAAGATCATTTGCTCAGGATCAAAATTGTAGAAGAAGAAAAAGGAGCATTTACAATCAAGTGAAGAAGCTTCCTCAACACTAATCAAATCAGGGGGAGCTCTTCTTCAACATCATCAAGATCCATTCTCAACAACCCATCAGGATCTCTAGAGTCTTCTCAAAAAGAGAAGAACAATATATTTTCCATTTTCTTTTTACCTGTATAAAGGGTTATAACTCCCTTCAAAAGTTACAGCCATTGGTGGCAGGGCACCTAATCAAAAACCTGTAGTTGGGTTAGAGCACCTGATCAAAAGCTCACTTGGTGTGTGGACACCCGATCAAAAACCCCTTGGTGGCAGGGAACCTGATCAACAACCTGTAGTGGATTCCTACCAAGTGTGGTAGAAGAGTAGATGTACCCAGATTGATTGGGGAACTACTATAGCTCTTTGTGTCGTCTGTGCTGTGTATATTTTTCTGTGCTGTGTTGCTGTGCCTTCTTTATGTTTGCTTTTATTACTCACTCAGCACTACACATATTTATATATATCATTATTTTGAAATAACCTAAAAAGTGTTTTTAATTTAAGAACTAAACTCACTTTCACGTCGATAAGGAATCGACGTAACGTCGACATCTGAGTTACGTCAGAGCTAAGATGGAATTCGAAGCTACTCTTATAAGAACTCAGAGGTACGTCGACATGAAGAATGATGAAGTCGATGTAGCGTCAAATACAGTCAGAAAAGGAATCTTTTTCTGTTGTCCTTTTAAGATCTTTTCAGAAGGACAGCAAGGATATAGACAGTTCTCCAACGACTCGTTTATTGCCAATAATGGAATGGAGCTTTCCAGTACACAGCAAAATCATTCCTAGAAGGTATTCAAAATTGATGGACGGGTCAGTAACAAAAGAAGAAAGGAAAATTATATGTCCAAAAAGAATTCCTTTTCAGGACAGCCCAATAGAAGAAAGGATTTGAAATCCCAATCATACAGAATAAGTATGTTGTGAGGAGATAGAAACTAGAGTAGTTATTACATTATTCTTGTCTGTCGAATATGGTGTTCTTCTTCTTCCTCCTCAAACCCTAGGACAAGAACAAGTCTTCTTTCAGCACAGTGAAAAGAAAATAGCTGCTTCTTCTTCTTCTTCATCTTACAGCAGCCAGTTTACAAGAAGTACTTACTGAAAAGGGTTAAATCAAATAACCCTTACAATCATCACAATCATAAGCATGAGTTCATCATAATCATATCCTATGAGAGACAGAAGCTGCAGATGTGCTTCTGAAGAATTCTGAAAGGCAGAATTCTATTTTCTTCTCATTTTTCCTTCCACTGTAAAAGAGTTTTATTAATCCCTCTTCCAAAGGATTCAATGGTTTTAAGAGTCTCCTTATCAAAAGACTAAGTGGCTCTAAGAGTCTCCTTATCAAAATATTCAGTGGTTATAAGAGTCTCCTTATCAAAAGACTCAGGCACATGTTGTGCAATCCTACCAGAGAGGTAGAAGAGTGGAGTACCCAAATTTTGGGGAACCTCTATAAAAATTCATGTATCTTTGTGTGTGATTTTCTGTGATGTCCATATTTATGTTTCTCTGTGTTTTATTTTCATCAATCTGTTTATACTTTATTCTGTCTTTGGTTTTGCTGATTGCATAGTACTTACAGTTTTTATTATGTGTGCATAATTAGGGTAGAAAATATTTTAAACTCTATTCACCCCCCTCTCTAGAGAATGCTCAGAGGCACACTGTGCACTTTTAATTGCTAGGAAAGCTCAAATCATATGAGATATTACTAAAGAGCATAGTTGAATCAGAGGCAAAGGTGAGAACCTCAACTCCCATCCAAAAGAACCTTGCTTTGAAGGCAGCTGAAGAAGAGCCCTCTACTCTTGAAGATGAAATGTTCAGCCTCCTAGCAAGGAGATTCAGAAAATGGGTTTAGGCAGAAGACTCAAGAAGAAGAGAAAGGAGCTCAACGCCCAGATTCGATAAGACTCCAAAGAAGAAAGTGATTTGCTTCTCATGCAACAAACCAGGGCGCATAGCCCCTGAGTGCACACAAGAACAAAGGGAAAGGAGCAGCAATAAAGAGAAGCAGAAGAAGTCTTTCAAGAAGAAAGACAAGAAGAAGGGCAAAGGTTTCATTGCTGAAACCTGGAGTGACTTTGAAGAAGAGTTAAACTCCTCTTCATCAGAGAGTGATGAAGAAAAGGATGCTGAAGCAGCCTGCATGATGGCATTGGGGATATCTGTTGAAATTGTTGAAGTGAAGTGGAGGTTACCGGGCGGTCTGATTTTGGGTGACCGCAGAGACCGCGCGGTCTGTGTTAGAGACCTGCCGGTCTGTTCTGACGGTCTGCTGGTTGGCCGGTCTGTTCTTTATTGCTGTGGTCTGTTCCCGTGTTGTTTTGCTTGGTTGGTCTGTCTTCCTTGTTGGAAGACCGAGCGGTCTGTTATTATGTAACTGCCTGACCGGGCGGCTTGTGCTGGCGATCTGGCGACTTGTCTGTAGTCGACCAGATGGTTCTTGGTTTGCTCCTGGTGATCTAAGTTAGGAGCGCTCTTGTGTCCGCGCGGCTTGTGTGCGATCTCGTGTTTGCGCGACTTGTGCGTGATCTGCCTGCTGATCTGCGGTCTTGGATGGAAGGTTGTCCAAGTAGTGTGATTGCGTGGCCTGCCTTGTGAGACCGCTGGCGATCTGACGGGTGGTGATTATATCTCTCCTGTGTGGTGACGACATCCGTCTACCCGCCTATAAATAGGGGTGCATGGCCCATCATTCACAACGAGAACTGTAAGAACTAGACCCTGGGTTAATTCGTGCGGTCTCAACTTTGAGGTCGGGCAGTCTCAGAAGCGAGTTGACTGTTTGTTGTGTTCGCAGGTTTGCGGTCAGCAGGTTGCAGTCTCCTTCCTTGGTGATTCCCAGTGGCTTGAATAAACAGTTCGACAGCGGTCTATCTGCGAACTGGTTTATGGTGTTCTTATGCTGTTCACATCGAGCTCAGCGATCAGGCGACCTTCAGCGGTTAGGCGATCTGAGTTGCAGTCTGGCGACAGCTTTTGTTCTTCGTTCAATTCAATAAGCTCCAGTTCGTGCGGTCTGTAGTGGCGGTCTTGCAGTGCAGGCGGTCTGTCTGTTTTCTGTTCGCGCGGTGTCAGGTCAATCCGGGCGATCTCTGGAGTTGTGCGGTCTGTGCGGACTCTGCTTGTCAAGCCGCCAGTTTTGCTTTTTGGTGTTTTGTTCTTCTCTCCTTCGTGATTCTTATGAATCATGTCTCGCCATGTATACCTGGCACTGTAAATGAAGTTTGTGATTCAATAAAGTTTCTCGTGTTGCTGTGTGGCATTGTGGTTGTTTGGATATAACTCAGTTGATGCAACTCCTGCTTACTCCTAAATGATTCAAATAAAAAATTTTAACAATATCATCAGATGATGAAGAAGAGCAGGTATCTCTGTTTGATGATTTTGACTTTAATTCTGATGATTTTAAAAATTACTTTAAAGAATTTTGCAATGACTTTCTCAGAATTCAAAAAGAACTAGAAATAGATATGGAAGAGTTAGAAAACCTCAAAAGGGATGAATTATACTCAATAAATAATGATTTGAGAAATAAATTTAGGGCAAAGAAATAGAATTAATAGAAATAAGAAATGAAAATCTAAAATTAAAGGAAGAGATAACTGTACAACCCCATACCCGTCGGGTGTGACCCTTCCCAGATAGCTGGGACCCGAGGTGTCTTGTGATTGGCTAGCATTGATCCGGGTGCGGTTAGAGGGTCTTGGTGTGCATTTAGAGGAGTGGTCTGCGGATAGCAGTTGACTAGGTTTTATTTTAAAACCTAAAATCCTAACCCCCCTCAACCCTAGCAGCCGACTCCCCCCTCCCCTTTTTCTTTTTCGCGTGAAGCAGCCCGAGCTCCCCCTCTCCCGATCTCCTCCACCATCGCCTCTCCTCCCCGTTGGCCTAGAGCTGGGAAAACGCAGCCCCCTCCCCCCGATCTCCCTCTCTCGCCGCCTCCTGGAGCAAGGAAGGGCCGCCCCGAGCCTTCCTCCTCCCTCTCACGCCGTTGGCCAGGAGCAAGGAGGAGCAGCGCCCCGTCTCCCTTCCTCACTCTCTTTCCCGTCGCCGACCTGAGCCTTCTCCTCCCCGTCGGCCTAGAGCAAGGAAGCCCGAGCCCTCTCCTTCTTGCTTTCCTGGAGCTAGGGCAGTAGAAGCTCCCTCTCACCTCCCTCTCTCTCGTCGGCCTGGAGGAGGACCTGAGCTTCTCTCATTTTCGCAAAGGGAGGTTGATTGATGCGATAATTTCGGCAAGTGCACCGGTCGCGCAAGTAATAATAATGGGGAAAATCCCCGAGTTTCGGTCTCTCAAGGAGCACAGTAAGGTGGAGTTAACGTTCGAGGAAGGACTTGAGATCGAAATCCTTGAGTCGGATGGAATGCGGGAGATTTGATTTGGCTTTTGGAAAATACAAGAAAACAACTATAACTACTCATATGCAATGCCGCTATGCAATGCTTTGCTTGGCGGAATGGACACTAGGCAGGCCTTGAGCGCGCTGCGTCGCAAGGGCGGATGGACGAGTAGGCTAACGGAATGAGGGTCGCAAGCACCTCTTCGACAAACACGCCATTAGCAATTGCTAGTGCAGCACCGAACACGATGGTGGAATGGAAATTAGATGGGGGCGCACCTCATAGACACATATGAAGAATATAATCTCAAATAAATGAAATAGACATTACATAACAAGATTCATTGTGCACATCATCAAAATATAGAGATTACAAACAAATACATCCACACAAGTAGAAGAAAGAGGCAAGAGATACGACCGAATCCGGAGTCTCGTTGTAGATTCACGGTAGGAAGCACCGGGTTGTCAATCCGCGTCCTAGCTCGGTCCCAACTGCGTCCGGGGTAGAGGAGGGCTGTCACACCTCCCAATGGACCCGTCTTCTCTAGCGTTTTACAATCCGGCCACGTCCGATGCGAAGAAATCCTTGCTTGGTGATGAAGATGAGTGGAATCTCCTCCTTGAAGCTCTTGGATGATGGAGGAGGCTTAGGGGGGCGGAGAACCTGTGGAAAGGGCGAAAACGGCGGACTGAACGGAGTTCCCAATGGTGATCCAGACCTAATTCGCGAGCAGGATTATATGTAGGCGCTGGAATAAATAGTGCGCACGGTCATTGGCGCATGACCAGTGGTCGTGCGCACTAGCATCCTGTGATCGTGCGCCTGACTGGACAGAGCCTGCAAGGTAAGAAAATTATAAAATACAATGTTCGCACGACCAGTGGCGCACGACCAGTGGTCGTGCGCGCTATCGTAGGTGGTCGTGCGATAAGGAAGAGAGAACTCAGATTTCAGGGGGTAAGTGCACACGATCAGTGGCGCACGACCAATGGTCGTGCGCAATAGAACCAGTGATCGTGCGCTGTGTTCCTGTACAGAATTGTACCGGAAACACCTGCACGACACCTGTTCCAGCACAACAATGAATCCAGCCACTGAAAGTGGCACTTAACAATGCAAAGCAACTACTAAAGGAGAATAATACGAAATTACACCAAAAACGGGCCTAAAGGTGCACTTAGCATGGAGAATCAAATATAAGTGAAAACATGTCTAAAGTGAAGTGCATAGACTAGAAAATCGGCCTAGATGAGTCCATAAATATGTATATATTTGGGACTCATCACACCCCCAGACTTACCTGTTTGCGCGTCCCGAGCAAACAAATTCGGCGGAGTGTGAAAATGGTAGTTAACAACGAAAATTACACAAAGGAGTTCAATGCGAAGTAACAGAAGCATGCAAATAGAAATTTAGTAAAAAGAGATTCTAACTATGCTAACTAATTTACAAAAGTATTAGAGCGTAAATAAAGATTTGTCAATACTCAGTTGGTGAATCGTGAAGAACTTGAGCGATCATGCCCGGTGTGAAAGTAACAAGCCACTAAGGAGAGTGTTACGCAAGGTCGGGGTTCAGGAATAACTCCGCTGAAATCCATCAGCGTCGAGAGCCATAAGCTTGCTCGGTCACACTCTCTCCACGGCGCTAGCAAACTCACGAGATAAATCAATAGGACTTTAGGATTAAGTTGGGCTTAGGTTGCGGCGTGATATTCAAGGATAGAAATGAAGGCTACGCAACCAAATTGAGTCAACGGAACGCTGCACCACACAAAACCACGCACAAAGCTAGTGTGACACACCCCCAGACTTATTATGAGAACTAGGTGTGCACACGACCTACTTCACAAATACCAACGGATTTTCTAATACGCTCGGAAGGATTTCTCTTCAATACAAATTTTTTTTCAGATTTTCATTTCAATAACATATATTTTTTTTTCTTTTTCTTATCCTCCGGTTGGTTCATAATCAGCAAATAAAATTTATTTCTTCATCACATCACAAAGATTCCAAAAATCACACCAAATCAAGAACATGAGTGCAGATAAACATCTATTTGGTTGCGAAAGTGGGTAAAGCTTCAGGCCTTGGTGAATGGAGGAGGAGCTGTAACAAGGAAGTGATAGGCACAAATGTTGGCTTGCAAAGGTGAGCGAATAGGACACGGAAAGCTAAGGCTCAAACTAGCCAAAAGGTGGCCTACATCATATTTAACTCAAAGAATCGCTCACACCCATGCTTCAAGTGTCTCTTGGGGCAAGTTCTTAGCCCACGAGAAAGGTAAACCTTCCTCCCGACTCGAGCAACACACAACTAGTGCTCGTGAACACACAACACCGGGTTATCACCAATTTCATTCACATTCACCATTTGAGTATAACACATCTAGAACTACGCAAAAATACTAATCATAAATTAAACGCATTGAAATAATCTAGTTTTACTCAAATTCTACTGCAGCATGCGGGTGCGACTAGAACACTGCTCGAGTCAACATCGCACTCCTAATAGTAATTCCTAAGCTAACACCCTAATTCACATTCCAAACCAAAATAATTTATTCGGAAACGTAACAATCATGTAAGCGCGCGCTTATGTGGGTGAAGTGGTGTATGAAGCATGGAATGAAAATAAACAAAACATTTTAAATGAAATCTTCTAGTATGCAGTGCAATAGTGCACGTGAGCGGGTAAACAAAACTACTCTCCCCCAGACTTAAACTAAACAATCCGCATAATATATGACAGGAAAATCAAAATAGGGCTAGGGGAAGAGAGTACCCAATGCTCAGCAAGTGAGCATACCAGAAGATTGGCGATTAACTCTAGACCAAGCTGCAGCACCCAACCAGAAGAATACCTGCAGGGGTCAGCTCCGCAAAAACAAAAGAAAAGAGAAACACTGAAATGAAATAAACTAACTACGCAGGATTAGATAAATTAAAAATGCAAGAAAAAGAAGATAACTACTGGGGTTATTGTCATCCCAGCACGACTTATTTAAAAACATGAAGGTTCTAGCTAATGGGCCTATGAAAAAGAAAATGCACAGGTAACTGTTCCATTATCCGTTTCGGTAGCTGGTACCGATACGGAGATAAGACAGTCACCCCTCTACCTAAATAATAATACCTGCTTGACACAGGTAGAGGGAAAAGAAAGTAAGAAGAGGAGGAGATATCCTCACTCAACTCACCAAAAATATCCTTGCCTAGCAAGGAGTCGTCAACAGGGAGGAAGCAGGAGGCGAAGGCAATGAGTGGAGCTTCCTCTACGGAGGGGGAATAAACCTCCTCACATGAGAGGATGCTCTCAACATTGACTTGAGCAAAAAGCTCCAAGTCCTCCTGAAGTACCTGTGAAGATTCAACCTGCACAGACTCAGATGAAGGAAGGGGATCAAGAAATAAAGAAGACAAAGAACATAAATAAACATCAATCGGGGGAGTGATCCCGGTTTCACTCCCATCAGGTTGGGGAAGTAAAATAATGTTTGCATTGTCCTCAATGCTACAAGGTTCGACGGGATCAACAGTGGCCATGCCTAAGATTTGGACTTCCTCCACCGGTGTTGAGGAAAACTCCTCTTCACCTGGAAGGTTGTCCTCCTCCATAGGAACAGGCATGACACTAAAGTCACCAGCCTCCTCTTGCGACACATCATCAACAATGTCGTCAGAGACGAGTGTAGTATGCACAACAGGGAGAAGAATAGTGCTCAGATAAAAGTCGAGCACCGATTCCTCACAACGAATCGAATCCACTAGAGGTGGTGGATGCACATGGAGAATAGGCTCAACAATGTCGGTGCATAGATCAGCCGCACATCCAGTGACCGTATCCATGCCATTCCCTTCAAGATGTGAAGGTGACAAAGACACATAACCAGATGTTGAAGGTGTGCCGCCAGAGTTAGGAGTTGGGACGATCCGGATATCCGGCTTGTCATCCTCATCCAATTGGCAAAAATACTCAGCACAGTCCTTCAAGACATGATCAGTGCTCCGACAAAACCGGCACTGCCTCACGGCCTTCTTTGGCACAGCGGGGGCTGAAGCCGAAAAGAGGTATGACGGTAAAGGCTCAGCAGAGTAGCCATAAGACTTACACGCACCATATGAAGTACCAGATGAAGTCGGTGCTCCATATGCTGGGTTATAAGAATTATGCCTACTATTCTCCGTAGGGCATTCATCACTAGAGTGGGAGGTATCTCTATACCAACGACAATGGATATTGAGATGTGCCCACATAGTGTGAAGATAATACAATTCAAAAAGAAGAACACGGATGTGCGAAAAACCACACCTAACAAAAATTACTAACGCAACCTAATTAAAAACAGGAAACAGAATACGAGGAAATTAAACAAAGGAATGCAATTTACAAATGGAAGGGCTTCTCCCTCAGATTCTCCCTCTTCAGAGAACTCACACGACTGTGTTCCCCGGCAACGACGCCAAAAACTTGATGCGATAATTTCGGCAAGTGCACCGGTCGCGCAAGTAATAATAATGGGGAAAATCCCCGAGTGTCGGTCTCTCAAGGAACACAGAAAGGTGGAGTTAACGTTCGAGGAAGGACTTGAGATCGAAATCCTTGAGTCGGATGGAATGCGGGAGATTTGATTTGGCTTTTGGAAAATACAAGAAAACAACTACAACTACTCCTATGCAATGCCGCTATGCAATGCTTCGCTTGGCGGAATGGAGACTA
Organism: Dactylorhiza incarnata; assembly: GCA_033032865.1. NCBI lineage: Eukaryota > Viridiplantae > Streptophyta > Magnoliopsida > Asparagales > Orchidaceae > Dactylorhiza > Dactylorhiza incarnata. The sequence goes on from JAWHQI010000015.1 coordinate 11,807,718, forward strand.
GGCAGGCCTTGAGCGCGCTGCGTCGCAAGGGCGGATGCACGAGTAGGCTAACGGAATGAGGGTCGCAAGCACCTCTTCGACAAACACGCCACTAGCAATTGCTAGTACGGCACCGAACACGATGGTGGAATGGAAATTAGATGGGGGCGCACCTAATAGACACATATGAAGAATATAATCTCAAATAAATGAAATAGACATTACATAACAAGATTCATTGTGCACATCATCAAAATATAGAGATTACAAACAAATACATCCACACAAGTAGAAGAAAGAGGCAAGAGATACGACCGAATCCGGAGTCTCGTTGTAGATTCACGGTAGGAAGCACCGGGTTGTCAATCCGCGTCCTAGCTCGGTCCCAACTGCGTCCGGGGTAGAGGAGGGTTGTCACACCTCCCAATGGACCCGTCTTCTCTAGCGTTTTATAATCCGGCCACGTCCGATGCGAAGAAATCCTTGCTTGGTGATGAAGATGAGTGGAATCTCCTCCTTGAAGCTCTTGGATGATGGAGGAGGCTTAGGGGGGCGGAGAACCTGTGGAAAGGGCGAAAACGGCGGACTGAACGGAGTTCCCAATGGTGATCCAGACCTAATTCGCGAGCAGGATTATATGTAGGCGCTGGAATAAACAGTGCGCACGGTCATTGGCGCACGACCAGTGGTCGTGCGCACTAGCATCCTATGATCGTGCGCCTGACTGGACGGAGCCTGCAAGGTAAGAAAATTATAAAATACAATGTTCGCACGACCAGTGGCGCACAACCAGTGGTCGTGCGCGCTATCGTAGGTGGTCGTGCGATAAGGAAGACAGAACTCAGATTTCAGGGGGTAAGTGCACACGATTAGTGGCGCACGACCAGTGGTCGTGCGCAATAGAACCAGTGATCGTGCGCTGTGTTCCTGTACAGAATTGTACCGGAAACACCTGCACGACACCTGTTCCAGCAAAACCATGAATCCAGCCACTAAAAGTGGCACTTAACAATGCAAAGCAACTACTAAAGGAGAATAATACGAAATAACACCAAAAACGGGCCTAAAGGTGCACTTAGCATGGAGAATCAAATATAAGTGAAAACATGTCTAAAGTGAAGTGCATAGACTAGAAAATCGGCCCAGATGAGTCCATAAATGTGTATATATTTGGGACTCATCATTGATCCCTCTCCTCTCCCTCTATTTGGAGCTCACTGTAGGGCTCCTGCAAGGGGAGACTGCAAGTTGCGACGGTGTGCGCCGCTTGGAGGAAGAGAAAACTCCGGCGTAAGCTTGGAGCGTCGTTTAGCGACTCGAAGCGTCGAGTGGAGGCCGAATCTGCAAAGAGGGCAGCCGTCTTGAACGTTCTCCATGGTTCCAAAGCACGCTTCAAGGGTAACGAAATTTCTTCCCGGGCAGGTGAAGCCCTAATTTATCATGATTTCATGGAAGCCCTTCTCCACCAACGGGTGGACGAAGGGAGCTCTCCGACGGGTCGATGTGTACATCCCCGCTTGTAATTGCATTAGCGTCCGGAAGCGCGAGTACGGATTTAGGCATGCTGTGTGAAGCCCATCCAGAAATGTCAATCTGGATTGGTGATGTTCTGGGGTTCCCAGAGTAGACTCCGAGGAAGTTGTATACTACTTGCTTGCAGGGGAGAAATATTGCCACACCAAAAAAGGGGTGGGATCGATAGGCTCCGGCCCTTTGTAGCTAATAGATGTTCAGCTTGCCACCACTGGGCAGGACGTTGGTGTACAGGTGTTGCAGAACAAAGCGGGAAATAGCGGGTTTAAGCCCAAGGTTGTGCCGACCCAAGAAGTCCTTATTTATATATATTGCCGGCCTGCGTGCCGAAGTATGGAATTCATATTCCTGTAATCTGAGACGCATGTTCTTTGTTTATCTTTTCAATCGTAGTCAAGTGGAGTCCCCGTGGACCCCTCGCACGCTGGGGGCCTAGAGGGAAATTTACTTGGTAGCCACTGAGGGTTCGCAAATAGTCTCCCGGAACAGCGGAGTCACGCTGTTGGCAGCCCCATTTGGCCTGCTATAGTAAAATTGTTAAGCGGGAGTACAAAATTGGTCGACCGGACAAAAAAGGCTTTACATAGATCCAGGGAGGTACACCTATTGAGGGGAAAGGGTCGGCTCTGAGATTTTGGCCGGCCAAGAGAGCCCTCCAAAGGTGCCTTAGCTCAGCCATTGGCTTAGGAGGGGAAGAGTTAGTTAGTCTTCCGGGTGTGCGGTGGGACCTCCACGCCGAGACCTTGGATCTGTACTTCGATTTCCCAGTCTTGAGTCTAGATCGTTTACTTGAGTGTAGTAAGTGCGCGGTCACCCCTTTTTTGGGACCCCAAACTCCACGGAGACCGAGATATCGGTTTCAACATTATGGTGCGGTGAGCGTGGAGAGTAACTAGCACATAAGAACTCAAGCGAATGTCATGGCTAGAGAAGGGGAACTAAGTGACGACCAGGGTCATGCGCCGACACCCGCGGGAAGATGTGAGAAGTTCTACTAAGATGGATTGATCATGTGTAAAGGGGATCATTAGAGGCACCAGTTAGGCATCGCATGATAAACGAGGGAGGGGTAGACCAATAAAGATTTGGAATGAAACTATACGGCAAAACACGATGCACTTAAGCATTAGTGAGGTTATGACTAAAGATAGGGCACAATGGCGACAAAAGATCCATGTAGCAAACCCCACTATAGTGGGATAAAGGCTTGAGTGCTGTTGTTGTTGTGTGTGAGCATGCTAAGTATAATTGTTTAAACATATTACATTCGTGAGGGAGAATCATACTTTATGCAATCTCATCACCAGATGAGAATACTAACATGGAGGATAGCTCGGAGGATAAGTATAAAAATGTTCAGAACGAATGGTTAGCCCCGAGCAGACCCGCTGAGCAGGCTCTCATCTAGCTAGCAGGGCCGAAGGCTCACTCGGTGGCAGGTTCCAAAGGCAGTTGGCCCTGAGTAGACCCGCTGACCAGGCTCTCATCTAGCTGGCATGGATGAAGGCTCACTCGGTGGCACGTTCCAAAGGCAGTTGGCCCCGAGCAGACCCGCTGACCAGGCTCTCATCTAGCTGGTAGGGCCGAAGGCTCACTCGGCGGCAGGTTCCAAAGGTAGCTCGCCCCGAGTAGACCCGCTGACCAGGCTCTCATCTAGCTGGCAGGGACGAAGGCTCACTCGGTGGCAGGTTCCAAAGGCAGTTGGCCCCGAGCAGACCCGTTGACCAGGCTCTCATCTAGCTAGCAGGGTCGAAGGCTCACTCGGTGGAAGGTTCCAAATGCAGTTGGCCCCGAGTAGACCCGCTGACCAGGCTCTCATCTAGCTGGCAGGGCCGAAGGCTCAATCGGTGGCAGGTTCCAAAGGCAGTTTGCCCCGAGCAGACCCACTGACCAGGCTCTCTTCTAACTGGCAGGGCTGAAGGCTCACTCGGTGGCAGGTTCCAAAGGCAGTTGGCCCCGAGCAGACCCGCTGACCAGGCTCTCATCTAGTTGGCAGGGCCGAAGGCTCACACGGTGGCAGGTTCCAAAGGCAGTTGGCCCCGAGCAGACCCGCTGACCAGGCTCTCATCTAGCTGGCAGGGCCGAAGGCTCACTCGGTGGCCGGTTCCAAAGGCAGTTGGCCCCGAGCAGACCCGCTAACCAGGCTCTCATCTAGCTGGAAGGGCCGATGGCTCACTCGGTGGTAGGTTCCAAAGGCAGTTAGCCCCGAGCAGACCCGTTGACCAGGCTCTCATCTAGCTGGCAGGGCCGAAGGCTTACTCGGTGGCAGGTTCCAAAGGCAGTTGGCCCCGAGCAGACCCGCTGACCAGGCTCTCATCTAGCTGGCGGGGCTGAAGGCTCACTCGGTGGCAGGTTCCAAAGGCAGTTGGCCCCGAGCAGACTTGCTAACCAGGCTCTCATCTAGCTGGCAGGGCCTAAGGCTCACTCGGTGGCAGGTTCCAAAGGTAGTTGGCCCCGAGCAGACCCGCTGACCAGGCTCTCATCTAGTTGGCAGGGCCGAAGGCTCACTCGGTGGCAGGTTCCAAAGGCAGTTGGCCCCAAGCATACCCGCTGACCAGGCTCTCATCTAGCTGGCAGGGCCGAAGGCTCACTCGGTGGCAGGTTCCAAAGGCAGTTGGCCCCGAGCAGACCCGCTGACCAGGCTCTCATCTTGCTGGCAGGGCCGAAGGATCACTCGGTGGCAGGTTCCAAAGGCAGTTAGCCCCGAGCAGACCCGCTGACCAGGCTCTCATCTAGCTGGCAGGGCTGAAGGCTCACTCGGTGGCAGGTTCCAAAGGCATTAGCCCCGAGCAGACCCGCTGACCAGGCTCTCATCTAGCTGGCAGGGCTGAAGGCTCACTCGGTGGCAGGTTCCAAAGGCAGTTGGCCCTGAGCAGACCCACTGACCAGGCTCTCATCTAGCTGGCAGGGCCGTAGGCTCACTCGGTGGAGGTTCCAAAGGCAGTTAGCCCCGAGCATACCCGCTGACCAGGCTCTCATCTAGATGGCAGGGTCGAAGGCTCACTCGGTGGCAGGTTCCAAAGGCAGTTAGCCCCGAGAAGACCCTCTGACCAGGCTCTCATCTAGCTGGCAGGGCCAAAGGCTCACTCGGTGGCAGGTTCCAAAGGCAGTTCGCCCCGAGCAGACCCACTGACCAGGCTCTCATATAGCTGGCAGTGCCGTAGGCTCACTCGGTGGCAGGTTCCAAAGGCAGTTGGCCCCGAGCAGACCCGCTGACCAGGCTCTCATCTAGCTGGAAGTGCCAAAGGCTCACTCGGTGGAAGGTTCCAGAGGCAGTTGGACCCGAGCAGACCCGCTGACCAAGCTCTCATCTAGTTGGCAGGGCCGAGGGCACACTCGGTGGCAGGTTCCAAAGGCAGTTAGCCCCAAGCAGACCTGCTGACCAGGCTCTCATCTAGCTGGCAGGTCCGAAGGCTCACTCGGTGGCAGGTTCCAAAGGTAGTTAGCCCCGAGCAGACCCGCTGACCAGGCTCTCATCTAGCTGGCAAGGCCGAAGGCTCACTCGGTGACAGGTTCCAAAGGCAGTTGGCTCCGAGCAGACCCACTGACCAGGCTCTCATAAAGCTGGCAGGGCCGTGGGCTCACTCGGTGGCAGGTTCCAAAGGCAGTTAGCCCCAAGCAGACCCGCTGACCAGGCTCTCATCTAGCTGGCAGGGCCGAAGGCTCACTCAGTGGCAGGTTCCAAAGGCAGTTAGCCCCGAGCAGACCCGCTGACCAGTCTCTCATCTAGCTGGCAGGGCCGAAGGATCACTCGGTGGCAGGTTCCAAAAGTAGTTGGCCCCGAGCAGACCCGCTGACCAGGCTCTCATCTAGCTGGCAGGGTCGTAGGCTCCATCGGTGGCAGGTTCCAAAGATAGTTCGCTCCGAGAAGACCCGCTAATCGGGCTCTCACCTAGCCGATAAGTTCTTTATATTGACAGATTGACCTCTCGTGGAGGCTCTTTGGTTTCGGCTCCGTGATGGTTCCGCTGTTCGGGCTCTCATCTAGCCGGCAGAGCGGGCAAACCTCTCAGATGACAGTTTGAGAAAGGATGAGATTCAATATAGGGCTTTAGCATATAAGGGATCAGTTATGCTTGATAAATTGATAGTTTTCACTGATAATCGAAGCCCTTTAAGAATAGTTTTGAAAACAGGAACTTAAGATAATGAATCCTACAATGACACCACATTATTTGATTAGTTTTAGAAACAAAATCAGATTCATTTTAAATTTTCAATGCATGATTGTTTATGTAATCATTATAGATAATAGTGAGCATTCTTTTCCTCAGCACTGTCAATCTTCCCTGAGGCCCATTCCTGAATAACATGATATGCAATAGTAAAAATAACCGCAATCTAAATTATGAGTTTGCTTGCTGATAGACATTAAGTTGCATGACATTTTGAGAACATGGATGGCATAATATTTTTACCATAAAAAAAGAAGGTATAGTGTATAACCAAGGTTGTTGACAACCAAATTGATCATTTAAAGGCAACAAAGAAAAAGGTTATCACATCAGGATATATATGAGTACAAAAAAAAAGAAGAGGAGAAGAATCATCATTCATATGATTATATACCCTTTTTTTTTCGGGTCGGCTCCCACTCGTCGGATACTTGTGGTTGGACATTTCTTTCCAAGCGTGGGGCACGCTCGCAAAGAGCGGGGATTGTGTACAACCCCATACCCGTCGGGTGTGACCCTCCCCAGATAGCTGGGACCCGAGGTGTCTTGTGATTGGCTAGCGTTGATCGGGGTGCGGTTAGCGGGTCTTGGTGTGCATTTAGAGGAGTGGTCTGCGGATAGCAGTTGACTAGGTTTTATTTTAAAACCTAAAATCCTAACCCCCCTCAACCCTAGCAGCCGACTCCCCCCTCCCCTTTTTCTTTTTCGTGTGAAGCAGCCTGAGCTCCCCCTCTCCCGATCTCCTTCTCCCCCATCGCCTCTCCTCCCCGTCGGCCTAGAGCAGGGAAAACGAAGCCCCCTCCCCCCGATCTCCCTCTCTCGCCGCCTCCTGGTGCAAGGATGGGCCGCCCCCAAGCCTTCCTCCTCCCTCTCTCGCCGTTGTCCTGGAGCAAGGAGGAGCAGCGCACCGTCTCCCTTCCTCACTCTCTTTCCCGTCGCCGACCTAAGCCTTCTCTTCCTCGTCGACCTGGAGCAAGGAAGCCCAAGCCCTCTCCTTCTTGCTTTCCTGGAGCTAGGGCAGTAGAAGATCCCTCTCAACTCCCTCTCTCTCGTCGGCCTGGAGGAGGACCCGAGCTTCTCTCATTTTCGCAAAGGGAGGTTGATCCCTCTCCTCTCCCTCTCTTTTGAGCTCTCTGTAGGGCTGCTGCAAGGGGAGACTGTAAGTTGCGACGGTGTGCGCCGCTTGGAGGAATAGAAAACTCTGGCGTAAGCTTGGAGCGTCGTTTAGCGACTCGAAGCGTCGAGTGGAGGCCGGATCTGGAAAGAGGGCAGCCGTCTTAAACATTCTCCAAGGTTCCAAAACACACTTCAAGGGTAACGAAATTTCTTCCCGGGCAGTTGAAGCCCTAATTTATCATGATTGCATGGAAGCCCCTCTCCACCAACGGGTGGAGGAAGGGAGCTCTCCGACAGGACGATGTGTACATCCCCGCTTGTAATTGCATTAGCGTCCGTAAGCGCGAGTACGGATTTAGGCATGCTGTGTGAAGCCCGTCCAGATATGTCAATCTGGATTGGTGATGTTCTGGGGTTCCCAGAGAAGACTCCGAGGAAGTTGTATACTACTTGCTTGCAGGGGCGAAATATTGGCACCCCAAAAAAGGGGTGGGATCGATAGGCTCCGGCCCTTTGTAGCTGATCGATGTTCAGCTTGCCAACGCTGGGCAGGGCGTTGGCGTACAGGTGTTGCAGAACAAAGCGGGAAATAGCGGGTTTAAGCCCAAGGTTGTGCCGGCCCAAGAAGGCCTTATTTATTTATATTACCGGCCTGCGTGCCGAAGTATGGAATTCATATTCCTGTAATCTGAGACACATGTTCTTTGTTTATCTTTTCAATCGTAGTCAAGTGGAGTCCCCGTGGACCCCTCGCACGCTGGGGGCTTAGAGGGAAATTTACTTGGTAGCCCCTGAGGGTTCGCTAATAGTCTCCCGGATCAGCGGAGTCACGCTGTTGGCAGCCCCATTTGGCCTGTTATAGTAAAATTGTTTGGCGGGAGTATGAAATTGGTCGACCGGACAAAAAAGGCTTTACATACATCCAGGGAGGTGCACCTATGGAGGGGAAAGGGTCGGCTTTGAGATTTTGGCCGGCCAAGAGAGCCCTCTAAAGGTGCCTTAGCTCAGCCATTGGCTTAGGAGGGGAAGAGTTAGTTAGTCTTCCGGGTGTGCGGTGGGACCTCCATGCTGAGACCTTGGATCTGTACTTCGAGTTCCCAGTCTTGAGTCTAGATCGTTTACTTGAGCGTAGTAAGTGCCCGGTCACCCCTTTTTTGGGACCCCGAACTCCACAGAGACCGAGATATCGGTTTCAATATTATGGTGCGGTGAGCATGGAGAGTGACTAGCACATAAGAACTCAAGCGAACATCATGGCTAGAGAAGGGGAACTAAGTGACGACCAGGGTCATGCGCCGACACCCGCGGGAAGATGTGAGAAGTTCTACTAAGATGGATCGATCATGTGTAAAGGGGATCATTAGAGGCACCAGTTAGGCATATCATGATAAACGAGGGACGGGTAGACCAATAAAGATTTGGAATGAAACTATACGGCAAGACACGATGCACTTAAGCATTAGTGAGGTTATGATTAAAGATAGGGCAGAATGGCGACAAAAGATCCATGTAGCAAACCCCGCTATAGTGGGATAAAGGCTTGAGTGTTCTTATTGTTGTGTGTGAGCATGCTAAGTATAATTGTATATTCATATTACATTTTCTATTGGCAATAAAATAAGGTTTATCCCTTTTCATTTAATTCAGAGACATTTGGGGGTCATCTAATACTCGAATGTAAGTGGAGCTCGTTGGTTTGTATCATTTAGTGATAGTAGCATCAGAGTCACTTCGATTTTCCTCAAACCTATATATTTTGTTAATATAACTCTTACAAATTGTCATGATCTAAAGTCACTTTGGCGGTAAAATACAAAGTTCAGGTATTAAAGATTATTTCCCAGACCGACTTTCTACTTTCATGTGTCTAAATCATATTAGGGAAGCCATCATTACTACTCATCTTACAAATGATCTTCCATCTAGAATTTTGGGTTTTAACTGTCCTATGAGTATACAACCAAATACCTATCCTAGAAGTTTCAGTTGTCCTTTTGTTCATTATCATAGTCTTAATATGGAGAAATTAAATCACAGGGCTATTAAGTATGTTTCTAGGATATCTTTCTGCTCAAACAATGTTATAAAATCACCATTATCCATCTAAGAAATCATGTCTATGCGGGTGTCACATTCGTGAGGGAGAATCATACTTTATACAATCTCATCACCAGGCGAGAATACTAACATGGAGGATAGTTCAGAGGATAAGCATAAAAATGCTCAGAACGAAAGGTTAGCCCTGAACAGACCCGCTGACCAGGCTCTCATCTAGCTGGCAGGGCCAAAGGCTCACTCGGTGGCAGGTTCCAAAGGCAGTTGGCCCCGAGCAGACCCGCTGACCAGGCTCTCATCTAGCTGGCAGGGCCGAAGGCTCACTCGGTGGCAGGTTCCAAAGGCAGTTGGCCCCGAGCAGACCCGCTGACCAGACTCTCATCTAGCTGGAAGGGCCGAAGGCTCACTCGGTGGCAGGTTCCAAAGGCAGTTCGCCCCGAGCAGACCCGCTGACCAGGCTCTCATCTAGCTGGCAGGGCCGAAGGCTCACTCGGTGGCAGTTCCAAAGGCAGTTGGCCCCGAGCAGACCCGCTGACCAGGCTCTCATCTAGCTGGCAGGGCCGAAGGCTCACTCAGTGGCAGGTTCCAAAGGCAGTTGGCCCCGATCAAACCCGCTGACCAGGCTCTCATCTAGCTGGTAGGGCCGAAGGCTCACTCGGTGGCTGGTTCCAAAGGCAGTTGGCCCCGAGAAGACCCGCTGACCAGGCTCTCATCCAGATGGAAGGGCCGAAGGCTCACTCGGTGGCAGGTTCCAAAGGCAGTTGGCCCCGAGCAGACCCGCTGAACAGGCTCTCATCCAGCTGGCAGGGCCGAAGGCTCACTTGGTGGCAGGTTCCAAAGGCAGTTGGCCCTGAGCAGACCCGCTGACCAGGCTCTCATCTAGCTGGCAGGGCCGAAGGCTCACTCGGTGGTAGGTTCCAATGGCAGTTAGCCCCGAGCAGACCCGCTGACCAGGCTCTCATCTAGCTGGCAGGGCCGAAGGCTCACTTGGTGGCAGGTTCCAAATGCACTTGGCTACGAGCAGAACCACTGACCAGGCTCTCATCTAGCTGGTAGGGCCGAAGGCTCACGCGATGGCAGGTTCAAAAGGCAGTTGGCCCCGAGCAGACCCACTGACCAGGCTCTCATCTAGCTGGCAGGGCCGAATGATCACTCGGTGACAGGTTCCAAAGGCAGTTGGCCCCGAGCAGACCCGCTGACCAGACTCTCATCTAGCTGGCAGGGCCGAAGGCTCACTCGGTGGCAGGTTCCAAAGGCAGTTGGCCCCGAGCAGACCCGCTGACCAGGCTCTCATCTAGCTGGCAGGGACGAAGGCTCACTCGGTGGCAGGTTCCAAAGGCAGCTGGCCCCGAGCAGACCCGCTGACCAGGCTCTCATCTAACTGGCAGGGCCGAAAGCTCACTCGGTGGTAGGTTCCAAAGGCAGTTAGCCCCGAGCAGACCCGCTGACCAGGCTCTCATCTAGCTCGTAGGGCCGAAGGCTCACTCGGTGGCAGGTTCCAAAGGCAGTTAGCCCTGAGCAGACCCGCTGACCAGGCTCTCATCTAGCTGGCAGCGCCGAAGGCTCACTCATTGGCAGGTTCCAAAGGCAGTTGGCCCCGAGCAAACCCGCTGACCAGGCTCTCATCTAGCTGGCAGGGCCGTAGGCTCACTCGGTGGCAGGTTCCAAAGGCAGTTAGCCCTGAGCAGACCCGCTGACCAGGCTCTCATCTAGCTGGCAGGGCCGAAGGCTCACTCGGTGGCAGGTTCCAAAGGCAGTTAGCCCCGAGCAGACCCGCTGACCAGGATCTCATCTAGCTGGCAGGGCCGAAGGCTCACTCGGTGGCAGGTTCCAAAGGCAGTTGGCCCCGAGAAGACCCGCTGACCAGGCTCTCATCAAGCTGGCAGGGCCGTAGGCTCACTCGGTGGCAGGTTCTAAAGGCAGTTGGCCCCGAGCAGACCCGCTGACCAGGCTCTCATCTAGCTGGCAGGGCCGAAGGCTCACTCGGTGGCAGGTTCCAAAGGCAGTTGGCCCCGAGCAGACCCGTTGACCAGGCTCTCATCTAGCTAGCAGGGCCGAGGGCTCACTCGGTGGCAGGTTCCAAAGGCAGTTAGCTCCGAGCAGAACCGCTGACCAGGCTCTTATCTAGCTGGCAGGGCCGGCGGCTCACTCCGTGGCAGGTTCCAAAGGCAGTTATCCCCGAGCAGACCCACTGACCAGACTCTCATCTAGTTGGCAGGGCCGAAGGCTCACTCGGTGGCAGGTTCCAAAGGCAGTTGGCCCCGAGCAGACCCGCTGACCAGGCTCTCATCTAGCTGGCAGGGCCGTAGGCTCACTCGGTGGTAGGTTCCAAAGGCAGTTAGCCCCGAGCAGACCCGCTGACCAGGCTCTCATCTAGCTGGCAGGGCCGAAGGCTCACTCGGTGGCAGGTTCCAAAGGCAGTTGGCCCCGAGCAGACCCGCTGACTAGGCTCTCATCTAGCTGGCAGGGTCGAAGGCTCACTCGGTGGTAGGTTCCAAAGGCGGTTGGCCCCGAGCAGACCCGCTGACCAGGCTCTCATCTAGCTGGCAGGGCCGTAGGCTCACTCGGTGGCAGGTTCCAAAGATTGTTGGCCCCGAGCATACCCGCTAATCGGGCTTTCACCTAGCCGATAAGTTCTTTATAGTGACAGATTGACCTCTCGTGGAGGCTCTTTGGTTTCGGCTCCGTGATGGTTCCGCTGTTCGGGCTCTCATCTAATCGGCAGAGCGGGTAAACCTCTCGGATGACAATTTGAGAAAGTATGAGATTCAATATAGGGCTTCAGCATATAAGGGATCAGTTATGCTTGATAAATTGATAGTTTTCACTGATAATCGAAACCCTTAAAGAATAGTTTTGAAAATAGAAACTTAAGATAATGAATCCTACAATGACACAACATTATTTGATTAGTTTTAGAAACAAAATCAGATTCATTTTAAATTTTCAATGCATGATTGTTTATGTAATCATTATAGATAATAGTGAGCATTCTTTTCCTCAGCACTGTCAATCTTCCCTGAGGCCCATTCCTGAATAACACGATATGCAATAGTAAAAATAACCGCAATCTAAATTATGAGTTTGCTTGCTGATAGACATTAAGTTGCATGACATTTTGAGAACATGAAGGGCATAATATTTCTACCATAAAAAAGAAGGCATAGTGTATAACCTTGGTTATTGAAAACCAAATTGATCATTTAAAGGCAACAAAGGGAAAGGTTATCACATCAGGACAAATATGAGTACAATAAAAAGAAGAGGAGAAGAATCATCATTCATATGATTATATACCCTTTTTTTTCGGGTCGGCTCCCACCCGTCGGATACTTGGGGTTGGACATTTCTTTCCGAGCGTGGGGCACGCTCGCAAATAGCGGGGATTGTGTACAACCCCATACCCGTCGGGGGTGACCCTCCCCAGAAAGCTGGGACCCGAGGTGTCTTGTGATTGGCTAGCGTTGATCGGGGTGCGGTTAGAGGGTCTTGTTGTGCATTTATAGGAGTGGTCTGCGGATAGCAGTTGACTAGGTTTTATTTTAAAACCTAAAATCCTAACCCCCCTCAACCCTAGCAGCTGACTCCCCCCTCCCCTTTTTCTTTTTCGCGTGAAGCAGCCTGAGCTCCCCCTCTCCCGATCTCCTTCTCCCCCATCGCCTCTCCTCCCCGTCAGCCTAGAGCAAGGAAAACGCAGCCCCCTCCCCCCGATCTCCCTCTCTCGCCACCTCCTGGAGCAAGGAAGGGCCGCCCCCGAGCATTCCTCCTCCCTCTCTCGTCGTTGGCCTGGAGAAAGGAGGAGTATCGCCCCGTCTCCCTTCCTCACTCTCTTTCCCGTCGCCGACCTGAGCCTTCTCCTCCCCGTCGGCCTGGAGCAAGGAAGCCCGAGCCCTCTCCTTCTTGCTTTCCTGGAGCTAGGGCAGTAGAAGCTCCCTCTCACCTCCCTCTCTCTCGTCGACCTGGAGGAGGACCCGAGCTTCTCTCATTTTTGCAAAGGGAGGTTGATCCCTCTCCTCTCCCTCTCTTTTGAGCTCTCTGTAGGGCTGCTGCAAGGGGAGACTGCAAGTTGCGACGGTGTGCGCCGCTTGGAGGAAGAGAAAACTCCGGCGTAAGCTTGGAGCGTCGTTTAGCGACTCGAAGCGTCGAGTGGAGGCCGGATCTGCAAAGAGGGCAGCCGCCTTGAACGTTCTCCATGGTTCCAAAGCACGCTTCAAGGGTAACGAAATTTCTTCCCGGGCAGGTGAAGCCCTAATTTATCATGATTGCATGGAAGCCCCTCTCCACCAACGGGTGGAGGAAGGGAGCTCTCCGATGGGTCGATGTGTACATCCCTGCTTGTAATTGCATTAGCGTCCGGAAGCGCGAGTACGGATTTAGGCATGCTGTGTGAAGCCCATCCAGATATGTCAATCTTGATTGGTGATGTTCTGGGGTTCCCAGAGAAGACTCCGAGGAAGTTGTATACTACTTGCTTGCATGGGCGAAATATTGCCACCCCAAAAAAGGGGTGGGATCGATAGGCTCCGGCCCTTTGTAGCTGATCGATGTTCAGCTTGCCACCGCTGGGCAGGACATTAACGTATATGTGTTGCAGAACAAAGCGGGAAATAGCGGGTTTAAGACCAAGGTTGTGCCGACCCAAGAAGGCCTTATTTATTTATATTGCCGGCCTGCGTGCCGAAGTATGGAATTCATATTTCTGTAATCTGAGACGCATGTTCTTTGTTTATCTTTTCAATCATAGTCAAATGGAGTCCCCGTGGACCCCTCGCACGCTGGGGGCCTAGAGGGAAATTTACTTGGTAGCCCCTGAGGGTTCGCTAATAGTCTCCCGGAACAGCGGAGTCACGCTGTTGGCAGCCCCATTTGGCCTGCTATAGTAAAATTGTTAGGCGGGAGTACGAAATTGGTCGACCGGACAAAGAAGGCTTTACATAGATCCAGGGAGGTGCACCTATGGAGGGGAAAGGGTCGGCTCTGAGATTTTGGCCGGCCAAGAGAGCCCTCCAAATGTGCCTTAGCTCAGCCATTGGCTTAGGAGGGGAAGAGTTAGTTAGTCTTCCGGGTGTGCGGTGGGACCTCCACGCTGAGACCTTGGATCTGTACTTTGAGTTCCCAGTCTTGAGTCTAGATCGTTTACTTGAGCGTAGTAAGTGCGCGGTCACCCCTTTTTGGGACCCCGAACTCTACAGAGACCGAGATATCGGTTTCAACAATAACAAATGCAAAATCCTTTGAGGACTCTCTCAATGGGAGGAGTCAAAAGCTCAAAGATATTACACATAATCTCTCTATGAGATTTAAACACCTAGGTCTAGGAGCAGACCCTTGCACTAGCACTGGAATATCTAGTAGACCAGCCAGGAAAAATCCAGTTATATTTATTAGACCTAGTGAGTATAAAAAAAGTGAGAGGAGTGCAATAACTAAGGATCAGGATATTAATAATCCAGATAAAATAACTGTACTCAACAGATAAGAACCAACCAATGAAAAGAAATATCTAGGCAAGAGTAATTCAAAGAAAGTAACCAACAACAATTAAAATGCTAAAACCAAAAGTAGAATAATTAGACACTTTGCTGACCAATTATACACATTTTATACACATTTTCACCATCAAGATAATAAATTTAAGTTTAATAAACCCATTCTCTGCCATCCTAAAGGATATCATGAAAACCCCTTCTACTCTTTCATCAAACCTTATAATGGTAAAAACAAAGGGCCCAAGGTAACCTGGGTTCCTTCTAATGTTTAAGCTACTTGTGTAGGATTAGGTAGGATCCCTCCTAGGAGATAATGGAAGGGAAAGGAAGAACTATGGCCTAATAAAGACCCAAATTCAACAAGGGAGTGATTTCTACTTTGAATTTTCTTATTTTCTTCTTTAGTTCATGAAATTAATAGTATAAATAATATTTTCAATAAAAAAATCATTGCTGGGAAAAACAACAAGAACTTTCTAAGAAAATATAACTATTCATTCAGAGTTGTGTCGAATAGAATTCGATGTACCATCTAATTCTACTCGACGCCTGCTATGAAAGCAATATGCAACTGCTAATTCAGAGTTGCGTCGAATAAAAATCGACTTAACGTCTAATTCTATTCGATGTTATCTTCGAGAGCCGTCTAAATCAAATAATTCGAATAAAATTCCACGCAACATCGACTTCATATCGACGCATACGTCGAATTAATAATTGCTCATCAAATTCAAAGATGCGTCGATTTCTAATCAACGCAATGTCAAAATGACAAGCGCGCGCAGTTTTACTTCTAGAAGCTGCTCCGACATATTTTGGCGCGCTGTCTATTAATCTTTGTCGATGGTGCTTCAGATAAAATCTAAGTTGCGGCGAATCATCTTCTTTTAAGCAACATTGGCGTCTAATTCTTTACTGTACAACCTAGTGTTCACCGAATCGCGGAGAAACTAATCACAGCTGATTTGGGGAGTACTCGCCGATTCGCGGCAAGCACCCTACCAGGGCGAGGCGAGGTGGAGCAGAGGCCTCGCCTACGAGAAGCGAGTGTCGAAGAACCGCTCTGGGGTGCATTTAGCCACAACGAGTCAGATGAGGTCTCGTAGCGTCAGTCTGGCTTGGCGAGTGGAGGTTCTCCCACACTCGCAAGAGGAGCTCGCTCGTGAGCCCATCCGCTCGCGAGCCAAGCTCGCTGATGTGAAATTTTCTGAAGATTTAGGAGTGAGCAGGAATAGTATAACTCAAAGTTCAAGCCAACAACCAGAAGCACATGAAGCAAACACAATCTTTATTGATGCTAGCAAAAAATTTCATTACAAGACGAGGAATACATGGCGAGACATGATTTTGCCAGTACACAAAAAATAGAAGAGAAAAACAAGCTGAAAGGATAACCAGCGGTCTGCCAGCCGAGACCGCCTGACCGCTCGACCTGACAGTCCGCTCGGCTAGAGAACAAGACCGCCCGAACTGCCTGCCTGCGACTTAAACAACACCAACTGAGAACCCCGCGATCTACCACTGATCCTCCCGAACTCCAGCAACCTGCACTGCAAGCCGCGAGACCGCCCGAACACCTTCAGAAGAGGAGATGACCGCTGCTGCCCGCACAATCGGCAGAAGCTGCACAAGATAAGTTCGATCAGCTAACCGGCCGGTCACAAAAAAGGAGACCGCAAGAAAGAAACGCAAGCTCAGCTTACACTTTGTGATATATGTTTGCAGCTACAGTGGCTCCTATTTATAGGCGTAAGACCTGATCCAGTCACCACCCTATGAGATAGGGTCACCACCCTTGATCGCGCTACCAGACCGGTCAACCTGCGCGATCAGCAAAAGATCAATTTGCGCTGTGAGCTCGCCGACTTAGACAGAAGCCGCGCGATCATGACAACTCGCCCGGTCATGACGCTCACCACCTGTGTTTGCCACCCAACCACCTCCAGAGACCGCGAACACACCAGGCCTACTAGGACAACATCCCGCCAAGTCGACCAAAAAAACAGTGAACGCATATACCAGCTGATCGCCGAAGGACCAGCTATGCGAACACACTCCGGAGACCGCGCGACTAAGAATACCTTAGTCCGCACGCACCAACAAGAGACCGGACAGCCACCAGACCGGACTGCCCGCACCACGCGGTCACAAGCACTAGACCGCGCGGCCTCACCTTGGCACCCTTGGACAGATGAACGGCGGTCACGCCGAATAGCCCGCGGCTAGACCAAAGAGGTCAGACCGCCAGAGGAGACCGCAAGACTGTGCGGTCATACCAGACTGCGCGGTCTCCTCCCAGACCGCCAACTCCACAAACTTCCACTTCAACATTTTCAACAGCTGAGAGGCCGGTGAGTGGCGCCTTCACGGGTCACTCGCCCAGCAGGGATCTATAGGTTAATTTACCCTGATAACCGTGGTGGGCTTCCAATAGCCCTCCAAAACAGCGGAATTTGGCTGTTAAGAGACCAATTTGGGGTGCGTATATCAAAACCCAAAGGCGGGATTGCGCTATTAGCAGACCAGACTAGAAAAGGCTATATATAGACCTTGAAGGTCACCTATAGAGAGGATTCCAAATTGAGGTTTCTTCCTCCCTAGGTTATTTGGTTAGCTCCTCAGGATCTCTAAGGTGCCCAACTTTGGCTTGGGAGGGGAAGCGCTCTAAGATCATATGGGTGTATGGAGGGACCTCCGCGCTGTAGCCAAAGGACTGTTTTGAGTTCCTAGTCTCCGGTCTGCTCCTTCCGCAAGATCAGTAGGTGATACCTGCCCCCTCTAAGGGGTCCGATCTCCTCATTGGGGCCAAATCCTGGTTCCAACATTTTGGTGCGGTGAGCGTGGAGAGCAGTTAGTACAAGAAAGTCCCAAGGAAGCGGCATGACATGAGAAGAGGAGCGAGACGCCAGCCTTGGTGGTTCACCACCACCCGGCGGGCCAGCAACATTTGAGATGTTGGAAGACCTCCAAAGGGATTTGCTGGGGGTGATTCAATATGCATTCGCCGCTTACCTCACCTGGAGGCAGAGGAACTCAACACCTTCCCAAACCAATCATCCTTCTGAAGTCTTAACTGACTCGAACAAGTCTACCCGACGAGCCTCCCAGCGATCGACATCAACAAGCTTTGGTGAGTGGTCTCCAGTCGAGGACTCAACCTAAAGTGAATCCACCCGACTAGCCTCCCAGCGACCGGCATCAACAATCCCGGGGGAATGGTCTCCAGTCGAGGATTCAACATAGAAGCTATTTTTAACAACTTTCGGTACAATATAAATAGATTACATACCGTTACAAAGCGCTTTCTCGCTCTTACTCAACCACATGCACCTTGGCCATCTCCTTCATCACTTCCTCCATCTTCTTTGTCTTCTTATTCCTTCTCTTTCTCCTGGTCCCTCCTGCTTCTCTGGTCAACCCGGAGGCAGAAGACTTGCTCCTGGAACCGGTCTGCGTAGCTTCCCAGCGTCTCCCCATGCTTTTGTTGAATTAAGAACAATGACTCTGCCCCCTTCCTCCCCTTCTTCGAGGTGGAGAACCTCAACAAGAAACTCCTACGTAGGTCCTTAAAGCTGTAGATGGTACCTGATGGGAGCTAGTGGAACCAATCTTTTGCCTCTCCCTTGAAAGTGATGGTGAAGAGCCTACACTTGGAGGCGTCCGACATCTGCCTGATCGAGGCTATGTCTTCGAACCACTGGAGGTGCTGAATATGGCTATCCTTCCCTGCGTAGTAAGACATGGCGGGTTCACTGAACCCATCTGGAACTGGAGCTGACGTAATCCGCTCGCAGAAGGGACTCCACCATCCTCCCTTGTGAGTAGAAGGCATTCTCCCTGCCTCCTCTCCGGGGTAGCCGGTCCCAGGACTGCTGTTGAAAAGCACTCTTGCTTGGAGGCTCAAGCCTTCCTCTGAGGCTAGCCCGTTACCTTGTCGACGTGCTTGCTCCATCTCCATCGGAGATGGTGAGGCAAGCACGGGTGCAGGTGGCGTCGAGCACTCGCCATGAGGGGGAGTGCGACCTACGAGTGATCCAGGATTGACTTCCTGAACTCCTCAAAGTCCCTTTTCTTCATGCACTTGCTGGTAGGGGTGAGTCCCCCAGCTCATCGCTTCCAGCCATGAGACTTGCTCAGAGCTTTCCGAACTAGCTGCTTCCACGCTCACCGCACTAAAATGTTGAAACCAGAGAACTGGTCTAGACGTTCATAAGGGGGATGCAGCTAACCCTTAATTGACCCGAGCTAGAACCCTTGACCAGTTGCTATGAACCAAAAGATCTTGCCCTTGAAGAACACTTGTGTCCAAAAATGAACCCCTTAAGCTGCAGCGTGGAGGTCCCACCATACACACGGAAGCTCACAAAGAACTTCCCCTCCCAAGCCAATGCTGAGCCTGGCCACCTTGGAGGGCACTAAGGACCACCTCACCGTCCACCTTAGCTGACAGGGGTGGGGGATAGTGCTTGCTCACAAGACAAACGCGAGGGAGAGGAGAGTCCAACCTTTCCCAAGGTGCCCATGGGGGTCTATTTATAGACTTCCCAAAATTGGGTTGCGGATAGCCAAAATTCTACTACCCGCAGCTCAACCACGAACCTGAACGACCAGAACTGGAGAAGGGGCGAGTGGAGGACGAGATGTCCACTCCCCCCTTGTCGGTGGTAGAATGAGTGGACCGAGGTCCACCAACCCGACTGGGCGAGTGGACCTCATGGTCCACTCAACCCTCCGGGCGAGTGGACCCTTGGTCCACTCGCCTAGAAGCCTGGGGCGACCACACCTTTGGGAGAGTGGACCCAAGGTCCACTCGCCCGTGGCCTTGGGTGAGTGGACCCAAGATCCACTCATCCAAGGAAGTCTTCCCCCCCGACTTTCTCTATTCGGTCTAGATGACCTCCGACGGGTCGATCGACTATGCCCCCTAGCTGCAACGGGCCACTTCAGCTCAGCAAAAAAGAGGGTTGTTCACCCGGGGTCTCGCGACAGGCATCGACGGTGGCTGAAGCGATCTGGATGCCCATAGTGATAGACGTAGCCCACGCGTGAGGGGGTGGGGGGTGGGGGGTGTGGGGGGGGGGGGGGGGGGGGGGGGTGGAGTGGAAGATCTTGCTCCCCTGCGTTTGCCAAAAGGCGGGTCAGAAAAAGTCGATAAGGTATTAATGCGAGAAAGAATGAGACCGCAAGTCAAACCTACCCCAGGCAGCACAGGGAGTAGCGAGTCCACGAGCCTTCGGAGGTTGACGGCCTCGAAGTCCATGGACATATGCTTGAATAGATCGGCCTCATGGCCGCCGAGCTTGGGGGGGGGGGGGGGGAGGGGCGGGGGCGGTAGGTGGGCTCGTCCCGCTGGACGGGCGAGAAGGGGACGTTGCCAAAGGGCACCTTGACGAACACAAACTTTTGTGTCCAGTAATTGCTTTTGTTCACCGTCTCATGAACTTTAGTGTTTTTGGCTCGTGAAGAAGGTCATTCCATCCTTATTAGCGCGGAAGGAGAATAGCTTGCGGAAGAATTGCAAGCTGAACTCAATGCGCTCTTCGTGCAGGTAGCACGCAAACCCCACCATGACCGCGATGGAGTTCAGGGTCATCTGTCTTAGGACGACTCCGTTGTATTTCAGCAGCTGAAGGATTCACAAAAGCAATTAGAAAGAAATCTTTGTTGGATCGTGAGGCGCCCTTAGAGGGGGGGGGGGGGTGATTAAGGGTTTATAAAACTTTATTATTTAATATAAAAACGTTTTGTGGTTTTTCTTTAACATAACTTGAATCTAAATTAATGATGAATAAATCAATTAAAAATAAACTAGTAAGAACATGGTTTTCATTATAATTTATGATTACAAAATTGTGATTTCTATAGTGCTAGAAATCGTAGGCGAAATATGAAATATTCTTTTTGTTTTTGTTGGGAATATTGCCCTCAATATTCCCTTGATTTGAAGAGGCTTCGCTCATAATGCTAAGTACATATTGTACTTGATAAAATCTATTTTGTCTCAAGGTTTGTACAGGGAGATGATATTCCATACAATGGAATAGGCTCAAAGGTCTGCTGATTAATCAGCTGAGAAAGTGTCCCTGTCTCAGCTGAACCGCTGAGACGAGGATAGGAGCCGCTGAGAAGCAGCATATCTCTACTAAGCTGCAGATAGACAGAATCCACTGAGAAGAGAAACTGTCTCAGCAGATCCACTGGGACGACATCTACTCAACTGCTGAGACCGAAAGTTGTCTCAGCCCAACCGCTGAGACAGATTCAAATATTGAAGAAAACAAGTGGCGCGACACGCCTTTGGCACAAACAGCTGTAAAAGGAGATCAGATCCAACCATATGTTCCCAAGGTGTCAGAGCTTTCCCTTGAGTACCATTGGAGATGTACAGAGTATAAAAGAAGAAGTTAGGGCACTTTTGAAAAGGGCTGGTCGAGTGCTAAACAAATTACTATTGTTCCATTGATGGCCCTAAACTTCTCTTTCTCCTCCTGCTCACGGAACAAGGAAGAAGAGACTGAGAGATAAAGATTGCTTTGCTGCAAGAAGGAGCATGGTGATACTTCATCCTTCAATTGAAGAGGAAGATCAGATAGTGGCTGTCTCACAAATCATCATCCAGTCAAGTTACTAGAAAGCACAAGCAGTGCAAGAACTATAGAATACACCTTCTTTGTGTTGTCTGTTGTAGTAAGCATAAAAACTCTTTTACTGTAGGGCTATTTGGCCTGATTTGTAGGGCTGTTAGGCCTGAGATTTTAGGGCTATTTGGACTTAGTTTGTAGGGCAGTTAGGCCTGAGGTTGTAGGGCTATTAAGCCTTAGTTATAAGGCTGACTGGCCTGAGGTAGGGCTTGGAGCAAGTCTGAGAGATCTTGATGGATCTGAACTGTAAGCTTTTGTAGCTGAGATTGGAGAAGTTGGCCTTGTCTAACACACTGTTAGAAAGGTGAAGGGGGAAAGTGGACTACCCATAGACACACTATCTTGGGGAACCACTATAAACACTTGTGTGTTTTCTGGGTTTGCTTGATTACTAGCTTAGAATAGTTTTAACTATCTATATAACTTAAGTAAAAATCAAAATACCTATTCACCCCCCCCCCCCCCCCCCCCCCCCGCTAGGTGAAGTAGATCACATACCTATATTCTATCATGTGGTATCAGAGGGAGGTTGGTCATAAAGGGCTTACCTGTGTGACCAGATCTCATATAGGTATTATTAATTCTAACTTCAATGGCTATTAATGGAGTTCAGAAGGAAATGGGTTCTATGAAGCTTCCTATATGCAAAAAGGAAACCTTTAGCATTTGGAAACAAAGAGTTAGGCTGTACATAGAAGCTTCAGACCCTAGGATCTATATTACTGTTCAGGAAGGCCCCTTTCTTATCACAAAGCCCTCCACCATTGATCCTACTAGGCAGGTAGGCAAGTCTTACACTGAAATGACAAGGGATGAGATAGCATTAGCTACAATGGACAAAAGGGCTCAAAATATTATAGTCAATGATATTGATGATTCAATATTCCAAAACTTGGTGCACTGTGAGACTGCAAAGGAAATGTGGGATACATTGATTGTTTACATGGAAGGGACTGAAGAAGTGAGGAATGATAGGAAATCCCTCCTCAATCAGGAGTATGAAGCCTTCAGGCAACAAGGCCAGGATTGCATTGCTGACTGCTATGAAAGATTCTTCAGGATTGTGAATGAGTTGAGGACCTATGAAAGGACCTTCACTCATTATGAGTTAAATGATAAATTCCTAAGATCTCTTACTAGAGGTTGGGATACCAAAATCTGTGCCATCAGGGAAGTGGCAAAGATGAGTGAGACTCCTCCTCACACTCTATTTGTAAAGCTGCTCTCATATGAGATGCAATTATCTGCTAGAAAGGAGGAGGACACCTCCTACAGGTCTCATGCTAGGGATAAGTCTGTGTCCCTCAAGGATGAAGGGTCCAAGAAGAGCAAGACAAGAATTCCTACCCCTCCAAGAAGGGCTGCTGACTCAGAAAACTCTAAACACTGCTCATCTGATAGCAGCTCTTCTGATGAGGAATTTGCAGCTTCTCAAGGCAATTCAAAAAGATGATGAGAAGGAAGCAGTGGAAGAATAAGCCTTCCTCCTCCTCACATCCTAGGAAGTATTCAAACAGGGTAGATAGGCAGCACCCCAAAGGGGACAGGTATGATTCTAAACATGTTAAACATGGTTTAGCTAATGTGATTTGTTATTGTTGCAGTAAGCCAGGACATGACATTGTTGACTGTCCAGTCAAAAGAAAGGATAAGGGAGACAAGAAGCCTTATCACCAGAAGGGAAGAAAGGGTGAGAAATCCTTCCTAGCTAAGAAGGACATAAGCTGGAGTGAATCTGAGTCATCATCCTCAGATTCAGATGATGAAGACGAGGCCTATATTGGACTGTTTGCAGCTGAGGAAGATGAGGACTTTCCTGCTGCAAAGGTAGGCATCAAGGCCCCTCTATCACATTCATACAGTGATATGGTGGTGGATGAAGATGTTAAAGAATATCTTGGTCTAATGGCCTTAACATCAGATGATGAAGATTGTCAGGACACACCTGACCAGGTACCTACTCTTCCCTCTTCCTCTAAAGATGAATTAATTCCAGAATCTGATGCACACTCATCAACTGATTATTATGATTTAGAATCTGAAGTGGGTGTCAATCAATTGATTGACAAATATGATGCTCTAGTTAATTCTCTGAAAAAGAGCAAGAAGCTTGCCAAAAACCAAGCCCTAGAGATTGACTCACTTAAAATGGCTGAAAGAAACTGTTCTGAGTCTCCTACCTTGGTGGCTCAGATGAGTAGAGAAATAAGCAAACTCTAGGGGATAACAATTGTCCAATTGAGCTCTATTTCTCTAAAGAATAAGATCATCAAGGATCTTGAGGAAAAGTTTCTCAAAGAGAAGAGCTTAGTGGCTCAATTCTCCAAGCCCAAATCAGTGCTTCCAATTATTGATACATTTTCCTTTCAAACCAATAAGAGAGGACTTGGTTTCAATGAATGGAAAATGGGTGAGGGAAGTGGAGAAAAGAGAAAGAAAAAGATTAAGCCTCATACCACCTTTCAAAAAGTGTTTCTTCCCTCCAACAAGTTTGACCATGATCTCATGTATGGTCACTGGAAGAATGGGTGCTCGTATAGGAAGGAAAACATTCCTTCCCATATTGGAAGAAAGGGCATGGGGATGAGTGCTTTGAAAGCTCACCATGAAGAAATTCAAATGGCCCATCAAGGACCATTTGTTTTTGGTACCTCAGCTCCCTCACTCATATGTAAGGAAACTAGATCTTCAAAATTCTCCAGCAAAAACTTTGTCTGCTGTCAAACCTATAGATAAGCCTTGCTGCTCTGTGTCCAATGCCATCCAATCTTGCCTAACATCCAAGTCAAAGCAAGGTGATGTCATTATGACAAA
The DNA here is from genome assembly GCA_033032865.1 of Dactylorhiza incarnata. Taxonomy (NCBI): domain Eukaryota; kingdom Viridiplantae; phylum Streptophyta; class Magnoliopsida; order Asparagales; family Orchidaceae; genus Dactylorhiza; species Dactylorhiza incarnata. The sequence continues at coordinate 11,831,520 of JAWHQI010000015.1, forward strand.
AGCTGCTAGGCCTATCCACAAGATGACCTTCAGCCAAATCATTGCTGAAAGAAACAAAATGAAGTTGTTGTCTCCACTTCTAAACATAAGCATGTTGAGGCTCATGTCACCACAAGAAATGTTCAGAAGAGGAGATATACCATTCATGAGTGTTGGTACTGTGGTAAGGTGGGACACTTTGCCATAGATTGTTGGCACATTCCCAAAGTGCCAACTACAAGGATGAGCTTTCCTGCAAAAATTGGAGCAGGTATGAAGTCTTTTCACACTAACAAGAACCTAGGATCCAAAATCACTTGGGCTCCTAAGGGTAATTAAATTCCATCATGCAGGTTAGTTCAAATACCAGCCTTGGGAAGATTTGATATTTGGACAGTGGGTGCTCAAGACATATGACAGGCACCAAAGGTCTTCTGCAGGAATATAAAGCTGTGAAGAATAGACCCAAAGTCATTTTTGGAGGGTCAGAAAAGGGATTCACCAGAGGTTATGGTATGATCTCAAATGGCATAGTCTCCATCACTAAAGTGGCTTATGTTGAATGGTTGCAACACAACCTTGTTAGCATAAGCCAACTGTGTGACTTAGGCTATGTCATTGAATTCCACAATGATAAGTGCCTGATCAAAAAGTCTAATGACTTAGAGACCATACTCTCAGGCACTATGAGTGGAAATGTTTACTGCTTAGATTTTATATGCAAATCATCTTCCTCTCCTGTGTGTCTTGTGGCAAATGAAAGTGAGTCTCTATGTGTTCAATGGCACAAGAGACTTGCCCACATCAACTACAAGACAATGCATAGACTATTCTCTAAGAACTTGGTTAGAAATAATCCTAACTTATAATGTGTTAAAAATGGCCCATGTCATGCTTGCCAAATGGGCAAGCAAACAAGGGCCACTTTTAAAAGTATTGGCTCCAAGGACACTAAAAGATGCCTTTATTTATTGCACATGGATTTGTTTGGTCCTATGCCAATTCAGAGATTAGGAGGGAAGCTGTATACTTTAGTGATTGTTGATGATCAATCAAGATATACTTGGGTATTTTCCTTAAAAAGAAATTAGATACACTAAATGTCTTTATAAACCATGTCAAGGCAATTCAGAATGATTTACAATGTTCTGTGGTCAGAACTAGGACTGATCATGGCACAGAGTTTCAATCTGAATCCATGACAAGGTTTTGTTAAGAACTAGGTATCATCCAAGAGTTCTCCTCCCCAAGGACCCCACAACAAAATGGTGTGGCTGAGAGGAGGAATAGAACCTTGATAGAAGCTGAGAGAACATTGCTTAGTGACTCTTCACTCCCAGAATACTTCTGGGTTGAAGCAGTCAATACTGCATGTTATGTTCTCAATAGAGCTTCCAACAATAAAGTTCATGGAATTACCCCCTATGAGATTCTGAAAGGCAAACAACCAACCATTTCATACTTTAGGATCTTTGGTTCTAAATGCTACATTTTAAACAATGTAAAATCTCAATTAACCAAGTTTGCTGAAAAATGGTACATGGGGGTTCTTGTTGGCTATAACTCACATAGTAGAGCCTATAGAGTCCATAACAAGAAAACCCATGTTGTTGAAGAGTCCATGCATGTGGTGTTTGATGAGACCAGCCTAATCTATAAGGGATGGTCTAGTTCTTCTATTTTGACAGGAAGTGAAAGGGCCATGGAAGATTCATCTACACAAGAGCCATCTAGCAGTAGCAGGGACTATACAGATGCTGCAATTCCAGAAGAAGTAGAAGTGCAGGCTGCTGAAGAAGCTGCTGATCCAGTGGAAGGAATTCAACAAATAGAGGACAGATTGCCTGCAGCTACAAGACATCTAAGGGATCATCCTTTGGAGCAGATTATTGGGAATGTTCAACAAAGTGTGACAACTAGCAGCAGGGCTCACAATGAGGCCTTGTTCCTCAGTTTCTTATCACAGGTAGAGCCCAAGAAGTTTAAAGAGGCCAACATGGATCCATTCTGGATTCAGGCAATGTAGGAAGAACTCTTGCAATTCAAGAGATGAAAAGTATGCAAGTTGGTGCCAAGACCACAAGGACACAATATCATTGGAGCCAGATGGATCTTCAGGATCAAGATGGATGAAAATGGGACAGTCATCAAGAACAAGGCAAGGCTTGTAGCAAAGGGGTATAGGCCAGAGGAGGGAATAGACTTTGACCAAACCTTTGCCCCAGTTGCAAGGTTGGAGGCCATAAGGTTATTCCTTGCCTATGCAGCCCATAAAGGCTTCAAAGTGTACCAGATGGATGTTAAATCAACATTCATAAATGGAAATCTGAAAGAGGAAGTATATGTAGAGTAGCCATCAGGTTTTGTCCATCCTACTCTAACAACTAATGTTTATTCACTTAGAAAAGCTCTATATGGTCTTAAACAAGCCCCTAGGGCTTGGTATGAGACATTGTCTAGCTTTCTCATCAAGAACAAATTCTTGAGGGGAAAGATAGATAGTACATTGTTTCTTAGGGAAACAAATGGCAAGTGTCTTCTAGTCCAGATTAATGTTGATGACATAATCTTTGGGTCTAAAGATAACAACCTTTGCAAAAGATTTGGCAATCTAATGCAGGGGGAGTTTGAGATGAGCAGCATGGGAGAATTAAAGTACTTCTTAGGCCTCCAAGTGTGACAGTCTGATGATGGGATTTTTATCTCTCAAACCAAGTACACTAGAGAGCTAATTAAGAAGTTTGGAATGGAGTCAGCCTCCACCATGAAAACTTCTATGGGATCCAACAACTCCCTGGACAAGGATGAGAAGGGCAAGACCTTTGATGAATCGATGTATAGGTGTATTATTGGATCCTTGTTGTATCTTACTGCTAGTAGACTAGACATTATGTATGCTACCTATGTCTGTGCTAGGTACCGAGCCTGCCCTAAGAAATCTCATTACTCATCTGCAAAGAGAATTCTAAGATACCTTAAGGGCATCTAACATCTTGGCCTTTGGTACCCTAAGAACAATGATTTTGAACTAACTGGCTACTCAGATGCAGATTTTGCAGGTTGTAAGGAAGATAGGAAGAGCACAAGTGGGGCTTGTCAATTCCTAGGAAGAAGGCTGATCTCTTGGAGCAGCAAGAAACAGACCAGTGTGGCAATATCCACAGCTGAATCTGAATACATAGCTGCAGGGAACTGTTGTGCTCAACTACTGTGGGTGCAACATCAGTTAGAGGATTATAACCTCAAGGTATGTAATTCTCCACTATATTGTGATTCATCTATTGCCATCTCTATAGCTAAAAATCCTGTCTGACATAGCAGGACTAAGCATATAGAAATAAGGTATCATTTCATTAGAGAACATGTAGAGTGTAATGATGTATGCCTTGAATTTGTCCCCACTGACAAACAAGTTGCTGACATCTTCACTAATCCTTTAGATGAAGTTAAATTTAATGCTTTTAAAATTGAACTTGAAATGTTGAACTTAGAATAAATCTGATTCAGCAAACTTATATGTTTTGCTCATGGTATCACTCTCTAGTTCAATATAGTGAGGATCACATGTATAACAAGATTTGAATTGTCAAAATGTGCTGTGTACAATATTATTACCAAGTATAGGTCATGTGCCAAACAACTCTAACAGATCATGAAATCACACTACAACAAACTGCACTTATAGTAAGGACCTAATTCGTTACAGTAAGTGCCAAAAATCGTTACAAAAACTCTTTGGTAACGAAAAAAACTTTAAGTAACGGTCCTCCTCTAAAGCTCGACGCTAAAAGTTCTTGTAACGAATGTATGCATGTCGTTACAAATAAATTAATTGTAACAAACGATACTTTCTCACCAAAAAGAGATTCTTCCTCACAATAAATTGGTCACAAAAAATATTATTTTGTTACGAATGTTTTTTCCAAACAAAAAAACAGTTACGATTAAAACTATTTCGTTACAAATGTTTTATTTTTTCCTCACTAAAAATAAACTAACTTCGTTACAATAAAGTATAATAAACATTATTTCGTTACAATAGATTAAAAAATAGTAACAAAAAAATCGTTAAATTTGTTTTCCATTCTTCTTACTACAGCCAATTCATTTATATATTAAAAATATTCCATTTCGATTTTCTGTGTACCTGAGATTTTATTACAAATAATAATCTTGAAAACACACATATATTTAATATTTCGTAACAAGATCAACATGTATTTATTCACACCAAAAAGTATTACATATAGTACAAGTTATTATCATCTCTTCTAAAATAATACAATATTACATTACACGATCAACATGTTTCTAATAAATCTTCTGTCATTTTTCAAAAATGAATTGTCCATCACTTTCTGACTAATGAGTCTTTTGTCACTTGTCGGTCAATGCTCGAGCACCCTACAAATAAAAGAGAGCAATTAAGATCACCCTACAAATAAATGATAGCAGAAACATCCATACAAACTCACATCCATACATACATAATCCATACACACCCTATTAAACAAGCGTACAATAAAACACACACTTGCCGCCCGTTGTTTAGTTCACACTGTAATCACTTCCTTACAATGTGAATTCAAGAATTTAGTAAAAATTTTGCCAAAAAAATTTCATCTGTACAAAACAGTACATCAAAAATATTTTTGTGCAGGACATATTGGAATACTTGATATATATATAACAGTACAAAATAGTAGATCTTGGAATAGTTGATCAACAATATTGCCTCCCAACATTTTTTCCCTAAAGGAAGGGATTACATTAACCTGCATATATTTAATATTAACCTACATATATTTATCATTAACCTGCATATATTTAACATTAAACTACAGTTTAATATATAATCTTTAGGTATGTTACATAGCCACCAAGCTCAGGTTCAATCAGACCATAACAATTTAAATTAGAACTTAGAAATCAAAACAGAAATATAAGATATGAAGCTCAGGAAATATAAGATATCAAGCTCAGGAAATATGTTACATAGCCACAAAGCTCAGGAAATATAATACATAGTCACCAATCTAAGGGCGGAGGCGGGGGATCGAAACGGAGCTTTTTGCTCCGCTTCTCATGGCGCGGCAGGTACAAACACGGCAAATGCCACCGCCCGCCATTTGGTTACGCGCCTTGCGGCGGAATTTTCCGCAAATGCAGCCCGCCGCCGCCGCGCTAAATGCCGCCAAAAAATTGATCAGGGAGAGCTAAGCTCATTTAAAATAAAGTTTTTTTGAGGGTCTTGATTTCATGGTTGGTTGATATTGGATGGTCAGGAATGAAAGTGTTGTTTTTAAAGGAGTACCCTACGTTAGTTCTGTTGCGATCGAGAGGGAGGGGATCGGGAAAATGAGAGGGGGGGGGGGGGGGGAATTTGGGGTTTTAATAAAACCCTAGCCCAAGGCTATCCGCAGACCACTCCCTTATCCGCACCCCAACTCCTATTCGCACCCCAAACTCATTTTCTTTTGAAATTAAGGCATTACATTACTAACAGCAGCTAAATAGAAGAGTCCAATTAAAAGCATGATGGAAAGATTCTATATTAATTAAGAAAAAATGAAAATATTGTGTACTTGATAGTGCATTATTTATAGTTATTTTTATATAATATTTTAGTAGTGATTAATTAGTTTTTATATAATTTTAGTTTAATATATATCTAATTTACTTTATTTTATGTTTTTAGGTAATCTGGGGCTGCTAAAAACAAATTTCAGCACACAACCGTGTTCATGGGAAATTCCAGAACAAATCTGCAAAAATCCTCAGTACACGCCCCAGGTCACGGGCGTGACCTGGGGGTGTGGCCATGGTCACGGTCGTGCTCCGCTTTCAGCTCCCGGAAGACATTGCCACGTCGGATTAAAGTTACACGCCCCCTGTCACGGGCATGATAGCAGGGCGTGACCTTCAGGTCACGGGCGTGACTCGCCCAGCAAGCATTCAATACAAGCAGTTTTAACCGCCGAGCCGTTCCAGCTTACACGCCCTTGGTCACGGGCATGACCAAGGGCGTGACCTCTCCCACAACTGCCAGATTAAATCCAGATCACGCCGTTTCCTGTCGTTTCCTGACTCGGTCAAGACACGCCCTAGGTCACGGGCGTGACCTAGGCCGTGACCCGTCCAGATGATTAATTTTGGCGGTTTTTCTTCCCCAATGCTCCCGGGCTTTCATGACGCAGTTACGCAGCTTACACGCCCTTGGTCATGGGCGTGACCAAGGGCGTGACTCACCAATTTTCTGCCTATAAAAGCCAGCTGTTGCCAAAGTGATCTGAATCCAGCCGTTGCTTCGATTGGGTCAATTGTAGAGTATTTTTTCTGCATTTCATTAGTGTAATTTTATTTATGCAATTTATTTTATGCTTTGCAATTCCAATTCATAGCTTAGATTTACTTTACTCGCACTTGTACTTCTCTTTTCATAGTTATAAAATGTTCTTTTTCTTTAATCATGAGTAGCTAATTTTATTACATTTGATCGGATGAATTCTTAAGTAGTGGTATTTTGTAATCTCTTTTTCATAGTTTGGTTTTCGAAAACTAGGATTAATCTTTGAATTAAATTGCTTCGAATTCATATGTCGCGAATATGTTTCTCGATCTAAGATCTGTATGCTAGTGATCGAGAGATCCATGCAAACGAGGAGATCACTCAAGATAAAAAGATTTCCATGCATTCCTCGAGAGAGGGTGACGCAAATCTTCCGGATTGGAGTCAAATCCAATAGTGGGGCTCACCGCATAAAGCAAGCTTAGGGGTTTCGACTGGCCGAGGGGTCTTAATCGATCAACCTAAGGTTAGGTGGTAGTTCTCTCGAGAGAGGCTCTATCATATTTTGGGAACCTCCACAGTCAAGTTTGTCTAAATCCACTAGATTTACTAAGTATTTTACTTAAGAAGGATTCTCGATCAAATGTTTCCTTTCTTTTATTATTTCTTTTATAAAAACCTTTTAAATTTTTCCGATAAAATAATATTAATTTACGTGAGTAAGATTACTCGACAGGCCTCGGGCAAATACGACATCCTTCCTATACTATATTTCGATAGGTATACTTGCCTACATCGGGATATTAGTTGGAATTATTTTTAAAACTACATAAAATCCTTATCAAGTTTTTGGCGCCGTTGCCGGGGATATTTTTGTTGATATTTTGAAAGCGTGAATTTTATTATTTTTATCATTCTCTTTCTCCGTCCCCATTTTTTTTGCTTTACTTTTCAATTTCATTCTATTAAGTGACAGTTTTAAATTTTTCTTTCTTCACAAAATGATGTTATCACAGTTGGTCGCAAAGGTTGCCGAGCTTCAACATAAGGTAGACCTTTTGGAAGCCGCACGAAGGCGCCAACTTATTTGTAATTTTTGTGGTGCAAATCATTCTAGTGAGGAGTGTTATTCTTATTTTTATTCTCAAAATATTTTTGATCAAACTAATTTTTCTCAAGATTATAATTATGAAATTCCTTCTTGCTCCGATAATAATTATTCATGGTGGCAAGATCACCCGGATAATTTACGGTGCAATGAAGAAATTTCTTTTGATCAAAATTTTTCTTCCTCCACATTTTACCCACAAAATTCTTTTTCTTCTCTTCGGGATTCTCCGGATATTCCTATTCAAAATTTGAATAGTTTTTCCCAAAAAAAAAAATTTATTTTATACCAAGAATTTATTAACATAATGGGTGAGCCGAGCGAAATAGAAGAAGAACATGATTCATCTTCTACTCCGCCGGACTCTATTCCACTATTTCATGAATTTTTAAACCCACCACATAAATATTTTGGAATCAAAATTCATGAAAATTTTGTCGCCCATAAATTTACTTCCCTTGGTATTGATTTTTCAGATAAAAATTTTATTTTAGAAAATGAGCAACCGATCCTTAATCATGAATTTTCATAAGAAACTCCTCCTTGTGAAATTTTTTTTGACTCGCTTAATCTTGATTCTTTTTATTCTAACGATTTTCATGTAGAGGATGAGCCGTTGCAACCAAACATCTTCACCGATCCATTTTCCACTCATCTCCAGCAATCCAAATTACCTGCGGTATGTATGGGTAATTTGGATTCTTAATTTCAAGCTAACGGACAACGAAAGAATCAAGACAATAGCGGGGGAGTCGCCGGGCAACGACTTTCGACATGCTCACCTGAGCGTGAATTAAGGGAGTTGCCTGTGTACCTTTATTTTTATTTTCCTTTTTCCTAACAATAACCATCTAGCTTAAAGACGGGAAAAAGAAAGCGCTCTTGGGAAGCACCCATTGCTTATCTTTTTTGCAATTTTTCTTTTCTTTATCTACCTTTTCTTTTCAAGTTTTTACCTCTTCATCCTTGTTTATAAACATTGGGGATAATGTTTATTTGTAAGTATGGGGGGGGGGGGGTGCTCTCTAATGTTTGTTTTTATTCAAAAAAATTAGAAAAACACTTTTAATACAAAAAAAATTCAAAAATATTTAAAAATCATAAAAAAATTCTTCTTTTATCTTCTTTTTCAATTTTGTTTTTAAAATATGGAAATTACAAAAAAATTTAAAAATAATTAAAAATTATTTCTTGCGAAAGGGACGCGTTGGGCTTTCATCCCACAAAACTGCCTAGTACCTTGCGAGCCCGTCATTGGGTAGCCCTTGGGAAGTCCAAGAGCAAAAAAATTTATTTCTGTTTTATTTTTCTTGTTCAAGCAAATATAAAAATATAAAATAAAACAAAATTGATTTAAACAAAATTGATTTATAAATTTTGTATTATTAGATGCTTCCTTACTTTTTATTTGAGTCCAACCAATTTTAATTATGAGCTTTTATTTATATGACTTTTAAAAAAACAAAAGTTTTCTTTTTATGTGTTTTCTATTTTATGTGTCTCTTCATAATTTGTTAGATTTAATTTTTAGATAAATTTGATTTAAATTTTTTTTCATTATTTTGATTTGATTAGAATATTTCTTAGTTTTGTTTTCTCTCCTTAAAATATCATGAATTAATTTTGTACCAATTGTGCTTAAGATCTTTAGAGTTTTATTATATTAACTTTAACTCATAGATTCTTAAAGATTTCTTAATTTATTTTCTATGCTCTCAAAATAGTTATCTTGAAAATTTATAGCCTTTAAACCCTAGCCCCTCCTTTTACTTTACCCTTTTGATTGGCAAATAAAAAAAAATATAAAAGATCATATGTCATGGAATGAGAGGATAAAATTAATCATTCCTAAACATATGCACCCAAATTAGTAAAAGATTATATGACATGGAGCTGAGAGGATAAAATTCATCACTCCTAAACATATACATTTGGGGTACTACAAAAGAAGAGTATCTAAAAAAATGGAAATGAGAGGATAAAATTCCTCATTTCCCAATTAAAAATCTCTTCTATGCCAATTTTACCCAAACTTAACCAATATCGTTTCATTTTCAAGATATTTATGAGAGAGCTTAGTTAATATTTTAGGTTTTCTATAAAGTTTCGAATGATAATAAAATTTCTATAATTCTAATCTTAGATTATTTTGCTTAATTCAATACAATTTGTTTATGAAAATTTAATTAGAGAATTTTTTAAACTAATTTTTATTCTACGCATGTCAACTTATGAATCATGATTTAATTCTTATGAATCTAAATTTTATTTCAAAAGTCATTTATGTATGAGTCATGTATAATTTTAAATGCATAATTAGGAGTAAATTCTTTTATTTTTTTGAAATGTCATATACATTTTATTCTCATACTTATGAATTGGTTTTGCTCTGGAATAGCAAAAGCTTAAGTATGGGGGTATTTGATAGTGCATTATTTATTGTTATTTTTATATAATATTTTAGTAGTGATTAATTAGTTTTTATACAATTTTAGTTTAATATATATCTAATTTACTTTATTTTGTGTTTTCAGGTAATCTGGGGCTGCTAATAACAAATTCAAGCCCACAACCGTGTTCATGGGAAATTCAAGAACAAATCTGCAAAAATCCTCAGTACACGCCCCAGGTCACGGGCGTGACCTGGGGGCATGACAATGGTCACGGCCGTGCTCCGCCTTCAGCTCCCGGAAGACATTGCCACGTCGGATTAAAGTTACACGCCCCCTATCACGGGCGTGACAGCAGGGCGTGACTCGCCTAACAAGCATTCAATACAAGCAGTTTTCGCCGCCGAGCCGTTCCATCTTACACGCCCTTGGTCACGGGTGTGACGAAGGGCGTGACCTCTCCCGCAACTGCCAGATTAACTCCAGATCGCGTCGTTTCCTTACTCGTTCAAGACACGCCCGAGGTCACGGGCGTGACCTAGGCCGTGATCCGTCCAGATGATTAATTTTGGCGGTTTTTCTTCCCCAACGTTCCCGGGCTTTCATGACGCAATTACGCAGCTTGCACTCCCTTGGTCACGGGCGTGACTCACCAATTTTCTGCCTATACAAGCTAGCTGTTGCCAAAGTGATCTGAATCCAGTCCTTGCTTCGATTGGGTCAATTGTAGAGTATTTTTTTCTGCATTTCATTAGTGTAATTTTATTTATGCAATTTATTTTATGCTTTGCAATTCCAATTCATAGCTTAGATTTACTTTACTCGCACTTGTACTTCTCTTTTCATAGTTATAAAATAATCTTTTTCTTTAATCATGAGTAGCTAATTTTATTACATTTGATCGGATGAATTCTTAAGTAGTAGTATTTTGTAATCTCTTTTTCATAGTTTGGTTTTCGAAAACTAGGATTTATCTTTGAATTAAATTGTTTCAAATTCATATGTCGCGAATATGTTTCTCGACCTAAGATCCATATGCTAGTGATCAAGAGATCCATGCAAACGAGGAGATCACTCAAAGATAAAAAAATTTCCATGCATTCCTCGAGAGAGGGTGACGTAAATCTTCCGGATTGGAGTCAAATCCAATAGTGGGGCTCACCGCATAAAGCAAGCTTAGGGGTTTCGACTGGCCGAGGGGTCTTAATCGATCAACCTAATAGGTGGTAGTTCTCTCGAGAGAGGCTCTATCATATTTTGGGAACCTCCACGGTCAAGTTTGTCTAAATCCATTTCTTATGAACTCTAGATTTACTAAGTATTTTACTTAAGAAGGATTCTCGATCAATTTCCTTTCTTTTATTATTTCTTTTATAAAAACCTTTTAAATATTTTTTCGATAAAATAATATTAATTTACATGAGTAAGATTACTCGACAGGCCTCGGGCAAATACGACATCCTTCCTATACTATATTTCAATAGGTATACTTGCCCACATCGTGATATTAGTTGGAATTATTTTTAAAACTATATAAAATCCTTATCAGTACACATGATGGAGTAATATGCAAACTAAACTAAACATACAAACCAGGAAATAAGCAAACTAAACTGAACTAAAGGAATTTGTAAATCATCATGAACTGCATTCGAAAACACCACTCGATCGCATCGATTCTCAAACATCACCACCAACGTTCCTTCAGTCCGCTAAGTAATCAATTTGATGATATTTCATCAAGGATAAGTGTATAGATATTATTTTGATTGTTATGCTCCAAAAAAATTAGAATAGAACAGTAAATAAAAGACTGGATATATGAAAATGTTTGAGGGTGTAGTTACCTTGGATCTCAATCGCAGATTTGGAGAAGCCGAGTAGGGGGTTTGAAACCAGCAGCAGATTATGGAGATTAGGCAGTTAGAACTTAGAAATAAAAAAGTAAATTTTATTGAACAACGCGTTGTATTTATGAATTGATTTGACATGTATTTATGAATTTCATTACACATTTATTTTCATTAAAGCACGTGTCATCCATCAATCAATATATATATGACATATATTTTCATTAAAACGCTAGCTCCCGAGCAAAAATGTGTGCGCTGACAAATTTATTTATGCTCCCGAGCAAAAAAGATAGAGCTAGTGCAATGCGCGCGACTGAAAAAAAACGTGTGCTCGGGAAATAAAACGCGTATCCGAGTGAAAAGCAGGTGTTCGAGCGAAAAATGGGCGCTCGAAGGGTACAATTATTTCACCCCTGTGCACAATGAAAAAATATGCGTGCATGTGGGGCCAGTGCACGATCGTTATTTTTATTCAAAAATTATATTAATATGTTTTAAATTTTTTGATTTGTTTTGTGTAAAATTTTATGGAGGGAAATTTCCCTCCATATATTTCATTAATGTGAGAGGGAAGGAAATAGACAAAACTTAATAAACTAGAGGAAGAGAACGACACGTGCAACGACCGAGAAAGAGAACGACGATGGTGGCGGCCGTGGAAGAGAGAGGCGACGACGACCGTCGAAGAGAGGGGAGACAACGGCGGCGGCCGTACGCGAAAGACATTGCTACAACTCGCAAATGGATGTTTGTGTGTTTGGTTGTCCATGTCTGTGTGTGTGCATGTGTCTGTGTTTGAGCCCCGACACATGCAATATGCGCTAGCTCTCAAGCAAAAAAAAAGGAAAACTAAACGCACGAGAGTGCATTTATGTGCACGCAAGAGTGCATTTGCGTGCACGCGAGAGTGCATTTGCATGCGCGCGAGAGTGCATTTGCGTGCGCGCGAGAGTGCATTTGCGTGCACGCAGATTCGTGCGTGATTTTATTTTAATTACAAAATTATATTAAAAATTAATGTCATATTAATTTGCATTCATTTTTACATTTAATATATTTTAAATTTTTAGTTTTGTTTTATTCAAAATTTTATGGAGGGAAATTTTCATCCGTATATTTCATTCATTCATGTGAGAGAGAGATAGAGTTGCATGGGAGAGAGGCAGAAAAACTTTTATAAAAAGTTAAAGATTTATAAAACCCCCGTACGCGCAAAAATACATTTCGCAACAGTACCACGTATCTGCGACAGCCGCACACGGATGTTTGCGAGCCGTAGGAGTACTGTCGTCGCATTAGAACACTATCGAGGCGGGGTATTGTCGCGCGCATACAATTTTTTTTTTTCAAAAAAAAAATAATTCAAAACTTTGATAATAAAATCGTACAAAAATTGAAAATAAAATATGATATATTTTTTGTAACAAAACTTTAATAAAAAAATATTACAATTAGTAAGGACAATGTCTTTGTCACAAAAAACTTTCATGATGTGGTTACAATTGATACTTATTGTGAGAAAAGTTTTCTATTTGTAACGTAACATTAGTGTTGTTACAAATACTTACAGTTATAGTAACGAATTAATTATTATTGTAACAAAATTTAAAACATTCATTCCAAAAAAGTACTTTTTTGTAACAACAACAAAAATTTTATTACTAAATATAACTATTAGTAACAAACTGTGTTTTAGTTATATTTCAGTCCTTACAACAGGTGCAGTTTGTTGTAGTGTCAGCTGAAACAATTTGGGTAATCTCATCTAAACCGCTGAGACGAATAAACCTTTCTCAGCGGTTGGCATTTACTGTCCCAATGGATAATTCTCAGCTATACCGCTGAGACAGTTTTGCTTAACTTTCAAACAGGTCAAACTTGATTCATTAGGAATGAAAACTATAATAAATTGATTAAGTGTTATCAACTCATTCTATTAGAGCAAACCTAAAACCTAATTCAAGCCTCTATAAATAGATAAATGATTGATTAAAATATTACACTTTCCTTCAACCTAGCCGGCGAGATAAAACCTTCTCCCCTCTAACTCAGTGACCTGTAACTTAAAAGAAATGCCGCCAAAGATGGCAAAATAGCTGCAAGAAGGCTATGAAATAGTTAGGAATGGATTCTTGCATGCTCTGTGATTGATCTTCTTTCTGCCCAAGGTCTTGAATATACCCTATCTGAGCCCTCCACAATTCTCAAAATAGAAGTTCTGGAATTGTTCTCTAGTGCTAAGCTGTCCTCCTCAAAGTCCACCATTAAGGGAAAGATAGGAAGTAGGAGGATAATAATATCCCCTAAGAAAATTGAAAAGGCACTTCAACTGCCCTCCTACAGTAAAGAAGAAGAGGATGCTGTTTCTGAGGAAGACAGAGTCAATGCATTACAGTGGTGTGAATATAGTAATGCCAAACTAGGCTCTCTTAAGAGGAAGTTTTTTAACCAGAGGGGCAAATTGCTCTCTGAAATTGTTGGCAAGGCCATACTATGCAAGCCAGACTCTCATGACACAATCTCCAAACACATGTTTGAATTGATGTCAAGAGTTATCCTACAGAAGAAGACTTCCTGGGCAAAGGTACTATTTCAGAGAATTATAGAATGTCTGTAAGCCCCCAATTTAGGAAGAATCCTCTCTATCTTTCTTCTCAATACCTACCTAGACAACTTTGACAAATCCAAAGGATTCAACCTCCATTATCTAAAAAGAATGGACATAAAAACCCTAGACATATTTTCTAGGGTTCTTCCAATGAGCCAACCTACTCAATTGAAGGAAAAGAAAAAGGGAGTTCTGGTGAAGGAGATGAGGAGAAGAAGAATGATATGCTCTGAGTCAGAACAAGAGCCAGAAGAAGAAATACAAGATCTGTATAATCAAGTTCCAGCAAGTAGTCCTCCACAGGATAACCAAGGAAATAATCATGACACTAAAGGTCATACAAGCATTAATCCTGAACCTGAAAGAGATGCTGATGCCGAGATAGTGCATCAAAAGGCTGCAGAAGATGGTGGCACCACTAACACAATATCACAATCTCACACTCCTCCCCAGAAGACAATGAAGACAGTGACCATATTGATCTTCAAGGTGAGATTGATTCAATTATCCTTAACCTAAACAAAAGGTTTAATCAAATCCCTCCTGAACTAGCAGGTTACTGGGAAGATGATGAGCCAAATGTTGATCCTGACTCAGAGGGGGAGCAGCTCAACACATCACCACATAAGAACAATACTAATGCTCCAAGTGAGGCGAGCAAGAAAAGTGTATTGAAAAGGAACAAGAGCAGTTATCATGTATTATACATGTTAACTAAATCCTTTATTTATCACAAAATCCTTGAATTATACAAATAATCTTAACTTTAAATCTCTCTATCAGCTAATAAAGATGATAGTACTCACATTGAGGGGGAGCAAGTCCCTGCTCAGGTTGAGGGGGAGAGAATTCATGCTCAAGTTGAAAAGGACCTGAGTCCAACAACTACAACTACTCATGACAATCTCCTCAGCTCTATTAGTACATTGATTGAAGCTCATATGCTGTCCATAAAGTCCTATATTGATAAAGGATTACAATCTTTGAAGAAAGAGATTATGGATGAAGTACAGGAAATCAAGGAAGATACAACAATCCTAAATAAACAAATGACCAAATGGTTTAATCTAGTAGAATACACATTGATTGCTCAGAACACTATAATGAGATCAATGGACAAACATCTCCAAATGGCAGAGAATGACATGAGATATGTCAAGAACTATGTAAGCAAGACAAATGAAGTCATAGAACAAGCCTCAAATCACATTGAAGACTTTGTCTGGAAAACAGCCACCACTATGCTTGGAGAGACAGAGAAGATGAAGGATGACCTAAAGGGGGACTTGGAAAATGCTTTCCAAACTCTCTCTGTCTCTGTAGATACTGCCTCCCAATCCCTAGAAGGAAAAATAGTTGAAGAAGCCAGAAAGGGGGAGGTGGCCAATACTGAGACCAACTCAGGGTTAGCTCTACAAGTGCTACAGTGTACAAGGATTGTCCTCAATCTTCCTCTGCTGGACAACTTCAGCAAAGAAGATTTTGAGTTTGAGAGGCAAGCCAAAATAGCTCAGAATGCTCACCTAGCAAAGAAGAGACAAAGAGAACAAGTGATGCTAGCTGAAGAATTTATGGCTATGCAAAGAAAGGAGCGGGACAATGATCCTGATTTTGAGTATTGGAGTGATGACTCCGAAAGCATTATTCTGAATGCTTGGGTAATCCATGGACAGATATTCAAAGATATTGACAGGATTTACCCAGCTGAAGAATGGATAAAACATCTGGAAAGGAATTATTTGAGGTACTTGATCTTCAAAGAAAATCTTGTGTTGAAGGATAATCCAAAAAGAATACCTTCAAAATATATTCCCAAACCCTTCCTCTATTTCAAAAGACAGGAAAATAAGAAGAAAGTTGCTGAGCTAAAGACTGTTGCTGCCAAAGGAAAGGAAGCTGCTGATGTCAACAAAGATGAAAGTTCCAAGAAAAGGAAAACATAAATTGCTTATGTTATTAAAAGTGGAACTAGATCTATGTATTAACTCTTAAACTGAAATGAAAATGAAAATTCAGTTGAAATTAAGTTTGTATGTTATGGGATAAAATAGTCAAAGCTTAATATTCTCTTTTCAGTACTTTTACTTCATATGGTCTGTGATGCCAAGTTTTTAATAACTGACAATGCTGGTATCATATTCACTTTGTATAATCTGTCATGATTTTTGTTGGAATACTTAAACAATGTTATCTTATGGAAGTTATGATATCATGAATGCTATATAGTTCATTTGCATGATAAGTTTTTATTGGCTATGTACCTTAGCATTGGGAATATTCTGCCTTCTTCAAATAGGGGGAGATTGTTGGGAATATTGCCCTCAATATTCCCTTGATTTGAAGAGGCTTCACTCACAATGCTAAGTACATATTGTACTTGATAAAATCTATTTTGTCTCAAGGTTTGTACAGGGAGATGATATTTCATACAATGGAATAGGTTCACAGGTCTGCTGATTAATCAGCTCAGAAAGTGTCCCTGTCTCAGCTGAACCGCTGAGACGAGGATAGGAGCCGCTGAGAAGCAGCATATCTCTACTGAGCTGCAGATAGACAGAATCCGCTGAGAAGAGAAACTGTCTTATCGGATCCACTGGGACGACAGCTGCTCAACCGCTGAGACCGAAAGTTATCTCAGCCCAATCGGTGAGACAGATTCAAATATTGCAGAAAACAAGTGGCGCGACACGCTTTTAACGCAAACGGCTGTAAAGGGAGATCAGAGCCAACCATCTATTCCCAAGGTGTCAGAGCTTTCCCTTGAGTGCCATTGGAGATGTGCAGAGTATACAAGAAGAAGTTAGGGCACTTTTGAAAAGTGCTGGTCGAGTGCTAAACAAATTGCTACTGTTCCATTGACGGCCCTGAACTTCTCTTTCTCCTCCTGCTCACTGAACAAGGAAGAAGACACTGAGAGATAAAGATTGCTTTTCTACAAGACAGAGCTTGGTGATCCTTCATCCTTCAACTGAAGAGGAAGATCAGATAGTGGCTGGCTCACAAATCATCATCCAGTCAAGCTACTAGAAAGCGCAAGCAGTGCAGGAACTATAGAAGACACCTTCTTTGTGCTGTCTGTTGTAGTAAGCATAAAAACTCTTTTACTGTAAGGCTATTTGGCCTGAGTTGTAGGGCTGTTAGGCCTGAGATTGTAGGTCTATTTGGCCTAAGTTTGTAAGGCAGTTAGGCCTGAGGTTGTAGGGCTGTTAAGCCTGAGTTGTGAGGCAAACTGGCCTGAGGTAGGGCTTGGAGCAAGCCTGAAAGATCTCGAAGGATCTAAACTGTAAGCTTTTGTAGCTGAGATTGGAGAAGATGGCCTTGTTTAACACACTGTTAGAAAGGTGAAGGGGGGAAAGTGGACTACCCATAGACACACTGTCTTGGGGAACCACTATAAACACTTGTGTTTTTTCTGGGTTTGCTTGACTACTAGCTTAGAATAGTTTTAACTATCTATATAACTTAAGTAAAAATCAAAATACCTATTCAACCCCCCTCTAGGTGAAGTAGATCACATACCTATATTCTATAAGTTTTCTATACCGTCTCTTCTCACCAAGAACCGGTTGGCTTTAGCGGACCTTTCCCAGATCCAGCCTCAAGCCGCTCTAGCCTTTCTATCCCCAAAAAAGGCCTCGAGCACCCCCTAGATCTACTTCCTAGACCTAGTCGCCAACACTAGGCGAATTGACCCATAATTCCTACCTAGACCTAGTCACCAACACGAGGCGAATTTACTTCGAAGAAAATAATAAAAGGTTACAAATAATTATTTGAACACAAAACTAAAACTCCTTATGAAGAATTCTGGAGATGGCGAAGGCCGCTGAAAGTTCTTGAAGTCAAAGCGCGCGTTCTTCGCGTTGATGAAGCGTTGATCTGGTTCTCCTTGAATTCTTTGCTTGAATGTGTGCGGGAGATGAAGGTCTGGAAAATACGGCCCTGATTGAGTTTCTGGAGTGCTGGAGTAAGGCTCTTATCAATCAGTGCTTGGAGAAGACGAAATCATCCAATTTATAGAGCTTGAGCTAATGTCGGCATTAAGTCCTAACGCCGGATGTTGACCATATATAGTAATGTTTTGATGACACGGATCTTCAAAAGAGGAAGGAGATTATGCACTTTAGGAATTTGTTTATTTTAGGCAACCCTAACACTGGTGTTGATGCTAACGCTGGCGTTAGGTCAGATCATTCCTAAAGTGCTTCTTCAATCACGGATGCATTCCTCCTTGCCATAATCATTGATCGTTAATGCCAGCGTTAAGTCCTAACACCTGGCGTTAAACTTCTTCCCTTTTTTTCAATCGACAAGCCATCCCGTCTTTCAGCAAGCCTTCCCGTCGATCGGTAGACCATCCCGTCGATCGCTAATGCCTGGCGTTAAACATCTTTTAATCTTTCTGCTTGTGGATAGTCCCAGACCAATATTGCAGGAACCTGGTGTCATATCAGTTCAAACCTGCATGCTAAAAACACAATGGCAAGCAAGATCAAATACAAGTAGGATTTGTTATTCTCAAATCAAAGGGATGTGGAAAACCATGTTCCAACAATCTCCCCCTTTTGATAATAACAAATCCAATAGAGATAAATCATATTCATATAGAAGATATGTGTTTTTAGAAGGATATATGACACTAAGCAATCATAAGATAATAATAAGAGTTATAGTACATTGAACATTGTGCTCCCCCTACTTAAGTGCTCCCCCTTAGTGTATGCACCCATAGACTAGATTCATGCTCCCCCTTAATCTAGTGAATCCTACTCCTTGTGATTTATCATTTTATTCTCCCACTTTTGTTATTAGCAAAAGTGGGTGGAGTGTAATAAAAAAGAGAGGGCAAAAAGTAGAACGTAACTAAGAGAGGAAGTAAGAGTTTTGTTTTAACAGAAGGTAAGTCATGATCGAGCTAAGGGAGAGAGTGGCACAGCGGAAAAAATATATGATAAACGTGAAAGAACAACATTCCATGAGTTTACCAAAGGAATTCTACCACTTGCTTTTCAAATTAAATTTTAAGTAGAATATTACTTGTTGAAAGAAAATGCATTATTGTTTGACAAGTACAAGTGAAAGACAAACGAGAACACATGGTAAAAAAAACATAGTCAAATAGGAATGTGGAAAGATAAAACAAAGTTATTAAGATTTATATTTTTATAATAGTTTGACCATTTCAACAATATATCTAGACTCTTCATATTTGAGCATTGGAACTTTGTAAAATTTCATAACAAATTGGCAAGCATGAATCAACATATTCAAAAAGATAATAACTACAATGTAACCAATTCATATTTCAAGTAAAGAAAACATTGTAGAAATCATGCATTGCAATCTAGTGCGTTTACTAAAGTTTGTAGAGAATTATGTAATTTTTGCATTAGGATCCAATTCTCATGAGTAGAAGCTTTATGAAAAACAATGATGTGTGCATAAGGTGTTCTGATAAAAGTATACAAGTGAAATATTCAAAACACATGACATATGTAATGAAATAGTAACAACAATATTAAGATTGCAATCATATAATTACTTTCACACATCAATGTTAGAATAAAATTTCAAAGCGCATAAAAGGAGTTCAACTACTAAGGTGCTTCACCCACACAATGCTCATTAAGACTTATCAGGGAGCGAAGTATTGCTTGGGAGATCACATAAGCATTTTTATAAAAAAATTATTTTAGTGATCCGGTGTACAAATAGAAGTGATAAAAAGAGTATGTTTACACAAGACACTTTATAATTCTTTCCACGGTACTCAACCTCACAATGCTCATTAAGACTTATCAGGAGGGTGAGTAATACTTGGTGGAGTTATCTTTGGTTTTTTCTTTCAGATTTTTATTTTGGGCCAAAGGTCTGCGAATTCACTTGTTGTTGCAAACATTAATATTATTGAAATAACACTTCTATGTGTGCAAGAAATTTATTTTTGAAAGATGGTGTAGGTAATTTAGATATACAATTTAATGTGTTAAAACAATTACACTACACAATCATGCAAGACTAAGATTATGAGCACATGTAGATTACCAAAATAGTGAGTGTTGAAACCAGGACTTGGCTTCTTTGTGGAGCTCGGGCCCTCAATGAAGAGGGGCAGCTAGCACTTACTAATTCCTCGGAAGGAACCGACTGGAAGCTCGAAACTAAGGACAGACCATTGGTCGCAGCGAGGAGGTCCCATCACACACCCGGAAGATCTTTGAGCGCTTCCCCTCACAAGCCAAAGCTAAGACTGGGCACCTTGGAGAGCCTGAGAGCTAAACTAAGATAACCAAGGGAGGAAGAAGCTCAGAATGCTGAGATCAGAATCCTCTCCCAAGGTACCCTTCAAGGTCTATTTATAGTTTTTTAAGTCTGGTCTGCTAATATTGGGATTCTGCCTTACTTTTTTACTATACGCAGCCCAAAATGGTTTGCCAACAGCCAAACTCCGTTGTTTGGAGGGGCTAACTGCAGACCACCAGGGGTTTTTAGGCAAAAACGATCACAAACCCTTCCTGGGAGAGTCTCCCACGAGCACCTCTCTCGCGAGCCAAGAGGTTTGGCTCGCTTGTTTTCCCACGAGCGACCGACGAGGGCCTGGCCCGCTCGCCCGAAATGGTCGGCTGGCGAGAGCCCGGCTTGCCCTCCTTCATACTTCTTTCGTTTGTTGGTTCATTTATTTCTACCTTCCACATGGCGAAAACCGGGGTTGTACACAATCCCCGCTCTTCGCAAGGCTATCTTAGCCTCGTGAAGAAACGTCCAACCCCTGGTGTTCGCCAACCCCTTGATGACGTGGTGAAAATCTTTTGGTGGGTCCCATACCCACAGCTATAAATACCCTCCTCCCAGACCGATACATGGGCTTTTATCTCCTTCTTTCCCGTCTCGCTTCTCTCCACGGTCCCACTCAAGATGTTTACGAGGGAAGAGATACTGGCTTGTCTTAAAGCCTCGCAGGCGGGCCAAAAGTCCAAAGCTATTGCGCTCACATCTTGGATCTCTCTAGAACCTACTTCACCTCCGCCTCCGCCTCACACCAAGAAGGCAAAGACCATCCGGCGGTCGTCAAGAGAGGACGGGTCATCACCTTCGTCCTCACCTCCCCGCCACAAGCTTGCCTCATAGGTTCTGCCACAATACTCGATGATCATTATGATACCTTTTTAACTTTGCTTTCTCGCTCGCAGGACCTTCAAGCTGATAAAAGCCTTACCAGGCCATCTCCGACGGGGTCTCTCCCCGCGTCTCCCGGGGTGGATGATCCACCACCAGATGTGAGGAAAATTGATTTGAGAGCCTCACCTTCGTGCCCCGGTACGTTGTTTGTCATGCTCTCTATTACTCTTCTTTGGACGCTGACTCGCATTACTCCTTTTTGCAGAGTCCCATCCTCCCACCCCGGAGAGGCGAGTCCATACTCCGATGGGCTCGCCCCACCCACCGAAACAGAACATCATCACTCCGGGGTTCGGCGTTCTGGGCCAACGGAGCCCTGGCGGCTCGCTGCTCATCGAGCCCCAGGTCGCGAACATGCCGGCACACCGCCCCGGTTTAGGGATGTCTCTCACTCCGGCATTTATTGAATCCTTCCAAGGTCAGCCCGGTTCTTCTCGCGTGCGGCCCAGTACCGTTCTCATCTCACTGGGCTAGCAATTTCCGCTCGCTGCCTATTATATTGCTTCTTAGGATAATTCTTCACTCGCAGGTGTTCCTCCAACCCCGTCCACCGAGTCAGAGCACGGGGAGGTGGAGATGTACCCCCCTCCCTCGCCGGATAAGGTCGCAGACTTCATGGGTGATCCCAGCGACCTGGGGCAGATGAAGAGGCGAGTCACGGAGATATTTCAAAAACACACCTCCATGCTGCGAAAGCTGTATGGTCAGAATCGGATAGACCGGATCGCGTACGAAGAGAGGTTTGCCGCCATGGAGGACGCGAACGCCCGCGTCCTTGCCGAGGTGCAGCAGGTCGCTCGCAACGAGTTCACCTCACCTGGGGTGCACCTTGCACGAATCGAGTACTACATGCGGCTGATGAAGTGCGAGGTCCAGTCGGTCAGCGATTACCATTATCCCAGGGTTCCACCGCGCTCCGGTGTTTGAGGCCGAGGCCGCTGGAAATGGCATAATTATTAAACAGTTGTATTTTATTGTTACTTGTCTTTCACTATCGCAACCATTTTCCCCCGCCTCCGTGGGTTCTGAACAATTAGGGACGTTGTAATAATGATATTCTCGCCCGTTCGCGGGCTTTCTTTCTCTCTTTGCATAATAATTTTTTATCGCTATGACAGGAGTGTTTGTGTCTTGCTTTCTCGTTCGTATATGTCTGACTTACAATCTCGCCCTCACTATTTTTTGCTTTTTCTTTCTGCAGGTTTGGCTCGCCGGCAACGAACCAGGCGGCTTGGCCAGAAAGCCAACGTACTTGGAGCGTGTAAGGCCCCAAAAGGCCGGAAAATTACAACGTGATCCCGCTATCCGCACCCCCGATGCTTCGAATTCTCCCCGTCTTTCTCATTTCTATAAATAACTGCCAGCTTTTACTTTCTTACTACCGTATTAACTGCCCTCTAGCTTCTCTTTCCCCTTCCAGGTCCTCTCGCAAGTTTCGGCTCGCGCTCGCTTCTCTTTCCCCAGTTCCCAAACACTGTCATCATGGTTGTCGAGGGCAAAGCTGAAGGGCGAGCCAGGTGTGCCGGGGCTTTCCGCGACCACACCTTCAGCGCCTTGCTAACTGGTGATGAGTTCCTCACCGTCGTAGACAAGTATGTCCCTTCGGGGTATACCGCTCGCCTCCCGCCGAGCTCTTCCACCCTCAACGACCTGTCCGCTGATGAGCTCGCCATCCCCATCGCTCATTTTGAGAATGGGTTGCGAATCCCCCTCTGGTCAGAGGTTCACCAGGTAATTTATTCGATCCTCACCATCTTCACTCGCCTCGCTGGGAGCATGCTAACCATACCTTGGTGAATTTTTAGGTACTCAAGTACTACGACATCCTACTGAGCCAGCTGACGCCGAATGCGGTTGCCGTGATGGTCGCGTTCGCCTGCTACCAGCGGGAGGAGAAGATTGAGTTCAGCCTGCTCGTCTTTCGCAAAGTATTTTCCTTCCGCGCGTACAAGGATGGGATGACCCACATTACGCCAGCATGTCACTGTCTGCGAGACGGTGAACAAAGCCCATTACTGGCACCAAAAGTTCGTCCTGGTGAAGGGACCATCTAGCAACATCCCTTTCTCCCCCCTCCAACGGGATGACTCGACCTATCGCCCTCCCGCCTCGCTCGGTGGTGACGATATGAGGCTCTACCAATACCTGAATGGAAAAGACTCTGAGGTCGCCCACCTCTGGCAGAGGGTGGACTCGCTGTCGCCTGTCACGCAAGTGGAAGGTTTGGCTCGCACTCGCAAGCTTCTATATATTTTAATTTCTCGTTTTATCCGCTAACTCTTTCTTTGTGTTTGCAGGGGAGCGGGATCCTCCCATCAATCCCCCGCATGCGAGGAGCGCGACCCTCTCCTCTAGCACCCTAGCCATTGCAGTCGCTGATGCTTGTAGAGAACCCCTCAGCTCAACCTCGGGCAAGAAGTGTCCGTCGTCTGCGAGCCAACAAGCTGCGAAACCCCCCGCCAAGAAAAGAAAAAAGGATGCTCCTTCCACCACCAGGGGGAAAGAAGTCGTGGACCTCAGCAAGTCCGATGCTCCGCTTTTTCCACCTGCGGGCCAGAAGGCCGCCGATGGAGGAAGCTAGCCGTGGGGGGCCTCTGGCAGGCCCAACCCTTCCAGTCACAAAAACTTTGGCTTGGGGGCAAAACTCCCAGATGCCCTGGGCGAGCAGGTGCTCGCATGGGATCCTGACCTCAACAGGATCTCTTGCTCGTCTCTCCTCCCCTCCTGTGTTGAGAGAGACAAGGTGGGGGCGAGGCATTCAACCTCGCCTTTGGGCTATACAGTCGCGAGGACGCCGCCTACTTCAGCGCCCTGCGATCCAGGCTGCTGGTCAACGAGGCCATGCGAGCCCATTTCTGATCCATGGAGCTCAGCCACATGATAGGCCAGCGGTACCTCACCGTGGATAGGGATGCTAAGGAGATTCAGCATGAGCTCAAGGAGGCCTTTGAGGCGGCTGCGAGCCTCAAGGGGAAGGAGGCCATTTAAGAAGGTCTTCTCGCCAGCCTTTAAGGGGAAATGGTACGCCCTTCATACAGCCTCTACCTCGCTTGCCTTAACTTTTAGCTTGACTTACACTTTATCTTCTTCAGGATGCTGAGACTGCGAGACAACTACTCTAGCGGAATGCCGACCTGGAAGCATAGGTCACATTCCTCAAAGCAAACATTTGCGAGATGATAAGGGATGTGCTTCTGCCGCACCTCCGCGGGCCGGGGCTCGCCAATCCTCGCGAGATGAGAAGGAGGAGACCCGTCAGAATTCCATGGGCGTCGCCGACCTTGTCTTCGAGACCCTCAAAGGGGCCGGCTTGCTCTCTCCAGATGCCTTGGAGTTCAATATTGAGGACATCATCCCGGATCTGTTCGCGCCGATCCCGGAGCCGGACGACCGCGGGAGCGAGGAAGAGCAGTCCAGCGACTAGCATTAGCTTTCTACAATTCAATGTAAAAATTTTGTCTGGCGAGTTCGCCGTTATTTTGTAACATTTTTTAGAAAAGTAATCATGAAGTATTTTTCTATCTTGTGATTGTCTTCCTATCTTGCTCGCGTAAATACGCTTTTCTAGGCACGCATGAATACGTTTGTGTTCATACTTTTTCACATGCTCGCACCTTTAACGCTATTATTTATGCTCGCATTCGCATCCCTCTTATCGGGTGATTGTAGCAAGATTTACAATTTCATAGTGTTTTCCTTTAGTCTCGCTACCCTATCTCGCGCCTACCTAAGGAGGCGTTCACGTAGCTTCTCCCGCTTAGGAGTTTCATTAGAGGGACCACCTATTTTCTCTTGCGTTAAGTGTGGTCTCTTTCACACCACTGACTCGCCCAGTAGGATTCTTGCGAGCGGGATCAACGTTACCCTGCCTCACTCGCCTACCCACTTCGAGCGACCATCATTGCTCGTGATCCGCCATGTCGGCGGACCCCCCAGCTCGCCGATTGTAGGCATTGCATGTGAATTCTTCCAGCATTTTTTGCGAGCTAGGACTCGGCGCAACGAACCGTACTGCCACCGTGTCTAATCGTCTCGCAGTCACCCTTGGACTTGGTGTCTTATGTCAATGACGGTTTCATTCTTCTTCCGGGCGAGCCCTAGGGCTCGCCCTATCAAGGTCTTGAGAGGTTTGGCGAAGCAAAAACCCCTTAACATGAATGACTTATTCTCCAGCCTATCCAGAGAACAACCTGACCCACTGTCTATGAGAGCCCAGCAGCGGAATCGATCTGGGGCACTCCAGCACCAAAAACTTTCCACTTTGTCAGCCTCTCCAGAGATTAACCTGACCCACCGTCTATGAGAGCCCGGCAGCGGAATCGATCTGGGGAACTCCAGCACCAAATAATTTCCTCTTTGCCAGCCTCTTCAGAGATCAACCTGACCCACTGTCTATGAGAGCCCGGTAGCGGATTCGATCTGGGGCACTCCAGCACCAAAAACTTTCCACTTTGCCAGTCTCTCTAGAGATCAACCTGACCCACCGTCTATGAGAGCCTGGCAGCGGAATCGATCTGGGGCACACCAACAGCATTAACTTTCCACTTTGCCATCCTCTCCAGAGGTCAACCTGACCCACCGTTTATGAGAGCCCAGCAACAGAATCGATCTGGGGCACTCCAGCACCAAAAACATTCCACTTTGCCAGCCTCTCTAGAGATCAACCTGACCCACCATCTATGAGAGCCCGGCAGTGGAATTGATCTGGGGCACTCCAGCACCAAAAACTTTCCACTTTGCCAGCCTCTCTAGATATCAACCTGACCCACCGTCTATGAGAGCCCGGCAGTGGAATCGATCTGGGGCACTCCAGCACCATAAACTTTCCACTTTGCCATCATCTCCAGAGGTCAACCTGACCCACCGTCTATGAGAGCCCAGCAGCGGAATCGATCTGGGGCACTCCAGCACCAAAAACATTCCACTTTGCCAGCCTCTCCAGAGATTAATTCTGACCCACCCTCTATGAGAGCCCGACAACGGAATCGATCTGGGCCACTCCAGCACCCTACACTTTCCACTTTTTCAGCCTCTCCAGAGATCAACCTGACCCACCGTCTATGAGAGCCCGGCAGCGGAATCGATCTGGGGCACTCCAGTACCAAAAACTTTCCACTTTCCAGCCTCTCCAGAGATCAACCTGACCCACAGTCTATGAGAGCCCTACAGTGGAATCGATCTGGGGCATTCCAGCACCAAAATCTTTCCACTTTGCCAGCCTCTCCAGAGATCAACCTGACCCACCGTCTATGAGAGCCCGACAGCGGAATCGATCTGGGTCACTCCAGCACCAAAAACTTTCCACTTTTCCAGCCTCTCTAGAGATTAACCCGACCCAACGTCTATGAGAGCCCTGCAATGGAATCGATCTGGGGCACTTCAGCATAGAACATTTGAGAACTCCTGCTCAGAAAAAACCTTGAAACCAATATATGACGTATAAAACATACAACAGGTCAATTATGAAAACTTTACGGATAGAATTATTTTAAGTCATCGCCACTCCTGGCTAGGCCGAGGGGTACCCCGTCCACAACTCGGAGGTGGTACCCCCCTGACCTGAGTACCTTGTCTATAATATATGGGCCCTCCCAGTTGGGATTAAGCTTTCCCACCGCGACTCCTTTCCCCGCCGCGTCAACATTCTTCAGGTCTAGGTCCCCTTTTTCGAATTGTTTTATGCGGATATGCTTGTCAAAATACCGAGCCATCCGTCGCTTGACCTCCTCTTGCCGGATGGTGGCTAAGTCCCGGAGCTCTTCTACCAGGTCCAGAGACAGCCTTTGCTCCTCCCCGTTCTCCACTAGCCATTCCTCATCCCCTTTGCCCGCGGCGACCACCCTGGGGGACTTCACTTCGAACTCTACTGGCAGGACAGCCTTGGACCCTGATGAGTCCCATTTATATACACATTTATGGACTCATCTGGGCCGTATTTCTAGTTCATGCACTACACTTTAGGCATGTTTTTGATCATATTTGTTATTCCTTGCTAGGTGCACTCTTAGGCCCGTTTCGTTGTGCATTTGCTCTCCTTGTTAGTGGGGGTAAGCACATGGTGCTCCCCATCCCTTTCTCTATGTTTATCTAGTGCTGGATGTATTTTCCCAGCTGTTTTATCTTGTATACAGGTGGTCGGATCATCCAGTTTTCCCCTAGAATTCATGATTGTGTGCAACACACGGTCGTGCGTTTCCTTGACGCACGGACAGTTGTGGTCGTGCGTTCTCATCTGGGTAGAAAATGGAAGATCTGAGTTTGGTTGTGCGTTTTGACGCACGAGCGGAATTGCCCGTGTGTGAGTAAAACGCACGGTCGCATGTTTCTTCCTGTTTTTAGCTTTTCTGAATTTACCTGTGCGTTTTGACGCACGGGCATATTTGCCTGTGCGTGAGTAAATCGCACAGGCGGCGCATCTTTGTCTTCACTCCAGTTTTTATCATTAATTATCGCACGGGCAGCGCACGTTCGTGCGTTCACCCGTGCGTGACCAAAACTCTGCCTGTTTAGTATTTAAAGCAGGAAATGCTGCTACCAAAGGAGGCCCCCGATTCCCCTCGCGGGAAAAGCCAGGAATCCCGCCATTTTCGCCCTTTCCACCGGAGGAGACAAGAGGAGACCATTTCCAGCGATCTCCTTCGCCATTCCTCCATCCGGGAGCATTTGCAAGCATTCTCCGCCACTAGTTCAAGCATTCTTCGCCGAGGAGACCATAGAAGCGCTGAAGATCGTTGGAGCGGTGACAACCTCCTTCGAGTCCTCACACCATCTGAGGGCCGAGCCCAACAACCTCTCACTCCGGCCGAGAACCCAAGACGCAGTGATATCTTCTATGCGGTCCTTTCTAAACTTTGATGCTTGTGCTTTCTCTTTGTGTTGTTGTACAAACGCTTGTTAGGTTAATGTTATGGATCCTTGCTTGTGTTCATATGCAATGATGATGTGGTGGTGAGAATAGCTTTCGTTGTTGTTGTGATAGCCTAGGTTGTTTGTGTGTGAAGCCATCTAGCAATTGCTAGTGGTGATTTTGGCGAAGAGGTGAATACGACCCTCACAAAACCTCGCACTATGGCCACTCCATCCGCTTACTGAAGCGCGGATTTGCGGCCGCCGCACTCACCCACACCTTGCGAAGCGGTGCTTTTCGACCCGCATTTCTCTTATTTCCGCAATAGCTTAGGAATTCAATCACAACGCCCCTGTTTCACATTATTCGCTCGTGTAACAATCGAATCACCACACGTTTCGTTCACCAGAACCTGTATTCCTTTGAGATCGACATTCCGGGAGTTCCTCCCTATTTTATTACTTGAGTGATCGGTGCACTGCCGTCGTATCGCATTTCGTGCTTGCTAATTAGCGGTGCTGAAATCGCGCATCAAGTTTTTGGCGCTGTTGCCGGGGAGTGCAGGCGTGATGAGATGTTGGTTGTGAATCGATTGTTTTCGATTGAGTCTTTTATTTTCTTTAATTTATTCTTTAGTATGCTATTTTTTTCTTCTGTGTGATGTGGGCGCATTTGAATATTCGATGTCGTTGGTGTGGGGACACATCCCACGTTAGTGATAGGTGTCCCAAAGAGTATGATGTCGTTCAGAAACCGTACGGAGCCCATAAATCTCTTGGCAACTCTACTGCGCCTCTGTTGTCGCACTTTTATGCGGCTGCCGCACCTTGGGTGTCGGTGAAGCCGGTGAAGCAGTGTTTATTTTGCAAAAGTAGAGAGCATGCCTTGAAGGACTGTGCTGATTACCTTCGCCAACTGGAGGATGACGATGAGCCGGATATCTGGATCGTCCCATCTTTGAATTCTGCGAGCACATACTCTTCCTCTGGTTACGTGTCACTTCCACCTTCACTTTTTGAAGGCTCTGGAATCGACACGTGCATCAGTGTCCCTCAAGACTCTGTTTCTGACGCGACCCCCCATACCTCTTCGGTTAATATACCACTTTGCGTGGATTTGTGCCCTTGTGTGGAGAGTGAGTCCGAACTCTCAAGTAACACGTTTTCTCCCACTATGCAAAAAACTACATCTATTTCTGATGTTTTTGTTGAGACCAAGTTGCAGGATGGTGCAGACCTGCGCAGTGTCGTGCCCACTCTCATGGAGGCGGACAGTCTCGATTGTGCTGAAGCAACCATTTCGGTCCAGTGCGAGAAAGTCCAAGTTATAGAGAAGTCCATTGCGTGCGCTGCTGAGTCTAGTGAAATCGTCGATGATATCATCAGTTTGTCATTACCGCGCCCTATGGGGGATGAAGCCGGGATTATCCCCTCATATGAGATTTCTTTTAGTTTTTCTTCTATTTTATCTCCTGACCCTGCTATTGTATCTTCTCCTCTGCAGGACCACATTGTGGAGCCAGTTCCGTTGGTGTATGAGCTTGTAACAAGGTCTAGCGTTGAGAGGAATCAGGTGCAGGTGGAGCTAGATATGGTGAGCTTCACAACACATATTGTGCCCTTGCCTGATATTCATATCAGGCATTATTTTCTCACCGATATTTGGGCAACTGTTCTATCTTTGTTTCGGTACCTGTTGCGGAAACATGAGCGCGAACAGTTACCTGACCATTTTCGCTTTCATCCACCTATTAGTTAATCTGCATTTTAAGTGCTTGAATAAGTCCCGTTGGGGGGACATGTAGCCTAACAGTTATCTAGGTATAGGAGTAGCTAATTTAGATTTTATCATCTTTAGTTTTAACTTCTTTTTGCTTTCTGCAATTGGTATCTCTTGTTTTTGAGAGTTTTTCGTGCGCCACACGCCCTGTGGAGTTAGTAGTTAGGCAATTGTTGTCGTCGTGTTCTTCCCTGTTCTCTTCGCGGATTGGCGCCCATTTGGGAGTTGAGCCTCCTGTTGCCCCTGCCAGAGCTTCTACATCGCGACGTAGGCGGATGCGTACTCCTCCTCCTCCTCCTTCGCAGTCTCCTCCACCATCTTCCCCGTGATTGTCTTGATGCAGCTTCCTAGGCGTTTAGTTATTTTGTAGTTTTATTACGTTTAATCTATCTTAGATGTACTCTTGGAGGATACTGTTCCGGATATTATTCTGCTAGTGCATCATCCCTAGGGTGTGGTTTTGGACAGCTTCAATTCTCTGATATAGTTGTTTTTCATTGTTGTATTGATTGTCTCTGCTGCATATTGATGAGTCCAATTTATATAGTGATTTCCGGACTCATCTGGGCTAGTTTTCATGCACTTGCACTTCATTTTAGGCCTATATTCAATTCTATTTGATCACGTTGCCCATTTCATTGCTTAGTGCACATTTATGCCCATTGTGGTGTGATTTCATGTATTCCTGTGGTTTAGTATATTTTCATGCAGGTCCAAGGGTTGTGCATCACTCGGGATGGGTTCTGGGGGATTTTCGGTCGAAAAAGCCACTGGTCGTGCGTTTTCCTTTGCGCATGACCAGGCGCACGACCACTGGTCGTGCGTTAATTCCCTCCCCAGATTAAGCAACGGCACACGATCATTGGCCTTCTTCGCACACGACCACTGGTCATGCGCCGCTGACCGTGCGCAATTTTGCAGTTCAAGCCTATACTACAGGTTCTTCGCGCACGATCAGAGGCATTCCTTCGCGCACGACCATTGGTCGTGCGCCTGATCGTGCGCGTTGTTTATTTCTGCTCCGCCTATAAATAGGCAAGCTCGATTTTAGGTCGGGATCCATCTCCCGACTCCGTCCAGCTGCGTCGTTTCCTGTTCCAGAGCTCCCATTTCGCTCCTCCATCGCCGCCCACCATCTGGAGGTGCTTCGGACATACTCTCCACGCCAATCTCTAGCCAGAGTATCCTCTCGACCTCCTCCATCATTCAGAAGCTTCCAAGCTCCATTTCAACGGATTGTGCACTATATCCTTGGAGTTCTCCGGCAAGATCATGGCTGAAGGCTATTGACGAAGAAGACGGGTCAATTGGGAGGTAGTGACAGCCCTCTTCTACCCCGGACGGCAGTTGAAGACCGAGCCCGGACGAGGATTGACAACCCTAGATTCCGGACGTGAATCTCCAACAAGTCTTCGTGCTTCGGTTGTAATCTTACCTCCTCCTTGTTATTTTTGCTGATTCTATTTGATATGTTTGGTTGTATGTTTCTTTACGAATGATGTCCATAAACCCTAAATGTTATTAGTGTATTTTTCCATAGTTTTGTGGTTATCTTTGTGGTTTATGTGAATTGAGGAGCGCCCCATTCCATCCTCCATCCCGCCGTCACGTTCGTGTGCCGCACTAGCAATTGCTAGTGGCGTGCTTGTCGAAGAGGTACTTGCGACCCTCATCTGTATGCCTACTCTTCCATCCGCCTAGCGAAGCGTGGCATAGCGGCCCGTGTAATCCATCCGCCTAACGAAGCAGTGCGCTCAAGGCTTGCACAGTTCGATTCCTCCATTCTCTCCACTCCATCCGCGAGCCTACTCGTCCATCCGCCTAGCGATTCGGTGCATTGCGGCCCGTGTAGTTTCCATCCCGCCTGGCGAAGCAGTGCGCTCAAGGCCTGCATAGGAGTAGTCATAGCTATTTTTATTTTGTTTTCCGCAATCCAAACCAAGCCTCCCGCAATCCATCCGACCTTAAGGACTTCAATCTCAAGTCCTCCTCAATAGTCAACTCCACCTTACTGTGTTCCTTCCAAGATCGATACTCGGGGATTTACTCCTCGTTTTATATTACTTGAATGACCGGTACACTGCCGTTTCGTGCCGCAGTCGAGCTACCGCCTATAGCGGTGTGCGAGATTTGCGCCATCAAGTTTTTGGCGCCGTTGCCGGGGAACACAGACGTGTGAATTTTCTGGAGAGGGAGAATCTGAGAGAGAAGCCCTTCCATTTGTAAATTGTGTCGTTTATTTTTATTTCAGTTCATTTTATTCTATTTTCCTATTTTTAAATATGTTGTTTAGTAAATTACTGTTAGGTGTAACAGTTTGCACGATAGTGTCTTTATTTTGAATCTTGCTATCTCCATATAATGTGGGCTGCATTTAATATTCGTTGCCGTTTATGTGGAGATATTTCTCACGCTAGTGATAGATGCCCTACGGAAGATGGTGGGCATAATTCTCGTGGCCCGGTGTACGGAGCACCATTTTCCTATGGTTTTTCATGCCCTGTGCCCAAGTCTTATGGCCACTCGTCCTCGCCGCATACACCATTTTTATATTCCTCCCCGGCCCCTCAAGGACCAAGGAGTAATATAAAACGGTGCTTGTTCTGTCAAAGCATGGATCACGCCCTGAAGGACTATGCTGAGTATCTTCGCCAATTGGATGAGGATGATGAGCCGGATATCCGGATCATCCCGAGTCCTACTTCCGGCAGCACACCTTCAACATCCGGTTATGTGTCTGTGTCACCTTCATCTTGTGAAGGGTATGATGTGGACACAGTCACCAGATGCGTGGCTGATCTAGGCTCTGACATGGCCGAGCCTATCTCCCCTGTGCATCCATCACCTAGCGTAGATTTGATTCTTTGTGAGGAATCAGTGCTTGACCTTTATCCAAGCACCATTCCTTCCCCTGTTGTGCATTCTACTACGCTCGTCTCTGACGACATTGTTGATGATTTGTCGCAAGATGAAGCTGGCGATCTATGTATTGTGCCTACTCCTATGTTGGAGGACAACCTTCTAGGTGAAGAGGAGCTTTCCTCAGCACCGGTGGAGGAAGTCCAAATCCTAGGCATGGCCCTTGTTGATCCCGCCGAACCTTGTAGCATTGATGACAATGCAAGCATTATTTTACTTTCCCAACCTATTGGGAGTAAGTCCGGGACCACTCCCCCGCTTGATTTTTATTTATGTTCTTCTTCTCTTTTATTTCTTGACCCCCCTTCTGCTATATCTGAGCCTATGCAGGTTGAGTCTTCGCAGGTACTTCAGGAGGACTTGGAGCATTCTGCTCAAGTCAATGATGAGTGTATCCTCTCATGTGAGGAGGTTTATCCCCCCTCCATAGAGGAAGCCTCATTCATTTCCTTCTCCTCCTGCAGACCTGATGTGGATGACACCTTGCTTGGCAAGGATTTTTTGTGTGAGATGAGTGAGGCTTATTCCTCCTCATCTTACATTCTGTTTCCTCTACCTGTGCGTTGCAGGTATTATTATACAGGTAGAGGGGTGACTGTTTTATCGCCGTATCGGTACCGGCCACCGAAACGGATAATGGAACAGTTACCTGTGCATTTTCTATTCCATAGGCCCATTAGCTAGAACTCGTAAAGTTTTGAATAAGTCGTGTTGGGAAGACAATAACCCCAGTATTTATCTTATTTTTTTTTCTTGCATTGTATTTTTCGTTAAGTAGAATAGTTAGTTAAATTTCAATTCAGTTTTAGTTTTTCTATTTTTTTTTTATTTTTGCGGAGCTCACCCCTGCAGGTCATTCCAATGGAAGGCGGTGGTCGCGATTCTTCGTATGGCGGAGGTGCGGCTTGGTCTTGTTCTACACGCGTCTTCTGGTATGCTCATTTGCTGAGCATTGGGTACCCTCTTCCCCCAACTTTGTCTTAGAATATCTTAATGCATAGTTTAAGTCTGGGGGAGAGCTAATATCTGTTACCCAAAGCACGTGCACACTGCTTATGCATACTAGAAGCTTTTATTGATTTATTTTGTTTAGATCATTGCATCACACACCACTTGCACCCACTTGAGCGTGTGCTTAGCTGTTTGCGTGCCGCGAGTTAAACTCATTTCTTGAGCAAGGTTCGGGCAAATCATTGTGCTGGCTTTTAAATTATATAGTGGAGTAATATGTTGACTCTGGTGTTCCTAGTCTAATGCTTTTGTGAGCATAGAGATTTGTGTAGATTAGATTCCTTTTTATACTAGTAGTCTTATACATTTCTATTAGTGTAAGTAATGTTTGCTCTACTCAAATTGTGAATCCGGTTTGAATCAAAAGGTAGCATATGGGTGTGTGTAAATTATCGCTAGACGTGTATTGCTTGTGTCGGGAGGAAGGATAACCATTCTCAGTGACTAAGAACTCGCCCCAAGCGATTCTTGAAGCATTGGCATAGGATAATTCTGTTGCGCAAGAATGACGTAGGCCATCATTTTGGCCTGGTTGAGCCTTTGTGCCAATCCTGATATCTTATCCTCGTTAGCCCATTTGTGCCTACCCCATCCCTTTGATTCAGCTCCACATTTTATTCCACCAAAACCAAAAAGCCGATCCTAGTCACATACCCAAAGCTGAGCTTTAGCTGTTTTCACATTTGTATTTTGGAATGTTGATGTGGTGATGTTAAATTTGGAGATGTGGTTGTACTCCCTTGAACATTTGCTGAATTTAAAAAATATAAAATTAGAAGAAGAAATGAAATGAGAAAAAAAGAAAAGAAAAATGAGAATGAGTTTAATTGAAAATCTATTTGAGATATGTATTTTGGAGTAGGCGGTGCACATACCCATGCGTTCAAGTCCAAGTCTGGGGGTGTGGTGCATCCGCGTGTTTTTGTAGCTGCGGTGATAGAGTTATTGTTTAAGCACATTTGGGTTGGGTGCTTTAAGCCGTCCTGTTTATCATTGTTTACCTCACTGTAACCCAAGCCTCATGAAAAACCTTAAGCCCTACCGACTCACGCTATGAACTAATCTAGTGCTGTGGAGAGAATGTGACCGGGCGATCTTATGGTCTCTGACACCGATGGATTTCGGTGGAGTTTGTCCCAAACCCTAGCCTGGGCAATACTCATCTCAGCGTGTATTTTACTTTCCCCGTATGCGTGACCGATTGATTCACCGTGATTCACATTTATGAGTAGTAGTAATATTTATTTACTCCATTAGAAGCATATAAACTATGTGTATAATTAGAAACCTTATCCACTATTTCTCTATGCACTTGGGTATGCGACTTCGCATGGTACTCCTCGGTGTAATTTTTAGCTAGCTATTTATTTTTTCCCCGCCTGCTTAGGATGTGTTTGCTCGGGACGTGCAAACAGGTAAGTCTGGGGGTGTGATGAGTCCAGTTTATATAGTGATTTCCGGACTCATCTGGGCTAGTTATCATGCACTTGCACTTCATTTTAGGCCTATATTCAATTCTATTTGATCACGTTGCCCATTTCATTGCTTAGTGCACATTTATGCCCATTGTGGTGTGATTTCAGGTATTCCTGTGGTCTAGTATATTTTCATGCAGGTCCAAGGGTTGTGCGTCACTCGGGATGGGTTCTGGGGGATTTTCCGTCGAAAAAGCCACTGGTCTTGCATTTTCCTTCGCGCATGACCAGGCGCACGACCACTGGTCGTGCGTTAATTCCCTCCCCAGATCGAGCGACGGCACACGATCATTGGCCTTCTTCGCGCACGACCACTGGTCGTGCGCCGCTGACCGTGCGCTATTTTGCAGTTCAAGCCTATGCTACAGGTTCTTCGCGGACGATCAGAGGCATTCCTTCGCGCACGACCATTGGTCGTGCGCCTGATCGTGCGCGTTGTTTATTTCTGCTCCGCCTATAAATAGGCAAGCGCGATTTTAGGTCGGGATCCATCTCCCGACTCCGCCCAGCTGCGCCGTTTCCTGCTCCAGAGCTCCCATTTCGCCCCTCCATCGCTGCCCACCATCTGGAGGTGCTCCGGACATACTCTCCACGCCAATCTCGAGCCGGAGTATCCTCTCGGCCTCCTCCATCATTCAGAAGCTTCCAAGCTCCATTTCAACGGATTGTGCACTATATCCTTGGAGTTCTCCGGCAAGATCATGGCTGAAGGCTATTGACGAAGAAGACCGGTCAATTGGGAGGTAGTGACAGCCCTCTTCTACCCCGGACGGCAGTTGAAGACCGAGCCCGGACGAGGATTGACAACCCTAGATTCCGGCCGTGAATCTCCAACGAGTCTTCGTGCTTCGGTTGTAATCTTACCCCCTCCTTGTTATTTTTGCTGATTCTATTTGATATGTGTGGTTGTATGTTTCTTTACGAATGATGTCCATAAACCCTAAATGTTATTAGTGTATTTTTCCATAGTTTTGTGGTTATCTTTGTGGTTTATGTGAATTGAGAAGCGCCCCATTCCATCCTCCATCCCTCCGTCACGTTCGTGTGCCGCACTAGCAATTGCTAGTGGCTTGCTTGTCGACGAGGTGCTTGCGACCCTCATCCGTATGCCTACTCTTCCATCCGCCCAGCGAATCGTGGCATGGTGGCCCGTGTAATCCATCCGCCTAACGAAGCAGTGCGCTCAAGGCCTGCACAGTTCGATTCCGCCATTCTCTCCACTCCATCCGCGAGCCTACTCGTCCATCCGCCTAGCGATTCGGTGCATTGCGGCCCGTGTAGTTTCCATCCTGCCTGGCGAAGCAGTGCGCTCAAGGCCTGCATAGGAGTAGTCCTAGCTATTTTTATTTTGTTTTCCGCAATCCAAACCAAGCCTCCCGCAATCCATCCGACCTTAAGGACTTAAATCTCAAGTCCTCCATAATAGTCAACTCCACCTTACTGTGTTGTTTCCGAGATCGATACTTGTGGATTTACTCCTCGTTTTATATTACTTGAATGACCGGTACACTGCCGTTTCGTGCCGCAGTCGAGCTACCGCCTATAGCGGTGTGCGAGATTTGCGTCATCACATATCCCTTTTCATGATGAATGTCAGTGCAGACTGTATTATCTTTGTTTTTGCGGGTGTAGAGATGTCAGTTTGCAGGTATGGCAACATCTTTGGCGGACCCATTGGTGCTAGCTCTCGCTTGGTGGATGCGGAAGGAGAAAAACTTAAAGAAGGAACTACTGCACTTCTGGCATGCTCTTTTATGAGCATAGGTCCCCTCTACCCCTATTTTCCCTATTCCTGAATTGTCTATTTTATTTTGTTTTGATCAAGTCTGGGAGAGAGAGCGAGCTGTGCACGTGCACACACTTTGCATGGCATATTAGAATGTGCAGAGTTAGGATTTATCATTTTGTTGCACACATTGCATACACTTGCACCTAGTTCACGCGCACTTGATCACGCACGCTTATTGGATATTGTTGCGAGGTTCCCCGCTCGTAAGAATTGGATTGTTAGTCTAGGAGTGAGGAGTAGAGAAAAATGTTGACTCGAGTAGTGTTCTAGTCAAATGCTCCCGTCACGCCTAGAAATTCAATTCGAGTAGAATAAAATTCAAAGTTATAATTTAATTATTTCTATTATAGTAGCTGCAATTTATTTTACTTTAGTGGTGAATCCGGTGAATTCAATGGTAGCATAAGGTCGAGTGTAGCTGGACTAGTAGTAGATTATTACTAGGGTCGGAAGGAAGGACAACCTTTCTCGGTGGCTAGAACTTGCACTAGGCTACTCTTGAAACGATTGCGTTGAAGTACTCATTATAAAATGTGATATTGGCCATTTCTTGATCCGTTTGTGCTTTTGAAATCCTTACCAACGTAATCACCTTTGCAAACCAACTTGAGCCTACCTTTCCTCCTTGTTTAGCTCCACTAAAATTTCACCAAAGCCATAAGGCCAAACCTATTTTCGCACCAGCTTTTGAGCTGAAAGAAATTTATTTATCGATCGCATTTGGTGTTATCTCTGTGGTGTATGGCATCTTTGAATTAGCTAAAGGAGCCGTTTTTATTGTGCCTACAAAAGTTATTCTGTCGAGAAGAGAAAAGAAAAGAAGAAAAAAGGGCTGTTCAAAATGAATACTCTATCGACAAATTCAAATTATATTTGGCTTAGCACGCACCTAGTGTTCAGTTGAAGTCTCGGGGTGTTGTGTAATTCTTGAAAATGTTGTATTGGTGATTGTAATTCTTTTGAGTGCTCAGTTTATGTTGAATGTGATTCCCATCGTCCTTCTACTTATCTAGCCTAAACTAAACCTAAGCCCAATCCTAACCCATAAGTCCTATTGATTTTAGATACGAGTCGTCTCATGCAGTAGAGAGAGTGTGAATGTGCAAGCCTATGGACACCGACTTTGATGGATTTCTTAGGAGTTTGTCCCGAGCTTTGATTCGAGTAAAACTCTACTCATTAGTCACGCTATTTTCCCTTTTGCGCGACCGAAAGATTCACCGGGATTCACCATCCAAGTAAAGTAAATTTCAAATTACTGTTCTAGAAATAGTTAGATATAATCTTGAGTTTAATTCTATTCTAATGTATTTCTATGCACGTGTGCATGCGACTTCGCTTAGGTCTCTACCGCTCAAACTCACTCTAACATCCAATTGTTCCGACAGGAGAGCTGATTATTTTGCCCGAGACGTGCAAATGGTTAAGTCTGGGGGTGTGATGAGTCCCATTTATATACACATTTATGGACTCATCTGGGCCATATTTTTAGTCGAAGCACTACACTTTAGGCATGTTTTTGATCATATTTATTATTCCTTGCTAGGTGCACTCTTAGGCCCATTTCAGTGTGCATTTATGCTCCTTGTTATTGGGGGTAAGCACATGGTGCTCCCCATCCCTTTCTCTATGTTTATCTAGTGCTGGAGGTGTTTTCCCAGCTGTTTTATCTTGTATACAGGTGGTCAGATCATCCAGTTTTCCCCCAGAATTCATGATTGTGTGCAACGCACGGTTGTGCGTTTCCTTGATGCACGGACGGTTGTGGTCGTGCGTTCTCATCTGGGCAGAAAATGGGAGATCTGAGTTTGGTCATGCATTTTGACGCACGAGCGGAATTGCCCGTGCGTGCGTAAAACGCATGGTCGCCTTTTTCTACCTGTTTTTAGCTTTTCTAAATTTACCCGTGTGTTTTGACGCACGGGCGGATTTTCCCGTGCGTGAGTAAATCGCACGGGCGGCGCAGCTTCGTCTTCAAGCCAGTTTTTATCATTAATTATCGCAAGGGCAGCGCACGATCGTGCGTTCGCCCGTGCGTGACCAAAACTCTGCCTGTTTAGTATTTAAAGCAGGAAATGCTGCTACCAAAGGAGGCCCCCGATTCCCCTCACGGGAAAAGCTAGGAATCCTGCCATTTTTGCCCTTTCCACTAGAGGAGACAAGAGGAGACCATTTACAGCGATCTCCTTCGCCATTCCTCCATCCGGGAGCATTTGCAAGCATTCTCCGCCAGTAGTTCAAGCATTCTTCGCCGAGGAGACCATAGAAGCGCTGAAGATCGTTGGAGCGGTGACAGCCTCCTTCGAGTCCGCACACCATCTGAGGACCGAGCCCGGAGAGAGCCCGACAACCTCTCACTCCGGCAGAGAACCCAAGATGCGGTGACATCTTCTATGCGGTCGTTTCTAAACTTTGATGCTTGTGCTTTCTCTTTCTATTGTTGTACGAACGCTTGTTAGGTTAATGTTTTGGATCCGTGCTTGTGTTCATATGCAATGATGATGTGGTGGTGAGAATAGCTTTCGTTGTTGTTGTGATAGCCTAGGTTGTTTGTGTGTGAAGCCATCTAGCAATTGCTAGTGGTGATGTTGGCGAAGAGGTGAAGATGACCCTCACAAAACCTCGCACTGTGGCCACTCCATCCGCTTACCGAAGCGCGGATTCGCGGCCACTACACTCACCCACACCTTGCGAAGCGGTGCTTTTCGACCCGCAGTTCTCTTATTTCCGCAATAGCTTAGGAATCCAATCACAACGCCCCTGTTTCACATTATTCGCTCGTGTAACAATCGAATCACCACATGTTTCGTTCACCAGAACCTGCATTCCTTTGAGATCGACATTCGGGGATTTCCTCCCTATTTTATTACTTGAGTGACCGGTGCACTGCCGTCATATCGCATTTCGTGCTTGCTAATTAGCGATGCTGAAATCGCGCATCAGACCCGTAGGAGAGCTTGAATGGGGTCTCCCCGGTGGCCGTGTTCGGAGTGGTTCTTGTTGAGTTTTGTATCCATAATAACCTTGATTTGTATGAAGTCATCTTTCAACCAAGATTGAATTGCTTGTGTATTTGATATGCTTTTGTAGTATTGTTCTTGCAAGTTCACATTGCTAAGTGTAGACCAATGTCAGGTCACAATGGGTCAATGAGCACAGTTTCATATAATGAAATTCCTCATTGTGTGGGACATGGGGTTGACTCATGTGTGATCTCTTTATTGGGATACACTTCATTTTCAAGACAATTGAAGTTCATGGTTTGGAAGTGCAGCTGGTGACCAAGTGTGGAAGAAAGAAAATTTCCTGAAATTTTCCTCATTCAAGTTTTCGAGATGTTAAGGTATTTCTCGAGAGTTTCAAGTGATTTCTTGAGAGTTCTTTAGGAGCTTTCGAGAAATCTCTATAGTTCTCGAGGAGTATTTCTCAGCGGTCGAGTAATCGTTTTCAGCACTTGAAAAGTCTGTCTCAGCGGTTATTTCTCGAGAAGTCTTTAAAAGTTCTCGAGAAATCCTTGAGTTCTCGAGAAGTCTTTCTCAGCGGCTCCCTTCTATCTGAAAGTATATCTCGAAGTTAATTTCTCGAGAAGTCTTTCTCTCTTTGAAAAGTTTTTTTCCTTATCATTTCTCGAGAAGTCCATCGTTTCTCGAGAAGTCTTTTTCAAGCCTCTGAAATTCTCTTCCATGGCTTTTCTCGAAATCAAGCTTCTATCTCTCGAGAAGTTATATATTTCTCGAGAAGTTTGATTCTCGTTCTTCTCGTGACTTTTGTCTGTTTGACATTACGTATTTTCCGTCTGTCTGATGTAACCGCTTTCTTTGTTTCGTTAAGGTTAATCCTTTTCTATTTTTATCATTAAGACTTTGTATATATAAGGCTCTCTCTCTTAGGATTAAGAAGAAGTATCATTGAGAGGATTATTATTGTTGAATCTTTAATCACTTTCGTGACCTAATCTTTCCATCCGATTCAAGAAGAACGAAAAGTGCCGCGCTCATCGCCAATTGTTGGAGATCGATCTGAAGTTCTGAGTTATCGTCTCTAGTGGAAGAAAAGTTTCGATCGATCCTCTCTTCTTCATCTACAGTATCTGTTGGATCAAATCGAATCGTGGATGATCAGATCTGTGTCATTTTTCAAGTCTTCCTCATCGACATCACGTCTAAGCCTTTCAAGTCTCAAGAAGGAAGAAGATCTCAAAAGAGTTTTCAGATCTGTTCATGAATTGATAAGTGTTATATCATTCTTTTATTTCATTTGATTGTAGGAGAGTTTTTCTCCGATTTGTAGGAGAGGTGTTCTCCGAGTTGTAAGAGAGGTTCTCTCTGAGATTGTAGGAGATTTGTCTCCGAGTTGTAGGAGTGTTGACTCCGAGATTGTAGGATCATTCTTGATCCGAGTTATAGTGAAGTAGTCAAGTCTAGTTGTGGTGCTAGATTGGCGAGGCCGGCAACTGGAGTACCCAAGAACGGGGAACCACTATAAATCTCTTGCTTCGTCTGTGTTTGTGATTTGCTT
Organism: Dactylorhiza incarnata; assembly: GCA_033032865.1. Lineage (NCBI taxonomy): Eukaryota > Viridiplantae > Streptophyta > Magnoliopsida > Asparagales > Orchidaceae > Dactylorhiza > Dactylorhiza incarnata. Next base: position 11,873,264 of record JAWHQI010000015.1, read on the forward strand.
TCTGTGTGTTCTTGTTATCAAGATTTTTATTCCGCAAAAGTCGCAGTTATCACCTATTCACCCCCTCTAGGTGATTTAGGTTGGCAACTAGATATTACAATTGGTATCAGAGGGTCGCTGTTCTTTAAAGGTTAACACCTTGAATAGGATCTATCCAATCTAGTTGCTAGCAAATCATGGAAAGAAGCAAGGAAACTTCCTCATTGAAATTGCCAATATGCACAAAGGCTAATTTTCCTATGTGGAAAGAAAGTGTCAGATTTTACATGGAAGCCGCAGACCCAAGACTTTTCCAAGTCGTGGAAGAAGGCCCTCATGTGCCAATGACTGCCTCAACAATTGACCCTACCATTCAAGTTCCAAAGAATATGATGGACTTAACAAAGGATGAAATCCCTCTCATTGCCCTTGATAAAAAGGCGAAGAATATAATTGCTTGTGTGGTGGACGACTCCATGTTACAAAATCTAATCCATTGCAAGTCAGCCAAAGATATGTGGACATCCTTAATAGTTCTTATGGAAGGTACTGAAGAAGTAAGGGATGACAGAAGATCTCTTCTAAATCAAGAGTACGAGGCATTCAAGCAAAGTAAGAAGGAGTGCATTGCTGATGCATACGAAAGATTCTTTAAAATCGTTAACGGCCTAAGAAATTATGGTCGGGAATTTACTAATGGTGAAGTGAATGACAAATTCCTGCGATCCCTGATGAAAGACTAGGATAGCAAGATAGTTGCAATCAGGGAGTTTGGAAAGTTACCAAACCCAGACCCACAGAATCTGTTTGGGAAGTTATTATCCCATGAGTTGCAAATGAATATTCCCAAAACAGAAGAAGACGGGAATAAGATTTCAAGCAAGGAAAGGACCTTGGCTATTTAGGACGAGAGTTCCAGAAAAAGCAGAGCCTTGTCTCCAATTAGAGCACAAGAATCTGGTAATGAAAAAGAATCTGAAGCCGGCTCCTCCAGTTCTGAAATGTCTGATGGGGAGTTTTCTCTAATCTCCCGACAGTTCAAGAAATTACTCAGTAAAAGAAGGCACATGAAGAACAAGTCTTCCTCCTCTGACTAAAGACATACTCGACGTGATGGTGATCATCACAGAAAGGGTTCTAGCAATCATGACAAGTATAAGACTAAAACTAGTAAACATATTTCTTCTGATATAATTTGTTATTGCTGTAATAAGCCAGGGCACATGATTGATAAATGCCCTTATAAGAAGAAAGAGGGTGGAAGAAAAGATGAAAAGAAAATGACCTTCGTGAAAAATAAGACTGAAGAAAGCCTAGTCGCCAAAAAGTCCAAAACTTTAAGCGACAGTGACTCAGAGAAATCAAGTAGTGAAGAAGAAGCCTACTTCGGGCTGATGGCCATTACTGACGATGAAGAAGAACCCCCATATACCGGGAAGGTAAATTCTCACACCACCTTATCCGATTCTGATTATGCCTCAGCTGAACAAAAGGATTACCCCTCATATGATGACTCAAACCTCATGACCCAATATACTGAAATGCTCAAAAGCTTTGACAGATGCCGAAAGGTAGTCAAAATTCAGGCCAAGGAGATCATGCCTCTCAAAGAAGTGGAATCTAATCTGAGAAAGGAAGTTGAACAACTTTCTTCCTTCAGAGAGGAAATCCAAGTCTTGAAAGACAAGATCAAAAGCTCGGATGAGCTCCTTGATCGGAGAGAGGACTCCATCAAAGTTCTGGAAGAACAGCTAGCCGCTGAGAAGAGGCTGGTTGAAAAGTTTTCACAACCTAAAACCATTCTTCCAATCATTGATACCTTCTCTGCTAAACAGGTAGCAGTGGTTTAGGTCATGTGGCTGGTCCTAGTAATTCTTCTAAGGGCACCCTTGCCAAGAAGAAAAATAAGAATGCTAAGAAAGCTACCGTCGAAGAGAAAGGGAAAGCCCATCAAGATCAAGTGGAATTTAAGAAAGTTCACTTTCCTACAAATGTCTATGATATGGAGTGCACTTATGGTCACTTGACACGACCAATTTATTTTGCGCCTGTCAATGACTATAAGGGGTGGGCTCGTCCTCAAAACCTCGGTGAAAGTGCTTTCAAGGCACCTTATCAAGAGATTAATCTGAGAGATTATGGTCCTTATGTTCATGGTCCGAGTGCTATGAGAGCACCAATAGTGAAGGTTGTTGCACCCAAGCCTAAGGAGAAAGCACTACCATGTGTGTGCTGTACTCATGAGGCATCCTCACTTAGAAGGATTGCTCCTGCCAAAACTAACGTTCAAAAAGTTAAGCAGGAGAACACTAAGATAAGGTACAACAGGTTTAACTGTTGGTGTTGCAGAAAAATAAGTCACTTTGTCGTAGATTGCTGGTTCAATTCCACTTATTTCAAGAGACCACAAGTAAACATTGCTAAAAAGACCACTCGCAATGTTAACGTTCATCGTGGTGCTCAACTAACAAGGGACCAAGGACCCAAATTAGTTTATGCTCCTAAGGCAAAGTAATTTGTTTTTGCAGGTATGTCCAAAGGCCAACAAAAATCCTATCTGGTATTTGGGTAGTGGTAGTTCTCGACATATGATCGGAACTAGAAGCCTCTTACAGAACTATATTCCAGTTGTGAACGGTCCAAAAGTCATTTTTGTGGATCCGACAGAGGAATAACAAAAGGCTACGGTACTATCTCTAATGGTAATGTATCTTTTCAGATGTAGCTTATGTGGAAGGATTAGAACATAATCTGATAAGCAAAAGTCAACTTTGTGATAAAGGATACATTGTTAATTTTTGTAAAGATAAGTGTTTGATAAAGTCGACAGAAAATTCGGAAACGATTTTATCAGGCACTCGTTGTAGAAATATATTTTGTTTAAATTTTCTTTTGTTTATCCTCTTCTACACTAGTTTGTCTTTTAGCAAAAGATAGTGCATCTCTTGCTGCTCAATGGCACAAGAGATTAGCACATATAAATTTCAAAACTATAAATAAATTATTTTCACAAAACTTAGTGCGTGATGCGCCAAATATTAAGTGCATTAAAGATAGACCTTGACATGCTTGTGTAAAAGGGAAGAAAACAAGAGATACCTTTAAGAACATAATTGGCAAAGATTCAACTAGGTGTTTATACCTATTTCATATGGACTTGTTTGGTCCTTTGCAAATTAGAAGTTTAGGAGGTAAGTCTTACACTTTGGTTATTGTAGATGACTACTCACGTTTTGCATGGGTATTCTTTCTAAAACACAACTCAGATACCTTTGATATTTTCACTAAGTTTGTCAAGCAAATCCAGAATGAATTTGAATGTTCGGTGGTCAAAATTAGAAGTGACAATGGAACAGAATTTGAGTCTGGGGCCATGACAGACTTTTGTGAAAGTCTTGGTATCTTTCATGAGTTTTCCTCTCCTCGAACTCCACAACAAAATGGGGTAGCTGAGAGAAGGAATAGAACACTCATTGAGGCTTGCAGAATAATGTTGAGTGACACTTCACTACCCGAATACCTTTGGGCTGAAGTCGTCAACACTGCTTGCCACGTGCAAAACAGAGCACTCATAAATAAGAACCATGAAAAGACTCCTTATGAACTACTAAAAGTCAAGAGACCAACCATCTCTTATTTTAGAATCTTTGGTAGTAAATGCTTTGTTCTTAATAATGGAAAGCATTACAAAACCAAGTTTAGTGAAAAGAGCTTTGAAGGTATTTTCGTGGGCTATAGCAGCCATAGTAGAGCTTATAGAGTTTTTAATAAGAAAACTCTGGTTGTAGAAGAATCTATCAATGTTGTATTTGATGAAATGAGTATGTTGCATAGCAGCTCTTCTAGTACTTCTATTGAAGCTGCAGGTTCAAAATTACAAGATACAAGCTTGAATGAGCCAGTCAAAGACGATGCTCAAACCTTCGTCAAGATCTCTCCCCCAACCTCAACTGAAGAAGAAGATCGTATTGATGAAGAACCAACTCAAGTGGAAGAAGACATTCCAGTAGTGGTAGATGTTCCCAATGTCCAAATTGATGCAAGGAACCTTGAGTTCAGACATATGAGGGACCATCCTATTGATCAGATCATAGGAAACCCTCAAGTCGGCATAAGAACCAGAAGAGGTACTGCTAACGAAAATATGTATTTGAGTTTTCTTTCACAGATTGAACCGAAGAAGTTTCAAGAAGCAAATGAAGACCCCCATTGGATAATTGCAATGGAAGAAAAGTTGAATCAATTCAAGCATTGCAAAGTGTGGACTCTAGTTCCAAAACCCAAGGATAAAAATATCATTGGAACGAAATGGGTCTACATAAACAAGTTGGATAAAGACGGAACAATCATAAAGAACAAAGCCAAACTTGTAGCAAAAGGTTATAGACGGGAAGAAGGGATCGACTTCGATCAAACTTATGCTCTAGTAGCAAGACTCGAAGCGATCAGGCTGTTTCTAGCCTATGCTGCATTCAAAGGATTTACCGTATACCAAATGGACGTCAAGTCACCTTTTCTGAATGGTAATATAAAAGAAGAAGTATACATTGAACAACCTCCAGGTTTTGTAGATTCTGAAAATCTTGATTATGTTTATTTACTGCAAAAAGCTTTGTATGGTTTGAAACAAGATCCTCGAGCTTGGTATGAGACGCTGTCTAACTTTCTTCTTGAGAACAAGTTCATAAGAGGAAAGATAGATAAGACATTATTTCTTAGGGAAGTAAAAGGCAAGATTTGCTAGTGCAAATCTATGTCGATGACATTATTTTTGGCTCCACGGACGACAACCTTTGTAAGAAGTTCTCAAAACTTATGCAAGGGAAGTTTGAAATGAGCAGTATGGGTGAGCTGAAATATTTCTTAGGACTTCAAGTGAAACAATCTGAAGATGGAATTTTCATCTCATAGACGAAGTTCACCAAGGAGTTGGTTAAGAAATTTGGAATGGAGAGCGCAACCTCTATGAGGACTCCAGTGAGCTCAGCTATGTCTCTAGACAATGATGAGAAAGGGAAACCTTTCGATGAAACCAAGTACAGAAGCATAATTGTCACTCTGCTCTACCTTACTTCCAATAGGCCTGATATAATGTTTTCAACATGTGTATGTGCTAGATATCAAATGAACTCTAAGGAATCTCACTATACTGCTGCAAAGCGGTTTATAAGATATCTTAAGGGTACACCAAATCTTGGCTTATGGTACCCAAGAAGTAATGATAGCGAGCTAATAGGTTTTTCAGATGCAGATTTTGCAGGTAGTAAAGATGACAGGAAAAGCACTTCCGGGACATCCCAATTTCTCCGAAGAAGACTTATTTCCTGGAGCAACAAGAAGCAAAATTGTGTTGCAATTTCAACCGCCGAGTCAGAATATATTTCTGCAGGCAGTTGTTGCGCACAACTTCTTTGGATAAAGAATCAGCTTGAAGATTACAATTTGAAGTTCAAAGAAATTCAAATGTTTTGCGACTCCTCCAGCGCAATAGCAATTGCAAATAATCAAGTCTCGCACAGCCGGACAAAGCATATTGAGTTGAGATACCATTTCATCTGGGAGCATGTGGAGAATGGGGACATCAATCTATGTTATGTCCCTACGGATAAGCAAGTTGCAGATATTTTCACGAAGCCGCTGGATGAGACCAAGTTCTCTTTCTTCAAGACAGAACTTGGAATGCTCAACATGGAGTAATTCAAGCCAAGAAGAAGTCAAGAAGATAAAAAGATCATCAAATGTTCAAATTCTAAGGGAAGCAGAGGTCAATCATTTCAGAAAAAGAAATGAAAAATCTGAGTCTTTATTGGATTTCTCGAGAAATGGAGTTAAACTCTCGAGAAATATTATATCTCTGGTGAAAATGGATGAAAGATAGAATTTTAGCTCTTTTCGAAAAATGATACGTCATTTCTCGCAAAATGGGATTGCACTTCTCGAGAAATAGGTTATCTCTCGAGAAATAAGTTTGCGAAGTAAGATCGGCAGAATTATTTGGATTTCTCGATAAATCAGACAACTTCTCAAGAAATAGGTATTATATTTCAGAATTCTAATTTTCTATTTCGAGAATACGAAAGGTCAGGTACGCGTGTTATTTTCTTATTTATTAAATAAAGTTCATTTAAAATTGTCACATCAAATCAAACTATAAATAGACATTCGAAATGAATTAATATTCACGCGAGATCCTCTTCCGTTCTTCTCGAAAAGCCGCTGACTGTTCATCTTCCCTTCTCGTGACATCAACATTCTGGTTCGTACCTAGACGCATTTTCTCCCTTTCAGCAATCATTCCTCAATCTCCTCTCGATCAATGGCGCCTCGTACAATGTCTAAGATCGGCGTGGGCAGTGAACTAGTGCGTGTAGGGCTCAGTTTGATCTCAGATGAGTTTCAGAACTTGTTCTATCTTCTGGATGCAGCTGGATTGACCTTTGTTCTTGAGCATCCCTGACAAATTTTGCTCAAAGAAGTGGAGGTCATTTTTATCAACATTAAGATTCACAAGGATGGGAACAAAATGAAATCTACAGTGGGCAAGTTCAAGGTCAAGATCAGCCCTAAGTCTCTATCCAAACATCTGAGATTGCCAATGGTTGAAACTGAAGACACCCTAGAAGATGCAGATTGGATTAAGGCAGTGAGTTTCTGTGGTCTTGATAAAACAACTACAACAGTTAGGAGGCAGAAAATGAATAATGAAGGAAATTTGTTGGTCGACATCATATCCAAAGTATTGCTATGTAATACAGAAAGCTTGGGTTATGTCTCAGCAGATGTCTTCTGCTTGATGACATCAGTGATTTGTGGGAAGAAGTGTAATTGGACAAATCTTCTCTTCTCCAAGATTAAAGACAGCATTCTGGCTCCAAATTTTGCAAGAATACTGTAACTATATCTAAATTAGCTCAATCAAGAAGTTTTTGATATGTCCAAAGGAGCAATTATTCATCATCTGAAGAAGATAGATGTCATCACAATTCAAAGGTGGGACATCAGGATTACAAAGCCAACTGCATGTGCAAGTTCCCAGGGGGAGCCAGTTCCTTCTATTTCTTCTGAACCTGAGAATGTGAATCAAACTCCAGCTCCTTCTGCTTCTCCTCCTCCAATTGTCACTTCAGCTCCAGCTCAACCACCAGCTCATCCACAGATTCAAGATCCACCTCAATCAGCAATTCAAGAAGACACCCTTTCATCTGAAGAGCCAGTTCTTCCTCCATTCTCAGCTCAGATTCCAACTGATACAGTTCTTTCATCTGATCCAGCTATTCCAATTGCACAAGATGATCAAGACAATCACATGGAAGACACTCCACCTTTAGATGATGATATAGTAAAAACACCTCTTCCTCCTCCAAATGCTGATGCAGCACATATTGATTCCACCATTGAAAAAGTTGTAAATGATATTCAAAAAGTTGTTGTTGCAGAGCACAGTACTAGTGACCATAAGGCAGGGTCAGGTGCAAATTATGATTTCTTCAATGATGCAGATGATGTTTTAGTTCATAACTTATCTCCTCCCCCAGTACATGTTGAGGGCGAGCAATAATCTTGTTTGGAATCCAACAAGAGTACTCAAGGTGAGCAAGTTGGTGAAGGAATTGAGAAGGTAAATGTTTCTTCTCCTAAAATTATAAGTTCTGTAATTCTTGAAGAAATTCCAGAGGATATTCAGCCAGATTCTATTCCTCCTCTTTTGTTTGAAGAAAATTCTTTGATTGGTAGGATAGAAATGTTGCTTAAAAAGCAAAGTGATAAATTGATTATTCTTTTAAAGAAATTCATGCAAGAATAACAGATGTTGAAAAAGAAATGAATAAAAAGCTAGCTGCATCCAAAGCTAATACTGATCAACATAAGAAAGTTGTTATTCAGGGAGGAAAAGCAATAGATCACACCATTCATGGTGTTGGTAGAGTTCTAGAAGAAATTATTCAAGTCAGAAAAACACAGGAATCCATGATTTCCAAGGTTGCTGAAGATAATTTTAAGGTTATTGATGAGATAGGTTTGTTTAAAGAATCTATTATGCAAACACTAACTGTAGAAGTCAGAAAGGGGGAGGACAAGATGACAGAAATTTTAAATCATTCTTTATCTGAATTTCAAAGAAATTTACGAAATCAGTTAGAGCAGTTATCTTATGGTGTCCAAAGGCAGATTACAGATATCAATGATTACACCTCTGATGAGTCCCAAATATATACACATTTATGGACTCATCTGGGCCGATTTTCTAGTCTATGCACTACACTTTAGGCATGTTTTCGCTCATATTTGTTATTCCATGCTATGTGCACCTTTAGGCCCGTTTTGGTGTTATTTCTTGTTTATTTGCATTATTAGTTTTCATGCAGGGTTAAGTGTCACTTTCAGTGGTTTGATTAGTGTTGTATGCTGAAGCAGGAGTCGTGTAGGTGTTCCCGGTACAAATCTGTATAGGAACACTGCGCACGATCACTGGTTTTATTGCGCACGACCATTGGTCGTGCGCCACTGATCGTGTGCACTTAACCCCTGAAAACTGAGTTCTGTCTCCCCTTATCGCACGACCATTTATGAAAGTGCGCACGACCACTGGTCGTGCGCCACTGGTCGTGCGCCACTGGTCATGCGAACATTGTAGTTTATAATTTTCTTCCCCTGCAGGCTCCGTCCAGGTAGGCACACGATCACAGGATGATAGTGCGCACGACCACTGGTCGTGCGCCAACGATCGTGCGCACTGTTTATTCCAGCACCTATAAAGTGCCCTGCTCGCGATTTAGGTCAGGATCCTCTGATTTTCTTCCGCCCGAGTCCGCCGTTTCCTGCTCCGTTCTGCCAGATTTTGCCCCTCCATCGCCGCCCACCATCGGGAGGTGCTCTAGGCTTGTTCTTCATGCCATTCTTGAGCCGGAGCTTCCTCTCGGCCTCCTCCTTCATCCAAGAGCTTCAAGGAAGGTTTAGCCGCCATCGCCATCAAGCAAGAGGAAGTTTGCAACCTCTACCGGATCGTGACACGAAGAAGACGGGCTCATTGGAGAGTAGTGACAGCTCTCTCTACCCCGGACGTAGTTGCGGACCGAGCTTGGACGCGGATTGACAACCCGGCGATTCCAACCGTGAATCTACAACGAGACTTCGGATTCGGTCGATTTCTTGCCTTATTCTTCTCTTATTGATGTGTGTATGTAGTTAGATCTATGCATTAAGATGAAGTTGCACTTAAACTTGCTTGTATTTCTATATATTTCATGTCTATGTGAAATACTTTTGTGGTTTATGTGATTTGAGGAGCGCCCCATTCCATTCTCCATTCCGCCGTCACGTTCGTGTGCCGCACTAGAAATTGCTAGTGGCGTGCTTTGCGAAGAGGTGCTTGCGACCCTCATTCCGCCGTTCTCTCCATTCCATTCGTATGCCTACTCTTCCATCCTCCTAGCGAAGCGTGGCATAGCGTCCCGTGTAATCCATTCGCCCTACGAAGCAGTGCGCTCAAGGCCTGCACAGTTCGATTCCGCTTGCCTACTCGTCCATCCGCCCTTGCAACGCAGCGCGCTCAAGGCCTGCCTAGTCTCCATCCCGCCAAGCGAAGCATTGCATAGCGACATTGCATAGGAGTAGTTGATAGCTTTTATTTTATTTCCACAAACCAAATCCCTTTCGTCCGCACTCCACCTATCGCTGGACTTCGATATCAAGTCCTTCCTCGACATCTAACTCCACCTTACTGTGTTCCTTTGAGATTCTATACTCGGGGATTACTCCTCGTTTTATATTACTTGAACGATCAGTACACTGCCATTTCGTGTCGCAGTCGAGCTACCGCCTATAGCGGTGTGTGAGATTTGCGGCATCAAGTTTTTGGCGTCGTTGCCGGGGAACACAGTCTTGTGAGTTTTCTTGAGAGGGAGAACCTGAGAGAGAAGCCCTTCCATTTGTAAATTGCATTTCTTTGTTTTATTTCTTTTTATTCCATTTTCCTGTTTTAATTAGGTTGCTTTAGTAATTTTTGTTAGGTGTAGTATTTTGCACAATAGCATTTTTATTTTGAATCGTATTATCTTCACACTATGTGGGCACATCTTAATTTCCGTTGCCGTTGGTGTGGAGCTACCTCCCACTCTAGTGATGAATGCCCTACAGAGAATAGTAGGCATAATTCTTATAGCCCAGCATATGGAGCACCGACTTCGTCTGATACTCCATATGGTGCGCGTAAGTCTTATGGCTACTCTGCTGAGCCTTTACAGTCATACTTCTTTTCGGCTTCAGCACCCGCTGTGCCAAAGAAGCCCGCTAGGCAGTGCTGGTTTTGTCGGAGCACTGATCATATCTTGAAGGACTGTGCCGAGTATCTTCGCCAATTGGACGAGGATGACGAGTCGGATATCCGGATCGTCCCAACTCCTAACTCTGGCGGCACACCTTCAACATCCGGTTATGTGTCTTTGTCACCTTCATATATTGAAGGGAATGGCATGGATACGGTCACCGGATGTGCGGCTGATCTATGCACCGACATTGCTGAGCCTATTCTCCCAGTGCATCCACCACCCCTAGTGGATTCGATTCTTTGTGAGGAATCGGTGCTCGACTTTTATCCGAGCATTATTCCTCCCCTGTTGTGCATACTACTTTTGTCTCTGACGACATTGTTGAGGATGTGTCGCGGGATGAGGCTGGCGATTTATGTGTTATGCCTGCTCCTATGGAGGAGGACAACCTTCTAGGTGAAGAGGAGTTTACCTCAGCACCGGTGGAGGAAGTCCAAATCCTAAGCCTGGCCACCGTTGATCCCGCTGAATCTTGTAGCCTTAATGACAATGCAAACACTATTTTACTTCCCCAACCTGATGGGAGTGAGACCGGGATCACTCCCCCGATTGATGTTTATTTATGTTCTTCGTCTTCTTTATTTCTTGATCCCCTTCCTTCATCTGAGTCTGTGCAGGTTGAATCTTCACAGGTACTTCAGGAGGACTTGGAGCTTTTTGCTCAAGTCAATGATGAGAGCACCCTCTCATGTGAGGAGGTTTATTCCCCCTCCGTAGAGGAAGCTCCACTCATTGCCTTCGCCTCCTGCTGCCTCCCTGTGGACGATACCTTCCTGGGCAAGGATAGTTTTGGTGAGATGAGTGAGGACCAGGCCTCCTCCTCTTCTTACTTTCTTTTCCCTCTACCTGTGATGGGCAGGTTTTATTCATATTCGGGTAGAGGCATGACTGTTCTTTCTCCGTATAGGTACCCGCTACCGACATGGATATTGGGCCAGTTACCTGTCCACTTCTCCTTCCATACTCCCATTAGCTAGATATTATAAAGTTTTGAATAAGTCGTGCTGGGATGACAATAACCCCAGTAGTTATCTTAATTTTTCCTGCATTTTCATTTCTTTTCTAATTTTATTTAGTTAATTGCACTTTATTTCAGTTTTCTTTTTTTCTTTTGTTTTTGCGGAGCTGACCCCTGCAGGTATCCTTCTTCTGGATGGCGGATGCCGCGGTTCATTTTAGCTTACACGCCAATCTTCTGGTATGCTCATTTCTGAGCATTGGGTACTCTCTTTCCATAGCCCTATTTTGATTTTCATGTCATATATTATGTGGGTTGTTTAGTTTATGTCTGGGGGAGAGTAGTTCTGTGTGCCCACGCACGTGCACTATTGCATTGCATGCTAGAAGTATTTCTATTTCAATTATTTAGTTATGTTCAATTGCATTGCACACCACTACACCCACTCGAGCGTGCACTTAGATGTTGGCACGTCTTGAGCCGAACTCATTTCTTTTTGTGTGATTTGGAAAATCACTGTGCTGGCTTAGGATTATGAGGCGGAGTAAAATGTTGACTCCGGTAGTGCTCCTAGTCGAGTGCTCATGTCTCGTTTAGAAAATCGTGTAGATTCAATTTCTTTTTATGCTTTTAGTTTATATTTTTTTCTATTAGCGTAAATATTGTTTACTCTACTCAATTGATGAATCCGGTGTGAATCAAACGGTAGCATAGGAATGTGTGTAGATGCTCGTTAGCCTCGTATTGCCCGAGTCGGGAGAAAGGATTATCTTTCTCGGTGGCTAGAACTTGCCCCAAGCGATTCTTGAAGCATGGGTATACGATTAGTCAATTGCGTGAATGTGATATAGGCCATCATTTTGGCCCGGTTGAGCCTTTGTGCCCACTCCTATCGCTTTATCCTCGTTAGCCCAGTTGTGCCTACCCTTTCTTTGATTCAGCCCCACTGTTGTCTCACCAAAGCCTAAACGCCAATCCTAGTCGCACACCCAAATTTGAGCTCTAGTATATTACTTTCATGATTGGGTTGTTGATGTAGTGTTATGTTTGTGAAAATGTGGATATGCATCATTGTTTAGATTGCTGAAAATTTGTGAAAAGAAAAAGAAAATAAGAAAAAGAAGAGAAGTGAGAAGAAAAGAAGAAGATATGAGCTTTATTGAAAAATCTGTGTATGAATGTATGTTTGGGAGTAGGCGGTACACACACCCATGTAGTCAAATCCAAGTCTGGGGGTGTGGTATACCCGTGTATTTGTGTGGTGAATGAGGAGAATTTCTGCATTAGCTCATTTGAGTTTTCGTGTTTTAATCCTTCATGTTTATATTTGTTTATCCTCACCTAAACCCAAGCCTCATCTAAAACCTTAAGTCCTATTGATTCACGCATTTGAGTCAAACCAGTGCCGTGGAGAGAGTGCGAACGGGCAAGCTTATGGTCACCGACATTGATGGATTTCAATGGAGGTTGTCTCGAGCCCCGATCTTTGGCAATGCTCGCCTCAACGTTCAGTTTACTTTCTTCCTATGTACGACCTTATGATTCACCGTGATTCACTTTTTGAGTAAATGTAATATATAAATACGCCCCTAGAAAAGTATAAACTAATATGTACAATTAGAAATTTTGTCTACTGTATTTCTACGCGCATGAGCATGCGACTTCGCATGATACTCCGCTTTACAATTTCTATGTCAGCTATGTATTTTTTCTCAGCCGCTTGAGGAATTTGTTTGCTCGGGACGCGCAAACAGGTAAGTCTGGGGGTGTGATGAGTCCCAAATATATACACATTTATGGACTCATCTGGGCCGATTTTCTAGTCTATGCACTACACTTTAGGCATGTTTTCGCTCATATTTGTTATTCCATGCTATGTGCACCTTTAGGCCCGTTTTGGTGTTATTTCTTATTTATTTGCATTATTAGTTTTCATGCAGGGTTAAGTGTCACTTTCAGTGGTTTGATTAGTGTTGTATGCTGAAGCAGGAGTCGTGCAGGTGTTCCCGGTACAAATCTGTACAGGAACACTGCGCACGATCACTGGTTTTATTGCGCACGACCACTGGTCATGCGCCACTGATCGTGTGCACTTAACCCCTGAAAACTGAGTTCTGTCTCCCCTTATCGCACGACCATTTACGAAAGTGTGCACGACCACTGGTCGTGCGCCACTGGTCGTGCGAACATTATATTTTATAATTTTCTTCCCCTGTAGGCTCCGTCCAGGCAGGCGCACGATCACAGGATGATAGTGCGCACGACCACTGGTCGTGCGCCAACGATCGTGCGCACTGTTTATTCCAGCGCCTATAAAGTGCCCTGCTCGCGATTTAGGTCAGGATCCTCCGATTTTCTTCCGCCCGAGTCCGCCGTTTCCTGCTCCGTTCCGCCGGATTCGCCCCTCCATCGCCGCCCACCATCGGGAGGTGCTCCAGGCTTGTTCTTCACGCCATTCTTGAGTCGGAGCTTCCCTCGGCCTCCTCTTTCATCCAAGAGCTTCAAGGAAGGTTTAGCCGCCATCGCCATCAAGCAAGAGGAAGTTTGCAACCTCTACCGGATCGTGACACGAAGAAGACGGGCTCATTGGAGAGTAGTGACAGCTCTCTCTACCCCGGACGCAGTTGCGGACCGAGCTTGGACGCGGATTGACAACCCGACGATTCCAAACATGAATCTACAACGAGACTTCAGATTCGGTCGATTTCTTGCCTTATTCTTCTCTTATTGATGTGTGTATGTAGTTAGATCTATGCATTAAGATGAAGTTGCACTTAAACTTGCTTGTATTTCTATATATTTCATGTCTATGTGAAATACTTTTGTGGTTTATGTGATTTGAGGAGCGCCCCATTCCATTCTCCATCCCGCCATCACGTTCGTGTGCCGCACTAGAAATTGCTAGTGGCGTGCTTTGCGAAGAGGTGCTTGCGACCCTCATTCCGCCGTTCTCTCCATTCCATTCGTATGCCTACTCTTCCATCCGCCTAGCGAAGCGTGGCATAGCGGCCCGTGTAATCCATTCACCCTACGAAGCAGTGCGCTCAAGGCCTGCACAGTTCGATTCCGCTTGCCTACTCGTCCATCCGCCCTTGCGACGCAGCGCGCTCAAGGCCTGCCTAGTCTCCATCCCGCCAAGCGAAGCATTGCATAGCGGCATTGCATAGGAGTAGTTGATAGCTTTTATTTTATTTCCACAAACCAAATCCCTTTCGTCCGCACTCCACCTATCGCTGGACTTCGATCTCAAGTCCTTCCTCGACATCTAACTCCACCTTACTGTGTTCCTTTGAAATTCGATACTCGGGGATTACTCCTCGTTTTATATTACTTGAACGATCGGTACACTGCCGTTTCGTGTCGCGGTCGAGCTACCGCCTATAGCGGTGTGTGAGATTTGCGCCATCAAGTTTTTGGCGCCGTTGCCGGGGAACACAGTCGTGTGAGTTTTCTGGAGAGGGAGAACCTGAGAGAGAAGCCCTTCCATTTGTAAATTGCATTTCTTTGTTTTATTTCTTTTTATTCCATTTTCCTGTTTTAATTAGGTTGCTTTAGTAATTTTTGTTAGGTGTAGTATTTTGCACAATAGCATTTTTATTTTGAATCGTATTATCTTCACACTATGTGGGCACATCTTAATTTCCGTTGCCGTTGGTGTGGAGCTACCTCCCACTCTAGTGATGAATGCCCTACAGAGAATAGTAGGCATAATTCTTATAGCCCAGCATATGGAGCACCGACTTCGTTTGATACTCCATATGGTGCGCGTAAGTCTTATGGCTACTCTGCTGAGCCTTTACCGTCATACTTCTTTTCGGCTTCAGCACCCGCTGTGCCAAAGAAGCCCGCTAGGCAGTGTCGGTTTTGTCGGAGCACTGATCATGTCTTAAAGGACTGTGCCGAGTATCTTCGCCAATTGGACGAGGATGATGAGCCGGATATCCGGATCGTATCAACTCCTAACTCTGGCGGCACACCTTCAACATCCGGTTATGTGTCTTTGTCATTCCCTTCAAGATGCTAACATTCATGGTGTAGGTAGAGTTCTAGAAGAAGTTATTCAAGTCAGAAAAACACAGGAATCCATGATTTCCAAGGTTGCTGAAGATAATTTTAAGGTTATTGATGAGATAGGTTTGTTTAAAGAATCTATTATCCAAACCCTAACTGTAGAAGTCAGAAAGGGGGAGGACAAGATGACAGAAAATTTATATCATTCTTTACCTGAATTTCAAAGAAATTTACGAAATCAGTTAGAGCAGTTATCTTATGGTGTCCAAAGGCAGATTGCAGATATCAATGATTACACCTCCAGGACTACAGTTTGGCTCCATCATGAGATCTTTCCTGAACTTGGTATTGACCCTGATCAGCCTCCTCCTCAGTTTTCCTCCAGGCCAGCAGGGCTACAAGATGATGCTCCTCAGTTCTCTCCCAGGCCAGCTGGGGTGCATGATGATACACCATCAGTTGAAGATATTTCCTCAGTGCTTACTTCTAGAAAAAGGAAGTATGGTGAAGGTCCTTCTGCCAGCAAGTCAGTTCCAGGTTCAAGCACAGTAGGCTCTGGAAAAGCTGTTGTTGCTGAAGAATTCCCAGAATTATGGATTCCAGTTTCCAAGATAATTATTCTTGACTCTCTCAAGCTGGTAGAGGAAGGTGGTGTGAATGTGTCTGAACTTTACAGTACTTCCGAGTGGAAAAGTTATGACACTAGCAAGACAAAGAGAAGGATTCACTTCAGGACTCATTGTTACAACAATCCTTCAGCTCCAAAAGCTCCTCCAAAGTACCATCCCAAGCCATATGCCTATTTTGAAAGACAAGCACAGAAAAAAAAAGTACAATGCCAATGTCTGAAAACAAGATTATAAATGTGTGAACATTAATTCATAAGACAATCTTAAATCTATATATATAGTTTTTGATTTTGATGAGACAATCTTATATATATATAGACATTGTTTCTGCTGCTCTTTCTGCTTGATTATTTTAATAAGTGGTATGTTTTATTTGTGTTTTATATTAGTGCAATTCATCTTGGTAAGTAGGGTTCTAAGTTCTACAAATAGGGGGAGATTGTTGGGTTTTGTATTCACAATAACCTTGATTTGTAGGAAGTCGCCTTTGAACCAAGATTGAATTGCTTGTGTATTTGATATGCTTTTGTTGTATTGTTCTTGCAGGTTCACATTTCTAAGTGTAGACCAATGTCAGGTCACAATGGGTCAATGAGCACAGTTTCATACAATGTAATTCCTCATTGTGTGGGACATGGTGTTGACTCATGTGTGATCTCTCTATTGGGATACACTTCTTTTCAAGACAATTGAATCTCATGGTTTGGAGGTGCAGCTGGTGACCAAGTGTGGAAGAAAGAAAATTTCCTGAAATTTTCCTAAGTCAAGTTTTCGAGATGTTAAGGTATTTCTCGAGAGTTTCAAGTGATTTCTCGAGAAGTCTTTAGGAGCTTTCGAGAAATCTCTATAGTTCTCGAGGAGTATTTCTCAGCGGTCAAGTAATCGTTTTTAGCACTTGAAAAGTCTATCTCAGCGGTTATTCCTCGAGAAGTCTTTAAAAGTTCTCGAGAAATCCTTGAGTTCTCGAGAAGTCTTTCTCAGCGGCTCCCTTCTTTCTGAAAGTATTTCTCGAAGTTAATTTCTCGAGAAGTCTTTCTCTCTTCGAAAAGTTTTTTTCCTTATCATTTCTCGAGAAGTCCATCGTTTCTCGAGAAGTCTTTTTCAAGCCTCTGAAATTCTCTCCCATGGCTTTTCTCGAAATCAAGCTTCTATCTCTCGAGAAGTTATATATTTCTCGAGAAGTTTGATTCTCGTTCTTCTCGTGACTTATGTCTGTTTGACGTTACGTCTTTTTCTTCTGTCTGATGTAATGACTTTCTTTGTTTCGTTAAGGTTAATCCTTATCTATTTCTTATCATTAAGCCTTTGTCTATATAAGGCTCTCTCTCTTAGGATTAAGAAGAAGTATCATTGAGAGGATTATTATTGTTGAATCATTAATCACTTCCGTGACCTAATCTTTCCATCCGATTCAAGAAGAACGAAAAGTGTCGCGCTCGTCGCCAATTGTTGGAGATCGATCTGAAGTTCTGAGTTATCATCTCCAGTGGAAGAAAAGTTTCGATCGATCCTCTCTTCTTCATCTATAGTATCTGTTGGATCGAATCGAATCGTGGAAGATCAGATCTGTGTCATTTTTCAAGTCTTCCTCATCGACATCACGTCTAAGCCTTTCAAGTCTCAAGAAGGAAGAAGATCTCAAAAGAGTTTTCAGCTCTGTTTATGAATTGATAAGTGTTATACCATTCTTTTATTTCATTTGATTGTAGGAGAGGTTTTCTCCGAGTTGTAGGAGAGGTGTTCTCCGAGTTGTAAGATAGGTTCTCTGTGAGATTTTAGGAGATTTGTCTCCGAGTTGTAGGAGTGTTGACTCCGAGATTGTAGGATCATTCTTGATCCGAGTTATAGTGAAGTAGTCAAGTTTAGTTGTGGTGCTAGATTGGCGAGGCCGGCAAGTGGAGTACCCAAGAACGGGGAACCACTATAAATCTCTTTCTTCGTCTGTGTTTGTGATTTGCTTTCTGTGTGTTCTTGTTATCAAGATTTTTATTCCGCAAAAGTCGCAGTTATCACCTATTCACCCCCTCTAGGTGCTTTAGGTTGGCAACTAGATATTACAGTTCTCAGGGCCCAGAGGACCGATGGTAACTGCTTGACCCAGTTCCCCCGGAGGTTCTCAACCTTCTTCTTCAGCAAGTTCACAATGATCTTGTTTGCCGCCTCCACTTGCCCATTGCTCCTTGGGTGGTGGACTGACGCAAACCGAAGGTCTATGCCCAGCTGGGTGCAGAAGCTGACGAACTCATCACTAGCGAATTGCGGTCCATTGTCCGTGACTATGGCTAATGGGAGTCCATGCCTGCAAATTATCACCCCCCATATAAAATTTCTAACTACTTAAGAGGTTACCTTGGCCAGCGCCTTCCCCTCCCGCCACTTGGAGAAGTAATCGAGCATTACCAATAGGAACCTTATCTGGCCACTCGCTTGCGGGAAAGGACCTACCAAGTCTAATCCCCATATTGCAAAGGGCCAGGACGATGTGATGGACCGAAGCCTTTGGGCTGGTAGGAGATGGAGAGGGGCGAACAAATGGCACTTAGAACCCTTCCTCGCGAACTTCGCTGCATCCTTGCTGAGGGTAGGCCAAAAGTAGCCTTGCCTCAACACTCTCCCCTCCAAGGTTTGGCTTCCCGAGTGTCTGCAACACTCCCCTGAGTGGATCTCCTCCAAAACCCTCAGGACCTCCTCTTCCGCCACACACCGGGTTAGGAGCCCCGAGAGTGTCTTCCTGTACAGTTCCCTTGCATGTAAGGAATAATATGCAGATTTATACCTGAAGCGCCTTTTATCCACGTCCCCCTTGGCGAACTTCTCAGATGTCAGGAAGGTGATGAAGGGGTCCATCCATGATGCCCGCTGGTCTACCTCCATCAGCTCCCCCTCTTCGATAGATGGCCTGAAGAGGTCCCACACTGTCCCCTCTGGCCTGGCACCAAACTTGGCCAGGAGGTCCGCCGCGACACTCTCTTCCCTCAGCACGTGATGGATCGAGAAGGTTCAGAACTGACCTACGAGCCCCTTGACCTTGTCCAATTATCACTGAAGAGTCGATTCTTTTACCTCAAACTCTCCCCTAACCTGGCAAGCCATCACCTTGGATTCCGTCGAGACATCCACATTATGTACTCCCAACTCTAGGGCCAGGCGGAGGCCTGCTATCACCGCTTCATACTCGGCCTGGTTGTTGGTGCGGGGAAAATGAATGTTGATTGCCTGCTCGATCCTCGTCCCTTGGGGGATCACCAAAACCACCCCTCCTCCGAAGGAATGCTTTCCCGAGGCCCCATCCACCAACATACTCCAGGCCACCGAGCTGGGCAGCTCGGACTCTTCCACCTCAGTTACGTAGTCTGCCAGAAAGTCCGCCACTGCTTGGGCCTTTATGGACAACCTCGACACATATGATATGTCAAATTCACTTAGCTTCACCGACCACTAAGCCAACCTCCCCGAGTGCTCTACCCCTTCCATGACATTGCGAAGGGGGTGGTCAGTTACCATCTTGATCAAGTGTGCTTGGAAATAGGCTCGGAGATTCCGAGACGACACCACCAAGGCGAAGGCCAACTTCTCTAAGATAGGATATCGGAGCTCCGCCTTCCTCAGTACTCGGCTAACAGAGTAAATTGGGAGCTGCCTTCTGCCCTCTTCCCGGACCAGCATTGAACTTACCGCCTCAGGCCCTACTCCTAGGTACAGGGATAATTCCTCTCCCTGTCTCAGCCCTTGCAACAAAGGAGCTTGGGTCAACTGCTCTTTCAGCGCTTGAAAGGCCCTTTCGCATTTTGGGGTCCACTCAAACTTCTGGTTTCCCCGCAGTACCTTGAAGAAAGGTGCACACTTCTCTCCCGCCCTGGAGAGAATCCTGCTAAGCCCGACCAGCTTCCCCGTGAGGCGCTGTACCTCCTTCGCCTTTCTTGGAGACCCCAACTCTATGATGGCCTTGACTTTGTCTGGATTTGGCTCCACTCCTACTGGAGTGAGCAAGTGGCCTAGGAACTTTCCCCGGTTGGCCCTGAAGACACACTTCAGGGGGTTGAGCTTTATCTTGAATTTTCTCAATGTCCCGAAAGTCTCTTTGAGGTCACGAAGGTGGGACTCAAGGTCCTGACTCTTCACCATGAGATCATCCACGTAGACTTCCAGATTTCTACCCTTTTGTTCTCAGAAGACCCGGTCCATCATCCGCTGGTAAGTCTCCCCTGCATTCTTGAGCTCGAAGGGCATCATTTTGTAGCAATAACACCCATCCCCCGTGATGAAAGAAACATCTTTGATGTCGGGGGGGGGGGGGGGCATGGGGATTTGGTGATAACCTGAAAAAGCATCTAAAAAAGGCATTACAAAGAAACCGATGACTGAGTCAACCAGCGCGTCGATTCGGGGCAAGGGGTAGCAATCCTTGGGGCATGATTTATTAAGCAATGAAAAGTCAATACACATCCTCCACGTACCTCCTCCCTATTTTACCATAACCACGTTGGAGACAGCTTGGGTACTAGATCTCTGATACAAAACCTTCCTGGAGGAGCTTGCCTACCTCCTCTCGGATGGGCCCTTCCAGCTTGTCTGCTATAGCTCTTTTCTTCTGTCAGATGGGTCGGGTGCCAGGAGCAAGGTTGATACGATGGCAAGCCACGTCTGCATCGATCCCGTGCATCTCCACCACGCTCCAGGCGAAGACATCCACGTTCTCCTGGACGTAGGCCAGGATCTGCTTCTTCTCCTCAGGGCTGAGCTCACAGCTGATTTTAACCTTCTCTACCACCCCCGCTTGGGTGGTGACCTCGAGCTCCATGACCATATCCACGGCCTCCGGCCGGGACTGCTCCCCCCAATCTCCCTCCTTCTCCTCGCCATGAGCCAGCGCTCCGGACTCCTCCTCCTCTCTTCCTTCCTGAACCTCCATTACTTCTTCCGCCTCGTCCTCTTGGGTCATCCCTTCCTCTAATCCTTCCTCTCCGAGCCTCGCCGGTTCCCCCCTCTCTCGGTCCCATTCTTTCACCTCGGCCATATAGGAGATGGTGTTCACGGCAGTCACGTAGCACTGTCAGGCCACCTTCGGGTCTTCCCTGATCCGTACTTGGACTAATCCATCATTAAACTTAAGGCATTGGTGAAGGGTGGAGGGGACACAGCGGAACGCGCTGATGAGCGGCCGCCCGAAGATGGTGCTGTAGCTATTGGGGGCATCCACTATGACAAAATGGTAGTTGCTGGACTGCCCCGGCCCCCCCCCCCCCCCCCCCAGGACCACATGGAGTCCCACTCCCCCTTCTACCTCCTTCCTCTCCCCGGAGAACCCAAACAACGGTCCATCCGCGGCCAACATCCTTCGTGCCTCTACGCCCATCTCATCAAATGCCTTCTTAAAGATGACGTTGACCGAACTCCCGTTATCCACGAGGATTCGTGAAACAGTGAAGTTCTCGATCTCCGTCTGAATTACCAGCGCGTCGCAGAATGGGTCCTCGTGACCCGGCATGTCCTTCTGGGTAAATGAAATCTTCTCCGTCGGGGGAGGGGCTAGGGACGTCGAGGCTAGGCTACGACGGTAGATAGTATGGAGGCTCGTATTTCGAGTCGCCTCGATCCCTACCCACCCATGGATCACCCCGATCCCCCCTCGGGTCCCCAAATCGGCCAGGTCTTCGCACCTCTCATCCTCCTCGTCCTGAGGCAGAACTTCCTCGATCCTCACCGCCTGTTGCTCCCGCGGCGTCGGTGCCCTTGCTCCCTTCATCTCCAAACATTCTGGACAGGTGTCCGTCGCGTGACCTTCTTCCTCGTGGAAGTCACAATAAGGCAACGCCACCTCCCTCCTCTCGGCCTCTGCCCCTTATTCCTCCTCCTAAGGCCGGCTCCTCCGGCTCCTGCTCCTCTTCTCCTGCCAGGTCTCCCTCGAACAACCGCCATTGCCTGCTGAGGCGGGTGAGGATGAGGTGGCCTCGGGCCCTGCCACCATCCCAACTGATGGGGTCTTCCCTACCCTCCTTGGAAGTTGCCCCCTCCCTGGTTGAAACCCCTTCCCGAGCCTTGCCTCCCCCTTCTTGCTGCTTCTACCCCGCCTCCAGGGCCCTCATTTCTTCCCTTCTCCTTGATTTCGGATGCCTGAACTCCGGCTCACTTAGCCGCGCCAACCTCTTCGTGAACTCGGGGTTTGCTTCCTCCCCCTCTATCTCTTCCGCTGCTCTCTCCATCAACTCCTCAAAAGACAAAGGAGCCCTCCTCTTGAGTTCCATCTTGAAGAACCCTCCCCGCAGCCCCACGATGAAAGCGAGCTGGAGGGTGTAGCCTGACACCTCTTGGATGAGGAGTACCTCCTCCTAGAATCGATAAACGTACTGAGCCAACTACTCCCCTTGCCTCTGCTTGATGTTGAAGAGCACCTCGGGGTCCTTCCTCCTTTTCTTCGAGGTCGAGAAGCACAGTAAGAAGCCACGCCGCAGGTCCTCGAAGGCATAGATGTTGAAAATGTTGGAGTGTGAAGTTGGCGGTCTGGGAGGTGTCCACGCGGTCTGGTCTAACCGCGCGATCTCGCGGTCTCCTCTGTGGTCTGACCTATTCGGTCTAGCCGCAGTCTATTCGGCCTGACCGTCATTCTTTGTCCAAGGCTGCTGAGGTGAGGTCGTGCGGTCTGGTTTGTGTGACCCCGTGGGGAGCTGGTGTTCTGGTAGCGGGTAGTCCGGTCTGACGACTTTCTGGGTTCTTGTTGGTGCCCGCCGACTAAGGTTTTCATAGTCGCGCGGTCTCCTTTTTGTGTTCGCATATGCCGGTCACTTGGCGATCTGTTGATGTATGCGGACACTGGTGTTGGTCGACTTGGCGGGCTGTTGCATTAGTCGACTTGGCTGTGTTCGCGGTCTCTGGAGGAGGTCTTGTTCTATGCAAACACTGGTGGTGGGCGTCATGACCGTGCAGGTTGTCATGATCGCGCGACTTCTTGGGAGTGGCAATCTCCTGGTCGGATTGAAGTCGGCGAGCTCACAAAGCGCAGAGCGATCTTCTACTGACCGCGCGGGTTGACCAGTCTTGGTCACGCGGTCAGGGCAATGACTCTATCTCATAGGGTGGTGAATGGATCTGGTCTCACGCCTATAAAAAGGAGTCACTGTAGCAGCAAAAATATCACACCAAGTGTAAGCTGAACTCGCGCCTAGTTCTTGCTGTCTCGTTTTTGTGACCGGCCTATTTGCTGATTGAACTTTCCTTGTGCAGCTTCTGCGGATTGTCCGGACAGCAGCGGTCACCTCTTCTTCTAAGGTGTTTGGGCGGCCTTGCGGCTTGCAGTGCGGGTTGCTGGAGTTCAGGAGAATCAATGGAGTTCGAGATGTCGCAGCTTCAGTGGTGTTGATCGAGTCGCCGATAGTCTGTTCGCATGGTCTCTTTTTCTAGTCGCGCGAACACCCTGACCACGCAGTTAGGCGGTTTTTGTTTGTCAGACCGCCAGTTATCTTCATCATCTTTGTACTTTTCTTTTTGGTTTGTGTACTGGCGAAGTCATGTCTCGCCATGTATACGTCGCTCTGTAATCAAGATCTCTACCATTATAAATAAAGATCGCTTTGCTTCAAGTGCTTCTGGTTGTTGGCTGTAACTTTGAGTTGTACGATTCCTGCACACTCCTAGATCTTCAGAAAATTTCACATGGTATCAAAGCGAGGTTGGAGTGGATAGATCAGTGAACAACTTAAAGTTGCCATCACCTTTGTGAAGAAGGAACCAGTGGTAGAGCCATAGAAGCAGGTTGTGCAAGAGGTCTTGGAATTGAGATGCTTACGTCGACTAACTTTAAGAAGTGAAAGTCGTGTATGCAGAGTTATCTTCTGGGCGAGGACCTCTGGGAGGTTGTTAGAGGTGATAGTACGGAGGAAGTTGTCCCAGTTGGGGATAATGGTCATGAGGTGAGGAATTAGAGGAGGATTAATGCGAAAGCAGAGTTCACTCGAAAAAGGGCAATATCACCTGACCTATTCAATCACATTTTAGGGTGTGGATCAGCTGCCGAGATATGGAGAGCCCTGGACGGGTTGTTTAACAAAAAGAATATAGCGAGGCTACAGTTTATGGAAAATGAGTTGGCTAGGTCGCCTCAGGGTGATCTATCTATTTCTACATTCTTCCTGAAGATGAAGAACCTGTGCGCTGAGATATCAGCACTAAATCTTGATGAGCCAATTTCTGAGGCGAAGCTGAAGAGGCACATCATCCGCGGCTTGCGAAAGGAGTATGTTGCCTTTGTGACGTCGGTACAGGGTTGGGCAAATCAGCTGTCTCTGTTGGAGCTGGAGAATCTGCTTGCATCGCAGGAGAGCTTGGCAAGGCAGATGGCGGGGGTGTCAGTGTCTAGGGGAGAATGCGAGGTTCTCTTCACAGGGAAGAAGAAGAAATCGGATAAGAAGAAGAAGACCGCCGGAGGAAATGTGCCTTCAACTTCAAGACAGCAGGAGAGGGGCTATGCTCCTAAGGCTGAAGGGAAGAAGAAGGGAGAAGGACCCCAAGTGTTTCAGGTGCGGAAAGCTTGGTCACATTGATGAGTCCCATTTATATACACATATTTGGACTCATCTGGGCTAGTTTTCATGCATTTGCACTTCACTTTTAGTTCATTATTGCTTATATTTCACTTGAACGCGTTTCTTCACGAAGTGTGCCTTTTAGGCCCGTTTTGGTGTGCATTTGCGCTCCATGTTGTTGGGGGCAAGCACATGGTGCTCCTCAACCCTTTTTATTTATTTGGATTGAGCTGGAAGGGTATTCCCAGCTGTGATTGCTGTTTGGTGGTGTGCAGGTGGGTAGATCATCAATTATGCCCAGATTTCATGTCTGCATGAATCGCACGGTCGTGCATTTTCTTGACGCACGGTCGGTTGCGATCGTGCGTTCATTTCTGGCCCAAAACAGCATTCTGAATTTGGTCGTTCATTTTTACACACGGTCGTGCGTTTGGCCGTGCATGAACAAAATTCTGCACATGTCTATAAATAGCTGCTCCGCAAAAACAGCCGGATCGACTTCATTTCTAGGTCTTTTTGAGCGTCGTTTTTTGTGTTTTTTTATTCTAGGACTCCTCCATCATCCTCAAACTTCAAGGAGAGGGATCTAGCCCTACATCCATCATCATCCAAGGAGAAGGAAGCTTTGGTCTTGTGGTCGGATCGTGACACGAAGAAGACGGTCCATTGGAAGGTAGTGACAGCCTTCTCTACCCCGGACGCAGTTGAGAACCGAGCTTGGACGCGGATTGACAACCCAGCGATTCCAACCGTGAATCTTTGACAAGGCTTTGGATTGGGTCGATTCCTTACTTTCTCCTTCTTTATGTTGATGGTTGTATAAGCTTTATTCCTCTATCTTTTGATGATGTACACTATGAACGATGTTGTCTAATGCTTATTTCATTTTATTGAAATTATCTTGTTCATATATGTGTATGAGGTGTGCCCCATTCCATCCTCCATCCAGACATCAAGTTCATGTGCCGCACTAGCAAATGCTAGTGGCGTGCTTGTCGACGAGGTGCTTGCGACCCTCATTCCGTAAGACTACTCTTCCATCCGCCTAGTGAAGCATGGCATAGCGGCCCGTGTAATCCACCTCGACCCCGCCGGTGTGAACCATTCCATCCGCAAGCCTTCTCGTCCATCCACCTAGCGAAGCGTGGCATAGCGGCCCGTGTAATCCATTCGCCTAACGAAGCAACGCGCTCAAGGCCTGCACAGTTCGATTCCGCTTGCCTACTCGTCCATCCGCCCTTGCAAAGTAGTCCGTTCAAGGCCTACGTAGTTTTCCATCCCGCCTGGAGAAGCATTGCATAGCAGCATTGCATAGGAGTAGTTGTAGTCATTTTCTTTTATTTCCACAATCCAAATCACCCCCCTTTTCCGCAATCCATCCGCTCGAAAGGACTTCGATCTCAAGTCCTTCCTCAATAGTTAACTCCACCTTACTGTGTTCCTTCGAGATCGATACTCGGGGATTTGCTCCTCGTTTAATGATCGGTACACTGCTGTTTCGTGCCGCAGTCTCGCTACCGCCTATAGCGGTTTGCTAGATTCGCGCATCAAGTTTTTGGCGACGTTGCCGGGGAACACAGTCGTGTGAGTTGCTGTAGAGGGAGCCGAGATATAATAGTTCTTCCAGTGTGTATAGCCCCCTTATTGTTTTTGTTTGTTTTTTAATTATATATTGTTTGTTATTATTTCTTCCTCTTCTGTTTTTAAAGTTTTAGGCAAGTTTAATCCAATTAGTTTTATTTGTCTGTGTAAATTTCCTTACAAAGAATTTCAGTTTCATTATATCTACTTTTATTGTTGAAAATGTCTTCATGGGATATTTCTCCTGGCACTTACGACATGATGGTCTATTATATAGACCAAATGAAGGAGTTAAATGCTAGGCAGTGTAGGAAAGTTGCTTGCTTGTTGTGTCGAGGAGAGGGTCATGAATTGAAGGACTATCCTAGTCTTTTCAATCCTGACCGCTTCTCCTCCACTCATGACAACATTGTTCCTACCACACATTCTTTACTCATGGAGGCAATCGTGCCCTCTATTCCCGAGTTTATCTCGTGCATGGACTCCTCACTCCCTGTGTGTGGCTTCACTCCTAGTGATGATGATCACTCATTTGTTGGCCAACAAGGAGAGGAATGAGAGCTCCTAGATGCACCTGAGTGGGATGAGGAAAGTATTCTCTCCATCGAGGAGGCTTTAGCAGATCTTTTTGCAGAGGAACCAAATCTTTTTGTTCCTCCAGTTTCTTTGCAAGATTTTTCTACACACATTTTTTATGATCCTGTCGAAGTAATTGAGCAGGGTGAGGATTCTGAGCCTGAGGCTGCACCCCGGTGGGATGATGAGGATGCTCTTTCTGATGAGGAGGCTTGCACTTCCTCATGGGACGAGGAGGTCCAACTCACCACCGAGGCCCTTGAGTTCACTGGTCCCCCTCACTATGATACTTACGATGATGATAGCGATCTATCCTTGGATCCTGCTGGGAGTGAGACCGGGACCACTCCCTCGATTGATTTTTATTTATGTTCTTCCTCTTCTTTATTCCTTGACCCCTCTTTTTCATCTGAGCCTGTAGGGGTTGAGTCTTCACAGGTACTCCAGGAGGACTTGGAGCATTTTTCTCAAGTCAATGATGAGTGAACCCTCTCATGTGAGGAGGTTGATCCCTTCTCCATAGAGGAAGCCTCATTCATTGCCTTCTCTTTCTGCCGCCTCCCTGAAGATGACACCTTGCTGGGCAAGGATGTTTTTGGTGAGAATAGTGAGGAGGACTCCTCCTCCACTTCTTACTTTCTACTTCCCCTACCTGTGAAGAGCAGGTATTTTTATTTAGGTAGGGGAGTAATTGTTCTGTCTCCGTATCGGTACCCGCTGCCGACACGCGTATTAGAATAGTTACCTGTGCACTTTTCTTTTCATAGACCCATTAGCTAGAACTGTTTTAAATTTGAATAAGTCGTGTTGGGATGACAATAACCCCAGTAGTTATCTTACGTTTCCTGCATTTTTATTTTATCTAGTTTAGTTTAGTTAATTATATTTCATTTTAGTATGTACATTTTCTTTTGTTTTTGCGGAGCTCAACCCTGCAGGTCCTTTTTCTGGATGGCGGATGCTGCAGCTTTGTCTTGGTTTACACACGTCTTCTGGTATGCTCACTTGCTGAGCATTGGGTGCCCTCTTCCCTTAGCTTCATTTTGAATTTCATGGCCATATATTTTGTTGGATTGATTAGATTAAGTCTAGGGGAGAGCCGCTATGTGTTACCCACTGCACGTGCACATATCATTTGCATACTAGAAGTATATTAATCTCATTTATTTTGTATTGTTCATCTTCACAGCACATCACAACACCCACTTGAGCACGCGCTTATTTGTCTATGCATCTCGGGTAAATATTATTTTTCTGTGTGATTGAAAGATCATGATGCTGTCATAGGATTGAGTGTCGGAGTAACATGTTGACTCTAGTAGTGCTCCTAGTCGAGTGCTCGTGTCTCGTGTTGAAATTCTTGTAGAATTAGCTTTTTCTCATGCATTTAGTTTTATAATTTTCCAATTGCGTGAATACTGTTTATTCTACTCGTATTTCGTGAATCCAGTTGAATCCGACGATAGTGTAGGTGTGTGTGTAGACGATCGCTAATGATGTATTGCTCGAGTAGGGAGGAAGGATATTCTTTCTCGGTGGCTAAGAACATTCCTCTAGCGACTCTCGAAGCATGGGTATAGGTTATTTCATTTGTGCGAGTGTGATATAGGCCATTCTTTGATCCGGTTGAGCCTTTGCACCATTCTTAAACGCTCTATCCTTGCTTAGCCCCTTTGTGCCTAATCCCTACCATTTGATTCAGCTCCACCTTCAATTCACCAAAGCCAAAATGACTATCCTAATTGCACACCGAATTCTGAGCTCAAGCAATTTGTGCATTTAAAAGTTGGGTGTTGAGGCTGTGTATATTTGTGGTTGTGGTGGGAATGCGTTATTGAAAATATAGTTGTGTTTGTTATTATATGTGCAAAGTTATAATTTAAAAAAAAAATGTGAAAAGAAATGAAAAAAAGTGTAAAGCAATGTATTTGGGAATAGGTGGTGTACACACCCCATAGTTTCATGTTTAAGTCTGGGGGCGTGGTGTACACATTTTTCATTATTTCCGGATAGTGTTTTTATTGCGAGCTCATTTGGGTTAGGTGTGCTAAGCCCCCACGTTTATCATTGTCTACCGCACCGTAGCCTAAGCCTAAATCATAACCTACAAGTCCTATTGATTCGCACTCTGAACGTAACTAGTGTCGTGGAGAGAGTGTGAACGGGCAAGCTTATGGCCATCGTCATTGATGGATTTCTTTGGAGTTTGTCCAGATCCTTGATCTCTGGCAATATTCCACTTAGTGATCGAGCTACTTTCACCCTACGCGTGATTGAAGGATTCACCACAATTCAAATTATGAGTAGCGATAATAAGTAGAAACGCAATCTAGAAAATTCTAATCTATTTCGCATGTTTAAAAGGTTTTTCTACTGAAATTTCAATGCGCGCGTGTAAGCGACTTCGCATATTCAATTACTTTGCCAGCTTATGGTTTTTCTACTTCACATGGGAGATAGTTTGCTCGGAACGAGCAAACGAGTAAGTCTGGGGGTGTGATGAGTCCCATTTATATACACATATTTGGACTCATCTGGGCTAGTTTTCATGCATTTGCACTTCACTTTTAGTTCATTATTGCTTATATTTCACTTGAACGCATTTCTTCACGAAGTGCACTGTTGGGAAAATGATTTCTCTTAACCCCTAAAAATAAGTTGAATATGAATTCTAAGAAAGAAAAATCAAGGTTAAGTAAATATGCGTCGAATAGTATTCGACGCAACGTCGAAGTGGTATCGACGTTCCTTTCAGAATGAGTCGAAGTAACTTTTAGAAGAATTCGACGTATCCTATGTCGACGTAGCTCTGACTTCCAGTCGACGCATCTTGAGAAGTCGATGCACCTTCCTTATTCTTCTCTCGACGTCCAGCCAGGACGAATTCGACGCTTACGTGGAATAGTAATCGACGCACGTCGATTTCTATGTCTAATTCAAAAATCGCCAGATCTCTTTCCTTCTTTCATAGATCTGATTTATATGGAATCAATTTATTCTTTATAGTCGTTCTGAATCATTCTTTTCCTCTAATAGATTCTTGGCTAATTTGATTAAAACCATTATGGACATTATTTGAAATCAGAATGAATTCTTTCCTTCAATTGATATAATTATTATGGAAATATTTCTATCTTTCTATTTCTCTGTCTACTAATCAATTATCCTCCAATAGTATTATTTGAATGGACAGAGCTATAAAATAACAAGGAGGTCAGCAGAGAACACAAGAGAAGTGCTCCACCATTTTACATTTGAAAAAGAGGAAAAGCTCCCAAGAGAAAAAAAAGAGAAAATTGAGAAATAGTGCTGCAGCAAAGATCAAGCTTCCTTCTCCTTCTCACTCTGAAGCCATACTGCTGCAAACTCTGATAGCTCTCACAAAAGAGAGAAAAGGCCTACAATCTCCTTCTCACTATAGAAGAGAGATTTCATTCACTACTTCTTGTGCTTCCAATCTTCTTGCTAGGAAGAAGATTCTTTCTTGTCTTAAATACTTCTTCTCCTTTTTCTTATTTTCACTTTCACATATTGTAAAAGAGTTTTTAGAATCTCTCTTCAAAAAATTCAGTTGTACTGGTTCTAAGAGTCTCCTTTTCAAAAGACTCAGTTGGTTCTAAGAGTCTCCTATCAAAAGACTCAGGGTGGTTCTAAGAGTCTCCTTATCAAAAGACTCAGTGCAAGATAGTGAATTTCCTACCAAGGGGGTAGAAGAGTGGACTACCCAAAGCTTGAGGAACCACTATATTTCTTTGTGTTGTGCTGTGATTTCTTTTCTTGCATTTACTTTCTTTACTTACTTAATTCTTGTTGGTGTGTGGGAAGCCTTAATCTGTGATCACTACATATAAATATATATATAATTGCACAAAATATTTTAAATCTCTATTCACCCCCCCTCTAGAGAATTCTAGTGAGGTTATCTGTGCACTTTCAATTGGTATCAGAGCGAGGTTGATCTAAAAAGGATAACTCCTTGATCAAAAAGATCCTACCTCTCTTATTATATATATATATATTTCTGAAAAATACTAATTTTCACATAGCACAAATCAAAGATTATGCTTCCACCAGACCACCTATGTGCAATCTTGAAAAGTTTGCAATTTGGAAAACAAGAATTAGGATTTATATGAATTCTATTGATGAAGATTTATTTAATGTTATCCTGACAGGTCCTCCCAAGCCTTATAGAAAAGACTCAAGTGGTAAAGTGACTCAAACACTTGTCCCAAAGGCTGAGTGGACAGTTGAAGAGAAGAAGGCAGGAACATGTGATGCAAAAGATGTAAATATTCTGGTCTCAACCCTCTCTGATGAAATCTTTCAAAGGGTTGTTGAGTGTGAATCAGCCAAAGAAATTTGGGAGGCTCTCATAAAGATGGTAGAAGGAAGTGCTGATGAAAGAAAAGATAGGAAGGCTCTATTGATCTCTCAATATGAGAACTTCCAAAAGAAGAATAAAGAAAGCATCTCTGAGATGTATGACAGATTCAGTCTGATCATCAATCAACTAAGGGACTTGGATAGAGAAATCTCTCTCACAGAGATCAATGACAAACTGCTGATGAGTCTCCCAAGGTCATGGGACTCAAGGATAAGGGAATAAGAGACACAAGAGGACAAAGGGAAATATCAACAGATGCTCTCTTGGGAAAACTCAGATCCTATGAGCAACTGCTGAAAACCAGAGAAGAGAAGAGGAGAAGAGAAAACACCCCAACTTCTTCAAAGGACATGAACATTGCATTAAAAGCAACAGAAGAAGGAAGCTCTATCACTGAAGAAGAACTATTCAGTTTCCTAGCCAGAAAATTCAAGAAATGGGTCAGGACAGATGGATCAAGAAGGAGAGAGTCAAAACCAAGGTATGACAAAACTCCTACTAAAGAAATTATTTGTTATTCTTGCAGGAAACCTGGACATATTACCCCAGAATGTCCAGAAAATGCTGAGACAAAGAAAGATCTGAAAAAGAAAGATCTCAAGAAACAGGGGAAGAAGAAAGAAAGAGGCTTTATAGCAGAAGCCTGGAGTGATACAGACTCTGAGGACAGCTCCTCTTCTAAGAGTGATAATGAAGAGCCTAAGCAAGAAGACCTATGTTTAATGGCATTTGAAGGATCAAAGAAAGATGATGGTACCAACTCATGGAGTGAGACAGGATCAGAAGAAAGCATATCTTCTGAAGATGAAAGAGAAAATAGCCTTATTCTTATAGAGGAATCTGAGGATAAGGATGAGGTAAACATTTTTGATGAAATAAATTTTCAAAGTGATAATTTCAGAAATGATTTTATGGGAATGTGTCTAGATCAACTAAAAGCTACACAAGAAATTAATGATCTAAAAGAACAAATTAATATGGCTAAAAACCAGAGAAATAGAGAGGTTAAATGCTCTAAAAATTATGAAGTAAGGGCTAACATCATAGAAAAGGAAGTAGAAAGGGCTAGAATAGAAAACCAGCTCCTTAAGGATAAGGTATCCCAGGCAAAAGCCTTTGAAGAATCAATAAACATGAGAAGCCAAACTCTCAAGGAAATCACTGAACAACAAACAAGGAGACATAAAAATCTTGGTCTAGGGGCTGATCCCTCAACCAACCAAATTCCATCCAACAAACCTGCTTGGATGATCCTGTAAAATTCACCAAACCCATCAAATCAAACCAAGAGAAAGACTCACTAAATAAGGAAGAAGACTCCCTCAAGGAAATAAAACAATTTGATGAAACATTATATTACTCAGCTGATGACTCTCAAACTTCATCTGAAGAAGCAACTAAGCCAAAAGAAACAATACAAAAAAGAGCAAAATCAGAAAAAGGGAAAAAGAAAATTGTGAAGATACAGTTGCGTCGACTTTATATCGACGTACGAATGATAGTTGCGTCGACTTTATATCGACGTACGAATGATAGTGCGTCGAATTCCACTCGACGCAATCTCTCAGATGCCTCGACCTCAACTCGACGCTTGAATAAAAGTACGTCGACACCAAATCGACTTTACTTTGTTCATGCATCAATACCATATCAACGCAATCTGGAGAAAGCGCCGAATATCAATCAACGCAACCATCAACATACGTCGAATAGATATCGACGCATAAAAACTCAGAGCAACTTAAATACCTATCCTCCAAAAACCTTACATCTTAACCCCTATTCAGGACCCAGTCATCCTAATCATGATTTCCATCCTAATCAACACCTCTATCCTAACCAAGCTTTCTATCCTAATCAAAATTCCCATCTAAATCAAACTTACTATCCTAATCCACTCTTCTATCCCTCTCTGAACTCAAATTCTCACAATACTAAGATAATCAAGTGCTACATATGTAACAAAATTGGCCACCTTGCCAAACAATGCTGGCACAATCAATCAAACTATCTGTGAAAATTAGTCCAAGACTAACTTAGAAACCTTTAGGATTAGGAAAAGATAAAAAGAAATAAACACCTAGAATTGGTCAGGAAAATTAAAAGTCACGTCGACTTCTAATCGACGCACCGTCGATGACTCAACTCAATAAGCGAAATCGACGCATGCGTCGATTACAATCGACGCATATGCCGATACGAAACCCTAGCATCTTAACGCGGGCTGTATCGACGCTTACGTCGAATTCCACTCGACGTAACGTCGATTTCATGAAAACGAGCGGCAATACTAAAATATTTTTGGTCACATCCACTGAAGTACAGAATAAACCTCGAATAGTGTTGCATTTCGACGTTTCACCTGACTTAAAAAGACTCTTCAGTTAGAAAACATCACTACTCTGCATCCTTCATCCTTCTTGCTCCTCAGTCCAGCCGATTTCTTCCTCTCTCTCACTGACCTAAAATGGCTCCCAAGACCAATTCTGGTTTCGACATTGACCTTGCATCTTTCCAAGCTGCCGCAGAAAACTACAAGAGCATCATTGCTCTGTTCACTGAAGCTGGACTAGATAAGCTCATCTCGACAAGATGCAAGATCCTGGAAACAGAGCACACTGAGCTGATGACTCATGTTCAGATATCTGAACAAGGAGAAATCCAAGGAATAATCCATGAGACACCTGTCTCAATATCTGCAGAACACATTAGGACAACCTTTGATCTTCCATCAGGTACACCCTAATATTATCTTTGTTCAAAGCAAATATAGAAAGAAAATCAGCTTCTAAAGAATAACTAAATAAGTCTTCATCACTCCCTTATTAGGTGATGAATCTATAGACCTCACACCTGATGAAATCAAGCATCTACTAACCACCATGAAGTTTTCAAAGGATAAACCAATCCATCGAAAGAAAATAGACTTTTCTGAGGAGTACAGACTGCTAGCAGATATAGTAGGAAAAATCCTGCTATGCAAGACCTCAGCTCATGATGCAGTGCCCAAGCAGCAACTGAATATCATGGGAGCCCTGGTGCTGAAGAAGAAGGTGGACTGGGCCACATGCCTGCTCAAGATGATATGCTCTAAATACTCACACAAAGAAAATGCATATATGAGAATTATGAGTCAAGTACTCTTCCACTCCTTCCCTGACCTATGCAGGTCAAAAGGAATCCCTATTCCTCCAGGGAAAAGGATGTCAATAGCTTTATTCTCCAAATGGACCAGGCAAATCCCTAAGCTTGGCTCCATTCCTGAAAAGACTCCATCTCCTCCTAACTCTCCTGTTCATCCATCTCCTCCTCCTTCTCCTCAAAGAGACACTCCTACTCTACCTACCTCTTCTCAAACACCTGCTCAAACAGCAGTTTATCCATCTCCTCCTCCTAATACTTTCTCATCCTCTTCACCTCCATTATCACCAATACGTCATACATCAACTAACCTTTCTCCACCCTCATCACCACCTCCACCACTCTCTCCTCATCACCAACCACAACATGAACCATCTGCATCCAATGAAGCTCTCCTCACTCAATGCATTGCATCAGCAACTCAAACATTCCAAGCAATGCTGGATGAGCACTGCTCCCAGATTCATTCCTCCATCCTTCACATGCACACCCAAATAGATGGGGTCAGTGCCTCTGTGCAAAGTCTAAAGACCTCTCTCTATTCCTCTAGAGTAACCAGGTCTTTCTTAACCTCCTTGGCCAAGAAGGTCAAGAAGGGGGAGAAGCTAGATGAAGAGCAGCCCTCCACTCCTAAATCTCTCTTCCACAAGTCACCTCCTACCTCAAAAATGAATAATCATGCACTGCTCAAGACAATTGGAAATGAGATAGTACCTGAGCTACATATTGAAGAACAAACAATAGAGGTACTCAATATAGCAAGAGAGGCTGCAAGTCAGGTGGTACTATTACAAGGGGAGGCAAGAAGGGCAGAAAATGAAGCTGAAAAGGAAGATGTGGCAGATGGTGAGAAAGATAAAGATAAAGAAGCTGAAACTCAGGGGGAGCTAGATACTGTGATAGGTGAAATAGGAGCTTAGGGGCCAGGTACTGCTATGACTGAAGCTGAAAAAGAAACTGAAGAGGCAGAAGTAGAAGCAACCAAGGAAGTTCCATCCCAGGGGGAGCTAAGGGAATCAACTACTACTGAGAAGGAGCAACCCACAAAAGTATTTACTAGAAAAAGGAAAACTCCTCCTACCCCTCCTGAGTGATATGTTGAAACAATGATGATATACTATATGCTTAAATACAGATTGGTCTGAACATAAAACTGGTTTATATATGCTTTCTTATTCTAATTTCTCTTCTGATTGTTTAATATATTTCTTATCTGTACAAATGCTGTGTTGTGCTAATTATATGTTGATACAATTTCTCTCTAAATAGGGTTAAGACAAATAGGGGGAGATTGTTGGAAAAATGATTTCTCTTAACCCCTGAAAATAAGTTGAATATGAATTCTAAGAAAGAAAAATCAAGGTTAAGTAAATATGCGTCGAATAGTATTCGACGCAACGTCGAAGTGGTATCGACGTTCCTTTCAGAATGAGTCGAAGTAACTTTAAGAAGAATTCGACGTATCCTATGTCGACGTAGCTCTGACTTCCAGTCGACGCATCTTGAGAAGTCGACGCACCTTCCTTATTCTTCTCTCGACGTCCAACCAGGACGAATTCGACGCTTACGTCGAATAGTAATCGGCGCACGTCGATTTCTATGTCTTATTCAAAAATCACCATATCTCTTTCCTTCTTTCATAGATCTAATTTATATGGAATCAATTTATTCTTTATAGCCGTCTGAATCATTCTTTTCCTCTAATAGATTCTTGGCTAATTTGATTAAAACCATTATGGACATTATTTGAAATCAGAATGAATTCTTTCCTTCTATTGATATAATTATTATGGAAATATTTCTATCTTTCTATTTCTCTGTCTACTAATCAATTATCCTCCTATAGTATTATTTGAATGGACAGAGCTATAAAATAATAAGGAGGTCGGCAGAGAACACAAGAGAAGTGCTCCACCATTTTACACTTGAAAAAGAGGAAAAGTGATGAGTCCTGATCATATACACCTTTATGGACTCATCCGGGCCGTTATTCAGTCATTTCACCGAACTTTAGCCCTATTTTAGGTTATATTTGATAATCCATGCTAGGTGCACTTCTGGGGCCACTTTGGTGTGATTTCGTGCTTTTCGTCATTAGTAGCTTTCATGCGCTGTTAAGTGCCACTTTCAGTGGCTAGATTTGTGGTTGTGCTGGAATAGGAGTCGTGCGAGTGTTCCCGGTGCAATTCTGCACAGGAACACTGCGCACGATCGCCGGTTATATTGCGCACGATCGCCGGTTATATTGCGCACGACCACTGGTCGTGCGCCACTGATCGTGTGCACTTAACCCTTTTTCATGAGTTCTGTTTGGTGTAGTGCGCACGACCATCAATGCCAGTGCGCACGACCACCGGTCGTGCGCCACTATTCGTGCGCACTTAGCAGTAATTTTTGAGTTTTGTTTCATCTAATGCGCACGACCACTGACGATAGTGCGCACGACCACCGGTCGTGCGCCACTGGTCGTGCGAACATTTTATTTTATAAATTTCGTGCCTTGCAGGTTCCACCCATCCAGGCGCACGATCGCAGAATTCTAGTGCGCACGACCACTGGTCGTGCGCCAATGACCGTGCGCACTGTTTAATTCAGCGCTTATATAATGACCTGTTCGCGAATTAGGTCGGGATTACGTCTTTTGGCTCCGTTCAGTCCGCCGTTTTCGCCATTTTCAGAGGGTTTTCACCCCCTAGGCCTCCTCCATCATCCAAGGACTTAAAGGAAGGGATCCTACACTCATTTTGATCGCTTAAGAAGAAGTTCTTCGCATTAGACGTGGCCGGATGGTAAATCGCTGGAGAAGACGGGTCCATTGGGAGGTGTGACAGCCCTCCTCTACCCTGGATGCAGTTGGGACCGAGCTAGGACTAGGATTGACAACCCGGTGCTTCCTACCGTGAATCTATGACGAGACTCCGGATTTGGTCGTATTTCTTGCCTTTTTCTTATACTTGTGTGGTTATATTTGTTGTATTCTCTTTATCTAGATGATGAACACTATGAATCATGTTTAGTATTGTTTATTTCATGTTTATGAAATCAATTTGTTCATTTGTGTCAATGAGGTGCGCCCCCATTAATTTTCCGCTCCACCACCATGTCCGGTGCACCACTAGCAATTGCTAGTGGTGTGCTTGTCGAAGAGGTGCTTGCGACCCTCATTCCGCTTGCCTACTCGTCCATCCGCCCTTGCGACGCAGCGCGCTCAAGGCCTGCCTAGTCTCCATCCCGCCAATCGAAGCCTTGCATAGCGGCATTGCATAGGAGTAGGCGTAGTATTTCCTTTTATGTGCAAACCTCAAAGCCCCTTTCGTTCGCATTCCGCCTACCGCAGGACTTCGATCTCAAGTCCTTCCTCGATAATAAACTCCACCTTACTGTGTTCCTCAAGAGACCGACACTCGGGGATTCTATTCCCAAAATTTATTACTTGAGCGACCGGTGCACTTGCCGAATTAACGCATCAAAAAGCTCCCAAGAGAAAAAGAGAGAAAATTGAGAAATAGTGTTGCAGCAAAGATCAAGCTTCCTTCTCCTTCTCACTCTGAAGCCATACTGCTGCAAACTCTGATAGCTCTCACAAAAGAGAGAAAAGGCCTACAATCTCCTTCTCACTATAGAAGAGAGATTTCATTCACTACTTCTTGTGCTTCCAATCTTCTTGCTAGGAAGAAGATTCTTTCTTGTCTTAAATACTTCTTCTCCTTTTTCTTATTTTCACTTTCACATATTGTAAAAGAGTTTTTAGAATCTCTCTTCAAAAAATTCAGTTGTACTGGTTCTAAGAGTCTCCTTTTCAAAAGACTCAGTTGGTTCTAAGAGTCTCCTTATCAAAAGACTCAGGGTGGTTCTAAGAGTCTCCTTATCAAAAGACTCAATGCAAGATAGTGAATTTCCTACCAAGGGGCTAGAAGAGTGGACTACCCAAAGTTTGGGAAACCACTATATTTCTTTGTGTTGTGCTGTGATTTCTTTTCTTGCATTTACTTTTTTTACTTACTTAATTCTTGTTGGTGTGTGGGAAGCCTTAATCTGTGATCACTACATATAAATATATGTATAATTGCACAAAATATTTTAAATCTCTATTCACCCCCCTCTAGAGAATTCTAGTGAGGTTATCTGTGCACTTTCATGCACCTTTTAGGCCCATTTTGGTGTGCATTTGCGCTCCATGTTGTTGGGGGTAAGCACATGGTGCTCCTCAACCCTTTTTCTTTATTTAGATTGAGCTGGAAGGGTATTCCCAGCTGTGTGATTGCTATTTGGTGGTGTGCAGGTGGGTAGATCATCAATTATGCCCAGATTTCATGTCTGCATGAATTGCACGGTCGTGCATTTTCTTGACACACGGTCGGCTGCGATCGTGCGTTCATTTACGACCCAAAACAGCATTCTGAATTTGGTCGTGCGTTTTTACGCACGGTCGTGCGTTTGGTCGTGCATGAACAAAATTCTGCACCTGTCTATAAATAGCTACTCCGCGAAAACAGTCGGATCGACTTCATTTCTAGGTCTTTTTGAGCGCCGTTTTTTGCATTTTTTCGTTCTAGGCCTCCTCCATCATCCTCAATCTTCAAGGAGAGGGATCTAGCCCTACATCCATCATAATCCAAGGAGAAGGAAGCTTTGGTCTTGTGGCCGGATCGTGACACGAAGAAGACGGGTCATTGGAAGGTAGTGACAGCCTTCTCTACCCCGGACGCAGTTGAGGACCGAGCTTGGACGCGGATTGACAACCCAGCGATTCCAACCGTGAATCTTCGACAAGGCTTCAGATTGGGTCGATTCCTTACTTCCTCCTTCTTTATGTTGATGGTTGTATAAGCTTTATTCCTCTATCTTTTGATGATGTACACTATGAACCATGTTGTCTAATGCTTATTTCATTTTATTGAAATTATCTTGTTCATATGTGTGTTTGAGGTGCGCCCCATTCCATCCTCCATCCCGACGTCATGTTCGTGTGCCGCACTAGCAATTGCTAGTGGCGTGCTTATCGACGAGGAGCTTGCGACCCTCATTCCGTAAGACTACTCTTCCATCCGCCTAGTGAAGCGTGGCATAGCGGCCCGTGTAATCCACCTCGACCCCGCCGGTGTGAACCATTCCATCCGCAAGCCTTCTCGTCCATCCGCCTAGCGAAGCGTGGCATAGCGGCCCGTGTAATCCATTCGCCTAACGAAGCAGCGCGCTCAAGGCATGCATAGTTTGATTCTGCTTGATTACTCGTCCATCCTCCCTTGCGAAGTAGTGCGTTCAAGGCCTACATAGTTTTCCTTCCCGCCTGGCGAAGTATTGCATAGCAGCATTGCATAGGAGTAGTTGTAGTCATTTTCTTTTATTTCCACAATCCAAATCACCCCTCTTTTTCGCAATCCATCCGCTCGAAAGGACTTCGATCTCAAGTCCTTCCTCAATAGTTAACTCCACCTTACTGTGTTCCTTCGAGATTGATACTCGGGGATTTGCTCCTCGTTTTATATTACTTGAACGATCGGTACACTGCAGTTTCGTGCCACAGTCTCGCTACCGCCTATAGCAGTGTGCTAGATTCGCGCATCACACATCAGGAAGGATTGCCGGGTGAATCTTCAGCAAGGGCATGCTGCTGCAGAAAAGGAGAAAGCTGAGGCCAGGCAAAATGATGGAGGATGGGGAGGAGCCTTCTTGGCTTTTGTCGGAGCTGCGGCTCCTATCAACTATCAGGAGGACTGGAACCTGGACTCGGGGTGTGGTCATCACCTCACCGAGGACGAGTCGAAGCTTTCTTCAGTGCAGCCTTACTCAGGTAATGATACCATCATAATGGCTGATAATAATCTGCATAATGTCGAGAAGGTGGGGGTTGTTTCCTTGGGTAGTGATAGGGAGCCACTAACTTTGAAGAGTGTCTATCATGTGCCCGGAATGAGGAAAAACCTCTTCTCTTTGACCAACGCTGTAGACGCTGGGTATCACATTCTGTTCGGTCCAACAAAAGTGAGGTTTCTTCGAAATGTTGAGGCGGTAAAGGCTGATGTCGTTCATGTCGGTAGAAGGACAAAAGACTTGTTCGTTTTATCAACAAGTTCTTATGTTGACAAGATGAAGACAAATGATAGTGTCGTTATATGGCACGAGAGGTTGGGGCATGTATGGATGGCTGAAGGCTATGGCGATTAAAGGTCTGGTCAAGGGCCTGCCTAGTCTATCTTCCTACGGTGACGGTCATGTATGCGCGGGATGTCAGTTCGGCAAGTCTCATTGACTGCCGTTTGATAAGTAGCAGACAAGGAGTAGTGTGTTGTTGGAGTGTATTCACGGTGATTTGATGGGACCGACTGCTACCCCAAGCCTCGGAGGCAGCAGGTATATGCTGGTGCTGATCGACGATTACACCAGATATGTCTAGGTTTATTTTCTGAAGGAGAAGGAGGAGGCATTTGCCAAGTTTATGGAGTTCAAGGAGCTTGTGCAGGGTCGGCTAGGTCTGTGGATAAAGAAGCTGAGAACTGACAACAGGGGGAGTTCACCTCTGGTGAGTTCTCTGGTTTTTGCAGGAAGGCAGGTATCCGGAGAGAGCTTACTTATGCACATACTCCATAACAAAACGGAGTTGCAGAGCAGAAGATCTGTCATCTCACGGAGACCTGCAAGTGTTGGCAGCATGCCAAGAGCATCCCAAGGTCCTTCTGGGCGGAGGGAATGTCTTGGGCCGCCTACATCATCAACATGATGCCTCTCATTCCCATCAACATGTTGACCCTGCATGAGATGATGTTCAAGGAAAAGCCAAGCGTGGCGCACCTTCGGGTGTTTGGTTCCACTTGCTATGTGCACGTTCCAGATGAGCTTCGGACGAAGCTAGATGCAAAAGCAAGGAAGTTGGTCTTCGTGGGATATGATGATCGGAAGAAGGGCTGGAAGTGCATGGACCCAGAGACGCAGAGATTTGTTGTATCTCGCGATGTTGTGTTTGACGAGGTGACGTCTTACAAGGGAAGTTCTGGTGTTGAGTTACCATAAAGCAGGGTGGAGGAGCCGGAGAGGGCTGTGGAAAATCTTCAGGTGGAGCTGCCTTTGTCACCAGGTGGTCCATCCATTTCTAGTTCTGAGACGGAGGCTTCTGGATCAGGAGGCAGGGGGAGCGATGCTCCTAGTACGTCTGGAAGGGGAGCTAGGGAAGAAGCAGCTGAGGATAATGTTAGTCAGGAGAAGGCGCTGAGAAGATCGAAGCGAACAATCATTGCCCCTGATCGCTATACAGGAGAAACATGGTGAGCTTTGTCTCATGTTTCTTTGCTAGTCCCCTGGATGAGCGGGAACCAGTGAGCTTTGAGAAGGCCAAAGGAGTGAAACAGTGGGATTCGGCTATGCAAGAAGAGATGGTAGCTCTTGAGAAGAATGAGACTTGGTCTCTGGTGCCTAAGCACAAGGGCATCACCCCTGTGACATGCAAATGGGTCTATAAGCTCAAGAAGAAGGCAGACGACAGTATCAAGCGATACAAGGCTCGCCTTGTGGCTCGAGGATTCTCGCAGCAATACAGAGAAGATTATGAAGAGACATTCAGTCTGGTGGCAAAGATGACTTCAGTTCGGTTCGTTATTGCCTTGGCGGCGTTTTATGGGTGGGAGATTTGGCAACTCGACGTAAAGAATGCTTTCTTGTACGGCGAGATTGACAAGGATATCTTCATGATCCAACAACTAGGCTTCATATCTGAAGATTTTCCAGACTATGTCTGTAAGCTGATGATCGGAAATCGATGTCTGGATTCGTCTTTATGGTGGGCCCTACGGCTATATCACGGTGCAGCAAGAAGCAAGAT
Source organism: Dactylorhiza incarnata (assembly GCA_033032865.1). NCBI lineage: Eukaryota > Viridiplantae > Streptophyta > Magnoliopsida > Asparagales > Orchidaceae > Dactylorhiza > Dactylorhiza incarnata. Next base: position 11,915,189 of record JAWHQI010000015.1, read on the forward strand.
TCCGTGTCTGTCTCTACCATGGAAGAGGAATACAAGGCTTCGGCCTTGGCAGCTCATGAAGCCATCTAGCTTAGGAGGTTAGTGGGAGACGTCCATAAGGAGGTTCGGGGTCCGACTCTGCTCCGCGACGACAATGAGAGTGCACTCAAACTGGTTACTAATCCAGTGTGTCACGCAAGGACCAAACATATCGAGATCGAGCATTATTTCATTCGTGAGAAAGTATTGGAGGGGTCTCTTTCGGTCGAGCATGTTTGGAGTGTGGACAACGTTGCTGACATTTTCACAAAGGCGCTGGAGATGGGGTCGTTCACTCGGATGAGGAGTCTACTCGGGCTGTTTTCAACTTCCCACTTCAAGGGGGAGTGTTGAAAATGTTGAAGTGTGAAGTTGGTGGTCTGGGAGGTGTCCGCGCAGTCTAGTCTAACCGCGCAATCTCGCGGTCTCCTCTGCGGTCTGACCTATTCAGTCTAGCCGCAGTCTATTCATCCTGACCGACATTATTTGTCCAAGGCTGCTGAGGTGAGGCCCCGCGGTCTGGTTTGTGTGACAGCGTGGCGAGCTGGTGTTCTGGTAGCGGGCAGTTCGGTCTGATGACTGTCTGGGTTCTTGTTGGTGCGCGCCGACTAAGGTTTTATTAGTCGCGCGTTCTCCTCTTTGTGTTCTCATATGCCGGTCACTTGGCGATCTGCTGATGTATGCGGACACTGGTGTTGGTCGACTTGGCGGGCTGTTGCCTTAGTGGACTTGGCTATGTTCGTGGTCTCTGGAGGAGGACTTGTTCTATGCGAACACTGGTGGTGGGCGTCATGACCATGCGGGTTGTCATGATCGCGAGGCTTCTTGGGAGTGGCGATGTCCTGGTCGGATTGAAGTCGGCGAGCTCACAAAGGGCAGAGCGATCTTCTGCTGACCGTACGGGTTGACCGGTCTTGGTCACGCGGTCAGGGTGGTGAATATATCTCATAGGGTGGTGATTGGATCTGGTCTCACGCCTATAAATAGGAGTCACTATAGCTGATGGAGCAAAACTACATCCGCAAACGATAACGGCAAGTGTACCGTATCAAATGTAGTATAGGTTATAAAAACCAAGGTCGTATTAGACTCGGGGTGGTTGAGTACTCTTACTTCAAAAATCTCTATTATTTTATCGAATAAAACTTGTGGTTGGTTGGTTGTGAGAAAGAGAAATAGCTTATTTAAATTGATGAGTTAAAGGTTAGTACTCAACCTTGAATCACCTTGGGAAAATAAAACATAAAAAGAACAACTTCTAAATCTCTTAAGAAAATACTTGACCGTGGAGGTTCCCGATTTATGAACACACCTCTCTCGAGGATACGCTTAACTGAGTTTAGTTGATCAAACGAACTTTCGTTCTAGAATCAAAATCTAAAACTCGCCTTATCGTAGTGAACCCCTCTATTGGATTTGACTCCAATCCGGGAGAATTATGTCATCCTCGCTTGAGGAGTGCATTCAACTCTCTTTATTCTTAAAATGATCGATTCGAAATCAAAACCTCTCGGTTATTAGATTGCGAAAACAAAGATGAGAATTATACATCGACAATATAATCAAATAATAGTTCAAGAATAAATCTAAAGTATTCTAAGGAAGAGAAAGAGAAGCTAGAATTTAAATCAAGAATTATATTTCCCTTGGATCATCTCGGTCGAGTACTAATAGAATTTTAGCTACTCATGGAGATTGAGGAATCAAAATAAATAAAAGAGCACATGATAAAAGAGGGAGAAAATGAGAGAAGAAAAGAACTATTTTATTAAACTGCTAAAGAAATGTTACAAGACAGGAATTGAAAATTACAAACTATTGAAATGAAAATACAATTGCAAAAAGAAAGAAGAAGCATAAGAACTACTAAAACATGAAAATAAAGATATAAAATGAAAGTTCTAATCCTAATAATTCGTCCTTGAAGATCTGGAGAAGCTCCCTTTAAATAGGCAGAAATTTGATGTTACACGCCCTTGGTCACGCCCGTGACCAAGGGCGTGTAAGGAGCGTGATCGATGCTGGTGCGGAGAGGGTGCGTTCTGGCTTCAATTCAGGCGTTTCGGGCGCGTCACGCCCTAGGTCACGGGCGTGACCTGGGGCGTGTAATCTTCAAAAGTGGCTGCTAGCGGGAAACTTCGGCGGGAAGGAGCGCGGGGCGAGTCATGCCCGTGACCTGGATGTCACGCCCTTGGTCACGCCCGTGACCTGGGGCGTGTAACTTTAAATGATGTGCCAGGCGTGCTCGCAGCTGGTGGTGGGGTCCCAACCGTGACTTGGATGTCACGCCCTTGGTCACGCCCGTGACCTAGGGCGTGTACTTGGCGAATCTTCACAGAATGGGCCCGAAGTGGCGGCAGCAGGTCTGGAACACATCTTAGGCTGTCAAGCCCTTGGTCACGCCCGTGACCTGGGGCGTGTACTTGACATTTTTGCTCAAAGTGCCCAGAAAACCTGAAAAACACAAAAAAGGTTTAAGTTAGTTTATAAAATTGAAAAGATAATAATTTAATTAAGAAAAGCATAAAAACTATATAATTTTATATTAAAAATATATTAAACTTATACTAAAAGATGAGTACAAAGAGTACTCATCAAACACCCCCCATACTTACTCGTTTGCTAGTCCCGAGCAAACAACTTTTCATAGGTGTAGAGAAATTTAAATACTAGAAAAAGAAATTTGAACTCAAGGAATAAAAATGCGAAGTCTTGCGCCTACGTGTAGAGATCCTAGTTGAAAGACCTATTCAGCATAATGATTAGCTTATAATTTTCAGTAATGCGAATTAACAAATTGCTTTTACTTTTAAATTGAAAGTTTGGTAAATTCTCGAATGTTATTCAGGGAGCGGGTAGCGTGTTTTCTAAGATCAATATTACCCAAAATCGAGTTTCGGGATAGCCTCCAAAGAAATCCATCAATGACGATGGCCATAGGCTTGCCCGGTCGCACTCTCTCCACTACACAAGCATAATGTTATAGCTTAAAGATCAAAAGGGCTTTCATTAGGAGTGAAACTTGGCTTAGGTATATGATTTGGATTTGCAAATCAAAAAGATAGGATATGACGGCTAAGGATCACACTAAACCAAAGTGAGAGTTTCCCAAACTTATCAAAAATTTAAACCTCGCATAAGAGTTGTTATGAAGCAAAACTCTCATATTTTTCAAAAATGAGGCCATGAATACTTTTTTATATTTTTTTTTTCACAGTTGGCCAATAATTTTTCATATTTTTTATATCCCTTTTTTTTTCTTTTCATAATAACTCCGAATAAGAAGTTGTAATTTCCTTATTTTCACAATTGAACCCATTGCAGAATTTTAATTAATCTCAAGTATTTAGTGTGATCATGGGCTGGATGTTTTGGCTTTGGTGAAAAATTAAAGGTGGAGGTAGCAAAGGAAATAAGGTAAGGCCCAAAGTGTTTAAGCAATGAAAAATTTAAAAAGGTGGGCAAACAGGCACAAACGATCAAAAGGTGGCCTAAATCACTTCTAAGAACTATGACAAACCTATGTAAATGCTTCGAGAATCGCTAGAGGCAAGTTCTAGCCGTCGAGAAAGAATACCCTTCCCTTCAAAATGTGTAATATTTCTCTAGTAAGCTTCTACATACTCACTTGAATTTATTCACAGATTCTACCGGATTCAAGGTAAAAGTAAAACAAGAATTGTTTTTTCGCAGTTAGAAAATCATAAATCCAATTCTATGCTAAATAGTTAATTTGACATAGAATTCTACTAACGCGTGCGCTTAACTAGGAACACTGCACGAGTCAACAATTTTATTCCAAAATTCAAAATCTAATGAAGTATCAAAATTCCCTACGGCACTATACAAAAGCAAATCTACTAAGGATTTTGCATATGAGTAAGTATAAGAATTCAGCAAAAAATATTTATATATAATAATTTTTTTCTTCTTGGACTTCTCAAGGTCAACCCGGTGAAGGGCTCGCAAGGACCTAGAGGCTATGATGGGAATTCAAGCCCAAGGCGTCCTTTCCAAGAAATTTTATTTTTATTAGATTAAAAATATTTATATAATTATATATATATATTTTCAACTAAGTAGAAATTCAAAGAAAGCAATGCTACACCCCCATACTTAAAATTAAACATTGTCCCCAATGTTTAAAACTAAGTATGAAGAAAACTTGGAAAATAAACTTTTAAAAGAAAAATACATAAAATTAAAGATAAGCAAGGGGTGCCTCCCAAGAGCGCTTTCTTTTTCCCGACTTTAAACTAGACAGTTAGTGTTAGGAAAAAGGAAAATAAAAAGAGAAGTGGACAGGCAACTCCCCTAATTTACGCGTAGGTGAATATGCCGTCATCCGTTGCCCGACGACTCCTCCGTTTATATTGTGATTCTCCTCTTGTCCTTGAATTTGAATATATAAATCCAAATCACCTATACATACCTGAGGTGATTTGGAAAAATAAAGATGAGCGGCATATGGATCATTGATTTTTTTTGGTGGCAACGGCTCATCCTTAACCTGAAAATTATTAGAATAAAGAGAATCACAAATAAACGAGTCAGAAAATTTTTCGCGAGGAGGTACTTGCGAAAATATATGATTTAGCTCTGGTTGTTCCTTTTCTAAAATAAACTTTTCTTTTGAAAAATCTAGTGCGTTACCAAGCGGAATAAAATTTTCGGACACAAAATTTTCATCAATTTTTGGTTTGATAGAAGAAATTCGTGAATATTCATGACAAAGAAAATAAAATCTGGGTGGAGTAGGGGAAGAAACTTGTTCTTCTTCTATTTCATCTGGGGTGCCCATAACTTTAAGAAATTCTTGGTAAAGTAATTTTTCTTCATCTTTGGTAAAAGAAGTTATGGGATTACATGAAACCACATGTTCCTCCATAACTAAATTATCCAAAGATGGAGAAAAAATATTAGAAGAAATAAAATTTTCCTCTAAATTTTTTTTTTTTTGGGGGGGGGGGGGGGGAGTATCAAATTGATTCGGTGGAGATTCCCCAAAATTAGAGAAAGAAAATTGCGGCGCAAAAGAAGAAGAACAAGAATTCGGATCTAAAGATTTATCTTCATCGCCCCGAAAACTATCCGGGTGACCTTGCCACCAAGAATAATCTACTTCGAGGCTAGAAGAAAAATTATTAGAAGTCGAAAAATTATTCTCGTGAAAATTAGAGAAAACACTAGACGAAATAATATTTTCCTCTAAATTTTGGGGGGAAGTATCTATTTGAATTTGCGAAATTTCCCCAAAATTAGAGAACGAAAATTGTGGTGTATAAGAAGAAAAACAAAAATTCGGATCTACAGATTCAAATGTAGTATAGGTTATAAAAACCAAGGTCGTATTAGACTCGGGGTGGTTGAGTACTCTTACTTCGGAAAATCTCTATTATTTTATCGAATAAAACTTGTGGTTGGTTGGTTGCGAGAAAGAGAAATAGCTTATTTAAATTGATGAGTTAAAGGTTAGTACTCAACCTTGAATCACCTTGGGAAAATAAAATATAAAAAGAACAACTTCTAAATCTCTTAAGAAAATACTTGACCATGGAGGTTCCCGATTTATGAACAAACCTCTCTCGAGGATACGCTCAACTGAGTTTAGTTGATCAAACGAACTTTCATTCTAGAATCAAAATCTAAAATTCGCCTTATCATAGTGAACCCCTCTATTGGATTTGACTCCAATCCGGGAGAATTATGTCATCCTCGCTTGAGGAGTGCAATCAACTCTCTTTATTCTTGAAATGATCGATTCGAAATCAAAACCTCTCGGTTATTAGATTGCGAAAACAAAGATGAGAATTATATATCGACAATATAATCCAATAATAGTTCAAGAATAAATCTAAAGTATTCTAAGGAAGAGAAAGAGAAGCTAGAATTTAAATCAAGAATTATATTTCCCTTGGATCATCTCGGTCGAGTACTGATAGAATTTTAGCTAGTCATGGAGATTGAGGAATCAAAATAAATAAAAGAGCACATGATAAAAGAGGGAGAAAATGAGAGAAGAAAAGAACTATTTTATTAAATTGCTAAAGAAAAGTTACAAGACAGGAATTGAAAATTACAAACTATTGAAATGAAAATACAATTGCAAAAAGAAAGAAGAAGCATAAGAACTACTAAAACATGAAAATAAAGACATGAAATGAAAGTTCTAATCCTAATAATTCGTCCTTGAAGATCTGGAGAAGCTCCCTTTAAATAGGCAGAAATTTGATGTTACGCGCCCTTGGTCACGCCCGTGATCAAGGGCTTGTAAGGAGCGTGATCGATGCTGGTGCAGAGAGGGCGCGTTCTGGCTTCAATGCAGGCGTTTCGGGCATGTCACGCCCTAGGTCACGCCCGTGACCTGGGGCGTGTAATTTTCAAAAGTGGCTGCTAGCGGGAAACTTCGGCGGGAAAGAGCGAGGGGCGAGTCACGCCTGTGACCTGGATGTCACGCCCTTGGTCACGCCAGTGACCTGGGGCGTGTAACTTTAAATGACTTGGCAGGCGTGCTCGCAGCTGGTGGCGGGGTCCCGACCGTGACTTGGATGTCACGCCCTTGGTCACGCCCGTGACCTGGGGCGTGTACTTGGTGAATCTTCACGGAATGGGCCCGAAGTGGCGGCAGCAGGTCTGGAACACATCTTAGGCTGTCACGCCCTTGGTCACGCCCGTGACCTGGGGCGTGTACTTGACATTTTTGCTCAAAGTGCCCAGAAAACTTGAAAAACATAGAAAAGGTTTAAGTTAGTTTATAAAATTAAAAAGGTTTAAGGTTTAAGTCCTCTTTCCCTCTGCACCTACCTAGCAGTGTGCTAGCTCGACAAACTCCGCCAAATCTTAAGGACCTCAAGCCTTACAACACGGACCCGCAAGTCCTACAGCCTAGGCCCGCAAGCGCCTACTGTACCCAAGCCCGCAAGCTCGACACTCATACCCTCAAGCCCTACACAACATAGACCCGCAAGTCCTATTCCTACAGCCTAGGCCCGCAAGCCCCTACTGCATCCAAGCCCTCAAGCTCGACAAATTCGGACCGGCAAGTCCATTGCCCTGGCCCTCAAGCCTCACAGCTCTCCAGCCCTCAAGCTAGACAAAATCAGACCAGCAAGTCCACTGCTCTGGCCCTCAAGCCTCACAACTCTCCAGCCCTCAAACTAGACACTCAGGCCCGCAAGCCTTACAAGAAATTACAGTGATGACAACTGCTTCTTCTGCATGATGAAGATCGACAACTTAGCCTGATGGAGATCGGCTTCTTGAGGTTGAAGAAGATGTTTCTGATTCAGATCTTGAAAGCGGATTTCTTTTTCAATCTCTTCTCTTAGCCTGATGAGGAACGGATTCTTATCAATCGATGGAGATGACTGATTCCCCTGAGAACACTTGAAGCTTGCTCTCTACTTGATCTTCTTCTTCTCCGCAGAACGTACTGTTGTATTGAATCAACGGCGGGATACTTTTTCATTTTTCTTTTCTCACGGGGATTCTTTTTTTGGGCATCCTCTTATCTCTTTTATAAAAGTGTGAGGCCCCCAACGGTCTTTTGAGAAAGTTCCTTAAGTGTTAGAAGCCCCATTCCTTAAGATCACGCGCTGATTGGACAATCAGGCGGCGGCATTAAATGCTGACAGCGCATCCACAACATTTGAATTCCGTCTCGACGATATTTCCAGCTTCATGATGATACTGACAGCATTACGATGATATGGAGAATATCCCGACGACAAGACTTTGTCAATGTCTTAGACCTTGGTAGATGTTCAAGTCTTCTGGCTTCTGCCTCTGATGATGATATCTCGACGATACGAGATCTTCTGGCGTTCCTGCATATACAACGATATGCTTTCTTTGACTGTGTCATCGTGATCTTCTTCCTTGTAGTCTGTCGTCGTAATCACTTTGTCCTTTCGACGACATGAGCGATATCATGTCGATAGACTATGCTTGTCTTCAGCTGTCCTTCTTCAGTCTTCTCTATGTCATTCCTTCTTTACGGCGATGTCAGTTCTTCTTGACGACAAGGCTACTCTGATGATGTCGACGATACTACATTTTCTCGACGACATTCCTTCCTTTGATATCTTCATGTCTTCTCTGCGTTCGACGATCTTCATTCTGCATTAGACGAACAGCATTCTGCGTTCGACGAACAACATTCTGCGTTCGACGAACTCGCCAAGTCTCAGCTTTTGCTTTGCTCATCATCATGACGACAAGCATACTTTGTCGACGATATGTCCAGCCTTTTTCGACGATATTATACTTAGGCAGGCTGTTGAAGTACTGAACATATTGTCTCATCTCTGCAAGCATGAACTAGATAAAACATTAAATATAACTTGCACTTATCATTGAGCTGAGCACTTCTTCAAATCAGGAACATTGCTGGGCACTGTTCCCAACAATCTCCCCCTATTTGAAGAAGCCCTAACTTACCTCAATAATAAATGCCACTCATGAAAAGATATTTCAGATAATAACATCACACATAAAGCAGTAATCACATAAACAGATTAAATGTTCTTCACAATAGATACCAAACATATAATTAGATTAGATGTTCATGAATAAACATTAGCATTCATTTGCCCCAACATAATCATTAAGATTTTAATTTGATTCCCCATCAGTGTTAGTTGCTGCTTGCCCCTTTGGTTTTCTGCCTTTGCCTCTGATAGTAGTTGATGGGCAGGGGAATCATCTTAGGAGAGGGAGGAGGACCTTGTGGGAATGCTAGCTTGTGATTCTTCCTTCTTTCCAGCTGCTTCAGATGTTTCTGCCATTCAACTGACTGGTATGCTCTCTGATAGTGCTCCTGAGGGTATCCAAAATGGATCCATGATTATGTTATTATTTCTCATGAGACGGGACTCCACCTTCCTGATTGTGGATCCTGGTCAACTTCCCTCAGTCTCTTTTGCCGATACTGGCTGCTTTGAATTCTCTTTCTTTTCCTGGAAGTTGCTGATTCTCCAAATTCTATTCCATATTCAGCTGATTCAGTGCTTGCAGAAGGGTTGGCAGCCTCATATAATGATGGGGTTTTTTGCATTGTCTGCTTTATTTGATTTGTTATCCACATCGCTTGATGTGAACTGGCATTTATTATTTCATTCTCCCCCTTTATGGCTTGTTCAATTACCCTTTCCTCAAGTCCTTCTCTGACTAGATTCAGCTTTTCATGCAGATGTTGTTCAGTCACATCCAAATTGTTGTTTATTTCAAGCAGATGGGTATCTAGGGTATTGACCTTATTCATAATTTGATTTCTGTTATTTGTAGCCTCTGTCTCTATCTGCTTAAAACCATAGTACACATTATTTGAGAGTATTTCTTGCTGTTTCAGGATTGTGTGGGTTTGATGTCCCACTTTGTTTACTTCCTCACTCATCTTCTCTATGGTCGGAGCTGCCAGTGTGTAGAAGTGAGCACACTGGGTGTTGAGGTGGAGTATTGATGCGTATTCGGCAAGTGCACCGGTCGCTGTCAAGTAATAAAATTGGGAATAGCTTCCCTGAATATCGTCTCTCAAGGAATGCAGGTTCTGGTGAACGAAACGCGTGGTGAATCGATCGTTACACGAGCAAATAAAGTAAAAACAAGGGCATTGTGATTTGGTTCCTAATCTAATGCAGAAAAGAGAGATGCGGGTCAAAACTCTGCTTCGCAAGGCAGGATGGATGCAACGGCCGCGATGTCGTGCTTCAGGAGGCGCGTGGACGGAAAGTAACTGTGACGGGTGAGGGTCGCACACACCTCTTCTCCAAGCATCACCATTAGCAATTGCTAGGGCTTCACACACAACGAACTTAGAAAATCACAACAAGGAAAATGCTACTCTCACACCACCGCATCATTGCACATGAACATCATAAAAGATCTATGACATTAAGCTAAGCAATAGTTCATTACAACAACACAAAGAAAGTACATCATCAAGTTTAGAGAGGACCAATAGGAAGATGTCACCGCATCTTGGGTTCTCGGCCGGAATGAGAGGTTGTCGGGCTCTCTCTGGGCTCGGCCCTCAGATGGTGTGTGGACTCGATGGAGGTTGTCACCGCTCCAACGACCTACAACACTTCTATGGCTTCCCACGATGAGGAATTCTTGAACACTTGGTGTAGAATGCTTGCTAACACTCCCGAATGGAAGAATGGTGGTGGAAATCGCTGGAAAATGGTTTCCTTGGTGGTGGATGTGAAGGAGAAGCCTTCAGACCTCAGAAATGGCGGGGAGGACCTGATTTCCCGCTCCCCTTATGAGCTCTCCCATTGTTTGCGGAGTATCCTGCATTTTATACTAAACAGGCAGAAAAATGGTCACGCACGGTCGAACGCACGACCGTGCGTGAACCGTGCGTTATTAAATGATAAAATCTGACTTGAGCGAGACGCTGCGTCGCCCGTGCATTTTACTCACGCACGGGGAAATCTGCCCGTGCGTACAAACGTATGGGTAAATTCAGAATGACCAAAAGCAAGAGGAAACAGGTAGATCATGCATTTTACTCACGCACGGGCAAATCCGCCCGTGCGTAAAAACGCACGACTAAACTCACATTGTCCATTTTCTGCCCAGATACAGACGCACGATCGCTAATGTCCGTGCATCAAGGAAACGCACGACCATGCGATATGCATAGACATAGATTTTGGGGGGAAAACGGGGCGATCCGGCCACCTGCACATAAGACTTACCAGCTGGGAATACACCTCCAACACCAAATAAACACAGAAAAAGGATTGGGGAGCACCATGTGCTTACCCCCAATAACAAGGAGCGCAAATGCACACCGAAATGGGCCTAAGAGTGCACCTAGCAGGGAATAACAAATATGATTATAAACATGCCTAAAGTGTGGTGCATCGACTAGAAATACGACCCCGATGAGTCCATAAATGTGTATATAAATGGGACTCATCACACACCCAGACTTAACCATTTGCACGTCTCGGGCAAACTACTCCGCTCTCCTATCGGAACAATTGGATGTTAGAGTAAGATTGTGTGGTGGAGACTCATGTGAAGTCGCATGCTCACGGGCGTAGAAATACATTAGAATAGAATTTAACTAAAAATTATATTTAACTATTTCTAAAACAGTAATTTGAAATCTACTTTAATTGGATGGTGAATCCTAGTGAATCTTTTGGTCGCGCAAAAGGGAAAATAGCGTGACTAATGAGTAGAGTTTTACTTGAATCAAAGCTTGTGACAAACTCTTAAGAAATCCATCAAAGTCGGTGTCCATAGGCTTGCACGTTCGCACTCTCTCTACTGCATGAGACGACTCGTATCTAAAATCAATAGGACTTTTGGGTTAGGATTGGGCTTAGGTTGAGTTAAGGCTAGATAAGTAGAAGGACGATGGGAATCGCATTCAACATAACTAAGCACTCAAGAGAATTACAATCACCAATACTACAATTTCAAGAAGTACACAACACCCCCAGACTTCAACTGAACACTAGGTGTGTGCTAAGCCAATCATACTTTGTCTCTGTCGAGAGAATGAAATTGAAAGTTTGTTTTGAACAATTTTTCTTCTTTTACTCTTTTTTTCTTTTCTCGGCAGAATTTCTTTTGTAGGCACACTAAAAACTTCTCCTTCAGCTTTTTCAAAGCTATCATACAACACGGAGATGACACCAAACATGATAGATATATAAATTTCTTTCAGCTCATTTGTTGGTGCGAAAATGGGTTTGGCCGTATGGCTTTGGTGACATTTTGGTGGAGATAAACAAGGAGGAAAGGTAGGCTCAAGTGGGCTTGCAAAGGTGATTACATTGGTAAGGATTTCAAAAGCTCAAACGGATCATGAAATGGCATATATCACACTTTATAACGAGTACTTCAACGCAATCGTTTCAAGAGTCGCCTTGTGGAAGCCACTGAGAAAGGTTGTCCTTCCTTCCGACCCTAGTAATAAGCTACTACTAGTACAGCTATACTCGACCCTATGCTACCGTTGGATTCAACGGATTCACCACTAAAGTAAAATAAATTGCAGCTACTATAATAGAAATACTTAAATTATAACATTGAATTTTATTCTACTCTAATTGAATTTCTAGGCGTGACGCGTGGGAGCACTCGACTAGAGCACTACTCGAGTCGACATTTTTCTCTACTCCTCACTCCTACACTAACAATCCAATTCTTACGAGCGGGGAACCTCGCAGCAATACCCAATAAGCACGCGTGATCAAGTGCACGTGTATTAGGTGCAAGTGTACGCAGTGTGCACAATACCATTGAAAATTCCTAACTCAGCACATTCTAACATGCTATGCAAAGTGTGTGCACGTGCATAGCTCGATCCCTCCCCCAGACTTGATCAAAACTAAATAAAATAGGGAATTCTGGAATAAGGAGAATAGGGGTAGAGTGGACCTATGCTCATAAATGAGCATGCCAGAAGTGCGGTAATTCCTTCTTTAAATTTCTCTCCTTCTGCATCCACCACGCGAGAGCTTTAACCTGCGATGTTAGCAAAAAGAAAAATAACAGGACTAAAAGAAATAGACTAAGCAAAGGGAACCAGGTGGTTCCCATGGGTTGTCTCCCAAGAAGCCCTTTTGTTTAACATCCTTAAAGGTGGACCAAATACCTGTATTAAAGCAGTTTATAAAGTCTAGGAATAAGCAAAAGTCAATAATCCTAATTATTATTACAAGCTCAACACAAATCAGCTATAAGCTGATTTGAAGTAGTAACAACTAATGAAAGAAAAAGGTCCGGGGACCTGGTAGTATGGGTGGAAATTAAGTAGGATGCTCAGCCTCCAACCCCAAATCTCCTCCTTTTTCGCTCTCTTCTTCTCCTCCAGTATTATGTCTTCAAAGAAGAACTGCTTGCCCCTTTGTAACCAATCCTCAAAGGGATGCACCAACGATGATGAGGAAACAAGATGTTTCTTCACAGTACCTTCCTCATCCCGCCAGGCTTTCGGCTCTTCCATGCATAAGGTCTGATCAACCGGAGGAGGGGCATCCTGCATCCTTGTATATAAAGAAAGGGGGTCAGGAAATAAATTGGAAGAAAAACTAAAAGAAATCTCATCTGAGGGGATAATCCCGGCTTCATCCCCCATATGGTGCGGCAATGACAAACTGATGATATCATCGAGGATTTCACTAGAATCAACAATGCACGCAATGGCCTCCTCTATAACTTGGACTTCCTCGCACTGGACCGAAACGGTTGCTTCAGCACAATCGAGACTGTCCTCCTCCATGAGAGTGGGAACGACACTACGCAGGTCTGCAACATCCTGCAAATTGACATCAATGATAACATTAGAAATAGATGTAGTTTCGTGTGTAGTGGGAGAAGACGTGCTTCTTAAGAGTTCAGGCTCACTCTCCACACAAGGGCACAAATCCACGCAAAGTGGTATGTGAACCGAAGAGGTATGGGGGTCGCATCAGAAACAGAGTCATGGGGGACACTGATGCACGTATCGATTCCAGGGACTTCAGAAAGTGAAGGTGGAAGTGACACGTAACCAGAGGAAGGGGTTGTGCTTGCAGAATTCGAAGATGGGATGATCCGGATATCCGGCTCATCGTCATCCTCCAGTTGGCGAAGGTAATCAGCACAGTCTTTCAAGGCATGCTCTCTACTTTTGCAAAATAAACACTGCTTCACCGGCTTCTCCGGCACCCAAGGTGCGGTAGCCGCGTAATAGTGCGACATCGGAGGCGCAGTAGAGGAGCCAAAAGATTTATGGGACCCGTACGGTTTCTGAACAACACCATACTCTTTGGGACACATATCACTAGCGTGGGATGTGTCCCCACACCAACGACATCGGATATTCAAATGTGCCCACATGATATAGAAGAAGAAAATAACATGAAAAAGAGTAAATTAAAAAGAATAAAAGACCCAATCGAAAACAATCGATTCACAACCAAAATCTCATCACGCCTGCACTCCCCGGCAACAGCGCCAAAAACATGATGCGTATTCGGCAAGTGCACCAGTCGCTGTCAAGTAATAAAATTGGGAATAGCTTCCCCGAATATTGTCTCTCAAGGAATGCAGGTTCTGGTGAACGAAACGCGTGGTGAATCGATCGTTACATGAGCAAATAAAGTAAAAACAGGGGCATTGTGATTTGGTTCCTAAGCTAATGGAGAAAAGAGAGATGCGGGTCAAAACTCCGCTTCGCAAGGCGGGATGGATGCAACGGCCGCGATGCTGTGCTTCGGGAGGCGCGTGGACGGAATGTAACTGTGACGGGTGAGGGTTGCACACACCTCTTCTCCAAGCATCACCACTAGCAATTGCTAGGGCTTTACACTCAACGAACTCAGAAAATCACAACAAGGAAAATGCTACTCTCACACCACCGCATCATTGCACATGAACATCATAAAAAATCTATGACATTAAGCTAAGCAATAGTTCATTACAACAACACAAAGAAAGTACAAGCATCAAGTTTAGAGAGGACCAATAGGAAGATGTAACCGCATCTTGGGTTCTCGGCCGGAATGAGAGGTTGTCGGGCTCTCTCCAGGCTCGGCCCTCAGATGGTGTTCGGACTCGATGGAGGCTATCACTGCTCCAATGACCTACAGCACTTCTATGGCTTACCAAGACGAGGAATGCTTGAACACATGGTGGAGAATGCTTGCTAACACTCCCGAATGGAAGAATGGTGGTGGAAATCACTGGAAAATGGTCTCCTTGGTGGTGAAGGTGAAGGAGAAGCCTTCAGACCTCAGAAACGGCGGGGAGGACCTGATTTCCCGCTCCCCTTACGAGCTCTCCCGTTGAATGTGGGTTATCCTGCATTTTATACTAAACATGCAGAAAAATGGTCACGCACGGTCGAACGCACAACCGTGCGTGAACTGTGAGTTATTAAATGATAAAATCTGACTTTAGGGAGACGCTGCTCCGCCCGTGCGTTTTACTCACGCACGGGCAAATCCTCCCATACGTACAAACGCACGGGTAAATTCAGAATGACCAAAAACAAGAGGAAACAGGTCGATCGTGCGTTTTACTCACGCACGGGCAAATCCGCTCGTGTGTAAGAACGCACGACTAAACTCAGATTGTCCATTTTCTGCCCAGATACAGATGCACGATCGCTACCGTCCGTGCGTCAAGGAAATGCACGAGCAAGCGATATGCACAGACATAGATTTTGGGGGAAGAAGGGACGATCCGGCCACCTGCACATAAGACATACCAGCTGGGAATACACCTCCAGCACCAAATAAACACAGAAAAAGGATTGGGGAGCACCATGTGCTTACCCCCAATAACAAGGAGCGCAAATGCACACCGAAACGGGCCTAAGAGTGCACCTAGCAGGGAATAACAAATATGATTGTAAACATGCCTAAAGTGTGGTGCATCGACTAGAAATACGGCCCAGATGAGTCCATAAATGTGTATATAAATGGGACTCATCAAGTATGTCTTTCTTCACATTCTAGATCTCGCCCTTCATCTCTTCCCTTAGATTATTAATGAGTCCTGATCATATACACATATTTGGACTCATCTGGGCCGTTTTTCTAGTCTTTCCACTGCACTTTAGCCTTGTTTTAGCTCATATTTGTCATTCTATGCTAGGTGCACTTCTTGGCCTAATTTGATGTGTTTTATGTTTATTTTCTTTTGATAGCCTTATCGTATTGTTGAGTGCCACTTTCAGTGGCCTAATCAGCATTTCTGTAGGAACAGGAGTCGTGCATGTGTTCCCGGTACAATTCTATACAGGAATACTGCGCACGATCACTGGCTCTATCGCGCACGACTACTGGTCGTGCGCCACTGATCGTGCGCACTTAACGCCCATTTTATGAGTTCTGTCTTGCTTATCGCACGACCACTTACGATAGTGCGCACGACCACTGGTCGTGCGCCACTGGTCGTGCGAACTTGTATTCTATAATTTTCTTATCCTCCAGGCTCCGTCCAGGCAGGCGCACGATCACAAGATGCTAGTGCGCACGACCACTGGTCGTGCGCCAATGACCGTGCGCACTGTTTATTCCAGCGCCTATAAATTGTCCTGCTCGCGATTTAGGTCGGGATCGACGCATTCCTTCCGCCCAGCTCCGCCGTTTTCGCCCCTTCCGCAGGTTCTCTGCCCCCTAGGCCTCCTCCATCATCCTTGAGCTCCAAGGAGAGGTTTCTAGCCCAAAGATCGCCAACATCGAGCAAGGAGATCGCGTATCGGAGGAGATTGGATCGTGACACGAAGAAGACGGGCCATTGGGAGGAAGTGACAACCCTCCTCTACCTCGGACGCAGTTGAAGACCGATCTTGGACGTGGATTGACAACCCAGCGATTCCAACCGTGAATCTTCAGCAAGGCTTCGGATGTGGTCGTCTCCTTTACTCTCTTTTTCCTTCCTTATGTTGTTGATTGTATAAACTAATTTCCTCTATATATTGATGATGTGTGCTATGAACAATATTGCTTAATGTTTATTTCATTTATTTGGAATCATTTAGTTCATATGTGCTTATTGAGGTGCGCCCCCATCTAATTTCCATTCCACCATTGTGTTCGGTGCCGCACTAGCAATTGCTAGTGGCGTGCTTGTCGACGAGGTGCTTGCGACCCTCACTCCGTTAGCCTACTCATCCATCCGCCTACCGAAGCGTGGCATCGCGGCCCGTACTCCATCCCGCCTAACGAAGCAGCGCGCTCAAGGCCTGTATAGTTCGATTCCGCTAGCCTACTCGCCCATCCGCCCAACGAAGTAGTGCGTTCAAGGCCTACGTAGTTTTCCATTCCGCCAAGCGAAGCATTGCATCGCGGCATTGCATAGGAGTAGTCGATAGCTTTTATTTTACTTTGCAAAACCAATCCACCCACCTTCGTGAACTTCGACCTAAGGACTTCAATCTCAAGTCCTTCCTCGATAATAAACTCCACCTTACTGCGTTCCTTTGAGATTCGATACTCGGGGATTACTCCTCGTTTTATATTACTTGAACAATCGGTACACTGTCGTTTCGTGTCGCAGTCGAGCTACCGTCTATAGCGGTGTGTGAGATTTGCGCCATCAATTATCAACAGTTTTTACTATGAATTCTTCTAGTTGTTTGCTCTTAGCATTTGTAGAGCTGACATCATGTGGAAAAGAGAACCTGACTGAGCCGAAGATGGCTCAGCAGCTTGTTCGTCTTCCTCTTCTCTTTCTTGTGGAATTTCTTCTGAGCTATTTGCAGATGATACTTCACTGATATGTGTTGTTACCTTGGCCTTCCCCTTGACATTTTCTGGTACTGTCTCGCCAGGGCACGTAAGCACAATCTTACTTGCTGCTGCTAACTCTCGGTATTCTGAGAGAGTGATGTCTTTCATGGGCTCATTTCCTTGATCTTCTAGGGCAAAGTACCCCAAATGGGTCTCCCCCTCAACTTGTGCATTACCTTGTGCTGAGCCTCCTGCCGGGAGCTCTCCATCTATCATCTCCGTGTCTTGGGCTGAGCTCCCAGGTTGGGACTCCCCCTCAGCGGGAACACTCCCCAAGTTGGGGTTTCTACTTTCTTCAATAACCTCTGTGGGAGCAGGTTCTGGTACTATTTCTGGACAATCCCTTTGGATGGAAGTCTCCCCCTCAGTTGTACCAGGGATTTGTGGGGGTGGTGGTATGTCATCAGACCTGCTGGATGAATCTTCTTTTTCGGGGTAGTCTTTTGGGGATGCTTGTTTCTTTGGAGCAGGATGGACATTAGATGATGGTTTAGGGATAGACCTATCCCATCGATCTAGCATTTTTGCGTCCAATCTCTTGGAGTAGTGTAGAGAAACTCCCATTTTCTTATTCAGTACTTCACCACGTGTGTTTAACAGGTAGAGGGACAGTATTCTTCCATAGGAAGGGGACTTCAGGGTGTTCTTCATTCTCTGGAAGAGGAACTCACTCCAGTTAGTCTTCTTAGAGTGAATTATCTGGGCCATGACAACGAACATGTCTTTTGAGATTCGGTCATGGGACCCAGGCTTGCACAACAGAACTTTGCCAACGATGTCGGCCATCAACTTCCCCTTTTGATTGAATTCTGATCTCTTAATGGACCCATAGGTCTTCCTTGTATGGCCGCACCAGGTGTAGCTTGCGGACACATTCTTCGAGGTCAGCTTTTCTTCTTCCTCCCCCTCATGGATTCTTGGCAGATTCAGTGCTTTTCCTAGGCTTTTTGCAGATATTTTAACTTTCTTACCTCCCACCGTGGACTTGATCTGGGATTCAGTGTGGTTGATTCTTGCATCGGCGAAGAATTCTGCTAATTCACGGTGAAGAAGAACTGAGGGTTCGCATAGCAGATATTCCAGACCTGATGCCTCCAGCAACCCTATTACTGACCTTATCTCATCCGAGTAGGCATTGAATCCCCCTCGCTGGAGTTCACAACCGGAGATCACCTCTTCTTTCTTGGGAGCCATTGATTCGGAGTGAGAGTGAAGGCAGTATGTCGAAGATGAAGCGGGGGTTTGTCGACGGAATAGTTTAGGGCAAATGATAGCATAATTTGTATTCTCGAGCATTCACTCTATTTATAGTGTCGGTAGGTGAAGAGGCGCATACCTTTGAATGAAAGAGCGATCAGACGGCTCCGATGAACCGATCTAATCCCGTGATAAATACCTCGATTGTATTTTGATGCTATGCATCCTCCCAACTTGATCCTTTGTCGTCGTAACGTCTATTGTGTCGTCGTAATATATAGACGATTATAGATTCCAAGACTTATTCATCTAACGTCAACTTTGTAGGCCCATTTTAGTAGGATGACCTGCACTAAGTTTGTTAGTAAATAGATTTTGCTGTTCTGCCTGTGGGTCAGAACAGCCACCTTGTTCAAGGCCCAGATTTGCTTCTGGTGGGCTCTTGGACTACCTGCAAAAAGAGATTACAAGCCCTTAGGTACCCAAGTGAATTTGGGTCCTAGGAAATTGTTAGCATTAACGGGCATACTAGATTTAACTACTCCAGGGTATGCATAGTTATAATGAATGAGGCGATTTGAAGGTTTAGCATTCGTTACCCTTGGAGCAGTTGGATTGTACCAACAATCAATTGTAAAGTGCCCGGTCTTTCCACAGCACCAGCATTCAAACATGTTGTATCTCCTTTTCTGACTGACTGTGTGAGCAGGGGTTCTTTGTGTGTGAACAAATGAATACAGCAAAGAAGGTGAACTGTGCTGATGGTAGATGTGATGTTTGCTGTCACCATTCACAGTTTCCCTTCTAGAGCCATTCTTCTTTAAGGATTTCCTTGTTTCTATAGACCTGCTAACTTCATGTCTCCTTGTGGCCATCCTCCCATGAGGTACCCTTGAGATTTTTAGCATGTTCTTTGCTCCACTTGTGGAGCTCCCATTCTTGAGGTACCCTAGATTGGATTGTCGAGCATTCTTGTTGGAGGGTGAGATTACCTTCCTCAAGCTAGCCTTCATCCCATAGGGTCTACCTGATCTGTCTTCCTTGAAGCATCCCTGCTCCCTTCTTTGAGTGGAGCAACACCCATTTACCAATGGAGGAGAGGTATCTGATATGGAGGAGCTTGCCACAGGCTTCACTACAAAGGGGAGTTTATTCTCCACCCTTCTGATGTTGTCATTCTTAGATCTCAGGACTTTGGGCTGAATTTTGTCCTTCTTTAGAAGAACCACTTCTCTGGTTAGTGAGCAGCACAACTTCTTGCTCTCAATCAATGCTTTCAGAGTCTTCCCAAATTTACTTATCAAGTCAAGGTTGGAACTTGCCTTGAAGTCCTTTTTGAAATGACAAAACTCTGCATTCTCTAGAGTCAGTTTTTCTGCTTTCTCTGAGAGATCAAGATTTCTTGCTTGAAGATAGGAGATCTTTGAATCCTTCTCCTTGCACATCATCTTCAGCATCTTGACATCTTCGAGGAGATCATTGTATGACTTGGACCAGTCATCATTTCTAGATGAGCTTGTCTCCGATTCTGAATCTGAGGTAGATAGAGGAGCTCTTATGCATACCTGTTCAGGTGAGACTTCATCCTGAAATTCTTCCTCTGACTCAGATAGGACAGTCAGCCCAAACCGAGTCTTCTCTTCTGAGTCTGAACAGCTTGAGTCACTGTCACTCAATGTTCTAACTTTCTCCTTAGCGGCTTTGCTTCTTTCTTCTTTTGATCCTTCCATAAGGACTGTTAGATAGTCCCACATCTCTTTTGTTGTTATGCAGTGAACCAGCTTCTTGAGTGTTGGCCGATCTACTGCACCAGCTACGATATCTTTGGCTTCCTTTTCCAAGTTGACTAGTATGATCTCATCTTCAGTCATTTTCTTCGACACTGGCTTGGGGACATATGGTCCTTCTTGAACGACTTGAAACATTTTAGGATCCACTGCCTCCATGAATATTCTTGCTCTTACTTTCCAAAGGGCAAAGTTCTCCCTGGAACAAACAGCTATCCTTGATTCCATAACTGTGAAAGATGAACACCCAAGGGCAGATCTGTTCAAGCTGTTAAGCTTTTCCTTGAACAACCTCGCTCTGATACCACTTGTTGTTTATTGGGTGTCAACTTATCACCTAGAGGGAGGGGGTGAATAGGTTTTTTAAATTATTTTATCCACTTTAGGTGTCCTTGATTTCTGATTAGTAGATTTATAAATTATAAAGCACAACACAGAAAAGAACAACACAAATCTTCAGGCCCTCAAGCCTTACAACACAGACCCGCAAGTCCTACAGCCTAGGCCCGCAAGCCCCTACTGCACCCAAGCCCGCTAGCTCGATACTCAGACCCTCAAGCCCTACACAACATAGACTCGCAAGTCCTATGCCTATAGCCTAGGCCCGCAAGCCCCTGCTGCACCCAAGCCCTCAAGCTCGACAAATTCGGACCCGCAAGTCCACTGCCCTGTTCCTCAAGCCTCACAACTCTCCAGCCCTCAAGATAGACAAAATCGGACCCGCAAGTCCACTGCCCTGGACCTCAAGCCTCACAGCTCTCCAACCCTCAATCTAGACACTCAGGCCCGCAAGCCTTACAAGAAATTACAGTGATGACAACTGCTTCTTCTGCCTGATGAAGATCGGCAACTTAGCCTGATGGAGATCGGCTTCTTGAGGTTGAAGAAGAAGATTTTGATTCAAATCTTGAAAGCGTAGTTCTTATTCAATCTCTTCTCTTAGCCTGATGAGGAATGGCTTCTTATCAGTCGATGGAGATGACTGATTCTTCTGAGAACACTTGAAGCTTGTTCTCTACTTGATCTTCTTCTTCTCCACAGAATGTACTGTTGTATGGAAGCAATGGAGGGATAAATTTTTTTTTTCTCACAGAGATTCTTTTTTTGGGGGGGCATCCTCTTATCTCTTTTATAAGAGTGTGAGGCCCCCAACGGTCTTCTGAGAAAGTTCCTTAAGTTTCAGAAGCCCCATTCCTTAAGAGCACGCGTTGATTGGACAATCAGGCGGCAACATTAAATGTTGACAGCTTCATGATGATTTCCAGCTTCATGATGATACTGACAGCATTACGATGATATGGATAATATCTCGACGACAATACTTTGTCGATGTCTTAGACCTTGGTAAATATTCAAGTCTTCTGGCTTCTGCCTCTGACGATGATATCTCGACGATACGAGATCTTCTGGCACTTGTTCTTTCGACGACATAAGCAATATCATGTCGACAGACTATGCTTGTCTTCAGCTGTCCTTCTTCAGTCTTCTCGACGTCATGCCTTCTTTACGGCGATGTCAGTTCTTCTTGACGACAAGGCTACTCTGATGATGTCGATGATACTACATCTTCTCGACGACATTCCTTCCTTTGATATCTTCATGTCTTCTCTGCATTCGACGATCTTCATTCTGCGTTCGACGAACAGCATTTTGCGTTCGACGAACAACATTCTGCATTCGACGAACTCGCCAAGTCTCAGCTTTTGCTTTGCTCATCATCATGACGACAAGCATACTTTGTCGACGATATGTCCAGCCTTTTTCGACGATATTATACTTAGGCAGGTTGTTGAAGTACTGGACATATTGTCTCATCTCTCCAAGCATGAACTAGATAAAACATTAAATACAACTTGCACTTATCATTAAGCAGAACACTTCTTCAAATCAGGAACATTGTTGGGCACTGTTGTCACAACCCGAATTTTCTCCGAATTTAAGAATATCAGAGTAAGAGAAAATACATGTCATGATGCCACGTCATACAGGAGACAATTGTAGACGCTCAGGCGGGAACCTATTACTTAACTAAACAAACATGATTATATGATAAGTCATCATTTGAAATCATTTATTAGGGGTTTTGAGATAAGAACTGTGTCTCTCAGTTCGTGGATCAACTAGTCCACCGAGAAAGTATATATAATTGCAGCGGAAAATACTTGATTTGGTTTACTTAAAGTCCTACATGTATGCAAACGACGGAGCATGACGTAAGTGATATGCACATAACTAGGCGTACTGTAAGAGTGGAAAATACCTTTAGGCGACTTTAAAGTTAAGGGTTTCAGTTAGAAAGAATGAAATGAGGATGAAGAAAAACCATTTTATAACTATAGTGCACCTAACATAAATCATTCCCAGAGGGTAAGATACACAAGATCTAAAAATAGTGGCATAATCTGGCAAATAAGCTATAAGTATAAAAAGGGGCACAATGGGCGTCAACAACATGACACTAACCCATTGGCACCTACTAGTATGTCTGAGCACAAGAAGTAACTAAAAACAACTACCTCGCAGCAGCGGGGTGAACAACTACTAAAACTCTGAACTTCAGGCTACACCACTAGCCGCTACGGCTCTGCAACTGAGGCATTAAATAAAACAAAGAACGCCTCAGCAAGGAATTACAAGTGGCAGAAAACTAGCAGAAAAACAAGCAAGGCATAAGGGGTACCAACCCAAGCCAAACTTACCGAAAGAGAGCTCTAAGCAAAGAGTCAACAAGCATCAAGTGCACTAAATACCAAAAGAGGAACAACACATTCATTTATTTAGTTTCATCAATTAAAGAGACTGATCAGCTCAAATTATACGGGAGCGGTTAACTACCTCCGCTACCCAAAGCCCAAAACCAGGTGGGGGTACCACTAGACCCAACCACTCAAACACGACTACCGTGCAAGGCTATAACATTACCCCCACTGTCCCCCGAACACAACTACTGTGAAGGGCTAAATACAATAGTTCTTATTACTTAAATTTTAATTAAACACGGGACGCTACCCGAAAGGATAAACACTGGAAGGCCCTAAGAAATAGGGTCAAGGCAAAGTACACGTCGATCAATATGAATCATAAGAGTAACTCAAATGTTAACAGACCACAACGAGTAAAAAGAGGTTCAAACGAAAGGGATTCGAGATCAGGAGCACCGAAGGTCACTGGCAATCATCCAAGTACACCCGAGGGGACATGAGATTCAAACACAGAAACTCAACGAAATCACATGCGTTCCGGGCGGGGTTCCAAGGGGCCGCGCCCCTGGAGGGGTCTTAGGGGCAGAGCCCCTAACGGGGTCCAAGGGGCAGCGCCCCTGGCGGTGGTCTCGAGAGATAAAAGGATTTCTCGAGAGATGGAATTTGATTTCTCGAGAGGAAGGCAGGGATTTCTCGAGAGATGGGTAGGATTTCTCGAGAGATGGGTAGGATTTCTCGAGAGATGAAAATTGATTTCTCGAGAGGAAGGCAATTTCTCGAGAGGAAGGCAATTTCTCGAGAGGAAGGCAATTTCTCGAGAGGAAGGCAATTTCTCGAGAGGTGAGAATGATTTCTCGAGAGATGCGTATGATTTCTCGAGTAATCTGGAATTTAGCAAGAACAAGGAAAATGGGAGTTATCCAGTTCACGGTTTTCTCCAGGGAAAAACTATCTGATGCTTAGAGAGGAAGAACAATCAAGGATGCTACTACCAAACCAACACTCCAAGACTTAAGTTAAACCGTGCGACATGAAATCGACACAAGCGAAACAATGCTTCAAGAAACGAAAGAGAAGGAGGAGGAAGCCACTTGCCTTAAACCTTGCAAACTCGAAGATCTCCGCTCCGAAAGCTATGGATCGGCTAGGGAAACACACGAGCACAGATTCCTGAAACTTTTCGATTCGAAAGAAGGGGTTAGGTCACTATCCTAACACCAAAAATTCCATAAAACGGGAAAAGCTTACTGGTAGAACGAAGATCTCGCCGAGAGCTTTCCAAATCTTCTCTCCAAACGCGATTCCGACTACTACAGCCCTAGAAATCTCCGATCGAACGCTCCTCGAAGCTCCGCACTCGCCCTTTCGCTCGGCGGCTGATTTGATCGAGGCAGGAAGAAGATGAATAGGGGAAAGGGATTTTAGGCTTTATATAAGACCTGATTTATTAATTAATTAATTCCCCAATTTACTTAAACTGCGAGGGCGACCAGATTACCTCGAATTTCTACGAAATTCACACCTTAACTAAAACACGGCGCTGCGAATCCAACGGCGAAGTCAAAATTCAATTCCGACGGGCCAAACTCGGGCTAAAGCCTCCCGAAGCTAAAATCTTGAAATCCACCCAAAATCTTTACTTTAACGCGAAACGATGCGAAATCTCGCACGCTCGATCTACAAGACATACTTTAACTAAGCTAAGGCTCAACACACTACTAGACGAGTTGACGTAACGCCCTTATGCCAAAATTACATCACAGCGGGCACGTAAAATAATTAACCAAAATCAGGGGCGTTACAACTGTTCCAAACACATCTCCTTCTGATCTCCAGTGGCAGTCATTGGATGCAATAGTAGACTACTCCTTAACAGCATTTGGTCAGACAGTTAAGTCCTTTTTGACCAACCTCGCTTTGTTACCACTTGTTAGTTAACCTGGTAGTAGTCTAACTCACCTAGAGGGGGTGAATATGTTTCTTTGTTTTTTCTGATTACAGTTGACTGTTTAGGATATTTAAGCAAAGTGGAGAAGAACACAGAAAAACACACAGCTATTTATAGTGGTTCTCCAAGGTCTGGGTACATCCACTTTCCCTTTACACCTTTCTAATAGTGGATTAGACAAGGCAACCTCCTCCAACAACTCAGCTCAAAGAGCTTACAACACAGATCCCTCGGGACCTCCCTGGTTTCCTCCAAAACCCTACCTCAGGCCAGCAGCCCTACACCTCAGAGTACCTCTACTCCTACAACTCAGTGACCATCCTAGTCACCTACCTCGGGCCTATCAAGAAGCCCTACAACTCAGGCTGGGAGTTGATGCGATATTTTCGGCAAGTGCACCGGTCGCGCAAGTAATAAAAATGGGGAAAATCCCCGAGTGTCGGTCTCTTGAGGAACACAGTAAGGTGGAATTTAATATCGAGGAAGGACTTGAGATCGAAGTCCTTGGTCAGTGTTACAATGGATGGTTGGTTTGGTTTGCGAATAATAAAATAAAATACTACGCCTACTCCTATGCAATGCCGCTATGCAATGCTTCGATTGGCGAGATGGAGACTGAGCAGGCCTTGAGCGCACTGCGTCGAAAGGGCGGATGGGCGAGAAGGCAAGCGGAATGAGGGTCGCGAGCACCTCGTCAACAATAAGCACGCCACAAGCAATTGCTAGTGCGGCACCGGTCACGGTGGTGGAGTGGGAGATGGAATAGGGCGCACCTCAATAACACAAATGAACTAGATAATTCCAAAATCATGAAATAAGCAATAATACACATGGTTCATAGCATTCATCATCTAAATAAAGAGATTACAACAAATATAACCACACAAGTAGAAGAAAAAGGCAAGAAATACGACCGAATCCGGAGTCTCGTTGTAGATTCACGGTAGGAAGCACCGGGTTGTCAATCCGCGTCCTAGCTCGGTCCCAACTGCGTCCGGGGTAGAGGAGGGCTGTCACACCTCCCAATGGACCCGTCTTCTCCAGCGATTTACCATCCGGCCACGTCTAGTGCGAAGAACTTCTTCCTTAGCGATCAAAATGAGTGTAGGATCCCTTCTTGCAAGCCCTTGGATGATGGAGGAGGCCTAGGGGATGAAAACCCTCTGAAAATGGCGAAAACGGCGGAAGGAACGGAGTCCAAATGCGTTCTCCCGACCTAATTCGCGATCAGGTCATTATATAGGCGCTGAATTAAACAGCGCGCACGGTCATTGGCGCACGACCAGTGGTCGTGCGCACTAGAATCCTGTGATCGTGCGCCTGTCTGGGTAGAACCTGCAAGAAACGGAGTTTATAGAAGATAATGTTCGCACGACCAGTCGCGCACGACCGGTGGTCGTGCGCACTGGAGTCGATGGTCGTGCGCACTACAGCAAATAGAACTCAGAAATTAAATGGTAAGTGCGCACGAGCAGTGGCGCACGACCAGTGGTCGTGCGCACTGTCGTTGATGGTCGTGCGCACTGCACCAAACAGAACTCGTGAAAAAAGGGTTAAGTGCACACGATCAGTGGCGCACGACCAGTGGTCGTGTGCACTAGAACCGGTGATCGTGCGCAGTGTTCCTATGCAGAATTGCACCGGGAGCACTTGCACGACTCCTATTCCCGCACAACCACAGATCTAGCCACTGAAAGTGGCACCTAATCAGCACAAGAATACTACTAAAGACAAAAAGCACGAAAATCACACCAAAGTGGGCCAAGATGTGCACCTAGCATGGATTATCAAATATAAACTAAAACAAGGCTAAAGTGCGGAGAAATGACTAAATAACGGCCCGGATGAGTCCATAAATGTGTATATGATCAGGACTCATCACACCCCCAGACTTAACTGTTTGCGCGTCCCGAGCAAACGAATAGTTAACATAGAGAATTACACAAGGGAGTATGGTGCGAAGTAACGTACGCATGCGAGTGGAAATTCTAGTAGAAGAAGATTCTAATTATGCTAACTAATTTACATAAGTATTAAAGCGTAAGTAAAGATTTAGTCCTACTCAGTTGGTGAAGTATGAAGAATTTGACGATCCTGCCCAGTATGAAAGTGACGAGACACTGAGGCGGGTGTTGCAAAAGATCGGGGCTTAGGAATAACTCCGCTGAAATCCATCAACGTCGTGAACCATACGCTCGCCCGGTCACACTCTCTCCACGGCGCTAGCACTCTCGCAAGTCAAATCAGTAGGGCTTTTAGGAGTAAAACGAGGCTTAGGTTACGGTATGATATTCAAAGTTAAACACGGTGGCTACGCAACCCAAGTGAGCTAACGGAACGCCGCACCATACAAGACCAACGAACAATGCTCGTGTGACACACCCCCAGACTTATCATGAAAACCAGGTGTGCACACGGCCTACTTCACAAATACCAACAGATTTTCTGTTTTTAGCTCGGGAGGATTTTTTTTCAAAATACTCTTTTTTTCTTTTACAAATTTTACTTCTTTTAATGAACCCCCGGTTGGTTCAAAATCAGCAGATGGACTTTATTTTCCCATCATAACACAACGATTCCACACTCCACACAAGTTTAGAATTATGAGCGCAGTTAAAAACATTTTGGTTGCGGGAGTAGGATAGGCTTCAGGCTTTGGTGGATGAAGAGGGGCTGTACAAAGGAATGGTAGGCACAAAATTGGCTTGCAAAGGTGAATGAAATGGACATGGAATAACAAAGCTCAAACTAGCCAAAGGGTGGCCTACATCATGCTTGACTCAACGAGTAGCTCTCACCCATGCTTTGAGAGTC
This sequence comes from Dactylorhiza incarnata, assembly GCA_033032865.1. Classification (NCBI taxonomy): domain Eukaryota; kingdom Viridiplantae; phylum Streptophyta; class Magnoliopsida; order Asparagales; family Orchidaceae; genus Dactylorhiza; species Dactylorhiza incarnata. Next base: position 11,942,901 of record JAWHQI010000015.1, read on the forward strand.
GCTTGGGGCAAGTTCTTAGCCCACGAGAAAGATAAACCTTCCTCCCGACTCGAGCAACACACGACTAGCATCCGCACACACACAACACCGGGTTATCGTCGATTCATTCGAATTCACCACTTGAGTATATTAAATCTAAATTTACGCAGAAATACTAAACATAAATTAAATGCATAAAGAAAATCTAGTTCTACACAAATTCTACCATAGCATGCGAAGTGACTAGAACACTACATGAGTCAACATCGCACTCCAAATAATAATTCCTGCGTTAACAACCTATTTCACATTCCAACCAAACTAGTTTAAACGGAACAACAACAAAAAGACAAGCACACACTCAAGTGGGTGAAGTGGTGTGAGAAGAATGCAACGATGATAATGAAAATGATAAATAAAAAGCAACCTTCTAGTATGCGGTGCAGCATGTGCACATTGGATAACAACAACCGCTCCCCCAGACTTAAGCTAAGCGATATATCTAGAAATTGAAGCAAGAAGAGGGGAGGAAGTGTTACCCAATGCTCAGAAGTGAGCATACCAGACGATTGGCGTAAATGATCAAGAATAGTCCGCAGCATCCGCTCTCAAGAGAAACAAAGGCCACCTGAAAGTTATACACTAGAGCAACAAAAATAGTAAAAACTGGACTAAACATGTGAGAGCACAAAAAAAATCAAGAATTCTAAGTTATCACCCATGGGAGTGAACTTGTTCCTGCAATAAATATTGAGCACTCGCACACAAAATAAGGGAACAGAAAAAGCTGAATAAATAAAACTATGCCCAGAAGAGCATTCCACAAACAAAATGTTATTATTACAAACATCAAAAGAGAAGGATTTCAAACGACTCAACAAAAGAAACTAAACAGAAAGCACGGCTTAGAATATCTCGCATGCAGGGAGGAAGATCACTCGTCGTCGCTGTCGCTATCTAACACCACAACGGACGGCGACCGTCTGGAAGATGACGCGGCCCGACCCGGAGGTGGGGGGATGTTTAGCCCTCCCCGCAGTGCTTGCTGATAGACGAAATCCGTAAGCCAGTACTGGTTTGCCTCCAAATCGGAGAGGCGTCGATCGAAACTTGGCACCTCCGGCGCTCTTGACGAACTGCCCTCCTCCTTGGCTCTCCGCTCCTGCTGAAATGAATGCCTTCGCGGCTGCAGAAGGGCTACCTCGCGGTGAGTATTTGGCGGCTCAGCCGGCTCTCCGTGCTCCTCGTCGCCTTGCCTCTCCCTAGGCGCATCTCCCGGCATCACGACCACAAAACGTCTACTACTCTTCTTCCCCACGACCCGTAATAGATGGAAACTCACCATGGTGGCCCGCGTGATGAATGAGGGTGCAGTCACCTGCACCATCGGAGGCAGATGACTCCAGACCCCCAAGCTTTTGGCAATGCGGGTGATATAGTAGGCACCACCAATGGCGCCTGTGAGACCGTAGGTAGCCTCGTGATGGAAGAAGAAGGCCAACATGTAGCCGAGATGCAAGGGCTGCCGAAATTCCATACTATGGAGGGAGATCAGATCCTGCCACCCCACTACATTCTGACTAAGGGCACGGGCGACAAGAGAGTGGCTAAGGACGTGCTGCAGGTATCGGAGAGCAGGCGCGATGATCCATGTGGATTTGCTTTTTCTGGCCACATATTCTTCATCACGACCCGTGAGGGCACACCACGCGGCACGCGGGGTAACACCATCAGGGAAGGAGACATCCAAATCCAGAAAAGGGATCGTCATGGCCTCGGCTTCGGTGTAAAATCCAGCGTGCACCGCCAACTCGGATAAGGAGAGAGTGAAAACCTTGCCCAAAATTCGGAAAGAGCACTTTCCCGGACGTTGACCGGAGGGCAACACTTCCCACTCAAACGTAGCAAGAAATTCCAAGGTGAGCTCCCGGTAGCCGAGGTCATTGCACTCGAACACCCCACTCCAATGATCGAAATAATAGCGTTGGCGGACGGCCTCCCCCAACTCCCCATTGTCGCCGATAGAGTTCAACTCGTTCCAATCCACGAGACGCTGTGATAGGAATGGCTTCTCCTTAAGAGAATTGAATCGCCGCGTATGCGAATCCTTGGAAAAAGTCGCCATCCTAGCGAGGATCTGAGCAGGAGAGGCAGAAGAGCGGCCGGAGCGTTGGTAGACCTTTTGACGATCTCTGGAGCTCATGGTGGTAGGAGGGCAAAGGAAGGGGGAGAAATAGGGAAAGGGCTCACCGGAAGGGAAGGAGGCGCACGATCGGCGGCAAGCAGGCAGAAACGGCGCACGGACGTCGGCGAACGAAAACCCTAGATCGTGCGCGAAAGGCTCGGGCGGACGGGCTTTTTATAAAAATCTGGGCCGATCGCACGACCAGTGGTCGTGCGCGATAAGTAGTGCGCACGACCAGTGATCGTGCGCCTTAGGAATTTTCCAAGCGGCCAAAATTTTAGTAAAAACTCCATCCACCGTGCAATTTACGCACAACCAGGAGTCAGCACACGCAGCGAGACATTCATAGCCTTAACAAAAACTCAACTAAATCAGATAAAATAAAATTTCAGGGAAAATAAAGATAACTACTGGGGTTACTGTCATCCCAGCACGACTTATTTGAAAACAAAAAGGTCCTAGCTAATGGGTCTATGAAAAGAGAAGTGCACAGGTAACTGTTCTAATATGCGTGTCGGTAGCGGGTACCGATACGGCAACAGAACAGTGACGCCTCTACCCGAATATAAATAATACCTGCTCGTCACAGGTAGAGGGAATAAAAAATAAGAAGAAGAGGAATCCTCACTCAACTCACCAAAACTATCCTTGCCCAGCAAGGTATCATCTCCAGGGAGGCAGTAGGAGGAGAAGGAAATGAGTGGAGCTTCCTCTACGAAGGGGGGATCAACCTCCTGGCATATGAGGATACACTCATCATTGACTTGAGCATCATGCTCCAAGTCCTCCTGAGGTACCTGTGAAGACTCAACATGCACAGGCTCAGATAGAGAAAGGGGATCAAGAAATAAAAAAGAAGAAGAACATGAATAAAAATCAATCGGGGGAGTGATCCCGGTCTCACTCCCATCAGGTTGGGTAAGTAAAATAATGTTTGCATTGTCATCAATGCTACAAGGTTCGGCGGGATCGACAGTGGCCATGCCCAAGATTTGGACTTCCTCCACCGGTGTTGAGGAAAGCTCCTCTTCACCTAGTAGGTTGTCCTCCTCCATAGGGGCAGGCATAACACATAAATCGCCAGCCTCATCCCGCGACACATCCTCAACAATGTCGTCAGAGACGAAAGTAGTATGCACAACAGGGGGAGGAATAGTGCTCGGATAAAAGTCGAGCACCGATTCCTTACAAAGAATCGAATCCTCTAGGGGTGGTGGATGCACTGGGAGAATAGGCTCAGAAATGTCGGTGCCCAGATCAGCCGCACATCTGGTGACCGTGTCCATGCCATACCCTTCAAGATGCGAAGGTGACAAAGACACATAATCGGATGTTGAAGGTGTGCCGCCAGAGTTAGGAGTTGGAACGATCCGGATATCCGGCTCGTCGTCTTCGTCCAATTGGCGAAGATACTCAGCACAGTCCTTCAGGACATGATCAGTGCTCTGACAAAACCGGCACTGCCTTGCGGGCTTCTTTGGCACAGCGGGAGCTGGAGCCGAAAAGAAGTACGACGGTAAAGGCTCAGCAGAGTAGCCATAAGACTTACGCGCACCATATGGAGTACCAGACGAAGTCGGTGCTCCATATGTTGGGCTATAAGAATTATGCCGCCTATTCTCCGTAGGGCATTCATCACTAGAGTGGGAGGTAGCTCCACACCAACGACAACGGAAATTGAGATGTGCCCACATAGTGTGAAGATAAAACGATTCAAAAAGAAGAACACTATTGTGCGAAATACTACACCTAACAAAAATTTACTAAAGCAACCTACTATAAAACAAGAAAATGGAATAAAGAGAACAGAAATAAAATAAAAGATGCGATAGACAAATGGGAAGGGCTTCTCTCTCAGATTCTCCCTCTCCAGAAAACTCACACGACTATGTCCCCCGGCAACGACGCCAAAACTTGATGCGATATTTTCGGCAAGTGCACCGGTCGCGCAAGTAATAAAAATGAGGAAAATCCCCGAGTGTCGGTCTCTTGAGGAACACAGTAAGGTGGAATTTAATATCGAGGAAGGACTTGAGATCGAAGTCCTTGGTCGGTGTTACAATGGATGGTTGGTTTGGTTTGCGAATAATAAAATAAAATACTACGCCTACTCCTATGCAATGCCGCTATGCAATGCTTCGATTGGCGAGATGGAGACTGAGCAGGCCTTGAGCGCACTGCGTCGAAAGGGAGGATGGGCGAGAAGGCAAGCGGAATGAGGGTCGTAAGCACCTCGTCAACAATAAGCACGCCACAAGCAATTGCTAGTGCGGCACCGGTCACGGTGGTGGAGTGGGAGATGGAATAGGGCGCACCTCAATAACACAAATGAACTAGATAATTCCAAAATCATGAAATAAGCAATAATACACATGGTTCATAGCATTCATCATCTAAATAAAGAGATTACAACAAATATAACCACACAAGTAGAAGAAAAAGGCAAGAAATACGACCGAATCCGGAGTCTCGTTGTAGATTCACGGTAGGAAGCACCGGGTTGTCAATCCGCATCCTAGCTCGGTCCCAACTGCGTCCGGGGTAGAGGAGGGCTGTCACACCTCCCAATGGACCTGTCTTCTCCAGCGATTTACCATCCGGCCACGTCTAGTGCGAAGAACTTCTTCCTTAGCGATCAAAATGAGTGTAGGATCCCTTCTTGCAAGCCCTTGGATGATGGAGGAGGCCTAGGGGATGAAAACCCTCTGAAAATGGCGAAAACGGCGGAAGGAACGGAGTCCAAATGCGTTCTCCCGACCTAATTCGCGATCAGGTCATTATATAGGCGCTGAATTAAACAGCGCGCACGGTCATTGGCGCACGACCAGTGGTCGTGCGCACTAGAATCCTGTGATCGTGCGCCTGTCTGGGTAGAACCTGCAAGAAACGGAGTTTATAGAAGATAATGTTCGCACGACCAGTCGCGCACAACCGGTGGTCGTGCGCACTGGAGTCGATGGTCGTGCGCACTACAGCAAACAGAACTCAGAAATTAAATGGTAAGTGCGCACGAGCAGTGGCGCACGACCAGTGGTCGTGCGCACTGTCGTTGATGGTCGTGCGCACTGCACCAAACAGAACTCGTGAAAAAAGGGTTAAGTACACACGATCAGTGGCGCACGACCAGTGGTCGTGCGCACTAGAACCGGTGATCGTGCGCAGTGTTCCTGTGTAGAATTGCACCGGGAGCACTTGCACGACTCCTATTCCCGCACAACCACAGATCTAGCCACTGAAAGTGGCACCTAATCAGCACAAGAATACTACTAAAGACAAAAAGCACGAAAATCACACCAAAGTGGGCCAAGATGTGCACCTAGCATGGATTATCAAATATAAACTAAAACAAGGCTAAAGTGCGGAGAAATGACTAAATAACGGCCCGGATGAGTCCATAAATGTGTATATGATCAGGACTCATCAGGAGTACAACCCTACAGCTCAGGCACCCAGCCCTACAAACTCAGGCTCACAGACCTACAGCTCGGATCATAAATGTTCTTACACAGATAATATATTATACTATTGCAACACAAGTTTAAATAAGACATACCTTCAAATTGATATTTGTGTTGTAGGATTCAGCAGAGTTTCCTTGGAGCAGGACTGGATAATAGCAGTCTTTTCCTTGCTCCACCTGGTCTTCTTCCTTTGTAGAGGGAAGAAGATCAACATGCTCTCCTGAAATGAACCAGCAAGAGCTGTCTACCTCTATTGGATTGATCTGCTTGAGCTTGACAGAGGTAACTTCACTGGAGGAAGGAGATGGAGATCAGTACAGCTTCTACAATGTCCTTGCCAACTTTTAGTGTTGTCTTGTGTGTGTTCACCTTCTTCCATTTGCCCTAGCTATACATTTTATACCTCAAGCAATCTTAAACGGCTCTAAGGATTGTCAAGTCATAGCATGGACAAGAATAGAAAAGCTTATCTTGCTTTCTTATCTCTCCCGTTTGACATGATCCCGTCTGGGAAACATTTACTTTTGAATCTGTCTCAGCAGATCCACTGAGACGGGTAGTCTTCTCAGTGGTTAACTCCAAATCTGCACAGCTGAGATAGACTTCTTCTCAGTGGCTATTCAGCTGAGTCTCAGCGGTTCAGCTGAGACCAGGCTGATGTCTCAGCGGTTTTTGACTGTGAATAGCAAAGTGTTATTCCAAGGTTTGGAATGACTTAAGCCTGCATTTAGCAAGAAATAAAGAGGCTTATCAAATACATGATGCACTTAGCATTGTATGTGTTGCATCTTCAAATCTAGGGAATATTGAGGGGCAATATTCCCAACACATAGGTCACACAATATTATTTGATTTTAATAATCATATTTTAGTTGATGTTTGTGACCTAATGCGCTTCATATAAATTTTTTTTCTATCATTTGGTATCAAAGCGAACTTGAACATATTAATTAATTCTCTTAACTTTTGGTGTAGTTGAATTATATTAATCACTAGCAAGCACTCAAATTAAAACCTATCAATTCATTTCAAAGAATATCAATGCGATAGGGACTTGTGATGTGCATTAATTTTAAGTCCCTAAGTGGTTGTGATCTTTAGACACTTCAGTGCCCTTCGTCGTTAATTATTAGATCATGACACTTAATTTGAGGGTAGTTAAGAGAATCCAAGTGTTGGAGGATCTTGTGGGATAATTGAACTATTTCCACAAAAGTGACATGTTTGATTGATTTGCGAGATTTCATTCTCACATGGCTTTGGGAATACTCTAGTTCTAGCTCATAATCATTCACCCAAAGGTGGCGGTTGCGTGAGAGGATTAGAGGATTGCACACAGGCATTTTAGCGGGAGTGTGAAGGTTCTAGTGATCTATTCACTAAAAGGTGGTAGTTTGCAAAAGTCTAAACACTGTCGTATCTCGCTCGGTGTAGAGGATATCTAACTGCGTGGCACGTATTTTGCACAAAGGTGTTGTGCGTTGACACGTCTGAATTCTCATGTGTGTGTTTATTTAAGGTTTTGAAACAAACTTATCCTCATTGCTAAATATTGCATTATTTTCTTTTCAGTCACCATTACACTACAAAACAATTTGGCGACAATTGAAAAGCTTTCTGGGTCAAATTTTAAGAAGTGGAAGACCGATGTCATATTTGTCATTCAAATGGCGGACATTGACCTAGCCCTAACATCTGACAAGCCTGAGGAGTTGACTGTGACTAGTTCCCGAGTACAGAAGGACCACTATGCAGCATGGCATAACTCCAATAAGATATGTTTGCTGACCATAAAGAGATCTATTCATGAGCATCTGCTTAGTGGACTACCAGAGACTGCTGACACGTTGGATTTCATTACTGTTGTGGGACAGAGGTATAAGGTGTCCTCCAATGCTGAGATAGGGACACTCATGCAAGATCTTTTCACTAGGAGGTATACTAGCAGTGGAGGTGTTCATGATTATATTTTGAAGAAGGTTTACTATCAGACAAAATTGTAAGAGTTGGACATCATTCTTCTTGAGATGTGCATAGTGCATTTGGCACTCAATACTCTGCCACCTAAGTTCAGCATCCTGAAGACTACAAACAAGTCCCAAGATGAGGCATGGAAACATAATGATCTCTTCACTCGATGTGTTGCTGAAGAAGAGAAGCTGAAAAGTAAGAAGACCCACACCATACTGTATTTTTCGAGGCCTTCATTCAAGAAGAATAAGATGAAGTATAAGGCTCCAATTAAGATTCAGTACGGTCAGTCGAGTAGAGCAAAGGATTCTACTGGTTCTATAAAGAAGCCTCCGACTTGTTTCTTCTGCAAGAAGAAAGGACATGTGATGTTTAAATGCCTAAAGTTTAAATCTTGGATGGAGAAGCGTGGGTTCGCACCTAAAGGTAATCCTCTTGCACTTCTCCTATGTGAATCTAACTTAATTGAAGCCCTGATAGTTCCTGGTGGCTTGATGGTGGAGCAACTAATCATGTTGCTTACACACTACATGGATTCACCAACAGGAGGAGGCCAAGTGAGGATGAGTGTAGACTCACCGTAGGCAACAACGCTGAAGTTGAAGTTGAGTTCATTGGGGATGTTTGCTTGATTTTAGATATTGATTTTAAGCTTTTATTAAAAGACAAATTTTATATTCCTGCATTTCGAAGAAACTTATTTTCTATTTCTGTATTAGACAAACTTTATTATAGTTTCAACATTTTTGGTAGTTTAATTCAGTTATTTTATAAATCACAAGTTGTAGGCCATTGCTCTTTGTCTAATGGTTTATATAGGATGTGTTTTGCTCTCAATGACATTTATGCGACTTCATTTAATATAGAAAACATTGCTTCTAAAAGACCCTTAATTAAAGAAATGTCTTCCATGATGTGGCATACAATTCTTAACTACATCTCTAGTGGTAGAGTAGTGAGATTGATTATGGAAACATTCTCCCTGCTCTTGACTTTAGTGACCTGGAGAAATGTGTTGATTGTTGTAGGGGTAAAATGACCAAGATTAAGAAGAAACGTGTTACACTTAGTCTAGACTTGCTGGAGATTATTCATAAGGACATCAGTGGACCTTATTCATCCACGCTCTGCAAGAATACCTACTTTATTACTTTCATTGTTGATTTCTCCCGATATAGTTACTTGTTCTTGATTAAGGAAAAGTCTGAGTCTCTTGATAAATTCAAGATTTTCAAGACTGAAGTCAAGAAACAATTGGGGAAAGTTATCATGACTGCTAGGTTTGATAGAGGAGGCGAGTATTTTTGCAGACATGATGCCTCCGGACAACATAAAGGTCCTTTTGTCAAATACTTAAAGAATAGTGGTATTGTCACCCAATACTCCATGTCGGGAAGTCCTGAACAAAATGGTGTGGCTGAAAGGCGTAATCTCACCCTTAAGGATATGATGAGGAGCATGATAAGTAGGATAAATCTTCATGATTTCCACTGGGGTGAAGCTTTTAAAACCGCAGTTTACATACTTAATTAAGTTCGGTCTAAATCAGTGCCCAAGACACCTTTTGAGTTATGGACTGGCAGGTTACCTAGCCGAAATAACTTACGTGTTTGGGGTTGTCCTACATAGGTTCGTTTATATAACCCATCAGAAAGTAAGATTGCCGCTAGGTCTTCTTGTTGGTATTTCTTAGGCTACCCTGATCATTCAAAGGGTTTTAAGTTCTACTACCCTTCTGGAGGTCCCAAAATTGTTGAGTCACAAACAGCGAAGTTTCTAGATTTTGATGTTGTTGAGCAACCTAGTTGCTCTCATACCACTGAAGAAGTCGATGAAATTAGACATATTAATTACACTCTACCTATTATTGAAAGACTATTGGTACCTGAACCTATAGTTGAGCCTGCAGAGGAAGTGGAGCCAGCTTTACAGCCGCCTCGCATACAGTTTCCTCAACAGATTGATGTTTTTCAGGCACATCCTAGAAGATCATATAGGGAGAGGAGGTCTGCAATTTCGTCTTTCTATGAAGTTTATTTGGGTAAGAGCAATTTTGACATTGGTCACGTAGTTGACCCAGTGACATTTACTAAAGATGTTTCTAGACCTCGGTTTGATTTGTGGTGGGATGCAATGAGAGATGAAATTGAGTCTATGAGGCATAATAAAGTTTGGGAATTAGTTGAGTTACCAAAAGGCTGCAAACCCATTGATTCTAAATGGGTATTTAGGACTATGAGAGACTCTAAAGGAAAGGTCGGGCGTTTTAAAGCCAGACTGGTTGCAAAGGGATTCACTCAAAGAGAAGAGATTTATTGCCACCAATATTTCTCTCCAGTTTCATCTAAAAACTCATTTAGAGTCATTATGGCACTTGTAGCTCATTATGATTTGGAGCTACACCAGATGAATGTTAAAACCACATTCATGAATGGCGACCTTCATGAAGAATTCTATATGGTACAGCTTGAGGGATTCAAGTATGGTCGTTCTAACCAACTTGTGTGCAAACTCAATAAACCCTATATGGTTTAAAGCAAGCATCAACACAATGGTATCTGAAATTTGATAAGGTAGTTACTTCATTTGTTTTTGTTGAAAATAAATTATACTGCTGCATATATCCTAAGATCAGTGGGAGCAAATTCATTTTCTTAATTCTCTATGTAGATGATATTTTACTCGCAAGCAGTGATTTGGGACTTCTGCATGAATCTAAGCAGTTGTTATCGAAACATTTTGATATGAATGATCTTGGAGAGGCTTCTTTTGTTATAGTTATTGAGATCATTAGGGATAGATCTCATCATACATTAGGACTCTCTCAGTAGGCTTACGTTGAGCATGTACTTGAGAGATTTAGCATGCTCGAATATAAGGCTAGCGATGTGTAGGTGATTAAGGGTGACAAGTTAAGTCTGTCACAATGCCCCAACAATGATATTGAGAGAGAGCCCAAGAAGAATATACCATATGCCAATGCAGTAGGTAGCTTAATGCTTGCCCAGGTCTGCACCAGACCGGATATTGCCTTTGTAGTGAGACTTCTTGGAAGATATCAGTCGACTCCGTGACTTGATCATTGAGTGGCTGCCAAAAAGGTACTGAGCTATTTAAAGTGGACAAAAGATTATAAATTGGTCTACTGTAGAGAACAAACCTAGAATTGGTGGGCTATACGGACTCAGATTTTGTGGGTTATGATGATGATAGAAAGTCAACTTCAGGATACATTTTTATGTTAGCCGGTAGGGCTGTTTCATGGAAAAGCATTAAGCAAACCCTGATTACTTATTCCCTTATGCATGCGGAGTTCATTGCTCTTTTTGGTGCTGCAACTAACGATGTTTGGCTTAAGAACTTCATCACTGAATTGATGTGATCAAAATTCAGAATGTTGTTTTGACTCTTTATGACCACACCGTGTCTTTGTCAATTGAATCTGTACACTTTTATGACCATGGAAAGTCCCGTATCACATAATGATGTGGTTGCCGCCATGATTCAGAGTGAAGGTTTTAGTTGGACTTGATTGACGCGTGGAGTGAACTAAAGATGCAGGCTTCACTATGGTACCCTTAATTAAGTGGAGTTTTTTTATCTATGATCGACCTAAATTACGATTGAAATATTAAAAGTGGGAGAATGTAAGTTTTCCTAATTATGAGTGGACTAATTCAATCGAGTCGTCTCGATCAAGCGTATGTGTTAGTTCGAGTTCATTTGTATCTCTTGCAAGTGTGCGTCAAATTTGATTTGCGCGAGTTGTCGAAATCTGTGATAGGTGGGATAGACTAATTTGGACTTTCATTAAGCGAGCTTGGTCTTCCCTTGACATGTTCGGATCAATCAGTTCTTATTTGTGCACTCAATTCATTTTACGTACACACGAATTTTAGATTATGAAAGAGTGGGGTGCTTTTAGTAATTCCTCCCCACTCTCCAAATCCCTCTCCTATTTAGGGATTAAGAGCCGTTTATTTTATTTATGGTCCATTCGTGAACAAGCGTAAGTGATGGCTAGCAGTTATTCATTCTTCTCTCACGTCTTCTCTCCTATCCGAGAAATCCATCGCAGTTTTTTGGTGGTTGTCTCTCTCCCTATCCACTGTAGTTCTTTAGCTCTGGGAACAAAGCAAATCAAGGAAGAAGGAGGTCCAAGTTGTTGACTTTCCGATCTAGTCGCCTTCCTGTTTCCTTCTTCATCTTGATGTTTCCATCGAGGAGAAACTGCAGATCTTCCCTTTCTTCATTCGGCTTCCAGTGTAGATTTTTGGTTCAGAGTGATTCTCGATTTGCTTTCCAAACTCATTAATGGGTTTTGTTTATGATTTTCATTTAATGCTGGAACTCCATCATGGAAAAATGAGTTGCTCTGTTTTCTTTTAACTATTGGGTTTTGAGTCCACGAATGAAGACAGTGAAAGATCACTGCCATTAAATCTTCCGCATTATAGCCATCCAAATCTTCTTCCATATTAAGAAGGAAGCAGTGAGCATATAATTATATTGAGTAATCAAGTTGATGACATCCACATCATCATGGGCCTATGAATTCATTCAAAGGAACACTAATGCATTATTAAGGATGTCGCCAACTATTCGACACGAGGTCGAGTCTAAGAACGGTACGCATATTTACTTTTTATTTCTGCACTTAATTTTGTAGCGTATTCCGCACCTCATCTTTCGTTTTATTCATCTCCATTTCATATTAATTCTGATCGCATAATTTTATAAGTGAATAATTTATTATTTGACTACACTATAGGCATTAATTAATTATGTTCATGCTGATCCTATATGCATTGGTCACATAATATTATTTGATTTTAATAATCATAATTAGTGCATGTTTGTGACCTAATGCGCTTCATATAAATTATTTTTTCTAATATTTGGTATCAAAGCGAACTTGAACATATTAATTAATTCTCTTAGTTTTTGGTGTAATTGAATTTGATTAATCACTAGCAAGAACTCAAATTAAAACCTATCAATTCATTTAAAAGAATATCAATGTGATAGGGACTCTTGAAGTGCATTAATTTTAAGTCCCTAAGCGGTTGTGATCTTTAGACACTTCAGTTCCCTTTGTCATTAATTATTAGATCATGACACTTAATTTGAGGGTAGTTAAGAGAATCACAGTGTTGGAGGATCGGGTGGGTTAATTGAACTGTTGCCACCAAAGTGGCATGTTTGATTGATTTGCGAGATTTCATTCTCACAAGGCTTTGGGATTACTTTAGTTCTAACTCATAATCATTCATCCAAAGGAGGTGGTTGCATGATAGGATCAGAGGACTGCACACGGGTATTTGAGCGGGAGTGCGAATGTTCTAATTATCTATTCACCCAAAGGTAGTAGTTTTGCAAAAGCCTAAATAAAGTCGAGTCACGCTCGGTGTAGAGGATCTCTAACTGCGTGGCACGTATTCTGCCCAAAGGTGTTGTGTGTTGACGCGTCTGAATTCTTATGTGTGTGTTTATTTAAGGTTTTGAAACACACTTATCCTCATTGCTAAATATTGCATTATTTTCTTTTTTAGTCATCTTTATAGTGCATAACAATTTGGCGACCATTGAAAAGCTTACTGGGTCAAATTTTAAGAAGTGGAAGACTGATGTCATGTGTGCCATTCAAATGGCAGACATTGACCTAGCCCTGACATCTGAAAAGCCAGAGGAGTTGACTGTGACTATTTCTTGAGTACAGAATGACCACTATGCAACATGGCATACGTCCAATAAGATATGCGTGTTAACCATGAAGAGATCTATTCCCGATCATCTGCTTAGTGGACTACCAGAGGTTGTTGATGTAACGATCTCCCTAGCATACAGCTCGCAAGGACGACAGTCGGCACCCCCCAGCATTCAGCTCAGAAGGGTTCGGCCTCAACCGGTCTGCAGACCGTGCACCCCAACCCCTCTCTGTCCCACCACAGGGCACATTGGGTTATTAGAGGTCGTAGCCCCCCTTTTCATGAGGAATGGTTCAGTTAAGCGGCAGTGCAGGGACATCCTAGGAGGTCACTCATCCCTAAATTGCTCCAGCCTGAGCACGCTTAACTATGGAGTTTTTCCATTCCTCATCAATTGGTGATGAGGAATGGAAATACTCAATAGTTAAGCGTGCTCAGGCTGGAGCAATTTAGGGATGGGTGACCTCCTGGGATGTCCTTGCGTTGCCGCTTAACTGAACCATTCCTCATGAAAAGGGGGGTTGTGGCCTCCAACAACCCAATGTGCCTTGTGGTGGGACATAGAGGGGTTGGGGTGCAAGGTCTACAGATCGGTTGAGGTTGAACTCTTCCGAGCTGGATGCTGGGGTTGCCGGCGGTCGTCCTTGCGAGTTGTATGCTAGGGAGACCATTACCAAAAAGTGCACTTTTGGTATATTGGCCCAATTTTCCATTTATGTGGCCAAATTTGAATCACTAGGTCACCTAATCAAATCAACTTCAAATGGGCTGAATTTTTTTCCAGGGTCATATAATGACCCCTAGAATCACCCACCAAAGTTTTGGAGTGTTTTGAGGTGTATGGACCCCTTAATTAATTCATACATGAATTATTAAATCTTTACAAAAACTATAGAATATCATATCCAAAAATTCCCATTTTTGGATATAATGAGGGTGCTCGTATTACTAGCCAATGGTCCAAATTTCAGAGCATTTAAATGGCTGGATTGATGGGGCACTCAAATTAAACTCTGTTCAACCATATGTATAGGCTGCACCATTTTGAGTGATGTGGTCGGACCACTAAACCAAATTGCATGAAATCAATTTTGAATTAATGTAGACTTCAGGGGATACAAGTTTGATGTTGAACATTTTTCCAGTAGAGGGCTCTAAGCATTTCTATAAGTAAATTAAGGTTCAGCATAAAATAAGACAGAAATGCGAATTAAATCCAAATGATAAAATATGGTAGCACACATCTTGAAGCAGCAATGGACGGCATCCCACCTTCTTCTTCCTCCAACCAATGGCTGAGATCAGACCATCCTAGAGCTCCTTCAAACCCATTATCTCGACCATCCGGCCACCGCCTGATGCGCGAATCTAGCACACCGCTATAGGCGATAGCGAGACTGCGGCACGAAACGGCAGTGTACCGATCGTTCAAGTAATACAAAACGAGGAGCAAATCCCTGAGTATCGATCTCGAAGGAACACAGTAAGGTGGAGTTAACTTTCGAGGAGGGACTTGAGATCGAAGCCCTTTAAGTCGGGTGAAACGTGAACGAGATGGATTGGTTTATGAAAAATAAATGAAAACAACTACTCAACTACTCCTATGCAGGCCTTGGGCGCACTGCTTCACTAGGCGGGATTGAAACTACGTAGGCCTTGAACGCACTACTTCGCAAGGGCGGATGGACGAGTAGGCAAGCGGATGGAGTGGCAAGTGCGGAATCGAACTGTGCAGGCCTTGAGCGCGCTTCTTCGTTAGGTGAATGGATTACACGGGCCATTATGCCACGCTTCACTAGGCGGATGGACGAGAAGGCTTGCGGATGGAATGGTTCGCACCGGCGGGGTTGAGGTGGATTACACGGGCCGTTAGCACCACTTAGCTTGGCGGATGGAAGAGTAGTCTTACGGAATGGAAGAGTAGGCTAGCGTAATGGAGTGGAGGGTGATGACGGATGTGGATGGAAAATGGATGGGGGCACACATCATACACACATATGAATAATATGAACTCATAAACATGAATTAAACATTACAAAGCAAGATTCATGGTGCACATCATCGAAAGAAAGAAGAATGTAGCTTATACAATCATCAAAATAAAAGGGGAGAAAGCAAGGAATCGACCCAATCCGAAGTCTTGTCGAAGATTCACGATTGGAATCACTGGGTTGTCAATCCGCTTCCAAGCTCGGTCCTCAACTGCGTCCGGGGTAGAGAAGGCTGTCACTACCTTCCAATGTCCGGTCTTCTTCGTGTCACGATTCGGCCACAAGACCAAAGCTTCCTTCTCCTTGGATGATGATGGATGTAGGGCTAGATCCCTCTCCTTGAAGCTTGAGGATGATGGAGGAGGCCTAGAATGAAAAAACGCAAAAAACGGCGCTCAAAAAGACATAGAAATGAAGTCGATGCGGCTGTTTTCGCGGAGCAGCTATTTATAGACAGGTGCAGAATTTTGTTCATGCACGACCAAACGCACGACCATGCGTAAAAACGCACGACCAAATTCAGAATGCTGTTTTGGGCCGCAAATGAACGCACGATCACAACCGACCGTGCATCAAGAAAACGCACGACCGTGTTGTTGAAATCGATTTCTCGGTCTCTGTGGAGTTCGGGGCCCTCATCGAGATGAGGGGCGGCTAGCCCTTACTGATCCCTTAGAGAAGGTAGACCGGAAACTAGGAAAGTTGACTAAGTCCTTCGTCACAGCGAGGAGGTCCCTCCACTAACCCGGAAGATCGTTGAGCGCTTCCCCTCCCAAGCCAAAGCTGAGACTCAGGCACCTTGGAGAGCTCTAGAAATGCTATCCAAAGAAAACTTGAGAAGAGGGAAGCCGGAGTGAACTCCTCTTCAAAGGTGCCCTTGAGGTCTTATTTATAGGTTTCCTGGTCTGGCCTGCAAATAGCAGGATTCCGCCTTCTGATTTTACTATCCGCACCCCAAATGGGTCTGCTAACAGCTGAACTCCCCTGTTCGGATAGGCTAATGGCAGACCCATCGGGATGGAGAGATGATTTCGTCGATCATAGGATGAGTAGCGGATTCATCGAACGCGGCCCGCACTTCGTCGGGCCCCGGACTGAGTTCGTCGACCTCGACTGAGATTCCCCGATCGCGGGGACTCTGGAAGAAATCTGGCTCGCCTACTTTCCCGAGATCCTCCGGCGAGATTCCTGCTCGCTCACCTCCTTGCAAGCGTTCGGCGAGTACCTGACTCGCTCGCCTTCTTGCGGGTCGACCTTGAGATTCTGGCTCGCGGGAACTTGACTCGCGTCTCCTCCCGCGGGTGACCTTTGATAGATCTGGTTCGCCCCTTTGGGCGAATGGCCTGTGGAGGCCTCATTTGTACTCCTGCCCCATTCACACTCTTGACTCGCTCACCTTCTCGCGAGCAGCCGGCTAAGTACTCATCCCAGCGGATCTGCTGAGACGGGATCGTCGAGCGCTGTTTGGACTTCGTCGAGCGCTGGCGATTTCGCTCTTTCGCTTATTTTATGCCTATTAACATGTATGTATCATGAGATCCTGACTCGCATTACTTTTATTTGGTTCTTCACTAGGCGAATGTCGGGGTTGTACATAATCCCCGCTCTTCGCGGGGCTATTTAGGCTCGCAAAGAATCATCCAACCCTTGATATTCGCCGGCCCCTCGGTGATGTGGCGAGAATCTTTTGGTGGGCCCCATGCCCACCGCTATAAATATCACTCTCCCTGGCCGTCATTCGAACTTTTCATTCTTCTCTATCTTTTCGGACTCGCAGCGGGTCCCAACGCGATGTCGAAAAATGACGAGATGTTGGCTCGCCTAAAGGCTTCGCAAGCGGCCCAGAAGGGGAAGACCGCTGTCATCGCCTCCTAGAATTCTTCGCGATGCTCTCCGCCTCCGCCTTACCTAAGAACAGCAAAGGCCGTTCGGCGCGCGGTTGGTGGGGGAGGGCCTTCCTCTTCGCCGCACTCTCCTGATGATGGGCTTGCCTCGCAGGTATTATCGCCAAGCTCGCCCATTTGATATTCTTCCTTTTCGACCTTATTTATCCTATTCGCAGAATGATCCTCCGGACGAGAGCGCATCGGGAAAACCAACCACGGAGGTCCACCTCCCCTCTACGGGTGGGGCTGACGCTCTTCTTGTGGATGCGAGAACGGTCGGCTGACAGGACTCGCCTTCGCAACGAGGTGAGTGGCTTACCTCATCTTCCTTCACGTCCCTTGACTCGTTAAGTCACACTTACTTTGTATGCAGTGTCCCCTCTCGCAGCCCCAGAGGATCAAGTTCCTCCTCCGGCGAACTCGCCCATCATGCCGAATCAGACTATCCCTACTCCTGGATTCGGCTTACTGGGTCAGAGGAGCCCAGGAGGGACGTTGATTGCCGAGTCTGGACTTGGCTCCAGACCCGCGCTCGCCTCACCCCTGCCTTTATTGAAGCATTCAAAGGCCAACCGGGCACCTCCCGCCAGCGGCCCAGTACTCAAATTCCTCCATTAGGTTAGACTGTCGCCATTGAGTGTTGTTTTTCACTTTGTCGCTGATTCCTACTTCGCAGGTAATCCTACGACCCCTCTCTCCGAGTCAGAATCTGGAGCGTTGGAGATGTCTCGACCCCCCTCGCCGAGTCAGGTCGCCGACTTTCTGGGGGTTCCTAGCGATCCAGAGCGAATGAAGAGGCGGGTCACTGAGATATTCCAGAAGCACACCACCCTGCTGAGGGATCTACATGAGCAAAATCAGCTGGATCGGCTCGCTAATGAAGAAAGGTTCGCCGCGATGGAGGACGCGAACGCGCGCGTTCTCGCCGAGATACGGCCGACCGATCATGGTGACGCAACCTCCCCCGGGGTGTATATCGCTCGCATCGACGATTACATGCGGCTGACGAGCCAGGCGAACCGGTCACTCTGCGAGTATCACTACCCGCGAGTTCCCCCTCGTTCTGGTTTCCGGGGTCGCAGTTACTGGAAGTGGTTGCGATATTGAGGACCCTAGTATTGTTTGTTTTTTATTGTTTTTCTTTCCCCTCCTCTTCGTTAGGAGGGGCCGCAAACAATTTTTATGAGTTGTAATAATAATACTTTGACTCGCTTGTGAGCCCTTTATTTTCCCTGTTTTTATCTCTTCTTTCACCTTACCTGGCTCGCTATTGCGCGGATTACATTTGTGTTTCTATTACTCGCACTCGCGTACTGCCCTTGCCTTTTTTATGATTTATTATTTAGCGCTAGCTCGCCAATGGGAGAAAGCTTTGACAGCGTGTCAACTCGCCGGGAGCGCATCAGATCCTTGAAGGTGGAGGAGTACCGCGCGAATCCGCTATCCGCATATACCGGTGTTTCGGCTTCTTCCCGCCTTTTTCATTTCTATAAAGAGACGACCTTCTTCCTTCCCAACCACCGCATTTACTGTTACTCCCTCGCGCTCTCTCTCTCTCTTTCTATTTCTCTCACAGATCTATCTCGCCCTCGCGACTTTTGCAATTCCGCGGATCCCAGACATCATGGTCGGCGAGGCGAAAGCTGAGGGGCGATCCAAGTGTGCCAGGGCCTTCCTCGATGGCATTTTCTATTGCGCCAACCTTACGAAAGAGGAGTACGAGGTTGCCGCCGACCAGTACATTCACTCTGGTTTTGTGGCTCGCTGCCCTACCGAGAGGGACACAATCAGCGACCCACATCCCGACGAACTGGCCATACCCGTTGCCCACCTCAAAAACGGGTTGCGCCTCCCCCTCTGGCCGGAAGTGCACCAGGTATATTTATTTCTTACCCCTTGTATCCCTGACTTGTTTTGCGAATGGTGCTTAAACCTTGTTGACCTTTCCGGGTGCTCAAATATTTCAGCGTTCTGCCCAGCCAGCTAACTCCGAACGCGATCGTCGTGGTGGTCGCGTTCGCCAGTTATCTCAGAGCGGAGAGGATCGAGTTTAGCCTGTTCGTCTTCCGCAAGGTCTTTTCGTTCCGCGCGTATAGGGACGGGACGGCTCACTTTGCGAGCCAGCATGTCACCGTCTGCGAGACGGTGAACAAGTCCCATTATTGGATGCAGAAGTTCGTCCTGGTGAAGGGTCCCTTCGGCAACGTCTCTTACGCTCCTACCCAGCGGGACGAGGCTGCTTATCGCCCTCCAACCTCGCTAGGGGGTTGCGATGCGATCCTGTACCAATATCTCAAAGGGAAAAACTTCTAGGTCGCCTTCCTCCGAGAGTGAGTGGACCTTTTGCCGCATGTCCCCCCAGGAGAAGGTTTGACTCGCACTTGCCAAACTCCTTGCTCTCCTCTCTCTTGATTGCCTAACGTTCCCCGTCATCTTTGCAGGAGAGCGTGAACTCCCACTCAACCCTCCTCATGCGCCTCCTCCTTCCCTCACCTCGGGCTCGCTCGCGTAGGTGGCCGCCGAGGCTTGTCGCGACGTCCTGAGTTCTTCGTCGGGAAAGAAACTCCCTCCTCCCCCACGCCGGTCCGCCTCGCAGCGGGCGGTGAAGAGGACCAATAAGGCCCCTTCCGCTGCCAAGGCGAAGGAGGTCGTGGACCTATCTGAACCCGATCTCCCTTCTCCTTCCACTGCGGGTCAGGAGCTCGCGAGAGAGGGGGGCGAGCCAGGGGAGACGGCCGCCAAGCCCAAGCCGACGTGCCATACTAACTTCGGGCTCGGCATGAAGCTTGCGGATGCAGTCGGTGAACCGATGCTCACGTGGGACCCCAATCAGAACAAGGTCGTCTGCTCCTCTCTACTCCCTTCCTGGGTAGAGGATGACAAGGCCGGGGGTGAGGCGTTCGCCCTCGCCTTCGGTCTCTACGGTCGCGAGGACTCCTCCCTCTTTCATCCTTCACGCTGAGGGGGGTCGTGTATGAGGCTATGCGAGCCCAATTCTGGGCGATGGAGCTTACTCACATGGTGGGCCGCCGATACTTTACAGCTGATAGGGAGATCAGGGAGCTTAACGTTGAGCTCCAGAAGTCTGCGGATGAAGTCGCGGAGCTTAAGGGGAAGGAGGCCTTGTCGGAGGGCCTCCTCGCCAGTCTTCAAGGCGGACTGGTAAGTAGTGCTTTGCGAAAATCCTTTTCAGTACGGTTTCGCAATCGTTCGCTAACCCGCTTTTTGCAGGACGCCGAGTCCGTCAGCCGGCTTCACGCGCGGATCGCTGACTTGGAGCTAGAGAACTCCTGCCTCAAGGCCCAGGTCCATGACCTGACCTCGACGGTGCTTCCTTACCCTCCTCCGCGAGCTGGGACTCGCGGTCAGTCGCGGGAGGAGAAGGAAGTCGACCGCAAGAGGTCGATGGAGATCGCGGAGCTCGTCCTCGACATCCTCAAAGGAGCGGGCATGATCATTCCCGACGCTATGGAGTTCACTGCGGAGGAAGTCATCCCAGACTTGTTCGCGCCCGTCTCCAAGGTGGAGGGTCGAGAGAGCGATTGAAGAGCCGCCTGGCGAGCCGCCTTGATCTTTTTTGTTGTTGTTAATGTAAAAATTTCCTTTCTTCTTTTTGTTTCTAGCGAGACCGCCGTTGGACTATGATTTTTGTGGAGAATGAAAAGGAATGCTTCATCTGTCTTTCCCGTATTATCATTTTATTTATGATTCGCATGCGATCTTTTCTATCGTGTTCGCGCGATCATAATTTTCTTATGTTCGTTTCGTAGACCTTCGTTCGACGTTTGCGCCCGACTCTCTTTTATTGGCAGCTTTTTCCTCGTTATGTTGTATCCAGGTCGCTCTCGCCTACCTTTCTTCTGCGAGGTCGTTAGGACTCCGGTTATAGGACCTTATCCCTGTTCGGGACGTACCTCGCTGGGGAGCCTTACGGGAGGGGTCTATATTAGCCTGCCTCGCTCGCACTCGCCTCTTGCGAGCTCTTATCGTTATCCGTGGAGCATCGCGAAAACGGACTCCTCCCGGCTTACCGTCCTTATTCGCTTCACTATCGTTCGTGAGTGACCTTGCGAGCCGCCGACTCTATTGCCCTGCCGCAAATGACTCTCGTATGCGACCGGACCTTCGGTCTCACCTTGCCCGGGTCTTGAGGTCGCTTACGAGCCAAACCTCTTGTCGTGGGTATCTTATTTATCTGCCCAAACCACTTGTGACTTTGCCAGCCTCTCCGGAGATCAACCTGAACGCCCCGTCTAGTGAGAGACCGGGAGCGGAATCGATCTGGGGCATTCCAGCACAAACTTGTCACCTTGCCAGCCTCTCCAGAGATCAACCTGGACCCCCCATCTAGTGAGAGCACGGGAGCGGAATCGATCTGGGGCATTCCAACACAAACTTGTCACCTTGCCAGCCTCTCCAGAGATCAACCTGAACCCCCCGTCTAGTGAGATCCCAGGAGCGGAATCGATCTGGGGCATTCTAGCACAAACTTGTCACCTTGCCAGCCTCTCCAGAGATCAACCTGAACCCCCCGTCTAGTGAGATCCCGGGAGCGGAATCGATCTGGGGCATTCCAGCACAAACTTGTCACCTTGCCAGCCTCTCCAGAGATCAACATGAACCCCCCGTCTAGTGAGAGCCCGGGAGCGGAATCTAAGGCAAAACGAAGTCGATACGTAAATAGTCCAATAAACGAAGGGACAATCCCCCATACATTTTTGGACTAAATTTCTTCCACCACCCATATGGTATATTCATCTCACGTATGAGCACAAACCTTAGGGGCATATCTTCCTTGACTTAGAGTTCTTACCCTATAGATCCCAGTATCGACGTACTTATAAATCAGCCGTGATATAGAAATTCAAAAAAAAAAATTACGGCGACGACCAAGCTGCATCTCATTGTAATGAGAGCATGTACAAATAACATCCAACCACCCGGTACATTTCCATATGTTTGAACTTAACATGAACCAAGGTGCAAGGCTCGGGATGATTTCCCTTCGACACGGGTTATGCAGACTACCAAAAGTAGGGCATACTTCACAATATGATAAACTAAATCAAATGCATTCCAAGCGCCCTACCATCCCTGCCAACGATCATCCATGGCATGTTTATTTTATAAAAACTTTTAGGATTTTAGATCATCAATCAAGTCATATTAATCTTGTTGACTACACCACCTAACACTTATTAATTTCCAAATGTCAAGTAATTACGACACTAAGCGAATGTTCCCCAAGAATTTCCAAACTCAGGGGTAGTGTATCATCATACCAGCAATGCATGCACAAAATTTCAATAACTTCCCAGTTATAATGTTATCACAACATAGATGCATATCCCCAACGTGTTAGTTTACTACTCTCCTCATTACTTATCCACATAATTTTGGGACAATATAGAGAAAATTATCATCCTCAAAATGATTTCTTCTCTTATTCCTCTAATAAAATTCCTATCAACCTAAACATGACCTTAGCAATCCGCCTTGCTTAAGGTTAATTAACTCTTCAAGGGTCTCCACTTCCAATGTAAAAAATTACAACGATTTTAAATCCTCACGGAACCCAAGACGGTACATAACTAGCCCAATAAACGAAGAGATAATCCCCCGTATCTCTTCAACTGAGTTTCTTCTGCCACCAATATAACACATTCGTCCCAAAATGAGCCTTCTCTGGATCCGAATTCTTATCATATCTTCTCCATATGAAACCTTCTACATAAATAGAAGTGAGAGGTATCCACATACAGTATAAAAAACACGCTTGGTGGTCTCTTACTAAGCTGATAATAGACTACAGACACCAATCTCATTGAGATTGCCCTAATGTTTTGGGTAAGGTGATAATATCACTCCATATCCGAGATAGAAATCTCAGGGTGTGATTCTCTAGCATCTACAGTCACGTTAAACTCTTCCCTTAGTCACTTGAGATCACTTTTTGCTTGGCCACATCATCACTGAGATCGGTATAAGGTAAGGGTATGTCACGACATATCCTGCTAAGTCGACCAAAGTGGTATCCTAGTTAGGTTGGCATCAATCCTATGCCAAACTAACTCTAGTTGTTGGAATGGGAATACCAATTATTGTCTCGGAATGAGCCAGCATCTATATGTAAGGGTACGAGGTTGGTTTAGGTTGGCACTTCCTATAGGAAAAAGTGGACATAATTAATGTGAATCACACATGGGCACACCACCGCTTCCGCTGCATCAGTTTGTCCTCAAACTGATTTAGCTAATAGGGTGGCCTAGTGGTTTAATGGACTTCTTTATCTCAGGATCGTTGCAAGCTGATACTATTTGTAAGACCCCCCTCCCGGAACACACGACACAGCCGAGGGGAGTCTTATGCCCAGGACAGCCGCCTTGCGGGAGCGCCAGCACACAAGCTAGCCTCCCCCGCAAGATGCCTATCCTGCCGGCCAAACCAACTGAACAGCGCCAACCAATCAATAATGTAAAAGCAAGAATCCATATACAGATATTCACATAAGTAAGAGTCCAAATAAGTACAAAAGACAAGAAGCTCCGAGAGCTCCTGCAAAAGTATCAGAGTATCAAGCTATATGCCCCAAGGGCTACATCTCAAACTGTGCTCACAACTATCACCGACGGTAGCAAAGGTATCGCAGTCACCGACCCTGCCATCCTGACCTGACTATCCTCCTTCAGCGTCGTGCGCTGCTGCTCCAGGGTGTGATCCTAAAAAGAGGGACGTAGCAACCGTTAGTCATAAAGACTAAGTGGCTTCACATCCGCTCCCCCGGCGACTCCAAGGCACCGGGTGGTAGGAAAGGAAGAAAAGCTGCAATATAAGCAATAATATACAAAGCAGGTGACAGGAATGGTTGTTCATATATGTTGGATGTATAAGTACCCAAGTACTTACAATAACTCTAAGTAACAGGTACATAAATAACAGTGGTTATATAAGCAAGTACTAGTAACAAGAAAGCATGATCAACGACAGTGTATAAGCAGTCGAGCATATAATAACATATGTGTAAGATGTTGGATCTGATGGCGCCCTTAGAGGGGGGGTGAATAAGGGGTTTACTATTTTTATAATAAACTTACAGATTTTAAAGAAACAGAAAACTTTTTTAGCACTGTTGCTAACGCCTGGCGTTGACTAGTTAACGCCTGGCGTTATCCCTCTAGAAAGTATTTTGGCAGAAATAAACAAAGTGATTTTACTTGCACAATTTTAAATGAAATATAAATCCAGAAAAATAGATATACTGAAAAAGGAATTTTATATATCACAAAATGATTACAAGGATAATAGTTCAATAACGCTTGAAATTGAGGCGACAAGTTGAAAATCTCTTTTTTGTTCCTTCACCGGTCCTTCTCCCAAGGACCGGTTGGCTATAGCCTATCTATCCCCATATAAGGCCTCTAGCCACCCCCTAGATCTACCCTTGACCTAGTCGCCACGCACAAGGCGGTGAATTACCCCCTAAGCCGCACAAGGACCTAGTCGCCACACGCAAGGCAGCGATTTCACTACGGTTACAAGTAAATGAAAAGATAAAGATACAAATCAGAATAAAAGACTCCCTATATTGAAGAGTGTTGAAGAAGATGTTGAAGACACACTTTGATCATCATCAGAGTTGAAGCGAGCGTCCTTAGTCAAATTGACCATTGCAAATCTCCTTCTCACTCTTGTTCCTCAATGGTGGTGTTGGGAGTTCTCTGAATTAGGGGATGAAATGCTCTCTCAAACGATTGGAGTGAAGGCTTCTAGAAAAGCTCAATTGAACACCGAAATCAGGTCTTTAAATAGACACGGGAGCTAACACCTGGCGTTATGGTTAACGCCAGCGTTAAGCATCGTGTCTAGCAGTTGCTGAAGTCATGCAAAAAGTTGGGAGCGTGACAGAACAAAATTTCATCGAACGGGACTGATTTCGTCGAACACGCCTTCGTCGAACGCACCCTTCGTTGAATGGAAAAAACGCAACCGTCAGGATCGTGCAAACCACCAAGGATCATGACAGAACCAACTTTCGTTGAACAGAATTGATTTTGTCGAACGGAACTTCAAGATCGTCGAACGCAATTGTCGGGCACAATGTCGTCGAGCGCAGGCTCAGTTCGTCGAGCGGAGCTCCTCGTTCGTCGAACGCAGGTTGTCCAGCGCAAATTTGTCGAGCGCAAATTCGTCGAGCGCAGGAAATTTTGTCGAACTAAGCTCCTCATTCGTCGAACGCAGGTTCCATTCATCGAACGCAGCTTCCTTCTCAGCGGTTTTCTTGTCAATGGAAGTTAACGCGAGGCGTTAACAACTAACGCGGGGCGTTAGCTCTCTTTCCAGAGAATCCTCATCAAACAACATCCTGTTCAAAAGGTTATTTAACAATAGTACCTGCACACTTATAAACACAAGCAAGATCAAATACATAGTGTGATATGTTATTCTCAAACTAAGAGATGTGGAACACAAGCTCCAACAATCTCCCCCTTTTGATAATAACAAATCCACTAATAACAAATAAAAATAGAGTCGTGTTTATAGTGTATGATAAGCATGATAATCATGCATACTCCCCCTATGTGGATACTCCCCTACATGAATGCATGTCATAATGTCCTCCCCCTAAATAATTAGATTTTTCTAAGTTATTTCTTGAAGTTAGTTTCTTCTCCCCCTTTTGTTATAATCAAAAGGAGATAGGGATTAGTAGTAGGAATTTGTTCTTTTGTGCACTCTATAGAGATAATTGCAACTCTTTGAAAGTGAACACATTGAAAGCAATATTTGAACATCGTTAAGAAATTGTAAGAACAAAACATAATAAGCGTTGTAAATCAAATAAGTAGATGTTTTGAATTGAAATACATAAGTTGCAAATACATTTGAAATTTGGAATATTTAAAGTTAGCAAGCAAGAATATATAATATCAATGGAAGATAGGTGTACAATGTAAAATAATTTGCATTTCAAGAAATCATAAACATTGTAAAGATCATGCGTTGCTATCTAGTGCATTTACTCATGATTGTAGAGAACAATGTAGGTAAGCTTTAAGTCAAATTCTCATGAGTGGAAGTATTATAATTGATAATGATGTGTACAATGAATTTGTTTTGATAAAGCATACAAGTGTAGAAATCAAACCACATGAAACTATGTAATGTAAGAGCATAAATTAAATTAAACAAAAACAACTTTACTTTCACAAATTTCAATGCACTATAGATTTTTTTAATGAGAAGTGGTGAAAATTTTATTTGCACAAGACACTTTACAATTCTTTCCAAGGTGCTCAACCTTACAATGCTCATTAAGACTTATCAGGAGGTTCAAGTAGTGCTTGGTGGAGTTATCCTTGTCATTCATTTGTTGCTTTTTAGACTTAGTGACAAAGGACTCCGAATTCACTTGTTTAGCAAACATAGTTTATATTTTGTTTTGAATTTTATTTACCACATTTCTTTAAATACAAGTGCATGAAAAAACAAAGAATTCAATGTTGTGTAAGTAAACTGTTTATGAAATTCAAAATAAGTTCTTATGATACACAACCATGTAAAATAAGATTTAAAAACACATGTATATTAACCAAAATGTGTAAGTGAGAAAATCATTATCAAAGACAAAAACTTTACTCATACTTAGAGGCATGTAAAAGCATTTCGACATATGTTATCTATTCTCAAACTCTTTGCACATTTGAAGATAATTAATTTTGAAGGCATGATTAAATCAAAACAATGTTTTTAATGAAACTTGAAGGTTTAAATTAAACATTGTAAATAATCTTCAACCAATATCTATATAATCATCCTTGAAATCAACATTTAAGCTTATAGTAACTTTTTTGTTTTTAAGTTTTGAAAGAAGACGCACCAAAATACCAACACAGTTGTAAAAACACACAAAAAAAATTCTGAGCATAGAAGCTAACGCCAGGCGTTAACTTCTTAACGCCGAGAGAGAACACCAATTTTTGATTTTTTTGAAAAATATTTTTCATGATACATTTGTAATATAAATAGGCCTTCATACAGTTGAAATTTCAGACATTATGGAGTTGATATGATGGCCTTTATAGCGTGTTTTTGGTGGTTTTCCCATAGTTTTTAAATTTTTATTTATTTTTAATTAATAAATTTGTTTTAAGAGAAAAAAGAAAATATTAAAGTACATAAATAATTTGATAGCTTTTATAAGGGTCAAAGTGACATTTCTAAGACACCTAATTCTAACCTAAGCATGTGAAAACGTGCATCGGGTAGAGGTTTGGTAAAAATGTCGGCAAGTTGTGATTCCGTCCCTATAAAGCTAATTTTAACATGTTCTTTCTTAATATTATCTCTAATGAAATGATGTCGGACATCTATATGTTTAGATCTAGAATGATGTACGGGATTGTTTGTGAGATCTATAGCGCTCTTGTTGTCACACTTTAATTCAATTTTATTTAGATAAACACCAAAGTCTTCTAACGTTTGGGTCATCCATAATGCTTGTGCACAACAACTACCTAGTGCGATATATTCGGCCTCGGTGGTGGAGAGGGCAACAGAATTCTGTTTCCTACTCGACCATGATATACGTGAAGGGCCTATAAAATGACACGTGCCACTAGTGCTTTTACGATCTAATGAACATCCCGCATAGTTCGAATCAGAAAAACCGTGTAGAATAAAACTATTATTATGAGGATACCATAAGCCTAATCTAGATGTTCCGATTAGATATCTAAAAATACGTTTAACCGCTTTTAAATGTGATTCTTTTGGGTTAGCTTGAAATCTAGCACATAAGCAAACGGAAAACATAATATCGGGTCTAGATGTGCTTAAGTAAAGCAATGAGCCTATCATTCCTCTATATAATGTTTGATCTATTGAAATACCGGCTTCATCGTTTCCTAACTTTAGTGATGCACTCATAGGAGTATTGGCTTGCTTTACATTTTCAAATCCAAATCTCTTAAGAATATCATGAACATATTTAGTTTGACAAATAAATATACCATCTTGTTTTTGTGAGATTTGAAATCCTAGAAAATAAGTGAGTTCTCCTACCAAGCTCATTTCAAATTCATTTTTTATCACTAAAATAACTTCATTACATAACTCTTCATTAGTGGCTCCAAAAATGATATCATCAACATAAATTTGCAATATTATCAAATCATTATCTACATGCTTAATGAAGAGTGTATTATCCGCACTTCACATTTTATAACTGCGCTTTATCAAAAATAATGTCAATATATCATACCAAGCACGTGGCCCTTGCTTTAATCTATAAAGTGCTTTTTCTAACTTATACACATGATTAGGAAATTTTTCATTCACAAAACCGGGGGGTTGTTCTACATAAACTTCTTCTTTTATAATCCCGTTTAAAAATGCACTTTTAACATCCATTTGAAATAATAAAATTCTTTTAAAACTCGCAAATGCAAGAAATATTCTAATTGATTCTAGGCGAGCAACGGGTGCAAAAGTTTCATCAAAATATACCACTTTGATTTGTGAATAACCTTGTGCAACAAGTCTTGCTTTATTCCTTGTTATCCTAGAGTCACCATCTAATTTATTTTTGAAAATCCATTTGACTCCTATAACCGGATGATTAGATGGCTTCTCTACTAAATTCCAAACCTTTTTACGTTCAAATTGATTTAATTCATCATTCATAGCTATAAACCAAAATTCATCATTTAAAGCGGTTGAAACATTTTTTTGTTCTATTTCGGATATAAAACAAAGGTTTGAAAAAGGCTCATGTAAAGAAGAACGAGTACTTACCACTTTTGATGGTTCTCATATCACAAGCTCCTTTGGATGATCCTTATTGAACTGCAACACGCTTGGAGGAACATATTCAATTATCTCATTTTCTTTCTCCTCTTTTTCTTCTTCTTTTTCTCCAAGTGATTCATCATTCTCATGCTCCAAAGGGGAAATAGGTTCGTCTTCATTTCTTGTATGTTTAGAATCTACACAAGGAACAAACTCATCAAATCTTACATGTATAGACTCTTCAACTACTTTAGTTCTTTTATTATATATTCTATAAGCCTTGCTAGTTGAAGAGTAACCAATTAAAATTCCCTCATCGCATTTTTCATCAAATTTTCCTAGTGTCTTTAGTGTTTAAAATGAAACATTTACAACCAAACACATGAAAATAAGATACATTAGGTTTTCTTTTAAAGTAAAGCTCATAAGGTGTCAATTTTAAAATAGGACGAAGCATGACACGATTAATGATATAACATGAAGTATTAATCGCTTCGGCCCAAAATGATTTAGGTAACCCATACTCACAAAGCATAGCGCGTGCTAGCTCTTGAAGGGTTCTATTTTTCCTCTCCACTACACCATTTTGTTGTGGGGTGCGAGGAGCGGAAATTAGAATTACCCTACTAAGCAGTTGGTAGAAAGAGCTTTTTTTATCTACATCTATCCCAATGAGCCATCTATCGAATCGTTGCAATTGATGTTCGATCCCGAAGAGAAGGAAGAGATCTTCACAAAAAGAAGAAAATCATCACAAAAAGAAGAAAATCAATAATTTTCAAATTCTCCTCCATGATCTGAACGTATGCATTTAATCTTAAAATCAAGTTCATTTTGAATACAAATGCATAGTTTAGTAAATTCAAGGATTGCATCGGATTTGGAAGATAGAAATAATGTCCAACAAAATCTAGAGAAATCATCAATTATTACAAACGTATATTTTCTACCTCCTAGACTAGAAGTGCTAACCGGTCCAAATAAATCCATATGAATTAATTGCAGAGGTCTAGTGGTAGAAATTACATTTTTGCTCTTAAAAGAATTTTTTGAAAATATTCCTTTTTGGCAAGGCGTACAAAGAGAAGATAAATTTCCATTAAGCATAGGTAATCCCTTAATTAATTTATCTTTTGATAATTTCAAAATAAGCTTGGTGTTAGAGTGACCAAGACGCCTATGCCAAAGTTCTAATTCTTCATTTTTAGAAATAAAAGATTTTAAAGAAGAATATGAAAGATCATTAAAAGTAATCATATAAACATTATGCATCCTAGGTGCGGTGAGTACGAAATCATTTGTTTTAGAATTTATAATTTTACAAAGATTTGTAGATGATTCAAATAATACATTTAAACCCTTATCACATAATTGACTAATTGAAATTAGATTATGTTTTAAGCCATCTACATATAAAACATTTGAGATTGAGAAGGAATCGTTACCCACTGTACCGATGCCCATGATCCTTCCTTTACCGTTGTCACCATCCCTCCATTCTTCATCTCATGGCTAAGGAGCTTTGCTTTGTTTCCGGTCATGTGTTTGGAGCATCCTGAATCCAAATACCACACGTCTTGTTTGTCCTTAGCCTGCCAACATACCTAAAAAGGAGATGAGAGTAAAGATCCGGATACCCAAGAGGTTCCTCCCATAGAATAGGTGGAAAACTTGGACACACCTCAAACTCTTGTATGAGGATTTAGTTACTCATGGTGGAGGGGTAGGAGAGAGAAATGATGAAGATTTTAAGAGAACAAAAACATACCATTTTTATTAAACAAAAGTTCAACTGAGATTACAATTGCATGGAAAGCCTACTAAGCATTAGTAATACACTATAAAAGGAAATTACAAAGGCATTACAACATTCATATGAAAACTAGAAAAGGAAATGCATTGAAATAAGAGAGAGAGAGAGAAAGAGAATAAAATGATATGAAAATCACTGAAATAGAGTAGTAGCACTAGTTCTCTCTCCAAAAACTGAATGGGGAAAGCTTGGAGGTCATTTCAATTTATAGAAATTTTTCTGCCTCGGTCACGCCCTCAGTCACGCCCGTGACTAGGGGCGTGACATTGTTTAATCAATTCTGCGGCTTGGATCAGGTTCGGCGCACGATTCTGACGCAATTTGATGGGTCACTCCCTAGGTCACGCCCGTGACTGAGGGCGTGACCATTTCGGTGGTTAGCTCGGGTCATGGGCGCTGGCGGCGATCATGGGCGCTGGCGGCTAGCTGACGTGGCAGTCACGGGCGTGATTGGAAGCACGCCCGTGTAACAGTGGCGTGACCAATTCGGTGGTCAGCTGGTCGAATCTGAGCTGTTCACGGGCTGGTCACGGGCGTGGCTTGCGTGTCACGGGCGTGACTTGTGTGTCACGGCCGTGTACTTTGGGCGTGTCTGACCAGACCTTCTGAATTATGTTGGCAGCAGCTTAACTGGAAACAGCAACTTACACGCCCTAGGTCACGGGCGTGACCTAGGGCGTGACTTAGGAAATTTTGCATTTTTGACCTGAAAATTCAGAAAACTTAAGTTAGCACTAAAAATAGGAAAATGAACCAAAATTGCATTTAGGTAAACAACAATAAGCAAAAAGTAAGAGTAAATAACCTAAAAAATAACCTAATTAAACTAACTAGATTTAGCATTATCAAATTCCCCCAAGCTTACACTTTGCTTGTCCCCAAGCAAAGAAATATGCTTTAGCTAATAAAATAAAATGACTAATCAAAAAGATTTAATTATGCTAAACACGAGTACCTTGCGAAATTCCAAGTAGGGAGAATAGTGAAAAGGAAACCTAAAATAAGTACTTTATTTAAGCTTAATTTGTATACCCTTTACTAACAAAAATTAATCATCCAAAATTTTAACTAAAAAGTTTTAAAATAAAATTGAGCAAAGTAACAAGTGAGATAGTGCATTGAATTGTTACTAAACCCTAAGAGACAAATTATAATTATATCATTCTAAGAACAACGATCTAAATTCATACCCAAGACTTAACTATTCTACTTTTCTTCTTTACTTAGCTAAAGCAAATTTAGGAGCATGAATCAAGAGGACTTTATTAGGACCGAAATGTTTGGTTTAGGCATATGATTTGGAATGGGAATCGAAGATAAAAGTGATTGCTATAATCACACTAAACCATAAACATGAGTTTTATAAAATTTCCGATATGAATGATAAGAGGCAATCCTTCATTATAAGCATATAGCATATTTTCTTTCTTTCTCTTTCATAGCCAATTTTTTTTTTTTTATAAAACTCACACTAACATTTTTTTTTTTTGAAATTTTGGCAAAGATAACTAATACAAATATGCTTAAAATATCTACTTTTTGATTAAATTCTTTTCTTTGAAGCTCTCCATGCAATAAACCAATCACACTCTTTTAGAAATTTAAATAAAACTCAAAGTGTTAGTGTGATTCAAATAGGTTTGGAAATTTTTTCTTTGGTGAAAAATTTGATAAGTGGAGGTGACAATAAAACATGGGAAAAGGCTCAAAAGAGGCTAACAACGGGTTTCTTTTTAAGGGTTGGCATGAAGGCTCAAACTTAAAACAAAAAAAAAGGCCTAAATCATTTTCATAGCTCTCTAAATTTATTTAAAGCATGAGTTTTGAAGGATTTCAAAAAGTAAGCCCTAGATATTAAATAAAGACTAATGAACTTATCCTGAAAATAAGAATAATAAGCGTCTAGGATTATTCACATTTACTACACAAATCAAAAGTTAACCCTGCAAAATATATCTAAAAATGAAGAGGAAAATAGTGGATGAAGAATTTTTTACGAAAGTAAAGAAGTTAAAAGAGAAAACGACAAGGAAAGTACAAGATTTTAGAAAAAACTTTTCAGATTAACATGCTACCTAGAATTAGAACACTACATGAGTCAACAATTTACTTGTGAAACATAATTAAAAGTAGGATTAGAAATTTTGAAATTAACTAAGGCTATATAAAATATTTTGGGAAAAACAAAACATAAAGCAAGGGGTACTATTGATTTTACCAAAATCTGATTTAGACTACTAAAACAAAAGAAAAGAAGACATTCTCCCCCAAGCTTACGATAGACATTGTCCTCAATGGAAAAGGAGAGTGAAAGAAGGGGTAACTAAGAAAAGAAATTAAAACTGAAAAACTGAAACAGGCACTTCCCTGGATTTATGGGCTTGAAAGGATGTGTGATGCCGCTCCCCCTTGTTGGCGCTTTGAATCTTCATGAAATATCATCTTGAATTTTTCTTGAAACCAGCAAAGTTGAAGCAGGCGATCGCCGAAGTTGAGAGTATCAGAGCCATCCAGGGCCAAAGAAAAATTAAAACAACAAATTTTAAAAACCTTGGGTTGCCCCCCAAGAGCGCCCTCTGTTTAATGTCGTTTGAGCTCGACTAAAAGAATATGGTTCAAAAGTTAATCCAAATTATTACAGTCCAGACAAAAGAAGTTTTTCACTGTCCATGTCAACATTGTCACCAGAAAAATAAAGTTTTAGACGATGCCCATTAACCTTGAAATCACCCTTATCTGGGTGTGATATCAAAACAGTTCCATACGGATAAGCTTCCTTTACATTAAAAGGACCTGACCATCTAGATTTTAATTTTCCAGGAAATAAACGTAGATGAGAATTATAAAGTAATACTTGGTCGCCTGGTTTAAATGTTTTCGGGTGCCTTAAATTTTTATCGTGAAAGCATTTCGTTCGTTCCTTATATAATTTATTATTTTCATACGCATTGGAGCGCCACTCATCGAGTTCGTTGAGTTGGAATTTTCGAAGATCGGCGGTGGAGTGGGGATCAAAATTTAAAAATTTAAGGGCCCAGAAAGCACGATGTTCTAATTCGACCGGTAAATGGCACGATTTCCCATATACTAACCGATACGGTGTACAACCGATGGCGGTCTTGTACGCTGTTTGGTAAGCCCATAGAGCATCGTCTAATTTATATGACCAGTCCTTACGTGAGGTGGAAATAGTTTTTTCTAAAATACGTTTGATTTCTCTATTCACTACCTCGACCTGGCCGTTAGTTTGGGGGTGGTAAGCAGTTGAAAGCTTATGTGTAACGCCATATTTTAAAAGTGTTTTTGCAAATTGTGCGTTACAAAAGTGCGAACCTCTGTCGCTAACGATGGCCCTAGGAGTACCGAATCGAGAAAATAATTTTTTTAAGAAAATAATAACGACTCCGGAGTCATTGGTAGGAAGAGCTTGGGCCTCTGCCCATCGAGACACGTAGTCTACCGCAACTAAAATGTATTTATTACCATGGCTAGAAGGAAAAGGACCTACAAAATCAATTCCCCAAAGGTCGAAAACTTCGCACTCGAGGAAATAATTTTACAACATTTCATTTTTATTTGAGATATTTCCGGTCCGTTGGCAGCTATCGCACCGTCTCACAAACGATTGGGCATCTTTAAAAAGGCTAGGCCAATAAAAGCCTGCACTAAGTACTTTGTGAGCGGTCCGATTGGCTTGATAGTGCCCACCAGTCGGTCCTTCGTGTAAGTGTTTGAAAATATTTTGTCCTTCTTCGAAAGAAACACATCTCCTTAATACTTGGTCTGCACAAACTCGAAACAGATACGGGTCCTCCCAAAAATAATTCTTCAGGTCAGAGAAGAATTTCTTCTTTTGCTGATAGGAAAATTCTTTTGGGAGGACTCGAGCTACTAAGTAGTTGGCGAAGTTTGCAAACCAAGGAGAAGGAGTAGTGTTGATTGATAATAACTTCTCGTCGGGAAAATAATCATTAAAAGTTTGTTCATTTAAATCTTCAATAAATATGTTATCTAATCGTGAAAGATGGTCCGCGGCCAAATTCTCAGCCCCCTTTTTATCTCGGATTTCCAAGTCGAACTCCTGGAGGAGTAAGACCCAGCGAAGTAAGCGTGGTTTGGCATTCGGTTTAGAAAGTAAATATTTGAGGGCCGAGTGGTCCGTAAAAACAATAATTTTTGAAAGCGTAATATAAGGTCGAAATTTGTCGAATGCAAAAATAACTGCTAATAATTCTTTCTCCGTTGTGGTATAGTTCGCTTGCGCGGATGTAAGTGTTTTACTTGCGTAGAAAAAAGGGTGGAAGTTTGTAGATATACGTTGTCCTAAAACGGCTCCCACCGCAAAGCTACTTGCATCGCACATGATTTCGAATGGAAGGTCCCAGATTGGAGCTATCATAATTGGCGCATTTATTAGCTTGTTTTTGATTAATTGAAAAGCAGATAAGCATGTATCATCAAAAATAAATGGAGTGTCTTTTTCTAAAAGATGAGTGAGTGGTTTGGTAATTTTTGAAAAATCTTTTATAAACCGCCGGTAAAAACCGGCATGTCCTAGAAAGCTTCTTATGGCCTTAACGTTGGTTGGCGGTGGCAGTTTTTCGATCACTTCTATTTTTGCTTCATCGACCTCAATTCCTCTTGCTGATATCTTATGACCTAAAACCAATCCCTCCCGTACCATGAAATGACATTTTTCCCAGTTCAGGGCGAGATTGGTCTCCTCACACCGTTCTAACACTTTTTCTAAATTTTCTAAACAAAAATCGAAGGAATCACCAAACACGGAAAAGTCGTCCATAAATACCTCCATAATACTTTCTACGTACTTGTCGAAAATGGCCAACATACACCGTTGAAATGTTGCCGACGCATTACATAAGCCAAACGGCATTCTTCGATAGGCGAAGGTGCCGAAAGGATAAGTAAACGTCGTTTTCTCCTGGTCCTCGGGCGAGATGGGAATTTGGAAGTAGCCCGAGAGACCATCGAGAAAACCATAAAAGCTATGGCCGGATAATCGTTCTAAGATTTGATCGATGAATGGCAAGGGGAAATGGTCCTTGCGGGTGGCGTCGTTCAATTTGCGATAATCAATACACATACGCCACCCAGTCACCGTCCGTGTTGGGATTAAGTCATTATTATCATTTAACACTACCGTGATACCTCCCTTTTTAGGAACTACTTGAACGGGGCTTACCCATTTGCTATCTGAAATTGGATAGATAATTCCTGCGTCTAATAATTTCACGACCTCACCCTTTACTACTTCTTTCATGTTTGGGTTTAATCGGCGTTGAGGTTGAATAGAATTTTGTGAATTATCTTCCATTAGAATTTTGTGCATGCAGAAAGATGGACTTATGCCCTTAATATCAGAAATCTGCCAAGCAATTGCTTGGCGGTGTTTTTGTAAAACTTTTAGCAATTTGGCATTTTCAGATCCACTTAAATGGGCCGACACTATTACTGGTAACTTAGAGTCTTTTTCTAAAAATTCATATTTTAAATGATTGGGTAGTTCTTTAAGTTCTAAAGTGGGAGGTTCCTCGTATGAAGATTTGAAAGACTTTTCTTTTTCAAAAGTAATTTCTTCAAAAAATTTTTATTTAATTTGAAAATTTGAGGGGGCGGGAGCAATGGCCATTTTCATTTCTTGTAATATTTCAGTGGAGGTGTTTGAAGATGAACAAAAAGAAGAAGAACCATTTTCAGAAATACAAAAAGAAGGGTCTTCACTTAACACATCTAAGAAAAAACACGAATCGTCATTTTCTAGGGTATTTTTCATAGAGGGTGTTATGGAGAAGGTTACGTCATCATCTCCAACTCGGAGGAATAGCTTACCATTACTCACATCAATGATAGCATGGGAGGTGGCAAGGAAGGGGCGGCCAAGGATTAGGGGAACCTCGACATCCTCTTCAATGTCCAAAATGACAAAATCCACCGGGAAGATGAATTTGTCTACTTTTACGAGCACGTCCTCCACAATTCCCAGTGGATATTTTATCATCCTATCTACTAGTTGTATACTCATACGTGTGGGGCTAAGGGTGCCCACTCCTAACTTCTTAAACAAGGAGAATGGCATTAAGTTGATGCTTGCTCCCAAGTCGGCCAATGCGTTCTTTACAAATAGATCACCAAAGAGGCACGGGATAGAAAAACTACCCGGATCGTTAGCCTTTTTCGGTAATTTATTTGTTAGGACGGCGGAACACTCAGCATTTAAAGTTACGTGCGATAGATTTTCTAGCTTTTTCTTATTAGTTAGAAGATCCTTCAGGTACTTAGCGTACTTGGGCATTTGTGATATCGCTTCATGGAAGGGCAAATTGATGTGTATTTGCTTAAACATTTCCAGGAAGCGATGATATTGATCATCTAATTTTTCCTTGTTGAGTTGAGATGGATAAGGCGGGGCGGGGTTGTTTTTGAAAATATGAGGTGGAGTGATAAAATCTGTTTGAGTGAGTGGTGTTTTTAAAATAGGGGCGGATCTTGCCTCGGGCTCTTCGCTAACCGGACCGGATACTTGCTTTCCACTCCGAAGAGTTACAGCTTTCGCTTGCTCTTTCGGGCTGGGCTCGGTGTTAGCGGGAAGAGTCCCGGGCGGTCGCTCGGATATTATTTTGGCGAGCTGCCCGATTTGGTTTTCTAGATTTTTAACGGATTCGGCTAAGTTCCGGACGGTTGCTTCGTTCGTACTTATATATTTTGAAAACATCTCCTCCAAAGATGGAGTTTTTTGAAAGTTAACAGGGGGTGGAGGTGGTGTAAATTCATTTTGTAGAGGCGGGCGAGTTGTGTTTGCAGGATTACTCCAAGAAAAGTTCGGGTGATTACGCAGCGCATGATTATAATTATTCGGTAATTGAAAACCAGGTGCATGAAAATTAGAAGCAGAATAATTATTATAAGCATTTCTATTGCCTACGAAAGCAGCTTGTTCGGAGGTGGCTTTTGCGAATTCCCAAACCTGAGGTGCGGAAGGAGCATTCATTTCAGATATCTTTTTGCTAAGCATTTCCACTTGTAGTGCCAGCTGGGAGACGTTATCCACTTCGTACATACCTGCAGGTTTGTTTGGGCGGGATCTTGACACATTCCACTGATAGGTGTTCATGGCCATATCATCAAATAGTTCAAGAGCGGCTTCCGGGGTTTTGTTATTTAAGGTACCACCGGAAGCGGCGTCTATCATTTGCTTAGTATGTTGATTTAGCCCGTTATAAAACGTCTGCACTTGTAACCATACAGGCAGAGCGTGATGAGGGCAACATCTTAAGAATTCTTTATACCTTTCCCAGGTATCATATAGCGTTTCAGAATCTATTTGGCAAAAAGAAGAAATATCATTTCTAAGCTTAGCAGTTTTCGTAGGTGGAAAATACTTAGTTAGAAATTTTTCAGTTAACTGGGCCCAAGTGGTGATAGAACCTCTAGGTAGAGTTGACAACCACTGCTTAGCCTTTGTTCTTAAAGAAAATGGGAAGAGTATTAGCCTAATTGCATCATCCGTAACACCATTTATTTTGAAGGTGTCACAGATTTCAAGGAAGCTAGCAATATGTGCATTCGGATCTTCATCTTGTAATCCGTCGAACTGCACGTATTGCTGCACCATGTGAATTATGCTTGGCTTTAGTTCGAAATTATTATTATTTATGGCAGGGCGGACTATACTAGTTTCCGTCCCTTCCAGGTTAGGCCTTGCATAATGGGACATAGTCCATTCAGGGGCCGCAACCATGTTGGGGACTTCATTTTGGTTAGGTTCGCCCATATTAACAACCGACTCCGAATCCTCAGCCAGTTCTTGGAATGTAGGATCTTGAACTTGCGATTTTCTACGAAGAGTACGCTCAAGTTCTTGGTCCAAGTCTACAAGTTCTGACGGATTCGCTCGGGTCATAAACTAGAAAGAGAGAAGGGAAAATAAGATTGAGAAATTCGAAAAAGAAAAGGTCTCTTTTTTTTTGAATTAATTTTGTTTTTCAAGAAAGAGGAGAGAAAAAAAAATAGGTGATAAAAGTAATAGATTCGTTCTTTCAAAATATCAACAAAATGCGAGTCCCCGGCAACGGCGCCAAAAACTTGTTGATTAAAATTCCGCTTGCATGAAATGAAATCCGAACTAGCAATCCGAGAAGGCAAGTATACCTATCGAACTGTAGTATAGGAACATAAGTGTCGTATTAAAATCCGAGAACCGTTGATTACTTATACTCAAACGAATTACTATTATTTTATCTTAATGATTTTTTTGGAAGGTTTTGTCTGCTAAGTTGAAATAAAAGCTGGATAAAAGTACGGCTAAACGATGATTAAGAAATAGCACTCGATCTTGACTTACTTCGGCTTAAGTTGATCAAAATTCAAAAGCAAACTTAAAACTTAATAAAGTAAGGGTAGCTTGACCATTGGGGTTCCTATAGTTTGAACATGCTTCTCTAGAAGATATGCCCAACTGAGTTTAGGAAAATCCGACCGAACTCTCGTCCCGTATTCGAATACCTATTACTCGCTTTAAGTGGTGAACCCCGCTATTGGGTTTGACTCCAATCCAGGAGATTTACGTCATTCTCTCTCGAGAAATGTGTGTAACTCTCTTTACTCTTAAGTGCGCACTTCAGACTATCGGCCTCTCGGCTAGCCAAGAATGAAAGCAAAGGTGGGGATTATATATCGATAATATAGCTCCACTAAATTTTAATTAAGAGTAAATCTAAGGCCCAACACTTTAGAAAGTGAAAGAAGACTAAAGGATCATAACTTGATCAACTCATCCTCAGATCATCAAGATCGAGTACTATGAGGATTTAGTTACTCATGGTGGAGTGGTAGGAGAGAGAAATGATGAAGATTTTAAGAGAACAAAAACATACCATTTTATTAAACAAAAGTTCAACTGAGATTACAATTGCATGGAAAGCCTACTAAGCATTAGTAATAGACTATAAAAGGAAATTACAAAGGCATTACAACATTCATATGAAAACTAGAAAAGGAAATGCATTGAAATAAGAGAGAGAGAGAGAAAGAGAATAAAATGACATGAAAATCACTGAAAATAGAGTAGTAGCACTAGTTCTCTCTCCAAAAACTGAATGGGGAAAGCTTGGAGGTCATTTCAATTTATAGAAATTTTTCTGCCTCGGTCACGCCCTCAGTCACGCCCGTGACTAGGGGCGTGACATTGTTTAATCAATTCTGCGGCTTGGATCAGGTTCGGCGCACGATTCTGACGCAATTTGATGGGTCACGCCCTAGGTCACGCCCGTGACTGAGGGCGTGACCATTTTGGTGGTTAGCTCGGGTCATGGGCGCTGGCGGCGATCATGGGCGCTGGCGGCTAGCTGACGTGGCAGTCACGGGCGTGACTGGAAGCACGCCCGTGTAACAGTGGCGTGACCAATTCGGTGGTCAGCTGGTCGAATCTGAGCTGTTCACGGGCTGGTCACGGGCGTGGCTTGTGTGTCACGGGCGTGACTTGTGTGTCACGGCCGTGTACTTTGGGCGTGTCTGACCAAATCTTCTGAATTATGTTGGCAGCAGCTTAACTGGAAACAGCAACTTATACGCCCTAGGTCACGGGCGTGACCTAGGGCGTGACTTAGGAAATTTTGCATTTTTGACCTGAAAATTCAGAAAACTTAAGTTAGCACTAAAAATAGGAAAATGAACCAAAATTGCATTTAGGTAAACAACAATAAGCAAAAAGTAATAGTAAATAACCTAAAAAATAACCTAATTAAACTAACTAGATTTAGCATTATCAACGTGCATAGTGCATCTGGCCCTCAGTACTCTGCCACCTGAGTTCAGCTTCCTGAAGACTACATATAATTCTCATGATGAGGCTTGGAAATTTATGATCTCATCACTCGATGTGTTGTTGAAAAAGAAAGGCTGAAAAGTGAGAAGACCCACACCGCACTGTACGTTTTGAGTCTTTCATTCAAGAAGTAGAAGAAGAAGAATAAGATGATCTCCAAGCAACAATCTATATTCATGATGGTCAAAAGAGTAGAGTAAAGGATTCTGCAGGTTCCACAAAGAAGCCTCTGACTTCTTTCTTCTGTAAGAAGAAACGATATGTGAAGTCTGAATGCCTAAAGTTTAAAGCTTGGATGGAGAAGCGTGGGTTTGCACCTAAAGGTAATCCTCTTTCACTCATCCTATGTTAATCTAACTTAATTGAAGCCCCCATATAGTTCCTGATGGCTTGATAGTGTAGCAACTAAATCGTATTGCTTACACACTACATGGATTCACCAACAGGAGGAGACCAAGCAAGGATGAGTGTAAACTCACCGTATGCAACAACGTTGAAGTTGAAGTCGAGTTCATTAGGGTTGTTCGCTTGATTTTAGATACTAATTTTTTGCTTTTATTAAAAGACACATTTTATATAATTGCATTTCGAAGAAACTAAATTTATGTTTCTGCATTAGACAAACTTAATTATGGTTTCAACATTTTTGGTTGTTTAATTCAATTATTTTATAAATCACAAGTTATAGGGCATTGCTCTTTGTCTAATGGTTTATAGAGGATGTGTCTTGCTCTCAACGACAATTATGCCACTTCATTTAATATAGAAAACATTGCTTCTAAAAGACCCTTAATTAAGGAATTGTCATCCATGTTGTGGCATAAAATTCTTGACCACATCTCTAGTGATAGAGTAGAGAGATTGATTAAGGAAACTGTTGGGTATTGTAGCCACAATAACCTTGATTTGAAGAAGTATCCCTTAAACTAAGGTGAATTGATATTGTATTTGATGTGACATTTTAGTAATGTTCTTGCAGGGTATTAATTGCTAAGTACAAACCAATGTCAGGTTTCAATGGGTCATAAAACAATGGCCTATAAAATGTAATTCTTCATTGTGTAGACCAGTGTGTACTCAGGTGAAGTCTCCCTATTGGGGTGTACTTCTCTATCAAACACTAAGGAGAAGCTAAAGAGAGGATGTTGCTATTTTAAGGATTGGAAGAAAATAATTTTTCCAAGTATTTTTGCCGGGTAATAATATTACTTCGTCGAGTAATACTGAACTTCACGTGGAATTTTGACTGAAGTCTTTTCCAGCCTCAACTTCGTTTATCCGAAGTATCTCGTTGTGTGCAAATTCGTCGTGTGAGATTTCGTCGAATAATTTCACTACTCGACGAATTAAGTCAGCGCATTTTCTATTTCAAATTTGCAGACGACTTTCCTTTAGGGCTTCCACCATGTACAGTACACGTGGTGCTTATCCCGTATGTTTCGTTTCTAGACGTTAGAGAAGATTGGTATAAATAGTTGGGTTATTTTTTTCAACCATAATCGTGCAAATCAAAAAGGACATCGAGATTTCAATCGGCATTCTTCTCGTTCTCGCAAAAATTAATCTACTATCGTCGATCAGCCTGGTGCTCGATTCTTCTATAAGTTTCCATTAAACAATATCCTTGTGCTTGGATTGATTCTATATTCCTCTAGATCTTATTGAGTTGATAAGTGTTCATATCAAAGCTTTCAAGAGAAAGCGTTTTCTTCTCCCTTATTCAAGTTCAGGATTTCATTTCTCAAGGAAGAAGAAGACTTATTGTTTCAGATCTGAAGGAGTTGAATCTCTTGGAGATTCTTAGAGATTGGTGTTGGAACAACCTTATTACTGATTTGGGCTAGGATCACTATCTGTTGACTAGGACTAAGTTGACCCCAATGTATAGTCTAAGGGTCAAGGTTTTAGGCTGATATAACTAAGGAAAAGATAGGTTTTCTGCGTTCGACGAACTCTATCCTGCGTTCGACGAAATGCTTCCTGCGTTTGACGAACGGCATTTTCCTGCGTTCGACAAACTTGGCTAGTCTCAGCAGTCGACGAGTTTGTTCAGTCTTAGCGGTTGATGAACTTCAGTCTCAGCGATTGACTAAGTCTCAGCGTTCGACGAACCTCCCAAGTCTTAGCGTTCGACGAACTCAGCTCTGCGCTCGAAGAATAAGTAACAAGATACTCAGATCGACGAACTCAGTTCTTCCAGGCAGATTTAAGCAGTTTATGTTTCAGATCGACGAACTCCAGATTGTGTTCGACGAATTTATTCAGATCGACGAAATTTCTACTCAATTCAGTATTTCAGAAGGATTATTTTTATTATATTCTCTAAACTCAGATTATCAGCAACGGCTCTATTCCTTCCAGATAAGTCAAGGATATTATCTTTCCTTTTTATTTTATTCCTTTCCATTCTCTTCCCGAGAAAATAGCCGTTTATCGAAAAAGAATACATTAATTAAAAAGGAAAAGGAATTAAATATTGGCTTGCAGTTCCAAGAAATAATCCTCCTGATTATTCTATTCCTTATTCAGGGGATTTGAATTTCAAATCAGAGATATATTATCAAATGAATAAGGAAGAAGAAGATATACAATATTTTTACATTACAGCAGTACAGCAAGATAGAAAAAGAAAAGAAGTAACTGTCGAGAGAAAGATATAAAGAAAAAAAGGCTTTCAGATCTTCATCTTCCTCAAGCAGCACATCTCATTCTCAGAGAACAATAACAAAAATCTTCTCTCAGTTTTTCTGCTGCAAGTTCTAATCTTCAAGAGCAACAAACAATCTAAGAAACCTTTGTCTCTCAGATTCATCAGCTATCAAGAAGATTTACATTCAAGAGAAAGCTTCATCCTCAACTATCAACCATTTCAATCAAACAGGGGGAGCTTTACATCAACACATTCCACTAGTCTTCTCTTAGATTATTGACAGAGAAGAACTTCATAGCCCTCTTTATTCCATTCTGTACAGGGTTCTAACTCCCATCAAAAGTTTACCCCTTGGTGGCAGGGCACTTAAACAAAAACATGTAGTTTGGTTAGAGCACCTAATCAAAAGCTCAGTTGGTGTTTTGGGCACCTGATCAAAACCCATTGGTGATAGGGCACCTGATCAAAAACCTAGTGGAATCCTACCAAGGGTGGTAGAAGAGTAGATGTACGCAGGTTGATTGGGGAACTACTATAAATCCATGTGTCCTCTGTGTTTGTGTGATTTTCTGTATTGTGATGTGCTTTGTTTTTATTTTGTTTTTATAACTCACTCTGTTATACACATATAAATATCACTATTTTAATTCCGCTATAAAAATTAGGCAAAAACTTTTTAATACTCTATTCACCCCCCCCCCCCCCCCTCTAGAATGACTTTAAGGTCTAACCTCACTTTCAATTGGTATCAGAGGTTGGTTGATTGTATACGGGCTAACACCTGAATCAAAAGATCAATTAGATCTTAAATTTATTTTAGAGTTTTCTTTTGCTAAAAATCCATGGTACAGAACAAAGAATATTCAAGCACAAGACCTCCTATGTGCAATCTAAATAAGTTTGCACTATTGAAGGCAGGATCAGGTTGTATATGAATTCGATTGATGAAGACAAATTTAATGTTATTTTGACAGGACCTCCTACTCCTACAGCAACAACAAGTGCTGAAACAAC
Organism: Dactylorhiza incarnata; assembly: GCA_033032865.1. Taxonomy (NCBI): domain Eukaryota; kingdom Viridiplantae; phylum Streptophyta; class Magnoliopsida; order Asparagales; family Orchidaceae; genus Dactylorhiza; species Dactylorhiza incarnata. The sequence goes on from JAWHQI010000015.1 coordinate 11,987,190, forward strand.
AACAACAAATAATGTTATTCCACCTCCTGAGTGGACAGATGCTCAAAAGAAGCAGAGAAGTGCAGATGCCAAGGCAATGAATATTTTGGCAAAAACAATGTCAGATGACATTTTCCAAAAAGTTATGGAATGCACTTCAGCAAGGGAAATCTGGATCTCACTCAACAACACGGTTGAAGGATCAGCAGATGAAAGAAAAGATAGAAGATCCCACCTTATTTCTCAGTATGAAAACTTCAAGAAAGGAGAAATTGAGACAGTGGATGATATGTACAATAGACTCAGTCTCATAATCAATGAGCTGAAATCTTTAGATAAAGTGATCTCTATCATAGAAGTGAATGATAAGATCCTTATATGCTTCCCCAGCACATGGGACTCTAGGATCTGGCCAATCAAGGAAGCCAGAAGCCTTATTGAGATCTCCACTGAGATCTTGATAGGCAAACTTAAATCCTATGAGCAGCTTATCAAAACTAGAGAAGCTGAATAATCTGCCTCATCTCCAACATCAAAGAAGGAGAGACGCATAGCTTTCCAAGCTACTGAAGAGGAATAAAAAGCTCCAAGAGATGTGAAGTTCATGAGCCTTCTAGCCAAAAGGTTCTACAAGATGGCTAAGAAGGACATCAGAAAGAAGGATTCAAGATCAAGAGAAAATCCAAGGTATGACAAATCAAGTTCTAAAGAAATTATTTGTTTTGGCTGCAGGAAAACTAGACACATTCTACCAGAGTGTCCAGAGAACCAAAAGAATGAAAAGAGAAAGAAAAGAAAAGGCACTCCAGTAAGCCATCATCCCACAAACACAAGCATAAGGGAAGATGGTTTGTAGCAGAATCATGGAGTGAAATTGATTCAGAGTCTTCATCCAGTTCTTCTGAAGATGAAGAAGAATCAAAGGAAAAAGGCCAATGCTTGATGGCTATTTATGACTCAAGCAGTGAGTCAGAAAATGCATCTTCATCCAGCTCCAGTGATGATGAGGATTATGAAGAAGAAAGAAGCTTCTGCATGATGGCTATCAATGCCTCAGCAAACAACTCAGATGAATCAGAATCTGACAATGATGCTGATCAGGTAATCTCAAACTTTGATTTCAATTCAAATGAATTCAAAGATGAATTCAAAGTTCTTTGCTTAGACTTAATCAAATCTGAGAAGGAAATAATCTCTCTCAAAAATAAGTTGGCTGAAATGAACCAACTAAGTGAAGAAAATGTCAATCTTAAGAAAGAATTGGCTGCCTACAGAGAACATATTATTCTCATTGAACAAATTATCCGAGGCTAAGAAATTTGAAGAATCCATAAATGGGAGAAGTATCAAAGTGATGGACATCACAAGCACAGTGAATGCCAGACTTAGTGGCAAACTGGGCTTAGGTGCATCATCAAGTGAGCCACATCTGATTAAGAAAAATATTCTTTCTACACCAGCTGCCAAGGGAAAAGAGTCAGTAGAAGTAGATAAAAACATTTCAAGAAAGGTTGTTAAGAATAAAGGAATTCAGTAGAATTCGTCGAACGGAGCTCGACGAAATCAATTCATTTCGTCAAACAGAGATCGACGAACTCTGAAGACAGACCTTCAGTATAGTTATTATTCGAACGGCGCTCGACGAAATCACTTTACTTCGTCGAACGGCGATCGACGAATTCATCCAAATTCATCGAACGGAAAATATACAGAAAATCTAAAGAATTTTTATTCTTCACATACTAAGAATCCTTTCACTGAGTGGATAATTCCTCCAAGGAGATATCATCCACAAGGTTATAAGGATCAGCCTGAGATGTCTTTCATTTCAGAATTTTGTGGAAAAACAAAAGGACCCAAGGTAGTCTGGGTCAAGAACAACTAGAATGTTTTCTGTTTTGCAGGTACAAGGTTATCCAAGCAAAAATGAACAATGGTATTTGGATAGTGGATGTTCAAAGAAAATGACAGGAAATAAGGCCAACCTAAGCAACTACAAGGCAAAGCTTGGACCCAAGGTGATCTTTGGAGACTCCAACTGTGGACAAACCAAAGAATATGGGAAGATCAAAGTTGGAGCAGTTACCTTCAAGGAGGTAGCTTATGTCAAGGGTCTCAAACACAACCTCATCAACATAAGCCAGTTATGTGATGAAGGTTATCAGGTAACCTATAACCATTCCTTATGTCTTATTACCAGTAATAAAACATAAATGTGTTATCTGATATTAGACATGGAAACATTTATTTAGTCAATTTTGACTCTGCCAATTCTGATATTTGTTTATTTAATTCTATAAGTAAAACAAATGAATTATGGCATAAAAGGCTTGAACACATTAACCTTAGAACTATCTCTAAGCTCTCTAAGGACAATCCTGTTAGAGTACTACCTTCTGGTTCATACAATAAGGAAGGACTCTGCAGGGCTTGTCAATTAGGTAAGCAGACCAAGAGTAGCTTTAAATATTTATCGAAGAGTGATTCACCTAGGATTTTGTATTTACTGCATTTGGACCTTTTTGGACCCACTACAATACAAAGTCTAGGTGGGAAGCATTATTCTCTAGTTATTGTTGATGACTTCTCAAGATTCACTTGGATGTTCTTTCTTAGGAACAAGTCTGTCACCTTCAATGTTCTGACAGACTTTCTCAGGTCCATCAAGATTGAGTACTCTACTCTAGTTGCATTGATCAGAAGTGATCATGGCACTGAGTTTGAATCTCTTCTGATGAGAGAATTCTGTGGAAAAGAAGGGATCAGGCAATGTTTCTCTGCTCCTAGAACTCCTTAACAAAATGGGGTAGCTAAAAGGAAAAATAGAACACTTATTGAATCAGCAACTACATTGCTTGTTGATGCTTACTTGCCACTCTCTTTTTGGGCAGAGGCAGTGAACACAGCAAATTATGTGTTGAACAGAAGCCTGATACATAAACTTAAGGGTAAAACTCCCTATGAATTACTTAAGAATAAAAAGCCTAAGGTTAACTATTTTAAGATATTTGGATGTAAATGCTATGTGCATAACAATGATACGAAGTATCTCAGGAAATTTGAAGAAAAGTCTGCTGAAGGTATATTCCTTGGATATTCTCTTTCTAGTCAAGCATATAGAGTTTACAACAAATCTACTCTTAAGATAGAAGAGTCCATGCATGTATCTTTTGATGAAACTAACATGTTAAATGAGGAGAGGAATACCACCTCTACCAAAGATACTCTGCAGGTACCAGCTCTATGTGAAGAGCTAAATGGATTGGATCTACAGAATAAAGATTCTCTACTTCCATCAAATGAAATAATTGAAGACAGTGAAGAAGAGGATAATCCAGATCTTGCTGACAACTCAAATCAAGTGACAGCTGAACAAGTCCCTCAAGAAGAAACTATTGCTGAACCAACTCTAATTGTTGATCACATCACAGTTAAAGATCATCCAATATCCCAAATCATTGGAGATATTTCAGCAGGAGTTCAAACAAGGCATCAACTACACCAAAATCAGATGCACACTTGTTTCCTATCACAAGTTGAACCTCAATCCATAAAAGATGCAGAACAAGATCCAAACTGGATTCTTGCAATGTAAGAGGAGCTCAACCAATTTGAAAGGAACAAGGTTTGGGATTTGGTTCCAAGACCAAAAGGCCATCAAGTTATTGGCACCAAGTGGGTCTTCAGGAACAAGCTAGATGATCAAGGCATCATAGTCAGAAATAAAGCAAGATTGGTAGCCCAAGGATATTCTCAGGAAGAAGGAATTGATTATATGATCAAACCTTTGCTCCTGCTGCTAGACTTGAAGCTATAAGGATATTTCTTGCCTTTGCTGCATTCAAGAAATTCAAAGTATCTCAGATGGATGTGAAGAGTGCTTTTCTTAATGGAGATATCAAAGAAGAAGTCTATGTGGAACAACGACCAGGTTTCATCTCTCCAACTCACTCCTCTTATGTATTTAAGCTTAATAACACTCTCTATGGTCTCAAGCAATATCCCAGAGCATGGTATGAGACCTTAGCTATTTTTTTTTGGAGAACAATTTCTGTAGAGGCATTGTTGATAAAACCCTATTTTTCAGGATACATAAAAATCAAACTTTACTAGTTCAAATATATGTAGATGATATTATTTTTGGCTCTACTTATTCAAATCTATGCAAAAGGTTTTCTAACCTAATGCAATCTAAATTTGAAATGAGTAGTATGGGTGAGTTATCTTACTTCCTTGGTCTTCAAGTGAAGCAAACTCTAAATGGCATATTCATATCACAATCCAAGTATGCTAAGGAATTAGTGAAAAGATTTGGTATGTCTGATGCTTCCACTATGAAAACACCCATGCCCTCAAATGTTGTTGTTGACAATGATGAATCAGGGAAACCTGTTGATCAGAAAGTATATAGAGCAATTGTTGGCTCATTACTTTACTTAACAGCTAGTAGGCCTGACATAATGTTTGCTATATGTATTTGTGCTAGGTTCCAAGTTAACCCCAAAGAATCTCACCTTATTTAATTAAAAAGAATTTTGAGATATATAAAGGGTTGTCCAAATCTAGGACTCTGGTATCCAACAACATCAGAATTTGAATTAACTGGATTCTCAGATTCTGATTATGCTGGATACAGAGTAGACAGGAAAAGCACATCAGGAATTTGCCAGTTTCTTGGTGATAGGCTTGTGTCTTGGTTTTGTAAGAAACAAACATCTGTGTCAACATCAACAACTGAAGCAGAATATATTGCTTCAGGCAGTTGCTGCTCACAAATATTGTGGATACAAAATCAACTTCTAGACTATGGTATCAACTTAAATAATTTAATTATATTTTGTGACAATACTAGTGCAATATCTATAGCACAAAATCCAGTACTCCATAGTAGGACTAAACACAGAGAAATTAGGCACCACTTTATCAGAGATAATGTGGATAAAAATAAAATTTGCCTTCAATTCATTTCTACTGATTTGCAAAGGGCTGATATTTTCACCAAACCCTTGGATGAAAAGAAACATACCTTCTTTATAAATCAGCTAGTAATGATAGATGGAGATTCAATCAATTAAAAATAAAATTTTCTACTTATCCCATCACTTCATCGAACTTGAGATCGACAAAATCTAGTCGTTCGTCGAACGGAGATCTACGAAGTCATCTAGATCGTCGAACTGAGATCGACGAAAATTTATTTTTCGTTGAACGCAGTTTTGATGAAGCCTATGTTTCTAATCTTTCCTTATAATCAAATCTTTTATTTCATTTTAAATGTATGCCTATAGAAATTGCTTCTCTTTCTAGTTGCTTTGCACTTGATCTCTATTTTCTTTTGTAGGAACAATGGCAATATTTCTTCAATAATTGCATCCTTCCCTACCTCCTATACAAATGTCCCTTCTTCTATGGGCCTAGATTCAGGCCTTCCTGAAACTAGGCAGGGGGAGATGTTTCATGAAGAAGCTCCTTTATGGCAGGGGGAGATGTTTTGAAGAAACTCCTTTTTGTTAGGGGGAGATGCTCTCCTTCTTTTTGATAGGGGGAGATGCTTTATGTAGATGCTCAAGTTTCAAGGGGAGATGTTGTATGAAGAAGCAAAAAATCATTCAGTTGATGAAGAAGCCCCTTTATGATAGGTTTCAGTTATTTAACGAAGCTCACAGCAGTTTTGATTCAGAAATTCAGATATGACAGATTCAACGAAGCAATTCAGTTATTGCTACAGTTTAGAACAGCAAAAGCTAAAGCTGAAAAAAAGCAGTTTGAGATATGAAGATTCAGTTCAGATAATCAAATTCAGAAAGCTGAAGGCAATGTCAGATTTCAGAGAAAGACAAAAGGTTCTGATTATTTGTTTTTATCATTTCTATTTTCAATGTAAAATTTCAAAACTCAGAGTATCATATTTTATATCTGCTGAAATATTTAAAATCTATCAGATATATATGCTCTGTTGTTTTGTTGTTTTTTTATTATTCAATTTTTGTCAAATAGTGTCTTAACCCAAATAGGGGGAGATTGTTGGAACAACCCTAGTACTGATTTGGGCAAGGATCACTATTTGTTGACTAGGACTAAGTTGACCCCAATGTATAGTCTAAGGGTCAAGGTTTTAGGCTGATAGAACTAAGGAAAAGATAAGTTTTTTGCGTTCGACGAACTCTATCCTACGTTCGACGAAATGCATCATGCGTTCGACGAACGGCATGCTCCTGCGTTCGACGAACATGGCTTGTCTCAGCGATCGATGAGTTTGTTCGGTCTCAGCGGTTGATGAACTTCAGTCTCAGCGGTTGACTAAGTCTCAGCGTTCGACGAACCTCCCAAATCTAAGCTTTCGACGAACTCAGCTCTGTGCTCAAAGAATAAGTAACAAGATGCACATATAGACGAACTCAGTTCTTCCAGGCAGATTTAAGCAGTTTATGTTTCAGATCGACGAACTACAGATTGTGTTCGACGAATTTATTCAGATCGACGAAATTTCTATTCAGTTCACTATTTCAGAAGGATTATTTTTATTCTATTCTCTGAACTCAGATTATTAGCAATGACTCTATTCCTTCCAGATAAGTCAAGGATATTATCTTTCCTTTTTATTTTATTCCTTTCCATTCTCTTCCGGAGAAAATAGACGTTTGGCGAAAAAGGATACATTAATTAAAAAGGAAAAGGAATTAAATATTGGCTTGCAGTTCCAAGAAATAATCCTCCTGATTATTCTCTTCCTTATTCAGAGGATTTGAATTTCAAATCAGAGATATATTATCAAAGGAATAAGGAAGAAGAAGATATACAGTATTATTACATTACAACAGTACAGTAAGATAGAAAAAGAAAAGAAGGAACTATCGAGAGAAAGATATACAGAAAGAAAAAGAAAAGGCTTTCAGATCTTCATCTTCCTCAAGCAGCACATCTCATTCTCAGAGAACAACAACAAAAATCTTCTCTCAGTTTTTCTGCTGCAAGTTCTAATCTTCAAGAGCAACAAACAATCTGAGAAACCTTTGTCTCTCAGATTCATCAGCTATCAAGAAGATTTACATTCAAGAGAAAGCTTCATCCTCAACTGTCAGCCATTTCAATCAGACAGGGGGAGCTTTACATCAACACATTCCACTAGTTTTCTCTTAGATTATTGACAGAGAAGAACTTCATAGCCCTCCTTATTCCATTCTGTACAGGTTTCTAACTCCCTTCAAAAGTTTACCCCTTGGTGGCAGGGCACCTGAACAAAAACCTGTAGTTTGGTTAGAGCACCTGATCAAAAGCTCAGTTGGTGTTTTGGGCACCTGATCAAAACCCCATTGGTGATAGGGCACCTGATCAAAAACCTAGTGGAATCCTACCAAGGGTGGTAGAAGAGTAGATGTACCCAGGTTGATTGGGGAACTACTATAAATCCTTGTGTCCTCTGTGTTTGTGTGATTTTCTGTACTGTGTTGTGCTTTGTTTTTATTTTGTTTTTATAACTCACTCTGTTATACACATATAAATATCACTATTTTAATTCCGCTATAAAATTAAGTCAAAAACTTTTTAATACTCTATTAACCCCCCCCCCCCCCCCCCCCCCCCCCCTCTAGAGTGACTTTAAGATCTAACCTCACTTTCAATTGGATTTTTCAATCCAAAGTATTTGTAATACCTTTTACATATTCTTGTAGGAAGTTTCATCTTCCGAGTTCTTGTAGATCCTAGTTTAAAGGATCGAGTGTGTAGGAGAGTTTGTTCTCCGAGTTTGTAGGGGGCATGGTCTCCGAGCCTGTATAAGTTGTGAACTCTGAGTTGTAAGATTACGTTTAATCTGAGATTAATAAAGTAGCCTAGTCTAGCCGGGCGTGGTAGATAGGTGAGGCAGGAAAGTGGAGTACCCAATATTGGGGAACCACTATAAAATCTTTGTGTTTGTGTGTGCTCTTTTGATTTCTATGCATTTTTCTTTCTAAATTTTAATTACGCTTAAAATCCATAGAATTCACCTATTCACCCCACTCTAGGTGATTTAGGGAGCAACTAGATACTTTCAATTGGTATCAGAGGCAGGTTGTTCGTTAAGAGGTTAACACCTTGAACAAACTCCTCCATGTAGTTGCTCGAAGACACCATGTCTGGAATGGACAAGAACAAGGATTCTTCCATGAAGTTGTCGGTATGCACAAAAGAGAACTTCCCTATGTGGAAGGAAAGAGTTTGGTTCTACATGGAAGCCGCTGACCCAAGAATTTTTCAGATTGTTGAAGAAGGCCCTTATATTCCCATGAAACCATCTTCAATAAATTCAAATATTCAAATTGCGAAGAAGTTGCTAGAGCGTACTAAAGATGAGATCGCTATTGTATCCCTGTACAAGAAGGCAAAGAACATCATTGCTAGTGCAGTAGATGATTCCATGCTACAAAATCTATTTCACTGCAAGTCCGCCAAAGAGATGTGGGATTCTCTCATAGTCTTAATGGAGGGCACTGAAGAAGTTAGAGATGATCGTAGATCTCTACTGAATCAAGAATACGAAGCCTTCAAGCAAGACCCAAGAGATAGCATATCAGATACTTATGAGAAGTTCTTTAAAATCGTTAACGGTCTAAGAAATTATGATCGGGAATTTACTGTTGGAGAACTAAAAGACAAGTTCTTGAGTTCCCTGACGAAAGAATGGGATACCAAGGCTATCGACATAAGAGAGTTTGGCAAGCTGGCTACTATGGAGCCTCAAATCTTATTTGGGAAGCTCCTCTCCCATAAACTGAAGCTCAGCATCAGGAAAGCTGCGGAAGATGGCAACAGGACTTTTGGAACGGAGAGGTCCGTAGCTCTAAAGGCCGAAGGGTAAAAGAAAAGCAATATCATGGTACCGGTAAGGACACGGTCGTCAGAAGAAGATGATGAGTCTGTGGTTTGCTCTTCAAGCTCAAACATGCCCGATGGAGAGTTCTCCCTACTCTCCAAGCAATTCAAAAGATTGTTGAATAAGAGAAAGCAGAGGAGAGGTCAACCCTCTACATCAGATCACAGAAGATCAAGGCGTGATGGTGAACATCACAAGAAAACAATAATGACAGGTATAAATCTAAACTAAACAAACACGCTTCGACTGACATTATTGGTTATTACTGTAACAAGCTAGGGCATGTGATTGTGGAGTGCCCATAAAAAAATAAAGAAGGATCAAGAAAGGAAGAGAGGAAAGCCTTCAAAAGTAAGAAGAAGGAGGAAAAGAGCTTCTTAGCGAAGAAGTCGAAAACTCTGAGCGACAGCGACTTAGAAGAGTCAAGCTCAGATGAAGAGGCCTACTTTGGCCTAATGGCTCATACTGACGAGGAAAACTACGATACCCCGTATGAGGGGAAGGTAAATTCTCATACTCCTCTCTCTGAATCTGAGACGGATTCCATTGCGGATGATGGCTACTACTCGGAGGAAGATTCTGCTATATTAGTCCAGTACAAGGTTTTATTGAAAGGATTTATAAAGTACCGAAAGGTAGTCAAATCTCAAACAAAGGAGATTGAGTCTCTAGAGGCTGTGGAAACGGATCTGAGAGAAGAAATTGAGAAATTACTTCCACTCATAGATGAAGTCCAACTCTTGAAGGACGAACTCCTAGGCAATACTGAACTACTAAAGCAAAAGGAGAAATCCATAACTGAGCTGGAGGAAAAGCTGTTGGTAGAGACAAAGTTAATGGAAAGGTTCTCTAAGCCAATGACCATCCTCCCTCTCATTGATAGTTTTTCTGCTCCTGCAAAGTGTAGTGGTATCGATCATCAGACCATGAAAAGTGATGCGGAGAAGAAAAGATCTGTTAAGGGTAAGGACAAGGATGATCAGAGTCAACCTTCTTTCAAGAGGGTAGTGTTTCCCACTAACACATATGACTTTGAAACAATGTATGATCACTTTATGAGACCAACTCTTGTTGAGTCAAGTAAGGGTAACCAAGGATGGAGCCGTCCTCAAAACATTGGAACGTCGACTTTCAAAGCACCTCACGAAGAGATAGTCCTCAAGGAATATGGTTCATTCGTTCATGGACAGTCTGCTAACAGGGCACCAAAAGTCAAGACTGTTGTGACAAAACCACTTGAGAAGGAGCCTTGTGTTTGTTGCAATCACGAGGGTTCTACCTCTAAGTCGGTGGCCTGATGAGTCCAGTTTATATAGTATTTTGAGGTCTCATCTGGGCTAGTTTTCATTCACTTGCACTTCACTTTAGGCCTTTTATCACTTCTATTTGATCACGTTGCCCACTTCACTCGTAGTGCACATTTTAGCCCAATTTGGTGTGATTCTTGGTATTTCAGTGATCCTGGTTGTTTTCATATAGGTTCAGGGGTTGTGCGACACTCGGGATTGGTTCTGGGGAATTTTCGGTCGACAAAGCCACTGGTCGTGCGTTTTCCTTCGCGCCTGATCAGGCGCACGACCACTGACCATGCATTAATTCCCCTTACCAGACAGAGCGGTTCGCACGATCACTGGCCTTCTTTGCGCACGACCACTGGTTGTGCGCCACTGACCGTGCGCTATTTTTGCAGTTCTAGACTATACTACAGGTTCTTCGCGCACGATCAGAGGCATTTCTTCGCGCATGACCACTGGTCGTGCGCCTGACCGTGCGCATTTTTAATTTCTACTCCGCCTATAAATAGGCATGCGCGATTTTAAGTTAGGGATCAACTTTTCCAGCGCCGTACAGCTGCGCCATTTTTGCCATTTCACTGAGGTTTCGTCCCTTTGGGCCTCCTCCATCATCCTTAAGCTCTAAGGAGAGGGATTCAACCCTACATCCACCAAGATCCAAGGAGAAGGAAGCTAGGTCGTTTCCGGATCGTGACACGAAGAAGACGGGCCATTGGAGGGTAGTGATTGCCTTCTCTGCCCCGGACGCAGCTGAGGACCGAGCTTGGACGCAGATTGATAACCCAGCGATTCCAACCGTGAATCTTCAACAAGACTTTGGATTCGGTCGATTCCTTGCTCTCTCTATCTTTGTATTGGTAGTTGTAGTTAGTAGATCTCTTGTATTTTGATGATGAGCACTATAAACCTTGCTTTATAAGTTGTTTCATGTCTTTGTGAAGTTATCTTTTGTTTATATGTGTGTATGAGGTGCGCCGCCATCCATTTTCCATTCCGTCGTCATGTTCTTATGCCGCACTAGCAATTGCTAGTGGCGTGCTTGTCGAAGAGGTGCTTGCGACCCTCATTCCATTTTCCACTCGTCCATCCGCCCTTTCGAAGTAGCGCGTTCAAGGCCTACGTAGTCTCCATCCCGCCTAGTGAAGCATTGCATAGCGGCATTGCATAGGAGTAGTTGTAGTATTTTCTCTTTATTTCCACCAACCAAAACCCCCGTTTCCGCAACCCATCCGACATAAAGGACTTCAATCTCAAGTCCTTCCTCAATAGTTAACTCCACCTTACTATGTTCCTTTGAGATTCGATACACAGGGATTTGCTCCTCGTTTTATATTACTTGAACGATCGGTACACTTCCGTTTCGTGTCGCAGTCTCGCTCTCGCCTATAGCGGTGTGCTAGATTTGTGCATCAAGTTTTTGGCGCCGTTGCTGGGGAACACAGACGTGTGAGTTTTCTGGAGAGGGAGAATCTGAGAGAGAAGCCCTTCCATTTGTTTATCGTGTCCTTTTGTTTTATTTCTTCTTATTCTATTTTACTGTTTATATTAGGTTGCTCTAGTAAATTTTTTTTAGGTGTAGTATTTTGCACAATAGTGTTTTTATTTTGAATCATTTTATCTTCACATTATGTGGGCTTCATTTAATATTCGATGCCGTTTTTGTGGAGATATATCGCATGTTAGTGATAGATGTCCTAAGGAAGATAATTGCCCTAGCACTCAAGGCCCAATATATGGAGCACCGACTTCGTTTGGTACTCCATATGGTGCGCGTAAGTCCTATGGCTATTCTACCTAGCCTTTACCATCATACTTCTTTTCGGCTTCAGCACCTGCTGTGCCAAAGAAGCCCGTAAGGCAGTGCTTATTTTGTCAGAGCACGGATCATGCCTTGAAGGATTGTGCTGCCTATCTTCGCCAATTTGATGAGGATGACGAGCCGGATATCCGGATCGTCCCAACTCCAATTTCTGGCAGCACACCTTCAACATCTGGTTATGTGCCCGTATCACCTTCATGCATTGAAGGGTATGGTGTGGACACAGTCACCAGATGTGTGGCTGATCTAGGCACTGACATTGCTAAGCCTATCCCTCCTGTGCATCCATCACCTTGCATGGATTCGATTATTTGTAAATAATCAGTGCTTGACATTTATCCAAGCACTATTACTCCCCCTATTGTGCATTTTACTACACTCGTCTCTAATGATATTGTTGAGGATGTGTCGCAGGATGAGGCTGGCGATCTATATGTTATGCCTGCTCCTATGGAGGAGGACAACCTTCTAGGTGAAGAGGAGCTTTCCTCAGCACCGGTGGAGGAAGTCCAAATCTTGGGCATGGCCACTGTTGATTCCGCCGAACCTTGTAGCATTGATGACAATGCAAACATTATTTTACTTTCCCAACCTGATGGGAGTGAGACCGGGACCACTCCCCCGATTTTTGATTATTTATGTCATTCTTCCCCCTTATTTCTTGACCCCCCTTCCCTTTCCGAGCCTATGCAGGTTGAGCCTTCACAGATTATGCAGGAGGTGGTGCAAATTGCACCATTCAATGATGCGCACAGCTTCTTTTGTGAGGAGGTTAATACCCCCTCCACAGAGGACATGTCATGTATTATATTCCCCTCCTGCTGCCTCCCTGAAGATGACACCTTGCTAGGCAAGGAAATTTATTTTGGTGAAAGAAGAGTGGAGCACTCTCCCTCCGCCTCTTTCTTTCTCTCTCCTCTACCTGTGTCTAGCAGGTATTATTATGTAGGTAGAGTAGTAGTGGTTCTATCACGGTATCGGTACCCGCTACCGATACGGGAATTAGAACAGATGCCTGTCCACTTCTCTTTCCATACTCCCATTAGCTAAGACCCTCGCCTTCCTGAATAAGTCGTGCTGGGATGACAATAACCCTAGTAGTTATCTTACTTTTTCTTGTCTTTTATTTTATCGCCTACTATAACCAGTTAGTTAGATTTTATTTTAGTTTGCTTTTGCGGAGACAACCACTTGTAGGTATTTTCTATTTGTGAAGGTGGTGGTTGTGATTCTTCGTAGAGCTTCACTCCAGGCTTCCGGCATGCTTACTTGCTGAGCATTGGGTACTCTCTTCCCCTAACTTTGTTTTAGAATATCTTAATGAATAGTTTAAGTCTGGGGGAGATCTGTTTGGATACCCACTCACGTGCACAATCACTTAGCATGCTAGAAGTTTTTATTTAGATTATTTTGTTCATTTGGTCTACACACAATACACCCACTTGAGCGCGTACTTAACCTTTAGTGCGTCACGAGTATAACTCATTCCTTTTTGTATATGGAAAAATGATTGTGCTAGCTTTTAAATTATGTAGTGGAATAAAATGTTGACTCCGGTGTTTCTAGTCAAATACTCATGTGAGTATAAGGATTCACGTAGATTAGATGTCTTTTGATACTATTAGCTTTATGCATTTCTGTTAGTATTAATATTGTTTACTCTACTCAAATGGTGAATCCGGTGTGAATCAAACGGTAACATAGGGATGTGTGTAAATGATTGTAAGATATGTATTGCTCGAGCCGGGAGGAAAGATAATCTTTCTCGGTGGCTAAGAACTTGCCCCAAGCGATTCTTGAAGCATAGACATAAGATAGTTCTACTGCGTGAGAATGACGTAGGCCATCATTTTGGCCCAGTTGAGCTTTTGTGCCATTCCTATCATCTTATCCTCGTTATCCCAGTTGTGCCTACCCGTTCTTGGATTCAGCTCCACTTTTATCTCACCAAAGCCTAAAAGCCAATCCTAGTCGCACTCCCAAATCTGAGCTTTAGTTGTTTATTGTTTTCATTATTGGGATGTTGATGCGGTGTTTTATTATGTGAAAATGTGGATGCACTTCATTGCTCATTTTGCTGAAAAAAATTTTTGAAAAAAAAATGAAAAGAAAAGAAAAAAAATAAGAAAAAGATGAGCTTAATTGAAAATCTGTGAAAATTTATGAATAAGAGTAGGCGGTGCACATACCCATGTGGCAAAATTCTAAGTCTGGGGGTGTGGTGCCTTTGCATTCGATGTTGGTGTGCGAGGAGTTATTTTAAAGCTCATTTGGGTTTAGTGTTTGAGCCATCGTTTCTATCTTTGTTTACCTCACCTTAACCCAAGCCCCATTTAAAACCTAAAGTCCTACCGACTCGTGCTATGAACCAATCCAGTGTCGTGGAGAGAATGTGAACGGGTGAGCTTATGGTCTCTGACACCGATGGATTTCGGTGGAGTTTGTCCAGAATCTCAACTTTGGCAATGCTTTTCTCAGCGATTATTTTACTTTCTCCATATGTGTGACCGGATGATTCACCGTGATTCTCATTTTGAGTAGAAGTAACATTTATTTATTCTTTTAGAAATTTATAAACTATGTGTATAATTAGAAATCTTCTCTAGTATTCTTATACGCACATGGGCATCCGACTTCGCATGGTATTCCACTTTGTAATTTTAAGTTAGCTATTTTTTCCTGTCTGCTTAGGATTTGTTTGCTCGGGACGTGCAAACAGGTAAGTCGGTGTGATGAGTCCAGTTTATATAGTATTTTGAGGGCTCATCTGGGCTAGTTTTCATTCACTTGCACTTCACTTTAGGCATTTTATCACTTCTATTTGATCACATTGCCCACTTCACTCGTAGTGCACATTTTAGCCCAATTTGGTGTGATTCTTGGTATTTCAGTGATCCTGGTTGTTTTCATGCAGGTTCAGGGGTTGTGCGACACTCGGGATTGGTTCTGGGGAATTTTTGTTCGAGAAAGCCACTGGTCGTGCGTTTTCCTTCGCGCACGACCACTGACCGTGCATTAATTCCCCTTACCAGACAGAGCGGTTCGCACGATCACTGGCCTTCTTCGCGCACGACCACTGGTCATGCGCCACTGACCGTGCGCTGTTTCTACAGTTCTGGACTATATTACAGGTTCTTCACGCACGATCAGACGCATTTCTTCGCGCACGACCACTGGTCGTGCGCCTGACCGTGCGCGCTGTTAATTTCTGCTCCGCCTATAAATAGACATGCGCGATTTTAGGTCAGGGATCAACTTTTCCAGCGCCGTACAGCTGCGACATTTTCGCCATTTCACTGAGGTTTCATCCCTTTGGGCCTCCTCCATCATCCTCAAGCTCTAAGGAGAGGGATTCATCCATACATCCACCAAGATCAAAGAAGAAGGAAGCTAGGTCATTTTCGGATCGTGACACGAAGAAGACGGGCCATTGGAGGGTAGTGACAGCCTTCTCTACCCCAGACGCGGCTGAGGACCGAGCTTGGACGCGGATTGACAACCCAGCGATTCCAACCGTGAATCTTCAACAAGACTTCGGATTCGGTCGATTCCTTGCTCTCTCTATCTTTGTATTGGTAGTTGTAGTTAGTAGATCTCTTGTATTTTGATGATGAGCACTATAAACCTTGCTTTATAAGTTATTTCATGTCTATGTGATGTAACATCCCCAATCCTGCTAGACCCATTGGAAATGTTAGGGCATAGTGGTGAGATGAGTGGCCACAAGGGCCTTAGGCTAAGGTAGAAATTGCTAAGTGCACACCAAAGCTCAAAAACCAACCTAACCCTAAGCCGCTCAACTAGGTCAATTGTCCAAATTGACCTCACATGTGATGCCCTAACCACTAAGGGAGACCAATAGGATGGAAATTGCACTTGGGTGAGACCCAATTGCATGAAATTGACCAAAGTCAAACTTTACCCAATTTTGGTCAAATCTACACCCTTTGATTAAATTGAACCAATTGGGGCCCCACCATGGACCAACCAATGTTGGGTGATGTTAAGGGACCCATGACCCCCCCAAGTGGGGTCAACCCACTCACCTTGTTGACCAAAGTCAACCATGGTCAACATAGCCCATTAAGGGGAATTCTAAGCCTAATTTGAATGGAACCCAACCCCCACATCTAATCAATCACTTATGGACTTAGGACATGCCCATCTCAGCCTTGGACTGAGCTCAAACCTTAGGTTTGATTAATCAAATGAGAGGGGGGATCAAAAAGTGATTAAAAAGGCATAAAGCTAAAAGAGAAAAGCAAAAGCAAACCCCCCTCTACACTCCACCTCCAATCAGCCTAGGAGCCAGCCATGATTGTTGTTGATCTGGGCTTGACCCAGAGGGAAGCAAGAGGCCAGCAGGTGCAGGAGGGTGGAAGCAAGGAGGCTACCCGAGAAATCTTGATTTCAAATCAAGTTATAAAGGCCTCCCCACCTCATTCCAGCCACACCATCAGCTTCAGAAGGGAGAGAGCAGTCGGGAACGACACCTGGAGCAAGGCTAGAGCTGGAGGATCGAGATCGGGAGCGGGGTCGCTGAAGCAAAGCATAACCATGGTGAACCGCCGCCGGAGCCGCCGCCACGCCCCAATCACGGTTCGTTTCTCCTCCCCTCCCCCCCACGCTAGATTCCTATCACAAAACGAAGAAGGATCGGGCTCAATTGAGCCCGAATCCATTCCTTAAATCCATGGTTTTCCGCTCGAAATGGGAAGCCTGGGATCGCCGGAAACCGCCGCCTCCGGCCGCCAGTCGCCGGTGGATGGTAGCCCGGACCACCACGAAGGTGTCGGTGGTGTTGGCCGGCGGTGGTGGTGGATGAATCACCGACAAACTTGGTCGCAAACTCGCCCAGCTCGACTCGATCCCAGCCGTTGGCTGGAGGAGGAAGACGAGCCGGCAGCCGCTGGATCCGCTTTAAGATTCGTGCTCCTCTCTATTTATGTATATAATTTAATTCAAGGTCTTGGATTTTCTGCCTTTAATATACCATCCACTTCAAAAATTAATTAAGGGCCCTTAATGACTGAATTAGAAAAAGTGCCCAACATGAAAGTTGTAGACCTTGACCTTACCTTTCATTAGGGCTTAAATTCAGGTCATTTGGTGACTCACAGCTCCCTAGGGAGCTATTTTACTAGGACTGGTCCTACACTAGGTCAGTCCACTAAAATAATTACCTAGCCTAAAACTCTCAAGCTTTGAAGCTGAGATTTTAACCATGGGTAGGTATACACTAGGGGCACTCTATGCCCAAAGATCAGCCCTTGATGGGCACTTTTACCTATAGTTTTTGTGGTAGTTAAGATATTTAAATAAAGTTGATTTTTGGATCATATGAAGTCCAAATGACACCAAAATTTTGGTGGCATGCTCTTTAGTACATGAGTAGTGCCTGTCTAAATTTTCACTCCATTTGGAGTTGATTTTATATGGAAAATGGGAAACCCTAATGAGGGCCCTCAAGGGGCAAATTAGGGTTTAGGCCATTTTGAGGAGTTGAGTGAGTTGGCCTCCTCCCATCATGATGATTATGTAGGTAATGATATAATAATGCATGTGACACCCCCTAATAGAGCATTTGGAGCCATTAGGGTGGTGTGTCCTAAAACCCTAAGGGTAAACCCTTAGGGTTGCAATTTAGGGTTTGTGAAGGACATAGGACCAAATGTCCTTGCCTTAGCTCAGAACTTTGTAGTCATGTTTTTAAGAGAATAAAATGGCTTAGATAATTTATTGGGAATAATTTGAGTCATTTATGTATTTTTCCCTTATTAAATGGAATTGCCACTATTTCCTCAAATAACTAAAATGCATGGTCAGATGTCCTGGTATGGTTATGATATTTTATCAGTGGCTGAATTGGGATGAAAATAGGCTATGGTAATTTTAGTAGAGTTTATTGAAGTATTATTTCTTGTGGAGGAATTTTTAAGTGCTTACTAGCTTAGAGGAATTTAATTATGAAAAATGTTAAATCATTGGGAAAAATTATGAAACTTGGTTATCTATCATATTTTGTTTATATATACCCATGATAATTATTTGGAAGCCTGTGGATTTGTATTTCATTTACATCATGTGGAAATTGGTATTTACTACACTTGGATGTTAAATCATTTTAATTAGTCAAATCATATGGTAATGATATAAATATTTGGCAGAAGACTCTAGACCACCATTTGGACACTTGGTAATTTTTGTAGAATTTTCAAATGTGAAATATTATTTTTCCTAATTATAATGGCATTTTGGTAATTATACAACTATGATGATTTAGTAGGCCACATGGCATCTTAGGGTCATGAAACTCAGTAAAACACCTTGATATGGAATATTACATTACTGATAATTTTCATGTAGCATGTGCAAGTATTTTGAGGATAGATCATGTGTAATTTGACCTAAGACCTTAACTACTTTAAATAATAATAAATAACAAATTAATATGGAAAATTATGGAAATTGGAACATACCTTATTAAGGTCAGTGGGAGCCTAGTATAATTATACCAGACCCTGGTGATGAGTTTTTAGAAGGATGTCCTTTTGAGGCTTGAGGTTAGTTCAACCTAGTGGTCTGCGATTAGTAAAAACAGAATTTTGAATTTTAGACAATTCATACCCCTAAGTAGTGATTAGAAGTTCTGGCCATTCAGTATTTGTGTTATAGCTTACAATTATTCAAAGAGGGACAAACCTAGGGTTAGTAGTGAGATGGTGTTAGGGTTGGTGCATGAGGGTGGAGGTACGTCCAACCCAATTGGGTGGGACGGGTGTGGAGCTAAGTTACTTTAATTATATGAAATAATGAGGGGTGGACTAAAGGTTAATCACCAACTAAAGTAATTGTCTTGAGAAAGAGGATGGTGGGGTTGAGCCCCTTTAAGTCCTTAGTACCATTGGGGGCCCCTTTACGGGGTATACCGCGGGAATTCCAAGATTCACACTAATTATAATACTAACTAAATTGTAGGCAAGAGTAGCCTAATTAGGTCAGCAAACTAGTATGGATCTCCTTCAAGGAGGAGATGGGTTGGATCAACTTGTGTGTTAGTCCCTGAGCCGGAGGCTCGGGTGGACTTAATAACACCTGTTTCTTATGCAAATAGTGGCGAGTCTTCGGTACTAGGCTAGTCGTGTCACCGACGGTAGTACGTTGACTCAGGTGAGGGTGAGGTTTAGAGGGCCGGTAAGTTTGAGTACCGCGGTCTGGAGGACAATCCCTAATAACCCACCCCGACCTTAAAGTCTGGTGGATTTCAGCAAGAGTACGCAGGAGCTCCGCTATTGTGTTCTTAGCATTGAGGCGTACGTGAGGTCTAGGCTTGGTAGTGAGCATACCCGCCTAGGATGTGGAGTGCCTGATTCATTTCCACCGTGAGCCACGACGGTCGGTACCCGAAAGGTTGGCTTCCTTTCTAACAAATTGGGAACTATAAAGGTCTGTGCGCATAGAGTCGTGTGGGTGAGTCACATTGCATAAACACATTAAGTCATCATAAGCATAGCATAGCGTAACATACATATTAGCATACCCCCATCATATAAATTAGTATGGGCTCTTTTATATGATGGGTTACCTAGACATCTTAACTTATCTGTCGTATGGGCGTTCATATAAGTTAAGGTACGAATCTGTGATGGTAGATTAGTTTTACTTACTAAACCACATTTTTATTACTGGTTTACTTCATGCTCTACTTTACTGTCATTTATTTGCACTATACTGCTATCTAGTTTAACTGCTTTTCCTATACTTGCTAGATTAGTGTCATGTCACCTCTTTCCTTGTTTACCCCTTGTTGTCCTCCGCTTCTTCCTCCCGCTCGGTTCCTAGGAGTCGTGGAGGGAGGCGAGGACAAAACGACTTTGTCTTTATGACTAACGGTCGGTTGTGACCGCAGGAGTCTGAGGAGACGGAGTTGTCCCGCGCGCAGCTGGACGAGATGGCAGGACCTGAGCAGCGGATGCAGCGTACTACCACGACGCCACAGGTTGATGATTAGATAGTTAGATTTTAGTATTTGAGAGTTTTGTAGTTTCCGCATGTTGCTGAGAGAGAGAGTACTCATTTTGGTTATGTATCGGGCTTAAGCCCCTTTTGATTGTCTGTCTCTTT
This sequence comes from Dactylorhiza incarnata, assembly GCA_033032865.1. Classification (NCBI taxonomy): domain Eukaryota; kingdom Viridiplantae; phylum Streptophyta; class Magnoliopsida; order Asparagales; family Orchidaceae; genus Dactylorhiza; species Dactylorhiza incarnata. The sequence goes on from JAWHQI010000015.1 coordinate 12,007,261, forward strand.
TTGGACATTTCTGTTTCATTATATATCTATATGATGTTGTGACATGTGGACATGCCTTTAATTCTGTACCTACTTTTGGCATATATTTACTTATGATCGTATAGCTGGCAGAGTCGGTGTTGAGCGGGGTTAGCCAACTCGAGTGTTGGTGACACCATAAGGCCGCAATTCTGGGCGAAGATCCACCTCAACCGTGCGATGCGGGAGAGGTTCGAGTTTTCATGTACCCGAACGGGTTTTGAGAAAAGTGATCTTACATGTGAAGTTATCTTTTATTTATATGTGTGTATGAGGTGCGCTGCCATCCATTTTCTATTCCTCCGTCATGTTCATATGTCGCACTAGCAATTGCTAGTGGCGTTCTTGTCGAAGAGGTGCTTGCGACCCTCATTCCGTTTTCCTACTCGTCCATCCGCCCTTTCGAAGTAGCGCGTTCAAGGCCTACGTAGTCTCCATTCCGCCTAGCGAAGCATTGCATAGCGGCATTGCATAGGAGTAGTTGTAGTATTTTCTCTTTATTCCACCAACCAAAACCCCCGTTTCCGCAACCCATCTGACATAAAGGACTTCAATCTCAAGTCCTTCCTCAATAGTTAACTCCAACTTACTGTGTTCCTTTGGGATTCGATACTCGGGGATTTGCTCCTCATTTTATATTACTTGAACGATCGGTACACTGCCGTTTCGTGCCGCAGTCTCGCTCCCGCCTATAGCGGTGTGCTAGATTTGCGCATCATAGCCCCTGCTAGACCCCCCGTTCAAAAAGTCAAGCAGGAGGGTAAGAGAAGGTACAATAGGTTTGACTGTTGGTGTTGTGTCAAAGTTGGTCACTTCGCCATAGATTGCTGGTTTAATCCAAAGAATGCTAGAATTCCACTAGTTAACAATGCAAGGCCGACCACTCGCAATGTTAATAATCCAAGTGGAAGTCGTCTAACAAAAAGCCAAGGACCCAAATCCTTTTGGGTTCCTAAGGGCAATTGATTGTTGATTGCAGGTATGTTCAAAGGCCAACATCAGGCCTATATGGTATTTGGACAATGGATGTTCGCGGCACATGACCAGAACAAGAAGCCTTCTACAAAAGTTCACCCCAATCAAGGATGGTCCAAAGGTTATCTTTGGTGGATCTGATAGGGGAATCACAAAAGGCTATGGTATGATTACCAACGGTATAGTCTCTTTCACAGATGTAGCTTATGTTAAGGGATTACAACATAATCTTATTAGTATAAGCCAACATTGTGACAAAGGCTATATGGTTGAGTTCTATAAGGATAAGTTCCTGATAAAGTCATATGATACGTTAGAACTTATTTTCACAGGCACTCGGAGTAGAAATATCTTTTGTTTAAATTTTCTTTGTTTAGATTCATCTACACCAGTTTGTATTTTGGCAAAAAATAGTGCATCTCGTTGTAATCAATGGCACAAGAGATTAACACATATTAATTTCAAAACTATTAATATGTTATTTTCTCACAGCTTAGTGCGTAACGCTCCTGATGTTAAGTGTTTTAAAGAGAGACCTTGTCATGCATGCCATGGGCAAACATACTTGAGCTAACTTTAAGAGCATAATTGGCAAAGATTCTACCAGATGCTTATATCTGCTACATATGGATCTATTTGGTCCCATGCCAAATAGAAGTTTAGGAGGTAAAGCTTATACTTTGGTTATTGTTGATGACTACTTACGTTTTGCTTGGGTGTTCTTTCTAAAACACAAGTCAGATACGTTTGATTCTTTCACTATCCGTAGTCAAAATTAGAAGTGACCACAGAACAGAATACAAATATGGGGCTATGACATAGTTTTGTGAAAATTTCATCTCCTCATACTCCACAACAAAATGGAGTTGTTGAGAGAAAGAATAGAACACTCATAGAGGCAAGCAGGACAATGTTGAATGATTCTTCTCTTTCGGAATACTTTTGGGCAGAAGCTGTCAACACTGCTTGTCACATGCAAAATAGAGCATTAATCAACAAGAATCATCATAAGACACCTGATGAACTTCTAAAGCATAGGAAACCAACTATATCCTATTTTAGAATTTTTGGCAGTAAATGCTTCGTTCTTAACAACGGGAAGTATTACAAAACTAAGTTTAGTAAAAAAATATTTTGAAGGTATTTCGTAGGATATAATAGCCATAGTAAGGCATATATAATTTTCAATAAGAAAACACTGGTCGTAGAAGAATCAATTAATATTGTTTTTGATGAGACGAGTATGCTTCACAGCAACTCTTCTAGTGTCTTGTTGAAGATGCAGATGCCAGGATGAAACTAAAAGAACTGAACTTGGAGGATTTTATCAAGGAGGATGCTCCAGGGACAGTCTCTGTCAGTGATCCAATCACTCCTGACGAAGAAGAACTTCAACAAGTTGAAGATGTACCTCAAGTAGAAGTACCTGGTATCAATGAAGATGCATGAAATCTGGTGATTATACACCAAAGAGATCATCTGATTGATCAAATCATCAGAGAACCAGTGTTGGAGTAAGGAAAAGAAGAGGTACAGCAAATCAAATTTTGCATTTGAGTTTTCTTTCGTAGGTTGAACCAAAGAAATTTGATGAAGCCAAATAGGATGCTTCGTGGATCACTGCAATGCAAGAGGAGCTCAATCAGTTCAAATGATGCAAAGTTTGGAAGCTGGTGCCAAGACCCAAAGGTCAGAACGTTATCATATCGAAATGGGTTTACAGAAACAAGCTGGACAAAGATAGGGTAATCATCAAGAACAAAGCCAGACTTGTTGCCAAAGGTTGCCGACAAGAAGAAGGGATCGACTTCGATCAAACCTATGCTCCAGTGACAAGGCTCAAAGCGATCAGGTTGTTTCTAGAGTATGCGGCTCACAATAGATTTATGTTCTATCAAATGGACGTGAAGTCAGCCTTCCTTAATGGTAACTTAAAGGAAGAAGTATACGTAGAACAACCACCAGATTTTGTTGATTCAACCCTCCCTGACTATGTTTACTTTTTACGTAAAGCATTATATGATCTAAAACAAGCACCCTGAGGTTGGTATAAGACCCTCCCTAGCTTTCTTCTTGAGAACAAATTCACAAGAGGAAAGATAGATAAGACATTATTTCTTAGGGAAGTGAAAGGCAAGATTTTGCTAGTGCAAATCTATGTCGACGACATTATTTTTTGATCTACGGATGATAACCTTTGCAAAAAGTTCTCGAACTTAATGCAAGGGAAATTTGAAATGAGTAGTATGGGTGAGCTGAAGTATTTCTTAGGACTTCAGGTGAAATAATCTAAAGATGGAATCTTCATCTCTGAGACGAAGTTCACCAAAGAGTTCATTAAGAAATTTGGAATAGAGAATGCAACCTCAATGAGGACTCAAATGGGCTCAAATATGACTCTGGACAAGGATGAGAAAGGAAAACCTTTTGATGAAACCAAATACAGGAGCATAATTGGATCCTTGCTCTACCTTATTGCTAGTAGACCAGACATAATATTCTCAACATGTGTCTATGCTAGATTTCAGGTGAACTCTAAGGAATCTCACTATGCCACTGCAAAAGAATATTTTGAGATATCTTAAAGGCACACCAAATCTTGGGCTATGGTAACCAAGAAGTAATGGTTTCGAACTAACAGGATTTTCAGATACTGATTTTGCAGGTAGCAAGGATGACAGGAAAAGCACTTCCGGGACATGCCAATTCCTTGGAAGAAGGCTTTTCTCCTTAGTAGCAAGAAGCAGAATTGTGTGGCAATCTCAATTGCTGAATCGGAGTATATCTCTGCAGGAAGTTTTTGTGCACAATTTATGTGGATCAGGAATCGGCTTGAAGACTACAACTTGAAGCTGAAGGAGATTCCGATGTTCTGCGACTCATCAAGTGCCATAGCTATTGCAAATAATCCAGTCTTCTACAGCTGGACAAAACATATAGAGATACGCTACCACTTCATCCGGAAGCACGTAGAGAACATGGACATAAACCTCGGTTATGTCCCGACGGATAAGCAAGTCGCAGAGATTTTCACGAAGCCGCATAATGAGACCAAATTCAACTTCTTCAAGCTAGAACTTGGTATGCTGAACAAGGAATCTTGAAGAGAAGGCAAAAGGATCAAGACCAAAAATCAGAAAATCAGACTTATTCGAGTTACCAAGTACATTTCACGAGTCATTGTGAAAATTCGTCAGGTAAAATCTTTACCTTCGACGAACTGGACTTATTCTCAAAAATTCATCGAGTAACAATAACTCCTTAGACGACTTGAGTCTCTCCACAAATAATTTTGCCGAATCAATATTTCTCTCTTTAATTCAACTTATGGGATCTGAAGAGTCTCTTCTATTAACCTAAGGTACGTGCCCTCTCTTACTTCAAAATGTTAATACCATATAAAAACTTTAAGGGATTCACGAGTCACACACGCCGCTCTCTTGATTATTTCTCGAACTCTCCGACGATTCGTCTCCCAATCGCCGCTTTCCTCTTTAACTGCTCGCAATGTCTCGAAAAAACCATGGATTCCTCCATGTAGGGGGAGAGCTGGTCTGTATAGGGTTTGCAAATACTTCAGATGAATTCCGCAATATCGTGCTTTGTTTAGAAGCGGTCGGGCTGTCATTTGTTCTCGAACACCCCTTCCATGTTCTAGATACGGAAGTGATAGAGTTCTGTAAGAATGCCTCCCTTCGACACCATGGCAAGGTTATCAAGTCATCAGTCAAGGACAAGGTCATCAAGGTGAAGCCATCCCGTCTAACCAATTCCAAAGGTTGCCGATAGGGGAAGAGGAAGATTGCCTGTTTGAAGAAGATCACATCGGAACTTTGTTATTCTATGGGTTGCCTAGGAGCACCAATTCAACCATAAGAAAGAATATGAATGAAGAAGGGAAACTTCTCTCAGACATCTTGGGAAAAGTTCTCCTATGCAAGGTAGGTTCTCATGACTACCTCTCTAATAACATGTTCAAGTTGCTGGCAGGACTCGTATGCAGGAAGAAAGTAGATTGGGGATCTATTCTATTTGATAAAATTAAAGCAAGTCTGATGATTCCTAACTTTGGTAGGATCATCTCCTTATTTCTTAATCAAGTTGATGGCCAGTTGTTTGTTATGGCCTCTGGAAGTGATATTCATCCCATGAAAAGGATTGACTCTTCAATTCTTCAATGATGGAACAAGAAAATTATTAGGCCTGGTCTGAAGAGGCATGTTGTAGAGGATAAAGAAGAAGAGAGTGAAGAAGAACCGAGATTAATGAGGAAGAAAAGGTCCAATCAGTAAGAGCACCAGTCCAGGGGGTGGACATCAATGCTCAAGAACCAGGGGTCTCTCCAGAAGCTCAACAAGTTCCTTCTCCTCCTTCCCCTATTCCTTCTCCAAGAGTAGATGCTCAAGATAAATCTAATTCTGAGACTGAAGCTAATGATGATCAAGATGATCATGATAGTAATGGTGATGATGGTGGAGAGCACCCACGTGCTCAAGTAAATATAGCAATGGTAGATAAAGTCATCAAGACTCATTTCTTTGAAAAGGAAGCAGCTGAGCACGGCCAAGAATCCACATCTGGTGGAGTTCTTTATGATGTAGGTGAAGCCCCAGATGCAGATTCTGAGCATACATATGTTATTGTAAGTTTTGAGGGGGAGCAGAGCAGAACAGTTGAGATAAGAGAAGAGGAGATATGATCAGATTCCATTGTACTCTATGAACCCAACAAAGATAAGCATTCTGAGATTTCTCTAGCCTCTTCAAGTAAGGCAGACTCACATAACTTCATTTCTATTGGTAAAAGCTTTGGAGCGCCTTCTCCAAGGCCTGCTCCTGCAACACCCTCCTTTAATGAATTATTACAAACAATTGAGGCTCTGCTCAGGACCCAAGCAGAGTACTTTGAATTCTCCTTAAAGCAAGTCTACAACAAAGTCTGAGAGGTGGAAACAGATGTCAACAATGGTCTTGCAGCTATCAACCATAATATGGGAATTTTAAGAAGAGAATTGGATGAAATGTTTGATGTTGCTGCTCAAGGCATGATTCTATCCATGCAAGGAATGTCTGCTCTATATAAGAAAGCTGACACAGTAGATAGAGGTCAAGACATGTTGCTGAAATCTACTAGGGCAAATACTCAAATTCTTCACTCTGAAAAGAGAATCTTCAAGGAAGAAAGTATCCAAACCCTTAATGAAGAAGTCAGAAAGGGGGAGGAAAATATGTTAGCAAAAATGGATGAATTGAGCAGGGAAGTAGAAAGTAGATTCCATGAAAATAATGTCTATCAATCTCAGAATATCAGTTGACTACATGAAGTTTTGACAAGAGGAGCTCCAGGTCAGATTGTTCAAGAGCAAGTCTTTCCAGAACAAGTTTTCCCTGAGCAAGCTTTTGAAGAGCAACCTGATGTTCCTCCAGTTACATAATCTCTTGTTTGGTCTAATCAGGAAGAGGTTGCAGAATCTTCAAGGTCTCCAGCAAAGAAGAAAAAGGTTGAGAAAGAAAGCAGAGCTGATCAGGTATTGGGAGAGAGAAGGGGAGCTGGTATTATCTTGAGGGATCCAGTGGAAGAAAGAAGAGATCATGGTGAAAGGTGGAGTCCAATCTATAAAAACATAATCTAGGACACTTTCAACGTGATTGAAATCTCAAATGAGGAGCCTCAAAAGCATTACTCTCAAGAAGAAATCAAAAAGCTCAAATCAGTCAAATTAAAGAGAAGGATTCACTTCAGAGAATATGGGTACAACAATCCAGATGCTCCTCCTCCCCCAAAGTACTATCCTAAGACAAAGGCATATTTTGACAGGCAATTAAAGAAGAGTAAGAAGTAAAAGGCTAGGATTCCTTGAGCAAAGAGTTGTGACTCTGTGTTAAATTCTTAAAAACATTTATATCTGTGTTAATATTTTGTTGTTATCTCATTTACTTATGCCATTAATTTTGCTTGTGATTATGATTATTATTTGTGCAATTCATCTTAGTAGATAGGGTTTTGACTTCTTCAAATAGGGGGAGATTGTTGGTTATTGTAGCCACAATAACCTTGATTTGAAGAAGTATTCCTTAAACTAAGGTGAATTGATATTGTATTTGATGTGGAATTTTAGTTATGTGCTTGCAGGGTATTAATTGCTAAGTACAAACCAATGTCAGTTTCAATGGGTCATAAAATATAGGCATATGCAATGTAATTTCTCATTATGTAGACCAAAGTGTTGACTCATGTGAAGTCTCTCTATTGGGGTGTACTTATCTATCAAACACTAAGGAGAAGCTAAAGAGAGACTGTTGCTGTTTTAAGGATTGGAAGAAAATAATTTTTCTAAGTATTTTTGTCGGGTAATAATATTACTTCGTCGAGTAGTACTAATCTTCGCATGGAATTTCGACTGAAGTAATTTCTCGACGTGAAGTAATTTTTCTAAGTATTTTCGTCGGGTAATAATATTACTTCGTCGAGTAATACTGTACTTTACGCGGAATTTTGACTGAAGTATTTTCTATCCTCAACTTCGTTTATCCAAATTATATCATCGTGTGCAAATTCGTCGTGTGAGATTTCATCGAATAATTTCACTACTTGACGAATAAAGTCAGCGCATTTTCTATTTCAAATTTGCAGACGGCTTTCCTTTAGGGCTTCCGCCATGTACAGTACACGTGGTGCTTATCCCGTAAGTTTCGTTTCTAGCCGTTAGAGAAGATTTGGTATAAATAGTTAAGGGTTATTTTGTTCAACCCTAATCATGCAAATCAAAACGGACATCGAGATTTCCGTAGGCATTCTTCTCATTCTCGCAAAAATCGATCTACTGCCGTCGATCAGCCTGGTGCATAATTCTTCTACAGGTTTCCATTCAACAAGATCCTTGTGCTTGGATTGATTCTATATACGCCTAGATCTTGTTGAGTTGATAAGTGTTCAGATCAAAGCTTTCAAGAGAAAGAGTTTTCTTCTCCCTTATTCAAGTTTAGGATTTCATTTCTCAAGGAAGAAGAAGACTTATTGTTTCAGATCTGAAGGAGTTGAATCTCTTGGAGATTCTTAAAGATTGGATTTTTCATTCCAAAGTATTTGTAATACCTTTTACATATTCTTGTAGGAAGTTTCATCTTCCGAGTTCTTGTAGATCCTAGTTTAAAGGATCGAGTGTGTAGGAGAGTTTGTTCTCTGAGTTTGTAGGGGACGTGGTCTCCGAGCCTTTAGGAGTTGTGAACTTCGAGTTGTAAGATTATATTTAATCTGAGATTAGTGAAGTAGCCTAGTCTAGTGGGGCATGCTAGATAGGTGAGGCGGTAAAGTGGAGTACCCAATATTAGGGAACCACTATAAAATCCTTGTGTTTGTGTGTGCTCTTTTGATTTCTGTGCATTTTTCTTTCTAGATTTTAATTCCGCTTAAAATCCATATAAGTCACTTATTCACCCCCCTCTAGGTGATTTAGGGAGCAACTAGATACTTTCAGAAACATTCTACCTGCTCTTGACTTTAGTGACCTGGAGAAATTTGTTATTTATTGTAGGGGTAAAATGACCAAGATTAACAAGAAATGCGCTACACGTAGTCTAGACTTGCTGGAGATTATTCATAAGGACATCAGTGAACCATATTCATCTACGCTCTACAATAATACCTACTTTATTACTTTCATTGAAGATTTCTCCCGCTATGGTTACTTGTTCTTGATTAAGGAAACGTTTGAGTCTCTTGATAAATTCAAGATTTTTAAGACTAAAGTTAAGAAGCAGTTGGGGAAAGTTATCAAGATTGTTAGGTCTGATAAAGGAGGCGAGTATTTTGGCAGACACGAAGCCTCCGGGCAACATAAAGGTGTTGGACATGTGTGTCACATCCCTTTGTTTGAGAATAACAAATCTCATATTGTATTTGATCTTGCTTATTGTGTGTTTATAGTGTGCAGGAACTATAGGTGCAATACTCCACTGGTAGCTAGCAGCTTCAAATCAAATTCTCTGAAGGAGAGCAACCGCCAGCGCTAGGGATACTGCCTAGCGCTAGCGCTACCTCCTGGCGCTAGCTCAATTTCATGCGCACAATGCCACATCTTGACGGTTTTCTAACCGCTTCTACACGATCTCTACCGCAGGCGTTAGGAGCTACTGTAGGCGCTATCTCCATGTTCAATAAATTGATGGCTTCTCTCTCATTTTGGTTAGAGCTTCCAGAGAGATTACTTGTGCCAAAAATCCAAAGATGTTACTCTGCCGAAAGTTCATCTCCCACTCAAAGCCAAAGAAGATTTCTAGATAAGGAAGTCGTCACGCTGCATCCGAAGAACGATCGCTTCAACCTCGCTTATGCTACAACGATCCTTCATCCTCATCTTCAGAAATCTCATAAAGGGAGATCTTGTTATTTACTTTATTTCATTATTGTGAATTTTTGTAGTAAAATCGTCTTGTGTTGGCGACTAGGTCCTTGCACGGCTTAGGGGGTAATTCGCCGCGTGAGTTGGCGACTAGGTCTAGGAGATTAGATCTAGGGGTGCTCAAGGCCATATCCGGGGTTAGGATTGGCTAGAGCGGCTTGAGGCCATATCCGGGAAGGATTGGATAAAGCCAACCGGTTTGTGGGGATACAAGTCGGTATAGAAAAGGAAAATATATTTTCATTTGTACGCCTCTGATTTATAGCGATATTGAAATCAAATTTATGTAAACACTTTTTTATATAATACAATCATGCCTCTATTTGTGTTTACTTGATTTCTTTCATTTGGCGTAAATTTTATTATTGCAAATTACTTTTTGCTAAATTGTAATTTTGCTCTCATTTATTTCTAAACAATTTAGTCATTTCCTTAAAATTATAAAAAAAAAATTATTCTCTTATTCACCACCCCTCTAAGGGCGCCTATCGATCCAACAAGTGGTATCAGAGAGGTTATTCCAAACGGTTTAAAAACAGGAATAATGGCATCTTATGATCTCGCTTTTTCTGAGGGACGGGGAATTAGTAAACCTCCACTATTTACTGGGTCAGATTATAATTATTGGAAAAATAGGATGAGATGTTTTCTTATGAACCTAGATATTGAGGTTTGGAATATGGTAGAAGAGGAATACTCTCCTCCTACAATTGTAGTTGGAGAAGTAACATTAGAAAAACCTAAGGATAAGTGGGATGATAGGGATAAACTTAAATGCAAAAATAACGCCAAGGCCATGAATGTTTTATTTTGTGCATTAGATAGAAATGAAATTAATAGAATTTCCGCTTGTACTACTGCATATGATATTTGGAATCATTCGAAAATTACTCATGAAGGAACATCGCGGGTTAAATATCCAAAGCTTTTCCAACTAGAGTCGGAATATGAAATGTTCTGGATGGATGAAAGTGAAGATGTTGATGCCATGTACACACGTTTCACCAAGATCGTCAATGCCTCCAAAGTTCTTGGAAAGACCTTCTCCAACGGCGACTTGGTCCGAAAGTTTCTTCGATCCCTTCCTCCAAAATTCAATCTGAAGGTAACGGCTATCTCGAAGTCGCACAATCTAAGAATGCTCCAAGTTGAGAGCCTCATTGGGAATCTCAAAACCCATGAGGTAGAACTCTAGATCCAACACGATGAATACAACAAGGAGCCAAAGAAGAAGGCGTTGGCACTAAAATCAAAGAAGGAGTGCCAGGAGGATGAGGATGGAGATGAAGAAAGCCTTTTGGTAAAGAACTTACGAAAGTTCATGAGAAATCTGGAAAGGAGAAACACTTTCCAGAAATATTTCCAAAAGGAAGGAAGATAGAAAGGGTCATCTTCAAAGAAGGAAAAGGAGAGCGATGATGAAGAAGAAAGGCCTCCACCAGAATGCTATCATTGCAGGAAGACCTGACATATTCGGAGCCAGTGCCCAAAATTTTTGAAGGAGAAAAAGGAAAAGCGGCACAAAGGGAAGGAAAAGAGGAAGGTGCTAAAAGCTAGAACATGGGATGGCTCCTCCTCCTCCGAAGGATCAAGCGGGTCTTCATCAAGCGAAGATGAGGAAGCAAACATGTGCCTCATGGGACAAGGAAACGACAACGACAATACGAGTGTTCATAGCGACCCTGAGGTAACTCCTCCCTCTTACGATGTATTGTTTAATGAATTTCTTGAAATTTTCAAAGATTTTGATAAAAATATGAAAGATAATATTTTATTGAATCGTGAAAATGAATCTCTAATTAAAGAAAATCAAAAAGTTTCCAAAAAACTAATTGTTTTAGAAAAGAGAAAGGTTTCTTGCCAAGAGTGTGATCACTCCACTAAAATGGCAAAAGATATTGAAGAGTCACTTTCTAATGCCCTCTCCCATGCCAAAACACTTACAAAAGAGAAGGGGGAATTAGAAAGGAAATTGGAAACCTCTCTTTTGCAAATCAAAAATAATAATAAAAGGTTTTGAAAATAGGTGTGTCATGCTTGTGAAAGAAAATTCCTCACTTAAAGCACAAGTTCGTGATCTCACCATGGCCATTAAAAAATTGGGAATAGGCCAAAAATCTATGGATATGATTTTAGGTCACCTTTGGAGTGCTATGGTTCTAGGCATGTAAACTTAGACTCTTGCCAGCTGTGTTGTCGTCGAGAAGAGGAGCTGCCATCGGGAAGTTGATCCGAGTCACGCTCATGACCCATAGGTCACGCGCGTGACTTTTGCGCGTGATCCTTGCTCGCTGCCGCACCGAATTCAAGCCCATGCTGAATTGATTGAAGCCATCCTGAGTCACGCCCGTGACCCAAATGTCACGCCCGTGTAATGTCCAACTTTCTCCCGCCATCACGCAAGCTCCACGCTGCTATCCCAGCCGATGCAGAACAGTGATTACACGCCCCAGGGTCACGCCCGTGACCGAGGGCGTGTAACCCCAAATTTTCTCTTATAAATTCAGGATCTCATTTCCCGCAATCCTCTCTCCCGCACCCTGCCCATTTGGGCTCTTCTTGTATAGATTTTTCTTATTTTCATGTTTATGTCTAGTTTTTAATTAATGTAATTTTCTTAGTTTAATTTCTTGTAATTTCATTTCATGCAAGTTAGCCTAGTTTTAATTCAATGCAATGTAACTTAGTTTAATTACATGTATCTCTTTTTTTATGTGATGAAAATTTATGCTTCCTTTAATTTTTGCAAAATCTTTTTCTTCCTCTTAATTCTCTTCACTTAATTTTTATTTTAGCAAGTATTTTGTTGTTTTGATTTTTACTAGCTTTGACTCGAATATATCTTTTCCTTATTATCGTTTCCTCTTTTTCGATTTATCTCGAAAAATATCGATATTGAGTTCATATGCCGGTTATCAATTTCGGTATTTGTTTTTGTATTCTAGTTAGCCGAGAGGTTCGTGCGTACAAATCGATTGCTCGAGAATAAAAAGAGTTGCACGCACCCCTCGAGAGAGGATGACATAAATCTTCTGGATAGGAGTCAAATCCTATAGTGGGATTCACCTCGTTAAAGTGAGTATTAGGCGTTTCGTTTATAGGACAAGAGTCCGGCCGATCAACTTAATCTCAGGTGGCCGTATTCCTCGGGAGAGGTGCGTTCATAAACTAGGTATCTCTACGGTCAAGGTTTAGAGTTGAATGATAATTTGTATCTTTTTATTTCATTTCAAAGCAAGTTCTAATCAAGTTTTGTTTTTGTTTTATTTTCTTTTTGTTCTCTTTTAACTAGTTTTAATTTTAAGTTCTTTCCCGCTCTATTTCTAATAAAATAATAGTTTGCAATCTCGAAGTAGAAGTACTCGACAAACCTGTGTTTGAATACGACCTTGATATTTTTCTTTAATATCCTATACTATAGACGATAAGGTACGCTTGCCTTCATCGGATATAGAATTGGAGAACATCAACAACATTCCTCTCTTAAATTCATAAATCCGTAAACACATAATTTTTATATCGCATGCGTCAGGCGTTAACAATAATGCCTGGCGTTGATAAGAAATTTCTTTTGCTGATGTTCTGTTGTGTGCAGGTTTATGGCTTCTTCCAATGGACACGGGGTTCGTGCCAGAAAGTCCCCAGCCCGTCCACCACAAGAGTCTTATCAATCTTATATGGGATTGAAAAGGAAATTGTTAGTGTAGGCATGGTGTTGCAAATAGACCTCCCACGTCATGCTCATATTCAGAACCTCCTAGCTACATCAGGAGTGTTATCAGTGATTACTGGAGACTGTTTTTCAACAGATTTTGTTTGGGAGTTTTATAACAATTTGGTTGATCCTTCAGAAATAGAACTATATGGAGGTGTGATGCCTCTGATTCAGTTTGAGATTGTCTCGATTACACATGAAGACTTAAGGAATCATTTTGGGTTAATAGAGAGTAGGAATCGTCTGGATGTGGTGGAGAAGTGTAGGGCCGAGCGAAACTGGAAACAGGTGAATTCTATTCTACATGGGAAGGAGATAAGAGAGCAGATTACAGATGTTTCTTCACTTAGGGAAGAAGCATTCATAATTCAAGATATTTTGTGACACACTGTAATGTTGAAGTCCAGAGATACAAAAAAGATCATTGCACAGCTAAGTATTGTGACTTACCATATTATGCAAGAAGAGGATTTTGATATGGCAGATCTTCTACTCTCACAGATTCGTTATACGTTTAAGTTAAAGGATCCAAGGAGGTCTCATCTCAACACACTACCCTTAGGAGGAATCATACAAAGGGTGGTGATGGAGAAGTATCCATCTATAATCAGAACTAACTATATTAATGATCTAGTCCTGGAGCTTTATTCTACTTCAACCATTCGAGTACCTCGGTCACGAGATATACCATAATCCTCTCGACCACCCCTACGATGAGGTGTTTCACTCCGTGAGACAAATCAGGAGCATCAGGAGTCGTTTGAGGAATTCAAGGAGAATGCGACACGCAGAATGTCACGGATCGAGAAAATGGTGTGATATATGATCAAGGCCCTTAAGTTGAAACCGACACTAGCAGAGGAGAGGGATTGGGACGTTCCCGTGGAGGATCCACCACGCCACTTGACTCACCGTACTCGAAGGTCAAGAGATCGAGGAAGTACAAGTACTGAGTGGACAGATTCTATTAGTGAGAGTAGAGAGTTTTAGAGTGCTTTCTGTTATGCAGTAGTTAGTTTGTAGTATTCGGACAAATTTGACTAACGCCTGGCGTTAAGTCTTGCGCCTAGTGTTAGCTGTTATCATGTTTTTATCTATTTTGTGAACTGTTTCTGTGTTATGTTCTCATTTTCATTTAGGCTTTCATAGTTATAATTTTGATGCAAAAAGAATCACGTAATCTTTGGTGGATTTTGTAATGTAAGACTCTCAATAATATTTTCATAGACATTGGATTAGAATACTGGATTATAAGGAAGTAATAGTATGACACTCTAGTCTTAAAGTTGTTCAAGGAATTGTAATGACAAGCGTTGGTATGACGTTTTATTTTATGAACTTTGTATTTTAAAAAATGACAGAAATATGTAGTATATATAAACGAACGTATTTTAGTAATTTTTCAAAGTTTTAAAAGAAGGAACACAGAATATTGGATATTTGAGCTAACATCGGCGTTAGGTCTTAGCGCCTGCGTTAGCTCACAAAGAGTGCATATTTTACTCGTATAGCCTAGATTTTCTTCGATTTCACTTTCGATTTTGCTCAATTATGTTTGAGCAATGTAAGACATGTCTAATGAAGTGAAAAAACAAGAAGAAATCGCAAAATGTTGCGAAAGTTAAAATTTTAGATCATGGGGTCCAACAACAACCTTAATTCTTGAGTTTTGCATAATCATTTAATATTATAGGATATGCCAAAAAAATGATTGAACAAGACAAAATATGCATGATTTTAGTGATAGTAGATTGATCATTTATAAATGAAAACTTGACTTTTACTTTTGATTTAATTTAATTTGTAAACTTCATTTAAGCTTTAGGGGACAAAGTCAAATTTCAAATATTATATTAGATGACCATGGCATGATGGCTTAAAATAAAAAAAACATTAAAGCATATCATGAAGTAGAAATTTGTATATTCTATTTTGAAAGGATTCTACTTCATGCATTTGATGATACCTAATGAATTTGAGATTTAGGTATCCAAAGAGGACCAAGTGGGATAGTTCTTTTGGGTACCCTAATACATCGTGTATGCATTTGGGAAGGCAAGGATGGGTAGATCTATTCATTTGAAGTTAATATTTTATTTTTAAGTTTGGGTCTCCATTCAAATCTTGGTTTAATGTTATTCTTATGCATCAAATTTTCAATGCGATTAACTTGAATATTTGGATAAGAATGATTTTCGAGTTTATTAATTAAAGGAAAATTGTTTGCATTTAATTTTAAATTTGGAGAGGATTGACATTGTGACTTATAGCGTTTTGGAATTTCATTAAAAATCTTTTGATGTTTATCATTTCCTATGTTTGGCTTAATCAAATTAGGAAGGTTCATATTTAACTTGCTTTTAAATTTTTTTTGGAATTGTGAATGTATGTTTTGAGAGTTTTTCTTTATGATTTCCTCAAGCAAGTTAATTTTCATTTTTAATTCATTATTCTTAATTTTAAGATTATGTCTAGCTTTATTATAAGCAATTGTGCTATTTTTAAGAGTGGTGACATTAGATTCAATGTGAGTATGATAGTCATTTCTTAATTCCTTAAATGTTTCATCCATCTCTTTAATTTCAATTTTATAGTTTTTACAACTAGAACAATTACTTTTTAGAGAGGAGTTTTCTAAACATAATTTTTCATTTTGTTCTTTTACAAAAATAAGATCTTTTTCAAGTTCCTTGTAATTATCTTTTAATTCATTATATGAGTTACAAGGTGATGCAATTTTAACTAAAGAGCAAGAGTGAGAACTAGGTAATTTCAAATTTGATTTTACATTAACATTAGCTTTTAACCATTTATTTTCTAAACATAATTTCTTATTAGCAATTTTCAATTTCTTTATTTTACGTTTAGCATTTTGTAGCATATGTAATGTGTAAATGGAATTTGTCACAAAAAGAGAAGGCGTTGATTTCCTTACATAGCTATCGAAAGAGGCAAGATTTGAACAAATAGTACTTTTGACATATTTTTGGCACTCCTCTTCCAAAGATAATATTTCTTCTTCTCTTCCTCTTGATGTGCACTCCATTGATCCATCAGGAGAGGAGCTTTCTTGAACATCCGTGCAAGCTTGTATGTTCTCCAAGTCTTGCGTTTGTTCCGTACCTACAGAAGGAGAATCATAAGTTCTTTCAAGAAAATTCCAAATTTCATATGCGGTAGGTAAATATAAATAAGTTTGAAAATATTTTGATCTAACGCAGAAAATAGACTATTTATAGATTTTGCATTTAAAACAATTTCGTTTCTAGTTAATACGTTAGGTGGCTTTTCAATAGTAATATTCCAAACTTCTTCATCTAAAGCTTTAAGAAAATTTTTCATTAATATTTTCTACCCTTTATAATTTTTGCCCATAAATAAAGGTGGTGATAATACTTTTTCATTTATATTAAAATTTTCCCCACTAGTAGAAGCGAGATCATGATCAAGAGATGCCATTATTCCTGGTTGTTAAGCCAATTTGGAATAACTTGCTCTGATACCACTTGTTGGATCTTGAGGCGCCCTTAGAGGTGGGGTGAATAAGGGTTTTAAAAACTGTTGGGACCATTGTCCACAATGTCTTAGATTTGGAGAAGTGCATTCCTAAGTCAAAGATATATCTCAGAATGTATTTGATATACTTTCTAGAATCTTTGTGCAGAAGATCAGGTCAGGCAAAGTGCTCAAGGAATTCATCCAAGTTCACAAGCGTCGAGACACCACACATCGCTCGACACCTGTGACCCAGAAGCGTCGACTCATGTCTACTGCTCAAAAAGACAAGGTCGTCGCTGAAGTTCTGAGACCAAGTTTGGAAGCGTCGAGCCAAGGAATGTCGCTCGACGCCGTGGAATGAGAAGAGTCGACCAAACTTTAGTTAGCTCTACGCCAACAAGAGGAGTCTCGATATGAAGGCACAGTTAAGAAGCGTCAAGCCCCTATACATTGCTCGACTCCTGCAGATAAAATGCGTCGAATGACTGATGATTGCTCAATGCCTAAGAAGGAGGAGTCGAGAGTTTCAGTCTAAGAAGTATGTGTCGAGTATCTACATATCGCTCGACACCTAATGGAAAAAGCGTCGACAGAGATGCACAGTGCTCAATGCCTTTTCTATAAAAGCTCTGAGCTTAGAAATTTCATCTACAGCTAGCTGAGCCTTTATTTCTTCTGAAGCCATTAAAGACCGTTGAAGACTTAGCGTCGTGCTGGCGTGGAGGAGCATAACAGATGTTGCAGATGGCAGGTTATAAATAGAAGGCATGACCTATGGGTTTAGTAGAAGTCGATCATTCTTATTTTCGAAAGCCATTATCTTCTCCATCATTTTGAGGGAAAGTCTGAGAAAGAATCTGAAGAAGTCGTCTCCTCTTTCAGAGCTATTCTAACTTGAAGAATTCTTTCAGCAATCTGGTGCTGATACATCTTTCTGAAAAGAGAAGATTAAGAAGGAAGAATCTATCTTTCTAAGAAGAAGAACAGTCATCACAGCCTGATAAATCAAGAAGACCAAATTGCTGCTGCTGATCTGTTGAAGATTTCTGTCTGATCATTCAGGCAGATCAAGAAGACTCAACACTTTGAAGAATCTGAGTCTAAGTATTTTTATTATCTTTATCAATCCCTGTAGGGTCTGAGTTGTCAGATCTGAGTGTAGGATCTGTCAAGGATCTGAGTTGTAAGATCAGGTGTGATCTGAGTTGTAAGATTCAGGGGTGAATCTGAGCTGTAAGCCAATAATTATAAAGACTGAGGTAGGATCTGTGGAGATCTGAGTTGGTAGGATCTATGGAGATCTGAGTTGGTAGGATCTGTTGAGATCTGAGTTGGTAGGATTTGTGAGATCTGAGTTGGTAAGATCTGCTGAGATCTGAGAGAGTAAGATCTGTTAAGATCTGCTGAGATCTGAGAGAGTAAGATCTGTTAAGATCTGAGTCTGTAAGATCTATTATGATCTGAGCTGTAAGACCTGTTTGTGGTCTGAGATCTGGAGGAGATATAAACCCTATCTAGCACACTGCCAGAGGGGAGAAGGGGGAAAGTGGATTACCCAAGATAGGGGGAACCACTATAAAATTCTGTGTGTTTTTCTGTGTGTGTTCATTTTCTTGAAAGCTCTGATCATTCTTTTAGGTTATAATCAAGAACTGCAAATAGTTTTTAAAAATAACCTATTCACCCCCCCCCCCCCCCCTCTAGGTGATTAGCTACCCTTAATTAAAGTCTTTCAAAAACTTATGTTATATTTTGAAATATTAGAAACGATAAGAGATTAATTTAGTGATAAACCACACAAAAAGAAGAAATCATGTAATATAAATGAGAGACATGATTTTATTAACTTGAGATATAAGATTGCAAAACTTGATTTCTTATGACGCTAGAAATCATAGGCGATAAAGTAAAATCTCTTTTTATTTTCAATATCGACTCGTATCTGTTGGATCTTACGGCGCCCTTAGAGGGAGGGGGTGAATAAGGAAATAAAATTCTTTGTAAATTTTTACTAAATTTGTTTAGAGAAACTTAGAACAAAATAACAATTTAACTTAAAGAAGGAAACAATTGTAATTTGCAATTCTAAAAATTATGTCAAATGATAGAAATCAAGTAAACACAAAAGAGACATGATTATATTATATGAAAAAGGTGTTTACATAAATTTGAATTCCATATCGCTAGAAATCGAGGGCGTACAAATATAAATTTCTTTTCCTTTTTTATACCGACTTGTATCCCCACGAACTGGTTGGCTTTAGCCTATCCTTCCCTAGATAAGGCATCAAGCCGCACTAGCCAAACCTTCCCCGGATATGGCCTCGAGCCCCCTAGATCTAATCACCTAGAACCAGTCGCCAACACAAGGCGAATTTCCCCCTAAGTCCTACCCAGACCTAGTCGCCGACACAAGGCGAATTAACTTAACGATTACAAAAATTATGGAATGAAAATAAATATAACAATAATGAAACTCCCTATATGAGAGCTCTGAAGATGAGGGTGAAGGATCGCTGTAGCATAAGCGAGGTTGAAGTGATCGTTCTTCGGATGCAGCGTGGTGGCTTCCTTCTCCAGAAATCCTCTTTGAATTTGAGTGGGAGATGAACTTTCGGCAGAGTAGCAGCTCTGGAAATATGGCACAAGTAATCTCTCTGGAAGTACTAGTTGAAACGAGAGAGAGCCCACCATTTTATAGAACTTGACGATAGCGCCTGTGGTAGCTCTCTAGCGCCTGCGGTAGCGTTTGTGTGGAGCGGTTGCGAAACCGTCGGCGGAGTGGCACTGTGCACGAACTTGAGATAGCGCCAGGCGGTAGCGCTAGCGCTGGCGGTAGCGGTTGTGAAACCGTCGGTGGCGTGGCAGAACAAACTTTCGTCGAGCAAAATTTTTGTCGAACGAAATTTTCGTCGAACGAAAATTTTTGTTGAACGGAGCTTCAAGTTCGTCGAACGAATTTTTTGTCTAACGAAATGTTCGTCGAACGAAAAATGTCGTCGAACGGAGCTTGAAGTTTGTCGAACAGAAATTTTTGTCGAACGGATTTTTCATCGAACGGAGCTTCAAGTTCATCGAATAGAACCTGAGCTAGCGCCTGGCGGTAGCTCTAACGCTGGCGGTAGTGCAGTCTTCCAGATTTTTTAATTCAGCTGCTTTCTGCCTGTGGACTATTGCACCTATAGTTCCTGCACACTATAAACTACAATTTGGGATTTGTTATTCTCAAACAAAGGGATGTGACACACATGTCCAACAATCTCCCCCTTTTGATAATAACAAATCCACATAGCAAGAAATCAACAATAGTGTTTATAGTATAAGATAAGCAAGATGATAGTCCAACTATAGTATATGATAAGCATGATAATGTGCATACTCCCTCTATCTTAATGCTCCCCCTACATAAATGCAATTTATGTTTTACTCCCCCTAAATGATAGATTACATGAATTATTCTCCCCTTAATCTTCAATATTTCTCCTATATAGAATTCTTCAATTAATCTCCCCCTTTTGGTATTATCAAAAGAAGGTGGGGTGAGGGTAGTAAGGAGGCATTTCTTAGAAATGATAAAGCATGATCGAGCTTTTAAATATAGATAATGATAAAGATTTTAAGCATAGTATATAAGAGATTTCAAATAAAAAGATAAGAGTTGTAAGCAAGCGGAAGATTATAAGAAACATCTTTTTGTAAGCATGAGAAAGCATAAGTAAAAATAGGAGTTATAGTTCAAAATTGAAAGATGTTTTAACCTTTTTGAAATCTCAAAGTTTTTCATAAAGATACCAAGCATGAAATGAACATATCAAAAAGAGATTATACTACAATGTTACTTAATTTTAAGTTCAAGAGATACCAAAACATTGTAGAGATCATGTTAGGTTATCTAGTGCATGTTTTATATAAAGAGTAGTATAGATAAAGCATTAGAATCCAATACTCATGAGAAGAAGTGTTATGAAAGAGAATGATGTGCACATAAGTGTATTTTGGGCAATGTTAACAATTGATTTAAATCAACAAAATATAAGACATATGTAAAGTAAAGTGCACAATAAAACACAAGTAAATTACTTTCACACATTTTTAATGCACATAATTTATAACAAAGTGGTGTAATAACCAAGGTTTGCATAAGACACTTTACTATTCTTTCCAAGGTGCTCAACCTCACAATGCTTATGAAGACTTATCAGGAGGTTCAAGTAGTGCTTGGTGGAGTTATATTTGTCTACATATATAATTCTTTGTTCACATTTGTGAGACAACATTCTCCAAATACACTTGTTTTGCAAACCCAAATTTTTAACTTAACCACTTTTCTAAATTTCATAAGTGCAATTCAAATGTAGTGTAGGCAATAAACTTATGCAAGTTTTAATTCATTGTACAAATACAATATACAAGCAAGCATTTTTAGATTTAAACACACATGTTTATTACCAAAATAAGTGAGTGAAAGGTATCATTATCAATCATAATACATTTACTCATACTTAGAGGCATGCTAAGCTTGGTTCTACACATATTTTTCAATACAATTGATGCACTTTAAATAGATATATCAAAGCATGATAAATAAAACAATGTTCATAGTAATTTGAAGGAATAAATTTTAACATTGTAAATAAGTCTAAATGATAGAATTCATTCATGCTTGATATTAGCAATAAAGATCATACAGTTTTTTTTGTTGTTTTGAAAACTTTTTAATGAAATAAACACAAACAAATTTTTGTATTTTTGAATTTTGAACTTTTGTAGTTGATTTTTCATAATGCAAATAAAAAAAAATAGACAGAAACACAAAAATAAATTTGTACATATAAACTAACATATTTTGTGTTGATTTTTAGAAATTTTAAAAAACTGAAAAATCACAAACCCACGCTAGCGCCGGCGCTAACGCTAGCGCTGGAAACAGTACATGATTTTTTAAGAATTTTAAATTTTTGATTTTTGATATTGATTAGGGGTCTTAAGAGTAGTCTTATGCAGAAATTGTGTAATATTCAGAGATGTCTTGATTGCTCAAATTGCATCAAACATTAGTGTTTTACATGTTATTCATCCTAATATGTCTAAGACTCCTAATTCCAACCTTAACATTTGAAACCTTGCATCGGGAAGAGGTTTAGTAAATATATCAGCAAGTTAAGAGTCCAAGCCAATGAAACTAATCCTTACATTTTCCTTTTTAATGTGATCCCTTATGAAATGATGACGCACATCTATATGTTTGGATCTAGAGTGGTGTACCGGATTATTTGTGAGATCAATGGCACTTTTGTTGTCACATTTTAGTTCAATATTTTTTAGATGAAAACCAAAGTCCTCTAAAGTTTGGCTCATCCATAGTGCTTATGCACAACAACTCCCTAATGCAATGTATTCGGCCTCCGTGGTGGAGAGTGCAACCAAATTTTGTTTCCTACTAGATCATGCAACTAATGAAGGTCCTAGAAAATGACAAGTACCACTAGTGCTTTTTCTATCAAGTGAACAACCGGCATAGTCCGAGTCGGAGTAGCCATGAAGTGTAAATGAATTATTGTGCGGGTACCATAATCCTAGTCTAGATGACCCAATGAGATAACTAAAAATTCGTTTTACCGCTTTTAAATGAGAATCTTTTGGATTGGCTTGAAATCGAGCACATAAGCATACGGCAAACATAATATCGGGTCTAGTTGCACTTAGATAAAGTAGAGATCCTATCATACCTCTATATAAAGTTTGATCTATAGAAATTCCTGATTCATCTTTTCCTAATTTTAGTGATGCACTCATTGGTGTAGAAGCATGTTTAAGGTTTTCAAATCCAAAACATTTAAGCATATCATGGACATATTTAGTTTGACATACAAAGATACCATCAATTCTTTGTGATATTTGAAAACCAAGGAAATAAGAAATTTCTCCTACAAGACTCATTTCAAATTCATTTTTCATCACTAAAATAACTTCTTTACACATCTCTTCATTAGTATATCCAAAAATAATATCATCAACATATATTTGTAGAATAATTATATCATCATTGTTGTGCTTAATGAAGAGAGTATTATCCGCACTTCCCATAATATAACTGTGCGTTAATAAAAATGATGTAAGTCTTTTATACCATGCACGGGGCGCTTGTTTTAAACCATAAAGCGCTTTCTCTAGTTTATAAACATGATTTGGAAATTTTTCACTAATAAAACCGGGGGGTTGTTCAACATAAACTTCTTCTTTTACAAACCCGTTTAGAAAAGCACTTTTCACATCCATTTGAAATAGTTTTATTCTTTTAAAGCTTGCAAATGCTAGAAAAATTCTTATAGACTCTAATCTAGCAATGGGTGCAAAAGATTCATCAAAATCTATCCCCTCGATTTGAGAATATCCTTGTGCTACTAATCGTGCTTTATTTCTAGAGATTCTTGACTCACCATCTAATTTATTTTTAAAAATCCATTTTACACCTACAACCGGGTGATTAGATGGTCTTTCAACTAATTTCCAAACATTATGTCACTCAAATTGTTCTAACTCTTCATTCATAGAAAAAAACCAAAATTCATCATTTAAAGCAGTAGAAACGTTTTTTGGTTCTATTTCGGAAACAAAACAAATATTTGAAAAAGATTCATGAAGAGAAGAGCGAGTCCTTACCCCGATGGATGGTTCACCAATTATAAGTTCCCGTGGATGATCCTTTATGAATTTTAAGATGCTTGGAGGTACATATTCATCTTTCTTGGCCTCCTCTTCTTCTTCTTTGGAAGGTTCTTCATCACCATGCTCCAAAGGAGGTAATAGATCATTCTCTTTGCCTGCGGAAAGTCTTTCTATACAAGGAACAAGCTCATCAAATTTCACATTAATTGACTCTTCAACTTTTCTAGTTCTTTTATTAAAAACTCTATAAGATTTACTAGTTGAAGAGTATCCAAGAAATGTTCCTTCATCACATTTTTCATCAAACTTTCCCAAGCTATCTTTTGTATTGAAAATAAAGCATTTACAACCAAAAACATTGAAGTAAGATACATTAGGCTTCTTTTGAAAATAAAGTTCATATGGTGTGAGATTTAAAGATGGGCGAAGCATGATTCTATTTATAACATAACATGATGTGTTTACGGCTTCGGCCCAAAAGGACTTAGGTAATTTATATTCACATAACATAGTGCGTGCTAGCTCTTGAAGTGTCCTATTCTTTCTTTCTACAACACCATTTTGTTGTGGTGTGCGTGGTGCGGAGAACTCATGTTTTATGCCTAACATATCACAATAAGATGTAAATTTTTCATTTTCAAATTATCCTCCATGATCCGAGCGAATGCATTTAATTTTTAAATCACTTTCATTTTGAATACGAGTACATAATTTTGAAAATTCACAAAATGCTTCGGATTTGGATGAGAGAAATATTGTCCAACAATATCTAGAAAAATCATCTATTAAAACATATGTATATAATCTACCACCAAGACTTGCGGTGCTAACGGGACCAAAAAGATCCATATGAATTAATTGCAAAGGTCTTGTAGTAGAAATAACATTTTTACTTTTGAAAGAGGATCTAGTAATTTTACCTTTTTGACATGGTGAACAAAGTGAAGGTAAATTTCCATTTAATCTAGGCAATCCTCTAATTAAATCTCTTTTAGCAAGTTTTACAATAAGCTTTGTGCTAGCATGTCCTAGCCTTCTATGCCAAAGTTCGAGTTCATCATTTTTGGTAATAAAACATTTTAAAGCTGATTTTGAAAGATCATGAAATGAAACTATATAAACATTGTGTATTCTTGGTGCAGTTAGTAAAATATTGTTTGTAATAGGATTAGATATTTTGCATAGATTGGTGGAAGATTCAAATAACACATTTAATCCTTTATCACATAATTGGCTAATAGAAGTTAAATTGTGTTTTAATCCTTTCACATAAAGAACATTAGATATAGTAAAGGATTTGTTACCAACTATACCAAACCCATGATCCTTCCTTTTCCGTTATCACCAAATGTCACGATCCCTCCCTTCTTCTACTCTAGGCTAAGAAACTTTGCTTTATTGCCCGTCATGTGCTTGGAGCATCCTGAATCCAAGTACCACACGTCTTCATTGTCCTTAGCCTGCCTGCACATCTAGAAAGAAGATGAGAGTAAAGATCCGGATACTCAAGTGGTACCACCCATAGAATAAGTGGAAGCCTTAGGTACCCAGATTTATTTTAAAGCATTTTGTTTTATTCTCCTGCAAGAACTAGATGTGTGACCTAACCTATAACAGTTTGCACACGAAATAAAGGGGGTTGAGACCCTTTTCTGGAATATTTTCTTGCTGGAATAAGTTGGATTTACAGAAGAAAAACATTTTGAAAAAGAAAATTCAGGTTTCTGGTATGAGGTGCTAGCGCCGGCGTTAGTGGCTAGCGCCGGGCGGTAGCCCTCACCTCGATATCCGAGCCCAAATTTTCCAGAACCATGGCACTGGTTCCCTAAAATCATTTCCAGAGATTTTTGGCCTATTCCAAATTTTTTAATGGCCATGGTGAGATCATGAACTTGTGCTTTAAGTGAACAGTTTTCTTTTACAAGCATGACACACCTATTTTCAAATCCTTTTTTATTATTTTTGATTTGCAAAAGAGAGACTTCTAATTTCCTTTCTAATTCTCCCTTCTCTTTTGTAAGAGTTTTGGCATGAGAGTGGGCTTTAGAAAGTGACTCTTCAATATCTTTTGCCAATTTAGTGGAGTGATCACATTCTTGGCAAGAAACCTTTCTCTTTTCTAAAACAATTACCTTTTTGGAAAGCTTTTGATTTTCTTTAATAAGAGATTCATTTTCATGATTTAATAAAATACTATCTTTCATATTTTTATCAAAAGCTTTGCAAGTTTCAAGGAATTCATTAAAGAGTTCATCATAAGTGGGAGGATTTACCTCAGTGTCACTAGGAACACTGGTGTCGTCGCCGTTATTTCCATGTACCATGAGGCACATGTTTGCTTCCTCATCTTTGCTTGATGAAGACCCGCTTGATTCTTCGGAGGAGGAGGAAGAGGTGTCATCCCATGTCTTTGTGATGAGTACTTTTTGTACTCATCTTTTAATATAAGTTTAATATATTTTTAATATGGAATTATATAGTTTTTATGCTTTTCTTATTAAAATTATTATCTTTTCAATTTTATAAACTAACTTAAGCTTTTTCTGTATATTTCAGGTTTTTTGGACGCATTGGACAAAAACTTCAAGTACACACCCAAGGTCACGGGCGTGACCATGGGCGTGTAACCTGCGCGGTGTTCCAGACCTGTTTCCGCCACCACAGGTGCGTTCCGTGAAGAATTCGCCAAGTACACCCCCCAGGTCACGGGCGTGACCAAGGGCGTGACCCAATGTCACGGCCGCGACTCACCGCAAGCATCCAGAATCAGCCTGCCACGTCAATTAAATTTACACGCCCCAGGTCACGGGCGTGACCAGGGGCGTGACTCAATTCCACGGGCGTGACTCATCCCGCGCCACTCCCCGCTTCTTCCCGCCGAAGATTCCCGCCAGCAGCACGTTTTGAAGGTTACACGCCCTAGGTCACAGGCGTGACCTAGGGCGTGATGCGCCCGAATCGCCTGCATTAATTCCAGACTGCGCCCTTTCCGCTCCGAGATGATCGCGCGCCTTACACGCCCTTGGTCACGGGCGTGACCGAGGGCGTGTACCCAGAATTATCAGCTATAAAAAGCCAGCTCCAGCAGATGTTCAGGAGGAAGTTTTGGAGACGAATTCTTAGGTTTAGAACTTTCATTTCTTGTATTATTTTTATGTTTTAAGTAGTTCTTGCAATCATCTTTCTTTATGCAATTCGCATTTTCAATTAAATAGTTTGTAGCTTCCCTTTTCATAGTTTGTAATTTCTCCTATCAATAAAATAGTTTTTTTTCTTATTCACTTATTTCTCATTCTTCTCCTTCTTCATTGTTTTATTTTCTTTTTGCAACCCAACTCTAAGTTTTAATTGATAAGATAATAGAGATTTTCTTGAAGTAAGAGTACTCAACCGCCTCGAGTCTAATACGACCTTGGTTTTTATAACCTATACTACATTCGATACGGTACACTTGTCGTTATCGTTTGCAAGCATAGTTTTGCGCATTAAGTTTTTGGCGTCGTTGCCGGGGACACGGTTGATATTTCGAAAAAAGAAATATTTATTAATTTTATCGTTCTCTTTCTTCTCCCACTTCTCTTTAAATTTTAAAAAAATCTTAAAAAACGTAATCTAAATTCTCGGAAAGGACGCTTTGGGCTTGAATTCCCATCATAGCCTCTAGTACCTTGCGAGCCCTTCACCGGGTTGACCTTGGGAAGTCCGGGACTAATTTAGCCCGCTTTTTGAAAAAAAAATTATATAATAAAAATATTTTTAAAATTCCATTCATTTGAGTAAAGGTTGTTTCCTTTTTATTTTTATTATGCAATCACTTGAATTGGCCGTAAAAGTTGCCGAGCTTCAAAGCCAAGTATATCTTTTGGAAGCGGCACAAAAACACCAAAATTGATGTTCTTATTGTAATGCGCCTCATCAAAGTGAGGAATGTTATTTACATTCATATGCTCAAAATAATTATTATGAAAATAATTTTTCTCAATATTATGCAAATAATTTTGACAATAATTATGATCATAATTTTTTCTCTTTTAATGAAAATAATTTTTCAAACTTTGACGAAAATAATTTTTCTAATTTTAATGAGAATAATTTTTCGAATTCTAATAATTTTTCTTCTTGCTCTGAAGTAGATTCTTCTTGGTGGCAAGTCACCCGGATAATTTTCGGGGCAATGAAGATAAATCTTCAGATCCAAATTTTTGTTCTTCTTCTTTTGTGCCACAATTTTCTTTCTCTAATTTTGGGGAAATTCCGCAGATCCAAATAGATACTTCCCCCCAAAATTTAGAGGAAAATTTTTTTTCATCTAGTGCTTTCTCTAATTTTCACGAGAATAATTTTTCGGCTTCTAATGATTTTTCTTCTACCCCCGAAGTAGATTATTCTTGGTGGCAAGGTCACCCGGATAGTTTTCAGGGCGATGAAGATAAATCTTTAGATCTGAATTCTTGTTCTTCTTCTTTTGCGCCGCAATTTTCGTACTCTAATTTTGGGGAATGTCCGCTTTTTCAATTTGATGCTCCGCCCCAGAATTTAGATGAGAATTTTCTTCCTTCTAGTGCTTTTTCCTTGTCTTTGGAAAATTTAGTTATGGAGGACCATGTGCTTTCATGTAATCCCATAACTTCCTTTACCAAAGATGAAGAAAAAATCTCTTACCAAGAAATTCTTAATGTTTTGGGTACCCCGGATGAACTAGAAGAAGAACAAGTTTCTTCCCCTACTTCACCCGGATCTTCTTTTCTTTTTCATGAATTTTCGCAAATGTCTTCTATTTTAATTCAACCGGAAATTTATGAAACTTTAGTGTCCGAAAATCTTATTCCGCTTGGTAATGCACTAGATTTTTTGAATGAAATTTTTATTTTAGAAAAGGAACAACCAAAGCTTAATTTTATAATTTCGCAAGCGCCTCCTCCTTGCGATAATTTTTCTGAATCGTTTATTTGTGATTCTTTAGATGCCAATAATTTTCAGGTAGAAGATGAGCCGTTGCTACCCCAAATAATTGATGTTCCATATGCCGCTCATCTTTATAAATCCAAATCACCTCAGGTATGTATAGGTGATTTGGATTTGCATTTTCAAGATCAAAGACAAACGAAGAATCACATGTTAAGCGGAGGAGTAGCCGGGCGACTGACGCTGGCACATTCACCTACGCGTGAATTAAGGGAATTACCTGTCCACTTCTCTTTTAGGTTTCCATTTTCCTAACACTAACCATCTAGCTTAAAGACGGGAAAAAGAAAGCGCTCTTGGGAGGCACCCCTTGCTTATCTTTAATTTAATGTATTTTTTTTAAAAAAAAAGTTTGTTTTCTTTCAAGTGTTCTTCATACTTAGTTTTAAACATTGGGGACAATGTTTAATTTTAAGTATGGGGGTGTAGCTTTGCTTTCTTTATATTTCTATTTATAGTTGGAAAAAAAAAATTTATTTTTAATCTAAAAAGTTAAGAAAAAATTTGCTGAATTTTTATACTTACTCATTTGCAAAATCCTTAGTAGATTTGCTTTTGTTTAGTGTAGTAGGGAATTTTTTATACTTCATTAGATTTCGAATTTTGGAATAAAATTGTTGACTCATGCAGTGTTCCTAGTTAAACGCACGCGTTTGTAGAATTCTATGTCAAATTAACTATTCAGCATAAAATTAGATTTATGTTTTTCTAACTACGAAAAAAAACAATTCTTGTTTTACTTTTACCTTGAATCCGGTAGAATTTGAGAATAATTCAAGTGAGTATGTAGAAGCTTGCTAGAGAAATATTACACATTTTGAACGGAAGGGTGTCCTTTCTCGATGTCTAGAACTTGCCTCTAGCGATTCTCGAAGCATTTACATAGTTTTGTCATAGTTTTTAGAAGTGATTTAGGCCACCTTTTGATCGTTTGTGCCTGTTTGCCCACCTTTTTAAATTTTTCATTGCTTAAACACTTTGGGCCTTACCTTATTTCCTTTGCTACCTCCACCTTTCATTTTCACCAAAGCCAAAACATCCAGCCCATGATCACACTAAATAATTGAGATTTATTAAAATTCTGCAATGGGTTCAATTGTGAAAATAAGGAAATTACAACTTCTTATTCGGAGCTATTATGAAAAAAAAGGGGATATAAAAAATATATGTGAAAAATTATTGGCCAACAGTGAAAAAAAATATATAAAAAAAAAGAAAGTATTCATGGCCTCATTTTTGAAAAAATATGAGAGTTTTGCTTCATAACAACTTTTATGCGAGGTTTAAATTTTGGATAATTTTGGGTAACTCTCACCTTGGTTTAGTGTGATTCTTAGCCGTCATATTCTTTCTTTTTGATTTCCAAATCCAAATCATATACCTAAGCCAAGTTTCACTCCTAATGAAAGCCCTTTTGATCTTTAAGCTATAACATTATACTTGTGTAGTGGAGAGAGTGCGACCGGGCAAGCCTATGGCCATCGTTATTGATGGACTTCTTTGGAGGCTATCCTGAAACTCAATTTTGGGTAATATTGATCTTAGAAAACACGCTACCCTCTCCCTGAATAGCATTCTAGAATTTGCCGAACTTTCAATTTAAAAGTAAAAGCAATTTGTTAATCCGCATTATTGAAAATTATAAGCTAATCATTATGCTGAATAGATCTTTCAACTAGGATCTCTACACGTAGGCGTAAGACTTCGCGTTTTTATTCCTTGAGTTCAAAATTCTTTTCTAGTATTTAAATTTTTCTACTCCTATGAAAAGTTGTTTGCTCGGGACTGGCAAACGAGTAAGTATGGGGGTGTTTGATGAGTACTTTTTGTACTCATCTTTTAATATAAGTTTAATATATTTTTAATATGGAATTATATAGTTTTTATGCTTTTCTTATTAAAATTATTATCTTTTCAATTTTATAAACTAACTTAAGCTTTTTCTGTATATTTCAGGTTTTTTGGACGCATTGGACAAAAACTTCAAGTACACGCCCAAGGTCACGGGCGTGACCATGGGCGTGTAACCTGCACGGTGTTCCAGACCTGTTTCCGCCACCACGGGTGCGTTCCGTGAAGAATTCGCCAAGTACACGCCCCAGGTCACGGGCGTGACCAAGGGCGTGACCCAATGTCACGGCCGCGACTCGCCGCAAGCATCCAGAATCAGCCTGCCACGTCAATTAAATTTACACGCCCCAGGTCACGGGCGTGACCAGGGGCGTGACTCAATGCCACGGGCGTGACTCATCCCGCGCCACTCCCCGCTTCTTCCCGCCGAAGATTCCCGCCAGCAACACGTTTTGAAGGTTACACGCCCTAGGTCACGGGCGTGACCTAGGGCGTGACGCGCCCGAATCGCCTGCATTAATTCCAGACTGCGCCCTTTCCGCTCCGAGATGATCGCGCGCCTTACACGCCCTTGGCACGGGCGTGACCGAGGGCGTGTACCCAGAATTATCAGCTATAAAAAGCCAGCTCCAGCAGATGTTCATGAGGAAGTTTTGGAGACGAATTCTTAGGTTTAGAACTTTCATTTCTTGTATTATTTTTATTTTTAAGTAGTTCTTGCAATCATCTTTCTTTATGCAATTCGCATTTTCAATTAAATAGTTTGTAGCTTCCCTTTTCATAGTTTGTAATTTCTCCTATCAATAAAATAGTTTTTTTTCTTATTCACTTATTTCTCATTCTTCTCCTTCTTCATTGTTTTATTTTCTTTTTGCAACCCAACTCTAAGTTTTAATTGATAAGATAATAGAGATTTTCTTGAATTAAGAGTACTCAACCGCCCCGAGTCTAATACGACCTTGGTTTTTATAACCTATACTACATTCGATACGGTACACTTGCCGTTATCATTTGCAAGCATAGTTTTGCGCATCACTTTGCCTTTAGCACCTTCCTCTTTTCTTTCCCTTTGTGCCGTTTCTCCTTTTTCTCCTTCAAGAATTTTGGGCATTGGCTCCTTATGTGCCCCGTCTTCCTACAATGATAGCATTCTGGTGGAGGTCTCTCTTCTTCATTGTCTCTCTCTTTTTCCTTCTTTGAAGATGACCCTTTCCATCTTTCACCCTTTTGGAAATATTTTCGAAAGGTGTTTCTCCTTTCCGGATTGCACATAAATTTTCGGAAGTTCTTCACCAAAAGGCTTTCTTCATCTTCATCCTCATCCTCTTGGCACTCTTTCATTGATTTTAGTGCCAACGCCTTCTTCTTTGGCTCCTTGTTGTATTCATCAAATTGGATTTTGAGTTCTACCTCATGGGTTTTGAGATTCCCAATGAGACTCTCAACTTGGAGCGTTCTTAAGTTGTGCGACTCCGAAATAGCCGTCACCTTCGGGTTGAATTTTGGAGGAAGAGAACGAAGGATCTTACGGACCAAGTCGTCATTTGAGAAGGTCTTTCCAAGAGCTTTTGAGGCATTAACGATCTTGGTGAAGCGCGTGTACATACCATCAACATCTTCGCTTTCATCCATTCGGAATTTTTCATATTCCGACTCCAGTTGGAAAAGCTTGGAATCTTTAACCTGTGATGTACCTTCATGAGTAACTTCCAAATGATTCCAAATTTCATATGCAGTAGTACATGCAGAAATTTTATTAAATTCATTTCTATCTAACGCACAAAATAGAGCATTCATGGCTTTTGCGTTATTTTTACATTTGAGTTTATCCCGATCATCCCATTTATCTTTGGGTTTTTCTAACATAACCTCTCCAACTACAAATGTAGGAGGAGTGTATTCTTCTTCTACCAAGTTCCAAACCTCAATATCTAGGGTCATTAGAAAACAACGCATCCTATTTTTCCAATAATTATAATCTGGCCCAGTAAATAGTGGAGGTCTACTAATTCCCTGGCCCTCAGAAAAAGCGAGATCATAAGACGCCATTATTCCTGGTTTTTAAACCGTTTGGAATAACCTATCCTCTGATACCACTTGTTGGATCTTACGGCGCCCTTAGAGGGGGGTGAATAAGGGAATAAAATTCTTTGTAAATTTTTACTAAATTTGTTTAGAGAAACTTAGAACAAAATAACAATTTAACTTAAAGAAGGAAACAATTGTAATTTGCAATTCTAAAAATTATGCCAAATGATAGAAATCAAGTAAACACAAAAGAGACATGATTATATTATATGAAAAAGGTGTTTACACAAATTTGATTTCCATATCGCTAGAAATCGGAGGCGTACAAATATAAATTTCTTTTCCTTTTCTATATCGACTTGTATCCCCACAAACTGGTTGGCTTTAGCCTATCCTTCCCTGGATAAGGCCTCAAGCCGCTCTAGCCAAACCTTCCCCGGATATGGACTCGAGCCCCCCTAGATCTAATCACCTAGAACTAGTCGCCAACACAAGGTGAATTTCCACCTAAGTCCTACCCAGACCTAGTCGCCAACACAAGGCGAATTAACTTAACGATTACAAAAATTATGGAATGAAAATAAATATAACAATAATGAAACTCCCTATATGAGATCTCTGAAGATGAGGGTGAAGGATCGATATAGCATAAGCGAGGTTGAAGCGATCGTTCTTCGGATGCAGCGTGGTGGATTCTTTCTCTAGAAATCCTCTTTGAATTTGAGTGGGAGATGAACTTTCCGCAGAGTAGCAGCTCTGGAAATATGGCACAAGTAATATCTCTGGAAGCACTAATTGAAAGGAGAGAGAGCCCACCATTTTATAGAACTTGACGATAGCGTCTGCGGTAGCTCTCTAGCGCCTACGGTAGCGTTCATGTGGAGCGGCTGCGAAACCGTCGGCGGCGTGGCACTGTGCACGAACTTGAGATAACGCCAGGCGGTAGCGCTAGCGCTGGCGGTAGCGGTTGCAAAATCGTCGGTGGCGTGGCAGAACAAACTTTCGTCGAGCAGAATTTTGGTCGAACGAAAATTTTCGTCGAACGGAGCTTCAAGTTCGTCGAACAAATTTTTTGTCGAACGAAATGTTCGTCGAACGAAAAATGTCATCGAACGGAGCTTGAAGTTCGTCGAACGGAAATTTTCGTCGAACGGAGTTTTCGTCGAACGGAGCTTCAACTTCATCGAACGGAACCTGAGCTAGCGCCTGGTGGTAGCTCTAACGCTGGCGGTAGTGCAGTCTTCCAGATTTTTGAATTCAGGTGCTTTCTACCTGTGGAGTATTGTACCTATAGTTCCTGCACACTATAAACACACGACAAGCAAGATCAAATACAATTTGGGATTTGTTATTCTCAAACAAAGGGATGTGACACACATGTCCAACAGTATCCCTATGAACCGGTTCACTTTAGCCGATCTCTCCCCAGATAGGCCTCAAGACGCTCTAGTCAATCTATAACCAGAAAAGCCTCAAGCACCCCCTAGATCTACTCCCTAGACCTAGTCGCCAACACGAGGCAAATTTCAGCCCTAAGTCCTACCCAGACCTAGTCGCCAACACGAGGCGAATTCACTAACCAATTACAAATATAAATATAAAGGACAAATACAAAAGACAAATATAAACTCCTTATGAGGTAATCTGAAGGAGACGCCGAAGACTCACTGAAGATCATTGAAGTCCAAGCGTGCGTTCTTCGGGTTGAGTTAGCATGTTGATCCAAGCCTCCTTCGATTCCACCTTTTGAAATTGAGTGGGAGATGTGTTGGTCTCGAAATACGGCCCTCTCAATATTTCTGAAGTGCTAGAATTGGGCTCTAATCAATCAGTGGTTGGAGAAGATGAAATCCACCTTTTTATAGGACTGAAAGCTAACGTTGGCGTTAAGACTTAACGTCGGGCGTTAACTAGTTTAGAAATAACTTGATAGCTCGGATCTTCAAAATAGGATGGAGATTCTGCAACTTTGGAAACATTTAGTTTAACACTGGCGTTGACTCTAACGCCTGGCGTTAAGCCAAATCATTCCCAAAATGTTCCTGCAATCACGACAGCTTCCCTCCATTCATTTTGCATCTTGGCAGGAACAAAAGTTAACGCCGGCATTAAGAGTTAATGTTGGGCGTTAGCTATCTTTCTTTCTTTTCAGCTTGAGAGCAAGTCCAGACTAATAATGCAGCAACCTAGTGTCATGGATGTTCAGACCTGAATGCTAAAAACATAATGGCAAACAAGATCAAATACAAATAGGATTTATTATTCTCAAATCAAAGGGATGCGGAAAACCATGTTCCAACAAGAAGGTCATGCACCTTCCCAGAGTTTTTGGAAATGAGGGGACAAAAGATCTGATGCAGCAACACCAACAAACGGTGAGGATTGAGGAGGTTCATGCCTGGTCAGAGGAGATGAATGAAAGGCAGAAGGGATATCCCGAGCTAAGCGATGAGGACTTGGAATATCTCTATCCTTGAATTTCAACAGAAAAAATATGTGCTTCCGAACATTGTTTTTCCTTTATGAATGGGTGGTATCAATTTATAAGATGACGACGCTTGATATGTACATAGCCTCGATGCTGACACGTTGACCAGGCTCCCACCAAGCTAGCAGGGCCATAGGATCGCTCGGTGGCAGGAAGGTTTCAAAAGGTACTTAGCCTCGATGCAGACCCGCTGACCGGGTTCCCACAAAGCTGGCAGGGTCGTAGGATCGCTCGGTGGTAGGAAGGTTTCAAAAGGTACCTAGCCCCAATGCAGACTCGCTGACCAGGCACCCACCAAGCAGGCAGGGTCGTAGGATTGCACGGTGGCAGGAAGGTTTCAAATGGTACTTAGCCCTGATGCAGACCCGCTGACCAGGCTCCCACCAAGTTGGCAGGGTCGTAGGATCGCTCGGTGGCAGGAAGGTTTCAAAAGGTACTTAGCCCCGATGCAGACCTGCTGACTAGGCTCCCACCAAGCTGGAAAGATCGTAGGATCGCTCGGTGGCAGGAAGGTTTCAAAAAGTATTTAGCCCCGATGCAGACCCCCTGACAAGGATCCCACCAAGCTAGCAAGGTCGTAGGATCGCTCGGTGGCAGGAAGGTTTCAAAAGGTACTTAGCCGAGATGCAGACCCGCTGACCAGGCTTCCACCAAGCTGGCAGGGTCGTAGGATTGCTCGGTTGCAGGAGGGTTTCAAAAGGTACTTAGCCTCGATGCAGACCCGCTAACCAGACTCCTACCAAGCTGGTATGGTCTTAGGATCGCTCGGTGGCAGGAAGGTTTCAAAAGGTACCTAGACCCGATGCAAACCCACTGACCCGGCTCCCACCAAGATGGTAGGGTCGTAGGATCGCTCGGTGGCAGGATGGTTTCAAAAGGTACTTAGCCTCGATGCAGACCCGCTGACCAGGCTCCCACCAAGTTGGCAGGGTCGTAGGATCGCTCGGTGGCAGGAAGGTTTCAAAAGGTATCTAGCCCCGATGCAGACCCGCTGACCAGGCACCCACCAAGCTGGCAGGGCCGTAGGATCGCTCGGTGGTAGGAAGGTTTCAAAAGGTATTTATCCCCGATGCAGACCCGCTGACCAGGCTCCTAACAAACTGGTAGGGCTGTAGTATCGCCCGGTGGCAGAAAGGTTTCAAAAGGTACTTAGCATATGAAGGGAGCAAAGGGGGTCGAGTGAAATACCGTGAGCTACTCGCCGGCCGAGATCTCGCCCACTTGCCAATTTAATACCGCTCGGTGAGTTGGAAGCGAGTCTCGCACGAGTAGAGGTAAGGCCTGCCTTTCGATTTAAGGAGAGTTGAGCAGGGAGGGTGGTCAAGATTTCGGCCCACACATGGCTAAATGAAAATTGGCATACGGACGAACGAGGCCTTTGAGCCAGCGCTAGGTGGCAGGATGCAAAGAAAAAGGGCATACCCCAAAGGCTGAAAGGGAAGCAGGGGAGTGCCGACTCAATCTAGAAGTCGCCCAGAGATAAAAGGGAAGCAGGCGAGGTCCAGCTCCATCAGGCACTCGCCCGCAGATGTGCGGATAGCAGGCGAGTGTCGGCTCCATCAGGCACTCGCCCGAAGTTAAAAGGTAAGTAGGCGAGTGCCAGCTCCATCAGGCACTCGCCCGGGGATGAAATGGAAGCAGGCGAGTGCTAGCTCCATCAGGCAGTCTCCTGGATATGTGCGGATAGTAGGCGAGTGCTAGCTCCATCAGGCACTCACCCAGAGTTGAAAGGGAAGCAGGCGAGTGCCAGCTCCATCAGGAACTCGCCCGGAGATGTGCGGATAGCAGGCGAGTGTCGGCTCCATCATACACTCTCCTGGAGTTCAAAGTGAAGCAGGAGAGTGCCATCTCCATCAGGCACTCTCCCAGAGATGTGCGGATAGCAGGCATGTGTCGGCACCATCAGACACTCGCCCGGAGATGAAAGGGAAGCAGGCGAGTGCCAGCTCCATCAGGAACTTGCCCGGAGATGTGCTGATAGCAGGCGAGTGCCGGCTCCATCAGGCACTCGCCCGGAGTTTAAAGGGAAGCAGGCGAGTGCTAGCTCCATCAGGCACTCACCCAGAGATGTGCGGATAGCAGGGGAGTGCCGGCTCCATCAGGCCCTCGCCCGGAGTGGTATGTGGTATATCTCCAATCTCTCCGAACCACGAGTTCTCCATTGTTTTTTTCGACCCCGTGCTGAGTCCGAAAAAAGCGGGGATTGTGTATAACCCGTAATTCGTCGAGGTCAAGGAAGATCGAGGGCGGCTTGAAAGATCTCGCCCACCTGGGGTGAGGGGAGAGGACCTCGCAGGTGTGTATGGCTCAGCAAAATCTCAGGTTGCCATCTCCGCAGGGCCCCGGAAGTGGGTAAGGGCTCGCCGCCTCACAACAAGCGGGCTGTGAAGGTGAAGCGCGTAGGGGCTCGCCGCTTCACGATGAGCGGGCCGCAAGGGGGTCTTCGAGCCAGGATGATATCTGTGCGAGAGCAAAACAGCTATGGGATCAGTGCTTTTGGGGTGCATTTAGCAATGGCGAGGAAAGGAAGGGCTCGCCGCCTCACGCAAGCGAGCCAGACAGGTGTATATGGCACCAAGGGCTAGCAAGTGGTGCCCTCATGGGCCACTCAAAGAAGGGGATCTTGCGAGCCTCGCTCGCAGAAGGACTCGCGAGTGGCGCATGGCGAGGCGAGTGGGGGCTCGCCCCTACTCGGAAGAGGAGATCTCGCAAGCCCAGCTCGCGGGGAGAGATGTGAGTGGCGCCTTCACGGGCCACTCGCCCAGCAAGGGTCTACAGGTGCATTTACCCTGATACCCTTGGTGGTCTTCCCATAGCCTCTTAGGACAGTGGAGTTTGGCTGTTAGCAGACCATTTTGGGGTGCGTTTAGTAAATCCAAAAGGCAGATTCCCTCTATTAGCAATCTAGAAGAGACAAAAAATATGTTTGTGGACACCCTTTTCAAGGCTTCAATCAATAAAAGACGTGTAAAATCACAAAAACATCGGGCTTTATTTATGCACAAAACACTATCCTTTAATTAAATTCAGATGCATATCACAATTTACAGCATTTTGGATAATTGGTGCCTTTTCAAAAATAGAAAAATAAGTTATAGAGGAAGGGAGTGGAGCTCGTTGGCCGGAAAAGGGAAGGAGGTGGTCGGTCAGAGAGGATCACCAACCAGAGTTGTCGGAGGAGGGAGAGGAGATCGGAGAGGAAGCTTGATCTCGTCCTGCGGCTGCACGGTTCATGGGCGATGGCGGTTCGTATAACATCCCCAAACTACTAGACCTCTAGGAAATTTTTGTCATCACAAAGTCATGCAAAAAATAGGATAAGTGACTTAGGGTTCCTTGGTGACAAGTTGAATGGGTGGAAAACACATGGTGTGCACTTAGCCACCATGGGCCACCCAAATTTAAGGGGAATTCAAGGGTAACACAAAAGGGCTAAAGCACCTTATGCATCACATATAACCATGGGAACCCCCCTAGGTTGAATTAAAGTACACTAGGTGGCCTAAAAGGTCCCTTGAACCCAAAATGTGTTGGCTCCCTTAGAGTGGTGGGGTGAATAAGGGTTTTAAAAAAATATTATATTTTGATATACTTGAAAAACTAAGAGATTAAAATATAGATTTAGAATGAAGATCTAGATTGATTTATATTGAAAGAAAAAATAATTATCAATTTAGAGAAATGAAAAACAAATCAATTTTATTACCCAAAGAGAGAGATGATTATTATTATTCAAATTGATTACAATACTAGATTTCTATGATGCTAAAAATCATAAGCGAATAATAAAATCCTTTTTGTTTTCTATCCCGACTCGTATCCCCACGAACCGGTGGCTTTAGTCTATCCTTTGCCCGGATACGGCCTCAAGCCGCTCTAGCCAATCCTTCCCTGAATATGGCCTCGAGCACCCCCTAGATCTACACCCTAGACCTAGTCTCCAACACGAGGCAAATTTTTGCCCTAAGTCCTACCCAGACCTAGTCACGAACACGAGGCAAATTCACTAAACGATTACAAGAAAAGATGTGAAATAAATAACAACAATATTAAAAACTCCCTATATGTGGATCTCTTGGAGAAGTATACGAAGACCCGCAGAATATGATCATAGTTGATGTGGTCTTTCATCACGATGATGGCGCATGTTGAAATCTTCTCCACGGATCTCCTTAAGCCTTCATGGATTTGTGGGAGTATCTCTCTGAACCTTCCTTTATATGAAGTGGCACGAAGCTCTGGAATTTGGGAGTAGGAGTGGATGAAGAAGACGGATCCAAGGTGTCCTTTTTATAGCCTTGGATTTAGCGCCTGCGCTATCGCTACCGTCGGCGCTATTCCAGTTTAGGAAATATTCTCCGTGTGAGAATCCTTCATTGTAAGCAAGTTTGTCACCTTCCTCTATTGCTTTGCACTACCGCCTGTGCTACTTGATACCTCCTGCGCTAGAGGCTACCATCTGCATTAGATGTTATCGCCTGGCACTATATTCTTCTATAATTGCTTTCCAAAATTGCTCTAATCAGAGCTAGCACCTGCGCTAGGTGCTACTGTCGGTGCTAGTGGGCATGTTGGAATTCTGGCTTCCATCTTGGGGGCAACGTTAATATGTTATCCTTGAATCATATGGCTTTGTTTCCTACACACTTAAACACACATGATCAAATACACGTAGGATTTATATTCTCAAACTTAGGAGATGCGGAAGATCATGTTCCAACAAACTCCCCCTTTTGATAATAACAAATCCATTAATGATAAATGAGAGCATTAATATATAATCTTGATGAAACCTACTTGTGTGTGTGAGAGAGAGATGACTTAGGATAATTGTTGATTTTAGTATTTAGAATTGCTCCCCCTATGTGAATGCTCCTCTTAAATGTAAGATATCATCTTAATCATTAGTCATGTTAGTTTTCCCATTTGATAGCGATTAATATTTATCATGTTAGTTCTCCCTCTTTTGTTATTAGCAAAAGTGGGCAAGGATGCAATAGACATAAAAAGAGGATTTTTTGATAAAAAGATAAGGCATGATCGAGCTTTTTAGAGGAAATGAAATGATAAGGAGTTTTAAGCCTAATAAGGTAATG
Organism: Dactylorhiza incarnata; assembly: GCA_033032865.1. Taxonomy (NCBI): domain Eukaryota; kingdom Viridiplantae; phylum Streptophyta; class Magnoliopsida; order Asparagales; family Orchidaceae; genus Dactylorhiza; species Dactylorhiza incarnata. The sequence continues at coordinate 12,046,965 of JAWHQI010000015.1, forward strand.
ATTTCCAAGGAACTATTCTACCCAGATAATATATCTACACCCTAGCCCCGTACTAAGCGACGGATGGTCATGAGGAGCGGCATACATGTCGTTGGTTGGGGTGTTAGTCCCATATGCAAACACTAGAGAATAATCAGCCTAGCACTCTTTCCCCCCAGTGCCTCGCAAGGCCCCACTAGAACACTCCCCAGTTAAGAACAAGACATGACTTAGAGGTTAGGTTATCTAATGTCTACAACCCTACGCACCCGCTATGGTGAGATATGTAATCATGGGATAATAATCATTGGAAACAATAAGCATTTGAATCTAATGATAAGTTTATAGCTTATGGGTTTATATTTTTATTTAAATTTTTAAAAAAAACTCACATAGCTATTTTGAAATCCATTAATGAATTAGAGTTTTTAGCATAAAAATGATATTCGTGTTAGAACAACCAATATAAGTTTTTAGCAAGTCTACCACTTGTTGAAAAGGAATTTTGAGTTGTAAGACTTTGATATAAGCATGAAGCGCAAGGTAAAAAAAAATATGGTGATGATGCGGAAGACTTATAAAAATACAAGAAACATCTTTTTGTAATCATGTCTATTCATAAGAAGATATATGAGTTAAATCCCAAAAAGAAGGATGTTTTTGTAAATCAATTTGCATTTAAAATCTTTAAGTTTGACAATAAAGTAACCAAGCATGAAATAATGTTATCAAAAAGAGATTACTGCAATGTTATTTTAATTCACAAATTCAAAATATACAAATTTTTGTAGAGAGCATGCTAGGTTATCTAGTGCATTTATATATAAAGAGTAGTATAGAATTTAGCATTAGGATCCAATACTCATGAGAAGAAGTGTTATGGAAGATAATGATGTGCACATAAGTGTATTTTGAATAGAGTAAACAAATGAATTAATCAAAAATACAAGACATATGTAGAGTAAAGTGCACAATAAACATAAATAATTTTACTTCCACACACTTCAATGCACATAGAAAAATATACACCTACCAAGGTGCTTTGCACACACAATACTCATTAAGACTTATCAGGGTGCAAAGTAGTGCTTGGGGGATCACATACCTTATTTTTCAAATATATATTTGTTGGAGCTTGTGTTCCACTTCTCTTAGTTTGAGAAATAACAAATCACACTATGTATTTGATCTTGCTTTTGTTTATAGTGTGTAGGTACTAAGTTAAATTCCCTATGTACAGGATGATGATTCTCTGAAAAGAGAGATAACACCCCGCGTTAGTAGTTAACGCCCCGCATTAACTTTCGCCAAGAAGAAGCCATCGAGATGAAATGTCATCGAGAAGGAATCCGTCGATGTCACGACCCGTCTCGACAAGAGTCATAGTACGCTTCGGGGCGGGTCGTGATGCCACAGGCATGGGCGAAAAGAAATCCATGCCTGCTAAGGAGAAAACAGAAATACTACAAATAGTTTTAAAATAGTTACTTTTGAGTAAAACAGGTTGATTTATTGCAGAAGCTTTAAAACATGATAACTTGAAACAGGTGTACATGCATTTTAGTAAAAGCTCAAGATACAAGTTCTGGAACAGAAATTATGTAGTGAACATTGCAAATGAATGAGCATGCAAAACATGTCAAATTCTAGTATATATAATATTTAGCCTAGCAGTTGTCCATGAATCAAGAGAAAATGGCTGATCGTAACTACTACATAACAGAAATGTCCGACAGTAAAAGAAATGAAACATAAACACAAAACCTGAAACTTGACACAGATCGTCCTCAGAGAGCAGGCGGCGCAGGCACGAACACTAAGGCAAATTCCAAAACAAGAAGGAAAAGCCTCAGAACATTGGAATACACAAGAGCAGGCAAAATAAAATACAAGCAGGAGAAACAGAATATTTGTGTACCGCTTTTCATGAAGTTGAGCTAACAAGATAGACAAGCAAGTGAGACAAGCAGAAATATCTACAATTATTAGACTACTCCAAAGTATAGCCTATACATTTATTTTGCAATGACATAAGCTGTAATCGATGAAATGCGTAGGTGTTTATAGTGGGTGCGCATGGTTCACACTCAAGTCCAAGTGTAAGTCTTACTAGAATAAGAGTTTTTTCTACTTACCGTGACCATGCAAACAAGACGATGCACCACATAAACCCTAGTTTCCAAGATTTGCTTATGACACTCAGGATTTAAGTGATTCAGAAATTTATGCTCGCTGTGACCGGTCCTTTGTTCCCATTAGGGATTCAAGATGGAACCCTAGCTTTCAATGTTAACTTACGATATTAATGACTTGGCGCAGGATTTCGTGGATTCTAGCATATCAAGACATGTAACCAAGATACTGATTCAGATATACAAGAGTATATTTTACAAACGCGAAATGGGAGGAATCAAGTTATAGAACGTTATTTAACCAAGTCGTGGAACCAGACAGACATAAGAAACAAGATTTGATGACTCAAAGAACTCGATAGAGAGTTTTGAAACTTGCGGATTCAAGTATTCAAGAGTAATAAGATTGCTATATATCATTTTCTAGGATACCAAGCATTCATTCAGGTTGATCCATTTCAAGACACGATTAACTTCTAAGTAAATAAGTGTACGATCTGAATATGATAGAAAAACATCGATCATATATTTGCTAACCAGAAATCATTACTATTATTATCATGACGCTTGTTACACATGCTCAACAATCTACCATTCCTTGAATTGTCCATCAAATAAGGAATTCATTCCTCTAGGTGACTAATCAAAATAACACCATTCATGTTCACGAATTCGTGTCATTTCAAACACGTGAAACCTCAATTTATTAACAAGCCAAATCAGGGATCTAAGATCTAAATTTATTTGACGAAATATGGATTCAAAGGTGAAACATATATTTATAAGAACAAACACATGAATTGCAGCTCAATGTTTGCAAGAGAGAAGGATCTCTACTTGCCTTAAATGAGGCTAAAACTGACGGCGGCGGCTAGGCGGCGCAAGCAAAATTCAAAAATCATATTTTGAACCTGTTTAAGAACGATGAAATTGACATTGTACAACTCACTACGCAAACACAAGCATTTATACGACGAGGAAATTAAACAACGAGGGTTTAGCAAAAATTACCTCCCTCAAAAGAGAGGGGAGAAGAGATTCCACGCGGAGACAGAGACTTGGCGGCGCTTAGGTTGCGGAAACCCTAAATCGGAGAGGGACTTGGAGAGATCCCGCCAATTAGGGCGACGAATGGCGCCGGGGAGCACGAAAACCTAGAAATTAGATGGTTAGACGATCGCAAGGGGACAAAAATCTGAAACACAAGATATCCGAAATTTGGAGGTTAAATTCCAAGGAAATTAGGAAAAACTGAAAATCCTTACAAAAAATCCAAGAGGAGGAGGGTTCAAGCAAAACCCTAAGCGAAATCGGAGAAGAAGAGGGCTGCCGAAGGGAAGCAGAAACTGCTGGAGGCGGCTCCTTGGAGGAAAAGGAAGCAGAGGGGGAGGAGAAGGAGGATTGCCGGCCTGGGCAGGAGGAGGCGCAGGGGGCGTCGGCCAAGGGCACCAGCCACGATAGGAGCAGCAGGCAGAGGCGACGACCACAGCTGGAGGAGCAGGAGCTGCTGGCGGAGACGACGTTGAGCACAGGAGCGGGAGAGCGAGCAGGAGATGGGATCGAGAGACGGGATCGGGGTTGTGGGACCCCTAGCCGAGCGGGAGCGGGAGCGGCTTGCGGGAGACCTAGCAGAGCGATTGCGAGATTTAACTGGGGGAGCTGCTCGGGATTTAATCAGGGAGGGGGCTTGGGTTGCGATTAAAATACATACTAATAATAATAATTTGTTATTATTAATATTGCTATTACTAATTTATGGTTGTTACATTCTCCCCTACTTAAGAAATTTCGTCCCGAAACTTTCTGAGAATTCTCTGAATGGGGGATCTCTCATGGCGAAGATCCTGATGCCCTTTATTCCAAACAAGATTTGCAGGTCAAGACATGTTAATTAACTATGAATATGCTGAAACAGAAAGGAAGACAAGCGCGGAGACTTACCAAGATCAAGAGAAAAATTTTCGGATACTTGCTTCGCATAACAGATTCAAGTTCTCGAGAGAATTATTCAAACTTTTCATGCATTCAAAACACAGTTATCATCGGAAATGTTTTTTTTTCTTTCGAAGCTTGCGTACTTGATACTCTACGATCTTAGAGGGTATTGCCAGATACAAAGGTTTGGATTCAGGAAACACAAGAATTGCTTCACTCAGCTCGGAATTGAGGGATAAGACTCAGAAATTCTGGAGCGAAGAATCTTTGCACGAAGGGGGGTAACTTACTTGCAATGTTGACGCTTAAGAGCTAGCTAGAATGAGATACTGGAGAATCAGATGAGATCGATAGACAAGCAGAACAGGAAGCACTGATTACGAATACCGGAGATTTGAAACTAGAAATTCTAACACATTTCCTACTGTCAGGTACAAAAATTATATAATAATAACAGCATTTCCATTGGACAACTTTAGGTAATGGTCATGCAAGTGCAAAATTGAAATCATGTGCGATGTCAAGCAAGTAGTAAATCCATGCGTGTGCAATCATTATTGTTGTTCTTGGCTTCACACTTGTGCAATGATTTATGATATGAATGCAATGAATGGATACACATGTCATGTTAAGCGCTCATATCACTTAACATGTCATGCATATTAAGACTCTAATGTCAACGCACTTGAAAATATTAAACAGCCCATAACCATTTAATATTCGCAAGCGGTGTATATCCTAGTGGAAATTCATATGCACAAAAATGTTAAGTTTGCCCATAACCCCTTAACATTCGTGTGCATACTACTCATGCTTATGAGTGAGTGTGTGCGTGTTTCAGCCGTGAACAACACATAATGACAAGGTGTGCGAAGAAATGATGCATGCATAAATATTTCAAAAATAAGATTCAAAATATTTGATAATTATAAAATACTTTATCTTTAGAGCATAACCTGGCTCTGATACCAACTGCCACGACCCGTCTCGAAAAGAGTCAAAGTGCGCTTCGGGGCGGGCCGTGATGCCATAGGCATGGGCGAAAAGAAATCTATGCCTGCTAAGGCGAAAACAGAAATACTACAAATAGTTTTAAAATAGTTATTTTTGAGTAAAACAGGCTAATTTATTGCGGAAGCTTTAAAACATGATAACTTGAAACCGGTGTACATGCATTTTAGTAAAAGCTCAAGATACAAGTTCTGGAACAGAAATTTATGTAGTGAACATCGCAAATGAATGAGCATGCAAAACATGTCAAATTCTAGTACATATAATATTTAGCCTAGCAGTTGTCCATGAAACAAAAGAAATGGCTGATCGTAACTACTACATAACAGAAATGTCTGACAGTAAAAGAAATGAAACATAAACACAAAACCTGAAACTTGACGCAGATCGGCCTCAGAGAGCAGGCGGCACAGGCACGAACACTAAGGCAAATTCCAAAACAAGAAGGAAAAGCCTCAGAACATTGGAATATACAAGAGCAGACAAAATAAATACAAGCACGAGAAACAAAATATTTGTGTACCGCTTTTCATGAAGATGAGATAACAAGACAGGCAAGCAAGTGAGACAAGCAGAAATATCTAGAATTATTAGACTACTCCGAAGTATAGCCTACACATTTATTTTGCAACCACAAAAGTTGTAATCGATGAAATGCGTAGGTGTTTATAGTGGGTGTGCATAGTTCACACTCAAGTCCAAGTGTAAGTCTTACTAGAATAAGAGTATTTCCTGCTTACCGTGACCATGCAAACAAGACGATGCACCAAATAAACCTTAGTTTCCAATATTTGCTTATGACACTCAGGATCTAAGTGATTCAGAAATTTAAGCTCGATGTGGCCGGTCCTTCGTTCCCATTAGGGATTCAAGAGGGAACCCAAGTCAAGGAGTTTCATCAATTAAACCCTAGCTTTCAATGTTAACTTACGATATTAACGACTTAGCGCAGGATCTCGTGGATTCTAGCATATCAAGACATGTAACCAAGATACTGATTCAGATATACAAGAGTATATTTTACAAACGTGAAATGGGAGGAATCAAGTTATAGAACGTTATTTAACCAAGTCTTGGAACATACATACATAAGAAACAAGATTTGATAACTCAAAGAACTCGATAGAGAGTTTTGAAACTTGCGGATTCAAGTATTCACGAGTAATAAGATTGTTATATATCATTTTCTAGGATACCAAGCATTCATTCAGGTTGATCCATTTCAAGACACGATTAACTTCTAAGTAAACATGTGTACGATCCGAATATGATAGAAAAACACCGATCATATATTTGCTAACCAGGAATCATTACTATTATTATCATGACGCTTGTTACACATGCTCAACAATCTACCATTCCTTGAATTGTCCATCAAATAAGGAATTCATTCCTCTAGGTGACTAATCAAAATAACATCATTCATGTTCACGAATTCGTGTCATTTCAAACACGTGAAACCTCAATTTATTAACAAGCCAAATCAGGGATCTAAGATCTAAATTTATTTGACGAAATATGGATTCAAAGGTGAAACATATAATTATAAGAACAAACACATGAATTGCAGCTCAATGTTTGCAAGAGAGAAGGATCTCTACTTACCTTAAATGAGGATGAAACTGACGGCGGCGGCGGCTAGGCGGCGCAAGAAAAAATCATATTTCGAACCTATTTAAGAACGATGAAATTGACATTGTACAACTCAATACGCAAACACAAGCATTTCTATGACGAGGAAATTAAACAACGAGGGTTTAGCAAAAATTACCTCCCTCAAAAGAGAGGGGTGAAGAGATTCCACGCGGAGACGGTGACTTGGCGGCACTTAGGTTGCGGAAACCCTAAATTGGAGAGGGCCTTGGAGAGATCCCGCCAATTAGGGTGACGAATGGCGCCGGGGAGCACGAAAACCTAAAAATTAGACGGTTAGACAATCGCAAGGGGACAAAAATCTGAAACATAAGATATCCGAAATTTGGAGCGCAAATTCCAAGGAAATTAGGAAAAATTGAAAATCCTTAACAAAATTCCAAGAGGAGGAGGGTTCAAGCAAAACCTTAGGCGAAATTGGAGAAGAAGAGGGCTGCCGGAGGGAAGCAGAAACTACTGGAGGCGGCTCCTTGGAGGAGGAAGAAGCAGAGGGGGGGAGAAGGAGGATTGCCGGCCTGGGCAAGAGGAGGTGCAGGGGGCGTCGTCCAATGGCATCGGCCACGATAGGAGCAGCAGGCGGAGGCGACAGCCACGTCTGGAGGAGCAGGAGTTGCTGGCGGCGACGACGTTGAGCGCGGGAGATGGGAGCGGGAGCGGGGGAGTGAGCGGGAGACGGGATCGAGATACGGGATCGGGGCTGCGGGAGCCCTAGCCGAGCGGGAGCAGGAGCGGCTTGCGGGAGACCTAGCAGAGCGATTGCGAGATTTAACTGGGGGAGCTGCTCGGGATTTAATCAGGAAGGGGGCTTGGGGTGCGATTAAAATACATGCTAATAATAATAATTTGTTATTATTAATGTTGCTATTACTAATTTAGGGTTGTTACAGTCGAGAAGCCAGAGACAACACCAGCGTTGACTCTTAACGCCAGCGTTGACTCTTAACTCCCGCGTTGAGTCATGATCTGCCATGATCCTGACGGTTTGCACACTCTCAGCAACTATCGTACACAATGCATAACGCTAGCGTTAACTCTTAACGCCAGGCGTTAGCTCTCGTGTCTATTTAAAGACCTGATCTCGTTTTCTCAAGAAGAGATGCAATCTAAGACTTCATTTTATACTTCAGAGAGATCATTTCATCCCTAATTCAGAGAGAACTCCCAACACCAACATTGAGGAACAAGAGTGAGAAGGAGATTTCCAATGGCAAATTTGAAGAAGGATACTCGCTTTAACTCCGACATGGTCATGGCGTATCTTCAACATCTCCTTCAGCGCTCTTCAATCTAGGGAGTCTTTTATTCTGATTTTTACTTTATCTTTTCATTTTTTTTGTAACAGTAGTGAATTCGCCGCCTTGCGTGTGGCGACTAGGCAGGGCTCGGTTTAGGTGAAAATTTGCCGCCTTGTGCATGGAGACTAGGTCTAGGGTAGATCTAGAGGGTGGCTAGAGTCCTTATCTTGGGATAGATAGGATATAACCAACCGGTCCTTGGGGGAAGGACCGGTGAAGGAACAAAAAGTGATTTTTAAGTTGTCACCTCTAGTTTCAAGCGTTATTGAAATTTTATCCTTGTAGCATTTTTGTGAAATATAAAATTCTTTTTCAGTATATCTAATTTTTCTGGAATTGTATTTCATAAAGAAAATCATTTTGAATATTTCTGTAGAAATATTTTTTGGAGAGATAACACCCGGCGTTGACTCTTAACGCCAGGCGTTAGCGACCGAGCCAAAAAGCTTTTCTATTATTTAAAATCTGTAAGTTTATCTCAAAAACAGTAAACCCCTTATTCACCCCCCCCCCCCCCCTCTAAGTGCGCCATCAGATCCAACACTTGGTATCAGAGTGAGGTTATTCCAAAATGGTTTCACAACCGTTAATAATTGCGCATCATGATCGTGCTTTCGTTGAGGGTCAAGGAATTACTAGACCTCCACTATTTACCGAGACTGATTAGAACTATTGGAAAACAATAATGCGTTGTTTCTTAATTGCTTTAGATAATGATGTGTGGGGTATGGTAGAACAAAGTTACTCTCCACCAACAATTGTTGTTTGAGAAATTACTATGGAAAAACCAAGAGATTGATGGGATGATAATGACAAGTTAAGATGCAAAAATAACGCTAAAGCTATTCATGCTTTATTTTGTGCTTTGGATAGAACAGAATTTAATAGAACTTGTGCTTGCGAAACTGCTTATGATATATGGAATTTATTAGAACTAACTCATGAAGGTACTTCACAGGTCAAGGATTCAAAACTTTTCCAACTTGAATCCGAATACGAGAAATTCTGGATGGAGGCGGATGAAGACATTGATTCAATGCACATAAGATTTACCAAGATCATCAACGACTCAAAAGTACTTGGAAAAGTGTTCTCCAACGGCAGCTTGGTGAGAAAAAATCTACGGTCTCTCCCTCCAATGTTCAATCCAAAGGTGACGGCTATCTCGGAGTCCCACAATTTAAAGAAACTCCAAATTGAGAGCCTCATTGGGAACCTCAAGACCCATGAGGTTGAACTCAAGCTTCAACAACAAGAGTACAACTTTGAGCCAAAGAAGAAGGCCTTAGCATTGAAGTCAAAGAAGGAGGTTGATGGAGAAGATGATGAAGAGGATGAGGAGATCCTCTTTGTGGAGAAGTTCAAAAGGTTCATGAAGAATCCGGAAAGGAGAAACACCTTTCGGAAATACTTCATCAAGAAGGGATCTTCATCGAAGAAAGGAAGAGGAAGCGATGAGGACGATGATGAGCGACCACCACCGAATTGCTATCATTGTAGAAAGACCGGACACATCCGGAGCCAGTGCCCGAAATATCTGAAAGAGCGTAAAGAAAAGCGGCACATAGGAAAAGAGAAGAAGAAGGTCCTAAAAGCGGCTACATGGGATGACTCCTCCTCCGAGGATTCAAGCGGCTCATCCACTAGCGATGATGAAGAGGAAAATATATGCCTTATGGTAAAAAGCAACAAAACATCCGAGGATGAAAGCAATGTCCAAAGCGTCACTGAGGTAACTCACCTTACTACTTATGATGATTTATATATTGAATATTTACAAACATGCAAATTTTTTGATAAAAGTTTAAAAGATATTGATCTTCTAAATTCTGAAAATAAAGTTTTATTAAAAGAAAACAAAAAATTATCTAAACAATTAGGGAAAGAAAAGGTATCTTGCCAAGAGTGCAATCACTCCTTGGCAGAGTGAAAGAACTTGAAGAAGCTCTTTTTAAATCTCAATCCAATATTGAAATTCTTACTAAGGAGAAGGGGGATTTAGAAAGAACTTTAAAAACTTCTCTTTCTCAAATAGAGGAAGGAAAGAAGAGTTTTGCGAATCGGTGCGTTATGTTGGTAACGGAAAACACCACTCTCAAAGCTCGTATTCATGATTTAAATATAGCTATTAAGAAGTTTGGAGTTGGGCAAAGATCTATGGACATAATCTTGGCCAACCAATGCCATGGAAGTGCCAAATATGGCTTGGATATGGTTCTGGAAGCTATTGGCAGGCGTTAACTCCTAACGTCCGCGTTAGATATAATTCCAGATACAATAATTCTGTTAATAATAAATTCAAATGTTACCTCATTCTCCAGCAAGAGTTTATCCAAAACTTCAAAAAGGATCTCATCCCCTTTTATATCGTGTGCCAAATGTCATTTATTTGGACACACCTCAAACTCTTGTAAGAAAAAGGGCGGTAGTGTTATAAAGAAAATCTGGGTGCCTAAGGTTTCCACTTATTTTATGGAAGGAACCTCATGGGTATCCGGATATTTACTCTCATCTCCTTTTTAGGTATGTTGGCAGGCTAAGGAAAAAAAGGACGTGTGGTATTTGGACTCGGGATGCTCCAAACACATGACGGGAAACAAAGTAAAGTTCCTTAGCCTTGAGATGAAGAAAGGAGGGATGTTGACATTTGGTGACAACGGAAAAGGAAGGATCATGGGCATTGACACAGTGGGTAATGATTCTTTTTCAATCTCAAATGTTTTATTTGTAGATGGCATAAAACATAATTTATTTTCAATTAGTCAATTATGTGATATAGGCTTAAATGTATTATTTGAATCATCTACAAATCTTTGCAAAATTACAAATTCTAAAACAAATGATGTCGTACTCACCGCACCTAGGATGCATAATGTTTATATGATTGCCTTTAATGATCTTTCAAATTCTTCTTTAAAATGCTTTATTTCTAAAAATGAAGAATTAGAACTTTGGCATAGGCGCCTTGGTCACTCTAGCACCAAGCTTATTTTGAAATATCAAAAGATAAATTAATTAAAGGTTTACCTATGCTTAATGGTAAATTATCTTCTCTTTGTACACCTTGCCAAAAAGGAAAGTTTTCAAAAAATTTGTTTAAGAGCAAAAAATGTAATTTCTACATCTAGACCACTTCAATTAATTCCTATGGATCTATTTGGATCGTTTAATACTTCTTGTTATATCATTAATCGTGCCATGCTTCATCCTATTTTGAAATTGACACCTTATGAGCTTTACTTTAAGAGAAAACCTAATGTATCTTATTTTCATGTCTTTGGTTGTAAGTGTTTTATTTTAAGTACTAGAGATGCACTAGAAAAATTTGATAAGAAAATGTGATGAGGGGATTTTCATTGGGTAGTCTTCAACTAGTAAGGCTTATAGAATTTATAATAAACGAACTAAAATAGTTGAAGATGTTGGACATGTGTGTCACATCCCTTTGTTTGAGAATAACAAATCACATATTGTATTTGATATTGCTTGTAGTGTGTTTATAGTGTGCAGGAACTATAGGTGCAATACTCCACAGGTAGAAAGCAGCTTGGAACAAATTTTTGAAAGGAGCAGCGCTACCGCTAGCTTTATCGTTAACGCCAGCGCTATTGCTAGCGCTACCGCTACCACCAGCACTACTGCCAGCGCTATCGCTACCGCCAGGCGCTATCTCGAGTTCGTGCACAACGACGGTTACGCAACCGCTGCCGCTACCGCTACCGCCAGCGCTATCTCCGGCTACCGCCAGCGTTATCGCTACCGCCAGGCGCTATCTCCAGATCGTGCATAGCGCCACGCCGCCGACGGTTGCGCAACCGCTCCACACGAACGCTACCGCAGGCGCTAGCCACTACCGCTGGCGCTAGCTCCAAGTTCTATAAATTGGACCTTTGCTTCTCGTTTTGGCTATCCATCCCAGAGAGGTTGCTTGTGACACAAATTCCAGGTCTGTTATGCTGTCGAAGATGGATCTCCCACAAAAAGCTTAAGGAGAATTCTTGAGGAGGACTACGTCACGCTACATCTGAAGGACGATCGCTTCGACCTCGCTTATACTACAGCGATCCTTCATCCTCAACTCAGAGATCTCATATAGGGAGTTTTATTATTGTTTTTCATTATTTCCATTCCATACTTTTTGTAACCGTTTAGAGAATTCGCCTTGTGTTGGCGACTAGGTATGGGTAGGACTTACGGGGAAATTCGCCTTGTGTTGGCGACTAGTTCTAGGTGATTAGATCTAGGGGGCTCGAGGCCATATCCGGGGAAGGATTGGCTAGAGCGGCTTGAGGCCTTATCAAGGGAAGGATAGGCTAAAGCCAATCGGTTTGTGGGGATACAAGTCGGTATAGAAAAGGAAAAGAAATTTACTTTTGTACGCCTCCGATTTCTAGCGATATTGAAATCAAATTTTGTAAACACATTTTTATATAAATACAATCATGTCTTTATTTATGTTTACTTGATTTCTCTCCTTTGGCGTTATCTTTAATATATTGGTTACAAAGTTTTTCAATTCAAATTACTTTAACTAAATTGTTTATTTCAATCTCTTAATCATAAAACAATTTAGTACTTATTTCTAAAGATGAAAATTATGATATTCTCACAAATTAGCTAAATTGTTATTTTGCCTTTCTCATATTATAAAACAATTTAGTAATTTCCATAAAATTATAAAAAGATTTTTTATTCCCTTATTCACCCCCCCCCCCCCTCTAAGGGCGCCGTAAGATCCAACAAGTGGTATCAGAACACAGGTTATTCCAAACGGTTTAAAAACCAGGAATAATTGCGTCTCATGATCTCGCTTCTATTTATGGGGAAAACTTTCTTATAAATGAAAAATCTTTAGCACCACCTTTATTTGAAGGGAAAAATTATAATGGGTGGAAATTTCTTATGGAAAAATTTCTTAAGTCTTTGGATATGGAAGTATGGAATATTACTATTAAAATACCCCCAAGTACTTTAAATAAAAATGAAATGTTCTTAAATGCCAAATTAATGAATAGTCTATATTGTGCATTGCATCAAAATATTTTCAAACTAATTTATACACTTCCTACTGCTTATGAAGTTTGGAAATTTCTTGAGAATACTTATAGTCTTCCTTCTACAGATGATGAATAAGAGGAATTCATTATGGATCCAAGAGAAGAAATCGACGAGGAATTCCTTATGGATCCAAGAGAAGAAATCGACGAGGAATTCCTTATGGATCCAAGAGAAGAAATCGATGAGGACTCATGCTTGGAGGAAGAAAAATACAACGTCACAATGTTGGACTCATTTGTTGGCAACACATCAAGCAAAAGAGAAGACGGAAACTATAGCAAGGTAAGAAAATCTAAATCTTCTCTTTTTGTAACAAATTCTATTTCTACTTCTCGTATGCTTAAAATTGCTAAACCTAAAATTTTAAAGTTAAAAATTGCTAATTCCAAATTTCGTTTAGAAAACAAATCTTTAAAAGCAAACAATAATGTAGAATCAAATATTGATGTGATAAATTCTCTTTCACGCTCTTTAGTTAAAATTCCTATTCCTTGTCTTAATTGCAATTTATTAAAAGAAAAATTCAAGGAAATTGAAAAAGGGCTCTTAGTTTCTAAAGAACATAATGAAAAATTGATAGTTGAAAATGATGCTTTAACTTGTAAGTTAATACAATTAAAATCTTTTGTTGAAAAATTTCAAATGTCATGTAATGAATTTCATCATAAGATTTTGAATAACAAGGATAAATTAACTTACAAAATTATTTCTAAAAAGGATCATTTTCACACATTAAATCAAAAGGAGTTTAGTTTCAAAAAGAATTATGATCCTCATAAAATTCTTAAGAGTCCCTATTATAAGTCTCAATATATTTTCAATCATGACTCAAATTTAAAAACTCCTTTTCATGAAAATTAAACTATAAAATATTATCCTTCATATTATAAGAGTATGTTTATAAGAAAGAGTGGAAATGAAAATCATCAAAATAATAATCAATCATTTAAAACATATTGTAACCCACTCTTTCAACAATCATTTCTAAAGAAAGACAATCACTCTTATAAACTTTCAAGGAATCAATATAATAAAATTCATGATGATTATCAACATCAAACTACTTTGAAAAATAATTTGAATAAACATAAATCTCAAATGAATTATTTTTCAAACAAATATAATCATATTAAGATGTCACATAATCATAATATGAATTTGAAATATAAACAACCAAAGTATGAATGGAGGCCCAAAATTAAAAATGAAACACTAACTCCACTTGTAAAGGCCCATTCATCACTATCTCTCCAAAAGCCTACACGATGTATTTGGGTACCCAAAGGAACCATCCCACTTGGTCCCCTTTGGATACCTAAATCTCTTATTAATTAGTATCCATTCATTTGCATGAAGTAGAAACAAATAAAAATGTAATATCAATACTCTACTTCATGATATGCTTATTGTCTCTTTTTCTTTTGTTTATTTTATATTTTTTTAACAAACATGCTATGATCACTTTATATATCATGTAATATGACTTTCATATATTAAGCCCAATGTCTATCAAATCAAATTTGAATTAAAATTGAACATTAAGTCATATATTTTTTCAAAGTGATCTATCTCTCATCTTTGATTGTTCTTTATCCTTTTAAATCCTTTACCCTTAATTGTCTTGAATTATCATTAGAAATTGAATTTTGAAATTATTATCAAGACTATTGAAACTATTTTAAAAATTAGATTTAAATGGTTTGTTAAAGGGCTTAAAACTAAAAATTAAAATGCGCAACATTTTTTTATTCTATATTTGTTTGCTGCATATGATAGCCCTTATAATGAAGAACATTATCTAGAAAAATCGAAAACAAAAATTCATCTAAACGCATGCTTAATCTTTCAAAAAGCGAGTTTTTTGATCAAAACTTGAAATAACCATATCTTTTGATCCGCTTGTCCGATTTTCGCGTTTAATATCTTTTCGGAAAGAGCACAGAAATCTCCATCTATCGGCAAACTAAACTTGCCCATTTAAGTTTGTTTGGTGCTATCAATTTGCCCAATTTTAACTCTGTTTTTAAATGCTATCTTAGTTCGCTTGATTCGGAAATTTCTGTGTTTATGGATTTTTTTCATCACATGATATCCTATGTATAACTGTTTCATATATTAATTTAAATATTATGTGTGATGTGTGTCACCATTGTTTGCATGTAATTTAGACCTTAGAATCATCTTGTATCATTAAGATCAAATCAAAAGTTTAATCATTTCAATCTAGGTCTAAAGAAAATTAATTTGAGAACTTCTCATATTACATACAACATAATCTCCATTAATCCTATGTAATAACATTGCATTCAAACTCATTATCCTAGCATCGCCTTTAGTTTATGCTAGGTATAACATTTACTATGTTATTAAAATATCATGATAACTATGTGATTTGAAATTATATAGAATACTAAAATTCCAACAACCACATAGTTTATGGAGTAATCATTAGAATATTTGTGAATATTGTTTCATGAATCATATATTATCATGCAAAACCAAAGATCAATAAATTTAATTATTGAAAGCAATCTTATAAAATTCAAAATTAAACTTTATATATATGATCTTTGTCTTTTATATGATTGGGTGATCATCATTTTTCTAGACTTACAAATCAATCATGTTCTTTCAAAAGAAAATCACTATATCACTATATCATAAGTCTAGAAGGATTAGAATTCTCATACATCATGATGATCTAACATATATTCTATGCAAAATCTCTATCATCATAAATCATAATTCATGTTCTATCAAGAAAAATCTCAAAACAAGAATATCACCTAGGAATTATGAATCTTATGATACAAATATGAATATTGTTTTTTTTTCTTTGCATTAGTTGGTGTATGGATATGTTTTGATATTGATTGCATGTATCTCACATTTATATAGATTCTAGAATCAACTTTGGAATAATAAAGATACATCAAACTTAATCATCACTACACTCTAGATCTATAATTTGAAACTGCATTTTGGAATACATGCAATATTAATATAAATCTTATGACATGACATTAAACCCAAAACTCATCATTCTAGCATTGTCACTTATTGAATATTAGTAATTGTGCTAGTTATCTCATATCGTCATCTCATAATAGTAGAAAAGCTATGCGGATTTATATAACTCATCACATTAAACAAAACCCATAGTTTTTATATCAACCCTTAGATTTAAAATCATAGGTTGTCCAAAAGATTATTTCACATATGACTTCATATCTCACAATAGCGAGGGCGTAGGGTTGTATGCATTAGAGACCTAACCTCTAAGTAATGTCTTGTCCTTAACCGGGGAGGGTTCCAGTGGGGCTTTGCGAGGCACTGAGGGGAAAGAGTGCTAGGTTGAGCGTTCTCTAGTGTGTGCATATGGGATTAACACCCCAACCTACGGCATGTGTGCAGCTCCTCAGGCCTATCCGTCACTTAGTACGGGGCTAGGGTGTAGACATTTAGTCAGGGTAGTCTTTAATCTTAGGACATACTTATATTACTCTTTGCATGATCATTTTATTTACTTATCACTTTAATCATGCATATTTTGGGTTGTTTAATAAAAAATGTCCTCTTGTGTTTGCATAATCTATCTTTTTGAGCTTAAATGTTTTTGTAAAACACATGAATTTGAAAAAGCCAAAGTTTCATGCAAATTTGATCCACCTAGAGATCTCCAAAAATTCTGAAATTACAGCATGGAACTACTCTAAGGACACTTAATCAATATCAAAAATAAAATATTTAAATTCCTAAAAAATCGTGTACTGTTTGCCGCTATCACTAGCGCCGGCGCTAGCATGGGTGTCTGATTTTTCTGAATTTTAAAATTTCTAAAAATCATTAAAAAATATTTTAGTCTATATGTACTACTTTGTTTTTGTATTTCTTACATTTGGTATTTTTATTTTATTCACATTATGAAAAATCAACTACAAAAATTCAAAATTCAAAAATACAAAAATATGTTTTTGTTATTTGTGTTTTATTCATTCTATGAAAAATCAACTATAAAAGTTCAAAATCTAAAAATACAAAAATATGTTTTTGTTATTTGTGTTTTAATCCATATTTTGAAAAATCAACTACAAAAATTCAAAATTCAAAAATACAAAAATATGTTTTTTGTTATTTGTGTTTTATTCATTCTATGAAAAATCAACTATAAAAGTTCAAAATCTAAAAATACAAAAATATATTTTTGTTATTTGTGTTTTTATCCATATTTTGAAAAATCAACTACAAAAGTTCAAAATTCAAAAATACAAAAATATGTTTTTGTGATTTTCTGTTTTCTTTTTCTCATTAAAAATGATAAAACAACAAAAAAACTGTATAATCTTTATTGCTAATATCAAGCATATATGAATTCTATTATTTAGAATTATTTACAATGTTAAAACATATTCTTTCAAATTACTATGAACATTGTTTTGCTTATCATGATTTGATATATCTATTTAAAGTGCATCAATTGTATTGCAAAATGTGTAGATCCAAGCTTAGCATGCCTCTAAGTATGAGTAAATGTTTTATGATTGATAATGATACATTTCACTCACTTATTTTGGTAATCAACATGTGTGTCTAAATCTAAAAATGCTTGCTTGTTTATTGTATTTGTGCAATAAATTAAAACTTGCATAAGTTTATTGCCTACACTACATTTGAATTGCACTTATGAAATTTAGAAAAGTGGTTAAGTTAAAAATTTTGGTTTGCAAAACAAGTGTATTCGGAGAATGTTGTCTCGCAAATATGAACAAAAAATTATATATATGTAGACAAATATAACTCCACCAAGCACTACTTGAACCTCCTGATAAGTCTTCATAAGCATTGTGAGGTTGAGCACCTTGGAAAGAATAGTAAAGTTACTTGTGCAAACCTTGGTTATTACACCACTTTGTTAAAAATTATGTGCATTAAAAGTGTGTGAAAGTAATTTACTTATGTTTTATTGTGCATTTTACTTTACATATGTCTTGTATTTTGGTGATTTAAATCAATTGTTAACATTGCCCAAAATACACTTATGTGCACATCATTATCTTTCATAACACTTCTTCTCATGAGTATTGGATTCTAATGCTTTATCTATACTACTCTTTTAAATAAAAAATGCACTAGATAACCTAGTATGATCTCTACAATGTTTTGGTATTTCTTGAATTTACAAATAAGTAACATTGTAGTATAATCTCTCTTTAATATGATCATTTCATGCTTGGTATCTTTATGAAAAACTTTGAGATTTCAAAAAAGGTTACAACATCTTTACATTTTGAACTTAAACTCATATTTATAATTATGATCTTCATGCTTACACAAAGATGTTTTCTATAATCTTCCGCTTGCTTACAACTCTTATCTTTATATTTGAAATCTCTTATATATGCTATGCTTAAACTCTTTATCATTCTTTATATTTCAAAAAGCTCGATCATGATATATAAATGCCTCCTTACTACCCTCACCCCACCTTCTTTTGATAATACCAAAAGGGGGAGATTAATTGAAGAAATCTATATATGAGAAATATAGATAAATAAGGGGAGACTAACTCATGAAATCTATCATTTAGGGGGAGTAACACATAAATTGCATTTATGTAGGGGGAGCATTAAGATAGGGGGAGTATGCACATTATCATGCATATCATTTACTATAGTAGCACTTTTATCTTGATTATCTTATCTATAAACACTATTGCTGATTTCTTGCTTAGAGGATTTGTTATTATCAAAAGGGGGAGATTGTTGGACATGTGTGTCACATCCCTTTGTTTGAGAATAACAAATCACATATTGTATTTGATATTGCTTGTAGTGTGTTTATAGTGTGCAGGAACTATAGGTGCAATACTCTACAGGTAGAAAGCAGCTTGAAACAAATTTTTGAAAGGAGCAGCGCTACCGCCAGCGCTATCGCTAACGCCAGCGCTATCGCTAGCGCTACCGCTACCGCCAGCACTACCGCCAGCGCTATCGCTACCACCAGGCGCTATCTCGAGTTCGTGCACAGCGACGGTTACGCAACCGCTACCGCTACCGCCAGTGCTATCTCCCATTACCGCCAGCACTATCGCTACCGCCAGGCGCTATCTCCAGTTTGTGCACAGCGCCATGTCGCCGACGGTTGCGCAACCACTCCACACGAACACTATCGCATGCGCTAGCCACTACCGCCGGTGCTAGCTCCAAGTTCTATAAATTGGAACTTTGCTTCTCGTTTTGGCTATCCATCCCAGAGAGGTTGCTTGTGCCACAAATTCCAGTGATGTTATGCTGCCGAAGATGGATCTCCCACAAAAAGCTTAAGGAGAATTCTGGAGGAGGACTACGTCACGCTACATCCGAAGGACGATCGCTTCGACCTCGCTTATACTATAGCGATCCTTCATCCTCAACTCCAGAGATCTCATATAGGGAGTTTTATTATTGTTTTTCATTATTTCCATTCCATACTTTTTGTAACCGTTTAGAGAATTCGCCTTGTGTTGGCGAATAGGTCTGGGTAGGACTTAGGGGGAAATTCGCCTTGTGTTGGCGACTAGTTCTAGGTGATTAGATCTAGGGGGCTCGAGGCCATATCCGGGGAAGGATTGGCTAGAGCGGATTGAGGCCTTATCCGGGGAAGGATAGGCTAAAGCCAACCGGTTTGTGGGGATACAAGTCGGTATAGAAAAGGAAAAGAATTTTACTTTTGTACGCCTCCGATTTCTAGCGATATTGAAATCAAATTTTGTAAACACCTTTTTTATATAAATACAATCATGTCTTTATTTGTGTTTACTTGATTTCTCTCCTTTGGCGTTATCTTTAATATATTGGTTACAAAGTTTTTCAATTCAAATTACTTTAACTAAATTGTTTATTTCAATCTCTTAATCATAAAACAATTTAGTACTTATTTCTAAAGATGAAAATTATGATATTCTCACAAATTAGCTAAATTGTTATTTTGCCTTTCTCATATTATAAAACAATTTAGTAATTTCCATAAAATTATAAAAAGATTTTTTATTCCCTTATTCACCCCCCCCCCCCCCCCCCCTCTAAGGGCGTCGTAAGATCCAAAAGAAGAGTGTATACATGTAAGGTTTGATGAGTTTTTTCCTTGTGTAGATACTAATCATACAGGAAACGAAGACAAACCCCTTTCCCCTTTGGAGCATGAGTATGATGAATCGCTTGGAGAAAAAGAAGAAGAAAAGGAGGAAAAAGAAGATGAAATAGTAGAATATGTTCCTCCAAGCGTGTTGCACTTTACTAAGGATCATCCAAAGGAGCTTGTGATAGAAGAACCATCAAAAGGGGTAAGTACTCATTCTTCTTTACATGAGTCTTTTTCAAACCTTTGTTTTATCCGAAATAAAACCAAAAAACATTTCAACACTTTAAATGATGCATTTTGTTTTTTAGCTATGAATGATGAACTAAATTAATTTGAATGGAATAAGGTTTGGAATTTAGTAGAGAGGACATTAATCATCCCGTTATAGGAGTCAAATGGATTTTCAAAAACAAACTAGATTGTGACTCTAAAATTACAAGAAATAAAGCTAGACTAGTTGCACAAGGGTTTTCACAAATCGAAGGGGTAGATTTTGATGAAATTTTTGCACCCGTTGCTCGCCTAGAATCAATTAGAATATTTCTTACATTTGCAAGTTTTAAAAGTTTTAATCTATTTCAAATGGATGTTAAAAGTGCATTTATAAACGGGATTATAAAAGAAGAAGTTTATGTAGAACAATCCACCGGTTTTGTGAGTGAAAGATTTCCAAACCATGTGTATAAATTATAGAAAGCGCTTTATGGAGCGCCACGTGCTTGGTATGATAGATTGACATTATTTTTGATAAAGCACGGTTATAAAATGGGATGTGCGGATAATACACTCTTCATTAAGCATGTAGATAATGATTTGATTATATTACAAATTTATGTTTATGATATCATTTTTGGAGCCACTAATGAAGAGTTATGTAATGAAGTAATTTTAGTGATGAAAAATGAATTTGAAAAGAGCTTAGTAGGAGAACTCACTTACTTTCTAGGATTTCAAATCTCACAAAAACAAGATGGTATATTTATTTGTCAAACTAAATATGTTCACGATATTCTTTAAAGATATGGATTTGAAAACCTAAAACAAGCTAATACAGCAATGAGTACATCATTAAAATTAGGAAAAGATGAAGTTGGTATTTCTATTGCTCAAACATTATAAAGAGGAATGATAGGCTCATTCCTTTATTTAAGCGCATCTAGACCCGATATTATGTTTTCCGTTTGTTTATGTGCTAGATTTCAAGCTAACCCAAAAGATTCACATTTGAAAGCGGTTAAACGTATTTTTAGATATCTAATCGGAACATCTAGATTAGGCTTATGGTATCCTCATAATGATTATTTTATTTTACACGGTTTTTCTGATTCGGACTATGCGGGATGTTCATTAGATCATAAGAGCACTAGTGGCCTGTGTCATTTTATAGGCCCTTCACTCATATCATGGTCAAGTAGGAAACAGAATTCTGTTGCCCTTTCCACCACCGAGGCCGAATATATCGCACTAGGTAGTTGTTGTGCACAAGCCTTGTGGATTACCCAAATGTTAGAAGACTTTGGTGTTCATCTAAATAACATAGAATTACAATGTGACAACAAAAGTGATATAGATCTCACAAACAATCCCGTTCATCACTCTAGATCTAAACATATAGATGTCCGACATAATTTCATTAGAGATCATATTAAGAAGGAACATTTAAAATTATCTTTATAGGGACTGAATCACAACTTGCTGACATTTTTACCAAACCTCTACTCGATGCACGTTTTCACATGCTTAGGTTAGAATTAGGTGTCCTAGAAATGTCACTATAATCCTTATGAAAAGCTATCAAAAATATCTTATGTACTTTGTTATGTTTGTTTGCATTTTTTTAAAAAAAAATCAAAGATCAATAAAAATGTAAAAACTTTAGACAAATTAACCACCAAAAACACGCTAAAAGATCCTTCATATCAACTTCATAATGTCTGAAATTTCAACTGTAAGAAGACCTATTTATATTACAAATGAATCATGAAAAAGATTTTTCAAAAAGTCAAAAATTGGAGTTCTGTCTCGGCGTTAAGAAGCTAACGCCTGGCGTTAGCCTCAATGCTCAAATTTGTTTCCCTATTTTATTGATAAATTCTTGGTATTATTTTATTGCAGTATTTTGTTTTAATTTTTTTTTAAGTTTTTCTATTTTTTGTTGATTATTTACTTCTAAAAGCTAAAAACAAAAATTTTATTATATGCTTAAGTGTTTAATTCAAGGATGATTATATATATTGCTTAAGGATTCTTTACAATGTTTAATTTAAACCTTCAAGTTTCTTAAAAACATTGTTTTGATTTTATCATGCCTTGAATATCATCTTAAAATGTGCAAAAAAAAATTTGATTATAGATTACATGTGTAGAAACACGTGTAAAACATCTACTTTTTTGTCTGCATTTATTCCCGGCCGCCTCATTACTGATAATATTCTTGTTGCTTTTGAAATCAACCACTTCCTCTCCACTAATCCCCGGGCCTCTGCCTCAAGTTTTGCACTTAAGCTTGACCTTTCAAAGGCATGTGATCGGATTGAGTGGCCTTTCCTTGCTCGGGCAATGGGTTGTTTGGGCCTTCCTGGCTGGATTATCACTCTTATCATGCGATGTGTCACGTCAGTCCGCTACTCTTTCATATTTAACGGGGAAACATTTGGGAGCCTTGTTCCTAGTCGAGGAATTAGGCAAGGTGACCCACTCTCCCCTTATTTATTTCTAATGTGCTCTGAGTTCCTTAGCAGACTTCTTGAGCGGGCTGAACGTTTGGGGTTTCTTCGGGGTGTGGCGGTATGCCCCTTGGCTCCGAGGATTTCTCACTTACTCTTTGCTGATGATACACTCGTTTTTGCCCAGGCAGAGAGGGGTGCGGCGGTGGCCATCTCAGGGATTTTAGACTCCTTTTCCAGGGCTTCCGGGCTTACAATTAATCTGAATAAGTCAAGGGTGGTGTTTAGTAGTGCCACTCTAGAGGCGGTTGCAGTGGATGTCACTGCTATTCTGGGGGTGGATCGGTGTGCACGACATGAGCTTTATATGGGGGTACCGGCTGTGATTGGTCCTCTCGCAATAGGTGCTTCACATATATCTTCGATCGGGTGTGGAAACGGCTTCAGGGGTGGAAGGTTCGGTTTCTCTCCCAGGCGGGACGGGAGATTCTTATTAAGGCGGTGCTGCGGCCATTCCTACCTTTGTTATGAGCTGCTTTCTGCTCCCCCGCAGCATTGTGGTGAGGATGGAGTCCTTGGTTTCTTCTTTTTGGTGGGATGGTGGGGGCCATCGCTGGATCCGGTGGAAGTCTTGGCGGTCCTTATGTGAATCGAAATGTGCGGGTGGCATGGGCTTTCATTGTTTTGAAGCTTTTAATTCAGCCCTTTTGGCTAAACAGGTGTGGCGACTCATCACTAGGCCGACTTCTTTGGTGGCTCAGCTTTTCCGGGCTCGTTATTACCCACATGGGAACTATTTTGCGGCCACTTTGGGGGACCGTCCATCCTACTGTTGGCGCAGCTTTCTAGGTGTTCGGGCCCCGATTGTGGAGGGCTCTCGGTGGTGTGTTGGCTCAGGTGCGCATATTGACATTTGGCAGGACCGATGGATTCCTCGGCCCACCTCTTTCATGGTCCAGACTCCGCGTCCGCAGGATGGGGGTCTACGTTTTGTTTGTGAGCTGTTCCGGCCTGGTATAGGGAATGGGATATGAGGGTGATCCAGGACACTTTTAATACCGATGATGCTGCGGCCATCCTTTCTATTCCTTTGGGGCGATGTGTGGAACCTGATTCTTGGGTGTGGCATTACTCTCCCAATGGCTTTTTCTCTGTTCGGAGTGCTTATCGGCTGGCCCTTCGCACGTTATTGACGGGGGGTGCTTCGTCATCATCCTTACCTCCGTCCTGGCTGTTCTTATGGAGGACACGTGTTCAGCCTAAGGTTCGTAATTTCCTATGGCGACTTGCTCATGGTATTCTTCCCACGGCTGCTACTCTTCGTCGACAACACTGTTTGGGGCCAAGTGGTTGCCCCTTTGCGGCTTCCCCAATGAGGATTTCCTGTATGCTTTTGGCCGATGTCCTTTGGTGGCTCCGATTTGGCCTTCCTTGATGCTCCCGAATTTTGCTTGCGAAGTGCCGGTGGGGTTGGGATTGGATTGGCTCCGGGCGGTATATGAATCGTTATCATCAGAGGAGTTTGCTTGTTTTGTGACGGCCTGTTGGGCACTTTGGTGGCGTCGCAACTGGATGTTATGGGAGGACAACCTTCAACCGCTTGAGGAGACAGTTGCATTTCTTCGCTCGGTGGTGGCCTCGAATTTGACTGTTGGGATATCGATGTTGTCTCATGTGCATGCATGGATGCCTCCCGCCCATGGAACTATTAAAATCAATTTTGACGGGGCTGTTCGATCGGGCCCTTCCATGGTTGGTGTTGGGGTTATTTCTCGCGACTCTTCTGGGGGTTGCCTAGATTGGCGGTCCGCGGTTTGGCATCATATGGATAATACTTTGGTGGCTGAGGCACTCGCAGCCTGGTTGGTAATTGAGTTGGCGGTGACAAATGGCTGGACGTCTGTGGTGGTGGAGGGGGATTGTGCCACGTTAATTCATCATTTGGCGACATCATCTGTACCATTCTCGTTGGACCGGCCTATCATTAGGGATGCTCTCGTGTTGGCTCAGAGAATTCCTACAATTAAATTTGTTTTTGCTCGACGCTCTTGTAATCGTGTGGCTCATGCGCTTGCGTCGGCGTCCTTCCTTGGACCCCCCCCCCCCCCCCCCCCGCATTATCGCATTCTGTACTGGACTTAATCCGTTTGGATCTTTCTAATGAATAAATTCACTTTCTGGTTTTCAAAAAAAAAATGTTCAATATTGTTTTCGTTGTGTTCACTATTTTTCAAAAAAGTTGCATTTCTTTCTACATAGTGCACAAAGGAAAATTGATACTACTCATCCCTACCTCCTTTTGATTATAACAAAAGGGGGAGATTAAATTAAAGAAATAAATTAGAGAAATCTATGATTTAGGGGGAGTAAATTAGGAAATGCACTCATGTAGGGGGGGTATCCACATAGGGGGAGTATGTATGTTTATCACGCTTAACATATACTATAAATACTACTCTAATTATGTTTTATTTCTTATTAGTGGATTTGTTATTATCAAAAGGGGGAGATTGTTGGAGCTTGTGTACCACTTCTCTTAGTTTGAGAAATAACAAATCACACTATGTATTTGATCTTGCTTGTGTTTATAGTGTGCAGGTACTACAGTTAAATACCCTATGAATAGGATGACGATTCTCTGAAAAGAGAGCTAACGCCCCGCGTTAGTAATTAATTCCCCGCGTTAACTTTCGTCTAGAAGAAGCCGTCGAGATGAAATGACATCGAGAAGGAATCCATCAAGAAGCCAGAGACAACGCCAGAGTTGACTCTTAACGCCCCCGTAGAGTCACGATCTGCCACGATCCTGATGGTTTGCACACTCTCAATAACTGTCGTACACGATGCATAATGCTGGTGTTACCTCTTAACGCCAGGCGTTATCTCCCGTGTCTATTTAAAGACCTGATCTCGTTTGCTCAAGAAGAGATGCAATCCAAGCCTTCATTCTATACTTCAGAGAGAACTCCCAACACCAACATTGAGGAACAAGAGTGAGAAGGAGATTTCCAATGACAAATTTGAAGAAGGACGCTCGCTTCAACTCCGACGTGGTCATGGCGTATCTTTAACATCTCTTTCAACGCTCTTCAATCTAGGGAGTCTTTTATTCTGATTTTTACTTTATCTTTTCATTTTTTGTAACAGTAGTGAAATCGTCGCCTTGCGTGTGGCGACTAGGTCTAGTTCGGTTTAGGGGAAATTTGTCGCCTTTTGCGTGGCGACTAAGTCTAGGGTAGATCTAGGAGGTGGCTAGAGGCCTTATCTGGGGATAGATGGCTATAACCAACCGGTCCTTGGGAGAAGGACCGGTGAAAAAACAAAAAGTGATTTTTAAGTTGTCGCCTCTAATTTCAAGCGTTATTGAAATTTTATCCTTGTAATCATTTTTGTGAAATATAAAATTCTTTTTCAGTATATCTAATTTTTCTAGAATTGTATTTCATAAAGAAAATCATTTTGAATATATCTGTAAAAATATTTTCTGGAGAGATAACGCCTAGCATTGACTCTTAACGCCATGCATTAGCGACAAAGACAAAAAGTTTTTTAAAATCTGTAAGTTTATCTCAAATACAGTAAACCCCTTATTCACCCCCCCCCCCCCGCTCTAAGGGCGCCATCAGATCCAACAATATTTTTTGTGATCCGGTGTACTTAAGAATAAGTGGTGTAAAAATGAAGGTTTGCACAAGACACTTTACTATTCATTCCTAGGTGCTCAACCTCACAACGCTTATTAAGACTTATCAGGAGGTTCAAGTAGTGCTTGGTGGAGTTATCTTTGTCAATTTATTTCATGTTTTTTGTTTTGTACAAAAATCTCTGAATACACTTGTTTTGCAAACCAATTTAATTTTGAAAGCACAACCACTTTTCTTAAATATTAAGAGTGCAAATAAAGGTGGTGTAGGTAAGATACTTGTGCAAAGTTTAATTCATTGTACAGTTACAATACACAAGCAAGCATTTTTAGATTAAAAGCACATATAGACTTTGTCAAAATAAGTGAGTGAATAAAAATCATTATCAACCATAAAACATTTACTCATGCTTAGAAGCATGCTAAGCTTGGTTCTACACAACCTTTTCATTACAATTGGTGCACATATGAGTAGATATATCAAAGCATGATAAAAATAATGTTCAAAGTAGTTTGAAAAAATGAATTGTAACATTGTAGAAGGTCTAAATGATAAATTAAATCATGCTTGATTTCACAATAAAGTCCATACAGTATTTTTGATATTTTGAAAAAAAAATTTGATTTAAAGTTTAAACTCTTATAATTGATCATGGACTTCCCAAGGTCTACCCTGTAAGGGGTTTGCCCGGTACTAGGAGATTTGATGGGATAATAGCCCAAAATCTCTCTTTCGCAAGATACATGTAAATAGAAAAGTTAAGTTCAAAAAATAATTTTTCGTAATTCTTTGTTTTATATTTTTGTATTTGATTTTTGCATATAGAAATAGAAATCAAACAAATAAACAAAGAATTGAAGAGAATGAAATATTTTTTGCAATTTTGGCTTTTATAGTTATTTATTTTAATTTTTTTAAAATCAATTAATGGCATAGATGCAAAAATGAGTAATAATATATTTTTATTGATTTTTCACAATTTTAAAATTACAGAAAATCGGACACTCGAGCTAGCGCCGGCGGTAAGTCCTAGCGCCTGCATTAGCTCACAGAGAGTGTTTATTATGAGTATTTGGCCCGGATTTCCTTCGGTTGTATTTCTGATTTCACTTAATTATGACTGAGCAATATAAGACTTATCTAATGCAGTGAAAATTTTTGAAGAAAATGCAAGAAGTTGCGGAAGTTAAATTTTAACTCATGAGGTCAAAACCCAAATTATGATTCGTTTGTTTTAAGGAGTTCTTGAAAGGATGTCCACACGTTGTCACATGTTAATTCTCCAATTTTGTTGATGAAGGTTAAAGTGCTTAATAGCCTAATAACTTGATTTGATTAAAATATATAATAGCAAATTTATAGTTCAATTTATATGAATACTATATGATATTTATAGGCAATGATTTTAATAGTAATAGATTGGTCATTTATAAATGAAAACTTGACTTAGAATAATATTATGCATCAAATTTCCATATTCATTAAAATTAGGCTTAGAATAATATTGACTTTTGAAATTATTTTTCATAGGAAAGTTGTGCACATTTGAATTTAATTTGGGAGATATGTAATGAGGGTTGTAGTTCATTATGCTTTTATGATTAAACATTCTCCTAGGTGCATGTTTAATAGATTTTATAATACTAGTAGAAGTCTTACACATGTTAGATGATAAACTAGAAATAAAAGATTTTTTATTACTTGTAAATTTTTCCACAAATAGTTTTGATGATTCTAGCTTATTAAATAAAATATTATTTTCATTTACTAATTTTTCATTATGCTCTTTTGAAATTAAAAGTTCTTTTTCAAAATCCTTAAATTTTTCTTTAATATCATTATAATCAAAATAAGGTATAGAATTTTCAAATGAAGAGCATGATGGAGATTCAAACACATCATTTTTGGATTCTATATTCACATTTGCCTTCAAAGTTTTATTTTCTAAACGTAGTTTTGCATTATCCCTTTTTAATTTCTTAATCTTACGTTTAGTAATTTGTA
Source organism: Dactylorhiza incarnata (assembly GCA_033032865.1). Classification (NCBI taxonomy): domain Eukaryota; kingdom Viridiplantae; phylum Streptophyta; class Magnoliopsida; order Asparagales; family Orchidaceae; genus Dactylorhiza; species Dactylorhiza incarnata. Next base: position 12,075,461 of record JAWHQI010000015.1, read on the forward strand.
GCAATTGTAGCGTAGAAATTGAATTACAAATGATAAGGGATTTTGATTTCCTTACAACGCTTGTGGATGAGGTCTGGTTTGAACATGAAGTTCCTTTTTCATCATTTTTGCATTCCTCTTCCATTGATGAGTTTTCATCTTCCCTTATACAAGATGTGCATACTATGGATTCATCATGTGAGGAGCTTTCTTGAACACCTGTGCAAGCTTTTATGTTCTCCAATTCTAGAGTTTGTTTTATACCTGTGGATGGAGAATCATAAGTTATCTCAAGAAAATTCCACATCTCGTATGCAGTAGGAAAAGTATGAATGAGTTTGGAATATTTTGATCTAACGCACAAAATAGACTATTCATAGATTTTGCATTTAAACCCATTTCGTTTTTATTTAATATGCTAGGTGGCTTTTTAATAGTAATATTCCAAACTTTTTCATCTAAAGCATTAAGAAAATTTTCCATTAATATTTCCATCCTTTATAATCTCTTGCTTCAAATAAAGGTGGTTTAAGAGATTTTTCTTCTTCATAAAAATTTACCCCACTAATAGAAGCGAGATCATGAGACGCCAAATATTCCCGGTTGTTAAGACGATTTGGAATAACCTGCCTCCGATACCACTTGTTGGATCTATAGGCGCCCTTAGAGAGGGGGTGAATAAGGATTTTAAAAAACTTATATTATATTTTGATATACTTGAAACACTAAGAGATTAAAAAAGAGATTTAGAATGAAGATCTAAATTGATTTATAATGAAAGAGAAAATAATTATCAATTTAGAGAAATGAAAAACAAATCAATTTTATTATCCAAAGAGAGACATGATTACTATTAATAAAATTGATTACAAAACTAGATTTCTATTATGCTAGAAATCGTAAGCGAATAATAAAATCCTTTTTGTTTTCTATCCCGACTCGTATCCCCACGAACCGGTGGCTTTAGCCTATCCTTCACCGGATACGGCCTCAAGCCGCTCTAGCCAATCCTTCCCCGGATATGGCCTCGAGCACCCCCTAGATCTACACCCTAGACATAGTCGCCAACACGAGGCGAATTTCTGCCCTAATTCCTACCCAGACCTAGTCGCGAACACGAGGCGAATTCACTAAATGATTACAAGAAAAGATGTGAAATAAATAACAACAATATTAAAAATCCCTCTATATGGATCTCTTGGAGAAGTAGATGAAGACCCGCAGAGTATGATCGTAGTCGATGCGGTCTTTCATCACGATGATGACGCGTGTTGAAATCTTCTCCACGGTTCTCCTTAAGCCTTCATGGATTTGTGGGAGTATCTGTCTGAACCTTCCTCTATATGAAGTGGCACAAACCTCTGGAATTTGGGAGTAGGAGAGGATGAAGAAGACGGATCCAAGGGGTCCTTTTTATAGCCTTGGAGCTAGCGCCTACGCTATCGCTACCGTCGGCGCTATCCCGGTTTAGGAAATATTCTTCGTGTGAGAATCCTTCATTTTAAGCAAGCTGACCGCCTTCCTTTATTGCTTTGCGGTACCTACTGTGCTACCCAATACCGCCTGCGCTAGAGGCTACCGCCTGCGTTAGATGCTATCATCTGGCTCTATCTTCTTCTATAATTGCTTCCTGAAATTGCTCTAATCAGAGCTAGCGCCTACGCTAGGTGTTACCGCTGACACTAGTGGGCATGTTGGAATTCTGGCTTCAAACTTGGGGGCAACATTAATATGTTATCCTTGAGTCATATGGCATTGTTTCCTGCACACTTAAACACACAAGATCAAATACACATAGGATTTGTTATTCTCAAATTTAGGAGATGCGGAAGACCATGTTCCAACAAAATGGTGTCCCTTGACCACTATAAGAGCCTTTTGACAGGGCTAGGTCAAGATACATATAAAGGCCCAATTTGACCCTAATATAGATCAATTAGCCTGAGTATTATGAAATTGCCCACACCACACCCTTTCTAAATACTAGGGTAGACTAGTGAGACAAATGGACATATTGGAATTGGCCAATTTTGGGAGATTGGGTCAATTGCCAAAAAGCCCCAATTTGACCTAATTAAACTAATTCCATCAATTTGACCTTCAATTGGTCATATGTGGTTAAATTGATCACCCCTATCACTCCAAGACCACTAAGGGGGTCTAAGGGGTCCACATTGGACCCTTAGGATAAACCAATTTTGGGAAATTAGGAAAAATTACTAAATTGCCCTAAATTACAGCTTTGCCCTATATGGTTCAATTGGCCCCCATGTGGCCAAATTGACCTAGCACAACCTCTCTTAAGCCCTAGGGGGAGTATATGAGACCTAAGTGAACCAAGGTGCACGTTCAATTTTGGATGATTAGGTCAAAAACACAAAAACCCCAACTTTCCCTTAAGGCTCAATTGTGAAATTCAACCCCGTATGACCCCACCATGACCTAATTTCCCATGGAATAGGTCCAATAAGGTCTAAGCCACCAATGTGGGCCAGCCACATTGGTTGGGGTGAGGTTGAGTCAAGCCCAAACTCAAAAGTCCCAATTTGGCCCATTTGGGTCAAGTGAGCCCAAACTCAAAACACATTAGACTTAGCCCAACCCAAGAGCCAATAGCAAGCCCACAGGATTTCTGAACCTCATGCCTTCTGAAATTCGAAATTGGGGATTAAATGCCATGGTTTTAAGTTTAAAATTGGAAGAAAGGGATAAGAAAACATAAAGGAGGAAGATGGGGGAATCGTGTCATTTGGCACCCCACTCCCCTTCCCCAAGCTCTCCTCTGAGCTTGGGAGTAAATTCCTGTCAGTTTTGGGGCAGTGGGAGAAAGGGCTTGGTTAGCTAGGAGTGGCGGAAAGAGCTGGCCGAGAAGACAATAATAGCGTGAGGCCATATACTCCACCCCTCACCCATCTCTCCATTCCATCATCTTCAGACCATCCAGAGCTGACGAGCCCCCCTTTCAGAAAGAGATTTCAAGCTCGGCAAGCTCGAAGACAATGGAACCAAGGAGGTTGAGGTCGGCAATGGCAAACCAGGCAACTAATAATAATCTGACTCAAAACGAGGCAAGATCCTTTCCCCCTCAAGGTGTTCTAGAATTTATTTTCTTCCATTTTCAAAATCGCGTGAACAATGGTGAGACCACCATTTAGATTTTTAATGTTCCTAGCCGAAAAATCGAGCATGCCGGAGAGCTACTCTAGCCACCCCAGGCCAAACGGCCACCACCAGTCGAAAGCCCTATGTCGACTGGTGGTGGTGACTGGAGGGTTTTGCCGGAAACCTCCAGGAGCCGCCTGAAAATGGCCCGCAAAATGGCTCAGGCGTGAGTAATCCCAGTCGTTGGCTGTTTAGGGACGATGACCCAGGACCGCTAATCTTGCGCTAAGATTCGTGATGCATGATGAGATATAAAACTTATATTTCTTTCACATTTTGTCACAAATTTTGCCCCTTTTACTCTTAAAAATTGAGGCCATTAGAGGACATAAATTGAAAAGTGTGCAGAGACAACTTTTGTATATCCTTGAATCTACTTTCTATAAGAATTTAAATCAAGCCATTTAGGATCATACTGCCCCTTTTAGATCAGTTTTGGTAGGACTGGTCATTGGGGAGGACTGAACTGTGAAGTTGAATAACTCTCACATAGTAAGATGCATGAAGCTGAAATTTGGACCACATGTGTGTGTACCTTAAACCTACTATGTGCCTAAAAATAAATAATTTTGAGGCACATTTTTCTAAAGTTTTATCAATAATTTGATAATTCATTTATGGTGTATATATTGGGTTAAATTAACTCAATTATTGTGAAAGTCAATTGAATATTAGTTGAAAGTGAGTTGATATAATCAACCACGCTTTGATACCAATTGAAAGTGAGGTTAGTTCTTAAATTAAAACTTTTTGGGTTATTTCAAAATAGTGATATATAAAAATATGTATAACACATAGTGAGTTATTTACCTACAATATTTATCACAGATATCACAGCACAACAACAAGAAATAAAATATAAGCCAAGCATCACAGACGACACAAAGAAATATATTAGTTCCCCAATCAACCTGGGTACATCTACTCTTCTACCACACTTGGTAGGAATCCACTACAGGTTGTTGATCAGGTGCCCTGCCGCCAAGGGAGTTTTGATCAGGTGTCCACACACCAAGTGAACTTTTGATCAGGTGTTCTAACCCAACTACAGGTTTTTGATCAGGTGCCCTGCCACCAATGGCTGTAACTTTTGAAGGGAGTTATAACCCTTTATACAAGATGGGAAGGGAAAAGAATATGTTGTTCTTCTCTTTCTGAGAAGACTCTAGAGATCTTGATGGGTTGTTGAGAGTGGATCTTGATGATGTTGAAGAAGAGCTCCCCCTGACTTGATTAGTGTTGAGGAAGCTTCTTCACTTGATTGTAATAACTCTTTTTCTTTTTCTGCAGTTTTGATCCTGAGCAAGTGATCTTGATTGGTGTCTCAGGATGAAGATGTTCTGCATAGAAGAGTTAGCAAAAAGAAGATAAATAATATATGTTGTTCTTATTAAGAACAATGTAGATCTGCTTCTTCTTTTTGCTTCTCTGTTATTTATGTTTCTCTCTTCCTGTATCTGTATAATCCTTCTCTTATTTTTTTTCTCTGCTCTTCTCTCTGTATATATAATCTGGAGAAGGCTTTCAGGCTATTTTGAATTCTTGCCCGACAAAGGAAAGAAATAATGTCTCTTTAATTTCCTAGATTCCTCGAGAAGATAAATTGTCGTCTTTAGGTTTTCTGCAACGACTATAATATTTAATGCTTCTGCAACGGCTATAATATTTTATGATACAGAAGGGCAGCAATATATAATTTAATCAAAATATTGCTTAATCAGATATAATAATATTAGCCGAGCTAAGAAATGAGATATTATAATAGCAGATAATTATTCGTCGATCTGAGCTTAAAGTTCGTCGTTCTGAACATTTAATTCGTCGATCTGAGCTTCTGTTGAAGATTCATCGAACACATCTTTTCGTCGACCGTTGAGATAGGCTGGATCGTCGACCGCTGGAAAAGGAGCTGTTCGTCGAACGCAGATTGAATATATTTCGTCGAACCCAAGAAGGCGTTCGTCGAACCCAGGAAGACATTCGTCGAACCCAGAGAACTTGAAAAGTTTTCTCCTGTCTTAATGGAATTTCGTCGATCACATAATAAATATAAAGATAGATCACGACTCAAATCAAAAACTAAGGTTCCAATATATTGTCAAATCTCCTCTGGATTGTGAGACATGCAGATAATAGTGCTTGGTAAAAATTTTGGGCCATTTGGACCCTTGCATGTGAGCAAATCCAAATTCAGTTGAACCCTACTATGAAAATTGTATGAATGTGACTCAAGTGTATTTTGTGAATTTAACCAAGACCACTCCATAGATGGTCTTGAAATTCTTACCATAGCTGAGATAGGACTAGTTACATAGTCTATCTAAAAATGGGAATTTTTGGAAGACACTTTTCTAAGGTTTTTGAAATAATTTAATTAATCATGCATGACATGATTGTTGGGTTGTATGAACCCAAATCCACCCAAATCTTGGGGGAAGGATCATTGGGTCATGTTAGGTCACTGGACAAAATTTGGGATCATTTGGACCCATGCATGTGGAGCTACTCTCAAGCAAACCAAATCTAGTAATGGTAACCCTTAGCATGTGACCTAGGGGGATTTTGTGAAATTCTCCCAAACTCCTTGGTCACTAAGTCTGAAACTTTATACAGAGGGTATGTTATGCCTAGTCCCACAATCTAGCCAAATTTAGTTATTTTTGGGATTTGTTTTACTATAATTCCATTTATTATTTAAATAAGCATGAATATGTAATATTCATGGCTTGGTGATAAATAGTGACCCCAAAATGTGTTAAATGATTATAGGGGTCAAGGTACACCTCTGGAAGAAAATTGAAGTCAATTGACTTGGTGTAAATGGGAGATTCACCTGCAAGTGCATGTAGAGTGGGAAGGGGGTGCTAATATCACAAAAACCCATTTCATGAGTGTTTATCTCAATTTGGCTATTGCATGCAAGAAATGACTTGCACATGCATATGATAAGAGGAAATGTAACCCCTTTTGGGAAATTTGGGAGTTTTTGCTACAAAAATTCCTTAAGACTTTACATAGGGTATATGTATTGCAAATATTAATTAATGAAGTATTTTGGAGTAAAACCTTAGGGAAAAATCTGAGGCTTGGGCATAAGATCTTGTATGATGAGATAAACCTCTGTAAATTTTATGAGAATTATTTATTGAGAGGACATTATACTTCATTAACAATGTAGAGTTTGGAGTTATAACTTAGGAAATTCATATCCGGAATTATTGACACTATAATACCATAGAAATTTGTGCATAGGCTTTTGATAACAATATGAACTTTTGAAAATTTTGATGGAATTTATGGTTACATATTTTTGGTACTTCATTCACAATGTAGAGTTTGGAGTTATAACTTAGAAATTTTATATCTTGAATTATTGACACTGGAATACCATAGAAATTTGTGCATAGGCTTTTGATAACAATATGAACTTCTAGAAATTTTGATGGAATTTATGGTTACATATTTTTGGTACTTCATTCATAATGTAGAGTTTGGAGTTACAACTTAGAAAATTCATATCTTGAATTATTAACACTGGAATACCATAGAAATTTATGCATAGGCTTTTGATAACAATATGAACTTCTAGAAATTTTGATGGAATTTATGGTTACATATTTTTGGTACTACATTCACAATGTAGAGTTTGGAGTGATAACTTAGGAAATTCATATCTTGAATTATTGACACTGAAATATATTAGAAATTTGTGCATATGTTTTTGATAACAGTATGAACTTCTGGAAATTTTGATGGAATTTATAGTTACATATTTTTGGTACTTCATTCACAATGTAGAGTTTGGAGTTATAACTTAGGAAATTCATATATTGAATTATTGACACTGGAATACCATTGAAATTTGTGCATAGGCTTTTGATAACAATATGAACTTCTGGAAATTTTGATGGAAATTTTATTGGCAAGTTTGAAATTACTATATAAAGAATTCTTAGTGTTCTGTGGGTAATTCGCCGAGAGGCTTAGGTAATTCGTCGAGAGGCATATGTTAATTCGTTGAGAGGTCCTTAATGTCGTCGAAACTTAACTGTTGAAACTTAATCGTCGAGTGATTTTGGATTCGTCGAGTGATCTCGACGAGTCCGCCGAGACTTAGAAATTAGTCGAGTTCTCTGTATAATTTGTCGAGTAATTCTGGATTCGTCGAGTGATCTCAACGGGCCCGCCAAGACTTAGAAAATAGTCAAGTTCTTTGTATAATTCTTCGAGTGATTCTAGATTCGTCGAGTGATCTCGACGAGCCCGTCGCGATTTAGAAAATTAGTCGAGTTATTTGTATAATTCGTCGAGTAATTCTGGATTCGTTGAGTGATCTCGACAAATCCTCCGAGACTTAGAAAATTAGTCGAGTTGACTGTATAATTCGTCGAGTGATTCTGGATTCGTCGGGTGAATTCGACGAATTCGCCGAGACTTACAAAATTCGTCGAGTTGTCTGTGTAATTCATCGAGTGATTCTGAATTCATCGAGTGATTTCGACGAATCTGCAGAGACTGGGAAAATTTGTCGAGTAGAGCATCGTTTAAAAGAGCGTTTGCCTATGGGTAGACATAGATTAAGTATCATAATTCATCCAAGTGGTAAGAGTAACAATGTGAGTGAGTCTGTGGGAAAGGGGTGGTCACCAATAAAAGTAAATACCTAGAGGAAGTGAAGTTTGGGATGTCACCCCATCATACTTCCTAGTATCGTTGCGAGCCCTTCACCGGGTAGACCTCGAGAAGTCCAAGGTTGAACCTAAGCTATTAAGTACAACTAAATGATAAGCAAGAATATACAATTAAATAAGCGTTAGTAGATGTCTTTCGTCTCAAATATGAGACGGAATAATAATCGGGTCGTGTGGCCCCGCGAGCATTAGGCTCGGTGTTTAGATTTCCACAGGACTGGTTAGTCTGAAGAGCAAAGACTCTGTGCATTATATATGGTTAAGAGGCGGTGACATAATACATAGTACGCGGATACCCTGTGGGTTCTTAGGGGCGTACGAAAGGTCTAGGATGGGTGGTGTGGATAGAAGCCTAGAAGTGGACATGCCCGATCCACTGTCCTTGTTTGCCTCAACGGGGTACCTGAGTTGATACACTCAAAAAGAGGGAACTACCAAGGTCTGATCGTACATAGTCGAGTGGGTGAGTTTCATCATTGCATTGCATAGCATATCATAGCATTATTGCATAAACAAGACTTCATCATATAAATTAGTATGAACTCTTTTATACGATAAGTTTACCTTAGTGTCAGATCCCTTAACTTATGTGTTTGTGTGTGTATACATATAAGTTAAGGTCACTTCTATAACTGCTCTCTTTACATGATGTTGCTCCCTTTTATACTTTAGATATGATTACCATGGCTGATGTTCCTTATATTGTTATTGGAACCATGTGAACTGTTGTAGTATACTCATGACATACTTTTGTACATATGTTTTACTTCCGAAAATGTTTAGAGAGAAAGTACTTTATTCATATATATTTGTTAGCCAAATTCATGTCTCCTGCTTGCTTTTCTTTGTACCCTTTGTTGTCCTCCGTTTCCTCCTCTCGCACAGTGCCTAGGAGTCGCGGGTGGAGGCGGTGAGGAACATGCTGAGTCTTATAGAGTGACGGTCGGTTGTGGCATTATAAACAGGAGCGCCAGGGGGAGCAGACCCTCAACGGGAGGGAGGTACATGACACGGTGGCTAGACCCGGACTTAGTCTCTCGGCAGCTCTGGGGAGAGCACCGGTGAGCGACCCTCCCCCGATACCTACTCTTCACATCTACCCAGGGTAGAGCAGAGAGTTATACATTCGTGAAGACACTAGTCTGTGTCAGTGCTTACCGTGTTTTATCCTTACCAAGAGAGAGGCCAAGAAAGCTTGATGTACCGTGCTTATGCCCTCTTATTTACTAGCACTCTGATTATATTTTTATGTCATGTTTTATCTCATTTGGACAAGCTTTAAATTATATGGTGATTGTTGTGGACATATACATCTTGTAATATTCTATTACTGTGATGTGTGGTTGGCCTGGATATGTTGATTAGTCGGCAGAATCGGCGTATTGTGGCGGCGTCCATTCCGCGAAATGGTGTGTTAAAATTTTTGATTTGAATCGTTTAGGAGTACGCAGGAGTTGCATCAACTGAGTTATAGCCAAACAACCACAATGCCACACAGCAACACAATAGTCTTTATTGAATCACAAAACTTCATTACATTTCGAGACGTACATGGCGAGACATGATTCATAAGAATCACGAAGGAGAGAAGAACAACGCACACCAAAACAAAACACAAATCTGGCGACCTGACAAAGCAGAGACCGCACAGACCGCTGCACTCCAAAGACCGCCCGGCTTGTCTTGAGATCGCACGAACAGAATACAGGCAAGATGACCTACACTGCAAGATTGCCACCTCAGACCGCACGAACTAGAGCTTATTGAACTGAACAGAGAACAGAAGCTGTCGCCAGACTGCAACTCAGATCGCCTAACCACAGAAGGTCGCCTGATCGCCGAGCTCGTTGTGAACAGTACAAGAACAACATAAACCAGTCCGCAGACAAGCCGCTGTCGAACTTCTTATTCAAGCCACTGGGAAATCACCAAGGAAGGAGACCGCAACCTGCTGACCGCAAACCTGCGAACACAAAAAACAGTCAACTCGCTTCCGAGACCGCCCGACCTCAAAGTTGAGACCGCACAAAATAACCCAGGCTCTAGTTCTTACAGTTCTCGTTATGAATGAAGGGCCCTGCGCCCATATTTATAGGCGAGAGGATGGATGTCGTCACCGTCGCAAGAGAGGTACAGTCACCACCCATCAGATCGCGAGCAGTCTCACAGAGCAGACCGCGCGATCACACCACTTGGACAACACCCAGTACAAGACCGCAAATCAGCAGCAGACCGCGCACAAGCCGCGCAGACACAGATCACTCCTTCCTTAGACCGCCTAGAGCAAACCAAGAACATCTGGCCAACTTCAGACAAGTCGCTAGATCAACCTACAAAGGCTGCCCGGTCACAGCGGTTACTCAAGAACAAACCGCCCGGTTTGAACAAACTGGCCAATCACAGCTGACCGCCAGAACCAGACCGGTAGAACCAGACCGGCAGATTACCAGCGCAGAGACCGCGCGATCTCTGCGGTCACCAATATAAAGACCGCCGGCCAACTTCCACTTCACTTCAATAATTTCAACACTCCCCCTTGAAGTGGGAAGTGGAAACTTGCCCAAGTAAACTCCGCAACCGAGTAAACGGTCCCTTTGCCAGCGGCTTTGTGAAGATGTCAGCAACATTGTCCACACTTCGAGCATGCTCAACCATAAGAGATCCTCCCAACACCTTCTCACGAATGAAATGGTGCTCAATCTCAATGTGCTTGGTCCTCGCGTGACAGACTGGATTATTAACCAGCTTGAGAGCACTCTCATTGTCCCCGCGTAGCATAGTGGGACCTCAAACCTCCTCATGAACGTCCTCCACCAACCTCCTGAGCCAAACGGCTTCCTGAGCTCCCAAGGCCGAAGCCTTGTATTCCGCTTCTGTGGTAGATACACACATCGAGTCCTGCTTTTTGCTGCACCAAGAAATAGCTGTGGGGCCCGCCATAAAGACATAACCAGACGTTGATCTCCGATCATCCACGTCTCCCCCATAATCAGCATCCATGTACCCATGCAACTCCAAGCTTGACCCTTTCCTATATAGGAGACCCAAATCAAAGGTCGACTTCACATACTTCAAAATTCCTTTTGCCGCTAGAAGATGAGGCTTCCGTGGTTCCGCTATGTACCGACTCACCTTGCCAACTGCATAAGCAATATTAGGCCTCGTGATCGTCAAGTAGATCAAGCTCCCAACCAGAGCTCGGAACACCAACGGTTCAGATAGAACTCTTCTCTCATCCTTCCGAAGTTTATGATGCTGTTTCAGAGGTATAAAGCTGCTCTTCCCTTCCTCCAGGCCGAATCATTGAACGATCCGCTCCGCATATCCAGCCTGAGAAATGAGCACTCTGCTCTCCCGCCTCTGCACCTCGAGTCCAAGGAAATGGTGAAGCTCACCCAGATCCTTCATCTCAAATCTGATAGCAAGCTCGGCTCTCAGCCTTGCTACTGCCTCCTTCGAGTTCCCGGTGACAATCATGTCATCCACATACAGCAGAACAATCAACCGAAGCACCCCCTCCTTCTTGACGAACAAGCTGGAGTCAGAGTCTGAAGCAAAGAATCCGCAGAATAGAAGATACTCTGCGATCTTTCCAAACCACGCCCGTGGCGCTTGCTTTAACCCATACAAGGCTTTCCTCAGCTTGCAGACATAGTCCGGACAATCCTCCGAGATGAAGCCTGGCGGTTGGATCATGAAGATATCCTTGTCAATCTCGTCGTATAAGAAGCCATTCTTCATGTCGAGCTGCCAAATCTCCCAATCACACGATGCCGCCAAAGCAATAACAAATCGAACCGAAGTCATCTTTGCCACTGGACTGAACGTCTCATCATAATCCTCTCCGTACTGCTGTGAGAACCTGCGAGCCACAAGGCAAGCCTTGTATCGCTCGATCGTGTCGTCAGCTTTCTTCTTGAGCTTATAGACCCACTTGCATGTCACATGGGTAATCCCCTTGGGCCTGGGCACTAGAGACCAAGTCTCATTTTTCTTGAGAGCATCCATTTCCTCCTGCATAGCAATGTCCCACTGCTTCACGCCTTTGGCCTTCTCAAATCTCGACGGTTCCCGCTCATCCAAGGGACCAGCAAAGAAACATGAGATAAAGCTCACCACGTTTCCTCCTGTGTATCGATCTGGTGGCTTGATAGTCCTCTTCGACCTCCTAAGAGGTTACACCTGACTAACCACCTCCTCAGCTGCTTCTTCTGTGCTAGCTCCTCTTCCAGGCAAACTTGGAGCATCGCTCCCCCTACTTCCAGATCCTGAAGCCTCCATCTCTGAGCTTGACACATCTGGAGCTCCTGGTGAAACTAGCAACTCCACTTGAAGAGTTTCCGCAGCCTTCCCTTTTTCGTCAACCCTGCTCTCCGGTAGTTCAACTCCTGAACTCCCCTTGTAGGAAGTCACCTCATCGAACACCACATCCCGAGATACCACTGATCTCCATGTCTCAGGATCCATGCATCTCCATCCCTTCTTCCGCTCATCGTATCCAACGAAGACTAGCTTCCTTGCTTTTGCATCTAGCTTTGTCCGAAGAGCATCAGGGATATGCACAAAACAGGTTGACCCGAACACCCGAAGGTGTACAACACTTGGCTTCTCCTTGAACATCAGTTCGTGAGGGGTCTTCATGTTGATAGGACTTAGAGGCATATGTTGATGACGTATGCCGCACAAGACATTCCCTCCGCCCAAAAGGACTTTGGGATACTCTTGGCATGAAGCCAGCATTTGCAGGTTTCCGTCAGATGACGGATCTTCCGCTCTGCAACGCCGTTTTGCTGTGGAGTATGGGCACAAGTGAGCTCTCTCCGGACGCCGTGCTTCCTGCAAAAACTTGAGAACTCACCAGAGGTGAACTCCCCACCATTGTCAGTTCTCAATTTTTTCACCCGCAGGCCTAACCGACCTTCCACCAGCTCCTTGAACTCCACGAACTTCGCAAAAGCTTCCGACTTCTCTTTCAGAAAATACACCTAGACATATCTGGTGTAATCGTCGATCAACACCAACATGTAGTTGTTGCCTCCAAGGCTTGGGGTGGTAGTCGGTCTCATTAAATCACCGTGAATGCACTCCAACGGCGCTTTGCATCTTGTTTGTGATTTATCAAATGGAAGTCGATGAGACTTACCAAGCTGACATCCCTCACAAACATGACCGTCTCCATAGGAGGACAAGCTAGGCAATCCCTTGACAAGGCCCCTTACCACCATAACCTTCAATTTGTCCAGGCCTACATGCCCCAACCTTTCATGCCAGATAGCCGCGCTATCATTGGTCCTCATCTTGTCAACATACGTACTTGTCGATAAAACGAACAAGTCCTTTATCCGCTTTCCAACATGAATTACATCTCCCTTTATCTCCGGTTGAGTTTTAAGAAACTTCACTTCTGTTGGGCCAAACAGAACATGATAACCGGCATCGACCGCATTGGTCACAGAGAAGAGATTCTTCCTCATACCCGACACATGATAAATACTCCTCAATGTGAGTGGACCCTTTTCACTACTCAGAGAGACAACACCTTCTTGTTCTACTAAATGATCAGCCGTAATGATTGCATCGTTACCTGAGTAAGGCACCAAAGAAGAGAACTTTGATTCATCCCCGGTGAGGTGATGCCCACACCCTGAATCCACAATCCAATCCTCTTTGAAGTTGATGGCAGCCAAGGCCTTAACGGGCATCGCCATCATATTGGCCGCAAAGGCTCCTCCCCATCCAGCTTCATTAGACATTGGCTTCTCCTTCTCTGCTGCATGTCCCGGCTGAAGATTAAACTGACAATCTTTCTTGAAGTGCCTGGTTTTGTTGCACCTGAAGCACCTTGGTCCCTCTCCCTTATTCTTCCCATCAGACTTAGCGGCATAACCCCTATCCTGCTGACCTGAAGTTGAGGGTCCATCATAACCTGGCTTCTTCTTCTCCCACTTCTTCTTTTTCTTCCCAGAGAACAACACATCGCTATCTCCCCTAGAGATAGAAGTCCCGCCATCTGTCTTGCCAAATTTTCCTGCGAAGCAAGTAAGTTTTCCAGCTCCAACAGAGATGGCTGATTTGCCCAACCCTTAACTGACGTCACAAAGGCAAGATACTCTTTCCGCAACCCGCGGATGATATGCCTCTTCAGTTTTGCCTCCGAGATGGGCTCATCATAGTCCAATGCAGATATCTCTGCTGTGAGGTTCTTCATTTTGAGAAAGAAAGTAGAGATGGAAAGATCACATTGAGAAGCTTTCGCCAACTCATTTTCAAGAAACTGTAGCCGAGTTACATTCTTCTTATTGAACAGCCCGTCCAAAGATGTCCAAATCTCAGCAGCAGATTTACATCCAATGATGTGATCGAATAGCTCTGGTGAGATAGCCCTCTTGAGTGTGAACTCTGCATTTGCATTAGTCCTCCTCCAAAGTCTCACCTCTGCCATATTATCTCCTGCTATATGAACTTCTTGTGTGTCTTCTCCTCCGACTATCTCCCATAGATCCTCGCCAAGCAAGTAACTCTCCATACACGACCTCCACTTCTTGAAGTTAGTCGATGTGAGGAGTTCAATACCAAGCCCTCTTGCGTATCCAGCTTCCATGGCAAACTATGTGGTTTCTTCTTCACAAAGACGATGGCAACTCAAGTTGATCTCCGCTTATCCACTCCAACAACCTATCTCTGATACCATGTTAAATTTTTTGATTTGAATCGTTTAAGAGTAAGCAGGAGTTGCATCAACTGAGTTATAGCCAAACAACCACAATGCCACACAGCAACACAATAGTCTTTATTGAATCACAAAACTTCATTACATTTCGAGACATACATGGCGAGAGATGATTCATAAGAATCACGAAGGAGAGAAGAACAACGCACACCAAAACAAAACACAAATCTGTCGACCTGACAAAGCAGAGACCGCTGCACTCCAGAGACCGCTCGGCTTGTCCTGAGATCGCACGAACAGAATACAGGCAAGATGACCTGCACTGCAAGACTGCCACCTCAGACCGCACGAACTGGAGCTTATTGAACTGAACAGAGAACAGAAGCTGTCGCCAGACCGCAACTCAGATCGCCTAACCACAGAAGGTCGCCTGATCGCCGAGCTCGCTGCGAACATCACAAGAACAACATAAAACCAGTCCGCAGACAAGCCGTTGTTGAACTGTTTATTCAAGCCACTGGGAAATCACCAAGGAAGGAGACCGCAACCTGCTGACCGCAAACCTGCGAACACAACAAACAGTCAACTCGCTTCCGAGACCGCCCGACCTCAAATTTGAGACCGCACAAAACAACCCAGACTTTAGTTCTTACAATTCTCGTTATGAATGACGGGCCCTGCACCCCTATTTATAGGCGAGAGGATGGATGTCGTCACCGCTGCAAGAGAGGTACAGTCAGCACCCATCAGATCGCGAGCAGTCTCACAAAGCAGACCGCGCGATCACACCACTTGGACAACACCCAGTCCAAGACCGCAAATCAGCAGCAGACCGCGCACAAGCCACGCGGACACGGATCACTCCTTCCTTAGACCGCCTAGAGCAAACCAAGAACATCTGGCCGACTTCAGACAAGTTGCCAGATCAACCTGCAAAGGCCGCCCGGTCACAGCGGTTACTCAAGAACAAACCGCCCGGTTTGAACAAACTGGCCAATCACACCAGACCGCCAGAACCAGACCGGTAGAACCAGATCGGCAGAGTACCAGCGCAGAGACCGCGCGATCTCTGCGGTCACCAATATTAAGACCGCCGGCCCACTTCCACTTCACTTCAATAATTTCAACATGGTGCCACCGCAAGACGACGATTCTGGGCGGTAAGACCCGGGAAACTGTGGCCTGTATATAGCCAAAATCGGTCTGCGTTTAACATCGTTCTTTTAAAAAAACTGTGGCCAGCATATAGCCAAAACCGGTCTGCGTTTAACATCGTTCTTAATTTATTATTTGACTACACTATATGCGTTAATTAATTATGTTCATGCTGATCCTACATGCATAGGTCACACAATATTATTTGATTTCAATAATCATATTTTAGTGCATGTTTGTGACCTAATGCGTTTCATATAATTTTTTTTCTAACATTTTTATCTCCTCAATTATATATCTGGACTGCAGGTCCGAATGCATACAATGATTCAAAAAGGTGGTGCCGGAGAGATGGGAGTTCATTGCGAAGCGCCAAATATAACCCTTTTCCTTTCGAAGATTACTACTCTGCTCCTGCTGTGAAGCGCCTCCTATTTGGAAACAACGCAGAACCCACCGCCCATGGATCGGTGACGATTATGTTCAGTTTAGATTTTCAAATTATGCATGTAATTAACTGTGGCGGCAACCCGACGAGGAGTCATCCAGACTCCAGAGCACCCCAATCATAATCAAGATTCGAGATGACAACATCCTAACGAGCAACCAAACCCGGTCAGCCCAAAGCCGGAGCCCATGCTAAAGGAACTAGTGTCGACTTCGCCGGCCCCGCAGTCACCGTCGACGTTGCTGTAGGTGGAGAAGAAGGTGAAGAAGAGCGTGAGATGGAGTCATAGGGGGGAAGGACTGCACCAGGAAGTCAAATCTAACTCCGCCATCACCGGCGGCGGATCGTGGTTGAAGAAGGTGGGAAATGGCGGTGTGTAGGAATTGACGTCCCCCAAATCCAATTGCTGGTATTCATGTGGATATATGTACTCTGCATTCCGTTCAGTTTAGATTTTCAAATTCTGTACGTAATTAATTTTGCTCTATTTTCTTAATTGGTTGAAGATCTGTAATTTCAGGCATGAGTTGTTGATTGTGTATTTGTGTGTTTATATAGGCGGTAGTACCGTCGTGCCAAGTTGGTGCACCCGAGAGTAGCCGGAGGCAGTTCGCTATGTTAGAATTTTTAAAGGGAATTGTTAAAGGCAAACCCAAATTGACTAATTGCACACCAAAAGTCTTAAAAATCAAACCAAATTTTCTTCTTCTGTTTTTCTTTACGCATACCCTAAGCCGAAAATCGCAAACCCTCTCGCGCTTCACCGAACGGAGAAGACTCCAGAGTCCGTACCGTCGTCGCCTCTCCAGCCGCCTCTCCCGCCACCTATCTCGTCCCCTCTCCCTTTGCTTCTCCTGTCGCCGGTGGTTTGCGAGGCTTCCGGCGAGCCGCACGATACACATACGTCAACATTGGAGTATTTTCAAGGTATAAGATCAAACCTGGGCTTATTGTTTCAGATTGAAACTTAGTTCTCCATGGATTAGAGTTTCTAATTTCCATTTCAGATTTCCATTTGGTTTTCCATTTCAGATTTAATTTTCAATTTCTAATTCAAAATTTCATTTGGTTTTTAGTTTCTAATTTCAGCTTTGTATGTGGTTTTCAGATTTTCATTTGGTTATAAACGTGTTATTTTGTTGAATGATTGTTTGCCCAGAAAGCCCGCGACCTCCTCTTATTATTCAGTTTTCCCGGTCTCAGCGGTCTCAAATTAAGTGATCGCCCAGATCGTCAGATGTTTCCTCAACCGAGATTTTCTAAGTACCCAGCGGTCAAGACAGTGCGAGATCGCCAGCTTAAGCGATCTGGTCATTTTCCTTATTTTTGTTATTTGTAGCCCATTTCCCTGCTCTGGCTCTCCTGTACCCCGGGCAGCCCGTAGTTTTCAGTTCTGCCCGTTTGGGCAGCCCCCTCGTCTATAAATAGAGGGGTAGGGGTACCAGAAAAGGACCTTTTGCTCGGAGGCTCCAGCTTACAACCTGTGTAAGCGGTCTCATTTCTTCGTGATCGCCTTTTCGTGATCGTTTTCCCTTTGTTGCGGCATCTTCTGTCTTAGTAACCTGCACTTCGCAGTTTTCTCCCATCCCCTTTAGTGTGAATTTTGGAGGTACCATTTTTGGCACCAACAGAACGAACATGCGACCTTCAGATTCGAAGTGTCAGGTGAAATCCATAGACTTTCAAGATGGCTGATCGCCGTAGAGGTCGTCCCCTGCGATCTCCCAGTGTTCCCCCTTCCGATCACAACCCGTTAGAAGCGCTTGAGCGCCGCTTCGAGCTTCGTGTTGAACAAGCTCTCCGTGAGGCCGCCCGAGCTAGGCAGGACGCCACCTCTGTTCAGCAGGAGATCGCGCAGTCTCAGCAGGAGGCCGCTCGAGATCGGCAAGAAGTCGTCCGGGCTCAGCAGGAGTCTGCGAAGCAGATTGAGGCTATGAACCAGGTTCTAGCCGCGATCTCCCAGAAGATCCTTCCTCAATCCTCTCAGGTCGCCACTCCAGACCGCATGGCAGGCGGTCACCCGAGCGATCACCCCGTCTTCCAGCCCGCAGCTCCTCAGCGATCTCAGCATGAGGAGTTCGCCGCCCGTCGCAATTCTTTCCGAGATGCAGCCCAGGGGCCTCCGGCCCAAACCCTGAATTTTGAAGAAGGGTTTGCTTACCCTCAAGATCCTCCTGCCTCTTTTCTTCCTCCTCCAGGACCTTCTGTTTTTGGGGAGCCTTCCCCCTTTACCGATGAGATTCGTCGGGATCCAATTCCTCATGGATTCAGAGAACCTCGCCTTCCAGTGTATACAGGAGAAACCGACCCAATGTGTCATCTTCAAGCCTTCGAATCTACTGTTGCCCTCAGGACCATTTCAGATGGGGTAAGGTGCAAGCTGATGGTCACCTCCTTTGATGGGTCAGCCATGGAATGGTTCTATAAGCTGCCTTGTCAATCTATCTCGAGCTTTGCTGCCCTGAGGCAAGAGCTGCTTCTAAGATTTGCCACTACGAAGAAAAGGAAGAGTGGTCCTGCGACCCTCTTCAAGATTAAGCAAGGCGACAACGAAACTGCGGCGCATTTCGTTGACCGTTTTCAGAAAGAGATCTTGGGAGTTAGGGATATGGATCCCGAGCTCTATATGGTGGTTTTGATCAGTGGCCTGCAGGAGGGTCCTCTGAAATTCAAGGTCACAATCAAGGAGCCTAGCTCCTATCAGGAGCTGATCAGCATTGCCAATCGTTACATAGAAGGGGAGATCAACAACCCCACCTATGTGAGCAATTTGACAAACAGGGCCACTCAGAAAGGCTCTGCGGGATTTTATCCGGCTCCGTCTTCCTCAAAACCTCGACCAGAACTCCCACCTCCAGCTCCGAGAGGTAAGAATTATCGCAACAGCCGCTTCAATCGAGGTAACCATTCTTTCCCACCTCAAGGTTCATTTCTTCAAACCCCTGCTACCACTGCTCCGCAAGTCACCCCAGTCCACCAGATCCAGTACGCCCAACCTCCTCTTCTGCCCATTCCTTCGCTCTACAATGAATCCCAAGAGTCTTTTACAGACTTTGGTGTTTCTATGAGTGAAGTGCTCCAAATCCTTCAAAAGCAACCCTTTTTCAAGAAGCCAGCTCCGCTAAACTCGGATCCAAAGACCAGAAATCCTACTCTCTACTGTGAGTACCATAGAGATAGGGGACATTTGACAGAGGATTGTAGAGCTCTCCGCCTGTTCTTAGAGAAGCTTCTGAAGGAGGGTAAGCTTCGAGATCTCATCCAGAAGAATGATTCTACCAAAGCCTCAACCTCCAAGGCTAAGGAAGTAGCGGAAGTCCATTGGGAATGCGAAGAAGTGGACGATATTGGCCATCTCGGCAATATCGGCTTTCCCAATGAATGTGTGGATGCTGATGACGAAGGAGCCTTGGGCAATCTCTTCTGCATCCACGGAGGTGCAGGTCTGGAATCTTCAAGGAAGGCGAGTCTGAAAAGGGTTTATCAATCAGAGGTTGCTGCCACCTCTTCAGCCCCGGTCCGGGGAACGGTCACTTTCGGTGATGAAGACCTTCCTCAGACCGCGAATCCTTTTGACGACGCGGTCGTCATCAAAGCTGTAATTGAAAATTATACAGTAGAGAAGATTCTGATTGACACGGGAAGTTCAGTCAATGTGCTCTTCAAACCCGCCTTCGAGGCGTTGAAGACAGGTAAAACCCTCCTTTCAACTGAAGGCCCCCTTTATGGTTTTTCAGGAGAGAAGAAAGAGGTAGAAGGGCTCGTCACTCTTTCTGTGATTCTGGGAGGGATAGTGAAGCTGGTCAAATTTATAGTCGTTGATGCTTCCAGTAGCTACAACGCCATCTTTGGAAGACCCTTCTTGAATGCCTATCAAGCCATCGTCTCCACCTACCATCAAGCGGTGAAGTTCGCCTTGAACGGCAAACAACACCGAATCAGGAGCGACCCAAGGAAAGCTAGGGAATGTTACGTAAAGACGGTCAACACGATTGTATCCTCTCCTCCCCAAGAAATCATGATGGTTGAATCAATCGAAGCTCCTGAACAAGTCCAAGCTGCAGAGGAAGTTGAGGAGGATATAAGAGATGGAGTTCGCTTGGAACCTGCCCAAGCAACTCAAGATGTTCAGATCAGCGAGGAAGATGAGAGCAGAAGCCTCTCCATCAACGCTGAATTGTCTGAAGCTGACAAGGGTCAACTCATCTCTTGCCTTCTGCAAAATCTAGATATCTTCGCTTGGTCGGCAGATGACATGCCCGGAGTGGACCCAGATGTTGCTTGCCATCATCTCAATCTTGACCCAAACTTCATCCCGATCCAGCAGAAGAAGAGGTCTGTTGCAACTACTCTAGCACAGCCTATCCGTGAAGAGGTAGAGAAGCTCCTGAAGGCAAAGTTTGTCCAACCAATCCAATACCCAGAATGGGTGTCAAACGTTGTAATGGTAAAGAAGTCGGGTGGAAAGTGGAGGATGTGTGTCGACTTTACTAAACTCAATAAAGCTTGCCCCAAGGATTGTTACCCCTTGCCTCGGATAGATTATTTAGTAGATTCTGCGGTAGGTTATTCCTTTATGAGTTTTTTAGATGCTTTTTCAGGTTACCATCAAATCAGAATGCATAAACCAGATATACCTCATACTTTATTTATCACAAATGATGGTTGCTTCTGTTATCTCGTAATGCCTTTCGGGCTAAAGAATGCTGGAGCAACCTATCAGAAAATGATGGATACAGTGTTCAGAAGTCAAAAAGGAAGAAACCTTGAAGTATACGTTGATGACCTCTTGGTAAAAAGTAAACTGTTCTCTTCTCATCTTAGAGACCTCTCGGAAACTTTTGCAACCCTTCGAACTTTTAACATGAGGTTGAATCCGTTGAAGTGTGTTTTCGGGGCAAGTAAAGGAAAATTCCTGGGTCACCTCCTTACTCCAGAAGGGTTGGAACCCAATCCTGACAAAGTGAAAGCTATTCTGGAAATGCCACCTCCCAAGTCCCCAAAAGAAATTCAGCAGCTGGGAGGGAGGATGGCAGGCTTAAGTCGTTTTATCTCCCGTTCAGGAGATAAGAGTGCACCTTTCTTTAAAACCCTCCGGGGAGAGAGTAGATTCGAGTGGACAAAGGAATGTGATGATGCTTTCACTCAGCTGAAGAAGCAATTGACATCAACTCCTTTGCTCCAAAGCCCGCGAGAGGGAGAAAATCTTTTCCTGTATATGGGAGTCGGAGCTGATGCCATAAGCTCTGTTTTGGTCCGAGAGGAGAAAAAGAAGCAATTCCCAGTCTATTACGTAAGTCGAATCCTGAAGAATGCAGAGACTCGTTATCCTATCCTCGAAAAGTTGGCTTTAATGCTTATAACTTCAGCAAGAAGATTAAGACCATATTTTCAAGCTCATTCGATTCTAGTCGTTACTGATCTTCCATTGAAGAATGTCTTGGAAAAGCCAGAGCATTCAGGCAGGTTGGCGAAGTGGGCAATAGAGCTCAGTGAGTTTGATATATCATATGTCCCAAGGGTGGCGATCAAAGCTCAAGTCTTAGCAGACTTCATGGTGGATACCAAAGAAGTTGAGTCGCAGAAGGGGGTCGGAGTGCCCCTTGCCTGGAAAATCTTCGTGGATGGAGCCTCAGGGAAAAATTCTTCCGGGGCAGGAGTTATCTTAATCAACCCAAATGGAGTAAGGCTGGATCAAGCGCTGAAGTTCTATTTTCATGTGACAAACAATCAGGCGGAATATGAGGCTTTGCTAGCTGGTCTTAAGTTTGCTAGAGAGCTGGGAATTGATGATGTCAAAGTTTTCACAGATTCTTTGGTGATGGCTTCTCAAGTAAATGGGACTTTCGAAACTAGAGATAGTATTTTAAAGCAGTATCTAACTCTGGTAAAAATTGAGGTGGGGAAGTTCAAAAGCTTTACCATCGACCATATTCCAAGAGGTGAGAACGTGGAAGCAGATGAGTTGGCAAAATTTGGACTTCTCTCAGGAGGATCGACTTCGGAATTGTTTCGCCCGGCAATTGAAGAAGGAGAGGTCATGGAGATTGATCAGCGCCCGTCTTGGATGGACCCATTTATTCTATATCTTTCGACTGGAGAGCTTCATTCATCAATAAAAGACAGAAAAAGGTTTAAACGAAAAGCGGCTAACTATTATCTTGTTGCAGGAGTGCTTTATAGAAGAACTTTCCTTTCGCCATTGGCACGGTGTGTTTCGGAGGAAGAAATTCCAACGGTCATTCAGGGGGTCCATTCTGGAGAATGTGGAAGTCACTCTGGGGCTAAAACTTTGGAGAAAAGAATTCTGAGGCAAGGCTATTTTTGGCCTCAAATGAGGAAAGATGCGGAAAAATTTGCTAAGAAATGTGTAAAGTGCCAGAAGTTTGCTCCTCTCCAAAATCAGCCGGCTCAACAACTCAAGTCGACAGCAACTCCATGGCCATTTGCAGTTTGGGGAATGGATTTGATTGGGCCTTTCCCTATGGCAAGTGGGCAACGCCGATATATTATAGTCATGATTGACTATTTCAGCAAATGGATAGAGGCAAAGGCATTGGCCAAAATTACGACTCAAGCCGTGAAAAATTTTATTTGGGGAGAGATAATATGTCGGCACGGAATCCCAATGGCAATCATCACGGATAACGGTTCCCAGTTCAACAATTCAATTCTTATTAATTTTTGTAAGCAAATTGGCGTTGAGCTACGTTTCGCTTCCGTGCATCATCCAAGAAGCAATGGGCAGGTAGAGGCCGCCAACAAGCTCATCATAAATCTCTTGAAAAAGAAGGTAGAAAATGTCAGGGGCAACTGGGCAGAACAACTACCTTCCGTCTTATGGGCCTTGAGGACAACTCCAAGTTCTGCTACTGGGGAGACTCCATTCAAATTATCACACGGTTCCGAAGCCCTTATTCCGGTGGAATTTGAAGTAAAAAGCCCAAGAGTCTTATTAGCACAACAGAATCAAATTCACTAGATGGAAGGAAATGATGAGGAGCTAAAATGCAGCTTTGATTTAATTGAAGAGTTGAGAGATACGGCAATCATCAGGCAAGAAGAGGTGAAGAGAAGAATGGCGAGACTATTCAACAAAAATGTAAGAACCAAAGAGTTCACTGTTGGAGATCTAGTCCTGAAGAAAATAGATACAGCAGCGAGAGCTGGTTCAGTTGGAAAGCTTAACCCAAACTGGGCGGGGCCGTTTGTGGTGAAGAGTGTGCTTAAAAATGGCGCTTACCATCTCCAAACTTATGAAGGAAAAGAATTGTCTCATTCATGGAGCGGAGATGATCTCAAACTCTTCTTTTCTTAAATGTTCGTATCCGATTCACTCATTCTTGTTCTCACTTTTCTTCTCTCAAATATCACGCAGGTATTATCAAAGCATTCGCAACATGAGTGATGGGTGACAAGTATTAAGAATGTTATTTTTTGAAAAGCCAAAAACCTGTCAAGTGAGACATCGACGGATCCTACTATCTTCCCCCTCGACTTGTTAGCTCGACGTGTAATTCTGCTGGGACCACAGATGTCGGGGAGATTTCGAATCTGTGTAGCAGTAGCTCGCCAAGCTTGAGCGGTGGAAGTTTAGGATACCGGGTCCATGCTGACAACTGGCACACCTCAGCATTTCAAGGGGGTCTAGGTGGCTGGCTCAGCTCTGTCATGCATCAGGAAGGACATTGTTACGATCTTAATGATCTTTCAGGGAAAGCAATGTCGGTATAGCCTCCGCGGCATGACCACACCTGCCCTACCGATCATTTTGGTCCGTAAACTCTCGAATACTCGTTGAAGCGTGGTTAGGTAAGGGGCGGTCAGAAACATCCATGACCGTCGCCTGAACCTTAGATTGGCATGTTCGCAGTAAACTCGGTAATCCTTTAAAAAAAAGAGGCAATGTCGGTATAGCCTCCGCGGCATGACCACACCATCCTTTTGGATCATTTTTGAGATCCCTTTTTTCCTATCTTCTTACTACAAAAAGAAAATCTTATTCATCCCTTTGTACTGGGATCGGACGGTCAGCAATTTATGAGACCGCATGTTCTTCTCTCCAACTTTCTCCAAAGAGCGATTTGAGTCATTTACGATCGCCGGATATAACTTTTTCAGGATAATTGAGGTCGCTATTCAGAAATCTCTTATGCCAGCTTGATAGAGATCGGCCCGATCCCGGAAAACTTGAGATTCCAATACTTTCTGCTATTCAAAGCTATATGGAATGATCATGATACTCTGTTCCTCATCAAGTGAAAATTGGGTTTTTCTTCAAAAGGGGGCGGTCTGAACATAATGTGATCGCTGAACTGGAGATCTATGAAGAGCTATCATTTTCCTTAATATTGGTCATCAAGGGGTCATCAAACGGGTTTCCTGAAAGTCATTTGGGAGCCGATCACCCAGAGTATAATGAGTTCAAATCATCTTCAAGTTATAGTTTCCTTATATTATGACCTGTGTAATATGAGACCGCATGACTATTGCAAATAAGTTGGTTATTTTCTGATCACAGTTAAGTTGCTGAATGTCTTTCAATGATCTGATTATCTCGAGATCGCAGAGTGATTTTGTTTATACAAAGTATTAGTCTTTCCTTCAAGGTCTTTTGTTTTTTCCAAGAGATCGCCACCTGAAATTCTTTAACGGTGATATAAAATTGTAACAAGCCTAAGGCATTGAGATCGAATGCCGAGTTTAAACTCAGAAGAACAAATATATGCATAAAAAACAAACTCATCCACGTAGACAACATAACGGAATCTAATTTTTATATATATTCTGAAATTTCAATTACAACGAGACCGCTCGGTCTCCGAAAGGGAAAAAGGGAAGTTCGTACAATTCACTCTCTCTTTGATCTCTTAGAAGACCGCTCGCTTGAAGAGGAAGAATCAGTTTCTGCAGAAGATTCTTCTAAGCTGTTCCCTGGAATTCTAGATCCAGAGCTTGAGCTCGAACTGGAATCCAGACCCAGGGTATAGCGGCTTCCGCTTTCTTCGTCTTCGATCACGACATCTTCGTCTTGACCAGCGGTCTCATCAGCAACATCCGCGGTCTCTTCAGCAGTTGCAGATTGCTCTTCAATCCTCTGTGCCGCGTCAGGGAAGAGATCGGCAAACGTAACATCCTTATATTCTTCAGTAAATCCACCTCGGCCTCGAACCTCGTTCAGCACCTGGTCGGCGGTCTCTTTAATGTGATGCATCACAGCCCTCTGAAAAGCTGGATTTTCAGGGTCATAAGCTGCTTTTTCAGATTGCTGCAAAAAAGAGATATATGTTAGACCGCGCGATCATAGGTAACGCGTTCATAAGATATAAGTAAAATTCTCACTTTTCTTTCTTCTTGCAAGGCAGTTATTTCATCCAGAGCGCTGCGAAGAGACCGCCCCATATGGTGATTTAAGATTGTACTTCTAGCGGTCACTTGGGCACAGAGGTCGGGGAGCGCATCGGTCTTTATATTCAGTATTTCATTTGTATTCTTTCTCCCATACAGAGCCGAAGTGACCGCATATGCGTGACGGGTCACCTTTCCGCTCCACAGGGGGAGATCAGTGGACACCTTCACAGACTTTCCTTTGGCCGCCCATTTGAGGAGAGGTTTTCCTTTGATATCCTTCATTCTTCTTTTGAAACCGATCAAAGGGAAGTCTCGCTCGACGGTCTCAGAGGTAGTGCCGAACACGTCGGCCTCACGCTTCAACCTCCTCTCCCTTTGAGTGAGAACTTCTGCTGCTGGGGAGATGGGATCTTGTGCAGGGACCGCGAAAGTCGCTAAAAGTAAAAAAAAAGTTAAAAAAAACATCCAAGACAAAAGGAAATTGTTCGAGACCGCAAGAAATTTTTTTTACTTTCAGCCGGGATGATCTCGGCGATCTCGGGCCAGATCGCTAGATAGTGAACAAGATCGGTCCTCTTGCCCGCCAAGAAAGCCAAAATTTTCAGCTCCTCTTCTGAGACCGCTTTTATCTTCTTAAAGATGCTGTCAGGTCGCGGAGAGGGTGAGCTTCTGAGACCGCCAAGGTCACCTTCAAAGACAAGGAATCTCTCCGTCCAGAAAGAGATTTTGTTAGGGAGATTCAGAATTTTTATTCCATCTGCTGAAAAATACATCAATCCTTTAAACTCTTCCTTCTTTCGGCCTTCCTTCAAAATCTTTGCAGTAAAGGTTGCGCGGAATAAATTCATTGTGAATTTCACCCTCTCCGATCTCAAGTATTTGATGAAAACATTAACCAGACCGATGGAATTCGGGGCCAGCTGGGCGAGCACGAAGCCATAGTATTCCAGAATCTCTAACCATTCCCAAGGGAGGGGAATCCTTAACCCATTATCAAAGTGATCGATGGGAATAATAAACTTCTTCTCCTCCACAAAGTTCAATTTTTCTTGTTCAGTAGGCGGTCTCACAACTACCTGAGTTTGGATCATATATTTCTTTATGAACTCAATATATTCATCCTTTGATAGGCGACCTTGTTTGTGATCGGCATTCAGGAAGATGGTGGCAGAAGAAGCACGAGCGGACACCATTGTTAGCGATCGCTGAGATCGGTGCTTAGAGCGCATTCAAGAAAGCATAAAATAAAGGTCATGAAGACGACTATTTATAGAAGACGAAGGGTCATTTCGTAATCATTACCTTTCGCAGACCGCCCAGCGAAGAATGCTCAGACCGTTCGACCTGTGCAGAGTTACATAAAAGCATACAGCGTTTTGCGGTCTCAATCAATAAAACACAGCAGCAACACAGGCAACCTAGGCATAAAGAGATCAAAATCAAGACCGCATAAAACATTAAGATTAAACAGCCACACAAATATATGGAACAATGATAATAAAAATTATACAAAATATATTGTTTAAATCCAGAGACCGCTCGGTCTCAAATTAAATGTTCATCTCCTAGAAGGCCTGTTTCTCCCTACATGAGCTGCGACATCTTGCATGTCGTTCACTGCGGCCATAACCGACACCAAGCTATGATTGGCCAGCATTGCAGATCGATGAATTTTTGACATCTCCTTGTCCACCTGTTCCATAGGGATCAGTACAATTTCAGGTTGCGGTCTCTCCGCTGGATGATCGCTGGAGGTACCCGGTCGCATCAGCATCTTTCCATGACCGATCCTCAGCCTCTCATTCTCCGCGGACAGCGCCGCAGCCTTCCCCTTGTAGTACTCAGCCTCCTTTTCAGCCTTCTTAAGAGCTCGCGCGATCTCTGCAACCCTCAGATCGCATTCTTCTCGAATCCTCTTTTCATTGATGCGCAATTTTCCTTCGAGATCGCGAATCTGATCGTTCTGAGTTCGCTCCCTCATCAGCATAGAGCGAACATCCTCGAACATTGGGTTAAGGATGTTGGTTAGCTGAGGGGAGATCTTGATGTGCTGAGGAAGTTCTCCCTCCTCGATCTCAGCATTATGGTCATCTGCGGTCACAAGAGATGGGTTATTTCAATCATTAACATACGATCAGATAAGCTCTTTAAATAAACAGAAAGAATACTTGGAAAGAAGTTGAGACCGCAGTCACGTAAAGCTCTCCTGGTATCTTTAGTGACCGCGGGATCTGCGGTCAGTGAAAGGCGATCAGATCCCCTTAAACGCTCCAGATCCATTCTTTCCAAATCTCTTTTCTGCGACTTTTCTCCCTCTTTTCTTCTTCTTTTCAATTCTTCATTACTCAAGGGGATATCGTCGGTCTCAATAAAGACGATCTCACGCTTTCTTTCAGGAGAAACAGAACAAACTGTAGGTAATGGAAGGAACTCAACTGACTGGAGAATCATTTTATTCTTACCAGCTCGCGAAATTGAGACCGTCGCCGCACGATCTGCTGCAGCCTTGTTCGAAAAATCTCCCCGAAGAGAATCGTCCAGGAGACCGCTAGAAAGTGCAGTTTTCTCCTTAGCGATCTGCAGCTTCTCCGCGATCTCCTCCTCAGCGTTTTTGTCCTCCGAAGTCTGCAAGACCTCATCTTTTTTCCTCTCTTCAACGATCAGGGCCGCCTTTTCCTCAGCAACCCTGACCGCTTCTTTCTTCCTCTCCTCAGCGATCACAGCCGCTCTCTCCTCAGCAACTCTGACTGCCTCCTTCTTCTTCTCTTCCTCGACGGTCTTAGCCGCCTCTCTCCTCTTCTCCTCTTCCTCTCTTTCTTTTTTCTCTTTCTCCTTGTCTTTCTTCTTCTCCTCGTCCTCTCTCTTTTTCTTCTCCTTCTTCTCCCTCTTTTCTTTCTTATCTTTTTCTTCTTTCTCCTTTTCTTTCTCTTTTTTCCTCTGTTCCTCTACCTCTTTCTCTTTCTCCCTCTTCATCATCTCTTCCATTTCCATCTTTTTCCTTTCTTCCTCCTTTGCCTTGATCGCTGCGTCAGCGATCTCCTTCTCCCTGTCCGCGATCTCCTTATCAACAACAGCATTTCTGAGAGCTGAAGCCTCTAAGGGATCCAACACCTGTAATGATGAAAAAGATGAATTAGTAGAAGAAACCTCATCAAGGTAGGCGATTAACCCGGAATCATCCTCTCTTGGTAAGGTTGAGACCGCGGGAAGGAAAGGGAGATCGCCCTTAACATTCACCTTCTGAAACTCAGCGGAGTCTTCCAGGTCGATGGATTCAGAAAATGCGGTCGCCTCCATGGCGGTCACATCTTTTCCTTCCTCATTTCTTCTGCTCCTCTTATAAGTCGAACTAGATGGACTTGAATTTTTTCTCTTCTTGCCCTTTGCAGCGATCTCCTGGTCAGCAATCTTCTGCCTCAAGGATTCAGCCTCGGCTTTCTTCTGACGCAGCCCAGCCAGAATGACCTCGGTAGAGGCGGTCTCAGGAAGTTTGGAAGATGTTTGATCCAGTGCCTCCATGGATTTCTGACAATTAAAAGAAATGGAAAAGTCAGGCAATTTCCATACAGGATCTGAAGAAGTATTAGACGGATCAGAAGCAACAGAGACCGGCACGATCGAGCCCTCAGGAAGCTCAGTTTTCTTTAACGGAGATCGGGCGGTCTCCTTTGAAGTGCTCACTTTTGTTAAGATTTTTGGCACTTTCTTTCCTTTCTTCGAGCTAACACTCTCCTTCTTCCCAGGAGAGTTCGATTTCGATGGAAGAGTCTTTAAGAGATCGAGCATAGTCATCTTTGCAAGAAGATCGAACCTACTCAATTATCAAAGACCGCTCAAAGTTTGGAATATCCTAATGTCTTACAGAATGGAGTTTTCAGTCGGTATTTATAGACCAAGCCGCATTAATGATGGTCGCGGTCTCAGCGGTCAAAGCTTACATTTTCGAAGTTCCAGGTGCAACTTAAAAATGTGCGGGGATTATGTTTGCCCAGAAAGCCCGCGACCTCCTCTTATTGTTCAGTTTTCCCGGTCTCAGCGGTCTCAAATTAAGTGATCGCCCAGATCGCCAGATGTTTCCTCAACCGAGATTTTCTAAGTACCCAGCGGTCAAGACAGTGCGAGATCGCCAGCTTAAGCGGTCTGGTCGTTTTCCTTATTTTTGTTATTTGTAGCCCATTTTCCTGCCCCGGCTCTCCTGTACCCCGAGCAGCCCGTAGTTTTCAGTTCTGCCCGTTTGGGCAGCCCCCTCGTCTATAAATAGAGGGGTAGGGGTACCAGAAAAGGACCTTTTGCTCGGAGGCTCCAGCTTACAACCTGTGTAAGCGGTCTCATTTCTTCGTGATCGCCTTTTCGTGATCGTTTTCCCTTTGTTCCAGCATCTTCTGTCTTAGTAACCTGCACTTCGCAGTTTTCTCCCATCCCCTTTAGTGTGAATTTTGGAAGTACCATTTTTGGCACCAACAATGATGTGCTGAAAATGTCATGAACTTAGTTTTTGTCTAAAAAATTTGGTTGTGTAGATTATTGATTTGTTGTTAACAATATTGGTTTGTGGTTAACATTTTGATTTGCACCTAATATTTTTCAAAATATATAATTTGTTGTTAACATTGGTTTGCGGATAACCAAATTTGATTTGCCATTAACAATTCTCTTTTTAAATTCTTGCTTTGCTTATAATATTTTAATTTGCGAATATAATTATATCAAAACTTAGGCGGATATTAAAATTTTTCGGATAGCAAAAACTGTAATGCCAATAACAAAATTCTTTAAATTTGTGGTGCTGAACTTCTTTCGTTTGACGGGGCCTCCTCAATGTTGTAAAAAAGCGGATTGCAGGAGATTCGTCGAGAGAGCAAGAGAATGGCCATTAATGTTGCCCTAGCCCCTCTCCCGACAGCGTCTCTTAGGTTTCAGGTCTCACAAAATCTACGGACAAAGAAACACACAGTCTTCATTAAATCCAAGATTGAAGAGAAGAGACCCTCCATTTCCAGCCGAGCAGCTCAATCGGAGGAAGAAACAGATGAGCTAAGTACAGCAGGTTTGATTTCAAAATACAAGCAAACTCGAGTATTTCCCAAAAGAGCTGCTTTCAATTCATTAGAAACTCAACATTAAACTGCGAAATATGTTTTCATGAACATTTAAGTTGCATCATGGGCTGTTTTATGGATCGAAAAGAGGAAAATGAAAAAAAAAAGAACAGGCAGCTGCATCTAAGTGACTGAGTATTTACAGACAAATATTTGCGATTCGTAACCATTTTATTTTTCATTCAGATTCCTATAACATCCTTGAAAAAATGTATTTAGAACGACATTCATGTTCTATGAAAATTGCTGATCCTTAGGAAGCTTGATACTGTTAAACGTGAAGAGGCTTGAACACATCAATCCTATAAAAAAAACTCTAGGTTATGCTTAGTGGAAAAGCGGCTCTAATAGTGTAATCTGATATGATCCAATTCCAACTCCTCCCCCAGAACACCCCAATTCCAGCAACACTCCAATATAACAGACAAATCCAACCAAGATTATAATAGTAGTTGCAAACTTACAAAACCAGAGCAAGAGACAAGCTGCAGTACTCCACTCTAACAGTAACAGGAAACAACCAACCCTATGGGCCGAACCCAGAACAGGCGGTCAGCACTTCGTCGAGGACTCCTCCCCCACGCCGGCAGACAACAACACAAAATGACATAACCTAATACTTCCCCAACATTTGCCTTATATACTTGGCACATACAATGACTAAAATACCCCTTCCAAAACACTTGAATTACATTTCAAAACCCGCCAAACTGCGCGCGCATCACTACCCCCTCCTCCAAAACATCCTTGTCCTCAAGGATGGAAGTGCGGAAACTGCTTCTGGATCTTCCACAGGTCCTCCCAAGTTGCCTCTTCTGCCGTCCCTTGTGCCCACTGAATCAACAACTGCGTCACCACTCTGCCATCCCGGGGCACAATACGCCGGTTCAGCACCGCTATTGGCTCGATCATCGCGTTCCCTTCACTGTTAACCGCCGCTGGCAAGGGAATGGTTTGAGCTAGTGGATCCCCATGATGCTCTCGTAGTTGCGAGATATGGAACGTATGATGAATCTTTGCTTCCGCCGGTAAGTCTAGTCGGTATGCCACGGTTCCAATTCTCGCCACAACTTGAAATGGCCCAAAGAATTTGGGTGCTAGTTTGTGGCAGCCCCTCGGTCGTATGGATGTTTGTCTATATGGTTGTAGGCGCACATACACCCATGATCCCACCTCCAATTCCCTCTCCCTCCGTTTCTTATCTGCCATTACCCGCATGCGGTTTTGGGCCGCTGCCATGTTCGCCTTGAGGATTTGGATGACTTGTTCCCTTGCCGCTAATGATCGGTCCACCTCCTCCATTTCCGCCATTCCGTGACTGTAGGCCACATGCCCCGGTGGTGCTTGACCATACACCACCTCGTAGGGTGTCATTTGAATAGCACTTTGGTACGTAGTATTGTACCACCACTCCGCCAAGGGCAACCATTGAGCCCAATTCTTTGGCCTCTCAAAGCACATACATCGTAGATATTTCTCCAAACACCGGTTCACCACCTCCGTCTGGCCGTTCGACTGGGGGTGGTACGCCGTGGATAGCTTCAACTTGACTTGTAGCATCCGAAAGAGCTCCTGCCAAAATTGGCTCACAAAGGTGGCGTCTCGATCGCTGACGATCGACTCAGGCAGCCCATGCAATCTGAAAATAGAGTCTAAAAAGACTTGGGCTATTCCTTCCGCGGTATACGGGTGGCTAATGGCAATGAAATGTGCTTGCTTGCTAAGGCGGTCCACCACCACCAGGATTGTTGTTTTCCCATTACTCTTGGGCAGCCCCTCCACAAAGTCTAGCGAAATCTCTTGCCAAATCCTCTCTGGTATCGGAAGGGGCTGCAGTAGTCCCTTAGCCTTCTGATTGTCCGGTTTACATTGTTGACACACTGCACAACGTTGTATGTACTCATAAACCTCAACCTTCATTCTCTTCCAGTAATACAACCTCCGTAGGCGTTGATATGTGGCCGTGATCCCCGAATGTCCCCCCAAATGGCTGTCATGGTACATTTGTAGTAGCTTCAACTTGAGGGCAGCAACATTTCCAACTACCAAGCGCCCCTTCCGCTTCAAAAGTCCCCTCTCCCACTGGTATTTTGGGAAACTATTGCTGTCCGCTGTTTTGTGTGTAAGGATGTGTTGTATTTTCGGATCGACTTGCCACGGTTGCTTGAGTTCCTTTATAAAACCTGAAGTGATTGTAACTATGGCCCGTAACTCAACCTCTTCCGCCTCCTCTCGCCTGGATAACGCATCGGCGCATAGGTTCTCCTTCCCTTGTTTGTATTGTATGGAATAATCATACCCCAATAGTTTGGATAAGTACTTTTGTTGCGCCGGTGTCGTCAACCTCTGTCCCAACAAGAATCGCAAGCTTTGTTGATCCGTGCGGATGATGAAGGGCCCCGTAACTAAATAGTTCCGCCACTGTTGCACCGCTAGCACCACCGCTAGTAGCTCCTTCTCATCGACCGAAAGTAAGGAGTTCCGCTTGCCGAGCGCCTTGCTGAAATAGGCCACCAGCCGGCCCTGCTGTAGAAGAACCGCCCCTATGCCCTTGTCGGACGCATCCGATTCCACCACCAATGGTTTGGTGAAATCTGGCAAACGTAGCACTGGAGGTTGGGAGACAGCCCGCTTGAGTTGATTGAACGCTTGCTCCGCTTCACTCGTCCACTGTAACCGGGCTGATTTGAGTAGCTCCGTTAACGGCTTTGCGATGCCGCCATAGCCTTGAATGAAGCGCCGATAGTACCCGGTGAGGCCTAGGAAGCCCCGCACCTGTTTCACCGTTTTGGGGATCGGCCATTCCAGCATGGCCCGAATCGTTTCCGGATCTGTGGCGACTCCTTCTTGGGATATGATATGCCCCAAATAGTGTACCTTCCGCTGCCCGAAGCTGCACTTACTCCTCTTTAAAAATAGGCTATGTCGACGTAATGTTTCAAGAATGAAGGTGAGATGTTCCACGTGGTCCTGCCAAGAACGACTGAAAACCAATATATCATCAAAAAAGACTAAAATAAACCTCCTGAGTTGGTCCTTGAAGATCTTGTTCATCAGGCTCTGAAAGGTCGAAGGAGCGTTGGTCAGACCAAATGGCATGACCAAGAATTCATAATGGCCGCTGTGTGTCCGAAATGCCGTTTTGTACACGTCCTCGTCCGCCATCCGAACCTGGTGATAGCCGGCGCGCATGTCCAGTTTGGAAAAAGAAGACTGCTCCATGTAACTCGTCAATGAGCTCTTCAATGATGGGAATGGGGAATTTATCCTTTACCGTTTGTAGGTTGAGTTGGCGATAATCTATGCATAGTCGCCACGTGCCATCCCCTTTTTGCACAAGCACCAC
The DNA here is from genome assembly GCA_033032865.1 of Dactylorhiza incarnata. Lineage (NCBI taxonomy): Eukaryota > Viridiplantae > Streptophyta > Magnoliopsida > Asparagales > Orchidaceae > Dactylorhiza > Dactylorhiza incarnata. Next base: position 12,109,362 of record JAWHQI010000015.1, read on the forward strand.
CGGGGAAGCATAAGGGCTGCTACTCGGCCTGATGATGCCCGTTTGGAGCATTTCTCTCACTAACTTCTCAATCGCGTCCTTTTGCAGTGGTGGGTAGCGGTAGGGCCTTAGGTTAATGTCCCCGTGTCCCTCAGTTAAGGGAATGCGGTGTACGTGTTCCCGGTGAGGTGGCAGCCCGGATGGTTCTTGGAAGGTCTCGCCAAAGGCCAACAGTGTCTTCTCGAGCACCTGGGCCTCCTCCGGCGATAAAACAGCCTCGGCGTGGAGGTCGGTGACTCCCCCTTCATGTTCGGCCTGCTTCCTTCCCCCTTCATGTTCGGCCTGCTGCCTTTCTCGGTCATCCGGTTCCTTCGGCGGGTCCTCGACGTGGCGGAACGCACATAGAGACAACATGTTCAAGTTGCCCCCCTTCGCCACCATTTTCTCTAGGTTTTGCTGCTTCATCCATGACCCGGCTGCGGTTGTGGTTCCCCGCAAAGAGATCTTCCTACCCTGGCTCGTGAAGTCCATGCGGAGGTTGCCGAAATCCCACTGTATCACTCCGAGTGTACTGAGCCATTGTACCCCCAACACCACCTCCCACCCGCCAAGTGGAAGCACTAACATATCTGTTGTAAAAAAAACACCTTGCATTCTCCATGTAAACCCGGCCACCTTGTTGGAGCTAGAGACTTTCCGACCATCCGCTATAGCGACATTGAAAGGCGGTATTGGCGTCAATGGACATTGTAGTCGGCGAACCGCCGCTTCATCCACAAAGTTGTGTGTGCTCCCGGAATCAATCAAGACTTGAATGACATGTCCTTGGTATGATGCTGTGACCTTCATAGTGTGATATTGGGTGATGCCCATAAGAGCATGCACCGATATATGTGGAACCTCCTCTATCTCCCCTCCATCGTGGCATTCCTCAACATAAGCCTCTTCGGTCCGCTCGAGTTCGTGATCTTCATCCTCTACAATGAGCTCCAAAGCATAGGACTTGCCCCTTGCCGGGCAACGGTGATCCGCCGTAAACTTGGCATCACACCAAAAACAAAGTCCCTTAGCACGTTTCTCCGCCATCTCTGCCGATGTCAACCGACGGTGATTTCCTTGTTGATTTCCTTGGTTGGTGATATGCGGGGTGAATGGAAGACGCGTCGAAAGCGGTTTAGTTGCCGGCACCCTCCTCTCGGCCGCCCAATTGGTCTCCGATACACTTACTATATTCCGCCGTTGAGATGATGCAGTCCGCCGCTCCTCCATCCGGGCTAAGGCAAAGACATCCTGTAGGTTTTTTGGTTGAAACATGCGGATGGCGTACCCTATCTCATCCTTGAGTCCGGCGATGCAAAAGCTCATCGCGTGGTCCTCCGTGACATTCACCCTGTGCAAGAGAATGTCAAACTCGTCTAAGAATGCCTGCACCGTGCCTTTTTGTCTCAGATTCTTCAATTCCGCCATGGGATCGTCGAAGAGAACCGATCCAAAACGCGCCGCTAGCGCTCGAGTGTATTCGTCCCATTTCGGCCATTGTCGAGTGAGCCGTGATTTCATGTATGCTTGATGCCAGTATAATACCTTTCCCTCCACATGAGCCGATGCAATCTTCACCTTCCAATCCTCCGGAGTTTCATCCAACTCGAAAAACTGCTTCGCCTTGTAGATCCACTCCTGCAAGTCCTCGCCATAAAACCGTGGAAACTCCATGCGGCCAAAACGCGTGTGCCCCTGGTTGGCCGGTCCAGAAAATTGGTGCCCCTCAGCTGCCGAGCTCCTGCCCCCAGACTCGGTGGTGTGGTCAACTCGCGGAAGCGCCAGGTGGGAGAGCATCTCGCGCAACTCTTCCAATGTCCGATTCTGTTGATCGGACCGCGCCGTGAGAGATTGGATGGACTGAGCGAGAGCGTTTTGTTCCTGCCGCAACCCTTCTAGCTCGTGCGCTTCTTTGGAGCGGGTACCGTCGGAAACCGACATGTTTCCTACCCGCTTTGGCTCTGATACCTGTTGATATGATCCAATTCCAACTCCTCCCCCAGAACACCCCAATTCCAGCAACACTCCAATATAACAGACAAATCCAACCAAGATTGTAATAGTAGTTGCAAACTTACAAAACCAGAGCAAGAGACAAGCTGCAGTACTCCACTCTAACAGTAACAGGAAACAACCAACCTTATGGGCCGAACCCAGAACAGGCGGTCAGCACTTCGTCGAGGACTCCTCCCCCACGCCGGCAGACAACAACACAAAATGACATAACCTAATACTTCCCCAACATTTGCCTTATATACTTGGCACATACAATGACTAAAATACCCCTTCCAAAACACTTGAATTACATTTCAAAACCCGCCAAACTGCGCGCGCATCATAATCCGTCATGAGGAGAGAAAATCAAAATCGAAAAATATTTAAACTTAAAACACACAGAAGTAGGTAGTCCTATGAACCATTATATACTTATGGTTGATTACAACTAGAAGAGACAATAAAATTGGAAATAGTGCTAAGAAAATACATCTATATATTCATAGCTTGCATATGGAGAGAAATTTGGGTCTAAAATGTTCATCTAATCTCTGGATAAGCCTTCAGAAATGCACTCGCACGTCCTGTGACTCCTCTCAGATCAAAGGTTGTGACTTACACAAGCCACTCTATGCGATCAATGTTCCCAATGTGACGACCTATAATTTTGACGTTTCAATTTATTCATATACCACATGTTATGCATCAATGCACTGAAACACCATAGTTATTCAGTGGCATAACTGCAGAAGTACTTACGTATTCGTCATATTGATTCGCAAATAGCCTGCTAAATCCTTCAAAATAAATCTTCAAATGGCTAATTTATGTACTTGTAATTAGAAATTATGTTTGAAAAAAATGTTAATTTTATTTTCACTCATTTTATTTGTGAATATGAAATCACTTCTATTGAGTGAGTTTTCAGGATATCAATTTTATTTGTGAATATGAAATCACTTCTATATGTTTGTGTCTAGCTACATATAACCAAATAGTGAATTTAATAAATTGCACCATTTTATAAAAATATTTATCAATTTTAATGCAAAAGGGTCCAATAAACTACTATTTCCAAAGAGTAGATATGTCAATATCATGTACTGCATTCTCCTTTCTGGCTTAATTTCAGTGTAAGCCCCAATTGTTGAAAGTAGAAGAAAATGTAAAACATGGAGAAAGAAAAATGGTTCATTCACAGTGTTTATTTTATTACAGGCATATTAATGCTAGAGTGTGAGTCCTAGTATTCTACTGAATTTATCATTCAACCTCATTATTTATACATTTAATGCGATTTCTCTAGATTATTCTCAAGTTTTAACACTCATGTTTAATCTAGAGAAATTCTTGCTCATAATGCTTCACAGAAACAGTCAAAGTTTTCTTTTTCCAGGGACTTAGTTAACACTTCAGCAACTTGATGTTCGGTCCTTGCAAAGTCAAGTTGTGTCTCCCATGTTCCAACAAGTTTCATTATATAATGATACTTGATCACGTTGTATTTATTTTTTTTGATGAAAGATTAGATTTTTTGTTATAGCAACCATTGATTGTCTGTCACTTTTAATGATGGTGGGGCTCATTTATTTTATCTTCATGTATGCTAGCTGTAGCTAAATCCCTTTGCTAGCTGCTTCTTGTAACGCTATATGCTCGGCCTCTACCCATGATAGCGCTATGCTTATATGCTTCCTCGGTGCCAATGAGATTGCTTTTGTTTCGAGGAAGATGTACCCATTGGTGCTCTTTCTATTGTTGGTGCATCCTACCCAATTGTTGTCTGGATACCCACTAAGTTGACTTCTATCTTCTTCCTCATAAAGAAGCCTTAAATTTTATGCGCTTTTGTACATATTGTTTGATCCTCTTGGAAGCTTTGAGGTGTTGCTCACTAGGACTAGTCTTGTACCTTGACACAATGCTAACTGACTTTTCAATGTCCAGTGTTTGTGATGTATATCAGGGACCCTATCTGATGCGGAGCAAACACGAGGACGAGTTTTGGGCCCACTCGGGGCTGATTTGGTGACTTACCATATATGGCGTGCCCGGATCGACGATCGGACTCCACAGATGTGTCCGGATTCGCGTTGCGAATCGATTTGATATATTATTTTACTATGTTTGCGTGTATTTTGATGTATTTGGGTTGCCTCACCTCCGGCCAATCATAGCCGTTGATGAGGGATGCCCTAACCCTCCTTTTATTATAAATAGATAGGTAGGAGGCTGATTATTGGCATTGCAGAATTTGGAGAATAGAAATCCCGGATTCCAGCGATCATCCCACGGTGCCGACTCCGTGGAACCCTAGGTGACGACTCCTAGGATTGTATCTCCCTCCCCAAGGTATCCCCTAACCCTAGGCTCCTTCTTCCCCCTCCGAAACCCTCATCCGCTGCCCCTACAACCCCCCAAAACCCAGCCAAATTGGCTGTCCAGAAACTCTAGCAGCAGGCCCCTCCCTTTTCTATTCACTGTAGATAAATGAAATTCACTGTTCACTAATAAAGTTTAGTGAACAGTGAACCTCCCATTTCAGCCACCGACCTCCCCAATTTCTCCAGCAGCAACCCGCCCCTTCCCTCCCTGCCGCCAGCCTTCAGCCACCCCTGCCGCCAGCCTTCAACCACCCCTGCCTCCCTGCCGCCAGCCTTCAGCCACCCGCCCCTTGCCTCCAGCCCTCCCTCCCCTTGCTCCCAGCCACCACCGCCCCTTTCCCCTACGTGGAACCACCTCCAGCCGCCCCCTTGTCTAGATCAGTCCAGATCTGGACAAATCCAGCCCGGATCCGCTCCCAAATCATCGGATCTATCCACCCCCGTCCGGATCCCTACCCACGTGGCCGGATCCATCCATTTCCGGTCCGTTTTCACCTTCCGCCGCCAAGGACAGCCACCTACGTCGCTTTCCCACCTCCGGTTCCACCTTCGATCGCCGATCTACATACCCGGACCCGGATTCTTCATTGCCTTGGTCAGCCCACTATTTGGTGAGATTTCGTTGTATTTGACTTATTATTTTCAGTTTTTTATTTATTGGGATGGACATTTTATATTTGCTTGGAGACACATTATCGTGGAATTTTGCCCTAGATTATTATAGTGATTTGCGGGGTTTCTTCGTCGCGCGCTCTAGCTTTGACCCTCCACGCGGAGGAAAGCCTAAGCTTGTTTCGTCCTAATAAAATATTCTGTCTTGCTGTGAATTTATTTACCTGCATGGGATATCATAATTTATTATTCTAATTGGTGACTAATCCGTCGGGCTTTGCATAACATGTAGGGTTAGGTCACGGCTTATCCGCCACCTATAGATTCGTCCTGCGTCAATTTTAGAGACACCCCGGTCATTATTAGATTCTCTCATAGAGAGCATGTTGTGTCAGTCATGTTTCATTTACATCATTTGCATAAGTTTGTCGAGTCGTTTCGTCATCTTCTGCATGAGTCAGTTGTGTTGTCTGTTCATCGTTTGCATGTGCGTCATGAGTCGGTCCGACGCATAATCTATATTGGTAATAAATCTTCTAAATCACATGCGGATGTTCACTGACAAGTGCAGGTACTTCATGAAGGCGAGCAGGTGATGGTGAGAATCTGCGTTGTGAGGCTCCGTGCGAGGCTTGCTAAAAGCTTGAGCGTTAGGCGAATGGATCCCTATATAATCATGAGGCAGATTGAAGCAAACATCTACGATCTTGATATCCCTGCAAGTATGGGTATCCACCTGGTATTTATTGTTGAAAATATGACGCCGTACTACGAGCCTCGCGAGTATGTGGACCCAAGCAGTGGGGACTTCCAGCCGCCCACACCTCCACTCTCGTTGTCTTACCACCCTCATAGCTCACCCACGTTTGATGGCCACCACTACTCACCTACTTTTGACACCCACCCACCTGGGGACTCGTCTTCTTTGGTTCTACCTACGGCGCCGCCGATCGCACCGGGATCCACCACTCGTGAGTTGAGCGTTGAGAGCATCACGGAGACCATATTCCGTCGGTACATTCCTACTACAGACGTTGATGACATTTGGATACTTGCAGCGGGGCGTCTTCGATTCACCCCTGGACTTCGACTTCAGTACGACCGTCTCCATTTACCGGAGATGACAACTTTTCAGTCAAGGAAAGTCGAGTGGCGAGGATACTCTTCCATCGACGACACTTGGGTGACCTCTGGTGGACCTCTTCGAGTTGTACCTGGCATTCATCGAGAGAATTCTGATCCAAATTCATCGGGAGATGAATTCTTTCCCGCCGGGGAGATTGATGCGGAGCAAACACGAGGACGAGTTTTGGGCCCACTCGGGGCTGATTTGGCGACTTACCATATATGGCGTGCCCGGATCGACGATCGGACTCCACAGATGTGTCCGGATTCGCGTTGCGAATCGATTTGATATATTATTTTACTATGTTTGCGTGTATTTTGATGTATTTGGGTTGCCTCACCTCCGGCCAATCATAGCCGTTGATGAGGGATGCCCTAACCCTCCTTTTATTATAAATAGATAGGTAGGGGGCTGATTATTGGCATTGCAGAATTTGGAGAATAGAAATCCCGGATTCCAGCGATCATCCCACGGTGCCGACTCCGTGGAACCCTAGGTGACGACTCCTAGGCTTGTATCTCCCTCCCCAAGGTATCCCCTAACCCTAGGCTCCTTCTTCCCCCTCCGAAACCCTCATCCGCAGCCCCTACAACCCCCCAAAACCCAGCCAAATTGGCTGTCCAGAAACTCCAGCAGCAGCCCCCTCCCTTTTCTATTCACTGTAGATAAATGAAATTCACTGTTCACTAATAAAGTTTAGTGAACAGTGAACCTCCCATTTCAGCCGCCGGCCTCCCCAATTTCTCCAGCAGCAACCCGCCCCTTCCCTCCCTGCCGCCAGCCTTCAGCCACCCCTGCCGCCAGCCTTCAGCCACCCCTGCCTCCCTGCCGCCAGCCTTCAGCCACCCGCCTCTTGCCTCCAGCCCTCCCTCCCCTTGCTCCCAGCCACCACCGCCCCTTTCCCCTACGTGGAACCACCTCCAGCCGCCCCCTTGTCTAGATCAGTCCAGATCTGGACAAATCCAGCCCGGATCCGCTCCCAAATCATCGGATCTATCCACCCCCGTCCGGATCCCTACCCACGTGGCCGGATCCATCCATTTCCGGTCCGTTTTCACCTTCCGCCGCCAAGGACAGCCACCTACGTCGCTTTCCCGCCTCCGGTTCCACCTTCGATCGCTGATCTACATACCCGGACCCGGATTCTTCATTGCCTTGGTCAGCCCACTACTTTGTGAGTCTTATTTGTATTGGATTATTATTTTCAGCATATTTATATTGGATTGGATCTTGTACCTGTTTTGAATATCTTGCATAATAGTTGTTTGTTAGATTATTATTGTGATTTGCAGGGTTTATTCGCCGCGCGCTCGTGCTTTGGCCCTCCACGCGGAGGAAAGCCTAAACCTGTTTCGCCCTAATTTAATTATTGTATCTTGCTGTGAATTATCTGCGTGAGATGCTATTATTTATTATTCAATTGTGATTTAACCTGTCGGGCTTTGCATAGCATGTAGGGTTAGGTCACGGTTAATTCGCCACCTATAGATTCGTCCTGCGTCACTATCAGGCTTCTGTAGTAACCTGGATGAGTTATTTCCTTCCGATCTTTCGTGGATAATTCTCATTTGGGCCATCGGGGTATCCACCGGTTTACAATCTTTCATAATGAATTTGTTTAACATATCTTCAATGCATTTCTCTTGATTCATAAATATTTTCCTTGCTTCACATGCAAACCCAGGAAATACATCATAACTATACAACCCCGATATTCGTCTGACGAGGAGGCACGGTTTAAGAAGGCAACAGGATGAAGTAATAAGAGAGAGAGGCCTTAGGGCCGAAGACCTCGCGAGAGGGATCGGAGAGAAATCTCTCTCTCGGAGGGCTCGCGGAGAGGCGAGCGAGAAGGGGGCGAGCGAGAAGGGTAGGCGAGGGTAGCCCGCCGGCTCTCCCGAGTTCATCGAGCCCACCTATGGTCGTCGAGCTCGCCCCTGTCCGGCGAAACATGTTCAGTGCGCGACAAAGTGAGTAGGCGATCTCGCAGGAGGCGCTCAACGATCTTCCGGGTTAGTGGAGGGACCTCCTCGCTGCGACTAAGGTCTTAGTCTTTTTCCTAGTCTTCAGTCTACCTTCTCCGAGGGATCAGTAAGGGCTAGCCGCCCCTCATTTCGGCGAGGGCCCCGAGCTCCACAAGAAGCCGAGAAATCGGTTTCAACAATAACTCTGAGGCCTGTCATCTTATATTCCTTCACCATGTTGTTCTTGAATTATCGTATTTATTGTGGACAGCTTATGGTGTAGATAAGCTCATCCACATACAATCACATGATCAACATGCATTCATCTCCTCTGGTTTTAACATATAGTGATGATTTGCTTGGACTCTTACCGATGCCAATGCCTGTAAGATATTTGTCGATTTTACTGTCCCAGGCCCATAAAGCTTATTTTAAGCCGTAAATGGCTTTGTTAGCTTATATACATTCTCTTCTTGGTCTAATTCACCGTTGAGGATGACTAACTTGACGTTTAGTTGATATACAAGTAACGTTTTGTGGGATGCGATGACTAAGACCGATCGGATTCTCCATTCTTAACACTGGAGCGTAAGTTTCATTATATTATGCAAGGTTGCAGATGTCGGATGTCGGGTTCATGTCGGTTTGAGTTTGAAATGTCGTATGTCTGATTGTGGGGGATATATTGGAGATATTTTACAATGTCGGATTTTAATATTTAAATAATTTATTCAAATATATATTGTAAATATGTGTCGTTACACACATAATATATGTTTATAAATTACATAATAAGCATATATACACATATTGTATGTTTATAAATTATACGATAAATATATTTACACATAATGTATGTTTATAAATTAAACAAAAAGAAGTGGTTGACGACAATAAACAACATAAAGAGCATCAAATGAGAGTGAGACGAGAAAGATGTCAAATCTAGGCTCAGAGAGATGCATGAAATGTAGCACAAAACAAAATATTATCGCTCAGACACTTGAAAGAAATGAAATATATATATTTTTAGTACTCGTTATATATCGTCCTCGAGATATCGCCCGATATATCGGGTAAGACCGATATATCGGGGCCCGAAGATGGATATATCAGGGATATTTTCAAAAACGACATTTTTGCTTAAAATATTATTATGTTCTAGGTATTTGTGAGTACCCTTTCAAACCTAGTCTACCCTTGTACTTCTGGATGCTTCGGTCTTGGCTATATTTGGTTTTATATACCCATTTGAGGCATATCCCCTCTTTATCTTCTGGTTTGGAGATTAACTCCCAAGTATGGTTCTTCTCGATCATCATCATTTATGTTTGCATTGTTTCGATCCAAGATGCATTCTTTGATGCTTCATCGAAACTCACTGGTTCTGTTGACAAAATTACTAACTTGTTTTATTGGTAAATCTCTTCTATGAAATGATACTTTCTTCTTGTTGGAGATGGTGATGAACCAAATTGGTCAAAATCAAAATCTAATTATCGGCTTGCGATGGGATTTGAAATTAGACTGGATGACAGAGTGAGTGTTTGAGTGTTTTACTGGGATGTTCACTTGCAAGCTCTGATAATGTTTGATTCTAATTCTTGCCACCTTCACACTGCCAAGTGGATTCTTCATCTTTTATTCAATCTCTGGACACAGTAAACTTCTTTGACGTGGAATTGTATAATCTCTATGTTTCTGATTTTATGTTGTAACTGATAAATATGCCTTTTGTCCATTCTAGTCTAACTTTTCTTGTTGGTTTTTAGGAACATGTGCATAAGCTAGATTCCGAAAGACTTTGAGATGATCAATTACTGGTTTTCTATGAAACCAAACTTTATGAGGAGTGGATTATGGTAAGGTAACTGTTACCACTCGGAATTGAAACCCTAGATCTGTGAGAGAAGCAGGGGAAGAGAGGAAGAGGGAGGAAGGAAATTAACACCTTCGGTCGAAATACAAAATACAGAAAGATACATTCAATTATATAACACCCCCGGTCTTAATTATTTTCCGCTGACGTGTCGCTAGTGGGCCTTTCACGACACTTGTATACCCGCAAGGCTGGAGGACGTCCCCCTCCTTCCGCGTCCGAACAATATCGCCCTTTGGAAAATTTGTGTTCTCCTTAAGGCAAAAATCCAGAAACTGAGCGCGGAAACAGATCGGTTCACCCATGTGGCCTCTGATGGTGGACGATCACGCAAATGCACCAAGAACTGCTCGAACGAACACTCCTCTTGACTGATGGTGCGCGTGTCTGTGACGAACTGGAGAGGTAGTCTGACGTGGTGAGCCCGGGAGCTGGCGGGGGCAGCGAAGCCTCGACCGAATGGTCTCCAATAACTCTTTTGAGCTAAGAGACGTGAAACACCGGGTGGATGCGGCTATCGGGAGGAAGGAGGAGGCGAAACGCCCAAGGGCCCACCCTTGCAACAATCTCAAACGGGCGGTAGAACATGGCCGCTAGTTTGGAGTGGGTCCGTAGTGTGACCGAAATCTGGCGGTGCGACCGAAGCTTGATGAACACGGAATCGCCTTTAGTGAATTGGACGTCGCGCCGGTGGCGGTTGGCAAAAGCATCCATCCGGTCCTACACACGCTGAAGGTGCTGGCGCAACTGGAAGAGTATGGAATCCCGACCGCGGAGCAGATCAAATAATGAAGCTACAACGCATTCACCAGGAAGAGTGCGCATGGGGGATGGCGGGGGTCGTCCATAGACTGCCTTGAATGGAGTGGTGCCAGAGCTGGTCTGGAATGAGGTGTTGTATGAGTACTCTGCCCAAGAAAGCCAATCCGCCAGTGCCTCCAGCTGATCTTACACAAAACATCGCAGATAGGTCTCCAACTCCAAGCAACCGTTCGTCAGCTCGGGATACCCGTCCGTCTGGAGGTGGTAAGTTGTACTCATACGGATCTGGGTGCCCTACATATTGAACATCGACTGCCAAAAAGAGCTCAGGAATAAATGGTCACGATCACTCACAATAGAGCGAGGAAACCCATGCAAACGGACCACCTCATCAATGAAAATGACTGCAAAAACTGGTGCAGTAAATGGGTGACGCAAGGGAAGGAAGTGGTGTATTTGGATAGATTATCCACGACCACTAAAATGCAATCCCACGTATTGGAGCGAGGGAGCTTTGAGATAAATTTCATACAGATATCCTCCCAGATCCTGACCGGGATAGGGAGGGGCTGAAGCAAACCACCGGGAAAAGTGACCTTGTACTTTGCACGTTGACATGGCAAGCAGGCTATCATGAATGTCTTGACCCGTTGGAACTTGCCGAATCGATACAATGATGCCACGAGGTGGCGGTACGTACAGAAGGCTCCGATGTGCCACACTCTGGGGGTCGAGCGAAACTCTGTGTGGAGGCGTGGGATGTGTTGCGACAAAACTGAGAGCATTAGACGACCTCAGTGGTGGAAGCAATCCCTTACAAGGCTTTAAGGAGGCTTGCTGTGGCATCCGCCCGTAAGGCCGCAATAATATGTCTGATAAGTGGGTCGACGTCAACCTCGCGCTGGACAATGACGACGTCCTCCCATATGGGTCTCGAAATAGCCGCTAAATGAGCAATCTACGTCTGCCATGACTGAGAGCCGGCGATGCGGTTGGAGGAGCCGACACGGAATTCGATCAAGAAATCGTAGCCCAATAGTTTGGCAACCCAGACCTGTTGTGCCGATGCAACAAACTTCTGATTCAGGAGGTTCCACAAGCTATGATCATCCGTCCGGACCGTAAATCATCAGCCAAGAAGGTAGGGGCACAAGTGATGCACAACAAGGACCTACGACGTGAGCTCTGACTCATAAGCGGAGCGAGGGTGAACAGTGGCCGCAAACATATAACTGAAGTAGGCAATGGGCTGTCCCGCTTGCATCAACACCGCACCTACTCCTGTGCCTGAGGCGTCACACTATCACAAATAACTGGGAGAAATACGGAAGGGTCAAAACTGGAGCGGTGGCGAGGGTTCGCTGAAGGGCCTGGAATGCTTTGGTCGCCTCTGAGGTCCACTGAAATGCGCCACTCTCGGATTTCTTCAGCATGCTGGAGAGGGGTTTGACAATCTTGCCATAATCTTGGATGAATTGTCGGTAGTACCCAGTGAGGCCCAAAATGCCTTTGACGTCGCGGAGAGAGCGGGGGGGGGGGGGGGGGGGGGGGCACTGTAAAACGGGGTGGACTTTGTTTGGGTCCATGACGAATCCCTGCACAGAGATCGTGTGCCCCAAGTAGCTAATTTCAGTTTGACCGAAAGTGCACTTCCTGGGGTTCACCAGGTAATGATGCTCCCTGCAGGGTGGCGAGTGTCGTCCGCACATGAAGGAGGTGATCCTGCCAGGTGGAGCTGGCAAGCTGCAAACGAGGATGTCATCAAAGAAAACCAAGATATACTTGCGCACGACCGACCAAAATAGATCATTCATCGTAGTCTGAAGGCGGCGGGCGCATTCATCAAGCCAAAATGAATGACGATGAACAATGGCCGCCGTGCATGCAGAACACCGTCTTTGGGATATCCTCCTCCCGTACCCGAATCTGGTGATAGCCGGAGCGGAGATCCAACTTGGAGAAGTAAGAGGCTCCTTGTAGCTCATCCAATAACTCCTGTATGACCATAATGAGATACTTGTCTGGGATAGTAACTTTGTTAAGCTCCCCGTAGTCACGCAAAAACGCCAATTGCCGCCTTTCTTGCGGACTAGGAGAACCGGGATCGAAAACGGACTAGTGCTGGGGCGGATTATACCCGCTGCTATCATGTCGCCCACGAGCGTCTAAATCTTGTCCTTCTGCGCGTGGTCGTAACGGTAAGGACGAACAGACACAGACGTCACACCAGCCTGTAAGGAGATGCGGTGGTTTGTCGGACAAGGCGGTGGGAGGCAGGCCGTGTCGACGAAGACGCCCGAAAACATGTCCAGAATAGGCTGCATATCCGTGGTGGTGGGGTGGGGGGGGGGGGGGGGGGGAGGGGCAAATGCAGTAGGGCCTCCTGCTCAACCTCGTGCCATAAATATGCAACCCAGTCGATGTCGGTCTTCTGTAAAGCCGGAGTGAGACGGGCTGGCGCAAGAGAGTAGGGTCGCCCACCAACAGTAATGGTGTCCCCTCTTGGAGGAATTGCATTGTCATGCGATCCCAATTGACCCTGACGTCGCCCAGGGTGAGGAGACGTGCCACTCCCAGAATAATATCTACCCCACCTAATGCAAAGACATAAAAGTCGTCCTAAAGGGGGCACGGGCCCACTGTGAGGGCCAGCCCTTAGTAGAGGCCACCAGTCGCCCGTCGAAGACCATCCCCTAAACAGACAACGAAGCGGGAAACATGGGTCAACGACAGCGCCAAACGATCCACCAGGCGCCGGGAAATGACGTTGTGGCTTGCCCCACTAACAATCATGATGACCACTATGATCCCCTGCAGTGTCCCTTGGAGCTTCATCGTCTGTGGGCCAGAAATCCCGTTGACGGTAAATAGGGGAAGGTCAAGGCGGTGCAAGGACGGGGGCAAAGGATCGTCTGTATCAGCATCAACCTCCAGGGCCTCGAATTCGGCGAGGGTAACCTTGGGTTCCTCCTCACCAATGTGGACCCGGAGGTCCTTCAACGACCAATCATGGGTTAGAGAGTACGACTGCTTGCAGCGAAAATACAAGCCCCTCGTGTGAAGATCGTGATACTCCTGATTGGACAGCCTGGGGTGTGCTGAGGGTCTGGGATGGTGCTGTGGTGGCCTTGGGCGGGCGGGAAGGCCGTGGTCTTTCATTTGTGGGGGGACGGTGCACTGTTGCTGGTCGTGGGGACAAACGAGTAGGAAGCATCGGGGGTGGCTGGCCGGTATCAAGCGTCTGAACTTGGAACTCAGCTTCAACCAAAGGGGCGAGGTCCATGGCCTCAGCAATAGAAGGCAGGTGGTGTGTGCGCAGGTGGGCTCGAATACGCGATAGTAAGCCATGCATGAAGAAACTGAGGTAATGGTCGGGAGGAAGACCCGACACATCACACATGTGTGGCCACTGCAATGAATTCGTTGATGTGGTCGTCGAGGGACCCCGTCTGGCGGACGCCACAAAGATGCTCCACGGTGGAACCCGAGTAACGAACATCGTAACGACAAATAAGGTCCTACTGTAGGTTCAACCACGACAAAGTGTGCTTGGACCGACGCAGCCAACGGGCCCAATGGAGTGCAAAGCCCTCCATATCGATGAGGGCCGTACTGACCTTGTGCGGATCCGAAATTTGATGAACGTCGAAGAACTGTTCTGCGCAGGCGATCCACCCCATGGGGTCGGTGCTGTTGAAGGAAGGTACGTCGAACGAGCAAGGTGTAGGTGGATAGCGTATCAGTGGCGAAAGAGGATCCTGGGGAAGGTTCTGGTGTTCCCCGAGAAGTGACGGGGCTCCGCATTGGAGGTCGATGAGACGCTCGGCCGGCCGGCCAGAAGGGCGTCAAACTTAGCATCCATCCACAATACGAGGGTTTGGAGCGAGGCGATGGACTCTTCGTGAGCATCTAGGCGGCGGGAGATGGGTGGATCCACATGAGGTTGAGGCGCGGGTGTGTCGAAGTGCTCCATAAAGCGGAGCTGTGGGGGAATGCACGCGAGAGGGAGAGCGGTGCGCAGCCGGATGAGCGGTGAAGGTGCTGTCGGGCGTGCGAGAAGCGGAAACAGGCGATCTGGACGGGTTGTAGCTCGGAGGGCGCGCTCGGCCGTGAGAAATGGCCGCTGGGACGGGTGCGGAAATTGGCTATTCGGACGACGTGGGATGAACACCAACGGTGCACGCGAGAATCGACCGCTAGGGCGCAGGAAATGGCCGCTGGGGAGGGCGCGGAAATCGACAATGGTGATTTGGCTGCTAGAAGCCTAGAACGAATGCTTCAGGACGACGCGCTGGCTGCTGGAACGAATGCTTCTGGCGACGAAAACTGCGGTGGAAAACGAGGCAGGTCGGACCAAATTGTTACCACTTAGAATTGAAACCCTAGATCTGAGAGAGGAGGGGAAGAGAGGAAGGAGGAAGGAAAATAACCCATGGGGTTCCCCAATTTCATAATACTTCAAAGATGAGAAAATACATAGCTCTTTGGGGTTTATATAACACCCCCGATCAAAATACAAAATATAGAAAGATACATTCAATTCCAAAATATACATGCGTCTTAATTATTTTCCGCAGACATGTCGTAGCAGGCCTTTCGCGGCAGTTGTATACTGGCCACACTGGAGAACATTCCTCTCCTTCTGCGTCCGTAACAACAACATTGGAGCTTTGTTTAGCAAGTGAACAACACAATTGATTGTCTTAGTCCCATACTCCTTTGGCATGCGTTTGCTTTTCATCATGCTTTTCACCACTCCATTATCATCCTCTTATTTTTTCTTTACGCGATGATGTTTTGTTGTTGAGGTCTTATTTTTTCTTTCCGTGATGATGTTTTTTCTTTCCGCGATGATGCTTCCCCGATGATGTTTCCGCGATGATGTTTTTTTTCTTTCCATTAGCGTCCTCTTATTTTTTTCTTTCCACGATGATGTGTGTTCTCCGAGTTCTGATTTTGTCTCTACTTTGATTTTCAACAAGGTGTTTGAGCTGAATGAAGTGTCGAAATGCATCTGATTTGTTTTGGAGGAAGTATGCCCACATCATCCTACAATAATCATTAACAAGAAGAAAATAATAGTTGGCATGTTAATTGTGCATGCCAAGATGTATGTTTAGGGAATGGCTATCGATGAAGCTTGTCCATTATTCATCCTTCATAGAGTTGAGTCATGGTTTCTAGTTGATGCATTCCAGTCACCAAGTTTTTGTTGGATCGGGTACGCAACTTAAGAGGAGGGGTGAATAAGGTTTCCGCTGAAGCTGGTGAGTTTATAAACTATTTGCCCCAATTATACAATAATGATTGCACATGAAGTAAACACAGTACAGTAATTGAGAACGATGAATCAACTATAGAATAATGCAGTGAACCACAGTGCATGATATAAAAAGAGTTCCACTGAGTGTAGCGGTCACATACAATATATATATATATATATATATATATAAATAACAAATAAATATGTCCCTGGATAACAAATCTGTATCCAGACGGCTCAATCAATGTGGTTTACTATAACCTTAATAGAAAAACTAGCCCTCCTACCACTCTCTAGGAGTCTCGCTCTCGTACCCCACAACTGATGCAGTGGTAGACCAATGGGGGGGAGGGGGTAGACACGCTAAATGCAAATCTAGGCGTGATGAATCGTGAAGAATGCAAGAGACGGTCCGCGTAAAAATGAGCAATAATAATTTATTATTATAAATAAAACAGCCAGAGACACGAGCTATCACAAGTTTTAATTAAAGAGAGCGAGCACCAATTCACAAGCGAGCGAGTTGCAATTATTTATGCGCGTGCGGAATAAGCCTGCAAATCACACGAGGTACAATACTAATACAAAGCGAGATAAACATTCACTACAAGGCAAATGTGCCAAATGTTCAACAATAGAAAATAGAACTCCAAGTACAACTTACGCGTGCATGCGATGGAGCGACGATGGCTGATCACGCACACCTAAGGGTATTGCGGCTGAACGGCGGCGTGGAGGGACTCCGGAAGGCGAAAGGGGACTGTTGCGGGTAGAGGAAAAGGGTGGAGGATTGCTGTAGGTAGAGGGGAGGGCTGAGGAGGGGGAAGTTGGCTTCAGGAAGGTGGAGGGGCGGCGGATCTGGTCTGAGTGAAGGGGCAGCCGGAAGTTGGGGTTGGCTGGAAGGGGGGGGGAGGAGGAGGCGTGTGGAGGCTGGATGTGGGTTGCTGGGTGGCTGCACGAGGGAGAGGAGGAGGGGAGGCGGTGTGGATGGCGGTGGCTGCACGAGGGAGTGGAGGGGTGGGGGAGGTGGTGAGGCTGGCGGTGGCTGCACGAGGGAGAGGAGGGGAGGTTGTGAGGCTGGCGGTGGCTGCACGAGGGAGAAGAGGGGAGGAGGGGAGGCGGTAAGGTTGGTGATGGCTGCACGAGGAAGAGGAGGAGGGGAGGCAGAGAGGTTCAGAATGAGGAGGGCTTACCGGAGATGGAGAGGGAGGCGGAGGAGGGGCTTCCCGGAGTCGCACCAGGAGGTCCTTCCGATGTCGCACCGGAAGAGGAGGAAGACCGCACGGTTCAGCTAATCCAGCAAAACCCCGATAAAATGAACAACCAACACCCCCACTTATTTATACTAACTAGACCTAGGGCATCCCAAAATGGACGGCTCATATTGTCCGGTCTGATCGGGAGCCAAATAAAACTCAAAATACATAAAGTAATATCGCAAATCAACTCGCAACGACGATCCAGACGCAATTGCGGTCTCGGATCGCCCGGACGGGCGATGGTTCACCGCCTCCTGCGGGAATACACGTGCGTAAGGCGTTATATGCCATCAACTCTCCCCGGCTTGAAAGCACTCATCTCTGATGAGTGAAGATGATCGTACTCTCGACGTAGCTGCGGGGCGAGTCTCTCGAGCTCCTCTGAAGAAATCCATGTAGCGTTGTATATCCGACGACCGCTCCAATGAACAAGATAGCGTATAATATCTCGTCCGCCCACGGTAAAGAAGTCATGGCCCATGATCTGGCATAAGTCGCCGGTAAGAGTGGGTGGTGTTGGAACATGGTCTTCCGCATCTCCTAGGTTTGAGAATAACAAAACCTATGTGTATTTGATCTTGTGTGTTTAAGTGTACATGATAACAAAGTCCACATGACTCAAGGATTACATAAGAAGGTTGCCCCCAAAGTTGAGCCATCAAATCCAAATCTTCCACTAGCGCTGGCGGTAGCACTAGCGCAGACGCTAGCTGTCGTTCGACGAACTGTTAGCGGCTAAGTCTATTCGTCGAATGTTCTCGTGAACTCCCGACGAATATCGACGAACGCAGACAGAAGTAAAAAAGGCAGACTTGTGAAGGAAATTGTGCGGCTAAGTCAATTCGTCGAATGTTCTCGAGAACTCCCGATGAATTCCGACGAATGAAAACAGAAGACAGTACTCTCACTAGCGCCGACGGTAGCACTTAGCGCCTGGCGCTAGCGATGATAACGCAATTTCGGGAGCACATATGGAAGGAGATAACGCCTGACGGTAGCCGATAGCGCAGGCGGTAGCGACGCACACAGAAGGCAAGGAAGAATTGTTTCCTCGGATTGAAGATTCTGCCGCGCAAAACATGTCCTAATTTGGGATAGCGCCGGCGGTAGCTAATAGCGCCGGCGATAGCGCAAAGCAATAGAGGAAGGCGGCCGGCTTGCTTAAAATGAAGGATTCTCACGTGGAGAATATTTCCTAAACTGGGATAGCGTCGGCGGTAGCGATAGCGCAGGCGCTAGCTCCAAGGCTATAAAAAGGACCCCTTGGATCCGTCTTCTTCAAGCCTCTAGAGATCCAGAATTCCAGAGCTTCGTGCCACAACATAGAGAGGAAGTTTCAGAGAGATACTCCCACAAATCCATAAAGACTAAAGGAGATCCGTGGAGAAGATTTCAACACGCTTCATCATCGTGACGAAAGACCGCATCGACTACGATCATACTCTGCGTCTTCGTCTACTTCTCCAAAAGATCCACATAGAGGGAGTTTTATATTATTGTCTTTTCATTTCATATCTTTTCTGTAATCGTTTAGTAAATTCGCCTCGTATTGGCGACTAGGTCTGGGTAGGACTTAGGGCTGAAATTCGCCTCGTGTTGGCGACTAGGTCTCGGGAGTAGGTCTAGGGGGTGCTCGAGGCCATATCCGGGGAAGGGTTGGCTAGAGCGGCTTGAGGCCGTATCCGGGGAAGGATCGGCTAAAGCTAACCGGTTCGTGGGGATACGAGTCGGTATAGAAAACAAAAAGAGTCTTTCTATTAGCTTTGATTTCTAGCTTCGATAAGAGATCAAGTTTTGTAATCATGCTTTTCAAGTTAATAAAATCATGTCTTTACTTTTACTTCACTTAATTTGTCTTGATCTTCTCTAGTTTAATAATCAAAGCTTTTTCTAAAATATTCAAAATATATTATAAGTTTTTAAAACCCTTATTCACCCCCCTCTAAGGGCGCCTACCGATCCAACAAGTGGTATCAGAGCGAGGTTATTCCAATCGGCTTAACAACCGGGAATAATGACGTCTCATGATCTCGCTTCTACTAGTGGGGTAAATTTTTATGAAGAAGGAAAATCACTAGCACCACCTCTATTTGAAGGAAGAAATTTTAAAGGATGAAAAATATTAATGGAAAATTTTCTTAAAGCTTTAGATGAAAAAGTTTGGAACATCACTATTAAAAAGCCCCCTAGCGTATTAAATAAAAACGAAATGGTTTTAAAGGCAAAATCTATGAATAGTCTATTTTGTGCGTTAAATCAAAATATTTCCAAACTCATTCATACTTTTCCTACTGCATACGAGATGTGGAATTTTCTTGAGATAACTTATGATCTTCCACTTGCATGTATGGAACAAACACAGGAAGAGAAGGACATACAAGCATCCACCATTATTCAAGAAAATCTCTCGTGTAGCAAAACTATGGAAATCATGGAAATTGACTTAGCCAAAGAGAGCAATTCATCAAGAGAAGATGAAAATTCATCTATAAAGAAGGAAGGCCTAGAAGACGACAAAGGAACGTCATGTTCACATCTTGCCTCTTCCGATTGCGCTATAAGAAAGTCTAATTCTTTATCTTATTTCCATATACAAAAAATTGCTAAACGTAGAATGAAGAAATTAAAAATTGATAATAAAAGATTACGTTTAGAAAATAAAACTTTGAAAGAAAATGTGAATGAAGAATTCAAAAAGGATGTGTTTGAATCCCAATCATGCTCTTCATTTGAAAACTATACATCTTATTTTGATTATAATAATATTAAAGAAAAATTCAAGGATTTAGAAAAAGAACTTTTAATTTCAAAAGAACATAACAAAAAATTGATAAACGAAAATAATATTCTCTCTTATAAACTAGAATCTATAAAATCACTCTTTCAAAAAGGATTAAATAATTTTAAATATCTTATTTCTATTTTATCATCAAACATGAGTAAAACTTCTACTATTATGTTAAAGCATATTAAACATGCATCTAGTAGAATGTTTAATCACACAAACACAATGAATTCTAACCCACATTATGTATCTCTCAAACTAAATTCTAATGTGCACAAATTTCCTATGAAATATAATTTCAAAAGTGATTATTATTTTAAACCTAAGTTTAATGAATATGGAAATTTGATGCATAATATTAAATCAAAATATGAATGGAGACCAAACATAAAAAATGAAACATTAACTCCACTTGAAAGAATTCGTTCATTATCGTCTCCCCAAAAATTATCACGCTATATTTGGGTACCTAAAGGAACCGTTACACTTGGTTCCCTTTGGATACCCAAATCTCTCATCTACTAGTATCATCCAAATGCATGAAGTAGAATATTTTCAAATTGAAATATACAAATTTCTACTTCATGATGTGCTTTAATGTCTTTTCTATTTTCTTCTTTTTGTTTTTCCTTTTAAGCTATCATGTTATAGTCATCTTATATCTTATAGGAAATATGATCTTATAAATCAAATTAATCAAAATTCAAAATCATATTTTATTTTGATGATCTATCTTTTATTCTAATATTCATTGCTTATAAATATCTTATATTATCCATATGAATCAAACTCTAAATGTGTTATGAGATATTTATCTAAATTATAAAGAAAATCACAAAAGACATGTTGAAAGATTAATTGTCTTAAATACTAATGCCACACGCACCACCATGATCTATTGATGTCCTTTGATAAAATTCTCTAAAAATTATATATCATAATTCATATCAAAAATCATCTAAAAACTACTATCCTTATCACATGTATATGAATTATATGATAACAATTGACATTATAATTGTTTACCATGGTTGGTGTTATGGTGTATTTTGATTTTTTTTTTCAAGATTAGACCTTAGAATCATCTTGATATCAATAAGATCAAATCAAATTGAATCTTCACTTCATTTTAGGTCTATAAGTTGATACACAATCAAACTTTGGCATAACATTAATCTCAAAATTATCATACTAACATTGTCACCTAAAGAATATTTATATCTATGTTAGGTTTTATATGTTAGGGCATATCCATGTTACTATTTGCGTGAACATTACTCTTTGTTCACCGAAACCATGCATATTTGTTTTGTTCAAACATGATATCTTAGGTTTTCATTTCCTATTTTTTCAAGTTATAAGCACAAGTCTTTAGAAAAGTCAAAATGAAAACATAAGTAAATATATCTCAGGCAATGATTATTTTGTCAAGTCGTATAAGAAATCGCTAATGTTTCATGCAATTTGGACCATCCAAAACATCTCCTAAAATTCTAAAATTTATGCATGAAACTACTATTGAGATAATTAATCAAGATCAACAAATAAAATTTTCAAAATCATTGAAAATCATGTACTGTTTTCAGCGCTAGCGCTAACGCCGGCGCTAGCGAACCTATCCGGTTTTCTGTAATTTTAAAATTTTGAAAAATTCTTAAAAATATATTATTCTATATGAACTATTTAGTTTTGCACTTCTGACTTTATTTGATTTTTGAAAAATTAAAATACAAAATTACAAAAGCCAAATTACAAAAAATATATTTTTTCTTTGGTTATTTGTTTGATTCCTATATGCAAAAATCAAATAAAAAAATATAAAACAAAAACAAGTATAAAAAATTATTATTTTGAACTCACACTTTCTACTTACATGTATCTTGCGAAAGGGGGATTTGGGCTATCATCCCATCACATCTCCTAGTACCGGGCGAACCCCTCATAAGGTAGTCCTCGGGAAGTCCAAGATCAATCTTATGAGTTCAAACTTTAAATCAAAATTATTCTTCAAAAATACTGTATGAACTTCATTGAAAATCAAGCATGACTTAATCTATTATTTAGAACCTCTATAATGTTGCAATTTATCTTTTCAAACTACTTTGAACATTGTTTTCATCATACTTTGATACATCTATTAATATGTGTATCAATTATATTGTGAAAGTTGTGTAGAACTATGCGTAGCATGCATCTAAGTATGAGTAAATGTTTTATGTTTGATAATGATCACTATTCACTCACTTATTTTGGCATTATCTACTTATGTGTTTAATCTAAGAATGCTTGTGTATGTTTTGTAATAGTACAATGAATTAAAATTGCCCAAGTATCTTACCTACACTCCTTTATTTGCACTTTTAAAAGTTAAGAAAAGTGGTTATGGTTTCATAAATTCTATTGGTTTGCAAAACAAGTGTATTCAGAGAACTTTGTACAAAACAAAAATCATAAAATAAAGTGACAAAGATAACTCCACCAAACACTACTTGAACCTCCTGATAAGCCTTAATAAGCATTGTGAGGTTGAGCACCTTGGAAAGAATAATAAAGTATCTTGTGCAAACCATAACTTTCTTTCAAAATAAAAACCACTTATTCTTAAGTACACCGGATCACAATAAAAATCTATCTTGAAGAATAAAATTATGTGATCCCCCAAACACTATTTGCACCCTGATAAGTCTTAATGAGCATTGTGTGTGCAAAGCACCTTGGTAGTTGTACATTTTTTTTGTGCATTGAAGTGAGTGGAAGTAAAATTATTTGTGTTTTATTGTGCTCTTTACTCTACATATTACTTGTATTTTTGATTAAAACATGTGTTTACTCTACTCAAAAATACACTTATGTGCACATCATTATCTTCCATAACACTTCTTCTCATGAGTATTGGATCCTAATGCTATTTCTATACTACTCTTCACTTATGAAATGCACTAGATATCCTAGCATGCTTTCTACAATGTTTGGTATGTTTTGAAATTGTGAATTAAAGTAACATTGTAGTAATCTCTTTTTGATAACATTATTTCATGCTTAGTTACATTATTGAAGATTTTAATTGAACAATGATTTACAAAAACATCTTCTTTATGAAATTTAACTCATATATCTTTTTATGGATCATCATTACAATAAGATGTTTCTTGTATTTCTATAAGTCTTCCGTATTATAACCATATATTTCTACCTTGCGCTCTCATGCTTATATCAAACTCTTAAATACCAAAATTCCTTTCTTTCAACAAATGGTAGACTTGCTTGGTAGATTTTATATTGGTTACTCTACATATGAATATTTTCTTTTTTGCTAAAAACTCTGATTTATTTCTATGAAAATATTGTAATGCTAAAATTCTGATTTATGAATGGATTTCAAAATAGCTATGTGAGTGTTTTCATAAATTAAAATAAAAATATAAATCCATAGGCTATGTCATTAGATTTAAAAAGCTTAAATGTTTCCAATAATTATTATCCATGACTTCATTTCTCACCATAGCGCGGGCGTAGGGTTGTAGACATTAAATAACCTTATCTCTAGTCATGTTTTGTCCTTAACCGGGGAGGGTTCCAGTGGGGCCTTGCGAGGCACTGGGGGGAAAGAGTGTTAGGTTGAGTTTTGTCTAGTGTTTGCATATGGGACTAACACCCCAACCTACGATATGTATGCAACTCCTCATGCCAATCCGTCACTTAGTACGGGGCTAGGGTGCAGACATATTGTCTGGGTAGTTTAGTTACTTGGAAATCATTACATTTTGTTTATGCTACAAACTATGATTTATGAAAATGTTGAGATACTCAAACTCTGATCTATTTAAATGAAAAGTATTCTAAAACTCCTTCTCTTTTCCTTCTCTACAAGCTCGATCATGCTTTTATCCTCTTATCAACTTTTTAGTGATGTCTCCTTACCCGCTTTTGCTAATAACAAAAGGGGGAGAACTAACATGATAAATATTAATCTACTATCAAACTATAATGCTTAATTAAGATGATAGCTTACATATTAGGAGAGCATTCACTTAGGGGGATCATGTATTTAGGGGGAGCAATTCTAAATGCTAAAATCGTTCATTATCCTAAGTCATCACTCACACACACACACACACAAGTATGTTTCTTCATGCTTATATATATTAATGCTCTGATTTATCATTAATAGTTTTGTTATTATCAAAAATGGGAGTTTGTTGGAACATGGTCTTCCGCATCTCCTAGGTTTGAGAATAACAAAACCTATGTGTATTTGATCTTGTGTGTTTAAGTGTGCAAGATAACAAAGTCCACATGACTCAAGGATTACATAAGAAGGTTGCCCCCAAAGTTGAGCCATCAAATCCAAATCTTCCACTAACGCTGGCGGTAGCACTAGCGCAGGCGCTAGCTGTTGTTCGACGAACTGTTAGCGGCTAAGTCCATTCGTCGAATGTTCTCGTGAACTCCCGACGAATATCGACGAACGCAGACAGAAGTCAAAATGGCAGACTTGTGAAGGAAATTGTGTGGCTAAGTCAATTCGTCGAATGTTCTCGAGGACTCCCGACGAATTCAGACGAATGAAAACAGAAGACAGTACTCCCACTAGCGCCGGCGGTAGCACTTAGCGCCTGGCGCTAGCGATGATAGCGCAATTCCGGGAGCACATATGGAAGGAGATAACGCCTGGCGGTAGCCGATAGCGCATGCGGTAGCAACGCACACAGAAGGCAAGGAAGAATTGTTTCCTCGGATTGAAGATTCTGCGTCGCAAAACATGTCCTAATTTGGGATAGCGCCGGCGGTAGCTGATAGCGCCGACGATAGCGCAAAGCAATAGAGGAAGGCGGTCAGCTTGCTTAAAATGAAGGATTCTCACGTGGAGAATATTTCCTAAACTGGGATAGCGTCGGCGGTAGCGATAGCGCAGGCGCTAGCTCCAAGGCTATAAAAAGGACCCCTTGGATCCGTCTTCTTCAAGCCTCTAGAGATCCAGAATTCCAGAGCTTCGTACCACAACATAGAGAGGAAGTTTCAGAGAGATACTCCCACAAATCCCTAAAGACTAAAGGAGATCCGTGGAGAAGATTTCAACACGCTTCATCATCGTGACGAAAGACCGCATCGACTACGATCATACTCTGCGTCTTCGTCTACTTCTCCAAAAGATCCACATAGAGGGAGTTTTATATTATTGTCTTTTTATTTCATATCTTTTCTGTAATCGTTTAGTAAATTCGCCTCGTGTTGGCGACTAGGTCTGGGTAGGACTTAGGGCTGAAATTCGTCTCGTGTTGACGACTAGGTCTCGGGAGTAGGTCTAGGGGGTGTTCGAGGCCATATCCGGGGAAGGGTTGGCTAGAGCGGCTTGAGGCCGTATCCGGGAAAGGATCGGCTAAAGCCAACCGGTTCGTGGGGATACGAGTCAGTATAGAAAACAAAAAGAGTCTTTCTATTAGCTTTGATTTCTAGCTTCGATAAGAGATCAAGTTTTGTAATCATGCTTCTCAAGTTAATAAAATCATGTATTTACTTTTACTTCACTTAATTTGTCTTGATCTTCTCTAGTTTAATAATCAAAGCTTTTTCTAAAATATTCAAAATATATTATAAGTTTTTAAAACCCTTATTCACCCCCCCTCTAAGGGCGCCTACCGATCCAACAGGTGGCTCCGACTGTGATGTATCTTTGTCTGACTGCTGGATTGGTGGAACCGTCGCTGGTGCCGGTGAACTTCCTGGAGTGACTCCTCGGGTGGGGATGGGGTAGGGCTGGCAGGGACCGAAGGTGGCAAAAGCTTAGGTGTGGGTGTGGAGAAAGGGTCCACATACACGCGGTCCTCATAGTATGGAGTCAAATCTTCTACATTGAATACTCGGCTGATCCCCATACCATGAGGAATGTCGATCTCATATGCGTTCGTACCTATCCGCCGCATGACTGTGTAGGGGCCCATTCGGCGAGCGCTTAGTTTCTTTGCGGGCCCTTGTGGGAGCCTCTCTGGTCGAATGCGAATCAACACCTGCTCTCCCGCCTCAAAAAATTGTTCACGTCTGTGCTGGTCTGCTCGGTCTTTATAATAATCATTATTAGCTGCAATTTTTTTACGGACCGACTCATGAAGTGCATGCACATGCTGGATGAAGGACTCTGCAGACTCACTGGTCGGGACTCAAGGGGAATATCGATCAAGTCAATAGGTTTCCTAGGTTCATATCATAATATGATATGGAATGAACTCAAACCTGTGGACCTATTGACGGAACTATTATATGCAAATTCAGCTATAGGCAACACCGAATCCCAAGTGGACGGGCTATCCCCAACTAGAAAACACAAGAGGGTCCCTAAGCTACGGTTGACAACCTCAGTTTGTCCATCCGTCTGGGGGTGGTAGGCGGAGGAGAACTTCAAGGTTTTACCCGTCTTTTTCCATAATGAAGTAGCTCATGAATCGCACGTCGCGATCCGAGACGATGGGCGTGGGTAACCCATGGTACTTAAAAACCTCCCTAAGAATAAGACTGCCACATGCGAGGCGTCAGCGGTCTTTCGACACGGAATAAAATCGGCCATTTTAGAAAAAAGGTCCACCACAACAAAGATCGAGTCGAGCTTCTTCAATGTGCGAGGGAGCCCGAGTACAAAGTCCATGCTAATGTCAGTCCATGGTCGCAGAGGGACGAGTAATGGAGTGTACAATCCAGTGGGATGGCGGGACCCCTTCGCAGTCTGACAAACTCGACAATGTCGGACAACTCTAGTGACGTCCTTCTTCAGTTCCCAGATGAGAAAATCACGGAGGGACGTCTGAGGAATGCATAGGCGTGAGCCAATAAATAAGTACCCGTCAGAGATTGTGTAGCCCTCACGAAGATCAGGTGGGTCCCATGATATCGCAGCATGAATCTCACCAAAGTTTGGGCACTCGGGGTAGTCAAAGACTAAACGCTCAAATCCCACTACTCTGGAGCTCATGGTGCGGAGTAGGCTGACTCGGCGACTCAGAGCGTCACCCGACTTGTTCTCAACACCCGCTCGGTGCTTGAGAACATAATGATACTCCTGCATATAGTCCACCCATTTTGCGTGACGGTGACCTAATTTCTTCTGTGAGTCAAGATATCGCAGGGCCTGATGGTCAGAATACAAAACGAACTCCTTATATAGGAGATAGTGGCGCCAATGGCGAAGGGCCTATACTATGGCATAAAACTTCCGATCGTAGTTGGAGTACCTTTGTCGAGCGTCATTCAGTTTCTCACTGAAGTAAGCAACTGGATGACCCTCCTAACTAAGCACTCCACCAATGTCAACGCCCGATGCGTCGCAGGCCACCTCGAAGGGCTTGGAAAAATCCGGTAAATGGAGAACAGAAGCGGACGACAGTCTCTCCTTGATCTCCTCGAAGGCCCGCGTGGCGGCCTTCGTCCACACAAAATCACCCTTGCGTAGGTAGCTCGTAAATGGGGCCATAATAGAACTAAATCCTCGAACGAACCTCCTATAGAAGGTGGCTAATTCATGAAAACTTCGGGCCGCGTGGATATTCGACTGGACATGCCAATAACAAATAGATTTGACCTTGTCCGGGTCGACTGAGATGCCTGATGCGGAAACAATATAACCTAGAAAGTGAACCGAAGCAAACAGAAATGAACACTTCTTTAGATTGATATAGAGATGCTCTTTCCGCAGAAGATCAAATACGAGAAGAATGTGGTGTAGGTGATCGGTGCGGCCTTGGCTATAAATCAATATATCGTCAAAATATACTACCGGAACTTGCCCATGTAGGGCCGCAAGACCTGTGTCATCACCCTCATAAATGTACTAGGTGCGTTCGATAACCCAAATGGCATGACAAGCCACTAATACAAGCCGTCCTTTGTCTTGAATGCCGTCTTCCACTCATCCCCCTCCCTAACTTTGATCTGGTGGTACCCACTGCGGAGGTCAATCTTCGAGAAAATCTGGGTACCAGCCATCGAATCCAAGAGATCATCGAGGCGGGGAATGGGAGAATGATACTTCATTGTGATTTTGTTAATGACACGACTATCAATACACATGCGCCAGCTCCCGTCCTTCTTCGGGGTGAGAAAGGCCGGTACAACACATGGACTCAAACTCTCACGAATGAACTTTTTTCGAAGAAGTTCATCAACTTGCCGCTTCAGTTCGGCATGCTCAGTAGGATTTATACGATAGTGTGGCAGATTGAGCAAAGATGCCCCGGGAATCAGATCAATAGCGTGCTAGATGTCCCTCAAGGGAGGGAGCTCATCAGGAAGCTCCTCAAGTATAATGTCTACGTAAGCATCCAACAGCTGGCGAACCTCTGGATCAGCGATCTCGGTCACGCTAGGGGCCTCAGGTGAGATAGTGGCTGCCACCACAAACATAACCCCTGCCTCCAAACTCTCACTCAGAAAATCACCCTTCCGCAAAATGTGGAGAGGTCTCGATGACCCCGCGCTAACGGAGGACTCAACCTTGCCCTTGGGAGGGTCCCTGGGCTGGGTCGGGGTAAGTGTAATTTTTCGACCTTTGTCGAAGAAGACACACGTGTTGGACCGACCATAACACTTGGCATCGCGATCGTATAATCAAGGTCGACCGAGTAACACATGTGCGACGTCCATAGGAATGACGTCACACCAAACCTAATCCTCAGTGTATGCTAGGCTAATGGGCGCCAGACACCGCTGCGTCACCTGGATGGTCGATTTGTCCACCCAAAGGACACGGTAAGGGTATGGATGTGGCTCAGCGGTGAGCTGCATCCTCTCCAACCTTTTTTTGGCGATAATATTTATGCAGCTGCCACTATCGATGGCGAGCTTGCAGGGGCCTCCTGCGCTCCGAAAATACGTGAAGAAAATAGTGGTGCGTCGCCAATCTTCCTTGGCTCGTGGGGTGTGTAAAAGGTGTCGGAGGACTCCTAACTCTAGCGATCGCTCAACGTCGCTCTCCCATCCCTCCTCTACAACAACTGTAATCTCCACAACGACGACATCCTCAACCTCAGTGTTGGGCTCGCCGGACTCCTCGATCAGTAAATTCCTAGTTGGGCATTGCGCGACAAAGTGGCCTCTGCCTGAACACCTATAACATTGGACGCCCCCAGGTTTGGGGCCTCCAAGAATAATAGCTTTCCCCGTCTCATCGACGGGGGTGCGAGGGGGGGGGGGGGGCAGTGGCTGAGGTAGCAGGGGGTCTCCTGTCTGGGGTGGCATCAACCTGTGAAATGAACTGCCTAGGGGCAGATGTGCGTAGATATTGCTCATACTCGAGCGTGAGCTGAAAGACCTGCTCAACCGTTTCGATCCTGTTGGGAATCAGTTCCCTACGGATATCAGCCCTAAGTCCGGTCCGAAAGCGTGAGGCAGTGGCTTTCACAAGTTTTAATTAAAAAGAGCGAGCACCAATTCACCAACGAGCGAGTTGCAATTATTTAAACGCGTGCGAAATAAGCCTGCAAATCACACAGGGTAGAATACTAATACAAAGCGAGATAAACATTCACTACAAGGTAAAGGTGTCAACTGTTCAACAATAGAAAATAGAACTCCAATTACAACTTACGCGTGCATGCGGTGGAGGGACGATGGCTGATCACGCACACCTAAGGGTATTGCAGTTGAACGACGGCGTGGAGGGACTCTGGAAGGCGAAAGGGGACTGCTGCGGGTAGCGAAAAAGGGTGGGAGGACTGCTGTAGGTTAGAGGGGAGGGCCGAGGAGGGGGAAGTTGGCTTCAGGAAGGTGGAGGGGCGGCGGATCTGGGCTGAGTGAAGGGGTGGCCGGAAGTTGGGGTTGGCTGGAAGGGGGGGGGGGAGGAGGAGGTGGCGTGTGGGGGCTGGATGTGGGCTGCTGGGTGGCTGCAAGAGGGAGAGGAGGAGGGGAGGCGATGGGACTGGTGGTGGCTGCACGAGGGAGAGGAGGGGGGAGGTGGTGAGGCTGGCGGTGGCTACACGAGGGAGAGGAGGAGGGGAGGTGGTGAGGCTAGTGGTGGCTGCACGAGGGAGAGGAGGAGGGGAGGCGGTAAGGTCGGCGA
Organism: Dactylorhiza incarnata; assembly: GCA_033032865.1. NCBI lineage: Eukaryota > Viridiplantae > Streptophyta > Magnoliopsida > Asparagales > Orchidaceae > Dactylorhiza > Dactylorhiza incarnata. The sequence continues at coordinate 12,139,454 of JAWHQI010000015.1, forward strand.
TGGCTGCACGAGGAAGTGGAGGAGGGGGGCGGGGGCGGAGAGGTTCAGAATGAGGAGGGCTTACCAGAGAGGGAGAGGGTGGCGGAGGAGGGGCTTCCCGGAGTCGCACTAGGAGGGCCTTCCGATGTCCACCGGAAGAGGAGGTAGACCCCACGGTTCAGCTAATCCAGCAAAACCCACGATAGAATGAACAGCCAACACTCCCAGTTATTTATACTAACTAGATCTAGGGCATCCCAAAATGGAAGGCTCATATCGTCCGGTCCGATCGGGAGCCAAATAAAACTCAAAATGCCTAAAGTAATATAGCAAATCGACTCGCAACGATGATCCGGATGCATCTGCGGACTCAGATCGCCCGGACGGGCGATGATTCTGTCCTCCTGCGGGAATACATGTGCGTAGGGCGTTGCGCGCCATCAACAACCCTGGACATGTGTCATCCACTAGAGATTGCACTTTAGTCACTAATCACCTGGCGCACTTACACATGCTAGATCACTCCTCTATGTCCTATCCTCAGACAGGTGATGAGGAATGTGAAACTATCCTAAACAATACCTGTCTAGTCTCGTCAATCAGCGAGCAAGTACCCAAGCTAGATGCCACAAACCCTGGGCAATTTTCTTGAAATTATCCAATGTCGGACTCTGCGTAGGAATAAGCATGATGATGAACTGTACCTTCTGATCTTTGACGGTTTGCGTGGAGTTTCCTCTTCACCTTCTGTAGATGTTGATTGTTCTTCTTCGTGAAGACGATCTCCCTCAGGAACTTCTTCCAAAGATTGGAGCTTTGGCTTGAATGCTCTGTTCTCTGAGAGTGATGGAGAGGATGAGGGCTATATGAATAACCTTGCACCGAATTGCCCTCTCCTTCTTCGACGTAGTTATCCTGAGGCTCTTGCTATTGCTCTATGGTAACTTTACAATCCTCTATGGTGCTTTCTCCCACTGAAAGATGTCTCCATTTTGCGCTAACCGATGGTGGGAGTTAATGCTTTGGATACCTAGCCAAAATTCTACGATCTAATTGCCTACGATACCACAACAATATGTGTGTATCGTCCTTGAGGCGGTATGAACTCTTCAAAATCATTCCATATCTCCAGTGTTGAAGATATTAGTATTATTTAAGTCTTTTAGTATTTGTGGGTTCAGTACCATATCTTGAATCTAGGTTTAAGTGTTGTTTGTAATGCTATATAAAGCCCCTATGAGGATGAATAATACATACATTCTATTTCCTTTTCTATTTTCCAACATGATATCAGAGCGGGAATCGACTCCGTGAATTTTGCCCTAATTTGTTGGCAACTTAAAGTTCTTGGCCGCTCTCTCTTTGATTTCCGCCTCTCCCTCCCTCTCATCCCGTCGAGCCGATCCTGCCTCGCTCTCATCAAGCCCTTCTGCTCCTGCTCCCGTCGACGAAATTGATCTCTGACACTTGTTCTCCACAAAGCCTCCGCCTGTGTGGCCTCCCGTCCGCGCCATCGACGCCTCTGTCGTTCGTGGATTCAAGTTTCTGTCTTCTCCCATCTTCGTCGAGAGATCTTGCGCCGCTTCTTCTTCTGCTGGCTCCGCCTATCATCCGCAGCAGTCTCACCATCGACGATCTCTGCCTCATCAACTTCTGATCCTGTCGCCGCTCGTGGCTGCTTATCCAGTCGCTGATATTGTTGTCGAATGTTTATTGCTTGTGCCTACTGCCACCTCTGCACGATCTTGTTCCTGCTGCTATCGATATTCTTCGTTGCTGTTCCTGCCAACCGCCAGGGTATGGATCCTGCCTCCGCTGTGGTCTCGCCATCGACGATCTCTCCTCCATGCTCCAGATCTGCTTATGATCTGGCCCCTCTCGTCTTTTTACAGTTGACAATGGTTCCTCTCGTGTCGAGCTCCTCTCTTTCTTGCTGGGATTCCTCTTCTTCTCTCCGCAGCTTGAGCCTTCTGCTCTCCGCAGCTTGAGCCTTCTGCTCGCCGCAGCTTGAGCCTTCTGCTCGCCGCAGCTTGAGCCTTCTGCTCGCCGCAGCTTGAGCCTTCTGCTCGCCGCAGCTTGAGCCTTCTGCTCGCCGCAGCTTGAGCCTTCTGCTCGCCGCAGCTTGAGCCTTCTGCGCGCCGCAGCTTGAGCCTTCTGCGCGAAGAAAATGCCTGAGCGTACGGGAAGTTGCCTGAGCGCGAAGAAAATGCACGATCGCCTGTTAAGCCTAGTTTTTCGGCCATCTGGAATTGGTCGTGCATTTTTACGCACGGGAGGTTTCAACCGTGCGTGAGTAAAACGCACGGGCGCTGCTGCTTCTTCCTCAAGGCATAACTTCTTCGTTAATATTGCACGGTCTACGCACGGTCGTGCGTTCGACCGTGCGTGACTTAATTTCTGCTGTCTTAGTATATAAGTCAGGAAATCAGCTGGCTTGTGAAAAGGATTCGGAGAAAAGACCAGGAGCCCGCCATTTCCACTCCAGTCCGCCCCTTTTCGCCGCTCCACCACCGCTCGACCTAGGAGAAGCTCCGACAACTGCTTTCTTGCAAATCTTCCGCCAAAGCTTCCTCCTCGGCCTCTTCCATCATCCACGTGCTTCAAGGAGAGGATTCCACCTCCATCTTCATCGCCAAACAAGAGTTCTTCGCAGCAGACGTGACCGGATTATAGTTTACCGGAGAAGACGGGTCCATTGGGAGGAAGTGACAACCCTCTTCTACCCCGGACTATAGTTGGGACCGAGCTAGGACGCGGATTGACAACCCGGTGATTCCTACCGAGAATCTACAACAAGCCTCCGGATTCGGTCGTATCTCTGGCCTTTTTTCTCTTATTTGTCTTGATGTATATGAATGTAATCCTTATTATTTGATGATGTGGCACATATAAACCTTGATTTGTAGTGTTTATTTCATGTCTATGTGAAATTACTCTTTTGTTTATATGTGTGTATGAGGTGCGCCGATTCCGCCCCCACTCCATTCCACTCCGCAAACCCGCCATTCCATTCCGTTTGACTACTCGTCCATCCGCCCTTGCGAAGTAGTGCGTTCAAGGCCTACGTAGTTTCCATCCCGCCTAGCGAAGCAGTGCGCTCAAGGCCTGCATAGGAGTAGTTTAGTTCTTTTCTTTTATTTTCAAAACAAAAATCCTTTTCGTCCGCATTCCATCTGCCATAAGGACTTCGATCTCAAGTTCTCCTTGATTTGTTAACTCCACCTTACTGTGTTCCTTGAGAGATTCGATACTTGGGGATTTACTGCCGTTCAAACCGCGTTTTGCTCCCGCCTATAAGCGGTTTAGAAATTCGTGCGTCAAGTTTTTGGCGCCATTGCCGGGGAGTACAGTGGTGTGAGTTTTCTGGAGAGGGAGAACCTGCGAGAAGTTTTCCGGGGAGCACAGTGGTGTGAGTTTTCTGGGTTGCCTTAGTGAATTATTGTTGGGTGTAATATTTTGCACAATAGTGTTTTTCTTTTGAATCTAGTTATCTTCACGCAATGTGGGCTTCTTTTAACATTCGTTGCCGTTGGTGTGGAGATATATCTCATGCTAGTGATAGATGTCCAAAGGGAGATAATAACCCTAGCACTCAAGACCCAGTATATGGAGCACTGACTTCGTCTGGTACTCCATATGGTGTGCGTAAGTCCTATGGCTATTCTTCTGAGCCTTTACAGACATACTTCTTTGCGGCTTCAACACCTGTTGTGCCGAAGAAGCCAGCAAGACAGTGCTTGTTTTGTCGGAGCACGGATCATGCCTTGAAGGATTGTGCTGCTTATCTTCGCCAATTGGACGAGGATGACGAGCCGGATATCCGGATCGTCCCGACTCCTAACTCTGGCAGCACACCTTCAACTTCTGATTACTTGTCTGTGCCACCTTCATGTTTTGAAGGGAATGATGCAGACACGCTTATCAAAGTTGTGGCGGATGTATGTTCCGACATCGCTGAGCCGATTTCCCCTGTGCATACATCACCTTGCATGAATTCGATTCTTTGTGAGGAATCAGTGCTTGACTTTTATTCAAGCATTATTCCTCCCCCTATTGTTCATACTACTACATTTGTCTCTGACGACATTATTGAGGATGTTTCGCAGGATAAGGCAGGTGATTTGTGTGTTGTGCCTATTCCTATGGAGGAGGATATTTTCCAAGGTGACGAGGATTCTACCTCAGCACCGGTGGAGGAAGTCCAAATCGTGGAGGAAGCCACTGATGATCCTACTGATCCCTGCAACATTGTCGACGATTCCGACAGTATCCTTTTGCTTCAACCTATTGGGAGTGAGACTGGGACCACTCCCCCAATTTCTGATTATTTTAGTTTTTCTTCTCTTTTATTTTCTGACCACCTTTCTTTATCCGAGCCTATGCAGATTGAGCCTCCACATGTACTTCAGGAGGACTTGGAGCATTCTGCTCAAGTCAATGATGAGCGCATCCTCTTATGTGAGGAGGTTGATCCCTCCTCCATAGAGGAAGCCTCACTCATTACCTTCTCCTCCTGCCACCTCCCTAAATATGACACCTTGCTGGGCAAGGTTAGTTTTGGTGAGTAGAGTGAGGATTCCTCCTCCTCTTCTTACATTCTCTTCCCTCTACCTGCGAGGAACGGGTATTATTATTTAGGTAGAAGGGTAACTGTTTTATCGCCGTATCGGTACCCGTTACCGACACGGATATTAGAACAGTTACCTGTGCACTTTTCTTTTCATAGACCCATTAGCTAGAACTGTTTAAATTTGAATAAGTCGTGTTGGGAAGACAGAAAACCCAGTAGTTATCTAGGCGTAAGAGTAGTTAATTTAAATTTTATCAACATATTAGTTTTCTTTATTATTTGCAATTTGCAAGTTTTTATCTCTTGTTTTTAAGAGTTTTCACGCGCCGCGCTCCCCGCAGAGATGATAGTGAGCATGCTTCGCCGTGGTGGAGCATCATCTTCAAGAACGGACGATCTTGGTGCAGAGACAATGCTGCAGTTCGGGAGACCTGAGTTTTTGGAAAGGTATAATTTGCTGCGACAGAAAACATTCCTAGATCATCGTTTTGTTTCTGTCCCGGATCTCCGAGCCATGCACTTGGATGCGGCGGTGGCAAGGCTACTCGACGTGGGATCATGGAGAAACCTATTCTCCATTACAGAGTTGGGCTACCATGAACTCACGCTTGAGTTCCTCTCCGCCTTCCGCATCCTTGATCACGTCAATGAAGAAACCGGAGAGCCCACGTCGGTTTCATTCCGTATGAGGGGCCGTACCCATACTATGGGTGTTTGCCAACTGGCGGTTTGCGCCGGGATTTACACCCACGACGAACTCATGCAAACGGACGTCCTCACCAATCCGGATGAGTTCCCTGAGGGAGTATCTCCTAGCGAATTCTGGCAGTCCATCACGGAACGGGATCAGCTGTACGAGGCTCGTGCAAGAAAGTCTACCCATATTATTTCCCCCGCGCTCCGCTATATCCAGCACTTGATCGGGCATAACATCAATGCCCGTGCCATGAGCCAGAATGTAGCGGGCTGGCAGGATCTCCTCTACCTTTACAACATGCACCAGGGTGTGCCTCTCCATCTCGGGCGAGTACTCGCCCAATATCTTCTTCGTCAGGCCACCTACCTCCCCCTGAAGTCGATCGGAGGCTCGCAGTACATCACTCGGATCGCCAAAGGACTCGGCATCTAGGATTCGCTGCCGCCCATGACAGTCGTCTCCAAGGGTTACCATATTTCTATATCCATGATGGTAGCATTCAAGTTGATTCAGAAGGTGTGGCTTGGCGCCAACTAGGGCTACCAAGTCCACGAAGTTGGGCTGGGACGTGTTGAGCGTGCTGTTCGTGGAGATGCTGCCGAGGCTAGCACCTCGGCTGGGACGAGTCGACAGCCTCGTAATGTGCCCCACTCTCCTGATCCTGCTTCTCAGTGGGATGCCTCGCGACATAGCATTGAGCAGCAGTATCCTGAGTTCTACGAGCGGTTTGTACGCATGGAGGATGCCATGGCCATGCAGTATGAACTTTCTTCGCGGATTGGTGCACATTTGGAAGTTCAGCCTCCTGCTGTTCCAGCTCGGGCATCCACCTCGCGATCTCGGCGGATGCATATTCCTCCTCCTCCTTTGCAGTCTCCTCCGCCATTTCCCAGTGATTGCTTAGCTACTTCTTCCTGGGCCTCTTGATGTTGTTTTTTCAGTAGTTTTGTTTCTTTTAATTAACTTGGGTGCACTTTTATTTTGACTCTGTACCTGATATTATTCTGCTAGGGCATCGTTCCTAGGGTGTGGTTGTGGATAACTTTTATATGATATTTTTTTCATCATTGTTGTATTGTTTCTCTATGCCGCATATATCTTCTCATGATTAATATCAGTGCCAACAGTTTTGTTTATGTTCTCTGCGGGTGTTGGAGATGTTTTGCAGGTAGGGTGACTTCAATGGAGGATACATTCTTAGCTCTAGTTCCAATTTTACGCCAATCTTCTGGTATGCTCATTTCTGAGCATGGGGTAATCTCTCCTCCTACTTCTTTTTATGAATCTAGTTTTCCAATCTGTGATGTTTAGATTTAAGTCTGGGGGAGAGTACCTTGTCGTTACCCACTTGCACGTCCACATAAGCACAACATACCAGAAGTATATTTTCATTTATGTCATATTATAACATACACCAATTCACCCGCACAAGCGCGCACTCACTTGTTTGTGTGCTTCCGTTCACGCTTATCTTAGTTTGGATTTTGAAATAGGATGCTAGCTTAGGAATTGCAAATCAGAGTGCGATGTTGACTCTTGTAGTGCTCTAGTCGCATCCGCATGCTCACATAGAAATTTGAGTAAAATTAGATTATCTCTATGCTTTTAATTTACAATTAGTGTTTTTGCGTAGTTTTTGATTTATTTTACTCATTTGGTGAATGTGACTGAAATTTGCAGTAGCCCGGTGTTGTGTGTAAGCGAGCGCTAGTTGTGCGTTGCTCGAGTCGGAAGGAAGGTTTATCTTTCTCGTGGGCTAAGAACTTGCCCAAGCGACTCTTGAAGTATGGGTGAGAGCGACTCATTAAGTTGAGCGTGACGTAGGCCATCTAGTTGGCTAGTTTGAGCTTTGATTTCCATGACCTACGCTCTTACCTTTGCAAGCCAATTTGTGCCTACCCATCCTTTGTTTCAGCTCTTCCGTCAATCACCAAAGCCTGAAGCTTATCCCACTTTCGCAACCAAGTATTTCAGCTAACCAAGAGTATAATTATCGTTGTGTGTGATGTGTGTAAATTTCGTGATGATGAGAAACTATTATGCTGAATATATTGGTGAACCAAATGAGGGATTCAAATAAAAAGAAAGCAGAAAGAAAATGAAAAGAAAAATCTGAGGAAGGAATAGAAATGAAAAGAATTCCCCTTGTGCGTAATTGAGAAAATCAGTTGGAGTAGGCTGTGTGCACACCCAGTTTTCAAGCTAAGTCTGGGGGTGTGTCACACTAGCGCTGTTGTGGGCTTGTTTCGAGTAAGCATATTGCTGTTGCTCATTTGGGTTGCATGGCCTTCAAGTTTATCTTTGTATATCATTCCGTAACTTAAGCCTCGTAAAAACCCGAAAGCCCTATTGATTCACCTTATGAGTTTGCTAGCACCGTGGAGAGAGTGTGACCGGGCAAGCTTATGGCTCACGACGTTGATGGATTTCAGCGGAGTTACCCCTGAATTCCGGTCTTTGGCAACCCCCTCCTTAGTGGCTTGTTTACTTTCACACTGGTGTGCGACTGCAAAATTCACCATGATTCACCTTCTGAGTAAACTTAAATTTCTACTTACGCATTTATACTATTGTAAATTAGTTAGTATAGTTAGAATTTTCTTTTACTGAATTTCTATTTGCATGAGTATGATACTTCGCATCTTACTCTTTCTTTGCAATTCTCTACGCTAACTACCATTTTCATTTCCCACCGGATTTGTTTGCTCGGGACGCGCAAACAGGTAAGTCTGGGGGTGTGATGAGTCCCATTTATATACACTTTTATGGACTCATCCGGGCTAGTTTTCACTCTTGTGTACGTCCATTTCGAGCTATTATTCCTTGTATTTCTCTTATAATCACTTCCACGCTATGTGCACTATTTAGGCCCGTTTTGGTTTGCTTTTGTGCTTTTTGTTGTTGGGGGTAAGCATATGGTGCTCCCTAATCTTTTATTTTGTATTTGTATTGAGTTGGAATGGTATTCCCAACTGTGTTGATGTTTATACAGGTGGATGGATCATCCTATTTTACCCATTTTTCATGTCTGCATATATCGCACGGTCGTGCGTTTTTCTTGACGCACGGACGACTGTGGTCGTGCGCCCTCACCTGGGGTAGAAAACGATGTTCTGTCGTTGATCATGCGTTTTTACGCACGGGCAGTTGCCCATACGCGAAGAAAACGCACGATCGCCTGTTAAGCCTAGTTTTTCGGCCATCTGGAATTGGTCGTGCGTTTTTACGCACGGGCGGCTTCAACCGTGCGTGAGTAAAACGCACGAGCGCTGCTGCTTCTTCCTCAAGGCATAGCTTCTTCGTTAGTATTGCACGGTCTACGCACGGTCGTGCGTTCGACCGTGCGTGACTTAATTTCTACTGTCTTAGTATATAAGCCAGGAAATCTGCTGGCTTGAGAAAAGGATTCAGAGAAAAGACCAGGAGCCCGCCATTTCCACTCCAGTCCGCCCCTTTTTGCCGCTCCACCACCGCTCGACCTAGGAGAAGCTCCGGCAACCGCTTTCTTGCAAATCTTCCGCCAAAGCTTCCTCCTCGGCCTCTTCCATCATCCACGTGCTTCAAGGAGAGGATTCCACCTCCATCTTCATCGCCAAGCAAGAGTTCTTCGCAGCAGACGTGACCGGATTGTAGTTTACCAGAGAAGATGGGTCCATTGGGAGGAAGTGACAGCCCTCTTCTACCCCGGACGATAGTTGGGACCGAGCTAGGACGCGGATTGACAACCCGGTGATTCCTACCGAGAATCTACAACAAGCCTCCGGATTCGGTCGTATCTCTGGCCTTTTTTCTCTTATTTGTGTTGATGTATATGAATGTAATCCTTATTATTTGATGATGTGACACATATAAACCTTGATTTGTAGTGTTTATTTAATGTCTATGTGAAATTACTCTTTTGTTTATATGTGTGTATGAGGTGCGCCGATTCCGCCCCCACTCCATTCCACTCTGCAAACCCGCCATTCAATTCCGTTTGACTACTCGTCCATCAGCCCTTGCGAAGTAGTGCGTTCAAGGCCTACGTAGTTTCCATCCCGCCTAGCGAAGCAGTGCGCTCAAGGCCTGCATAGGAGTAGTTTAGTTCTTTTCTTTTATTTTCAAAACAAAAATCCTTTTCGTCCGCATTCCATCTGCCACAAGGACTTCGATCTCAAGTCCTCCTTGATTTGTTAACTCCACCTTATTGTGTTCCTTGAGAGATTCGATACTTGGGGATTTACATCCTCGTATTATTACTTGACAACGACCGGTTCACTGCCGTTCAGTCCGCATTTTGCTCCCGCCTATAAGCGGTGTAGGAATTCGTGCGTCACTTACTCCTAATTGAATGTACAACAAGGCTTTTGCATCTCTTTTTTTATTCTCTAGAAAAATATTAATTGTTATTGCGTCCTAGGACTCAATGTGGGTATGCTGTGGTTGGCTGGGTAAATCTATTCTGTACTTGGTCCCAGTGACCTTGTGAGATGAATAAGATTTTCATTTGTATAAGATGAGGACTGAGGTTTGTGAATACGAGAATTAACTCTAATATTCTACTGCATTTATCATTCAGCTGCATCGATTTTTTCCATTACATTTAATGTGATTCCTCTAGATTATTCTCTAGTTTTAACACCAATGGCTATTAATCTAAATTTGCTGCATATTCCTTTCGTATTGTTTATTCTTGGTTTTTCTTAAAAGCAACTGTCTGTAATGTCTCTCATTCATATTAACTAGGCCACTCTTCTCAATTTATATAAGATTGAAGTTTTCTCAAATACTTTCCTGACCTAAAATAATTTTTGATGTCTTAGAGTCTTCTGTTCGTGCTCAGCTTGATCTCCTGGAACAGCTAACATCATCTACCAATATAGGCGAAGGTATGACTTCTTAATTTAGGCTCTTTTTGAGACATCTATTGTGTTTGAATGGTGGCAATGTGAAATAAGATAGTAAACGCAACGAGTTTTAGCTATGCTTCGAACTTAGCAAAAGTTTTGGCCCAAATTCTATTTTTTGAGTCGGGGCGTTTGCTACCGCTAACACTTGACCACGCCTGTTGGACTACTGTTACATTTTGGCCGAAAATGTAGTTTAATGGAAATGATGTTCATGATAGCAGCTATCCAAACACTACCTGATCACAACCACCATCACTCTCCCACAACAAAGTGGTATGCATTCATAGTCATAACTTTGCATGCACTTGCAGGTTATGAGAGCGACGACGATACGATGAGGAGAACAATTCGTGAACAACTTATTGAACTTACTCGAGGCAGGGATGGAGATTTCACTCTTCAATTAGGTAAGAAGATGAAGCAAAGCTTGAAAAAGTTGAATATTTTATCAGTTTCACAGAGAAGAAACATCAAGCGACAGACTTACCTCAATGAAGTGTCCCGAAGAAATGATCTTGCTTTCTTTTCCACTATCGGAGCTTTTGTAATTCTCCCTCCAGTTGTCATCTTGGCTGTAGCTATACAAACTGGATATGTTCAGCTCTTTCCATAATGGGAAGGAGGTGAATGTATTCCAACCTTCTCTTCACTCCAGTGTACAAATTCAAAGGTATAAAGAACATGATTGTAGCCTTATTCAATGATATTACTGTACAGCATATCATTATATAAGAAGTGTTAGTGAAATAGCAGTCAAATATGTGTCAAACTGACAATAATTATACAATGTGGAGTATTAAATCCGGGAAAGATCATAGTTCGCTTTGCACATGAATCCAGCGCGCCCTCACTTTAGGTGCGCACGAGCTATCTGCCCAAAGTAACCCCACCGGCTGAGATTTTGGTTTCTTATTACAAAGCAGCTGCTATGAGGTTATTATAAGCACATTTGTATAGTGAAGGCCGCCCTTTTCATATTGTTAGAACTAGGAATTTGGTTCACAAAGTTCAAACAGAAATGGATAACCCGAGGTTACTGATTTTGCGGTTTAACACCCCGATGACAAGAAAGGTGATTTATGAGCTGAAGGTTGGACTTCTTATAAACAAGACTCACGAGCCGCCTCGAGGTCTCGTCACACACCTAGAAGTATATATGAACTTTCCCTCCTAAACGAAGATTGCGCTAGGCACAAGGAAGGCACAGTCTCAGCAATTGAGGAATCGATGCCATGTGGTTCTATTTATAGGCAATTTAGATTGGGGGTTTTGTTGTCTGCGAATATCCATCCCTGCAAAATACTGCACCAGTCATGATGTAGGGCCTTTGGCGAGATGATTGAGGTTGCATGGAATGATCTCGGGAGCCCAGACGGGTCTGGCCCCATCCATGCGAACTCATTGGCGAACCCTGAGGGACCTCGCCTGAAGTCCTCACCTAGGCAATCTCGGGAGGACCTCGCTCGAGCAATCTCGGGGAGACCTCGCCATCGAGATGACTGTGGCTGCAATGTCTTTTTTAACGATGTTACTCTTGGTCAACGATCAACTTCATGTTATCAATGACCTATAATTAGGCTTAGCCTTTTCTCGACGAATACAGGTTGTACACAATCCCTGCTCTTTGCGAGCTCATTTAGAATTCGGAAAGAATCGTTCAACCCTTATTCGGCGAGCTGCACCTCCCAAGTTTTTCATGCGAGTTGACAGGTCACGAGCTCTCTGTCTTCATAAATAGGGGTGAGCCCCCTGTAGCGCTAACCTCGATTGATAGTTAACGAGATGGAATCCAGGTCGACAAATGTTGCTGCGAATTATGCTTTTCTCCTCGCCACCCTCAAATTGCGTCTCTCTTGCCATGATAAAAAATACGAGAAGAAAAGAGAGAAGGAGAAGAGGACCTCCACCCCGCGTACTCCGAACCAGTTCTTAGCTATGTCGGGCCGTCGACTGAGAGAGGCGAGCCTCTCGAAAGTCATGAGCCGGCCATCCCGGTGCGTGTTCAATAGGTAATTGGGTGTGTTGGTCACATTTTTGTAGCGATCTGAAATGATATCTTGGCTGACCTCGCCATTGCTTGATAGGGATCAATCCGGCTTCGGGTCCTATGGCGAAATTACTATCGACGACTACCACATCTCGACCCCTTTGGATAGGGATTCGGTGGCGACTCCACCCAGCAACCTCAGAGCTCAGACTCGTGTTTTGCTCGATTCGCCTGGTAGAAGCCTTTTTTCGTGACCTACGAGTCCTTATTGCTTCTTTATTCTTACTTGATGACTCAATCACAACATCCACTCCCGCAGTGACGACTGATGTTGTCCCATCTGGTGGACCCAGTCCCGCCGAGACGATTGTGGCCGCGCCAACTGGTGAGTCTATAGTGGGGCATTCTTTACCATGAATTGATGCAATGGGCGTAACACCGCCCTTGGAAGATGACGTGAGCTCTCGTCCTCAGAGAAACCTCCCTGCTGGATTCTCCTCGCTGAACCACTTCGCCGCGGCTAGTCGATCATCTGAGGAGAATCCAGATCCCTCCCTTGGCGCGACGCCAATGCCCATTATGACATGGGCATGCAATTTACTTGTCGAGGAGATTCCTTTGGAGACGACAGTATTGCCTCCCCCTCCTCCTTGTCTCCCCCCCAGGGGGTATTCAAATCGTGGTGCCTAATGCACCTCCTCCGTGAACTTTATATGTGACGATTTCATCAGGCGGAACCCTCTGCAGGTTGCCTTCTCGCGGGAAGGCGCCTCAAACGCCTCCCACAAATCTTGAGGCAGTGCAGGCCAGTGAGTCGCGCAGGCGATCACGTTCGCAAGATCGCCCCTGTCATCATGAGCGGTCGAGGCCGCGCCACCGCTCTCCTCGTCCGGACGAGTAGACCTCTGATCCTCGCCCAGGTAGGCGCCTTTTTGTTCGTCTTGCTCTAATGGTTAATTTCTTCGAAAGCTTGCACTATTTTTTGCATATCACACTCCTCCGGTCTGCTAGTTCGTCGACGCCTTCGGCCCTTCTTCTAGCGAGCTCCATATTCATCTCCCTCGAATCGCACGTGAATAGGATTGCGGCGTGCGAGCCGAATCACTGTCTGGCCTCACCAGGGGTTCGCATGGCGAAGGCCGAGGAGTTAAAGTATCACCTCGAGGGAGCCGAGGCGAAGTACTTCGCTATTCAGGACCTGGAAAGGCGGGTTGCCGATCTGGAGCATTGACATAATCTGCAGTGGGACAACCTCCATGGACTTCACGCGAGTGTGGGCTCCATCGACAATTCGTCGCAGATGGTAGAATATATTCGACGCGGCGAGGAGTGTATGGAGAGGGCCAATGAAGAATTTCGGGCGGCTCACGAGCTGGGCTGGTAAGGTCTCCATGCCCAGACCCAACATCGTCGCGGCCCCATGCACCTGCTTTGAATAGTTCATTTTCATTATTTAATGTGAATTTTGTTGTAACATTATTATTTATTTTTTATGCGAGATGAAGTTGCCTCTATGCGAGATTGTGTAGCTCTAATCTATGATGTGATGTGTATGTTATCAGGCCACATATTATTTTTTTTATGTTCGCTCTTGTTAATTCTGTGCTTGCTTGCTAGGTCGCCAATTGGCGAGTTCATCCTGATAGATTGTTTGAAAGTGCTCCGAGTCGCATGAAGGCGAGACGAAAATAGGTTCGCGGTCGTTTGGTGATTGGGTGGCATGGCGAGCTTTGGGAGGGTCTCGCCAATTCCCTTGGGCTCGTGTCACTATACCCTCCCTCGACTCGGCGCGCGCTGAGTCGGTGGGCCATGCCTATAAATAGGCACTCCCTGCACAATATTAAATCCGCTTATCTGTTTGAGTTCTTTTAGACAAGCTGAATTGTGTGAGTTGATCGTCTAACTTTCCAACTCGCCATGTCTGCTGCACGCGAGACCGAGGCTAGTCGCCTAAGTTGCGCGACCAAGTTTACATGCCATGTTTTCAAGAAGTCTAGAAAAACTTCTGCCGAGCTGGATTCCTTCCGGTCTTGGCTCCTTCCCATGGGGTATGTGGCGAGGCGGGCCAATCAGGGCGAGTTCATCAATTCCTTCTGTCCAATGAGCTTGTCTTCTCGCTAGCACACTTCGAGGTGGGGCTGTGACTCCCCTTGTGGCTGGGGTTCTGTCAAATTCTTCTGTACTTCGGGTTGGTCCCGCCTCAGAACAACCCGAATGACACCACGACCATATTCATGTATCTCATGTTTCCTCCACGAGGAGGGAATTGAGTTTGATTTTTCCGTCTTCTGCAAGACCTTCATAATGAGGGCAACCCACGTCGGGGTCGCCTATTTTGGGAGTACTACCCTGAAGCTCCAGGGGACCCATAACAAAGTCCACCTCTGGGCCGAGAGGTTCGTCTTTGTTAGAGGCGACATCGCCTCCATCCCGCTCTGGCCGCAACAGTCAGATTTAGAGGTCTTCATTCCTCATATCCTGAGGGGGCAACGGTTCGACCTTCATTCCTCTCTCAAAAAGAGGGAATATCGCTCGCTTTGCCAGCGTGTCAATGAACTACCTTACATCAATCTGGGCGAAGGTTAGTGTGAGCGAGATGTCGATCGTCTAGCCTCCTTTGCCAATGTATCTAACAATTTTGAATTTATTTCCCGTAGTAGGTACTCGTTCGGTTCCTGTGACCATTCTCCCCCGGTTGCCGAGACCACCCCACCCGCGACAGGTGACAACCCTTCCAGTTAACCATGTGAGACTGTCAACCTTGACGATGTGGAGGAGGATCATTCTTTCGAGGTACCTTCGTCATTGGAGGCGGGATCGTCATAGTCATCGACGAGGCGACAAAAGGTGCTTGCCAACAAGAGGCGAAGAGAAGAAGACAATTCCTACACGGTCTCCGAGTTGCATCCCAACTTTGGCGAGGGGTCCGAAAGCACAGTTCTTCTGGGTTACCCCTTAATATCCTGGGACCCCGCCTAAAATCTGGTCCATCTTAGCTCACACATACCGTCTTGGATAGAGGACATCGAGCCAAACGATCGCTTGTAATGTCATGTTCAGATTGTATGGGCGTGATGACACTGAGGATTTATACCACACCTCCCTTACTACCTCACTAACCAGAGTTCTCGACACTTATTCAGAGTGCCAAGATCTTCCATCAGACCACACAGAGTTACCTTGAAAGTTAGGGTAAAGTGTTTGAGAATTACTCTAGAGGAGGGGGGAATATAATTTTAATGATTTTTAGCCATAATCATTCATAGTTCATGCCACAATTGATTTATCAACTAGCAGAATTAATAAATACAGAAAATAATGAACACAACTATTGCGATCTATGTAACCAGTACATACAAGATTTATAGAGGTTCCCTACAATATTGAGTACGTCCTCTATTCAATATTTTGGTAGGTATTCTACTAAACAATGTTGAGTCTTTTGATATGGAGACTCTTAGAACCAATATACTGAATCTTTTGATATTGTGATTCTCAAAACCAATTTGAATCCTTTGATAAGTGGATTCTAAGGACCAACTGAGTCTTTTGATAAGGAAACTCTTAGAATCAACTGAGTCATTTGATAAGTAGACTCTTAGAATCAACTTAGTCTTTTGATAAAGAGACTCTTAGAATCGACTGAATCTTCTTAAGAGTGATTCTAAAAACTATTTTCAGGAATGGTAGATGTAGAAGCAGAATTTTCCACAATGTGAACATTCTTCAACAAAGCTCTGAAGGATCTTGTTCTTTGAAGCACTGCATGGATTCTTGTTTTAACAGTAGCATCAGTCGACAAATCCTCTTAAGCATGGGAGATTGGATTCAATAAAGAGAAGATGAATCCTGTCTTGAGAGGTATCCCAAGGAAGAAGATGAGAAACCCCTTAGAGGAGAAGTTCCTTAGATCCGAGAGAAGAGATCTTGTCGACTAGGGCTTTGAGAGATCTTATTCTAGAGGGAAGGAGAATTCTGAATATTGGAGAGAAGAAGAGCCGATTCAGAATGAGTGCATGACTCTCTCTAATCTTTTATTTTAATTCATCACATATGTAGGTTTGCTGCAATTTGAAGTCCTTAATTTGTGTCAATCAGCATAATCACCTTTTTGAAATGAATTAATAACGTCTTGAATTATATTTGAATCAATGCCTAAAATTGCTATGGAATTAGTGACAAAAGCATGATGAGAAATCAACATTCTGTTACTTGTGTGTCAAATACTTGTCGGCATACATCGAATTGTTGAGTAAAGATAATTCGACATAGGCTGAACACTTGTGCTCTGAGCAGACTTTACTTTTAAGCGGAACTCAACGTAAGGAAGGAACACCGTTATCAGCGCTTGTTGATTACTTCTTGATGCATGAAATCAACTTCTCAAAAATATTGATTACTTCTCGATGTACATCCTTGGTCTTTGTCGATGTGTGTCGAATTTGTCTCGACGCACAAAAGTATAACTTAGTTGATTCTTCTTCTTGAGTGCATTCTAAGTCTTTGGCAGCCTGTACCTGATTAGAACTCATGCTTATACTTCATATGACATTTATATATATTTAGATATTTACTTAGATCACTTAATTAATTCGTCATATCAAATCATAAGATTATTTTCGAATAATCTCTCCCTATTTGATATAACAGATTTTACAGAGATTTATGTGATTTTTTAGAAAGAAAAAGACAAGGTTTTGGATAGACACACACAAGAATAAATACAGAGAGAGATAGACAAACATCTATGCCAAACTCCAATTCATTTCTTTATATTATATACCATCCTCAACCTTTACATTGGAAAAGAAGAGAAAGTAGAAATACCACTAAAAGGAAAGAATGACTTTGTAGTGCTTAGACTTTTGAGAGATGTTCTTGAAGTGGAATTCATAGATATGAGAGAGTATTTTTTTTCTTTGATCTTTTCACAGTACTTAGAAACTTCTCGGTTCTCTTTCAGAAATATCCTTTAATGATTTCAGCATAGATAACAATTTTCTCCAATTTTCAAGAGCATTATAATAAACATCTGATAAGTTGTAACCTCTTCTATGATGCTTGGGTATCATCTTTTCAATTAGAGACACCTCATGATCAGAATCAATTATTTTTTTACCTTTTTGAAGCTTTTGTTTATCCTTTACAATTTAAGTAGCTGATTTCCTGGGAACTTTAAAGGAGAGTTCTGAAACCAGAGGAACAAGATGGGAACCTGTGCATAAACAAAGTTCAGGAGAGGTTTTGATTACCAGATTTATGTCAATATTGAACCTTTTTTGCTTTTGGAATAGTTTTATCATCGGCCTTAATCAACCAGTTGTGCTAATTTCCATATCCATGAGCAGGGAGAGACATAATAACCCTAGACCTTTTTAAGTAAACCTTGATAGGAGAAACAACTACAATACTAATATCCTTAGTATCAATAAACTCCCTTAAGATGATGCCACAATGGGCACAATAATAGTCTCAAAAACTTGAGGAGTGTTAATATATTTCTCATCATCTAGGGAAGTGTCCAGGAGAGGGATTCTGCCCATCCAAAGTGAGGTGGAGACAACTCCCTTGGAAAACTGGCTTCTTCTAAGGGAGTGCATCCAAATTTTCTTTAGGAGTTTTAAGGTGTTCGGAGTCTTAGGAGTTTCTGGTCTCTTATTCTGAAAAGGTGGCATCCATTTATTAATAAGAGCATCAACTAAACCAGTGGGAAACTCTGTAGGAGAATAATTGAAGCCATCCTCATAAGCATTCTCATAGTCATTTCCACTCTTGTCTTTGTTTGTAGTACTCGTGGAAGAGAAAGCACCAGGGATTCTTTTATTGGTCAGTGAAAGCAAGAACTCCCTAGTGATGGGAGATGAGGGGCAGGATTGTGAAAGAGTAGAGATAGAAAAGGAACGAGGGTTAATTTGAGACTGAATGAATTCACACCTAGAGTGAAATGTTGTGAGAAAGAAACTAATTTTTCTCTCATCTGAGAAGAGATGGATGCAAACATAGGTGCCAATTTACTTGAGAAAAAAGTACTAGAGAAGGTAATTGAAAATTTGAGGTGGCAGCTGCTTGAGGTGGAAGGGATGAAAAAGGAATTGGATGAACATCATCTGGAGTAGTAGAAGTTTTAGGAATTGTAAAGATGGTAGGGACTTATAATTGAAAAGGAGGCAAGGGAATATAAATTTTAGCATATGGAGAAACATAAATAGAAGGTAGTGGAGAATCAACAAGTTGGGCTTGATCAGAAGGAGGTGGATAGTGTGAAGTATCATCTAGAGCAATAGGAGAAGAATAATCCAAAGTTTGATGAGAAGATAAAGCTTTGGATTTTGAAATTTGCCTAGTCCATTTAACAAAGAACTTTATGGACAACCTCTTGCCAGGAGGTATAGGAATGCCAAATGAAATGAACACTGATGGAAATGCATGTAGCAAGGCCATACTTAGAATTCTTCCAAAAAGAACATCATTGTGCTGCATTTTGTGCTTAATCAATTTTAACAAACAACTACCCCAGATAATTTTCTTTTTCAAAATCAGAACTCCCATAATATGCAATTGAGACTGATGGATAGCATCATGGGCTGATATTTTACACAACATGACCTTGCCAACCATGTTAGCTAGGAACCCATAGTCTTTTGAAACTTCAACCTTCTTCAGGTTGGATACTTTGCGTCCTGAAAATTTTATCTTCTTCAATACAATATCTATTTCTTCTTTATGAACAACCTCTTGTCAGAAGGTATATGAATGCCAAATGAAATGAACACTGATGGAAATGCATGTTGCAAGGCCATACTTAGAATTCTTCCAAAAAGAACATCATTGTGCGACATTTTCTGCTTGATCGATTTTAACAAACAACTACCCTTGTTAATTTTCTTATTCAAAATCAGAATTCCCATAATCTGCAATTGAGCCTGATGGATAGCATCATGGGCCGATATTTTACACAACATGACCTTGCCAACCAGGTTAGCTAGGAACCCATAGTCTTTTGAAACTTCAACCATCTTCAGGTTGGATACTTTGCGTCCTGAAAATTTTATCTTCTTCAATACAATATCTATTTCTTCTTCAGAAAGATTGGCATCATCAATCCCGACTGGAAGGTCAAATGTCGCAAAAAGTTCATGCACCATGACTCTAATTACGACACCATTGATTGTGCTAGAGATGACATCATTTTAAGTAAGATTAATATAAGTGTGAAAAGAAGTTAGTTCTACAGCAAGAAGTCAACATATAGACTAGATAAGTTTAATCAACCCTTGGTCAAAAAATAGTTGCCATATGTCTTTAATCTTTTGATCAGTAGTCGGAAATGATTCTATATCCGCATCAAATCCGCTGATAATTTTAGAAGCCATGTGGACTACCTACAAAAATTGTTAGAGAGAATAAAAATGAGGGAATACAAAAGGTTTGAAACAAGAGTGAAGATAAAAGGAATCTCCAGTCTCTTTAATATCTGTCAAAACCTAGGGCGTGTGTTGAAAAGAGTTTGACACATGAGGCCTTAGAATTCGATGCATAGAATGTTTCAATATTGTCTTGAAGTGTCAACGCATACACGTATAGAAGTAGACATATGCACTGAGTATTCGACATATGTTAAACAGACTTTTCGACGTGCGTTAAATAGACTTTTCGACGTACGTTAAACAGACTTTTTGATGTACATTGAATTCATTCATAATAAGCTGAATTCGTAAGTTTTACTTAGCTTTCTCCATCAAGCATTCCTAGTAGAAACATATTCTAGAGTAATTTTACATTTCTCCACATTATCCCTAA
This sequence comes from Dactylorhiza incarnata, assembly GCA_033032865.1. NCBI lineage: Eukaryota > Viridiplantae > Streptophyta > Magnoliopsida > Asparagales > Orchidaceae > Dactylorhiza > Dactylorhiza incarnata. The sequence continues at coordinate 12,159,376 of JAWHQI010000015.1, forward strand.
TAAAACGATGCCTTATTTCAATATGCTTAGTTCAGCTGTGCAATACTGGATTAGAAGCAATTGAAATTGCACTAGAGCTGTCATAACAGATGATCGATTTAGTATTATTATATCCACAATCTGATAGTTGATTTTGCATCCACAATAATGGTGAACAACAACTCCCAACTGAGATATATTCAACCTCAACTATGGATGTGGACATAGTGGTTGCTTTTTGCTAAACCAAGAAATTAATCTTTCCTCAAAGAATTGACATTTCCATAAGGTGCTTTTTCTATCCACTATACAACCTACATATTCAACATCTGAATATCTAGTTAAATTAAATCCTGATTTTGCAGGATAATATATGCCTAACTCAGGTGTTCTCTTAAGATGCCTCAAGATCCTTTTAACAAAGGTCATGTGAGATTCTTTGGGAGCAACCTGGAATCTAGAACACACATATGTGGAGTGGAGAATATCATATCTGGTCTACTAACTATGAGATATCATATAGAACCAATGATGGCCCTGCAGGTCTTTTGATCCACAAACTTGTCTGATTCATCCATATCTCTCACAACATTGGTAGCCATGAGAGTCTTCATGGTGGAGGCTGTCTCCATTCCAAATTTCTTTATTAGCTCTTTAGTATATTTAGATTGAGAAATAAATATACCTTCACTGTCTTGCTTCACTTGAAGACCAAGAAAGTAAGATAGTTTACCTATGCTACTAATTTCAAATTTGGATTGCATGAGGGAATCAAACTTCTTATAAAGTTTACTATCAGTAGATTCAAAAATAATGTCATCTACATATATATTTGTACTAGTAAGAGCTTATCCTTATGTTTTTAGTGAATGAATTCTTGTCTACTTTTCCTCTTTGAAATGAGTGTTCAAGTAGGAATATAGAGATAGAGAGAGAGAGAGATAGAGTTTCATACAATATGCTTAGAGCTAGCTTGAGACCATATAAAACTTTATTTAGTTTGTAAACGTGTGAGGGGGAGTTAGGAACAACAAAATTTGGAGGTTGTTCTACATAAACCTCTTCTTGAAGAATGTCATTTAGAAAAGCACTTTTGACATCCATCTGATATACTTTGATCCTTTTATGGGTAACATAAGCAAGGGACATTCTTATTGCTTCAAACCTTGCAAAAAGAGCAAAAGTATGATCATAGTCAATTCCCTCTTCTTATTTGTAGCCTTAAGCTACCAACCTTGCTTTAATTCTGGCAATAACTTCATCATCATCAAGTTTGTTTTTGAACACCCATTTAGTTCCAATAATAGGGTAGTTCTTTGGTGTTTCAACTAAGGTCCAAACTTTGCTTCTTTCAAATTGAGCAAGTTCTTGCCTAGCAACAATCCAGTGGGGATCATTATTAGAATTTTCAATCTTTTTTGGCTCTTATTGGGATAGGAAGCATATGAAATTGGTTTCATTTAGAATTCTACTCATTGTTTGAACTCCAAAATATATATCCCCAATTATTTTTGAGTGAGGATAATATCTTAGAGTAACAAACTGAGAAGGTGGAGCAACTGCCTCATTGAGAGGAGAGACAAGGTCTTCTTTAGACGCTTCTTCTGTTAATTTGGCTGGTTGATTATCAAGAACTTGATGAGAGTCTTCAGCTATAAACATAATTTCTTCAGCTTCACTGTCTTCATCTTTCAAAATACTGTCATTGGAACCAATTCAGATACATCATTAGAATTGGTAGAGCATGGAGTTCAGTTATGACCAATTGATCCATCTATTTGACAACTTTTTTTAATCTAAACATTAGAACTTAATGATGAATTTGTCCCTTCAGCGAACATGTTAGTCTCATCAAAATTACATGCATTGATGTAACACCCCAAAAATCCTTGTTCGGATTCCCAAGATCACCTTTGATTAATTCGTGAGGATATAGATCTGTCTCACTTGATTCTAGAGTTTAACAGATGACTTTTGTTCTATTGGGTGTGTGGATAGTAATTATCAAGAAATGCTCTAAACATCCCAATTTTTATATAGATGCATGATATAATTATATCCCACTACTGGGATAAATTTTGCAGTTTTTGGAGTAAGTTACAGAGGGTTTTGGTACGTTTCCATCTGACAAGGCCTGTGATAGGGCCTGTTTGAAGGCACGTAGTTTAAGCTGCCAGAATCCAATATTCCACACAGTCTGGCACACGATCGTGTCTGAGGCCATGTCCAGGTCCATTTTTTGTCTATATGAGGGATTTCTATCCCGAGAGAGTCACGGCTTGGCACACGGCTGTGTCCCAACCCATGTCCAGCCCTAGGTCCAAGACCTGAAAATATAACTTTCTGTCGGAGGAGCTATACGGCCTGGCACATGGCCGTGTAGGTACCCGTGTAGAGCTACACGACATGGAAAATGATCATGTTTATACCCGTGTAAACGCTCAGGTCGAGTACAAGTGCTTAAGTGAAGTCACACGGCCTGGCACACGACCGTGTGCCAAGCCATGTATGGGGTTTTCGAGCCCATTTCAAGGTGAAATCTAAGCCACCTGATGGAGAGGCTTGAGATCCGAGGGTTTGGACTTGTTCTTGGCTCCTTTAGGTTGAGGGATGAGGGGTTAACACCTCATTTCTTCCATCTCTTTCTTCCTTGGTTTGGAAGGAGGAGCAATGAGGAGCTAGTTCCCGCCATTGGAGGAGCTCCGAAGCTCCGAATCACGAGCCGAGTTCGTATACGCTGAGAGGAGTCCGTTGCGGTCATTTCCAACCATACAAATCATTGCTCCATGGCACCTAAGTGTGATACAATGGTAACGATACTCCTCCCCAATCTTAGGACGTGTATTGTCCATTTCATATTTTGGTATGCTTGCATATGGCGCATTCCTCCGCTAATTAGCGAGTGCAATACCCCCTTTGGTTCTTTGGAACCTGGGTTGATTGTGTCCGTCCTCAACATTATTTGCGTGTAGAGAATCCGATAGTCGTGCGGGTTTAGGCATTTTATGTGAAGCCTAACCGTGGTCGTAGACCCGGATCGGTGTGTGCTTGTGACGTTGCATTTAGGTTATGCCTAGATTGCAAGCTGGAGAATGACTTTGAGAAATGCATCATTTCATTGCGGGGTTTGTGATCAAGGGAGCTCGGGGAGCACCTAGTGAAAGCCCCGTGAGTGCTAGTTGGTTGAACGCAGACCTTCACCACCAATCATATTGGAGTTGACTTGGACCTCTTACATTGATAGTGTGTGCGAAGACCTTGATCGCTTGTGTCGACAGGGTGCGTAGCATAGTGGATTAGCATTGTTTATATTTTCTTATTCCCGGGCTGAGGGGAAGCTGAACCCGCATCGTGAGGATTACACGGTGAATTGAGCACGGGTAAAGGCCGAACCGAACCCGTCCCATGCGGTTCATTGCAAGGGATACCTCTTGAATGCTGTTCGATCATGGTAGAGGCTGCAATAGGCTTGGACTCCTTGACTGACAAAAGCTCAATTATCATTTAAGTTCACGTAACATAGCTTGGAGGCAGTGCTCCTGAGAGTATACACCTATTGCATGCCATGTGTGCATGAAGCACGTGGTCGTGAGTACCCACTTTAGAGTTGTTGTGATGATAGGTTAGTCTCATGTGTGTTTACTTAGGTGGTTGCGGTGAGCTTTTAGAGGAACCTGATCATCATAAATTGCATACCTAGGTTCCCTTTATTTACTCGCTCAACCTAGATGAATTGATTGTGCTTGAAACCTCACCTTATGTAGAGTAGTCGCATTTCTTGTTTGATACATATTGCATGATACAGCTTGCTTACAAGTGAGCGGTACCCCGCCCTGGAGCCAGCTAGAATGGCCCGGGGGGGGGGGGGGGTCGTTACCTAGGTTGTGGTTAGCTCATAGCTGACCCTCATTTACCTCATATTTGTGTATGGTACAAGTCATGGTGAGCTAAGAGGTAATTAGCAGGCTGAAGTCCAAATGTTGAGCCGACCCTCGAAGACCAAGCTCTTTACTGCTTTACATGTATTGCCAGCCTGCGTGCCGATGAATGTTTAGCACTTTTCTACTGATACACTTGGATGTAATGTAAGGCCATAAGGTCGTAGCCATGTACTTGTTCTCTTTACTCTGAGCAATCTTACTTTTCTGTTATCATCTTTAATGTCTAGGTTGTGTGTTCAATATGGCGCGGGGTCCCGGTCGGGCCTATTGATATATTATTTATACATACAATGTGTTACAATTTGGTATCAGACTTCAGGTTTTTGATTCATAGCGTCTAGGTTTGAGGACGAACCCTTTTAAGGGGTGGAGCGCATGTGATATGTGTTCACCTAAAATGACAAAACATGATAAGAATGTCCACTTAGGAATGAAAAATATACTTGTTTGGGTAACCCGAGTGTTCCTTGATTGCTGATTTGCTATGTTTTTGGTCGCTAAATTGTGTGTTTCACAATTATCGCTGACTAGGAGTGGAGTAGGGTGTTCTCAACCCCGTAATACTGTTGAGAATAGTGTGTCTATTGATTCTCATGTGACTCCACCTTTGAAAGATTTAGGTTGTCAATAATACACCTGTGTGGGGGGGGGGGGGGGGGGGCGTGATTAGGTGTTCTCAAAATTATTTTGTACTTTAAAATCTAACTAGCGCAACATAAAATCAAACACAGAAAGCACACATAATTTATAATGGTTCCCTTCAAGACAATGTGTCAAGAGGTAGTCCACTTTCCCTACCACCTATCTAGCAATGTGCTAGACTAGGCACCTTCTCCAAAAACTCAGATCTCTATCAACTATAGTAGACCTTACAACTCAGACCCACAAAGAATCCTACCTCAGCTCTCATTCAGAAAGCCTACACTCAGGTTACAAAAATCTTATAAATTGAAAGTGCGTAGTGTGCCTCTGAGTATTCTCTAGAGGGAGGGGGGGTGAATAGAGTTATAAATATTTTCTATCATATTTGTGCACACACAATATAAACACTAAGTGATTATGCAATCAGCCAAGCCAAAGACAGAATAAGATAAATACAGTTTGCTGAAAATAAACACAGAATGAATAAATAGGGACAACACAGAAAATCAACACACAGAAGACACAAGGATTTTTATAAAGGTTCCCCAAAATGTGGGAACTCCTATCTTCTACCTCCCTGGTAGGATTGCACAACCTGTGCCTGAGTCTTTTGATAAAGAGATTCTTAGAACCACTGAGTCTTTTGATGAGGAGACTCTTAGAACCACCAAATCCTTTGGAAGAGGGATTAATAGAACTCTTTACAGTTGAAGAATAAAGTAAGAAGAAAGTAAGAGGGAGAAGAAAAGAATTCTTTTCTCAGAATTCTTTAGAAGCTCTATTGCTACTTATGTATTTCACAGGATCTGAAATGATGAACCCTTGCTTATGATAATGATGATTTGTAAGGGTTATTTTGCTTGATCCTTTTCTATGAGCACTTCTTGAAATTCAGCTGCTGTATGATGATGAAGAAGAATCAACTGTATGTATTCCTGTGCAGAGAGAGCACTTATGTATATCTGTCTTTTAGGGTTTGAGGAGGAAGAAGATGAACACCCTATTCGACATATAGAATCATGTCATTTGATGCAGGCTACGCTCTCCGACACGATCGCTACGAACACGCACACGTTCCCTCTCAACGTCCCAATTTTTACGTTCGCACAAAATTATTCGCACCGTACACGCAACGCAATATTTATCAATTAGATGCTAACGTACTAGTAGTCACACCGCTAGAGGTTGAATAAATGGCTATAGGCAAAAATTCTCCCAGACTAAAAGGACTCACATGGTCCGGTCGAGCTAGGGTTGTACCAAAAGAGATCCACCAAAAATTATGATTCAGAAAAGGGTAGATCTCTCCCAACAAAAAGTCGAGGTTCATCAATCCTCTTCGAAAATTAAAAGAAATAAGATGAACGCACAAATCGATCGAAGAAAAGCACGATTATTCAAGTGATTTGAAGATCACGCCAAAATTACCACCACAAGAAATTAACAAGAGGGAAATCTCACGAGTAGAAATTTCGGTACCCCGCTTGAGATAAGATTATCCTCAAGCATGCACTTGCCCAAATCATTCTTCAACGGATCCACCGGAGCCGCGTCGAATGGAGAGAAACTCGTTCGCCTTCGTCGCTTCACGCCGGATTGGATTCCACGAAACCACGACCTCTTTCTCTTCTTTCTTCACCTTGGCCGAAAACTTCCCAAGAGGAGGAAGAGTCCTTTAACCGTAAAAAATTGTAGAGAGGTGTTAGTGAATGCGAGTTGAAGGTGAACGAAGAAGAGAGGAGATGGCCGAAATCTTCAAGGAGAGGGAAAGGAAGGAGGATGGCCGAAATTTTCAGGGGGGGGGGGGGGGGGGGGGGGGAGAAGAGTGGGGGCGGCTAGGAGAGAGGGCAACCAAGAGAGAATATTAGGGTTAGATTTTTGTATCATTCAATAACTACTAAATTCTATTACATGAAGGCCTTTTATAGGCTTGCCAATAAATATGGCTATACGCAGTCCAAATTAAAATAAAACATGGCTTGCCAACAACGATGGCTATACGCAGTCCAAATTAAAATAAAACTTGAAAATAAACAAAGTCTCAAATAAAAGATAAAGCATGATAAAATTTAATTAATAATTATAATAAAATAATTATAATTATAAATTATTGATCTTGCGCCGCGGGCATAGGTTGTAACGGCGATGGCGTTCGTCGTGACGTAGATCTTTGGTTGGAGAGGCGCCATCATCCGTAAGCGTGCTGATACCAACATCTTCATGTTGAGGGCCATCGTCGCCATTGATCTTGCGCCGCGGGCCGAGGTTGTAACGGTGATGGCGTTCGTCTTGACGTAGATCTTTGGTTGGAGAGGCGCCATCATCTGTAAGCGCGCTGATACCAACATTTTCATGTTGAGGGCCATCGTCGCCATCAATCCTCCCCCGCTCAAAAGTACTCATCACCGATGAGTTGTCCTGAAGGTAGTGGCGGAGAAGAGTATCATCCAAAAGAGCCACCTCAGATTCTGGAATCCACGAGTCATCGGAGGCCGGACGATCACGCCAACGAATCAAGTAGCGGCGACTGTCACCACTAGGAGAGGAGAGCACTTCATCTCTAAGGATCCTGTCAGGTACAAAAGTGGTCCGGGGGAACCTTGGAAAAGCATTAGGCAAATAAGGAGAATAAGTTTCGCCTTCAACATTCAACGTACCTCTAGTAGGAACCGAAGAAGAGAGCGAACCGGGCACAAGCTCGCCCCCCAATCCATTAGAAAATATAGTGGAACCAAACAAACAGTCGGTTAATTCAAGTGGTGGCGTTAAATCTGAAATATTGAAAATAAGGGAGATTCCCCAATCAGTGGGTAACTCCAAAAGAAAAGCGTTTTCTCCAAATCGCTTTAAGATTCGAAAAGGACTTGCTCGCCGATTTACTAACTTTTTTATGGTGCCCGAAGGCAACCGTTCAGGGATGAGACGCACCATAACCAAACCGCCAACTTTCAAGTGAGTCACTCTCTTATGTACGTTAGCATGAGATTGATAAGATGCATATTTTGTAGTTAACGCGTCCTTATTGTGCTTATGTAAATTATGAACATGAGAGACAAAGTCTTGTGCAAATTGACTTGACTTATATGATGGAGGTAACAGAATCAAGTCATGTGGCACCGATGCCTTATATCCATGCACGATTACAGGGGGCGCAAAACCGGTAAAATGATTTGGAGGATTGTTATCAACGAGTTGGCATGTGAGAAAGTATTTAATTATCTTGTGAATGAGAACGTGTAAACGTGACAAACAAAATGTTTTCTCCACTAACATATTAGTCTTATCTCCACCAAGAAAAGATTCACTAACAATCTCTCTATTCTCCATCAAACTTAGCGCGGTTTTCAACCGAGTTCGAGTCAGCGGACATGAACTCATCCTTATCTTCCAGGAATAACGGAGGGGGAGGTCCTAAGATGGACTTGTCCTTCTGAAAAGAACGAGACTTGGACTTGTGAGCAAGGTGCTTCTCAATATCCAATGCGACATTATAGGTGGTGCTTAAATCTGTGTGTCCATAACGAAGGAGTTTACCTTGAATGTCGGGGTTAAGCCCCTTACAAAACCGTGAAAGGGTGACCTCAGACATCTCCCTAACATCGCACCTAGCCATCATGTCCTTCAGGAGGCCCATGTACTCCGCAACCGATCGATTCCCTTGTCTAAGGGAAGATAACTCATCAAACATTTTCGTTCGATGGTATGTAGACAGAGGAGGGGTTCGGTTGGCCGAAAGTTGGGCCACCATTTCCCGAATCTCTCCCAGTTGTTGATTCATCTCACGTCGAAAATCATCAACCAGCGAGTGGTTCCGATTTGGTTGTCGTACGTCACGAGGCAAAGTTGGGGGTGTGATTAGCCATAACTTTATCATGCAAGTAATCGAATCTAGAAACATAAACGTCAGAGGCCATACTCGGAGTGTAGGTGAGGAACAATACAATTTTAGAACCACAAACGATTCTGACTAGAAAATTTTATAAAATATTAATTTGTTCCTGCCTAATAACTAGGGTAATTAAAAGTATTTTTTTTTATTTTCTTACTAAGAAAAATATGGAGAATTCTAGAATTTTATTTTTTTGATTTTCGCAGAAAAATAAAAATATTAGGTCGCTATTTGCAGACCAGAAATTTTAAATAGGCCAAAATTTTATGAAAGATAATTTTATTTCCGCTTAATAACTATGGTAATTAAAATATATTTTTTGATTTTCTTACTGAGAAAAATATGGAGAATTTCCAGAATTTTAGTTTTTTTGAATTTCGCAGAAAAATAAAAATTTTAGTCCGCTATTCGCAGACCACCAATTAATAATTTTGATATTTTGAACACGAAATCGTGTGAAGATTGTGTGTGCCGGTGTTCTAAGAAAATTTTAGGAATGCGTCAATTAAGAAATTGACACGAACCTTGCTCTGATACCAAATTGATGCAGGCTACGCTCTCTAACACGATCGCTACGAACACGCACACGTTCCCTCTCATTGTCCCAATTTTTACGTTTGCACAAAATTATTCGCAACGTACACGCAACACAATATTTATCAATTAGATGCTAACGTACGAGTAGTCACACCGCTAGAGGTTGAATAAATGGCTATAGGCCAAAATTCTCCCAGACTAAAAGGACCCACCCGGTCCGGTCGAGCTAGGGTTGTACCAAAAGAAATCCACCAAAAATTACGATTCGAAAAATGGTAGATCTCTCCCAACCAAAAAGTAGAGGTTCACCAATCCTCTTCGAAAATTAAAAGAAATAAGAAGAGCGCACAAATCGATCGAAGAAAACCACGATTATTCAAGTGATTCGAAGATCACGCCAAAATTACCACCACAAGAAATTAACAAGAGGGAAATCTCACGAGTAGAAATTTTGTTACCCCGCTTGAGATGAGATTATCCTCAAGCATGCACTCGCCCAAATCGTTCTTCAACGGATCCATCGGAGCCGCGTCGAATGGAGAGAAACTCGTTCGCCTTCGTCGCTTCACGCCGGATTCGATTCCACGAAACCACAACTTCTTTCTCTTCTTTCTTCTCCTTGGCCGAAAACTTCCCAAGAGTAGGAAGAGTCCTTTAACCGAGCAATATTGTAGAGAGGTGTTGGGGAATGCGAGTTGAAGGGGAAGGAAGAAGAGAGGAGATGGTCGAAATCTTCAAGGAAAGGGAAAGGAAGGAGGATGGCCAAAATTTTCAGGGGGGGGGGGGGGGAGAGGGGGGCGACTAGGAGAGAGGGAAACCAAGAGAGAATATTAGGGTTAGATTTTTTTATCATTCAATAACTACTAAATTCTATTACACGAAGGCCTTTTATAGGCTTGCCAATACATATGGCTATACACAGTCCAAATTAAAACAAAACATGGCTTGCCAACAACGATGGCTATACGCAGTCCAAATTAAAAAAAAACTTGAAAATAAACAAAGTCTCAAATAAAAGATAAATCATGATAAAATTTAATTAGGTAATTATAATAAAATAATTATAATTATTGATCTTGCGCCGCGGGCGGAGGTTGTAACGGCGATGGTGTTTGTCGTGACGTAGATCTTTGGTTGGAGAGGCGCCATCACCCGTAAGCGCGCCGATACCAACATCTTCATGTTGAGGGCCGTCGTCGCCATTGATCTTGCGCCGCGGGCAGAGGTTGTAACGACGATGGCATTCGTCGTGACGTAGATCTTTGGTTGGAGAGGCGCCATCATCCGTAAGCGCGCCGATACCAACATCTTCATGTTGAGGGCCGTCGTCGCCATCATGATTACTCTATTGTTTTTCTTCTTCCCTTTTTGCCTACTTATTTTGTATGATTGGGATTTCAAAAACCTTTCTTCTTTTGGGCTGTCCTGGAAAGGAATTCACCTTATTTCCTTTCTTCTTTTGTTCTTGACCCATCAATCCATTTTGTATACCTTCCAAAAATACTTTGTTGTGTCCTGGAAATCTCCATACCATTCTTGGCAATAAATAAGCCGTTGGAGATCTGTCTCTAGCCTGGTGGTCCTTCTGAAAAGGTCTCAGAAGTACAATAGAAAACATTCCTTTTTCTGACTGTAATCGACGCATCGTCGACTTCATCATTCTTCATGTCGACGCTCCTCTGAGTTCTTATCAACGTTGCTTCAAATTCCTTCTTAGCTTTAGATGAACTCAGATGTCGACATTACGTCGATTCCTTATCGACGCGTTCGTCGAGTTGAAGCCTTGAACTTGAGCTTTTATCTTCTGCGTCGAATTGTAGTCGAAGTTGCGTCGACTTCATAGATGGCTTCGACAAGCTCTTCTTTCTGCGTCGAGACCCTTTTGACGTTGCGTCGACTTGACTTATACTTCCACATACTGAATAAGTTGCTTTGAATTCTAGTCAGAGTTATGTCAATATCAAGTTGAAGTTGCATCGACTTTTGTTCGACGCAAGTCTTAACTTAACTTATTTTGTGATTGTTTTGACTTGGCCTTGTCACTTTAAGGTGAGTGTGATATTCTAAGACATCTAATGACCAACTTTCCCATGCTATACAATGTGGGTAATATATCCTAAGAAGTAAAATCACTTATAGTTAATTTGTTAAGTTAAATCAAAAAGAGTTTTCCCAACAATCCACCCTATTTATCTTAACAAATTTTACAGATTGTTTAAAGTAATTTTACACATACTTTAACATAAACAAAAATACAACCAAAGCATACATATACAATAAAATATGATAGAGTAAAATCACAGGACATTTCATATATTGTTAAGTAATTATATTGTTCACCATAGCTGTTTGCACCAGATAGTATAATATGGACAGAATACCTGATATTCAATGTTCCTTCTCAGTAGTTTTCCTTTTTCTGGAGAATACCTTTGGTATTACCTTCCTTGCAACAAATGTAATAGGTTCATTCTCTTCTTCAATAGGACTCCTGACAGCTTCTTAATTGATTTGACCTTCTTTGAGAAGCTCCCCCTGAGATTGTACATTCTCTTCAGCATCCTGAGCAGCTTCCTGAGCAATTTTTGATACCTCATCTAGAAGTAGATCATCTTCAAGGAGCTCCCCCTGATTTGATGGATGCTCCTCCTGGTTTACTGCAGGAAATTCTTCAGCTAGATCCTGTTCAATTGTAAGAGGCTTACCCTGAACATTTGCATCTAGAATTTCTGGACTTACTGTTTGGAATACAGTAAGTTTATCAGGATCTTCATCATCCTTGTCCTTCTCCTGGACATTCTTTTAAAGATTAGACATTTCCTTCTCCTGAATTACCCCTTCTTAACTTTACTGACAAGAGAGGTTAAGAACTCTTTAGTGACCATGGAGGAGGATATAGCTGTCTTGAGAGACAGGAATGACTCTTTTGATTCTTGGATTTCTGCCTCCATCTGGGAGTAATTCTTATTAAATCATCTGGCATGATTGGCCAGCAGGTCAGCAAATTTACTTGATACCAACTCTACTGACTTAGAGATGGCTTATTCATTTTCAAAAGATGGAGTGTGGGAAAGAGAGGTTGGTGGGGGTGTGTGTAGAATTGATGGAGGGAATGCTGTGAGATTCTCATTGAAATCTGGGGGATCTTGGTGAACAGGAGAGAGGGTCTGATACACCTCTGGAGAGATATGGTATGGTGGTGGTGGAGCAGATTGATTTTCTGGTGGTGGATGGTTGTTGTTGTTGTTGTGGTTGAAGAGAGAGTTGAACCGTAGATGGAATATCTGATACCAAGAGTTGAACTGTAGGTTTTGGAGCTGATTCAAGTTGGACTAGTGGAATATCTGGTATCACTATTTCTGTTATCATTGTTTTTAGCTGTTGTGGTGCTGGAGAGAGAGGAGGAGAGGTTGGAGCTTGCCCAAACTTCAGAATCTGCCTGGTCCATTTTGAAAAGATGCCTATATTTATTCTTTTCCCTGGAGGAATAGACAGTCCTTTGGACTTGCACACATTTGGATAGTGGTGAAGTAGAACTTGGCTTATTATTCTCATATAGACATTCTCTTTATGAGAGTATTTATGACCAATTAATTTTAGGAGACATCTCCCCCAATTTATTCTCTTGATGAGCACTAAGGCCCCCATGATCTACAACTTCTGCTTTGGTATGACATCATGTGCTGAAATTTTACAGAGCAACACCTTTCCCACTATGTCAGCAAGAAAGCTGCACTCTTCTGCAAGATCAATCTTCTTAAGATTGATGGCCTTCTCTTTCCTGAACTTTATGATCTCTAAAGCTTTCTTAGTCTCTTCCCCTATTAACTCATCATACTCATCACCTGTCAGTAGATCAAATGTGTGAGATAGTACTTCTTCTGTAATGTTTATATCAGTTCCAGATATATTCCCATTGAGGGATCCATCCTCTCCCAGGTGAATATTTTCCTTGATCTCTGTCTGCTCTACATCCAGTATCTTGCATCTAGTAGAGATTATCTTTGTTAACCCGGCAGTCTGAAACAATCCAAGGATGGCCTTGAAGTTATCCGATGCTGCGTTGAAGGAATCCACATCCACATCAAATCCAGAGTTAATCTTAGGAGGGGCCATTGTCTCTTTTGTGAGGTACCTACAAGGAAGAGAGAGAAGAGAGAGAGAGAGAGAGAGAGAGCATGGGAGAACTGGAGAAGAGGAGAGCATGAGAGCAAAGAGAAGAGAATTTGAAAGCGTAATGAATTCAATGCCAATCTTTCTTAAAAGAAGATGATTCGTCGCTACTTAGGGTTTTATCCAAAGCACTGTCAAAAAGATTAATAGACAACGCGATAAAATTAGCTTCTAGAGGTAAACCTGCGCGCGCTTGTCATGTCGACGTTGCGTTGAATAGAACTCGACGCATCTTTGAATTTGATGAGTAGTTTGTGAAAGTGCACAGTTAACCACCCTAGAATTCTCTAGAAGGGGGGGGGGGGGTGAACAGAGATTTAAAAGTACTTTGTGCAAAGTTAACAAATATATATATATATATATATATATATGTGTAATAATCACAGAGTTAAGCTTCCCACACACCAACAAGAATTAAGAAAAATAGTAAAAAGAAAATCACAACACAACACAAAGAAATATAGTAGTTCCCCAAACTTTGGGTAGTCCACTCTTCTACCCCCTTGGTAGGAATTCACTATCTTGCACTTAGTCTTTTGATAAGGAGACTCTTAGAACCAGCCTGAGTCTTTTGATAAGGAGACTCTTAGAACCAGTACAACTGAATTTTTTGAAGAGAGATTCTAAAAACTCTTTTACACAATTTGAAAATGAAATAAGAGTAAGAAGAAGAAGTATAAGAAGTAATTGAAACAAGAAAGAATCTTCTTCCTAGCTAGAAGATTAGAAGCACAAGAAATAGTGAATGAAATCTCGCTTCTATAGTGAGAAGGAGATTGTAGGCCTTTTTTTTATCAATGAGAGCTTTCAGAAATTGCAGCAGTATGGCTTCAGAAGAAGGAGAAGAAGAGGTCTTGTTGTTTGCTGCAGCACAGTTTTGCTTCTCTCAGATTTTCTCACTTTTCACTTGGGAGCTTTTCCTTTATTTCAAATGTATGGAGTGGATCACTTCTCATTGTCTTCTCTGCCGACTTCCCTCTTGTTTATAGCTCTGTTTATTCAAAGAATACTATAGGAGAATAATCAATTAGCAGACAGAGAAATAGTAAGAGAGAAAAGATTCCATAATCAATATTTTTGTAGAAGGAAAGAGATCATTCTGATTTCAAATAATATCCATAATAAACTTAATCAATTTAGCCAAGAATCATTTAGAAGGAAAGACTGATTCAAAATGGCTAGAAAAGAATAATATCATTTCATAAATTTCAGATCTACAGATAGAAGGAAAGAGATCTGGCGTGTTTTTGAATTTGACATAGAAATCGACGTACGTCGATTACTATTCGATGGAAGTGTCGATTTCAGACTGACTGGACGTCGTGAGGAGAATATGGAAGGTGCGTCGACTAAGGTGCGTCGACTTTTCACTAGATACGTCGAATAAAAATCAGAGTTACATCGACATAGGTTACGTTGAATTCTGTTTGTCTGAAAGGAACGTCGACTACACTTCAACGTTGTGTCGAATACTATTCGACGCATATTTACTTAGGCTAATTTTTCATTCTTAGAATTTATATTCTACTCATTTTTAGGGGTTAAGATAAATCATTTCCCCAACAATTTCCCCTATTTGTCTTAACCCTACTCAGGGAGAAATTATATCTGCTCTTAATCAACACAGCAAGACATTCATATATAGAAAAGAAATATGTTAAGTAATCAGAAGAAAATAGAATCATATACACAGACTTCATAAACAATATTTAAGCAAGGAGGAAGGAGTATATCAACATTTTTCAACACATCACTCAGGAGGAGTAAGAGTTTTTCTTTTCCTAGTGAATACTAAAGTTTTTAAGGAAGAGAGTTGCTCCTTCTTAGTAACATGTGGTTCACTCAGCTCCCCCTGAGATGGTACTTCCTTTGAGCCTTCTACTTCTGCCTCTTCAGTTTCTTTCTCAGCTCCAGCTTCAAATATGTCAGCATTTGGCTCCCCCTGAGCTTCAGCTTCTTTTTCTTTTTCAACTTCAGCATCCGTTTCCTTTTCAACTTCTGCTCTGCTAGCCTCCCCTTGAAAGAGGACTACTTATTGTGTAGCTTCTCTTGATTTGTGACTTGAGAGCTGCTCTTCATCTAATTTCTCCCCCTTCTTGACTTTCTTAGCCAAGGAGGTTAAGAAAGACTTGGTCACTTTAGAGGAAGAGACAGAGGACTTCAAGCTTTGCACAGAGGCATTGACCCCATCTATTTGGGTTTGCATGTGCATGATGGAGGAGTGAAGTTGGGAGCAGTGTGCATCTAGCATTTCATGAAATTTTTGGGCTGCTGACTGGATACACTGGGTGATGAGAGTTTTAGTGGATGTGGATGGTTCAAGGTGTGTTGGAGTAGGAGATAATGGTGGAGGAGGAGGTGAAGAAGGTGGAGAGAGGATTGTATCATTGTGTTGAGGTGAGTGTGATGGAGGATGTGGAGGAATAGAGGAGGGTTGATCAGGTGTATGTGAAGATGTAGGTAAGATAGGAGGTGTGAGGGTAGTAGAAGCTATAGGTGTGGATAATGTTGGTAGTGAAGAGGTGTCTGTATGAAGAGGAGGAGGTGAGGATGGATGGCTAGGAGATTTAGGAGGAGAGGGAGTCCTGTCAGGAATGGCACCAGGCTTGGGAATTTACCTGGTCCATTTTGAGAAGAGGGCTATGGACATCCTTTTTCTAGGGGGAATGGGGATTCCTTTTGACCTACATAGGTCAGGGAAGGAGTGGAGGAGTACCTGACTCATGATCCTCATTTAGACATTCTCTTTGTGAGAATATTTGTAGCCTATCATTTTTAGTAAGCAGTTGGCCCAGTCAACCTTCTTTTTCAGCACAAGTGCCCCCATGATGTTCAGTTGCTGCTTGGGCACTGCATCATGGGCAGAGATCTTGCATAATAGAACTTTTCCTACTATGTCTGCCAATAGCCTATATTCCTCAGAAAAATCTTTTTTTTTTTCAGGTGGATTGGTTTATTTTTGGAGAACTTCATGATGAGTAATAGATTCTTGGTTTCCTCAGGGGTGAGATCCAGAGGTTCATCACCTGATAAGGGAGTGATGATGAAGATTCATTTAGCTATTCTTGGAAAATAATTTGCTTTCCTTTTGATTTGAAATAGAATAGTGTTGTTGTGTACCTGATGGAAGATCAAAGGTGTCCCTAAGGTGTTCTGCAGAGATTGAGACAAGTGTCTCATAGAGTGTTCCTGTGATTTCTCCTTGCTCAGATATCTGAACATGATTCATTAACTCAATCAGTTCTGTCTCTAGGATTCTGCATCTTGTGGAGATGAGTTTGTCTAAACCAGCTTCAGTGAAGAGAGCTATGATGCTCTTATAGTTTTCCGCGGCGGCTTGGAAGGATTCAAGATCAATATCGAAACCAAAGTTTATCTTGGGAGCCATTTAGGTCAGTGAGAGAGAAGAAGAGATGGCTGGACTAAGAAATGAGAAGGATGAGAGAAGCTCAGGAGTGTGCAGAATTTTAACTGAAGAGTCTATTTAAGTCAGGTGAAACGTCGATACGAGACACAACTCGAGGTTTATTCGGTACAGCAGTAGATGTGACCAAAAATATTTTAGTATTGCCGCTCTTTTTCATGAAGTCGACGTTGCGTCGAGTGGAAGTCGATGTATGCATCGGTATAGTCTGATAGGGTTTCCTATCGACGTAAGCGTCGATTAAGAGATCGACGTGACTTTTACTTTGTCTGAAAATTCCAGGTTTTTCTTCAGAGATTATTCCTTCCTACTCCTAAGGTTTTCTAAGTCACCCTGGGACTAATTTTATAAACAGTTGGATTGATTGTGCCAACATTGTTTGGCAGTGTGGCCAATTTTATTACAGATATAACACCTAATTGTCTTTTGATTAAGGAAATTTGTGTTTAGGGAGGGATAAAGATGGTGATTAGGATAAGGTTGTTGATTAGGGTAAAAGTTTTGATCAGGATAGAAATTCTGATTATGAAAAGAGTTTTGATTAGGATAGAAGTTTTGATCAGGATAAAAGGGTCCTGAATGGGGGTTAAGATAGAGAGTTTTTGAAGAATAGCTATGTCCTGTATTTAAGTTGCTCTGAGGTTTTATGCGTCGATATCTATTCAACGTATGTTGAGAGTTGCATCGATATGTATTCGGCGCTTTCTCTAGATTGCGTTGATCTATAATCGATGCATAGAAGTAGTTGCGTCGATTGTAAGTCGACATAATGTTATTCATGCGTCGATTTGAGGTCGAAGCATCTAAGTGATTGCGTCGAGTAGAATTCGACGTACTATCATTCATGCGTCGATATGAAGTCGACGCAACTTTATCTTCACAGATTTTATTTTTCCCTTTTTCTGATTGGAGTTTTGTTTCTTTATAACTTGTTTCTTTTGGCATAGTTGCTTTCTCAGAGGTAGTTTGAGAGTCTTCTTCTGAATGGTATGATGATGATTCATTAAGGTGGTTTATCTCTTTGAATGTGAGGTCTTCTGTATTTTGTGAGTCTTCTTCTAAGTTTGTTGATTTGATGGGTTTAGTGAATTTAACAGGGCTCATCCAAGCAGGTTTGGTAGATGGTATTGAATTGGTTGAAGGATCAGCTCCTAACCCCAGATTCTTATGTCTGATTATTTGTTTTTCAGTGATTTCTTTAAGTGTTTGGCTTCTAACTTTTATAGATTCTTCAAAAGCTTTTGCCTGAGATACCTTCTTCTTAAGGAGTTGATTTTCTATTTTAGCACTATCAATTTCTTTTTCTGTTTTATAGATTTTACACCTTAGTTCATAATTTTTTGAACATGTATCCTCTATTTTTCTCATATTAATTTGTTCTTTCAGATCCTTAATTTCTTATTTAGCTTTTAGTTGATCTAAACAGAGTCTTTCAAAATCATTTTTAAAATCATCACATAGAAAATTTATTTCATCGAAAATGCTTACCTCATCCTTATCCTCAGATTCCTCTATGAGAATAAGGCTATTTGCTTTTGCTGTTGAAGAGATGCTTCCTTCTGATCCTGTTTCACTCCATGATTCAGCAACACATTCTTCTTTTGTGCTTCCAAGAGCCATTAAGCATAGGTCTTCTTGCTTAGACTCTTCATTGTCACTTTTAGATGAGGTGCTGTCTTCAGAATCTGTCTCAATCCAAGCTTCTGCAATGAAGCCACTTTCTTTCTTCTTCCCCTTTTTCTTGAGATCTTTCTTTTTCTCAGCATTCTCTGGACATTCTGGAGCAATATGTCCAGTTTTCCTGCAGGAATAACAAATAATTTCTTTAGAAGGAGTCTTATCATACCTTGGTTTTTTACTCTCTCCTTCTAGATCCATCTTTCCTGACCCATTTCTTGAATCTTCTTGCCAGGAGGCTGAATAATTCTTCTTCAGTAACAGAAGTTTCCTCTTCCATTGCTTTTAATGCAATGTTTCTATCTTTTGAGGAGGTTGGAGTGTTTTCCCTTCTTTCCTTCTCTTCTCTAGTTTTAAGTAGTTGCTCATAGGATTTGAGTTTTCCTAAGAGGGCATCTGTTGAGATTTCTTTTTGTCCTCTTGTATCCATTATTGCCCATATTCTTGAGTCCCATGAATTTGGGAGACTCATTAGTAATTTGTCATTTATCTCTGTGAGAGAGATCTCTCTTTCTAAGCTCCTTAATTGATTGATGATCAGACTGAATCTATCATACATCTCAGATATGCTTTCTTCATGCTAAAGTTCTCATATTGAGAGATTAATAGAGCCTTTCTATCTTTCCTTTCATCAGCACTTCCTTCTACTATCTTTGTAAGAGCCTCCTAAATTTCTTTGGCTGATTCACAGTTAACAACCCTTTGAAAGATTTCATCTGAGAGGGTTGAGACAAGAATGTTCACAGCTTTTGCATCACATGTTTTTTCCTTTTTCTCATCATCTGTCCACTCAGCCCTTGGGATAAGTGTTTGTGTCACTTTACCACGTGAGTCCTTCCTATAGGGCTTTGGAGGACCTGTCAAAATAACATTAAACAAATCTTCATCAATAGAATTCATATAGATCCTAATTCTAGTTTTCCAAACTGCACACTTTTCAAGATTGCACATTGGTGGTCTGGTGGAAGCATAATCTTTGATTTGTGCCATGTGAAAAATAATTTTTAGAAATATATATATATATATATATATATGAGGTAGGATCTTTTTGATCAAGGAGTTACCCTTTTTAGATCAACCTAGCTCTGAAACCAATTAAAAGTGCACAGTTAACCGCACTAGAATTCTCTAGAGGGGGGGGGGGGGGGGGGTGAATAGAGATTTAAAAGTACTTTGTGCAAAGTTAACAAATATATATATATATATGTAATACTCACAGAGTTAAGCTTCCCACACACCAACAAGAATTAAGCAAAATTGCAAAAAGAAAATCACAGCACAACACAAAAATATAGTGATTCCCCAAACTTTGGGTAATCCACTCTTCTACCCCCTTGGTAGGAATTCACTATCTTGCACTGAGTCTTTTGATAAGGAGACTCTTAGAACCAGCCTGAGTCTTTTGATAAAGAGACTCTTAGAACCAGTACAACTGAATTTTTTGAAGAGAGATTCTAAAAACTCTTTTACACAATTTGAAAATGAAATAAGAGTAAGAAGAAGTAGAAGAAGTAATTGAAACAAGAAAGAATCTTCTTCCTAGCAAGAAGATTAGAAGCACAAGAAATAGTGAATGAAATCTCTCTTCTATAGTGAGAAGGAGACTGCAGGCCTTTTTCTTTATCAATCAGAGCTTTCAGAAATTGCAGCAGTATGGCTTCAGAAGAAGGAGAAGAAGAGGTCTTGTTGTTTGCTGCAGCACAGTTTTGCTTCTCTCAGATTTTCTCACTTTTCACTTGGGAGATTTTCCTCTATTTCAAATGTATGGAGTGGATCACTTCTCATTGTCTTCTCTGCCGACTTCCCTCTTATTTATAGCTTTGTTTATTCAAAGAATACTATAGGAGAATAATCAATTAGCAGACAGAGAAATAGTAAGAGAGAAAAGATTTCATAATCAATATTTCTGTAGAAGGAAAGAGATCATTCTGATTTCAAATAATATCCATAATAAACTTAATCAATTTAGCCAAGAATCATTTAGAAGGAAAGACTGATTCAAAACGGCTAGAAAAGAATAATATCATTCCATAAATTTCAGATCTACAGATAGAAGGAAAGAGATCTGGCGTGTTTTTGAATTTGACATAGAAATCGACGTACGTCGATTACTATTCGACGGAAGCGTCGATTACAGACTGACTGGACGTCGAGAGGAGAATATGGAAGGTGCGTCGACTAAGGTGCATCGACTTCACTAGATACGTCGACTAGAAATCAGAGTTACATCGACATAGGTTACGTTGAATTCTGTTTGGAGTTACTTCGACTCATTCTGAAAGGAACGTCGACTACACTTCGACGTTGCGTCGAATACTATTCGACGCATATTTACTTAGGCTAATTTTTCATTCTTAGAATTTATATTCTACTCATTTTTAGGGGTTAAGATAAATCATTTCCCCAACAGTTTGTAATTCGATGTATCCGTCGATATGAAATCGACGGTGCGTCGAATGCTTTTTGAATTATCTGATTTGGACGACTCTCGAAGCTAGCGTCGAATAGACATAGACGGTACGCCGACTTCTATTCGATGCAACTCTGAATTAACAATGGCATATTGCTTTCGAAACAGGCGTCGAGTAGAATTAGACAGAACGTCGAATTCTATTCGACAGAACTCTGAATGAATAGTTCTATTTTCTTAGAAAGTTCTTGCTTGTTTTTAAAAATAGTATTTATACTATTATTTTCATGAATTATAAGCTCATCAGAGAATTTTGGAGTAGAGATTACTCCTTTTGCATATGAGTTATTTATAATTGATCACCAACTTCTTTCTTTTCCCTTCACTTTCTCTAGGAAAAGAACTCTACATCTTCCTACACAAGTAACTCAAACATCAGAAGGTGCCCAGGTTACCCTGGGCCCTTTGCTTTTACCATTATAAGTTTATATGAAAGAGTAGAATGGTTTTTCATGATATCCCTTAGGATGGCAGAGAATGAGTTTATCAAACCTTGATCAATTATTTTGATACTACAGATGTGTATAAAATGTATCTAAATATAATGAATCAGCAGAATGTCTAATTATTTTACTTTTTATTTTAACCTTTTGATTATTGATGGTTAGTTTCTCTGCATTACTCTTGCCTAGAGATTTCTTTTCTTTGTTTAGATTTACTTTATTAAGCACAACTATTTTATTTGGATTATTAATGTCCTCATCCTTAGATAGTGCACTCCTCTCACTTGATTGAAAATCACTAGGTCTAATAAATCTAACTGGATTTTTCCAGTCTGGTCTACTATTGATTTCTGTGTTTGTGCGGGGGTCTGCTCCTAGACCTAGATGTTTAAATCTCATAGAGAGATTTTGTGTAATATCTTTGAGCTTTTGACTTCTCCCATTGAGAGAGTCCTCAAAGGCTTTTGCCTTTTTAGCTCATCTTTTAATTTTAGATTCTCATTTCTGATTTCTATTAATTCAGTTTCTTTATCCTGAATTTTATTTTTCAAGTCATCATTTATTGAGTATAATTCATCTTTCTTAAAACTTTCTAATTCTTCTCTATTTGTTTCTAGTTATTTTTTATTTTGAGGAAATCATTGCAAAATTTGTTAAAGCATATTTTAAAATCATCATAATTAAAATCCAAATCATCAAACATAGATACCTGTTCTTCCTCATCATCTGAGGATATCCCCAATGCCATCATGCATGCTGCTTCATCATCTTTTTCTTCATCACTCTCTGATGAAGAGGAGCTTGACTCTACTTCAGAATCACTTCAAGTTTCAGCAATGAAACTTTTGCCCTTCTTCTTGTCTTTCCTCCTGAAGGACTTCTTCTTCTTCTCATCCTTATTGCTGCTCCTGTCCCTTTGTTCATGTGGGCACTCAAGGGATATGTGCCCTGGCTTGTTGCATGAGAAGCAAATTACCTCCTTCTTTGGAGTCTTATCATATCTGGGCTTTGAGCTCCTCTCTCTTCTCCTTGAGTCTTCTATCTTGACCCATTTTCTGATTCTCCTTGCTTGGAGACTGAATATTTCATCTTCAGGAGTGGAGGGTTCTCCTTCAGTAGCTTTCAGAGCAAGGCTCATTTGGATAGGAGTTGGAGTTGTCTCTTTTGCCTCTGTTTCAGCTTTGCTTTTCAGTAACATCTCATAAGACTTAAGCTTTCCTAGCAAAACATCAATAGAGATTTCTATATGGCATCTGTACTCTTTGATGGACCAGATCCTTGAATCCCATGAGCTAGGGAAGCACATGAGGATTTTATCATTTATATCTGTCAAGGATATCTCCTTGTCAAGACTCTTCAGTTCATTGATAATGATGCTGTATCTGTCATACATTTCAGCAACACTTTCTTCAGCTTTCTTTTGAAAGTTCTCATATTGGGATTTGAAAGGGACTTCCTATCCTTTCTTTTGTCATAACTCCCTTCTACCATTCTGGAAAGAGATTCCAAGATCTCTTTGGCTGATTGGCAGTCAGCTACCTTCTGGAATATGTCATCTAACATGGTGGAAAACAGGATGTTCATAGCTTTGGCATCACATACCTTCTACTTCTTCTCAGTCTCTGTCCACTCAGCCCTGGATACAGGTTCCTATATTGAAGACCCACTGACATCTTTCTTATATGGGGCTGGAGGACCTGAAATGATAACATCAAAGATGTTTTTCATCAATAGAGTTCATATACAACTTTATTCTGGCCTTCTAGAGTGTAAACTTATTTAGGTTACACACTGGTGGTCTAGTTGATGCATTATCCTTAGAACTCATTTTCTTTAGAAAATAGTTTTAATTAATTTCAAAATAAAAAATGAGAGTATGAGATATTTTGATCAAGGTGTTAACCTTTTAATGATCAACCTCCCTCTGATACTAATTGAAAGTGCACAACGCGCCTCTGAGTATTCTCTAGAGGAGGGGTGAATAGAGTTTTTAATATTTTCTATCCTATTTGTGCACACACAATAAGAATATTAAGTGATTATGCAATAAACCAAGCCAAAGATAGAATAAGATAAATACAGTTTGCTGAAAATAAACACAGAATGAATAAATAGGGACAACGCAAAAAATCAACACACAAAAGACACAAGGATTTTTATAGAGGTTCCCCAAAATGTGGGTACTCCTCTCTTCTACCTCCCTGGTAGGATTGCACAACCTTTGCCCGAGTCTTTTGATAAGGAGACTCTTAGAACCACTGAGTCGTTTGATAAGGAGACTCTTAGAATCACTGAATCCTTTGGAAGAGGGATTAATAAAACTCTTTACAGTTGAAGAAGAAAGTAAGAGGGAGAAGAAGAGAATTCTGTTCTCAGAATTCTTTAGAAGCTCTGATGATGCTTCTATCTTTCATAGGATCTGAAATGATGAACCCTAGCTTATGATAGTGATGATTTGCAAGGGTTGTTTTGCTTTATCCTTTTCTCTGAGCACTTCTTGAAATTCAGCTGCTGTATGATGATGAAGAAGAAGCAGTTGTATGTATTCCTGTGTAGAGAGAGCACTTATGAATATCTATCTTTTAGAGTTTGAGGAGGAAGAAGATGAACACCCTATTCGACAGATAGAATCATGTGATTACTTTATTGTTTTTCTTCTTCCCCTTTTTCCCACTTATTCTGTATGATTGAGAGTTCAAAAACCTTTCTTCTTTTGGGCTGTTCTCGAAAGGAATTCACATAATTTCCTTTCTTCTTTTGTTCTCGACCCGTCAATCCATTTTGAATACCTTCCAAAAATGCTTTGCTGTGTCCTGGAAAGCTCTATACCATTCTTGGCAATAAACGAGCCGTTGGAGAACTGTCTCCAACCTGGTGGTCATTCTGAAAAAGTCTCAGAAGGACAACATAAAAAGCTTCCTTTTTCTGACTGTATTCGATGTTGCGTCGACTTCATCATTCTTCATGTCGATGCTCCTCTAAGTTCTTATTGACGTATATTTGAATTCCTTCTTAGCTTAGCTGAACTCAGATGTCGACGTTACGTCTATTCTTCATCGACGCGTCCGTCGAGTTGAAGCCTTGAACTTGAGCTCTTATCTTCTGTGTCGAATTATAGTCAAAGTTGCGTTGACTTCTTAGATGTATTTGACAAGCTCTTCCTTTTGCGTCGAGACCCTTTCGACGTTGCATCGACTTGACTTATACTTCGACAGACTGAATAAGTTGCTTTGACTTCTAGTCAGAGTTACACCGATATCAAGTCAAAGTTGCGTCGATTTTCATTCGACACAAGTCTTAACTTAACTTATTTTGTGATTGTCTTGACTTGGACTTGACACTCTAAGGTGAGTGTGATATCCAAAGACATATAATTACCAATTTACCCTTGCTATACAATGTGGGTAATATATCCTAAGAAGTAAAATCACTTATAGTTAATTTGTTAAGTTAAATCAAAAGGAGTTTTTCCCAACATAAATATCTCAGACTTTTGCAAGTCCTAAACAAACCCTCAGATCTTATCCAAGATCCTACAATCTCAAGCTCACACTGAACCCTACAAATGTAATGAGAGTAGTTTTTCTAATTCAAAAGAGAAAGCTTCAAAGATAAAGCTTGTTGCAGTATAGTCTTCTTCTTGCATATGTAAGCCTAGCAGTCTTTTGGATCTCTGAAGCTTTCTTAAGAATCTTCCCCTTGATGAGTATTTGATGAACTTGTCTTCTACAGAGGGAGAATTCTTTATTTGTTCTTTAAGGCACATTGATGAAGACTTCTTGCTTTCAGGCTTTTTCTCTTTTCAGATTTTTCAGAGTACGTATGAGTGTGAGAGATAACAAGCAAAAAAACTGTTCTGAATTCGAAAATTCCTCTATTTATATTCCTCTACAATCTTGCATTCAGACCCTTGGTAAATATATTATTCCATAAGACATTGACCAGAAAGAAATATAATATGAAACAACACAATATAATATATTAAATGATATGCCATTTTGGAACTTGCACAATTGGATGTATTTAGAAATCTTCATTAAAGCCATTTTGTAAGTATTTTTCAGATAAACCCTGAGAACATAGTAGGTTGTGTTAACTGCCTCTGCCCAAAAGTGCCTATATAAGCTAGCTTCAGCAGGTACTGTTCTATTAGATTCAATAAGTTTCTATTCTTTCTTTCAACAACCCCATTTTGTTGTGGAGTATTAGGAGTTGAGAAGCTATGTTTGATCTTTTCACCCTCACACATTTCACACATCCTATGAGACTCAAACACAGTGTAATGATCACTTCTGATCATAACAACTGAAGTATTCAGTTCATTTTGGATCTATCTAATAAGTGATGAGAGAATCTTGAAGGTGTCAGACTTAAGTCTCAGAAAAACATCCAAGTCATTCACAAGTACTAGAGTGTAAGACTTACCCCCTAAGATGGTGGCATAAATGAGTCCAAACAAATCCATATGAATTATATATAAGATTCTAGGTGAATCATTTTTATATACTTTCTTAAAGGAAACCCTTGCTTGCTTTCCTAATTGGCAATCCATATAAGGTTTTTCCTTGACATACTTTCCTGATGGCAACCCTCTTATAAGGTTGTTTTTAGAGAGCTTTGACACTGTTTTGAGATTGAGTTGTCCAAGCATTCTATGCAATCATTTAGCATTAGTAATTTTTGAATTAAATAGGCATATATATGTTGCGTTAGAAAAGAAATCAACTAAATAAACATTACATTTCCTAATTCTAGTTAAAACAACATTACCTGAGTTATTGCAAACTATTTGGCATTGGACATATGTGAAGGTGATGAGTAATTTATTTACTCATCTTTTAGTATAGTTTTATTATAATTTTAAAATGAAATTATGTTATTTATATAAATTATATCGTATAAATCTTTCCTTTTTTAATTTCATAAGCTAACTTATGGTTATTTTGTGTTTTCAGGTTTTCTGGACATTTGGAGCAAAAAAATACTTTTACACGCCCTAGGTCATGGGCGTGACCCAATGTTGTTGATTTCGGCTGCGTTCGACGAAAATTCTGGAGTTCGACGAACTGCGCCTGGCGGCATGGAGATTTGATATGCGCTGTCGGGAGTTCGACGAACTACGTTCGACGAAGGTATGGGAGATCGACGAACTGCACCTGGCGAATTGCGTTTGACGAAGGCGCGGGAGATCAATGAACTGCACCTGGCGAACTGCGATTGACAAACGGGTGAGAGATCGATGAACTGCGCCTGGCGAACTGTGATCGACGAACAGGAGAGAGATCGACGAACTGCGTTCGACGAATATGTGGGCGATCGACGAACTGTCGCCTGGCGGCCTCTGTTCGACGAACAGGCGAGAGTTCGACGAATGTTCAACATCGCCTCCTTCCCTCCAATGCTTCCCGCCAATAATTAATCCAGAAGGCGCCCTCTCCGCTGTTTCTTCAATCACGCCTGTTACACGCCCCTTGGTCACGGGCGTGACCAAGGGCGTGTAACACCAAATTTTCAGCTATTTAAAGGGTGCTTCTCCAGAAGATCAGGGACGAAGTCTTGGGAGTTCTAGCTTATTTCTTGCACTGTTTTCTTACTCTTGTATGTCTTTTCTTTCTTGTACTTTTATTTCCCAAGCTTGTATCTTTCAATTTCTAGTTGTAACTTCATTTGCAAATTAATAAAATAGTTACTTTCCTCTTATTCTACTCTCACTTTTCATCATGCACTTCTTTTATTTCATTGTTTCCTACATCTCTATGAGTAGCTAAATTCTATTAGTACTCGACCGAGATGATCCAAGGAAAATATAATTCATGATTTAATTTTTAGTTTCTCTTTCTCTTCCTTAGAATACTTAAGATTTATCTTTGAACTTTATTGGATTGAGATTATATTGTCGATATATAATTCTCATTCTTGTTTTCGTAATCTAATAACCGAGAGGTTTTGAATTCGAATCGATCATTTCAAGGATAAAGAGAGTTGAATGCACTCCTCAAGCGAGGATGACATAATTCTCTCGGATTGGAGTCAAATCCAATAGAGGGGTTCACTACGATAAAGCGAGTTTTAGGGATTTTGATTCTAGAATGAAAGTTCAATTGATCAAACTAAACTCAGTTGAGCGTATCCTCGAGAGAGGTGTGTTCATAAATCGGGAACCTCCACGGTCAAGTAATTTCTTAAGAGAATTAGAAGTTGTTCTTATTATATTTTATTTTCCAAGGTGATTCAAGGTTGAGTACTAGTCTTTAAGCTCATCAATTTAAAATAAGCTATTTCTCTTTCTTGCAATTAACCAACCACAAGTTTTATTTGATAAGATAATAGAGATATTCCGAAGTAAGAGTACTCAACCGCCCCGAGTCTAATACGACCTTGGTTTTTATAACCTATACTACATTCGATACGGTACACTTGCCGTCATCGTTTGGGGATATAGTTTTGCGCATCAAGTTTTTGGCGCCGTTGCCAGGGACTACGATTGATATTTTGAAAAACGAAATATCTATTAATTTTATCTTTTCTTTTCTTTAAGGTGTAACTAAATTCCTGGAAAGAACGCTTTGGGCTTGAATTCCCATCACAGCCTCTAGTACCTTGCGTGCCCTTCACCGGGTTGACCTTGGGAAGTCCAAGACAAATTTTAATTCACCTAAATAAAAAAATATTCATAAAAAAAATTATATATATTAAAAAAATTATAAAAAAATTATTATAAAAATATTTATCTAAAATTTTATTTTATTTTCTTTATCTTTTTCACATCTTTTCCTCTTTTATTTTTGGTTTATGACCCGAGGAAACTCTTCAGTCAATCTAGAATTTTGTTTTGATCCGGAAATCGAGCGCACCTTGCGTCGTCGTCTCCGATTTAGTGATCTACCAATAATTCAAGAAGAGTCAATCGGAGAAACTAACGAAGGCTTAATGGATAACCTCGACCATAATGAGGCCCCACTACGGACTATGTCCTATTATGCGAGGCCAAATTGGGAAGGAACACAATCTAGTATTATTCGCCCGGCGGTGGCGATTAATAATTTTGAAATTAAAATGAGTATAATTCAAATGGTACATCAAACAATCATCTTTGACGACTTACCAAATGAAGATCCAAATTTACATTTATTAATTTTTTTGGAAATTTGCGATACATTTAAAATCAATGGCGTCACCGATGATGCCATACATTTACGTTTATTTCCATTCTCTTTGCGGACAAAGGCCAAGCAATGGTTGAGATCTCTTCCTAGAGGTTCCATCACTACGTGGGCCGAGATGACGGAGAAATTTTTATCTAAATATTTTCCTCCGGCAAAGTCTGCTAAATTATGTACGGACATTCTCTCGTTTACGCAAATAGACTCGGAGTCTCTCTATGACACAATGGAGCGCTTCAAGGACTTATTGCGGAGATGTCCTCACCACGCCCTTCCTGTATGTCAACAAGTTCAAACATTCTACAATGGTTTGAATCTCCAAACGAGGCAAATGATTGATGCGGCAGCTGGGGGAACTCTAAATTACAAAACCCCAGATGTCGCTCAAGAGCTTTTTGAGGAGATGGCCATGAATGCTTATCAGTGGAATGCGCCACGGTCGCATCCTAACAAGCCGATCGGACTCTTTGAAGTCGAAGGCACCCCGAATTTAGCACATCAAGTTGAATGACTTACTAAGCAATTGGTGGAGATGTCTGCTTCCTCCGCCTCTAACGGGGCTAATAATAATAATAATTATAATAATAATTATTATTATTATTATAATAACAATAATAATTTTAATCAAGAGCAAGTAGATTATATGGGGAACTCCTACCGTCCTCCTTATAACACAAATAATAATCTTCCTAATAGTTATAATCCGGGTTTAAGGAACCACCCAAATGTTTCATGGAGCAACCCCAATAATGCTCAACGCCCCCCCCCCCCCACAAGCAAATCCTCCCGGATTCGCTCCACCATAACCACCAAAGTCCCCTTCACTTGAAGAGGTCTTCATCAAATACGTTGCCTCTACTGATTCCAATATTCGGAACCTTTCCGGATCTATAAAAATCTTGGAAAATCAAATTGGACAGCTCGCCAAAATGTTCTCTGAACGCCAGCATGGAGCTCTGCCGGGCAATACTGAGCCCAATCCAAGGGAGAGCGCCAACACAATTACCCTCCGTAGCGGAAAGGAGGTAACTTCTTCAAATTTGGTCGAGCCCGAGGTAAACGTTTCAACTTCATCTCCGCAAGTTATTTCTTCACCTACTCTACCTTCTTCTACTTTAGCTCCGCGTATTCTAAAAAATCCTTCTATTCTTTACCCTTCGCAATTTAAAGATGAACGCAATGAGGAGCAATATAAAAAAATTATTGAAATTTTAAAACAAATTCAAATAAACGTGCCATTTTGAGAAGCGATCGCCCAAATGCCCAAATACGCTAAAAATCTACAAGATTTACTTTCTAATAAAAAGAAACTTGAAAATTTTTTGCGTATATCTCTAAACGCAGAATGCTCGGTAGTTTTATTAAATAAATTACCGCAAAAATTAAACGATCTGGGACGATTCTCCATCCCGTGCTTATTCGGCAATTTCTTAATAAAACACGCCTTGGTAGATTTGGGCGCTAGTATTAATTTGATGCCATTTTCATTATTTAAAAAGCTGGGTTTGGGCACCCCAAGCCCAACTTCACCTTCACCTGTCCGTTCGACACCTTCGCATACTGAAGAATGTCATTTGGTCTTTGCAATGCGCCGGCTACATTTCAGCGATGTATGTTGGCAATTTTAATGAACTTGTAGAAGATGTCATGGAAGTTTTCATGGATGATTTTTCTATTTTTGGCGATTCTTTTACAAACTGTTTAAATAATCTTGATCGTGTTCCTCAACGCTGTGAAGACACGAATTTGGCACTCAACTGAGAGAAGTGCCACTTTATGGTCCAAGAGGGATTAGTCCTTGGGCATAAAATCTCAAACAAGGGGATCGAGGTCGATAAGGCCAAGATCGAGGTCATAGAAAAACTCCCCCGTCCTACTAATATAAAATCTATTAGGAGTTTTCTAGGACATGCGGGCTTTTATAGGCGGTTTATTAAAGATTTTTCAAAAATTACAAAACCGCGAACTCATCTTTTAGAAAAAGAATCCGCATTTCATTTTGATGATGAATGTTTAAAACCATTTAATAAAATAAAAAACTAACTTATCAATTCTCCTATTTTAATCGCGCCAAATTGGTCTCTTCCGTTTGAAATCATGTGCGATGCGAGCGATTTTACTGTAGGTGCAGTTTTAGGTAAACGGGTGAATAAATATTTTCACCCGATTTATTACGCAAGCAAAACACTAACATCCGCGCAAGCAAATTATACAACAACGGAAAAAGAATTTTGGCAATAATTTTTGCGTTTGATAAGTTTCAATCATATTTAACGCTTTCGAAAGTTATTATTTTTATAGATTACTCCGCTCTCCGATATTTACTACAAAAAGGAGATGCAAAGCCTCGACTGCTAAGGTGGATCCTCCTACTACCAGAATTCGATTTGGAGATCCAGGACAAAAGGGGAGCGGAGAATGGTGCAGCCAACCACCTCTCACAGTTAGAAAATCCGGCTGCAGGAGCGCTAGTGGAGGCCGAAATTGACGACAAATTCCCTGAAGAGCGCCTCCTCGCCATCGTAAAGGTAACGACTTCTTCCACCCCTTGGTATGCGGATTTGGCCAACTATTTAGTGGCCCGGGTCCTACCAAAAGATTTTTCAAGTCAGCAAAAGAAGAAATTCTTTTCGGACTTGAAAAATTATTTTTTGGAGGACCCCTTTTTATTTCGTGTCTACGCGGACCAAGTGGTAAGAAGGTGTATTTTGGGCGAAGAAGGCGTCAAAATTTTGTGGCACTGCCACGAAGGACCAACCGGTGGTCACTATCAAGCAAACCGAACCGCAAGGAAGGTGCTAGCGGCGGGATTCTATTGGCCCTCTTAATTCAAAGATGCTCACAATTTTGTGAGAAATCGTGATCGGTGCCAACGGTTAGGTAACATTTCTAACCGGGACGAAATGCCCCAAAATATATTTTTAGAATGCGAAATTTTTGATTTATGGGGAATATATTTCGTAGGTCCTTTACCCTCCTCCTTTAATAATAAATGTATCCTTGTTGCGATCGATTACGTGTCAAGGTGGGCGGAAGCACAAGCTTTTCCCACCAACGGCGTAAGAGTCGTCGTACAATTTTTAAAGAAATTATTTTCACGATTTGGCACACCCCGAGCACTAATTAGTGATCGGGGCACACATTTCTGTACAACCAACTTGCTAAAATTTTAGCAAAATATGGAGTTACACACAAGCTAAAAACCGCCTACCACCCACAAGCAAATGACCAAGTGGTGGTGAATCGTGAACTAAAAAGAATTTTAGAAAAAATAGTGTCCGTTAATAGAAAGGATTGGACATTAAAATTAGATGATGCATTATGGGACTATCGGACAGCGTAGAAAACCTCCATCGGATGTACGCCGTACCTGTTAGTCTATGGCAAAGCTTGCCATTTGCCGGTCGAACTAGAACATCGCGCTTTTTGGGCGCTAAAATTTTAAATTTGGATTTAGACTTAGCCTCCGAAAATAGAAAATACAAATAATTGAACTAGACGAATGGCGCGCGAACACCTATGAAAATAATAAATTTTATAAGGAGAGAACTAAATTTTATCATGATAAAAAAATCAAACATCCAAACACTTTTTCACCGGGAGATTTTGTCCTTTTTAATTCACGACTTAGGCTTTTTCCGGGAAAATTAAAAACCTGATGGTCCGGTCCCTTCAGAGTAAAAGAAGTTTGGCCATACGGGACCATGCTTATAGAGCACCCGGAAAAAGGCTCTTTCAAGGTTAACGAATAACGTTTAAAATTATACCACCCCGGCGACCCATCGTCCAAAAACATCGAAAAAATGCACTTACCAAATATTAAAAAAACCGCCACTTAGTCAAGCTACGCGACGGTAAACAAAGCGCTTTTGGGAGCCAACCCAATGTTAACCTTTTTATTTTTTATTTCTTTTCTTGTTTGTTTTTCTACTTTAATTCTGCAGGTGTTTGACCGGCAACCCCGTCTACCATCCAGGGAAGCCCTCTTCATCCTATAGTCATTTATTTTTTTGTATTGTCATTTTTAGTTTATCATTCATACTTATTTTAAACATTGGGGACAATGTTTAATTTTAAGTATGGGGGTGTAGCATAACTTTCTTTGTATTTTAAAAAAATAAAAATATATATTTATATTGTTAATCTAATAAAAATTAAATTACCTGGAAATGACGTTTTGGGCTTAAATTCCCATCACAACCTCTAGTACCTTGCGAGCCCTTCACCGGGTTGACCTTGGGAAGTCCAAGAACTAAAAAAAATATTAAGGAATGTTTTTTTTTTTTTTTTTTGTTATCAAAACGTCCTAGCTTGCTAAATTTGTAAGTTCTAAAGTAGACTTATTTTTCATATGGACTAAGAATTGTTTGTGCTAGAATAGTCTTTTGAAACTTTTGAGTAAAATTGTTGACTCATGTAGTGCTCCTAGCCATATGCATGTCTTTGAGTAGTGTTGGTGTAAAATTAAATTCTTGGCATAAATCTAAAATTATGTTGTATTAATTTGCGAAGTAATACTTTATTTTACTTTTAATTCGAATCCGGTCTTATCCAAAAGTAGTTTAGGTGAGTGTGTAGAAGATTATTAGAAGGCTATTACTCGAATCAAACAAAGGGTGTCCTTTCTCGATGTCTAGAACTTGCCCCAAGCTATTTTCGAAGCATGTGCACTTTAGTCAAAATTAACCTTACGGAAATGATTTAGGCCTTTCTTTGGATAGTTTGAGCCTTTGCACCCAACCTCGATTTGTAACATCCCCAAAACAACTAGACCCCTATTGCATTTTGTCATGACAAGGTCAAGACATTGCTCTAAGAGGCCAAAATGACCTTAAGAACCAAGGTGTATAAGTAAAAATCACCTTGGTGTGCAAATAGCCAAATTGAGCCCAAGCTTAGGGCTTGATAATTAGACTTCAAAATGACAAATTGACCCCACCAACTCTTCCTAAACACCTTAGGGAGTCCCTTGGGTCATTTAGTACCCATTGGGGGGTCAACCCAATTTATCAAATTGGCCAAAGTCAACTCTAGCTTGAAATAAGTCAACCATCCCTATTAAGGGTCAATTAGAATTCAAATGATCAAATTTATTAGACCCAAACTCTCCAAGACATTAAGGGAGGTCATTAGGTCATTATTGACCCATGGGGTTCAACAAAATGCATGATTTTGGACCAAAGTCAACTTTAGGTCAAACTAGCTCAAATTAGCCTATATAGGTGCAATTAACCCAATATGGACCCCACCATTGCCCAGACCATCATTGGTGGTGTACACAGACCCATGGACATCATGCGGGGCCAGCCCACCCATTAATTTGACAAAGTCAACCCAAAGGTCAACACATGGTCAAATATGCCTAAATTGGGTCCAAGAGGAAATTAAGCCTAATGCCCACGGGACATGGACTCGATTTGAGGCCCATTCTGCAGCCCTATGCCATTTACCATGGATGCCCTCTGAAATGGGGAGGAAACCCACATGCAAAGGGGTAAAATTTGGAATTCCCCCAATTTGGAAGCATCCAAGGAGGGAAACATGGATTGAGTGCCAATTGGCACCCAATTTCCCCTCCCAAGAGCTCCTCTCAGCTTTTCCTGAAGATTGCCCAGCTTTCCATGCAGCTGGGTGGACAAATGGTAGGAATTGGAGTGCATTTGAGTATGGTCGAAATTCCCCTTTAATGGCACCTCCTCAAATACTCCTCCCCCTTCTTCCTAGTTGTTATCATTAGCTGCAGAAGCTTGAGAGAGGAAAAAGCCCCCACTAAAACAGAGGAATCGTATACCAGATGGGGAGATCGGCAAGGCCCATGGAGCTTGGTGGTCGGCCATGGCAAGTTTGGATTCACCACTTGGAGCTCGACTTGAGGCATGTTTTCCCTCTTCTCTCCCTTTGTGCTAGTTATCCAATCCTCTTAGGTTTGAAATCGAGCTTAAATAGAGCTCAAATCGAGCTCGTTAGCTCTGAAATTTTCGGAAAAATTGGGTCTTTTGCCCATGCCCTAACTTACTATACACGTCGCCGACGGTCGAGTAGTCGGCAGAAAATAAAAGCCCCCACCTCCAAGATGGTGGTGGCGGTGGTGGCCGGCCGTGGTGGCCACCAGGTGACCGGGAAATCACCGTCAAAATCAGCCCTGCAACTGCCATTTTCGGGCGGATGGAGAAGATGAACAACAGTTTTTTTTAGGTTATTAATAATTAGTATTTTATCAAAATACTTGCCTGATCTTAATAGTTTTGTAGAAAATACTTAGAGCCTTTATCACAAAATATGTCCAACATCAAAGTTGTAGACCTTTGTCTCAACAAAATTTAGAAATTAATTTCACTCCAATTGGAGCCCTGCAGCTCCCTCATCACCATTTTTGGTGTGACATGTATATATTTGTATTTTGTTAAGATAAACAATTTGTATAGAACTTGCATGTTGACTTCACCTAGGTTAGGCTCATTTATGGAGGTAGTGATCAACATGAATACTATATACCTTGAGGTTACCTTTAAAATGTCACTGATTTCATGTCATTTGGTCAAGTGTAGCTCCTTCTATGCCATTTTTTGTGTGACATGTATATATTTGTATTTTGTTAAGATAAACAATTTATACTGAACTTGCATGTTGACTTCAACTAGGTTAGGATCATTTCTGGAGGTTGTGATCAACATGAATATTGTAGACCTTGAGGTTACCTTTAAAATGCCACTTATTTCATGTCATTTGGTCAAGTGTAGCTCCATCTATGCCTTTTTTGGTGTGAAATGTATATATTTGTATTTTGTTAAGATAAACAATTTGTACAGAACTTGCATGTTGACTTCACCTAGGTTAGGCTCATTTCTGGAGGTAGTGATCAACATGAATACTGTAGACCTTGAGGCTACCTTTAAAATGCCACTAATTTCATGTCATTTGGTAAAGTGTAGCTCCTTCTATGCCATTTTTGATGTGACATGTATATATTTGTATTTTGTTGAGTTAAACATTTTGTACAGAACTTGCATGTTGACTTCACCTAGGTTAGGATCATTTCTGGAGGTAGTGATCAACATGAATATTGTATACCTTGAGGTTACCTTTAAAATGACACTTATTTCATGTCATTTGGTCAAGTGTAGCTCCATCTATGCCATTTTTGGTGTGACATGTATATATTTGTATTTTGTTAAGATAAACAATTTGTACAGAACTTGCATGTTGACTTCACCTAGGTTAGGCTCATTTCTGGAGGTAGTGATCAACATGAATACTGTAGACCTTGAGGCTACCTTTAAAATGCCACTGATTTCATGTTATTTGGTAAAGTGTAGCTCCTTCTATGCCATTTTTGGTGTGACATGTATATATTTGTATTTTGTTGAGTTAAACATTTTGTACAGAACTTGCATGTTGACTTCACCTAGGTTAGGATCATTTCTGGAGGTAGTGATCAACATGAATATTGTATACCTTGAGGTTACCTTTAAAATGCCACTGATTTCATATCATTTGGTCAAGTGTAGCTCCTTTTATGCCATTTTTGGTGTGACATGAATATATTTGTATTTTGTTAAGATAAACAATTTGTACAGAACTTGCATGTTGACTTCACCTAGGTTAGGCTCATTTCTGGAGGTAGTGATCAACATGAATACTGTAGACCTTGAGGTTACCTTTAAAATGCCACTGATTTCCTGTCATTTGGTCAAGTGTAGCTCCTTTTAGGCCACTTTTAGTGAGACACGTATACAAGTGTATCTAGTGTGTTTAGTGATTTTGGCTAATGCAAATGCTTTGAAAATTCGTCCATGCCTTAGACATGATATCAACCACCTCTAGTTAAGAATTCAACTCATGTGCATGAGTGGATTTCTCTGAACTTCAAGTTGAAGTTTTGGACTTAAGGGTGTAGGAAAAATTGGGGTGCATTTAGCAAGAATGTAATAAATGACAATTAAGGATACATACACCTTGGATTAATATGAGACTTAGGACCTGGTGTTTTTAGACCAATATTGAGCTATAGTAATTATCCCATAATTTATTGAAGTTTTAACATAGTAGTTGTAGTGTAAACACTTATTGACACACCAAATGTAATAAATAATAATCAAGGATAAATACACCTTGGTTTAATATGAGACTTAGGATCTGGTGTTTTTAGATGATTATTGTGCTAGGTTAATTTTCTCAAAATTTTTAGAGATCATTAGATGGTACCTAATGTGTAAAACCCTATTTGCACACCTTTCATTTTAAATAGAAATTATGATTGTAAAATCTCTGGAAAATTATGAAACCTTGGATTTGGTGTTTTTAGATGATTATTGTGCTAGGTTAATTTTCTCAGAATTTTTAGAGATCATTAGATGGTACCTAATGTGTAAAACCCTACTTGCACACCTTTCATTTTAAATAGAAATTATGATTGAAAGATCTTTGGAAAATTATGAAACCTTGGATTTGGTGTTTTCAGATGATTATTGTGCTAGGTTAATTTTCTCAGAATTTTTAGAGATCATTAGATGGTACCTAATGTGTAAAACCTTATTTGCACACCTTTCATTTTAAATAGAAATTATGATTGTAAAATCTCTGGAAAATTATGAAACCTTGGATTTGGTGTTTTTAGATGATTATTGTGCTAGGTTAATTTTCTCAGAATTTTTAGAGATCATTAGATGGTACCTAATGTGTAAAACCCTACTTGCACACCTTTCATTTTAAATAGAAATTATGATTGTAAAGTCTCTGGAAAATTATGAAACCTTGGATTTGGTGTTTTCAGATGATTATTGTGCTAGGTTAATTTTCTCAGAATTTTTAGAGATCATTAGATGGTACCTAATGTGTAAAACCCTATTTGCACACCTTTCATTTTAAATAGAAATTATGATTGTAAAGTCCCTGGAAAATTATGAAACCTTGGATTTGGTGTTTTTAGATGATTATTGTGCTAGGTTAATTTTCTCAGAATTTTTAGAGATCATTAGATAGTACTTGATGTGTACAATCACTATTTGCACCCCATCCATTTTAAATAGAAATCATGGTTAAATAATCCCTGGGAAATGTGAAACTTAGGTTTTGAGGTTTTCAGACCACTATTATGTTACAGTGAATTTATCAGAATTTATGGAGATCATTAGTTGACACTTGATGTGTAAATCACTATTTGCACCCCATTTATTTTAATTAGAGATTATGATTAAATATTCCTTGGAATAATGTAAAACTTAGGTTTTGAGGTTTTCAGATCACTACTCATTGAGAGGCTATGGTAATAATTGGAACTCATTTGGATATGATATGATCAAGATTGCACCATAGGAGCCAAATCTAGCTCAATCTCATTTTGGTCTGCGAATAGTAAAACTGATTTATATGATTTAGACCACCACTGACCTTCACACATAGAACTATTAACTCTTTGATTTTTATGAAGGCTCAGATTATTTGGAAGAGCATCTCTAAGGGCATCATGGGAAATAAGGGTTGGGGTGCGTTTAGCAAAGCTATAAGCGTAGGAATTTACAATGATTTGAAAAGGAGGTTAGACCTCATCAAGGGCCCCACAAAAAACTCATCAGTGTTAAACGATTATATGAAAGTAAAACTACCCTTAGCCGGGTGAGCCATCTTAAGGTAAATACTCAAGGGCGAAGTCGAGAAATATCTAAGGCAAACCTTGGATTAAGGATGTCGAAGAATAGGAGTGTGGGTCTAAGTAAGACTAAGAATTTTAGGTCATGTGTGTAGTTCCTAGGCGAAGAAGGGAACTCGAGCTTAGAATGTTACGACGGGAGAGCCAGCACCCGGTCACAGTTGGTGGTGTTGGAGTTCAAAAGAACTCCCCCACTCCTAAGTGCCAAGTTTAACTCATCTTAGAGATTTAAAGTAATTGGAGAGGAAAATGGGGATCAAGTAAAAAGGGGTATATACCAACAAAAATAAGTGCCTTGGGAGGAGGAAGTTCGGGGTGTCAGCCCGCCACACTTCCTAGTACCGCTGCGAGCCCCTCACCGGGTAACCCTCTGGAAGTCCAAGGCTAACCCTAAAGATTCTAAGATCAACTAAATTATAGACAAGACTAGTTAAGTCGGAGAACTTGACTAGTTAACTTCCATCCCGAACCAGAAAGGAATATAAGAAGGACTGGGATAGTCCTGCGAGCGGTAGGCTCGGGTTATAAAAAGGACTAGGATAGTCCTACGAGCGGTAGACTCGGGTTATAAGAAGGACTGAGATAGTCCTGCGAGCGATAGGCTCGGGTTATAAGAAGGACTAGGATAGTCCTGCGAGCGGTAGGCTCGGGTTATAAGAAGAACTGAGATAGTCCTGCGAGTGGTAGGCTCGGGTTATAAGAAGGACTGGGATAGTCCTGCGAGCTGTAGGCTCGGGTTATAAGAAGGACTGGGATGGTCTTGCGAGCAGTAGGATCGGGTTATAGGAAGGACTGGGATAGTCCTGCGAGCGGTAGGCTCGGGTTATAGTAAGGACTAGGATAGTACTGCGAGCGATATGCTCGATATTTATAAGGTCAGATTAGTACTGCGAGCTGGAGGCTCGGTGGTAAGAAATGATATATATATATATATAAATGCATATGCATAGATTGTGGTGGGTCTTCGGTTCTGTCTTAGTCATCACACCGAAAGCAGTTCGTTGACTCGACAGTGCTAGAGGTTTAAAAAGGGGCCAGGTTGTTTTACTGCGCATCCGACGGGACGGATTCCCTAAACTCTGCCTGGCCAAATAAAGGTCTGGTTTCTTTGGATCCAGCAAGAGTACGCAGGAGCTCGTGAGTACCGGGTACCTGTATCACAATGTACGTTTGGGCCTAGGTCTGGTAGTGTGACTTACCCACCTAGGTGAGGAGACGCCCGCTCCTCTGCCACCGTTTGACCACAATGGGAGGTGCCCGAGAGGTTAGCTACCTCCGAAAAGTGGGAACTAAAGGACTGTACGTACAGAGTCGTGTGAGTGAGTTGCATGTGTATGAACTAATAATACAAACATTGCATCATTGCATTGCACATTATAGCATAGCATTTCTGCACAAACAGAGACCTCATCGTATAAATTAGTGTGAGCTCTTTTATACGATGAGTTTACTTCTTGCCAGATCCCTAAACTTATGTGCTTTGTGTGTGCGCATATAAGTTAAGGTTATTTTTCCTAGCTGCTTTAGTTATTACTTTACTTACTCTTTGTTACTGTCACTATAGTTTTTCTTGTATTGTTCGCTCTGCATATGATCCTTATAGTAGAACCGCTAGAACAATCTTATTTAGTGCGCTCTTGCCAGTTTTACCACTTGTCACCTGCTTCTTTTGTGTTACCCCTTGTTTGTCCTCCGCTTCTTCCTCCCGCCCGGTGCCTAGGAGTCGCGGGGGGAGGGGATGGGGAATTTGGCTTAGTCTTTTGACTAACGGTCGGTGGACCACATCATTTTAGGGATGATATGCCGGAGCTGTGAAATTTTCCGGACCTTGTGAGAGCAAGCAGGAATAACAACTAGAGATACAAGCCAAACAACCAGAGACAATCTTAGGCGAACAAAAACGATCTTTATTGATAGCAATACTTCAATTACAGGGCAAGACATGCTCGACGAGACATGATTTCGTCAGCACAAACCTTCAAAGAGAAAAAACAGAAACTGAAGATAACTGAGACCGCACGGTCTCTTGCCGAACTCAGCAGCTCGCCAGACCGCTGCTGCCTGATCGCAACAGCCCCCGATCTCGAAACACCACCAGACCGCTGCACCAGACCGCTCCTTTGCCGATCTCCTGATTCCCGAACTCCAGCACCACAACTCCAAGCCGCAGACCGCCCGAACACTTTCAGAGGAAGAGGTGATCGCTGCTGCCTGCACTATCCGCAGAAGCTGCACAAGGAAGAATTCAATCAGAGACCGCTCGGTCAGATAAACACAGACCGCAAGAAAGACGCGAACTCAGCTTACACTTGGTGTGTTCTTCTTTTGCTGCAACAGTGGCTCCCTATTTATAGGCGTGAGACCTGATCCAGTCACCACCCTATGAGATAGAGTCACCACCCATCAGACCGCGCGACCTTACCGGTCAACCCGCGCGATCACTGCAACCCTCCTGCCTCATTTTGGTGAGCGCCGACTTCACTCCAGACCGCGGGAGATCGCTACTCCCTTGGTCTGAACACGACTCCACACGGAGATCGCCAGACCGCCTAGAAGTCACCCACCACCTGTGTTCGCCTGAGACCGCAAACACAGCCAGCTCGCCCTCCTGGTCTCCTCCTGAGACCGCGAACTGAGACCGCGCGACTACGAATGACTTAGTCCACGAACTCCTTCAGAACCCTCTGGAAAGCCACCAGACCGGATTCAAGAGCCAACCCGTGCGGTCACGCCAGACCGGCACGTCCTTGAAGAGAACAACTTGTCACGCGGTCAGAGACAGACCGCGCGACCCTGAGGATG
Organism: Dactylorhiza incarnata; assembly: GCA_033032865.1. Lineage (NCBI taxonomy): Eukaryota > Viridiplantae > Streptophyta > Magnoliopsida > Asparagales > Orchidaceae > Dactylorhiza > Dactylorhiza incarnata. Next base: position 12,200,165 of record JAWHQI010000015.1, read on the forward strand.
ATCAGCCGTCATGTGATCACAGTCAGACCGCACGACCTTCTCCTCCAGCAGCCCTTGGACCAGACCAGTGGTCAACCCTGGAAGCCGCAGCTGACCAATAGACCAGATCGCCATTGTCAGACCGCCAGACCGTGTGGTCACGCCAGACCGCCCGGTCTCCTCCCAGACCGCCCAGGTCCAAAAGCCTCCTCCACTTCCACTTCAATAATTTCAACACTCTCCCTTGAAGTGGGAAGTGGAAACTAGCCCAAGTAGCTCCCTTAGCCGTGTGAACGGCCCCTTTGCCAGCGCCTTTGTGAAGATGTCTGCGACATTGTCCGCACTCCGCACATGCCCGACCGAAAGAGATCCCTCCAGCACCTTCTCCCGTATGAAGTGATGCTCGATCTCGATATGCTTGGTCCTCGCGTGACAAACTGGATTGGTTACCAGTTTGAGAGCACTCTCGTTGTCACCGCATAGCAGAGTCGGCTCCCGAACCTCCTTATGGACGTCTCCCACCAACCTCCTAAGCCAGATGGCTTCTTGAGCTGCCAAAGCCGAAGCCTTGTATTCCGCTTCCGTGGTAGAGACTGACACGGAATCTTGTTTCTTGCTGCACCATGAAATAGCTGTGGGGCCCGCCATGAAGACGAATCCAGACGTCGACTTCCGATCATCCAAATCTCCCCCGTAGTCAGCATCCATGAACCCGTGCACCTTGAAATCCGCATCCCTCCGGTACAGGAGACCCATGTCCGAGGTCGCCTTGACATACTTCAGAATGTTCTTGGCCGCTAGCAGATGAGGTACCCGTGGCTCCGCCATATATCGACTCACTCTGCCAACTGCATATGCAATATCCGACCTCGTGATCGTCAGATAAATCAAGCTCCCAACTAGAGCTCGGAACACCAACGGATCTAGCATGATCCTCCCCTCATCCTTCGGAAGCTTCATAGCTTTATCCAGAGGTGTGGAAGTGCACTTCCCTTCCTTCATGCCGAATCGCTCCACGATTCGCTCCGCATAGCCGTCCTGGGTCACCAGCACTCCACCTTCCTTCCTCTGCACCTCGAGTCCAAGGAAATGGTGAAGTTCACCTAAGTCCTTCATCTCAAACCTGATAGACAGCTCGGCCCGAAGCTGCGCTACCTCCTCCTTCGAGTTCCCCGTCACGATCATATCGTCGACGTATAACAGCACGATGACCTGAAGCTCCCCGCTCTTCTTGACGAACAAGCTCGAGTCTGAGTCTGAAGCAACAAATCCACAGAATAGGAGATATTCTGCGATCTTCCCGTACCACGCCCTCGGCGCTTGCTTCAACCCATACAGGGCCTTCTTCAGCTTGCAGACATGCTCCGGAAAATCTTCAGACACAAAACCTGGTGGCTGGACCATGAAGATGTCCTTGTCAATCTCGCCGTACAAGAAAGCGTTCTTGACGTCGAGCTGCCAAATCTCCCATCCACTGAACGCCGCCAAGGCAATGATGAACCGAACTGAAGTCATTTTTGCCACCGGACTGAATGTCTCATCATAGTCTTCACCGTATTGCTGCGAGAACCCCCGAGCTACAAGACGAGCCTTGTAACGCTCGATACTGCCGTCAGCTTTCTTCTTCAGCTTGTAGACCCACTTGCATGTCACAGGAGCGATGCCCTTCGGCTTGGGCACAAGAGACCAGGTCTCATTCTTCTCGAGAGCTGCCATCTCTTCTTGCATCGCAACATCCCACTCCTTCACACCTTGGGCCTTCTCAAAGCTCGACGGCTCCCTCTCATCCAAGGGACCAGCAAAGAAACATGAGACAAAGCTCACTGCGTTTCCTCCTGTATAGCGATCAGGGGCAATGATAGATCGCTTCGATCTCCTCAGCTCCTTCCCCTGAACCGCTTCATCTCCAGCTGCTTCTTCCCTAGCTCCCCTTCCAGACGTGCTAGGAGCATTGCTCCCCCTGCTCCCTGAACCAGAAGCCCCCGTCTCGGAACTAGAAGGAGATGGACCACCTGGTGACACAGGTAGCTCCACCTGAAGATTCTCCACAGCTTTCTCTGGCAACTCCACCCTGCTCTCTGGTAACTCCACATCAGAAGACCCCTTGTAAGATGTCACCTCATCGAACACGACGTCGCAAGATACAACAAATCTCCGCGTCTCCGGGTCCATGCACTTCCACCCTTTCTTCCTCTCATCGTATCCCACAAAGACTAGCTTCCTAGCCTTCGCTTCTAGCTTTGTCCGAAGAGCATCAGGGATGTGCACGTAACAAGTGGAACCGAACACCCGAAGGTGTGCCACGCTTGGCTTCTCCTTGAACATCATCTCATGCGGGGTCAACATGTTGATGGGGCTCAGAGGCATCCTGTTGATGACGTAAGCAGCACAAGACATTCCCTCCGCCCAGAAGGACTTTGGGATACTCTTGGCATGCAGCCAACACTTGCAGGTCTCCGTCAGATGACGGATCTTCCGCTCTGCAACTCCGTTCTGTTGTGGAGTATGAGCACAAGTGAGCTCCCTCCGGATGCCTGCCTTCCTGCAAAAACTGGAGAACTCAGCAGAGGTGAACTCTCCTCCGTTGTCCGTCCTCAGCTTCTTGATCCGCAGATTCAGCCGACCTTCCACGAGCTCCTTGAACTCCACAAACTTGGCAAACGCTTCCGCCTTCTCCTTCAGGAAATATACCCAGACATATCTGGTGTAATCATCGATCAACACCAGCATATACCTGCTGCCTCCGAGGCTTGGGGTAGCAGTAGGTCCCATCAAGTCACCGTGGATGCACTCCAACGGCACACTACTCCTTGTCTGCGACTTGTCAAACGATAGTCGATGAGACTTGCCGAACTGACATCCTGCGCAAACATGACCTTCTCCGTAGGAAGATAGACTTGGCAGGCCCTTGACCAGACCTCTCACCGCCATAGCTTTCAGCTTGTCCATCCCTACGTGCCCCAACCTCTCATGCCATATCACGGCACCATCATTCGTCTTCATCTTGTCGACGTAGGAACTTGTCGACAAAACGAACAAGTCCTTTGCCCGTCTCCCAACATGAACAACCTCCGCCTTCACGGCCTCTACATTTCGTAGAAATTTCACTTCTGTTGGGCCGAACAGAACGTGATACCCAGCGTCAACAGCGTTGGTTACTGAGAAGAGGTTTTTCTTCATCCCGGGCACATGATAGACACTCTTCAAGGTAAGTGGCCCTCTATCACTGCCCAAAGAAACAACCCCCACCTTCTCGACTGGATGCACAGTATTATCAGCGGTGATGATAGCATTGTTACCTGTATAGGGTTGTGCTGATGAAATCTTCGACTCATCTCCGGTGAGGTGATGACCACACCCCGAGTCCACGATCCAGTCCTCTTGATAGTTGATAGTAGCCGAGGCTTCAACCGAAGCCGAGAAGGCTCCTCCCCATCCTCCATCAACGTGCCTGGCCTCCACTTCCACCTTTCCAGCAACATGCCCCGATTGAGTAACAACTGGGCATTCCTTCTTGAAGTGCCCAACCTTCCCGCACTTGAAGCATCTCGGACCTTCCCCCTTCTTCTTCCCGTCAGCCTTGGGAGCATACCCCCTTTCCTGCTGCCCAGAAGTTGAAGGCCCATAGCCTCCCGCGATCTTTTTCTTCTTCTCCCACTTCTTCTTCTTCCCTGAGAAGAGCACCTCGCCGTCTCCCCCAGTCACTGACACTCCCGCCATCTGCCTTGCCAGACTTTCCTGCGAAGCTAGCAGATTCTCCAGCTCTAGCAGAGACGGCTGATTTGCCCATCCCTGCACTGACGTCACAAAGGCAACATATTCCTTCCGCAGGCCGCGGATGATGTGCCTCTTCAGCTTCGCCTCAGAGATAGGCTCATCAGGATCCAGTGCTGATATCTCAGCGCAGAGATTCTTCATCTTCAAAAAGAAGTTTGAGATAGAAAGATCACCTTGAGCTGACCTTGCTAACTCATTCTCTAAGAACTGTAGCCTTGCTATATTCTTTTTGTTAAACAGCCCATCCAGGGCTCTCCAGATCTCAGCAGCTGATCCACACCCCAAGATGTGATCAAAGAGATCAGGTGAAATGGCACGCTTCAAGGTGAATTCGGCCTTGGCGTTGGTCTTCCTCCATGCCCTCACGGCCGGTCCATTATCACCTCCTTCTACTGCCTTCACCTCTTCTGTTTCATCTCCTCCTACCACCTCCCAGAGGTCCTCACCCAGAAGATAGCTCTGCATACACGACTTCCACTTCTTGAAGTTAGTCGATGTAAGCATCTCAATACCAAGACCTCTTGCAAAACCACCTTCCATTGCTCTTCCTCTGGTTCCTTCTTCACAAAGGCGATGGCTACTCTAAGTTATTCACTGCTCTTTCAACTCCAACCTCCCTCTAATACCATGTGAAATTTTCCGGACCTTGTGAGAGCAAGCAGGAATAACAACTAGAGATACAAGCCAAACAACCAGAGACAATCTTAGGCGAACAAAAACGATCTTTATTGATAGCAATACTTCAATTACAGGGCAAGACATGCTCGACGAGACATGATTTCGTCAGCACAAACCTTCAAAGAGAAAAAACAGAAACTGAAGATAACTGAGACCGCACGGTCTCTTGCCGAACTCAGCAGCTCGCCAGACCGCTGCTGCCTGATCGCAACCGCCCCCGATCTCGAAACACCACCAGACCGCTGCACCAGACCGCTCCTTTGCCGATCTCCTGATTCCCGAACTCCAGCACCACAACTCCAAGCCGCAGACCGCCCGAACACTTTCAGAGGAAGAGGTGATCGCTGCTGCCTGCACTATCCGCAGAAGCTGCACAAGGAAGAATTCAATCAGAGACCGCTCGGTCAGATAAACACAGACCGCAAGAAAGACGCGAACTCAGCTTACACTTGGTGTGTTCTTCTTTTGCTGCAACAGTGGCTCCCTATTTATAGGCGTGAGACCTGATCCAGTCACCACCCTATGAGATAGAGTCACCACCCATCAGACCGCGCGACCTTACCGGTCAACCCGCGCGATCACTGCAACCCTCCTGCCTCATTTTGGTGAGCGCCGACTTCACTCCAGACCGCGGGAGATCGCTACTCCCTTGGTCTGAACACGACTCCACACGGAGATCGCCAGACCGCCTAGAAGTCACCCACCACCTGTGTTCGCCTGAGACCGCAAACACAGCCAGCTCGCCCTCCTGGTCTCCTCCTGAGACCGCGAACTGAGACCGCGCGACTACGAATGACTTAGTCCGCGAACTCCTTAAGAACCCTCTGGAAAGCCACCAGACCGGATTCAAGAGCCAACCCGTGCGGTCACGCCAGACCGGCACGTCCTTGAAGAGAACAACTTGTCACGCAGTCAGAGACAGACCGCGCGACCCTGAGGATGATCAGCCGTCATGCGGTCACAGTCAGACCGCACGACCTTCTCCTCCAGCAGCCCTTGGACCAGACCAGCGGTCAACCCTGGAAGCCGCAGCTGACCAATAGACCAGATCGCCATTGTCAGACCGCCAGACCGTGTGGTCACGCCAGACCGCCCGGTCTCCTCCCAGACCGCCCAGGTCCAAAAGCCTCCTCCACTTCCACTTCAATAATTTCAACAGGAGCAGCAGGACTATGCTCAGGTGACAGGTCAGGAGAATAGGACAAAGTCAGCTAGCCACTACCCGACGTTGCCGCAGCAGCCACATACACATGATGACAAGAGTTCAACAGCTTCCGCATAGATGAAGAGATGAGTGATTGTTGTAGTATGGATCTTGATGTATTGGGCATAAGCCCTCTTTTACTTTAATTCTCATCGTGGACATTGTAATCATGTAATTTACATATTTAATGTGATTTGTGGACTTGTTTCTTCTATTGCTTCTATTACTGTGAATTGTGGTTGGCCTGGATGATGTTGACTAGCCGGCAGGACCGTCGTGTTGTGGTGACGACCATTTGATGTAATGGTCTCACCGCAAGACGGCGGTTTTGGGTGGTAAGACCCGGGAAAGAAGGCAAAAAAAAGAGTGTCTTACAAATTGGTATCAGAGCGAGGTTTTGATCCTCGGACCTGTGGGTTATGGTCCCACCACTAGAAACAATCTCATGTGGTTTAGATAAAAATTTAGAGTACTCCCTTTGTAATTTAGACTAAGGCAATCAAATAAGGGATCTTAAGTTGAAGCCAAATTTAATAGAAATATGTTAAACTCTAGTCAACCCCTAAATTACTCATTATGAACATATGGTAATAATTGGGACACATTTGGATATGATATGATCAAGATTGCACCATAGGATTCAAATCTAGCTCAATCTTATTTGGTCTGCGAATAGTAAAACTGATTTATATGATTTAGACCACCACTGACCTTCATACATAGAACTATTAACTCTTTGATTATTATGAAGGCTCAGATTATTTGGAAGAACATCTCTAAGGGCATCATGGGAAATAAGGGTTGGGGTGCGTTTAGCAAAGCTATAAGTGCTGGAATTTATAATGATGTGAAAAGGAGGTTAGACCTCATCAAGGACCCCACAAACAACTCATCAGTGTTAAATGATTATATGGAAGTAAAACTACCCTTAGCCGGGTGAGCCATATTAAGGTAAATACTCAAGGGCGAAGTCGAGAAATATCTAAGGCAAAGCCTGGATTAAGGATGACGAAGAATAGGAGTGTGGGTCCAAGTAAGGCTAAGAATTTTTAGGTCTATGCGTGTAGTTCCTAGGTGAAGAAGGGAACTCGAGCTTAGAATGTGACGACGGGAGAGTCAGCACCCGGTCAGAGTTGGTGGTGTGGGAGTTCAAAAGAACTCCCCCACTCCTAAGTGCCAAGTTTAACTCATCTTAGAGATTTAAAGTAATTGGAGAGGAAAATGAGGATCAAGTAGAATGGGGTAGATACCAGTTTGTAAGACCCTCTTTTTTTGCATTCTTTTTTCCGAGTCTTACCGCCCAGAACCGTCGTCTTTCGGCAACACCATTACACCCAATGGTCGCTGCCACAAGACGCCGATCCTGCCAGCTATTCATCATCATCCAGGCCAACCATAATCACAGTAATTGAGGTATTAGAAGAAACAAGTCCACAAATCACATTAATTATATAAATTACAAGATTACAATGTCCATGATGAGAATTAAAGTAAAAGGGGGCTTATGCCCAATACATCAAGATCCATACTACAACTATCACTCATCTCTACATCTATGCGGAAGCTGTTGAACTCTTGTCATTACGTGTATGTGGCTGTTGCGGCAACGTCGTGTAATGGCTAGCTGACTGTCCTGTTCTCCCGACCTGTCACCTGAGCGTAGTCCTGCTGCTCCGGCATATCCTCCCTAAAATGATGTGGTCCACCGACCGTTAGTCAAAAACTAAGCCAAATTCCCCATCCCCTCCCCCCACGACTCCTAAGCACCGGGCGGGAGGGAGAAGCGGAGGACAAACAAGGGGTAATACAAAAGAAGCAGGTGACAAGTGGTAAAACAGGCAAGAGCGCACTAAATATGATTGTTCTAGCAGTTCTACTATAAGGATCATATGCAGAGTGAACAATACAAGAAAAACTATAGTGACAGTAACAAAGAGTAAGTAAAGTAATAACTAGAGCAGCTAGGAAAAATAACCTTAACTTATATGCGTACACACAAAGCACATAAGCTAAGGGATCTGGCAAGAAGTAAACTCATCGTATAAAAGAGCCCACACTAATTTATACGATGGGGTCTCTGTTTGTGCAGAGATGCTATGCTATGATGTGCAATGCAATGATGCAATGTTTGTATTATTAGTTCATACACATGCAACTCACTCACACGACTCTGTACGACGTCTTCTCAGTAATTAATTCCAACAATTTTTTCCAGATCTTCCTACTGATATAAAAAAAATGTACCAAATTCTATAACAACCCATCAACAATAATTCATTGTAGGAATTTTTCCAATTATACGTTCAATTTCCACTCAGTGAAGGAAACATGTCTTTTACTCAATGATTACTTCTAAGAAAATTCCCAGGGCTTCCTTTCAATATAAAAAGTATATATATAAAAATTCCATAATAATTCAGTAACAATAATTCATGGTATGAATCTCTCAAGACGTTCAAATTCTACTTTGCGAAGGAGGTATCAAAAATGGGTAACCATAAATTCCATCAAAATCTTAAGCAGTTCATATTGTTATCATAAGTTCATGCACAAGTTTCTATAGCTATTTTGTACCAATAATTCAATATCTGGGATTCCTAAGTTATAACCTCAAACACTACCTTGTGAAGGAAGTACCATATACATATGGACATAAATTCCAGGAAAATTACCAGAGGCCTATAATATTCTCACAAGGTTATGTCCAAAATTTTAGAATGTTCCAGCTTCAATTATTCCATATATGAATATTCTAAATTCTAACTCCAAATTCCACATCGTGAATGAAGTATGAAGTTTACTCAGAGATTGAATCAAATAAAACTTCCATAGTTTCATACGGACATAAAAAGGACCTTGTACATAATTTCCTAGCACTTTAATATCAGTAATTCGAGGAATCAATTTCTTAAGGTAAAGGTCCATATGCTACTTGGTGAAGGGAGTTTGTTATTTGCTCGAGGTTTAATTCCAACAAAATTTCCAGAGTTCTCAGGTGGTCTCATAACTCCAAATATCCAGTTCCATACAGCTTTAAGTTCATTAGCTAACTTAATTGTGGGATGAAGCACATTGTGATAACCGAATAATTAATGATTAATGAACTATATTATTATCAAAAATCCCACAAAAAAAAAAATCTTCAGAGTGTGATCTCGCTCTTTTAAGTGAATCCCATAACTTTATGTCTTTTCAGAAAGTTTTGACCTTAAAATTCTCCTTTAAGGTCTACAAACCCTGGGCCATGCACCCCGCTTGAGCTTAGTTTGAGGACAAAATAGCAGCGGAAGCAATGGTGTGCCATACGGGAAATCACATAATTTTGTCCGCTTAACGATGAGATTAGGCCAACCTATTAATACAACCTTATTGGTTTGACTTAGCGAGACATCTCATAAGGTATCCTAGTCTGACACCAACCTCGAGTATATTTTGTCCAAGTAGTAGGATACCCCAAAGTGACTAAAGGAAAGAGTCGAAAGCATGTGTAAGCATTCCTGGCTTACTCTCTGATATACCTACGTCACTTCCTAAGTGACATTAATACCCCTCACATGAGTTACAAACAGAACCATCTTTAGAAGATTTGGTGCTTGTGTATCTACTATAAGATTAGCAGGAGACTCGAAGGTTTAACACATGTGCCTAGAAGTTGATACTCCCCACTTCCGTCCTCATAAAATCCATCACAAGGAGAGGATGTCGAATATGGAATGAGAATTCCAGCCTAGAAGAAGACCAGGTAATAGGATAACAAGCATACGACCATTGGAGAAGTTGCCGTAAATAGTAGTTTTGAGGGCAGAGAACCTTACTATGTCCACAAATCTCAGGGACTGTATACCTATAAGGATTATGTACATGCGTGGAATGTCCAAATTTTTTGATATAAGAAACTCATCACAAGATTTACGGGAGGCTAATCTTGTTTCTTTGTTTATTGGGCCGCTATATTATTAACTTGGGTTGTTTTAGAAACATCAAAGTCTCTGCAATACAACTCCCTGGGCACCTGCTTTGGTGCAAGGTATGTAAAGTGAACCCTAGATTCAAATCTGTGTGTCCCTATCATCTGACTTATCCAAATGATCTGAATTTTACACCGTACATATAAATTTAGTACGACACACATGCTGTCCAAGAACCAGAATTCTGGAGATAAAATTCTATAAATTTGGAAATAATTTCATTTACATACGATTGTGGTAGACCTAAGGCTTAATGAAGACCAATCCACTCAAATCTTTTATGGATGGTAGGTCTCAGAAAGAAGGGTCCCTGGACAAAGTTGTGGCCAATTGGACCCCTACTTATTGGTGGTTCCCACATGCAAGACCAAGGTAGCTTAGGATAATACCCATGTTGTTACATTAAACATTATTGAGGATTCCAGGCTCAAGTTCCCCTAGATTATTATGAAAATCTGGAATATTATAGGAATTAGTAGATAGGCTCGTGGTCTCCATTAAAATTCCGGAAATTTTGTTATAGCTAACCATTGATTAATTATCATGCTTCCTTCCCAAAATGGCTTTTGCACCCTTAGCAACAAATAAGCAATCTTCTGGAATTATTATAAGGAGAAAAACAATGAATTTCTACTGAACACTGTCTTGGATCATGATTAGTCTCTGAAAATTTAGTTAAACTTATTGGCCCATGATAACTGATACTTGGTGTACAAATTAGGGACCCCATAATTATGAAAGAAATAAGAATGAGTCCAAAAACAAATATGACATTATGAAGAGTTGAAATCTGTAAATTATCACATACAGGACTTGGGGAATGATTTAGAGATCGATTCACAACATATCTATGATAGTTGATCCATAGATGATAGGTCTCGTGCAATAGCTGAGCTTGGTTTGCGTTTAACAAAACAAAATGAGAGCTATAGATTTGACCATCAATAACATGTGGATTTGGGGATAAAAATCAGGAATGCGGTTTCAGGACAATAATATGAAATTGTGAGCCTTAGAATTGATGACCCACATGAAATCAAGTACCAGAACTAAGCATTGACTATTACTGGAGCATCCTTTGGTTTAGTAAATGACCGTGGACGTATTTACAATTATTAACTGTCATTTCAGAGTCTAGGAGCATGACTAAGCGTTGACATAAAATATTAAAGGAATGACGATGTCATAAAAATTAGGAAAACCAGTACTGATCAAATAATAAGCATATCCTGATCTTGGAAGACAAGTCTAAATTCTAATTGCAAACACCTAACAAATAAGAGTACTGACATCACATGTATAATGATTGAGAACCACAGGAGAGTTTGATCCAAAGTGTTAGTAAGGATGATATTGAAAATATTGACGGTGAACATGACGGTACACCCTCCGGATCGAGAATTGCATACTTGCGAAAACATCATTCTATAGATTATAAGGCTCGATTGAGTTACACGCTCTCCCTGTGGATGTGTAAATTCACTTCAATTTAGGTCTTCCCTCCACTACGTATACCTTCATCAATTGGGAATTAATTATGAACCCCCCAGGAAGAAGATCTTGGTTACAGCCATAGTAAGATTTAACGAAAGTGCACATCATTCGTTTATTGGGATTTGTAACATCCCCAAAACAACTAGACCCCTAAGTTGCATTTTGTCATGACAAGGTCAAGACATTGCTCTAAGAGGCCAAAATGGCCTTAAGAACCAAGGTGAATAAGTAAAAATAACCTTGGTGTGCAAATAGCCAAATTGAGCCCAAGCTTAGGGCTTGATAATTAGACTTCAAAATGACAATTTGACCCCACCAACTCTTCCTAAACACCTTAGGCAGTCCCTTGGGTCATTTAGGACCCATTGGGGGGTCAACCCAATTTATCAAATTGGCCAAAGTCAACTCTAGCTTGAAATAAGTCAACCATCCCTATTAAGGGTCAATTAGGATTCAAATGATCAAATTGATCAGACCCAAACTCTCCAAGCAATTAAGGGAGGTCATTAGGTCATTATTGACCCATGGGGTTCAACAAAATGCATGCTTTTGGACCAAAGTCAACTTTAGGTCAAACTAGCTCAAATTAGCCTATATAGGTGCAATTAACCCAATATCGCCCCACCATTGCCCAGTCCATCATTGGTGGTGTACACAGACCCATGGCCATCATGTGGGGCTAGCCCACCCAATATTTTGACCAAGTCAACCCAAAGGTCAACACTTGGTCAAATAGGCCTAAATTGGGTCCAAGAGGAAATTAAGCCTAATGCCCATGGGACATGGACTCGATTTGAGGCCCATTCTGCAGCCCTATGCCATTTACTATGGTTGCCCTCTGAAATGGGGAGGAAACCCACATGCAAAGACATAAAATTGGGAATTCCCCCAATTTTGAAGCATCCAAGGAGGGAAACATGGATTGAGTGCCAATTGGCACCCAATTTCCCATCCCAAGAGCTCCTCTCAGCTTTTCCTGAAGATTGCCCAGCTTTCCATGCAGCTGGGTGGACAAATGGCAGGAATTGGAGTGCATTTGAGTATGGCCAAAATTCCCCTTTAATGGCACCTCCTCAAATACTCCTCCCCCTTCTTCCTTGTTGTTATCATTAGCTGCAGAAGCTTGAGAGAGGAAAAAGCCCCCACTAAAACAGAGGAATCGTGTACCAGATGGGGAGATCGGCAAGGGCCATGGAGCTTGGTGGTCGGCCATGGCAAGTTTGGATTCAGCACTTGGAGCTCGACTTGAGGCATGTTTTCCCTCTTCTCTCCCTCTGTGCTAGTTATCCAATCCTCTTAGGTTTGAAATCGAGCTCAAATCGAGCTCGTTACCTCTGAAATTTTTGGAAAAATTGGGTCTTTTGCCCATGCCCTAACTTACTGTACACGCCGCCGACGACCGAGTAGTCGTCGGAAAATAAAAGCCCCCACCTCCAAGATGGAGGTGGTGGTGGTGGCCGGCCATGGTGGCTACCGGGAGGCCAGGAAATCGCCGTCAAAATCGGCCCTGCAACTGCCATTTTCGGACTGATGGAGAAGATGAACAATAGTTTTTTTTAGGTTATTAATAATTAGTATTTTATCAAAATACTTGCCTGATCTTAATAATTTTGTAGAAAATACTTAGAGCCTTTATCACAAAATATGTCCAACTTCAAAGTTGTAGACCTATGTCTCAACAAAATTTAGAAATTAATTTTACTCCAATTGGATCCATGTAGCTCCCTCAGCACCATTTTTGGTGTGACATGTATATATTTGTATTTTGTTAAGATAAACAATTTGTATAGAACTTGCATTTTGACTTCACCTAGGTTAGGCTCATTTCTGGAGGTAGTGATCAACATTAATACTTTAGAACTTGAGGTTAAATTTAAAATTCTACTAATTTCATGTCATTTGGTCAAGTGTAGCTCCTTCTATGCCATTTTTGGCGTGACATGTATATATTTTTATTTTGTTAAGATAAACAATTTGTACAGAACTTGCATGTTGACTTCACCTAGGTTAGGATCATTTCTGGAGGTTGTGATCAACATGAATATTGTAGACCTTGAGGTTACCTTTAATATGCCACTGATTTCATGTCATTTGGTCAAGTGTAGCTCCTTCTATGCCATTTTTGGTGTGACATGTATATATTTGTATTTTGTTAAGATAAACAATTTGTACAGAACTTGCATGTTGACTTCACCTAGGTTAGGCTCATTTCTGGAGGTAGTGATCAACATGAATACTGTAGACCTTGAGGTTACCTTTAAAATCCCACTGATTTCATATCATTTGGTCAAGTGTAGCTCCTTCTTTGCCATTTTTGGTGTGACATGTATATATTTGTATTTTGTTGAGTTAAACATTTTGTACAGAACTTGCATGTTGACTTCACCTAGGTTAGGATTATTTCTGGAGGTAGTGATCAACAAGAATATTGTAGACCTTGAGGTTACCTTTAAAATGCCATTGATTTCATATCATTTGGTCAAGTGTAGATCCTTCTATGACATTTTTGGTGTGACATGAATATATTTGTATTTTGTTAAGATAAACAATTTGTACAGAACTTGCATGTTGACTTCACCTAGGTTAGACTCATTTCTGGAGGTAGTGATCAACATGAATACTGTAGAACTTGACGTTACCTTTAAAATGCCACTGATTTCATGTCATTTGGTCAAGTGTAGCTCCTTTTAGGCCACTTTTAGTGAGACATGTATAAAAGTGTATCTGGTGTGTTTAGTGATTTTGGCTCATGCAAATGCTTTGAAAATTTGTCCATGCCTTAGACATGATATCAACCACCTCTAGTTAAGAATTCAACTCATGTGCATGAGTGGATTTCTCTGAACTTCAAGTTGAAGTTTTGGACTTAAGGGTGTAGTAAAAATTGGGGTGCATTTAGCAAGAATGTAATAAATGACAATTAAGGATAAATACACCTTGGATTAATATGAGACTTAGGACCTGGTGTTTTTCGACCAATATTGAGCTATAGTAATTATCCCAGAATTTATTGAAGTTTTAACATAGTAGTTGTAGTGTAAACCCTTATTGACACACCAAATGTAATAAATGATAATCAAGGATAAATACACCTTGGTTTAATATGAGACTTAGGATCTGGTGTTTTTAGATGATTATTGTGCTAGGTTAATTTTCTCAGAATTTTTAGAGATCATTAGATGGTACTTAATGTGTAAAATCCTATTTGCACACCTTTCATTTTAAATAGAAATTATGATTGTAAAATCTCTGGAAAATTATGAAACCTTGGACTTGGTGTTTTTAGATGATTATTGTGCTAGGTTAATTTTCTCAGAATTTTTAGAGATCATTAGATGGTACCTAATGTGTAAAACTCTATTTGCACACCTTTCATTTTAAATAGAAATTATGATTGTAAAATCTCTGGAAAATTATGAAACCTTGGATTTGGTGTTTTCAGATGATTATTATGCTAGGTTAATTTTCTCAGAATTTTTAGAGATCATTAGATGGTACCTAATGTGTAAAACCCTATTTGCACACCTTTCATTTTAAATAGAAATTATGACTGTAAAATCCCTGGAAAATTATGAAACCTTGGATTTGGTGTTTTTAGATGACTATTGTGCTAGGTTAAGTTTCTCAGAATTTTTAGAGATCATTAGATGGTACTTGATGTGTACAATCATTATTTGCACCCCATCCATTTTAAATAGAAATCATGGTTAAATAATCCCTGAGAAATGTGAAACTTAGGTTTTGAAGTTTTCAGACCACTATTATGTTACAGTGAATTTATCAGAATTTATGGAGATCATTAGTTGACACTTGATGTGTAAATAACTATTTACACCCAATTTATTTTAATTAGAGATTATGATTAAATATTCCTTGGAAAAATGTGAAACTTAGGTTTTGAGGTTTTCAGATCACTACTCATTGAGAGGCTATGGTAATAATTGGAACTCATTTAGATATGATATGATCAAGATTGCACCATAGGAGCCAAATCTAGCTCAATCTCATTTTGGTCTGCGAATAGTAAAACTGATTTATATGATTTAGACCACCACTGACCTTCACACATAGAACTATTAAATCTTTGATTATTATGAAGGATAAGATTATTTGGAAGAGCATCTCTAAGGGCATCATGGGAAATAAGGGTTGGGGTGCGTTTAGCAAAGCTATAAGTTTAGGAATTTACAATGATATGAAAAGGAGGTTAGACCTCATCAAGGGCCTCACAAACAACTCATCAGTGTTAAACGATTATATGAAAGTAAAACTACCCTTAGCCGGGTGAGCCATCTTAAGGTAAATACTCAAGGGCGAAGTCGAGAAATATCTAAGGCAAACCCTAGATTAAGGATGGCGAAGAATAGGAGTGTGGGTCCAAGTAAGGCTAAGAATTTTAGGTCATATGTGTAGTTCCTAGGAGAAGAAGGGAACTCGAGATTAGAATGTTGACTCGGCAGTGATAGAGGTTTAAAAAGGGGCAGGTTGTTTTACTGCGCGTCCGACAGGACGGATTCCCTAAATTCTGCCTGGCCAAATAAAGGTCTGGTTTCTTTGGATCCCGCAAGAGTACGCAGGAGCTCGTGAGTAGCGGGTACCGGTATCACAGCGTACGTTTGGGCCTAGGTCTGGTAGTATGACTTACCCACCTAGGTGAGGAGACGCCCGCTCCTCTGCCACCGTTTGACCACGAGGGGAGGTGCCCGAGAGGTTAGCTACCTCTGAAAAGTGGGAACTAAAGGTCTGTACGTACAGAGTCGTGTGAGTGAGTTGCATGTGTATGAACTAATAATACAAACATTGCAGCATTGCATTGCACATCATTACATAGCATTTTTGCACAAACAGAGACCTCATCGTATAAATTAGTGCGGGCTCTTTTACATGATGAGTTTACTTCTTGCCAGATCCCTTAACTTATGTGCTTTGTGTGTACGCATATAAGTTAAGGTTATTTTTCCTAGCTGCTCTAGTTATTACTTTACTTACTCTTTCTTACTGTCACTATAGTTTTTCTTGTATTGTTCGCTCTGCATATGATCCTTATAGTAGAACCGCTAGAACAATCTTATTCAGTGCGCTCTTGCCAGTTTTACCACTTGTCACCTGCTGCTTTTGTGTTACCCCTTGTTTGTCCTCCGCTTCTTCCTCCCGCCCGGTGCCTAGGAGTCGCGGGGGGAGGGGATGGGGAATTTGGCTTAGTCTTTTGACTAACGGTCGGTGGACCACATCATTTTAGGGATGATATGCCGGAGCAGCAGGACTACACTCAGGTGACAGGTCAGGAGAATAGGACAAAGTCAGCTAGCCACTACCCGATGTTGCCGCAGCAGCCACATACACGTGATGACAAGAGTTCAACAACTTCCACATAGATGAAGAGATGAGTGATAGTTGTAGTATGGATATTGATGTATTGGGCATAAGCCCTCTTTTACTTTAATTCTCATCGTGGACATTGTAATCTTGTAATTTACATATTTAATGTGATTTGTGGACTTGTTTCTTCTATTGCTTCTATTACTGTGAATTATGGTTGGCCTGGATGATGTTGACTAGCCGGCAGGACTGGGTGTTGTGGTGACGACCATTTGGTGTAATGGTCTCACCGCAAGACGGCGGTTCTGGGCGGTAAGACCCGGGAAAGAAGGCAAAAAAAGAGGGTCTTACACGATTTACTACCATTGTTCACACAATTTTGAGCTTTGCACCTTTATTTGAACCACCATCACCATTTCGTCACCAAAACCAAAAATCCCAAACCCCAAAAGAGCACTTGAAGTTTTGAGCTAAATGATTGAATATATTTGGGTGTTGTTTAAAAAGAAAAATATTCATAGTGATATGCGGCCTAGGTATGCTTATGCATACTTAGAATGATCCCAACTATGAAGAAAAAAATTATGGGTATCAATTCAAAAGAAATATTTTTATATCAAAATGCAAAAATCTCATAATGATATGCGGCCTAGGTATGCACATGCATACTTTGAATGATCCCAATTATGAAGAATTGTGATATAAATAATGGTGATTGAGAGTGTTTCCCTTAGCAAAACATGAGTATGGGGGTAAAACTTCTTTATTTTGTGGTAGTCATTTAGCTCAAAACCTTCCATTTAAGAGGAATACGCCTTCATAGTTATCATAGTGTATCTCGCCCTTAAACCCAAGCCTTAAATAGCATCCTATTTAAGTCCTAAGGATCCATAGTGTTGATTTTGTATGAAGTGCAGTGGAGAAGGTGCAAACTGGCAAGCCTATGGCTGTCGACATTGATGGATTTCTTTGGAGGCCACCCCGAGCGTCTAATCTTGTAATTTAAATCTCAGCAATCATACTATTTTCTCCCTTTTCATAACCTTTTGATTGACCGTCGACTCATTTTTAAAAGTGATAATAAATAATTATAACGCATTTTTGAAGTATTTCATAAATTAGTATTTATGCCAAGAACATCTTTTTACTAAAATATCTACGCATGCCGACATAATACTTCACATTTTACTCTCTAGTTTTCATTATTCTTTCTAGCATTAGTTTTTCCTACCCTTATGAAGAATGGTTTGCTCGGGACGAGCAACGAGCAAGTATGAGGGTGTTTGATGAGTAATTTATTTACTCATCTCTTAGTATACTTTTTTATAATTTTAAAATGAAATTATGTTATTTATATAAATTATATCATATAAATCATTCCCATTTTAATTTCATAAGCTAACTTAAGTTTATTTTGTGTTTTCAGATTTTCTGGACATTTGGAGAAAAAAAATACTTTTACATGCCCCAGGTCACGAGCGTGACCAAGGGTGTGACCCAATGTCGTTGATTTTGGCTGCGTTTGAAAAAAATTCAAGAGTTCGACGAACTGTGCCTGGCAGCATGGAGATTTGATACGCGCTGTCAGGAGTTTGATGAACTGCGTTCGACGAAGGCACAGGAGATCGACGAACTGCGTTCGATGAAGGCACGGGAGATCGACGAACTACGCCTGGCGAACTACGTTCGATGAAGGCACGGGAGATCGACGAACTGCGCCTGGCGAACTGCGATCGACGAATGGGCGAGAGATCGATGAACTGCGCCTAGCAAACTGCGATCGACGAACGGGCGAGAGATCGACAAACTGCATTTGACGAATATGTGGGCGATCGACGAACTGTCGCCTGGTGGCCTCCGTTCGACGTACAGGCGAGAGTTCGATGAACTGCGCTCGATGAATGTTCAACAGCGCCTCCTTCCCGCCAATGCTTCCTGCCAGCAATTAATCCAGAAGGCACCCTCTCCGCTGCCGCTTCAATCACGCCTGTTACATGCCCCTTGGTCACGGGCGTGACCAAGTGCGTGTAACACCAAATTTTTAGCTATTTAAAGGGTGCTTCTCCAGAAGACCAGGGACGAAGTTTT
The DNA here is from genome assembly GCA_033032865.1 of Dactylorhiza incarnata. Classification (NCBI taxonomy): domain Eukaryota; kingdom Viridiplantae; phylum Streptophyta; class Magnoliopsida; order Asparagales; family Orchidaceae; genus Dactylorhiza; species Dactylorhiza incarnata. Next base: position 12,218,672 of record JAWHQI010000015.1, read on the forward strand.
GGGAGTTCTAGCTTATTTCTTGCATTGTTTTCTTACTCTTGTATGTCTTTTCTTTCTTGTACTTTTATTTCCCAAGCTTGTAACTTTCAATTTCTAGTTGTAACTTCATTTGCTAATTAATAAAATAGTTACTTTCCTCTTATTCTACTCTCACTTTTCATCATGCACTTCTTTTATTTCATTGTTTCCTCCATCTCTATGAGTAGCTAAATTCTATTAGTACTCGGTCGAGATTATCCAAGGAAAATATAATTCATGATTTAATTTTTAGTTTCTCTTTCTCTTCCTTAGAATACTTTAGATTTATCCTTGAACTTTATTGGATTGAGATTATATTGTCGATATATAATTCTCATTCTTGTTTTCGTAATCTAATAACCGAGAGGTTTTGAATTCGAATCGATCATTTCAAGGATAAAGAGAGTTGAATGCACTCCTCAAGCGAGGATGACATAATTCTCCTGGATTGGAGTCAAATCCAATAGAGGGGTTCACTATGATAAAACGAGTTTTAGGGATTTTGATTCTAGAATGAAAGTTCGATTGATCAAACTAAACTCAGTTGAGCGTATCCTCGAGAGAGGTGTGTTCATAAATCAGGAATCTCCAGGGTCAAGTAATTTCTTAAGAGAATTAGAAGTTGTTCTTATTATATTTTATTTTCCAAGGTGATTCAAGGTTGAGTACTAGTCTTTAAACTCATCAATTTAAAATAAGATATTTCTCTTTCTTGCAATCAACCAACCACAAGTTTTATTTGATAAGATAATAGAGATTTTCCGAAGTAAGAGTACTCCACCGCCCGGGTCTATTACGACCTTGGTTTTTATAACCTATACTACATTCGATACGGTACACTTGCCGTCATCGTTTGTGGATATAGTTTTGTGCATCAGAAGGCTACCTTGAATATTTTGTCACATAGTTGACTAATGCTTATGATATTGCATTTCAACCACTCAACATAAGCTACATTGGTGAAGATAATAGCACCAACATGAATCACCCCATATCCTAGGGTTTGTCCACATCTGGAATTACGAAACATCACCTTGGGACTAAGCTTTCATTTGAAGTTTTCCAGCATACTTTTATCTCCAGTCATATGCCTAGAGCATCCACTATCCAGATACCACAATTGGTTTGTGGCAGTTATGTATATATCCTATAAAACAATCACTTGTTAAAGTGAACCCAGGTTGTCTTGGGTCCATAGTTCTTGACAAAGGGAGTTATAAAGGAATAAGTCGGTTTACTCATGAAGATCCTAGAGTAGGAGGTAGCTAATCATACCAACAATCCTTCATGAAGTGTCCTACCTTATGGCAACAATGACACACAAACCTGTTATATTTTTCTTTTCCGTTCATTAGAAGATCTTGAGAAGATGGCAGAGATGAATTTTGTGAAAAGCCATAGCTCCTTTCATTCTGAGTATATTCAGCCATATAAGGGTTAAAACGTCGAACATTATTTGACATACGTTGATTATTATTTGACGTATAGCTAGTCATATGTCGAATTAAATTACACATTTGTTCAATTCTATTCGACGTATTTCTAGAAGTATTCAATGCTTGTTGAATCTTTGGGTGATTTTGTCTGAGTGCATAGGTTGCTGAGTAGCTCCCATAGAATTTCTCTTTGTTCTAAAGGAATATGGGTCTCCTCCAACAACCTCTTTTTCTGATTATACTTTCTCTTATGAGGAGCTTTCCTTTTGATAGTTTTTGAGATAGAGGGAATATTTGAGTGAGATAACATAGCCTTTTTTCCCTTAGCATTAACAAAAACTATGAGATTCTTCCAAGTTGGAATTCTAGTAGAATCTTTCTCATTTGAGGCTTCAGCTCCCAGTCTAAGATTCTTAAATCTCAGAGTGAGATTTTTTGAGATGGACTTGAGTTGTTGGCTCCTTCCATTGAGGCTGTCCTCAAATGTTTTTGCCTTCTCTACTTGCTCTTTCAAGTTAATATTTTATAACTTCAGTGAGTGTATTTCCTTTCTGAGTTTATCATTCTCAACTCTTAATTCATAATTAACTACCACTGATTTTTCTTCATTTAATTTTTCCTTAAGAGATGAAATTTCTTCTCTAAGGAGTTTAATTTGTTTTATGCAGCAAGTTGATCCCGACAGAATTCCTTAGAAGTATTTTGAATTCATCTGATGTAAAATCGAAATTATTAAAGCAAGTTAACTCATCTTCCTGTTAAGAAAGATCCAATGTCATAAGACATTTTTCTTCATCCTTAATTTCTTCATTTTCAGAATAGGAGCTACTATCTTCATCAATTTCACTCCATGTATTAGCAAGGAAGCTTTTATCCTTCTTTTCATCTTTTCTTCTTTGATCATAATGCTTCTTATGATCTTTATTCTTCTTATGAATTTTGTCTTTGTTCTCTTCTGCACATTCTGGAGCAACGTGTCTAGGCTTCCTGCAAGAAAAGTAGATTATTTTTGTAGCAGGGGTTTTGTCATACCTTGGTTTAGTGTGACCTCTATTCCTTCTTCTAAAATCTTCAAATTTGATCCACTTATTAAATATTCTAGCTGGGAGACTCATTAGTTTATCATCCATGGCTGATCCTTCTTCACCAAATGCTTTAAGAGCAATGAATTTCTCCATTAAGAATGATATTTTTTCTCTTTGCTTCATTTTTGGTCTAGTCTTTAGTAGCATTTCATATGACTTGAGCTTTCCATGGAGTGCATCTATAGAACTTTTCTTATTACCTATAGCATCGCCGATAGACTAGATTATGGAATCCCATGAGCCTGTGAAACATATTAGAAGTTTATCATTATCTCAGTTAATGAGATTTCTTTGTCTGCCCTTCTTAGTTCACTAACTATTTGACGAAATCTTCAGTACATATCTGCCATAGATTCTTCTTGGCTTTTCTTGAATTTCTCATATTGAGAGATCAAGAGTGATCTCTTATCCTTTCTTTCATTTGAGCTTCCTTTAATAATTTTGGTAAGGGAATCCCATATATCTTTTGCTGACTGGCAGTCAGCTACCTTTTGGAAGATATCATCTGTCATTATTGAAACCAAAATAATCATGGCCTAGGCATCACTGGATTTGTCCTTCTTTTTAGCTCCTGTCCAGTCTGCTTTAGATTTGGGAATAGTTAGCCCCTTGTCATCTATGTAGGTAGGAGTTATTAGACCTATAATCAATAAATCAAAAATATCTTCAACAATTGAATACAGATACAGTTTTATTCTGAATTTCCATAATGAAAACATATCTAAATTACACATAAGGGGTCTTGTGGTTGCATGTTCTCGGAACTGTGTAGAACTCAAGATTGTTTTTGTGATCTCACAAGTAATTCTCAATTGAATGTTGATTAATCAAGGTGTTAGCCTTTACGATTTAACCTCCTTTTGATACCAATTGAAAGTGAGGGGAAAATGTTTGAGAATTATTCTAGAGGGGGGGGGGGGTGAATAGAGTTTTAAAGATTTTCAGCCACAATCATTCACAGATCGTGCCACAGTTGATTTGTCAAACAACAAAATTAATAAAATAGAAAATAATTAACACAACTATAAAGATCTATGCAACTAGAAGACACAAGATTTATATAGGTTCTCCATAATATTGGTTACGCCCTCTCTTCTACCCCTTGGTAGGTATTCCACTAAATAATGTTGAGTCTTTTGATAAGGAGACTCTTATATCTAATACACTGAATCTTTTGATAAGATGATTCTCAAAACCAATATGAATTCTGTGATAAGGGGATCTAAGGACCAACCGAGTCTTTTTATAAAGAGGCTCTTAGAACCAACTAAGTCTTTTGATAAGGAGACTCTTATAAGCAACTGAATATTTTTATGAGAGATACTAAAAACTTTTTTCAGGAATGGTAGATGCAGAAGCATAATTTTCCATAATGTGATCCTTTTTCAACAAAGCTCAGAAGGATCTGGTTCTTTGAAGCATGATGTGGATTCTTATTTTAACAACAACAGTAGTCAACAAATCCTCTTAAGTAGGTAAGACTTGATTCAATAGAGAGAAGATGAATCTTGTCTTTAGAGGAATCATGAAGTAGAAGATGAGACACCCCTTAGAGAAGATTAACCTTATATCTGAGAGAAGTGATCTTATCAGCTAGGATTTGGAGAGATCTTTTTCTAGAGGGAAGGATACATTTGAATCTTGGAGAGAAGAAGAGCTGATTCAGAATTAGTGCACGAATTCCTATGATCAAATATTTTAATTCTTCACATATACTGGCCTGCTGCAATTTGAAGTCCTTCTTAATTTGTGTCAATCAACATAATCACCTTCTTGAAATGAATCAATAACGACTAGAATTATATCTGAATTAGTGCATAGACTACTATGGAATTAATGATAGAAGTCTGTAGATATATCGACTTTCTGTTACTTGTGTGTCAAAAACTTGTCGACGTACATCGAATTGTTGAGTAAAGATAATTCAACGTTGGGTGAATACATGTTCTCTGAGCAGACTTTCCTTTTAAGCAGAACTCAATGCGGGGAAGGAACAATGTCATCAACATGCGTCGATTACTTCTTGATGCATAAAATCAACTTCTTGACATATATGTGGAATACTTCTCAATGTACAACCTTAGTCTTTGTCGATGTGTCTCAAATACTTCTCGACGCACAGAAGTATAACTTAGTTGATTCTTCTTCTTGAGTGCATTCTGAGTCTTTGGCAGTCTGCCTGATTATAACTTATGCTTATACATCATAGTGTCTGTTTATACATATTTAGGCATTTACCTACATCTCTTAATTAATATGTTATATCAAATCATAAGGGTTTTTTCAAACATACTTCACTGCCGAGGAGAAGGCTTGCAGGTTTGAGGTATGTCACCTCGCTATTGAGAAGAATCTGGCCATGAAGAAGCTGGATGAGACCAAAGCCAAGCTATCTAAGGTCGAGGCAAAGCTGCTGGAGCAGATCTCGTTCGATGTCTCCTTAGTAAGGCGCCATCTATTCACTTTTATTTGGAGTTTTTAGGAAGTTTTTTGACCTTGCTTGATTCACCTTCGCAGGAGGATGAGATTCATGCTACACAGCAGCTCTGAAAATTAGTGAAGTCCTCGACTGACAGCTAGACGGGGCTTGAGGCCACTTTGGTTTGACTTGCCGAGCTAGAGTTTCAGTCAGCTGCGGTGCGAGCTCCTGGTGAGGAGACTTCTGTGCCCTCGAGTCTGCTCACATGTCATCCTCCAAAGTCATGGCCATACGCCATGAGATCTCCCAAGGATGGTAAGTTGATGCTAGATCTCCTGGAGGAGGAAGGTTACCTGACCGAGGTGGGCTTGAAAAAGATGATGGACTACCTTCTGCCTGAAATCAATGCCACTTTGAACAACATGACCTCCAACTTTAGCATCAATGCAAGCTCCACTGCATGTGAGAGAGACTCCGACGACAACAACCTCACAGCAAGTCTTCTGGCGAATCCAAGGAAGAGGACCATATACTCAGTTTAGGTCGAGGTCCTTGGCGACAATTATGTTTTTGGGACTTATGTATACACAAGCGACTTTCACTATTGTATTTTTTGACAACCCAAATAGAATGATTATTTTTGATTGAATGATGTTTGTTTTCTCTTTTAAATCATGATATAATATAACTCGTATAGGATCACAGGATCACGCAAGCTGATAGATTGCTTGGCTCATAGGATCGTGTGAGCTGATAGCATGCTAGGCGCATAGAATCTCTCATGTTTATAGTTCCCTAGGCTCATTGGATCTCGCGAGCTGATGGCTTGTTAGGCTCATAGAATCTCGCATGTTTGAGAGCATGCATAGGTGATTGCAGGTGATTCGTTGATTTGCTCAAACTCAAAGCCTATCATAGGTTGTGATCATTATGTAGACTCATGACTTTATTGTCCCTCTGATAAGTCCCGACTCCCTCTTATCAATAAGTTCTCACCTTGAAAGGTGTTGGACGAATTGTGTTGGTGCTTGAAACTTATCGATAGATGATTTTTTTGAGAAGACATGTGAGAGAGGCACTCGAGGGGTCATTGACCAACATACAAGATGGAAGTTTATCTCATCTAACAATGTAGGGGCGTAGACTTAGGAAGACGCACTATGTACCAGAGGCGTAATCCCATCAACTTTTTGAACTTGGCGGGTGAGAGACAATCAAGGGGTTCATCGGCTAGCATGAAAGGGGGGAGCTGATCTCATCCGGCAATGCTGGGGCGTGGACTTAGGAAGATGAATAATGTACCCATGGTTTTGTCCCTTTACCATTTTGAACATGGCGCGTGAGAGAGGCACTCGAGGGATTCATTGGCCATCATGCAAGGGGGAGCTGATCTCTACCAACAATGGATGTGCATGGACTTAGGAAGACACATTATGTACCTGAGACGTTGTCCTATCACTTTTTTGAACTTAGCGTGTGAGAGAGGCACTTGAGGGGTTCATCAGGGAGAATGCAAGGAGGGATCTGATCTCAACCGACAATGCAAAGACGTGGACATAGGAAGATGCACAATGTACCCGAAGCATCGTCTGATCACCTTTTTGAACTTGGCGTGTGAGAGTGTCATTCTATGGGTTCATCGACCATTGTGCAAGGGGAAAGATGGTTTCGACTGATAATGTAGGGTGTGGACTTATGAAGACGTACTATGTACCCGTGGCATCATCCAATCATCTTTTGTGAACTTGGCGGGTGAGAGAGGCACTTGAGGGGTTCATCGGCCAGTATGCAAGGGGGAACTAATCTCGACTGACTATGTAGGGGCATGGAATTGAGAAGATGTGCTATGTGCCCGAGGTGTCATCTCATCATCCAACCAAGGGTAATTAGGTGCTATACAGATCTAACTGTTCTAGAAAACCTATGTGGGAGAATCAAAAGTCACAATATTGAGGAGTTTTCTTCCTGCCACTCAAAAGGTCGAGGAGATTAATTCCACCAGTTTAGAGGATACATAATATTCATAAATAATCTCATTGCACAAATTTGGCTCAAAGCTTCATTGAGTTGATAAATCTTGAAGACGATATAGCCGCATAGTCTAGGTGACTTAAATTTGATTGAATATTTGTTTCTTATAAATTATTTCAGACCATGACTGCAGAATCCCTCCTAGTAACCCAGCAGATGGGTGAGAAGAGCACTCATGGGTTCATCGGCCAACATGCAAGAGCGGAGCTGATATCGGCCGGCAATCCAGAGGCTTGGATTTAGGAAGAAGCACTATATGTACACGATGCACTATCCAATCACTGAACTGAGGGTTTCAAAGAGAGAAACAAAAGTTCATGTTCTAAACCACTTGCGAAGATGGGTTTTACCTTGATATGACATCAAGCTCAATCCTTCAAAACTTTCTTAGCTTAGTATTAATTGATAAATGAGTAAATATTTACAATCGAAATACCTTAATGAGTATCTGCTGCTCCATCGACATTAGGATTTCACAAGTAGCACCGCTTCAAGTCATCTATGCTCTAATTGTTCTCGAGGAGTTCTCCTTATGAACTTTGTTGGTGATATCATCTAGTCTTCAGAGCTTCTAGAACCGCGAATGGTCCTTCCCAATTTGAGTTGAGCTTGTCGATGATGGCAGATCTTCCTGCAGTATCAACTTTATTTACACGAGATCTCCCTTCTAGAATTGCTTGATTCGAATGTGCTTGTCAAAGTATCTCGCCATCCTCCGTTTAATCTCTCCCTACTGAGTAGTGAAGAGGTCCCGAATTTCTTTAATAATGAAGTCAAGGGAAAGCCTCTGCATTTCTTCATTCTCAAGATTCTACTCCTCTCTATGCCCTGCTTCCAAAACCCTTGGGCTCCTGACCTAGAACTCCATGGAAATAACAGCTTCTGATCCATGGAACAACTTGAAAGGAGTTTCACAAGTTAATGAGTTCAGAGTAGTTCTTATGTCCCAAAAGACCGAGGGAAGATGTTCCGCCCAACTCCCCTTTATGTTTTCTACCTTTTTCTTCAAGAGGTTGTGGATGAGCTTGTTAGCTACCTCCACTTGACCGTTGCTTCGGGGATGATGGATGGATGCAAAGCTAAGATCTTTCCCCAACTGACTATAAAAGCAAGTCAACTCCAAACTGGCGAACTGCAGACCATTATCTGTAATGATTGTGAGAGGTATCCCGAACCTATAAGTGATCTCTCCCATATGAAATTCTTTACTACCTGGGACGCGATCTTGGCTAGCGCCTTAACCTCAATTCATTTGGAGAAATAATTGATCATGAATATAATGAACTTTTTCTGATCACTCGCCCAAGGTAATGGTCCTATCAAGTTCATTCCCCATATAACAAACGACAATGGGACCATGATTGAATGAAGTTGCTGGGCTGGCTCCTACTGGAGTGGGGCATAAAGTGATGTCTCCCCATATGAAATTCTTTATGACAAATGATATCTCCCCATATGAAATATATTATTACCTGGGACGTGGTCTTGGCCAGCGCCATGACCTCGATCCACTTTGAGAAACAATCGATCATGTGTAGAATGAACTTTCTCTGACCACTCTCCCGAGGGAATGTTCCTAGCAAGTCCATTCCCCATATAACAAATGACCACGGGGCTTTGATTGAATGAAGTTGTTGGGATGGTTGCAAATGGAGTGGATCATAAAGTTGACACCTCTAACACTTCTTGGAGAAAATCTTTGCATCCTTCCCGATGGTAGGACAAAAGATGCCCTGCCTCAAAACCCACTACTCAAGAGTACGACTTCTAGAATGGTTCCCACATTCTCCGGTGTGAATTTCCTCTATGATTTGAGGGACCTCTGCCTCATTGATGCCTCTGGGTAGTGAACCAGAGAGAGTCTTTCGATACAAGTCACCATCATGGAGCATGTAGTAGTCTACCTTGTACCAAAACTTCCTTTCGTCCTCTATCTATGTTGGAGATTGGCAGTGGTGAGGAAAGTGACAATGTGTTGATCCAAGATGCATACCGATCAATTTCCATCAACTCCCCATCCTCGATGGATGGTAGAAATAACTCTACTATGGTACCCCTGACCCTTGGGCCATACTTTGCCAGCTGGTCATCCTCCGAATTCCCATCTCTAGGCACATGTTGTACAAAGAAGAATCAGAAGGAGCCAATCAAACCCTTCACCTTCACTAAGTACTACTGCAAGAATAACTCCTTCACTTTGAACTCCCCACAGATCTGGGATGCAATCACCTATGAATTTATTTGAGGTGCAATGTCTTGCACTCCCAACTCCTTGGCCAAGCGAAAGTCTGCAAATATGGCGTCATACTTGGCTTGGTTGTTTGTGATGGGGAAGAGAATCTCCATTGCTTGTTCGATCCCCGTTCCTTGTGGGCTCACCAAGACGATGCCCACGTCGAGGGAATTCCTTCCCGATGCTCCATCAACAAACATATTTCATAGTGTGCACTCTTAAGAGCTTGCTCCCTCCATGACCTCTACAGGGAAGTCAGCAAGGAAGTCAGCCACCGCTTGCACCTTCATGGACATCAGAGGCATAAAAGTGATGCCAAACTCACTAAGCTCTATGAACCACTTGGCTAGCTTGACTGAATGATCTACCCCTTCCATGATGTTGCGTATGGGATGGTCAGTCACTACCCTGATGGAATGTTCTTGAATATATGAACTTAGCTTCCAAGATGAGATGATCAAAGCAAAATCTAGCTTCTCAAAGACTTAATAACATAGCTCAGCCTTTTGGAAGACTCTGCAAACATAGTAAATCAGGAGTTGCCTTCTCCTGTCTTCTCGGACAACAACTGAGCTTACTGACTCCACTCCCACCCCTTAGTAAAGGATGAGGTCTTCTTCCTCTTTGGGTCCTTGCAGCAATGACAACTATGTTAACTGATGCTTCATGTTTTGGAAATCCTCCTCACATTCCTCCGTCCATTCAAACTTTTGGTTGTTCCAAAGAGTCTTGAAAAATGGAGAACACATTTCCCTGACCTTAGTTATGAACCTTATCAAACCTGCCAACCTGTCGGTCATGTGTTGCTCTTCTTTAGTATCTCTTAGTGCTGCCATCTCCATGATGGACTTCACCTTGTCAGGGTTGGGCTATACTCCTGCTGAAGTTAGAAGGTGTCCCAAGAACTTTCCCTTCTTAGCTCCGAAAACACATTTTGCCAGGTTGAGCCTCATATTGAACTTCAACAACATAGTGAAGGCCTCATTCAAGTCCTTGAGATGCTCTTGGATGCTTTTGCTCTTTACCATGATTCATCCACATGGAACTCCAATTTCCACCCTTCTTGTTTTTAATGATGCATCCCATCATCTGTTGGTAGGTTGCTCCTGCATTCTTCAAGCAGAAGGAAATCATCTTGTAGTTGTAACATCTATCATTTGTGATGAAGGAAACGTCACGAACGCTAGGAGGATGCATCCGAATATGATGGTATCCTGAAAAGGCATCAATAAAGCTCATACTAGAAATCAGACGGTTGGGTCAACCGACATGTCGATTCGAGGAAAGGGATAACAATCCTTGGGGCAAGCTTTATTAAGAAGTGAAAAGTCAATACACATTCTCCACTTCCTCCCGGTCTTCTTCACCATTACAACATTAAAGACACATCCAGGATACTGGATCTAATATACAAAAACCTGCATTGAGAAGCTTTCTGGCCTCTTCTCTAATGGGCTCGACCAAGGTAGTAGTCACCACTCTCTTCTTCTGCTTTATGGGGCAAACCCAAAGATCGAGATTTAAGCGATAACACACCACATCTACATCAATACCGGGTATGTCGGCGATACTCCATGCGATGATGTCAACTTTTTCCTAGATGCGCATCATGATCTTTTGCTTGTCCTTCTCCATCAACTCCCCGCTGACCTTGATGCTTCAAGGCCTCCTGCCTACAACTACCACTTCAACTTCCTCAACTTCCTCTGCCACCTCTACATGTGCCTCACCTTTTAGCACCTTGTCTACCTCCTCCACTTCTTCCTTCCAGTTGATGGTGTTGACGACATTAAGGTAGCATTCCTGGGCTACCTTGTGATCATTGTAGATCCGAATCTAGACCAGTACTAAGCTATATTTCATGCATTGATGATAAGAGGTGGGTACATATTGGGAGGCATTAATTAAGGGCCATCTGAAGATAGCATTGTAACTTCTCAGAGTGTCAACGATGACAAACAGACAGTTCTTTGAGGTTCTCCGAGAGTGACGAGAATCTCCACTCGTCCTACTACTTCCTTCCTTTCTCTTGAAAATCCATAGAGCGGTCCATCCAACGTCGTGGACCTCTTGGCATCCACCTTCATTTCTTCAAATGCCTTCTTGAAAATGACATTAGCGAAACTTCTGTTATCCATCAGCATCTGAGAAACTGTGAAGTTTGTGATCACTACCTTGATGAAGACAATGTCGTGAAATGAGTTCTCATTACCCTACATGTCCTCCTCGAAGAAGGTGGTTTCTCCCACAGGGGGATGCACTTGGGTGGTCAAAGCAACACTCTAACGGTAGATTGTATGGATACTGACCTTACGAGAGGCCTATACTCAAAATCCTTCATGAATGACGTTGATTCCTCAGCATGTCCCAGTGTCCACCCGGTCTTCTCACCTCCTTTGGGTCGGTGCTGGAACCAACTCACCATCAGTAGGAGCTCTGCACTGATGAACCCTCGACCCTCCTACTTGGGCTCTTCCTTTTTCCGCTATTCTTGCTCGCATTCTCAAGAACTCTAGGCATATAGAGGTAGCATTCCACTCCACTTGATGGAAATAACAGTAGGGAACAATGTTCCCCTGATGACACCTTGGGCGCTAGTTCCTTCCCTGATGTCGATCTCCCTGTTGAGCTATAAGACCCCTCCTCTCGGAAGGTGAGCATGGCCGAGGGGAGTCTTATGCCCAGAACAGTCGCCTTGCGGTAGTACCAACTCACGGGTTAGCATCCATTACAAGACACCTATCCTACCGACAATCTTCTAATATACGCAAGCTAGCCACACGATGCATAAGAATATAAGCATGAAATCCAACATCACATTAATAATATAGAGTAGTCCACAATGATAACAATAATTTTCCAAATATTACATGTCCAAATATAAGCAACATCATACAAATGCGGAAGCTCTCAAAAATCTCACATCAACTACATGAGAAGTTGAAATGCACTGCGTCATCCTGTCAGGTCCTGCCCCTGGCCTGGTGGTCATCCTAAAATGATGTGGTACGACGACCATTAGTCAAAAAGACTAAGCAGTTTCAGCATCCAATCCGGCGATGACTCCTAGGCACCGGGCAGGAGAATGGAAACAAAGTCTACAATATAAGCAATAATATATATGTATGCAGGCAGCTGACAAGTCGGAGTATCATTTCGTACTAGCAATTATTATTCTATGAGCAAAATCATAATCAATTCTAATGACTGCAACAATAATAATGAGCAAGTAAGAGCAACATAAAAGCACAGAAAGCACAGTACAAAAGTAACTTAACTTATAAAAATGCCCATACAAATTTATAAGTTTTGGATCTTGTCTATTAGTAAAAGTAACTCATCATATAAAAGAGCCCATATTAATTTATATGATGAAGATTTGTTTATGCGGTGCGATGCAATGCAATGTATGATGAATGTTGACGCTGCCATGATTTACTCACACCACTCTATGTCAACATTGACCTTTAGTTCTGACTTTTTGAGGGTAGCTAACCTCTCAGGCATCTCCCGTCGTGGTCAGACGGTGGTAGTGGAACAGTATTCTTCACTACTAGGTGGGCATGCAAACTACCAGGCCTTGGCCTTTCGTATGCCTCGACGCTAAATACAATGGAGAAAGCGCGGACTCTTCCTCAGCTAAAACCATCGAAGTCTTAATAGCACAAGGAAAGGGTCATCATGAAAACGTTACCAAGACACCAGCTAAGCTGGCCCACTAGACCACAAACCCACTGCCCTAGAGTCTATCTGCCAGCTTCCGTTAGTGTGACAACCGGTAAGCTCGTAGGCTCGCCACAAGTAATCCTCCAACCAGGATCAATATGCATAGTGTATACCAACACTCCTGAACCCATGTGTAGCAACGTGCCTCCAGCACCCAAGGACTATAAACTGAGTCCTTACCATTACACACTAGGATATAATCATATCCTTTAAACTACATTAGACCGCCACTACTATTAGTATCGAGACTTCATTACCCAAAAACCCTGGGAAATAACTCTAGTGCAGTGGAGGGTGTAAGACATATGAATGGCTCCTCATGATCCAATAAGACTACTTATGCGTCTAGTGATATAACAGAGTCACTAAATAAGTTTCACTATACATTCTATATCAACTCACCTTGGGTTTGCCAGGGTTAATATAGATTCATACTAATCCATCAATCCCCAACCACACCACCTTACATCTGATGAGTCCAGTTTATATAGTGATTTCCGGACTCATCTGGGCTAGTTTTCATGCACTTGCACTTCACTTTAGGCCTATATTCAATTCTATTTGATCACGTTGCCCATTTCATTGCTTAGTGCACATTTATGCCCATTTTGGTGTGATTTCATGTATTCCTGTGGTCTAGTATATTTTCATGCAGGTCCAAGGGTTGTGCGTCACTCGGGATGGGTTCTGGGGGATTTTCGGTCGAAAAAGCCATTGGTCGTGCGTTTTCCTTCGCGCACGACCAGGCGCACGACCACTGGTCGTGCGTTAATTCCCTCCCCAGATCGAGCGACGACACACGATCATTGGCCTTCTTCGCGCACGACCACTGGTCGTGCGCCGCTGACCGTGCGCTATTTTGCAGTTCAAGCCTATGCTACAGGTTCTTCGCGCACGATCAGAGGCATTCCTTCGCGCACGACCATTGGTCATGCGCCGGATCGTGCGCGGTGTTTTTTTCCTACTCCTCCTATAAATAGGCAAGCGCGATTTTAGGTCGGGATCACTTCAGTCTGCCGTTTTCCGCCTATTTCGGGGGGTTCCGACTCCTCCAGCGCCGCCCACCTTAGGGAGGATCTCCGGGCAAGCTTTCAACGCCAAATCGTCGATGGAGCTTCCTCTTGGCCTCCTCCTTCATCCTTGGGCTTCAATAAGGGAGTCAACCTTGCCTTCTTCTTCAAGATTGGAGCAGCTTGTGATCATTCCTCCGGTTCGTGACACGAAGAAGACGGGTCCACTGGAAGGTAGTGACAACCTTCTCTACCCCGGACGCAATTGAGGACCGAGCTTGGATGCGGATTGACAACCCGACGATTCCTTTCGTGAATCCTCAACAAGACTTCAGAGTCGGTCAATTTCGCACACTCACCTCCTCTTGTAGTTGATAATTTAGTTGGATTTCTTATATGTTTGATGAAGTATACTTTTATTTGTTAATATTAGTATGAAATCATGTCTATGTGATTGAGTAATCTTGTTATATTTTCATTTGAGGTGTGCCTTGTGGTGTGGATTGTTTGTTGTGTTGTGCCGCCCTAACAATTGTTAGTGGTGTGCTTTGCGAAGAGGTGCTTGCGACCCTCATTCCACCATTCTCTCCGCTCCATCCGTGAGCCTACTCGTCCATCCGCCTAGCGATCCGGTGCATTGCGGCCCGTGTAGTCTTCCATCCCGCCTGGCGAAGCAGTGCGCTCAAGGCCTGCATAGGAGTAATCGTAGCTTTTTATTTTGTTTTCCGCAATCCAAACCAAGCCTCCCGCAATCCATCCGACCTTAAGGACTTCGATCTCAAGTCCTTCCTCAAAAGTAAACTCCACCTTACTGTGTTCCTTCCGAGATCGATACTCGGGGATTTACTCCTCGTTTTATATTACTTGAACGATCGGTACACTGCCGTTTCGTGCCGCAGTCGAGCTACCGCCTATAGCGGTGTGCGAGATTTGCGCCATCAAGTTTTTGGCGCCGTTGCCGGGGAACACGGACGTGTGAGTTTGCTGGAGAGGGAGACAAGAGATAGAAGCCCTTGTGCCCTTTGTTTATACCATCTTTTGTATTTCTTATTATTTAAGTAGCATCTTTTAATTTTTTGTTTCTAATCTTTATTTGCAATTTTTCAAAAGCAGGTTTTCAATTTTATTGTGTGTGTATAGTTAATTCTTGCTTAGAATATTTCTATTGGTGAATTATCTTCCTTTGCACCATGTTTGCTTATCTAAATATCCGTTGCAAATGGTGTGGGGATGCTAGGCTTTCTAGTGATGAGTGCCCCACTGAAGATGGTGGACATAATTCTCGTGGTTCAGTGCATGAAGCATCGTTTTCCTACGACACTTCATACACTGTACCCAAGTCTTATGGTCACTCTTCTTCGCCACTTCCATCATTTTTGTATTCCTCGCTGGCCCCGCAAGGACTGACGAGGAATAGAAAATTATGTTTGTGTTGTCATAGCACTGAGCATTCATTGAAAGACTGTGCTGAATTCCAGCGCCAGTTGGAGATGGATGATGAACCGGATGTCCGTGTTTGTCCATCCACCTCTCATTTGGTTGCCCCTTCTGATTCTGATGATGAGTTCACAGTACCACCTTGTCTATGGGGGACTGCTGCAGATATTCCCATCAGACTTTCAACTGCTCAGTTTGATGACGTGGTGGAGATTCCTCTCCCTTTGCGTTCATCTCCTCTTTTGGATTCACCCCCTGAGGAACCTGTTTATATATTCCCTGATGTTAGTACCGTTGTTCCTCCTCTTTCTTTGCAAGAATTTTCTATTCCTATTCCTTTTGAGTTGGTTGATGATGTTGTGCAGGAGGTTCATTCGGAGCCTGAGGTTGCATCAAAGTGGGATGAGGATGTTATTCTCTCCGATGGGGAGTGTGACTCCTTGGCACTCGATGATGCGCCGAAGTGGGATGAGGAGGATTCCTCTTCTGATGAGGAGGTTTGTACTTCCTTATTGGATGAGGAGGTCCACCTCACCATAGAGGACCTTGAGCTCCCGAATTCCCCTCACTATGACTCATATGACACCGGCAGTGATCTATGTTTGGATCCTGCTGGGAGTGAGACCGGGACCACTCCCCCAATTTTTGATTATTTAAGTCATTCTTCTCTTTTATTTCCTAACCCCCTTCTTCATCTGAGCCTGTGCAGGTTGAATCTTCGCAGGTACCCCAGGAGGACTTGGAGCATTTTGCTTAAGTCAATGATGTGAGCATCCTCTTATGTGAGGAGGTTGATCCCCCCTCCGTAGAGGAAGCTCCACTCATTACCTTTTCCTCCTGCCACCTTCATGGAGACGATACCTTGCTGGGCAAGGATGTTTTTGGTGAGTTGAGTGAGGATATTTCCTCCTCCACTTACATTCTCTACCCTCTACCTGTGAGGAGCAGGTATCTATATTTAGGTAGAGGGGTGACTGCTCTGTCTCCGTATCGGTACCCGCTACCGATGCACATATTAGAACAGTTACCTGTGCACTTTTCTTTTCATAGGCCTATAAGCTAGAACTATACAAAACCTGAATAAGTTGTGCTGGGATGACAATAACCCCAGTAGTTATCTTACTTTTATTGCATTTTCATTTTCCTAGTTAGAGTAGTTAGTTAATTTCTGTTCAGTTTTAGAATTTTTGGTTTCTTTTTGTTTTTGCGGAGCTCACCCCTGCAGGTCATTCCTATGGAAGGCGGTGGTCGCGATTCTTCGTATGGCGGAGGTGCGGCTTGGTCTTGTTCTACACGCGTCTTCTGGTATGCTCACTTGCTGAGCATTGGGTACCCTCTTCCCCCAACTTTGTTTTAGAATATCTTAATACATAGTTTAAGTCTGGGGGAGAGCTAGTATCTGTTACCCAATGCACGTGCACACTGCATATGCATACTAGAAGCTTTTATTGATTTATTTTGTTTAGATCATTGCATCACACACCACTTGCACCTACTTGAGCGTGTGCTTAGCTGTTTGCGTGCCGCGAGTTAAACTCATTTCTTGAGCAAGGTTCGGGCAAATCATTGTGCTGGCTTTTAAATTATATAGTGGAGTAATATGTTGACTCCGGTGTTCCTAGTCTAATGCTTTTGTGAGCATAGAGATTTGTGTAGATTAGATTCCTTTTTATACTATTAGTCTTATACATTTCTATTAGTGTAAATAATGTTTGCTCTACTCAAATGGTGAATCCTGTTTGAATCAAAAGGTAGCATATGGGTGTGTGTAAATTATCGCTAGACGTGTATTACTTATGTCGGGAGGAAGGATAACCTTTCTCGGTGACTAAGAACTCGTCCCAAGCGAATCTTGAAGCATTGGCATAGGATAATTCTGTTGCGCAAGAATGACGTAGGCCATCATTTTGGCCCGGTTGAGCCTTTGTGCCAATCCTGATATCTTATCCTCGTTAGCCCATTTGTGCCTACCCCATCCCTTTGATTCAGCTCCACATTTTATTCCACCAAAACCAAAAAGCCGATCCTAGTCACATACCCAAAGTTGAGCTTTAGCTGTTTTCACATTTGTATTTTGGAATGTTGATGTGGTGATGTTAAATTTGGAGATGTGGTTGTATTCCCTTGAACATTTGCTGAATTTAAAAAAAATATAAAATTAGAAGAAGAAATGAAATGAGAAGAAAAGAAAAGAAAAATGAGAATGAGTTTAATTGAAAATCTATTTGAGATATGTATTTTGGAGTAGGCGGTGCACATACCCATGCGTTCAGGTCCAAGTCTGGGGGTATGGTGCATCCGCGCGTTTTTGTAGCTGCGGGGATAGAGTTATTGTTTAAGCTCATTTGGGTTGGGTGCTTTAAGCCGTCCTGTTTATCATTGTTTACCTCACCGTAACCCAAGCCTCATGAAAAACCTTAAGTCCTACCGACTCACGCTATGAACTAATCTAGTGCTGTGGAGAGAATGTGACCGGGCGAGCTTATGGTCTCCGACACCGATGGATTTCGGTGGAGTTTGTCCCAAACCCTAGCCTGGGCAATGCTCATCTCAGCGTGTATTTTACTTTCCCCGTATGCATGACCGATTGATTCACCGTGATTCACATTTTTGAGTAGTAGTAATATTTATTTACTCCATTAGAAGCATATAAACTATGTGTATAATTAGAAACCTTATCCACTATTTCTCTATGCACTTGGGTATGCGACTTCGCATGGTACTCCTCAGTGTAATTTTAAGCTAGCTATTTATTTTTCCCCGCCTGCTTAGGATGTGTTTGCTCGGGACGTGCAAACAGGTAAGTCTGGGGGTGTGATGAGTCCAGTTTATATAGTGATTTCCGGACTCATCTGGGCTAGTTTTCATGCACTTGCACTTCACTTTAGGCCTATATTCAATTCTATTTGATCACGTTGCCCATTTCATTGCTTAGTGCACATTTATGCCCATTTTGGTGTGATTTCATGTATTCCTGTGGTCTAGTATATTTTCATGCAGGTCCAAGGGTTGTGCGTCACTCGGGATGGGTTCTGGGGTATTTTCGGTCGAAAAAGCCACTGGTCGTGCGTTTTCCTTCGCGCACGACCAGGCGCACGACCACTGGTCGTGCGTTAATTCCCTCCCCAGATCGAGCGACGACACATGATCATTGGCCTTCTTCGCGCACGACCACTGGTCGTGCGCCGCTGACCGTGCGCTATTTTGCGGTTCAAGCCTATGCTACAGGTTCTTCGCGCACGATCAGAGGCATTCCTTCGCTCACGACCATTGGTTGTGCGCCTGATCGTGCGCGGTGTTTATTTCCTGCTCCGCCTATAAATAGGCAAGCGCGATTTTAGGTCGGGATCACTTCCAGTCCGCCGTTTTCCGCCTATTTCGGGGGTTTCCGACTCCTCCAGCGCCGCCCACCTTAGGGAGGATCTCCGGGCAAGCTTTCAACGCCAAATCGTCGCCGGAGCTTCCTCTTGGCCTCCTTCTTTTATCCTTGGGCTTCAAGAAGGGAGTCAACCTAGCCTTCTTCTTCAAGATTGGAGCAGCTTGTGATCATTCCTCCGGTTCGTGACACGAAGAAGACGGGTCCACTGGAAGGTAGTGACAGCATTCTCTACCCTGGACGCAGTTGAGGACCGAGCTTGGACGCGGATTGACAACCCGACGATTCCTTCCGTGAATCCTCAACAAGACTTCGGAGTCGGTCGATTTCGCACACTCACCTCCTCTTGTAGTTGATAGTTTAGTTGGATTTCTTATATGTTTGATGAAGTATACTTTTATTTGTTAACATTAGTATGAAATCATGTCTATGTGATTGAGTAATCTTGTTATATTTTCATTTGAGGTGTGCCTTGTGGTGTGGATTGTTTGTTGTGTTGTGCCGCCCTAACAATTGTTAGTGGTGTGCTTTGCGAAGAGGTGCTTGCGACCCTCATTCCGCCATTCTCTCTGCTCCATCCGCGAGCCTACTCGTCCATCCGCCTAGCGATCCGGTGCATTGCGGCCCGTGTAGTCTTCCATCCCGCCTGGCGAAGAAGTGCGCTCAAGGCCTGCATAGGAGTAATCGTAGCTTTTTATTTTGTTTTCCGCAATCCAAACCAAGCCTCCCGCAATCCATCCGACCTTAAGGACTTCGATCTCAAGTCCTTCCTCAAAAGTAAACTCCACCTTACTGTGTTCCTTCCGAGATCGATACTCGGGGATTTACTCCTCGTTTTATATTACTTGAACGATCGGTACACTGCCGTTTCGTGCCGCAGTCGAGCTACCGCCTATAGCGGTGTGCGAGATTTGCGCCATCAAGTTTTTGGCGCCGTTGCCGGGGAACACGGACGTGTGAGTTTGCTGGAGAGGGAGACAAGAGATAGAAGCCCTTGTGCCCTTTGTTTATACCATCTTTTGTATTTCTTGTTATTTAAGTAGCATCTTTTAATTTTTTGTTTCTAATCTTTATTTGCAATTTTTCAAAAGCAGGTTTTCAATTTTATTGTGTGTGTATAGTTAATTCTTGCTTAGAATATTTCTATTGGTGAATTATCTTCCTTTGCACCATGTTTGCTTATCTAAATATCCGTTGCAAATGGTGTGGGGATGCTATGCATTCTAGTGATGAGTGCCCCACTGAAGATGGTGGACATAATTCTCGTGGTTCAGTGCATGAAGCATCGTTTTCCTACGACACTTCATACACTATACCCAAGTCTTATGGTCACTCTTCTTCGCCACTTCCATCATTTTTGTATTCCTCGCTGGCCCCGCAAGGACTGACGAGGAATAGAAAATTATGTTTGTGTTGTCATACCACTGAGCATTCATTGAAAGACTGTGCTGAATTCCAGCGCCAGTTGGAGATGGATGATGAACCGGATGTCCGTGTTTGTCCATCCACCTCTCATTTGGTTGCCCCTTCTGATTCTGATGATGAGTAATTATCCAGAGAGGATTTCAAGATCTAAGTTTCTGCTATCAGCACCCCAAGACTACATCACTCTTTTCTAGGTCAAACATTTAAAGTGACAAATCCTTCAAACATCTAATTCAAATGTCCAAATATTTTTTACGAATGACCAAATATTACCTAAGGGTTAAGCCAGAAGAATTTGGACACATTACAAAGTGTTTTGACACCATTAATTTCATTAATATCTTAGTGTGACACTTGCTAGATTTTTCTTTAAACATAGGAAAATTATACTCCATATATTTTTGGAGTCATTCCCGAGGTGATGATACTATCATGTATCGAATTTCATGGTATTTAGGTAACTATCCGGAGAGAAACACAAGAACTAAATTTCTACTATTTGCACCCCACGCATGCATGACCGTTTTCCAGGTCAAAACAATTAGGGTGACAAATCTTACAAATCTCTAATCCAAATGTCCCAATATTTTTTTATCACAGACCAAATATGGTCTATGGATGAAGCTATACAAATTTGGGCATTTTACAAGATGATTTAGCCCAATTAATTTCACTAATATCCCTTGTGTATAAGATCCAAATAATTACAAAACTATAAGAAAAAGTTCATTAAATATTCTCAAACATTTAGGGGTGGTTTATCATCATATTAGTATTGCATGTACAAATTTCATGGCAATCACATGTGTATTCAGAGAAATATACAAGAAATATGTTTTTCCTACGATTGGTAACACAGGAATTTCAAAATGAGATCTAGGGAGCTACAGTGCACCATATATTTTGTAACAACCCAATTCTGGAAAGATCTTTCCAAGGGCTACAACTTTTATGTTGAGCTCGAGGTCTAGATCTAAGCGTAGCATGCCTAAACATTGGCTCGAACCTGACTGAGAAAAGGTGACATTTTTTAATATTTAAGCTATAATCGATTTTTGGTCTGCAGATAGCAGATTTGCACGAATCTGGAAGCAAATTCTATGATTCCTGGTCATCTTCATCCTCTAGACGACGAATACGAGGTGACCAACCACTTGTCCTTCAATACTCCATCTACAGACCACCGTTCTTCATGATATCAAATCCTATAGCTTCGATTTGGAGAGATGAGTTGACTGAGACCCATTTCATGGCAAATGATTTCCTAGAATGGGAGATCTAGCATGAGCTTTTCCCATGAATTTCTCCATCGATTGTTCTGAAATTGGGCTCAATTGAGTTTGATATCTCTCTTAATTTGATATAAGATACTAGCACCAAAGGAGTAGAGCGGGAACTCACATATTCAAGGCTTTTGATCGAGTAAATCTCCTAGTTTGCATGGTGGTTGTTGTCTCCGACGACTTTGCTCCAAATGCAGCTCCTGAGCTCAGTTTCATCAGGAAAACTGCTGGCTCGGCTGCTTGAGAGGTGAGGAGTGCAGTTAGAGGTTCAAATGAGTGAGGGTAGTGCTGAAATCGGGAAAGCCATTGTTCGGCTGGGAGTTAATGGGAAAACATTTCCCATGCTTTGCAAGGACAACCATGTACCATGTGTCCACCTTCTAGACGCCAAATGTCACCTCACAGCCTTGGGAATATGCACAAGGTATTGTCATTAATGGGGCCTTGCCACTGCCTATTTGGAAGATAAGAGGATTTTATATTTTATTCCAGCATATCTAACGCTTCCAGTCGATATGGAGCTTCTCCAGTCGATATGGAGCTCCTCCAGTAGACATGGAACTTATTCTCATTGACAATGCTACCACCAGTGGTAACATCTACTGCGTGGCATTATGTCTTCTTGTCGACCTGTGTAATGTTACCTATTCTTGTCGACATGCTATTTCTTCTTGTCTATAATGCTACCACCACCGGTAACCTCTACCACGTGGTGCTATCTCTTCTCATCGACATATGTAGTGTTACCTATTCTCGTCGACATGCCATATCTTCTCGTCGACAACGCTACCCAGCAGTAACATCTACCGCATGACGTTATCTCTTCTCGTCAACATGTTCAATGTTACCTATCCTCGTCGACATGCCATGTATTCTCGTCGACAACGCTACCAACAGCAGTAACATCAATCGTGTGGCATTATCTCTTCACGTCGACATATGTAGTGTTACCTATTTTCGTCGACATGCCATGTCTTCTCATCAACAACGCTACCGCCAACGGTAACATCTATCGCTCGGCTTTAGCATCCTGCAACCAGTTTTTATTTTGATTCTTTACCATTGGGAAGTGTGGTGTTACCCCCACTCATGTTGATCACGACTCATTCATGGTAACCTTAAGGCCTTAGGACTACTACCTAGTCCAAGCCAACCCAAAGTGACACATGTCACCAAAAGGGGGTCGAGTTCAAAATGGGATGTTACATGAGCAATCTTCATAGCCTCCCGAGGTGGAGACTAATTTTGTCTCCTTCCTCTCGATGCCACCTCTTGGGAGTTAAAACAAGTTCGTGAAACACATTCCCAGTCCCATGGGATGAGGTCTTCCTACCAGCATCCACGACGGCCTGCTCATTGGGATCTGAAACCTCATATCAGGTCCTTGAGGTCCTTGAGGTTCTGGAGCCACCAATGGCCTTCTCTGCTCCTCATGCATCCTCTACTCTAACCACCTTCACCATCCAGGGCCCTTATACCCTTAGCCCCATCCAGCCTCAGATGCGAAGCTAAGAAACTATTATTTGTAGCTTCTCCTTCAATAAATCAACCAGCTTGATCGATTAGGTTCTCCAAGGACACTAGCGGATCTCATCTCACCTCGAGCTTGAACACGCCTTCTTGCAAGCCACACATTTATGCTAACTACAACGTAAATCTGTCCACCTCTTGAATGCCCTGGACTTCCACCTAGAAGGGGTTACTGTAAATTCCCAACGTATCTCGTGGCCCCGGCTTAAGAAGGACGAAATTCGAAGGCCCTGTCCTCCTCTTGGACATATCAAAATACAACATTAACTTGCGACGCAGATCCTCAAAATTGTAAATTGAACTTAGAGATAATTAATGCAACAAGTCCCTCGTCTTCCCATTGAAGGTGATCGCAAAAAATCTGCACATAAATGCAACAATCATGGTTCGACATATTTGAACCACTGCAGGTGCTAAAGTGGTCATCATTCCCCATACAATAAGTCAGGTCTGGCTCATTGAACCCCTAAGTGTTGGATCTATAGGCGCCCTTTGGGGGGGGGGGGGGTGAATAAGGGTTTTAAAAACTTTAAAGTATAAGTGAAATTATAGATATATGTTGAATATATTTTATGAATTATTTCACTCAAGACAATGTTTTATGCTTTTATGAGATAGTAATGCTCAAAGCAAGAGAGATGGAGATTCAATTGCTACCGCCAGTGACAGAAGTTACTGCCCAGCGTTAGTGACAGAGAACTCCCTTTTTGTTTAGATTTCAAGAATCAAAGAAAACAAATCAATACTGGAGAAAATGATAATATTATTGCTTTAATAATGATTATAAAACTTGATCCCAATGACGATTGGAATTGAGGCATATGTAAAAACACTTTTAGTTTTCTATACCGACCCTTCTCCCAAGGGCTGGTTGGCTCTAGCCTATCTCTCCCAAGATGAGGCCTCAAAATGCCCCTTAGATCTAACCCTAGACCTAGTCGCCACACCCATGCAACAAATTCTCCCTTGTCCTCGCAAGGCCTCAGTCGCCAACACGGGCGATTTTCTCTACTGATAAGTAAGAATAAGAGATATATGATAAAAACTAAAAACATCAAAAGACTCCATCAAAGATTAAACTTGAAGATGATGTAGGCGTGTTCGACCTGTCTTCAAGTTCTTAGCATTCCGGAGCATTGATGGAGTTCTCTTGGTCGCGGTAGAACTTGCTATATATGAGTCACGTTGTCATTCCATTCTGGACGATATAGCTCTCTCGATGATATTTCCAATTAAGTCGCAGCTACCGCCAGCCTTAGTGTTATCGAACTACTTTAGCAGCAGATCATCATAGTGATAGAGAATCATCGTCTTTAGTTTTTGTACTTATGGGGGCTTGAGAGATGAAGTTCCTGTACACTATAAACATATGGAAAGTATGATCAAATAAAATGAGATTTGTTATTCGCAAACCAAGAGATGTGGAAAGCATGTTCCAACAAACTCCCCCTTTTGATAATAACAAATCTTCTTAGAAAGAAATCATTCAAATATAAGAATTGTGGTTATAGAAAAGGATAAGCGTGATAATATGCATATGCTCCCCCTATATATGCTCCCCCTATATGAGTGCTCCCCCTACATCAAAGCATCCTATGTATTTTACTCCCCTTAAGGGTGAATTTCATTCAAAGTTATTCTCCCCCTTTTGGTATTATCAAAAGAGGGTGGAGAGAAAAATATATCATTTACAGTGTAATATATTCATAGAGAAGTGAAAGAGCATAACAAAGATATATGACTTAGTGATACCACATGGTGAGTGAATAAAAGAAATTTTAGTTGAAAGAGTGAAGCACCAATAGTTTAGTAAACAAGATCACTTGTTGGGTAAAAATTATTCATGATCGAGTTTTCAAGTAGTAAAAATAGTGGAAAGCATGTCGAAAGATTTTGTAAAGACTACATCTTTATAAGAGTTTGAAGCAATGTAAAGAGTAAGAGTTTTAGTCTAGTAGAAAATACATGTTATCAATTGATTGAAGGCCAAGATCAAATATCACTTGTTAACAAAACATAATAACACTTGTTTAGAGAGTAAATAATCAAGATTGAGCATACAAGGTGTAGCGGAAAGTGAGTTTAAAAAAAGATGTTAGCATGATCGACTTTATAAATATAAGATAGAAATATACAATGTTTAAAATTCATAAAGCAAGAAACTTATACATTGTTGAGATCATGCAATGTTATCTAGTGCATCTACTAAGGATTGTAAGAAAATGTAGATATGCATTTGAGTCCAATACTCATGAATAAAAGTTTTATAAGAGATAATGATGTGTACAAATAGTGTTTTTGATAAGAGTATACAAATAATTTAATCAAAACACATGATATGTATAATGGAATAAACACAACATTATTGAAAATACAATTTTAGAATTACTTCCACCCACAAAGCTAAATATCTTTTCAATGCACATGAAAAAATAGTACAACTACCAAGGTGCCCTGGACACACAACGCTTATGAAGACTTATCAGGGTGTAAAGTGGTTCTTGGGGGATCACATATATTGTGTTTTCTTTTATTTTAGTTGTGATCCAGTGTACAAGAAGAAGTAGTGTATAAAAGAGTTTGCATAAGACACTTTATAATTCTCTCCAAGCTGCTCTACCTCACAATGCTCATTAAGACTTATCAGGAGGGTGAGTAGTGCTTGGTGGAGTTATCTTTATCAATTATTCAGTTGAATTTTAGCTTAATGACAAAGGTCTCCAAATTCACTTGATTTTTTTGCAAACATAGAGTTTTGAAAGAACACACTTCTTCAAATATGGGTGCATGAATGAGATTTTCATTGTGGTGTAGGTAGACTAATCACACAACCAACAATGTTAGGTTGTTACACTACACAATCATGCAATAGTAAGATTAAAATCATAGGTAGATTTTCAAAGATGTCAGTGAGTAAACCATTATCAAATATAAAACATTACTCATACTTAGAGGCATGCTAAGTAATCTTACACATGATTTCTATAATCAATTTTATTGCACATTACTAGATAATGTTCAAGGAATGACACAAAACAATGTTTTAAGATACTTGAAATTAGAATTTAACATTGTATTTTAATCTTGAAAAGATAAACCTAATTATCCTTGAAACATTTCAATGAATAACAATCAGTTTTTATAATTTTTTGAATTTTTAAGGACAATATCAAAAACAATTGAAAACATATTTTTTGTGTTTTTAGTTTGTTTTCCAATTTTGTAGTTGATTTTTGAAATATATATATATATAAACCTAATTTTGTTTGGTTTTTATTTGTTTTTCTGATTTTTTGTTATTTTTAATCTTTAGAGAAAGCAGGAAATGAATATAAATACAAAACTTTTAAAAATAAATAGTAACCGGGAGGGGTAACAACTTACCGCCGCACGCTAGTAACAAAAGTCGTGTTTTCAGGAAAATGTGTGTTTTTGAAATTTTTCGACTGATTATGATTGTTCAGTGTAGGGGCTATGTATTAGAGCAAAGCAATCGGGCAAAAATACACACAATATGCGGGTTTGTTGTTTTTAAGCTAAGATGTCCAAAACCCATAATTCTAGACTAAGTAAAGCAAATCGTGCATCAGGTAGAGACTTGGTAAATATGTCCATAAGTTGGTGTTGGAACATGGTCTTCCGCATCTCCTAGGTTTGAGAATAACAAATCCTATGTGTATTTGATCTTGTGTGTTTAAGTGTGCAGGATAACAAAGCCCACATGACTCAAGGATTACATAAGAAGGTTGCCCCCAAAGTTGAGCCATCAAAACCAAAACACATACTAGAGCTGGCGGTAGTACTAGCGCAGGCGCTAGCTGCCGTTCGACGAACTGTTAGCGGCGCTCGACGAAATTCTCATCATGGCGTTCGACAAAACTTTGCTCGATGAATTCTTAGCGGCGTTCGACGAATTCCTGTTCGACGAATTCCTGTTCGATGAAATATTGGCTCGAAGCGAAATTGTCGGGAGAACTTATAGAAGGAGATAGCGCCCGACAGTAGCTGATAGCTCCGACGGTAGCGCAAAGCAATAGAGGAAGGCGGTCAGCTTGCTTGAAATGAAGGATTCTCACGCGGAGAATATTTCCTAAACTGGGATAGCGCCGATGGTAGCGATAGCGCAGGCACTAGCTCCAAGGCTATAAAAAGGACCCCTTGGATCCGCCTTCTTCATCCTCTTGAGATCCAGAATTCCAGAGCTTCGTGCCACATCATAGAGAGGAAGTTTCAGAGAAATACTCACACAAATCTATAAAGACTAAAGGAGATCCGTGGAGAAGATTTCAACACGCATCATCATCGTGACGAAAGACCGCATCGACTACGATCACACTCTGCGTCTTCATCTACTTCTCCAAGAGATCCACATAGAGGGAGTTTTACATTATTGTCTTTTTATTTCACATCTTTTCTGTAATCGTTTAGTAAATTTGCCTCGTATTGGCGACTAGGTCTGGGTAAGACATAAGGCTGAAATTCGCCTCGTGTTGGCGACTAGGTCTCGGGTGTAGGTCTAGGGGGTGCTCGAGGCCATATCCGGGGAAGGGTTGGCTAGTGCAGCTTGAGGCCGTATCCGGGGAAGGATAGGCTAAAGCCAACCGGTTCGTGGGGATACGAGTCGGTATAGAAATCAAAAAGAGTCTTTCTATTAACTTTGATTTCTAGCTTCGATAAGAGATCAAGTTTTGTAATCATGCTCCACAAGTTAATAAAATCATGTCTTTACTTTTACTTCACTTGATTTGTCTTGATCTTCTCTAGTTTAATAATCAAAGCTTTTTCAAAGTTATTCAAAAATATTATAAGTTTTTAAAACCCTTATTCACCCCCCTCTAAGGGCGCCTACCGATCCAACAAGTGGTATCAGAGCGGTTTTATTCCAATCGGCTTAACAACCGGGAATAATGGCGTCTCATGATCTCGCTTCTATTAGTGGTGTAAATTTTTATGAAGAAGAAAAATCTCTTAAACCACCTTTATTCGAAGGGAGAAATTATAAAGGGTGGAAATTATTAATGGAAAAGTTTATTAAAAATTTAGATATCAATGCATGGGATATAGCAATAGTTAGACCAGCGGATGAAACAAATAAAAAGGAACGTCACCTAAATGCAAAAGCTTTAAATAGTATTTTCTGTGCTTTATCTCACGACATTTCAAAATTAATATACTATTTTTCTAGTGCATACAAAGTATGGAAATTTCTTGAAGAAATGTATAATTCTCCTTCTACAGGTTTGGAACAATCACAAGAACCGGAGAATATGCAAGCTTGCACAAGTCTTCAAGAATGCTCCTCTCATGACGGATCAATGGAGCTCACATCAAATGGAAAAGAAGAAGAAGTAATGTCTTCGGAAGAGGAGTGCCAAAAAGATGTAAAAGAAACTATATGTTCAATTCATGCCTCTCCCAAAAGCAATGTAAGGAAATCAAATCCCATCTTTTGTACTTCTATTTCTACATTACAATTACTTCAAACTACAAAGCATAAAATTATGAAATTAAAAAATGCTAATAAACATTTGCGCTTAGAAAATAAAAATTTAAAGGCAAAAATTAATGAAGAATCAAATTCTAATTTATCTAGTTCCACACATGGCTCCTTAGTTGAAAACACCACAACTTGTGTAGAGTATAATGAATTAAAAGAAAAGCACAAGAAACTTGAAAAGGATTTTATTTTAGTTAAAGAACAAAATGAAAATTTATGTTTAGAAAATTCATCTTTGATAAATGATTGTGCTAAGTGCAAAGACTATAAAATTGAAATTAAAGAGATGGATGAAACATTTGATGAATATAGAAATAATTATCAAGATCATATAGATTCAATTGTTTCAACTCTTAAAAATAGCACAATCGCTTATAATAAAGCTAGACATAATTTAAAGATTAAAAATGATGAATTACAATCAAAAATCAACTTGCTTATGAAAATTGTAAATACAAATTCACAATATCAAACTATATCTAAGAACAAGTTGAATATGAATATGAACATCTTACCTAAGTTTAAAAATGGGAGTAAGGAACATAAAGGATTTTTAAATCAAAATCACCATAATTTACAAAATCATGTTTCTCCCAACCTAAAATTAAATGCAAACAAATTTCCTTCAAATTATAAATTCAAAAATCTTTTTGATCCAAATGTTCAAGTACATGATTATGGAAATTTGAAAACTAAAAATAATGTTAAACCAAGATTTGAATGGAGACCCAAAGTTAAAGATGAAACACAAACTCCACTCAAAAGGGCTCATTCACTTCCATCTCCTCAAAAGAAAACACGATGTATTTGGGTACCCAAAGGAACAATCACACCTGGTCCTCTTTGGATACCTAAATCTCTCATTCATTAGTATCCAATTATTTGCATGAAGTAGAAATCAACTAAAAATAAAATCTCAATTATCTACTTCATGATATGCTTAATTTCCTTTTTTGTTATTTGTTTTTATTTTTGTTGAACCATCATGATATGATCACTTTATATGACTTGTGATATGACTTTCTCATATTAAACCAAAATTCATAATTAAATCAAATTGAATAAAATTGAATAAATAGTCATGTCATTTTTCAAGTGATCTACTTATCCCTTTTATTTCTATCCTTCTAAATCCATTTTCTAAAAGTTTTATAAAATTTGAAAAACTAAATTTGTTATATGATATTAATAAGACTAAATGAAATAAGTGTCAAAATGGATTTAAAAGGTGTATTTTAGGGGTATTAGGCTAAATTTATAAAATGCGCAAGTTTTGCTTAGGTAGTTAATATATTTGCGTCATTTTCAATTACCCCAAGTATGTTTAATCATAATCATGTTTAAATCGGAATTGAAAAATTGCATGAATATTATTTCACTTATTTATGATCATTTCACTCATGCATATGTTGTGCAAAACTCAATAATTAAGGTTTAATAAATATGAAACCCTAATGAAGATGAAACTCATGTACTAATTTTAACTTCCACAACTTCTTGCGATTTCTTCTCATCTCATCACTTCATTAGACATGCCTCACATTGCAAAAACATAATTAAGAAAAATCGGAAGCAAAATCAAAGAAAATCTAGGCCATATGATTAAAATAAGCACTCTCTGTGATCTAACGCAAGCGCTAGGACCTATCGCCGACGCTAGCTTGAGTCTCCGATTTTCTGAAATTTTAAAATTCTGAAAAATCAATAAAAATATATTATTTTATATGTACTACTCATTTTTGCAATTCTGCCTGTACTTGCTTTTTAAAAAATTAAAATACAAAATTACAAAAGCCAAATTACAAAAAATATTTTGTTTTGTCTTTGGATATTTGTTTAAATTCTATTTCTATAAGCAAAAATCAAATACAAAAATATAAAACAAAAACAAGTATCAAAAATTATTATTTTGAACTTAACTCTTCTATTTACATATATCTTGCGAAAGGGTGATTTGGGCTATCATCCCATCACATCACCTAGTACCGGGCGAACCTCTCACAAGGTAGTCCTCGGGAAGTCCAAGATCAATCTTATGAGTTCAAACGTTAAATTATCAAAAATAATGTATGGACATCATTGAAAAAATCAAGCATGATTTAATCTATTATTTAAAAGTTCTATGATGTTGCAATTTATCTTTTCAAACTACTTTGAACATTGTTTTCGTCATGCTTAGATATATCTATTAATATGTGCATCAATTATATTGAAAGTTGTGTAGAACTATGCGTAGCAAGCCTCTAAGTATGAGTAAATGTTTTATGTTTGATAATGATCGCTATTCACTCACTTATTTCGGCATTGTCTACTTATGTGTTTAATCTAAAAATGCTTCTGTATGTTATGTAATAGTACAATGAATTAAAATTGCACAAGTATCTTACCTACATGACCTTTACTTACACTTTAAAAGTTAAGAAAAGTGGTTATGTTTTTTATAAATTATATTGGTTTGCAAAACAAGTGTATTCCGAGAACTTTGTACAAAACAAAAATCATAAAATAAAGTGACAAAGGTAACTCCAGCAAGCACTACTTGAACCTCCTGATAAGTCTTAACAAGCGTTGTGAGGTTGAGCACCTTGGAAAGAATAGTAAAGTATCTTCTGTAAAGCATAACTTTCTTTCAATAACCACTTATTCTTAAGTACACCAGATCACAATAAAAAAAATCAATATTGAAGAATAAAATTATGTGATCCCCCAAGAACTACTTTGCACCCTGATAAGTCTTAATGAGCATTGTGTGTGCAAAACACCTTGGTAGTTGTACAATTTTTTTGTGCATTGAAGTGCGTGGAAGTAAAATTATTTGTGTTTTATTGTACTCATTACTTTACATATCTACTTGTATTTTTGATTAAAACATTTGTTTACCTTACTCAAAAATACACTTATATGCACATCATTATCTTCCAAACCACTTCTTCTCATGAGTATTGGATCCTAATGCAAATTCTATACTACTCTTTATTTATGAAATGCACTAGATAACCTAGCATGCTTTCTATAATGTTTGGTATGCTTTGAAATTGTGAATTAAAGTAACATTGTAGTAATCTCTTTTTGATAACATTATTTCATGCTTGGTTACTTTATTGTCAAACTTAAAGATTTTATTTGAAAAATGATTTACAAAAACATCTTCATTTTGAAATTTAATTCATATATCTTTTTATGGATCATCATTGATTACAATAAGATGTTTCTTGTATTTCGATAAGTCTTCCGCATCATAACCATATAATTATTTTACCTTGCACTTTCATGCTTACTTAAAGTCTTTTATTTTGTGTGCATCATCACTTGAATCTTAAAATTCCTCTCTTTCAACAAGTGGTAGACTTCCATGGTAAACTTTATATTGGTTACTCTAAACATGAATATTTTTTGTTTGCTAAAAACTCTGATTTATTTCCATGAAAATATTGCAATGCTAAAACTCTGATTTATTAATGAACTTCAAAATATCTATGTGAGTGCTTTCATAAATTCAAATAAAAATATAAATTCATAGGCTATGTCATTAGATTTAAAATGCTTAAATGTTTCCAATAATTATTATACATGACTTCATATCTCACCATAGCGGGGGCATAGGGTTGTAGACATTAGATAACCTTATCTCTAGTCATGTCTTGTCCTTAACCCGGGAGGGTTCCAGTGAGGCCTTGCGAGGCACTAGGGGGAAAGAGTGTTAGGTTGAGTTTTGTCTAGTGTTTGCAAATGGGACTAACACCCCAACCTACGGCATGTTTGCAGCTCCTCATGCTCATTTGTCACTTAGTACGGGGCTAGGGTGTAGACATATTGTCTGGGTAGTTTAGTTACTTGGAAATCATTACATTTTTTATGCTTAAAACTCTTATATAAAAAGGGGGATGAACCGACATAATAATACTTAAAAATGTTATATTTCTAAAAACTCTGATCTATCTCTATAAAAATTATTCTAAAATTCCTTATCATTTCATTCTCTCTAAAAGCTCGATCATGCCTTTATCTTATTATCAACTTTTAAGTGGTGTCTCCTTACCCACTTTTGCTAATATCAAAAGGGGGAGACCTAACATGATAAATATAATCTGCTATCAAAATATAAAAATAACATGCTTAATTAAGATGATAGTTTACATATTAGGAGAGCACTCACTTAGGGGGAGCATGTATTTAGGGGGAGCAATTCTAAATGCTAAAATCGATAATTATCCTAAGGCATCACTCACACACACACAAGTAAGTTTCATCATGCTTATATATTAATGCTCTGATTTATCATTAATGGATTTGTTATTATCAAAAGGGGGAGTTTGTTGGAACATGGTCTTTCTCATCTCCTAGGTTTGAGAATAACAAATCCTATGTGTATTTGATCTTATGTGTTTAAGTGTGCAGGATAACAAAGCCCACATGACTCAAGGATTACATAAGAAGGTTGCCCCCAAAGTTGAGCCGTCAAAACCAAAACACCTACTAGCGCTGGCGGTGGTACTAGCGCAGGCGCTAGCTGCCATTCGACGAACTGTTAGCGGTGCTCGACGAAATTCTCATCATGGCGTTCGACGAAACTTCGCTCGACGAACTCTTAGCGGCGTTCGACGAATTCCTGTTCGACGAAATATTGGCTCGAAGCGAAATTTCCGGGAGAACTTATAGAAGGAGATAGCACCCGGCGGTAGCGCAAAGCAATAGAGGAAGGCGACCGGCTTGCTTGAAATGAAGGATTCTCACGCGGAGAATATTTCCTAAACTGGGATAGCGCCGGCGGTAGCGATAGTGCATGCGCTAGATCCATGGCTATAAAAAGGACCCCTTGGATCCATCTTCTTCATCCTCTTGAGATCCAGAATTCTAGAGCTTCGTGCCACAGCATAGAGAGGAAGTTTCAGAGAAATACTCCCACAAATCCATAAAGACTAAAGGAGATCCGTGGAGAAGATTTCAACACGCATCATCATCGTGATGAAAGACCGCATCGACTACGATCACACTCTGCGTCTTCGTCTACTTCTCCAAGAGATCCACATAGAGGGAGTTTTACATTATTGTCTTTTATTTCACATCTTTTCTGTAATTGTTTAGTAAATTCACCTCGTATTGGCGACTAGGTCTGGGCAGGACTTAGGGCTGAAATTCGCCTCTTGTTGGCGACTAGGTCTCGGGTGTAGGTATAGGGGGTGCTCGATGCCATATCCGGGGAAGGGTTGGCTAGAGCGGCTTGAGGCCGTATCCGGGAAAGGATAGGCTAAAGCCAACCGGTTCGTAGGGATACGAGTCAGTATAGAAAACAAAAAGAGTCTTTCTATTAGTTTTGATTTCTAGCTTCGATAAGAGATCAAGTTTTGTAATCATGCTTCTCAAGTTAATAAAATCATGTCTTTCCTTTTACTTCACTTGATTTGTCTTGATCTTCTCTAGTTTAATAATCAAAGCTTTTTCAAAGTTATTCAAAAATATTATAAGTTTTTAAAACCCTTATTCACCCCCCTCTAAGGGCGCCTACCGATCCAACAGTTGGGATTTAGTTCCTATATAGTTTACATGAACATGTTCCTTTTTATATGATCCCTAATGAAGTGATGTCTCATGTCTATGTGTTTGGATTTTGAGTGATAAACTGTGTTGTTTATAACACTCTTGTTGTCACATTTTAGTTCAATATTAGTTAGATAAACTCTGAAGTCTTCTAAGGTTTGAGTCATCCATAACACTTGTGCACAACAACTTCCTAGTGCGATGTATTCGACCTCGATGGTAGAGAGGGCAATCGAATTATATTTTGTACTTGACCATGCAACTAGTGATGGGCCTAAGAAATGATATGTGCCACTAGTGCTTTTTTCTATCTAATGAACACCCTACATAATCAGAATCAGAATAGTCATGTAAAAGAAGAGAATCATTATTTGGGTACCATAGACATAATCTAGATGTTCCGATTAAATATCTAAAAATTTGTTTCATCTCTTTTAAATTAGATTCTTTTGGATTAACTTGAAATCTTGCACATAAACATATGGCAAAAGTAATGTCAGGTCCAGAAGCACTCAAATAAAATAGTGATCCAATCATTCATCTATACAAAGTTTGATCAATTGAAATTCTAGCTTCATCCTCTCCTAATTTTAGTGATGCGCTCATTGGTGTACTAGCTAGTTTTAAGCTTTCAAATCTAAACCATTTTAGCATATCAAGTACATATTTAGTTTGACAAATAAAGATTCCATCATTTCTTTTTGTTATTTGAAAACCTAAAAAGTATGTGAGTTCTCCATTTAAGCTCATCTCAAATTCGTTTTGCGTCACTTGTACTACTACATTACACAACTCTTCATTAGTGACTCCAAAGATAATATCATCAACATAAATTTGTAAAATTATTAAATCATTACTAATATGCTTAATGAAGAGTGTGTTATCGGCACTACCCATTTTATAACCATGCTTTAATAAAAAAGATGTTAAACGCTCATACCATGCACGGGGTGCTTGCTTTAAACCATAAAACGCTTTTTCTAATCTATAGACATGCTTTGGAAATTTTTCATCTATAAAACCGGGGGTTGTTCAACATAGACTTCTTCTTTAATTATCCCATTTAAGAAAGCACTTTTTATATCCATTTGAAATAGTATATACTTCTTATAACTTGCAAAAGCAAGAAAAATTCTAATTGATTCAATGCGAGCAACATGTGCAAACGTTCATCAAAATCTACCCCCTCGATTTGAGAGTATACTTGTGCTACTAGTCTAGATTTGTTCCTAGTGATTCTAGAATCTCTATTTAATTTATTTTTAAATATCCATTTTACACCAATAACCGGGTGATTAGATGGTCTTTCTACTAACTTCCAAACCACATTTCATTCAAATTGATTTAGTTATTCATTCATAGCAATAAACCAAACTTCATCATTTAAAGTGGTTGAAACATTTTTGGGTTCAATTTAAAAAAAAACATAAATTAGATAAGGATCCATGAATGGAAGAACATCTTGTTACCACTCTTGATGGTTCTCCAATGATAACCTCCCTTGGATGATCTTATGTAAATCTAAGCATGCTTGGAGGCACGGAATTTTCTTTCACCTCCTATATTTCTTTATCAACATCAATTGGTCTTCATCTTTATGCTCTAAGGGTGAAAGGGGTTCCTCTTCTTTTCCTGGAATATTAGGATCTACACACGGATCAATTTCATCAAACCTAACATGAATAGAATCTTCAACCTTTTTAGACTTTTTATTGTATATTCTATATGCTTTACTAGTTGAAGAGTATCCAAGAAAAAAAATCCTTCATCACATTTCTCATCAAAAAATTTTAAGGTGTCTTTGGTGTTTAAAATAAAGTATTTACACCCAAAAACATGAAAGTAAGATACATTAGGTTTCTTTTGGTAGTATAGTTCATATGGTGTCAATTTTAAAATTGGGCGAAGCATGATACGATTTATTACATAGCAAGATGTATTTACCTTTTCGACCCAAAAAGATCTAGGCAACCAATACTCTGATAGCATTTTGCGTGCAAGTTCCTAAAGGGTTCTATTTTTCCTCTCCACCAAACCATTTTGTTGAGGGGTGCGTGGAGCGGAAAATTTGTGCTTGATCCCTAGATTATTGCAAAAAGTGGTGAAATTTTCATTTTCAAATTCCCCTCCATGATCTGAGTGAATGCATTTAACTTTTAAATCTAACTCATTTTGAATACGATTGCATAATTTTGTAAATTCAGAAAAAGCATCGAATTTGGAGGTAAGAAATAATGTCCATGTAAATTTAGAACAATCATCAATCAACACAAATGTGTACTTTCTACCTCCTAGATCACAAATGCTAATTGGTTCATATATATCCATGTGAATTAGTTGTAAGGGTCTAGTGGTAGAAATTTCATTTTTATTTTTAAATGAGGTTTTAGAAAATTTTCCTTTTTGGCAAGGTGGGCAAAGTGAAGATATGTTTCCATTAAGCATTAGCAAACCTCTTATTATTTTATTTTTTGACAATTTTAAAATCAACTTGGTGCTAGAGTGACCAAGAGGCCTATGCCATAATTCTAGTTCTTCATTTTTTGAGATTAGACATTTTAGTGAAACACGTAAAAGATCATGAAAAGCAATCAATAGATATTGTAAGTTCTTGGGGGTAGTGAGTACAATATCATTAGTTGTAGGATTTATAAATTTACATAAACTTATAGATGATTCAAATAACACATTAAGACCTTTATCATAAATTTTACTAATAGAGATTAAGTTGAGTTTCAAGC
Source organism: Dactylorhiza incarnata (assembly GCA_033032865.1). Classification (NCBI taxonomy): domain Eukaryota; kingdom Viridiplantae; phylum Streptophyta; class Magnoliopsida; order Asparagales; family Orchidaceae; genus Dactylorhiza; species Dactylorhiza incarnata. The sequence goes on from JAWHQI010000015.1 coordinate 12,255,457, forward strand.
CTTCTACATATAAAACATTTGTAATTGAGAAAAAGTCATTACCCACTACACCGATGCCTAAGATTCTTCCCATTACATTGTCACCAAAAGTCACCATTCCTCCCTTTTCTTTGTGAGGATAAGGAACTTTGCTTTATCGCCTATCATGTGTTTGGAACATCCCGAAGTATAAGTACCACATGCCAACACGCCTAAAAAGAAGATGTGAGTAAAGATCTCGATACCCAAGAGGATTCTCCCATAGAGTAGGTGGAAACCTTAGACACTCAGACTTTGCATGAAAGCACATCGTCCCTTCATCCTACAAGAGTCCATGGTGTGTCCAAAGGGAAAGCATATATCACAAGACACAAAAGGGGTTGAGACTATTTTCAAAATTTTCTTCAGACTCTTTCTGGAGGGTGAGGAACCAACAGAAAACATTGTCAATTTGTTAATGCGAATTAATATTTCTATTTGTATCACCAGCGGTAACAGATATTGCCGGGTGACAACTTCTAGAGCCATACGCAAGTCCATATTTTGCATTTTCATGCCTTTGGTTGCCCAAAATCATGTCAAGGGTCTTCTGGCCAACTTTGAATTTTTCTATAGCCATGCTCAAGTCATGGATCCGGGCTTTTAAGAAAGTGTTTTCATTAACTAGATTTCCACAACTATTTGCAAAAATTTTCTTTTCATCTTCAATTTGAGAAAGAGAGATTTTTAAACTTCTTTCTAAGTCTCCCTTTTGTTTTATAAGAGGTTCAATGTTTGAGAGATTCTTAGAAAGATCATTTTCTAGTTCTTTTATCATTGCCAAGAAGTGATCATTATGTTGGCAAGAACCCTTCTCTATTCCCAAAGATTTTACTTCCTTTGTTAACTTTTGAATTTGTTTTAAAAGAATTTAATTTTCAGTTTTAATAGATCAAGATCCATTAGACTGCTATTGAAAAAGTTGTAGGTTTTCATATATTCAATATAGAGATATTCATAAGTAGAGGAAGTACCTCAATGTCGCTTTGGACACTGCAATCGTCTTCCGATGATTCTTGGCTTCTTTCCATGAGGCACAAATTTGCATCTTTGCCGTCGCTTGAAGTAGAACCGTTTGAGCTTTTTGATGAGGAGTCATCCCATATTACCGCCTTCAGAACCTTCTTCTTTTCTTTTACTTTGTGCCACTTTTCTTTTTGTTCTTTCAGGTGCTTTGGGCACTAGCTTCATATATGTCTGGTATTCCTATAGTGGATGCACTCCGGTGGAGGTTTCTCCTCGTCATCTTCACTTGCTTTCTCCTTTTTCTCCTTTTTGGATGATGAGCCTTTTCAGAAATACTTATGGAAAGTGTTCCTCCTTTCCGAGTTCTTCATAAATTTGTGAAATTTTTCACAAAAAGTCTCTCTTCGTCCTCTTCGTCATCGTCGTCCTCTTTTCTTGACGTTAGTACCAAGGCTTTCTTCTTCGACTCTTTGTTGTATTCTTCATCTTGGATTTTGAGTTCAACCTCATGGGTTTTGAGATTCCCAATGAGGATCTCAATCTGGAGCCATCTTAGATCATGTGACTCAGAGATAGCCGTCATCTTCAGATTGAACATCAGAGGGAGAGACCGAAGGATTTTCCTCACCAAGTAATCATTTGAGAAGGTTTTCCCGAGTATCTTTGAGGTATTGACGATCTTGGTGAAGCGAGTGTACATCGAGTCTACATCCTCATACGTATCCATTTTGAACCTTTTAAACTCCGACTCTAGTTGGAATTGATTTGAGTCTTTAACCCGCAAAATACCTTCATGAGTTATTTCTAGCAAATTCCAGATATTGTAAGCAGTTTCGCAAACACTAACTCGATTGAATTCAGTTCTATCTACATCGCAAAATAAGGCGTTCATTACTTTAGCATTATTTTTGCATATACTTTTATCTCCATCATCCCATTTATCTCTAGGCTTTTCCATGATTACATATCCAACTACATATGTAAGAGTAGTGTAACGTTGTTCTACCCAAGTCCAAACATCTAAATCTAAATTAATTAGAAAATAACCCTTACACATTCTCTAGTAATTGTAATAATATCCAATGAAAAGTGGAGGTCTACTTATCCCTTGCCCCTCCTGAAAAGCGAGATCATGGAGCGCCATTATTCCCAATTGTTAGACCGTTTTGGAGTAACCTCGCTCTGATACCACTTATTTGATCTGTAGGCACCTTTTGAGGGGGAGGGGAAGATGAATACGGGTTTTAAAAACTTTTATAGTTTAAGTGAAATTATAGATATATGTTGAATATATTTTACGAATTATTTCACTCAAGGCAATTCTTTATGCTTTATGAGACAGTAGTGCTTAAATCAAGAGAGATGGGGACTCTGTTGCTACCGCCAGCGGTAGAAGTTACCGCTCGACGTTAGTGACAGAGAACTCCCTTTTTGTTTAAATTTCAAGGATCAAAGAGAAAATAATATTATTTCTTTAATAATGATTACAAAACTTGATCCCAATGACGCTTGGAATTGTGTCGTACATAAAAACCTTTTGGTTTTCTATACCGACCCTTCTTCTAAGGACCAGTTGGTTCTATCTTATCTCTCCCCAAATGAGGCCTCGAGCTGCCCCTAGAACTAACCCTAGACCTAGTCACTACACCCACATGACAAATTCTCACTAGTCCTCGCAAGGCCCTAGTCGCCAACACGGGGGAATTTCTCTACCGATAAATAAGGATAAGACTTACAAGATAAAAACTATTAACATCAAAAGACTCCCTCAAGGATTGAACTTGAATAAGATGTAGGCATGATCGATCCTTCTTCAAGTTCTTAAAGTTCACGAGCATTGATGGAGTTCTCTTAGCTGCAAGGAGGAGTCTCTCATGAAAGTTCAGGAGTTGTTGCTTTTGATTCTTCGTGTATCGAAACTGCATAAAGGAGGAGAACCGCTCTTTAAATAGACTCGGATCCTAACGCCAATGGTAGCGCTACCACCGGGTGGTAGACTCTTTATGCAATAGCCTGACACACAGATTGAGTCATCTTAGGCAACATTCTTGCTCCAAAATAGGCAGCCCCTCCTACCGCGCCGCAGTAATACTAACGCGTCGCGTTAGCATTATATCTTTCCTAGCTGTCCAATCTCCTTCCTTTTTTGCTCCTCAATCAGCAGCGTGATGACGGTATTTCTATAAGTTACCGCCGGGCGTTAACCTTAACGCACCGCAGTAATACTCGCTATATCTGAATCCCGTCGATATTCCTTCCTCGATGATATTTCCATTTCGACGCTGTTTCCAATTATGTCGATGTTATCGCCAGCGGTACCATTACCACGTTGCGGTAGAACTTTCTATATATGAGTCACGTCTATATTCCATTCTCGATGATATAACACTCTCGATGATATATATTTCCAATTAAGCCGCAGCTACCGCCAGCGGTAGTGTTATCGCACCGCATGAGTAGTAGAGCATCGTAGTGATAGAGATCGTCGTCTTTCTTTTTCATACTCATGTTGGCTTGAGAGATGAAGTTCCTACACACTATAAACACACAAAAAGTATGATCAAATATAGTGGGATTTATTATTCTCAAACCAAGATATATGGAAAGCATGTTCCAACACCAAAGACCAAGGAAAACAAGATTTGGCCGCAGAATGAACTCGCCAGTCCATATCTACGAGTTAGCAGGGGGCGCACTTGCTCGAAATCATGAAAGCGAGTTTCCTGCAAGCTCGCCGAGGGCTCAAGATTGCGGAAGCCAATTCCTTGCGAGCTCATCGGAGGAGCTTGCACATGCATATGTCATACTGTATCTTTCACAGTGACCTCCTTGCCAGGTCGTCGAGATGGCTCTAGTTCTTCAGAGGATGTGATGATCAGAGGCATGGTCACTGCCACCTCAATGTGAGATGGGAGCAGAGTTCGTAGAGTGTGTTCCATCATCTTATGGAAGTCCGCGAAGTCAGCTCGCGTATGAAATCGATATCCACACGCGAGTTGCTGACATTTGTCTTCAGGTTGCCATCGTGAGCCATGATTTTTTTTCAATAGAATTCTACAGCTACGGTCCACGCTCACTGCACCAAAAATGTTGGAACCAGGAAATCGGTTCACAAAGTTTGTACCAAAAGGGGTAACCTGAGGTTACTGATCCTGCGGTCTAATACCATGAATTCAATGAGAAGAGAGATGATTTACGAGCGGAAGGTTGGACTGCCTATAAACAAAACTCATTAGTTGTAGCGAGGAAGTTCCGCCACACACCATTAAGTATATATGAACTTCACCTCCTAAATCAAGATTGCGATAAACCCATGAAAGGCACAGTCTCAACCAATAAGGGACCTGAGAGGGGGGGGGGGGGGAGAGATCTAGTGTGCATTGCTTTTGTTCCCTGGCAATCCAGGTTGGGGGTTTTGTGGTCTGCAAATATCCGTCCATGCAAAATACTGGATCAGTCATGTTGTAGGGCCTTTGGCAAGGAGGTCGCATGGAATGAACGCACGAGCCCAGCCCCGGTCGTGTGAACTCATTGGCAGACCCTGAGGGACCTCTCCTGAAGACCTTGCCTAGACGATCTACGGAGGACCTCACCTATGGACCTCGCCCGAGCAATCTCGGTGAGACTTCTCTAGCTAGAAGGCCTTGGCCGCACTATCTTTTTAACAATGTTACTCCTCTTGTTCAATGGTAAAATTCCTATTATCTACATGCAACCAAATGAGACCTTAGTTGCATGTCTTTGCCGGTACTACATGATGCCAACTTGGAACGATACTGCTTTGAAATAAATATTTTGTTTGATGCCTTTTTGTCTTACAACATGCAACCTGTAAGATCTAAGTAGTATTTTGTATTTGCTGTCCTAATTTCTAAAAAAACATATTCTACAGAATGTGTCCGTCGAGAGATTTTAACTTGAGGATAACTAGCTAGATTAGAGGAGAGAGTGCTTGAGAGGGACGATGAAGATGACATCTCCCCTACTAGGGGGCAGATCAAGATGAGTGAGATGATTGGGAGGAGAGAGCGAGGAGGAGAGAACTGTATTACAGAGTAAAAGAGTGCACATGAGATGTCTAATTATATTTCAAGATCTAAACCCCTCATAATGGAGCAAGACTAATGTTTATATCACCTAGAGTTGTAAATATCGAATGTCAGTGACATGTTGGTTTAACATTTAAATGTTGGAAGTCATAAACATATGACGATATATTGAAATATCAAAATTTTAAATGTTAAAAATACAAAAATTAGTTTTATGTTTCTAAATATAATTATATATTCTTAAAGTAAAAAAATTAATATAACAAGTATACGAATAATGAGTCATATATATCTTAAAGTAAAAGAGTATATAAAATAAACATCATTAGTACAAATAAATTGAGTAAAATAAATTTGATATTAAACAATTATTTCTTTTGATAATACCATTTTTTATAACAAATAATGAATGTTTAAAAGCTAAATATCTTTGACTAATTTTAAGTCATTTCTTGCTTCATAAATTTATGTTAGAAGGAAAAAAATCAACTAATAAATGTGTTGATTTTTTTTTGAAATATGAAATTAGATTGAAAAAACTTTACAAATTGAGCATAAGCATAACATATATGAAAGATAATGAAGTAATAAATCTAATTGATCTACACATATATTATATAATTCAAATATTTGATTTAAATATGTAGCGGTAGTCTGCTAACATAAGTTAAAAAAAATAGCAGACGATATGTTCAAAAGTTTAGTCGGTTAATATCATATATGCCAACATTTATTTTACAAAATGACATTCCATTTTTATTAAGTACTCTTCCCCCCAAAAAACAACATGTAGGGGAACATTTAAAATAGTGATATCACAATATTTTACCTCAAGATCTAGGGTTGCCAATTAGGCCATTTGGTACATTTTACACAAAAAAACTATCTTATAACTGACTTCTCTGCATCAAGTAGTGTTAACCAACTTTATGCAATTGGACCTAATTTGATATGCCAGCTCTTGACAGCTAAATTATCTTAAGACGTCAAAATATTTTATTTATACACCATTATTGCCACACCAAATTTAAAATTAGTTATTCACACCATCATGTTTTTTAGAGGCTGCTAATTTCACCAGAAGGATAATTATATGATCTTGTCAAAAAATACCGCCCTTCTCAGAGGCATGAAAATCTCTCGAGTCTCGAGCAGATGAATTCATAGTTGCTCTCAAAAATCCACCAACTTATTCTGCCGATTATTTCCACTATCTTCCTCAAGGATTCACCTTCTACTAGTTCAATGACTATCATCATTATGGAAAAATGTTACTTTTTTCATTATTATAAGAATTAAATAATTGATTTTTCATTAAATTAATGATCAAGTTCCTCCCCTTTCTTTCTAGCTGACTTTTCCCATCTTCGGTCTAACATTCGTTGACCTTCCTCCGTCTCACTCCGCTCAAGTGTTCGACCACTGAAAACGCAGCTTCTTATCATTCGATCCCTCGAGCGAGTAACTCAACAGCAGTTGTTATCTTATCTCCGTCAATTCCAAAACTTGGGTCTTCTCCTTCGTGCGGCTTGCGCGAGAGAATGAAAGGCTCGGGCGAAGTAAATTTTGGTGTGCGCTTAAAGCTTCGTGTGTTAGCTTTTTGTGGTTTTAGAAAGTTTTTTGTCTTGTTAATATCGGTATTAGGTGTTCTTTTAACATTGCACTTTTTTTAATGGTGGCAACAATTGCTGACTTGTTACGCAGGGGGATAATTTTCCATACAACTTCCCTTATAGAACTTCTAATGCCCTTTGTCGAATTTAAGCTTCTTCTTCTCCGATTTTTCCACTTTCCTCTTTAGGAGATTCTAACATTGTCCCAGAGACTATGATGGGGGAAAACTATGCTTGCAAACGATAACGGCAAGTGTACCACATCGAATATAGTATAGGTTGTTAAAACATGGTCGTATTAGACTCGGGGCGGTTGAGTACTCTTACTTCAAGAAAGTCTCTATTATTTTATCAATTAAAACTTGAGGTTGGTTTTGCAAATGGAAAATTAAAATATGAATTAAAAGAATGGTTAGCACTCGATCTTGAATCACCTTGGAGATAAAAAATAAGAACAAAGAATAAAAGCGCATTCTCTTAATAAAGTAGCTTTGACCGTGGAGATTCCCGAATTATGAACGCACCTCTCTCGAGGATGCGCTCACCTGAGTTTAGGTTGATCAATCGAACTCTCATTCTAGAATCGAAACCCCTAAAACTCGCCTTATCGAAGTGAATCCCGATGTTGGCTTTTACTCCAATCCGGAAGGGTAACGTCGTCCTCTTTGGAGGATTGCATTCTACTCTTTTTTATCCTTGAGTGATCGATTCATCTTACGAGCCTCTCGTCTAACTAAAGAACGAAAACAAGAACAAGAATTATATATCGAAAATATAATCTCGTTATCTTAAAATCAAGGGTAATCTTAAGCATTTTCGAGAAGAGAAATAGCAACTATAGATTATTTCATGACTTATATCATTCCTTGGATCATCTCGATTGAGTACTAATAATATTTAGTTACTCATGGAGATTGAGGAATCAAAATAAATAAAAGAGCACATCATAAAAGAGAGAGGAAATGAGAGAAGAAAAGAACTATTTTATTAAATTGCTAAGAAAGTTACAAGCTAGGAATTGAAAATTACAAACTATTTTAATTGAACGTACCAATTGCAAGAAGAAAAGGGGTACAAGAACTACTAAAACATGGAAATAACGACATGAAATGAAAAGTCTAAATCCTAAAAATTCGTCCCTGAAGTTCTGGTGAAGCTGGCTTTATATAGCTGAAAAGTTGAGGTTACACGCCCTTGGTCACGCCCGTGACCAAGGGCGTGTAAGGGGCGTGATCGAAGCAGCAGCGGAGAGGGCGCCTTCTGGAGTAAATGCGAGCGTTTCAGCCGTGTCACGCCCTAGGTCACGCCCGTGACCTGGGGCATGTAATCTTAAAATCTGGCTTTTGGCGTGAGTCTTCGGCGGGAAGGAGCGCGTGCGAGTCACGCCCGTGACCTGAATGTCACGCCCCCTGGTCACGCCCGTGACCTAGGGCGTGTAACTTTAAATGAAGTGGTAGGCGTGCTCTGGATGCTGTGGCGAGTCGCGGCCGTGACACTGGGTCACGCCCTTGGTCACGCCCGTCACCTGGGGCATATACTTGGCGAATCTTCACGGAATGACCCCGGTGTGGCGGAATCGGGACTGGAACACATCTAGGCTGTCACGCCCCATGGTCATGCCCTTGACCATGGGCGTGTACCTTGGAATTTTTCTCAAAAGTAGGAAACCTGAAAAACACAAAACAAGCTTGCATTAGTTAAAGAAACAAAAGGAAAGAATTCGATAAGATAATACATATAATATATATAAATTCATATTAAAACTATATTAAAATTATACTAGAAGATGAGTACAAAAAGTACTCATCAAACACCCCCATACTTGAGCTTTTGATATTCCATAGCAAAAGAGTGAGGAAAGAATTACAAGATATCGATATTATTTCTAATTTACTAAAATTTTATTAAACCAAGAATTAGTCAAAAGCAAATTTTTAGGAATTCAAGAATTAAGTCTTAAGTTATGTTGATAATTTAAAAAGAGAAATTTGTTTAGCTAACTACTTCTCAAGATAAATATTTAGCAATCGAAATTATAGAAATTTTCAAACAAAATTAGATTGAAATTATAGACACTCTAACATAAAAGAGTCTTAAAGAAAAGACACCTACCAAAATATTGCTCTCTTAATAATTTAGTTTAGGACTAGAAACAATGAAATTGGCTGGGGATGGGTTTGAAAGAAATGGCAAAATGAAGACAAAGGATATGAAGAGGTTTTTGATTGGGGTGATGAATTTTATCCTCTCAACCCCTTTTTTTTCATTTTTTAGTATATGTAATACCAGAGAATGATAGACTATTATCCTATCATTTCCACGACATATACACATTTTTTTCTCTCTTCATTTTTATTTTTGGGTTGCATATGTTTACTAGAGAATAAAGAACTAACATCTCCTTATTCCCATGACATATGATCTAACAATAGGGGAAAAAGAAAAAATACATATGTTTACCAAGGGTAACGAAATACTTCTAGTTTATAAATTAAACTATTTTGAGAGCAACTTTTTAGTGGAATGAAATTTCCTAAGATCTTAAAGTTAAAAGGGAATATAATAGAAATCTAGAGATATTTAGCCAATTTACCACAAAGTGAAGCTATTTAGAATTAAACGGAGAAGTAGTGCTAAATTAATTCTCTAATCGAATTAAAAACATAAAATGTTTCTTAAAACCAAATTACTTTAAATTTAAATTTAACAAATTTTGATTAAACAAAATATTAGCTAAATTAAAAATGAAAGAATACTTATAATCAAACCTCAAACTAAATTTCTAGAACAATAAAAGCAACAAGGCTAGGCATATTTATTATTATTAATAAATCTAAATTTTTTTTAATTTTTTTTTTCTTTATCAATTAAAAACACAGGGAATTCTAAGCTACACCCCCATACTTAAAATTAAACATTGTCCCCAATGTTTAAAACTAAGTATGAAGAACACTTGAAAAATAAACTTTTAAAAGAATAATGCATGAAAATTAAAGATAAGCAAGGGGTGCCTCCCAAGAGTGCTTTCTTTTTCCCGTCTTTAAGCTAGACGGTTAGTGTTAGGAAAAAGGAAATTTAAAAGAGAGGTGGACAGGCAACTCCCTTAATTCGCGCTGAGGTGCATATGCCGGCGTCAGTCGCACGGCTACTCCTCCGTTTATCTTGTGATTCTCCTCTTGTCCCTGAATTTGAATATATAAATCCAAATCACCTACACATACCTGAGGTGATTTGGAAAAATAAAGATGAGCGGCATATGGATCATTGATTATTTGGGGTGGCAATGGCTCATCCTTAACCTAAAAATTATTAGAATAAAGAGAATCACAAATAAATGAGTCAGAAAATTTTTCGCAAGGAGGAGGTGCTTGCGAAAATATATGATTAAGCTCCGGTTGTTCCTTTTCTAAAATAAAATTTTCATTAGTGAAATCTAGTGTATTACCAAGCGGGATAAAATTTCCGGACACAAAATTTTCATGAATTTCTGGTTGAATTAAAATAGAAGAGATTTGCGAAAATTCATGATAAAGAAAAGAAGATCCGGGTGAAGTAGGGGAAGAAACTTGTTCTTCTTCTAGTTCATCCGGGGTGCCCAAAACATTAAGAATTTCTTGGTAAGAGAATTTTTCTTCATAATTGGGAAAAGAAACTATGGGAGTACATGAGCAATCATGTTCCTCCATAACTAAATTTTCCAAAGACGAGGAAAAAATACTAGAAGAAAGAAAATTCTCATCTAAATTATGGGGTGGAGTATCAAATTGAAAAAGCGGACATTCCCCAAAATTAGAGTAGGAAAATTGCGGCGCAAAAGAAGAACAAGAATTCAGATCTAAAGATTTATCTTCATCGCCTCGAAAACTATCCGGGTGACCATGCCACCAAGAATAATCTACTTCGGGGCTAGAAGACAAATTATTAGAGGCCGAAAAATTATTCTCGTGAAAATTAGAAAAATTATGTTCCTCTAAAATTTGGGGGGAAGTATCTATTTGGATCAGCGGAATTTCCGCCAAATTAGAGAACGAAAACTGCGGTGTACAAGAAGAAAAACAAAAATTTGGATCTAAAGATCTATCTTCATTGCTTTGAAAACTATCCGGGTGAGCTTGCCACGAGGAATAATCTACTTCGGAGCTAGAAGAACAATTATTAAACGCCGAAAAATTATTCTCATTAAAATCAGAAAAATTATTTTCATCAAAGTTTGAAAAATTATTTTCATTAAAAGATGAAAAATTATGATCGTAATTATTATCAAAATTATTTGCATAATACTGAGGAAAATTATTTTCATAATAATTATTTTGATAATAAGAATGTAAATAACATTTCTCACTTTGATGAGGCGCACCACAATAATGACAACTAAATTGGCGTTCTCGCGCGGCTTGTAAGAGATAAAGTTGGTTTTGATGCTCGGCAACCTTAATGGCTAATTCAGATTCTTTCATAATAAAAAAAATAAAAAGGAAACAACCTTTACTTAAATGAATGGAATTTTATAAATATTTTTATTATATATTTTTTGAAAAAGCGGGTTAAATTAGTCCCGGACTTCCCAAGCTCTACCTGGTGAAGGGTTTGCAAGGTACTAGAGGCTGTGATGGGAATTCAAGCCCAAAGCGTTCTTTCCGAGAATTTAGATTGCGCTTTTTAAATTTTTTTTTAAAATTTTAAAGAAAAATGGGAGAAGAAAGAGAACGATAAAATTAATAAATATTTCTTTTTTTGAAATATCAACCGTGTCCCCGGCAACGGCGCCAGAAACTTGATGGGGCAAAACTATGCTTGCAAACGATAACGACAAGTGTACCGCATCGAATGTAGTATAGGTTGTTAAAACAAGGTCGTATAAGACTCGGGGCGGTTGAGTACTCTTACTTCAAGAAAGTCTCTATTATTTTATGAATTAAAACTTGAGGTTGGTTTTGCAAATGGAAAGTTAAAATATGAATTAAAATATTGGTTAGCACTCGATCTTAAATCACCTTGGAGATAAAAATAAGAACAAAGAATAAAAGCGCATTCTCTTAATAAAGTAGCTTTGACTGTGGAGATTCCCGAATTATGAACGCACCTCTCTCGAGGATGCGCTCACCTGAGTTTAGGTTGATCAATCGAACTCTCATTCTAGAATCGAAACCCCTAAAACTCACCTTATCGAAGTGAATCCCGCTATTGGCTTTTACTCCTATCCGGAAGGGTAACGTCGTCCTCTCTCGAGGATTGCATTCTACTCTTTTTTATCCTTGAGTGATCGATTCGTCTTACGAGCCTCTCGGCTAACTAAAGAATGAAAACAAGAACAAGAATTATATATCGAAAATATAATCTCGTTATCTTAAAATCAAGGGTAAATCTTAAGCATTTTCGAGAAGAGAAATAACAACTATAGAATATTTCATGACTTATATCATTCCTTGGATCATCTCGATCGAGTACTAATAATATTTAGTTACTCATGGAGATTGAGGAATCAAAATAAATAAAAGAGCACATCATAAAAGAGAGAGGAAATGAGAGAAGAAAAGAACTATTTTATTAAATTGCTAAGAAAGTTACAAGCTAGGAATTGAAAATTACAAACTATTTTAATTGAACGTACCAATTGCAAGAAGAAAAGGGGTACAAGAACTACTAAAACATGGAAATAACGACATGAAATGAAAAGTCTAAATCCTAAAAATTCATCCCTGAAGTTCTGGTGAAGCTGGCTTTATATAGCTGAAAAGTTGAGGTTACGTGAAAGGGGCGTGATCGAAGCAGCAGCGGAGAGGGCGCCTTCTAGAGTAAATGCGAGCGTTTCAGCCGTGTCACGCCCTAGGTCACGCCCGTGACCTGGGGCGTGTAATCTTAAAATCTGGCTTTTGGCGGGAGTCTTCGGCGGGAAGGAGCGCGGGGCGAGTCACGCCCGTGACCTGAATGTCACGCCCCGTGGTCACGCCCGTGACCTGGGGCGTGTAACTTTAAATGACGTGGCAGGCGTGCTCTGGATGTTGTGGTGAGTCGCGGCCGTGACACTGGGTCACGCCCTTGGTCACGCCCATGACCTGGGGCGTGTACTTGGCGAATCTTCACGGAATAACCCCGGTGTGGCGGAATCGGAATCTAGGCTGTCACGCCCCATGGTCACGCCCGTGACCATGGGCGTGTACCTTGGAATTTTTCATAAAAGTTCCCTGGAAACCTAAAAAACACAAAACAAGCTTATATTAGTTAAAGAAACAAAAAGAAATGAATTCGATAAGATAATACATATAATTTATATAAATTCATATTAAAACTATATTAAAATTATACTAGAAGATGAGTACAAAAAGTACTCATCAGACTACTTCGCTTCTCTCCTAAATTTGATATGGAAGCATGCTGATCATTAGATTTGAAAGACTTCTTTTGTTTCCACAACCTTTATATGATGAGCTTAGAATTAGGCGGGTGTTTTAGAGGAAATTTGCAAGTACTTCTAATTTGAGAAACTAACCGTTATCCTATCGAAAGATAGAAGTAATGGTCTTTTCTTATTACGAAGTATTGACGATTATTCCCTAGCTACGACGCCGAATTCTATTGATTTTTAAAATAGCAAAGGAGAGTTTTGCACTAAATGGGTTTGAAAAGCTTTTGTTTAATTATAATCCAAACTAATCATTTGATAAAGTCATGTAAACCTTATCGCGTGTAATACATGATATTTTGTTTTAGAAAATATCGCAGTCGTATATTTCCGCGGATCTTGTTGATTACTTCTACTTTTAAGGAATAAACTATTATTTTATCGCAGTAATATTTTTAGTTGTTTTATAAGGAACGATAATATGCGTATAACTAGAGTTCTAAATGATGATAAAGATAGCGCCCGATGTCGAATAACCTTGATATGAAAATAGTCCTTTTTTAGAAGTAAAATATATGACTTTTCAAAACATTAAAGTGGCTTGGCTGTAGAGGTTCCATAAGTATGAACGCACCTCTCTCGAGGGTACGCCCACCTGAGATTACGAATATTCGACCGAACTCTCGTTCTTTAATCAAATCTCCTCAATACTCGCTTTATGTTGTGAATCCCACTATTGGGTTTTTATTTCCAATTCTGGAGACTTACCTCATCCTCTCTCAAGGGTAGAGCACACTTCTCTTTACCCGTGAGCAATTAGTCCGTACGCACGAGCCTCTCGGCTAACTAGTGTACGAAAATGAAAACCACACATCAATTATATGGTTCTACTCAATGTTTTTCTCGGGTAAACCTTAAGCTCATTAATTATTTTAGAAAGAGATGTTTTAACTTTTAAAAAATCATTTATTTTTCCCAATGCTCTTCGACATCGTGCGCTAAAGGAAATTAGCCACTCATCGGAATGGAGACGACATTAATAATTAGAAAATACATGTTAATAATTTAAGTGGATATAAGCGTGAAAGAAATATTAAAAGACTTATATAAAAATAGAAATAGTATCTGTCCCAACCGTCTTAATCAAGCGCAAAAAAGTTCTTAGCCTCTCAGCCGGGACGGGGGTGGTATAGAAATGAAATAATTATAAAAGTGCAGAAATAATATCTGTCCAAACCATCTTAATCAAGCGCTAAAGAAAATTAGCCTCTCATCCGGGATGGGGGTGGTAATAGAACATTTATATAATAATTTGATGACTGAAAATTAAAACTGAAATGAGTGTTACACACTCAGAACCCAAAATAGGGTTTGGAAAACATCTCTCAAAGACTACTTCTAAACATTAAAAGACAAAGTTGAGATAAGAAAACAAAATATTTTATTACCAAAATGAAGATTACAACTAGACTACGAAAGAGAAAGTAACTACTTAGAAATGCAGGAAATAAATCACATACAAGTCCTAAACTACTCTAGAAAACTAGCTAACACACAAAATTCTAGATGAAAATTACTTCAACCGAGCCCCACTATTTATAGGCAAAATTTTATTTTTACGCGCCCTTGGTCACGGGTGGGACTTGGATGTCATGGCCGTGACCGAGGGTGTGACTTATGGGGCGTGTCACGAAAATATGGCTGGTCGTCTTCTGGAAGGATCCGCCGTCAAAAATGGTTGCACACAGGCGTGACTTGAAGTGTCACGGGCATGACTATAAGCGGCAGACATCAGCAACATCCTGGGCATGTCTGTAGGGCGTGACTTGTTGGATCATAGGCGCGACTCAGATGTCACGAGCGTGACTTGATTCGTCGAGAAATCAGGCCGATTCGGCTTGAATGCTCGACTGATTCGGCTTGATCAGGAGTAAACAGGCGTGACCCGAAATGTCACTTGTGCGACTTGAGGAATTCTCCGAGATTTGTCCCGAAAGTGGCAGAAATCTAGAATTTTAAGATTACACGCCCTTGGTCACGGGCGTGACCTAGGGCGTGACTTATGAAAAATTGCCAAAATTTTGAAAAAGAGAAATAAAGCTAAGTTTGTAACAAAAATAATAAAGCAAGCAATTTATTCATTAAATTACATACAATATTTACATTATTACTTAAAATTATACTAAAGACTATACTAAAAATATGTATATTTTACTACTCATCAAATACCCTCATACTTAAGCTTTTGTTATTCCAGAGCAAAAGTAAGAGAGATTTATACGGGATTAACATAAGTTCTAATTTTTGGCTATCATTTTATTTAATCGTAAGAGAATGAAAAATAAAGATTCGGAGTAATAAGAGTTAAGTCCTAAATTATGCAAATGATTTAAGTAGAAAGAAATGTCTTAGCCAAAAGACGTCTTAATTAACCAAATAGCAAGCAAAATTGCAATCATTAGTGAACGAGATTAGATCAAAATTATAAGAACCTTTGTTTAAAGAAACGTGAAGGAAAAATACAAGTTACTAATTATGCTCTCAAATAATTTTTTGAATTAAAACTAGAAACAATAAATTGGCTAAGGGAAAGGGGGTAAAAAAAAGCTTTGGCAAAAAGAAGAGTTTTTGACTTAGGGGTGATGGTTTTTATCCTTCCACCCCTTCTTTTTAGTTTTCTTTGGTGCCCCCGTGGTTTATAAGGGAAATCTAATTCTTTTGTTTTTATTAACCCAATGCTTATGTTTACGGAATGAAATCTTTTTCCCATTGACATAAGATCATTTAAAGTTTTTATTGGGTGCCTATATTTACGGGATGAATTCTTATTCCCATTAACATAAAATATATTTTTTTTTTTGACATGCTAAATTGGTGTATACAAGGGGTTTTCAAGAGAAATTCTAGAATAATAAAAAAAGGTTTGAGAGCAACCTTAGTAATTTGAATATTCCTAGATTCCTAAAGACATAAAGTAAGGATAATTGCAGTCTAAAGTTGTTTTGCCAACATAATACACATGCCTCTATTTTAGCTAGTAGAAGTAGTGCTTGAAAACAAAGCCTCTATTTAAATTAAAAACACAAAATATTCTTTAAAACTTAACCCCAAACGTTTAAATCTATCAATCTTAGATATACAAACAAATAGTAAAACTAACAATTATGAAAAGCCACAAAATAGATATTCTCGAAATTAAATACGTTTAAGGATAAAAGTAAAGTTGGGGTTTATTATATTTTTGGAGTTTTCTAAGTTTGGTACTAAACTTTTTTGGTTTTTTCAAGTTTATATTTATGTTTTTGGTTTTTTCGCATTCTTTTTTTTTCAAAATTTTCGTAATTAGGGAAGTTTTTTGTTGATGTTTCTAATTTTGGTAATTATGAAATAAACAATATATTTTTTTGAAAATTTTTGTTTGTTTAAAAGAAAACGGTAAAACACCCCCATACTTAAAACCCAATATTGTCCCCAATGTTGTAATGTAAGTATGAAGAAAATAAAATAAAAGTGCAGTATGCACAAAAGGAAAGAGGCAGCAAAAAGGCTTTCCTGAAGTAAAGCTGGCGAGGCTGTAAGAAACCCTGCAAAAACATATAAAATAACAAAGCAAAATAAAATATTAGATAAATATGGGGTGCCTCACACGAGCGTTTTGTTTACCATCACGTAGCTTGACGAATGTGGCGTGGTGAGATTATAAATTGGGGAAGGTTAAGGATTCGATAGTATCTCCCACTAGATCGCCCGCAATGTAAAGTTTTAAACGATGCCCATTGACTTTAAATTTGCCTTTTTTGTGGTGGGAGATAAGAACGGTCCCATACAAACAAACCACTAAAACTTCCAAGGGGTCTGACCATCGGGATTTCAACTTACCTGGAAAAAGATGAAGGCAGGAATTATAAAGAAGGACAAGATTGCCCGACATAAATGTTTTGGGAAATTTTATTTTGCGATCATGGTAGAACTTAGAACGCTCCATATAATTTTTTTTACTCTCATAAGCGTTTGCACGCCATTCATTGAGTTCATTTAGTTGGAATTTTCTACTCTCGGAGGCTAAGTTCGAATCGAGGTTTAAAAATTTTTAGGCCCAAAAAGCACGGTGCTCTAACTCTACCCGTAAATGGCATGCTTTGTCGTATACTAATCGATAGGGCGTACAACTGATAGCGGTCTTGTATGTCGTACGATACGCCCACAATGCATCGCCGAGTTTGATGGACCAATCTTTCCTATTCAAATAAACAGTTTTCTCCAAAATGCGTTTAATCTCGCAATTTACTACCTCTACTTGGCCACTCATTTGTGGGTGATAGGCGGTGGCGAGCTTGTGCGTGACGCCGTATTTAGATTAAAAATTTGTGAATTGGGCATTGCAGAAGTGTATACCCCTATCACTTACTATTCCGCGGGGCGTGCCGAAGCGAGAAAATAATTGTAATAAAAAATGGACAACGACTATCACATCATTGGTGGGCATAGCTTGCGCTTCCGCCCACCTAGATACGTAGTCGACCGCCACTAAAATATAGCGATTATTAAAAGAAGAAGGTTGGGGGCCTACAAAATCTATGCCCCATAAATCGAAGATTTCACACTCGAGAAAGAGGTTTTGGGTCATTTCATCACGATGAGAGATGTAACCCGACCGCTGACAGCTATCGCATTTACTCACAAAATTATAAGCATCATTAAAGAGAGTGGGACAATAAAAGCCCACCTCTAACGCCTTCCGCGTGGTCCGGTTGGCTTGATAATGCCGCCTAGCCGGCCCCTCATGGCAGAGTCGCAATTTTTGCGCACCCTCCTCGCTTGAAACATATCTCCGCACCACTTGGTCCACGCAGACGTGAAACAGAAAGGGGTCCCCCCAAAAGTAGTTTTTTAAATCAGAAAAGAATTTCTTCTTTTGCTGAGTGGAAAAATCTTTTGGAAGGACCCGCGCGACTAGATAGTTCGCGTAATCCGCGAACCAAGGGGTGGAAGAAGTTTTTATATTATTTACAGTTAAGAGGCGCTCCTAAGGAAATCTATCGTCTATTTCGGGTTCGACGAGCGCTTCGGTGATGGGGTGTTCTAAACGTGAGAGGTGGTCGGCTGCCAAATTTTCAGCCCCTTTCTTATTATAACACCCTGCCAGTACGAATAATATAACAGTAGGTCCGGCCGGGACCCCACGCCATACTAACCACGCTAGCTAGGAGTTAAAAGGTGATAAACAGAAAGAAACTACAACAGAGTATACTAAACACTAGCGGAAGCATAAAGATTTAACATTTCCATTAGAATTGTCCACTATCATAGGAATGAAACCAAGAAAGAGAGTTATGGCCTTAAGGCCTTACATTTAGCAAATGTACCAAAAACTCCAAAACATACATCGGCACGCAGGCCGGCAATACATGAGAAAACTAAAAAGGAGGCTGGCCTTCAAGGGCCAACTCAGCAAAAGGGGCCACCGCCCGCTATTTCCCGCTAGGCTCACCTGCACCTGCATGAGAACATTCCACCAAGCGGTGGCAAACAAGGTAACGGTCAGCACAGCTGACCAAATTATAACGACCCCACCCCTTTCCCGGGGTGGCGGAGATTCTACCCTGCAAGCAAGCCATGCTAGCACAAGTACTAAAATAAAGAAAGTGCAACTACACATGGTGAGGTTTCAAGCACATTCAATCTTCTAGGTTGAGCATCAAAAAGGAGGGAACCTAGGTATGCACATGATGTTGGTTGGGTTCACCCGAAGGTTTCCCGCAACCGCCTAAACAACCGCATGAGGCTAACAACATCAATTCCACAAACACTCCACCGTAAGGGCCATCGCCTTATGTTGGAAAAAGAGCTTTTGGTCGGTCTAGGTAAACCACCTTCCACGACCTCTCCCATGATCACACGGCTACATGAGGTAGGGACCTCTTACCGATCTGCATGGAAACGGGTTCGGTTTAGCTTTGCCCGTGCTCTAATCGTCGCGATCTGTCGCATGACGCGGGTACGGCTTCGCCTCGGCCCGTAAGGGTTTAGCACCTTCAAGTGCTACACAAATATAAGCTACGCACCTAATCCCTTCACAAGGATCTAGGCTTCACAAATACTCAAAAAGGGGAGGTATAATACGCTCCGCATCAATTTCGCGGTGAAGGTTTGCCTTCATCCAACCTCAAAGCATGGGGCTTTCGTTAGGATCTTCACAAGACGCCTACACTTAAATCCCGCACTACTATAGATGATTTCACGGAGTCATTCTCCGGCACACATTCTAGGCTTAACCTAAATGCAACGTCGCAATCCAAGCATCACCGATTCGGGCTCACGGCCACGAATAGGCTTCACACAAAAATGCCTAAATCCGCACGACTACCGGATTTTCTACATGCAATATGTCGGGGACGGACACAATCGACCCGGAGTTCCGGAGAACTTGAGGGAATCCTACACTTCACCCATTTGGTGAAAGGGATCCCTCATGCAAGCATAGAGAAACGAAGGAGAGGACAAAAGACAAGTCCAATCAACGGGAGAAGAAATCGTTACCCTAGGAGCGTTCTTTTTCGCCATGGATCCGAGATTCTAGACGGAGGGAAATGACCGCACCGGGCTGCACTCTCCAGATCTGGAAACGGTTCGCGAAACGGAGCTCCGGGGCTCCGTCAATGGCGGAATCTCCCTTCTTCTTCCTTAGCTCCTCCTTCTTTCTCTAGGGTTTGGAGAGAGAATGACTTAGAGAATATGAGGTTTAACCCCCTCTCATCAGCCCTAAAGGTATCCCGCAACTAAACCTAGCCGTTGGATCAAATCCCAAAAGATTTGGAAGGTCCGATCTTCTTCTCCGCTCAAAATCGCGGAACAGAATAAACAGGGCGCACGATCGCTGGCGCACGATCACTGGTCGTGCGCGAAGAGGGAAATGGTCGTGCGCACTGTCCGAGACAGAACTCGATTCTCTTCTGAATTAACGCACGATCGCTGGCGCACGATCACTGGTCGTGCGCGAAGAGGGAAATGGTCGTGCGCACTGTCCGAGATAGAACTCCGATTCTTTGCGGGTTGCGCACGATCGTTGGTGCACGATCACAGGTCGTGCGCGAAGAGGACAATGGTCGTGCGCATTGACCTGATCTGGAATCTTGAGCCTATCCCGAGCGCAACACTACCATTTCGCCTACCTCGCTGAACCACGATCTTTGGGGTGTTACAACTACACCCCCCTTAAAAGAATTTCGTCCCGAAATTTCGAAAACAGTAATAGCAGGAAATTATAGTTTTTAAAGAAAATTTACCTGAGGGAAATAGCTCGGGGTACTCCGCAAGCATCGCTTGCTCTCTCTCCCAAGTTAGCTCCTCTCGGCCGCAATTATCCCACCGGACCTTTACCATCCGAATGGACTTGTTCCGCAACTGCTTTACCTCGGTATCCTCGATGCGTAAGGGTTTGACTTTCGTCGACAACCCACTATCCACCGACACCTTGCCGACCGCAACGACATGAGTAGGCTCTTGCACTGCCTTCCTCAGAACTGAAATGTGAAACACGTCGTGCAGACCGCTCAGCTCTCCAGATAGTGCAAGCCGATAAGCCGCATCACCAACACGTTCCACAATCTCAAACGGTCCTAAGTACCTTGGACTGAGCTTTTTCAAGCGTCGGATCCTTGATACCCCTTTGAACGGTTTGATCTTCAAGTAAACCCGGTCACCGACGGCGAACTCTAGGTTCCTATGCTTGGCGTTGTAATACTTTGCTTGCCTATCCTGGGCAATCAATAGCCTTTCCCGAATAGTTCGGATCGTCGAAGTTGCTTCCTCAACATCCTTTCGCTTTAATAGCTTAGTATCGCCCGTTTCTGCCCAAGACAACGGCGTACGACACTTCTTACCATAGAGGGCCTCGAAAGGAGCCATCTTTATACTGGCTTGGTAGCTATTATTGTAGGCGAATTCGATCATATAGAGATGATCTTCCCACTTCTTTCCAAAATCTAGAGCGCACATTCGGAGCATATCCTCCATAGTCCTGTTGGTTCTCTCGGTCTGTCCATCCGTTTGCGGGTGGAAGGCCATGCTGAACTTCAATTTCGTGCCCAACAGTTCATGGATAAGCCTCCAATCTTTCGATGTGAAACGCCCGTCACGATCGCTGACGATGCTACGAGGGACACCGTGCAGCCGCACAATACTATCGACATAGAGCTTCGCTAGCTTTTCTACAGAATCATCCTTCCGGTTCGGAATAAAATGCGATACTTTTGTCAGTCTGTCCACGCTCACCCAGATGGCGTCGTTTCCATGCTGCGATCTCGGCAATCCGTGCACGAAATCCATCGAAATATCGTCAAACTTCCATTCCGGGATCGGCAAGGACTTCAAAAATCCATCGGGACGTTGACATTCCACCTTCACCAACGCGCAAGTGTTGCACTTGGCCACGTAGAGGGAAATGTCCTTCTTCATACCCGGCCACCAGAAAAGTTTCTTCATGTCCATGTACATTTTCGTGCTCCCCGGGTGGATAGAGTACTTGGTATGATGAGCCTCGTACATCAATTCCTCCCGTAGAGTACCAACGTTTGGGACGCACAATCTGCCATTCTTCCACATAAGGCCATCTTCGAAAGAGAAATCATCGTTCAACCTGTCAACGGTTTCCGCTTTGTAGCGTTTCATGCTCTCATCCAGCTCCAATGCCTGTCGAACTCGGTCGGCAAGGTGGTATTGAACCTCCGTCCAGTTCAAGCATGCTGAAGTAGACGCTCTTCGATCAACGCAAATGATCTCCATTTCTTCCAGCTCACGGATTAGACGCTCATCGTGCATCAAAATCCAATTTGCTTGAGCGGGAGCCCGACGACTCAACGCGTCCGCAACTACATTTCCCTTTCCAGGAGTATATTTGATGTCGAAGGTGTAGTCCCCAAGGAACTCCAACCACCTCCTCTGTCGCATATTCAACTCCCTTTGATCTAGCAAGTACTTGAGGCTCTTGTGGTTGGTAAAGATGTCGATCTTCACGCCATACAAATAATGCCTCCAAAGCTTAAGAGGAAATATCACGGCCGCTAGCTCCAAATCATGGACCGGGTAATTCCTCTCATGAGCTTTCAACTGACGGGAGCCGTAGGCAATTACCTTACCGAACTGCACTAGGACACAACCCAAACCACTTCCTGAGGCGTCGCTATAAATTTCGTAGCCTTCCGTACCACATGGCGAGCATAGAATGGGCGCCGTGGTCAGACGGCTCTTCAGTTCTTCAAAAGCTCGTGCGCACTCGGGCGACCAACCGAACTTATGATCCTTCCTAGTCAGTTTTGTGAGAGGAAGTGCGATCCTCGAGAAGTTTTCCACAAAGCGCCTATAATAGCCGGCAAGTCCTAAGAAACTTCGGACTTCCGCTACGTTTTTCAACAAAGGCCACGCTCGGATCGCTTCTATCTTCGACGGATCTACCGCAATTCTATCTCCACTAACGACGTGACCAAGGAATGCTACTGACGGTAGCCAAAACTCGCACTTGGGGAACTTGGCATATAGCTGACTCTTCCTCAAGGTGCTCAGAACGGCGTGCAGATGCCCTACATGCTCCTCTTCTGATTGAGAGTATACCAAAATGTCATCGATAAAGACGATCACGAATTGATCCAAATACTCACGGAACGTCCTATTCATTTAGTCCATGAATACCGACGGTGCATTGGACAGACCGAACGGCATCACCGTGAACTCGTAGTGCCCAAAGCGGGTACTGAACGCTGTTTTTGGAATGTCACATTCCCTTATCCGCAGTTGGTAATAGCCGGACCTTAGGTCCAGTTTGGAGTATACCGTCGACCCAACCAGCTGGTCGAAGAGATCATCGATTCTTGGAATCGGATATCGGTTCTTCTCGGTCAACTTATTTAGCTCTCGATAATCGATACATAGACGCAAGCTCCCGTCCTTCTTTTTCACAAAGAGGACCGGTCCACTCCAAGGCGAAGAACTTGGACGTACGTAGCCTTGCTCTAGCAGCTCTTGCAATTGAACCTTCAGCTCTGCCAATTCCTTTGGCGCTATCCGGTACGGTGAGCGGGCCACAGGTTTGGCACCTGGCACCAACTCGATACAGAAATCGATCTCTCGCTGCGGCGGAGCCCCAGGGAGTTCGTTAGGAAACACGTCGGCGTACTCTGCTACAACTGGGACATCACATAACCTGGGCTTTGGCTCCGAAGCCTCCAACAAGGTGAAGAACAACTCGGCGCCTTTTCTCACCGCCTTAACCACTTGGAGAGCAGACATCAGCGTCTTGCTCGCTCCTCGCATACCGGCAAACATGGTTTCTCCATCGGCGTTCCTTCCCAGAGTGATCTCCTTAGAATTGCAATCTATGCATGCACGCTGCTCCGAGAGCCAGTCCATGCCGAATATCACATCGAATTCAGCTAACGGCAACAACGATGCTTCCAAATCGAAATCTTGATTTCCGATCCGCACCTTCACACGGCTCTTCCTATCCGCAGACATGCGAGATCCATTGGGTAGCACTATTTCTAATCTATCCTCTACGAAGGTAGATGGCACTCCGATTCGCACCACGAAGTCCTCAGACAGAAAAGAGTGCGATGCACCCGTATCAAATAAAGCTCTCGCCGGATAGTTGAAAATTAGGACGAAACCTAATTGCACACAAATAAAGCATAAAGTCGTACCACAGTATGAATTATATATAGCTGTAAAAGCTAACTTCTAATTCGTACCTGTGACGACATCAGTTTGTCGTATAGCTTCTTGTTGGCCAAGCGAAAAAACTCTCGGCTGAGTCGGAATGTGCTGGGAAGCCGAAGACTCCGCAGCTTTACCCTTTTCCGCAGTACGAGCATAATCCACCGCTCGATTACCAGTCTTCGGGGGACCACTTTGACACACCGCAGCTTTGTGTCCCACCTTCCCGCAGGTGAAACACCTAATAGGAGTCCGCGCGGTCGTGGCTCCCGAAACATTTGAAGGAGCTGGTTCCGCCTGTTTGAACTTCCTTTTGTTCCTTCTGAAAACCGACTTGGACTGAGAGGCCGGCGCATGAAACTCAGGTTTCTTTACAACACCCTTTGCTTGTACCCTCTTCATGTCCAACTCCAGAGATCTGGCAGTTTGCACCATCACTTGGAAGCCGAACGTCATAGGGCCTGCAAGGAGCAGCCTCAACTCGTCCCGAAGCCCTTCATAGAACTTATTTGTCTTTGTCTCCTCATCCTCCACCAAGGACCCCGCATAGCGACTCAGTCTGGTTAACTCATGCAAGTAATCGTCAACGGAGCGATCACCTTGTGTCAACCTCAAGAACTGGTTTTGTAACGCAATGCGCTGGGCAGAGGGGATAAACCTTTGGAGGAACGACTTTGAAAACTCAGCCATTGTGATTTCAGTAATATCTCTACCGCAGAACTTATGCAGCTCCTGCTCTTCCCACCACAGCACAGCCTCTCCATCAAGAAGGAAGGTGGCTAAGGTGACCATCATGGCTTCGCCCGTCACTGTCGCCCTCAGAGTTCTTCTAACTCTTGACAACCAGTCTTCTGCCTCCGTTGGGGACTCAGATCCCGAGAAGGTAGGAGGATTAAAGCTCAGGAAATGCTTTAATTGCTGGTCACGCGCTCGCCCCGCAACTACTTGCGCAACTTGAGGTTCCACCCTCGGCGCTATCGCAGGTTCCACTGCAGCAACAGCCTCAGGGGCCACATCCGGAGTAGGAGTAGCAGGCTGGACCAGCCTTTGGGGTTGAGCGTTGATCATCGCGAAGACCGCTTCTGCGACTAATTTGATCATTTCAGCAGAAGGAGTGGTCGCTGGCACTTCAGCCGACCCAATACTTTCAGCGGTGTTACGAGGTCGAGACTGCCCCGCAGCACTTCTAGTCACCTATAATCATGCAAAGCACAATTTAGTGACCCAAAACATATCAAACAACAATCATGGAACGATCAGGTTCCGCAAACAAGTATGTTTTCTTTTCATTCCTAAGTGGACATTCTTATTAGTTTTTGTCGTTTTAGGTGAATGCACAACCCGTGCGCACCACCCCTTAAAAGGAATTCGTCCCGAATTCGCTAAACTACGGATCGACGCTTAAGTCCGATACCAAATTGTAACACCGCTGCAGCTCAGTTGGTGATGAGGAGTGGTTTGAAGACTCCTTATCCAGGAGGTTGTAGGTTCGAGACCTGGCCTCAACAACCTGGCGCTGCTGAGAAACAGGCGCGCAGATGGGTTGGGGTGTGTCTTGGGCTGCAGCCCTAACGATCCATCATGCCCTCCGGCCGAAAGACGGAGTCGGGTCTTGAGTCGTTACAAAAAAGTGCACTTTTTTGTAACACCCCAGGGCAGGCCACAACCTCTTCCTGTGTGTTAGGGCTGCAGCCCGAGTGACACCCCAACCAACTCTGCGCGCCTGTTTCTCAGCAGCGCCAGGTTGTTGAGGCCAGGTCTCGAACCCGCAACCTCCTGGATAAGAACTCCTTCAACCGAGTCTCATCACCAACTGAGCTGCAGCTCAGTTGGTGATGAGACTCGGTTGAAGGAGTTCTTATCCAGGAGGTTGCGGGTTCGGACCTGGCCTCAACAACCTGGCGCTGCTGAGAAACAGGCGCGCAGAGTTGGTTGGGGTGTCACTCGGGCTGCAGCCCTAACACACAGGAAGAGGTTGTGGCCTGCCCTGGGGTGTTACAAAAAAGTGCGGGTGGGCCCATAACCCACAGGTCCTAGGATCGAAACCTAGCTCTGATACCAAATTGTAACACCCTGCCAGTACGAATAATATAACAGTAGGTCCGGCCGGGACCCCACGCCATACTAACCACGCTAGCTAGGAGTTAAAAGGTGATAAACAGAAAGAAACTACAACAGAGTATACTAAACACTAGCGGAAGCATAAAGATTTAACATTTCCATTAGAATTGTCCACTATCATAGGAATGAAACCAAGAAAGAGAGTTATGGCCTTAAGGCCTTACATTTAGCAAATGTACCAAAAACTCCAAAACATACATCGGCACGCAGGCCGGCAATACATGAGAAAACTAAAAAGGAGGCTGGCCTTCAAGGGCCAACTCAGCAAAAGGGGCCACCGCCCGCTATTTCCCGCTAGGCTCACCTGCACCTGCATGAGAACATTCCACCAAGCGGTGGAAAACAAGGTAACGGTCAGCACAGCTGACCAAATTATAACGACCCCACCCCTTTCCCGGGGTGGCGGAGATTCTACCCTGCAAGCAAGCCATGCTAGCACAAGTACTAAAATAAAGAAAGTGCAACTACACATGGTGAGGTTTCAAGCACATTCAATCTTCTAGGTATAGCATCAAAAAGGAGGGAACCTAGGTATGCACATGATGTTGGTTGGGTTCACCCGAAGGTTTCCCGCAACCGCCTAAACAACCGCATGAGGCTAACAACATCAATTCCACAAACACTCCACCGTAAGGGCCATCGCCTTATGTGGGAAAAAGAGCTTTTGGTCGGTCTAGGTAAACCACCTTCCACGACCTCTCCCATGATCACACGGCTACATGAGGTAGGGACCTCTTACCGATCTGCATGGAAACGGGTTCGGTTTAGCTTTGCCCGTGCTCTAATCGTCGCGATCTGTCGCACGACGCGGGTACGGCTTCGCCTCGGCCCGTAAGGGTTTAGCACCTTCAAGTGCTACACAAATATAAGCTACGCACCTAATCCCTTCACAAGGATCTAGGCTTCACAAATACTCAAAAAGGGGAGGTATAATACGCTCCGCATCAATTTCGCGGTGAAGGTTTGCCTTCATCCAACCTCAAAGCATGGGGCTTTCGTTAGGATCTTCACAAGACGCCTACACTTAAATCCCGCACTACTATAGATGATTTCACGGAGTCATTCTCCGGCACGCATTCTAGGCTTAACCTAAATGCAACGTCGCAATCCAAGCATCACCGATTCGGGCTCACGGCCACGAATAGGCTTCACACAAAAATGCCTAAATCCGCACGACTACCGGATTTTCTACATGCAATATGTCGGGGATCCATCAAAGCAGGCAGGGCTTGGCATCTATATTAGCCAAAAGATATTTTAGGGCGGAGTGGTCAGTAAAAATGATTACTTTTGAAAGTGTTATGTAGGGCCTGAACTTATCAAAGGCAAATACGATGGCAATAACTTCCTTTTATGTCGTTGTGTAGTTAACCTGTACAGTCGTGAGCATGCGCGAAGCATAATAGATTGGATGAAAATATTTATTAACGCGTTGGCCTAGTATGGCCCCTAAGTCTAACCCTAGGCTAGGTATCTGAAAGCTACTCTTTGCAGACCACTTGAGTTTTCCCTTTCTCGCCCAAACTCACATGGTCTTGAGCTCTTCCTATAGTTTTGTCATGACCTAGTCATGACAAAACCAACTTGGGGGTCTAGTTGTTTGGGGGATGTTACAGACAATCTTGGTGAAGCGTGTGTACATTGCATCAATATCATCACTTTCATCCATCCGAAACTTTTCATATTCTCACTCCAATTGGAAAAGTTTTGAATCTTTAACCTGCGATGTACCTTCATGAGTAATTTCTAAATGATTTCAAATATCATATGCGTGCGTACATTGCATCAATATCTTCGCTTTCGTCCATCCGAAACTTTTCATATTCTGACTCTAGTTGGAAAAGTTTTGAATCTTTAACCTACGATGTACCTTCATGAGTAATTTCTAAATGATTCCAAATATCATATGCAGTAGTACATGCGAAAATTCTATTAAATTCATTTCTATCTAACGCACAAAATAAAGCATTCAAGGCCTTGGCGTTATTTTTGCATTTAAGTTTATCCCTACCATCCCATTTATCTTTTGGTTTTTCTAATGTTATCTCTCCAACTACAATTGTAGGAGGAGAGTGTTACTCTTCTACCATATTCCATACCTCAATATCTATGGTCATAAGAAAACATCACATCCTATTTTTCCAATAATTTCAATCTGACCCGGTAAATTGTGGAGGTCTACTAATTCCCTGACCCTCGGAAAAAGTGAGATCATAAGACGCCATTATTCCTGGTTTTTAAACCAATTTGGAATAACCTTCCTCTGATACCACTTGTTGGATCGATAGGTGCCCTTAGAGGGGGTGAATAAGGGAATAAAAATTCTTTTTATAACGTTAAGAAATTTTACTAAATTTGTTTTAAAGTTAACGAGAGCAAAAATAACAATTTAAGTAAAAGAAGAAAATAATGTAATTTGCAATTTTAGAATTTTAGCCAAATGAAAGAAATCAAGTAAACACAAATAGAGATATAATTGTATTTTATAAAAAAGTGTTTACATAAATTTTATTTCAATATCGCTAGAAATCAGAGGCGTAAAAATGTAAATAACTTTTCCTTTTCGATACCGACTCGTATCCCCACAAACTGGTTGGCTTTAGCATATCCTTCCTCAGATATGGCCTCAAGCCGCTCAAGCCAATCCTTCCCCGGATATGGCCTTGAGCACCTCCTAGATATAATCACCTAGACCTAGTCACCAACACATGCGGCGAATTCCCCCTAAGCCGCGCAAGGACCAAGTTGCCAACACAAGGCAATTTACCTATAAAGATTCACAATAAAGAAATAATAAAAATAAAAACTCCCTATATGAGATGTTCTGGAGTTGATGATGAAGGACCATTGTAGCATAAGCGAGGTTGAAGCGATCGTTCTTCGGATGCAACGTGATGGCTTCCTTCTCCAGAAATCTTCTTTCTCTTTGAGTAGGAGAAGACTTTTCGGCAGAGTAACACCTATGGAATTTTGGCACTGGAATTCTTTCTGTGATGATCATCCAAAATGAGAGAGAAAGCTTCAATTTATAGAGCTTGCTGATAGCGCCTGCGCTAGCTCTTAATACCTGTGGTAGCGTTCGTGTAGAGATGGTTACGAAACCGTCGTGGCGTGGCATTGTTCACGATCTGGAGATAGCGCCAGGTGGTAGCTACTAGTGCCTGCGGTAGTGCTAACACTTACGACAGCTCCTTGCGCCTGCAGTAGCGGTCGTGTAGAGGCAGTTATGTAACCATCGCGGTATGGCATTATGGCACGAGCTGGAGCTAGCGCCAGGCATAGCGCTAGCACTTGCGGTAGCACTTCAGTTCAGAAATGTGGTTCCATGTTGCTTTCTACCTGTGGAGTATTACACATATAGTTCCTGCACTCTATAAACACACGACAAACAAGATCAAATACAATATGGGATTTATTATTCTCATACAAAGGGATGTGACACATATGTCCAACACTAAAGGTTGAGGCAATTTATAATATCAAGAACCGAGGATAGACAATGAATAAGGGAAAGAGGAAGGTTGGAGAAGAATAGAGTTCTGGTGCACCTGGAGCAGCTCCTAAGAAAGGAAGCGGAGTGGCATACAGTTTCTGTGGCCGCCCTGGCCATCCATTTGAGAAAGGTTTCAAGAGGAGGGGAGTTCAAAAGCAGCAGCGAGTGCTGGAAATCTAGGGCGCTCCTAAAGGAGAGGTGCTTTGCCCAATATGCAAGTTAAAGGGGCATGATCCGACCCAGTGCTGGAACAAGGAGATAGTCTGCTTCCAATGCGGTCAGAAAGGGCACATGAAGTTTCGATGCCCTCGATTCCAATCCCCGTTACAGCCAGTTCCACTTCAAGCTTTGCCGTCGCTGCCGCAGTATCAAGACAAAGGGAGAGGAAAGTTGAACGTGTTAACCAAGGATCAAGCACAGTGCTCGACCCAAGTGATCTCAGGTTAGACTTCAATCTAGCTAATAATTTTTGTTTTTAGTTTCGTTTGCATTAAACTAGTTGCATTTTCGCGTTTATAGGGAGATTTAAGGTAAAGAGTTGTTGAGCGCATGTTCTATTCGATTCTGGTGCTACCCATTCATTTGTGGCTAGGACTTTCGTCGAGCGTCATCGTTTGACCCAAGAGTTGGGCAATGATTTGTTCCTCATTAAGTTTCCTTTCGGCAGTTTGGTGTTCTCGAACCAGCGCATCCGGAGATGCCCCGTCCTCTTAGGACATTTCTTGGTGTTTGCTGATCTCAAGGTGCTGGACCTAGAAGACTTTGACGTGATATTGGGTATGGACTGGTTGTCTAGTTATGATGTTGTCATTTTATGCAAGGAAAAGCGTCTGGACTTTGTGATGGACAATGGTCATCCCATGAGCGTTTCCGAATCTCCGCGCAAGAGTTCCCCTATAATTTCTGCAGTATGTGCTCGAAAACTGTAAAATTTCGGTTGCTTTGCTTAACTTGTTTCTATGTTAGAAACTGTCAGTGGTTTGATGTGTATCGAGGGTATTCATGTGGTGCGAGAGTTTCCTGATCTCTCTCCTGTTATTCTTCCTGGTCTTCCTCCTGAGAGATATGTGGAGTTTGTTATTGATCTTGAGACTGGTACTCGTCCTATTGCTAGTGCACCGTACTGTACGTCCCCGCGTGAGCTAGAAGAGTTGCATACCCAGTTAGATGAATTGTTGCAGTGTGGATTTATTAGGCCAAGCTCTTCGCCCTAGGGTGCTCTAGTGTTGTTCGTGAAAAATAAGGATGGTTCTATGAGGTTGTGCATAGACTATAGGGAGTTGAATAAGTTAACCATCAAGAACAGATATCCGTTGCTGCAAATCGATGATTTGTTTGATCAGTTGCGTGGTAGCTCAGTATTTTCAAAGATTGATCTTCGATCAGGTTACCATCAGTTGAGGATCCGTGAGTCGAACATCTCTCAGACTGCCTTTCATTCCCGTTATGATCATTTTGAATTTCTGTAATGTCATTTGGTTTGACAAATGGACCCTCTGTGTTTATGGACATGATGAACCGAGTGTTCAAAGACTTCTTAGATCATTTTATAGTAGTTTTCATCGGTGATGTATTGGTGTATTCAAGAAGTGCTGAGGAGCATGCTATGCATTTGCGCTTAGTATTGTCTACTCTATGAGAGCACAAGTTGTATGCGAAGCTGAGTAAGTGTGAGTTCTGGCTTCCTCAGGTGTCCTTTCTGGGTCATGTGGTGAACAAGGATGGAATTTCTGTAGACCAGCAAAGATTTCTGCAATTTTGGATTGGAAGATGCCTACAACGCCTAAGGAGATAAGGAGTTTCTTAGGCTTGGCAGGTTACTATAGAAGGTTTGTTCAAGGATTTTAGGTGCTGTCAACACCTTTGACTAAGCTTACCTAGAAGAATGCAACTTTTGTTTGGAGTGATTCCTGTGAAGAAGCCTTCCAGGAATTAAAGAGGCGTTTGTGCAGTGCTCCTGTTTTGGCCTTACCGATCGAGGGAGTAGAGTATGTCATTTATGTAGACACATCTCACATCGGACCGAGCTGTGTTTTGATGCAAGATGGAAATGTGATCTCATATGGATCAAGACAACTGGAAGTTCATGAAAGGAATTACCCTACGTGTGACTTAGAATTTGCGGCAGGGATTTATGCCTTACATCTTTGGAGACATCTTCTTTATGGAGTATCATGGAAGATTTTTACGGATCACAAGAGTCTGAAGTATGTCTTTACCTAGAAAGAACTAAATTTGCACCAGCGCAAATGGTTGGAGTATGTTGTGGATTATGAAGTTGACATCCTCTATCATCTGGTTAAGGCTAATGTGGTGGCTGATGCTGTTGGAACTGCGGTTCAGAATCGCCTCGGTGCTGCGGTGCTATTCGAAGCGGAAGGGTGTGTCCCCCGTGGGCCTAACTGGCTGCCCCGTGGATCGGCCCGAGGACCATGTTGATATAAAGGATAGTAACGCCTTCACCAACAGTCCGGGCTTTTGGTCGAGTTGGAGGCGCTGGGTCCTCTCAATTAGTATCAGAGGGGGTCGCAGTTCGAAACCCCGGGTCGTTTCTGGGGGGATTGTTGGAACTGCGGTTCAGAATCGCCCCGATGCTGTGATGCTATTCGAAGCGGAAGGGTGTGTCCCCCGTGGGCCTAACTGGCTGCCCCATGTATCCGCCCGAGGACCAAGTTGATATAAAGAATAGTTGCTCCTTCACCAACAGTCCGGGCTTTTGGTCGAGTTGGTGGCGCTGGGTCCTCTCAGATGCCCTGAGTAGAAAGACCGCACATGTCTTCGACTTTTCTGTGCAGTCCTTAGTGGAGGAGTTTATGCTGATGGATATCTTAGTTGGTGGTAGTACCGCACGTTCGAGTTTAGAAGCTGAAGAGCCTTCTTGGATTACCCTTACAAGACTGCATCAGAAGGAAGATCCTGATTTGCAGCATCTCTGGAATATGACTGAGAAAGGGGAATTACCAAACTTTTCAATTAATGATAAAGACACTTTGAAGTATCGAGGAAGGTATTGTATTCCTGCGTTTGAGGATATTGTAATGAAGATCTGTAGTGAAGCGCACAACTCTAGTGTTTCCTATCATCATGGTTCCACAAAAATGTATAAAGACCTGAAGCAGATTGTTTGGTGGTCAGGTATGAAGAATGATATAGCTAAGTATGTTTCTGAATGTTTTA
This sequence comes from Dactylorhiza incarnata, assembly GCA_033032865.1. Taxonomy (NCBI): domain Eukaryota; kingdom Viridiplantae; phylum Streptophyta; class Magnoliopsida; order Asparagales; family Orchidaceae; genus Dactylorhiza; species Dactylorhiza incarnata. The sequence continues at coordinate 12,287,944 of JAWHQI010000015.1, forward strand.
CTTGCCAGTGTGTAAAGGTAGATCATAAGAGGCCTGGAGGTAAATTAAACCCTTTGGATATTCCAAGATGGAAGTGGGAGAGTATTTCAATGGACTTCATTACCGGTTTACTGAAATCCCCCAGAGGACATGATTCAGTATGTGTCATGGTTGACAGATTGACAAAGTGTGCTCACTTTATGCCTTTTAAGACCGACTATTCTATGTAGAAAATAACAGAGCTTTATTTGGATGAGGTCATCAGGTTGCATGGTATGCCCGTGAGTATTGTGTCAGATCGGGATTCCAGGTATATGTCTCGTTTTTGGCAGAGTTTGCAGGGAGCCTTGGGCACTGGCCTTAGATACTCTACCGCTTACGACCCTCAGACCAATGGTCAGACAGAAAGTGTGAATCAAATTTTGGAAGATATGATCAGATGTTATATTTTAGATCATGGTGGATCTTGGGATAAGCGTCTTGGATTGATGGAATTGGCTTATAATAACAGTTATCAGGAGAGCTTGCAGATGGCCCCTTTGAGGCTCTGTATGGGAGGCATTGTCGAACTCCTTTGTTTTGGGCCGAGGTTGGTAAGAGTCCGTTGTTAGGTCCAGTAGTTATGGAAGAGATGAATGTTGTCGTGACTCATATCTGCGAGAAGCTCCGGATTTCTCAGGAGCGTTATGAGAAGTATGCTAATCGGAGAAGGGTTGATCTGGAGTTCGCAGTTGGGGACATGGTGTTCTTGAAAGTTTCTCCAATGCCATGTGTTAAGAGATTTGGAAGGAACCACAAGTTGGATCCACAGTATGTGGGACCTTTCCTAGTTATTGAGCACATCGGAGTGTCAGCTTATAGGATGGATCTGCATGCTTCTTTTCTAGGTGTTCACGATGTGTTTCATGTGAGCCAGTTGAGGAAGTGTGTGCGTAGTGACCGGCTTGTTCTCGATTCGGTGCCCCAGTTGCAGCCCAATCTTTCCTATGTTGAAGAGCCTATCCAAATTTTGGAGACTCAGAAGCGGGTATTGCGGAAGAAGACGATCCCGATGGTTAAAGTTCTTTGGAGAAATCAGGGTGTCGAGAGCGCATCTTGGGAGCTGGAGTCTGGCATGAGAGAGACTCATCCTGGTCTCTTCTCCCAGATTTCGGGTAAATCTTCCGTATGGTAATCTTTGGTTTTCTGTATCTTTCGTGATCGTTGGATTTCATGTTTCGGGACGAAACTTTCTTTTAGGGGGAGTGACTTTAACGCCCCTAGTTTTTCGTTGATTATTTGCGTGCCCACTGTGACGTAATTTTGGCGTAAGGGAGTTACGTTGACTTGTCGTGGTTAGTTATGATCCTTAACTTAAATAATGTATTTAATTTAGGTCACGCTTGCGAGATTTAGCGACATTTCACGTTAAGGGGAAAACTCGGGGAAATTTTTGAGTAATTATACAGATTTCAGCTTCGGGAATTTTGATTTTGAGTTTGGCTCGTCAGAATTGAATTCTTACTTCACCGTTGGATTCGTAGCGCTGATTTTCAGTTTATGTTTGAATTTTGTGAAAATCCGAGGTGATTTTGTCGCCCTCTTAGTTTAAATAGAATGAGAGATTATATAATTGATTTAAACGAGAAATTTGGGTTTTAATATAAATACCAAAATTTCCAAACCCTATTCTTCTTCTTCTCCAAAGAGCCGAACCAAAATTCTTGTGCGAACGAGAGAGGTGTGTCAAGAACTTGTTCTGGCCGGCGAATCGAGAGCTGTAGTAGACGGAATCGTAAACAGAGAGTAGAATTGAAAAGCTCTCGGCGAGATCTTCGTTCTAGTGGTAAGATTTTCATGTTTCTTGGGATTTTTGGAGTCAAGGTAGTGACCTAACTCCTCTTTTTGGCCCTGAAGGTTTCAGGTTTTTGTGCTCGGGTGAGTTCTTGGCCGATCCATTGCTTTTGGAGCAGAGAAATTCGAGTTTGGAAGGTTTAAGGCAAGTGGTATTCTGGTTCTTCTCTCTTTTGTTGGAATGTAAATCCGTGTGTTGATTGGTTGTCATGTGCACTTTAGCACGTGATTCGGATGATTTTGCTTCCTTTTGTTCTCCCCTGATTCGTCTAACTTCCTCATATTTTCTTAAATGTTAAATTTGCTGTCAAGGAAATCTTCTGTTTTGCTTGAAAATTTCGGTTTAATCTTCTTCTCGAGAAATCCAGGTTCCTTCTCGAGAAATCCTTCCTTCTTCTCGAGAAACCCTTAGTTCTTCTCGAGAAATCCAAGTTCTTCTCAAGAAATCAGAGTCCTTCTCAAGAAATCAAGTTCTTCTCGAGAAATCATCTTCTTCTCGAGAAATCCAGGTTCCTTCTCGACAAACCCTTTCTTCTTCTCGAGAAACCCTTAGTTCTTCTTGGGAAGTCCGAGTTCTTCTCGAGAAGTCCGTGTTCTTCTCGAGAAACCCTTAGTTCTTCTCGAGAAGTCTGAGTTGTTCTCGAGAAATCAGAGTCCTTCTCAAGAAATCAAGTTCTTCTCGAGAAATCTGAGTTCTTCTCGAGAAATCAGAGTCCTCGAGAAATCAAGTTCTTCTCGAGAAATCATCTTGTTCTCGAGAAATCCAAGTTCCTTCTCGAGAAATCCTTTCCTCTTCTCGAGAAACCCTTAGTTCTTCTCAAGAAATCCGAGTTCTTCTCGAGAAATCCCTTGAACCTTCTAATCAAAGTCTTGGGCCATTTTCTTCTCGTGTGGCCCTGTTCTTAGAGTTTTACTGGCTTTGTTCCTCGGGCTAAGTCTCGTGTGGTAACAAAAAATTTAGTTATTTGGAACTATTTGCTTTAGCCTAGCTCGGTGGCCATTACAAGGGACATGAACTATAGGCTTGGCATGTGGTCCTGTTGCCGTGTTTGGGGGGCAGTGGTGAATTCTTGTAGCCCTGCACGGTGGCCATTCTAAGGGGCATGATCATCAGGCTTTGCACGTGGTCCCGTGGGCCGTGTTTGGGTGGCAATAGATAAAGGACCACCACCTAGAATTGGGCTTTGGGTAGGCAGAGGATAAAGGGCCGCCACCCGATTAATTTGAGTTGACCAGTCTCTTAATTTGAACTAACAAGATTAATGAATCTGTTTGTATTCTAAAGGTAATTGTGCACTCGGTGCGTTGTTTATCTTTATGTTTTGGGGCTCCTTTTTCTATAAGTTTGGCTTGGGTTGGTACCCCTTTTGCATTTTTTTTACCTTGTTTCACAGGACATCTATGTTTTTCTGCCACTTATACTTTCCTTGTTGAGGCGTTCTTGTTTTATTAAATGCTTCAGGTTCAGAGCCGTAGCCGTTAGAGTTGTAGCTCGGAGACCTTGGGAGTTGTAGCTGTTGTCTTACCCCACTGTTGCGAGTTAGTGCAGTTAGATTTCTTCTTGTGTTCAGACATGCTAGTTTGAAGCCAATGGGTTGGTGTCAGGTTGTTGATGCCCATTGTGCCTCTTTTTGTTTCATTGTAGCTTACTTGTTAGTTATTGCCACTACTTTTCGATCTCGTGTGTCTTGCTCTCTGGGAACGCTTTATTCCTAGGTGCATTATAGTTATAAAATGATTTTTCTTTCATCCTCAGTGCATCTTTCATAGGTCAAACCTTTATATCTAAAGTCACGTAAAGGTATCTTCATTCCTGATCTAAATCTAGAAATATGCATATCATTTCCTTTATGTCCAGACATCACGTGCATATAGGACCTTAATTGAACTAAACCAAGTAATTTTTCGCTGCAAATACATATATACTTTCTTCTGTGGACTAGTTGTTCCACGAGCTGAGAGACACAGTTCTTACCCCAAACCTAATAAGTGATTTCAAGTACTGAATCATCATGTAAACCTGTTTTATAATAAATAAGAGATAGGTTCTCGCCTGAGCGTCTACAGTTATCTCCTGCATGACGTGGCATCATGATGAGTATTTTCTCTTACTCTGATATTCCTAATTGCTTAGAAAATGCGGGTTGTGACACTTCTCCCCTTAGTAAGGTCCCGTCATCGTTAGGGTTTGCGCCTCTTACGGTCGTCACAGTTTAAACGCATCACTCTTCACCGATTACTATGGGGCCCAACTCATGGGATTTCACACTGCCGTCGATCGAAGGTCCGCCCTTCTCCCCGCAGTAAGGTCCCAACGTCATAAGGGTCTGCCCCTCTTACGGTCATCACAGTTTGAATGCATTCGCTCTTCACTGGAGACCCTGGGGACTGTCCCCTTAATCTCTACTTGAAAAAATGAGTAAGAAAATTAAGTCGACAAAGACACATGAAAACGAATGCAGTATATATATAATCACAAAGGAGTACAATCACACCAGCTTAACGCATCACATAAGTAAAAATGATAACCAAACAATAAAAGAAAATATTAAGATGAAAACGAATACAAACATCAATCCTCGGCTGCATCAGAGCGATCATCCTCTGAAAGGTCCCCTTCTTCGAGACCAACGATACTACATTCGAGATTCCTCTCCATCATACGGGGGGTCTTCTGAATGCCTCTCTGAAAGGCAACTTCACACTCATCCTCTAGTAGCGGCTCAACCTCCTTCAACATAATCTCGGCACAAAGCTCCTCCAACATCTAAGTCTGCTCCTCCATGAAAGCCAAAGAGTCTTTGTACTCGGCCACTCTCGCCGCCTTGGTCTCTTCAATGCTCTGCTCGGTAGATGACAACCGGTCCACCTCACTCCTCAGGAAACACAGCTCCCCTTACTAGCGGAATATCTCCCCAGGAGCTTCTGATAACTGACGAAGGGCATCCTGAGCGAGTGCCTTATCGCCACCGCACTCCGCTCGTAATTTCTCAACCTCTGATTGGGATGAAGAGATGTCGGCCTACATATGTTCGATGTGAGCAAGATCGCGATCCCTCTTCTTCAGGAGGGACAAATCACACCTTGCCACTTGTAGTTCCTCCTGAAGAGAGAAATAACCATCCTTTAGTCCCACATAACAATCATTCCACGTGAGGGCAATGCTTGTCAGAACGTCAGCTTATGGAAAAAGTAAGCAGTTAGTATACATAAACAACAATGGAAATGAAAGGCTAGAACTGGAGAAAAATAATCACACTCACCGCAGAAGGTATCGCCTGAAGAGAGGAGGAAACTCGTCTCGCTGGTGGCAAAGGAGTGGGCGACGACAAGTCTCCCTGCGGGATTTCGCCGGCGATAGGAGACGCCAAAATCTCAACATCAGGATCGGCTGGAGCTGGATCCACCCTGCGGCTGCTAGGACCAGCCTCATGATCATTGTTAGTTATTGGGTGTCTACTTATCACCTAGAGGGGGGGGGGGTGAATAGGTATTTCAAATTCCTTTAGCCCTTTTTGGTGTTCTTGGTTTTTGGTTAACAGATTTGGAGATTAAAAGCACTACCCAGAAAACACACGAGAATTTATAGAGATTCCTCAAGACAGGGTGCCTTGAGTAGTCCCATGTCCCTCTGCACCTACCTAACAGTGTGCTTGGCTCGGCAAACTCCGCCAATGTCTCCGGCCCGCAAGCCTTACAACTCGGACCCGCAAGTCCTACAACCTAGGCCCGCAAGCCCCTACTGCACTCAAGCCCGCAAGCTCGACACTCAGGCCCTCAAGCCTTACACAACACAGACCCGCAAGTCTTGCACCTTGGACCCGCATGTCCTGCAGCCTAGGACCGCAAGCTCCTTGTAGGGATACGGTGCAACCAACTGCACCAAAAGACCGGCCTATTGGTCAAGGCGGCTACCGCTCCTTTATAGAGTCGGCTATCCTCGGGCTGATCCACGGGGCAGTCAGTTAGACCCACGGGGGACACACCCTTCCATTTCGAATAGCACCGCAGTGCCGGGGAAATTCTGGCACCCCAACAATCCCCCCCCCCCCCCCCCCCAGAAACGACCCCGGGGTTTCGAACCCGTGACCCCCTCTGATACCACTTGTAGGGATACGGCGCAACCAACAGCACCAAAAGACCGGCCTGTTGGTCAAGGCGCCTAATGCTCCTTTATAGAGTCGGCTTTCCTCGGGCGGATCCACGGGGCAGTCAGTTAGACCCATGGGGGACACACCCTTCCGCTTTGAATAGCACCGCAGTGCCGGGGCAATTCTGGCACCCTAACACCCCTACTGCACCCAAGCCCGCAAGATCGACACGGTTGGACCAGCAAGTCCCCTTCCCTGTCCCTCAAGCCTCACAGATCTCAAGCCCTCAAGCTCGACAAGGTTGGACCCGCAAGTCGTCTGCCATGGCCCTCAAGCCTCAGAGATCTCAAGTCCTCAACCTTGAAACTTAGATCTGAAAACAAATCTTACAGATTTGGCTCGCAAGCCTTACAAAGAAAGATATTCAATGTTTGTTCTTCGGCCTGGTGGAGATCGGCTTTTGTCTTGAAGAAGATGCCTCTGATTTGAATCTTGAAAGTACAGATCTTCTTCAAGCCTTCTTCTTTAGCATGATGTTGAGTGGCTTCTTTACTTGAACGATTCTTATCAGTCGGTGTGGCTTGACTGCAACTTGGAGAACACTGGATGTGCGTTTCTCCTTGATGTCCATTCTTCTCCGAAGCTTTTACTATTGTATTGCTCGGCGGGATTCTTTTTTGATTCTTCGTTCTCGTCTTTTCTTTAGGGCATCCACTGTTCCCTTTTATAGGATGGAGGAGCCGCTTAACGGTCTCCTATAATGTCTTTCACTGACAGACGCCCATACCTTAAGAGCACGCGCTAATTGGACAACCAGGCGGCAACATTAAATGCTGACAGCGAGTCTGACAACTTTTGAATCTGTCTCGACGATATTTCCATTGCTACGACGATATGGACAATATCTCGATGACAGGATTTATCGTTGACTTGGACTAGGGCAATTCTTCTAGTCTTCTTCCTTCTTCTTCTGATAGTGATATCTCGACGATACGGGACATCCCTTCTGCACTTGCACTTAAGACAACATGAAATCATCTAACTAATGTCAGCGTAATCTTCTTGACTGCTCGATATTGTTGTAACTACCTTATCTTGTCGACGACATAATTGACATCATGTCGACAGACTAATCTTCAGCAACTGCATATCTTCATATGACCTTCTTTAGTCTTCTTGACGTTAAGCCTTCTTTACGACGATATCATCGACGTTGGTCTTACTTGGCCTTATCGATGACATGGCTTCTTTACGACGATATCTATCTTAATTAGCCTTATCTACGACACATCTTGTTTACGACGATATCGTCAAAATCTTACTTGTTTTTGTGCTTAAGTCTTCTTCTTCAACTCGGCTTTCTGATATCGTTGTGAGGTGTTGTAGTGTTGATCTCACAACAATATCATCATAAGCATTTTTTTCGACGATAACCGATATGATCATTCTGCTTTGCTCTGCACATCATTTCAACGACATGCATACACTTTTCGACGATATGTCCAGTCCATTTCGACGATATTGTACTTAGGCAAAATTGTTGAAGTACTGGACATATTGCCTGATCTTTGCAAGCATGAACTAGATATAACATTAAATACACCTTGAACTTATCATTGATCTGAGCATTTCTTCAAATCAGCAACATTGTTGGGCACTGTTCCCAACAATCTTCCCATATTTGAAGAAGTCATAACCCACTCAATGATAAAGTACATCTTAAACAAATTGGCATATAATAATGACATTAAAGTTAAGTCTAAATGAACACAGAAATTGACAAATATCACTTCATTCATGACTTATAAATGGTGACAGATGTTTTAAGGTTTTTCAACACTTATATATTTGCTCCTAATGATTCAACCCTCTATTTCTCTGGTTCTTTCACAGCTGCTTCACTCTTTGCTTTCTTGACACTGGCTTCCTGCTTCTTCTCAGTTTGTCTGGTGAAGTATTCAAGTGGATTAGGGTGATACTTGAGAGGCTCAGGAGTGTTTGCAGGGATTATGTCTGCTTGCTTGTCCCTTCTGTATACTCTCCTTGCTTCTTCTTGATCTTCATGCTTAGCCCATTCTTGAGGACTGTACACTTTGTACCTCTCACCTTTATTTACTTTCCCAGCTCCGATGCTTTTAATATGATGGCTCTGGACTTGGGGCTCCACCTCTAATAGTTATCCTTTTTCTCCTTGTCCTCCCTGTATTTTCTCTTTCTCATCTTTGCTTCATCTTCTTCCACTTTTTCCATCCCTTTATTTTGATCATCAGCAGCATCAGGAAGATCAACATGTTGATCTTCAGCAGGTTACTCTTCAGCAGGATCATCATATCATATAGGAGAGAGATTCATTGCTTCCCTGATAGTATTTGAGGTCCAGATGGCATGCTCACCAGTGGCCTTTCTCATTGATCTCTCCCCCTTTATGACTTCTTGTGATATCTCTTTTTGGAGATTCTCCTTAAGGACTAGTATTTTGTCTTTTATCATGTAAATTCCTGCTTCAAAATCGTTCTTGGTCTCAAGTAGATGACTGTCTAGATCCTTATTGTGGTGATCTATACTTTCTTAGAGATTAGTTTTGTGTTCAACCATCCATCTGTTGGTTGCTATGTAGGCCTTCTCTATGTTGTTGGCGATCATTATCTGATTATCCATTGCATCAGATAGACCCTGGTGAGTGTGCTATCTCTTTGGCAGTATATTCTTGCAGATTCTTCACATCCTTTCTCAGGCTTGCAGTTTCAGCAGATATTTCCCTTCTTAGCTTATTGACAATAGAGTTAACATGGATTTCTATTTTTAGCTCTTCCAGGAGCATTTTTATCTAAGGCAACAGTGAGAACTCCACTGGCCTATTCTCTGGAGGTGAACTAGCTTGCCCTGGTTCCTCCTTTTCATTCCCATCAACCATGGGAGATGGAGGTGTTCTGATGGGTGACTGTTTTGACTCATTTTTCTCTTCAGGATTTGGCAGATCTCTGCTAGCCCCATCAGCAGGATTCTCTTGGTTCTCTTCTTGGGGATCTTCACTTGGGTCCTCTTGTACTACTGGTCCAGAATGAACATCATCCTCAGCCCTAATGATCTTATTGATCAAATCTATCACTTGAGCAAGGATCTCACTATTCTTCTCCCCCTCAGTTTCAGCATCCTTTTGTTACAATTGTCCTGGATCCCAGAATTATATCAGAGGTCTGGAGGGAGACATTCCTTTTCTCTGCATGTGCTTTAGAGTCAGACGGGTCTGAGCTGTTGCCTGGCTCACTCCCTTCAGATGAGCTTTCTCCCTTCCTCACCATATCCTCTACAGTCTTTAGTTTCTTGGGATACTTAGTCAGAACTTTCTCCCATCTCTCAAGTATCTTTATATCCATCCTTCTCATGTGATGGATTCTTACGCCATACTTCTTGTTGAAGATTCCAGGGTAAGATAGCAGTAGATATAGTGATAGTATTCTTCCCAGATTTGGAGCTTGAAAGCTTTCTTGAATCCTCTTAAAGATAATCTGACCCTAGTTGGTCTTCTTGCTTAGGATTATCCTTGCCATTATCTCGAACATGGGTTGGATGTCCTATCATGCGACCCTACCTTACAGAGGAGGGCTTTTCCTACGATATCAGCCATAAGCTTTCCTTTATGATTAAAACTCTTTCTTTCCAAAGACCCATAGGTCTTGCTAGAGTGCCCGAACCATGTCAGTGCCTTGTTAATGTCTTCCTGGGTGACCTTCTCATTTTCTCCCCCTTTGCGCAGGTCAGCAGCTGAAGAACCCTGGCCAATCTCTTGGGATTCACCTTGACTTTCATCCCGTTGATCAAGCTTTTCACGAATGTTCCTTTTGAGCCACCCTTGGCATTTGAGAAGAACTCGAACACCTCTCTCTTCAATATTACTATTGGCTCAGAGAGAGAAAACTCCAGACCGACGGCGTCCAGCAGCTTAATTGTGTCTTGAATCTTTCTGGCCCTTCTGAGAAACCATTTCTCACCACTTTGATTCCTTCATAGAGAAATCCTTCCTTCTTTGGCGCAATCTCTTACTTGATCTGAGAGGATTCTAACGCTGTCGACTCGTTTACTTTTCGAAGACGTAGAGAGCACGACGGTTTTTTAGGGATAATATAGAATGTGTTTTAACTTTGAGACATCTGATCTTATTTATAGTTTCGGGATTGGAATGCGAAGTGTCATTTGACAAAAGTCTGATTAACTTAGATTGAGCGGTTTTGATTGGTTAATTTCAGATCCCTTATGTGTTAGATCAACACTTAGGTATCGTCGTGATCTTACTTAGATATCGAGAAATCATTTCGACGATATCAATCATTACTTCGATGATATCATTTTGTATTCAAAATGATATTATTTTTGTTCACAATTTTGTATGATCAGTGTTGTGCTTTAGCAGTGCCATACATGTGTGCTCCTTGAGTGACAGCTTTTGCTTACTCAAGTCAAAATTACCTTTACATATCTATAAAGATAATGTTATGTAGTGAATATTTAACATAGTTACCTTCACCTTAGCTTTGGCTTCTTCTTGAGCTAGTAGCTCCCCCTCATGTGATGTCTCTTTAATTTTTCCTTTTTGCTCCCCCTTGACCAGTGCATCTTGGCTTGTAATGGGATTTTTCTTAGTCCAGAGTTATGCCTAGATCACTTATTGTCCATTATCCTTGTTTGCTTTTGATTGGCTACATGGACTGCCCTACAAGACAGATTTAATATCCCTTAGGAACCCAAGTTGATTTGGGTCCTAGGTTCTTGTTAGCATAGTAAGGAATTCTTCTACTCACCTCAGCCATTCCAGGAGGGATCTCCTTTGCACTAGACACACTAGGGTTGTGCCAACAGTCAATGGCAAAGTGTCCCACTTTACCATAGCACAAACATTCATGGATGTTGTACGTTCTTTTCTGAACAATTTTTGAGGTGGGTGGAGAATCACAATGCTTATGTTCATTAGAGAAGGCAACAACATTCTTCTTATCTCTCTCAGCTAAGGGCTGATTAGCTGCTCTAGTATAATTATTTCTTCTTGACTTTATCTGTTTGTCAACAACAAATGTCATCTTGGTAGCTGACATAGTGTTGATGGCATCAGATATGATCAAGTGAGAGTTGACTATACTGGTGCTACCGGCCTGCTTCTTATCTGGAAGAGATTGGGAAGGTGTTGCTTCTTTACCCTTGAAAGTGGGGGATGAAGCACCAAACACAAATGGTCCATAATGGGCCATTTGGATTTCCTCACAGGGAGCCTTCAATGCACTCATCCCCATGCGCTTTCTCCTCCCATAGTCAGGAGCATTTCCCAAGCTATTAGATCTTCCATTCATCCAATGACCATGGACACTGTCCTTGTAAGACTTTAATTAAGGGTAGCTAATCACCTAGAGGGGGGGTGAATAGGTTATTTGAAAAACTATTTGCAGTTCTTAATTATAACCTAAGAGAATGACCAGAGCTTTCAAGAAAGAGAGCACACACAGAAAAGACACAAAATTTTATAGTGGTTCCCCTTATCTTGGGTAATCCACTTTCCCCCTTCTCCCCTCTAGCAGTGTGCTAGATAGGGTTTATATCTCCTCCAGATCTCAGACCACAAACAGGTCTTACAGCTCAGATCATAATAGATCTTACAGACTGAGATCTTAACAGATCTTACTCTCTCAGATCTCAGCAGATCTTACAAACTCAGATCTCACAGATCCTACCAACACAGATCTCCACAGATCCTACCTCAGCCTTTATAATTAGGCTTACAACTCAGATTCACCCCTGAATCCTACAACTCAGATCACACCTGATCTTACAACTCAGATCCTTGACAGATCCTACACTCAGATCTGACAACTCAGACCCTACAGGGATTGATAAAGATAATAACAATACTTAGACTCAGATTCTTCAAAGTGTTGAGTCTTCTTGATCTGCCTGAATGATCAGACAGAAATCTTCATTAGATCAGCAACAACAATTTGATCTTCTTGATTTGTCAGGCTGTGATAACTGTTCTTCTTCCTAGGAAGACAGATTCTTCCTTCTTAATCTTCTCCTTTCAGAAAGATGTATCAGCACCAGATTGCTGAAAGAAACCTTCAAGTTAGAACAGTTCTGAAAGAGAAGACGACTTCTTCAGATTCTTTCTCAGACTTTCCTCAAAACGATGGAGACAATAATGACTTTCGAAAAATAGGAGTAATCAACTTATAAACCCATAGGTCATGCCTTCTATTTATATCCCGCCATCTACAACATCTGTTACGCTCCTCCAGGTCAGCACGACGCTAAGACTTCAATGGTCTTTAATGGCTTCAGAAGAATCAAAGGCTCAGCTAGCTGTAGAAGAAACTTCTCAGCTCAGAGCATCTATAAAAAAGGCGTTGAGCACTGTGCATCTTTGTCGACGCTTTTACAATTAGGTGTCGAGCGATATATAGATACTCGACACATACTTCTTAGACTAAAGCTCTTGACTCCTCCTTCTTAGGCGTTGAGCAATCATCAGTCATTCGACGCTTTCTATCTGTAGGAGTCGAGCAATGTATAGGGGCTCGACGCTTCTTAACTGTGCCTTCATATCTAGACTCCTCTTGTTGGCGTAGAGCTAACTGAAGTTTGGTCGACACATCACTTTCCACGGCGTCGAGCGATATACCTTGGCTCGACGCTTCCAAACTTGGTCTCATAACTTCAGCGGCGACCTTGTCTTTTTTGAGCAGTAGACATGAGTCGACGCTTCTGGGTCACAGGCGTCGAGCAAAGTATGGTATCTCGACGCTTGTGAACTTGGATGAAATCTTTGAGCATTTTGCCTGACCTGTTCTTTTGCACAAAGATTCTAGAAAGTATATCAAATACATTCTGAGATATATCTTTGACTTAGGAATGGAGTTCTCCAAATCTAAGACATTATGGACAATGGTCCCAACAATCTCCCCCTATTTGAAGAAGTCATAACCTCAGTCAATGATATATCCCTCTTTACAAAGATAATCAACATTTTCTATACAGGTAATCAAAATATAAAGAGTATAATACCTTATATAAAATTAGATTACCAAAACATTCTATCAACAGAAATTATTTCAGACATGATTTCTCATATAAGCACAAAATCACAAGCAATTCAGAATAAAACATGTTAAGATAAGAAAAAGGATCACATCACAGGCATATATATATGATAATGAAAAATAGTTAGCTCTGGGAGCTCATCAAGATTGTTCAAAGTTATATCAATTACATTTTTCTGAAAATTCGTAATAAAGATTAAAATCCTAATGCTGTTCAGGTTCCTTGATCTCTATTCCTCTTTTAGCTCTTTTGGAAAGGGCTTCAGCAACTTCTTTTCTTCTCTTGAAATAGCCAAACGGCTTTGGAAAGTATCTGATTGGCTCCTTATCACCTGCCTGAACCTTCCCAGCCAATTTGTCAGCCTTGAATGTTATCTTCAGCTCCTCTTGATCCCTGTGCTTCAACCATTCAGCTTCAGAATACCATTTTCCTCTTTCATCTGGATTACCTTTCACAGCTTCCCATGCTGTCAGAATCATTTCTCTTGAAGAGGGAGACCAATGTTCAAAATCAACCCTTGATTGAACCTCTTCTCTGAACTTTCTTTTACTAGATTCTACTTGCTCAATGGTAAAGTTCTCTCTTTTGCTTTTATCCTCAGGACTATACATTTTAGCAATTTGCTTTTGGACTTGTGTAAGAGATGCTGGCCTGGTCTCAGAAACTTGATCATTTTCATAATCTATGGGAGGATAGCCAAAAGTTTCTCTTATAGAATTAGAGGTCCACACAGCATGCTCAGAGTTGGCATGAATCATTGACCTCTCCCCCTTTAGGACTTCTTCAACTATATGATCTCTTATAACATTCTTCTGAAACCTGACTTGACCCTCCAAATGATGAATTCCACTTTCAATGGTTTTATTTACCTTAAGGAGATGGTCATCTATGGTATCTATATTCAACTTTACTTGATCTTTTAGAATTGAAGAGCTCTCATCAATTTTAGCTATAATAGCAATATCTTGCTGTTGCAGTCTAGCTTCTATCTTAGCTGTACATGTAAGGACTTGTGCAACCTGTTCTTTGTACAAAACTTGCATGTTGTTACTTAGAATTCCTTGATTTGTTTGAACATCATCTACTATCTTTGTGATACCTGCTTTTGACTCTTTAAGAACCTTTGATGTCTCTTTGATTGCATCAAGTTGTTCAGATGTGTAATCCACTGAAGCACCAGCTCTTTTGAAAAACTTTACCATTTCCTTTCTCAATGCAGTCATCTGATGATTAACTTCAAATCTAACCATTTTCAACTGGAAATCTACTTCATTTTTCATTTTTGTGTTATTATCTTCAATATACTATTCTAATAATCTTCTTTGATTATTAAGCAACACCTCCAGCTGAGGTAGTATAGGACTTAGATCCACATTGATTTCCTTTTCCATTCCATCACCTCTACTGCTTTCTTCTCTGATGAAAGAGTCATTTCTCTGGCTCAAATGTGAGCTAAAGGATTCTATCTTGATCACCTTCTCATCATGTTTCTTTGTTGCTTCAGGCTCTCCTTCCACATCCATAGCATCAACTGCAGGATTCACTTTAGCAGGGATCTTGTAACACCCCAGGGCAGGCCACAACCTCTTCCTGTGTGTTAGGGCTGCAGCCCGAGTGACACCCCAACCAACTCTGCGTGCCTGTTTCTCAGCAGCGCCAGGTTGTTGAGGCCAGGTCTCGAACCCGCAACCTCCTGGATAAGAACTCCTTCAACCGAGTCTCATCACCAACTGAGCTGCAGCTCAGTTGGTGATGAGACTCGGTTGAAGGAGTTCTTATCCAGGAGGTTGCGGGTTCGAGACCTGGCCTCAACAACCTGGCGCTGCTGAGAAACAGGCGCGCAGAGTTGGTTGGGGTGTCACTCGGGCTGCAGCCCTAACACACAGGAAGAGGTTGTGGCCTGCCCTGGGGTGTTACAAAAAAGTGCACTTTTTTGTAACACCCCAGGGTAGGCCACAACCTCGTCCTGTGTGTTAGGGCTGCAGCCCGAGTGACACCCCAACCAACTCTGCGCGCCTGTTTCTCAGCAGCGCCAGGTTGTTGAGGCCAGGTCTCGAACCCGCAACCTCTTGGATAAGAACTCCTTCAACCGAGTCTCATCACCAACTGAGCTGCAGTTGTAACACCCCAAAGATTGTGGTTCAGCGAGGTAGGCGAAATGGTAGTGTTGCGCTCGGGATAGGCTCAAGATTCTAGATCAGGTCAATGCGCACGACCATTGTCCTCTTCGCGCACGACCTGTGATCGTGCGCCAACGATCGTGCGCAACCCACAAAGAATCGGAGTTCTGTCTCGGACAGTGCACACGACCATTTCCCTCTTCGCGCACGACCAGTGATCGTGCGCCAGCGATCGTGCGTTAATTCAGAAGAGAATCGAGTTCTGTCTCGGACAGTGCGCACGACCATTTCCCTCTTCGCGCACGACCAGTGATCGTGCGCCAGCGATCGTGCGCCCTGTTTATTCTGTTCCGCGATTTTGAGCGGAGAAGAAGATCGGACCGTCCAAATCTTTTGGGATTTGATCCAACGGCTAGGTTTAGTTGCGGGATACCTTTAGGGCTGATGAGAGGGGGTTAAACCTCATATTCTCTAAGTCATTCTCTCTCCAAACCCTAGAGAAAGAAGGAGGAGCCAAGGAAGAAGAAGGGAGATTCCGCCATTGACGGAGCCCCGGAGCTCCGTTTCGCGAACCGTTTCCAGATCTGGAGAGTGCAGCCCGGTGCGGTCATTTCCCTCCGTCTAGAATCTCGGATCCATGGCGAAAAAGAACGCTCCTAGGGTAACGATTTCTTCTCCCGTTGTTTGGACTTGTCTTTTGTCCTCTCCTTCGTTTCTCTATGCTTGCATGAGGGATCCCTTTCACCAAATGGGTGAAGTGTAGGATTCCCTCAAGTTCTCCGGAACTCCGGGTCGATTGTGTCCGTCCCTGGCATATTGCATGTAGAAAATCCGGTAGTCGTGCGGATTTAGGCATTTTTGTGTGAAGCCTATTCGTGGCCGTGAGCCCGAATCGGTGATGCTTGGATTGCGACGTTGCATTTAGGTTAAGCCTAGAATGCGTGCCGAGAATGAGTCCGTGAAATCATCTATAGTAGTGCGGGATTTAAGTGTAGGCGTCTTGTGAAGATCCTAACGAAAGCCCCATGCTTTGAGGTTGGATGAAGGCAAACCTTCACCGCGAAATTGATGCGGAGCGTATTATACCTCCCCTTTTTGAGTATTTGTGAAGCCTAGATCCTTGTGAAGGGATTAGGTGCGTAGCTTATATTTGTGTAGCACTTGAAGGTGCTAAACCCTTACGGGCTGAGGCGAAGCCGTACCCGCGTCGTGCGACAGATCGCGACGATTAGAGCACGGGCAAAGCTAAACCGAACCCGTTTCCATGCGGATCGGTAAGAGGTCCCTACCTCATGTAGCCGTGTGATCATGGGAGAGGTCGTGGAAGGTGGTTTACCTAGACCGACCAAAAGCTCTTTTTCCCACATAAGGCGATGGCCCTTACGGTGGAGTGTTTGTGGAATTGATGTTGTTAGCCTCATGCGGTTGTTTAGGCGGTTGCGGGAAACCTTCGGGTGAACCCAACCAACATCATGTGCATACCTAGGTTCCCTCCTTTTTGATGCTCAACCTAGAAGATTGAATGTGCTTGAAACCTCACCATGTGTAGTTGCACTTTCTTTATTTTAGTACTTGTGCTAGCATGGCTTGCTTGCAGGGTAGAATCTCCGCCACCCCGGGAAAGGGGTGGGGTCGTTATAATTTGGTCAGCTGTGCTGACCGTTACCTTGTTTGCCACCGCTTGGTGGAATGTTCTCATGCAGGTGCAGGTGAGCCTAGCGGGAAATAGCGGGCGGTGGCCCCTTTTGCTGAGTTGGCCCTTGAAGGCCAGCCTCCTTTTTAGTTTTCTCATGTATTGCCGGCCTGCGTGCCGATGTATGTTTTGGAGATTTTGGTACATTTGCTAAATGTAAGGCCTTAAGGCCATAACTCTCTTTCTTGGTTTCATTCCTATGATAGTGGACAATTCTAATGGAAATGTTAAATCTTTATGCTTCCGCTAGTGTTTAGTATATTCTGTTGTAGTTTCTTTCTGTTTATCACCTTTTAACTCCTAGCTAGCGTGGTTAGTATGGCGTGGGGTCCCGGCCGGACCTACTGTTATATTATTCGTACTGGCAGGGTGTTACAATTTGGTATCAGAGCTAGGTTTCGATCCTAGGACCTGTGGGTTATGGGCCCACCCGCACTTTTTTGTAACACCCCAGGGCAGGCCACAACCTCTTCCTGTGTGTTAGGGCTGCAGCCCGAGTGACACCCCAACCAACTCTGCGCGCCTGTTTCTCAGCAGCGCCAGGTTGTTGAGGCCAGGTCTCGAACCCGCAACCTCCTGGATAAGAACTCCTTCAACCGAGTCTCATCACCAACTGCAGCTCAGTTGGTGATGAGACTCGGTTGAAGGAGTTCTTATCCAGGAGGTTGCGGGTTCGAGACCTGGCCTCAACAACCTGGCGCTGCTGAGAAACAGGCGCGCAGAGTTGGTTGGGGTGTCACTCGGGCTGCAGCCCTAACACACAGGAAGAGGTTGTGGCCTGCCCTGGGGTGTTACAAAAAAGTGCACTTTTTTGTAACGACTCAAGACCCGACTCCGCCTTTCGGCCGGAGGGCATGATGGATCGTTAGGGCTGCATCCCAAGACACACCCCAACCCATCTGCGCGCCTGTTTCTCAGCAGCGCCAGGTTGTTGAGGCCAGGTCTCGAACCTGCAACCTCCTGGATAAGGAGTCTTCAAACCACTCCTCATCACCAACTGAGCTGCAGCGGTGTTACAATTTGGTATCGGACTTAAGGCGTCGATCCGTAGTTTAGCGAATTCGGGACGAATTCCTTTTAAGGGGTGGTGCGCACGGGTTGTGCATTCACCTAAAACGACAAAAACTAATAAGAATGTCCACTTAGGAATGAAAAGAAAACATACTTGTTTGCGGAACCTGAGCGTTCCATGATTGTTGTTTGATATGTTTTGGGTCACTAAATTGTGCTTTGCATGATTATAGGTGACTAGAAGTGCTGCGGGGCAGTCTCGACCCTGTAACACCGCTGAAAGTAGTGGGTCGGCTGAAGTGCCAGCGACCACTCCTTCTGCTGAAATGATCAAATTAGTCGCAGAAGCGGTCTTCGCGATGATCAACGCTCAACCCCAAAGGCTGGTCCAGCCTGCTACTCCTACTCCGGATGTGGCCCCTGAGGCTGTTGCTGCAGTGGAACCTGCGGTAGCGCCGAGGGTGGAACCTCAAGTTGCGCAAGTAGTTGCGGGGCGAGCGCGTGACCAGCAATTAAAGCATTTCCTGAGCTTTAATCCTCCTACCTTCTCGGGATCTGAGTCCCCAACGGAGGCAGAAGACTGGTTGTCAAGAGTTAGAAGAACTCTGAGGGCGACAGCGACGGACGAAGCCATGATGGTCACCTTAGCCACCTTCCTTCTTGATGGAGAGGCTGTGCTGTGGTGGGAAGAGCAGGAGCTGCATAAGTTCTGCGGTAGAGATATTACTGAAATCACAATGGCTGAGTTTTCAAAGTCGTTCCTCCAAAGGTTTACCCCCTCTGCCCAGCGCATTGCGTTACAAAACCAGTTCTTGAGGTTGACACAAGGTGATCGCTCCGTTGACGATTACTTGCATGAGTTTACCAGACTGAGTCGCTATGCGGGGTCCTTGGTGGAGGATGAGGAGACAAAGACAAATAAGTTCTATGAAGGGCTTCGGGACGAGTTGAGGCTGCTCCTTGCAGGCCCTATGACGTTCGGCTTCCAAGTGATGGTGCAAACTGCCAGATCTCTGGAGTTGGACATGAAGAGGGTACAAGCAAAGGGTGTTGTAAAGAAACCTGAGTTTCATGCGCCGGCCTCTCAGTCCAAGTCGGTTTTCAGAAGGAACAAAAGGAAGTTCAAACAGGCGGAACCAGCTCCTTCAAATGTTTCGGGAGCCACGACCGCGCGGACTCCTATTACGTGTTTTACCTGCGGGAAGGTGGGACACAAAGCTGCGGTGTGTCGAAGTGGTCCCCCGAAGACTGGTAATCGAGCGGTGGATTATGCTCGTACTGCGGAAAAGGGTAAATCTGCGGAGTCTTCGGCTTCCCAGCACATTCCGACTCAGCCGAGAGTTTTTTCGCTTGGCCAACAAGAAGCTATACGACAAACTGATGTCGTCACAGGTACGAATTAAAAGTTAGCTTTTACAGCTATATATATAATTCATACTGTGGTACGACTTTATGCTTTATTTGTGTGCAATTAGGTTTCGTCCTAATTTTCAACTATCCGGCGAGAGCTTTATTTGATACGGGTGCATCGCACTCTTTTCTGTCTGAGGACTTCGTGGTGCGAATCGGAGTGCCATCTACCTTCGTAGAGGATAGATTAGAAGTAGTGCTACCCAATGGATCTCGCATGTCTGCGGATAGGAAGAGCCGTGTGAAGGTGCGGATCGGAAATCAAGATTTCGATTTGGAAGCATCGTTGTTGCCGTTAGCTGAATTCGATGTGATCTTCGGCATGGACTGGCTCTCGGAGCAGCGTGCATGCATAGATTGCAATTCTAAGGAGATCACTCTGGGAAGGAACGTCGATGGAGAAACCACGTTTGCCGGTATGCGAGGAGCGAGCAAGACGCTGATGTCTGCTCTCCAAGTGGTTAAGGCGGTGAGAAAAGGCGCCGAGTTGTTCTTCACCTTGTTGGAGGCTTCGGAGCCAAAGCCCAGGTTATGTGATGTCCCAGTTGTAGCAGAGTACGCCGACGTGTTTCCTAACGAACTCCCTGGGGCTCCGCCGCAGCGAGAGATCGATTTCTGTATCGAGTTGGTGCCAGGTGCCAAACCTGTGGCCCGCTCACCGTACCGGATAGCGCCAAAGGAATTGGCAGAGCTGAAGGTTCAATTGCAAGAGCTGCTAGAGCAAGGCTACGTACGTCCAAGTTCTTTGCCTTGGAGTGCACCGGTCCTCTTTGTGAAAAAGAAGGACGGGAGCTTGCGTCTATGTATCGATTATCGAGACCTAAATAAGTTGACCGAGAAGAACCGATATCCGATTCCAAGAATCGATGATCTCTTCGACCAGCTGGTTGGGTCGACGGTATACTCCAAACTGGAGCTAAGGTCCGGCTATTACCAACTGCGGATAAGGGAATGTGACATTCCAAAAACAGCGTTCAGTACCCGCTTTGGGCACTACGAGTTCACGGTGATGCCGTTCGGTCTGTCTAATGCACCGTCGGTATTCATGGACTTAATGAATAGGACGTTCCGTGAGTATTTGGATCAATTCGTGATCGTCTTTATCGACGACATTTTGGTATACTCTCAATCAGAAGAGGAGCATGTAGGGCATCTGCACGCCGTTCTGAGCACCTTGAGGAAGAGTCAGCTATATGCCAAGTTCCCCAAGTGCGAGTTTTGGCTACCGTCAGTAGCATTCATTGGTCACGTCGTTAGTGGAGATGGAATTGCGGTAGATCCGTCGAAGATAGAAGCAATCCGAGCGTGGCCTTTGTTGAAAAACGTTGCGGAAGTCCGAAGTTTCTTAGGACTTGCCGGCTATTATAGGCGCTTTGTGGAAAACTTCTCGAGGATCGCACTTCCTCTCACAAAACTGACTAGGAAGGATCATAAGTTCGTTTGGTCGCCCGAGTGTGCACGAGCATTTGAAGAACTGAAGAGCCGTCTGACCACGGCGCCCATTCTATGCTCGCCATGTGGTACAGAAGGCTACGAAATTTATAGCGACGCCTCAGGAAGTGGTTTGGGTTGTGTCCTAGTGCAGTTCGGTAAGGTAATTGCCTACGGCTCCCGTCAGTTGAAAGCTCATGAGAGGAATTACCCGGTCCATGATTTGGAGCTAGCGGCCGTGATATTTGCTCTTAAGCTTTGGAGGCATTATTTGTATGGCGTGAAGATCGACATCTTTACCGACCACAAGAGCCTCAAGTACTTGCTAGATCAAAGGGAGTTGAATATGCGACAGAGGAGGTGGTTGGAGTTCCTTGGGGACTACACCTTCGACATCAAATATACTCCTGGAAAGGGAAATGTAGTTGCGGACGCGTTGAGTCGTCGGGCTCCCGCTCAAGCAAATTGGATTTTGATGCACGATGAGCGTCTAATCCGTGAGCTGGAAGAAATGGAGATCATTTGCGTTGATCGAAGAGCGTCTACTTCAGCATGCTTGAACTGGACGGAGGTTCAATACCACCTTGCCGACCGAGTTCGACAGGCATTGGAGCTGGATGAGAGCATGAAACGCTACAAAGCGGAAACCGTTGACAGGTTGAACGCTGATTTCTCTTTCGAAGATGGCCTTATGTGGAAGAATGGCAGATTGTGCGTCCCAAACGTTGGTACTCTACGGGAGGAATTGATGTACGAGGCTCATCATACCAAGTACTCTATCCACCCGGGGAGCACGAAAATGTACATGGACATGAAGAAACTTTTCTGGTGGCCGGGTATGAAGAAGGACATTGACCTCTACGTGGCCAAGTGCAACACTTGCGCGTTGGTGAAGGTGGAATGTCAACGTCCCGATGGATTTTTGAAGTCCTTGCCGATCCCGGAATGGAAGTTTGACGATATTTCGATGGATTTCGTGCACGGATTGCCGAGATCGCAGCATGGAAACGACGCCATCTGGGTGATCGTGGACAGACTGACAAAAGTATCGCATTTTATTCCGAACCGGAAGGATGATTCTGTAGAAAAGCTAGCGAAGCTCTATGTCGATAGTATTGTGCGGCTGCACGGTGTCCCTCGTAGCATCGTCAGCGATCGTGACGGGCGTTTCACATCGAAAGATTGGAGGCTTATCCATGAACTGTTGGGCACGAAATTGATGTCAGCACGGCCTTCCACCCGCAAACGGATGGACAGACCGAGAGAACCAACAGGACTATGGAGGATATGCTCCGAATGTGCGCTCTAGATTTTGGAAAGAAGTGGGAAGATCATCTCTATATGATCGAATTCGCCTACAATAATAGCTACCAAGCCAGTATAAAGATGGCTCCTTTCGAGGCCCTCTATGGTAAGAAGTGTCGTACGCCGTTGTCTTGGGCAGAAACGGGCGATACTAAGCTATTAAAGTGAAAGGATGTTGAGGAAGCAACTTCGACGATCCGAACTATTCGGGAAAGGCTATTGATTGCCCAGGATAGGCAAGCAAAGTATTACAACGCCAAGCATAGGAACCTAGAGTTCGCCGTCGGTGACCGGGTTTACTTGAAGATCAAACCGTTCAAAGGGGTATCAAGGATCCGACGCTTGAAAAAGCTCAGTCCAAGGTACTTAGGACCGTTTGAGATTGTGGAACGTGTTGGTGATGCGGCTTATCGGCTTGCACTATCTGCAGAGCTGAGCGGTATGCACGACGTGTTTCACATTTCAGTTCTGAGGAAGGCAGTGCAAGAGCCTACTCATGTCGTTGCGGTCGGCAAGGTGTCGGTGGATAGTGGGTTGTCGACGAAAGTCAAACCCTTACGCATCGAGGATACCGAGGTAAAGCAGTTGCGAAACAAGTCCATTCGGATGGTAAAGGTCCGGTGGGATAATTGCGGCCGAGAGGAGCTAACTTGGGAGAGAGAGCAAGCGATGCTTGCGGAGTACCCCGAGCTATTTCCCTCAGGTAAATTTTCTTTAAAAACTATAATTTCCTGCTATTTCTGTTTTCGAAATTTCGGGACGAAATTCTTTTAAGGGGGGTGGAGTTGTAACACCCCAAAGATCGTGGTTCAACGAGGTAGGCGAAATGGTAGTGTTGCGCTCGGGATAGGCTCAAGATTCCAGATCAGGTCAATGCGCACGACCATTGTCCTCTTCGCGCACGACCTGTGATCGTGCGCCAACGATCATGCGCAACCCGCAAAGAATCGGAGTTCTGTCTCGGACAGTGCACACGACCATTTCCCTCTTCGCGCACGACCAGTGATCGTGCGCCAGCGATCGTGCGTTAATTCAGAAGAGAATCGAGTTCTGTCTCGGACAGTGCGCACGACCATTTCCCTCTTCGCGCACGACCAGTGATCGTGCGCCAGCGATCGTGCGCCCTGTTTATTCTGTTCCGCGATTTTGAGCGGAGAAGAAGATCGGACCGTCCAAATCTTTTGGGATTTGATCCAACGGCTAGGTTTAGTTGCGGGATACCTTTAGGGCTGATGAGAGGGGGTTAAACCTCATATTCTCTAAGTCATTCTCTCTCCAAACCCTAGAGAAAGAAGGAGGAGCCAAGGAAGAAGAAGGGAGATTCCGCCATTGACGGAGCCCCGGAGCTCCGTTTCGCGAACCGTTTCCAGATCTGGAGAGTGCAGCCCGGTGCGGTCATTTCCCTCCGTCTATAATCTCGGATCCATGGCGAAAAAGAACGCTCCTAGGGTAACGATTTCTTCTCCCGTTGTTTGGACTTGTCTTTTGTCCTCTCCTTCGTTTCTCTATGCTTGCATGAGGGATCCCTTTCACCAAATGGGTGAAGTGTAGGATTCCCTCAAGTTCTCCGGAACACCGGGTCGATTGTGTCCGTCCCCGGCATATTGCATGTAGAAAATCCGGTAGTCGTGCGGATTTAGGCATTTTTGTGTGAAGCCTATTCGTGGCCGTGAGCCCGAATCGGTGATGCTTGGATTGCGACGTTGCATTTAGGTTAAGCCTAGAATGCGTGCCGGAGAATGACTCCGTGAAATCATCTATAGTAGTGCGGGATTTAAGTGTAGTCGTCTTGTGAAGATCCTAACGAAAGCCCCATGCTTTGAGGTTGGATGAAGGCAAACCTTCACCGCGAAATTGATGCGGAGCGTATTATACCTCCCCTTTTTGAGTATTTGTGAAGCCTAGATCCTTGTGAAGGGATTAGGTGCGTAGCTTATATTTGTGTAGCACTTGAAGGTGCTAAACCCTTACGGGCCGAGGCGAAGCCGTACCCGCGTCGTGCGACAGATCGCGACGATTAGAGCACGGGCAAAGCTAAACCAAACCCATTTCCATGCAGATCGGTAAGAGGTCCCTACCTCATGTAGCCGTGTGATCATGGGAGAGGTCGTGGAAGGTGGTTTACCTAGACCGACCAAAAGCTCTTTTTCCCACATAAGGCGATGGCCCTTACGGTGGAGTGTTTGTGGAATTGATGTTGTTAGCCTCATGCGGTTGTTTAGGCGGTTGCGGGAAACCTTCGGGTGAACCCAACCAACATCATGTGCATACCTAGGTTCCCTCCTTTTTGATGCTCAACCTAGAAGATTGAATGTGCTTGAAACCTCACCATGTGTAGTTGCACTTTCTTTATTTTAGTACTTGTGCTAGCATGGCTTGCTTGCAGGGTAGAATCTCCGCCACCCCGGGAAAGGGGTGAGGTCGTTATAATTTGGTCAGTTGTGCTGACCGTTACCTTGTTTTCCACCGCTTGGTGGAATGTTCTCATGCAGGTGCAGGTGAGCCTAGCGGGAAATAGCGGGCGGTGGCCCCTTTTGCTGAGTTGGCCCTTGAAGGCCAGCCTCCTTTTTAGTTTTCTCATGTATTGCCGGCCTGCGTGCCGATGTATGTTTTGGAGTTTTTGGTACATTTGCTAAATGTAAGGCCTTAAGGCCATAACTCTCTTTCTTGGTTTCATTCCTATGATAGTGGACAATTCTAATGGAAATGTTAAATCTTTATGCTTCCGCTAGTGTTTAGTATACTCTGTTGTAGTTTCTTTCTGTTTATCACCTTTTAACTCCTAGCTAGCGTGGTTAGTATGGCGTGGGGTCCCGGCCGGACCTACTGTTATATTATTCGTACTGGCAGGGTGTTACAGATCTCAGCCTGAGACTCCCCCTCAAATGGTGCATTGTCTTGAGCTGGGATTTCATCTTGAGGCTCCCCCTCAATGTCTGCATTGATCAGGTCATTATTGTCTGGAGCATGGATCTCATCCTGAGCCTCCCCCTCAACTGCTGCTTTGCTCATTTCAAAATTATCCTGAGCAGGGATCTCATCTTGAGCCTCCCTCTCATTTTGAAAAATCCCTTCAACTCTAGTAGTGGATCCATGGCGACTTCCTCTCTCTTCTTCTTCTTTCTCATTCTCATCCTTTTCTTTATTGAACTTGTCAACCCCTTCCAGTAATGGATCAGTACCTGTTGGTGTGTTAGGAGTACTATCACTAGGTTTGTTCCCTTCTTCTTCTTCAGATGATGTGAGGTTAGGATCATGAATTGGAGAGGATCTAGATTTTCCTTTGGAAGAGGATGAGCTTGATGAGCTTGAAGAAACCTTCTTCTTCTTTTGCTTCTTAGCTTTCTTCTGCTTGGGAGAAAGTTCTGCTGGTGGAAGATTTGATAAAACTCTTTACCATCTCTCTATCATTCTGATGTCCATTTTCTTCATGTGATTTATCTTGGATCCAAGTTTGCTATTTAAAGAGTCTGGAATGACTTTTACTAAATATAGAGATAATATCCTACCCATGTTGGGTACTTGGATACATTCAATTATTCTGTCAAACACCACCCTCCCCCAATCTGTTCTCAAAAAATGAATAATCCTGGTCAGGAGAATAAACATTTTCCTGGAAATTTTATCATGAGATCTAGTCTTGCACAACAGACCCTTTCCGATCACATCTGTTAGCAGTTTTCCTTTTGACTTCATTCCTTTCCTAAGAATACTTCCATAGATTTCACGTGATGTTTCAATTCCGCACCAGATTTGTGCTAATCTAATCTGTTCAGAGCTCACTTCTTCTTCTTCTTCATTACTTTTTAATCTTGGCAGTTCTAGTGCCTTAGCGAGTCTTGATGGAGTGATATTAATCTTCTTACCATTTACAGTGGTTTTAAGCTTCGAATTGACGGAGTCTATTACTATATTGGAGTAAAGTTCTAAGTCCTTTCGTTTCCAGATAAGAGTCGATTCAGATAGCACGAATTCTAGTCCTACTTTGTAGATTAACTCAATGGTTGATTTGATTTCCACTGGAGCTGATTGGAATCCATTGCAAACAAGCTCGCCTCCTTCATAAAGGTAATCACTGCTCTTGGGAGGCATTGTGGTTGATGATCGAAGAGAGAAAGAATTGATGGAGAAATTTTCTAGGGCAGATAATATCGAACTGAGAGATCTATGGCATATGTACTAACAAAGTGTCTTACCTATTTATAGAATTTCTAATTCAAGAAGATGAATAGCCGCGTGCCGAACTTGTTTGACAAGATTGATCAAATGGTTCAAATTTATCCTGTCGAGATGGCCTAGCTATGTTCGCACAAGCGTTGAGATAGCTTGACACCATTTATCTTCGGTCGACGCCAGGTATCTTCTCGATGCCACGCATCTTCTCTCGACGCCAGGTATCCTTTCTTGACGACAGGTATCTTCTCTCGACGCCTGATAACCTCTCCACTCACCTTTTAGGACTCAATCATTATTTTCATTTATTTATTTCAAGACAACTTTAATCCATTTTTAGTATTCCAAATTCAATTTTGAAGTTATTGAATTTTGTTTCATCCAAGGGTTTAGTAAATATATCAGCAACTTGTTTGTCAGTGGGGACATATTCAATTGTGATATCTCCATTTTCTACATGTTCTCTAATGAAGTGATATCTAATTTCTATGTGCTTAGTTGTGCTATGTGATACAGGATTATTAGCTATAGCAATAGCACTAGTTGAATCAGAATATAGAGGAGATTTACTTAGCTGAACTTTATAGTCTTGGAGTTGGTGTTGAATCCATAGTAGCTGAGCACAGCAGTTTCCAGCTGAGATATAGTCAGATTCTGCTGTAGAGATAGCCACACTGGTCTGCTTCCTGCTACTCCAAGATATTATTCTTTTGCCAAGGAATTGACATGTGCCTGATGTACTTTTTCTGTCCTCCTTGCATCCTGCAAAATCAGCATCTGAAAAACCAATTAGTTCAAAGTCATTGCTTCTAGGATACCAAAGGCCAAGATTAAGAGTACCCTTCAGATATCTCAGGATTCTTTTGACAGTAGTGTAGTGAGATTCTTTAGGGTTCACTTGATATCTAGCACACACACATGTTGAGAACATAATGTCTGGCCTGCTAGCAGTTAGGTAGAGCAATGATCCAATGATGCCTCTGTACAAGGTTTCATCAATAGGTTTCCCTTTGTCATCCTTGTCCAGTGACACATTTGCTGCAATTGGTGTCTTCATGATAGTGGAATTTTCCATTCCAAACTTCTTGATAATCTCTTTTGTGTACTTGGTCTGTGAAATGAAAATTCCTTCCTCAGACTGTTTCACTTCGAGTCCTAAGAAGTATTTAAGCTCACCCATGCTGCTCATTTCAAATTTCCCTTGCATAAGGTTTGCAAACCTTTTGCAAAGGTTATTATCAGTTGAGCCAAAGATTATATCATGTACATATATTTGTACTAGAATAATGTGTCCTTTAACTATCCTAAGAAATAATGTCTTATCTATCTTTCCTATTGAGAATTTGTTCTCAATGAGAAATCTAGATAATGTCTCATACCAGGCTCTAGGTGCCTGTTTCAGGCCATACAATGCTTTTAATAAAAGATAGACATGATTTGGATGAGTAGAGTTAATAAAACCTGGGGGTTGTTCAACATATACTTCCTCCAATATTGTTCCATTAAGGAATGCTGACTTTA
The DNA here is from genome assembly GCA_033032865.1 of Dactylorhiza incarnata. Taxonomy (NCBI): domain Eukaryota; kingdom Viridiplantae; phylum Streptophyta; class Magnoliopsida; order Asparagales; family Orchidaceae; genus Dactylorhiza; species Dactylorhiza incarnata. The sequence goes on from JAWHQI010000015.1 coordinate 12,315,594, forward strand.
CATCCATTTGATAAACTATGAATCCAGTGTGTGCTGCAAATGCCAGGAATAGTTTGATTGCCTCCAATCTTGCCACAGGAGCAAACACTTGATCAAAATTTATGCCTTCCTCCTGTCTATATCCTTGGGCAACCAACCTTGCTTTGTTTTTGATAATCACACCATTTTCATCCAGCTTATTCCTAAATACCCATTTGGTCCCTATGACTTTGTGTTTCTTTGGTCTTGGAACCAATATCCAGACTTTGCATCTTTCGAATTGATTTAGCTCTTCTTGCATAGCTAATATCCATGAAGTGTCCTTATTGGCTTCATCAAACTTCTTAGGCTCTATTTTGGATAGAAAGATGTGATGCAAGGCCTCATGTATTGAGTTTCCTCTTCTAGTTTGCACACCATCATTTGGATTTCCTATGATCTGTTCTTTGGGATGATCCTTCAGATGTTTGGTTGCATTCCTCCACCTCTCATTTTCCCTTTGAGATTCTGGTGCAACTGTTTGAGTAGGTTCTTCTAGAGGTTCTGGATGTGGTGGTTCTTCAACAACAATAGGTTCTTCATAATTGTCTTATGCTTGAGGTTCATCCTCTCTAGTTACAATTACAGTCTCATTAGTTTCTTCATTATCCTCACTATGCTGTTCATTGATATTCATCTCCTTCAATTTCTGTATAGAACCTGCACTGCTGGATAAACTTCCCAGATCCTTATGAATAAGGTTGGTTTCATCAAATACAACATGTATAGATTCTTCTATCCTATTTGACCTTTTGTTGAAAATTCTATAGGCTCTACTTTGAGAGCTATACCCAACAAAAATTTCCTCATGTGCTTTTTCAACAAATTTAGTGAGATGGTTCTTTCCATTATTTAATACAAAGCATTTACTACCAAATATTTTGAAATAGGCTAAAGTGGGTTTTCTACCTTTCAACAACTCATAAGGGGTCTTATCCAGTCTTTTGTTGATAAGAGCCCTATTCTGCACATGACATGATGTGTTTACAGCTTCAGCCCAGAAAAACTCAGGAAGAGAAGAGTCACTTAGCATACTCCTACTAGCTTCAATGAGGGTTCTATTTCTTCTCTCAGCAACCCCATTTTGTTGGGGAGTTCTAGGAGATGAGAACTCTTGAGAAATGCCTAGATTTTCACAAAATTTGGTCATTACACCTGAATGAAATTCAGTCCCATGATCACTTCTAATTTTGGCTACAGGATTTCCTATTTCATTGATGATTTTCCTAACAAAGCTGGTAAATATTTCTAAAGTGTCTGACTTATGTTTAAGGAAGAATACCCATGTGAATCTGGAATAGTCATCAACAATTACAAGGGTGTACGACTTTCCTCCTAAGCTATGGATTGACATTGGTCCAAATAGATCCATGTGAAGTAGGTATAGACATCTAATGGAATCCTTCTCACCTAATGGTTTGAAGAATGACTTGGTCTGCTTACCCATTTGACAAGCATGGCAGGGACCCTCCTGCACACACTTCCACTTAGGCCCAGCTCTCACTAGGTCCTTTGAAATTAGCTTATTTATAGTCTTATAGTTTATGGGGGCTAACCTTTTATGCCATTGAACACTACTAGATACTTTATTCTCTGCTACTAAGCATATGGAATTATCTTGATCAGAACATATAAAGTTTAGGCAGTAAATGTTGCAACTCCTAGTGCCTGAGAGAATTATCTCATTCTCTTTCTTAATCAGGCACTCATCCTTGTGGAATGAAATGTCATACCCAATATCACACAATTGACTTATACTGATGAGATTGTGTTGCAATCCATCAACATGAGAAACTTTGGTGATGGTGACAATTCCATTTGTGATTTTACCATAACCTTTAGTTTTACCTTTTTCAGACCCTCCAAAGATAACCTTTGGTCCATTCTTCACAGGAGTGTAATCATTCAGCAGAATTTTTGTTCCTGTCATGTGCATAGAGCACCCACTGTCCAAGTACCAGGTAGGAAGTTGATTGGTCTTTGGACAACCCTGCAAGAAGAAATTACCTTTTCTTAGGAGCCCACACCAAGTTGGGTCCTAGAACCTTGTTAGTATGAGCTGGAATGTTTAGTTGTTTAATAATCCTTGGTGCTATGAGAGTTTCCATAGGTCTGAGTACTGGTCTCCCAGAGTTGAATCTTGGAACAGTTGGATTGAACCAACAGTCAAGAGCAAAATGTTCAACCCTTCCACAGCACCAGCATTCATATCTGTTATATCTCCTTGGAGGTCTTCTCACTTCTTTAGGTTGACTCATATTTTGCTTAATTGCCTTATTCAAAGGATCTTTGTAAGTTGTTTTAGTGAATTTTACTGGTTCAGTTTTCTTGACAGCAGTGGTTTTCACTACAGGTCTTAGTTCCTCTCTTTTGAATTTGGTGTCTGCTTTAAATACAAAGGAGTCATGATGAGTTAATACTTTTTCTTTGCAATGAGGTTTGGCATCATTGTTACTTGGTTGAATTAAGTCATCTTTGCTATTAGAACATTCACCTTTACAGAACTTATGCACATCTTTTTGATCATGCTTATTTGTGATAAGCATGGCTTTGTTGAATTTTATAGATTTCATAGGTGCCTTGTCATTATTTTTAGGTTTACTTTCTTCCTTTTCATTGTATCCTATGACAGATCTGTATTGTGGCGAAAATGTGTCTATTATAGGAAGAATAGTTTGTGGTTTTGAGAACTTTGCCACAAGCTTCCTTTCTGCAAGGAGTTTTGCTTCAAGTTCTTTTATTAACTTCTCCTTAGTGCATAAAGTCTGTATATGAATAATAGACATGACTTTTAGTTTGCTAAGTTCTTTGCTTGCCTGATTCAGCCTCTCAGCTGCCTCAGAGTTTTGGGAATTAGTTTGCTTTAATTCAGATATTTCTTTTTGTAGCTTTTTGTTATGCCTTTTGCTCTTTTTAAGTGCTTTGAGAAGTAACTGATATTTCTCAATAATTTCATCTTGATGAAAGTTAGATTGTGAGTCATTCTCATCAGAAGAAAATGAATCTATTTCAGGTTCAGAATCAGAATCAGAATCAGAATCAGATAAAGGAGTTTTATCAAGTACCTTCACATTAGTAGTTGTCTCATGATCCTCTTCATCACTCAGTGCCATGAGTCCTGCATTTTCTTCTTCATCCTCTTCACTATCAGACCTTGATAGTGGGGCTCTTATTATAGATCTATGATTCAGAATGTCTTCACTTTCATTGACAGCCATCAGAGCTAGGAGTGCCTCCTCACTATCTAAGTCAGATGATTGAGATTCACTGTCACTGAGAGTGACTTTGCCTTTCTTGGCTATTAGACTCTTCCTATGTCTCTTATCAGATTTGTGCCTCCTTTCATCAGATTTCTTGTTGTTCTTTCTCTTTGAAGGACAATCAGCAATCATGTGTCCTGATTTCCTGCAACCAAAGCACACAATTTCTTCTGAATTAGATTTATTGTGTTTAGAGTTATACCTGTCCTTCTTGGAGTCTTGTTTGAATCCCTCTGAAGAATTTGAGTGCTTCTTAGATCAGGATGACTGAGAGGGTCTAGTTTTCCAGTGTTGTTTTCTTCTTAACATCCTTTTCAATTGTTTGGTGAAGAGTGCCAGTTCACCATCTGATATTTCAGAATCAGAATTACTAGTCTCTGATTCTTCTGATTCAGATGGTATCCTGGGGGATAATGACATTCTTTCTTTGCTTTTCTTGGAACTTTCTGCTTTCAGAGCAATTGGATTTTCCCTGCTGTGTCCTTCCTTAGCTTTTCTGGTATTCAGATGAAGTTCATGGGACAAAAGTTTAGCATATAAATTCTGTGGCTGAATATTTCCCAGATTTCCCATTTCCCTGATTGCACGGATCTTGATATCCCATTCTTTGTTCAGTGATCTTAAGAATTTATCATTCAGCTCATAATCTGTGAAAGTTCTTCCATAAGTTTTTAGACCATTTACAATTTTGAAGAATTTTTCATAGCAGACTGCTATTGAATCTTTCTTGTCTTGTCTGAAAGCTTCATATTGCTGATTTAGAAGAGACTTCCTGTCATCTCTGACTTCTTCTGTCCCTTCCATATAGACAATGAGAGATTCCTACATTTCTTTGGCAGTTTTGCAATGAACTAAGTTTTGGAAGGTTGAATCCTCAATAGCACTAACAATGATGTTCTGAGCTCTCTTATCCATGAAGGCCAGAATCACTTCATCTTTGGTCATCTCAGAATAAGTTTTAGGAGTCTTGATACTTCCATCTGTAAATGAAACCTTCATAGGAACAAAAGGTCCCTCTAGAACAGTTATGTATATCCTAGGATCAGCGCCTTCCATGAATAGTCTGACCCTTTCCTTCCAAATCCCAAAGTTTTCTTTTCTGCAAATTGTTAGCTTCATAGATGTGAATTCTTTGCTTCCTTCTGTATTAGCCATCACGACTTAAGAAATCTACCCTTAGAAGATCTTGTTCAGCCTGTTAAACCTTTTCTTGAACAACAACCCTCTGATACCACTTGAAAGACATTAATTATGGGTAGCTAATCACCTAGAGGGGGGTGAATAGGTTATTTGAAAAACTATTTGCAATTCTTAATTATAACCTAAAAGAATGATCAGAGCTTTCAAGAAAGAGAGCACACAGAGAAAAGACACATAGAATTTTATAGTGGTTCCCCTTATCTTGGGTAATCCACTTTCCCCCTTCTCCCCTCTAGCAGTGTGCTAGCTGGGTTTATATCTCCTCCAGATCTCAGACCACAAAGAGGTCTTACAGCTCAGATCACAATAGATCTTACACACTCAGATCTTAACAGATCTTACTCTCTCAGATCTCAGCAGATCTTACAAACTCAGATCTCACAGATCCTACCAACACAGATCTCCACAGATCCTACCTCAGCCTTTATAATTAGGCTTACAACTCAGTTTCACCCCTCAATCCTACAACTCAGATCACACCTGATCTTACAACTCAGATCCTTGACAGATCCTACACTCATATCTGACAACTCAGACCCTACAGGGATTTATAAAGATAATAACAATACTTAGACTCAGATTCTTCAAAGTGTTGAGTCTTCTTGATCTGCCTGAATGATTAATCTTCAATAGATCAGCAGCAGCAATTTGATCTTCTTGATTTGTCATGTTGTGATGACTGTTCTTCTTCCTAGGAAGATAGATTCTTCCTTCTTAATCTTCTCCTTTCAGAAAGCTGTATCAGCACCAGATTGCTGAGAGAAACCTTCAAGTTAGAACAGTTCTGAAAGAGAAAACGACTTCTTCAGATTCTTTCTCAGACTTTCCTCAAAACGATGGAGACGATAATGGCTTTCGAAAAATAGGAGTAATCAACTTATAAACCCATAGGTCATGCCTTCTATTTATAGCCCGCCATCTGCAACATATGTTACGCTCCTCCACGTCAGCACGACGCTAAGTCTTCAACGGTCTTTAATGGCTTCAGAAGAATCAAAGGCTCAGCTAGCTGTAGAAGAAACTTCTCAGCTCATAGCATCTATAGAAAAGGCGTTGAGCACTGTGCATCTTTGTCGACGCTTTTACAATTAGGTGTCGAGCGATATATAGATACTCGACACATACTTCTTAGACTAAAGCTCTCGACTCCTCCTTCTTAGGCGTTGAGCAATCATCAGTCATTCGACGCATTCTATCTGTAGGAGTCGAGCAGTGTATAGGGGCTCGACGCTTCTTAACTGTGCCTTCATATCTAGACTCCTCTTGTTGGAGTAGAGCTAACTGAAGTTTGGTCGACACATCACTTTCCACGGCGTCGAGCGATATACCTTGGCTCGACGCTTCCAAACTTGGTCTCATAACTTCAGCAGCGACCTTGTCTTTTTGAGCAGTAGACATGAGTCGACGCTTCTGGGTCACAGGCGTCGAGCAAAGTATGGTATCTCGACGCTCGTGAACTTGGATGAATTCCTTGAGCATTGTGCCTGACCTGGTCTTCTGTACAAAGATTCTAGAAAGTATATCAAATACATTCTGAGATATATCTTTGACTTAGGAATGGACTTCTCCAAATCTAAGACATTGTGGACAATGGTCCCAACAGTCCTGGTCATACTTGTTAGAGGGAAGCACTACCTTCTGAAAGGTGGTATGAGGCTTAGCTTTAGTTTTGCCACTTTTTCCATTCCCAACATCTACTGCCCCTTCATTGAAACCCAATCCCCTCCTATTTCCATAGGAGGAGAAGGTGCCAATGATGGGCAGTATGGTTTTGGGCTTAGAGAATTGAGACACTAAGCTTCTTTCCTTAAGAAGACCATTCTCATGTTTCTTAATGAGTTCTTCCCTTTGGTTTCTCTCATCATAAAGCTTGTCGATGAGCTTCTTGAGCTCAATGGGATTGGCCCCCACATTGTGGAACATACCTATTTTCTCATCTAACTCAACCTTAATAGGTCTGAGGGTTTCGAGCTCCTTAGCTTGCTTTCTAACAAGCTTCTTGCTTTTTTTCAGAGCAACCAAGAGATCACCAAACTTTTCTATTAGATCAGTATGGTTCTTATTGTTGCATGATGAGCATTCTTCTGCATCATTTTCAGAAGATGAGAAATCATCTGATGCTCTCTTGGTCTTCTCAAAGGAGGCAGGTGAAGGAGATGTGTGATTAATGTATACCTGAGCATGATGTGGATAATCATGATTTCCTTCATCTGATAGAGTCATCAACCCATAGACCTCCTCATTCTGATTCTTGAGGGAAACAACTTCTCCTTCTTCCGACCCTTCCATAAGAACAGTTAGAGAGTCTCATATCTCCTTTGCTGTTGTCCAGGGAGCCAGTTTCTGGAATATTGAGATGTCAACTGCACTAGCTACAATATCTTTGGCCTCCTTATCCAAGTTGACTAGGATGATCTCATCTTCAGTCATTTCAGTCATTTTCTTGGGCACCGTCTTACAAGAACAATAAGTGGAAGCTGTCATGGGGACATATGGCCCTTCTTGAACAACTTGAAACATTTTGGGATCCATAGCCTCCATGAATATCTTAGCTCTTACTTTCCATAGGGAAAAGTTCTCCCTAAAACAGATAGCTATTCTTGATTCCATAGCTATGATGAATGGACACCTACTAGCAGATTTGTTCAAGCTGTTAAGCTTTTCTTTGAACAACCTACCTCTGATACCACTTGTTAGTTATTGGGTGTCGACTTATCATCTAGAGGGGGGGGTGAATAGGTATTTCAAATTCCTTTAGCCCTTTTTGGTGTTCTTGATTTCTGGTTAATAGATTTAGAGATTAAAAGCACTACCCAGAAAACACAGGAGAATTTATAGAGGTTCCTCAAGACAGGGTGTTTTTCCTAGCAGTGTGCTTGGCTCGGCAAAATCCTCCAATGTCTCCGTCCCACAAGCCTTACAACTCGGACCCGCAAGTCCTACAACCTAAGCCCGCAAGCCTCTACTGCACTCAAGCCCGCAAGCTCGACACTCAGGCCCTCAAGCCCTACAAAGCACAGACACGTAAGTCTTGCACCTTGGACCCGCAAGTCCTGCAGCCTAGGCTCTCAAGCCCCTACTGCACCCAAGCCCACAAGCTCGACACGGTTGGACCCGCAAGTCCTCTGCCCTGGCCCTCAAGCCTCACGGATCTCAAGCCCTCAAGCTCGACAAGGTTGGACCCGCAAGTCCTCTTCCCTGGCCCTCAAGCCTCACAGATCTCAAGCCCTCAAGCTTGACACTTAGATCTGAAAACAAATCTTACATATTTGTCCGGCATGCCTTACAAAGAAAGATATTCAATGTTTGTTCTTCTGCCTGGTGGAGATCGGCTTTTTGTCTTGAAGAAGATGCCTCTGATTTGAATCTTGAAAGTACAGATCTTCTTCAAGCCTTCTTCTTTAGCATGATGTTGACTGGCTTCTTTACTTAAACGATTCTTATCAGTCGATATGTCTTTGATGCAACTTGGAGAACACTGGATGTGCGTTTTTGTTCTCCTCTCCTTGATGTCAATTCTTCTCCGCAGCTTTTACTGTTGTATTGCTCGGCGGGATTCTTTTTCGATTCTTTGTTCTCATATTTTCTTTAGGGCATCCACTATTCCCTTTTATAGGATGAAGGAGACGCTTAATGATCTCCTATAATGTCCTTCACTGACAGACGCCCATACCTTAAGAGGACGCGCTGATTGGATAACAAGGCGGCGACATTAAATGTTGACAGCGCGTCTGACAACTTTTGAATCTGTCTCGATGATATTTCCATTGTTACAACGATATGGACAATATCTCGATGATAGGATTTGTCGTTGACTTGGACTAGGGCATTTCTTCTAGTCTTCTTCCTTCTTCTTCAGATAGTGATATCTCGACGATAAGGGACATCCCTTCTGCACTTGCACTTAAGAAGACATGAAGTCAACTAACTGATGTCGGTGTAATCTTCTTGACTGCTCGATATCGTTGTAACTACCTTATCTTGTCGACGACATAATCGATATCATGTCGACAGACTAATCTTCAGAAACTGCCTGTCTTCATATGACCTTCTTTAGTCTTCTCGACGTCAAGCCTTCTTTACGACGATATCATTGCCATCGGTCTTACTTTGCCTTATCGACGACATGGCTTCTTTATGATGATATCTTTCTTAATTAGACTTATCTACGACACGACTATTATATGACAATATCGACGACATCTGACTTGTTTTTGTGCTTAAGTCTTCTTCTTCAACTCGGCTTTATGATATCGTTGTGAGGTGTTGTAGTGTTGATCTCATAATGATATTATCATACACATGTTATTTCGACGATAACCGATATGATCATTCTGGTTTGCTCTGCACATCATTTCAATGACATGCATATACTTTTCGACGATATGTCCAGTCCTTTTTGACGATATTGTACTTAGGCAAATTGTTGAAGTACTGGACATATTACCTGATCTCTGCAAGCATGAACTAGATATAACATTTAATACACCTTGTACTTATAATTTATCTGAGCATTTCTTCAGATCAAGAACATTGTTGGGCACTGTTCCCAACAATCATAACTCCTAGGTGTTGGATATGTGTGTCACATCCCTTTGTTTAAGAATAACATGTTGGGGTGCCAGAATTGCCCCCGGCGTTACGGTGCTATTCGAAGAGGAAGGGTGTGTCCCCCGTGGGTCTAACTGACTGCCCCGTGGATCCGCCCGAGGATAGCCCACATTATAAAGGAGCGGTAGGCGCCTTGACCAATAGCCTGGTCTTTTGGTGTAGTTGGTTGCGTCGTATCCCTACAAGTTGTATCAGAGGGGGTCGCGGGTTCGAAACCCCGGGGTCATTTCTGGGGGGGATTGTTGGGGTGCCATAATTGCCCCCGGCACTGCAGTGTTATTCGAAGTGGAAGGGTGTGTCGCCCGTGGGTCTAACTGACTGCCCCGTGGATTTGCCCGTGGATAGTCGACTCTATAAAGGAGCGGTAGGCGCATTGACCAACAGGCCGGTCTTTTGTTGCAGTTGGTTGCACCGTATCCCTACAAGTGGTATCAGAGGGTGTCGCGGGTTCGAAACCCCGGGGTCATTTCTGGGGGGGAATATTGGGGTGCCATAATTACCCCCGGCGCTGCGGTGCTATTCGAAGCGAAAGGGTGTGTCCCCCATGGGTATAACTGACTGCCCGTGGATCCGCCCGAGGATAGCCGACTCTATAAAGGAGCGGTAGGAGCCTTGACCAACATGCTAGTCTTTTGGTGCAGTTGGTTGTGCCGTATCCCTACATAACAAATCCCATATTGTATTTGATCTTGCTTGTCGTGTGTTTATAGTGTGCATGAACTATAGGTGCAATACTCCACAGGAAGAAAGCAGCTGAAATCAACTTTCTGAAAGAAACACTACCACCAGCGCTAGTGATACCGCCTGGCGCTAGCGCTATCGCTTAGCGCTAGCTCGAGTTCGTGCACACAACGCCACACCGTAATAGTTTCGTAATCGCTTCTACAAAATGCTACCACATGCGCTAGGAGCTACCGTAGGCGCTATCTTTAAGTTTTATAAATTGATTTCTCTCTCGTTTTGGCAAGACATTCCAGAGAGATTACTTGTGCCAAAATTCAAGAGTTGTTACTCTGCTGAAAGTTCATCTCCACTCAAAGCCAAAGAAGATTTCTGGAAAAGGAAGTCGTCACACTGCATCCGAATAATGATCTCTTCAACCTCGCTTATGCTACAACGATCCATCATCCTCATCTTCAGAAATCTCATAGAGGGAGTTTTTGTTATTTGCTTTATTTCAATATTGTGAATTTTTGTAGCAAAATCGCCATGTGTTGGCGACTAGGTCCTTGCGCGGCTTATGAGGTAATTCACCGTGCGAGTTGGTGACTAGGTCTAGGAGATTAGATCTAGGGGGTGCTTGAGGCCATATCCGGGGTTTGGATTGGCTAAAGCAGCTTGAGGCCATGTCCGGGGAAGGATAGGATAAAGCCAACCGGTTTGTGGGGAAACAAGTCGGTATAGAAAAGGAAAAGATATTTACATTTGTACGCCTCCAATTTCTAGCGATATTGAAATCAAATTTATATAAACACCTTTTTATATAATACAATCACGTCTCTATTTGTGTTTACTTGATTTCTTTCATTTGGCATAAATTTATTATTGCAAATTACGTTTTGCTAAATTGTTATTTTGCTCTCATTTATTCCTAAACAATTTAGTAATTTCCTTAAAATAATAAAAAGAATTTTTATTCCCTTATTCACCACCCTCTAAGGGCGTCTATCGATACAACAAGTGGTTTCCGAGCTTGGTTACTCCAAACGGATTACAAACCAGGAATAATGGTGTCTTATGATCTCGTTTTTTCCGAGGGACATGGAATTAGTAGACCTCCACTATTTACTGAGTCAGATTATAATTATTGGAAAAATAGGATGAGATGTTTTCTTATGACCCTAGATATTGAGGCGTGGAATTTGGTAGAAGAGGAATACTCTCCTCCTATAATTGTTGTTGGAGAAGTAACATTAGAAAAACCTAAGGATAAGTGAGATGATAGGGATAAACTTAAGTGCAAAAATAATGTCAAGGCCATGAATGTTTTATTTTGTGCGTCAGGTAGAAATGAATTTAACAGAATTTTTGTATGTACTACTACATATGATATTTGGAATCATTTGGAAATTACTCATGAAGGTACATCGCAGGTTCAAGATTCAAAGCTTTTCCAACTGGAGTCAGAATATGAAAAGTTCCGGATGGATGTAAGTGAAGATGTTGATGCCATGTACACGCGCTTCACCAAGATCGTCAATGCTTCCAAAGTTCTTGGAAAGACCTTCTCCAATGGCGACTTGGTCCAAAAGATTCTTTGATCCATTCCTCCAAAATTCAATCCAAAGGTGACGTCTATCTCGGAGTTGCACAATCTAAGAACGCTTCAAGTTGAGAGCCTCATTGGGAATCTCAAAACCCATTAGGTAGAACTCGAGATCCAATACGATGACTACAATAAGGAGCAAAAGAAAAATGCATTGGCACTAAAATCAAAGAAGGAGAGCCAAGAGGATGAGGATGAAGATGAAGAAATCCTTTTAGTTAAGAACTTTCGAAAGTTCATGAGAAATCCGGAAAGGAGAAACACCTTCCGGAAATATTTCCAAAAGGATGCAAGCTGGAAAGGGTCATCATTAAAGAAGGAAAAGGAGAGAGATGATGAAGAAGAAAGGCCTCCACCAGAATTCTACCACTGCATGAAAGCTAGAACATCGGATGACTCCTCCTCCTCCGAAGGATCAAGTGGGTCTTCATCATGCGAAGATGAGGAAGCAAACATGTGCCTCATAGGACAAGGAAACGACAACGACGATACCAGTGTTCATAGCGACACTGAAGTAACTCCTCCCACTTATGATGAACTCTTTAATGGATTTCTTGAAACTTGCAAAGCTTTTGATAAAAATATGAAAGATAATACTTTATTGAATCGTGAAAATGAATCTCTAATTAAAGAAAATCAAAAGCTTTCCAAAAAATTAATTATTTTAGAAAAGAGAAAGGTTTCTTGCCAAGAGTGTGATCACTCCACTAAAATGGCAAAAGATATTGAAGAGTCACTTTCTAAAGCCCTCTCCCATGCCAAAACTCTTACAAAATAGAAGGGGGAATTGATAATGATACTTTTTCACTCACTTATTTTAGTAATCAACAAGTGTGTTTAAATCTAAAAGATGCATGCTAGTGTATTGTAATTGTATAATGAATTAAAACATGAAAAGTTTATTATCTACACTACATTTGAATTGCACTTAAAAATTAAGAAAAGTGGCTGAGTTTAAAAAATTATTATGTTGGGTTTGCAAAACAAGTGTATTTGGAGAATGTTGTCTCACAAAATTGAACAAAAAATATAGACAAATATAACTCCACCAAGTACTACTTGGAAAGAATAGTAAAGTGTCTTGTGTAATCCTTGGGTATTACACCACTTTGTTAAAAATTATGTGCATTAAAGTATGTGAAAGTTAATTTACTTGTGTTTTATTGTGCACTTTACTCTACATATGTCTTGTATTTTGTGATTTAAATCATTTGTTAACATTGCTCAAAAAACACTTATGTGCACTTCATTATCTTTCATAACACTTCTTCTCATGAGTATTGGATTCTAATGCTTAATCTATACCACTCTTTATATAAGTAATGCACTAAATAACCTAACATGATCTCTACAATGTTTGGTATCTCTTAAACTTGAAATTAAGTAACATTGTAGTATAATCCCTTTTTTGATATGTTCATTTCATGCTTGGTAACTTTATGTAAAACTTTGAGATTTCAAAAAGGCTAAAACATCTTTACATTTTAAACTTAAACTCATTTTTATACTTATGCTTTTCATGCTTACAAAAAGATGTTCTTATAATCTTCCGCTTGCTTACAACTCTTATCTTTTTATTTGAAATCTCTTCTATATTATGCTTAAACTTTTTATCATTTCATATATTACAAAAGCTCGATCATGATTTATAATTTCTAAAGAATGTCTCCTTACTTCCCTTACCCCACCTTCTTTTGATAATACCAAAAGGGGGAGATTAATTGAAGAAATCTATATAGGAGAAATATAGAAGATTAAGGGAAGAATAATTCATGTAATCTATCATTTAGGGGAGTAAAACATAAATTTTATTTATGTAGGGGGAGCATTAAGATAGGGGCAGTATGCACTATTCTCATGCTTATTATATACTATAGTTGCACTATTATCTCGCTTATCATATTCTATAAACACTATTGTTGATTTCTTGCTAAAAGGATTTGTTATTATCAAAAGGGTGAGATTGTTGGACATGTGTGTCACATCCCTTTGTTTGAGAATAACAAATCTCATATTGTATTTGATCTTGCTTGTTTATAGTGTGCAGGAACTATAGGTGCAATACTCCACAGGTAGAAGGCAGCTGAAAGCAACTTTCTGAAAGAAACAATACCGCCATCTCTAGTGATACCGCCTGGCGCTAGCACTACCGCCTGGCGCTAGCACTACCGCCAGCGCTAGCGCTACCGCCTGGCGCTAGCTTGAGCTCGTGCACACAATGCCACGCCGCGATGGTTTCGTAACTTCTTCTACACGAACGCTATTGCAGGCGCTAGGAGCTACCGCAGGTGCTATCTTCAAGTTGTATAAATTGATTTCTTCTCTCTCATTTTGGCAAGACATTCCAGAGAGATTACTTGTGCCAAAATTCAAGAGTTGTTACTCTGTCGAAAGTTCATCTCTCACTCAAAGCCAATGAAGATTTCTGAAGAAGGAAGCCATCACGCTGCATCCGAAGAACGATCACTTCAAACTTGCTTATGCTACAACGATCCTTCAACCTCATCTTCAGAAATCTCATAGAGGGAGTTTTTGTTATTTGCTTTATTTCATTATTGTGAATTTTTGTAGTAAAATTGCCTCATTTTGGCGACTAGGGCCTTGCGCGGCTTACGGTGTGATTCACCGCGTGAGTTAGTGACTAGGTTTAGGAGATTAGATCTAGGGGGTGCTCGAGGCCATATCCGGGGTTAGGATTGGCAAGAGTGGCTTGAGGCCATATCCGGGGAAGGATAGGCTAAAGACAACTGGTTTGTGGGGATACAAGTCGGTATAGAAAAGGAAAAGATATTTACATTTGTATGCCTCCGATTTCTAGTGATATTGAAATCAAATTTATGTAAACACCTTTTTATATAATACAATCATGTCTCTATTTGTGTTTACTTGATTTCTTTCATTTTGCGTAAATTTATTATTGCAAATTACTTTTTGCTAAATTGTTATTTTGCTCTCATTTATTCTTAAACAATTTAGTAATTTCCTAAAAATTATAAAAAGAATTTTTATTCCCTTATTCACCCCCCCTCTAAGGGCGCCTATCGATCAAACACTAGGCACTGGGGAATAAGACCTGGGCTGGAACCACCGTTCTTGAAAACAATTTTTCTCTTCTTCCCACGAACCAGGGGAATGGAGGATGCATGCTCGGCATCCCAAGAAAGTCCCACAGAGAGCAGTCTACTCTCCTCGACACAGCTAGAAATACAATACAGGGCCTTTGACAACTTCTCTGGACCAGGAAAACTGAGAAGAGGTGAAAACTCATCTTCCCGCCCCGTTTGCCGACGACAACGACCAGGAAGCACTCTCCATAACTTTGGGAGCTCCCAACGAATCCGAACATACCCGTAAAGGGTATACCCGTGCCGGTAGTCACTCTTCTCCCCGAAGAGAAACCAGTTCTTGTTACTCCGAACCTCGATACAACTACCTGAGTCAGTGGAGACCTCGCACCAATCTTTGAACACCTCCATGAAAAGTCGCGCACTATGCTCCCAAAAGAGCACAATCATCCCCATAACCCTCGCCATCCCAGCAGGGGTGAACTGGGTAATCGAAATGCCGCAGAATCAAAATATCTCGATAGCCTCCTCTGAGGGAGGAAAGAAAAACTCAGACTTCAAGCAGCTCTCGGAAAGAGTCATGAAGCCTGTCGGCGAGTTCTGAGCGCGCTCCTCCGCCTAAGGAATCTGCACTTCAATACTAGAAGGCAGTCCAAGATGCTTGCGCCACATGTCATTCCGCACACTGTCAATAGTAGAGCGTAGATGCATCGGCCTCGATTGTCCACTCTGTTCTGAAGCCTGAAATAAAACAAAATATACATATATAAATGCGCCTATCAAGAACCCGGACGAACATGCATTACTCAAACTCCGCCAACCAGCGTGCACATTTGCGTCACACACCGGCCGCGCGCCGGGCAAGCTCCAACCGACGGCCACATCAACCAAACAACACCAGCCATACGTGCGCAGGCGGAGCGCCTGCCGCGCATGAACAAGCTGCACATCGGCCAAGCATTGGCCATGCACACTTGTCGTGCGCACGCAGGCCGCGTGCACGAAGGCCGCGTGCACGCGCGACCGGCACCGACCAAGCACTAGCCACACGGCCGGCGCCAGCCGAGCATTGACCGTGTGCGCTAGCCACTTGCGCGGGCCTTGCGCTTGAACGACCGGCGCCGACAGAGAGCTGCTCGGTGACCGTCCCCTGCTGCGGCCGAGAATCGCTCAGCCACTTGCCCCTGGGCGCGGCCAAACGTTGCCTGGCGGGAAGCCCCGGGGACTGCTCAGCAAGCGACCTCAGGCGGCCGCCCGGCACGCGACCATATGCACCGGCCATGCCCAGTCCGGGGCTCGGGCTTTGTCGCGCGCCCCCGGTTGGTACATGGTCGTGGGCCGGCCGGGTGTGCCCCGACCGGGAGTACCCCGACCGGGAATTAACCGCGGGCGCACTGGCCGGTTGGCGCCCTTCACACACCCCAACCGCCCGGTGCATCGCCGTTAGCACCTCGGTCAGTCATCCACGCGCCGACAAAGCTGCCTCGGCACGGTCTCCCCCTCTGTTACTTATTTCTCTCAAAAAATAGGAAAATTACTTACCTCTGGCATGCTACAGCAAATAGCGCGAAGACAACAATCTGTACTGCCATGAACAAGACAAAACCTCTGCACTCCTCCACGCAATAATTCGGACTCCGAAGGTTTGGGGGGCTTATGATATGCACTCATATATTTATAACCATCCTTGGGGTGCTTTTAGAGAAGGCTCCACTAAAGAAGTGGAGTTAGTGGGGTCAAAGTCCAACCCATGATCATGAGAGTGGAGGAATCCGCCATGCACAGTTCGCACTGTGAAAATTTCTCTAAGGACCTTGTGAGAGCAAGCAGGAATCAATTATGCAACTAAGAGATACTAGCCAAACCACCAGAAACAATCTTCAGGCAAATATGTGATCTTTATTGATAGCATAAAACTTCATTACAGGGCAAGACATGTTTGGCGAGACATGATTTCGCCAGCACAAACACCAAAAAGGAAAAAACAAGGAAATGCAGATAATTGAGACCGCTCCAGACCGCGCGACCTCCCTGCGACTTCAACACACTGCCAGACCGCAGCGACTTGACGATCACAGAACCCCACCAACTCGCTGATCAAGCCGCCCACTCCTTCCGACCTCTTGATTTTCCTGAACTCCAGCACCACAACTCCAAGCCGCAGACCGCCCGAACACTTTCAGAGGAAGAGGTGAACGCTGCTGCCCGCACTATCCGCAGAAGCTGTACAAAAGGAATTCAATCAGCAGACTGCATGGTCAGAATAAAAACAGACCGCAGGAACAAGCCGGACTCAGCTTACGCTTGGTGTCACTTGTGTTATGCTGCTACAGTAGCTCCTATTTATAGGCGCGGGACCTGATCCAGTCACCACCCTCCAGACCGCGCGACCTGATCGGTCAACCCGCGCGATCAGCAACATGCTCCTGCTTCATTTTGGTGAACTTGCCAGCTACAACATCGGCCATGAGAGACCGCCGCTCTCACAGCAGACCGCGACTCTACAAAGAGCTCGCCAGACCTCCCGAAGTTGTTCACCCCCTGTGTTCGCCAGAGACCGCGAACACAGCCAGTTCTCCATCAGACCGCGAACTCCTGTCCGCATGTCGGTCTCCGCCTGAGACCGCGAACAGCGACCAACTGCATACCAGCCTCCTCCTGAGACCGCGAACTGAGACTAGCTCGCATACCAGCCTCCTCCTGAGACCGCGAACTGAGACCGCGCGACTAACTTCCTTAGTCCGCGAATACTACCAGAGAACCTGGACTACCCTGTGCGATCACACCAGACTGCCACAGCCTTGAAGAGGACAACCCGCCACGCGGTCAGAGGCAGACCGTGCGGCTTCCACCTTGCCGCCTTGGACCAGATACCAGCAGTCATTCCAGGAGACCGCAGCTAGGCTGATACCAACCAGACCGCCCGGACAACCCGCCAGGTCGCGCGACCTCGCCAGTCCGCCCGACCTTCTCCCAGACCGCCCAGGTCCAAAAGCTCTTCTAACTTCCACTTCAACATTTTCAACACTCCCCCTTGAAGTGGGAGGTTGAAACCAGTCCAAGTAACTCCCTTAGCCGTGTGAACGGCCCCTTCGCCAGCGCCTTTGTGAAGATGTCTGCGACATTGTCCGCACTCCGCACATGCCCGACCGAAAGAGATCCCTCCAGCACCT
The DNA here is from genome assembly GCA_033032865.1 of Dactylorhiza incarnata. Taxonomy (NCBI): domain Eukaryota; kingdom Viridiplantae; phylum Streptophyta; class Magnoliopsida; order Asparagales; family Orchidaceae; genus Dactylorhiza; species Dactylorhiza incarnata. Next base: position 12,333,187 of record JAWHQI010000015.1, read on the forward strand.
TCTCCCGTATGAAGTGGTGCTCGATCTCGATATGCTTGGTCCTCGCGTGACAAACTGGATTGGTAACCAGTTTGAGAGCACTCTCGTTGTCACCGCGTAGCAGAATCGGCTCCCGAACCTCCTTGTGGACGTCTCCAACCAACCTTCTAAGCTAGATGGCTTCCTGAGCTGCCAAGGCCGAAGCCTTGTATTCCGCTTCCGTGGTAGAGACCGACACGAAATCCTGCTTCTTGCTGCACCATGATATAGCCGTGGGGCCCGCCATGAAGACGAATCCAGACGTCGACTTCCGATCATCCGAATCTCCCCCGTAATCAGCATCCATGTATCCATGCACCTCGAAGCCCGCATCCCTCCTGTACAGGAGACCCATGTCCGAGGTCGCCTTGACATACTTCAAAATGTTCTTGGCCGCTAGCAGATGAGGTACCCGTGGCTCCGCCATATATCGACTCACTCTGCCAACTGCATATGCAATATCCGGCCTCGTGATCGTCAGATAGATCAAGCTCCCAACCAGAGCTCGGAACACCAACGGATCTTGCATAATCCTCCCCTCATCCTTCCAAAGCTTCATAGCTTTCTCCAGAGGTGTGGAGGTGCACTTCCCTTCCTTCATGCCGAATCGTTCCACGATCCGCTCCGCATACCCGGCCTGGGTCACCAGCACTCCACCTTCCTTCCTCTGCACCTCAAGTCCAAGGAAATGGTGAAGCTCCCCCAGATCCTTCATTTCGAACCTGATAGATAGCTCAGCCCGAAGCCTAGCTACCTCCACTTTTGAGTTCCCCGTCACGATCATATCGTCGACGTACAGCAGCACGATGACCTGAAGCTCCCCGCTCTTCTTGACGAATAAGCTTGAGTCCAAGTCTGAAGCAACAAATCCACAGAATAAGAGATACTCTGCGATCTTCCCATACCACGCCCTCGGCGCTTGCTTCAACCCATACAGGTCCTTCTTCAGCTTGCAGACATGCTCCGGAAAATCTTCAGACACGAAACCTGGTGGCTGAGCCATGAAGATGTCCTTGTCAATCTCGCCGTACAAGAAGGCATTCTTGACGTCGAGCTGCCATATCTCCCATCCACTGAACGCCGCCAAGGCAATGATGAATCGAACTGAAGTCATTTTTGCCACCGGACTGAATGTCTCATCGTAGTCTTCACCGTATTGCTGCGAAAACCCCCGAGCTACAAGACGAGCCTTGTACCGCTCGATACTGCCGTCAGCTTTCTTCTTCAGCTTGTAGACCCACTTGCATGTCACAGGAGTGGTGCCCTTGGGCTTGGGCATAAGAGACCAAGTCTCATTCTTCTCGAGAGCTGCCATCTCTTCTTGCATCGCAACATCCCACTCCTTCACGCCTTTGGCCTTCCCAAAGCTCGACGGCTCCCTCTCATCCAAGGGACCAGCGAAGAAACATGAGACGAAGCTCACTGCGTTTCCTCCTGTATAGCGATCAGGGGCAACGATCGATCGCTTCGACCTCCTCAGCTCCTTTCCCTGAACCACATTGTCTTCAGCTGCTTCTTCCCTAGCTCCCCTTCCAGACGTGCTAGGAGCATTGCTCCCCCTGCTCCCTGAACCAGAAGCCCCCGTCTCGGAACTAGAAGGAGATGGACCACCTGGTGATACAGGTAGCTCCACCTGAAGATCTTCCACTGCTTGCTCCGGCTCCTCCACCCTGCTCTCTGGTAGCTCCACTCCAGAAGACCCCTTGTAAGATGTCACCTCATCAAATACAACGTCGCGAGATACAACAAATCTCCGCGTCTCCGGGTCCATGCACTTCCATCCTTTCTTTCGCTCATCATATCCCACGAAGACTAGCTTCCTTGCTTTCGCATCTAGCTTCGTCCGAAGAGCATCTGGAACATGCACGTAGCAGGTGGAACCAAACACCCTAAGGTGTGCCACGCTTGGCTTCTCTTTGAACATCAACTCATGTGGAGTTAACATGTTGATGGGACTAAGAGGCATCCGGTTGATGACGTAAGCAGCACAAGACATTCCCTCCGCCCAGAAGGACTTTGGGATACTCTTGGCATGCAGCCAACACTTGCAGGTCTCCGTCAGATGATGGATCTTCCGTTCTGCAACTCCGTTCTGTGGTGGAGTATGCGCACAAGTAAGCTCCCTCCGGATGCCCGCCTTCCTGCAGAAACTAGAGAACTCACTAGAGGTGAACTCCCCTCCGTTGTCAGTCCTCAGCTTCTTCACCCGCAGTCGCAGCCGACCTTCCACGAGCTCCTTGAACTCCACAAACTTGGCGAACGCCTCCGCCTTCTCCTTTAGGAAATAAACCCAGACATATCTGGTGTAATCGTCGATCAACACCAGCATATACCTGCTGCCTCCGAGGCTTGGGGTAGCAGTCGGTCCCATTAAGTCACCGTGGATGCACTCCAACGGCACACTACACCTTGTCTGCGACTTGTCAAACGGTAGTCGATGAGACTTGCCGAACTGACATCCCGCGCAAACATGACCTTCTCCGTAGGAAGATAGACTTGGCAGGCCCTTGACCAGACCTCTCACCGCCATAGCTTTTAGTTTGTCCATCCCTACATGCCCCAACCTCTCATGCCATATAACGACACCATCATTCGTCTTCATCTTGTCGACGTAGGAACTTGTCGATAAAACAAACAAGTCCTTTGCCCGTCTCCCGACATGAACGACCTCGGCCTTCACGGCCTCAACATTACGTAGAAACTTCACTTCTATTGGGCCGAACAGAACGTGATACCCAGCATCTACGGCGTTAGTCACGGAGAAGAGGTTTTTCTTTATTCCGGGCACATGATAGACACTCTTCAAAGTAAGTGGCCCTCTATCACTTCCCAAAGAAACAACCCCCACCTTCTCTACTGGATGCACAGTATTATCAGCAGTAATGATTGCATTGTTACCTGTGTAGGGCTGTGTAGAAGAAAGCTTGGTCCCGTCTCCGGTGAGGTGATGACCACACCCCAAGTCCACGATCCAGTCCTCCAGATAGTTGATAGGAGCCGAAGCTCCAACAGAAGCCGAGAAGGCTCCTCCCCATCCTCCATCTACATGTCTGGCCTCAGCTTCCTCCTTCTCCGCAGCATGCCCTGCTTGAGTGACCACTCTGCAATCTTTCCTGATGTGGCCAAACTTGCCACACTTGTAGCACTTCGGACCTTCTCCCTTCTTCTTCCCGTCAGCCTTGGGAGCATATCCCCTTTCCTGCTGCCCAGAAGTTGAAGGCCCAAAGCCTCCGGTGGTCTTCTTCTTCTTATCCCACTTCTTCTTGTTCCCCGAGAAAAGCACTTCGCCATCTCCCCCAGTCACTGACAACCCCGCCATCTGTCTTGCCAAGCTTTCTTGCGAAGAAAGCAAGTTCTCCAGCTCCAATAGAGACGGCTGATTTGCCCATCCCTGCACCGACGTCACAAAAGCAACATATTCCTTCCGCAAGCCGCGGATGATGTGCCTCTTCAGCTTCGCCTTAGAGATAGGCTCATCAGGATCCAGTGCTGAGATTTCAGCACACAAGTTCTTCATCTTCAGAAAGAAGTTTGAGATAGATAGATCACCCTGAGCTGACCTTGCCAGCTCATTCTCCAAGAACTGTAACCTTGCTACATTCTTCTTGTTAAACAACCCATCCAGGGCTCTCCAGATCTCTGCAGCCGATCCACACCCCAAGATGTGATCAAAGAGATCAGGTGAAATAGCACGCTTCAAAGTGAACTCGGCCTTGGCATTGGTCTTTCTCCATGCCCTTACAGCCGGACCGTTATCACCAGCTTCTGTTGCCTTCACCTATTCTGTCTCATTTCCTCCAACAACTTCCCATAGGTCCTCACCCAGAAGATAGCTCTGCATACACGACTTCCACTTCTTGAAGTTAGTCGATGTAAGCATCTCAATACCAAGACCTCTTGAATATCCACCTTCCATTGCTCTTCCACTGGTTCCTTCTTCACAAAGGCGATGGCTACTCTAAGTTGCAACCTGCTCTATCCACTCCAACCTACCTCTGATACCATGTGAAAATTTCTCTAAGGACCTTGTGAGAGCAAGCAGGAATCAATTATGCAACTAAGAGATACTAGCCAAACCACCAGAAACAATCTTCAGGCAAATATGTGATCTTTATTGATAGCATAAAACTTCATTACAGGGCAAGACATGCTTGGCGAGACATGATTTCGCCAGCACAAACACCAAAAAGGAAAAACAAGGAAATACAGATAATTGAGACCGCTCCAGACCGCGCGACCTCCCTGCGACTTCAACACACTGCCAGACCGCAGCGACTTGACGATCACAGAACCCCACCAACTCGCTGATCAAGCCGCCCACTCCTTCCGACCTCCTGATTTTCCCGAACTCCAGCACCACAACTCCAAGCCGCAGACCGCCCGAACACTTTCAGAGGAAGAGGTGAGCGCTGCTGCCCGCACTATCCGCAGAAGCTGCACAAAAGGAATTCAATCAGCAGACCGCACGGTCAGAATAAAAACAGACCGCAGGAACAAGCCGGACTCAGCTTACACTTGGTGTCACTTGTGTTATGCTGCTACAGTAGCTCCTATTTATAGGCGCGGGACCTGATCCAGTTACCACCCTATGAGATATGATCACCACCCTCCAGACCGCGCGACCTGATCGGTCAACCCGCGCGATCAGCAACATGCTCCTGCTTCATTTTGGTGAACTTGCCAGCTTCAACATCGGCCATGAGAGACCGCCGCTCTCATAGCAGACCGCGACTCTACAAAGAGCTCGCCAGACCGCCCGAAGCTGTTCACCCCCTGTGTTCGCCAGAGACCGCGAACACAGCCAGTTCTCCATCAGACCGCGAACTCCTGTCCGCATGTCGGTCTCCGCCTGAGACCGCGAACAGCGACCAGCTCGCATACCAGCCTACTCCTGAGACTGCGAACTGAGACTAGCTCGCATACCAGCCTCCTCCTGAGACCGCGCGACTAACTTCCTTAGTCCGCGAATACTACCAGAGAACCTGGACTACCCTGTGCGATCACACCAGACTGCCACAGCCTTGAAGAGGACAACCCACCACGTGGTCAGAGGCAGACCGCGCGGCTTCCACCTTGCCGCCTTGGACCAGATACCAGCAGTCATTCCAGGAGACCGCAACTAGGCTGATACCAACCAGACCGCCCTGACAACCCGCCAGGTCGCGCGACCTCGCCAGTCCGCCCGACCTTCTCCCAGACCGCCCAGGTCCAAAAGCTCCTCTAACTTCCACTTCAACATTTTCAACATGCACCCCGTCGGTGCCTGGCGCAGTTTAAATCGCACCTCCAGCTTTGGCGGGATACGACCTAACCTCACCCCCATATGGGTGGAGTGACCTAATTGCACCCTCATAGTGGGGGGTGAGGCCAAGCCGCACCCTCATAGGGTGCGGGAGAGCCGCACCCCCCCCCCCCCCTCCCCCCACGGCGGGATGTGGCTATGCCCCCCCCCCCCCCCCCGGGAGGGGACCTTGCGAGGGTTATGGCCGAAGTCGCACCCACTCGTCGGTTGTGGCCGGGGCCCAATTTCCACTTAGAGACACGACTTCTCATCATTCATGCTCGTTGTGCGCTCAAAATTATCAAGTGTTCATTGCGCGCTCAGAACGCTCCCGTGTTCGTTGCGCGCTCAAAACGCTCCCGTGTTCGTTGCGTGCTCAGAACGCACCTGTGTTCGTTACATGCTTAGAACACTTCCTCACGCACTTAAAATGTTTCCATGTTCCCGAGAAGCGCGCAGTTAACATTTCCTAATTTCTCAGATTGCAGGACTCTTTCGTCAGCTTCATCGCCATCAACGAAGCTGCCCGAACTACCCGAAGGGCGAGACGGTCATTTACGAAAAATAGCGATCTGTGTGCTCTGATCGGAAAATATGATTCGCCAGTCAGGTGGTTACGGTGTTTACAACAGCGAAATTACCGGGCTACCCCCGACCAAAGCTATAAAAGGAGCTCAGGGCCTTCATTTCAAGACACCTTGCCTTCTGCGCCCAAGAGAGCTCCTTTGAAGATTTCTTTGGAATTCTCCTTCGGTGCTCGAAGATCTCCTTCGGCCTTCGAAGATCTCCTTCGAGTCTTCGAAGATCTCCTTCGTGGATTTAGAGATTTCCTTCACTCCGGAAGTCTATCTTCCTAAGTGATTTGGGAACCTTCGGATTACGAAAGGCGACTCAGCATTCTCACTTTTGTTCTCACTACCATTCTTAGAAAAAGTACTGATGATGGGTATTTTAGTCATCGTTTTAGGCTAATATTTTATTAGATATTTAAATAAACTATCGCATTTTGTTCTTTGTTTTTACAAATTTTCGTAAAAATTATATTGTATGTTATAACTAATATATTTTCTATTTTTTGTAGGGATTCAACAGGCCTGGGGGGAATTTATGCGCGAAGTCTCGCTGTCGCGTCAAAAACTCAAGAGCTGTCATACATCTCTACATATATATACATATGTATATGTTTATTTATATATATATATATATATATATATTTATATATATATATATATGTTTTTATAAGTTTAGGGATGTGCTTAAGAAGCTCAGGATCCGGTCTGGTGGGTTCAGAGCTGAGAAGACATGAGAAATGGTCAACCGCTTCCGCACTAATTCCCTCCTCAGAATCAAGAACTTTACCAAACTTGTCCTTAATGGAAGAGATCTGCGTGACGTTTCTTTTACTCTTAACCAGCGCGTGAAAATAAGTCGTATTTTTGTCTCCTTCCTTTATCGTTTTATCCCTAGCTTTTTGCTTCCAATAAGTCTCTTCTTGAAGTAAAACTATTCCATAATTACTTTGAGATTTAGCAAGTGTTTGCTCATTCTGAAAGGATGGGTTATTATCAAATCTCTCCTCCGCCTTAGCCAGTTCCTCCTCCGCTTCCTTCACTTTAATGAAGACATTACCAAACTGCTTTTGGTTCTAAACCTTCAACACATTCCTTATATTTCTCAATCTATGCTCGAGAGTAATTAGAGCATTACATCCCTCCGTATGTTTGAACCAACTATCCTCAACAAGCTTAATGAAGTCACCATGAAGATGCCACATGTTCTGGAACTTGAACGAGGCAGGACCACGGCTCGCCACCTTCGTCGAGCATTGAACCAGAAGAGGGCAATGGTCCGAATATTTCCTCGCCAAGTGCGTCACGGTAGTCCTGGGCAATTGACACTCCCACTGCCAGTTGATGAGCATTCTATCAAGACGTTCATACACTCTATGTCTCCTAGACCGTTGATTGGTCCATGTGAATGCATTGCCTTTGAAGCCGATGTCAACAAGAAAGGTGTCGGCGATCATCTCTCTAAATTCATTCATTTCCCTATTGCAAAATGGAGCAACGCCTTTCGTTTCCGTAGAGCAAGTAACACAATTGAAGTCACCAAGAACACCCCACGGCAAAGAGTTGGACGCATTGAACTTAATTAGCTCCATCCAGAGTTCCCTTCTTTTAATATATAGATAACTTGCGTAAACCACTGAAAGAGCAAAAGTGTGAGAATTCGCACAAACTTTAACATGCATCACTTGAGAAGTAACACTTAGAAATTGAATGGTCCATTCCTCCTTGAACATAATCCAGATATTTGAACACCCGGCATTTGTAATACACCCGGAAAACCCAAGACTAAAGGCAACTGAAGCTGAAGCTGAATCAGGTAATTTGGGTTCTATAATCATCAAGCATTTGAGATTATATTGAAGGGAGAGTGCTCTAACTCTGGATTGGGTGTTATTGTTTGCGATACCTCTGCAATTCCAAACCAACAATGTATGCCCTAAACTCATCACTCCATGCCAATGTATGTCCCTTACGGCGCCTGCAAATGAAATTGAGGTACGCGATATTGTTTTTTCTCTTTCTAAGGATAGTGCTCCGGGTCCGGATGGCCTCATGGGTGGCTTCTACCATCATTGTTGGCACGTCATTAAATATGATGTGGTGGCTGCCGTTAATGATTTCTTATCGGGGGGATACCTCGACTATTTTTTCACGTCCTCTATAATCACACTTATCCCCAAAGTGACATCTCCTACCAACTTCTCTCACTTCCGTCCAATTTCTTTATCTAATTTTTCTCTACAAAATTTTCAAAAGTACTTGCCTCAAGAATGAAATTAATTCTTCCAACCGTTATTTCAATGGAGCAAGGTGCTTTTGTTAAAAATAGGAATATATCGGACAATTTACACCTTGTTCAAGAATTAGCCTATGAACTCAACCAAAACATTAGAGGGGGGGAACATGATAATCAAATTGGATATGGAGAAGGCCTTCGATGCCTTGATTGGGATTTTTTGTTCAATGTTCTTTTTGAATTTGTGTTCTCTTTACAATTTGTCAAATTAGTGAAGATGCTTGTTTGTCACGGCCGACACAGTGTTATGGTTAATGGTAAAGTATGTGGATTTTTTGGCTCCTCACGTGGTCTTAAACAAGGAGATCCTTTATCTCCACTTCTTTTTATTCTCGCGGAAGAGGTCCTCAGTAGAGGGATAGCGCATCTATTTTCGAGGGGGATTGCAAATTGGTACACTGCTTGTCCTAAAGGGCTGAGGTTCTCACACGGCGGATGATACGATTGTGTTTGGCAAGGGGAATCTCCGTACCACTAAAGCTCTGCATGCTTTTATTCTCAGATATGAAAAGGCTTCCGGTCAATTGGTGAATAAATCCAAAAGTCAAATATTTCTTTCTACTAGTATTCCAACATCCCATGCGGAATGAATTTCGGACATCCTCGGCATTCAGATTCACAAACTACCATTACAGTATTTGGGTATCCCTATTATTAATGGCAGGGCTCGTATGTGTTTTTTTGATAGTATGGCGGCAAAGGTACAAAACAGGATACACGATTGGAGAACCAAACTTCTTAATCAGGCGGGGCGTCTAACTCTCATCAAATCAGTGTTATCTAGCTTCATTATTTTTGCTATGTTTGGATGCAATGTTCCGTTGTACACACTAAAAGCCATAGATAGCGGTATTGCGAGATTCTTATGGGCGGGGGCTGAGGGAGGGCGAAAATTTCACTGGATTAACTATAAAAAGATATGCAAACCGATATCTTTGGGTGGTCTCGGCATTCATAGGATGCAAGACATATATAAGGCTTACAAATGCAAAGTGATTTGGAAATTCCTATCCAAGGTCACTCCTTGTCATGAATTTATCAGGGAAAAATACTACATCAAAAGGAACTCCGGTATTTTGGATATTCGTTCGAATGCGCATGGTCCATGGAGAGGCAATCTGAAATACTACCGATACATGAAGGACCATATCAAATGGAGAACCGGGCGGGGTTTAGTTAAATTTTGGAACGATGTATGGCTTGGGAATAGGCCGCTGGCTGAGTTAGCGGCCCCTCACCCCGATCAGGATTTCTCTCTCTCGGTGGCGGAGGTGTTGTAGCGTGAGCTACCGGAGAGCGAGACGAACGGCAAGAATGGTTGCCGGAGGAGAGAGAGATGATAGTAGGGAAGAGAGAGAGAGACGAAGGTAAACAGGAAAATAAGAAAGTTTCATTAATTCTGGATAATATCCTTGATTACAGTGTCTAACTATATATAATCAACTATTACATAACGGCTATTTAATCTACGGTCCAAATGGCCTATTGCTCTTCTGGAAAGATGTGTTTGATGATGACAGCTGTCCCGTGCTCTTGATTCTGCCGTTTCTATATTGATGTATATTTCTAATAGTGGCCACGTGCTTGAGATCAATCGCTTCAGCTTTATTAGATGTATTCTGAGATCTGGCCACGTGTTGTAATCAGCGGCTATTTCTTAAATCAAATGATCCCGTGATGTCGCCACGCGCCGGCACCCATAACAATGCCTTTGCCTTTTAAAAGATGCCCTCATCTTCCTGTCTTCTCATTTCCTGTTCCGGTCCTGGCGAGTGCGCGGTGGTGTGGAAGATGGCCGGAGGAGATGCTCGACGATCTTGCCGGAGTGTCGAAAACTGGGCGGTGTGACGAGGCCATGTTCAGCTTCATGTTTTTCTCCTTCGACTGCGTTGTTCTGGAATGGCAGGTACTCTCTGGTAGTTCTGTTAGTAGCTCTAGCTTTTGGGGTCCTTCGTTTAGTTTGGATCCAGGTAGGTTTTGCCAGATCTAGTAGATCTGGGTGATTTGCGTTCCTTCGAACTCGTGGAGTTCGTGTTTTAGTCTGGATCCAGGTAGGGCTCGGTATGTCTTCCAGATCTGGATGTTGTGGTGTTGTGAGATCTGTTGGTAGAGTGTTTTGGAGCTGTTTGGGTAGGGAGTCAATGTCCTCCCATGTACTGTCTTCGGGTGGAAGGTCCTTCCACTGGACTAGGCCTTGCGGCACGGTGCGGTTGTCCCGAACAACCTCGCGTAAGCTGACCACAGCGAGGGGGGTGTGCACTGGCATGTTCCTTTGACTGTGGGCTGGCATAGGGGAGACGTGTATGTCGTCGTTCCCTTTGTAAGGCTTCAACTGTGAGACGTGTATGACCGGGTGGATCTGGCAGTCGGCTGGCAGCCGGAGTCTGTATGCCACTTCTCCTATAGCTTCTTCCACCTGAAAAGGCCCATAGTAACGAAGAGCGAGCTTTTTGCAGTGAGTTCTGTGGAGGGATAATTGTCGGTATGGGTGCAGTTTTAACAACACCCAGTCCTCCTTGTTGAATTTGATGTCTGTTCTCTTTCTATCTGCCATGCACTTCATTCGATGTTATGATCGTTGTAAGTTTTCTCTGAGCTGGTGGATTTGTTCATCCCTGGTTTGTAGTGTAAGCTCCACAGCTTCATTCTTGGTACTTCCTGTACAGTAAGAAAGCAAACCAGGAGGTGGTCGACCAAACATGGCTTCGTAAGGAGACATGTTGATCGACGAGTTAACTGAGGTATTGAAATGGTATTCTGCTAAGCTTAGATACAGTGACCATTTTTTGGATTTGAATGTGTAAAAATACGTAGATATTGTTCTAAGCATCGGTTTGTGCGTTCTGTTAACCCATCTGTTTGTGGGTGATAAGAGGAGCTATAGTGTAAATTGGTGCTTTGCAGTGAAAAAAGGTCGGTCCAAAAATTGCTTAAAAAAATTGAATCACGGTCTGAAATGATTGATTGTGGTATACCATGTATTTTCCCCACATTTTCCCAAAACGCGGCTGCTACTGAAGGTGCGGTAAGTGGTTGGGTTAAAGGGATAAAATGAGCTGCTCTAGATAATCGATCTACTACAACCATAATTATGGTGTAAGTATTTGATTTAGGTAAGTGTGTAATGAAATCCATCGTGAGGTCTGCCCATAGTAGTGTTGGGGATTGGAGTGGTTGCAGGAGGCCATATAGAAAATGATTTGTTGGTTTTGCTATCTGGCAAAGTTCACATTTGTTTATGTATTCCGTGATGTGTTTTTTCATTTCTGGCCAGTGGAATTGATTTTGGATGTGGTGCAAGGTGGCCTGGATGCCTGAATGGCCTCCATAAAAGCTGTTATGTGATGCTGTAATTATTTGGTTTATTTTGTTTGATTGTGCTGGGATATATAATCTGTGCTTATAATGAATGTAGTCTCCTCTTTTGGCCCATTCTGGGTGTGCCAAAGGGTTCTTAGCCCAGTCTACCAACAATTGTTGTGTAAACTGGTCTGATGTGTAGTCCTGGGTTAATCCCTCAAGTATTGAGGAGGATAACTGGGAGAGAGTCAGTGTGTTTAGTTGTGCTTTATTATTGTTCTCGGCCTGCTTTTCTTCTTTGTTTTTATGGTTTGTTTGGGTGAAAGCTCGAGATAGTGAGTCTGCTATGATGTTGGTCTTTCCGGGTTTATATATTATCGTATAATCATAACCTATAAGTTTGGAGAGGAAAAGTTGTTGCTCCGGGGTATGTAGGTCCTGTGTTAACAAATTATGGAGACTTTTGTGGTCTGTGAAAATTTGGTATTGGTGGCCTAATAGGTATTGTCGCCATTTAGCGACCGTTGTCGTCACAGCGTACAATTCTCGTACGTAAGTAGATTTTCGTTGCATAATTGGAGATAATTTTTTGCTAAAAAAGGCAATCGTGCCGTGTTTTTGTAGTAGTACTGCTCCGATTCCAATTCCGGAAGCGTCCGTCTCTATGGAAAATTTTTCGTCAAAATTTGGTAGTACTAAAATAGGTTTTGAAATCAGTAATTCCTTAATCGTATTAAAAGAATTTTGGGTTTTGTCATTCCATACAAAATTGTTTTTTTTAACAAATCAGTCAGCGGTGCTGCTACTATTGAATAATTCTTAATGAATTTACGGTAAAAGCCGGATAAACCTAAAAAGGATCGTACTTCTTTCTGAGTTGTTGGGGTCGCATATTGTTCCAAAACAGCTATATTGATGTTGTTTGGGAAGACCGTCCCCTGAGAGATACAGTGTCCCAAAAACTCAATTTCTTGCATATAAAAAAAACACTTTGAAAGTTTGATAAAAAGTTTATTTTGAGTAAGTATTTTGAAAACTATCTCTAGGTGGTAGAAATGATCCGTCTCATTATTGCTAAAGATTAGGATGTCATCAAAAAAAAAACTACAATAAATTTTCTTAAATGTGGACGAAAAATATCATTCATTAGGGATTGAAAAGTAGATGGTGCGTTAGTAAGCCCGAAGGGCATTACCGTGAATTCATAGTGACCATGATGCGTTCGAAACACTGTTTTTCAATATCCGTCTCGGCCATTCTAATTTGGTGATATCCCGCTCTTAGGTCTAGTTTTGTAAAATATCTAGCGTGAAAAAGTTCATCTAAAAGTTCGTCAATCGTTGGGATTGGAAATCTATCTCTAATTGTTAATTTGTTAAGGCTTCGGTAGTCGACGCAAAAACGCCAACTGCCATCTTTTTTTTAACCAGTATTACCGGGGAGCTGAAACTCGAGGTGCTTGGTCGTATGTGTCCTGCGTGTAGCATTTCGATGACCAATCTTTCGATTTCATTTTTTTGGTAATGGGGATATCTATATGGTTTAATATTTGTGGGTTTTGCATTTGGTATTAAAGGAATTTTGTGGTCAGTTGGTCTCTTTGGTGGGTATGTTGGTTTGTCCGAGAATAATTGTTTGAAGTTGTCCAATAGACCTAAAAATTCTAGGGGTAATGTTTGGTCAAAAAAAATTTTGTTCGTTTGGTGTTGTGGTGCGTTGGGTGAGGTGGTAGCAAATACGCAAAATGTAGAGGCTTGCAAGGACATCATTCTTGCTACCTGCGATGATGAAACCAACGAGTCCGGGTTGTTATGGTGACCTTGGAAAGTGATCGGTCCGTGATCAGTGGTGTATGTTATTGTGAGGGTAGAGTAATCAGTGGTGACGGGGCCCAGGGACCGTAACCATTGTACTCCTAGCACAATGTCGGCGCCTTGTAGATCGAGAACGTATAAAGGCAGGTTAAACTGCACCGTTTGGATGAGCAGGGAGAGGTCTAGGCATTTTCCCGTGCATGTGATTGACATTTCGTTGCCCATATAGACTTGAAAAGGTTTTATGGTTAAAATTGGGAGGTGTAGAAACTTGGCTATTCGTTCAGAGATAAAGTTGTGTGAGCTGCCACTATCTATTAAGGTTTCTAGTGGTTTGTTGTTTAAAAATGACGTTAGTCTAATGCAGTTTCCTGGTGTCTCACTGGATAACGCACATAAACAAATTGTACCATTTATGTCTGTTGTTTCTGGTGTGTTGTCCTCCGTGTTTTCCTCTATGTCGTCTTGTTCATCTGTTCCTTGGAAGTAAAGCAGGGCTCCCGATCCTTTACAGCAGTGGCCGTAGGTGTATTTGTCGTTACAATTGTAACACAACCCTTGGTCGCGGCGGCGTTGACGCTCCTCTGTGGATAGCCGTCGGATTGGAAACTTGGAAAGTTGTTGTGTGGATGTTTTGGGGTGATTGGTGGAATTTGTGGTCCATTGAATACGTGGAGCCGTGGGGTTGTTGATAGTGTTGTCGACTCGTGTTACTTGTCTTGTGTTAGTGTAATCAAATCGTTGTGTTTGTTTCGTGCGCGTGTCCATGAGTTCTTGATCTTCAAACATTCGTGCCAGCGAATATGCGTCGTGCATTTCTGTGGGACGATGTATCAAGACCGAGTTACGAAGACTTGGCTTTAGTCTGGATATGAACATACTGGCTAAGAAGGATGGCGTTAACCCGGGTACTCGAGTTGTGTATTCTTCGAATTCTGCCTTATAGGCCAGAACGGTTGTGGTTTGTTGTAATTTTGTCAAATTGTCGGCGGGGTCTTCGTATGTGGATGGTCCAAAACGTTTGAACAAAGCTTCGAGAAAAAATGGAAAGGTTAATTGTGGGTGGTCGAGTAGGGTGGCCTGATACCACCTGGACGCTGGGCGATCTAAATGTAAAGCGGCTATTAAAAGAAAATCGCGTTCGCGTATATTATGGAATTGGAAATATAATTTCAGATTATAAACCCAGTCGGTGGGGTCACTGTCCTGGAATCTAGTACATGCAAATTTAACACTAGGGTATGATTGTGTAGAAACGACCTGGGATGGTGTAGATGATGGCGATTTGCCCAACACGCCTGCGGATGATGAGGATTGTCCGGCCTCTATGTACACTGGTCGTTGTGCTAAGATGTGCAGTGTCTGCTGGACCTTGGAGAATTGTGCCATCATGTCCGATCGAAGGCCTTCAATTTGGTCTGTTGCCGCCTCCCTTGTGTCCATGATTTGGTGGGCAAGAACAGATTCACGGGCCTGGAAATCCTCCTTGAGATCCTCCAATTGTTGTCTTCGTGAATCTTGTTCCGCTTGGATTGCGGTTTGAACTTCAAGAATTTGATTGAGTGTATCTTTGGATCGAGTATTGTCCGCCATTGCCGAGGGAGATGACGGAAAATAGGAAGTTCAACGAGAGCACCAATGTAGTGTGAGCTACCAGAGAGCGAGATGAACGGCAAGAAAGGTTGCCGGAGGAGAGAGAGATGATAGTAGGGAAGAGAGAGAGAGAGACGAAGGTAAACAGGAAAATAAGAAAGTTTCATTAATTCTGGATAATATCCTTGATTACAGTGTCTAACTATATATAATCAACTATTACATAACGGCTATTTAATCTACGGTCCAAATGGCCTATTGCTCTTCTGGAAAGATGTGTTTGATGATGACAGCTGTCCCCTGCTCTTGATTCTGTCATTTCTATATTGATGTATATTTCTAATAGTGGCCACGTGCTTGAGATCAACCGCTTCAGCTTTATTAGATGTATTCTGAGATCTGGCCACGTGTTGTAATCAGCGGTTATTTCTTAAATCAAATGATCCCGTGATGTCGCCACGCGCCGGCACCCATAACAGGTGTTTAATGAGTCTGGACTGTTTCAACTTCCGACTGACTGCAATGGGGCTGCTCTTGAATTGGTGGTGCGATCCCAGTTCAAAATCAGCGAGCGGGTGGATGAACCTGTTTGGATGTTGGATGCTTCAGGAGCCTTTTCTATCAAGAGTTTCAACAGGTTCGTTACTTTTAACTCCCAGGAGGCATACAAATTCAAATGGGTATGGGCACAACCTCTGCCTCCTAAGTTTTCATTAGTTTGTTGGAAGGCATTATGGAATATTCTCCCTCTTGACCGTAACTTATGGAAGTCTGGCGTCCAACTTGCATCCAAATGCACTGCACGTGCTGTGTTATTCATCCCTCTATTGAATCTTTGGATCACTTAGGGTCCGTTCGTTTGGACGGAATTGGCATTGGAGATTAGAAATCCAATTCTAGTGTTCGGCGCAACGAAATTTAAGCGGATATTGGCTTTCATGTGAAAACCCATGGTTTTTACTATGAACTAAAAAAATCAAATAGCAATTCTTACCTCCGCCCATAGGTTTTCCGCATAATCAAATGTTTACACTAGAGTTTTTCAACCTACGCGCGAGTTTTTCGCCCGAGCACGCGTTTTCCTGCAGGGTGTTTTTCGTCCGGGCGCGTTTATTTCACCCGGGCGCATATTTTCGCCCGGGCGCATTTTTTCGCCCGGGATTTCGTCCGGTCGCGTTTTATTTCGGTCGGGCACGTTTATTTCGGCCCGGCGTGATTTTTTCCCCCAGGCGCGATTTTTTCGGCCGGGCGCGATTTATTCGCCAAGGGTGCGATTTTTTTCGGTCGGGCGCGATTTTTTTTTCACCCGACCACGATTTTTTCGCCCGGGCGCGATTTTTTCCCCCAGGCGCGACTTTTTCGACCCGGGCGCAATTTTTTTCGCCCGGGCGCGATTTTTTCGCCCGGGCGCGTTTATTTCGCCCGGGCGCGTTTTATTTCGCCCGGGCGCGATTTTTTGGCCGGGCGCGATTTTTTCGCCCGGGCGCGAGTTTTTCGCCCGGGCGCGATTTTTTCGTCCGGGGCGCGATTTTTTCGCCCGGGCGCGATTTTTTCGCCCGGGCGCGATTTTTTCGCCTGAGCGCGATTTTTTCGTCCAGGCACGTTTATTTCGCCCGCGCGCATATTTTCGCCCGGGGGCGATTTTTTCGCCCGGGCGCGTTTATTTCGCCCGTTCGCGTTTTATTTTTCCCGGGCTCGATTTTTTCTCCCGAGCCCGATTTTTTCCCGGGCGCAATTTTTTCGCCCGGGCGCGATTTTTTCTCGCAGGCGCGATTTTTTCGCCCGGGCGCGATTTTTTCGCCCGGGCGATTTTTTCGCCTAGGGCGCGATTTTTTCCACCGGGCGCGATTTTTTCGCCCGGGTGCAATTTTTTCGCCAGGGCGCTATTTTTTCGCCCGGGCGCGATTTTTTCGCCCGGGCACGATTTTTTCGTCCGGGGCGTGATTTTTTTTGCCCGGGCGCGTTTATTTCGCCCGGTCGCGTTTTATTTCTCCTCGGCGTGATTTTTTTTTCGCTCGGGCACGATTTTTTCGCCCGGCGCGAATTTTTCGTCCGGGGCGTGATTTTTTTTCGCCCGGGCGCGTTTATTTCGCCCGGTCGCGTTTTATTTCTCCTCGGCGCGATTTTTTTTCGCTCGGGAATGATTTTTTCGCCCGGGCGCGATTTTTTCGCCCGACCGCGATTTTTTCGCCCGGGCGCGATTTTTTCGCCTAGGGCACGATTTTTTCCCCCGGGCGCGATTTTTTCGCCCGGCCGCGATTTTTTCGCCGGCGTCGATTTTTTCACCCTGGCGCTATATTTTAGCTCGGGGCACATTTTTTGCCTGGGCGCGCGCTTTTCTCCCGGGCGCGCACTTTTCGCCCGGGCACGCGCTTTTAAAAATTTGAATTTAAAAATTTCAATTCCAGAAAGCAAATTCCATCGTGCAGCCGAACAACTTACAGATATCAATTCCAATTCTGTTCATTGAATTCCATCCTGCAACCGAACTTCAGAATTGGTTTTATGCACAAAACCAATTCATGCAGATATTGGTTTTCTGGCCAAAGCCAATTCCAGAAAGCCATTACCTGCGCGCTGAACGGACCCTTATTGGTTTCTAGTGAGTTAGCCTTCTCGGTTTGGAGTCACTATGAGAAATTCTTCTTTGGTACGGTACATAGAGGACACTCATATTGCTCAAAACTTGATTTTTGGTGCGACAAAGACAAGGTATTTTCTTTGGGCTTTCACAAATTTATTCAAGGTGCCGCGGTAATTTGTACATGGAAGTTATGGTCAGAAAGGTGCTAACGTAAATTCCAAGGGGTACATGGGTCTAATAAGAGAATGATTTTGGATATTCATAACTTGATAGGGTGGGTTTATAGGGGCCTCAACAACATTCCTGTTAAATCCATGGAGGAAAAATGAATTCTCGATTGGTTTGGGCTAACTCCAAAATAAACTATATAAATGTCTGACGTTTGACTGGAAAGGAAGTTTTAATGCCGATTGGTTTTTGCACATTGATGGTGCGGCGGACCCGGTTCTGCACAAAGCAAGTGGTGGTGGTTGTATTCGAACCAAAGATGGGGCTCTCCTCGCTGGCTTTGCTCACTCGTATGGCGATAAGGATGCATTGGAAGCGGAATGTTTGGCTCTTATGGATGGGATCTCTCTATCCTACATCATAAGATACACCGGTTTCACATTCTGGGGGATTCGAAAATAATTGTTGACTGTTTTAATAACAAGAGATTCAATCAATGGAGGATTTGGGAATATCGTGAGAGTATTCTTCAGATGGCTAGCTCTTTAGAAATATCATGTGCCCATATTCACAGAGAAGGAAATCGGGTGGCGGACGCTATGGCTAAGTATGCATTGCAGAGTAACATAAGCTGTGGATTCTCTAATGCTTTCATTCCTATTGGCATCCGTAGGCTCATCAAGGCTGATGAAAATTACTCCGTCTATATTCGGGTGTCAGATTTAGGCTCTTCAACTGTATGTTTAGATTTTGGGTAACGTCGTTTTGTTGTATCTGGTGGACCGGGGTTGTTCCCGCAACTTCTGTACCCTCACCTTCTTTATATATAAATTGGAGTCATTGTGTGAGGGGCGTCTCACTCAGTGACTTCTTTTAATTAAAAAATATATATATATATATATTTTTATATATAAGTTTATATATATATATATATGTTTATATATATATATATATGTTTATATATATATGTTTATATATATATATGTTTATATATATATATGTTTATATATATATATATGTTTATATATATATATATGTTTATATATATACGTTTATATATATATACGTTTATATATATATATATATATATATGTTTATATATATATAGTTCAACACAGCCGCCAGTCCTCCACCATGCTCCGACCACCACTTCCGCCTCCTCCCTGTACGCCTCCGACGCCTCCATGAAGCTGCTCCGGCCACCCCCATGCAACCACTCGGCCATCTCTCCACCATTCATAGAGCTCGGCAACCACCTCTGCATGAAGCTACCTCCATCTCCACGTCAGCCTCCAGCTCGGACTTAGTCTCCACCAACAGTTTCTCCACGCAGCAGCAGCCCGAGGTCCACGTCAGACTATCCATGCACGCCCTCTGCTGCTGACGCCCAGGAAATCCCGCCGCTGACGCATCAGACGTTTCACCCAGAAGAGAGAAGATCAACAGTAACGACTAAAATTAATTTCATTCGGCCGAGTACTGTAGTATGAACAATAACGGCCAAATGAAATTAATTTCAGTCGTTTGCGCTAATAAAGTGTTAATGTGTATTAATATGTCCTGTCGTGTCAAGACCGACTCGGAATAGCCTAACGGGTTCGTGTCACACTAGGACCCGGTCCTATGCTGGAAGTACTATTTATACTCCATTCCAAACTGATGGAGTATGATAGAATACTTTGAGCTCTAGGGTTTTTCCATTTTCCGCTCTCGGTATTCTCTCGCGCCGCTCCTCTCGATCGCGAGTTCACTGCGCCGTTCCTATTTTTTTTTTCGTCCAGATCGAGCAGAGAAGATCGCAGCTCTTTCCTATACTTTTCTAGACGGCAAGATTAAGGGTTCTTCCGTTGTCGTTCCCGATCGCGCCCTTCCTGTGCGAGTCCTGGTGAGCCGACGAAGTCCTCTCCCGTCGCCGAGCGGATCTCACGAAGTCCTCTCCCATTCGCGATTTCCCCGTCCAGAAAGAAGGCTTTCTCTTCCGACCGTAGCCTGGAGTCCAGATCGCTGGAAGGATCGGTAAGTGCCTCCCTGTTCAGAATCGCGGCAAAGAAGGTGTTCGGCATATCGCGATTTCTGTGTTTTTGCGCCAGATCTGGAAAGATTTCCACGCTGTTTGCAAGGATCGAAGATCACGTTCCCCCGTCCCCGATCTGCTCTGCGTGTTCAGTGATCGCAAACAAAGATCGTCGACGCCAGGATCTTGCTGCCTTTCTCTTTCCCAATCGTGGTCAAGGTTTGCTGTTTCCTCCCCGCTGTTGGATCTAGGGCAGCCAAGGTGTTCTGTTCCATGGTGTTTTGTTCTACAAGGAGATCCAGTCGAATGCAAGAGGGATTGCGCCAGATCTTGTGCATTCGTCGGAATTCAGTGGAATCCTCTGCATCTGTGCATTTGTTGCTTGGAGGAGCAAACATACATTTTTACTGGATTGGATCCGAAGACCGCGACTCGTCTCTGCGCAGCTCAGGTGATCTCTTTTCAGTTTTTCGGTCTATAACTTTAGCGAGATGCCGAAGGTTACATCCTACGACATCGTCAAGCTCCAGTCATTCGATCTCTCCGACTTCCATGCTTAGAGACTGCACGTCCAGCTTGGAATGAAGGAACGAGAGATCTTCTACACTGTTTTGAGCGATTTCGCCACAACCAAAGAGGACGTGGATGATTATCAGTGGAGAAAAGACGAAGATTTCTGTAGAGACTACCTCATTAATTCACTCAACCCTAGACTCGCCTTGACCTATAGCGGATATAAAACTGCAAAAGAGATTTGGGACCGCTTAAATGCGAGCTTCCAGAAGGAAGAGGGATTGTCGAGGACTCTCCTCGGAGAGAGATTCTTTAATATGAAATTTAATTTAAACTCGACAATCACCTCCCAAATAATTGAACTGGAAGGTCTGCGTCAGAAGTTGGAGGACGATAAGTCCGGTATCTCTGATAATCTCTTTGTGTGTTCAATTTTAAGCAAGCTACCTCCTGAGTGGTCGACCTTCAAGACTGAAATGCACAGACTGAAGGAGAAGTTCAC
Source organism: Dactylorhiza incarnata (assembly GCA_033032865.1). Taxonomy (NCBI): domain Eukaryota; kingdom Viridiplantae; phylum Streptophyta; class Magnoliopsida; order Asparagales; family Orchidaceae; genus Dactylorhiza; species Dactylorhiza incarnata. The sequence continues at coordinate 12,353,839 of JAWHQI010000015.1, forward strand.
ACTCGATGAACTCAAAAGGTTCATTCATATCGAGGATCAAAATATTGCCGGGAAGAGACAGGAACAAGGTGCTCAGTCCTCACAGACTATCAACTTTGTGTCTCGGCCCAGCAAGCCTCGTAGGAAGCCACCAGCACCTAAGATTTAAGCCACTACACAGATTGGGCCTAAAAAGACCTCTTTCAAAAAGAAGAGGGGCAAGTGCCATAACTGTGGTAAGTGGGGACATTGGGCGGCTGATTGCATGGCTCCAAAGAAGCTTAAGGAGGAAGCCACACAAAATGTGGCGAACATGCTGGCAGATGCTTCAGATCCCAAGTCCTTCGTAGCTATGATCGGGAGCAGTCACCACAGTTTGTCTACTGAGTGGTGGCTGGATAGCGGTGTTACCTGTCATGTAACGAATGACAGAGGATTACTGACTGAGGTTAAGGCGGTTAAGGAGAGAGTGGAGAACTGCAATGGAGGAGAGACTCAGGTGACCCATGCTGGGACAGCCGAGCTGGTTCTCTCGTCAGGTAAAATTTTATTTTTAAATAATGTTAAAGTAGTTCCTTCTTTAACTAAAAATCTGATTTCAATAAGTCTACTAGACAAGGCTGGGATGACCTTCATAACTCAAAACGGTAGAATGACCCTTATGGTAAATTCACATTATTTTGGGTGTGCGTATATGATCAATGGAATGTATAGACTTAGCTTAAACAATGATAGCATTAACCAGGTTAGTTCAAACCTCATAGATCCTAAGTTGTTACATAACAAACTTGGACATGTGAAATATAGGAAGATGCTAGATCTAGCTAAGAGTCAAAACATCCTCTTAGATCTGTCTATTCGATTTGACAAGAGCAAGGTGTGTGCTCAAACCCAAATCACTAGAAAGCCTTTCAAGTCAGTTTCTAGGAGCACAAAACTTCTTGAATTGATACATTCAGACCTCTGCGATTTCCGTAGTCATGCCACCAGAGGGGGAAGGAAGTATCTAATTACTTTCATAGACGACTTTTCTAGATATTGTCATGTGTATCTGTTGAAATTGAAAGACGAAGCATTTGAGGCGTTCAAGACATTTAAGTCTCGTGTTGAAAATCAGTTAAACCTGAAAATTAAGAGATTTAGAAGTGATCGAGGAGGAGAATACACTGCTACTGGCTTCAAAGAATTCTGTGCCTCTGAGGGAATAATCCTTGAAACCACAGCTCCTTACTCACCCCAGTCAAACGTTGTTGCCGAGCGTAAGAATAGGACTTTACAGAAATGTTGAATTCCATGCTCCTAACAGCTGGCATGCCTAATTCCTTTTGGGGAGAAGCAGTCCGCACTATAAATCACATTCTAAACAGAGTACCTCACTCTCAGCTCACTTCTACACTGTATGAGCTATGGCACGGTCATCCGTGCAGGTACGATACTCTAAAGACATTGGGTTGTATTTCCTATGTACGTATACAAGACCTTAAGAGGCCTAAGGTGGGACCTAAGACGACGACATGCGTCTATCTAGGTAGTGCAGAAGATAGTGCAGCAGACAGATTTCTCGATCTATCCACGAATTCCGTGATAGAGTCTAGAGATGCCATATTTTTTGAAGACAAATTTGCCAAAGATCATGGATTGTCTGTCTCCGGGTCCAATGATATGATTACTGAATCTATCGTTGAACCTGAAGTTGGCCCTTCTGGCACTGCTCCCCAAACTGTAGAGGTGGAACCTATTCCACTTAGAGCATCTACCAGAGAGAGAATCCCTAAGGATTTTGGTGAGAATTTCATCACCTATCACTTAGAGGATGATCCATTCTCCTATCAGGAAGCAATGAGGTCTAGAGATTCGTTGATGTGGGCAGAAGCCATTGATGATGAGATGGACTCGCTGTTATATAACAATACATGGCATCTAGTTGACTTACCGAATGGTGCTAAAGTCCTAGGATGCAAGTGGGTTTTAAAGAAGAAATTACATAGCGATGGATCTATAGCCAGGTATAAAGCGCGTCTCGTAGCTAAAGGTTATAAGCAACAAGGGGAAATTGACTATTTTGACGTCTACTCACCTGTGTGTCATCTATCGACTATCAGGATTCTTCTTGCATCAGCCTCTATTGAGAACTTTATAGTTCATCAGATGGTTGTCAAAACTGCATTCTTAAATGGAGAGCTTAATGAAGAGATCTACATGACTCAACCTGAAGGTTATGTACACAAAGATCAAAAAGACAAAGTGTGCAAACTCGATAAGTCAATCTATGGTCTTAAACAAGCACCTAAGATGTGGCACATGAAGTTTGATCAGGTGGTAAAGAGCATTGGATTCCAGTCCAGTCTGTCTGACAAATGCCTTTATTACCGCTCCTTGTCAAATCAAATAATTATCATATGCTTATATGTGGATGATATGTTGGTTTTAGGGTATAATCTTGCTGCAGTTAGGGATGTTAAATCCACTATGGCAGAAGTATTTGACATGAAGGACCTCGGTCCTGTTGATACCATGTTAGGTATGAAGGTTAGAGTGGACAAGGGTCGAGTTACTCTTAGCCAGGCTCATTATATTGAGCATCTTCTCTATACCTGGGGATATGATAAGTGTAGGCCGATTGAGACACTGTTTGATCATAATGTTAAGTTAAGTCCTAATCTAGAGGCCAGCATTGATCAAGTCAAATATTCCAAACTAATTGGTAGTCTCATGTACGCTACAACTTGTATGAGGCCAGACATTGCTTTCTTGGTTAGCGCGCTGAGTCATTTTACTAGTAGTCCTGACAAAGAGCATTGGCTTGGCCTAGATAGGCGGTTGAGATACATTCGAGGTACTACAAACTATGTTTTGTACTACACTGGTTACCCACCTACCGTGGAAGGACATTCTGATGCCTCGTGGTGTTCAGAAGTCGAGAACAGCAAGTCCACCAGTGGATACATATTCACCTTGGGAGGAGCTGCTATCACTTGGAAATCCAAAAGACAGACCTGTATAGCTTTGTCGTCCATGGAGGCCGAGTTGTTTGCCTTAGCTTCAGCTGGTGAAGAGGCAAACTGGATCAGAAACTTGATTTTAGACATTCCCATGTCTAAGTTTACAAGTCAACTCGTTGAGCTTGTATTGTGATAATCAAGCAGCAGTTCAAGTCGTTAAGAATATCCTCTATAATACTAAGAGGAGACGTGTACGACTGAGACATGCATTGTTGAATTATCTGAAAGAACAAGGAATCATCACTTTGATTGATGTACGTTCAAAGGATAACCTTGCTGATACACTGACAAAAGGAATGCCCAAAGATCGGTTAATCAAAACAGTGGGGGAAATGAGACTAAAGGCGATTTAGTTCGGTCTTAGTTCAGTATCAGGCGATTCATTTCAGCCTTAGTCCAGACGTTTTGATTATTCCATATTTCCTTTGTCAATGCAAGCATGTTGTGGTCCGTTGATGCTCTTGGTTGCTGAGCTCGGATCTGGTAAGCTGTTCATTCCAAACTTGATGTTAACAGCTTCATCGGATTCGGCTTTTCCCTTGGAGGAGAGTGTTATTCCAAACTTGATAACACAATCTGACTTGGTTTGTCTCTTCTTCTGAAGATTAGTTCCATTCCAAACTTGATGAGTTCCAATTGAGTTTAGAAGGGCAGTAACCATGACATCCCATATAGGATTACAGATATAGCTGCGGTGTCCAGAAGTCTGATAATCGTTTCATTTGGAAACAGATAACAGATTCTGTGGTTAAACTTTAATACTCTGTGTATGTGTCCTCCCAGCCAAATTAAATAATAATCAATACTAAGTTTTATGCTAAAACTAGATATCTGCAAATTGGTAAAGGATAGAATTCATTCTAAAATGAAATTCTCTGTTGAAATTGCAGGAGTTTCTGTGATAGTAGCAGCACTGGTTGACTGGGATCCGGAGAAGGATGATCTTTTGGATGACTAGTTTTTTTAGTGTTATTTTGTTTATTTCCTGTACTTCTGCTCAGAGCATTGTTTAGCTCTTTCTTTATTATAGCACTGTTTGTTTTGGACTTTTAGATCTCTGTTTGTTTTGAACGCCAGGCGTATAGGGCATGTGTCTTGATCGTTCCTGAGACTCTTATTGTGTTGCAGTTGAGTTTCTTTTGTTTACTTATGCGTGCATGCTATTTTGTGTTATAGTCCGCTTTTATCTTAAAAGGGTGTTGGACACGGTTGTGTATGTTTCACTTCTGGTTGAATATTACACAAACCACCCTCTACCCGAAGTCTGGGATCACGACGGACATATGAGGAGATTGTTAATGTGTATTAGTATGTCATGTCGTGTCAAGACCGACTCGGAATAGCCTAACGGGTTCGTGTCAAACTAGGACCCGGTCCTATGCTGGAAGTACTATTTATACTCCATTCCAAACTGATGGAGTATGATAGAATACTTTGAGCTCCCAAACCCTACATAAAGTTTATAAATACCTAAGTTCTGCAGCATTTGAGGAGGAGGGGAGACAGGAAAGAAAAAATATTAAGTCCGAATTTCGTGAGCAAAAAGTTGTTGTTGGGCCTTTATTTTCGTCAATCATTTAAAATTTTGTACTCTTATCTTTCAATTTAGAGTTTTTCTTGAACTCGTACCTCCCAACTTTCTCAATTTTTTTATCTCTTGTAACCATTTCCCTACTCATAATAAAATTTCATCTCTCTCGCTTAAGATTTTATTCTTTTCTTGTCAAATGACGTTATATTTTTATGCGAATAATTTCTCCATCTCAATGAGTAGCTAATTTCTATAGTGCTCGATCGAGATGATCCGAGGATGAGTTAATATTGTTAGAACTTATGAAATTGCTTTTCTCTAATTGTTAGAACGCTTACGATTTACCTTTGATCTAAAAAATTATTATGAGGCTATTTCATCAATATATAGTCTTCATATTATTTTCGTTCTTTAGTTAGTCGAGAGGCTCGTAAAACGAATCGATCGCTTATTAGTAAAAGGAGTAGAACACAACCCTCGAGAGAGGATGATATAACTCTTCCGGATTGGAGTAAAATTCAATAGCGAGGTTCACAACCTAAGGCAAGTTTTAGGCAATGCGATTTGAGAATGAAAGTTCGGTCGATACACCTAAGCTTAGTTGAACCTAAATCTCGAAAGAGGGGTGTTCATACTTTGGGAACCTCCACGGTCAAAGCCTCTTCAACAAGAGAATTGCATTCCATTCTCATTTCAATATTCTCTATTTTCGAGGTGATTCAAAAATCGGGTGCTAGCTTTTAAACCATCAAATTAGTTATATTAGCCCTTTTAGTTTTTACTATTCGCAAACCAACTCCAAATTTCTATTTGATAAGATAATAACGATTTTTCAAAGTAGAATTACTCGACCTCCCCGAGTCTAATACGACATTGGTTTCTTTGAACCTATTCTACACACGACACGGTACACTTGTTGTTTTCGTTTGCAGGCATAGTTTTGCGCATCAAGTTTTTGGCGCCGTGGCCAGGGACCTTTGTTGATAATTTGAAAAAAAAAAAAATTATTAATTTTATCATTTTCTTTCTTCTCACCCTTTCTCTTAAAAATTTTAAAAATCTAAAAAGGCGTAATTTAAATTCTCGGAAAGGGAGATTTGAGCTTGAACTCCCATCGCATCTCCTAGTACCTTGCGAACCCTTCACAGAGTAGACCTCGGGAAGTCCGGGACTAACTAAACCTGCTTTTTGAAAAAAAAATTATATATATATTTTTAATTAAAATATTATAATAATTTTATAATAATTTTAATTTTTTCCTTCTTCACCTTTTTATTCTTTTCGCCTCTTTTTCTCTTTTCTTTTCTTTTGGTTTATGACCTAAGGGAACTCTTCAAATAATCTTAAATTGTGTTTTGATCCATAAATCGAGCGCACCTTGCGGCGACGTCTCCGATTTAGTGATCTACCAATAATTCGAGAAGAGTCAATCAGAGAAACTAGCGAAGGTTTAATGGATAACCCCGACCATAATGAGGCCCCGCTATGGACCATGTCCTATTATGCGAGGCCAAATTGGGTGGGCACAAAATCTAGTATTATTCGCCCAGCGGTGGCGAATAATAATTTTGAAATTAAAACGAGCATCATTCAAATGGTACAACAAACCGTCATATTTGATGGCTTACCAGATGAAGATCCTAATTTACATTTACTATTTTTTTGAAATTTGTGACACATTCAAAATAAATGGCGTCACCGATGACGCCATTCGTTTGAGTTTATTTCTTTTCTCTTTGCGGACTAAGGCCAAACAATGGTTGGGATCTCTTCCTAGAGGTTCCATCACTACATGGGTCGAGATTACAGAGAAATTTTTAATTAAATATTTTCCTCTGGCGAAGTTCGTTAAATTACGTTCGGACATTCTTTCGTTTACGCAAATAGACTCAGAGTCTCTCTACGACACATGAGAGCGCTTCAAGGAACTCTTGCGGAGATGTCCTCATCATGCCCTTCCTGTGTGGCAACAAGTTCAAACTTTCTACAATGGTTTGAATCTCCAAACGAGGCAGATGATTGATGCGGCGGCAGGGGGGGACCCTTAATAACAAAACCCCCGGGCTGCTCAAGAGCTTTTCGAGGAGATGGCCATGAATGCATATCAGTGGAATGTGTCACGGCCGCGCCCTAACAAGCCGACCGGACTCTTTGAAGTCGAGGACACCCCGAATTTAGCGCTTCAAGTAGAAATGCTTACTAAGCATGTGGTGGAGATGTCTGCTTCCTCTGCCACTAAATGGGCTAATAATAATAATTTTAATAATAATAATTTTATTCAAGAGCAAGTAGACTATATGGGGAACTCCTATCGCCCTCCTTATAACCCAAATAATAATCTTCCGTTTAATAATAGTTATAATCCAGGTTTAAGGAACCACCCAAATTTTTCATGGAGCAGCCCCAATAATGCTCAGCGTCCACCACAAGTGAATCCTCCCGGATTCGCTCCGCCACCACCACACTAGCCCTCTTCATTTGAAGAGGCCTTTGTTGGATCTTACGGCGCCCTTAGAGGGGGGGGGGGGGGGGGTGAATAAGGGAATAAAATTCTTCCTTATAATTTTATGAAAATTACTAAATTGTTTTATAATAAGATAAAGGCAAAATGACAATTTAGCTAATTTGTGAGAATATCATAATTTTCAAGTTAAGAAATAAGTACTAAATTGTTTTATGATTAAGAGATTGAAATAAACAATTTAGATAAAGTAATTTGAATTGAAAACTTTGTAACCAATATTTTAGAGATAACGCCAAAGGAGAGAAATCAAGTAAACACAAATAGAGACATGATTGTATTTATATAAAAAAGGTGTTTACATAAATTTGATTTCAATATCGCTAGAAATCGGAGGCGTACAAAAGTAAATATCTTTTCCTTTTCTATACCGACTTGTATCACCACAAACCAGTTGGCTTTAGCCTATCCTTCCCCGGATATGGTGTAACATCCCCCAAACTACTAGGCCCCTAGAGAATTTTTGTCATGAAAAGTCATGACAAAAATAGGATAAGTAACACCAGGCACTAGGATGACCAGTTGGAAGGAGTGAAAAACTCATGCTGTGCACTCAGCCACCATGGGCTACCCTAGAGTAAAGTGGACTGAAAGAGGCTAAAGCACCTTGAGCATTACACATAGCCATGGAGATCCCCTAGGATGGATTAAGTGCACAAAGTGGGCCAAAGAGGCCCCATGATGAAGGAATGCATTTTGGGGTGCATATAGCAAATCTTGATGGCCTAGCCTAGGAGTGACCATCCAAGGAGGTGAGTGGACCACTAGGGACCCTTGAGGCCAATCAAATTGGTCAAATTGACCAAAAGTCAACTTTAGGCCACTTAGGTCAAACCTCCATAAATAAGGGCAATTGAACTCCAAATGATCAAATTGGACCGACCATCATATGGAAACCTCCCTAGGGGACCTAACGGACCCAAAAGCCCCATCATAGGGCCACCAATTTGGGGAAATTGGGTCAATTACTAAAAAGCCCCAAATTGATCTATTTGTGCTAAAACCCTAAATTGACCTTCAATTTGCCAAATTGGCCTAGCACAACCCTCCATAAACACTAAGGGAAGTAAATGAGACCTAGATGAGCCAAGGTGCACATTCAATTTTGGAGGTTTAGGGCAAAATCATCAAAATACCCAAATTGCCCCTATAGGCAAATAAGTGCAATCAAGCCCCATATGACCTCCACCATGACTCAATTCCTCTTGGAATGGGTCCAAAGGGTCCAAGGAAATAATGTGGGTCAGTCACATTAAGTGATGAGAGCTTGAGCAAAGCCAAAACCCAAAAGTCCCCATTTTGGTCTATTTGGGCCAAGTGAGCTCCAAACCCAAATTAAGAGGGCTTAACCCATCCCATTGCCCAAGAAGGCAGCCCACATGATGACCCGCCCCTAGCCTTCAGAAATTCGAAATTAAGGGGTAGTGATTGCATAAGTTTTTAGGCTTTAGTTGGAGGAAGAAGACAAGGAAACACCAAGGAGGAAAATGGGGAATGCATGCCATTTGGCACACCACTCCCCTTCCCCAAGCCCTCCTCTGTGATGAGGAGTAAATTCCCTTCAGTTTTGGGCAGTGGGGAGGAGATTCTGATAGGCTAAGATGGGCGGCAAGAGGTGGCCGAATTTTCCCAATGGCACAACCATATACATCCATCCCCAGCCCAAATTAAAGGTTGCATTAGCTTCAGAAGCTCAGGAGGAGTTGAGCTGGAGCTTTACAGAGGAGGATTTAATGCAGAACTGAGATCGGGAGGTGGAGCTCAAGGGAGGATTCAACCATGGCATTTCTCGTTCTTCTTCAAGATCAAGCCCGATCAAAGGCAAGTTCCTTCCCCCCTCCATCTGTGCTAGATTCTAGACCCATCTAGGAGAGATATCGGGCTCAAATGAGCACGATCCCATGTGAGATAGTGGGAGTTTTCTCGAGCTTTTCTTCTTGCTCGGGATCGCCGGAGAAGCTATCTTCGGCGGCCGTGTTGCCGCCTGGCGTTAGCCACCACCTCAACGGAGGTGGTGGAGGCGGTGGCCGGCGGTGGTGAGCTGTAGGTAGCCGGGAAATGGCAGAGGAAGGTGGCCCAGTGGGATCGAATATGAGCCCTTGGCTCATCGGGGAAGACGATCTCTGAGATGTTGGATCTGGCGGGCTAAGCTAATCGCAGACCACATTATATATAAATTATATGTTTCATGAATTCTGTCACATTTAGTTAACCAATGTTGTAGGCTGAATTTGAGGCCCTTAGTGGCCGAAAATCGAAAAATGCTCAGAGAAAAAAATTGTAGACCTCTGAGTCTACTTTGTATAGGAATTAAAATCAGGTCATTTGGAAACCTGTAGACCCTTGTGGGTCAAATTTAGTGAGACTGGTTCAATTAGTGAACCAGCCACTTATTTATTAATTCCCATTGATAGGGACTTCACCAAGGCCTGAAATTTTGGGCATGGTTGAGATGTATGTAGAGGCATGTCCAGTAGGAAAATCAGATTTTTAGGAGGAGATTTTTCTATGGTTTTACCCATTATTTGATTTATCAAATTAATGTGAATTAGGGAGCTAGACACCTCTAGTTGGTCCCAAATTTTGGTGAGGGCTTATTTAGGTCATGCATGGACACTGGTTAAAATTTCATCACATGTGCATGAGTATATTTCTCTGAACTTCAGAATGAAGTTTGGGTCTTAAGAGAAAAATTGGGGTGCTAATAGTCAATTTGGGCTTTTGAACTTTTTGATGGAATTGAAGGTGGGAATCACCTTGCATGCCTCTGAAACCTTGGGTTTTTTGTATGTCATGAGGATATACATCTTTGACATAAGTCTCATGACCTTTGGAAATTATTTTCTTAATGTTTCTAAGTAAATTCAAATTGTCACACTTGTAAATTAATGAAATTTATGAGATTAAAACAACTAGAAAAAATCCCACCTTCTAGGCATAGTCTTTTCATGACATTAAATATCCTTAGAAACAATCTCATGTGGTTTAGATGAAAATTTAGGGTAGCTCCTTTACAAATTAAGAAATGCCCTCCATGGGCAATTTAATTAATTATTGAGAAATTTATATATAGAAAATGTTGATTCTCTGGAATGTGTATTTTTATGATGAGGCACATCAGTAGGAGTAATCTCATGTGGCCTAGATGAAAATTTAGCTTAGTTCCTTTACAAGTTTAGAAATGTCTTCCATAGATAAATTATTTGATTATTGAGTAATTATGGATAAATACTCCCTGGTAAATTATGAAACTTTGATTTTGGTATTTCTAGATGATTATTGTACTAGGTTAATTTTCTCAGAATTTACAGAGACATATAAATGGTAGTTTTAGTGTAATCCCTTATTGGCACACCATTTGTAATAAATAGTAATTATGGATAAATACTCCCTGGTAAATTATGAAACTTTGGATTTAGTGTTTCTAGATGATTATTGTACTAGGTTAATTTTCTCAGAATTTATAGAGACATATAAATGGTAGTTGTAGTGTAACCCCTTATTGGCACACCATTTGTAATAAATAGTAATTATGGATAAATACTCCCGGGTAAATTATGAAACTTTGGATTTGGTGTTTCTAGATGATTATTGTACTAGGTAAATTTTCTCAAAATTTATAGAGACATATAAATGGTAGTTGTAGTGTAATCTCTTATTGGCACACCATTTGTAATAAATAGTAATTATAGATAAATACTCCCTGGTAAATTATGAAACTTGGGATTTGGTGTTTCTAAATGAGTATTGTACTAGGTTAATTTTCTCAGAATTTATAGAGTCATATAAATGGTAGTTGTAGTGTAATCCCTTATTGGCACACCATTTGTAATAAATAGTAATTATGGATAAATACTCCCTGGTAAATTATGAAACTTTGTATTTGGTGTTTCTAAATGATTATTGTACTAGGTTAAATTTCTCAGAATTTATAGAGACATATAAATGGTAGTTGTAGTGTAACCCCTTATTGTCACACCATTTGTAATAAATAGTAGTTATAGATAAATACTCCCTGGTAAATTATGAAACTTTGGATTTGGTGTTTCTAGATGATTATTGTACTAGGTTAATTTTCTCAGAATTTATAGAGATATATAAATGGTAGTTGTAGTATAATCCCTTATTGGTAGGATAAATACTCCCTGGTAAATTATGAAACTTTGGATTTGGTGTTTCTAGATGATTATTGTACTAGGTTATTTTTCTCAGAATTTATAGAGACATATAAATGGTAGTTGTAGTGTAATCCCTTATTGGCACACCATTTGTAATAAATAGTAATTATGGATAAATACTCCCTGGTAAATTATGAAACTTTGTATTTGGTGTTTCTAAATGATTATTGTACTAGTTTAAATTTCTCAGAATTTATAGAGACATATAAATGGTAGTTGTAGTGTAACCCCTTATTGGCACACCATTTGTAATAAATAGTAATTATGGATAAATACTCCCTGGTAAATTATGAAACTTTGGATTTGGTGTTTCTAGATGATTATTGTACTAGGTTAATTTTCTCAGAATTTATAGAGACATATAAATGGTAGTTGTAGTGTAATCCCTTATTGGCACACCATTTGTAATAAATAGTAATTATGGATAAATACTCCCTAGTAAATTATGAAACTTTGGATTTGGTGTTTCTAGATGATTACTGTACTAGGTTAATTTTCTCAGAATTTATAGAGACATATAAATGGTAGTTGTAGTGTAACCTCTTATTGGCACACCATTTGTAATAAATAGTAATTATGGATAAATACTCCCTGGTAAATTATGAAACTTTGGATTTGGTGTTTCTAGATGATTATTATACTAGTTTAATTTTCTCAGAATTTATAGAGACATATAAATGGTTGTTGTAGTGTAATCCCTTATTGGCACACCATTTCTAATAAATAGTAATTATGGATAAATACTCCCTGGTAAATAATGAAACTTTGTATTTGGTGTTTCTAAATGATTATTGTACAAGGTTAAATTTCTCAGAATTTATAGAGACATATAAATGGTAGTTGTAGTGTAACCCCTTATTGGCACACCATTTGTAATAAATAGTAATTATGGATAAATACTCCTTGGTAAATTATAAAACTTTGGATTTGGTGTTTCTAGATGATTATTGTACTAGGTTAATTTTCTCAGAATTTATAGAGACATATAAACGGTAGTTGTAGTGTAATCCCTTATTGGCACACCATTTGTAATAAATCGTAAATATGGATAAATACTCCCTAGTAAATTATGAAACTTTGGATTTGGTGTTTCTAGATGATTATTGTACTAGGTTAATTTTCTCAGAATTTATAGAGACATATAAATGGTAGTTGTAGTGTAATCCCTTATTGGCACACCATTTGTAATAAATAGTAATTATGGATAAATACTCCCTGGTAAATTATGAAACTTTGGATTTGGTGTTTCTAGATGATTATTGTACTAGGTTAATTTTCTCAGACTTTATAGAGACATATAAATGGTTGTTGTAGCGTAATCCCTTATTGGCACACCATTTGTAATAAATAGTAATTATGGATAAATACTCCCTGGTAAATTATAAAACTTTGGATTTGGTGTTTCTAGATGATTATTGTACTAGGTTAATTTTCTCAGAATTTATAGCGACATATAAATGTTAGTTGTAGTGTAATCCCTTATTGGCACACCATTTGTAATAAATAGTAATTATGGATAAATACTCTCTAGTAAATTATGAAACTTTGGATTTGGTGTTTCTAGATGATTATTGTACTAGGTTAATTTTCTCAGAATTTATAGAGACATATAAATGGTAGTTGTAGTGTAATCCCTTTTTGGCACACCATTTGTAATAAATAGTAATTATGGATAAATACTCCCTGGTAAATTATGAAACTTTGTATTTGGTGTTTCTAAATGATTTTTGTACTAGGTTAAATTTCTCAGAATTTATAGAGACATATAAATGGTAGTTGTAGTGTAACCCCTTATTGCCACACCATTTGTAATAAATAGTAATTATGGATAAATACTCACTCGTAAATTATGAAACTTTGGATTTGGTGTTTCTAGATGATTATTGTACTAGGTTAAGTTTCTCAGAATTTATAGAGACATATAAATGTTAGTTGTAGTGTAACCCCTTATTGGCACACCATTTGTAATAAATAGTAATTATGGATAAATACTCCCGGGTAAATTATGAAACTTTGGATTTGGTGTTTCTAGATGATTATTGTACTAGGTAAATTTTCTCAGAATTTATAGAGACATATAAATGATAGTTGTAGTGTAATCTCTTATTGGCACACCATTTGTAATAAATAGTAATAATGTATAAATACTCCCTGGTAAATTATGAAACTTTGGATTTGGTGTTTCTAGATGATTATTATACTAGGTTAATTTTCTCAGAATTTATAGAGTCATATAAATGGTAGTTGTAGTGTAATCCCTTATTGGCACACCATTTGTAATAAATAGTAATTATGGATAAAAACTCCCTGGTAAATTATGAAACTTTGTATTTGGTGTTTCTAAATGATTATTGTACTAGGTTAAATTTCTCAGAATTTATAGAGACATATAAATGGTAGTTGTAGTGTAACCCCTTATTGGCACACCATTTGTAATAAATAGTAGTTATGGATAAATACTCCCTGGTAAATTATGAAACTTTGGATTTGGTGTTTCTAGATGATTATTGTACTAGGTTAATTTTCTCAGAATTTATAGAGACATATAAATGGTAGTTGTAGTGTAATCCCTTATTGGCAGGATAAATACTCCCTGGTAAATTATGAAACTTTGGATTTGGTGTTTCTAGATGATTATTGTACTAGGTTAATTTCCTCAGAATTTATAGAGACATATAAATGGTAGTTGTAGTGTAATCCCTTATTGGCACACCATTTGTAATAAATAGTAATTATGGATAAATACTCCCTGGTAAATTATGAAACTTTGTATTTGGTGTTTCTAAATGATTATTGTACTAGGTTAAATTTCTCAGAATTTATAGAGACATATAAATGGTAGTTGTAGTGTAACCCCTTATTGGCACACCATTTGTAATAAATAGTAATTATGGATAAATACTCCCTGGTAAATTATGAAACTTTGGATTTGGTGTTTCTAGATGATTATTGTACTAGGTTAATTTTCTCAGAATTTATAGAGACATATAAATGGTAGTTGTAGTGTAATCCCTTATTGGCACACCATTTGTAATAAATAGTAATTATGGATAAATACTCCCTGGTAAATTATGAAACTTTGGATTTGGTGTTTCTAGATGATTATTGTACTAGGTTAATTTTCTCAGAATTTATAGAGATATATAAATGGTAGTTGTAGTGTAACCTCTTATTGGCACACCATTTGTAATAAATAGTAATTATGGATAAATACTCCCTGGTAAATTATGAAACTTTGGATTTGGTGTTTCTAGATGATTATTGTACTAGGTTAATTTTCTCAGAATTTATAGAGACATATAAATGGTTGTTGTAGCGTAATCCCTTATTGGCACACCATTTCTAATAAATAGTAATTATGGATAAATACTCCCTAGTAAATAATGAAACTTTGTATTTGGTGTTTCTAAATGATTATTGTACAAGGTTAAATTTCTCAGAATTTATAGAGACATATAAATGGTAGTTGTAGTGTAACCCCTTATTGGCACACCATTTGTAATAAATAGTAATTATGGATAAATACTCCCTGGTAAATTATAAAACTTTGGATTTGGTGTTTCTAGATGATTATTGTACTAGGTTAATTTTCTCAGAATTTATAGAGACATATAAATGTTAGTTGTAGTGTAATCCCTTATTGGCACACCATTTGTAATAAATAGTAATTATGGATAAATACTCCCTAGTAAATTATGAACCTTTGGATTTGGTGTTTCTAGATGATTATTGTACTAGGTTAATTTTCTCAGAATTTATAGAGGCATATAAATGGTAGTTGTAGTGTAATCCCTTTTTGGCACATCATTTGTAATAAATAGTAATTATGGATAAATACTCCCTGGTAAATTATGAAACTTTGTATTTGGTGTTTCTAAATGATTATTGTACTAGGTTAAATTTCTCAGAATATTTAGAGACATATAAATGGTAGTTGTAGTGTAACCCCTTATTGGCACACCATTTGTAATAAATAGTAGTTATGGATAAATACTCCCTGGTAAATTATGAAACTTTGGATTTGGTGTTTCTAGATGATTATTGTACTAGGTTAATTTTCTCAGAATTTATAGAGACATATAGATGGTAGTTGTAGTGTAACCCCTTATTGGCACACCATTTGTAATAAATAGTAGTTATGGATAAATACTCCCTGGTAAATTATGAAACTTTGTATTTGGTGTTTCTAAATGATTATTGTACTAGGTTGAATTTCTCAGAATTTATAGAGACATATAAATGGTAGTTGTAGTGTAACCACTTATTGGCACACCATTTGTAATAAATAGTAATTATGGATAAATACTCACTCGTAAATTATGAAACTTTGGATTTGGTGTTTCTAGATGATTATTGTACTAGGTTAAGTTTCTCAGAATTTATAGAGACATATAAATGTTAGTTGTAGTGTAACCCCTTATTGGCACACCATTTGTAATAAATAGTAGTTATGGATAAATACTCCCTGGTAAATTATGAAACTTTGGATTTGGTGTTTCTAGATGATTATTGTACTAGGTTAATTTTCTCAGAATTTATAGAGACATATAAATGGTAGTTGTAGTGTAATCTCTTATTAGCACACCATTTGTAATAAATAGTAATAATGGATAAATACTCCCTGGTAAATTATGAAACTTTGTATTTGGTGTTTCTAAGTGATTATTGTACTAGGTTAAATTTCTCAGAATTTATAGAGACATATAAATGGTAGTTGTAGTGTAACCCCTTATTGGCACACCATTTGTAATAAATAGTAATTATGGATAAATACTCCCTGGTAAATTATGAAACTTTGGATTTGGTGTTTCTAGATGATTATTGTACTAGGTTAAATTTCTCAAAATTTATAGAGACATATAAATGGTAGTTGTAGTGTAACCCCTTATTGGCACACCATTTGTAATAAATAGTAATTATGGATAAATACTCCCTAGTAAATTATGAAACTTTGGATTTGGTGTTTCTAGATGATTATTGTACTAGGTTAAGTTTCTCAAAATTTATAGAGACATATAAATGTTAGTTGTAGTGTAATCCCTTATTGGCACACCATTTGTAATAAATAGTAATTATGAATAAATACTCCCTAGTAAATTATGAAACTTTGGATTTGGTGTTTCTAGATGATTGTTGTACTAGGTTAATTTTCTCAGAATTTATAGAGACATATAAATGGTAGTTGTAGTGTAATCCCTTATTGGCACACCATTTGTAATAAATAGTAATTATGGATAAATACTCCCTGGTAAATTATGAAACTTTGTATTTGGTGTTTCTAAATGATTATTGTACTAGGTTAAATTTCTCAAAATTTATAGAGACATATAAATGGTAGTTGTAGTGTAACCCCTTATTGGCACACCATTTATAATAAATAGTAATTATGGATAAATACTCCCTCATAAATTATGAAACTTTGTATTTAGTGTTTCTAGATGATTATTGTACTAGGTTAATTTTATCAAAATTTATAGAGACATATAAATGGTAGTTGTAGTGTAACCTCTTATTGGCACACCATTTGTAATAAATAGTAATTATGGATAAATACTCCCTGGTAAATTATTAAACTTTGGATTTGGTGTTTCTAGATGATTATTGTACTAGGTTAATTTTCTCAGAATTTATAGAGACATATAAATGGTTGTTGTAGCGTAATCCCTTATTGGCACACCATTTCTAATAAATAGTAATTATGGATAAATACTCCCTGGTAAATAATGAAACTTTGTATTTGGTGTTTCTAAATGATTATTGTACAAGGTTAAATTTCTCAGAATTTATAGAGACATGTAAATGGTAGTTGTAGTGTAACCCCTTATTGGCACACCATTTGTAATAAATAGTAATTATGGATAAATACTCCCTGGTAAATTATAAAACTTTGGATTTGGTGTTTCTAGATGATTATTGTACTAGGTTAATTTTCTCAGAATTTATAGAGACATATAAATGTTAGTTGTAGTGTAATCCCTTATTGGCACACCATTTGTAATAAATAGTAAGTGTGGATAAATACTCCCTGGTAAATTATGAAACTTTGGATTTGGTGTTTCTAGATGATTATTGTACTAGGTAAATTTTCTCAAAATTTATAGAGACATATAAATGGTAGTTGTAGTGTAATCCCTTATTGGCACACCATTTGTAATAAATTGTAATTATGGATAAATACTCCCTGGTAAATTATGAAACTTTGGATATGGTGTTTCGAGATGATTATTGTACTAGGTTAATTTTCTCAGAATTTATAGAGACATATAAATGGTAGTTGTAATGTAATCCCTTATTGGCACACCATTTGTAATAAATAGTAATTATGGATAAATACTCCCTGGTAAATTATGAAACTTTGTATTTGGTGTTTCTAAATGATTATTGTACTAGGTTAAATTTCTCAAAATTTATAGAGACATATAAATGGTAGTTGTAGTGTAACCCCTTATTGGCACACCATTTGTAATAAATAGTAATTATGGATAAATACTCACTCGTAAATTATGAAACTTTGGATTTGGTGTTTCTAGATGATTATTGTACTAGGTTAATTTTCTCAGAATTTATAGAGACATATAAATGTTAGTTGTAGTGTAATCCCTTATTGGCACACCATTTGTAATAAATAATAATTATGGATAAATACTCCCTAGTAAATTATGAAACTTTGGATTTGGTGTTTCTAGATGATTATTGTACTAGGTAAATTTTCTCAAAATTTATAGAGACATATAAATGGTAGTTGTAGTGTAATCCCTTATTGGCACACCATTTGTAATAAATTGTAATTATGGATAAATACTCCCTGGTAAATTATGAAACTTTGGATATGGTGTTTCGAGATGATTATTGTACTAGGTTAATTTTCTCAGAATTTATAGAGACATATAAATGGTAGTTGTAATGTAATCCCTTATTGGCACACCATTTGTAATAAATAGTAATTATGGATAAATACTCCCTGGTAAATTATGAAACTTTGTATTTGGTGTTTCTAAATGATTATTGTACTAGGTTAAATTTCTCAGAATTTATAGAGACATATAAATGGTAGTTGTAGTGTAACCCCTTATTGGCACACCATTTGTAATAAATAGTAATTATGGATAAATACTCCCTGGTAAATTATGAAACTTTGTATTTGGTGTTTCTAAATGATGATTGTACTAGGTTAAATTTCTCAGAATTTATAGAGACATATAAATGGTAGTTGTAGTGTAACCCCTTATTGGCACACCATTTATAATAAATAGTAATTATGGATAAATACTCACTCGTAAATTATGAAACTTTGGATTTGGTGTTTCTAGATGATTATTGTACTAGGTTAATTTTCTCAGAATTTATAGAGACATATAAATGGTAGTTGTAGTGTAACCCCTTATTGGCACACCATTTGTAATAAATAGTAATTATGGATAAATACTCCCGGGTAAATTATGAAACTTTGGATTTGGTGTTTCTAGATGATTATTGTACTAGGTAAATTTTCTCAAAATTTATAGAGACATATAAATGGTAGTTGTAGTGTAATCTCTTATTGGCACACCATTTGTAATAAATAGTAATAATGGATAAATACTCCCTGGTAAATTATGAAACTTTGGATTTGGTGTTTCTAGATGATTATTATACTAGGTTAATTTTCTCAGAATTTATAGAGTCATATAAATGGTAGTTGTAGTGTAATCTCTTATTGGCACACCATTTGTAATAAATAGTAATTATGGATAAATACTCCCTGTTAAATTATGAAACTTTGTATTTGGTGTTTCTAAATGATTATTGTACAAGGTTAAATTTCTCAGAATTTATAGAGACATATAAATGGTAGTTGTAGTGTAACCCCTTATTGGCACACCATTTGTAATAAATAGTAGTTATGGATAAATACTCCCTGGTAAATTATGAAACTTTGGATTTGGTGTTTCTAGATGATTATTGTACTAGGTTAATTTTCTCAGAATTTATAGAGACATATAAATGGTAGTTGTAGTGTAATCCCTTATTGGCAGGATAAATACTCCCTGGTAAATTATGAAACTTTGGATTTGGTGTTTCTAGATGATTATTGTACTAGGTTAATTTTCTCAGAATTTATAGAGACATATAAATGGTAGTTGTAGTGTAATCCCTTATTGGCACACCATTTGTAATAAATAGTAATTATGGATAAATTCTCCCTGGTAAATTATGAAACTTTGTATTTGGTGTTTCTAAGTGATTATTGTACTAGGTTAAATTTCTCAGAATTTATAGAGACATATAAATGGTAGTTGTAGTGTAACCCCTTATTGGCACACCATTTGTAATAAATAGTAATTATGGATAAATACTCCCTGGTAAATTATGAAACTTTGGATTTGGTGTTTCTAGATGATTATTGTACTAGGTTAATTTTCTCAAAATTTATAGAGACATATAAATGTTAGTTGTAGTGTAATCCCTTATTGGCACACCATTTATAATAAATAGTAATTATGGATAAATACTCCCTAGTAAATTATGAAACTTTGGATTTGGTGTTTCTAAATGATTATTGTACTAGGTTAATTTTCTCAGAATTTAATGAGACATATAAATGGTAGTTGTAGTGTAATCCCTTATTGGCACACCATTTGTAATAAATAGTAATTATGGATAAATACTCCCTGGTAAATTATGAAACTTTGTATTTGGTGTTTCTAAATGATTATTGTACTAGGTTAAAGTTCTCAGAATTTATAGAGACATATAAATGGTAGTTGTAGTGTAACCCCTTATTGGCACACCATTTATAATAAATAGTAATTATGGATAAATACTCCCTCGTAAATTATGAAACTTTGTAATTAGTGTTTCTAGATGATTATTGTACTAGGTTAATTTTCTCAAAATTTATAGAGACATATAAATGGTAGTTGTAGTGTAATCCCTTATTGGCACACCATTTGTAATAAATAGTAATTATGGATAAATACTCCCTGGTAAATTATGAAACTTTGGATTTGGTGTTTCTAGATGATTATTGTACTAGGTTAATTTTATCAGAATTTATAGATACATATAAATGGTAGTTGTAGTGTAATCCCTTATTGGCACACTATTTGTAATAAATAGTAATTATGGATAAATACTCCCTGGTAAATTATGAAACTTTGGATTTGGTGTTTCTAGATGATTATTGTACTAGGTTAATTTTCTCAGAATTTATAGAGACATATTAATGATAGTTGTAGTGTAATTCCTTATTGGCACACCATTTGTAATAAATAGTAATTATGGATAAATACTCCCTGGTAAATTATGAAACTTTGGATTTGGTGTTTCTAGATGATTATTGTACTAGGTTAATTTTCTCAGAATTTATAGAGACATATAAATGGTAGTTGTAGTGTAATCCCTTATTGACACACCAAATGTAATAAATGATAAATAATGGTAAATACTCCTTGGATTAATATGAAACTTAGGATCTGGTGTTTTTAGACCAATATTGTGCTATAGTAAGTTTGCCAAAATTTATTGAAGTCTTAACATAGCACCTGTAGTGTAAATCCTTATTTGCACCCCATTTATGTTAAATAGAAATTATGGTTAAATAGTTCCTGTAAAAATGTGAAATTTGAGGTTTGAAGTTTTTAGACCAATATTATGCTACAGTGAATTTATCAGAATTTATGAGATCATTAGTTGACAGTCGATGTATAAATCACTATCTGCATATCTTCTATTTTATTAGAGACCAAGATTTAAGATTCCCTGGAGAATTTATGAGATTAGGATATGAGATTGTTAGATCACTACTCATTGCGAACCCATGTAATAATTGGAACTCATTTGGATATGATGTGATCAAGATTGCACCTTAGGAGTCAAATCTAGCTCTATCTTATTTTGGTCTGCGAATAGTAAAACTGATTTATATGATTTAGACCACCACTGACCTTCACACATAGAACTATTAACTCCTTGATTATTATGAAGGCTCAGATTATTTGGAAGAACACCTCTAAGGGGCATCATGGGAAATAAGGGTTGGGGTGCGTTTAGCAAGGCTATAAGTGCAGGAATTTATAATGAAATAAAAAGGAGGTTAGACCTCATCAAGGGCCCCACAGACAACTCATCAGTGTTAAATAATTATATGGAAGAAAAACTACCCTTAGCCGGGTGAGCCATCTTAAGGTAAACACTCAAGGGAGAAGTCGAGAAATATCTAAGGCAAACCCTGTATTAAGGATGACGAAGAATAGGAGTGTGGGTCCAAGTAAGGTTGAGAATGCTAATTGAATGTGTGTAGTTCCTCGGTGAAGAAGGGAACTCGAGCTTAGAATGTGACGACGGGAGAGTCAACACCCGGTCACAATTGGTGGTGTTGGAGTTCAAAAGAACTCCCCCACTCCTAAGAGCCAAGTTTAACTCATCTTATAGATTTAATGTAAATGGAGAGGATAATGGGGATCAAGTAAAAAGGGGTAGATACAAACAAGATTAAGTGCCTTGGGAAGAGGAAGTTCGGGGTGTCAGCCTGTCACACTTCCTAGTACCGGTGCGAGCCCCTCACCGGGTAACCCTCCGGAAGTCCGAGGCTAACCCCAAAGCTTCTAAGATCAACTAAATTATAGACAAGATTAGTTAAGTAGGAGAACTTGACAAGTTTAACTTCCATCCCAAACCGGAACGGTAGGTAAGGAAGGACTGAGATAGTCCTGCGAGCGGTAGGCTCGAGATATATAAGGAAGGATTGGGATAGTCCTGCGAGCGGTAAGCTCGAGATATATAAGGAAGGACTGGGATAGTCTAGCGAGCGGTAGGCTCGTAGTTTAAATATAAGACTAGTGTGGTCTAGCGAGCGTTAGGCTCGTAGTAAATATAAGACTAGTGTAGTCTAGCGAGCGGTAGGCTCGTAGTAAATATAAGACTAGTGTAGTCTAGTGAGCGGTAGGCTCGTAGTTTAAATATAAGACTAGTGTAGTCTAGCGAGCGGTAAGCTCGTAGTTTAAATATAAGACTGGTGTAGTCTAGCGAGTGGTAGGCTCATAGTTTAAATATAAGACTGATATAGTCTGGCGAGCGGTAGGCTCTACTTTATAAAGGTTGATATAGAATTGCGAGTTGGAGGCTCGGTAGTAAATGATTAATACATGTCGCTTGTGTATAAGTTGTGGTGGGTCTTCGGTTCTGTCTTAGTCATCACACCGACAGCAGTTCGTTGACTCGGCAGTGTTAGTGGTTTTATGGGGGCCAGGTTGTCTTCTGTGCGTCCGACGGGACGGATTCCCTAAACCTTACCTGGCCAATTCAGTTTAGTACGCAAGGACTCGTGAGTACCGGGTACCAGCATCACAGCGTACGTTAGGGCCTAGGTCTGGTAGTGTGACTTACCCACCTAGGTGAGGAGACGCCCGCTCCTCTGCCACCGTTTGACCACGACGGGAGGTGCCCGAGAGGTTAGCTACCTCCGAAAAGTGGGAACTAAAGGTCTGTACGTACAGAGTCGTGTGGGTGAGTTGCATGTGTATGAAATAATAATACAAATATTGCATCATTGTATTGCACATCATAGCATAACATTTATGCATAAACAGAGACCTCATCGTATAAATACGTATGGGATCTTTTATACGATGAGTTTACTTCTTGCCAGATCCCTTAGATTATGTGCTTTTGTGTGTGCATATAAGTTAAGGTTACTTTCGTAGCTGCTCTTATTTCTTATACCTGCTCTTTTACTTATACCGCTCTTTACTTATTGCCTTTATACATACTCCTGCTAGGGTAGAGATGTTTTCATTACTTGTTTAGTATCTATATACTTGCTTGTCCCACCACTATCACCTGCTTTTGAATTACCCTTTGATGTCCTCCGCTTCCTCCTCCTGCACGGTGCCTAGGAGTCGCGGGTGGAGGCGGTGAGGAATATGCTGAGTCTTATAGACTGACGGTCGGTGGACCTCATCATTTTAGGGATGATGTGTCGGAACAGCAGGATCTCGTTCAGGAGACAGGACAGGAAGACAGGATGAAGCAGAACAACCACTACACGTCGTCGCAGCAGCAACTACAGTTGTATGAAGACAGAGTTGATAGCTTCTGCATAGAAGAAGAGTGAGAGTGTTGTTGTACTATATCTTAACTTGTAACGGGTATATGCCCTCTTTTACTTTATTTCTCATCATGGACATTGTAAACATGTAATTTACATATTTAATGTGATTTGTGGACTAGTTTCTTCTATTTGCTTCTATTACTATGAATTATGGTTGGCCTGGATGATGATGGATAGCCGACAGGATGGGCGTATTGTGGCGGCGACCATTGGGTGTAATGGTGTCGCTGCAAGACGGCTGTTCTGGGCGGTAAGACCCGGGAAAGAATGCAAAAAAAAGGGTCTTACATATGGCCTCAAGCCGCTCTAGTCAATCCTTCCCCGGATATGGCCTAGAGCACCCATAGATCTAATCACCTAGAACTAGTCGCCAACACAAGGCGAATTCCTCCTTAAGTCCTACTCAGACCTAGTCGCCAACACAAGACGAATTAACTAAACGGTTACAAAGAAAGTATGGAATGAAAATAAAGATAACAATAATAAAACTCCCTATATGAGATCTTCTGAAGTCGGAGATGAAGGATCGCTGTAGAATGAGCGAGGTCGAAGCGATCGTCCTTCGGATGTAGCGTAACGTAGTCCTCCTCCAGAATTCTCCTTAAGCTTTTAGTAGGAGATCCATCTTCGACAGCATAGCAGCAGTAGAATTGTGGCACTTGCAACCTCTCTAGGATGGATTCGCCAAAATGAGAAGCAAAGCTCCAATATATAGAACTTCTCGCTAGCGCCCGCGGTAGCTCCTAGCGCCTGCGGTAGCGTTCGTGTGGAGCGGTTGCGAAACCATCGGCGGCGTGGCGCTGTGCACGAACTTGAGATAACACCTGGCGGTAGCGCTAGCGCTGGCGGTAGCAGTTGCAAAACCGTCGGCGGCGTGGCAGAACAAATTTTCGTCGAACGAAATTTTTCGTCGAACGGAGCTTCAAGTTCGTCGAACGGAAAATTTCGTCGAATAGAGTTTTCGTCGAACGCAGGAAAAATCGTCGAACGGAACCTGAGCTAGCGCCTGGCGGTAGCTCTAGCGCTGGCGGTAGTGCATTCTTCCAGATTTTTGAATTCAGCTGCTTTCTACCTGTGGAGTATTGCACCTATAGTTCCTGCACACTATAAACACACGACAAACACGATCAAATACAATTTGGGATTTGTTATTCTCAAACAAAGGGATGTGACACACATGTCCAACAATCTCCTCCTTTTGATAATAACAAATCCACTTAGCAAGAAATCAATAATAGTGTTTATAGTATATGATAAGCAAGATGATAGTGCAACTATAGTATATGATAAGCATGATAATGTGCATACTCCCCCTATCTTAATGCTTCCCCTACATAAATGCAATTTATGTTTTACTCCCCCTAAATGATAGATTACATGAATTATTCTCCCCTTAATCTTCTATATTTCTTCTATATAGATTTCTTCAATTAATCTCCCCCTTTTGGTATTATCAAAAGAAGGTGGGGTGAGGGTAGTAAGGAGGCATTTCTTATAAATGATAAAGCATGATTGAGCTTTTGTAATATAGATAATGATAAAGATTTTAAGCATAGTATAAGAGATTTCAAATAAAAAAATAAGAGTTGTACGCAAGCGGAAGATTATAATAAACATCTTTACCTAAGCATGAAAAACATAAGTAAAAAATATGAGTTTTAGTTCAAAATTGAAAGATGTTTTAACCATTGAAATCTCAAAGTTTTTCATAAAGATACCAAGCATGAAATGAACATATCAAAGAGAGAGAGAGAGAGTATACTACAATGTTACTTAATTTTAAGTTCAAGAGATACCAAAATATTGTAGAGATCATGCTAGGTTATTTAGTGCATTTTTATATAAAGAGTAGTATAGATTAAGCATTAGAATCCAATACTCATGAGAAGAAGTGTTATGAAAGAGAATGATGTGTACATAAGTGTATTTTGGGCAATGTTAACAATTGAATTAAATCAACAAAATACAAGATATATGTAAAATAAAGTGCACAATAAAACACAAGTAAATTACTTTCACACACTTTTAATGCACATAATTTTTAACAAAGTGGTGTAATAACCAAGGTTTGCACAAGACACTTTACTATTCTTTCCAAGGTGCTCAACCTCACAATGCTTATCAAGACTTATCAGGAGGTTCAAGTAGTGCTTGGTGGAGTTATATTTGTCTACATATATAATTCTTTGTTTACATTTGTGAGACAACATTCCCCGAATACACTTGTTTTTCAAACCCAATTTTTTAACTTAACCACTTTTCTAAATTTAATAAGTGCAATTCAAATGTAGTGTAGGCAATAAACTTATGCAAGTTTTAATTCATTGTACAAATACAATACACAAGCAAGCATTTTTTAGATTTAAACACACATGTTGATTACCAAAATAAGTGAGTGAAAGGTATCATTATCAATCATAATACATTTACTTATATTTAGAGACATGCTAAGCTTGGTTCTACACATATTTTTCAATACAATTGATGCACTTTAAATAGATATATCAAAGCATGATAAACAAAACAATGTTCATAGTAATTTGAAGGAATAAATTTTAACATTGTAAATAAGTCTAAATAATAGAATTCATTCATGCTTGATATTAGCAATAAAGATCATACATTATTTTTTTTTTGAAATTTTTTAATGAAATAAACACAGAAAAATCACACAAACATATTTTTGTATTTTTGAATTTTGAATTTTTTTTGTTGATTTTTCATAATATAAATAAAAACAGAAAACCATAAAAACATATTTTTGTATTTTTTAATTTTGAAATTTTATAATTGATTTTCCATAATATAAATAAAAAACAGAAAATCTCAAAAACATATTTTTTTTGTATTTTTGAATTTTGAACTTTTATAGTTTTTTTATAATATGAATAAAACAAAAATAACAAAAATCAGAAATACAATCAAATAAGTAGTACATATGAACTAACATATTTTTAGAAGTTTTTAGAAATTTTAAAATATAGAAAAATCAGACACCCACGCTAGCGCCGGCGCTAACGCTAGCGCTGGAAACAGTACACGATTTTTTAAGAATTTTAAATTTTTGATTTTTGATTATGATTAAGTGTCCTTAGAGTAGTCTTATGCAAAAATTTTGTAATTTTTGGAGATGTCTTGATTGCTCAAATTTGCATAAAACTATAGCTTTTTCAAATACATATGTTTTACAAGAACATTTAAGCTCAAAAAGATAAATTATGCAAACACAAGAGGACACAATTTTTTTTTATTAAACAACCCAAAATATGCATGAATTAAGTGATAAGTAAATAAAACGTTCATGCAGTGAATTATAAGTATGTCCTAAGATTAAAAACTACCCTGACTAAATGTCTACACCCTAGCCCCGTACTAAGCGACGGATGGGCATGAGGAGCTGCACACATGTCGTAGGTTGGGGTGTTAGTCTCATATGCACACACTAGAGAACACTCAACCTAGCACTCTTTCCCTCAGTGCCTCGCAAGGCCCCACTGGAACCCTCCCCGGTTAAGGACAAGACATGACTTAGGGTTAGGTTTCTAATGCATACAACCCTACGCCCCCGCTATTGTGAGATATGAAGTCATGAGTGAATAATCCTTGGACAACCTATGCTTTTTAAACTATGGGTTGATTTATAAACTATGGGTTTTGTTTAATGTGATGAGTTATATAAAGCCGCATAGTTTTTCTACTTTTATGAGATGACGATATGAGATAACTAGCACAATTAATAATATTCAATAAGTTATAAAGCTAGTTAGATGAGTTTCGGGTTTAATGTCATGTCATAAGATTAATATCAATATTGCATGTATTCCAAAATTAAGTTTCAAATTATAGATCTAGAATAGAGTGATGATTAAGTTTGATGTATCTTTATTATTCCTAAGTTGATTCTAGAATCTATATATATGTGAGATACATGCAATCAATATCAAAGCATATCCATACACCAATTAATGTAAAGAAAAACATTATTCAAATTTTTATCATAAAATTCATAATTCTTATTATTGATTTGAGATATTTTTTGATAGAACATGAATTATGATTTATGATTATAGAGAATTTTGCATAGAATATATGTTAGATCATCATGATGTATGAAAATTCTAATCCTTCTAGACTTATGATATAGTGATATAGTGCTTTTCTTTTGAATAAGCATATTTGATTTTTAAGCCTAGAAAATGATGAACATGTAGTCATATCAAAGACAAAGATCACATATATAATGCTTTGAAATTTATAATAAAATTTGCTTTCAATAATTGAATCTATTGATCTTTGGTTTTGCATGATAGTATATGATTTATGATACAATATTCATATATATTCTAATGATTAATCCATAAACTATGTGTTTGCTGGAATTTTAGTATTATATTATAATTTCAAATCACATAGTTATCATCAATTTTAAATAACATTGTACATGTTATACCTAGCATATAAATTTAAGCATAAAATAAGAGGTGATGCTAGGATGATGAGTTTGAATGTAATGTTATAACACAGGATTAATGGAGATAATGTTGCATGTAGTATTAGAAGGTTTCGTATTAATTTTCTTTAGACCAAAAATGAAATGATTAAATTTTTGATTTGAACTTAATGATACAAGACGATTCTAAGGTCTAAATAACATGCAAACAATGGTGACACACATTACACACAATATACAAAGAATATCATGTGATGAAGAATTCAAAGACACGGAAATTGCCGAAATAAGAAGACTGATATAACTTTTAAACAAAGTTGAGTTTGGGCAATTTTGACAGCACTAAACGAATTTGAATGGACAAGTTTGGTTCTCCGTTGGATGGAGATTTATGTGCTCTTTCCAAAAATATATTAAACGCAAAAATTGGATGAGCGGATCAAAAGATATGGCTTTTGAAGTTTTGATCTAAAACTCGCATTTTTGAAAAATTAAACACGCGTTTTGTGAATGTTTGTTTTCGATTTTATTTGATAATATTCTTCATTATAAGGGATATCAAATGCAACAAATAACATAGAAAATAATGAAACTGTTGCGCATTTTAATTTTTAGCTTAAGCCCTTCAATAAACCATTTAAATCCATTTTTTTAAAAATAATTTCATTAGTCTTGAAAATAATTTTAATATTCAAATGATAATGTTAATTCAAGACATTGATGGGTAAAAGATTTAAAAGGATATATATAAGCAATTTAAGATGAGAGATAGATCACTTTGAAAAATATAAGGCTTAATGTTCAATTTTAATTCAAATTTGATTTGATAAACATTAGGCTTAATGTATGAAAGTCAAATTTCATGATATATAAAGTGATCATAGAATGTTTGTTCAAAAAATAATAAAAAATAAACAAAAGAAAAGAGACAATAAGCATATCATGAAGTAGAGTATTGATATTTCATTTTTAATTGTTTCTACTTCATGCAAATGATTGAATACTAATGAATGAGAGATTTAGGAATCCAAAGGGGACCAAGTGGGGTGGTTCCTTTGGGTACCCAAATACATCGTGGTGGCTTTTGGGAAGATAATGATGAATGAGTTTTTTTAATTAAAGATGATGTGTTATTTTTCTTTAAGGGTCTCCATTCATACCTTGGTTGTTTATCTTTTAAATTCATATTATGATTATGTGACATCTTTATATGATTATATTTGTTTGAAAAATAATTCATTTGTGATTTATGTTTATTCAAATTATTTTTAAAAATAGATTGATGTTGATAATCATAATGAATTTTATTACATGGATTCTTTGAAAGTTTATAAGAGTGATTTTCTTTCTTTAGAAGTGATTGTTGAAAGAGTGAGTTACAATATGTTTTAAAAGATTGATTCTTATTTTGATGATTTTTATTTCCACTGTTTCTTATAGACATACTCTTATAATATGAAGGATTATATTTTGTAGTTTGATTTTCATGAAAAGGAGTTTTTAAATATGAGTCAAGATTGAAAATATATTGAGACCTATAATAGTGACTCTTAAGAATTTTGTGAGGATCATAATTCATTTTGAAACTAAACTCCTTTTGAGTTGATGTGTGAAAATGATCCTTTTTAGAAATGATTTTGTAAGTTAATTTATCTTTGTTATTTAAAATCTTATGATGAAATTCATTACATGACATTTGAAATTTTTCAACAAAAGATTTTAATTGTATTAACTTACAAGATAAAGCATCATTTTCAATTATCAATTTTTCATTATGTCTTTTAGAAATTAAGAGCCCTTTCTCAATTTCCTTTAATTTTTCTTTTAATAAATTGCAATTAAGACAAGGAATAGGAATTTTAACTAAAGAGCATGAAAGAGAATTTAACACATCAATATTTGATTCTACGTTATAGTTTGCTTTTAAAGATTTATTTTCTAAACGTAATTTGGAATTAGCAAATTTTAACTTTAAAATTTTACGTTTAGCAATTTTAAGCATACGAGATGTAGAAATAGAATTTGTTACAAAAAGAGAAGTTTTTGATTTTTCTTACATTACTATGGGATGAGGAAAGATTTGAACCAAGGGTTCCTTTGACATCTTCTTCGCATTCCTCTTCCATAGTTGAATTTTCGTCTTCTCTTTTGCTTGAAGTGTTGCCAACAAATGAGTCCAATATTGTGACGTTGTTTTCTTCTTCCTCCAAGCATAAGTCCTCATCGATTTCTTCTCTTGGATCCATAAGGAATTCCTCGTCGATTTCTCTCTTAGATTTATCATCCTCCAAGAATGAGTCCTTGTCAATTTCTTCTCTTAGATCCATAAGGAATTCCTCTTGTTCATCATCTGTGGAAGGAAGACAATAAGTATTCTCAAGAAATTTCCAAACTTC
This sequence comes from Dactylorhiza incarnata, assembly GCA_033032865.1. NCBI lineage: Eukaryota > Viridiplantae > Streptophyta > Magnoliopsida > Asparagales > Orchidaceae > Dactylorhiza > Dactylorhiza incarnata. Next base: position 12,383,987 of record JAWHQI010000015.1, read on the forward strand.
ATAAGCAGCAGGAAGTGTATAAATAAGTTTGAAAATATTTTGATCTAATGCACAATATAGACTATTCATAGATTTGGCATTTAAAAACATTTCATTTTTATTTAAAATACTTGGGGGCATTTTAATTGTAATATTCCATACTTTAATATCCAAAGATTTAAGAAATTTTTCCATAAGAAATTTCCAACCATTGTAATTTTTGCCTTCAAATAAAGGTGGTGCTAAAGATTTTTCATTTATAAGAATTTCCCCCACTCGTAGAAGCGAGATCATGAGACGGCATTATTCTTGGTTTTTAAACCGTTTGGAATAACCTAGCTCTGATACCACTTGTTGGATCTTACGGCGCCCTTAGAGGGGGGGTGAATAAGGGAATAAAATTCTTCCTTATAATTTTATGAAATTAACTAAATTGTTTTATAATAAGAGAAAGGCAAAATGACAATTTAGCTAATTTGTGAGAATATCATAATTTTCAAGTTTAGAAATAAGTACTAAATTGTTTTATGATTAAGAGATTGAAATAAACAATTTAGATAAAGTAATTTGAATTGAAAACTTTGTAACCAATATTTTAGAGATAATGCCAAAGGAGAGAAATCAAGTAAACACAAATGGAGACATGCTTGTATTTATATAAAAAAGGTGTTTACATAAATTTGATTTCAATATCGCTAGAAATCAGAGGCGTACAAAAATAAATATCTTTTCCTTTTCTATACCGACTTGTATCCCCACAAACTGGTTGGCTTTAGCCTATCTTTCGGCGGATATGGCATCAAGCCGCTCTAGCCAATCCTTCCCCGGATATGGCCTCGAGCACCCCTAGATCTAATCACCTAGAACTAGTCGCCAACACAAGGCGAATTCCTCCATAAGTCCTACCTAGACCTAGTCGCCGACACAAGGCGAATGAACTAAACGGTTACAAAGAAAGTATGGAATGAAAATAAAGATAAAAATAATAAAACTCCCTATATGAGATCTTCTGAAGTCAGAGATGAAGGATCGTTGTAGAATGAGCGAGGTCGAAGCGATCGTCCTTCGGATGTAGCGTGACGTAGTCCTCCTCCAGAATTCTCCTTCAGCTTTTAATGGGAGATCCATCTTCGGCATCATAGCAGCAGTAGAATTGTGGCACTTGCAACCTCTCTAGGATGGATTCGCGAAAACGAGAAGCAAAGCTCCAATATATAGAAATTCTCGCTAGCGCCTGCGGTAGCTCCTAGCGCATGCGGTAGCGTTCGTGTGGAGCGGTTGCAAAACCGTCGGCGACATGGCGCTGTGCATGAAATTGAGATAGCGCCTGGCGGTAGCAGTTGCGAAACCGTCGGCGGTGTGGCAGAACAAACTTTCGTCGAACGGAAATTTCGTCGAATGAAAATTTTCGTCGAACGGAGCTTCAAGTTCGTCGAACGAAAAATTTTGTCGAATGGAGTTTTCGTCGAACGAAACCTGAGCTAGCGCCTGGCGGTAGCTCTAGCGCTGGCGGTAGTGCATTCTTCCAGATTTTTGAATTCAGCTGCTTTCTAGCTGTGGAGTATTGCACATATAGTTCCTGCACACTATAAACACACGACAAACAAGATCAAATACAATTTGGGATTTGTTATTCTCAAACAAAGGTATGTGACACACATGTCCAACAGCCTTCACTAAATACGTTTCCTCTAATGAGTCCAATATCCGGAACCTTTCTGGATCTATTAAAAGCTTAGAAAATCAGATTGGACAACTCGTCAAGATGTTCTCTGAAAGCCAGCAAGGAGCTCTACCGGGCAATACTGAGCCCAATCCAAAGGAGAGCCCTAATGCAATAACCTTCCGCAGCGGAAAGGAGGTAACTCCTACAAACATGGCTGTACCCGAGGTATACGTTTCAACTTCATCTCCGCAAGTTATTTCTTCACCTACTTTATCTTCTTCTACTTTAGCTCCGTGTATTATTAAAAATTCTTCTATTCCTTACCCATCGAAATTTAAAGATGAACGCAATGAGGAGCAATATAAAAATTTATTGAAAATTTAAAACAAATCCAAATAAATGTGCCATTCTGCGAGGCGTTAGCCCAAATGCCCAAGTATGCTAAATATCTAAAAGATTTACTTTCAAATAAAAAGAAACTTGAAAATTTTTCGCGTATATCTCTAAACGCGGAATGCTCAGCGGTTTTGTTAAATAAATTGCCACAAAAATTAAACGACTCAGGGCGGTTCTCCATCCCTTGCTTGTTCGGTAATTTATTAATAAAACACGCCCTGGCAGATTTGGGCGATAGTATTAATTTGATGCCGTTTTCTTTATTTAAAAAGCTTGGTTTAGGCAATCCAAGCCCAACAAAAATCAGCATCCAACTAGCAGACCGATCGATAAAATACCCAATTGGGGTTATTGGGGATGTGCTTGTTAAGGTTGACAAATTTACCTTCCCGGTAGACTTTGTCATCATAGACATTGAGGAAGACGCCGAAGTACCTATTATACTCGGACGTCCTTTCCTCGCCACCTCCTGGGCAATAATTGACGTTAGTAATGGCAAACTTCTCTTACGAGTTGGGGATGAAGAAGTTATTTTTAGAATAAACAACTCTATGAGAAATTCTTTTTCCAACGACGATTCTTGTGATACTTTAGAAACAAATTTTGATGAAAATTTATCATCATTTTCTGAATTAATCTCGAAAATCTTTGAAGATTCGGAGTTGGCTAATTTATTTTGTCTAAAAGAAGTAACTCATTTGTTACCGTTTGAGCAAATAAATTTAAAAAACTTTAAAATAAAAACTTCTTATGAAGAACCGCCGAACCTAGAGTTAAAACAACTCCAGGATCATTTAATATATATATTTTTAGAAAAAATTCAAAATTTCTCGTAATCATTTCTTCCACGCTTAACGATTCGGAAATTTCTGAATTAATTAAAATTTTAAATAATCACCGCCATGCAATTGCATGGCAACTTTCGGATATCAAGGGAATTAGCCTCTCTTTTTGCACGCATAAAATAAATTTAGAAAATAATTCTCGCGGCACTATTCAGCCTCAACGACGTCTTAAACCCAATATCAAGGACATCGTTAAGGCTGAAATTATAAAATTATTAGACGCGGGGATTATTTACTCAATTTCTGATAGCACTTGGGTTAGTCTGGTGCAAGTCGTGCCTAAGAAGGGCGGGATAACGGTAGTTTCCAAAGAAAATAATGAGTTAATCCCAACCCGTACTATTACAGGTTGACCGGTATGCATCGATTATAGAAAATTAAACGATGCTACCCGTAAGGATCACTTTTCGTTACCCTTTATTGACCAAATCTTAGAACGTCTATCCGGTCACTCACACTATTGTTTTCTTGATGGTCTTTCGGGATACTTTCAAATTCCAATCGCGCCCGAAGACCAAGAGAAAACCACATTCACTTGTCCTTTTGGCACCTTCACTTATCAGAGGATGTCGTTTGGTCTTTGCAACGTGCCGGCTACATTTCAAAGATGTATGTTTGCAATTTTTAATGAATTAGTAGAGGACGTCATGGAAGTTTTTATGGATGATTTTTTAGTCTTTGGCGATTCTTTTAAAAGTTGTTTAAATAATCTTGATCGTGTTCTTCAACACTGTGAAGACACGAATCTGGCACTCAACTGGGAGAAGTGTCACTTTATGTTCCAAGAGGGATTAGTCCTCAGACATAAAGTTTCAAGTAAAGGGATCGAGGTCGACCAGGCCAAGATCGAGGTCATAGAAAAACTCTCTCCGCCTACTAATATTAAATCTATTAGGAGTTTTCTAGGACATGCAGGTTTCTATAGACAGTTTATTAAAGATTTTTCAAAAATTACAAAACCGTTAACACATCTATTAGAAAAAGAAACCGCTTTTATTTTTGATGAGGAATGTTCTAAGGCATTCAATAAAATTAAAAATGAACTTATCAACTCGCCTATTTTAATTGCGCCGGATTGGTCTCTTTCGTTCGAAATCATGTTCGATGCAAGCGATTTTGCTGTAGGTGCAGTCTTGGGTCAACGGGTGAATAAATATTTTCACCCAATTTATTACGCAAGCAAAACGCTTACATTCGCCCAAGCTAATTATACAACAACGGAAAAAGAACTTTTAGCGATTGTTTTTGCATTTGATAAATTTCGTTCATATATAACGCTATCAAAGATTATTGTTTTTACCGACCACTCCGCTCTCCTATACTTGCTAGATAAAGGGGACGCCAAGACCGGACTATTGAGATGGATTCTCCTCTTGCAAGAATTCGATTTGGAGATCCGAGATAAGAAAGGAGCGGAGAACTTGGCGGCCGACCACCTCTCAAGATTGGAGAACCTGACGACAAGAGAACTGGTGGAGGCCAAAATTGATGATAAATTCCCTGAAGAGAGCCTCCTCGCCTAAACCGTGAACTAAAAAGAATTTTAGAAAAAACGGTGTCTAATAATAGAAAGGATTGGTCGTTTAAATTAGATGACGCCTTATGGGCTTATCAGACGGCGTACAAGACCGTCATCGGTTGTACACCATACAAGTTAGTCTACGGGAAAGTGTGTCATTTACGGGTGGAATTAGAACATCGCGCATATTGGGCGCTTAAATTTTTAAATTTAGATTTATACTTAGCCTCCGAAAACAGAAAATTTCAATTGAATGAATTAGACGAATGACGTGCAAATGCCTATGAAAACAATAAATTCTACAATGAGCGCACTAAGTATTATCATGACAAAAGAATCAAAAAATCCAAAGTCTTTTTCATCGGGAGATTTAGTCCTTCTTTATAACTCACGTTTAAGGCTTTTTCCCAGAAAACTGAAGTCCCGATGGTTCGGCCCCTTTGTAGTAAAAGAGGTTTGGCCATATGGGACAGTGCTAATAGAAAACCCAGAAAATGGTTCATTCAAGGTTAATTACACCGTTTGAAATTATATCACTCCGGAGACCCCTCAACCGGAACAATAGAATCGCTTAACCTACCAAACTTTTAATAAAACACCACTTAGTCAAGCTATGCGATGGTAAAAAAAGCGCTTGTGGGAGGCACCTCATAGTTATCTATTTTCATTACTATTGTTGTTGCTTGTTTTTGTTTTCCTTACAACCTTTGCAGGTTTTTTTGTCGATGTTCTAAAGCGGGCGCCCCGACAAGTAATCAGGGAAGCTTCCTTATAACACCTTGATTAATTTTTTTCATTTTTCATTTGCTCTTCTTTTCAGAAAAAATTATGATATTCATACTTAGTTTTAAACATTGAGGACAATGTTTACCTTTAAGTATGGAGGGGTAACATTAGTTAATTCATGTTTAGTTTGCTTACAAAACAAAACAAAACAAAAATTTGTAAGAATTAATTTCTTCGCTTAGTTTATCAAAATCTCCATATCTATTTAATTATAAGTTTCAAGTGAATTAATTTTTTTATATGGACTAAGAATTCTTCGTGCTAGAATAGTTTTTTTTTGAAACTTTTGAGTAAAATTGTTGACTCATGCAGTGCTTCTAGTCAAATGCATGTGTTTGAGTAGTATTGGTGTAGAATTAAATTCTTGGCATAGATCTAAAATTATGATTTGTTAATTTGCGTAGAAATAATTTATTTTACTTCTAATTCGAATTCGGTGATTATCTAAAAATAGTTTTGGTGAGTGTGTAGAAGATTGTTAGAAAGCTATTACTCGAATAGACCAGAATTGTGTCCTTTCTCGATGTCTAGAGCTTGCCTTTAGCTATCTTCAAAGCATTTACACTTTAGAATAATTAATCTTATGGAAATGACTTTGGCCTTTCTTTGGACAGTTTGAGCTCTTGCATCCAATCCTAAAATTACTACCGTTGTTGACACAAATTTGAGTTTTTTAACTTTTTTTTTGATCCACCCTCGCCATTTCGCCACCAAAACCAAAAAGCCAAACTCATGTACACTTCAATTTTGAGCTAAATTGTTGAAAAAATTTAGGTGATGCGGTGAAGAGACAATTTTACAAAAAAGTTCATGAGTGTCATTTCAAAAGAAACTTTTTTATATCAAAAAGCAAAATATCATAATGATATGCGGCCTAGGTATGCACATGCATACATGGAATGATCCCAATTATGAAGAATAATGATATAAATAAAGGAGAAAGAGATTGTTTCCCTTAGCAAAACATAAGTATGAGGGTAAAGCTTTTTTATTTTATGGTAGTCATTGTTTTCTTTTAGCTCAAAACTCTATGTTTAAGTGGAATGCGTCTTCATGTTTATCATTGTTTACCTCGCCCTTAAACCCAAGCTTTAAGTTACATCCTATTTAAGTTCTAAGGATAAATAGAGTTGATTTAGTATGAAGTACAGTGGAGAAGGTGCAAACGGGCAAGCCTATGGCCATCGACATTGATGGATTTCCTTGGAGGCCACCCCGAGCGTCAACATCTAGTAATTTAAATCTCAGCAATCACGCTCTTTTCTCCCTTTACATAACTTTGAGATTGACCGTCGACTCATTTTAAAAGTGACAATAAATAATGAAAACACATTTTGAACTATTTCATAAATTAGTATTTATGCCAAGAACGTCTTTCTACTAAAATATATACGCATGCCGGCATAAAACTTCGCATTTTACTCTCTAGCTTTCATGATTCTATCTAGCATTAGTTTTTCCTATCCTTATGAAGAATGGTTTGCTCTGGACGAGCAACGAGTAAGTATGGAGGTGTTTGATGACTGATATTTTAGTCATCATTTTAGGCTAATATCTTATTAGATATTTAAATAAATTATCCCATTTTGTTCTTTGTTTTTATAAATTTTTGTAAAAATAATATTGTATGTTATAACTAATATATTTTCTATTTTTTGTAGGGATTCGGTAGGCCTGGGGGAATTTATGTGCGAAGTCCAGCTTTCGCGTCAAAAACTCGCAAGCTGTCATACATCTCTACATATATGCAGGGGCGGACCCACATGCAGGCATACCCGGGCACGTGCCCGGGTATGATTTTTAGATTTTCGAAAAAAGCTTTCTGATGGCGTGTTTACGGAAGGGTCCCGTGCGATTTTATTTCGCCAAAACAGAGCATGCCCAGATGCCCTAACTCCTTCCGGCTTCCGCAGTTCCGCATTTTGCCATCCCATTGAGCTTCCTCAACTACACATAGGCGACGAAGAAGTGCATCCTCCCTCGAGTCCACTCGCTAACTCCTTCATCCAGGACCTCGACGACGACGAAGACAAGTAGCCTGCGGTTGAGCATCTTTGTTTGCCTAATTGCCTGCAACTCCGTTTGACTGCGGGACTGGGACTCCATTTCGTGAAACCAGGGGAGGTGGGCTATTTCATTATTTGATTCAGACATTGATTCAATTTCATGCTATTTTATTCAGTTTCTAACCTAGTTAATCAGGTTCCTTCTCGCTTCTTTCATTTCCTCTTTTTTTTTTGAAATCAGGCTGCAAAACAGCAGAAGTGTAGTGCTTGACTAGTTGAATGCTTGTGGCTTGGGCTTGCAAAATTCATCCTTAATCCCTTCCTGTCTCCTGGCTGCCTTACTCCCTCCCTGGGGTAAGCTTTGTCTTCCCATTTCATTTAGGTTATTTAAATTTTTTTCTTGGCATGTCTCACTTCTTGAGTTGCTTTGTTCACTGCTTGAGTTGTTTTGTGCAAAATCAAAATTGAAAAATAAGTGCAAAAGCTTTAGTCTTCATGCATTTGTTGTTAATAGTGTTAAATAATTTCAATTACTTGGTTAATATTATTGTATGTGCTGTAATAAATTTCTCATGTTTTTACTGTGTTGTTAAGATGTTGATGTCATGTTGTTTAGGTTCTTTTTTTAATTTTACAAGGGCCTTTTTGAAGTGCCTAAAATATGATTGTCCTGTAAAAATATGAGAAGATAATTGAATTTTATTTGGGATTCAATGTCAACTCTGTAGTTCGGCCTCTTATTTATTGCTATGGAGAAAAAAAATTCTCATTTGTAATGAAATGTTTTCATTTAATTATAGTGCCCGGATTTGACAAAAATCCTGAGTCCGCCACTGCATATATATACATATGTATATGTTTATATATATATACGAGCATCTTCGCACGGGCTACGCCCGTGCTCGATGCTCTCGGGCGGCCTTCGGCCGCATCCATGCGGGCTTCGCCCGCAACCAAGCGGGCTTCGCCCGCTTGGCATTGAAGGCGTGCTTCTCCCGCCACCTCGATGTCGGCGGGGTTCGCCCGGCCCTCGCCGGTATTCGCTGTTGATTGAAAGGTGTGATGCGCAGGAGTGAAAGCAAACAATCTGCAGAAGATGTAAAAGAAAATGGTTATCATGGTTTGTGCCCTATCGCAGTCGATTAATGAGTGCAGTGCTGAAAAGAAGGGCAATTGTGATAGTAACAACCGGTATCATGGTTGAGTGCATATGTAATGAACGAATGAAAAAACTGGTTAAAAGCAGCAGTTTTTCAAATCCTGGGTCAACTCCTAGACTTTAGCAAACTGCTGCTTGCAGTTTTGATAGTAGAAGCAGCAGTTTGTCTAAACTGCTCCAGCCAAACCTGCATCTTGCATCTTGCAGTTTTGTCCAAACCTGCATCATTGTGTGTCTATTATTTTCATTATAGATTATATTTGATGAGAAATTAAACTGCATTGTCAATCCCTTGATTTATCAAATTCATATGATAAATATTGAAACAATGTCAGAATTTACAAAATGAGAAATATAAACAATTCTAGAACAGTGTACATTTTCATATGTGCATCTCTACACATGTATATATGATTGTTTCAAACTGATCATAACTTACAACTACCAAGTAGTAGCCATCCCATGAGATCTACTCGAAAACTTAAAGAGGAACAAATACATTCAAATGATTGAATTACTATTCAACCTCACGTCAAGTAAGAATACATAAGGTAATAGAAAAGATAATATGGAAAGAAATGTCAGAACCAAAACAATTCGGATACCAAGATCACTCAATTGGGAAAGAAAAACAGAACTTGCAACTGGTAGGAAATGAGGGAGCTCACTTCTCCATCGGTTAAGGTTAAGGTACTCCAGAACCTACAGTTATTCAATAAGGAAAAAGCTCACTTCTTCATCTGTCAAGAATAAATTGAAACCTTAGTATGAATCAAAATGCTACCAGTGATCTGGCGACGGAATACGCGACCAAGCAGAGCGGCAATGGAGCTTCTATAAACAAAGTCCTACAACATCACAAATCAATTTATTTTGTTGAAATGGAGAGAAATATTATTGCAGCGAGTCCTCTGCCAGTTCAGCAGCAGGCAGCGAGAAGCCAAAATGAAATGAAAAACAAAAACAGAAATTGAGAAAAAAAACATTCATAATCTTCATCGTCGCACACTCTCACTAAATAGAGCTTTAGTGTATCAGTAAATTCCAATTTAAATAGAGCAGTAAATTTAGTTAGATACCTAAATAACGCGTGCATGCTTACCTATATTAAAAGACACTTAAAATGTGAAGTCTGATATCTCATCTCAGTTGTGCAACGTAAATGCTCAAAAGAAAGAGCAGGAATGGATATTGGGGAAGTAGGCATGCAGGCGAGCCAAGGTTGAAGGCAAAAACAAAATCAAAAATAGAAAACCAAAGGCAAAAATCGAAAATGGAAAGGAAATGAAAATCGAAAGGAAAAATCAAAACGAAGCGGCGATGCGGAAATGGAGGCCAAAAATCACGCTTACCGGCGGAGCGGCAATGGATTTGCGATGCGCAGTAAGAAACCCCTAGGGCACAGGAGGAAAAAAATAAAGAACAAAACTGCAGTACATGATTTTAAAACCATCCCCGAATCTTGATTTGGGATGGACAGCTGCTGATAGTTATAAATTTCCTTATTTAATAGTATAAATATATATCGCTCTAATTGATTTATGATGAGCGGAGGTGGCAAGTGTGAGGGGATAATTTGATGATTGTGGCCAAGGCCATAAACAAAACTATTTTTAGTATGATTTAGATTAAAACACATTACTTATGTATATCAATACCGCACCTTAATCAATATCATTGAATCTCAAATTGATTGTGATATATTGTGGCTGAACTAATTTGGTTTCATGTTATTATTTGGCATGTTTACACCCTTTTCCTCTTTTATCTTCCACGCAATCATAATGTGAAATTGGTTTGTGTAATTTTTTTATTTAGGTTTGATTCGGTTCATTAAAATATGGGGATAGTTATACTCAATTAATGGATTGAACCACAGTCTACATAGTAAAAAAATTAGGCAACTCACCGCATCTGATAGCTTCTTGCTGTGTTTATGCTCCCCCTTCGTTTTCTTCTGTAAAAACAAAAAAACAAATAGCAGAATTTTAGGCAGTGCTTGAGAACTTCATGAACTAAAACTGCCATTGCCATGAATGAAAATCCCAATTAACGAATCAAGGAATTTAGAGAAACGGGAGAGAGAAGAATTATTAAACCCACCCCTTGCTTCTCGTCTGCCTGAATGCTCATGAGATTTGTGATCCCTTTTCCTCTTTCGCTCCTTATCTCCATCTTTTCTAGTTTTCCTTTCCTTCTCGTTGTCCCTCTTACTGTGCTTTCGAGACCTTCTGCTGTCATCTGAAAGAAAGAGCGAAATCGGAGACGGGGCTTACCGTGCGGAGGCAAGTCAGGCAGACGCAGAGAGGAGAGAGTGGCACCTGTGGATATCAAAGAAGCTTGGAAAAAAGTAACAAAATAATGGGAACTTTATGTGTGGGAGAATACCTGCAAGCTTCTCTGGTTAAGAGCCTTGGCGGCCACCGAAATTCTATCGCCTTTACCATCCACAGACCTAATGAATCCTTTATGGACACTCCCAAACCCTCCCTCTCCAATCTTACGCATCTACTGAAGTCATTAGTGGCGCTCCAACAGTCGGCGAGCTCAAAAACGCCAAGTTGGGCGGCGACGACATAGGCGGAGGAAGCCCACTGGAAAGAATAAAGATCAATGGCGGGAGGCGTAGGGTTTTGCGACCGACATTCACGGAGCTCCGGAGGAGAAAATGAAAAAGAAAGGAGAGGCGATTTTAAAACAGCGCAATTCGAAAATGAAAAAGGAAATCACAGGAAGGATCTGTGATGAACTGCGGCAGGTAGGCGGTGCAGCGAGCATCATCTCACGGAGAGGAAGAAACACTCGGCAGGGGCCTTCCTTCAGACCGAGCGAATGCTGCAAGAGATGGATAAGGAAGAAAACAATTGGAGCATACCTGGAGCGAAGTAAGCGGCGAGGAGAGTGAGGCTTGAGTGCAGCGGGGCGAAGAAGGGGCTAGAAGCATGGCGGTGCAGAGGAGAAGGGCTGGAGAGGGATTGGCAGAGGCGATGGCATCTGTAAACTCGTAAGCGGCGGGGGTAAAGTCGGGATGCCGTTTGTAACCCGGCGACATGGCGAAGAGCGGCGCGAAGAAGAAGCGGCTAGCAGTGTGAAAGCGGCTTGGAGAGCGGAACGAAAGGAGCGAACGACTGTATCCAGGCCGTCGGTAGCTGAAATGATCGTGCGGTGGGGAAGCATTCCGTGGTGTTAGCAAGAATGCACTATTCCCTTTATATTATAGATATATATATATATGTTTATATATATACGTTTATATATATATATATATATTTATATATATATACGAGCATCTTCGCACGGGCTACGCCCGTGCTTGATGCTCTCCGCATCGACAGTACTCCAACAGTGACAGTACCTCCGCCCAAACTCGCCCGCTGTAGAACGCTCATTCAATTGACAACGCATATATAGCCTCCGTGCCCCACGCGACAGTACCCCCGCCTCGACATTGTCCCGACGCGACGACGCTCCCGCCGCTCGCGAACCCCCGATTTTATCCCCCATCTCGATTTCGTCGTACGCACGGGGGTTCGCGAGCGGCGGGAGCGCCGTCGCGCCGGGACAATGTCGAGGCCGGGGTACTGTCGCGTGGGGCACGGGGGCTACATATGTGCTGTCAATTGAATGAGCGTTCTACAGCGGGCGAGTTTGGACGGAGGTACTGTCACTGCTGGAGTACTGTCAATGCGGAGAGCATCGAGCACGGGCGTAGCCCGTGCGAAGATGCTCATATTCTAAGGAGAGCATGCGTACAAATAGATAATTTAAAGAAACTTAACTATAACATGTTGTACACACTCTATAATATGATTTAATATTTAAGTGGAACTAAAATGGTTTCAGAACCTAATTCTTATTTTGATGGTTCAGGTATTTAATGCAAGAGCATTCTCAGAAGCTTGATAATCATCACCAAATTTGTCACAATCTTGAGCTAGCTTTCTCACTAAAAATGTTCAAAAGCAAATTGCAATTCAAATTAAAGTTAATGTGAAATAACTTTACAGCAAAGGGCTTTTATTTTTGGTGTGCCGGAAAATTTCTTAGGGCCATAAATGTGCATAAAAAACTCAATTACATGTATTAGAAATGGAAGCATGTCATTTACTAAACTGAGGTTCAAATAAAAAATATTTGTGAAATTCATAATCGAACCATAGCACAAAATTTATTGAAAAGTAATAATATATAAAACTTTAAATACATACCACTAATTCCATGTTTATCGAGTTGTTAATATATTTTTGACACGCCGCACGACTTCGCTGTGCTTCATGTTGCTCTTCCGTCATTTCTGCTCTTCTTTGTCGTGCACGTTGTCGGGTAGAAGCTCGCTGCGCAGAACGCTGTGTTTCCGTCGCATGTGTGTTTCTTCTTGCTGTAAAAGTTTGATTATATATACGTTGTGCTGCGCGCTGCTCGTCTGTCAACTGTCATAGATGTTCCTCTAGTTCTTTTTCGAGCACGGACATGAGATCGAACAGGGTCATGCAATTGTTCTACGACAGACTCAACTTGCATTTTAAATACGACGATCTAAATGAAATAATAAAATGGGAAATATTAAACGTTCGAATGAATAATTAGTCACTGCACACCATATTAATGTAATATAAAAAATTGAACTGGATTAGAAGCAAAATTGAATTAAAAAGACTATTTAATAACTGAGATGTAAGAAATCTATGAGTTGCCTACCTTACATCTATTAGAAGCAAAATGAAGAAAAAATATCACTTGCCAATGATTCCATTTTTTGGTGGTCTGGAAGCACAGTTTTTTGAAAAGAAAACTATATCACATACCGAAGTCGTGCGGCGTGTTATGAAAAAGATAATCGATCGAGATTATTAAAGGAAACATTTATGTTATGAAGCCTCAATCTTGAAGCAGGCCTATTTCAAATAATAGTTTTTCGTAAGATTGTAGATACTGATTATTTTAAACATTTATGTTATGAAGCCTCAATGCTATAGCAAATTGAATGTAATTGCATAATATTGTTGTTAAATATATAAGTATTGTTACAGATTGCAATCGACATGAAAGATAACATAACAATAAAATTAATCGTTAAGAGTGAAGCTGACCATAAATGTAGAAAAGTACTTTCAAGTTTAGCAACAGAACTCTTAGTTGCGGGTGGGTCGTAGCGGCTATATGTTTACAGGATAGTTGGCAATCAACAAATGTGAAGAAGTACTTGATGAGAGCAAGTGTAAATCTTATAAGTATGCTATGAATCGCAGCCCGCCACATTACATTAATGTTCAATCATAAACAAATACATTCATTCAGACTATACAGTTGAACAGAAAATTCAAGCAAATGTTTAATCATTGGTGATTAGCTACTTCTAATCTTGTTCTAGGATTTTCCCCCTATTTGAGGGTCATTTCTCGCAGGTTGGAAGAGCCAATAAAGCTGCAATGAACGTTTTTTAAAAGGAAAACACGCGATTAGGAACGTATTACTTCCATGAAATAATTTGTCTAATTTCAGTTGCAAAACAAAGCACGAATCAATTAATAAAAGTGGAAGAGATGGAATCAAAAAAATTAATCAGAGAAATAACAGTGCGACTAATGTAACATGAATTCTCTCATCCCCACTTGATCAGGAGAGAAAATCCCCTCTTCCTGCACATCTGGAGCCAAAATATCGTAAATCTCAAAATTAATATAGTTAAGCATTTGGAAATTATGATAGGGAACAAAACAAATGAGAAACATAGAAAGGAAGCAATACCTTTGGAGTTCAGTCTGTCACTCTCAGTGCATAATCTGTTGAAAGACGCACTTGTTGGACGGCTTTTCGGTGGCGGGGGCGCAAACACGACGCAATCATTTTTAATTTCCAACATATCATATGCTGCTAAATATTCCTACTACTACTAAGCATTGTGGGGGCAATTAAACAACAGGGCATTTCCGCATGGGATTGAAATCGCAATTCCACAACCAAAGCAAGTATATAATTGTACCAAAAAAATTCAAATTTTCAAACCTGAAATAAAAAAATGGAGTTCAGGAGAGTTAAGGAGAGAGAGAGAGAATATAGCATAATCTTTGATCAAAAATTATTGAAAGACTGATCTGCCACATACCAATGGGTTGAATCACCACCCAACCTATTCATTGCATCTCGCATGCATGGAAGATCTACAACAGCAGGGACAACAGTAAAATCCTGCCCCGGAAATGAAGAAAATTAAAAAGCTCATTATATAATGAATGATTGAAACAAATAATGCAAGTGAGGCTCACAGCATAACCTGTATAAGAGCACGTGCAGGTTTAAAGGGAATCTCAACTTGCGTGGCATAAGTATTCTGCTAATCTATGATTTTCTCAACATCAATCTATGGTATTTACCGTATTTTACATCTTTGTTTCCAGCAGTATCTTGCCTTGAAAATTCTGTTTTCGGATATTTAGTTCATGGATGTGCGGGCTATATTTCTGTTATCTACTTTTAATGCTTTGGATGAAAATGAAATTTTAGCTTGGATGAGATGATTCGAACGAAGCCCCCCATCAGAAGCACAAAAGCCTATATTCTAAAATCCCAATTCATGGAGCAATAAATTTAGAGAGGAGCATAAGGTAAAATCAGAGAAGAGTTGCACAGTAAATTCAGAGAACAGCCTACTTATTGAAAGCAATCCTATACTACGGAGCAACCCTATAAAATTCATCACAGAATCTACCGTGCTTTGCTTAGCCACTACTTGACTAATACCTCAAAGCACCCCTATAGTACATAAACTGAAACTATTGATTAGCATTTAACAGCAATAAATAACTATTAACTGAAACTCTACATTGAGATTCATGACAATATATTATAATTCTCATACCTTTATGCTAATATATTTATAAATATTTTATTTTTATTTATTATAAACCTACATGTAACAAAACACGAATGCAAACGCGAGTCAAAACTGTTTTTAAACTAAACATGAAAACATAGTTCAAATGTTTACCAAAGAGGATCAAAACGGAGAAGGCGAAGCAAATAGTTGCCGTCCCCGTAGCTCTCCTCATCTATGTCGGCTCTGAGAATAGAGTGTAATATTGAATACCTGGAAGTTGGAACTTGGAGAATCGAGTTGCAGCCAAGCAGTAAAGAAGGCGAGTCCAGTAATGGCGGAGCGCAAGTGGAACGCAGGCAATATTCATCCTCTAAGCACATCAAAATTGATTAATCGAATGGAGATTATGTGGAGCCTGAAGGCATCAAAATCGAATGGAGAGTAGAGTGTAATACTGAATACGTGGAAGTTGGAACTTGGAGAATCGAGTTGCATTATGAATCAAAATCGAATGGAGAATCGAGTTGCTCTAAACGGTTCGTTGCAGAGAGGGAAGCAGTCCCGTTCCAGCCGATCAACACACAGCATTCAAAATAGGCCATAGGTAAAAAATTCCTAAAAAACACATCTACTTACACTCTGAATTAAGGGGCTCCTAAAAAAACACATCTCTACTGCTTATGTTTGACAGAGGCAGAAGCTGCTAACAAACATCCTCCTAGCCAATGTAAGCAATTACATTCTGAATTAAGGGGCTCCGTTATGAATCAACCTTCAGAATTAAGGGGCTCCTAAACAAACACATCTCTACTGCTTATGTTTGACAGAGGCAGAAGCTACTAACAAATATCCAGCAATAGTCATGAAGAAACCTAGCATAAACTAAGCAGCGAAGCAAATAAAAATCAAAATCGCAGAGCAACCATCGGGAAGAAAGTAAGCAGCGAAGCAAATTGAAATCGCAGAGCAACCGTGGGGAGAGCAAGCAGGCGAGCAATCGAAGACTAACCATCGGGAGAGCAAGCAGGCGAGCAGGCATAGCGACTCGGGAGTAGGCGACTCGAGGCGAGAGAGATTAAGCAGCGAGCACGCATGGCAACTCAGGAGTAGGCGACGAAGGAGGCGAGCGACTAAGCACTGAAGCAGGAACGAAGGAAGAACGGAAAAAGTACATGGAAAATGAAGCTTACCGGTGCAGGATCATCGGCTAGAGCACGCGCGGAAAAATAGCAGGATCATTTGCTTTGTACAGCGAGGAGCATCGGCTAGGGCACGCGCCAAAGAAATAAGAAGGGGGTATTACGCATCGCTGCTCCTTAACATCGGCCAGCCTTTTGTTGCGACGAACAATAGCTCTGGAGGAGGAGAAACGCAGGAATGCGCCAGCGGAGGAGTCGGCGATGGAAGTTTGCGATGGATTTTAAAACCGCGATCTTTGTTTGCGACAGACAGGAGCTACTGTTTATATATAGTATAGATAGATATATATGTTTATGTATATACGAGCATCTTCGCACGGGCTACCGCCCGTGCTCGATGCTCTCCGCATCGACAGTACCTTAGCAGCGATGGTACCTCCTCCTAAACTCGCCCGCTCTAACATGCTTGGTCAATTGACAGTGCATGGGTAGCCTCTGTGCCCCGCATGGCTGTACCCCCGCCTCGACAGTGTCCCGGCGCGACGACGCTCCCTCCGCTCGCGAACCCCCGCGCGCAGTGCTCTCCCCCGACCTAATTTTGTTGTGCACACAGGGGTTCGCGAGCGGAGGGAGCGTCGTCACGCCGGGACACTGTCGAGGCGGGGGTACAGCCATGCGGGGCACAGAGGCTACCCATGCACTGTCAATTGACCAAGCATGTTAGAGCGGGAGAGTTTAGGAGGAGGTACCATCGCTGCTAAGGTACTGTCGATGCGGAGAGCATCGAGCACAGGCGGTAGCCCGTGCGAAGATGCTCGTATTCCCGTTAGCGCACTTCAAGATGGGGCTTTGCTTTCCTATATAGTCAGAGGTCCGACCGATTCTCAAGTTACTTATATATCAACTATGCATGCATGCATAAATGTTACACAAAAGATCATTTTCCCAAAATATAGATAATTCATCCATGCACTCAAACAATAATTTTTACCCCTAGAAAAGAATTTATATCTTTGCTTTTCCTAGAGCATCAAATCCAGACATATTTCCCAAAGAACAAAACTTTGATTTCATCATTTATAAGCCACTTTTTTCCCACAGTAACTTCATAAACAGCAAGGACACAAAAAGTAAACGTTCAGTGTGAAGAAAAGAAGAACAAAGAGGTGCAAATAAGCATACAACTGGATGAGGGGTTGATCAAAGTTTATCAGCTACGCCCACATAAAAGTGGCGTGACCATCTTATTCAAGCACTCATTTAATTCTACAATGGTTGGATGTTCTATGTTAATATTTTTCTAAACTTCAACACGGTGTGCGCATAACAAAAGTAACTCGAATTCAATCAAGCATCTAGAGTGAAAAACAAAAAACAAAAGCTGAAATAGTAGTCAAACATGCCTGAGGGTTTCTGGATCAACTTTGGAGCAGAAATCTCCCAATCAATTAGTTTTTCGCGCATCCATGACCTAAACCAGTTCTACTAATAAGTCACCTCCATTAATCTTATTATATCTTAGATACGCAATATAAACTTTTGTAGCATAATTAGAAATCATGCAACGCATTCATACATATATATAGCCAAGCATTCATACAAAAAGCTGATATGTCAAAGCATACATATATATGGTCGAAATATTATCGGACTAAATTGATCCCATGTTCTACTAATATCTCTTCCACTCAAAGATAAAAGTGAAAACTATCTAAATCAGAAATTTTGGAATTGATTTTTTCATCCAAATCAGAACATGCAAATCAAGATCGAAACAAAATTTTGGAGAGAAAATGATGTAACCAGTTCTTTCTATTTGCCCTGAATTCATAGGGGCAGCCTTCGTCGGTGACGATTACGTCATCGGTGATGATGACCTCGAAGGCATAGGCCATGAGCACGCCTTTGCATCCCAAGAACTGCATCAGCATGGAATGTGTTTGATACGACAATGACTATTACCGCCACCAAGAAAAAAGAACTAATTCTGAACATAAAAATGTATGCAGTGCCATATGTGATATCGGACGTTTAGGAGCGACGATTCGTAACCACTGGAGTTCACGACTGCTACCATCGTGTCAAACAGACTCTAAAATAGGTCCCTCTAGAAAGAAAATTTCATTGAGCGCCCAATAGCTTATAAGATTTATTTCCACCGCTCACAAATTGTTTTCCATTTTTTTGTCATACTCCGTAGAAAGTCTCCATGACTCAATCTACAATCGCGGTCGGGGTTGGCGAGCAGATAGATAACCGACGTGCGAATTATGTGAACCCGAGAGAAGCTGGATGCTAATGGAGTGATTGTCGTAGGCGGGGCACTGTTGTGGTCGGTGTAGTCACGACTGGGATAATATCACGCGGGGCATGTGGGCACTCCCCGTGCACATTCACTCGTATAAGTAGTATATCATTATGCTTATTGCAAGTGCGTGTATGTAAAATTCAGAGCATAATAAAAAGACAACTCATGCTTTCTATCACATTTTTTCTCCTTCTCAGATCACTGCTAGTGTGTACTACACTATCCATAGCAAAGCAAAATTCTATTATAATCCATCTAATAAAAAACTTTACTATGACAGAAACGCCAAGTTAAAATAAGTATTTTGACAACTCTTTGACATCATAATCCTAATAATAACATAAAGCATATGAGATCAAATAGAAGTAATAACATAAAGCATATGAAGTTTATACTTAATTCCTGAATCCAAATCAATGCCCCTAGCATATGTGCCGCCTTAGACCACAACTTCTCAGATTCATACAACTCGGCACTCAAGGGCGGTGAAGTTGATTTACTTTATTACCAATAATGTGAACTTGGTCAAGAGCCTAGGCTTGTAGAAGTTTCAATCCCTATAAAATACGAAATTTAGCAAACATAAATCCAATAATCACATGTTCTGCTGGAATGAAAAATAAAATTCATAAGAATGGAAGAAATAATGACAGGAATGTGGATTAATTGAACCAAAATATACTAAATAACACATCCCTAAAGTAAAGTTAATCGTATAAAATTTGTCACCTCCATTAATCTTATTATATCTTAGATACACAGTATAAACTTTTGTAGCATAATTTCCGTCCAATGATGAGCAAAGGAACATAAATTTCATGCCCTATGAGAATTTTAATACCCCCCATATTATTAACCAATGCAGTTGGATTGCAATTAGAAATACGTTTGATATCAGTTTGTGTTAGGCATTTATTCAAACAGGTTGGGTGCGGAATTAATGGTGGAGAAGTCAGTTGAGGAGGTCAGTTCACTTTTGCAGGTAGTGGGCGGTTCACTTATGCAGGTTTCTGCATGCTATTATAGAACATGGGCCCGGTGCAGATAATGAAGCAGCAACTTAATTAATCAAAAAATGTATATAATATGAACGAATGTGAAGCATTATTCTGGCTTAAGCAAACAACAGGGAATGATTTAAGAGGATACCTTTCAAGATATTTGCATAATTATTAACCAAGTGAAGGGCAGTGAAATACATCCAAGAGGGAGATCGACTACCTCCGGTGAGACTTCTTCTCGCTTCTTCCCATCACCGCCCCAGGTTTTCCGCTCCTTGTTTTTCGCTTGTTCTGATTTGGGGGTTACCTGTTGTAGTCTGATGAACGTAACCTAGATTAGAAGAATGGCAGAGAGATGCCAAGGGGTGGGAGAGAAGATAGAGAGTCGGGAGAGAGATGAGGAGGAACAGTAAAGAACATTTTCATTGATTAAACTTCACGATTACAATTCAGGGATATTTATAATATCCAGCTAACGGTAATATAATTTCTACGGTCCTGATTACATTTGCTAAGTGATTCTAATTCCTGATTGCTGACATCTGGCGAGAAAAGTGCCGTTGGAAAATATCTATTTTTGCTGGATGCTTGACACGTTGGCTGGCATACATCATTACTCACGCCGGACTTGTGCTCTGGATTTGTCCTTGGTTTATTAATATTGGCTGGCTGGCATACACGTGTAGTGATCTGAACATATTTTTATTAATCTGGATGGCTGGCAATTCTTAATGTAACATCGCCTTTTCCTTTAAAACGGTGCCCTCATCGTTTTCTTCCTGTGTGGTGGAAGAAAACCCTTGGCGGGGAGAAAGCTCTGGGCATCCGGCTGTTTTGGCGCTTCTTCTACAATGATTTTCTGCTTAGCAAGGAGGGGTTTGAGCTCTTGAACAGCGTCGTGCTTGGTTCTGGAATGGCTGGTAAACTCTAACTTGTGGATGGAATGGCTCTGGATGCTCCGGATGCTCAAATTTTTGGTGTTCTTTTTTTCTTCTGCGTCCACTTAGGAGTCTCTAGATCGTGTAGATCTAGGTTTTTATCGGTGAGATTGTGTAGATCTGGTGTTGTTGAGGTCGATTCTTCCGCTGGTCTTGTAATTTTTAATGAGCTGGGTAGTGAGTCGAGGTCCTCCCAAGTGCTGTCTTCGGGTGGGAGATCCTTCCACTAGACCAAACCTTGTGGTACACTCAGGTTATCTCTGATAATTTGGCGTAAGCTAACCACTGCAAGTGGAGTATGTACTGGCATATTCTGGTAGCTTTGTGTTGGTAAGGGGGTAATTTGTATGCCATCTTGTCCCCTATAAGGTTTCAGTTGAGAGACGTGTATCACCGGGTGTATCTTGCAATCTGCTGGTAGGTGGAGGCGGTATGCTACTTCCCCAATTACTTCCGCCACCTGGAAGGGGCCGTAGTAGCGTAGTGCTAACTTCCTGCACTGATTCCGGTGAAGAGTAAGCTGGCGATACGGGTGTAGCTTTAGTAACACCCAGTCGTCTTCCACAAATTTTATATCTGTCCTCTTTTTGTCAGTCACACACTTCATGCGCTGCTGTGCACGTTGTAGATTCTCCCGTAGTTGATGGATCTGTTCATCCCTGGTTTGTAGAGTTAGCTCCACAGCTTCATTGCTGGTACTTCCTGCACAGTAGGAAAGTAGCTCCGGGGGCGTTCGACCAAACATGGCTTCAAAAGGAGTCATGCCGGTCGAGGTATTAATGGATGTATTGAAGTGGAATTCTGCTAAGCTTAAGTATAAGGACCATTTTTTGGATTTGTGTGAGTAAAAATTCTGAGATATTGTTGTAAACAACGGTTAGTTCGTTCTGTTAATCCGTCGGTTTGTGGGTGATAGGAAGAGCTATAAAGCAGATTTGTGCCGTGTAGTTTAAAGAGATCTTGCCAAAAATTGCTTAGAAAAATTGAGTCACGATCTGACACGATTGTTTTTGGTATTCCATGTAATTTCCCTACTGTCTCCCAGAATGCTGCTGCGACTATAGGTGCAGTAAGTGGATGGGTCAGAGGGGCAAAGTGAGCTGCTCTTGATAATCGATCAACTATAACCATGATTATTGTATAGTTGTTTGATTTTGGTAGGTGCGTAATGAAATCCATTGTTAAATCAGCCCAAAGTTGTGTTGGGACAGGTAGAGGTTGTAGTAGGCCATATGGTAAATGATTCTCTGGTTTTGCCTTTTGGCAAATGTCGCATTTGTTGATATATTCAGTTATATTTTGTTTCATATTGGGCCAGTGAAATTGGGTTTGAATCCTATGAAGGGTTGCGTTTATACCAGAATGGCCGCCGTAGAAGCTATTGTGTGATTCTCTGATTATTTTGTTTATTATTCCTGATTTCTGTGGTATGTAAAGCCTATGTTTAAAGAAGATGTGCTGACCCTTGTGAGTCCAATTTGGGTGAGATGTTGGGTCTATAGACCAGTCTTCCAACAATTGTTGGGTGAACTGATCTTTGGCATAGTCATTTGCTAATCCTTCCAAAAGTGAGGATGTGGTGCTGGATATGGAAATGTATTTAATTGTGCTGTGGGTATATGTTGTGTTTGTGCTTCTGTGGTGGGGTTGCTGGTACTGGGTACGGCTCTGGATAACGAGTCTGCAATTATATTTGTTTTTCCTGGTTTATACGTGATGGTATAATCGTAGCCTATGAGTTTGGAAAGGAAGCATTGCTTCTCCGGTGTGTGTAAGTCTTGGGTTAAAAGATTGTGTAAGCTTTTGTGATCCGTGAAAATGTGAAAGGGATGACCTAGGAGATACTGTCTCCATTTAGCTACCGCTGATGTGACTGCGTACATTTCTCGTACGTACGTTGATTTTCTTTGCATTAGTGGGGACAGTTTCTTACTATAAAATGCAATCGTATTATTTTTTTGCAGTAATACTGCCCCGATTCCAATCCCGGACGCATCAGTCTCTATTGAGAATGATTCAGTAAAATTTGGTAAAGATAGTATAGGTTTGGAAATTAAAAGTTGTTTTATCAATTCAAAAGCTTTTTGTGTTTTCTCAGTCCATTCAAAATTAATATTTTGTAATAAATCGGTGAGGGGGCTGGCTAGTAAAGAATAATTTTTAATAAATTTTCTGTAAAAACCCGATAGTCCTAGAAATGAGCGTATGTCCTTTTGTGTTTTTGGAGTTGGGTATTGTTCGATAGCTGAAATATTGGCGTGGTTAGGGTAAACCGTTCCATTTGAAATACAATGCCCTAAAAACTCAATTTCATATTTTAAAAAGAAACATTTTGAGTATTTAATATATAGTTGGTGCTGTGTTAATATTGTAAATACTATCTCTAAATGAGATAAGTGCTCATCGACCGTGTTACTAAATATTAATATATCATCAAAAAAAATGACGATAAATTTTCTTAAATGTGGGCGGAATATTGTATTCATAAGGGATTGAAAAGTTGATGGAGCGTTTGTGAGACCAAACGGCATGACTGTAAATTCATAGTGTCCGTGATGTGTGCGGAATGCCGTTTTGTGAATGTCATTTTCGTCCATCCTAATTGGATGGTAACCGACTCTAAGATCTAATTTAGTAAAATATCGAGCGTGAAAGAGCTCGTCTAATAACTCGTCTATTGTGGGAATTGGAAATCTATCCTTGATTGTCATATTATTTAGAACCCGATAGTCTACGCAAAATCGCCACGTTCCGTCTTTCTTTTTAACCAAGATAACGGGGGAGCTGAAACTGGAGGTACTAGGTCTGATATGTCCTGCATTTAACATCTCTATTACTAAACGTTCGATTTCGTTTTTCTGAAAGTGTGGTTATCGGTAGGGTTTAATATTGGCTGGATGTGAATTTGGTAGTAGTGGAATTGTGTGGTCAATGGGTCTATATGTGGGTATTTGGGTTTGTCATCAAATAAGTGGTGATATTTTTGCAAAAGGTTTAAAACAGCTGGTGGTAAGGTTCTGTCAAAATTCATTTTGGTGTCCCTATTATTGGTCGGTGGGTGTGTTCTGGATGTGAATATGCAAAGTGTGGTGGCCTGTAATGACATTAACCGGGCAACCTGCAATGATGAAACCGAATGATCAGGGGTAGCATGATGCCCTTGTAGTGTGATCAGTCCATGATCAGAGTTATAGGTTATTGTGAGAGTCGAGTAATCAGTGGTGACTGGTCCTAGTGATCGAAGCCATTGTACTCCTAACACAATATCTGCTCCTTGTAGATCGAGGACATATAAGTGCAACTTATATTGCACGATTTGTATGAGCAGGGATAAATCTAAACATTTTCCTAAACATTTGAGTGACATTCCGTTACCCATATACACGCTAAATGACTTAATAGCTAGGATCGGGAGGTTTAAAAATGTGGCTACTCTTTCCGAAATAAAATTGTGTGAGCTTCCGCTGTCTATTAGAGTCTCGAATGGTTTATTATGTATATAAGAAGTCAATCGAAGGCAATTGCCTGGTGTGTCTCCCGTTAGAGCACAGAGACAAATTGAGGCGTTCAATTCAGCAGTTTCGGGTACTGCCTCGTCTGGTGGGTCGTCTGTGTCGTCTGGTTCATCGGTGCCTTGAAAGTAGAGCAGGGGGCCCGAACCTTTACAACGGTGACCGTATGTATATTTTTCGTTACAATTGTAACACAAACCTTGTTCGCGTCTCCGTTGTCTTTCTTCGGTAGATAGTCGTTTAATTGGAAATTTTGACAACGTTTGTGGGTGTTTTTGTATATTATTGTGCCATTGAATGCGAGGTGCATTTGGGCGAGCAGGTATCTCTTCGTGCCGCTGTGTCGTGGTGCGATTAATGACGTGATCAATTCTGTGTTTGTGTGGATGGGATAGTGCCTCCGCTGCTTCTTGATCTTCGAACATGCGTGCGAGGGAGTAGGCATCGTGTAGTTCAGTCGGACGATGAATCAAAACTGAATTGCGTATGCTTGGTTTTAATCCGGAGACAAACATGCTGGACAAAAATGTCGGGGTGAGTCCTAGTACTCTAGTAGTGTATTCTTCGAAGTCCGCCTTATATGCCAAAACAGTTGTTTGTTGTTGTAATTTAGTGAGGGTGCCGGCTGGGTCTTCGTAAGAGGAGGGACCAAAACGTTTGACTAAGGCATCCACAAACAAAAGAAAGGTGAGCTTCAGGTGATCAATTAAGGTGGCTTGGTACCAACGCGAGGCCGGTCGGTCCAAGTGTAACGCGGTTATCATTAGGTAGTCTCGTTCTCGTATATTGTGAAATTGAAAGTATAATTTTAGGTTGTATAGCCAGTCGGTTGGATCGCCTTCTTGAAAACGTGTACAAGCAAATTTAACATGCGGATAGGGGTGTGACGAGACGACCTGAGATGGAGTTGGCGATTTGCCTAAGACTCCTGCCGAAGATGATGGTTGTCCGATTTCGGTGTATGTCGGGCGATGGGCTAAGATGTCCAACGTTTGTTGAATCTTGGCGAGTTGCGACATCATTTCCGTCTGGAGGTTCTCATTTTGATCGGCTGCTCCGTCCCTTGTGTCGATTATCTGCTGTGCAAGAATCGTTTCTTTTGCCATGAAATCCTCTCGCAGTTCGTTGATTTGCTGTCGTTGTGCCTGCTGTTCGGATTGGATTGCGGTTTGTGCCTCAAGAATCTGGTGGAGCACGTCTTTTGATCGTGTATTTTCAGCCATCGTAATGTGCGATGTAATGAAGAAAATACGAATAGGACGAGAGCACCAATGTTGTAGTCTGATGAACGTAACCTAGATTAGAAGAATGGCAGAGAGATGCCAAGGGGTGGGAGAGAAGATAGAGAGTCGGGAGAGAGATGAGGAGGAACAGTAAAGAACATTTTCATTGATTAAACTTCACGATTACAATTCAGGGATATTTATAATATCCAGCTAACGGTAATATAATTTCTACGGTCCTGATTACATTTGCTAAGTGATTCTAATTCCTGATTGCTGACATCTGGCAAAAAAAGTGCCGTTGGAAAATATCTATTTTTGCTGGATGCTTGACACATTGGCTGGCATACATCATTACTCACGCCGGACTTGTGCTCTGGATTTGTCCTTGGTTTATTAATATTGGCTGGCTGGCATACACGTGTAGTGATCTGGACATATTTTTATTAATCTGGATGGCTGGCAATTCTTAATGTAACATTACCACGTTTATAAGTTTGGGGGTTACCACGTTTATAAGTTTTATGGTCTGGAATCAAGAAGGGAGAAGTGCAAGCATACCTTAAGAAGTGCTGACTATCAGCGATGGAGCCGGGAGAAGTGCAAGCGACGGAAGAAATCGTGAAAGCAGTAGAGACCGGAATTGGGCGAGGTGAGGCGCCAGTTGGGGAAGTCTGCGCCGACGGGAAGGCCTTCACGGAGGATGGAGTGGAGATGGAGTGGAGATGGAGTGGAAACCAGGCGGGAGCGGAAGGAAGGAGGAAATGAATAAGAAAACCGTCGAACGCGAATTTCATACCGATCTTTATTTGCGACGGATGTTTGCGACGGACATAAATAACTTTATATATATAGTATAGATATCGATATAGTTCAACACAGCCGTCGGTCCTCCACCATGCTCCGGCCACTTCCTCCTCCTCCCTGTATGCCTCCGACGCCTCCATGAAGCTTCTCCGGCCACACCCATGCAACCACTCGGCCATCTCTCCACCATTCATGGAGCTCGGACACCACCTCTGCATGAAGCTACCTCCATCTCCACGTCAGCCTCCAGCCCGGCCCTAGCCTCCACCAGCAGTTTCTCCACGCAGCAGCAGCCCGAGGTCCATGTCAGACTATCCATGCACGCCCTCCGCCGCTGACGCCCAGGAAATCCCGCCGCTGACACATTGGACGTTTCACCCGGAAGAGAGAAGATCAACAGTAACGACTAAAATTAATTTCATTCGGCCGAGTAATGTAGTATGAACAGTAACGGCCAAATGAAATTAATTTCAGCCGTTTGCGCTAATAAAGTTTATAAATACCTAAGTTCTGTAGCATTTGAGGAGGAGGGGAGACAGGAAAGAAAAAACATTAAGTCCGAATTTCGTGAGCAAAAAGTTGTTGTTTTCTCGTTCTTTATTTTCGTCAATCATTTAAAATTTCATACTCTTATCTTTCAATTTAGAATTTTTCTTGAACTTGTAACCTCGCAACTTTCTCAATTTTTTTTATCTCTTGTAACCATTTCCCTACTCATAATAAAATTTCATCTCTCTCGCTTAAGGTTTTATTCTTTTCTTTTCAAATGATGTTATATTTTTATGCGAATAATTTCTCCATCTCAAAGAGTAGCTAATTTTTATAGTGCTCGATCGAGATGATCCGATGATGAGTTAATATTGTTATAACTTATGAAATTGCTTTTCTCTAATTGTTAGAACACTTACGATTTACCTTTGATCTAAAAAATTATTATGAGACTATTTCATCAATATATAGTCTTCACATTATTTTTGTTCTTTAGTTAGCCGAGAGGCTCGTAAGACGAATCGATCGCTCATTGGTAAAAGGAGTAGAACGCAACCCTCGAGAGACGAAGACGTAACTCTTTCGGATGGGAGTAAAATTCAATAGCGAGGTTCACAACCTAAGGCAAGTTTTAGGCGATGCGATTTGAGAACGAAAGTTCGGTCGATACACCTAAGCTTAGTTGAACCTAAACCTCGAAAGAGGGGTGTTCATGCTTTGGGAACCTCCACGGTCAAAGCCTCTTCAACAAGAGAATTGCATTCCATTCTCATTTCAATATTCTCTATTTCCGAGGTGATTCAAAGATCGGGTGCTAGCTTTTAAACCATCAAATTAATTATATTAGCCCTTTTAGTTTTTACTATTCGCAACCCAACTCCAAATTTCTATTGGATAAGATAATAATGATTTTTCAAAGTAAAATTACTCGACCTCCCCGGGTCTAATACGACCTTGGTTTCTTTGATCCTATTCTACACACAACACGGTACACTTGTCGTTGTCATTTGCAGGCATAGTTTTGCGCATCATGTACTCAGCTTCCCGAGAGGTGGCCTGTCACCCTCTGAGTTCTTTCTCTCTCCCTCTCTCTACCATTGTAACGAGCAGCGGTCCGTCGTGCTTGAATTCTCAATCTCCAATTGTAACCCCTCCGAGGATAGTGGAAGTTGGCCGGCACAGCTCCGGTTGCGTGATTTTTCACCCTTTCCGGGTTTTCCACGTTAAATGTCCTCGTGTCATTTACTAATTCACTCATTGACGGTTTGCTTGCTCGGTTCGCTTCCGGGCTAAGGTGGTTCAATTCGACCGGTCTACCAGAGCACCCGAGCGATCCACAACAAGAAATGTTTTCGCAGCTCTCTTGCATTGTGGACCCTGTCTTGAACATATCCATTATGTTATTCGCAATGCCTGTTTGGATCTTGTGCTCACTTGCGCATACGTTAGTGAGGCCACACATGATTGAACTCTTGTAAGGCTTCACTTGATACCAGTGCTCTGCCTCTCACACAATAAGCGAGATTAGAGCTAACGTGTCTGCCAACTAGTTCTTATGTGAGCCAGATCTCTCGCCTACTCTAGCATGATAGGGCTCTCATCCACTATTTCAACTTTCGATTGAGTTCGCTCTAGTTGTTCTCCATCCATGAGTTCTCGCAGAGTGGTTCTCACCAATCTCCCACCCTAGAGTTCTCATTGAGCTTAGCTTGCGAGTTCATGTCCTTGACTATTCCTTTGAGAGGCTCACTGTTATCAACATTAAGTCTCACTCGAGCCGACACCTGGTATCGCAGGATTCTCGAATGCCCCTATGCTACTCTCACCGAGATCTCACCAGCTAAATCCAGAAGCAACCCTCGTGGCTAGTTGCCTGCTTTTGCAAGTTGGATCTCATAACAATTCTCTTGGTGTTCTTTCGCTGAGTCCTCCATGATCTCACAGTCGAGTCCTTTCTGCTCTTGCTGATAGATTCCTCTCGTGTCCTCTTAGCATTCGATCGTGTTCTAGTGATTGAGATGCGTAGGCGCAATCTGCTGAGCGACGCACTAGTATGCCTTATGTATAGTGACAAGTTCCACCGAGCGGCGTACTATCTCAGCTTGTTGAAAATGGGTCGTAGCGCTGAAAAGGCTCACATAATCCCCTGAATAACTGACCCCCTTAAATGAAAGAGCATGCCACATTTTATAGATTTTTGAGGGGCTTTGGGGATTTGCCTTTATTAATATTTCACAGGAAAATTTGAGCAGATCCTGTCAGACTCGCTGGAGTTCGGGATGTTGGTTGCCGTGTTGGAAAAATGAAAGTTTTGAAAATTTGATGAAAATTTTCAGGGAAGCTTCGCGTAATCTCTATGAGTCTGCTGATGGTGACTTATTCACGATCAGAGGTCTGGAACTCCAAAATGTTGGAACATGATTTTTTGCATCCCTTTGATTTGAGAATAACAATTCCTACTTGTATTTGATCTTGTTTGCCATTGTGTTTTTAACATGCAGGTTTGAACAGATATGACACTAGGTTGCTGCATTATTGGTCTGGGCCTGCTCACAAACTGAAAGGAAGGATGTAGTCTAACGCCAGGCATTATGACTTAATGTTGGGCGTTGACTCTCGTTCCCATCATGATGATTATGGCAAGGAGGGAAGCAGCCGTGATTGCAGGAGCACTTTAGGAATGATCTGACCTAATGCCAGTGTTAGACTCAATGTCAGCGTTAGGGTTGCCTAAAATGAATGTTTCCTAAAGTGCAGAATCTCCTTCCTATTTTGAAGATCCGAGCCATCAAAAAAATTCCATACTGGTTCAACGCTAGGCATTAGCCTTACCGCCGGCGTTAGCCTCCAGTCCTATAAACAGGTGGATTTCATCTTCTCCAACCACTAAATTGAAAGAGCCCTATTCTAGCACTTCAGAAACTCTGAGAGGGCCGTATTTTCCAGACCATCATCTCCCATACAAATTCGAGAGAAGAATTCAAGGAGGATCAGATCATTGATTACGCAAAGCAAAGAATGCACGCTTCGACTTCGACAATATTCAACGAGCCTTTGCCATCTCCAGAATTCTTCATAGGGAGTTTTCATTTGTGTTTTTATGTTTTGTTTGTAACTCTTTCATTACAACCGTGGAGTAAATTCGCCTCGTGTTGGCGAATGGGTCTGGGTAGGACTTAGGAAGGAAATCGTCTCGTGTTGGCGAATAGTTCTAGGGAGTAGATCTAGGGGGTGCTCAAGGCCTTTCTGGGGATAGAAAGGCTAGAGCGGCTTGAGGCCGTATCCGAGGAAGGATAGGCTAAAGCCACCTGTTAATGGGGATATGAGTCGGGATAAAAAAACAAAAAGGGGTTTTACTTTATCGCCTACGATTTCTAGCGTCATAAGAAATCAAATTTTGTAATCTTATATTTCAAGCTAATAAAACCATTCCTTTCATTTATATTACTTGATTTCCTTTTTTTGTGTGGTTTATCACTAATTTAATCTCTTATCATTTCAAGTATTTTAAAATATAACATAAGATTTTAAAACCCTTATTCACCCCCCCCCCCTCTATGGGCGCCTCAAGATCCAATAAGTGGTATCAGAGCCAGGTTATTCCAATTCGGCTTAACAATCAGGAATAATGGCGCTCCGTGATCATGCTTTCCATGAGGGGCTAGGAATAAGTAGACCTCCACTTTTCACAGAAACTGACTATAACTATTGGAGAACGCAAATGCGTTACTTTCAAATAAATTTAGATCTAGACGCCTGGGCTAGTGTCGAAACACCGTATACACTCCTACTTATGTTGTTGGAGAGGTAACCAAAGAAAAACCTTGAGATAGATGGGATGATGGGGATAATGATAAATGTAAAATAATGATAAAGGTATGAATGCTTTATTTTGCGCATTAGATATGACTGAATTTAATAGAGTTTGTGCTTGTGAAACTGCTTATGACATTTGGAATTTACTAGAAATAACTCATGAAGGTACCTCTCAGGTTAAAGTCTCCAAGCTCTTCCAGCTGGAATCAGAGTTTGAAAGATTCAGAATGGATCCAGATGAGGATGTGGACTCGATGTACACACGTTTTACCAATATGGTAAACGCCTCAAAGATCCTCGGAAAAAACTTCTCGAATGGTGACTTGGTGAGGAAGATCCTTCGATCTCTCCCTCCAAAGTTCAATCCAAAGGTGACATCTATTTCAGAATCGCATGATCTAAGAGGGCTCCAGATTGAGAGCTTCATTAGAAATCTCAAAACCCATGAGGTAGAACTCAAAATCCAAAATGAAGAATACAACAAAGAGCCAAAGAAGAAAGCCTTGGCACTAGAGCCAAGGAAAGAGGATGACAACGAGGAAGAGAACGAGGAAAATCTTTTTGTGAAAAATTTCACAAAGTTCATGAAGAATCCATAAAGTCGGAATACTTTCCGTAAGTACTTCCGAAAAGGCTCATCCTCCAAAAGAGAGAAAAAGGAAAAATCAAGCGACGACGATGAAGAGAGACCTCCTCCCGAGTGCTTCAATTGCAGGAAGACTGGGCATATAAGAAGCCAATGCCCAAAGTACCTGAAAGAACAAAAAGAAAAACGACATAAAGGAAGAGAAAAGAAGAAGGTTTTGAATGCTGCAACGTGGGATGACTCTTCATCCGAAAGTTCAAAGGAGTCAACTTCAAGCTATAGTGATGAGGCAAATCTGTGCCTTATGGGGAGGAGCTATGAATCAATGGATGATGATTGTAGTGTCCAAAGCGACATTGAGGTAATTCCTAATACTTATGATGACCATTATATTGAGTACATGAAAACATGCAATTTTTTTAGTAAAAGTCTAAAAGATCTTGATATTCTAAAAACTAAAAATAAAATTCTTGTAAAACAAAATAAGAAATTAAATAAGGAAATAAAAGCTTTGGGAAAAGAGATAGGATCTAGCCAAGAAAATGATCATAACTTAGTAAGAACAAAAGAACTAGAAAACAACCTTTCTAAGGCTCTCTCAAATATCGAATCTCTCACAAAACAAAAGGGAGACTTAGAAAGAAGTTTAGAAATTTCTGTTTCTCAAACAGAAAATGAAAAGAAAAATTTTGCAAAGAGGTGTGGAAATTTAGTAAGCGAAAATTTTGCCTTAAAAGCCCGAATTGATGATCTTAATATGGCAATAAACAAATTTGGGGTTGGCCAAAAATCACTGGACATGATTTTGGGCAACCAGTGCTATGGTTCTGCAAAGTTTGGGCTGGGTTATGGTTCGGGAAGCTGCTGCCCAGCGTTAACTTCTAACGTTGGTGTTAGCTCTAGTTTTAGAAATCAAAATTCTTTTTATAATAATAATTATGTAACCCCTTTCACTTTTGTCTCTACCAACAAGGGCAAAAAAAATCTCTGAAAAAGGTCTCATCTCCTTATGTTATGTGTGGAAATTGCTTGTTGTTTGGCCACACCATGGACTCTTGCAGGAAGAAGGGAAAGCACACTTTAAAACAAATCTGGGTACCTAAGGTCACCACCTATATTATGGGAGGAACCTCATGGGTATCCAGATCTTCACTAACAACTTCTTTTTAGGTGTGTTGGCAGGCTAAGGACAATGAAGACATGTGGTACTTGGACGCTGGCAGTTCCTGTAAGACCCCTTTTTTTTCTTTTTCAAACTCGGGGTCTTATGCCCAGAATTGCCATTTTGTGGTGACACCCTCACTCGAGAAGGCCGACACTAGAAAAAGCCGATCCTGTCGGCCTTATCGATCACAAAAAAGTTAAGCTTAAACAAACTTTTAGAAGTCAAGTCCACATCACATATAAATAAACCATCTTAAGGAGATGTCCACATAATCATAACTGAAATCAAGGACAGAAGGTTACAATAATAAAGGGCTCATGCCCTATACATCATGTTCTCACTACAAGATCACTCGCGGAAGCTAACTACTAATCACTCCCTGATCCTGAATCTGATGCTCCTGTAATAAACTGGCCCGCCTCCATCTGCACCGGCCTCTAGTGCTGCTGCGTCTCTTCGATCCCCTAAAATGATAAGGTCCACCGACCGTTAGTCAAAAGACTAAGACAATCCCCCACCCCTCCCCCAGTGACTCCTAGGCACCGTGCGGGAAGGATAAAGCGGAGGACAACAAGGGGTATAACAATAGCAGGTGACAGAGGTACAGAGAATGTCTACACTAAACATGTATATATATATATATACAATTGAAGAAGTAAAAGAGCATAGTAAGAGCAAGTAAAGAATAAGTAAACTGCAGTAAGTAAAGACATGTATATAATAGAAAGTAACCATTGATTTATAGGATTGCCCATACAAACCTATAGACCAAGGGGTCGTTTAGCAGGGCCTATCGTATAAGAAGTCCCATAACCGACTTATACGATAGGGGTAGGGGTTGAAATGCAATGTTTATGCCATGACATGCAGAGTTATGCAGTTTATGCTATGTTCATACAAGTGCAACTCACACACTTCGACTATTTGCACACAGACCTTTAGTTCCCCCTTTTTGGAGCTAGCAAGACTCCCAGGATACTCCCGTAGTGGCAAACTGAAGCGGTGGGTTGGGCCTCACTCACCTATAGGTTGGTATTCACACTACCTAACCTAGACCTATCGTACGCCTCAACGCAAAACCGCGGAGCATGTGCAAATTCCACACTTGCCGAGTCAACGTATTGACGTCGGTGTGAATGATCGCACAATTCCGAAGACCGACCACCTTCATGCACATGCAAACATGTTCTACTATATCCCGAGCCATAAACTCACCGGCTAATCCTCCCGGCATAACAAACATTACTGAGCCACAAGCTCACCGGACTAACTAGTCCGCTGTTTCAACCACCGAGCCTACCGCTCGTAAAACCAAATCAACTAACCTCCCGTAACCACGGGGTGTGGGTGTGTGTATTGTTAAGTTAATCTTGTACAACATATTACTCCTACAGTTTATGGTTGATCTTGGACTTCCCGAGGATTACCCTGTTAGGAGCTCGCTACGGTACTAGGAGCTATACTGGGATGATACCCCAAGGCTCTCTTTCTCAAGATACTTAATGTTATTGGTAGCTACCACCAAGAATACCCTTCTTGTCATTTCTCTTGAATTATCCCTAAGCATTTTATGACAGGCTAAGGGAAAGACGATCTTTTGTCAATCCCGAGCACAACTTTACTCTTAACTCACCGAGCACATCTTCATCACCTAAACTCCTTTTGGTGAACTTCAATCTCTTCAACCAGTCTAGGTACAACCTCTACCTTCCATTCACTCCTAATGATCCATAAAGTTCTCAGGTTTTATAGTTTTACTATACACAGACCAAACTAACTATATAGAGCTAATAAGTAGAAGTACACCAAATATTCATCCAACTGTCTCAAGATATTTACTGGAGGTCTATCATGATGTTTCAAAACTAAATCCAGAGAATCATATTTTTCCTTAATTATTTGCATTTATTATCATTTCTCCAATATTTGCCAAGTATGAGTATGAGCATGAAGTGCAAGGTATTCCCAAGACATGATCCTCATAAAATTAAGATAAATCTATCATGCCAAAATAATAGTAAATAATGAATATCACAATTTTACAGTAAGGAAATGTCCTCTATTTTTAGTATTTAACTTCTATCCAAACTTGAAGATTTATGGAGGAACTACCAAAAATGATTGTGCCAAAATTATAGAAAAATTACCAGACCTCTATTATGACCAGAAAAGCTCAATTACAGAGTTTCACAATTTATGGGAATCATTTCCTCACTGAAATAATTAATCCAAATAATTCCTAATTTGCACATTTTCTGAAGTAGCCTACTGATATCAATTTCCCAAAATTCTATAAAAATTCACAGAGTTTTCTAGTACTCTGAAATGACCTATCACCAACTTGCGCATTTTTCCAGAGAGTTTTGGCCCCTTAATTATATTTCTTAAGATTGAGACAAAATAGGTGTCTTGAGGATGAAGTACTAGTTAAATCATAAAATCAATTATACAAAAATTACCAGGGGTCTAAAATATGGTTAAAAAGGCACCACCAAGATTTCATCTTCATCCAAGATCATTTGTGCATGTAAATATCTCTTAAAAGAAGTTTACCTAAAGGGGTTATTGTGAAATTTTTCTAAGGACCTTGTGAGAGCAAGCAGGAATCGATTATGCAACTAAGAGATACTAGCCAAACCACCAGAAACAATCTTCAGGCAAATAAGTGATCTTTATTGATAGCATAAAACTTCATTACAGGGCAAGGCATGCTTGGCGAGACATGATTTCGCCAACACAAACACCAAAAAGGAAATACAAGGAAATGCAGGTAAATGAGACCGCTCCAGACCGCGCGACCTCCCTGCGACCTCAACGCACTGCCAGACCGCAGCGACTTGACGATCACAGAACCCCACCAACTCGCTGATCAAGCCGCCCGCTCCTTCCGATCTCCTGATTCTCCCGAACTCCAGCACCACAACTCCAAGCCGCAGACCGCCCGAACACTTTCAGAGGAAGAGGTGAACGCTGCTGCCCGCACTATCCGCAGAAGCTGCACAAGAGGAATTCAATCAGCAGACCGCACGGTTAGAATAAAACAGACCGCAGGAACAAGCCGGACTCAGCTTACACTTGGTGTCTCTCTGTTTATGCTGCTACAGTGGCTCCTATTTATAGGCGCGGGACCTGATCCAGTCACCACCCTATGAGATAGGATCACCACCCTCTAGACCGCGCGACCTGATTGGTCAACCCGCGCGATCAGCAACATGATCCTGCTTCATTTTGGTGAACTTGCCAGCTTCAACATCTGCCATGAGAGACCGCCGCTCTCACAGCAGACCGCGACTCTACAACGAGCTGGCCAGACCGCCCGAAGCTGTTCACCACCTGTGTTCACTCGAAATCGCGAACACAGCCAGTCCGTCATCAACCCGCGAACTCCTGTCCGCATGCCGACCTCCTCCTGAGACCGCGAACAGCGACCAGCTCGCATACCAGCCTCCTCCTGAGACCGCGAATTGCGACTAGCTCGCATACCAGCCTCCTCCTGAGACCGCGAACTGTGACCAGCTCGCATATCAGCCTCCTCCTGAGACCGCGAACTACGACCAGCTCGCATACCAGCCTCCTCCTGAGACCGCGAACTGCGACCAGCTCGCATACCAGCCTCCTCCTGAGACCGCGAACTGCGACCAGCTCGCATACCAGCCTCCTCCTGAGACCGCGAACTGAGACCGCGCGACTAACTTCCTTAGTCCGCGAATACTACCAGAGATCCTGGACTACCCTGTGCGATCACACCAGACCGCCACAGCCTTGAAGAGGACAACCCGCCACGCAGTCAGAGGCAGACCGCGCGGCTTCCACCTTGCCGCCTAGGACCAGATACCAGCAGTCATTCCAGGAGACCGCAGCTAGGCTGATACCAGCCAGACCGCCCGGACAACCCGCCAGGTCGCGCGACCTCGCCAGTCCGCCCGACCTTCTCCCAGACCGCCCAGGTCCAAAAACTCCTCTAACTTCCACTTCAACATTTTCAACACTCCCCCTTGAAGTGGGAAGTTGAAACCAGTCCAAGTAACTCCCTTAGCCGTGTGAACGGCCCCTTCGCCAGCGCCTTTGTGAAGATGTCTGCGACATTGTCCGCACTCCGCACATGCCCGACCGAAAGAGATCCCTCCAGCACCTTCTCCCGTATGAAGTGGTGCTCGATCTCGATATGCTTGGTCCTCGCGTGACAAACTGGATTGGTCACCAGTTTGAGAGCACTCTCGTTGTCACCGCGTAGCAGAGTCGGCTCCCGAACCTCCTTGTGGACGTCTCCAACCAACCTCCTAAGCCAGATGGCTTCCTGAGCAGCCAAGGCCGAGGCCTTGTATTCCGCTTCCGTGGTAGAGACTGACACCGAATCCTGCTTCTTGCTGCACCATGATATAGCCGTAGGGCCCGCCATGAAGATGAATCCAGATGTCGACTTCCGATCATCCGAATCTCCCCCGTAATCAGCATCCATGTAGCCGTGCACCTCGAAGCCCGCATCCCTCCTGTATAGGAGACCCATGTCCGAGGTCGCTTTAACGTACTTCAGAATGTTCTTGGCCGCTAGCAGATGAGGTACCCGTGGTTCCGCCATAAACCGACTCACTCTGCCTACTGCATATGCAATATCCGGCCTTGTGATCGTCAGATAGATCAAGCTCCCAACCAGAGCTCGGAACACCAACGGATCTTGCATGATCCTCCCTTCATCCTTTCGAAGCTTCATAGCTTTCTACAGAGGTGTGGAGGTGCACTTCCCTTCCTTCATGCCGAACCGCTCCACGATCCGCTCCGCATATCCACCTTGGGTCACCAGCACTCCACCTTCCTTCCTCTGCACCTCGAGCCCAAGGAAATGGTGAAGCTCACCTAAGTCCTTCATCTCGAACCTGATAGACAACTCGGCCCGAAGCTGCGCTACCTCCTTCTTTGAGTTCCCCGTCACGATCATATCGTCGACGTACAGCAGCACGATGAACTGAAGCTCCCCGCTCTTCTTGACGAACAAGCTTGAGTCCGAGTTTGAAGCAACAAATCCACAGAATAAGAGATACCCTGCGATCTTCCCGTACCACGCCCTCGGTGCTTGCTTCAACCCATACAGGGCCTTCTTCAGCTTACAAACATACTCCGGAAAATCTTCAGACACAAAACCTGGTGGCTGAGCCATGAAGATGTCCTTGTCAATCTCGCCGTACAAGAAAGCATTCTTGACGTCGAGTTGCCAGATCTCCCATCCACTGAACGCCGCCAAGGCAATGATGAATCGAACTGAAGTCATTTTTGCCACCGGACTGAATGTCTCATCGTAGTCTTCACCGTATTGCTACGAAAACCCCCGAGCTACAAGACGAGCCTTGTATCGCTCGATACTGCCGTCAACTTTCTTCTTCAGCTTGTAGACCCACTTGCATGTCACAGGAGTGGTGCCCTTGGGCTTGGGCACAAGAGACCAGGTCTCATTCTTCTCGAGAGCTGTCATCTCTTCTTGCATCGCAACGTCCCACTCCTTCACGCCTTTGGCCTTTTCAAAGCTCGACGGCTCCCTCTCATCCAAGGGACCAGCGAAGAAACATGAGACAAAGCTCACTGCTTTTCCTCCTGTATAGCGATCAGGGGCAACGATCGATTGCTTCGACCTCCTCAGCTCCTTCCCCTGAACCGCATTGTCTCCAGCTGCTTCTTCCCTAGCTCCCCTTCCAGACGTGCTAGGAGCATTGCTCCCTCTGCTCCCTGAACCAGAAGCCCCCGTCTCGGAACTAGAAGGAGATGGACCACCTGGTGATATAGGTAGCTCACCTGAAGATCTTCCACTGGTTGCTCCGGCTCCTCCACCCTGCTCTCTGGTAGCTCCACTCCAGAAGACCCCTTGTAAGATGTCACCTCATCAAATATAACGTCGCAAGATACAACAAATCTCCACGTCTCCGGGTCCATGCACTTCCATCCTTTCTTCCGCTCATCGTATCCCACGAAGACTAGCTTCCTTGCTTTCGCATCTAGCTTCGTCCGAAGAGCATCTGGAACATGCACGTAGCAGGTGGAACCAAACACCATAAGGTGTGCCACGCTTGGCTTCTCCTTGAACATCAACTCATGCGGAGTTAACATGTTGATGGGACTAAGAGGCATCCGATTGATGACGTAAGCAGCACAAGACATTCCCTCCGCCCAGAAGGACTTTGGGATACTCTTGGCATGCAGCCAACACTTGCAGGTCTCCGTCAGATGACGGATCTTCCGTTCTGCAACTCCGTTCTGTTGTGGAGTATGCGCACAAGTAAGCTCCCTCCGGATGCCCGCCTTCCTGCAAAAAGTAGAGAACTCACTAGAGGTGAACTCCCCTCCGTTGTCAGTCCTCAGCTTCTTCACCCGCAGTCTTAGCCTACCTTCCACGAGCTCCTTGAACTCCACAAACTTGGCAAACGCCTCCGCCTTCTCCTTTAGGAAATAAACCCAGACATATCTGGTGTAATCGTCGATCAACACCAGCATATACCTGCTACCTCCGAGGCTTGGGGTAGCAGTCGGTCCCATCAAGTCACCATGGATGCACTCCAACGGCACACTACTCCTTGTCTGCGACTTGTCAAACGGTAGTCGATGAGATTTGCCGAACTGACATCCCGCGCAAACATGACCTTCTCCGTAGGAAGATAGACTTGGCAGGCCCTTGACCAGGCCTCTCACCGCCATAGCTTTTAGCTTGTCCATCCCTACATTCCCCAACCTCTCATGCCATATAACGGCACCATCATTCGTCTTCATCTTGTCGACGTAGGAACTTGTCGATAAAACGAACAAGTCCTTTGCCCATCTCCCGATATGAACGACCTCGGCCTTCACGGCCTCAACATTACGTAGAAACTTCACTTCTGTTGGGATGAACAGAATGTGATACCCAGCGTCTACAGCGTTGGTCACGGAGAAGAGTTTTTTCTTCATTCCGGGCACATGATAGACACTCTTCAAAGTAAGTGGCCCTCTATCACTGCCCAAAGAAACAACCCCCACCTTCTCTACTGGATGCACAGTATTATCAGCAGTAATGATTGCATTGTTACCTGTGTAGGGCTGTGCAGAAGAAAGCTTGGTCCCGTCTCCGGTGAGGTGATGACCACACCCCGAGTCCACGATCCAGTCCTCCAGATAGTTGATGGGAGTCGAAGCTCCAACAGAAGCCGAGAAGGCTCCTCCCCATCCTCCATCTACATGTCTGGCCTCAGCTTCCTCCTTCTCCGCAGCATGCCCTGCTTGAGTGACCACTTTGCAATCTTTCCTGATGTGGCCAAACTTGCCACACTTGTAGCACTTCAGACCTTCTCCCTTCTTCTTCCCGTCAGCCTTGGGAGCATATCCCCTTTCCTGCAGCCCAGAAGTTGAAGGCCTAAAGCCTTCGGTGGTCTTCTTCTTCTTATCCCACTTCTTCTTCTTCCCCGAGAAGAGCACTTCGCCATCTCCCCCAGTCACTGACAACCCCGCCATCTGTCTTGCCAAGCTTTCTTGCGAAGCATGCAAGTTCTCCAGCTCTAACAGAGACGGCTGATTTGCCCATCCCTGCACCGACGTCACAAAGGCAACATATTCCTTCCGCAAGCCGCGGATGATGTGCCTCTTTAGCTTTGCCTCAGAGATAGGCTCATCAGGATCCAGTGCTGAGATTTCAGCACACAAGTTCTTCATCTTCAGAAAAAAGTTTGAGATAGATAGATCACCCTGAGCCGACCTTGCCAGCTCATTCTCCAAGAACTGTAGCCTTGCTACATTCTTCTTGTTAAACAGCCCATCCAGGGCTCTCCAGATCTCTGCAGCCGATCCACATCCCAAGATGTGATCAAAGAGATCAGGTGAAATAGCATGCTTTAGAGTGAACTCGGCCTTGGCATTGGTCTTTCTCCATGCCCTTACAGCTGGACCGTTATCACCAGCTTCCGTTGCCTTCACCTCTTCTGTCTCATTTCCTCCAACAACTTCCCATAGGTCCTCACCCAGAAGATAGCTCTGCATACACGACTTCCACTTCTTAAAGTTAGTCGATGTAAGTATCTCAATCCCAAGACCTCTTGCAAATCCACCTTCCATTGTTCTTCCTCTGGTTCCTTCTTCACAAAGGCGATGGCTACTCTAAGTTGCAACCTGCTCTATCCACTCCAACCTAGCTCTGATACCATGTGAAATTTTTCTAAGGACCTTGTGAGAGCAAGCAGGAATCGATTATGCAACTAAGAGATACTAGCCAAACCACCAGAAACAATCTTCAGGCAAATAAGTGATCTTTATTGATAGCATAAAACTTCATTACAGGGCAAGGCATGCTTGGCGAGACATGATTTCGCCAACACAAACACCAAAAAGGAAATACAAGGAAATGCAGATAAATGAGACAGCTCCAGACCGCGCGACCTGTTGGAGCATGCGTTTCGCACTCCTCCGGTTTGATAATAATAAAGTCCCTTTTGTATTTGATTCTATTTTCATTAATGGTGTGCAGATAACAGGTATGAGATGTTCACATTGCTGCTGGAGCTAAAATTGAATGTGGGAAAATTTCACTGTCGGAAAATTCTGACAGCCACTGTTGCCCAGGCGACAGCAGAGAAGTTACAACTACTTCCCTCCACGGCAGATCGACGAAAGACAGTTTTGCGCTGTCGGAATTCCGACAGCGATGTCGCCCAGGCGACAGCTCGGCGGTTACCACAACTGCCCACGTCTCCACCCACGACCGGCAGTTTTGCACTGTCGGAAATCCGACATCGATGTCGCCCAGGCGACAGCTCGATGGTTACACCAACTGCCCACGAATCCACCCACGACGACACTCCAGCGGCAGTTTAGCACTGTCGGAAAATTCCGACAGTCACTGTCGCCCAGGCGACAGTGAATTTCTATAAATTGGTTCCTTTGGTTCGTGCATTCCAAGCTTTTGAGAATTCCAGTCCCTTCCTGAGTGCATACGAACCAGAGAGCTCCAGAGCCTCCTCAACTCCCATTTGTGCAAAGAAGGATTGAAGATTGAAGACGAGATCGGGCGTGCTTCTACATCATCGATCATCTCGAGGCTTCAACAATCCATTCAGAGATCTGATCTTCTAGGGAGTTGTTCTTTTCATATTGTATTTTCATTCACATACTTTTTCATTTTGTA
Organism: Dactylorhiza incarnata; assembly: GCA_033032865.1. Lineage (NCBI taxonomy): Eukaryota > Viridiplantae > Streptophyta > Magnoliopsida > Asparagales > Orchidaceae > Dactylorhiza > Dactylorhiza incarnata. Next base: position 12,425,277 of record JAWHQI010000015.1, read on the forward strand.
TTGGTAGAGAAATCGTCGTCTTGCGTGCGGCGTCTAAGTCCTTGCGCGGCTTAGGGGAAAATCGCTTCCTTGTGCGGAGTGTCCAAGTCCTTGCGAGGCTTGGTGGGAAATCGTGGCCTTGTGTGCTACGTCTAGATCTTAGGAAGATCTAGAGGATAGGCTTGGGCTTGGTCTTGGGAGAGACAAGCGATAGCCTTCCGATCCTTGGGAGAAGGATTGGTAAACCAAAATTATTGTATTTTTATTATCATAATTGTGCCTTGATCTTAAGCATTGTTAAGATCATTTTTATTGTATGCAAATTTCATGATTAATATAATTATGCTCTTTTCACTAATTGCAATTTTGTTTGCTTAAATCTTTATCTTAGAAATTTGTGTTTGGATTAAATACAAAAATTACATTGGTTTAAAATTATTTATAAGTAACCTTTTTAGTAAAGTAAAATTTATCTAAAAATTATTAAGTAAAAATTATATTTTTAAAACACACCCTTATTCACCCCCCCTCTAAGGGCGTCACACGATCCAACAAGTGGTATCAGAGGGAGGTTACTCCAAAACGGTTTTACCACCGGGAGTAATGGCGCACAACGATCACGCGTTCGTTGAGGGGCAAGGAATTAGTAGGCCACCACTTTTTACGGGCACAGACTACAATTATTGGAAAACACGTATGCGTTGATTTCTAATTTCGCTAGATATAGAAGTCTGGAATATGGTAGAATCTAATTACACTTCTCCAACATTTGTTGTAGGAGATGTAACCATGGATAAGCCCAAAGACAAGTGGGATGACAATGATAAATTAAAATGTAAGAACAATGCAAAAGCCATGAATGCTTTATTTTGCGCACTAGATCGCACTGAATTTAATAGAGTTTGTGCTTGTAATACTGCATTTGAAATTTGGAATTTATTAGAAATCACTCATGAAGGTACTTCGCAGGTAAAGGATTCAAAGCTATTTCAACTAGAATCTGAATTTGAAAGGTTCAAAATGGAGGTAGATGAAGAGATTGATACGATGTACACACGATTTACAAAAATCGTGAATGACTCAAAGGTGCTAGGAAAGGTGTTCTCAAATGGAGATTTGGCAAGGAAAATCTTAAGATCACTTCCCCCGAAGTTCAATCCTAAAGTGACAGCAATTTCTGAGTCACATGATCTTAAGACCCTAAAATTGGAGAGCCTCATTGGGAACTTGAAAACTCATGAAGTTGAATTGAAAATTCAACAACAAGAGTATATGGAGCCAAGGAAGAAGGGATTGACTCTAAGATCAAAGAAGGAAGAAACTAGTGATTCTGAGGAGGATGAAGAAGATGAGGAAAGTTTATTTGTTAAAAAATTTAGAAAATTTATGAAAAATCCGGAGAGAAGGAATTCGTTTAAGAAGTATTTTAAGAAGGAAACCTTTAGGAAGAAAAAAGGAAAGGAAGGCGATGAGGAGGAAGAGAGACCGCCACCGGAGTGCTATCACTGCAAGAAGTTAGGACACATTCGAAGCAAGTGTCCAAAGTACTTGAAAGAACTTAAAGAAAAGAAACACAAAGGGTCGAAGAAGGTGTTGAAGGCGGAAACCTGGGATGATACTACGTCTGAGGATGCAAGCAGTTCCAACTCAAGTAAAGAAGAGGAGGCTAACATATGCTTAATGGGAAAGAGCGTCATATCTGATGACGAATGCAGTGTCCAAAGCGACACTGAGGTAACTCCTCCAACCTATGATGAATTATTCTCTGAATTTTTAAAGACTTGCAAATTTTTTGAAAAAAGTTTAAAAGATAATGATCTTCTAAAATCTGAAAATGGAATTTTACTTAAAGAAAACAAAAAATTATTAAATGAAATTAAGACTATTGGAAAAAGAGATATTTCTTGCCAAGAGTGTGATCACTTTTTGGGAAGAATTAATGAACTTGAAGAATCTCTTTCCAAATCTCATTCTACAATAAAAGTACTTACTAAAAAAAATGAGATTTTAGAGAGAGATCTGAAATCTTCAATTTCCAAGGTCCATGAGGGAAAGAAATCTTTTGAACGTAGATGCATAAATCTAGTATCCGAGAATACAAAAATGAGAAACCAGATTCATGACTTAACACTAGCCATGAAAAAATTTGGAATGGGCCGAAGATCACTGGATATGATCTTAGGATACCAACGCCATGGATCTGGAAGGTTTGGGCTCGGATACACATCTGGAAGCTGTCGCCCAGCGACAACCACTGTCGCCGGCGACAGTGAAAAGTCCAGAAAATTTACTTTTAAAAATTCTAAAATTAATGAAATATCAAATACTGCATACTCATCCAGTAAAAGTCCAGAAAAGTTATACTCTTCTAAATACATTACTTGTGTCAAATGCAATAGATTTGGTCACACTACGGACTCTTGCTGGAAAGAAGGAAAAAGTAAAATCAAACAAATCTGGGTGCCTAAGGCTTCTACCTATACTATGGGTGGAACCACTTGGGTAACCAGATCTTTACTCACCTCTTCTTTCTAGGTGTGTTGGCAGGCTAAGGACAAAGAAGACGTGTGGTACTTGGACTCGGGTTGTTCAAAGCACATGACGGGCAATAAAGAGAAGTTCCTTAGCCTGGAGATGAAGAAAGGAGGAGTTTTTACATTCGGTGACAATGGAAAAGGAAAAATCATCGGCATCGGTGTTGTGGGTAACGAAAATTTTTCAATTTCAAATGTTTTATTTGTAGAAGGATTAAAGCATAATTTGATTTCTATTAGTCAATTATGTGATAAGGGTTTAAATGTTTTATTTGAATCTTCTACAAATTTGTGCAAAATTATTAATTCCAAAACAAATGAAATTGTTTTTACCGCACCTAGATGTCATAATGTATATATGATTAAATTTCTTGATTTTTCAAATTCTACTTTAAAATGTTTTTTTATCAAAAAATGATGAATTAGATTTATGGCATAGGCGACTTGGACATGCTAGTGCCAAGTTAATTTCAAAACTTTCAAAAGATAAATTAATTAAAGGTTTACCTTTGCTAAATGGAAATTTATCTTCTTCACTATGTGTGCCTTGCCAATAAGGAAAATTTTCAAAATCATCTTTCAAAAGTAAAAACATTATTTCTACCACTAGGCCACTTCAATTAATACATATGGACTTATTTGGACCAATTGGAATTTCTAGCTTAGGAGGTAGAAAATACACATTTGTTTTGATTGATGATTATTCTCGTTTTTGTTGGACTTTATTTCTAACCTCCAAATCCGATGCATTTTCAGAATTTTCAAAATTATGTTTGCGTATCCAAAATGAATTTGAGTTGAAAATTAAACGCATACGATCGGATCATGGAGGAGAATTTGAAAATGAAAAGTTTATTTCTTTTTGTACGGAGTTAGGAATTAAACATGAATTTTCCGCTCCACGCACACCACAGCAAAATGGTGTAGTGGAGAGGAAAAATAGAACTCTTCAAGAGTTAGCCCGTACGATGTTATCTGAATTTAAATTACCAAAATCTTTTTGGGCTGAAGCGGTTAGCACGGCATGTTATGTAATTAATAGAGTAATGCTTCGCCCTATTTTAAAATTAACTCCTTATGAATTAATATTTAGTAAAAAACCAAATGTTTCTTATTTCAAAGTTTTTGGTTGTAAATGTTTTATTTTAAATTCTAAAGATTCCTTAGGAAAATTTGATGAAAAATGTGATGAGGGTATTTTTATTGGCTATTCTTCAACTAGTAAAGCTTATAGGATTTTTAATAAAAGAACAAAAATAGTTGAAGAATCGATTCATGTTAGGTTTGATGAGTTTGCTTCATGTGTAGAAAAGAAAATCACAGGAAAAGAAGATGAACCCCTTCCATTGGTGGAGAATGATGAAGAAGAACTTGGAGAAAATGAAGAAGAAAAAGAAGAAGAAAGAGAAGAAGAAAGAGGAGAAGAAGATAGAGAAGAAGAAGAAAGAGAAGGATATGTGCCTCCAAGTGATTTGAGATTCTCAAAGGATCATCCAAAGGAGCTTATCATTGGGGATCCGCAAAAAGGGGTTAGTACTCGTTCATCACTACATGTTTTATTTTCAAACCTTTGTTTTGTTTCTGAAATAGAACCAAAAGATGTTTCCACCGCTTTAAATGATGAATTTTGGTTTTTAGCTATGAATGAAGAACTTAATCAATTTGAATGTAATAAGGTTTGGAATCTTGTAGAACGACCAAAAAATCGTCCTGTAGTTGGTGTTAAGTGGATTTTTAAAAATAAAATGGATAATGAATCTAGAATTGTTAGAAATAAAGCCAGATTAGTTGCAAAAGGTTATGCACAAATTGAAGGGGTAGGTTTTGATGAAACTTTTGCACCCGTAGCAAGATTAGAAGCGGTTAGAATATTTCTTGCATTTGCTTGTTTTAAAAGATTTAAATTATATCAAATGGATGTCAAAACCGCATTTTTAAATGGGTATATAAAAGAAGAAGTTTATGTAGAACAACCCCCTGGCTTTATAAATGAGAAATATCCAAATTATGTTTATAAATTAGATAAAGCGCTTTATGGATTAAAACAAGCGCCTCGTGCTTGGTATGATCGATTAACTCAATATTTGTTAAAGCACGATTATAAAATTGGAAGTGCTGATTCTACACTCTTCATTAAGCAAATTGATCATGATTTAGTTATTTTACAAATTTATGTTGATGATATTATTTTTGGAGCCACTAATGAAGAGTTGTGTAATGAAGTAGTTCAAATTATGAAAAATGAATTTGAAATGAGCATGGTTGGAGAACTTTCATATTTTCTAGGTTTTCAAATTACACAAAAACATGATGGAATTTTTATATGTCAAACCAAGTATATTCATGATATGTTAAAAAGATTTGGATTTGAAAACCTTAAGCATGCAAACACTCCTATGAGTACTTCACTAAAATTAGGAAAAGATGAAAGTGGTGTTTCAATTAAACAAACCCTTTATAGAAGTATGATAGGGTCTTTATTGTATTTAACCGCATCTAGACCTGATATTATGTTTGCCGTTTGTTTATGTGCTAGATTTCAAGCTAATCCTAAAGAGTCACATTTAAAAGCGGTGAAACGTATCTTTAGATATCTCATTGGAACATCAAAATTAGGTTTATGGTATCCTCATAATGATTCTTTTATTTTGCATGGTTTTTCGGATTCTGATTATGCGGGATGTTCTTTAGATAGGAAAAGCACTAGTGGCACTTGTCACTTTATCGGCCCTTCACTTATTTCATGGTCGAGTAGGAAACAGAATTCTGTTGCCCTCTCTACTACCGAGGCCGAATATATTGCACTAGGTAGTTGTTGTGCCCAAGCACTTTGGATGTCCCAAACGTTAGAAGATTTTGGTATACAACAAAGTAGTGTAGAATTAAAGTGTGATAATAAAAGTGCTATAGACTTAACAAACAATCCCGTATTACATTCTAGATCTAAGCATATAGACGTCCGACATCATTTTATAAGGGATCACATTAAGAAGGGTAATATAAAAATCAACTTTATAGGCACGGAAAATCAACTAGCGGATATATTCACTAAGCCGTTACCGGATTCCCGTTTTTCTATGCTTAGGCTAGAATTGGGCATTCTAGACATTTCACAATGAATATATCACAATTTAAAGCCTATAAAATAAAAAATTATTATCACAAAACATAAACAATGTAAAAACAAAAAGCCAAAATTCTAAAAATCAAAACATAAAATTTCAAAGGACTTAACAAAAATTCAACATCATTAATACTACCCGTCTGGGTCCTGTCGCCCAGGCGACAGTGGATGTCGGAATTTTCCGACATCGCCCAGCAGCAGCAGCAACATAAAACTACTCTGAATCTTCATAACCAGCCCCGCTGCTCTCTGGACAATCTTCTGGAGGTCCTCGTCTCACGGCTTTGCCACGGCGAGTTTGCCTCACCGATTGGCGTGGCGGTTCTTCGTCCGGAACTTGCCATTCGGCCTCTTCCTCCGGAGTTGGTTTCAACTTCAGACCTTTGACGAGAAACTTCATAAATTTCTGCATTCGACTACGGTCCTTCTTCACTTCCCTCTTGTGATCCTCTAATGAATCACGCAAATCATCAATGGACTCTCGTAGTGATCCTGCCCTAGAAATGGTCGGCTCTCTAATCTCAATCCCCGGATGAGCTTTTCTCTGCGGCTTCTTCACCTTCATTGAACCCGTATAATATATTTCCGGGTAACAATCATCCAAATAAGCACCTTGCACTATCCATTCATACTTCTTGTAGAGTACACGCTGTATTACCGCCCCCATTGGCAGCGTATGAACCTTCACCCATCTTGGATGCTTTAATCTATACGCATATCTAATCTGGGCGAGTATGAAGTCCGCCACATCAAAAAGCTCATCCTCCATAATATAGTATGTAAAGAGGGTTAACTGAGCCGTAATACTTCTTGTGTCTCCACTCTTCAACATCACTGAATTCCTTAATATATCTTGGACTAAGAACGCATCCAGAGTAAGTGAGGTAACTTCAGTGGTAAGAGTCTTCTTTTGATTCCCATGTAAACTCATGTTTACAAGGGTCCAATCTCTATCCTTTCGATAATTCTCCACTATATCAGGCATATTCTCACTCATCACTAGTCTAAATTCCTCTCGTAGATCAACATGTGTTATTTCCACATGTTGACCTTGGATCTTTGATCTCACTCCGCCATCCAATTCAGTGAAATTTGGGTCTTCCAAATGGTTATAAAATTCACGAATGAAAAAGGAAGAAAACCCCTCTGGTGTGATTATTGAAATTATACCTGTGTTCGCAAGCCGATCATAGATATGATCGTGCTTTGGCGACTCAAATTCCACATACTTCGCTATTCCAACAATAGCCTTCTCCACCCTCGGAAAAACTTGATATGAAGTATGTGCATCTTCCGAAGTACTCTTTCGAGCTTTGGAACTGGAAGCCATTCTGCAATAACATACAAAAATTTTGATTAAACAAGGTATCACATTATGCACTGGAACACTGTCGCCCAGGCGACAGTGGCTGTCGGAAATTTCCGACAGCCCTCCAAGTGATTTTCTCTCAAAATTTTTACATATACTTCCAGATCTACTCAAAATAAATGTTATTTCAACATCAAGTTTTTTTTAAATCAACATATTCTACAAATCCTTTACTATTCATCATCTTCCACCTTCTCTAAACTAGATCTACAAAAATCCTTTAGAAAATGAACAAATGGAAACCTTCATCACCAACTCAAAAAGAAATTTAACAAAGATAAAAATTTTAGCAAAGATCCACCAAGATCCACTTGTTTTTAAACTAGATCTACATTTTTCAAATCAAAAAATTTTCAAAACCTACACCATTCATCAAAAATCAACATGAACACTACATTTTCCTTCTTCTCTACTATCAAAATCACAAATCCCTAAAAATTTTTGAGTTAAAAACACCAAAATAAAAAACCCATACCTTAGATCTAGGGATGTCGCCGACTTCCGACAGCCTTCCTCTCGTTTTTAACTCCAGGAAATGATGCACAATAGGGTGTGACTCGGTCCCCAGCCCTATTTATATTTTTCACTGTCGCCCAGGCGACAGTGACTGTCGGAAATTTCCGACAGCTCCCATTTTAACAAAACTCCAATTTTACGTCCCTTTGATGATCTACAATAGTTATATGTCATTATTAATGCTTCACCTCATGACTTGATGACAAACCATGTGCTATTTATTTAAAAAATGACTTACATGTTTGTATGATTTCATTTCCAAGCTATCATCGTATTGACACTTCTCCTTAGTTGTTTAGACCATTGGAAATTGTTTTCGCATGCCTCTAAGTATGAGAAATTGTTAATCTATCATAATGAACTATCACGTTCACTTATTTTGATCAATACGTATGTCTTTTTATTTAATATATACATGGATCATATTTGCTTTCACATAATAAAATAGCACTTCTTAAATACAACTTTCAACATTGATTTGTTAGCACAACAAAAAATACACCATCTTTTGCGATTCAAGTGAATTCGGAGATCCTTGGTCAATTAAAAAATATATCAATATATCACAATTAAGATATCACAATGTCTGTGATCAAAAAAATAAAAATAAAGACAAGGATACTCCACCAAGCACTACTTACCCTCCTGATAAGTCTTAATGAGCATTGTGAGGTTAAGCACCTTGGAAAGAATTGTAAAGTGTCTTGTGCAAAAGTAACAAGGTTTTCTATTCATCTTGTGCTATATCTTCAAAGTCAAAGTTGCCTTTATATGCTTTTATTATGTTCTACATTTTAATGATCATGTAAATTAAATAACTTCATATGTTTGATCTAAGTATCACATGTACACATCATTATGTTATATAAACATTCATCTCATGAGAATTGGACCGAAAATATTCCATATATCTATACATTATTGTGTCTTTCTATGATACTTTCAAATGATCTTACTCATGTTTAAGTTATTTTCTTTCATTACTTCATATGGCTATACCGTCACTTCATGGGCTTATTCATACTATGGCATATTCCTATTATTTCATGGACTTCAATCATTACCAACAAATTGCTTCCGCTTACTCTTCATTTCTATTTTCTATTACCTTTCCCTTAAAAGCTACTCTTTTATCTAATAGTCATTTTTGCTAATACCAAAAGGGGGAAAATTTAAAGTATAAAAAGAAAAAAGTCACAAATCTATCACACCTAAATATTCCACCTACACAATACATCATATATTTAGGGGGAGCATATATTTAGGGGGAGCATATATGTAGGGGGAGCTTTCATTTAGGGGGAGTTTTCATCTAAAGGTAGATCATTTATTTTCAAGAAATATATATTATGTTAATTTTGTGCACACACCAAAGGTTAAAATCAACAATCTAAATAGACATGATTTCTTTTTATACGGATTTGTTATTATCAAAAGGGGGAGATTGTTGGAGCATGCATTTCGCACTCCTCCGGTTTGATAATAACAAAGTCCCTTTTGTATTTGATTCTATTTTCATTAATGGTGTGCAGATAACAGGTATGAGATGTTCACATTGCTGCTGGAGCTAAAATTGAATGTGGGAAAATTTCACTGTCGGAAAATTCCGACAGCCACTATCGCCCAGGCGACAGTAGAGAAGTTACAACTACTTCCCTCCACGGCAGATCGACGAAAGACAGTTTTGCGCTGTCGGAATTCCGACAGCGATGTCGCCCAGGCGACAGCTCGGCGGTTACCACAACTGCCCACGTCTCCACCCACGACCGGCAGTTTTGCACTGTCGGAAATCCGACATCGATGTCGCCCAGGTGACAGCTCGACGGTTACACCAACTGCCCACGACTCCACCCATGACGGCACTCCAGCGGCAGTTTAGCACTGTCGGAAAATTCCGACAGTCACTGTCGCCCAGGCGACAGTGAATTTCTATAAATTGGTTCCTTTGGTTCGTGCATTCCAAGCTTTTGAGAATTCCAGTCCCTTCCTGAGTGCATACGAACCAGAGAGCTCCAGAACCTCCTCAACTCCCATTTGTGCAAAGAAGGATTGAAGATTGAAGACGAGATCGGGCGTGCTTCTACATCATCGATCATCTCGAGGCTTCAACAATCCATTCAGAGATCTGATCTTCTAGGGAGTTGTTCTTTTCATATTGTATTTTCATTCACATACTTTTTCATTTTGTATTGGTAGAGAAATCGTCGTCTTGCGTGCGGCGTCTAAGTCCTTGCGCGGCTTAGGGGAAAATCGCTTCCTTGTGCGGAGTGTCCAAGTCCTTGCGAGGCTTGGTGGGAAATCGTGGCCTTGTGTGCTACGTCTAGATCTTGGGAAGATCTAGAGGATAGGCTTGGGCTTGGTCTTGGGAGAGACAAGCGATAACCTTCCGATCCTTGGGAGAAGGATTGGTAAACCAAAATTATTGTATTTTTATTATCATAATTGTGCCTTGATCTTAAGCATTGTTAAGATCATTTTTATTGTATGCAAATTTCATGATTAATATAATTATGCTCTTTTCACTAATTGAAATTTTGTTTGCTTAAATTTTATCTTAGAAATTTGTGTTTGGATTAAATACAAAAATTACATTGGTTTAAAATTATTTATAAGTAACCTTTTTAGTAAAGTAAAATTTGTCTAAAAATTATTAAGTAAAAATTATATTTTTAAAACACACCCTTATTCACCCCCCCCCCTCTAAGGGCGTCACACGATCCAACACGACCTCCCTGCGACCTCAACGCACTGCAAGACCGCAGCGACTTGACGATCACAGAACCCCACCAACTCGCTGATCAAGCCGCCCGCTCCTTCCGATCTCCTGATTCTCCCGAACTCCAGCACCACAACTCCAATCCGCAGACTGCCCGAACACTTTCAGAGGAAGAGGTGAACGCTGCTGCCCGCACTATCCGCAGAAGCTGCACAAGAGGAATTCAATCAGCAGACCGCACGGTTAGAATAAAACAGACCGCAGGAACAAGCCGGACTCAGCTTACACTTGGTGTCTCTCTGTTTATGCTGCTACAGTGGCTCCTATTTATAGGCGCGGGACCTGATCCAGTCACCACCCTATGAGATAGGATCACCACCCTCCAGACCGCGCGACCTGATCGGTCAACCCGCGCGATCAGCAACATGATCCTGCTTCATTTTGGTGAACTTGCCAGCTTCAACATCTACCATGAGAGACCGCCGCTCTCACAGCAGACCGCGACTCTACAACGAGCTCGCCAGACCGCCCGAAGCTGTTCACCACCTGTGTTCGCTTGAAATCGCGAACACAGCCAGTCCGCCATCAACCCGCGAACTCCTGTCCGCATGCCGGCCTCCTCCTGAGACCGCGAACAGCGACCAGCTCGCATACCAGCCTCCTCCTGAGACCGCGAACTGCGACCAGCTCGCATACCAACCTCCTCCTGAGACCGCGAACTGCGACCAGCTCGCATACCAGCCTCCTCCTGAGACCGCGAACTGCGACCAACTCGCATACCAGCCTCCTCCTAAGACCGCGAACTGCGACCAGCTCGCATACCAGCCTCCTCCTGAGACCGCGAACTGAGACCGCGCGACTAACTTCCTTAGTCCGTGAATACTACCACAGATCCTAGACTACCCTGTGCGATCACACCAGAGCGCCACAACCTTGAAGAGGACAACCCGCCACGCGGTCAGAGGCAGACCGCGCGGCTTCCACCTTGCCGCCTTGGACCAGATACCAGCAGTCATTCCAGGAGACCGCAGCTAGGCTGATACCAGCCAGACCGCCCGGACAACCCGCCAGGTCGCGCGATCTCTCCAGTCCGCCCGACCTTCTCCCAGACCGCCCAGGTCCAAAAACTCCTCTAACTTCCACTTCAACATTTTCAACAGTTATGACCTAATTGAGGGGGAATAAATTCTCCTAAAATTCTCTCAAAATTCCCTAGGGCATAAATACATCCCATGAAGATATCTCCAAAGTTCCATGTCCATTCTATTGCTTTTGACCACATGTTCTTCACAATGCTCTATATGCACCCCAAGGGGTAAGACTAGGGTCCTAGGGCATATCCACCTCTACACCACCCCATCTTACTCATGAAGGTGTTTTAGGTGATCCTAAACCAGTGGCCAAGGTTTCAGCTCATGGTGATGAGTTCTGACCACCATACCCCAAGATAAACACCATGCCCTAACTTTGACCCAATTTGACCTAACTTGGGTTAACAAATTACCCAACCAAATCAGTCTCAATTGGGCGGAGATTTTTACCAGGGTCATGAAATAACCCTAAGAAGTACCCACCAATATTTGGAGGGCATTGGAGGTCATTTGACCTAATAATTAATTAATATGTAATTTATGAAATTATTACAAAAACTGATGAATAGTAAATATACGCATTTTTCTATATAATTTTTAGTATAATTTTAATTAGATTTGTAAATAATATATGTAAATTAATGAATAAAATGTTTGTTTTTGTTATTTTTGTTTTTAACTTAGTTTTATTTTCATTTTGTAAAGTTTCTGTAATTTTGTTAAGTCACGCACTTGGTCACGCCCGTGTCCAAGGGCGTGTCCACTAATCCCTAACATTTTCTTTTATCTGTTCTTTTTCCAACTCAAACATCAAGTCACGCCCTCGCTCACGCCCGTGACCGAGGCCGTGTACCATGGTCACGCCCGTGTTGGATATCCATCCCAGATTCCAGCCACTTGAAGCATTTCATCCAAAAAATCAAAGTCACGGCCGTGACATTGCAGACACGCCCGTGACCCTCAATTCCTTCCAGAAGAACAAAGGACACGCCGCCCGTCACGCCCAGCAGCCGACAGCACAATGCCGACATCGAACACGCCCGTGTTCCCTGGAACACGCCCGTGTACTTCCAAGTCGCCAGTCAAGCCTTCCAGATGCCCGCCTGCATCCAGCTGTTCTGGCTATTCGCACCCCAAGCCGTGTCACGCCCTCAGACACGCCCGTGTCCGAGGGCATGTAATCCAAATTTTTTTTCTATAAATAGCCAGATTCAGCTGAGTGCAAGGGTTCAAAATTTTGGGAGCTTCTCTTAAGGTTTTGTTCCATTTTGCTGATTTTTGGTGTTTTGTAATTTTTGTAATTTTGCACTTTCTCTCTCTAGTTTTGTAACCCCTTTTTTGATGGAAATAAATTAAGCTTGTTTTGTAATTATTGTCTCTCTTTGTTTTAGTGTGTGTGTGTTCTCTTTTTGTTCTTATTTCTTTTTATTTTTAGTTTTATGTAATTTTGTAATTTTTGTTAAGTTGTCATTTTAATTTGGGTGTGTGTGTGTATGAGTGTAATTTTCTTGTTTTTAGTTTTGTTGTAATTTTTAGATGATTTCATATTAGTGTGTGTGAGTGTAGGAGGTTAATTAGTTTTTTGTTTTGTTTTGTTTTCATTTGTTCTTTTTACTTTCTTTTTGCTTTTTTGTAAGTGTGTGTGTGTGTGTATGAGAGTAAAATGTTGTTATTTTTATTTTCATTTTGTTATTAGTGTGTGTGAGTGTATGAGAATAGATTTTCTTTTCTTTTTAACTTAGTTTCATTATTGTTGTGTGTGTGAGTGTATGAGTTTAGATTTGTTTTATTTTAATTAGATTTCATTAACGTAGAGTGGGTGTGTGTATGAGTATAAAGTTTGCGCCTTTTTTGTAATCGAATAGTTTCCATTTCCGTCACGCATTTATTTCCCGCCTATCCGTTTGGATAGGACTTGCTCACGCATTTATTTCCCGCCTATCCGTTTGGATAGGACTTGCTCACGCATTTATTTCCCGCCTATCCGTTTGGATAGGACTTGCTCATGCATTTATTTCCCGCCTATCCGTTTGGATAGGACTTGCTCACGCATTTATTTCCTGCCTATCCGTTTGGATAGGACTTGCTCACGCATTTATTTCCCCTCTACCTATTTGGGTAGGGATCGCATTTCTTTAATTTCTGCAATTTACAGCTTTCATTTTAATTCTGTAGAGTGTGTGCGTTTTCAATTAGTGCGTCTTTTGTTTTTAATATAATTGCTTTTTGCTTAATTCCGCTACCCGCTCAATCGCTTATTATCGCCGTAGTTATCATTATCGTTTTATAAAACCCTAAAAAATTCTAAGCAAAACTACTTTTTAAATTAACGTTTTCGTTCTTTTTCTTTTCATCGCTTTTCTTGGTTTTTGCTAAACGCACACCAAGCCCGCGATAGTTATCATTTTCGTCACTAGCTTTTCTATAAAATCATAAAAATCAATTTCAAACTCTTTTCGATAAAATAATAGCGCGTTCCTAAGAAGTAGAAATAATCGATACGATCTTGGAAAAATACGACCTTGATATTTCAAAAGAAATATCCTATACTACTATCGATAAGGTCCACTTGCCTTTATTGATTTTAGTCCGGATAATTACATAAACCCAAAAGCTTTCTCTCTAAAGCACTTTTTAAAACTCTCTTTTAAAAACACTAAAAAATTTGTTGCAACACCTCTTTGGTTGTTGCAACTAGCTCAAGGTAAAAGAAGTTTTAAAACGCTCTTAACGAATTGTTGCAACTACTCAAAAAATTGTTGCAATAATATTTTCAAAAAGCTTTCAATTTTAATTTCAACATAAAGCCCTTTTTCAATCTTCTCATTTAGCCTTCAGAGGACGCGGCCGAGGAGTAATCCTCGATATTTCGAAAGAGAAAGAGTCCGTTACTTCTATCCTTCGATAGGATAACGGGTAATTCCTCAAAGTAGAATTACTCGCGGGACTCTTCGAAAACGTCCGCCCAAGGTTGAATCGAAAAGAAAGAATGAGCTTTCTTCTCTTTCTTCTCTCTTTCAAAGAGAGAGCAATCACAAACTAATTTTAACGTATCAAGTTTTTGGCGCCGTTGCCGAGGACTTGTGTCGTTATATTGAAATAGGAAACGCTATTAATTTTATCTTATATTTCATCTCTTTTTCTATCTAAAAAACAAAAAACAAAAAAAAAATATACTATCTAAGTAAAGAAAAAAAAATATACATATATTTTTCAATTTTCCTTTTTTACATATATTTACGAATATAGCTACATATATTTTCATATAAAAGCCCCACAAAAATCAAACCACAAAAAATATATATTTATATATTTTACTTAAGTAAAGAAAAACCAAAAAAAATATATTATTCTCTTTTACTTATTTTCCTTTCTTTTTCATCTTTGTAAAAATATTTCTAAAACAAAAACATCAAAAATAAAAAAAATCTATAAAAAGAAAAACAAGAAAACTCTTTCTTCCAAAAAAAATTAATTAAAGAATAGTTTATGACCCGAGGAGAATCTTCGGATAATCCAATTTTACCTTTTGATCCCGAAATCGAGCGCACGCTTCTCGAGCGCCGCCGATCTCGTAATCAAAATCTACAAATAGCTCCCGAAGAATCCGTTGGCGATATACATATAGGCGTGATGGGCGATCCTAATCTAAATGCGGCCCCACCGAGGACCATGGCCTATTATGCTAGGCCAAATTTAGAGGATACAGGATCGAGCGTCACCCGCCCCGCGGTAGCTAATAATAATTTCGAAATCAAATCCAGTATAATTCAAATGGTACAACAGTCGATTCAGTTCGACGGTTTGCCAGATGAGGACCCAAACCAACACCTTAATAATTTTTTAGAAATTTGCGACACCTTCAAGATTAATGGCGTCAGCGATGACGGCATTCGCTTGCGCTTATTTCCCTTTTCCCTGCGGACAAAGGCGAAATCGTGGTTGACTTCTCTTCCGAGAGGGTCCATAACCACGTGGGCCGAATTGACGGAGAATTTTCTAACTAAATATTTTCCTCCGTCAAAAACCGCTAAATTACGCACCGATATCGCATCCTTCATTCAATTCGATTCCGAGTCTCTCTACGAGACTTGGGAACGTTTTAAAGAATATTTGCGTAGGTGTCCTCATCACGCGCTACCAACTTGGCTTCAGGTACAAACGTTCTATAACGGCTTGAATTTCTCAACAAGACAGATGATCGACGCAGCCGCCGGGGGAACGTTAAACAACAAAACCCCGGAGGCCGCTCAAGCTCTGATCGAAGAAATGGCCATGAACGCGTACCAATGGAATGTGCCAAGGTCGCGTCCTCCTAAACCGGCTGGTATTTTCGATGTGGATGCCACTACTCACTTAGCCTCGCAGGTAGAGCGGCTAAGTAAGCAAGTGGCGGAGATGACTGCTTCCTCCTCCACTCCCGCTTGGGCTAATAATCCTAATAATAATAATAATTTTAATAATCCAAATAATAATAATAATAATAATTTTAATAATCTTAATAATAATAATCTTAATAATAATATTAATAATAACAATAATTTAAGCGAGGAATCGGTGGATTACGTGGGCAATCAAGTGCGGGCGCCCTTCAACCCATATAGTAATAACTATAACCCGGGTTGGAGGAGCTACCCGAACTTCTCCTGGAGTAACCCTAATAATGCGCAACGCTCTCCACCTGCGATCCCGCAAGGATTTCCGCATGGATATCCCCAAGGATTTCAGCAGGGTTTTGCGCCTCCTCCTCCAAAACCTTCTCCGCTCGAGGAGATTTTTGCAAAATACATGGCTTCCAACGACGCAAATATCCGGAATATAACCGGATCGCTAAAAAATTTAGAAATGCAGGTTGGACAGCTTGCAAAAATGGTCTCCGAGCGGCCACTTGGAGCACTACCTGGGAACTCGGAGCAGAACCCGCGTGAAAATGCCCACGCCATTACCTTACGCAGCGGCAAGGAGGTCGACTCCCCATTGCGGGTTGAGCATCAGGTAACTGTTTCGCCTCCAACCCCTGCACCCTCGTCTTTTATTTTATTAGATACGGAAAAATCATTAGCGCCGGGCGTCTCGAGCCCGCAAATTCCGTACCTCGCAAAACTTAATAAAGAGAAGGAGGACGAACATTACAAAAAGTTTTTACAAATTTTTAAACAAATTCAAATTAACGTCCCCTTCTGCGAGGCACTCTCTCAGATGCCGAAATACGCGAAATACCTTAAGGAGCTCCTTTCTAATAAAAAGAAGCTCGAGGGTATTTCGCGTGTCTCCTTAAATGCGGAATGCTCGGCGGTCCTACTTAATAAATTGCCGCCAAAACTAAACGACCCGGGAAGGTTTTCCATCCCGTGCCTATTCGGCAATTTATTAATAAAGTACGCCCTAGCGGACCTGGGAGCGAGCATCAATTTGATGCCCTTCCCCCTCTTTAAAAAACTAGATTTGGGTGTTCCCACCCCAACAAAAATGAGCATCCAACTCGCGGATCGCTCGATAAAATATCCTATCGGGGTAGTGGAGGACGTTCTGGTCAAGGTTGACAAGTTTATCTTTCCGGTAGACTTCATCATCCTCGACATCGAGGAGGACGCCGAGGTGCCAATTATCCTCGGTCGCCCTTTCCTCGCGACCTCCCGCGCATTAATTGATGTGAGTAACGGTCGCCTCCTCCTTCGGGTAGGGGACGACGAAGTTACCCTTCTTATTAATCCCTCGATGCGAAATTCTTTATCGAACGATGATTCTTGCTTTCACTTAGAATCCGCGTTCGAGGATGAGTGTTCTTCGCTTTATGAATTACTCGCTTTAAATTTAGACGAACCGGATTTGGCGGGCCTCGCCCCTTTGGACGAGCTACCGCCAGATTCGCCTTTCGAATCTTTTAATTCTAAAAATTTAAAAATAACAACTTCTTACGAAGAACCCCCGGTCTTGGAGCTTAAGCCACTCCCCGACCATCTAAAATACGCTTTTCTCGCCGCGGACTTAAAACTCCCGGTTATTATTTCGTCTTCTTTATCTGATTCGGAAACCTCCGAATTAGTTAAAGTTTTGTCCACGCATCGCCATGCAATTGCATGGAAGATTTCCGATATTAGGGGGATAAATCCCTCTTTTTGCACACACAAAATCTTCTTAGAAGATAATTCCCGCAAAACCATCCAGCCTCAGCGACGATTAAACCCAAATATGCGGGAGGTCGTTAAGGCTGAAGTAATAAAATTAATGGATGCGGGGATTATCTACCCTATATCCGACAGCACGTGGGTTAGTCCCATTCATGTCGTGCCTAAAAAGGGCGGTATAACGGTAGTGGCAAATCAATATAACGAATTAATTCCAACTCGTACTGTTACGGGTTGGAGGGTGTGCATCGATTACCGAAAATTAAATGATGCCACCCGCAAAGACCACTTTCCGTTACCGTTTATCGATCAAATTTTGGAGCGACTATCGGGTCATCCTTATTATTGTTTTCTCGATGGTCTATTGGGATTTTTACAAATTCCTATCTCCCCCGAAGACAAGGAGAAAACAACCTTTACGTGCCCCTTCGGTACCTTCGCGTACCGAAGGATGCCATTCGGCCTCTGCAACGCGCCAGCTACATTTCAACGATGTATGATGGCGATCTTTGGAGAGCTCGTAGAGGATATTATGGAAGTCTTTATGGATGACTTCTCGGTTTTTGGAAGCTCCTTCCAAAACTGCCTCCAAAATTTAGATCGAGTCCTCCAACGATGCGAAGACACGAACCTGGTTTTAAACTGGGAAAAGTGTAATTTTATGGTTCGAGAAGGCTTAGTTCTCGGGCACAAAATTTCTGAAAGAGGGATGGAGGTCGACAAGGCCAAGGTCGAAATAATTGAAAAACTCCCCGCGCCCTCAAATATAAAATCAATCCGTAGTTTTCTTGGCCACGCGGGTTTCTATAGGCGGTTTATTCAAAACTTTTCCAAAATAACAAAACCGCTAACCCACCTCCTGGAGAAGGAATCTCCATTTATTTTTGATAACGCGTGCGTAGAGGCATTCAATGCCATAAAAAATAAACTTATCCATTCTCCCATTCTGGTGGCGCCCGATTGGACCCTTTAGTTTGAGATTATGTGCGACGCGAGTGATATAGCGGTAGGGGCCGTATTAGGCCAACGCGTTAATAAATATTTTCATCCTATCTACTACGCGTCCCGCACGCTCACGACCGCACAGGCTAATTACACGACAACGGAAAAGGAACTCCTTGCCGTCATCTTCGCCATAGATAAGTTTAGGCCCTACGTCACGCTTTCTAAAATTATAATATTTACCGACCACTCCGCCCTAAAATATTTATTAGAAAAAATGGACGCTAAGCCCCGCCTTCTTTGATGGATCCTCCTATTACAAGAATTTGATTTAGAGATCCGCGATAAGAAGGGGGCCGAAAATTTAGCGGCCGACCACCTTTCTCGTTTAGAACACCCAATCGCGGAAGCGCTCTTCGAACCGGAAATCGATGATCGATTTCCCGAGGAGCGTCTTTTAGCTTTAAATAATTTAAAAACTTCTCCCTCGCCTTGGTTCGCAGACTACGCCAACTATTTAGTTGCGCGAGTGCTCCCGAAAGACTTTTCAAAACAGCAAAAGAAGAAATTCTTTTCTGATTTGAAAAATTACTTTTGGGAGGACCCTTTCTTATTTCGCGTCTGCGCGGACCAAGTCGTGCGAAGATGCGTTTCGAGCGAGGAGGGTGCGCAAATTTTGCGGCACTGCCACGAAGGGCCGGCCGGGGGGCATTATCAAGCCAACCGGACCGCGCAGAAGGCGCTGGAGGCGGGCTTTTATTGGCCCGCTCTCTTCAAAGACGCTCACACTTTTGTGAGCGCATGCGATAGCTGTCAACGGTCGGGTAACATCTCTCGTCGCGACGAGATGCCCCAAAATTTTTATTTAGAATGCGAGATTTTCGATTTATGGGGCATAGATTTCATAGGCCCCTTACCTCCTTCATATACAAATCGCTACATTTTAGTGGCGGTCGACTACGTATCTCGTTGGGCGGAAGCGCAAGCTCTCCCCACCAACGATGCGAGAGTCGTCGTCAAATTTCTTAAAAAATTATTTTCTCGCTTCAGTACGCCCCGTGCGATAGTTAGTGATAGGGGTATGCACTTTTGCAACGCCCAGTTTGCAAAAATATTAACCAAATATGGCGTCACGCATAAACTCGCCACCTCCTATCACCCCCAAACGAGCGGCCAAGTGGAGGTAGTAAATCGGGAAATCAAACGCATATTAGAAAAAACCGTTTCAACTAATAGGAAGGATTGGGCACTTAAATTAGACGACGCGCTGTGGGCATATCGTACGGCGTATAAGACCGCAATCGGTTGTACGCCTTATCGATTAGTCTACGGCAAGGCGTGCCATTTGCCCGTAGAATTAGAGCACCGCGCTTTTTGGGCGTTAAAACTCTTAAATCTCGATCATAATTTAACCGCCGAAAACTGGAAATTCCAATTAAACGAACTCGATGAATGGCGTGCGAACGCTTACGAGAGTAATAAATTTTATAAGGAACGCTCGAAATTTTACCACGACCGGAAAATAAAATATCCAAAATCATTTGCGCCGGGCGATCTCGTCCTCCTATATAATTTGCGTCTTCGTCTTTTTCCGGGGAAACTAAAATCCCGTTGGTCCGGCCCCTTCCAAGTGAAAGAGGTTTGGCCATACGGGACCGTCCTTATCACCCACCCGGAAAAAGGCGACTTAAAAGTTAACGGTCACCGACTAAAACTCTACCACGCGGGGGATCAATTGGGAGGGAAGTTAAATTCCATACCCCTCCCCCACCTCTAAAAAGATCGTACCCCGCCAACGAGTCAAGCTACGAGACGGTAAACAAAGCGCTCGTGGGAGGCACCCCCATATTTATCCAATTACGTTCCTTTTTTTTTATAAAACCAAAAAAAAATGATGAAATAAATTTTCATCTCAAAAAAATAAAAACTTAAACAAAAATAATAATAATAAATAATAATAAATAATAATAATAAATAAAAAATAAAAAAATAAAATAAAAAAAATAATAAAATTAATAATTATGCATATTTTAAATTATCATTCTTTTTCAAAAAAGAAACATAAAACAAAATAAAATAATGCAAAAACTTTAAAACAAAAATCAAAAAGAATTTTGGGAATTTTAAGATAAGACAATAGGAAGTTTCTCAAAGTAGGATTACTCGACAGACCCGAGAGGGGATTTTTGTCGATATTTCGAAACGAGAAAACCCCGTTGCTTTTACCTTTTTATTTCTCTTCTTTCTTCCTTGGTTTTTATCTTAAAGCCTTTTCTTTATTTTACCTTATTTTATCTTTCTTAAAATTTAGATATATTTTAAAACATGCATATTTTAAAATTAAAAAAAAAAATACATATAATATAAATAATAACATAAAAAGATGATAAAAATTTATTTTTATCATACCAAAAAATATATGTTTTTTTACTTCTTGTATTCGTGTTTTGTACATTTCGAAAAACTAAAACAACCCAAAAAAAAACAATTTTGTATATATTCGTGGAGTTTTTTTTTTGTAACTATCCTTGTATATATTTTTTTCTATTTTGTAATTAAAATCTTCATCCTTTTTTTGTAAATATTTTCGTTCCTCACACTTACTTTCAACATTGAGGACAATGTTGGTTTTAAGTATGGGGGCGTGTTTTCCCTCTTTTTGTAATTATTTTTGCCCCTCCCATATTAGAAAAAATCCAAAAAAATCTTTAATTAACTTAGAAAAAAATTTAAAAACACACAAAAACAAAAACAAAATTTTATATAAATGTTTTATGTTTATGTCTTTTATTTGTATATAAAAATCCTTATTTATAATAATAAATCAAAATCCAAAAAAATGATGAAAAATGTACTTAAAAATTTGTTATAACAAAATTCATTTTGTCATAACACCAAAAATGTTTTTCCTTCTCTCTTTTCTTTTCTTTTCCTTTTTTCTATTAATGTACATATTTTTAACAAAATTAAAAAATAAAAAAATATATGATGAACAAAATTTTCTTAGAAAAAAACAAAAAAAAAATCAAAAATATTTTGTATGTATTTTTACTTTTCTTAATTTTTGTCTTCCTTTTTTTTAGTATTTATATATGCATTTTGTTATAAAGAAAATCAAAAATAAAAAAATATATCATATCTTAAAAAACTTCAAAAAAAAAATGATGAAAAACTTATCAAAAATCCAAAAATAAAATAAAACCCCTACTTAGCTTTTTATTATTTCCAAGACTAGGTTAGTTTTATCTTTAAGCGTTTTTCATTATTTATGATTTGATAAAACAATTTTGTTTATTTCATAGTTTGAAAATTTTAAATCGAGGAATTTTTAGTAGTAAAGAAAATCTTGCGATCTTAATTTAATTTGAGAACAGAATTTTTAGTACTACCTCGGGTTTACCCTAAATAGATTCCTTTTTGTATTATATTGGCAAACCATCTTTAGATTCAATTATTCTAACTCTAAACTTGTGAAACTTTAGGAATGTTTTTAATCTACTAAACTTGCTCTCAAAAATCTTTTTTTATTAATCTAGAATTTCTCTTGAAACCCCCCTTATAAACACCCCTTAGCTTGGCATAAAAATAATAAAAGTAGGAGTTTTAAAAGAAATCCTGTGTCAATGGGAATAAAGAGATTCCGTAAACACAGGCACCCAATATTGTTAAAAGAAATCCCGTGTCAATGGGAATAAAAAATTTAATAATTCCGTAAACACGGGCATTGGGTTAAGTTTAGAAATGATTTCAATTCTCCCGCGTAAACCAACGCTGGGAATCAAAGCAGCCACCAAAAAGGTGGGGTGAGAGGATAAAATCCGTCACCCCTAAATCCAAGCACTCTTCTTTTTGCCAAGGCTACCTTTTTTCCCTACCCCTTAGCCAATAAAATTGTACCTAGATTTTAATTTAAAAAAGTTTGAGAGAGCATAATTAGTAGGCTTTATTTATTCTTAAAAACTTTCTTAAAAAAGGTTAAAGTTTTATATAATTCTATTCTAATTAAAAGGTACCAAAGACTGCAATAATCGACGCTATTTAGCTAACTTTAGAAGTCTCGCTAAATTTTTTTCGCTCTTTTTAAATTACTTTCATAGTTTTGGACTTACCTCTTTAAATACCCTAAATTTATTTCGATCTTACTTTTGATTTAATAAAAACTTTAGTAAATTAGAAATTTTATTAAACGTCTTATAGGTATCCCTTACTTTTGCTCTGGAATAGCAAAAGCTTAAGTATGGGGGTGTTTGATGAATAGTAAATATACGCATTTTTCTATATAATTTTTAGTATAATTTTAATTAGATTTGTAAATAATATATGTAAATTAATGAATAAAATGTTTGTTTTTGTTATTTTTGTTTTTAACTTAGTTTTATTTTCATTTTGTAAAGTTTTTGTAATTTTGTTAAGTCACGCCCTTGGTCACGCCCGTGTCCAAGGGCTAGTCCACTAATCCCTAACATTTTCTTTTACCTGTTCTTTTTCCAACTCAAACATCAAGTCACGCCCTCGCTCACGCCCGTGACCGAGGCCGTGTACCATGGTCACGCCCGTGTTGGATATCCATCCCAGATTCCAGCCATTTGAAGCATTTCATCCAAAAAATCAAAGTCACGGCCGTGACATTGCAGACACGCCCGTGACCCTCAATTCCTTCCAGAAGAACAAAGGACACGCCGCCCATCACGCCCAGCAGCCGACAGCACAATGCCGACATCGAACACGCCCGTGTTCCCTGGAACACGCCCATGTACTTCCAAGTCGCCGGTCAAGCCTTCCAGATGCCCGCCTGGATCCAGCTGTTCTGGCTATTCGCACCCCAAGCCGTGTCACGCCCTCAGACACGCCCGTGTCCGAGGGCGTGTAATCCAAATTTTTTTTCTATAAATAGCCAGATTCAGCTGAGTGCAAGGGTTCAAAATTTTGGGAGCTTCTTTTAAGGTTTTGTTCCATTTTGTTGATTTTTGGTGTTTTGTAATTTTTGTAATTTTGCACTTTCTCTCTCTAGTTTTGTAACCCCTTTTTTGATGGAAATAAATTAAGCTTGTTTTGTAATTATTGTCTCTCTTTGTTTTAGTGTGTGTGTGTTCTCTTTTTGTTCTTTTTATTTTTATTTTTAGTTTTATGTAATTTTGTATTTTTTGTTAAGTTGTCATTTTAATTTGGGTGTGTGTGTGTATGAGTGTAATTTTCTTGTTTTTAGTTTTGTTGTAATTTTTAGATGATTTCATATTAGTGTGTGTGAGTGTAGGAGGTTAATTAGTTTTTTGTTTTGTTTTGTTTTCATTTGTTCTTTTTACTTTCTTTTTGCTTTTTTGTAAGTGTGTGTGTGTGTATGAGAGTAAAATGTTGTTATTTTTATTTTCATTTTGTTATTAGTGTGTGTGAGTGTATGAGAATAGATTTTCTTTTCTTTTTAACTTAGTTTCATTATTGTTGTGTGTGTGAGTGTATGAGTTTAGATTTGTTTTATTTTAATTAGATTTCATTAACGTAGAGTGGGTGTGTGTATGAGTATAAAGTTTGCGCCTTTTTTGTAATCGAATAGTTTCCATTTCCGTCACGCATTTATTTCCCGCCTATCCGTTTGGATAGGACTTGCTCACGCATTTATTTCCCGCCTATCCGTTTGGATAGGACTTGCTCACGCATTTATTTCCCGCCTATCTGTTTGGATAGGACTTGCTCACGCATTTATTTCCCGCCTATCCGTTTGGATAGGACTTGCTCACGCATTTATTTCCCCTCTACCTATTTGGGTAGGGATCGCATTTCTTTAATTTCTACAATTTACAGCTTTCATTTTAATTCTGTAGAGTGTGTGCGTTTTCAATAGTGCGTCTTTTGTTTTTAATATAATTGCTTTTTGCTTAATTCCGCTACCCGCTCAATCGCTTATTATCGCCGTAGTTATCATTATCGTTTTATAAAACCCTAAAAAATTCTAAGCAAAACTACTTTTTAAATTAACGTTTTCGTTCTTTTTCTTTTCATCGCTTTTCTTGGTTTTTGCTAAACGCACACCAAGCCCGCGATAGTTATCATTTTCGTCACTAGCTTTTCTATAAAATCATAAAAATCAATTTCAAACTCTTTTCGATAAAATAATAGCGCGTTCCTAAGAAGTAGAAATAATTGATACGACCTTGGAAAAATACGACCTTGATATTTCAAAAGAAATATCCTATACTACTATCGATAAGGTCCACTTGCCTTTATTGATTTTAGTCCGGATAATTACATAAACCCAAAAGCTTTCTCTCTAAAGCACTTTTTAAAACTCTCTTTTAAAAACACTAAAAAATTTGTTGCAACACCTCTTTGGTTGTTGCAACTAGCTCAAGGTAAAAGAAGTTTTAAAACGCTCTTAACGAATTGTTGCAACTACTCAAAAAATTGTTGCAACAATATTTTCAAAAAGCTTTCAATTTTAATTTCAACATAAAGCCATTTTTCAATCTTTTCATTTAGCCTTCAGAGGACGCGGCCGAGGAGTAATCCTCGATATTTCGAAAGAGAAAGAGTCAGTTACTTCTATCCTTCGATAGGATAACGGGTAATTCCTCAAAGTAGAATTACTCGCGGGACTCTTCGAAAACGTCCGCCCAAGGTTGAATCGAAAAGAAAGAAAGAGCTTTCTTCTCTTTCTTCTCTCTTTCAAAGAGAGAGCAATCACAAACTAATTTTAACGTATCAAAAACCTTAGAAAAATGTTCTCCTAAAATTCCCATCTTTGGATATGATGTGTGGGTAATAGCCTATGTTTCAATTTTCAAGTCAATCCCATAACCCAATCAGAAGTTATTCAAGAAATGGTGGCTGTCCTACACTAGGGACTAGTCCCACCAAAATGGACCTATAGGGAGCTACAGAAATCCTTTTGGGGTGAAGTCAATTTTAAAATAAACAAGACTCCAAGAGCTACAACTTTCATGTTGGGCACTTTTTCATTTGAGGGCTTCTAGTATTTTTAATAATTAAAATGAAATACTGCAGGGAGTATGACAAAATGTGTTGGACAAGCCTCTGCGTTCGACGAAATCCGACCTTCGTTCGACGAACTCTGCTATGCGTTCGACGAACGCATTGCTTCAGTGCGCTCGACGAGATCCGACCTGCGTTCGATGAACTCTGCTCTGCGTCCGACGAACATCGTGATTCAGTGCGCTCGACGAAATCCGATCTTCGTTCGACAAATTAATTCCGTTCGACGAATTACTTCAGTTCAGCGAATTAATTCCATTCGACAAACTCCGGGGGCGGTTCGACGAACTCGACTATTTTATTTTATGTTTTTGGTGAATTAATTCTGTTCAACGAACTCCGGGGTCGGTTCGATGAACTCAACAATCAGTTCGATGAACACCAGAGTGTGTTCGACGAATGAATTCCGTTCGACGAACTCCGGGTTCCGTTCGACGAACTCAACTATTAGTTCGGTGAATTTCTTCTACTCAGATCGACGAATTAATTAAACAAGAATATAACATAATTAGGAAATAACATTATAACATATAACATAATCACGTAAATCTACTAATAACTGATCATGAGAAATCTGACGGTTCTTAGTCATCGTCCCCGTTGGACGGACGGTGCGTGACAGCCTGTCCTGGGCTTCTTTGTGGGATGATTTCCCGGCCACCTGTGCCGCTTCCCAGCCAGCCAATGCCACCACCACCTCCGTTGAGGTGGTGGCCGGCGATTGGGGGTGGTTGGCCGGCCGGAGGTGGTCGGAATTAGAGTTTAGAGGAGGGGAAAGATAGCTCAAAAGGAGCCCTTTCGGAAGCACGATCCGAGCCCAATTGAGCTCGGATCAAGCCCCAAATTATGAAAAGATCTAGCACTAAGGGAGAGGAGGCGGATCAGACCTGTGTGGGGCTTGGTGGTGCGTATTCTGGCGAGTTGCCATGGCCGGAGGTGGATCTTTTCGGCGCCATGTCGATCCTAGCTTCTGGTGCTCGATTTCTTCAGGGAAAGAGGGGGTTTCACTCCTTTCCAACCTCTGAAGATGTTAAAGGGGTCAATTGAGGCTAAGGGGGAGGAGTTACTTGGATTGCCATTAATGGCCATAAGTGAATGTTTCGGTTACACTTGGGGGAGTGAATCTGGGCATCAATGTGGCCGTGGAAGGGTTGAAAACTTCTCCTCTCCCCAAGGGGAGATGAATGGTGCCATTATTGGAGGAGATGGAAGGTTTCCTCTTCCTCTCCATTAACTCCTCCTTCCTTCTCTCTATTTCAAGTTAGGCTCTCTCTTTCTCCTGGCCGACTCTCTTCAAATTGGATGGCCAACTCAGCAGCATTCAATCCCCATGAGGTGGTGGACCACACCAATTGGGTCTAGCTCAAGTGGATTGGGTTTAATTTGGGGAAATTGGGTTATCTTGACCTAATTTAGTACAAAGTTGACTTTGGTCAAATTGACCAATTGGGTTGACCCCAATGGGTGGCTTCGGATCCAATGGCCTCCCTTAACTGTTAGGAAGGTGTACGTGGAGCCAATTTGGCAGGGTGAGGGTGAGTTGCCCCTTAATGTGGCACTTTGACCAAAATTAGGGCTAAGGTTGACTTAGGGTAAATTGGCCAATTTAGAGGTCCCATGTAACATCCCCCAAACTGCTAGGCCCCTAGAGAATTTTTGTCATGACAAGTCATGACAAAAATAGGATAAGTGACATCGGGCACTAGGATGACCAGTTGGAAGGAGTGAAGAACCCATGGTGTGCACTCAGCCACCATGGGCTACCCTAGTGTAAAGTGGACTGAAAGAGCCTAAAGCACCTTGGCATCACACATAGCCATGGAGATCCCCTAGGATGGATCAAGTGCAGAAAGTGGGCCAAAGAGGCCCCATGAACTCATTAAGATAGGAAGGAATGCATTTTGGGGTGCATATAACAAATCTTGATGGCCTAGCCTAGGGGTGACAAACAGACTCCAAAAAGCCAACCTAACCTCACCATGACCCCCATGACCATCCAAGGAGGTGAGTGGACCACTAGGGACCCTTGAGGCCAATCAAATTGGTCAAATTGACCAAAAGTCAACTTTAGGCCACTTAGGTCAAACCTCCATAAATAAGGGCAATTGAACTCCAACTGATCAAATTGGACCCACCCTCACATGGAATCCTCCCCAGGGGACCTAATGGATCCAAAAGCCCCATCATAGGGCCATCAATTTGGGGAAATTGAGCCAATTTCTAAAAAGCCCCAAATTGACCTAAATGTGCTAAAAGCCCAAATGGATCTCCAATTGACCTAGTGTGATCAAATTGATCACCCCTAAATAATAAGGGGAGTAAATGAGACCCAAATGAACCAAAGTGCACAGTCAATTTGGAATATTAGGGCAAAACCACCAAAATGCCCAAATTGCCCTAATGAGCAATTTTGTGCAATTAAACCCCATATGACCCCACCATGGCTCAATTCTTCTTAGAGTAGGTCCATATGGTCTTAGAAAACAATGTGGTTCAGTCATATTGAATGGGGTGAGCTAGGGTCAAGCCCAAACCCAAAAGCCCCAATTTGCCCTATTTGGGTCAAGTGAGCCAAACTCAAGCTAGGTGGACTTAACCCAACCCAGCCTTAGATCCTTTGGGCTCAATCCCACCTAATCAAGCCCACAGGAGGGCTGGTTTGCCTAGAGCCCAATTGGGCCCAAGGGGGAGCTTCACCAAGGGGTGGCCGGCCACCTCCAAGCATGAATTTAAGAGGAATTCATGGAGGAGTGGCCACTTGGCCACCACTCCTTAAATCCTGGCATGCCCACAGCCCTCCCAAGGAGATTCCAGCAGAAATTGGGCTGAGCTGGCTGCTGTTGAGAGGAGGGAGGAGAAAGCTCCACCAAGTGGCCAACCACATTAATGGCTATGCTCCAAGAAAATTCAAATGGGCTCGTTTTTCCCCCTCCTCTGGCATCAATTCAAGCTCAGGAATAATTTCCTGATGAGCTGGAGGCCTACAACTGGCTGGCTGGGGCGGTGGCAGCATAGAAGAAATCACCCTCTTCAATGGCTGTTAACAAAAGGAGCATCCTTAGCCGAAATGGACCCCTCCATCAGCTCCAAAGCACTCCTGGCAGTCGAAACCAAACTTTACTTCATTCTTTTTGCTGGCGAAATGAGATCGGGAGGTGGAACTCAAGCAAGCTCGACGACCATGGCAAGATAGGGATCCCTTCAACCTCAAGCCCAAAGTCAAGCAAGTTCCTTTCCCCCTCCTCCTGTGCTAGCATCTCTTCTCTCCCCCTGTCGATTTGAGCCATGCAATGGCGATTTCACTTGAGTTTTTCCACGTTCCTAGCCGCAAAAATGAAAGGTGTCGGAGCCCTACTCCGGCCACCCCAGCCCAATCGGACACCACCAGTCGACAACCCTATGTCGACTGGTGGTGGTGGCTTAGGCGTTTCGCCGGAAACTGCCGGGATTCGCCGGAAGCGAGCCCGCAAAATGGCTCAGGCGCGGGAAATCTGGGCCGTTGGCTCATCGGGGAAGACAATCCCGTGGCCGTTGGATGGCGCGCTTATCCTTATACGCAACCCAAATTAATTAATCTAATATATTTCATATGATATGTCACACTTGCTACAGCCACCTAAAATAATTATTTAAAAATACTTCCTCTCATTTTCTGAGGAAACTTTGAACATCAATGTGGTAGCCCTTGGGCTCTAGAATTTTTAGAAATTTAGATCACCCCAAAAGGACCACTGTAGCTCCCTCAGCACCATTTTTGGTGAGACATATATATAAGTGTATTTTGTTAAGTTAAATAATTTGTACAGAACTTGCATGTTGATTTTACCTAGGTTAGGCTCACTTCTGGAGGTAGTGATCAACATGAAAATTGTAGATCTTGAGGTTACCTTTAAGATGCCACTAACTTCATGTCATTTGGTCAAGTGTAGCTCCTTTTAGGCCATTTTTGGTGGGACATATATAAAGGGCATTTTGATTAAGATAAATAATTGGTAACATAACTTGCATGTTGATTTTACTTAGGTTAGGATCATTTCTGGAGGAAGTGACCAACATGACAATTGTAGATCTTCAAGATACCTTTAATGTTCCACTGATTTCATGTCATTTGGATCCCTGTAGCTACCTCAACACCATTTTTGGTGAGACATGTACATAAGTGTATTTTGTTAAGTTAAATAATTTGTACAGAACTTGCATGTTGATTTTACTTAGGTTAGGATCATTTCTGGAGGAAGTGACGAACATAACAATTGTAGATCTTGAATTTACCTTTAAAATTCCACTTATATCATGTCATTTGGATCCCTGTAGCTCCCTCAGCACCATTTTTGGTGAGACATGTACATAAGTGTATTTTGTTAAGTTAAATAATTTGTACAGAACTTGCATGTTGATTTTACTTAGGTTAGGATCATTTCTGGAGGAAGTGACCAACATAATAATTGTTGATCTTGCCGTTACCTTTAAAATGCCACTAATTTCATATCATTTGGATCCCTTTAGCTCCCTCAGCACCATTTTTGGTGAGACATGTACATAAGTGTATTTTGTTAAGTTAAATAATTTGTACAGAACTTGCATGTTGATTTTACTTAGGTTAGGATCATTTCTGGAGGAAGTGACCAACATAACAATTGTAGATCTTGAAGTTACCTTTAAAATTCCACTAATTTCATGTCATTTGGATCCCTGTATCTCCCTCAGCACCATTTTTG
Organism: Dactylorhiza incarnata; assembly: GCA_033032865.1. Taxonomy (NCBI): domain Eukaryota; kingdom Viridiplantae; phylum Streptophyta; class Magnoliopsida; order Asparagales; family Orchidaceae; genus Dactylorhiza; species Dactylorhiza incarnata. The sequence goes on from JAWHQI010000015.1 coordinate 12,455,381, forward strand.
GTGAGACATGTACACAAGTGTATTTTGTTAAGTTAAATAATTTGTACAGAACTTGCATGTTGATTTTACTTAGGTTAGGATCATTTCTGGAGGAAGTGACCAACATAACAATTGTAGATCTTGAAGTTACCTTTAAAATTTCACTGATTTCATGTCATTTGTATCCCTGTAGCTCCCTCAGCACCATTTTTGGAGAGACATGTATATAAGTGTATTTTGTTAAGTTAAATAATTTGTACAGAACTTACATGTTGATTTTACCTAGGTTAGGCTCATTTCTGGAGGTAGTGATCAACATGAAAATTGTAGATCTTGAGGTTACCTTTAAGATGCCACTGACTTCATGTCATTTGGTCAAGTGTAACTTCTTCTAGGCCATTTTTGGTGTGACATATATAAAGGGCATTTTGATTAAGATAAATAATTGGTAACAGAACTTGCATGTTCATTTTGCTTAGGTTAGGAGTATTTCTGGAGGAAGTGACCAACATAACAATTGTAGATCTTGAAGTTACCATTAAAATTCCACTAAAATCATGTCATTTGGATCCCTGTAGCTCCCTCAGCACCATTTTTGGTGAGACATATATATAAGTGTATTTTGTTAGGATAAATAATTTGTACAGAACTGGCATGTGGATTCTTCCTAGGTTAGTCTCATTTCTGGAAGCAGTGACCAACATGAATATTGTAGATCTTGAGGTTACCTTCAAAATTCCACTGACTTCATGTCATTTAGTCAAGTGTAGCTCCTCTTAGGCCACTTTTAGTGAGACATGTATAAAAGTGTATCTGGTGTGTTTAGTGATTTTGGCTCATGCAAATGCTTTGAAATTTTGTCCATGCCTCAGATATGATATCAACCACCTCTAGTTAAGAATTCAACTCATGTGCATGAGTGGATTTCTCTGAACTTCAAGTTGAAGTTTTGGACTTAAGGGTGTAGGAAAAATTGCGGTGCATTTAGCAAGAATGTAATAAATGATAATTAAGGATAAATACACATTGGATTAATATGAGACTTAGGACCTGGTGCTTTTAGACCAATATTGAGCTATAGTAATTTTCCCAGGATTTATTGAAGCCTTAACATGGTACTTGCAGTGTAAATCACTATTTGCACCCCATTTGTTTTAATTAGAAATTATGATTAAATACTCCTTGGAAAAATGTGAAACTTAGGTTTTGAGGTTTCCAACCAATATTATGTTACAGTGAATTTATCAGAATTTATGGAGATCATTAGTTGACAATCGATGTATAAATCACTATTTGCATATCTTCTATTTTAAATAGAAACTATGATTTAAGATTCCCTAGAGAATTTATGAAATTAGGATTTTGAGGTTGTTAGATCACTACTCATTGCGAACCTATGGTAATAATTGGAACTCATTTGAATATGATGTGATCAAGATTGCACCATAGGAGTCAAATCTAGCTCAATCTTATTTTGGTCTGCGAATAGTAAAACAGATTTATATGATTTAGACCACCACAGACTTCACACATAGAACTGTTAACTCTTTGATTATTATGAAGGCTCAGATTATTTGGAAGAGCATCTCTAAGGGCATCATGGGAAATTAGGGTTGGGGTGCGTTTAGCAAAGCTATAAGTGTAGGAATTTACAATGACAAGAAAAGGAAGTTAGACCTCGTCAAGGACCCCACAAACAACTCATCAGTGTTAAACGATTACATGGAAGTAAAACTACCCTTAGCCGGGTGAGCCATCTTAAGGTAAAAAAACTCAAGGGCGAAGTCGAGAAGTATCTAGGGCAAACCCTGGATTAAGGATGACGAAGAATAGGAGTGTGGGTCCAAGTAAGGTTGAGAATGCTAATTGAATGTGTGCAGTTCCTCGGTGAAGAAGGGAACTCGAGCTTAGAATGTGACGATGGGAGAGTCAGCACCAGGTCACAATTGGTGGTGTTGGAGTTCAAAAGAACTCCCCCACTCCTAAGAGCCAAGTTTAACTCATCTTAGAGATTTAATGTAATTGGAGAGGATAATGGGGATCAAGTAAAAAGGGGTAGATACCAACAAGATTAAGTGCCTTGGGAAGAGGAAGTTCGGGGTGTCAGCCCGCCACACTTCCTAGTACCGCTGCGAGCCCCTCACCGGGTAACCCTTCGAAAATCCAAGGCTAACCCTAAAGCTTCTAAGATCAACCAAATTATAAACAAGACTAGTTAAGTAGGAGAACTTGATAAATTATCTTTCATCCCAAATCGGATCGGGTTATAAGAGGGATTGGAATAGTCCTGCGAGCGGTAGGCTCGAGATATAAGGAAGGACTGGGATAGTCCTGCGAGCGGTAAGCTCGAGATATAAGGAAGGACTGGGATAGTCCTGCGAGCGGTAGGCTCGGGTTATATGAGAAGGACTGGGATAGTCCTACGAGTGGTAGGCTCGAGATATAAGGAAGGACTGGTGTAATCTAGCGAGCGGTAGGCTCGTAATTTAAATATAAGACTAGTGTAGTCTAGCGAGCGGTATGCTCGTAGTTTAAATATAAGACTAGTGTAGTCTAGCGAGCGGCATGCTCGTTGTTTAAATATAAGACTGGTGTAGTCTAGCGAGTGGTTGGCTCGTAGTTTAAATATAAGACTGGTGTAGTCTAGCGAGCGGTAGGCTCGTAGTTTAAACATAAGACTAGTGTAGTCTAGCGAGCGGTAGGCTCGTAGTTTAAATATAAGACTAGTGTTATCTAGCGAGCGGCAGACTCGTAGTTTAAATATAAGACTGGTGTAGTCTAGCGAGTGGTAGGCTCGTAGTTTAAATATAAGACTGGTATACTCTGGCGAGCGGTAGACTCTACTTTATAAATGTTGATGTAGAATTGCGAGCTGGAGGCTCGGTAGTAAATGGCTAATACATGCTGCTTGTGTATAAGATGTGGTGGGTCTTCGGTTCTGTCTTAGTCGTCACACCGACAGCAGTTCGTTGACTCGGCAGTGCTAGTGGTCTTATGGGGGCCAGGTTGTCTTATGTGCATCCGACGGGACGGATTCCCTAAACCCTGCCTGGCCAATTCAGTTTAGTACGCAGGAGCTCGTGAGTACCGGGTACCGGTATCACAGCATACGTTAGGGCCTAGGTCTGGTAGTGTGACTTACCAACCTAGGTGAGGAGACACCCGCTCCTCTGCCACCGTTTGACCACGACGGGTGGTGCCCGAGAGGTTAGCTACCTCCAAAAAGTGGGAACTAAAGGTCTGTACGTACAAAGTCGCGTGTGTGAGTTGCATGTGTATGAAATAATAATACAAACATTGCATCATTGCATTGCACATCATAGCATAACATTTCTGCACAAACAGAGACCTCATCGTATAAATCAGTATGGGCTCTTTTATACGATGAGTTTACTACTTGCCAAATCCCTTAGCTTATGTGCTTTTGTGTGTGCATATAAGTTAAGGTTACTTTCGTAGCTGCTCTTATTTCTTATACCCGCTCTTTTACTTATACCTCTCTTTACTTATTGCCTTTATACATATTCCTGCTAGGGTAGAAATGTTTTCATTACTTGTTTAGTATCTATAGTCTTGCTAGTCTCGCCACTTTCACCTGCTTTTGAATTACCCTTTGATGTCCTCCGCTTCCTCCTCCCGCACGGTGCCTAGGAGTCGCGGGTGGAGGCGGTGAGGAATATGCTGAGTCTTATAGACTGACGGTCGGTGGACCTCATCATTTTAGGGATAATGCATCGGAACAGTGGGACCCCGTAGCCGTAGCTACAGATGCATGAAGACAGAGTTGATAGCTTCCGCATAGATGTAGAGTGAGAGTGATTGTTGCACTATATTTGAACATGTACTGGGCGTAAGCCCTTATTCTTTTAGTTCTTTCTCATCGTGGACATTGTAATCATGTATTATGATAAATATATAACGTTATTTTGTGGACTTGTTTCATTTATTACTTCAATTACTGTGATTATGGTTGGCCTGGATGATGATGAATAGCCGGCAGGATCGGCGTCTTGTGGCGGAGACCATTGGGTGTAATGGTGTCACCGTAAGACAGCGGTTCTGGGCGGTAAGACTCGGGAAATTAGGGTTGGAGTGCGTTTAACAAAGCTATAAGTGTAGGAATTTACAATGACAAGAAAAGGAAGTTAGACCTCGTCAAGGGCCCCACAAACAACTCATCAGTGTTAAACGATTACATGGAAGTAAAACTACCCTTAGCCGGGTGAGCCATCTTAAGGTAAAAAAACTCAAGGGTGAAGTCGAGAAGTATCTAAGGCAAACCCTGGATTAAGGATGACGATGAATAGGAGTATGGGTCCAAGTAAGGTTGAGAATGCTAATTGAATGTGTGCAGTTCCTCGGTGAAGAAGGGAACTCGAGCTTAGAATGTGACGGGAGAGTCAGCACCCGGTCACAATTGGTGGTGTTGGAGTTCAAAAGAACTCCCCACTCCTAAGAGCCAAGTTTAACTCATCTTAGAGATTTAATGTAATTGGAGAGGATAATTGGGATCAAGTAAAAAGGGGTTGATACCAACAAGATTAAGTGCCTTGGGAAGAGGAAGTTCGGGGTGTTAGCCCGCCACACTTCCTGGTACCGTCGCAAGCCCCTCACCGGGTAACCCTCTGGAAATCCAAGGCTAACCCTAAAGCTTCTAAGATCTACCAAATTATAAACAAGACTAGTTAAGTAGGAGAACTTGACAAGTTATCTTTCATCCCAAACCGGATCGGGTTATAAGAGGGACTGGAATAGTCCTGCGAGCGGTAGGCTCGAGATATAAGGAAGGACTGGGATAGTCCTGCGAGCGATAAACTCGAGATATAAGGAAGGACTGGGATAGTCCTGCGAGCGGTAGGCTCGGATTATATGAGAAGGACTGGGATAGTCCTGCGAGCGGTAGGCTCGAGATATAAGGAAGGACTGGTGTAGTCTAGCGAGCAGTAGGCTCGTAATTTAAATATAAGACTAGTGTAGTCTAGCGAGCTGTAGGCTCGTAGTTTAAATATAAGACTATTGTAGTCTAGCGAGCGGCAGGCTCGTAGTTTAAATAAAAGACTGGTGTAGTCTAACGAGCGGTAGGCTCGTAGTCTAAATATAAGACTGGTGTAGTCTAGCGAGCGGTAGGCTCGTAGTTTAAACATAAGACTAGTGTAGTCTAGCGAGCGGCAACCTCGTAGTTTAAATATAAGACTGGTGTAGTTTAGCGAGCGGTAGGCTCGTAGTTGAAATATAAGACTGGTATAGTCTGGCGAGCGGTAAGCTCTACAATATAAATGTTGATGTAGAATTGCGAGCTGGAGGCTCGGTAGTAAATGGCTAATACATGTTGCTTGTGTATGAGATGTGGTGGGTCTTCGGTTCTGTCTTAGTTGTCGCACCGACAGCAGTTCATTGACTCGGCAGTGCTAGTGGTCTTATGGGGGCCAGGTTTTCTTCTGTGCGTCCGACGGGACGGATTCCCTAAACCCTGCCTGGCCAATTCAGTTTAGTACGCAGGAGCTCGTGAGTACCGGGTACCCGTATCACAGCGTACGTTAGGGCCTAGGTCTGGTAGTGTGACTTACCCACCTAGGTGAGGAGACGCCCGCTCCTCTGCCACCGTTTGACCACGACGAGAGGTGCCCGAGAGGTTAGCTACCTCCGAAAAGTGAGAACTAAAGGTATGTACATATAGAGATGCGTGTGTGAGTTGCATGTGTATGAAATAATAATACAAACATTGCATCATTGCATTGCACATCATAGCATAGCATTTCTGCACAAACAGAGACCTCATCGTATAAATTAGTATAGGCTCGTTTATACGATGAGTTTACTACTTGCCAGATCCCTTAGCTTATGTGTTTTTGTGTGTGCATATAAGTTAAGGTTACTTTATTAGCTGCTCTTATTTCTTATACCCGCTCTTTTACTTATACCGCTCTTTACTTATTGCCTTTATATATACTCCTGCTAGTGTAGAGATGTTTTCAATACTTGTTTAGTATCTATATACTTGCTAGTCTCGCCACTGTCACCTGCTTTTGAATTACCCTTTGATGTCCTCCGCTTCCTCCTCCCGCACGGTGCCTAGGAGTCGCGGGTGGAGGCGGTGAGAAATATGCTGAGTCTTATAGACTGACGGTCGGTGGACCTCATCATTTTAGGGATGATGCGTCGGAACAGTGGGACCCCGTACAGTAGGACAGAATGAAGCAGAGAAGACACTACACGGCGTCGTAGCCGCAACTACAGATGCATGAAGACAGAGTTGATAGCTTCCGCATAGATGTAGAGTGAGAGTGATTCTTGCACTATATTTGAACATGTACTGGGCGTAAGCCCTTATTCTTTTAGTTCTTTCTCATCGTGGGCATTGTAATCATGTATTATGATAAGTATATAACGTGATTTTGTGGACTTGTTTCATTTATTACTTCAATTACTGTGATTATGATTGGCCTGGATGATGATGAATAACTGGCAGGATCGGCATCTTGTGGCGGCGACCATTGGGTGTAGTGGTGTCTCCGCAAGACGGCAGTTCTGGGCAGTAAGAAAAAAAAGAGGGTTTACAAACTGGTATCAACTTAGCCGACTTTCGATCCAAATAAAAGAAGTCCACAAACCCTGGGCCACCCCGCTCGAGCTAGTTTAAGGACAAACTAGCAGCGGAAGCAGTGGTGTGCCCATATGGGAAATCACATAACTGTGTCCACTTAACGATGAGATTAGGCCAACCTGACTAGTACACCGAATCAGTTTGACTTAGCAAGACATCTCATAAGGTATCATAGTCCAACATCAACCTCAAGTATATTTTGACCAAGAAGTTGGATACCCCCAAAGTGACTAAAAGAAGGAGTTGAAAGCGTGTGTAAGTGTTCGGGGCTTACTCCCCGATATACCCACGTCACTTCCTAAGTGATATTAACACCCCTCACACAAACAAATAGGACAATCTTAGGTGGATTTGGTGCTTGCGATTGTACTATCAGATTAGTAGGAGACTTGTAAGGCTTTATTTATGTGCTTAGAAGCTAATACTCCACACTTCCACTCTCGAAAAATCATCACAAAGAAAGGATGTCAAATGTGGAATGAGAATTCCAACTTAGAGACGACCACTTAATAGGCACACGATCCTTGGAAAGTTGAGGTAAATGGCATTTTGAGGGTAGAGAACCTTACCATATACACAAATCTCAAGGACTGTATACCCATAAGGATTATGTAAATACATGAGATGTACAAATTTTCGTATATAAGAAACTCATCACAAGATTTACGGGAGGCTAATCTTGTTTCTTCATTTATTGGATCACTATGACGTTAACTTGGGTGGTTTTGGAAACATAAAAGTCTCTGTAATACAACTCCCCGTGCACCTATTTTGGTGCAGGGTATATAAAGTGAACCCTAGACCCAAATCTGTGTGCCCCACAATCTGACTTATCCAAATAATCTGAATTTTACACTGTACATGTAAATTTAGTACGATACATATGTTGTCCAAGAATCAGAATTTTGGAGATAAAGTTCTATGGATTTGGAAATGATTTCATCACATACGATTGTGGTAGACCTAAGGCTTAATGGAAACCAATCCACTCAAACCTTTTATGGATGGTATGTCTCGGAAAGAAAGGTCCCTGATAAGAAAATATTTTACGCGACGTAGGAGGCAAGCGCACCTATCGTGTGTAGTATATACGATTTAGAAAAATCATATCAAGGTCGTATTTAGTCCTGGGTCCCGTCGAGTATTGTTACTTCGAGCTAACTGCTATTGTTTTATCGGATTAAAAATAAGTGATGAAAGTGATAATTAAAAACAAAAACAAAAATGATAACATAACGATAATAACAAAAATGATAACAATCGCGGGCTTGGTGTGCGTTTAGCAAAAACCAAGAAAAGCGATAGAAAAGACAAAAAGGACGCACTAAATTAAAACGCACACACTCTACGAAATTGAAATGAAAGCGATAAATTGCAGGAATTAAAGAAATGCAATCCCTACCCAAATAGGTAGAGGGGAAATAAATGCGTGAGCAAGTTCCACCCAAACGGATAGACGGGAAATAAATGCAGGACGAGTCCTATCCAAATGGATAGGAGGGAAATAAATGCATTGCAATAATGAAATAAAACTAAGCTATTAAACGAAATAACGAAAACAAAAACACGAATTAAAAAAAGGTGATGACAACGAAAAAAATGACGGGAACGAAAACGATTAAAACATAAAACAACAAAAACACGAATAATAAAAACATAAAGTGAAAATACGAAAACGAAGAAAGCATTACGAGAGAAAAACGCTCGCTTTGAAGCGATTTTAAACGCAGCCCGAATATCCCATTTTAAACTACCGTGTCAAGGAAGAAAAGAATGAAAAATTATGACGACGCATAAATTCGAATCTAAGCGAGAAAACCGATTTTATGGCGACGAATAAATCTAGCTAAAGAAAGAAAAATTGCGAAAATTGAAGTGCGGAAATAAAGCTAAGTTATGAATTGAAATACGGTGCAGAAATAAAGCTAAGTTATGAATTGAAATACGGTGCAGAATATGAAATTGCAGAATTTGAAATTACGCTACGAATGCACGAAAAAACTAAATTTATTTATTGCCATAATAACGGGGTTTACAGGAAATAAAATTACAAAATTAAAAACATTTAACTTCAACATTTATATTACAAAAAGAAAATAAAATAAACACCTAATTAAAAAAGAAAATAAAAAATTTTCAAATTACACGCCCTCGGACACGGGCGTGTCTGAGGGCGTGACACGGCTTGGGGTGCGAATAGCCAGAACAGCTGGATCCAGGCGGGCATCTGGAAGGCTTGACCGGCGACTTGGAAGTACACAGGCGTGTTCTAAGGAACACGGGCGTGTTCGATGTCGGCAGTGTGCTGTTGGCTGCTGGGCGTGACACCTGGCGTGTCCTTTGGTCTTCTGGAAGCTTTGTTGAGTCACGGCCTCGGTCACGGGCGTGACCCGATCACGGCCGTGACATTGGGCGTGACATTGACATTTGGGCTCGAATCTGGCTGAACATCCAACACGGGCGTGACCAAGTACACGGCCTCGGTCACGGGCGTGACCGAGGGCGTGACTTGATGTTTGAGCTGGAAAAAAGACAGAATGAAAATTATCAGAAATTATTGAACACGCCCTTGGACACGGGCATGTCCGAGGGCGTGACTTAACAAAATTACAGAAATTTTATAAAATGAAAATAAAACTAAGTTAAAAACAAAAATAACAAAAACAAACATTTTATTCATTAATTTACATATATTATTTACAAATTTAATTAAAACTATACTAAAAACTATATAGAAAAATGCGTATATTTTCTATTTATCAGTCCCTGGAGGAATTTGAGGCCATTTGGACCCCTACATATTGGTGGGTCCCACATGCAAGACCAAGGTAGCTTAAGATAATACCCATGTTGTTACACACATAGAGTTTTATGGATAAGAATTATTTCCTTGGTCAACTCTCTTGAAATTCGACACATGTACTTATTATCAAGAGATCTTTCATCTCTGAAGGAATCAAAACCTTTGAGGATTGAGTCCCGTAGGAAATTAGGGTTTGTGAACTCTTGTTACATTAAGCAGTATTGAGAATTCCAGGGTCATGTTCCCCTAGATCAGTATAAAAATCTGGAATATTATAGAAATGAGTAGATAGACTCGTGGTCTCCATTAAACTTCTGAAAATTTTATTATAATTAACTATTGATTAGTTAACCTACTTCCTTCACGAAAAGGGTTTTGCACCCTTAGCCACATAATTAATCTTCTGGAGTTATTTTAAAGAGGAAAACAATGAATTTATGTTGAATACTGTCTTGGATCATGATTAGTCTCTTAAAATTATGTTAAACCTATTGGCCCATGATAACTGATACTTGGTGTACTAATTGGGGACCCCCACAGTTATGAAGGAAATAAGAATGAGGCTAAAAATAATTATGACATTATGAAGAGTTGAAATTTGTAAATTGTCGCATACAAGACTTGGGGAATGATTTAGAGATCAATTCACGACATATTTACGATATTTGATTCATAGGTGAAAGGTCTCGTGCAAAATTTGAGCTTGTTTTGCGTTTAACAAAAATGAGGACCTTGGGTGCACTTCAAGAGTTAATTTTGGAGGATTTACAATATATGAACTTTATGAGCATTGGAATTGATGACTCATATGAATCTAGGTACCAGAACTAAGCTTGATTATTACTAGAGTATCCTTTTAATTTAGTAAATGACCATGATGTGTTTACATTTACTAAATATCATTTCGGATCTTAGAAGCATATTAAACGATGACGTAAAATATTAAAAGAATGACGATGTCATGAAAATTAGGAGAATTAATATTGCCCAAGCCATAAGCATATCATGACCTTGGATGACAAGTCTAAATTCTAATTGCAAACACCTAGCAAATAAGGGTACAGACATCATATTATGGATTATAAGACTCAGTGGATTCCTACACTCGCCTTGTGAATATGCAACTTTACTTCAACTTATGTCCTCCCTCCACTATATATATCTTCATCAAACTGATAAATATTTAGGGACACCCAGGAAAAAAAACTTGGTTACGGACGAAGTAAGATTTAACGAAAAGTGCACTTGGGAGAAAACTGAGGATGAGGCGATGTTAACTAGACCTAACCGTTTCCAATATTAATTGGGAGTCATAGTGCACAAAAACTAAAAATAAACCAGCATATCCTAAAATCTAACTCCCGCAGACCTAACCTAAATTTCAGGGACGAAATTGTTTCTTCGTTTATTGGGATTTGTAACATCCCCCAAATTGCTAGGCCCCTAGAGAATTTTTGTCATGACAAGTCATGATAAAAATAGGATAAGTGACACCGGGCACTAGGATGACCAGTTGGAAGGAGTGAAGAACCCATGGTGTGCACTCAGCAACCATGGGCTACCCTAGTGTAAAGTGGACTGAAAGAGGCTAAAGCACCTTGAGCATCACACATAGCCATGGAGATCCCCTTGTTGGACATGTGTGTCACATCCCTTTGTTTGAGAATAACAAATCCCATATTGTATTTGATATTGCTTGTCGTGTGTTTATAGTGTGCAGGAACTATAGGTGCAATACTCCACAGGTATAAAGCAACTTGGAACAGTCATTTGAAAGGAGCAGCGCTATCGCCAGTGCTACCGCTACCGCCAGCGCTATCGCTAGTGCTACCGCTATCGCCAGCACTACCGCCAGCGCTATTGCTACCGCCAGGCGTTATCTCGAGTTCGTGCACGCGACGATTTCGTAACCGCTACCATTTCCGCTACCGCCAGCGCTATCGCTACCGCCAGGCGCTATCTCCAGTTCGTGCATAGCGCCACGCCACCGACGGTTTCGCAACCGCTCCACACGAACGCTACCGCCAGCGCTAGCCACTACCGCAGGCGCTAGCTCCAAGTTCTATAAAATGGTGGGCTCTCTCTCGTTTTGGTCAGAGAATCCAGAGAGGTTGCTTGTGCCACAACTCCAGTGCTGTTCTGCTGCCGAAGATGGATCTCCCACGAAAAGCTTAAGGAGAATTCTGGAGGAGGACTATATCACGCTACATTCGAAGGATGACCGCTTCTACCTCGCTCATACTACATCGATCCTTCATCCTCATCTTCAGAAATCTCATATAGGGAGTTTTACTATTGTTATCTTTATTTTCATTCCATACTTTCTTTGTAACCGTTTAGTTAATTCGCCTTGTGTTGGCGACTAGGTCTGGGTAGGACTTAGGTGGAAATTCACCTTGTGTTGGCGACTAGGTCTAGGTGATTAGATCTAGGGGGTGCTCGAGGCCATATCCGGGGAAAGATTGGCTAGAGCGGCTTGAGGCCTTATCCAGGGAAGGATATGCTAAAGTCAACCGGTTCGTGGGGATACGAGTCGATATAGAAAAGGAAAAATTATTTTCATATGTACGCCTCCGATTTCTAGCGATATTGAAATCAATTTTTGTAAACACCTTTTTTATATAAATACAATCATGTCTCTATTTGTGTTTACTTGATTTCTCTCCTTTGGCGTTATCTTTAATATATTGGTTACAAAGCTTTAAATTCAATTCACTTTAACTAAATTGTTTGTTTTCAATCTCTTAATCATTAAACAATTTAGTACTTATTTCTAAAGATGAAAATTATGATATTCTCACAAATTAGCTAAATTGTTATTTTGCCTTTCTCATATTATAAAACAATTTAGTAATTTCCATAGAATTATAAAAAGATTTTTAATTCCCTTATTCACCCCCCTCTAAGGGCGCCGTAAGATCCAACAACCCTAGGATGGATCAAGTGCACAAAGTGGGCCAAAGAGGCCCCATGAACTCATTAAGATAGGAAGGAATGCATTTTGGGGTGCATATATCAAATCTTGATGGCCTAGCCTAGGGGTGACCAACAGACTCCAAAAAGCCAACCTAACCTCACCATGACCCCCATGACCATCCAAGGAGGTGAGTGGACCACTAGGGACCCTTGAGGCCGATCAAATTTACCAAAAGTCAACTTTAGGCCACTTAGGTCAAACCTCATTAAATAAGGGCAATTGAACTCCAACTGATCAAATTGGACCCACCCTCACATGGCATCATCCCTAGGGGACCTAATGGACCCAAAATCCCCATCCTAGGGCCATCAATTTGGGGAAATTGCGCCAATTTCTAAAAAGCCCCAAATTGACCTAAATGTGCTAAAAGCCCAAATTGATCTCCAATTGACCTAGTGTGATCAAATTGATCACACCTAAACACTAAGGGGAGTAAATGAGACCCAAATGAACCAAAGTGCACAGTCAATTTGGAATATTAGGGCAAAACCACCAAAATGCCCAAATTGCCCTAATAAGCAATTTTGTGCAATTAAACTCCATATGACCCCACCATGGCTCAATTTTTCTTAGAGTAGGTCCATAGGGTCTCAGAAAACAATGTGGGTTAGTCACATTGAATGGGATGAGCTAGGGTCAAGCCCAAAAGCCCCAATTTGCCCTATTTGGGTCAAGTGAGCCAAACTCAAGCTAGGTGGACTTAACACAACCCAACCTTAGAACCATTGGGCTCAATCCCACCTAATCAAGCCCACAGGAGGGCTGGTTTTCCTAGAGCCCAATTGGGCCCAAGGGGGAGCTTCACCAAGGGGTGGCCGGCCACCTCCAAGCATGAATTCATGAGGAATTCATGGAGGAGTGGCCACTTGGCCACCACTCCTTAAATCCTGGCATGCCGACAGCCCTCCCAAGGAGATTCCATCAGAAATTGGGCAGAGCTGGCTACTGTTGAGAGGAGGGAGGAGAAAGCTCCACCAAGTGGCCGGCCACATTAATGGCTAAACTCCAAGAAAATTCAAATGGGCTCATTTTTCCCCCTCCTCTGGCATCAATTCAAGCTCAGGAATAATTTCCTGATGAGCTGGAGGCCTGCAACTGGCTAGCTGGGGCGGTGGCACCATAGAAGAAATCTCCCTCTTCAATGGTTGTTAACAAAAGGAGCATCCTTAGCCAAAATGGACCCCTCCATCAGCTCCAAAGCACTCCTGGCAGTCGAAACCAAACTTTACTTCATCCTTTTTGCTGGAGAAACGAGATCGAGATGTGGAACACAAGCAAGCTCGACGACCATGGCAAGCTCGGGATCCCTTCAACCTCAAGCCCGAAGTCAGGCAAGATCCTTTCCCCCTCCTCCTGTGCTAGCATCTCTTCTCTCCCCCTGTCGATTTGAGCCATGCAATGACGATTTCACTTGAGTTTTTCCATGTTCCTAGCCGCAAAAACGAAAGGTGTCGGAGCCCTACTCCGGCCACCCCAGCCCAATCGGACACCAATAGTCGACAGCCCTATGTGGACTGGTGGTGGTGGTTTAGGCGTTTCGTCAAAAACTGCCGGGATTCGCCGGAAGTGAGCCCACAAAATTGTTGGAACACTGTCTTCCGCATCTCCTAGGTTTGAGAATAACAAATCCTATGTGTATTTGATCTGGTGTGTTCAAGTGTGCAGGTTAACATAGTCCATATGAATCAAGGAGTACTCATGATGTCTGCCCCCAAAATTGAGGCCAAAATTCGAACAAGCTCCCTAGCGCCGGCGGCAGCGATAGCGCCCGGCGCTAGCATTGATTAGCTCGATTCCGGCGGCATTTTTAGAAGGAGCTAGCGCCCGGCGGTAGCTACTAGCGCTGGAGGTAGCTACTAGCGCTGGCGGTAGTATGGCGCACAAGAGGCATAGAGCAAATTGTTGCCACGGATGGGAGATTCGGCCGCGCAAGATCATTCCTAATATGGGCTAGCGCCGGCGGTAGCGCTAGCGCCGCTGGTAGCGTGAAGGCTATAAATTGGATGCTTTGCCTCCAAATTCTTGATCTTCCTCCAATCCCAAACTCCAGAGCTTCGTGCAACAACAGAGAGAGGAAGATTCAGAGCAATACTCCCACAATTCCATAAAGCCTTAAGGAGATCCGTGGAGAAGATTTCAACACGCATCATCATCGTGATGAAAGGCTGCATCGACTACGATCATACTCTGCGGGCCTTCGTCCACTTCTCCAAGAGATCTACATAAAGGGAGTTTTTATATTATTGTCTTTTCATTTCATATCTTTTCTGTAAATGGTAGTGAAATCGCCTCGTGTTGGCGACTAGGTCTGGGGTAGGACTTAAGGCTGAAATTTGCCTCGTGTTGGCGACTAGATCTAGGTTAGGTCTAGGGGTGCTCGAGGCCTTTCTGGGGATATATCGGCTAGAGCGGCTTGAGGCCGTATCTGGGGAGAGATCGGCTAAAGCCAACCGGTTCGTGGGGATACGAGTCGGTATAGAAAACAAAAAAGAATTTTTATTAGTCGCATCCGATTTCTAGCGTCATAGAAATCAAGTTTTGTAAAACATTATTTGATATTAATAAAGCATATCTTTTTATTATTGTTTTACTTGATGTCTCTTTATTAATCTTGCAATATTCCGAAGTTTTTTCTAAATATAATCTAAAGTTTTTGAAAACCCTTATTCACCCCCCTCTAAGGGCGCCGACCGATCCAACAAGTGGTACTAGTGCGGTTTTATTCCAATTGGCTTAACAACCGGGAATAATGGCGTCTCATGATCTCGCTTCTACTAGTGGGGGAGATTTTTGTGAAGAGGAAAAATCACTTGCACCACCTTTATTTGAAGGAACAAATTATAAAGGATGGAAAAATTTAATGGAAAATTTTATTAAAACTTTAGATATCGAAGTATGGAACTTAGCAATTATAAGACGTGTGGATGAATCAAATAAAAAGGAACTTCATTTAGATGCAAAAGCTAAACATTATCTATTTTGTGGTCTCTCAAATGAAGTTTTCAAATTTGTGTATTGCTTTTCTAGTGCTTATAAAGTATGGAAATTTCTTGAAGAAATGTATGATCTTCCTCTCGCAGGTATGGAACAAACACAGGAGGAAAAGAACGTACATGCATCCATTATCATTCAAGAAGATCTCTCTCAGAGCGAAGCCATGGAGAATATTGAAATAGAAAAGGAGAACAATACACCAAGAGAAAAAGAAGAAGAAATCTTACTTTTGGAAGAGGAGTGCCAAGAAGAAGACAAAGGAACAATATGTTCAAATCCTCCCTCATCCAAAAGCAATGTAAGGGAATCAAATTCTATCTTTTGTACTTCTATCTCTTCATTACAATTGTTACAAAATACTAAGCGCAAAATTAAGAAATTAAAGAATGCTAATAAACTATTGCGCTTAGAAAAAAAAAAATTAAAAGCAAAAGTTAAAGTAGTATCAAAATCCGATTTATCTAGCTTTACTCATGTCACTTCAATTGAAAATACAAAATATTGTCTTGATTGTAATGATATTAAAGAAAAATTTAAGGAACTTGAAAAAGAAATTATTTTTATAAGAGAACAAAATAAAAAATTATGTTTAGAAAATTCATCTTTAAAAATTAATTGTGCTAAGTGTAAGGACTATGAAATTGAAATAAAAGAGATGGTTGAAACATTTGATGAGTTTAGAAATGAGTATCAAAATCATATCGACTCTATTGTCTCCACTCTTAAAAATAGCACAACAGCTTATAATAAAGCTAGGCATAATCTAAAGATAAAGAATGATGAATTAAAATCAAAAATCAATTTGCTTATGAAAATTATAAATACAAATTCAAAACATACAAATTTAGAAAATCAAGCAATATCTAAAAGCAAGTTGAATACAAATATCTTAAATAAATCTAATAATGGGAATAAGAAACAAAATGATTTTTCATATCAAAAACCAAATCATCATTATTTACAAAATCATGTTTCTCCCAACTTAAAATTGAAATTACACAAATTTCCTATAAACGATAATTTAAATTATAATCTTCAAAGGAAAGAAAATCATCATGTAAATTTGATAAATAAGAACAATATTAAACCAATGTTTGAATGGCGGCCAAAAGTTAAAGATGAAACACAAACTCAAATCAAAAGGGCCCATTCAATCATATCTGCCCAAAAGAAAATATGATGTATTTGGGTACCCAAAGGAACCGTCACTCCCGGTCCTCTTTGGATACCTAAATCTCTTATTCATTAGTATCCCATCATTTGCATGAAGTAGAAATCAATTAAAATGAAATACACAAATTTCTACTTCATGATGTGCTTTAATGTCTTTTTTATCTTTTTCTTTTTGTGTTCTTTTTAAACTATCATGCCATGGTCATCCTATATAGTATTGGAAATATGATTTTATCTCATAAAGCTTAATGAGTGTATAAATCATTTTTGATCAAAATTCAAAATCATATTTTTATTTTGATGACCTATCTTTTATTATTATAAATATCTTATATTATCCATATGAATCAAACTCTAAATTTGTTATAAGATATTTCAAATTAAATCCAGTTATTAGGCTATAAAGATTCTTAGCCTTCACCAACAAGTGGTTTAGTGAAATAACTTGTCTAAAAGAAAATTCAAGATTTAAATAAAAGCTCAACTTTCAATATGGGTGTCATTGTTCACAACAAAAAATTATATTGTGTTCTCTCCTTGATGACAAACATGATCTAAACCATCACTATTGTTCGCCTATCAAAAAATCACATATATATTCAAAATTCTTAATTAAAGGAAAATCACTAAAATGTGTTGAAAGAAGTTAACTTCATAATGAATATTGAATTCACAAACACCACCATGATCTAGTGATATCTTTTGCTAAACATCTCTAAAATCATAATTCATATCAAGAATCATCTATAAACAACTATCACAAATTATATGATAACAATTGACATTATAATTGTTTACCATGGTTGGTGTTATGCTATATTATGTGTGTATTGTGATTTATTTCTAGTTTAGACCTTTGAATCATTATGATATCAAATCAAATAGAGTTGTCACTCCATTCTAGGTCTTTAAGATGAAACACAATCAAACTTTGGCAAAACATTAATCTCAAATTTATCGTACTAACATTATCACCTAAAGAATATTTATATTTATGTTAGGTTTTATATGTCAGGGCATATCCATGTTACTATTTGCGTGAACATTACTCCTTGTTCACCGAAACCATGCATATTTGATTTGTTCAAACATGATATCTTGGGTTTTCATTTCCTATTTTTTTAAGTTATAAGCACAAGTCTTTAGAAAAGTCAAAATGAAAACATAAGTAAATATATCTCATGCAATGATTATTTTGTCAAGTCATATAAGAAATCGCTTACGTTTCATGCAATTTGGACCATCCAAAACATCTCCTAAAAATCTACAACTTCAGCATGGAACTACTATTGGGACACCTAATCAAGACCACCAATCAAAATGTCTAAAATCCTGAAAAATCGTTCACTATCTCCCGCGCTAGCGCTACCGCAGGCGCTAGCGTCCATGTTAATTTTTCTATATTTTTAAAATTTCTAAAAATCCCTTAAAATATATAAATCTATATTTTCTACTTAGTTTTGCACTTCTGTGTTTCTTTATTTTTTGAAAAATCAAATACAAAACTACAAAAACCAAATAACAAAAAATATGTTTTGTTTTTTTTCGCTTGTGTTGTTTCCTTTATTTAAAGTTCATCTTTATGCAAAAATCAAATATAAAAATTACAAAAGCAAAAATTACAAAAATATGCTTTTATTTGTAAAAATCAACTACAAAAATATAAAACAAAACAAAAACAAGTATCAAAATTATTCTTCTGAACTTAACTTTTCTATGTATCTTGCGAAAGGGTGATTTGGGCTATCATCCCATCATATCACCTAGTACCGGGCGAACCTCTCACAAGGTAACTCTCGGGAAGTCCAAGATCAATTTTATGAGTTCAAACTTTAAATAAAAATTACTCTTTAAAAATATCAAAAATATTGTATGAACTTCATTAAAAATCAAGCATGATTTAATCTATTATTTAGAACTTCTATAATGTTGCAATTTATCTTTTCAAACTACTTTGAACATTGCCTTCATCATCCCTTGATACATCTATTAATATGTGCATAATTTATATTGAAAAAGATGTGTAGAACTATGCGTAGCATGCCTCTAAGTATGAGTAATGTTTTATGGTTGATAATGATCGCAATTCACTCACTTATTTTGGCATTGTCTACTTATGTGTTTAATCTAAGAATGTTTGTGTATGTTTTGTAATAGTACAATAAATTAAAATTGCACAAGTATCTTACCTACACAACCTTTATTTGCACTTTTAAAAGTTAAGAAAAGTGGTTATCTTTTTCATAAACTATATTGGTTTGCAAAATAAGTGTGTTCGGAGAACTTTGTACAAAACAAAATCATAAAATAAAGTGACAAAGATAACTCCACCAAGCACTACTTGAACCTCCTGATAAGTCTTAATAAGCGTTGTGAGGTTGAGCACCTTGGAAAGAATAATAAAGTATCTTGTGCAAACCATATCTTTCTTTCAAAATAAAAACCACTTATTCTTAAGTAGACCGGATCACAATAAAAATCAATCTTGAAGAATAAAACTATGTGATCCCCCAAGCACTACTTTGCACCCTCATAAGTCTTGATAAGCATTGTGTATGCAGAGCACCTTGGTAGTTGTACATTTTTCTTTGTGCATTGAAGTGAGTGGAAGTAAAATTATTTGTGTTTTATTGTGCTCTTTACTTTGCATATTACTTGTATTTTTGATTAAAACATTTGTTTACTCTATTCAAAACACACTTTTATGCACATCATTATCTTCCATAACACTTCTTCTCATGAGTATTGGATCCTAATGCTAATTCTATACTACTCTTTATTTATGAAATGCACTAGATAACCTAGCATGCTTTCTACAATGTTTGGTATGTTTTGAAATTGTGAATTAAAGTAACATTGTAGTAATCTCTTTTTGATAAGATTGTTTCATGCTTGGTTACTGTATTATCAAAACAAAAATTTTAAATGCAAAATGATTTACAAAAACATCTTCTTTTTGAAATTGAACTCATATATCTTTTTATGAACCATCATTGATTACCATAAGATGTTTTTTTGTACTTCTATATGTCTTCCGCATCATAACCATATAATTGTTTTACCTTGCACTTTAATACTTATTTAAAATCTTTCATCTTGTGTGCATCATCACTTGAATCTTCAAATTCCTTTCTTGCAAAAGTGGTAGACTTGCTTGTTAAACTTTATATTGGTTGAATTTTTTTTGCCTATAACTCTGATCTATTTCTATTCTAAACACTCCTCCAACAATTGAAATATTGCTTATAAAACATCTCGTTTTAACTTAAACTCTTATTTAGTATTATGATGTTTCTTTTTCAAAATCTTCCGCAATACTCAAACTCTGATTCATTCATGAATTTCAATATAGCTATGTGAGTTTTATTTCAAAAATTCAAATAAAAATATAAACTCATATGCTATGATATTTCCCATTAGATTTAAATGCTTAATGTTTCCAATAATTGTTATCCATGACTTCTTTTCTCACCATAGCGGGGGCGTATGGTTGTTGATATTAGATAACCTTATCTCTAGTCATGTCTTGTCCTTAACCGGGGAGGGTTCCAGTGGGGCCTTGCGAGGCACTGGGGGGAAAGAGTGTTAGGTTAAGTTTTTGTCTAGTGTTTGCATATGGGATTAACACCCCAACCTACGGCATGTTTGCAGCTCCTCATGCCCATCCGTCACTTAGTACGGGGCTAGGGTGTTGACATATTGTCTGGATAGATTGGTTACTTGGAAATCATGATTGTTTTTAGGCTTAAAACTCTTATTTAAAGGGGAAATCATTATTTTTTGCTTAAACTCTGATATATAAAAGGGGGAGAACTACAAACAAAAGGGATAAAATAAGTCATAACTCTGATCATTTTCAATGAATGACAAGTCTAAAACTCCTTATCATTTACTTAAAAAGCTCGATCATGCCTTCTCTTTTATTTACACATTTTTTAGTGCTTTGTTTCCCTACCCACTTTTGCTAATAACAAAAGGGGAGAACTAACATGATAAAATGCAAAAGGGGAGAACTAACAATGATAAATGTAACCCGCTATCATAAACCCAACATGACAAATTCAGTTGATAGCATACATATTAAGGGAGCATTCACATAGGGGGAGCATATATTTAGGGGGAGCAATTCTAAATGCTAAAATCAATAATCATCCTAAAGTCATCACTCTCACACACACACAAGTATAGTCTCATCATGCTTATTTATTAATGCTTTGATTTATCATTAATGGATTTATTATTATCAAAAGGGGGAGTTTGTTGGAACACGGTCTTCCGCATCTCCTAGGTTTGAGAATAACAAATCCTATGTGTATTTGATCTGGTGTGTTCAACTGTGCAGGTTAACATAGTCCACATGACTCAAGGAGTACTCATGATGTCTGCCCCAAAAATTGAGGCCAAAATTCGAACAAGCTCACTAGCGCCGGCGGTAGCGATAGCGCCCGACGCTAGCAATGATTAGCTCGAATCCGGCGGCATTTTTAGAAGGAGCTAGTGCCCGGCGGTAGCTACTAGCGCTGGCGGTAGTATGGCGCACAAGAGGCATAGAGCAAATTGTTGCCACGGATGGGAGATTCGGCCGCGCAAGATCATTCCTAATCCGGGCTAGCGCCGGCGGTAGCGCTAGCGCCGGCGGTAGCGTGAAGGCTATAAATTGGAGGCTTTGGCTCCGAATTCTTGATCCTCCTCCAATCCCAAACTCCAGAGCTTCGTGCCACAGCAGAGAGAGGAAGATTCAGAGCGATACTCCCACAATTCCATAAAGCCTTAAGGAGATCCGTGGAGAAGATTTCAACACGCGTCATCATCGTGACGAAAGGCTGCATCGACTACGATCATACTCTGCGGGCCTTCGTCCACTTCTCCAAGAGATCCACATAAAGGGAGTTTTTATATTATTGTCTTTTCATTTCATATCTTTTCTGTAAACGGTAGTGAAATCGCCTCGTGTTGGCGACTAGGTCTGGGGTAGGACTTAGGGCTGAAATTCGCCTCGTGTTGGCGACTAGATCTAGGTTAGCTCTAGGGGGTGCTCGAGGCCTTTCTGGGGATAGATCGGCTAGAGCGGCTTGAGGCCGTATCTGGGGAGAGATCGGCTAAAGCCAACCGGTTCGTGGGGATACGAGTCGGTATAGAAAACGAAAAAGAATTTTTATTAGTCGCCTACGATTTCTAGCGTCATAGAAATCAAGTTTTGTAAAATATTATTTGATATTAATAAAGCATATCTCTTTATTATTGTTGTACTTGATGTCTATTTATTAATCTTGCAATATTCTGAAGCTTTTCTAAATATAATCTAAAGTTTTTGAAAACCCTTATTCACCCCCCTCTAAGGGCGCCGACCGATCCAACAGAAATGGCTCAGGCGCGGAAAATCTGGGTCGTTGGCTCATCGGGGAAGACAATCCCATGGCCGTCGGATGGCGCGCTGATCCTTATACGCAGCCCAAATTAATTAATCTAATATATTTCATTTGATATGTCACACTTCCTGCAGCCACCTAAAACAATTATTTAAAAATACTTCCTCTCATTTTTTGAGGAAACTTTGAACATCAATGTGGGATCCCTTGGGCTCTAAATTTTTTAGAAATTTAGATCACCGCAAAAGGAGCACTGTAGCTCCCTCAACACCATTTTTGGTGAGAAATGTATATAAGTGTATTTTGTTAAGTTAAATAATTTGTACAGAAGTTGCATGTTGATTTTACCAAGGTTAGGCTCACTTCTGCAGGTAGTGATCACCATGAAAATTGTAGATCTTGAGGTTACCTTTAATATGCCACTGACTTCATGTCATTTGGTCAAGTGTAGCTCCTTCTAGGCCATTTTTGGTGTGACATATATAAAGGGCATTTTGATTAAGATAAATAATTGGTAACAGAACTTGCATGTTGATTTTACTTAGGTTAGGATCATTTCTGGAGGACGTGACCAACATAACAATTGTAGATCTTGAAGTTACCTTTAAACTGCCACTGATTTCATGTCATTTGGATCCCTGTAGCTCCCTCAGAACCATTTTTGGTGAGACATGTACATAAGTGTATTTTGTTAAGTTAAATAATTTGTACAGAACTTATATGTTGATTTTACTTAGGTTAGGATCATTTCTGGAGGAAGTGACCAACATAACAATTGTAGATCTTGAAGTTAACTTTAAAATTCCACTGATTTCATGTCATTTGGATCCCTGTAGCTCCCTCAACACCATTTTTGGTGAGACATGTACATAAGTGTATTTTGTTATGTTAAATAATTTGTACAGAACTTGCATGTTGAATTTACTTAGGTTAGGATCATTTCTGGAGGACGTGACCAACATAACAATTGTAGATCTTGAAGTTAACTTTAAAATGCCACTGATTTCTTGTCATTTCGATCCCTGTAGCTCCCTCAGCACCATTGTTTGTGAGACATGTACATAAGTATATTTTGTTAAGTTAAATAATTTGTACAGAACTTGCATGTTGATTTTACTTAGGTTAGAATTATTTCTGGAGGAAGTGACCAACATAACAATTGTAGATCTTAAAGTTACCTTTAAAAGGCCACTGATTTCTTGTCATTTGGATCCCTGTAGCTCCCTCAGCACCATTTTTGGTGAGACATGTACATAAGTGTATTTTGTTAAGTTAAATAATTTGTACAGAACTTGCATGTTGATTTTACTTAGGTTAGGTTCATTTCTGGAGGAAGTGACCAACAAACAATTGTAGATCTTGAAGTTACCTTTAAAATTCCACTAATTTCATGTCATTTGGATCCATGTATCTCCCTCAGCACCATTTTTGGTGAGACATGTACATAAGTGTAATTTGTTAAGTTAAATAATTTGTACAGAACTTGCATGTTGATTTTACTTAGGTTAGGATCATTTCTGGAGGAAGTGACCAACATAACAATTGTAGATCTTGAAGTTACCTTTAAAATTACACTTCTTTCATGTCATTTGGATCCCTGTAGCGCCCTCAGCACCATTTTTGGTGAGACATGTACACAAGTGTATTTTGTTAAGTTAAATAATTTGTACTGAACTTGCATGTTGATTTTACCTAGGTTAGGCTCAATTCTGGAGGTAGTGATCAACATGAAAATTGTAGATCTTGAGGTTACCTTTAAGATGCCATTGACTTCATGTGATTTAGTCAAGTGTAACTCCTTCTAGCCCATTTTTGGTGTGACATATATAAAGGGCATTTTGATTAAGATAAATAATTGGTAACAGAACTTGCATGTTGATTTTACTTAGGTTAGGAGTATTTATGGAGGAAGTGACCAACAAAACAATTGTAGATCTTGAAGTTAACTTTAACATGCCACTGATTTCATGTCATTTGCATCCCTGTAGCTCCCTCAGCACCATTTTTGGTGAGACATGTATAAAAGTGTATTTTGTTAGGATAAATAATTTGTACAAAACTGACATGTGGATTCTGCCTAGGTTAGGCTCATTTCTGGAAGCAGTGACCAACATGAATATTATAGATCTTGAGGTTACCTTCAAAATGCCACTGACTTCATGTCATTTGGTCAAGTGAGCTATAGTAATTTTCCCAGGATTTATTGAAGCCTTAACATGGTACTTGCAGTGTAAATCACTATTTGCATCCCATTTGTTTTAATTAGAAATTATGATTAAATACTCCTTGGGAAAATGTGAAACTTAGGTTTTCAATTATTATGTTACAGTGAATTTATCAGAATTTATGGAGATCATTAGTTGACAATCGATGCATAAATCACTATTTGCACATCTTCTATTTTAAATAGAAACTATGATTTAAGATTCCCTAGAGAATTTATGAAATTAGGATTTGAGGTTGTTAGATCACTTCTCATTGCGAACCTATGGTAATAATTGAAACTCATTTGGATATGATGTGATCAAGATTGCACCATAGGAGTCAAATCTAGCTCAATCTTATTTTGGTCTGTGAATAGTAAAACAGATTTATATGATTTAGACCACCACAGACCTTCACACATAGAACTGTTAACTCATTGATTATTATGAAGGCTCAGATTATTTGGAAGAGCATCTCTAAGGGCATCGTGGGAAATTAGGGTTGGGGTGCGTTTAGCAAAGCTATAAGTGTAGGAATTTACAATGACAAGAAAAGGAAGTTAGACCTCGTCAAGGGCCCCACAAACAACTCATCAGTGTTAAACGATTACATGGAAGTAAAACTACCCTTAGCCGGGTGAGCCATCTTAAGGTAAAAAAACTCAAGGGCGAAGTCGAGAAGTATCTAAGGAAAACCCTGGATTAAGGATGACGAAGAATAGGAGTGTGGGTCCAAGTAAGGTTGAGAATGCTAATTGAATGTGTGCAGTTCCTCGGTGAAGAAGGGAACTCGAGCTTAGAATGTGATGATGGGAGAGTCAGCAGCCAGTCACAATTGGTGGTGTTGGAGTTCAAAAGAACTCCCCCACTCCTAAGAGCCAAGTTTAACTCATCTTAGAGATTTAATGTAATTGGAGAGGATAATGGGGACCAAGTAAAATGGGGTAGATACCAACAAGATTAAGTGCCTTGGAAAGAGGAAGTTCGGGGTGTCAGCCAGCCACACTTCCTAGTACCGCTGCGAGCCCCTCACCGGGTAACCCTCCGGAAATCCAAGGCTAATCCTAAAGCTTCTAAGATCAACCAAATTAGAAACAAGACTAGTTAAGTAGGAGAACTTGACAAGTTATCTTTCATCCCAAACCGGATCGGGTTATAAGAGGGACTGGAATAGTCCTGCGAGCGGTAGGCTCGAGATATAAGGAAGGACTGGATAGACCTGCGAGCGGTAAGCTCGAGATATAAGGAAGGATTGGGATAGTCCTGCGAGCGGTAGGCTCGGTTTATATGAGAAGGACTGGGATAGTCCTGCGAGCGGTAGGCTCGAGATATAAGGAAGGACTGGTGTAGTCTAGCGAGCGGTAGGCTCGTAATTTAAATATAAGACTAGTGTAGTCTAGCGAGCGGTAGGCTCGTAGTTTAAATATAAGACTAGTGTAGTCTAGCGAGCGGTAGGCTCGTAGTTTAAATATAAGTCTGGTGTAGTCTAGCGAGCGGTAGGATCATAGTTTAAATATAAGACTGGTGTAGTCTAGCGAGCGGTAGGCTCGTAGTTTAAACATAAGACTAGTGTAGTCTAGCGAGCGGTAGGCTCGTAGTTTAAATATAAGACTAGTGTAGTCCAGCGAGCGGCAGACTCATAGTTTAAATATAAGACTAGTGTAGTCTAGCGAGCGGTAGGCTCGTAGTTTAAATATAAGATTGGTATAGTCTGGCGAGCGGTAGGCTCTACTTTATAAATGTGATGTAGAATTACGAGCTGGAGGCTTGGTAGTAAATGGCTTGAAAGTGCACAGTTAACCTCACTAGAATTCTCTAGAGGGGGGGGGGGGGTGAATAGAGATTAAAATATTTTGTGCAAAGTTAATATATATATGTGTATAATCACAGATTAGAGCTTCCCACACACCAACAAGAATTAAGCAAGAAAATAAAGTAAATGCAAGAAAATAAATCACAGCACAACACAAGAAAATATAGTGGTTCCCCAAACTTTGGGTAGTCCACTCTTCTACCCCCTTGGTAGGAATTCACTATCTTGTACTGAGTCTTTTGATAAGGAGACTCTTAGAACCACCCTGAGTCTTTTGACAAGGAGACTCTTAGAACCAACTGAGTCTTTTGACAAGGAGACTCTTAGAACCAGTACACTGAATTTTTTGAAGAGAGATTCTAAAAACTCTTTTACAATGTTAGATGTAAGAAAGAAAGCAGGAAAGATATAAGGACAAGAATGAATCTTCTTCCTAGAAAGAAGATTGGAAGCACAAGAAGTGAATTGAATCTTTCTTCTATAGAGAGAAGAAGATTTGCAGACTTTCTCTCTTTGTGAGAGCTATCAGATTTTGCAGCAGTGTGATTTCAGAAGCAGAAGAAGAAGAAGAAGAAGTGGTTGAATGTTGCTGCAGAGTTTTTTTTTCAATTTCTCTCTTTTCTCTTGGGAGCTTTTCCTCTATTTCAAAATGTATGTGGTGGATCACTCAACTGTTATTTTCTGCCGACCTCCTCTTTATTTATAGCTCTGTGTATTCAAAATAATGCTATAGGAGGATAATTAATTAACAGTCAGAAAAATAGAAAGATGAGAATGTTTCCATAATATTTATTTCTGTAGAGGGAAAGAACCAATTCATATTTCAAATAATATCCAAATAAGTTAAATCAAATTAGCCAAGAATCAGATATAAGGAAAGAATGATTCAGAACGGCTATAAAATATTGACACTTATTCCATATAAATCAGATCTATTGAAAGAAGGAAAGAGATCTGACGCATATTTAAATTCTGTCATGGAAATCGACGTGCGTTGATTACTATTCGACGCAAGCGTCGAGAGCATCCTTTCTGGACGTCGAGAGAAAAATAAGGAAGGTGCGTCGACTGAGGTGCGTCGACTTCATTAGATGCGTCGACTAGAAATCAGAGTGGCGTCGACTAGACTTACGTCGAAATCTTCCTAGAGTTACTTCGACTCAACCTGAAGGAAACGTCGAATACTATTCGACGCATATTTACTTAGCCTTGTTTTTTCATTCTTAGAAATCATTTCTAGGGGTTAATAGAAATCATTTTCCCAACAATCTCCCCCTATTTGTCTTAACCCTATTTAGAGGGAAATTATACTAGCATATAATTAACCCAGCACAGCATTTGATAAGAAATATATTGAGTAAGCAAAAAGGAAAGAAGGAAAGAAAGTTGTATATACACCAACTCAGAAGAGAATATATATATATTGACCATTCAATGTCTTGAACATAAAAATTTTCATTAATGTTTTTAGAAGACAAATTAACACTCAGGAGGGGTAGGAGGAGTCTTTCTTTTTCTTTTGAAGACTTTGGTAGGTTGCTCTTTCTCAACAGCAGATAGCACCCTCATCTCCCCCTGAGTCACAACAGTTGAGTCCCTTTGAGTTTCACCTAGCTCCCCCTGAGTTTCAGCTTCAGGTAACACAGCATCTGGCTGCTCTTTTTCATTTTCAGCTGTATTCACAATGGTATCCAGCTCCTTAGCTCCTACTTCAGCTACCACAATTTCCAGCTCTCCCTGAGGTTTAGTTTCTTTAACTTTCTCATCATCTGCCCCATCTTCTTTTTCAGCTCTGCTTGCTTCCCCTTGCAGTAGTGCCACTTGATCTGCAGCCTCTCTTGCTATGCTGAGTACCTCTATTGTTTGTTCATCAATATGGAGCTCAGGTACTATCTCATTCCCAAGGGTTTTGAGCAGTGCTAGACTGTCAGTTTTTGAGGTAGGAAGGGATTTGTGAGAAGGAGATTTAGGATTGGAGGGCTGATCTTCATCTAGATTCTCCCCCTTCTTGACCTTCTTGGCCAAGGAGGTTAAGAAAGACCTAGTCACTCTAGAGGAAGAGAGAGATGACTTCAGATCTTGCACAGAGGCACTGACCCCATCCATTTGGGTGTGCATGTGAAGGATGGAGGAATGAATCTGGGAGCAATGCTCATCTAGCATTGCTTGGAATCTTTAGCTGTGGATTGTATGCACTGGGTGATGAGAGCCTCAGTGGATTCAGATGGTTCATGGTGTGAGAGTTGATGAGGAGGTGATGGTGGAGGAAGAGGTGATAGAGGAGGAGGAGGAGATAATGGATGTGGAGAGGGGATTCTATCATCTTGAGGAGGTATATTTGATGGAGGAGGTGGACCTCATCATTTTATGGGCACTATATGAGACACTACACGGCATCGTAGCCGCAGCTACAGATGCATGAAGACAGAGTTGATAGCTTCCGCATAGATGTAGAGTGAGAGTGATTGTTGCACTATATTTGAACATGTACTGGGCGTAAGCCCTTATTCTTTTAGTTCTTTCTCATCGTGGGCATTGTAATCATGTATTATGATAAATATATAACGTGATTTTGTGGACTTGTTTCATTTATTACTTCAATTACTGTGATTATGATTGGCCTGGATGATGATGAATAGCCAGCAGGATCGGCATCTTATGGCGGCGACCATTGGGTGTAATGGTGTCTCCGCAAGACGGCGGTTCTGGGCAGTAAGACCCGGGAAAGATTGCAAAACAAAGAGGGTTTACAAACTGGTATCAACTTAGCCGACTTTCGATCCAAATAAAAGAAGTCCACAAACCCTGGGCCACCCCGCTCGAGCTAGTTTGAGGACAAACTAGCAGCGGAAGCAGTGGTGTGCCCATATGGGAAATCACATAACTGTGTCCACTTAACGATGAGATTAGGCCAACCTGACTAGTACACCGAAGCAGTTTGACTTAGCAAGACATCTCATAAGGTATCCTAGTCCAACATCAACCTCAAGTATATTTTGACCAAGAAGTAGGATACCCCCAAAGTGACTAAAAGAAGGAGTTGAAAGTGTGTGTAAGTGTTCGGGGCTTACTCCCCGATATACCCACGTCACTTCCTAAGTGATATTAACACCCCTCACACAAACAAATAGGACAATCTTAGGTGGATTTGGTGCTTGCGATTGTACTATCAGATTAGTAGGAGACTTGTAAGGCTTTATTTATGTGCTTAGAAGCTAATACTCCACACTTCCACTCTCGGAAAATCATCACAAAGAAAGGATGTCAAATGTGGAATGAGAATTCCAACTTAGAGACGACCACTTAATAGGCACACGATCCTTGGAAAGTTGAGGTAAATGGCATTTTGAGGGTAGAGAACCTTACCATATACACAAATCTCAAGGACTGTATACCCATAAGGATTATGTAAATACACGAGATGTCCAAATTTTCGGATATAAGAAACTCATCACAAGATTTACGCGAGGCTAATCTTGTTTCTTCGTTTATTGGATCACTATGACGTTAACTTGGGTGGTTTTGGAAACATAAAAGTCTCTGTAATACAACTCCCCGGGCACCTATTTTGGTGCAGGGTATATAAAGTGAACCCTAGACCCAAATCTATGTGCCCCACCATCTGACTTATCCAAATAATCTGAATTTTACACTGTACATATAAATTTAGTACGATACATATGTTGTCCAAGAATCAGAATTTTGGAGATAAAGTTCTATGGATTTGGAAATGATTTCATTATATACGATTGTGGTAGACCTAAGGCTTAATGGAAACCAATCCACTCAAACCTTTTATGGAGGTAGGTCTCGGAAAGAAAGGTCCCTGGACGAATTTGAGGCCATTTGGACCCCTACATATTGGTGGGTCCCACATGCAAGACCAAGGTAGCTTAAGATAATACCCATGTTGTTACACACATAGAGTTTTATGGATAAGAATTATTTCCTTGGTCAACTCTCTTGAAATTCGACACATGTACTTATTATCAAGAGATCTTTCATCTCTGAAGGAATCAAAGACTTTGAGGATTGATTCCCGTAGGAAATTAGGGTTTGTGAACTCTTGTTACATTAAGCAGTATTGAGAATTCCAGGGTCATGTTCCCCTAGATAAGTCTAAAAATCTGGAATATTATAGAAATGAGTAGATAGACCCGTGGTCTCCATTAAACTTCTGAAAATTTTATTATACTTAACTATTGATTAGTTAACCTACTTCCTTCACGAAAAGGGTTTTGCACCCTTAGCCACATAATTAATCTTCTGGAGTTATTTTAAAGAGGAAAACAATGAATTTATGTTGAATACTGTCTTGGATCATGATTAGTCTCTTAAAATTATGTTAAACCTATTGGCCCATGATAACTGATACTTGGTGTACTAATTGGGGACCCCCACAGTTATGAAGGAAATAAGAATGAGGCTAAAAATAATTATGACATTATGAAGAGTTGAAATTTGTAAATTGTCGCATACAAGACTTGGTGAATGATTTAGAGATCAATTCACGACATATTTACGATATTTGATTCATAGGTGATAGGTCTCGTGCAAAATTTGAGCTTGTTTTGCGTTTAACAAAAATGAGGACTATAGATCTGATAGTTAATAACACATGATTTGGGATAAAAATCAGGAATGAGGCTTCAGGACGTTAATGCGATTGGGTGCACTTCAAGAGTTAATTTTGGAGGATTTACAATATATGAACTTTATGAGCATTGGAATTGATGACTCATATGAATCTAGGTACCCGAACTAAGCTTGATTATTACTAGAGTATCCTTTTAATTTAGTAAATGACCGTGATGTGTTTACATTTACTAAATATCGTTTCGGATCTTAGAAGCATATTAAACGATGACGTAAAGTATTAAAAGAATGACGATGTCATGAAAATTAGGAGAATTAATATTGCCCAAGCCATAAGCATATCCTGACCTTGGATGACAAGTCTAAATTCTAATTGCAAACACCTAGCAAATAAGGGTACAGACATCATATTATGGATTATAAGACTTAGTGGATTCCTACACTCGCCTTGTGAATATGCAACTTTACTTCAACTTAAGTCCTCCCTCCACTATATATATCTTCATCAAACTGATAAATATTTAGGGACACCCACGAAAAAGAACTTGATTACGGACGAAGTAAGATTTAACGAAAAGTGCACTTGGGAGAAAACTGAGGATGAGGCGATGTGAACTAGACCTAACCGTTTCCAATATTAATTGGGAGTCATAGTGCACAAAAACTAAAAATAAACCGGCATATCCTAAACTCTAACTCCCGCAGACCTAACCTAAATTTCAGGGACGAAATTGTTTCTTCGTTTATTGGGATTTGTAACATCCCCCAAATTGCTAGGCCCCTAGAGAATTTTTCTCATGACAAGTCATGACAAAAATAGGATAAGTGACACCGGGCACTAGGATGACCAGTTGGAAGGAGTGAAGAACCCATGGTGTGCACTCAGCCACCATGGGCTACCCTAGTGTAAAGTGGACTGAAAGAGGCTAAAGCACCTTGAGCATCACACGTAGCCATGGAGATCCCCTAGGATGGATCATGTGCACAAAGTGGGCCAAAGAGGCCCCATGAACTCATTAAGATAGGAAGGAATGCATTTTGGGGTGCATATAACAAATCTTGTTGGCCTAGCCTAGGGGTGACCAACAGACTCCAAAAAGCCAACCTAACCTCACCATGACCCCCATGACCATCCAAGGAGGTGAGTGGACCACTAGGGACCCTTGAGGCCAATCAAATTGGTCAAATTGACCAAAAGTCAACTTTAGGCCACTTAGGTCAAACCTCAATAAATAAGAGCAATTGAACTCCAACTGATCAAATTGGACCCACCCTCACATCGCATCCTCCCTAGGGGACCTAATGGACCCAAAATCCTCATCCTAGGGCCATCAATTTGGGGAAATTGGGCCAATTTCTAAAAAGCCCCAAATTGACCTAAATATGCTAAAAGCCCAAATTGATCTCCAATTGACCTAGTGTGATCAAATTGATCACCCCTAAACACTAAGGGGAGTAAATGAGACCCAAATGAACCAAAGTGCACAGTCAATTTGGAATATTAGGGCAAAACCACCAAAATGCCCAAATTGCCCTAATAAGCAATTTTGTGCAATTAAACCCCATATGACCCCACCATGGCTCAATTTTTCTTAGAGTAGGTCCATAGGGTCTTCAAAAACAATGTGGGTCAGTCACATTGAATGGGATGAGCTAGGGTCAAGCCCAAAAGCCCCAATTTGCCCTATTTGGGTCAAGTGAGCCAAACTCAAGCTAGGTGGACTTAACACAACCCAACCTTAGAACCTTTGGGCTCAATCCCACCTAATCAAGCCCACAGTAGGGCTGGTTTGCCTAGAGCCCAATTGGGCCCAAGGGGGAGCTTCACCAAGGGGTGGCCGGCCACCTCCAAGCATGAATTCAAGTGGAATTCATGGAGGAGTGGCCACTTGGCCACCACTCCTTAAATCCTGGCATACCCACAGCCCTCCCAAGGAGATTCCAGCAGAAATTGGGCTGAGCTGGCTGCTGTTGAGAGGAGGGAGGAGAAAGCTCCACCAAGTGGCCGGCCACATTAATGGCTAAACTCCATGAAAATTCAAATGGGCTCATTTTTCCCCCTCCTCTGGCATCAATTCAAGCTCAGGAATAATTTCCTGATGAGCTGTAGGCCTGCAACTGGCTGGCTGGGGCGGTGGCACCATAGAAGAAATCGCCCTCTTCAATGGCTGTTAACAAAAGGAGCATCCTTAGCCGAAATGGACCCCTCGATCAGCTCCAAAGCACTCCTGGCAGTCGAAACCAAACTTTACTTCATCCTTTTTGCTGGAGAAACGAGATCGGGATGTGGAACACAAGCAAGCTCGACGACCATGGCAAGCTCGGGATCCCTTCAACCTCAAGCCTGAAGTCAGGCAAGTTCCTTTCCCCCTCCTCCTGTGCTAGCATCTCTTCTCTCCCCCTGTCGATTTGAGCCATGCAATGATGATTTCACTTGAGTTTTTCCATGTTCCTAGCCGCAAAAACGAAAGGTGTCGGAGCCCTACTCCGGCCACCCCAGCCCAATCGGACACCACCAGTCGACAGCCCTATGTCGACTGGTGGTGGTGGCTTAGGCATTTCGCCGGAAACTGCCGGGATTCGCCAGTAGTAAGCCCACAAAATGGCTCAGGCGCGGGAAATCTGGGTCATTGGCTCATCGGGGAAGACAATCTCGTGGCCGTCGGATGGCGCGCTGATCCTTATACGCAGCCAAATTAATTAATCTAATATATTTCATTTGATATGTCACAATTCCTGCACCCACCTAAAACAATTATTTAAAAATACTTCCTCTCATTTTCTGAGAAAACTTTGAACATCAATGTGGGAGCCCTTGGGCTCTAAATTTTTTAGAAATTTAGATCACCGCAAAAGGAGCACTGTAGCTCCCTCAACACCATTTTTGGTGAGACATGTATATAAGTGTATTTTGTTAAGTTAAATAATTTGTACATAAGTTGCATGTTGATTTTACCAAGGTTAGGCTCACTTCTGGAGGTAGTGATCAACATGAAAATTGTAGATCTTGAGGTTACCTTTAATATGCCACTGACTTCATGTCATTTGGTCAAGTGTAGCTCCTTCTAAGCCATTTTTGGTGTGACATATATAAAGGGCATTTTGATTAAGATAAATAATTGGTAACATAACTTGCATGTTGATTTTACTTAGGTTAGGATCATTTCTGGAGGACGTGACCAACATAACAATTGTAGATCTTGAAGTTACCTTTAAAATGCCACTAATTTCATGTCATTTGGATCCCTGTAGCTCCCTCAGAACCATTTTTGGTGAGACATGCACATAAGTGTATTTTGTTAAGTTAAATAATTTGTACAAAACTTGTATGTTGATTTTACTTAGGTTAGGATCATTTCTGGAGGAAGTGACCAACATAACAATTATAGATCTTGAAGTTAACTTTAAAATTCCACTGATTTCATGTCATTTGGATCCCTGTTGCTCCCTCAACACCATTTTTGGTGAGACATGTACATAAGTGTATTTTGTTAAGTTAAATAATTTGTACAGAACTTGCATGTTGAATTTACTTAGGTTAGGATCATTTCTGGAGGACGTGACCAACATAACAATTGTAGATCTTGAAGTTAACTTTAAAATGCCACTGATTTCATGTCATTTGGATCCTTGTAGCTACCTCAGCACCATTTTTTGTGAGACATGTACATAAGTGTATTTTGTTAAGTTAAATAATTTGTACAGAACTTGCATGTTGATTTTACTTAGGTTAGGATTATTTCTGGAGGAAGTGACCAACATAACAATTATAGATCTTGAAGTTACCTTTAAAATGCCACTAATTTCATGTCATTTGGATCCCGGTAGCTCCCTCAGCACCATTTTTGGTGAGACATGTACATAAGTGTATTTTGTTAAGTTAAATAATTTGTACAGAACTTGCATGTTGATTTTACCTAGGTTAGACTCATTTCTGGAGGTAGTGATCAACATGAAAATTGTAGATCTTGAGGTTACCTTTAAGATGACACTGACTTCATGTCATTTGGTCAAGTGTAACTCCTTCTAGGCCATTTTTGGTGTGACATATATAAAGGGCATTTTGATTAAGATAAATAATTGGTAACAGAACTTGCATGTTGATTTTACTTAGGTTAGAAGTATTTATGGAGGAAGTGACCAACAAAACAATTGTAGATCTAGAAGATAACTTTAACATGCCACTAATTTCATATCATTTGCATCCCTGTAGCTCCCTCAGCACCATTTTTGGTGAGACATGTATATAAGTGTATTTTGTTAGGATAAATAATTTGTACAGAACTGGCATGTGGATTCTGCCTAGGTTAGGCTCATTTCTGGAAGCAGTGACCAACATGAATATTGTAGATCTTGAGGTTACCTTCAAAATACCACTAACTTCATGTCATTTGGTCAAGTGTAGCTCCTCTTAGGCCACTTTTAGTGAGACATGTATAAAAGTGTATCTGGTGTGTTTAGTGATTTTGGCTCATGTAAATGCTTTGAAAAATTGTCCATGCCTCAGATATGATATCAACCACCTCTAGTTAAGAATTCAACTCATGTGCATGAGTGGATTTCTCTGAACTTCAAGTTGAAGTTTTGGACTTAAGGGTGTAGGAAAAATTGGGGTGCATTTAGCAAGAATGTAATAAATGATAATTAAGGATAAATACACCTTGGATTAATATGAGACTTAGGACCTGGTGCTTTTAGACCAATATTGAGCAATAGTAATTTTCCCAGGATTTATTGAAGCCTTAACATGGTACTTGCAGTATAAATCACTATTTGCACCCCATTTGTTTTAATTAGAAATTATGATTAAATACTCCTTGGAAAAATGTGAAACTTAGGTTTTGAGGTTTTCAGACCATTATTATGTTACAGTGAATTTATCAGAATTTATGGAGATCATTAGTTGACAATCGATGTATAAATCACTATTTGCACATCTTCTATTTTAAATAGAAACTATGATTTAAGATTCCCTAGAGAATTTATGAAATTAGGATTTGAGGTTGTTAGATCACTTCTCATTGCGAACCTATGGTAATAATTGAAACTCATTTGGATATGATGTGATCAAGATTGCACCATAGGAGTCAAATCTAGCTCAATCTTATTTTGGTCTGCGAATAGTAAAACTGATTTATATGATTTAGACCACCACAGACCTTCACACATAGAACTGTTAACTCTTTGATTATTATGAAGGCTCAGATTATTTGGAAGAGCATCTCTAAGGGCATCGTGGTATTTGGAAGAGCATCTCTAAGGGCATCGTGGGAAATTAGGGTTGGGGTGCGTTTAGCAAAGCTATAAGTGTAGGAATTTACAATGACAAGAAAAGGAAGTTAGACCTCGTCAAGGGCCCCACAAAAAACTCATCAGTGTTAAACGATTACATGGAAGTTAAACTACCCCTAGCCGGGTGAGCCATCTTAAGGTAAAAAAAACTCAAGGGCGAAGTCGAGACGTATCTAAGGCAAACCCTGGATTAAGGATGACGAAGAATAAGAGTGTGGGTCCAAGTAAGGTTGAGAATGCTAATTGAATGTGTGCAGTTCTTCGGTGAAGAAGGGAACTCGAGCTTAGAATGTGATGATGGGAGAGTCAGCACCCGGTCACAATTGGTGGTGTTGGAGTTCAAAAGAACTCCCCCACTCCTAAGAGCCAAGTTTAACTCATCTTAGAGATTTAATGTAATTGGAGAGGATAATGGGGATCAAGTAAAAATGGGTAGATACCAACAAGATTAAGTGCCTTGGGAAGAGGAAGTTCGGGGTGTCAGCCCGCCACACTTCCTAGTACATCACCGGGTAACCCTCCGGAAATCCAAGGCTAATCCTAAAGCTTCTAAGATCAACCAAATTATAAACAAGACTAGTTAAGTAGGAGAACTTGACAAGTTATCTTTCATCCCAAACCAGATCGGGTTATAAGAGGGACTGGAATAGTCCTGCGAGCGGTAGGCTCGAGATATAAGGAAGGACTGGGATAGACCTGCGAGTGGTAAGCTCGAGATATAAGGAAGGACTGAGATAGTCCTGCGAGCGGTAGGCTCGGGTTATATGAGAAGGACTGGGATAGTCCTGCGAGCGGTAGGCTCGAGATATAAGGAAGGACTGGTGTAGTCTAGCGAGCAGTAGGCTCGTAATTTAAATATAAGACTAGTGTAGTCTAGCGAGCGGTAGGCTCGTAGTTTAAATATAAGACTAGTGTAGTCTAGCGAGCGGCAGGCTCGTAGTTTAAATATAAGACTGGTGTAGTCTAGCGAGTGGTAGGCTCATAGTTTAAATATAAGACTGGTGTAGTCTAGTGAGCGGTAGGCTCGTAGTTTAAACATAAAACTAGTGTAGTCTAGCGAGCGGTAGGCTCGTAATTTAAATATAAGACTAGTGTAGTCTAGCGAGTGGCAGACTCATAGTTTAAATATAAGACTGGTGTAGTCTAGCAAGCGGTATGCTCGTAGTTTAAATATAAGATTGGTATAGTCTGGCGAGCGGTAGGCTCTACTTTATAAATGTTGATGTAGAATTGCGAGCTGGAGGCTTGGTAGTAAATGGCTAATACATGTTGCTTGTGTATAAGATGTGGGGGGGGGGGGGGGGGGTTCGGTTCTGTATTAGTCATCACACCAATAACCGTTCGTTGACTCGGCAGTGTTAGTATTCTTATGGGGCCAGGTTGTCTTCTGTGTGTCCGACGGGACGGATTCCCTAAACCCTGCCTGGCCAATTCAGTTTAGTACGTAGGAGCTCGTGAGTACCGGGTACCGGTATCACCGCGTACGTTAGGGCCTGTTGAAAATGTTGAAGTGGAGGTTAGAGGAGCTTTTGGACCTGGGCGGTCTGGGAGAAGGTCGGGCGAACTGGCGAGGTCGCGCGACCTGGCGGGTTGTCCGGGCGGTCTGGCTGGTATCGGCCTAGCTGCGGTCTCCTGGAATGACTGCTGGTATCTGGTCCAAGGCGGCAAGGTGAAAGCCGCGCGGTCTGCCTCTGACCGCGTGGTGGGTTGTCCTCTTCAAGGCTGTGGCGGTCTGGTGTGATCGCACAGGGTAGTCCAGGTTCTCTGGTAGTATTCGCGGACTAAGGAAGTTAGTTCGCGGTCTCAGTTCGCGGTCTCAGGAGGAGGCTGGTATGCGAGCTGGTCGCTGTTCGCGGTCTCAGGAGGAGGCCGGCATGCGGACAGGAGTTCGCGGGTTGATGGCGAACTGGCTGTGTTCGCGGTTTCGAGCAAACACAGGTGGTGAACAGCTTCGGGCGGTCTGGCGAGCTCGTTGTAAAGTCGCAGTCTGCTGTGAGAGCGGCGGTCTCTCATGGCCGATGTTGAAGCTGGCAAGTTCACCAAAATGAAGCAGGAGCTGTTGCTGATCGCGCGGGTAGACCGGTCAGGTCGCGCGGTCTGAAGGGTGGTGATCTTATCTCATAGGGTGGTGACTGGATCAGGTCCCGCGGCTATAAATAGGAGCCACTATAGCAGCATAAATAGAGAGACACCAAGTGTAAGCTGAGTCCGGCTTGTTCCTGCGGTCTGTTTCATTCTAATTGTGCGGTCTGCTGATTGAATTCCTCTTGTGCAGCTTCTGCGGATAGTGCGGGCAGCAGCGATCACCTCTTCCTCTGAAAGTGTTCGGGCGGTCTGCGGCTTGGAGTTGTGGTGCTGGAGTTCGGGAGAATCAGGATATCGGAAGGAGCGGGCGGCTTGATCAGCGAGTTGGTGGGGTTCTGTGATCGTCAAGTCGCTGCGGTCTGGCAGTGCGTTGAGGTCGCAGGGAGGTCGCGCGGTCTGGAGCGGTCTCAATTATCTGCATTTCCTTGTATTTCCTTTTTTGGTGTTTGTGTTGGCGAAATCATGTCTCGCCAAGCATGCCTTGCCCTGTAATGAAGTTTTATGCTATCGATAAAGATCACTTATTTTCCTGAAGATTGTTTCTGGTGGTTTGGCTAGTATCTCTTAGTTGCATAATCGATTCCTGCTTGCTCTCACAAGGTCCTTAGAGAAATTTTCACATCGTATCAGAGGTAGGTTGGAGTGGATAGAGCAGGTTGCAACTTAGAGTAGCCATTACCTTTGTGAAGAAGGAACCAGTGGAAGAGCAATGGAAGGTGGATATTCAAGAGGTCTTGGTATTGAGATGCTTACATCGACTAACTTCAAGAAGTGGAAGTCGTGTATGCAGAGCTATCTTCTGGGTGAGGACCTATGGGAAGTTGTTGGAGGAAATGAGACAGAAGAGGTGAAGGCAACAGAAGCTGGTGATAACGGTCCGGCTGTAAGGGTATGGAGAAAGACCAATTCCAAGGCCAAGTTCACTTTGAAGCGTGCTATTTCACCGGATCTCTTTGATCACATCTTCGGGTGTTGATCAGCTGCAGAGATCTGGAGAGCCCTGGATGGGTTGTTTAACAAGAAGAATGTAGCAAGGCTACAGTTCTTGGAGAATGAGCTGGCAAGGTCAGCTCAGGGTGATCTATCTATCTCAAACTTCTTTCTGAAGATGAAGAACTTGTGTGCTGAAATCTCAGCACTGGATCCTTGAGCCTATCTCTGAGGCGAAGCTGAAGAGGCACATCATCCGCGGCTTACGGAAGGAATATGTTGCCTTTGTGACGTCGGTGCAGGGATGGGCAAATCAGCCGTCTCTGTTGGAGCTGGAAAACTTGCTTGCTTCGCAAGAAAGCTTGACAAGACAGATGGCGGGGTTGTCAGTGACTGGGGGAGATGGCGAAGTGCTCTTCTCGGGGAAGAAGAAGAAGTGGGATAAGAAGAAGAAGACCACCGGAGGCTTTGGGCCTTCAACTTCTGGGCAGCAGGAAAGGGGATATGCTCCCAAGGCTGACGGGAAGAAGAGGGGAGAAGGTCCGAAGTGCTACAAGTGTGGCAAGTTTGGCCACATCAAGAAAGATTGCAGAGTGGTCACTCAAGCAGGGCATGCTGCGGAGAAGGAGGAAACTGAGGCCAGACATGTAGATGGAGGATGGGGAGGAGCCTTCTCGGCTTTTGTTGGAGCTTCGGCTCCTATCAATTATCTGGAGGACTGGATCGTGGACTCGGGGTGTGGTCATCACCTCACCAGAGATGGGACCAAGCTTTCTTCTGCACTGCCCTACACAGGTAACAATGCAATCATTACTGCTGATAATACTGTGCATCCAGTAGAGAAGGTGGGGGTTGTTTCTTTGGGCAGTGATAGAGGGCCACTTACTTTGAAGAGTGTCTATCATGTGCCCGGAATGAAGAAAAACCTCTTCTCCATGACCAACGCTGTAGACGCTGGGTATCACGTTCTGTTCGGCCCAACAGAAGTGAAGTTTCTACGTAATGTTGAGACCGTGAAGGCCGAGGTCGTTCATGTCGGGAGACGGGCAAAGGACTTGTTCGTTTTATCGACAAGTTCCTACGTCGACAAGATGAAGACGAATGATGGTGCCGTTATATGGCATGAGAGGTTGGGGCATGTAGGGATGGACAAGCTAAAAGCTATGATGGTGAGAGGCCTGGTCAAGGGCCTGCCAAGTCTATCTTCCTACGGAGAAGGTCATGTTTGCGCGGGATGTCAGTTCGGCAAGTCTCATCGACTACCGTTTGACTAGTCGCAGACAAGGAGTAGTGTGCCGTTGGAGTGCATCCACGGTGACTTGATGGGACCAACTGCTACCCCAAGCCTCGGAGGCAGCAGGTATATGCTGGTGTTGATCGACGACTACACCAGATATGTCTGGGTTTATTTCCTAAAGGAGAAGGCGGAGGCGTTTGCCAAGTTTGTGGAGTTCAAGGAGCTCGTTGAAGGTCGGCTAAGACTGCGGGTGAAGAAGCTGAGGACTGACAACGGAGGGGAGTTCACCTCCAGTGAGTTCTCTACTTTTTGTAGGAAGGCGGGCATCCGGAGGGAGCTTACTTGTGCGTATACTCCACAATAGAACGGAGTTGCAGAACGGAAGATCCGTCATCTGACGGAGACATGCAAGTGTTGGCTGCATGCCAAGAGTATCCCAAAGTCCTTCTGGGCGGAGGGAATGTCTTGTGCTGCTTACGTCATCAACAAGATGCCTCTTAGTCCCATCAACATGTTAACTCCGCATGAGTTGATGTTCAAGGAGAAGCCAAGCGTGGCACACCTTAGGGTGTTTGGTTCCACCTGCTACGTGCATGTTCCAGATGCTCTTCGGACGAAGCTAGATGCGAAAGCAAGGAAGCTAGTCTTCATGGGATACAACGAGCGGAAGAAAGGATGGAAGTGCATGGACCCGGAGATGCGGAGATTTGTTGTATCTCGCGATGTTGTATTTGATGAGGTGACATCTTACAAGGGGTCTTCTGGAGTGGAGCTACCAGAGAGCAGGGTGGAGGAGCCGGAGCAACCAGTGGAAGATCTTCAGGTGGAGCTACCTGTATCACCAGGTGGTCCATCTCCTTCTAGTTCCGAGACGGGGGCTTCTAGTTCAGGGAGCAGGGGGAGCAATGCTCCTAGCACGTCTAGAAGGGGAGCTAGGGAAGAAGCAGCTGGAGACAATGCGGTTCAGGGGAAGGAGCTGAGGAGGTCGAAGCGATCGATCGTTTCCCCTGATCGCTATACAGGAGGAAACGCAGTGAGCTTTGTCTCATGTTTCTTCGCTGGTCCCT
Organism: Dactylorhiza incarnata; assembly: GCA_033032865.1. Classification (NCBI taxonomy): domain Eukaryota; kingdom Viridiplantae; phylum Streptophyta; class Magnoliopsida; order Asparagales; family Orchidaceae; genus Dactylorhiza; species Dactylorhiza incarnata. Next base: position 12,496,504 of record JAWHQI010000015.1, read on the forward strand.
TGGATGAGAGGGAGCCGTCGAGCTTTGAAAAGGCCAAAGGCGTGAAGGAGTGGGACGTTGTGATGCAAGAAGAGATGACAGCTCTCGAGAAGAATGAGACCTGGTCTCTTGTGCCCAAGCCCAAGGGCACCACTCCTGTGACATGCAAGTGGGTCTACAAGCTGAAGAAGAAAGCTGACGGCAGTATCGAGAGGTACAAGGCTCGTCTTGTAGCTCGAGGGTTTTCACAGCAATACGGTGAAGACTACGATGAGACATTTAGTCTGGTGGCAAAAATGACTTCAGTTCGATTCATCATTGCCTTGGCGGCGTTCAGTGGATGGGAGATCTGGCAGCTCGACGTCAAGAATGCTTTCTTGTATGGCGAGATTGACAAGGACATCTTCATGGCTCAGCCACCAGGTTTTGTGTCTGAAGATTTTCCGGAGTATGTTTGTAAGCTGAAGAAGGCCCTGTATGGGTTGAAGCAAGCGCCGAGGGCGTGGTACGGGAAGATCGCAGAGTATCTCTTATTCTGTGGATTTGTTGCTTCAGACTCGGACTCAAGCTTGTTCATCAAGAAGAGCGGGGAGCTTCAGGTCATCGTGCTGCTGTACGTCGACGATATGATCGTGACGGGAAACTCAAAGAAGGAGGTAGCGCAGCTTCGGGCCGAGCTGTCTATCGGGTTCGAGATGAAGGACTTAGGTGAGCTTCACCATTTCCTTGGGCTCGAGGTGCAGAGGAAGGAAGGTGGAGTGCTGGTGACCCAAGCCGGATATGCGGAGCGGATCGTGGAGCGGTTCGGCATGAAGGAAGGGAAGTGCACATCCACACCTCTGGAGAAGGCTATGAAGCTTCGGAAGGATGAGGGGAGGATTATGCAAGATCTGTTGGTGTTCTGAGCTCTGGTTGGGAGCTTGATCTATCTGACGATCATGAGGCTGGATATTGCATATGCAGTTGGCAGAGTGAGTCGATATATGGCGGAGCCACGGGTACCTCATCTGCTAGCAGCCAAGAACATTTTGAAGTATGTCAAGGCGACCTCAGACATGGGTCTCCTGTACAGGAGGGATGCGGGCTTCGAGGTGCACGGGTTCATGGATGCTGATTACGGGGGAGATTTGGATGATCTGAAGTCGACGTCTGGATTCGTCTTCATGGTGGGCCCCACGGCTATATCATGGTGCAGCAAGAAGCAGGATTCCGTGTCGGTCTCTACCACGGAAGCAGAATACAAGGCTTCGGCCTTGGCAACTCAGGAAGCCATCTGGCTTAGGAGGTTGGTGGGAGACGTCCACAAGGAGGTTCGGGAGCCGACTCTGCTACGCGGTGACAACGAGAGTGCTCTCAAACTGGTTACCAATCCAGTTTGTCACGCGAGGACCAAGCATATCGAGATCGAGCACCACTTCATATGGGAGAAGGTGCTGGAAGGATCTCTTTCGGTCGGGCATGTGCGGAGTGCGGACAATGTCGCAGACATCTTCACAAAGGCGCTGGCGAAGTGGCCGTTCACACGGCTAAGGGAGTTACTTGGACTGGTTTCAACTTCCCACTTCAAGGGGGGGTGTTGAAAATGTTGAAGTTGAAGTTAGAGGAGCTTTTGGACCTGGGCGGTCTGGGAGAAGGTCGGGCGGACTGGCGAGGTCGCGCGACCTGACAAGTTGTCCGGGCGGTCTGGCTGGTATCAGCCTAGCTGCGGTCTCTTGGAATGACTGCTGGTATCTGGTCCAAGGCAGCAAGGTGAATGCTGCGTGGTCTGCCTCTGATCGCGTGGCGGGTTGTCCTCTTCAAGGCTGTGGCGGTCTGGTGTGATCGCACAGGGTAGTCCAGGTTCTCTGGTAGTATTCGCGGACTAAGGAAGTTAGTTCGCGGTCTCAGTTCGCGGTCTCAGGAGGAGGCTGGTATGCAAGCTGGTCGCTGTTCGCGGTCTCAGGAGGAGGCCGGCATGCGGACAGGAGTTCGCGGGTTGATGGCGAACTGGCTGTGTTCGCGGTTTTGAGCGAACACAGGTGGTGAACAGCTTCGGGCGGTCTGGTGAGCTCGTTGTAGAGTCGCGGTCTGCTGTGAGAGCGGCGGTCTCTCATGGCCGATGTTGAAGCTGGCAAGTTCACCAAAATGAAGCAGGAGCTGTTGCTGATCGCGCGGGTAGACCGGTCAGGTCGCGCGGTCTGAAGGGTGGTGATCTTATCTCATAGGGTGGTGACTGGATCAGGTCCCGCGCCTATAAATAGGAGCCACTGTAGCAGCATAAATAGAGAGACACCAAGTGTAAGCTGAGTCCGGCTTGTTCCTGCGGTCTGTTTTATTCTAACCGTGCGGTCTGCTGATTGAATTCCTCTTGTGCAGCTTCTGCGGATAGTGCGGGCAGCAGCGTTCACCTCTTCCTCTGAAAGTGTTCGGGCGGTCTGCGGCTTGGAGTTGTGGTGCTGGAGTTCGGGAGAATCAGGAGATCGGAAGGAGCGGGCGGCTTGATCAGCGAGTTGGTGGGGTTCTGTGATCGTCAAGTCGCTGCGGTCTGGCAGTGCGTTGAGGTCGCAGGGAGGTCGTGCGGTCTGGAGCGGTCTCAATTATCTGCATTTCCTTGTATTTCCTTTTTTGGTGTTTGTGTTGGCGAAATCATGTCTCGCCAAGCATGCCTTGCCCTGTAATGAAGTTTTATGCTATCAATAAAGATCACTTATTTGCCTGAAGATTGTTTCTGGTGGTTTGGCTAGTATCTCTTAGTTGCATAATCGATTCCTGCTTACTCTCATAAGGTCCTTAGAGAAATTTTCACAGGGCCTAGGTCTAGTAGTGGGACTTACCCACCTAGGTGAGGAGACGCCCGCTCCTCTGCCACCGTTTGACCACGACGAGAGGTGCCCGAGAGGTTAGCTACCTCTGAAAAGTGGGAACTAAAGGTCTGTACATACAGAGTCGCGTGTGTGAGTTTCATGTGTATGAAATAATAATACAAACATTGTATCATTGCATTGCACATCAAAGCATAGCATTTCTGCACAAACAGAGACCTCATCGTATAAATCAGTACGGGCTCTTTTATACGATGAGTTTACTACTTGCCAGATCCCTTAGCTTATGTGCTTTTGTGTGTGCATATAAGTTAAGGTTACTTTCGTAGCTGCTCTTATTTCTTATACCTGTTCTTTAACTTATACCGCTCTTTACTTACTGCCTTTATACATACTCCTGCTAGGGTAGAGATGTTTTCATTACTTGTTTAGTATTTATATACTTGTTAGTCTCGCCACTGTCACCTGCTTTTGAATTACCCTTTGATGTCCTCCGCTTCCTCCTCCCGCATGGTGCCTAGGAGTCACGGGTGGAGGCGGTGAGGAATATGCTGAGTCTTATAGACTGACGGTCGGTGGACCTCATCATTATAGGGATGATGCGTCGGAACAGTGGGACCCCGTAGCGGAGGACGGAATGAAGCAGAGCAGACACTACACGACGTCGTAGCCGCAGCTACAGATGCATGAAGACAGAGTTGATAGCTTCCGCATAGATGTAGAGTGAGAGTGATTGTTGCACTATATTTGAACATGTATTGGGTGTAAGCCCTTATTCTTTTAGTTCTTTCTCATCGTGGACATTGTAATCATGTATTATGATAAATATATAACGTGATTTTGTGGACTTGTTTCATTTATTACTTCAATTACTGTGATTATGGTTGGCCTGGATGATGATGAATAGCCGGCAGGATCGGCGTCTTGTGGCGGCGACCATGGGGTGTAATGGTGTCGCCGCAAGACGGCGGTTCTGGGCGGTAAGACCCGGGAAAGATTGCAAAAAAAGAGGGTCTTACATCCCATTATGGGGATTTTTGGTCCATTAGGTTCCTAATATCCCTATAAGGGTAGGGGCAGGGTCAATTTGGCATGGTGGAGGCCAATTCACCCTAATTGAGTTAGTTTGACCAATTTAGAGTTAAGGTTGACTTTAGCCAAATTGGCCTCTTTGGTTGACCCCAATGGGTCCCTAGTGCTCCAAGGAGACCCCTAATGGGTTAGGGATACTATGGTGGAGTCAAGGTTCAAGGAAACGCCCTAAAGTCCAACCCTAGGCTAGGTATCTGAAAATTGCTATATGCAGACCATTGGGATTTCTTCTTCTCATCCAAGCTCACATGGTCTTAAGCTCTTCCTATGGTTTAGTCATGACCTAGTCATGACAAAACCAACTTAGGGGGTCTAGTTGCTTGGGGGATGTTACAGTTCCAAGCACATGATGGGCGATAAAGCAAAGTTCCTTAGCCTCACAAAGAAGAAAGGAGGAACGGTGACATTCAATAACAATGGAAAAGGAAGAATCTTTGGCACTGGTACAGTGGGTAACGACTCCTTCTCTCATACAAGCGTCTTATATGTAGAAGGCTTAAAACACAACTTAATTTCTATTAGTCAACTATGAGATAAAGGCCTTAATGTGTTATTTGAGTTTTCTTCTAATTTGTGCAAAATTATAGATCCTAAGACTAATTGTATTGTACTCACTGCGCCAAGAATTCATAATGTCTATTTAATTTCTTTTCATGATCTATCACGTGTATCACTAAAATGTCTAATTACAAAAAATGAAGAATTAGAATTATGGTATAGGCGTCTTGGTCACACTAGCACCAAATTGATCTTAAAATTGTCAAAAGATAAAATAATAAGGGATTTACCAATGCTTAATGGAAATCTATCCACTTTATGCCCGTCATGCCAAAAAGGAAAATTTTCTAAAATACCTTTAAAAAAAAAAAAAATGTCCACCACTAGACCTCTATAACTAATTCACATGGATATATTTGGGCCAATTAGCACTTGTAGTCTAGGTGGTAAAATGTAAACATTTGTTTTAATTGATGATTTTTCTAGATTTACTTGGACATAATTTCTTACCTCCAAATCCGATATTTTTTTCTGAATTTACTAAACTATGCAATCGCATTCAAAATGAGTTAGAATTAAAAATTAAGTGCATTAGATCGGATCATGGAGGGGAATTTGAAAACAATAGTTTCACCACTTTTTGTAATAATATAGGTATTAAACACGAATTTTCTGCTGCACGCACCCCCCAACAAAATGGTGTGGTGGAGAGGAAAAATAAAACCCTTCAGGAACTCATACACACTATGCTATCCGAGTATGGGTTGCCTAGATCCTTTTGGGCCGAAGCTGTAAATACATCTTGTTATGTTATAAATCGAGTCATGCTTCGCCCAATCCTAAATTAACTCCATATGAATTATATTACAAAAAGAAACCTAATGTATCTTACTTTCATGTTTTTGGATATCAATGTTTCATCTTAAACACCAAAGATGCTTTAGCAAAATTTGCTGAAAATGTGATGAAGGAATATTTCATGGTTACTCTTCAACTAGTAAAGCATATAGGATATACAATAAAAGGTCTAAAAAGGTTGAAGAGTCCATTCATGCGAAGTTTGATGAATTTGTTCCTTGTGTAGATTCTAACAGTGCAGGAAAAGAAGAGGAATCATCTTTACCCTTTGAGGATGATAATGTTGAACTCCTTGATGGTGACAAAGAAATGGAGAAGGTACAAGAAGAATTTGTGCCGCCAAGTGTGCTTAGATTCACAAAAGATCATCCAAGGGAACTTATCATTGGAGAACCATCTATTGGGGGTAAGAACTCGATCTTCTCTTCATGAAACGTTTTCAAACCTTTGCTTTGTTTCCGAAATTGAACCTAAAAATGTTTCAATCGCTGTAAATGATGAATTTTGGTTTTTGGCTATGAATGAAGAGTTAGATCAATTTGAACAAAATAAAGTTTAGAACCTAGTAGAACGACCATTTAATCATCCCGTTGTTGGCGTAAAATGGTTTTTTTTAAATAAATTAGATGGTGAATCTAGGATTATAAGAAATAAAGCTCGCTTAGTTACACAAGGCTTTTCTCAAATCGAGGGGGGTAGATTTTGAAGAAACTTTTGCACATGTTGCTCGCTTAGAATCTATACGAATATTTTTGGCATTTGCGAGTTTTAAAAGGATAAAATTGTCACGACCCGTATTTTCCCGAAATAATTTATATTATCAGAGCGAAGGGGAAAACACGCGTCATGATGCCACGTCCTGTAGGGGACAACTACAGACGTTCAGGCGAGCACTTACATGAGCTTTTTCTTTTACAAACAGGTACAAATTAATAAAAGGATTATCTTTTAAGGTTTATTTAATTTGGGTTAGGAGACCGTGTCCCTCGGCCCTGCGGTTTACTAAGCCGCGTTTTATAAAACATGCGTATACAATGGAAGAAAGTAGGTTCATTTTATTCCTAACGGCGCTGGAGACTAGAGACGTCCCCAGGGCGATCGCCGGTCTAAATTTAGTACAAAATAAATAAATATCATTTTTTTACTTTGGTTTACGTTTCGCAAATAGGTGATATTTAATAGTAAATGTGACAAACGGCTATAGAAATAACTTATTATAAAGCTAAGGAACTGCGCTAATATACAACAAAATAAGTTTTTCCTAGAGTTAATGAGTACAAAAATACTAAGCAGCAAAAAGAACTAGCAGCAGCGTAAGTAAGTAAGCTAAGCAAAACCGTACAGGCGTCAACATCTGACACGAACCAACAGGGAAAGGTCAACAGTCCAAAAGAAAAGCTACACGACAGAAACTGAACCAACAACATCCTTACCCACTAGAGACGGAAGGCCTCAATAGCGAACAGTACGTCCCCACTCGAACTCCGACGGCCGCTACAAACCTGAACCCGAGGCATTCATAAGAAAAGAATGCCTCAGCCCAAAGGGTGCAAGGAAACAGCAGAAGTAAAGGAGAAGCTGAAAAGTAAGCATAAGGAAAGCACGAGTCAAATCCAGCTGCTGCACAACAAGTCAAGGAACTGAGGTGGGGGCCCCTACGTCCACCCACACTACAAACAACCTCCGTCGTGCTGGGGCCCCTACGTCCACCCACACTCCAGTCAGAAGAGTAACCACTGTGGTGGGGACTCCTACGTCCACTCACAGACCAGTCCAAACCACCGTGCTGGAGGCCCCTATGTCCACCCATACTCCAAACAAAACTACTGTGCTGGGGGCCCCTGTGTCCACCCACACTCCAGTTCAAACCAAATCCTACGAGACTCGTTGGCAGCCTACGGGGTTTGACGCTCAAGGAAATTCTAGCATATAAAGAAGGAAGAAGGAGCATTATCATCTATGCTATAAGTATAAGGTCATAAGGAGCATATGGCACCCTCCCTTTCTATAAGAAGTAAGCTACTCAAACTTGGAACAGGGGTAAAGCTCGACCCCAGAATACATTTACACCACTTTTCGGCTTGCCAATTACTAATCTCGCTAAGTTATCGAGGATTAACAAGGGAAATTCCCAGGGAATGTAGCTTCTACTTCCCCAAATCTATAGGGATTAAAATACGACATTCCCAGAGAATTTTAGCCCGCCAAAACCTCAGAACTTAGCCAACAATAGGAAAAGAAATGCAGGATTGGAAATTTAACCGAGTGAGATCACGTATACTTTACTAAATAAACGAGTTCAACAAACTTTTTACCATATAACATATAGCCCAAGGGCATCCCCAGCCCGTAAAACGAACGTAACTGACGGCCTCGACCCTTCCCGACGGAATGAAATCTCAAGCTTATAGCGCCGAAAATTTAACTTAGCATATGCCGGGGTGAATTTCTAGCATTTAAATCCAGTAATCTCATGAACGGGGCAATTTACCTAAGCATATACTAAGAAATTTTCTAGCGTATAAAGAGCGAAATTTCATAAACATGACAAGCATTTAAACTAGGAGAAAACCATGGGGATTACACTAAATTTCAGCACACACCCATGTCGAAGCTAGCACGGAGCCAAGGGAGCCCATTTAATGCCCAATATAGCAACATATTCAGTAGCCACCACCCTAGATCCCAAACAAAAGAAATTTTTTTTTCCAAGTTGTAGTTCCTTTAGACAAAAGAAAAGGAGCAGCCATACCAAACAAAAAACCGAAAATACCCAAACCTCAAGGGGGCATCCAAGCAACCAAAGGTCCCCAATTTAACAAATTTCTGGGAACACAACCAAAAAGAAGAAGCAGCCGCAACCATAAATCCCCCAAGGAAGACAAGCAAGCCACACTCATAAGTGAAATTTCTATAAATATAAAGGTGTAGCCGCAGCCCAAAGGTTCCATGCCAACAAATTTTTGGGAACAAAAAGGAGTAGCCGCAAACCCCCATACAATAACATGCAAAGCCTGGACGAAATCGGGAGGGCAGCCTCAAGCCGCAATCAGTGAATATAATGAACCCAACAAACCAAAAGCTAGCCTAATAATCAAGGTTTCCCCCTTCCAAACAGAATTTTGCCAAGCACACAAGAAAAAAGTAGAAGTAAAGGGAGGGGGAAGAAGATGAAGAGGGGTGAAAAGCTTCCTTGCCTTACTCCAATCGGTGCCCCGACGGAGAACACCAACCCCGACGACCAAAGATCGCCTCGCCTCTGAAATCAAGCCCTAACCCTCCTGGAGAAAACACGGGATCGAAGAAGAGCCGGCCTCGGGACCCAAGCCAGCCACAGCAGCAAAAGAAGGAAAAAAATAATATCTCCCTTGGCTGCTGAATATCGCCCTTCATGCCAGGCCACCACACAATCTGCTTCAGGTCGCGATACATCTTGGTAGAACTAGGATGATAGGATAGGCTGGAGTCGTGAGCCTCCTCACAAATCTTCGCCCGAATCTGCTCCACCGCGGGTATGCACAGCCTGCCACGGTACCTCAAAGTACCCTCTGCATCAATCGAGAAATCTGGCAACTCATCTCTCTCAGCTCTGCTCCGGAGGTGCTGCAAATCCAGATCATCCTTTTGGTGCAACCTCGCCAAAACAATCCAGGACGGCTCCTCGACCTCCAAACGAGACGGACCACCACTGGGCTTCACCGCGATGCTCATCAGCAAGAACACCTCCACCAGGGACTGCACAGAGAGTCCGAAAACAGAAGCTGACTTCCTGCTCAGGGCATCTGCCACTACGTTTGCCTTGCCGGGGTGATAGAGGATCTCCACATCATAATCAGCCACGTACTCCATCCATCGACGCTGGCGCAGGTTCAGCTCTCGCTGCGAGAACACATAAATCAAGCTCTTGTGATCTGAGTAGATCTTGCACTCCACTCCAAACAAGAGATGCCTCCACAGCTTCAAGGCATATTTCACCACAGCAAACTCCAAGTCATGCGTCGGGTAGTTCTGCTCATGCACCTTTAGCTTCCGCGACCGTACGCAATGACCTTTCCCTCCTGCATGAGGACGCAACCAAGGCCTATCAGCGATGCATCGACGTAGACCTGGAACTCCACTCCCTCAACCGGGAGAGCCAAAACCGGTGCGGAACACAGCCTCCTCTTTAACTCTTGGAAGGCCTCCTCGCATTGCTCGCTCCAAACGAAAGCCGCTTCCTTCCGCGTCAACTTGGTCAGAGGCGTGGAAATGCTTGAGAATCCCTCCACAAACCTCCGATAATAGCCAGCTAAACCCAGGAAACTCCGGATCTCCTTCGGCGACGACGGCCTCTTCCAGTCCAAAACAGCAGCGACCTTCGCTGGGTCCACAGAGATGCCACTCTTGCCCACCACGTGACCCAAAAAGGATACTTCCGAAAGTCAGAACTCGCATTTGCTCAGCTTAACATACAGCTTGTGTGCCCTCAAGGTAGACAGCACCAGCCGTAAATGTCGAGCATGCTCCTCCTCGCTCGAAGAATAAATCAGCACATCGTCAATAAAAACCACCACAAACTGGTCCAGAAAGTCCCGGAACACCCTGTTCATCAGATCCATGAAGGCAGAGGGCGCATTCGTCAGCCCAAAAGACATCACCAGAAAATCAAAATGTCTGTAACGCGACCGGAAAGCAGTCCGCGGAACGTCCGAGTCGCGAATCCTCAGCTGATGGTAACTGGACCGGAGGTCGATCTTCGAGAACACGCAGCTACCCTGCAACTGGTCGAACAAGTCATCAATCCGCGGCAACAGATACCTGTTTTTGATCGTGACCTTGTTCAATTCCCTATAATCGATGCAAAGCCTCATCGACCCATCCTTCTTCCTCACGAACAGAACTGGCGCACCCCAAGGCGACGAACTCGGCCTAATAAAACCAAGCTGAAGAAGCTCTTCCAGCTAAGTACGCATCTCCTCCAACTCCCGCGGTGCCATACGATAGGGTGCCTTCGCAATAGGCGGGTCCCGGGCTCCTAATCAATCGCAAACTCAATCTCTCGCTCAGGAGGGAGACCAGGTAGGTCGTCAGGAAAGACGTCCGGGAACTCCCGCACCACAGGGATGTCCTCTACAAAGGGCACCGATGCACAAGCCGCAAGTGAAGCAGAAGCAATGCAGATCCTGCCATCAAACTCTGCCAAAGCTTGGGCACAGACCACCGACAGAACTGAGGAAGTCTGACGCAGAAAACCGAACACGCTGCTAGGTTGGCCATCATCCATCAGAATATCTAGACGCTTATCTCTGCACTGAATCACGACGTCATAGCGGGCTAGCCAATCCATGCCCAAGATCACGTCAAAGTCCGCCAAGTCGATCACCTTCAGATCTGCATAGCCCAAAAATCCATCCAACACGATCGGGCACTGCCTCACGCACAGATCTGACACCACTGAATCTCCGGACGGGTACTTGACACGAAACGGATCATCAACTCACTCCAAAGCCCAGCGATGTTGATCAACAAACCTCTTGGCCACAAAAGAGTGAGTGGCACCAGAGTCAAAAAGAATGTGCGCCCAACAGTCTCGAACCTTAAACTCGCCTAACAAAGCAGTATGGACACGCAACAACATAGGGATGAGGCATAAATATAGCAACTACTTTAGTATAACGAGGTTAAACTATAACGAGAACGAAGACGAACCTGATATCACCTGGTTCGAGCACTGCGCTTCCTCCTTTGTCACTGCGTTTAGCCTTACCTTTCCTCGATCTATCAACTGCTGCTGAGGCGGTGGCGGCGGTGCCGCGGCTGGGAGCGTAAACTGCTGGCCGGCAGACTGGAGCTGCGGGCACTTGGACCTCAAGTGGCCCCTTTGATCACACTGGTAACAGGACTTGTCCTTAAACCAGCACAGAGCCGCATCGTGGCGCTTCTGCTCGCAGTGCCCACAGACCTTGTCCTTCCTCCAACACTGAGCGGTATCATGCCCTGCCCGATTGCAAAAGGTGGAAAGGAGGGGCTTCTTCGGGGCACCCTGAAGCGCCATCAGCTGCTGATGCTTCTGCACACCCTGCCTCCTGAAGCACTTCTCGAAGGGGTGGCCCGCACGGCCACAGAAACCGCGCACAATCTTCCCCTTCTTACTCGGGGCGGAGCTACCCCCATCACCCGCCTTTCTCTTCTCCTTCCTAAGCTCCTTCCCTCCGTTCTTGGCATTTTCGATCGCTTCAACCTTCAGCGTAGCTTCCACCGCATCTGCAAAACTCACGGACCTGTAAGCGCTGGCTAACTGCTGAATCTCGCTGCGAAGACCTCCCAAGAATCTCTTCACCTGGTTTTCCTCAGAAGCAAGCAGATCCGGGGCGAACCTGCTCAGCTTGGAGAACTCGACCTCATATTCCTCTGTCGTGAGCTGCCGCTGCTTCAGATGCAAGAAGCTATTCATCAGGCGGTCCTGCTCAACTGAGGGCAGGAACTTCTTCAACAGCCTCCCCTTAAACTGCTCCCACGAGCAGCCTTCCACGAGAGCCTCCTTCTCCCGGATCCACCAACTCCTGGCCAAACCCTTCAACTGGAAGGCAGCAATCATCACCTTTTGGTCCGCCAACGCGCCAGAATACGAGAACAACTCCTCCATCACCAGGATCCAATCATCGAGCACGTTGAAGTCCGCCCTCCCGTCGTAAGTCGGGGGTCCTATCCTCTGGAAATGAGTAATAAAGTTCATTTCTGGCGGCAACGCAGCAAGGGGGACAAGGGGTGCAGGACAGGCAGTCTCCGGCTGACTAATCTCGGGCTGCTGCCGCTGAGTGGCCGCCAACAACGTCTGCACCTGCTCCTGCATCGCGACCAACTGCCGTGCCAGGGTCTCGTTATTTAGACGTAGCTCTTCAATCGCTGCCACACTATTCACACCTGATGTCTCGCCCTCAGACTGGGGAACAGATTTCGCAGGCCGACGCTTAGAAGCCATTCCTAACAAGAACAATATCAAACAGCAAGATAAGACCGGATTCAGACCTCTAGGAAAGGAAGACATACAAATACTTGTTTTTGCTACTGATTTTTCTCTGGGAAAAGTAAATACATAAAATCACGCTATACTCAGGATGGTGTACCATCCTTTACCTCTCGTGCACCTCTCCCGTATGCACATAAACTTAAAATCTCATCTTTAAAAATCATGGGTGTACATGTGTCATTGTGTAGATCTCTGGCTTGGCACGTGTGCTTATGCAATGTTATGCTATGCATGCAGTGCTATGCAAACTAAGAAAATGCCTTAATGCATGCTATGAGCGGCGTACACATGCGATCTTATACATCCCATACTACATATTATCGCATGCAACGAAAAGAAAAATCTAATGGACACGCATGCGACCTACATTATGCATCCCATACTACATAGCAATCGCATGTTGTCACCTATGAGGATCCATATACAAACACATATTATGCATCCCATACTACATAATATGCCCCGTATACTTCTTTCATGCTTATGAGTGTAGTGTTCGTGCTTCAGCCGAGATCTACCGATGACCCATCGGTGAGTGTATGCAATGATTAACGATTCTCACTGGACGGTTAACCGGGCCAACCAGAACATTTCCAGCAACCCGGCTAACCTCCCTCTGATACCAACTGTCACAACCCGTATTTTCCCGAAATAATTTATATTATCAGAGCGAAGGGGAAAACACGCGTCATGATGCCACGTCCTGTAGGGGACAACTACAGACGTTCAGGCGAGCAATTACACGAGCCTTTTCTTTTACAAACAGGTACAAATTAATAAAAGGATTATCTTTTAAGGTTTATTTAATTTGGGTTAGGAGAACGTGTCCCTCGGCCATGCGGTTTACTAAGCCGCGTTTTATAAAAACATGCGTATACAACGGAAGAAAGTAGGTTCATTTTATTCCTAACGGCGCTGGAGACTAGAGACATCCTCAGGGCGATCGCCGGTCTAAATATAGTACAAAATAAATAAATATCATTTTTTTACTTTGGTTTACGTTTCGCAAATAGGTGATATTTAATAGTAAATGTGACAAACGGCTATAAAAATAACTTGTTATAAAGCTAAGGAACTGCGCTAATATACAGCAAAATAAGCTTTTCCCAGAGTTAATGAGTACAAAAATACTAAGCAGCAAAAAGAACTAGCAGCAGCGTAAGCAAGTAAGCTAAGCAAAACCGTACGGGCGTCAACATCTGACACGAACCCGCAGGGAAAGGTCAACAGTCCAAAAGAAAAGCTACACGACAGAAACTGAACCAACAGCATCCTTACCCACTAGAGAGGGAAGACCTCAACAGCGAACAGTACATCCCCACTCGAACTCCGGCGGCCGCTACAAACCTGAACCTGAGGCATTCATAAGAAAAGAATGCCTCAGCCCAAAGGGTGCAAGGAAACAACAGAAGTAAAGGAGAAGCTGAAAAGTAAGCATAAGGAAAGCACGAGTCAAATCCAGCTGCTGCACAACAAGTCAAGGAACTGAGCTGGGGGCCCCTACGTCCACCCAGACTACAAACAACCTCCGCCGTGCTGGGGCCCCTATGTCTGATGCGATGATTCGGCAAGTGCACCGGTCGCGCAAGTAATAATAATGGGGAAAATCCCCGAGTGTCGGTCTCTTGAGGAACACAGTAAGGTGGAGTTAGGTTTCGAGGAAGGACTTGAGATTGAAGTCCTTAAATCGGATGGAATGCGGGGGAGTTGGGTTGGCTTTTGGAAAATAAAATAAAAGCTATCAACTACTCCTATGCAATGCCGCTATGCAATGCTTCGCTTGGCGGGATGGAGACTAGGCAGGCCTTGAGCGCGCTGCATCGAAAGGGCGGATGGACGAGTAGGCTAGCGGAGTGAGGGTCGCAAGCACCTCTTCGACAAGCACGCCACTAGCAATTGCTAGTGCGGCACACGAACGTGACGGCGGAATGGAAATGGGCGGCGGCGCACCTCAAGCAACTCAAATAGATAAATTACACAAACACATAGACATGAAATATATATGTAAATATAACTAATTCAAGTGCCACTTCATCATAATAATGAGATCTAAAACATATACACATCAATAAGAGAAGAATAAGGCAAGAAATCGACCGAATCTGAAGTCTCGTTGTAGATTCACGGTTGGAATCGCCGGGTTGTCAATCCGCGTCCAAGCTCGGTCCGCAACTACGTCCGGGGTAGAGAGAGCTGTCACGACTCTCCAATGGACCCGTCTTCTTCGTGTCACGATCCGGTAGAGGTTGCAAACTTCCTCTTGCTCGATGGAGATGGCGGCTAGATCTCTCTTTGAAGCTCTTGGATGAAGGAGGAGGCCGAGAGGAAACTCCGGCTCAAGATTGGCGTGAAGAACAAGCCCGGAGCACCTCCAGATGGTGGGCGGCGGTGGAGGGGCGAAACTGGCGCGGAACGGCGGAAGAACGGCGGAAAAATGCGGAGTCCCTGACCTAAATTGCGAGCAGCGGAATTTATAGGCGCTGGAATAAACAGTGCGCACGGTCAGTGGCGCACGACCAGTGGTCGTGCGCACTAGAATTCGGTGATCGTGCGCTCTGCCTGGACGGAACCTGCAAATACAGAAATTATGAAATAACATGTTCGCACGACCAGTGGCGCACGACCGGTGGTCGTGCGCACTATCGTAGGTGGTCGTGCGCACTGGTTGAAACATAACTCATGAAATTGATGATAAGCGCGCACGAACAGTGGCGCACGACCGGTGGTCGTGCGCACTAGCTTAGATGGTCGTGCGCACTGCACCAAACAGAACTCATAAAAAAGGGTTAAGTGCACACGATCAGTGGCGCACGACCAGTGGTCGTGCGCAATAGAACCGGTGATCGTGCGCAGTGTTCCTGTGCAGAAATGCACCGGAAACACCTGCACGACACCTGTTCCAGCGTACGACACCAGTCTAGCCACTGAAAGTGGGACTTAACATCGCAAGAAAACTAATAACAAAGAAAGATACGAAATTACACCAAATAGGGTCTATAAGTGCACCTAGCATAGAATGACCAATATGAGCTAAAACAGGGCTAAAGTGCAGTGAAAAGTCTAAATAGATGGCCCAGATGAGTCCATAAAAGTGTATATGATCAGGACTCATCACACCCCCAGACATACCTGTTTGCGCGTCCCGAGCAAACAAATTCCATGCGAACGGGGAAAGAAAAGTAGATGGCTTAAAACTACAATACAGAGTACCATGCGAAGTCGCATGCTCAGGTGCATAAGAAGAATGGTAGAGAATATTTCTGATTATATAAATAGTCTATATATTTCTAAAAGAGTAAAAGCATATTACAACTACTCAAAATGGTGAACAACAGTGAATCGTTCGGTCATGCATACGGAGAAAGTAAACTAAATGCTGAGATGAGCATTGCTCAAGATTGGGATGCCGGACAAACTCCACCGTAATCCATCGGTGTCGGTGACCATAGGCTTTCCCGGTCACATTCTCTCCACGACACTAGATTGGTTCATAGCGTGAGTCGGTGGGACTTTAGGTTAGAGATGGGGCTTGGGTTACGGTGAGGTAAACGATGATAAACAAAATGGCTTAAACACATAACCCAAATGAGCTTTTAAAAATAACTACCCGCGCACCAAAATCGAATGCAAGTGCACCACACCCCCAGACTTGAACTTTTGCAACATAGGTGTGTGCACCGCCTACTCCCAATACATAATTTTTCTACATGATTTTTCAATAAAACTCATTTTTCTTTCTTCTCTTTTTTTTCTATCTTTCTTTTTCTTGTCTTTTTTTTTTTCTTTCAGCAAAATTTTCAAATGAGCACATCCACAGATTCACATAATAGACACCACAATCAACATCCCCCAAAATGTAAATGAAACTACAACTAAAACTCAGATTTGGGTGTGTGACTAGGCTAGGCTTTTAGGCTTTGGTGAGATAAATGTGGAGCTGAATCAAGAAAAGGGTAGGCACAAAGGGGCTAGCAAGGGTAGACGATAGGTATGAAATAAAAAGTTCAACCGGGCCAAAATAATGGCCTACGTCATTCTCACGCACTAGAACTATCCTATGCCAATGCTTCAAGAATCGCTTGGGGCAAATTCTAGCCACCGAGAAAGATTCTCCTTTCTCCCGACTCAAGCAATACGAGTCTAGCGATCGTTTACACACATCCCTACGCTACCGTTTGATTCACACCGGATTCACCATTTGAGTAGAGTAAACAACATTTACACTAATAGAGAAAAATATAAAACCATAGTATAAAGAGAAATCTAATCTACACAAATTTCTATGCAACCGAGCACTCGACTAGGAGCACTACTAGAGTCAACATTTTACTCTGCTACATAGTCCTAAGCCATCACCTAGACTTTCCCAAATAAGCAGAAGAATTAAATTCACAACAGAGCAAGCAAACAGATGAGTACGCGCTCAAGTGGGTGATGTGGTGTGCAATGAAAATAAACAAAACATTTTAAATGAAATCTTCTAGTATGCAGTGCAATAGTGCACGTGAGCGGGTAAACAAAACTACTCTCCCCCAGACTTAAACTAAACAATCCACAGAATATATGACATGAAAATCAGGAAAGGCTAGGGAAAGAGAGTACCCAGTGCTCAGAAATGAGCACACCAGAAGATTGGCGTGTAAGCTAAAATGAAGCTGCAGCATCCGCCATCCAGAAAAGATACCTACAGGGGTCAGCTCCGCAAAAACAAAAGAAAATAGAAAACTGAAAAGAAATATTACTAACTAAACATGATTAGATGAAATAAAAATGCAGAAAAGAAAGATAACTACTGGGGTTATTGTCATCCCAGCACGACTTATTCAAACTTTAAGAGTTCTAGCTAATGGGCCTATGGAAGGAGAAGTGGACAGGTAACTGGCCTAATATCCGTGTCGGTAGCGGGTACCGATACGGTGATAGAACAGTCACCCCTCTACCTAAATATAGATACCTGCTCCTCACAGGTAGAGGGTAGAGAATTTAAGAAAAGGAGGAGGCCTGGTCCTCACTCATCTCACAAAACACATCCTTGCCTAGCAAGGTATCGTCGACAGGGAGGCAGCAGGAGGAAAAGGCAATGAGTGGCGCTTCCTCAACGGAGGGGGAATAAACCTCCTCACATGAGAGGATACTCTCATCATTGACTTGAGCAAAAAGCTCTAAGTCCTCCTGGGGCACTTGTAAAGACTCAACCTGCACAGGCTCGGAAGAAGGAAGGGGATCAAGAAATAAAGAATACGAAGAACATAAATAATAAAAAATCGGGGGAGTGATCCCGGTCTCACTCCCATCAGGTTGGGGAAGTAAAATAATGTTAGCATTGTCATCAATGCTACAAGATTCGGCGGGATCAACGGTGGCCAGGCTTAGGATTTGGACTCCTCCACCGGTGTTGAGGAAAACTCCTCTTCACCTAGAAGGCTGTCCTCCTCCATAGGAATAGGCACAACACTCAGATCACCCACCTCATCCTGCGACACATCATCAACAATGTCGTCGGAGACGAGTATAGTATGCACAACAGGGGGAAGAATCGAATCCACTAGAAGTGGTGGATGCACATGGAGAATAGGCTCAGCAATGTCGGTGTATAGATCAGCCGCACATCCGGTGACCGTGTCCATGCCATACCCTTCAAGATGTGAAGGTGACAAAGACACATAACCGGATGTTGAAGGTGTGCCGCCAGAGTTAGGAGTTGGGACGATCCGAATATCCGGTTCGTCATCCTCGTCCAATTGGCGAAGATACTCGGCACAGTCCTTCAAGACATGATCAGTGCTCCGACAAAACCGGCACTGCCTAGCGGGCTTCTTTGGCACAGCGGGGGCTGAAGCCGAAAAGAAGTATGACGGTAAAGGCTCAGCAGAGTAGCCATAAGACTTACGCGCACCATATGGAGTACCAGACGAAGTTGGTGCTCCATATGCTGGGCTATAAGAATTATGCCTACTATTCTCCGTAGGGCATTCATCACTAGAGTGGGAAGTAGCTCCACACCAACGGCAACGGATATTTAGATGTGCCCACATAGTGCGAAGATAAAACGATTCAAAATAAAGATGCTATTGTGCAAAATACTACACCTAACAATAATTACTAAAGCAACCTAATTAAAATAGGAAAAAGGAATAAAAAGAAATAAGACAAAGAAATGCAGTTTACAAATGGAAGGGCTTCTCTCTCAGGTTCTCCCTCTCCAGAAAACTCACACGACTGTGCTCCCCGGCAACGGCGCCAAAAACTTGATGCGATGATTCGGCAAGTGCACCGGTCGCGCAAGTAATAATAATGGGGAAAATCCCCGAGTGTCGGTCTCTTGAGGAACACAGTAAGGTGGAGTTAGGTTTCGAGGAAGGACTTGAGATTGAAGTCCTTAAATCGGATGGAATGCGGGGGAGTTGGGTTGGCTTTTGGAAAATAAAATAAAAGCTATCAACTACTCCTATGCAATGCCGCTATGCAATGCTTCGCTTGGCGGGATGGAGACTAGGCAGGCCTTGAGCGCGCTGCGTCGAAAGGGCGGATGGACGAGTAGGCTAGCGGAGTGAGGGTCGCAAGCACCTCTTCGACAAGCACGCCACTAGCAATTGCTAGTGCGGCACACGAACGTGACGGCGGAATGGAAATGGACGGCGGCGCACCTCAAGCAACTCAAATAGATAAATTACACAAACACATAGACATGAAATATATATGTAAATATAACTAATTCAAGTGCCACTTCATCATAATAATGAGATCTAAAACATATACACATCAATAAGAGAAGAATAAGGCAAGAAATCGACCGAATCCGAAGTCTCGTTGTAGATTCACGGTTGGAATCGCCGGGTTGTCAATCCGCGTCCAAGCTCGGTCCGCAACTACGTCCGGGGTAGAGAGAGCTGTCACGACTCTCCAATGGACCCGTCTTCTTCGTGTCACGATCCGGTAGAGGTTGCAAACTTCCTCTTGCTCGATGGAGATGGCGGCTAGATCTCTCTTTGAAGCTCTTGGATGAAGGAGGAGGCCGAGAGGAAACTCCGGCTCAAGATTGGCGTGAAGAACAAGCCCGGAGCACCTCCAGATGGTGGGCGGCGGTGGAGGGGCGAAACTGGCGCGGAACGGCGGAAGAACGGCGGAAAAATGCGGAGTCCCTGACCTAAATCGCGAGCAGCGGAATTTATAGGCGCTGGAATAAACAGTGCGCACGGTCAGTGGCGCACGACCAGTGGTCGTGCGCACTAGAATTCGGTGATCGTGCGCTCTGCCTGGACGGAACCTGCAAATACAGAAATTATGAAATAACATGTTCGCACGACCAGTGGCGCACGACCGGTGGTCGTGTGCACTATCGTAGGTGGTCGTGCGCACTGGTTGAAACAGAACTCATGAAATTGATGATAAGCGCGCACGAACAGTGGCGCACGACCGGTGGTCGTGCGCACTAGCGTAGATGGTCGTGCGCACTGCACCAAACAGAACTCATAAAAAAGGGTTAAGTGCACACGATCAGTGGCGCACGACCAGTGGTTGTGCGCAATAGAACCGGTGATCGTGCGCAGTGTTCCTGTGCAGAATTGCACCGGAAACACCTGCACGACACCTGCTCCAGCGTACGACACCAGTCTAGCCACTGAAAGTGGGACTTAACATCGCAAGAAAACTAATAACAAAGAAAGATACGAAATTACACCAAATAGGGCCTATAAGTGCACCTAGCATAGAATGACCAATATGAGCTAAAACAGGGCTAAAGTGCAGTGAAAAGACTAAATAGGTGGCCCAGATGAGTCCATAAAAGTGTATATGATCAGGACTCATCACACCCCCAGACTTACCTGTTTGCACGTCCCGAGCAAACAAATTCCATGCGAACGGGGAAAGAAAAGTAGATGGCTTAAAACTACAATACAGAGTACCATGCGAAGTCGCATGCTCACGTGCATAAGAAGAATGGTAGAGAAGATTTCTGATTATATAAATAGTCTATATATTTCTAAAAGAGTAAAAGCATATTACAACTACTCAAAATGGTGAACAACAGTGAATCGTTCGGTCATGCATACGGAGAAAGTAAACTAAACGCTGAGATGAGCATTGCTCAAGATTGGGATGCCGGACAAACTCCACCGAAATCCATCGGTGTCGGTGACCATAGGCTTGCCCGGTCACATTCTCTCCACGACACTAGATTGGTTCATAGCGTGAGTCGGTAGGACTTTAGGTTAGAGATGGGGCTTGGGTTACGGTGAGGTAAACGATGATAAACAAAATGGCTTAAACACATAACCCAAATGAGCTTTTAAAAATAACTACCCGCGCACCAAAATCGAATGCAAGTGCACCACACCCCCAGACTTGAACTTTTGCAACATAGGTGTGTGCACCGCCTTCTCCCAATACATAATTTTTCTACATGATTTTTCAATAAAACTCATTTTTCTTTCTTCTCTTTTTTTTTTCTATCTTTCTTTTTCTTGTCTTTTTTTTTCTTTCAGCAAAATTTTCAAATGAGCACATCCACAGATTCACATAATAGACACCACAATCAACATCCCCCAAAATGTAAATGAAACTACAACTAAAACTCAGATTTGGGTGTGTGACTAGGCTAGGCTTTTAGGCTTTGGTGAGATAAATGTGGAGCTGAATCAAGAAAAGGGTAGGCACAAAGGGCTAGCAAGGGTAGACGATAGGTATGAAATAAAAAGTTCAACCGGGCCAAAATAATGGCCTACGTCATTCTCACGCACTAGAACTATCCTATGCCAATGCTTCAAGAATCGCTTGGGGCAAGTTCTAGCCACCGAGAAAGATTCTCCTTTCTCCCGACTCAAGCAATACGAGTCTAGCGATCGTTTACACACATCCCTACGCTACCGTTTGATTCACACCGGATTCACCATTTGAGTAGAGTAAACAACATTTACACTAATAGAGAAAAATATAAAACCATAGTATAAAGAGAAATCTAATCTACACAAATTTCTATGCAACCGAGCACTCGACTAGGAGCACTACTAGAGTCAACATTTTACTCTGCTACATAGTCCTAAGCCATCACCTAGACTTTCCCAAATAAGCAGAAGAATTAAATTCACAACAGAGCAAGCAAACAGATGAGTACGCGCTCAAGTGGGTGATGTGGTGTGCAATGAAAATAAACAAAACATTTTAAATGAAATCTTCTAGTATGCAGTGCAATAGTGCACGTGAGCGGGTAAACAAAACTACTCTCCCCCAGACTTAAACTAAACAATCCACAGAATATATGACATGAAAATCAGGAAAGGCTAGGGAAAGAGAGTACCCAGTGCTCAGAAATGAGCACACCAGAAGATTGGCGTGTAAGCTAAAATGAAGCTGCAGCATCCGCCATCCAGAAAAGATACCTGCAGGGGTCAGCTCCGCAAAAACAAAAGAAAATAGAAAACCGAAAAGAAATATTACAAACTAAACATGATTAGATGAAATAAAAATGCAGAAAAGAAAGATAACTACTGGGGTTATTGTCATCCCAGCACGACTTATTCAAACTTTAAGAGTTCTAGCTAATGGGCCTATGGAAGGAGAAGTGGACAGGTAACTGGCCTAATATCCGTGTCGGTAGCGGGTACCGATACGGTGATAGAACAGTCACCCCTCTACCTAAATATAGATACCTGCTCCTCACAGGTAGAGGGTAGAGAATGTAAGAAAAGGAGGAGGCCTGGTCCTCACTCATCTCACAAAACACATCCTTGCCTAGCAAGGTATCGTCAACAGGGAGGCAGCAGGAGGAAAAGGCAATGAGTGGCGCTTCCTCAACGGAGGGGGAATAAACCTCCTCACATGAGAGGATACTCTCATCATTGACTTGAGCAAAAAGCTCCAAGTCCTCCTGGGGCACCTGTAAAGACTCAACCTGCACAGGCTCGGAAGAAGGAAGGGGATCAAGAAATAAAGAAGACGAAGAACATAAATAATAAAAAATCGGGGGAGTGATCCCGGTCTCACTCCCATCAGGTTGGGGAAGTAAAATAATGTTAGCATTGTCATCAATGCTACAAGATTCGGCGGGATCAACGGTGGCCAGGCTTAGGATTTGGACTTCCTCCACCGGTGTTGAGGAAAACTCCTCTTCACCTAGAAGGTTGTCCTCCTCCATAGGAATAGGCACAACACTCAGATCACCCACCTCATCCTGCGACACATCATCAACAATGTCGTCGGAGATGAGTATAGTATGCACAACAGGGGGAAGAATTGAATCCACTAGAAGTGGTGGATGCACATGGAGAATAGGCTTAGCAATGTCGGTGTATAGATCAGCCGCACATCCGGTGACCGTGTCCATGCCATACCCTTCAAGATGTGAAGGTGACAAAGACACATAACCGGATGTTGAAGGTGTGCCGCCAGAGTTAGGAGTTGGGACGATCCGAATATCCGGTTCGTCATCCTCGTCCAATTGGCGAAGATACTCGGCACAGTCCTTCAAGACATGATCAGTGCTCCGACAAAACCGGCACTGCCTAGCGGGCTTCTTTGGCACAGCGGGGGCTGAAGCCGAAAAGAAGTATGACGGTAAAGGCTCAGCAGAGTAGCCATAAGACTTACGCGCACCATATGGAGTACCAGACGAAGTCGGTGCTCCATATGCTGGGCTATAAGAATTATGCCTACTATTCTCCGTAGGGCATTCATCACTAGAGTGGGAAGTAGCTCCACACCAACAGCAACGGATATTTAGATGTGCCCACATAGTGCAAAGATAAAACGATTCAAAATAAAGATGCTATTGTGCAAAATACTACATCTAACAATAATTACTAAAGCAACCTAATTAAAATAGGAAAAAGGAATAAAAAGAAATAAGACAAAGAAATGCAGTTTACAAATGGAAGGGCTTCTTTCTCAGGTTCTCCCTCTCTAGAAAACTCACATGACTGTGCTCCCCGGCAACGGCGCCAAAAACTTGATGCGATGATTCGGCAAGTGCACCGGTCGCGCAAGTAATAATAATGGGGAAAATCCCCGAGTGTCGGTCTCTTGAGGAACACAGTAAGGTGGAGTTAGGTTTCGAGGAAGGATTTGAGATTGAAGTCCTTAAATCGGATGGAATGCGGGGGAGTTGGGTTGGCTTTTGGAAAATAAAATAAAAGCTATCAACTACTCCTATGCAATGCCGCTATGCAATGCTTCGCTTGGCGGGATGGAGACTAGGCAGGCCTTGAGCGCGCTGCGTCGAAAGGGCGGATGGACGAGTAGGCTAGCGGAGTGAGGGTCGCAAGCACCTCTTCGACAAGCACGCCACTAGCAATTGCTAGTGCGGCACACGAACGTGACGGCGGAATGGAAATGGACGGCGGCGCACCTCAAGCAACTCAAATAGATAAATTACACAAACACATAGACATGAAATATATATGTAAATATAACTAATTCAAGTGCCACTTCATCATAATAATGAGATCTAAAACATATACACATCAATAAGAGAAGAATAAGGCAAGAAATCGACCGAATCCGAAGTCTCGTTGTAGATTCATGGTTGGAATCGCCGGGTTGTCAATCCGCTTCCAAGCTCGGTCCGCAACTACGTCCGGGGTAGAGAGAGCTGTCACGACTCTCCAATGGACCCGTCTTCTTCGTGTCACGATACGGTAGAGGTTGCAAACTTCCTCTTGCTCGATGGAGATGGAGGCTAGATCTCTCTTTGAAGCTCTTGGATGAAGGAGGAGGCCGAGAGGAAACTCCGGCTCAAGATTGGCGTGAAGAACAAGCCCGGAGCACCTCCAGATGGTGGGCGGCGGTGGAGGGGCGAAACTGGCGCAGAACGGCGGAAGAACGGCGGAAAAATGCGGAGTCCCTGACCTAAATCGCGAGCAGCGGAATTTATAGGCGCTGGAATAAACAGTGCGCACGGTCAGTGGCACACGACCAGTGGTCGTGCGCACTAGAATTCGGTGATCGTGCGCTCTGCCTGGACGGAACCTGCAAACACAGAAATTATGAAATAACATGTTCGCACGACCAGTGGCGCACGACCGGTGGTCGTGCGCACTATCGTAGGTGGTCGTGCGCACTGGTTGAAACAGAACTCATGAAATTGATGATAAGCGCGCACGAACAGTGGCGCACGACCGGTGGTCGTGCGCACTAGCGTAGATGGTCGTGCGCACTGCACCAAACAGAACTCATAAAAAAGGGTTAAGTGCACACGATCAGTGGCGCACGACCAGTGGTCGTGCGCAATAGAACCGGTGATCGTGCACAGTGTTCCTGTGCAGAATTGCACCGGAAACACCTGCACGACACCTGTTCCAGCGTACGACACCAGTCTAGCCACTGAAAGTGGGACTTAACATCGCAAGAAAACTAATAACAAAGAAAGATACGAAATTACACCAAATAGGGCTTATAAGTGCACCTAGCATAGAATGACCAATATGAGCTAAAACAGGGCTAAAGTGCAGTGAAAAGACTAAATAGATGGCCCAGATGAGTCCATAAAAGTGTATATGATCAGGACTCATCAATGTCCACCCGCACTCCAGTTAGAAGAGTAACCACTGTGGTGGGGACTCCTACGTCCACTCACACACCAATCCAAACCACCGTGCTGGGGGCCCCTATGTCCACCCATACTCCAAACAAAACTACTGTGCTGGGGGCCCCTGTGTCCACCCACACTCCAGTTCAAACCAAATCCTACGAGACTCGTTGGCAGCCTACGGGGTTTGACGCTCAAGGAAATTCTAGCATATAAAGAAGGAAGAAGGAGCATTATCATCTATGCTATAAGTATAAGGCCATAAGGAGCATATGGCACCCTCCCTTTCTATAAGAAGTAAGCTACTCAAACTTGGAACAGGGGTAAAGCTCGACCCCAGAATACATTTACACCACTTTTCGGCTTGCCAATTACTAATCTCGCTAAGTTATCGAGGATTAACAAGGGAAATTCCCAGGGAATGTACCTTCTACTTCCCCAAATCTATAGGGATTAAAATACGACAATCCCAGAGAATTTTAGCCCGCCAAAACCTCAGAACTTAGCCAACAATAGGAAAAGAAATGCAGGATTGGAAATTTAACCGAGTGAGATCACGTATACTTTACTAAATAAACGAGTTCAACAAACTTTTTACCATATAACCTATAGCCCAAGGGCATCCCAAGCCCGTAAAACGAACGTAACTGACTGGCCTCGACCCTTCCCGAGGGAATGAAATCTCAAGCTTATAGCGCCGAAAATTTAACTTAGCATATACCGGGGTGAATTTCTAGCATTTAAATCCAGTAATCTCATGAACTGGGCAATTTACCTAAGCATATACTAAGAAATTTTCTAGCGTATAAAGAGCGAAATTTCATAAACATGACAAGCATTTAAACTAGGAGAAAACCATGGGGATTACACTAAATTTCAGCACACACCCATGTCGAAGCTAGCACGGAGCCAAGGGAGCCCATTTAATGCCCAATATAGCAACATATTCAGCAGCCACCACCCTAGAACCCAAACAAAAGAATTTTTTTTTTCCAAGTTGTAGTTCCTGGAGACAAAAGAAAAGGAGCAGCCATACCAAACAAAAATCCGAAAATCCCCAAACCTGAAGGGGGCAGCCGAGCAACCAAAGGTCCCCAATTTAACAAATTTCTGGGAACACAACCAAAAAGAAGAAGCAGCCGCAACCATAAATCCCCCAAGGAAGACAAGCAAGCCACACTCATAAGTGAAATTTCTATAAATATAAAGGTGTAGCCGCAGCCCAAAGGTTCCATGCCAACAAATTTTTGGGAACAAAAAGGAGTAGCCGCAAACCCCCATACAATAACACGCAAAGCCTGGACGAAATCGGGAGGGCAGCCTCAAGCCGCAATCAATGAATATAATGAACCCAACAAACCAAAAGCTAGCCTAATAATCAAGGTTTCCCCCTTCCAAACAGAATTTTGCCAAGCACACAAGAAAAAAGTAGAAGTAAAGGGAGGGGGAAGAAGATGAAGAGGGGTGAAAAGCTTCCTTGCCTTACTCCAATCGGTGCCCCGACGGAGAACACCAACCCCGACGACCAAAGATCGCCTCGCCTCCGAAATCAATCCCTAACCCTCCTGGAGAAAACACGGGATCGAAGAAGAGCCGACCTCGGGACCCAAGCCTGCCACAACAGCAAAAGAAGGAAAAAATAATATCTCCAGCGGGTTTAGGGTTTAGGGTTTAGGGTTTTTAGGGTTTAGGGTTTAGGGTTTATGGTTTAGGGCTTAGGGTTTAGGGTTTAGGGTTTAGGGTTTAGGGTTTAGGGTTTAGGGTTTAGGGTTTAGTGTTTAGGGGGGAGGGGGGGGGGGGGTATAAGTGGCACCAAGGAATGCAAGACATAAACAAACCCTCCACTTAAATAACCACCCACATTCATATGTGCACATGAACACATATATATTTATATAATTTGAGCACATATATATATATTATTTTTTTGTAAGAGGCGCAAGGGTGTAAACATCCCTATGTAGATATACATTTAAGTAGGAAATGCATAATTGTATGCACACATATATGTATATAGCTCTACCAAAAGAAATCAAACTCGTCGGACTACGACGACAATGACGAATCCGCAACGGTAACGCCCTAAATTAACATCCCGGTTTCGATTAATTATATTTTTTTTATTTTTGTACGCTTCGTTGAAATAATTGAAAGAAGAACCCGGGGCGTTACAAAAATTATTTCAAATGGATGTTAAAAGTGCTTTTTTAAACGGGTTCATAAAAGAAGAAGTTTAAAACAAGCGCTTTATGGTTTAAAACAAGCGCCACGTGCATGGTATGATAGACTTACATCATTTTTGTTAAAGCACGGTTATGTCATGGGAAGTGCCGACAACACACTCTTCATTAAGCATAATAATAACGATTTAATTATTTTTCAAATATATGTTGATGATATCATTTTTGGAGACACTAATGAAGAGTTG
This sequence comes from Dactylorhiza incarnata, assembly GCA_033032865.1. NCBI lineage: Eukaryota > Viridiplantae > Streptophyta > Magnoliopsida > Asparagales > Orchidaceae > Dactylorhiza > Dactylorhiza incarnata. The sequence goes on from JAWHQI010000015.1 coordinate 12,523,692, forward strand.
TGTAATGAAGTAGTCTTAGTAATGAAAAATGAATTTGAAATGAGCCTTGTAGGAGAACTCTCTTATTTTCTTTGTTTTCAAATCTCACAACGAAATGATGGTATTTTTATTTGCCAAACAAAATATGTTCATGATATGCTTAAATGATTTGAATTTGAAAATCTTAAAAACGCTTCTACACCTATGAGTGCTTCATTAAAACTTGGAAAAGATGAATCTGGAATTTCTATCGATCAAACTTTATATAGAGGTATGATTGGATCTCTTCTTTACTTAAGTGCATCTAGATCAGATATAATGTTTGTCGTATGTTTATGTGCTCGCTTTCAAGCCAATCCAAAAGAATCTCATTTAAAAGCAGTAAAACGTCTTTTTAGATATCTATTAGGGTCATCTAGATTAGGATTATGGTACCCGCATATTGATTCATTTACATTGCATGGCTATTCCAATTCGGATTACGCCAGATGTTCACTAGATCGAAAAAGCACTAGCGGTACTTGTCACTTTTTAGGACCCTCATTATTAGCATGGTCTAGTAGAAAACAATCTTCAGTTGCACTCTCCACCACGGAGGCTGAATACATCACTCTTGGGAATTGTTGTGCACAAGCTTTATGGATGAGCCAAACTCTAGAGGATTTTGGTTTTCATCTCAAAAGTATTGATCTCAAATTTGACAACAAAAGTGCCATAGATCTTACAAGTAATCCCGTACACCACTCTAGATCCAAACACATAGATGTTTGCCATCACTTCATTAGGGATCATATTAAGAAATTGCATGTAAAAATAAGTTTCATTGGTACGGAATCCCAACTTGTAGACATTTTCACAAAACCTCTCCCCGATGATCGTTTCAACATGCTTCGACTAGAATTAGGAGTCTTAGATATATCAAATTAAAACCCATCAAATGCTATCTCTCCTCAAAACTAACTTCCGTACTTCTTTAATTAATCCTCTAATTCTAAATATATTTATTTCACTCTTTCAAAAATTTTGAGTTTATAAATTCTCAATATTAAGCATGGATAGCAATCAATAACAATTAAATATCTTCTGAAAGGGAGGTTTGGGATGTCACCCCATCACATCTCCTAGTACTGGTGCGAACCCTTCACAGGGTAGACTTCGGGAAGTCCAAGATCCACTATAAATTGCTAAGTCCAACTATAGTCTCACAAAAAAATTTAAATCAAATATAAAATATAAAAACCAGTTTAAAAACACCAAAAATTTGTTCAAATAGCCTTCTAATCTTCTCCAAATTCTCTGAAATTTTTACACTAAGAAGGCCTATATACATTCTACCTATTTCAAAGGATTGTTTTCCAAAAATCTCAAAAAGGTGTTCTATTTGGGCGTTATGTAGTTAACGCCAGACGTTAGCCCTTTTAGCCAAATTGAATTTCTTTTTTCTCTACACTATTTCTCGTATTTTTATAATGATTTTTCTTTGTTTCTTTTCTCAGTTTTTGAAATTTTTTTGTTATTAATTTGGTTATTTTATTCCAAAATACCAAAAAATTGAAATAATTCAAAATAATAAAAAATATGTTTTTTTTATTTGTTTTGCTTTAAATATTTACAAAATTATGGTTTGACTATAAGACTTCACAAGGGCAAACTTTTAGTTATTTTGTTTCAAATGGTCAAAATTGATTAGGCATACACTTAAAAAGATTTTCTTCAATGTCTAATTTTAATATCAAATTTCTTAAACATTATTTTATCTTGTCACGCCTTGACCTTAATCTGATTATGTGCAATGAAATAGTCTATAGAAAATTGTGTAAGATTTCCTAGCATGCCTCTATGTATGAGTAAAGTTTTATGTTAATCAATGATTCTTACATTCACTGTTTTGGTAATCTGCATGTGCTCATAATCTTAGTCTTGCATGATTGTGTATTGTAATAGTTTTAACACATTAAGTTATATGTCAATATTACCTACACCGTCTTTAAAAAATAGATTTCTTGCACACATTGAAGTGTTATATAAATAGTGTTAATGTTTGCAACAACAAGTGAATTCGGAGACCTTTGGCCCAAACATAAAAAAATATATATAATGAAATAATATGCCAAAGATAACTCCATTAAGCACTACTCACCTTCCTGATAAGTCATAATGAGCATTGTGAGGTTTAGCACCTTGGAAAGAATTGTAAAGTGTCTTGCGCAAACTTATTCTTTTTATCACTTCTATTTGTACATCGGATCAATAAAAATAAAGTTTTATAAAAATGCTTATGTGATCCCTAAGCAATACTTCGCTCCCTGATAAGTCTTAATGAGCATTGTGTGGGTGAAGCACCTTAGTAGTTGTACTCCTTTTATGTTCTTTGAAATTTTATTCTAACAATGATGTGTGAAAGTAATTATAAGATTACAATCTTAATAGTGTTGTTACTATTTCATTACATATGTTATGTGTTTTGATTATTTCATTTGTATACTTTTATCAAAACACTTTATGCACACAACATTGTCTTTCATAAAACTTCTACTCATGAGAATTGGACCCTAATTCAACATTACATAATTCTCTAAAAACTCAAGTAAAAGCACTAGATTGTAATGCATGACTTCTACAGTGTTTTCTTTACTTGAAATACGAATTGGTTACATTGTAGCTATTATATTTTTGAATATGTTAAAATCATGCTTGCCTACTTATTATGAGAATTTACAAAATTAATGCTCAAAATGTGCAAAGTCTACTGTCAAACCAAATCAACAAAAAAATTCTTTTCAAAAATATCAAAAAACTTTGTTTTATCTTTCCGCATTCCTATTTGACTATGTTATGTTTACCATGGTTTATCATGCTTACTCCTAAGGTTTTTGTTTCTTCACTTGTGCTTGTCAAACTATATTACATTTCTTCCAACAAGTTTCTTAAAAAATTTCACTTTGAAACGCAAGTGGTAGAATTCCTTTGGTAAAACAAAAAATGGAATGTTGTTCATTCACACTTATCATATCTTTTTCCGCTGTGCTACTCTCTCCCTTAGCTCGATCATGACTTACTTTATGTTTAAACAAAACTCTTAATCCTATATTAGTTATGTCCCAACTTTTCTCTTCTTTACTCTAGTTTTGATTCACTCCACCGACTTTTGCTAATAACAAAAAGGGGAGAATAAAATGATAAATCGTAATGATTAAAGGAGTAGGATTCACTAGATTAAGGAGGAGCATGAATCTATTCTATGGGAGCATACACTAAGGGGGGGCACTTATGTAGGGAGAGCAAAATTTAATAATCTATAAATCTTATTATCATCGCAATATTGCTTAGTGCCATATATCCTTTTAAAACACATCTCTCTTATATATGAATCTTATTTATCTATATTGGATTTGTTATTATCAAAAGGGGGAGATTGTTGGAACATGGTTTTCCGCATCCCTATAATTTCTGAATAACAAATCCTACCTGTATTTGATCTTGTTTTCCATTGTGTTTTTAGCATGTAGGTTTGAACAGATATGACACTAGGTTGTTGCATTATTGGTCTGGACCTGCTCAAAAACTGAAAAGAGGGATGTAGTCTAACGCTAGGCGTTAGGACTTAATGCTGGGCAGTGACTCTCATTCCCATCATGATGATTATGGCGAGGTGGGAAGTAGCCATGATTGCAGGAGCCCTTTAGGAATGATCTGACCTAATGCAAGCATTAGACTCAACGCCAGCGTTAGGGTTGCCAAAAATGAATGTTTCCTAAAGTACTTAATCTCCTTATTTTGAAGATCCGAGCCATCAAAACAATTCGATACTGGGTCAACGCCAGGCGTTATCCTTTACGCCAATGTTAGCCTCCAGTCCTATAAATAGGTGGATTTTGTCTTCTCCAACCACTGATTTGAGAGAGCCCTATTCCAGCACTTCAAAAACTCAGAGAGGGCCATATTTTCCAGACCATCATCTCCCACACAAATTTGAGAGAAGAATTCAAGGAGGAACGGATCAACGCTTATGCAAAGCGAAGAACGCACACTTTGACTTCGAGAATATTCAGCGAACCTTCGCCATCTCCAAAATTCTTCATAGGGAGTTTTCATTTGTGTTTTTATGTTTTGTTTGTAACTCTTTCATTAAAATCGTGGAGTAAATTTGCCTCGTGTTGGCGACTGGGTCTGGGTAGGACTTAGGGAGGAAATCTCCTTGTGTTGGCGACTAGGTCTAGGGAGTAGTAGATCTAGGGGGTGCTCAAGGCCTTTCTGGGGATAGAGAGGCTAGAGCGGCTTGAGGCCGTATCCCGGGAAGGATAGGCTAAAGCCACCGGTTCGTGGGGATACGAGTCAGGATAGAAAACAAAAAGGGGTTTTAAATTATCGCCTACGATTTCTACCATCACAAGAAATAAAATTTTGTAATCTTATATTTCAAGTTAATAAAACCATGCCTTTCATTTATATTACTTGATTTCCTCTTTTTGTGTGGTTTATCACTAATTTAATAATCTCTTATCATTTCAAGTATTTTAAAATATAACATAAGTTTTTAAAACCCTTATTCATCCCCCCTCTAAGGGCGCCTCAAGATCCAACACAAAAATCGACAGTGAAAGGTTCGTTTGGATTGAATGGCCACCCACCCAAACTTAAAAAAAAACATTTAATTTAATAGCCTATCTTATGTATTTTTCTAAGAGCAATCAAATTTCGAATTCAACTAATTCCTTCTCCAAATCCCTCTCTTTCTTTCTCTAATTTCGAATTCTTCTTGTTATCATTGATATCTTCCTCTTTATTTCAGAATTCTCACTGAACAGACACATATTTTCATGTAAAATAACTACCGCCATCTTTTAAATTCGGGATTAAAACCAGAATTTTTGGAGCTAGACTTGTTGCAATAAGCAGAAAAAGTTGTTGCAACAACTTTCCAAGGCATAAAAACTAGATTTCGCTTAACTTCTTCAAGTTGGATTTTTCTTCGACATTTCTACAAAGAAAACCATATAATACAATAATAATAATACAAATTTAAGTAAATGATATAATTGACCATATTCCGAACATTTAATACAAATTAATGCTCTTTAGGGTGTGTAATGATAAATTAATTAGGTAAAAATAACTTCTTTTTAAGAAGTTATCAAACCCCCACACTTAGCACTTTGCTACCAAAGTAATCAACAAAGATAATCAACATTAGTAAATTGGATGATCACCAAAGTAATATGATACAACTTCAATTTGCCCTTGCTACCAATATAGATATAGTTATCATAAGAGATTTATTTGAGCAATTGAAAGATTTGTCAATCATTAAGATTTTAAAAATCATAAAAGAAAAGCCTTAGTTTGATCAATACTAGCATTCCACTAAGATTTCAAGTGTTGTGTGTGCATTCTCAAAATACATTACTTCTACACAAGTTATCATGATGAACTCCCATACTAATGAGGGTGAATAAGAATATGTTGAATAATGACTTAGCCTCCACATAAGTTTTGTAGTTTGATTGAAAAGGAATAATAAGGACAAAAGACTTCCTTAGCTAGAGCATCATAAATAAATTTTCTTATAATAAGATAAAAACACCTTCCTTAATAATCTTAACAAAAGTCTAGAATATATGGTTTAACTATCAAACATCATAAATTTTTCTTAAAATCATAGTTGAGATCATTCCAAGCATATGCAGATATACTTAGGCCACATATCACTATGACATTTTTATCTTTTTCTTCTTTTTTACTCATAGTTGGGATCATTCCAAGCATGTGTACAGATGCTGAGGCCACATATCACTATGACATTTTTGTTGGAACATGGTATTCCGCATCTCCTAGGTTTGAGAATAACAAATCGTATGTGTATTTGATCATTTGTGTTTAAGTGTGCAGGAAAAAATGCCATATGACTTAAGGATAACATAAGAAGGTTGCGCCTAAGTTTGAAGCCAAAACTTCATCATGGCTGATAGTTTATTAGGATGTAGTCGTAATCACCTGGAAGGGGGTGAATATGTCTCTTTTTCTTTAGGCTAATGTCTAGCTGTTTTCTGAATTAATGTTAGTAAGAAATCAAGCACACAAATAACACACAAGCATTTATAGAAGTTCCTCAAGACAGGGTGTCTTGTGTAGTGGTCTTTCCCCCTTCACCTTTCTAACAATGAGTTAGATAAGGCCAACTTCTCCAATCTCAGCTCCAAGAGCTTACAACTCAGATCCTCAGGATCTCTCAGGTTTTTTCCAAACCCTACCTCAAGCTCAACAACCCTACCTCAGGCACAGCAGCCCTACCAACTCAGACCCATCAAGAAGTCCTACCTCAGATCTCCACAGAGATCCTACACTCAAGCTGAACTCTCAGCTCTACACTCAGGCCCAACAACCCTACTCCCTCAGGCAAAATGCCCTACATACTCAGAACAATAATGTTCCTACATAAGGTCATAAATGTGATGCTTACAACATAAGATAAAAATAGTAACTCTTTTATGCCTTGATCTTCTGATGATGTCTTGAAGTTGGGAAGAAGACAACAACTTCAATCCCGCCTCTCTCTGATCCTCCTCTTCAGTAAGGATCAACTTGCTCATCTTTAATCACACAGGAAGAATAATCTTTCTCTCCTTTGTATCTTCAGGAAGCAGGTCGAGAGAACTTCTTGACAGTCATCAATGTAACCGTAGATTTCAGTTCTTTTTCAACAAAACTTCCTCGTTAAAATCCCTAAGTTGTTCTTTTATACTCCACCAGTCTTCAACGACTATCAGTTGGCCCCTGACAAGGTATGGAGGTGATTGGATCACCTTATCTTGTTTTTCTGCAACTTGCGCCAAAAGCAAAACTCGCCAGCACATTTGAATCTGTCTCAGTGGTTGGGCAGAAACAGCTTCCAGTCTCAACGACTACTTCTGTCCCGTCCCAGCAGATCCACTGAGACTGACTGATGTCTCAACAGTTTTCCTCAATCTACAGCTCAGTTGGCCCAGACACCTTCTCAGCGGCTCCTGGCCTTGTCTCAGCGGTTCAGCTGAGACTGAGAACATGTCTCAGCGGTTTTGGTAGTAAACCACTGAACTTACCACACCTTGGAATAACCTAACTCTGCATAGTCATGAGGTAAAATAGGGTTTATCAAATACAACTTGTACTTAGCATTGAGTGTGATGCTTCTTCAAATCAAGGGAACATTGAGGGTAATATTCACAATAATCTCCCCCTATTTGAAGAAGACAGAACACCTTCAATGCTAAGGTACATAACACATAAATATTTAGCATGTAACTTCACTACATGGTATTCATCTTAACATAATCATGTTAACATTATTATGGTATTAAAGATAATATTATAACAGATAATATTCATGACAAGCATAATACCAACATTGTTTATCATCCCAATAATGTGATTAGGTAATCATATCAAGGCATCACAGATTATCTTAAGCAATAACACAGAGTAAAATTAAGCTATGACTGAGATTAGCTTACAACATAAAGAAATAGATTCAAGTACTAATTCATTTTCATTTCAGATAAAGTAATTAGACATTGTTCAATTTACATTTAGATATTCCTTAAAACTTAGATACATTCAATTAAGTTTTTCTCTTTTTAGAAGAATTTGAGCACTCAGCAATGTCAGCAACAAGTACTTTTCCTTTGGTTGAGGCCTCTTGGTCTACTGCATCGGCCAAGTTTTCAGCAACCACTTCTTTTCTTATGTTGGGATCTCCTTATCTTCACCACCCACATCCATGTTTTCAGGAAGATTAGTGGCATTGTCTTTTTCTGCATTAACTGCTTCTATTTCAGCTATCTTCTTCCTATTTTCCTGCCTTTTGAAGTACATGAATGGCTTATGAATGTACTTTGAAGGCATCCTTCTTGGGTTGTCCTTCCTTACCAGATTGGCTTTGAATATTCTTTCTCTCTTTGTGTTTCTTTCTAAGTGCTTTATCCACTCTTCAGATGGATAGATCTTATCAATATCTTTGCAGATTTGACCATGGCTTAGCCAGGCATTCAATATTATGCTCTTGGAGTCTTCACTCCAATATACAAAATCTAGATCTTTAGACTGCTCTTCCCTTTGCTTTGACATGAATTCTTCCACTAGCATTATGAGCTCTCTTTCTCTTCTCTTTGCCAGTCTGACATTTTGAGCAATTTGCTCCTATCTTGGGAAATTCCAATCTTCTTCCCTATTTCTGTCCTGGAGGGGAAGGTTTAAGGCTAACGTAGTTCTTTGCAGAACTTTGAGAGCTAGTTCAGAATTGGTTACATCATTGTTATCCTACCCCTTTCTGGCTTCTTCATATATTCTTTGACTTATATCCTGTTGAGCAGCAGTTATTATGCCAGAAATTGTTTGGAAAACATTTTCAATATCAGCTTTCATTTCATCCTTGTTCCTTTCAATATCAGCCTTGAGCCCATCCTTGTTCCTGTCAGACTCACCATTCAACTCCAGAGCAGTGGAGTATACATATTCTTGGATATGATTTGAGGATTTTTTCTATTACCTCATCTGTCTTGCTGACATAATTCTTGACATATGTCATATCTTGCTCAGAGAGGTGGAGGTGTTTGCCCATTGATCTTATAATAGTATTCTGAGAGACCACTGACTTCTTTGCCAGATCAAACCACTTTGTCATTTATTTGTTAAGGATTGTAGTGTCTTCCTTGATCTCCTTGACCTCAGCCATTACTTTAGATTTCACTTTGAGGATAGACTGATCAATATATTCTTTCACTATTGCAGCTGACCTATCTACATAATCCTGCAAAGATGTTAGATGAGTATCTAACATGATTTGAATGGCATTGAGAATGTTCACATTGAACTGTGAGGAGATGGTGGTTGAAGCTTGTTGTTCAATGATTGGAGGTTGTTTGTTCTGAATGTCAACAGCTGGAAGCTCCCCCTCAGCTTGATGACCCTCTCCTTCATGAGATTTTGCTGTAAGATCAGTGTTTTCATGATCTCCATCAGCATCATTATCAACATCATTCTTATTGTAACCATTTTCATTATTATTATCATCCTCATCCTCATTATCAACATCATCATCATTATCACCACCATCCTCATTGTCTGGATCAGAAGAGTCCAAGAAATTGAGAACATCATCAGGTTGTTTGTGACCTGGTGAATCCCAGAGAGCTGGTTCATTATCAGGATTAAGCATAATTCTTCTTTCAAGATTTAAGATCAATGTGTCAATCTTACTTTGCATGTCCTCAGGAGAAGACACTTTGTCCTCATCAATCCTGTGAGAGACAACTTCACTATCATTATTGTCATGAGCAACATCCATGGAAGATGGTTCTTGTTGTTGCTCCCCCTCATATAGGGCATCCATCTGGCCTTGAGGAGCTGTGGACCACATTATTTAAGAGTTATTAGTGATTAATTAGTAGATTGATTATGATTAGATAACATTATTAGTAATGTGGAGTTTAAGGGTTAATTACCAGGTGTGCTATCTATTTCCAAATCCTGTGGATGGACAGGGTCAACAGACATGTAATCCAGATGAGCATCTTTGATAGGACTATTGTGAGATCCAAGATCAACACCAACATCTTCATTCTTATCTGAGTGGTCTTACTCAAAACTTGACATAATCATTCTTGGCTTCTTTACTGCTTTGGATTTCTGCTTCCCTTTCTCCTTTGCCGCAGAGGGCTACCTCATGGGGAGCACCCTGGTGAACCTATCTAGGGTCTTTATATCCATCCTCTTCAGGTAATGGATATTTGATCCCTTTAACCCTTTTTACTTCTCAGGATATGTTTGGATTAGATAGAGGGATAGAATTCAACCCATGTTAGGTGCTTGCAAACATTCCATAATTCTTTGAAAAATGACTTCTCCCCAGGAAGTTTTCTTTGTCAGAATTATTCTTGTCATAAGGTCAAACATAGATTGGGAGATTGTGTCATGAGACCCAGGTTTACAGAGAATTGCTTTTCCCACTATGTCAGATAAAAGTTTGCCCCTTTGATTGAGACTGCATGAGGGAATTTGGAAAGCTTTCTCAATTTTTGCTGAGGAGATTTTCACTCTTTCTCCTCCTATTTTAGACTTTAAAGAGGACTTGGAAGAGGACAATTTTGCATTGCTGAACCATTCTAGAACTTAAGTTCTGAGAATGACTATTGGTTCAGAAAGAATATACTCCATACCTTGAGCTTCCAGGAGTTGAATCACTCCCTTTATGTTTTCTGAGCATGGGCAAATCCATTCCTTACTATTTTATACCCATCCAGAAGATCCTTTGAACTCTTTGGCGCCTTTTTTGCTGTAGAAGAGGGCACTAAGACGGAAGAGAATACAATTCGTCTCGGCAGCTAGGAAGGAAGGGTTTGTATCTTACTTTAATTAACAATGACCTATTTATATAGCTTAGATTTATGTTGTGATTACCCTTAATGAGTAAAGTTTAGTGATCTTATTACTATAATAGGACCAGCCCGTCTCAGCGGAACTGCTGAGACGCCCACCTAAATCACTGGGACAGAGCATTGTCAACTGCTAGGATAATTTAGCTGTCTCAGCGGTTCAGCTGAGATTTTTCCCAGCTGTCTTAGCGGCTCAACTGAAACAATCTATTTTGTTTTAGCTGACTTTACTACCTAATCAATAATCCATTTGATATTTGATTGCTTTATGACCTAACCATGTCACTGAGATTACTGATGTGACAACATTTTAAATCATAACATAACATATATAATATCATAGATGACTGATAGAAGGAAACATTTTCACCATTCAATATTAACATTCCTAATTCAATCTTGAAATAATTAAATTTAGCTTCATCCAATGGCTTAGTAAAAATATCAGCAACTTGATTGTCAGTGGGGACAAATTCAAGGCAGATGTCTTTACATTCAACACATTCTCTTTATATCTTATCTCTATGTGCTTAGTTCTGCTATGAGAGACAAGATTCTTAGCAATATTGATAGCACTGGATGAGTCAGAATATAGAGGATACTCACTTACCTTGAGATTGTAATCCTTTAGTTGATGTTGTATCCACAAGAGTTATGCACCACAACTTCCTGCTGCAATATATTCAGACTCAGCAGTGGATATTGCAACACTGGTCTACTTCTTGCTGCTCCAAGATATCAACCTCCATCCTAGGAACTGAAAAGTACCACTTGTGATTTTCCTATCTTCTTTGCATCCTGCAAAATCTGCATTTGAAAATCCAGTTAGTTCAAAATCATTGTTCTTAGGGTACCAAAGGCCAAGATGTAGGCTGCCTTTAAGGTATCTCAAAATTCTCTTTGCAACTGAGTAGTGAGATTCCTTAGGGAATGCCTGGTACCTAGCACAAACACATGTAATATGCATAATGTCTAGTCTACTAGCAGTTAGATACAATAGGGATCCAATAATGCACATGTACATAGATTCATCAAAGGCCTTGCCCTTCTCATCCTTGTCCAGGGAAATGTTGGACCCCATGGGAGTTTTTATGGTGGAAGTTGATTCCATCTCAAACTTTTTAATAAGCTCCCTAGTGTACTTATCCTGAGAGATGAATATCCCCTCATCAGACTGTTTCACTTGGAGGCCTAAAAAGTACTTGAGCTCTCCCATACTGCTCATCTCAAACTGCCCTTGCATAAGGTTGGCAAACCTTTTGCAGAGGTTGTCATCAGTAGACACAAATATTATGTCATCAACATATATTTGGACTAGAAGACACTTGCCCTTTGTTTCCCTAAGAAATAATGTGTTATCTATCTTTCCCCTCAAGAACTAGTTCTTGATGAGAAAGCTAGACAAGGTCTCATACCAAGCCCTAGGGGCTTGCTTTAGACCATATAGAGCTTTCCTAAGTAAATACATGTGAGAAGAGAGGGTTGGATGCACAAAACCTGATGGTTGTTCAACATATACCTCTTCCTTCAAGTCACCATTGAGGAAGGCTGATTTGACATCCTTTTGATATACTTTGAACCCCTTATGGGCATCATAGGAAAGTGTTGGGAATCTTTCCCACATGATTCCTGATTTGAAGAAGTCACCAAGTCAAGAAAACTTCACTTTGTATTTGATCACCTCTCAAGCTCTTAATCTCAGGAAGTTAAAGGATTGTCGTCGAGAAGAATAAGAGCTGTCGTCGACAAAGTATGCACATCGTTGAGATGATGGGCAAAGCACACGCTGAGAATTGGGGAGTTCATCGAATGCTGAGACTTGGCAAGTTTGTCGAACGCAGAATGTTGTTCATCGAACGAAGAATGATGTTCGTCGAATGCAGAGACGGGACAGAAGAATTAGGTTCGTCGAACGCAGCATGTTGTTCATCAGACGAAGAATGCAGTTCGTCGAACGCAGGAACTTCGCTACAGATCGACGAATCCGCTGAGAAGAGGAAGCCATCTCAGCCCAACCGCTGAGTCAGATTCAAGAGGAAGGAATGTCGTCGAAAAGATGCAATATCATCGACATCAACAGAGTAGTCTTGTCATCGAGAAGAACAGATATCGTCGTAAAGAAGCCGTGAAGTCGAGAAGACTGAAGAAGGTCAGCTGAAGACAAGCAGTTGCTAAAGAAGAGTCTGTCAACATGTTATCGCTCATGTCGTCGAAAGAACAAAGTGATTATGATGACAGTCTGCAAGAAAGAAGATCACGACGGCACAGTCTGAGATAGCATAACATCCTATATGCAAAAATGCCTGAATATCTCGTATCATCGAGATATCAATGTCAGAGGCAGAAGCTTGAATACTTGAAGATCTACCAAGGCTTAAGGCATCGACAATGTCCTGTCGTCGAGACATTATTCATATCGTCGTTATGCTGTCAGTATCAGCATGAAGCTGAAAATGTCATCGAGACAGAATTCAAATATTGCGACGCGCTGTCAGCAATTAATGTCGCCGCCTAATTGTCTAATCAGCGCGTACTCTTAAGGTATGGGGCATCTGACACATAAGAAACTTTTTCAGAAGACCGTTGGGAGGCTCGCAGTCTTATATAAGAGATAAGAGGATGCCCTAAAAAGTAGTAATCTTGGTGAGAAAAGAAAAACGAAAAAGAATCCCACCATCGCTGCCGAGAAGAAGAAGAACAAGAAGTAGAGAACAAGATTCAAGCATTCTCAGAAGAATCAGTCATCTCCATAGACTGATAAGAAGCCATTTCTCATCAGGCTAAGTGAAGAGATTGAAGAAGATCTGCGCTTTCAAGGACTAAATCAAAAACGTCTTCTTCAACCTCAAGAAGCTGATCTCCATCAGGCTAAGTTGCCGATCTCCATCAGGCAGAAGAAGCAGTTGCCATCACTGTAATTTGTTGTAAGGCTTGCGGGCCTAAGTGTCTAGCTTAAGGGGAGGAGAGCTGTGAGGCTTGAGGGCCAGGGCAGTGGACTTGCGGGTCCAACACCGTCTTGCTTGAGGGCTGGAGAGCTGTGAGGCTTGAGGTCCAGGGCAGTGGACTTGCGGGTTCGACACCGTCTAGCTTGAGGGCTAGAGAGCTGTGAGGCTTGAGGGCCAGGGCAGTGGACTTGCAGGTCCGACACCGTCTAGCTTGAGGGTTGGAGAGTTGTGAGGCTTGAGGGCCAAGGCATTGGACTTGCGTGTCCGAATTTGTTGAGCTTGAGGGATTGGGTGCAATAAGGGCTTACGGGCCTATGTTGTAGGCACAGGACTTGTGGGTCTGTGTTGTGTAGGGCTTGAGGGCCTAAGTGCCGATCTTGCGGGCTCAGGTGCAGTAGGGGCTTGCGGGCTTAGGCTGTAGGACTTATGGGTCCATGTTGTAAGGCTTGCGGGCCTGAAGATTTGGTGGCATTTGCCGAGCCTAGCACACTGCTAGGCAGGCGCAGAGGGAAAGAGGACTACTCAAGACACCCTGTCTTGAGGAACCTCTATAAATTATTGCGTGCTTTCCTGTGTTGTGCTTTATAAGTTATAGATCTATTAATCAGAAATCAAGAACATCTAAAGTGGTTAAAGTAATTTGAAAAACCTATTCACCCCCCTCTAGGTGATAAGTTGACACCCAATAGACAACAAGTGGTATCAAAGTGAGGTTATTCAAAGAATAGCTTAACAGCTTGGACAGATCTGCCCTTGGGTGTGCATTCATCATAACCATGGAATCAAGCATAACTATCTGTTCCAGAGAGAACTTTTTCCTTTGGAAAGTAAGGGCTAAAATATACATGGAGGCAATGGATCCAAAAATGTTTTTGATTGCTCAAGAAGGACCCTCCATGACAATATTAAAAGATGAGTCTCTTCTAGCCAGCTTGGACAAAGAAGCAAGAAGTATTCTAGCTGGTGCAGTAGATCTGCCAACACACCAGAAGCTGAGTCATTGCACAATAGCAAAGGACATGTGGGACTCCTTAGAAGTCCTCATGGAAGGGCCACAGGAAGATTTTGAAGAAGAAACCCCTCATGAAGAGGTATGCATCAGAGCACCACTGACTACTTCAGACAGTGAATCTGATGATGAAGAATGCTCTGAAGCAGGAGAAAGAATAAGAGCACCCTTGACTCTCACAGACTGTGACTCTGAGGATGAGGAAGTTTATGGGTTGATGGCTCTATCAGATGAAGAAAATCATGATGAATCTCATCATGATCAGGTATGCATCACTCACACATCTTTACTACCTACATCAATTAAGAAAACCAAGAGTGCATCAGAAGATTGTTCATCTTTGAAGATGATGTAGAAGACTGCTCATCATGCAATAATAAGGACCATGCTGATCTAATAGAACAGTTTGGTGATCTCTTGGGTGCTCTGAGAAAGAGCAAGAAGCTTGTTAAGAAGCAAGCTAAGGAGCTAGAATCACTCAGACGCATCAAGGCTGAGATGAACCAGGAAAAGGGTATGTCCCTCAATGAGGGCACCAACTCCTGTGAGCTTAAGAAAATCATAGACAAGTTTCATGATGAAAGAAGCCAAAGGGAATAGCTTATCAAGAAACTTGAGAATGACCTTCTTAAGGAAAGAAGCCTGGTGGCTCAATTCTCTAAGCCCAAAACTGTCCTGCCCTTCATTGACACCTTCTCCTCCTATGGAAATAGGAGAGGATTGGGTTTCAATGAAGGGGCGGTAGTTGTTGGGAATGAAGAAAGGGGCAAAACTCAAGTTGAGCCTAATACCACCTTTCAGAAGGTAGTGCTTCCCTCAAATAGGTATGATCAGGACAGTGTCCATGGTCACTGGATGAATGGAAGCTCCATTAGTCATGGAAATGCCTCTGACTATGGAAAGAGAAAGGGCATGGGGATGAGTGCATTAAAGGCTCCCCATGAGGAAATCCAAATGGATCATCATGGACCATTTGTGTTTGGTGCCCCAGCCCCCACACTCAAGGGTAAGGAAGCAACACCTTCCCAATCTCCTCCAGATAAGAAGATGACTGGTATCCCCGGTATAATCAATTCTCACTTGATCATATCTGATGCCATCAACACCAAGTCAGCTCCCAAGCTGACATCTGTTGCTGACAAACAGATAAAGTCAAGAAGAAACAATTATACTAGAGCAGTCAGTCAATCCCTAGCTGAGAGAGATAGGAAGAATGTTGTTGCCTTCTCTACTGAATAAGAACATTGTGATTCTCCAACCACCTCAAAAATTGTTCAGAAAAGAAGGTACAACATCCATGAATGTTGGTGCTGTGGCAAAGTGGGACACTTTGCCATTGACTGTTGGCACAACCCTAGTGTGCCTAATGCAAAGGAGAGACCTCCTGGAAGGGCTGTGGTGAGTAGAAGGATTCCCTATTATGCTAACAAGAACCTAGGACCCAAGTCACCTTGGGTTCCTAAGGCATATTAAATCTATCTTGCAGGGTAGTCCATTTAGCCAATAAAAAGCAAACAAGGCTAATGGACAATAAGTGCTCCAGGCTCAACTCTAGACTAAGAAAAACTCACCACATGCAAAGGTGCACTGATCAAGGGGGAGCTAAAAGTAAAGATAAGTGGACATCCCATCAAGGGGGAGCTATTAGCTGAAGAAGACTTAAAAGCTAATGTGAAATTTTCCATAGATCTAGGAGTGAGCAGGAATTGTATAACTAAAAGTTCAAGCCAAACAACCAGAAGAACATGAAACAAACGCAATCTTTATTGATAAGCAAAATTCTTCTTTACAGGGCGAGGTATACATGGCGAGACATGATTTCGCCAGTACACAACAAACAGAAGAGAAAAAGCAGCAGAAAGGAAAACCAGCGATCTGATTGACTGAGACCGCCTGACCGCTCGAACTCCAGTCCGCTCAGCTAGAAAACAAGACCGCTCGAACTGCCTGCCTGCGACTTGAAAAACACCAACAGAGAACCACGCGAACTCCCGAACTCCACTGATCCTCCCGAACTCTAGCAACCCGCACTGCAAGCCGTGAGACCACCCGAACACCTTCAGAAGAGGAGATGACCGATGCTACCCGCACAATCCGCAGAAGCTACACAAAATAAGTTCGATCAGCAAGACCGACTGGTCACAAAAAATGAGACCGCAAGCACTAGCCGCGAGTTCTGCTTGCACTTGGTGCGATAACTTTTGCTGCTACAGTGGCTCCTATTTATAGGCGTGAGACCTGATCCAGTCACCACCCTATGAGATAGGATCACCACCCCTTGACCGCGCGACCAGACCGGTCAACCCACATGATCAGCAAAAGATCCTCCTGCTTAGTGAGCTCGCCGACTTCAACATAAGCCGCGCGATCATGACAACTCGCCCGGTCATGATGCTCACCACCTGTGTTCGCCACCCGACCTCCTCCAGAGATTGCGAACACACCAGACTGACTAGGGCAACAGCCCGCCAAGTCGATCAACCACCTGTGACCACATATGCCAGCTGATCGCCGAAGGACCAGCCATGCGAACACAAGCCGGAAACCGCGCGACTAAGAAGACCTTAGTCCACGCGCACCGCAAAGAACCTGGACAGCCTCCAGACCGACTGCTCGCACCACGCGATCACAAGCACCAGACCGCGCTCTGCCTTTACCAGGCAGAAACCTGCTCCGCCACGCAGTCACACGACCAGACCGCGCGGCCACACCTCGGCACCCTTGGACAGACGAACGGCGGTCATGCCGAGAAGCCCGTGGCTAGACCAGAGAGGTCAGACCGCCAGAGGAGACCACAAGACCGAGCGGTCTGACCATACTACGCGGTCTCCTCCCCAGACCGCCAACTTCACAAACTTCCACTTCAACATTTTCAACACTCCCCCTTGAAGTGGGAAGTTGAAAACAACCCAAGTAAACTCCTTAGCCGAGTAAACGGTCCCTTTGCCAGCGCCTTTGTGAAGATGTCAGCAATTTTGTCCTGACTCCAAACATGCTCGACCGAAAGAGACCCCTCCAGCACCTTCTCACGAATGAAATGATGCTCGATCTCGATATGCTTGGTCCTCGCGTGACAAACTGGATTAGTAACCAGTTTGAGAGCACTCTCATTGTCGCCGTGGAGCAGAGTCGGACCCCGAACCTCCTTATGGACGTCTCCAACCAACCTCCTAAGCCAGATGGCTTCCTGAGATACCAAGGCCGAAGCCTTGTATTCCGCTTCCGTGGTTGAGACAGACACAGAAACCAGCTTCTTACTGCACCATGATATAGCCGTGGGGCCCGCCATGAAGACGTATCCAGACGTCGACTTCCGATCATCCGAATCTCCCTCGTAATCAGCATCCATGTACCCATGCACTTCGAAGCCCACATCCCACCAGTAAAGGAGACCCATATCTGAAGTCCCCTTGACATACTTCAATATACTTTTGGCCGCTAGAAGATGAGGCATCCGTGGTTCCGCCATATACCGACTCACCCTGCCAACTGCATAAGCAATATCCGGCCTGGTAATCGTCAAATAGATCAAGCTCCCAACCAGAGCCCGGAACACCAACGGATCTTCCAGAGTCCTCCCCTTATCCTTGCGAAGTTTCATGGCCTTCTCCAGAGGTGTGGAAATGCACTTCCCTTCCTTCATGCCGAACCGCTCCACGATTCGCTTCGCATATCCAGCCTGTGATACCAGCACTCCACTTTCCTTCCTCTGCACTTCGAGTCCAAGGAAGTGGTGAAGCTCACCTAAGTCCTTCATCTCGAACCTGATGGATAGCTCAGCTCAAAGATTGCTACCTCCTCCTTCGAATTCCCCGTCACGATCATATCGTCAACGTAAAGCAGCATGATGACTTGAAGCTCCCCGCTCTTCTTGACGAACAAGCTTGAGTCTGAGTCTGAAGCACCAAACCCGCAGAATAAGAGATACTCTGCAATCTTTCCATACCATGCCCTAGGCGCTTACTTCAACCCATACATGGCCTTCTTCAACTTGCAGACATAGTCCAGAAAGTCTTCAGATACGAAGCCTGGCGGCTGGACCATGAAGATGTCCTTGTCAATCTCGCCATACAAGAACACATTCTTTACGTCGAGTTGCCAAATCTCCCACCCCCAACACACCGGCAAGGCAATCACAACCCGAACTGAAGTCATTTTTGCCACCGGACTGAATGTCTCTTCATAGTCTTCACCGTATTGCTACGAGAACCCCCGAGCCACAAGGCGAGCCTTGTATCGCTCGATACTTCCGCCAGCCTTCTTCTTAAGCTTGTAGACCCACTTGCATGTCACAGGGGTGATACCCTTGGGCTTAGGCACCAGAGACCAAGTCTCATTCTTCTCAAGAGCACTCATCTCTTCCTGCATAGCTGAATCACACTATTCTACGCCTTTGGCCTTTTCAAAGCTCGATGGCTCCCTCTCATCCAAGGGACCAGCAAAGAAACACGAGACAAAGCTCACCATGTTTCCTCCTGTATAGCGATCAGGGGCAATAATTGTTCGCTTCGATCTCCGCAATGCCTTCCCCTGACTCGCAGTATCTTCAGCTGCTTCTTCCCTAGCTCCCCTTCCAGACGTACTGGGAGCATCTCTCTCCCTGCTTCCTGATCCAGAAGCCTCCTCCTCAGAACTAGATATTGATGGACCACCTGGTGACACAGGCAGGTCCACCTGAAGATTTTCCATAGCTTTCTCTGACTCTTCCACCCTGCTTTCTGGTAGCTCAACACCAGAACTTCCCTTGTACGACGACACCTCATCGAACATGACGTCGCGAGATACAACAAATCTCCATGTCTCTGGGTCCATGCACTTCCAGCCCTTCTTCCGATCATCATAACCCACGAAGACTAGATTCCTTGCTTTCGCATCTAGCTTCATCCGAAGCGCATCTGGAACGTGCACATAGCAGGTGGAACCAAACACCCGAAGGTGCGCCACGCTTGGCTTTTCCTTGGACATTAATTCATGCGGGGTCTTCATATTGATGGGACTAAGAGGCATCCTATTGATGACGTAGGCAGCACAAGACATTCCCTCCGCCTAGAAGGACTTTGGGATTCTCTTGGCATGCAGCCAACACTTGCAGGTCTCCGTCAGATGACGGACCTTCCGATCTACAACTCTATTTTGTTGTGGAGTATGCGCACAAGTAAGCTCCCTCCGGATGCCTGCCTTCCTGCAAAAAGTAGAGAACTCACCAGAGGTGAACTCCCCTCCGTTATCAGTCCTCAGCTTCTTAACCCGCGGTCCAAGCCGACCCTCCACGAGCTCCTTGAACTCCACAAACTTGGCAAATGCCTCTGCCTTCTCCTTCAAGAAATATACCCAGTCATATCTGGTGTAGTCATCGATCAACACCAACATATATCTGCTGCCTCCGAGGCTTGGGGTAGCAGTCAGTCCCATCAAGTCACCGTGGATGCACTCCAACGGCAAACTACTCCTTGTCTGCAACTTGTCAAACGGTAGTCGATGAGACTTGCCGAACTGACATCCCGCGCACACATGACAGTCTCCGTAGGAAGATAGACTAGGCAGGCCCTTGAGCAGACCTTTCACCGCCATAGCTTTCAGCTTGTCCATCCCTACATGCCCCAACCTCTCGTGCCATATAACAGCACTATCATTCGTCCGCATCTTGTCAACATAAGAACTCGTCGATAAAATGAACAAGTCTTTAGCTCTCCTCCCCACATGAACGACCTCCGCCTTCACTGCTTCAACATTCCGAAGAAACCTCACTTCTGTTGGGCCAAACAAAATGTGATAACCAGCATCTACAACGTTGGTCACAGAGAAAAGGTTTTTTCTCATTCCAGACACATGATAGACACTCTTCAACATAAGCGGCCCTCTATCACTGCCCAAGGAAACAACCCCCACCTTCTCGACAATATGCACGGTATTATCAACAGTAATAATGGCATCATTACCTGAATAAGGCTGCGCTGAAGAAAGCTTCAAATCATCCCCGGTGAGGTGATGACCACACCCCGAGTCCATGATCCAGTCCTCCTGATAGTTGATAGAAGCCGCATCTCTAACATACGCTGAGAAGGCTCCTCCCCATCCTCCATCAGTATGTCTGGCATCAGCTTCCTCCTTTCCTGCAGCAGCATGTCCCAGCTGAAGATTCACCCGGCAATCCTTCCTGATGTGACCAACCTTTCCGCACCTGAAGCACTTGGGACCTTCTCCCTTCTTCTTCCCTTCAGACTTATGAGCATAGCCCCTCTCCTGTTGTCTAGAAGTTGAAGGCACATTTCCCCCTCCAGCGGTCTTCTTCTTATCCCACTTCTTCTTCTTTCCCGTGAAGAGAACTTCGCCATCTCCCCCAGACACTGACACCCCTGCCATCTGCCTTGCCAGACTCTCCTGCGAAGCAAGCAGATTTTTGATATTCAATTTGGTAGGTATTGAAATTTAGTGAAAGGTTGAGATTTTCTCCAAAACTATATCCGATAAAGGCAAGTGTACCTTATCGTCTATAGTATGGGATATTTAGGAATATCAAGGTCGTATTCCACGGGGCGCGTTGATTACTTCTACTTCGAGGAAAATCACTATTATTTTATCGATGAAAATTTGAGGTGGTTTGTTTTCGCTTAACTAAAATTAAAACTAAATTCAAACTAAATGAAAAGCTTGAACATTGCATGAAAAGAAAGAGAAATTGACATTGCATAAAAAAGAGAACATTACTAAGGAGAGAAAAATTTAACCTTGCATGAAAAGGAAGAAATTACTTAAGGAGAAAAAGAACATGAAAGAGAAAACTAATTTTATTGAAAATCAAAGAACTATTACAAGCCTTAAATTAAGAGTGCAAGGCTAAGGAAAATGAAAGTTGCAAGCTTAAGAAAACTAGTACACGAAAGTTACACTACAACATTGCATGAAAAAGGGAAGGAGGAGAACATGAAAGCCTTAAGAAACATGAACATTAACTTGAAAAACTCACTCTCAGCTCTAACAGCACCTCCCCATCTCCAAATTTTTGAACCCTGGACTCAAGGAGAGCCTCTGAATTTATAGGCAAAATTTTCAAGTTACACGCCCTCGGTCACGGGCGTGTCCAAGGGCGTGTAATCACTGTAACATTGGATCCGGCAGCGGCGTGGGCTTGGCGTGACGGCGGGAGAAAATCGGACATGTCACGGGCGTGACATATGGGTCACGGGCGTGACTCAGGACGGCTTCATTTAATGCGGCATGGGCTAGGCAGACCGCGCGGCGGCGTGCTTGGATCACGCGGGAAGGTCACGGGCGTGACTTTGGGTCACGGGCGTGACTTTGGTTGACTTCTCAACGGCAACTTCTCGTCTCGACGGCAGCTCCACGTGGCAGATTCTAATATTACACGCCCATGGTCACGGGCGTGACTTTGGGTCACGGGCGTGACCTGGGGCGTGACTGGGTGTGGACTAGCTCAACAGCACGGCATCGACCTGGACTGGTCTACAAGTTACACGCCCTTGGTCACGGGCGTGACCGAGGGCGTGTAATGCAATATTTTCCCAATTTGTCCAAAAATCTGCAAATATTAAAATTAGGCTAAGTTAGAATCAAAATTACAAAAAGAACTACTTATAACCTAAATTTGACATAAAATAGAGAATTCATATTAAATATTTACAAGATTTTCTATTAAAAAGTTATAAAAATACTACTTATCAAATACCCCCATACTTGAGGTTTTGCTATTCCAGAGCAAAAGTGTGAGACATTATTTATAAGACATCCTTAAAAAAATTTTAATTTAAAACTAAAATTTCATTTAACCAAAAGTTAAGTTAAGAGTAAATTCAAGGGGGAGTTAAGTCCTAAATTATGATGATGATTTGAAAAGAGGGAAAATGTTTAGGCAATAACTTCTCAAGAAAATTAAGTAGTTTGACAAAATTGTAGAAATTATAAAACTAAATTAAATTAAAATTATAAGAACTCTATCTTAAAAGAATCTTAAGGAAAAGTAAATTACTAAATATTGCTCTCTCCATAATTTTCAACTAAAACTAGAACAATGATAATTGGCTAAGGGGGATTTCATAAAATTTGGCATAAGAAGAGAAATTTTTGAATGGAGGAAATGGAATTTCCTTCTCTCTTTTTTTTCTTACTCTTTTTTTTCTCTTCTAATAAAAACCCAAAATGTATATGGTTTAGGAGTAATGAATTTTATCCTCTTACTCCATGCCATATAATCTTTTCAAATATTTTGGGTGCATATGTTTTAGGGAATAATGAATTTTATCCTCCTATTCCCATGACATATGATCTTTTAATACATTTTTTTATGCCATCAAAGGGGTAGGGTAGGGGAAGAAAAAAAATCTAGCTAGCTTTAAATCATATTGAGAGCAAATTCTAGTAAAATTAAAATTCCTAAGATCTAAGAAGTTAGAAGAAAATATAATTAAAATCTAAAGAGGTTTAGGAAATTTACTACAAAATGAAGCCATTTAAAAATAAAAAGAGAAGTCATGCTAACAAAATTCTCTAATCAATTTAAAATCATAAGATGATTCTTAAATCAAAATTACCTCAAATTTAAAATTAACAAACTATGATAAGCAAAATTTCAGCCAATTAAAAACTTAAACATGCTTATATACATTCTCAACTAGATTTCTAAGAAATCACAAAAACAACAAGAAGGAGGGAAATAAGAATTTTTTGGAATTTTTGATATTATCTTTTTTTTTTTGAATTTTTCTCATTAAAAACTATTTACAAAGAAAGGGAACTAGCTTTAAAACTTAACAAATTTTTTTTTGCAAGTTTTGGACTTCCCAAGGGCTACCCGGTGAAGGGTTCGCAAGGTACTAAGAGGTGTGATGGGATAAAATCCCAAACGTCCCTTTCCAAGATTTAAATTTTTCTGTTTTCTATTTTTTTTAGTTTTTGGGTTTTACAAGTGCTAAAATAGAAGAAAACATAAGAAAAAAAATATATATATTTTTTTTGTTTTGAAAATTTTCTGATTTAACAACTATTTAAAAAAACTATTTACACCCCCATACTTAAAGTTAAACATTATCCCCAATGTTTAAAACTAAGTATGAAGTAAAGGAAAAAAAAGAAGTGCAACACAAAATAAAAAGGAATTGCATGATAAAAGAGAAGGAAGAAAGAGAAGGGGCTTCCCTGATTTTTGAAGTTTGTGCGGGGAAGCGACGATTACCTACAAAATATATTAAAGAACAAGAGAAGACAATAAAAAGATAACTTTGGGGTGCCTCCCAAAAGCGCTTTGTTTAAGGTCGCGTAGCTTGACCCACTTGCCGGTCATATTAAAGGTTGAAAAACAATTGAATCACTCTTTTCATTTGGTAACTCTCCCGGAAGATATAATTTAAGGCGGTGCCCGTTAACTTTGAAGGTACCTTTTTCCGGGTGGGAAATTAAAATTGTCCCACAGGACCAAACCTCTTTAACAATAAAGGGTCCGGTCCATCGGGATTTTAGTTTTCCAGGAAAAAGGCGAAGGCGGGAATTATAAAGGAGGACGAGATCGCCCGGCGAAAAAGTTTTTGGAAATTTTATATGCTTATCGTGATAAAACTTTGTTCGCTCCTTATATAATTTATTGCTCTCATATGCGTTCGCTCGCCACTCATCTAATTCGTTCATTTGAAATTTTCTTTGTTCTCCCGCTAGAGTGGAATCGAGGTTTAAAAATTTAAGCGCCCAAAATGCGCGATGTTCTAATTCGACCGGAAGGTGGCAAGCCTTGCCATACACCATTCGATACGGTGTACAACCGATAGCGGTCTTGTACGCCGTTCGATAGGCCCATAGCGCGTCATCGAGCTTTATTGCCCAATCCTTCCGATTAATAGAAACCATTTTTTCTAAGATCCATTTTAATTCTCGATTAACAACTTCAACTTGGCCGCTCGTTTGTGGGTGATATGCAGTGGATAATTTGTGCGTAACACCATATTTTGCTAAGATTTTTGTGAATTGAGTATTGCAAAAATGGGTGCCCCGATCACTCACAATAGCGCGCGGAGTGCCAAATCGAGAGAATAATTTTTTAAAAAGTTAACGACGACTCGCGCATCGTTAGTGGGGAGAGCTTGCGCTTCCGCCCACCTTGACACGTAGTCGACCGCTACTAGAATATACTTATTTGAAAACGAAGGAGGGAGAGGACCAACGAAATCAATGCCCCAAAGATCGAAAATTTCGCATTCTAAGAAAATGTTTTGGGGCATCTCATCCCGGCGAGAGATGTTCCCCGACCGCTGACAGCTGTCGCAAGTACTCACAAGGTTGTGAGCATCTTTGAAGAGCGAGGGCCAATAAAAGCCCGCCTCCAGCGCCTTCCTCGCGGTTCGGTTTGAATGATAATGACCTCCGGTGGGTCCCTCATGACAATGACGTAAAATTTTAAGGCCTTCCTCACTCGAGACGCATCGTCTTACAACCTGGTCTGCGCATACACGGAATAAAAAGGGGTCCTCCCAAAAGTAATTCTTTAAATCAGAAAAGAATTTCTTCTTTTGCTGACTCGAGACTTCTTTTGGCAGGACCCGGGCTACTAAATAGTTAGCCAGATCTGCAAACCAGGGGGTAGACGATGAATTAATATTTTCGAGAGCAAGGAGGCGCTCTTCGGGAAATTTATCATTAATGTCAGATTCTATTAATACGTCCGAGGCGGGGTTTTCTAAACGGGAGAGATGATCGGCCGCCAAGTTTTCGGCTCCCCTTTTGTCCCGGATCTCTAAGTCAAACTCCTGCAAGAGGAGGATCCATCGCAAAAGACGAGGTTTGGCGTCCGATTTGCTTAAAAGATATCTAAGTGCGGAGTGATCCGTGAAGACGATGACTTTCGAGAGGGTGATATACGACCTAAACTTATCGAAGGCGAAAACGATTGCTAGAAGTTCCTTCTCGGTCGTGGTGTAATTTGCTTGTGCCAACGTGAGTGTTTTGCTCGCATAATAGATAGGGTGGAAATACTTACTCACCCGTTGGCCTAAAACGGCACCAACCGCAATGTCACTCGCGTCGCACATGATTTCAAAAGGGAGCGACCAATCCGGCGCGACTAGAATCGGGGAGTTTATAAGTTTTTCTTTGATAAGTTGAAAAGCTAAATGACATTCATCGCTAAAAAGAAAAGAAGAATCTTTCTCGAGAAGATGGGTTAACGGCTTTGTAATTTTTGAAAAATTTTGTATAAAGCGCCGATAGAACCCCGCGTGGCCTAGGAAACTCCTAATAGATTTTACGTTTGTAGGAGGGGGAGTTTTTCAATTACTTCAATCTTGGCCCTATCGACCTCGATCCCCTTGCCCGAAATTTTATGGCCAAGGACTAGTCCTTCCTTGACCATAAAATGGCATTTTTCCCAATTAAGCGCTAAATTTGTTTCCTCACATCGCTGCAACACGCGCTCGAGATTTTTTAAACAATTTTCAAAAGAACTCCCGTACACGGAAAAATCGTCCATAAATACTTCCATCACCTCCTCCACTAACTCGTCAAAAATTGCCAGCATACATCTTTGGAATGTAGCTGGCGCGTTACAAAGACCGAATGGCATCCTTCGATAAGCGAAGGTGCCAAAGGGACAAGTGAAAGTGGTTTTCTCTTGGTCGTCGGGCGAAATCGGAATTTGGAAGTATCCCGACAAACCATCGAGAAAACAGTAGTAGGAGTGACCCGAAAGGCGTTCTAAAATTTGGTCGATAAATGGTAGAGGGAAATGATCCTTACGGGTGTCATCATTTAATTTCCGATAGTCGATGCACATCCGCCAACCCATAACAGTACGGGTTGGGATCAATTCGTTATTTTCGTTCGCAACTACCGTAACACCACCTTTCTTTGGCACGACTTGTACTGGGCTAACCCAAGTACTGTCCGATATCGGGTAGATGATTCCCGCGTCCAGAAGTTTTATAACTTCGGCCTTAACGACTTCTTTCATGTTAGGGTTTAGCCGTCGTTGAGGCTGGACTGAATTTCGGGAATTATCTTCGAGAAATATTTTATGAGTGCAGAAAGATGGGTTTATACCCTTAATGTCCGATAATTGCCACGCAATTGCGTGGCGGTGCTTTCTTAAGACTATAGTCAACTCAAAAATTTCTGAGTTGCTAAGATCGGATGAAATGATGACGGGTAGCTTAGACTCTTTTTCCAAAAACAAGTATTTAAGGTGAGGGGGGAGTTGTTTCAACTCTAATTCGGGTGGTTCTTCATAAGAAGTCTTGATTTTTAATTTTTCTAAAAATAATGGTTCGGGTGGTGTGGGGTGAGAGACTTCTTCATCGCAAAAGAGCTCTACGGGCTCGGAATCACTATTCGCCGATGAAACTAACTCGAGGGATGAATCGAACTCACGACACTCTTCTAAGTAAAAACATGAATCGTCATTTTCTAGCGTGTTCCGCATCGAGGAATTTATGCCGAAAGTAACTTCATCGTCTCCGACCCGTAGGAGGAGCTTTCCGTTACTTACGTCGATAATAGCGCGGGAGGTGGCAAGGAAGGGGCGGGCGAGTATGAGGGGTACTTCGGCATCCTCTTCGATGTCAAGAATGACAAAATCCACCGGGAAGATGAATTTGTCAACCTTGACGAGCACGTCCTCCACTATTCCTATCGGATATTTTAAATAACGATCCGCTAATTGGATACTCATTCGAGTGGGCCTTGGATTTCCTAGACCTAACTTTTTGAACAAAGAAAATAGCATAAGGTTGATGCTTGCTCCAAGATCCGCTAAGGCGTGTTTTACTAACGAATTGCCAAAAAGACATGGGATGGAAAACCGTCCCGGGTCATTTGCTTTTCTCGGCAATTTGTTGAGTACAACCGCGGAGCATTCTGCGTTTAAAGAAATATGCGAAATATCTTCTAACTTTTTTTTATTGGAGAGCAACTCCTTAAGATATTTCGCATATTTAGGCATTTGTGAGATAGCCTCGCAGAAAGGAACATTAATATGGATTTGTTTTAAAACATCTAAAAACTTTTTATAATTTTTTTCGGCGCTTTCATTTTTAAATTTCGATGGATACGGAATATTAGAAGTAGGAGCGCGCAGATTTAAAATAGAAGAGTGCGGAGCTATCGTAGCGGGCAAATTCGAAGATGAATTAAAAGTAGGAGGAGGAGGAGAGAAAATTACCTTGGGTTCGTCCTGTTTTTGAAACACCTCCTTCCCGCTTCGGAGTGTAATCGCATGCGCGCTCTCCTTTGGATTTTGCTCGGTGTTCCCCGGTAGTGCTCCTTGTTGATGCTCAAAAATCATCTTTGCGAGTTGGCCCACTTGATTCTCTAAATTTTTTATTGATCCGGTAAGGTTCCGGATGTTCGTTTCATTTGTAGCAACATATTTTGCAAAAACCTCTTCAATCGGAGAGAGTTTTTGCTGTTGCGGTGGAAAACCGGGTGGATTATAATTTTGAGAAATCAAATTTTGAGGCGGAGTTAAGTTCAGAAGTTGATTAGGGGGAGGTTGATTTAAATTCATAGGACGCTGAGCATTTCCTTGGTTGCTCCATGAGAAATTCGGATGATTCCTATAACCCGCATTGTAGGTGTTATTATACGGAGCGGTGTTCAGGTTATAGGAAGGCCGAGGTGGATTTCCCATGTAGTCAACATGTTCTTCAATTAAAACGTTATTGGCCCAAGGAGGAGTGGCGGAGGAAGCAGACATCTCCGCCACTTGCTTTGTTAAGCGCTCAACTTGTAAAGCCAAATTTGCGTTTGTGTCTATTTCAAAAATTCCGGCCGGCTTATTAGGCCGCGCTCGGGGCATGTTCCATTGATACGCATTTGTGGCCATCTCTTCGAAAAGCTCTTGAGCGGCGATCGGGGTTTTATTATTTAATGTCCCCCCGGCGGCCGCATCAATCATTTGCCTCGTTTGGAGATTTAAGCCATTATAAAAAACTTGCACTTGTTCCCAAGTGGCAAGTGCATGGTGAGGGCATCGACGCAAAAGCTCCTTGAAGCGCTCCCATGTGTCATAGAGAGTCTCCGAGTCGATTTGCATGAACGATGCAATATCCGTGCGCAATTTAGCGGTCTTTGAAGGCGGGAAATATTTATTAAGAAATTTTTCCGCCATTTCGGCCCATGTAGTGATGGATCCCCTAGGTAGGGAGCCCAGCCACTGCTTGGCCTTAGACCGCAAAGAAAAAGGAAAAAGACGTAATCGAATGGCATTATCGGTGATGCCATTTATCTTAAAAGTGTCGCAAATTTCAAGAAAGTAAGAGATATGTGAATTTGGATCCTCGTCCGGTTGACCATCAAAGGTCACCGATTGTTGCACCATTTGTATGATGCTGGACTTGATCTCAAAATTATTGTTCGCCACCGTGGGGCGAACAATACTCGATTGTGTGCCTTCCAAATTCGGCTGCGCATAATTGGACATGGTCCGTTGCGCGTCCTCATTAGGATTTGGCTCGTTAAGATTAGGAGGATTAAGATTATGATCCATAT
Source organism: Dactylorhiza incarnata (assembly GCA_033032865.1). NCBI lineage: Eukaryota > Viridiplantae > Streptophyta > Magnoliopsida > Asparagales > Orchidaceae > Dactylorhiza > Dactylorhiza incarnata. The sequence goes on from JAWHQI010000015.1 coordinate 12,552,518, forward strand.
TTGCTGCGTTAGTGTCCCCGATCGACTCTTCGGATTCTATTTGATTTCCCTGATCACGAGAACGGCGGTGCCTCAAAAGGGTTCGCTCGATCTCCGGATCAAAAGGAAGAATCGAAGTGCTACCTCGGGTCATACACTAAAAAGAGAAGAAAGGAAGAAGAAAAACTAAAAATATTTTTTTTTTCTTTTTGAAAGTTAGAAAAAGCAAACTAAAATAGAAAGAAGTATGATAAAATTAATAGCTATCCTCTTTTCAAAATATCTACGCAAAGTCCCCGGCAACGGCGCCAAAAACTTGATATTCAATTTGGTAGGTTTTGAAATTTAGTGAAAGGTTGAGATTTTCTCCAAAACTATATCCGATAAAGGCAAGTGTACCTTATCGTCTATAGTATAGGATATTTAGGAATATCAAGGTCGTATTCCACGGGGCGCGTTGATTACTTCTACTTCGAGGAAAATCACTATTATTTTATCGACGAAAATTTGAGGTGGTTTGTTTTCGCTTAACTAAAATTAAAACTAAATTCAAACTAAATGAAAAGCTTGAACATTGCATGAAAAGAAAGAGAAATTGACATTGCATAAAAAAGAGAACATTACTAAGGAGAGAAAAATTTAACCTTGCATGAAAAGGAAGAAATTACTTAAGGAGAAAAAGAACATGAAAGAGAAAACTAATTTTATTGAAAATCAAAGAACTATTACAAGCCTTAAATTAAGAGTGCAAGGCTAAGGAAAATGAAAGTTGCAAGCTTAAGAAAACTAGTACACGAAAGTTACACTACAACATTGCATGAAAAAGGGAAGGAGGAGAACATGAAAGCCTTAAGAAACATGAACGTTAACTTGAAAAACTCACTCTCAGCTCTAACAGCACCTCCCCATCTCCAAATTTTTGAACCCTGGACTCAAGGAGAGCCTCTGAATTTATAGGCAAAATTTTCAAGTTACACGCCCTCGGTCACGGGCGTGTCCAAGGGCGTGTAATCACTGTAACATTGGATCCGGCAGCGGCGTGGGCTTGGCGTGACGGCGGGAGAAAATCGGACATGTCACGGGCGTGACATATGGGTCACGGGCGTGACTCAGGACAGCTTCATTTAATGCGGCATGGGCTAGGTAGACCGCGCGGCGGCGTGCTTGGATCACGCGGGAAGGTCACGGGCGTGACTTTGGGTCACGGGCGTGACTTTGGTTGACTTCTCAACGGCAACTTCTCGTCTCGACGGCAGCTCCACGTGGCAGATTCTAATATTACACGCCCATGGTCACGGGCGTGACTTTGGGTCACGGGCGTGACCTGGGGCGTGACTGGGTGTGGACTAGCTCAATAGCACGGCATCGACCTGGACTGGTCTACAAGTTACACGCCCTTGGTCACGGGCGTGACCGAGGGCGTGTAATGCAATATTTTCCCAATTTGTCCAAAAATCTGCAAATATTAAAATTAGGCTAAGTTAGAATCAAAATTACAAAAAGAACTACTTATAACCTAAATTTGACATAAAATAGAGAATTCATATTAAATATTTACAAGATTTTCTATTAAAAAGTTATAAAAATACTACTTATCAATTTTCCAGCTCCAGCAGAGACAGCTGATTTGCCCAACCCTGCACCGACGTCACAAAGACAACATATTCCTTTCGCAAGCCACGGATGATGTGCCTCTTTAGCTTCGCCTCAGAAATTGGCTCATCAGGATCCAGCGCTGAAATCTCGGCGCACAAGTTCTTCATCTTCAAGAAGAACGTAGAGATAAAAAGGTCACCTTGAGCCGATCTGCCTAGCTCATTCTCCAGGAATTGAAGTCTTGCCACATTCAATTTGTTAAACAGCCCATCCAGGGCTCTCCAGATCTCTGCAGCCAATCCACACACCAAGATGTGATCAAACAGGTCAGGTGAAATTGCCCTCTTCAGGGCGAACTCTGCTTTGGCATTAATTTGCCTCCAGTTACTCACCTCGTGACCATTATCCCCAATCAGGATAACTTCCTTCGTGCTCTCTCCTCCAACCACCTCCCAGAGGTCCTCACTCAGAAGATAACTTTGCATACACGACTTCCACTTCTTAAAGTTGGTCGATGTAAGCATCTCAATTCCAAGACCCCTTGCTTCCATGGCTCTTCCACTAGTTCCTTTTTCACAAAGGCGATGGCAACTTTTAGTTATTCACTACTCTATCCACTCCAACCTCGCTCTGATACCATGTGAAATTTTCCATAGATCTAGGAGTAAGCAGGAATTGTATAACTAAAAGTTCAAGCCAAACAACCAGAAGCACATGAAACAAACGCAATCTTTATTGATAAGCAAACTTCTTCGTAATAGGGCGAGGTATACATTGCGAGACATGATTTCGCCAGTACACAACAAATAGAAGAGAAAAAGCAGCAGAAAGGAAAACCAGTGATCTGATTGACTGAGACCGCCTGACCGCTCGACCTCCAGTCCGCTCGGCTAGAAAACAAGACCGCTCGAACTGCCTGCCTGCGACTTGAACAACACCAACTGAGAACCACGCGAACTCCTGAACTCCACTGATCCTCCCGAACTCCAGCAACCCGCACTGCAAGCCGCGAGACCGCCCGAACACCTTCAGAAGAGGAGATGACCGCTGCTACCCGCACAATCCACAGAAGCTGCACAAAACAAGTTCGATCAGCAAGAGCGACCGGTCACAAAAAATGAGACCGCAAGAACTAGTCGTGAGTTCTGCTTACACTTGGTGCGATAATTTTGCTGCTACAGTGGCTCCTATTTATAGGCGTGAGACCTGATCCAGTCACCACCCTATGAAATAGGATCACCACCCCTTGACCGCGCGACCAGACCGGTCCACCCGCGCGATCAGCAAAAGATCCTCCTGCTTAGTGAGCTCACCGACTTCAACATAAACCGCGCGATCATGACAACTTGCCCGGTCATGATGCTCACCACCTGTGTTCCCCACCCGACCTCCTCCAGAGACAAAGAACACACCAGACCGACTAGGGCAATAGACCGCCAAGTCGATCAACCACCTGTGACCGCATATGCCAGCTGATCGCGGAAGGACCAGCCATGCGAACACAAGACGGAGACCGCGCGACTAAGAAGACCTTAGTCCATTGATATAAAAATTTGGTGGTTTTTAAATTAAGCGAAGGTTAAAGATTTTTTTCCAAACCATATCCGATAAAGGCAAGCGTACCTTATCGTCTATAGTATAGGATATTAAGAAATATCAAGGTCGTATTCCACGGGGCGCGTTGATTACTTCTACTTTGAGGAAAGTCACCATTATCTTATCTAACAATATTTTTGAGTTTTAATTACTTAGCTAGAAGAAAGGAAAATGCAAACTAATTGAAGGGTTGTGATGAAGATAAAAGAAGCTAGCACTCAATCAAAAGTCACCTTGGAGTGAGAATAGACAAGTAAAAGGAAATTAAATCTAATTCCGTTTAAATTGAACTACTTGACCGTGGAGGTTCCCGAAGCTCGAACATGCCTCTCTCGAGGTTGATGCCCAACTAAGATTAGGAAAAATCAACCGGACTCTCGTCCTATAATCGATTACCTAAAACTTGCTTTACGAGGTGAACCCCACTATTGGATTTGACTCCAATCCGGGAGATTTACGTCATCCTCTCTCGAGGGGTGCGTGCAACTCTCTTTACCCTTGAGTGATCGATTCATACTTTGATCCTCTCGGCTAACTAAATATGAAAACTTAAGCGAAAACTATATATCGAAAATATGGCCTCACCAATTAAAAATCAAGGGTAATTCAAGTGTTTATAAAAATGAAAAAAGAAAACTTTAGAAGATCATAACTTGTCTAACTCATCCTCGGATCATTTTGATCGAGTACTAATGAGGATTAGTTAATCATGGTGGAGGGGGAAGAGAAAGAAAGATAAAAATGCATATTAAGAAAATTTAACTAAGTAAGGAGGAGACAAAAAGAAAGAGAACAAACTATTTTTATTTAAATGAAAACTATTACAAGACTTAAGAGAGGAAATTGCAAGCTAGGAAGAACAAGATTACAAGCTTAAACTAAACTATTGCATTGAAGGAAAAATAATACATTGCATTAGAAAAGGAAGAGAGCATGAAAGTAAAGAGACATGAACATGAAAAGAGAAAAATACTCAAGAATGGCTCTAGCAGCACCTCCCCCACTCCAAAATTCTGAACCCTGGACTCAAGGAGAGCCTCTGTATTTATAGGCGAAATTTTCAAGTTACACGCCCTCGGTCACGGGCGTGACCAAGGGCGTGTAATCACTGTAACATTGGATCCGGCAGCGGCGTGGGCTTGGCGTGACGGCGGGAGAAAATCGGACATGTCATGGGCGTGACATATGGGTCACGGGCGTGACTCAGGACGGCTTCATTTAATGCGGCATGGGCTAGGCAGACGGCGCGGCGGCGTGCTTGGATCACGCGGGAAGGTCACGGGCGTGACTTTGGGTCACGGGCGTGACTTTGGTTGACTTCTCAACGGCAACTTCTTATCTCGACGGCAGCTCCACGTGGCAGATTCTAATATTACACGCCCATGGTCACGGGCGTGATTTTGGGTCACGGGCGTGACCTGGGGCGTGACTGGGTGTGGACTAGCTCAACAGCACGGCATCGACCTGGACTGGTCTTCAATTTACACGCCCTTGGTCACGGGCGTGACCGAGGGCGTGTAATGCAATATTTTCCCAATTTGTCCAAAAATCTGCAAATATTAAAATTAGGCTAAGTTAGAATCAAAATTACAAAAAGAACTACTTATAACCTAAAATTGACATAAAAAGGAAAAATCATATTAAATAATTACAAAAATTTCTATTAAAAACTTATATAAAAACTACTTTATCAAATACCCCCATACTTGAGGTTTTGTTATTCCAGAGCAAAAGTGTAAGACATAATATATAAGACATCCATAGGATTTTTAATTTCAAACTAAAATTTTACTAAACCAAAAGTTAAGTTAAGAATAAATTCTAGGAGGAGTTAAGTTCTAAATTATGATGATGATTTGAAAAGAAAGAAAGTTTTTTAAGCAAGGACTTCTCAAGACAATTAATTAGCTTACCAAAATTGTAGAAATCATAAAACAAAATTAAATTAGAATTATAAGAACTCTATTTCAAAAGATACTTAAGGAAAAGAAACTTACTAAATATTGCTCTCTCCATAACTTAAGTTAATCCTAGATCAAAGATATTGGCTAAGGGGAGGGGGTTTACAAAGCTTGGCATAAGAAGTGATCTTTGATTTGAAGTGATGAATTTTATCCTCTCACCTCAATATATTTTTTTCTTTTTGTATATGTTTAGGAGTAATGAATTTATTCTTTTTTTTTTACTCCATGCCATATTTTTTTTTTTAAATTCTCTTCTAAAAAAAATCCCAAAATGTATATGTTTACGAGTAATGAATTTTATCCTCTTACTCCATGCCATATAATCTTTTAAATGATTTTGGGTGCATATGTTTAGGGAATAATGAATTTTATCCTCTTATTCCCATGACATATGATCTTTTACACACTTTTTTTTATATGCCATCAAAAGGGTAGGGTAGAAAAAATTCTAGTTTATAAATTAAATTATGTTGAGAGCAAATTCTAGTAAAATTAAATTTCCTAAGATCTAAAGAGCTAGAAGAAAATATAATTGAAATCTAAAGTGGTTTAGCAAATTTACTACAAAATGAAGCCATCTAAAGATAAAAAGAGAAGTCATGCTAACAAAGATTCTTTAATCAAACTCAACTCATAAGATGGTTCTTAAAACAAGATTACCTAAAATTTAAAATTAACAAACTATGATAAACAAAATTTTAGCCAATTAAAAAAAACTAAAGATGCTTATAAACATTCTTAACTAGATTTCTAAGAAATCACAAAACAATAAGTAGGAGGGGTATAAGAATTTTTGGAATTTTTGATATTATCTTTTTTTTGAATTTTTGATATTATCTTTTTTTTGAATTTTTGATATTATCTTTTTTTGAATTTTTGAATTTTTCTTATTTACAAACTATTTACAAAGAAAGGAAACTAGCTTTAAAACTAACGATTTTTGTTAAGTCTTGGACTTCCCAAGGGCTACCAGGTGAAGGGTTCGCAAGGTACTAGGAGGGGTGATGGGATAAAATCCCAAACGTCCCTTTCCAAGATTTAAGTTTTCGATTTTTTTTATAATTTTTTTTTTGTTTTTTTTTTGTTTGAGTTTTTGGTTTTACAAGTGCTTAAATAAAAGAAAACATAGGAAAGAAAGAAAAAAGAAATTTTTTGTTTTTGAAAATTTTCTTTTAAAACTATTTACAAATATTTACAAAGGACTATTTACACCCCCATACTTAAAGTTAAATATTGTCCCCAATGTTTAAAAGTAAGTATGAAGTAAGAAAAGAAATGCAAGGAAAAAGAAAGAAAAGAAGGATAAAGAGCTTCCCTGAAATTTTTTTTTTGAAGCTTTTGTGGGGAAGCCGCGATTACCTACAAAAGATATTAAAGAAGAAACAAGACAAAGAAAAACAAGAGAAACAATAATACAAAGATAACTTTGGGGTGCCTCCCAAAAGCGCTTTGTTTAAGGTCGCGTAGCTTGACCCACTTGCCGATCATGGTATATGATGAAGAAATATTGCATCACTCTTTTCATTAGGTAAGTCTCCCGGAAGATACAATTTAAGGCGGTGCCCGTTAACTTTGAAAGAACCTTTTTCCGGGTGGGAAATTAGGATTGTCCCATAGGACCAAACCTCTTTAACAATAAAGGGTCCGGACCATCGGGATTTTAATTTTCCCGGAAAAGGGCGAAGGCGAGAATTATAAAGGAGGACGAGATCGCCCGGCGAAAAAGTTTTCGGAAATTTTATATGTTTATCGTGATAAAACTTTGTTTGCTCCTTATATAATTTATTACTCTCATATGCATTCGCTCGCCATTCATCTAGCTCGTTCATTTGAAACTTCCTTTGTTCGCCCGCTAAAGTGGAATCGAGATTTAAAAATTTAAGCGCCCAAAATGCGCGGTGTTCTAATTCGACCGGAAGGTGGCAAGCCTTGCCATAGACCATTCGATATGGTGTACAACCGATAGCGGTCTTGTACGCCGTACGATAGGCCCATAGCGCGTCATCGAGCTTTATTGCCCAATCCTTCCGATTAATAGAAACCATTTTTTCTAAAATTCGCTTTAATTCTCGATTAACCACTTCGACTTGGCCGCTCGTTTGTGGGTGATATGCAGTGGATAGTTTGTGCGTGACACCATATTTTGCTAAGGTTTTTGTGAATTGAGTATTGCAAAAATGGGTGCCCCGATCACTCACAATAGCGCGCGGAGTGCCAAATCGAGAGAATAATTTTTTTAAAAAGTTAACGACGACTCGCGCATCATTGGTGGGGAGAGCTTGCGCTTCCGCCCACCTCGACACGTAGTCGACCGCCACTAGAATATACTTATTTGAAAACGAAGGAGGGAGAGGACCAACAAAGTCAATGCCCCAAAGATCGAAAATTTCGCATTCTAAGAAAATGTTTTGGGGCATCTCATCTCGGTGGGAGATGTTCCCCGACCGCTGGCAACTGTCGCAAGTACTCACAAGGGTGTGAGCATCTTTGAAAAGCGTGGGCCAATAAAAGCCCGCCTCCAGCGCCTTCCTCGCGGTTCGGTTCGAATGATAATGACCACCGGATGGTCCCTCGTGACAATGTCGTAAAATTTTAAGACCCTCCTCACTCGAGACGCATCGTCTCACCACTTGGTCTGCGCATACACGGAATAAAAAGGGGTCCTCCCAAAAGTAATTCTTTAAATCAGAAAAGAATTTCTTCTTTTTCTGACTCGAGAATTCTTTTGGCAAGACCCGGGCTACTAAATAGTTAGCCAGATCTGCAAACCAGGGGGTAGACGATGAATTAATATTTTCGAGAGCGAGGAGGCGCTCTTCGGGAAATTTATCATCGATGTCAGATTCTATCAAAACTTCCGAGGCGGGGTTTTCTAAATGGGAGAGATGATCGGCCGCCAAGTTTTCGGCCCCCCTTTTGTCCCGGATCTCTAAGTCAAACTCCTGCAAGAGGAGGATCCATCGCAAAAGACGAGGCTTGGCGTCCGATTTGCTTAAAAGATACCTAAGTGCAGAGTGATCCGTGAAGACAATAACTTTTGAGAGGGTGATATATGACCTAAACTTATCGAAGGCAAAAACGATCGCTAGAAGCTCCTTTTCGGTTGTGGTGTAATTCGCTTGTGCCGACGTGAGTGTTTTGCTCGCATAATAAATAGGGTGGAAATACTTACTCACCCGTTGGCCTAAAACGGCACCAACCGCAATGTCACTCGCGTCGCACATGATTTCAAAAGGGAGCGACCAATCCGGCGCGACTAGAATCGGGGAGTTTATAAGTTTCTCTTTGATGAGTTTAAAAGCCAAATGGCATTCATCGCTAAAAATAAACGAGGATTCTTTTTCAAGAAGGTGGGTTAACGGCTTTGTGATTTTTGAAAAATTCTGTATAAAGCGCCGATAAAACCCCGCGTGGCCTAGGAAACTACGAATAGCTTTTACGTTTGTTGGAGGGGGAAGTTTTTCAATCACTTCGATCTTGGCCTTATCGACCTCGATCCCCATGCCCGAAATTTTATGGCCAAGGACTAATCCTTCCTTGACCATAAAATGGCATTTTTCCCAATTAAGTGCTAAATTCGTTTCCTCGCATCGCTGCAACACGCGCTCAAGATTTTTTAAACAATTTTTAAATGAATTTCCGAACACAGAAAAGTCGTCCATAAACACTTCCATCACCTCCTCTACTAACTCGTCAAATATCGCCAGCATACATCTTTGAAATGTAGCTGGCGCATTACAAAGACCAAATGGCATCCTTCGATAAGCGAAGGTGCCAAAGGGACAAGTGAAAGTGGTTTTTTCTTGGTCGTCGGGCGAAATCGGGATTTGAAAATATCCCGACAAACCATCGAGAAAACAGTAGTAGGAGTGACCTGAAAGGCGCTCTAAAATTTGATCGATGAATGGTAGAGGGAAGTGATCCTTACGGGTGGCATCATTTAGTTTTCGGTAATCGATGCACATCCGCCAACCCGTAACAGTACGGGTTGGGATCAACTCGTTATTCTCATTAGCTACTACCGTAATGCCACCTTTCTTTGGTACGACTTGTACTGGGCTAACCCAAGTACTATCCGATATCGGGTAGATAATTCCCGCGTCCAATAGTTTGATCACTTCGGCCTTAACGACTTCTTTCATGTTAGGGTTTAGCCGTCGTTGAGGCTGGACCGAATTTCGGGAATTATCTTCGAGAAAGATTTTATGAGTGCAGAAGGAAGGGTTTATACCCTTTATATCCGAAATTTGCCACGCAATTGCGTGGCGGTACTTTCTTAAGACAATAGCCAACTCGGAAATTTCCGAGTTGCTAAGTTCGGATGAAACGATGACGGGTAGCTTCGACTCTTTTTCTAAAAATAAATACTTAAGGTGAGGGGGAAGTTGCTTTAGTTCTAAAACGGGTGGCTCTTCATAAGATGTTTTGATTTTTAATTTTTCTAAAAATAGTGGTTCGGGTGGTGTGAAACGAGTGACTTCTTCTTCTTCTTCCAGACAAAAGAGCTCGGCGAACTCGGACTCGTGACTCGAGGTGGAGACTAACTCGGGAGGGGAATCGAATTCCCAACACTCTTCCAGGTAAAAACACGAATCGTCGTTTTCTAATGTGTTCCGCATCGAGGAATTTATGCCGAAAGAAACTTCATCGTCTCCAACCCGTAGGAGGAGCTTTCCGTTACTTACGTCAATAATGGCGCGGGAGGTGGCAAGGAAGGGGCGGCCGAGTATGAGGGGTACTTCGGCATCCTCTTCGATGTCAAGAATTACAAAGTCCACCGGGAAGATGAACTTGTCGACCTTGACGAGCACGTCCTCCACTATTCCTACCGGATATTTTAAAGAGCGATCCGCTAATTGAATACTCATTCGAGTGGGGCTTGGATTTCCTAGACCTAGCTTCTTAAAGAGAGAAAAGGGCATGAGATTGATACTTGCTCCCAAATCCGCTAAAGCGTGTTTTACTAACGAATTGCCAAATAAACACGGGATGGAGAACCTTCCCGGGTCATTCACTTTTCGAGGCAATTTGTTGAGTACAACCGCGGAGCATTCTGCGTTCAAAGAAATATGCGAAATATCTTCTAACTTTTTCTTATTGGAGAGCAACTCCTTAAGATATTTCGCATATTTAGGCATTTGAGAGATAGCCTCGCAGAAGGGTACATTAATGTGAATTTGTTTTAAAATATCCAAAAACTTTTTATAATTCTTTTCGGCGCTCTCGCTCTTAAACTTAGACGGATACGGAATATTAGATGTAGAGACGCGCGGAGCTATCGTAGCAGGTAAATTCGAAGATAAAATAGGAGAAGGAGGAGGTGGAGGGGAAGTTACCTTGGGTTCGTCCTGTTTAGAAACCACCTCCTTCCCGCTTCGGAGTGTAATCGCGTTTGCACTCTCCCTTAGGTTTGGCTCCGTGTTTCCCGGAAGGGCTCCTTGCTGGCGCTCGGAGATTATCTTTGCTAGCTGGCCCACTTGGTTCTCCAAATTTTTGATCGATCCGGTGAGGTTCCGGATGTTCGCTTCATTTGTAGCAACATATTTTGCAAAAATCTCTTCAAGCGGAGAGGGTTTTTGCTGTTGCGGTGGAAAACCGGGTGTATTAAAATTTGGAGGGGGAGTTAAATTGAGAAGTTGATTTGGAGGTTGATTCAAATTTAAGGGACGCTGAGCATTTCCTTGATTGCTCCATGAGAAATTCGGATGATTCCTATAACCCGCATTGTAGGTGTTATTATACGGAGCGGTGTTCGGGTTATAGGAAGGCCGAGGCGGATTTCCCATGTAATCAACTTGCTCTTCAATTAAAGCATTATTAGCCCAAGGAGGAGTGGCGGAGGAAGCAGACATCTCCGCCACTTGCTTTGTTAAGTGCTCAACTTGTAAAGCCAAATTTGAAGTAGCGTCTATTTCAAAAAGTCCGGCCGGCTTGCTAGGCCGAGCTCGGGGCAAATTCCATTGATACGCATTAGTGGCCATTTCCTCAAAAAGCTCTTGAGCGGCCTCCGGGGTTTTCTTATTTAAAGAGCCCCCAGCGGCCGCATCAATCATTTGCCTAGTTTGGAAATTTAAGCCGTTATAAAAGATTTGCACTTGTTGCCAAGTTGGCAGTGCGTGGTGAGGGCATCTACGCAAAAGCTCCTTGAAGCGCTCCCATGTATCATAGAGAGTCTCCGAGTCGATTTGCATAAATGACGCAATATCCGTGCGCATTTTAGCGGTTTTTGAAGGCGGAAAATACTTTGTAAGAAATTTTCCCGCCATATCGGCCCATGTAGTGATGGAGTCCCTAGGAAGGGAGCCCAACCACTGCTTAGCCTTACCCCGCAAAGAAAAAGGAAAAAGACGTAATCGAATGGCGTCATCGGTGACGCCATTGATTTTGAACGTGTCGCAAATTTTGAGAAAATAAGAAATATGATAGTTTGGATCCTCGTCCGGGTGACCATCGAAGGTCACCGATTGTTGCACCATTTGTATAGTGCTGGACTTGATCTCAAAGTTATTGTTTGCCACTGGGGGGCGAACAATACTTGATTGTGTGCCGTCCAGATTCGGCTGCGCATAATAGGACATGGTCCGTTGCACAGCCTCATTAGGATTTGGCGGATTTGGCGGATTAGGGTCACCCATATTTGCTGTGTTAGTGTCCCCGATCGACTCTTCGAATTCTACTTGATTTTCCTGATTATGAGAACGGCGGCGCCTCGAAAGGGTTCGCTCGATCTCTGGATCAAAAGGAAGATTCGAAGAACTACCTCGGGTCATACACTGGAAAAAAAAAGAAAAAGGAATAAAAGGGAAAAAGAAGAAGAAAAGAGCTATGAGAGAAAAGAGAATTTAGTAAAAACAATAATGAAAGCAAAAAGAGGAGAATGATTAATTATAAATATAATATATATATAATAATTTTTTATTTTTTTTTGAATTTCTTCTTCTTCCTTTTTTTTTGTTCTTTTAGGTGGATTAAGTTAGTCTTGGACTTCCCGAGATCTGCCCTGTGAAGGGATTGCAAGGTACTAGGAGGTGAGATGGGATGACACCCCAAACGTCCCTTTCCAAGATTTTAATTTCACCTTAAGATTTTCAAAAATAGAAAAACTAAAATAAAAACATGATAAAATTAATAGCTATCCTCGTTTCAAAATATCTACGCAAAAGTCCCCGGCAACGGCGCCAAAAACTTGATATAAAAATTCGGTGGTTTTTAAATTAAGCGAAGGTTAAAGATTTTTTTCCAAACCATATCTGATAAAGGCAAGCGTACCTTATCGTCTATAGTATAGGATATTAAGAAATATCAAGGTCGTATTCCACGGGGCGCGTTGATTACTTCTACTTTGAGGAAAGTCACCATTATCTTATCTAACAATATTTTTGAGTTTTAATTACTTAGCTAGAAGAAAGGAAAATGCAAACTAATTGAAGGGTTGTGATGAAGATAAAAGAAGCTAGCACTCAATCAAAAGTCACCTTGGAGTGAGAATAGACAAGTAAAAGGAAATTAAATCTAATTCCGTTTAAATTGAACTACTAGACCGTGGAGGTTCCCGAAGCTCGAACATGCCTCTCTCGAGGTTGATGCCCAACTAAGATTAGGAAAAATCAACCGGACTCTCGTCCTATAATCGATTACCTAAAACTTGCTTTACGAGGTGAACCCCACTATTGGATTTGACTCCAATCCGGGAGATTTACGTCATCCTCTCTCGAGGGGTGCGTGCAACTCTCTTTACCCTTGAGTGATCGATTCATACTTTGAGCCTCTCGGCTAACTAAATATGAAAACTTAAGCGAAAACCATATATCGAAAATATGGCCTCACCAATTAAAAATCAAGGTAATTCAAGTGTTTATAAAAACGAAAAAAGAAAACTTTAGAAGATCATAACTTGTCTAACTCATCCTCGGATCATTTTGATCGAGTACTAATGAGGATTAGTTAATCATGGTGGAGGGGGAAGAGAAAGAAAGATAAAAATGCATATTAAGAAAATTTAACTAAGTAAGGAGGAGACAAAAAGAAAGAGAACAAACTATTTTTATTTAAATGAAAACTATTACAAGACTTAAGAGAGGAAATTGCAAGCTAGGAAGAACAAGATTACAATCTTAAACTAAACTATTGCATTGAAGGAAAAATAATACATTGCATTAGAAAAGGAAGAGAGCATGAAAGTAAAGAGACATGAACATGAACATGAAAAAGAGAAAAATACTCAAGAATGGCTCTAGCAGCACCTCCCCCACTCCAAAATTCTGAACCCTGGACTCAAGGAGAGCCTCTGTATTTATAGGCGAAATTTTCAAGTTACACACCCTCGGTCACGGGCGTGACCAAGGGCGTGTAATCACTGTAACATTGGATCCGGCAGTGGCGTGGGCTTGGCGTGACGGCGGGAGAAAATCGGACATGTCACAGGCGTGACATATCGGTCACGGGCGTGACTCAGGACGGCTTCATTTAATGCGGCATGGGCTAGGCAGACGGCGCGGCGGCGTGCTTGGATCACGCGGGAAGGTCACGGGCGTGACTTTGGGTCACGGGCGTGACTTTGGTTGACTTCTCAACGGCAACTTCTTGTCTCGACGGCAGCTCCACGTGGCAGATTCTAATATTACACGCCCATGGTCACGGGCGTGACTTTGGGTCACGGGCGTGACCTGGGGCGTGACTGGGTGTGGACTAGCTCAACAGCACGGCATCGACCTGGACTGGTCTTCAAGTTACACGCCCTTGGTCACGGGCGTGACCGAGGGCGTGTAATGCAATATTTCCCAATTTGTCCAAAAATCTGCAAATATTAAAATTAGGCTAAGTTAGAATCAAAATTACAAAAAGAACTACTTATAACCTAAAATTGACATAAAAAGGAAAAATCATATTAAATAATTACAAAAATTTCTATTAAAAACTTATATAAATACTACTTTATCATCCATGCGCACCGCAAAGAACCCGGACAGCCTCCAGACCGGTTTCCTGCACCACGCGATCACAAGCACCAGACTGCACTCTGCATTTACCAGGCAGAAACCTGCTCCGCCACGCGGTCACACGACCAGACCGCATGGCCACACCTTGACACCCTTGGACAGACGAACAGCGGTCTCGCCGAGAAGCCCGCGGCTAGACCAGAGAGGTCAGACCGCCAGAGGAGACCGCAAGACCGAGCGGTCAGACCAGACCGCGCGGTCTCCTCCCAAGACCGCCAACTTCACAAACTTCCAATTCAACATTTTCAACAGCTAAGGTGAAGGTAACAATGTTGATGCTTGATGAGTCCTGATCATATACACATATATGGACTCATCTGGGCCATTTTTCTAGTCTTTCCACTGCACTTTAGCCTTGTTTTAGCTCATATTTGTCATTCTATGCTAGGTGCACTTCTTGGCCTATTTTGGTGTGTTTTGATGTTTATTCTCTTTTGATAGCATTATCGTATTGTTGAGTGCCACTTTCAGTAGCCTGATTAGCATTTCTGTAGGAACAGGAGTCGTGCAGGTGTTCCCGGTACAATTCTGTACAGGAACACTGCGCACGATCATTGGTTCTATTGCGCACGACCACTGGTCGTGCGCCGCTGATCGTGCGCACTTAACCCCCATTTTATGAGTTCTGTCTCGACCAATGCGCACGACCACTTACGATAATGCGCACGACCACTGGTCGTGCGCCACTGGTCATGCGAACATTATATTTTATAAATTTCTTACATTGCAGGCTCCGCCCAGGCAGGCACACGATCACAGGATTCTAGTGCGCACGACCACTGGTCGTGCGCCAATGACCGTGCACACTGTTTATTCCAGTGCCTATAAATATTCCTGCTCGTGATTTAGGTCGGAGCTCCATATTTCTTCCGCTTCAGACCGCCGTTTTCTCGCTCCAGAGCCCCGATTTTGCCCCTCCATCGCCGCCCACCATCTGGAGGTGCTCCGGGCTTGTTCTTCATGCCAATCTTGAGCCGGAGCTTCCTCTCGGCCTCCTCCTTCATCTTAGAGCTTCAAGGAAGGTTTAGTCGCCATCGCCATCAAGCAAGGGGAAGTTTTCAACCTTTACCAGACCGTGAGACGAAGAATACGGGTTCATTGGAGAGTCGTGATAGCTATCTCTACCCCGGACGTAGTTGCAGACCGAGCTTGGACGCGGATTGACAACCCGGCGATTCCAACCGTGAATCTCCAACGAGCCTTCAGATTCGGTCGATTTCTTGCCTTGTTCTTCTCTTATTGATGTGTTTGTAGCTAGATCTCTCATGTATTGATGATGAACACTATGAATCGTGCTTGTAATCTTAATTTCATGTCTATGTGAAGTTATATTTTGTTCATATGTGTACGAGGTGCGCCACCATCCATCCTCCATCCCGCCATCACGTTCGTGTGCCGCACTAGCAATTGCTAGTGGCGTGCTTGTCGACGAGGTGCTTGCGACCCTCATCCGTATGCCTACTCTTCCATCCACCTAGCGAAGCGTGGCATAGCGGCCCGTGTAATCCATTCGCCCAACGAAGCAGTGCGCTCAAGGACTGCACAGTTCGACTCCGCTTGCCTACTCGTCCATCCGCCCATGCGACACAGCGTGCTCAAGGCCTGCCTAGTCTCCATCCCGCCAAGCGAAGCACTGCATAGCGGCATTGCATAGGAGTAGTTGTAGTTGTTTTCTTTTATTTTCCAAAAGCCAAATCACCCCGTTTCCGCAATCCATCCGACCCTTAGGACTTCAATCCCAAGTCCTTCCTCGAACGTTAACTTCACCTTACTGTGTTCCTTGAGAGATTCGATACTCAGGGATTACTCCTCATTTTATATTACTTGAACGATCGGTACACTGCCGTTTCCTGCCGCAGTCTTGCTACCGCCTATAGCGGTGTGCTAAGATTTGCGCCATCAAGTTTTTGGCGCCGTTGCCGGGGAACACAGTCGTGTGAGTTTTCTGGAGAGGGAGAACTTGAGAGAGAAGCCCTTCCATTTGTAAATCGCATTCCTTTGTTTTATTTCCTCGTATTCTGTTTCCTGTTTTTAATTAGGTTGCGTTAGTAATTTTTGTTAGGTGTGGTATTTCGCACAATAGTGTTTTTCTTTTTGAATCATTTTATCTTCGCACTATGTGGGCACATCTTAATATCTGTTGCCGTTGGTGTAGAGCTACCTCCCACTCTAGTGATGAATGCCCTACGGAGAATGGTGGGCATAATTCTTCTCGCCCAGCATATAGAGCACCAACTTCGTCTGGTACTCCATATGGTGCGCATAAGCCTTATGGCTACTCTGCTGAGCCTTTACCGTCTTACTTCTTTTCGGCTTCAGCACCAGCTGTGCCAAAGAAGCCCGCTAGGCAGTGCCAGGTTTGTCGGAGCACAGATTATGCCCTGAAGGATTGTGCTGCTTTTCGTCGCCAATTGGATGAGGATGACGAGCCAGATATCCGGATCGTCCCGAATCCTAACTCTGGCGGCACACCTTCAACATCCGGTTTTGTGTCTTTGCCACCCTCACATCTTGAAGGGTATGGCGTTGACACAGTCACCAGATGTGTGGCTGATCTGGGCACCAACATTGCTGAGCCTATTCTCCCAGTGCATCCACCACCCCTAGTGGATTCGATTATTTGTGAGGAATCGGTGCTCGAATTTTATCCGAGCACTATTCCTCTCCCTGTTGTGCATACTACACTCGTCTCTGACGACATTGTTGATGATGTGTCGCAAGAGGAGGCTGGTGACTTTAGTGTCATGCCTGTTCCTATGGAGGAGGATGACCTTCCAGGTGAAGAGG
This sequence comes from Dactylorhiza incarnata, assembly GCA_033032865.1. Lineage (NCBI taxonomy): Eukaryota > Viridiplantae > Streptophyta > Magnoliopsida > Asparagales > Orchidaceae > Dactylorhiza > Dactylorhiza incarnata. Next base: position 12,569,439 of record JAWHQI010000015.1, read on the forward strand.
AGTTTTCCTCGGCACCGGTGGAGGAAGTCCAAATCTCTAGCTTGGCCACTGTTGATCCCGCCGAATCTTGTAGCATTGATGACAATGCAAACATTATTTTACTTCCCCAACCTGATGGGAGTGAGACCGGGACCACTCCCCTGATTGATTTTTATTCATGTTCTTCTTCTTTTTTATCTCTTAATCCCCTTTCTCTATCTAAGCCTGTGCAGGTTGAGTCTTCACAGGTACTTCAGGAGGACTTGGAGCATTCTGCTCAAGTAAATGATGAGTGTATCCTCTCACGTGAGGAGGTTGATCCCTCCTTCGTAGAGGAATCCCCACTTATTGCCCTCTCCTCCTACTGCCTCCATGGAGATGATACCTTGCTGGGCAAGGATAGTTTTGGTGAGATGAGTGAGGACCAGGCCTCCTCTTCTTCTTACTTTCTTTTCCCTCTACCTGTGAGGAGCAGGTATTTATATTCGGGTAGAGGCGTGACTGTTCTTTCTCCGTATAGGTACCCGCTACCTACACGCATATTAGAACAGTTACATGTCCACTTTTCTTTTCATAGGCCTATAAGCTAGAACTGTATAAAATCCGAATAAGTTGTGCTGGGATGACAATAACCCCAGTAGTTATCTTACTTTTATTGCATTTTTATTTTCCTAGTTAGAGTAGTTCGTTAATTTATGTTCAGTTTTAGCATTACTGCTTCCTTTTGTTTTTGTGGAGCTCACCCCTGCAGGTACTCATTTTAAATTTTGAATGGCGGGTTTGCTTCAGATTTTCATGCATCTTCTGGTATGCTCACATGCTAAGCATTGGGTAACTTCTCCCCCACCTTTCTATTTTAATTTTCAATGCTCTATCATTATGATGTATTGCGTAGATTAAGTCTGGGGGGAGAGCCACATGTTGTTACCCGCTCACGTGAACCTTTTATTTGCATACTAGAAGCATTAATTGTGTTATGATGTTCATTTGCACCGCACACCACTACACCCACTCGAGCGTGCACTTAGCTGTTGGCACGTCTTGAGCTGAACTCATTTCTTTTTGTGTGATTTGGAAAATCACTGTGCTGGCTTAGGATTGTGAGTAGGAGTAAAATGTTGACTTCGATAGTGCTCCTAGTTGAGTGCTCATGTCTCACATAGAAGTTCGTGTAGATTCAATTTCTTTTTATGCTTTGAGTTTATATTTTTCTATTAGCGTAAATATTGTTTACTACACTCAAAAATTGGTGAATTCGGTGTGAATCAAACGATAGCATAGGGATGTGTGTAGACGTTCGTTAGCCTCGTATTGCCCGAGTCGGGAGAAAGGATTATCTTTCTCGATGGCTAAGAACTTGCCCCCAGCGATTCTTGAAGCATGGGTATACGGTTAGTCAATTGCGTGAATGTGATATAGGCCATCATTTTGGCCCGGTTGAGCCTACCCCATTCATCATCATTTCCTCGCTAGCCCAGTTGTGCCTACCCCATTCTTTTGGTTCAGCTCCACTATTGTTCACCAAAGCCTAAACTCCAATCCTAGTCACACACCCAAAATGCAAGCATTTTGTTTAAATTTTAAATTGGTGGTGTTGATTGTGGAAGTACAATGTGAAAATGTGGATGTGCATCTTTGAAAATTTGCTGAAATTGCTAAAGAAAGAAAAAGAAAAGAAGAAAAAGATTTGAAAAGAAAAAGAAGAATGAAAAGTTTAATTGAAAATATCTATTTGAGATTTATATTTGGGAGTAGGCGGTGCACACACCCATGCGTCTAAGTCTAAGTCTGGGGGTGTGGTGCATCTGCGTGTTTTATGGCTACTTGGATAGTGTTATGCATTTGCTCATTTGAGTTTTTGTGTTCTAAGCCTTCATGTTTATATTTGTTTACCTCACCTAAACCCAAGCCTCATCTAAAACCTTAAGTCCTATTGATTCACGCATTTGAGTCAAACCAGTGTCGTCGAGAGAGTGCGAACGGGCAAGCTTATGGTCACCGACATTGATGGATTTCAATGGAGGTTGTCTCGAGCCCCGATCTTTGGCAATGCTCGCCTCAGCGTTCAGTTTACTTTCTTCCTATGTACGACCTTATGATTCACTCTGATTCACTTTTTGAGTAAATGTAATATATAAATACGCCCCTAGAAAAGTATAAACTAATATGTACAATTAGAAATTTTGTCTACTGTATTTCTACGCGCATGAGCATGCGACTTCGCATGATACTCCGCTTTACAATTTCTATGCCAGCTGTGTATTTTTCTCAGCCGCTTGAGGAATTCGTTTGCTCGGGACGCGCAAACAGGTAAGTCTAGGGGTGTGATGAGTCCTGATCATATACACATATATGGACTCATCTGGGCCGTTTTTCTAGTCTTTCCACTGCACTTTAGCCTTGTTTTAGCTCATATTTGTCATTCTATGCTAGGTGCACTTCTTGGCCTATTTTGGTGTGTTTTGATGTTTATTCTCTTTTGATAGCCTTATCGTATTGTTGAGTGCCACTTTCAGTAGCTTGATTAGCATTTCTGTAGGAATAGGAGTCGTGCAGGTGTTCCCGATACAATTCTGTACAGGAACACTACGCACGATCACTGGTTCTATTGCGCACGACCACTGGTCGTGCGCCGCTGATCGTGCGCACTTAACCCCCATTTTATGAGTTATGTCTCGACCAATGCGCACGACCACTTACGATAATGCGCACGACCACTGGTCGTGCGCCACTGGTCGTGCGAACATTATATTTTATAAATATCTTACATTGCAGGCTCCACCCAGGCAGGCGCACGATCACAGGATTCTAGTGCGCACGACCACTGGTCGTGCACCAATGACCGTGCGCACTGTTTATTCCAGCGCCTATAAATATTCCTGCTCGCGATTTAGGTCGGAACTCCACATTTCTTCCGCTTCAGTCCGCCGTTTTCTCGCTCCAGAGCCCCGATTTTGCCCCTCCATCGCCGCCCACCATCTGGAGGTGCTCCGGGCTTGTTCTTCACGCCAATCTTGAGCCGGAGCTTCCTCTCGGCCTCCTCCTTCATCCTAGAGCTTCAAGGAAGGTTTAGCCGCCATCGCCATCAAGCAAGGGGAAGTTTGCAACCTTTACCGGATCGTGAGACGAAGAAGACGGGTTCATTGGAGAGTCGTGATAGCTTTCTCTACCTCGGACGTAGTTGCGGACCGAGCTTGGACGCGGATTGACAACCCGGCGATTCCAATCGTGAATCTCCAACGAGCCTTCAGATTCGGTCGATTTCTTGCCTTGTTCTTCTCTTATTGATGTGTTTGTAGCTAGATCTCTCATGTATTGATGATGAACACTATGAATCGTGCTTGTAATCTTAATTTCATGTCTATGTGAAGTTATATTTTGTTCATATGTGTACGAGGTGCGCCACCATCCATCCTCCATCCCGCCGTCACGTTCGTGTGCCGCACTAGCAATTGCTAGTGTCGTGCTTGTCGATGAGGTGCTTGCGACCCTCATCCGTATGCCTACTCTTCCATCCGCCTAGCGAAGCGTGGCATAGCGGCCCGTGTAATCCATTCGCCCAACGAAGCAGTGCGCTCAAGGCCTGCACAGTTCGACTCCGCTTGCCTACTCATCCATCCGCCCTTGCGACGCAGCGCGCTCAAGGCCTGCCTAGTCTCCATCCCGCCAAGCGAAGCACTGCATAGTGGCATTGCATAGGAGTAGTTGTAGTTGTTTTCTATTATTTTCCAAAAGCCAAATCACCCCGTTTCCGCATTCCATCCGACCCTTAGGACTTCAATCCCAAGTCCTTCCTCGAACGTTAACTCCACCTTACTGTGTTCCTTGAGAGATTCAATACTCGGGGATTACTCCTCGTTTTATATTACTTGAACGATCGGTACACTACCATTTCGTGTCGCAGTCTTGCTACCGCCTATAGCGGTGTGCTACGATTTGCGCCATCAATGCTCAATACATAACCTCATCTCTATCATTTTGTAAATGTAGTCTTCACTTAAGTAAGTAAAAGTCGTCATTTAAGGAGCACAGATGTTTGGCACTGCTAAAAGCATTGCACTGGTCATACAAAAGAGTGAACAAAAATCATGTCGTCGAAACGATGATTGGTATCGTCGAAATGACACCTCGACATCGAATCTTCATCACGATGATATCCAATCATCAGCAGACTCTTAAATAAATCTGTGCTTAATCAATCATTACAGCTAAACTCGAGTTAATCAGATATTTAACAAATGAAACTTCAACTTCCAACTCAGACACTATAAATAAGGTCAAATGTCTTAAGGTTAAAGCACTCTCTACATTAGCCCTAAAAAGCCATCGTGTTCTCCACGCCTTCTAAGAGTGAACAAGTCGACAGTGCTGAAATCCTCCTGGATCAAGCAAAAGATGACGCCAAAGAAGGAAGATTTTCTGTACGAAGGAAGTGAAGTGGTGAGGAATGGATTCTCAGAAGGATCAGAATAAATCCATAGCACCATTAAGCTGCTCGAGGCCATCGGCCTGGAGTTCTCCCTCTCTTAGCCAATAGTAATATTAAAAAGAGAAGTGCTGGAGTTCTACTCAAATGCCAAGGGTGGCTCGAAGGGAACGCCTGTGAAGAGCGTAATAAATGGGATAAAGGTCAAGGTGAATCCCAAGAGATTACACAGGGCTCTTTAGTTGTCGGCCTTTGCCAAGGGGGAGGAAGACGAAAAGATCACTCAGAAAGACCTTGACAAGGCTCTGGCTTGGTGCGGAAATTCGAACAAGACCTATGAGTCTCTGGAAAGGAAAAGCTTCAATCAACAACGAAAGCTGATGGCAGACATGTAAGGAAGAATCGTATCGTCGATACAAATAGACGTTACGAAGACAAAGGAGCAAGTTGGGATGATGCACATCCAAGGATCATTTCTACGACAATAAGCGTATCGTCAAAATATAATCGATCTATTTATCACGGGATTAGATCGGTCCATCGGAGCCGTCTGATCACTTTATTTCTTTCAAAAGGTGTGCGCCTATTCACCTACCGACACTATAAATAGAGTGAATGCTCGAGAATAAGAATTACGCTATCATTTTCCCTAAGCTATTCCTTCAACAAACCCCCTCTTCGTCCCCAATGTATCGCCTTCCCAAGGATAATGACAGCGGAAAAAGAACTCCTGAAAGACAACCTAGAAAAATTCGGTGAGATGGTAGATCCAGTCTATCGTTCGATGTCACTCCTACTCACAGCTCAATGGGAGAAAATGGAGACTCTTATAGAAAAGGTTGTGAACAGAATCCGGGATGACATGAAAGAAGAAATAAAATCGATAAAGAAGGATGTTTCTCAACTCCACACTCAACAAGCAGAGTTTACCAATCTTATTCTGAACAGAATCACCACTCACGAGCAAACCCTAGACACACGTCTTCTGGAAGTAAGAAACTTCATAGATGTCGAAAATCAGGAAACCCTGGAGCAGCTGTTCGAGCTGACGGAATCTGTGACAGAAGAAATTCAAAAATAGGAAGAGGATATTAAGGAAGAAATCCAGGAGGAGATCAAGGGAAGCATAAATGCATGTTCACATCAAGCAATATGGGTAAGTAATCAAATAAAGCAAGCCCTACAAATAACCCCATCTGTATATGTACCCACTGAAACCTCCATCAGCACCGACTCTAAAACCTATGAAGCTGATTCGGGCGAATCCGCAACATCCAAGAAGAGGAGGAAAATCTCCAGCGCAGAGTAAAGAAAGAAGAAACTAAATGAAGTTGAGCAGGATCCAGATTCAAGCAGATGGAGCCCTCATTCAAATGAAATCATCACAGAGTCGTGGATTGCGTTCGGACACAGTCAGGTAGACTACGAAAGAGTCTACTCCTCAATAGAGTGGAATCGTCACATGCGAGAGCTGGAGGCAAGGAAACTACATAAGATGGCCTTTCCCCACGGTCCTCCACCTCCTCCAAAGAAGATGGACTAAGCATATTGAAATCAGGTATCACTTCATCAGGGAGCATATGGAAAATGAAGATATCACCCTTGAGTTTGTCCTAACAGACAAACAAGTTGCTGATATATTTACAAAGCACATAGATGAAGCTAAGTTCAACTTCCTCAAATTCCAATTGGGAATGTTAAACTTAGAGTAATCCTTAACTTATTCTTCACTAATCCATTTCTAGATAATTGGTTATAAAATCTCTCAGGCTTTGGATGAACCATGACTGAGCAAGGGGGAGCTTGGACTATTGTCTACCTAAAGGAGAGCTACAGGAAAGAAGTCAAAAAGGTGGAGAAATGGCATTGATATGTTCAAGACAAAACAAGACCTCAAAGACAGGGGGAGCAAAGAAGTAGGGGGGGCCATAAACGAAGAGGCATCAAATCAAAGGGGAGCTACAAGTTTGATGTACTCATAAGTTCAGCAAAAGATAAGTAAAATCTTAAATGCTAATTCCTTTCATTTATGATTATAACATTTATTGACAAGTGAAAGTAGTCTTGAATTGAGATTCTGACTTCTTCAAATAGGGGGAGATTGTTGGGAATCTTGCCCACATGATTCCTGATTTGAAGAAGTCACCAAGTCAAGAAAACTTCACTTTGTATTTTATCACCTCTCTAGCTATTAATCTCAGGAAGTTAAAGGATTGTCGTCGAGAAGAATAGGAGCTGTTGTCGATAAAGTATGCTCATCATTGAGATGATGGGCAAAGCACACGCTAAGATTTGGGGAGTTCATCGAACGCTGAGACTTGGCAAGTTCGTCGAATGCAGAATATTGTTCGTCGAATGAAGAATGTTGTTCGTCGAATGAAGAATGAAGTTCGTCGAACGCAGAGACGGGACAGAAGAATGAGGTTCATCGAACACAGCATGCTGTTCATCGGACGAAGAATGCAGTTCGTCGAATGCAGAAACTTCTCAACAGATCGACGAATCCGCTGAGAAGAGGAAGCCATCTCATCCTAACCGTTGAGTCAGATTCAAGAGGAAGGAATGTCGTCGAGAAGATGCAGTATCGTCGACATCAACAGAGTTGTCTTGTCATCGAGAAGAACAGATATCGTCGTAAAGAAGTCGTGATGTCGAGACGACTGAAGAAGGTCAGCTGAAGACAAGCAGTTACTAAAGAAGAGTCTGTCGACATGATATCGCTCATGTCGTCAAAAGAACAAAGTGATTACGACGACAGTCTGCAAGAAAGAAGATCACGACGGCACAGTCTGAGATAGCATATCGTCGTATATGTAGAAATGCCAAAATATCTCGTATCGTCGAGATATCAATGTCAGAGGCAGAAGCTTGAATACTTGAAGATCTACCAAGTCTTAAGGCATCGACAAAGTCCTGTCGTCGAGACATTGTTCATATCGTTGTGATGCTGTCAGTATCAGCATGAAGCTGAAAATGTCATCGAGATGGAATTCAAATATTGCGGCGCGCTGTCAGCAATTAATGCCGCCGCCTGATTGTCCAATCAGCGCGTGCTCTTAAGGTATGAGGCGTCTGACAGTTAAGGAACTTTTTCAGAAGACCATTGGGAGGCTCGCAGTCTTATAAAAGAGATAAGAGGAAGCCCTAAAATGTAGTAATCTTGGTGAGAAAAGAAAATGAAAAAGAATCCCACCGTCGCTGCAGAGAAGAAGAAGAACAAGAAGTAGAGAACAAGATTCAAGCGTTCTCAGAAGAATCAGTCATCTCCATAGACTGATAAGAAGCCATTTCTCATCAGGCTAAGTGAAGAGATTGAAGAAGATCTACGTTTTCAAGGACTAAATCAAAAATGTCTTCTTCATCCTCAAGAAGCCGATCTCCATCAGGCTAAGTTGCCGATCTCCATCAGGCAGAAGAAGCAGTTGTCATCACTGTAATTTGTTGTAAGGCTTGCAGGCCTAAGTGTCTGGCTTGAGGGTTGAAGAGATGTGAGGCTTGAGGGTCAGGGCAGTGGACTTGCGGGTCCGACACCGTCTAGCTTGAGGGCTGGAGAGCTGTGAGGCTTGAGGGCAAGGGCAGTGGACTTGCGGGTCCGACACCATCTAGCTTGAGGGCTGGAGAGTTGTGAGGCTTGAGGGCCAGGGCAGTGGACTTGCGGGTCCGACACCATCTAGCTTGAGAGCTGGTGAGCTGTGAGACTTGAGGGCCAGGGCAGTGGACTTGCGGGTCCAAATTTGTCGAGCTTGAGGGATTGGGTGCAGTAAGGGCTTGCGGGCCTAGGTTGTAGGCACAGGACTTGCGGGTCTGTGTTGTGTAGGGCTTGAGAGCCTGAGTGTCGAGCTTGCGGGCTCGGGTACAGTAGGGGCTTGCGGGCTTAGGCTGTAGGACTTGCGGGTCCGTGTTGTAAGGCTTGCGGGCCTGAAGATTTGGCGGCGTTTGCCGAGCCTACCACACTGCTAGGAAGGCACAGAGGGAAAGAGGACTACTCAAGACACCCTGTCTTGAGGAACCTCTATAAATTCTTGCGTGCTTTTCTGTGTTGTGCTTTATAAGTTATAGATCTATTAATCAGAAATCAAGAACATCTAAAGGGGTTAAAGTAATTTGAAAAACCTATTCACCCCCCTCTAGGTGATAAGTTGACACCCAATAAACAACAGCAAGAAATAGCCTAATTGCTTCTAACCTTGCAATAGGGACAAATGTTTGATCAAAGTCTATTTCTTCTTCTTGTCTATAGCCCTTGGCTACCAATCTAGCCTTATTTTTGATGATGATTCCATTTTCATCCAACTTGTTCCTGTATATCCTTTTGGTTCCAATGATGTTGTGTCCTTGAGGTTTTGGCACCAACTTCCATAGCTTGCATCTTTTGAATTGAAGAAGTTCTTCTTGCATGGCTTGAATCCAAAATGTATCTTGGTTGGCTTCTTCAAACTTCTTGGGCTCCATTTGTGATAGGAAGCTCAGGAATAGGGCTTCATTGTGAGCCCTGCTTTTGGTTAGTACCCCTTGGTCCTGATCTACAATAATTTGTTCTCTTGGATGATCCCTTAAGTGTCTTGTTGCTGTAGGCAATCTGTCCACAATCTGCTGTATTTCATCTATTGGTTCAGCAGTATCTTCAGCAGCCTGCACCTCTTCATCTTCAGGAATTGCAGCATCTGTGTAGGCTTTGCTACTGCTGGGTATGTCTTGCACAAACATCTTTTCCATTGCCTTTTCACTTCCTGTCAAAACAAAAGAACTAGGCCAGCCCTTATAGATTAGGCTGGTCTCATCAAATACCACATGCATAGATTCTTATACAACATGAGTCTTCTTGTTATACACTCTATAAGCTATGCTATGTGAGCTATAGTCAACAAGAACCCCCACATTGCATTTCTCTGCAAACTTTGTTAATTGAGATTTTCCATTGTTTAAAATGTAGCATTTTGAACCAAAGATTCTAAAGTATGAAATTGTTGGTTGTTTGCCTTTCAGAATCTCATAGGGGGTAATTCCATGAACCTTATTGATGGAAGCTCTATTGAGAACATAACAAGCAGTATTGACTACCTAAGCCCAGAAATATTCTGGGAGTGAGGAGTCACTAGGCAATGTTCTCCAAACTTCTATCAAGGTCCTATTCCTCCTCTCAGCCACACCATTTTGTTGTGGAGTCCTTGTGGAGGAGAACTCTTGGGTGATACCAAATTCTTGACAAAACCTTGGCATGGCTTCAGATTGAAATTCTGTGCCATGATTAGTCCTATTCCTGACCACAGTACATTGCAAGTCATTCTGAATTGCTTTGACATGGTTTATAAAGACATTTAAAGTATTTGATTTCTTCTTAAGGTAGAATACCCATGTATATTTTGAGTGATCATCAACAATCACCAAATTTTACAACTTCTCACCTACGCTCTGAATTGGCAACGGACTAAACAAGTCCATGTGCAATAGATATAGACATCTTTCAGTGTCTTTGGAGCCAGTACTTTTAAAGGTGGTTATTGTTTGCTTACCCATTTGGCAAGAATGACAGGGACCACTTTTAATACATTTTATGTTTGGACTATTCCTAACAAGGTTTTTAGAGAATAGTCTATACATTGTCTTATAGTTATTGTGGACAAGTCCCTTGTGCCATTGAACACAAAGAGACTCATTTTTATTAGCTACAAGACATACAGATGATAGAGAATTATTGCATATAAAATCTAAGCAATAAACATTCCCACTTCTAGTCCCTGAAAGAATGGTCTCCAAGTCATTAGACTTTTTGATCAAGCACTTGTCATTGTGGAATTCAATGACATAGCTTAAATCACATAGTTGACTTATGCTTACAAGGTTGTGTTGCAACCCTATAACATAAGCTACCCTTGTGATTGAAACTATGCCATTGGAGATCATACCATATCCTTTGGTGATTCCCTTTTCAGATCCACCAAAAATGACTTTAGGTCCATTCTTCACAGCTGTGTAGTCCTGTAGAAGACTTCTGGTTCCTGTCAAGTGCCTTGAGCACCCACTGTCCAAGTCCATATTTGTTTAAGAGTGGTACTTGAACTAACCTACAAGAAGGAATTTAGTTACCCTTAGGAGCCCAATTAATTTTGAGTCCTATGTTCTTGTTAGCATGATAGGATGAAGTCACACCTGCTGCACCCTTTGCAGGAAGGCTCTTCTTTGCACTTGGCACATTGGGATTGTGCCAATAGTCTATGGCAAAGTGTCCCACCTTACCATAGTACCAACATTCATGAATGTTGTATCTCCTCTTCTGAACATATCTTGAGGAAGGAGCATTAATATGCTTGTGTTCAGGAGGGGAGAAAACAACATTTTCTTGTTCTTTTCAGCTATGATTTGGCTGAATGTCTATCTGTGGATAGTCTTAGCAGCCTTTGTCTTAATGGCATCAACTGACTTTGGCTTGGGAGGTAGGCAAGAATGGATGGCATCAGACACTAAGCAACAAGGCTTGTCTACAGATTTGACAACAGTCATATTCTTTACTTGAATGAACTTGGAAGAGTTAACTTCCTTACTCTTGGATGATGGAACTGATGTACCAAATACAAATGGTCCAGGTAAGGCCATTTGAATTTCTTCATGGGGAGCCTTCATAGCACTCATTCCCATGCCCTTTCTTCCATTATGTGAAGGAGTGTTTTCCTTCCTATAGGAGCTTCCATTCTTCCAATGACCATACATACTGTCATGGTCATACCTATTAGAGGGAAACAATACCTTTTGAAAGGTGGTATGAGGCTTAGCCTTATTCTTGCTCTTTTCTCCAATCCCTTCTCCTACTTCCATTTTATTGAACCCTAGTCCTCTTCTATTAGTTTGAGAAGAAAAGATGTCAATAATTGGAAGCACTGATTTGGGCTTGGAGAATTGAGCCACTAGGCACTTTTCTTTTAAAAGCTTCTCCTCAAGGTTCTTGATGACCTTGTTCTTTAGGGAGATGGTGCTCAATTGAGCAATTGTTATCCCCTTTAGATGGCTTATTTCTCTACAAATCTGAGCCACCAGGGTGCGTGACTCAGTGCACTCTTTCTCAGCCAACTTAAGGGAAGCAATTTCTTGGGCTTGCCTCTTGACCAACTTCTTGCTCTTTTTCAGAGCTTCCAAGAGAGCACCATACTTGTCAATCAATTGATTGACATCTTCCTCAGATTCTAAATCACTTCCACCATTTAATGATGGTGCTTTAAATTCTGGGCTTGTCTCATAATCAGAAGAAGAGATGGAATGAATCAGTACTTGTTCACTGTCAGAATTGTTTTGACTTTCTTCCTCATCAGTGATGGCCATAAGGCCTAGCTGATCTTTGTCCTCTTCATCCTCCTCAATGTCACTGTCTGAATGTGATAGAGGGGCCCTGATTCCAATCTTGGCAGCAGGAAAAATTTTATCCTCTTCTGCTGCAAACAACCCAATGTAGGCTTCCTCTTCTCCTTCTGAATCCAAAGTTGAGGATTCAGATTCACTCCATCTTTTTCTTTTCTTTGCTAGGAAGGATTTTTCACCCTTCCTTTCCTTTTGGTGATAATGTTTCTTATCACCTTTCTCCTTCCTATTGACTGGACAGTCAGCAATGACATGTCCAGGATTGCTGCAGCAATATCATATGATATTATTTGAAACATGTTTACCAGGTTCAGATTCATACTTGTCACCATTGGTGTGCTGTCTTTCAGATCTGCTGTGGCCCTTCTTGGAATGTGAGGAGGACGAGGAGGGATTGTTCTTCCACTGCTTCCTCATCATCATCTTCTTGAACTGCCTTGAGAAGGCAGCAAACTCCTCATCAGATGAAAAGCTATCTGAAGTGTTGTTCTCAGACTTATCAGATTCATCACTCCTTCTTGGAGGAGACACCATCCTGGCTTTGCTCTTCTTGGAGCTGCCAGCTTTGAGAGCAACAGCTCTCTCCCATACAAGATCCCTGGTGGAAGTGTCCTCTTCCATCCTTGCAGACAACTGCATCTCATAAGAGAGCAGCTTCCCAAATAGTGTATGGGTAGGAGTTTCACCTAGCTTGGCCACTTCCCTGATGGCACATATCTTTGTGTCCCAATCTCTAGTTAGAGATCTTAGGAACTTGTCATTAAGCTCATAGTCACTGAATACCCTTTCATAGGTTCTTAGTTCATTAACTATCCTAAAGAACCTTTCATAACAGATAAAAATGCTTTCCTGGCTCAGCTGCCTGAAAGCTTCATATTCTTGATTGAGGAGTGATTTTCTATCATTCCTCACCTCAGCTGTCCCTTCCAAATACACCAAAAGTGTATCACACATTTCCTTGGCTGTTGTGCAGTGCACCATGTTTTGAAAGGTGGAGTCATCAATTGCATTAACAATGATATTTTGGGCTCTTTTGTCCATTGTAAATAATTCAAGTTCATCCTTGGTCAAGTCATTAAAATCCTTGGCCACTCTCCTAGTTGGATCTATGGTGGAGGCTATTTGAAAGGTTAAAGGTCCCTGCTCCACAGTGATGTAGATTCTGGGTCTGATGCTTCCATAAATGTTAGAGCCAAGCGGTCTCGAAGGTTTGAAGCCCCGCGATCTGAAGCCAGCAGTCTGTGCGGTCTCCCAGAATCAGACCGCGACTTCTCCTCAAGTATGCGAGGTCGCGTCTTGTGAAGATCCAAGCGGTCTCGAAGGTTTGAAGCCCCGTGATATGAAGCCAGCGGTTTGTGCGGTCTCCAGTAATCTGACCGCGGCTTCCCCTCTGATGTACCAGATCGCGCCAGATAAAGATAAGTTGAAGCTGCGCGGTTACAAGTCAGCGGTCTGCGCGGTCTCCCAGAATCAGACCGTGACTTATCCTCAAGTATGCGAGGTTGCGTCTTGTGAAGGTCAGCATCATTCCGCCTCTCCAAGCGGTCTAGAGCCAGCGGTCTCAGCGGTCTCCAAGTACAAGACTGACGGTTTATCTTGGATATACCAGATCGCTTCTTATGGAGAGAAGCGGTCTGATCCTCCCGATCTCTCCCTTATGGGGGAGTGTTCGCCACAACGGTCTAACCACCAGACGGTCTCCTCTGTCACACGACCTTCCTCCTGTCGTGTGACCGCCCGATCTCACTCCAGATCGCAGAGGTCGATGCGGTCTCAATATTCATGATCGCCCAGACCGCCCAGCTCTCTTGTGTATTTGTATTTGTATTTAGTCCCACATCGTATATTTGTATTTTACTGTTTCCCTCCTAGTCTATATAAAGGAGGCAATACACTTGTAATACTTAGTTTTTTGGAAATAAAATTTCTGTTATTTTCAAATTCTCACATGGTATCAGAGGCAGCGATCTATTCGACCGGTCTCGTTTTCTTCTGACCGCACCTTCTGTGCGATCTCCTCTCCTCTTCTTGTTCGCGCGATCTCTCTTATTCTCGAGGCCGAGCGGTCTCCCTTATATCCGCGAGCCCGCACGATCATGGGTACCCCTTCTGTGAATGCTACCCCACCACCCCCACCCACCCACTCCTGTGGCTATTTCTACCTCTTCCTCGGGCAACCTTGGCGCCACGTCAAAGCTCACTGGAACTAACTATCCTGATTGGAGTGTCTCCTTCACCTTTCTCTTACGCTCTCAACGCAAACGCCATCATCTCACCGATGATCCTCCTCCCACAGGATCTGCTACCTTTGATGATTGGGATGCAATCGATGCTCTTGTCCGCACCTGGCTTGCTAACAGTCTCTCTGATGAGTGTCTTCCTATCATTCATCATGATGAGACAGTCAAGGCAGCGTGGAAGCATCTTGCGGCCCTTTACTCCAAAGGCGCCAAAACCTCCCGCATTTACACCTTGTATGCTGATCTCTTTGCCCGCCCAACCATGGATCCCACCACAGCATATCAAGCAGTTCAGGCCCTTGGGGCTAAACTCCTTCAGCATCGCCCCTTCTCTGCTGATCTTGCCGAACAACATAAACACTTCCAAGAGCTCCTGGTTGTATGTTACCTTCTCCGTCTTCCGGAGTCTTATGATATGATACGACAACAAATCCTTGGAGAAGCTCAGTCTCCGACTCTTGATGCCACCGCTGCTCGGGTCTCTGCTGTTACCTCCCTTCTCCAATGACCCTTGTTGTCTTCCCCTCCTCCTACAGAGAGCTTTGCTCACCGGGCTGAATGTGGTCACCCTGGTGGTCGTGGTGGATCTCTTGGTGGTCGTAGACCTCCGCGACACATCTGCTCTCATTGTGGTCGGAGGGGTCACCCAATTGATCGTTGTTATCTCAAGCATCCTCACCTTCGCCCTCTGGCTGCTGCCTCTCACCCGGATATTAGCTCACCATCTGCTTCTGTTGCTACCTCCTCAGGTAGCGTGCACGTGGTTACTGAAGGTAAATGGCTTATTGATTCTGGCGCAACAAATCATATGACAGGGAACCCTCACCTTTTCTCCCAATTACTAGAGCACAAGAATTCACCTCCGGTTCTCATCGCTGATGGTTCTCCCTCACATGTGTGTGGGACTGGAATTGTTCAAGTCACTCCAACTATCTCTCTTCAGAACACTCTTTATGTGCCTACTTTTCCGTGCAACTTACTATCAGTCAAGGCTCTCTCTCAACAATTACAATGCTCTATTATGTTTACTCCGACTAACTGTTATTTTCAGGATCTTCATACGAAGGAGACAGTTGCTACTGGGACTGAGAGTGGAGGCCTCTACTTCCTTGACGTTCTTGCTACTCACTCTGCCTCTACCATCTCGAATTCTCTCCATCAATGGCACCTCCGTTTTGGTCACCCTCCACCTCGGCTGCTGTATCAACTTCTACCTCACCTCGCCAAAGATACTTCTCCTCTCAACTGTGAAGCTTGTCAAATAGGAAAGCACCATCGGGCTTCCCACCCTGCCAAACCTGGACGTAGCTCGACTCGTCTTTTTGATCTCATCCACTCGGACATCTAGGGTCCCTCTCCTACCAAGACTGTAGGTGGGGGCAGTTTGTATTTTGTTACTTTTATTGATGACTTCTCTCGATGTACTTGGGTGTATCTGTTAAAAGAATGCTCAGAAGTTTTTTCTGTTTTCAACACCTTTTATAATGAAATTTTCACTATGTTTGGAGTGTCTATCAAGACTATTCACACTGATAATGCTAAGGAATATGTTTCTCATCAATTTTCTGATTTTTGCATTAATCGTGGTCTTATACATCAGACTAGTTGTCCTTATACCTCTTAACAAAATGGGATAGCAGAACGTAAGAATCGTCACCTCCTCGACATGGCTCGCACCTTACTCTTTCAGATGAATATTCCCAAAACCTATTGGGGTCATGCCATCCTCATCTCCTGCTATCTCATTAACCGCATTCCCTCCACCCTTCTTCAAGGCTCCACCCCCTTCTCTATACTATATCCCACCTCACAACCCTTCTCCTTACCTCTCAAGGTGTTCGGTTGTACTGCGTTTGTCCACACTCCTTCCCCAGGTCGGGACAAACTCTCTCCTCGTGCAGTTAAATGCATCTTTGTTGGTTATTCACCAACTCAGAAAGGGTACAGGTGATATGACCCCATTCTTCGCAAACAATATGTTTCTGCTGATGTCACATTCTTTGAAAATGTTCCATACTTTTCTACCTCTTCCACCTCGCTGCCTCCTGCACCTAGTCCGACGACACCTCTGATTTACTCTCCACCACCACCACCTACTCTCCCAACTCCACCACCTCTTCCTTCCCCTCCACCGCCTCCAGCATCTCCTTCCACCTGTCCTCCTACTCCGGGGCCTTCTCTCCCAACTCTTGGGCCAGCACTATCTTCTTCCGATGATGACTCTCCTGCAAATACAGTCACCACTGAAGACCTTCCTATTGCTCTTCGCAAGGGAGTCCGCTCATGTACGCAACATTCTATTCACGATGTTGTAACTTATGCTCAACTTACCCCCTCTGCTAGGGCATTTGCTATTGCTATTACAGATACTGCCACCCCAACCAGTTATCAGGAGGCTCTTGCCATCCCACAGTGGAAGGTTGCCATGGATGATGAAATCTCCACCCTTCAGGACCGTGGCACTTGGACTCTTGTTCCTCCACCTATTGGGATAGATGTTGTTGGGTGTAGATGGGTCTTTGTGATAAAATATCGTACTGATGGCTCTGTTGACCGCTACAAAGCTCGCTTAGTTACCAAAGGTTTTACTCAGACATATGGAGTAGACTTCTTTGACACCTTCTCCCCTGTCGCTCGTCTTACAACCATCAGGGTCCTCTTCTCTGTGGTCGTCAACAAAGGTTGGCAACTCTCTCAGCTGGATGTCAAGAATGCTTTTCTCTATGGTGACCTTCAAGAGGTTGTTTTCATGGAGCAACCTCCAGGGTATGTTGCTCCGGGGGAGACTCGTGTATGTAAGCTTAAGAAGGCTATCTATGGTCTTAAGCAAAGTCCTCGCGCCTGGTTCGAAAAATTTAACGAAGTTATCAAGATCATTGGATTTGTCCGAAGTTCTGCAGATCACTCTCTCTTCATTCGCAAGACATCTCATGGAATGGTTGTTCTGGCCGTATACGTTGATGACATCCTTCTCACAGGTAATGACGCTGAAGGTGTCTCCCTTACAAAGAAACATCTTCTCCAACATTTTGTAACCAAAGATATGGGGACTCCCAAGTACTTTCTGGGCATTGAGATCTCAAGGAAGCATAGCTCAATTGTTCTCTCATAACGGAAGTATGCTATTGATCTTCTAAAAGAAACAGGTCTTCTGGGTTCTAAACCCGCTAAGTATCCAATGGCAAGTGGAGACGACAAACTCTGGACTGACAACTCTCCTCCTCTACTTGATAGCACCAGATATCGTTGTCTTGTTGGCAAGCTCATCTACCTAACTGTAACAAGACCTGATATCTGCTATGCAGTTGGGAAGGTCAGCCAATTCATGCAAGCTCCGAAGGAATGTCATCTTCAAGCTGATTTAAAAATATTAGAATACGTTAAGGGATCTCCAGGGAAGGGACTTCTGTTCCAAAGGAACAACCATCTCAAGATAGAAGCCTACTCAGATGCTAGCTACGCTGATGATAAAGGGGACAGAAAATCCACATCTAGGTTCTGTACCTTCATTGGAGGAAATCTGGTGAGTTGGAAGAGCAAGAAATAAGCAGTAGTTTCCAAATCAAGTGCTGAGGCCAAGTACAGGAGCATGGCCCAAACTACATGCGAGTTGAAGTGGTTACGAACTCTCCTTCTTGACTTAGGAGAAGTTTACAATCATCCATTACCAATGTTCTGTGACAACAAAGCTGCAATCTATATATCTCAGAACCCAGTCTTTCATGAAAGAACCAAACACATTGAAGTGGACTGTCATTTCATCAGGGAAGAAATCTTGAAGAAACAAATCTGCACTCCCTTCGTAACTTCGGATAAAGAGCTGGCTGATATCTTCACCAAACATATATCTTCGTCCTTCTCCGATGTGTGTAACAAGCTAGGCATGATTGTAATATATGCTCCATCTTGCGGGGGAGTGTTAGAGCCAAGCGGTCTCGAAGGTTTGAAGCCCCGCGATCTGAAGCCAGCGGTCTGCGCGGTCTCCCAGAATCAGACCGTGACTTCTCCTCAAGTATGCGAGGTCGCGTCTTGTGAAGAGACAAGCAGTCTCGAAGGTTTGAAGCCCCGCGATCTGAAGCCAGCGGTCTGTGCGGTCTCCAGTAATCAGACCGCGGCTTACCCTCTGATGTACCAGATCGCGCCAGATAAAGATAAGTTGAAGCTGCGCGGTTACAAGTCAGCGGTCTGCGCGGTCTCCCAGAATCAGACCGCGACTTCTCCTCAAGTATGCGAGGTCGCGTCTTGTGAAGGTCAGCATCATTCCGCCTCTCCAAGCGGTCTAGAGCCAGCGGTCTCAGCGGTCTCCAAGTACAATACTGACGGTTTATCTCGGATATACCAGATCGCTTCTTATGGAGAGAAGCGGTCTGATCCTCCCAATCTCTCCCTTATGGAGGAGTGTTCGCCACAACGGTCTAACCACCAGACAATCTCCTCTATCACACGACCTTCCTCCTGTCGTGTGACCGCCCGATCTCACTCCAGATCACAGAGGTCGCTGCGGTCTCAATATTCATGATCGCCCAGACCACCCAGCTCTCTTGTGTATTTGTATTTGTATTTAATCCCACATCGTATATTTGTATTTTACTGTTTCCCTCCTAGTCTATATAAAGGAGGCAATACACTTGTAATACTTAGTTTTTTGGAAATAAAATTTCTGTTATTTTCAAATTCTCACAATAAACAACCTTACCCTTTGCTTACAAATTCCAAAGTTTTCTTTGTTGCATATGGGCAACTTCATATACCCCATCTCCTTCTGCAATCCAGTGGAGGCCATTGGATTCAGATATGACTACTCCTTTGTAGGATCTGGTCAGACAGTTATGTCCTTCTTGACCAACCTCCCTCTGATACCACTTGATAGTTTATTAGGATGCAGTCTTAATCACTTAAATGGGGAAGGGGTGAATAGGTCTCTTTTTCTTTAGGCTAATGTCTAACTATTTTCTGAATTAATGTTAGTAATAAATCATGCACACAGAAAACACACAAGCATTTATATAGGTTACTCAAGATAGGGTGTCTTAAGTAGTCCTCTTTCCCCCCTTCACCTTTCTAACAATGAGTTAAATAAGGCCAACTCCTCCAATCTCAGCTCCAAGAGCTTACAACTCAGATCCCTTAGGATCTCTCGGGGTTTTCCCAAACCCTACCTCAGGCTCAACATCCCTACCACAAGCACAGAAGACCTACCAACTCAGACCTATCAAGAAGTCCTACCTCAGATCTCCACAGAGATCCTACACACAAGCTGAACTCTCATCTCTACACTCAGACCCAATAACCTTACTCCCTCTGGCAAAATGCCCTACAAACTCAGAACAATTAATGTTCCTACAGAAGGTAAGAAATGTGATGCTTACAACAGAAGATAAAAATAGTAACTCTTTCAAGCCTTGATCTCCTATTTATGTCTTGAAGCTGGGAAGAAGACAACAGCTTCAATCCTGCCTCTCTCTGATCCTCCTCTTCAGTAAGGATCAACTTGCTCTTCTTCAATCACATAGGAAGAACAATTTTCTCTCCTTTATAGCTTCAGGAAGCAGGTCGAGAGAATTTCATGACAGCCGTCAATGCAATAGTAGATTTCAGTTCTTTTTCAACAAAACTTCCTTGTTAAAAGCCCTAAGTTGTTCTTTTATACTCCACTTGTCTTCGACGACAATCAGATGTCCCCTGACAGGGTATGGAGGTGATTGGAGCACCTTATCTTGCTTTTCTTCAACTTGCGCCAAAAGCAAAACCTGCCAGCACACTTGAATATATCTCAGCGGTTGGGCTGAGACAGCTTCCAATCTCAACAGCTACTTCTGTCCCGTCCCAGCGGATCCGCTGAGATAGACTGTTGTCTCAGCGATTTTCCTCTATCTGCAGATCAGCTAGCCCAGACACCTTTCTCAGCGGCTCCTGGCCTTGTCTCAGCGGTTCAACTAAGACTGAGTACTTGTCTCAGTGGTTTTGGTAGTAAACCATTGAACTTACTCCACACCTTAGAATAACCTAACCCTGCATAGTCATGAGGTAAAATAGGGTTTATCAAATACAACTTGTACTTAGAATTGAGTGTGATGCTTCTTCAAATCAAGGGAACATTAAGGGTAATATTCCCAACAATGGCCACTAGCGTCGGCAGTAGCGGATAGCGCTGGTGGTAGCTCTATGCGCAAGAGCAATGCCGACCAGCTTGCCTTGAAATAAAAGATTCTAAGACGCAGAATATTGCCTAATCCGAGATAGCGCCGATGGTAGCGATAGAGCCGGCGGTAGCTTGATGTACAAGAGGAATGACGGAGCTTGCCTTGAAATGAAAGATTGTCACACACAGAATATTGCCTAATCCGAGATAGCACCGGTGATAGGGATTGAGTAGGCGGTAGCTCAATGCACAAAAGGAATAACGACCGGCTTGCCTTGAAATGAAAGATTCTCACACCCAGAATATTTCCTAAACTGAGATAGCGCAAGCGGTAGGGATAGCGCAAGCTGTAGCTCCAACTATATAAAAAAGACCCCTTGGCTTCGTCTTCATCATCCTTTCATAACCCTAAATTCCAGAGCTTCGTGCCACAACATTTAGAGGAAGTTTTAGAGAGATACTCCCACAAATCCATGAAGGCTTATGGAGATCAGAGGAGAAGATTTCAACATGCTTCATCATCGTGATGAAAGACCGCATCGACTACGATCATACTCTGCGGGTCTTCGTCTACTTCTTCAAGAGATCCACATAGGGAGTTTTTAATTTTATTATTATTGCTTGTATCTCTTTAATCTTGTAATCGTGTAGTAAATTCACCTCATGTTGTCCACTAGGTCTTGGTACGACTTAGGGAGGAATTTTCCTTGTGCTGGTGACTAGATCTAGTGTAGGTCTAGGGGGTGCTCGAGGCCGTATTTGGGGGGGGGGGGGGGGGATTGGCTAGAGAGGCTTGAGGCCGTATCCGGGGGAGGATAGGCTAAAGCCACCGGTTCATGGGGATACAAGTCGGAACTGAAAACAAAAAGTGATTTTACTTCTTCCCCTTCGATTTCTAGTGTCATAGAAATCTAGTTTTGTAATCAATTTTATCAATATTAATCATGTCTATTTTTGTGTAATGAAATTGGTTTGTTCTTTATCTCTCTAATTTGTTTATTTCTTTCTCTTTCATTATAAAACAATTTAGATTCTTATTCAAACCCACTATTTCGATCTACTAAGTTTTCTAGTCATATAAAATATATTAAAAGTTTTTAGAACCCTTATTCACCCCCTCTAAGGGCGCCTACAGATCCAACAAGTGGTATCAGAGGGAGGTTATTCCAAATTGTCTTAACAACCGGGAATAATGGCGTCTCATGATCTCGCTTCTACTAGTGGGGAAAAATTTTATGATGAAGAAAAATCTCTTGCACCACCTTTATTTAAAGGGAGAAATTATAGAGGATGGAAAATTTTAATGTAAAATTTTATTAAAACTTTAGATATCGAAGCGTGGACTATAACAATAGTAAGACTAGCAGATGAATCAAATAAAAAGAACGTCACCTAAATGCAAAGGCTTTGAATAGTATTTTTTGTGCTTTATCTCAAGATATTTTCAAATTGATATACTATTTTTCTAGTGCATATGAAGTTTGGAAATTTCTTAATGAGATATATAATCTTCCGTGTGCAGGTATGGATGGAACACAAGAGGAGAAGGACATTCAAGAATCCACCATAATTCAAGGAGATCTCTCTCATAGCAAAACCATGGAAATCATGGAAATTGACTTAGACGAAGAAAGCAATACATCAAGAGAAAAAGAAGATGAAAATTCATCTATGAAGGAGGAAGGCCTAGAAGACGACGAAGGAACTTCATGTTCACATCTTGCCTCTTCCGATAGCGATGTAAGAAAGTCTAATTCTTCTTCTTGTATTACAACTTCTATCTCTACTTTCCTATATACTAGAAATGGCTAAACGTAAAATCAAGAAATTAAAAATTGCTAATAAAAAATACGTTTAGAAAATAAAAGGTTAAAAACTAATTTAGAATCTCATTGTGACGTGGCTTCTTCATCTCGCTCTTTAATTGAAATATCAAAGCCTTGTTTTGATTGTAATGATACTAAAGAAAAATTCAAGGATTTTGAAAAAGGACTTTTAATTTCAAAAGTGCATAATGAAAAATTGGTAAATGAAAATAATATTTTATCTAATAAAATGGAATCATTAAAACTATTTGTGCAAAAAATTTCAAGTAATATAAAATCTTTTATTTTTAGTTTATCATCAAACATGTGTAAAACTTCTACTACTATTTTAAAATATATTAAAAATGCACCTAGTAAAATGTTTAATCATACAAGCATAATGAATTCTAACCCTTTTTATGTATCTCCCAAACTAAATTCAAATGTGCAAAAATTTCCTAGGAAAAATAGTTTCAAAAGTCATTATTATTTTAAGCCTAAGGTTAATGAATATGGAAATTTGATGCATAATTATAACACTAAACCTAAGTATGAGTGCAAACCCAAAATTAAAGATGAAACATTAACTCCACTTGAAAGGGTTCCTTCATTCTCATCTCCCCAAAAATCATCTCGATATATTTGGGTACCCAAAGGAACCATTACACTTGGTTCCCTTTGGATACCTAAATCTTTTATTCTTTAGGTATGATCAAATGCATGAAGTAGAATCTTTTCAAAATGAAATATACAAATTTCTACTTCATGATATGCTTTAATGTCTTTTTCTTTTTCTTTTTGGTTTTCTTATTTTTTGAGTTATCATGTTTTGGTCATCTTATATATTATTGGAAATATGATTTTATCTCTCAAATCTTAATGAGTTTATAAATCAAATTGATCAAAATTCAAAGTCATATTTTATTTTGATGACCTTTCTATCTTTCTTAAATTCATTGCCTATGAAAATCTTGTATTATCCATATAAATCTAATTCTAAATTTGTTATGAGATATTTATCTAGATTAATGTAATCATGAACTTCAATTTTTCTCTTTCGGAAAATTTTGAGTCTATAAATTTTAAATATTAAGTATGGGTGGCAACCAATAACACGTAAATATTTTGAGAAAGGGAGGTTTGGGATGTCACCCCATCGTACCTCCTAGTACCGCTGCTAGCCCTTCACCAGGTAGACCTCAGGAAGTCCAAGATCCACTATAAATTGCTAAGTCCAACAAAAGTCTAGCAAAGATCAAATTAATTATAGACTCTTGCGTACTCTTGCAATGACCGAAAAAGAAAACCATCATTATCTTGTACTTTCAGAAAATTATATATATTCAAAATTCGTAATTAAAAGGAAAATCTCAAAAACATATTGAAAGAATTAATTGTCATAACTTAATAGAATGAATATTAAAGTCACACACGCCACCATGATCTTGTGATATCCTATGCTAAAATTCTCTATAATCATATATCATAATTCATATCAAGAATTATCATAAATCAACTACTTTTATCATGCTTAGGAATTATGATTTATATGTTGGCTATTGGTATTATAACTTCATACCATGGTAGGTGTATTATGTGTGAAATGTGGTTCACTATTTTTGCATGTATCTTACTATATCTAGACCTTAGATTCACATGATATCAATAAAATCATCACTTAATTCTAGGTCTACAAATTGAATCTCTATCAATTTAAGAAACATGCATTATTCATATGGCATAATATTAACTCATCATCTAACATTGTCACCTAATGAATATTATTAGTTATCATGCTAAATTCTTGCATTGTTAGTTATCATATGATTGCAAAGATATAAAAATAGAAAATTTGTAACTTAGAATTCATGATAACTATGAGGTTTTATATTATCATTCTAAAATTCAAACAAAATCATAATTAATAAATCATTCTTAAATATAACCGCCTTGTATGTCCATGATCATATACCAATATTATATGTCTCCTAGTAGCAAGGGCGTAGGGTTGCATGCATTAGAAGACCTAACCTCTAGTCATGTCTTATCCTTAACCGAGGAGGGTTCCAGTGGGCCTTGCGACGCACTTGGGAGAAAGAGTGCTACGTTGAGCGTTCTCTAGTGTATGAATATGGGAGTAACACCCCAACCTACGGCATGTGTGCATCTCCTCAAGCCCATCTGTCACTTAGTATGGGTCTAGAGTGTATACATATAGTCTAGGTATTTTTATCTAGGGCATACCTATTTTATTCTTTGTATAAACTTCATTTCATACTATGGTCATTTAAATCATGCTTATTTGGCTTATTCGAACAAGATATCTTGTGTTTACATTTCCTATCATTTTTAGTTTACGTTATTTTGATAAACACAAGCCTTAGAAAAATCAAAATGAAGATATAAGAAAATATATCTCATGCAATGTTTATTTAGTCAAGTAATATAAGAAATCGCTAACGTTGCATGCATTTTCTACTATCTAGACATCTCCAAACTTTCTAAAATTTCTACATGAAACTAATTTTTGGACACTTAATCAATATCAAAAAACAAAATTTTCAAAATCCCAAGATTTTGCTCACTGTTTGCCGCGCTAGCGCCGACGCTAGCTCGACTCTTTAATCTTCTGAGTTTTTAAAATTTTAAAAAATCACTAAAAATATGTTCTCTTATATATGCTACCTATTTTTATCTTTATGCCACTGTGTGATTTTTTAAAAATCAAATACAAAATTCCAAAAGGCAAAAATGCAAATAAAAATTCTCTGTTCTCAGTTTATTTTCTTATTTTACAAATTTCAAAATTTTGAAAAGAAATTTATTACAAAATTTATGAAAATTATTTTTCTTCAAAAATCAAAATATAAAATTTCAAAAATACACAAATATGTTTTGCTTATTTTTATTTGTTTCTGCAAGGCTTTATTAAAATAACAAGATTTCTATGTTTCATTACTTTGGCAAAAATGACAAAGCATGTTCTTTTAGATTTGGCTAAAAATGTTTAATTTAAAATCTCAACTTTTCTAAACATTGTTTGGCTTGACATGCTTAGATTTTAATCTTGTTATGTGCAATGAAAAATTCTATGGTGAATTGTGTAGGATTGCTTTTGTATGCCTCTATGTATGAGTAATGTGTTATGTTAGATAATGATCTCTTTACACTCACACTTTTGGTAGACTACATGTGCCTATAATTCTTAACCCTACATGATTATGTACTGTATTAGCTTACAAAATTAAGATGTCTATCTCCATTACATACACATTATTCAAGATTTTGTTGCACATATAGAAGTGGAATTTCAAGAATTTAAGTGTTTGCAAAAATAACTGAATTCAGAGAACTTTGTTTTACTCAAAAATAAAAAATAAAATGACAAAGATAACTCCACCAATCACTACTTGAACCTCCTGATAAGTCTTCATAAGCATTGCGAGGTTGAGAACCTTGGAAAGAATTGTAAAGCATCTTAATGAGCATTGTATGGGCGAAGCACCTTGGTAGTTGTACTTTTTTATTATGCTTTGCATCAAATCTAGAATTGACGTGTAGAAGTAGTTAAAAAGATTACATGCTTAATAATGTTTCTACTTCACTATATAAGTCATGTGTTTTGGATTATATCAGTTGTATACTTTTATCAAAACACCTTTTATACACATCATTATCTCTCATAAAGCTTCTACTCATGAGAATTGTACTCTAATGCTTCTTTACATAAATTCTCTAGAATGCTTTAATAAAAGCACTAGATTGCAATGTGATCTCTACAATGTTTTCATAACTTAAAAAGCAAATTAATAACAATGTAGTTACTATCTTCTAGAATATGTGCAATCATTCTTGCCTTAGTAGTTACTATCTTCTGATTTATCTTGTTTGAAATCTTTCAAAAATTATGATATAGCTCTTAAAATTTTGAACTCCAAAACATCTTCTTATGTTTGGACTTAAACTCATTTTTACTCTTATGATTTTCATGCTCACAAAAAGTTGTTTTTTATATAGTCTTCCACACTATTGCCATATTTTTTACCATATGCTTTCATGCTTATTACAAGTCTTATTTTTTGGTGTGTATCATCATTTGAATTTCAAAACTCTTTTTCTTCAACAAGTTGTAGACTTGCTTGGTAAATTTATATTGTTTATTCCATCAAGCATATTATTTTTATGCTAAAAAATATGATCTTTTTCTGCGTAAAAATTTTTATGCTAAAAACTCCTTATCATTACAATTCTTCTAAAAAATTGATTGTGCTGAAAGTGCATTGTGTGCCTCTGAGAATCCTCTAGATGGGGGGTGAATAGAGATTTAAATTTATTTCTAACCTAACTGTGCAAGTACAATAAAAACCTAAGTGTTATACTCCAACAAATACTTATCCAGAATAAAACAATGCTGAAATATAAAGTAGGAAAACAGTAAAGTATTCTAAGCTATGAGAGACAACACAGAAAATAGACAATCCTGAAGACACACAGATTTTTTATAGAGGTTCCCCAAAATATGGGTACTCAACTATTTTACCACCTGGTAGGAATGCACCAACTGTGCCCGAGTCTTTTGGTAAGGAGACTCTTAGAACCACTGATCTTTTGACAAGGAGATCATGAACCACCAGATCTGTTGGGGAAATGATTTATCTTAACCCCTAGAAATGAGTAGAATATGTATTCTCAGAGTGAAAAATTAGTTTAAGTAAAATATGCGTCGAATTGTAATCGACGCAACGTCGAAGTGTAGTCGACGCATCTCTCATACTGAGTCGAAGTAACTCTAAACAGAATTCGTCGTAACCAAAGTCGACGTAACTCTGATTTCTAGTCGACGCACCCAGTAAAGTCGACGCACCCAGTAAAGTCGACGCACCTCAGTCGACGCTCCTTCCATATTTTCTTCTCGACGTCTAGCCAGGCTGAAATCGACGCTTACGTCGAATAGTAATCGAAGCACGTTGATTTCTGTGACAGATTCAAAAACACGCCAGATCCCTTTCCTTCTTTTTGTAGATCTGAATTTTATGGAATTATATTATTCTCTTCTAGCCGTTCTAAACCAGTCTTTCCTTCTAAATGATTCTTGGCTAATTTGATTAAGATTATTATGGACATTATTTGAAAATAGAATGATCTCTTTCCTTCTACAGATATAATGATTATGGAAACTTTTCTCTCTTTCTATTTCTCTGACTGTTAATTGATTATTCTCCTATAGCAATATTTTTGAATAAACAGAGCTATAAATACAGAAGGAGGTCGGAAAAGAATAACAAGAAGTGATCCACTCCATTTTTGAAAAAGAGGAAAAACTCCCAAGAGAGAAGAGAAAATTGAGAAAAGTGAAAGAGTGTTGCAGCAAGAAAAAGCCTTCTTCTTCTTCTTCTTCCTCCTCCTGAAGTCATACTGCTGCAAATTTCTGAAAGCTCTCACTGAAAGAGAGAAAGACCTAGAATCTCCTTCTCACTATAGAAGAGAGATTACATTCACTATATGTGTGCTTCTAATCTTCTTGCTAGGAAGAAGATTCCTCCTTACATAAATTGTTTCTTGTTATTCTTCTTCTTCTTATTCTTATTCTTATTTCAATTTCAATAGTGTAAAAGAGTTTTAAGAATCTCTCTTCAAAAAATTCAGTTGTAGTGGTTCTAAGAGTCTCCTTATCAAAAGACTCAGGCTGGTTCTAAGAGTCTCCTTAACAAAAGACTCAGTGCAAGATAGTGAATTCCTACCAAGGGGGTAGAAGAGTGGACTACCCAACGTTTGGAGAACCACTATATTTCTTTGTGTTGTACTGTGATTTTCTTTTTGCTATTTCTTTCTTTATTTGCTTAATTCTTGTTGGTGTGTGGGAAGCTTAAATCTGTGAATATTACACATATATATATTTGTTAACTTTGCACAAAATATTTTTAAATCTCTATTCACCCCCCCCCCCCCCCCCTCTAGAGATTTCTAGTGAGGTTAACTGTGCACTTTCAAATTGGTATCAGAGCTAGGTTGATCAAAAAGGGGTAACTCCTTGATCAAAAAGATCCTACCTCATATATATATATTTCTAAAAACTTTTTATGGCACAAATCAAAGATTATGCTTCCACCAGACCACCATTGTGCAATCTTGAAAAGTTTGCACTTTGGAAAACAAGAATTAGGATCTATATGAATTCTATTGATGAAGAATTGTTTAATGTTATTTTGACAGGTCCTCCCAAGCCTTATAGAAAGGACTCAAGTGGTAAAGTGACTCAAACACTTGTCCCAAGAGCTAAGTGGACAGATGATGAGAAGAAGGCAAGAGCATGTGATGCAAAAGCTGTAAACATTCTTGCCTCAACCCTCTCAGATGAAATCTTTAAAGATGGTTGACTGTGAATCAGCAACAAAAATCTAGGAGGCTCTTACAAAGATAGTAGAAGGAAGTGCTGATGAAAGGAAAGATAGGAAGGCTCTATTGATCTCTCCATATGAGAACTTTCAAAAGAAGAATGAAGAAAGCATATCTGAGATGTATGAAAGATTCAGTCTGATCATCAATCAATTAAGGAACTTGGATAGAGAGATCTCTCTCACAGAGATCAATGACAAATTATTAATGAGTCTCCCAAGTTCATGGGACTCAAGAATACGGGCAATAAGAGATACAAGAGGACAAAAGGAAATCTCAATAGATGCCCTCTTAGGAAAACTCAAATCCTATGAGCAACTACTGAAAACCAGAGAAGAGAAGGAAAGAAGGGAAAACACTCCAATCTCTTCAAAAGATAGAAACATTGCATTAAAAGCAACAAAAGAAGAAACCCCTGTTACTGAAGAAGAATTAGTCAGTCTCCTGGCCAGAAGATTCAAGAAATGGGTCAGGACAGATGGGTCTAGAAGAAGAGAGTCAAAACCAAGGTATGATAAGACTCCTACTAAAGAAATTGTTTGTTATTCCTGCAGGAAAACTGGACATATTGCTCCAGAATGTCCAGAAAATGCTGAGAAAAAGAAGGATCTGAAAAAGAAAGATCTCAAGAGAAAGGAGAAGAAGAAAGAAAGAGGCTTCATTGCAGAAGCTTGGAGTGAAACAGATTCTGAAGACAACACCTCATCTAAAAGTGACAACGAAAAGTCTAAGCAAGAAGACCTATGCTTAATGGCTCTTGGAAGCTTAGAAAAAGAATGTGTTGCTGAATCATGGAGTGAAATGGGATCAGAAGGAAGCATCTCTTCTGAAGATGAAAAAGAAAATTCAACAACAAAAGCAAATAGCCTTATTCTCATAGAGGAATCTGAGGATAAGAATGAGGTAAGCATTTTTGATAAAATAGATTTTCTATGTGATGATTTCAAAAATGATTTTAAAGGATTCTGTTTAGATCAACTAAAAGCTAAACAAGAAATTAAGGATCTAAAAGAACAAATTAATATGAGAAAAATAGAGGATACATGTTCAAAAAATTATGAACTAAGGTGTGAAATCTATAAAACAAAAAAGGAAATAAAAAGTGCTAAAATAGAAAATCAACTCCTTAAGAATAAGGTATCCCAGACAAAAGCTTTTGAAGAATCTATAAAAGTCAGAAGCCAAACACTTAAAGAAATCACTGAAAAACAAACAATCAGACATAAGAATCTGGGGTTAGGGGCTGATCCTTCAACCAGTTCAATGCCATCTACCAAACCTGCTTGGATGAGCCCTGTTAAATTTACTAAACCCATCAAATCAACAAACTTAGAAGAAGACTCACAAAATAAAGAAGAAGACTTCACCTTCAAGGAGATAAACCATTTTGATGAAACATCATACTATTCAGATGAAGACTCTCAAACTCCTTCTGAGAAGGCAACTAGGCCAAAAGAAACAATTCATAAAGAAATAAATCTCTAACCATAAAAAGGGAAAAATAAAATTTGTGAAGACACAATTGCGTCGACTTCATATCGACGTATGAATGATAGTACGTCGAATTCTACTCGACGCAATCTCTCAGATGCTTCGACCCCAAATCGACGCATGAATAAAATTACGTCGACTTACAATCGACGCAACTACTTCCATGCATCGATTCCAGATCAACGCAATCTAGAGAAAGCGTCAAATATATATCGACGCAACTCTCAACATACATCAAATAGATATCGACGCATCAAACCTTAGAGCAACTTAAATATAGGACATATCTATCCATCAAAAATTTTCTATCTTAACCCCCATTCAGGACCCATTCATCCTGATCAAAATTTCTATCATAATCAACAACTCTATCCTAATCAACACCTATATCCCTCTCTGAACTCAAATTCCCATAATCTAAAGACAATCATGTGTTATATCTGTAATAAAACTGGTCACATTGCCAAACAATGTTGGCACAATCAATCCAATTGTCTATAAAATTAGTCCAAGGCTGACTTAGAAAACCTTAGGATTAGGAAGAAATGATCTCTCAAGAAAAACTTAGAATTTTCAAGACAAAATAAAAGTCACGTCGATTTCTTAATCGACGCATCGTCGACGGGAAACCCTAACATCTCAATTCAGACTGTACCGACGCATACATCGACTTCCACTCGACGCAACATCAACTTCATGAAAAAGAGCGGCAATACTAAAATATTTTCGGTCACATCTACTGTAGTACCGAATAAACCTCGAGTTGTGTCTCGTTTTGACGTTTAACCTGACTTAAATAAACTCTTCAGTTAGAAATCAGCACGCTCTCTGCATCTCTCATCCTTCTCACTTCTCAGTTCAGCCATCTCTTCCTCTCTCTTTCACTGACCAAAATGGCTCCCAAGATCAACTCTGGTTTTGATATTGATCTTGATTCCTTCCAAGCCGCCGCCGAAAACTACAAGAGCATCATAGCTCTTTTCACTGAAGCCGGTCTAAACAAACTCATTTCAACAAGATGCAGACTCCTGTAAATAGAACTCACTGATTTGATGAATCATGTTCAGATATCTGAACAAGGAGAGATTACAGGAACAATCCATGAAACACCTGCCTCAATCTCTGCAGAACATCTTAGGGACACCTTTGATCTTCCATCAGGTACACACCAACACTATCCTTGTTCAAATCAAAAAGGGAAAGCAAATTATTTTCTAAGAGTAGCTAAATGAATCTCCATCATCATCCCCTTATCAGGTAGTGAACCTGTGGAACTCACCCCTGAGGAAATCAAAAACTTATTAATCACCATGAAATTCTCCAGAGATAGACCAATCAACTTAAAGAAAATAGACTTCTCTGATGAATATAGGCTCTTGGCAGACATAGTAGGAAAAATACTACTATGCAAAATCTCTGCCCATGATGCAGTGCCCAAGCAGCAACTGAACATTATGGGGGCCATTGTACTGAAAAGAAGATAGACTGGGCCAGCTGCTTACTGAAGATGATAGGCTACAAATATTCTCATAAAGAGAATGCCTACATGAGGATCATGAGTCAGGTACTCCTTCACTCCTTCCCTGACCTATGTAGGTCAAAAGGAATTCCCATTCCTCCTGGAAAAAGGATGTCCATAGCCCTCTTTTCAAAATGGACCAGGCAAATCCCCAAGCCTGGTTCCATTCCTGAAAGGACTCCCTCTCCTCCTAATTCTCCTGTGCATCCATCTTCACCTCTTCCTCCACCAACACACCCTAAACCATCTCCATCCACTGAAACTCTCATCACTCAGTGTATCCAGTCAGCAACCCAAAGATTTCAAGAAATGCTGGATGGACACTGCCTTCAAATTCACTCCTCTATCAGGCACATGCAAACCCAGTTGGATGGGGTAAATGCCTCTGTGCAAGTACTCAAAACCTCTGTGTCTTCATCTAAGGTTACTAAATCATTCTTAACCTCCTTGGCTAAGAAGGTCAAGAAGGGGGAGAAGTTAGATGAAGAGCAGCTCTCCAGTCACAAATCTCACTCACACAACTCCTCCCCAACATCAAAATATGATAGTCTTGCTCTGCTTAAGACCATTGGGAATGAAATAGTACCTGAGCTACATACTACAGAACAGATATACTTTTTATAGCATGAGAAGCTGAACAATAAATAGTTCTCTTTCAAGGGGAGGCAAGTAGAGTAGAGAAAGAAGTTGAAAAGGAAGCTGAAGTTGAAAAGGAAGCTGAGGCTGAAGGAGTGGCTGAAAGTGAGAAAGACAAAGAAGTCGAGGCTCAGGGGGAGCTAGATGCTGTCATAGCTGAAGCTGGAGCTGAGAAAGAAGCTGAAGAAGTAGAAATAGAAGGTATAAAGGAAGTTCCATCTCAGGAGCAGATTGCTTTGACTCAGGGGGAGCTGAATGAGCATCCTGCTACAACCTCTATAAAAAGACCTGATCTCCCTTTAGTATTCTCCAGGAAGAGAAAAACTCCTCCTACTCCTCCTGAGTGATATTTTGAACAAATTTGATATACTCTATTAATGCTTAAGTGCTGATGATTTCTTTTTCCATTTTCTTCTGATTACCTAATATATCTCTTTTCTATAAATATGCTTTGATGTGTTGATTAAAAGCTGATAAAATTTCTCTCTGAATAGGGTTAAGACAAATAGGGAGAGATTGTTGGGGAAATGATTTATCTTAACCCCTAGAAATGAGTAGAATATGTATTCTCAGAGTGAAAATTTAGTTTATGTAAAATATGCGTCGAATAGTAATCGACGCAACGTCGAAGTGTAGTCGACGCATCTCTCAAACTGAGTCGAAGTAACTCTAAACAGAATTCGTCATAACCAAAGGCGATGTAACTCTAATTTCTAGTCGACGCACCCAGTAAAGTCGACGCACCTCAGTCGACGTTCCTTCCATATTTTCTTCTCGACGTCTAGCCAGGCTAAAATCGACGCCTACGTCGAATAGTAATCGACGCACATCGATTTCTGTGACAGATTCAAAAACACGCCAGATCCCTTTCCTTCTTTCAGTAGATCTGAATTTTATGGAATTATATTATTCTCTTCTAGCCGTTCTGAACCAATCTTTCCTTCTAAATGATTCTTGGCTAATTTGATTAAGATTATTATGGACATTATTTGAAAATAAAATGATCTCTTTCCTTCTACAGATATAATGATTATGGAAACTTTTCTCTCTTGCTATTTTTCTGACTGCTAATTGATTATTCTCCTATAGCAATATTTTTGAATAAACAGAGCTATAAATACAGAAGGAGGTTGGAAAAGAATAACAAGAAGTGATCCACTCCATTTCTGAAAATGAGGAAAAACTCCCAAGAGAGAAGAGAAAACTGAGAAAAGTGAAAGAGTACTGCAGCAAGAAAAAGCCTTCTTCTTCTTCTTCTTCCTCCTCCTGAAGTCATACTGCTGCAAATTTCTGAATGCTCTCACTAAAAGAGAGAAAGGCCTACAATCTCCTTCTCACTAGAAGAGAGATTACATTCACTATACTTGTGCTTCTAATCTTCTTGCTAGGAAGAAGATTCCTTCTTACATAAATTGTTTCTTGTTGTTCTTCTTCTTCTTATTATTATTCTTATTTCAATTTCAATAGTGTAAAAGAGTTTTAAGAATCTCTCTTCAAAAAATTCAGTTGTAGTGGTTCTAAGAGTCTCCTTATCAAAAGACTCAGGCTGGTTCTAAGAGTCTCCTTAACAAAAGACTCAGTGCAAGATAGTGAATTCCTACCAAGGGGGTAGAAGAGTGGACTACCCAAAGTTTGGGGAACCATTATATTTCTTTGTGTTGTGCTGTGATTTTCTTTTTGTTATTTCTTTCTTTATTTGCTTATTTCTTGTTGGTGTGTGGGAAGCTTAAATCTGTGAATATTACACATATATATATATATTTGTTAACTTTGCACAAAATATTTTTAAATCTCTATTCACCCTCCCCCCCCCCCCCCCCCTCTAGAGAATTCTAGTGAGGTTAACTGTGCACTTTCAAGATCTTTTGATAAGGAGATCTTGAACCACTAGATCTTTTGATAAGGAGATCTTGAACCACTGAATCCTTTGGAAGAGGGATTCTCAAAACACTGTACAGTTGGGAATGAGACGGAGAATGAAAGAAGGGGAGAAGAGGAAGAATTCTATTTTCAGTCTTCTTCTGAAGACTGTATGAAGAACAGCTTCTTGAATCTTTCACTGGATCTGCTCTTGATTAACTCCTGCTTATGATAGTGTTGTATTGCAGGAGCTTATGAATATCAGATCCTTTCTGTTTCTGCCTTCTGATTGAACTCTTGGCTGCTATAAGATTGTGATGATGAGCAACCTTGTTCTGTTCTGTTCGGAGAGAGAGGGAGAGCAGTAGTTATTTCTTCTCTGTATATCCTCTATTAGGGTTCCCGAGAGAGGTGGAAGAAGAAGAGAAAAACCCCAATAGAACAGTATATGATGATTGTGATGAATGCTCTGCTTTTCTCTTTCTATTCCTGCCTTTTATTATTGCACTGTAGATTTGAATTTAATTCCCTTTTTGGTAAGTCCTGAAAAGGTATTCTTCATAAGACAAATTCTCTTTCTTTCCTTCTTTAATTCCCGACCCGTTCACCAAATTAAGCTTGTTTCCCAGAAAGCTGTCCTCTGTTAATTCATCATTCCATTTGAGGCAATTAAGGAGCCATTGGGGAATGGTCTTGAGTGAGGTGGGCCATGAGAGAGGGTCCAAAATGACAGCTGAAAAGGTTTTACTTTTCAGACTGTATTCGACGTAGCTTTGAGTTCACTTCCTCTCTTATCGATGCACCTTCGAGTTCTTGTAGAAACAACTTCGAATTCATCCTTGCTCTGATTTGAACTCTGTTAGTCGACGTTGCGTCAATATCTTATCAACGTAACCATCGAGTTGAACGGCAAGGCTTTGAACTTCATTATCTGCGTCGAGATAAAGTTGACGTTGCGTCGACTTTAGATGGCTTCGACAGATACTTCCTTCTGCGCTGAGTTGAAGTAGAAGCTGCGTCGACTTCTCAAAGTACTTCGACAGGTCCATGGACTCTACGTTGATATCTATTCGACGTAACGTCGACTTGAATTAGATAAAAGGGCGAACCACTTGGACTTCTAATAAGAGTAGCGTCGACAATAACTTGACGTTGCGTCGAATTCTATTCGACGCAAATGATAACTTTGCCCAAATTTTGCTTCTTTTGATCTGGTCTTGACACCCTAGGTTGAGTGTGATATCCTAAGACATCTAATGACTAGATTACCCTCACTATGCACTGTGTAATACAACCTAAGAGATAAAATCACTTTTTAGATAATTTGTTAAGTTAAATCAAAGGGGTTTTTCACAACAATCTCTCCCTATTTATCTTAATAAAATTTACAATTTGTTTAAAGTGAATTTACACAGTTTTTGCATAACCAATACATACAGGACAATATAGACATTAAATGAACAAGCTAGATGCGCTGAAAAGTAGAGAAGGTATCAGATTACTCTGCTCGAAGCGTCCGCCCTTCGCCCATGTAGTAGGTCCCAACACCATCTGGGTCTCATCCTCTAAATCGCATCGCTAGGGCCTACCCTCCTCGCACTCGCAAATGATTTGAAGCATCCTCCCTTCATCACTTCAATCATTGACACCCCAGGTCGGTAACGTGGACCTCTCACTACTCAGCTCGAAGCGTCCTCCCTTCGCCCACGTAGTAGGTCCAAACACCATCTGGGGCCCGTCCTCTAAATTGCATTGCCAGAGCCTGCCCCCTCACGCTCGCAAATGGTTCGAAGCGTCCGACCTTCACCGCTCCTATCAATGACACCCCCCGGGTCGGTAACGCGGACCTCTCACTACTAAGCTCGAAGCATCCGCCCTTCGCCCACGTAGTTAGTCCCAACACCACTGTGTCTCATCCTCTAAATTGCGTCGCCAGGGCCTGCCCCTCTCGCACTCGCAAACAGTTCGAAGAATCTGCCCTTCACCGCTTCTATCAACGAAACCCCCGGGTCGGTAATGCAGACCTCTCACTACTCGACTCGAAGCATACTACCTTCGCACACGTAGTAGGTCCCAACACCATCTGGGTCTCATCCTCCAAATTGCGTCGCCAGTGCCTGCCCACCTTGTGCTCGCAAAGGTTCAAAGTCCGGCCCTTCACTGCTCCTATAACTGACATCCCCCGAGTCGGTAACACGGACCTCCCACTACTCGGCTCAAAGCATCCGCTCTTCTCCCACGTAGTAGGTCCCAACACCATTTGGGTCTTATTAGCTAAATCGTATCGCCAGGGCCTTCCCCCTCGCGCTCGCAAATGGTTCGAAGCGTCCTCCCTTCACCGCTCCGATCAACGACATCCCCCAGGTCAGTAACGCTGACCTCTCGCTACTCAGATCGAAGCGTCCGCCCATCGCCCACGTTGAAGGTCCCAACACCACCTAGGTCTCGTCCTCTAAAAAGCCAACATCAAGAAGCAAAGCTTAGTTTGCTGCGAAAAACATCGGCTCCAACTGTTGGATCGGTAGGCGCCCTTAGAGGGGGGGTGAATAAGGGTTTTAAAAACTTATAATATATTTTGAATAACTTTGAAAAAGCTTTGATTATTAAACTAGAGAAGATCAAGGCAAATCAAGTGAAGTAAAAGTAAAGACATGATTTTATTAACTTGAGAAGCATGATTACAAAGCTTGATCTCTTATCGAAGCTAGAAATCAAAGCTAATAGAAAGACTCCTTTTATTTTCTATACCGACTCGTATCCCCACGAACCGGTTGGCTTTAGCCGATCCTTCCCCGGATACGACCTCAAGCAGCTCTAGACAACCCTTCCCCAGATATGGCCACGAGCACCCCCTAGACCTACTCCCGAGACCTAGTCGCCAACACGAGGCGAATTTCAGCCCTAAGTCCTACCCAGACCTAGTCGCCAACACGAGGCGAATTCACTAACGATTACAAGAATAAAGATGTGAAAATAAAAACATCAATAATAAAAACTCCCTCTGTGTGGATCTTTTGGAGAAGTAGACGAAGACACAGAGTATGATCATAGTCGATGCGGTCTTTCGTCACGATGATGAAGCATGTTGAAATCTTCTCCACGGATCTCCTTTAGTCTTTATGGATTTGTGGGAGTATCTCTCTGAAACTTCCTCTCTATGTTGTGGCACGAAGCTCTGGAATTCTGGATCTCTAGAGGCTTAAGAAGTCGGAGCCAGGATGTCCTTTTTATAGACTTAGCGCTAGCGCCTGCGCTATCGCTACCGCTGGCGCTATCCCATATTAAGTAATATTTTGCGCGCGAGAATCATTAATCTGTGGCAACTCTGCTGAGATTCCTCTTGTGTTCCGCGCTACCGCCAGCGCTATCGGCTACCGCCAGCGCTATCCCATATTAGGACACATTCTGCGCGGCAGAATCTTCAATCCGAAGAAACAATTCCTTTTTGCCAAACGTGTGCGTCGCTACCGCCTGCGCTATCGCCTACCGCCAGGCGTTATCTACTTCCATATGTGCTCCCGGAATTGCGCTATCATCACTAGCACCAGGCGCTAAGTGCTACCGCCAGCGCTAGTGGGAGTACTGTCTTCTGTTTTCATTCGTCGAAATTCGTCGGGAGTTCTCGAGAACATTCGACGAATTGACTTAGCCGCACAATTTCCTTCACAAGTCTGCCTTTTTGACTTCTATCTGCGTTCGTCGATATTCGTCGGGAGTTCACGAGAACATTCGACGAATAGACTTAGACGCTAACAGTTAGTCGAATGACAGCTAGCGCCTGCGCTAGTGCTACCGCCAGCGCTAGTGGAAGATTTGGATTTGATGGCTCAACTTTGGGGGCAACCTTCTTATGTAATCCTTGAGTCATGTGGACTTTGTTATCCTGCACACTTAAACACACAAGATCAAATACACATAGATTTTGTTATTCTCAAACCTAGGAGATGCGGAAGACCATGTTCCAACAAACTCCCCCTTTTGATAATAACAAAACCATTAATGATAAATCAGAGTATTAAAGTATATAAGAATGAAGAAACATACTTGTGTGTGTGTGAGAGTGATGACTTAGGATAATGAACGATTTTAGCATTTAGAATTGCTCCCCCTAAATACATGCCCCCCCTAAGTGAATGCTCTCTTAATATGTAAGCTATCATCTTAATTAAGCATTATAGTTTGATAGTAGATTAATATTTATCATGTTAGTTCTCTCCCTTTTGTTATTAGCAAAAGCGGGTAAGGAGACATCACTAAAAATTGATAATAAGATAAAAGCATGATCGAGCTTGTAGAGAAGGAAATGAGAAGGAGTTTTATAATTACTTTTCATTTTAATAGATCAGAGTTTGAGTATCTCAACATTTTCATAAATTAGAGTTTGTAGCATAAACAAAATGTAATGATTTCCAAGTAACTAAACTACCCAGACGTACAATATGTCCACACCCTAGCCCCGTACAAAGTGACGGATGGGCATGAGGAGATGCGTACATGTCGTAGGTTGGGGTGTTAGTCCCATATGCACACACTAGACACAACTCAACCTAGCACTCTTTCCCCCCAGTGCCTCGCAAGGCCCCACTGGAACCCTCCCCGGTTAAGGACAAGACATGACTAGAGATAAAGGTTATCTAATGTCTACAACCCTACGCCCCCGCTATGGTGAGAAATGAAGTCATGGATAATAATTATTGGAAACATATAAGCGTTTTAAATCTAATGACATAGCCTATGGATTTATATTTTTATTTGAATTTATGAAACCACTCACATTGATATTTTGAAATCCATTCATAAATCAAAATTTTTAGCGGTACAATATTTTCATAGAAATAAATCAGAGTTTTTAGCAAAAAAGAAAATATTCATGTTTAAAGTAACCAATATAAAATCTACCAAGCAAGTCTACCATTTGTTGAAAGAAAGGGATTTTGGTATATAAGACTTTGATATAAGCATGAGAGCGCAAGGTAGAAATATATGGTGAAGATGCGGAAGACTTATAGAAATACAAGAAACATCTTATTGTAATGATGATCCATAAAAAGATATATGAGTTAAATTTCATAAAGAAGATGTTTTTGTAAATCATTGTTCAATTAAAATCTTCAATACTGTAACCAAGCATGAAATAATGTTATCAAAAAAATTACTACAATGTTATTTTAATTCATAAGTTCAAATCATTCCAAACATTGTATATTGCATGCTAGGTTATCTAGTACATTTCATAAGTAAAGAGTAGTATAGAATTTGCATTAGGATCCAATACTCATGAAAAGAAGTGTTATGGAAGATAATGATGTGCACATAAGTGTATTTTTGAGTAGAGTAAACACATGTTTTAATCAAAAATACAAGTAATATATAAAGTAAGAGCACAATAAAACACAAATAGTTTTACTTCCACAAACTTCAATGCACAAAAAAAATGTACAACTACTAAGGTGCTTTGCACACACAATGCTCATTAAGACTTATCAGGGTGCAAAGTAGTGCTTGGGGGATCACATAATTTTATTCTTCAATATTTATTTTTATTGTGATCCGGTGTACTTAAGAATAAGTGGTTTTTATTTTGAAGGAAAGTTATGATTTGCACAAGATACTTTATTATTCTTTCCAAGGTGCTCAACCTCACAACGCTTATTAAGACTTATCAGGAGATTCAAGTAGTGCTTGGTAGAGTTATCTTTGTCACTTTATTTTATGACTTTTGTTTTGTACAAAGGTCTCCGAATACACTTGTTATGCAAACCAATATAATTTATGAGAAAGATAACCACTTTTCTTAATTTTTAAAAGTGCAAATAAAGGAGTGTAGGTAAGATACTTATGCAATTTTAATTCATAGTACTAATACAAAACATACACAAGCATTCTTAGATTAAGCACAAATGTAGACAATGCCAAAATAAGTGAGTGAATAAAGATCATTATCAAACATAAAACATTTACTCATACTTAGAGGCATGCTACGCATAGTTCTACACAACTTTCAATATAATTGATGCACATATTAATAGATATATCAAAGCATGATGAAAACAATGTTCAAAGTAGTTTGAAAGATAAATTGTAACATTATAGAAGTTCTAAATAATAGATTAAATCATGCTTGATTTTCAATGAAGTCCATACAATATTATTTTGATATTTTTGAAGCATAATTTTTTTAAAAGTTTGAACTCATAAAATTGATCTTGGACTTCCCGAGGACTACCTTGTGAGAGGTTCGCCCGGTACTAGGTGATATGATGGGATGATAGCCCAAATCACCCTTTTGCAAGATACAAGTAAAAAGTTAAGTTAAAAAATAACAATTGTTGATAAATTTTTGTTTTATATTTTTGTATTTGATTTTTGCTTTTAGAAATAGAATTTAACCAAATGACAAAACACAAAGGTAAAACATATAATATTTTTGTAATTTGGCTTTTGTATTTTGTATTTTAATTTTTCAAAAACAAGTACAGGCAGAATTGCAAAAATGAGTAGTACATATAAAATAATATATTTTTATTGAGTTTTCAGAATTTTAAAATTTCAGAAAATCGGAGACTCGAGCTAGCGCCGGCGTTAGGTCCTAGCGCCTGCGTTAGCTCACAGAGAGTGCTTATTTTAATCATATGGCCTAGATTTTCTTTGATTTGGCTTCCGATTTTTCTTAATTATGTTTTTGCAATGTAAGGCCTGTCAAATGAAGTGATGAGAAGAAATCGCAAAAAGTTGCGGAAGTTAAAATTAGTACATGAGTTTCATCTTCATTAGGGTTTCATATTTATTAAACCTTAATTATTGAGTTTTGCACAACATATGCATGAGTGAAATAATCATAAATAAGTGAAATAATATTCATGCAGTTTTTCAATTCCGATTTAAACATGATTATGATTAAACATACTTGGGGTAATTGAAAATGAAGCAAATATATTAACTACCTAAGCAAAACTTGCGCATTTTATAAATTTAGCCTAATACCGCTAAAATACACCTTTTAAATCCATTTTGACACTTATTTCATTTAGTCTTAATAATATCATATAACAAATTTAGTTTTTCAAATTTTATAAGTCTTTTAGGAAATGGATTTAGAAGGATAGAAATAAAAAAGATAAGTAGATCACTTGAGAGATGATATGACTTTTTATTCAACTTTATTCAATTTGATTTGTTTATAAATTTTGGTTTAATATGTGAGAGTCATATCACAAGTTATATAAAGTGATCATATCATGATGGCTCAAAGAAAAATAAAAATAAAAAAGCAAAAGAAATTAAGCATATCATGAAGTAGAGAATTGATATTTTATTTTGAGTTGATTTCTACTTCATGCAAATGATTGGTACTAATGAATAGAATATTTAGGTATCCAAAGAGGACCGGATGTGACGGTTCCTTTGGGTACCCAAATACATTGTGTTTGCTTTTGGGGAGATGGAAGTGAATGAGCCCTTTTGAGTGGAGTTTGTGTTTCATCTTTAACTTTGGGACTCCATTCAAATCTTGGTTTAACATTATTTTTAGTTTTCAAATTTCCATTATGATAATCTTTATATTGATGATTATGATTGTAATGATTATTAAAAGTATTGTTCATAGGAAATTTGTGCAATTTTAATTTTGAGTTGGGAGAAACATGATTTTGCAAGTAATGATGATTTTGATTTTGATTTACAAACACTTTGTGATTCTTGCTCCCATTATTAGACTTAGTTAGGATTTTCATATTCATATTCAACTTATTTTTAGATATAGTTTGATATTGGGAATATTTATTTACAATTTTCATAAGCAAGTTGATTTTTTATTTTAATTCATCATTTTTAATCTTTAAATTATGTCTAGCTTTATTATAAGCGATTGTGCTATTTTTAAGAGTTGAAATAATTGAATCTATATGATCTTGATAGTTATTTCTATATTCATCAAATGTTTCATCCATCTCTTTAATTTCAATTTTATAGTCTTTGCACTTAGCACAATCATTTATCAAAGATGAATTTTCTAAACATAATTTTTCATTTTGTTCTTTTACTAAAATAAAATCATTTTCAAGTTTCTTGTGCTTTTCTTTTAATTCATTATATTCTACACAAGTTGTGGTGTTTTCAACTAAGGAGCCATGTGTAGAACTAGATAAATTAGAATTTGATTCTTCATTAATTTTTGCCTTTAAATTTTTATTTTCTAAGCGCAAATGTTTATTAGCATTTTTTAATTTCTTAATTTTGCGCTTTGTAGTTTGAAGCAATTGTAATGAAGAGATAGAAGTACAAAAGATGAGATTTGATTTCCTTACATTGCTTTCGGGAGAGGCGCGATTTGAGCATATCGTTTCTTTTACATCCTTTTGGCACTCCTCTTCTGAAGAAAATACTTCTTCTTCTTTTCCATTTGATGTGTACTTCATGGATCCGTCATGTGTGGAGCTTTCTTGAATACTTGTGCAGGCTTGCATATTCTCCGGTTCTTGTAATTGTTCCATACCTGCAGAAGGTGAATCATAAGTTATTTCAAGAAAATTTCACATCTCGTATGCAGTAGGAAAAGTATAGATGAGTTTGGAAATGTTATGATCTAAAGCACAGAATAGACTATTCATAGATTTTGCATTTAAAACCATTTCGTTCTTATTTAATACGCTAGGTGGTTTTTTGATAGTAATATTCCAAACTTTTTCATCTAAACGTTTAAGAAAATTTTCCATTACTATTTTCCATCCTTTATAATTTCTTCCTTCAAATAACGGTAGTTTAAGAGATTTTTCTTCTTCATAAAAATTTACCCCACTAGTAGAAGCGAGATCATGAGACGCCATTATTCCCGGTTGTTAAGCCGATTTGGAATAACCTCGCTCTGATACCACTTGTTGGATCGGTAGGCGCCCTTAGAGGGGGGTGAATAAGGGTTTTAAAAACTTATAATATATTTTGAATAACTTTGAAAAAACTTTGATTATTAAACTAGAGAAGATCAAGACAAATCAAGTGAAGTAAAAGTAAAGACATGATTTTATTAACTTGAGAAGCATGATTACAAAACTTGATCTCTTATCGAAGCTAGAAATCAAAGCTAATAGAAAGACTCCTTTTATTTTCTATACCGACTCGTATCCCCACGAACCGGTTGGCTTTAGTCGATCCTTCCCCAGATATGGCCTCAAGCCGCTCTAGCCAACCCTTCCACGGATATGGCCTCGAGCACCCCCTAGACCTATGTTGGAACTGCGGTTCAGAATCGCCCCGGTGCTGCGGTGCTATTCGAAGCGGAAGGGTGTGTCCCCCGTGGGCCTAACTGGCTGCCCCGTGGATCCGCCCGAGGACCAAGTTGATATAAAGAACAGTTGCGCCTTCACCAATAGACCGGTCTTTTGGTCGAGTTGGTGGCGCTGGGTCCTCTCAATTGGTATCAGAGCGGGTCGCGGGTTCGAAACCCCGGGGTCGTTTCTGGGGGGGGGATTGTTGGAACTGCGGTTCAGAATCGCCCCGGTGCTGCGGTGCTATTCGAAGCAGAAGGGTGTGTCCCCCGTGGGCCTAACTGGCTGCCCCGTGGATCCGCCCGAGGACCAAGTTGATATAAAGAACAGTTGCACCTTCACCAACAGACCGGTCTTTCGGTCGAGTTGGTGGCGCTGGGTCCTCTCAACCTACTCCCGAGACCTAGTCGCCAACACGAGGCGAATTTCAG
Source organism: Dactylorhiza incarnata (assembly GCA_033032865.1). Taxonomy (NCBI): domain Eukaryota; kingdom Viridiplantae; phylum Streptophyta; class Magnoliopsida; order Asparagales; family Orchidaceae; genus Dactylorhiza; species Dactylorhiza incarnata. The sequence goes on from JAWHQI010000015.1 coordinate 12,612,977, forward strand.
CCCTAAGTCCTACCCAGACCTAGTCGCCAACACGAGGCGAATTAACTAACAATTACAAGAGTAAAGATGTGAAAATAAAAAACATCAATAATAAAAACTCCCTCTATGTGGATCTTTTGGAGAAGTAGACGAAGACGCAGACTATGATCGTAGTCGATGCGGTCTTTCGTCACGATGATGAAGCGTGTTGAAATCTTCTCCACGGATCTCCTTTAGTCTTTATGGATTTGTGGGAGTATCTCTCTGAAACCTCCTCTCTATGTTGTGGCACGAAGCTCTGGAATTCTGGATCTCTAGAGGCTTAAGAATACGGAGCCAAGATGTCCTTTTTATAGACTTAGCGCTAGCGCCTGCGCTATCGCTACCGCTGGCGCTATCCCATATTAAGTAATATTTTGCGTGCAAGAATCTTTAATCCGTGGCAACTCTCCTGAGATTCCTCTTGTGTTCCGCTCTACTGCCAGCGCTATCGGCTACCGCCAGCGCTATCCCATATTAGGACACATTCTGCGCGGCAGAATCTTCAATCTGAGGAAACAATCCCTTCTTGCCAAACGTGTGCGTCGCTACCGCCTGCGCTATCGCCTACCGCCAGGCCTTATCTCCTTCCATATGTGCTCTTGGAATTGCGCTATCATCGCTAGCGCCAGGCGCTAAGTGCTACCGCCAGCGCTAGTGGGAGTACTGTCTTCTGTTTTCATTCGTCGAAATTCGTCGGGAGTTCTCGAGAACATTCGACGAATTGACTTAGCCGCACAATTTCCTTCACAAGTCTGCCTTTTTGACTTCTATCTGCGTTTGTCGATATTTGTCGGGAGTTCACAAGAACATTCGACGAATAGACTTAGCCGCTAATAGTTCGTCGAACGACAGCTAGCGCCTGCGCTAGTGCTACCGCCAGCGCTAGTGGAAGATTTGGATTTGATGGCTCAACTTTGGGGGCAACCTTATTATGTAATCCTTGAGTCATGTGGACTTTGTTATCCTGCACACTTAAACACACAAGATCAAATACACATAGGTTTTGTTATTCTCAAACCTAGGAGATGCGGAAGACCATGTTCCAACACCAACGCCCCAGAAACTCCACCAATACAAGTGAAGAGATTAAAGCAAGAACAGTTACACACGCGACGCAATTCGCTGTCTGCTATGCAATTAACAAATAACATTCCACAAATACAGAGATGCAAATATATCGTCTCATATGCAAGGTAAAGGCAAAAGCAAAAGCATACAAAATACAAGTTAAAACTAGTCCTCACCATCGGAGGCAGAGCGCTTGTCTTCGGAAATATCTCTGACACCCAATCCGGACACATCTCAGCCTCATGTCCGTGCAACCAAGCGGAGGGCTTTCCCCATCCCACGCGTGAAAGCCACCTCGCTCTTGTCCTCAAGCTGAGGCTCTACCTCCTTGCTCCACATCTCCTCGTGAACTTCCTCCGAAATCTGAGAATGGTCCTTCACATAATTTATAGAGGCTCTGTACTCATCAACTCCAGCAGATTTCAACTCAGTTGTCCGCTCCAGCGAGGACAAGTGCTCCACCTCCGTCTTCAAAAATAGCAACTTGGATTTCAGACGAACCGTCGTGGCCTGTGAATCCTCCACCATACATACCATTCTCTCCACGAGAGCCTTCTCCTTACAGACTTCAGCACGGGACCCCTCTAGCTTCTCCCACAACCCAGCCTCGATCTGCCGAAAGCGGGACACATCGCGATCTCGTCGCCCCTTTAAGTCGGAAAAGAAACTCCGCGCATCACGAAGCTCCTCCTGGAGAACGAAATAACTATCTTTTAGGCCTATGTAGAAGTCATTCCACGTATGCGCAATGCTGGTCTGGACTCAAATATGGAAAAAGATAGGAAAATCAGGCTAGCTGCAAGACAAGCAACAAATAAAGATGAAATCACAAATCTTACCACGACATTCATGGCCTCAAGAGAAGAGAAACCCGCCTCACCCTGATCGGCGGCGGAACAGATGCATCATGGTGAGCCTGGAGGGCAGAAGGAACCTGGGGGCAGTGGAGTCAAGTACTTCCACATCAAGATCGATGGGAACGTCATCAACTCTCGAACTCTACGGGACCACCACGTCAATACGCCCCTCCGGCCGACAGGATCGATGAGGCACCGAGTCCAAACTATTGTTCCTGAAAATCAACTTCCTCTTCCGGCCTCAATACAGTGGAATGTCCGCAGAGCGCTCGACATTGGTAGAAAGACTACACAGTAGGAGACGCTTCTCCTCAACAAACACCGAAATGGAAAAAAAGGATTCTCCAGCGCATGAGGATCGACGAACACCAACACCGGGACAAACTCTTGCTCATAACCCTTCAAACGGAGACAACGATTTGGGAGCGACCTCCAAAGCTTTGGCTGGCCCCAAGCATTCTTAACATAGCCAAATAAAGTATTCTCATGGCGACAGTCCGCTCGGTACTCAAACTCGAGTCATTGCTTGTTGTTGAAAACATCAATCCGTCTGCCTCCGTCCGAGCGCACGTCACACCACTGCCTGAGGAGATTTAAGGTGAATCTCGATCCGTGCTCTCTAAAGAAGGCGATTAGGCCCACAATTCGCGTCATCCCAGCAGGAGTAAATTGGGACACCAGCATGCCACAATGATTCAAGATTTTGAGAAATTCCTCACAGAGGGGAAAGCAAAACCCAGACCTCATCGATGACTCGCACAATGCCATCCAACCCCTCAGAGGATTTTGTGCTTGGTTGTTCGTCAGAAATTCATGTGCTTCTCAAAAAAATGTCTTAAATAGAAATGACAACAGAGGACAAAGTGAGAGTTTATCTGGGAAACAGAAATCGGAAATCTGCAAACATAATCTGGAAATCGAACCTGAAGGCAGCACCTGCAAAGGTGGAGGAGGTGCTTTCCGGAATCTCTGTACTGCGGATCCAGTAGAAGGAAGAAGTTGTTGAAGAGGCGGAGGATCGAGCTCTTAAGGAGGGCCTGAAACAGGGAATCTTTTGAGGAGGAGCTCTTGAAGGAATGGCAGAGAGAATAAATGGTAGAGAGAAGAAATGCTAGATAAGAAATGAACGTTTCAGGAGGAAGGCACCTGAAGGAAGCTCGCAAGAACGGTGGAGGAGGAGCCTCGAATTCACGATGGAGGAGGAGCTCTTGAGGATTCGCGATGGAGGAGGAGCTCTTGAGGGTTCACAATGGAGGAGAAGCTCTTCGACACTGTGGAGGAGAGTTGAGGCTCCGTCGAGGATGTATATAGTGCTTTCGGCAGGGCTCTGTCGAGGGGAGGTAGGCTAAGACTGCTTTCGACGGGTTGCAGTCGAAGAAGAGAGGAGGCGTCAGCGATGGTAGCTTGGAGGGGAGGAGAAGCAGGACAGTGCTGGCTGGAGAGCATCGGGGCGCTTTTCATGAGCTCGATTAAGCTGGCGGGGGAGTCGATTAAGCTGGCGGGGGAGTCGATTAAGCTGGCGGGGGAGTCGATTAAGTTGGCGGGAGAGTCGATTAAGCTGGCGGGGGAGTCAAGGTAACTTTTCACTTTTAAAAAGCTGGCGGGGAGTCGATTAAGTTGGCGGTGGAGTTGATTTCTACAGTCCAAAATACCAACAAATAGAGATAATGAGGCTCAAATAAAAGAGATATTTTTGATGGCCAAAAGATCAAAAATCCCAAAAAGAGAGTTATGAATGTTGATTTAATGTGGGCATTTTGGTTCGAAAATGTTACACCATGCATGCTTTGGGGCTCCCTTATATAATAAAAATATATATATATTATAATAAAGATATATATATATATATCACGAGTACCAAGTCCAAATCAACAAATGCACACAACAACTAAGATAGTAGATTTGTATGTCTTCTAACCCATAAAGTTATCAATTTTTTTGTAATATTTTATGCACAAGAACATTTGGATGTTCTTCATTTGTATCTAATTTTTCTTTTTTGACAAAATCTTTTCTCTTGACGAATATTTATAGGATGACTACAAAATATATGTTTCCCAACAATTGATGCATTAATATGATATTAAGTGATTATAATTTAATTTTGAATTGATCTGTATATAACAATTATGTTTTTGTATAACAATATTTTAATTGTACTGATTTATATATATATTAAAAGTATGTATATAGCAAAGAACGGTCTATATATATCAACACTTTTTTTATATTGTGATAAGAAGATGAGAAGTGGGTGGCTTATCAGCATCATGTTTTTTCATTTATGAGAAGAATAGAAAATCCATATGAATCAAGAATCCACCAATATGAAATGTATTTGATAACTGGGGAATCTTACATGAACCTAAAATCACGAATACTTGCCCAAATTGATCTAATTTATCTATTTTTCACCCTAAATCGAACCACTTGAATTAAATCAATTGCAGGTAATTTCTCAGATCAACCAAACTAAATTCCCACCGGTATATTTAAGAAGTCAATCATTTTCAATTCATTAACCACCCGCAACACTCTAACACTTAAAAAATTCATTATGTGAGGTACTTATTTGTCAAGAATTTATAGTTAAACATAAAATAAACTCAAATAATATGATAATGACAGATTGCGTGCACAACACCCTTATAAAAATCAATTATTGCATTCATGCATGACTAAGGTTCGGATAATTTCATTTCATTATTATATATCTCTATAGCACGAAGTCCACACCTTATTTTTCAAAACTGTTGGAAGGAGCCAATCCCGCGTTTAGTTATCCAGCTCATGTCAACGAACAACTCCTGCCGAGCTTATTACAATTTCCCAGGAGACTTTTTCAAAGTAAGCAACGCAGATAAACACTTCTCATTGTTCCACGCGGAACGACAGCCACTTGCATGAGATGAGGGCCATGAAAAAAGATAGTAGATTTTGATTCCTCTCGCAGAAACAATGTTTTTTAACTACTTATACAACAAAAATGGTGGCTAGAGGAGGGAAAAAAGACTCCGGTAATGTGGAAACATTCAATTTTTTTTTTGTTAGAGGAGGACGATCTCTAGCCCCTCCTTGTTGAAATTCCTGGCTCCGTCCTTGATGCTCTTCCTCAGCGTAATTCTTTCGAATAGATTGGGACGGCTGTGGCAATAGAAACATTAATGTTGAAAAATCATTGGCGGGATTAGAGCTGTCTGAGATAAAGGAACGGCAGGAAAGTAGTACGAGCCTGGATTTTTTTTGACAAGAAATTTTCCCGCTAAAAACAACGTGGTGGTTGAAATAGAGCTTTTTTCATTGCCGCCACTATCGAAAAGCATGCATACACTATTATAACGGTGCATGTGTCTCTCTCTCTATATATATACAACCCAAAGGGATCGCTCCATGTTCACAGCAAACCTTCCTTTTGAGCGCCAGATCGAAGAGCTCTCTCGCTCATGGATTCCACAATCTCCAACAGGTTTTTTGCCATTTTTCTCGTGAGCATGTTCTGCTGCTCTGTGCAGGTCCATCCCTTATCACAAGTGTTCTACTCAGGCACTTGTCCTAAGCTGAACCTTATCGTTCGTACAGCCATGTCTCAATTTGTCGCCAAAGAACCTCGCATGTCTGCCTCCCTTCTTCGCCTCTTCTTCCATGACTGCTTTGTTAATGTACGTGCCACAATTTTATAGCTCGTCTTACCTGTTTTCGGTCAGAAACTGGTATAGCACGAAGTCTATTTAGGGTCTGTTTGTCGTGGCAATGACAGTCATCAATGCAACAGTTGTGAATTGTAGTTTTGTTAGCACCTGGCGTCACTCCAGGAATCGCATCCACGTTTAAGTTCAAAGTGAGGTTGTCCTGCACCGTCAGTGTAACCACATCGGTGCAGCCGTTGTTATGTCAAAGAAATGTTTTATAAAGATGGCTTTTTCGAACACAAATATCACGCCAAAAGAACCTTAAACATTAAAAAAAAAGAGAATCTCGAAGTGCAAGCTTATATTCTAGTAGTATTACATGTTTCTCTCATATCTAGGGTTTGTTGGTAGTCTATTTAGGGTCTGTTTGTCTTGTATATGTTAGGCAGATTAGGGCAGAAAATTTGTAGGAAATTTCTTCTATCTTAAGCAATCCTTAATTAACCCTGGTCTCATTTTATTTTAGTTTTAGGCTCTGTTTGATGTGGCGTTTTTGTCGGAAGCGCGACCTCTCTCGGCACACGTCCACCTCTTCTCGAACACTCCTCCGGTAAGCACACGACCACTCGCACACACTCCCTTCCTTCGGCGAGCACTACCTCCTTGCCGAGCACTCTCCACGCCGAGCACGTACACCGCACTACTCGCGAGATCTCCACTACGCAACTCACTTCACTCCTGCGAGCTCCACCTCACCTCACCGGCGAGATGCACCACCCCTTGGCGAGACACAGCTCACGCGAGCACTACACCTACTACTAGTTCTCGGCGAGCACCTCCAACCTCAACACTATGACGAGCGCAACTCTACTCCGGCGAGATATCCCTACGGGTGGTTTCGGGCTGCTCCGGCGAATGACCTGTAGGCGGGAACTCCTACATGCGAGATGGCGGGAATAATGATGGGCGAGAGGTTTTATTTCTGCGGAAATAAAACTATTTCTCTATCTCTCTCTCTCTACACTCTCACTCTCTCTCCACTTTATCAAGTTTCTGCCGAAACTTCAAATCAAAAACAACCACTCACTTTCCTTCTCTCTCTCTCTCTAAAATTTCTGCCCGAAATTTTCTCCAAATTTCTATTCACTGCTCCTAACAATTTACAAAGGGGGGGCTTATTTATAGGCAAAGTAAAACCACCAAATTCTCTCTCCGCAATAAATGCGGGACACCCTCTCTCCTAATAATTAATTCAAAATACATAAATATATATAAAACACCAAAGTTGACCCGGTCAACCAAGTCAAAACCAACAAACTCCCCCTCAAGCTTGGCAGCACATGCCGAGCTTGCCTTTGAGTTTCGCGAACGTGTCTGCCTTCAATGCCTTAGTGAATATGTCCGCGACCTGCTCTCCGGTGGGGCAATACTTTACTTCGACTGTCTTCAGCTCCACTTGCTTCGGAAGAAAATGATATCGAGTCTCGATATGCTTGCTCCTCCCATGTAGCACTGGGTTCTTCGCGAGCTGGATGGCCGACATGTTATCGACTAACATTGTCGTTGGCCAGTTCTGCACACAGTGGCGGAACTAGGATTTTGAAGTCGCACGGGCACAATGTAAGTATTGTCGATCTGGGGGTTCGGGGGCAGAGTCCCCGAATTTTTTTTTGTAGGGATAGCTTTATCATCATTCATTTTCTTTGATAGCTTTATCATCATTCATTCATTTTCCCTCTTTCAATGAGTTAAAGCTCCCTCTTTCAATGATAAAAACTAAATGTTATACACTGAACTTGTAGAAAATGCAAGAAACTAAATGCTAATTGCCTAAATCAGATACAGTCATATAGATACAGTCATACGAATTTTAGAATTTAGATGAACATAGAGAACCCCTAAAATCTGAACCCTAAATCTTGATTTGAAAACAGGAAGGAGGAGGAGGAGGAGGGGGGAAACAGGAAGGAGGAGGAGGAGGAGGAGGGGGAAAACAAGAAGGAGGAGGAGGAGGAGGAGGAAAACAGGGGTGCTGCAGCCTTTATCAAGATTAGATGAAATGCCTGAATCTGAGAAAACATGGACAAATTATGACTAAACATGCTCACAAATTATAACAAATTATAACCTGAAGCATATGAATATGCATTAATCATTGTGATGATCTGATAACATATACAAACACTAACTAAACATGCTCACAAATTGATAGAACTGCTTACTGAGGAGTGTGGGACCAAATTATAACTAAAGTTGTTCCGGATATATCAATTCTCAAAAATAATTTGACCCCCAAAAGACCATGTGATATACATTTACCTGTTCTGCCAGTGGTATTGAAATTATACAGTTTTCTGAATTTCACCTGCTTTAGTTTTGCAGGTGAGCTGAATGAAATGGCAAGTACAGTGATGATATTCAGAGATTTGTTAAGGCAAAATCTATGATACTGCCCATTGCATTTAATGTGAACATTTGGCATGATTTTTTTTTCAGAAGGGAGATTATCCTGTTCTCATTTCTTACAGTGATGATCTGATAGCATATGAGGTAAGAAGAAGCACAAATATCCAAAATCCTTACATGGTCTGCTCTGCTCTGATTGGTGGAGAAGAAGCCTGGATATGACCTAGAAGAAGACAAGGCATTTCGATTTTGACCTGGATCTGCCCGAGGAGCTCGGGGACTGCACTGGATCTGATGGGGAAGTAAGAAATGAACACCTTTGAAGGAAGGAAGATATGAAAACCTAGTAATGGAAGAAATCTGAGGAAGAAATACAAGCAGGAACGCTGGTCCGATGGGGGAAGAAATATGCTTGAGGAGCTCTGCTCCGACGGGGGAACGCACGGAATCTAGTTGTAGACTTGCAGGGAAGAAGAAGAAGAAGAAGAAGAAGAAGCGTACCAGGTGCGAACTGCCCCGGCGAGCACCGTACCCGTCGACCCCAAATCGCGAGCACCGTCCCAGCAAAATTGTGAATCGCCTTGCCCGCACCTTGCCCTAGCAGGGATTCGCGAAAAACACGGTCGGGCACGTGCCCGACCGTGTCTTCAGCTGGGTCTGCCCGTGCCTGCACATGATGTAGCTCCTCTAATAGCTTCCTGAGCCAGATGGCTTGGCAGGAGCATGCCGCCGCCGCTATATACTCCGCTTCGCATGATGACAAGACTATAGTAGCCTGCTTCTTCGAGCTCCATGAGAACGCCGCCGTCCCCATGTGAAAACAGTATCCGGAAGTGCTCTTCCGATCATTGACATCTCCACCATAGTCGTTATCCAAGTAGCCGACTAGCTTCAACTCTCCTCCTGATGAGTACTTCAGGCCATGGTCCCTTGTTCCGTTCACATATCTTAGGATTCGCTTCGCTGCGGTGAAGTGATCCGCCTTGGGCTCCTCCATGTGCCTGCTTACTACCCCGACCGCATACATGATGTCCGGCCTAGTGAAGGTCAAGTACCTTAGACTCCCGACTAGGCTCTTGAACATCGTCGGGTCCACACCTTCCTCCTCAGAGTCCTTCCTCAACTTTGTCCCTGGATCCGCTGGAGTGGAGATAGCCTTGCTACCCTCCATCCTGAACTTCTTCAGAATTTCTTCACCATACTTCTTCTGGGATATGAAGATCCCGTCTTCCTCTTGCTTCACCTCAACCCCCAGGAAATAACTCAGCTCTCCCAAGTCCGTCATTTCGAACTCCTTCTTCTTCAGCCTCTTGAACTCCTCAAGCATGGTTGGGTTGTTCCCAGTGAATATCATGTCGTCCACGTATAGACACAAGACCATAATATCTCCGTTCTCCCCTATCTTCACATATAGAGCATACTCGTACGGGCACTTCACATATCCATGCTTCTGGAGGAAACCATCTATCCTTCCATTCCACGCCCTTGCTCCTTGCTTCAGCCCGTACAAGGCTCTGTCTAGTTTGCAGACTTTTCTCTCCTGACCCTTTACCACATACCCTGGAGGCTGCTCGATGTACACATCCTCCTCCAGGTACCCATTCAAGTACGCCGCCACAACATCCATTTGCAAGATTATCCACCCATAATGAGCCGTTAGTGCGATGATCAGTCTTATGGTATCGATCCGCGCAACTGGGGCGTAGACTTCATCATAGTCCACTCCTTGGACTTGTCTATACCCTTTCACCACCAGCCTGACCTTGTGCTTCTCCACAGCGCCGTCTTTGTTCTTCTTCACCTTATAGACCCAATTCACCCCGAGGGGTTTGTGGCCTGCCGGTGGATCCACTAGCCTCCAGGTATCGTTCTTCTTGATAGAAGCCATCTCGGCATCCATCGCCGTCCTCCAAGATTTCTCCTAGGCAGCTTCTTCATAGGACCTTGGCTCACAATCTGCTAAGAGACAATACAATGAATAGTTAGTATGGATTGGGGCCGTCTCCTCATAGAGCTCCCTCACTCTCTTCATCCTAGGTGGTGGACTCTCGGAGTCACTCCGGCTCCCGCTGCCTCCTGCAGAATTTCCTCCACTTGAGCTTTCCCCTCTTGAGTGCGAGGTGGAAGCTCCCCCTGAATTCCTGCTCGGTGGTGATGGTGGCTCCACACCACCATCCTCGGCTCCAGCCTCATGACCTCCTTCATCTTCATCCTCGAAGAACATGCCCTTCATGCTCCTCGTCTTCTCATCCCAGCTCCAGCTGCTGCCTTCTTCAAACACCACGTCTCTCGAGACTATGGCCTTCTATGTCACCAGGTTGTAAAGCTTGTAAGCCTTGCTCTCCAGAGCGTAGCCAACAAAGATACACTTCTCGCTCCTATCGTCGAGCTTCTTCCTTCTTTGTTCCGGGATGTGAGCATGAGCTACACACCTGAAGACCCTTAGGTGCTTCACGCTTGGCTTCCAGCCACTCCATGCTTCAAACGACGTCATGAACTTTACGCTCTTTGTGGGGCATCTGTTCAGTAGATACACCGCACACTGCACTCCTTCCGCCCAGAAATTCTTCGGTAGCCCCTTCTCCTTCACCATGCTCCTCGCCATGTTCATGATGGTGAGGTTCTTCCTCTCTGCCACTCCGTTCTGCTGCGGTGAGTACGCCGCCGTCAGCTGGTGTGAGATCCCATTCTCCTTTTAGAAAGCATCAAACAGCCTCGAGGTGTACTCCCCACCCCGATCTGTCCTTAGCACCTTCAGAGCCTGACCGCTCTCCTTCTCCGCCATAGCCTTGAACTCCTTGAACTTGTCAAGGGCCTCAGATTTCTCCCTTAGGAAATATACCCAACACTTCCGACTAAAGTCATCCGTGAAGGTTATGTAGTATCTGCTTCCGCCTATTGAGGTGGTCTCTAACTGACCCGCAATGTCCGAGTGAACCAGTTCAAGCTGCCTCCTTGCTCTCCAGGACTTCCCTCCTTCAAAACTCTGCCTCTTCTGCTTCCCTTTCGTGCAAGCTTCACACACCTTCTGAGGTGGTGAGATCATTGGCAGATCTGTCACCATCCTTGAGTGAGATAGCAGCTTCAACCCGGTGAAGCCCAAATGGCCCATCCTATGGTGCCATAACCATGCTTCTTTCTCTTTCTCCGTTCTCACGAGACAAGCTGTCTCTTGAGCATCCATCTTCAGCGTGAAGATACGGTTCGCCGTCATCTCCACTTTCACTACTTCCTTCCCTTGACCATTCTTCATTGCCAGAGACCCATCCTTCATCTGGACGCAATAGCCTCTCTCCACTAACTGCCCAATGCTCAAGATGTTGGTCTTCAACCCTGGCACATAGTACACATCGTTCAGGTGTACTCTCTCCCCGTTCAGCTTCGTCTCCACCAAACCCTTTCCTTCCAAGGAGATCTTTGACGCATCCCCGAAGCTAACCTCACCCCCAATGGGTTCAAGGTTTGTGAACATCTCTCTATCTCCACACATGTGGTTGCTCGCCCCTGTGTCCAGGTACCACACCTCATTTTTCCCTTCTTCCGCACCTCGGTAGGTTAGGAACATCATCGAGTTTCCACCTCCAGCATTGTTCCAATTGTTCCTAGCCTCCGCATAGTGGTTAGCTTCTTCTCTCTTCCTCGGACTCCAGCAGTCGTAGCTCATATGCCCATACTTGTTACAGTTGTAACATTGTACTTGGGACATATCTCCTCGGCCTCTTCCACGGCCTCTTCCTCTTCCTCTTCCTTCTTGCCATCCACCTTGATGTTGCTCCCCCTCTTTCTGGTAGTTCTGATTTCTCCCTTGATTTCTACCTCCTCTTCTTCCTCTACCTCTTCCTTGGTGACCTCGGCCGTGCTGGCCGCCTCCTCTTCCTGAACTTTCCCCAAAGTTCAACTGGGTCTGGAGTGCTTTTCCCAAGCCACTTGCTTCTTCATCATCCTGCAACATCCTGTACTCATGAGCTTGCAAAGAGCCTACAAGCTCATCCACGGCCATCTCGGTGAGGTCCTTCGACTCTTCAATCGCCACCACTATATGACGGAACTTCTTGGCCATAGATCTCAGCAACTTCTCCATGAAGCTCACATCCTCGATTGTCTCCCCATTTCTCTTCATCTCGTTTGTGAGCGTCCGCAGACGAGTCACATAGTCACCGACCTTCTCGGTGCTTTGCATCTTGGTTACTTCATACTCCGCACGGAGGGACTGCAACTTCACCTTCTTAGCCTTCTCAACCCCTTGCATGGAGCGTTGCAACACCTCCCATGCTTCCTTAGAGGTCCTCGCGTCTGAGATCTTCTCGAAGGTTGCTTCGTCAACCCCTTGGTATAACAAGAACAGTGCTTTCTTGTCAGCCTTCCTTGCTTCTCTAAGTGTTGTCTTCTGAGCGTTAGTCAACGCCGCCTCTGCTTCAGCAGTAAGCTCAGTATAGCCATTGTTCACTATATCCCATAGTTCTTTGGAGGCGAGTAACACTCGCATCTGTATGCTCCAATTCCCATAATTGGTCTTCGTCAACTTGGGGACTTGCCCCGGCATAGCTCCACCCATCTCCATGGCTTCTACTCCTCAAACATTCCGAGTCACCGCAAGGTTTGTAACCTCCCTCTGATACCACTTGTCGGAAGCGCGACCTCTCTCGGCACACGTCCACCTCTTCTCGAACACTCCTCCGGTAAGCACACGACCACTCGCACACACTCCCTTCCTTCGGCGAGCACTACCTCCTTGTCGAGCACTCTCCACGCCGAGCACGCACACCGCACTACTCGCGAGATCTCCACTACGCAACTCACTTCACTCATGCGAGCTCCACCTCACCTCACCGGCGAGATGCACCACCCCTTGGCGAGACACAGCTCACGCGAGCACCACACCTACTACTAGTTTTCGGCGAGCACCTCCAACCTCAACACTACGACGAGCGCAACTCTACTCCGGCGAGGCAAAGTAAAACCACCAAATTCTCTCTCCGCAATAAATGCGGGACACCGTCTCTCCTAATAATTAATTCAAAATACATAAATATATATAAAACACCAAAGTTGACCCGGTCAACCAAGTCAAAACCAACAGTTTTAGTTATGTTCCTGTGAGCTTGGACAAAACGCCACTTCATAGAACATATGTTTGGCATGACAACGGTTATGGCGGCCACCAAGAAAAGAAAATTATTTTTGAACATAGAAGTGGATGTAGTACTTCAGGTGAGGTCGGGAGTTTATGAACCGCGGTTCATATGCGGCTTTCACAATTGCGGCTTTCATAGTCTATTTGTCTATTTGTCCATTTTCAGGGATGTGATGGATCAATTCTTCTTGATGACACCCCAACATTCATCGGTGAGAAGAACGCCTTTCCCAATCAAAACTCTGCTCGAGGTTTTGAGGTCATCGACGAGATAAAATCTATTGTGGAGGGGTATTGCAAAGCCACTGTGTCATGTGCCGATATTTTAGCCCTTGCATCTCGCGATGGTGTTGTTTTGGTATGCATGTGTATTGAGAATATAGCTTTATATCGATAAATTTATATAGTCTAATGTACTTGATAGTATAAATCATTACTCTAACATCATAACATATGGGCTACCCCAATAACTTAGTGCTACTCCCAATGTTAGATGTAACATTAGGAAACTAAACTTACATGGTGCATTTAATATATATGTAGGCACCTTTCATTATTGTAGATTGGATGCTTAGGCCAAATTTAATAATCATGTGACACCGCATGCATATTAGATTATGAAGCCTTAAAAGGATTACTTTGATGCAGCTGGGCGGCCCATCGTGGCCGGTGGGGCTTGGTCGCGGCAAACAGCAACCTTCCTGCTCCAAGCTCGAGTATCTCCACACTCATCTCTGCCTTCGCCGCAAAGAACATGAGCCCCCGCGACATGACCGCCCTCTCCGGAGCCCACACCATCGGGCAGGCGCGCTGCACCACTTTCCGCTCCCACATCTACAACGACAACAACATTGATCCCAGTTTTGCCGCCCTTCGGAAGAAAAACTGCCCCTCCTCCGGCGGCGATGACAACTTGGCCCCGCTGGACTTGCAGAGCCCCACCGGTTTGGAACTGATTACTACCAGGACTTGGTTAGTCATCGCGGGCTGTTACATTCGGACCAGGAACTCTTCAACAATGGCACTCAGGATTCGTTGGTGAGGCAGTACAGTAGAAACAGCCGCTTGTTCTTCCGTGACTTTGCTGCGGCGATGGTGAAGATGGGATCTCTAAGACCTCCAACGGGGACTAATGGTCAGATCCGTTTGAACTGCAGAAAGCTGAATTAATTAGCTCCAATAAATTAAAATGGTTTTTTACTTGATATCGTAATGTATTCAAATATATATATGATCATGCGTTTGTGTCGATCTGTCTGTTCGCTTTGTTCTTTCATGAACAATAATATGTTTATTGTGTCATTAACATTTCAATTAGAATTGGGATACGCGAAAATCAGTGTTATAATTATTTGCTTGAACTCTACTCGCTCCAAATATTTTAGGGTCTCTTTTTTCAGATTCCAAAGCATGCACCAACAATATGCTCTAATTTTAGCAATGGGGTAACAAAAGTGTTAGGGTCTGTTTGTTTCAGCGGTGATAGTTGGAGCGGTGGGAATGAGAATGTTGACAATGGAGCGGTGTGAAATAGAGAAGGGTGGCTGCGGTTTTAATAAAAGCCAAAAATGGCATTTTGGAGTGGTAGCGGTGAGAATTGGAGGTTTACCAAATATTGTTTTAGCAACGGAGATGAAGCAAAAATGCTCAAACAAACAGAGCCTTAATTTTCTCAAGGAATTGTGGTTTCAACCCTCATTTTTTGTATGCTTTAGTTTTAATCAAACAAATCAGATAATCTCTATTTCATGCATGTTTATACATTTTCTTACCGCCTTAGGAACCACTTAGCTTCGATCCCTAGGAATTTTCATAGTGATTTCTTCCTTAGTATGAGAAGCTCTAAGGCTATAATTTTTGAGAAAACACCTTCTTAGACATCTTTAAAGGGAGATCACTTAGTTGCGAACAAGTTATTCAATTTGTTAAGAAACTAAGGCTTCATTTGGCGCTGGTTATTTGCTCCGTTGAGTTGGGTCAAAAATGACATTATCATAGATTGTATGTTTGGCATGATGGCTTATAGAAATATGAGAAGACTTGAGAGCACATGCGTCCACAAAAGGTTTGATGGTTTTACTTGGTTTTATTGATCAAAAAAGGTGTAGTATTACAGACCAGAACAACTCTTTATATAGGCTATATTTTTACAAAAGGGAGAGGCAGTGCAAAGATAAACATGCTTGATATTTTACAATATTCTAATACAGATTTTGTCCTACAGTTTAATTCTTCTAGATAGCTGCGGTTGTCCTTCTGGTCAAATAGAGAGAGCTTCTTATCTTCTTCCTTGGCTTTGGCTTTATGCGGCTTAGGTCATCATCCGCCTTTAAGTCGCAAAGCTTTAACACCCATCTTTGCTCGCAAACTTGTAAACCTAAGTCGATTCAAAGGCTTTGTGAGTATATCTGCTATTTGTTCTTCCGTCGGACAATGAAGTACATCAAGAGTGTCGTTAGCGACTTGATCACGAATAAAATGAAAACGCAGATCAATATGTTTACTTTTGCGTTCAATGATGGGGGTTTTCGTGAGAAAGATGGTAGATCCATTGTCACAGAAGAGAGTTGTAGGTTTTAGTTCCTCTTTTCCTTTGATTTCTCCCAGGATCGACGAAGCCAGAGACATTCACAACTGGCAGTGCTGAGTGCCATGTACTCTGCCTCTGTCGTGGATAAGGCAGCAGTAGGTTGTTTGCGAACGCCCCAAGCGATATGTTTAAATCCAAGAAGGAAGAGGTACCCACTGGTACTTTTTCGATCGTCGATGCTTGCTCCCCAATCTGAATCTACATAGCCACATAAATCTGAATTTGTTTCACCAATATATGTGATACCATAATATTGTGTTCCTTTTAAATATCGCAGGATGCGATGAACCACAAGCAAATGGCTTTTAGAGGGCATATGTGTATAACAGACGGCTCTATTGACCGCATTCACAATGCCTGGTCAAGTGTTGGTAATATATATGAGTGAGCATACAATTGATCGATAATTAGTTGCATTCACATCTTCTTCTTCTTCATTCTCTTTACTGAGTTCTTCTCCTGTGGCCATTGGTGTTAAGGAAGCATTACATTGATCAAATTGCGTTCTTGTTAAGAGATGAACAACAAATTTGTGTTGGGAAACACAAATGCAAGAAGGTGATTACTGCACCTGTAGTCCCAAAAAAATACTTCAACACCCCCAAATCTGTCATAGCATATTGAGTGTGCATTGCTTGTCGAAACTCATTTATCATGGTAAGAGAGGTTCCTGTCACAAGCATATCATCTACATATAATCCAATAAGGATTTGATCACTGCCTTGCATTCTTAAGTATAAGGAAGGTTCATTTGCACATCGACTAAATTATAGTTATGGAACTATCACCTAGAAGGGGGGGGGGGATTAGGTGATATGCCTGTTTTTGAATTTTATGCACAAGAGCTTAATCTTTTTTATTACAGAGCACCAAGAAATCACAGAAACACCACACACACAAAAACAACAGATGTATAGTGGTTCCTCAAGACAAGGTGTCTTGAGTAGTCCACTCTCCCTCTACGCCTTTCTAGCCGTGTGCTAGGGTCGGCAAACTCCACTAAATACTCAGGTCCGCAAGCCTTACAAACTCAAGCCGGCAAGCCTTACAAACTGAGGCCCTCAAGCCCTACACTCAGGCCCTCAAGCCCAACAAATCTCAGGCCCTCAAGCCCTACAAAAGCTCAGGCCCTCAAGCCCAACAAGACTCAGGCCCTCAAGCCCTACAATGCTCAGGCCCTCAAGCCCTACAAAGCAATAGAGAAATAGTACAAGAACTTTCTTTAGCCGGATGGAGATTGGCTTCTTGGACTTGAAGAGAGTGCTTTTGATCTTTCCTTGGACAACACAGACTTCTCTTCAATCTTTTCTGGAACACTTCTCATTAGCTGATATTGCTAGAAAAAAACTTAGAGAACTTGATGAAGATTTTGTTGTTCTCTGGTTCTTGTTCCTTCTTCTCGCAGCTATATTACTTTCTATTGAAAAGTTTGCGAGTCTTCTCTATATTTTTTAATTAGGGCAGGCACTTATTCCCTTTATATCTCTGAGGAGCCTGCTAACAGTCTCCTAGAATGTACCGTAAGTGTCCAGAGCCCAATCCTTAATGACACGCATTGATTGGACCATCATGCGACGACATTAAATGCAGACAACGCGATTTGAAATGTCTTGACCTGTCTCGACGATATTTGCAACGTCTCGACTACATATCTTGTCGTTACGATGATCCATCTTGGACTTGGACAAATCTTCAAGTCTTCTCTAGAGAATGATATCTCGACGATACTTGATATCATAGCTCCACTTGCACTTACGACGATATGAAGATATCGTCGTAATCTTGTTGGTAACTTCTGGTCTTCTCGACAATGTCATTGAAACCATACTGTCTTTTCGGCGATATCGTCTTGATCATTCTTACTTCTCGTCGATATTATTTTGATCATTTCGACGATAACCCATTTGTATTCTATCGTCTGCCTTTACAGATCCTTTCTTAGTCTTCTCAATGACAAGACTTCTTTACAACGATGTCGTCGACACTCCCGAATTATTTGACTTAAGTCTTTCCACGATATCGTCGTGTGATACAGATTGACACGTGATGTAGGGGTACCGTGACGACGTGGACGTTACGATAACGGAACAAACATTCATCACAGAGCATAAAATAACATGGAGGGATCCGACCAAAAACGAACGAAAAGGGGTCGGTTGGCTCTCCAAATCCGAAAGATAAAAATATGCGGGACTCGATACAACGTCCTTAGGACCAACCTCTCCAACAAGCACACAACTCACCGTAAGCCGGACTCGATACAACGTCCTTAAGACCTACCTCTCCAACAAACACACAACTCACCGCACCTACACAAGCATCTATTCCATCAATCGATTCATTTCAAAACGCAGCGGCAATTTTCTTGGAGCGGTGGTAAACATTCAAGCGGCGATAAAGCGTTAGTTGTGATTAACTCCCTTGTTAGCGCCAAGTGCGCCAATCTTGGAGAGCAAATCAAGGCTAGGCCAAGTTTCGCTCCCGCACCGGATCTACCCGATCCGAACAACAAGAGATTCAATAACAACACTTAGATTTCAGATTTTTGCAAGCGAGAAAATTAAAGCCCCGGATAAAACGATTCGACAAAAACCTCCACAAACTAAGCGTAGAAAGAATCACTAGCAAGGAGAGGGGTTACCCAACCAAGAAGATGAACACACAAGATAAGGTGGGAGAATCTCTTTCTCCACGGTTCCACCGGCGTCGCACCGAACGGAGAAGCACCCTTTCTTCATTGGAGTCGCACCGCGGAAGTTTCGCCGGAGTCGCACCGAAGAGGATGGAGGGAGGCGGCCTTGGAGTCACACCAAGAGAGGGGGGCGGCGGCAAGGAGGTTTCCTCCTCTTGGCCGAAATCTCTAAGGGGGAGATTAGGTTTTCTTTTGGTCTTCAATATTCTATTCCCTCTCATCAAGGCCTCCTTAAATAGGAGTTACAAAAAAATCTTAACCATCCAAGATGGAGATGAAATCTCATCCACCCGTATGGTTAAATACACACCAAAATAAAATAAAGAGTTCAAAATTAAAATTACAACCATTTTAATGAATATAAAATTATCATCAAGCATGAAATAATTTAATATTCATTAATATAAAATAAAAGTGCATAAATAAAAGTGCATAAATAAACTTTAAATTTTCACGGCAGTTTTGGCACGCCGCGGGCGGAGATTGTAACGCGGACTTCCTTCTGCATCATCATTGCACCTCAGATCTTTGTGTCGCAGTGCCTCGGCAACCGGGTCATCATCAAGGAGTGTCGGAGGGGCCGCGCCATCAATCCTCCCCCACTCAAAATCACGTATCTCCGATGCGTGGTCCGAGAGATAGCGGCGGAGAAGCTCGGCGTTCAAACGTTGAAGCTCTGTCGCGTGTACCCAAGAGTCGTCTAAGGGAGGGCGGTCACGCCAATGGATGAGGAAGCGATAGGTAGCACCATCAGGAGTAGCAAGTGGCTCAGTAGCAGGAATCACATCTGGAGTGAGCAACGTCTTGGGGAACCTGGGAAACACGTCAGCAGTAGGAATAAAGCCAGACAACGTACCATCCGATGTTATACCTGTGGGGACCGAAGGAGTGAGATCATCCGAACTGCCACTCCCCAACCCATTAGAATTTTTAGTGGAGGGAGAAGACGACAAAGAGTCCAACTCATGCGGAGGCGAAACAAACGGCGTCAAGTCCGAAACATTAAAAATAGGGGATATACCCCAATCAGCCGGCAAATCTAACGCGAAAGCTTTGTCACCTAGCTTCTTTATAATCTGAAAAGGGCCGGCACGCTTTGGTGCTAACTTTTTAACGGTGCCAGTTAGCATTCGTTCGGGAACTAACCGTACTAAAACCAGATCGCCGACTTTAAAGTGTGACACCCTCCTATGTAAATTAGCGTGCATTCGATAAGACTCGTATTGATCGGTCAAGGTAGCTCGTATACGTGCATGTAAGTCATGAATATGTTGGGCGAAGGATTGTGCGAAATGACTTGTCTTGTACGTTGGGGGCAACGGAACCAAGTCAAGAGGCACATGGGCCTTGTACCCGTGAACAATCTCGTTCGGAACACCCACTAGTGCATTATAAAATTTTAAATCCAAGTTCATCGTAGGATGGGTAGTCGCACGAACTATAGCAGCGGGGTCTTTGGGAGATAAGAATGTTAAAAAGTTCATAACTTCGTTCCCAAGACTAGGTTCAAAAATGCTAACACTCCCAAAGGGAGTGGTATCGGGGGCACGAAGCCTAGGACGATCCCAAAATTTATGGTCAACTAGCATAGGAAGGACAACCCAACGAAACCACTCATCTCGTCCCGCGGTGGTAACGGGTTCCATACCATACTTCAAGGTCGGGACCGAAGTAGGGGGGACCCAAGAAACCATAAATGGGTGACGGTTCAACGGGGGAGCTAACACTAGCATGTGGTCCACTAGTGCAGAGAGTGTACCCACACAACTACTGCCAACAGATAACGGATTGGACCACTTGTCCTCCCCACTAGAAGACACATGAAACTCACTAGCCCTAATCCCGCTATCAAGAGTGTGAGGGGCTAGAAAGGGTCGCCCCATCTCCTCGGCTTTCTCACCAACATCAGCAGAATCACTCGGCTCTTTCTAAGAATTTTTAACAACCTTCGGCATGATCTCGGGATGACCAACAGGAGGCTCCCTAAAGATAATGGGATCAAGTAAAGGTTGACTAATCAGGGCAACCTCAGTCTCAGACACTAAGCCAATCGTGGGAGTGTCAACATGGACAATATGGCCTATGGGCAGGCTAGGACTAACCAGACCAGCCTCGGGTTTAACGGCTAGGCATAACATGTTCGTTTCTGAGTGGCTAATACAGTCGATAGGCTGATTTTGACTAGTGGTGTCAACATCCCTTTTCATTGCTAAGCATAGGGGTGTCGACTCAGCAGGGCTACAAATGTCCCCAGATGGGACCGATGGCTTCGTAGGCGGAGTGGACCTAAGAGATATAAGCCGACCGTGATGCATGAAGTCTAAGGTGTCATCGCGATCATCGTATATAATATCATGGATAGCAAGCCAAGGGTGTCCTAACAACACATGAAAGTCCTTCATAGGAAGAACATCACACCAAATATGCTCAGAATAGGCTTTAATTGTGAGGGGCACCAAACATCGTTGGGACACAAAAGTAACACTCTCATCAGGACACACAAGGTGGTATGGGCAAGGATGTGGCTCGGTGGTCACCAACATCCTAGACACCGCGTTCTCCGTTATAGCGTTCGTATGACAGACGCTATCAACGACCAACCTGCACCACTTCTCACCGTGCTTAAAGTTTAAACGAAATTGATGTGCTAGATCACGGCTAAACCTTGTCGTTGTAGGTTCATGGAATGGGTCTCTAGTCCCATGACGGAATTTAGTGAACTCCATCGGGTCCGAACCCATATGGGAGTAGTGCGGGGACAGCCCCATTCCTAAAGTTGTGCTCATAGGCTAGGGGTAGGCAAATCTGACTACAATTTTATAGAAACGTAATTTTATTCCCGCCTGTTAACTAGGGTAAATTAAGATTTTTTTTTTTTATTTTAATGCTGACAATAGAGTGAGGATTGACTTTTTTTTATTGATTTTCGACAAAAATTTCAGATTTCAGACCGCTATTCGCACACCACCTGGACAGAATTACGACGTTTCCAATTTTCAGGCCGACCTAACGAGGACGAATCGAAAAAGTTTCAGTTTTAATGTTGCTGGAAATATATGCAGGAAGCTACAGAAAAAGTTTCAGATTTTTTTGACAAGTTTTAAATTTCTGAGATTTTACTAAACGCAGACCAATCCGAAAATTTTCAGATTTTCTTATTGATTAGAACAACCAACAAGGATCGCAGCGAGGATGTTTGCAACGTGGGAGTTGAAACGACCGGCTTTGATACCAAATTGATGTAGGGGTACCGTGACGACGTGCACGTTACGATAACGGAACAAACATTCATCACAGAGCATAAAATAACATGGAGGGATCCCACAAAAAACGAACGAAAAGGGGTCGGTTGGCTCTCCAAATCCGAAAGATAAAAATATGCGGGACTCGATACAACGTCCTTAGGACCTACCTCTCGAACAAGCACACAACTCACCGTAAGCCGGACACGATACAACGTCCTTAAGACCTACCTCTCCAACAAGCACACAACTCACCGCACCTACACAAGCATCTATTCCATCAATCGATTCATTTCAAAACGCAGCGGCAATTTTCTTGGAGCGGTGGTAAACATTCAAGCGGCGATAAAGCGTTAGTTAAGATTAACCCCTTGTTAGCGCCAAGTGCGCCAATCTTGGAGAGCAAATCAAGGCTAGGCCAAATTTCGCTCCGGCACCGGATCTACCCGATCCGAACAACAAGAGATTCAATAACAACACTTAGATTTCAGATGTTTGCAAGCGAGAAAATTAAAGCCCCGGATAAAACGATTCGACAAAAACCTCCACAAACTAAGCGTAGAAAGAATCACTAGCAAGGAGAGGGGTTACCCAACCAAGAAGATGAACACACAAGATAAGGTGGGAGAATCTCTCTCTCCACGGTTCCACCGGCGTCGCACCGAACGGAGAAGCACCCTTTCTTCCTTGGAGTCGCACCGCGGAAGTCTCGCTGGAGTCGCACCGCGGAAGTCTCGCCGGAGTGGCACCGAAGAGGATGGAGGGAGGCAGCCTTGGAGTCACACCAAGAGAGGGGTGCGGCGGCAAGGAGGTTTCCTCCTCTTGGCCGAAATCTCTAAGGGGGGAGATTAGGTTTTCTTTTGGTCTTCAATATTCTATTCCCTCTCATCAAGGCCTCCTTAAATAGGAGTTACAACAAAATCTTAACCATCCAAGATGGAGATGAAATCTCATCCACCCGTATGGTTAAATACACACCAAAATAAAATAAAGAGTTCAAAATTAAAATTACAACCATTTTAATGAATATAAAATTATCATCAAGCATGAAATAATTTAATATTCATTAATATAAAATAAAGTGCATAAATAAAAGTGCATAAATAAACTTTAAATTTTCACGGCAGTTTTGGCACGCCGCGGGCGGAGATTGTAACGCGGACTTCCTTCCGCATCATCATGGCACCTCAGATCTTTGTGTCGCAGCGCCTCGGCAACCGGGTCATCATCAAGGAGTGTCGGAGGGGCCGCGCCATCAACACGACGATATACAACTGGATTAATTCTTCTTGATCTTTACAACGATATTGTCGTGTAAGCTTTGCAGTCACAACGATATCGTCGAGTTGTCCATATCATTTCGACAAAAAATGTCATGATCCTTCAGCTTATCTCTGTATGCAATCTCGACGATGTACGAGTGTTTAATTCAACGTTATGTTCAGTCCTTCTCGCTGATATTATAATTAGTGGAATTTGAAAGGTACTAGACATATTGTTTAATCTCTGCAAACATATACTGAACAAACCATCAAATACATAATGCTTTTATCATTGACCTGAGCACTTCTTCAAATCAGGAATATTGCTGGGCACTGTTCCCAACAATCTCCCCCTATTTGAAGAAATCATAACTCATTCAATGGTAAATGTCATACACAGAAAAAGAATTAAGATTTAAGTAAATTTAACTTAGATTTATCTACTCAGCATCACATAAACAGAATGATCATTTTTGGATAACAATTAACGATCATTTGCCCATGCTATATTTAGACAAAACATCCTTTGATGGTTGCTTTCAAACTCTATTGTTGTTGCTGCCTTTGCCCTTTTGTTTCTGAAAGTGCACAGTGTGCCTCTAAGTATACTCTAGAGGGGGGGGGTGAATAGAGTTTTAAAATATTTCTATCATGTTTGTGTAAACACAATAAAAACAATAGGTATTATGCTCCAACAATTCCACACACAGAATAAAACTAGTGATGTTAAGTAAAGCAGAAAAATAGTAAATGACATGGGACAGCACAGAAACTTCACAACCAGAAGACACAAAGATTTTTTAGTGGTTCTCTAAAATGTGGGTAGTCCTCTCTTCTACCACCTGGTAGGAATGCACCATCTGTGCCCGAGTCTTTTGATAAGGAGACTCTTAGAACCACTGATCTTTTGATAAGGAGTTCATAAACCAACCAGATTTTTTGATAAGGAGATCTTGAACCAACCAGATCTTTTGATAAAGAGATCTTGAACCACTGAATCTTTTGGAAGAGGGAATCTTAAAACTCTGTTACAGTTAAGAATGAGAAGGAGAAAGAAGAAGGGAGAGGAAGAAGAATTATGTTCTCAGAATTCTTTTTTTAGCCTGTTTCAAGATCAGCTTCTATATTCTTTTACTGGATCTGTTGATGATGAACTCCTGCTTATGATTGAGATGATTTGCAGGAGCTATGATTGTCAGATCCTTTCTCTTCCTTCTGATTGAAATCTGGCAGCTATGTGATATTGATGAAGAGCAGTCTTCAGTTGTTCTGTTCTAAGAGGGAGAGAGCAGTTCTTGTTTTTCACTGTATTTTTCTCTATTATGGTTCCGGGAGGAAGAAGAAGAAGTGGAAGCCCTAAACGAAAAACTCAAGCCGATGGTGATGAATGTTATTTGTTTCTCTGTCTGCTCTGCCCTTTTATTGTCCCTCTTTAATTTGAATTTATTTTCTTTTCTGGTAGGTCCCGAAAAGGTATTTTGCCTGGTCAATTTCTCTTTCTTTCCTTCTTTAATTCATGACCCGTCCACCAACTGTATGCTTGTTTCCAAGAATGCTTTTCTGTCCTCTTTTAATTCTTCTTTCAATTTGAGGCAATAATTAAGCCGTTGGAGAACGGTCTTCAGTATTGTGGGCCATGAGAGAGGGTCCAAAATGACAGCTGAAAAGGTTTATTTTTCAGACTGAATTCGACGTAGCGTCGAGTCCTCTTTCTCTCTTATCAACGCACCTTCGAGTTCTTGTAAGAGCAGCTTCAAATTCATTCTTACTCTGGTTGAACTCTGCTAGTCGACGATGCGTCTATACCTTATCGACGTAACCGTCGAGTTGAAGGCTTGACTCTGAACTTCATTATCTGTGTCAAAATGAAATCGACGTTGCGTCGACTTTAGATGGCTTCGACAAATACTTCCTTCTGCGCTGAGTTGAAGAAGAAGCTGCGTCGACTTCTCAAGATACTTCGACAGGTCCTTGGCCTCTACGTCGATATACTTTCGATGTAACGTTGACTTGAATTACTTCGACAGAAGGGTTGGACCACTTAGACTTCTAGTCAGAGTAGCGTCGACATTAACTCGATATTGTGTCAATTTCTATTCGACGCAAATGTTAACTCTACCCAAATTGTGCTTCTCTTGATATGGTCTTGACACCCTAAGTTGAGTGTGACATCCTAAGACATCTAATGACCAGATTACCCTCATTATACAATGGGTAATTAAAACCTAAGAGATAAAATCACTTTTAGATAATTTGTTAAGTTAAATTCAAGGGTTTTTCCCAACAATCTCCCCCTATTTATCTTAACAAATTTTACATATTGTTCAAAGTGATTTTAGACAACTTTTGCATAAACAAAAAATATGTAAGATAGCATAGACACGGAGATACCAAAATAAATAGCTGAATAGGTTGGCAAAGAAGAAACATCTGATTAATTATCAATAAGTGCTTAACAGAGTTTACCCAATGAAAAAGTCTACTTCCTTCCTTTAAGAAAAGTAGATAGGTCCTCATAGACCATCCTAAATTTCCTTTCCACATATCTGAAGTTTGCAGGAGTGGCTTTCTCTGGATTCTTCTGTATTCTTTCATGACCTTTGAACAGTTTCTCCAAATCCACATCAGTATTAGGATGAACATCCTTGAGCGTGAAACCAAGACCAAACACTTTTGTTGTCATCAAATTTATGATTTCTAGATTTAAATCATCTGAATCAGGTTCATTATCAGGATTTGATTCATCAGCAGTTGCTTGTGCTTTCCCAGAGGTTGAAGCTTTTGTGAACATAATCTTCTTTTTCTTCTTCTCTTCAGGTGACTTTTCTCCTTTCTTTCTTTTCGGTGGAAGTTGTACTGCATCCTCTGGATTGCACCCAATACCTCCTCTGTGGAGTTTCCCTACTACCTCTAACATTTTGGCTTGGGGATTCTTTGCAGTATACTGTGTATGATCAAATCGAGTAGATCTAATTGGAATTGCTTTGACCAACTCTTCCTTTTCAACAACCTCTTTTCCTCTTTTTAAGATATCAATAAACCTATTTTTCTTATCTTAAAGCTCCTTTTGGGCTGCCTCATATTCATATCTTTCTCTATCGCCAATCTCCTCTAAAGCTCTGTCGAGCTCTGGATTAGTGTAAGTTTTCATTGTGTTCTCTGGAAATTCAATCCTTTCATACTTTTTGTAATAGGATTTATCTTTCGTGTACTCCTTCCTTTGTTTTTCTAAGTACCTCTCCCAATTAGGCAATCTTCCTCTTCCTCTACCTCTACCTCTATATGGAGGTCTCCCTCTGAAGACAGGTGCTGGAAGAATTGTTATAAGAATTGGAGCAGGTGGAGATGGAAGCTGAGTTGGAGGTAGAGATGGCAGCTGTGCTGAAGGAGGAAACTAAACTGAAGGAGACAACTGATCTGCAGCTGGATTAGGTGAAGCAGGATCCTGGTCAGTCATCTTGACTAGTGAGGGTGCTGTTGTGGAATCTTCAGAGGACACTCTGAATGCAAGAGCATCAGGAATGAGTCTTTCAATGTCTACCTGAAACTCCTCCAGAGTCTTTAAATAAACCCGATCATCTGAGATTAAAGAGATCTCCCCCTGAATTGAGGACTTTCCCTGTGCTGGTGGCAGGATCCTCGAAGAGGTTTAATCCCCCTGAGTTGCAAAATCCTGAAGCTGTAGCTTGAAAGAAACAACTGGCTCCCTTGCAGAAATAGAAGAAAGAGGAATTGATGTTGCTGTTGTGTATTCTGAGTCTTCAGGAGGCTCCCTGCTGATACATTTCTCCCGGTGCTTTATATCATTGAAAAATGATTTATAGCCATCTGCAGGCACGCCAATTAGCTTCAATTACTCATCAATGGCTTTGATTTCAAATGAAAGATCTTGCAACCTTCTGTGTTGGCCGCGCAGTTTGTGATAATATTCCTTGGAAAAGTCACGATATAGAGAGCTAAACTTTGATAACACCGTTTCGAGAGCAAGATTGACTGCTTCAATAACATCTTGTTGAAGCGACGAAGATGCCATTGAGATCTTGAGGGTACCTACACTAAAACAAGAGAGAGGGATTGTAACACCCCAAAGATCGTGGTTCAGCGAGGTAGGCGAAATGGTAGGGTTGCGCTCGGGATAGGCTCAAGATTCCAGATCAGGTCAATGCGCACGACCATTGTCCTCTTAGCGCACGACCAGTGAGCGTGCGCCAATGATCGTGCGTAACCCGCAAAGAATCGGAGTTCTGTCTCGGCATATGCGCACGACCATTGTCCTCTTCGCGCACGACCAGTGATCGTGCGCCAGCGATCGTGCGTTAATTCAGAAGAGAATCGAGTTCTGTCTTGGACAGTGCGCACGACCATTTCCCTCTTCGCGCACGACCAGTGATCGTGCGCCAGCGATCGTGCGCCCTGTTTATTCTGTTCCGCGATTTTGAGCGGAGAAGAAGATCGGACCGTCCAAATCTTTTGGGATTTGATCCAACGGCTAGGTTTAGTTGCGGGAGACCTTTAGGGCTGATGAGAGGGGGTTAAACCTCATATTCTCTAAGTCATTCTCTCTCCCAACCCTAGAGAAAGAAGGAGGAGCCAAGGAAGAAGAAGGGAGATTCCGCCATTGACGGAGCTCCGGAGCTCCGTTTCGCGAACCGTTTCCAGATCTGGAGAGTGCAGCCCGGTGCGGTCATTTCCCTCCGTCTAGAATCTCGGATCCATGGCGAAAAAGAACGCTCCTAGGGTAACGATTTCTTCTCCCGTTGTTTGGACTTGTCTTTTGTCCTCTCCTTCGTTTCTCTATGCTTGCATGAGGGATCCCTTTCACCAAATGGGTGAAGTGTAGGATTCCCTCAAGTTCTCCGGAACTCCGGGTCGATTGTGTCCGTCCCCGGCATATTGCATGTAGAAAATCCGGTAGTCGTGCGGATTTAGGCATTTTGTGTGAAGCCTATTCGTGGCCGTGAGCCCGAATCGGTGATGCTTGGATTGCGACGTTGCATTTAGGTTAAGCCTAGAATGCGTGCCGGAGAATGACTCCGTGAAATCATCTATAGTAGTGCGGGATTTAAGTGTAGGCGTCTTGTGAAGATCCTAACGAAAGCCCCATGCTTTGAGATTGGATGAAGGCAAACCTTCACCGTGAAATTGATGCGGAGCGTATTATACCTCCCCTTTTTGAATATTTGTGAAGCCTAGATCCTTGTGAAGGGATTAGGTGCGTAGCTTATATTTGTGTAGCACTTGAAGGTGCTAAACCCTTACGGGCCGAGGCGAAGCCGTACCCGCGTTGTGCGACAGATCGCGACGATTAGAGCACGGGCAAAGCTAAACCGAACCCGTTTCCATGCAGATCGGTAAGAGGTCCCTACCTCATGTAGCCGTGTGATCATGGGAGAGGTCGTGGAAGGTGGTTTACCTAGACCGACCAAAAGCTCTTTTTCCCACATAAGGCGATGGCCCTTATGGTGGAGTGTTTGTGGAATTGATGTTGTTAGCCTCATGCGGTTGTTTAGGAGGTTGCGGGGAACCTTTGGGTGAACCCAACCAACATCATGTGCATACCTAGGTTCCCTCCTTTTTGATGCTCAACCTAGAAGATTGAATGTGCTTGAAACCTCACCTTGTGTAGTTGCACTTTCTTTATGTTAGTACTTGTGCCGGTATGGCTTGCTTGCAGGGTAGAATCTCCGCCACCCCGGGAAAGGGGTGGGGTCGTTATAATTTGGTCAGCTGTGCTGACCGTTACCTTGTTTGCCACCGCTTGGTGGAATGTTCTTATGCAGGTGCAGGTGAGCCTAGCGGGAAATAGCGGGCGGTGGCCCTTTTGCTGAGTTGGCCCTTGAAGGCCAGCCTCCTTTTTAGCTTTCTCATGTATTGCCGGCCTGCGTGCCGATGTATGTTTTGGAGTTTTTGGTACATTTGCTAAATGTAAGGCCTTAAGGCCATAACTCTCTTTCTTGGTTTCATTCCTATGATAGTGGACAATTTTAATGGAAATGTTAAATCTTTATGCTTCCGCTAGTGTTTAGTATACTCTGTTGTAGTTTCTTTCTGTTTATCACCTTTTAACTCCTAGCTAGTGTGGTTAGTATGGCGTGGGGTCCCGGCCGGACCTACTGTTATATTATTCGTACTGGCAGGGTGTTACAATTTGGTATCGGACTTAAGGCGTCGATCCGTAGTTTAGCGAATTCGGGACGAATTCCTTTTAAGGGGTGGTGTGCACGGGATGTGCATTCACCTAAAACGACAAAAACTAATAAGAATGTCCACTTAGGAATGGGAAAACACTTGTTTGCGAAACCTGGGCGTTCCATGATTGTTGTTTGCTATGTTTTCAGTCACTAAATTGTGTCTTACACGATTATAGGCGACTAGAAGTGGTGCGGGGCCATCTCAACCCCGTAACACCGCTGAAAGTAGTGGGTCGGCTGAAGTGCCAGCGACCACTCCTCCTGCTGAGATGATCAGGTTAATCGCAGAAGTTGTCTTTGCGATGATCAATGCTCAACCGCAAAGGCTTGCACAGCCTGCTACGCCTAATACAGATGCGGCCCCGGTGATCGAACCTGCAGTGGAACCTGCGGCGGTGCAAAGGGTGGAGCGTCCGGTAGAGCGTGTAGTTGTTGCGCGAGCACGTGATCAACAGCTGCAACACTTTCTAAGCTTCCATCCTCCAACTTTCTCGGGGACCGGATCCCCAACGGAGGCGGAGGACTGGCTGTCAACGGTTAGGAAGATTCTAAGGGCGACAGCAACAGAAGAAGTTATGATGGTCACTTTAGCCACCTTCCTCCTTAACGGAGAGGCGGAGCGTTGGTGGGCTGAACAGGAAGTGCACAAGTTCGGAGGCAGGGAGATTACCGAGATCACGATAGCGGAGTTCTCAAAGTCTTTTCTTCAAAGGTATATTCCTTCTGCCCAACGCATTGCGTTGCAGAACCAGTTTCTGAAGTTAACTCAAGGCGACAGCTCAGTGGATGAGTACTTGCACGAGTTCACTAAACTGGGTCGTTATGCGGGGCCTATGATGGAAGACGAAGAGACAAAGATGAACAAGTACTATGAAGGTCTTCGGGACGAGTTGAGGCTGCTCCTTGCAGGCCCAATGACGTTAGGTTTCCAGGTGATGGTCCAAACTGCCAGATCCCTAGAATTGGACATGAAGAGGGTACAAGCAAAAGCCGTGGCAAAGAAACCTGAGTTTCATGTGCCGGTCTCTCAGTCTAAGTCAGAATTCAGAAAGAACAAAAGGAAGTTCAAACCGGCGGAGCAAACCCGCTCAAATGTTTCGGGAGCAACGACAGTGCGGAGCCCTATCACGTGTTTCACCTGCGGGAAGGTGGGACACAAGGCCGCAGTATGTCGAAGTGGTCCCCCAAAGACAGAGAATCGAGCTTTGGACTATGCTCGAGCTGCGGAAAAGGGTAAAGCTGCGGAGTCTTCGGCTTCCCAGCACATTACTCCGACTCAGCCGTGAGTCTACTCGCTTGGCCAGCAAGAAGCCATACGACAAGCTGATGTTGTCACAGGTATGAAATAAAAAAAAAACAAAATTAGCTTCTTCGTAGCTATTTGTGATTTTACCGTTGTGCAACTGTATGTTTCTTTTTGTGTGCAATTAGGTTTCGTCCTAATTTTCAACTATCCGGCGAGAGCTCTATTTGATACGGGTGCATTGCACTCTTTTCTGTCTGAGGACTTCGTGGTGCGAATCGGAGTGCCATCTACCTTCGTAGAGGATAGATTAGAAGTAGTGCTACCCAATGGATCTCGCATGTCTGCGGATAGGAAGAGCCGTGTGAAGGTGCAGATCGGAAATCAAGATTTCGATTTGGAAGCATCGTTGTTGCCGTTAGCTGAATTCGATGTGATCTTCGGCATGGACTGGCTCTCGGAGCAGCGGGCATGCATAGATTGCAATACAAAGGAGATCACTCTGGGAAGGGACACCGAAGGAGAAACCATGTTCGCCGGTATGCGAGGAGCGAGCAAGACGCTGATGTCTGCTCTCCAAGTGGTTAAGGCGGTGAGAAAAGGCGCCGAGTTGTTCTTCACCTTGTTGGAGGCTTCGGAGCCAAAGCCCAGGTTATGTGATGTCCCAGTTGTAGCAGAGTACGCCGACGTGTTTCCTAACGAACTCCCTGGGGCTCCGCCTCAGCGAGAGATCGATTTCTGTATCGAGTTGGTGCCAGGTGCCAAACCTGTGGCCCGCTCACCGTACCGGATAGCGCCAAAGGAATTGGCAGAGCTGAAGGTTCAATTGCAAGAGCTGCTAGAGCAAGGCTACGTACGTCCAAGTTCTTCGCCTTGGAGTGCACCGGTCCTCTTTGTGAAAAAGAAGGACGGGAGCTTGCGTCTATGTATCGATTATCGAGAGCTAAATAAGTTGACTGAGAAGAACCGATATCCGATTCCAAGAATCGATGATCTCTTCGACCAGCTGGTTGGGTCGACGGTATACTCCAAACTGGACCTAAGGTCCGGCTATTTCCAACTGCGGATTAGGGAATGTGACATTCCAAAGACAGCTTTCAGTACCCGCTTTGGGCACTATGAGTTCACGGTGATGCCGTTCGGTCTGTCCAATGCACCGTCGGTATTCATGGACTTAATGAACAGGACGTTCCGTGAGTATTTGGATCAATTTGTGATCGTCTTTATCGACGACATTTTGGTATACTCTCAATCTGAAGAGGAGCATGTAGGGCATCTGCACGCCGTTCTGAGCACCTTGAGGAAGAGTCAGCTATATGCCAAGTTCTCCAAGTGCGAGTTTTGGCTACCGTCAGTAGCATTCCTTGGTCACGTCGTTAGTGGAGATGGAATTGTGGTAGATCCGTCGAAGATAGAAGCGATCCGAGCCTGGCCTTTGTTGAAAAACGTAGCGGAAGTCCGAAGTTTCTTAGGACTTGCCGGCTATTATAGGCGCTTTGTGGAAAACTTCTCGAGGATTGCACTTCCTCTCACTAAATTGACTAGGAAAGATCATAAGTTCGTTTGGTCGCCCGAGTGCGCACGAGCTTTTGAAGAACTGAAGAGCCGTCTGACCACGGCGCCCATTCTATGCTCGCCATGTGGTACGGAAGGCTACGAAATTTATAGCGACGCCTCAGGAAGTGGTTTGGGTTGTGTCCTAGTGCAGTTCGGTAAGGTAATTGCCTACGGCTCCCGTCAGTTGAAAGCTCATGAGAGGAATTACCCGGTCCATGATTTGGAGCTAGCGGCCGTGATATTTGCTCTTAAGCTTTGGAGGCATTATTTGTATGGCGTGAAGATCGACATCTTTACCGACCACAAGAGCCTCAAGTACTTGCTAGATCAAAGGGAGTTGAATATGCGACAGAGGAGGTGGTTGGAGTTCCTTGGGGACTACACCTTCGACATCAAATATACTCCTGGAAAGGGAAATGTAGTTGCGGACGCGTTGAGTCGTCGGGCTCCCGCTCAAGCAAATTGGATTTTGATGCACGATGAGCGTCTAATCCGTGAGCTGGAAGAAATGGAGATCATTTGCGTTGATCGAAGAGCGTCTACTTCAGCATGCTTGAACTGGACGGAGGTTCAATACCACCTTGCCGACCGAGTTCGACAGGCATTGGAGCTGGATGAGAGCATGAAACGCTACAAAGCGGAAACCGTTGACGGGTTGAACGCTGATTTCTCTTTCGAAGATGGTCTTATGTGGAAGAATGGCAGATTGTGCGTCCCAAACGTTGGTACTCTACGGGAGGAATTGATGTACGAGGCTCATCATACCAAGTACTCTATCCACCCGGGGAGCACGAAAATGTACATGGACATGAAGAAACTTTTCTGGTGGCCGGGTATGAAGAAGGACATTGCCCTCTACGTGGCCAAGTGCAACACTTGCGCGTTGGTGAAGGTGGAATGTCAACGTCCCGGTGGATTTTTGAAGTCCTTGCCGATTCCGGAATGGAAGTTTGACGATATTTCGATGGATTTCGTGCACGGATTGCCGAGATCGCAGCATGGAAACGACGCCATCTGGGTGATCGTGGACAGACTGACAAAAGTATCGCATTTTATTCCGAACCGGAAGGATGATTCTGTAGAAAAGCTAGCGAAGCTCTATGTCGATAGTATTGTGCGGCTGCACGGTGTCCCTCGTAGCATCGTCAGCGATCGTGACGGGCGTTTCACATCGAAAGATTGGAGGCTTATCCATGAACTGTTGGGCACGAAATTGAAGTTCAGCACGACCTTCCACCCGCAAACGGATGGACAGACCGAGAGAACCAACAGGACTATGGAGGATATGCTCCGAATGTGCGCTCTAGATTTTGGAAAGAAGTGGGAAGATCATCTCTATATGATCAAATTCGCCTACAATAATAGCTACCAAGCCAGTATAAAGATGGCTCCTTTCGAGGCCCTCTATGGTAAGAAGTGTCGTACGCCGTTGTCTTGGGCAAAAACGGGCGATACTAAGCTATTAAAGCGAAAGGATGTTGAGGAAGCAACTTCGACGATCCGAACTATTCGGGAAAGGCTATTGATTGCCCAGGATAGGCAAGCAAAGTATTACAACGCCAAGCATAGGAACCTAGAGTTCACCGTCGGTGACCGGGTTTACTTGAAGATCAAACCGTTCAAAGGGGTATCAAGGATCCGACGCTTGAAAAAGCTCAGTCCAAGGTACTTAGGACCGTTTGAGATTGTGGAACGTGTTGGTGATGTGGCTTATCGGCTTGCACTATCTGCGGAGCTGAGCGGTCTGCACGACGTGTTTCACATTTCAGTTCTGAGGAAGGCAGTGCAAGAGCCTACTCATATCGTTGCGGTCGGCAAAGTGTCGGTGGATAGTGGGTTGTCGACGAAAGTCAAACCCTTACGCATCGAGGATACCGAGGTAAAGCAGTTGCGGAACAAGTCCATTCGGATGGTAAAGGTCCGGTGGGATAATTGCGGCCGAGAGGAGCTAACTTGGGAGAGAGAGCAAGCGATGCTTGCGGAGTACCCCGAGCTATTTCCCTCAGGTAAATTTTCTTTAAAAACTGTAATTTCCTGCTATTACTGTTTTCGAAATTTCGGGACGAAATTCTTTTAAGGGGGGTGGAGTTGTAACACCCCAAAGATCGTGGTTCAGCGAGGTAGGCGAAATGGTAGGGTTGCGCTCGGGATAGGCTCAAGATTCCAGATCAGGTCAATGCGCACGACCATTGTCCTCTTAGCGCACGACCAGTGAGCGTGCGCCAATGATCGTGCGTAACCCGCAAAGAATCGGAGTTCTGTCTCGGCATATGCGCACGACCATTGTCCTCTTCGCGCACGACCAGTGATCGTGCACCAGCGATCGTGCGTTAATTCAGAAGAGAATCGAGTTCTGTCTTGGACAGTGCGCACGACCATTTCCCTCTTCGCGCACGACCAGTGATCGTGCGCCAGCGATCGTGCGCCCTGTTTATTCTGTTCCGCGATTTTGAGCGGAGAAGAAGATTGGACCGTCCAAATCTTTTGGGATTTGATCCAACGGCTAGGTTTAGTTGCGGGAGACCTTTAGGGCTGATGAGAGGGGGTTAAACCTCATATTCTCTAAGTCATTCTCTCTCCCAACCCTAGAGAAAGAAGGAGGAGCCAAGGAAGAAGAAGGGAGATTCCGCCATTGACGGAGCTCCAGAGCTCCGTTTCGCGAACCGTTTCCAGAT
This sequence comes from Dactylorhiza incarnata, assembly GCA_033032865.1. Classification (NCBI taxonomy): domain Eukaryota; kingdom Viridiplantae; phylum Streptophyta; class Magnoliopsida; order Asparagales; family Orchidaceae; genus Dactylorhiza; species Dactylorhiza incarnata. The sequence goes on from JAWHQI010000015.1 coordinate 12,647,544, forward strand.
CTGGAGAGTGCAGCCCGGTGCGGTCATTTCCCTCCGTTTAGAGTCTCGGATCCATGGCGAAAAAGAACGCTCCTAGGGTAACGATTTCTTCTCCCGTTGTTTGGACTTGTCTTTTGTCCTCTCCTTCGTTTCTCTATGCTTGCATGAGGGATCCCTTTCACCAAATGGGTGAAGTGTAGGATTCCCTCAAGTTCTCCGGAACTCCGGGTCGATTGTGTCCGTCCCCGGCATATTGCATGTAGAAAATCCGGTAGTCGTGCGGATTTAGGCATTTTGTGTGAAGCCTATTCGTGGCCGTGAGCCCGAATCGGTGATGCTTGGATTGCGACGTTGCATTTAGGTTAAGCCTAGAATGCGTGCCGGAGAATGACTCCGTGAAATCATCTATAGTAGTGCGGGATTTAAGTGTAGGCGTCTTGTGAAGATCCTAACGAAAGCCCCATGCTTTGAGATTGGATGAAGGCAAACCTTCACCGCGAAATTGATGCGGAGCGTATTATACCTCCCCTTTTTGAATATTTGTGAAGCCTAGATCCTTGTGAAGGGATTAGGTGCGTAGCTTATATTTGTGTAGCACTTGAAGGTGCTAAACCCTTACGGGCCGAGGCGAAGCCGTACCCGCGTCGTGCGACAGATCGCGACGATTAGAGCACGGGCAAAGCTAAACCGAACCCGTTTCCATGCAGATCGGTAAGAGGTCCCTACCTCATGTAGCCGTGTGATCATGGGAGAGGTCGTGGAAGGTGGTTTACCTAGACCGACCAAAAGCTCTTTTTCTCACATAAGGCGATGGCCCTTATGGTGGAGTGTTTGTGGAATTGATGTTGTTAGCCTCATGCGGTTGTTTAGGAGGTTGCGGGGAACCTTCGGGTGAACCCAACCAACATCATGTGCATACCTAGGTTCCCTCCTTTTTGATGCTCAACCTAGAAGATTGAATGTGCTTGAAACCTCACCTTGTGTAGTTGCACTTTCTTTATGTTAGTACTTGTGCTGGTATGGCTTGCTTGCAGGGTAGAATCTCCGCCACCCCGGGAAAGGGGTGGGGTCGTTATAATTTGGTCAGCTGTGCTGACCGTTACCTTGTTTGCCACCGCTTGGTGGAATGTTCTTATGCAGGTGCAGGTGAGCCTAGCGGGAAATAGCGGGCGGTGGCCCTTTTGCTGAGTTGGCCCTTGAAGGCCAGCCTCCTTTTTAGCTTTCTCATGTATTGCCGGCCTGCGTGCCGATGTATGTTTTGGAGTTTTTGGTACATTTGCTAAATGTAAGGCCTTAAGGCCATAACTCTCTTTCTTGGTTTCATTCCTATGATAGTGGACAATTCTAATGGAAATGTTAAATCTTTATGCTTCCGCTAGTGTTTAGTATACTCTGTTGTAGTTTCTTTCTGTTTATCACCTTTTAACTCCTAGCTAGTGTGGTTAGTATGGCGTGGGGTCCCGGCCGGACCTACTGTTATATTATTCGTACTGGCAGGGTGTTACAGGGACGAAGAGAGGAAAATGGAATAGAGCAATATGGAGAGGATTCGAAAAGCACAAAAGAATCAAACGCATAAGTTGCTTTGAGTAGATGAATCGTCGCAACTAAGGGTTTTATTCAAAGCAACGTCGAAAAGAGCTGAATTCAGCATGTCAAAACATGTCAATGCGCGCGATCTGTCAAATCGACGGAGCGTCGAGTTGAAGTCGACGTGGCTTCGAAATATATTCATCAATGATGATGTCGACATAAGCGTCGATAAGTATTCGACGTTACATCGAGTGCTATTCGAATGATCAATCCCAGAGAGCTCTCGAAGCTAACGTCGAGTAGAAGTCGACTGTACATTGATTTGAATTCGACGCAGCTCTGATTTAAATAGTTATAATTTTCTTTAAATTCTTGCTATTTTTTCCAGCAATAATTTTCTATTGAAAATAGGTATTTATACATAATAAGAGGGACCTAAAAAGCTCCATCAAGCATACCTAGTGCATTGATGAAGAACTTGTGCTTACTTTCATCAAGATGCTTAGTGAAGATGTCAGCCCTTTGAGTGTCAGTAGATATGTAGTGAAGGTTGATCTTACCCTTCTCTACATTGTCTCTGAGAAAGTGGTGTCTTAGCTGTATGTGCTTAGTTCTACTATGGAAAACAGGATTGTAAGCAATTAAAATAGCACTAGAACTATCACAATAAATTGTGGAATTGTCAAGGGAAAAGTTGTAGTCCAACAGCTGATTTTGCATCCACAAAATTTGTGAACAGCAGCTTCCTGCAGCTATATACTCAGCTTCAGCTATAGAAGTGGAGACTGTGGTTTGCTTCTTGCTAAACCATGAGATCAGCTAGCAACCAGAAACTGACATGTTCCTGAAGTGCTTTTTCTATCCAGCCTGCATCCAGCATAGTCTGCATCTGAATATCCGACTAATTCAAATCCAGATTCAGCTGGATACCATAAGCCAAGCTCAGGAGTACCCTTCAGATATCTGAGAATTCTTTTGACAAAACTCATGTGGGATTCCTTTGGGTCAACCTGAAATTTTGCATAAATACATATAACAAACATTATATCAGGTCTGCTAGCTGTTAGATAGAGAAGAGAGTCAATGGCTGCTCTGTAAGTCTTTGGATCAAAGGACTTGCCCTGTTCATCTCTATCTAAAACAGCATTAGTTGCCATATGAGTTTTCATAATAGAGGCATCCTCCATACCAAACCTCTTAATGAGTTCTCTGGTATATTTGGATTGAGATATAAAAATGGCATCTTGATTTTTTCTGACTTTGAGACCAAGAAAATAGGATAATTCCCCCATACTACTCATTTCAAATCTTGACTACATTAGGTAAGAAAACCTTTTACATTAAGATTGATTTGTGGATCCAAATATAATATCATCTACATATATTTGTACAAGTAGTAGCTGATTCTTATGTGCTCTTGTGAAGAGGGTTTGATCCATGCACCTTTCCTCTTTCAAATTTGTATTCCAGGAGAAAAGTGGATAAGGTCTCATACCAAGCTCTTGGAGCTTGCTTGAGGCCATATAGTGCTTTATCTAGCTTATACACATAAGAGGGAAAAGTTGGATTGACAAAACCTGGTAGCTACTCCACATACACCTCTTCTTGAAGTTTTCCATTGAGAAATGCACTCTTGACATCTGTCACAACCCGCATTTTCCCACGAATATAATACATATTATCAGAGAAAGGGGAAAATACGTGTCGTGATGTCACGCCTGCAGGAGACGACTACAGACGCTTAGGCAACACTCCTTGCGATAATTTTATAAAAGACATATATGTGTTCGGATTAAAAGAGAGATTTTCTTTCATTTTAGCTTAAGACCGCGTCCCTCGGTCTGGTGGATCATCTAGTCCACAAGTAGAAATCTATACATACGTAGCGGAAAATAGGTTTGTTTTTAGCCTACATGAGCATGAAAATAAACATCCAGAAATGATATGCACATATCTATGCTTAGTATAGTAAGAAAGGATTTTCTACGATTTTCAAAATATGTGACATTTATTAAAAATCATGATATGCAAGGTTGACATTTTTATATCAATAAAGTATTTAATGCATCCTAGCATAAAGATTCTCAGGGAGCAAGTAGATAAACAACCCAAAAGTAACAACAATACTACTAGAAAGTGATCTAAAGATAAAAGCCATACGGGCGCCAACAACTGACACAAACCCGCAGGGAAGAAGGAAAACAACAAAAAGAACGGCCTCTTACCTAGAAGAGGGGAAGGGCCTCGACAGGAGACCTGAACGACGCTGCTCTAACACCTGCGACAGCTAAAGACCTGAACCTGAGACATTCATAAGAAAAGAATGCCTCAGCCCAAAAGGGTGCAAGAAAACCAAGATTAGCAATAAGAGAAATAAGAGAGTGCAGAAAAGAAAACTAAGCAGATAAATATCTATAATCTTACAACAACCCGAGCCAGCTCAAACGAGTGCACTCAGTAAGAAGAAAAGTCTGCACCAGAAGGTAATAGTCAACACAATCAAAGCCCACCACGTGTCCGCCATTACGGCTCAGAGGTGATGGTCATACATATAATATCATAATACACATATATAAGCATATGTGCTTAAGAACTTGAGACTGATCAGCTCGAGGGAAAAGCGTCCCCCAAAAGAAGGTACTGCGACGGTGGTATCTTCCACTAACGCCCGCAGCCCAAAACCGGGCCGTGGTCCTTTATCCACTGCCACCCAAAAACCAAATCCGGGTGGTGGTACTCTATCCACTGCCACCCAAAACCACCCACCGTGCAAGGCTTAAGACAAAGGTTCTAAATAATCAAATTAAGTTTCAATTAAGACACGGAACGTAACCCGAGATATCAACACCATAACACCCCAATGATAGAGTCACAAAGAAATAAACACTACTCAACGATTCATTTGAAAACACTTGGCGAGTCCAAACTTGACTCCCAACGAACTTCTCATAACAATACGACGAATAAGGCACGAAACAATACCATAACCAGTCACCAATCAAATACCGGACAAATCAAAGAATAAAGCATAGCTTCATCTAAAAAGTCTCAACGAAAAGACTAAAATGCTTAATAACATCGCTTAAGATACCCGGGATCACCCGACGAAAGAACATATAATATATGAGGAAACAATTCAGAATAAGCGAAGAAATTGACGAGAAGGACTTATATCGAGGTCGAAGAGAAAGACTTATATCAAAGTCAACGAGAAAGACTTATATCAAAGTCGACGGGAAACTTCATAAAAGAAGAAGCAGAAGAAGAAATTGCACGATCTTAGGGCAAGCAAACTTTTCTAAACCTAGGGAAGTCTTATCAGACTACCTGGTAGCATAACTAAACAGGTATAGAAGCTATCCAGATTCCAAGGGGATGACAGCAGGAATCAAGAACCCAGAACACCAATAAGACCCCAAAAAGGAAAACACAACAGCCACTAACCTAAATTCAACAGGTTAGGCAAACAAGGAAGAAGAAAGGACTGAAATAAAGGACTTTCAATCACCCAGCAAAATCAAGCCAATGAGACTACTACTACATGAAGGACCCGACCATCAAGAGAGCCTAGTATAACTAAGCTTCAAGAATCAGAGTCATTAAGGAGAAGGACCGCTATATGCAGCCCACAACCTCTAAAAAAAGAAATCTTTACATTCAATCAGATTGCTAAGACAGTGAAGAGGAAGCATTACCCTTCACTGAGAAAGTTAACACAAAAACTACATGGAAGACTGAGTCGGAAAGGGTTTAAAATACTCAGAAGAAAAATGCAGATTACACAGAAAACCAGGGAAAAGGATTAAAAGAGAAGGGAACAGGCAATAGGTGACCTCAACAGCTAGGCTACTAGCTCGAGACTATGAGCCAAAATTTATAATTTAACCAACATCTAAATATAAATGCCGAACATGACAACGTATTTTCTTATACCCAGGGCCAAATAACCAAGGCGATTAAACGTCACATAGCAAGAATATCTCCATAGGTAAGAAGCTAATAGAGCCATAGATATAAAGCAGCCCCCTCGACAAGGGAAGGAGGGTCATAGATATAGCAGCCCCACCCCTCAACAAGAAAGGGAGTGTACATAAATATATAGCAGCCCCCTCAATTAAACTAATAAGAAACAAACTCCTAATTAAATTCATAACCGCAGCCCCGAATTTCAAGGAGCAGCCCCCCCAATACTACATCAATAAGGCAGCCCCAAAGACAAAACCAAGCAAGAATAATGTAAAGCAGCTCCTAACTTGGATTGTACAAACCAGCCCCAACGAAACCGAGCCTAGGACCAAGCATAACAGCCCCCCAGGAAAGAAAAAATGAGAAAACAGACATTTCTGATAGCTCCGAATGCAGCCACCCCAAAATAATTCAACCGGAGCCAAATACAGCGGCCCTTGATATGGCAAATTATATAAACATATAGCAGCCCCCTCCCAACAGGTTTCTAAAGGCATAAGACACCCAATAAATCAGAAATTTCTAACATAATAATACCCAATGTATAAGCAACGGGCTAAGCATACATTAGCCGTTTGATCAGGAAGTTTGTTTTTTTTAGCATAAAACTCCCAAGGAAATTTATATCAGAAACTAGTTAACATGAAACATACGTATAACCAGAATTTTTTGTTGTGCACACATACATATAACTAGAATTTTTGGTGCACATAACCTGGGAGAATTCGAAAACCGAGCAGGACATACATAACTTGAAGATTTTGTTAGCATATAAACTAGGACACTTAACATAAAAACCTGGGAGAAACCAATTACCAAGTAGGGCATAATAACCTGAAGATTTTATTAGCATAATAACCTGAAGATTTTATTAGCATAATAACCTGAAGATTTTATTAGCATAATAACCTGAAGATTTTATCTGAATACCAATGATCAGATAGGGCATGCATAACTCAACAATCATGGCCAAGCTTGGTTAGGCAGAGAAAAAAAAAGGAGATGGAGGAGAAGAGGAAGAAGTATTTCCTTGCCTCGGATTCGGAAGCGACACCACACAACGAAGCGCAAACCACGACGGGAGGACCTCACCACCGCCACCGACTCCAACGGGAACACACCACAACCCCGCTCCGGCGACGTAGACGAACCCCGGCGACCACGATCCTTCTCCCCAACGGCTCCGGCGCCGCTCGAGACCGACCGACGCAAGCCCTAACTCCGCGACTCGCCGGCTTCACGGGGAAATGGGGGTTATCGGGAAGGGGAGAATGAGAAAATGGCTTATATGTATACTTATATAAGTATAATTATATATATATATAAGTATAATTTCTTAATTGTATAAGTATTATTATATATATATAATTATATGTATAATTATATGTATAATTATACGTATAATTATATGTAATTATATGTATAATTATATTTAATTATACGTATAACTTTTATATATATATACATATATAAGAAAAATTTTATACGCATAAAACTTATATATACTCATATATATAACTGTGAGAATATATATATATATATATATATATATATATATATATCCGCCCACAATTACCTCCCTATAAGAAAACACGATTGCACAAACTTACTTATACGGGACCCTATATACACAAATATATACATCTATATATATTTATACATATACCCGCATAAGCCTCTTTCTAGAAACAAAACGCCGGACGACGACGACGACGTTTCCGGAATGGTAACGCCCTCACATCAGAGCTTCGAACTAATATTTCATTTTAGAATGATTATTATTATTCCCTTTTAAAATAAATATAAGAAAATCCGGGGCGTTACAACCACCCCTCCTAACAAAAGTTTCGTCCCGAAACTTAGAACCGAAACTTAGAATACAAAAGAATGAAAAGGCAAGGGAGAGGTAAGCTTACACTCGCTAGATAGAAACGCTAGCCGAAAAGGGCTAGGAAAGCAGATGCGGATAAGATTACCCAAAGGAACAGGACATTACCAAGAACTCGAAATGTCCTAGCCGAGAACAGAAAGCAAACTGCGGAACATCCGACTCGCGGATCCTCAACTAATGGTAGCCTGAACGAAGATAAATCTTCGAAAACACCGAACTACCACGTAACTGATTAGGCAAATCATCAATCTGAGGCAACGAATACCTGTTCTTGATGGTCATCTTGATCAGCTCTCGACAATCGATACACAATCTCACCGAACTACCTTTCTTCTTCACGAACAAGACAGGAGCACTCCAGGGCGAGGATCTAGGCCAAAATAAGCCACACTGCAACCACTCATCTATCGGAGTACGCAACTCTCGCAACACACGCGGGGCCAAAGGGTACGGTGTCTTAGCAATAGGACAAGTACCCGGCTCGAGGTCAGAAACAAACTCCTCAACTCTCACAGGCAGAAAAACATGGAGGTTAACGGCGAAGACATCAGCGAACTCTCGCACCACATGAAAAAAAAATCTTCGATACCCGGCAAACTGCTACCAGTTTCTAACATAGAAACAAGGTAGGCAAAACAACCAGATACTAAAGGCTCCGAGCACACACCGCGGAAAAAAATCAGAGAAACATTGCGCGGAAAGCCAAACAGGCTCGAGGGTTGACCGATGTCCAGCTTAAGGACCAAACGCTTTACCTTGCGTTGGATAACAACATCAAACCTGGACCACCAGCCCAAACCCAAAATCGCAACGAAAACTCCAGGTCTAGCACCTTAAGATTAGCAAAAGCTAAGAATCCACCTAAGAGGGTAGGACAACCCTAGTTACCCTAATTCGACACCACAGAGCCACCAGAGGGGAACTTAACATTAAACGGATCGCCAATCGAAACGAGGGTCAACTACGACGCTCTATAAAAGTCCTAGCCACGAACGAGTGGGTAGCACCAGAATCGAGAAGGACGCGCGCCTAACGGTTCTTTACCATAAATTCTCCTATAAAATTGGATACGCAACTAATCGAGCGAAAACAATCTAGTACAAACGTTGAAAGCTAAGAGTTAGATTAGAATCTAACCTGAAATCACCTGGGCAGAAAAACTGCGCTTGTTTCGCAACCATTTGCCTCAAAAACGCCTCGATACTCTGACGCAACTTTTTAGTCACCGCCTCACTAAGCGCACCTAAGGGATCCCCCTCTAACCGGAGAGCCGACTCCGACGCACGACGCTCTGGAGTCATCGACTGCAATTACGAACGAACACCACAATACACCCAGCTTAAGACACAACAGCTAGGAACTAGAATTTCCTAACTCGATACAGACCAGGAAAGAGTAGATACTTGTTCTTGCTGTTACCTTGCTCTGGGAATTTATGAAATGATGTTATGCTAAACTTAGGATGATACACCATCATCCTATCTACTTATGTGCATATAAAATAATGCATGAATGCCAAATTTTATTCCAAATCATGTGTGTACGAGCGTCATCATGTATGTCTTTAGCTTGGCACGTGTGCTAATGCTATGTTATGATGCATATGCAGTGCTATGCAATCTAAAAAAGGCCTTAATGCATGCTATGAGCGGCGTACACATGCGATCTTATGCATCCCATACTACATATTATCGCATGCAACGAAAAAGAAAATCTAATGGACACGCATGCGACCTACGTTATGCATCCCATACTACATAACAGTCGTATGTTCTCACCTATGAGGATCCATATACAAACACATATTATGCATCCCATACTACATAATATGCCCCGTATACTTCTTATCATGCTATGAGTGTAGTGTTCATGCTTCAGCCAAGACATACTGATGACCCTTCAGTGTGTGTATGCGATGAATGACGATTCTCACCAGGCGGTTAACCGGGCCAACCAGACTATCACAGCAACCCGGCTAACCTCCCTCTGATACCAACTGTCACAACCCGCATTTTCCCATGAATATAATACATATTATCAGAGAAAGGGGAAAATACGCGTCGTGATGCCACGCCTGCAGGAGACGACTACAGACGCTTAGGCAACACTCCTTACGATAATTTTATAAAAGACATATATGTGTTCGGATTAAAAGAGAGATTTTCTTTCTTTTTAGCTTAAGACCGCGTCCCTCGGTCTGGTGGATCATCTAGTCCACAAGTAGAAATCTATACATACGTAGCGGAAAATAGGTTGGTTTTTAGCCTACATGAGCATGAAAATAAACATCCAGAAATGATATGCACATATCTATGCTTAGTATAGTAAGAAAGGATTTTCTACGATTTTCAAAATATGTGACATTTATTAAAAATCATGATATGCAAGATTGACATTTTTATATCAATAAAGTATCTAATGCATCCTTGCATAAAGCTTCCCAGAGAGCAAGTAGGTAAACAACCCAAAAGTAACAGCAATACTACTAGCAAGTGATCTAAAGATAAAAGCCATACGGGCGCCAACAACTGACACAAACCCGCAGGGAAGAAGAAAAACAACAAAAAGAATGGCCTCTTACCTAGAAGAGGGGAAGGGCCTCGACAGGAGACCTGAACGACGATGCTCTAACACCTGCGGCAGCTAAAGACCTGAACCTGAGACATTCATAAGAAAAGAATGCTTCAGCCCAAAAGGTTGCAAGAAAACCAAGATTAGCAATAAGAGAAATAAGAGAGTGCAGAAAAGAAAACTAAGCAGATAAATATCTATAATCTTACAACAACCCGAGCCAGCTCAAACGAGTGCACTCGGTAAGAAGAAAAGCCTGCACCAGAAGGTAATAGTCAACACAATCAAAGCCCACCACGTGTCCGCCATTACGGCTCAGAGGTGATGGTCATACATATAATATCATAGTACACATATATAAGCATATGTGCTTAAGAACTTGAGACTGATCAGCTCGAGGGAAAAGCGTCCCCCAAAAGAAGGTACTGCGACAGTGGTATCTTCCACTAACGCCCGCAGCCCAAAAACCGGGTCGTGGTCCTTTATCCACTGCCACCCAAAAACCAAATCCGGGTGGTGGTACTCTATCCACAGCCACCCAAAACTACCCACCGTGCAAGGCTTAAGACAAAGGTTCTAAATAATCAAATTAAGTTTCAATTAAGACACGTAACGTAACCCGGGATATCAGCACCATAACACCCCAAGGATAGGGTCACAAAGAAATAAAAACTACTCAACGATTCATTTGAAAACACTTGGCGTGTCCAAACTTGACTCCCAACGAACTTCTCATAACAATACGACAAATAAGGCACGAAACAATACCATAACCAGTCACCAATCAAATACCAGACAAATCAAAGAATAAAGCATAGCTTCGTCTAAAAAGTCTCAACGAAAAGACTAAAATGCTTGATAACATCGCTTAAGATACCCGGGATCACCCGACGAAAGAACATATAATATATGAGGAAACAATTCAGAATAAGCGAAGAAATCGACGAGAAGGACTTATATCGAGGTCGAAGAGAAAGACTTATATCAAAGTCAACGAGAAAGACTTATATCAAAGTCGACGAGAAACTTCATAAAAGAAGAAGCAGAAGAAAAAATTGCACGATCTTAGGGCGAGCAATCTTTTCTAAACCTAGGGAAGTCTTATCAGACTACCTGGTAGCATAACTAAACAGGTATAGAAGCTATCCAGATTCCAAGGGGATGACTGTAACGCCCCTGATTTTTCCGGTATTTGTTTAATTCAGTGATGGCGTGTTAATGACGTCGGGGCGTTACTTTTAACGTCGAGTTAGCGGCGCGTTGCAGTTTGCGCGTTTTCGCGTCCGTTTGGGTCAAGTCGACCAAATTTTGTGACGACCCGGAATTGGAAAATTTTACGTTAGGAAATTAGATTATTTAATTTTAGACTTGTCTATCAAGTTTCGTCGCGGTCCGAGCCATTTTGGAGCCTCGGCGCATTTTAGAAGTTTTGTATATATTTAAAGCTCGTCGTAACTTCCGCCATTCATATCTCGAAAACGACACGTCGGATTTTGATTCCAACTTCGCCGTTGGATTCGTAGCACCGCCGTTCACCTAAGGCGGAATTTTCGTTGGTTTCGGCGTTCGTTATTTTCTTGACAAAATAATAATAATAATAATAATAATAATATTATTATTATTATAAAAAGAAAAGAAAAAAACTATGAATGTATATAAATATATACGGTTCATTCAAAGTTGCGTCGATTTCTCCCCTCCCTCATGCGTCGATTTATCCCCTCATGCGTCGATTTATCCTGCATGCTTGCGTCGATCTCAATATATATATATATATATATTTACAGCATGCGTCGACTTCTTCAGCCTTATGCGTCGATTTCTTCTTCCAGCCTGCGTCGACTTCACCTCCAGCATGCGTCGACTGCCTTGCGTCGACTTTCCCCAGCAGCCTTGCGTCGACTTCCTTTCGACGCATGCGTCGACTTCTTCCCCCTCCTTGCGTCGACAACTTCAGCTCCTGCTATTAATAATAATAATAATAATAATGATATTATTATTAAAATTATGTTATGTTGCATAAAAGAAAACGAGCCCAGTCCTCTTCTCCTTCTTCATTTTGTCCGAACCAGAGAGTAGAATCGAGCGACGGGGACGGCGATTTCTCGAATCTTCCGGACGCCGTCGACGGAGCTCCGGTGGTCGGAATCGCGAGCTGAGCATAGATTCGGAAAGCTCTCGACGAGAGCTTCGTCCTAGTGGTAATTTCCTTCCGCTTTGTGAAACTTTTTCGTTAGGTCTTTTGTACCCTAACCTTTTCTAGCTTGATCTCTTGTAGATCTTGACTCCTCTCGCCTTCTTGTGACCCGATCTACAACGGGGAGAGATTCAGAGAGTTTTTCCAGCAAAACCTAAGGCAAGTGGTGTTCTTGCCCTTGCTCTTTCTCTTTGCCATATAACCGCTCTAAGCCGGTGCTTTTGATCTAACTGCGCCGTATCTCCGTTTTATTCTCTATTTTTGCTACTAATAACTTGATATTATGCAGTGAATAAAAAATTTTTGTTAGCTTCATATCTCTTGATTTTTTCATTTGCTACTTGCCTTATGATATGATATGTCCTGTTGGGCCTCGCCCCTTCCCCTTTGGAATTGCATGAAAATATAAATTCTGTTGGAGGTCGTACACGATGTTGGCAGAGCCACCGGTGCGATGCTCTTTAATTTAATACATTCTGTTGGAGGTCGTACGCGGTGTGGTTTTTGCCCCTGGTGCGGTGCTCTTTTAAGCTTTTGATTAGGAGGTTGTACGCGGTGTGGTTTTTGCCCCCGGTGCGGTGTCCTCTTAAGCATTTTGATTGTAAGTCCGTTCGCGGTGTGGGTTTTGCCCCTGGTGCGGTGCTCTTCTTTTGGATGAGCTGATCAGTCTCTATAATTCTGAACAAGAGTAACATGATTGATAATTTGAAAACGGATGGCTTTTCTTTTGCTTATGACGAGTTTTTGTCATCGCCTGTGATCTCACCTTTGTTTGGTGAGCAAATTCTGCTGATTTTAGTTGCTCTGCTGTTTCCTTTTCTGCTGATGATTAGATACTCCTGCTGTTTCATTTCCTGTCGATTACTTGCTGCTAGCTTTGTCATGACTGACCCTTGCAGCTTCTGTTTCCCTCCGGTCTCGCGGAGGTTTGCTTACTTTCTTATTTTCTGCACCACTTGTACTTGTTTCTGAGGTGTTCTTTCTTTGAATGCCTCAGGTTCTGGACAGTAGCAAGTGTTAGTGCAGAGCTGCTTTAGTTGCTGTCTCCTGACTCTCTTGAGGTAGAGTATTCTATGGACTTGTCGGCCCATGGGTTCGTGTCAGGTGTTGACGCCCGTGGTGCCGTTTAGTTAGATTTTTGTTTCACTGTTGCTGTTGCTTGTGTTTCACTTTTGGACACTTGTTCTGGAATGGTTAGACATTGGTTAGCTTCACGGCCCTTGTTAGATATGTTAAGGTAATTGTTGCATTGCATGTCATGCTTTTGAAATGTTAATCTCACTACTTTCTGCGCGTGATAAATCTACCTTTATATATAGTAAATCCACTCGTTCTATCTTGCATGGTGCACCTCACTAGGTCTTCATGTTCACTTAGGCCACTAAGTAATTAAATCAAGTATTTTCCGCTGCGTAAAACTATATTTTAAAAGCATGGACTAGTTGATCCACCTAGCCGAGGGACGCGACTTGTTAATCTTTTGCATAAATAATATCTAAATCTCCTTTAGTTAATAACAATATTTGCTGGACTGCGAAGAAGGATGAATTGCCTTAACGTCAGTAGGCATCCCCTACGTGACGTGGCATCACAATGCGTAGCTTTCCCTACTCTGATAGCATTTTAAATGTTGGGAAAATGCAGGTTGTGACAGTTGGTATCAGAGGGAGGTTCTGTGAAAAAGGTAGTTTGGTGGGTTGGCGTGTGAGCCAAGCAACCGCTATCCTAAGCAGAACCTCATAAGATCATTTCATTGTATACACACACCGATATGTCATCAATATGTCTCGACTGAAGCATAGACACCACACTCATAGCATGATAAGAAGTATACGTGGCATATTATGTAGTATGGAATGCATAATATGTGTTTGTATATGGATCTACCATAGGAGGCAACATGTGATGGTTATGTAGTATGAGATGCATAACCACCATTACATGGATGCCCATTAGCACGTTTTCTTTTTCGTTACATGTAATGTTATGTAGTATGGGATGCATAACATTACATGTGTACGCCGCTCATAATATGCACTAAGGCCTCTTTCTAGAATGCATAGCACTGCATACATTCATATCATCGCATACGCACTCGTGCCAAGTTAAAGACATACCAGATGACATATGTACACACATGATTTGAAAAGAAACTTAAATGTTCATGCACTCATGTCATAGCACAAGAGTCAATAGGATGATGGTGCATCATCCTAAGTTAACCATGGCATCATTTCATGAAATTCCAGAACAAGGTAACAACAATAGCATGTTGTTTTCTTTCCTGTTCCGAATCGATCCGTGAATTTTTCCGAGTCTGTTTGGCTTAAGCTTTGAAAGCCTGTTTCTTATTGAATGTCCATCCTTCTTGTAGACATGTCTCGTAGGAGAGTGACATGATCGACTCCCCTGCCTGAGGGAGAGTCTTCTGGTGGTCAGAGTGAGTCCGTGATCGAAAGCCTGCGACAGAGCAATGAGGCTTTGACGAGACAGTTGGTCGCGATGCAGGCTCAGATTCAGTCTTTGGTGTCTGCTGCCTCGGTGCAGCAGCCTGTTGTGCAAGAACTGGTGGTGAGTCCAGCCGCTCCTGCTCCCTAGTTCCTCCAATGGCATTGCCACCGGAGATGAACTTCATTTCACGCTTTCAGCGGTTGGGACCTCCTACCTATGATGGTAGGGCAGACTTCATGGCCCTGGATGATTGGGTGATCAACATGGAGGAGATGTTCTCCTATTCAGGTGTCTCGGAGGCTTCGAAGATGATGGTGGCTGCATTTTAGTTGAAGGGTTTGGCGAAAGGTTGGTGGATTAGGGAGAAGGAGGGTCTCGCCGAGGGGTGCTCTTGGGAGACGTTTAAGGGGTTGTTGCTTAAGAAGTTCCTCCCTTCGGTTGAGCGCGACCAATTGACGAACAACTTTCTGCATTTGAAGCAGAGGCAGCTCACCGTCAGTGAGTACGAGATCGAGTTCAGCAAGTTGAGCAGATTCGCCCCCGAGTTGGTGGCCTCGGAGGAAGGTAGAGTGAAGCGGTTTTTGGGTGGTCTCACTGGCGACGTCCAGCAGTGGGCTAGCGCCTATGGGTCAAAGACTTATGCTGAAGCGGTGGAGGCCGCATTGAAGGCCGAATCTATTGAGAAGATGAAGATTCGTGGGCAACAGGCAAAGAGTGATAAGAGAAAGTTGGATGATCGGGAGAGTTCTAAGGCGTCTCACTCGGACTCGAAGAAGAGGGGTGTGGGGCACTGTAGCTTTTGTGGCAAGCGAGGCCATCAGTTCGAAAGGTGTTTCAAGAGGCTTGAGGCGTTGGAGCCGTTAAAGGTTAGTGCAATTCAGGACGCACCTAAGGCGATCCCAGTGTGCTCTTTCTGTTCCAAGCCCGGGCGTGAGGCGGCCCGATGTTACAAGAAGGCCGGTTGTTGTTTCCTGTGTGGGCAAAAAGGACATCGTAGGGCCGACTGCCCGAATTCGCAGACCGTGACTTCAGCGGTTCCTCTGCAGACCTTGCCGCCGCCCCCGCAGTTCGTGGGCAAGACTAAAGGCATGCTTAATGTGCTGACTAGATAGGAGGCTCAAACCTCAGCGCACGTGATATCCGGTTAGTTTCTTTCCTCCTAACTTGTTCTCTTTTTTCTGAATTTAGTTAGCTTACTAGTTGTCTAGTGACGCACGCTTATTTAGGTGAATTCAAGGTGAAGAATAAGTGGGCGCGTGTCCTGTTTGATTCGGGAGCGTCTCACTCTTTTGTTGCTAGAAGTTTTGTTGATAGGCACCGATGGTCTGTTGATCGGTTGGATGGTGCCTTGTCCGTTAAGTTTCCGTCTGGAGATCAGGTTACGTCAGATCAGGGTATCCGGGAGTGCCCCATTTCTTTGGGTGGTGTCCATGTTCTGGCAGATTTGAAGATGCTAGATTTGGCAGATTTCGACGTGATTCTCGGGATGGACTGGTTGTCCAAATATGATGTCGTGATCAAGTGCAAGGAGAAGCGGCTAAATTTCAAGTTGGGTGACGGACGTCCTTTGAGGGTTTATGGTTTACCTCGGGAGAGTTCTCCGATTATTTCTATGGTACGTGCCCGCCGAGCTTTAGCCTCTGGTTGTTTGGGTTTTCTGGTTTCTATCTGCGCTGTGGATGCTTCTCGTGTGGAGCCAACCGTGGAGGGTATCTCGGTGGTGCGAGAGTTTCCCGATGTTTTTCCGGACAAGCTTTCCGCTCTACCTCCTGAAAGAGAGGTGGAGTTTTCCATAGACCTCGAACCAGACACCCGGCCTATTGCCAATGCACCGTACCGCATGGCGCCTCGTGAGTTAGAAGAATTGCGTGTTCAGCTGGATGAACTTCTGGAGTGTGGTTTCATCAGACCGAGTACTTCTCCATGGGCTGCTCCTGTTCTCTTCGTGAAGAAGAAGGACGGTTCCATGAGGCTGTGTATCGATTATCGGGAGTTGAACAAGGTGACGATCAAGAATAGATATCCGTTGCCGCGGATTGATTATTTATTCGACCAGCTGCGTAGGTGCACCAAATTCTCGAAGATTGATCTTCGTTCAGGCTACCACCAGTTGAGGGTTCGTGAGTCAGACATTCCTCTGATGGCTTTTAGATCCCGGTACGGGCATTTCGAGTTCCTCGTGTTGTCCTTTGGGATGACCAACGCGCCTTCTGCGTTCATGGATCTGATGAACCGAGTATTCAAGGACTTTCTTGACCGTTTTGTGGTCGTCTTCGTCGACGACATTCTCATCTATTCTCGTAGTGATGAGGAGCATGCCTATCACTTGCGTCTGGTTCTGTCTGTCTTGAGAGAGCATAAGTTGTATGCTAAGCTGAGCAAGTGCGAGTTTTGGCTGCCTCAGGTGTCCTTTTTAGGACATGTGGTGAGAAAGGATGGAATCTCTGTTGATCCCGCCAAGATTTCAGCGGTGATGGATTGGAAGAGACCTTCTACTCCAAAGGAGATCAGGAGTTTCTTGGGTTTGGCTGGTTATTATAGGAGGTTTGTGGAGGGTTTCTCCACATTGTCCGCTCCGATGACCCGGCTTACGTAGAAGAATGTCGCCTTCATTTGGAGTGATAAGTGTGAGGAGGCTTTCCAAGAGCTGAAGACAAGGTTGTGCTCTGCCCCAATTCTCATTCTGCCTATTGAGGGAGTGGAGTTTGCGGTGTATGTTGATGCTTCCCACATCGGACTTGGATGCGTTCTGATGCAAGAGGGAAAGGTGATCGCTTATGGATCTAGGCAATTGAAGGTTCATGAGAAGAATTACCCTACCCATGATTTGGAGTTTATGGTGGTGATCTATGCCTTGAAGCTGTGGAGACACTTACTATATGGCGCTGTGTGCAAGATTTATACCGATCATAAAAGTTTGAAGTATGTATTCACACAAAAGGAGCTGAATTTGCGCCAACGTCGGTGGTTGGAATATGTTGCTGATTACGAAGTGGATATCCTTTATCATCCCGGTAAGGCCAATGTGGTGGCCGATGCGTTGAGTAGGAAGATGGCTCAGATCTTCAATTTATCTGTTCAAGCCTTAGTTGAGGAGTTTCTTTTGATGGATATTTCGGCGGTGAGCCGTGACGAGCGCACTCGTTTGGAGGCAGAAGAGCCTTCGTGGATCACCCTCACAAGGTTACGTCAGAAAGAAGACCCAGATCTTCAGTATCTCCGAGGAAGGACCGAGAAAGGATAATTATCTGATTTCTCCATTGATGAGCTTGGTACCCTCTTGTATAGAGGTAGATTCTGTATTCCGGCGGTGGAAGATATTCGAGTTATGATTTGCAGGGAGGCTCATAGATCTAGTGTGTCCTACCACCAGGGTTCCACCAAGATGTATAGAGATCTGAAGCAAATCGTGTGGTGGTCGGGCATGAAGAACGACATTGCCAAATTTGTATCGGAGTGCTTCACATGCAAGCGGGTGAAGGCCGATCATGGCAGACCTGGAGGAAAACTGACCCCTTTGGAGATCCCCATGCGGAAATGGGAAAGCATATCGATGGACCTTATCACGGGTTTGCCGAGGTCCCCTCGTGGACATGATTCAGTCTGGGTTATAGTTGATCGATTGACGAAGTGTACGCATTTCGTCCCTTTCAAAGTCGGCTATTCTATGAAAAAGATAGCAGAGTTATATTTGGATGAGGTCATTCGTTTGCATGGAGTACCTGTGAGTATCGTGTCAGATCGAGACTCCAGGTTTACGTCGCGATTCTGGCAGAGCTTACAGGGAGCTTTCGGCACCGACCTCAGGTTTTCGACCGCATACCATCCGCAGACCAATGGTCAAACGGAGCGAGTTAATCAGATCGTGGAAGACATGATCAGGTGTTACATTTTGGAGCATGGTGGAGCTTGGGACGAGCGCCTCAGACTCATGGAGTTTGCATATAATAATAGCTTCCAAGAAAGTCTGCAGATGGCCCCTTTTGAAGCGTTGTATGGGAGGCGCTGCAGGACTCCCTTGTTTTGGGCCGAAGTCGGTGAGAGACCGTTGCTAGGTCCGGAAGCTTTGATGGAAATGGAAGAGGCGGTGACTAAAATTCGGGAGAAGCTCCGCGTTGCTCAGGAGCGGTACGAAAAGTATGCCAATCAAAGAAGGGCAGATCTGGAGTTTGCGGTTGGGGACAGTGTTTTTCTGAAGGTCTCTCCGATGCCAGACGTTAAAAGATTTGGGAAGAACCACAAGTTGGATCCCAGATATGTTGGGCCATTTCGGGTCGTTGAGCGCATCGGAGTGTCTACTTATAGATTGGAGTTGCCTGCTACCTTCCCTGACGTCCATGATGTGTTCCATGTGAGTCAGTTAAGGAAGTGTGTCCGCAGCAATCGTCAAGTCCTCGATTCGGTGCCTTAGATTCAGCCTAATTTATCTTATGTTGAGGAGCCTGTTCGCATTTTGGAAACCCAAGAGCGGGTGTTTCGTAGGAAATCCATTCCCATGGTGAAAGTTCTTTGGCGGAATCATGACGTCGAGAGCGCAACATGGGAGCTGGAATCGGCTATGAGGGAATCTCATCCGCGCCTCTTCTTTTAATGGCTCAGGTAAAAAAAAATCTCCATTCCTTGTCCTACACCATTTGATTATCTATCCTAGACTTCCTTTCCTGCACCATGTGTCTATTTTTATTGTGATGATAAATCTCATTTTCTGCTCTACGTCAAGTTTCGCGACGAAACTTTCTTTTAGGGGGAGTGGCTGTAACGCCCCTGATTTTTTCGGTATTTGTTTAATTCAGTGATGGCGTGTTAATGACGTCGGGGCGTTACTTTTAACGTCGAGTTAGCGGCGCGTTGCCGTTTGCGCGTTTTCGCGTCCGTTTGGGTCAAGTCGACCAAATTTTGTGACGACCCGGAATTGGAAAATTTTACGTTAGGAAATTAGATTATTTAATTTTAGACTTGTCTATCAAGTTTCGTCGCGGTCCGAGCCATTTTGGAGCCTGGGCGCATTTTAGAAGTTTTGTATATATTTAAAGCTCGCCGTAACTTCCGCCATTCATATCTCGAAAATGGCACGTCGGATTTTGATTCCAACTTCGCCGTTGGATTCGTAGCGCCGCCGTTCACCTAAGGCGGAATTTTCGTTGGTTTCGGCGTTCGTTATTTTCTTGATAAAATAATAATAATAATAATATTATTATTATTTTTATAAAAAGAAAAGAAAAAAACTATGAATGTATATAAATATATACAGTTCATTCAAAGTTGCGTCGATTCCTCCCCTCCCTCATGCGTCGATTTATCCCCTCATGCGTCGATTTATCCTGTATGCTTGCGTCGATCTCAATATATATATATATATATATATATATATATATATTTACAGCATGCGTCGACTTCTCAAGCCTTATGCGTCGATTTCTTCTTCCAGCCTGCGTCGACTTCACCTCCATCATGCGTCGACTGCCTTGCGTCGACTTCCTTTCGACGCATGCGTCGACTTTCCCCAGCAGCCTTGCGTCGACTGCCTTGCGTCGACTTCTTCCCCCTCCTTGCGTCGACAACTTCAGCTCCTGCTATTAATAATAATAATAATAATAATAATAATATTATTATTATTAAAATTATGTTATGTTGCATAAAAGAAAACGAGCCCAGTCCTCATCTCCTTCTTCATTCTGTCCGAACCAGAGAGTAGAATCGAGAGACGGGGACGGCGATTTCTCGAATCTTCCGGACGCCGTCGACGGAGCTCCGGTGGTCGGAATCGCGAGCCGAGCATAGATTCGGAAATCTCTCGACGAGAGCTTCGTCCTCGTGGTAATTTCCTTCCGCTTCGTGAAACTTTTTCGTTAGGTCTTTTGTACCCTAACCTTTTCTAGCTTGATCTCTTGTAGATCTTGACTCCTCTCGCCTTCTTGTGACCCGATCTACAACGGGGAGCGATTCAGAGAGTTTTTCCAGCAAAACCTAAGGCAAGTGGTGTTCTTGCCCTTGCTCTTTCTCTTTGCCATATAACCGCTCTAAGCCGGTGCTTTTGATCTAACTGCGCCGTATCTCCGTTTTATTCTCTATTTTTGCTGCTAATAACTTGATATTATGCCAGTGAATAAAAGATTTTTGTTAGCTTCATATCTCTTGATTTTCTCATTTGCTACTTGCCTTATGATATGATATGTCCTGTTGGGCCTCGCCCCTTCCGCTTTGGAATTGCACGAAAATATAAATTCTGTTGGAGGTCGTACACGATGTTGGCAGAGCCACCGGTGCGATGCTCATTAATTTAATACATTCTGTTGGAGGTCGTACGCGGTGTGGTTTTTGCCCCCGGTGCGGTGCTCTTTTAAGCTTTTGATTAGGAGGCTGTACGCGGTGTGGTTTTTGCCCCCGGTGCGGTGTCCTCTTAAGCATTTTGATTGTGAGTCCGTACGCGGTGTGGGTTTTGCCCCCGGTGCGGTGCTCTTCTTTTGGATGAGCTGACCAGTCTCTATAATTCTGAACAAGAGTAACATGATTGATAATTTGAAAACGGATGGCTTTTCTTTTGCTTATGGCGAGTTTTTGTCATCGCCTGTGATCTCACCTTTGTTTGGTGAGCATATTCTGCTGATTTTAGTTGCTCTGCTATTTCCTTTTCTGCTGATGATTAGATACTCCTGCTGTTTCATTTCCTGTCGATTACTTGCTGCTAGCTTTGTCATGACTGACCCTTGCAGCTTCTGTTTCCCTCCGGTCTCGCGGAGGTTTGCTTACTTTCTTATTTTTCTGCACCACTTGTACTTGTTTTTGAGGTGTTCTTTCTTTGAATGCCTCAGGTTCTGGACAGTAGCAGGTGTTAGTGCAGAGCTGCTTTAGTTGCTGTCTCCTGACTCTCTTGTGGTAGAGTAGTCTGTGGACTTGTCGGCCCATGGGTTCGTGTCAGGTGTTGACGCCCGTGGTGCCGTTTAGTTAGATTTTTGTTTCACTGCTGCTGTTGCTTGTGTTTCACTTTTGGACACTTGTTCTGGAATGGTTAGACATTGGTTGGCTTCACGGCCCTTGTTAGATATGTTAAGGTAATTGTTGCATTGCATGTCATGCTTTTGAAATGTTAATCTCACTACTTTCTACGCGTGATAAATCTACCTTTATATATAGTAAATCCACTCTTTCGATCTTGCATGGTGCACCGCACTAGGTCTTCATGTTCACTTAGGCCACTAAGTAATTAAATCAAGTATTTTCCGCTGCGTAAAACTATATTTTAAAAGTATGGACTAGTTGATCCACCTAGCCGAGGGACGCGGCTTGTTAATCTTTTGCATAAACAATATCTAAATCTCCTTGAGTTAATAACAATATTAGCTGGACTGCGAAGAAGGATGAATTTCCTTAACATCAGTAGGCGTCCCCTACGTGACGTGGCATCACAATGCGTAGCTTTCCCTACTCTGATAGCATTTTCAATGTTGGGAAAATGCGGGTTGTGACAATGACAGCAGGAATCAAGAACCCAGAACACCAATAAGACCCCAAAAAGGAAAACACAACAGCCACTAACCTAAATACAACAGGTTAGGCAAACAAGGAAGGAGAAAGGACTGAAATAAAGGACTTTCAATCACCCAGCAAAATCAAGCCAATGGGACTACTACTACCTGAAGGACACGACCACCAAGAGAGCCTAGTATAACTAAGCTTCAAGAAACAGAGTCATTAAGGAGAAGGACCGCTATATGCATCCCACAACCTCTAAAAAAAAGAAATCTTTACATTCAATCAGATTGCTAAGACAGTGAAGAGGAAGCATTACCCTTCACTGAGAAAGTTAACACAAAAAATACATGGAAGACTGAGTCGGAAAGGGTTTAAAATACTTAGAAGAAAAATGCAGATTACACAGAAAACCAGGGAAAAGGATTAAAAGAGAAGGGAACGGGCAATAGGTGACCTCAACAGCTAGGCTACTGGCGCGAGACTATGAGCCAAAATTTATAATTTAACCAACATCTAAATATAAATGCCGAACATGACAACGTATTTTCTTATACCCAGGGCCAAATAACCAAGACGATTAAACGTCACATAGCAAGAATATCTCCATAGGTAAGAAGCTAATAGAGCCATAGATATAAAGCAACCCCCTCGACAAGGGAAGGAGGGTCATAGATATAGCAGCCCCACCCCTCAACAAGAAAGGGAGTGTACATAAATATATAGCAGCCCCCTCAATTAAACTAATAAGAAACAAACCCCTAATTAAATTCATAACTGCAGCCCCGAATTTCAAGGAGCAGCCCCCCCAATACTACATCAATAAGGCAGCCCCAAAGACAAAACCAAGCAAGAATAATGTAAAGCAGCTCCTAACTTTGATTGTACAAACCAGCCCCAACGAAACCGAGCCTAGGACCAAGCATAGCAGCCCCCCAGGAAAGAAAAAAAGAGAAAACAGAAATTTCTGATAGCTCCGAATGCAGCCACCCCAAAATAATTCAACCGGAGCCAAATATAGCGGCCCTTGATATGGCAAATTATATAAACATATAGCAGCCCCCTCCCAACAGGTTTCTAAAGGCATAAGATACCGAATAAATCAGAAATTTCTAACATAATAATACCCAATGTATAAGCAACAGGCTAAGCATACATTAGCCATTTGATCAGGAAGTTTGTTTTTTTTAACATAAAACTCCCAATGAAATTTATATCAGAAACTAGTTAACATGAAACATACGTATAATCAGAATTTTTTGTTGTGCACACATACATATAACTAGAATTTTTGGTGCACATAACCTGGGAGAATCCGAAAACCGAGCAGGGCATACATAACTTGAAGATTTTGTTAGCATATAAACTAGGACACTTAGCATAAAAACCTGGGAGAAACCAATTACCAAGTAGGGCATAAAAACCTGAAGATTTTATTACCATAATAACCTGAAGATTTTATCTGAATACCAATGATCAGATAGGGCATGCATAACTCAACAATCATGGCCAAGCTTGGTTAGGCAGAGAAAAAAAAAGGAGATGGAGGAGAAGAGGAAGAAGTATTTCCTTGCCTCGGATTCGGAAACGACACCACACGATGAAGCGCAAATCACGACGGGAGGACCTCACCACCGCCGCCGACTCCAACGGGAACACACCACAACCCCGCTCCGGCGATGTAGACGAACCCCGGCGACCACGATCCTTCTCCCCAACGGCTCCGACGCCGCTCGAGACCGACCGACGCAAGCCCTAACTCCGCGACTCGCCGGTTCACGGGGAAATGGGGGTTATCGGGAAGGGAAGAATGAAAAAATGGCCTATATGTATACTTATATAAGTATAACGAGTGACAGTGCACGGGGGGCCCCCCGTGCCCCGCGCGACAGTACCTGGCCAGCAGCGGCGGGCTTCGCCCACCCCCACGATAGTAGTCGCCGCCCCCTGTGGTTTGCCCCCATGCCCCGCGCGACAGTACGCCCCCCCCCCCCCCCCCGACGGGCTTCGCCCGCCCGTGGCGGGGTGGTTCTTAATATTTAAAAGCGTGGGGGGAGGCACGCGGCCTAACCCCGTGCAAATATTTCATAATATAATAGATAATTAAATTTTAAAATTGCAAAAAAAAGAAATTTAAAAAAGTCCGGGGCCGCCCCCGGCGGGCTCGCCCGCCCCCGGACGGTTCTATTTAAAAATAATATTTAAAACTAAAATAAATAAAAATTAAAATTAAAATCAATTCGCTTTAATTAATAAGAAAAAAAAATATAAAAACTGGCGGTTGAACAGTGGCTCACGCCACTGTTCATCCGCCAATTTTAATTAATAAAAATTTTAATTAATTATAATATATTCTAATTTTAAAAAATTCGCACGCGGGGCCCACAGGCGGGCCCCGCCCTCTTCATTGTCATGGCGATGTGAGACTTTTAGTCCCACATCGCCAATTACAGCGGGTTTCCGCTGTCTATATAGCGGAAACCCGCTGTATGTTCAAACATCAAAGTGGGCCTGGTTCGCCCTGTACTGGCCCGCGTCTCAGCCCGCCCGCCTCCACGTGAACCCGCCTGGCTCGCCACGTCCTGGCCCGCGTTAGCCTGCCCGCCCCGTATATGTTGTTGCTCTTGAAACTGTTTCGATTTTTCTTCATTTAAAAAAAAAGTTAAATATTTTCAAAACATACAGGGGCAAAATCGTAATTTTACTTTGTAAGGTAGGGGAGCCCTACAAAATTTATAGGTTTAGGGCCCCTGGTAGGTTTAGGAGACCTAGATAAAAGAAATGAATGGCCCAGATTTGTATCCGTTGATCGAACGGTCTAGATTTCATGATCAAATAAATCGGACGGTCTGATTTCTCCTGATGGGCAGCAGGGTTACACCGGTATGCAGTGGTTTGCCACCATATTTCTTTATATATAGTACAGATTATATATATATAAGTATAATTTCTTAATTGTATAAGTATTATTATATGTATAATTATACGTATAACTTTTATATATATATACATATATAAGAAAAATTTTATACGCATAAAACTTATATATACTCATATATATAACTGTGAGAATATATATATATATCCGCCCACAATTACCTCTCTATAAGAAAACACGATTGCACAAAATTACTTATACGAGACCCTATATACACAAATATATACATCTATATATATTTATACATATACCCGCATAAGCCTCTTTCTAGAAACAAAATGCCGGACGACGACGACGACGCTTCCGGAATGGTAACGCCCTCACATCAGAGCTTCGAACTAATATTTCATTTTAGAATGATTATTATTATTCCCTTTTAAAATAAATATAAGAAAATCTGGGGCGTTACAACATCCATCTGGTATACTTTGATCTTCATGTGGGCAGCATAAGCTAGGAACATTCTGATTTCCTCCAGCCTTGCTACTGGAGCAAATGTCTGGTTAAAGTCAATTCCTTCCTCTTGTTTGTACCCTTGGGCCACAAGTCTAGCTTTATTCCTGATTATGACTCCTATTGATTCCATTTTGTTTTTGAACACCCACATGGTGCCAATAATTGGGTAATTATTTGGTCTTTCAACCAATGTCCAGACCTTGTTCCTTTCAAACTGTGTCAGTACCTCTTTCATAGCAGATATCCAGTGAGGGTTACTGTCTGCTTCTTCAAACTTCTTGGGTTCATACTGTGACAGGAAACATTGTAGCATTGTCTCACTGGTGAGTTGTTTACTTGTCTTGACTCCAGCTGTCAAGTCTCCTATTACTTGTGTGGGAGGATGATCTTTTTGAGTCATCATGTATCTTATTGGGTGATCTAGGAGATTCTCTTCTTCCTGAGGTGTCACTTGCTCAGTGAAAGTGGGAGCTGCATCCTCATTTACTGGAATGATGTCTGTGGCTGGTAACCCAGGTGCTGCAGTTTCCTCTTCATCTGCTATAGTATCTTCACCAGAGACAGTGTCAATCTCCTATTGTCCTTTTTCCTAACTCATAGATGGATGGTCAACTAAGATCATCCTTTCAACTTGATCTGCTAGCTGGTCTTCTTCCTGCAGAATTGGAATGGTGGAAGTTTCCTTCCCCTTGTAAAACATGTTAGTTTCATCAAAGACCACATGCACAGACTCCTCAATTTTGAGAGAGCTTTTATTGAAGCACCTATGGGCCTTGCTTGATGAGGAATATCCCAAGAATATCTCATTATCAACCTTCTTGTCAAATTTGGAAAGATGGCTTTTCCTATTGTTGAGGATAAAGCATGTACACCCAAAGATTCTAAAGTAAGTGACTATAAATGTCTTTCCCTTCAATAACACATAGGGAGTCTTCAACTTAGAAAAGCTTTGTCTTATCCCTTCATCCTCACATAATCTACACACTACCTGATTTTCAAACTCAGTGCCATGATCACTTCTGATCACAACAACTTGAGTGTTGAACTCAGATTGAATCTGTCTAATAAATCTTGAGAGGATCTTGAAGGTGTCAGACTTAGCTTTTAGAAAGAATACCCAGCAGAACCTAGAAAAATCATCAACAATGACTAGAGTGTAAGCCTTACCTGCTAAGCTTTGAGTGGAGATAGGACCAAATAGGTACATGCGCAACAGGTATAGGATTCTAGGGGAATCATTCTTACCAATTGGTTTGAATGAAACTTTAATCTACTTTCCTAGTTGGCAGGCTCTAGAAGGGTGGTCTTTATTGAATTTAGTAGTTGGTAAACCCCTGACTAGGTTGAGTTTGGAAAGTTTGGAAATGGTCTTAAAATAAAGGTGACTAAGTCTCCTATGCCACAACTCACTATTTTTTAATTGGGAATTAAACAAGCAGATCTCAGACTTTGTGTACTCAAATTCAACAACATAGACCTTACCTTTTCTTAGATCAGTCAAAACTATTTTATCAGTATTAGAGCTAACTATATGACACAAAGTCTTAGTAAATACAACTTTGTATTCACCAGCACACAACTGGCTAATGCTAATCAGATTATGTTGAAGTCCTTCAACATAACTGATAAGTAGTATTTTTATAACTTTTTAATAGAAAATTTTGTAAATATTTAATTTGTATTTTCCCTTTTTATGTCATTTCTAGGTCATAAGTGTTTATTTTGAAATTCTGTTTCTAATTTAGCTTAATTTCAATTTTTGCAGTTTTTTGGGACAAATTGGAGAAATTGACAAGTACACGCCCTCAGTCACACCCGTGACCAAGGGCGTGTAACCTAAAGATTAGTCCAGAGTCGATGCCGCGCCAATTGAGCTAGTCCACAGCGAGTCACGCCCTTGGTCACGCCCGTGACCAAGTGTCACGCCCGTGACTAGGGGCGTGTAATATTAGAATCTTCCCAGCTGGCTGCTGACGGGACGTGGAGATGCTGTCGAGAAGTCAACTTAAGTCACGCCCGTGACCCACATGTCACGGCCGTGACTTGCCCGCGTGATCTCTGCTTCGCCGCCGCGCCGAATTCCAGCCCACGCCGCATTTAATGAAGCCGTCCAAAGTCACGCCCGTGACCAAAATTACACGGGCGTGTAATGTCCACTTTTCGCCGCGCTGTCCAGAAAGCCACGCTGCTGTCGGATCCGATGTGAACAGTGCAGTCACGCCCTAGGTCATGCCCGTGATCGAGGGCGTGTAACTCAAAATTTTTGCCTTTAAATTCAGAGGCTCTCCTTGAGTCCAGGGTTCAGTATTTTGGAGTGGGGAAGGTGCTGCTAGAGCTGTTAGTGAAGTTTTTCAATGCTTTCTCATGCCTTTCAATTTCATGTTCTTCCTTTTCAATTCATGTAATGTGCTAGTTCTTAGTTTTATGCAATAGTTAGTTAAAGCTTGTAATCTTTTCCTTCCTAGCTTGTAATCTCTTTAATTAAAGCTTGTAATCATTTTGGTTTTCAATAAAATTAAGTTTTCTTTCTTTCATGTTCTCTTTTTCCTTAAGCACTCTTCCTTTCATGCAATGATTTTTCTTTCCTTTTCCCCCTCCACTATGGTTGAACATTAAGTCTTTTTATTTTCGTTTAATCTTTTCATTTAGCTTGCATTTTGTCTTTACTTTAGTTAAGCAGATCAAACCTCAAATTTTCGTCGATAAGATAATGATGATTTTCCTCGAAGTAGAAGTAATCAACGCGCCTCATGGAATACAACCTTGATATTCCTAAATATCCTATACTATAGACGATAAGGTACACTTGCCATTATCGGATATAGTTTTGGAGAAAATCTCAAACCTTCACTAAATTTCAAAACCGCAAAATCTATATCAAGTTTTTTGCGCCGTTGCCGGGGACTTTGCGTAGATATTTTGAAAAGAGGATAGCTATTAATTTTATCATGCTTCTTTTTATTTTATTTTGCTTTTTTTAAATTTCAATAATAAATTTTTTTTTTAGTTTTTCTTCTTCCTTTCTTCTCTTTTTAGTGTATGACCCGAGGTAGCACTTTGATTCTTCCTTTTGATCCAGAGATCGAGCGAACCCTTTTGAGGCACCGCCGTTCTCGTGATCAGGGAAATCAAGTAGAATCCGAAGAGTCGATCGGGGACACTAACACAGCGAATATGGATCATAATCTTAATCCTCCTAATCTTAACGAGCCAAATCCTGATGAGGACGCGCAACGGACCATGTCCTATTATGCGCGGCCGAATTTGGAAGGCACACAATCGAGTATTGTTCGCCCCACGGTGACGAACAATAATTTTGAGATCAAGTCCAGCATCATACAAATGGTGCAACAATTAGTGACCTTTGATGGTCAACCGGACGAGGATCCAAATTCACATATTTCTTACTTTCTTGAAATTTGCGACACTTTTAAGATCAATGGCGTCACCGATGATGACATTCGATTACGTCTTTTTCCTTTTTCTTTGCGGTCTAAGGCCAAGCAGTGACTGGGCTCCCTACCTAGGGGATCCATCACTACATGAGCAGAAATGGCGGAAAAATTTCTCAATAAATATTTCCCGCCCTCAAAGACCGCTAAATTGTGCACGGATATTGCGTCGTTCATGCAAATTGACTCGGAGACTCTCTATGACACATGGGAGCGCTTCAAGGAGCTTTTGCGTCGATGCCCTCACCACGCACTTGCCACTTGGCAACAAGTGCAAATATTTTATAATGGCTTAAATCTCCAAATGAGGCAAATGATTAATGCGGCCGCCAGGGGGACATTAAATAAGAAAACCCCGGTCGCCGCTCAAGAGCTTTTCAAAGAGATGGCCACAAATGCGTATCAATGGAACATGCCCAGAGCGCGGCCTAATAAGCCGGCCGGAATTTTTGAAATAGACGCAAACGCGAATTTGGCTTTACAAGTTGAGCGCTTAACAAAGCAAGTGACGGAGATGTCTGCTTCCTCCGCCACTCCTCCTTGGGCTAATAACGTTTTAATTGAAGAACATGTTGACTACATGGGAAATCCGCCTCGGCCTTCCTATAACCCCAACACCGCTCCGTATAACAACACATACAATGCGGGTTATAGGAATCATCCGAATTTCTCATTGAGCAACCAAGGAAATGCTCAGCGTCCTATGAATTTAAATCAACCTCCCACTAATCAACTTCTTAACTTAACTCCGCCTCCAAATTTGATTTCTCAAAATTTTAATCCACCCGGTTTTCCACCGCAACAACAACAACTCTCTCCGCTTGAAGAGGTTTTTGCAAAATATGTTGCTACAAATGAAACGAACATCCGGAACCTTACCGGATCGATCAAAAATTTAGAGAATCAAGTGGGCCAACTCGCAAAGATGATTTCTGAGCGTCAGCAAGGAGCACTACCAGGGAATACCGAGCAAAATCCAAAGGAGAGCGCGCACGCAATTACACTCCGAAGCGGGAAGGAGGTGGTTCAAAAACAGGACGAACCCAAGGTAATTTCCTCTCCTCCTCCTCCTACTTATTCATCTTCGAATTTGCCCGCTACGATAGCTCCGCACACTTCTATTTTAAATTCGCGCGCTCCTACTTCTAATATTCCGTATCTATCTAAATTTAAAAATGAAAGCGCCGAAAAAAATTATAAAAAATTTTTAGATGTTTTAAATCAAATCCATATTAATGTACCTTTCTGCGAGGCTATCTCACAAATGCCTAAATATGCGAAATATCTTAAGGAGTTGCTCTCCAATAAGAAAAAGTTAGAAGATATTTCACATATTTCTTTAATCGCAGAATGCTCCGCGGTTGTACTCAACAAATTGCCTAAAAAAGCAAATGACCCGGGACGGTTTTCCATCCCATGTCTATTTGGCAATTCGTTAGTAAAACACGCCTTAGCGGATCTTGGAGCAAGCATCAACCTTATGCCGTTTTCTTTGTTCAAAAAGCTAGGTCTAGGAAATCCAAGGCCCACTCGAATGAGTATCCAATTAGCGGATCGTTCTTTAAAATATCCGATAGGAATAGTGGAGGACGTGCTCGTCAAGGTTGACAAATTCATCTTCCCGGTGGATTTTGTCATTCTTGACATCGAAGAAGATGTCGAAGTACCACTCATACTCGGTTGCCCCTTCCTTGCCACCTCCCGCGCTATTATAGACGTAAGTAACGGAAAGCTCCTCCTACGGGTTGGAGACGATGAAGTTACTTTCCGCATAAACTCCTCGATGCGGAACACGCTAGAAAACGACGATTCGTGTTTTTACTTGGAAGAGTGTTGTGAGTTTGATTCATCCCTCGAGTTTGTTTCATCGGCGAGTAGTGATTCCGAGCCCGTAGAGCTCTTTTATGATGAAGAAGAAGTTTCTCACCCCACACCACCCGAATCATTACTTTTAGAAAAATTAACAATCAAGACTTCGTATGAAGAACCACCCGAATTAGAGTTGAAACAACTCCCCCCTCACCTTAATACTTGTTTTTGGAAAAAGAGTCTAAGCTACCCGTCATCATTTCATCCGATCTTAGCAACTCAGAAATTTCTGAGTTGACTATAGTCTTAAGAAAGCACCGCCACGCAATTGCGTGACAATTATCGGATATTAAGGGTATAAACCCATCTTTCTGCACTCATAAAATCTTTCTTGAAGAAAATTCCCGCAACTCAGTCCAGCCTCAACGATGACTAAACCCGAACATGAAAGAGGTCGTTAAGGCAGAAGTTATAAAACTTCTGGACGGGGGAATCATCTACCCGATATCAGACAGTACTTGGGTTAGCCCAGTACAAGTCGTGCCAAAGAAAGGTGGTGTCACGGTAGTTGCGAACGAAAATAACGAATTGATCCCAACCCGTACTGTTACGGGTTGGCGGATGTGCATCGACTATCAGAAACTAAATGATGCCACCCGTAAGGACCACTTCCTTATACCATTTATCGACCAAATTTTAGAGCGCCTCTCGGGTCACTCCTACTACTGTTTTCTCGATGGTTTGTCGGGATACTTCCAAATCCCGATTTCGCCTGACGACCAAGAGAAAACCACTTTCACTTGTCCCTTTGGCACCTTCGCTTATCGAAGGATGCCATTCGGTCTTTGTAACGCGCCAGCTACATTCCAAAGATGTATGCTGGCAATATTTGACGAGTTAGTAGAGGAGGTGATGGAAGTATTTATGGACGACTTCTCCGTATACGGAAGTTCATTTGAAAACTGTTTAAAAAATCTCGAGCGCGTGTTGCAGCGATGTGAGGAAACGAATTTAGTGCTTAATTGGGAAAAATGCCATTTTATGGTCAAGGAAGGACTAGTCCTTGGCCATAAAATTTCGGGCAAGGGGATCGAGGTCGATAGGGCCAAGATCGAAGTAATTGAAAAGCCCCCCCTCCAAAAAACGTAAAAGCAATTAGGAGTTTCCTAGGCCACGCGGGGTTCTATCGGCGCTTTATACAAAATTTTTCCAAAATCAGAAAGCCGTTAACCCATCTTCTCGAGAAAGAAACATCTTTTCTTTTTAACGATGAATGCAATTTAGCCTTTCAACTTATCAAAGAGAAACTTATAAACTCCCCGATTCTAGTCGCCCCAGATTGGTCGCTCCCTTTTGAAATCATGTGCGACGCGAGTGATATTGCGGTTGGTGCCGTTTTAGGCCAACGGGTGAGTAAGTATTTTCACCCGATCTATTATGCGAGCAAAACACTCACATCGGCACAAGCAAACTACACCACGACCGAGAAGGAACTTCTAGCAATAGTTTTCGCTTTCGATAAGTTTAGGTCGTATATCACTCTCTCAAAAGTTATTGTCTTCACAGATCACTCCGCGCTTAGGTATCTCTTGAGTAAATCGGACGCCAAGCCTCATCTCTTGCGATGGATCCTCCTCTTGCAGGAGTTTGACTTAGAGATCCGGGATAAAAGAGGAGCCGAAAACTTGGCGGCCGATCACCTTTCTCGTTTAGAAAATCCCTCCTCGGAAGCATTAATAGAGGCCGACATTAACGATAAATTTCCCGAAGAGCGCCTCCTAGCTCTCGAAAATATTAATTCATCTTCTACCCCCTGGTTTGTGGATTTGGCTAACTATTTAGTAGCCCGGGTCCTGCCAAAAGAATTCTCGAGTCAGCAAAAGAAGAAATTCTTTCCTGATTTAATGAATTACTTCTGCGAGGACCCCTTTTTATTCCGTGTATGCGTAGACCATGTTGTGAGAAGATGTGTTTCAAGTGAGGAAGGCCTTAAAATTTTACGTCATTGTCATGAGGGACCCACCGGTGGTCATTATCATTCGAACCGAACTGCGAGGAAGGCGCTGAAGGCGGGCTTTTATTGGCCCACGCTCTTCAAAGATGCTCACACCCTTGTGAGTACTTGCGACAGCTGCCAGCGGTCGGGGAACATCTCTCGCCGGGATGAGATGTCCCAAAACATTTTCTTAGAATGCAAAATTTTCGACCTTTGGGGTATCGATTTTGTTGGTCCTCTCCCTCCCTCTTTTTCAAATAAATATATTCTAGTGGCAGTCGACTATATATCAAGGTTGGCGGAAGCGCAAGTTCTCCCCACCAATGATGCGCGAGTCGTCGTTAATTTCTTAAAAAAATTATTTTCTCGATTTGGCACGCCGCGCGCTATTGTGAGTGATCGGGGCACCCATTTTTGCAATTGTCAATTTACAAAATTTTTAGCAAAATATGGTGTCACGCACAAATTATCCACCGCATATCACCCACAAACGAGGGGCCAAGTTGAAGTTGTTAATCGAGAATTAAAACGGATTTTAGAAAAAATAGTTTCTATTAATCGGAAGGATTGGGCAATAAAGCTCGATGACGCGCTATGGGCCTATCGAACGGCTTACAAGACCGCTATCGATTGTACACCGTATCGAATGGTTTAAGGCAAGGCTTGCCACCTTCCGGTTGAATTAGAACACCGCGCATTTTGGGCGCTTAAATTTTTAAACCTCGATTCCACTCTAGCGGGAGAACAAAGAAAATTCCAAATGAACGAATTAGATGAGTGGCGAGCGAATGCGTATGAGAGCAATAAATTATATCAGGAGCGAACAATGTTTTATCACGATAAGCATATAAAATTTCCAAAAACTTTTTCGCCGGGCGATCTCGTCCTCCTTTATAATTCCCGCCTTCGCCTTTTTCCGGGAAAACTAAAATCCCGATGGTCCGGACCCTTTATTGTTAAAGAGGTTTGGTCCTATGGGACAATTTTAATTTCCCACCTGGAAAAAGGTACCTTCAAAGTTAACGGGCACCGCCTTAAATTATATCTTCCGGGAGAGTTAACTAATGAAAAGAGTGATTCGATTGTATTTCAACCTATAATATGATCGGCAAGTGGGTCAAGCTACGCGACCTTAAACAAAGCGCTTTTGGGAGGCACCCCAAAGTTATCCTTTTATTGTTTTCTCTTGTTCTTTAACATATTTTGTAGGTAATCGTCGCTTCCCCGCGCAAACTTCAAAAAATCAGGGAAGCCATTTCTCTTTCTTCCTTCTCCTTTATCATGCATTTCCTTTTTTGTTTTATCTTGCACCTTATTTTCTTTTACTTCATACTTAGTTTAAACATTTGGGTCAATGTTTAACTTTAAGTATGGGGGTGTAAATAGTTCTTTGTAAATAGTTGTTAAATTAGAAAATTTTCAAAATAAAAAAATTTATATTTTCTTATGTTTTCTTCTATTCTAGCACTTGTAAAACCCAAAAACTCAAAAAAATTTAGAAAATAGAAAAATTTAAATCTTGGAAAGGGACGTTTGGGATCTCACCCCATCTCACCTCCTAGTACCATGAGAACCCTTCACGGGGTATACCTCGGGAAGTCCAAGAATTAACAAAAAAATTGTTAGCTTTTTAGTATATGTTTTTGTTTATTTCTTATAAAAAATCCAAAAAAAGATAATATCAAAAATTCAAAAAAAATATATGAAAAAACTTAAAATACAAAAAATTTAAATCTTATACCTCTCCTATTTGTTGTTTTTGTGATTTCTTAGAAATCTAGTTGAGAATGTTTATAAGCATGTTTAAGTTTTTAATTGGCTAAAATTTTGCTTATCATAGTTTGTTAATTTTAAATTTGAGGTAATCTTGATTTAAGAATCATCTTATGATTTTAAATTGATTAGAGAATTTATTTAGCATGACTTCTCTTTTTATTTTTAATGGTTTCATTTTGTAGTAAATTTCCTAAACATCTTTAGATTTCAATTATATTTTCTTCTAACTTTTTAGATCTTAGGAAATTTAATGTTACTAGAATTTGCTCTCAATATAATTTAAAGTTAGCTAGATTTATTTCCCTTCCTTACCCCCTTTGTGGCATAAAAAATGAAGTTTAAAAGATCATATGTCATGGGAATAAGAGGATAAAATTCATTATTCCCTACAACATATGCACCCAAAATATTTGAAAAGATTATATGGCATGGAGTAAGAGGATAAAATTCATTACTCCTAAACCATATACATTTTGGGTTGTTATTAGAAGAGAAAAAAAATATATAAAGGTGAGAGGAAAAAAATTCATCACCTCAAATCAAAGATCTCTTCTCATGACAAATTTTATGAAATCCCCCTTAGCCAATTATCATTGTTCTACTTTTAGTTGAAAATTATGGAGAGAGCAATATTTAGTAATTTACTTTTCCTTAAGTTTCTTTTAAGGTAGAGTTCTTATAATTTTAATTTAATTTAGTTTTACAATTTCTACAATTTTGTCAAACTAATTAATTTTCTTAAGAAGTTCTTGCCTAAACATTTTCCCTCTTTTCAAATCATCATCATAATTTAGGACTTAACTCCCCCTTGAATTTACTCTTAACTTAACTTTTGGTTAAATAAAATTTTAGTTTTAAATTAAATTTTTTTTAAGGATGTCTTATAAATTATGTCTCACACTTTTGCTCTGGAATAGCAAAACCTCAAGTATGAGGGTATTTGATAAGTAGTATTTTTATAACTTTTTAATATAAAATTTTGTAAATATTTAATTTGTATTTTCCTTTTTTATGTCATTTCTAGGTCATAAGTGTTTATTTTGAAATTCTGTTTCTAATATAGCTTAATTTCAATTTTTGCAGAATTTTGGGACAAATTGGAGAAATTGACAAGTACACGCCCTCAGTCACGCCCGTGACCAAGGGCATGTAACCTAAAGATCAGTCCAGAGTCGATGCCGCACCAATTGAGCTAGTCCACAGCGAGTCACGCCCTTGGTCACGCCCGTGACCAAGTGTCACGCCCGTGACTAGGGGCGTGTAATATTAGAATCTTCCCAGCTGGCTGCTGACGGGGCGTGGAGATGCTGTCGAGAAGTCAACTTAAGTCACGCCCGTGACCCACATGTCACGGCCGTGACTTGCCCGCGTGATCTCTGCTTCGCCGCTGCGCCGAATTCCAGCCCACGCCGCATTTAATGAAGCCGTCCAAAGTCACGCCCGTGACCAAAATTACACGGGCGTGTAATGTCCACTTTTCGCCGCGCTGTCCAAAAAGCCACGCCGCTGTCGGATCCGATGTGAACAGTGCAGTCACGCCCTAGGTCACGCCCGTGACCGAGGGCATGTAACTCGAAATTTTTGCCTTTAAATTCAAAGGCTCTCCTTGAGTCCAGGGTTCAGAATTTTGGAGTGGGGAAGGTGCTGCTAGAGCTGTTAGTGAAGTTTTTCAATGCTTTCTCATGCCTTTCAATTTCATGTTCTTCCTTTTCAATTCATGTAATGTGCTAGTTTTTAGTTTTATGCAATAGTTAGTTAAAGCTTGTAATCTTTTCCTTCCTAGCTTGTAATCTCTTTAATTACAGCTTGTAATCGTTTTGGTTTTCAATAAAATTAAGTTTTCTTTCTTTCATGTTCTCTTTTTCCTTAAGCACTCTTCCTTTCATGCAATGATTTTGATTTCCTTTTCCCCGTCCACTATGGTTGAACATTAAGTCTTTTTATTTTTGTTTAATCTTTTCATTTAGCTTGCATTTTGTCTTTATTTTAGTTAAGCAAATCAAACCTCAAATTTTCGTCGATAAGATAATGGTGATTTTCCTCGAAGTAGAAGTAATCAACGTGCCGCGTGGAATACGACCTTGATATTCCTAAATATCCTATACTGTAGACGATAAGGTACACTTGTCTTTATCGGATATAGTTTTGGAGAAAATCTCAAACCTTCACTAAATTTCAAAATCGCAAAATCTATATCAATAACTACCTTAGAAAAGGAGATTTCTCCAATCCTCAGCAAACCATATCCTTTGGTTTGACTAGAGTGAGAGTTCCCAAAAATTACCTTAGGCCCTTCCATGGCCTTGAAATTCTCCAGCAAATCTTTTGCTCCAGTCATATACATGGAGCTTCCACTGTCCAGATACTGATGAGTCCTGATCATATACACATTTATGGACTCATCCGGGCTGATTTTCTAGTCTTTGCACGTCACTTTAGACATGTTTTCATTCTTATTTAACACTCCATGCTAAGTGCACTTCTAGGCCCGTTTCGGTGTTATTTCTTGTTCATCTTTGTTACTTGTCATGCTGTGTTAAGTGCCACCTTCAGTGGCCAGACTGGTGTCGTATGTTGGAACAGGAGTTGTGCAGGTGTTCCCGGTACAATTCTGTACAGGAACACTGCGCACGATCATTGGCTCCTTCGCGCACGACCACTGGTCGTGCGCCTCTGCTCGTGCGCACTTAACGCCCATTTCATGAGTTCTGTCTGGCTTATCGCACGACCACTTACGACAGTGCGCACGACCACTGGTCGTGCGCCACTGGTCGTGCGAACTTTGTATTTTATAATTTTCTTCCCTTGCAGGCTCCGTCCAGTCAGGCGCACGATCACAGGATTCTAGTACGCACGACCACTGGTCGTGCGCCAACGACCGTGCGCACTGTTTATTCCAGCGCCTATAAAATGCCCTGTTCGCGAATTAGGGCGGGATCACGCTTTGCAACTCTGTCCAGTCCGCCGTTTTCGCCCTTTCCGCTGGTTTTTCACCCCCCTAGGCCTCCTCCATCATCCTTGAGCCCCAAGGAGAGATTTCTAGCCCAAAGATCGCCCACATTGAGTAAGGGGATTGCGTATCAGAGTAGATCGGATCGTGACACGAAGAAGATGAGCCATTGGGAGGAAGTGACAGCCCTCCTCTACCTCGGACGCAGTTGAAGACCGAGTTTGGACGCGGATTGACAACCCTGCGATTCCAACCGTGAATCTTCGGCAAGGCTTCGGATTTGGTCGACTCCTTTACTCTCTTTTTCTTTCTCTATGTTGATGTTTGTTTAGGTTAGTCTCCTCTACATTATTGATGATGTGCACAATGATTCTAGTTATGTAATGCTTATTTCATTTATTTGAGATTGTATTGTTCATTTGTGCTTAATGAGGTGCGCCCCCATTTAACTTCTATTTCGTCATTGTGTTCGGTGCCGCACTAGCAATTGCTAGTGGCGTGCTTGTTGACGAGGTGCTTGCGACCCTCATTCCGCCGTTCTCTCCATTCCATTCCATTAGCCTACTCGTCCATCCGCCTACCGAAGCGTGGCACAGCGGCCCGTGTATTCCATCCCGCCTAACGAAGCAGCGCGCTCAAGGCCTGCACAGTTCGACTCCGCTTGCCTACTCGTCCATCCGCCCTTGCGACGCAGTGCGCTCAAGGCCTGCCTAGTCTCCATTCCACCAAGCGAAGCATTGCATAGCGGCATTGCATAGGAGTAGTCGTAATGTTTTATTTTACTATTCGCAAACCAAACCAACCATCCATTGTAACCCCGACCAAGGACTTCGATCTTAAGTCCTTCCTCGAAACCTAACTCCACCTTACTGTGTTCCTTGAGAGATTCGATACTTGGGGATTTACTTCCTCATATTATTACTTGACAACGACCGGTTCACTGCCGTTCGGATCGCAGTCTCGCTACCGCCTATAGCGGTGTGCAGGATTTGCGCATCAGATACCACTGCTGGTTTGTGGTTGAACAGTCTTCCCTCTCAGTTTCATCAGTGGAATTTTCCAGAGACATTAAGCAGGCTTCTTCTGGTTCACATTCTTTATCATCATCAGATGAGCAGGAGCTTGATTCAGAGTCTGAATCGCTCTAGGTTTCAGCAATGAAACCTTTTCCTCTCTTCTTGTACTTCTTCCTGGAGGATTGCTTCTTGAGCTCCTTCCTCTACTTGTTTTCTTGTTCTTTTCTTCCTCAGGACATTCAGTAGAAATATGTCTTGGCTTTCTGCAGGAAAAACAAATATTCTCCTTTTTAGGAGTTTTATCACACCTTGGCTTGCTTGACCTCCTCTCTCTTCTTCTGGAATCTTCTGTCCAGACCCAATTTTTGAATCTCTTAGCCAAGAGATTAAACATTTCTTCTTCAGTGGTGGAGGACTCTGCATATGCAGTCTTTAATGCAAGAGTCCTTTCTTTAGGAGTTGGTGTTCTTTCTTGGGCTTCTGACTCAGCCCTGCTTTTTAGTAGAAGCTCATAGGACTTGAGCTTTCCCAGGAGAGCATCAGTTGATATCTCTCTGAGGCATCTAGAATCTCTAATAGCCCAGATTCTAGAGTTCCATGTGCTTGGGAAGCACATTAGGAGATTGTCATTAATTTCTGCAAAGTAATTTCCTTGTCAAGCCCTCTCAGCTCATTTATGATGAGGCTGAATCTGTCATACATTTTTGTTATGCTTTCATCAACCTTTTTCTTGAAATTCTCATATTGAGATATGAGAAGCTTCTTCAAGTATTTTCTCTCATCAGAGGTTCCTTCATTTAGTCTGGAGAGAGATTCCCAGATCTCTTTTGCAGAGTTGCAATCAACAACTTTTTGGAATATGTCATCAGACATGGTTGAGACTAGAATGTTCATGGCCTTGGCATCAAATGCTTTGACCTTCTTCTCATCATCCGTACTGTTGAAACCAGGACTTGGTTTCTTTGTGGAGCTCGGGACCTCAAGGATGAGGGGCAGCTAGCACTTACTGATTCCTTGGAAGGAACTGACCAGAGACTCGGAACTGAACATAGACCCTTGGTCGCAGCGAAGAGATCCCACCACACACCCGGAAGATCTTCGATCGCTTCCCCTCCCAAGCCAAAGTTGAGACTGGTCACCTTGGAGAGCCTAAGAGCTAAGCCAAGATCACCTAGGGAGGAAGAAGCTCAGAATACTGAGATTGGAATGGATTCCCAAGGAGCCCTGCAAGGTCTATTTATAGTTTTCAAGTCTGGTCTGCTAATAGGGGGATTCCGCCTTACTCTTTTGCTATATGCAGCCCAAAATGGTTTGCCAACAACCAAACTCTGCTGTTTGGAGGGGCTAACTGCAGACCACTGAGGGTTTTTAGGTAAAAATGATCATGAACCTTTCCTGGGCGAGCCGCCCACAAGAGTCTCTCTCGCGAACCAAGAGGCTCGGCTCGCTTGCCTCTCTGCGAATAACCGACGAGGGCCTGGCCCACTCGCGCCCAGCTCGCCCGGCACCCTGGCTCGCTAGCCTTCTTACTCCTTTTGCCTAATGGTTCCATTATCTCTGCTCACCCCCTGGCGGACACTGGGGTTGTACACAATCCCCGCTCTTCGTGAGTCTACTTTAGGCTCGTGAAGAAACATCCAACCCCTGGTGTTCGCCGACCCCTTGGTGACGTGGTGAGAATCTTTTTGTGGGCCCCGTGCCCAAGGCTATAAATACCATCCTCTCTGACCGGTACATGAACCTTTTCTCCTTCTTTTCTGTCTCGCAGCTCACTACTGTTCTCTTCAAGATGTCCAAGAGGGAGGAGTTATTGGCTCGCCTCAAGGCCTCGCAAACGGCACAAAAGGTCAAAGCCACCGAGCTCACCCCCTGGATTTCCCCGGAGCCTGCCCTGCCTCCGCCTCAGACGAAGAAGGCGAAGACCATCCGATGATCTCCTGGGGAGAACGAGTCATCACCTCTGTCCTCACCTCGTCGCCATGAGCTCGCCTCGCAGGTTCTGCCACAGAATACTCGATGATCCCAATGACATTTGCTTAACTCTGTTTTCTTGCTGGTAGGATCCTCCTGCCGAGGAAAATCTTATTAGTCCATCGCCGAAGGGGTCTCGCCCCGCGTCCTCCGGAAGGACTGATCCCCCCTGATGTGAGGACTACTGACCTGCGAGCCTCTCCCTCGCGTCCCGATAAGTCGTTTGCCTTGTTTTCCATTGCTCTTCTTTGAACGCTGACCCGCATTATTCCTTTTCATAGGGTCTCATCCCCAAACTCCGGAGCGGCGAGTCCCCACTCCGGTGGGCTCCCCCCGCCAATCGAACCAGAACATCATCACTCCGGGGTTCGGCCTTCTAGGCCAACGGAGCCCAGGCAGCTCGCTGCTCATCGAGCCCCAGGTCGCAGACGAGACGACGCACCGCCCTGGCTTAGGGAAATCTCTTACCCCAGCCTTCACTGAAGCCTTCAAAGGCCAGCCATGTTCTTTTCGCCCGCGACCCCGTACTATTCTCATCTCGCCAGGTTAAACAATTTATGTCGGCTGCCTCTTTTACAACCTCTTATGCTGATTTTGTATTCGCAGGTGCTCCCCCGACCCCGCTTACCGAGTCAGAGCATGGCGAGGTGGAGATGACCCTCCTGCGCTCGCCGAGCTAGGCCGCAGATTTCCTGGGGGATCCCAGCAACCCAGAGCAGATGAAAAGGCGAGGCACTGAGATATTCCAAAAACACACTTCCATTCTGCGAGAGCTATATGATCAGAATCGGATGGACCAGATCGCGTATGAAGAGTGGTTTGCTGCGATGGAGGATGCAAACGGGAGCATCCTTTCCGAGGTGCGGCAGGTCGCTCACGACGAGGTCACCTCTCCTGGGGTGCACCTCGCGCGAATCGAGGGCTATATATGCGCCTGATGCAGCGCGAGGTCCAGTCGGTCTGCGAGTACCATTATCCAAGGATTCCTCCACGCTCTGGTGTGCGAGGCCACGACCGCTGGAAATGACTCAATTACTGAACAACTATCTTTTATTGTTTTTGTTGCTCGCTCTTGTTACCATTTCCCCCCCTCTTCTGGGGGTTCCGAACAATTCGTTACTTTGTAATAAGGATATTCCCGCTCGCTCGCGAGCTTTATCTTTGTATTATTTCTATAGTTACGTTAATTACGCTCGCGCATCTCTTGCTTTTCATTTGATATGCCTGGCTCACGAGATATTGCCTCTCCCTCGCGACTTTTGCTTTTTCTTTCTACAGTTTTGGCTCGCCGATGGCAAGTCAGCAGGTTCCTCCAGGATGCCAACCCGCTTGGAGCAGATAAGGCCCCGAGAAGATGAAAAATCACCGCGCGATTCCGCTATCCGCACCCCCGGCGCTTCGAATCCTTCCCGCCCTTTTCATTACTATAAATAGCCGTCAGCTTTTACTTTCTAACTACCGCATTAACTGTTCTCCAGCCTTTCTTTTCTCTTCCAGGCCCTCTCGCAAATTTTAGCTCGCACTCACTCTTTTCCCGGTTCGCAGCTACTAACACATGGTTGTCGAGGGCGAATCCGAAGGGCGAGCCAGGTGCGTCGGGGCCTTTCGCGACCACACGTTCTTCTGCACCTCGCTCACTGGTGATGATTTCCTCGCCACGGTGGACAAGTACATCCCTTCAGTGTATGTTTCTTGCCGCCCGTCGAGCACTG
Source organism: Dactylorhiza incarnata (assembly GCA_033032865.1). Classification (NCBI taxonomy): domain Eukaryota; kingdom Viridiplantae; phylum Streptophyta; class Magnoliopsida; order Asparagales; family Orchidaceae; genus Dactylorhiza; species Dactylorhiza incarnata. The sequence continues at coordinate 12,689,678 of JAWHQI010000015.1, forward strand.
CCACCCTCAACGATCCGTCCACCGAAGAGCTCGCCATCCCCATTGCTCATTTTGAGAATGGGTTGCAACTCCCACTCTAGCCAGAAGTACGCCAGGTAATCTTCTCGACCCTCGCAATTCTTACTCGCCTCGCAAGGAGCGTGCTATCCTTACCTTGGTGAATTTTTCAAGTACTCAAGTACTATGTTGTCCTATTGAGCCAGCTGACACCAACGCGATCGCCGTGGTGGTCGCGTTCGCTTTCTACCTGCGGGAGGAGAAGATCGAGTTCAGCCTGCTCGTCTTCCGTAAGTATTCTCCTTCCGCTCGTACAAAGATGGGACAACCCATGTCACGAGCCAACATGTCACCGTCTGTGAGATGGTGAACAAAGCCCATTACTGGCACCAGAAATACATCCTAGTAAAAGGACCATTCGGCAACATCCCCTTCTCCCCCCTCCAACGGGATGACGCAACCTATCGCCCTCCTGCCTCGCTCGGCGGTGACGATGCGAGGCTCTACTAATAATTGGATGGTCAGAACTTTGAGGTCGTCTACCTCCGGCAGTTTGTAGACTCGCTGCTGTCGGTCCCGCAAGGAGAAGGTTCGGCACGCACTCGCAAGCTCCTATAGTTTTTTCTTATTCTATCCGCTAACTCTTTCTTTGCCTTTGCAGGAGAGCGGAATCTTCCCATCCATCCCCCGCATGCGAGGAGCGCAACCCTCTCTTCAAGCTCTCTCGTCGTCGCGGCCGCCGATGCGTGTTGAGATCCTCTCGGCTCGGCTTTGGGTAAGAAGCGGGCGACACCCGCGGGCCAGCTTGCCACAAAACCCCCCGCGAAGAAAAGGAATAAAAGAATCCCCGCCCCACACACACAACCAAGGGGAAAGAGGTAGTGGACCTAAGCGAGGCTGAGATTTCAATCCCCCCGCGCGCGAGTCAGAAGGCCGACGCGGGGGTCAGTGAGCCGAGGGATGCCCCCGGCGGGCCCAAGCCAGCCAGCCACAAGAACTTTGGCCTGGGCGCTAAAATCCTCGATGCCCAGGTTGGAGGCGAGGCGTCCTGTGATCCCAGCTGCTCGTCAACGAGTCCATGAGAGCCCACTTCCATTCCTTTGAGCTCTCCCACATGGTGGCTCGGCGGTACCTTACCGTAGAAAGGGATTCTAAAGAGCTCCAGCGCGATCTCAAGGCGGCCACCGACGAGGTCGGAAGCCTCTAGGGGAAAGTGGCCATCTCGGAAGGTCTCCTCGCCAGCCTTCAAGGTGGAATGGTAAGTCCTCAATACAACTTCCATCTCGCTCACTATTTGTTTCGCTTGACTTACGTCGTTTTTCTTTTCCAGGATGCCGAGACCGCGAGCCAGCTACTCTCGCAGAACGCCGACTTGGAATTAGAGGTCACGTTCCTCAAGGCACACGTCTGCAAGTTGACCAGAGCTGTGCTCCGCCCGCCCCCTCCGTGAGCTGGGGCTCGCAATAAATCTCGAGATAGCAGGAGGTGACCCGAAAGAATTCAATGGGCGTCGCCAACCTCGACTTCGAGACCCTCAAAGGGGATCCATCCATGACGCCCGCTGGTCCACCTCCATCAGCTCCCCCTTCTCAATGGATGGTCGAAAGAGGTCTGACACCGTCCCCCCTACACTGGGACCCAACTTGGCCAGGAGGTCCGCTGCGACACTGATGAGTCCCATTTATATTCACTTTGATGGACTCATCCGGGCTAGTTTTCACTCTCATGTGTGTCATTTTTGAGCTATTATTGCATTTATTTCTCTTATGCTCATTCATGCGCACTTGCGTGCTTCGTGCACTTTTTAGGCCCGTTTTGGTGTGCATTTGTGCTCCATGTTATTGGGGGTAAGCACATGGTACTCCCCAGTCCTTTTTCTCTGTCTGATTGGTGCTGGAGGTGTATTCCCAGCTGGATTGATGTTCTTACAGGCTGTTTCGACTGAATTTTAGCCAATCTAAATCTGTTCGTGCAGTTTTACGCACGGGCGGATTCGCCCGTGCGTGAGTAAAATGTACGGGCACTGCTGCTTCTTCCTCAAGCCAGTTTATTCGTTAAATAACACACGGGCAACGCATGGTCGTGCGTTCGCCCGTGCGTGACTAAATTTCTGACCTTTTAGTATTTAAGGCAGGAAATCTGCTGCAATTAGAATCCCCCGCGGGAAAAGCTTCAGAAGCCTGCCATTTTTGCCCAGTTCGCCTCTCCACCACCGTTTGACCTAGGAGGAGCTCCGACAACCATATTCTTGCAAATATTCCGCTGAAGCTCCCTCCTTGGCCTCCTCCATCATCTTTGAGCTCAAGAACGCCATAGACGGAAAGTCTCCGCTGCATTCAAGGTGTCGAACAAGAGTTACCTCAAGCTAGAACACGAAGAAGACGGGTAATAGTAGAGGAAGGTGACAGCTCCTCCGGACCCCGGACGCAACTGAAGACTGAGCACGGACGAGGCTTGACAACCCTACGATTCCGGCCGAGAATCTTCAGCATAGTTTTCGAGCTTCGATTTCCTCTTTTCCCCTTCGCTTTGCTTCAGAGTTTTCCTTGTATGTGTTTGTTATTGTGGATGATGTTCATAAACTCTGTGTTTTAGTTAATATGATTTCATGTTTGTGAGATCTTATGTGGTTTATGAGATTTGAGGAGCATCGTAGTCCCCCATCCACTCCACCGCTTTGTAGTGCTCCGCACTAGCAATTGCTAGTTGCGTGTTCCGCAATGAGGTGCCTTCGACCCTCATGTGCTAGCCTTCTCGTTCACCCTCTCACCGAAGCACGACATCGCTGCCGTTGCATCCATCCCGCCTTGCGAAGCGGAGTTTTGACCCGTATTTCATTTTTGTGTAGTAATTTAGGAAAGCAAAATCAAAGCCCCGATTTTTCCTTTAATTTACTCTCATAATTATTTTCTCAATCCGAAGAGTCAAACTAACCACACACATTCCTTGAGAGACGATATTCGGGGACGTACTCCCAACTTTATTACTTGTGCGACCGGTGCACTTGCTGTTACCGCATCAAGTTTTTGGCGCCGTTGCCGGGGAATGCAGGCGTAGTTTGATTTTGGTGTTTGAGTTAATAGTTACAGGAGTTGTTTTTTTTCTATTGTTTTTAAGTTGTGTGTGTGCATGATCAATGTCATGTTCTTTACTGCCTCTGTCATAACATGATGAGGATACAACCTATTTGGAGGAGAAATTCTTCAAAATTGCTCCAATTATAATTCAATGCCTCGAAACGCGACAAGAGTATATTGATAGATTGACTATGCAGGTTGAGACTTTGTTGTCTCTTGCCTCGGCCGTGTTGCAAGAACCTCCTCATGATGTGATAGTTGTACAATCAGAACCTGCAGGGACTGAAACCCGGATCACTCCCTCGCCTAATGATTCTTTATGTTCTTCATCTACTTTGTTTCTTGACCCTCTTTCATTGGTTACAATTCAACAAGAAGAGTTGGTGTTGGTCATCCAGGTGGAATCTGATCATCTCTCACGGGAGGATGTTACTTGTGACATTTCTTCCTCCTGCATTGCTCCTACGGATGTTGAGTCTACTCTCGCTCCATCTCTTCCTGTTAATTCTAACATCGTTTCATTTATGCCCCCGCAGAATTTGGAATATGCTGACCCATTTTTGGGCAGTCGGATGATGCATTCCTGGCAGGATAAGCATGTTGCAGTGGCAGACGATATTGCTCTGTCCACTCCAGTGTCACCGCATGTGCTTCCCCTAAAGGACTGGTTGCAGGGGGGAAAGCGATTTTTCTTTGAAGAAATACTCTTGGAAGAGAGAAAGAGAGCAAAAAAGAGGAGACTTGGGGATGGAGGCTAAACCTCTTACTTCGTTGCCATCAGTTGTGGGTCTCCGGACCTTTTTCTTCTATCTGCAGTTACTATTTTAAATCAACGTATAGTTGATTTCTCCACATGGTTGTGTAATAATACTACGTAGACTTGGATGATCTCCTCTCTTTAATTTTGCGTGAACAATTCTATAATCTGCTAATATAGGTATTTGGTCCACCTTAAGGACGTTAAACAAAAGGGCTTCTTGGGAGACAACCCATGGGGGAACCATTCGGTTCCGAACTTTCATTCAGATTTTTGTTTATTATGTTTTGGTATTTGCTTTATGCTAACATCGCAGGTTTAAGCTCTCGCTAGGGGGATGAGGAAGGAGAAATTTAAAGATGGACTTGCCGCACTTATGGCATGCTCATTCGTGAGCATAGGTCCACTCTACCCCTATTTTCCTTATTCATGAATTCTTTATTTTATATGGTTTTGATCAAGTCTGGGGGAGAGATCGAGTTATGCAAGTGCACGCACTTTGCATAGCATGTTAGAATGTGCTGAGTTAGGATTCTCAATTTGATGCACACATTGCATACATTCGCACCTAGTTCACGCGTACTTGATCGCACGCGCTTATTGGGTATTACTGCGAGGTTCCCCGCTCGTAAGATTTGGATTGTTAGTGTAGGAGTGAGGGGTGGAGAAAAATGTTGACTCGAGTAGTGCTCTAGTCGAGTGCTCCCGTCACGCCTAGAAATTCAATTAGAGTACAATAAAATTAAATATTATAATTTAATTATTTCTATTATAGTAGTTGCAATTTATTTTACTCTAGTGGTGAATCCGGTGAATCTAATGCTAGCATAGGGTCGAGTGTAGCAGGATTAGTAGTAGCTTATTACTAGGGTCGGAAGGAAGGATAACCTTTCTAGGTGGCTAGAACTTGCACTAGGCGACTCTTGAAACGATTGCGTTGAATAACTCGTTATAAAGCGTGATGTAGGCCGTTTCTTGATCCGTTTGTGCTTTTGAAATCCTAACTAATGTAATCACCTTTGCAAGCCCACTTGAGCCTACCTATCCTTCTTGTTTAGCTCCACTTAAATTTCACCAAAGCCATACGACCAAACCTATATTCGCACCAACGAATGAGTTTGAAAGAAATTTATATATCTATCACATTTGATGTTATCTCTGATGTGTATGGTAGCTTTGAGAAAGCTAAAGGAGAAGTTTATAAAGTGCCTGCAAAAGATATATTTGTCGAGAAGAGAAAATAAAAATAATTGTGCAAAAAGAACTTTCAAACACAATCTCTCGATAAAATAATGTATGGTCGGCTTAGCGCACACCTACTGTCCAGTTGAAGTCTGGGGGTGTTGTGTGGTTCTTGAAATTGTTGTATTGGTTATTTTATACTCTTGAGTACTCAGGTTATGTTGAGTGCAATGCCCATCGTTCTTCTACTTATCTAACCAAAACTCAACCTAAGCCAAATCTTAACCTATAAGTCCTATTGATTTTAGATATGAGTCATCTCATGTAGTGGAGAGAGTGCGAACGTGCAAGCCTATGGACACCAACTTTGATGGATTTCTTAGGAGATTGTCCCAAGTTTTGATTCGAGTAATACTCTACTCATTAGTCATGCTATTGTCCCTTGTGCGCGACCGAAATATTCACCTGGATTCACAATCCGAGTAAACTAGATTTCAAATTACTGTTCTAGAAATAGTTAAATATAATCTTGAGTTAAGTTCTATTCCAACGTATTTCTCCGCACGTGAGCATGCGACTTCGCATGGGTCTCTACCGCTCAAACTCACTCTAACACCCAATTGTTTAGACGGGAGAGCTGAGTAGATTGCCCGAGACGTACAAATAGATAAGTCTGGGGGTGTGATGAGTCCCATTTATATACACTTTGATGGACTCATCCGGGCTAGTTTTCACTCTCATGTACGTCATTTTCGAGCTATTATTGCATCTATTTCTCTTATGCTCATTCATGCGCACTTGCGTGCTTCGTGCTCTTTTTAGGGCCGTTTTGGTGTGCATTTGCGCTCCATGTTATTGGGGGTAACCACATGGTGCTCCCCAATCCTTTTTCTCTGTCTGATTGGTGCTGGAGGTGTATTCCCAGCTCGATTGTTATTCTTATAGGTTGTTGAATAATCCCCTTTTGCCCAGAAATCATGATTGTGTATAGCGCACGGTCGTGCATTTTCTTGACGCACGGACGTCTGCGGTCGTTTGCCTTCATCTGGGGATAAAACCGGTGATCTGATTTTGTTCGTGCGTTTTTACGCACGGGCAGTTGCCCGTGCATGAAGGAAACGCATGATCGCCTATTTCGACTGATTTTTAGCCAATCTGAATCTGTTCGTGCATTTCTACGCACAGGCGGATTCGCCCGTGCGTGTATAAAATGCACGGGTGCTGCTGCTTCTTCCTCAAGCCAGTTTATTCGTTAAATAACGCACGGGCAATGCACGGTCGTGCGTTCGCCCGTGCGTGACTAAATTTCTGACCTCTTAGTATTTAAGGCAGGAAATCTGTTGCAATCAGAATCCCCCGCGGGAAAATCTTCAGAAGCCCGCCATTTTCGCCCAGTTCGCCTCTCCACCACCGTTTGACCTAGGAGGAGCTCCGGCAACCATAGTCTTGCAAATCTTCCGCCGAAGATCCCTCCTTGGCCTTCTCCATCATCTTTGAGCTCAAGAACGCCATAGACGGAAAGTCTCCGCTGCATTCAAGGTGTCGAATAAGAGTTACCTCGAGCTAGACCACGAAGAAGATGGGTAATAGTAGAGGAATGTGACAAATCCTCCGGACCCCGGACGCAACTAAAGACCGAGCACGAACGAGGCTTGACAACCCTACGATTTCGGCCGAGATTCTTCAGCATAGTCTTCGAGCTTTGGTTTCCTCTTTTCCCCTTCGCTTTGCTTCAGAGTTTTCCTTGTATGTGTTTTGATAAGAAAAATTGGACTTCTTCTTCTAGGGTTTATGATTTACAAAAATGCGAAGAAGTTTGATGATATTTTCCAAAACTATATTCGATGAAGGCAAGTGTACCTTATCGTATATAACATAGGATATTTTATAAAAATACCAAGGTCGTATTAAACTCGGGTTTGTCGAGTACTTCTACTTCGAGAAAGCGGACTATTATTTTATCGGAGAGAGAGCGGAAAAGAGAACTAAATTGCTACTAATTAAAAGAGAACGAAAATAAAGAAAGAAAATAAAACTTGATTAAAACTCGCTTTGAAATGAAATTAAAAGATAAATACTATCATTCAACTCTAAGCCTTGACCGTGGGGATTCCCGAAGCTCGAACATGCCTCTCTCGAGGTTAATGCCCAACTAAGCTTAGGAAAAATCAACCGGACTCTCGTCCTATAATTGATTACCTAAGACTTGCTTTACGCTGTGAATCCCACTATAGGATTTGACTCCTATCCGGAAGATTTACGTCATCCTCTCTCGAGGGGTGCGTGCAACTCTTTTTATTCTCGAGTGATCGATTCGTACGCACGTCCTCTCGGCTAGCTAGAATACGAAAACAAATACAGAAATTCATAACCGGAATATGAACTCGATATCGTTATATTTTGAGAATAAATCGAAGGAGAGAAGATACAATAATAAGGAAAGAGATGATTTTGATTCAAAGCTTGCTAAAAATCAAGACTACAAAATAATTGCTAAAGGAAAAAATTAAAACAAGAAAGAGAGAGAAAGAGGAAGAAAGAGAGTTTGCGAAAATAAAAGAAAGCTTAAATTTTCATTGCCATAAAAGAAAGAGATTACATGAAATAAAACCTACATTACATTGCATGGAATTGAAACTAAGCTAGCTTGCATGAAATAAAATTACAAGGAATGAAAAAAAGCAATAACAAAATTACATGAAATTAAAGCTAACCCTAAAACATGAAGAAATAAGGAAAACTGTACAAGAACAGCCCAAATGGGCAGGGGGAAGGAAATGGAATGCTGGAGGAGAACCTTTGAATTTATAGGAAAAATTTCCAGGTTACACGCCCTCGGTCACGGGCGTGACCTAGGGCGTGTAATACTTGTTCTGCACGGCTGCGACATCGGCGTGGGTCTTGCGTGACTGTGTCGCGAAAAAGGACATTACACGCCCATGTAACTTTGGTCACGGGCGTGTACCTGGGTGGCTTCATCAATGCGGCATGGGCTTGAGTGCGGCGCTGCAGCGAAAAGCGATCACGCGCGAAAAGTCACGGGCGTGACTCATGGGTCACGGGCGTGACTGGGGTCAACTCCACGACAGCATCTCCACGTCTCGTCGGTAGCCAGCTGGGAAGATTCTAAGATTACACGCCCTTGGTCACGGGCGTGACCTGGTGTCACGGGCGTGACCTGGGGCGTGACTTGCTGTGGACTAGCTCAATCTGCTCGGCAACACTTCTGGACTGATCTTAGTGTTACACGCCCTTGCTCACGGGCGTGACCTAGGGCGTGTACTATGGAATTTGTCCAAAAATACCAAAAAATCTGCAAAACAAAAATACAATTATATTTAGAACTAAAATTATAAAAGAAGTGATTTTTAACTAAAATATAAATAATATTTACAAAATTATATTAAACTTAACCTAAATACTATAATTAAAATAAGCATAAATCCTACTTATCATGTTTGTTATTGTGGATGATGTTCATAAACTCTGTGTTTTAGTTAATATGATATCATGTTTGTGAGATCTTGTGTGGTTTATGAGATTTGAGGAGCGTCGTAGTCCCCCATCCACTCCACCGCTTTGTAGTGCTCCGCACTAGCAATTGCTAGTTGCGTGTTCTGTGACGAGGTCCTTCGACCCTCATCCGCTAGCCTTCTCGTTCACCCGCTCACCGAAGCACGGCATAGCGACCGTTGCATCCATCCCGCCTTGCGAAGCAGAGTTTTGACCCGCATATCATTTCTGTGTAGTAATTTAGGAAACCAAAATCAAAGCCCCAATTTTTCCTTTAATTTACTCTCATAATAATTTTCTCAATCTGAAGAGTCAAACTAACCACGCGCATTCCTTGAGAGACGATATTCGGGGACGTGTTTATTACTTGTGTGACCGGTGCACTTGCCGTTACCGCATCAGACACTCTCCTCCCTTGGCACATGACGGATCGAGAAGGTCCGGAACTACCCAATGAGCCACTTGACCTTTTCTAAGTACCGCTAAAGTGTCGACTTCATTATTTCGAACTCCTCCCTGACTTGGCAAGCCACCACCATGGAGTCCGTCGAGACCTCCACATCTTGCACTCCCAACTCTCAGTCTAGGCGGAGCACTGCTATCACGACCTCGTACTCGGCCTGATTGTTGGTGAGGGGGAAGTGAACATTGATTGCTTGCACGATCCTCGTCACTTTGGGGTTTACCAAAACCACCCTTCCGCCAAAGGAATGCTTTCCTGAGGCCCCGTCCACCAACATCCTCCAGGCCACCGAGCTGGGTAGCTGATGAGTCCTGATCATATACACATTTATGGACTCATCCGGGCCGTTATTCAGTCATTTCACCGCACTTTAGCCTTGTTATAGTTTATATTTGATATTCCATGCTAGGTGCACTTCTAGGCCCATTGTGGTGTGATTTCATGCTTTTCTTCTTTAGTAGTTTTCATGCTCCGTTAGGTGCCACTTTCAGTGGCTAGATTCGTGGTTGTGCTGGAATAGGAGTCGTGCAGGTGTTCCCGGTGCAATTCTGCACAGGAACACTGCGCACGATCACCGGTTCTATTGCGCACGACCACTGGTCGTGCGCCACTGATCGTGTGCACTTAACCCTTTTTCATGAGTTCTGTTTGGTGCAGTGCGCACGAGCATCTACGATAGTGTGCACGACCACCGGTCGTGCGCCACTGTTCGTGCGCACTTATCATTAATTTTATGAGTTCTGTCTCGACCAGTGCGCACGACCACCGACGATAGTGCGCACGACCACCGGTCGTGTGCCACTGGTCGTGCGAACATTATAGTGTATAAATTTCGCATCTTGCAGGTTCCACCCAGGCAGTGCGCACGATCACAGAATTCCAGTGCGCACGACCAGTGGTCGTGCGCCAATGACCGTGCGCACTATTTAAATCAGCGCCTATATAAATGCCTGTTCCGATTTTAGGTCAGCATTGAGCCGCCGGGAGCGGATTTCCTGTTCCGTACGCCGCCGACCACCATCCTGGGACGCCTCCACTTCATCTCCTACGCAAGGGGAAGTCTCCTCCATCCATTCCAAGCCTTCCTCCATTGTCCGGGAGCGTTCTCCATCATCCGCAAGCCTCCAAGCAGATATTTCCCCACTACGACCCGGTGAGAAGAAGAGAAAATCTGAAGTCGAAGACGACGGAGCTACGTAGGGAGATCGTGACAGCTCTCTGCGCCGGAAGCATAGTCCGCCCGAGTCCGGAGGTAGCCCGACAACCTACCATTCCGGCCGTGAACGGCCGCTAGTCTTCACCCATCGGTTATCTCTTTCTTCTTTCCTTCATTGTACTCGTTGAATCGTGTAAACTGGAATATTGTGTTGTTTGGGTTGTTTGAAATGAATGTTTCTTTACTTTCCTTCATCACTTGCTTGTGAATCACTCCGTTTCTACTCTCTCACTCACGCACGCACGCAAGGTGTTTGATCCGCGTTGGCAAGAGCTAACGGCGGTTGTGAAGAGGTGTTTGCGACCCTCACCCTCTCGCACTAGAGCACACTCCATCCGCCTCACGAAGCACGGCATCGCGGCCGTTGCATCCATCTCGCCTAGCGAAGCGGTGCCTTCGACCCGCATTTCTTTTATTGTTGTTAGGATTAGGACAAATCAACCAAAAACCCCCTTTTTATGTGTGTTGCGCTTGTGTAACAAGAGTCACACAACGCGATTCATTCACCTAACCTGCATTCCTCAAGAGACCGACATTCGGGGATTCCACTCTCCACATTTATTACTTGACTGCGACCTGTGCACTTGCCGACACGCATCAAGTTTTTGGCGCCGTTGCCGGGGAATGCAGGCGTGCAACGTCCCGTGTTGTGACTTTCGTTATACGAGCAGTTGTTTTTGATTCTCTTTGTTTTTCTTTTTGTTTGTGATAGTGCATGCAGAGACAAACCGCAGGCGAACTCGTACCCTTTGATCCTGAGATTGAACGGACCGCTCGCGCACGAAGGCGCGCTGCTGCCGTACAAGCGGCAATGGGTGATCAGGTAGACCCAAATGATGTTGATGCGAGAGTGCCCGGCGTGGGGCAACACCAGCCTGGAGATGAGCAGGAGGCGGTTAGGCCTCGGCCCCGCACGATGAGAGACTACACCACTCATACTGCTGGGAGTGTGTATCCGGGGTTTGGGCCCAATATTATGAATAATCAGTTTGAGATCAAGCCTGCGATCTTGAACATCATCCGGAACAACGCTCAGTTCTCTGGAATGGCCAGCGAAGACCCGCATCTGCATCTGGCAGAATTTTCTGATATTTGCGGAACCTTCCGCTACGCGGGGATTGCTGACGACACGGTCAAGCTTAGACTGTTTCCCTTTTCACTCCGCGACATAGCAAAGGTGTGGCTCCACTCCATTCCGTCCGGGACTGCTGCGACTTGGGATGCCCTCGCATCCAAGTTCCTTGCTAAATTCCACCCTGTGGATAAGATCGTGAGCTTGCGGCGGGAGATCGCCACCTTTCGCCAACTTGATCAAGAGACCCTTGCTGAGGCGTGGGAGCGCCTTAACGATCTCCTTCGCCGCTGTCCGAACCACGAGCTGCAACCGTGGAATGTGGTCGAAACATTTTACTTTGCAATCGAGCCCAACTACAGGACAATGATCGATGCTGCGGCGGGTGGTACCTTGATGAACCACACTCCTGAGGAAGCCCTTCGGATTCTGCGCGACACTGCCTCCCACAGTACATTCTGGACTGCAGGGAGAAATGCTCCAAGAAGCGGTCGTGGTCTCTTTATGGTCGACTCACTTCCTTCTACACCCGCGCCTGCTGCTATCATTACCTGCGAGGGATGTGGAGGCGGAGGGCACCACGCGTATGAATGTCCGGGGAACAACGTGGCAGGTGACTTCGCACACTTGACCATGAACAAATTTGTTAATTATATAGGAAATCTGCCTAAGGGGGCGCCGTTCAATAATGCTTATAATCTGGGAGCGAGAAGTCACCCGAACTTCTCTTGGAATCCAAACACACCTGGCCAACGATGGGCACCGGGGCAGCATCAAAATGATGCTTACGCCTCCGGGAGCCAACCGAGGCCACCACACCCGGATTATAACCAAGCGCCCCCTACCCAAAAAAAGAGTAATCTAGAAGAGATGATGGAGAAATTCATGCAAGTAGCTAATTCGAATATGGTGAACCAGACCGCATCCATGCGAAACTTGGAAACGCAGTTGGGCCAGTTGGCCCAAGTGCTAACCGAGCGATCGCAGGGGACCCTTCCCAGCAACACGGAAAAGAACCCAATTGATCAAGGGAAGAGTCTTGGGGATGTGGTAGAGGCTGATCCGAGTGAGCTGGTAATTTCCTGTTCCATCAACAAGTTTGAAACAAAAGCCTTGTGTGACTCTGGTTCCTCCCGCAACATCATTGCGTTGCAATATGTAGCTAAATTACAACTGGAAATGAACACGAAGTAAAGGAAATCCCTGGTGCTTGCTAATTGGACTGTTATACAATCCGAGGGGGAAGTGAAAAATGTGGAGGTGACAGTTGAGGGAACAATTGTAGTTGCTGATTTTCAGGTCTTGGGCCCCCAGGAAAATCATTCTATCCCTATCTTGGGCGTGCCGTTCTTGAAAGAGAGCGGTGCCACCCTTGATTTCGCTACGGGGTGCGTTGTCCTACCCAATAAGGTGCAGCAGCCCACTTGCCCCGAAGCTGTAGCTGAAACATCCACTCCCCCCCTCTTTTTAATTTTGATGAATCATTGAGCTGTGCAGGGCATGAAGAAGTTAAAGAAGCAATGGAAGGGGACAAGGAGGAGCACCTGTCTAGTGAAGAAGAAGAAGTTGATCTTCGCCGAGAGTTTGGTTCCGAGACGGAAGAAGACCACAATTCGAAGAACTTTGATGTGAATTTGGTTCGGGACAATGTCCCATTATCCTCTTATTGTGATTCCTGTAATAAAATATCTAAGCGCTCCATCTCCTGGGCCGATCCGGTAGTCACCACGATGTCGGAAGTGACGCCACCCACCACTAAGGCAGAAAAATCTGAAAACTCTCAACGGTGGCAGTCCCCGACTGTCACTAAACTTAAACAGGAAAAAATTCTACGCGACGCTCGCGCTGCCGCTCTCCGTGGCAAGAGGGCGGAGTTTAGGGGAGCAGTGGGTGACACCAGTGTTGGCCCTAAAGCCTTCACCTCCCGCCTTCGCGCTACGGGGGACACGCACCATAAGAGCGCTTTTAGCTGATTTGTGTGATCTGAGTTTGTGAAACTGCTTTTGAGAACTTCTCTTTTAATTCCTGCATTTTATAAACAATGTTAATACAGGTATTTGGTCCAGCTTAAGGACGTTAAATAAAAGCGCTACTGGGAGACAACCCAGATTTCCTGATTTTGTAGTTTCTATCTAACTTCTTTTAGTTCAGCTTCTGCATATGCTTTTGTTGTTTTGAGTTTTGTGCTTGCAGGTTTTGTGTTCGTTGGTGCGAATGCTGCGGACTGTTCTTGATCGTAAACGCCAATCGTCTGGTATGCTCAATTCTGAGCATTGGGTAACACTTCCTCCCCTCTTTTAGCTTCCAATTTCTAGATGTATTGTTTAGACTAAGTCTGGGGGAGCGTATGTTGTCATTCACTGTGCTCGAGTTGCACTGCATACCGAAAGTTTGTTTCCTTTGTATCATTGTCATTATCATTGTTTTCATGCTTCACACACCACTTCACCCACTTGAGTGCGCGCTTATCTTTTTGTTGTTGTTCCGGTTAAACTATTTTGGTTGGAATGTGAAATAGGTTGTTAACTTAGGAATTATTATGTGGAGTGCGATGTTGACTCGTGTAGTGTTCTAGTCACTTCGCATGATATGGTAGAACTTGAGTAGAACTAGATTGTCTCTATGCATCTAATTTATCTTTAGTATTTTTGCGTAAATTTAGATTTGTTATACTCAAGTGGTGAATTTGAATGAAATTGATGATAACCCGGCGTTGTGTGTGTACGAGTGCTAGTCATGTGTTGCTCGAGTCGGGAGGAAGGTTTACCTTTCTCGTGGGCTAAGAACTTGCCCCAAGCGACTCTTGATGCATGGGTGAGAGCGACCCGCCAAGTTAAATGTGATGTAGGCCACCCTTTGGCTAGTTTGAGCCTTGTCATTCCATGCCCTTTTCGCTCACCGTTGCAAGCCAAATTTGTGCCTACCATTCCTTTGTTCAGCTCCTCTTCATCCACCAAAGCCCGAAGCTTTTCCTACACCCGCAACCAAATTGCTTTTTAACTGCGCTCATAATTCTCAATTTGTGTGATGTTTGGAATCGTTGTGTTTTGAAGGGGAAATAAATCCTATTTGCTGATTTTGAACCAATCGGAGGATTTGTAATAGAAGGGTAGTATGTTAAAAGAAAAAAAAAATTCTAAAAAAAAAGAGAGTATATTGAAAAGAAATCCTTCCGAGCTAAATAGAAAATCTGTTGGTATTTGTGAAGTAGGCTGTGTGCACACCTGGTTTTCATGATAAGTCTGGGGGTGTGTCACACGAGCATAGTTTATTGGTCTTGTGTGGTGTAGCATTCCTTTAGCTCACTTGGGTTGCGTAGCCATCGTGTTTAACTTTGAATATCATACCGTATCCTAAGCCCCAACTTAATCCTAAAAGCCCTATTGATTTGACTCGTGAGTTTGCTAGCGCCGTGGAGAGAGTGTGACCGGGCGAGCGTATGGTTCACGACGTTGATGGATTTCAGCAGAGTTATTCCTAAGCCCCGATCTTTTGCAACGCCCGCCTCAGTGTCTCGTCACTTTCATACCGGGCATGCTCGTTCAAATTCTTCATAATTCACCAACTGAGTATAACTAAATCTTTACTTACGCTTTAATACTTATGTAAATTAGTTAGCATAGTTAGAATCTCCTTCTACTAGAATCTCTACTTGCATGCGTATGTTACTTCGCACCGTACTCCTTTGTGTAATTCTCTATGTTAACTATTGTTTTCACACTCCGCCGGATTCGTTTGCTCGGGACGCGCAAACAGTTAAGTCTGGGGGTGTGATGAGTCCTGATCATATACACATTTATGGACTCATCCGGGCCGTTATTCAGTCATTTCACCGCACTTTAGCCTTGTTATAGTTTATATTTGATATTCCATGCTAGGTGCACTTCTAGGCCCATTGTGGTGTGATTTCATGCTTTTCTTCTTTAGTAGTTTTCATGCTCCGTTAGGTGCCTCTTTCAGTGACTAGATTCGTGGTTGTGCTGGAATAGGAGTCGTGCAGGTGTTCCCGGTGCAATTCTGCACAGGAACACTGCGCACGATCACCGGTTCTATTGCGCACGACCACTGGTCGTGCGCCACTGATCGTGTGCACTTAACCCTTTTTCATGAGTTCTGTTTGGTGCAGTGCGCACGAGCATCTACGATAGTGCGCACGGCCACCGGTCGTGCGCCACTGTTCGTGCGCACTTATCATTAATTTTATGAGTTCTGTCTCGACCAGTGCGCACGACCACCGACGATAGTGCGCACGACCACCGGTCGTGCGCCACTGGTCGTGCGAACATTATAGTGTAGAAATTTCGCATCTTGCAAGTTCCACCCAGGCAGTGCGCACGATCGCAGAATTCCAGTGCGCACGACCAGTGGTCGTGCGCCAATGACCGTGCGCACTATTTAAATCAGCGCCTATATAAATGCCTGTTCCGATTTTAGGTCAGCATTGAGCCGCCGGGAGCGGATTTCCTGTTCCGTACGCCGCCGACCACCATCCTGGGACTCCTTCACTTCTTCTCCTACGCAAGGGGAAGTCTCCTCCATCCATTCCAAGCCTTCCTCCATTGTTCGGGAGCGTTCTCCATCATCCGCAAGCCTCCAAGCAGATATTTCCCCACTACGACCCGGTGAGAAGAAGAGAAAATCTGAAGTCGAAGACGACGGAGCTACGCAGGGAGATCGTGACAGCTCTCTGCGCCGGAAGCATAGTCCGCCCGAGTCCGGAGGTAGACCGACAACCTACCATTCCGGCCGTGAACGGCCGCTAGTCTTCACCCATCGGTTATCTCTTTCTTCTTTCCTTCATTGTACTCGTTGAATCGTGTAAACTGGAATATTGTGTTGTTTGGGTTGTTTGAAATGAATGTTTCTTTACTTTCCTTCATCACTTGCTTGTGAATCACTCCGTTTCTACTCTCTCACTCACGCACGCACGCAAGGTGTTTGATCCGTGTTGGCAAGAGCTAACGGCGGTTGTGAAGAGGTGTTTGCGACCCTCACCCTCTCGCACTAGAGCACACTCCATCCGCCTCACGAAGCACGACATCGCGGCCGTTGCATCCATCTCGCCTAGCGAAGCGGTGCCTTCGACCCACATTTCTTTTATTGTTGTTAGGATTAGGACAAATCAACCAAAACCCCCCTTTTTATGTGTGTTGCACTTGTGTAACAAGAGTCACACAACGCGATTTGTTCACCTAACCTGCATTCCTCAAGAGACCGACATTCGGGGATTCCACTCTCCACATTTATTACTTGACAGCGACCGGTGCACTTGCCGACACGCATCAGTAGCTCTGACTCTTCCACCTCGGTCACATAGTCCGCCAAAAAGCCTGCCACCGCTTGGGCCTTTATGGACAACCTGGGCACATATGAAATATCAAATTCACTTAGCTCCACCGATCACTTAGCCAACCTCCTTGAGTGCTCCACCCCTTTCATGATGTTGCGAAGGGGGTGATCGGTCACCACCTTGATCAAATGCGCTTGGAAATAAGGTTGTAGCTTCCGGGCCGACACCACCAAGGCAAAGGCCAACTTCTCCAGGATGGGGGTACCGAAGCTCCACCTTCCTCAGTACTCGACTAACATAGTAGATTAGGAGCTGCCTTCTGCCTTCTTCTCGGACCAGCACTGAACTCACTGCCTCGGGCCCTACACCCAAGTATAGGGATAAATCCTCTCCTTGTCTTGGCCCTTGCAGCAAGGGAGCTTGGATCAATTGTTCCTTCAACGCTTGAAAAGCCCTCTCACACTCAGGGGTCCTTTCAAACTTTTGATTCCACTGCAGCACCTTAAAGAAGGGTGCATATTTCTCTCCTGCCCTGGAGAGGAACCTGTTGGATCTTACGACGCCCTTAGGGGGGGGGGGGGTGAATAAGGGAATAAAAATTCTTTGTGATAATGTTATGAAAATTACTATATTGTTTTATAATAGGAGAAGGCAAAATATCAATTTAGTTAAAGAAAGAGAATATTGTAATTTGCAATTTATGATTTAGAAACAAGTGCTAAATTGTTTTATGATGAAAGAGATTGAAATACACAATTTAGATAAAGTGATACGAATTGAAAACTTTGTAACCAATATAGTAGAGATTATGCCAAAAGATAGAAATCAAGTAAACACAAAAGAGGTATGATTATATTATATGAAAAAGTGTTTACATAAATTTGATTTCAATATCGCTAGAAATCAGAAGCGTACAAATAGAAATATCTTTTCCTTTTCTATACTGACTTGTATCCCCACAAACCGGTTGGCTTTAGCTTATTCTTCCCCGGATAAGGCCTGAAGCCGCTCTAGCCAATCCTTCCCCGGATATGGCCTCGATCCCCCTAGATCTAATCACCTAGAACTAGTTGCCAACACAAGGCGAATTTCTCCCTAAGTCTTACCCAGACCTAGTCGCCAATACAAGGCGAATTCTCTAAATGGTTACAAAGAAAGTATGGAATGAAAAATAAAGATAACAATAATAAAACTCCCTATATGAGATCTCTGAAGATGAAGGATCGCTGTAGCATAAGCGAGGTTGAAGCAATCTTCCTTCGGATGTAGCGTGACGTTGTCCTCCTCCAAAATTCTCCTTAAGCTTTTAGTGGGAGATCCATCTTCGGCAGCATAGCAGCAGTAGAATTGTGGCACTTGCAATCTATCTGGGATGGATTAGCCAAAATGAGAAAGAGCCCATCAATTTATAGAACTTGAAGATAGCGCCTGCGGTACCTCCTAGCGCCTGCGGTAGCGTTCATGTGGAGCGATTGCGAAATCGTCGATGGCGTGGAGCTGTGCATGAACTTGAGATAGCGCCAGGCGGTAACACTAGCGGTAGCGTTCGTGTGGAGCGGTTGTGAAACCGTCGGCGGCGTGGCAGAACAAACTTTCGTCGAATGGAACAATTTCGTCGAACGGAGCTTCAAGTTCATCGAACGGAATTTTCGTCGAACGGAGGTAAATTCGTCGAACGACATTTCGTTGAACGACATTTCGTCGAACGGAATTTTCGTCGAACGAAATTTTCGTCGAACGCAGGTAAATTCGTCGAACGGAATTTTCGTCTACTGAAATTTTCGTCGAACGCAGGCAAGTTTGTCGAACGGAACCTGAGCTAGCGCCTGGCGGTAGCTCTAACGCTGGCGGTAGTGTAGTCTTCCAGATGTTTGAATTCAGCTTCTTTCTACCTATGGAGTATTGCACCTATAGATCCTGCACACTATAAACACACGACAAACAAGATCAAATACAATTTGGGATTTGTTATTCTCAAACAAAGGGATGTGACACACTTGTCCAACAGAACCTACTAAGCCCGACCAACTTCCCCGTGAGGCGCTGGACTTCCTTCGCATTCCTTGGTGACCCCAACTCTATGATGGCCTTAAATTTATCTAGATTGGGCTCCACTCCCGCTGGAGTGAGGAAGTGGCCTAGAAACTTTCCCCGACAAGCCCCGAAGACACACTTCTGGGGGTTGAGCTTCATCTTGAATTTTCTTAATGTCCCGAAGGTTTCTTTAAGTTCACGGAGGTGGGAATCAAGGTCTCGACTCTTCACCATGAGGTCATCAACGTAGAACTCCAGGTCCCTACCCTTTTGTTCCCGGAAGACCTGGTCCATCATCTGTTGGTAAGTGGCTCCTGCGTTCTTGAGCCCAAAGGGCATCATTTTATAGCAATAGCACCCATCCCCTGTGATGAAAGAGATATCCTTGATGTCGGGGGGAGGGGGGGAGGTGCATGCGGATTGCATGATAACCTTAAAAAGTATCTAAAAAAGACATCACTGAAAAATCGACAACTGAGTCAACCAGCGCATTAATTTGGGTCAAAGGGTAGCAATCCTTGGGGCATGATTTATTAAGCAAAGAAAAGTCAACACATATTCTCCACATACCTCCCCCTTCTTTACCATAACCATATTGGAGACCCATATTGGGTACTGGATCTCCGATACAAAGCCTGCTTGGAGGAGCTTGCCCACCTCCTTTCGGATGGGCCCTTCCAGCTTGTCAGCAATGGCTCTCTTTTTCTGTCGGATGGGTCGGGTGTCGGGATCGAGGTTGAGGCGATGGAAAGCCACATCCACATCGATCCCGGGCATCTCTGTCGCGCTCCAGGAAAAGACATCCACGTTCTCTTGCACACACGCCAGGATTTGCTTCTGCTCCTCTGGGCTGAGCTCCCCGCTAATCTTGACTTTTTCCACCACCCCCACTCGGGTGGTGACCTCGAGCTCCATAACCTGATCCACGGCCTCCAGCCGGGATCGATCCACCCAATCATCCTTTTTTCTCCCCGCCGTGAGCTAGCGTTTCAGCCTTCTCCTCCTTTCCCCCTTCCTGAACTTCCATCAATTCTTTCGCCCCTCCTTCCCGGGCCTCCCCTTCTTCCTTTTTCCTCTCCTTCTCCTCCTCCATCTGCTCTTCCTCCTCTTCCTCCTGGGCCTGACCTTCTCCATCTCTCCTTCCCCCTCTACTGCCTCCTTGAGCCTCGCCAACTCCTCCATCTTCTGATCCCACTCTTCCGCCTCGGCCATTCAGGAGATGGTGTTCACGACAGTCACATAGCACTGCTTGGCCACTTTCGAATCTCCCCTTATCCGGACTTGGACTCCTCCGGCATTGAACTTAAGGCAATGATGGAAGGTGGAAGGGACGCAGCAGAACGCAGTGATTAGTGGCTGTCCAAATATGGCAATGTAGCTGTTGGGGGGCATCCTCTATGATAAAACGGCAATTCCTGGACCTCCCCCCCAAGACTACATGGAGTCCCACTCCCCCTTCTACCTCCTTACTCTCACCGTAGAACCCAAACAGTGGTCCGTCCGAGGCCAATGCCCTCCGTGCCTCCACCTACATATCTTCAATGGCCTTCTTGAAGATGACGTTGACCGAGCTCCCGTTATCCACAAGGATCCAGGAGACGGTGAAGTTCTTGATCGCTGCCTGAATGACCAACGCATCGCAGAAACTCCGACATGTCCTTCTGAGTGAACGAGATCTTCTCTGCTAGAGGCGGGGCTAGGGACGTCGAAGCCACGCTGTGATGATAAATGGTATTAAGGCTTGCCTTCCAGGTCGCCTCGATCCCTACCCCCCATGGATCACCCTGATCCCTCCTCGGGTCCCCACATCAACCCGATCTTCACACCTCTCGTCCTCCTCGTCCTGAT
The DNA here is from genome assembly GCA_033032865.1 of Dactylorhiza incarnata. Taxonomy (NCBI): domain Eukaryota; kingdom Viridiplantae; phylum Streptophyta; class Magnoliopsida; order Asparagales; family Orchidaceae; genus Dactylorhiza; species Dactylorhiza incarnata. The sequence goes on from JAWHQI010000015.1 coordinate 12,710,127, forward strand.
ACAGGACCTCCTCAATCCTCAATGCCTGCTGCTCCCGCGACGCCGGCGCTCTGGCATCCTTCATCTCCAGGAACTCCGGGCAGGTGGCCGTTGTGTGACCTTCCTCCCCGTGTAAGTCATAATAGGGCAACGCCGCCCCCCTCCTATTGACCTCTGCCGCCCTATTCCTCCTCCTAGGACCGGCTCCTCTGGATCCAGCTCCTCTTCCCCTGCCTGGTCTCCCTCGACCGACCGCCATTGCCTACTGAGGCGGGTGGGGGTGAGGTTGCCTCGGGCCCTGCCTCCACCCCAGCTGGTGGGGTCTTCCTTAGCCTCCTTGGAAGTTGCCCCCTCCCTGGTGGAAACCCCTTCCCGGGCCTTGCCTCCCCCTTTCTTATTGCCTCCACCCCGCCTCTGGGGCTCTTACCTCTTCTCTTCTCCTTGGTTCCGGATGTTTGACCTCCGACTCGCTCAGTCATGCTAACCTCTTCGTGAACTCGGGGTTTGCTTCCTCCCCCTCTATCTCCTCCGCCGCTCTCTCCATCATGTCCTAAAAAGAAAAGGAGCCCTCCTCTTGAGGTCCATCTTGAAGAACCCTTATCGCAGCCCCACTATGAAGGAGAGCTAGAGAGTGTACCCTGGCTCCTCCTGGATGAGGAGGACCTCCTCCTGGAACCGATCCACATAATGAGCTAGCGACTCACCCTTCCTCTGCTTGGTGTTGAAGAGGGCCTCGGGGTCCTTCTTCCTCTTCTTTGAGGTTGAGAAGTGCAGCAGGAAGCCGCGACGCAAATCATCGAAAGCATATATCAACCCGGAGGGAAACTGGTGGAACCAGTCCCTCGCTTTATCCTTTAGGGTGGTGGCGAGGATTCGGCACTTGAAAGCGTCTGACATAGGTCTGATAGAGACAATATCTTCGAACCACTGTAGCTACTGAGTGGGGTCGTCCTTGCAAGTATACAACGTCATGTATGGCTCGCTGAACCCCTCGGGGAGAGGTTCCGAGAGCACTAACTCACAGAAGGAACTCCCCCCTTCACACTCCTGACCAGCTCCATTCGCCCCGTGAGCTCCACTGGCGAACCGGCTCCTCCCAGTCTCACACTCACCGAGGGGCCGCTCGTTGGGATCCCACTGGCCGGGATCCCTCCTTCCGGGACAGCGCTCGCCTGAACCCCACCCGCACTCGCCGGACTGGGGAAGAGCTCCCGCCCTGCTAGATCTTGCTCCGGCATCTGGGACATCGCCTCCTTCCCTGGCCTCTTCCCCGGGGCATGCTCGCCTACTCCAGCTGGACGGGCCAATTGGGGTGCAGGGGTTGAGAGACCCCCAAGGGCCGTGGCGAGGGCACACTAGAAGGCCCCGAGCAGGTCCTCTTGAGGTCGGCCAGCATTTCTACTATTGCTGGCACGCCTGATGGCGGTGAGCCGCCGAAGTCCTCCTCTCGATCATTGTCTCCTGCCATCTCTTCCTTAGAGCTTTCTTGAACTATCTGCACTCCATGCTCACCGCACCAAAAATGTTGAAACCAGGACTTGGTTTCTTTGTGGTGCTCGGGACCTCAAGGATGAGGGGCAGCTAGCACTTATTGATTCCTTGGAAGGAACCGATCGGAGACTCAGAACTGAACACAGACCCTTAGTCGCAGCGAGGAGGTCTCACCACACACCTGGAAGATCTTTGAGCACTTCCCCTCCCAAGCCAAAGCTGAGACTGGGCACCTTGGAGAGCCTGAGAGCTAAGACAAGATCACATAGGAAGGAAGAAGCTCATAATACTGAGATTGGAATGCTTTCCCAAGGTGCCCTTCAAGTTCTATTTATAGTTTTTCATGTCTGGTCTGCTAATAGCGGGATTCAGCCTTACTCTTTTGCTATACGCAACCCAAAATGGTCAACCAACAACCAAACTCCGCTGTTTGGAGGGGCTAAATGCAGACCACCAAGGTTTTTTAGGTAAAAACGATCATGAAATCTTCCTGGGCGAGCCACCCACAAGAGTCTCTCTCACTTGTTGTCTCCTGCCATCTCTTCCTTAGAGCTTTCTTGAACTAGCTGCACTCCACGCTCACCGCACCAAAAATGTTGAAACCAGGACATGGTTTCTTTGTGGAGCTCGGGCCCTCAAGGATGAGGGACAACTAGCACTTACTGATTCCTTGGAGAGAACCGACCGGAGACTCGTAACTGAACACAGACCCTTGGTCGCAGTGAGGAGGTCCCACTACACACCCAAAAGATCTTAGAGTGCTTCCCCTCCCAAGCTAAAGCTGAGACTGGGCACCTTGGAGAGCCTGAGAGCTAAGCGAGATCACATAGGGAGGAAGAATCTCAGAATACTGAGATTGGAATGCCTTCCCAAGGTGTCCTTCAATGTCTATTTATAGTTTTTCAAGACTGGTCTGCTAATAGCGGGATTCCGCGTTACTCTTTTGCTATACGTAACCCAAAATGGTCTGCCAACAGCCAAACTCCGTTGTTTGGAGGGGCTAACTGCAGACCACCAGCGGTTTTTAGGTAAAAATGATCCTGAACTCTTCCTGGGCGAGCCACCAACAAGAGTCTCTCTCGCGAACCGAGAGACTCGACTCGCTCACCTCCCTGCGAATAACCGATGAGGGCCTGGCCTGCTCGCGCCCGGCTCGCCCGGCTCGCCTGGCACCCTGGCTCGCTATCCTTCTTACTCCTTTTGCCCGATGGTTCCTTTGTCTTTGCTCACCACCTGACGGACAACTGGGTTGTCATTCCGCTCTATGGACTTAAGTTTGTATGACCTTTCCACTAGTGTCTTTCCTTATTGGGACTGAGGGACCTGTGAGGATGACATTGAAAATTTCTTCACTAATAGAATTCATATAAAGTTTTAATCTGGCCTTTCAGAGTGTAAACTTACTTAGATTACACACTAGAGGTCTTGTTGAGCCATAATCTTTAGAACTCATTTTTCTTTATAAAATATATTTGTAATAAAGAGATAAGTGTAGGAGGTCTTTTTTATCAAGGTGTTAACCTTTTACTTATCAACCTCCCTCTGATACTAATTGAAAGTGCAAAGTGTGCCTCTGAAAATACTCAAGAGGGGGGGGGGGGGGGGGGGGTGAATAGAGTTTTAAAATATTTCTATCCTATTTGTGCAAACACAATAAAAACACTAAGTATTATGCTCCAACAATTCCACACACAGAATAAAACTAGTGCTGTTAAGTAAAGGAATAAAACAGAAAATGAAATGGGACAGCACAGAAACTTCACAACCATAAGACACAAAGATTTTATAGAGGTTCCCCAAAATATGGGTAGTCCTCTCTTCTACCACCTGGTAGGAATGCACCACCTGTGTCTGAGTCTTTTGATAAGGACACTCTTAGAACCACTGATCTTTTGATAAGGAGATCATAAACCAACCAGATCTTTTGATAAGGAGATCTTGAACCAACCAGATCTTTTGATAAGGAGATCTTGAACCACTGAATCCTTTGGAGGAGGGATTCTTAAAACTCTTTTACCGTTGAGAATGAGAAGGAGAAAGAAGAAGGGAGAGGAAGAAGAATTCAGTTCTCAGAATTCTTTTGAAGCCTATCTCAAGATCAGCTTCTATATTCTCTTACTGGATCTGCTGATGATGAACTCCTGCTTATGATTGAGATGATTTGCAGGAGCTATGACTGTCAGATCCTTTCTCTTCCTTCTGATTGAAATCTGGCAGCTATGTGATATTGATGAAGAGCAGCCTTCAGTTGTTCTATTCTAAGAGGGAGAGAGTAGTTCTTGTTTTACTGTATTTTTCTCTATTAGGGTTCCAGGAGGAAGAAGTGGAAGCCCTAATCGAAAAACTCAAGCCGATGGTAAAGAATGCTATTTGTTTCTCTGCCTGCTCTACCCTTTTATTTTCCCTCTTTAATTTGAATTTATTTTCTTTTCTGGTAGGTCCCGAAAAGGTATTTTGCCTGGTCAATTTCTCTTTCTTTCCTTCTTTAATTCACGACCCGTCCACCAACTGTATGCTTGTTTCCAAGAATGCTTTTCCGTCCTCTTTTAATTCTTCTTTCAATTTGAGGCAATAATTAAGCCGTTGGAGAACGGTCTTCAGTATTGTGGGCCAGAGAGAGGGTCCAAAATGACAGCTGAAAAGGTTTATTTTTCAGACTGAATTCGACGTAGCGTCGAGTCCTCTTTCTCTCTTATCAACGCACCTTCGAGTTCTTGTAAGAGCAGCTTCGAATTCATTCTTGCTCTGGTTGAACTCTGCTAGTCGACGATGCGTCAATACCTTATCAATGTAACCGTCGAGTTAAAGGCTTGATTCTGAACTTCATTATCTGCGTCGAAATGAAATCGACGTTGCGTCGAATTTAGATGGCTTCGACAAATACTTCCTTCTGCGTTGAGTTAAATTAGAAGCTGCGTCGAATTCTCAAGATACTTCGACAGGTCCTTGGACTCTACGTTGTTATACTTTCGACGTAACGTCAACTTGAATTACTTCGACAGAAGGGTTGGACCACTTGGACTTCTAGTCAGAGTAGCGTCGACATTAACTCGATGTTGCGTCGATTTCTATTCAACGCAAATGTTAACTCTACCCAAATTGTGCTTTTCTTGATATGGTCTTGACACCATAAGTTGTGTGTGACATCCTAAGACATCTAATGACCACATTACCCTCACTATACAATGGGTAATTAAAACCTAAGAGATAAAATCATTTTTAGATAATTTGTTAAGTTAAATTCAAGGGTTTTCCCAATAGTTTATGTCTTTCATAGAAGTGGATAGGCTTGGGGATCTTCTTTGGAGATGGAGGGGGACCATGAGGGAATGCCATATTATGATTTATCCTCTTCTCCATTTGCTTGATATGACTATTCTAGTCAGTTGAATAATATATTCTTTCAGTGCATTCCTGAGGATATCCAAATTCTATCCAACTATCTGAAATAATCTCCTTGGAGGCAGGAGTCCACTTTCCTGCTTGTGGATCCTGCTCAACTTCCTTTAGCCTCTTTGCCTGTACTTCCTGCTCTGAATTCTCTTTCTTTTCTTGAAGTGGTAGATTCTCCAAATTCAATGCCATATTCTCGTGAGTCAGGGATTTCTGATGGTTCTGCTAGTCCACACTCTGAAGGAGGCTTCTGCAGTGTTTGCTTGAATTGACTTGCAGTCCATATTGCTTGATGTGAGCCTGCATTTATCACTGCCTTCTCCCCCTTTAGGACTTCTTCAATAACCCTATTAGCAAGGTTTTCCTGTACTGAAAGTAGTCTTTCATGAATTTCTTGTTCAGTTACATCCAGGTTATTTTTGACTTCCAGCAGATAGGCATCCAGAGTATTAGTATTCTCATTTATCCTGGTTAGAATAAGATCTTTGTTAGCATGGACGGATGTCTCTATTTCCCCAAATGCATCCTCCACATTCCTTGCGAATGTTAGCTGATTGTTCAAGAGCTAATGGTTCTGATGGCCGACCCTGTTGACCTCTTCACCAATACGTTTCATTGTTGGTGCTGCTAAGTGATAGAAGTGAGCATACTGGGTGTTGATATGAAGTATCTCCTTCGTTACTGTGCTCAGCCCAGCCTTTTTTTCTTGCCAAAATCCATCTACTGTTTGGAGGATGAATGTTTCCATCCTCTGTCGTTGAGCATTTTGTAATCCTGAGATCATGTGAAACATGGATCCCGATTGAGCTGAGGATGGTCCAGCAGCATTCTCCTCAACCGCAGGGGTAACTCTCTCTTCTAGAGTTTCTTCATGGGCACTATCAAATAGGTAGTCACTTATCTGAACCGTGGGTTTCTTAGGACTGGGTATCTTTAGAGGCTCAGTTTCTGATGTTATCACTATCTTGCTGGCAAGAGCTAGTTCTAGACCGAGGGAGGGTTCAGGATTCTCAAATGCTTCTATCTCCTGTCTTGGGCTTTCAGTTGGTGTGTCTGGGATGATATCCAGGGGACATTTTCTTCCCACACTTCTAGGGTAGAGCACCCCAGATAGGTCTCCCCCTCACCCTTCTCAGTGTCTTGGGCTGAGCACCCAGAGTGGATCTCCCCCTCAACTGCATCACTGGCTGGAATAGGGCTTCTCCTTTCTGCAGATACCTATGTGTTAGCAGGTGCTGCTTATTTCTCTGAGGCCTCTAGGACAGAGGCATCTCCCCCGTAATCTATCCAAGTGTGTGCTAAGGCGGGCTCCTCTCTCCTCAGAGCTGCTTGAGGACTCTTCCTCCGTTGAGGCAACCTCCCTAACATCTTTCTTTGATTTCTTCTGCAGAATAGAGGAGAGAGTCTGAGATCCTTTGGAGATTGACCTATTCCATCTGTTCAGCATCTTGGAGTGTAGCTTTTTGGAGTAGTGCAGAGGTACTCCCATCTTCTTTGTGATCACTTCCCCAAGAGAGTTCATCATGAAGATGCTTAGAATTCTCCCAAAGGATGGGGTCTTCAGATTACTCTTGATATTTTGCAACATGAGCTCCCTCTAGATTGTCCTCTTGGACAGGATAATCCTGCTCATCACTGCAAACATCTCTTTAGAAATCTGGTCATGAGAACATGGTTTGCAGAGCAGGACTTTGTTGATTATGTCTGCGAGAAGCTTTCCTCTCTGGTTGAAGTCTGCCCTTTTAATGGACCCATAGGTCTTTCCTGAGTGTCCACACCATGTGTAACTTGCTGAGAGGTCTTTAGAGGACACCTCTTCCTCTAGTTCTTCTGCAGTCAACCGAGGTAGATGCAACATTTTGCCCAGGCTTTTGACGGAGATTTTCACTTTCTTCCCAACAACCAGTGACTTTACTGAGGTTTCAGAGTTGTTTAGTCTTGCATTGCCATAGAACTCCAGAAGTTTGCGATGGAGAAGAATGCAAGGTTCACTTAGCAAATATTCATGTCCTGCAGACTCCAGCAATCCTATCACCAATCTAATCTCTTCTGAATAAGAGTTGAAGCCTCCTCGCTGAAGCTCACAACCAGAGACTACTAAACTTTCTTCCTTCTTGGGATCCATTGCATAAGAATTGGAAGAGATAGCAGTTGTCAGAGACCGAAGGGAGTTTTGTCGGCTGAACAATTTAGGGCAAATGAGAGAATAATTCGTATCCTAAGCATTCACTCTATTTATAGTGCAGGTAGATGAAGAGGCGCGTACCTTATCATGCTTTCAGAAGATATGACAAACGGCTCAGATTAGTTGATCCAATATCGTGTTTAGTAGCCTTATCCTGTTCCGACGATACACCAGTATGTCGTCGAGACATGTCGTCAATATGCTTCATTCCAACCTGAGCCATTTATCTTCGAAATAGGCCGTATGTCATTGATAAAATGGATTGTGACGTCGAGACGATTAAGTGTGTCGTCGAGAAGCATCTTTAGTTGTTTGTTTGTCTTATCCCATATTCAACCCTTGATGAGAGGCTTTTTCAGCACTTAGCTTGACTTTCCCCTAAGGAGCAGATGATTAGTAATAAAGAGAATTTGGAAATTACTCTAAGTTTAATATCCCCCAATTGAATTTGAAAAAGTTAAACATAGCTTCATCAAGGGATTTGTGAATATATCATCAACTTGTTTGTCTCGGGGGGGGGGGGGTCAAACTCAAGAGTGATATCTTCATTCTCCACATGCTCCCTAATGAAGTGATACCTGATCTCAATATGCTTAGTCCTGCTGTGTGAGACAGGGCTCTTAGCAATTGAGATAGCACTTGAAGAGTCACCATCATGGGTGCTTTGGTCATATTCAAATTATAGTCTTCAAGTTGATGCTGGATCCATAGCAGCTAAGCAGAGCAACTTCCTGCAGATATGTATTCTGACTCTGCTTTGGAGATTGCCACACTTATCTGCTTCTTACTGCTCCATGAGTTCAGTCTTCTTCCAAGGAATTGACAAGTCCCTGTAGTACTCTTCCTATCTTCTTTGCACTATGCATAATCTACATCTAAATACCCTAGTAGTTCACACCCAGTGTTCCTAGGGTACCTTAAGCCAAGATTAGGTGTAACCTTCAGGTATCTTAAAATCCTCTTGACAAAGTTGTGATGAGATTCCTTGGGGTTCACTTGATATTTCGCACAGACACATGTGTCAAACATTATGTCAGGCCTACTTGCAGTTAGGTAGAGCAAAGACCCAATCATGCATCTATACTTGGTTTCATCAAAGGGTAGTCCATTCTCATCCTTGTCCAGAGACACATTGGATACCATGAGAGTTTTCATAGAAGAAGCACTCTCCAGTCCAAATTTCTTGACTAGTTCTTTAATGAATTTTGTCTGTGAGATGAATATACCATCTGCATATTGTTTCACATGAAGACCTAAGAAGTATTTGAGCTCTCCCATGCTGCTCATTTCAAACTTTCCCTGCAATAAATTGGCAAATTTCTTGCAGAGATTATCATCTGTAGAGCCAAATATAATGTCATCCACATAGATCTGCACTAGTAAGATCTTGCCATTTACTTCCCTTAGGAGTAATGTTTGTCAATCTTCCCCCTTGAAAACTTGTTTTCAATGAGAAAGCTTGACAGATTCTCATACCAGGCTCTATGAGCCAGTTTCAAACTATATAGCACCTTTCTAAGAAAATAAACAAAATCAGGATGAGTAGAATCAACAAAACCAGAGGGTTGTTCTACATATACTTCTTCCTTGAGGTCACCATTCAGGAAGGCTGACTTCATATCCATCTGGTAAACTTTGAATCCATTATAGGCTTCATTGGCTAGGAACAATCTGATAGCCTCTAGTCTTGCAACAGGGGCAGAGGTCTGATCAAAGTCAATGCCCTCTTCCTGTCTGTAGCCCTTTGCTACTAGCCTTGCTTTATTCTTTGTAATAACCCCATTCTCATCCAATTTGTTTCTATAGACCCACTTGGTTCCAATAATATTATGTCCTTGGGGTCTGGGAACTAACTTCCAAACCTTACATCTTGTAAATTGATTTAGTTCCTCCTGCATTGCAGCAATCCAGAATGGGTCCTGATTTGCTTCCTAAAAATTTCTTGGGTTCAATTTGAGAAAGAAAACTTAAGTATAATGGTTCATTTAGAGCCCTGCTCCTTATCACCACTCCTTGACATCCCCTGTAACTTGCTCTGGAGGGTGATGTCTGATTTGTCTAAGTACAATAGGCAGTCTTCTTGGGATCTCTTCTATTGAAGGTTCTTCAGGATGTACCTCTTCAGCTATTTCTAGTCCTTCTACAACATCTTCTTCCATTTCTATTATCATTGGATCGTCCCTGTCTCTTCCTGAGGTTTCAAACTTATCCTCAATTGATAGCTTTTCCATCCTTTCTACTGAACCGCATCTACCAAAGAACTAGACCAGCCTCTCTAAATATGGCTAGTCTCGTCAAATACAACATGTATAGATTCTTCAATTGCTTGGGTTTTGATGTTGTACACCCTATATGCTTTGTTATAGGAGTTGTAACCAACAAAAATACCTTCACTGCTTTTCTAAGCAAACTTAGTTAGTTAGGATTTTCCATTGTTGAGTACATAGCATTTGCTCCCAAATATTTTGAAGTAGGATAATGTAGGTTTTCTGCCTTTCATCAGCTCATATGGAGTTTTCTTGTGATCTTTAATGATAGATGCCCTTTTTATGACATGACAAGTTGTGTTGACAGCCTCTGCCCAGAAGCATTCTAGTAGAAAGGAGTCACAAAGCATTGTCCTGCTAGCTTCTATTAAGGTTCTATTTTTTCACTCTACAACTCTATTTTGTTGAGGAGTTTTAGGTAAGAAAAATTGTTAGGAGATACCAAGCTCTTGGAAGAATTCTATCATGACTCCAGACTAAATTTCTGTACCAAGGTCACTTATGAATTTGACCGCAGTGTAGCTCATCTCATTTTGTATTTACTTGACAAAGTTCTTCAAGATGTCTAAGGTATCTGACTTCTATTTAAGGAAGAATACCCAAGTAAACCTGCAATCATCATCAACTACAACAAGAGTGTAAGCCTTCCCCCTAAGCTGTGAACTGACATTGGACCAAATAGATCCATGTGCAATAGAAATAGACACCTACAAGAGCCTTTAATGGAGATGCTCTTGAAGTTGGTCCTAGTTTGCTTGGCAATTTGGCATGCATGACAGGGACCTTCCTTAATGCACTTACGATTGGGTCCATTTCTGACTAGGTCTAGAGAGAAAAGCTTGCCTATGGTCTTATAATTAATGTGAACAAGTCTCTTATGCCATTGAAAACATATAGCCTCTTTCTCATTAGCCACAAAACACAGAGACATGGAAGAATTTGACTGAAGGAAATTTATGCAATATACATCCACTCCTAGTACCAGTTAAAGTAGCCTCAAAGTCCAAGGATTTCTTAAATATGCACTTATCCTTGTAGAAAACAATGGCATAACCTAGATCACAAAGTTGACTTATGCTTATGAGATTGTGATTCAATCCTTCAACATAAAGCTACCTTTGTGATGGTAACTAACCCATTTGAGATGTTGCCATAGCCTTTGGTCACCCATTTTCTAAACCTCCAAATATCACTGTTGGTCCATTCTCTACAGGGGTGAAGTTTCTTAGATAGCTCCTTATTCCAGTCATATGCCAGGAGCAGCCACTGTCCAAATATCAAATGGGAGATTTGTTGTCATTTGGATACACCTGTAAGAAAAATGACTTTCCCTTAGGCACCCAATTTGATTTGGGCCCTTAGTTTCTGTTAGGGGGATAAACTGGGACACTACAACACTTGGTGGTCTGTACTCTCTGTACATTAGGTCTTATTGGGTTGAACCGACAATCTAGGGAAAAGTTACCCACCTTCTCACAACACCAGCACTCAAACCTATTGTATCTTCTCTTCTGCCTCACCATCTGAGTGGGATGACAATGATGGTGTGCAGGAGTGGGGACAAGTGTCCTGACAGGTTTTAGGTGAACCTCATAGGTGTGAGAGTGAAGTGGAGCTGGTCTCACCACCTTGTGATTCACCTTCTTGGGAACAGGCTTTGTAGGAACAACCTTTCTTTTGCTTTTGAGTGATGTTGCTTCATTTCCATGGACAAAAGGACCTGTATTCTTCATCTGAATCTCCTCATGGGGTGCCTTGAGAGCACTTACCCCAATACCTACTCTTCTATTGGTAATAGAAGGCTTACTGCCACTTGTTGAGCAGGAATTGGTCAGATGACCATATGAGGAATCCTGGTCATAAGAATTTGAAGCCAGCAACACCTTCTTGAAAGAGGGTTGAACATCAGAGAATTTACCCTTGACTGTTTCTTAAATGAATCCTATACCAGCTCTTAATAGTGCAGAGAAGCTGTCAATAATAGGAAGTACAGTCTTAGGTTTTGAAAAGCTGGTTAAAATTTTCTTTTAGCCAACAACATTTCCTCAAGGTCATTGATGACCTTGTTCTTCTGAGCCAGTTCATCATTTTTGAGCTTTGTGGCCTCCTTGAGTCTATCCATTTCCTTACTCACAGCAGCTAGTTTCTTAGCTGTCTCCTGGAGCTCAGAGTGGGTAGTTCTCAAGGTGTCCAACTCCTTATAGCTTGAACTTTGAGGAGCTTCTTGCTTTTCTTGGAATCTTTCCACAAGGTTTCATATTGCTGAATCATCTCAGGTTCAATCTCATAATGAGATCTTTAGGATGTGCTGTTGGCAGCAGACTCACCCCCATCATCATGCCGAGAATCTGCCACTGATTCAGAATCAGAGGCAGACAGAGGAGCTCTGATTTGTACCTTTCCAGGAGAGTTATTGTCATCCTGGTTTTCTTCATTGATGAACATAATGCCAATGAGGGATTCCTCCTCAGTTTCAGAGGAGCTAGAGTCAGAATCACTCAAGGTTTTGGTCTTCTTTGCCAGAAACCCTTTTTCATATTTCTTCTTGTCCCTTGACCTTCTTTTGTCTTCATGATTCCTTGATTCCCTCTTCTTGGAAGGGCAATCAACAATCATGTGTCTTGCTTAATTACAGGAATATCAAACAGTATTAGTTAAATCAAATTTACTAGTTTTTGATTTGTACTTGTCCTCCCTTGAGGAGTTAGATCTGTTATTGTGACCAGAACTTCTGGACCTTGAAGAAGAGGGTCTGTAGCTGTCTCTTCTTCTTCTGGAGATCAGTTTTCTGAACTGCCTTGAGAGGAGAGCCATCTCTCTGTTAGTATTGTCAGATTCTGAGGAGTCTTGTCCTTGGATCTCCTCAAGCTCTCAGCTTTAAGAGCCACATATCATTCTATGGTGTTCTCCCTTAAGCTTTCTTCTTCAGCCTTTCTGGTGTTGAGTTGAAGCTCATGGGAGATCAGCTTTCCATATAGGTTCTTGGGCTCCATGTTGCCTAGTTGACCCATTTCTCTAATAACACAAATCTTGATATCTCATTCCTTAGTGATGGAGGAATTTGATAAATCTTTTGAATCTGTCTCAGCGGTTGGGATGAGACAGCTTCCAGTCTCAGCGGCTGGGCTGAGACAGCTTCCAGTCTCAGTGGCAGCTCCAGTCTCCTTCTCAGCGGTTCCGCTGGGACAGACACAAGTCTCAGCGGTTTTGGGCAGATTGTTACCAATACTATTCCTTGTCTTGGAATAACCTAACCATGCATGCTTATGAGATACAAATAGGGTTTATCAAATACAACTTGTACTTTGTATTTGAGTGTGAGGCCTCTTCAAATTAAAGGGACATTGAAGGTCAATTTCCCAACAGAACTTATCATTAATATTTGAGTTTGTTAACTCCCTTCCATAGTTCTTCAGCTCATTTACTATTTTGAAAAATTTCTTATAGCAGTTAGAGATATTTTCAGCTTTGCCTTGCTTGAAGGCCTCATACTCCTGATTTAGAAGGGATTTCTTGTCATCCCTAACTTCCTCAATTCCCTCCATATAGACAACCAGGGAGTCCCACATCTCCTTGGCCGTTTTCAGTGAATGAGATTTTGAAGGGTTGAGTCATCAATGGAACTTACAATAATATTATGCGCCCTCTTATCTAGGCTTACCAGGGCAAGCACATCCTTGCTCATGTCTTCATACTTCCTTGGCACCCTTTAAGTTGGATCTATGGTGGATGTAGTCATGGGGATGAAGGGACCCTTCTGAACAAGCACGAATATCCTGGGATCAGCTGCTTCCATAAAAATTCTTACTCTTTCTTTCCAGATAGGGAAGTTCTCTTTAGTGCAGGCTAGAAGCTTCATGGATCTCATCTCTCTATGCGAATCAGCCATTGTGAGTAGTTCCATGGTCTAGATCTGACTGCTAAGTCACTCTTTGATTTACCTCTCTCTGATACCACTTGTTAGTTATGGAACTATCACGTAGAAGGGGGGATCCTGTTTTTGAATATTATGCACAAGAGCTTAAGCTATTTTATCACAGAGCACCAAGCAATCAAAGAAACACCACACACAAAAATAACAGATGTATAGTGGTACCTCAAGATAGGGTGTCTTGTGTAGTCCACTCTCTCTCTACGCCTTTCTAGCTGTGTGCTAGGGTCGGCAAACTCCACCAAATACTCAGGCTCGCAAGACTTACAAACTCAAGCTCTCAAGCCCTACACGCATGCCCTCAAGCCCTACAAATCTCAGGCCCTCAAGCCCTGTACAAGCTCAGTCCCTCAAGCCCTACAAGTCTCAGGCCCTCAAGCCCTACAAAGCTCAGGCCCTCAAGCCCTACAAGTCTCAGTCCCTCAAGCCCTACAAAGCAATAGAGAAATAATACAAGAACTTTTTTTAACCGGATGGAGATTGGCTTCTTGGACTTGAAGAGAGTGCTTTTGATCTTTCCTTGGACAACACAGACTTCTCTTCAATCTTTTCTGTAACACTTCTTATCAGTCGATGTTGTTAGACTGAAACTTAGAGAACTTGATGAAGATTTTGTTGTTCTCTGGTTCTTGTTCCTTCTTCTCGCAGCCATATTACTGTTCTATTACAAAGTTTGTGGGTCTTCTCTGTATTTTTTAATTAGGGCAGACACTTATTCCCTTTATATCTCTGAGGAGATGGCTAACGGTCTCCTAGAATGTACCTTAAGTGTCAGGATCCCATTCCTTAATGACACGCGCTGATTGGACCATTATGCGGCTACATTAAATGCAGATAATGCGATTTGAAATGTCTTGACCTATCTCAATGATATTTGCAACGTATTGACTACATATCTTGTCGTTACGACGATCCATCTTGGACTTGGACAAATCTTCAAGTCTTCTTCAGAGAATGATATCTCGACGAAACTTGATATCATAACTCCACTTGCACTTTCGACGATATGAAGATGTCGTCGTATTCTTGTTGGTAACTTCTGGTATTCTCGACGATGTCGTTGAAACCATACAGTCTTTTGGGCGATATCGTCTTGATCATTCTTACTTCTCGTCGATATCATTTTGATCATTTCGATGACAACCCATTCTTATTTTATTGTTTGCCTTTACAGATCATTTCTTAGTCTTCTCAGCGACAAGACTTCTTTACGACGATGTCGTCAACACTGCCGAATACTTTGACTTAAGTCTTTCCACGATATCGTCGTGTGATACAGATTGACATGATGATATACAACATGATTGATTCTTCTTGATCTTTACAATGATATCGTCGTGTGAGCTTTGCTGTCATAACGATATCGTCGAGTTGTCCATATCATTTTGATGATAACTGTCATGATCCTTCAGCTTATCTCTGTATGCAATCTCGACAATGTATTAGTGTTTTATTTAAAGATATGTCTAGTCCATCTCGGCGATATTGTACTTGGTGGAATTTGAGAAGTACTAGACATATTGTTTAATCTTCGCAAGCATATACTGAACAAGCCATCAAATACATGATGCTTTTATCATTGACCTGAGCACTTCTTCAAATCAGAAACATTGCTGGGCACTGTTCCCAACATAAATCCTCGTTGAAGGAAATATGTGTCGATATTTGCATTCCACGCTCTAGGGTCTTGTTTTAAGCCATATAGAGATTTATGCAATTTATATACCTTCATTTTATCATGTCCTTGTTGTATATATCCATGCAGCTGTTCTACATATAACTCTTCTTTCACAGTACCATTTATAAAAGCAACTTTGATGTCTAAATGAAACACTTGATAATTATGGTGGGCGAGAAGAGCAAATACAAACCAGATAGTATCCATACGTGCTACTGGGGAAAAGGTATCATTATAACCATCACATGGCATTTGTGCATAATCCTATACAACCAAGCGAGCTTTATACTTAGCAATATCCTCAGTTTTTGTATTTTTATTTTGAACAACCATTTCAGACCAATGTGGTCTTATGTGATGGAAGATCAACTAAAGTCCATATTTTGTTCTGTTGGGTAGTCTCCCATTCTTCATTCATGGCAGTTCTCCATCTGGAATCTACTTTTGCTTCATCATAAGCCAGTGGAGTTGAGGTTAAGAAGGATGTTTCAGTTTCCTGGTATATGTCTTCTAACCTGCCTGTTCTTTTAGGTGTTAATGAAGGAGAACTTGAATGTAAATCTGAGGAACTAGGTTCCTGCATCACACCATGTTGATTGTCCAAAGTGATCTGGAGGGGGCTACTGAAATGCTCAATCGTCATTTTGGGTTGAACCACCTTCGGAGCTTGAGTATCCCAATCCCAAAATGCATCTTCATTAAATACTACATTTCGAGAAATGATTAATTTGTTGGAATGGGGATTGAACAATCGATGGGTTTTCGATTGTTCACTATATCCGTCAGATATACATTTCTCACTTTTCTTGTCCAATTTATCTCTACCCATTGTCTCAAGGTAAGTGTATACAATGGAACCAAATACCTTGAGATGTGCTACAGAGGGTTTCTTTTGTTTTAGCATATAGTAGGGAGTTTGCCAAACAAGATCTTTAGTTGGCACCCTATTCAAAATGTATATGGATGTTTGGGTGGCCTCTGCCCAGAATATTTTAGATAGTTTCTTGGCTTGAAGCAAGGATCTAGCCATTTCTACAACTGTACAATTTCGTCGTTCAATGACATCGTTTTGTTGTGGAGAAGCAAGAACTGTAAGTTCTCGTTTAATACCTTCTTTTTGGCAATAAAGCATGAACTTATTTGAGGTAAATTCTTCCCCTCGACCTCAAGACTTTGATCTGCAATTCCAATTGCTTTCTATTTCTTTTTTAAATATCTAAAACTTTTGCATGGCTTTAGATTTCATTGCTAGATGTACCAACCACATATAGGGAGTATAATCATCTACAAGCAATAAATAGTATCGTTCACCTCCAATTGAAGATGTAGAAGAAGGGGGCCAAAAGTCAGCATGAATGACTTCCAATGGTTTGTAAGATCGAACTGCAGCTTGGTTAGGAAAGGGCAGAACATGAGCCTTTTTATATGTACAATCTTCACAGAAGATTTGATGAGTTGGTGGAAGATCTGGAAGTCCTATAACCATATTTTTTTCTTTCATTTGTTTCATAGACACCCAATGAAGGTGCCCTAGCGGATGATGCCATTGGGTAGTAGGCAAAGTGCTTTGTTGTTGCTGACAAGTTAAGGCTTGATGCGCCACACTGCAAATTTGAAGCGAAACAAGTCGATTGGCTGTAATACTTGTTGAGGCAAAGTGGACGCCTGAGGGTTGATGATCACCTATTATTTACACTGCAAAATCTTTGTTAGAGAGGGTACATAGCAGACATCACCTATTTGTTTTACTTCTTCTGTTTTGGTTTGAACTGTCATAGTCCCTTTCCCTTAGATAGGCGATGTATTACCATTTCACAATAGAACACGAGTTTTAGAAGCACAATCTAAATGCAAAAAGATGTTCTTCTTATTTGTCATATGAGAAGAACATCCACTATCAAGATACCATGTATCTGATATGTTGGCTTCATCTTGAATATTTAAGTAAAACATAGCTTCTATGTTTTGTTGATCCACTTGGCTAATTTTTACATCTTCATTTAATTTGTTCCAACAATGTGAATCAGAGTGATTTGGGATGCGGTATATTTTACAGCGAAAGAAACAATCTTAAACAACATGATTTGACTTCTTAAAAATATTACAGTACTTCTCTCCAGCAGTCTGTGAAGAATCATGGCTGTTATTCCCCTGAGGTTTACTTTTACCTTTGTTGCCATTTTGAAGTTCCTCTCTGCATGTTTAGTGCCTTTTGAATGAGGGGAAAATGTTTGTTTTGGTAATTTCCAGGAGTTGGTTGTTGCACTTTTGCTTGCAGTACTTGATCCAGAGGTTAATCTGTCTCCTTTAATCTGTCTTCATGGGTTTTGAGAGATCCCATAAGTGCTGTTAACGAAAGCATTTTTAAATCTTTCGATTCCTCTATTGCAGTAAACTCCACAATAATTTAGGTACGATTTTCTTGTCTTCTATTACATCTCCATTGCTTCGAATCTGGTTCATGATATGTAAAGTTCTTTCATGCAAATCATCAACTTTTCCTCCTGGTTTCATAGACAAATTTTCAAATTCTCTCCATGCATTTGGTAGTTTTAATGCCATAACTTTTTCATCTCTTTATATTCCACTTGTAATGCATACCAAGCGTCTTTAGCAGATGCTACGCCCATAATTTGTGGAAAAATTACCTCAGACACACCTTGATACAACATACACATGGCGCAAGCATCTTTTTGTTTCTCTTTTTCTATGAGTTTTGTAGTTGCAGGAGTATCAATAATTGTACTTGGTGTTCTTACAGTAGACCCGTTTGAAACAATCTCCCACCAGCCTTCGGAGATAAATAGTGCCCTCATATGGATACTCCAATAATCATACTTTTCTCCATTAAATATTGGAATGGATGTTTGAGATAAAGAAAAATTACTTGTGGATGTCATACTCTTCAATGATGAGATTGAACCAACACTCTGATACCAGTGATTGCTTATAGAAATATGAGAAGACATGAGAGCACATGCATCCACAAAAGGTTTGATAGTTTTACTTGGTTTTATTGATAAAAAAAGGTGTAGTAGTACAGACCAGAAGAACTCTTTATATAGGCTATATTTTTACAAAAAGGAGAGGCGGTACAAAGATAAACATGCTTAATATTTTACAATATTCTAATACAAATTTTGTCCCACAGTTTAATTCCTCTAGATAACCGCGGCTATCCTTCTGGTCAAATAGAGAGAGCTTCTTATCTTCTTCCATGGATTTGGCTTTATGCGGCTTAGGTCATCATGGCAAGACAAAGGTTTTGACCGCTACCAAGAAAATAAACTAGTTTTGAGCATAAAATGCATGAATTTTTTATGGTGAAGATGGGCGTTCACGAACGACAATTCATGACCACCGCGTTCACGACCGCCGCCACCGCACCAAACGAAGCCTAAGCCTCCGTTGCGGTCGTGAACGTGGTGGTTTTGAACTATCGTTCATGAAGGCCCAACTTCACCTAAGGAACTTCATTCACTTTTATTATAAAACTAATTTTATTTACTTGGTGTGGTCATAACCATTGTCATTCCAAATATACATTCCATGACGGTGTCTTTTTTGTCCAAACTCACTTGAGCAAAAATGACGTGCCAAACCGAGCCAAAGTGATCTAGAAATGCATTGTTTTTTACTCTTGAGTATTCATATGCTCAATTTTTAGTTTTAAATTTATTCTAGAATTATAATTTTTACACTAGTGTAAGAATATTTTTAAACATTTTCACATACCTTTTTTAGCATTTGTTTTGCTCTTAAGCGCCCACATACATTTAGTTATGCCTAGATATATATGCTCCCTTGAGAATAACGCATTAACTATTTTTTAGTGCTCTCCAATGAGCATATTGGTTGTCATTGAAAAGAGTGAGGAAGAACAATGAAAACTGAATGTTGTTGATTTCATTGATGATATTGATCAATATATATACATGAGTTACAACCATTACATTATTTACATCCAGCCCAAGGAACGAGTATGCCTGAGGGTCATTGACTAGTTCCTTGACATTGAATAAATGCAGGAATTTGGAACACCGCATAAATAAATGCATAGAGTTAATGCAAATAATTCTGGATTATTCCGGAGTGATATTGGTAGGGGATGGTGTTCTATCATGCCCCGTAAGAAAATGGGTCTTGGAAGAACATGAAGCTTGGACCGATGCATGGTAAACAAGTGTTTGACGAGCGGTTTTGTGAGAGAGTCAGCCAGTTGATCGGCGGTGTGAACATGAGAAATATGAATAATCTTTTTAGCCACCTGATCATGGACAAAGTGGAAATCGATTGCGATGTGTTTCATGCGCGAGCGAAACACGGGGTTGGAGCATAAGTAGGTTGCGCCAACATTATCACAATAAATAGTAGGAGGTCGGGAAGGTGGCAACCCGATCTCACATAGTAGATTGGTGAGCCAATTTGTCTCAGCAGTGGCAACCACGATGGCCCGATATTCAGCTTCTCTAGAAGAGCGGGCAATGGTGGATTGTTTTTTGGAGCTCTAACTAATAGGATGAGAGCCGAGGAATACCACAATGGCTGAAGTGGAGGTGCGTGAGCCGACGTCACCGACCCAGTCAGCGTCAGAGAAAACTCGAAGTGTGGGCGAGTTGGAGGCGGAGAAAAATGTTAAGGGTGCTCGAAACATCCGGAGGGGTGTCAATGTGGAACACCCTCCCCGTTGCCCCCAGCTAGATATATATAGAAGAATACTTAGGGTTTCCACGCGCAAAGCCCCCGAGCCCGTTATTTGTCCGAATATACCTTTACAATCTCCTCATATATTCGTGACTAATAGCGGTAACGTTTCAGGGTGCTGGAGAGTAGACAAAATAATAATTCAAGCTAAACAAAGCATTCAGGACAGATCATACTAATTAACACATGAAAAAGGTTTTTGCCTAAACGGCAAACCAAAAGGCACATATTATATCCCAAAACAAAGTCTGAATAATTATTACAAAAAATAACATGAATTAAAACGTTTGATGGTTCTACTCGTCTAGTAAATCATCATCATCCATGTCCAAGTCTACTTCTCCTCCATAATCTCCACTGTGGCCTGCAAGGAATTTCATGAGTCAGACTCTATGAATTCATAATCGTATGCAGTAACGTTTAAAGTAAACTAGCTCTTACTAAATGAGCTTAGCATTTCTAGCAACGGTGAAGTAACTCTGTCAGCATCTCATCCACTCTAACTAGGACTAGTCACGTGATCTTACTCATTACTAATCACTATGTGCCTCACCAACACATGTGAGCACACATCACGGCAACATTATCAAGTGTGGAATAATGTGCTGTGACCAATAATGTTAAGATTAAACATTTACAATGACTTTTAATTCCCAGTTGAATAACTCTCGAATCAACTTACAATGAGAAAGATGCTTAGTTATCAAATGTGGAATAACAGACATCTAGCCATCTTGGGTTTTCATCAAGAAATTATTTGGGTTTTTCAGTCTGTTATTAGATGTTTGAATGTTGCGACTATAGGTTCTCACTATCAAAACATAAACTGCGGAGGGAAGTTTCATATTTCTATGAACTTTAGTCTCATTTCCCTCGATGTTTTTATTGTGAGAGCTCTATTTAGGCCTTTGGTCAAGGCGTCTACAACATTATCTTTCGATCTCACATCAATTAGGGTCATTATCCCTTGACTTGTGAGTGTGGTCAACCAGGATTGTTTCAGCCTGAGATGCCTTCTTTTGCCATTGAACAAAGTGTTCGTAACAATCGTTTTAGTAGCCTGATTGTCGCAGTAAACTGCAACAAAACTCATTTTCAGGCTCGACAAAGGAATGTCCATCACCAAATCTCTCAGCCATTCAGCTTCTTCTCCTGCTGACGCAAGAGCGTAGAGTTCGGATTCCATAGAAGAGAGTGCAATACAGGATTGCCTCTTGGACTTCCAGGCTACAACTGCTCTTCCTAGTGTGCATACAAACCCACTAGTGGACTTGCTGTCATTTTATTCTGAGCACCATGATGCATCAGAATAACCTTCAAGAACTGAAGGATGACCAGTGTAAACTAAAGCATACTTTTGGGTGTGCTTTAAGTATCTCATTAGCCTATCTAAGGCGTTCCAATGGTCTTGGCCAAGATTACTAGTGAATCTGCACAACATGTCGTCCGTAAAGGCTATGTCAGGTCTAGTGCAGACCATAGCATGCATGAGGCTACCAAGCAGTTTAGAATAATCTAACTGTCTAACCAGAGCTCCTTCATTGGGCTTTAGGCGGTTAGTGTAGTCGTATGGTGTCTCAGATGCTCTACTGTCACTGTATCTCCACGTGTCCAACATGGACTGTATATAGTGGCTTTGACTTAGGGAGATGCCAGTCTGCCCAAAGCTCACTTGCATGCATTGTATAGTGTTAGCTACACCTAGGTCTTTTATGCTAAATTCTTTTATTAGGTCTGACTTAAAGTCATCCACTTCGGATTGATCAGACCCTAGAATGAGCATATCATCTACGTACAAGCATATTATGGTGACTTTATCCGATCTATTACGTATGTAAAGACATTTATCCGAGAGACTCGACATGAATCCCATGTTCTTTACACTATAGTCGAACTTCTCATGTCATAATTTCGGTGCTTGCTTTAGTCCGTATAAAGATTTAAGTAATTTACAGACCTTTGTTTCATGACCGTCTACAATGAAACCTTCAGGTTGACTCATGTAGATCTCTTCGGTCAGATCTTCGTTCAAGAACGCAGTCTTAACATCCAATTGATGAACAATAAAGTTCTCAATAGATGCAATTGCAAGGAGAACCTGAATGGTTGCTAAGTGGCACACGAATGAGTAGACATCAAAGTAATCTACTCCGCTTACTTGTGTGAAACCTTTAGCCACCAGGCGTGCTTTATACTTAGCTATTCTACAATCAGGATTCAGTTTCTTTTTCAGAACCCACTTACACCCTACGATTTTAGCCCCTTTTGGCTTTTCAACCAACGCCCATGTGTTATTCTGAAGAAGAGAATTCATCTCTTCATCTATAGCTTCTTTCCAGAGTAGTGAATCCCTGGATCTCATCGCTTCCTTATAGGTGGATGGATCGGCCTCAACGTGGTAAGTCACAAAGTAACTACCGAAGATTCTGGGAATTCGCTCTCTTAGAGAAGTCCTTCTAGACTCTAGGCCAGAGTTATCTACCGGAACGGAATAGGAGGTGCTCGGTACTGATTCATGATCTTCCTCAGTAATAGTTGTTTGCATACCTGAGATCGTTAAGTTCTTATCTTTGAGGAATTTATCCTCGAATAACACCGCATCCCTAGATTCTATTATGATATTATTAGAAATATCAAGGAACCTATCTACAACACAATCCTCAACACAACCTAGGTAGACACAAGTATTTGTCCTAGGTCCAACCTTAGGCCGTTTAGGGTCAGGAACCCTGACATAGGCTAAACAGCCCCAGGTCTTAAGTCGAGTAAACGACGGGGGTCTCTTAAACCAAAACTCGTAGGGAGTAACCTCTAACTTAGCATGAGGAACTTTATTTAGAATGTGGTTCGTAGTCAAGACTGCTTCGCCCCAATAAGCAGAAGGCATGCCTGCAGTGAGCATCATAGAGTTCAACATCTCTGTTAATGTTCTATTCTTGCGCTCGGCTATGCCGTTAGATTGGGGGAAGTAATGAGCAGTGGTTTCTGCTATGATGCCCTGTGAAGCAAGGAAGCATCTGAACTCACTGGACATATATTCTCCTCCTCTATCACTCCTAAAACGTTATATTTTCATGCTTAGTTTGTTTTCTACCCTGGTTTTGAAAAGACAAAACTTTTCAAACGCTTCATCTTTAGTTTTAAGCAACGAAATATGACAAAATCTCGTGCAGTCATCTATAAACGTGATCATACACTTCCTCCCACCTTTAGTGACAAAACTTTTAAAGTCACAAATATCGGAATGTATAAGCTCAAGAGTTGTAGTGCTCCTAGTAACCGTGCCAAAAGGTTTCCTAGTGATCTTAGTTTGAGCGCACACATCGCATTTTTCAAGTGGAGACTTAGTGTATAATGTGATCTTGTGAGTTCTAGCTACTTGGAACATTTTCCTGTAGTTTACGTGTCCTAGTTTCTCGTGTAGAGTCCTAGGGCTAACTAAGTTCAATTGAACTTTTTGGACTACCTCACTTGCTAGACTCAGACGGTATATCCTATTTTAGACATAAGCACATCCAAAATAGTGAGAGTTAACTGACAGAGTTACCCTACCGCTACAGAAGCTAAGCGACATACCCGCATCACATAATAAACTAATAGACACTAAATTAGCAGCTAATGAAGGAATAAATTTAACGTTCTTTAAAATTAAAGACTTACCTGAGGAGTGCACCAGAGTTGCGTTCCCCACCTTTATGACGTCAGCTGTGTCTCCATTTGCCACAGTTATTGATTCCTTTGCATCCTTCAGCTCTGTCAGAAGATTAGCATTGTTGCAAACGTGACACGTTGCCCCAGAATCTAGGTACCACTCCGTGCTGGCCTGCGCGTGTCCGACCATGGCAACAAAGTCGAATGGCTCAACTTGGCTAACCAGATGGGCTTGGCTGCCTTCTTGTGGTGCCCGGGTTCTCTCTTTCCTCGGTAGCTTGCAGTCAGATGCGCAGTGTCCCCACTTGTTGTAGTTATATCATTTACCCTTAAATTTCTTAGATGGTTTACTCGGGCCTGCAGTCTGGGGGCTACTACGAGACGTTTTGGTCTTGAGAGTGGGAGGAGGCCGCTTGGAGCTTGAAATCATGTTGGCAGCAGCCTTCTGCATGCCAACAGCTTCCAAAGTGTACTTCGTCCTGTTCTCGTCCTCAATGCGTATGAAACGCTTGATGTCGTTCAGACCAACCTGCATCTTCTTGCGGTACATTTCCGTTTTGAAATTGTACCATGAGGAGGTCATCTTATACACAATCATGCCCGCAACAAAGCTATCTGGCAGACTAATTGACTCACTATGCAAGGAATCAATTAAATTTTCAAATTCTGATACCCGAGGGAGAATGGCTTTCTCTTCGTCGAAACTGAAGGAATGGAATTTGTCCACCAGATGAGCCTTAGAGAGTTCCTCCTCCTGCTTGAAGTGCTCCTCCAGTGCCTCCCAGATCTCCCTGGCAGACTGCATCTTGATGTTGTTCTTGGCCAAGCTGGAGGAGAGGTAGTTCAGCAGGTAATCCCTGCAGAAGTACTCGTCGATCCACTATGCCTCATCTTCAGTCCCAGCAACGTCAGCACGAGCAGTCTTGAGGGTGTAGAAGATGTTCAGGTACTTCATCCCGAACTGGGAGTTCAGCTTCCAATCATTGAACTCGGAGGCCGTGAAGTTTTCCAATTTATTCATGGGCACTGGAGAAGAAAAGTTGGAGTTCCTCATCTCCTTAACTGGACGCACGGGCAGAGGTCGTGCACGAACAAAAAGCACACGATCAGCGGGCTAGGGCAGGAGCCACGAAGGCAGATCTATGGTCTAGGGCGTCGGTGGCAGCAACAAAGACGACAGCAGATCTGGATGATGGAAGTGGCGGCGCTGCGGATCTGTGGCGGGAGGCAAAGGATCCGACGATTCCGGCGACTGCACACTGCAGATGGCTCACGGTAGACCTCCTTATTTGCGAACGGCGATCTGCAGAGGCGTCGGCAAATCCAGAGAGGAGATCTGCAGAGGCAGTGACAGATCTAGCGAGCGGCAGCAGCGCTAGAAAGGAGCGGCGACTTCGGCAAGAGGGAAGCCCAGCGAACGGCGAGCGGAAATCGCAAGTGGGCGAACACTTTCTTCTTCGCGAACGACGATGGGGAAGACGCAGCAAACGATAGTGACTTGCGATCTCTTCTCCAGGGGAAGAGCGGCAGCTGGGTGAGATCACGAACTGCTTCACGCGAGCGGCAGCAGCGGGAAAATCGCGAAAGCTTCGCGTGAACAGGAACCTCGCGGACGGGAGCGAACCCTAGGGCAAATTTCGAGAATGTGAAGGGTGTTCGAAACATCCGGAGGGGTGTCAATGTGGAACACCCTCCCTGTTGCCCCCATCTAGATATATATAGAAGAATACATAGGGTTTCCACGCGCAAAGCCCCCGAGCCCGTTATTTGTCCGAATATACCTTTACAAAAAAAGGCCAAAAGTGGAGGTCCCCTTGAGGTAGCGAAGAATGCGCTTTATTGCAGACAATTGATTAGTGGTCCGGGCCTGCATGAATTGAGATAGTTTGTTAACAATAAAGGTGATATCCAGTCTCGTGAGAGAGAGAGAGATATTGAAGTGACCCAAGTGTCTGCCGAAACTCTGTAGGATCATGGGAAGGAGAGCCATCATGAAGTTTGAGTGTATCTGTTGCTGACATGGGAATAGACATGGCGTTGGCATGTGTCATATTTGTTTTGGTTCGGAACTCATCAATATATTGGGCTTGAGACAGATGAAGGCCATCAGATGTTTGAGTGGCATCAATCCGAAGGAAATGACTATGGTTTCCAAGGTCTTTGAGAGAGAGGCGAGGAGCGAGCTGAGTAATAACCTTCTTGATGTGTAGAGGATGGTTGCCGGTAATAAAGATATCATCAATATAGAGGAGAACATATACAACATCTGACAGCGTGCGAAGAAAAAGAGTGATGAGCCGCAATTGGAGTAGTTGAAGTTGATACCCAAAAGATACGAGTGAAGCTCATTGTACCAGGTGCGTGGGGCTTGGAGAAGACCATATATAGCTTTATGTAACTGGTAGACATGATTTGGAAAATGAGGATGAACAAATCCTGTGGGTTGCTGCATGTAAACAATATCAGTGAGAGTACCCTGCAAAAAAAACATTATTAACATCCAATTGCTTCAATTCCTAACCGTGAGAGACCGCAAAACAAAGAATGAGATGAATAATGGCAGGTTTGACAACATGGCTAAAGGTTTCGTGGAAGTCGATGCCTGGGTGCTGGTGGAAGCCCTTGGCAACAAGGCGGGATTTGTAGCGGGCAATCGAGCCATCCACATTTCCTTAACGTGACATGCCCATTTGCAGCCTATAATGTGATGAGTGGGATATTGAGTTTCAAGAGTCCAGTTTTTATTCTGAAGAACAGGATATTCCTCAAGCAGAGCATCGCGTGCACTTTAGATGTTTAGTGGCTTGGTTGTAGGTTGCGGGTTCAGTGAGGAGATGGTTGAGAGTGGTGGAAATGTGCAGAGAGAAGGGCATTTGGGTTTAAAGATGTTATTTTGAGCTCGGGTGAGCATACAGTAAGGAGTATGAGGCATCGGGAGTGGGCGAGGGGGAGGATGAAGGCATTATGGAGACAGAGTGTTCCTCCAAATTTTGTGATGAACTAGGAGGAGTGGGTGTGGCCGGGGGAGAATTGATGACCGATCTGTTGATGCCAGATGTTGGAGGTGATGGAGACATTTGCTGTTGGTTGTAACACAGATGGGGAGGAGTGAGAGCGTGGCCACTCGTACAAGTTATTTGTACTCCCGTCCCGGACCAAGGATGCCCCCGTCATCAAGTACTTCACAAGAAAGAAATTAGGAAAAAAAATTCAAAATAGGTGTTATTTTGTCGACAAATTTGAGAGACTAAAATGAGATTTTATTTATTGTAGGTGCACGAAGAATATTGTTAAGTGTGAAGGTGGTAGTGGGTGATGATAGTGTGGTAGATCCAGTATGAGTTATAGGAATGCCATTACCGTTACCCACTATTACATCATCATTGCCAATATAGTTAAAGTTCATAAAGAGATTTTGAAGGACAGATGTTATGTGGTGGAAGGTGCCAGAATCAAGGACCCAATTGCTCGAGCTAGTACCTTTAGTCATGGAGTGAGCCTGGGGTGAAAATTGAATTGTTTGGGTTTAGAGCGACATATGTTTGTAGTGTGGCCTGACTTATCGCATAGTTGGAAAATGACCCTTGGAGGTCACGAGTAAGGTGGTGGATGCCACTGATGAAAATTTGTTAGTCGACCAATGGAATTTGCCTGAGTATTATTGAATGTCGGATAATGTTGATGTTGAAGTGATTGGTGGTTGTGGGATGTTTTGAAGACTCCTTTGCCTTTGCAGGTGTGATTGAAGTTGTTGCCTCCCTTTTGAGAATATTGAGCGGTTATTTTGAGATCATTGTTGCCACCAATATTTTGTTTGTGTGTGAGCTCTTCATTAACGAGCTTGTCTAAGAGGTCTTCAAAGGTGATCGGAGAATCACGGATTCGCACGACGGCCTTAAGTTCTTTGAAGGTATCACTAATGCCTTTCAGTGCATGTGCAATAATGTCATCGTTGCTCAAGGGATGACCAATTATAGATAGATCGTCAACAATGCTTTTGACTTTGTTCATATAATCTGCTACAGACATATCTCCCTTTTTGAGACTCATTAAAAGAGAAAGGAGAGATATTGTGCGGGTGTTAGACCGATTAGAAAAGATCGATTCTAATTATCTCCATGCCTCGGTGGAAGTGGCACAATGATTAATTGTTGGACTGATAGTGGGGTGCACTATTGCTTGAATATCCAAGAGACAAGACGATCTTGGCGAAGCCAGATGGTGTGATTTGGGTCAGTTGTTGGTGAACATGGCCGTGACTCATCAACGTAGCCGAGAAGATCATATCCAAATAGTAGGTTAGTCATTTGGGATTTCTAGGAGGCATTGTGTCTGACATCTTAAGTGAGCTTGAGAGTAATTTGAGCAGCCGTGTTATGCAAAATGAGGTTGGTAGGTGCCCCCAATGAAGGAAGGGGCATATCTTGTTGCTTTGTTGTAATTGAGGGAGAGGACTAATCAACTTCCATCAAAAGAGCAAGAAGTGGCTGAACGAAGGGGAGGGCCATTTCTGTAGTAAGAACTATTAGTGGAGGAGAGAAAAAGAGATGGTAGAGAGTGGAATACCAATGTAGGTTGAAGGTGGAAGAGAGAAAACAAGGCACAAGGGATTGAGAGAGATAAACCCAAAGGAAAAAGAAATCTGTTCTATCACAGATACCCTTTGATACCAAGAAAAGAGTGAGGAGGAACAAGGAAAACTACAGAAATGTTGTTGATTTCATTGATGGTATTGATCGATATTTATACAGGAGCTACATCCATTACATTATTTACATCCAACCCAAGGAACAAGTATTCCTAAGGGTCATTGAGTAGTTCCTAGACATTGAATCGATACAGGATATTGGAACACCGCATGAATAAATGCAGAGAGTTAATATCTGGCAGGAGATAGTTGGAGGCTGATAATTCTGGATTATTCCAGAGTGATATTGGTAGGGGATGGTTTTCTATCAGTCATCAGTTGATTTGATATTAAATACACAAATCCCTCATCACATTACACCGAATATGTCACCATCAGTTCACGAACATAGATCTCAAAGCAGTAGTCCAATAGGATTCGAAGTCCACATCCTCGACCCGCTAGTTCATTTCCAGACGCATCATGAATACTCCACTTTGAGGCACGTGTCCCCTTTTATGATACTTTCTCAGGATTCCCCCGAGATGACACAGTAATTCAGTCAACCTTGGTAACTGAGGTTTCCATCTCGGTCTCCTAGTCATTCATCTCGTTGTTTCTCTCAACAAGTGTTGTGTGGTCGACTACTCTCTCCCACTTTTATCTCCACTCATTTTTAATCTCGCTCATCTTTTCTCCCATGTCATACGAAGCTCACTGAGAATCCCCTTACCTTACTAAAAGGCCTCTTACATCACCAAGAAGTGTTTGTGATCATAAAAACTGGGCTCGGGTCAGGGGTAGCCCGCCCCGAGCCTAGGCTGGGCTTTGGGGCCTAACAGGGTCCCCATATAGGCTCAAAGCCTGGATTGGTGCCCAGACCGAGCTAGGCCCAGGCTAAGCCTAGGCACCAGGCCTAGCCTGGGCCTGACACCCAAGCCAGGCACCAACTGGCGAGATAAATGAAATCCCGCATATTGGCAGGATTTCATTTGGAAATCCCGCATATTGGCGGTATTTATGATGGAAATCCCCCATATAGGCTGTATTTACGATGGATATCCCGCCTAAGGTAAATCCCACCTGAAAGCTAGGGTAGACGATTGAGATTTAGTCTAGAGGGGGGGGGGGGGGGGGGTGAATATAGTAATAAATTTTCTTTCGACTTTTCTCACAAATCAAACATTCATAGAAATATACGTTTTCTATGTTAAGCACATCTAAAATAAAATATCAAACAAACAAAATCACAGATATATGAAATGCAATCCACAAGACACAAGAATTTTATAGAGGTTCCACAAATTTGGGTACGTCCCCTCTTCTTCCCCTTTGGTAGATGTAACAACCCGGCCCAACCACCACACTGAAGGGCTGGCAACCCGGCTCACAGGCCGGTCCATCTCCACTCCAGTGGGCTGGCTGCCGCGGTTGACGGGCCGGCTGGCAACCCGACTCACAGGCCGGTCCATCTCCGCCCGCTTTTTTACAAGGGATGCAACCCATGCAACCCCAACCCATCACTGTGCCTATTTCTCGGCACAGTAGGTTGTTGATGGCGGGTCTCGATCCCCCGCCACCCATGATAAGAACCTCTTCAAACAGGTCTCATCACCAACTGAGATGCAGCTCAGTTGGTGATGAGACCTGTTTGAAGAGGTTCTTATCAAGGGTGGCGGGGGATCGAGACCCGCCATCAACAACCTACTGTGCCGAGAAACAGGCACAGTGATGGGTTGGGGTTGCATGGGCTGCATCCCTTGTAAAAAAGCGGGCGGAGATGGACCGGCCTATGAGCCGGGTTGCCAGCTGGCCCGTCAACCGCGACAGCCAGCCCACTGTGGTGGAGATGGACCGGCCTGTGAGCCGGATTTCCAGCCCTTCAGTGTGGTGGTTGGGTCGGGTTGTTACAAAAAAGTTCACTTTTTTATGTAACGGCCCTAGCCCGACCCACGGGGCTTTACTGGGACCCGACAGGCACCGCTACAGGGCTGCAGCCCAGACACCCCAACGCCTCTCTGGCCTGTTTCTCAGCACAGTGCGTTGTTGGAGGCGGGACTCGAACACCCGACCTCCCTTGATAAGGCGCCTTCAACAGCCCTCATCAGCAACTGAGCTGCAGCTCAGTTGGTGATGAGGGCTGTTGAAGGCGCCTTATCAAGGGAGGCCCGTCAACCGCGGTAGCCGGCCCACCAGGGATGGGGCATGGCCGTAGGCCTCTGGTGTGGTGGTCGGGCCGGGTTGTTACAGTAGGAATTCCACTAAAATAGTGTTCGAGTCTTTTGATAAGGAGACTATTGAACTAATACAACTGAATCTTTTGCTAAGGAGGATCAACCAACACACAAAATCTTTTGAAGAGTGATCTCAAGAACTCTTTAAACTTGATGATGTGTATCTGCCATAAGAAGAGCAATTGATTTCCCTTGAAATTCAGATTTGATCAAGAAAAGAGGATGAATATGTTGAAGTCTTTGATTTGTTCTTCAAAATGTAAGAGTAGCTGAATCGAGAGAGAAGATATCCTTCTAAACTGTTCTTCTTCTTCAAATCCTCAAGAGAAGAGAGGTGAAGAAGATTGGTGCCCTTTTTCTTTGTTCTGCAAGAAGATCGGTAGTCCCGAAAGAAATTGAATAGCTTATTGAATGTTTTTCATCGATCTTATTTTCTGAGAGGAGTAGATATCCTTTTATATCATGTCTAGCAGATGGATGTAACTAAACTTCCATAATAGAATCACAACGACTATAATTCAACATCGTAAACATCATAATGAAATTGAGAAAATCTTGAACTTTGACTCCATATCCGAGTAAGTCAATAGAGGAAGAAAGAAAAACTTTGACATAATAAGTAAGAAAACGTCGACGGACAATAAGCATCGTCTCGACATTTTTGATAAAACTCGGACTCCAACCTTTACGTAATCTCAATGTTTAGCGCAATCTTAAAGTAAAGAATATCTGTATATCAATGTATTTTGATATTTCTTGTAGATCCACTAGACGTACGTCAACATCTAGAATATTGCATATCGACGTATTTAAGAGAGTTGTTTATTCAATGCCTTTATACAAACTGAATATCATCTTGAATATGTCATAAACCAGAATCATTTGCTTATATTCGCCTTGATAACCAAATATATCAAATCATAAAGGGTGTTTTTGAACAATCTCCCCTTATTTGATATACCTGGTTCTTATGTGTTGTACAACTCTAAACACAAAGAAAAATCTAATTGTATGTTGAATGAGAGAAGGAGTAACAATATGATCTAAATACTATATAAAAATCTTCTCCAAAAACTCCTTCATACATATTACTTTAGAACATATATGTATTTATGTTTGACGAAATGTTACTTAGATATCTTCAGAAAAGCTGAATGAAGAGAGATAAGAGTTTTTTACATTCTTCTTGACAAACTCTAGATGCAATCTATTTGCCTTTTCTGGATGGTCCTGAATCATTTGTACTACTTCAAGTAAGTTGTACAATTTTGCCTTAGCAGATGGGTGTACATCTTTGAACTTATGTTCTTTCTCAATAACCATTGCAATTAGCTCATCAAGTTGTACTAAATCATTGCGAGATGCTATCAGTATGAAAGTTTCTGACTCAGAACTAACTGATTCTGTAGTTAATGTTGGAAGAATAGAAGAATCATAAGGTTTTACAAAAACTATTGGTCGAGGAGGCAAAGGATTTCCATCTGAGTTCTTCTATCTTTTTATAAATGGAAGACTTCTGCATAAATCATGTCCCAAACCCAGATTATTACTTCTCGGAACAACCTATATAACTGCTGCATTTGGATTCTTAAGTTGGTATGATTCCTGATCAAATAACGTGTTGGGAATCTGTATTTCTGCATCACTTGATTTCCCAATATGTAGTTGAGAAATAAATTTTTCTCTATCGGTTAAAGTTCTTTGCTCAAACTCTTCTACTTCAGCTTGACGATCATCACCAATCCTATTTAGGGCATCTTCAAGTGCAAAATTAACAAGATGGGTAACAGTGACTTTTATAAATCCAATTTTATATAATCGTAAGGATTTGGAGGATTATATGACTTTTCTTTCTTATAGTCCTTCCTTTGTAGTTTTGTAAATTTCTGCAGTGTGGGCTTAAAATCTATTTCTCTTCTACATCCTTGATCCTCTTTTTCACGTCCTAAAACCCCTTGGCCTCCTCTAAGTGTACCATATTTTAAGGAAGAAATCTGATATGCCACTGATTCATCCAAATCATCAACCCTTTGAAAAGTAGATAGCTTGTCAGTTGTGGAGTGAATGTCTTGCCCCATCTTAAGAGACTCCCCCTGAATGGATGACCCCCTTCAACAAACAATCCTTGGGTTACAATAATATCATGAAGGACATTTTGAATTGTGAGTGTGGCATCAACAACATCCATATCAATCATGTCTGTAGAATCCTTGTTACGTCCTACTGTAAACATAATATCACTATTATTAACATCCATATTTTCAATGCTATTGTTCATGTTAGTACCAACATTACTTATGTCAACATCTTGTTTCCACATTCATAACTTCATCATTGAATGAAGATAAAAGCTCCTTGTTGACAGAGGAGAGTTCTAACATTTGAGACATCAGTTAAACATTGGTAGTTTACTGATAGATTCTACAGTTATAAGATTCATGTTTCAGATAGAGAATAGTAGTGATGCCTTACAATTGAACATAAAAGGTGTTGGAGTTTCTGAGGTGATCTCAAAGCAATCAATAGTTAGTCTTGCTGCCAACGCAATATGAGCCTATAGGGTCGCACATAAAAGCGCTTGGAGAAATTGGAGAAAGGATTGTGTTGGTCTTACTCATATTGGATATGAGTGAAGGACCAATCCTGTGACTGCTTGGAATCAAGTTGAGAATGTCTCAAAAGGGAAATCGTTTAAAGTGTTTAAACGAACGGATTTACACTAGATAATTCGGCTAAAGGCATTAATCGAATTCGGCTAAAGGGCTTAGACGAATTCGGCTAATGGCATTAACCAAATTCGGCTAAAGTGTTTAGATGAATTCGGCTAATGGCAAATTCGGCTAAAGGGTTTCGTCGAATTTATATAGCCGAATTTATATATAGTCGAATTCGTCGAAATAGTTTCGCCGAATTCGGTTATAGTGATTAGCCGAATTTGGTTAATTTGATTAGTCGAATTCGGCGAATGTCAATCTGGACAGAAATTTTGATTTTCCCTCTGGTCTGCGGATAGCCTTTCTTATACCTTGCGTATATAAAGGCATGCGATTAGGTCTTCTATATACACAGTTTTTCTGATCGAGCCCTTTTGCGAGAGAACAGACGACGGAAGTGTTTCGGCTGTTCTCGTTCCATCCGCCGATCGTCGTTCCGCCGCCGCTAGTCGCCGTCGTCGTGGTCGCCGCCTCCCCTGGATCGGATCTAGCAGTCCATGGGGATGTTGAGAGCTTCCTTTTCCGACCTAGTTCTTGTAACAAGAAGCTAGGGTTCTTCATCGCTTGTGTGGACTTCTGTAGAGGGATCGATCTATTTCGATCCTTGAAGAACTCAAAGCAAATTTTGGATTCCTCTTTGGAGCACCTTGGTTGAGTATTGACTCAATCCCGCGAAGGTATATATCATATTTGCTTTCTTATTCTCTTGAATCATGAAAACCGCAAGATCCGTTGATATCTTTTTGGGTTGTTCTTGTTCATTTCCGCTGCGCATATTTGATATGTCATCCCTTATGAAGGGTATAGAAAACCCAACCGTGGTATCAGAGGCAGGTTGCGGCCAAGTGCATGTAAATTGGGACATTTAGAAGCGTTCTAAAAGCCCTAATTTCTTCTTGGAATATCACATTTGAGCGAGACCACCGCCAGGGGCGCTGCCCCTTGGACCCCATTAGGGGCTCTGCCCCTAAGACCCCGCCAGTGGCGCGGCCCCTTGGAACCCCGCCAGGAACGCATGTGATTGCTTTGCGATTTTCATGTTTCAGAGGTTGTTTCTCCTCTGCAGTAACCGTCCCTCAAAAAGGTTTGTGAAACCAAATGTTTAGATTACTGAATCTAACATGAGAGATGAGCTTGTCTACTGCACTTGTGGAGTTGCTGTTCACATGTCCAATGCATGTAAATCTGGAGATTTAGAAGTGTTTTAAATGCTCAGATTTAGCCCTGGTTTGTCAAAGTGTTGATAGACTGTTTTTGTGCACATCTGGGATGTATCTGGAATGTGAATGTTGTAATTTTATTTTCTGCTTGTGCACTGTGATTAAATGTTAGTCATGATTAAATGTTAATCACTTGAAATAAAAATCCCTTATCTAATATTAAGTATTCGGATGCCTTCCGATGGATGACACTCTTCCTGCCTCGATCGATGAAGTGTGGGCTTGCCAAAGCAAGGTGCATTAATCTATCTTGGTAGGGTGCGAGCGGATAATTGTGATATTCCACTGTCGACATCGGGTCAAACTTAACTAGGTGACCTCAAAGGTTGAGTGCCTAGAGGCATAGGGGTGGCATGCTCCATATGATGGATGCGAATAAAGAGTTATTCACCAACCATACAAGAGTTGCATATTGATGCAATTGACAAATGTTGTCTACCTAAATAACCGCATTATGAGAGGAACGCCAAAGAGGACTCGTGGTGTTGGTGAAATATGGATCTTGTCCACTAAGAGAGTAGCTCGCATAAACTCTCCGAATCGAAATTAAGGGTTGTCGATTTGATTAAAATAGTGGGAGTCTTTAATAAAAGTCCTTATTAAAATATATAAAATGTATTTTGAAATATAGTACTAAAATTTTACTTTGCAAAATTCCTTGTAGAATATCCATGGCAAGTGGATCTCACTCCGCCTTGTCCCTGAGAGCGATCCTTGAGAAGGATAAGCTAAATGGGACAAATTTCCTTGACTGGTATAGAAACCTGAGAATTGTTCTCAGGCAAGAGCGCAAGCTCTATGTCTTGGAAGAAGATCCCCCTGAAGAGCCAGCCTCTAATGCACCACGTGCAGATAAAGATACTTATAAGAAGTATGGAGATGACTCCTTGGATGTTGAATGCCTTATGCTCGCGACTATGAACTCTGAGCTTCAGAAGCAACATGAGAGCATGAGTTGCTATGAGATGGTTGAGCACCTGAAGAAAATGTTTCAAGGGCAAGCTCGCCAAGAGAGGTTTGATATATCCAGGGCGTTATTTCAGTGTAAGATGGGAGCTCGGGACCCAGTAGGAACTCACGTACTCAAGATGATTGGGTATATAGAGAACCTTGAAAGACTGGGGTTCCCGTTGGGCCAAGAGTTGGCCACTAATCTGATCCTGCAATCGTTGCCGGAGAGTTACGAGCAGTTTGTCTTAAATTACAATATGAATGAAATTGACAAGACATTGCCCGAGCTCCTAGGCATGTTGAGAACTGCCGAGATCAATATAAAGAAGGCCAAGCCTGCCAGCCCCATACTGATGGTGCATAAGAGCAAGGGCAAGGCCAAGGGATTCAAGAAGACGAAGATTGGATCTAAGTCTCCTCTTAATCCCAAGTCTTCTACACTGAGAAAGAAAGGATTGGCTAAGGAAGGGAAGTGCCACCATTGTGGTAAGGCAGGGCACTGGAGGAGGAACTGTCTTCAGTATCTAGAAGATCTGCAGAAGAAGAAAGGAAGTATGACTTCCACTTCAGGTATATTCGTTATAGAAATAAACCTTTCTGCTCCTTCATCCTGGGTATTGGATACCGAATGTGGTTCTCACATTTGAATAAATGTGCAGGAACTGAGAAGGAGAAGAATGCTGGGTAAAGGGGAGGTAGACCTGCGCGTCGGGAATGGAGCAAGAGTTGCTGCCATCGCCGTTGGTGTTTACTGTCTTTCTTTGCCCACAGGGCTTGTAATAGAACTAGATAATTGTTATTATGTTCCCGCCATAACTAGAAACATTATTTCTATTTCATGTTTGGACATGATTGGTTTTTCTTTCGTAATTAAGAACAATTGTTGTTCTATTTATAAGAATGATGTTTGTTATGACATAGCCCAAATGTTTAATGGTTTATATGTTTTGAACTTAGACCATCCGATTTATAACATAGAAAATACTAAAAGACTAAAAACAAATGACTTGAATCCTACGTACCTTTGGCATTGTCGTTTAGTCCATATAAACAAGAAACGCATATCCAAGCTCCATAAAGATGGACTACTGGACTCATTTGATTATGAATCATTTGAGATATGCGAGTCATGTTTGTTGGGCAAGATGACGAAAGCTCCTCTCACTAGTTGTAATGAGAGGGCTAATGATCTCTTGGGTATAATACATAGTGATGTATGCATACCCATGAGTTCTATGACTAGAGGTGGGTTCTACTACTTCGTTACATTTACTGATGATTTCAGTAGATTCGGATACGTGTTTCTTATGAAGAACAAATTTGAGACCTTTGAAAAGTTCAAAGTGTTTAAAAATGAAGTAGAGAACCAACTGGGAAAAAGGATAAAAGCACTCCGATCTGATCGAGGTGGCGAATATCTGAGTCATGAGTTTCGTGATCATCAGACAGAGTGTGGTATTGTATCACAGCTCACTCCGCCTGGAACACCTCAGCATAATGGTGTTTCTGAGAGGAGGAATCGTACCTTTTTAGACATGGTGCGATCGATGATGAGTCATGCAGATTTGCCCATTTCCTTTTGGGGATTTTCTTTAGAGACTGCTACTTTCACACTAAATCGAGTTCCAACGAAAACGGTTCTAAAGACACCATATGAGATATGGACTGGGAAGCGTCCTAGTATGTCGTTCATCAAAATTTGGGGCTATGAGGCATACGTGCGACGTCAAATGCCTGACAAGATGGAACCCAAATCGGATAAATGTTATCTCGTGGGATATCCTAGGGAAACCAAATGACACTACTTCTACTTTCCGTCTGAGGGCAAAGTGTTTGTCGCAAGGACTGGTGTCTTTTTGGAGAAAGAGTTCTTATCCAGAAAGACTGCAAAGGTAGAACTTGAAGAAGTTCAAGAGCCACAAACAATGAACGAACCAGAATTAGAACCTGAGCAAGGACTACAAGATGTTGTAGCTGGAGAACCTGCTCAAGAAACACAAATCCTACGTAGATCTGGTAGACTAAGATTTGAGCCTGAGAGATATGGATTTCTCATGACTCAAATAGGTAATGTGTTGCTTATGGATCATGATGATGAGCCTGCAACCTACCAAGAGGCTATGAATGGACCCGACTCCGAGAAGTGGCTTGAAGCCATGAAATCTGAAATGGACTCCATGTATGCAAACCAAGTTTGGACCTTGGTGGAACCACCTGAAGGGGTACGACCCATAGGGTGCAAGTGGGTCTTCAAGAAGAAGACCGACATGGATGGGAATGTACAGACATTCAAAGGCCGGCTGGTGGCTAAAGGTTTCAGGCAAATTCATGGTGTTGACTATGATGAAACCTTTTCCCCTGTAGCTATGGTCAAGTCCATCAGAATTCTACTTGCTATTGCTGCGTATTATGACTACGAGATCTGGCAAATGGATGTCAAAACGGCTTTCCTTAATGGAAACCTCCTTGAGGAAGTGTATATGACACAACCCGAGGGTTTTGTATCTCCAAGTGAAGCCACTAAAATATGCAAGTTGAATCGATCCATTTATGGATTGAAACAAGCTTCTCGAAGTTGGAATCTGTGTTTTGATGAGAAGATCAAAGAGTTTGGTTTCATTAAGAACGAAGATGAGCCTTGTGTTTACAAGAAGATTAGTGGGAGCATTGTTGCCTTCCTGATATTGTATGTAGATGACATACTGCTGATCGGGAATGACATTCCGACCCTGCAAGTTGTTAAGAACAACCTAGGGAAGTGCTTTTCTATGAAAGACTTGGGCGAAGCGACTTACATACTTGGTATTAAGATCTATATAGATAGATCGAAGAAGTTGCTGGGTTTGACCCAGAGTACATACATTGACAAGGTGTTGAAACAGTTCAACATGCTTGAGTCCAAGAAAGGATTCTTACCCATGTCGCATGGTGTGAGTCTCTCTAAGGACCAGTGTCCAAAATCTTTGGAAGATAAGGACGACATGAAGTTGATTCCATATGCTTCGGCAATTGGATCAATCATATATGCAATGTTATGTACTCGACCCGATGTCTCATATGCTTTAAGCATGACTAGCAGGTACAAGTCTGATCCGGGTGATGGTCACTAGATCACAGTCAAGAATATCCGGAAGTACTTGAGAAGGACTAAGGATACATTCTTGGTGTTTGGTGTAGAGGAAGAGCTCGTTGTAAAGGGTTACACAGATAAAAGCTTCCAGACTGACAGAGATGACTCAAAGTCACAGTCAGGTTTTGTGTTTTGCCTTAATGGAGGAGCTGTAAGCTGGAAGAGTTCCAAGAAGGAGACAGTTGCTGAATCTACGACTGAGGCCGAGTATATCGCTGCAGCAAATGCGGCGAAGGAGGCTATATGGATTAGGAAATTCATCAGCGAGCTTGATGTAGTTCCTAGCATTGTTGATCCCGTAGTTCTCTACTGTGACAACAATGGTGCAATTGCACAAGCTAAGGAACCTAGATCTCATCAGCGCTCCAAGAACATACTTCGACGCTTCCATCTTATTCGAGAGATTGTCAATCGAGGAGATGTGAGCATATGCAGAGTACCGACTGAAGAAAATATAGCGGATCCACTGACAAAGCCTCTTGCGCAAAAGAAGCATGATGGTCATGTTAGATCAATGGGTATTAGATACTTGAATGATTATCTTTAGTGGGAGCCTTGTGGATTGCATATTTGTTGGTTGTTTGTTCATTGGATGAATTGTAATATGTACTATGTATTTCATTTTATATTTATGGCAAGTTCTTTTATTATGTCATTTATATCTATCTGATAAGATTAATTAGCATAATAAATGCCCTTAGAGTGTTTGCTTCCATAGGAATTCAAGTACGTGACTTGAATGTGAGGGT
This sequence comes from Dactylorhiza incarnata, assembly GCA_033032865.1. Classification (NCBI taxonomy): domain Eukaryota; kingdom Viridiplantae; phylum Streptophyta; class Magnoliopsida; order Asparagales; family Orchidaceae; genus Dactylorhiza; species Dactylorhiza incarnata. Next base: position 12,749,031 of record JAWHQI010000015.1, read on the forward strand.
CTATGTTTAAATGAAGCTTCATTCTTAAATGGTCCCTGGTCGAGGTATCATCCTAGAATTTTAGGGCGAGGATGAGACCATAAGACTAGCATGTGCATTGACTGATGACCGGTTCTCACAGGTCATGATATTGTGATATCAAGTCATCACATGGGTACTTGTTGAGAACAAGTTGTACTGGACAGACCCCCGTGAGACTACTTTGTGGATTGTTATATGAACGTGTCACAAGTAGGTCTCAAGTGACAATGGTGTTTGTGGTCCTTTGACCTGAAGTCATAGCATTCATCAGGTTAGGAAGAGCGTACTTTGATGCCATCTAAAGTCTTCTCTTGAGAAAGGTTGACGATAAGGGTGGTTGTTGGGTATGTTACGAATCATTTGGATGTTTGTGTATGAGCAGAAATGAGATTTGTCCTCCTGTATGACAGGAGTTACATCCTTGGGCCCCTTGATGGAATGAGACTGAGAAATGCATGGTCATGCTTGGTTGAGTCAATATATGATATTGAGCTCACCAATTTTCAGATAGTCTATTCTGGATCAAGAAACTAGGATTGAACGATTATGAGGGTGACACGGTCCATGCCTCTAGTTCTATCCGGATGTAAAGGACAAAGGGACATGACAACACTGATACATTGGTCATGACAGGCTTATATGAGTTATGAACTCCTATTGCTTGGGTAGCAATGATGTATTGCTAGATGCCGCTCATTGTTTGTGAGACTTTTGTTGATACTTTGTGATCAAGTGGGAGACTGTTGGAGTTTCTGAGGTGATCTCAAAGCAATCAATAGTTAGTCTTGCTGCCAACGCAATATGAGCCTATAGGGTCACACATAAAAGCGCTCGGAGAAATTGGAGAAAGGATTGTGTTGGTCTTACTCATATTGGATATGAGTGAAGGACCAATCCTGTGACTGCTTGGAATCAAGTTGTGAATGTCTCAAAAGGGAAATCATTTAAAGTGTTTAAACGAATGGATTTACACTAGATAATTCGGCTAAAGGCATTAATCGAATTCGGCTAAAGGGTTTAGACGAATTCGGCTAATGGCATTAACCGAATTCGGCTAAAGGGTTTAGACGAATTCGGCTAATGGCAAATTCGGCTAAAGGGTTTCGTCGAATATATATAGCCGAATTTATATATAGTCGAATTCGTCGAAATGGTTTCGCCGAATTCGGTTGCAGTGATTAGCCGAATTCGGTTAATTTGATTAGTCGGATTTGGCGAATGTCAATCTGGACAGAAATTCTGATTTTCCCTCTGGTCTGCGGATAGCCTTTCTTATACCTTGCGTATATAAAGGCATGCGATTAGGTCTTCTATATACAAGGTTTTTCAGATCGAGCCCTTTTACGAGAGAACAGACGACGGAAGTGTTCCGGCTGTTCTCGTTTCGTCCGCCGATCGTCGTTCTGCCGCTGCTAGTCGCCGCCGTCGTGGTCGCCGCCTCCCCTGGATCGGATCTAGCAGTCCGTGGGGACGTTGAGAGCTTCCTTTTCCGACCTAGTTCTTGTACGATAAGAAGCTAGGGTTCTTCATCGCTTGTGTGGACTTCTATAGAGGGATCGATCTATTTCGATCCTTGATGAACTCAAAGCAGATTTCAGATTTCTCTTTGGAGCACCTTGGTTGAGTATTGACTCAATCCCGCGAAGGTATATATCGTATTTGCTTTCTTATTCTCTTGAATCATGAAAACCGCAAGATCCGTTGATCTCTTTTTGGGTTGTTCTTGTTCATTTCCGCTGCGCATATTTGATATGTCATCCCTTATGAAGGGGTATAGAAAACCCAACAGAAGGATGTAGTGACAACTGGTCAAGAAGTATTTTGAGATTAGGCTCCAACAAAGAGCGAGAGAAATAAAAGGAAGTTGACATAGTGGTAGAGGGGATGATTAATGGGTTGTCTTGCTGTGATGGTGGAAAAGTAAATGATGGAGAAATAGATGAGGAGCCCTCAATAGAGGGAAATGAATTATTGGTTGCTGAGACTTATTTTCCAATGCGCCGCACCCATCTCTCAAATAGCTGAGGTGTCACCAGTTTGCCCGGTGGTACAAAAATCCCTTTAGATATGCGTACACTGGAATACGAATGTTAAAGAACTAAACTCAGTATCTGCCCATGAGAAATTTCTTGATCTGTCTTCATTCTTGAGTATATTCACTGCATCAGATAATTACTCCAGTCTATCCTTTTTTGTAAGACTAGAATCCCCATGAGTTGAAGTTGTTCCCTTGGTGTAGCATCGTGCGATGTCATTTTACACATTAGGACTTTGCCACAAATGCCAGCAAGGAACTGATATTCCTCTGAAACTTCCTTCTTCTTCATATTAGAAGGTTTTGATCCTGAATACCTCATCATCCCTAATACATCGACAATTTATTCTTCTGTGAGTACCACATTGTCCACTCTACGTAGTAGATTAAAAGTGTTTGAAAGCATAATTTCAGAAATGCGAACATAAGTTTCTTTAATTTTTCCTGTTAGAACACCTTTTTCTGCTAAATTAATGGTAGAATGAAACACTTTTAATTCATCTGACAGTATTCCTAAAATTTTAGAGAGTAAGTCCATTAATCCCTGATCAATAAATAGTTTAAGAATAGCTCAAACTTCTCTTTTGTGTCATTGAATGCATCGAAATCTAGATCAAAACCAGAATTAACTGATGATATTATCATTATATCCTGCAACTCTTGTTAGAGATCAAGGAAGCGAGAAGAAGATGAAAGGTTTTATGAAAGATAATCATAAAACTTTCGTTGACGCCTATATTTATGCTTTAAAAGCAAAAGAGGTGACCGAACTATTACGTACAGCAGTCGACGTATCGGCGTATAATGATAAATTGTCGATTCTAAGAAGGTCAATGTTTAGTTTTATGTCTTATTTTAACCGTATATAAAATAGAAACAAATTTAACAACATTTATTAAGCTCTATCAAGCATTCCAAGCTCATTGATACAATGAGTGTGTTTTGCTTCATCCAAATGCTTAGTGAAGATATCAGCTTTTTGCTAATTTGTAGGGATGAATTCTAGTGCAATCTTCTCTTTTTCCACATTATCTCCAATAAAATGATGTCTTAACTCAGTATGCTTTGTCTTGCTATGTAGTATAGTATTTGAAGCAATGGAGATAGCAATGGAGCTGTCGTAAAAGATTATTATATTTATAAATGAATATACATAATCTTGTAATTGAATTGGCATCCACAATAGTTGTGAACAACAACTTTATTACGAAATATATTCCTCCTCAGTTGTGGATGTGGATACTGAAAGTGCACAGTTAACCTTACTAGAATTCTCTAGAGGGGGGGGGGGGGTGAATAGAGATTTAAAAATATTTTGTGCAAAGTTAATAAATATATATATATGTGTAATATTCACAGATTTAAGCTTCCCACACACCAACAAGAATTAAGCAAATAAATAAAGAAATAGAAAAAAGAAAATCACAGCACAACACAAAGAAATATAGTAGTTCCCCAAACTTTGGGTAGTCCACTCTTCTACCCCCTTGGTAGGAATTCACTATCTTGCACTGAGTCTTTTGATAAAGAGACTCTTAGAACCAGCCTGAGACTTTTGATAAGGAGACTCTTAGAACCACTACAACTGAATTTTTTGAAGAGAGATTCTAAAAACTCTTTTACACACTTTGAAAATGAAATAAGAATAAGAAGAAGAAGTAGAAGAAAAACAATTGAAGCAAGAAAGAATCTTCTTCCTAGCAAGAAGATTAGAAGCACAAGTATAGTGAATGAAATCTCTCTTCTATAGTGAGAAGGAGATTGTAGGCCTTTTTCTCTTTCAGTGATAGCTTTCAGAAATGGCAGCAGTATGGCTTTAGAAGGGGAAGAAGAAGGTTTTTTCTTTGCAGCAGCACTCTTTCACTTTTCTCAGCTTTCTCACTTTTCACTTGGGAGCTTTTCCTCTTTTTCAAATGGATAGAGTGGATCACTTGTTGTTTTTCTTTGCCGACCTCCTTCTATATTTATAGCTCTGTTTATTCAAAAATATTGCTATAGGAGGATAATCGATTAGCAGTCAGAGAAATAGTAAGAGAGAAAAGTTTCCATAATCATTATTTCTGTAGAAGGAAAGAGATCATTCAATTTTCAAATAATGTCCATAATAATCTTAATCAAATTAGCCAAGTATCATTTAGAAGGAAAGATTGATTCAGAACGGCTAGAAAAGAATAATATAATTCCATAAAATTCATATCTATAGAAAGAAGGAAAGAGATCTGGCGTATTTTTGAATCTGTCACAGAAATTGACGTGCGTCGATTACTATTCGACGGAAGCGTCGATTTCAGCCTGGCTAGACGCCGAGAAGAAAATATGGAAGGAGCGTCGACTGAGGTGCGTCGACTTTACTGGGTGCGTCGACTAGAAATTAGAGTTACGTCGACTTCGGTTACGTCGAAATCTGTTTAGAGTTACTTCGACTCATTTTGAGAGATACGTCGACTACACTTCGACGTTGCGTCGATTACTATTCGACGCATATTTACTTAAACTAATTTTTCACTCCGAGAATACATTTTCTACACATTTCTAGGGGTTAAGATAAATCATTTCCCCAACAATCTCCCTCTATTTGTCTTAAACCTATTTAGAGAGAATTTTTATCAGCTTGTAATCAACCCATCAAAGCATATTTATAGAAAAGAGATATATTAGGTAATCAGAAGATAAAAAAAATCATATAACAGACTTTTTGTACAGATCAAGCAGTACTAAAGTATTAAAATAGAGCTCTGCTCAACATTGTTCAACATATCATTCAGGAGGAGTTTTTCTCTTCCTAGAGAATACTAAAGGGAGATCAGGTCTTTTTATAGAGGTGAGTTGTTCCTTCTCAGTAGCAAGATGTTCATTCAGCTCTCCCTGAGTCAAAGCAGACTGCTCCCCCTGAGATAAAACTTCCTTTATACTTTCTTTTTCTGCTTCTTCAGCTTCTTTCTCAGCTCCAGCTTCAGCTTTGACAGCATCTGGCTCCCCCTGAGCTTCAGCTTCTTTTTCTTTTTCTCTTTCAGCCAAACCTTCAGCCTCAGCTTCCTTTTCAACTTCTTTCTCTACTCTACTTGCCTCCCCTTGAGAGAGAACTACTTGTTGTTCAGCTTCTCTTGCTATAGAAAGTACATCTGTTAGCTGTTCTGTAGTATGTAGCTCAGGTACTATTTCATTCCCAATGGTCTTAAGCAGAGCAAGACTATCAGATTTTGATGTTGGAGAGGATTTGTGTGAGTGAGATTTGTGACTGGAGAGTTGTTCTTCATCTAACTTCTCCCCCTTCTTGACCTTCTTAGCCAAGGAGGTTAAGAATGATTTAGTAAGCTTAGATGAAGACACAGAGGTTTTGAGTACTTGCACAGAGGCATTTACCCCATCCAATTGGGTTTGCATGTGCCTGATAGAGGAGTGAATTTGAAGGCAGTGTACATCTAGCATTTCTTGAAATCTTTGGGCTGCTGACTTGATACACTGAGTGATGAGAGTTTCAATGGATGGAGATGGTTCAGGGTGTGTTGGTGAAGGAGATAATGGTGGAAGGAATAAAGGTGGAGAAGTGATTATTGATATATGAGGTATGTGAGATGATGTAGGTAGAGAGAATGTGATAGTAGGAGGAGGAAGAGGTGGTGATTGAATTGGTGTATGTGAAGATGTAGTTAAGGTAGGAGGTGTGAGGGTAGTGGAGACTATTGGTGTGGATGATGCTGGTAGGGAAGAGATGTATGTATGTTGAGGAGGAGGTGAAGATGGATGTACAGGAGATTTCGGAGGAGAGGGACTCCTTTCAGGAATGGAACCAGGCTTGGGGATTTGCCTGGTCCATTTTGAGAAGAGGGCTATGGACATCCTTTTTCCAGGAGGAATTGGAATTCCTTTTGACCTACATAGGCCAGGAAAGGAGTGAAGGAGTACCTGACTCATGATCCTCATGTAGGCATTCTCTTTGTGAGAAAATTTGTGGCCTATCATCTTCAGTAAGCAGCTGCCCCAGTCTATCTTCATTTTCAGCACAAGGGCCCCCATAATGTTCAGTTGTTTCTTGGGCACTGCATCATGGGCAGAGATTTTGCATAGTAGTATTTTTTCCTACTATGTCTGCCAAGAGCCTATATTCATCAGAGAAGTCTATTTTCTTCAAGTTGATTGGTCTATCTCTGGAGAATTTCATGGTGATTAATAAGTTTTTGATTTCCTCAGGGGTGAGTTCTACAGGTTCATTACCTGATAAGGGAATGATGATGGAGATTCATTTAGCTACTCTTAGAAAATAGTTTGCTTTCCCTTTATGATTTGAACAAGGATAGTGTTGGTGTGTACCCGATGGAAGATTAAAGGTGTCACTGAGATGTTCTGCAGAGATTGAGACAGGTGTTTCATGGATTGTTCCTGTAATCTCTCCTTATTCAGATATCTGAACATGATTCATCAGCTCAGTGAGTTCTATTTCCAGGATTCTGCATCTTGTTGAAATGATTTTGTTTAGACCAGCTTCAGTGAAAAGAGCTATGATGCTCTTATAGTTTTCAGCGGCGGCTTGGAAGGAATCAAGATCAATATCGAAACCAGAGTTGATCTTTGGAGCCATTTTGGTCAGTGAGAGAGAGAGGAAGTGATGACTGGACTGAGAGGTGAGAAGAATGAGAGATGCAGAAAGCGTGCAGATTTCTAACTGAAGAGTTTATTTAAGTCAGGTGAAACGTCGAGACGAGACACAACTCGAGGTTTATTCGGTACTACAGTAGATGTGACCGAAAATATTTTAGTATTGCCGCTCTTTTTCATGAAGTTGACATTGCGTCGAGTGGAAGTCAATGTATACGTCGGTATAGTCTGAATTGAGATGTTAGGGTTTCCTATCGACAATGCGTCGATTTAGAAATCGACGTGACTTTTATTTTGTCTTGAAAATTCTAAGTTTTTCTTGAGAGATTATTTCTTCCTAATCCTAAGGTTTTCTAAGTCAGCCTTGGACTAATTTTATAGACAATTGGATTGATTGTGCCAACATTGTTTGGCAATGTGGCCAGTTTAATTACAGATATAACACCTGATTGTCTTTAGATTATGGGAATTTGAGTTTAGAGAGGGATAGAGATGTTGATTAGGATAGAATTGTTGATAAGGATAGACTTTTTTTATTAGGATAAAAGTTTTGATTAGGATAGAGATTTTGATCAGGATGAATGGGTCATGAATGGGGTTTAAGATAGAAAATTTTTGATGGATAGATATGTCCTGTATTTAAGTTGTTCTGAGGTTTTATGCGTCGATATCTATTCGATGTATGTTGAGAGTTGCGTCGATATGTATTCGGCGCTTTCTCTAGATTGCGTTGATCTAGAATTGATGCATGGAAGTAGTTGCGTCGATTGTAAGTCGACGTAATTTTATTCATGTGTCGATTTGAGGACGAAGCATCTGAGAGATTGCATCGAGTAGAATTTGACGTACTATCATTCATACGTCGATATGAAGTCGACGCAATTATGTCTTCACATATTATATTTTTCCTTTTTTCTGGTTGGAGATTTATTTTTTTATGAATTGTTTCTTTTGGCCTAGTAGCCTTCTTAGAAGGAGTTTGAGAGTCTTCATCTGAATAGTATGATGTTTCATTAAAATGGTCTATCTCCTTGAAGGTGAAGTCTTCTTCTTTATTTTGTGAGTCTTCTTCTAAGTTTGTTCATTTTATGGGTTTAGTAAATTTAATAGGGCTCATCCAAGCAGGTTTGGTAGATGGTATTGAACTGGTTGAAGGATCAGCCCCTAGCCCCAGATTCTTATGTCTGATTGTTTGTTTTTTAGTGATTTCTTTAAGTGTTTATCTTCTGACTTTTATAGATTCTTCAAAAGCTTTTGCCTGGGAAACCTTATTCTTAAGGTGTTGATTTTCAATTTTTGCACTTTGTATTTCTTTTTCTGTTTTATAGATTTCACACCTTAGTTCATAATTTTTTGAACATGTATCCTCTATTTTTCTCATATTGATTTGTTCTTTTAGATTCTTAATTTCTTGTTTAGCTTTTAGTTGATCTAAACAGAGTCCTTTAAAATCATTTTTGAAATCATCACATAGAAAATCTATTTCATCAAAAATGCTTACCTCATCCTTATCCTCAGATTCCTCTATGAGAATAAGGCTATCTTCTTTTTCATCTTAAGAAGAGATGCTTCCTTCTGAACCTGTTCCACTCCATGATTCAGCAACACATTCTTTTTTTGAGCTTCCAAGAGCCATTAAGCATAGGTCTTCTTGCTTAGACTCTTCATTGTCACTTTTAGATGAGATGCTATTTTCAGAATCTGTTTCACTCCAAGCTTCTGCAATGAAGCCTCTTTCATTCTTCTTCTCCTTCCTCTTGAGATCTTTCTTTTTCAGATCTTTCTTTTTCTCAGCATTTTCTGGACATTCTGGAGCAATATGTCCAGTTTTCCTGCAGGAGTAGCAAATAATTTCTTTAGTAGGAGTCTTATCATACCTTGGTTTTGACTCTCTCCTTATAGACACATCTTTCCTGACCCATTTCTTGAATCTTCTGGCCAGGAGGCTGAATAATTCTTCTTCAGTAACAGGGGTTTCCTCTTCTGTTGCTTTTAATGCAATGTTTCTATCTTTTGAGGAGGTTGGAGTGTTTTCCCTTCTTTCCTTCTCTTCTCTGGTTTTCAGTAGTTGCTCATAGGATTTGAGTTTTCCTAAGAGGGCATCTGTTGAGATTTCCTTTTGTCCTCTAGTATCTCTTATTGCCCATATTCTTGAGTCCCATGAACTTGGGAGGCTCATTAATAATTTGTCATTGATCTCTGTGAGAGAGATCTCTCTATCCAAGCTCCTTAATTGATTGATGATCAGACTGAATCTGTCATACATCTCAGATATGCTTTCTTCATGCTTCTTTTGAAAGTTCTCATATTGGGAGATCAATAGAGCCTTTCTATCTTTACTTTCATCAGCACTTCCTTCTACTATCTTTGTAAGGGTATCCCAGATTTCTTTGGCTGATTCACAGTCAACAACCTTTTGAAAGATTTCATCTGAGAGGGTTGAGACAAGAATGTTCACAGCTTTTGCATTACTTGTTCCTGCCTTCTTCTCATCAACTGTCTACTCAGCCCTTGGGACAAGTGTTTGAGTCACTTTACCACTTGAGTCCTTTCTATAAGGCTTGGGAGGACCTGTCAAAATAACATTAAACAATTCTTCATGAATAGAATTCATATAGATCCCAATTCTTGTTTTCCAGAGTGCAAACTTTTCAAGGTTGCAAATTGGTGGTCTGGTGGAAGCATAATCTTTGATTTGTGCCATAAATTTTTTTAGAAATATATATATATGAGGTAGGATCTTTTTGATTAAGGAGTTACCCCTTTTGATCAACCTCGCTCTGATACCAATTGAAAGTGCACAGTTAACCTTACTAGAATTCTCTAGAGGGGGGGGGGGGGGGGGGGAGGGGTGAATAGAGATTTAAAAATATTTTGTGCAAAGTTAATAAATATATATATATGTAATATTCACAGATTTAAGCTTCCCACAGACCAACAACAATTAAACAAATAAATAAAGAAATAGCAAAAAGAAAATCACAGCACAACACAAAGAAATATAGTGGTTCCCCAAACTTTGGGTAGTCCACTCTTCTACCCCCTTGGTAGGAATTCACTATCTTGCACTGAGTCTTTTGATAAGGAGACTCTTAGAACCACTAAAACTGAATTTTTTGAAGAGAGATTCTAAAAACTCTTTTACACACATTGAAAATGAAATAAGAATAAGAAGAAGAAGTAGAAGAAAAACAATTGAAGCAAGAAAGAATCTTCTTCCTAGCAACAACAATTAAGCAAATAAATAAGCACTCTTCAATATATGTAATATTCACAGATTTAAGCTTCCCACACACCAACAACAATTAAGCAAATAAATAAAGAAATAGGAAAAAGAAAATCACAGCACAACACAAAGAAATATAGTGGTTCCCCAAACTTTGGGTAGTCCACTCTTCTACCCCCTTGGTAGGAATTCACTATCTTGCACTGAGTCTTTTGATAAGGAGACTCTTAGAACCACTACAACTGAATTTTTTGAAGAGAGATTCTAAAAACTCTTTTACACACTTTGAAAATGAAATAAGAATAAGAAGAAGAAGTAGAAGAAAAACAATTGAAGAGAGACTCTTAGAACCAGCCTGAGTCTTTTGATAAAGAGACTCTTAGAACCACTACAACTGAATTTTTTGAAGAGAGATTCTAAAAACTCTTTTACACACTTTGAAAATGAAATAAGAATAAGAAGAAGAAGTAGAAGAAAAACAATTGAAGCAAGAAAGAATCTTCTTCCTAGCAAGAAGATTAGAAGCACAAGTATAGTGAATGAAATCTCTCTTCTATAGTGAGAAGGAGATTGTAGGCCTTTTTCTCTTTCAGTGAGAGCTTTCAGAAATGGCAGCAGTATGACTTTAGAAGGAGAAGAAAAAGGCATTTTCTTTGCAGCAGCACTCTTTCACTTTTCTCAGCTTTCTCACTTTTCACTTGGGAGCTTTTCCTCTTTTTCAAATGGATGGAGTGGATCACTTGTTGTTTTTCTTTGCCGACCTCCTTCTATATTTATAGCTCTGTTTATTCAAAAATATTGCTATAGGAGGATAATCAATTAGCAGTCAGAGAAATAGTAAGAGAGAAAAGTTTCCATAATCATTATTTCTGTAGAAGGAAAGAGATCATTCTATTTTCAAATAATGTCCATAATAATCTTAATCAAATTAGCCAAGAATCATTTAGAAGGAAAGATTGATTCAGAACGGCTAGAAAAGAATATTATAATTCCATAAAATTTAGATCTATAGAAAGAAGGAAAGAGATCTGGCGTGTTTTTGAATATGTCACAGAAATTGACATGCGTCGATTACTATTTGACGGAAGCGTCGATTTCAGCCTGGCTAGACGTCGAGAAGAAAATTTGGAAGGAGCGTTGACTGAGGTGCGTTGACTTCACTGGGTGCATCGACTAGAAATTATAGTTACGTCGACTTCGGTTACGTCGAAATCTGTTTAGAGTTACTTCGACTCATTTTGAGAGATATGTCGACTACACTTCGACGTTGCGTCGATTACTATTCGACGCATATTTACTTACACTAATTTTTCACTCTGAGAATACATTTTCTACACATTTCTAGGGGTTAAGATAAATCATTTCCCCAACAGATACTTTACTTTGCTTTTTATTGGACAATAAGATAAGTCTGGTACCAAGGAATCGATATATTCCAGAGGTGCTTTTCCTATCCAGGCTACATCATGTGTTGGGAATCTTGCCCTCATGATTCCTGATTTGGAGAAGTCACCAATTCAAGAGAACTTCACTATGTATTTGATTATCCTCTTAGCTTTATCATTTCAGTATAAGATATGTATAGGCAAAACAAAGAAGAATGGTTGCGCCTGATGTCGTCAAAAAGGCTCAACATCAGACATATCATCGACAAACGCAGACACATTGTCAAGAATATGCAGACCAAAACAAAATGATGATATCGTTGTGACATCTCACGACGATAACAGGATGGCGAGAAAAAGAAGAAGACTCAAAGATGTCGACAATATCGTCAAGAAGAAACCTTGTCATCGAAAAGGCTAAGTGAGACTGATAGTGATTGACATCGTCATAAAGAAGGCATGACGTCAAGAAGACTGAAGAAGGTCATTTGAAGACTAGCAGCTACTGAAGTATAGTCCGCCGACATTAGGTCATTCATGTCGTCGACAAGATTAGGGGGCCTAAGGGACAACGTGCAAACAAGGAGCTCTCGCCGATATCAGTTTGATGACTTTGTGTCGTCTTAAGCTCAAAGGGAGAAGTGATGTCCAGTATCGTCGAGATATCACTATCTGATGAAGAATTGAAGAAGAGACTAGTGCAAGGCGTCGACAAAGTCATGTCGTCGAGATATTATCCATGTCATCGTAACAATGGAAATATCGTCGAGACAAATTCAAAAGTAGCCGGACGCGCTGTCAGCATTTAATGCCGCCACCAGATTGTCCAATCAGCGCATGCTCTTAAGGGATGGGCATCTGACAGTAAAGGACATCATATGTGACCGTTATGCGACACATCTCAGTCCTATAAAAGGGAATAGTGGATGCCCTAAACCTCTCTCGAACTTCAGGAACTTAAGAATATCTCCAAAAACAATCTTGAATAGAACAGTAACGTCGGAGGAAAGAAAAAGCAAGAACGGAGAACAAGTCAATCATCATCCTTTGTTCTCTAAAGAATTAGTTCAGATTTATCGACTGAAAAAGAGAAGTTCCATATAGAAGAAAGCTTGGAGAAGATTTGCGCTATCAAGTCTGATATCAAAAGCATCTTCTTCAAGTCAAGAAGCCAATCTTATAAGATTTGTTTTAGATCTGAGTGTCAAGCTTGAGGGCTTGATATCCATGAGGCTTGAGGGCTAGGGCAGAGGACTTGCGGGTCCAAACGTGTCGAGCTTGCGGGCTCGGGTGCAGTGAAGGGGCTTGCGTGCCTAGGCTGCAGGAAAGACTTGTGGGTCTGTGCTGTGTAGGGCTTGAGGGCCTGTGTGTCGAGCTTGAGGGCTCGGGTGCAGTGAAGGGGCTTGCGGGCCTAGGCTGCAGGGACTTGCGGGTCTGAGTTGTAAGGCTTGAGGGCCAGAGACGTTGGCGGAGATTGCCGAGCCTAGCACACTGCAGGGTAGGCACATAGGGACAGAGGACAACTGAAGACACCCGGTCTTGAGGAACCTCTATACATCCTGTGTCGTTTGTGTGCTGAGACTTCTCGTGAATCTTTTGTGCATCGTTTACATTGTACTCACTCTTGCTAAATATTATAAAACCAACGACAATCACCTAACCCTCACCCCTCGGTTATTGTTCTATAACCAACAAGTGGTATCAAAGCTAGGTTGATCAAAGAAAGCGACTTAACCGTCAGATCTAGATCGTAGAACAATCCAATATGGCTGGAGGGGATCAGCATCGAGAGATGAGAGCCATGAAACTCCCAATCTACACTAAGGAGAACTTTCTGATCTGGAAGGAAAGAGTAACGCTATTCATGGAGGTGGCTGATCCAATAATTTATATAACTATTCAAGAGGGCCCCTTTATTCCTGTGATAGCATCCACTATTGATCCAACAAGGATGGTGGCAAAGAAGTATGCAGACATGACCAAGGATGAACTGACCTTGGCAAGTCTGGATAAAAGGGCACATAATGTAATTGTAAGTGCCATTGATGACTCAACCCTCCAGAATCTCATTCACTGCAAGAAATCCAAGGAGATGTGGGACTCACTGATTGTCTACATGGAAGGCACTGATGAGGTAAGGGATGATAGAAAATCCCTCCTCAATCAGGAGTATGAAGCCTTCGATCAAGGCAAGACTGAAACCATCTCAAGCTATTATAAGAGGGTTTTCAAAATTGTTAATGGGCTGAAGAACTATGGCAGAGAATTCTCAAACTCTGACCTAAATGATAAGTTCATTAGATCTCTCTCTAAGGAATGGGATATAAATATTTGTTCCATCAGAGAGATTGGTCTGCTGGGCATCTTGGAGCCCAAGAATCTGTATGGGAAACTACTATCCCATGAACTTCAGCTCAATAGCAGGAAGGCTGAAGAGGAGAGCTCAAGAGGGAGCTCTAGAGAAAGATCTGTGGCTCTCAAGGCTGAGAGCACAAGGAGATCCAAGGATAAGACTCTCGCCTATCAGAACATATCAGAGAGAAGTGAAGAGTCTGACTCCAGCACATTATGTAACATCCCAGTTTCGATGACCCTAGGGGCCTAGGAGGGTCTTGTGCACCTTTGAAGAGCTGACCATGGGTCGAAGTAGCTCCTCAATGTTTATCCATGGTGTATGAATTAATTGACGTCATATCATGGGTTTCAAGCAGTCAATTCAAATTGGTTTAAGATTAATACAGACTTGACAATGTCAATCGCATTTTATTTGGATATGAAATGACTTGAGTGACGAACATCATGGCATATCAAATTAGGTGGCAATGATTCCCAAGGAAATAAGCTCCGTTTAACTCTGTGCAATCATTAAGTTCTTATGATGATGTAAAAGAAAATTCATTGCCTTCCGTCCAGCCTAGATTCTATGTGATTATGAAATTGGGGCAAAACGAATAATTTTTGTGATACGTGACAATCCGGGAAATTATTTACAATTAAACAAACTCTAGAATAGACCCCATAGGAGATCATCAGACATCTGTGATCAGAATAAAATTGATTCATTTGTTGAGGCTCATACTCGATTTTGATAAGAGAATTGGATGAATTGGGTCGTATTTAGTCGCGCGGCGAACCGAGAAACTATTTACGCAAATAAATTTCAAATCCTCCTTAATCATGCTCTTTGGTCTACTATGACTGTCGCGGTCGCAACAGCTCTTTGCGTTCATTCTCCCTTACGCATATTCAGGAGGTATATATTTTGTGCATACATGTGTTTATTAAGGTCTTAATTATTCATGTAGGTTATTTAAATTACATAAGAAGTATAATGGAACATATATACTTATACGTTATTTAAATTACGTAAATATGAGAGCTTGGCGGAAACCACGATGGGGAGAGGCGGATTTGGCGATGCTCCTCTTCCCCTTTTTATCCTATTTTCTCACGGCAGGAGAGGGATGGGTTCTCCCTCCTCGATGCGATGGGATCGTCCCTCCTTCTCTCGGCAGAACTGCTGCCCCCTTTCCCTTCCCTGTCAGCCTCCAGTAAATCTTCAAGAGCCTGCAGCATGCGAAATTCCTAGCCGCACTCTTCTGGACAATGCATCGATGATGGCCTGGGGTGGGATTCCTCAGGTATCCCGTGCAGCCGTTCTTCGGTTGGAAGGGTCAAGGCAGAAGGTATCACTTGTCTCTCTCCCTCTACCCTTCCTTCCTTTTCTCTCATGGTTTCATACATGGGTTGGATTACGGTTACGCTGTCGTTCATCGGCGTCAATCTATGCGACCTGAAATCCTCAATCTGCCGTTTCCGGTATGACCTGGAGCATAGTTTCTCCTCCAACCCATTCATAGTAGGGTCTAAATGATAGGTTTGTTCCAATTGCAGCTCAACAAATTTCATCGAACAAAACTAGTTCCTTTTTTTTACGGTTAAAGCCATTGTTGTCATGCCAAATCTACCTTCTATGATGGTGGTGTTTTCTCAAAACTCACCGGAGCTATAATGATGGCAGAGCCTCGAGGAGCAACTACCATTAGAAATTAGAGTTCCTCCTCTCTACCTTATTTTTATAAAGTTCCTTAGTTGAAGTCGGGCATTCTCAAACGATGGTTCATAACCACCGAACTTTCATATTCGGTTGGGGCTTATTTAACTTATCGGATCTATGGAACTTGATATAATCATCATACAACACCATTTGTTTAGTTAAAGCCCTTGCAAGTGTCATTGAAACCTCTTAAAAATCACGGTGGGTTTTTCCCGCATTTGGTTGTATACCAAAAGATTTTATTTGGCCGAAAAATTGGAATTAACTAAGGCTTTTACAATGGTTTATGAAAAATAAAATCATAGTTGGTGGCTGCAGCTTGGTAAAGGTTCCAAAACTCAAAACTCTTATAGATTCTTATTCCTTACTATTCTCCTCCATTATAAATCTTAGACTCATGGAGAATTAAAGTTGAGTTTCTGAAGTTTTGTTTTGAAAACTCTTAAGTAATATTTAAGTTAGTGCAAAAGTAGGCCCATTTTGTTGGATTTCCACTTGGGAATGTTGATGTGCTTGATGAGGAGCTATTCAAAAATAAGACTTGACTGTAGTGTTTGCGCTACATGGGTTTATATAAGAAGTTTTCGCAAAAATACCTTGCATGGTTAGGAGTTTTATTGTAAGACTATGACATGCTCATCAATTTGATTGAGTTTTGGTTATTTGGGGGAAAACATTGCATGAGTAGGGATTTTATTTTTGGACTATGACTTGCACATGATATTGATCGAACTTTTGGTTAATTACGGGTTAATGAATTTCACAAGGTCTCGATTTTAACTAATTAATGAGAGGTTTTTGCATACTTGACATCGAGTCCCAATAATTGGAAACCTACAATCCTTTTGTTGGATGAGTTCATGACTCCGTCAACATGAAATCAATTTACTTTTACTATACTATTCTCAGATTTTCAAAGTAGAAGGCTTAAATTAAACATGCATGCATACCCATAATTAAAGAATTTGTCGGATGAGTTAGCTTCCATGAAATTGAATTATTCCACCATTAAATCCTTCCAGATGAGGTGAAATTAATCATTTTGTTATAGCTTTTTCTCAGATTTTTACACTACATGTTTTAGGTTTACAAATACAAGTGACACGTGATTTTTATTATATGTGTGTGAGTGTACATATGCTGAATTCCTGCTATTGTTTAAAACTGCAGCAAACTTTCTTTTAGATATTTAGGCCTTAATTGGTAGTGATCACCTTATGAACCCTTCATCAATAATGTAGGTAATGTTTTTACCTTTCCAGATTGTACTTATATGTGAATTTTGGACATCGTTTGATGGGTCAAATCCCCAATACGGTGCTGCCAAGATCTTGCAATTCCTGCTCTATTGAAAACCGCAGCACTCACTTTTACGTTATCTAGGCCTTTTTGAATTGGTGTTCAGATCTTGAACCCGACGACGGATTGGGTGGAACACGTTTATAAGTAAATATTAACACCAAAGAGGCCGTGAAGCTTACATTGCCGAGCCTAGGAAATGGTGGCAAGACATCGATATAATTTGCTTTTGTTTTCTCTTTTGTAGTAAGTTACTTGACTATGGGTCAATGACTTAATGGAGGTCCTGCCGATTTATAAAAGCGCTCTAATTCCTAAATCCTGCATACGCTATATGCTTGGAATAATGTCATTACAAATGCATATTCTTTTCATGTTGTTCACATGGAAATATGAACCATTATTATGATAATAAAAATGTTGCCCCTTCGAGAAATATATCCCGTCGGGGATAAATGTTGCCTTCGAGTTATATATTCCTTCGGGAATAAATTGTTGCCTTTGGAAAATTTAGGATGGCCTTAGAGTGATATTCTAAGGCAACCCGCATCGAGGACGGCCTGGTTCCAGGCAACCCATGCGATAATCATAGAACTACGTGACCTGAGGCCGTATGCAGGATGATACAGAGTACGTAGGTGGTGGTCATGGGAAGACTGCCACGACCCAATTACTTTCACACATAACCTCCTTGTTGGTTATTTTTATGCCTTGACATTATACTTGAGTTACAGGTTAAGGATACAGATAGGCAATGGGATGGATCCAGGATGATAACTTCGGCTATGGCCATCGAGGTACCTTATGTTAAGACACAATTTAAGTATTTATGTCTTGAGATTCATTGTGGTTCATTATTATGTGTTACATGTATCACTGCAAATATTATACTCTTGTTGGTAAAGCTAGATAGGCCCTTGTGACCTTACTAAGCATTTGCTCCACTTATTACCATTTGGGAAATCGACTAAGTAGAAATAGATTTTATATACAACTTTACTCTCTGTTAAACTAAATCACTGCGCCTTAGCCTTATGAATTATGATTCATCTGATATCTTAAATGATAGCTCGAGCCTATTAAACAATTATAGTCTACCACATGTTATGCTACGTAAATAATTGTTTATATCCCATTAGCTATTTAGTCCTGGTAGATCGTGCTACTACTAAACCACCACGCTTCCGAATTACAAGTAGAAATCGCTTAGCACCATCGTTAATATATAGCCTCGGGGTGAGCAATGAGAGGAGTGTTTGTGATGGTCTTTCTTTTGATCCTACGTTAGTCATCTCAGAGTCATGTATTGGCGATGGTGTGTGGTAAGATCTCCCGATAAGGTTGAGTACCGGAGGGGGGGATCTTACAAAGGTCAATTGGTGATGAGGAGTGGAAAACCTATATAGTTAAGCGTGCTCGGGATGGAGTAGTACTGGGATGGGTGAACTCCTGGGAAGTCCACGCACTGCCGCTTAACTGGCTCAATTCTCATCAAAGGGGGACTACGGTCTCCAACAACCCACTATGCCCTGTGGTGGGACAGAGAGGGGTTGGGGTGCAGGTCTGCAGACCATCTGGTTAGGCTGAACCCTTCCGGTGCCAGCTGGGTCCCGTGTTGGCGGGCCTGGGTCGGGAGGGTGCTGGCGGTCTAGCTGGGTCCCGTGTTGGCGGGCCTGGATCGTTACAAAAAGTCCTATCCTCCAGGATTGCACTTTTTGTAACGATCCAGGCCCGCCAACACGGGACCCAGCTGGACCGCCAGCACCCTCCCGGCCCAGGCCCGCCAACACGGGACCCAGCTGGCACCGGAAGGGTTCAGCCTAACCCGATGGTCTGCAGACCATGCACCCCAACCCCTCTCTGTCCCACCACAGGGCATAGTGGGTTGTTGGAGACCGCAGTCCCCCTTTGATGAGAATTGAGCCAGTTAAGTGGCAGTGCGTGGACTTCCCAGGAGGTCACCCATCCCAGTACTACTCCAGCCCGAGCACGCTTAACTATATAGTTCTTTCACTTCTCATCACCAATTCAGCTGCAGCTCAATTGGTGATGAGAAGTGAAAGAACTATATAGTTAAGCGTGCTCGGGCTGGAGTAGTACTGAGATGGGTGACCTCCTGGGAAGTCCATGCACTGCCGCTTAACTGGCTCAATTCTCATCAAAGGGGGACTGCGGTCTCCAATACCCCACTGTGCCCTGTGGTGGGACAGAGAGGGGTTGGGGTGCATGGTCTGCAGACCATCTGGTTAGGCTGAACCCTTCCGGTGCCAGCTGGGTCCCGTGTTGGCGGGCCTGGGCCGGGAGGGTGCTGGCGGTCCAGCTGGGTCCCGTGTTGGCGGGCCTGGATCGTTACACATTAGACTCTAACAATACTGACAAAGAGATTGTCCTTCTCTCTTAGCAGTTCAAGAAACTGATAACCAGAAGAAGAGACTACTACAGACCCACCTCCTCAAGCTCAAGAAGATTTGATCAACATGACATGTCTAAATCCTTAAGGGAGGACATGTATAAATCAAAACCTGGTAAATCTGATTTTGCTAACATTATCTGTTACTCCTGTAATAAGACATGCCACATAGTTGCTGATTGCTCTTCTAAGAGAATGGAATCAAGGAATTATGACGACAAAAGACGGTCAAGGGACAAGAAGAAATCTGAAAGAGGATTTAAAGCAAAGAAAATCAGAACACTAAGTGATTCTGATTCAAGCTCCTCAGATACTGAGGAAGAAGCACTGATAGGGCTCATGGCCATAAAAGAAGATAACCAGGATGACATCTCTCTTGGGAAGGTAATTGTCAAAGCCCGTCCATCTGTCTCTGATTTTGAATCAGTAACAGACTATGTGCATGATGATGAGAGTGTGTCTGCATCCAATAGCACAACCACAAGATCTCGATATGATGTTGAATTTGACCTGATGAAGCAGTATAAGGCTTTGTGGAAAGCCTTCAAGAACTGCAAGAAACTCATCAAAGTGCAGACCAAGGAGTTAGATTCCTTGAAGGCTGTCTAGTCAGAGCTCAAGGAAACAGCTGAAAAGCTGGCTGCCATGAGCAAAGAAGTGGACAGATTCAAGGAAGCCACAAGGCTTAAGAATGTTGAATTAGGTCAGAAGAATATGGTCATAAAGGACCTTGAAGAGATGATACTGGCTGAGAAGAAACTTGCTGCGAGCTTCTCTATGCCCAAGACAGTCTTACCTATCATTGATACCTTCTCTGGATCATTCAGAGCTGGTATAGGATTCAATCAGAGGACTGTCAAGGACAAGGGCTCTGAAGCTCAATCTTCTTCTAAGAAGATACTTGCATCTGGTCCCTCCGGCCATGTACCTACAGCAATAACACTGAAAAGTAAGGGAAAGGCGGCCTCCTCCAGGCCTGTTCCCAAGAAGGTGGACCAACAGATGATGAGACACAATTCTCCCACCTGTAAGGCTCACCTAAGATCTGCTAAGTCAAGTGTCCTCCTTCCTGCTCACCAACACTCTCATCCTACTCAAATGGTGAGGTAGAAGGGAAGGTATATCAGGTATGAATGTTGGTGCTATGGGAAAGTATGCCACTTTGCCTTGGATTGTTGGTTCAATCCAACAAGGCCAAATGCAAAGAGAGTGTAGAACCCTCAGTGGTGCGACTTTCCAGTTCATTCTCCTAACAGGAACCGAGGACCCAATCTAAATTGGGTGCCTAAGGGGAACTAATTTTTCTTGCAGGTATATCCAAATACCAGCCAGTCTCCAATCTGGTATTTGGATAATGGGTGCTCTAGATATATGACTGGAGTCAAAAAGTATCTAAGAAGCTTCATCCCTGTGGAGAATGGACTAACAGTAATCTTTGGAGGTTCAGAAAAGGGAATGACTAAAGGATATGGTAACATTTCTAATGGCCTAGTTTCCATCACTAAAGTCGTTTATGTTGAGGGACTGAAACATAATCTCATAAGCATAAGTCAACTCTGTTATCTAGGTTTTATAATCACGTTCCACAAGAATAAGTGCCTGATCAAGAAGTCCTTAAAAGCTGAGGCTGTCTTGATTGGCACTAGTAGTGGCAATATTTATTGCTTAAATTTTCTTAATGCAAATTCTTCCACGCCTGTGTGTCTTATAGCCAATGATAAAGAGGCTCTATGTGTTCAATGACACAAGAGACTTGTACATATTAATTGTAAGACCATAAGCAAGCTTTTCGCACAAGACTTGGTCAGAAATGGACTTAATATCAAATGCATCAAGGAAGGTCCTTGTCAAGCCTGCCAACTTGGAAAGCAGATAAGGACCAGTTTTAAAAGCATAGCTGACAAAGATTCCTTCAGATGCCTATTTTTACTGCACATGGACCTGTTTGGTCCTATGTCAGTTCTGAGCTTAGGAGGAAAGGCCTACACTCTTGTGGTAGTTGATGATTACTCAAGATTCACTTGGGTATTCTTCCTTAAAAAGAAGTCAGACACCTTAGAAATCTTGAAGAATTTTGTCAAGCAGATCCAGAATGAGATGGACTGTACTGTGGTCAAACTCAGAAGTGATCATGGTACAGAATTCTGCCAAGAATTGGGTATCTCTCAAGAATTTTCCTCTCCTAGGACTCCTCAACAAAATGGGGTTACTGAAAGGAAAAACAGCACCTTGATAGAGGAAAGTAGGACAATGCTATGTGATTCCTCCCTTCCAGAATACTTCTGGGCAGAGGCTATGAACACGGTTTGTCATGTGATCGACAGGGCCTCCATCATCAAAGACCACAAGAAGACTTCCTATGAGCTAATGAAAGGTAGAAAACCTACCTTATCCTATTTTAGGATCTTTGGAAGTAAATGTTATGTACTAAATAATGGAAAGGTCAGGCTAACCAAGTTTGCAGAGAAAAGCAGTGAGGGTATTCTTGTTGGCTACAACTCCCATAGCAAGGCTTACAGGGTGTACAACATCAATACCCAAGTAGTGGAAGAATCTGTACATGTTGTATTTGATGAGACCAGCCTTATTCATAAGGGATGGTCTAGCTCTTCAGTGAACGCATGTACCATAGAGAATATAGAGAAACAATCTATTAAAGAAAAGGCTGATACATCAACCAACATTAATGATAAGTCAGCAACAGTTGAAATCGCAGAAGAGACCATAGAAGCTTCTGATACAGAAGAGGCAATGCAACCTGAAGAACCTGTCAATGAAGGAATTCCCAGAATATTGCCAATTGACTTGAGACAAATGAGAGGTCATCCTCAGGAGCAAATAATAGGAGATGTCAACCAAGGTGTATTAACAAGGAGAAGAGCAGCAAATGAAGCATTGTATCTGAGTTTTCTCTCTCAAATAGAACCCAAGAAATTTGAGGAAGCTAATAAGGATCCATTCTGGATTGCTGCAATGCAAGTGGAGCTAAGTCAATTTAAAAGATGCAATGTATGGAAGTTGGTTCCGAGACCCCTAGGACAAAATATTATAGGAACTAAGTGGTTCTAAAGAAATAAATTGGATGAGAATGGAATAATCACGAAGAATAAAGCAAGACTGGTGGCAAAGGGATATAGACAGGAAGAGGGGATTGACTATGATCATACGTTTGCCACTATAGCCAGACTAGAAGCCATCAAACTATTCCTTGCCTATGCTGCCTACCAAGGATTCAAAGTCTATCAGATGGATGTGAAGTCAGCTTTCTTAAATGGTGATCTCAAGGAGGAAGTCTATGTAGATCAGCCTTCAGGTTTTGTTGATTCAACTCATCCTGACTATGTATATTTTCTTAAGAAAGCTTTATATGGCTTGAAGCAGGCACCTAGAGCTGGGTATGAGACTCTGTCCAGCCTTCTCATTGAGTATAAATACTCAAGGGGGAAGATTGATAAGACATTGTTCCTAAGGGAAGTTAAGGGAAAGATTTTGCTAGTGCAGATCTATGTAGACAATATTATCTTTGGTTCTACAGATAACAAACTCTGCAAAAAGTTTGCCAGCTTGATGCAGGGAAAGTTTGAGATGAGAAGCATGGGTGAGCTCAAATTATTCCTAGGTCTCCAAGTGAAACAATCTGAAGATGGCATATTCATCTCTCAGACCAAGTTCACTAGAGAGCTAGTAAAGAATTTTGGATTGGAGAGTGCTTCCTCTATGAAGACTCCAATGGGAACAGATGTATCTCTGGACAAGGATGAGAAGGGAATACCCTTTGATGAAACCAAGTACAGATGCATGACTGGATCTTTACTTTACCTAACTGCAAGTAGGTCTGACATAATGTTTGCCACATGTATCTGTGCTAGATATCAGGTGAACCCCAAGGAATCTCATCATGTCTCTGTAAAGAGAATCCTTAGATACCTAAAGAGTACATCAAATCTTGGCCTATGGTACCCTAGGAACAATGGGTGTGAACTGACAGGCTACTCAGATGCAGATTATGCATGATGTAAAGAAGATAGAAAAAGTACCTTAGGAACATGCCAGTTCTTTGGAGGAAGACTGATCTCTTGGAGCAGTAAGAAGCAGACAAGTGTAGCAATCTCCACAGCAGAATCAGAATACATCTCTTCTGGGAGCTGCTGTGCTCAACTACTATGGATCCAGCATCAACTTGCAGACTACAATCTTAAGATGACCAAAACACCCCTGTTTTGTGACTCTTCCAGTGCAATCTCAATTGCTAAGAACCCTATCTCACATAGCAGGACTAAGCACATTGATATCAGGTATCACTTCATCAGGGATCATGTGGAGAATGAAGATATCATCCTTGAGTTTGTTCCCACAGACAAACAAGTGTCTGATATATTCACAAAGCCCCTAGATGAAGCTAAGTTTAACTTCTTCAAATTCCAATTGGGAATGTTAAACTTAGAATAAAAACTTCCACTTACTGCTCACTAATCTCCCTATATATAATTGTAAGAAGAATTTACAGGACTAGTACTGAAACAACCTGGTCATAAAAGGCATATACTAAAAAAGTCAGAAAGTGGGAGAGAAGAATAACCTGAGTAGAGAAGATACAATGTATCACATCAAGGGGGAGTATAGATCAAGGGAGAGCAGCCAACTCAAGAAGATGCAAAAACTGAGGAAGTGGTAACTATGTTAAACCTCCAATGTATAAACTCACATCTTAAGGGTCAGTGCAAGTAATCTTGAATTGGGATTCTGACTTCTTCAAATAGGGGGAGATTGTTGGGAATCTTGCCCTCATGATTCCTGATTTGGAGAAGTCACCAATTCAAGAGAACTTCACTATGTATTTGATTATCCTCTTAGCTTTATCATTTCAGTATAAGATAACTATAGGCAAAACAAAGAAGAATGGTTGCGTCTGATGTCATCGAAAAGGCTCAAGCATGTCATCGACAACTGTAGACATATCGTCGACAATAGCAGACACATCATCAAGAATATGCATGGCAAAATAAAATGATGATATCGTTGTGACATCTCACGACGATACCAAGATGACGAGACAAAGAAGAAGGCTCAAAGATGTCGACAATATCATCAAGAAGAAACCTTGTCGTCGAAAAGGCTAAGTGAGACTAATAACGATTAACATCGTCATAAAGAAGGCATGACATCGAGAAGATTGAAGAAGGTCATATAAAGACTAGCAGCTGCTGAAGTATAGTCTGTTGACATGAGCTCATTCATGTCGTCGACAAGATTAGGGGGCCTAAGGGACAACGTGCAAACAAGGAGCTCTCGCCGATATCAGTTTGATAACTTCGTGTCGTCTTAAGCTTAAATGGAGAAGTGATGTCCAGTATCGTCGAGATATCACTATCTAATGAAGAATTGAAGAAGAGACTAGTGCAAGGCGTCGACAAAGTCCCGTCGTCGAGATATTATCCATGTCGTCGTAATAATGGAAATATCGTCGAGACAAATTCAAAAGTAGTCGGATGCGCTGTCAGCATTTAATGTCACCGCCTGATTGTCCAATCAGTGCATGCTCTCGAGGGATGGGCATCTGACAGCAAAGGACATCATATGTGACCGTTATGTAACACATCTCAGTCCTATAAAAGGGACTAGTGGATGCCCTAAACCTCTCTCAAACTTCTGGAACTTAAGAATATCTCCAAAAACAATCTTGAATAGTACAGTAACGACGGAGGAAAGAAAAAGCATGAACGGAGAACAAGTCAATCATCATCCTTTGTTCTCTAACGAATCAGTTCAGATTTATCGATTGAAAAAGAGAAGTTCCAAATATAAGAAAGCCTGGAGATGATTTGTGCTATCAAGTCTGATATCAAAAGCATCTTCTTCAAGTCAAGAAGCCAATCTCCATCCGGCAGAATAAATAGTTTTCATTACTGTAATCTCGTATAAGGCTTGCGGGACTAAAACTTGTAAGATCTGTTTTAGATCTGAGTGTCAAGCTTGAGGGCATGAGATCCGTGAGGCTTGAGGGCTAGGGTAGAGGACTTGCGGTGACAAACGTGTCGATCTTGCGGGCTTGGGTGCAGTGAAGGGTCTTGCGGGCCTAGGCTGTAGGCAAGACTTGAGGGTCTGTGTTGTGTAGGGCTTGAGGTCCAGTGTGTCGAGCTTGAGGGCTCAGGTGCAGTGAAGGGGCTTGCGGGCCTAGGATGAAGGGACTTGCGAGTCTGAGTTGTAAGGCTTGAGGGCCGAAGACGTTGGCAGAGTTTACCGAGCCTAGCATACTGCTGGGTAGGCGCAAAGGTACAGGGTACTACTCAAGACACCCGGTCTTGAGGAACCTCTATACATCCTGTGTCGTTTGTGTGCTGAGACTTCTCGTGAATCTTCTGTGCATCGCTTACATTGAACTCACTATTACTAAATATTTTAAAACCAGCGATAATCACCTAACCCCCCTCCCTCCCTCGGTGATTGTTCTATAACCAACATCATGCATAATCAGAATCTGAGTATACAAATAACTCAATCCCTGGTTCTGTAGGATACCATAATCCCAACTCTGGTGTACCATTTAAATATCTTAAAATCTTTTTGATAAAAGTCACGTGAGACTCTTAGGTTCAACTTGATATCTTGCACATACACAAGTTGAAAATATTATTTCTACTCTACTAGATCTAAGCTAAAGGAGTGACCCTATTATTGCTATATAGGTCTTTTGATCAACAAATTTTCTTGCTTCATCCTTATCAATTACAACATTGGTAGCCATAGGGGTTTTCATAGTGCTAGCACTCTCCATTCAAAATTTCATAATTATTTCCTTGGTGTACTTAGATTGAGAAATGTGAATGCCCTCACCAGATTGTTTTATTTGGAGACTAAGAAAATAGGTGAGCTCCTGCAAGCTACTCATCTCAAATTCTGACTACATTAGAGTAGCAAATATTTTGCAGAGATTGCTATCAGAGGCCCCAAATATAATGTCATCAACATATATTTGTAGTAAGAGTAGTTTGTTTTTATGCCTTCTAAAAAACAAAGCTGTCTACATTCCCTCTTACGAAAGAATGTTTTAGGAGAAAGATAGACATTGTCTCATACCAAGCTCTTGGAAATTCCTTGAGTCCATATAAGTACTTATTTAATTTATAAATATAAGATGGTTGAGAGATATTAACAAAACTTAGATTCTGCTATACATAAACTTCTTCTTAAAAAATATCATTTAGAAAAGCACTCTTCACATCCATCTGAAATACTTTTATTTTGTTATAAGCAGCATATGCTAGAAACAGCCTGATAGATTCAAGTCTAGCAACTGGAGCAAATGTTTGATCATAATCAATTCCTTCCTCTTGTCTATGTTGGAACATGTGTTCAATATCTCTCAGGTTTGATAATAACAAATCTCAAACTATATTTGATCATCGATGTTTTGGGTATAGTATGCATGTTTACAAGTATCGTTGTTTTGGGAGAGCAGGAAAAATATCTAGCAGTTATCGTCGGTGTTAGAGTTAATGTCAGGCGCTAGCTATGTTAACTAAAAGACTGCTTATATCGACTAGAAGACTGATAATGTTGACAAGACTGCTTATGTCGACTAGAAGACTACTTATGTTGCTACCAAAGGCGTTAACAATATCGCCAGGCGCTAGCTATGTTAACTGGACTACTTATGTCAACTGGAAGGAAAAATTGACGAGACAGCTTTTGTTGACGGGAAGGAAGAATCGACAAGACCAGTCAGATCGACTACCTCCGCGCATTACAACAAACACGCTGCTCTACCTAGATGTACACATCAGCAATCTGAGCTCTCTACGCTAGAACTTGGTGGCAGACATAGAAGGAAAATGCCACAACCGCTCACTATAGCAGCTACCACTCCACGATATCATTGATGTACAAGGGAAGTGTAGAAAACTTCCTTACCTACAGATGTCCAGCTGTGCAAGTGCCAAATCAATCATGCCTACACGTTGCGCTGGCACTACTGCTCCGTGCTAACAGATGATCAAAAGGAAAGCATAGTCGCCTTCCTTACTTGGTGCCAGACAACTGGGAGAAAACACGTATATGGATCCTACCGCCCTGTGGTATCCTTACCACTGGTGGAAGCTTACTTAAACATAGTATATAAGCATTTTCCTTTCTCCATGGAGATATACACAAGAATAGGGTTTCCAAGCCATTTTGGGAGCACGGATACACCGTACAAGGAGAAAGGAGAAGGATTTTCACCCTCTCAAGTAAAAATAAAAAAGATCTTTAGAAAACGCAAACCAGAACGAGAATTTGAAGACGATCGAGCGCACAAGGAACATTGGGTCAAATGCGTCGATCGCTCACCGCCTCTGGAGATCATCTTTGAGGGAGCAACCTCTTCTTTCTAGATCTATCTATATATCTCTGCATTTCTCTTTGCTTATTTTTATTGTATCAGGTGGAGAAATCTTTCGGGGAGGACATTAGATTCCATGGAGGATTCCATGAGAAATCGTCTGGGAATGTTGGATTCCTTGAGAAATCGTCTGGGGACGGAGTTTTATTTAATGAAAAATCTTTTACACCACCTTTATTTCAAGGTATAAATTATGAAGGGTGGAAAATATTGATGGAGAAATTTCTTAAAACTTTAGATGTTGAAATTTGGAATATTACTAGAACTAAGCCCACACGCGTCTTAAGTAGAAATGAATGATCTTTAAATGCTAAATTGATGAATAGTTTATTTTGTTCACTTGACCAAGATATTTACAAACTTATTTATTCCTTACCTACAGCTTACAAAATTTGGAATTTTCTTGAAATTACTTATGATTCCCCTTCTATAGGTACGGAGTACACATCAAATGGAATGAAAGGAGACAACACATCAAGCGGAAGAGAAGATGGACACTCATGTATGGAAGAGGAATGCTAAGAATATGTCAAATGAACATAATGTATAAATCTTGCCTTTCCCAAGAGCATTATAAGTAAAACAAATACCCTTCTTCTTTCTAATTCTATTGCTACATTACATGTGCTAGAAATTTCTAAATGTAAAATTAAGAAATTAAAAAAATGCTAATTTCAAATTACATTTAAAAAATAAATGTTAAAAGCAAATGCTAATGTAGAACCTAATTGTGTTGTGTGTAGTTCTCTTTCTTGCTCTTTAGTTGAAAATGCTACACCTTGTATAGATAGCAATAAACTAAAAGAAAAATTCAAGGTGTTTGAGAAACAGTTTCAATTTGCAAAAGATCACAATGAAAAATTTATTTTAAATAATTCATCTTTGAAATGTGATTGTGCTATGTGCAAGAATTATAAAATTGAAATTAATGAGATGAATGAAACATTTGATAAATTGAGATAAGATTATTAAACTCATATTATTTCTATGACCTCAATTCTTAAGAATAGCACACTCGCATACGATAAAGCTAGACATAATCTCAAGATTTAGAATAGTGAATTGGAAACAAAAATTAACTTGCTAAAGGAAATTATGAATAAAACTCACAAAATATAAATCCACAATATAAAGCAAAATCCAAAATCAAGTTGAATCTGAATTTCCATATCTTGGCTATGCCAAACAATGAGAGTGTGAAAAATATCAAATGCTTGCAAATGAAATTCCAAAACCTCATCATTTACTAAATCAATCTTCACTCAACAAAAAACTAAATGCACATTAATTTCTTTTAAATCAATGTTTTAAAAGTCTCTATTATTCTAAGCCTCAAGTTAATGACTGTGGAAATTTGTTGCCTGAAAATAACATTCAACCAAGGTATGAATGAAGACCCATTATTAGAAATAACATATTGACTTCGCTTGAAAGGGCTCATTCATCTTTATCTCCCCATAAATCATCACGCTATATTTGGGTACCCAAAGGAATCATCACAATTGGTCAAAGTAGAAACAAATCATAATGAAATACATAATACTCCACTTCAGGATGCATAATTTCATAAATTGAAAATAAAAACAATTTTTTCTTTTTCTTTTTGCTTTGTGCAATGTTTGTGTCTTTATTTTTTGAGCCAACATGTTGTATGGCCACTTTAGATATATATTGTGATATAACACTCACCTTGCATAAGCTTACACTTAAAATAAATGAAATTGGATGAAATAATTTAGTAAAAGTCATATCATTACAAGTGGCCAATCTATCTCATTAACATCAGTACTTTTAAATCCATGGCTTATGATGTTATTAAAAAATGAGTACAAAAGTTTTGAAGTTGTATTATCATGATTAATTAAATCATTTTCCCAACTCATTACTCAAAATGGATTTAAATAGGTTATTAGGGGTCTTAGGCTAAAATTTAAATTGCGTAACTTTTTGAATATTTTTCTGATCTCATTGTTGCATAAGATAACCCATATAACGATAAATCATAATCAAGAGATATCAGAATCAAAAAATCACGGAAACCATGTTTTTTGCATGAAATGTTAAGTCTCTGTCTAATACCACCTAGCACAAACACTTACCGCCCGCTGTAGCTATAATTTCTTAAATATTCTAATTTTCTCTAAATCGTATTTTTTAAAATTATTTTACTATTTTAATTGTCGTTATTCAATATTTTTAGGAATATTATGTTTTGGGTTAATTTTTTCTAACAATCAAAATCAAAAAGAGGATTTATAAGACATTCCAAAATAACCAAAACATGTTCACATTAATATATAAATGCCATATTCACCATACAAGTCTTCACTATAATTATTCAAAAAGGATGAATATGAATAATTTATCATGTGATGAAATAAAAGATAATTTATTTCTACTGTGTTTAAATTTTCTAAGAATTATCATATTGAATACAATTGAAATAAAATCAATTGATTTCATAATTTGCCATATGTGTTTCATGATTATTATGTTAATGTTGTAGGTATTGTAATTACATGTATTTCATTCTTATGTAGACCATAGAATTAATTATATCAAAACAAATCTAAACGCTTAATCATGTCATTCTAGGTCAATAAAAATTAGGTTGAAACTCAATATTGAATATACATGCAATACTATCTAAGCAAAGTATATTGAACTTCATAAAAATGGCATAACATTGGATTGTGTCATTCAAACTCATCATCCTAGCCTCACCACTTACTATATGCTAAATTGAGTGTACATGCTAGGAATATCATTTGTAATGTTATGCAAATTAAAAAGGTAGAAAATTTGAAATTTGAACTTCATGAAAATTCGACTTTAAAATCAACTATCCTAATTACAATAATCATGTTAAAAACTCCTAAAAATTAAGTTGTAGTTTATTAATTGGTATTTAAGTTTAAACGTGTAGTATGTCTATGATCATTCACCCGTTTTATGTGTCTCACAATAGCAGGGGTGTAGTTTTGTATGCATTAGAATACCTAACCTCTAAGTCACATCTTGTCCTTAACCGGGGTTCCAGTGGATCCTTACGAGGCACTATGGGGAAGGAGTTCTAGGTTGAGCGATATATTTTGTGTGCAGATGGGACTAACACCCCAACCTACGACATGTGTGCAGCTCCTCATGCCCATCTTTCACATTGTGTGGGGCTAGGGTGTAGAGATATAGCAAGGGTATTTTAGTCTTAGGAATACTTATTCACTGCGAGTGTTTACCCAGAAGACCGCTACCCAGACACATCTTCTTTAGACCAGGCGGTTTGAGATATTAACCGATCAGACCGGCCAATGAATCAAGCCACGCGGTCTCCAAGAGTCAGACCGCTCTCAGCCACTGAAGATTGTCAGGGCTTAAGGCATATAGAGACAAGCTGCGGTCTCGGTTAGCAGACCGCTCGGGTTGCCAATTGGATCAAGCCAAAGTTTATCAACCCAAGCCCAGTACAAACCGGAAGTCAAGCCACCAGACCGCGCAGCTTCCCCTTTATTCATTCTTCTATATCCCATCACCCCCTGCTCGATTCTCCTGTACCCGGGCAGGCGGTTATTTTAGCATCTGCCCGTTAAGGCATGTCCCCGAGCCTATAAATAGGGTCGGGCGTAGCTCCCAAGACATGGAAACTCGAATCCAGGAGCTCGCTTGTCTGAGCTGTGGTCTCGAATTAACTGTCTTGCGACCTGTCTGCCCAGTCAGTTTCGTGTGTAACCCGCTGTAACTGCTTCACATTAATCAAAAGAAAGCCCATCACAAGAGTGGCATTCACTGTGATGGGCGAATTCTGGCCTCGACTGCTGCCAGCGGTCTAATCAATCTAAACCATTAAGTCAGATAGTAACCGATAGCTTGCAACCCTTCATTCTCCTTGCTTTTCAAGCAGTGATCATGGAGGCGCATTTTTGGCCTCAACAGACACACGCGACCTTCAGATCGCAAGATGTCGGCGAACACTCTGATAATATGTCAAACCGCCAGTTCATCCACGGAGATCGCTCCGATTGCAGTGAAGACGCTCTATGGGAAGCACTGGAACAGTCCAGGCAGGAGGCCGAGCGGTCTCGTAAACAAACCGATCAGCGTTTAGATGCCATCGGTCAAGCTCTAGCCCTTCTCACTGATCGTCTAACCGCCCAACAAACCGCGGTCAGCCTGGTTGTAACTCTAGCTCCAATGCCACCTCCCTATACCATATCTCGAACCGCCAACCCGCAACCTCCCTAGGACAATTTCAACTCCTATCAGGTCTTTTATCGAGAGGCCGCCCAAGATTTCCCTACCTGGGTTCTCGAGTTCCAAGGTACGACTTCAAATGCAGCCTGCCTCCCTTATCCGGCAACCTGTCTGCCGGAAGCCGCAACCCTTTTCGCCTATCCGACAGCCTGTCCGCCGGAAGCCGCAACCCATTTCTCCTATCCGGTAGCCTGCCCGCAAGCAATCGCAACTACAACAGTCTATTACATGTTTCCTCCCCTCTATGAGGATGCCGAAGAAACCTCTCCATTCAAGAATGAAATTCGGGGAGAGCCGACCCCAAATAATTTCAGAGAACCACGTCTGCCAGCATATAATGGGGAGTCCGATCCGGCAGTACATTTGCAAGCCTTTGAGTCAGATGTTGCTCTGAATACTCTTACAGATGCAACCAAATGTAAACTTCTTGTCAGGTCTTTTGATGGCAAGGAAGAGAATGGTTTTATGGATTGCACCACCAATCCATCGAATGCTTTGCCGAACTCAGGAGAGAGTTCTTACTAAGGTTCTCAACTTCTAAGAAAAGAAAAGATGGCCCAGCGAATCTCTTCGAGATCAAGCAGCGTGAAGACGAAACATGGGGTCAATTTGTTGACCGATTTCAAAAGGAAATCATGGGAATACAGAATATAGACCCAGAACTATATCGAGTCACACTGATCCATGGTCTGTGAGAAGGGCCACTAAAATTCGAAGCACAAATCAGAGAACCCAAAACTTACCAGGAAATGATCAGCCTAGACAACATGTTTATTAGAGGCGAAAGGGGGAATCCTGGTTATATTGCTATACTGCTTATGGATAAAGAACCATCCAGATCTTCTGCCAATCATCAACCGTACCACCATCAGCCAAAATAAGATTTCGAACCCCGAGCTCAAAGGGGATGAAATTTCAGGCATAGACATCCTCCATTTGGCCATCAACTATTTCAGGAGCAGAAACTGCCGCTGGCCATCACGCCCGCTCCTTCCGTGCCAGTTCAACAAATAATGCCGGTGTATCTGCCACAATAAACTGTGCCTCCACATCAAGTCACCTCATATGATGATTCACAGGAATCTTTTACCCCCTTGAATGTAACAATGAACAAGGTCGTTCAAATTCTATAGAAGAGGCCTAATTTCAAGAGGCCGACTCCTTTGAGGTCTGATGTTCAAAAATGAAATCTAATCCTCTACTGTGAATATCATAAGGAGGGAGGGCATTTGACCTAGGACTGTCGGGCCCTTCGCTTGTTAATTGTGAAACTCTTGGGGGAAGGAAAGCTTCGGAGTCTGGTTCGGAAGGAGGTGTCTGACAAACCCTCCACTTCGAAGGCAAAAGAAGTAGATGAGATCAGTTGGGAATGCGCGGATGTTGAAGATATTGGTCATTATGGCGACATTTATCCAACCAGAGAATGTGTGGAAGTAAATGATGAAGGCCCTCTTGGCCATGTTTACTGCATTCATGGGGGAGCCGGGCCTGAGTCCTCCAGAAAATCAAGTGTCGCCAGAGTTTTCAAGCAGGAAGTGGCGACCACTTCAACTTCCTCCCCGGAGAGATCAGTCGTCACTTTTTGCCAAGATGATCTCTCTCCAAACGCAAATCCTTTCGATGATGCCGTTGTGATCAATGCCATCATAGAAAATTATACAGTGCATAAGATCTTGATCGACACAGGAAGCTCCGTCAACCTCCTTTTCCGTCCAACTTTCGAAGCCCTGAATACCGGAAAGCCTCTGCTTTCTACCAAAGGGCCCCTCTACGGCTTCTTGGGAGAGAAGAAGGAGGTAGAGGGATGCGTAAATCTTTTGGTGACATTGGGATGCATTACAAATCTCATCAACTTCGTAGTAGTGGACGCTCTGAGCAGTTATTGTGCCATATTTGGAAGGCCAATTCTGAATACTTACTGAGCAGTGGTGTCAACTTTCCACCTGGCTATCAAGTTTGCTGCAGAGGGGAGGCAATATCGAATCTGGAGTGATCCAAAAGTGGCTCGCGAATATTATGTCAAAACAGTCAACATGATTATAGATTCTCCACTCACCAAGTCTCCAGCTGTTACCCTTGAAGTGGCCATGCCTCCAAAAGTTGTTGAGGAGAATAAGGACCGTGAAAGGGTTCACCTGGAACCTGCCCAGGAGACCCAAGAAATCCCAATTGCTGAGGGGGAAGAGAAGAAGTTGATTAACAATGCTGAATTGTCTGAAGAGGAGAAGCTCCAATTGATTACTTGTCTCTTGGAAAATCTGGACTTCTTTGCCTGGTCAGCAGAGGATATGCCGGAAGTGGACCCAGATATAGCATGCCATCATCTCAACATCTCACCCGAATTCAAGCCAGTTCAACAAAAGAAAAGAGAAGTGGCAACCAAGCTGGCGGTTCCTATCAGAGATGAAGATGCAAAACTTCTTAGAGCGGGTTTTATTTCTGAAATCCAGTACCCCACTGATGAGTCCCATTTATATATATATATTTGGAATCATTTGGGCTGATATTCTAGTGTTTGCACCACATTTTAGGCACGTTTTCATTTAAATGTACTATTCCATGCTAGGTGCACTATTAAGCCCATTTCGGTGTGCAATTGCATTCCTTGTTGTTGGGGGTAAGCACATTGTGCTCCCCTTCCCTTCTTTTATGTATTTCTGTGCTGGACGTGTATTCCCAGCTGGTATATCTTGTTTGCAGGTGACCTGATCGTCCCATTTTCCCCCAAAAGTAATTTCTGTGCATATCGCACGGTCGTGTGTTTCCTTGACGCACGGTCTGTGCGGTCGTGTGTTTGTGTCTGGGAAGAAAATGGAGCATCGGAATTTACTCGTGCGTTTTAAAGCATGGGCGAATTCGCCCGTGCGTGAGTAAAACGCACGGTCGACCTGTATCTTTGTAATTTCAGAGCGTCGGATTTTACCCGTCCGTTTGAACGCACGAGCGGCGTTGGTCGTGCGTGAACAAATCGCACGGGCAGCGCAACCTCTTCTCCAAGCCATATTTTATCCGTTAATATCGCACGGTCTGCGCACGATCGTGCGTTCGGCCGTGCATGACCAATTTTTAGCCTGTTTCCTATAAAAAGCAGGAATCGAGGCAGTCAACAGAAAGGACGACCAGGAGCGATTCAGAGAGCGGGAAATCTCTTCCTTCCCGCTGCTCTTAAGGGCTGAAGGCTTCCCCCTCATCTCCTCCACCATCAAGGCCATTTCCAATGATTTCCACCTCCATCCTTCCATCCGGGAGCACTAGGAAGCTTCATCCACCATTAGCTCAAGCATTCCTCGCCAAGGAGACCAAGGAAGCGCTGAAGATCGTAGGAGCAGTGACAGCCTCCTTCGAGCCAAGCTGACCATCTGAGGGCTGAGTCCGGAGAGAGCCCGACAACCTCTCATTCCGGCCGTGAACCCAAGACGTGACTTCTTCTTTGTGGTCCTCTCTAACCTTGAATGC
This sequence comes from Dactylorhiza incarnata, assembly GCA_033032865.1. Lineage (NCBI taxonomy): Eukaryota > Viridiplantae > Streptophyta > Magnoliopsida > Asparagales > Orchidaceae > Dactylorhiza > Dactylorhiza incarnata. Next base: position 12,784,144 of record JAWHQI010000015.1, read on the forward strand.
GTATACTTCATTTTTGTGTTGTATGAATACTTGTTAAGTAAATCTTAAGGATTATTGCTTTCATTCATATGCACTGTTGTTGTGGTGGCATGAATAGCCCTTTTGTTCCTAGTGATTTTCTGAGTTACGTTGTGGGTGAAGCCACTAGCAATTGCTAGTGGTGATGTTTTGAGAAGAGGTGTGTGCGACCCTCAACCGTCATAGTGATTTCCCGTCCACGCGCCTTCCGAAGCACGACATCGCGACCGTTGCACCCATCTTGCCGTGCAAAGCGGAGTTTTGACCCGCATCTTTCTTTATTTCGCGATAGCGTAGGAAACCAAATCAAACCCCTCGTTGTTACTTATTAATCCTTTTAACTGATTTCCTGTTTAGAGCAAGTCATACTACCCAACTTGTGGTCCTTTGAGAACGATATTCGGGGAGTCCCTCCTTATTTTATTACTTGAGCGACCGGTGCACTGCCGTCGTATCGCATTTCGTGCCTGCTAATTAGCAGTGCAGAAATAGCGCATCAAGTTTTTGGCGCCGTTGTCGGGGACTGCAAGCGTGTTTGATTTGTTTTTAATTGGAAATTCGTTTTAAGGTATTTTGTTTTTCTTGTTGTGCGCTAATCCATTGTCTTGCAAGCAAGTCTACTATGACTTCTATCCAGCAACGTATGTATCAGGGAAGTTTGGACGATCTTAGAAATCAGCCACAACTAAATAATCTTGCATCCGAGATCTCCACTGATAACATTGAGTTTATTTCTGAGAATTGCAAATTCAGCGGGGATACACATGAGGATGCAGTATGTCATGTGCAGGAATTCTTAGAAGTCTATTATACATGTATTTTCAATGGATAATAAGTCGGGGAAGGAAGCCAGGGAGATAGTGGCGAATATAGTGCAGACTAGTCAGTATTGGAGCCACTCTACTCACACTCCGAGCACTAGCGAAGTTAATGCAGTAACACTTAATGGAGCAGAGGAATGTCTTCCTGCAGACCAAGCAGAGCAGTTAGTTACTTTTGTGGGCAATATGCTGCTCAAAATGAATGAACAGTCCGCAGCAATCCAGCAGCTCGATTCTGCTATCAGTGCTCTCACATATGTTTTCTCTGGGATTGTGGACCAGCCGCCCGAGTATGTGAACGCCATGGAGTTAAGAAGTTGCAGGAGTGTAAAAAACCTCCCACATCAGAAAAAGCCTCCAGCACCCGCGCTACAGGAACCGCTTACGAATCCTATGGACTGGCCTGATGCAGATGTGACAACGAAGCTGACTCCTATCCCTACTATACTGGATTCTGCGAGCGCGGCAGAACCCTCAAAAAATATTGTTAGCCCTCCTTTTCCTCACAGGTTACGGAACGAGAAATCAGAACAACAATTTCGCAAATTCCTGGAAATGATGAAGGGAGTACAAGTTAGCATCCCGCTGATTGAGGCCATCTCCCAGATACCGGGTTACTAAAAATTCCTGAAGAAGCTGATTTCAAAGCGAAAGGAACTGGAGGACCTCAAAACCATTGATCTCACCGAGGAGTGCTCCGCCATCATTGCCGACATTCCTACAAAGCGCAAGGATCCGGGCAGCTTTACTATCCCTTGCAAAATTGGTCGCCACCTATTCGGTCAGGCACTGTGTGATCTAGGAGCCTCCATCAATCTAATGCCTCTCTCCATCTTTCAAGAGCTAGGTGCCGGGATTTTGAAGCCGACACAAGTAATGCTGCAGCTGGCCGACAGAACGATCAAGAAACCGGTCGGGATTGTGGAAGACCTTACCATTGTGGTGAATGACCTCGCCTTTCCATCTGATTTCATCATCCTTGATATGAAGGCCGATGCTAAAGTTCCTATTATCTTGGGACGCCCCTTTCTCGCGAGGGCACGTGCTATCATTAATGTGGAGCAGCGAGAGCTCACTCTCAGATTGGGGCAGGAGGCCATATCATTTAATGTTCACAACCCGGCGCAACTATTTGAGATCACAGACTGCGAGCTGGCGGAGCCAACCGAGGAACCGTATAGTCAGTTTGATATAAGTCCGGGGGAGTGTGAGAATTTTTGGCAGCAAGAAAGCCGTGTGGGCAATGGAGGTTCATCCTCAGACAAGTCTGAGGATCCGCTTCCGATCAGAGAATCACTTATTATGCCATCAGATTGTGAACCATCCCCAGCTCTCAAACAATTACCGAACTCACTGAAATATATCTTCCTGGGAGAGAATACCACGCATCTGATGATTATTTCTGCAACTCTGTATGTGGCTGACGAAGCTGCGTTGGTAAGGTTGCTAAGAAGATATCAAAAAGTCTTCGGACGATCCTCACCGATATTAAAGGAATTAGCCCCACCGTCTGCATTCATAAGATCCTTCTCGAAGATCAGTACAAGCCATCAGTCCAACCCCAAAGGCGACTGAACCCGAAGATGCAAGAGGTAGTGAAAGCAGAAGTGATAAAGCTTTTGGACGCTGGCATTATCTATCCAATTAGTGACAGCAAGTGGGTCAGCCCAGTTCAGGTTGTGCCAAAGAAGGGAGGGATCACCGTTGTTCCCAACGAGAAAAATGAGTTATTACCTACCCGTGCGATCACCGGATGGAGGGTCTGCATTGATTACCGCAAGCTAAATGATGCTAGGCGCAAGGACCACTTTCCACTCCCTTTCATTGATCAGATGTTGGAAAAGTTGGCAGGGCAAGACTACTACTGTTTTCTGGATGAATACTCCGGGTACAACAAAATCTTAATCGACCCTGCTGATCAGGACAAGACGACATTCACTTGCCCGTCCGGTACCTTCGCGTTCAAGCGAATGCCATTTGGATTTTGCAATGCTCCCGCAACTTTTCAGCGATGCATGCTTGCAATCTTCGCTAACATGGTGGGAGATTTTCTCGAAGTCTTCATGGATGATTTCACGTTATTCGGCAGCAGTTTCGATTCGTGCCTTGCCAATCTTGAGAAGACCTTGAAGCGGTGTGAGGACACCAACCTCATCTTAAATTGGGAAAAATGCCACTTTGTGGTGCGCGAGGGAATAGTGCTGGGTCATAAGGTCTCCTGCCAAGGGCTTGATGTGGATCAGGCGAAGGTTAGCGTCATCAAGAACCTTCCTCCGCCGTCTTCTGTGAAGGGTATCCGCAGCTTTCTCGGACACGTGGGATTCTATCAGAGATTTATCAAGGATTTCTCATCCATTTCAAAACCTCTTTCTCACTTACTTGGCAAAGATGTCCCATTCCATTTCGATAAAGCTTGTATGCAAGCATTTGAAACCCTACGGGGGCAACTGATCTCTGCCCCGATCTTGGTGGCACCTGATTGGAGTTTGCCTTTTGTGATCATGTGTGATGCTAGTGACGTAGCCGTGGGTGCTGTGCTTGGTCAAAAGAAAGACAAAACCTTTCACACCATCGCATATGCCAGTCGAACTCTAAATAATGGTGAAGCAAACTACACCACCACGGAAAAGGAAATGCTAGTCGTGATCTTCGCTTTCGAGAAATTTCACTCCTACTTGGTGCTCTCTGAAGTAATAGTGTACACAGATCATGCCGCACTGAGGTATCTATTCAACAAGAAGGAGGTCAAGCCGCGTCTGATCCGCTGGATCCTACTGTTGCAAGAGTATGATTTAGAGATTAAAGATAAGAAGGGGGTAGAGAATGTTATCACAGACCACTTATCGCGGCTGGAGAGCGACATGGAGGCTGATTCTCCAAACAACAAAGAAGAGGAAACAACTGATTATTTTCCGGAAGAGAAGCTATTCTCCATCACCGCGCATCTGTCAGCAACTCCATGGTATGCTGACATAGCGAACTATCTCGCATGTAAAACTTTCTCGCCAAATCTTACGCCTCAGCAGAGGAATAAGCTGTTTTCTGACTTAAAGTATTATTTTTGGGAAGATCCATTGTTATTTCGTACTTGTAGCGACAGTGTAATCAGACATTGCGTCCTGGAATCTGAGTTTAGATCCGTTCTCGAACATTACCACGATAGGGAGGCTGGAGGACATATGGGCTCTGCTAGGACAGCACGCAAGGTGCTTCAAAGTGGACTATTTTGGCCCACGCTGCACAAGGATGCTCAAGCATACGTCTTAAAATGCAATGAATGCCAGAGAACTGGTAACATATCGAGGAAAGACGAGATGCCGCTCAACAATATGTTAGTTTGTGAACCTTTCAACGTTTGGGGAATCGACTTCATGGGTCCATTCCCAATGTCTCACGGAAAACATTATATAATAGTGGCAGTGGATTACGTCTCAAAGTGGGTGGAGGCGGAGGCTGTTGCTGCTAATGATGCCCATACAGTTTTGAAATTTATTCATACAAATATCTTTTCTAGATTCGGAGCTCCGCGGACAATCATAAGTGATGGTGGCAGCCATTTTTGCAACTGACAATTTTTGCAATTACTATAAAAATTCGGCGTACATCATAAAGTCTCCTTTGCTTACCACCCGCAAACGTGTGGACAAGTGGAAGTTTCGAATAGAGAACTTAAAAGAATAATAGAAAAATCAATCCACTCGAACAGAAAGGATTGGGCAACGAAAGTGGATGATGCCTTGTGGGCCTACCGTACAGCCTTCAAAACTCCTTTGGGAATGTCGCCCTTTCAGCTTGTATTTGGAAAGGCATGCCACCTACCAGTGGAACTAGAACACAAGGCTTTGTGGGCAACTAAGTTCCTAAACATGGACATCGCAGTAACCGCGGAACGGTGTCTCACTCAGTTGAATGAACTTGAAGAATTGCATCATTCTGCCTACGAGAACTCCCGCATATATAAAGAAAAGACAAAGCAGTGGCATGATAGGCATATTAAACCAAAAGAATTCACTCCGGGAGATAGTGTTCTCCTCTACAACTCTCGTCTACGCCTATTCCCCGGAAAGCTGAAGTCACGATGGAGTGGACCGTTCACTGTTACTGGTGTCTCTCCGTTTGGCGCTATTGAAATTTCTGGCGAAAAAGAAGGGAAGTTCAAGGTGAATGGACATTGCTTGAAAATCTATGAGGGCGGCGGAGTTTTGAAGGACAGTGAAAAAGTGTATCTAGTGGAGTCAATTGTGTTAGAGTGATTTTCTCTTTTGTCACTTTGTTGTATTCGATCGCGTAATTTGTATAATCTTGCTGAACCTATATCTCTTTTCTGCTGGTTATATGATTGTATCTCTGGGATAATTCTGCGAAATTTTCGTTTTACTTTCTGTCTTGAACAATGATTGATACAGGTATTTGGTCCACCTTAAAGGACGTTAAACAAAAGGGCTTCTTGGGAGACAACCCATGGGAACCACCCGGTTCCGTTTGCTTGATTTAATCTCTATCATGTTTTGTTTGATTTTGCTTTTGTTTTTAGCTATGCAGGTGTGAACTTGATTGGATGAAGAGGAGGGGATCATTGAAGAAGGATTATACCGCTCTTCTGGCATGCTCTTAGGAGCATAGGTACTCTTAACCCAGCTCTTAGTTTGCTTCAAAAGATTATATTTTCTTGTGTTTCAATGCAAGTCTGGGTGGGGGGGGGGGGGGGGGGGGAGCGAGCCTGCGCTTACGCTACACGCACATACATGCTAGAATGATGTGTTAGGAAATTTATATTTATTGTCTCATTGCATAACACACACCACATGCGTTTTATTTTTACCCGTGCGCAATTATCGTGTAAATGCTTGATGAATATGTTTAGAAGTTTGATTGCTAGTTTAGGATTGGGTGGCTGAACAGGATGTGACCCGTGCGGTGCTACTAGTAGAGCGCTCACGCAGCTTAAAAATTCACGTAGAATAGATTTAATTACAAAGTTATAGTTTTATTTACTTCATTTGTGTAATTAATTAATACTCTACTCAAACGTTGAATTTGGTGAATCTAGCGGTATCCCAAGGTCGAGTGTAGAAGAGTTGTTAGCCTCGTGTTGTTCGAGTTGGAAGGAGAGGAGACCTCGGTCGATGGTTAAGAACTTGCCCCAAGCTATTTTCAAAACGAGTGCGTTGAATGATCTTGTTGGGAGCATGACGTAGGCCATCATTTGGTCCGGTTGAGCTTGGATTTCCCATCCTAACGTCATCCTTTGCTAGCCCCATTGAGCCTTACCCTTCCTATTTTTTAAACTCCACTAAACGTTCACCAAGGCCCCATATCCTAACCTAAAACGCACTAGAGTCAAGCTTTTAAACTTATACATATTAATGATGATTGTGCGAAGCGGAGAACAAATATGTGGCTGTGTGATGTGGTGTGTGCGAGCAGAAAAAAGATGATGAGATTGAAAAAAAAATTATTGATCCTAAATTATGTCTCTATGGATCTAAAAAAGGAGTAAAAGATCTCTAAAAAGAATCGAACCACAAGTGTGGTAGTATCACGCACACCATAGTGCTTAAATGAAGTATGGGGGAGTGTGCTTCAAGGTGAAGATGTTAAGGTTGAGTTTTGTTCATTTTTCGGAGGTTGAGTGCGTTTAGCCTACGTTCTTCTACTTAATTATCGTACCTTAACCCAAGCCCAAGTCTAACCTAAAAGTCCTACTGATTCTTGATGAGATCGTCTCATGCAGTGGAGAAGGTGTGAAACGGCAAGCATATGACCATCGACCTTGATGGATTTCTTGGAGAGCTCTTTCTTGAGATCCAATTTGAACAACGCTCACCTCAGCAGCTCACGCTATTTTCCCTAGGGCGTGACTGTACGATTCACCAATAATTCACCTTAGAGTAGTGGTATTTTGTATTTTACACTTGTAGAAGTTCTTAAAATATAGTCTTTGTTTTTAAATCTTTTCTACTTTATTTTCACGCTCGTTAGTCTTTACTTCCCATCATGTTTCGCCTGCACAGTTGCTTCCTTAACGTTCATTTTTCTACCATAGGATCGAGTGTTTGCCCGAGACGTGCAAATGGTTAAGTCTGGGGGTGTGATGAGTCCTATATATATATATATTTTGGAATCATTTGGGCTGATATTCTAGTGTTTGCACCACATTTTAGGCACGTTTTCATTTATATGTACTATTCCATGCTAGGTGCACTATTAAGCCCATTTCGGTGCGCAATTGCATTCCTTGTTGTTGGGGGTAAGCACATTGTGCTCCCCTTCCCTTCTTTTATGTATTTCTGTGATGTACATGTATTCCCAGCTGGTATATCTTGTTTGCAGGTGACCTGATCGTCCCGTTTTCCCCCAAAAGTAATTTATGTGCATATCACACGGTCATGCGTTTCCTTGACGCACGGTCTGTGCGGTTGTGCGTTTGTGCCTGGGAAGAAAATGGAGCGTCAGAGTTTACTCGTGTGTTTTAGCGCACGGGCGAATTTGCCCGTGCGTGAGTAAAATGCACGGTCGACCTGTATCTTTGTGATTTCAGAGCGTCGGATTTTACCCGTGCGTTTGAACGCACATGCGGCGTTTGTTTTGCCCGGGAAGCCCGCGATCTCATCTTACAGGGCAAAATGGCAATCTCAGCGGTCTCCCTTTTTCAGGATCGCCCAGATCGCAAGCCATCCGCCCTGCCAATTTTTTTAAGTCTCAAGCGGTCTAAACCAAGCGAGATCGTCGGCCCAGGCGATCTGAACACTTTCTCAATTTTTGCTATTTGCACCCCTTCTCCTTGCCCTGGCTCTCCTGTATCCCGGGCAGCCCGTAGTTTTCAGTTCTGCCCGTTTGGGCAGCCCCCTCGTCTTTAAATAGAGGGGTAGGGGTACCATAAAGAGGACTTGTTGGACATGTGTGTCACATCCCTTTGTTTGAGAATTAAAAATCACATATTGTATTTGATATTGCTTGTAGTGTGTTTATAGTGTGCAGGAACTATAGGTGCAATACTCCACAGGTAGAAAGTAGCTTGGAACAAACTTTTGAAGTGTGCAGCACTACCGCCGACGCTATCGCTAACGCCAGCGCTACTGCTAGCGCTAGCGCTACTGCTAGCGCTAGCGCTACTGCTAGCGCTAGCGCTACTGCTAGCACTAGCGCTACCGCCAGCACTACCGCCAGCGCTATCACTACCGCTAGGCGTTATCTCAAGTTCGTGCACGCGACAGTTTCGTAACCTCTACCTCTACCGCTACCGCCAGTGCTATCGCTACCGCCAGGCGCTATCTCCAGTTCGTGCACAGCGCCACGCCGCCGACGGTTGCGCAACCGCTCCACACGAACGCTACCGCAGGCGCTAGCCACTACCGCAGGCGCTAGCCACTACCGCAGGCGCTAGCCACTACCGCAGGCGCTAGCTCCAAGTTCTATAAAAGGCTGGGCTCTCTCTCGTTTTGGTTAGACCTTCCAGAGATATTACTTGTGCCCATACTCTTGTGCTGCTACTCTGCCAAAACATCATCTCCCACTCAAAGCCAAAGAAGAAATTCTGGAGAAGGAAGCCATCACGCTGCATCCGAAGAACGATCGCTTCGACCTCGCTTGTGCTTCAGCGATTCTTCATCCTCATCTCCAGAAATCTCAAGAGGGAGTTTGCTTGTTATTTACTTCATTTCTTTATTTGTATCTTGTAGTGAAATCGCCTTTGTTTTTGGCGACTAGGTCCTTGCGCGGCTTAGGGGGAATTCGCCGCGTGAGTTGGCGACTAGGTCTAGGGGATTAGATCTAGGGGGTGCTCGAGGCCATATCCGGGGAAGGATTGGCTAGAGCGTCTTGAGGCCTTATCCGGGGAAGGATAGGCTAAAGCCAACCGGTTTGTGGGGATACAAGTCGGTATAGAAAAGGAAAAGATATCTACATTTGTACGCTTCCAATTTCTTGCGATATAGAAATCAAAATTTAATGTAAACACTTTTTCATTTAATATAATCATGTCTCTTTTGTGTTTACTTTGATTTCTATCATTTGGCGTAATCTCTATTATTTTGTGTTCTAAGTTTTCAATTCCTAATCTAAATTGTTTATTTCTATTTTGTCATCATTATATCCTATTAATCAAAACAACTTAGTAATTTTCTTAAAATTTATAAAAAGAATTTTATTCCCTTATTCACCCCCCTCTAAGGGCGCCGTAAGATCCAACAAGTGGTATCAGAGCTAGGTTATTCCAAACGGTTTAAAAACCAAGAATAATGGCGTCTTATGATCTCGCTTTTTCCGAGGGTCAGGGAATTAGTAGACCTCCACTATTTACTGGGTCGGATTATAATTATTGGAAAAATAGGATGTGTTGTTTTCTAATGACCCTAGATATTGAGGTTTGGAACATGGTAGAAGAAGAATACACTCCTCCTACATTTGTAGTTGGAGAGGTTATGTTAGAAAAACCCAAAGATAAATGGGATGATCGGGATAAACTCAAATGTAAAAATAACGCAAACGCCATGAATGCTCTATTTTGTGCGTTAGATAGAAATGAATTTAATAGAATTTCTGCATGTACTACTGCATATGAAATTTGGAATCATTTGGAAGTTACTCATGAAGGTACAACGTAGGTTGAAGATTCCAAGCTTTTCCAACTGGAGTCGGAATATGAAAAATTCCGAATGGATGAAAGCGAAGATGTTGATGGTATGTACACGCGCTTTACCAAGACCGTCAATGCCTCAAAAGCTATTGGAAAGACCTTCTCAAATGGCGACTTGGTCCGTAAGATCCTTCGTTCTCTTCCTCCAAAATTCAACCCGAAGGTGACGGCTATTTCAGAGTCGCACAACTTAAGAACGCTCCAACTTGAGAGCCTCATTGGGAATCTCAAAACCCATGAGGTAGAACTCAAAATCCAACATGATGAATACAACAAGGAGCCAAAGAAGAAGGCGTTGGCATTAAAACCGAAGAAGGAGTGACAAGAGGATGAGGATGAAGATGAAGAGAGTCTTTTGGTAAAGAACTTCCGAAAGTTCATGCGCAATCCGGAAAGGAAAAACACCTTTTGAAAATATTTCCAAAAGGGTGAAAGATGGAAAGGGTCATCTTCAAAGAAGGAAAAAGAGAGCGACAATGAAGAAGAGAGACCTCCACCGGAATGCTATCATTGTAGGAAGACGGGGCACATTCGGAGCCAGTGCCCAAAGTTCTTGAAGGAGAAGAAAGAAAAACGACACAAAAGGAAGGAGAAGAAGAAAGTACTAAAAGCTAGAACATGGGATGACTCTTCCTCCTCTTCCTCCTCTTCCTCCGAAGAATCAAGTGGGTCTTCATCAAGCGAAGATGAGGAAGCAAACATGTGCCTTATGGGACATGAAAATGACGGCGACGACACCAGTGTTCCTAGTGACACTGAGGTAACTCCCACCTATGATGAATTGTATAATGAATTTCTTGAAACTTGCAAAGCTTTTGATAAAAATATGAAAGATAGTATTTTATTGAATCGTGAAAATGAATCTCTTATTAAAGAAAATCAAAAACTTTCCAAAAAGGTGATTGTTTTAGAAAAGAGAAAGGTTTCTTGCCAAGAATGTGATCACTCCACAAAATTGGCAAAAGATATAGAAGAGTCACTTTCTAAAGCCCTCTCTCATGCCAAAACTCTTACAAAAGAGAAGGGGGGAATTAGAAAGGAAATTGGAAGCCTCTCTTTTGCAAATCAAAAATAATAAGAAAGGTTTTGAAAATAGGTGTGTCATGCTTGTGAAAGAAATTTCTTCACTTAAAGCACAAGTTCATGATCTCACCATGGCCATTAAAAAATTTGGTATAGGCCAAAAATCACTGGAAATGATTCTAGGGTACCAGTGCCATGGATCTGGAAAGTTTGGGCTCGGATATCGAGGTGAGGGCTACCGCCCGGCGCTAGCCACTAATGTCGGCTCTAGCACCTCATACCAGAAACATGAAATTTCTTTTTCAAAATACTTTCCTTCTGTAAATCAAAATTATTCCAGCAAGAAAATTTTACAGAAAAGGGTCTCAACCCCCTTTATTTCGTGTGCAAACTGTTATAGGTTGGGTCACACAACTAGTTCTTGCAGGAAAATAAAACAAAATACTTTAAAGCAAATCTGGGTACCTAAGGCTTCCACTTATTCTATGGGAGGTTCCACTTGGGTATCCGGATCTTTACTCTCATCTTCTTTCTAGATGTGCAGGAAGGCTAAGGACAATGAAGACGTGTGGTACTTGGATTCAGGATGCTCCAAGCACATGACGGGCAATAAATCAAAGTTCCTTAGCTTAGAAAGGAAGAAGGGAGGAATTGTGACTTTTGGCGATAACGGAAAAGGAAGAATCATGGGAATTGGTACAATTGGTAACAAATCCTTCACTATATCAAATGTTCTTTATGTAAAAGGGCTAAAACATAATCTTATTTCAATTAGCCAATTATGTGATAAAGTATTAGATATTTTATTTGAATCTTCTACTAATCTATGCAAAATATCTAATCCTACTACAAACAATATTTTACTAACTGCACCAAGAATACACAATGTTTATATTGTTTCATTTCATGATCTTTCAAAATCATCTTTAAAATGTTTTATTACCAAAAATGATGAACTTGATCTTTGGCATAGAAGGCTAGGACATGCTAGCACAAAGCTTATTATAAAACTTGCCAAAAGAGATTTAATTAGAGGATTGCCTAGATTAAATGGAAATTTACCTTCACTTTGTTCACCATGTCAAAAAGGTAAAATTACTAGATCCTCTTTCAAAAGTAAAAATGCTATTTCTACTACAAGACCTTTGCAATTACTTCATATGGATCTCTTTGGTCCCGTTAGCAACGCAAGTCTTGGTGGTAGATTGTATACATATGTTTTAATAGATGATTTTTCTAGATATTATTGGACAATATTTCTCTCATCCAAATCCGAAGCGTTTTGTGAATTTTCAAAATTATGTACTCGTATTCAAAATGAAAGTGATTTAAAAATTAAATGCATTCGTTCGGATCATGGAGGAGAATTTGAAAATGAAAAATTTACTTCGTATTATGATATGTTAGGCATAAAACATGAGTTCTCTGCACCACGCACACCACAACAAAATGGTGTTGTAGAAAGAAAGAATAGGACACTTCAAGAGCTAGCACGCACTATGTTATGTGAATATAAATTACGTAAGTCCTTTTGGGCCGAAGCCGTAAACACATCATGTTATGTTATAAATAGAATCATGCTTCGCCCATCTTTAAATCTCACACCATGTGAACTCTATTTTCAAAAGAAGCCTAATGTGTCTTACTTCAAAGTTTTTGGTTGTAAATGCTTTATCTTAAATACAAAAGATAGCTTGGGAAAGTTTGATGAAAAATGTGATGAAGGAACATTTCTTGGATACTCTTCAACTAGTAAAGCTTATAGAGTTTTTAATAAAAGAACTAGAAAAGTTGAAGAGTCAATTAATGTGAAATTTGATGAGCTTGTTCCTTGTATAGAAAGACTTTCCGCAGGTAAAGAGGATGATCTATTACCTCCTTTGGAGCATGGTGATGAAGAACCTTCCAAAGAAGAAGAAGAGGAGGCCAAGAAAGATGAATATGTACCTCCAAGCGTCTTAAAATTCACAAAGGATCATCCACGGGAATTGATAATTGGTGAACCATCCATCGGGGTAAGAACTCGCTCTTCTCTTCATGAATCTTTTTCAAATATTTGTTTTGTTTCCAAAATAGAACCAAAAACCGTTACTACCGCTTTAAATGATGAATTTTGGTTTTTGGCTATGAATGCAGAATTAGAATAATTTGAGCGACATAATGTTTGGAAATTAGTAGAAAGACCATCTACTCACCCGGTTGTAGGTGTAAAATGGATTTTTAAAAATAAATTAGATGGTGAGTCTAGAATATCTAGAAATAAAGCACGCTTAGTAGCACAAGGATATTCTCAAATCGATGGGATAGATTTTGATGAATCTTTTGCACCCGTTGCTAGATTGGAGTCTATAAGAATTTTTCTAGCATTTGCAAGCTTTAAAAGAATAAAACTATTTCAAATGGATGTAAAAAGTGCTTTTCTAAACGGGTTTGTAAAAGAAGAAGTTTATGTTGAACAACCCCCCGGTTTTATTAATGAAAAATTTCCAAATCATGTTTATAAACTAGAAAAAGCGCTTTATGGTTTAAAACAAGTGCCCCGTGCATGGTATGAAAGACTTACATCATTTTTATTAAAGCACGGTTATATTAGGGAAGTGCGGATAATACTCTCTTCATTAAGCACAATAATGATGATATAATTATTTTACAAATATATGTTGATGATATTATTTTTGGATCTACTAATGAAGAGATGTGTAAAGAAGTTATTTTAGTGATGAAAAATGAATTTGAAATGAGTCTTGTAGGAGAACTTTCTTATTTCCTTGGTTTTCAAATATCACAAAGAATTGATGGTATCTTTGTATGTCAAACTAAATATGTTCATGATATTCTTAAACGTTTTGGATTTGAAAACCTTAAACATGCTTCTACACCAATGAGTGCATCACTAAAATTAGGAAAAGATGAATCAGGAGTTTCTATAGATCAAACTTTATATAGAGGTTTGATAGGATCTCTACTTTATCTTAGTGCAACTAGACCCGATATTATGTTTGCCGTATGCTTATGTGCTAGATTTCAAGCCAATCCAAAAGAATCTCATTTAAAAGCGGTAAAACGAATTTTTAGGTATCTCATTGGGTCATCTAGATTAGGATTATGGTACCCACATAATGATTCATTTACATTGCATGGCTATTCCGATTCGGATTATGCCGGTTGCTCACTTGATAGAAAAAGCACTAGTGGTACTTGTCATTTTCTAGGACCTTCATTAGTTGCATGGTCTAGTAGGAAACAAAATTCGGTTGCACTCTCCACCACGGAGGCCGAATACATTGCATTAGGGAGTTGTTGTGCACAAGCTCTATGGATGAGCCAAACTTTAGAGGACTTTGGTTTTCATCTAATAAATATTGAACTAAAATGTGACAACAAAAGTGCCATTGATCTCACAAATAATCCGGTACACCACTCTAGATCCAAACATATAGATGTGTGTCATCATTTCATAAGGGATGACATTAAATAGGAAAATGTAAGTATTAGTTTCATTGGCACGGACTCTCAACTTGCTGATATATTCACTAAACCTCTTCCTGATGCAAGGTTTCAAATGTTAAGATTAGAATTAGGAGTCTTAGACATCTTAGGATGATAAACATATAAAACGCTAATGTTTTATGCAATTTGAGCAATCAAGACATCTCTGATAATTACAAAACTTCTGCATAAGACTACTCTTAAGACACTTAACCAATATCAAAAATCAAAAATGTGAAATTCTTGAAAAATCGTGTATTGTTTCCAGCGCTAGCGCTAGCGCGGCGCTAGCGTGGGTGTTGGAATTTTCTGATTTTTAAAATTTCTGAAAATCCATAAAAATATGTTGGTTCATATTTTCTACTTATTTGTTGTGTTTCTGACTTTTGTTATTTCTGTTTTATTTATATGAAAAATCAACTACAAAAGATCAAAATTCAAAAATACAAAAATACTTTTTGTTATTTGTGTTTTAATCATATTATGAAAAATCAACTACAAAATTTCAAAATTAAAAATATACAAAAATATGTTTTTGTGATTTATGTTTTTTCTTCATATTATGAAAAATCTACTACAAAAATTCAAAATTCAAAACTTACAAAAATAAGTTTTTGTAATTTTTCTGTTTTTATTTGATTTAAAAAAAAATGATGATAAAACAAAAAAAACTGTATGATCTTTATTGCCAATATCAAGCATGTATGAATTTTATTTAAAATTATTTACAATGTTAAAACTTATTCCTTCAAATTACTATGAACATTGTTTTGCTTATCATGCTTTGATATATCTACTTAAAGTGCATCAATTGTATTGAAAAATGTGTAGAACCAAGCTTAGCATGCCTCTAAGTATGAGTAAATGTTTTATGATTGATAATGATACATTTCACTCACTTATTTTGGTAATCAACATGTGTGTCTAAATCTAAAAATGCTTGCTTGTGTATTGTATTTGTACAATGAATTAAAACTTGCATAAGTTTATTGCCTACACTACATTTGAATTGCACTTATGAAATTTAGAAAAGTGGTTAAGTTAAAAATTTTGGTTTGCAAAACAAGTGTATTCAGAGAATGTTGTCTCAGAAATGTGAACAAAAAATTATATATGTAGACAAATATAACTCCACCAAGCACTACTTGAACCTCCTGATAAGTCTTCATAAGCATTGTGAGGTTGACCAACTTGGAAAGAATAATAAAGTGTCTTGTGCAAACTTTGATTATTACACCACATTGTTAGAAATTATGTGCATTAAAAAGTGTGTGAAAGTAATTTACTTGTGTTTTATTGTGCACTTTACTTTACATATGTCTTGTATTTTGATGATTTAAATCAATTGTTAACATTGCCCAAAATACACTTATGTGCACATCATTATCTTTCATAACACTTCTTCTCATGAGTATTGGATTCTAATGCTTTATCTATACTACTCCTTATATAAAAATGCACTGGATAACCTAGCATGATCTCTACAATGTTTTGGTATTTCTTGAACTTAGAATTAAGTAACATTGTAGCTTAATCTCTCTTTGATTTGTTCATTTCATGCTTGGTATTTTTATAAAAAACTTTGAGATTTCAAAAAGGTTACAACATCTTTACATTTTGAACTTAAATTCATATTTATAATTATGATCTTAATGCTTACACAAAGATGTTTTCTATAATCTTCCGCTTGCTTACAACTCTTATTCTTTTTATTTGAAATCTCTTATATACAATGCTTAAACTCTTTATCATTTCATATATTACAAAAGCTCGATCATGCTTTATCATTTCTAAGAAATGCCTCATTACTACCCCCACCTTCTTTTGATAATACCAAAAGGGGGAGATTAATTGAAGAAATGTATATATGAGAAATATTGATAAATAAGGGGAGACTAATTCATGAAATCTATCATTTAAGGGGAGTAACACATAAATTGCATTTATGTAGGGGGAGCATTAAGATAGGGGGAGTATGCACATTATCATGCATATCATTTACTATAGTTGCACTTTTATCTTGCTTATCTTATCTATAAACACTATTGATGATTTCTTGCTTAGAGGATTTGTTATTATCAAAAGGGGGAGATTGTTGGACATGTGTGTCACATCCCTTTGTTTGAGAATAATAAATCACATATTGTATTTGATATTACTTGTAGTGTGTTTATAGTGTGCAGGAACTATAGGTACAATACTCCACAGGTAGAAAGCAGCTTGGAACAAACTTTTGAAGTGAGCAGCACTACCGTCGGCGCTATCGCTAACGCCAGCGTTACTGCTAGCGCTACCGCTACCGCCAGCACTACCGCCAGCGCTATCACTACCGCCAGGCATTATCTCGAGTTCGTGCACGCGACGGTTTCGTAACCGCTACCGCTACCGCCAGTGCTATCTCCAGTTCGTGCACAGCGCCACACCGCCGACGGTTGCGCAACCGCTCCACACGAACGCTACCGCAGGCGCTAGCTCCAAGTTCTATAAAAGGCTGGGCTCTCTCTCATTTTGGTTAGACCTTCCAGAGATATTACTTGTGCCCATACTCTCGTGCTGCTACTCTGCCAAAACATCATCTCCCACTCAAAGCCAAAGAAGAAATTCTGGAGAAGGAAGCCATCACGCTGCATCCGAAGAACGATCGCTTCGACCTCGCTTGTGCTTCAGCGATCCTTCATCCTCATCTCCAGAAATCTCAAGAGGGAGTTTGCTTGTTATTTACTTCATTTCTTTATTTGTATCTTGTAGTGAAATCGCCTTTGTTTTTGGCGACTAGGTCCTTGCGCGGCTTAGGGGGAATTTGTCGCGTGAGTTGGCAACTAGGTCTAGGGGATTAGATCTAGGGGGTGCTCGAGGCCATATCCGGGGAAGGATTGGCTGGAGCAGCTTGAGGCCTTATTCGGGGAAGGATAGGATAAAGCCAACCGATTTGTGGGGATACAAGTCGGTATATAAAAGGAAAAGAAATCTACATTTGTACGCCTCCGATTTCAAGCGATATAGAAATCAAAATTTTACGTAAACACTTTTTCATTTAATATAATCATGTCTCTTTTGTGTTTACTTTGATTTCTATCATTTGGCGTAATCTCTATTATTTTGTGTTCTAAGTTTTCAATTCCTAATCTAAATAGTTTATTTCTATTTTGTCATCATTATATCCTATTAATCAAAACAACTTAGTAATTTTCTTAAAATTTATAAAAAGAATTTTATTCCCTTATTCACCCCCCCTCTAAGGGCGCTGTAAGATCCAACAGGACTTTTGGCTCCGAGGCTCCAGCTTACAACCTGTGTAAGCGGTCTCATTTTTGCGTGATCGCCATTTCATGATCGTTTTTCTTTTTCCCAGTATCTTCTGTCTTAGTAACCTGCACTTCGCAGTTTTCTCTCATCCCCCTTAGTGTGAATTTTGGAGGTACCATTTTTGGCACCAACATAACTAACACGCGACCTTCAGATTTGAAGTGTCAGGTGAAATCCATAGACTTTCAAGATGGCTGATCGCCGCAGAGGTCGTCCCCTGCGATCTCCCAACGTTCCCCCTTCTGATCACAACCCGTTAGAAGCGCTTGAGCACCGCTTCGAGCTTCGTGTTGAACAAGCTCTCCGCGAGGCCGCCCGAGCTAGGCAGGAGACCGCCTCTGTTCAGCAGGAGATCGCGCGGTCTCAGAAGAGGCCGCTCGAGATCGGCAAGAAGTTGTCCGGACACAGCAGGAGTCCGCAAAGCAGATTGAGGCCATGAACCAGGTTCTGGCCGCGATCTCCCAGAAGATCCTTCCTCAAACCTCTCAGGTCGCCACTCCTGACCGCATGGCAAGCGGTCACCCGAGCGATCACCCCGTCTTCCAGCCCGCAGCTCCTCAGCGATCTCAGCATGAGGAGTTCGCCGCCCGTCATAATTCTTTCCGAGCCGCAGCCCAGGGGCCTCCGGCTCAGACCCTGAATTTTGAAGAAGGGTTTGCTTACCCTCAAGCTCCTCCTGCTTCCTTTCTCCCTCCTCCAGGACCTTCTGAATTAGTGGAGCCTTCCCCCTTTACCGATGAGATTCGTCGGGATCCGATTCCTCATGGATTCAGAGAGCCCCGCCTTCCTGTGTATAAAGGAGAGACCGACCCAATGTGTCATCTTCAAGCCTTCGAGTCTGCTGTTGCTCTCAGGACCATTTCGGATGGAGTGAGGTGCAAGCTGATGGTAACCTCCTTTGACGGGTCGGCCATGGAATGGTTTTATAAGCTGCCCTGTCAATCCATCCCGAGCTTTGCTTCCCTGAGGCAAGAGCTCCTCCTAAGGTTTGCCACCGCGAAGAAAAGGAAGAGTGGTCCTGCGACCCTCTTCAAGATTAAGCAAGGCGACAACGAAACTGCAGCGCATTTCCTTGTCCGCTTTCAAAAAGAGATCTTGGGAGTCAGAGATATGGATCCCGAACTTTATATGGTAGCTCTGATTAGCGGCCTGCAGGAGGGCCCTCTGAAGTTTAAAGTCACCACCAAGGAGCCTGGCTCCTATCAGGAGTTGATTAGCATTGCCAACCGCTACATAGAAGGGGAGATTAACAACCCCACCTATGTGAGCAATTTGACCAACAGAGCCACTCAGAAAGGCTCAGCGGGACTCTATCCGACTTCATCTTCCTCAAAGCCTCGACAAGAGCTCCCACCTCCAGCTCCGAGAGGTAAGAACTATCGCAACAACCGCTAAATCGAGGTAATCAATCTTTCCCGCCTCAAGGTTGATTTCTTCAAACCCCTGCTACACCTGCTCCGCAAGTCGCCCCAGTCCACCTGATCCAATATGCCCAACCTCCTCTTCTGTCCATCACTTCACTCTATAATGAGTCCCAAGAGTCTTTTACAGACTTTGGTGTTTCTATGAGTGAAGTACTCCAAATCCTCCAGAAGCAGCCCTTTTTCAAAGGGCCAGCTCCGCTAAACTCTGACCCAAAAACCAGAAATCCTACTCTTTACTGTGAGTACCACAGAGATAGGGGACACTTGATAGAGGATTGCAGATCTCTCCTCCTGTTCTTGGAGAAGCTACTAAAGGAGGGTAAGCTCCGTGATCTCATTCAGAAGAATGATTCTGCCAAAGCCTCAACCTCCAAGGCTAAGGAGGTAGCGAAAGTTCACTGGGCATGCAAGGAAGTGGATGATATTGGCCATCTTGGCAATATCGTATTTCCTAATGAATGCGTGGATGCTAATGACGAGGGTGCCTTGGGCAACCTTTTCTGCATCCACACAGGTGCAGGTCCGGAATCTTCAAGGAAGGCCAGCCTGAAGAGAGTTTATCAATCGGAGGTTGCTGCTACCTCTTCGGCCCCGGTCCGAGGGACGGTCACTTTTGGAGATGAAGATCTTCCTCAAACTGCGAATCCCTTTGACGACGCGGTCGTCATTAGAGCTATAATAGAAAATTATACAGTGGAGAAGATTTTGATAGACATGGGAAGCTCAGTCAACGTGCTCTTCAAACCTGCCTTCGAGGCGTTGAAGACAGGTAAACCTCTCCTATCAACTGAAGGACCTCTTTATGGTTTTCAGGGGAGAAGAAGGAAGTAGAAGGGCTCGTCACTCTCTCCGTAATTCTGGGATGAATAGTGAAGCTGGTCAAATTTATAGTCGTTGATGCTCCTAGCAGCTACAACGCAATCTTTAGAAGACCCTTTCTGAATGGATATCAAGCCATTGTTTCCACCTATCACCAAGTGGTGAAGTTTGCCTTGAATGGCAAACAACACCGAATCAGGAGCGATCCAAGGAAAGCTAGGGAGTGTTACGTAAAGACGGTCAACATGATCGTGTCATCTCCTCCCCAAGAAGTCATGATGGCTGAATCAACTGACGCCCCTGAACAAGCCCAAGCTGCAGAAGAAGGTGAGGAGGATACAAAAGATGGAGTTCGCTTGGAACCTGCCCAAGCAACCCAAGATGTTCGGATCAGCGAGGAAGATGAGAGCAAGAGTCTCTCCATTAACACTGAATTATCCGAAGCTGACAAGAATCAGCTCATCTCTTGTCTTCTACAAAATCTAGATATCTTCGCTTGGTCGGCAGATGACATGCCTGGAGTGGACCCGGATGTCGCTTTCCATCATCTCAATATCAACCCAGACTTCATCCCGATTCAGCAGAAGAAGAGGTCTGTTGCAACCACTCTAGCCCAGCCTATCCGAGAAGAGGTAGAGAAGCTTCTGAAGGCGAAGTTCATTCAGCCAATCCAATATCCTGAGTGGGTATCAAACATTGTAATGGTAAGGAAGTCAGGTGGAAAGTGGAGGATGTGTGTCGAATTTACCAAAATCAATAAAGCTTGCCCCAAGGATTGCTACCCCTTGCCTCGGATAGATTCTTTAGTTGATTCCGCGGTAGGTTATTCTTTTATGAGTTTTTTGGATACTTTTTCAGGTTATCATCAAATCAGAATGCATAAACCAGACATATCTCATACTTCGTTTATCACAAATGATGGTTGCTTCTGTTATCTCGTAATGCCTTTTGGGCTAAAAAATGCTGGTGCAACTTACCAAAAAATGATGGATACAGTTTTCAAGAATCAAAAAGGAAGAAACCTTGAGGTATATGTCGATGACCTCTTGGTAAAAAGCAAATCATTCACTTCTCATCTTAGAGACCTCTCGGAAACTTTTGCAACCCTTCGAACTTTTAATATGAGGCTGAATCCGTTGAAGTGTGTTTTCAGAGCAAGTAAAGGAAAAATCCTGGGTCATCTCCTTACTCCAGAAGGGTTAGAACCCAATCTTGACAAAGTAAAAGCTATTTTGGAGATGCCACCACCCAAGTCCCCCAAAGAAATTCAGCAGCTGGGAGGGAGGATGGCAGGCTTAAGTCGCTTCATCTCCCGATCAGGGGATAAGAGTGCACCTTTCTTTAAGACCCTCCGGGGAGGGAGTAGGTTCGAATGGACGAAGGAGTGTGATGATGCTTTCACTCAGCTCAAAAAGCAATTGACATCAACCCCTTTGCTCCAAAGCCCGCAAGAGGGAGAAAATATTTTTCTGTATATGGGAGTCGGAGACGATGCCATAAGCTCTGTTTTGGTCCAAGAGGAGAAAAAGAAGCAATTTCCAGTTTATTACGTGAGTCGAATCCTGAAGAATGCAGAGACTCGCTATCCTATTCTCGAAAAGTTGGCCTTAATGCTCGTAACTTCGTCAAGAAGATTAAGACCATACTTTCAATCCCATTCGATTCTAGTCGTCACTGATCTTCCATTGAAGAATGTCTTGGAGAAACCAGAACATTCGGGAAGGCTGGCAAAGTGGGCAATAGAGCTCAGTGAATTTGACATATCTTATGTTCCAAGAGTGGCGATCAAAGCTCAAGTTTTAGCGGATTTCATGGTGGATGCCAAAGAAGTTGAGTCCCAGAAGGGGGTCGGAGTACCCCTTGCCTGGACAATCTTCGTGGATGGAGCCTCAGGAAGAAATTCTTCCGGAGCTGGAGTTGTCTTAATCAACCCAAATGGAGTAAGATTGGATCAGGCACTGAAGTTCTACTTTCAAGTGACGAATAATCAAGCGGAATATGAGGCTTTGCTAGCCGGTCTTAAGTTTGCTAGAGAGCTGGGGATTGATGATGTCAAAGTTTTCACAGATTCTTTGGTGATGGCTTCTCAAGTGAATGGAACTTTCGAAACCAGAGATAGTATTTTAAAGCGATATCTAACTCTCGTAAAAATCGAGGTAGGAAAGTTCAAAAGCTTTACTATTGAACATATTCCAAGGGGTGAGAACGTGGAAGCAGATGAATTGGCAAAGTTTGAACTCCTCTCGGGAGGAGCAACTTCGGAATTGTTTCGCCTGGCAATTGAAGAAGGAGTGGTTATGGAGATTGATCAGCATCCGTCTTGGATGGATCCATTTGTTCTATATCTTTCGACTGGAAAACTCCATTCAACGGTAAAGGATAGGAAAAGTTTCAAACGGAAAGCAGCTAACTATTATGTTGTTGCAGGAGTGCTTTATAGAAGAACTTTCCTTTCACCAGCACGGTGTGTTTCGGAAGAGGAGATTCCAATGGTCCTTCAGGAGTTTCATTCTGGAGAATGTGGAAGTCACTCTGGAGCTAGAACTTTGGAGAAAAGAATCTTGAGGCAAGGCTATTTTTGGCCCCAAATGAGGAAGGATGCGGAAAAGTTTGCTAAGAAATGTGTAAAGTGACAGAAGTTTGCTCCTCTCCAAAATCAGTCGGCTCAGCAACTTAAGTCAATAACAACCCCATGGACGTTTGCAGTTTGGGGAATGGATTTGATTGGGCCTTTTCCCATGACAAGTGGGCAACGTCGATATATTATAGTCATGATTGACTACTTCAGCAAATAGATAGAAGCCAAAGCATTGGCCAAAATTACTACTCAAGCTGTGAAGAATTTTATTTGGGGGGAGATAGTATGTCGGCACGGGATTCCGATGGCAATCATCACAGATAACGGTTCTCAGTTCAATAATTCAACTCTTATTAATTTCTGCGGTCAAATTGGTATTGAGCTACATTTCGCTTCTATGCATCATCCTAGAAGCAATGGGCAGGTGGAAGCCGCCAACAAACTTATCATAAATCTCTTAAAAAAGAAGGTAGAAAATGTCAGGGGCAACTGGGCAGAATAACTACCTTCAGTCTTATGGGCCTTGAGGACAACTCCAAGTTCTGCCACTGGAGAGACTCCTTTCAAATTATCACATGGTTCTGAGGCTCTTATTCCAGTGGAGTTCGAAGTGAAAAGCCCAAGAGTACTATTAGCACAACAGAACCAAATTGATTGGATGGAAGAAAATGATGAGGAGCTAAAATGTAGCCTTGACTTAATCGAAGAGTTAAGAGATACGACAATCATCAGACAAGAAGAGGTGAAAAGGAGAATGGAGAGGCTATTCAATAAAAATGTAAGAACCAAAGAATTCGTTGTTGGGGATCTGGTCTTGAAGAAAGTAGATATAGCAGCGAGAGCCGGTTTAGTTGGAAAGCTTAACCCAAACTGGGCGGGGCCGTTCGTGGTGAAGAGTGTGCTTAAAAATGGTGCTTATTATCTCCAAACTTATGAAGGAGAAGAATTGCCTCATTCATGGAGCGGAGATGATCTCAAACTCTTCTTTTCTTAAAAGTTCGTATTTGATTTGCTCATTCTCTTTCTCACTTTTCTTCCCTTAAACATCATGCAGAAAACATTGAGACATTCACAATGCACATAATGAATGACAAGTCCCAAAAATAACCTGTTTCTTGAAAGCCAAATACCTGTCAAGTGAGACATCGACGGATCCTACTTCTTTCCCCCTCGGCTTGTTGGCTCGACGTGTAATTCTGCCAGGACCACAAATGTCGGGGAGATTTCGAATCTGTGTAGCAGTAGCTCGCCAAGCTCGAGCGGTGGAAGTTTAGGATACCGGGTCCTTGCTGACATCTGGCACACCTCAGTGTATCAAGGAGGTCTAGGTGGCTGGCTCAGCTCTGTCATGCATTGGGAAGGACATTGTTACGATCTTAATGATCTTTCAGGGAAAGCAATGTCGGTGTAGCCTCCGTGGCATAACCACACCTGCCCTATCGATCACTTTGGTCTGTAACTTTCGAATACTCGTTGAAGCGTGGTTAGGTAAGGGTCGATCGGAAACATCTATGACCATCGCCTGAACCTTAGATTGGCAAGTTTACAACAAACTCGTTAATACTTCAGGGAAAGCAATGTCGGTATATCCTTCGCGGCATAACCACACCTGCCCTGCTGATCATTTTGAGATCCTTTTTCTCCTCCTTTCATTCTACCGTATAATCTTCTTTTTCTTGAAAACGGTGATCTCTGTCATTTATGATTGATGGCTTGATCCTCTCCAGGACTTGGATAGAAGTGATCGCCAATATGGATCTTGTTGAGAAGTTAGAATCGGTCTTGATTCGTTGTGATCGCCAGATGGCTTTCATCTAAAAGCCTGAAGTGTTTATCCAAGCGTCTTTTATGTGAATCAGGTATTAAACGGTCTGGTTAAAACGAGATCGCGAACTCGACACTTCTTTATTGATCAGGGATTGCACAGAATATTGATGAGTCCTGATCATATACACTTTTATGGACTCATCTGGGCCATCTATTTAGTCTTTTCACTGCACTTTAGCCCTGTTTTAGCTCATATTGGTCATTCTATGCTAGGTGCACTTATAGGCCCTATTTGGTGTAATTTCGTATCTTTCTTTGTTATTAGTTTTCTTGCGATGTTAAGTCCCACTTTCAGTGGCTAGACTGCTGTCGTACGCTGGAACAGGTGTCGTGCAGGTGTTTCCGGTGCAATTCTGCACAGGAACACTGCGCACGATCACCGGTTCTATTGCGCACGACCACTGGTCGTACGCCACTGATCGTGTGCACTTAACCCTTTTTTATGAGTTCTGTTTGGTGCAGTGCGCACGACCATCTACGCTAGTGCGCATGACCACCGGTCGTGCGCCACTGTTCGTGCGCGCTTATCATCAATTTCATGAGTTCTGTTTCAACCAGTGCGCACGACCACCTACGATAGTGCGCACGACCACCGGTCGTGCGCCACTGGTCGTGCGAACATGTTATTTCATAATTTCTGTATTTGCAGGTTCCATCCAGGCAGAGCGCACGATCACCGAATTCTAGTGCGCACGACCACTGGTCGTGCGCCACTGACCGTGCGCACTGTTTATTCCAGCGCCTATAAATTCCGCTGCTCGCGATTTAGGTCAGAGACTCCGCATTTTTCCGCCGTTCTTCCGCCGTTCCGCGCCAGTTTCGCCCCTCCACCGCCGCCCACCATCTGGAGGTGCTCCGGGCTTGTTCTTCACGCCAATCTTGAGCCGGAGTTTCCTCTCGGCCTCCTCCTTCATCCAAGAGCTTCAAAGAGAGATCTAGCCGCCATCTCCATCGAGCAAGAGGAAGTTTGCAACCTCTACCGGATCGTGACACGAAGAAGACGGGTCCATTGGAGAGTCGTGACAGCTCTCTCTACCCCGGACGTAGTTGCGGACCGAGCTTGGACGCGGATTGACAACCCGGCGATTCCAACCGTGAATCTACAACGAGACTTCGGATTCGGTCAATTTCTTGCCTTATTCTTCTCTTATTGATGTGTATATGTTTTAGATCTCATTATTATGATGAAGTGGCACTTGAATTAGTTATATTTACATATATATTTCATGTCTATGTGTTTGTGTAATTTATCTATTTGAGTTGCTTGAGGTGCGCCGCCGTCCATTTCCATTCCGCCGTCACGTTCGTGTGCCGCACTAGCAATTGCTAGTGGCGTGCTTGTCGAAGAGGTGCTTGCGACCCTCACTCCGCTAGCTTACTCGTCCATCCGCCTACCGAAGCGTGGCATCGCGGCCCGTATTCCATCCCTCCTAACGAAGCAGTGCGCTCAAGGCCTGCACAGTTCGATTCCGCTTGCCTACTCGTCCATCCGCCCTTTCGACGCAGCGCGCTCAAGGCCTGCCTAGTCTCCATCCCGCCAAGCGAAGCATTGCATAGCGGCATTGCATAGGAGTAGTTGATAGCTTTTATTTTATTTTCCAAAAGCCAACCCAACTCCACCGCATTCCATCCGATTTAAGGACTTCAATCTCAAGTCCTTTCTCGAAACCTAACTCCACCTTACTGTGTTCCTCAAGAGACGGACACTCGGGGATTTTACCCAATATTATTACTTGCGCGACCGGTGCACTTGCCGAATCATCGCATCAAGTTTTTGGCGTATTTGCCGGGGAACACAGTCGTGTGAGTTTTCTTGAGTGGGAGAGCCGAGAGATAGTAGTTCTTCCAGTGTGTATAGCCGCTTTATTATTTTTGTTTGCCTTTTAATTATCTTTTGTTTGTTTTTATTTCTTCCTCCCCTATTTTAAAGTTTTAGGCAAGTTTTATTCAAGGAGTTTTTCTAGTTGTGTAGATTTCCTTGCAAAGAATTTCAGTTTCTTTTTATCTGCTTTGAATTTTGAAAATGTCGTCATGGGGTATTTCGCCTAGCTTTAATGATAAGATGGTTTATTATATAGACCAAATGAATGAGTTGAATGCTAGGCAGTGTAGGAACATTGTTTGCTTGTTGTGTCGAGGAGAGGGTCATGAATTGAAGGACTGTCATAGTCTTTTCAAGCCTGACCGCCACTCCTCCACTCAGGACAACATTGTCCCTATCGCTCATTCTTTACCCATGGAGGCAATTGTGCCCTCTACCCCCGAGCTTGTCTCGTGCACGGACTCCTCACTCCCTGTTTATGGCTTCACTCCCAGTGATGATGATCACTCATCTGTTAGCCAACAAGGAGAGGAAAGGGAGCTCCTAGATGCACCTGAGTATGATGAGGAAAGTATTCTTTCCATCGGGGAGGCTTTAGCAGATCTTTTTGCGGAGGAACCGAATATTTTTGTCCCTCCAGTTTCTTTGCAAGATTTTTCTACACATATTATTTATGATCCTATCGAAGTAAAGGAGCTGGGTGATGCTTTTGACTCGGAGGGTGCTCCAAAGTGGGATGAGGATGTCATTTTCCCTGAGGGGGAGAATGAATACTTTGAACACGATGATGCACCTCGGTGGGATGAGGAGGATACTCTCTCTGATGAGGAGGTTTGCACTTCTTCATGGGACGAGGAGGTCCAAATCACCACTGAGGCTCCTGAGTTCTCAAGTCCCCCTTGCTATGATATTTACGATGATGATAGTGATCTACCCTTGGATCCTGCTGGGAGTGAGACCGGGATCACTCCCCCTATTGATGTTTATTTATGTTCTTCGTCTTCTTTATTTCTTGATCCCCTTTCTTCATCCGAGCCTGTGCAGGTTGAGTCTTCACAGGTATCCCAGGAGGACTTGGAGCTTTTTGCTCAAGTCAATGATGAGAGTATCCTCTCATGTGAGTAGGTTTATTCCCCCTCCATTGAGGAAGCTCCACTCATTGCCTTTTCCTCCTGCTGCCTCCCTGTTGACGATACCTTGCTAGGCAAGGATGTGTTTTATGAGATGAGTGAGGACCAGGCCTCCTCCTTTTCTTACATTCTCTACCCTCTACCTGTGAGGAGCAGGTATCTATATTTAGGTAGAGGGGTGACTGTTCTATCACCGTATCGGTACCCGCTACCGACACGGATATTAGGCCAGTTACCTGTCCACTTCTCCTTCCATAGGCCCATTAGCTAGAACTCTTAAAGTTGAATAAGTCGTGCTGGGATGACAATAACCCCAGTAGTTATCTTTCTTTTTTGCATTTTTATTTCATCTAATCATGTTTAGTTAGTAATATTTCTTTTCAGTTTTCTATTTTCTTTTGTTTTTGCGGAGCTGACCCCTGCAGGTATCTTTTCTGGATGGCGAATGCTGCAGCTTCATTTTAGCTTACACGCCAATCTTCTGGTGTGCTCATTTCTGAGCACTGGGTACTCTCTTTCCCCAGCCTTTCCTGATTTTCATGTCATATATTCTGTGGATTGTTTAGTTTAAGTCTGGGGGAGAGTAGTTTTGTTTACCCGCTCACGTGCACTATTGCACTGCATACTAGAAGATTTCATTTAAATTGTTGTTCATTTTCATTGCACACCACCGCACCCACTTGAGCACGTACTCGCCTGTATGCATGCTCTGTAGTGAATTTAATTCTTCTGCTTATTTGGGAAAGTCTAGGTGATGGCTTAGGACTATGTAGCAGAGTAAAATGTTGACTCTAGTAGTGCTCCTAGTCGAGTGCTCGGTTGCATAGAGATTTGTGTAGATTAGATTTCTTTTTATACTATGGTTTTATATTTTTCTCTATTAGTGTAAATGTTGTTTACTCTACTCAAATGGTGAATCCGGTGTGAATCAAACGGTAGCGTAGGGATGTGTGTAAACGATCGCTAGACTCGTATTGCTTGAGTCGGGAGAAAGGAGAATCTTTCTCGGTGGCAAGAACTTGCCCCAAGCGATTCTTGAAGCATTGGCATAGGATAGTTCTAGTGCGTGAGAATGACGTAGGCCATTATTTTGGCTCGGTTGAACTTTTTATTTCATGCCTATCGTCTACCCTTGCTAGCCCCTTTGTGCCTACCATTTTCTTGATTCAGCTCCACATTTATCTCACCAAAGCCTAAAAGACTAGCCTAGTCACACACCCAAATCTGAGCTTTAGTTGTAGTTTCATTTACATTTTGGGGGATGTTGATTGTGGTGTCTATTATGTGAATCTGTGGATGTGCTCATTTGAAAATTTTGCTGAAAGAAAAAAAAAGACAAGAAAAAGAAAGATAGAAAGAAAAATGAAAAAAAAAGAGAAGAAAGAAAAATGAGTTTTATTGAAAAATCATGTAGAAAAATTATGTATTGGGAGTAGGCGGTGCACACACCTATGTTGCAAAAGTTCAAGTCTGGGGGTGTGGTGCACTTGCATTCGATTTTGGTGCGCGGGTAGTTATTTTTAAAAGCTCATTTGGGTTATGTGTTTAAGCCATTTTGTTTATCATCGTTTACCTCACCGTAACCCAAGCCCCATCTCTAACCTAAAGTCCTACCGACTCACGCTATGAACCAATCTAGTGTCGTGGAGAGAATGTGACCGGGCAAGCCTATGGTCACCAACACCGATGGATTTCGGTGGAGTTTGTCCGGCATCCCAATCTTGAGCAATGCTCATCTCAGCGTTTAGTTTACTTTCTCCGTATGCATGACCGAACGATTCACTGTTGTTCACCATTTTGAGTAGTTGTAATATGCTTTTACTCTTTTAGAAATATATAGACTATTTATATAATCAGAAATCTTCTCTACCATTCTTCTTATGCACGTGAGCATGCGACTTCGCATGGTACTCTGTATTGTAGTTTTAAGCCATCTACTTTTCTTTCCCCGTTCGCATGGAATTTGTTTGCTCGGGATGCGCAAACAGGTAAGTCTAGGGGTGTGATGAGTCCTGATCATATACACTTTTATGGACTCATCTGGGCCATCTATTTAGTCTTTTCACTGCACTTTAGCCCTGTTTTAGCTCATATTGGTCATTCTATGCTAGGTGCACTTATAGGCCCTATTTGGTGTAATTTCGTATCTTTCTTTGTTATTAGTTTTCTTGCGATGTTAAGTCCCACTTTCAGTGGCTAGACTGGTGTCGTACGCTGGAACAGGTGTCGTGCAGGTGTTTCCGGTGCAATTTTGCATAGGAACACTGCGCACGATCACCGGTTCTATTGCGCACGACCACTGGTCGTGCGCCACTGATCGTGTGCACTTAACCCTTTTTTATGAGTTCTGTTTGGTGCAGTGTGCACGACCATCTACGCTAGTGCGCACGACCACCGGTCGTGCGCCACTGTTCGTGCGCGCTTATCATCAATTTCATGAGTTCTGTTTCAACCAGTGCGCACGACCACCTACGATAGTGCGCACGACCACCGGTCGTGCGCCACTGGTCGTGCGAACATGTTATTTCATAATTTCTGTATTTGCAGGTTCCGTCCAGGCAGAGCGCACGATCACCAAATTCTAGTGCGCACGACCAATGGTCGTGCGCCACTGACCGTGCGCACTGTTTATTCCAGCGCCTATAAATTCCGCTGCTCGCGATTTAGGTCAGAGACTCTGCATTTTTCCGCCGTTCTTCCGCTGTTCCGCGCCAGTTTCGCCCCTCCACCGCCGCCCACCATCTGGAGGTGCTCCGGGCTTGTTCTTCACGCCAATCTTGAGCCGGAGTTTCCTCTCGGCCTCCTCCTTCATCCAAGAGCTTCAAAGAGAGATCTAGCCGCCATCTCCATCGAGCAAGAGGAAGTTTGCAACCTCTACCGGATCGTGACACGAAGAAGACGGGTCCATTGGAGAGTCGTGACAGCTCTCTCTACCCCGGACGTAGTTGCGGACCGAGCTTGGACGCAGATTGACAACCCGGCGATTCCAACCGTGAATCTACAACGAGACTTCGGATTCGGTCGATTTCTTGCCTTATTCTTCTCTTATTGATGTGTATATGTTTTAGATCTCATTATTATGATGAAGTGACACTTGAATTAGTTATATTTACATATATATTTCATGTCTATGTGTTTGTGTAATTTATCTATTTGAGTTGCTTGAGGTGCGCCGCCGTCCATTTCCATTCCGCCGTCACGTTCGTGTGCCGCACTAGCAATTGCTAGTGGCGTGCTTGTCGAAGAGGTGCTTGCGACCCTCACTCCGCTAGCCTACTCGTCCATCCGCCTACCGAAGCGTGGCATCGCGGCCCGTATTCCATCCCGCTTAACGAAGTAGTGCGCTCAAGGCCTGCACAGTTCGATTCCGCTTGCCTACTCGTCCATCCGCCCTTTCGATGCAGCGCGCTCAAGGCCTGCCTAGTCTCCATCCCGCCAAGCGAAGCATTGCATAGTGGCATTGCATAGGAGTAGTTGATAGCTTTTATTTTATTTTCCAAAAGCCAACCCAACTCCCCCGCATTCCATCCGATTTAAGGACTACAATCTCAAGTCCTTCCTCGAAACCTAACTCCACCTTACTGTGTTCCTCAAGAGACCGACGCTCGGGGATTTTCCCCATTATTATTACTTGCGCGACCGGTGCACTTGCCGAATCATCGCATCAAATATTCATGAAGATCTATTATATTTTCAAATTTGAAATTGTCAGGGGATTCATTAAACCAGGGTTATCTTCAGTTCGCGGCGGTCTGAATGCTATAAGATCGCTGGATTATCATGAATAAAAGCCTGTTAAAAGGGGAGAATCCGGATCGCCAAGAATTCCTTAGTTTGCCTAAGAGCTCGTCAAATTCAGATCGCAGGGAAGTCGTCAAGATTCGGATTATCTCCAGTTTGTTCAAATCTCTTTAAGAAGCGGTCTGTATATTTTATGACCGGCGTGTTATTACAATGAAATACCTTGTTATTTCATCAAATGGTAATCTGAGGAATTGACAAGTTATGGTAAAATTTACTCTATTCGCGATCTGATTATACCGAGACCGCAGCACTATCTAATATAAAGCTCTGATTTTTCATCACTCTTCATTACCCTTGTTGAAAACAATCAACAGGGTCAAGCCTTGAAATATGGAATTATTAATTTAAAATCATCATTTCAACTATGGGTCAGATTGACAAAACTCAAGCATTGAGATCGAATGCTGAATCAATTTTTATGAGCATGACCGCATAAAATTTAAGTTGTGACCGATTTATCTAAATAGTAAGCAAAAACAGATACGAATGAAATTCAGTCAAACAAAACGGTTTTTCATTCATTTTTCAAAAATTACAATATCAGGCGCGGTCATTGACCGACGATTACATCATTTTTCTAAAAAAGGAAAAAGCTATTTCTTCTGTTTCTTTTTCTTGGGAGACCGCTCCTCTGATGAAGAAGTTGAGCTCTCTGAGGATTCGATGTCACTATCAGATTCCCTTGATCCAGAATCCGAGGCCGCTGCCGAGCTTGTCTCCTCGCCCTGGAAAACACTCCCACTAGGAGAAGTGTGATTGCTTTTATCTAGGCTCCCAACGACCTCGATAGATTCATCTTCGGTGGTCTCCGTGGTTTTCGATTCCTTAGCCTTTTTCTTCTCCTCTGCCTCTTCGATCATGTATGCGATCTCAGGAAAGAGATCAGCAAAAGATGTATCCTGGAAATCATCAGCGAGACCGCCTTTTTCGCGAAGAGTGGCAATCGTCTTGTTCGACGCATCTCTGACATGAGTATATAAAGATTTAAGGTAGTCGGGGTTATGGATATCATATGCGGTCTTCTTGAAACTCTGTAGAAAGAAAACGTATCAGATCGCAGCGGTCAAGGTAAGATAATATTCGAGATTGCACTTTCTTTGAATACTTACATCAAAATGATCTTGCAGACACTCTGCATGCTTCAGAGATGCGCGAAGAGATCGCCCCATATGATGATTCAAAACTGTGCTTCGGGCGGTCACCTGAGCGCATACATCAGGGAGATCGTCGATCCTAATCCTTAAAGCTTCATTAGCATTCTTTTTCCCATAAAGGGCAGAGGTGACCGCAAAAGCCTGATTTGAAAACCTCCCTCCCCAGAAAGGAAGATCGGTTGACACCTTCAGAGACTTTCCGGTCTCACCCCATCTCAGTAGAGGTTTTCCTCTGGTGTCTTTTACTTTCTTTCCAAAACCCAATAGGGGAAATGGTCCCTCCTCCAGATCGCCCTCCTCTGCGATCTCCTTCGCTTTTCTCTGGCGATCTTGCTTCATTCGCCTTTCGCGCTGGGTAAGGACTTCACCACTCGGCGTCACTGGGTCGACTTCTGGGATCGCAAAACTGGCTGTAAAAAGAAAATAGTTTAAAAGGGAAAATTCTAAATTCTATTAGAGAGATCGCATGAGATCACAAAAATTGCCGCTTACTTTCTTCCGGCAAGACCGCAGCAACCTCGGGCCAGATCGCCACGTAATGATTCAGATCGAATTGTTTCCCTGCCAGCCACTCCAAGACTGCAAGTTCCTCCTCAGAAACAAGTTTTTCTTTTCTAAATATCCTTTCTGCCCGCGGAAAAGGTCGGCTGGCGAGACCGCCAAGATCGCCCTCAAAAACCAGATACCTCTCAGTCCAGAGAGGAACTTTGTTAGGAAGATTTTGAACTTTTATTCCATTACAACATAAATACAGCAATCCTTTGAACTCTTCTTTATTCTGACCCTCTTTTAACACCTTGACGGAAAAAGTTCCTCGAAAGATCGACATTGTGAATTTTAACTTTACCGATCTCAAGTAGTTGATAAAGATACTCATCAGACCGATCGCGTTCGGGGGGATCTGAGCCAGAACGAGACCAAAATAGTCCATTATTTCTAACATTTCCCAAGGGACGGGAATTTGAAGACCATAGGTGAAGTGATCGATCGGGATAATATATCTGCCCTCATCCCCAGAGTTCAAGCCTTCACCTTTAAACAGAACTCTGATCGCGATCTTGTCGTCGATCTTATACTTTTCAATAAAGGAAGAGTATTCCTTCTCTGAAATTTGTCCATATTCGTGATCGGAGTCCAGGAAGATCTCAGCAGCCTTGGAACGCGCGGACACCATTTTCTGAGATCGCTGGAGTCAACAATCTAAAGAAAACTCAAGAAGAATAGAATTTTGATCCGGGAAAACAACTATTTATAGAAAGAGAAAGATGATTAGGAAATGATTGCACTTTGCAAGATCGCCCTGCAAGTTATTCAAATCGCCAAAAGCTACAAAGCCAATAAAGCTCATACAGAGATCGCAAAATACATTCTACAGCATAAAAACAGAATATCATAGAACAACATTAAGTATATTTTACAGACCCAAGAGAAAAAATAGCATTGTTTCTAAGAGATCGCTAAATACAAAAATAAAAGCTGCGATCTCTTTTTATCTGGTCCTTTCTTCTTCCAACGAATGCCGCCACGTCCTGCATTTCGTTGACCGCAGTCCATGCAGATGCTAGACTGTGATTGGCCACCATGGCAGCCCTATGGATTTTAGACATCTCGCGATCTACTTGCTCCATAGGGATTACCACAATATCCGACGATCTATTATCTGGGTGACCGCTGGAAGGACCTGCCTTCATTGACATTTGAGGGCCACCCCGAAGGATAGCGATCTCAGTAGCAAGTGCAGCAGCCTTCACTCGATAGTATTCGGCATCTTTTTCGGCCTTTCTAAGTTTTTCTTCATATCCTCCCCGAATCTGCTTTTCTTTGACTTCAAAATTTGCGGTCTGGATTCGGAGGCGGTCTTCAAGCGCACGTTCGCGATCTCGCATAGCCCTTACATCGTTAAGCATCGGGCCGAGGAGATCGGCGAACTCTGGAGGAATTAAGACCTTCCTTGGAATTTCACCTTCCTCAGAAACTGAATTCATATTCTCGTCTGCGATCAGGAGAAAAACAGTCAAAAATCAGAAATTGTTTTCAGAAGAAAAGGAAAGATTTTATGTGAAATACTTGACAGAGTGGCGAGACCGCAGTCAAGTAAAGTCTTTTCAACATCTTTTGAGACCGCAGTATCAGTCGTCAACAAAAGGCGGTCAGATCCCCTTAAGCATTCTAGGTTGATTTTTTCTAATTGTCTCTTTTGTGACCGCTCGCCTTCCTTCCTTCTTCTTTTTAACTCAGCATTACTAACAAGGATATCTTCAGTTTCAATAATGAAAATCTTAGGTCGCTTCCTAGGAGATGCGGGGCGAAAAGCAAGTTTCGGAAGTGAATCAATCGGTCTCACGACCATTTTCGCCTTACTAGTCTTAATGAAGTCCAACGCAGCTGCGCGGTCTGCCGCTCCTACATCCAGCTTCTCGCCCATTTCAAAAAAAATATCGCCGCGTTCACTAGACGTTGCGGTCTCATTCTTCTCCTTTCCCTTTTTGTTTGTGGCCACCTCTCCAGCAATCTTCTTCTTCTTCTTCTCCTTCTTATCCTTTTTCTTCTCAGCGGCTAGAGCCCGCTCCTTTTCTCTCTTTTCTTTCTCGGTAGCCATGGAGGTCACCTCTTTTTCTTTCCTCCCCCTCTCTTCTTTTGCGATCTCCTCCTGTTTTCTCTTCTCTTCTTCTCTCTTCTTCAAACCTTCAGTGACCGCCGCAAGCCTGGCGATCTCATTTTCTTTTTCTTTTCTTTCTTCTTCTTCTTTCCTTTTTCTTTCCTCTTCCTCTTTCCTTAGTCTCTTCCCTTCTTCTTGCCTTTTTCTCTCTACTTCCTTTCTCCTCTCCTCTTCTTCCTTCCTCTTCTTCTCCTCCTCTCCTTTCTTCTTCCTTTCTTCTTCTTTTCTTCTTTCTTCTTCAGCAACCTCTTCCTCAGCGATCACTCGAAGTCGTTCAACTTCAAAAGGATCCATTGACTGTAATAATCAAGGAAAATTTAATAGAAAAATCGATCTTAAAATAAATATAAAATTCGATCACTTACGCTTGAAGTATTCTCAACAAGGTTATCTTCTGAAAGATAAGTCTGAAGATCGATGTCCCCGGCGATCACAGCTTGTCCATCAATTTTCATCCTCTTAGCAGTCTAATCAGGAGAGCTTGCTTCTTTTCTTTTCAAGTCTCTAACGACTTTTTCTTTATCAGCGATCTAACTTCTAATATTCTCAGCTGAAGTTTTCATCTGCTGCATAGCAGCTTTGATCGATTCTACGGAGGCGATCTCTCCAGAACGTTCATTGGGCTGGTTGGCCACTTCCAGTGTCGTCTTAACCACAGCTTCTGTGATCGTTAAATCAACGATACCCTTCGAAGCAGGATCACTCTTCTTCTTTGAACCTTTGATCGATTTTTCCTTACCTGAACTAACGGACTTCTTCGAGATGACTTTCTTTGTTTTGGATACAGATCTTGGCGACTTTCGGGATTGTGCTGACACTTTCATCAAGTCTAAAGCATCCATCCTAGGAAAAGTTTTTTTTTTCACGGTCTCAATAAACAGTGATCGCTCGAGGATCGGAGTCTCTCAATATTTTGAAATTTGAAGATCTGAGGTGGTATTTATAGACCAAGCAGCATTTATGACAGTCGCGGTCTCGGCGGTCATATTACATTTTCGAAATTCCAAGTGCAACTTAAAAATGTGCGGGGATTATGTTTTGCCCGGGAAGCCCGCGGTCTCATCTTACAGGGAAAAATGGCGGTATCAGCGGTCTCCCTTTTTCGTGATCGCCCAGATCGCAAGCCATCCGCCCTGCCAGTTTTTCTAAGTCTCAAGCGGTCTAAGTCAAGCGAGATCGGCGGCCCAGGCGATCTGAACACTTTCTCGATTTTTGCTATTTGCACCCCTTCTCCCTGCCCTGGCTCTCCTTTATCCCGGGCAGCCCGTAGTTTTCAGTTCTGCCCATTTGGGTACCCCCTCGTCTATAAATAGAGGGTTAGGGGTACCAGAAAGAGGACTTTTGGCTCCGAGGCTCCAGCTTACAACCTGTGTAAGCGGTCTCATTTTTGCGTGATCGCCATTTCATGATCGTTTTTCTTTTTCCCAGCATCTTCTGTCTTAGTAACCTGCACTTCGCAGTTTTCTCTCATCCCCCTTAGTGTGAATTTTGGAGGTACCATTTTTGGCACCAACATCGTTGGTCGTGCGTGAACAAATCGCACGGGCGGCGCAGCGTCTTCTCTAAGCCATATTTTATCCGTTAATATCGCACGTTCTGCGCACGATCGTGCGTTCGCCCGTGCGTGACCAATTTCCAGCCCGTTTCCTATAAAAAGCAGGAATCGAGGCAGTCAACAGAAAGGATGACCAGGAGCGATTCAGAGAGCTGGAAATCCCTTCCTTCCCGCTGCTCTTGAGGGCTGAAGGATTCCCCTTCAAGCATTCCTCGCCAAGGAGACCGGAAGCGCTGAAGATCGTAGGAGCGGTGACAGCCTCCTTCGAGCCAAGCTCACCATCTGAGGGCCGAGTCCGGAGAGAGCCCGACAACCTCTCATTCCGGACGTGAACCCAAGACGTGACTTCTTCTTTCTGGTCCTCTCTAACCTTGAATGCTTATACTTCATTTTTGTGTTGTATGAATAATTGTTAAGTAAATCTTAAGGATTATTGCTTTCGTTCATATGCTCTATTGTTGTGGTGGCATGAATAGCCCTTTTGTTCCTAGTGATTTTCTGAGTTACGTTGTGGGTGAAGCCACTAGCAATTGCTAGTGGTGATGTTTTGAGAAGAGGTGTGTGCGACCCTCAACCGTCATAGTGATTTCCCGTCCACTCGCCTTCCGAAGCACGACATCGCGGCCGTTGCACCCATCTTGCCGTGCGAAGCGGAGTTTTGAGCCGCATCTTTCTTCATTCTGCGATAGCGTAGGAAACCAAATCAAACCCCCCGTTGTTACTTATTAATCCTTTTAACTGATTTCCTGTTTAGAGCAAGTCGTACTACCCAACTTGCGGTCCTTTGAGAACGATATTCGGGGAGTCCCTCCGTATTTTATTACTTGAGGAGTGGAGCAGGTTTTCAGAAGAAAAGAAATTTTTGCTGAGTCAATTCGTCGAGATGTCCCGTGAAGTTCCGATGAATCTCGACGAATCCAGAGAGAAGCCAAATTTCTAGTTTGAAGAAGAAATTTCTGCGGCTAAGTCTATTCGTCGAATGTTCTCATGAACTCCCGACGAATATCGACGAACGCAGACAGAAGCCAAAAAGGCAGGCTTGTGAAGGAAAATGTGCGGCTAAGTCAATTCGTCGAATGTTCTCGAGAACTCCCGATGAATTCCGACGAATGAAAACAGAAGACACTTTTCAAGCTTTGATACCAATTGAAAGAAATCGTTGTCTACCTAAATCACCTAGAGGGGGGTGAATAGGTGATCTCTACCTAAATCAATAGAATTTTTAGGATGCCCGATGTAGAATCTGAAGAACTGTATGTTGAAGATATCGTAAGAGCCAAAAGGTTCTGTGGCATTAATGATGAAGGTTCAAAAATAAGGAGAAAGTTTATGAATGATGGAGGCAAGCTGCTTTGTGATATTATAGGAAAGGTATTACTTTGTAAAGAAGGTTCTCATGACTACTTCTCTGAGGAAGCTTTTAAGATTCATACAGCCATCATCTGTAGAAATAACTTCAACTTTGGTGAAGTTATTTTTGAGAAGATCAAGGAAAGCTTTCAGACACAAAATTTTGGAAGGATTATCAGTTTGCTTCTGCATGGATGTAATCCAGATTTGTTCAATCTCGGAAGAGGTACCCCACTCCATCACACCAAGAAAATCACCTCTTCTATTTTCTCAAAATGGGAAAGAGTTATTTCAAAGGGTGGAGTAAAGAATGTTGCTGGTGTTGATGAGGCATCTTTGCTGAATAATGATAGAACTCTTGAAGAAGGTCAACCCTCAAGGGGAAGTGGACCTAGTCTAGCTCCTGATCAGGGAAGAGGTGAACATGTTGAGGGGGAGTTTCCAACCCCAAGAGACAATGTTGAAAGTGGTGCTGCTACAAAAGAAATTCCTCCCAGTGAAGCTGATCAAGTTCCTGTTGATCCAGTTAATACTGCTGTCCCTGATGTTGTTCATGACCTGGAGGGTCAAGGGAAATTTGCTGATATAGATGAAGCTGCTATGCTAGAAGAATCAAGGAGATCACCTGCAGTGTTTGTTTCTAATTCAGAAGATAATGAAGACTTGCCAGATCCTGCATATGTCCATTCTGAGAAATCTGATTCAATAGAGAAGGGCAGTTTTGGTGATCAGTTGGAGTTTGACAAGAGGATGTCTTTGACTGAGGGGGAGAAAGAACAGGAAGACATATTCATGGGAGAATCTACAGTTCCTCAGGTTCTTCCTTCTGTGTTGCTCTTG
The DNA here is from genome assembly GCA_033032865.1 of Dactylorhiza incarnata. Classification (NCBI taxonomy): domain Eukaryota; kingdom Viridiplantae; phylum Streptophyta; class Magnoliopsida; order Asparagales; family Orchidaceae; genus Dactylorhiza; species Dactylorhiza incarnata. The sequence continues at coordinate 12,822,401 of JAWHQI010000015.1, forward strand.
CCCCCACTAGAAAGTCTTGTTAGAAAATCTCCAAGAGTAACTGTGCTTGATAAACAAGCATAGTCTACCAGTTTTGTAGCTGATAGAGCCTTTCCTGAAGATTTTGAATCTGGAGAGAGCTCTTAATCTTCTCTGCTGAAGTCTATTGCAGGTTTGTTGCAAGCTCAGACTGAGCATTTTGATAAGTCTATCAAGAAAGTCTATCAGAAGATTGATACTGTTGATAGTGCCTTGAGGCAGGAAATGACTGAAATGAGGCATGAAATGGGCAAATTCAAAAGTGATCAAGAAGCCTGGATGAAAAAGGCAGGAAAGGCATTGGACCACACAAACAAGGGAGTTGGGCATGTTCTAAATAACTTGCATCAGGTTGCTGAAGATGTTCTTCATCTGAATACTGCTCAAACAGCTCTCAGAGTTTCTCATGATCAAGGGCTTAATTTTCTGGATGATCAAGTTGAAAGGCAACTTGCCAAACTCTATACCCTCCTACATGAAGATGTCATAAAGGGGGAGGAGAGTATTGTGTCTAAGATAGAGGAGAGTGCTAGTAAAGTGAATGATTTGGATGGTAAAGTGAATGATTTGGATGGAAATGTATTTTCAAAAGGAATTGACAAAAGGAAAATGCGCGGCTAAGTGTATAATTTTGTGTTAAGATAAACATTGAGTTTTTCTTTAAATATTACTGCCTGATTAGTGCTCTTCTTATTCATTATATTTTCTGTACAATTCAACTTAGTGCATAGGGTTATGACATCTTCAAATAGGGGGAGATTGTTGGGTATTGTATCCACAATTACCTGGATTTGAAGATGTCACCTAGTGAACTAAATTGAATTGAGTGTATTTGATGATCTCTATTTAGATGTGTTATGACAGGTCTTAATGCTAAGTGCACACCAAAGTCAGGTTGCAATGGATCACCAAACACAGTTCTAGACAATGTAATCCCTCATTGTGTAGAACAAAGTGTTGGTCCATGTGTAATCACTCTATTGGGGTGTACTTCATATACTCAAAACTGAAGGTTTTCAAGTTTGAGGAGTGGAGCAGGTTTTCAGAAGAAAAGAAATTTTTGCTGAGTCAATTCGTCGAGATGTCTCGTGAAGTTCCGATGAATCTCGACGAATCCAGACAGAAGCCAAATTTCTAGTTTGAAGAAGAAATTTCTGCGGCTAAGTCTATTCATCGAATATTCTCATGAACTCCCGACGAATATCGACGAACGCAGACAGAAGCCAAAAGACAGGCTTATTTAGGAAAATGTGTGGCTATGTCAATTCGTCGAATGTTCTCAAGAACTCCCGACGAATTCCGACGAATGAAAACAGAAGACAGTTTTCAAGCTTTGATCAGTATTTTTCAATGGGTAAGTCAATTCGTCGAATGTTCACGTAAAGTCTTGACGAATGACGGACAGGCGGATTTCAAATTTACGTTTCATTTTTGAAATTTAGGGTTGGCCGCCATGTACAGTACACGTGGCGACCTCTCCTTGTTTGTCGCCCGAGCTGTTGGAGGTCTCCTTATAAATAGTCTTTTATTTTAGGGCAAATACTAGATATCTCTCGATTGTTAAAGAAAAGGGAAGCCAGCCATTTTCTTTCTTGCTTGCTGAACAAGTTTCTGAAATCTAAAGTGCGCCGCTCAAGACTCGTTCTTCAGTGTTGCTAGAGATTTCTCAGATAAGAAGGCCTTTGATCTAGTTGCTGCTCTCTATATTGAAGATCTTTTCAAATTAATCAAAGGGCCTACTCAGATTAGGTTTGCCGATTCTTTATTCTTCCTAATCCTTGAAAATTCAAGCTTTCACTCTAAAGGAAGAAGAAGATTCAGTCCCTCCAGATCTGAAGTCAATCTCTATTGAGATTCAAGAGAAGTTTCATTTCAAACTTTATTTAATTTCTGTAGGAGTTTTTACTCCGAGTTATTTTTGTAGGAGTTGTTTACTCCGAGTTGTAGAGGTTGTTCTCAGAGTTTGTAGGAGCCGTTGTCTCCGAGTGTAGGATTTGTTGATAAATCCGAGTTTTGGTGAAGTTGCCGACGCTAGCCCGAAGTGCTAGATAGGCGGAGCGGGAGAGAGGAGTACCCACCCTTGGGGAACCTCTATAAATCTTGTGTCTCTGTGCTGTGATTTTTTTTTTGTGTTTGTGCAAAATTTTTTATTCCGCAATCGCAGTAGAGATCACCTATTCACCCCCTCTAGGTGATTTAGGTAGACAACGATTTCTTTCAGCTATTCTCAAAAGCGGGAGTTTGTTGGAACATGCATTCTGCATTTCCCAGGTTTGATAATAATAAATCCCAAACTGTATTTGATCATCACTATTTTGGGTATAGTGTGCAGATTTACAGGTATCGTTGTTTTGGGAGAGAAGGAAAAATCTCTGGCAGTTACTACCAGCGTTAGAGTTAATGCTGGGAGCTAGCTATGTCGACTAGAAGAATGCGTATGTCGACTAGACTACTTATGTCGACTATACCGCTTATGTCGACTAGAAGATTACTTATGTCACTATTGCAAGAGTTAATAATACCACCGGGCGCTAGCTATGTCGACTGGAAGGAAAAATCAACGAGACAGCTTATGTTGACTGGAAGGAATAATTGACAAGACTAGTCATATTGACTACCATCGCGCGTTACTGCTAACACATCGCGCTACCTAGATGTACACGCTAGTAATGTAACACCCCAAATTACAGTTATGCATTTCTCGAGAAATCAACGAGTCAGGATTGATTTCTCAAGAAATCAATTGAGCAGGTAAGGTAACTTCTTGAGAGATCCTTTCAGGATTTGTTCTTCTCGAGAGTTTAATAGTAATAATACTTCTCGAGAAATCAATAGTAGAAGTTAATCTTCTCGGGAAAACTTAAGCGCAGGCAGGACAAGTTCTCGGGAAATTAGAATTTGCCTTTTCGTGGAAATTCGTCGAACGTCGTTCGACATTCGTCGAACGCAGTTTTGCTGCCATTTGTCGAGCGTAGCTTTACTCGACATTCGTCGAACGCCGTTCGACATTCGTCGAACGCAGTTTTGCTGCCATTTATCGAGCACAGCTTTACTGAAATTCGTCGAACGCCGTTCAACATTCGTCGAACGCAGGCAGATTCTTTGTTTTGCGGAATTTCAGACCCGTAACTTTTTAATCCTGGCCGTCTGCTCCAGGGCTTTAAATCCAAAGGCTGAGATTTATTTCTGCCTTTATTTAGGGTTGGTGCACAGGTGTATATATACCCTCTTTTATGCCTAAACCTTATTCTCGATTATCTTTGCGGAAGACGGAAGCCGAGTGGAAATCAGCGACATCAAGGAAGAAGAAGGAGTGCCTTCTGCCATTGAACGAGCTTCGGAGCTCCGATTCGCGAGCCATTTTCAGATCTGGAAAGTGTAGGCCGTTCCGAAACTTTCTATCCGATTGAAATCTCAGATCCATGGCGAAGAAGAAAGCTCCAAGGGTAACGATTCTTTCTCTCGGTCGTTGGACGTGTTTTTGTCCTCTCATTCCTTTTTCTATGCTTGCGTGAGGAATCCCTTCCACCAAATGGGTGAAGTGTAGGATTTACTCTAGTTCTTCGAAACTCCGGGTCGATTGTGTCCGTCCCCGACATATTGCATTTAGAAATCCGGTAGTCGTGCGGATTTAGGCATTTTGTGTGTAGCCTATTCGTGGCCGTGATACCGGATCGGTGATACTTGGATTGCGACGTTGCATTTAGGTTAGGCCTAGAATGCGTGCAGGAGAATGCCTCCGTGGGAACTTCTATTATGTTGCGGGATTTGAGTTTTAGGTGCCTTTCGAGAACCTAACGGAAGCCCCTTGCTTGGGTGGTTGAATGCAAACCTTCACCACGCGATTTGAAGTGGAGTGACTTGTACCTCCTTCGTTAATTATTTGTGAAGCCTAGGTCCTCGTGAATGGATTAGGTGCGTAACTTATATTTTGTGTGGCACTTGCAAGTGCTAAACCCTTACGGGCCGAGCTAAAGTCGTACCCACGTCGTGCGATAGATCGCGACGATTAGAGCACGGGCAAAGCTGAACCGAACCCGTTTCCATGCAGATCGGTGAGAGGTCCCTACCTCTCGTAAAGCCATGTGATCATGGGAGAGGTCGTGGAAGGTGTCTTACCTAGACCGACCAAATGCTCTTTTACCCACCTAAGGCTATGTCCTTAGGGTGGAATGTTTGTGATGATTTGAGGTTATGTTAGCCTCATGCGGTTGCTTAGGCGGTTGTGGAGAACCTTGGGGTGAACCCGACCAACATCATGTGCATACCTAGGTTCCCCTTTTACTTGATGCTCAACCTAGAAGATTGATTGTGCTTGAAACCTCACCTTGTGTAGTTTGCACTTTCCTTATATTATTACATGTTGCCAGTACGGCTTGTTTGCAGGGAAGAAGTTCCTCCACCCCGAAAAAGGGGTGGGGTCGTTATAATTTGGTCAGCAGTGCTGACCGTTGCTTTATTTGCCACCTCTTGGTGGAATGTTCTGATGCAGGAGAAGGCAAGCCTAGCGGGAAATAACGGGTGGTGGCCCTTTGCGGAGTTGGCCCTCGAAGGCCAGCCTCTTTTCTGCTTTTCATGTTTTGTTGGCCTGCGCGCCGATGTATGTTTTGAGTTTAGTACATTTGGTAAATGTACGGCCTTAAGGCCGTAACTCTACACTTTATTGTTTCATTCCTGTGATAGTGGACTATTCTAAAAGAAATGTTAAATCTTTATGCTTCCACTTATGTTTAGTACTCTGGGGTAGTTCTTTTCTGTATATCTCCTTTTAACGCCTAGCTAGTGTGGTTAGTATTGCGTGGGGTCCCGTACGGACCTACTGTTATATTATTTCTACTGGCAGGGTGTTACAATTTGGTATTGGACTTAGGGCATCGATCCGTAGTTTAGCGAATTCGGGACGAATTCCTTTTAAGGGGTGGTGTGCACGGGATGTGCATTCACCTAAAACGACAAAAAACTAATAAGAATGTCCACTTAGGAATGGAAAAACAAACTTGTTTGCGGAACCTGAGCGCTCCATGATTGTTGTTTGCTATGTTTTCGGTCACTAAATTGTGTATTGCACGATTATAGGTGACTAGGAGTGCTGCGGGGCAGTCTCGGCCCCGTAACACCGCTGAAAGTAGTGCGTCGGCTGAGGTGCCAGCGACCACTGCTCTAGATGAGATGATCAGGTTAATCGCTGAAGCGGTCTTAGCAATGATCAACACTCAACCTCAAAGGCTTGCACAGCATGCTATGCCTACTACGGATGTGGCCCCGGTGGCAGCTGCCACAGTGGAACCTGCAGTGGAACCTAGGGTGGAGATCCCTGTACCAATCGCTGCAGTGGAACCTGCGGTGGATCCAAGGGTGGAATGTCGAGTAGAGCGGGTAGTTGTTGCGCAGCGCGTGATCAACAACTTCAACACTTTCTAAGTTTCCATCCTCCAACCTTTTCGGGGACTGGATCCCCAACGGAGGCGGAGGACTGGCTGTCAACAGTTAGAAAAACTTTAAAGGTGACAGCAACGGAAGAAGCTATGATGGTCACCCTAGCCACCTTTCTCCTTAACGGAGAAGCAGAGCTTTGGTGGGCCGAACAGGAAGCGCATTTGTTTGAAGGTAAGGATATTACCGAGATCTCTTTGGCGGAGTTCTCAAAGTCGTTTCTTCAGAGATATATTCCCTCTGCCCAACGGATTGCATTGCAGAACCAGTTTTTAAAGTTAACTCAAGGCGATAGCTCGGTGGACGAGTACTTGCATGAGTTCACTAGGTTGGGCCGCTATGCGGGGTTTTTGGTGGAAGATGAGGAAATGAAGACGAACAAGTTTTATGAAGGTCTTTGAGATGAGTTGAGGCTGCTCCTTGCAGGCCCAATGACATTTGGCTTCTATGTGATGGTGCAAAGTGCCAGATCTCTGGAGTTGGACATGAAGAGAGTGCAAGCAAAGGACGTGGCAAAGAAACCTGAATTTCATGCGTCGGCCTCTCAATCCAAATCTGAGTTCAGGAGGAACAAGAGGAACTTCAAGATTGCGGAACCAACTCGCTCAATTGTGTCAGGAGCTACAACTGCACGTGGTCCAATTACATGTTTCACTTGCGAAAAGGTGGGACACAAAGCACGTGTGTGTCGCAAGGTTCCCCCGAGGCCAGAGAACCGAGCGATGGACTATGCTCATGCTACGAGTCATACGGAAAAGGGCAAAGCTACGAAGTCTTCTGCTTCCCAGCACATTCCGACCCAGCCGAGAGTCTACTCGCTTGGCCAGCAAGAAGCCATACGACAAACTGATGTTGTCACATGTATGGTTTAGAAGTTAGCTTTTACAGCTATTTTTGATTGTTACTGTTGTGCTACTTTATGTTTGATTCGTCTGCAATTAGGTTTCGTCCTAATTTTTCAACTATCTGGCGAGAGCTCTATTTGATACGGGTGCATCGCACTCTTTTCTGTCTGAGGACTTCGTGGTGCGAATCGGAGTGTCGTCTACCTTAGTAGAGGATAGATTGGAAGTTGTGCTACCCAATGGATCTCGCATGGGTGCGGATAGGAAGAGTCGTGTGAAGGTGCAAAATGGAAATCAAGACTTCGACTTGGAAGCATCGTTATTACCGCTAGCTGAATTTGACGTGATCTTCGGCATGGACTGGCTCTCGGAGCAGCGAGCATGCATCGATTGCAATTCAAAGGAGATCACTCTGAGAAAGAACACCGGAGACGAAACCACGTTCGCGGGTATGCGAGGAGCGAGCAAGACGCTGATGTCTGATCTCCAGGTGGTTATGGCGGTGAAAAGGGCGCGGAGTTGTTCTTCACCTTGTTGAAGGCTTCGGAGCCAAAGCGCAGTTTGAGTGATGTCCCAGTTGTAGCGGAGTATGCCGATGTGTTTCCTAACGAACTCCCTAGGGCTCCGCCTCAGCGAGAGATTGATTTCTGTATTGAGCTGGTGCCAGGTGCCAAGCCTGTAGCACGCTCACCGTACCAAATAGTGCCAAAGAAATTGGCAGAGCTGAAGGTTCAGTTGCAAGAGCTACTAGAGCAAGGCTATGTATGTCCAAGTTCTTCGCCTTGGAGTGCACCGGTCCTCTTTGTGAAAAAGAAGGATGGGAGCTTGCATCTATGTATTGATTATCGAGAGTTGAATAAGCTGACCGAAAAGAACCGTTATCCGATTCCGAGAATCGATGACTTATTCGACCAGCTGGATGGGTTGACAGTATACTCTAAGCTTGACTTAAGGTCCGGCTACTATCAGCTTCGTATTAGGGAGTGTGATATTCCAAAGACAACGTTCAGTACCCGGTTTGGGCATTATGAGTTCACGGTTATGCCGTTCGGTCTGTCTAATGCACCGTCGGTATTCATGGACTTAATGAATAGAATGCTCCGAGAGTATTTGGATCAATTTGTGATCGTCTTCATCGACGACATTTTGGTATACTCTCAGTCGGAAGAGGAGCATGCAGAGCATCTGCGCGCAGTTTTGAGCACCCTGAGGAGGAGTCAACTATATGCCAAGTTCTCCAAGTGCGAGTTTTGGCTATCGTCAGTAGCATTCCTGGGTCATGTTGTTAGTGGGGAAGGAATAACAGTCGATCCTTCGAAAATAGAAGAAATCCGAGCTTGGCCTGTGTTGAAAGACGTAACGGAAGTCCGAAGTTTCTTAGGACTTGCCGGCTATTATAGGCGCTTTGTGGAAAACCTCTCGAGGATTGCACTTCCTCTCACTAAACTAACTAGGAAAGATCATAAGTTCGTTTGGTCGCCCGAGTGCGCATGAGCTTTTTAGGAGCTGAAGAGCCGTCTGACCACGGCGCCCATTCTATGCTCGCCATGTGGTGCAGAAGGTTACGAAATATATAGCGACGCCTCGGGGAGTGGCTTGGGTTGCGTTCTAGTGCAGTTCGGGAATGTACTTGCCTATGGCTCCCGTTAGTTAAAGGTACATGAGAGGAATTACCCGGTCCAAGATTTGAAGCTAGCGGTCGTGATATTTGCTCTTAAACTTTGGAGGCACTACTTGTATGGCGTGAAGATCGACATCTTTACGGAGCACAAAAGCCTAAAGTACCTGCTTGATCAAAAGGAGTTGAATATGCGTCAAAGGAGGTGGATGGAGTTCGTTGGGGACTACACCTTCGACATTCGATAAACTCCTGGGAAAGGAAACGTGGTTGCGGACGCGTTGAGTCGTCGGGCTCCTGCACAGGCAAACTGGATTTTGATCCATGATGAGCGTCTAATCCGGGAGCTAGAAGCCTTGGAGATCATTTGTGTCGATAGAAGAGCGTCTCCTTCAGCATGTTTGAACTGGACGGAGGTTCAATACGACCTGGCCGACCAAGTTCGACAAGCTTTGGAGCTGGATTCGAGCATGCAGCGTTATAAAGCGGAGACCGTGGATGGGTCAAACGCTGATTTCTCCTTCGAAGATGATCTTATGTGGAAGAATGCCAGATTGTGCGTCCCAAAAGTTGGTACATTGCGGGCAGAATTGATGTACGAGGCTCATCATACCAAGTACTCGATCCATCCGGGGAGCACAAAAATGTACATGGATTTGAAGAAACTCTTTTGCTGGCCAGGAATGAAGAAAGACATTGCACTCTACGTGGCCAAGTGTCACACTTGCGCGTTGGTGAAGGTTGAATGTCAAAGACCTGGTGGGTTTCTAAAGTCTTTACCGATCCCGGAATGGAAGTTCAATGATATTTCGATGGATTTCGTGCACGGGTTGCCGAAATCGCAACATGGAAACGACGCCATCTGGGTGATCGTAGATCGATTGACGAAAGTTTCGTACTTTATTCCGAACCAGAAAGACGACTCTGTGGAAAAGCTAGCAAACTTATACGTTGATAATATCGTACGGTTGCACGGGATTCCCCGTAGCATCGTGAATGATCGTGATGGGCGTTTCACATCAAACGATTGGAGGCTGATTCATAAATCCTTGGGTACCAAGCTAAAATTTAGCACGGCCTTCCACCCGCAAACGGATGGACAGACCGAAAGGACCAATAGGACGATGGAAGACATGCTAAGGATGTGCGCCCTGGACTTCGGAAAAAGATGGGAAGATCACCTCTATATGATTGAGTTTGCCTACAACAACAGCTACCAAGCTAGTATAAAGATGGCACCTTTCGAGGCTCTTTATGGTAGAAAATGTCGTACACCGTTGGCTTGGGCTGAAATGGGCGACACAAAGTTGTTAAAATGCAAGGACGTGGATGAAGCAAATAAATCAATCCGGGCAATACGAGAGCGGTTTCTCATTGCCCAGGATAGGCAGGAAAAATACTACAATGCAAATCACCGGAACGTCGAGTTCACCGTTGGTGATTGGGTTTACCTGAAGATCAAACCGTTCAAAGGAGTATCGAGGATCCGACGCTTGAAAAAGCTAAGTCCGAGGTATTTAGGACCGTTTGAGATCTTGGAGCGCATTGGGGAAGCTGCCTACCAGCTTTCTCTATCTTCGGAGCTGAGCGGGCTGCATGATGTATTTCATATCTCTGTGTTGCGGAAGGCTGTCAAAGAGCCTAGTTCTGTAGTTGCGGTCAATGAAGTGTCAGTAGATGGTGGGATAACAACGGAAGTCAAGCCCATTCGCATCGAAGACACCGAAGTAAAGCAGTTGCGGAACAAAACCATTCAGATGGAAAGGTCCGTTGGAATAATTTTGGTCGTGAGGAGCTTTCTTGGGAGCGGGAGCAAACCATGCGAGATGATTTCCCCGAATTGTTACGTTAAGGTACAAGTTATTTATGTATCTTTTGTTTAGATGCACTGTTAGAATTTCGGGACGAAATTCCTTAAAGGAGGGGAGATTTGTAACACCCCAAATTACAGTTATGCATTTCTCGAGAAATTAACAAGTTAGAATTGATTTCTCGAGAAATCAATTGAGCAGGTAAGGTAACTTCTGGAGAGATCCTTGAGCAGGATTTGTTCTTCCCGAGAGTTTAATAGTAATAATACTTCTCGAGAAATCAGGATTGATTTCTCGAAAAATCAATAGTAGAAGTTAAGCTTTTCGGGAAAACTTAAGCGCAGGCAGGACAAGTTCTCGGGAAATTAGAATTTGCCTTTTCGTGGAAATTCGTCGAACGTCGTTCGACATTCGTCGAACGCCGTTCAACATTCGTCGAATGCAGTTTTGCTGCCATTTGTCGAGCGCAGCTTTCCTCGACATTCGTCGAACGCCGTTCGACATTCGTCGAACGCAGTTTTGCTGCCATTTGTCGAGCGCAGCTTTACTGAAATTCGTCGAACGTCGTTCAACATTCGTCGAACGCAGGCAGATTCTTTGTTTTGCGGAATTTCAGACCCGTAACTTCTTAATCCTGGCCGTCTGCTCCAGGGCTTTAAATCCAAAGGCTGATATTTATTTCTGCCTTTATTTAGGGTTGGTGCAGAGGTGTATATATACCCTCTTTTATGCCTAAACCTTATTCTCGATTATCTTTGTGGAAGACGGAAGTCGAGTGGAAATCAGCGACAGTAAGGAAGAAGAAGGAGTGCCTTCTGCCATTGAAGGAGCTTCGGAGCTCCGATTCGCGAGCCGTTTTCAGATCTGGAAAGTGTAGGACGTTCCGAAACTTTCTATCCGATTGAAATCTCAGATCCATGGCAAAGAAGAAAGCTCCAAGGGTAACGATTCTTTCTCCCGGTCGTTGGATGTGTTTTTGTCCTCCCATTCCTTTTTCTATGCTTGCGTGAGGAATCCCTTCCACCAAATGGGTGAAGTGTAGGATTTCCTCTAGTTCTTCGGAACTCCGGGTCGATTGTGTCCGTCCCTGACATATTGCATTTAGAAATCTTGTTGTCATGCGGATTTAGGCATTTTGTGTGAAGCCTATTCGTGGCCGTGAACCCAGATTGGTGATGCTTGGATTGCGACATTGCATTTAGGTTAGGCCTAGAGTGCGTGCCAGAGAATGCCTCCGTGGGAACTTCTATTTTGTTGCGGGATTTGAGTTTTAGGTGCCTTTAGAGAACCTAACGGAAGCCCCTTGCTTGGGTGGTTGAATGCAAATCTTCACCACGCGATTTGATGTGGAGTGACTTGTACCTCCTTCGTTAATTATTTGTGAAGCCTAGGTCCTCGTAAATGGATTAGGTGCGTAACTTATGTTTTGTGTGGCACTTGCAAGTGCTAAACCCTTACGGGCCGAGGTAAAGCCGTACCCGCGTCGTGCGATAGATCGCGACGATTAGAGCACGGGCAAAGCTGAACCGAACCCGTTTCCATGTAGATCGGTGAGAGGTCCATACCTCTCGTAAAGCCGTGTGATCATGGGAGAGGTCGTGGAAGGTGTCTTACCTAGACTGACCAAAAGCTCTTTTACCCACCTAAGGCTATGTCCTTAGGGTGGAATGTTTGTGATGATTTGATGTTATGTTAGCCTCATGTTGTTGCTTAGGCGGTTGCGGGGAACCTTCGGGTGAACCCGACCAACATCATGTGCATACTTAGGTTCCCCTTTTACTTGATGCTCAACCTAGAAGATTGATTGTGCTTGAAACCTCACCTTGTGTAGTTTGCACTTTCCTTATATTATTACATGTTGCCAGTACGGCTTGTTTGTAGGGAAGAAGCTCCGCCACCTTGAAAAAGTGGTGGGGTCGTTATAATTTGGTCAGCTGTGCTGACCGTTGCATTATTTGCCACCTCTTGGTGGAATGTTCTGATGCAGGAGAAGGCAAGCCTAGCGGGAAATAGCGGGCGGTGGCCCTTTGCGGAGTTGGCCCTCGAATGCAGCCTCTTTTCTGCTTTTCATGTTTTGCCGGCCTGCGCGCCGATGTATGTTTTGAGTTTAGTACATTTGGTAAATGTTAGGCCTTATGGCCATAACTCTACACTTTATTGTTTCATTCCTGTGATAATAGACTATTCTAAAAGAAATGTTAAATATTTATGCTTCCTCTTATGTTTAGTACTCTGGGGTAGTTCTTTTCTGTATATCTCCTTTTAACGCCTTGCTAGTGTGGTTAGTATAGCGTGGGGTCCCCCCGGACCTACTGTTATATTATTTTGACTGGCAGGGTGTTACAAGTAATCTAAGTGCTCTTCGCAGGAACCTAAATACATCTATAGAAAGAAACTGCCACTACCACTTGCGGTAGCATCTACCACTCTGTAGTATCACTATTGTATAAGGGAAGTGCAAATACCTTCCTTACCCGCATTTGGTTAGCTGTGCATGTGCCAAATCAATCACGCCTACTACGCCATGCTAGCACTACCGCTCCGCACTAACAGATAATTAGAAAGAATGTGTAGCCTCCTTCCTTACTTGGAGTTAGACAACTTAGAGAAAACACGTATACAGATCCTACCACCGTGTGATATCCCTACCGCTAGCTGTAGCTTACTTAAACACAGTATATAAGAAATTTTCTTTCTCCATAAAGATACACATAAGAATTGGGTTCCAAGCCATTTCTTGATCAAAAAGCCACCATCCAAGGGGAAAGGTGAAGGACTTTATCCCTCTCAAGAAAGAATGAAAAGGATCTTCGGAGAGCGTGAACAAGAACGAGAATCTAAAGACGATCGAGCGCACAAGGAACGTTAAATCAAAAGCACCAATCACTCACCTCCTCCGAAGATAGTCTTTGAGGGAGCAACCTCTACTTTCTAGATCAATCTTTATATCTCTTTATTTATCTTAGTTTATTTTTATTGTATCGGGTGGAGAAATAGTCTGGGGAGGACATCAGATTCTAAAGTGGATTATGTGATAAATTTTCTGGGGAGGACGTCGAATTCTGGGGAGGATTCCGTAGAAAATTGTCCATGAAGGGCATCTAGACCGGTAAGGTCTAACAAGGGCTCGTAGACCTTCGGGAAGAAGGGAGAGAGCCAACGGGTCCTCGGTAGGGTGGGAGGGAGGGTCGGTATAAAAAATTCCAAGATAGTGTTATTCATCGCTTTCAATCTCTAGCTTCATGGAGATCACAATCTTATAACATAACTTCTTATGAAATAAAATCATACTTGTCTTTGTCTTATGATCGTAATTTTATTTCGACTCTAAAATGTATTTAATATAATATTTTCTTAAAGAATTAAACAAAAAATATATTGTAAGGTTCTTTTGTGTTCTTTCACTCTTAGAATTCATTCTCTGTGAGATAGTGACAGGTTGTATAACTTACAACCGGTGGTAGTAAATAGAGATAAAACTCTGTATCTCTCTAAAAGAAGTCCTCTATAATATCATCTCTGTAAGGTTATAAAAAGTTTTCCTCTTTAATATTCCAAACAACTTAATTAATAAGAATATTTTTATTTAGAATTAAATTCTTAAAAACCCTTATTCACCACCTCTAAGGGCTCTAGTAGATCCAACAGTCTATACCCCTGAGCAACAAGTCTTGCTTATTTCTAACAATTATACCTTCTACATCTAACTTGTTCATGAAAACCCACTTAGTTCCAATAATTGGATAGTTTGTTGGTCTATCGACTAGAGACCACACGTTACTTCAAACAATTTGAGTGAGTTCTTCTTACATTGCAACAATCCAACACTGATCATTGTTTGCTTCTTCAAACTTCTTTGGGTCGAACTGTGAGTGAAAACATTGATGTATAAATTCATTCGAGGATTTGCTTCTTGTTTGAACGCCTACGGATATATCACCAATTATCTTCGAGATTAGATGACGTTTGTGAGTAACAATCTCAGGTGGAAGAGTTTCTGTATCCACTTGTTGCCCATCTTGATCATCTGGCTGACTAGTTCCAGTATTCTCATTTAATATTTTATTAATTTCTTATAATTCCTCATCATCTTCATCATTTGACTCAACTAAATTGGCCCACCAACTTCTTCATTTGCTTTCGATGGAGTTGATATGATCGAGGAACATGCTTCAGTTTGTATTATAACTAAATCTTCTATCTAACTAGCTAGTTCCTTTACCTTCAAATCTGAAGGTTTGAAGATTTTTCTCCCTTCAAAAATATGTTAGTTTCATCAAAAATTACATGTATCGTTTCTTCTATTTTGAAAGTTCTTTTGTTATAGCATCTATATGCTTTGCTGGATGTTGAGTATCGACCAAAAATTCTATCCTCAGCTTTGTTGTCAAATTTAGCAAGATGATATTTGCCATTGTTATGTATATAGCATATGCTACCAAATATTATAAAGTATGAAATATTAAGAAGTTTTCCTTTTAGCAAATGATGGGGAGTTTTTCCTTTGGCCTTATGAATAAGACTTCTATTCAAAACATAGTTTGTTGTGTTAGCTGCCTCTGCCCAAAATGACATAGATAGTTAGCTTCAGCTAATAATGTTCTTCCTGATTCAATCGGGGTTCTATTCTTTCTCTTTGCAATTACATTTTAATGTAAAGTTCTAGGAGACGAGAAGCTATGTTTGATTCCTTCATTCTGACAGAATTCAGACATCCTATGAGTCTCAAACTTAGTTCCATGATCACTTCTAATTATTGAAACTAAAGTATTCAATTCATTTTTGATTTGTCTGATGAAGGTTAAGAGAATCTTGAAGGTGTTAGACTTAGTTCTCAGAAAGAAGACCCAAGTGAATCTAGAGAAGTCATCCACTATGAACAAAGAGTAAGACTTTCCTCTTAGGCTTTGCACAATAATGGGTCCAAATAGATCTATATTTAGAAGATATAAAACCTTAGAGGAGTCCTCTTTGTGTATCTTCTTGAAAGATTCTATAATTTGCTTTCCAACTTAAAAGCTCTACAGGGTCTCTCTTTGACATATCTACCTTGTGGAAGACCTTTAACCAAGTTACCCTTGTAGAGTTTGGATACTGTTTTCAAGATTAAGTGGCCAAAACATTTATGCAATAACTCAGCATTATCTATATTAGAAAATTGGCAAACCTCATTGTTATTTGATATAAAATCTTCAACGTAGACATCACCTTTGCTATTACCTGTAAGAACTGTGATACTAGTTGATATTACGATTATGTAATATTGAGAGAGATTACACACTAACTTATACTAAATGTCATACAATTGGTTTATACTAATCTTGTTCTATTTTACTCCATTTACATGATCAACTTTATCAAATGTAATTGTACTGACTTTAATAGATCCATAGCCTTGTGTTATTCCAGAACTGGAATCACCAAACATGACTTTTGGTCCTTGTATTATTATATACTTTTCCAGCAATTGTTTATCTCTAGTCATATGTCTGAAGAAACCACTGTCCAAATACCACAACTGGTTTGTGGATGGACAACTTCTTTCCTCATTATCCAGTTTTGAGGAATCATATTCTATTTTATCTAGATCTAATGTCATTAAGCATGCGTCTTGTGCTTTGATTTCTTCTTCATTAGAGCTTGAAGAACTTTCTTTAGTTTCACTCTAGGTTTCTGCAATGAAACCTTTTTCTTTCTTCTTTCTATCTTTTCTAGGATCGCAATTCTTCTTTTGATACTTTTTCTTCTTTGAAGCTTTATCCATATCTTGATCTGGACATTCTGGAGCAATATGTCCTAGTTTCCTGCAAAAATAACAAATAATTTCTTTAGCAGGGGTTTTATCATACATGGGTCTTTGATTGTATTTATCTCTTTTGTTGATATCTTCAGTCTTAATCCACTTCTTGAATCTCCTTGCCTCTAACTTCATTATAACCAAGCCCTAGGTTTGTCCTCAAGTTTACTCACTAACATGTGTTTTGTTAAACTTTGCTCACCTTCTATCCTTATAGATTCTGACCTATGTATGACTCCCCATCAAAAATTACATATATGCTCCAAATTTTAAACCAGAGATGTAATATGATCAAAATGAGAGTGTGCCAGAAAATTTTAATTTTCCAAAGAGTTTAACTACCTACATTTCATTAATGCATGAATGTGACATAAATCATATTTTAATTCAAACTATAGGACATTTGTGCTCCAAAAATTCTATCAATTTTTGGAGCTGATAGAAATGTAGTCTTACTATCACATGTCAATTTTCATCTATATCCAAGGTTATAATAGTTGTCAAATCACTAGAACATGTTTTACTATATGCAGACCACATACACTAATATTACTAATCATGTCACTTATGAGGAGACTATTATAATTTGAAGACCAGTGCATCTAGTATTAATTCTAGTGGTTCAACATGATATAAAATGTGGTCTACCAGAATTTCAAGGATTTTTCAATTTAATATGGGCCTAATAATTAATTTCATTAATTTTGAGACACTATCCAATATTGAACATGAAGTATATAAAATTGATTCCCAAATATTCCAAGTAAATTTCCAGAGGTTTATCATGATTCAAAATACTGTTTAACAGAGATTTATAATTTTCAAATAATATTATAATCCTAATATTTCATAAATTCCTAAGTGTGGCAATTCAACATTTACACATAAACTATATAAAATTCTCTTCCAAAAATTCAAAGTAATTTTCCAAAGGTAAATATTACTCAACAAAGAGTCTAGCGAGAAGATTTGAATCTTCCAGATTAATCTAACCATGATTATTTTATATATTCACATGTGAGGTAAATCCAAATAAATACAATATTCAGGGAAATGATGCTAAAAATTCCCAATAAATCCCAAGTTCTGTGTTATGAACTAATAACACATATGACTGAGATTTGAATTTTTAATAGTTTATTTGGTCATAATAATTTCATTAATTTAAGTGTGTGACATTTGTGATATTTAATTAAACTATAGGAAATTATATTCCAAAAATTATCATTCATCCATAGGTGATACATATTATCATAATATATGCATGTCCAAAGTTTCATTGGTATGCAGTAAATAACTAGGTAAAAATACACAAAATATCATTTATGTCACAAAATAATTATTTTTCCCATCTTACATAATATTTGCAAGTGGAATATATCCACATGTACTAAGCCAATGTCCCCAAATTTTAACCATGGACATTTGATGACCTAATATACCATCTACCAAAGATTTAGGTCATTTTGAAGTTATTAAACCATATATATTTCATATACATGATAAATCATATGTTTACCAAGACTATAGAAAAATTTGCCCAAAAATTATGACTTTTGAGCAGGGAGTCTGTCTAGGGCATATACATGCATAGACAAAAATTTAGGCCCACACAAATATTCCTGTGGAATAAATTTACATTTTGATGACTGGACCACTCTTAGGACACCTTACAATAAAACAGGGACTGTGGGGGAAGTAAGGCACCCCAGAGAATGTTCAACCCCAATCTGGAAAGGTATCTTCAAGGGATACAAGGTTTATGTTAACCACTTAACATGAATTTGTCCCTAAGGTACTCAAATTTGAGCTAGAAGTCACTGAAATTAATGTGACATGTATTTTATTTAATATAAACTATAATGTATATAAAATCATTCCCGCACAGATCTTGACATGCTGAATGGACTTCATCGGGTCATCGTCCCCATCAGCCAACAACTAGAATCAACCCATCCTGGGCCACCTTGCAGGGTGATTTACCGGCACCCTCTTCACCTCCATGTCCAACCACCGCCACCACCACCTTCACTGAGGTGGTGGCTAGCGATCGGTGATGGTTTGCCGGCTGGAAACCACCTCTACTGGAGATGGTAGCAAGCACTTTTGGGGCTGAAAATCTAGATTTCAGAACATGGATCCAAGCTCAATTGAGCTTGGATCTTCATCTAAACAACCTAGTATGCTAGGACAGAGGGAGGGGAGGAGAAACGAATCATTATCTGGGATCGGGATTGGGTATTCCGGCGTGTCGGCATGGCGACGACTTACTTCGGCGATCTTGCTCAAAACTGTGCTCCTCCACCAATTCCTTCATGTTGGAACAACCCTATTACTGATTTAGGCTAGGATCACTATCTGTTGACTAGGACTAAGTTGACCCCCATTTTGTATAGTCTAAAGGGTCAAAGTTTTAGGCTGTTAGAACTTAGGAAAAGCTAAGTCTCAGCGTTCGACGAATTTGCAAAGTCTCAGCGTTCGACGAATTTGCCAAGTCTCAGTGTTCGACAAATTTGCTAAGTCTCAGCGTTCGACGCACTTCCCAAGTCTCAGCGGTCGACGAACTCAACATTCAGATCGACAAATTCTTATCTCAGCTCGACGAATCTCAGACAGATCAGTTATATTCTATTCTCTGATTTCAGATCAACCTAAATCAGCAATGGATCTATATTCCAGATAAGTCAAGGATTATATCCTTCCTTTTATTTTATTCCTTTCTATTGTCTTCTCTCTAGAAAATAGTCGTTTGGCTTATTGGAAAAGGATATCAGTTATTGAAAAGGAAAAGGAATTAAAGATTCAGATTGCAGTTCCAAGACACAATCAATTCTGATTATTCTATTCCTTATTTCAGAGGATTTGAAATTCAAATCAGAGATATATTGTCAAGAAAAAATGAAAAAGACAAGTAACAAGATAGAAAAAGAAAGGATTACAGTATCAGTCGACAGAGAAGATACATTCGAGAGGAAATACACAAAGTCAAAAAGTTTTACAGTGTTCATCCTCAAGCAGCACCTTTCATTCCCAGAGAACAACAATCTCCATACTCTCAGTTCTCAGCTGCTGATCTCAAATCTTCTAGAGCAACAACAAATCTGAGAAACATTGTCTCTCAGATTCATCAATTATCAGGAAGATTTGCTTTACATTCAAGTGAAAGCTCCATCCTCAACTGTCAACCATTTCTATCAGACAGGGGGAGCTTTACATCAACACAATCCACTAGTCTTCTCTCAGATTATTGACAGAGAAGAACTTCATAACCCTTTCATTTTACCTTTATCCCATCTTGTATAGGGTTATAACTCCCTTCAAAAGTTAAACCATTGATGGCAGGGCACCTGATCAAAAACCTGTAGTTGGTTTGAGCACCTGATCAAAAGCTCAGTGGTGTTTGGGCACCTGATCAAAAACCCATTGGTGATAGGGCACCTGAACAAAAACCTAGTGGATTCCTACCAAGGGTGGTAGAAGATTAGATGTACCCAAGTTTATTGGGGAACTACTATAGATCCTTGTGTCTTCTGTGTTTGTGTTTATTTTTCTGTACTGTGTTGTGCTGTTTTCTTTATTTGTTTTTATAACTCACTCAGTACACATATATATATATATATATATATATCACTATTTTAATTCCGCTATAAAAATAAGTGAAAAACTTTTTAATACTCTATTCAGCCCCCCCCCCCCCTCTAGAGTAAATCTATGATCTAACCTCACTTTCACTTCACTCTAGGGTACTGGCACGACTCCTTGACCCCCTCTGAAACTAATGGTGAGGTCGAAATGGCATAGGGAAGGTTTAACATGTGACAGCCATTAAGGTGATTTCGGCAATGCATAGAAAGCTCGTCCTTGCTTTCATTTGTCACCCCCATTGCTGGACTTTGGCTGGGAATGACTGAGTGAGCTCAATGAAGAGCTTGGGAAGAGGAGTGGAGGGCCAAGTGGCACTCAATCACAATTTTCCTCTTTGTCCTCACATGAAATTGGAGGAAATCTCCAATTTGCCCCCATACATGTCTCCCCCTTTCAAATTCAGAGGGAAAGTGGGGTGATCTACCCTTGGACTATAGAATGGGCCTTGGGTCATGTCCCCAACCCATTGTAATTGGGCCTGGCACCCAATTTCCCTCTTTAGGCCTAAGTTTGACCATGGTTGACTTTGGAGTTGACTTGGACATATTGATATATTGACTGGGCCCACAAGATGGTGGTGGGTCATATGATATCACACAATGTGGGTTGGGCTATGGTGGGGCCTTGATTGGGTTAATTGAATCATATAGGCGTAATTTGACCTAAGTTTGACTTTTCATCAAACTGGGTGAATTGGTTAAGTCAATGTTGGTGCTTATGGTTAGTTGATCCACTATTAGGGTTTGGAAGGTAGTGGTGTGGTCAATTTGACCACTTGAAGTCTAATTAAGTCATTTAGGGTTAAATTGAGTTATGTTGACCCAAAGTTGACTTGGGTCTATTTCCTGAAATTGGTTTAGCCCATTAGATTATTTTTGACCTAATGGACTACATTATTGGTTAGGAAGGCATTGGTGAAGTCAATTTGGCCAATTGAAGTCCAATTTAGCCAAATTAGGGTAAGTTGACTTATTTTGACTTTGGTCAACTTGGCTACTTTGGTTGACCAATTCATGTGGGCTATGTCAATTGTCTACCCCTTAGGGTTAGGGATGTGCTGGTGAAGTCAATTTGGGCTTCTGAGTTCAATTTGAGGTGAATTAACCTAAGTTGACATGTGCCCCTTTGGGTGAGGTGACGCCACCTTGTCTCATTGAAACCTAGGGTCACATACTTGCCCTAACTCACATGTCATGCCCTAACACACACAAGGAGTCTATTTGAAATTGGGATGTTACACATTCCATCCTGCGCACGTTCCACCCTACACGCACTTTACCACGAACGTAGTGCCCTCCACGCACATTGCACACTCCACTTAGCAGCAAGCCATCCAGTCAACAACAAGTCATCCGCTCCATACTTCTCCGCGTACAACAGGAGACAAGTCTCAGACTCCAAGTCGCTCAGAACAAGCTATCGCAGCTTCCGAGCACTAGAAGAAGACCCCAGAGTGCGGTTCTCCCCACCACAACTTAGAAAATACATAGCCCCACGAGCAGGGGCATCTCACCCTCAGAGCCCCCTTTCTCCTTCTCTCTCAATAATTGTAACGAGAGGCAGCATATTTCCCTCGCATTCTATGAAAAGGCTTGTAACAACACAAATAATATAGTGAAAGTTTGATCGATACAGTTCCGATCACGTGGTTTTTTACCTCTTTCCCCGGGTTTTCACGATAAAAAAGTCTCCTTGTCAGCCGTCTCACCATTTTATATTGACTGTATGCATGCTCTACTGCTCCCCGGGCTAATACAGATCGATTTAAGTTCGGTCTACCAGCGTCAAGTTTGGATGCAACAATACTAATTAGTACATTTATAAACCTTTACCTTGCAGCATATTTCCTCTAATAACTCAGCTGAACCATCTTTTCCACACAGAGCCAGTCTGGATGTCAACACAAACAGAAAAAAGTGCACATTTATTAGTGAAAAACTGCTAGATATGCTCAAGGGGGAGCAGATGGTGTGAAAAGTTGTTGCTGTTAATTGAATACTCTGAACTTTTGGTGAATGGCAGTAATGCTGATAATTGAAGAAAATGAAAAGTAGATAAATTTTGTCCTACAAAACTTAGTATGTTGTTTGTATTCTAACTTCAATTGGACGAAAGTTTTATTATTCAATAATAATTATAAAAACATATTGAAAGGTATCAAAATTATCATGATGAGAACTAAATTATTATGTAAATTATATTTTACAACAAAAAGGAATCAAAATTTATTATGGTGCTTCATAGAAAGAAGGCTTTATTACAAGAAAACAATTCTGGGTTAATCTAGAACTTTGGCTAATGATATTAAAAAAGTAATCACGCCAAAATCCCTAAAAATATTATACCTACAACTGCTTTGTAAAAACGTATAGATGAATAGAGCCCTAGTCGTACAAAATGGATATACTTTATTGGTTACTTCGGTTGCTCAAGTTATTGACAATTGTTGGGAACATTGTCTAACAATGTTCCTGATTTGAAGAAGTGCTCAGATCAATGATAAATGCACTATATATTTGATGACATATTTTATTCAAGACTGCGGAAGATAAACCATATGTACAGTAATTCTCTAAGCCTGAAATCGTCAAGAAAGACTGGACATATCGTTGAGATGATATACATATCGTTGAAATGCATCAAAGCTACACCACTAGTATCAAGGCAATAAAAGTAATGGAAATTCACTAAGTAAAATATCGTCTTAAGACTCAACAGATAAATCGTGGATAAAGGAAACATATCGTCAATACAGTCTCGACAATATCATCTTGAAGAAAGCTTATCATTGAGAAAGCTAAGTTCAGACAGTCTCGACGATATCTTCTTTAAGAAGATGTATAGTCTTGAAGATTGAAGACATATCGTTGAAAGAAAACTTATTAAGTCCTGAAGAAAGGATCATGTAGAAAACATCGACTTGAAGACTTTATATTGTCTTGAAGAAAGATTATCAACTTGAAGAATAAGTCTAAGTTATATAAAAAGAAACATCTCAACGATATCGTTTAGAAGAAGCAATATCATTGAGATATCAAGTAATGTCTTGAAAAAAGAAGTACGCCGATGATATCGTCGTGAAGTTTACATATCGTTGACACGATCAACATGTTATCGACTTGAAGGAATTTTATCGTCTTGACAGATGTGGAGCTATATTTATTACACCGATTTTCTAAGAAATTGAAATGCAGGGAATGTGCACGCCGCTAATCTTGCGCATCAATCAAGGAATAATTAATGATATATCTTTTGCAGAATATAGCCGCTTATACAGCGTTTAAGAAGAATATTATATATTTCTAAAGGCTTGCAAGTTCCAGAAAGGAGAGAGCATTTATGGTAGTTTATTCTGTTGTTTCAGTATATACTCTTTAATGGCCTAATTAAGTAAGGAAGGAATTATCAAGGGGGCCTTTATGCAAAATTGCAGAAATGTATAAAAGAGAACAATTATCGATTTCAGGGGAGAGTTAACACACTGAAAAGAAGACATAGTTATCTCCTCTAATTCATATTCTCACACATACAAGTTTTCAAAAAGAAAAAGAGAGGAAAGTACTAAATAAGAAGACTTTGTTGTTGTACTATGAAGATCAAAGAGAAAGGAAGGAAGAATCTTCTTCCCTGATTGCAAAGTGAATTTGGTATTTCTCTGAAGAAGATTCTTAAGAACAGTACAGAGATTCGAAGATCTTTGGACTTATTTTACAAGAAGAAGAAGACCTGCCATTCAATTATTATATCTTGACGCTTTCTTTTTTGCAAATAGAACAACATCCTTCTTGTTTGGTAGGGTTCTTTGTGAGCCTTAGCTGGTAAGATCTTGTAATTGATCTGAATGTTGGTAGGGTTCTGTGTGAGCCTAAGCTTGTTAGGGTTCCTTATGAGCCTCAGTTTGGTAGGATCTTGGTGAAGATCTGAGTTATTGTAAGACTTGTAAAGTCTGCGTTTGGTAGGATTCTTTGTGAACCTGAGTTGTAAGATCTGATTATTGAGAAGAGATCTGAGTTGGAGAAGTTGCCTAGTCTAGCACATTGCTAGATAGGTGGGAAGGATAGTGGAGTACCTCTTGACACATTGTCTTGGAGGGAACCACTATAAATCCTGTGTGTTTTCTATGTTGCTTCTGTGCAGTGACAGATAGAATTTTAAAGTAGAAATTAATATAAAAAACACCTAATCACCCCCCCCCCCACCCCCCACCCACCCCCACCCTACCCCCCCCCCCCCCCCCCCCCCCCCCTCTAGGTGTATTATAGACAACCCATATATTTCAATTGATATCAAAGTAGGTTGAGTTCAAAGGCTTAACAGCTTAGAATAAGATCTACAAGTTTATTGGGTTGTGATCTTTTAATGGCTTAACAGCTTAGATCAAGAGATGAGATCAATGAAGCTGCCCATCTACACCAAAGAGAACTTTGCCCTCTGGAATCAAAGAGTCAAGTTGTTCATGGAAGTATCAGATCCCAGAATATTCATGGCTATTGAAGTGGGACCTTATGTCCCAATGATTATTTCAATGACTCCAACAACTCCTTCAGTTCCTAAAAATTTATCACAGTTTACCAAGGAAGATGTTGACCTGATAACAATGGATAAGAGAGCAAAACACATACTTGAAAATGCAATTGATGATTCAATATTTTAGAACTTAATTCATTGCAAAACTTCAAGAGAAATGTGGGATTCCTTCGTGGTCTGCATGGAGGGAACTAAAGAAGAAAACTCAAGGGGGGACACCAGAGAAAGTTCCACGGCTCTTAAGGCTGAAAGCTTGAGAAGTACCAAGGACAAGACTCCTATAATTCAGAATATCTCTAAAGACAATGAAGCTTCTTATGCAAGCACATCAGAATCCGATGGCACTGTTAAAGAACCAGTATTCTTCTCCAAGCAGCTCAAAAGGATGATGCCTAGAAGGAGAAGACATTGGCTTAGGACATCCTCCTCAAGCTCTAGAAGATCTGGTCAACATGATAAACCCAAATCCTCAAAGGAGGAAAGGAAAAAATATGAACTCAGTGAAATTGATTTGACTAACTTAGTTTGTTATCACTGCAACAAGATAGGTCACATGATTGCTGTCTGCCCCTCCAAGAAGAGAGAATCAAAGAAGAATGTTGTTAGAAGAAGTCCAAGGGAAAAAAGAAATCTGAGAAAGGATTCATTGCTAAGAAAACCAAAACACTTAGTGATTCAGATTTATCAGAAACTGAGAAGGAAGTTCTCATTGGCCTCATGGCTATAACTGAAGAAATCCATGATGGTAACCCCTCTCCTGGAAAGGCACTTATTAGAGCTCCCTTGTTTGTCTTTGATGCTGTATCAATGACAAATTCTGTGCATGATAGTAAGTGTGAATCTGTTGGCAATAGCTTGCCCTCAAGATCCCCACATGAGGTTGAATCTGAGCTAGTGCAGTATAATGAAGCCTTGTGGATTGCTTTAAAAATATGTAAGAAACTTCTTAGAGATCAATCTAAGGAGTTAGCATCCCTGAAATCTGCCCAATCTGAGCTCCAAGAGACAGCTGAAAAGTTGACTGCTATGAGCAAAGAAATGGACAAACTCAAGGATGTCACAAAGCTCAAAAATGCTGAGTTGGGTCAGAAGAACAAGGTTATCAAGGACCTTGAGAAAATGTTATTGGCTGAGAAGAAAATTGTTGCCAGCTTCTCAATGCCCAAGACTGTCCTTCCCATCATTGACAAATTCGTTGCACCATTCTGAGGTAGTGTCGTATTTGGTAAGGAGGCAGTCAAGGGACAGGCCTCTGAAGCCCAGCCTTCCTTCAAAATGAAGCTACTGGCATCAAATTTTATTGACCAGGAATCTACACATGGTCATCTGACCAATGCCTGCACTACAAGAAGCAGTAAACCCTCTAACACACATAAAAGAGTAGTCTTTGGGCCGAGTGCTTCTAAAGCACCCCTTGAAGAGACTCAAATGAAGAATCCATGTCCTCGTGTCCATGGATCTGCATCATCAATACCCAAAAGTAAGGGAAAGGCAGTTCCCAAGGTGGTGAACCAAAAAGTGGTGAGACAAGCTCAACTACATGCTCACAATTGTGAGGTTCACCCAAGGCCTATTAGGTCAGATATCTTTACTCCAGCCCACCAACACTTCTAGATGGTCAGGCATAAGAGAAGATACAACAGGTATGAGTGCTGGTGTTATGGAAAAATTAGTCATTTTGCCTAGACTACTAGTTCAATCCAACAGTGCCTAGTGAAAGAAGAATGCATACCACTCAGAGGTGTGATGTTTCAGTTTGTCCCCCTAACAGAAACCTAGGACTCAAAGCCAATTGGGTACCTAAGGGTAAGTAATCATTCTTGCACGTATGTCCAAATGCCAAACCTTTTGGTATTTGGACAGTGTTTGCTCCAGACACATGACGGAGTAGAGAGGGTGAAATTGGATAAGTTGTTCGCTAAAGACAAGGCTGAATATTAAATGAAAGACAAAAGTCATTCCTAAAAAATTGCAAGCTGCTCTAAGACAAGTCAGTTATTATCCTCTAGAGAAAATTGTAAGGAGTTGTCAATCAAGCAATACAGGAGGAAATAAATCAACTCAAAAGTTGGAAAAGGGGTATATATATGAGAAGGGCATTAAGTTATGCCAGACCCCTTATTCCTATTACGAGCTTAGAATTAAACAGAATATTCTTAGTATGTGTAGCCCATAGAGGATTCCAAGACAATCAAGTGAAATGTCAAATCAGTATCTCTAAATAAGAAATTTGAAGGAGGAAGTCTAAGTGGCACAGCCTAGATGATTATTTCAAGAGTTGCTGATAATTTTCTCAAGTTAAACAGGTATCAGATGTGTATCTCAACGACATAGATGAGTTTTCAGTGATACAAAATGAAAAGTCTCTACGAAAAAATCTAAGTCTCGACGACATTAGTGGAGTCTCGATGACAAAGCTGAAGTGATTCCGATGACTAGGTTAAATTAATCTCGATGACACTATCGACGAAAAAAAGGCACATTGTTGAAATACAACACAGATACTCAATGCAATATTGGATCTATAATCAGAGTCATCTGATGGTCTCTTGAAAGTGCACAGTGTGCCTTTGAGAATCCTCTAGATTAGGTGAATGAAGATTTAAATTTATTTCTAACTTAGTTGTGCAAGAACAATAAAAACCTAAGTGTTATACTTCAACAAATACTTATCCAGAATAAAACCGTGCTGAAATATAAAGCAGAAAAACAGTGAAGTAATCTAAGCTATGAGGGACACCACAGAAAATAAACAATCCAGAAGACACATAAATTTTTATAGAGGTTCCCCAAAATGTGGGTATTCCCCTCTTCTACCACCTGGTAGGGATGAACCAACTGTGCCTGAGTATTTTGGTAAGGAGACTCTTAGAACAACTGATTTTTTTGACTAGGAGATCATGAACCACCAGATCTTTTGATAAGGAGATCTTGAACCACCAGATCTTTTGATAAGGAGATCTTGAACCATTGAATCCTTTGGAAGAGGGATTCTCAAAACTATTTTACAGGGAATGAGAAGGAGAAAGAAAGAAGGTGAGAAGAGTTAGAATTCTGTTTTCAGAATTCTTATGAAGGTTGTATGGAAAACATCTTCTTGAAACTATCACTGGATCTGCTCTTGATTAACTCCTGCTTATGATAATGTTGTATTGCAGGAGCTATGGATTTCCTATCCTTTCTATTTCCATTGATTGAGATCTTTGCTGCTACATGATTGTGATGAAGAGCAGCTTTCAGAGCAGTAGTTGTTTCTTCTCTATGTGTACTCTATTAGGGTTCCTGAGGAAGAAGAAGAAGAGGAAACCCAATAAAATATTATTGCCGATTGCGATGAGGCTCTACCCTTCTCTTTCTTCTCTTGCCTTTTATTGTCCACCTCAAGATTTGAATTTGTTTCCCTTTCTTGTAAAACCTGAAAAGGTATTCTGCTCTGGACAATCTCTTACTTTCCTTCTTTAATTCCTGACCCGTTCACCAACATTAAGCATGTTTCCAATAAAGCTTTTTGTCCTCTTTTTGTCCTTCTTTCTATTTGAGGCAATTAATGAGTCGTTGGAGAACGGTCTTGAGTGAGGTGGGCCATGAGAGAGGGTCCTAAATGACAGCTGAAAAGGTTTCCCTTTTCAGACTATATTCGACATAGCGTCGAGTTCTCTTCCTCTCTTATCGACGCAACTTTGAGTTCTTGTAGGAGTAGCTTCGAATTCATCCTTGCTCTGATTGAACTCTGCTAGTCGACATTGCATCGATACCTTATCGACGTACACATTGAGTTGATGACATGGCTCTGAACTTCAATATCTGCGTCGAGATGAAGTCAACATTGCGTCGACTTTAAATGGCTTCGACAGATACTTCCTTCTACGCCGAGTTGAAGTAGAAGTCGCGTCAACTTCTCAAAGTACTTCGACGGGTTTATGTCCTCTACGTTGATATCTATTCGACGTAACGTCGACTTGAATTACTTCGACAGAAGGGTGAACACTTGAACTTCTAGTCAGAGTAGCGTCGATATTAACTCGATGTTGCGTCAAATTCTATTCGACGCAAATGTAAACTTTGTCCAAATTATGCTTCTCTTGATGTGGTCTTGACACCCTAGGTTGAGTGTGACATCCTAAGACAACTAATGACCAGATTACCCTCACTATACAATGGGTAACTCAATCCTAAGAGACAAAATCACTTTGTATGTAATTTGGTAAGTAAAATCAAAGAGTGTTTTCCCAACAATCTCCTCTTATTTATCTTAACAAATTTTACAGATTGAATAAAGTGATTTTACTTATTTCTTTGTATACACAAAAATACATACAAGATAACACATATTTTGAAACCAGAGAACTGGTCTCGACCTTCGAAAGGGGGATGCAGCTAACCCTTACTTGACCCGAGCTAGAACCCTTGAACAATTGCTAAGAACCGAAAAACCTTGCCCTTGAAGAACACTTGAGTTCAAAAATGGACCCCTTAAGCTGCAACGTGGAGGTCCCACCACACACCCGGAAGTTCAAAGAAAGCTTCCCCTCCCAACCCAATGGTGAGCCTGGGCACCTTGGAGGGCACTAAGGACCACCTCACCGTCAACCTTCACTGATAGGGGGGAGGTAGTGCTTGATCACAAGACACACACGAGGGGGGGTGGGGGGACTCCAACCCTTCCCAAGGTGCCCATGGGGGTCTATTTATAGACTTCCCAAAATTGGGCTGCGGATAGCCAAAATTCTTCTATCCGCACCTCAACCACGAACCTAAACAATCAAAACAGGAGGAGGGGCGAGTGGAGGATGAGACGTCCACTCCTTCCCTTGTCATGGGTCGGGTGAGTGGACCAAGGTTCACCACCCTGACTGGGCGAGTGGACCGTTGGTCCACTCCCCCAGTTGCCTGGGGTGAGTGGACCTATGGTCCACTCGCCCCCCACCTTGGACGAGTGGACCTAACGTCCACTCGCCCCCCTTCCCCCCCCCCCCCCCCCCACCCCAATCGGACGAGTGGACCCAAGGTCCACTCGCCCGTGGCCTTGGGCGAGTGGACCTAAGATCCACTCGTCCAAGGAAGCCTGAACCCCCCGGCCTTCTCCTTTTGGTTCGTTGCGATCTTACCTGCGTCGGGTCACACCAGCTCGGCAAATATGAGGGTTGTACACAATCCCCGCTCATTTCGAGCTTGTCTCAAGCTCGGAAAGAAAGTCCAACCCACCTATTTGACGAGTTGGCGGGGCTTTAAAGAAAACCACGAAGGTCCCCGCTCAAGGGCTACTCTTGCTGAGCTTTCCAGCCGAATTTAACTTGAGGTGGAAGGCGAACCTTTCTCGACTTAACAACCCTCCTATGAGCCGAGCTAAAGTGGAGGTGGAGAAAGCTCAACACCTTAGGTCTAGTAAAACTTGACCTGAGGTGGAGGAAAACTCAACACCTCCAGTGGAGCCAAACTCGACCTGAGATGGAAGGCAAAACTTTCTCCACTTAACAACCCTCCTGTGAGCCAAGCTCAATTGGAGGTGGAGAAAGCTCAACACCTTAGGTCTAGTTAAACTTGACCTGAGGTGGAGGAAAACTCAACACCTCCAGTCGAGTCGAACTCGACCTGAGGTGGAAGGCAAACCTTTCTCCACTTAACAACTCTCCTGTGAGCCGAGCTCAACTGTAGATGGAGAAAGCTCAACACCTTAGGTCTAGTTAAACTTGAACTGAGGTGGAGGAAACTCAACATCTCCAGTTGAGCCGAACTCGACCTGAGATTGAGGGAACTCAACATCTCTAGTCGAGCCGAACACGACCTGAGATGGAGGAAACTCAACATCCCTAGTCGAGCCGAACTCAACCTGAGATGGAGGAAACCCAACATCTCTAGTCGAGCCAAACTCAACCTGAGATGGAGGAAACTCAACATCTCTAGTCGAGCCAAACTCAACCTGAGATGGAGGAAACTCAACATCTCTAGTCAAGGCGAACTCGACCTGAGATGGGGGAAACTCAACATCTCTAGCAGAGCCGAACTCGACCTGAGATGGACAAAACTCAGCATCTCTAGTCGAGCCGAACTTGACCTGAGATGGAGGAAACTCAAGATATCTAGTCGAGCCAAACTCGACATGAGATGGAGGAAAGTCAACATCTCTAGTCGAGCCGAACTCGACCTGAGATGGAGGAAACTCAACATCTCTAGTCGAGCCGAACTCGACCTGAGATGGAGGAAACTCAACATCTCTAGTCGAGCCAAAATCGACCTGAGATGGAGGAAACTCAACATCTCTAGTCGAGCCGAACTCGACCTGAGATGGAGGAAACTCAAAATCTCTAGTCGAGCCGAACTCGACCTAAGATGGAGGAAACTCAACATCTCTAGTCGAGCCAAACTCGACCTGATATGGAGGAAACTCAACATATCTAGTCGAGCCGAACTCAACCTGAGATGGAGGGAACTCAACAATTCCAAACATTTAGCTAACTAGAGGTCGAGGGCTTTGACACGTCCGAGGAGCTCAGCTCAATCGGAGGCGGATGACCGCTCGACACTCCCTAGAAACTTAGATACCTAGAGGTCAAGGACTTCAACACTTCTAAGGAGCACAGCTCAACCAGAGATGAAAGGACCGCTCGACACTCCCTAGAAACTTTGCTACCTAGAGGTCGAGGATTTCAACACTTACAAGGAGTTCAGCTCAACCGGAGGCAGAGGACCGCTCGACACTCCCTAGAAACTTAGCTACCTAGAGGTCGAGGACTTCAACTATAATGTCCCAAGGCCCTGGACTTACAATCAGGACAACGTCCACCGACTGCCTCACCTGGAGACCATTACCGGGCTGCAGCCCAAGCACCCCAACCCCTCTACATCCCACAGGCGGGTTGTTTGTGGCCACAACCTCCCTTTGGTGAGAAATGATCCAGTTAAGTGCCTCTATGGGGCCTTCCCAGAAGGTCACCCATCCCAGTACTACTCCAGCCCGAGCACGCTTAACAATAAAGTTCTTTCACTTCTCATCACCAATTGAGCTGCAACTCAATTGGTGATGAGAAGTGAAAGAACTTTATAGTTAAGCGTGCTTAGGCTCGAGTAGTACTAGGATGGGTGACCTCCTAGGAAGGCCCCTTACAGTCACTTAAATGGATCACTTCTCACCAAAGGGAGGTTGTGGCCACCAACAACCCACCTGTTGGCTGGAGAGGGGTTGACGTGCTTGGGATGCAGCCCGGTAACGGTCGCCAGGAGAAGTAGTCGGTGGATGTTTTCCCGATTGTAGGTCCAGGGCCTTGGTACGTTACAAAAAAAGTGCACTTTTTATTATAACGACCCAGAAGCAGACGTCCGATCGGGACAACGTCCACCGATCAAGCCTCAACTGGCCTCGCTAGCGGGCTGCAGCCCAAGCACCCCAACCCCTCTCCAACCTTGCTGGCAGGTTGTTGGTGGCCACAGCCTCCCTTTGATGAGGAAAATCGATAGTCAAGCATGCACAACGGGGACTTCCCAGGAGGTCGCCCATCCCAGAATTGCTCCAACCCGAGCACGCTTAACTATGGAGTTCTTTCACTTTGAGAAGTGGAAGAACTCCATAGTTAAGCATGCTCGGGATGGAGTAGTACTGGGATTGGTGACCTCCTGGGAATTCCCCGTGGTGCATGCTTGACTATCGAGTTTACCTCATAAAAGGGAGGTTGTGGCCACCAACAACCCGCCAGTGGGCTGGAGAGGGGTTGGCGTGTGATGCAGCACGCCCAGCCCGCCCGGCTGGTTGAGTCACACCAGCCATAGGAACAGGTCAGGCACGCACCGCGAAAGGACTGCAGCCCAGACACCCCAACCCATCTCTGCACCTATTCTCAGCGCCGCGCTGAGAATAGGTGCGGAGATGGGTTGGGGTGTCTGGGCTGCAGTCCTTTCGCGGTGCGTGCCTGACCTGTTCCGATGGCTGGTGTGACTCCACCAGCCGGGGCGGGCTGGGCGTTCTGCATCAGCGTGCTTGGGCTGCAGCCCGGTAACGGTTGCCAGGCGAGGCTGTCAGTGGACGTTGTCCCGATGGTAAGTCCACGGCCTAGGGATGTTACAATAAAAAGTTTACTTTTTTTGTAACGGCCCAAGGCCATGGACTTGCCATCGGGACAACGTCCACCGACTGCCTCTCCTGGCGACCGTTGCCGGGCTGCATCACTTTTTTTGTAACGGCCCAAGTCCGTTGACTTACCATCGGGACAACGTCCACCGACTGACTCTCTTGGCGAAGGTAACCGGGCTGCAGCCCAAGCACCCCAACCCCTCTCCAGCCCACAGGCGGGTTGTTGGTGGCCACAACCTCCCTTTGGTGAGAAGTGATCCAGTTAAGTAACTCTACTGGGCCTTCCCAGGAGGTCACCCATCTCAGTACTACTCCAGCCCGAGCACGCTTAACTATATAGTTCTTTCAGGATGAGAAGTGGAAGAACTGGGAATTCCCCATGGTGCATGCTTAATTATCGAGTTTACCTCATCAAAGGGAGGCTGTGGCCACCAACGACCCGCCAGTGGGCTAGAGAGGGGTTGGGGTGCTTGGGCTACAGCCCGGTAATGGTCGCTAGGCGAGGCAGTCGGTGGATGTTGTCCCGATGGTAAGTCTAGGGCCTTGGGACGTTACAATAAAAAGTGACTACCTCGCCTGGCGACCGTTATAGAGCTGCAACCGAAGCACCCCAACCCCTCTCCAGCCCACTGGCGGGTTATTGGTGGTCATAGCCTCCCTTTGATGAGGTAACCTCGATAGTCAAGCATGCACAATGTGGACTTCCCAAGAGGTCACCCATCCCAGTACTACATCAGCCCGAGCACGTTTAACACTGGATTTCTTCCACTTCTCATCACCAATTGAGCTGCAGCTCAATTGGTGATGAGAAGTGGAAGAACTCCATAGTTAAACATAATCGGGCTGGAGTAGTACTAGGATGGGTGACCTCCTGGGAAGTCCCTGTGGTGCATGCTTGACTATCGAGTTTACCTCATCAAAGGGAGGTTGTGGCCGCCAACAACCTGCCAGTAGGCTGGAGAGGGGTTGGGGTGCTTAAGTTGCATCCCGGTAACGGTCGCCAGGCGAGGCTGTTGGTGGACGTTGTCCAGATGGTAAGTCCAGGGCCTTGGGACATTACATCAATGCTTACCAGGAGCTTAGCTCAACCGGAGGTGGAGGTCCGCTCGACACTCCCTAAAAACTTAGCTACCTAGAGGTCAAGGACTTCAACGCTTCCTAGGAGCTTAGCTCAACCGGAGGCGGAGGACAGCTCGACACTCCCTTGAAACTTATCTATCTAGAGGCAGAGGAACTCAACACCTTCCCAAACTAATTAGCACGTAGCGAGTCGACCCGATGAGTCTCCCATTTGTCGGCATTACTGAGCCCGGTGAATGGTCTTTAGTCGGGGATCTTACCAATTGGGGGCGGATTACCCGTCCACGTCCTATGTGCTTACCTCACCTGGAGGCAGAGGAACTCAACACCTTCCCAAACCTATTACCCATCTTGAGGTTTTTGCTGCAGCGAGTCGACCCGATGAGCCTCCCATCTTACTGAGCCCGGTGAATGGTCTCTAGTCGGGGATCTTACCAATTGGGGCGGAGTACCTGTTCGCGTCATAGGTGCTTACCTCACCTAAAGGAAGAGGAACTCAACACCTTCCTAGACACTAGCCAACTAGAGGTTGAGGTCTTCAACACTTCTCGGGAGCTTAGCTCAACCAGAGGCGGAGAACCAGATAAGTAGTATTTTTATAACTTTTTAATGGAAAATTTTGTAAATATTTAATATGAATTTTCCTTTTTATGACACTTTTAGGTTATAAGTAGTTCTTTTTGTAATTTTGATTCTAACTTAGCTTAATTTCAATATTTGCAGAATTTTGGGACAAATCGGGAAAAATGGCATGTCACGCCCTCGGTCACGCCCGTGACCAAGGGCGTGTAACCTAAAGATCAGTCCAGAATGATGCCGCGCTGTCTGAGCTAGCCCACACCAAGTCACGCCCCAGGTCACGCCTGTGACCCAAAGTCACGCCCGTGACCAAGGGCGTGTAAACTTAGAATCTTCCACGTGGAGCCGCCGTCGAGACGTGGAGATGCTGTCGAGAAGTCAACCTAAGTCACGCCCGTGACCCACATGTCACGGCCGTGACTTTCCAGCGTGATCTCTGCTTTGCCACCGCGCCGAATTCCAGCCCACGCCGCATTTAATGCAGCCGTCCAAAGTCACGGCCGTGACCCGACATGTCACGCCCGTGACATGTCACTTTTCACCGCGCCGAATTCGAGCCCACGCCGCTGTCGGATCTGATGTGAATAGTGCAGTCACGCCCTTGGTCACGCCCGTGACCGAGGGCGTGTAATCTGAAATTTTTTTCTATAAATTCAGAGGTTCAACTTGAGTCCAGGGTTCAGAATTTTGGAGTGGGGAAGGTGCTGCTAGAGCTGATAGTGAGTCTTTCATGTTCATGTTCATGTTCTTCCTTAAGCTTTCATGTTCTCTTTTTCATGTAATGTACTAGTTTTTATTTATTGCTTGCACTAGTTAATTAAAGCTTGTAACTTTACTTTCCTAGCTTTGTAATCTCTCTTTAAGCTTGTAATCGTTTTTGATTTTCAATAAAAAAAAATTAGTTTCCTCTTTCATGTTCTCTTTCTCCTTAAGTAATTTCTTCCTTTTTATGCAATGTCAATTTCTCTTTCCTTTCATGCAATATTTAATCTTCTCATTTAGCTTTCCATTAGTTTCTCTTTTTAGCTAAGTAATCAAAACCTCAAATTTTTGTCGATAAAATAATAGTGATTTTCCTCGAAGTAGAAGTAATCAACGCGCCCCGTGGAATATGACCTTAATATTCCTAAATATCCTATACTATAGACGATAAGGTACACTTGCCTTTATCGGATATAGTTTTGGAGAAAATCTCAAACCTTCACTAAATTTCAAAACCGAGAAATCTATATCAAGTTTTTGGCGTCGTTGCCGGGGAACTTTGCGTAGATATTTTGAAAAGAGGATAGCTATTAATTTTATCATGCTTCTTTTTATTTTTTTTTGTTTTTTTTTTTTAGTTTTTCTTCTTCCTTTCTTCTCTTTTTAGTGTATGTCCCGAGGTAGCACTTCGATTCTTCCTTTTGATCCGGAGATCGAGCGAACCCTTTTGAGGCACCGCCGTTCTCGTGATCAGGGAAATCAAGTAGAATCCAAAGAGTCGATCGGGGACACTAACGCAGCAAATGTGGATCATAATCTTAATCCTCCTAATCTTAACGAGCCAAATCCTAATGAGGACGCGCAACGACCATGTCCTATTATGCGCGGCCGAATTTGGAAGGCACACAATCGAGTATTGTTCGCCCCACGGTGGCGAACAATAATTTTGAGATCAAGTCCAGCATCATACAAATGGTGCAACAATCGGTGACCTTTGATGGTCAACCGGACGAGGATCCAAATTCACATATCTCTTACTTTCTTGAAATTTGCGACACTTTTAAGATCAATGGCGTCACCGATGACGCCATTCGATTATGTCTTTTCCTTTTTCTTTGCGGTCTAATGGCAAGCAGTGGCTGGGCTCCCTACCTAAGTGATCCATCACTACATGGGCCGAAATGGCGGAAAAATTTCTTAATAAATATTTCCCGCCTTCAAAGACCGCTAAATTGCGCACGGATATTGCGTCATTCATGCAAATCGACTCGGAGATTCTCTATGATACATGGGAGCACTTCAAGGAGCTTTTGCGTCGATGCCCTCACCACGCACTTGCCACTTGGCAACAAGTGCAAATATTTTATAATGGCTTAAATCTCCAAACGAGGCAAATGATTGATGCGGCCGCCGGGGGGACATTAAATAACAAAACCCCGATCGCCGCTCAAGAGCTTTTCGAAGAGATGGCCACAAATGCGTACCAATGGAACATGCCCCGAGCACGGCCTAATAAGCCGGCCAGAATTTTTGAAATAGACGCAAACGCAAATTTAGCTTTACAAGTTGAGCGCTTAACAAAGCAAGTGGCGGAGATGTCTGCTTCCTCCGCCACTCCTCCTTGGGCTAATAACGTTTTAATTGAAGAACATGTTGACTACATGGGAAATCCACCTCAGCCTTCCTATAACCCGAACACCGCTCCGTATAATAACACCTACAATGCGGGTTATAGGAATCATCCGAATTTCTCATGGAGCAACCAAGGAAATGCTCAGCGTCCTATGAATTTAAATCAACCTCCCCCTAATCAACTTCTTAACTTAACTCCGCCTCCAAATTTGATTTCTCAAAATTATAATCCACCCGGTTTTCCACCGCAACAGCAAAAACTCTCTCCGATTGAAGAGGTTTTTGCAAAATATGTTGCTACAAATGAAACGAACATCCGAAACCTTACCGGATCGATCAAAAATTTAGAGAATCAAGTGGGCCAACTCGCAAAGATGATTTCTGAGCGTCAACAAGGAGCACTACCGGGGAACACCGAGCAAAATCCAAAGGAGAGCGCGCACGCGATTACACTCCGAAGCGGGAAGGAGGTGGTTCAAAAACAGGACGAACCCAAGGTAATTTCCTCTCCTCCTCCTCCTACTTTTAATTCATCTTCGAATTTGCCCGCTACGATAGCTCCGCACACTTCTATTTTAAATCCGCGCGCTCCTACTTCTAATATTCCGTATCCATCGAAATTTAAAAATGAAAGAGCGGAAAAAAATTATAAAAAGTTTTTAGATGTTTTAAAACAAATCCATATTAATGTACCTTTCTGCGAGGCTATCTCACAAATGCCTAAATATGCGAAATATCTTAAGGAGTTGCTCTCCAATAAGAAAAAGTTAGAAGATATTTCGCATATTTCTTTAAACGCAGAATGCTCCGCGGTTGTACTCAACAAATTGCCGAAAAAAGCAAATGACCCGGGACGGATTTCCATCCCATGTCTTTTTGGCAATTCGTTAGTAAAACACGCCTTAGCGGATCTTGGAGCAAGCATCAACCTTATGCCGTTTTCTTTGTTCAAAAAGCTAGGTCTAGGAAATCCAAGGCCCACTCGAATGAGTATCCAATTAGCGGATCGTTCTTTAAAATATCCGATAGGAATAGTGGAGGACGTGCTCGTCAAGGTTGACAAATTCATCTTCCCGGTGGATTTTGTCATTCTTGACATCGAAGAGGATGCCGAAGTACCCCTCATACTCGGCCTCCCCTTCCTTGCCACCTCCCGCGCTATTATCGACGTAAGTAACGGAAAGCTCCTCCTACGGGTTGGAGACGATGAAGTTACTTTCGGCATAAATTCCTCGATGCGGAACACGCTAGAAAATGACGATTCATGTTTTTACTTAGAAGAGTGTTGTGAGTTCGATTCATCCCTCGAGTTAGTTTCATCGGCGAGTAGTGATTCCGAGCCCGTAGAGCTCTTTTGTGATGAATAAGAAGTTTCTCACCCCACACCACCCGAACCATTATTCTTAGAAAAATTAAAAATCAAGACTTCTTATGAAGAACCACCCGTATTGGAGTTGAAACAACTCCCCCTCACCTTAAATACTTGTTTTTGGAAAAAGAGTCTAAGCTACCCGTCATCATTTCATCCGATCTTAGCAACTCAGAAATTTCTGAGTTGACTATAGTCTTAAGAAAGCACCGCCACGCAATTGCGTGGCAATTATCGGACATTAAGGGTATAAACCCATCTTTCTGCACTCATAAAATATTTCTCGAAGATAATTCCCAAAATTCAGTCCAGCCTCAACGACGACTAAACTCTAACATGAAAGAAGTCGTTAAGACCGAAGTTATAAAACTTCTGTACGTGGGAATCATCTACCCGATATCGGACAGTACTTGGGTTAGCCCAGTACAAGTCGTGCCAAAGAAAGGTGGTGTCACGGTAGTTGCGAACGAAAATAACGAATTGATCCCAACCCGTACTGTTACGGGTTGGCGGATGTGCATCGACTATCGGAAATTAAATGATGCCACCCGTAAGGATCACTTCCCTCTACCATTTATCGACCAAATTTTAGAACGCCTTTCAGGTCACTCCTACTACTGTTTTCTAGATGGTTTGTCAGGATACTTCCAAATTCCGATTTCGCCCGACGACCAAGAGAAAACCACTTTCACTTGTCCCTTTGGCACCTTCGCTTATCGAAGGATGCCATTTGGTCTTTATAACGTGCCAGCTACATTCCAAAGATGTATGCTGGCAATTTTTGACGAGTTAGTGGAGGAGGTGATGGAAGTATTTATGGACGATTTTTCCGTGTACGGGAGTTCATTTGAAAACTGTTTAAAAAATCTCGAGCGCGTGTTGCAGCGATGTGAGGAAACGAATTTAGCGCTTAATTGGGAAAAATGCCATTTTATGGTCAAGGAAGGACTAGTCCTTGGCCATAAAATTTCGGGCAAGGGGATCGAGGTCGATAGGGCCAAAATTGAAGTAATTGAAAAACTTCCCCCTCCCACAAACGTAAAAGCTATTAGGAGTTTCCTAGGCCACGCGGGGTTCTATCGGCGCTTTATACAAAATTTTTCCAAAATCACAAAGCCGTTAACCCATATTCTTGAAAAGGAATCCTCATTTATTTTTAGCGATGAATGCCATTTGGCCTTTAAACTTATCAAAGAAAAACTTATAAACTCCCCGATTCTAGTCGCGCCGGATTGGTCGCTACCTTTTGAAATCATGTGCGACGCGAGTGACATTGCGGTTGGTGCCATTTTAGGCCAACGGGTGAGTAAGTATTTCCACCCTATTTATTATGCGAGCAAAACACTCACGTCGGCACAAGCGAATTACACCACTACCGAAAAAGAGCTTCTAGCGATCGTTTTTGCCTTCGATAAGCTTAGGTCATACATCACCCTCTCGAAAGTTATCGTCTTCACGGATCACTCCGCACTTAGGTATCTTTTAAGCAAATCGGACGCCAAGCCTCCTCTTTTGCGATGGATCCTCGTCTTGCGGGAGTTTGACTTAGAGATCCGGGACAAAAGGGGAGCCGAAAACTTGGCGGTCGATCACCTCTCCCGTTTAGAAAACCCCGCCTCAGACGTATTAATAGAATCTGACATTAATGATAAATTTCCCGAAGAGCGCCTCCTTACTCTCGAAAATATTAATTCATCGTCTACCCCCTGGTTTGCAGATCTGGCTAACTATTTAGTAGCCCGGGTCCTGCCAAAAGAATTCTCGAGTCAGCAAAAGAAGAAATTCTTTTCTGATTTAAAGAATTACTTTTGGGAGGACCCCTTTTTATTCCGTGTATGCGCAGGCCAGGTAGTAAGACGATGCGTCTCGAGTGAGGAAGGCCTTAAAATTTTACGTCATTGTCATGAGGGACCCACCGGAGGTCATTATCATTCAAACCGAACCGCAAGGAAGGCGCTGGAGGCGGGCTTTTATTGGCCCTCGCTCTTCAAAGATGCTCACACCCTTGTGAGTACTTGCGACAGCTGCCAGCGGTCGGGGAACATCTCCCGCCGGGATGAGATGCCCCAAAACATTTTCTTAGAATGCGAAATTTTCGACCTTTGGGGTATCGATTTTGTTGGTCCTCTCCCTCCATCTTTTTCAAATAAATATATTCTAGTGGCGGTCGACTACGTATCGATGTGGGCGGAAGCGCAAGCTCTCCCCACAAATGATGCGCGAGTCGTCGTTAATTTCTTAAAAAAATTATTTTCTCGATTTGGCACGCCGCGCGCTATTGTGAGTGATCGGGGCACCCATTTTTGCAATACTCAATTTACAAAAATCTTAGCGAAATATGGTGTCACTCACAAATTATCCACCGCATATCACCCACAAACGAGCGGCCAAGTCGAAGTTGTTAATCGAGAATTAAAACGGATTTTAGAAAAAACAGTTTCTATCAATCGGAAGGATTGGGCAATAAAGCTCGATGATGCGCTATGGGCCTATCGAACGGCGTACAAGACCGCTATCGGTTGTACACCGTATCGAATGGTTTATGGCAAGGCTTACCACCTTCCGGTCGAATTAGAACACCGCGCATTTTGGGCGCTTAAATTTTTAAACCTCGATTCCACTCTAGCGGGAGAACAAAGAAAATTCCAATTTAACGAATTAGATGAGTGGCGAGCGAATGCGTATGAGAGCAATAAATTATATAAGGAGCGAACGAAGTTTTATCACGATAAGCATATAAAATTTCAAAAAACTTTTTCGCCGGGCGATCTCGTCCTCCTTTATAATTCCCGCCTTCGCCTTTTTCCGGGAAAACTAAAATCCCGATGGTCCGGACCCTTTATTGTTAAAGAGGTTTGGTCCTATGGGACAATTTTAATTTCCCACCCGGAAAAAGGTACCTTCAAAGTAAACGGCCAACGCCTTAAATTATATCTTCCGGGAGAGTTAACTAATGAAAAGAGTGATTCGATTGTATTTCAACCTATAATATGATCGGCAAGTGGGTCAAGCTACGCGACCTTAAACAAAGCGTTGTTGGGAGGCACCCCAAAGTTATCTTTTGTTATTTTCTCTTGTCTCTTCTTTTCTTCTTTAACAACTTTTGCAGGTAATCGCGGCTTCCCCACAAAAGCTTCAAAAAAATCAGGGAAGCCCTTTTTCCTTCTCTTCTTTCGTTTTTGCATTTCTTTTTACCTTTTCTTGCTTCAAACTTATTTTTAAACATTGGGGACAATGTTTAACTTTAAGTATGAGGGTGTAAATAACCCTTTGTAAATAGTTTTAAAAAGAAAATTTTCAAAAAAAAAATGAAAAGAAAAAAAAAACAACAAAAAGAAAATTTTAATTTTGTTTCTATGATTTCCTTTATTTAAGCACTTGTAAAATCCAAAAACTTAAAAAAATTAGAAAATCGAAAATTTAAATCTTGGAAAGGGACGTTTGGGATTTCATCCCATCACACCTCCTAGTACCTTGCGAACCCTTCACCGGGTAGCCCTTGGGAAGTCCAAGACTTACAAAAATTGTTAAGTTTTAAAGCTAGTTTCCTTTCTTTGTAAATAGTTTTTAATGAGAAAAATTCAAAAATTCAAAAAAAAGATAATATCAAAAATTCAAAAATTAAAAAAAATATATCAAAAATTCAAAAAAAAAAGATAATATCAAAAATTCCAAAAATTCTTATATCCCTCCTTCTTGTTGTTTTTGTGATTTCTTAGAAATCTAGTTGAGAATGTTTATAAGCATGTTTAAGTTTTTAATTGGCTAAAATTTTGCTTATCATAGTTTGTTAATTTTAAATTTGAGGTAATCTTGATTTAAGAATCATCTTATGATTTTAAATTGATTAGAGAATTTTGTTAGCATGACTTCTCTTTTTATTTTTAAAATGGCTTCATTTTGTAGTGAATTTCCCAAACCTCTTTAGATTTCAATTATATTTTCTTCTAACTTCTTAGATCTTAGGAAATTTAATGTTACTAGAATTTGCTCTCAATATAATTTAAAGCTAGCTAGATTTATTTCCCTTCCTTACCCCCTTTGTGGCATAAAAAAATAATTTCTTAAAAAGATCATATGTCATGGGAATAAGAGGATAAAATTCATTATTCCCTAAAACATATGCACCCAAAATATTTGAAAAGATTATATGGCATGGAGTAAGAGGATAAAATTCATTACTCCTAAACCATATACATTTTGGGTTTTTATTAGAAGAGAAAGAAAAAAAAAGAAGAAAGAAAAAAAAAGGAAATTTCATGATAAATTCCATTTCCTCCATTCAAAAATTTCTCTTCTTATGCCAAATTTTATGAAATCCCCCTTAGCCAATTATCATTGTTCTAGTTTTAGTTGAAAATTATGGAGAGAGCAATATTTAGTAATTTACTTTTCCTTAAGTTTCTTTTAAGGTAGAGTTCTTATAATTTTAATCTAATTTAGTTTTATAATTTCTACAATATTGTAAACTAATTAATTTTCTCGAGAAGTCTTTGCCTAAACATTTTTTCCTCTTTTCAAATCATCATCATAATTTAGGACTTAACTCCCCCTTGAATTTACTCTTAACTTAATTTTTGGTTTAAATGAAATTTTAGTTTAAAATTAAAAAAAAATTTAAGGATGTCTTATAAATTATGTCTCACACTTTTGCTCTGGAATAGCAAAACCTCAAGTATGGGGGTATTTGATAAGTAGTATTTTTATAACTTTTTAATAGAAAATTTTGTAAATATTTAATATGAATTTTCCTTTTTATGACAATTTTAGGTTATAAGTAGTTCTTTTTGTAATTTTGATTCTAACTTAGCTTAATTTCAATATTTGCAGAATTTTGGGACAAATCGGGAAAAATGGCATGTCACGCCCTCAGTCACGCCCGTGACCAAGGGCGTGTAACCTAAAGATCAGTCCAGAATGATGCCGCGCTGTCTGAACTAGCCCACACCAAGTCACACCCCAGGTCACGCCCGTGACCCAAAGTCACGCCCGTGACCAAGGGCGTGTAAACTTAGAATCTTCCACGTGGAGCCGCCGTCGAGACATGGAGATGCTGTCGAGAAGTCAACCTAAGTCACGCCCGTGACCCACATGTCACGGCCGTGACTTTCCAGCGTGATCTCTGCTTCGCCACCGCGCCGAATTCCATCCCACGCCGCATTTAATGCAGCCGTCCAAAGTCACGGCCGTGACCCGACATGTCACGCCCGTGACATGTCACTTTTCGCCGCGCCGAATTCGAGCCCACGCCGCTGTCGGATCTGATGTGAATAGTGCAGTCACGCCCTTGGTCACGCCTGTGACCGAGGGCGTGTAATCTGAAATTTTTTCCTATAAATTTAGAGGTTCTCCTTGAGTCCAGAGTTCAGAATTTTGGAGTGGGGAAGGTGCTGCTAGAGCTGATAGTGAGTCTTTCATGTTCATGTTCATGTTCTTCCTTAAGCTTTCATGTTCTCTTTTTCATGTAATGTACTAGTTTTTATTTATTGCTTGCACTAGTTAATTAAAGCTTGTAACTTTACTTTCCTATCTTTGTAATCTCTCTTTAAGCTTGTAATCGTTTTTGATTTTCAAAAAAAAAAAATTTAGTTTCCTCTTTCATGTTCTCTTTCTCCTTAAGTAATTTCTTCCTTTTTATGCAATGTCAATTTCTCTTTCTTTTCATGCAATGTTTAATCTTCTCATTTAGCTTGCAATTAGTTTCTCTATTTAGCTAAGTAATCAAAACCTCAAATTTTCGTGGATAAAATAATAGTGATTTTCCTCAAAGTAGAAGTAATCAACGCGCCCCGTGGAATACGACCTTGATATTCCTAAATATCCTATACTATAGAAGATAAGGTACACTTGCCTTTATCGGATATAGTTTTGGAGAAAATCTCAAACCTTCACTAAATTTTAAATCCGAGAAATCTATATCAGAACCAATCGACACTCTCTAGAAACTAGCCAACTGGAGGTCGAGGACTTCAACACTTATGGGGAGCTTAGCTCAACCAAAGGAAGAGGACCACTCGACACTCCCTAGAACTAGCCAACTGGAGGTCGAGGACTTCAACACTTCTCGGGAGCTTAGCTCAACCTGAGGCGGAGGATCACTCGACACTCCCTAGAACCTAGCCAACTCGAGGTCGGGGACTTCAACACTTCTCGGTAGCTTAGCTCAACCTGAGGCGGAGTACCACCACTCGACACTCCCTAGAAACTAGCCAACTGGAGGTCTATGACTTCAATACTTCTCGGGAGCTTAGCTCAACCTGAGGCGGAGGACCACTCGACACTCCCTAGAAACTAGCCAACTGGATGTTGAGGACTTCAACACTTCTCGTGAGCTTAGCTCAACCTGAGGTGGAGGACCACTCGACACTCCCTAGAAACTAGCCAACTGGAGGTCGAGGACTTCAACACTTCTCGGGAGCTTAGCTCAGCCTGAGGCGGATGACCACTCAACACTCCTAGGCAGGGTCTTACCTAGGATACAACCTCTAAATATTTCTCTTTTATTATGAGGAGGTTACATATTACAACTCGCCTTCTTGCGCCTACTTGGCCAAATGCAACTCGGCCATCTATTTTATCACCTCCTCTACTTTCTTCGTCTTCTTATTCCTTCTCTTTCTCCAGCTCCCTCCTGCTTCTCTTGTCAACCTTAAGGTGTAGATGGTACCTGATGTGAGCTGGTGGAACCAGTCTTTTGCCTCTCCCTTGAAAGTGATGGTGAAGAGCCTACACTTGGAGGCGTCCGTCATATGCCTGACCGAGACCATGTCTTCAAACCACTGGAGGTGCTGGAGAGGGTCGTCCTTCCCTGCGTAGTAAGACATGGAGGGCTCGCTGAACCCGCCTGGAACGGGAGCTGAGATGATAAGCTCGCAGAAGGGACTTCCCCATCTTCCCTGGCAAGTCAAAGGAGTTCTCTCTGGCTCCCCACTCGGGTAGTCGGTCCCAGAAGAGCTATTGAAGAGCATTCTTGCTTGGAAACCCGAGCCTTCCCCTGTGAATAGCTCCTTCCCTTGCCGACGTGCTTTTCCTGCCTCCATAAGATATGGCA
The DNA here is from genome assembly GCA_033032865.1 of Dactylorhiza incarnata. NCBI lineage: Eukaryota > Viridiplantae > Streptophyta > Magnoliopsida > Asparagales > Orchidaceae > Dactylorhiza > Dactylorhiza incarnata. Next base: position 12,866,573 of record JAWHQI010000015.1, read on the forward strand.
AGGCGAGCATGGGTGCGGGGTGTGTCGAGTACTCGTCGTGACGGCGGAGTGCGCATGAGCTCCGGAACCGACTTCCTGAACTCTTCAAAATCCCTTTTCTTCACGCACTTGCTGGTAGGGGGTGATTCCCCCAGGTCATCGCTTCCAGACATGAGACTTGCCCAGAGATTTCCGAACTAGCTGCTTCCATGCTCACCGCACCAGAATGTTGAAACCAGAGAACTGGTCTCGACGTTCGAAAGGGGGATGCAGCTAACCCTTACTTGACCCAAGCTAGAATCCTTGACCAGTTGCTAAGAATCGAAAGACCTTGCCCTTGAAGAACACTTGAGTCTAAAAAATGGACCCCTTAAGCTGCAGCGTGGAGGTCCCACCACACACCCGGAAGTTCAAAGAGAGCTTCCCCTCCAAAGCCAATGCTGAGCATGGGCACCTTGGAGCGCACTAAGGACCACCTCATCGTCAACCTTCACTGACAGGGAGGGGGGGTAGTGCTTGCTCACAAGACACACACGGGGGGGGGGGGGGGGGGGGGGGGGGGGGGTGTAACATCCCCCAGACAGTTAGACCCCCGGGTGAATCTGTCATGACAAGGTCATGACAAGGCCTTGGTAGTGTAGAAATCCATTTAACTTAGGAAAAATTAGGGTTGAAAGTGCCTTGGTCTGCAAATAGTAAATTATTGCTACCCTACCTAGGGTTTGACCTAGGGGCCTTATCTTGACCCAGTGACCCCACCACAACATCCCTAGACCATTTAGGAGCCCAGGGGGACATTTAGGACCCATTGGGGACAGTCACAAAGGTCAAGTTGACCAAAGTTAACCTTAAGCTCTAATTAGGTCAAAATGACAATTCCTCACTAAGTTCCCTAATTGACCACCACCATATTAAATTGACCCTACCCATAGTGTTATAATATCATAGGGGATCCAGTGGAACAAAAAGCCCCATGACTTGGTCAACCCTAGGGCTCAATTTGACCAAAGTCAACTTAGCCTGTTTTGGTCAAATCAACTCATATTGGGTCAACTAAGGCTCGTGTGACCAAATTGACCCCACCAGTAGTTTCTAAATTTAATTTGGAGTCCAATGGACCCAAAAGCCCCCTCCTAGGGTCACCCAATTGGTCAATTTGACCAAAAGTCAAACTTGCCCAAATTAGGTCAAATCACTTAAACCTAGCCCAATCCCTTTGGGCTAGCTCAATTGAGTGATCAACCAGCCTAGTAGGCTGACATTAAACACATGAGAGAGTGGAAAATCGGCCATGGTGATTAGGAGAGAGAAAATGGGGGTTTTCCCGAATTTTGAGGAGAGAGAAAGAGGCCATTCATGGCCATTAAGGTGATACACCCCTTGGAATCCCCCATTGATGACTTCTTTCATCTCCCCTGATGAATTGGAGGGAATTACAGGAGTTTTCTGGAGGAATTAAAGGCAGGGGGAGGCACAAGGGAGGCCGGCCATGGGGGAGAGGAGGGGTCACTTGGTGACCTCTTAATGGAGCCCTCCTCCCATTAAATTGAGGCCTCCATTAGCTTTAGAAGGGTTCAAGAAGTCGAAACCCCCCTTACCCGAGAGTTTTGAGCTCTCTGTGAAGAGAACTAGGAGGCCACCAAAGCTTGCCGGCCACCAATGGAGAACCGATCATGGAAACGACAAATCGACCCCAAACAGGTCCGGTTCTCTGCTCCTTCCTCTGTGGTGTAGATCCAGATCGTCGGTGACTCGATTCGTAGCCAATTGGCCGCGAATCGAGCTAGCCTACCCTCCCGTAGATCGTGTTGGGCTTCTGTTTACATAACCCGATTCCGGCCACCTCCGGCCAATCAAACACCGCTCATCGCCGGCCACCACCTCAACGGAGGTGGTGGTGGTGTTGATTGGCCGGGGCGGCGCTCAGGTGGCCGGGAAATCAAAGATCAAAACCGCCCAGGCGCGTGCATTTTTGGCCGTGGGCTGATCGGGGAAGACGATGGGAGAGCCGTCTGATCCGCACATTTGATCATTTATTATTCCATTTAAATTAAATGAAATGTTACCAATATCACCAGATTCTTGTTTTAAATGGGAAAAATATAAGATGGCCTCTGTCGAAAAACTTTTCTATATGAAAGTTGTAGCCCTTAACCCCTAGTTTAATTTAAAATTAATTTCACCCAATTTGGTTGAGTGGTTTAACCTCAGCACCCATTTTAGTGCAAAGTTTGACTGAACTTTGGATGGGTGCCCACACCAAACCACTAGTCCAAATGGCCTGAAATTTGGACTAGGAGTGAGTCATGTTTATGACTACAACATATCCAAAAATGGGAATTTTTGGAGAACTTTTTCCTAAAGTTTGTGTAAAAATTTAATAATCCTTGTATAAATTATTTGTAGAGTCAAATGACATCCGAACTCCACCAAATTTTGGTGGGGTGTTATTAGTATCATGATAAGTCCCTGGTTAAAATTTCAACCCATTTGGGGTTGATTTGACCAGGCAATTGATTGGCCCAAGTTTTTGTCTTTAAGGAAGGAATTAGGCCAAAGGGGCTATGTTGGAATTTAGTGGTCAAACCACCTCCAATTGGAGTGGAATTTTGGCCACTGCTCTAACACCACCCAAGTCACCTCCATGTGAGTTTTGGGTTCATGGGGAGTTGGATTGCCCTAGGACATGGAGTTGGAGCCCCTTGGTGTGCATTTAGCCAAGTAGAGATCCATTGGCCAAATGGGCCCATAGAGACTTGAGTCTTCTTGGGGAGGTCAGTGGGATCATTTTGAGACCCCATGAGGAAATTGGTGAGCATTGGTGTTGATTTGGCCAAGGCCATAGGGTTGATCCCTATGGAGTGGAACTTGGGGTTGGGAAGGACATGGGGGTGTATGTCCTTGGAGAGGAGGGTAATAGACTCCTCTGAGTTCTATGAGTGATATAACACCCTCACAAGAAGTTTGGGTGGATTTGGGGAAGTATGGACCCTAACCCTAGGGTAAACCTCAAGGGGGTACATATAGAGGTCAATGAAGGAAGAGGGGTCAAACCTTTATGGTATGACCTAAAATTTTGGGGAGTTGGTAATGGTGACCAGAGAAGCCTCCCCTGAGAAATTGAAGAGGTTTGGGGTTGTATACATTAGTGAATAAATCCTTGAATAGATTTGTAAATATTTAGGTTTTGGGTTTTAGGAGAGATTAACACTTAGGGGATAACTCTTGTTCTATCATCAATGTGATATATGTGTTATTATTCCCTGGAAATTCTATTAGAGCTATTGGAAGACTTTTGGAGGTCCAAATTATAATTATTCTTATTGTTAGCAATTTTTGGGATGATTAATTTTAGGATGCTAGCTTTCTGTAAAGTCATGGAACTTTGCTGGAAGTCATTTTATTCTATTATGAACCCACAGTAATTTTCTTATAATTTTTGGATTGATATTTTTGGTACTTCTAGTTCAAATTGGAATTAATTGCAAATATGACCTTTGTGGAAATTACAAATATAACCTCTCTGGAATTAGGTCAAAATTTGTAGGACTGGATATTTTAGTATGATTCACCTCTGTAAAAATTTGCATAGGGTTTGGAGTTCATATGAGGGTACCTCCTTTGGAAATAATTTATGATTAATGGGTTCAGGAATTTTTAATAATTGCAACCCTTGCTGGAAAATCATGAAAATTCATATTTACAGATTACCAGGTACCCTTGATTTATGTAAAAATTTTAGTAGGCATTGGAAGTCAGAAAAGTGCACTTGTAGTTCAAACCTTAGGAGGTTGTATTTTTGGAAAATTGCTTTAAATATTAATAATGTTGGGAAAATTATGAAACTCTTGAATTGATCTTACATAAGTAGCATGGACCCCCAATAAAAATATTGGGTCAGTGATTCGATTATTTAATGTACCTCCCTTCATGTGCATAAAAACATTAAGGATGATCTGCATTTAGCATTTTAGCAATTTTGGGGTTATGGGTCAATTTGGAGTGGTGAGTGTTTATTGGTGATAATATGACTATGTGAGGATCCTTGGAGTTAATTAGGGTTTGATGAGTCCTAGGGTGGTGGGGTGCCACCCTTGGGGTAGGTCATCTTGGGATTGACGTAAGATCGTCTTTTTCCTATTGTGTCTTAAAGCACTTAGGCTTAATTCAGGTGAAACATTAAGATGAGTTTTCTTATGGGTGATAACTAATAATAATAAGTGTCTTGAGAAAGGGATCTTTGGGGTGTCATCCCATTATAGTTCCTAGTACCGTAGCGAGCCCCTTACAGGGTAACCCTCGAGAAGTCCAAGATTAACCATAAACTGTAAGAGTAAAATGTTATACAAGAATAATTTAATAACACACTCACCCACACCCCGTGGTTCCGGGAGTTTAGCTGGTTTGGTGCTACGAGCAGTATGCTCAGTGGTTGTAAGAGCGGATTGCTAAGTCAGGTGAGCTTGTGACTCAGTAGTGTTTGTAGGTACGGACGGGTTGGTTCGGCCAGCCGATGGCTCGGAAGGTTATTGATGGCGGGCAGGTTAGCCCGGGGAGCTTATGGCTCGGAGGTAGGTAGTAGAACACGTTGCATGTGCATTGAAGGTGGTGGGTGTTCGATATTGGACGTTCGTTCACACCGACGTCAATACGTTGACTCGGCAAGTGTGGTATTTACACTTAGCCATGAAAGTTTGGTGGTCCAGCCAGTAAGAGTACGCAGATGCTCCGCAGGTTTTGCGTTGAGGCGTACGATAGGTCTAGGTTAACTAGTGTGAATACCAACCTAGAGGTGGGCGAGGCCCAACCCACCGCTTCCGTTTGCCACTACGGGAGTATCCTGGGAGTCTTGCTAGCTCCAAAAAGGGGGAACTAAAGGTCTATGCACAAAGAGTCGTAGTGAGTGTGTTGCACTTGTATGAACTAGCATAACAGCATACCTTGCCTGTCATAGCATAAACATTGCATTTCAACCCCTACCCCTATCGTATAAGTCGGTTATGGGACTTCTTATATGATAGGCCTTGCTAAACGACCCCTTGGTCTATAGGCTTGTATGGGCATTCCTATAAATCAATGGTTACTTTTCTATTGCTATTGTCTTTACTTACTGCACTTTACTTATTCTTTACCTGCTCTTATTATGCCCCTTTACTGCTTCAGTTATATATATACGCATGTGTAGTGTAGAAACATTTCTTGTACCACTGTCCCCTGCTCTTTGTTATACCCCTTGATGTCCTCTGCTTCATCCTCCCGCACAGTGCCTAGGAGCCACTGGGGCTGGGGTGGGGAACATAAGGCTTAGTCTTTTTGACTAACGGTTGGTGGACCATATCAATTTAGGACATCGAGGAGATGCAGCAGCACCAGAGGCCGTTGTAGACGGAGGCGGGGCAGCCTATTACAGGAGTACCAGATTCAGGATCAGTGAGTGATTAGTAGTTAGCTTCCGCGAGTGATCTTGTAGTGAGGATATGATGTACAGGGCATGAGCCCTTTATTATTGTAATCCTTGTCATATTTTATTCAGTTATATCATGTGGACATTTATATTTCATGTTGATTCTGTGGACTTGTCTTCTTTGATGTGCTTTTCTTTGTGATCGATTTGGCCGGCAGGATCGGCGTTTTGTAGTGGCGACCTTCCCGAGCGAGGGTATCACCGCAAAATGGCGGTTCTGGGCCTAAGACCCGGTTGTTTGATAAAGAAAAAAAAGGGGGTCTTACAAGTGGTATCAAAGCAATCCTAGATCCGAAGAAAAGAAGTCCACAATCCCTGGGCAACCCCGCGCGAGCTTAGTTTGAGGACAAACTAGCAGCGGAAGCAGTGGTGTTCCCATATGGGAATCACATTGAAAAAGTCCACTTTTAGCTGAATCTTCTTAGTTAGTTTCCCTTACGAGTGTCAAGTTTTCTCTTGTAGCCTGCGGCGAACCCTGCCCCCAGCAGGGAATACCTCCGGCTGCAAAGATCTCTTTAGATAGTCCTTTAGTCAATGAGTTAGACTCAACCCCACTAGGATACGTGACTTACCTTGACAATTTATACCATGACCTAGTCTGAAATAGACCGTATGTATAACTTTTGGTGAAGGTACGAGGATACCCCAAAGAGGCTAGAGAAAGAGAGATTGACACATAAGCAGAATGGTATGAGACAGACTCAATCCTCATATCCGTGACGTGATTACATTAAGACAACCGCCACGACAAACACCGAGGGTAGGATAAGAATTGAAGTTCGGAAGGGACCCGTTTGAGATTGGGTAACATGTTGACCGTGATAAGGTTGTAGTAGAGGATACCTAGAAGAGTCTAAGGTGTGGAGTATACCAATGAGCCTCAAGATAGAACCCTAAGTCTAAGGATTTGTGCCCTAAGAATCATTTGCGTATTTGGGATGAATATAACTTGGTGATATGGAAGATACTCAGCCCAAAATAGTTATAGTGGCTTATCTTTTGTTTATTGGGGCTTATCCTTTGTTTATTGGGGCTTACCTTTTGTTTATTGGGCAAATTAATGACGGACTTGGATTTCCCTTAGACCTAAGTTAGAAATTTTTGTGTCGTGAACACAATGATTTAGAAGTCGATCTTACTCAATGTTACTTGAAAGAAGATGAGACGGTGTAACAGTATGTTTGAAATGATGATCGGTATAAGTACTAGGACAATGAATAGACATCATTGATCGAACAACAACTTGACCTTAGTTGAATCATTGGAAATGTAAAGTCGCCAGGATTAATCACTTAAGGATGTCGATGTCCTAGTCTAAAAGTTGAGGGCGGAAATTAGATCTTACAAGTTGTATTTATATCTGACAGTTCTTGAGGTTTGGGGCATTCAGAAGTGATCAACTTATGATTTGTTAAAAATCACGCTCTGTCATGGTTGAAAATTTTAACTACAATAATAATGCTTGGAAGCTTTGATGATGAATAACTAGAGATCTTAGTCAATGACTTGTTGGATTTAGAATATAGTGTTTGATTTCACTATGGTAAGAATGATCTAAGTTTATCTTGCTTTGGACCATTTGAAAGTGATCAAGACTAGCACAAGTTGAAGTGAAAGAAATTTGGTCAAATAAACGTGATGATATTTCCTTGATGAATCGAATTGTGAAAAACCCTAAGGTATCAAAATTTTGCCCTTATGAATCAAACTTCACGTAGAAAATGATTGGGAGTCATCTTACCATTATGATTGGTTAACATATACTCATAAAAGTTCACAAGTGCACCCCCATTTAAATTTAAGGATGATTAGGACGCAAGATGATTTGATTAGTTCCATCAATAGTAAGAACTAGAAAAGTTGTAGAGTATAGACGATTGATTACTCGGATGTACCTGAAAGAGTAAGAATTTGAACGTGAGAAGAAAACTTTAGAGGCATAAGAGTCTGCCCAGGTTAGAGTGGAAGTTCGAGGATAGATTGACCAAGGCAGCTAGGTCACCCTGGTCAGGATAGATGATACGACGGTGTGAGTCTTGCGGCGCAAAAAGATTCCAAGGTTAAGACATGTGGTAAAATTGGGGTCAGGAGGAGCACAACTTGGAGCCACTAGAGCTGGTGTGGCACAGATAGTCAGTGCTCTTCGAGCCAGGAATAACTTCAATCCTTAGGGGATGTTACGTTCAGTCATTCTCGGTGAAAACCCCGCAAGCCTAACCTGAATTTCGAGGACGAAATTATTTTTTTTGTTTATTGGGATTTGTAACATCCCCCAGACAGCTAGACACCCCAGGTGAATCTGTCATGACAAGGTCATGACAAGGCCTTGGTAGTGTAGAAATCCCTCTAACTTAGGAAAAATTAGGGTTGAAAGTGCCTTGGTCTGCAAATAGTAAATTGCAGCTACCCTACCTAGGGTTTGACCTAGGGACTTATCTTGACCCAGTGACACCACCACAACATCCCTAGACCATTTAGGAGCCCAGGGGGACATTTAGGACCCATTGGGGACAGTCACACAGGTCAAGTTGATCAAAGTCAACCTTAAGCTCTAATTAGGTCGAACTGACAATTCCTCACTAAGTGCCCTAATTGACCACCACCATATTAAATTGACCCTACCCATAGTGTTATAATATCATAGGGGACCCAGTGGAACAAAAAGCCCCATGACTGGGTCAACCCTAGGGCTCAATTTGACCAAAGTCAACTTAGCCTATTTTGGTCAAATCAACTCATATTGGGTCAACTAAGGCTCATGTGACCAAATTGACCCCACCAGTAGTTTCTAAATTTAATTTGGAGTCCAATGGACCCAAAAGCCCCATCCTAGGGTCACCCAATTGGTCAATTTGACCAAAAGTCAAACTTGCCCAAATTAGGTCAAATCACTTAAACCTAGCCCAATCACTTAAACTTGCCCAAATTGGCTCAATTGTGTGATCAACCAGCCTAGTAGGCTGACATTAAACATAGGAGAGAGTGGAAAATCGGCCATGGTGATTAGGAGAGAGAAAATGGGGGTTTTCCCCAATTTTGAGGAGAGAGAAAGAGGCCATTCATGGCCATTAAGCTGATACACCCCTTGGAATCCCCCATTGATGACTTCTTTCATCTCCCCTGATGAATTGGAGGGAATTCCAGGAGTTTTCTGGAGGAATTGAAGGCAGGGGGAGGAACAAGGGAGGCCGGCCATGGGGGAGAGGAGGGGTCACTTGGTGACCTCTTAATGGAGCCCTCCTCCCATTAAATTGAGGCCTCCATTAGCTTTAGAAGGGTTCAAGAAGTCGAAACCCCCCTTACCCGAGAGTTTTGAGCTCTCTGTGCAGAGAACTAGGAGGCCACCAAAGCTTGCCGGCCACCAATTGAGAACCGATCATGGAAGCGACAAATCGACCCCAAACAAGTTCGGTTCTCTACTCCTTCCTCTGTGGTGTAGATCCAGATCGCCGGCGGCTCGATTCGTAGCCAATTGGACGCGAATCGAGCTAGCCTAGACTCCCGTATATCGGGTTGGGCTTCCGTTTACATAACCCGATTCCGGCCACCTCCGGCCAATCAAACACCGCTCATCGCCGGCCACCACCTCAACGGAGGTAGTGGTGGCGTTGATTGGCCGGGGCGGCGCTCAGGTGGCCGGGAAATCAAAGATCAAAACCGCCCAGGCGCGTGCATTTTTGGCCGTAGGCTGATCGGGGAAGACGACGGGAGAGCCGTCCGATCCGCCTATTTGATCGTTTATTATTCCATTTAAATTAAATGAAATGTTACCAATATCCCCAGATTCTTGTTTTAAATGGGAAAAATATAAGATGGTTGTCGAAAAACTTTTCTATATGAAAGTTGTAGCCCTTAACCCCTAGTTTAATTTAAAATTAATTTCACCCAATTTGGTTGAGTGGTTTAACCTCAGCACCCATTTTAGTGCAAAGTTTGACTAAACTTTAGATGGGTGCCCACACCAAACCACTAGTCCAAATGGCCTGAAATTTGGACTAGGCGTGAGTCATGTTTATGACTACAACATATCCAAAAATGGGAATTTTTGGAGAACTTTTTCCTAAAGTTTGTGTAAAAATTTAATAATCCTTGTATAAATTATTTGGAGGGTCAAATGACCTCCAAACTCCTCCAAATTTTGGTGGGGTGCTATTAGGGTTATTGTAAGTCCGTGGTTAAAATTTCAACCCATTTGGGGTTGATTTGACCAGGCAATTGATTGGCCCAAGTTTTGGTCTTTAAGGAAGGAATTATGCCAAAGGGGCTATGTTGGAATTTAGTGGTCAAACCACCTCCAATTGGAGTGGAATTTTGTCCACTGCTCTAACACCACCCAAGTCACCTCCATGTGATTTTTGGGGTCATGGAGAGTTGGATTGCCCTAGGACATGGAGTTGGAGCCCCTTGGTGTGCATTTAGCCAAGTAGAGATCCATTGGCCAAATGGGCCCATAGAGACTTGAGTCTTCTTGGGGAGGTCAGTGGGATCATTTTGAGACCCCATGAGGAAATTGGTGAGCATTGGTGTTGATTTGCCCAAGGCCATAGGGTTGATCCCTATGGAGTGGAACTTGGGGTTGGGAAGGACATGGGGGTTTTTGTCCTTGGAGAGGAGTGTAATAGACTCCTCTGAGTTCTATGAGTGATATAACACCCTCACAAGAAGTTTGGGTGGATTTGGGGAAGTATGGACCCTAACCCTAGGGTAATCCTCAAGGGGGTACATATAGAGGTCAGTGAAGGAAGAGGGGTCAAACCTTTATGGTGTGACCTAAAATTTTGGGGAGTTGGTAATGGTGACCAGAGAAGCCTCCCCTGAGAAATTGAAGAGGTTTGGGGTTGTATACCTTAGTGAATAAATCCTTGGGTAGATTTGTAAATATTTAGGTTTTGGGTTTTAGGAGAGATTAACACTTAGGGGATAACTCTTGTTCTGTCATCAATGTGATATATGTGTTATTATTCCCTAGAAATTCTATTAGAGCCATTGGAAGACTTTTGGAGGTCCAAATTATAATTATTCTTATTGTTAGCAATTTTTGGGATGATTACTTTTAGGATGCTAGCTTTCTATAAACTCATGGAACTTTGCTCGAAGTCATTTTATTCTATTATGAACCCACAGTAATTTTCTTATAATTTTTGGATTGATATTTTTGGTACTTCTAGTTCAAATTGGAATTAATTGCAAATATGACCTTTGTGGAAATTACAAATATAACCTCTCTGGAATGAGGTCAAAATTTGTAGGACTGGATATTTTAGTATGATTCACCTCTGTAAAAATTTGCATAGGGTTTGGAGTTCATATGAGGGTACCTCCTTTGGAAATAATTGATGATTAATGGGTTCAGGAATTTTTAATAATTGCAACCCTTGCTGGAAAATCATGAAAATTCATATTTACAGATTACTAGGTACCCTTGATTTATGTAAAAATTTTAGTAGGCATTGGAAGTCAGAAAAGTGCACTTGTAGTTCAAACCTTAGGAGGTTGTATTTTTGGAAAATTGCTTTAAATATTAATAATGTTGGGAAAATTATGAAACTCTAGAATTGATCTTAAATAAGTAGCATGGACCCCCAATAAAAATATTGGGTCAGTGAGTCGATTATTTAATGTACCTCCCTTCATGTGCATCAAAACATTAAGGATGATCTGCATTTAGCAATTTAGCAATTTTGGTGTTATGGGTCAATTTGGAGTGTAGTGTTTGGAGTGGTGAGTGTTTATTGGTGATAATATGACTATGTGAGGATCCTTGGAGTTAATTAGGGTTTGATGAGTCCTAGGGTGGTGGGGTGTGAAAGTGGAGTGTTTTAGTTCTTATTTATCTTATTAAAAGATTTTGCTTAAATTTTTAATTTCAAAATGAGTGATATATATATATATATATTTATATATATGTGAGTTTGCTGAGTAATAAACACAAACAGTATAAGTGCATAAAAATAAACACAGCACAAGAAATAAAAAGAAACATAAAACAAACAAGCAAACCAAGCAATCCAGAAGACACAAGGATCTATAGTAGTTCCCCTCAACTGGGTACGTCTACTCTTCTACCCACTGGTAGGAATCCACTAGGATTTTTGATCAGGTGCCCTTACACCAATGGAGGTTTGATCAGGTGCCCAATTCACCACAGTCAGGTTTTTGCTAAGGTGACCTGTCACCAGGAGTTCACTTTTGAAGGGAGTAATAACCCTGTACAAGATGGGGGGTAAGGAAATTAAACATAAATTGAAATGTTCTTCTCTGTATAAGAAGACTCTTGAAGATCCAGATGTGGTGCTGAATGGATCTGATATTGAAGAGCTCCCCCTGTCTGATATAGATTGTTGACAGTTCTGGAGGTCTCTTCTTTCAAACACTTCTTTCCTCTGATGCAATGATAATCCTGAGCAAGTAGTTGTGATTTTTGTCTCAGGATGTTCTTAATCTGCAGGAAGATGTTAGCAACCAAGAGTGTGTTATATTTTGTGTTGTCTCTGTATCTCTGTGTGTGTGTGTGTGTTTCTCTCCTTCTCTTTTGTATTTATAATCCGAGAAGTACTTTTGAATTCTTGCCCGGGAAAATGGAAAGAGATAAAGTCTCTTTAATTTCATTCCTTGGGAAGATAAGTTTGTCGATTTGACACATCAGAAACGGCTATGAACTTTAAATCTGCAACGGCTAGATTAGCAAAAGATATTGTATAATATATAAGAGAGCTGTCACTATAAATCGTATTTTAGTCGAACTGACAGAGGCATATATAATTTCGTCGAACTCAGCTTTGCTTTCGTCGAGCTGAGCTTATCTTCTGATGTGCTAATCAATTCTCTTTATATATAAAATATACTTGATTTGATCTGAAAGGATTTCGTCGATCTGCTAAGCCTTGATGATTTCGTCGAGCGCTGAGATTTAGAGAAAGCGTCGAACGCTGAGCGCTGATCGTCGAACGCCGGTAGCCGGTTCGACGAAAGATGTGGCATTCGTCGAGCGCAGAAGACTTATGATAATTTTATCTTTTCTTCTCCGATTCGATTGCATTATATTTAATTTATGTTTTCTTTAGGATAATGTGATTTAAGTTAATAGATAGATGAACTTTAGAGGTTGATCCTAACTCAAATCAACCCTAAGGTTCCAACAATCTCCCCCTATTTGAGTTGGGATCCTAAATCAAATTAAAACTAGTGGCCAGGAGGTCTCCCCCTGTTTAGGATGCCGACAGTTTTAATTTTTATATTCTCCTTTTCTCTCTCACTTGGTTTTAGTTTTCAATTTTCTTCTGTAGACTCTTAAATCATTTTCCCTACAGATTTACTTAAGCAATTTATTTGGTTTGGATCCATGTTTATCTTGCTAGATTCATGGTTGTATTCTTCCCCTTAAATGATTCTTTTTAGAAGAACATTGCCTGATACCTTCCTTCTATAGAATCCCTTAAACCAGAGGAGACTTCACACTCAGCCATATGATCATTTCTAATCAATATGACTACAGTAGAATGCTCATCATGACTTTAGGGAAATCTGTTAGAGTATGAAGTTATCTGACATTGTTTTTCTAATTTTGGTTTTTTAAAGAGTTTGTTCAACTGGGTTGGAGTTTAATGGTGAAAAACTTTTTAATTGTATTTGAAAATACATGTTTTAAAAATTTTAAAACATTTATTGAAAGTTTTCTTTTATAGTCATTGAAATATATGTTTGATATTATTTTAAAGTTTTCTTGACAATTATTAAGCAATTTATCCTTAATTGATTTATTTTGTGCTTTTAATTTTTCTTCAGTTTTGTTACTTTCAGAAGTTAAATGATTTATCTTTATTAACTTCCTTTTAATTTTTTTGTCTATTGTTATTGAATCTGTGAGAGTTATTTCAAAAACATTTTTAGAGGTAGAGTTATGATTTGATTTTACCTCTTTTACCTTTCCTAGATCTGCTTTTGCATCTGGATTTTGGTATGACCCATTTATGGCCATCATGCAGAAAGCTCTAGCTCTAAGTTCTTCTTCTTCTTCTTCACTTAGGTTTGTTGATGATTCTGCATCAAAAGTACAATTAGTTGAAGAGATGGAAGAAGGAGGTTTATTTACCATCCTAGAGAGGGAGTTCCAAATTCCTCTTGCAGAAGCACAGTCTTCAAGTTGTTGAAGAATATCTTTTGATACAGACTGAGTCAAGATCTGCATGGCTTTGGCATCTGCATCATGTTTTATTTTGGTAGTTTTCTTTGAAGAAGATATATCAGTGCCAACATGAACGGGTCCTGTCAAAATAGATTTGTAAATCTCTTCATCTATAGCATTCATATATAATCTAATTCTAACTTGCCATAAAGAGATATTATCCAACTTAAATATAGGTGGATCTGAAAACAGAAGGATTTCTTGTGCCATTTTGAAAATTTTAAGAACTAAAAGTGATCTTTGTGATTTCAGGTGTTAACCTGTGTGACAAATCAATTTCTCTAATACTAATTGAAATAGGAGTTTTAATTTTGAAAGTATTAGATGCTAGAAATTGAAATGGTAAAATCAACACCCTCTGATACCAATTGAAAGTGGAGTGTTTTAGTTCTTATTTATCTTATTAAAAGATTTTGCTTAAATTTTTAATTTCAAAATGAGTGATATATATATATATATATATTTATATATATGTGAGTTTGCTGAGTAATAAACACAAACAGTATAAGTGCATAAAAATAAACACAGCACAAGAAATAAAAAGAAACATAAAACAAACAAGCAAACCAAGCAATCCAGAAGACACAAGGATCTATAGTAGTTCCCCTCAACTGGGTACGTCTACTCTTCTACCCACTGGTAGGAATCCACTAGGATTTTTGATCAGGTGCCCTTACACCAATGGAGGTTTGATCAGGTGCCCAATTCACCACAGTCAGGTTTTTGCTAAGGTGACCTGTCACCAGGAGTTCACTTTTGAAGGGAGTAATAACCCTGTACAAGATGGGGGGTAAGGAAATAAAACAGAAATTGAAATGTTCTTCTCTGTATAAGAAGACTCTTGAAGATCCAGATGTGGTGCTGAATGGATCTGATATTGAAGAGCTCCCCCTGTCTGATATAGATTGTTGACAGTTCTGGAGGTCTCTTCTTTCAAACACTTCTTTCCTCTGATGCAATGATAATCCTGAGCAAGTAGTTGTGATTTGTGTCTCAGGATGTTCTTAATCTGCAGGAAGATGTTAGCAACCAAGAGTGTGCTATATTTTGTGTTGTCTCTGTATCTCTCTGTGTGTGTGTGTGTGTGTGTGTGTGTGTGTTTCTCTCCTTCTCTTTTGTATTTATAATCCGAGAAGTACTTTTGAATTCTTTCCTGGGAAAATGGAAAGAGATAAAGTCTCTTTAATTTCATTCCTTGGGAAGATAAGTTTGTCGATTTGACACATCAGAAACGGCTATGAACTTTAAATCTGCAACGGCTAGATTAGCAAAAGATATTGTATAATATATAAGAGAGCTGTCACTATAAATCGTATTTTAGTCGAACTGACAGAGGCATATATAATTTCGTCGAACTCAGCTTTACTTTCGTCGAGCTGAGCTTAGCTTCTGATGTGCTAATCAATTCTCTTTATATATAAAATATACTTGATTTGATCTGAAAGGATTTCGTCGATCTGCTAAGCCTTGATGATTTCGTCGAGCGCTGAGATTTAGAGAAAGCGTCGAACGCTGAGCGCTGATCGTCGAACGCCGGTAGCCGGTTCGACGAAAGATGTGGCATTCGTCGAGCGCAGAAGACTTATGATAATTTTATCTTTTCTTCTCCGATTCGATCGCATTATATTTAATTTATGTTTTCTTTAGGATAATGTGATTTAAGTTAATAGATAGATGAACTTTAGAGGTTGATCCTAACTCAAATCAACCCTAAGGTTCCAACAGGGTGCCACCCTTGGGGTAGGTCATCTTGGGATTGACGTAAGATCGTCTTTTTCCTATTGTGTCTTAAAGCACTTAGGCATAATTCAGGTGAAACATTAAGAAGAGTTTTCTTATGGGTGGTAACTAATAATAATAAGTGTCTTGAGAAAGGGAGCTTTGAGGTGTCATCCCATTATAGTTCCTAGTACCATAGCGAGCCCCTTATAGGGTAACCCTTAGGAAGTCCAAGATTAACCATAAACTATAAGAGTAAAATGTTAAACAAGAATAATTTAATAACACACTCACCCACACCCCGTGGTTCCGGGAGTTTAGCTGGTTTGGTGCTACGAGCAGTAGGCTCGGTGGTTGTAAGAGCGGATTGCTAAGTTAGGTGAGCTTGTGACTCAGTAGTGTTTGTAGGTACGGACGGGTTGGTTCGGCGAGCCGATGGCTCAGAAGGTTATTGATGGCGGGCAGGTTAGCCCGGGGAGCTTATGGCTCGGAGGTAGGTAGTAGAACACGTTGCATGTGCATTGAAGGTGGTGGGTCTTCGGTATTGGACGGTCGTTCACACCGACGTCAATACGTTGACTCGGCAAGTGTGGTATTTACACTTAGCCATGAAAGTCTGGTGGTCCAGCTAGTAAGAGTACGCAGATGCTCCGCGGGTTTTGCGTTGAGGCGTACGATAGGTCTAGGTTAGGTAGTGTGAATACCAACCTAGAGGTGGGCGAGGCCCAACCCACCGCATCCGTTTGCCACTAAGGGAGTATCCTGGGAGTCTTGCAAGCTCCAAAAAGGGGGAACTAAAGGTCTATCCGCATAGAGTCGTAGTGAGTGTGTTGCACTTGTATGAACATAGCATGACAACATACCTTACCTGTCATAGCATAAACATTGCATTTCAACCCCTACCCCTATCGTATAAGTCGGTTATGAGACTTCTTATACGATAGGCCTTGCTAAACGACCCCTTGGTCTATATGCTTGTATGGGCATTCCTATAAATCAATGGTTACTTTTCTATTGCTATTGTCTTTACTTACTCCACTTTACTTATTCTTTACTTGCTCTTATTATGCCCCTTTACTGCTTCATTTATATATATACGCATGTGTAGTGTAGAAACATTTCTTATACCACTGTCACCTGCTCTTTGTTATACCCCTTGCTGTCCTCTGCTTCATCCTCCCGCACGGTGCCTAGGAGCCACTGGGGGTGGGGTGGGGAACATAAGGCTTAGTCTTTTTGACTAACGGTCGATGGACCATATCATTTTAGGAGATCGAGGAGATGCAGCAGCACTAGAGGCCGGTGCAGATGGAGGCGGGCAGCCTATTACAGGAGTACCAGATTCAGGATCAGTGAGTGATTAGTAGTTAGCTTCCGCGAGTGATCTTGTAGTGAGGATATGATGTACAGGGCATGAGCCCTTTATTATTGTAACCCTTGTCATCTTTTATTCAGTTATATCATGTGAACATTTATATTTCATGTTGATTCTGTGGACTTGTCTTCTTTAATGTACTTTTCTTCGTGATCGATTTGGCCGGCAGGATCGGCGTTTTGTAGTGGCGACCTTCCCGAGCGAGGGTGTCACCGCAAAATGGCGGTTCTGGGCCTAAGACCCAGTTGTTTGATAAAAAAAGGGGGTCTTACAGGGGGGGGCAACCCTTCCCAAGGTGCCCATGGGGGCCTATTTATAGACTTCCCAATATTGGGCTCCGGATAGCCAAAATTCTTCAATCTGAAGCTCAACCGTGAACCTGAACGATCAAAACAGGAGGAGGGGCGAGTGGAGGATGGTACATCCACTCACCCCTTGCCGGGGGTCAGGTGAGTGGACCAAGGTCCACCACCCTGACTGGGCGAGTGGACCTCACGGTCCACTCAGCCCATCGGGCGAGTGAACCTCATGGTCCACTCAGCCCACCGGGCGAGTGGACCATTGGTCCACTCGCCCAGTTGCTTGGGCCGAGTGGACCTATCACCTTGGGCGAGTGGACCTAAGGTCCACTCGCCCCCCCCCCCCCCCCCCCCCCCCACTCGGGCGAGTGGACCTAAGGTCCACTCGTCTAAGGAAGCATGCCCCCCCACCCCCCGGTCCTTCTTCTTTTGGTTTTGATGGCCTTCGTCGGATCGATCCACTGCGATCTTACCTGCGTCGGGTCACACCAGCTTGGAAAATATGAGGGTTGTACAATATAGACGTTAAATGAACAAGCTAGATGAGCTGAAAAGTAGATAAGGTATATGATTAATGATCAACATAAGTTTATCATAGATTACCAAAGAACATATCACTTACTTTCTTTGAGAAAGATTAATAAGTCCTCATATACCCTTCTTATTTCTTTTCCACATATCTGAAGTTTGGTAGGGTAGCTTTCTCTGGATTCTTTTGTATTCTTCCATGACCCTTGAACGGTTTTTCCAGGTACATTTCAGTATTAGGATGAACATCCTTTAGTGTGAACCCAAGACCAAAGACTTTGGCTGTCTTCAGATTTATGACTTCTAGATTTAGATCATCTGATTTAGGTTCTTTGTCAGGATTTGATTCATCAGTCGTTGCTTGTAATTTATCAACAGTTGCTTGTTCCTTCCCAGAAGTTGAGGCTTTTGTAAACATGATCTTCTTTTTTTATATCTCCTCCTCAGGTGACTTTTCTCCTTTCTTTCTTTTTAGGGGAAGTTCTACTGCATCCTTTGGATTGCACCCAATACCTCCTCTGTGGAGTTGCCATATTTCTTCTAGCATTTTGTCTTGGGTATTCTTTGTAGTATACATTGAATGATCAAACAGAGTAGATTTGATTGGAATTGCTCTGGCCAGCTCCTCCTTTTCAACAACATCTTTTCCTCATTTTAGAATGTAAATGATCCAATTTTTCTTACCTTCAAGCTCCTTTTGGGCTGTCTCATATTCATACCTTTCTCTTTCAGCAATCTCCTCTAAGGCTTTGTCAAGTTCAAGATTGGTGAAAGCCTTCATTGTGTTCTCATGAATTTCAACCCTTGCATGCTTTTTGTAATAAGATTTATCTTTTCTGTACTCCTTCCTCTGTTCTTTTGCGTACCTCTCCCAAACGGGCAATATTCCTCTTCCTCTTCCACTTCCTCCACCTCTATATGGAGGTCTTCCCCTGAAAATAGGTGTTGGAAGAATGGGTTTGTGAATTGGTGCAGGTGAAACCTGAGCTGAAGGTGGAAGCTGAACTGGAGGTATTGGTTGAGCTGGTGATGGATTAGGTGAAATAGGATCTTGACCAGCCATCTTGACTAGAGAGAGTGATGTGGATGAATCTCCAGAGGACATTCTGAAAGAAAGAGGATCAGGATAGATGGTACAGTGTCTTCATGAAATTCTTGTAGAGACTTGGGGTAGGCCTGATCATCTGAAATTAGAGGGATCTCCCCCTGAGTTGATGACTCCCCTGAGCAAAAGGCAGGATTCTTGGAGAAGATGACTCCCCCTGAATGGCTGCATCTGGAAGTTGTAGTTTAGATGATACAGCTGGCTTTCCTTCAGTGATGAAGGGGAGAGGGATTGCTGGTTTGTAGACAAAATCTTGAAGAGTTTGCTGCCTGCTGGTACAATTCTCCATCTACTTTATATCATTGAAGAAAGATATAAAGCCTTCAGCAGGAACGACAGCCGATCACACTTCCTAATCAAAAGCCGTGAGTTCAGATGTAAGGTCTTGCAACATTTTGTGTTGACGACATAGTTTGCGATAACAATCCTTTGAGAAGTCAAGATAAAGTGAACCGAACTTGGATAACATAGTGTCGAGGGCAAGATCGACGACCTCAATAATATCTAGTTGAATTGACGGAGATGCCATTGGGATTCTTCGAGAACCTGCACTAAAACAAAGAGAAGAGACAAAGAGAGGGAAGAAGGAAGAGAGCAGGATGGAGATAATTCGAATAACATAATGGAATTAAATGCAAAATTTGCTTTGAGTAGATGAGTCGTTGAAACTTAGTGTTTTATTCAAAGCAACGTCGAGATGAGTGGAATTCAGCGCGCCAAAATATGTCAATGCGCGTGATCTATCAAATCGATGGAGCGTCGAGTTGATGTCAACGTGGCTTCGAAATATAGTCATCGATGATGTTGTCGACGTAAGCGTCAACAAGTATTCGATGTTACGTCGAGTGATATTCGAAGGATCCGTCCTAGGGAGCTCTCGAAGCTGGCGTCGAGTAGAAGTCGACGTTACGTCGATTTGAATTTGATGCAGCTTTGATGAAACAGTTATGATTTTCTTTAAGATTTTTGCTATTTTTCCCAGCAATAATTTTGTATAGAAAGTAGATATTTATACATAATACAAGGGGACCTACAAAGCTCCATCAAGCATCCCTAGTGCATTGATGAAGAACTTGTGCTTACTTTCATCAAGAGGCTTAGTGAAGATGTCAGCTCTTTGAGTGTCAGTAGATCTGTATTAAAGTTGATCTTACCCTTCTCTACATTGTCTCTGAGAAAGTGGTGCCTTATCTCTATGTGCTTAGTTCTGCTGTGGAGAACAGGATTGGAAGCAATTGAAATTGCACTAGAGCTGTCACAATAAATTGTGGAATTGGCAAGGGCAAAGTTGTAGTCTAACAACTGATTTTGCATCCACAAAATTTGTGGACAGCAGCTTCCCACAACTATATACTCAGCTTCAACTGTAGAAGTGGAGACTGTGGTTTGCTTCTTACTAAACCATGATATCAGTCTAGCACCCAGAAACTGACATATTCCTGAAGTGCTTTTTCTATCAAGCCTGCATCCAGCATAGTCTGCATCTGAATATCCAATCAATTCAAATCCTGATTCAGCTGGATACCTTAAGCCAAAGCTAAGGAGTACCCTTCAGATATTTGAGAATTCTTTTGATAGAACTCATGTGGGATTCCTTTGGGTCAACCTGAAATCTTGCACAAATACAGGTAGCAAACATTATATCAGGTCTGCTAGCTGTTAGGTAGAGAAGAGAGCCAATGGTTGCTCTGTAAGTCTTCTGATAAAATGACTTACCTTGTTCATCTCTATCTAAAACAGCATTAGTAGTCATGGGGGTTTTCATAACAGATGCATTCTCCATCCCAAACCTTTAATGAGTTCTCTGGTATATTTGGATTTTCCTTATTTAATTTGGCATTATTATAATTTCTCCAACATTGGCCAAGTATGAAATTGAACATGAAGTGTAAGATCTTCTTATAATATGACGATCATAAAATTATGGAAAATATTTGATGTCAAAATAACAGTAAATATAGAATATCATAATTTTACAATAAGGTGTTGGCCTCTAATTATAATATTGAATATTTATCTAAAATTAAAAATTAAAGAAGGAACCACCAAAAATACTTGTCCAAAAATTATGGCAAAATTACCAGACCTTTATAATGATCAGAAAAGTTAACTCACGGAGTTTTATATTTTATCAAAACGATTTAGTCACATAAATAAATATTTCAAGTAAATCCAAACTAGGGAACATTGTGAAGTAACCTACTCAATAATTATACAAAACTTCACAGAGATTTCTAATGCCCTAAAATATCCTATCACCAAGTTTCATAATTTTGCAGAGAATATTTGGTCCTTATTTATTTTTCATAATCTTAAGGCAAAGTAGTTGACTTGTGAATGAAGTACTAATTAGATCAACTTAATAATTACACTAAAATTACCAGAGGTTTATACCATGACTATATGAGAACTACCAAACTTTCATCAATATCCAAGATAAATTGAGCATGTAAATTCCTCTTATAAGAAAGTGCCCTAAATGGGTATAACCTAATTTAGAGAGGAAAAGTGTTTCTAAAATTCTCATAAAATTACCTAGGGCATATTTACACCCTATGAACTTATCTACCAAGTTTCATGCCCATTCAAGGACATATGACTTTATGTCCTTCACAAGGCTCAAAGTGCAACCATAGGGTCAGAACTAGTGTTCTAGGGCACATCCACCCCAACCCACCCCAAACCACTCATGGTGGTGTTTTATATGTTTCTAAACCAGTGACCAAAGTTTCATCACTTTTGGATGAGGGTTGACCCCTTAAATCCACCAAGAGCACTTTGACCTAAATTGGCCTAGTATGACCAAACTTGGGTTAATTAATTACCTAACCAAATCAGTCCCAATTGGGATGCATTTTTTACCAGGGTCATATAATGACTCTAAGGAACACCCACCAAAAGTTGGAGGGGATTGGATGTCATTAGACTCTATAATTAATTAATATGTGAATTATTAAATTTTTACAAAAACCTTAGAAAAAGGTTCTCCAAAAAATCCAATTTTTGGATATTATGGGGAAAGTTCTTTTGTGTAAAGTTGGCTCTCATGACTACATTTCAAATGATATGTTCAAATTGCTCGGTTCAGTAATCTGCAGGACAAGGGTTGATTGGGGCAGCGTGTTGTTTGACAGAATTTCAGCTAGTCTGAACACTCCTAACTTTGGAAGAATCCTCTCTTTATATCTCAATCGCTTAGACAAAGTTAGATTCAGCATGAAGACAGGAACCCCTCTCCACCATTTCAAAAGAATAGATTCCTCCATGATTGAAAGATGGTCCAGGAAAGTCGGTGAGACCAAGGTGCTGACTCCAGTTGTTTCGAAAGCTAAAAAGATCCTTCATGATGAGTCTGAAAGGAACTTCGACAGTAACTCTCCAGTCTCCTCTCCTGAAAAAGAAAGTGAAAAAGAAAGTGAAAAAGAACGTGAACCCGCCAAGGGGGAGTGTTCTAAGCTACCAGAATCAGGCAAACGAGATTCTCTTGTAGTTTCTCCAGCTCCATCTCCAAAGATTCCTACTCCTCACAGCTCTCCTTCCAAGGCAGATGACAATGTTGGTAGCAATGATGATAGTGATGGTAATGATGAAGGGGGAGATGACCCTGATGCTGATACAGTGAAGATAGATAAGTCAGCTAAGGGCAAAGATTCTCTTCAAGAAGATGAAATCCCTGCTCAGATTGAGGGGGAGAATGTCCATTCTGATCATTCTCATTCTGCAGCAGACAAGCAAGATAAGACAGAGCTAACTCCGCCTCCTGAAAATATTACAATCATTATTAAAGATGAACATGAAGCAGGGCCTTCTGCCTCTACATCCAGAATGAAAGAGAAATCAGTGCAACACCCCAAAATTCACAAAATTCAGATCACTGTTGGAGATAAGAGAAATGAAGGCTCCACTCCTCCTCCAGTTAAAAATGATGACACCCTCGATGCTCTTCAATTTTATCACTATATGAATGATGTAGATTCAAGTGATTTTCTAGTCGCTGAGGATGATTTTGGAATATCTTCTCGATTCCAAGCTCAACCTCCCTCTGCTGAAGACTCCATGATGATCAATTTGGAAGAACTGCTTGTAAAGCAGAAAAGATTTTTTGAATTTGCTCTCCGTCGGGTTTTTGAGAAGACCAGAGCCATAGAGAAGGGAATGGGCAATCATTTACATTCAGTAGCTCACAGTTTAGACAAGGTCAAAGAAAAGCAAGATGAATATTTCTCGATGGGTGCCTCCACCCTAAAGCATGTAGTGGATGGATTACATAATATCAGTGATAATACTACAAAACTTTCTGAAAATCAGAACTATATTTTTGAGGATGCAGTGAAGGGAAGATCGGCCATTCAGAACTCTCTCCAAAGTGTAAAACATGAAATTATCCAAACCCTGACTGAAGAAGTCAGAAAGGGGGAGGAAAGATTGCATGAAAGGATTCAAACGCAAATTTTTGATTTGAATAGAGAGATAGAAGGAAGGATTCAAGAGTCACATGAATGTTCAATCCTAGCTTTCAGAAATTTCAAGAGGCATTGATGTCAAGTTTCAAGATTTATATGGTTATCTACATCAAAATCAAATGTGGTTGCACAATGAACTATCAAGAGGCTATGCCCATGGTTTCCAAGGACCAGGCCAATCTTCTATGCAGCCAGCATTTCTGTCTGAAGAATTCTATCCGGACATTCAATTTGCTGCTCCTCAGGGTGACTATGAACCTCCTGAAGGATATATTTGTTCTGATGATGAGAATGAGAAATCCAGAAAAAGGGTAAGATCTGAAAATACTGAAGCAGGTGGAACTGGTTTCATGAGAGATGCCTTTAGAGCTGCAAATCCAAGGCAGGATGTTCAGAGGGCTGAAGGTCCGAGAAATGTTAGTTCTGGAGCCTCTCAGCCTAGAAGATTTGATGGTGAAGTATGGAGCCCTGAATCTAGAAATATCATTCTTGATCATTTCAGGCTAATTAGCTGTTCAAATGAACTGCCATCAAAGTATTATGACAGAGAAGAAATTAACAAGTGGCAGACCTCCATGCTAAAAAGAAGAATTCATTTCAGAAATCATAAAGAAGACTCAAATCCTCTTCCACGTCCTCCGAAGTATTTTCCGAAGCCAAAAGCTTACTTTGACAGACAATTCAAGAAGATTCAAAAGGGAAAGACGCAAGAGAAATGATGGATGCTTGATCGCTAGACTCTATTTCTCTTTTAAGAACATTTATATATTGTTGTCAAATTAATTTTTGGTGGACTTAAGTTTTTGTTTATAATGCTTTTATATATCCACATAGTTCAGTTCTTTACTTGCTTACATTTATTATTCCATGTGCAATTCACCGTAGTAGATAGGGTTCTGACTTCTTCAAATAGGGGGAGATTGTTGGGTATTGTATCCACAATAGCCCTGATTTGAAGAAGTCCCCTTCAAACTAAGACGAATTGTAATTGTATTTGATTATGCACTTTAGCTGTGATGTGACAGGTTATTCCACTCTAAGTACAAACCAATGTCAGGTTTTAATGAGTCGTCAAACACAGGCCTGTGCAATGTAATCCCTCATTGTATAGACCAAAGTGTTGGCTCATGTGAAATCTCTCTATTGGGATGTACTTCATTTCCAAAGTGCTAGAGAAGAAGGAGTGGAGCTGATGATGGAATCATTTGAGAAAGGAAAATAACTTAAGTAAAATTCGATTATATCATTTAAAACATATAGTCGAACTCGACTCTATGGTTTGAATGGATATAACCGAATTCGGCTAATCCTTGTCCGAAAGGTTTATTTTTCTAAGTAAAAGAATAGTCGAATTCGATTAATGTAATTCGGTGAATCTGTTTAGTCGAATCCTTAGAATTGCCGAATTCGACTATATGGTTTAACCGAATAAATTCGGATAATGCCATTCGGTTAATCCATTTTGCCGAATCGGTCTGCAGGTATTTTTCCGGTTCAATTCGATGGCGTATTCCTTAGGGCATCCCCCACGTACATTACACGTGGAGCTAGATCCCTATTTTGCGCTTATGACCGTTGGAAGAAGACTCTATAAATACCTAAGGATTATTTCTAAATAACCCTAATCGCGAATCGTGAAAAGCCTCTCGCAAACTACGTCTGACGACCGACTTTTCTCGCGAAAGCATTCCGTCTCCGACAAAGCAAGCAATTCGTGATTCGTCTGATAAAGTTTAATCGATAAGATCAAGATCTACTGATTAGCTCTCATTTTCTACAGATCAAGTCGATTCAAGTTCTCAGATCTAGCATCAAATCGTTTTTAAGATTTCTTCATTCTTCATTCACAAAGGACTGAAGTTTATTGCTAAGAAGAAGAAATCTATCTCTCAAGATCTGAAGAAGAACTTCATCGGAAGTTTAAGAAGATTGTTTTTCAATTTACTGTGTTGTTGTAAGAACCATTTTCTAAATCTTGTAGGAAGCTTGCTTCCGAGTTTTTGTGTAGATCCTTGTTTGAGGATCGAGTTGTAGGAGTTGTCTTACTCCGAGTTGTAGGAGTGGTGTACTCCGAGTTGTAGGAGTTTTGACTCCGAGGTGTAAGATTATTTTTAATCTGAGATTGGTGAAGTAGCCGAGTCTAGCCTCGAAGTGCTAGATAGGAGAGGCGGGAAAGAGGACTACCCACATCGGGGAACCTCTATAAAATCCTTGTGTCTGTGGTGTGTTTTATTGTGTGCATTTCTGTGTTATACTTTATCTCCGCGTAAAGGCATAGAATCCACCTATTCACCCCCCCCCTCTAGGTGATTTAGGACGCAATTAGATACTTTCAATTGGTATCAAAGCGAGGTTGTTCGCAAAAGGCTAACACCTTGAACCAGATCTCCTAATCTAGTCGCTTGATCAAGCATGTCTGGAATGGAAAGATCAAAGGATTCTGTCAAGTTGCCAGTTTGCACCAAAGAGAATTTCCCCATGTGGAAGGAAAGAGTTAGATTCTACATGGAGGCCACCGATTCAAGGATTTTTCAAATAGTGGAAGAAGGTCCACATGTTCCTACAAAGCATCTTCAATAAACTCTACAATCATGATTCTGAAGAAAATGTTAGAACTTACTAAAGATGAGATCGCTCTTGTCGCTCTAGACAAGAAGGCAAAAAATATCATAGCCGGTGCAGTGGATGACTCGATGCTGCAAAATCTGATTCACTGCAAATCTGCCAAAGAGATGTGGGATACTCTAGTTGTTCTGATGGAAGGTACTGAAGAAGTGAGGGATGACCGAAGATCGTTGTTGAACCAAGAATACGAAGCTTTCAAGCAAGAACCAAGAGACTCCATTTCTGAAACATATGAGAAGTTCTTTAAGATCGTAAATGGTCTGAGGAACTATGACCGTGAATTTTCTGTTAGCGAACTGAATGATAAGTTCTTGAGATCCCTGAGGAAAGAATGGGATACCAAGGCCATTGCAATCAGAGAATTCGGCAAGTTGACCACTATGGAGCCGCAAATCTTATTCGGAAAACTTTTGTCACATGAGCTCAAGCTCAGCATCAGGAAAGCTGAGGAAGAAGGCAACAGGACCTTCGGGAAGGAAAGATCCATGGCACTGAAAGCTGAAGGATCAAAGAAAAACAAAGTCAAGACATCCATAAGAACTCCGTTATCAGAAGAGGATGATGAGTCTGCAAGCTGCTCGTCAAACTCTGACATGTCTGACGGAGAATTCTCACTTCTCTCCAAGCATTTCAAAAGACTTCTGAACAAAAGAAAGCAGAAAAGAGGCAAATCCTCTGCTTCAGATCACAGAAGATCAAGACGTGAT
The DNA here is from genome assembly GCA_033032865.1 of Dactylorhiza incarnata. Lineage (NCBI taxonomy): Eukaryota > Viridiplantae > Streptophyta > Magnoliopsida > Asparagales > Orchidaceae > Dactylorhiza > Dactylorhiza incarnata. Next base: position 12,893,022 of record JAWHQI010000015.1, read on the forward strand.
GGTGATCACCACAAGAAGGACTACAATAATGACAGGTATAAATCTAAACCGAACAAACATGATTCTACTGACATTATTTGCTATTGCTGCAATAAGCCAGGACATGTAATTGTCGAGTGTCCATATAAGAAGAAGGAAGGATCGAAGAAGGAAGAAAAGAGATCCTTCAAAGGAAAGAAGAAGGAAAAGAGCTTCCTCGCTAAAAAGGCCAAGACTCTGAGCGACAGCGACACTGATGCGTCAAGCTCAGAAGAAGAAGCCTACTTTGGGCTTATGGCACAATCAGATGAAGAAGTAGGCGACTCCTCTTATAAGGGGAAGGTAAACTCTCATACTCCTCTTTCCTCTTCTGAATGCGAGACTGCATCCGTTGCAAATTACGACTACTCATCAGAGGAGGATTCAGATTTAATGACTCAGTACAAAGCCCTTGTGATGGGATTTGACAAATGACGCAAGGTTGTCAGATCCAAGTCAAAAGAAATTGAATCTCTCAAGACGGTGGAACTAACTTTGAGGGAGGAAATTGAACAATTAACTCCTCTCAAAGATGAAATCCAACTCTTGAACGATGAACTGAAAAACTCCACTGAGTTGTTGAATCTTAAGGAGAAAACTATAAATGAACTAGAAGATAAGTTGAAGGTAGAAAGAAAGCTCGTAGAAAGCTTCTCGAAGCCTAAGGCTATTCTTCCACTCATTGATAGGTTTTCTGCTCCTGCGAAGGGTAGTGGCATTGGTCATGAGGCTGAAATTAGTAAGGCTGCTGAGAAAAGAGCCATGAAAGGAAAAGGAACTGGAAATCATAGTCAACCTTCATTCAGGAAGGTAGTTTTTCCGACAAATCCATTCGACCTTGACTCATCCTATGGTCACTTTGATAGACCAACACATGTTGAATCTAGCAACAGATATCAAGGATGGACCATACCCCGGAACTTTGATGTGTCTCCATTCAAAGCTCCTCATGAAGAAGTAATCCTCAAGGATCACTGTCCATTTGTTCACGGATCAGCTGCTAAGAAGGCCCCAAAGATCAAAACGATTGCACCCAAATCTGTTGAGAAGAAGTTGGAGCCATGTGTGTGTTGTCACCATGAGGCCCCTACATCTAAGAGAGCTCCTTATAAGAAAGCTACTCCTGTTGCACCTCCCGTTCAAAAAGTAAAACAGGAGACAAAGAGAAGGTACAATCGGTTCGATTGTTGGTGCTGTGGCAAAGTTGGTCACTTCGCCATTGATTGCTGGTTTAATTATAGTTATGTTAAGACCCCACGAGGTAACAATGCAAGAGTGACTCCTCGCAGTGTTAACACTCCAAATGGCGGTCACCTGACAAGAAGTCAAGGACCCAAATCTGTTTGGGTTCCTAAGGGCAATTGATTATTGATTGCAGGTATGTCCAAAGGCCAATTCAAATCCAATATGGTACTTGGACAGTGGATGTTCTCGACACATGACCGGAACAAGAAGTTTATTACAAGAGTATACCCCTGTGAAAGATGGACCAAAAGTTATTTTTGGCGGATCTGATCGGGGAATCACGAAAGGCTACGGTATGATTACCAACGGTATAGTCTCTTTCACAGATATAGCTTACGTTAAAGGATTACAACATAATCTCATTAGCATAAGTCAACTATGTGACAAAGGCTATATGGTTGAGTTCTACAAGGACAAGTGCCTGATCATGTCGTCTGATACGTCAGAAACTATTTTAACAGGCACACGGAGTAGAAATATTTTCTGCTTAAATTTCCTTTGTTTAGACTCTTCTACACCAGTGTGTCTTTTAGCAAAAGATAGTGCATCTCTTTGTGACCAGTGGCACAAGAGACTAGCACATATTAATTTCAAAACCATAAGTATGTTATTTTCTCACAATTTAGTTCGTGATGCTCCAGATGTTAAGTGCATTAAAGAAAGACCGTGTCATGCATGCCAAATGGGTAAGCAGACTCGGGCTACCTTTAAAAGCATTATTGGCAAAGATTCTACCAGATGCTTATATCTACTCCATATGGACTTGTTTGGTCCCATGCCAATCCGAAGTTTAGGAGGTAAGTCTTATACGTTGGTTATTGTTGATGACTACTCACATTTTGCTTGGGTATTCTTTCTGAAACACAAGTCAGACACCTTTGCTTCTTTCACCACATTCGTCAAACAAATCCAGAATGAGTTGGAATGTTCTGTGGTCAAAATCAGAAGTGATCATGGTACAGAATTCAAGTCTGGAGCTATGACTGAATTTTGTGAAAGCCTAGATATCTTTCATGAGTTTTTCTCTCCCCGTACTCCACAACAAAATGGAGTAGCTGGGAGAAAGAATAGAACACTCATAGAGGCTTGCAGAACAATGTTGAGTGACTATTCACTACCAGAATACTTCTGGGCTGAAGGCATCAACACTGCTTGCCACGTGCAAAACAGAGCACTGATCAACAAGAATCATCATAAGACTCCTTATGAACTTCTGAAGGGCAAGAAACCAACCCTGTCTTATTTTAGAATTTTTGGTAGTAAATGCTTCGTACTTAATAACGGGAAATATTACAAAACTAAATTTAGTGAAAAATGTTTTGAAGGTATTTTGTAGGTTATAGTAGCCATAGTAAGACATATAAGATTTTCAACAAGAAAACCCTGGTTGTAGAAGAAACTTATAATATTATATTTGATGCGACGAGTATGCTTCAAAGCAGCTCTTCTAGTGTCTTTGTTGAAGATACAGTTGCATGGTTCAAGGAACTAAACTTAGAAGAAGTTGTAAAGGAAGACGTTCCAAAGTCCATTGAAGTAAATATTTCGTCTACATGTGAGGAAGATGAACCTCAAGAAGATGAAGATGTACCTGAAGTGCAGGAACCTCATGGTCATCTAAATGCTGGAATGATCAGACATTTAAGGGACCATCCTGCTGAGCAAATTATTGGAGATACCCATGTCGGTGTAAGAACAAGAAGAGGTACAGCTAATGAAGTTTTGCATTTAAGCTTTCTATCACAGGTTGAGCCAAAGAAATTCGATGAAGCAAAGAACGATGCTTCATGGATCATCGCAATGCAAGAGGAACTCAATCAGTTTAAGAGATGCAAAGTGTGGAAGCTTGTACCCAGACCCAAAGGACAGAATGTCATCGGAACAAAATGGGTATTCAGAAACAAGCTGGACGAAGATGGTGTGATCATCAAGAACAAGGCCAGACTTGTTGCTCAAGGGTACAGACAAGAAGAAGGGATCGACTTCGATCAAACATTCGCTCCCGTGGCAAGGCTCGAAGCGATTCGGTTGTTCCTAGCGTATGCTGCTCACAAAGGATTTAAGGTCTATCAAATGGACGTGAAGTCAGCCTTCCTTAATGGTGATATAAAGGAAGAAGTATACGTAGAACAACCCCCAAGTTTCGTTGACTCCTCTTTTCCTGATTATGTCTATTTCTTACGAAAAGCTTTATATGGTCTCAAGCAAGCTCCCCGTGCTTGGTATGAGACGCTGTCTAGCTTCCTTCTTGAAAACAAATTCACAAGAGGAAAGATAGACAAGACATTATTTCTTAGGGAAGTAAAAGGCAAAATTTTGCTAGTGTAAATCTATGTCGACGACATCATCTTTGGATCTACCGATGATAACCTCTGCAAAAAGTTCTCTAACTTGATGCAAGGGAAATTTGAAATGAGCAGTATGGGAGGGCTGAAGAATTTCTTAGGACTTCAGGTAAAGCAATCAGAGGATGGAATTTTCATCTCTCAGACAAAGTTTACCAAAGAGTTAATTAAGAAATTCGGAATGGAGAATGCAACCTCTATGAGGACTCCAATGGGTTCAGCTATGTCTCTAGACAAGGATGAGAAAGGGAAACCTTTTGATGAAACCAAGTTTAGAAGCATAGTTGGATCCTTGCTCTACCTTACTACGAGTAGACCGGATATAATGTTCTCAACATGTGTTTGTGCTAGATTTCAGGTGAACACTAAGGAATCTCACTACTCCGCTGCAAAGAGGATTTTGAGATACCTTAAAGGCACACCAAATCTTGGCTTATGGTACCCAAGAAGTAATGATTTTGAGCTAACAGGTTTTTCAGATGCTGATTTTGCATGAAGCAAAGACGACAGGAAAAGTACTTCAGGAACGTGCCAATTCTTAGGGAAACGGCTTATCTCCTGGAGTAGCAAGAAACAGAATTGTGTTGCTATTTCAACCGATGAATCAGAGTATATCTCAGCAGGCAGTTGTTGTGCAAAATTGCTGTGGATAAGAAACCAACTTGAAGACTACAATTTGAAGCTTAAGGAAATTCCTATGTACTGTGATTCATCAAGCGCTATTGCAATTGCCAATAATCCGGTGTCTCACAGCAGGACGAAGCACATTGAGATATGTTACCACTTCATCCGGGAGCATGTGGAGCACAAGGACATTGATCTTAGCTATGTCCCGACGGATCGGCAAATTGCAGACATTTTCACAAAGCTGCTCGACGAATTAAAGTTCAACTATTTCAAAATGGAGCTTGGCATGTAAAACAAAGAATCTTAGAAACAAGCTCAGAAAATCAGAAAACTCCTTCTCCTAGAAGACAGAAATTTGAATAGTCGAATTTTTCAGAAGATATCATCGAATTGCATTCGACTATACCATTTAATCGAATTCGGCGATTTCAATTAATCGAATTCGACTAATCCCAATAGCCGAATGACGAATCTTCCGGAATTCAAATTTCCTTCTTATCATTTACTGGAATTCGAAGAGACACGATTCAAAATATCAGGTACGCGCTCTCTCTCCTAATTTCCAACTCTATATAAATGATTCTTAAAAGAGAAATCCGAACGCATCGCACTCCCGAATTCGTTCGTCGTTTCACTTCCGACTCCGATCTTCGTTCGTGCGATTCCTCTGCCGATTCGTCTCCCTCGCTCGATTCTTCTCCAAAATTCCGTTCGCAATGTCTAAGAAGCAGTCGAGCAAGTTGCTCTCCGGCAGTGAGCTCGTAAGAACTGGGTTCGACAGTTCGATGGATGAATTCCGCAATATCGTTTTGGCGCTTGAAGTTGCAGGATAAGGATTTATTCTAGAGCATCCTTGCAAGGTTCTTAAGAAGGAAGTGTTGAATGGACATTCTCCCCCTCAATCTGAGCAGGGATTTCATCTTCTGGAAGAGAATCTTTGCCCTTAGCTGACTTATCTATCTTCACTGTATCAGCATCAGGGTCATCTCCCCCTTCATCATTACCATCACTATCATCATTGCTACCAACATTGTCATCTGCCTTGGAAGGAGAGCTATGAGGAGTAGTAATCTTTGGAGATGGAGCTGGAGAAACTACAGGAGAACCTCGTTTGCCTAATTCTGGTAGCTTAGAACACTCCCCCTTCGAGGGTTCACGTTCTTTTTCACTTTCTTTTTCAGGAGAGGAGACTGGAGAGTTACTGTCGAAGTTCCTTTCAGACTCATCGTGAAGGATCTTTTTAGCTTTTGAAACAATGGGAGTCAGCACCTTGGTCTCACCGACTTTCCTGGACCATCTTTCAATCATGGAGGAATCTATTCTTTTGAAATGGTGGAGAGGGGTTCCTGTCTTCATGCTGAATCTGACTTTGTCTAAGCGATTGAGATATAAAGAGAGGATTCTTCCAAAGTTAGGAGTGTTCAGACTAGCTGAAATTCTGTCAAACAACACGCTGCCCCAATCAACCCTTGTCCTGCTGATTACTGAACCGAGCAATTTGAACATATCATTTGAAATGTAGTCATGAGAGCCAACTTTACACAAAAGAACTTTCCCCATAATATCTGAGAGCAGTTTCCCTTCCTCATTCATGTGATTCCTATAGATTTATTTAGTTCCTTTAGGCAATCCACAAAACGACAATGCCTTCTTGAAGTCCTTGGAAGAGAAAACATCTGATTCCGTTACCATTGGAAGTTTGAGAAGCTTAGTCAATCTGGAGGGAGAAACCTTGACTGAGAGATCACCGATTTTGCTCTTGATTACTGACCCTTGCTTCCTGAGCTCTGCATGCTTGAAGAACTCTGATCATTCTCATTCTGCAGCAGACAAGCAAGATAAGACAGAGCTAACTCCGCCTCCTGAAAATATTACAATCATTATTGAAGATGAACATGAAGCAGGGCCTTCTGCCTCTAAATCCAGGATGAAAGAGAAATCAGTGCAATACCCCAAAATTCACAAAATTCAAATCACTGTTGAAGATAAGAGAAATGAAGGCTCCACTCCTCCTCCAGTTAAAAATGATGACACCCTCGATGCTCCTCAATTTTATCACTATATGAATGATGTAGATTCAAGTGATTTTCTGGTCGCTGAGGATGATTTTGGAATATCTTCTCGATTCCAAGCTCAACCTCCCTCTGCTGAAGACTCCATGATGATCAATTTGGAAGAACTGCTTGTAAAGCAGAAAAGATTCCTTGAATTTGCTCTCTGTCAGGTTTTTGAGAAGACCACAGCCATAGAGAAGGGAATGGGCAATCATTTACATTCAGTAGCTCACAGTTTAGACAAGGTCAAAGAAAAGCAAGATGAATATTTCTCGATGGGTGCCTCCACCCTAAAGCATGTAGTGGATGGATTACATAATATCAGTGATAATACTACAAAACTTTCTGAAAATCAGAACTATATTTTTGAGGATGCAGTGAAGGGAAGATCGGCCATTCAGAACTCTCTCCAAAGTGTAAAGCATGAAATTATCCAAACCCTAACTGAAGAAGTCAGAAAGGGGGAGGAAAGCTTGCATGAAAGGATTCAAACGCAAATTTTTGATTTGAATAGAGAGATAGAAGGGAGGATTCAAGAGTCATATATGAATGTTCAATCCCAGCTTTCAGAAAATTCATGAGGCATTGATGTCAAGTTTCAAGATTTATATGGTTATCTACATCAAAATCAAATGTGGTTGCACAATGAACTGTCAAAAGGCTATGCCCATGGTTTCCAAGGGCCAGGCCAATCTTCTGCGCAGCCAGCATTTCCGCCTGAAGAATTCTATCCGGATATTCAATTTGTGCTCCTCAGGGTGACTATGAACCTCCTGAAGGATACATTTGGTCTGATGATGAGAATGAGATATCCAGAAAAAGGGTAAGATCTGAAAATACTGAAGCAGGTGGAATTGGTTTCATGAGAGATGCCTTTAGAGCTGCAAATCCAAGACAGGATGTTCAGAGGGCTGAAGGTCTGAGAAAAGTTAGTTCTGGAGCCTCTCAGCCTAGAAGATTTGATGGTGAAGTATGGAGCCCTTAATCTAGAAATATCATTCTTGAACATTTCAGGCTAATTAACTATTCAAATGAACTGCTATCAAAGTATTATGACAGAGAAGAAATTAACAAGTGGCAGGCCTCCATGCTAAAAAGAAGAATTCATTTCAGAAATCATAAAGAAGACTCAAATCCTCCTCCACGTCCTCCGAAGTATTTTCCGAAGCCAAAAGCTTACTTTGACAGACAATTCAAGAAGATTCAAAAGGGAAAGACGCAAGGGAAATGATGTATGCTTGATCGCTAGACTCTATTTCTCTTTTAAGAACATTTATATATTGTTGTCAAATTAATTTTTGGTGGACTTAAATTTTTGTTTATAATGCTTTTATATATCCACATAGTTCAGTTCTTTACTTGCTTACATTTATTATTCCCTGTGCAATTCACCGTAGTAGATAGGGTTTTGACTTCTTCAAATAGGGGGAGATGTTGGGTATTGTATCCACAATAGCCCTGATTTGAAGAAGTCCCCTTCAAACTAAGACGAATTGTAATTGTATTTGATTATGCACTTTAGCTGTGATGTGACGGGTTATTCCACTCTAAGTACAAACCAATGTCAGGTTTCAATGAGTTGTCAAACACAGGCCTGTGCAATGTAATCCCTCATTGTATAGACCAAAGTGTTGGCTCATGTGAAATCTCTCTATTGGGATGTACTTCATTTCCAAAGTGCTAGAGAAGAAGGAGTGGAGCTGATGATGGAATCATTTGAGAAAGGAAAATAACTTAAGTAAAATTCGATTATATCATTTAGAACATATAGTCAAACTCGACTCTATGGTTTGAATGGATATAACCTAATTCGGCTAATCCTTGTCCGAAAGGTTTATTTTTCTAAGTAAAAGAATAGTCGAATTCGATTAATGTAATTCGGTGAATCTGTTTAGTCGAATCCTTAGAATTGCCGAATTCTTCTATATGGTTTAACCGAATAAATTCAGTTAATCCATTTCGCCGAATCGGTCTGCAGGTATTTTCCGGTTCAATTCGAAGGCATATTCCTTAGGGCATCCCCCACTTACATTACACGTGGAGCTAGATCCCTATTTTGCGCTTATGACCGTTGGAAGAAGACTCTATAAATACCTAAGGATTATTTCTAAATAACCCTAATCGCGAATCGTGAAAAGCCTCTCGCAAACTACGTCTGACGGCCGACTTTTCTCGCGAAAGCATTCCGTCTACGACAAAGCAAGCAATTCGTGATTCGTCTGATAAAGTTTAATCGATAAGATCAAGATCTACTGATTAGCTCTCATTTTCTACTGATCCAGTCGATTCAAGTTCTCAGATCTAGCATCAAATCGTTTTCAAGATTTTTTCATTCTTCATTCACAAAGGACTGAAGTTTATTGCTAAGAAGAAGAAATCTATCTCTCAAGATCTGAAGAAGAACTTCATCGGAAGTTTAAGAAGATTGTTTTTCAATTTACTGTGATGTTGTAAGAACCATTTTCTAAATCTTGTAGGAAGCTTGCTTCCGAGTTTTTGTGTAGATCCTTGTTTAAGGATCGAGTTAGGAGTTGTCTTACTCCGAGTTGTAGGAGTGGTGTACTCCGAGTTGTAGGAGTTTTGACTCCGAGGTGTAAGATTATTTTTAATCTGAGATTGGTGATGTAGCCGAGTCTAGCCTCGAAGTGCTAGATAGGCGAGGCGGGAAAGAGGACTACCCACATCGGGGAACCTCTATAAAATCCTTGTGTCTGTGCTGTGCTTTATTGTGTGCATTTCTGTGTTATATTTTAATTCCGCGTAAAGACATAGAATCCACCTATTCACCCCCCTCAAGGTGATTTAGGCCGCAACTAGATACTTTCAGGGTGGCATCCCATCATCTTCTTCATTGAGCCAAGGGCCAGGATTGCCCCGACCTGTAGCCTCTACAACTTGGTTTTCCCGGCCACCCACGCCCCTCCCCGGCCGGCCAATGCCACCACCACCTTCCTTGAGGTGGTGGCCGACGATGGGAGGTCTTGGCCAGCCGGTGGTGGCCGGAACCGAAGGTGTAGGCAAGAAGAAAACCTCCAAAAAATGGAGACTATGTCCATGTTTATTGGGGACCAATTGGCCCCAATCCTTGCCGATTTTAGATATAGATCTATCCATTGGAGAAGAGGAGAAGAACCAGACCTGTGTGAAGGGGTGATTCCTTGCCGATCTCTTGTTGGCCATGGACGGCCTTGGAGATTTTGGAGCCATTACATCCTCCACACCATCAAGCTCGATCTCTTCATGTGAGTGGGGGAAAATGATCCTCTCAGTCCTCTGAAGGAGTTATAATGTTCAATTGGGGGAGAGGGAGTGTCATGGCATCAATTGCCATGAATGTCATTAATGTCCAATTTCGGCCATGGTGAAAACCTCCCAATTCATCCCACATGTAGGCTAGAAAATCCCCTAAGCTTCTTGTAACAGCCAGAGAAGATGAATCCCCATCAATGGGGAGATCAATTGGCCTCCCTTGGCCATGAATGCCATTAATCCCTCTCTTTCTCTCTCCTCCATTTTTGGGGAAAATGGTATTTTCTCTTTCCTGGTCGAATTCTCTGAAATTGAATTGTCAATTCAGTAACTCCAAGCCCTATTATCTAGTAGACCACTTAAATTGTTTCTATCCCGAGTGGATTGGACTTGATTAGGTCAAAATAGTTCATTTTGACCTAAATTTAGGGTGGAGTTGACTTTGGTCAATTTGACCATTTGGGTTGACCCCATTGGGTGGGTAGTAACCCATTGGCCTCCCCTAAGGGTTAGGAAGGTGTAGGTAGGGTCAATTTGGCAAGGTTGAGGCTAATTGACCCACAATTGGGCAATTTGACCAAAATAGGGCTAGAGTTGTCTTTGGTCAAATTGGCAAAATTGGTGGCCCCATGATGGGGCTTTTTGGTCCATTGGGTCCCTAATAACCTCATCAGGGTAGGGGCCAAGTCAATTTGGTATGGTGGAGGTCAATTGACCCTAATTAGGCTACCTTGACCAATTTAAGGTTAGGGTTGACTTTGGTCAACTTGGCCTCTTCGGTTGACCCCAATGGTTCCTTAGTGCTCTAAGGTACCACTTAATAGGTTAGGTATGTCATGGTGGGGTCAAGGTGAGTCCCTAAATTCCAACCCTATGCTTGGTAACTTGAAATTGCTATTTGTAGACCACTATGGTTTCCTTCTTCTTGGCTAAGGACAAGTTGTCTCTTCAAGCTTCCTAGGGTTTTGTCATGACCTAGTCATGACAAAACCACTCTAGGGGTCTAGTTGTTTGGGGGATGTTACAAATCCTAATAAACAAAAATAATAATTTTGTCCTCGAAATTTAGGTTAGGCCTGCGGGGTTTCTACCGCAAGTGATTGTATGTAACATCCCTTAAGAAACTAATTATACTTGACGCAAAAACTACGGATGATTTTGCTGCATCAGTTCTTGTGTCTCCCTAATAAGCTTCTTATTTCCATGATTTCTCCACAGGACCTTGACCAGCGGGACCTTCTTGCGCAGCAAGACTCACATCTCGGTGTCGTCTATCCGGACCGGCTCCAGATGAATCAATCAACCGGAGGATACCGGGCCATATATAGTAGAAATCCACTGCTTTAGCACTAGTATAGCTCTCCTAAAGGAGGAGACATGGAAGACGCCGTGCAATCTTGCTAACTCCGGCGGCAGCTCTAGTCTATAAGCCAACGGGCTGATCCACTCCAGGATCCTGTAGAGCCCCATCTATCTCAAACTGAGCTTCTTCCGCCTACGAATCCGCGAGACTCCCTGCATCAGACGTAAATTCTGGCTCACCTTGTCTCCAACCTGGAACTCTACCTGACGATACTATGCATCGTAATACCTGACCTGGCTGCTCTGTGCCCCATCATCCTAACTCAAATCAGTCGCACTTGGGCATCTGTGCCCTTCACAAATTCATAGTCGAGCATCTATAAATCCTCATCCTGGGACCAAGATGGTGGATTTCTGCACCTCCATCCCTTGGAGGGTGGAAAGCTATGTTGAACATCAACCAGGAGCCTAGATCAGCCTGGACTGATCTTCACTTCTTGGACGTAACCCGTCCATCCTGATCTGACACGATCGTCTTGGGTACACCACGATAATAGACAAACATCTCATCAAATCCCATCAAACACCCACAGGAGTGTCCTTCCGGCTTGGGGTGACCCTAGCTACCTTGGTCAATCCATCCTCGATGTTCCAAATAAACTTATGCCTGGAGTGGGGATGTGGTAACCTGTGTATGAAATCACACCCTATAATTTCTGTCCTCAGCTTATAGAATGGGACATCGGCATCCCTTAGTGATTAATCTTGGTGACTTTAAATCTCCAATTATTCAACTAAGGTCAAGTTGTTGTTCGATCAATGATGTCTATCCATTGTCCTGGTAATACTACAGATCATTATTCCGAACATACTGTTACACCATCTCATCTTTGCCCGAGTAACGTTGAATAAGATCGACCTCAAAATCACTATGTTCTCAACCCAAAATTTTCTAACTTAGGTCTATGGGAAACCCAAGTCAGTGACTAATTTACCCAATAAACAAAAGGGTAAGCCCCCAATAAACAAAAGATAAGCCACTATCTATTTCAGGCTAAGTATCTTCAATATCACCATGTTATATTCGTCCCATGTATACAAATAATCCTTAGGGCATGCAACCTTAGACTTGGGGTTCTATCTTGAGGCTTATTGGTACGCTTCGTACTTTAGACTCTTCAAGGTACCTTCTACGACAACCTTATCGGGGTCAACATGTGACCCAATCCCAAAAGGGTCTCTTCTGAACTTGAATTCTTATCCGACCTTCAATGTTTATCATGGTGGTTGTCTTAATGTAATCATGTCACTGATACGAGGGTTGGGTCTATGAGTCTCATACCATTCTGCTTATGTATCAATCTCCCTAAGGCGGTCCTATCAGTTTGGAAAATCCTTTGATAGATGAAGTAGTGACATCATAGTTATAGCATAGGTGGCCACTCTCATGTTAAGCTCCTCATTTAATCTCTTTGGGGTATCCTCGTATCTTAACCAAACTCATACCTAACTCATACCTACGATCTATTTCAGGCTAAGGCATGGAATAAATTGTCATGGTGAGTTGTGTGTCCTAGTCTGGTTGAGTCTAACTCATTGACTAAAGGACTATCTAAAGAGATCTTTGCAGCCGGAGGTATTCCCTGTTGGGGCCTATGTTCGCCGCAGGCTACAAAAGAAAACTTGTCAAAAGGTTCAGTTAAAAGTGGACTTTTTCATGTGATTTCCCCATATGGGCACACCATTGCTTCCGCTGCTTAGTTTGTCCTCAAACTAAACTCAAGCGAGGTGGCACAGGGTTTGTGGACTTCTTTTCTTTGGATCGAGGATTGCTTTGATACCAGTTTGTAAGACCCTTTTTTGCTACAAAAACGGGTCTTATGCCCAGAACCGCCGCTTTGCGGTGACACCAACTCTCGGGAAGGTCACAACTACAAAGTGCCGATCCTGCGGGCCATATCAATCACAGAAGAAGAAAAGTATAAATGAACAATAAAAGTTCAAGTCAACAAATCATATGATATGTATATAAATGTCCACATCATTTAACTGAAATAAAAAGGGGTTACATTAGTAATAAAGGGCTCATGCCATGTACATCATATCCTCACTATAAGGTCACTCACGGAAGCAAACTACTAATCACTCATTGGTCTTGACACTGGTGCTCTTGTACTAGACTGGCCTGCCTCCATCTGCACAGGCCTCTGATGCTGCTACATCTCCTCGGTCCCCAAAAATGATATGTTCCACCGACCATTAGTCAAAAAGACTAAGCCTTATGTTCCCCACCACTCCCCCAATGGCTCCTAGGCACCGTGTGGGAGGATGAAGCGGAGGACAACAAGGGGTATAAAATAAAGCAGATAACGGCGGATCTGTCTACAACTACACAAGTGTATATAGATAATTGAAGAAGTAATATAAAGCATGGTAAAGAGCAAGTAAAGAACAGTAAGTAAAGCAGTTATACAATAGAAAAAGTAACCATATATTTATAGGAATGCCCATACAAACCTATAGACCAAGGGGTCGTTTAACAAGGCCTATCGTATAAAAAGTCCCATAACCAATTTATACGATAGGGGTAGGGGTTGAAATGCAATTCTTATGATATTACATGTAGATTTATGTTATTTTTGCTATGTTCACACAAGTGCAACTCACACACTTCGACTCTATGCGCAAAGACCTTTAGTTCCCCCTTTTTGGAGCTAGCAAGACTCCTAGGATACCCCCGTAGTGGCAAACAGAAGCAGTGGATTGGACCTCGCCCACCTCTAGGTTGGTATTCACGCTACCTAACCTAGACCTATCATACACCTCAATGCAAAACCGTGGAGTATATGCGTTCTCTTACTGGCTGGACCACCAGACTTTCATGGCTAAGTGCAAATTCCACACTTGCCGAGTCAGCGTATCGATGTCAGTGTGAACGACCGTCAATACCAAAGACCCACCACCTTTATGCACATGCAGTTATGATTACCGTCTAACTCCGAGCCATAAGCTCCCCGGGCTAACCTGCCCGTCACCATAACTTTCCGAGCCACCGGCTCGCCGGACCAACCCATCTGCACCTATAACCACAGAGCCTACCGCTCAGAAGACCAAACCAACTAACCTCCCGTAACCACGGGGTATGGGTGTGTGGGTTATTAAGACAATCTTGCATTACAGTTTATTCCTGCAGTTTAAGGTTAATCTTGGACTTCCCGAGGACTACCCTATGAGGGGCTCGCAGCGGTACTAAGAGCTATGATGGGATAACACCCCAGAGCTCACTTTCCAAGGCACTTAATGTTATTGGTAACTACCCATAATAATACCCTTTTTATCATTACAATTGGATTACCCCCCTAAGTGTTTTCTGACTCCCCGCGGGAAAGACGATCTTTCGTCAATCCCGAGCACAACATTACCCTTAACTCACCAGCACACTCTCATCACCTAAACTCCTTTTTGGTGACCTTCAATATCTTAAACTAGGCTAGGTACACCAACTACCCTCCATTCCCACCTACTGGTCTTCAATTTAATCAATTTTACAGTTTTACTATACGCAGACCAATTAAGTTATATGAGTTGTATGAGAGCAGGTACTCAAAATATTCATCCAAATGACTCAAGATATTTACTGGAGGTCTATCATGATGTTTTAAGACTAAATCCATAGAATCATATTTTTCCTAATTTAATTTGGCATTATTATAATTTCTCCAACATTGGCCAAGTATGAAATTGAACATGAAGTGTAAGATCTTCTTATAATATGCCCCCCATAAAATTATGGAAAATCTATGATTACAAAATAATAGTAAATACAGAATATCACAATTTTACAAAAAGGTGCTGTCCTCTAATTATAATATTGAATATTTATCCAAAATTAGAAATTAAAGAAGGAACCACCAAAAATACCTGTCCAAAAATTATGGCAAAATTACCAGACCTTTATAATGATCAGAAAGGTTTATTGACAGAGTTTCATATTTTATCAAATCCATATAGTCACATAAATAAATATTTCAAGTAAATACAAACTAGAGAACATTGTGAAGTAACCAACTGATAAATAATTCCAATAATTATACAGAAATTCACAAAGCTTTCTAATTCCCTAAAATATCCTATCACCAAGTTTCACAATTTTCCAGAGAATATTTGGCCCTTATTTATTTTTCATAATCTTAAGGCAAACTAGTTGACTTGTGTATGAAGAACTAATTAGATCAACTTAAAAATTACACTAAAATTACCAGAGATTTATACCATGACTATATAAGCACTACCAAACTTTCATCAATATCCAAGATAAATTGAGCATGTAAATTCCTCATATAAGAAAGTGCCCTAAATGGTTATAACCTAATTCAGAGAGGAAAAGTGTTCCTAAAATTCCCATCAAATTACCTAGGACATATTTACAAACTATGAACTTATCTACCAAGTTCCATGCCCATTCATGGACATATGACCATATGTCCATCACAAGGCTCAAATGGCAACCCTAGGGTCAGAACTAGGGTTCTAGGGCACATCCACTCCAAACCACTCAAGGGGGTGTTTTATATGATTCTAAACTAGTGACCAAAGTTTCATCACTTTTGGATGAGGGTTGACCCCATAAATCCACCAAGAGCACTTTTGACCTAAATTGGCCTAGTTTGACCAAACTTGGGATAATTAATTACCCAATCAAATCAGTCCCAATTGAGATGAAATTTTTACTAGGGTCAAATAATGACCCTAAGGATCACCACCAAAATTTGGAGGTGATTGGATGTCGTTATACCCTATAATTAATTAATATGTGAATTATTAAATTTTAACAAAAACCTTAGAAAAGTGTTCTCCCAAAATTCCCATTTTTGGATATGATTAGGGGGTAGGTATTATTAGGCTATGCTCCAAATTTCAAGTCAACATCATTATCAAATCAAAATTTATTCAAGAAATAGTGGTTGTCCTACCATAGGGATCAGTCCCACAAAAATAGCCCTACAGGGAGCTACAGTGCTCCTTTTGGGCTGAAATCAATTTTAAATTAAAGTAGACTCCCAGGGTTACAACTTTGTTATTTACCACTTTTGTTGTAGAGGGCCCTAAGTATTTTCTATAATTAATTCTAACTGCTTCCAGTAAAGGGACAGAAAAATGAATATCAAATAAACTAATTATCAGATCTGTGCACAGATCTTAAAGCAAAAATAGGTGGCATCCCATCATCTTCTTCATTGATCCAAGGGCCAGGATTTCCCCGATTTGTAGCCTCTCTATCTTGGTTTTCCTGGCCTCCCACGCCCCTCCCCGGCCGACCAATGCCACCACCACCTTCCTTGAGGTGGTGGCCGGCGATGGGAGGTCTTGGTCGGCTGGTGTTGGCCGGAACCGGTGGTTTAGGCAAGAAGAAATCCTCCAAAAAATGGAGATTTTGGCCATGTTGATTGGGGACCAATTGGCCTCAATCCTTGCCAATTTTAGATGTAGATCTATCCATTGGAGGAGAGGAGAAGAACCAGACCTGTGTGGAGGTGTGATTCCTTGTCGATCTCTTGTTGGCCATGGCCAACCTTGGAGCTTTCGGAGCCATTACATCCTCCACACCAACAAGCTCGATCTCTTCATGTGAGTGGGGGATAATGATCCTCTCAGTCCTCTGAAAGAGTTATAATGTTCAAATGGGGGAGAGGGAGTGTCATGGAATCAATTGCCATGAAGGCCATTAATGGCCAATTTCAGCCTTGGTAAAAACCTCCCAATTCAGCCCCCATGTGGGCTGGAAAACCCCCTAAGCTTCTTGTAACATCCAAAGGAGATGAATCCCCATCAATGGGGAGATCAATTGGCCTCCCTTGGCCAGGAATGTCATTAATCCCTCTCTTTCTCTCTCCTCCATTTTTGGGGAAAATGGTATTTTCTCTCTCCTGGTCGAATTATCTAAAATTGAATTGTCAATTTAGTAACTCCAAGCCCCATTAGCCAGTGGACCACTTCAATTGGGTCTAGCCCAAGTGGATTGGACTTGATTAGGTCAAATAGTTCATTTTGACCTAAATTTAGGGTGGAGTTGACTTTGGTCAATTTGACCAATTGGGTTGACCCCATTGGGTGGGTAGTGACCCATTGGCCTCCCCTAAGGGTTAGGAAGGTTTAGGTAGGGTCAATTTGTCAAGGTGGAGGTCAATTGATCCACAATATGGCAATTTGACCAAAACAGGGCTAGAGTTGACTTTGGTCAAATTGGCCAAATTGGTGGCCCCATGATGGGGAATTTTAGTCCATTGGGTCCCTAATAACCTTATAAGGGTAGGGGCAAGGTCAATTTTGCATGGTGGAGGTCAATTGACCCTAATTAGGCTACTTTGACCCATTTACGGTTAGGGTTGACTTTGGTCAACTTGGCCTCTTCAGTTGACACTAATGGTTCCTTAGTGCTCTAAGGTACCCCTTAATAGGTTAGGTATGTCATGGTGGGCTCAAGGTGAGTCCCTAAATTCCAACCCTATGCTTGGTAACTGGAAATTGCTATTTACAGACCACTATGGTTTCCTTCTTCTTGGCTAAGGCCAAGTGGTCTCTTCAAGCTTCCTAGGGTTTTGTCATGACCTAGTCATGACAAAACTACTCTAGGGGTCTGGTGGTTTGGGGGATGTTACACAATGTTTGCGGAGTACCCTGAGCTTTTCCTCTCATGTATAATTTAATTCTGTACTTTATTATTTTTGTAATTTCGGGAAGAAATTCTTTTATGGGAGGTGGAGTTGTAACACCCCAGTTTTCACACTGATGTGAAGGAAAGAATACAATTTTGGAAGCTAGCGCCCAACGATAGCACTACCGCTGGCGGTAGCTGTACCGTCGAGATGATATCGACGGGAGGAGCAATGTATCTTTGAGATGATATCGACGGGTTGTCGAGACGCTAACGTCAGGCGGTAGCCTCTACTGCCGGCGATAGCTCTATCGGCGGGAAGCTTAGCTGAGTCATCGAGTACATGTCATTGAGGAGATATCAACTAGATGCTAGCGTTGAGCGGTTGTACTACTGCCGACAGTAGGTCTTCACGTCGATATGAGTCCCAGATCCATCGAGAGAACGAGACAGTATGATGGAGGTTATGTCCAAATGCTAGTGCGGCGCGGTAGCGCTACCACCGGGCGGTAACTTACGAGACAAATCCGAGAAATAGAGATCATGGTGGTCAAATCTTAAGGGTGTTGATCCAACGGCTAGGAGATATTCCGGGATATTATAGGGCTTGACCAGAGGAAGTTCTATCCTCATTATTTCATGTTCTTTCGCTTTCCAAACTTGAGAAAGAGGAAAGTCAAGGAGGACGAAGGAGACTCTTTTCGTTGACGGAGCTCCGAATTGCGAGTTGTTTCCAGTTCTACGAAGAGTAGCCCAGTGCGATTCTTTCCACCTGATTGAAATCTCGGATTCATGGCGCCAAAGAGAGCGACAAGGGTAACGATCATTCCTCCCGGTCTTAGGACGTATTTTGGTCATCTCATCACTTTTCAATGCTTGCGTAAGGTTGTCTCTTTCACTAATTAGTGAAGTGTAGGACTTCTTATAGTTCTTTGGAACTTCAGGTCGATTGTGTCCATCCCCGACATTTATTGTATGTAAAAATACGGTAGTCGTACGGATTTAGGCATTTTGTGTGAAGCCTACCCGTGGCTGTGTGCCCGGATCGGTGATGTTTGATTGTGACGTGCATTTAGGTTAAGCCTAGAATGCATGCCGGAGAATGACTCCATGAAATATGTCATCGAATTGTGGGGCTTGAGTTTTAGGTGTCTTTCGGAGACCGTAACAGAAGCCCCATGCTTGGGTTGTGGTTGAATGCAAACCTTCACCACGAGTTTTGAAGTGGAGTGGTGTTGTATCTACTTCATTGGTTATGTTTGCAAAGCCTGTGTACTCATGGAAAGATTTGGTGCGCAGCTTATCTTTTGTGTGACACTTGTATGTGTTAAACCCTTACGGGCCGAGGCGAAGTCGTAGCTGTGTCGTGTGATAGATCACGACGCCTAGAGCATGGGCAAAGATGAACCGAATTTGTTTCCATGCAGATCGGTGAGAGGTCCAAACCTCTTGTACGCCGTGTGATCATGGGAGAGGTCATGGAAGGTGTTAACCTAGACCAGCCAAAAGCTCTTCTTCCCACATAAAGTTCTATCACTTATTGTGGTGTTGGTACTTGTGAAAGTGTACTTTGGAGACATGCCTTGCGTGCATGAAATGTGTGGTGTTGAGTACCCACATTTGTTGGTTATGAATTGATGTTATGTTAGCCTCATGCGGTTGCTTAGGCGGTTGTGGGGATACTCCGGGTGAACCCAACCAACCTCATGTGCATACCTAGGTTCCCTTTACTTTGATGCCCAACCTAGAAGATTGATTGCTTAAAACCTCACCGCATGTAGTGTAGTTGCACTTTCATTATATGATTACATGTTGCATGTATGGCTTGCTTGTAGGTTAGCGGTGCCCCGCCCCTGAGCCGGCTTGAATGGTCGGTGGTGGGATCGTTACGCGGTTTGTGGTCACCTCATAGCTGACCCTCATTTACCTCTTATTTGTGGATGATTCAAGTGCAGGTGAGTTGAGCGAAAAGTAGCTGGCTGAAGCCATTTTTTGTATTTGACCTTGAAGGCTAGCCTTTGTTTTACTGCTTTCCCTGAATTGTCGGCATGCATGCCAATGCATGTTGTTAAGCTATTTACAATTTTGAATGTAAGGCCTTAAGACCATAACTTAAATGGATACATTCCTGAGATAGTGGACATTCTGAAAGTAATATATATTGAAAGCTTCTGCTTATGCTTGTTTATACTTTGTTGTAGTTCTTTTCTGTTTATCATCTTTTAACGTCTAACTAGTGCAATCAATATAGTGTGGGGTCCCGGCTGGACCTATTGTCATTTTGTTTGTAATGACATTGTGTTATAGAAGGAAGTGGATATCGAATTCTCCTAGCTTGACTGCCCACTTTATCAATCTTCTGGATACTTCTGGCTTTTGGAGGATGGCTCGTAACGGTAATTGGGTCAACACTTTTACCGCGTGGGCATGAAAGTAAGGCCGAAGCTTTCTTACGGAATAGACAAGAGTGAAGGTCGTTTTATCAGCCGTCAAGTATGTTGTTTCGCTGTCGATGAGGACCTTGCTGAGATAGTAGATGGGTCGTTGGACTCTTCCTTTGTCTTTAACCAGTACCGAGCTTACGGCATTTTGGGATACTGTCAGGTAAAGGTACGGAACTTCTCCAGGTATATGCTTTGAGAAAAGCGGTGGCGAGGCCAGGTATTGTTTGAGAAGTTTGAAAGACCTGTGACACTCGTCCGTTCACTGGAATCCAGAATGGCCTGCCATTCAAAGAATTTTGAAGAAGGGGAGATATTTATCTCCCGTTTGTGCTGGGAACCGTGAGAGAGCGGCAATCCTTCCATTCAAACGATGTACTTCCTTAATGGAGTGGGGTGACGACATGTCTCCCAATGCCTTGATCTTCTTGGTGTTTTCCTCGATTCCCCGGTGGGTTACCATGAAACCCAGAAACTTCCATGTCGTCACACCACATGCGCATTTGCTGGGGTTGAGCCGCATTTGAATGCGGCGAAGGAGCTGAAAGCATTTTTCTAGATCTTCCAAGTGATCGCAGAGGTGGACGCTCTTTACCATCATATCATCCACGTATACCTCCATCGTCTTGCCCACGAGGTCTTTAAATACTTTGCTCATCAATCTCTGGTAAGTTGCTCCGACATTTTTCTGGTCGAACGACGTGACTTTGTAGCATTAGACTCCCTTATCTGTTCGGAATGCGGTGTGCTCCTCGTCTGTCTGGTTCAACCTGATCTGGTTGTAGCCTAAGTAAGTGTCCATGAAGGTGAGGAGTTCATGTCCGGCCATTGCATCGACCAGCTGATCGATCTATGGAAGGGGGAAGTTGTCTTTTGGACATGCTTGATTTAGGTTGTTATAGTCGACGCACATCCACCACTTCCCAGAGGCCTTTTCCACCATGACCACATTGGCGAGCCATGTGGGGGTATTTTGCATCACGGATGAACCGTGCTTCCAGGAGCTTCTCTACCTCTTCTTCGATCATCTTGAGACGTTCTGGAGCGAAGTTTCACTTCTTCTGGATTACGAGTCTGCATGCAGGGTAATTATTTAAAGAGTGAAAGATGACTTATAGATCTACACCGGGCATCTACTCTAGACTCCATGCGAATACATCCTCCTTAGTACGGAGGAAGAGAGCGTATTCTTCTCGCTCTTCTTTGGATAAGAGGGATCCGACCTGTCCAGGTCAGATCCTGCTGGGAGAGCGGTACTTCCACGAGCCCTTCAATAGGCGCCCCGCATTGCAAAGTGGCCTCTTCTCGTAATTCGAAGTTGTCGATGTTGAGAGCGGTTGCATCTGCCGGTCGAGCATGTTTCAAATAACATATTTGCGCCGCTTCTTGGTTTCATCTTATGACCCCTATACCCGCGATGGTTGGAAACATCATGGTTAGATGTGGGATGGAGGGAATTGCTCCAAAAGTGGATTGAAGTGGCCTTCCAAAGATGGCATTGTAGGTAGAGGAGAATTCCACAACTACGAATTGGATGTCATGCATTGATTGTCTTGGGAATTCACCCAACGTGACTGAGAGGGTGATCATGCCCAAACCGGAACGTGTCGTTGTCGATGTCGTAGACAGGTCCGGCTGTGAGGCTGAGCTGTTCCTCGTGAGTTTCATGTTCTGTACAGTGGACAAGAATGGGACGTCGACCAAGCTTCCATTGTCGATCAATATTCTCTTAACGTTGAAGCAAGGGTCCCCAATTACTGCTCTAATTACGAGTGGGTCATGATGCGGTAACTGTACCCCTTGTAATTCCTCTTCCCCAGAAGTGATCCTGATGTCTTGTCTGAACTTCTTGTCTTTGTGGTCCCTTGTGGGTTTGGCGATTGAGAGGACCTATGCGGCGAGAGTGTGAGGTCCGATGATAGTCTCGATCTCTCCCACCATTGGCCTACTTGTCGTAGCGCCTTAGGGAGCGGGAGGTTGCCCCCTTACATCCCTTGGTGGCTGGGGCTGGTTGGGCACTTGGCCTTTTAAAAATCTTCGGAAGAGTCCCAGATGGATGAGACGTTCAATTTTGTCTTTCAACCTGTAACATTCTTCAGTGGTGTGACCGGTTCCCGGGTGGAACTCACAGTACTTTGATTGGTCGTTTCTCAGATATGGGAGAGGTACCCTTGGTTTATGAAGCTCCGGGTTGTTCTGGATGGTGTTGAGTATGTTGGTTCTGGTGGTATTCAATGAGGTGTAAAATCTGGGTGGTTGCGAATCTGGATCCCTTCGGGGATTGCAACGGTACTTGTCAATGCGACGCTCTTCAGGTTTTCCGGGGGGGGGGGGGGGGGCTGCTCCAACCCCTTTTTCCTTCTTTGGCTACCTTAGAACTATTGTCGGTGCGCCTCATTAGCCTCATCGGCTGCTATCTGAGCTTATACTTGATGAACAAGATCGGGATATCTCGATATTGTCTCCCTCATCAGAGTTGAGTAAAAGTCGCTTCGACGGAGACCCCCAAGGAAAACACCTCGCAGAAGCTCGGGATCATCCCATAGGATTTGTCGAGTCTCGGTAGTGAAGCGACAGAAAAAACCCTTGAGAGTCTCTCCGTCATTCTGTCAAATTCGTGAAAGATGGGAGGGGTCACAGACGGTCTTGCAGTTGGCGATGAACTGGTCAGTGAACTGTCGTGCCATCTCCGCAAAGCTGTCTATGGCTCCATCTCGCAGAGAATGGAACCAAGTATGCGCTTGCCTATCAAGGTTGCTGAAAAACACCTAACAGAGGAGCTAGTCAGGAGCATTATAAATTTTCATAATGTTAGTGAAATGGTTGACATGCTCCAACGGGTCATCCATCCCGTCTATTGTTTTAGTGTTGGGGGGTTTGAAGCCATGTGGAACTAGGTGAGCTAGGACCTGGGGCGACAGTTGAGAGCCATTGTGCAGGTGACGGCGAGCAAAAGTAGTACGCCACCCAACCTGACCGTACTCGAACGCTATCACATCGCATATTTCTTCTCGAGTGGTTCTTCCTACAATTTGTGCGAGCCAATTCTTCTTTGGCATTGATGATGTTGATCGCCTTCTAGTGCCATGGCCGGTTGGGTGGAGTGAGTGGAGCTTGTTACATTATAGAGTTCTTCTGAGACATACTCCTCGCGAGCGGCCTCCTCAATTGGACCACGATTTGTGGTCGGGGGGAGTGGAACGTTCAGTGCTAGAGGTGGAGCGGGAGCTCGAGGAACCTCAAGATTTCTCCAGAGAGTCAGCATCTCGGTTTAATGTTCTTCCATTTGAAGTGTGCGCCCTTCCAGAGATGCTATGAGAGCATTTCCTGCTTCATCAGCGGGAGACAAGTTTATGAGTGAATGCGAGGGAGCCAGATCGATACGCCCCCCAGGGACTGATCCTTCGGTGGTGCGGGCACTCCTTATTGCCATTACCAGATGTTGTCTTGAGGAAATCTCTTAGACCTTTGTAGAGTTTTGGGAACACACTTCCCACAGATGGCGCCAAACTATTGCGGGTCGCTCGACGCTATGGTAGATCAGTCGAATTGAACCACATCAAGAGCGAGTCGAGCGCGCAAACAGTTAATGACAGAACTTGTGGACAACGCAAAGACATTTTTAACATGGAAACCCCGAAAAGGGTAAACAAATCACGCGTCCGTAGGTGTGCCAACAAAATTACACTATATGTCAGTTTCATACAAGTAAAACTGAGATCTCGAGGGCGACGGGCCGCTGCTCGTTACAGTGGTAATAAAGAGAAATTTTTGAGGATGACATGCAACCTCTTTGGAAACAGAGTACTTTTCCGTGGGAATGAAGTGAGATGCTCTAGTTGCCTTTCGCTGCCGGAGGAACTCTGAATCACTTAGGAAGAATGTCTTCGAAAGCGAAGGAGATCTTCAAAGGCTCAAATGAGATCTTCCAATGCTTGAAGGAGATCTTCTAGAGATTGAAGGAGATCTTCGAGGGCTTGAAGGAGATCTTTGAGGGATTGAAGGAGATCTTCGAAGACTTAAACGAAATATTCAAACACCGAAGGAGAACTCTGAGGAATCTTCAACGGAGCTCTCTCGGGTGTAGACGATAAGGTATTCTGAAATGAAAACCATGGGCTCCTTTTATAGCCTTGGGCAGGGGTAGACCAGTAATTTTTCCATTACAACCACCGTAACCACACGGATCGCCATTTTTTGGATATTCCCGTCTTGCCCCCCCGGGCAATTTGGTCAATTCGGGCGGCTTCGTTGTTGTCGTTGAGCGCAGTGAACAAGACCTGCAATCTAGAAAATTATGAAAGGTTAACTTTCTCACGTGTTGGGAAAGTGAAGGCACTCTGAGCATGTGATGAACGCTGAAGAGTTCTGAGCGCATCGTGAACGCGGAAGCGTTCTGAGCGCGCGAGGAACGTGGAAGTTTTTCGAGCATGCGGCGAACGCGGAAATGCTTGGCTCGCTTTGCGAGCGGAAAGTCAAGAATGTGATCGGGTGCCGCCGGTGGGGCGCGCTCATAAGAGCAAGGGTGCGCCTATCAAAGACAACTCCCCACAAAATGGGAAGCCCCCCCCCCCCCCCCCCCCCCCCGAGAAAGAGAGGGTGTCGAAGTTTCGACCGCACACCCCAAATGGTGTTTTTCAAAATAAACTATACATGGCCGCAACCCCATAGGGAGTGCGGCTACGGCCGCGCCCCCTAAATGGAGTGCGGTCGCACCCCCTTATTGGGGTGCTGCGACGGGGGTTTGTCCGCACCGGGTGATACGGGGTAGGGGGACTTTCTGCTACCTGCACGGGTGACGCCGCGTGGCGGTTTCTTCCTCCCTCCCCCGCATCCCCTTGATTATGGGGTTGAGCTCGACTATATTACCTCCGCTTTACATTGGTAGGGCTTTTTGCTAATCGCATCCCTTGGAGCTCCTATAACTTTATGTGTGCTTATCATATATTATCTTCAAACTGGCCCTTGTAAACCACAGTTAAATAATTTCCCACAAACTGAATTCAGAATAAAAGCTCGGTGATTCAACAAAAATTGGTTCCTTGAATTCAAGGATTGGTTGGAGTATAGTGAGCATAAAGAAGCATCATTTTGTCTTTATTGTTATGTATTTCCACAGAATGGTTATGATCCAACATTTGTTACTCGTAGGTCCAGTTATTGGAAAGATAAGGCGATCTTAGAAAAGAACATTGACAAACATGATAGTGATCATTATACTTCTAAGAAACTATGTGAAAATTTGATGAAACAGAAATAGAGTATTCAAACAGTTTTTGCAAAGCAAGAAGAAACTCAAGCCGTTGAATATTGTGCATGTTTAAATGCCTCCATCGAGTGTGTTCGTTTTCTATTGCGACAAGGATTTTCTTTTCGTGGCCATGATGAGTCTGATGAGTCTACAAACAAAGGATTTTTTTTTGAAATTTTGGAATTTCTTGCTTCAACTAACTGTTGTCAAAGCAGTAGTCTTGAAAAATGCTTCAAGTAATTGCCAGTTAACAACTCCAAAGATACAAAAAGTTATTATTTCCGCAATTGCAAGTCCTAACACAAGTTAAATAATTAAAGACAATGGACAAGATTGTTTTACAATCTTGGTTGATGAATCTCGTGATTGCTCAAATAAAGAACAAATGTCTATTGTTTTGAGATATGTGGACAAAAGAGGTATGATTATTGAAAGACAACTAGGTTTTGCTCATGTTTCTGATACCACAACTTTATCTATAAAACTTGTAATTGATAAGCTATTTTCAAAATACAATATAAGTCTTTCAAGGCTACGAGGACAAGGTTATGATGGAGAAAACAACATGCGAGGTGAATTTAATGGCTTAAGAACCTTGATTATGAAGGATAATAAGTCTGATTTTTATATTAATTATTTTGCTCACCAACTACAGTTAATATAGGTGGCAGTGGCAGAGGGACTTTCTGAGATAGTAGAACTTTTTTCATACATTACTGATAGTTAATAAGGTAGTAGTCTAATTCACCTAGAGGGGGGGTGGGGGTAAATAGGTCTCCTTGAATTTTCTTATTTACAGCCGGTTGTTGTTAGATAATAAGTAAAATAAAAGCACACACAGACAACAGTGGAGCGGGCAACTCCACTTCCTAGGCGGGTATACACACTACCAGGCCTAGACCCTTCGTTTGCCTCTGTACATGTCCTAGGTGCACTCTAGAGTCTTACGTACTCTTTGCTGGTATCCACCAGTCTTTGAGGTCAGATGTGCGTTTTCGGGGATCGTCCTCCAGATCGCAGTATAAACAACCTACTGGCCCCTCAAACCCTCACACCCGCCTAAGTCAACGTACTGCTATCGGTGTGACGACCGGTCCAGTACCGAAGACCCGCTACTAATTTGTTCTTATGCACATGCAAGTTTTCACCACCTGAGCATTCAGCTCGCAGGACCAACCCGTCCTGATTTACTACCTCCCGAGCCTCCAGCTCGCATGGCCATCCCATCCTGATATACAACCTCTCGAGCCTCCAGCTCGCAGGACCAACTCGTCCTGATATACAACCTCCCGAGCCTCCAGCTAGCAGGACCAACTCGTCCTGATATACAACCTCCCAAGCCTCCGGCTCGCATGACCATCATGTCCTGATATACAATTTCCCATCCTCTATCTAGGGATGGAGTACACTGTATCTTTTAGTTCATTTAGTTAGACTATTCTTGTCTAATTATTGTTATACTAGAAATTTAAGGTGAATCCTAGAATTCCCGAGGTTTACCCGGTGAAGGGCTCGCTGCGGTACTAGGGATTACGATGGGCTGAAACCCAAATTCCCCATTCCAAGACATTTACTTTTATTGGTGGCTACCCTTTTCTAAAGCCCCACTCTCCTTATTTCTCTTTATAACTTAGATATTTTATGACTTATCCTTCACCCTATTTTTAAGCAAACGTTCCCTAAAACGATGCTCAACACTTAAGATCTCTCATCCTCTAAATGGTGTGGGCCTTATGTAACTCACAATATCCCTAATCACACTCTAAAGATATGACATGAACACCTCAACTTGCTGTGATTACTATGCTCTCAATGTGATCCCTGCCCCTTTATGCAAAGTGCGACACGAGTCTAATTTATTCCCTAAACCGTAGTGCTAACGTTCTCCAAAATTCCACAACATCTAGGGGCTAATATAAAAGATATGTTACTGCCATAATTCAAATTTCACTCATTTTCTAAGTGATCATGCTGGTCAAATCATCACACTAAGTTTTTACTATTCACAGACCAACAATGAGGTTGAACTAAATTTGAGTCCTATGATGCAATCTTGACCATATCATTCCAAATGAGTTCAAATTTTTAACATAGGCTCATAATTGATAAATTAAGGGTTGACCAGAATTTTGATATATTTCATATAGGTTTA
Source organism: Dactylorhiza incarnata (assembly GCA_033032865.1). Taxonomy (NCBI): domain Eukaryota; kingdom Viridiplantae; phylum Streptophyta; class Magnoliopsida; order Asparagales; family Orchidaceae; genus Dactylorhiza; species Dactylorhiza incarnata. Next base: position 12,920,361 of record JAWHQI010000015.1, read on the forward strand.
ACCTCTATTTAAAATTTATTAATCAATTGACATCTTCCAAAATGTGAAGGAAGTATCATGTCAGTAGTTTCAATCTTGCCAAATAAATTTCCAGAGGTGACAAATAACATAAAAACATGGATTCCAAAATTTCATAATTTTTCAAAAGATTTACGATCATAATTTCCATTTAACATCAAAGGTGTACAATTAGGGCTTTACACATCAAGTACTAGTTCAAGACTTTAAAAAATTCTGAGAAAATTACAGTGGCACTATAATGGCATAAAAACATCAATTTCAGAATTTCATAATTTATCAGGGATTCTAAGACCCAAATTTTCATTTAATATAATGAATGTGAAAATAGGACTTTACATATCAAGTACTTGTTCAAGGCTTCCAAAATTTCTGAGAAAATTACAATAGCACTATAATGACATAAAACATCAATTCCAGAATTTCATAATTTTACAGGGATTCTATAACCCAAATTTTCATTTAATATAAAGAATGTGAAACTAGGACTTTACACATCAAGTACTTGTTTATGACTCCTAAAAATTCTGAGAAATTTACTATGGTACCTTAATGAACTAAAAGCATCAAATCTTAAATTTCATAATTTTCCTGAGAATCTATAACCCAAATTTTCATTTAATATAAAGAATGTGAAAATAGGACTTTACACATCAAGTACTTGTTCAAGGCTTCCAAAAATTTTGAGAAAATTACAGTGGCACTATAATGGCATAAAAACATCAATTCCTGAGTTTCATAATTTTCCAAAGATTCGATAACCCAAATTTTCATTTAATATAAAGAATGTGAAACTAGGACATTACACATAAAGTACTTGTTTATGACTCCTAAAAATTCTGAGAAAATTACTATGGCACAATAATGATTTAAAAACTCCCTACCCAGAGTTTTATAATTTTACAAGCATTTTTCACCTTAAACATTTCATAAAATAAGAAGTGTGATAAAATTCATCTTAATCATATACCCAAGAATTTTGATCCCAAAAATCCTAAATTTCTCTGAGGTAATATGTTATACCATGGAGGGGGTGTGGTCAAAATCTCAGGAGCCAAGACTTAGCCATATGTGTTGAATACACAAAATAATACTTTTGGCTATTGGCACCCCATAATACCTCTTTGGTAGAGACATGCAAGTGTAAATACCCAACATGCAATAGTCTATTGGCATCCAAATTTATACCAAGGATAAATGATGACAAGAAAGGTGTGCCACCAAAATTTGGGGTCAACTTGAGGTGTCTAGATCCCAAAATCATATTAATTTGATAAATCAAATGATGGATAAAACTATAGAAAAATCTTCCCCTAAAAATCTGAATTTTTGACAAAAGATATTCCTAGGGTATATACATGCATGGTCCAAATTTCTGCTTCATTGGAGTTACCATTTAAAATATATACACAAAATAATTTCTGGCCTCTAATAGGACCAACCTCACCAAATTGGATGATGGGGGTTCTACATTGCCCTAAATGGGCTAATACAAATTTCTAATTAAAGTAGACTTCAAGATCTTTAAAACCTATTTCAGGACATTTTTCATGAAATGTCCTCTAAGGGCCTCAAAATCTAGCATGAACATACATGTGAAAATGTGACAAACATTTCATTTAATAAAATGTGTCTTGCAGGTATCATATCAAATAAATTCAACGGCTGTGATTTCATCCCCTACCTCTAGCCGACAGCTAGGATCGCCCCGACCTGGGCCATCTTTTGCCCTGATTTCCCGGCAGCTGAGCCTCCTCCCTGGCCGGCCACCACCACCTCCGTTGAGGTGGTGGCTTTCGGCCGACGGTGGTTTGGCCGCCGGAGGGGCTGATTCCGGCGATCCCGAGCATGGAAAAATCCATGAAATTTCTCCCATTTTATTCACTTGGATCCAGCTCAATTGAGCTGGATATCTCTCCTATTCGATCTAAGAGGATAGCACAGAGGGAGAGGGGGAGAAATCGGACCTTAGTGTGGCTTGCCGGCGGCGGTGGTGGTGGTTGGCCATGGATCTTCTCTCCTCTGACGAGCTTGCTCCCAACCACGATTCTCCACCTTTTTCTCCTCTATAAAGCTCCAGCCTGACTCCTTTCCCGCTTCTAAAGCTAATGGTGGTATCAATTTGGGCTGTGGAGGGAGATTTTTGGTTGTGCCATGTTGGATATTTTCGTCCAAGCTCCACCTCCCAATCCAGCCACTCCTGGGGCTCCTTGTTGGCAAAAGAAATGCAGGGTATTAATCCCTGAGCTCAGAGAGAGGCTTGGGCAGAGGGAAGGAGGACCGCATGGCAAGCTCTCCACAATTCCCTCCTTGTCCCATGTGAATTTGGGGGAAAACCAAAAATGTCCCTTTGCATGTCACTCCTTTCAAATTTTAGGGGGCATGGCTGGTAATTACACACTTGGGCTGTTTTGTGGGCTTGGTTTGAGTCCTTAGACCAATTGGATTTGGTTTGGGCCTTCAATTTCTCCATTTAGGCCTAAAGTTGACCATGAATGACCTTGATGTTGACTCGGTCAATTGGATGGGTTGAATGGTCCAGAATGTTAACCTTGGGTTCCTTAACACACCTGCCCCCGCCCCCATGTTAATTGGGTCATGGTGATGCCCCAATTGTGCCAATTTAACCAATTGGTTTGATTTTAACCAAAATTGGGGGAATGTTGACTTTGGTCAATTTGGTCAAATTGATGATCCCATGAGGGGGCTTTTGAGTAAATTGAGTCCCCCGTGATGTTCTAAGACTAGGGGTGAAGTCAATTTCATATTTTGGGGGTGAATTGAATCTATAGAGGAAGGATTGGCTTATGTTGACCTAAGTTTGACTTTGGTGAAATTGGACTAATTGAAGACCCCATGATGGGGCTTTTGGGTCCAAAACACTCCTTTAGAGGTTTACCAACTAGTGGTGAGGGCAATTTGGCCATTTGAGTCTGAATTGAACCCTATTGAGTTGAATTTGGTTATTTTGACCTAGGTTTGACTTTGGTCAATTTGGCTAAATTAGTTGACCAGATGATGGGGCTTTTGGTCAACTATGATTCCTTTAGGTTTAGGGACATGGTGGTGGGATTAATTCACAAGTGTAAGTTCAAATTGAGCTAATTTGAACTAAGTTGACCTGCCTCCTATAGTGGATCACATGTGAGTTCACTCAACTCAGTGCATCCCAAGGTCACCACCAATCTCAAACTCACCTCACTCACCACATGTCCTACCCTAATTGAATTTAAGGGGTCTAGTAGGAAATGGGATGTTACAACAACATAGATCCCTCAGGATCTCTCAAGTTTGCTCCAAACCCTACCTCAGGTTCAACATCCCTACAACTCAGGTTCAACAACCCTACAACTCAGGCAAAATACCCTACAAACTCAGGTTCAATAACCCTACAACTCAGGCAAAATGCCTTACAAACTCAAATTCAACAATGTTCTTACATAGGTTATAGTTTATGCTTACAATAGAGGATAATAAAGATGTATCCTTCAGTTTTTGACTTCTGTTATAGTTTCACTTTTGGTGGTGTCTCGAAGCAGGGATGAAGGGCAATAGCTTCAGACCTTACTCCTATCTGATCTTTCTCTTCAGTAGATGAGGAAAGATCAACTTGCACTTCTTGAATGAATTAGGAAGAACTATCTTCTCTCCTTGTATCAGCCAGTAGGTTCAGGAAGCAGGGAGAGATCACTTGTAGAAGCCGTCAATATAATAGTGCTCTCTATTTCAGATTTGTTTTCCACATTTTAGCACCCGTTCTACAATTCCCTAACTTGTTCATTTATACTTCTTCCATCTACAACGACTCTAAGGAAGGCCCTGGCACAATATGGAGGGGAATAGAAAACTTTATCTTACTTTACAGCCACTTGGGCCAAAAGTAGATCCCACCAATGCTTTATTCTGATTTGAATCTGTCTCAGCGGTTGGGCTGACACAGTCTTCTGTCTCAACGGCTGAATCTGTCTTCGTCTCAGCGGATCTGCTGAGACAGATAGTCTTCTCAGCCGATTCTGTCTAAATGCTGCTCAGCTGAGGTAGACCCCTTCACAACGGCTCCTGGCCTCGTCTCAGCGATTCAGCTGAGACAGTGAAGTCATCTTAGTAGTTTTGAAAGTAAACCACAGACCTTATTCCAAGGATTGGAATATGCTAACCCTGCATATACATGATGCATAATAGGTTTTATCAAATACAATATATATTTAGCATTGAGTGTGATGCCTCTTCAAATCAAGGGAACATTGAGGGAAATATTCCCAACAATCTCCCCCTATTTGAAGAAGACAGACCATACACCAATGCTAAGATACATAATCACAAAAAGAACTATCATGACAATATATGAAATAACAGTCATGATGAAATATCAAGTAATTGTTAACAGAAAATAGGCAGTATAGAGGATGTCATGACAGATTATGAATAATAGTCATGACCACATAACAATAACATTGTTCAACACAACAATAACATTGTTAACTATATATAGGCACCATAGAATATATAAAGCATTAATATAGAACAATAATAAGCTTGACTAATGTTGGCCTATTAACACAAGCTATCATTTCAACATAATTATCAAATTCATTAATGACATAATGTTAATACATGATTTATTTTACATTTGCTTTTTATGAAAAGCTAAATACAGTAGTTCAAGTTTTTCTTTTCTTTGTTGAACTAGAGCATTCAGCATCTTCAACAGCAGACTCCTTTCCTACAGCAGCTTTCATTTCAGCTAACTTTCTCATGTTCTCCTGCCTCTTGAAGTAAAGATATGGCTTAGGAATGTATATTGAAGGCATCCTCTTTGGATTGTTCTTCCTTGCAAGATTTTCATTGAAGACCCTTTCCCTCTATGAATTCCTCTCAAAATGCTTTTGTTGGAGTTTCTTAGGTGATCTGAAAGGAATCATCAATTAGTCTTACTGCCAACGCGATATGAGCCTATAGGGTCGCACATAAGAGTATTGGAGAAGTTGGAGATTGGTTTGTGTTGGTCTTACTCATATTGGATATGGGTGGAGAACCAAACCTATGGCTATATGGAATACAGTTAGTACAGGGAAGACTGCTCCAAGATATTGTGAATATTGTATGGAGCATGTCTTGAAGTTTTCGAGATAATATTGTGAATATCGACTCGTAAACAATGTTGTTGAGATTGTCTCGATTACATGAGTTGACAGGAACTTGTCGAATTGAGCCTTGGAGATTTCATCGAAATTGTTTCGACGAATTCATCAAAAGGGTTGTCGAAGAATCTGTCGATATTGTATCGACAAATTCGTCGAATATTGATTCGACGGAAAGGCTGGTCGAGCTGCTGAGATCGTCTCGCGGGCTGACTGGGGTCGTCGATACTGAATCGACGAATTCATCGGAATTGTTTTGACAAATCCGTCGAATAGGTATTGACGAATTCTGTTTTCGACGAAAACCTGTAGCTTCTATTTTAATCTGGTTTGCGGATAGCCGATGTCGTGGTCTTTCTTTTCTTGGGGTATAAAAGGCTGAACCTTTTAGGGTTTAGTGGTAGTTCGATAGATCTTCCTTTTGTAAAAAAACCCGAGCGAAGAACGGAAGCGGACGACGATCGACGACTTGCGATTTCCGACAGCGTGCCCTTACCCGTGCGTGAAATCTCTCGCCGACCGGTAGATCAAGAGGAATCGTTCCTTTGGAATCTATTCATTGCTTCTAGAGATCGAAGGGAATCGTTCCCGCAAAATCGTGTCGCTACTTTAGATCGACGAGAAGCGTTCCCATTCGGTTCTAGCCGCAACCGTTGAAGTCGCCTCCTCTCCATTAACAGATCTAGTAATCTGTGGAGACGTAGAGGGCATTCCTTCTCTGACCTAGCTCTTGTTGGACAAGAGGCTAAGGGTTCTCCTTTCTCGTGTGGACTTCTGTAGAGGTGTGGACACAATTCTACACTAACTCCTCCAACGAGCAGTTCGATGTTGACCGCAGCCGAAGGAAGCGCAAAGCAAGGACTTGGAATAGGATTCCGAATCCTAGAAGACTTTTCTTGGAGCTTTTGATTGTGTATCGACTCAATCTCCATAAGGTAATTTTTGTTGCCGCAATTCTTGATTCATGGTTTTAGCACGATCCACATGTCTCTTTGGGTTGTTCTTGATATATTCTGCTGCGCACATCTGATGTGTATACTTTTGAGGAAAACCCAACAGTGGTATCAGAGATAGGTTTCTGCTAATTCCATGTTTCAGAAATTGTTCTCTTCGCAGTAACCGTCTGTCTCTATGATAGTTTGTGAAACTAAAGACTAGAGAGACGAGCTTGTCTACTGCAATAAGGGTTTTGCTTTTGCTATCATCCGGTACATGTAAATCCGAAGGTTTAGAAATGTTCTAAATACTCAGGTTTAATCCATATCATCAAGTGTTGATGGTTTTGTGCATCTGGAATGTACCTGGGTTATGCTTGGTCTGTTTGTGAATTGTGTGCACATTGATTAAATGTTAATCATGATTAAATGTTAATCACGATGAAATGTTAATCACGATGAAATGTTCATCGACTGTATCTCAAAATACCTTAATCTAATATTAAGTATTTGGATGCCTTCCGGTCGATGACACTCTTCCTGCCTCTATCGATGAAGTGTGGGCTTGCCAAAGCAAGGTGCATTAATCTATCTTGGTAAGGGTGCAAGCAGATAATTGTGATATCTCACTGTCGACATCGGGTCCAACTTAACTAAGTGACCTCAAAGGTTGAGTGCTTAGAGGCATAGGGTTGGCATGCACCATACGATGGATGCGAAAAAGAGTTATTCACCAACCATACATGAGTTGCATAGTGATGCAATTGGCAAGTGTTGTCTACCTAAATAACTGCATCGTGAGAGAAACGCCAAAGCGGACTCTTTGTGTTGGTGAAATATGGATCTTGTCCACTAAGAGAGTAGCTCGCATAAAATCTCTGAATCAAAATTAAGGGTTATCGATTTGATTAAAATAGTGGGAGTATTTGATTAAAGTCCTTATTAAAATAAAATGAATTTTGAAATATTGTACTGAAAATCATTTGCAAATTTATTGTAGAATTTCCATGGCAAATACATCTCACTCCACGTTATCCCTGAGAGCCATCCTTGAGAAGGACAAGCTCAATGGGACAAACTTCCTCGACTGGTATAGGAACCTGAGAATTGTTCTCAGGCAAGAGTGCAAGCTCTATGTCTTGGAAGGTGAAGCCCCCACAGAGCCGACGGAAATTCTCCGAGAGCAGATAAAGATGCTTACAAGAAGTATCAGGATGATACCTTGGATGTGGAATGCCTCATGCTTGCTACCATGTCCTCTGAGCTTCAGAAGTAACACGAGAGCATGTGTGGTTATGAGATAATCGGGCACCTCAAGAAAATGTTCGAGGGGCAAGCCCGGCAAGAGAGGTTTGACATATCCAATGTTGGAGCATGCGTTCCGCACTCGTCCGGTTTGAGAATAACAAATCCGGAATGTATTTGATCCTATTTTTGATTAATGGTGTGCAGATAACAGGTGCAAGAATATCATGTTTTCAATTGGAGCAAAATGACAATTTTCCAGAATCTGGAGCTATCGGATTTCTGACAGCGATATCGGATTTCCGACAGCGCACTATATCATCCGTTTTCCAATCTCTGCTCGACGGTTAAGTGCTATTGGATTTCCGATATCACTAACGGATGGCGACAGTGCACGATCTTCCAATAACACCAGGATGTGCAGCGGTTACCCCTAGCTAACGGATATCCGATAGTGCTATCGGATATCTGACAGCCCATGTCTCAACCCCGACCTCAACTTCACGCAGAAACTTCGTTTTAGTGGGACACGTGGCAGCCTCTAGAGGTATCGGATTCTGGCAACACCTAGCTATCGGATGGCGATAGCTCCTTTTTATTAAAAGAGCTCAAAACTTCATGGAATTAAGTTCTTGAGATTTCCAGACCTACTTCCATAGTGCATTCGAACCAGAAAGCTCCAGAACTCCATCAACTCCTTTTGTGCTAGAAGGATTGAGATTGAAGACGAGATCGGACGCGTTTCTACATCAACGATCATCTCGAGGCTTCAACCTTCCTTTCAGAGATCTGATTTTCTAGGGAGTTCTTCACTTGACTTTGTATTTTCATTCATTTACATTCAACTTTGTATTGGTAGAGAAATCGTCGTCTTGCGTGCGGCGTCTAAGTCCTTGCGCGGCTTAGGGGAAAATCGCTTCCTTGTGCGGAGCGTCCAAGTCCTTGCGTGGCCTGGTAGGAAATCGTGGCCTTGTGTGCTACGTCTAGATCTTGGGAAGATCTAGAGGGTAGGCTTGGGCTTGATCTAGGGAGAGACAAGTGATAGCCTTCCGATCCTTGGGAGAAGAATTGGTAAAATCAAAATTAGTGAAATTTATATTATCATATTTGTGCATTGATCTTATGCATTGTTAAGATCATTTTATTGTATGTAAATTTCATGATTAATATAATTATGCTTCTTTCATTAATTGCAAATTTGGTTGTTTAATCTTTAATTTAGAAATTTGTGTTTGGTTTCAAACAAAAATTACATTGGTTTGAAATTGTTTATAAGTAATTTTTTAGAAAAGTAAAATCTGTTTAAAAAATTATTAAGTAAAAATTATATTTTAAACACACCCTTATTCACCCCCCCCCCCCCCTCTAAGGGCGTCACACGATCCAACAAGTGGTATCAGAGGTAGGTTACTCCAAAACGGTTTTACCACCGGGAGTAATGGCGCACAATGATCACGCATTCGTTGAGGGGCAAGGAATTAGTAGGTGATGAATAGTAAATATACGCATTTTTCTATATAATTTTAGTATAATTTTAATTAGATTTCTAAATAATATATGTAAATTAATGAATAAAATGTTTGTTTTTGTTATTTTTGTTTTTAACTTAGTTTTATTTTCATTTTGTAAAGTTTCTGTAATTTTGTTAAGTCACGCCCTAGGTCACGCCCGTGTCCAAGGGCGTGTTCACTAATACCTAACATTTTCTTCTCTGTTCTTTTTCCACCTCAAACATCAAGTCACGCCCTCGGTCACGCCCGTGACCGAGGCCGTGTACCATGGTCACGCCCGTGTTGGATATCCATCCCAGATTCCAGCCACTTGAAGCATTTCATCCAAAAAATCAAAGTCGCGGCCGTGACATTGCAGACACGCCCGTGACCCTCAATTCCTTCCAGAAGAACAAAGGACATGCCGCCCGTCACGCCCAGCAGCCGACAGCATAATGCCGACATCGAACACGCCCGTGTTCCTTGGAACACGCCCGTGTACTTCCAAGTCGCCGGTCAAGCCTTCCAGATACCTGCCTGGATCCAGCTGTTCTGGCTATTCGCACCCCAAGCCGTGTCACGCCCTCAGACACGCCCGTGTCCGAGGGCGTGTAATCCAAAATTTTTTTCTATAAATAGCCAGATTCAGCTGAGTGCAAGGGTTCAAAATTTTGGGAGCTTCTCTTAAGGTTTTGTTCCATTTTGCTGATTTTTGGTGTTTTGTAATTTTTGTAATTTTGCACTTTCTCTCTCTAGTTTTGTAACCCCTTTTTTGATGGAAATAAATTAAGCATGTTTTGTAATTATTGTCTCTCTTTGTTTTAGTGTGTGTGTGTTCTCTTTTTGTTCTTTTTCTTTTTATTTTTAGTTTTATGTAATTTTGTAATTTTTGTTAAGTTTTCATTTTAATTTGGGTGTGTGTGTGTATGAGTGTAATTTTCTTGTTTTTAGTTTTGTTGTAATTTTTAGATGATTTCATATTAGTGTGTGTGAGTGTAGGAGGTTAATTAGTTTTTTTGTTTTGTTTTGTTTTCATTTGTTCTTTTTACTTTCTTTTTGCTTTTTTGTAAGTGTGTGTGTGTGTATGAGAGTAGATTTTCTTTTCTTTTTAACTTAGTTTCATTATTGTTGTGTGTGTGAGTGTATGAGTTTAGAATTGTTTTATTTTAATTAGATTTCATTAACGTAGAGTGGGTGTGTGTATGAGTATAAAGTTTGCGCCTTTTTTGTAATCGAATAGTTTCCATTTCCGTCACGCATTTATTTCCCGCCTATCCGTTTGGATAGGACTTGCTCACGCATTTATTTCCCGCCTATCCGTTTGGATAGGACTTGCTCACGCATTTATTTCCCGCCTATCCGTTTGGATAGGACTTGCTCACGCATTTATTTCCTGCCTATCCGTTTGGATAGGACTTGCTCACGCATTTATTTCCCGCCTATCCGTTTGGATAGGACTTGCTCACGCATTTATTTCCCCTCTACCTATTTGGGTAGGGATCGCATTTCTTTAATTTCTGTAATTTACAGCTTTCATTTTAATTCTGTAGAGTGTGTGCGTTTTCAATTAGTGCGTCTTTTGTTTTTAATATAATCGCTTTTTGCTTAATTCCGCTACCCGCTCAATCGCTTATTATCGTCGTAGTTATCATTATCGTTTTATAAAACCCTAAAAAATTCTAAGCAAAACTACTTTTTAAATTAACGTTTTCGTTCTTTTTCTTTTCATCGCTTTTCTTGGTTTTTGCTAAACGCACACCAAGCCCGCGATAGTTATCATTTTCGTCACTAGCTTTTCTATAAAATCATAAAAATCAATTTCAAACTCTTTTCGATAAAATAATAACGCGTTCCTAAGAAGTAGAAATAATCGATACGACCTTGGAAAAATACGACCTTGATATTTCAAAAGAAATATCCTATACTACTATCGATAAGGTCCACTTGCCTTTATTGATTTTAGTCCGGATAATTACATAAACCCAAAAGCTATCTCTCTAAAGCACTTTTTAAAAAAACTCTCTTTTAAAAACACTAAAAAATTTGTTGCAACACCTCTTTGGTTGTTGCAACTAGCTCAAGGTAAAAGAAGTTTTAAAACGCTCTTAACGAATTGTTGCAACTACTCAAAAAATTGTTGCAACAATATTTTCAAAAAGCTTTCAATTTTAATTTCAACATAAAGCCCTTTTTAATCTTTTCATTTAGCCTTCAGAGGACGCGGCCGAGGAGTAATCCTCGATATTTCGAAAGAGAAAGAGTCCGTTACTTCTATCCTTCGATAGGATAACGGGTAATTCCTCAAAGTAGAATTACTCGCGGGTCTCTTCGAAAACGTCTGCCCAAGGTTGAATCGAAAAGAAAGAAAGAGCTTTTTTCTCTTTCTTCTCTCTTTCAAAGAGAGAGAAAAAAACGTATCAAGTTTTTGGCGCCGTTGCCGGGGAACTTGTGTCGTTATTTTGAAATAGGAAACGTTATTAATTTTATCTTATATTTCATCTCTTTTTCTATCTAAAAAACCAAAAACTAAAAAAATATACTATCTAAGTAAAGAAAAATCAAAAAATATATATATACATATATTTTTCAATTTTCCTTTTTTACATATATTTTCGAATATAGCTACATATATTTTCATATAAAAGCTCCACAAAAAAAATCAAACCCAAAAAAAAAATATATATTTATATATTTTACTTAAGTAAAGAAAAACCCAAAAAAATATATTATTCTATTTTACTTATTTTCCTTTCTTTTTCATCTTTGTAAAAATATTTCTAAAACAAAAACATCAAAAAAAATCTATAAAAGAAAAAAAAACTCTTCAAAAAAAAAATTTAATTAAAGAATAGTGTATGACCCAAGGAGAATCTTCGGATAATCCAATTTTACCTTTTGATCCCGAAATCGAGCGCACGCTTCTCGAGCGCCGCCGATCTCATAATCAAAATCTACAAATAGCTCCCGAAGAATCCGTCGGCGATATACATATAGGCGTGATGGGCGATCCTAATCTAAATGCGGCCCCACCGAGGACCATGGCCTATTATGCTAGGCCAAATTTAGAGGATACAGGATCGAGCGTCACCCGCCCCGCGGTAGCTAATAATAATTTCGAAATCAAATCCAGTATAATTCAAATGGTACAACAATCGATTCAGTTCGACGGTTTGCCAGATGAGGACCCAAACCAACACCTTAATAATTTTTTAGAAATTTGCGACACCTTCAAGATTAATGGCGTCAGCGATGACGCCATTCGCTTGCGCTTATTTCCCTTTTCCCTGCGGACAAAGGCGAAATCGTGGTTGACTTCTCTTCCGAGAGGGTCCATAACCACGTGGGCCGAATTGACGGAGAATTTTCTAACTAAATATTTTCCTCCGTTAAAAACTGCTAAATTACGCACCGATATCGCATCCTTCATTCAATTCGATTCCGAGTCTCTCTACGAGACTTGGGAACGTTTTAAAGAATATTTGCGTAGGTGTCCTCATCACGCGCTACCAACTTGGCTTCAGGTACAAACGTTCTATAACGGCTTGAATTTCTCAACAAGACAGATGATCGACGCATCCGCCGGGGGAACGTTAAACAACAAAACCCCAGAGGCCGCTCAAGCTCTGATCGAAGAAATGGCCATGAACACGTACCAATGGAATGTGCCAAGGTCGCGTCCTCCTAAACCGGCTGGTATTTTTGAAGTGGATGCCACTACTCATTTAGCCTCGCAGGTAGAGCGGCTAAGTAAGCAAGTGGCGGAGATGACTGCTTCCTCCTCCACTCCCGCTTGGGCTAATAATCCTAATAATAATAATAATAATAATTTTAATAATCCAAATAATAATAATAATAATTTTAATAATCTTAATAATAATAATCTTAATAATAATATTAATAATAACAATAATTTAAGCGAGGAATCCGTGGATTACGTGGGCAATCAAGTGCGGGCGCCCTTCAACCCATATAGTAATAACTATAACCCGGGTTGGAGGAGCCACCCGAACTTCTCCTGGAGTAACCCTAATAATGCGCAACGCCCTCCACCTGCGATCCCGCAAGGATTTCCGCATGGATATCCCCAAGGATTTCAGCAGGGTTTTGCGCCTCCTCCTCCAAAACCTTCTCCGCTCGAGGAGATTTTTGCAAAATACATGGCTTCCAACGACGCAAATATCCGGAATATAACCGGATCGCTAAAAAATTTAGAAATGCAGGTTGGCCAGCTTGCAAAAATGGTCTCCGAGCGGCCACTTGGAGCACTACCTGGGAACTCGGAGCAGAACCCGCGTGAAAATGCCCACGCCATTACCTTACGCAGCGGCAAGGAGGTCGACTCCCCATTGCTGGTTGAGCATCAGGTAACTGTTTCGCCTCCGACCCCTGCACCCTCGTCTTTTATTTTATTAGATACGGAAAAAAAATTAGCGTCGGGCGTCTCGAGCCCGCAAATTCCGTACCCCGCAAAACTTAATAAAGAGAAGGAGGACGAACATTACAAAAAGTTTTTACAAATTTTTAAACAAATTCAAATTAACGTCCCCTTCTGCGAGGCACTCTCTCAGATGCCGAAATACGCGAAATACCTTAAGGAGCTCCTTTCTAATAAAAAGAAGCCCGAGGGCATTTCGCGTGTTTCCTTAAATGCGGAATGCTCGGCGGTCCTACTTAATAAATTGCCGCAAAAACTAAACGACCCGGGAAGGTTTTCCATCCCGTGCCTATTCGGCAATTTATTAATAAAGTACGCCCTAGCGGACCTGGGAGCGAGCATCAATTTGATGCCCTTCTCCCTCTTTAAAAAACTCGATTTGGGAGTTCCCACCCCAACGAAAATGAGCATCCAACTCGCGGATCGCTCGATAAAATATCCTATCGGGGTAGTGGAGGACGTTCTGGTCAAGGTTGACAAGTTTATCTTCCCGGTAGACTTCGTCATCCTCGACATCGAGGAGGACGCCAAGGTGCCAATTATCCTCGGTCGCCCTTTCCTCGCGACCTCCCGCGCATTAATTGATGCGAGTAACGGTCGCCTCGTCCTTCGGGTAGGGGACGACGAAGTTACCCTTCTTATTAATCCCTCGATGGGAATTCTTTATCGAACGATGATTCTTGCTTTCACTTAGAATCCGCGTTCGAGGATGAGTGTTCTTCGCTATATGAATTACTCGCTTTAAATTTAGACGAACCGGATTTGGCGGACCTCGCCCCTTTTGACGAGTTACCGCCAGATTCGCCTTTCGAATCTTTTAATTCTAAAAGTTTAAAAATTACAACTTCTTACGAAGAACCCCCGGTCTTGGAGCTTAAGCCACTCCCCGACCATTTAAGATACGCTTTTCTCGCCGCGGACTTAAAACTCCCGGTTATTATTTCGTCTTCTTTATCTGATTCGGAAACCTCCGAATTAGTTAAAGTTTTGTCCACGCATCGCCATGCAATTGCATGGCAGATTTCCGATATTAGGGGGATAAATCCCTCTTTTTGCACGCACAAAATCTTCTTAGAAGATAATTCCCGCAAAACCGTCCAGCCTCAGCGGCGACTAAACCCAAATATGCGGGAGGTCGTTAAGGCTGAAGTAATAAAATTAATGGATGCGGGGATTATCTACCCTATATCGGACAGCACGTGGGTTAGTCCCATTCATGTCGTGCCTAAAAAGGGCGATATAACGGTAGTGGCAAATCAATATAACGAATTAATTCCAACTCGTACTGTTACGGGTTGGAGGGTGTGCATCGATTACCGAAAATAAAATGATGCCACCCGCAAAGACCACTTTCCGTTACCGTTTATCGATCAAATTTTGGAGCGACTATCGGGTCATCCTTATTATTGTTTTCTCGATGGTCTATCGGGATTTTTACAAATTCCTATCTCCCCCGAAGACCAGGAGAAAACAACCTTTACGTGCCCCTTCGGTACCTTCGCGTACCGAAGGATGCCATTCGGCCTCTGTAACGCGCCAGCTACATTTCAACGATGTATGATGGCGATCTTTGGAGAGCTCGTAGAGGATATTATGGAAGTCTTTATGGATGACTTCTCGGTTTTTGGAAGCTCCTTCCAAAACTGCCTCCAAAATTTAGATCGAGTCCTCCAACGATGCGAAGACACGAACCTGGTTTTAAACTGGGAAAAGTGTAATTTTATGGTTCGAGAAGGCTTAGTTCTCGGGCACAAAATTTCTGAAAGACGGATGGAGGTCGACAAGGCCAAGGTCGAAATAATTGAAAAACTCCCCGCGCCCTCAAATATAAAATTAATCCGTAGTTTTCTTGGCCACGCGGGTTTCTATAGGAGGTTTATTAAAAACTTTTCCAAAATAACAAAACCGCTAACCCACCTCCTGGAGAAGGAATCTCCATTTATTTTTGATAACGCGTGCGTAGAGGCATTCAATGCCATAAAAAATAAACTTATCCATTCTCCCATTCTGGTGGCGCCCAATTGGACCCTTCCGTTTGAGATTATGTGCGACGCGAGTGATATAGCGGTAGGGGCTGTATTAGGCAAACGCGTTAATAAATATTTTCATCTTATCTACTACGCGTCCCGCACGCTCACGGCCGCACAGGCTAATTACATGACAACGAAAAAGGAACTCCTTGCCGTCGTCTTCGCCATAGATAAGTTTTGGCCCTACGTCACGCTTTCAAAAATTATAGTATTTACCGACCACTCCGCCCTAAAATATTTATTAGAAAAAATGGACGCTAAGCCCCGCCTTCTTCGATGGATCCTCCTATTACAAGAATTTGATTTAGAGATCCGCGATAAGAAGGGGGCCGAAAATTTAGCGGCCGACCACCTTTCTCGTTTAGAACACCCAATCGCGGAAGCGCTCTTCGAACCGAAAATCGATGATCGATTTCCCGAGGAGCGTCTTTTAGCTTTAAATAATTTAAAAACTTCTCCCTCGCCTTGGTTCGCAGACTACGCCAACTATTTAGTTGCGCGGGTGCTCCCAAAAGACTTTTCAAAACAGCAAAAGAAGAAATTCTTTTCTGATTTGAAAAATTACTTTTGGGAGGACCCTTTCTTATTTCGCGTCTGCGCGGACCAAGTCGTGCGGAGATGCGTTTCGAGCGAGGAGGGTGCGCAAATTTTGCGGCACTGCCACGAAGGGCCGCCCGGGGGCATTATCAAGCCAACCGGACCGCGCAGAAGGCGCTGGAGGCGGGCTTTTATTGGCCCGCTCTCTTCAAAGACGCTCACACTTTTGTGAGCGCATGCGATAGCTGTCAACGGTCGGGTAACATCTCTCGTCGCGACGAGATGCCCCAAAATTTTTATTTAGAATGCGAGATTTTTGATTTATGGGGGATAGATTTCGTAGGCCCCCTACCTCCTTCATATAATAATCGCTACATTTTAGTGGCGGTCGACTACGTATCTAGGTGGGCGGAAGCGCAAGCTCTCCCCACCAACAATGAGAGAGTCATCGTCAACTTTCTTAAAAAAATATTTTCTCGCTTCGGTACGCCCCGTGCGATAGTTAGTGATAGGGGTACGCACTTTTGCAACGCCCAGTTTGCAAAAATATTAACCAAATATGGCGTCACGCATAAGCTCGCCACCGCCTATCACCCCCAAACGAGCGGCCAAGTGGAGGTAGTAAATCGGGAAATCAAACGCATATTAGAAAAAACTGTTTCAACTAATAGGAAGGATTGGGCACTTAAATTAGACGACGCGCTGTGGGCATATCGTACGGCGTACAAGACCGCAATCGGTTGTACGCCTTATCGATTAGTCTACGGCAAGGCGTGCCATTTGCCCGTAGAATTAGAGCACCGCGCTTTTTGGGCGTTAAAACTCTTAAATCTCGATCATAATTTAACCGCCGAAAACCGGAAATTCCAATTAAACGAACTTGATGAATGACGTGCGAACGCTTACGAGAGTAATAAATTTTATAAGGAACGCTCGAAATTTTACCACGACCGGAAAATAAAATATCCAAAATCATTTGCGCCGGCCGGGCGATCTCGTCCTCCTATATAATTCACGTCTTCGTCTTTTTTCGGGGAAACTAAAATCCCGTTGGTCCGGCCCCTTTCAAGTGAAAGAGGTTTGGCCATACGGGATCGTCCTTATCACCCACCCGAAAAAAGGCGACTTAAAAGTTAACGGTCACCGACTAAAACACTACCACGCGGGGGATCAACTGGGAGGGAAGTTAAATTCCATACCCCTCCCCCACCTCTAAAAAGATCGTACCCCGCCAACGAGTCAAGCTACGAGACGGTAAACAAAGCGCTCGTGGGAGGCACCCCCATATTTATCCAATTACGTTCCTTTTTTTTTATAAAACCAAAAAAAAATGATGAAATAAATTTTCATCTCAAAAAAAAAAAAACTTAAACAAAAATAATAATAATAATAAATAATAATAAATAAATAAATAAAAAAAAATAAAAAAATAATAATAAAATTAATAATTATGCATATTTTAAATTATCATTCTTTTTCAAAAAAGAAACATAAAACAAAATAAAATAATGCAAAAACTTTAAAACAAAAATCAAAAAGAATTTTGGGAATTTTAAGATAAGACAATAGGAAGTTTCTCAAAGTAGGATTACTCGACAGACCCGAGAGGGGATTTTTGTCGATATTTCGAAACGAGAAAACCCCGTTGCTTTTACCTTTTTATTTCTCTTCTTTCTTCCTTGGTTTTTATCTTAAAGCCTTTTCTTTATTTTACCTTATTTTATCTTTTTTAAAATTTAGATATATTTTAAAACATGCATATTTTAAAATTAAAACCAAAACAACAAAAAAATACATATAATATAAATAATAACATAAAAAGATGATAAAAATTTATTTTTATCATACCAAAAAATATATGTTTTTTTTACTTCTTGTATTCGTGTTTTGTACATTTCGAAAAACTAAAAAAAAAATACAAAATAAAAAAACAATTTTGTATATATTCGTGGAGTTTTTTTTTTTTTGTAACTATCCTTGTATATATTTTTTCTATTTTGTAATTAAAATCTTCATCCTTTTTTTGTAAATATTTTCGTTCCTCACACTTACCTTCAACATTGAGGACAATGTTGGTTTTAAGTATGGGGCATGTTTTCCCTCTTTTTGTAATTATTTTTGCCCCTCCCATATTAGAAAAAATCCAAAAAAATCTTTAATTAACTTAGAAAAAAAATAAAAAAACACACAAAAAAAAAAATTTATATAAATGTTTTATGTTTATGTCTTTTATTTGTATATAAAAATCCTTATTTATAATAATAAATCAAAATCCAAAAAAATGATGAAAAATGTACTTAAAATTTTGTTATAACAAAATTCATTTTGTCTTAACACCAAAAATGTTTTTCTTTCTCTCTTTTCTTTTCTTTTCCTTTTTTTCTATTAATGTACATATTTTTAACAAAATTAAAAAATCAAAAAAATATATGATGAAAAAAATTTTCTTAGAAAAAAAAAATCAAAAATATTTTGTATGTATTTTTACTTTTCTTAATTTTTGTCTTCCTTTTTTTTAGTATTTATATATGCATTTTGTTATAAAGAAAATCAAAAATAAAAAAATATATCATATCTTAAAAAACTTCAAAAAAAAATGATGAAAAACTTATCAAAAATCCAAAAATAAAATAAAACCCCTACTTAGCTTTTTGTTATTTCCAAGGCTAGGTTAGTTTTATCTTTAAGCATTTTTCATTATTTATGATTTGCTAAAACAATTTTGTTTATTTCTTAGTTTGAAAAATTTAAATCGAGGAATTTTTAGTAGTAAAGAAAATCTTGCGATCTTAATTTAATTTGAGAACAGAATTTTTAACACTACCTCGGGTTTACCCTAAATAGATTCCTTTTTGTATTATATTGGCAAACCATCTTTAGATTCAATTATTCTAACTCTAAACTTGTGAAACTTTAGGAATGTTTTTAATCTACTAAACTTGCTCTCAAAAATCTTTTTTTATTAATCTAGAATTTCTCTTGAAACCCCCCTTATAAACACCCCTTAGCTTGGCATAAAAATAATAAAAGTAGGAGTTTTAAAAGAAATCCTGTGTCAATGGGAATAAAGAGATTTCGTAAACACAGGCACCCAATATTGTTAAAAGAAATCCCGTGTCAATGGGAATAAAAAATTTAATAATTCCATAAACACGGGCATTGGGTTAAGTTTAGAAATGATTTCAATTCTCCCACGTAAACCAACGCTGGGAATCAAAGCAAAGGCCACCAAAAAGGTGGGGTGAGAGGATAAAATCCGTCACCCCTAAATCCAAGCACTCTTCTTTTTGCCAAGGCTACCTTTTTCCCCTACCCCTTAGCCAATAAAATTGTACCTAGATTTTAATTTAAAAAAGTTTGAGAGAGCATAATTAGTAGGCTTTATTTATTCTTAAAAACTTTCTTAAAAAAGGTTAAAGTTTTATATAATTCCATTCTAATTAAAAGGTACCAAAGACTGCAATAATCGACGCTATTTAGCTAACTTTAGAAGTCTCGCTAAAATTTTTTCGCTCTTTTTAAATTACTTTCATAGTTTTGGACTTACCTCTTTAAATACCCTAAATTTATTTCGATCTTACTTTTGATTTAATAAAAACTTTAGTAAATTAGAAATTTTATTAAACGTCTTATAGGTATCCCTTACTTTTGCTCTGGAATAGCAAAAGCTTAAGTATGGGGGTGTTTGATGAATAGTAAATATACGCAATTTTCTATATAATTTTAGTATAATTTTAATTAGATTTCTAAATAATATATGTAAATTAATGAATAAAATATTTGTTTTTGTTATTTTTGTTTTTAACTTAGTTTTATTTTCATTTTGTAAAGTTTCTATAATTTTGTTAAGTCACGCCCGTGTCCAAGGGCGTGTTCACTAATCCCTAACATTTTCTTCTCTGTTCTTTTTCCACCTCAAACATCAAGTCACGCCCTCGGTCACGCCCGTGACCGAGGCAGTGTACCATGGTCACGCCCGTGTTGGATATCCATCCCAGATTCCAGCCACTTGAAGCATTTCATCCAAAAAATCAAAGTCACGGCCGTGACATTGCAGACACGCCCGTGACCCTCAATTCCTTCCAGAAGAACAAAGGACATGCCGCCCGTCACGCCCAGCAGCCGACAGCACAATGCCGACTACGAACACGCCCGTGTTCCCTGGAACACGCCCGTGTACTTCCAAGTCGCCGGTCAAGCCTTCCAGATACCTGCCTGGATCCAGCTGTTCTGGCTATTCGCAGCCCAAGCCGTGTCACGCCCTCAGACACGCCCGTGTCCGAGGGCGTGTAATCCAAAATTTTTTTCTATAAATAGCCATATTCAGCTAAGTGCAAGGGTTCAAAATTTTGGGAGCTTCTCTTAAGGTTTTGTTCTATTTTGTTGATTTTTGGTGTTTTGTAATTTTTGTAATTTTGCACTTTCTCTCTCTAGTTTTGTAACCCCTTTTTTGATGGAAATAAATTAAGCTTGTTTTGTAATTATTGTCTCTCTTTGTTTTAGTGTGTGTGTGTTCTCTTTTTGTTCTTTTTCTTTTTATTTTTAGTTTTATGTAATTTTGTAATTTTTGTTAAATTGTCATTTTAATTTGGGTGTGTGTGTGTGTATGAGTGTAATTTTCTTGTTTTTAGTTTTGTTGTAATTTTTAGATGATTTCATATTAGTGTGTGTGAGTGTAGGAGGTTAATTAGTTTTTTTGTTTTGTTTTGTTTTCATTTGTTCTTTTTACTTTCTTTTTGCTTTTTTGTAAGTGTGTGTGTGTATGAGAGTAGATTTTCTTTTCTTTTTAACTTAGTTTCATTATTGTTGTGTGTGTGAGTGTATGAGTTTAGATTTGTTTTATTTTAATTAGATTTCATTAACGTAGAGTGGGTGTGTGTATGAGTATAAAGTTTGCGCCTTTTTTGTAATCGAATAGTTTCCATTTCCGTCACGCATTTATTTCCCGCCTATCCGTTTGGATAGGACTTGCTCACGCATTTATTTCCCGCCTATCCGTTTGGATAGGACTTGCTCACGCATTTATTTCCCGCCTATCCGTTTGGATAGGACTTGCTCACGCATTTATTTCCCGCCTATCCGTTTGGATAGGACTTGCTCACGCATTTATTTCCCGCCTATCCGTTTGGATAGGACTTGCTCACGCATTTATTTCCCGCCTATCCGTTTGGATAGGACTTGCTCACGCATTTATTTCCCCTCTACCTATTTGGGTAGGGATCGCATTTCTTTAATTTCTGCAATTTACAGCTTTCATTTTAATTCTGTAGAGTGTGTGCGTTTTCAATTAGTGCGTCTTTTGTTTTTAATATAATCGCTTTTTGCTTAATTCCGCTACCCGCTCAATCGCTTATTATCGCCGTAGTTATCATTATCGTTTTATAAAACCCTAAAAAATTCTAAGCAAAACTACTTTTTAAATTAACGTTTTCGTTCTTTTTCTTTTCATCGCTTTTCTTGGTTTTTGCTAAACGCACACCAAGCCCGCGATAGTTATCATTTTCGTCACTAGCTTTTCTATAAAATCATAAAAATCAATTTCAAACTCTTTTCGATAAAATAATAGCGCGTTCCTAAGAAGTAGAAATAATCGATACGACCTTGGAAAAATACGACCTTGATATTTCAAAAGAAATATCCTATACTACTATCGATAAGGTCCACTTGCCTTTATTGATTTTAGTCCGGATAATTACATAAACCCAAAACCTTTCTCTCTAAAGCACTTTTTAAAAAAACTCTCTTTTAAAAACACTAAAAAATTTGTTGCAACACCTCTTTGGTTGTTGCAACTAGCTCAAGGTAAAAGAAGTTTTAAAACGCTCTTAACGAATTGTTGCAACTACTCAAAAAATTGTTGCAACAATATTTTCAAAAAGCTTTCAATTTTAATTTCAACATAAAGCCCTTTTTCAATCATTTCATTTAGCCTTCAGAGGACGCGGCCGAGGAGTAATCCTCGATATTTCGAAAGAGAAAGAGTCCGTTACTTCTATCCTTCGATAGGATAACGGGTAATTCCTCAAAGTAGAATTACTCGCGGGACTCTTCGAAAACGTCCGCCCAAGGTTGAATCGAAAAGAAAGAAAGAGCTTTCTTCTCTTTCTTCTCTCTTTCAAAGAGAGAGAAAAAAACGTATCAGTAGGCAACCACTTTTTACGGGCACAGACTATAACTATTGGAAAACCCGAATGCGGTGTTTTCTAATAGCTCTCGACATGGAAGTTTGGAATATGGTCGAGACATGTTATACTTCCCCAACATTTGTTGTAGGAGATGTAACTATGGATAAGCCCAAAGACAAGTGGGATGACAATGATAAATTAAAATGTAAGAACAATGCAAAAGCCATGAATGCTTTATTTTGCGCACTAGATCGCACTGAATTTAATAGAGTTTGTGCTTGTAATACTGCATTTGAATTTGGAATCTGTTAGAAATCACTCATGAAGGTACTTCGCAGGTAAAGGATTCAAAGCTATTTCAACTGGAGTCTGAATTTGAAAGGTTCAAAATGGAGGTAGATGAAGAGATTGATACGATGTACACACGATTCACAAAAACCGTGAACGACTCAAAGGTGCTAGGAAAGGTGTTCTCAAATGGAGACTTAGTAAGGAAAATCTTAAGATCACTTCCCCCGAAGTTCAATCCTAAAGTGACTGCAATTTCCGAGTCACATGATCTTAAGACCTTACAATTGGAGAGCCTCATTGGGAACTTGAAAACTCATGAAGTTGAATTGAAAATTCAACAACAAGAGTATATGGAGCCAAGGAAGAAGGGATTGGCTCTAAGATCTAAGAAGGAAGAAACTAGTGATTCTGAGGAGGAAGAAGAAGATGAGGAAAGTTCATTTGTTAGAAAATTTAGAAAATTTATGAAAAATCCAGAGAGGAGGAATTCGTTTAAGAAGTATTTTAAGAAGGAGACGTTTAGGAAGAAAAAAAGGAAAGGAAGGCGATGAGGAGGAAGAGAGACCGCCACCGGAGTGTTATCACTGCAAGAAGTTAGGACACATCCGAAGCAAGTGTCCAAAGTACTTAAAAGAACTTAAAGAAAAGAAGCACAAAGTGTCGAAGAAGGTGTTGAAGGCGGAAACATGGGATGATACTACTTCTGAGGATGCAAGCAGTTCAAGTTCAAGTAAAGAAGAGGAGGCAAACATGTGCTTAATGGGAAAGAGCGTCATATCTGATGACGAATGTAGTGTCCAAAGTGACACTGAGGTAACTCCTCCAACCTACGATGAATTATTTTCTGAATTTTTAAAGACTTGCAAATTTTTTGAAAAGAGTTTAAAAGATAATGATCTTCTTAAATTTGAAAATGAAATTTTGCTTAAAGAAAACAAAAAATTGTTAAATGAAATTAAGATTATTGGAAAAAGAGATATTTCTTGCCAAGAGTGTGATCACTTTTTGGGAAGAATTAAAGAACTTGAAAAATCTCTTTCCAAATATCATTCTACAATAAAAATTCTTACTAAAAAGAATGAGATTTTAGAGAGAGATCTGAAATCTTCAATTTCCAAAGTCCATGAGGGAAAGAAATCTTTTGAACGTAGATGTGTAAATCTAGTATCCGAGAATACAGAAATGAGAAACCAGATTCATGACTTAACGCTAGCCATGAAAAAATTTGGAAAGGGCCGAAGATCACTGGATATGATCTTAGGATACCAACGCCATGGATCTGGAATGTTTGGACTCGGATACACGTCAGGAAACTATCGCCCGGCGACAACCACTGTCGCCGGCGACAGCAAAAAATCCAGAAATTCTGTATTTAAAAATTCTGAAATTAATAAACTGTCTAATAAAGCATCCTCATCCAGTAAAAGTCCATAAAAATTATACTCTTCTCAATACATTACTTATGCCAAATGCAATAGATTTGGTCACACTATGGACTCTTGCTGGAGGAAAGGAAAAAGTAAAATTAAACAAATCTGGGTGCCTAAGGCTTCTACCTATACTATGGGTGGAACCACTTGGGTAACCAGATCTTTACTCACCTCTTCTTTCTAGGTGTGTTGGCAGGCTAAAGACAAAGAAGACGTGTGGTACTTGGACTCGGGTTGTTCAAAGCACATGACGGGCAATAAAGAGAAGTTCCTTAGCCTGGAGATGAAGAAAGGAGGAGTTGTTACATTCAGAGACAATGGAAAAAGAAAAATCATCGGCATCGGAGTTGTGGGTAACAAAAATTTTTCAATTTCAAATATTCTATTTGTAGAAGGATTAAAGCATAATTTGATTTCTATTAGTCAATTATGTGATAAGGGTTTAAATTTTTTATTTGAATCTTCTACAAATTTGTGCCAAATTATTAATTCTAAAACAAATGAAATTGTTTTTACCGCACCTAGATGTCATAATGTATATATGATTAAATTTCTTGATTTTTCAAATTCTACTTTAAAATGTTTTTTTATCAAAAAATGATGAATTAGATTTATGGCATAGGCTACTTGGACATACTAGTGCCAAGTTAATTACAAAACTTTCAAATGATAAATTAATTAAAGGTTTACCATTGTTAAATGGAAATTTATCTTCTTCACTATGTGTGCCTTGCCAAAAAGGAAAATTTTCAAAATCATCCTTTAAAAGTAAAAATATTATTTCTACCACTAGGCCACTTCAATTAATACATATGGATTTATTTGGGCCAATTGGAATTTCTAGCTTAGGAGGTAGAAAATATACATTTGTATTAATCGATGATTAATCTCGTTTTTGTTGGACTTTATTTCTAACCTCCAAATCCGATGCATTTTCAGAATTTTCAAAATTATGTTTGCGTATTCAAAATGAATTTGAGTTAAAAATTAAACGCATACGATCGGATCATGGAGGAGAATTTGAAAATGAAAAGTTTATTTCTTTTTGTACGGAGTTAGGAATTAAACACGAATTTTCCGCTCCACGCACACCACAGCAAAATGGAGTAGTGGAGAGGAAAAATAGAACTCTTCAAGAGTTAGCCCGTACGATGCTATCTGAGTTTAAATTACCAAAATCTTTTTGGGCTGAAGCGGTTAGTACGACATGTTATGTAATTAATAGAGTAATGTTTCGCCCTCTTTTAAAATTAACTCCTTATGAATTATTTTTTAGTAAAAAACCAAATGTTTCTTATTTCAAAGTTTTTGGGTGTAAATGTTTTATTTTGAATTCTAAAGATTCCTTAGGAAAATTTGATGAAAATGTGATGAAGGTATTTTTATTGGCTATTCTTCAACTAGTAAAGCTTATAGGATTTTTAATAAAAGAACAAAAATAGTTGAAGAATCTATTCATGTTAGGTTTGATGAGTTTGCTTCATGTGTAGAAAAGAAAATTACAGGAAAAGAAGATGAACCCCTTCCTTCGGTGGAGAATGATGATGAAGAACTTGGAGAAAATGAAGAAGAAAAAGAAGAAGAAAGAGAAGGAGAAAGAGAAGAAGAAGATAGAGAAGAAGAAGAAAGAGAAGAATATGTGCCTCCAAGTGAATTGAAATTTTCAAAGGATCATCCAAAGGAGCTTATCATTGGAGATCCGCAAAAAAGGGGTTAGTACTCGTTCATCGTTACATGTTTTATTATCAAACCTTTGTTTTGTCTCTGAAATAGAACCAAAAGATGTTTCCACCGCTTTAAATGATGAATTTTGGTTTTTAGCTATGAATGAAGAACTTAATCAATTTGAACGTAATAAGGTTTGGAATCTTGTAGAATGACCCAAAAATCATCCTGTCGTTGGAGTTAAGTGGATTTTCAAAAATAAATTGGATAATGAATCTAGAATTATTAGAAATAAAGCCAGATTAGTTTCAAAAGGTTATGCACAAATTGAAGGGGTGGATTTTTGATGAAACTTTTGCACCCGTAGCAAGATTAGAAGCGGTTAGGATATTTCTTGCATTTGCTTATTTTAAAAGATTTAAATTATTTCAAATGGATGTCAAAATCGCATTTTTAAACGGGTATATAAAAGAAGAGGTTTATGTCGAACAACCCCCTGGTTTTATAAATGAGAAATATCCAAATTATGTTTATAAATTAGATAAAGCGCTTTATGGATTAAAACAAGCGCCTCATGCTTGGTATGATCGATTAACTCAATATTTGTTAAAGCATAATTATAAAATAGGAAGTGCCGATTCTACACTCTTCATTAAGCAAATTGATCATGATTTAGTTATTTTGCAAATTTATGTTGATGATATTATTTTTGGAGCCACTAATGAAGAGTTGTGTAATGAAATAGTTCAAATTATGAAAAATGAATTTGAAATGAGCATGGTAGGAGAACTTTCATATTTTCTAGGTTTTCAAATTACACAAAAACATGATGGTATCTTTATATGTCAATCCAAATACATTCATGATATGTTAAGAAGATTTGGATTTGAAAATCTTAACCATGCAAACACTCCTATGAGTACTTCACTAAAATTAGGAAAAGATGAAAGTGGTGTTTCAATTGAGCAAACCCTTTATAGAAGTATGATAGGATCTTTATTGTATTTAACCGCCTCTAGACCTGACATTATGTTTGTCGTTTGTTTATGTGCTAGATTTCAGGCTAATCATAAAGAGTCACATTTAAAAGCGGTGAAACGCATCTTTAGATATCTTATAGGAACATCTAAATTAGGATTATGGTATCCTCATAATGATTCCTTTATTTTACATGGTTTTTTCGGATTCCGATTATGCGGGACGTTCTTTAGATAGGAAAAGCACTAGTGGCACTTGTCATTTTATCGGGCCTTCACTTATTTCATGGTCGAGTAGGAAACAGAATTCTGTTGCCCTCTCTACTACCGAGGCCGAATATATTGCACTAGGTAGTTGTTGTGCCCAAGCTCTCTGGATGTCACAAACATTAGAAGACTTTGGCATGCAACAAAGTAGTGTAGAATTAAAGTGTGATAATAAAAGTGCTATAGACCTAACTAATAATCCTGTATTACACTCTAGATCTAAGCATATAGATGTCTGACATCATTTTATAAGGGATCATATTAAGAAGGGTAATATAAAAATCAACTTTATAGGCACGGAAAATCAACTAGCGGATATATTCACTAAACCGTTACCGGATTCCCGTTTTTCTATGCTTAGGCTAGAATTGGGAATCCTAGATATTTCACAATGATTATATCCCTACTTATAACCTATAAAAATTAAAGACATCACCATATTCTTACATTTTAAAAAAAAATTCTTAACATAAACATTCAGAACATCAATCATGTCCAAATCTTAAAAATTAATACAGAATTTTAATAAAAGGGTACTTAAAAAGTCTCAAAATAGAAGTTCACAAAATTAGGAAGAGATCTGGGCTGGGCTGCTGTCGGATGGCGACAGTAAGATGTCGGATGGCGATAGCCTCCAGAACTCTATTTCAATCCGACTCCTCCTCATTCTGACTGCCTGCTCCACTGCTCTCTGGAATATCAAAATCAGATCTCCTTACCACCTTCTTGGACCGTCGATCCTGACTAACTGATTGCCGACGAGGCTCCTCCGCAGGCACTTCCCATTCTGAGGCTTCAGCAGGTGTAGGTTTCAATTTAAGTCCCTTCACAAGGAACTTCATAAACTTCTGCATTCGTGTTCGATCTTTCTTCACCTCCATTTTATGTTCCTCAAATGACCTTCTATGCTCTTCAAAATTTTCAATATGACTATCCAACTTTGTTTGGAATGTGTCGAGTGCCTCCTGCATAGATCCTCCACGTGCTATTGGAGGCTCTCTCATTTCCATAGTCGGCGGCTTTCGTTGACTTTTCTTACCTTTAATACCCGACGTCTGATATATCTCCGGAACACAATCTCCAAAATAAAAGTTTTGATCTATCCATGCATATTTCTTGAATAGAATACACTGGATAATCGCACCTAAAGGGAGGGTGTGTGCCTTTTTCCACTGAGGATTTTTTAGGCGGTATGTATAACGAATCATAGATAAAAGCAGATCGGCCACATCTAATACTTCTCTCTCCACTATATAATACGTCACAAGACTAAGTTGAGTCGTAATACTATGTGTATCACCGGACTTCAACATAATTGTGTGCCTTAGTATATCTTGCACAAGACGAGCATCGTCTGTCAATGTCGTCATAGTGGATATAAGGCTCTTCGTTGAATTTCCATGCAAAGCCATGTTCATCAAGGTCCAATCTCTTTCTTGTCTATAATTCTCCACTATGTCCAAAACATTCTCACTCTCCACTATTCCAAATTCCCTTCTTAAATCAATGGAAGTGATCTCCACATATTGGCCTTGAATTTTAGATCTCACTCCTCCATTCAAATCCGTATATGAAGGGTCCTCCAAATGATTATAAAATTCGCGTACTAAAAAGGAGGAGAACATGTCTTGGATTATGACCGAAAGTATACCTGCCTCAGCAAGCATATCGTAGACACGTTCAGGTCGAGGGAGATCGAATTCCAAAACTTTTGAAATCCCGATCTGAGCTTTCTCTATGCTAGGGAAACTTTGATAAGGCGAATGAGCGTCTCCTGACTCGCTCCTTCGCGATCTCCAACTGGTAGACATATCTGCATAAGCAATAAGAAAAATATTAAAACAAAAAAAAATATATAACAAAAAAAAATTCAGGAACTGTCGGATTTCCGATACCCACTGTCGGATATCCGATAGCTACAAGTTTATGCTTCCGAAATTTTTTTTCACAAAAATTCTTCCTATCACAAATCCACACAGTTTTCCCACAGAAAATATTCTTCAACATTTATAAAATTTTTGAAAACTCAAAATTTGGGGGAAGATATCATTTTACTATTCATCATCTTCTTCATCTAACACTTCAACATTTTTTTATGTCATCATCTTTTTCCTCTAAAGCTGATACCTCTAAAACTTCTAGATCTCTACACAATCAACAAGAAAGAAAGGAAAATCATGATTCGATACAAAAACACACAAAAATTTCTAATTTTACTTCAAAATCACAAGATCTACATCTCTTATACAACCCAAGATCTAAAATGTCTAGATCTACTAAAACTTCTACATTTTATCTTCACAAAACTCCATGAAAATCAAGAGGAATATGAAAATCACAAAACTATTGGAGAAATTTTAACCAAAACTTGAAAAAACAACATATCTCACCTTAGATCTGAAGTTTTCCGACAACTGGAGCTCTAGATCACGAAAATTCCCCTAAAACTGAAGTGAGGTGTCGGTCAAAAGAAGAAATGCGTCCTTTTATCTTTTCCGAGCTGTCGGATGGCGACATCTAGATATCGAAAATCCGACAGCTCCCAAAAAAAATATTGATTTCAATTTTTCCTAGTTTTTTTTCATTGCCTGATTCTAAATATGTTCATATAAGATTTTTTCTTTATCTGGCATAAATGCTTCTTCATGTGTTATTTTCCCTAACAATAGCTTAACACATGCTTATGATGTTCAATGTTCCGTTATCAAAAAATTGACACTTTCATATAGTAATTTCGAATTGTTTTCGCATGCTTCTAAGTATAAGAAATCTTTTATCTATGACAATGAGCAATCACAAACACTTACTTTGAAATTACATATAAATAAAATTTATTTTATACATAAGCATGATTGCTCGAACATAACAAAATACATTTCATAAATGCTACCTTCAACTTTGCTACTTTGCACTTATTCAAATTATACCATTTCTTGCATGCAAGTGAATTCGGAGATCCTTTACATATATGAATATTACAAAAAGGGGAGGCAAATTTGTTGGAGTTGCCATTGTGATCTAGAAGTGGTCAAACATGTAATCTCACTGCCAACGCGATATGAGCCTGCAGGGTCGCACATAAGAGCATGTGGAGAAGTTGGAAGATTGACTGTGTTGGTAAAGGTTACCAATCACCATATATATAGAATGGGGAAGTCCAGCAAATGTTGCTGTCTGAATTCGTCGAATATGATTCGTCGGAATTCGTCGGGTTTACACGGATAGGATTCGTCGGATTCGTCGGGATTCGTCGGGTCATTCCGTGGAAACTCGACGAACTGTGACAGAGATCCTTCACTCGGCAAGATGTTGTCGTCTGTCTGGATTCGTCGGAATTCGTCGGGATTCGTCGGATTGTTCCGTGGAATCTCGACGAATTATCACAGAGAGCCTTGACTAGGCAATTGTTGCCGTCTGTTGTGATTCGTCGGAATTCGTCGGATTGTCCCGTGAAGACTCGACGAATTGTTACAGAGATCATTTTCTTGGCAAATGTTGCCGTCTGATCTGATTCGTCGGATTCGTCGGATTCGTCGGATTGTCCCGTGAAATCTCGACGAATGATCTTCCGTGGAATTCCGACGAATTGTAACAGAAGCCCTTATTCTGATGTGTGGTCTGCGGATAGCGATTCTTCTAGAAGCTGTTTATCCTTTGGGTATAAATAGGACTTCGTTTTTAGGGTTCTAAGAACTGACGAAGAGAAAGGCCGACGGAAGGAGTTCCGTTCACGCCTCACGAACCCTAGTCGACGGAAGTGTTCCGCCGTCTCTGAATCGCGTCCGCTGACCTCCTCTCCGTCGATTGTCGCCGGCATTGTTCTTCCTGAAGCGGATCTAGCAATCCGTGGAAGTGCAAGGTGCAGCCTTTCTTCCTTCCGAGTTGCGTGCGACGTGACTTGGCGTTCTCCCGGCTCGTGTGGACTTCTGTAGAGACGTAGACATAATTCTACGTGAGAACTCTCCTTGCCGCCAACAGGAATCAACTCGTGGAGCATCTAGGTTGGATTTGATCCAACCCCATTGAGGTAATTTTTGCCTAGTATTTTATTAACTTCTTGATTCAACATTCATGGCCAATCCAAGCATTTTTGGGTTGTTTCTGTTTATTTCCGCTGCGCCTACATATGATGTATGGTTCTAGAAAAACCCAACAGTGGTATCAGAGCTAGGTTCTGGTCTTGGATGTTGTTTCAGAAGTTTGGTTATTCTAGTACGTGCAAATCTAGGTATTTAGAAGTGTTCTAAATGTCAAGATTTCTTCCTGGAACATCAAATGTTGATGATTTTCAAAAGGGGGTCTTGGAACCCCGCCAGGAACGTTTGGGATTTCGTGGTTATTTCTAATTGTTAGAAATAGTTGTCTCCTTAGCAGTAACCGTCCCTCAAGTGGTTAATGAACCCTTGTATTGTTTTGGATTTTGAATCCAACAATGAGAGACGAGCTTGTCTACTGCTTTAAGTCGAGTTGTCTTTGCCTTTGTCCAATACATGTAAATCTGAAGATTTGGAAGAGTTCTAAATGTCCAGATTTAGCCCTTTCGTCTATCAAAGGTTGATAGTCTTATGTAGTGCACATAAGGGATGCATGAGGATTTTAGAAAGTTTGTTTTTCTGTGGATGTGCACATTGATCAAATGTTGATCATGGTTAAGTGTTAACCTATCTTTAAAATTCCCTTCATCAAATATTAAGTGTTCGGATGCCTTCCGATGGATGACACTCTTCCTGCCTCGATCGATGAAGTGTGGGCTTGCCAAAGCAAGGTGCATTAATCTATCTTGGTAAGGGTGCGAGCGGATAATTGTGATATCCCACTGTCGACATCGGGTCTAACTTAACTAGGTGACCTCAAAGGTTGAGTGCCTGGAGGCATAGGGTTGGCATGCTCCATATGATGGATGCGAATAAGGAGTTATTCACCAGCCATACAAGAATTGCATGAGGATGCAATTGGCAAGCGTTGCCTACCTAAATAACCGCATTATGAGAGGAACGCCAAAGCGGACTCGTGGTGTTGGTGAAATACGGATCTTGTCCACTAAGAGAGTAGCTCGCATGGACTCTCCGAATTGATAGCGAGGGCTATCATTTTGAATAAAATAGTGGGAGTATTTAATTAAAGTCCAAATTAAAATAAATTGTATTTTGAAATTAAGGTGCTGATTAAATTCTGCATGAATTCTTGTAGAATTCCATGGCAAGTGGTTCACATTCCACCTTGTCCCTAAGAGCTATCCTTGAGAAGGACAAGCTTAGTGGGACGAATTACATGGACTGGTATAGGAACCTGAGAATTGTTCTCAGGCAAGAGCGAAAGCTCTACGTCTTGGAAGAAGAAGCCCCCGAGGTGCCGACCGGGAACTCGTCCCGTGTTGATAAGGATGCTTATAAGAAGTATACCGATGACGCCTTAGACGTCGAGTGCCTTATGCTTGCCACCATGAACTCTGAGCTTCAGAAGCAACATGAGAACATGGGGTGCAAGGAGATTGACGAGCACCTAAAGAAAATGTTTCAAGGGCAAGCTCGTCAAGAGAGGTTCGATGTCACGAAGGCCTTATTTCAGTGCAAAATGGGAGCTCGAGACTCGGTTGGTACTCACGTACTCAAGATGATTGGGTATATAGAGAACCTGGAGAGACTGGGTTTTCCTCTGGGTCAAGAGTTGGCCACAGATCTTATCCTGCAATCGTTGCCGGATAGTTATGAGCAGTTCGTCTTGAACTATAACATGAATGAAATAGACAAGACACTGCCCGAGCTCCTAGGCATGTTGCGAACTGCCGAAATAAACATGAAGAAGGCCAAGCCTGCTAGTCCCATATTGATGGTACATAAAGGCAAGGGTAAGGCCAAGGGCTTCAAGAAGACGAAGGTGGGACCTAAGTCACATCTTGAGCCCAAATCTTCTGCGCTGAAAAGGAAGAGCACCGTGAAGGAAGGAAAATGCCACCACTGTGGCAAGGCTGGTCATTGGAGGAGGAATTGTCCTTCATACATTGAGGGTCTGCATAAAATGAAGGGAGGTATGACTTCCGCTTCGGATATTTACGTTATAGAGATAAAACTTTCTGCTCCTTCATCTTGGGTATTGGATACCGGATGTGGTTCTCACATTTGTACAAATGTGCAGGAACTAGGAAGGAGGAGATTGCTGAGTAAAGGAGAGGTGGACCTACGTGTCGACAATGGAGCAAGAGTTGCTGCTGTAGCCGTAGGGGTTTACCGTCTTTCTTTGCCCAGTGGGCTTGTAATTGAACTTGATAATTGTTATTATGTTCCGGCCATAACTAGAAACATTATATCCATTTCATGCTTAGACATGATTGGATTTTCTTTTATAATTAAGAACAATTGTTGTTCTATATTTAAGAATGATGTTTGTTATGCTGTAGCTCAATTGTTTAATGGTCTTTATGTTTTGAACCTGGACCATCCGATCTATAATGTAGATAATAAT
This sequence comes from Dactylorhiza incarnata, assembly GCA_033032865.1. NCBI lineage: Eukaryota > Viridiplantae > Streptophyta > Magnoliopsida > Asparagales > Orchidaceae > Dactylorhiza > Dactylorhiza incarnata. Next base: position 12,953,409 of record JAWHQI010000015.1, read on the forward strand.
AAAAGACTAAGAACAAATGACTCAAATCCTACATATCTCTGGCATTGTCGTTTGGGCCATATAAATGAGAAGCGCATATCCAAGCTCCATAAAGATGGACTATTGGACTCATTTGATTATGAATCATTTGAGCGATGTGAGTCTTGTTTATTAGGCAAGATGACTAAACCCCCTTTCACTGGTTATACTGAGAGGGCTGAGGATCTCTTGGGTGTTGTACATAGTGATGTATGCGGACCCATGAGTTCTATGGCTAGAGGTGGGTATTTCTACTTCGTTACATTTACTGATGATTTCAGTAGATACGGATACGTGTATCTTATGAAGTGCAAATCCGAAACCTTTGAAAAGTTCAAAGAGTTTAAGAATGAAGTGGAGAACCAATTGGGTAAAAGGGTTAAAGCACTCCGATCTGATCGAGGTGGCGAATACCTGAGTCATGAGTTCCGTGATCATCTGAAAGAGTGTGGTATTGTATCACAGCTCACTCCACCTAGGACACCGCAGCATAATGGTGTGTCTGAGAGGAGAAATCGTACTCTGTTAGACATGGTACGGTCGATGATGAGTCATGCAGACTTGCCTGTTTCCTTTTGGGGTTTTGCTTTAGAGACTGCTGCAATGTCACTGAATCGCGCTCCGACGAAAACGGTTCTAAAGACACCATATGAGATATGGTCTGGGAAGCGTCCTAGTATGTCGTTCATTAAAATTTGGGGCTGTGAGGCATACGTACGACGTCAAATGCCTGACAAGCTGGAACCCAAATCAGATAAGTGTTATCTGGTGGGATATCCTAAGGAAACGAAAGGATATTACTTTTACCTACCGTCTGAGGGCAAAGTGTTTGTCGCAAGGACGGGTGTCTTCTTGGAGAAAGAGTTCTTATCAAGAAAGACGCAAAAGGTAGAACTTGAAGAAGTTCAAGAACCACAAATAGTGAATGAACCAGAGTTGGATTCTGAGCCAGGACTACAAGATGTTGTAGCTAGAGAACCTGCTCACGAAACACAAGTCCTACATAGATCTGGTAGACCAAGATTTGAGCCTGAGAGATATGGATTTCTCGTGTCTCAAATAGGTAATGTGTTGCTTATGGATCATGATGATGAACCAGCAACCTACCAAGAGGCTATGAATGGACCGGACTCCGACAAATGGCTTGAGGCTATGAAATCCGAAATGGACTCCATGTATATAAACCAAGTTTGGAACTTGGTGGAACCACCTGAAGGGGTACGACCCATAGGGTGCAAGTGGGTCTTCAAGAAAAAGACCGACATGGATGGGAATGTACAGACATTCAAAGGGCGACTGGTGGCTAAGGGTTTCAAGCAAATTCATGGTGTTGACTATGATGAGACCTTTTCCCCTGTTGCCATGGTAAAGTCCATTAGGATATTGCTTGCTATTGCTGCGTATTATGACTACGAGATCTGGCAGATGGATGTCAAAACGGCTTTCCTAAATGGAAACCTTCTTGAGGAAGTGTACATGACACAACCCGAGGGTTTTGTATCCCCAAATGAAGCCACTAAAATATGCAAGCTGAATAAGTCCATCTATGGATTGAAACAAGCCTCTAGAAGTTGGAATCTTCGTTTTGATGAGAAGATCAAAGAGTTTGGTTTTGTCAAGAATGAAGATGAACCGTGTGTTTACAAGCGAATCAGTGGGAGCATTGTTGTCTTCCTGATATTGTATGTAGATGACATACTGCTGATCGGGAATGACATACCTACCCTGAAAGTTGTTAAGAACAACCTAGGGAACTGCTTTTCTATGAAGGACTTGGGTGAATCGACTTACATACTCGGTATTAAGATCTATAGAGATAGATCGAAGAAGTTGCTGGGTTTGACCCAGAGTACGTACATTGACAAGGTGTTGAAGCGGTTCAACATGCTTGAGTCCAAGAAAGGATTTTTGCCCATGTCTCATGGTGTGAATCTCTCTAAGGACCAGTGTCCAAAATCTTGCGAAGATAAGGACCGCATGAAGTTGATTCCATATGCTTCGGCAATTGGGTCAATCATGTATGCAATGTTATGTACTCGACCCGATGTCTCTTTTGCTTTGAGCATGACTAGCAGGTATCAGTCTGATCCCGGTGAATGTCACTGGATAGCCGTAAAGAATATCCTGAAGTACTTGAGAAGGACTAAGGATGTATTCTTGGTGTATGGTGGAAAGGAAGAGCTCGTTGTAAGTGGTTACACGGATGCTAGCTTCCAAACTGATAGGGATGATTCAAAGTCTCAGTCAGGGTTTGTGTTTTGCCTGAATGGAGGAGCTGTGAGCTGGAAGAGTTCCAAGCAAGAGATAGTTGCTGATTCTACAACTGAGGCCGAGTATATCGCTGCAGCTAATGCAGCGAAGGAGGCTGTATGGATTAGGAAATTCATCGGCGAGCTAGATGTAGTTCCTAGCATTGTTGGTCCCATAGTTCTCTACTGTGATAACAATGGTGCAATTGCACAATCTAAGGAACCTAGATCCCATCAGCGCTCCAAGCACATACTTCGGCGGTTCCATCTTATTCATGAGATTGTCGAACGAGGAGATGTGAACATTTGCAGAGTGCCGACTGAGGAGAATATTGCAGATCCACTGACAAAGCCTCTCGCGCAGAGAAAGCATGATGGTCATACTAGATCAATGGGTATACGATACCTGAATGATCAACTCTAGTGGGAGTCTTGTGGGTTGCATGTAAAATAAATATTCTGTTGGCTGTTTAAAATTTATTCATATGATGAATTGTGTACCAATTATTTCTTTTTACGATTAATGGCAAGTTCTTTTATTACGATATACTGTTTCTATATGATAGAATAAAATTCGTGATAAATACCCTTAGAATGTTCGCTTCCATAGGACATCAAGTACGTGACTTGAATGTGAGAGCCTATGATTTCGAAGCTTCATTCTTAAAAGGTCCCTGGTCGAGGTATCATCGTAGAAGCTAAGGGTGATGATGATACGTTAAGACTAGCATGTCTGTTGACTGATGACCGGTTCTCACAGGTCATGATATTGTGATATCAAGTCATCACGTGGGTACTTGTTAGTGAACAAGTTGTACTGGACAGACCCAACCTGAGACTACTTTGTGGATTGTTAATTAAAAGTGTCACAAGTAGGTCTCATTTGACAATGGTGTTGTGGTCCTTTGACCTGAAGTCACAGCATTCACCGAGTGAGGAAGAGCGTGCTTTGATGTCATCTAAAGTCTTCCTTGAAGAAGGTTGATGATAAGGGTGGTCGTTGGGTACGTTACGAATCATTTGGGTGTTTGGGTGTGAGCAGATATGGGATTTGTCCTCCTATATAACAGGAGTTGCATCCATGGGCCCCTTGATGGAATTGGACTGAGAAATGCATGGCCATGCTTGGTTGAGTCAATATGTGATATTGAGCTCACCATTCTCTGGAAGTCCGTTCTAGATCAAGAAACTTGGACTGAGCTATTATGAGGGTGACACGGTCCATACCTCTAGTTCTTTCCGGATGTAAGGGACAAAGGGACAAAGACAACGCTGGAACATTGGTCATAAAGGCTTATGAGTTATGAACTCTTATTGCTTGGGGAGCAATGATGCATTGCTAGATGCCGCTCATTGTTTGTGAGGTTTTTGGTTTGATACTTTCAAGATCAAGTGGGAGACTGTTGGAGTTGCCATTGTGATCTAGAAGTGGTCAAACATGTAATCTCACCGCCAACGCGATATGAGCCTGCAGGGTCGCACATAAGAGCATGTGGAGAAGTTGGAAGATTGACTGTGTTGGTAAAGGTTACCAATCACCATATATATAGAATGGGGAAGTCCAGCAAATGTTGCTGTCTGAATTCGTCGAATATGATTCGTCGGAATTCGTCGGGTTTACACGGATAGGATTCGTCGGATTCGTCGGGATTCGTCGGGTCATTCCGTGGAAACTCGACGAACTGTGACAGAGATCCTTCACTCGGCAAGATGTTGTCGTCTGTCTGGATTCGTCGGAATTCGTCGGGATTCGTCGGATTGTTCCGTGGAATCTCGACGAATTATCACAGAGAGCCTTGACTAGGCAATTGTTGCCGTCTGTTGTTATTCGTCGGAATTCGTCGGATTGTCCCGTGAAGACTCGACGAATTGTTGCAGAGATCATTTTCTTGGCAAATGTTGCCGTCTGATCTGATTCGTCGGATTCGTCGGATTCGTCGGATTGTCCCGTGAAATCTCGACGAATGATCTTCCGTGGAATTCCGACGAATTGTAACAGAAGCCCTTATTCTGATGTGTGGTCTGCGGATAGCGATTCTTCTAGAAGCTGTTTATCCTTTGGGTATAAATAGGACTTCGTTTTTAGGGTTCTAAGAACTGACGAAGAGAAAGGCCGACGGAAGGAGTTCCGTTCACGCCTCACGAACCCTAGTCGACGGAAGTGTTCCGCCGTCTCTGAATCGCGTCCGCTGACCTCCTCTCCGTCGATTGTCGCCGGCATTGTTCTTCCTGAAGCGGATCTAGCAATCCGTGGAAGTGCAAGGTGCAGCCTTTCTTCCTTCCGAGTTGCGTGCGACGTGACTTGGCGTTCTCCCGGCTCGTGTGGACTTCTGTAGAGACGTAGACATAATTCTACGTGAGAACTCTCCTTGCCGCCAACAGGAATCAACTCGTGGAGCATCTAGGTTGGATTTGATCCAACCCCATTGAGGTAATTTTTGCCTAGTATTTTATTAACTTCTTGATTCAACATTCATGGCCAATCCAAGCATTTTTGGGTTGTTTCTGTTTATTTCCGCTGCGCCTACATATGATGTATGGTTCTAGAAAAACCCAACAAAATTCAAATGCAAAACATACATTTTGCCACAAAAAAAACAATTTGCAAAAAATAAAAAATAAAAATTGAAAAGGATCCTCCACCAAGCACTACTTAGCCTCCTGATAAGTCTTAATGAGCATTGTGAGGTTAAGCACCTTGGAAAGAATTGTAAAGTGTCTTGTTATACAAAAAAATGGACTTTTTATATACTTACAAAGTTTCTATAAGTTCATATTTGGCTTTATGTATATTTATGTTATGTTTAACAATTCCATGATCATGTATATTTTAAATATATTCATATGTATTCTTTCTCAAAGTATCACTACTACACTTCATTGTAATTTATAAAATTTCTTCTTATGAGAATTGGACCGAAACGATTCAATATTCTATATTCTCATGTGTCTTTCTCTGATAATTGACATTTGAATCTCATCATGGTTAAGTATATTTGCTTCTATACATTATAACACATTACTAGAATGCTTAGCCTCATCTCTATGATTACCTATCTCAACATCATGCTACTTACAAAGCTTCCGCTAGTGTACTCAAACTATTCCCTCAATTCTTACTCCTTTTCTACCATATCTCCTTAATACTCTATCCTCGTCTCTATTCCCTATATTCATTACTTTTGATAATATCAAAGGGGAGAAGATAATAAGAGAAATCACTTAAATCACTAAAAACACTTAATTAATTAAGTGAGCATTCATGTAGGGGGAGTTTATAAGTCGGGGGAGAATAATTTTAGAAGGAGCTAATATTAAGGGGGAGATCATATTAAGGGGGAGATCATATTAAGGGGGAGAACATGAAGATCATAAGTTCACACTTGTACACACATAATGTACATGTCACTATCTCTATAGGATTTATTCGATTTCTTTTTATAAGGATTTGTTATTATCAAAAGGGGGAGATTGTTGGAGCATGCGTTCCGCACTCGTCCGGTTTGAGAATAAGAAATCCCGAATGTATTTGATCCTATTTTTGATTAATGGTTTGCAGATAACATGTGCAAGAATATCATGTTTTCAATTGGAGCAAAATGACAATTTTCCAGAATCTGGAGCTATCAGATTTCCGACAGCGATATCGGATTTCCGACAGCGCACTATATCATCCATTTTCCAATCTCTGCTCGACGGTTAAGTGCTAACGGATGGCGACAGTGCACGATCTTCCAATAACGCCAGGATGTGCAGCGGTTACCCTAGCTAACGGATATCCGATAGTGCTATCGGATATCCGACAGCCCACGTCTCAACCCCGACCTCAACTTCACGCAGAAACTTTGTTTTAGTGGGACACGTGGCAGCCTCTGGAGGTATCGGATTTTGGCGACACCTAGCTATCGGATGACGACAGCTCCTTTTTATTAAAAGAGCTCAAAACTTCGTGGAATTAAGTTCTTGAGATTTCCAAACCTTCTTCTAGAGTGCATTCGAACCAGAAAGCTCCAGAACTCCATCAACTCCCATTTGTGCTAGAAGGATTGAGATTGAAGACGAGATCGGACGCGTTTCTAAATCAACGATCATCTCGAGGCTTCAACCTTCCTTTCAGAGATCTGATTTTCTAGGGAGTTCTTCACTTGACTTTGTATTTTCATTCATTTACATTCAACTTTGTATTGGTAGAGAAATTGTCGTCTTGCGTGCGGCGTCTAAGTCCTTGCGCGGCTTAGGGGAAAATTGCTTCCTTGTGCGGAGCGTCCAAGTCCTTGCGTGGCTTGGTAGGAAATCGTGGCCTTGTGTGCTACATCTAGATCTTGGGAAGATCTAGAGGGTAGGCTTGGGCTTGATCTAGGGAGAGACAAGTGATAGCCTTCCAATCCTTGGGAGAAGGATTGGTAAAATCAAAATTAGTGAAATTTATATTATCATATTTGTGCATTGATCTTAAGCATTGTTAAGATCATTTTATTGTATGTAAATTTCATGATTAATATAATTATGCTTCTTTCATTAATTGCAAATTTGGTTGCTTAATCTTTAACTTAGAAATTTGTGTTTGGTTTAAAACAAAAATTACATTGGTTTGAAATTGTGTATAAGTAATTTTTTAGAAAAGTAAAATCTGTTTAAAAAATTATTAAGTAAAAATTATATTTTAAACACACCCTTATTCACCCCCCAACCCCTAAGGGCGTCACACGATCCTACATCCAAGGCATTGTTTCAGTGCAAAATTGGAGCTCGAGACTCAGTAGGGACTCACACACTCAAGATGATTGGGTATATAGAGAACCTTGAAAAACTGGGTTTTCCCTTGGGTCAAGAGTTGGTCACAGATGTGATCCTGCAATCGTTGCCGGACATTTATGAGCAGTTCGTCTTGAACTATAACATGAATGAAATAGAAAAGACACTGCTCGAGCTCCTTGGCATGTTGAGAACTGCCGAGAACAACATGAAGAAGGCCAAGTCTGCCAGCCCCATACTGATGGTGCATAAGAGCAAGGGCAAGGCTAAGGGATCTAAGAAGACAAAGATTGGATCTAAGTCTCCTCTTGGTCCCAAGTCTTCTGCACTGAAAAGGAAAGGTCTGGCGAAGGAAGGAAAGTGCCACCACTGCGGTAAGGCAGGGTATTGTAGGAGAAATTGTCCCCTCTATATTGAGGATCTGCAGAAGAAGATGGGAGGTGAAAGTGCACAGTTAACCTCACTAGAATTCTCTAGAGGGGGGGGGGGGGGGGTGAATAGAGATTAAAAATACTTTGTGCAATTATATATATATGTGTAATAACCACAGGTTTAAGCTTCCCACACACCAACAAGAATTAAGCAAGTAAAGAAAAATAACAAGAAGAAAATCACAACACAACACAAAGAAATATAGTGGTTCCCCAAACTTTGGGTAGTCCACTCTTCTACCCCCTTTCGTAGGAATTCACTATCTTGCACTGAGTCTTTTGATAAGGAGACTCTTAGAACCAGCCTGAGTCTTTTGAAAAGGAGACTCTTAGAACCAGTACAACTGAATTTTTGAAGAGAGATTCTAAAAACTCTTTTACAATATTTGAAAATGAAATTAGAAAGAGAAGAAGAAGTATTTGAAATAAGAAAGAATCTTCTTCCTAGCAAGAAGATTAGAAGCACAAGAAATAGTGAATGAAATCTCTCTTCTATAGTGAGAAGGAGATTGTGGGCCTTTCTCTCTTTCAGTGAGAGCTATCAGAGTTTGCAGCAGTATGGCTTCAGAGTGAGGAGAAGAAAGCTTGATCTTTGCTGCAGCACAATTTCTCAATTGTCTCTCTTTTCACTTGGGAGCTCTTCCTCTTTTTCCAAATGAATATGGTGGATCACTTGCTTTCATTCTCTGCCGATCTCCTTCATTTTATAGCTCTGTTTAAAATATATTGCTAAAAAGGAATAATCAATTAGCAGACAGAGAAATAGAAAGAGATAAGAGTTTCCATAAAGAATATTTCTGTAGAAGGAAAGGAATTCATTTTCATTTCAAATAATATCCATAACAATCTTAATCAAATTAGCCAAGAATCAAATAGAAGGAAAGGCTGATTCAGAACGGCTATAAAAGAATAATATCATTCCATAAAAATCAGATCTACAGAAAGAAGGAAAGAGATCTGGCGTGATTTTGAATTTCTTATAGATATCGACGTGCGTCGATTACTATTCGACGGAAGCGTCGAATTCATCCTAGCTAAACGTCGGAAGGAGAATAAGGAAGGAGCGTTGACTAGGATACGTCGACTTCACTAGATGCGTCGACTAGAAGTCAGAGTAACGTCGACATAGAATGCGTTGAATTCTGTTTGGAGTTACTTCGACTCATTCAGAGAGAGACGCCGACTTCATTTCGACGTGGCGTCGAATACTATTCGATGCATATTTACTTAGCCTAATTTTTCATACTTAGAATTTATATTCTTCTTAATTCTAGGGGTTAAGATAAATCATTTCCCCAACAATCTCCCCCTATTTGTCTTAACCCTACATAGAGAGAAATTGTATCAGTTTTTACAGCAAAGCATTTATATAGAGAGAAAAAATATGCTAAGTAATCAGAAGAAGGGAGAAATCATATAAACAAACTTCATAATTTGAGCATAGATTGTATCAATATTGTTTCAACACATTATTCAGGAGGGGTAGGAGGAGTTTTTCTTTTCCTAGTGAATACTACTGTCTTTGGAGAGGTGGGTTACCCCTTCTCAGTAGTAGGTAGTTCACTCAACTCCCCCTGAGTTACAGCAATCTGTTCCCCCTAGGATGGAACTTCTTTTGAGCCTTATACTTCTTCTTCAGTTTCCTTTTCATTTCCAGTTTCAGGTACAACAACATTTGGCTCCCCCTGAGTCTCAGCTCCCTTTTCAGCTTCATTATCTGCTCTACTTGCCTCCCCTAGTAAAAGAATTACTTGTTGAGTAGCTTCTCTAGCTATATTGAGTACCTCTATTAGGTGCTCTTCACTATGTAGCTCAGGTGCAACTTCATTCCCAATGGTCTTGAGTAGGGCAATACTATCATTCTTTGAAGTAGGAAGAGATTTGTGAGAGAGAGATTTATGACTGGAGAGCTGCTCTTCATCTATCCTCTCCCTTTTCTTGACCTTCTTAGCCAAGGAGGTTAAGAAAGATCTGGTGACCTTAGAGGAAGAGAGAGAGAGAGCTCTTCAGGCTTTGCATAGAGGCACTGACCCCATCTATTTGGGTGTGAATGTGTAGGATGGAGGAATGAATCTAGGAGCAGTGCTCATCTAGCATTGCTTGGAATCTTTGAGTTGTGGATTGGATGCACTAAGTGATGAGGCTTTCAGTGGATGGAGGTGGTTCAAAATGTGGTGGTGGAGGAGGAGATAATGGTAGAGGTGAATGTGATGAAGGTGGAGAGGGGACTGTATCAAGTTGATGAGGTGTATTTGATGGAGGAGGTGTAGGAATAGAAGAGAGTTGAGCAGATGACTGAGTTGGTATTTGGGAAGGTGTGGATGATGGTGGTACAGAAGAGATGTCTGTATGAAGAGGAGGAGGAGGTGAAGATGGATGAATAGGAGAGTTAAGAGGAGATGGAGTCCTTCAGGAATGGAACCAGGCTTGGGAATTTGCCTGGTCCATTTAGAGAAGAGGGCTATTGACATCCTTTTTCCAGGAGGGATAGGGATTCCTTTTGACCTACATAGGTCAGGGAAGGAGTGGAAGAGTACTTGACTCATGATTCTCATATAGGCATTCTATTTGTGAGAGTATTTGTAGCCTATCACTTTGAGCAGGAGACTGGCCCAGTCTACCTTCTTCTTCAGCACAAGGGCCCCCATGATGTTCAGTTGTTGTTTGGGTACTGCATCATGGGCAGAGATCTTGCATAGTAGAATTTTTCCTACTATATTTGCCAGTAATCTATATTCATCAGAAAAGTCAATTTTCTTCAGGTGGATTGGTCTATCTTTTGAAAACTTCATGGTGACTAACAGATTCTTGATTTCATCAGGAGTAAGTTCCACAGATTCATCACCTGATAAGGGAATGATGAATGAGACTTGTTTAGTTGCTCTTTAGAAACTCTTTTTCTTTCCCTATTTGAGTTAAACAAAGATAATATTGGAATATACCTGATGGAAGATCAAAGGTGGTCCTAATGTGTTCTGCAGAGATTGAGACAGGTGTATCATGGATTGTTCCTTGGATTCTCCTTGTTCAGATATCTGAACATGAGTCATGAGCTCTGTGAGTTCTGTCTCCAGTAGCTTGCATCTTGTGGAGATGAGCTTGTCTAATCCAGCTTCAGTAAACAGAGCTATGATGCTCTTGTAATCCTGTGCGGCGGCTTGGAAAGATTCGAGGTCAATGTCAAAGCCTGAGTTGGTCTCAGGAGCCATTTTAGGTCAGTGATAGGGAGAAAGAAATGGTTTGACTGAGTAGCAAGAAGGATGAAAGATGCAGAGGTCGTGAAGGTTTCTAACTGAAGAGTCTATTTAAGTCAGGTGAAACGTCGAAACGAGGAATAATTCGAGGCTTATTCGGTACAACAGTGGATGCGACCAAAAATATTTTAGTATTGCCGCTCATTTTCATTAAGTCGACGTTACGTCGAATGGAATTCGACGTGAGCGTCAATATAGTCTAATTTGGGATGATAGGGTTTCCTATCAATGTATGCGTCGATTAGAGTCGATGCATGCGTTGATTTTATTTATTGAACTGAGTTATCGACGATGCGTCGATTCGAAGTCGACGTTACTTTATTTGACAGATTCTGGGTTTTACTTGAGAAATTATTTCTTCCTATTCCTAAAGTTTTCTAAGTTACTCTAGGACTAATTTTAAGAACAATTTGATTGATTATGCCAACAGTGTTTGGCAGTGTGGCCAATTTTATTGCAAATATAACACCTAATTTTCTTTTGACTAAGGAAATTTGAGTTTAGGGAGGAATAGAGATGGTGATTAGGATAAAAGTTTTGATCAGGATAGTAATTTTGGTTATTAAAAGATTTGCGATTAGAATAGAAGTTTTGATCAGGATAAAAATTTCTATCAGGATGAAAGGGTCCTGAATTGGGGTTAAGATGGAAGGTTTTTGGACGATTGGCATTTAAGTTGCTCTGAGTTTTTATGCGTCGATATCTATTCGACGTATGTTGATAGTTGCGTTGATTTATATTCGGCGCTTTCTTCAGATTGCGTTGATCTAGTATCGACGCATGGAAGAAGTTGCGTCGATTTGATGTCAACGTACTTTTATTCAAGCGTTGAGTTGAGGTCGAGGCATCTGAAAGATTGCGTCGAATAGTATTCGAAGCACTATCATTCATGCGTCGATATGAAGTCAACACAATTTTGTCTTCACAGATTTTATTTTTCCCTTTTTCTGATTTTATTTCTGTATAAGTTGTTTCTCTTGGCCTAGTTGCCTTCTCAGAAGAAATTTGAGAGTCATCAGCTGAATAGTATGATGTTTCATCAAATTGGTTTATTTCCTTGAAGTATTCTACCTTATTTTGTGAGTCTTCTTCTTGGTTTGTTGATTTGATGGGTTTAGTAAATTTAACAGGGCTCATCCAAGCAGGTTTGTTGGATGGAATTAGGCTGGTTGAGGGATCAGCCCCTAGCCCAAGATTTTTATGTCTCCTTGTTTGTTGTTCAGTGATTTCCTTAAGTGTTTGGCTTCTCATTTTTATTGATTCTTCAAAAGCTTTTGCCTGGGATACCTTATCCCTAAGGAGCTGGTTTTCTATTCTAGCCCTTTCTATTTTCTTTTCTATGATGTTAGCCCTTAATTCATAGTTCTTAGAGCATGTAACCTCTCTATTTCTCTGATTTTTAACCATATTAATTTGTTCTTTTAGATCCTTAATTTCTTGCTTAGCTTTTAGTTGAACTAAACATAATCCTCTAAAGTTGTTTTTGAAATCATCACATGAGAAATCTATTTCATTAAAAATGCTTACCTCATCCTTATCCTCAGATTCATTTATGAGAATAAGGCTATTTTCTATTTCATCTTCAGATGATATGCTTTCTTCTGATCCTGTCTCACTCCATGATTCAGCAACATCATCTTTCTTTGAGCTTTCAAGAGCCATTAAGCATAGATCTTCTTGCTTAGACTCTTCATTGTCACTTTTAGAAGAGGAGCTGTCCTCAGAGTCTGTTTCACTCCAGGCTTCTGCAATAAAGCCTCTTTCTTTCTTCGTCCCCTTTTTCTTGAGATCTTTCTCTTTCAGATCTTTCTTTGTCTCAGCATTTTCTGGACATTCTGGGGTAATATGTCCAGGTTTTCTGCAAGAATAACACACAATTTCTTTAGTGGGAGTTTTGTCATACCTTGGTTTTGACTCTCTTCTTCTAGATCCATCTGTCCTGGCCCATTTCTTGAATTTTCTAGCTATGAAGCTGAATATTTCTTCTTCAGTGACAGAGGTTCGTTCTTCTATTGCTTTTAATGCAATGTTCCTGTCTTTTGAAGAGGTTGTAGTGTTTTCTCTTCTTTTCTTCTCCTCTCTGGTTTTCAGCAGTTGCACGTAGGATTTGAGTTTTCCTAAGAGAGCATCTGTTGAAATTTCCCTTTGTCCTCTTGTATCTCTAATTGCCCATATTCTTGAGTCCCATGAACTTGGGAGACCCATTAACAGTTTGTCATTGATCTCTGTGAGAGAGATCTCTCTATCCAGGCTTCGTAATTGATTGATGATTAGACTGAATCTGTCATACATCTCAGAGATGCTTTCTTCATTCTTCTTTTGGAAATTCACATATTGAGAGATTAATAGAGCCTTCCTATCTTTTCTTTCATCAGCACTTCCTTCTACCATCTTTATGAGAGCCTCCCAGATTTCTTTGGCTGATTCACAGTCAACAACCTTTTGAAAGATTTCATCTGAGAGGGTGGAGACAAGAATGTTCACAGCTTTTGCATCCCATGTTACTGCCTTCTTCTCTTCAGCTGTCCACTCAGCCTTTGGGACAAGTGTTTGAGTCACTTCACCACTTGAGTCTCTTCTATAAGGCTTGGGAGGACCTGTCAAGATAACATTAAATAATTCTTCATCAACAGAATTCATATAAATCCTAATTCTTGTTTTCCAAACTGCAAACTTTTCAAGGTTACACATTGGTGGTCTGGTGGAAGCATAATCTTTGATTTGTGCCATGTGAGAAATAATTGTTAAAAATATATATATATATAAAAATAAGAGGTAGGATCTTTTTGATCAAGGAGTTAACCTTTTTAGATCAACCTCCCTCTGATACCAATTGAAAGTGCACAGTTAACCTCACTAGAATTCTCTAGAGGGGGGGTGAATAGAGATAAAAAATACTTTGTGGAATTATATATATATATGTAATAACCACAGATTTAAGCTTCCCACACACCAACAAGAATTAAGCAAGTAAAGAAAAATAACAAGAAGAAAATCACAGCACAACACAAAGAAATATAGTGGTTCCCCAAACTTTGGGTAGTCCACTCTTCTACCCCCTTTGGTAGGAATTCACTATCTTGCACTGAGTCTTTTGATAAGGAGACTCTTAGAACCAGCCTGAGTCTTTTGATAAGGAGACTCTTAGAACCAGCTTGAGTCTTTTGAAAAGGAGACTCTTAGAACCAGTACAACTGAATTTTTTGAAGAGAGATTTTAAAAACTCTTTTACAATATTTGAAAATGAAATTAGAAAGAGAAGAAGAAGTATTTTAAATAAGAAAGAATCTTCTTCCTAGCAAGAAGATTAGAAGCACAAGAAATAGTGAATGAAATCTCTCTTCTATAGTGAGAAGGAGATTGTGGGCCTTTTCTCTCTTTCAATGAGAGCTATCAGAGTTTGCAGCAGTATGGCTTCAGAGTGAGGAGAAGAAAGCTTAATCTTTGCTGCAACACTATTTCTCAATTGTCTCTCTTTTCACTTGGGAGCTCTTCCTCTTTTTCAAAATGAATATGGTGGATCACTTGCTTTCATTCTCTGCCGATCTCCTTCATTTTTTAGCTATGTTTAAAATATATTGCTAAAAGGGAATAATCAATTAGCAGACAGAGAAATAGAAAGAGTTAAGAGTTTCCATAATGAATATTTCTGTAGAAGGAAAGGAATTCATTTTCATTTCAAATAATATCCATAACAATCTTAATCAAATTAGCCAAGAATCAAATAGATGGAAAGGCTGATTCAGAACGGCTATAAAAGAATAATATCATTCCATAAAAATCAGATCTACAGAAAGAAGGAAAGAGATCTGGCGTGATTTTGAATTTTTTATAGATATCGACGTGCGTCGATTACTATTCGACGGAAGCGTCGAATTCATCCTGGCTGAACGTCGGAAGGAGAATAAGGAAGGAGCGTCGACTAAGATGCGTCGACTTCACTAGATGCGTCGACTAGAAGTCAGAGTAACGTCAACATAGAATGCGTTGAATTCTATTTGGAGTTACTTCGACTCATTCAGAGAGAGGCGTCGACTTCATTTCGACGTGGCGTCGAATACTATTCGACGCATATTTACTTAGCCTAATTTTTCATACTTAGAATTTATTTTCTTCTTAATTCTAGGGGTTAAGATAAATCATTTCCCCAACAGGAGGTATGACCTCCGCTTCATGTATCTACGTTATAGAGATAAGCCTTTCTGCTCCTTCATCTTGGGTATTGGATACCGGATGTGGTTCTCATATTTGTACCAATGTGCAGGAACTGAGAAGGAGAAGAATGTTGGGTAAAGGGGAGGTAGACCTGAGCGTCAGAAATGGAGCAAGAGTTGTTGCCGTCGCCGTTGGTATCTATTGTCTTTCTTTGCCCACTGGGCTTGTAATAGAATTAGATAACTGTTATTTCGTTCCAGCCATAACTAGAAACATAATATCCATTTCATGTCTTGACATGAAGTGTTTTTCGTTTATAATTAAGAACAATTGTTGATCGATTTTTATGAATGATTTTTGTTATGGTGTAGCCCAATTGTTTAATGGTTTATATGTTTTGAACTTAGACCATCCGATCTATAATGTAGAAAATAATAAAAGACTAAGAACAAATGACTCGAATCCTACATACCTTTGGCATTGTCGTTTGGGCCATATAAATGAGAAACGCATATCCAAGCTCCATAGAGATGGACTACTGGACTCATTTGATTATGAATCATTTGAGAGATGCGAGTCTTGCTCATTAGGCAAAATGACTAAAGCCCCTTTCACTGGTCATACTGAGAGGGCAGATGATCTCTTGGGTGTCATACATAGAGATGTGTGCAGACCCATGAGTTCTATGGCTAGAGGTGGGTTCCAATACTTCGTTACGTTTACTGACGATTTCAGTAGACATGGATACATGTTTCTTATGAAGAACAAATCCGAGACCTTTGAAATGTTCAAAGAGTTTAAAAATGAAGTAGAGAACCAACTGGGAAAAAGAATAAAAGCACTCCAATCTGATCGAGGTGGCGAATATTTGAGTCAGGAGTTCCGTGATCATCTGAAAGAGTGTGGTATTGTATCACAGCTCACCCCACCCAGAACACCGCAACATAATGGTGTTTCTGAGAGGAGGAATCGTACCCTGTTAGACATGGTGTGGTCGATGATGAGTCATGCAGATCTGCCCGTTTCTTTTGGGGGTTTTGCTCTAAAGACTGCTGCTTTTACAATAAATCGAGTTTCGACGAAAACGGTTCAAAAGACACCATATGAGATATGGACTGGGAAGCGTCTTAGTATGTCTTTCATTAAGATTTGGGGCTGTGAGGCATACGTACGACATCAAATGTCTGACAAGCTGGAACCCAAATCAGATAAGTGTTATCTTGTGGGATATCCTAGGGAAACCAAAGGGTATTACTTCTACCTGCCGTCCGAGGGCAAAGTGTTTATCGCAAGGACTGGCGTATTTTTGGAAAAAGAGTTCTTATCCAGAAAGACTGCAAAGGTGGAACTTGAAGAGGTTCAAGAATCACAAACAATGAATGAACGTGAATTGGAACCTGAGCAAGGACTACAATCTATTGTAGCTGGAGAACCTGCTCAAGAAACACAAGTCCTACGTAGATCTGATAGACCAAGATTTGAGCCTGAGAGATATGGATTTCTCGTGTCTCAAATAGGTAACGTGTTTCTTATGGATCACGATGATGAACATGCAACCTATCAAGAGGCTATGTGTGGACCTGACTCTGAGAAGTGGCTTGAGGCCATGAAATCTGAAATGGACTCCATGTATACAAACCAAGTTTGGACCTTGGTGGAACCACATGAAGGGGTACAACCCATAGGGTGCAAGTGGGTCTTCAAGAAGAATACAGACATGGATGGGAATGTACAGACATTCAAAAGCCGGCTGGTGGCTAAAGGTTTCAGCCAAATTTATGGTGTTGACTATGATGAAACCTTTTCCCCTGTAGCTATGGTCAAGTCCATCAGAATTCTACATGCTATTGCTGCATATTATGACTACGAGATCTGCCAAATGGATGTCAAAACCGCTTTCCTTAATGGAAACCTCCTTGAGGAAGTGTATATGATACAGCCAGAGGGTTTTGTATCTCCAAGTGAAGCCACTAAAATATGCAAGTTGAATCGATCCATTTATGGATTGAAACAAGCTTCTCGAAGTTGGAATATGCGTTTTGATGAGAAGACCAAAGAGTTTGGTTTCATTAAGAACGAAGATGAGCCTTGTGTTTACAAGAAGATTAGTGGGAGCATTGTTGTCTTCATGATATTGTTTGTAGATGACATACTGCTGATCAGGAATGACATTCCGACCCTGCAAGTTGTTAAGAACAACCTAGGGAACTGCTTTTTTATGAAAGACTTGGGTGAAGCGACTTACATACTTGCTATTAAGATCTATAGAGATAGATCGAAGAAGTTGATGGGTTTGACCCAGAGCACATACATTGACAAGGTGTTGAAACGGTTCAACATGCTTGAGTCCAAGAAAGGATTTTTACCCATATCACATGGCGTGAGTCTCTCTAAGGACCAGTTTCCTAAATCTTTGGAAGATAAGGATCGCATGAAGATGATTCCACATGCTTCGGCAATTGGATCAATCATGTACGCAATGTTATGCACTCGACCCGATGTCTCTTATGCTTTGAGCATGACGAGCATGTATCGGTCTGATCCTGGTGATGGTCACTGGATAGCTGTCAAGAATATCCTAAAGTACTTGAGAAGGACAAAGGATACGTTCTTGGTGTATGGTGGAGAGGAAGAGCTCGTTGTAAGTGGTTACACGGATGCTAGCTTCCAAACTGATAAGGATGATTCAAAGTCCCAATCAGGTTTTGTATTTTGCCTTAATGGAGGATCTGTAAGCTGGAAGAGTTCCAAGCAGGAGACAATTGCCGATTCTACGACAGAAGCGAGTATATTGCTACCGCAAATGTGGCAAAGGAGGCTATGTGGATTAGGAAATTCATCGGCGAGCTAGATATAGTTCCTAGCATTGTTGATCCCGTATTTCTTTACTGTGATAACAACAGTGCAATTGCCCATGCTAAGGAACCTAGATCTCATCAGCTCTCCAAGCACATACTTCGGCGGTTCCATCCTACTTGAGAGATTGTCGATCGAGGAGATGTGAGCATTTGCAGAGTACCGACTCAAGATAACATAGCGGATCCACTGACAAAGCCTCTTGCACAAAAGAAGCATGATGGTCATGTTAGATCAATGGGTATGAGATACCTGAATGATCATCTTTAGTGGGAGCCTAGTGAATTGCATGTTAGTTGGTTGTTTATTCATTTGATGAATTGGGATATGTACTATATGCTTCATTTTACATTTATGGCAAGTTCTTTTAATATGTCAACTGTTTCTATATGATAGACTAATTAACATAATGAATGCCCTTAGAATGTTTGCTTCCATAGGAATTCAAGTACGTGACTTGAATGTGAGGACCTATGTTTAAATGAAGCTTCATTCTTAAATGTTCCCTGGTCGAGGTATCATCCTAGAAATTAGGGCGAGGATGAGACCATAAGACTAGCATGTGCGTTGACTGATGGTCGGTTCTCACAGGTCATGATATTGTGATATCAATTCATCACATGGGTACTTGTTAGGAACAAGTTGTACTGGACAGACCCCCCCCCCCCCCCGTGAGACTTCTTTGTGGATTGTTATATGAACGTGTCACAAGTAGATCTCAACTAGCAATGGTGTTTGTGGTCCTTTGACCTGAAGTCACATCATTCATCAAATGAGGAAGAGCATGCTTTGATGCTATCTAAAGTCTTCCTTGAGAAAGGTTGATGATAAGGGTGGTTATTGGGTATGTTACAAATTATTTGGGTGTTTGTGTGTGGACAGATATGGAATTTGTCCTCCTTTATGACAGGAGTTACATCCATGGGCCCCTTGATGGAATGAGACTGAGAAATGTATGGCCATGCTTGGTTGAGTCAATATATGATATTGAGCTCACCAATTTCAGATAGTCTATTCTAGATCAGGAAACATGGATTGAACGATCATGAGGGTGACACGGTCCATGCCTCTAGTTCTATCCGTATGTAATGGACAAAGGGACATGACAACACTGATACATTGGTCAAGACAGGCTTATTGAGTTATGAACTCTTATTGCTTGGGTAGCAATGATGCATTACTAGGTGTCGCTCATTGTTTGTGAGACTTCTATTGATACCTTCTAGATCAAGTGGGAGACTGTTGGAGTTTCTTTGGTGATCCGGAAGGAATCAACAATTAGTCTTACTGCCAACGTGATATGAGCCTATAGGGTCGCACATAAGAGTATTGGAGAAGTTGGAGATTGGTTTGTGTTGGTCTTACTCATATTGGATATGGGTGGAGAACCAAACCTATGGCTATATGGAATACAGTTAGTACGTGAAGACTGTTCCTAGATATTGTGAATATTGTATGGAACATGTCTTGAAGTTTTCGAGATAATATTGTGAATATCGACTCATAAATAATGTCGTCGAGATTGTCTCGATTACATGCGTTGACAGGAACTTGTCGAATTGAGCCTTGGAGATTTCGTCGAAATTGTTTCGACGAGTTCGTCAAAAAGGTTGTCGAATAATCCGTCGATATTGTATCAACGAATTCATCGAATATTGATTCGACAGAAAGGCTAGTTGAGCCGCTGAGACCGTCTCGCGGGCTGACTGGGGTTTTCGATACTGACTCGACGAATTCGTCGGAATTGTTTTGACGAATCTGTCGAATAGGTATTGACGAATTCTATTTTCGACGAAAACCTGTAGCTTCTGTTTTAATCTGGTTTGCGGATAGCCGACGCCGTGTTCTTTCTTTTCTCGGGGTATAAAAGGCTGAACCTTTTAGGGTTTAGTGGTAGTTCGACAGATCTTCCTTTTGTAGAAAACCCGAGCGAAGAATGGAAGCGGACGATGATCGGCGACTTGCGATTTCCGACGACGTGCCCTTACCCGTGCGTGAAATCTCTCGCCGACCGGTAGATCAAGAGGAATCATTCCTTTGGAATCTATTCGTTGCTTCTGGAGATCGAAGGGAATCGTTCCCCAAAATCATGTCGCTACTTTAGATCGACGGGAAGCATTCCCATTCGATTCTAGCCGCAACTGTTGAAGTCGCCTCCTCTCCTTTAACAGATCTAGTAATCTGTGGAGACGTAGAGCGCATCCCTTCTCCGACCTAGCTCTTGTTAGACAAGAGGCTAAGGGTTCTCCTTTCTCGTGTGGACTTCTGTAGAGGTGTGGACACAATTCTACACTAACTCCTCCGACGAGCAGTTCGACGTTGACCGGAGCCGAAGGAAGTGCAAAGCAAGGACTTGGAATAGGATTCCGAATCCTAGAAGACTTTTCTTGGAGCTTTTGATTGAGTATCGACTCAATCTCCATAAGGTAATTTTTGTTGCCGCAATTTCTTGATTCATGGTTTTAGCACGATCCACATGTCTCTTTGGGTTGTTCTTGATATATTCCGCTGCGCACATCTGATGTGTATACCTTTGAGGAAAACCCAACAGCTTTATCCATTCGTCTACATGGTATATCATGTCAATGTCTTTGTAGATTAGGACATGGTTCAGCCAAGCATTCAGAATAATGCTTTTGGAGTCATCACTCAAATGCTCAAAATCAGGGTCATTGCCCTGCTTTTTTCTAGTCTTGGCCATGAATTCATCTGCAAGCATGACACCTTCTCTTTTTCTTCTTGCTGCAAGCTAAGCATCTTATGCTATCTTTGCTTGAGATTCAAAATCAAAATCTTCTTTTCTGAAATTTTCCAGCAAAGGAAGGTTCAGTGTTATTCTTGTTCCTTGTAGAACTTTAAGGGTCAACTCAGAATTGGTTTCAGCATTGGCCACCTCTCCCTTTCTGGCTTCATCAACCACTTTTTGTTCCAAGCATTGGGAGGCATCAACAACAGACCCAGATAGGGTTTGGAAGGCATTTTCCAGATCTGATTTTAACTCATCCTTTATCTTTTCTACCACTCCAATCATTGTTGTTGTAGTAGTTCATACATACTCTTCAATATGATTGGAGGCCTTCTCTATGGTCTCATCAGTCTTACTCACATAGTTCTTGACATATCGCATGTCTTGCTTAGATAGTTGAAGTTGCTTGTCCATTAATCTCAGTATTGTGTTTTGAGCTACAACTGACTTTTCTATTAGGTCAAACCACTTGGTCATCTGCTTATTAAGGTAAGAGGTTTCTTCCTTAATAACTTGAATTTTTGTCATTACTTCATTTTTCACTGTGGAGACAGACTTATCAAAATAATCCTTGATTGAAGTCATATGACCTTCAATAATTGTACTTAATGAACTCAGGATAAGTTCATTTGATACTACAGATATGGAGGTATAAACTCTAGGTACTACTGTGAATGTCTCCACTGCATGCTCTTCATGCTCCCCCTCAGCCTGAGCAGGGATGTGCTCCCCCTCAGTTGTATCATTAGTCCTGGCAGTATTCTTATCTTCTGCCTCCTCCCTTAATTTTCCAGCCGATCCTTCTTGCTCCCCCTCATTTGGAGCATACTTATCTTTATCTCCAGATGAGTCCTTTTGCAGCTCCCCTTCAGATGGGGAACTCATCCCTTCTTGATCATCTCCCCAGTAGTCTGTTGGTTCAAGAGGGATTAGTTTAATTCTTCTCTCTAGATTTAATATAAATGAATCAATCTTACTTTGTAAGTCAGCAGCAGTTTCCAATTGTCTCTCTTCATGATCTTCTAAAGATGAGGGCACATTCAGTACATTGGCATCAGCTACTTGAGACTTAGGAGCATTACTTTGAGTGTGATCTCCTCCTTATTCATCTGACTTTTCTTCAGCATCAGCAACCTCCACACTCTTCTCATGCTCTTCAGCAACAACATGATCCTAATCCTTCTCATGATCTTCAGCAGCAACATGATCCTCATGACCTTCAGTGACATGATCTTCATGGTCATATCTGGCTGGACTGCTGACATGACCTTGATTATCCTCAATATGGATATTTTCTACAACCTCTAACTCAAAATCAGAACAAACCATGCTGGCCTTCTTTTCTCCTTTGACTAATTTCTTTTTCTTCTCCTTTAGCTCAGAGGGCTGACTCATTGGGAACACCCTTGAGAACCTGTCCAATGTCTTGATGTCCATACTTTTCAAGTAGTGAAGGTTGGATCCTTTTGACTTATCAAACACTTCGGGATAGGTGTTCAGAAGATATACTTAAAGAATTCTGCCTAGGTTGGGGGCATGCAGACATTCTTTTATCCTTTGGAAAATGACAGCATCCCAGGAGGTCTTTTTCTTCAAGACCACTCTTGTCATCAATTCAAACATGTATTTAGATATTGTGTCATGTGACCCAGGCTTGCACATCAATGTCTTGCCTACAATATCAGAAAGCAACTTTCCTCTCTGATTGAAGAACTTTCTCTTCAGTGAGCCGGTTTTGGCATCACTGTACTCACACCATTTGAGGACCTTTTCTTTGTCCTTTTCCGATACACCATCCTCTTCATCATGACTGCATTGTGGCATTTGAAAAGCTTTCTCCATCTTTCTTAGAGATATCTTAACCTTCATGCTTCCAATCTTGGACCTGATTGAGGAGTTGGAAGATGATAACTTTGCATTGCTGTATAATTCCAGAACTTCAGTTCTGAGAATTACTGAAGGCTATGATAGCAGGTATTCTAAAGCTTGATCATCTAGAAGTTGAATCACTTCTTTAATCTCATATTGGGCATGCTGGAATCCATTTCTTATGATTTCATATCCTTCTTGGAGATCCTTCGACATTTTTGGCGCCATTTCTTCAGAAAGACAAGTCGCTGAGACGGGAGGGAAGATGATTCGTCTCGTCGACTGGGGTGTAGGGTTTGTAAATTTATTTAATCAACATTGTTCTATTTATAGAGGCTTGGTTTAGGTTTAGATTTTCCCTAATGACAGATGTTGATTAGACTTATCAATTTACTTGATTGTTTATTACTGAATTTTTAATTATGACAATATTTAATTGCATCAACCCGTCTCAGCGGAATCGCTGAGACGGGTGACAACCCGCTGGGACAAGGTAATGTCAACCGTTGAGACTGTGTTAGCCGTCTCAGCGGTTTAGATGAGACTTTCTCAGCTGTCTCAGCAGCTTAGCTAAAACTTTCTCAGTTGTTTCAGCTGACCTTATAGCCAAATAGCGACTCATTCTAAATTGGATTATTCTTACCCCTAATCATGTCACTTAATGTTCTAAGGCATTATTATTTTCTAGCAAAGCTTAGGAAATAATAAAACAAATATGGTAGACAAAATGAAATGTTGAACCCTATTCTAAGTTCAACATTCCTAGCTCAATTTTGAAAGCATTAAAATTAGCCTCATCCAATGGCTTTGTAAAGATATCAACTACTTGATTGTCAGTGGGGACAAATTCAAGGTAGATATCTTTACATTCTACATGCTCATTAATAAAATGATACCTTATTTCTATATCCTTAGTCCTTCTATGAGAGACAAGATTCTTAGCAATAGAGATAGCACCGGATGAGTCATAATACAATGGAGAGTGACTTACCTTGAGGTTGTAATCTTCTAGCTGATGTTTTGTCCACAATAGTTGTGCACAGTAGCTTCCTGCAGCTATATATTCAGGCTCAGCAGTGGATATAGCCACATTGGTCTGCTTCTTGCTGCTCCAAGAGATCAACCTCCTTCCTAGATATTGATAAGTCTCACTTGTACTTTTCCTATCTTATTTGCATCCTGCAAAATCTGCATCTGAAAAACCAGTCAGTTAAAAATCATTGTTCTTAAGGTACCAAAGGCTAAAAAGTTGGATGCCTTTAAGGTATCTCAAAAGCCTCTTTGTAGCTGAGTAGTGAGATTCCTTAGAGCATGCTTGGTACCTAGCACAAACACATGTATCATACATAATGTCAGGTCTATTAATAGTCAGATACAACAGACATCCAATAATGCACCTGTACATGGATTCATCAAAGGGCTTACTCTTCTCATCCTTATCCAGGGAAATGTTGGACCCCATGGGAGTCTTCATGGTGGAAGCAGATTCCATCCCAAAATTATTGATAAGCTCACTAGTGTTCTTAGTCTGAGAGATGTATATCCCCTCATCAGACTGTTTCACTTTGAGGCCTAAATAGTACTTGAGCTCTCCCATGCTGCTCATCTCAAACCCACCATGCATAAGGTTGGCAAACCTTTTGCAAAGGTTGTCATCAGTAGACCCAAATATTATGTCATCAACATAAATTTGGACTAGGAGACATTTGCCCTTTGTTTCTTTAAGAAACAATGTACTATCTATCTTTCCCCTCAAGAACTTGTTCTTAATGAGAAATCTAGACAAGGTCTCATACCAAGTCCTAGGGGCTTGCTTTAAACCATAAAATGCTTTTCTAAGTAAATAGAAATGAGAGGATAGAGTTGGATGAACAAAACCTAAGGCCTGCTCCACATATACCTCTTCCTTCAAATCTCCATTTAGGAAGGTTGACTTGACATCCATCGGGTATACTTTGAACCCCTTGTGGGCAACATAGGCAAGAAACAGCCTTATTGCTTCTAACCTTGCAATTGGGGCAAAGGTTTGATCAAAGTCAATACCTTCTTCTTGCATGTATCCTTTGGCCACCAGACTAGCCTTATTCTTGATGATGATGCCATTCTCATCTATCTTGTTTCTGCAGATCCATTTGGTGCCAATAATGTTTTGTCCTTGAGGTTTTGACACCAACTTCCATACCTTGCACCTTTTGAATTGTAGCAGCTCTTCTTGCATTGCTTGAATCCAGAAGGTGTCTTGATTTGCTTCTTCAAACTTCTTGATCTCCATCTGTGACAGAAAGCTCAAGAATAGAGCTTTATTGTGAGCCCTGCTTCTGTTGACCACCCCTTGGTTCTCATTTCCAATTATCTGGTCTCTTGGATGATCCCTCAGGTGTCTGCTTGCTGCAGGAAATCTGTCAACAATTTGCAGCTCTTCTTTTGGAGAAGCAGGTTCTTCAACATCCTGCTGATCTTCATCTTTAATAATAGCAACATCTGAATATATTCTACTGGTGATGGGTATTGTTTACCCAGAAATCGGTGATCCCCTCCGAGCCGCCCTTTTTCAGGTACCGGGCGTTTCAGATCTCCCGGGTGGCCATGCCCTTCCTGGGCAAGCGCCCTCTTTTCAGGCGGTCTCGCCCCTGCCGGGCGAGCTCCTCCCTCCCGGGTGGTCTCTACCGTCCGGGCTGTCTCGCTTCAGGAGGTCGCATTCCGGGCGACCTCTCCCTGTGAGATCGCGCACAGGGAGACCTCTCCCAGTGAGGTCGTGGTCTGGGCGACCTCTCCCTGTGAGTTCACGCATCGGGCGACCTCTCCCAGTGAGTTTGCGGTCTGGGAGACCACTCCCTATGAGGTTGCGCACCGGGCGATCTCTTCCTGTGAGGTCGTGCACCGGGCGACCTCTCCCAGTGAGGTCGTGGTCTGGGCAACCTCTCCCTGTGAGGTCGCGCACCGGGCGACCTCTCCCAGTGAGGTCGCGGTCTGGGCGACCTCTCCCAGCGAGTTCGCGCACCGGGCGACCTCTCCCTATGAGGTCGCGCACCGGGCGAGCTCTCCCAGTGAGGTCGTAGTCTGGGTGACCTCTCCCTGTGAGGTCGCGCACCGGGTGACCTTTCCCAATGAGGTCGCTATCAGGGCGACCTCTCCCTATGAGGTCACGCACCGGGCGACCTCTCCCTGTGAGTTCGCGCACCAGGCGACCTCTCCCAGTGAGGTCGCAATCGGGGCGACCTCTGCCTGTGAGTTTGTGCACCGGGCGACCTCTCCCTGTGAGGTCGCGCACCAGGCGACCTCTCCCAGTGAGGTCGTGCACCGGGCGACCTCTCCCTGTGAGGTCGCAGTCTGGGCAACCTCTTCTTCTTTTCTCCTAGCACTGACATCATGAGCTTCTAGAAGACTACACCCTAGGCCTATAAATAGGCACCCATGCCTCTTCAGAAAGGACACCGGTCGAGAGGTCCAAATCCTGTGGCTATACCAATCAGACCGCACCTAGTTGCGGACTGTCCGGCGACCTCCTAACTGCCAGGCCGGGCGGCCTCACCAAGCAAGTTGGGCGGCCTCACCAAGCAAGCCGGGTGGCCTCACCAAGCAAGCCGGGAGGCCTCACCAAACAAGCCTAGCGGCCTCATCTAACAGGCTGAGCGGCCTCACCAAATAAGCTGCGCGACCAGACCTCTTCTTCTCCCTTCTTTATCGCGACTCAAGTAACCAGCTGCTTGCGGCCTCCTTTTCTCCCTGTTTCCTCAAGTAGATCGTGGAGGTGCAATTTTGGCATCAACATAAACACGTGACCTTCAGATAGCGAGTGGGATCGTGGAGGTGCAATTTTGGCATCAACATAAACACGTGACCTTCAGATAGCGAGTGGTTGATGAACAACAGTTGTGATGAAGATGCGAGATTTGGCCTAAAATACATTCAATTTTAAAACGACCATAACTTTTTTATCCGGGTGTCGGAATTCAGAAATTCAAAGTCTGTCGCGACCGGCTTGAGCCGAACTATCCAAAAATTGAACCGGATTCCCCGTTCAGGCATTTTTTAGCCATAAGATTTCAAAAATTCGGCAAAGATTGAAAGTCATTTCCGTTTTTCTCTTTCGGCAATTCCTGTTTTCATGGATCATCCGTCAAAGGCCCTTAGGCATCCCTCCGATAATCCAGAAATGTGTGTGCAAAACAACGACATCAACTCCCTATTAGCAGAGATCGCCCACCTCGAAAGACAAGTGGATTCTCAACTTAATACTTCAGCAGCTACGAATGACAAGCCTACTAGTAATCATCTAGAACATTTGTTACAACCTGAAGCAGCAGAACTCTCTATTCCTCATCATGAGTCTCATAAGATTAGTATGGGTGATCCCCCTTACCTAGTTGATAGACTAATAGTTCCTGCAGGAGAAGAACAAGAACTTCCCCATTATCATACAAAATTCGTTGGGAAGTAGTTCCAAATGATTTCAAAGAACCTCGTCTACCAGTTTATTCTGGGACGAGTGATCCAGTTTTTCATCTGCAAGCCTTTGAGGTGACTACTTCACTAAGAATTCTATCAGATGGTATCAAGTGTAAACTTCTCATCATGACCTTTGACGATCATGTTCTGGATTGGTTCTATCATTTACCACCTCAATCGATCAATTGCTTCGGGGATCTTCTGATGAGTCCCAAATATATACACATTTATGGACTCATCTGGGCCGATTTTCTAGTCTATGCACTTAACTTTAGACATGTTTTCACTCATATTTGATACTTCATGCTAAGTGCACCTCTAGGCCCGTTTTTGGTGTTATTTCATGTTCTTCTTCTTTAGTAGTTTTCAAGCATTGTTAAGTGCCACTTTCAGTGGCTGGATTCGTGGTTGTGCTGGAACAGGAGTCGTGCAGGTGTTCCCGGTACAATTCTGTAAAGGAACACTGCGCACGATCGCTGGTTCTATTGCGCACGACCACTGGTCGTGCGCCGCTGTTCGTGCGCACTTAACACCAATTTTATGAGTTCTGTCTCGGACAGTGCGCACGATCACCTACGATAGTGCGCACGACCACCGGTCGTGTGCCACTGTTCGTGCGCACTTAATATCAATGTTATGAGTTCTGTTTCGACCAGTGCGCACGACCACCTACGATAGTGTGCACGACCACCGATCGTGCGCCACTGGTCGTGCGAACATTTTATTTTATAAATTTCTTACATTGCAGGCTCCACCCAGGCAGGCGCACGATCACAGGATTCTAGCGCGCACGACCACTGGTCGTGCGCCAATGACCGTGCGCAGTGTTTATTCCAGCGCCTATAAATATTCCTGCTCGCGATTTAGGTCGGGATCCTCCGCATTTTCTTCCGCCAGTCCACCGTTTCCTGCTCGAGAGCGCCCGATTTCACCCCTCCATCGCCGCCCACCATCGGGAGGTGCTCCGGGCTTGTTCTTCACGCCATTCTTGAGCTGGAGCTTCCTCTCGGCCTCCTCCTTCATCCTAGAGCTTCAAGGAAGGTTTAGCCGCCATCGCCATCAAGCAAGAGGAAGTTTGCAACCTCTACCGGATCGTGACACGAAGAAGACGGGCTCATTGGAGAGTAGTGACAGCTCTCTCTACCCCGGACGTAGTTGCGGACCGAGCTTGGATGCGGATTGACAACCCGGCGATTCCAACCATGAATCTACAACGAGACTTCGGATTCGGTCGATTTCTTGCCTTGTTCTTCTCTTATTGATGTATATGTAGCTAGAGCTAACATTATGATGAAGTAGCACTTAACTTTATTTGCATTTCTATAAATTTCATGTCTATGTGAAATATTTTACTGTTTGAGTTGCTTGAGGTGCGCCCCATTCCATCCTCCATCCCGCCGTCACGTTCGTGTGCCGCACTAGCAATTGCTAGTGGCGTGCTTGTCGATGAGGTGCTTGCGACCCTCATCCGTATGCCTACTCTTCCATCCGCCTAGCGAAGCGTGGCATAGCGGCCCGTGTAATCCATTCGCCCTACGAAGCAGTGCGCTCAAGGCCTGCATAGTTCGATTCCGCTTGCCTACTCGTCCATCCGCCCTTGCGACGCAGCGCGCTCAAGGCCTGCCTAGTCTCCATCCCGCCAAGCGAAGCATTGCATAGCGACATTGCATAGGAGTAGTTTAAGTTGTTTTCTTTTATTTTCCACAAACCAAATCCCCCATTTCCGCATCCATCCGCTCGAAAGGAATTCAATCTCAAGTCCTTCCTCGATAATAAACTCCACCTTACTATGTTCCTTTGAGATCGATACTTGGGGATTCATTCCCATTTAATATTACTTGAACGATCGGTACACTGCCGTTTCGTGCCACAGTCTTACTACCGCCTATAGCGGTGTGCTAAGATTTGCGCATCATCTTCGAAGAGAATTTCACTTAAGGTTCAGTACTTTAAGGAAGCGTAAGAGAGGTCTACCTGCTCTTTTTCAGATCAAGCAAATGGATAACGAATCCACAGCTCACTTCATCGATCGCTTTCAAAAGAAATCCTTGATGTTGTTAATGCTGATCAAAGTCTCTATAAACATGCCTTAATTAATGGTATCCAAGAAGGTCCTCTTAAGTTCGAAGTCACCATGAAAGAGGCAGAATCCTATGCTCATCTTATTGAAATAGCAAATCAGTTCATTAAGGGTGAGGAGGCGAACCCTGGTTATTTTGCTTCTTTAATTCAGAAGCCTCATCAACAACAGAAGGATTATTCTTCTCATGATCGTCTTCCTATCAATCGCGGTGGCTATTTGTTAGAATATGAACAAGGTCCCAACTTATCATCTCAACATGAGATATGTTATGATCATGGGCATCTATATGTTGGGTTTTTCTACAACCATACATCGTATGTAGGCGCTGCGGAAATAAAGAGAAACAACCCAAAAAGATTCGGATCGGCCATGAACATTGAATCAAGAAGTAATGAAAACAACTAGGCATAAATTACCTTAGTGGAGTTGGATCGAATCCAACCTAGGTGTTCCAAGAAGAAGAATCCTGTCAGCGGCTATGTGAGAGTCCTCACGTAGAATGATGTCTACGTCTCTACAGTGATCCACACGAGCCGGGAGAAGAACGACTGCACCTTGCACTTCCACGAACTGCTAGGTTCGCTCCAGGAAGAACAATCACGGCGACGATCGCCGGAGAGGAGGTCGGCGGAGGCGAACGGGGCGGCGGAACTCTTTCCGTCTAGGGTTCGAGCGAGAGGCGGAACTCCTTCCGTCGGCTGAACTTTTCGTCACACATAAGAACCCTAAAAGAAGATCTATTTATACCCAAAGCATAAACAGG
Source organism: Dactylorhiza incarnata (assembly GCA_033032865.1). Taxonomy (NCBI): domain Eukaryota; kingdom Viridiplantae; phylum Streptophyta; class Magnoliopsida; order Asparagales; family Orchidaceae; genus Dactylorhiza; species Dactylorhiza incarnata. Next base: position 12,983,037 of record JAWHQI010000015.1, read on the forward strand.
CTTCTAGAAGAATCGCTATCCGCAGACCACACAGCAGAATTGGGGTTTCTGTAACAATTCATCGGGATTCCACGGAACAGCATTCATCGAGTTTTCACTGAACAATCCGACGAATCCGACGAATCATATCAAACGGCAACATTTGCCAAGTTAATGATCTCTATAACAATTCGTCGAGTTTCCACGGAACAATCCGACGAATCATATCAGACGGCAACATTTGTCGAGTTAAGGCTCTCTGTGATAATTCGTCGAGTTTCCACGGAACGATCCGACAAATTCCGACGAATCCGACGAATCATATCCGACGAATTCCGACAGCAACATTTGCTTTACCTCCCCGATTCTATATGGTGATTGGTAACCTTTACCAACACAGTCAATCTTCCAACTTCTCCACATGCTCTTATGTGCGAACTTGCAGGCTCATATCGCGTTGGCAGTGAGATTACATGTTTGACCACTTCTAGATCACAATGGTAACTCAAACAGTCTCTCACTTGATCTTGAAAGTATCAAACAAAAACCTCACAAATAATGAGCGGCATCTAGCAATGCATCATTGCTCCCCAAGCAATAAGAGTTCATAACTCATAAGCCTTTATGACCAATGTTCCAGCGTTGTCTTTGTCCCTTTGTCCCTTACATCCGGAAAGAACTAGAGGCATGGACCGTGTCACCCTCATAATAGCTCAATCCAAGTTTCTTGATCTAGAACGGACTTCCAGAGAATGGTGAGCTCAATATCACATATTAACTCAACCAAGCATGGCCATGCATTTCTCAGTCCAATTCCATCAAGGGGCCCATGGATGCAACTCCTGTTATATAGGAGGACAAATCTCATATCTGCTCACACCCAAACACCGAAATGATTCGTAACGTACCCAACGACCACCCTTATCATCAACCTTCTTCAAGGAAGACTTTAGATGACATCAAAGCACGCTCTTCCTCACTCGATGAATGCTGTGACTTCAGGTCAAAGGACCACAACACCATTGTCAAATGAGACCTACTTGTGACACTTTTAAGTAACAATCCACAAAGTAGTCTCAGGTTGGGTCTGTCCAGTACAACTTGTTCACTAACAAGTACCCACGTGATGACTTGATATCACAATATCATGACCTGTGAGAATCGGTCATCAGTCAACACACATGCTAGTCTTAATGTATCATCATCACCCTTAGCTTCTACGATGATACCTCGACCAGGGACCTTTTAAGAATGAAGCTTCGAAATCATAGGCTCTCACATTCAAGTCACGTACTTGATGTCCTATGGAAGCGAACATTCTAAGGGTATTTATCACGAATTTTATTCTATCATATAGAAACAGTATATCGTAATAAAAGAACTTGTCATTAATTGTAAAAGAACATAATTGGTACACAATTCATCATATGAATAAATATTAAACAACCAACAGAATATATATTTTACATGCAACCCACAAGACTCCCACTAGAGTTGATCACTCAGGTATCATATACCCATTGATCTAGTATGACCATCATGCTTTCTCTATGCGAGAGGCTTTGTCAGTGGATCTGCAATATTCTCCTCAGTCGGCACTCTGCAAATGTTCACATCTACTCGTTCGACAATCTCACGAATAAGATGGAACCGCCAAAGTATGTGCTTGGAGCCCTGATGGGATCTAGGTTCCTTAGATTGTGCAATTGCACCATTGTTATCACAGTAGAGAACTACGGGACCAACAATGCTAGGAACTACATCTAGCTCGCCGATGAATTTCCTAATCCATACACCCTCCTACGCTGAATTTGCCGCAGCGATATACTCGGCCTCAGTTGTAGAATCAGCAACTGTCTCTTGCTTGGAACTCTTCCAGCTCAAAGCTCCTCCATTCAGGCAAACACAAACCCTGACTGAGACTTCGAATCATCCCTATCAGTTTGGAAGCTGACATCCGTGTAACCACTTACAACGATCTCTTCCCTTCCACCATACACCAAGAATACATCCTTAGTCCTTCTCAAGTACTTCAGGATATTCTTTACGGCTATCCAGTGACATTCACCAGGATCAGACTGATACCTGTTAGTCATGCTCAAAGCAAAAGAGACATCGGGTCGAGTACATAACATTGCATACATGATTGAGCCAATTGCTGAAGCATATGGAATAACCTTCATGCGGTCCTTATCTTCATAAGATTTTGGACACTGGTCCTTAGAGAGATTTACACCATGAGACATGGGCAAAAATCCTTTCTTGGACTCAAGCATGTTGAACCGCTTCAACACCTTCTCAATGTACGTAATCTGGGTCAAACCCAGCAACTTCTTCGATCTATCTCTATAGATCTTAATACCGAGTATGTAAGTCGCTTCACCCAAGTCCTTCATAGAAAAGAAGTTCCCTAGGTTGTTCTTAACATCTTTCAGGGTAGGTATGTCATTCCCGATCAACAGTATGTCATCTACATACAATATCAGGAAGACAACAATGCTCCCACTGATTCGCTTGTAAACACACGGTTCATCCTCATTCTTGACAAAACCAAACTCTTTGATCTTCTAATTAAAATGAAGATTCCAACTTCTAGAGGCCTGTTTCAATCCATAGATGGACCTGTTCAGCTTGCATATTTTAGTGGCTTCATTTGGGGATACAAAACCCTCGGGTTGTGTCATGTACACTTCCTCAAGGAGGTTTCCATTTAGGAAAGCCGTTTTGACATCCATCTGCCAGATCTCGTAGTCATAATACGCAGCAATAGCAAGTAATATCCTAATGGACTTTACCATGGCAACAGGGGAAAAGGTCTCATCATAGTCAACACCATGAATTTGCTTGAAACCCTTAGCCACCAGTCGCCCTTTGAATGTCTGTACATTCCCATCCATGTCGGTCTTCTTCTTGAAGACCCACTTGCACCCTATGGGTCGTACCCCTTCAGGTGGTTCCACCAAGTTCCAAACTTGGTTTGTATACATGGAGTCCATTTCGGATTTCATAGCCTCAAGCCATTTGTCGGAGTCCGGTCCATTCATATCCTCTTGGTAGGTTGCTGGTTCATCATCATGATCCATAAGCAACACATTACCTATTTGAGACACGAGAAATCCATATCTCTCAGGCTCAAATCTTGGTCTACCAGATCTACGTAGGACTTGTGTCTCTTGAGCAGGTTCTCTAGCTACAACATCTTGTAGTCCTGGCTCAGAATCCAACTCTAGTTCATTCACTACTTGTGGTTCTTGAACTTCTTCAAGTTCTACCTTTTGCATCTTTCTTGATAAGAACTCTTTCTCCAAGAAGACACCCGTCCTTGCGACAAACATTTTGCCCTCAGATGATAGGTAAAAGTAATATCATTTCGTTTCCTTAGGATATCCCACCAGATAACACTTATCTGATTTGGGTTCCAGCTTCTCAGGCATTTGACGTCGTACGTATGCCTCACAGCCCCAAATTTTAATGAATGACATACTAGGATGCTTCCCAGTCCATATCTCATATGGTGTCTTTAGAACCGTTTTCGTCGGGGCGCGATTCAGTGTCATTGCAGCAGTCTCTAAAGCAAAACCCCAAAAGGAAACAGGCAAGTCTGCATGACTCATCATCGACCGTACCATGTCTAACAGAGTACGATTTCTCCTCTCAGACACACCATTATGTTGCGGTGTCCTAGGTGGAGTGAGCTGTAATACAATACCACACTTTTTCAGATGATCACGGAACTCATGACTCAGGTATTCGCTACCTCGATCAGATCGGAGTGCTTTAACCTTTTTACCCAATTGGTTCTCCACTTCATTCTTAAACTCTTTGAACTTTTCAAAAGTTTCGGATTTGCACTTCATAAGATACACGTATCCGTATCTACTGAAATCATCAGTAAATGTAACGAAGTAGAAATACCCACCTCTAGCCATAGAACTCATGGGTCCGCATACATCACTATGTACTATACCCAAAAGATCCTCAGCCCTCTCAGTATAACCAGTGAAAGGGGCTTTAGTCATCTTGCCTAATAAACAAGACTCGCATCGCTCAAATGATTCATAATCAAATGAGTCCAATAGTCCATCTTTTTGGAGCTTGGATATGCGCTTCTCGTTTATATGGCCCAAACGAAAATGCCAGAGATATGTAGGATTTGAGTCATTTGTTCTTAGTCTTTTATTATTATCTATATTATAGATCAGATGGTCCAGGTTCAAAACATAAAGACCATTAAACAATTGAGCTACAACATAACAAACATCATTCTTAAATATATAACAACAATTGTTCTTAATTATAAAAGAAAATCCAATCATGTCTAAGCATGAAATGGATATAATGTTTCTAGTTATGGCCGGAACATAATAACAATTATTAAGTTCTATTACAAGCCCACTGGATAAAGAAAGACGGTAAACCCCTACGGCTACAGCAGCAACTCTTGCTCCATTGCCGACGCGCAGGTCCACCTCTCCTTTACTCAGCAATCTTCTCCTTTTCAGTTCCTGCACATTTGTACAAATGTGAGAACCACATCTGGTATCCAATACCCAAGATGAAGGAGCAGAAAGGTTTATCTCTATAACGTAAATATTTGAATCGGAAGTCATACCTCCCTTCATTTTCTGCAGACCCTCAATGTACGAAGGACAATTCCTCCTCCAATGACCAGCCTTGCCACAGTGGTGGCATTTCCCTTCCTTCACGGTGCTCTTCTTTTTCAGCGCAGAAGATTTGGGCTCAAGATGTGACTTAGGTCCCACCTTCGTCTTCTTGAAGCCCTTGGCCTTACCCTTGCCTTTATGTACCATCAATATGGGACTAGCAGGCTTGGCCTTCTTCATGTTTATCTCGGCAGTTCGCAACATGCCTAGGAGCTCGGGCAATGTCTTGTCTATTTCATTCATGTTGTAGTTCAAGACGAACTGCTCATAACTATCCGGCAACGATTGCAGGATAAGATCTGTGGCCAACTCTTGACCCAGAGGAAAACCCAGTCTCTCCAGGTTCTCAATATACCCAATCATCTTGAGTACGTGAGTACCAACTGAGTCTCGAGCTCCCATTTTGCACTGAAATAAGGCCTTCGTGACATCGAACCTCTCTTGACGAGCTTGCCCTTGAAACATTTTCTTTAGGTGCTCGTCAATCTCCTTGCACCCCATGTTCTCGTGTTGCTTCAGAAGCTCAGAGTTCATGGTGGCAAGCATAAGACACTCGACGTCTAAGGCGTCATTGGTATACTTCTTATAAGCATCCTTATCAACACGGGACGAGTTCCCGGTCGGCACCTCGGGGGCTTCTTCTTCCAAGACGTAGAGCTTTCGCTCTTGCCTAAGAACAATTCTCATGTTCCTATACCAGTCCATGTAATTCGTCCCACTTAGCTTGTCCTTCTCAAGGATAGCTCTCAGGGACAAGGTGGAATGTGAACCACTTGCCATGGAATTCTACAAGAATTCATGCAGAATTTAATCAGTACCAAAATTTCAAAATACAACTTATCTTAATTTGGACTTCAATTAAATACTCCCACTATTTTATTCAAATTGATAGCCCTCACTATCAATTCGGAAAGTCCATGCGAGCTACTCTCTTAGTGGACAAGATCCGTATTTCACCAACACCACGAGTCCGCTTTGGCGTTCCTCTCATAATGAGGTTATTTTGGTAGGCAACGCTTGCCAATTGCATCCTCATGCAACTCTTGTATGGCTGGTGAATAACTCCTTATTCGCATCCATCATATGGTGCATGCCAACCCTATGCCTCTAGGCACTCAACCTTTGAGGTCACCTTGTTAAGTTAGACCCGATGTCGATAGTGGGATATCACAATTATCCGCTCGCACCCTTACCAAGATAGATTAATGCACCTTGCTTTGGCAAGCCCACACTTCATCGATCGAGGAAGGAAGAGTGTCATCCATCGGAAGGCATCCGAACACTTAATATTTGATGAAGGGATTTTAATTTTTAATAATAGGTTAACACTTAACCATGATCAACATTTGATCAAAGTGCACATCCACAGAAAAACAAGCTTTCTAAAATCCACATGCATCCCTTATGTGCACAACATAAGACTATCAACCTTTGATAGACGAAAGGGCTAAATCTGGTCATTTAGAACTCTTCCAAATCTTCAGATTTACATGCATTGGACAAAGACAAAGACAACTCGACTTAAGCAGTAGACAAGCTCGTCTCTTATTGTTGGATTCAAAATCCAAAACAATACAAGCGTTCATTAACCACTTGAGGGACGGTTACTGCTAAGGAGACAACAATTTCTAACAATTAGAAATTGCCATGAAATCCCAGTCGTTCCTGGCGGGGTTCCAAGGGGCCACGCCCCTGGCGGGGTCTTAGGGGCAGAGCCCCTAACGGGGTCTAAGGGGCAGCGCCCCTGGCGGTGGTCCTAGATTTGCACGTACTGGAATAACCTAACTTCTGAAACAACATTCATGACCACAACCTCACTTTGATACCACTGTGGGGTTTTCTACAACCATACATCGTATGTAGGCGCAGCGGAAATAAAGAGAAACAACCCAAAAAGATTCGGATCGGCCATGAACATTGAATCAAGAAGTAATGAAAACTACTAGGCATAAATTACCTTAGTGGAGTTGGATCGAATCCAACCTAGGTGCTCCAAGAAGAAGAATCCTGTCAGCGGCTATGCGAGAGTCCTCACGTAGAATGATGTCTATGTCTCTATAGTGATCCACACGAGCCGGGAGAAGAACGACTGCACCTTGCAATTCCACGAACTGCTAGGTTCGCTCCAAGAAGAACAATCACGGCGACGATCGCCGGAGAGGAGGTCGGCGGAGGCAAACCGGGCGGCGGAACTCTTTCCGTCTAGGGTTCGAGCGAGAGGCGGAACTCCTTCCGTCGGCTGAACTTTTCGTCACACATAAGAACCCTAAAAGAAGATCTATTTATACCCAAAGCATAAACAGGCTTCTAGAAGAATCGCTATCCGCAGACCACGTAGCAGAATTGGGGTTTCTGTAAGAATTCGTCGGGATTCCATGGAACAGCATTCGTCGAGTTTTTACAGAACAATCCGACGAATCCGACGAATCATATCAGACGGCAACATTTGCCAAGTTAATGATCTCTGTAACAATTCGTCGAGTTTCCACGGAACAATCCGACGAATCATATCAGACGGCAACATTTGCCGAGTTAAGGCTCTCTGTGATAATTCGTCGAGTTTCCACGGAATGATCCGACGAATTCCGACGAATCCGACGAATCATATCCGACGAATTCCGACAGCAACATTTGCTTTACCTCCCCGATTCTATATGGAGATCGATAACCTTTACCAACACAGTCAATCTTCCAACTTCTCCACATGCTCTTATGTGCGACCCTGCAGGCTCATATCGCGTTGGCAGTGAGATTACATGTTTGACCACTTCTAGATCACAATGGTAACTCCAACACTATCTGCTTCTCAAAATATTCTGCAGCTAAATAAATCAGAATTATGTCTTGTCAACCCTCATATCTCAACTCAAGCTTATGATTACAAGTCATGTAATTCTCCTCGCCCATATAAGCAAGATAAGTTCTGAGGAAGGCATACAAGTTTAGCTATCTCTATGAAAGAAGCTCTTCAGATTATTCAGCATGAACCTGGTTTTACGAGACCTTCTCTCCTGCGACCTGATCATAGGGGTTGTCACAAAGACTTGTTTTGTCAATACCACATGTGTGTGGGTCATGATACAAAAAAGTGTCGAGCTCTACATAAGCTTGTAGAGAAATTGCTAAAAGAAGGCAAACTGCGATAATATTCTGCTTAAAATATTATTGCAAAATCTTTCTTAGCAACATTGTGTATTCACTCAATGCTAAATCTACTTTCATTGGCGGAAAGGTTTGTCTTAAAGCTCGTCTTACAGATTTTTCAATTGTGTTTGCACTAGCTTTTTCCTTCAAATACGTATGTGGTTAAACATGGCTTGTAAATGTTGTGGCAATCAAACCCAACTTTTTGGTGGTTACCTAAGTTTCTTTAAAGGCAATCAAACCCATCATTCGATGGTCGCCCAATTCTTCTAAGGCAATCAAACCCATCCCTTGATGGTCGCCAAAATCTTTAAAGGCAATCAAACCCATCTTTCGATGGTCGCCCAAATCTTTAAAGGCAATCAAACCCATCTTTCGATGGTCGCCCAAATATTCTAAGGCAATCAAACCCATCCCTTGATGGTCGCCAAAATCTTTAAAAGCAATCAAACACATCTTTCGATGGTCGCCCAAATCGTTAAAGACAATTGAATCCATCTTTTGATGGTCGCCCCGATGTAGTTTCATCTTTATATCCACATTGTAGTGGTTGCTCCGATTGAGCATTACTATTTCTTTTGCATCAATACAGATGTTATGCTAGCTTCTTGCTTACAAATGAGATGAATATCACCATATTGTGTCGAGGCACCCAAAAACTTCTCTTCTATGAATGTTTGTATGAACACATGTTCTTTATATTTATCCCTTGTAAAAATGAACAGGTGATCGCGAGTTCTCTTCAGGTACTCGCGTTAAATTCTTTTATATCTGCTTTAAGTTCTCTTTGTAGAGATTAGCAGGTGATCGCGAGTTCTCTTCAGGTACACGCGTTATAATTTCTTTTATTCTGCTTTAAGTTCTGTTTTTGCAGAGATTAGCAGGTTTTCGCGAGTTCTCTTCAGGTACTCGCGTTATTAATTCATTTATACCTGCTTTAAGTTCTCTTTTGCAGAGATTAGTAGGTGTTCGCGAGTTTTCTTCAGGTACTCGCGTTATAGTTTCTTTTGTACCTGCTTTAAGTTCTCTTTTGCAGAGATTAGCAGGTGTTCGCGAGTTTTCTTCAGGTACTCGCGTTATAGTTTCTTTTATACCTGCTTTAAGTTCTCTTTTGCAGAGGTTAGCAGGTGCTCGCGAGTTCTCTTCAGGTATTCGCGTTATTAATTCATTTATACCTGATTTAAGTTCTCTTTTGCAGAGGTTAGCAGGTGTGCGCTAGTTCTCTTCAGGTACTCGCGTTATAGATTGTTTTATACCTGCCTTAAGTTCTGTTTTTGCAGAGATTAGCAGGTGTTCACGAGTTCTCTTCAGGTACTCGCGTTATTCATTCATTTATACTTGTTTTAAGTTCTCTTTGGCAGAGATTAGCAGGTGTTCACGAGTTTTCTTCAGGTACTCGTGTTATAGTTTCTTTTGTAATGCTTTAAGTTCTCTTTCGTAGAGATTAGCAGGTGTTCGCGAGTTTTCTTCAGGTACTCGCATTATTAATTCATTTATAACTGCTCTAAGTTCTTTTTTGTAGAGGTTAGCACGTGTGCGTGAGTTCTCTTCAGGTACTCGCGTTATAGATTGTTTTATACCTACTTTAAGTTCTGTTTTTGCAGAGATTAACAGGTGTTCGTGAGTTCTCTTCTGGTACTCGTGTTATTAATTCATTTATACCTGCTTTAAGTTCTCTTTTGTAGAGATTAGTAGGTGTTCGCGAGTTTTCTTCAGGTACTCGCGTTATAGTTTCTTTTGTACATGCTTTAAGTTCTCTTTTGCCGAGGTTAGCAGGTGCTCGCGAGTTTTCTTTAGGTACTCGCATTATAGTTTCTTTTGTACCTGCTTTTAAGTTCTCTTTTGCAGAAGTTAGCAGGTGCTCGCGAGTTTTCTTCAGGTACTCGCGTTATAGATTATTTTATACCTGCTTTAAGTTCTGTTTTTGCAGAGATTACCAGGTGTTCGTGAGTTCTCTTCAGGTACTCGTGTTATTAATTTATTTATACCCGCTTTAAGTTCTCTTTTGCAGAGATTAGCAGGTGTTCGCGAGTTTTTTTCAGGTACTCGCGTTATAGTTTCTTTTGTGCCTGCTTTAAGTTCTCTTTTGTAGAGGTTAGCAGGTGCTAGCGAGTTTTCTTCAGGTACTCGCATTATAGCTTCTTTTGTACCTGCTTTAAGTTCTCTTTTGCAGAGGTTAGCAGGTGTGCGCGAGTTCTCTTCAGGTACTCACATTATAGATTGTTTTATACCTGCTTTAAGTTCTATTTTTGCAGAGATTAGTAGGTGTTTGTGAGTTCTCTTCAGGTACTCGCATTATTAATTCATTTATACCTGCTTTAAGCAGGTGTTCGCGAGTTTTCTTCAGGTACTCGCGTTATTGATTCTCTTTTACCTGTTTTCAAGTTCTCTTTCGTAGAGAGGATAGCAGGTATTCGTGAGTTCTTCTCAGGTACTCGCTCTTTATATCTCTTTTACCTGTTTTCAAGTTCTCTTCCGCAGAGAGGATAGCGGGTGTTCGCGAGTTCTTCTCAGGTACTCGCTCTTTATATTTCATTTGCCTGCTTTCGAGTTTTCTTTTGCAGAGGTTAGCAGGTGTTCGCGAGTTCTTCTTAGGTACTCGCTATTTATGTTTTCTCTTTTAAACTATCTTAACATCTCTTTTGTAAAAATTAGCGAGTTCTACCCACGTGTTCTTATCTCTTTTTGCCTGCTCTAACTTTTTTCCTTACATAGATTATTGGCAAGTCATGTTCAGGTACTTGTAAGACTCTTCTCCTTTTTTATATACTTGTTTTAACTCTTCTCCCTCGCGGATGATCTTTTTTGAAAAAGTAGCAGGTACTAGCTCTCTCTCCTTCTCATGTATTTTCTGGCAATTTGTGGGAGGCAATTCACGATTCTCGTAGGTAAGTTCTACTTTTTCGAAGTTCTCTAGGGAACTTAAAAAAGTGCGGGGATTATGTTTACCCAGAAATCGGCGATCCCCTCTAAGCCGCCCTTTTTAGGTACCAGGTGTTTTCATAGCTCTCGGGCGGCCATGCCCTTCCCGGGCAAGCTCCCTCTTTTTGGGCGGTCTCGCCCCTGCCGGGTGAGCTCCCCCCTCCCGGGTGGTCTCTACCGTCCGAGCTGTCTCACTTCAGGCTGTCGCATTCCGGGCGACCTCTCCCTGTGAGGTCGCGCACCGGTCGACCTCTCCCAGTGAGTTCGCGGTCTGGGCGACCTCTCCCTATGAGGTCACGCATCAGGCGACCTCTCCCTGTGAGGTAGTGCACCGGACGACCTCTCCCAGTGAGGTCACGGTCTGGGTGACCTCTCCCCGTGAGGTCGCGCACCGAGCAACCTCTCCCTGTGAGGTCGCGGTCTGGGCGACCTCTCCCTATGAGGTCACGCACCGTGCGACCTCTCCCTGTGAGTTCGCGCACCGGGTGACCTCTCCCAGTGAGGTCGCGCTCTGGGCGACCTCTCCCTATGAGGTCTCGCACCGAGTGACCTCTCCCAGTGAGGTCGTAGTCTGGGCGACCTCTCCCTGTGAGGTCACGCACCGGGCAACCTCTCCCTGTGAGGTTGCGCACCGGGCAACCTCTCCTAGTGAGGTCGCGGTCTGGGCAACCTCCCCCTGTGAGGTCGTGCACCGGGCGACCTCTCCCTGTGAGGTCGCGCACTGTGAGACCTCTCCCAGTGAGGTCGTGCACCGGGCAACCACTCCCTGTGAGGTCGCAGTCTGGGCAACCTCTTCTTCTTTTCTCCTGGTGCTGACGTCATCTACTTCTAGAAGACTCCACCCTGGGCCTATAAATAGGACCCCATGCCTCTTCAGAAAGGACACCGGTCGAGAGGTCGAAATCCTGCGGCTAGACCTATCAGAGTGCACCTAGTAGCGGACTGTCCGGCGACCTCCTAACTGACAGGCCGGGCGACCTCACCAAGCAAGTCGGGCGGCCTCACCAAGAAAGTCGGGCAGCCTCACCAAGCAAGCCGGGAGGCCTCACCAAACAAGCCTGGCGGCCTCATCTGACAGGCCGGGCGGCCTCACCAAATAAGCTGCGCGACCAGACCTCTTCTTCTCCCCTCTTCACTCGCGACACAAGTAACCAGCTGCTCGCGACCTCCTTTTCCCCCTCTTTCCTTGAGTAGATCGTGGAGGTGCAATTTCGGCAGGTATGTCTTGGATAGACATGTCTTGCATCATCTGTTCATTACCTGTCAAAATAGGAGAATTGGAGCAGCCCTTTTAAAGTAGGCTTGTCTCACCAAATACAACATGCATAGACTCTTCTATAATATGAGAGTTCTTTTTGAATACTCTATAGGCTCTACTATGTGAGCTATATGCAACAAGAACCCCAACGATGCATTTTTCAGCAAACTTTGTTAATTGAGATTTTCCAATATTTAAAATATTGCATTTGCAACCAAAGATTCTAAAGTATGAAATTGTTTATCGTTTTCTTTTTAGAATCTCATAGGGGGTTATTCCATGGGCCTTATTGATGGAAGCTCTATTGAGGACATAACAAGCAGTATTGACTGTCTCAGCCTAAAAATATTCTTGAAGTGAGGAGTCACTTAGCAATGTTCTCCCAACTTCTATCAAGCTCCTATTCCTCGTCTCGGCCACACTATTTTGTTGTGGAGTCCTTGGTGAGGGGAATTCTTGGGTGCACTACAACAAACTGCACCTGTTGTAAGGACTGAAATATAACTAAAACACAGTTTGTTACTAATAGTTATATTTAGTAACAAATATTTTTTTTTGTTACAAAAAAGTAATTTTTTGTAACGAATATTTTAAAGTTTGTTACAATAATAATTAATTCGTTACTATAACTGTAAGTATTTGTAACAACATTAATGTTACGTTACAAATAGAAAACTTTTCTCACAATAAGTATCAATTGTAACCACATCATGAAAGTTTTTTGTGACAAAGACATTGTCCTTACTAATAGTAATATTTTATTATTAAAGTTTTGTTACAAAAAATATATCATATTTTATTTTCAATTTTTGTACTATTTTATTATCAAAGTTTTGAATTATTATTAAAAAAAATTTGTATGCGCGACAGTACCCCGCCTCGATAGTGCTCTAACGCGGCGACAGTACTCCTACAGCTCGCAAACATCCATGCGCGGCTGTCACAAATATGTGGTACTATTGCGACATGTATGTATTTTTGCGCGTACGGGGTTTTTTATAAATCTTTAACTTTTTATAAAAGTTTTTCTGCCTCTCTCCCATGCAGCTCTATCTCTCTCTCACATGAATGAATGAAATATACGGATGAAAATTTTCCTCCATAAAATTTTGAACAAAACAAAAATTAAAATTAAAATATATTAAATGTAAAAATGAATGCAAATTAATATGACATTAATTTTTTAATATAATTTTGGAATTAAAATAAAATCACGCACGAACCCACGTGCATGTAAATGCACTCTCGTGCGCACGCAAATGCACTCTCGCGCACACGCAAATGCACTCTCGTGCGTGTAGATTTCCTTTTTTCGCTTGAGAGCTAGCGCGTATTGCATGTGTCGGGGCTCAAACACAGACACATGCACACACACAAACACGGATAACCAAACACACAAACATTCATTTGAGAGCTGTAGCAATGTCTTTCAGACGTGTACAACTTTCTCTAAGAAATCTGAAGTGAAATCTATCCAGATTTGAGTTCCTTCAGTTTCACCTAATGCAGGGGATGGTGGATGTGTGTGAGTTTGTCTAGCTGCCTTTCTCATTTCAAGTAAATCATGCCCATTTATTGGACTCGTGGAAACAATTTTACTTATGCAAATAGATTCACATAAGTTGCATGCATAGTTTGGCCAATTAGACTTGCTATAATTGATTTCTGACATGTTAATGTGCTTCATATTTTGTTTGCTAAACAAACTTGTTGATTTCAATTTCTGCTTCATGTTAGAGTATGCATTTATTGATCATAGCTTTGCTTGGGTAAAAATCAGAAGCAAACACATTATTAATGTGTCAATTTCTTGTTCTAATATTTTTTTCTGAAAACTCAACTCATTTTTATGAATGAAGATAAATATGTCAGTGGCGTGCTTCACCTTTATTCCTTTATTTATTTTCTGAAAACTCAACTTGCTTAAATGTTTTTGTTGGTGTATTAAAGTTTGTAGTCTTTTATTTACAGGTTTCATTCTTGCGATCAAATCATTCTAGGATTCGGACATATGGATCATCTGCGCCAACATATAGAAATGCAATTATATACTGTGGGGCTGAGATATTGTTACTTGAATGGGAATGCAGATCTGTCCGCTTGGTAATTTAACTCATGCTATGAGTCCCCCCCTCTCTGTCTTATGCATTTTTGAATGGTTTACCTAATAAAGAGGATGCATGAAATTTGTATTTTTGGTTTTTCTACATTCTCTTTATTATAGCTGCTCATAGGTATAGCTGATGGAGGTATCAAAGCATGAAATGTTGATGCTAAGAGAGTTGTCTGTGATCTAAATACCACTCAAGAATTCCGAAGGTTCTTTACTAGATAGTTTCTGAACATAATATGTGAAATTTCTTCTTATCACTTTAGCGTTGCAATGAAGTGTTGTGGACTCGAAGTGTAGCCCAGTTGAACCAATTTTTGTCTTTGCTTCTGCATCTAGGCGGTATTTACTTCACCGACTCTTTTCTTTTAGTTTCAAAAAAAATTCACATAAAAACTACAGCTAATACCTCCTTTAGTAACTTCTAACATTCTTTGGTTCCGCATGTGAGTCTCCAACATGAGAAATGATCAAGTACTCTTTTTAAAAGTACAAGAAGCATAACATTAGTAGTTGTGCCTGATTCATCTCCATTCTGAACCTGTTTCAGCCTTCCAAGAAGGAAGTTAATAGAAGAGAAAAAAATCAGGAGTTCATATGCTTAGATAGATCATGTATGTTGTCTCTTGTTTTATCTTCTTTGAATGGCCCTTTTGGTAAAAATAGCTCAGGCTTAAAGTAAATTCTATAGCAGGAGTAAAAAGGCCTTTGAAAGTTCTATAGCAGTTTGAAAGTATGCCTTTGAAACCTGTAGGACTTTCCCCGTAGCTTGCTCTGGTGGGAATAGATGTTGATTAAGTACTATTTTTCCCCTGAAATTCAAATGATTAGTTCTGTATTGAATTAATGACCATTTTTCTGAATTGAATTTTGTGATCTTAATTGCTCTCTTTTATTTGTAGGGTGCTCGAGCATTGACCGACAAGTGACGAAAGATTCATTAGTCAGAAAGTGATGGACGATTCATTTTTCGAAAAATGACGGAAGATTTATTAGAAACATGTTGATCTTGTAATGTAATATTGTATTATTTTAGAAGAGATGATAATAACTTGTACTCTATGTAATACATTTTGGTGTGAATAAATACATGTTGATCTTGTTACAAAATATTAAATATATGTGTGTTTTCAAGATTATTATTTGTCATAAAATCTCAGGTACACAAAAAATAGAAATGGAATATTATTGATATATAAATGAATTGGCTATAGTAAGAAGAATGGAAAACAAATGTAACGATTTTTTCGTTACTATTGTTTAATCTATTGTAACGAAATATTATTTATTATACTTTATTGTAACGAATTTAGTTTATTTTTAGTGAGGAAAAAATAAAACATTTGTAACGAAATAGTTTTAATCGTAACTATTTTTTTGTGAGGAAAAAATAACATTCGTAACGAAATAATATTTATTGTGACCAATTTATTGTGAGGAAGAATCTCTTTTTGGTGAGAAAGTATCATTTGTTACAATTAATTTATTTGTAACGAAATGCATACATTCGTTACAATAACCTTTAGCGCCGAGCTTTAGAGGAGGACCGTTACTTAAAGTTTTTTTCGTTACCAAAGAGTTTTTGTAACGAATTTTGGCACTTATTGTAACGAATTAGGTCCTTACTATAAGTGCAGTTTGTTGTAGTGGTGATATCAAATTCTTGACAAAACTTTGTCATGGCCCCATATTGAAATTATGTACCATGGTCAGTTCTAGTTTTGACCACAGTACATTGCAGTTCATTCTGGATTGCCTTGACATGGTTTATGTAGATATCTAAAGTATCAGATTTCTTCTTAAGAAAGAGTACTCATGTATATTTTGAGTGATCATCAACAATCACTAAAGTATATAACTTCCCACCTAGGCTCTGAATTGGCAAAGGACCAAATATGTCCATATGCAATAGATAAAGACATCTTTTGTTGGGAAGAACCCCTTAGATTTAACTTAACAAATTATCTAAAATGATTTTATCTCTTAGGTTTTAATTACCCATTGTATAGTGAGGGCAATATGGTCATTAGATGTCTTAGGTTATCTCACTTAACTTTGGGTGACAAGACCAGATCAAGACAAGCAGAATTTGGATTAAGTTAACAATTGCGTCGAATAGAAATCGACGCAACATCGAATTCATGTTGATGCAACATAGACTCGAAGTCCAAGCAACTCAACTTTCTGTCAAAGCAAATCAAGTCGACGCTTCGTCGAAAGGATTTCGACGTAGAGGAAATGGACATATCGAAGTATCACTTGAAGTCGACGCAGCTTCCACTTCAACTCAACGCAGAAGAAAGAATATGTCGAAGCCATCTGAAGTCGACGCAACGTTGACTACAATTCGACGTAGATGATGAAGTTTAGATCCAAGCCTTCCACTCGACGGTTACGTCGATAAGTAATCGACGCAACAACGACAGCAGAGTTCACTCAAAGCAAGAATGAATTTGAAGCTGCTCCTATAAGAACTCAAAGGTGAGTCGATTAGAGAGAAAGAGAACTCGACGCAATATCAAATACAGTCTGAAAAATATTATTACCCACGACGGAGCTGATGGAAATCAAAGGGGAACTGCAAGTAGTCTTTTGAAAAATATTCGGACTTTTGATTTTATGTTTCTCTTACATCTGATGAAAAACATTTTGTCAAAGACACATGAATTATTACAAGCGCTCTACAAAAATGATCAAGACATCATAAATGGAATGAATTTTTTTAAGATATTAAAACAATTATTATTAACATGAGAAATGTTGATGTTTAGTAGGAGACTTTCATCATTTAAGTATTATCCTTTTGTGAGAAACAAAAAATTGATATTCCAAACATGGATGCCAAATTTTATCCAACTGAGAGATCAAGATGCAATGCACGAGACATTACAAATTATCATCATTTTCTGTTGAGATTTATAACACTCTGATTGATTGGAAGTTGAAGGAGTTAAATGGCCGATCTAATGAAGTAAATACAGAATTACTTCTGTGTTTCATGTCTTGATCCTATTAACCAATTCAGTTATTTTGATAAGCAGAAGTTGATTCAACTTGCAAAGATTTAGCCCCATGTACAGTTTATTTTGTAAAACCTCCACAACTACCCTCCAAAACGTTTATAGCTAATTTTATTATTTCATGACAAAACGTGATTTCTTAATATAAGAAAATGTGTACAGTTTGTTTTATTATTTTGTACACTTATTTTATTATTATGACAAAATGTGTCATCACTTCTTCCTGTCAACTCCTCCCTCCTGCAAACCTCCCACCTGCAAACCTTCTGCCCTCTTTTCACCCTATCTTCTTAGTTCTATGACTGCCACGCCCGGCGAAAGCACGTCTCCTCCCACGTCTCCTGCTGAAACCACCTCTATACCTCTTCGATGTTGTTTCAACACTCCATCGCTATTCTGAAGTCTCGAGCCTTAAGGCTCGACAGCTCCTCGACAACCTCTCCTCCACCGTTCCAGCGAGCTCCTCCTCTGATCACAATTTTCTACCTTTTTCACCTCCTCAAGGCTCGCCAGCTCCTCAACAGCCTCTCCTCGAATGTTTGCTCGGCAAACTCTCATTTCTCTTCTTCGATTTTCAGGCAAATGGATGTTTCAGCTTTTTATTTTAGTTTTTTTTTATTTCAATTTCCGTTTTAGCTTTTTATTTCAAGTTATAATCATTTGTTAGCATGTCTAGAATTTGGTTGTTTTTGGCGGGATTTGTTTTTGTTAATCTCTGTGCTCTTCCAATTCTCATCAAAGCTAATGTTATATCTGCGCTCTTCCAATTCTGTTGTTATTTCTGTTTGGTTGTTTGATGCGTTGTGCATAATAGAGTTGTATTTTTCATTAATAGTTAAAAGAGCTACATGACAACATCATATATAAAAGTAGTGCTGAAAAATGTTCAAGCATTCATCCCAATTTTTTTAATAAACTGGATTAAGCATTCAATAAAATGTGTATAAATGCAGACACAGTTTATGAAATTCCAGCCCAAAACAGCATCACCTCATAAAATGTACATGCAAAATTCCAGCCCAACAAAACACATAACCTGCATATAAATGTGTCTGGTTACAAAGCCCACTCCTAGGATAGTTTTATAAAGATTTGCAAACCTCCAAAAGGGTTGTTGTTTCATTTCAGAGCACTTGAGTTTTTTGGTTTGTTTTCATGTTCTCTGTTTCTCTTCCTGTTTTGCCAGTCCTAAAAGAAAAACTCCAAATTTATTGTTTGAAATTTTAAGATCAGAAAAACACTTTGCAAAGTGCAAGCGAGCTTGAATGCGAGCAACTAAGCGGACTTCGCTGCGGGCTTGAATGCCAAGCAGGCGAAGCCCGCAGCGACGCATCGATAACGGGCTAGTATATCTATATTATATTAAAAAGAAATATGAGATGGCTTTAAAAAGCCATGAATTTAAAGCCATCCAACAAATCTAAACCGTCCATTCAATTATTATCTCATTTTAGAAGTAACGATCTACAAATTAAACAAAACTTTGATAGTTATTCTCTCTCCCAAAACCTGATATTCCCTATGTCCCTGATTCGAGCTCCTTTCCAAAACAACTCGCACGCTCCAAAATCGACCGGTGATTTCCTCCAAAATCCAAGCGCTGTGAAGAAATACCTCTCGCCACACCCGCTCGAAGCCAAAGCTCCTCGCTCGCCTGAGGATATCCCTCGCTCGCTCCTTCTACAACTCCCGAGGCTTCAACCCAACCGCGATCTGTCGCCGACAATCCTCATCCTCACCGGCAATACTCCAGCCCCCATGATGCGCAAAACTATATCCGCAAACGATAACGACAAGTGTATCGTATCAAAATTATTATAGGATTATAAAAACCAAGGTCGTATTAGACTCGGGGTAGTTGAATATTCTTACTTCAAAAAATCTCTATTATTTTATCAATTAAAACTTGGATTGGTTTTGCAAAGGGGGAAATAAAATGATGACTAAACGACGAGTTAAAATACTAGCACTCGATCTTCGACTCACCGCGGAATAATAATAGAAGAAATAAGAACTCTAGTCTCTTAAGAAATTTACTTCGACCGTGGAGTTTCCCGAATAAATGCACCTCTCTCGAGGATACGTTCAGCTGAGTTTAAGATGATCAACCGAACTCTCGTTCTATAATTGAAACCCCTAAAACTCACATTAACTTGGTGAACCCCTCTATTGGATTTGACTCTAATTCGGGAGATTTATGTCATCCTTTCTCAAGCGTTGCAATCATCTCTCTTTATCCATAAATGATCGATTCGAATTATGAGCCTCTCAACTACTAAATTACGAAAACATGAATGAGAATTATATATCGAAAATATAATCTCACTTCAATAAAATTAAGGATAAATCTTAAGCATTTCAAAGAAGAGAATAAGAAGATCTAAATTAATTCATGACAAGAATTATTCCTTGGATCATCTCGATTGAGTACTAATATAGATTTAGCTACTCATGGAGATGGAGGAATCGATGAAAATAAAAGAGTACATAATGAAATTGAGAATTGGATAAGAAGGAGAAAAGTCTATTTTATTGATTGCAAAATAAAAGGATTACAAGCTATTGAAATGAAAACTATAAACTACTGAATTGAAGGTACAATTGCAAGAAAGAAAGGAGTACAAGACTGCTAAAAACATGAAAATAATACAAGAAATGAAAACTTTGGCTCCCAAAAATTCATCTCCTGTGTTATAGAGGAGCTGACTTTAAATATGCTGAAATTATAGGTTACACACCCTTGGTCACACCCGTGACCAAGGGCATGTAAGGGGCGTGATCGGTGCTGGTGCGAAGAGGGCGCTTTCTGGCTTCAATGCGGGTGTTACGTGCGCGTCACGCCCTAGGTCACGCCCGTGACCTAGGGCGTGAAATATTTAAATATGGCTGCTGGAGGGAAGCTTTGGCGGGAAGGAGCGCAGGATGAGTCACGCCCGTGACTGGATGTCATGCCCTCGGTTATGCTCGTGACCGGGGGAGGGTAATTTTAAATGGCATGGCTGCTGATTTGGTATGCTGGAGGCGGGTCATGGTCGTGACCTGGGTCACGCCCTTGGTCACGCCCGTGACCTGGGGCGTGTACTTAGCAAATTTTCACAGAATGAGCCCGGGAAGGCAGAATCGAGTCTGGATCACATCTTTCGTTGTCACGCCCTTGTTCACGCCCATGACCTTGGGCGTGTACTTGCAAATTTTTCTCAAAATGCCCAGAAAACCTGAAAACGCAGAATAAGCTTAAGTTAGTTTATAGAAATAAAAAGAAATGAATTTCATGGGATAATTCATGCAATTTATACAAATTCATATTAAAAATTATTAAAATTATATTTAATGGATGAGTACAAAAGTACTCATTAAACACCCATGTTTGCCTGGAAATCTGCGACCTCTCTTCTCCAGCCAGGAAGAACCCTTCTAGCGGTCTCAGTTTTGTGAGACCGCCTAGATCGCCCACTCTCCCTCCGGTGTTTTCTCGAAGGCGCGAGCGATCATTCCCCCGTCAGATCGCCAGACCGCGCGGTCTGGTCCCTTTTTCATTTTTGTTATTAGCACCCCCTTTCCTCTGCCTCGGTTCTCCTGTACCCCGAGGCAGCCCATAATTTTTGGATCTGCCCTTTGGGCAGCCTCCGCATCTATAAATAGAGGGGTAGGGGTACCTGAAAAAGGACTTTTGCTTCGAGCCTCCGGCTTAAAACCTGTGTAAGCGATCTCAAATTCTGTCACTTTTCTACCTCTCACCCTAGCCTGTTTTAGACTCCCCTCTGTAATCCTTTTTTGAGATTAATCAAATGAGTTTCCCTCAGAGATCTCTTCTCTAACATTATTCATCCTAAGTAACATGCACTCCGTAGTTCCTTCCCCCTTTCTTCTAGTGTGAGTCCTGGAGGTACATTTTTTGTACCAACAGAACGAACACGCGACCTTCAGAATCAGAGTGTTTATGTGAAATCAGTGGATTTTCATGATGTCAGATCGTAGGCATAGTTCTCGCCGGTCTCCCAGTGGTTGCCCCTCGAACCATCCGACCTCCTTGGAAGATTTGGATCACCGTTTTGAGCGCTGCATCGAGCAAGCTCTTCGATAGGCCGTCCGAGCTCACCGAGAGACCGCTCAGGCTCAGCAAGAGTCTGCCAGGCAGTTTGAAGTTCTAAGTCAGACCCTAGTCGCGATCTCTCAAAGGCCTCTCCCCCAACCAAGTCAGACAACCACCCCTGACAACTTGGCTAGAGTTCACCCTTTCAATCAGGCAACCTGCCAGCCCGCAGTTCCCGTGTGACCTCAAGGTAAGGAGTTTGCAGCTCACAGAGATTTTTTTCAGAACAGCAGCTCAGGGACCTCCTGCTCATGCCCTGAATTTTCAGGAGGATTATGCCAATCCTCCATCCCCTGCTTTTGCCTTTTCTGCTCCTTTCGACGTTGTTAAACTGGAGGAGCCTTCCCCCTTTACCGATAGAGTTCGTTGGGAGTCGATTCCCAACGGCTTCAGGGAACCCCGTCTGCCCATGTTCACATGGGAGAGTGACCCAATTTCCCATCTTCAATCTTTTGAGACCGATGTGGCTCTAAGGACTCTATATGATGTCGTGAAGTGTAAGCTATATTGATCACTTCCTTCGATGGGCAAGCCCAGGAGTGGTTTTATAAGTTGCCTTCCCAATCCATCCCGAGCTTCGCCATCCTGAGGCACGAACTTCTTTTGAGGTTTGCAACCTCTAAGAAGAGGAAGAGTGGCCCTGCAGCCCTCTTTAAGATCAAGCAGGGAGAAGGCGAGACTTTAGCTCGCTTTATTGATCGGTTTCAGAAGGAAATTCTCGGGATAAGGGATGTTGATCCCTCTCTCTACATGGTGGCCCTGATCAATGGCTTGCAAGAGGGACCTCTCAAGTTTGAGGTCACGTCTAGGGAGCCCAGCTCGTATCAAGAGCTTATTAGTATTTCCAACTGCCACATAGAGGGGGAGATCAACAACCCTGTCTATGTTGCTAATCTGACGAGCAAAGCCATCCAGAAAGGTTTGGCAGGTTTTTATCCAGCCCCACGATCATCCAAACCGCCTCGCCAGGAGTCCCAGCCTTTTTATCAGAATGGAAGGAATTCCCGTCACTATCGCCCTCGTTAGGGAACTCAACAGTTCCAGCCTGAAGGGTCCTCGCTGCCAACCCCGGCTGCCCCAATTCAGCAATCCACACCAGTTCACCAGATCCAATATTCTCAGCCACTTCTGCCAACCCCTTCTTAGCCATTTTTCAATGATTCTAAAGAATAATTCACCAACCTCTGCATCTCTATGAGTGAGGTAGTCCAAGTTCTTCAAAAGCAGCCCTTTTACAAAAGGCCTGCTCCGATCACCTCTGACACAAGAACCAGAAATCCAGCTCTTTATTGTGAACATCATAGGGAAATAGGCCATATGACCGAGAATTGCATAGCTCTCCGCCTGCTAGTATAGAAGCTCTTGAGAGAAGGAAAATTCAAAGACTTGTTCCAGAAGGTGTATCCTTCTAAAGCCTCAACCTCCATGTGTAAGGAGGTAGCATAAGTGCTCTGGGAATGCGAAGAAGTGGATGATGTTGGCTCTCTCGGCAACATAGGATATCCAGGTGAATGCATAGAGGCAAATGACGAAGGTACTTTATGTAATCTCTTTTGCATTCATGGAGGTGCAGGACTTGAATCTTCCCGGAAGCCTAGTCTCGCAAGAGTCTATCAATCTGAGGTTGCAGCTACCTCCTCTTCTGCTCCAGTTCAAGGAACGGTCACCTTTGGGTAGGAAGACCTCTCCCTAACCGCCAACCCTTTCAATGACGCAGTCATTATCAAGGCGGTAATCGAAAATTATACCGTGGACAAGATCTTAGTGGACACTGGGAGCTCAATTAATGTCCTCTTTAAGCCTGCTTTCGAGGCACTGAAAACCGAGAAATTTCTTCTCTCGGCTGAAGGACCGCTCTATGGTTTCTCAGGAGAGAAAAAGAAGGTGGAAGTAGTTGTTACCCTCTCCGTGACACTAGCGGGAATAGTAAAATCGGTAAAATTCATAGTCGTTGAAGCCCCGAGCAGCTACAACACAATTTTTGGAAGGCCGGTCCTGAACGAATATCAAGCAATAATTTTGACCTATCATCAGGCTGTGAAGTTTGCTTTGAATGGCAAGCAATATCGGATCAGGAGCGATCCAAGGAAGACTAGAGAATGTTATGTCAGGACAGTTAATGTGATTGAATCATCTCCTCTTCAGGTAATTGATATCTCCTCAATACCTCAAATTCCTGATCAAGTCCAAGTGGCAGAAGAGACGGAAGAAGAAGACGCATGATATGGAGCTCACTTGGAACTTGCCCAAGCAATTCAAGCCGTACTAATCAGCAAAGATGATAAGAGCAAGATGCTTTCGATCAACGTTGAATTGCCCAAAGCTGATAAGGATCAACTTATCTCTTGCCTTCTGAAGAACTTGGATGTCTTCGCCTAGTCAGCGGATGATATGCCAGGAGTTGATCTAGATGTTTCCTACCACCACCTCAACATTTATCCTAACTTCACCACCATCAAGAAAAGGAAAAGAGCAGTGGCAGAGACTCTCGCTCAACCAATCTGGGAGGAGGTGGAGAAATTGTTAAAGGCAAAATTTGTTCAGGAGATTCAATACCCAGAATGGGTATCAAATGTTGTAATGGTCAAAAAGGCCGGTGGGAAGTGGCATATGTGTGTAGACTTCACCAAACTTAATAAATCTTGCTCCAAAGATTGCTACCCCTTGCCTCAAATAGATTCTTTAGTTGATTCGGCGGTGGGGTTTTCCTTCATGAGTTTTTTGGATGCGTTTTCCGGCTATCATCAAATAAGAATGCACAAGCCCGACATTCCTCATACCTCATTCATCACGAATGATGGGTGTTTTGTTATCTCGTAATGCCTTTTGGGCTAAAGAATGCCGGTGCAACTTATCAGAAAATGATGGATACTGTTTTTAAAGTCCAGAAAGGGAGAAATCTTGAAGTTTATGTCGATGATCTTTTAATCAAAAGCAAGCTTTTCTCAACTCACCTTAGCGACTTAAGTGAAACATTTGCAACCCTCCAAAATTTCAATATGAGATTAAACCCGTTGAAGTGTGTTTTCGTGGCTAGGGAAAATTCCTTAGGCATCTCCTTACTCCGGAAGGGTTAGAACCGAACCCCGATAAGGTAAAAGCTATCTTGGAAATGTCATCTCCCAAGACCCCTAAGGAAGTTCAACAGCTGGGTGGGAGGATGGCAGGTTTGATCCATTTTATCTCCCGCTCCGGAGATAAAAGTATTCCTTTTTTCAAGACTCTCCGTGGAGGGGCCAAGTTTTAATGGACAAAGGAGTGTGATGATGCCTTCAATCAGCTCAAGAAGTAGCTGACATCAACTCCCTTGCTCCAGAGCCCCAGGGAAGGAGAGGACATCTTTATATATCTCAGAGTTGGTTCTGATACCATAAGTTCGGTCTTGGTCAGGGAAGAAAAGAAGAAACAGTTTCTAGTTTACTACGTAAGCAAAATTCTGAAGAGTGCAGAAACCCGGTACCCAATTCTTGAAAAGTTAGCCCTAATGCTCGTGACCTCAGCACGAAGGTTGAGGCCTTATTTCCAAGCCCATACAATTTAAGTCGTCATCGATCTCCCATTGAAAAATGTTCTAGAAAAGCCGGAGCATTCAGGAAGATTGGCGAAGTGGGCAAAAGAGCTCAACGAATTTGATATCTGCTACGTTCCAAGAGTAGCAATCAAAGCTCATGCACTAGCGGATTTCATAATTGATGTAAAGGAGGCTAATTCAGAAAAGGAGCTCAAAACCCCTCTCTCTTAGACGATGTTCGTTGATGGAGCCTCAGGGAAAAATTCCTCCAGAGCTGGAGTTATTTTGATCAATCCAAATGGAGTTAGATTGGATCTGGCTTTGAAGTTTTATTTTCCAACAACAAATAATCAAGCGGAATATGAAGCTTTGCTCGCCGGTCTCAGATTTGC
Organism: Dactylorhiza incarnata; assembly: GCA_033032865.1. Taxonomy (NCBI): domain Eukaryota; kingdom Viridiplantae; phylum Streptophyta; class Magnoliopsida; order Asparagales; family Orchidaceae; genus Dactylorhiza; species Dactylorhiza incarnata. Next base: position 13,008,130 of record JAWHQI010000015.1, read on the forward strand.
ACAAGAATTGGGAATCGAAGATGTTCAAGTCAAAACAGACTCTCTCATAATGGCATCTCAAGTAAATGGAAGTTTCAAGACCAGAGATCACATTTTGAGGCAGTGCCAAGCTCTAGTAAGAATTGAGATAGGCAGGTTCAAGAGATTTGCGATCCAGCATATTCCGAGAGAAGAGAATAAAGAAGCAGATGAGCTAGCAAAGTTTGGTCTCCTTTCGGGAGGAACTACCTCGGAATTATTTCATCCAGCCATCGAGGAGGGAGAGGTTAGGCAGATAGATCAACGTCCGTCTTGGATGGACCCTTTCGTACTCTACTTCTCGACTGGAGAATTTCACTCCATGGTAAAAGATAGAAAAAGGTTTAAACTTATAGCAGCCTATTATTATCTTGTTGCAGGATTTCTTTACAGGAAAACCTTTCTTTTGCCTCTTGACCGATGTGTTTCTGAGGAAGAATTTCCAACTATCCTTCAAGAGGTTTATTCGGGAGAATGTAGTAGTCATTCAGGATCTATAACCTTGGAAAAAAGGATTCTAAGGCAAGGATATTTTTGGCCTCAAATGAGGAAGGATGCAGAAAAATTTGCAAAGAGATGTGTTCAATGCCAGAAGTTTGCCCCTCTTCAGCATCAGCCAGCTCAACAGCTAAGGTCAATATCCACCCCATGGCCATTTGCGGTTTGGGGAATGGATTTGATTGGGCCTTTTCCTTTGGCAAGTGGGCAGCACAGATTCATTCTTGTAATTATTGATTATTTCAGCAAGTGGATTGAAGCAAAAATGTTGGCAAAGACTACTGCCCAAATAGTAAGGAATTTTATTTGGGGGGAGATAGTTTGTAGACACGGAATTCTCATGGAAATCATCACAGATAATGGTCCACAATTCAATAATTCAAGTCTTATAAATTTCTGTGATCAAATCGGCACTGAGTTGCAATTTGCCTCTGTACATCATCCTCGGAGTAATGGTCCGGTAGAAGCTGCCAATAAACTCGTAATCAACCTCCTGAAGAAAAAAGTGGAGAATCGCAGGGATAATTGGGCGGAACAATTACCTTCAGTATTATGGGCCTTGAGGACAACTCCAACTTTAGCTACTGGGGAGACACCTTTCAAATTATCGCATGGCTCAGAAGCTCTCATCCCTGTTGAATTCCAAGTAAATAGTCCAAGAGTATTACTATCTAAACAACATGAGGATAACTGGATGGAAGAAAATGATGAGGAGTTGAAATGCAGCCTTGATCTCATTGAAGAACTAAGGGATACAGCAACTATCAATAAAGAAGAAGTGAAAAGGAGAATGGCCAGATATTTCGACAAAAATGTAAGAGTTAAGGACTTTGTTGTTGGAGACCTAGTCCTCAAGAAAGTTGACGCAGCAGCAAGATCTGGCACAGTTGGGAAGCTTAATCCGAACTGGACAGGGCCATTCATTATTAATGAAGCTCTCAAGAATGGAGCCTATCATCTCCAATCTTTTTAAGGAGAGGATTTATCTCACACTTGGAGTGGAGAATTTAAAAAATTTGAGATTCGGAGTTGATGTAAAAAATGCGGAACACTTCACAAACTTTCCACAAGTGTAGCAACACAATGGCAATGGGAAGACCGAATAGTGCTTTGGCATTAACTATCTCTTTACAATTCGAGGTATACATGGTGAGACATGATTCCTAAGAATCACAGAGGAGATAAGCACAAAACACAAAAAATATAAGCTGTCAATGACCTGACAAACGGAGATCGCCAGACCGCACGAACAGACAAGTCGTGCGGTTAACTCCTGAGACTGCGCGAACAGAGCAGACCGCACCTGTCATCCCGCAACCACAGACCGTTCGACCTGCTTCTTATTCAACTGCTGAAAAAACAAACTGTTTGCACTTCTTGATCGCCCAGACCGCACAGTCTTAAGATCACAGAAGAACTCGCGAACACTTGACAAAGAAACTGCTTCCTGCTGCAGACCGCAACTCAAGATTGCCTGGCCACCTAAGACCGCCTGATCAACTGAGTTTGCTGCACAGTCCAAGAACACCTAAACACAGTCTGCTCGGATTGGTTTATTCAAAGCTAGAAGAAGGGAGAAAGCTGACCGCAAGCTGCTAGTCGCTAACCTGCGAACAAACAAACTGGTCAGACAAAATCTCAGACCGCGTGACCTTAAAATTAGACCGGCACAATCAAGCCAACTTTGGTTCTTACAGTTCTCATTGTTAATGATGGGCTCTGCACCCCTATTTATAGGCGAGTAGACGGAAGTCGTCACCGCACAAACCGGGATACATTAATCTCCCACCAACCCGCATGCGGTCTCGCAAAGCAGACCGCCCGAGCATAGCAAAGCTTACAGCTCCCTTATTGAACCATACGGTTATATACAAACTGCCTGATTACTGCAGTCTCCCAAAACAGACCGACCCGGTCTTTATTTCTAAAGCAAAACACTTCTTCAGTAACCCAGACCGACTAGAACAAGTCGTCAGACCGCCCGGTCACTGCAAGAAGGCAGACCTACTTGAACATCTGGCTGACTTGAAAAATTTGCCAGAACAACCCGCGTAAGCCGCCCGGACACTTTGCGATCTCCCAGATCAGACCTCCAAGAACAGATCGCCTGAGACAAACCGACCAGAATAACTGCGCAGACCGCGCAGTCTCTGCGGTCTCAGATCTGCAGACCGCCCAGCACCTTTCCACGTCCACTTCAAAAATTTAACAGAGATGACCTCAAGCGTTTCTTTTCTTGAAACTTGTATATTTTTTTGTCCATTCTTTCTTCCTTTCTTTTTGAAAGCATAACGATAATGTGGATGTAAACTCATACTTCATGCATATTAGAAAGAAAACCTTGAGATATTTTATCTAACTATTAAAGGCTAAGGTCCTGCCAAGAGAGGTATCGACGGATCCTACTTCATTCCCCCTCGACTTGAAGCTAGAGTAGTAAAATCTGCCAGGACCACAGGAAGCGGGGAGATTTCGCATCTGTGTAGCAGTGGCTCATCAAGCTCGTGCGGAGGAACTTTAGGATGTCGGGTCCTAGCTGACATCTGACGCACCTTTATGTTAGGTGAGGTTTTAGGTGAATGTTCAGCTCTGTCATGCATTGTATAAAGACATCGTTACAATCTTGATGATCTTTCCGGGGAAAGCAATGTCAGTGTAACCTCCATGGTATGACCACACCTGCCCTATGGATGATCTTGTTTTGTGACCTTTGAATGCTCATTGGTATGAGGATATCCAAGAAGAGGATGGTTGTATGATGTGGTCTTAAGAAGTCTTTTGGGGAAAGCAATGTCAGTATGGCCTCCGCGGCATAACCACACCTTCCATTTTTTGATCATCTTGAGCTGGTTTTCTCTTTCCTGAAGATACTAGAATTGTGATGGTCTCTTAAGGAAAGCAATGCTGGAATGGTCGCACCTACCCTTTAGATCATTACATATTATCTCCATCAAGCTCTTATTATAAGGGGGTGGTAGGAAGTTTTTGAAGACCGCCGGTCTCAATGTTGGATAGTGTTGAGCGTGGGACGGTATGAAGTTTTTGAAGACCGCCGATCTCAACGATTGCATAGTGTGGAGTGTGGGACGGTCTGAAGCAATTGAGACCGCCGCCTAAAAGCTTCTATACCTTATTAAATTTTCAAATGACCAAGTTTTACAACATGTTTTATGTTTATAAGCCAAGGAAGAGACTGTCTGAATTATTGGAAGATCGTCATTCAAGTTCTCATTAAAGGTTATTTAGGGATCGCATGGATTTTGACTTTTATCTCTAGAAGATCGTATGAATTCAAGGCCATCAGTTTAAAAAAAGGTAGCCTGTGAAATGTTGAAGATTGCGTCTTATATTTATTAATTTGAGAATCAGCATCAATAAATTATCACTTTTATTCTTGACAGATATCCAAGGCCAAAGATCGCCAAAGGGATAAGCGGCCTCGTGAAGATAAATTAAAGCCAGAGACCGTCTGGCATAAGCGATCTTGTTCATCCTCCACGACCTCATGATCGCATTCTTGTTTAACCAAAATTATTATCTACCTTCATATAAACTGGTCTGAAAAAATAAAGATTGTGGCTTCAACCTATTCATCTTATAAGTATGGGAGGTCGCTGGCTGTCGTAAGAAGATATTTTCAAAATATCCAAGGGATGGCCTGGAGAATTAAAAATCGTGGACTATCCACTACGAAAGGGCTGTATTTCTCTAAGGAGCGGTCTCAACCGTGATAAATCATATCTTACGATTCTTGCTAAAAGTTATTAAGTAGTATCTACAAATTAAGGATATCTTGACAAGATCTTAAAGACCGTAGACCGCAAATCTAATAAGCGGTCTCGTATAGGTATTTTATAGCCAGAGACCGCCAGTATTAACAGATCTTACCCATCTTCAGCTCTCGTGATTTCATTCTTGCTTAATTAAAACTGATATCACCTCCCGGTAACGCGATCTGGGAAGTATGAGGTCGCGCTTATTGAATCACTCAATATGAAATGCATAAGGTAATTATACTGAGCTAGGTAACATCTAGGGCATTGAGATTGAATGCCAGTTGTCATTATAACAAGATCGCGAATAGTATAATCGACATTTAAAAGAAAAATACAAGGAAAAATACTTATTCACAGAGAAGACAAAGGTATATCAAATTTCTATTTCTTCTATTTCATTGTCCATTACATCAGATCGCGCAGCCACAAAATCCGCAGAATGCAAGAAGTCAAAAATTACAACTAGAACTATTTGCTTCTTGATCTTTTGGGAGACCGCTCATCATTTGAAGAAGAACCGGTCTCCTCTGAAGACTCTCCTGAATCTCCGGGAGGAAATTTAGATCCCGAGCTCGAGTCACCGACAGAGCTTGTATCATTTCCAACAACATACTGGTTGCCGCTCGCTTCATCAGCATTCCCTTCAATATCAACATCTGCTTCCTCTTCTTCTCCCTCAGTGGCGGCCTCATCAGTCGTGATGAACTATTCATCAATTACTCTCGTAGCATTAGGGAAAAGATCGATAAATTTGATATCTTTAAAATCTTCAGTAAGACCGCCGCGGTCTCTAAGTTCTGAGATCACCTGCTCCGCGGTCTCTTTTATATGTTTCATAAGGGCATTCTAGAATTCGGGATTTTCTGGATCATATGCTGCTTCATTTGATTGCTGCAAAAGAAAATTATTAGATCACGCGGTCACATAAAAGAAGCTAATTACCTCAAGTAAAAGTTCTCACTTTATGCTCCTCATGCAGGATCTCGAATTCTTTCAGGGCTCTTCGCAAAGAGCGCCCCATGTGGTGATACAAGATCGTGCTCCTGGCGGTCGCTTGAGCGCAGGCGTCAGGAAGAATTTTGGTCTCAAAATTATATGCTTCCTGGAGATTTTTCTTCCCATATAAGGCCGAGATGACCGCAAAGGCATGACGAGATAATTTTACGCTCCAAAGAGGGAGATCGGTGGACACCTTCACGGATTTCCCTTTGGCACGCCATCTGAGAAGGGGTTTTCCCTTGATATCCTTTTGTTTCTTCATAAAACCAGCCATAGAAAATTGATCGTTGGCGGTCTCAGATGTATTACCAAGCCTAGCGGTCTCACGATCTTCTTCCTTTCGCTTTCTTCTTTCCCTCTGAGTGAGCGCCTCTTCAGCTGGTTCCACCAGGTTGGCTGTAGGGATCGCAAAGGTCATTGAAAAAGGAAAGTGTTAAAAAATCAAGAAGCTATGGAAAGGACACATGAGATCGCAGGGAAGGCACTCACTTTCTTCCGAAGGAATCTCAGCGATCAGGCCAGATCGCCAGATAATGGAGAAGGTCCAATCTCTTGCCCGCTAGAAAGGCCAGAATGTTCAGCTCCTCTTTTGAGATTGCCTTGTTTTTTCTAAAGACGCCTTCTGCTCTCGGTGATGGCCAGCTGCTGAGACCGCTGAGGTCGCCTTCAAAAATAAGGAACCTTTTCGTCCAGAAAGGAACTTTATTCAGAAGATTCAAAATTTTTACTCCTTCGCAAGAAAAATAAACTAATCCCTTGAACTCTTCTTTCTTTTGTCCCTCTTTCAGTATTTTGCAGTAAAAGTCGCGCGGAAAAGTGCCATAGTAAATTTAATTATTTCCGATCTCAAGTAATTTATGAAGACATTGATGAGACCGATCGAATTCGGAGGCAGCTGAGCGAGCACAAATACGTAGTACTCCATTACCTCAAGAATTTCCCAAGGAAGTGGGAGTTTCAGCCCATGATCAAAGTGATCGATGGGAATGACGAATTTGTTCTCCCCTCCAAAATTCAATCCTTCACCCTCTTTCAGCTGTCTCACCACGATCTGGTTGTGGACCATATACATTGATAGGAAAGACATGTATTCATCCTTGGAAAGATGGCTTGGTTTATGATCAACCTCCCAGAAGACTTCGGCAGAGGAAGCTCGCGCGGACACCATAATGGGAGTTCTATGAGGCCACTGCTTAGGGTGCATTCGAAAAGTATGAAATGAAAAATCAAAGGCCAGCTATTTATAGGAGTCCAAGGATAATTTCGTAATTATGATTTTTTCCGAGACCGCCCAGTAAAATCGCTCAGACTGATGGAATACCTGCATAAGATTAAGAATGTCGCTATATTTCCAGTCTCATTAAAGATAGAGACTGCGAAATCCCAGAGCATGACAAGTATATGAATAAAAGAAAAACAAACAACACACAATAATAGGAGATCGGCATCATAGCATCATAGAGATCGCATAAATGGAAATTATTGTCACCACATATATTACAACACATTTAAATTGTTCAAGTTTTTGAGAGTTCAAGATCGCGTGAAGAATTAATCTATCTCCTATTCGAATGCTTTCTCCTTACAAAAGGTGCAATATCTTGCATCTCATTCACAGCGGTCAGAACAGACGCCAGGCTATGATTAGTAGACATTGCAGCTCGGTGGATTTTTGACATTTCTTTGTCCACCTGCTCCATAGGGATAACCATGATTTCTGAAGCCAGTCTCTCCTCCGCATGATCGCCAGTAGTCACCGGCCTCATCGTCATCTTTGCAGGACCGCCCCTCAGTATGGCAACCTCAGCGGACAGAGTTGCGGCTTTTCCCTTGTAATACTCAGCATCCTTCTCAGCTTTCTGAAGTGCCCGAACGAGCTCGGCATTCTTCTGGTCGCACTCCTCGTGAACTCATATTTCATTATCCCGCAAACTTTCTTCAAAATCAGCGGTCTGAACCCGGAGCTGGTCGTCTCGAGCACGAAGTTGATCATTTTGTGATCGCTCTTGAATCAGCATGGAGCGAACATCCTCAAACATTGGCTTGATGTTGTCAGCGAGATTAGCTGGGACCACCTTCTCTTGAGGAAGGAGCTCTGCTTCCTCTAGAATCTCTGCGACCTCATCAGCTGCGATCAAAAAAATTCTATAGTTAGCTCAACTACAAACAGTTCAAAGATAAAAGTTTTCACGTAAAAGAAAATACTTGGAAAGTAATCAAGACCGCAGTCATGTATGGTACTTTCGATATCTTTTGTGACCGCTGGCTCTGCGGTCAGCAAAAGGCGGTCTGATCCCCTTAGGCGCTGAAGGTTCATTTTTTCCAGTTCTCTCTTTTGCGATTTCTCTCCTTCTTTTCTCCTACTTTTCAGCCCTGCGTTGCTAACAAGAATGTCATATGTTTCAATGATGACGATCTCATGCCTTTTCTCTGGAGATCTAGGTCGAACAGCAGGTAGGGGAAGGAATTCAAATGATTTTGCAGCCTTCGTTATCTTACCAGTCCGCAAGGCAGAGACAGCTGATGCGCGATCTGCCACTGCTTTGATTATTTTGTCAGCCTGAGCAGCAGAGGGGTTCTCCAGACCTCCAGAAAGTGCGGCTTTCTCCTTTTCAATTTGACGAGCTCTCTCCTCATCAAAATTCTTTTTCTTCTTCTCTGCAGCGAGCAGAGCGGCCTTCTTCTCCTCTTCTTTCTTCTTCTCTGCAGCCAGCAGAGCGGCCTTTTCTCCTCTTCTTTTTTCTTCTCTGAGGTGAGCAGAGCAGCACTCTTCTCTTCCTCTTTCTTTTCTGCAGCTCGCGCTTCTCTCTCATTCTTTTCCTTCTCTTCCTTCTCGGCTTCCGCCTTTAATCTGGCCGCCTCTGCAGCGGTCTCCTTCTCCCTTTCAGCGATCTCTTTTTCTATGGCAACCTCCCGGAGACATTCAGATTCAAAAGGGTCTATCACCTGCAAGATCGAACAAGAGAGGTCGTTAGAATAATCTTCACCAAGATAAGCAATCAACTCGGAGTCCGCTTCTCTTGAAGAAGCTGAGATCGCAGAAGGGAAATGGAGACCAACCTCACTACTAGTCATCTCAGGAGCATCCTCAGGATGTTTAAGACCGCTGCTCCCAAGAAGAGTGATCGCCTCTGGAGCGATCACATCCTAACTTCCTTCATTTTTCTTTTTCTTGGCAGGTTTAGCAGAAGATCTTGAGTTCTTTCTCTTTTTTGTCTTCGCGGCATCTTCAGAATCAGCAATCTTCTGCTTAATTTTCTCAGCCTCAATCTTCTTCTCACGCATGCCAGCCAGAATAGCTTCAGTTGAAGCGGTCTCACCAGATGCGACAGCGGTCTGATTAAGGACCTCAATGATTTTCTAGCAATAAAAAGGAATAGACAAATCAGGGAAGTTCAGCACGGGAGGACACGCGGAACTACTCGACAAATCAATGACGGTAGAGACTGGCAAAACCGTGTTCTCCGGCAGGTCGGGTTATTTATTTGGGGAAGATCGAGCGGTCTCCTTCGATGTGTCCGCCTTATCCAGAGCCTATGAAACCTTATCCATTTTCTTCTTCTAGCTAGCTTCCTCCTTTTTCTTTAGGGAAGCCAATCCTGGAGATCGTTGTTGGATCTGTAGGCGCCCTTAGAGGGGGTGAACAAGGGTTTTAAAATTTCAAAGATTATGAGAGAAAATAATTCTCAGATACTACCGCCTGTGGTAGTGTTAACGCTCGGCGTTAGCAACAGTGAGAATACTTTTACGTTTGAACAATGAAAATCACAGAGTACGACTCAGAGATGAAACAATAAACATATATTCATTAATCATTAACTGGAACTAAATACGATTACAAAACTTTTCCCAATAACGCTTGGAAAGAGGCGACCAATGAAAACTCTTTTTGTTTTCTATACCGACCCTTCTCCCAAGGACCGTTGGCTTTAGCCTATCTCTCCCTAGACAAGGCCTCAAGCTGCTCTAGCCCTTCCCTCACTGGAAAGGCCTCAAGCACTCCCTAGATCTACAGCCTAGACCAAGTCGCCAACACGAGGCACATTTCACCCTAGTCCCCGCAAGGCCCTAGTCGTTGTGTGGCGAATTTCTCTACCAAATAAAAGTTATGAAGATTACAATTTGAAAAGTAAAACAAGACAAGAACTAAAACTCCCTCAACAAGAAGAACTTGATGTAGATGAAGATGCGATCATATCGGTCTTCAAGTTCTTTTGCATTCCCGAAGCGTTGATGGAGTTCTTTTTGGCTGCTTCTAAAGGTTCACTCGAGTGCTCTGAAAGTAAAGCTCCAATAACTTCTGTAACAGCAAAGCTTAATGGAGGAAGCACCGCTCTTTAAAAAGATTCGTCAGCTACCGCCTGCGCTAGTACTACCGCCCCGCGATAGTGACACGACGCGCACACGGATCATGGCAGTTAAGGCAACTTCTGAGCGCAAACGGTTGTGGCAGCCTAGCGCACCGCGGCAACACTATCGCCCCGCGATAGTGCGATTTCCTTCCTTCAGTCAATATCTCTTTCCAAATTTGCCCCTCAATCAACTACAGACAGGATGTTTCCAAAAGCTACCGCCGGGCGTTAGACCTAGCGCGTTGCGATAGTACTTGCCAAACAGAGCGACCCGTCGACATTCCTTTTTCTCCACTTTCCTTTATGTCAATTGATTCCATATATGCTAACGCCAGCGTCAGTGCTAATGCTCCGCGGTAGAGCACAATTCTTTTCGTCGGACAGCATCTTTGTCGAACCGGCCTTATATTTCGTCGATCAAATTTTCGTCGAACGGGATTCTGCTTTCGTCGATCGCAAATTCGTCGAACGCAGTGATAAGCATTTCGTCGAGCCCAGCCTTCATTTTGTCGATTGAATATTGTTGCCAGCGGTAGTTCTAGTGCCCCGCGGTAAAGCATGCATTTCGTCGAGCACCGTGGTAGAGCATACAGTTCGTTGAACACAGGTTTCATTTTGTCGAGCGCCAGTTCGTCGAACGCAGCATCCATTTCGTCGAACGCAGCATCCATTTCGTCGAACGCAGGTTTCCTTCTCAGCGGTTTCTTCTCAGCGGTTGTTAGCACTAGCGGTAGGCTTAACGTGGCGCGGTAGAGCTTTCAGATCTTCTCAGTGGTTTCGTCTAAGCTGTTTCGTCTCAGCGGTTCGTTAGTACTAGCGCCAGCGGTAAAATTAACGCGGCACGGTAGCAACAATACACAGCACCATGGAGATTTGAAAGCACAGAATCCTACATACTATAAACACAAAACAAGTATGATCAAATACAATAGGATTTGTTATTGTCAAACCAAGAGATACTGAAAGCATGTTCCAACAAACTCCCCCTTTTGATGATTACAAATCCCCTTAGAAAGAAATAATACAATTGATTGGAATTTGTGTTTATAATAGAGATAAGCATGAGATGTAAGACATGTGCATATGCTCCCCCTAAATGAATGCTCCCCCTACAACAAATCTTCCTATGAACTTAACTCCCCAAACATGTTAATTTCTTTCAAATTTATTCTCCCCTTTTTGGTATTATCAAAAGAGGGTGGAGAGGAAGGCCAACAAAAAGTGTGTAATTACTGTGTAGAGAGGGAATGAGCATGAAAATAGGTAAACACTAAGAAAAAAAAAATAGAATAGATAGGAGTGAAAAGAGAAGGTGAAGAAATTGTCATAAAAGAACCACTTGTTGGGAAAAACGTATTCATGATCGGGCATACAAGTAGTAAGGAGGTGGAAAGCATGACGAAATATGTTTTAAGTGAACATCATTATAGGAATTGAGAAGCATAGTAGATGATGAAAAATTGTAGATATAACAAAATAGATGTTGTAGCATTTTAAGTACACAAAATAATTTCATTTTTAACATAGCCATACACTAGTTTGAAAGGTATGCAATACATAGTTCTCATGACGTAGCGGAAAAAATATGTAAGCATGATATAAGTTATCAAGACAAGATAGAAGAATACAATGTTCAAAATTTAGAATCAAGTACACTTATACATTGTAATGGTCATGCAAAGCTATCTAGTGCATTTACTTAAGAGTTTAGAGAATACATGTAGATATGCAATAGACTCCAATGCTCATGAGTAGATGGCTTACAAGTGATAATGATGTGTACAAAATAGTGTTTTTTGAAAAAAGTATACATATGAGTTAATCAACACACATGACATGTATAATGGAATAAACACAATATTATTGAACAAGTGTTTTTAGAGTTACCTCTTCCCACAAAGCTATATAAATTATTCAATGCACATAGTAAAATAGTACAACTACCAAGGTGCTCTGCACACACAATGCTTATTAAGACTTATCAGGGTGCAAAGTAGTGCTTGGGGAATCACAATTATTATTTTGAATTTTATTTATTTGTGATTCGGTGTACAAGAAGAAGTATGAAAAAAAATGTTTGCGACAAGGCACTTTACAATTCTCTCCAAGGTGCTCAACCTCACAATGCTCATTAAGACTTATCAGGAGAGTGAGTAGTGCTTGGTGGAGTTATCTTTGTCAATTATTCATTTGAATTTGTTTGCTTAATGACAATGGTCTCCGAATTCACTTGTATGTGCAAACAAAAAAGTTTTTTTGAAAAGACACACTTCTTCAAAGATAGGTGCATGAAAAAGATTTTAACATATGGTGAAGGTAAAACTAAGCATGTAAGAGAAGATTAAATGCATATGTATTTTGTCAAAAAGTGTGAGTGAAACAAAATCATTAGCAAATATAAGCCATTTACTCATACATAGAGGCACGCTATGCAAAACTACACATGATTTATATAATCAATTTCAAAGCACACATAAGATAATGATCAAGGCATGATACAAAAACAATGTTATTAAGATACTTGAACGAGAGAATGAAACATTGTATACTAGACTTGGCAAGATAAACTATATCATCCTTGAAACGTTGAGAAATTACATCAGTGTTTATAAATTGTAAGTTTTCAAAAACCAAAAATAAAACAAATAAAAAGCATATTTGTGATTGGATTTTGATTTTTCTTACTATTTTTTTGTGTTTTTGGAATTTTAAAAGAGAATAGCAGAAACTAAAAAATAAAAATGAAAAAGAGACTGGAAAAACAGAAGTATCCAGTACCGCCAGCGGTACCCAGCTATCGCCGGGCGGCAGTGACAGAGCTACAAATTTTGGGAAAACGTGAAATTTTTCAGAATTTGTCTTTTGAATAAATTTGTGCAGATTTGTGACAATGTAGTTCAGCAAAGAAATCAGACATATGTATACATAAATAATGTGGATATTGCAAGTTCATGCTAGAATGTCCAAAACCCCTAGTTCTAGTCTAAGTAGATGAAATCGTGAATCAGGTAGTGGCTTTGTAAAGATGTCCGCAAGTTGAGATTCAGTTCCTATGAAGTTTACATGAACGTGTTCCTTTTTGATGTGATCCCGAATGAAGTGGTGTCTTATGTCAATGTGTTTAGATCGTGAGTGATGAACGAGGTTGTTTGTTAAGTCAATAGCACTCTTGTTGTCACACTTAAGTTCAATATTAGTTAAATGAACACCAAAGTCTTCTAAGGTTTGTGTCATCCATAATGCTGGGCGCAACAACTTCCTAGTGCGATATATTCTGCCTCGGTGGTGGAGAGGGCAACAGAATTTTGTTTTCTACTTGACCATGCAACTAGAGAAGTACCTAAGAAGTGACATGTACCACTAGTGTTTTTCCTATCTAGGGAACAACCCGCGTAATCATAATCGGAATACCCATGCAAGAGAAAAGAATCATTATTTGGATACCAAAGTCCTAATTTTGATGTGCCTATTAAATATCGAAAAAATCATTTCACCGCTTTTAAATAAGATTCTTTTGGATTTGCTTGAAATCTAGCGCATAAGCATACGACAAACATGATATCGGGTCTAGATGCACTAAGGTATAATAAGGATCCAATCATTCCTCTATATAAAGTTTGATCAATTGAAATTCCGGCTTCATCTTTTCCTAATTTTAGTGATGCGCTCATTGGAGTACTAGCTTGTTTTAAATTTTCAAAGCCAAAACGTTGTAGCATATCATGGACATATTTGGATTGACAAATAAAAATTCCATCATTTCTTTCCGTTATTTGAAATCCTAAAAAGTATGTTAGTTCACCCACTAGACTCATTTCAAATTCATTTTGCATCACTTGAATAACTTCTTTACACAACTCTTCATTAGTGGCTCCAAAAATAATATCGTCAACGTATATTTGTAAAATAATCAAATCATTATCATAGTGCTTAATGAAGAGCATGTTATCGGCACTACCCATTTTATAACCGTGCTTTAATAAAAAGGATGTTAAGCGTTCATACCAAGCACGGGGCGCTTGTTTTAGACCATGAAGCGCTTTTTCTAATCGATATACATGATTTGGAAGTTTTTCATCAATAAATCTGGGGGGTTGTTCGACATAGACTTCCTCTTTAATTATCCCATTTAAGAAGGCACTTTTAACATCCATTTGAAATAATTTAAACTTCTTATAACTCGCAAAAGCTAGAAAAATTCTAATTGATTCAAGGCGAGCAACGGGTGCAAATGTTTCATCAAAATCTACCCCCTCGATTTGAGAATAACCTTGTGCCACTAATAGAGCTTTTTTCCTAGTTATTCTATATTCTCCGTCTAATTTATTTTTAAATATCCATTTGACACCTATAACTGGATGATTTGATGGTCTTTCAACTAGTTTCCAAACCCTATTGCGTTCAAATTGATTCAATTCGTCATTCATAGCAATAAACCAAAATTCATCATTCAAAGCGGTGGAAACATTTTTCGGTTCTATTTCGGAAACAAAACATAAGTTTGAAAAAGATTCATTAAAAGAAGAACTTGTAGTTACCCCTCTTGATGGTTCTCCAATAATAAGCTCCCTTGGATGATCTCTTGTAAATCGAAGCACACTTGGAGGCACGCGCTCCTCTTGCACCGTCTCTTCTTCTCCTAGTGGCTCATCGTCATCATGCTCCAATGGTGAAAGAGGTACATCATCATTTCCTGCACAAGTAGAATCTACACAAGGCACAAGTTCATCAAACTTCACATGAATAGACTCTTCAACCTTTTTATATTTTTTATTATATACTCAATATGCTTTGCTAGTGGAAGAGTAACCAAGAAAAATACGTTCATCACATTTTTCATCAAATTTGGCTAATGCATCCTTGGTGTTTAAGATAAAACATTTACAACCAAAGACATGAAAATATGATACATTAGGTTTCTTTTGAAAATACAATTCATATGGAGTTAATTTTAAAATAGGGTGAAGCATAACACGAATAATGACATAACATGATGTATTTACTGCTTCGGCCCAAAAATAACTAGGCAATCCATACTCGGATAGCATGGTGCGTGCAAGTTCTTGATGAGTTCTATTTTTCCTCTCCACCACACCGTTTTGTTGGGGGGTGCGTGGAGCGGAAAATTTGTGTTTAATACCTAGATTATTACAGAAAGTGGTGAAGCCATCGTTTTCAAATTCCCCTCCATGATCTAATCGGATACACTTGATTTTTAGATCTAATTCATTTTGAATACGATTGCAAAGTTTTGAAAATTCAGAAAACGCATCAGATTTGGAGGTGAGAAATAAGGTTCAAGTAAATCTAGAAAAATCATCAATTAAAATAAAAGTGTACTTTTTACCACCAAGACTACATGTGTTAATGGGTCCAAAAAGATCCATGTGAATTAGTTGAACTGGTCTTGAGGTGGATATTTCTTTTTTACTTTTAAACGATGTTTTTGAAAATTTTCCTTTTTGGCATGGCGAACATAAAGAAGTTAGATTTCCATTTAGCAAAGGCAAACCTTTAATGAGTTTATTTTTTGACAATTTTAAGATTAACTTGGTGCTAGAGTGACCAAGACGCATATGCCATAATTCAAGTTCTTCATTTTTTGATATAAGACATTTGAGAGACGCACGTGATAGATCATGAAAGGCAATGAGATATACATTATGAATTCGTGGTGTGGTGAGTACAATTATATTGGTTTTAGGATCTATAATTTTGCATAAATCAGTAGAAGAGTCAAATAAAACATTTAGACCTTTATCACAAAGCTGACTAATAGAAATCAAGTTGTGCTTCAAACCTTCTACATATAAAACATTAGTAAGAGAGAAAGAATTGTTACCCACAGTACCGGTGCCTAAAATCCTTCCCTTTCCATTGTCCCCAAATGTCACCATTCCTCCTTTCTTCTTAGTGAGACTAAGAAATTTTGCTTTATCGCCCGTCATGTGCTTGGAGCACCTTGAGTCCAAGTACCACATGTCTTACTTTTCCTTAGCCTGCCAACATACCTAACAAGAAGATGAGAGTAAAGATCTGGATACCCAGGTGGTTCCTCCCATAGAATAGGTGGAAACCTTAGGCACCCAGATTTGCTTGAGAGTACATCGACCCTTCATCCTGCAGGAGTCCAAGGTGTGTCTGAAGTGATGGCACTTAGCACATAACACAAAAGGGGTTGAAACTTTTTTTAGTTTTTGTTGTGGACTCTTGCTGGAGGATGGGGAATCAGCAGAATAAATTCAAGATTTGTGATTATTTGAAGAAATATGAGTTTTGTTACTACCGCCAGCGATAGAAGTTACCGTCGGGCGGTAGTTCCCAGAGACAAAACCGAGACAAGATTTTGCACTACCATGCCTTTGGTTGGCCAAAATCATATCAAGACTTTTCTGGCCAACTCCGAATTTTTCTATGGCTAAGTTAAGGTCATGGATTTTAGCTTTTAATGCAAAATTTTCACTAACTAAATTTCTGCATCTATTTGTAAACTTTTTCTTTTCATTTTCAACATTAGAAAGAGAGAGTTTCAATTTTCTTTCTAAGTCTCTCTTTTGTTTTGAAAGTGATTCGATATTGGAGAGAGCATTAGAAAGATCAGTTTCAAGTTTGCAAGTACTTGCCAAGAGAACATCATTCTTTTGGCAAACTCCATCTCCTTTCCCAAAGCAAAAACTTCCTTAATTTTTTATTTTATTTCAAGAGAATTTTATTTTTAGTTTTAAGTAAATCAAGATCTTTTAAATTTTTGCCAAAAGATTTGCAAGTTCTTTAGTATTCAGAATAAAGATCATCATAGTTAGTGGGGATTACCTCAGTGTCGCTTTGGACACTGCACTTGTCGTTGGTTGATTCGTTGCTTTTTCCCATAAGGCACAAGTTTGCCTCATCATCATCGCTTGAGCTTGAAATACTTGAGCATCCGGAGGAAGAGTCATCCCATGTTGCAGCTTTTAAGACCTTCTTCTTCTCCTGTCCTTTAACTCGTTTTTCTTTTTGCTCCTTCAGAAATTTTGGCCATTGACTTCTAATGTGCCCGGTCTTCCTACAGTGGAAGCACTCGGGAGGTGGCCGCTCTTCGTCGTCGTCGCTAGGCTTCTCCTTCTTCTCTCTTTTGGATGAGGAGCCCTTTCGAAAAAATTTCCAGAAGGTGTTCCTCCTTTCCGGATTCTTCATGAACTTGGTGAAGTTCTTCACGAAGAGACTCTCCTCGTCAACTTCCTCGTCATCATCTTCTTTTCTTGACTTCAGTGCCAAAGCTTTCTTCTTGGTTCCTTGTTGTACTCCTCTTCTTGAATCTTGAGTTCTACCTCATGGGTTTTGAGATTCCCAATGATGCTCTCAATTTGGAGCCTCCTAAGATCATGCGATTCGGAAATCGCCGTCACCTTTGGATTGAACTTTGGAGGGAGTGATCGAAGGAGCTTTCTCACCAAGTCGCCGTTTGAAAATGTTTTTCCAAGAATCTTTGAAGCATTGATGATCTTGGTGAATCGAGTGTACATGGCGTCGACGTCCTCATTTGGATCCATCCTAAACCTTTCAAATTCAGATTCCAGTTGGAAAAGTTTTGAATCTTTGACCTGCGAAGTACCTTCATGCGTTGTTTCTAATAAGTTCCAAATATCATAAGCAGATTCACATGCGCTGACTCTATTAAATTCAGTCCTATCAAGAGCACAGAACAGAGCATTCATAGCTTTCACATTATTCTTACACCTAGCCTTATCTCCATCGTCCCATTTATCCCTAGGTTTTTCCATAGTAACTTCTCCAACAATGTATATAGGAGAAGTGTATGGAGTGTTAAAATTATTGATTTGAATCGTTTAGGAGTAAGCAGGAGTTGCATCAACTGAGTTATAGCCAAACAACCACAATATGCCACACAGCAACACAAAGCTTTATTGAATCACAATACTTGAATACAGTGCGAGGTATACATGGCGAGACATGATTCATAAGAATCACGAAGGAGAGAAGAACAAAACACACCAAAACAAATTTGGCGGCTAGACAAGCTGAGACCGCACAGACCGCTCGACTCCAGAGATCGCCCGGCTTGACCTGAGACTGCGCGAACAGAAAACAGACAGACCACCTGTACTGCAAGACCGCCACCTCAGACCGCACGAACTTGAGCTTATTGAATTGAACGAAGAACAGAGGCTGTCGCCAGACCGCAACTCAGATCGCCTAACCGCTGAAGGTCTCCTGAGCGCTGAGTTCGCTGCGAACAGCACAAGAACAATCATAAACCAGTTTGCAGACAAGCCACTGCCGAACTGTTTATTCAAGCCACTGGATAATCACCAAGGAAGGAGACCGCAACCTGCTGACCGCAAACCTGCGAACACAACAAACAGTCAACTCGCTTCCGTGACCGCCCGACCTCAAAGTTGAGACCGCACGAATTAATCCAGGCTCTAGTTCTTACAGTTTTCGTTAAGAATGACGGGCCATGCACCCCTATTTATAGGCGGGTAGACAGATGTCGTCACCACACAGGAGAGATACAATCACCACCCATCAGATCGCCAGCAGTCTCACAAGGCAGAAAGCACGATCACACCACTTAGACAACCTTCCGTCCAAGACCGCAGATCAGCAGGCAGATCGCGCACAAGTCGCGTGAACACGAGACCGCTCCTTCCTTAGACCACCAGGAGCAAACCAAGAACCGTCTGGCCGACTTCAGACAAGTCGCCAGATCGCCAGCACAAGCCGCCCGGTCAGGCGGTTACATAAGAATAGACCGCCCAGTCTTCCAACAAACAAGACAGGCCAATCAAACAGAACAATTCGACAATAGACCGCAACAATCAAGAATAGACCGGCCAACCAGCAGACCGCCAGAACAGACCGGCAGAGCCAGATTGGCAGATCAAAAACACAGACCGCGCGGTATCTGCGGTCACCCAAATCAGACCGCCCGGTCACCTCCACTTCACTCCAACAATTTCAACATTCCCCCTTGAAGTGGGAAGTGGAAACTAGCCCGAGTAAACTCCGCAACCGAGTAAACGATCCCTTCGCCAGCAGCTTTGTGAAGATGTCTACAACATTGTCCGCACTCTGAACATGCTCGACCATAAGAGATCCTCCCAACACCTTTTCACGAATGAAATGGTGCTCAATCTCAATATGCTTGGTCCTCGTGTGACAAACTGGATTATTAACCAACTTGAGAGCACTCTCATTGTCCCCGCGTAGCATAGTGGGACCTCGAACCTCCTCATGAACATCCTCCACGAGCCCCCTGAGCCAAACGGCTTCCTGAGCTGCCAAGGCCGAAGCCTTGTATTCCGCTTCTGTGGTAGATACGAACACCGAGTCCTGCTTTTTGCTGCATCAAGACATAGTTGTGGGGCCCGTCATAAATACAAAACCAGACGTTGATCTCCGATCATCCACGTCTCCCCCGTAGTTAGCATCCATGTATCCATGCAACTCCAAGCTTGACCCTCTCCTATATAGGAGACCCAAATCAGAGGTCGACTTCACATACTTCAAAATTCCTTTCGTCGCTAGAAGATGAGGCTTCCATGGCTGTGCCATGTACCGACTCACTTTGCCAACTGCATAAGCGATATCTGGCCTCGTGATGGTCAAGTAGATCAAGCTCCTAACCAGAGCTCGGAACACCAACAGATTAGATAGAACTATCCCCTCATCCTTATGAAGTTTATGATGTTGATCCAGAGGTATAGAGATGCTCTTCCCTCCATGCCAAATCGTTGAACGAACCGCTCCGCATATCCAGCCTGAGAAACAAGCACTCTGCTCTCCCACCTCTGAACCTCGAGTCCAAGGAAACAGTGAATCTCACCCAGATCCTTCATCCCAAACCTGATAGCAAGCTCGGCTCTCAGCCTCGCTACTGCCTCCTTCGAGTTCCCGGTGACAATCATGTCATCCACATACAGTAGAACAATAACCCGAAGCGCCCCCTCCTTCTTGATGAACAAGCTAGAATCACAGTCTGAAGCAAAGAACCCGCAGAATAGAAGATACTCCGTGATCTTCCCACACCACGCCCGAGGCGCTTGCTTCAATCCATACAGGGCCTTCTTCAGTTTGCAGACGTAGTCCGAACATTCCTCCAAAATGAAGCCCGGGGGTTGGATCATGAAGATATCCTTGTCAATCTCTCCGTATAGAAAAGCATTCTTCACGTCGAGCTGCCAAATCTCCCATCCACTGGATGCCGCCAGAGCAATAACAAATCGAACCGAGGTCATCTTTGTCACTGGACTAAACGTCTTATCATAATCTTCTCCATACTGCTCTGAGAACCCGTGAGCCACAAGGCGAGCCTTGTATCGCTCGATCATACCGTCAGCTTTTGTCTTGAGTTTATAAACCCATTTGCATGTCACAGGGGTAATGCCCTTGGGCCTGGGCACTAGAGACCAAGTCTCATTCTTCTTGAGAGCATCCATCTCCTCTTGCATAGCAATGTCCCACTGCTTCACGCCTTTGGCATTCTCAAAGCTCGACGTCTCCCTCTCATCCAAGGGACCAGCGAAGAAACATGAGACAAAGCTCACCATGTTTCCTCCTGTGTATCGATCTGGTGGCTTGATAGTCCTATTCGACCTCCTAAGAGGTTGCTCCTGACTAACCACCTCCTCAGCTGCTTCTTCTATGCTAGCTCCTCTTCCATATGAACTTGGAGCATCGCTCCACCTGCTTCTAGAACCTGAAGCCTCCATGTCAGAGCTTGACACAGCTGGAGCTCCTGGTGAAACAGGCAACTCCGCTTGAAGGCTTTCCGCAGCTTTCCCTTCTTCATCAACCCTGCTCTCCGGTAGTTCAACTCCTGAACTCCCCTTGTAGGAAGTTACCTCATCGAACACCACATCCTGAGAGACCACTGATATCCGTGTCTCGGGATCCATGCATCTCCATCCCTTCTTCCGCTCATCATACCCAACAAAGACTAGCTTCCTTGCTTTCGCATCTAGCTTTGTCTGAAGAGCATCAGGAATATGCACATAACAGGTTGACCCGAACACCCGAAAGTGTGCAACACTCGGCTTCTCCTTGAACATCAGTTCGTGAGGGGTCTTCATGTTGATAGGACTTAGAGGCATCCTGTTGATTACGTAAGTCGCACAAGACATTCCCTCCGCCCAAAAGGAATTTGGGATACTCTTGGCATGAAGCCAGCATTTGCAGGTTTCCGTCAAATGACGGATCTTCCTCTCTGCAATGCCATTTTGTTGTGGAGTATGGGCACAAGTGAGCTCTCTCCTGATGTCGTGTTTCTTGCAAAAACTTGAGAACACACCAGAGGTGAACTCCCACCATTGTCAGTTCTCAAAATTTTCCCTAGCAGGCCTAACCGACCATCCACCAGCTCCTTGAACTCCATGAACTTCGCAAAGGCTTCCGACTTCTCTTTCAGAAAATACACCCAGACATATCTGGTGTAATCGTCAATCAACACCAACATATATATGTTGCCTGCAAGGCTTGGGGTGGTAGTCGGTCCCATCAAATCACGTTGAATACACTCCAACGACGCTTTGCATCTTGTTTGCGATTTATCAAATGGAAGTCGATGAGACTTACCAAACTGACATCCCGCACAAACATGACCGTCTCCATAAGAGGACAAGCTAGGCAAGCCCTTGACAAGGCCCCTTACCACCATAGCCTTCAATTTGTCCATGCCAACATGCCCCAACCTTTCATGCCAGATAGCCGCACTATTATTGGTCTTCATCTTATCAACATAGGTACTTGTCGATAAAACAAACAAGTCATTAACCCGCTTTCCAACATGGATAACATCTCCCTTTATCTCCGGTTGAGTTTTAAGAAACTTCACTTATGTTGGGTCAAACAGAACGTGATAACCGGCATCGACCGCATTGGTCACAGAGAAGAGATTCTTCCTCATACCAGGCACGTGATAAACACCCCTCAATGTGAGTGGACCCTTATCACTGCTCAGGGAGACAACACCTTCTTGTTCTACTGCATGAACAGAATTATCAGCCGTAATGATAGCATTGTTACCTGAGTAAGGCGCCAAAGAAGAGAATTTTGATTCATCCCCGGTGAGATGATGCCCACACCCTGAATCAACAATCCAATCTTCTTAGAAGTTGATGGCAGCCAAGGCCTTAATGGGCATCGCCGTCATATTAGCCGCAAAGGCTCCTCCCCATCCAGCTTCATCAGACATTGGCTTCTCCTTCTCCGCTACATGTCCCGACTGAAGATTAACCCGGCAATCCTTCTTGAAGTGGCCGGTCTTATTACACCTGAAGCACCTTGGTCCCTCTCCCTTCTTCTTCCCATCAGACTTAGAAGCATAACCTCTATCCTGCTGACCTGAAGTAGAGGGCCATCCTGACCTGGCTTCTTCTTCTCCACTTCTTCTTCTTCTTCCCAGAGAACAACACATCACTATCTCCCCCAGAGATAGAAGTCCCCGCCATCTGTCTTGCCAAACTTTCCTGCGAAGCAAGTAAGTTCTCCAGCTCCAACAGAGATGGTTGATTTGCCCAACCCTGAACTGAAGTCACAAAGGCAAGATACTCCTTCCGCAACCCGCGGATGATATGCCTCTTCAGTTTTGCCTCCGAGATGGGCTCATCATGGTCCAATGCAGAAATATCTGCTGTGAGGTTCTTCATTTTAAGAAAGAAGGTAGAAATAGAAAGATCACCTTGAGAGGCCTTCGCCAACTCATTTTCAAGAAATTGTAGTCGAGCTACATTCTTCTTATTAAACAACCCGTCCAAAGACGTTCAAATCTCAGCAGCAGATTTACATCCAATGATTTGATCAAACAGCTCTGGTAAGATAGCCCTCTTGAGTGTGAACTCTGCCTTAGCATTAGTCCTCCTCCAAAGTCTCACATCTGCCATATTATCTCTTGCTAAAAACACTTCTTGTGTGTCTTCTCCTCCAACTATCTCCCATAGATCCTCGCCAAGTAAGTAACTCTCCATACACGACCTCCACTTCTTGTAGTTAGTCGATGTGAGGAGTTCAATACCAAGCCCTCTTGCGTATCCACCTTCCATGGCAATCTATGTGGTCCCTTCTTCACAAAGACGATGGCAACTCAAGTTGATCACTGCTTATCCACTCCAACAACCTCTCTCTGATACCATATTAAAATTTTTGATTTGAATCGTTTAGGAGTAAGCAGGAGTTGCATCAACTGAGTTATAGCCAAACAACCACAATACGCCACACAGCAACACAAAGCTTTATTGAATCACAATAAGTGAATACAGTGCGAGGTATACATGGCGAGACATGATTCATAAGAATCACGAAGGAGAGAAGAACAAAACACACCAAAACAAATCTGGCGGCTAGACAAGCTGAGACCGCACAGACCGCTCGACTCCATAGATCACCCAGCTTGACCTGAGACCGCATGAACAGAAAATAGACAGACCGCCTGTACTGCAAGACTACCACCTCAGACCGCACAAACTGGAGCATATTGAATTGAACGAAGAACAGAGGCTGTCGCCAGACCGCAACTTAGATCGCCCAACCGCTGAAGGTCGCCTGATCGCTGAGTTCGCTGCGAACAACACAAGAAAAATCATAAACCAGTTCGCAGACAAGCCGCTGCCAAACTGTTTATTCAAGCCGCTGGATAATCAACAAGGAAGGAGACCGCAACCTGCTGACCGCAAAACTGCGAACACAACAAATAGTCAACTCGCTTCCGAGACCACCTGACTTCAAAGTTGAGACTGCGCGAATTAATCCAGTCTCTAGTTCTTACAGTTCTCATTAAGAATGACGGGCCATGCACCCCTATTTATAGGCGGGTAGATGGATGTCGTCACTGCACAGGAGAGATACAATCACCACCCGTCAGATTGCCAGCAGTCTCACAAGGCAGACCGCGCGATCACACCACTTGGATAACCTTCCGTCCAAGATCGCAGATCAGCAAGCAGATTGCGCACAAGTCGCGCGAACACGAGACCGCTCCTTCCTTACACCACCAGGAGTAAACCAAGAACCGTCTGCCCGACTTCAGACAAGTCTCCAGATCGCCAGCACAAGCTGCCCGGTCAGGCGGTTACATAAGAATAGACCGCCCGGTCTTCCAACAAAGAAGACATGCCAATCAAGCAGAGCAACTCAGCAACAGACGCAGCAATCAAGAACAGACCGGCCAACCAGCGGACCGCCAGAACAGACCGGCAGATCACAAACACAGACAGCGCGGTCTCTGCGGTCACCCAAAATCAGACTGCCCGGTCACCTCCACTTCACTTCAACAATTTAAACATGGAGTTTCAATACATGCCCATACATCTAGATCTAAATTTATCAGAAAACAACGCATACGCCTTCTCCAGTAATTATAATCAGTTCCGGTAAACAACGGAGGTCTAATTATTCCCTGTCCCTCATGGAAAGCGAGATCACGGAGCTTCATTATTCCCGGTTGTTAGACCAAATTGGAATAACCTAGCTCTGATACCACTTGTTGGATTTGTAGGCGCCCTTAGGGGGGTGAGTAAGAGTTTTAAAATTTCAGAGATTATGAGAGAAAATAATTCTCAGATACTACCGCCAGCAGTAGTGTTAACGCTCGGCGTTAGTAACAGTGAGAATACTTTTACGTTTGAACAATGAAAATCACATAGTACGATTCAGAGATGAAACAATAAACATATTTTCATTAATCATTAACTGGAGGTAAATATGATTACAAAACTTTTCCCAATAACGCTTGGAAAGAGGCGACTAATGAAAACTCTTTTGGTTTTCTATACCGACCCTTCTCCCAAGGAACGGTTGGCTTTAGCCTATCTCTCCCTAGACAAGGCCTCAAGCCGCTCTAGCCCTTCCCTCACTGGAAAGGCCTCAAGCACTCCCTAGATCTACAGCCCAGACCTAGTCGCCAATATGAGGCGAATTTCCCCTAGTCCCCGCAAGGCCCTAGTCGCCGTGTGGCGAATTTCTCTACCAAACAAAAGTTATAAAGATTACAATTTGAAAAGTAAAACAAGACAAGAACTAAGACTCCCTCAACAAGAAGAACTTGATGTAGATGAAGATGTGATCGTATCGGTCTTCAAGTTCTTTTGCATTCACGAAACGTTGATGGAGTTCTTTTTTGCTGCTTCTGAAGGTTCACTGAGTGCTCTGAAAGTAAGGCTCCAATAACTTCTGTAACAGCAAAGCCTAATGGAGGAAGCACCGCTCTTTAAATAGATTCAATAGCTACCTCCTGCGCTAGTACTACCGCCCCGCGATAGTGACACTATGCGTACACGGATCGTGGCAGTTAAGGCAACTTCTGAGCGCAAACAGTTATGACAGCCTAGCGCGCCGCGGTAACACTATCACCCCGCGATAGTGCGATTTCCTTCCTTCAGCCAATATCTCTTTACAAATTTGCCCCTCAATCAACTGCAGATGGGATGTTTCCAAAAGCTACCGCCGGGCATTAGACCTAGCGCGTCGCGATAGTACTTGCCAAACATAGCGACCCGTCGACATTCCTTTTTCTCCACTCTCCTTTCTGTGAATAGTTTCCATATATGATAACGCCAGCGTCAGTGCTAACGCTCCGCGGTAGAGCACAATTCTTTTCGTCGGACAGAATCTTTGTTGAACCGGCCTTATATTTCGTCGATCGATTTTTTGTCTAATGGGATTCTATTTTCGTCGATCGCAAATTTGTCGAACGCAGTGATAAGCATTTCGTCGAGCGCAGCCTTCATTTTGTCGATCGAATACTAGTGCCAGCAGTAGTTCTAGCGCGCCACGGTAAAGCATGCATTTCATTGAGCGCTGTGGTAGAGCATGCAGTTCGTCGAACACAGGTTTCATTTCGTCGATCGCCAGTTCGTCGAACGCAGCATCCATTTCGTCAAACGCAAGTTTCCTTCTCAGCGATTGTTAGCGCCAGTGGTAGGCTTAACGCGACGCGGTAGAGCTTTCAGATCTTCTCAGCGGTTTCGTCTCAGCGGTTTCGTCTCAGCGGTTCGTTTGTACTAGCGCCAGCGGTAAAATTAACGCGGCGCGGTAGCAACAATACACAGCACCATGGAGATTTGAAAGCACAGAATCCTGCATACTATAAACACAAAACAAGTCTGATCAAATACAATAGGATTTATTATTATCAAACCAAGAGATGCGGAAAGCATGTTCCAACAATCGCTTATTTAATCGAGATAGCACAGACACCAGTGTGAAGATCATTTTTGTATGATTTCAGGTGATCACATGAGGTTCAAGCTCGCTGCTCTTTTCAGAAGGTTATGTGCCATATTTATATATCCCGGCGCATTTATGGCAGTCGCGGTCTTATCGGTCAAAGAGAACATTTCCGAAGTTCCAGCGTAACTTGAAAATGTGCGGGGATTATGTTTGCCCGAAAATATGCGACCTCTCTTCTCCATCCAGGAAGGACCCTTCCAGCGGTCTCAGTTTTGCAAGACCGACCAGATCGACTGCTCTCCCTCCGCTGTTTTCTCCAAGGCACAAGCGATCAAGCCCCCGTCAGATTGCTAGACAGCGCGGTCTGGTCCCTTTTTCTTTTTTGTTATTAGTACCCCCTTTCCTCTCTCTCAGTTCTCCTGTACCCCGGGCAGCCAGTAATTTTTGGATCTGCCCGTTTGGGCAGCCTTCACATCTATAAATATAGGGGTATGGTACCTGAAAAAGGACTTTTGCTTCGAGCCTCCAGCTTACAACCTGTGTAAGAAGTCTCGAATTTTGTCACTTTTCTACCTCTCACCCTGGCCGGTTTTAGACCACCCTCTGTAATCCTTTTTTGAGATCAATCAAAGAAGTTTCCCTCAGAGATCTCTTCTCTGACATTATTCATCCTAAGTAACCTGCACTCCGCAGTTCCTTCCCCCTTTCTTCTAGTGTGAGTCCTGGAGGTACATTTTTTGTACCAACAACCCCCATACTTGAGCTTTTGCTATTCCAAAGCAAAAGAATGAGGAAAGAATTACAAGACATCGATATTATTTTTAATTAACTAAAATTTCATTAAACCAATAGTAAGTTAAAAGTAAATTCTAGGAATTCAAGAATTAAGTCATAAGTTATGGTGATAATTTAAAAAGAGAAATATGTTTAGCTAACTACTTCTCAAGATAACTATTTAGCAACCGAAATTATAGAAATTTTCAAACAAAATTAGATTGAAATTATAGACACTCTATCATAAGGAAGCTTAAGGAAAAGATATCTACCAAAATATTGCTCTCTTAATAAAATTGTTTAGGACTAGAATCAATAGAATTTGGCTAGGGACGGGTTTTAACAAATGGCAAAATGAAGAGTTCTTGGATTGGAGGTGGTGAAACCTCACTCATAAATTCATATTTGTATATGTGTAGGAAAATGATGAATTTTATCCTCTCATTTTCCATGCCATATAATCTTTTAAAAATTCTCTTCAATCAAAAACCCAAAATGTATCTGTTTAGATGTAATGAATTTTATCCTCTTACATCATGACATGTAGTCTTTTAAATGATTTTGGGTGCATATGTTTAGGAAATAATGAATATTTCCCTCTTATTCTCATGACATATGATCTTTTACTACACATTTTTTTATTTGCCAACAAAGGGTGAGGGTAAAGAAATACTTCTAGTTTATAAATTAAACTATTTTGAGAGCAACTTTTTTAGTGGAATGAAATTTCCAAAAATCTTAAAGTTAATAGAGAATATAATAAAAATCTAGAGATGCTTAGTCAATTTACCACAAAGTGAAGCTATTTAAAATTGAAAGGAGAAGTAGTGCTAAATAAATTCTCTAATCGAATTAAAAACATAAAGTGTTTCTTAAAACTAAATTACTTCAAATTTAAATTTAACAAATTCTGATAAAACAAAAAAAAACTAAATTAAAAATGTAAGAATACTTGTAATCAAACCTCAAACTAGATTTCTAGAAAAATTAAAACAACAAGTAAGGATTAATATATATTTTTGAAAAATTCCTGGACTTCCCAAGGTCTACCCGGTGAAGGGCTCGCAAGGTACTAGGAGATACGATGGGATGATAGCCCAAACCTCCCTTTCCAAGAATTTAGATTTTAATAATATAAATATTTTTTCTTTTTTAAACAGAAATAAATACTAGAAAGCTACGCAACACTCTCGTACTTAAAATTAAACATTGTTCCCAATGTTTAAAACTAAGTATGAAGAACAGGTGAAAGTAAAATGCGTAAAAAGAAAAATGCATGAAAACTAAAGATAAGCAAGGGGTGCCTCCCAAGAGCGCTATCTTTTTCGCGTCTTTAAGATAGACAATTAGTGTTAGCTAAACGGAAATTGAAAAGATAAGTGCACATGCAACTCCCTTAATTCACATTTAGGTGAATGTGCCGACATTAGTCGCCCGGCTACTCCTCCATTTAACATGTGATTCTCCTTTTTTCCTTGAACATGAATATGCAAATCCAAATCAGCTATGCATACCTGAGGTGATATGGATTTATAAATATGAGCGGCATATGGATCATCAATTATTTGGGGTGTCAACGGCTCATCTTAAACCCGAAGATTATTAGTATATAGAGAAGCACAAAAAAATGAGTCAGCAAATTTTTCACAAGGACGAGGCGCTTGCAAAAATATATGATCAAGTTCCAGTTGTTCATTGTCTAAAATAATTTTTCTTTAGAAGAATTTAGTGCAATATCAAGTGGAATAAAATTTTCGGGCACAAAGTTGTTATGAATTTTAGGTGGAATAGAGGAATTTTGCGAAAATTCATGACAAACAAAAGATGAACCGGGTGGATTAGGGGAAGAAACTTGTTCTTTTCTATTTCATCTGGTGTGCCAATGTACCCTCTTTTTTTTGCTTTTAAACTGGTTCTTACCGCCCAGAACCGCCGTCTTGCGGAGAGACCATTACACCCAATGGTCGCCGCCACAATACGCCGATCCTGCCGGCTTATCAACATCATCCAGGCCAACCACAATTCATAGTAATAGAAGCAACTAGAAGAAACTAGTCCACAAATCACATTAAATATGTAAATTACATGTTTACAATGTCCATGATGAGAATTAAAGTAAAAGAGGGCATATGCCTGTTACAAGTTCAAATATAGTACAACAACACTCTCACTCTACTTCTATGCAGAAGCTATCAACCAATGTCTTCATGCATCTGTAGCTGCTGCTGCGGCGACGTGTAGTGACTGCTCTGCTTCATACCGTCCTCCGGTCCTGTCTCCTGAACGAGGTCCTGCTGTTCCGACACATCATCCCTAAAATGATGAGGTACGCCGACCGTCAGTCTATAAGACTCAGCATATTCCTCACCGCCTCCACCCGCGACTCATAGGCACCGTGCGGGAGGAGGAAGCGGAGGACATCAAGGGGTAAATCAAAAGCAGGTGACATGCGGGTATTACTAACCTAGCAATTATATCAATAGCTAACAACATGTATATAAAAGCATTTACCTCTAGCAATTATATCAATAGCTAACAACATGTATATATATATACATCAAGCACCTTTCTAGCAAATCTATCATAATAAATCAAGGGGCCATAAAGAAATCGAGTAGTATATAAACGAGCATCAAGTGAGTATACACACGCAGTTATAAAATAGTCTAAGCTGCTAGAAAAGTACACTAGAGTAGTTATAAAGAAAACTAGAGCAAATAAAGAAACAACTAGAGCAGCTATGAAAGTAACCTTAACTTATGTGTATACACACACAAAGACATAAGCTAAGGGATCTGGCAAGAAGTAAACTCATCGTATAAAAGAGCCCATATTAATTTATACGACGAGGTCTCTGATTTATGCAAGAATGTTATGCTATGATATGCAATGCAATGCAATGCAATGGTGCAACTCACACACGCGGCTCTGTACGTACAGACCTTTAGTTCCCACTTTTCGAAGGTAGCTAACCTCTCAGTGATGTAGGGATACCGTGACGACGTGGACATTATGCTAACGGAACAAACATTCATCGCAGAGAATAAAATAACATGGAGGGATTCCGACCAAAAACGAACGAAAAGGGGTCGGTTGGCTCTCCAAATCCGAAAGATAAAAAAATATGCGGGACTCAATACAACGTCCTTAGGACCTACCTCTCCAACAAGCACACAACTTACCGCAAGCCGGACTCGATACAATGTCCTTAAGACCTACCTCTCCAACAAGCACACAACTCACCGCACCTACACACGCATCTATTCCATCAATCGATTCATTTCAAAATGCAGTGGCAATATTTTGGAGCGGCGGTGAACATTCAAGCAGTGATAAAGCTTTAGTTGAGATTAACTCCCTTGTTAATGCAAAGTGCGCCAATCTTGGAGAGCAAACCAAGGCTAGGCCGAGTTTCGCTCCCGCACCGGATCTACCCGATCCGAACAACAAGAGATTCAATAACAACACCTAGATTTCAGATTTTTGCAAGCGAGAAAATTAAAGCCACGGATAAAACGATTCGACAAAAACCTCCACAAACTAAAGCGTAGAAAAGAATCACTAGAAAGGGGAGAGGTTACCCAACCAAGAACATGCATGCACTCAAGATAGATATGGGAGAATCTCTCTCTCCATGGTTCCACTGGCGTCGCACCGAATGGAGTAGCACCCTTTCTTCCGTGAAGTCGCACCGCGGAAGTCTCGCCGGAGTCGCACCGAAGAGGATGGAGGGAGACGGCCTTGGAGTCACACCAAGAGGAGGGGGCGGCGGCTAGGAGGGAACTCCAAGCATGGCTGAAATTCTCTATGGAGAGATTTAGGGTTTGAAATCTTCAATGCCTCATTCCTTCATAAAGACCTCCTTAAATAGGAGTTACAACAACATCTTAACCATCCATGATGGAGATGAAATCTCATCCATCCGTATGGTTAAATACACACCAAAATGAAATTAAGAGTTCAAATTAAAAATTACAACCATTTTAATAAATATAAAATTATCATCTAGCATGAAATAATTTTATATTTATTAATATAAAATAAAGTGCATGAATAAAAGTCTAATTTTTCATGGTGGTTTTGGCACGCCGCGGGCGGAGATTATAACGCGGTCTTCCATCAGCATCATCACGGCACCTCAGATCTTTGTGGCGCAGCGCCTCGGCAGCCGGGTCATCATAATCAAGGAGTGTCGGAGGGGACGCGCCATCAATCCTCCCCCACTCAAAATCAAGCATCTCTGATGCGTGGTCTGAGAGGTAGCGGCGGAGGAGATCAGCATCTAGTCGTTGAAGCTCCGTCGCGAGGACCCATGAATTGTCTGAAGGAGGGTGATCACGCCAACGGATGAGGAAGCGATAAGTAGCACCCTCCGAGGTAGTAAGTGGCTCCGCAGCAAGTATCATGTCTGGAGTGAGAAAAGTCTTCGGAAACCTGGGGAACATATCAGCAGTAT
Source organism: Dactylorhiza incarnata (assembly GCA_033032865.1). Lineage (NCBI taxonomy): Eukaryota > Viridiplantae > Streptophyta > Magnoliopsida > Asparagales > Orchidaceae > Dactylorhiza > Dactylorhiza incarnata. Next base: position 13,039,170 of record JAWHQI010000015.1, read on the forward strand.
GAATAAAAGTATGCGACTTACCACCCGGTGAAATACCTGTGGGAACCGATAGAGAGAGGTCATCCGTACTACCACTCCCCAACCCATTAGAAGATTTGGTGGAAGGAGAAGACGTCAAGGAACTCAACTCATGTGGAGGCGATACGAACATCGTTAAATCCGAGACGTTAAAAATAGGGGAGATTCCCCATTCGGCAGGCAAATCCAAAACAAAAGCGTTGTCACCTATTTTCTTGATGATCCGAAAAGGGCCGGCGCGCTTAGGTGCTAACTTTTTAACTGTGCCAGATGGCAAACGTTCGGGAACTAATCGTACTAATACCAAATCGCCAACCTTGAACTGTGACACTCTCCGATGTATATTAGTGTGTGCCTGATAAGAATCATACTGAGCGGTCAAGGTAGCTCGTATATGTGCATGAAGGTCGTGAATATGTTGGGCGAAGGATTGTGCAAGTTGACTTGCCTTGTATGTTGGGGGCAAGGGAACCAAGTCAAGAGGCACAGGGGCCTTGTACCCGTGGACAATCTCATTTGGCGACAAACCGGTGGACCGATTTTTGGAATTATTGTAGGCTAACTGAGTGTGGGGAAGAAGAAGATCCCATGTGCCTTTATGATCACTCACGAGACATCTAAGAAGGTTCCCTAGGCTCCGGTTAACCACCTCAGTTTGCCCATCGGTTTGAGGATGATAGGCGGAGGAAAACAATAGTTTGGTACCCATTAGGATCCAAAGTGTCTTCCAGAAGTAGCTCGTATACTTAACATCCCTATCCGAGACAATTGTCTTCGGCACTCCTCGGTGACTAACGACTTCCTTAAAATATAGCCTTGCGATATGAGATGCGTCGTTGGTTCTAGTACATGGTATAAAGTATGCCATTTTGGAGAACCTATCCACAACTACGAAGATAGAATCGTGACGACGAAAAGTGGTGGGTAGGCCTAAGACAAAGTCCATGCTCACATCCTCCCAAGGTACGGATGGTATAGGTAACGGAGTATATAACCCGACGTTGGTTTTGGTGCCCTTGGAAACTTGGCAAGTACGGCAACTACTCACTACCCGTCCTACCATTGCCTTCAGATTTGGCCAATAAAACTTTTCCTCAACCAGGGTGATAGTCTTATCCCTACCGAAGTGGCCACTCAACCTGCCACTATGCAGTTCCCAGATGATATGGAGGCGTAAAGATGACTGCGGAATACATAATTTCCCATGCCTAAAGAGGTAACCATCCTTGATAACGAATGCAGTAATAGTGGTGGGGGAACTATCCTGGGCAGAAAGGTAAGAATCCTAAAAATCCGGGCATGTAGCGTACTCATCTTTGATTCGCTCGAACCCGACAACGTTAACCTCCATAGTGGTGACTAAAAGGGCTAGGCGACTAAGAGCGTCCGCAACCCGATTGTCCGCTCCCTTAAGGTGTTTGAGATTAAAAGTGTAACCCTGCAGGAAGGATACCCACTTGGCGTGACGCTGGCTGATTTTATGTTGGCCATTGATAAATCGTAATGCTTCGTGATCGGAGAGGATCACGAACTCCTTAGAGAGGATATAATGCCGCCAGTGGTGCAAGCATCTAATGACCGCATAAAATTCCCTATCATAGTTGGAATAATTCAATTTAGTGCCCGCCAACTTTTCACTAAAGAAACTCACAGGGTGCCCTTCCTGACTCAAGACACCTCCTATCCCCACGCCCAAAGCATCATAAGTAATCTCAAAGACTTTCGAGAAGTTCGGTAAACGTAAGACGGGTGCCTCAGTCATAAGCTCTTTGATACGTTGGAAAGCAAAGGTGGCAGACTTCGTCCAAGTAAACTCACCTTTTTTCATGCAGTCACTAATGGGGGCCATGATGCTGCTAAAGTCTTTGATGAAACGACGATAGAAAGTTTCCAACCCATTTAAGCTCCTCACCTCACGTATCGTGGTAGGCACGGGCCAGTCCTTAATCACCTTAACCTTGCTAGGGTCGACTCTAACACCCTCCGTTCCAACGATGTAGCCTAAAAACTCCACCTCCGTAACATGGAAAGTGCATTTCTTAAGATTCAGAAATAAAGTTTCTTTCCGTAGGGTGGAAAGAACCACTCTCATGTGGGAGATGTGCTCAGTGGTAGTAGTGCTGTAAACTAAGATGTCATCGAAGTAGACAACTACGAACTTCCCCATGAATGGCTGAAAGACATTCGTCATCATCCGGGAGAATGTGCTGGGGGCATTGGATAGCCTGAAGGGCATCACAAGCCACTCGTATAACCCGTCCTTAGACTTAAACGCCGTCTTCCACTCATCTCCCTCGCGTATCCTTATCTGGTGATAGCTGCTTCGTAAATCTAACTTAGAAAATTTCGTGGCGCCAGACAAGACATCGAGAAGGTCATCTAAGCGCGGAATAGGAAATCGGTACTTGATGGTGATTTTGTTGATAGCGCGGCTATCAACACACATCTGCCACATACCATCCTTCTTGGGGGCAAGAAGGGCTGGCACCGAACAAGGACTCATGCTAGTCCTGATGAATCCCTTTTTCATCAAATCCTCGATCTGAGTCTGCAGCTCTTTGTGGGTCGCGGGATGAAGCCTATAGTGGGGTTGGTTCGGCAGGGACGAACCCGGAATGAGATCTATCGAATGTTGTATGTTCCTCAATGGAGGTAACACAGAAGGCAACTCGTCTGGGTACACGTCCTTATATTCATCCAAAAGTGCTCGTAGCTCCCTAGGAAACTCATCCAACGCTTCTGATTCACCCTTCGCACTCATAAGAACTAAAGCGTACATAACTCCCTCAAGAAAAGGACCTCTCACAAACTCTCTCCTACCAACTAGGCTCAAAGCCTTCCTCTCGGCCGGGACAGTAGTGTCCTTAGCCAAAGCTACCAGCTCCTTCGAAATGGTCGGTCTCAATGTGATGGTCTTACCGTTGAATTTGAATTCATATGTATTGGCTCGACCGAAATGTGTGACGTCACGGTCATAAAGCCAAGGGCGGCCTAATAACACGTGGCACGCGTCCATGGGGAGGACATCACACCAGACCTCATCAGTGTAAGATTTAAAGGCAAGAGGGACCAGGAAACGCTTGCTAACCGGGACGGTAACCTTGCTAATCCAAGCTACCTAATAGGGTGTGGGGTGTGGTTCTGTGGTCAGATTCATACGCTTAACGGCGTTCTCAGAGATAACATTCACACAGCTACCGCTATCTATAATGAGCTTGCACAGCTTGTCACCACTCTTAAAGATCAGAGAAAAGATACTCGTCCTCCTCCAGTCATCTAGTGGACGTGCAGTGGTCAGAATACAACGCATCACCATGAGGGGGGGATCGTCTTCCAAAACGCTTGGGACCCCTTCGGGGTCGCTCTCCTCAGCGGCCTCATACACATAATCAGTAGAATCGGCGGCCATGTCTAAGAGGGCAATGACCTTAGTCTTAGTTGGGCATTCAAAGGCATAGTGGCCTTGAACACCGCAAGAATAACACATGGTATTGGCCTTGCTAACTTTCCCAATGGGAACACGCTCACTCGTGGGGTTCCTAGTGTTCCTAGCGGTGATCACGACGGATTTAGACTCGGTGGTTCTAGATTTTCCCCTGTCCGGATAGGTGGAAGAAGACGCTCCAACGGTGGTCTTATTCCTCATGCGGGAATAACGGGAGTGAGCCTTGGCGGCTAAGTATTTTTCAATGTCTAGGGCGGCATTGAAAGTCGTGTTCAGATCTGTGTGCCCATAGCGCAAGAGCTTCCGCTGGATGTCGGGTTGAAGCCCCTTACGAAACCTGGATAATGTGACCTCTGGGGGTTCCCTAAGCTCGCAACGCACCATACGGTCTTTCAACTCTCCCATATACTCGGCCACCGACTTTGACCCTTGCCGCAGGGTGGTTAGTTCATCGAACATTTGGGTTCTGTGGTAAGCGGGAACGTATTGGTCGGTGAGCAAATTTTTCATCACCGCCCACCCGATAGGTGGGACTTCCTGTCCGACTCCCAACCTCCTTTCCTCATTCAGCCAAAAGGTTTTCGCACGATCTGTCAACTTCATGCGGGCTACTTGGACCTTTTGGAGATCCGTGAGATTGTGCCACTGGTAGTAACATTCCATATCAACTACCCAGCTAAGGAAGACCTGGGGGTCTCCCATGCCATCGTAGGTGGGGGCATCAATCTTGATGGCTCTAGTGATATCGAAACCACGCTCGGGGCGGCGTTCTCGAGGAGTCACTCGGGGATAGCCCCCATCAGAATACAAATCAGTGACCGGTTGGTGCCGGTTGGGCCCCTCAACATCACCGGGTGGTGGTGGCGGTCCTCCTTGATTGCGTAAGATTTGTTCTAACATCGTCCTAAGGTCAGTTAGCTCGGTGCATAGGCCTTCTATGGCCTCGGTGTTGGGATAGTTGTCCTGATTCGCGGCCATCCTAGACGTAGACGGTGTCGTGTACTCCGTGCCTAGCCTAGTTCGCATTCAGGTTCAGGAAAATTTTGGGAAGATGATTTTTCCTAGGGCTGTAGCTAGATTGAACATAGGATATTTTATAGATTCCTGATGTGCGTAATACGGAGATCGTTAAAAAAAAAAAAATTTTGAAGTTTGACAAAAATTTCAGATTTCAGACCGCTATTCGCACACCACCAAGACAGAATTACGACGGTTCCAATTTTCAGGCCGACTTAACGAGGACGAATCGAAAAAGTTTCAGTTTTAATGTTGCTGGAAATACGTGCAGGAAGCTACAGAAAAAATTTAGGAATTTTCTGACAAGTTTTAAATTTCTGAGATTTTGCTAAACGCAGACCAATCCAAAAATTTTCAGATTTTCCTATTGATTAGAATGACCAACAAGGATCGCAGCGAGGATGTTTGCAACGTGGGAGTTGAAACGACCAGATTTGGTACCAAATAGATGTAGGGATACCGTGACGACGTGGACATTACGCTAACGGAACAAACATTCATCACAGAGAATAAAATAACATGGAGGGATTCCGACCAAAAATGAACGAAAAGGGGTCGGTTGGCTCTCCAAATCCGAAAGATAAAAAAATATGCGGGACTCAATACAACGTCCTTAGGACCTACCTCGCCAACAAGCACACAACTCATCGCAAGCCGGACTCGATACAACGTCCTTAAGACCTACCTCTCCAACAAGCACACAACTCACCGCACCTACACAAGCATCTATTCCATCAATCAATTCATTTCAAAATGCAGCGGCAATATTTTGGAGCGGCGGTGAACATTCAAGCGGTGATAAAGCTTTAGTTGAGATTAACTCCCTTGTTAACGCTAAGTGCGCCAATCTTGGAGAGCAAACCAAGGCTAGGCCGAGTATCGCTCCCGCAACGGATCTACCCGATCCGAACAACAAGAGATTCAATAACAACACCTAGATTTCAGATTTTTGCAAGCGGAAAAATTAAAGCCACGGATAAAATGATTCGACAAAAACCTCCACAAACTAAAGCGTAGAAAGAATCACTAGAAAGGGGAGAGGTTACCCAACCAAGAACATGCATGCACTCAAGATAGATGTGGGAGAATCTCTCTCTCCACGGTTCCACCGGCGTCGCACCGAATGGAGTAGCACCCTTTCTTCCTTGGAGTCGCACCGCGGAAGTCTCGCCGGAGTCGCACCGAAGAGGATGGAGGGAGGCGGCCTTGGAGTCACACCAAGAGGAGGGGGCGGCAGCTAGGAGGGAACTCCAAGCATGGCCGAAATTCTCTATGGAGAGATTTAGGGTTTGAAATCTTCAATGCCTCATTCCTTCATAAAGACCTCCTTAAATAGGAGTTACAACAACATCTTAACCATCCATGATGGAGATGAAATCTCATCCATTCGTATGGTTAAATACACACCAAAATGAAATTAAGAGTTCAAATTAAAAATTACAACCATTTTAAAAAATATAAAATTATCATCTAGCATGAAATAATTTTATATTTATTAATATAAAATAAAAGTGCATGAATAAAAGTCTAATTTTTCATGGCGGTTTTGGCATGCCTCGGGCGGAGATTATAACGCAGTCTTCCATCAGCATCATCACGGCACCTCAGATCTTTGTGGCGCAGCGCCTCGGCAGCCGGGTCATCATCATCAAGGAGTGTCGGAGGGGACGCGCCATCACTCGGGCACCTCCCGTCTTGGTAAAACGGTGGCAGAGGAGCGGGCGTCTCCTCACCTAGGTGGGTAAGTGACACTACCAGACCTAGGCCCAAACGTACGCTGTGATACCGGTACCCGGTACTCACGAGCTCCTGCGTACTAAACTGAAATGGCCAGGCAGGGTTTAGGGAATCCGTCCCGTCGGACGCGCAGTAAAACAACCTGGCCCCTGATCAAACCACTAGCACTGTCGAGTCAACAAACTGCTGTCGGTGTGACGACTAAGCCAGAACCGAAGACCCACCACATCTTATGCATATGCAAATATGTATTAACCCTTACTACCGAGCCTCCAGCTCGCAATTCTAAATCAACATTTATAAAGTAGAGTCTACCGCTCTCCAGACTATACCAGTCTTATATTTAAACTACGAGCCTACCGCTCGCTAAACTACACTAGTCATATATTTAAACTACGAGCCTACCGCTCGCTAGACTACACTAGTCTTATAATTAAACTATGCGCCTGCTGCTCGCTAGACTACACCAGTCTTATATTTAAACTACGAGCCTACCGCTCGCTAGACTACACTAGTCTTATATTTAAACTACGAGCCTATCGCTTGCAGGAGCATCTCAGTCCTTCCTTATATATCCCGAGCTTACCGCTCGCAGGACTATCCCAGTCCTTCCTTATATATCCCGAGCTTACCGCTCGCAGGACTATCCCAGTCCTTCCTTATATCTCGATCCGGTTTGGGATGAAAGATAACTTGTCAAGTTCTCCTACTTAACTAGTCTTGTTTATAATTTAGTTGATCTTAGAAGCTTAGGTTTAGCCTTAGACTTCCGAAGGGTTACCCGGTGAGGGGCTCGCAGCGGTACTAGGAAGTGTGGCGGGCTGACAGCCCGAACTTCCTCTTCCCAAGGCACTTAATCTTGTTGGTATCTACCACATTCTACTTGATCCCCATTTTCCTCTCCAATTACATTAAATCTACAAGATGAGTTAAACTTGGCTCTTAGGAGTAGGGGAGTTCTTTTGAACTCCAACACCACCAATTGTGACCGGGTGCTGACTCTCCCGTCGTCACATTCTAAGCTCGAGTTCCCTTCTTCACCGAGGAACTGCACACATTCAATTAGCATTCTCAACCTTACTTGGACCCACACTCCAATTCTTCGTCATCCTTAATCCAGGGTTCGCCTTAGATATTTCTCGACTTCTCCCTTGAGTATTTACCTTAAGATGGCTCACCCGGCTAAGGGTAGTTTTACTTCCATATAATCATTTAACACAGATGAGTTGTCTGTGGGGCCCTTGATGAGGCCTAACCTCCTTTTTATATCATTATAAATTCCTGCACTCATTGCTTTGCTAAACGCACCCCAACCCTTATTTCCCATGATGCCCTTAGAGGTGTTCTTCCAAATAATCTGAGCCTTCATAATAATCAAAGAGTTAATAGTTCTATGTGTGAAGGTCAGTGGTGGTCTAAATCATATAAGTCAGATTTACTATTCGCATACCAAACGAGATTGAGCTAGATTGACTCCTATGGTGCAATCTTGATTATATCATATCCAAATGAGTTCCAATTATTACCATAGGTTCACATTTTGTAATGATCTAACAACCTCAAATTCTACATTCCATGTTCTTCCAAAGATTTGTTTAACCACAATTTCTACTTTACATGAGTAGGGTGTGAACAAGGATTTACACTACAAGTATCATCTACAGACCTCTATAAATTCTGATAAATTCATGGTAGCATAAAATTTGACCTAAAAACTTCAGAGCCTAAGTTTCATAATTTTACAGGGAGTATTTGACCACATTTACCATTTATTAAGAGTGGGGTGCCAATAAGGATTTACTCTACAAGTACTATGTTAAGACTTCAATAAATTCTGGGAAAATTACTATAGCTCAATGTTGGTCTAAAAACACCAGATCATAAGTCTCATATTAATCCAAGGTGTATTTATCCTTAATTATCATTTATTACATTTGGTGTGCCAATAAGGGTTTACACTACAAGTACTATGCTAAAGCTTCCATAAATTATGGGAAAATTATTATAGCTCAATGTTGGTCTAAAAACACCAGATCCTAAGTCTCATATTAATCCAAGGTGTATTTATCCTTAATTATCATTTATTACATTTGGTGTGCCAATAAGGGTTTACACTACAAGTACTATGCTAAAGCTTCCATAAATTCTGGGAAAATTACTATAGCTCAATGTTGGTCTAAAAACACCAGATCCTAAGTCTCATATTGAACTAAGGTTTATTTATCTTTATTTATCATTTATTACATTCTTGCTAAATGTACCCCAATTTTCCCTATACCCTTAAGTCCAAAACTTCAACTTGAAGCTCAGGGAAATCCACTCATACATATGAGTTGGATTCTTAGCTAGAGGTGGTTGATATCATATCTATGGCATGGACAAATTTTCAAAGCATTTGCATGAGACCATATCACTAAATGCACAAACTACACATTTATACATGTCTCACTAAACGTGGCATAGAAGGAGCTATACTTAGCCAAAATACATGAAATCAGTGGCTTTTAAAGGGTAACCTAAAGGGCTACAATATTCATGTTGATCATTTTCTCCAGAAATGATCCTAACCTAGGTGGAATTAACATACAAGTGTTGTACAAAATGTTTAACATAGCAAAACACTATTATAGACATGTCACACCAAAAATGGTATAGAAAGAGCTATACTTGACCAAATGACATGAAGTCAGTGGCATGTTAAAGGTAACCTCAAGGTCTACAATACTCATGTTGGTCACTAACTCTAGAAATGAACTTAACCTAGGTGAAATCAACATGCAATTGCTGTACAAATTGTTTAACTTAACAAATTACACGTATGTACATGTCACACTAAAAATAGAATAGAAGGAGCTATACTTAGCCAAATGGCATGAAATTAGTGGCATTATAAAGGTAACCTCAAGGTATACAATACTCATGTTGGTCTCTGACTCCAGAAATGAAATTAACCTAGGTGAAATCAGCATGCAAGTCCTGTTAGTAATCATTTATCTTAATAAAAATTCACCTTTAAATACATCACACCATTCACTACTTTTTCTCCTCCGAAAATTATACCAATAATCATAGGTGTTCTAAATACTGAAATAATGAGCCACATTTAATTTCATAATTTTCCATAAAACTATTCTCATTGAATTCATTAAACTTCAAAAGGGCAAAAATGTAATTGGTGCTAACACTAGTATGAAATAAATTTCATAAATTCCCAATAATTCACCAGAGGTCTAATTCAACATTATAGACCTATGACCAGAGATCTAGAATTTTCTAGATTCAATTACCCATTTTTATTTCATTAATTTGAAAGGGGCTAATTTTGAATTAAAACATAAAGCACTAAAATTTTAATTCCAAAAATTCTACAACTTCAGAGGATGATTTATTTCATCCACACCAACTCATAACCAGAGTTTCAAGGGCATCTAATGGGGAAAATGGGCCAAAAACAACCTTTTCCCATTTTTGCTAAATGCACCCCAATTTTCCCTACACCATTTCAATGTAAATGTTGGATTCACCAATCATGCATGGATCCAATTGGTACCAAATTTTTACCAGAGACTAATATAGGTTAAATAAGCATGACACCCAAATTTGGGGTCATTTGGAGTTATATACGATCATAAATGTCATTTATTTGAGTTTTCATATTTTAGATAGAACCTTAGAAAAATCATCACCTAAAAATCTGATCTTTGGTTACAAGATAGATATGTGTCACATGCATGCATGGTCAAAATCCCAAGTCCATATGACTTATATTTTAAACTATATACACCAAAGAATTTCTGGTTTCTAATTTGACCGGCCTCACTAAAATGAGTGATGCTGGTCCTACAGTGATCCAAATGGTCTGATTCAACTTCCAAATGGAATTAGACCTCCAGATCTATAATTCCTATCTCTGGAGATTTTTCAAAATATGGCCTCTAAGGGCCTCAAAATCAGCCTATAAAAATTGGGTATAAAGTGTGACAGATTATATGAAACACACAATTAAATAAATGCAGGTCTGCGACTATCCGGTCTCCCAGATCCAACGGTCACGGGTCTTCTTCCCCAATGAGTCGAGGGCCTGGATATTCCGCGCCTGGGCCGCTTTGCGAGCCAAAATCCGGCGATCTCCGGCCGTCTCCTGCAAAACGGCCAAGCCATCACCTCCACGCGACCTAGGGCTATCATTTGGCGGTGAGCACGCGGCCGGAGGCGGCCGGAGATGGCATGCGCCACCTTTATATTTTTTTTTTTGGTAAGGAACAAGGAAAAGAAAAATGGAGAGAGCTCCATTCACAGCTTGTTTCGAAATCAGAAGATGTAGATGACTAGCACAGGAGGAGGGGGAAAGGAATCTTGCCTGCTTGGGGCTTTGGGGGCTGGTTTCTCTTTATGCCATGGCCGATTTTCCAAGCTCCAAGTCCATGCTCCATTTCTCTCCTCAGCGCCCGATTCCAGCAACTCACCTAGGGGTTCTCTTCCTCTCATCTCTCTGAAGGTAATGAGCAGTTCTAGAGGGAGAGGGGAAGCTTTAATGCATGTTACCCATTGAAGGGGGGCGGCCATGAGTGGCACCTCCCTTAGCAACCAATGATATTGCATGCACAGCCTTGGGAATGCAGGGGGCGGCAGGAATTCAATTTCTGACCTCATTTATGAGCTTGAGATGGCCACTTGTGACACATGGAGGTGAATTCATGCACCATGTTTTGTCTTAATCAAAAATTGGGGAGTTTCCATTTTACCCCTCTTGCATGGCATCTCCATCCAATTTCAGAGGGCAACCCAGGGAATTGACACATGGGCTGTAGGATGGGCCTTGGTTCAAGGTTTTAGCCCTATTGAATTGAGTTTAATTTCACATTGAGCCGAATTTTGGCTTGCTCGACCAAGTGTTGACATTTAGGTTTTGACTCAATCAACCAATGGGTTGAGTGGTCCAATATGTCGGTCTTGAGTCCCTTGACACCATATAATATTGATTGGGTCTTGGTGATGCCCCAATTGGGCCAATTTAGCCTATATGTGTGATTTGACTAAAATTGGGGAAATGTTGACTTTAGTCAAATTGGACCAATTGATGACCTATAGATGGGGCTTTTGGATCCATTGGGTCCCCTATGATGTTATAAGACTAGGGGTGAAGTCAATTTCATGTTTGTTGGTCAATTGGACCCATTGGTGAAGGATTGACCTATGTTGACCTAAAGGGTACCTTGGTCAATTGGGTTGACCCCAATGGGTTCTAAATGTCCCAAGGGATTCCCTAAGGTGTTTATGAAAAGTTGGTGGGGTCAATTTGTCATTTTGAAATCTAATATCAAGTCATAAGCCATGGAGTCAAATTTGGCTATTTGCACACCAAGGTGATTTTCACTTATTCACCTTGGTTCTTAGGGCCATTTTGGTCTCTTAAAGCAACGTCATGACCTTGTCATGACAAAATGCATCTTAGGGATCTAGTTGTTCTGGGGATGTTACAACCAATAACATGAAGATATTCTTGGTACAATAATTTTTCTTCATTTTTGGTAAAACAAACTATGGGAGTACATGAAAAATCATGTTCCTCCATAACAAAATTTTCCAAAGACGAAGAAAAAACACTAGAAGAAAGAAAATCTGCATCTATGTTTTGGGGAGGAGAATTAAAGTGAAATTGCGAGGATTCCCCAAAATTAGAGTACGGCACTTGCGGGGCAAAAGAGGAAGAACAAAAATTTGGATCTAAAGATTTGTCTTCATCGCTCTGAAAACTATCCGAGTGAGCTTGCCACCAAGAATAATCTACTTCAGAGTTAGAAGAAAAATTATTAAAAACCACAAAATTATTCTCGTGAAAATTAGAAAAAACATTTGCATCAATGTTGGATAAATTATTTTCATGAAACGAGGAAAAATTATGATCGTAATTATTATCAAAATTATTTGCATAAGATTGGGAAAAATCATTTTCATAATATAAATTTTGAGAATAGGAATGAAAATAACATTCTTCACTTTGAAGAGGCACACCACAATAATTGTAACTAATTTGGCGCCATCGTGCAGTTACCAAAAGATTAACTTTGTTTTGAAGCTCGGCAACTTGTACGGCCAATACAAATAACCTCATTTAAAGAAAACAACTTTCACTTAAATGAATGAAATTTAAGAGGGGGAATAGAGAAGAGAAATAATATATAAAAATATTTTTTTCCAAAAAATGGGTTAAATTAGTATGCACTTCCCGAGGTCTACCCTGTGAAGGGTTCGCCCGGTACTAGGAGATGTGATGGGATGACAAAGCCCAAATCTCTCTTTTCGAGAATTTAAATTGCGCCTTTTAAGATTTTTAAAAAATTTAGAAGAAGGCGGAGAAGAAAGAGAGCCATAAAATTAATAGATATTTCTTTTTTCAAAATATCAGCCGAAGTTCCCGGCAACGGCATCAAAAACTTGATGCACAAAACTATATCTGCAAACGATAATGGCAAGTGTACCATATCAAAAATAGTATAGGTTTATAAAAACCAAGGTCGTATTAGACTCGGGGTTGTTGAATATTCTTACTTCAAAAAATCTCTATTATTTTATCAATTAATACTTGGATTGGTTTTGCAAAGGGGGAAATAAAATGATGACTAAACGATGAGTTAAAATACTAGCACTTGATCTTCGACTCACCGTGGAATAATAATAAAAGAAATAAGAACTCTAATTCTCTTGAGAAATTTACTTCGACCGTGGAGATTCCCGAATTCTAAATGCACCTCTCTCGAGGATACTTTCAGCTGAGTTTAGGTTGATCAACCGAACTCTCGTTCTATAATTGAAACCCCTAAAACTCGCTTTAACGTGGTGAATCCCTCTATTGGATTTGACTCCAATCTGGGAAATTTATGTCATCCTTTCTCAAGGGTCGCAATCAACTCTCTTTATCCTTAAGTGATCGATTCGAATTATGAGCCTCTCGACTACTAAATTACAAAAACACAAATGAGAATTATATATCGAAAATATAATCTCACTATAAAAAATTTAAGTGAAAGTGAGGTTAGATCTTAGCTTTACTCTAGAGGGGGGTGAATAGAGTATTAAAAACTTTTTCACTTAATTTTATAGCGGAATTAAAATAGTGATACTTATATGTGTATTGCAGAGTGAGTTATAAAATAAAATAAAGAAAGCACACAGCACAGCACATAGAAAATCACAACACATAGGACACGGATTTTTATAGTAGCTCCCCAATAAACCTGAGTACGTCTACTCTTCTACCACACTTGGTAGGATTCCACTAGGTTTTTTATCAGGTGCCCTATCACCAATGGGGTTTTGATCAGGTGCCCAAAACACCAAGGAGCTTTTGATCAGGTGCTCTAACGAAACCACAGGTTTTTGTTCAGGTACCCTGCCACCAAGGAGTTAACTTTTGAAGGGAGTTAGAACCCTGTACAAGATGAGATAAGAGGGTTTAGATGTTCTTCTCTATCAATAATCTGAGAGAAGACTCTAGTAGAATGTGTTGTAAAGCTCCCCCTGTCTGTTTGAAATTGTTGATAGCTTGAGGATGGAGATTTCTCTTGAAAGTAGATCTTCCTTTGATAGCTGATGAATCTGAGAGACAGAAGTTTCTTAGATTGTTTGATGCTCTTTGAAGATTTGAAACTTGCAGCAGAAATCTGAGAGAAGACTAGTATTGTTGTTCTCAGAGAATGAGATGTGCTGCTTGAGGAAGATGATCTTTCTGTTTTACTTTCTGAATATTTCTCTCTCGACCGATACTCTGATATTTTCTTTCTGTTACATATCTCTTTCTTCTTGGTATCCTACTTCCTTAGAGGGAATGATAATAGATTTGAAATTCAAAATCTCTGAATAGGAATAGAATAATCAGTATTAATTATTTCCTTGGAACTGCAACTGATTCAGCAAATCTTTAATCCTTTTCCTTTTCAATAAATGATATCCTTTTCCAATATAAGCCAACGACTACTTTCTCGGAAAGAGAATGGAAAGGGTAATAAACAAAGGAAGGATGGAATCTTGTCTTATCTGGAAGAATATATTCATTGCTGATAGTCGAACTAAGTTCTGAGAAAATATAACTGATCTGAATAAATTGAGAGAAAATTAGTCGAGCTGAGATAGGATTTCGTCGATCTGAAGGATGAGTTCGTCGAACTGAACATCTGATACTAATTCATCGAACACAGGCTGGAGTTCGTCGATCTCAAGTTAGAGTTCGTCGAACTGAAGAATTCGTCGACCGCTGAGCTGCTGAGCCGCTGAGACACTGAGTATTGAAGATCGTCGAGCGCTGAGACTGAGGCAAGTCATTCGTCGAACGTAAAGTGTAAGCCGTTCATCGAACGCAGAGAGCAATTCATCGAACGCAGTATTGAGTTCGTTGAACGCAGAAGCTTAGAGATTTCCTAAGTTCCAGCTATCTTATCAGCCTACAACTATGACCCTTAGACTATACATTGGGGGGCAACTTAGTCCTAATCAACACATAGTAATCCTAGCCCAAATCAGTAATAGGGTTATTCCAACAATATCCCCCTATTTGGGTTAGGATACTATTTGACAAATTTCAAATAATAAACAACAGAAAAATAGCAGAGCATATATATATCTGGCAGAATTTAAATATTTCAGCAGATAGAGAATATAATACTCTGAGTTTAAGAACATTACAATTGAAAAACAGAAATGTAACAAAAACAAATAGGTCTGAACCTTTATTTCTTTGCTGAGGGAGGTTTGAAAATAAGCTGTTTGTTTGGATTTTCTGATTCTTTCTTGCTCATGTAAAGATCCTGAGCTCCCAGAATAGTTTGAGATTTGACTTGAGGAACTACTGCTTCTGGGTGCTTCTCTAAATACTCTTCAGCATTGAACACATTCTTTGATTTGTACTTTTCAAATTCTTATCTTCTGAATTCTGACATGGTAGAGTATAGGGAGAAATCTCTGCCTTCAGCTTTTGCTTTATTAATCTGAGCTACTACAACAGATTCTCTGAATCTGGCCATTTGAGATATCCTCTCCTCTTCTGGATTGGGAGAAGTAAGCATATCATCAATTTCATTGGCCTTATAGGATGGCTGAGCAGGAGGATTTCTTTGCCTATGCAATGATCCATCAGATACTTGATACTTATATCCTGAAGAACTGGATCTGGAAGAACTAGAAGGAGGTCTGGAAGACCTAAAGCTTTGAGATCCACTGGAACTAACTGGTCTGTTGGAATGCTGAGAATAAGATCTTTGAGAGGGGGAAGAAACACTTGCTGATCCAGCTGCACCTACTGCTGGAGGAGAACGAGGAGGAGCAGGATTGAACTTAACTGGCTTATCTGAGTAGAATCCTGTCTTCTTCATTTTCTTCCTTCTATTGTTCTCATTCCTGGAGAACCTCATCCATGCTGGCGAATCTATTGTTAAGGTGATATTATGCAGAATGTAGTATGGAACATTATTATTTGGATTTGGAGGCTTAGGAGCAGCCTTTGACTTATACTTTGCTTTTCTTTTCTTTGATGACTTATCATCAGAATCATCATCATCACTGTCATCATCATCAGAATCAGAAAATTGAGAATTATCATATAAATCATCAATTGCATTAAGGACTTTATCATCAACCTTCTTCACAACATCAACTTTCTTAACATTGACATCTTGCTCAACATCAATTTCATCAAGATCTGGAATTGGGGAATCATCAAAGACAAATGTTGGAGGAGAATTCATCACTTCAACATCTTCTGATATTAAAACTGATTCTAGAACTTGAACTTGAATCTGATCTGGAACTGGAATTTGAATTGAAACTGGAACTTCTACTTCAAAACTCTTGAGAAGTTCTTTCAACAGAACTTTATCAACAGGAGCAGTATAAGGAACAACTGCTTTTGAAACTACTTGAAATTCTGGCAAGCTATTGAAAATTGCATTGAACTGAGAAAGCAAATAAATAATATCTACAGATGGATTAATAGATATATTCTTTATTTCTTCTATAGCTGGAATCACTGATTCTTCTGAGAGATCTGTCATCTCTAAATCACAATCTATAGCAAAATCTTCTTGAACTGAAGCTTCAAACAAAATTGCATTTGTACTGCCAACTGCAAGGACTGGAGCTTCTTCACTAGACATCTCCCCCTGCCTAGTTTCAGGAAAACCTAAAGCTAGGCCCCTTGAAGAAGGGGTAGAATAAGAGGATGAAGGGAAGGAAACTATTTTAGCAGATAGATCAGCTAGGGCTTGAAGAACTGAAGCAAGTTTTGCATCCAGTAGATCATTCAGCTTTGGAGCAATGTGATGATAGATCTGATCGGCAGCAGATGAGAAATCAACATAGACAAGATCTGGGGTATGGTGAGAAAATGATGGGATGGAGTATGGGAAAGAGATGTTAGTAGCATGTGCTATGGGTGGATGAATAGGGCAATGAGGGTGGATAGGTGAGTGTGGATGAATAGGTGATTGAGGGATAGGAGATTGAGGTTGAGAGATATTTTGAGGGATAGGAGACTGAGGAAGGGTAGGTGACTGAGAATCAATGTTGATGGGAGAATGAATGTCATTGAAAGATGAAGGCTTTTCAGATGGATGAGTCTGAAGAATAGGAGAAGATGGTAATGAGGGAGAAAGGTTTATTGGAGAATTTGGAGGAGGGATGACTTCAGAGGAGACAAGGGGTGGAGATGGGAGAGGAGGAGAAGAAACAACAGGAGGAACTTTTGGAAGGGTTGAGTGAGTGACCTGCACAGTCCTTGTGCCTTCTAAAGCTGGCCCGGGGGCATCAACCCTTGGATTCTTCTTAGGAATTACTCTTTCCCATTTTCCAAACAAGGCTGATGTTAGCCTCTTACTTGCATTGATAATGACCTTAGGAGAGACCAGAAGGTCTGGATGCTTCTCTTGAAGAAATATTCCCAATATTCTTCCATAACCAACACTTATCTTGCTGATTTTCTTCCTTAATGATTCAAAGATAATCATTCCCCAGTTAATCTTCTTCTTCTCAACCAAGGCCACAATCACCAGAAATTGGTGCCTTGTAATGTAGTCATGAGCTGAGGTTTTCCTAAGCAACACCTTGCCCACTACATCAGCTAAGAACTTATATTGAATAGATTAATTTTTCTTTAACAAATGGTTAGGGTTTTCATTGGAGTGACCCATTTTAATCAAAGCCTCGTCAAAATCAACAGAAGATATATTCACATCTTCATTTCCATTTACAAAACCAAAAACATCTGATAAAATTTCAGGAGTTAGAAGAACCTGGTGTCCTGAAATGCTTCCAGATAAAATGTCATTCTCTGACTTGACTGTATAAGCCCATTCTTCGATTTCAGCCACTGGTAACTTGATTCTTGTAATTATCATCTTCCTTAACTGTTGTTCTTCAAATAAACTGAGGTTGTCCTGGAAAACTTGATCGGAACGCGCAAACGACTCGATATCAATGTCAAACCCGGCGTCAAACTTTATTGAGGAAAGAACTACTTGGGAAATCGCCATTGTTACCTGCAAAAGAGAGAACGATCAAGTGCAAAGGGGAACTGGAGGGAAAAGCAAGTTATGTAGGCGCAAAGATGAAGTAAGATGAAAGATTTTATTATATAGAGAGATCGGAGAAGGGCGCACACTTTCGTAGAACAGGGTTCGGCTAAACCTAATAGAATCAGAAGTCGAAAAGACTTAGGGCTTCGTCTGACTGCGTTCGACGAAAAGTTAATTTTCGTCGATCTTCGTTCAATGATCGCACTTGTCTTTGTCGATCCTGAACTATTAAGTATCGTCGATCTCCGTTCGACGAACGATAGCATTTCGTCGTTCTCCGTTCGACGAAATGAGGGGATAAATAGAAAATTTAATTTTTAACAGATTGAATCTCCATCTATCATTCCTAGCTGATTTATAAAGAAGATATGTTTCTTTTCATCCAAGGGTTTGGTGAAAATATCAGCCCATTGCAAATCAGTAGAAATGAATTGTAGGCCAATTTTATTTTTATCCACATTATCTCTGATAAAGTGATGCCTAATTTCTATGTGTTTAGTCCTACTATGGAGAATTGGATTTTGTGTTATAGATATTGCACTAGTATTGTCACAAAATATAATTGAATTATTTAGATTGATACCATAGTCTAGGAGATGATTTTGTATCCACAATATCTGTGAGCAGCAACTGCCTGCAGCTATGTATTCAGCTTTAGTTGTTGATGTAGACACAGATGTTTATTTCTTACAAAACCAAGACACAAGCCTATCACCAAGAAACTGCCAAGTTCCTGATGTGCTTTTCCTGTCTACTCTGCATCCAGCATAATCAGAATCTGAGAATCCAGTTAATTCAAATTTTGATGTTGTTGGATACCATAGTCCTAGATTAGGATAACCCTTTATATATCTCAAAATTCTTTTTAGTAAAATTAGGTGATATTCTTTGGGGTTAACTTGAAACCTAGCACAAATACAGGTAACAAACATTATATCAGGCCTACTTGCTATTAAATAAAGTAATGAGCCAACAATTGCTCTATATACCTTCTGATCAGCAGGTTTCCCTGATTCATCAGTATCAACAACAGCATTTGAGGGCATGGGTGTTTTCATGGTGGAAGCATCAGACATACCAAACCTTCTCACTAATTCCTTAGCATACTTGGATTGTGATATGAATATGCCATTTGGAGTTTGCTTCACTTGAAGACCAAGGAAGTATGATAATTCACCCATACTACTCATTTCAAATTTAGATTGCATCAGGTTAGAAAACCTTTTGCATAGATTTGAATCAGTAGAGCTAAAAATAATATCATTTACATATATTTGAACTAGTAAAGTTTGATTTTTATGTATCCTGAAAAATAGGGTTTTATCAACTATGCCTCTACAGAAATTGTTTTCCAAAAGAAAATTAGCTAAGGTCTCATACCATGCTCTGGGAGCTTGCTTGAGACCATAGAGAGCTTTATTAAGCTTAAATACATGAGAGGAGTGAGTTGGAGAGATAAAACCTGGTGGTTGTTGAAGGATTTGTGTTTTGAAAGTTGTCTTTAATTTTATTAAGTTCATGTTTTAATGAATGTTTAACTCATTCTGTCCCTGGATCATACGATGATGTCTCATGATAGCTTAAGAAGATGCCCTTGGTCTTGAGCTGTAGAACACCTGAGTTCCATCACGTGATCTTAGTTTTATAAACTCACGATCCTGGTAGTCAAAGAGGGACATTGACCACCCCTTGGATTGTCATATGAGTTAAAGTACATTGTAGTTCTACAAATGTTGATAATAGTTATCATTTAGTCATATGAATATGTATAAAGGTTGAAGCTATACGTATTGAGTTAGACCTAATCTTGTGTTGAGATATCGTATGGATTGTGTTAAGTGTCATCGATAGTCTCAACGTGTCTTATTGAATCTAGATATGTGATTTGTGAACCTACCGCCACAAGGTGTATAATGTAGTTGCAGTTGAACACTGTCTATTGATGGAATATACATTGCAGCTCATTGTGTGACTTGTGCGGATCAGGTTTACACATCGACAGTATCAATTGTCACTCGAGTTATATCGAGCTGTGATATTTTCGGGCCCCTTGGCAAAGCGAGATTGTATGGCATGCAATATAACTGAAGTAGTTATAATACATTGCGCTTGAGAAGCCAAGAAAGATGAATGTGCTGCGGGAGTGACACTGACCTATCCTGCGGGACATTCATGATATCATGTGACAGGCATAGACACAGGTCGTCCTATTTTTTCACCTTGTTACTGTGTTGCCAAAGCGTCTATAATGCAGTGATAAAGCCTCTTATAGAGCGTAATACAGATTGTTGTGTTATCGCTTTGACGACTCAGTTCCTCTGTAAAGGTCACACCAAATGAATAGGAACAGCCGCGTTCGACTCAAATTGGGTATTTAATTTCATGGTTATATGATTTAAATAATTGTTGAGTGCGAATATAAAACGTCGTGAATCGACGCGCTTAGACAGTTATTAATTCACGATCTAAGTTTGGGCGTTAATTGATATAGTGAATTAAATTCATTATGGAATCAATAACAAGGCTGAACGAAATAAGTAACACGTCCGGCGCTACATGCGATCGAATTAATTGTAGAGATTTCAAGGGAGAGAGTTTTGATGGTGTTTTGTGTAAATAGTTTTCATTTACACAATAAATCAATTCTTTTCTAATTATTTAAAATGCTTATAATAATATATATATATTATGGGATATATATAATCATGTATATATATGTTAAGTGAATAACAATATATATAGATTTTGGTATATATATAAACACACACATATATATATATATATATATATATATATATGTTAAGAGAATATAAAATACTCCCACCTGATTCCCGTATAACACTTATTATATGATATATATGATATTGGATATATATATATATATAGAGAGAGAGAGAGAGATATTAAGCATCGGGATGAGGCTCTCGGTGAAATCCTGAGAAACAAAAACCACCTAAAACCCTAAGCGTGAGGCGCCGTCACGGTCTCCATCTCGCCCGAGCCTCGTCGACGCCGCTTCCCGATCCCTTCTCCGGCGACCTGGTGTAGGCCCTTGCCGGACAAGGATCATCGTCGACCCGTCCTCCTCCCTGGACGGTTGTACATTAGCGTTTTTCGTGGTTCGTTCGGCGCTGGCGACTGGTGGCTCGGCCATCTCGGGTTTTCCGGTGGCGCTTCTCCGTCTAAGCCTTCTTCTCCTCCTGCTTCTTCAAGAGCTCGGTGGTGGTGGCTGTTTTGGTTCAAGGTGAACCTAGAGGCTCTATTTCGCTCACTCAGCCATGATCTCATTCATCCCCGCTCGGATCATTTTCTGCGCATTCGTGGGAGATCGGCACTCCACCTAGAGACCTCATTCTCTAGAGGTATAATCCCTATCACTTTGTGATGGTTATCGCGATTGCGCATTTATTTATTTATTTAGCGCGCAAATTGGTTGCGGTTATCCTTTAATATCAATTGATTAGAGATAGATTATTATTCGCGTGCGATTGTCATGAATGATCCGATCTTATTGTGCATTGGGCAAGGGTGAAAGAATATTTTTTTTTTGTTCGTCACCCTTGTCCCGCATCCGAAAAATCCTACAGTTGTTCCACATAGACTTCTTCTTTGATGTCTCCATTTAAAAATGCACTCTTCACATCCATCTGGTATACTTTGAATTTTTTGAATGCAGCAAAGGCCAGAAAAATCATAATTGCTTCAAGTCTTGCAACAGGAGCAAAGGTCTGATCATAGTCAATTCCTTCTTCATGTGAATATCCTTGGGCTGTCAATCTTGCTTTGTTTCTGACTATGTTGCCTTGATCATCTAGGTTGTTCCTGAAGACCCACTTGGTGCCAATAACTGGATGGCTTTTTGGTCTTGGAACCAAATCTCATACCTTATTCCTTTCAAATTGATTGAGCTCCTCTTGCATTGTAAGAATCCAGTTTGGATCTTGTTCTGCATCTTTTAGGTTTTGAGGTTTAATCTGGGATAGGAAACAAGTGTGTATCTGATTTTGGTGTAGTTGATGCCTTGTTTGAACACCTGCTAAAATATCACCAATGACTTGAGATATTGGATGATCTCTAACTGTGATGTGATCAACAGTTGGAGTTGGTTCAGCAATGATATTCACTTGGGGAATTTGTTCAGCTGTCATTTGATTTGATTTATCAGCAAGATCTGGATTATCTTCTTCTTCACTGTCTTCAAGATTTTGTGTTGATGGAAGTGGAGAATCTTCTTTCTGTAGATACAACCCATTAAGCTCTTCACATAGAGCTGGTACCTGCAAAGCATCTTTGGTAGAGGTGGTGTTCCTCTCCTCAATTAACATGTTAGTCTCATCAAAAGATACATGCATGGACTCTTCTATCTTAAGAGTAGATTTGTTGTAAATTCTGTATGCTTTACTAGACAGAGAATATCCAAGGAATATGCCTTCAGCAGCTTTTGCTTCAAATTTCCTTAGATACTTCTTGTCATTGTTATGCACATAGCATTTACAGCCAAATATCTTAAAATAGTTAACCTTAGGCTTTTTATTCTTGAGTAATTCATAGGGAGTTTTGCCCTTAAGTTTATGTATCAGGTTTCTATTCAACACATAATTTGTTGTGTTCACTGCCTCTGCCCAAAAAGAGAGTGGTAAGTTTGCAGCAGCAAGCAATGAAGTTGCTGATTCAATTAGGGTTCTATTTTTCCTTTCAGCTACCCCATTTTGTTGAGGAGTTCTATGAGCAGAGAAACATTGCATGATCCCTTCTTTTCCACAGAATTCTCTCATCAGAAGAGATTCAAACTCAGTGCCATGATCTCTTCTGATCAATGCAACTAGAGTAGAGTACTCAATCTTGATGGACCTGAGAAAGTCTGTCAGAACACTGAAGGTGTCAGCCATGTTCCTAAGAAAGAACACCCAAGTGAATCTTGAGAAGTCATCTATAATAACTAGAGAGTAATGCTTCCCTCCTAGACTTTGTATTGCAGTAGGTCCAAATAGGTCCAAATGCAGTAAATACAAAATCCTAGGTGAATCACTCTTGGATAAAGATTTAAAACTACTTCTAGTCTGCTTACCTAATTGACAAACCCTGCAGAGTCCTTCCTTCTCGTATGAACCAGAAGGCAGTCCTCTAACAAGATTGTCCTTAGAAAGCTTAGATATAGTTCTAAGGTTAATATGTCCAAGCCTTTTATGCCATAATTCATTTGTTTTACTTATAGAATTAAATAAACAAATATCAGAATTGGCAGAGTCAAAATTGACTAAATAAATATTTCCATGTCTAATACCAGATAACACATTACTATTTTTATAATTGGTAATAAGACATAAGGAATGATTGAAAGTTACCTGATAACCTTCATCACATAACTGGCTTAAGCTGATGAGGTTGTGCTTCAAACCCTTAACATAAGCTACCTCCTTGAAGGTAACTGCTCCAACTTTGATCTTCACATATCCTTTTGTTTGTCCACAGTTGGAGTCTCCAAAGATCACCTTGGGTCCAAGCTTTGCCTTATAGTTGCTTAGGTTGGCCTTGTTTCCTGGCATGTGCTTTGAACATCCACTATCCAAATACCATTGTTCATTTTTGCTTGGATAGCCTTCTACCTGCAAAACAGAAAACATTCTAGTTGTTTTTGACCCAGACTACCTTGGGTCCTTTTGTATTACCACAAAACTCTGAAATAAAAGACACTTCAGGCTGATCCTTATAACCTTGTGTTGGAGCATGCGTTCCGCACTCGTCCGATTTGAGAATAACAAATCCCGAATGTATTTGATCTTATTCTTGATTAATGGTGTGCAAATAACAGGTGCTAGAATAACATGTTTGCAATTGGAGCAAAATACCGATTTTCCAGAAATTGGAGCTATCGGATTTCCGATAGCAGTACCGGATTTCCGATAGCGTACGATTTCTTCCGTTATCCAATCTCTACTCAACGGTTTAGAGCTATCGGATTTCTGACAGCAGTAACGGATATCCGACAGTGCACGATCTTCCCGTAACTCTACGACGTGCAGCAGTTACGCAAGCTAACGGATGTACGATAGTACTATCGGATATCCGATAGCCCACGTCTCAACAATGACTCAATCGCGATCGCCACTCTCCGCAAATAATGTTGAATACATGACACACGTGGCACCTCTGGAGCTATCGGATTTTAGCGATACCTAGCTAACGGATGGCGTTATCTATCTTTTATTAATCTATTCGTTTTGTTCTTGCATTCCTAAGCATTAAGAATTCCAAGTCTTTTCCTGAGTGCATACGAACCAGAGAGCTCCAGAACCTCATCAACTCCCATTTGTGCTTAGAAGGTTTGAGATTGAAGACGAGATCGGGCGTGCCTCTACATCAACGATCATCTCGAGGCTTCAACCTTCCTTTCAGAGATCTGAATTTCTAGGGAGTTCTTCTTTTGATTTTGTATTTTCATTTATATACATTTCACTTTGTATTGGTAGGGAAATCGTCTCCTTATGCGTGACGTCTAAGTCCTAGCGTGGCTTAGGAGAAAATCGCTTCCTTGTGCGAAGCGTCCAAGTCCTTGTGTGGCTTGGTGGGAAATTGTGGCCTTGTGTGCTACGTCTAGATCTTGAGAAGATCTAGAGGATAGGCTTGGGCTTGGTCTAGGGAGAGACAAGTGATAGCCTTCCGATCCTTGGGAGAAGGATTGGTAAACTAAAATTGTTAAAAGATTATTATCATATTTGTGCTTTGATCTTAAGCATTGTTAAGATCATTTTTATTGTATGTGAATTTCATGATTAAAAAATTATGACTTTTTCTTTAATTGCAAATTTGGTTAGCTTAATCTTTAACTTAGAAATTTGTGTTTGAATTAATTTAAAAATTACATTGGTTTGAAATTTTTTTATATAATTAATTTTTAGAAAAGTAAAAGTTGTATAAAAATTCTTAAGTTAAAAATTATAATTTAAACACACCCTTATTCACCCCCCCCCCCCCTCTAAGGGCGTCACACGATCCAACACGTGGTATCAGAGCGAGGTTACTCCAAAATAGTTTTACCACCTGGAGTAATGGCGCACAATGATCACGCGTTCGTTGAGGGGCAAGGAATTAGTAGGCCACCACTTTTCACGGGCACAGACTATAACTATTGGAAAACCCGAATGTGGTGTTTTCTAATTGCTCTCGACATAGAAGTTTGGAATATTGTCGAGATGAGTTACACTTCCCCAACATTTGTTGTAGGAGATGTAACTATGGACAAACCCAAAGACAAGTGGGATGACAATGATAAATTAAAATGTAAGAACAATGCAAAAGCCATGAATGCTTTATTTTGCGCACTAGATCGCACTAAATTTAATAGAGTTTGTGCTTGTAATACTGCATTTGAAATTTGGAATCTTTTAGAAATTACTCATGAAGGTACTTCGTAGGTAAAGGATTCAAAGCTATTTTAACTGGAGTCAGAGTTCGAAAGATTCAAAATGGAGGTGGATGAAGAAATTGATACAATGTACACACGATTCACTAAAATCGTGAATGATTCAAAGGTGCTGGGTAAGGTTTTCTCCAATGGAGATTTAGTAAGGAAAATCTTAAGATCACTTCCCCCGAAGTTCAATCCTAAAGTGACTGCAATTTCTGAGTCACATGATCTTAAGACCTTACAATTGGAGAGCCTCATTGGGAATCTAAAAACCCATGAAGTGGAGTTGAGGATTCAAAGCCAAGAGTACAAATTTAGAGCCCAAAAAGAAGAGCTTGGCGTTGAAATCTAAAAAGGAAATTGAAAGTGAGACTGAAGAAAATGAGGAAGATGAAGAAGGACTGTTTGTGAGGAACTTTAAGAAATTTATGAGAAATCCTGAGAGAAGAAACTCATTTAGAAAAATTTTCAAAAAGAAGGATTTTTCCTACAACAAAGGCAAAGGAAAAATGGATGATGAAGAAGAACGTCCGCTACCGGAATGCTATCATTGCAAAAAGATTGGACATATAAGAAGCAAGTGCCCAAAATATCTGAGAGAGCAGAAAGAGAAGAGGCACGATAAGAATTTCAAAAAGAAGGTTCTGAAGGCGGAGACTTGGGATGACACAACTTCTGAAGGCTCAAGTGAAGCAAGCGATGAAGATAAAGAAGAAGCAAATGTATACTTGATGGGGAAAGAAAATGCGTCATCTGACGACTCCTCCATCTTATGATGATTTATATTCTGAATTTATGAAAACTTGCAAATTTTTGGATAAAAGCCTAAAGGAAATCAATTTTCTAAAATGTGAAAATAAAGTTCTTTTGAAAGTAAATAAAAAGTTATCAAATGAGTTGAAATCTATTGGGAACGAGAAGGTAATTTGTCAAGAGTGTGATCACTCTTCGACAAGGATAAAAGAACTTGAAAACACTATTTCTAAGTCCGATCAAAAAATTGATCAACTTCTAAAAGAGAAAAAGGACTTAGAAAAGGTTGTCAAAACTTCTCATTCTCAATTAGAGAATTACAAGAAAAATATTGCAAATCGATGTGGCATGATAGTAAAAGAGAATTCAATTTTAAAGTCCAAAGTAAATGAATTGAACATGGCAATTGGAAAATTTGGTGATGGGAAAAAATCTCTGGATATGATTTTAGGCAACTAATGTCATGGGTCAGCAAAATTTGGGCTAGGATACGTTTCTGGAAGCTCTGGAAGCTGTCGGAAATTTCCGGCAGCTGATGTCGGAACAAGCGACAGCTCCAGGTTCAGAAAACCCATTTTTCAAAATGAAAATTTTTCTAAGTCCACACATAAAGATGTTTCCTCCAGCAAGAGTCCAGAGAAACCATTAAAGAATGGTTCCTCACTATTCATTGCATGTGCCAAATGTCATCGATTTGGTCACATCTCGGACTCATGCTGTAAGAAATGAAAAGTTAGTGTTAAACAAATCTGGGTACCTAAGGCTTCCACCTATACCATGGGAGGGACCACTTGGGTAAACAGATCTTTACTCTCATCATCTTTTTAGGTGTGCGTGCAGGCTAGGAACAAGGAAGACGTGTGGTATTTGGACTCTAGCTGTTCAAAACACATGACGGGCGATAAATCAAAGTTCCTAAGCCTGGAGATAAAAAAAGGAGGAACAGTGACCTTTGGAGATAATGGCAAGGGTAAAGTCAAAGGCATTGGAGTAGTAGGTAACGAAGAATTTAAAATTTCAAATGTTTTATATGTTAAAGGTTTGAAACACAATTTAATTTCTATTAGACAACTATGTGATAAAAATCTAAATGTTTTATTTGACTCTAGCTCAAACCTTTGCAAAATTATTGATTCTAAAACAAACATAATCGTTTTTACTGCACCAAGAATAAACAATGTTTATACAATCACTTTTCATGATTTATCTCATTCTACACTTAAATGTTTTATTTCAAAGAATGATGAACTTGAATTATAGCATAGGAGACTAGGACATTCCAGTGTTAAACGCATAGTAAAGCTTTCTAAAAATAAAATAATAAAAGGTTAACCAAATTTGAATGGAAAGCTTTCTTCATTATGTTCACCATGCCAAAAAGGAAAGTTTACAAAATCATCTTTTAAAAGCAAAAATGTTATTTCTACTACTAGACCTTTACAATTATTACATATGGACTTGTTTGGTCCAATTACTATACAAAGTCTACGAGGTAGAAAATATACGTTTGTTATTATTGATGATTATTCTAGATTTTGTTGGACATTATTTTTAAATTCTAAATCTGATGCTTTTGATGAATTTGTAAAACTAATTTCACGTATTCAAAATGAACTTGATTTAAAAGTAAAATGCATTTGATCAGATCATGGAGGAGAGTTTGATAATGAAAAATTTATTTCATATTTTAATGAATTTGGGATAAAACATGAATTTTTCGCTCCTCGCACACCACAGCAAAATGGTGTAGTGGAGAGGAAAAATAGAACACTTCAAGAATTAGGACGTACTATGCTTTGTGAATTTAAATTGCCAAAATATTTTTGGGCCGAAGTGGTTAGTACTGTATGCTATATTATTAATCGTGTCATGATTCGTCCTACATTACAATTAACTCCTTATGAAATTTATTTTCAAAGAAAACCAAATGTATCTTACTTTAAAGTTTTTGGCTGTAAATGCTTTATTTTGAATACAAAAGATAACTTAGGTAAATTTGATGAAAATTGTGATGAAGGAATTTTCATTGGTTATTCTTCAACTAGCACGGCCTATAGAGTTTATAATAAACGTACTAAAGTGGTTGAAGAATCTATTCATGTAAAATTTGATGAAAACATTTCTTGTGTAGAAAATACTAAAGTTGCAGGTAATGAGAAAAATGAAGAAGATATGGAACAAAATCAGAGGCAAAATGATGATGATGAAGAAAAAGTAGAGAAAGAAGACGAAATAGATGGTGAAGAAGAAGAAGAACAAGGATATGTACCTCCAACCGAGCTAAGGTTCTCAAAAGATCATCCACAAGAATTTGTTATTGGAGAACCAACAAGTGGGGTACGTACACGTTCTAGTTTACATGAAAGTTTTTCAAATTAATGTTTTGTCTCAAATATAGAACCAAAAGATGTTGCCACCGCTTTAAATGATGAATCTTGGTTTCTAGCTATGAATGAAGAACTTAACCAATTTGAAAGAAATAAAGTTTGGATTCTTGTAGATAGACCTAGTGATCATCCTGTGGTAGGAGTCAAATGGGTTTTTAAAAATAAATTAGATAGTGACTCTAGGATCACTAGAAACAAAGCTAGGCTTGTAGCGAAAGGATACAATCAAATTGAAGGGGTAGATTTTGATGAAACTTTTGCACTGTTGCACGATTGGAAGCAGTTAGAATTTTTGTTGCATTTGCTAGTCATAAAAGATTTAAATTATTGCAAATGGATATTAAAACTGCATTTTTAAACGGGTTGATTAAAGAAGAAGTTTATGTTGAACAACCCCCAGGCTTTATAAATGAAAAATTTCCTATCGCGTGTATAGATTACTAAAAGCTTTGTATGGTTTAAAACAAGCACCACGAGCATGGTATGATAGATTGACCTTATATTTATTACAAAATGGTTTTAAAATGGGTGGTGTTGATTGTACACTCTTCATTAAGCAAGTTGATGATGATTTAATTGTTTTACAAATTTATGTTGATGATATTATTTTTGGAGCCACTAATGAAGAGTTATGTAATTATTTTGTTAAAATGATGGAAAGTGAATTTGAGATGAGCATGGTAGGAGAACTAAAATATTTCTTAGGATTTCAAATTATTCAAAAACATGATGGAATTTTTATAAACCAATCAAAATATATACATGATGTTTTGAAAAGATTTGAATTTGAAAATCTTAAACAAGCTAGTACTCCTATGAGTGTCTCATTAAAATTAGGAAAAGATGAAAGTGGAATATCCATAGATCAAACTTTATATAGAGGGATGATAGGTTCACTTTTATACTTAACCGCTTCTAGACCAGATATTATGTTTTCTGTTTGTTTATGTGCTAGATTTCAAGCCGATCCCAAAGAATCACATTTAAAAGCGGTAAAAAGAATTTTTAGATATTTAATTGGCACATCTAAACTTGGTTTGTGGTATCCTCGTAGCGATGATTTTACTTTATTTGGTTATTCTGATTCCGATTATGCCAGTTGTTCACTAGATAGGAAAAGCACTAGTGGCACTTCTCATTTTTTAGGCCCTTCACTTATCTCTTGGTCGAGTAGGAAATAGAATTCTGTTGCCCTCTCAACTACCGAGGCCGAATATATCACACTTGGTAGTTGTTGTGCACAAGCTCTTTGGATGAAACAAACATTAGAAGATTTTAATATTAAACAACAAATTATTGAAATATGGTGTGATAATAAAAGTGCAATTGATTTAACATACAACCCAGTCCATCATTCAAGGTCTAAACACATTGATGTGAGACATCATTTTATTAGAGATCATATTTAAAATAACCACATTAAAATTTCATTTATAGGCACGGATAATCAACTAGCGGATATATTCACTAAACCATTACCGGATTCCCGTTTTTTTGTGCTTAGGCTAGAATTAGGAATCCTAGACATTTCACAATAATTATATCACTATTTATAACCTATAAAATTAAAAACATCACAATAGCTATACATTTAAAAAAAAGGAAAAACTAAATTCTTAAACGATCAAAATATAGACATTCACAAACATAAATCATGTCCAAATATTAAAATTATTACAGAACTTTAACAAAAGAGTACTTAAAATGTCTCATAAAAGAAGTTCACAAAATTAAGGAGAGATCTGGGTTGGGAAGCTATCAGATGGCGACAGTAGGATATCGGATGGCGTTAGCTCCCAGAAGTCATTTTCAATCTGAATCCTCCTCATTTCGACTGCCTGCTCCACTGCTTTCTGGAAGATCATAAACTGGTCTCCTTACCACTGCCTTATTACGTCGAGCCTGACTAACTGATTGGCGACGCGGATCCTCCTCCGTAGGCACTTCCCATTCAGCGACTTCAGCAGGCGTAGGTTTTAATTTTAGTCCCTTAACAAGGAACTTCATGAACTTCTGCATCCGTGTCCGATCCTTCTTCACCTCCACTTTGTGTTCCTCAAAAGACTTTCTATGCTCTTGAAAATCATCAATGTGTCTATCCAACTTTGTTTGAAAAGAGTCGAGTGCCTCCCGCATAGACCCTCCACGTGAAATAGGAGGCTCTCTCATCTCCATAGTAGGCGGCTTCCGTTGATTTTTCTTACTCTTTATACCCGTCGTTTGATATATATCCGGGACACAATCTCCAACATAAAAGTCTTGATCTATCCTTGCGTATTTCTTGAATAGAATACGCTGGATAATCGCACCCAAAGGGAGGGAATGTGCCTTTTTCCACTCAGGATTTTTGAGACGGAATGTATAGCGAATCATAGACAAAAGAAGATCGGCCACATCAAATAATTCTTTCTCCACTATAAACTAAGTCACGAGACTAAGTTGAGCCGTAATACTATGAGTATCACCGGATTTCAACATAATCGTGTGCCTTAGTATGTCTTGAACAAGACGAGCATCGTCTGACAATGTCGTCATAGTGGTTATAAGTTTCTTTTTAGAATTTCCATGCAAAGACATGTTCACTAAGGTCCAATCTCTCTCTAGTCTATAGTTCTCAACTATTTTCAAAACATTACTACTTTCCTCTATTCCAAATTCACTCCTTAAATCAAAGGGAGTGATCTTCACATAATGGCCTTGGATTTTCGATCTAACTCCTCCATTCAAATCAGTGTACGTAGGGTACTCAAGATGATTATAAAACTCTCGTACTAAAAATGAGGAGAACAAGTCTTGGATAATGACAGAAATTATACCTTCCTCGGCAAGCATAAAATACACACGTTCATGACGTGGGAGATCAAATTCCACAAATTTCGAAATTCAAATTTGGGCTTTCTCTATGCCCGGATAACTTTGATAGGAAGAATGAGCATCTCCAGAATCACTCCTTCGGGATCTCCAACTGGATGCCATATCTGTATAAGAAATAAAAAAAATTAGAAACTGGAACTGTCGGATATCCGACACGCTTCTGTCGGATATCCGATAGCTAAAAATCATGTTGGAACATGGTCTTACGCATCTCCTAGGTTTGAGAATAACAAATCCTATGTGTATTTGATCTTGTGTGTTTAAGTGTTCAGGAAATCAAAGTCCACATGACTTAAGGATGGTTGTCCCCAAAATTGAGGCCAGAATTCCAACATGGCCACTAGCGCCGGCGGTAGCGATAGCTCCCGGCGCTAGCGATGATTAGCGCGATTCCGGCAGTGTTTTTAGAAAGAGCTAGTGCCCGGCGGTAGCTACTAGTGCTGGCGGTAGCATGGCGCACAAGAGGCATAGAGCAAAATGTTGCCGCGGATTGAAGATCCTGCCGCGCAAAATGTTACTTAATCAGGGATAGCGCCGGTGGTAGCGGTAGTGCCGGCGGTAGCGCTAAGGCTATAAAATGGACACTTTGGCTCTGTCTTCATCATCCTCTAGAGATCCCAAATTCCAGAGCCTCGTGCCACAGCATAGAGAGGAGAGTCCGGAGAGATACTCCCACAAATCCATAAAGCCATAAGGAGATCCGTGGAGAAGATTTCAACACGCATCATCAGCATGACGAAAGACCGCATCGACTACGATCATACTCTGCGGGCCTTCGTCCACTTCTCCAAGAGATCCATATAGGGAGTTTTTTATTATTGATGTCTTCTATTTTATTTCTCTTTTTCTTTGTAAACGGTAGTGAATTCGCCTCGTGTTGGCGACTAGGTCTGGGGTAGGACTTAGGGCTGAAATTCGCCTCGTGTTGGCGACTAGATCTAGGCTAGGTCTAGGGGGTGCTCGAGGCCACATCCGGGGAAGGATTGGCTAGAGCGGCTTGAGGCCGAATCCGGGGAGGAGAAGGCTAGGGCCACCGGTTCGTGGGGAAGCGAGTCGGGATAGAAAACGAAAAGAGCTTTTATTATTCGCCTCCTATCTCTAGCGTCATAGAGATCAAGTTTTGTAAAACTCATTTAATATTAATAAAGCTTGTCTCTCTTTTTGTTTTACTTGACTTCTTCTTGTTTTAATATTGCATGATTCCAAAGTTTTTCTAAATAAATCTAAAGTTTTTGAAAACCCTTATTCACCCCCCCCCCCCCCCCTCTAAGGGCGCCGACCGATCCAACAAATCATACTTCCGAAAATTCATCTCACAAACATTCTTACTATCACAAATTCACACATTTTTGTTTTCAACAAACAGACAATGTTTTCTCAACATCTATATAATTTTGAAAAATCAAAACTTTGGTGTAAAACACTATTAATCATCTTCTTCCTATAAAAACAAAATTCAAAGTTCTAATTTTTTATTCTCTATATCACCATCACAAGATCTAAACCCTCTTTTGAACACCAAGATCTAAAATGTCTAGATCTCCTAAAATGATTCTTCAAAAAACTCAATGAAAACAAAGAGGAATATCAAAATCAAGATCTACATTTTTTTTCACAAAAACTCCATGAAAACCAAGATCTAAAATGTCAAGATCTACATTTTTTTCTTCACAAAAACTCAATGAAACCAAGAGGAATATCAAAATCACAAAAAATTTGAAAACTTTTAAACAAAACTTGAAAAATCAAAGTTCCTCACCTTAGATCTGAAGTTTTTTGGCGACCTGGAGCTCTAAATCTCGGAAAAATTCCTAAAAGTGAAGTGAGGCATCGGTGGAAAGACGAAACGATTCCTTTTATCTTTTTAGAGGTGTTAGATACTAGCTGTTGGAAATCCGACAGCTCCCAAAAATTGACTTCTATTCTTCTCTAGCTATTTTCAATCTTTGTTTCTCTAAATGTTCATATGAAGAATTTTATAATCTTGCATAAATGATTCTTCATGTGTTATCTTTCGTACAAATAGATTAACACATGATTATGATGTACAATCTTAAGTTATCATTGTAATGACACTTTCATATAGAAATTACGAATTGTTTTCGCATGCCTCTAAGTATAAGAAATCTTTTATCTATGACAATGAGCAATCACAAACACTTACTTTGCAAATACATGTTAATATAATTTATTTTATACATACAACATGATTGATCGAACATAACAAAATACATTTCATAAATGCTACCTTCAACTTTGCTACTTTGCACTTATTCAAATTATACCATTTTTTGCATGCAAGTGAATTCGGATATCCTTAACATACATAAATATTCAAAAAAAAAATCAAATGCAAAACATATATTTTGCCAAAAATTTTGAAAGAAATAAATTAAAAAAAATTGAAAAGGATCCTCCACCAAGCACTACTTAGCCTCCTGATAAGTCTTAATGAGCATTGTGAGGTTAAGCACCTTGGAAAGAATTGTAAAGTGTCTTGTTATGCAAAAACAAAATGGTCCTTTTATGTATACTTGCAAAGTTTCTATAAGTTCATAAGTTTGGCTTTATGTATATTTATGTTATGTTTAACAATTCCATGATCATGTATATTTTAAATATATTCATATGTATTCTTTCTCAAAGTATCACTACTACACTTCATTGTTATTTATAAAATTTCTTCTTATGAGAATTGGACCGAAATGATTCAATATTCAGGTGTGCATATTTGAGAATAAGAATTGCACTCGTCCAATTTGAGAATAAGAAATCCCGAATGTATTTGATCATACTCTTGATTAATGGTGTGCAGATAACAGGTGCTAGAATAACATGTTTGCAATTGGAGCAAAATATCGATTTTCCAGAAATTGGAGCTATCGGATTTCCGATAGCAGTACCGGATTTCCGACAGCGCACGATTTCTTCCGTTCTCCGATCTCTACTCAACGGTTTAGAGCTATCGGATTTCCGACAGCAGTAAGGATATCCGACAGTGCACGATCTTAATGTAACTCTACGACGTGCAGCAGTTATGCAAGCTAACGGATGTCAGATAGTGCTATCGGATATCCGACATCCCACGTCTCAACAACGACTCAATCGCGATCGCCACTCTCCGCAAAAATGCCAAATACATGGGATACGTGGCACCTCTGGAGCTATCAGATTTTGGCGATACCTAGCTAACGGATGGCGTTATCTATGTAACATCCCTGTGCGCGCTAGGCCCCTATGATGAAAATATAGCTTACATTTTGAATGGGGTACATTTATGTTGCTGGGGTACATTTATTTTGGAATTGCGCATTGGGTGCGGATAGCGGAAATTTATGAGCAGAGATCTTGATGGATGAATTATATATAAATATATATATATATATATGTGTATGATTATTCTGTGCATTCCATTAGCAAATTTCTGTATGGATATAATAGGTATGTTAATTTATGCATTATTAGAAATCTCCTTTCGTTCGACGAAATCCTCTAAATTCGTCGATCGCAGAAATACAGCCGCAGAAAGTTTGCCGCCGTTCGACTAAATTATAATAGCCAGCGCTCGACGATATTGAAAATCCCAGCGTTCGATGAATTATGGTTTAGCCGCAGATCGAAGAAATATTGCGTTCGACAGATCAGCTGTAAGCGTCGTTCGACGAATAACTTGTAGTTGCGCTCGACGAAATAATTGCTGCAACCGCGATCAAAGAAGCCTGCCTGTGTTCGACGAAAATCGTCGAACGGCGTTCGACGAGCAGCGTCCTTCAGCGGTAGAAGAACTTAGCCGCCGTTCGACGAAAATCGTCGAACAGCGTTCGACGAAAATCCCAGCGCTCGACGGAGTTACTGTTCCCGTTCGACGATTCTGCGCTCTTTCTTCCCGTCGCCCAATAAAGCTTAAATGCTTAATTTTTATGATTATTTTAGACCAGAAGTGGATACCTTGTCCAATAAGAAGCCGACACCTATATTTGGAGTTCCAAGGCTTACTCTCTTCTCTCTTAACACAAGAGCTGCTGGTCTGATTACCCGACAGATCTCCTTCTTCTTCATCTCCTTCCCTCCCACCTGATGGTTTTAACTTATGGTTTTATTCATGGAGCTTTGGAGGAGCAAAGCTTAGAGAGGCATTTGGAGCTTGGCCGACCACCACCCATGCTTCCATCAAGATGAGCTCCGACCTGGCCATAAAATCAGGTGACTTCCTCCCCTCTCCCTTGGTGCTAGCCTCTTAGATCACAATAGGAAAGATGAAGGCTCAAGAGAGCTTCTCGTGTGAGCTTTAATGGAGTTTCTTTAGGAAGCCCAAGCCGGAACCTCAAAAATTAGGGCATCGTTCACCACGAGGTTCTAGGAATCATTTCTTCTCTTCAAGAGGAAGAGATGGGATTTGATTTGGGGCAAACCCATGGTCGTTGAGGGAGAGTGAAGGGAATGATAGTTAGGGATTTTAAAAGGTGAAATGACCTAACACATGTTTGGGGGAAGATGATGGATAATGCTCTGTTAAATAGGTTTGTCTTTTATGGCATATTGTGTAGTGAAGTTGATAATAGCCCCTTGCAAAATTCATAACATTGCACTTGGTAAATAAGGGGTGAAATTGTGCGCAGCTGTGTTCAAGCCAATTTTGGGCTTCTTACCACTGGAACTAGGTTCCAGGATCAATATGGCAGTTGTAGCCCTCGGAAAGAGCTTTCCAACGATAGGTTATCCGATTTCTGAAGTGACTTGTAGCTCCCTAAAGGTCCAGCCGAGTGGACTGTCCAGAAAGCGGGAAACTGTTTAAGTGCGTGCTGTTTTTGCTGTCCAGGTTTCTGCAGTTGACTTTGGAGCAGATTTTAGGTAGGATCCACTTGGATATGGGTTTAGGACTCAACATGAATGTTGTAGCCCTTGGAGAGAGCTTTCTAAAATAGGGTGGCACATAATTTGGGGTGGAGTAAAACTCCCAGAATCTCAGTTTTGTTAATCAGCATCGTTGTAGTTTGAATTGCGATAATCTTTGGGGATATCTTTTATAATACTTGTCCGACGCTCTTAATAGTGGTAGTAAACTCTCAAGAGTGTGAATAGTTCAACTAGGTTGAACTTGTGGCGAACGGAGCCTACGGGCAGAACGCGTTAATATGATGGGTGCTAGAGAGCACAAGTTGTGAATGAGCCTACGGGCAGAACGAGTAATCAACTCTGATCGGGCGGCACGGTTAACTTAGTGCGGGTCACAAGTTATATTTATAGCCGGAGGTAAAAAGGAAAGGACCCAGTTGTTGGGGGACTTGGATGCGAATTAGCATCGATTATTGCCGCGCGAGGCGGAAGGTGGTAAGGCTCGTGGAGCGAGTCCTTGGTGCTCGATAGCACGCTTGGTGTGTTCAAACTACGTAGGTAAACATAATTGCGCATGGTGGTATAGATCCTCGTGGGAGGATAGGTTGTGGCGGGTCTACGGGCTCGCTAGTCGTGACACCGATAGGAGCCGGCAGTTAGACTCAGACCGGTTGGGTTGGAATGTCTTGGTGTTCATCTACCCAATAGATCCCCTCCGCGTCTTGAAGACCCCGCATGAGTGCGGGTAGTACGCAGGGTCTCCGCTGTGTGTTCTGAGCGTCGAGGCGTACATAGGCCTAGGACCGGTAGTGTTCATACCCTCCTAGTAGTGGCGAAGCCCGTGCCACTGCCATCGTCTGGCCACGACGGGGGGCGCCTGAGTGGTTAGCTACCCTCGAAAAGTGGGAACTAAAGGTCTGTGTCGACATAGCAAATGCGCTTGGAGAAGTCATCATATCATAATCATTGCACAGCATTCATATCATAATCATTGCACCGCATTCATATCATAATCATCGCATTGCACAGCAATGGATACTCATCATATGAACTTGTATGTGCATCTTTATATGATGAGTTACCTTTATATGCAGACCCTTAACTTATAAGCTTGTATGGGCATCCTTATAAGTTAAGTTCAATTCAGCTCTGTGATACTTTATCTATGTCATGTTACTGGTACGATTTTGATACTCTGCTTATGCTTTCTGTTTCCAGTACTTGCATTTATAACTGCGGCTACTTATATATACTTATGAACAGCTTTGTTAGTGCCATTGCAAGTACTTGGGTACTTATACAACCGACACATATGAACAACCCTTCCTGTCACCTGTTTTGTATACTATTGCTAATATTGCAGCTTTCTTTCAAATCTACCTCCCGGTGCCTTGGAGTCGCCGGGGGAGCGGATGTGAAGCCACTTATTCTTTATGACTAACGGTTGCTACGTCCCTCTTTTTAGGAGTGCGCCTTGGAGCCGCAGTTCACGGCGCAGGAGAAGGACAGTCAGGTCAGGACGACAGGGCCAGAGACAGCGATACCTACAGTACCAGCAGTGACAGACGTGAGTAGTAGTGTTGAGTTGTAGCCGTTTGGGCATCTTTTGTGATACTCTGATGTACTTTTGCAGGAGCTCATGGAGCTACCTTTTGTATAATTATGGACTCTTACTTATGCGAATTATTTATAGCTATATGTGGCTTCTGGTTTAAGTTTATTGATGGGTTGGCGCTGTTGAGTTGGTTTAGCCGGCAGGATAGGCGTCATGTGGAGGTGGCTAGCCCGTGAGCTGACGCCTCCGCAAGGCGGCTGTCCTGGGCATAAGACTCCCCTCGGCCGTGTTTTGTGTACCGGGAGGGGGGTCTTACAAATGGTATCAGCTTGCAACGATCCTGAGATAAAGAAGTCCATTAGACCACTAGGCTACCCCGGCTAGCTAGATCAGTTTGAGGACAAACTGATGCAGCGGAAGCGGTGGTGTGCCCATGTGTAATTCGCTATAAGTATGTCCGCTTTTTCTTATAGAAAGTGCCAACCTAAGCCAAACTCGTACCCTTACGTATAGATGCTGGCTCATTCCGAGACAGTAATTAGTATTCCCATTCCAACAATTAGAGTTGGTTTGGCATAGGATGGATGCCAACCTAATTAGGATACCGCCTTAGTCGACTTAGCAGGATATGTCGTGACACACTCTAACCTTATACTGATCTTGGGGATGATTGGACCAAGTAATAAGTGACCTTGATTGACTAAGGGAAGAGTTTAACGTGAGCGTAGATGCTTGAGACTCACACCCTGAGATTTCTATCTCAGATATGAAGTAATATTATCACCTTACCCAAAAATTAGGCCAATTTCAATGAGACTAGTGCTTGTTGTCTATTACCAGATTAGTGAGAGACCACCAAGCATGTCTTTTATACTCTACGTGGATACCTCACACTTCTATTTATGTAGAAGGTTTCATATGGAGAAGTTACGATAAGAATTCGGACCCAGAGAAGGCTCATTTTGGGAAGAATGTGTTATATTGGTGGTAGAAGAAACTCAGTCGAAGAGATATGGAGGCTAATCTCTTCGTTTATTGGGCTAGTTATGTACCGTCTTGGATCCCTCGAGGAGTTAGAATCTTTGTAATTTTTGACATTGGAAGTTTTGATCCTTGAGAGTTAATTCACCTTAAGCAAAGCAGACTGCTAAGGCCGTGTTTGGGTTGATAGAAATTTTATTAGCGGAATAAGAGAGGAAGAGCATTTTTGAAGATGATCATTTTCTCTATATTGTCCCAAAATTATGTGGATAAGTTACGAGGGGAGTAGAAAATTTACACTTTGGGGATATGCAGCGATGTTGTGATAACATTATAACTGGGGAGTGAGTTAATGAAATTTTGTGCTTGCATTGCGAGTATGATGATACACTACCCCTCTTGGTGAACATTCCCTTAGTGTTGCAATTACTTGACATTGGGAAATTAATAAATGTTAAGCGATGGAGTCAACAAGATTAATATGACTTGATTGACGATCTAAAATCCTAAAAGTTTTTATAAAATAAACATGCATGCCATGGATGATCGTTGGCAGGGATGGCAGGGCGCTTGGAATGGATTTGATTTAAATTATCATATTGTGAAGTATGCCCTACTTTTGGTAGTCTGCATAACTCGTGTCGAAGGAAAATCACCCCGAGCCTTGCACCTTGGCTCTTGCTAAGTTCAAACATATGTAAATGTACCGGGTGATTGGATGTTATTTGCACATGCTCTCCTTACAACGAGATGCAGCTTGGTCTTCGCCGCAAAATTTAAATTTCTACATCACGGCTGGTATATGAGTGCGTCGATATGGGGATCTATAGGGTAAGAACTCTAAGTCGAGGACGATATGTCTTTAAGGGTTGTGCCCATACGTGAGATGAATGCACCATATGGGCGGTGGAAGAAATTTAGTCCAAAAATGTACGGGGGCTTGTCCCTTCGTTTATTGGCCTATTTTCATTCCGACTCTGCTTTCCCTTAGATCCTGTTCATTAAATAGTAGGCTAACGATGATGATTGGACTCGTGATAACCTCTCAGTACGGGTGAGAGCGTCAAGGGTGTTGAGACACGCCGTGAATTGAACACGTGAATTGATTAGCAAGGATAAGTTGAATTTACTTATTTAAGAAGATATGAATATGCCTCTATACGTACAGGTATGTATGCGTGTAGTTGTATTGCCTCGACAAGGCAGTGCTCTAAAGACTCTGTGCCGAGACCCAATCATTGGATAAGGTTTATGTTCACGGTTAAGGAGCCCTTAAATGAAAGGAATTAAATCATGAGATAAAAGTTGCACAAATTGTTGAATCCGATGCAAATCTAGGTAGAACCGGGAGTAGACGAAAGCAACAATTGACTCGAGGTCATGTGCTATTAGAAGGGAATGATGTGATTATAACCCATGCGAGGTGTAGAGTCATGGATTCACCTTACTTTGAGCCTCGATAGCGATTTATAATATCACCAGAATCAATTGATATGCATTATCGGATGATCATGTGCGGAATTTGGAAACATAAAAGCTTCCTGAGCTTAAACTTTTGAGATAGTAACGTCATTTTTGGTAGTTGATGAGTTGAGAGGGCATAATGTCATGGCAAGTATGGTGAGGCGATCATAATGATTATTGAAACTTAATATCAAGTGGAGGTCATGCTAAGTGTAAAAGATGCGTGATGTATGAATGGTTGCGTCGGACGAGATGACATTGTTAGAAGCAATTGATAATGAAATAGATAATGATGGTTGTACGAGAAGATGAGATTGGTGCTTGCTTCTACATTTTTAATACAAAAGAGAGACTATCTTGCGGGTGCAATAACTGTTTGGGTATTTGAGGTTTGACCTAAGGATATGATGTCGTGAATTTTATGGTTGATCACCCGTTTGAATTGAGGTTATCAACTATCTATTTTATGTTGGAGTTTTCCTTGGACTATATGTTAATGGCTAAGTTTTAATGTTTTGGCGGGCTAAACCTCCTGTAAATTATCCTTAAGAATTCTTGATGGTTCGAGGTAAATTGGATCTAAATTTCCCCAGAAATTTTGTTTTCTAATTCTTGGCGGTTTGGAGAACTAGATTCTACATTTCCTAGGAGATTATTTATAGTATTCTCCTTATAATTTGGCTGTTGGGGTATACTCCAGAAATTTTTGATCGGCAAATCTCATTCTCCTTTAGTGGTTGTTGGGCTTGTTGTGCCAAGAAATTTGTTATTTTGGAACTTCCTTGGTTTGTGTTAGCAGCTATCTTGGCTTCCCTTGATTTATATGTTATAATTTCTGTCCAGAATATGTGCTCTCCTCTGCTCGATTTCTTCCAGGAGTATATATTCGCATCCGCCCCATTTCCTTCCAGATTATAAGCTTCACATTGCCTACATGTTCTAGTATTTGGAATTTATTTGGAAATTCATGGCTAGTGGATGTTTGTTTCCTCCTTCCAGGTTTTTGAAATTTGGATTTTGTTTGGAAATTCAGGAAGTTTATTCTTGGCAGTTATTGAATTCCTTTCATAGTATCATAATTAGCAACCATGTTGATCATGTTGGATGTCTTAGTAAGTTCACTTGATATATGAAATTCTGCATCCATATGCTAGGAATTACTTGGGTACTTGCTAAGATTGGTGTTGTGCAAGAAAAACTCTTCATTATTTCCCCTTTCCCCTTTTCTGTGCTTCTCTGGTATGGAGTTTTATGCTGGAGGATCTCTTTACTTAATTCCTTTATTTGGGGCTTATGATGGCAATTCCATTTACCCAGATTCAAAATTCCTGCACCTGATCCCAGGCTGTTTTATTTATGATCTTAGACCTATCAGAATTGTAATTGTGGCTGCTTCTTAAGTTTTGTCTAATTGGGGCTGCTTTGTAATCATGTGCCCCTATTAGCTATTTACCAATATTTCCATCCTGTTTGGTTTTGTTGTGGTGATGCATATAGTACTATCAGGATTATTTTTGTTTGGAAATGTTGACTGATTACATGTTGGATAATCATGTGGATCTAAACCCCCCTAACCTCAACTTAAATTTCGGGGACGAAATTGTTTCTTCGTTTATTGGATTTGTAACATCTGATAAGTAGGATTTATGCTTATTTTAATTATAGTATTTAGGTTAATTTTAATATAATTTTGCAAATATTATTTATATTTTAGTTAAAAATCACTTCTTTTATAATTTTAGTTCTAAATATAATTGTATTTTTGTTTTGCAGATTTTTTGGAGATTTTGGTCAAATTTCATAGTACACGCCCTAGGTCACGCCCGTGACCAAGGGCGTGTAACATTAAGATCAGTCCAGGAGTTGTTGCCGCGCATTTGAGCTAGTCCACAGCAAGTCACGCCCTCGGTCACGCCCGTGACCCATAGTCACGCCCGTGACCAAGGGCGTGTAAATTTAAAGATCACTTCTAGCTTTCCACGTGGACCTGTCAGCCACCGAATCCAATGTTGACCCAAGTCACGCCCGTGACCAAAGAGTCACGCCCATGACTTCCCGCGTGATCCCTGCTCCCTGCTGCGCCGAATTCAAGCCCACGCCGCATTGATGGAATTGACCCCAGTCACGCCCGTGACCCATGAGTCACGCCCGTGACTTTTCGTGCGTGATCGCTTCTCGCTGCAGCGCCGCACTCAAGCCCACGCCGCATTGATGACGCCGCCCAAGTACACGCCCAGGTACACGCCCGTGACCAAAGTTACATGGGCGTGTAATGTCCTTTTTCGCGACACAGTCACGCAAGACCCATGCCGATGTCGCAACCGTGCAGAACAAGTATTATAGGCCCTAGGTCACGCCCGTGACCGAGGGCGTGTAACCTGGAAATTTTTCCTATAAATTCAGAGGTTCCCCTCCAGCATTCCAGTCCCTTCCCCCTGCCCATTTGGGCTGTTCTTGTATAGTTTTTCTTATTTTTCATGTTTTAGGTTTAGATTTAATTTCATGTAATTCTCTTATTTCCTTTTTAATGTCTTGTTTTCTCTTCCATGCAAGGTAGCTTAGCTTTAATTTCATGCAATGTAATGTAGCTTTCAATTTATGTAATCTCTTTTTTTTATGAAATGAAATTTTGTTATCTCTTTCTTTTATGCAAACTCTCTTTCTTCTTCTTTCTCTCTTTTTCTTGTTTTAATTTCCCTTTAGCTAGTAATTAGTTATTCTTGATTCTAGCAAGTTTTGAATCGAAATTATCTCTATACCTTATTATCGTATCTTCTCTCCTTCGATTTATTCTCGACATATAACGATATCGAGTTCATATTCCGATTTTGAATTTCGGTATTTGTTTTCATATTCTAGCTAGCCGAGAGGATGTGCGTACGAATCGATCACTCGAGAATAAAAAGAGTTGCACGCACCCCTCGAGAGAGGATGACGTAAATCTTCCGGATAGGAGTCAAATCCTATAGTGGGATTCACAGCGTAAAGCAAGTCTTAGGTAATCAATTTTAGGACGAGAGTCCGGTTGATTTTTCCTAAGCTTAGTTGGGCATTAACCTCGAGAGAGGCATGTTCGAGCTTCGGGAATCCCCATGGTCAAGGCTTAGAGTTGAATGATAGTATTTATCTTTTAATTTCATTTCAAAGCGAGTTTTAATCAAGTGTTTTTTCCTTTCTTTATTTTTGTTCTCTTTTATTTAGTAGCAATTTAGTTCTCTTTTCCGCTCTCTCTCCGATAAAATAATAGTCCGCTTTTTCGAAGTAGAAGTACTCGACAAACCCGAGTTTAATACGACCTTTGTATTTCTATAAAATATCCTATGTTATATACGATAAGGTACACTTGCCTTCATCGAATATAGTTTTTGAAAATATCATCAAACTTCTTCGCATTTTTATAAATCATAAACCCCATAAGAAGAAGTCTAATTTTTCTTATCAAGTTTTTGGCGCCGTTGCCGGGGATATTTTGTCGATATTTTGAAAAGAGAAAGCACTATTACTTTTATCAAAAAAAAATATAATAGTAATAATAAGTAACTTTTATGTTTTAATTTTATGTTTTGTCTTATGGTTTTGAAAGAAAATTTTTGCAGGTAATCGTGACGGTCGTCCGTCTCCATCAGGGACGTACTTCTTTTCCTCTCCTTGTTCTTTTTCTTTCATAATCATGCTCTTGTATTTTCTATTTTATTATTCTCCATACTTAGCTTTCAACATTGGGGACAATGTTGAACTTTAAGTATGGGGGTGTATTTCTCTTTCTTTTAAATTATAAAATTGTAGAAAATTTCCAAAAAAAAAAAAAAAGTTTTGAA
Source organism: Dactylorhiza incarnata (assembly GCA_033032865.1). Lineage (NCBI taxonomy): Eukaryota > Viridiplantae > Streptophyta > Magnoliopsida > Asparagales > Orchidaceae > Dactylorhiza > Dactylorhiza incarnata. Next base: position 13,083,027 of record JAWHQI010000015.1, read on the forward strand.
AATCACAAAATTCCAAAAATAATTGTGTACATAGTTTTGTAAATAGTTTATTTCCTTTTTATTGTCTTTTACAAAAGAAAAATTAGCTTTTTCATAAAAAAAAAAAAATTTAGAAAACCCAAAAAAATTCAAAAAAATTAGATAATCAAAAATTTAAATTCTCGGAAAGGACGCCTTGGGCTTGAATTCCCATCACAGCCTCTAGTACCTTGCGAGCCCTTCACCGGGTAGACCTCGGGAAGTCCAAGAATTAACAAAAAAAAATTAGTTTTTTTTTTAGTTTATGTTTAGCATTTTTCGTATTAATTTCTTATCCTAAAAAAAAATTCCAAAAAAAAAAAAGATAATATTAAAAATTCCAAAAAAAAGATAATATCAAAAAAAAAAAAAATCCAAAAAATTATTACAAAAAACTTATAAAAAATCCCAAAAATATAATAAGCCCTTACTTTGGTTTTTGTCATTTGCAAAATCATTTTGAGTTTATTTATAAGCATTTATACTTTTTTATTTGCTAATCATTTATTCTATCATGGTTTGCTAAATCTAATTTTTGTTTAAGTGATTTAGTGTTAAGAAATATTTTATGATTTTAATTAGATTAGAGATATTTCTTTAGCACTTCTTCTCTTTTATTTTAAATAGTTACAAATTTTTAGTAATCTTGCTTAAACACCTTTAGATTTTAATTATTTCTACCTCAAGCTTTTAAAATCTTAGGAAAGTTTAAAGTACTAAAATTTGCTCTCAAAATAATTTAATTTATAAGCTAGAAGTCTTTTCTCTACCCTACCCCTTTGATGGCATAAAAAAAAGTATTTTAAAAGATCATATGTCATGGGAATAAGAGGATAAAATTCATTAGTCCCTAAAACATATGCACCCAAAATATTTGAAAAGATTATATGGCATGGAGTAAGAGGATAAAATTCATTACTCCTAAACCATATACATTTTGGGTTGTTGTTAGAAGAGAAAAAAAAAATATTTACTTAAAAAAAAAACCACTTTGGTGAAATGGAAAATCCATCACCTTCATTCAAAGATCTCTTCTTATGCCAAATTTTATGAAACCCCCCCTAACCCAATATCTTTGATCTAGATTTAAATTATGTTATGGAGAGAGCAATACTTAGTAAGTTACATTTTTCCTTTAGATTTTTCAAAGTTATGGTTTTTATAAATTTTAAATCTAATTTTGTTTACTTATTACTCAATTTTGTTAACTAGTTAATATTTTTGAGAACTCTTGGCTAAATATTTTTCTCTTATTATTTTAATTTCATAATTTAGGACTTAATTCGTCAATCTTTAAATTTTCTTTTTAGCTTACTTGTGATTCAATAAATTTTTAGTCTTAATTAAATTTTTTATTAAATGTCTTATAAATAGTTCTCATACTTTTGCTCTAGAATAACAAAAGCTTAAGTATGGGGGTATTTGATAAGTAGGATTTATGCTTATTTTAATTATAGTATTTAGGTTAATTTTAATATAATTTTGCAAATATTATTTATATTTTAGTTAAAAATCACTTCTTTTATAATTTTAGTTCTAAATATAATTGTATTTTTGTTTTGCAGATTTTTTGGAGATTTTGGTCAAATTTCATAGTACACGCCCTAGGTCACGCCCGTGACCAAGGGCGTGTAACATTAAGATCAGTCCATGAGTTGTTGTCGCGCATTTGAGCTAGTCCACAGCAAGTCACGCCCTCGGTCACGCCCGTGACCCATAGTCACGCCAGTGACCAAGGGCGTGTAAATTTAAAGATCACTTCTAGCTTTCCACGTGGACCTGTCAGCCACCGAATCCAATGTTGACCCAAGTCACGCCCGTGACCAAAGAGTCACGCCCGTGACTTCCCGCGTGATCCCTGCTCCCTGCTGCGCCGAATTCAAGCCCACGCCGCATTGATGGAATTGACCCCAGTCACGCCCGTGACCCATGAGTCACGCCCGTGACTTTTCGTGCGTGATCGCTTCTCGCTGCAGCGCCGCACTCAAGCCCACGCCGCATTGATGACGCCGCCCAAGTACACGCCCAGGTACACGCCCGTGACCAAAGTTACACGGGCATGTAATGTCCTTTTTCGCGACACAGTCACGCAAGACCCACGCCGATGTCGCAACCGTGAAGAACAAGTATTACACGCCCTAGGTCACGCCCGTGACCGAGGGCGTGTAACCTGGAAATTTTTCCTATAAATTCAGAGGTTCCCCTCCAGCATTCCAGTCCCTTCCCCCTGCCCATTTGGGCTGTTCTTGTATAGTTTTTCTTATTTTTCATGTTTTAGGTTTAGATTTAATTTCATGTAATTCTCTTATTTCCTTTTTAATGTCTTGTTTTCTCTTCCATGCAAGGTAGCTTAGCTTTAATTTCATGCAATGTAATGTAGCTTTCAATTTATGTAATCTCTTTTTTTTATGAAATGAAATTTTGTTATCTCTTTCTTTTATGCAAACTCTCTTTCTTCTTCTTTCTCTCTTTTTCTTGTTTTAATTTCCCTTTAGCTAGTAATTAGTTATTCTTGATTCTAGCAAGTTTTGAATCGAAATTATCTCTATACCTTATTATCGTATCTTCTCTCCTTCGATTTATTCTCGACATATAACGATATCGAGTTCATATTCCGGTTATGAATTTCGGTATTTGTTTTCGTATTCTAGCTAGCCGAGAGGACGTGCGTACGAATCGATCACTCCAGAATAAAAAGAGTTGCACGCACCCCTCGAGAGAGGATGACGTAAATCTTCCGGATAGGAGTCAAATCCTATAGTGGGATTCACAGCGTAAAGCAAGTCTTAGGTAATCAATTTTAGGACGAGAGTCCGGTTGATTTTTCCTAAGCTTAGTTGGGCATTAACCTCGAGAGAGGCATGTTCGAGCTTCGGGAATCCCCACGGTCAAGGCTTAGAGTTGAATGATAGTATTTATCTTTTAATTTCATTTCAAAGCGAGTTTTAATCAAGTGTTTTTTCCTTTCTTTATTTTCGTTCTCTTTTATTTAGTAGCAATTTAGTTCTCTTTTCCGCTCTCTCTCCGATAAAATAATAGTCCGCTTTCTCGAAGTAGAAGTACTCGACAAACCCGAGTTTAATATGACCTTGGTATTTCTATAAAATATCCTATGTTATATACGATAAGGTACACTTGCCTTCATCGAATATAGTTTTGGAAAATATCATCAAACTTCTTCGCATTTTTATAAATCATAAACCCCATAAGAAGAAGTCTAATTTTTCTTATCAACATCCCTGTGCGCGCTAGGCCCCTATGATGAAAATATAGCTTACATTTTGAATGGGGTACATTTATGTTGCTGGGGTACATTTATTTTGGAATTGCACATTGGGTGCGGATAGCGGAAATTTATGAGCAGAGATCTTGATGGATGAATTATATATAAATATATATATATATATATGTGTATGATTATTCTGTGCATTCCATTAGCAAATTTCTGTATGGATATAATAGGTATGTTAATTTATGCATTATTAGAAATCTCCTTCCGTTCGACGAAATCCTCTAAATTCGTCGATCGCAGAAATACAGCTGCAGAAAGTTTGCCGCCGTTCGACTAAATTATAATAGCCAGCGCTCGATGATATTGAAAATCCCAGCGTTCGATGAATTATGGTTTAGCCGCAGATCGAAGAAATATTGCGTTCGACAGATCAGCTGTAAGCGCCGTTCGACGAATAACTTGTAGTTGCGCTCGACGAAATAATTGCTGCAACTGCGATCAAAGAAGCCTGCCTGCGTTCGACGAAATTCGTCGAACGGCGTTCGACGAAATTCGTCGAACGGCGTTCGACGAAAATCGTCGAACGGCGTTCGACGAGCAGCGTCCTTCATCGGTAGAAGAACTTAGTCGCCGTTCGACGAAAATCGTCGAACAGCGTTCGACGAAAATCCCAGCGCTCGACGGAGTTACTGTTCCCGTTCGACGATTCTGGGCTCTTTCTTCCCATCGCCCAATAAAGCTTAAATGCTTAATTTTTATGATTATTTTAGACCAGAAGTGGATACCTTGTCCAATAAGAAGCCGACACCTATATTTGGAGTTCCAAGGCTTACTCTCTTCTCTCTTAACACAAGAGCTGCTGGTCTGATTACCCGACAGATCTCCTTCTTCTTCATCTCCTTCCCTCCCACCTGATGGTTTTAACTTAAGGTTTTATTCATGGAGCTTTGGAGGAGCAAAGCTTGGAGAGGCATTTGGAGCTTGGCTGACCACCACCCATGCTTCCATCAAGATGAGCTCCGACCTGGCCATAAAATCAGGTGACTTCCTCCCCTCTCCCTTGGTGCTAGCCTCTTAGATCACAATAGGAGAGATGAAGGCTCAAGAGAGCTTCTCGTGTGAGCTTTAATGGAGTTTCTTTAGGAAGCCCAAGCCGGAACCTCAAAAATTAGGGCATCGTTCGCCGCGAGGTTCTAGGAATCATTTCTTCTCTTCAAGAGGAAGAGATGGGATTTGATTTGGGGCAAACCCATGGTCGTTGAGGGAGAGTGAAGGGAATGATAGTTAGGGATTTTAAAAGGTGAAATGACCTAACACATGTTTGGGGGAAGATGATGGATAATGCTCTGTTAAATAGGTTTGTCTTTTATGGCATATTGTGTAGTGAAGTTGATAATAGCCCCTTGCAAAATTCATAACATTGCACTTGGTAAATAAGGGGTGAAATTGTGCGCAGCTGTGTTCAAGCCAATTTTGGGCTTCTTACCACTGGAACTAGGTTCCAGGCTCAATATGGCAGTTGTAGCCCTCGGAAAGAGATTTCCAACGATAGGTTATCCGATTTCTGAAGTGACTTGTAGCTCCCTAAAGGTCCAGCCGAGTGGACTGTCCAGAAAGCGGGAAACTGTTTAAGTGCGTGCTGTTTTTGCTGTCCAGGTTTCTGCAGTTGACTTTGGAGCAGATTTTAGGTAGGATCCACTTGGATCTGGGTTTAGGACTCAACATGAATGTTGTAGCCCTTGGAGAGAGCTTTCCAAAATGGGGTGGCACATAATTTGGGGTGGAGTAAAACTCCCAGAATCTCAGTTTTGTTAATCAGCATCGTTGTAGTTTGAATTGCGATAATCTTTGGGGATATCTTTTATAATACTTGTCTGACGCTCTTAATAGTGGTAGTAAACTCTCAAGAGTGTGAATAGTTCAACTAGGTTGAACTTGTGGCGAACGGAGCCTACGGGAAGAACGCGTTAATATGATGGGTGCTAGAGAGCACAAGTTGTGAATGAGCCTACAGGCAGAACGAATAATCAACTCGGATCGGGTGGCACGGTTAACTTAGTGCGGGTCACAAGTTATAGTTATAGCCGGAGGTAAAAAGGAAAGGACCCAGTTGTTGGGGGACTTGGATGCAAATTAGCATCGATTATTGCCGCGCGAGGCGGAAGGTGGTAAGGCTCGTGGAGCGAGTCCTTGGTGCTCGATAGCACGCTTGGTGTGTTCAAACTACGTAGGTAAACATAATTGCGCATGGTGGTATAGATCCTCGTGGGAGGATAGGTTGTGGCGGGTCTACGGGCTCGCTAGTCGTGACACCGACAGGAGCCGGCAGTTAGACTCAGATCGGTTGGGTTGGAATGTCTTGGTGTTCATCTACCCAATAGATCCCCTCCGCGTCTTGAAGACCCCGCATGAGTGCGGGTAGTACGCAGGGTCTTCGCTGTGTGTTCTGAGCGTCGAGGCGTACATAGGCCTAGGACCGGTAGTGTTCATACCCTCCTAGTAGTGGCGAAGCCCGTGCCACTGCCACCGTCTGGCCACGACGGGGGGCGCCTGAGTGGTTAGCTACCCTCGAAAAGTGGGAACTAAAGGTCTGTGTCGACATAGCAAATGCGCTTGGAGAAGTCATCATATCATAATCATTGCACCGCATTCATATCATAATCATTGCACCGCATTCATATCATAATCATCGCATTGCACAGCAATGGATACTCATCATATAAACTTGTATGGGCATCTTTATATGATGAGTTACCTTTATATGCAGACCCTTAACTTATAAGCTTGTATGGGCATCCTTATAAGTTAAGTTCAATTCAGCTCTGTGATACTTTATCTATGTCATGTTACTGGTACGATTTTGATACTCTGCTTATGCTTTCTGTTTCCAGTACTTGCATTTATAACTGCGGCTACTTATATATACTTATGAACAGCTTTGTTAGTGCCATTGCAAGTACTTGGGTACTTATACAACCGACACATATGAACAACCCTTCCTGTCACCTGTTTTGTATACTATTGCTAATATTGCAGCTTTCTTTCAAATCTACCGCCCGGTGCCTTGGAGTCGCCGGGGGAGCGGATGTGAAGCCACTTAGTCTTTATGACTAACGGTTGCTACGTCCCTCTTTTTAGGAGTGCGCCTTGGAGCCGCAGCGCACGGCGCAGGAGAAGGACAGTCAGGTCAGGACGACAGGGCCGGAGACAGCGATACCTACAGTACCAGCAGTGACATACGTGAGTAGTAGTGTTGAGTTGTAGCCCTTTGGGCATCTTTTGTGATACTCTGATGTACTTTTGCAGGAGCTCATGGAGCTACCTTTTGTATAATTATGGACTCTTACTTATGCGAATTATTTATAGCTATATGTGGCTTCTGGTTTTAGTTTATTGATGGGTTGGCGCTGTTGAGTTGGTTTAGCCGGCAGGATAGGCGTCATGTGGAGGTGGCTAGCCCGTGAGCTGACGCCTCCGCAAGGCGGCTGTCCTGGGCATAAGACTCCCCTCGGCCGTGTTTTGTGTACCGGGAGGGGGGTCTTACAATCTATCTTTTATAAATCTGTTCGTTTTGTTCGTGCATTCCAAGCATTAAGAATTCCAAGTCTTTTCCTGAGTGCAAACGAACCAGAGAGCTCCAGAACCTCATCAACTCCCATTTGTGCTTAGAAGGTTTGAGATTAAAGACGAGATCGGACGCGCCTCTACATCAACGATCATCTCGAGGCTTCAACCTTCCTTTCAGAGATCTGAATTTCTAGGGAGTTCTTCTTTTGATTTTGTATTTTCATTTATATACATTTCACTTTGTATTGGTAGGGAAATCGTCTCCTTGTGTGTGACGTCTAAGTCCTTGCGTGGCTTAGGGGAAAATCGCTTCCTTGTGCGGAGCGTCCAAGTCCTTGCGTGGCTTGGTGGGAAATCGTGGCCTTGTGTTCTACGTCTAGATCTTGAGAAGATCTAGAGGATAGGCTTGGGCTTGGTCTAGGGAGAGACAAGTGATAGGCTTCCGATCCTTGAGAGAAGGATTGGTAAACTAAAATTGTTAAAAGATTATTATCATATTTGTGCTTTGATCTTAAGCATTGTTAAGATCATTTTTATTGTATGTGAATTTCATGATTAAAAAATTATGACTTTTTCTGTAATTGCAAATTTGGTTGCTTAATCTTTAACTTAGAAATTTGTGTTTGAATTAATTTAAAATTTACATTGGTTTGAAATTTTTTTTATATAAGTAATTTTTAGAAAAGTAAAAGTTGTTTAAAAATTCTTAAGTTAAAAATTATAATTTAAACACACCCTTATTCACCCCCCCCCCCTCTAAGGGCGTCACACGATCCAACACCTTGTGGATGATATCTCCTTGGAGGAATTATCCATTCAATGCAAGGATTTTTAGTATGTGAAGAATAAGAATTCTTCAGATTTTCTAAATATTTTTCGTTCGACGAACTGGGCTGAGTTCGTCGATCGTCGTTCGACGAATGGACATGCTTTTGTTGAGCGCAATTCGAATAATGAATATACTGAAATTCTGGCTTCAGAGTTCGTCGATCTCCGTTCGACGAAGTGAATTCATTTAGTCGAGCTCCGTTCAACGAATTCTGCTGAATTCCTTTATTCTTAACAGCCTTGCTTGAAATGTTTTTATTTACATCTACAACCTCTTTGCTCTTTGCAGAAATGAATTTTATTGGTGTAGAAAGTATGTTCTTCTTAATAAGAGGTGGCTCACTTGATGATGCACCAAAGCCCAGTTTGCCACTTAATCTGGCATTCACTGTGCTTGTGATGTCCATCAGTTTGATACTTCTCCTATTTAGGGATTCTTCAAATTTCTTAGCCTCAGATAGTTTATTCTCAATGAGAATAATATGTTCTCTAGAGGCAACCAAATCTTTCTTAAGATTAGCATTTTCTTCACTGAGTTGGTTCATTTCAGCCAACTTATTTCTGAGAGAGATTATTTCCTTCTCAGATTTGATTAAGTCTAAGCAAAGAAATTTGAATTCATCATTGAATTCAATTGAAGTAAAATCAAAATTAGACATTACCTGATCAGCATCATTGTCAGACTCTGATTCTGATTCTTCTGAATTATTTGCTGAGGCATTGATAGCCATCATACAGAAGCTTCTTTCTTCTTCATTATCTTCATCATCAGAAGAGCTGGATGAAGATGCAAGTTCTGACTCACTGCTTGAGTCATAGACAGCCATCAAGCATTGGTCTTTTTCCTTTGATTCTTCTTCATCTTCGGAAGAATTGGATGAAGACTCTGACTCAGTTTCACTCCAAGTTTCAGCTACAAATCCTCTTCCCTTATGCTTGTGCTTGTGGGAGGAAGACTTGCTGGAGTGCCTCTTATCTTCTTTCTCTTTTCTCTTCTCCTTCTTCTGATTATCTGGACACTCTGGCAGAATGTGTCCAGGTTTCCTGCAGCCATAACAAATAATTTTCTTAGGATTTGATTTGTCATACCTTGGCTTTTCTCTTGATCTGGAATCCTTCTTTCTGAAATCTTTTCTAGCCATCTTGTAGAACCTTTTGGCTAGAAGGCTCATGAACTCCACTTCTTCTGGAGCTTTTTCTTCTTCTTCAGTAGCTTGGAAAGCTATACTTTTCTCCTTTTTGGATGTTGGAGACGAAGTGGATTGCTCAGCTTATCTAGACTTGATAAGCTGCTCATAGGATTTGAGTTTGCCTAACAAGCTCTCAGTGGAGATCTCATTAAGGCTTCTGGCTTCCTTGATTGGCCAGATCGTAGAGTCCCATGTGCTGGGGAAGCACATTAGGATCTTATCATTGACTTCAGTGATGGATGTCACGTTGTCTAAAGATTTCAGCTCATTAATTATGAGGCTGAGCCTGTTGTACATATCTGCTACACTTTCTTTTTCTCCCTTTTTGAAATTTTCATACTGGGAGATTAGGTGAGATCTTCTGTCCTTTCTTTCATCTGTTGATCCTTCAACCATGTTGTTGAGTGAGATCCAGATCTCCCTTGCTGAAGTGCATTCCACAACCTTTTGGAAAATGTCATCAGACATTGTTTGTGCCAAAATGTTCATTGCCTTCGAATTTGCACTTCTCTACTTCTTTTGTGCATCTGTCCACTCAGGTGGTGGAACAGCATTGTTTGTTGTTGTGGTTTCAGCACTTGTTGCTGCTGTAGGTGTTGGAGGGCATGTCAAGATAACATTAAAAATATCCTCATCAATAGAATTCATGTACAATCTACTCCTTGCCTTCCATAGTGCAAACTTACTTAGATTGCACATAGGAGGTCTTGTGCTTGAATATTCTTTGTTTTGTGCCATGAGTTTTTAAGAAAAGAAAACTCTAAAAAAAATTTAAGATCTAATTGATTTTTTTGATTCAGGTGTTAGCCTGTAAAGAATCAACCAACCTCTGATACCAATTGAAAGTGAGGTTAGATCTTAGATTTACTCGAGAGGGGGGTGAATAGAGTATTAAAAACTTTTTCATTTAATTTTATAGCGGAATTAAAATAGTGATACTTATATGTGTATTGCAGAGTGAGTTATAAAACAAAATAAAGAAAGCACACGGCACAGCACACAGAAAATCACAACAGAGAGGACACAAGGATTTTTATAGTAGTTCCCCAATAAACTTGGGTACGTCTACTCTTCTACCACACTTGGTAGGATTCCACTAGGTTTTTGATCAGGTGCCCTATCACCAATGGGGTTTTGATCAGGTGCCCAAAACACCAAGGAACTTTTGATCAGGTGCTCTAACCAAACCACAGGTTTTTGTTTAGGTGCCCTGCCACCATGGAGTTAACTTTTGAAGGGAGTTAGAACCCTGTACAAGATGAGATAAGAGGGTTTAGATGTTCTTCTTTGTCAATAATCTGAGAGAAGACTCTAGTGGAATGTGTTGTAAAGCTCCCCATGTCTGATTGAAATTGTTGACAGTTTGAGGATGATGCTTTCTATTGAAAGTATATCTTCCTTTGATAACTGATGAATCTGAGAGACAGAAGTTTCTCAGATTGTTTGTTGCTCTTTGAAGATTTGAAACTTGCAGTAGAAATCTGAGAGAAGACTAGTATTGTTGTTCTCAGAGAATGAGATGTGCTGCTTGAGGAAGATGATCTTTCTGTTTTACTTTCTGAATATTTCTCTCTCGACTGATACTCTGATATTTTCTTTCTGTTATAGATCTCTTTCTTCTTGGTATCCTACTTCCTTAGAGAGAATGATAATAGATTTGAAATTCAAAATCTCTGAATAGGAATAGAATAATCAGTATTAATTATTTCCTTGGAACTGCAACTGATTCAGCAAATCTTTAATCCTTTTTCCTTTTCAATAAATGATATCCTTTTCCAATATAAGCCAATGGCTACTTTCTCGGGAAGAGAATGGAAAGGGGAATAAACAAAGGAAGGATGAAATCTTGTCTAATCTGGAAGAATAAATTCATTGCTGATAGTCGAACTGAGTTCTGAGAAAATATAACTAATCTGAATAAACTGAGAGAAAATTAGTCGATCTGAAGGTTGAGTTCGTCGAACTGAACATCTGATACTGATTCATCGAACACAGGCTGGAGTTCGTCGATCTCAAGTTAGAGTTCGTCGAACGTAATAATTCGTCGACCGCTGAGCCACTGAGACGCTGAGTATTGAAGATCGTCGACCGCTGAGATTGAGGCAAGTCGATCGTCGAACGCAGAGTGTAATTCATTCGTCGAACGCAGAGAGCAATTCGTCGAATGCAATATTGAGTTCGTCGAACACAAAAGCTTAGATATTTCCTAAGTTCTAGCTATCTTATCAGCCTAAAACTATGACCCTTAAACTATACATTGGGGGTCAACTTAGTCCTAGTCAACACATAGTAATCCTAGCCCAAATAAGTAATAGGGTTGTTCCAACATTAAGGATAAACCTTAAGCATTTCAAAGAAGAGAATAAGAAGATCTAAATTAATTCATGATAAGTATTATTCCTTGGATCATCTCGATCGAGTACTAATAGAGATTGAACTACTCATGGAGATGGAGGAATCGATGAAAATAAAAGAGTACATAATGAAATTGAGAATAGGATAAGAAGGAGAAATGACTATTTTATTGATTGCAAAAGAAAAGGATTACAAGCTATTGAAATGAAAACTATAAACTATTGAATTGAAAATACAATTGCAAGAAATAAAGAAGGAGTACAAGACTACTAAAAACATGAAAATAATACAAGGAATGAAGACTTTGGCTCCCCAAAATTTGTCTCCTGAGTTGTAGAGGAGTTGGCTTTAAATAGGCTGAAATTTGAGGTTACGCGCCCTTGGTCACGCCCGTGACAACGGGCGTGTAAGGGGCATGATCGATGCTGGTGCGGAGAGGGAACATTCTGGCTTCAATGCAGGCATTACGTGCGCGTCATGCCCTAGGTCACGCCCGTGACCTAGGGCGTGTAATCTTGAAATCTGTCTACTGGCAGGAAGCTTTGGAGGGAAGGAGCGTGGGACGAGTCACGCCCTTGGTCATGCCCGGGACCGGGGGCGTGTAATTTTAAATGACATGGCGGCTCATCTGGTATGCTGGAGGTGGGTCATGGTCGTGACCTGGGTCATTCCCTTGGTCACGCCTGTGACCTGGGGTGTGTACTTGGCAAATTTTCATGAAATGAGCTCGGGGTGGCGGAATCGTGTTTGGATCACATCTTTGGCTGTCATGCCCATGACCTTGGCGTGTACTTGCAAATTTTGCTCAAAATGCCCAAAAAACCTGAAAACGCAGAATAAGCTTGAGTTAGTTTATAGAAATAAAAAGAAATGAATTTAATAGGATAATTCATGCAATTTATACAAATTCATGTTAAAAATTATATTTAAAGGATGAGTACAAAAAGTACTCATCACCCCATCTCCTCATCCCTGATATCACCTATCTCTTCCTCAATCTCGCTCTACTTTTTCAAAACCACCCCGTGCCATAACCCTCTCCTCCGTGCTATCCAAGATCTTCCTCTTTTCTTCATCGCAGCGCATGTGAATCGCCAGTGTCCTCTCACCACAAGAAACCACATCGGCGACCTACTATGTGTGCAAGAATCTCCATCAGTGAACCTTCTCTAGCTTCCACTTTGCAATGCTCGTTCTCTTCCGCATTGCAGGTAAGCATTTCCCGTTTTCTTCCTCATCGATATTTCCCATTTTCTTCTTTCTCTCCAAACACCCATTCACGCAGAAACAAAGGCATTCATGGATGTAAGTTGATTAAAATACTCGCTCTTTTATTGGTTGCTTTGGAGGCCAACAAGAGTGTTAGGTTCTTAATGTTTTACTTGATGTAGTAGCTTTTTCAGCATTGGATTCCAAGTCATCTGTGATTATAAATTGCAAATATTATATGATTATAAAGATGAAGTAGAAGCAGTGTGACATATTCAAGTAATCTTCAAAGGCATCATAGTCGATGAGCAAAATTTATGCGGTGGAATTTCTCAGCTTTTCTTTTGCAGCATCGTTCAATTCTTATTTTCTTAAGAAATATATTTTACTTGCTCATTTTAACTGATGTATGCTATAAGCTGTTATTCCCATTTTATGATTTTATACAATATTTTACATCGTAAAGAGGATAATGGGGATTAAAATGCTAATAAAAAAGTTTTTTATTCATGTTCTGTTTCATTGATAGCATTTTATATGTTTCTATGACACAACTGTTCAGGTGCGATAAGCATAATATGGAAAAAAAATCCTATGTCGTGATAAATTTGTCAGGGTTTTCACTTTAAGAGCCTGTAAGATGGTTGCAAGCTAGCTGTCCGTCCATACAGACTCGCTTCAAAATGATTGACTAAAATTATTAAAATAGCTTATTGATATAGAAATTTAGGGTTTTAGTTAAGTGAAGGGGTTAAAGATGTTTTCCAAAACTATATCTGAAGGCAAGTGTACCTTATTGTCTATAGTATAGGATATTTAGAAATACCATGGTCGTATTCCACGTGGCGCGTTGATTACTTCTACTTCGAGGAAAATCACTATTATCTTATCTATTAAATTTTTGAGGTTTTGTTTTACTTAACTTAAAGAGAAAAATTGCAATTAAAAGTAAGGCTTAAACGATGGTAAAAAGATTAGTGCTCAATCTAAAATCACATTGGAGTGAGAATAATCAAGTGAAAGAAAAATAAATCTAATTCTGTTTTAATTAAACTACTTGACCGTGGAGGTTCCTGAAGCTTGCACATTCCTCTCTCGAGGTTGATGCCCAACTAAGTTTAGGAAAAATCAACTGAACTCTCGCTCTATAATCGATTACCTAAAACTTGCTTTACGTTGTGAACCCCACTATTGAATTTGACTCAAATCTGGAAGATTTACATCATCCTCTCTGGAGGGGTGCGTGAAACTCTCTTTACCCTTAAGTGATCAATTCATACTTTGAGCCTCTCGGCTAGCTGTTAGTTAAAATCAAGGGTAATTCAAGTGTTAAAAAAATGGAAAAAGAGAGCTTAAAAAATCATAACTTGATTATCTCATCCTCGGATCATTTCGATCGAGCACTAATGAGAATTAGTTAATCATGGTGGAGGGGGAAAAGAGAGTAAGATAAAATTGCATGAAGAAAAGCTAATTAAAAGAGAAAGAGACGTGAAGAAAACAAAACTAATTTTTATTGCAATTAAAAAAACAATTACAAGCCTTAACCAAGATTACAATGCTAGAAAATGTAAGGATTATAATCTTAGGAAACTATTGCATTAAAAGGAAACTAGAACATTGCATGAAAGGAAGAAAAAGAGAGAACATGTAAGGGAAAAATAAGAAAAAGCTCACTAACAGCTCTAACAGCACCCCCCCCCCCCCCTCCAAATTTCTGAACCCTGGACTCAAGGAGAGCTCTGGAATTTGTAGGAAAAATTTTCAAAGAACTCGCCCTCGGTCGCGGGCATGACCAAGGGCGTGTAAGCACTGTTCACATTGGATCTGACAGCAGCGTTGGGCTTGATTACGGCGCGGCGGTGTGCAGGGATCATGCGGGAAAGTCATGGCCATGACATCTGGGTCACAAGCATGACTTATGTTGACTTCTCGATGTCACCTTCATGTCTCGACGGCAGCTTGTTGGGAAGATTCTAAGTTTACACGCCCTCGGTCACGGGCGTGACTTTGGGTCACGGGCATGACTTGCTGTGGACTACCTCAATTAGCACGACATCAAATCTGGACTGATCTTCAGGTTACACGCCCTTGGCCACGGGCGTGACCGAGGGCGTGACTTGTAAATTTCTCCAATTTGTCCCACAATTCTGCAAAAATTGAAATTAAGCTAATATAGAATCAAAATTTACAAAAGAACTACTTATAACCTAAAATTGACATGAAAAAGAAAAATTCAAATTAAATAATTACAAAAATTTCTATTAAATGTTATATAAATACTACTTATCAAATACCCCCGTACTTGAGGTTTTATTATTCCAGAGCAAAAGTATGAGACATAATTTATAAGATATCCATTAAATTTTTAATTATAAACTAAAATTTCATTTAACCAAAAGTTAGGTTAAAAATAAATTTTAGGAGGAATTAAGTCCTAAGTTATGATAATGATTTGAAAAAAGAGGAAGTGTTTAGGCAAGGACTTCTCGAGATAACTAACTAGCAAACAAAATTGTAGAAATTATAAAACTAAATTAGATTAAAATTATAAGAACTCTATCTTAAAAGAAACTTAAGGAAAAGCAACTTACTAAATATTGCTCTCTCCATAATTTAACTAAATCTAGATCAATGATAATTGGCTAAGGGGGATTTCACAAAATTTGGCATAAGAAGAGATCTTTGAAACTCAAAAAAAAAATTTGTATATGTTTAGGAGTAATAAATTTTATCCTCTTACTCCATGCCATATAATCTTTTATAACCCTCTTCTAATAAAAACCCAAAATGTATATGTTTAGGAGTAATGAATTGTATGCTCTTACTCCATGTCATATAATCTTTTAAATGATTTTGGGTGCGTAAGTTTAGGGAATAATGAATTTTATCCTCTTATTCCCATGACATATGATCTTTTAAAACACTTTTTTATACGCCATCAAAAGGGGTGAGTAGGAAAGATTTCTAGCTTATAAAGTAAATTATGTTGAGAGCAAATTCTAGTAAAATTAAATTTCCTAAGATCTAAAAAGCTAGAAGAAAATATAATCGAAATCTAATGAGGTTTAGCAAATTTACTACAAAATGAAGCTACTTAAAATAAAAAGAGAAGTCATGCAAAAGAAAATTCTCTAATCGAGCTCAAACCATAAAATGATTCTTAAAACAAGATTACCTAAAATTTAGATTTAACAATCTATGATAAACAAAATTTTAGCCAATTAAAAACAGAAAAATGCTTAAAAATATTCTCAACTAAATTTCTAAGAAATCACAAAAACAACAAGTAGGGGTTTAATAAAAAAAATTGTATTTGTTCGAAGTTTTTCTTTTTTTTTTTGATATTATGTTTTTTTGGATTTTGATAATAAAAGAAAGGAAACCCGTTTTAAACCTAACAACAATTTTTTTGGATTTCCCGAGGTATACCCCATGAAGGGTTCTCAACGATACTAGGAGGTGAGATGAGATGATAGCCCAAACGTCCCTTTCCAAGATTTAAATTTTCGATTTTCTAAAAAAAAAATTGAATTTTTGGGTTTTTCAAGTGCTTAAATAAAAGAAAAACATGAATTTTTTTTTGAAGATTTTCCTAATTAAGAACTACATTTTTAAAAGCTATTTACACCCCCATACTTAAAGTTAAACATTTTCCACAATGTTTAAAACTAAGTATGAAGTAAAAAAAAAAGTAAATAGTGTACAAGACAAAACAAAAAGAAATGCAAGATAAAAGAGAAAGAAGAAGAAGAAGGGAAAAGGGCTTCCCTGGTTTTGAAGATGCGGGGGGGGGGGGGGGGGGGGGGGGGGGGGGGGGGGGGGGGGAGCGGCGGTTACCTACAAAACATGTTAAAGAAGAAACAAAAACAATTGAAAACAATAAAAGAAAACTTTGGGGTGCCTCCCAAAAGCACTTTGTTTAAGGTCGCATAGCTTGACCCAATTGGCGCTCATGATATTGGTGGAAGAATTATTGAATCACTTCTTTTCGTTCGACAGATCTCCTGGAAGATACAACTTAAGGCGGTGCCCGTTTACTTTGAAGGAACCTTTTTTGGGTAGGAAATTAGAATTGTCCCATAGGACCAAACCTCTTTAACAATAAAGGGTCCGGACCATCGAGATTTTAGCTTTCCCGGAAAAAGGCGAAGACGAGAATTATAAAGGAGGACGAGATCGCCCGGCGAAAAAGTTTTAGGAAATTTTATATGCTTATCGTGATAAAACTTTGTTCGCTCTTTATATAATTTGTTACTTTCATATGCATTCGCTCGCCACTCATCTAATTCATTAATTTGGAATTTTCTTTGTTCGGCCGCTAACGTAGAATCGAGGTTTAAAAATTTAAGCGCCCAAAATGCGCGGTGTTTAGTTTGACCGGAAGGTGGCAAGCCTTGCCATAAACCATTTGATAAAGTGTACAACCGATACCGGTCTTGTACGTCGTTCGATAGGCTCATAGCGCATCATCGAGCTTAAGCGCCCAATCCTTCCAATTTATAGAAATAGTTTTTTTCTAAAATCTGCTTTAATTCTCGATTTATGACTTCGACTTGGCCGCTCGTTTGTGGGTGATAAGCAGTGGATAGTTTGTGCGTGACACCATATTTTGCTAAAAATTTTGTGAATTGGCTATTGCAAAAATGGGTGCCCCGATCACTAACTATAGCGCGCGGCGTGCCAATTTGAGAAAATAATTTATTTAAGAAGTTAACGATGACTCGCGCATCGTTGGTGGGGAGAGTTTGGCTTCCTCCCACCTTGACATGTAGTCGACCGCAACTAGAATATACTTGTTTGAATAAGAGGGAGGGAGAGAACCAACGAAATCAATACCCCAAAGATCAAAAATTTTGCATTCTAAGAAAATATTTTGGGGCATCTCATCCCGGCGGGAGATGTTCCCCGACCGCTGACAGCTGTCACAAGTACTCACAAGGGTGTGAGCATCGTTGAAGAGTGTGGGCCAATAAAAGCCCGCCTACAGCGCCTTCCTCGTGGTTCGATTCGCTTGATAATGACCACAGGTTGGTCCCTCGTGACAATGCCGTAAAATTTTTAGACCTTCCTCACTCGAGACGCATCTTGTCACTACCTGGTCTGCACAAACACGGAATAGAAAAGGGGTCCTCCCAAAAATAATTCTTTAAACCAGAAAAGAATTTCTTCTTTTGCTGACTCGAGAATTCTTTTGGTAGGACCCGGGATACTAGATAATTAGCCAAATCCGCAAACCAGGGGGTGGAAGATGAATTTATATTTTCGAGAGCAAGGAGGCACTCTTCAGGGAATTTATCATTAATGTCGGCTTCTATTAATGCTTCCGAGGTGGGGTTTTCTAAATGGGAAAGATGATCGTCCACCAAGTTTTCGGCTCTCCTTTTATCTCGGATCTCTAAATCAAACTCCGGCAAGAGGAGGATCCATCGCAAAGGACGGGGCTTGGAGTCCGATTTACTTAAAAGATATCTAAGAGACGAGTGATCTGTGAAGATGATAACTTTTGAGAGAGTGATGTACGACCTAAACTTATCAAAAGCAAAAAATGATTGCTAGAAGCTCCTTCTTGGTAGTAGTGTAATTAGCTTGTGCTGACGTGAGTGTTTTGCTCGCATAATAAATCGGGTGGAAATACTTACTCACCTGTTGGCCTAATACGGCACCAACCGCAATATCACTCGCGTCACACATAATTTCAAAGGGTAGCGACCAATCCGGGGCGACTAAAATCGGAGAATTTATAAAATTTTCTTTGATAAGTTTAAAGGCCAAGAAGCATTCATTGTTAAAAAGGAAGGAAGACTCTTTCTCGAGGAGATGGGTTAACGGCTTCGTGATTTTGGAAAAATTTTGTATAAAGTGCCGATAAAACCACGTGTGACCTAGGGAACTTCTAATAGCTTTTACATTCGTTGGAGGTGTGAGTTTTTTTATTACTCCGATCTTGGCCCTATCGACCTCGATCCCTTTGCCCGATATTTTATGGCCAAGGACAAATCCTTCTTTGACCATAAAATGGCATTTCTCCCAATTATGAGCTAAATTTGTTTCCTCACAACGTTGTAGCACGCGCTCGAGGTTAAACAATTTTTGAAAGAGTTTCCAAAAACAGAAAAGTCATCCATGAAAACCTCCATCACTTCTTCTACTAACTCGTCGAATATCACCAGCATACATCTTTGGAATGTAGTTGGCGCGTTACAAATACCAAATGGCATCCTTCGATAAGTGAAGGTGCCAAAGGGACATGTGAATGTTGTTTTCTCTTGGTCATCGGGCGAAATAGAGATTTGAAAATATCCCGACAAACCATCGAGAAAACAATAGTAGGAGTGACCTGAAAGGCGCTCTAAGATTTGATCAATAAAAGGTAACGGGAAGTGATCCTTACGGGTGGCATCATTTAGTTTTCGATAATCGATGCACAACCGCCAACCCGTAATGGTACGGGTTGGGATCAATTCGTTGTTTTCATTTGCTACTACCGTTACGCCGCCTTTCTTTGGCATGACTTTTACTGGGCTAACCCAAGTACTATCCGATATCGGGTAGATGATCCCCGCATCTAAAAGTTTGATAACTTCGGCCTTAACGACTTCTTTCATATTCGGGTTTAGCAGTCGTTGAGGCTAGACCGTGTTGCGGGAATTATCTTCGAGGAAGATTTAGTGAGTGCAGAAGGAAGGGTTAATACCCTTGATATCCAATATTTGCCACGCAAGTGCATGGCCGTGCTTGCTTAAGACTATAGTCAATTCAGAAATTTCTGAATCGCTAAGTTCGGATGAAACGATAACGGGTAGCTTAGACTCTTTTTCTAGAAATAAATAATTATGGTGAGGGGAGAGTTGTTTTAACTCCAACACGGGTGACACTTCATAAGAAGTTTTGATTTTTAATTTTTCAAAATATAGTGGTTCGGGTGGTGTGGAGCGAGAGACTTCTTCTTCAAGACAAAAGAGCTCGGCGAGCTCAGAATCGTTACTCGATGTGGAGACTAACTCGGGAAGTGAATAAAACTCGTTCTCAAAACACTCTTCTAAATAGAAACATGAATCGTCATTCTCTAAGGTGTTTCGCATCGAGGGATTTATACTAAAAGTAACTTCATCGTCTCCAACCTGAAGGAGGAGCTTTCCATTACTTACGTCAATAATTGCGCGTGAGGTGGCAAGGAAGGGGCGGTCGGGTATGAGGGGTACTTCGGCATCCTCTTTGATGTCAAGAATGACAAAGTCCACCAGGAAGATAAACTTGTCAACCTTAAAGAGCACATACTCTACTATCCCTATCAGATATTTTAATGAACGATGGGCGAGTTGAGTACTCATTCGAGTGAGGCTAGGATTTCCTAGACCTAACTTTTTTGAATAATGAAAAAGACATGAGGTTGATGCTTTCTCCAAGATCCTCTAAGGCGTGTTTTACTAACAAATTGCCAAATAGACACGGGATGGAGAACCGTCCCGGGTCATTTGCTTTTTGAGGCAATTTGTTGAGAACAACCGCGGAGCATTCTATGTTTAAGGAAATATGCAAAATATCTTCTAATTTCTTCTTTGTCATTTGAGAGATAGCCTCGCAGAAGGGTACATTAATATGAATTTGTTTTAAAATATCTAAGAATTTTTTGTAATTTTTCTCGGCGCACTCGCTCCTAAGCTTAGATGGATACGAGATATTAGAACTAGAAGCGTGTGGAGCTAGCGTAGCGGGCAAATTCGAAGATAAAATAGGAGTAGGAGGAGGAGGAGGAGAATAAGTTACCTTGGGTTTGCCCTATTTTGAAACCACCTCCTTCCCGCTTCGGAGTGTAATCACGTTCGCGCACTCCCTTGGATTTGGCTCCGTATTTCCCAGTAGTGCTCCTTGCTGACGCTCAGAGAACATCTTTGCGAGCTGGCCCTCTTGATTCTCTAAATTTTTGATCGATCTGGTAAGGTTCCTGATGTTCATTTCATTTGTAGCAACATATTTTGCCAAGACCTCTTCAAGCGGAGAGAGCTTTTGCTGTTCCGGTTGAAATCCGGGCGGATTAAAATTTGGAGGGGGAGTTAAGTTAAGAAGTTGATTAGAAGGTTGATTCAAATTTAAAGAATGCTGAGCATTTCCTTAGTTGCTCCAAGATTAATTTGGGTGGTTCCTATAACCCTCATTGTAGGTGTTGTTGAACGGAGCGGAGTTCATGTTATGGGAAGGCCGAGGCGGATTGTAACATCCCAACTTCGAAAAAGGGGTCTAACCGATTCAATTGAACCCTTCGAGGAGCTTTGGCCGGGTCATAGGACAACCACGACCCAACCTCACCACCTAATGGTGGTCATAAACATTTTTGGTAGCATCGTGCTTCGCCACAACGTCAAAATTGTTTGTTGAGCATACATGCTCCGAATTGACTTTCGCCGGTTCCATTAGACTTGTATGGTCAATACGAGTGTAGCGGAATTCATTTCGTCCCGATCCAAGGTTGTTTGGAGAAAACGACTATTTTGAGTATCATAGTGCGTCACAATAAATTCATTGGGGTACAGTGACCATACGCACTGTAATTTAGAGTTGACGTGAAGATGGGGCATTCCTTCAGGTCAACCCTAAATAGTACCGAACTGGCCGCCGCTTGTAGAGCAGAGCGGACAGATCGAGGATTTGGCTTTTACTTCTTTATTTCCTATAATTTAGAGTTGACGTGAAGATGGGGCATTCCTTCAGGGTCAACCCTAAATAGTACCGAACTGGCCGCCACTTGTAGAGCAGAGCGGACAGATCGATCTTTTGGCTTTTACTTATTTATTGCCTATAATTTGGAGTTGACGTGAACATGGGGCATTCCTTTAGGGTCAACCCTAAATAGTACCGAACTGGCCGCCGCTTGTAGAGCAGAGCGGACAGATCGATTTTTTGGCTTTTACTTCTTTATTGCCTATAATTTAGTGTTGATGTGAAGATGGAGCATTCCTTCAGGGTCAACCCTAAATAGTACCAAAGTGGTCGCCGCTTGCAGAGCAGAGTGGGCAGATCGATGTTTTGGCTTTTCCTTTATTATTGCCTATAATTTAGAGTTGTCATGAAGATGTGGAATCCCTTCAGAGTCAACCCTAAATAGTGCCATACTAGTCGCCGCATGTAAAGCAGAGCGGACAAGATCAATGTTTTTGGTTTTCTCTTTCTTTATTGCCTGTAATTTAGAGTTGACGTGAGATGGGGCATCCCTTCAGAGTTAACCCTAAATAGTGTCGAACTGGCCGCCGCTTGTAGAGCAGCGCCGACGAATCAATGTTTTGAAGTTTTATTCTTATATTGACGGTAATATAGATTCTACGGGAATATATTGTGCCTTCAAGAAATATTCCTACGGGAATATATTGTGTCTTCGAGAAACATTCCTACGGGAATATATTGTGCCTTCAAAAAATATTCCTACGGGAATATATTGTGCCTTCGAGAAATATTCCTACGAGAATATATTGTGTCTTCGAGAAACATTCCTACGGGAATATATATTATGCCTTCGAGAAATATTCCTATGGGAATATATTATGCCTTCGAGAAATATTCCTACGGGAATATATTGTGTCTTCGAGAAATATTCCTACGGGAATATATTGTGCCTTCGAGAAATATTCCTACGGGAATATATTATGCCTTCGAGAAATATTCCTATAGGAATATATTTTGCCTTCGAGAAATATTCGTACGGGAATATATTGTGTCTTCGAGAAATATTCCTACGGGAATATATTGTGCCTTCGAGAAAAATTCCTACGGAAATATATTGTGCCATCGATAAATGTTTCTACGGGAATATATTGTGCCTTCGAAAAATATTCCTACGGGAATATAAATGTGCCTTTGGAAAATGTGCCTCGGGAGAATTTCGGATGGCCGATGAGTTTTACTCTAAGGCAACCCGCACGACGGAAGGTCTGGGAGGGCAACCCATGCAAAACTAACAAAACTACTTGGGTCAGATACCGTATGTCGGATGATACGGAGTACGTAGGCGGTGGTCGTGGGAAGACTGCATTAGCCCAATAAAAGTCCAGATATCCCCTCCCTTATAAATGTTACATTATGTCAGATGTTAGTAGGGGTTGGATTCTGTTCGTGGTTCTAATAATATGTCTTTAGCACAGATGATAGGTGCGGATGAGAGACAATACCCATGTGTGGATGAAGCCACGGAGCAGGCTATGTCAGGTACAAGTTGTTAAGCCGCATCCCCCTTTGTTGTGCCCTACCTCATGGTATCTATATACTGGCAATGAATCCTTGATGGATAGGATTTAATGTGGTGGAGATATGGAAATTATTCATGCAGGTCTTGAGTTTGAGGTTTCTGTGATAGTTAATCTTCCGCTATAATACCACGTCTTCTGCTAAGTGATATAAAGTGCACTCTTTGATGAATTCTTCTGCTAGAATGCTGCTTCCCAACTCTATTGGTGTGTAGTGACTTTCGCTTAACACCGCCCCTAGGCGTGGCAACTGAGTATTCAAGGAAGGGGGTTGGAGAAGCTAGTACCTTCTCCCTTCGGGATCGCTTCGGCGTCGTGCTAAAAGGGTGGTGTGCGATAAGATCCCCCGGTCGGACCGCCGATTTGGGAGGGGGGTCTTACACTGATTTCCCATGTAGTCAACCTGCTCTTCAATTAAGACATTATTAGCCCAAGGAGGAGTGGCGGAGGAAGCAGGAATCTCCGCCACTTGCTTTGTTAAGCGCTTTATTTGTAAAGGTAAATTTGCATTTGTGTCTATTTCGAAAATACTGGCTGACTTGTTAGGCCGCGCTCGGGGCATGTTACATTGGTACGCATTCATGGCCATCTCTTCGATAAGCTCTTGAGCGGAGTCTGGGGTTTTGTTATTTATCGTTCCCCGGGTGTCCGCATCAATCATTTGCCTCGTCTGGAGATTTAATCCAGTATAAAAGATTAGCACTTGTTGCCAAGTGGCAAGTGCGTGGTGTGGCATCTATGCAAAAGCTCATTGAAGCGCTCTCATGTATCATAGAGAGTCTCCGAGTTGATTTGAAGAAACGATGCAATATTCGTGCGCAATTTAGCGGTCTTTGCAGGCGGGAAATATTTAGTGAGAAATTTTTCCTCCATTTATCCCCATGTTGTGATGGACCCCCTAGGTAGAGAACCCAGCCACTGCTTGGCCTTAGACCGCAAAGAAAAAGGAAAGAGATGTAATCGAACTGCGTCATCGGTGACGCCATTGATTTTAATAGTATCGCAAATTTCAAGAAAGTATGAAATATGCGAGTTTGGATCTTTGCCCGACTGACCATCGAAGGTCACCAATTGTTGCACCATTTGTATGATATGCTGGACTTGATATCATAGTTATTGTTCTCCACCGCGTGGCGAACAATACTCGACTGTGTGCCTTCCAAATTCGTCCACGCATAATAGGACATGGTTCGTTACGCGGCCTCAATAGGATTGGGCGCATTAGGATTAGGAGGATTGAGATTAGGATCCATATTTGATGTGTTAGTGTCCCCGATCAACTCTTCGAATAATAAGTGTATTTACTGATCACTAGAACGGCGGCACCGCGAAAGGGTTTGCTCAATCTCTAGATCAAAAGGAATATTCGAAGTGTTACCTCGGGTCATACACTAAAGGGGAAAAAGGGAAAGAAGAAAGAGAAAAGGAGAGAATAATAAAAAAATGAGAAAGAGGAAAACTTGATTATTATAATTTTTTTTTCTGTTAGGCAGATTAAGTTAGTCTTGGATTTCCCGAGGTATACCCTGTGAGGGGTTCTCATCGGTACTAGGAGGTGCGATGGGATGATAACCCAAACGTCCCTTTCCAAGATTCAGATTACACCTTTAAGAATATATATTTTTATTTAGAAAAAGAAAATAAAAAGAAATAAAATGATAAAATTAATAGCTATCCTCTTTTCAAAATATCTACGCAAATCCCCGGCAACGATGCCAAAAACATGGTATAGAAATTTAGGGTTTTAGTTAAGCAAAGGGGTTAAAGATGTTTTCCAAAACTATATCTGATAAAGGCAAGTGTACCTTATCATCTATAGTATAGGATATTTAGAAATACCAAGGTCATATTCCACGGGGCGCGTTGATTACTTCTACTTCGAGGAAAATCACTATTATCGTATCTATTAAATTTTTGAGGTTTTGTTTTACTTAGCTAAAAGAGAAAATTTGCAACTAAAAGTAAGGCTTAAATGATGGTAAAATGATTAGTGCTCAATCTAAAATCACCTTGGAGTGAGAATAATCAAGTGAAAGAAAAATAAATCTAATTCTATTTTAATTAAACTACTTGACCGTGGAGGTTCCTGAAGCTTGAACATTCCTCTCTCGAGGTTGATGCCCAACTAAGTTTAGGAAAAATCAACTGAACTCTCGCTCTATAATCGATTACCTAAAACTTGCTTTACTTTGTGAACCCCACTATTGGATTTGACTCAAATCCGGGAGATTTACGTCATCCTCTCTCGAGGGGTGAGTGAAACTCTCTTTACCCTTGAGTGATCAATTCATACTTTGATCCTCTCGGCTAGCTAAGTATGAAAACCTAAGCGAAAACCATACATCAAAAATATGGCCTCACTAGTTAAAAATCAAGGGTAGTTCAAGTGTTAAAAAATGGAAAAAGAGAGCTTAGAAAATCATAACTTGATTATCTCATCCTCAGATCATTTAGATCGAGCTCTAATGAGAATTAGTTAATCATGGTGGAGGGGGAAAAGAGAGTAAGATAAAATTGCATGAATAAAAGCTAATTAAAAGAGAAAGAGAAGTGAAGAAAACAAAACTAATTTTTATTGAAATTAAAAAAACTATTACAAGCCTTAACCAAGATTACAATGCTAGAAAATGTAAGGATTACAAGCTTAGGAAACTATTGCATTAAAAGGAAACTAGAACATTGCATGAAAGGAAGAAAAAGAGAGAACATGTAAGGGAAAACAAGAAAAAGCTCACTAACAGCTCTAGCAGCACCTCCGCCTCTCCAAATTTCAGAACCCTGGACTCAAAAAGAGATTTGGAATTTATAGGCAAATTGAAAGTGCACAGTAAACCTCACTAGAATTCTCTAGAGGGGGGGTGAATAGAGATTTAAAATATTTTGTGCAAAGATAATATATATATGTGTATGAACACAGATTAGAGCTTCTCACACACCAACAAGAATTAGACAAGTAACTAAAGTAAATGCAAGAGAGAAAATCACAGCACAACACAAGAAAATATAGTGGTTCCCCAAACTTTGGGTAGTCCACTCTTCTACCCCCTTGGTAGGAATTCACTATCTTGTACTGAGTATTTTGATAAGGAGACTCTTAGAACCACTCTGAGTCTTTTAACAAGGAGACTCTTAGAACCAACTGAGTCTTTTGACAAGGAGACTCTTAGAACCAGTACACTGAATTTTTTGAAGAGAGATTCTAAAAACTCTTTTACAATATAAAAGTGAGAAAGAAAGAAAGTAAGAAACAATAATGAATCTTCTTCCTAGCAAGAAGATTGGAAGCACAAGAAGTGAATTAAATCTTTCTTCTATAGAGAGAAGAAGATTTGTAGCATATCTCTCTTTTAGTGAGAGCAATCAGATTTTGCAGCAGTGAGCAGAAGAAGAAATGGTTGAATATTGTTGCATAGCTTTTTCTCAATATCTCTCTTTTCTTTTGGGAGCTTTTCCTCTATATCAAATATGTGTGGTAGATCACTCAACTGCATTTCCTGCCGACCTCCTCCTTATTTTATAGCTCTGTGTAATAAGATAGCACTATAGGAGAGGAATTAATTAGCAACCAGAGATTTAGGAGGAGAGAAATATTTCCATAGCAGATATAACCTAAATGGAGAATATTAATTCAGATTTCAAATAATATCCAAAATAGAGTTAGTCACATTTTAGCCAAGAATCAAAATAGAAGGAGAATGATTCAGAACGGCTATAAATATTTACTTTATTCCATATAAATTAGATCTACTGAAAGAAGGAAAGAGATCTGGCGCATATTTAAATCTGTCATATAAATCGACGTGCGTCGATTACTATTCGACGTAAGCGTCGAATTCATCCTGGCTGGACGTCGAGAGAAGAATAAGGAAGGTGCGTCGACTAAGGTGCGTCGACTTCTTTATATGCGTCGACTAGAAATAAGAGTAGCGTCGACAACACATACGTCGAAATCTTCCTAAAGTTACTTCGACATATCCTGAAGAAAACGTCGACTTTATTTCGACGTTGCGTCGAATACTATTCGACGCATATTTACTTAGTCTTGTTTTTCATTCATAAAACTTTTACTTTAACTCATTTCTAGGGGTTAAGAGAAATCATTTCCCCAACACAAATTTTTCAAAGTACACGCCCTCGGTCATGGGCATGACCAAGGGCATGTAAGCACTGTTCACATCAGATCAGACAGCGACGTGGGGCTTGCATGACGACGCGGCGGAAAAGTGCATGTCACGACCGTGACATGTAGGTCACGGGCGTGACCTTGGACAGCTTCATCGTGGGCTTGAGTGCGGCGCGGCGGTGTGCAGGTATCACGCGAGAAAGTCACGGCTGTGACATATGGGTCACGGACGTGACTTATGTTAACATCTCGATGGCACCTCCACGTCTCGACGATAGCTTGCTTGGAGGATTCTAAGTTTACACGCCCACGGTCACGGGCGTGACTTTGGGTCACGGGCTTGACTTTAGGTCACGGGCGTGACCGAGGGCATGACATGTTGTGGACTAGCTCAATCAGCACGACATCGAATCTAGTCTGATCTTCAGGTTACACCCCCTTGGTCACGGGCGTGACCGAGGGCGTGACTTGTAAATTTCTCCAATTTGTCCCAAAATTCTGCAAAAATTGAAATTAAGCTAATTTTGAATCAAAATTTACAAAAGAACTAATTATAACCTAAAATTGACATGAAAAAGAAAAATTCTTATTAAATAATTACAAAAATTTCTATTAAAAATTTATATAAATACTACTTATCTCTTATTCTGTTAGATATATTCTTTTGTAGATATACAACGCCAAAACGCACAGATGTGCAAGAAGAATGAAATTTTGTTTTTGATATGATGTCGGAGTGGGTACACTGAGAGTTTATTGTAATCTTCGATCCAAGGTATGCAAATAAATGACTTCCACTTTTTGTTGGTAATTGGGGATGAAAAGAAAAAAATACAGATTTCTTCTGTATTTGATTATAGCATTTACTGGGCAATTAGATGCTTCTAATTTCATATGCCACGTCAAAGAGTTGAAGCTTTCAAATAGAGGTGGTTGCAATTCGTTTCCTTCATATGTCTTGCCACTGCACTATTTTATTAAGAATTGTTGATGTAAAACTAAGTCTACAGCCTCACCTGATTAATTGAGGACTCATTATTGGAAGACTTATTGTTTCTCTGTATTTTTTTATTAATTTGGTGCTATTAATTCTATTTGATCTTTCCTATTAGTTCTATGTAGCCACAAGTTGGAGGATTTGAATGTTTCTCAAATCTGCTAGAGACTAATTGTAGGTGTAAACATCTCTAATATCATAATTTTTGATTTAACTCATGCATTGCCTACTGATATAATTCATGCATTGTGTACTGATTTAACATCTCTAATTTCTGACTAATTTCTTATTTGTTTGACTTGAGTTATCAAAAGACGAAGATGTGCATGACAAATTTCTATTCATTGCGGTGTTGCTCTCAGGATTAAGCCTAGCTCGGCATGGCTAAGATATTGCGACTAATAAAACTTAGGATTCTTCTCTATCTTTTGAAGCTGAGATATTGCGACTAATTTCTGCATAAGTGATGCATGCAGTTTTCATCATTTTATTGCCCTAGGCTATGGTTTGCAAATTCATGGTTTTCTTTATGGTTTTATTGAACTACCTTTGTATGTATTGCTGTCATGGCTGTTATTTTACCTGCAGCGGTCATTATAAACCACAAATAAAAGATTTGTTAGATCATATGTTCTATTATTCATGCAATCAACAATGCCATGCCATATGTGCTTAAATATTTTTTTCATTATTATTATCACTGGAATTGCTCTTCTTTGGTAGATGGAAAGGAAGTAATGGGTATGAGTTCCTAAATATTGTTAAACGAGTTATCTTCTCTATTTGTAAATACCTTTTTTGTTATTTTGAGTACATATTTTTATTTAATAAATTACTACAATTGCTCTATAAGGGGAGAAATCATCTTTCCAATTTATCTTTTTTGCTCATCCATGAAGGTGCATGAATATGTCATATTTGGTTTGGAATGTCGATTGTACTTCCAAGAGATAGAGAACAGAGACGGAGGAAGGTACATGGTGGGGCAAAACTATGCTTGCAAACGATAACGGCAAGTGTACCGTATCGAATATAGTATAGGTTATTAAAACAAGGTCGTATTAGACTCGGGGCGGTTGAATATTCTTACTTCGGGAAATCTCTATTATTTTATCGAATAGAATTTGTGGTTGGTTGGTTGTGAAAAATGAGAAATAGTTTATTTAAATTAATGAATTAAAAGTTAGTACTCAACCTTGAATCACCTTGGAAAAATAAATAAATAAAGAAATAGAACTTCTAATCCTCTTTAAAAGAAATGCTTGACCGTGGAGGTTCCTGATTTATGAACGTACCTCTCTCGAGGATACGCCAAACTGAGTTTAGGTTGATCAATCGAACTCTCGTTCTAGAATTGAAACCCCTAAAGCTCGCTTTATCGAAGTGAACCCCTCTATTGGATATAACTCCAATCCGGGAGATTTATGTCGTCCTCTCTCGAGGAGTGCATTCAAATCTCTTTATCCTTAAAGTGATCGATTCGAACTCAAAACCTCTCGATTATTTGACTACGAAAACAAGAATGAGATTAAATATCGATAATATAATCTCAATCAATATAAGTTCAAGGATAAATCTTAAGCGATCTAAATAAGAGAAAAAGAATTTCTAAACTGAATTATGGATTACATTTTCCTTGGATCATCTCGGCCGAGTACTAATGAAATTTAGCTACTCATGGAGATGGAGGAATTGATGAAATACAAGAGGTGCATAATGAAGATTGAGAGCAGAATAAGAGTAAAGGTGCTATTTTATTAATCGAAAGGAAGATTACAACTAGGAAACAAGAGATTACAAACCTGAAATGAAAGTGCAAGCTAAGCTAGAAAATTACAAGCTTAAGAATAATGAAAGCAGTGCAAGAAAATAACTTAGAACTCCCAAAAATTCGTCCCCAAACATCTGGAAAAGCTCCCTTTAAATAGCTGAATTTTTGGTGTTACACACCCTTGGTCACGCCCGTGACCTGGGGCGTGTAAGGGGCGTGATCGAAGCGGCAGCGGAGAGAGCGCCTTCTTGAGTAATTGCGAGCGTTTCGGCCGTGTCACGCCCTAGGTCACGCCCGTGACCTGGGGCGTGTAATCCTGAAATCTGGTTGCTGGCGGGAAACTCTGGCGGGAAGAAGCGCGGGCCAAGTCACGCCCGTGACCTGATGTCACGCCCTCGGTCACGCCCGTGACCGAGGGCGTGTAATTTTAATTGACGTGGCAGCGTGCTCCGGATGCTTGTGGCGGGTCGTGGCCGTGACATTGGGTCACGCCCTTGGTCACGCCCGTGTCCTGGGGCGTGTACTTGGCGAAATCTTCACGGAGCGTCCCCGGAGCGGCAGAAGCAGGTCCGGAGTATTTCGTAGGTTACACGCCCATGGTCACGCCCGTGACCTGGGGCGTGTAATTTTAACTTTTTGCTCGAAACAGCCCAGAAAACCTGTAAACACAAAATAACCTTAAGTTAGCTTATGAAATAACAATGGAAGGATTTATATGAAATAATTCCTAAAAATAACATAATTTTATATAGAAAACATAATAAACCTAAACTAAAAGATGAGTAAATAAATTACTCATCAAATACCCCCATACTTGCTCATTGCTCGTCCGGAGCAGTCCATTTTTCACAAGGGTGAGAAAAATTAATGCAAGATAGAATTATGAAGACTAGAGAGTAAAATGCGAAGTAATATGCTGGCATGTGTAGATATTTTAGTAAAAAGATGTTCTTGGCATAAATGCTAATTTATGAAATACTTAAAAAAAATGCGTTATAATTATTTATCATTACTTTAAAAATGAGTCGACGGTCAATCAAAAAGTTATGTGAAGGGAGAAAATAGCGTGATTGCTGAGATTTAAATTACTAGATGTAGACGTTCGGGGTGGCCTCCAAAGAAATCCATCAATGTCGACGGCCATAGGCTTGCCCGTTTGCACTTTCTCCACTACACTTCGAACTAAATCGACTCTATGGATCTTTAGGACTTAAATAGGGTGCATTTTAAGGCTTGAGTTTAAGGGTGAGGTAACAATGATAAACATGAAGGCGCATTCCACTTAAACAAAATTTTTGAGCTAAAAGAAAATGATTGCCACCACAAAATAATGAAGCTTTACCCCCATACTCGTTTTTTTTTTTCAAAGGGAAAAACACTCTCATACACTTTTATTTAAATCATGAATCTTCATAATTGGGATCATTCCAAGTATGCATGTACATACCTGGGCCGCATATCATTATGAGATTATTGCTTTTTGAGATCTAAACACTTTTTGTTTTTTTTTTGAATTGATACCCATAATTTTTTTTCATAGAATCGTACCCAAATATTTTTTTCAATTTAGCTCAAAATTTCAAAGTGTTCATTTGGGTTTAGGGCTTTTTAGCTTTGGTGCCGAAATGATGAGGGTGGATCAAATAAAGGTGTAAGGCTCAAATTTGTGTGAACAATGGTGGTAAATCTAGGTTGGGTGCAAAGGCTCAAACTATCCAAAGAAAGGCCTAAATCATTTCCGTAAAGTTAATTTGTCTAAAGCGCACATGTTTCGAAAATAGCTTGGGGCAAGTTCTAGACATCGAGAAAGGATACCCTTTTGTTCAATTCGAGTAATAGCTTTCTAACAATCTTCTACACACTCACCTAAACTACTTTTGGATAAGACCGGATTCGAATTTAAAAGTAAAATAAATTATTACTACGCAAGTTAATAAAACATAATTTTAGATCTATGCCAAGAATTTAATTTTACACCAAAACTACTCAAAGACAAGCATATGACTAGGAGCACTACATGAGTCAACAATTTTACTCTAAAGTTTCAAAAACTATTCTAGCACAAAATTATTTTAGTCCATATGAAAAACAGTCTACTTGGAACTTATAATTTAGCAAGTGGGAGTTTTGATGAATAAAAAGAACATTTTCTAATAGATTTTTTTTTTTTGTTCTTGGACTTCCCAAGATCTGCCCGGTGAAGGGTTTGCAAGGTACTAGAGGCTATGATGGGAATTCAAGCCCAAAGCGTCCTTTCCAAGAAATTTAATTGCATTTTTTTATTATTATATTTTTTATTTTTCAAGAAAGACTACAAAGAAAGCTATGCTACACCCCCATACTTAAAATTAAACATTGTCCCCAATGTTTAAAACTAAGTATGAAAGATAAAACAAAAAAATGTTAATAAAGAAAAATCAAGAGAAATTACTAAAGTGTAAAGAGGGCTTCCCTGAATGATAGTCGGGTTTGCCGGTCGAACACCTGCAGAGTTAAATTAGAAAAAAAAAAAGGAAACAAGAAAAGAAAGACAAAATAAAGAGGTTAACATTGGGTTGCCTCCCAGGAGCGCTTTGTTTACCGTCGCGTAGCTTGACTAAGTGGTAATTTTAAAGATTTTGGAAGTGAATGGTTTCGATGTTTCCGGGCGCTGGGTCGCCCGGGTGATATAATTTTAAGCGTTGTCCGTTGACTTTGAAAGAGCCTTTTTCCAGGTGCTCTATTAGCACCGTTCTGTATGGCCAAACTTCTTTAACTATGAAGGGACCGGACCATCGTGATTTTAATTTACCCGGAAAAAGCCTAAGTCTTGAATTAAATAATAGGACTAAGTCTCCTGGTGAAAAAGTTTTTGGATTTTTGATTTTTTTATCATGATAAAATTTTGTGCGCTCCTTATAAATCTTATTATTTTCGTAAGCGTTTGCGCGCCACTCGTCTAATTCATTTAATTGTAGTTTTCTGTGCTCGGAGGCTAAGTTTAAATCCAAATTTAAAAATTTTAGCGCCCAAAAGGCGCGATGTTCTAATTCCACCGGTAGATGACAAGCTTTTCCGTAGACTAATCGGTACGGTGTACATCCGATGGCGGTTT
Organism: Dactylorhiza incarnata; assembly: GCA_033032865.1. Classification (NCBI taxonomy): domain Eukaryota; kingdom Viridiplantae; phylum Streptophyta; class Magnoliopsida; order Asparagales; family Orchidaceae; genus Dactylorhiza; species Dactylorhiza incarnata. The sequence continues at coordinate 13,115,649 of JAWHQI010000015.1, forward strand.
TGTACGCTGTCCGATATGCCCATAGAGCGTCGTCTAATTTTAGCGACCAATCCTTCCTATTAACGGACACAGTTTTTTCTAAAATTCTTTTAAGTTCACGGTTCACCACCTCCACTTGGCCATTTGCTTGTGGGTGGTAGGCGGTAGATAGCTTGTGGGTAACTCCATACTTTGCTAAAATTTTAGCAAGTTGGTTGTTACAAAAATGTGTGCCCCGATCACTAATTAGTGCTCGGGGTGTGCCAAATCGTGAAAATAATTTTTTTTTAAAATTTACGACGACTCTCGCGTCGTTGGTGGGAAAAGCTTGTGCTTCCGCCCACCTTGACACGTAATCGACCGCAACAAGGATATATTTATTATTAAAAGAGGAGGGTAAAGGACCTACGAAATCTATTCCCCAAAGATCAAAAATTTCGCATTCTAAAAAATTATTTTGGGGCATTTCGTCCCGGTTAGAAATGTTACCTGACCGTTGGCACCGATCACAATTACTCACGAAATTGTGAGAATCTTTGAATAAGGTGGGCCAATAGAAGCCTGACTCTAGCGCCTTTATTGCGGTCCGGTTCGCTTGATAATGGCCACCGGTTGGCCCTTCGTGGCAGTGCCGCAGAATTTGGGCGCCTTCCTCGCCCGAAATACACCTTCTTACCACTTGGTCCGCGCAGACACGAAATAAAAAGGGGTCCTCCCAAAAATAATTTTTCAAATCTGAAAAGAATTTCTTCTTTTGATGACTTGAAAAATCTTTTGGTAGGACCCGGGCCACTAAATAGTTGGCCAAATCCGCGTACCAAGGGGTGGAAGAAGTCGTTACCTTTTCGATGGCAAGGAGGCGCTCTTCAGGGAATTTGTCATTAATTTCGGCTTCCACTAGTGTTCCTGTAGCCGGATTCTCCAACCGTGAGAGGTGGTCGGCCGCAACATTCTCCGCTCCCCTTTTGTCTTGGATCTCCAAATCGAATTCTTGTAGTAGGAGGATCCACCTTAGCAGTCGAGGCTTTGCATCTCCTTTTTGTAGTAAATACCGGAGAGCGGAGTGATCTGTAAAAACAATAGCTTTTGAAAGCGTTAAATATGATCGAAATTTATCAAACGCAAAAATTATAGCCAAAAATTCTTTCTCCGTTGTTGTATAATTTGCTTGTGCGGATGTTAGCGTTTTGCTTGCGTAATAGATTGGGTGAAAATGTTTATTCACCCGTTGGCCTAAAACTGCACCTACAGCAAAATCGCTAGCGTCGCACATGATTTCAAACGGAAGAGACCATATTGGCGCGATTAAAATCGGGGATTTGATTAGTTCATTTTTTATTTTATTAAATGCTTTTAAACATTTCTCATCAAAATTAAACGCGGATTCTTTTTCTAGGAGATGAGTTAGCGGTTTCATAATTTTTGAGAAATCCTTTATAAACCGCCTATAAAAACCCGCATGTCCTAAAAAACTTCTAATAGATTTTATATTGGTAGGAGGGGGAAGTTTTTCTATGACCTCGATCTTGGCCCTATCGACCTCGATCCCCTTACTAGAAACTTTATGTCCGAGGACTAACCCCTCTCGGACCATAAAGTGGCACTTCTCCCAGTTGAGTGCCAAATTCGTTTCTTCGCAGCGTTGAAGAACACGATCAAGATTATTTAGACAATTAGTGAAAGAATCGCCAAAAACAGAAAAATCATCCATGAATACTTCCATGATGTCTTCGATAAGTTCATTAAAAATTGCCAACATACATCTTTGGAATGTAGCCGGCGCGTTGCAAAGTCCAAACGGCATTCTTCGATATGCGAAGGTGTCGAACGGACAAGTGAATGTGGTTTTCTCTTGGTCTTCGGGCGCAATTGGGATTTGAAAGTATCCCGAAAGACCATCGAGAAAACAGTAGTGTGAGTGACCGGATAAGCGTTCTAAAATTTGGTCAATAAAGGGTAACGGAAAGTGATCTTTGCGGGTAGCATCATTTAATTTTCTATAGTCGATGCATACTCGCCAACCCGTAACAGTACGGGTCGGAATCAACTCATTATTTTCGTTGGTGATTACCGTTATTCCTCCCTTCTTAGGCACGACTTGCACTGGGCTAACCCAAGTGCTATCAGAGATTGGGTAAATAATTCCCGCATCTAATAATTTTATTATTTCGGCCTTAACGACGTCCTTCATATTTGGATTAAGCCGTCGTTGAGGCTGAATAGTACTGCGAAAATTATTTTCTAAATTAATTTTGTGCGTGCAAAAAGAGGGGTTAATCCCCTTGACGTCAGAAATTTGCCATGCAATTGCATGGCGGTGATTATTTAATATTTTTATTAATTCGGAAATTTCCGAATCGTTAAGCGCGGAAGATATTATTACGGGCAGTTTTGAATTTTTTTCTAAGAATATATATTTTAAATGTTCCGGCAATTGTTTTAGTTCTAAACTCGGTGGCTCCTCGTAAGATGTTTTTATTTTAGAAATATTTAGGTTTACTTCTTCAAATTTGGTTGGCCGAGTTTTTTCTTCTAAACAAAATAAATTTGCAATTTCCGGATTTTCAAATAAAGGCGAAATTATTTCAGAAAACGACATTATTTCCTCTTCAAAATTTGTTTCTAGGGTAAAACAAGAGTCGTCGTTTGGAAATGCATTTCTCATCGATTGATTAATATTAAAAATAACTTCTTCCTCCCTAACTCGTAGGAGAAGGTTTCCGTTACTTACATCAATTATAGCCCGAGCGGTGGCTAGGAAGGGCCGGCGGAGTATGAGTGGTACTTCGGCATCCTCTTCGATATCGAGGATGACAAAGTCTACCGGAAAGATAAACTTGTCAACCTTCACTAGCACATCCTCAATGATCCCGATTGGATACTTTACGGACCGATCCGCTAGTTGGATGCTTATATTGGTTGGGCTTGGTGTGCCCAAACCAAGCTTCTTAAATAAGGAGAACGGCATAAGATTTATGCTCGCCCCTAGATCGGCCAAGGCGTTTTTAATTAATAAATTTCCGAACAAACACGGGATGGAAAACCGTCCCGGATCATTTAATTTTTCCGGTAATTTATTAAGAACTATCGCCGAACATTCTGCATTAAGAGAAATACGCGAAATATCTTCAAGTTTCTTTTTATTTGATAATAAATCCTTGAGATATTTCGCTTATTTAGGCATTTGAGAGAGTGCCTCACAAAATGGTACATTAATTTGTATTTGTTTTAAAATATTTATAAATTTTTTATACTGCTCCTCGTTCCGCTCATTTTGTAATTTAGAAGGATACGGAATAGAAGGCGTTTGAATAATGCGCGGAGCTAAATCAGAAGAATTTAAATGCGGAGTTGGAGTTGAAACGTTTACCTTAGGCTTGGCCAAATTTGAACTTTCTACCTCCTTTCCGCTGCGGAGGGTTATAGCGTTGGCGCTCTCCCGTGGATTGGGCTCAGTATTGCCCGGTAGAGCTCGCTGCTGGCGTTCGGAGAACATCTTGGCGAGTTGTCCAATCTGATTTTCTAGGCTTTTAATAGATCCGGAAAGGTTCCGGATATTGGCATCAGTAGAAGCGACGTATTTGGTGAAGACCTCTTCAAGTGAAGGGGCCTTTGGTGGTTGTGGTGGAGTGAATCCAGGAGGATTCACTTGTGGGGGGCGTTGAGCATTATTGGGGTTGCTCCATGAAAAATTCGGGTGGTTCCTTAAGCCCGGATTATAATTATTAGGAAGATTATTATTATTTGGGTTATAAAGAGGACGATAGGAGTTCCCCATATAATCAACTTGTTCTTCATTATAATTATTATTATTATTATAATAACTATTATTATTATGATTATTAGCCCCGTTAATGGCGGAGGAAGCAGACATCTCCGCCATTTGCTTAGTAAGCCATTCTACTTGATGTGCTAAATTCGGGGTGGCCTCGACTTCAAAGAGTCCGGTCGGTTTGTTAGGACGCGACCGTGGCGCATTCCACTGATAAGCATTCATGGCCATCTCCTCAAAAAGCTCTTGAGCAGCTTCGGGGGTTTTGTTATTAAGCGTCCCCCCCCCCCCCCCCCCCCCCCCCGCGGCTGCATCAATCATCTGCCTTGTTTGGAGATTCAAACCATTGTAGAATGTCTGAACTTGTTGCCATACGGGCAAGGCATGGTGAGGACATCTCCGCAAAAGTTCCTTGAAGCGCTCCCATGTGTCGTAGAGAGACTCCGATTCTATTTGCATAAATGAGAGAATGTCCGTACGTAATTTAGCGGACTTTGCCGGAGGAAAATATTTCGTTAAGAATTTCTCCGTCATCTCGGCCCATGTAGTGATGGAACCTCTAGAAAGAGATCCCAACCACTGTTTGGCCTTAGTCCGCAAAGAAAATGGAAATAAACGCAAACGAATGGCGTCATCGGTGACGCCATTAATTTTAAACGTGTCGCAAATTTCCAAAAAATTCAATAAATGTAAATTTGGATCTTCATCTGGTAACCCGTCAAAGATGACGGTTTGCTGTACCATTTGAATGATGCTAGTTTTGATTTCAAAATTATTATTTGCCACCGTCGGGCGAATAATACTTGATTGTGCTCCCTCCCAATTTGGCCTCGCATAATAGGACATAGTCCGTAGCGGAGCCTCATTATGGTCGGGGTCACCCATTATATCTTAGTTAGTTTCTCCGACTGACTCTTCGCGAATTACTGGTAGATCACTAAATCGGAGACGTCGCCGCAAGGTGCGCTCGATTTCCGGATCAAAACCAAATTCAAAATCAATTGAAGAGTTTCCTCGGGTCATAAACCAAAACAAAAGAAAAGAAGCGGGAAAAGAAAAAAGGGAAAATAAGATTTTAGATAAATAAATTAATTTTTATTTAATTATATTTTATATATATATTTTAGATTTTTTTTTATTATTATTATTAGGTGAATTAAAATTAGTCCTGGACTTCCCAAGATCTACCCGGTGAAGGGTTTGCAAGGTACTAGAGGCTATGATGGGAATTCAAACCCAAAGCGTCCTTTCCAGGAATTTAGTTGCATCTTAAAATTAAGAAAAGAAAAAAAAATTTAATAGATATTTCGGTTTTCGAAATATCAACCGTGTCCCTGGCAACGGCGCCAAAAACTTGATGCGCAAAACTATGCTTGCAAACGATAACGGCAAGTGTACCGTATCGAATGTAGTATAAGTTATTGAAACAAGGTCGTATTAGACTCGGGGCGGTTGAATACTCTTACTTCGGAAAATCTCTATTATTTTATCGAATAGAAATTGTGGTTGGTTGGTTGCGAAAAAAAGAGAAATAGCTTATTTAAATTAATGAAAAAGTTAGTACTCAACCTTGAATCACCTTGGAAAAAATAAATAAATAAAGAAATAAAACTTCTAATCCTCTTTAAAAGAAATGCTTGACCGTGGAGGTTCCTGATTTATGAACGTACCTCTCTCGAGGATACGCCTAACTGAGTTTAGGTTGATCAATCGAACTCTCGTTCTAGAATTGATCAATCGAACTCTCGTTCCAAATTTAAAAATTTTAGCGCCCAAAAGGCGCGATGTTCTAATTCCACCGGTAGATGACAAGATTTTCCATAGACTAATCGGTACGGTGTACATCCGATGGCGGTTTTGTACGCTGTCCGATATGCCCATAGAGCGTCGTCTAATTTTAGCGACCAATCCTTCCTATTAACGGACACAGTTTTTTCTAAAATTCTTTTAAGTTCACGGTTCACCACCTCCACTTGGCCATTTGCTTGTGGGTGGTAGGCGGTAGATAGCTTGTGGGTAACTCCATACTTTGCTAAAATTTTAGCAAGTTGGTTGTTACAAAAATGTGTGCCCCGATCACTAATTAGTGCTCGGGGTGTGCCAAATCGTGAAAATAATTTTTTTAAAAATTTAACGACGACTCTCGCGTCGTTAGTGGGAAAAGCTTGTGCTTCCGCCCATCTTGACACGTAATCGACCGCAACAAGGATATATTTATTATTAAAAGAGGAGGGTAAAGGACCTATGAAATCTATTCCCCAAAGATCAAAAATTTCGCATTCTAAAAAAATATTTTGGGGCATTTCGTCCCGGTTAGAAATGTTACCTGACCGTTGGCACCGATCACAATTACTCACGAAATTGTGAGCATCTTTGAATAAGGTGGGCCAATAGAAGCCCGACTCTAGCGCCTTTCTTGCGGTCCGGTTCGCTTGATAATGGCCACCGGTTGGCCCTTCGTGGCAGTGCCGCAGAATTTGGGCGCCTTCTTCGCCCGAAATACACCTTCTTACCACTTGGTCCGCGCAGACACGAAATAAAAAGGGGTCCTCCCAAAAATAATTTTTCAAATCTGAAAAGAATTTCTTCTTTTGTTGACTTGAAAAATCTTTTGGTAGGACCCGGGCCACTAAATAGTTGGCCAAATCCGCGTACCAAGGGGTGGAAGAAGTCGTTACCTTTTCGATAGCAAGGAGGCGCTCTTCAGGGAATTTGTCGTCAATTGCGGATTCCACTAGTGCTCCTGCAGCCGGATTCTCCAACCGTGAGAGGTGGTCGGCCGCAACATTCTCCGCTCCCCTTTTGTCTTGGATCTCCAAATCGAATTCTTGTATTAGGAGGATCCACCTTAGCAGTCGAGGCTTTGCATCTCCTTTTTGTAGTAAATACCGGAGAGCGGAGTGATCTGTAAAAACAATAACTTTTGAAAGCGTTAAATATGATCGAAATTTGTCAAACGCAAAAATTATTGCCAAAAATTCTTTTTCCGTTGTTGTATAATTTGCTTGTGCGGATGTTAGTGTTTTGCTTGCGTAATAGATTGGGTGAAAATGTTTATTCACCCGTTGGCCTAAAACTGCGCCTACAGCAAAATCGCTCGCATCGCACATGATTTCAAACGGAAGAGACCAGTTTGGAGCGATTAAAATAGGGGAATTTATTAGTTCATTTTTTATTTTGTTAAACGCTTTTAAACACTCGTCATCAAAATTAAACGCGGATTCTTTTTCCAAAAGATGAGTTAGCGGTTTCGAAATTTTTGAGAAATCTTTTATAAACCGTCTATAAAAACCCGCATGTCCTAGAAAACTTCTAATAGATTTTATATTGGTAGGAGGGGGAAGTTTTTCTATGACCTCGATCTTGGCCCTATCGACCTCGATCCCCTTATTAGAAATTTTATGCCCAAGGACTAATCCCTCTTGGACCATAAAGTGGCACTTCTCCCAGTTGAGTGCCAAATTCGTGTCTTCGCAGCGTTGAAGAACACGATCAAGATTATTTAAACAATTTTTAAATGAATCGCCAAAAACAGAAAAATCGTCCATGAAAATTTCCATGACGACTTCTACAAGTTCATTAAAAATTGCCAGCATACATCGTTGAAATGTAGCCGTCGCATTGCAAAGACCAAACGGCATTCTTCGATATGCGAAAGTGCCGAACGGACAGGTGAATGTGGTTTTCTCTTGGTCTTCGGGCGCAATTGGGATTTGAAAATATCCCGAAAGACCATCGAGAAAACAGTAGTGTGAGTGACCGGATAAGCGTTCTAAAATTTGGTCAATAAAGGGTAACGGAAAGTGATCTTTGCAGGTAGCATCATTTAATTTTCTATAATCGATGCATACTCGCCAACCCGTAACAGTACGGGTCGGGATCAACTCATTATTTTCATTTTTGATTACCGTTATTCCACCCTTTTTGGGCACGACTTGCACTGGGCTAACCCAAGTGCTATCAGAGATTGGGTAAATAATTCCCGCATCTAATAATTTTATTATTTCGGCCTTAACGACGTCCTTCATATTTGGATTAAGCTGTCGTTGAGGCTGAATAGTACTGCGAGAATTATTTTCTAAATTAATTTTGTGCGTGCAAAAAGAGGGGTTAATCCCCTTGATATCAGAAATTTTCCATGCAATTGCATGGCGGTGATTATTTAATATTTTTATTAATTCGGAAATTTCCGAATCGTTAAGCGCGGAAGATATAATCACAGGCAATTTTGAATCTTTTTCTAAAAAAACATATCTTAAATGTTCCGGCAGTTGTTTCAATTCCAAACTCGGTGGCTCCTCGTAAGATGTTTTTATTTTAGAAATATTTAATTTTACTTCTTCAAATTTGAGCGGCCGAGTTTTTTCTTTTAGACAAAATAAATTTTCAATTTCCGGATTTTCAAATAAGGGTGAAATTAATTCAGAAATTGACGTTATTTCTTCTTCAAAATTTGATTCTAACGTGAAGCAAGAGTCGTCATTAGACAACGAATTTCGCATAGAGTTGTTAATGCTAAAAGTTACTTTTTCATCCCCACCTCGTAGGAGAAGTTTGCCATTACTAACATCAATGATTGCCCGAGAGGTGGCGAGAAAAGGACGTCCGAGTATAATTGGGACTTCGGCGTCTTCCTCAATGTCTAGGATGACAAAATCTACCGGGAAGATAAATTTGTCAACCTTGACAAGCACGTCCTCAATCACCCCTATCGGGTATTTAATAGATCTGTCCGCTAGTTGGATGCTAATATTGGTTGGGCTTGGGGTGCCCAAACCAAGCTTTTTAAATAATGAAAATGGCATCAAATTTATACTAGCGCCCAAGTCTGCCAAGGCGTGTTTTATTAAGAAATTACCAAACAAGCACGGGATGGAAAACCGTCCCGGATCGTTTAGTTTTTGCGGTAATCTATTTAATAAAATTGCAGAGCATTCAGCATTTAAAGATATACGCGAAAAATTTTCAAGTTTATTTTTATTGGAAAGTAGATCTTTTAGATACTTTTGCGTATTTGGGCATTTGGGCGATTGCTTCGAAAAATGGCACGTTTATTTGAACTTGTTTAAAAATTTCAGTAAATTTTCTATATTGCTCCTCATTGCGTTCATTTTTAAATTGCGAAGGATAAGGAATGGAAGGATTTTTAAGAATACGCGGAGCTAAAGCAGAAGAAGGTAGAGTAGGAGAAGAAATAACTTGCGGAGATGAAGTTGAAACGTTTACCTCTGGCTCGACCAATTTTGAAGAAGTTACCTCCTTTCCGCTACGGAGTGTAACTGCGTTGGCGCTCTCCCGAGGGTTGGGCTCAGTATTGCCCAGTAGAGCTCCCTGCTGGCATTCGAAGAACATCTTGGCGAGCTGTCCAATTTGATCTTCTAGACTTTTGATAGATCCGGAAAGGTTCCGGATATTGGAGTCAGTAGTGGCAACGTATTTGGTGAAGACCTCTTCAAGCGAAGGGGACTTTGGTGGTTGTGGTTGAGCGAATCTGGGAGGATTCACTAGTGGGGGGCGTTGAGCATTATTGGGGTTGCTCCATGAAAAATTTGGGTGGTTCCTTAAACCCGGATTATAACAATTAGGAATATTATTTGGGTTATAAGGAGGACGATAAGAGTTTCCCATATAGTCTACTTGTTCTTGATTATAATTATTATTATAATTGTTATTATTATTAGCCCCGTTAATGGCGGAGGAAGCAGACATCTCCGCCAATTGCTTAGTAAGCCATTCTACTTGATGTGCTAAATTCGGTGTGGCCTCGACTTCAAAGAGTCCGGTCAGTTTGTTAGGACGCGACCGTGGCGCATTCCACTGATAAGCATTCATGGCCATCTCCTCAAAAAGCTCTTGAGCGGCATCTGGGGTTTTATTATTTAGAGTTCCCCCAGCTGCTGCGTCAATCATCTGCCTCATTTGGAGATTCAAACCATTGTAGAATGTTTGAACTTGTTGCCATAAGGGAAGGGCGTGGTGAGGACATCTCCGCAATAATTCCTTGAAGCGCTCCCATGTGTCATAGAGAGACTCCAAGTCTATTTGCGTAAACGAGAGAATGTCCGTACGTAATTTAGCGGACTTCGCCGGAGGAAAATATTTAGTCAAAAATTTCTCCGTCATCTCGGCCCATGTAGTGATGGAACCTCTAGGAAGAGATCCCAACCATTGCTTGGCCTTAGTCCGCAAAGAAAATGGAAATAAACGCAAGCGAATGGCGTCATCGGTGACGCCATTAATTTTAAACGTATCGCAAATTACCAAAAAATTCAATAAATGTAAATTTGGATCTTCATCTGGTAACCCGTCAAAGATGACGGTTTGTTGTACCATTTGAATGATACTCGTTTTGATTTCAAAATTATTATTTGCCACTGCTGGGCGAATAATACTTGATTGTGTTCCCTCCCAATTTGGCCTAGCATAATAGGACATAGTCCGTAGCGGAGCCTCATTATGGTCGGGGTCACCCATTATATCTTCGTTAGTCTCTCCGACTGACTCTTCGCGAATTATTGGTAGATCACTAAATCGGAGACGTCGCCGCAGGGTGCGCTCGATTTCCGGATCAAAACCAAATTCAAAATCAATTGAAGAGTTTCCTCGGGTCATAAACCAAAAAGAAAAGAGAGAAAGCGGAAAAAGTAAAAGGGAAAAATAAGATTGTTAGATAAAAAAGTTAATTTTTATTTTATTAAAATTTTTTTTGATTGCTTTTTTTTTTTTTATTAGGTGATTTAAAATTAGTCCTGGACTTCCCAAGATCTACCCGGTGAAGAGTTTGCAAGGTACTAGAGGCTATGATGAGAATTCAAACCCAAAGCGTCCTTTCCAGGAATATAATTGCACCTTTAAATTAAGAAAAAAAAAATTAATAGATATTTCGGTTTTCGAAATATCAACCGAGTCCCCGGCAACGGCGCCAAAAACTTGGTGGGGCAAAACTATGCTTGCAAACGATAACGGCAAGTGTACCGTATCGAATGTAGTATAGGTTATTAAAACAAGGTCGTATTAGACTCGGGGCGGTTGAATATTCTTACTTCGGGAAATCTCTATTATTTTATCGAATAGAATTTGTGGTTGGTCGGTTGTGAAAAATGAGAAATAGTTTATTTAAATTAATGAATTAAAAGTTAGTACTCAACCTTGAATCACCTTGGAAAAATAAATAAATAAATAGAACTTCTAATCCTCTTTAAAAGAAATGCTTGACCGTGGAGGTTCCTGATTTATGAACGTACCTCTCTCGAGGATACGCCAAACTGAGTTTAGGTTGATCAATCGAACTCTCGTTCTAGAATTGAAACCCCTAAAGCTCGCTTTATCGAAGTGAACCCCTCTATTGGATATAACTCCAATCCGGGAGATTTATGTCGTCCTCTCTCGAGGAGTGCATTCAAATCTCTTTATCCTTAAAGTGATCGATTCGAACTCAAAACCTCTCGATTATTTGACTACGAAAACAAGAATGAGATTAAATATCGATAATATAATCTCAATCAATATAAGTTCAAGGATAAATCTTAAGCGATCTAAATAAGAGAAAAAGAATTTCTAAACTGAATTATGGATTATATTTTCCTTGGATCATCTCGGCCGAGTACTAATGAAATTTAGCTACTCATGGAGATGGAGGAATTGATGAAATACAAGAGGTGCATAATGAAGATTGAGAGCAGAATAAGAGTAAAGATGCTATTTTATTAATCGAAAGGAAGATTACAACTAGGAAACAAGAGATTACAAACCTGAAATGAAAGTGCAAGCTAAGGAAGAAGATTACAAGCTTAAGAATAATGAAAGCAGTGCAAGAAAATAACTTAGAACTCCCAAAAATTTGTCCCCAAACATCTGGAAAAGCTCCCTTTAAATAGCTGAATTTTTGGTGTTACACGCCCTTGGTCACGCCCGTGACCTGGGGCGTGTAAGGGGCGTGATCGAAGCGGCAGTGGACAGGGCGCCTTCTTGAGTAATTGCGAGCATTTCGGCCGTGTCACGCCCTATGTCACGCCCGTGACCTGGGGCGTGTAATCCTGAAATCTGGCTGCTGGCGGGAAACTCTGGCGGGAAGAAGCGCAGGCCAAGTCACGCCCGTGACCTGATGTCACGCCCTCGGTCACGCCCGTGACCGAGGGCGTGTAATTTTAATTGACGTGGCAGCGTGCTCCGGATGCTTGTGGCGGGTCGTGGCCGTGACATTGGGTCACGCCCTTGGTCACGCCCGTGACCTGGGGCGTGTACTTGGCGAAATCTTCACGGAGCGTCCCCGGAGCGGCAGAAGCAGGTCTGGAGTATTTCGTAGGTTACACGCCCATGGTCACGCCCGTGACCTGGGGCGTGTAATTTTAACTTTTTGCTCGAAACCGCCCAGAAAACCTGTAAACACAAAATAACCTTAAGTTAGCTTATGAAATAACAATGGAAGGATTTATATGAAATAATTCCTAAAAATAACATAATTTTATATAGAAAACATAATAAACCTAAACTAAAAGATGAGTAAATAAATTACTCATCAGTACATGAATATGTCATATTTGGTTCAGAATATCGATTGTGCTTCCAAGAGATAGAGAACGGAGACGGAGAGTCATACGACCTCAGTATCTTTTTTGCTCATCCAAGAAGGTACATGAATATATCGATTGGACATCATCTAAACTTACCGCATACTCATGTTTCTCTATTATTAATTTGCGCAGTCATTTTTCTATTTCCTGGAAGAAGATGGAAAGATGAATGACCTTTCACTTTATTAGGGCTTTATATTGTGTGACCACTCAATTTCATTTTTTAGATTTTACTGATGCAAATTGTGTGCTGAGATTCTTATAATAGCCCAATAATAGCCTTCTTATGGAAAAATATTAATTGGAGGTGTTTTAGAAAGGATCAAACCTATAAAAGAGGTTCATAAATTCATTAAATTTTGTTATAAGCCATAATAATTTGTTCATTGGTTCGATGGACATTCCTTTTATACAATGCCTTTATTGTATTATGATGATATGATATTTTGAGAAGCTCATTTGCTAAATTGCTATTATTTATTTACCCATAGTTTTAATAAATATGAATGATTGAACTTGAGGTAAAAATGAATTATCAAACAAGATTAGGCATTTAATATTTTTTTTTTCAACTTTAGGTGAAGTCGGGAGAAGCTTTGTGACAAACTGTGATCCTAATGAATTTGTATCGATGTTGTGCTGGACTACGGCAGAGCATGTGTGCAGGATATCTATGAGAGGTAAGAGTTTATTTGAAATTTCTCGATTTAAAAATAATTAATGATATTTTAAAGTTATAATTATATTAATGTCTACTTTTGGAAACACATATTAATAATTGACATGAAATTATTTCGGGTGCTGAGACAAGATTAGCGAAGGAGGGGTTTGCAATTTACGAGATAGACTATGAAGGCCATGGAAAGTCTTCAGGATTACAAGGCTATGTCCACATTTAGCTTTAATTATTTTTTAGTTTTATTTGAATTTCTGACAAGACTACTTTAGTTAGGTGGTTCTAGCTTTGTTTTGAAAAATATTGCTCCCATGCAGATTTACTAAACCCAGGATCCCGCCGGCATCCTTCTTCTTTCCAGGGGTCCAAGGTAAGCAACCTAGATCTCATCCTTTAATTTGAAAGTATGAGGTAGCTTCATTCTTTGAATATAATGGGAAATTTTGATTTGTCTCACTTTAGGTTGGATTGCAAAGCATTCATATGTTCTATCACTTATATTTTTATACCTTGTTATATTTTTTCTTCCTCTTATCCGGAATGGAATTCTTCCTCATCCCGTGAACTTTTTCCTTCCTGCATATATAAATTTTTTCCCAGGTAGAAATTCCTCTCTAAATTCTTGATGAATTGTGGAATTATCATGTTTAATTGCTCTATCAAAATTTTACAGATTTATATGCCTTTTCAATTCATGAAAGTCTTGGGGTTATTCTTCACTAAAACTACTTGATAATTAGTTTACATATTGAAAAAATAGATTTTTAAGTGCCCACTATCAATGTCGCCCCCCATGACAAATGTCACCTCCCACGACAAATATCTCCCCCCACGATAAATGTTCCCCTTAAGATAAAAGTTGCCTCCACGACAAATGTCGCCACCCACGGCAAATGTCTCCCCCACGACAAATGTCACGCCCATGACAAATGGCGCCCCCCACAACAAGTGACGCCGCCCATGACAAATGTCGCCCCCACAATAAATGTCGACCCCAGACAAATGTCGCCCCCCACGACAAATGTCGTGCCCCATGACAAATGCCGCGTCCCACAACAATTGTTGTGCGCCCACGACAATTGTCACGCCCCACGACAAATATCGCGCCCCACGATAAATGTCACCCTCCAAGACAAATGTCGCCCCCCCCCCCCCCCCCACACGACAAATGTCGCCCCCCATGACAAATGTTGTTCCCACGAAAATTGTCGCCCCCCACGACAAATATCGCCCCCATGACAAATGTCGCCCCCAAGACAAATATCGCCGCCCATGACAAATGTCGCCCCCCACGACAAATGTCGCCCCCATGACAAATGTCACCCTCACGACATTTGTAAGGATGTAGTATTAATAACCTAGAGGGGGGTGAATATGTCACTTTTATTTTATGCTTTAGCCTAGCTGTTTTCTGAGTTAGTATTAGTAATAAATCAAACACGCATAAAACACACAAGCATGTATAAAGGTTCCTCAAGACAGGGTGTCTTGAGTAGTCCTCTTTTCCCCTTCACCTTTCTAACAATGTGTTAGACAAGGCCAACACCTCCAATCTCAGCTCCTATAGCTTACAACACATATCCCTCGGGATCTCTCAGGTTTTCCCAAACCCTACCTCAGGCTCAACAGCCCTACCTCAGGCACAACTGCCCTACAAGCTCAGACCTATCAAGAAGTCCTACCTCAGATCTGCACTGAGATCCTACACTCAAGATGAACTCTCAGCTCTACACTCAGGCACAAACAGCCCAACTCCCTTAGGCAAAACTTCCCTACAAGCTCAGAACAAATGATGTTCCTATAAAAGATAATGAAGGTTGCTTACAACAAAAGATAGAATATTAATACATTCAAGCCTAGATCTTCTGATGTTGTCTTGAAGCTGGGAAGAGAACAACAGCTTCAATCTTGCCTTTCTCTAATCCTTCTCTTCAGTAGATGAGTATGGATCAACTTGCTCTTCTTCAATCACATAGAAAGAGCAATCTTTCTCTCCTTTGCAGCTTCAGGAAGCAGGAAGAGAGAACTTCTTAGCAGCCATTAATCTAACAGGAGAACTGTATTCTTTTTCGCAAAAAGCTTTTTCTTAAATTCCCTAAGTAATGCTTGTATACATCTCCAATCTTCAACGGCTATCTGATGGCCCCTCACGCAACGTGGAGGAGATTGGAGTACTATATCTTTCTTTTATGCAACTTGCGCCAAAAGCAAAACCCTCCAGCACATTTGAATCTGTCTCAGCGGTTGGGCTGAGACAGCTTCCAGTCTCAACGGCTACTTCTGTCCCGTCCCATCGGAACTGCTGAGATAGACAGTTGTCTCAGCGGTTATCCTCTATCTGTAGCTCAGCTGGCCCAGACACCTTCTCAGCAGCTCCTGGCCTTGTCTCGGCGGTTCAACAGAGACTGAGAACTTGTCTCAGCGGTTTTGGCAGTAAACCACTGAACTTACTCCTCATCTTGGAATAACCTAACCCTACATTATTGAAGCCAAGACTTGGGACCAAGACTTGGCCTCTTTAGAGTTTGGGATCCCCACAAGAGGTGGTGACCTCACACTTACTTCTCTTAAGGGAGAGCACTAGGCCGGAGACTTAGGAAACTAGGAACAAGACCAAGGGCTCAGCGAGGAGGTCCCACCACACACCCAGAAGATCTTAGAGTGCTTCCCCTCCCAAGCCTATGATGAGCTTGGGGCACCTTTGGAGGCTCTCTTCACCCACCAAAGAAATTTGGGGAGAGAGAAGCCAAAAAGGAAGTCCCTCCAAATGGTGCCCCCTTGGTCTTATTTAGAGTTTTCTGAACTTGGTCTGCCAATAGCCATATTCTGGCCTACGAGATTACGAGAATGCCCCCAAGTTTGGCCTGGCAACAGCCAAATCCCGCCATTTCGAGGCGCTAAACGCAGACCGCCCTAAGGGGCCGGGCGAGCAGGGGGCAAGTCGCCTCCCTCGCTCGCCCCCTTACTGAGGCGGGATGAGCCCGGGAGGCCTCCTGCCTCTCCGGCTCACCGCCTTACTGAGGCAGGGCGAGCCCGAGAGACTGTCCACCTCTCCAGCTCGCCCCTCCGGCTTGCCCCCTTGCTGGGGCGGGGTGAGCCCGGGAGGCCTCCCCTCTCCGGCTCACCCCCTTGCTGGTGCGGGGCGAGCTCGGGAGACCTCCCCTCTCCTGCTCACCACCTTATTGGGGAGGGACAAGCCCGGGAGGCCTCCCCTCTTCGGCTCATCCCCTTGCTGGGGCGGGGCAAGCCCGGGAGGCCTCCCGCCTCTCCAGCTCGCCCCCTTGCTGGGATGGGGCAAGCGGGATCCCGTCCACCTCCCCGCCTCTTCACCTCTGCCCTCCTTATACTGGGCTAGCGGGAGGCCGCCCGCCTCCTATGCTCGCCCCTCTCTTT
The DNA here is from genome assembly GCA_033032865.1 of Dactylorhiza incarnata. Classification (NCBI taxonomy): domain Eukaryota; kingdom Viridiplantae; phylum Streptophyta; class Magnoliopsida; order Asparagales; family Orchidaceae; genus Dactylorhiza; species Dactylorhiza incarnata. The sequence goes on from JAWHQI010000015.1 coordinate 13,132,042, forward strand.
GGAATAAACTAGGGTCGTGCCCCTCGGTCTTGAGCCCGTCTGATGGCTCATTCGTGCCTCTTACCTAGGCAGTGCCTTTTAAAGGATATTGGGCCTAATGACATCTTGGGCCCCGGGGATCCACTCAGCGAATATAGGGTTGTACACAATCCCCACTCTTTTTGAGGGGGACTCACGCTCGGAAAGAAAATTCCAACCCTACCAATTCGGCGAGTGCCTTCCTGAGAGCCCGGCTAGCGGAGCCACTGATGACTGGTATTTTAATCATCGTTTTAGGCTAATATCTTATTAGATATTTAAATAAATTATCACATTTGTTTGTTATTTTTATAAATTTTCATAAAAATATTATTTTATGTCAAAATCTTTTAGATATTTTTATTTTGTAGGATTACGGCAGGCCTGGGGGGAATTCATGTGCAATGTCCCGCTGTCGCGTCCAAGTTTCATATGCGAGTCAAATTCGTCGACGTGGAGCTCGGCCGGATATTTTCTATGTTGCTTCGGCCACCACCATACAGCGTCACTACCTTTGCATGCATGGTGTGCTCGGCCACTTCCGCCTCCTCCAAAACCACGAAAGCTTAACGCCATCGCCACCACCTTTGAATACAACCACTCTCTTCCAAGTAATTCCATGTTGGTGCCACACCCGTTCAATCCTCTCACGTGAAATCCATGCAAGGCCACTTCAACACAGCACCGACCTCCACCTTCATACAGCAGCTACTATATATATACATATATAAATATTGTTGGATCGATTGGCGCCCTTAGAGGTGGGTGAATAAAGGAATAAAGTTCTTTTTAAATTTTTAGACGATTTACTAAATTATTTAGAGTAATATTAGAACGAAATAACAATTTAGTTAAAAGAAGAAACAATTGTAATTTGCAATTTTATAAATTATGCCAAATGATAGAAATCAAGTAAACACAAAAAGAGACATGATTATATTATATAAAAAGGTGTTGACATAAATTTGATTTCAATATCGCTTGAAATCGGAGGCGTACAAAGTAAAACAATTTTTCCTTTTCTATACCGACTTGTATCCCCACAAACCGGTTGGCTTTAGCCTATCCTTCCCCGGATATGGCCTCAAGCCGCTCTAGCCAATCCTTCCCCGGATATGGCCACGAGCACCCCTAGATCTAATCACCTAGCCCTAGTCGCCAACACAAGGCGAATTTCCCCCAAAGTCCTACCCAGACCTAGTCGCCAACACAAGGCGAATTCTCTAAACGGTTACAAAAATATATGGAATGAAAATAAAGATAACAATAATAAAACTCCCTATATGAGATCTTCTGAAGTCGAAGATGAAGGATCGCTGTAGTATGAGCGAGGTCGAAGCGATCGTCCTTCTGATGTAGCGTGACGTAATCCTCCTCCTGAATTCTCCTTAAGCTTTTTGTGGGAGATCCAGCATAACAATAATGGAGTTTTGGCACAAGTATATCTCTGGAGACTCTCTCAGATTTCTGGAATAAATGCTTCAATAATCCTTCCAGCACCGAACAAAAATGAAATCATGTCTTTAAATAACCACTGGAGCTAACGCGTTGCGTTAAGGTTAAAGCCAACGTTAGAGAACGTGTACGGCAGTTGCTGAGATCGTGTATTGCGTCGGGAGCATGACAGAACCAAATTTCATCGAACGGACTATTTTCGTCGAACGCTCCTTCGTCGAACGGAAACCCACTTCGCAACCGTCAGGATCGTGGCAGAAACCAAGTTCATCGAACGGAATCAATTTCATCAAACGGAACTCTTAGTTCGTCGAACGCAGCTTGTCGAGCGCAATTTTGTCGAGCACAGGCAATTTCGTCGAACGGAACTCCAAGTTCGTCGAACGCAGTTTGTCAGGCGCAATGTCATCGAGCGCAGGCAATTTCGTAGAACAGAACTCCAAGTTCGTCGAACGCAGTTTGTCGGGCGCAATGTCGTCGAGCACAGGCAATTTCATCGAACAAAACTCCAAGTTCATCGAACGCAGTTTCCTTCAGAGTTTGTCGAACGCAGGTTCCTTCAGGTTTCTTCGAGCTCCATCTCAGCGGTTTCCTTCTCAGCGGTTGTTAAAGCTGGGCGTTAATACCTAACACGAGCGTTAGCACACTTTCCAGAGAGTCATCTTCAATCTGTTTTCTACCTGTGGAGTATTGCACCTATAGTTCTTGCACACTCAAAATACACGACAAGCAAGATCAAATACAATTTGGGATTTGTTATTCTCAAACAAAGGGATGTGACACACATGTCCAACAATCTCCCCCTTTTGATAGTAACAAATCCTCTTAGCAAGAAATCATTAAAGTGCAACTATAGTATTTGATATGCATGAAAATGCATGATAATGTGCATACTCCCCCTATCTTAATGCTCCCCCTACATAAATGTAATTTATGTTTTACTCCCCCTAAATGATTGATTACATGAATTAGTCTCCCTGTATTCTTCTATATAGATTTCTTCAATTAATCTCCCCCTTTTGGTATTATTAAAAGAAGGTAGGGTGAGGGTAGTAAGGAGGCATTTCTTATAAATGATAAAGCATGATCGAGCTTTTGTAATATAGATAATGATAAAGATTTTAAGCATAGTATATTTAAGAGATTTCAAATAAAAAGATAAGAGTTGTAAGCAAGCGGAAGATTATAAGAAACATCTTTTTGTAAGTGATAGGTTCCCCTCTATTTTATAGGAAAAACCGTAACTCCCGCGCGCCGGATCCCATTACCACGCGCCGGATCCCATTACGGCGCGCCGGATCCCGTAACCACCGCACACCGAATCCAACTTCCGCACACCGGATCCCACTACCACGCGGCGGATCCAAACCACCGCGCAACGATCCAAAACCACCTCGTGCGGGATCGCAACCGCCCCGCGCGAGATCGCATCCACCGCCGCCGACGCCATTACTGGCGGGCGGCGGCCCACCGTCGCCGCCACCGCCGGCCGCCCCCTTGCGGCCGGCGGCCGTGGCCGGCCACCCAAGGCCGGCCACCACCGGGCGACCGGCCGCTCCCGGCCGGCCGCCGCCGGCCTCCCCCTTGGTGGCCGTCGGCCAAGGACGGCCCTCGTTGGCCGGCCACCTCCCCTTGGAGGCCGGCCACCCATGACCGGCCGCCGCCTTTGCCGTCCAGTAACCATCTTCGTCATAGGGTCGTTCTCCACCGTCCGATCTCCGCGAACCTCCGCGTCCCTCCGATCGTCACAAATGATCTCGGCCCTCATTTCGGTGGTTATTCACAATAACCACCGTAACCACCGTAACTTCCACTCCAAAGCCCTATAAATACCCCCTATGCCTCCTTTCAAAGGGGATCCCTCATTCTCTCCTCAGAGCTTCTCTCTCTACACTTCACCACTTCTTCTCTCACTACTACTTGACAGGTTCCTCCTACGAGCGCCTCTCATCAGGGAAGAAGTGCAGTGTCGTTCAAGGTGAGCGCCCCGAACCCGAGCAGCAAAGTCAAGGCGCTCCGCGAAGTGATCACCCAGGAAGTGAGCAACCACACCAGACGCGCAGCAAGGCGCACAACTCCTAAGAGGTGGTCTGTCATCCACGGAGTCTTCTCTCTCTCTCTCTCTCCCACAATTGTAACGAGGTGCGGCCTGTCGCCCTCGCATTCACCAAGAAAGCATTGTAACAGCCTAATATAGTGGATTTTGGCCAGCGCCACCCTGGCCACGTGGTTTTTCACCCTTTGGAGGGTTTTCCACGCTAAATATCTGTGTGTTCAATTTTCAGCATTTACTCTCTGCAATATTCTGACTGTGTGCGCACTCGACCACCCGGGCTAAGACGGACCGAATCTGAACCGGTATACCGAGGGCGTTGAGAAGCCGCAACAGTTTGGCGCCGTCTGTGGGAAGGAGTTCCCCGCATTCCAAGAAGATCTAAAAGATAGTATCACCAGCCCAACGATACTCGTGACTTGGCATCATGGCAGGAAAAGCCAGCAGCGCCGCCGAAAGATCAATCACCGGGGGGCAAAGTGACCTAGTATCCTCCCGCCGAAATAGGCGGCACAACCTGGATCGAATCTTCATTCTCCAGCGCTAGTGCAAGCCTCCATCCGCAGCCCCCAGATTGAATTTTCATTCTCCGGCGGTCCCCTCAACCGGAAAAGCCAGCACAACCTGGATCGAATTTTCATTCTCTAGTGCCATCGCAGATCTTTGCTCGCAGCTCTGGATCAAATTTGCATTCTCCAGTCGTCTTTTCTCCCAGATCGAATAATGGCATTCTCTGACCCGTGGCTAGGCCCCGCAACCAGATCGAATTTACATTCTCTGGCGCTGGATCGAATTTACATTCTCTAGCATGACTGCCTGCCGACGCCCACCATCGCCAGGGCCTGCCCCCCTCACGATGGCCACCGGATTGAATACTTACATTCTCCGGCAAAGCCGCGAGCAATCCTCGTGCAAACAAAGCCGCGAGCAATCCTCGTGCAAACAAAACTGCGAGCCAGTCTCGCGCAAACCAAGTCGCGAGTAAATCTCGCGCGAGCAAAATCCACGAGCCAGTCTCGCGCAAACCAAGTCGCGAGTAAATCTCGCGCGAGCAAAAGCCGCGAGCCAGTCTCGCGCAAACCAAGTCGCGAGTAAATCTCGCGCGAGTAAAAGCCGCGAACCTCGATTCGCGCAAACCACTTCTCAGCAATCATTACAACTCTAAAAGCCGCGAGCCGGACTCGCGCAAAAAGCCGCGAGCCGGACTCGCGCAAAAAGCCGCGAGCCAGACTCGTGCAAAAAGCCGCGAGCCAGACTCGTGCAAAAAGCCGCGAGCCAGACTCGTGCAAAAAGCCGCGAGCCAGACTCGTGCAAAAAGCTGCGAGCCAGACTCGTGCAAAGAAGCCGCGAGCCAGACTCGTGCAAAAAGCCGCGAGCCAGACTCGTGCAAAAAGCCGCGAGCCAGACTCGTGCGAAAAGCTGCGAGCCAGACTCGTGCAAAAAGCCGCGAGCCAGACTCGTGCAAAAAAGCCGCGAGCCAGACTCGTGCAAAAAGCCACGGGCCAGACTCGTGCACCTATTTTATTATAAAAAAGCCGCGGGCCAGACTCGTGCACCTATTTTATTATTAAAAAGCCGCGGGCCAGACTCGTGCACCTATTTTATTATGTAAAAGCCGCGGGCCAGACTCGTGCAAACTAATTTTTTGACTAACATAAAAGCCGCGAGCTCAAGTCCGCGCAAACTCATCTGTAACTTTGAAAATAATCAAACTATGCACGTGCCAACAACCAGATTAACAAGATCGTGCAGATGAACAAGTACAATGAATTCAATAAAAGAGATACAGCCACATCCGGCGAACACGGCTACAAGCAGCTAAAGAAATCACTCTTCATCAAGACTATGGCCCTCCTCCTCCGACAGGTCGTGAAATCCGAGGCCACTAACATCATAGCCCCGCTTCCGGGATACCATCCGAAGAGCCTTCGACGCCCCCTGTCGAAGGGCAAGTTCTCGCGAGTCCTCTAGATGAGGCTCCACCTCCTGAGTCCAGATCACGTCTCGGACCTCCTCGGAAATCAAGCAGCGGTCCCGCAGGTAATCAACCGACTCCAGGTACTCGGCCAAGCCAGCCGCCTTCAGCTCGGTCTCCCGCTCCACGGAAGAAAGACGCGCTATCTCAGCTCGGCACTGCTCTAGCTTTGCATCCCGACGCACCACGTCACCACGAACTACCTCTAAGGAGCGCAAGGCCTCCTCCAACGCCGCCTTCTCCGCGCCAAGCCCGGACCTGGTCCTCTCCAGCTCATCCTGCATCTCGGAGCCAATCCGTCTGAAGCGCAAGACATCGCGATCCCGCCGTCTCTCCGACTCTGCAAGGGCGCTCCTCGCCTCCCGGAGCTCGCCCTGGATGGCCATAAACTCGTCCTTCAAGCTCACGTAATGCTCATTCCACGTGAGCGCGATCGACGCCTGAGCCTCCATCGGCAAAAGAAAGTAGATAAGTCAGAGCCGCAACCTTAGAAGACGCCGTGCAAAAGGAGGAAGAAATCCTGCTTACCGCCTGGTTCATGGCCACCAGAGAGGAAGAGACCCTCTTCCCTTCCGACACCTTTCGAGCTGTGCCCCGCTCTGTGGAAGCCTGGGGGGCAGAAGATCCCAGGACCTCAAGCTCCTCATCAGCCGGCTCGCCATCAGCTCCAGATGCATACGGAGCCGCCTCTTCCTGAGGAGTATCCTGTACCGGTGGAGGAGCAGGACTTGGCTCCTCAAGACCTCTGAACACCAACTTCCTCTTCCTGTCTCGAACAAGAGGAATGGCAGCAGCACGACCAGCATCAACGGACAACCCACATAGAAGCAGGCGCTTCTCGTCCATGAACAGGGAAATACTGTTGAGAAGGTTCCCCAGCTCTCGAGCATCTGAAAATCCGAGAACGGGAGAAAACTCCCGCTCATGTCCTCTAAGGCGTCGGCAGCGATCTGGCAAATTGCTCCACACCTCCGGTAACCCCTCCGGGTTCCTGACGTAGCCAAATAAAGTGTTCCCGTGGCGGCGATCCACCCAGGTCTCGAACTCCAGCCATCTCTTGTTGCTGAAGACTTCAATACGACCTCCGCTATCAACCCGCACTTCACACCACTCCTTGAAGAGGCACAAGGAGAACTTCGCGCCGTGCTCTCGGAAGAAGGCGATCAGCCCCATGATCCGCACCATCCCCTAAGGCGTAAACTGTGACACTGGGACGCCGCAAAATTTCAGGATCTCGATCACCTCCTTGCAGGCCAGGAGGCGAAAGCCTCTCCGAAGCGACGACTCGCAAATGGTCATCCAACCCCGAGGCGGATTTTGTGCTCGCTCCTCAGGATCCGGGATCCGAACCTCCAACTCGGGGGGCAGGTTGAAGCGCCTCCTCCATATGGCAACATGATCAAGAGTAAGACTCGAGGCCAGTCGCATTGGGCGACTTTGCCTGCCACGCCGAGAAGCCTAAAAGATAAAGGGAAAACCGTCAGTACGAACCTCAGGTAACGATAAGGGGAGTCCATCCGCGAGGCTAACCACCACGCAAACTTCGGGCGCAGGTAAGCCCCGAGAACACATGCGCAAGCACGCGGCAGACCCCGCGGGAGCAGCTCGCGCGACTACCCACGCGGCAGCCCGCGCGCGCGCGCCCGCGTTACCGCCGCCCGGTAGCCTGTGCGGTAGTCCGTGCGGCAGCCCGCGCGCGCGCACCCGCGTTACCGCCGTGCGGTAGCCCGCGCGGCAACTCGTGCGCGCGCGCACTGCCGCGCGAGCATGCACGGGCGCAGCCCGCACGCGCTTCCCACCGCGCGAGCATGCTCGGGCGCGGCACCCGCACGCGTCCAGCCGCGCAAGCAAGCGCGGGTGCGGCCCGCACGCACGCCCCTCCGCGCGAGCACGCGGCCGCCCGTTCCCTCCACGCGACTCCACGCGCCTCTTGTGTGCCCGTTCGCCCGCCTCTGTGGAAGTTGGACCTTTCACCCTCACGCTCACCTTGGCACCGCCATCGTCGCCGCCAACCTCCGCACCCGAATTCACTCCGGCCATCGCTCATGAATGCAAGTCGTAAAGGTAAAATCCTATCTCTCTCTGTGCGCTCCAAACGTAGGATTTGGGGGGCAAATGATAGGTTCCCCTCTATTTTATAGGAAAAACCATAACTCCCGCACGCCGAATCCCATTACCACGCGCCGGATCCCATAACGGCGCGCCGGATCCCGTAACCACCGCACACCGAATCCAACTTCCGCACACCAGATCCCACTACCACGCGGAGGATCCAAACCACCGCGCAACGATCCAATACCACCTCGCGCGGGATCCCAACCGCCCCGCGCGGGATCGCAACCGCCGACGCTGCCGCCATTACTGGCGGGCGGCGGCCCACCGTCGCCGCCACCGCCGGCCGCCCCCTTGCGGCCGGAGGCCGTGGCCGGCCACCCAAGGCCGGCCACCATCGAGCGACCGGCCGCTCCCGGTCGGCCGCCGCCGGCCGCCCGCAGGCCGCCCCCTTGGTGGCCGTCGGCCAAGGCCGGCCCTCGTTGGTCGGCCACCTCCCCTTGGCGGACGGCCACCCATGACCGTCCGCCGCCTTCGCCGTCCAGTAACCACCTTCGTCATAGGGTCGTTCTCCACCGTCTGATCTCCGCGAGCCTCCGCGGCCCTATGATCGTCACAAACGATCTCGGCCCTCCGTTCGGTGCTTATCCACAATAACCACCGTAACCACCATAACTTCCACTCCAAAGCCCTATAAATACCCCCCATATGCCTCCTTTCAACGGGGATCCCTCATTCTCTCCTCAGAGCTTCTCTCTCTACACTTCACCACTTCTTCTCTCACTACTACTTGACAAGTTCCTCCTACGAGCGCCTCTCATTAGGGAAGAAGTGCAGCGCCGTTCAACGCGAGCGCTCCGAACCCGAGCAGCAAAGTCAAGGCGCTCCGCGAAGTGATCACCCAGGAAGTGAGCAACCACACCAGACGCGCAGCAAGGCGCACAACTCCTAAGCGGTGGCCTGTCATCCACGGAGTCTTCTCTCTCTCTCTCCCACAATTGTAACGAGGCGCGGCCCGTCGCCCTCGCATTCACTAAGAAAGCATTGTAACAGCCTAATATAGTGGATTTTGGCCAGCGCCACCCTGGCCACGTGGTTTTTCACCCTTTGGAGGGTTTTCCACGCTAAAGATCTGTGTGTACAATTTTCAGCATTTACTCTCTGCAATATTCTGACTGTGTGCGCACTGGACCGCCCGGGCTAAGACGGACTGAATCTGAACCGGTCTACCGAGGGCGTTGAGAAGCCGCAACAGTAAGCATGAAAAACATAAGTAAAAATATGAGTTTCAAGTTCAAAATGTAAAGATGTTCTAACCTTTTTGAAATCTCATAGTTTTACATAAAGATACCAAACATGAAAATAAACATATCAAAAAGAATATACTACAATGTTACTTAATTCTAAGTTCAAGAGATACCAAAACATTGTAGAGATCATGCTAGGTTATCTAGTGCATTTATTATATAAAGAGTAGTATAGATAAAGCATTAGAATCCAATACTCATGAGAAGAAGTGTTATGAAAGATAATGATGTGCACATAAGTGTATTTTGGGCAATGTAAACAATTGATTAAAATCACAAAATACAAGACATATGTAAAGTAAAGTGCACAATAAAATAGAAGTAAATTAACTTTCACACACTTTAATGCACACTATTTTATAAAAAAGTGGTGTATTAATCAAGGGTTGCACAAAACACTTTACTATTCTTTCCAAGGTGCTCAACCTCACAATGCTTATGAAGACTTATTAGGATGTTCAAGTAGTGCTTGGTGGAGTTATAGTTGTCTACATATATAAATTTTGTGTTCACATTTGTGCGACAACATTCTCTGAATACACTTGTTTTGCAAACCCACAATTTTTGAAACTTAACCACTTTTCAAAATTTCGTAAGTGCAATTCAAATGTAGTGTAGGTAATAAACTTATGCAAGTTTTAATTTATTGTACAAATACAATACACAAGCAAGCATTATTTAGATTTAAACACACATGTTGATTACCAAAATAAGTGAGTGAAAGGTATCATTATCAATCATAATACATTTACTTATACTTAGAGGCATGCTAAGCTTGGTTCTACACATATTTTTCAATACAATTGATGCACTTTAAATAGATATATAAAAGTTGTTAGAACATGGTCTTCCGCATCTCCTAGGTTTGAGAATAACAAATCCTATGTGTATTTGATCTTGTGTGTTTAAGTGTGCAGGAAAACAAAGTCCATATGACTCAAGGATTACATAAGAAGGTTGCCCCAAAATTTGAGCCATCAAATCCAACACTCCTTCTAGCGCCGGCGGTATCAGCTAGCGCCTGGCGCTAGCTCTAAGGAACCGCTGAGACGAACCTAACCGCTGAGACGAAACCGCTGAGACGCTGAGAAGAAACCGCTGGAAAGGGAAACCACTGAGATGCAAACTGGCGTTAACATATATAGAAGGAGATAGCGCCTGGCGGTATCCGATAGCGTAGGCGGTAGCATGGAGCACAGAAGACAAGAGAGAATTGTTTCCTTGGATTGAAGATTCTGCCGTGCGGAATATATCCTAAAATGGGATAGCGCCGACGGTACCACTAGCGCAGGCGCTAACGCTGAGGCTATAAATAGGACCCCTCTTCTCTCGTTTCACAGGGACATCAGAGAGAGAGAGAGATTGAGTGCTAGAATTCCAGAGGCTTCCTTGGCCGAAAGTTGATGTCCTACCAAAGTTCTGCGAATTTTTGAAGGAGAATCTCTTCACGCCGGATCCAAACGAAGTCCGCTTCTACAACACTTATTCAACAGCAGATCTTCGTCTCCAACTTCAGAAGTTCTTCAAGAGGGAGTTTTTAATTATTTTCATTTCATATTTCTTGTAAACGGTTAGAGAAATCGCCTCGTGTTGGCGACTAGGTCTGGGTAGGACTTAGGGCGGAAATTCGCCTCGTGTTGGCGACTAGATCTAGGTTAAGTCTAGGGGGTGCATGAGGCCATATCCGGAGAAGGGTTGGTTAGAGCGGCTTGAGGCCGAATCCGGGAAGGATAGGCTAGGGCCACCGGTTCATGGGGATGCGAGTTGGGATAGAAAACAAAAAGAGTCTACTGTTCTTCGCCATCGATTTCTAGCGTTATAGAAATCAACTTTTGTAAAACCTTATTTCATATTAATAAAGCATGTCTCTACTTTATTTCAATTATTTTACTTGACTTCTTATAGTCTTAATCTCGCATTATTTCAAAGCTTTTTAAAATATAATATAAGTTTTTTGAAAACCCTTATTCACCCCCCCCCCTCTAAGGACGCCTACCGATCCAACAACTGGTATCAGAGCGGTTTTATTCCAATCGGCTTAACAACTGGGAATAATGGCATCTCATGATCTCGCTTTTCCGGAGGGTCAAGGGGTTAGTCGACCACCTCTCTTTACTGGGTCAGATTTTAACTACTGGAAAAATCGAATGATGTGTTTTCTTATGAACATGGATGTAGAAGTATGGAACATGGTAGAAGTTCGGTATTCTCCTCCTACAACTGTAGTGGGAGAGGAGACATTTCTACCTAAAGATAAATGGGATGATAACGATAAACTAAGGTGTAAAAATAATGCTAAAGCAATGAACGCTTTATATTGCGCCTTAAATAGGACTGAGTTTAATAGAATTTCTGCATGCATAACTGCTTATGATATTTGGAATCAATTGGAAGTTACTCATGAAGGTACATTGCAGGTGAAATATTCAAAGCTATTCCAACTAGAATCTGAATATGAAAAATTCAGGATGGATACCGAAGAGGACATCAACTCGATGTGCACTCGCTTCACCAAGATCGTCAACGCTTCAAAGGCACTTGGAAAGATCTACTCAGACGGGGACTTGTTGAGAAAAATTCTTCGCTCCTTACCTCCAAGGTTCAATCCAAAGGTGACAGCCATCTCGGAGTCGCACAACTTAAGAACGCTCCAGATCGAGAACCTTATTGGGAATCTCAAAACCCATGAGGTAGAACTCCAGATTCAACACGATGAATACAACAAAGAGCGAAAGAAAAAGGCGCTAGCACTAAAATCAAAAAAGGAGAGAATCGAAGATGATCATGAAGATGAAGAGGGTCTCCTGGTGAAGAAATTCAGGAAGTTCATCAGGAATCCGGAAAGACGGAACACATTCCGAAAATACTTCCAAAAGGATGCTCGACGAAAGGGATCTTCCTCTTCATCAAAGATAGAAAAAAGAAGCGAAGATGAAGAAGAAAGACCACCACTGGAGTGCTACCACTGCAGAAAGACTGGGCACATTCGGAGGCAGTGCCCAAAGTATCAAAAGGAGCAAAAAGAACAATACAAAGCAAAAGAGAAAAAGAAAGTACTGAAAGCCGCAACTTGGGATGATTCTTCCTCTGAAGAATCAAACGAGTCTGAGTCAAGTAGCGAGGAGGAAGCAAACTTATGCTTAATGGCAAAAAGCAACGATGATGACACCAGTGTTCTTAGCGACACTAAGATTTGCAGGAAGGCTAAGGAAATGGAGGACGTGTGGTACTTGGACTCAGGCTGCTCCAAGCACATGACGTGCAACAAAGCAAAATTCCTTAGCCTAGAAAAGAAGAAAGGAGGGATCGTAACGTTTGGTGATAACGGTAAAGGAAGGATCATGGGAGTAGGTGTACTACCCGTAATTCATCGACATTAGAAAGTCCTAAGGAGACGCCTATTCGCAGACCTAGATAGGCGAGCAAGGCGCGAGCTGGGCGAGCAAGGCGTGAGCTGGGCGAGCAAGGCGCGAGCTGGGCGAGCAAGGCGCGAGCTGGGCGAGCAAGGCGCGAGCTGGGCGAGCAAGGCGCGAGCTGGGCGAGCAAGGGGCGAGCTGGGCGAGCAAGAGGCGAGCTGGGCGAGCAGAGGGCGAGCTGAGCGAGCAGAGGGCGAGTTAGGCAAGCAGAGGGCGAGTTGGGCGAGCAGAGGCGAGTCTGGGCGAGCAGAGGCGAGTCTGGGCGAGTATGGCTAGGTAACTACCTCCCCCCCCCCCCCAGGATTTGTCTATAAATAGACCCCAGGGGTACAAGAAAGAGGACACTTTTGGACGAGGTTGACCCCCTCAGGCGACATACTCGCCAGGTCCCTGCCTTCCTTGTACCAAGCTCGGCCATTTTTGGTTTTGGAGGGGAAGACTCCCTTGAGCTTCCGGGTACGTGGTGGCACCTCCCTACCGCAGCACCTGGGGTCCTGTTTGTTGCTCTTCTAGCTTCTTCGTCGTTGCCAGCCAAGTCATCTCGTTGGACTGCTGGGAGAGTAGCCTCCGGCTGCATTGGTCCAAATTTTGGAGCCTAGGATTTTCCTGGCTTCAACACTTTGGTGCGGTGAGCGTGGATCGTAGCCAGAGGAAGAAAGTTTGGTGAAAAGGCGAGATGGTAGAAATGGACGACCACGAGGAAGTTGTTGGCAACTCGCGAGTTCATGCTAGGCGAGTTCTCTCCTCGCCCAAAGGCGAGTTCTCTCCTCGCCCATAGGCGAGTTCCAGAGGCGAGTTTCAGAGGCGAGTTCAAGAGGCGAGTTCCGTAGGCGAGTTCCAGAGACGAGTTCAAGAGATGAGTTCATATAGGCGAGCTTCCTTATTACTCGGCATAGGCGACTTCACGCAGGCGACGAACATCAAATTTGGCGAGATCCTTCCTTACTCGCCCATAGGCGAGCTTTCTTGTTACTCGCATGTAGGTGACTTTATGCAGGCGAGCAACATCAAATAAGGCGACTTCATGCAGGCGAGCAAGATGCTTCTTTACTCGCCCATAGGCGAGATCTCTACTCGCGAGGGTGAGTTCCATACATCTATATGCTTACGGGAACCCCCGAACCCTCTGTGTAGGGGGTCTTATGTCAAAAGGGACACTCCTCCTCCCCTCAGTTTCCTCCTTCTTCAATGCCAGTGATTTCCATACATCTATATGCTTACGGGTGCTTTGGTAAATCCCGCGAGTGTTTTGTCTGACTAACAAACAGGATGATCCATGATGAGTTCGCCACCAAGGGAAAACACATAAGCTACTCGCGAGGTCTCCAAGTTGATGCTCGGCGAGCTCCTAGTCGCGATGGACTTCTTCAACAGCCTACTCGCGAGGTCTCCAAGTTGATGCTCTGCGAGCTCCTAGTCACGATGGTTTTCATAGCTGGTGTTCCGCGAGCTTTGATGAGTCCCAAATATATACACATTTATGGACTCATCTGGGCCGATTTTCTAGTCTATGCACTACACTTTAGGCATGTTTTCGCTCATATTTGTTATTCCATGCTATGTGCACTTCTAGGCCCGTTTTGGTGTTATTTCTTGTTTATCTTCATTTTTAGTTTTCATGCATGGTTAAGTGTCACTTTCAGTGGTTTGATTAGTATTGTATGCTGGAGCAGGTGTCGTGCAGGTGTTTCCGGTACAATTCTATACAGGAACACAGCGCACGATCACTGGCTCTGTTGCGCACGACCACTGGTCGTGCGCCACTGATCGTGTGCACTTAACCCCGGAAAACTGAGTTCTGTTTTCCTTATCGCACGACCACTTACGATAGCGCGCACGATCACTGGTCGTGCGCCACTGGTCGTGCGAACATTGTATTTTATAATCTTTTCCCCTTGCAGGCTCCGTCCAGGCAGGCGCACGATCACAGGATGATAGTGCGCACGACCACTGGTCGTGCGCCAACGATCGTGTGCACTGTTTATTCCAGCGCCTATAAATTGCCCTGCTCGCGATTTAGGTTGAGGATCCTCACCGTTTTTCCGCCCAGCTTCGCCGTTTTTCCGCCCAGCTTCGCAGTTTTCGCCCCTTCCGCAGGTTTTTCTCCCCATCCATCGCCGCCCACCATATGGAGGTGCTCCGGGCTTGTTCTTCACGCCAACCTTGAGCCGGAGCTTCCTCTCGGCCTCCTCCTTCATCCTAGCGCTCCAAGGGAAGATCTAGCCGCCATCTCAATCAAGCAAGAGGAAGTTTGCAACCTCTACCGGATCGTGACATGAAGAAGACAGGCTCATTGGAGAGTAGTGACAGCTCTCTCTCTACCCCGGACGTCGTTGCGGACCGAGCTAGGACGCGGATTGACAACCCGGTGCTTCCTACCGTGAATCCACAACGAGCCTTCGGATTCGGTCGATTTATTGCCTTATTCTTCTCTTATTGATGTGTGTATGTAGTTAGATCTATGTATTAAGATGAAGTTGCACTTAAAACTAGTCTGTATTTCTATATATTTCATGTCTATGTGAAATGTTTGTTGTTTGAGTTGCTTGAGGTGCGCCCCATTCCATCCTCCATCCCGCCGCCACGTTCGTAGCTGCACTAGCAATTGCTAGTGGCGTGCTTGTCGAAGAGGTGCTTACGACCCTCACTCTGTTTGCCTACTCGTCCATCCGCCTAGCGAAGCGTGGCATAGCGGCCCGTGTAATCCACTCGCCCTACGAAGCAGCGCGCTCAAGGCCTGCATAGTTCGATTCCGCTTGCCTACTCGTCCATCCGCCCTTGCGACGCTGCGCGCTCAAGGCCTGCCTAGTCTCCATCCCGCCAAGCGAAGCACGGCATAGCGGCATTGCATAGGAGTAGTCATAGCATTTTCTCTTTATTTTCCACAATCCAAAACCCCCGTTTCCGCAATCCATCCGACCCAAAGGACTTCGATCTCAAGTCCTTCCTCGAACGTTAACTCTACCTTTCTGTGTTCCTTTGAGATTCGATACTCGGGGATTACTCCTCGTTTTATATTACTTGAACGATCGGTACACTGCCGTTTCGTGCCGCAGTCGAGCTACCGCCTATAGCGGTGTGCGAGATTTGCGCCATCAAGTTTTTGGCGCCGTTGCCGGGGAACACAGTCGTGTGAGTTTTCTGGAGAGGGAGAACCTGAGAGAGAAGCCTTTCCATTTGTAATTTGCATTTCTTTGTTTTATTTCTTTTTATTCCATTTTCCTGTTTTAATTAGGTTGCGTTAGTAATTTTTGTTAGGTGTGGTATTTCGCACATCAGTGTTCTTCTTTTTGAATCGTATTATCTTCACACTATGTGGGCACATCTCAATTTCTGTTGCCGTTGGTGTGGAGCTACCTCCCACTCTAGTGATGAATGCCCTACGGAGAATAGTAGGCATAATTCTTATAGCCCAGCATATGGAGCACCAACTTCGTCTGGTACTCCATATGGTGCGCGTAAGTCTTATGGCTACTCTGTTGAGCCTTTACCGTCTTACTTCTTTTCGGCTTCAGCACCCGCTGTGCCAAAGAAGCCCGCTAGGCAGTGCCGGTTTTGTCGGAGCACTGATCATGTCTTGAAGTACTGTGCCGAGTATCTTCGCCAATTGAACGAGGATGACGAGCCGGATATCCGGATCGTCCCAACTCCTAACTCTGGCGGCACACCTTCAACATTCGGTTATGTGTCTTTGTCACCTTCACATCTTGAAGGGAATGGCATGGATACGGTCACCGTATGTGCGGCTGATCTATGCACCAACATTGCTGAGCCTATTCTCCATGTGCATCCACCACCCTTAGTGGATTCGATTCTTTGTGAGGAATCGGTGCTCGACTTTTATCCGAGCACTACTCCTCCCCCTGTTGTGCATACTATACTCGTCTCCGACGACATTGTTGATGATGTGTCGCAGGATGAGGTGGGTGATCTGAGTGTTGTGCCTATTCCTATGAAAGAGGACAACCTTCTAGGTGAAGAGGAGTTTTCCTCAGCACCGGTGGAGGAAGTCCAAATCCTAAGCCTGGCCACCTTTGATCCCGCCGAATCTTGTAGCATTGATGACAATGCAAACATTATTTTACTTCCCCAACCTGATGGGAGTGAGACCGGGATCACTCCCCCGATTGATGTTTATTTATGTTCTTTGTCTTCTTTATTTCTTGATCCCCTTCCTTCATCTGAGTCTGTGCAGGTTGAATCTTCACAGGTACTTCAGGAGGACTTGGAGTTTTTTGCTCAAGTCAATGATGAGAGCATCCTCTCATGTGAGGAGGTTTATTCCCCCTCCGTAGAGGAAGCTCCACTCATTGCCTTCGCCTCCTGCGGCCTCCCTGTGGACGGCCCCTTGCTAGGCAAGGATATTTTTGGTGAGTTGAGTGAGGATATCTCCTCCTCTTCTTACTTTCTTTTCCCTCTACCTGTGTCAAGCAGGTATTATTATTTAGGTAGAGGGGTGACTGCCTTATCCCCGTATCGGTACCAGCTACCGAAACGGATAATGGAGCAGTTACCTGTGCATTTTCTTTTTCATAGGCCCATTAGCTAGAACCTTTATGTTTTTAAATAAGTCGTGCTGGGATGACAATAACCCCAGTAGTTATCTTTCTTTTCTGCATTTTCATTTCATCTAATCATGTTTAGTTAGCTGTAGTTTATTTTAGTTTGTCTTTTTCTGTTATTTTTGCGGAGCTCACCCTTGCAGGTCCTTCTTCTGGATGGAGGATGCTGTAGTTTTTTCATGGTTTACACGCGTCTTCTGGTATGCTCACTTGCTGAGCATCGGGTACTCTCTTTCCCTAGCTTTATTCTGAATTCTATAGTCATATTCTGCATTAGATTGTTTAGTTTAAGTCTGGGGGAGAGCAGTTTTTGTGCCCGCTCACGTGCACGATTGCATAGCATGATAGAAGTACTTTTATTTTAGTTTATTGCAAATTGTTGTTCACTCTCTTTGCACACCACAACACCCACTTGAGCGCGTACTCATCTGTTTGCCAGCTCTGTTGTGAATTTAATTCTCCTGCTTATTTGGGAAAGTATAGGTGATGGCTTAGGACTATGTAGCAGAGTAAAATGTTGACTCTAGTAGTGCTCCTAGTCGAGTGCTCGGTTGCATCGAAATTTGTGTAGACTAGATTTCTCTTTATACTTATGGTTTTATATTTTTCTCTATTAGTGTAAATGTTGTTTACTCTACTCAAATGGTGAATCCGGTGGAATCAAACGGTAGCGTAGGGATGTGTGTAAACGATCGCTAGACTCGTATTGCTTGAGTCGGGAGAAAGGAGAATCTTTCTCGGTGGCTAGAACTTGCCCCAAGCGATTCTTAAAGCATTGGCATAGGATAGTTCTAGTGCGTGAGAATGACGTAGGCCATTATTTTGGCCCAGTTGAGCTTTTTATTTCATGCCTATCATCTACCCTTGCTAGCCCCTTTGTGCCTACCCCTTCCTCTTGATTCAGCCCCACTTTTATCACACCAAAGCCTAACCTAGTCGCACACCCAAATCTGAGCTTTAGTTATAGTTATATTTACATTTTGGGGGGTGTTGATGTGGTAATTTTTATAGTGGAAATTGTGGGTGTATTCATTGATATTTGTGCTGAAAAAAGAAAAGAAAGAAAAAGAAGAATGAAGTAGAGAAAGAAAAGAAAAAAAAAAGGGGGGGATTGTTATGAAAAAGTTGAATTGAAAATTTTGAAAATATATGTTTGGGAGTAGGCGGTGCACACACCCATGTTGTAAAAGTCCAAGTCTGGGGGTGTGGTGCAAGTGTTTATTATCGTCGTGCGGGTAGCTCTATCTTATGCTCATGTTGGGTTAGGTGTGCTTAGCCTCCATGTTTATCTTTGTTTACCTCACCGTAACCCAAGCCCCATCTCTAACCTAAAGTCCTACCGACTCACGCTATGGACCAATCTAGTGTCGTGGAGAGAATGTGACCGGGTGAGCCTATGGTCACCGACACCGATGGATTTCGGTGGAGTTTGTCTGGCACCCCAATCTTGAGCAATGCTCATCTCAGCGCTTAGTCTACTTTCTCCGTATGCATGACCGGATGATTCACCGTTGTTCACCATTTTGAGTGGTTGTAATATGTTTTTACTCTTTTAGAAATATATAAACTGTTTGTGTATAATGAGAAATCTTCTCTATTATTTTTCTTATGCACGTGAGCATGCGACTTCGCATGGTACTCTGTATTGTAATTTTAAGCCATCTACTTTTCTTTCCTCGTTCGCGTAGAATTTGTTTGCTCGGGACGCGCAAACAGGTAAGTCTGGGGGTGTGATGAGTCCCAAATATATACACATTTATGGACTCATCTGGGCCGATTTTCTAGTCTATGCACTACACTTTAGGCGTGTTTTCGCTCATATTTGTTATTCCATGCTATGTGCACTTCTAGGCCCGTTTTGGTGTTATTTCTTGTTTATCTTTATTTTTAGTTTTCATGCATGGTTAAGTGTCACTTTCAGTGGTTTGATTAGTGTTGTATGCTGGAGCAGGTGTCGTGCAGGTGTTTCCGGTACAATTCTGTACAGGAACACAGCGCACGATCACTGGCTCTGTTGCGCACGACCACTAGTCGTGCGCCACTGATCGTGTGCACTTAACCCCTGAAAACTGAGTTCTGTTTTCCTTATCGCACGACCACTTACGATAGCGCGCACGATCACTGGTCGTGCGCCACTAGTCATGCGAACATTATATTTTATAATCTTTTCCCCTTGCAGGCTCCGTCCAGGCAGGCGCACGATCACAGGATGATAGTGCGCACGACCACTGGTCGTGCGCCAATGATCGTGCGCACTGTTTATTCCAGCGCCTATAAATTGCCCTGCTCGCAATTTAGGTCGAGGATCCTCGCCGTTTTTCCGCCCAGCTTCGCCGTTTTTCCGCCCAGCTTCGCCGTTTTTCTGCCCAGCTTCGCCGTTTTCGCCCCTTCCACAGGTTTTTCTCCCCATCCATCGCCGCCCACCATATGGAGGTGCTCCGGGCTTGTTCTTCACGCCAACCTTGAGCCAGAGCTTCCTCTCGGCCTCCTCCTTCATCCTAGCGCTCCAAGGTAAGATCTAGCCGCCATCTCTATCAAGCAAGAGGAAGTTTGCAACCTCTACCGGATCGTGACACGAAGAAGACGGGCTCATTGGAGAGTAGTGACAGCTCTCTCTCTACCCCCGGACGTAGTTGCGGACCGATCTAGGACGCGGATTGACAACCCGGTGCTTCCTACCGTGAATCCACAACGAGCCTTCGGATTCGGTCGATTTCTTGCCGCGAGCCAGACGTGTGAGTTTTCTGGAGAGGGAGAACCTGAGAGAGAAGCCTTTCCATTTGTAAATTGCATTTCTTTGTTTTATTTCTTTTTATTCCATTTTCCTATTTTAATTAGGTTGCGTTAGTAATTTTTGTTAGGTGTGGTATTTCGCACATCAGTGTTCTTCTTTTTGAATCGTATTATCTTCACACTATGTGGGCACATCATAATTTCCGTTGTCGTTGGTGTGGAGCTACCTCCCACTCTAGTGATGAATGCCCTACGGAGTATAGTAGGCATAATTCTTATAGCCCAGCATATGGAGCACCAACTTCGTCTGGTACTCCATATGGTGCGCGTAAGCCTTATGGCTACTCTGCTGAGCCTTTACCGTCTTACTTCTTTTCGGCTTCAGCACCCGCTGTGCCAAAGAAGCCCGCTAGGCAGTGCCGGTTTTGTCGGAGCACTGATCATGTCTTGAAGGACTGTGCGGAGTATCTTCGCCAATTGGACGAGGATGACGAGCCGGATATCCGGATCGTCCCAACTCCTAACTCTGGCGGCACACCTTCAACATCCGGTTATGTGTCTTTGTCACCTTCACATCTTGAAGGGAATGGAATGGATACGGTCACCGGATGTGCGGCTGATCTATGCACCAACATTGCTGAGCCTATTCTCCATGTGCATCCACCACCCTTAGTGGATTCGATTCTTTGTGAGGAATCGGTGCTCGGCTTTTATCCGAGCACTATTCCTCCCCCTGTTGTGCATACTATACTCGTCTCCGACGATATTGTTGATGATGTGTCGCAGGATGAGGTGGGTGATCTGAGTGTTGTGCCTATTCCTATGAAAGAGGACAACCTCCAGAGGCGAGTTCAAGAGATGAGTTCATATAGGCGAGCTTCCTTGTTACTCGGCATACGCGACTTCACGCAGGCGACGAACATCAAATTTGGCGAGATCCTTCCTTACTCGCCCATAGGCGAGCTTTCTTGTTACTCGCATGTAGGTGACTTCATGCAGGCGAGCAACATCAAATAAGGCGACTTCATGCAGGCGAGCAAGATGCTTCTTTACTCGCCCATAGGCGAGATCTCTACTAGCGAGGGTGAGTTCCATACATCTATATGCTTACGGGAACCCCCGAACCCTCTGTGTAGGGGGTCTTATGTCAAAAGGGACACTCCTCCTCCCCTCAGTTTCCTCCTTCAATGCCAGTGATTTCCATACATCTATATGCTTACAGGTGCTTTGGTAAATCCTGCGAGTGTTTTGTCTGACTAACAAACAGGATGATCCATGACGAGTTCGCCACCAAGGGAAAACACATAAGCTACTCGCGAGGTCTCCAAGTTGATGCTCGGCGAGCTCCTAGTCGCGATGGACTTCTTCAACAGCCTACTCGCGAGGTCTCCAAGTTGATGCTCTGCGAGCTCCTAGTCACGATGGTTTTCAAAGCTGGTGTTCCGCGAGCTTCTACTCGCGATGATCTTCATCAAGGACTTATGTTCCACGAGAATGCTTACTCGTGACGTCTGCAAGCTTGGTATTCCGCAAGCTCCATACTCCCGATGATCTCCTTTCGTTGCCTATGATCCATGAGGGGTCTTACTCATAAGGTGTTTCAGTTGGTATCCCCGATGCTATGTTCTTACTCGTATAGCCTTCAAGTTGATATCCCTCACCTCCCTGAAACATGGGAGATTTTGAGTCTTCTGTCTCTTTTAGCTAAGCGTTTTCAAAAGAAAGGAAGAAAGCAGGTGAAGTCGATCTCCACGACAGATTGGGAAATGGGCCTCCGACTTGATTCTCGTAAAACCCAGAGAAGATGATGGGACAGTGCCTCGGTTGTGCGTTCCCTTAAGTCCAAGCCTCTGCAATAACGAACGAGATCAGCTCCCCCCTTACACGTTGGTAGCGGTTCCCACCGACTGCATTTCTCATCCGACTGGGGAGATTATCAGGAAGAAGTCTGGACGCCGACCTCCCAATTCAACGATGAGATGATCGACTTAACCGAGCAGGGGACCCTTGAATAAAGGTGTCATAAACCCTCGAGAGCCAAAGGCTCGCAGCAAAGCATTTCGCTCCCATTTACTTCTTTCGATCATTTGAGTAGGTATGTTTAAATCCTCTCTGGTTGTCAAGTATGGCAGGAAAGTATCGATCTCTTCAACAGCATCAACGAGAGCAGTAGGATGGAGACCTTAGGATGGTGTGTTCCCTTGGAAGGTGTTCCTTTGGAACCTCCCCGACAGTCATTCCCTACTGTGTCGATCTCTTCAACAGCATCAACGAGAGCAGTAGGATGGAGACCTTGGGATGGTGTGTTCCCTTGGAAGGTGTTCCTTTGGAACCTCCCCGACAGTCATTCCCTACTGTGTCAATCTCTTCAACAGCATCAACGAGAGTAGTAGGATGGATACCTTGGGATGGTGTGTTCCCTTGGAAGGTGTTCCTTTGGAACCTCCCCGACAGTCATTCCCTACTGTGTCGATCTCTTCAACAGCATCAACAAGAGCAGTAGGATGGAGACCTTGGGATGATGTGTTCCCTTGGAAGGTGTTCCTTTGGAACCTCCCCGACTGTCATTCCCTACTGGTCGAAATCCAGCATCTGAGTAAGATGAAGGCCTCGAGATGGTGTGTCCCCTTGGATCTCCCCGACGGTCACTCCCCACTTGTCTTAACATGTTCTCACTCCTGTTATTATTACTGTGATTCTTGAAAATTTCTCAGCAGGCAGAGTGGAGACCTCGAGTGTGTGTGTCCATAAAGACCCCCCGAGAGTCATGCCCTATCCAGGCAATGCGACAAAATTTAGCCGAAGCGGTCATCAATTCGCGTCACGAGTGGGTTAGAGGATGAGTATCCTGCTTAGCTCTCATAACATCTAGAGCGGGTGATGGGACAGTATACCAGGTTTTTTAATGCGTACTCCTAAGACCAAGCCTCTGCACTGACGGTCGAGATCAGCTCCCCCCTTGCACGCTGGCCGGGCTACCCCCCGATTGTACTTCTCGTCCATCTGGAGAAATTATCAGAGTAGATTTGAAAGCCACCCTCCTAGCTCGAAGTTGCTCACCCCCCTCGAGTGAAAAGAAGTCATCGATTTGTGGAGTTGTCGTAATTCAGGCCTCTGCCCGAGCCCTTCTCCAGCAAGCCGACTACTTGCCCCCTCGGATGACTCTTTCTCTCCACCTCTAGTTGAGCTCGGCTCCTAGAAGGTGTCGACCTTGTATCCACCTCCAGTTGAGCTCGACTCCTGCGAGGTGTCGACCTTCTCTCCACCTCTAGTTAAGCTCGGCTCCTAAAAGGTGTCGACCTTGTATCTGCCTCCAGTTGAGCTCGGCTCTTGCGAGGTGTCGACCTTCTCTCCACCTCTAGTTGAGCTCGGCTCCTAGAAGGTTTCGACCTTCTATCCGCCTCCAGTTGAGCTCGGCTCCTGCGAGATGTCGACCTTCTTTCCACCTCTAGTTGAGCTCGGCTCCTAGAAGGTGTCGACCTTCTTTCCCCTCTAGTTGAGCTCGGATCCTAGAAGGTGTTGACCTTGTATCCGCCTCTAGTTGAGCTCGACTCCTGCGAGGTGTTGACCTTTTATCCGCCTCTAGTTGAGCTCGGCTCCTAGAAGGTATTGACCTTGTATCCGCCTCCAGTTGAGCTCGACTCATGCGAGGTGTTGACCTTCTATCCGCCTCTAGTTGAGCTCAGCTCCTAGAATGTGTTGACCTTGTATCCTACTCCAGTTGAGCTCGACTCCTGCGAGGTGTTGACCTTTTATCCGCCTCTAGTTGAGCTCGGCTCCTAGAAGGTGTCGACCTTGTATCCGCCTCCAGTTGAGCTCGGCTCCTGCGAGGTGTCGACCTTCTTTCCACCTCTAGTTCGGCTCGGCTCCTAGAAGGTGTCGACCTTCTATCTGCCTCCAGTTGAGCTCGGCTCCTGGAAGTTGTTGACCTTGTATCCGCCTCCAGTTGAGCTCGGCTCCTGCGAGGTGTCGACCTTCTTTCCACCTCTAGTTGAGCTCGGCTCCTAGAAGGTGTCAACCTTCTATCCACCTCCAGTTGAGCTCGGCTCCTGCGAAGTGTCGACCTTCTCTTCACCTCCAGTTGAGCTCGGCTCCTGCGAGCTGTCGACCTTCTCTCCACCTCTAGTTGAGCTCGGCTCCTAGAAGGTATCAACCTTGTATCCGCCTCCAGTTGAGCTCGGCTACCGTGAAGTGTCGGCGTTCTCTCTTCCTCCAGTTGAGCTCCGCGAGGTATCAACTCTTTTTCCTCCTACAGATGAGATCCCCTCCGGGGAAAGATCTCGCGCCTTTACTCTCTAGTGCCCATCTCTCCGAACCACGGGTCCTACATTGTTTTTCCGACCTCGCGAGCGAGCTCGAAAAAAGCAGGGATTGTGTACTACCCGTAATACGTCGAGATTAGAAAGGCCTAAGGAGACGCCTATTCGCAGACCTAGCTAGGCGAGCAAGGCGCGAGCTGGGCGAGCAAGGCGCGAGCTGGGAGAGCAAGGCGCGAGCTGGGAGAGCAAGGCGCGAGCTGGGCGAGCAAGGCGCGAGCTGGGAGAGCAAGGCGTGAGCTGGGTGAGCAAGGCGCGAGCTGGGTGAGCAAGGGGCAAGCTGGGCGAGCAAGGGGCGAGATGGGTGAGCTGAGGGCGAGCTGGGCGAGCAGAGGGCGAGTTGGGCGAGCAGAGGGCGAGTTGGGCGAGCAGAGGCGAGTCTGGGCGAGTATGGCCAGGTAACTACCCCCCCCCCCCCCCCGGATTTGTCTATAAATAGACCCCCAGGGGTACAAGAAAGATGACACTTTTGGACGAGGTTGACCCCCTCAGGCGAGATACTCGCCAGGTCCCTGCCTTCCTTGTACCAAGCTCGGCCATTTTTTGTTTTGGAGGGAAAGACACCCTTGAGCTTCCGGGTAGGTGGTGGAACTTCCCTGCTGCAGCACCTGGGGTCCTGTTTGTTGCTCTTCTAGCTTCTTCGTCGTTGCCAGCCAAGTCATCTCGTTGGACTGATGGGCGAGTAGCCTCCGGCTGCATTGATCCGAATTTTGGAGCCGGGATTTTCCAGGCTTCAACAGCGAGAATTATTTTTTAAATTTATTTTATGCGTGCAAAAAGATGGGCTAATTCCCTTGATATCCGAAAGTTGCCATGCAATTGCATGGCGGTGGTTATTTAAAATTTTAATTAATTCGGAAATTTCCGAATTGTTAAGTGCAGAAGAAATGATTACGGGCAATTTTGAATTTTTTTCTAAAAAAATATATTTTAAATGATCCGGGAGTTATTTTAACTCTAGGTTCGGCGGTTCTTCATAAGAAGTTTTTAATTTAAAGTTTTTTAAATTTATTTGCTCAAACGGTAACAGCCGAGTTACTTCTTTTAGACAAAATAAATTTGCCAACTCCGAATCTTCAAAAAATTTCGAGATTAATTCAGAAAATGATGATAAATCTTCATCAAAATTTGTTTCTAAAGTATAACAAGAACGTCATTAGAAAAAGAATTTTTCATAGAGTTGTTTATACTAAAAATAACTTCTTCATCCCCAACTCGTAGGAGAATTTTGCCATTACTAACGTCAATTATTGCCCACAGGGTGGCTAGGAAAGGACGTCCGAGTATAATAGGTACTTCGGCGTCTTCCTCAATGTCTAAGATGACAAAGTCTACCGAGAAGGTAAATTTGTCAACCTTAACAAGCACATCCTCAATAACCCCAATTGGGTATTTTATCGATCGGTCTGCTAGTTGGATGCTGATTTTTGTTGGGCTTGGATTGCCTAAACCAAGCTTTTTAAATAAAGAAAATGACATCAAATTAATACTAGCGACCAAATCTGCCAGGGCGTGTTTTATTAATAAATTACCGAACAAGCAAGGGATGGAGAACCGCCCCGGGCGTTTAATTTTTGTGGTAATTTATTTAACAAAACCGCCGAGCATTCTGCGTTTAGAGATATACGTGAAAAATTTTCAAGTTTCTTTTTATTTGAAAGTAAATCCATTAGAAATTTAGCGTACTTGGGCATTTGGGATAACGCCTTGCAGAATGGTACATATATTTGTATTTGTTTTAAAATTTCAATAACTTTTTTATATTGCTCCTCATTGCGTTCATCTTTAAATTTCGAAGGATAAGGAATAGAAAGATTTTTATTAATACGCGGAGCTAAAGTAGAATAAGGTAAAGTAGGTGAAGAAATAACTTGCGGAGATGAAGTTGAAACGTTTACCTCGGGTCCAACCAAGTTTGTAGAAGTTATCTCCTTTCCGCCGCAGAGGGTTATTGCATTAGCGCTCTCCCTTGGATTGGGCTTAGTATTGCCCGGTAGAGCTCCTTACTGGCGTTCGGAGAACATCTTAGCGAGCTGTCCAATCTGATTTTCTAAGCTTTTAATAGATCCGGAAAGGTTCCGGATATTGGACTCATTAGAGGCAACGTATTTAGTGAAGACCTCTTCAAATGAAGAGGGCTTGTGTGGTGGTGGCGGAGCGAATCTGGGAGGATTCACTAGTGGTGGACGCTGAGCATTATTGGGGTTGCTACAGGAAAAGTTTGGGTGGTTCCTTAAACCCGGATTATATCAATTATTTAACGGAAGATTATTATTCGGGTTATAAGGAGGACGATAGGAGTTCCCATATAATCTACATGCTCTTAAATAAAATTATTATTATTAGCCCAATTAGTGGCGGAGGAAGCAGACATCTCTGTCACTTGCTTAGTAAGCATTTCTACTTGAAATGCTAAATTCGGGGTGGCCTCGACATCAAAGAGTTCGGTCGGCTTGTTAGGGCGCGACCGTGGCGCATTCCACTGATAAGCATTCATGGCCATCTCCTCAAAAAGCTCTTGAGCAGCCTCGGGGGTTTTGTTATTAAGGGTCCCCCCTGCGGCCGCATCAATCATCTGCCTCGTTTGGAGATTCAAACCATTGTAGAAAGTTTGAACTTGTTGTCACACAGGAAGGGCATGATAAGGACATCTTCGCAACAATTCCTTGAAGCGCTCCCATGTGTCATAGAGAGACTCCGAGTCTATTTGCGTGAAGGAGAGAATATCCGTACGTAATTTAGCGGACTTTGCTGAAGGAAAATATTTCGTTAAGAATTTCTCCGTCATCTCGGCCCATGTAGTGATGGAACCTCTAGAAGATATCCCAACCATTGCTTGGCCTTAGTCCGCAAAGGGAAAGGAAATAAACGCAAACGAATGGCGTCATCAGTGATGCCGTTTATCTTGAACGTATCACAAATTTCCAAAAAAAATAATAAATATAAATTAGGATCTTTATCCGGTAAGCCATCGAAAATGACGGTTTGCTGTACCATCTGAATGATACTCGTTTTAATTTCAAAATTATTATTCGCCACCGCTGGGCGAATAATACTAGATTTTGTTCCCTCCCAATTTGGCCTCGCATAATAGGACATGGCCCGTAGCGGTGCCTCATTATGGTCGGGATCTTTCATTACTCCCTCGTTAGTTTCTCTGATTGACTCTTCGCGAATTATTGGTAGATCACTAAATCAAAGACGTCGCCGCAAGGTGCGCTCGATTTCCGGATCAAAACACAATTCAAGATTAATTGAAGAGTTCCCTCGGGTCATAAACCAAAAGAAAAGAAAAGAGAAAAAGAGGCGAAAAAGAGACGAAAAGAATAAAAAAGTGAAGAAGAAAAATAAAATAATATTATTATAATATTTTAATTAAAAATATAAATATTTTTTTTTTTTCAAAAAGCGGGTTTAGTTAGTCCTGGACTTGCCGAGGTCTACCCTGTGAAGGGTTCGCAAGGTACTAGGAGATGCGATGGGAGTTCAAGCTTAAATCTCCCTTTCCAAGAATTTAAATTACGTTTTTTAAGTTTATAATTTTTAAGAGAAAGGGTGAGAAGAAAGAGAACGATAAAATTAATAACTATTTCTTTTCAAATTATCGACCAAGGTCCCCGGCAACGGCGCCAAAAACTTGATGCACAAAACTATGTCTGCAAACGACAACGACAAGTGTACTGTGTCGTGTGTAGAATAGGTTTAAAAAAAACCAAGGTCGTATTAGACTCGGGGAGGT
The DNA here is from genome assembly GCA_033032865.1 of Dactylorhiza incarnata. Classification (NCBI taxonomy): domain Eukaryota; kingdom Viridiplantae; phylum Streptophyta; class Magnoliopsida; order Asparagales; family Orchidaceae; genus Dactylorhiza; species Dactylorhiza incarnata. The sequence goes on from JAWHQI010000015.1 coordinate 13,159,668, forward strand.
CGAGTAATTCTACTTTGAAAAATTGTTATTATCTTATCAAATAGAAATTTAGAGTTTGATTGCAAATAGTAAAAACTAGAAAGGCTAATAGAATTAATTTGATGGTTTAAAAGCTTGCACCAAATCTTTGAATCACCTCGGAAATAGAGAATATTGAAATGAGAATTGAATGCAATTCTCTTGTTGAAGAGGCTTTGACCGTGGAGGTTCCCAAAGCATGAACACCCCTCTTTCGAGGTTTAGGTTCAACTAAGCTTAGGTGTATCGACCAAGCTTTCGTTCTCAAATCGCATCGCCTAAGAGTTGCCTTAGGTTGTGAACCTCACTATTGAATTTCACTTCAATTCGGAAGAGTTACGTCGTCATCTCTCGAGGGTTGCATTCTACTCCTTTTACCAATGAGCGATTGATTCTTCTTACGAGTCTCTCAGCTAACTAAAGAACGAAAATAATATGAGGATTATATATTGATGATATAGCCTCATAATAATTTTTCAGATCAAAGGTAAATCGTAAGCGTTCAACAAATTGAGAAAAACAACAATAAAATCATAGCAAAAATTATCTCATCCTTGGATCATCGTGATCGGGTACTATAAAGATTAGCCGCTCATGGAGATGGAGAAGACATTATAATAAAAATGCGACATGATGAAAAAGAATGAACAAAGAAGACAAGCAACAAACTTTGTAAAGAAAAATTAAAATTAGCAAAATAATGATGAAGTTTTATTCTTAGTGGTGAAAGAAATCACAAGAAATAAAAATACACGCTTTCATGTTTGAGACAATTCTAATTTGATGGAAGAAAGACGTAAAGATTACAAGAGACCGACTAAAGCGTCGTCCGAAACACAACCTTCCGAAACCAAAAAAAACAGGAATGAAAATCTCTAATCTCAAAATCATTAAACAGGAATGAAAAATAATAAACTCCACCCAATAAAAAAAATAATCAACTCTGCCAAATGAAAATCCGGATTCTTAAAAGCTTTTTTTTTTTCAAACTTAATGCCCCCTTCCTCCTTCACGAGGATCCCTCACTATAGACGAAAATGGATTATTTTTGCAGGTACGGGGGTGCTGCCGCCATTACTGTGGAGCCATAACTCCGGGCAGGATCTGTGGAGGAGGCGCACATGGAGGAGCTGCACGGTGGAGGCTCGGGAGCTGCTGTCGGAGAGGAGCTGGAGGTGGCCGGCGAAGAGGAGCTGGAGGTGGCTGGCGGAGGGCTGCATGCAGAGGTATGAAATTCGCATATATATATATATATATATATATTTATATATATATATATATTTATATATATATATATATTTGTATGTATATATATATATATATTTGTATATATATATATGTTGGACATGTGTCACATTCTTTTGTTTGAGAATAACAAATCCCAACTTGTATTTGATCTTGCTTGTCATGTATTTAGAGTGTGCAGGAACTATAGGTGCAATACTCCACAGGTAGAAAACAGATTGGAGATGACTCTCTGGAAAGTGTGTTAACGCTCGCGTTAGGTATTAACGCCCAGCGTTAACAACCGCTGAGATGGCGCTCGACGAAACCTGAAGGAACCTGCGTTCGATGAACTCTGAAGGAAACTGCGTTCGACGAACTTGGAGTTCTGTTCGACGAAATTGCCTGCGCTCGACGACATTGCGCCCGACAAACTGCGTTCGACGAACTTGGAGTTCCATTCGACAAAATTGCCTGCACTCGACGACATTGCGCCCGACAAACTGCGTTCGACGAACTTGGAGTTTCGTACGACGAAATTGCCTGCGCTCGACAAAATTGCGCTCGACAAGCTGCGTTCGACGAAATATGAGTTCTGTTCGACGAAATTGATTCCGTTCGACGAACTTGGTTTCTGCCATGATCCTGACGGTTGCAAAGTGGGTTTCCGTTCGACGAAGGAGCTTTCGACAAAAATAGTTTGTTCGACGAAATTTGGTTCTGTCACGCTCCCGACGCTATACACGATCTCAGCAACTGTCGTACACGTTCTCTAACACTGGCATTAACCTTAACGCCACACGTTAGCTCCAGTGGTTATTTAAAGACATGATTTCATTTTTTCTCAATGCTGGAAGGATTATTGAAGCATTTATTCCAGAAATCTGAGAGAGCCTCCAGAGATATACTTGTGCCAAAACTCCATTATTGTTATGCTGGATCTCCCACAAAAAGCTTAAGGAGAATTCTGGAGGAGGACTACGTCACGCTACATCCGAAGGACGATCGCTGATGCGCAAAACTATGCTTGCAAACGATAATGGCAAGTGTACCGTATCGAATGTAGTATAAGTTATTGAAACAAGGTCGTATTAGACTCGGGGCGGTTGAATACTCTTACTTCGGAAAATCTCTATTATTTTATCGAATAGAAATTGTGGTTGGTTGGTTGCGAAAAAAAGAGAAATAGCTTATTTAAATTAATGAAAAAGTTAGTACTCAACCTTGAATCACCTTGGAAAAAATAAATAAATAAAGAAATAAAACTTCTAATCCTCTTTAAAAGAAATGCTTGACCGTGGAGGTTCCTGATTTATGAACGTACCTCTCTCGAGGATACGCCTAACTGAGTTTAGGTTGATCAATCGAACTCTCGTTCTAGAATTGAAACCCCTAAAGCTCGCTTTATCGAAGTGAACCCCTCTATTGGATATAACTCCAATCCGGGAGATTTACGCCGTCCTCTCTCGAGGAGTGCATTCAAATCTCTTTATCCTTAAAGTGATTGATTCGAACTCAAAACCTCTCGATTATTTGATTACGAAAACAAGAATGAGATTATATATCGATAATATAATCTCAATCAATATAAATTCAAGGATAAATCTTAAGCGATCTAAATAAGAGAAAAAGAAGTTCTAAACTGAATTATGAATTATATTTTCCTTGGATCATCTCGGCCGAGTACTAATGAAATTTAGCTACTCATGGATATGGAGGAATTGATGAAATACAAGAAGTGCATAATGAAGATTGACAGTAGAATAAGAGTAAAAGTGCTATTTTATTAATCGAAAGGGAAATTACAACTAGGAAACAAGAAATTACCAACCTGAAATGAAAGTGCAAGCTAAGAAAGAAGATTACAAGCTTAAGAATAACAAAAGCAGTACAAGAAAATAAACTTAGAACTCCCAAAATTTGTTTTTTAAACATCTGGAAAAGCTCCCTTTAAATAGCTGAATTTTTGGTGTTACACGCCCTTGGTCACGCCCGTGACCAAGGGCGTGTAAGGGGCGTGATCGAAGAGGCAGCGGAGAGGGCGCCTTCTGGAGTAATTGCGAGCGTTTCGGCCATGTCACGCCCTAGGTCACGCCCGTGACCTGGGGCGTGTAATCCTGAAATCTAGCTGCTGGCGGGAAGCTTCGGCGGGAAATTGGCGCGGGAAAAGTCACTCCCGTGTGCTGGATGTCACGCCCTTGGTCACGCCCGTGACCTGGGGCGTGTAATTTTAATTGACGTGGCAGCGTGCTCCTGATGCCTGTGGCGAGTCGTGGCCGTGACATTGGGTCATGCCCTTGATCACGCCCGTGACCTGGGGCGTGTACTTGGTGAAATCTTCACGGAGCGTCCCCGGAGTGGCAGAAGCAGGTCTGGAGTATTTCGTAGGTTACACGCCCATGGTCACGCCCGTGACCTGGGGTGTGTAATTTTAACTTTTTGCTCGAAACAGCCTAGAAAACCTGAAAACACAAAATAAACTTAAGTTAGCTTATGAAATAACAATGGAAGGATTTATATGATAAAATTCCTAAAAATAACATAATTTTATATAAAAAACATAATAAACCTAAATTAAAAGATGAGTAAATAAATTACTCATCAAATACCCCCATACTTGCTCATTGCTCGTCCCGAGCAATCCATTTTCACAAGGGTAAGAAAAATTAATGCAAGATAGAATTATGAAGACTAGAGAGTAAAATGCGAAGTATTATGCTGGCATGTGTAGATATTTTAGTAAAAAGATGTTCTTGGCATAAATGCTAATTTATGAAATACTTCAAAAATGCGTTATAATTATTTATCATTACTTTAAGAATGAGTCGACGGTCAATCAAAAAGTTATGTGAAGGGAGAAAATAGCGTGATTGCTGAGATTTAAATTACTAAATGTAGACGTTCGGGGTGGCCTCCAAAGAAATCCATCAATGTCGACGGCCATAGGCTTGCTCGTTTGCACTTTCTCCACTACACTTCGAACTAAATCGACTCTATGGATCTTTAGGACTTAAATTGGGTACATTTTAAGGCTTGGGTTTAAGGGTGAGGTAACAATGATAAACATGAAGGCGCATTCCACTTAAACAAAATTTTTGAGCTAAAAGAAAATGATTGCCACCACAAAATAATGAAGCTTTACCCCCATACTCGCATTTTTTCAAAGGGGAAACACTCGCATACTCTTTTATTTAAATCATGAATCTTCATAATTGGGATCATTCCAAGTATGCATGTACATACCTAGGCCGCATATCATTATGAGATTATTGCTTTTTGAGATTTAAACACTTTTTTTTTTGAATTGATACCCATAATATTTTCATAGAATCGTACCCAAAAAGTTTTTAATTTAGCTCAAAATTTCAAAGTGTTCATTTGGGTTTTGGGCTATTTATCTTTGGTGCCGAAATGATGAGGGTGGATCAAATAAAGGTGTAAGGCTCAAATTTGTGTGAACAATGGTGGTAAATCTAGGTTGGGTGCAAAGGCTCAAACTATCCAAAGAAAGGCCTAAATCATTTCCGTAAAGTTAATTTGTCTAAAGCGCACATGTTTCAAAAATAGCTTGGGGCAAGTTCTAGACATCGAGAAAAGATACCCTTTTGTTCAATTCGAGTAATAGCTTTCTAACAATCTTCTACACACTCACCTAAACTACTTTTGGATTAGACCGGATTCGAATTTAAAAGTAAAATAAATTATTACTACGCAAATTAATAAAACATAATTTTAGATTTATGCCAAGAATTTAATTTTACACCAAAACTACTCAAAGACAAACATATGACTAGAAGCACTACATGAGTCAACAATTTTACTCTAAAGTTTCAAAAACTATTTTAGCACAAAATTATTTTTAGTCCATATGAAAAACAGTCTACTTAGAACTTACAATTTAGCAAGTGGAAGTTTTGATGAATAAAAAGAACATTTTTTAATAGATTTTTTTGTTCTTGGACTTCCCAAGATCTTCCCGGTGAAGGGTTTGCAAGGTACTAGAGGCTATGATGGGAATTCAAGCCCAAAGCGTCCTTTCCAAGAAATTTAATTTTTATAAAAAAAAAAAATTGGTTTTTATTTTTTAAGTAAAACTATAAATAAAGCTATGCTACACCCTCATACTTAAAATTAAACATTGTCCCCAATGTTTAAAACTAAGTATGAAAGATAGAACTAAAAAAAACATGACATTAAAGAAAAAATCAAGATAAATTACTAAAGTGTAAAGAGGGCTTCCCTGAATGGTAGTCGGGGTTGCTGGTTTAACACCTGCAGAGTTAAATTAGAAAAACAAACAAGAAAAGAAAGATAAAAATAAAGAGGTTAACATTGGGTTGCCTCCCAAGAGCGCTTTGTTTACCGTCACGTAGCTTGACTAAGTAGTAATTTTAAAGATTTTGGAAGTGAATGGTTTCGATGTTTCCGGGCGCTGGGTCGCCCGGGTGATATAATTTTAGGCGTTGTCCGTTGACTTTGAAAGAGCCTTTTTCCGGGTGCTCTATTAGCACCGTTCCGTATGGCCAAACTTCTTTAATTATGAAGGGACCGTACCATCGTGATTTTAATTTACCCGGAAAAAGCCTGAGTCTTGAATTAAATAATAGGACTAAGTCTCCGGGTGAAAAAGTTTTTGGATTTTTGATTTTTTTATCATGAAAAAATTTTGTGCGCTCCTTATAAATCTTATTATTTTCGTAAGCGTTTGCGCGCCACTCGTCTAATTCATTTAATTGTAGTTTTCTGTGCTCGGAGGCTAAGTTTAAATCCAAATTTAAAAATTTTAGCGCCCAAAAGGCGCGATGTTCTAATTCCACCGGTAGATGACAAGCTTTTCCGTAGACTAATCGGTACGGTGTACATCCGATGGCGGTTTTGTACGCTGTCCGATATGCCCATAGAGCGTCGTCTAATTTTAGCGACCAATCCTTCCTATTAACGGACACAGTTTTTTCTAAAATTCTTTTAAGTTCACGGTTCACCACCTCCACTTGGCCATTTGCTTGTGGGTGGTAGGCGGTAGATAGCTTGTGGGTAACTCCATACTTTGCTAAAATTTTAGCAAGTTGGTTGTTACAAAAATGTGTGCCCCGATCACTAATTAGTGCTCGGGGTGTGCCAAATCGTGAAAATAATTTTTTTTTTAAAATTTACGACGACTCTCGAGTCGTTGGTGGGAAAAGCTTGTGCTTCCGCCCACCTTGACACGTAATCGACCGCAACATGGATATATTTATTATTAAAAGAGGAGGGTAAAGGACCTACGAAATCTATTCCCCAAAGATCAAAAATTTCGCATTCTAAAAAATTATTTTGGGGCATTTCGTCCCGGTTAGAAATGTTACCTGACCCTTGGCACCGATCACAATTACTCACAAAATTGTGAGAATCTTTGAATAAGGTGGGCCAATAGAAGCCTGACTCTAGCGCCTTTATTGCGGTCCGGTTCGCTTGATAATGGCCACCGGTTGGCCCTTCGTGGCAGTGCCGCAGAATTTGGGCGCCTTCCTCGCCCGAAATACACCTTCTTACCACTTGGTCCGCGCAGACACGAAATAAAAAGGGGTCCTCCCAAAAATAATTTTTCAAATCTGAAAAGAATTTCTTCTTTTGATGACTTGAAAAATCTTTTAGTAGGACCCGGGCCACTAAATAGTTGGCCAAATCCGCGTACCAAGGGGTGGAAGAAGTCGTTACCTTTTCGATGGCAAGGAGGCGCTCTTCAGGGAATTTGTCATTAATTTCGGCTTCCACTAGTGTTCCTGTAGCCGGATTCTCCAACCGTGAGAGGTGGTCGGCCGCAACATTCTCCGCTCCCCTTTTGTCTTGGATCTCCAAATCGAATTCTTGTAGTAGGAGGATCCACCTTAGCAGTCGAGGCTTTGCATCTCCTTTTTGTAGTAAATACCGGAGAGCGGAGTGATCTGTAAAAACAATAGCTTTTGAAAGCGTTAAATATGATCGAAATTTATCAAACGCAAAAATTATAGCCAAAAATTCTTTCTCCGTTGTTGTATAATTTGCTTGTGCGGATGTTAGCGTTTTGCTTGCGTAATAGATTGGGTGAAAATATTTATTCACCCGTTGGCCTAAAACTGCACCTACAGCAAAATCGCTAGCATCGCACATGATTTCAAACGGAAGAGACCATATTGGCGCGATTAAAATCGGGGATTTGATTAGTTCATTTTTTATTTTATTAAATGCTTTTAAACATTTCTCATCAAAATTAAACGCGGATTCTTTTTCTAGGAGATGAGTTAGCGGTTTCATAATTTTTGAGAAATCCTTTATAAACCGCCTATAAAAACCCGCATGTCCTAAAAAACTTCTAATAGATTTTATATTGGTAGGAGGGGGAAGTTTTTCTATGACCTCGATCTTGGCCCTATCGACCTCGATCCCCTTACTAGAAACTTTATGTCCGAGGACTAACCCCTCTCGGACCATAAAGTGGCACTTCTCCCAGTTGAGTGCCAAATTCGTTTCTTCGCAGCGTTGAAGAACACGATCAAGATTATTTAGACAATTAGTGAAAGAATCGCCAAAAACAGAAAAATCATCCATGAATACTTCCATGATGTCTTCGATAAGTTCATTAAAAATTGCCAACATACATCTTTGGAATGTAGCCGGCGCGTTGCAAAGTCCAAACGGCATTCTTCGATATGCGAAGGTGTCGAACGGACAAGTGAATGTGGTTTTCTCTTGGTCTTCGGGCGCAATTGGGATTTGAAAGTATCCCGAAAGACCATCGAGAAAACAGTAGTGTGAGTGACCGGATAAGCGTTCTAAAATTTGGTCAATAAAGGGTAACGGAAAGTGATCTTTGCGGGTAGCATCATTTAATTTTCTATAGTCGATGCATACTCGCCAACCCGTAACAGTACGGGTCGGAATCAACTCATTATTTTCGTTGGTGATTACCGTTATTCCTCCCTTCTTAGGCACGACTTGCACTGGGCTAACCCAAGTGCTATCAGAGATTGGGTAAATAATTCCCGCATCTAATAATTTTATTATTTCGGCCTTAACGACGTCCTTCATATTTAGATTAAGCCGTCGTTGAGGCTGAATAGTACTGCGAAAATTATTTTCTAAATTAATTTTGTGCGTGCAAAAAGAGGGGTTAATCCCCTTGACGTCAGAAATTTGCCATGCAATTGCATGGCGGTGATTATTTAATATTTTTATTAATTCGGAAATTTCTGAATCGTTAAGCGCGGAAGATATTATTACGGGCAGTTTTGAATTTTTTTCTAAGAATATATATTTTAAATGTTCCGGCAATTGTTTTAGTTCTAAACTCGGTGGCTCCTCATAAGATGTTTTTATTTTAGAAATATTTAGGTTTACTTCTTCAAATTTGGTTGGCCGAGTTTTTTCTTCTAAACAAAATAAATTTGCAATTTCCGGATTTTCAAATAAAGGCGAAATTATTTCAGAAAACGACATTATTTCCTCTTCAAAATTTGTTTCTAGGGTAAAACAAGAGTCGTCGTTTGGAAATGCATTTCTCATCGATTGATTAATATTAAAAATAACTTCTTCCTCCCCAACTCGTAGGAGAAGGTTTCCGTTACTTACATCAATTATAGCCCGAGCGGTGGCTAGGAAGGGCCGGCGGAGTATGAGTGGTACTTCGGCATCCTCTTCGATATCGAGGATGACAAAGTCTACCGGAAAGATAAACTTGTCAACCTTCACTAGCACATCCTCAATGATCCCGATTGGATACTTTACGGACCGATCCGCTAGTTGGATGCTTATATTGGTTGGGCTTGGTGTGCCCAAACCAAGCTTCTTAAATAAGGAGAACGGCATAAGATTTATGCTCGCCCCTAGATCGGCCAAGGCGTTTTTAATTAATAAATTTCCGAACAAACATGGGATGGAAAACCGTCCCGGATCATTTAATTTTTCCGGTAATTTATTAAGAACTATTGCCGAACATTCTGCATTAAGAGAAATACGCGAAATATCTTCAAGTTTCTTTTTATTTGATAATAAATCCTTGAGATATTTCGCTTATTTAGGCATTTGAGAGAGTGCCTCACAAAATGGTACATTAATTTGTATTTGTTTTAAAATATTTATAAATTTTTTATACTGCTCCTCGTTCCGCTCATTTTGTAATTTAGAAGGATACGGAATAGAAGGCGTTTGAATAATGCGCGGAGCTAAATCAGAAGAATTTAAATGCGGAGTTGGAGTTGAAACGTTTACCTTAGGCTTGGCCAAATTTGAACTTTCTACCTCCTTTCCGCTGCGGAGGGTTATAGCGTTGGCGCTCTCCCGTGGATTGGGCTCAGTATTGCCCGGTAGAGCTCGCTGCTGGCGTTCGGAGAACATCTTGGCGAGTTGTCCAATCTGATTTTCTAGGCTTTTAATAGATCCGGAAAGGTTCCGGATATTGGCATCAGTAGAAGCGACGTATTTGGTGAAGACCTCTTCAAGTGAAGGGGCCTTTGGTGGTTGTGGTGGAGTGAATCCAGGAGGATTCACTTGTGGGGGGCGTTGAGCATTATTGGGGTTGCTCCATGAAAAATTCGGGTGGTTCCTTAAGCCCGGATTATAATTATTAGGAAGATTATTATTATTTGGGTTATAAAGAGGACGATAGGAGTTCCCCATATAATCAACTTGTTCTTGATTATAATTATTATTATTATTATAATAACTATTATTATTATGATTATTAGCCCCGTTAATGGCGGAGGAAGCAGACATCTCCGCCATTTGCTTAGTAAGCCATTCTACTTGATGTGCTAAATTCGGGGTGGCCTCGACTTCAAAGAGTCCGGTCGGTTTGTTAGGACGCGACTGTGGCGCATTCCACTGATAAGCATTCATGGCCATCTCCTCAAAAAGCTCTTGAGCAGCTTCGGGGGTTTTGTTATTAAGCGTCCCCCCCCCCCCCCCCCCCCCCCCGCGGCTGCATCAATCATCTGCCTTGTTTGGAGATTCAAACCATTGTAGAATGTCTGAACTTGTTGCCATACGGGCAAGGCATGGTGAGGACATCTCCGCAAAAGTTCCTTGAAGCGCTCCCATGTGTCGTAGAGAGACTCCGATTCTATTTGCATAAATGAGAGAATGTCCGTACGTAATTTAGCGGACTTTGCCGGAGGAAAATATTTCGTTAAGAATTTCTCCGTCATCTCGGCCCATGTAGTGATGGAACCTCTAGAAAGAGATCGCAACCACTGCTTGGCCTTAGTCCGCAAAGAAAATGGAAAAAACGCAAACGAATGGCGTCATCGGTGACGCCATTAATTTTAAACGTGTCGCAAATTTCCAAAAAATTCAATAAATGTAAATTTGGATCTTCATCTGGTAACCCGTCAAAGATGACGGTTTGCTGTACCATTTGAATGATGCTAGTTTTGATTTCAAAATTATTATTTGCCACCGCCGGGCGAATAATACTTGATTGTGCTCCCTCCCAATTTGGCCTCGCATAATAGGACATAGTCCGTAGCGGAGCCTCATTATGGTCGGGGTCACCCATTATATCTTAGTTAGTTTCTCCGACTGACTCTTCGCGAATTACTGGTAGATCACTAAATCGGAGACGTCGCCGCAAGGTGCGCTCGATTTCCGGATCAAAACCAAATTCAAAATCAATTGAAGAGTTTCCTCGGGTCATAAACCAAAACAAAAGAAAAGAAGCGGGAAAAGAAAAAAGGGAAAATAAGATTTTAGATAAATAAATTAATTTTTATTTAATTATATTTTATATATATATTTTAGATTTTTTTTTATTATTATTATTAGGTGAATTAAAATTAGTCCTGGACTTCCCAAGATCTACCCGGTGAAGGGTTTGCAAGGTACTAGAGGCTATGATGGGAATTCAAACCCAAAGCGTCCTTTCCAGGAATTTAGTTGCATCTTAAAATTAAGAAAAGAAAAAAAAAATTTAATAGATATTTCGGTTTTCGAAATATCAACCGTGTCCCCGGCAACGGTGCCAAAAACTTGATGCGCAAAACTATGCTTGCAAACGATAACGGCAAGTGTACCGTATCGAATGTAGTATAAGTTATTGAAACAAGGTCGTATTAGACTCGGGGCGGTTGAATACTCTTACTTCGGAAAATCTCTATTATTTTATCGAATAGAAATTGTGGTTGGTTGGTTGCGAAAAAAAGAGAAATAGCTTATTTAAATTAATGAAAAAGTTAGTACTCAACCTTGAATCACCTTGGAAAAAATAAATAAATAAAGAAATAAAACTTCTAATCCTCTTTAAAAGAAATGCTTGACCGTGGAGGTTCCTGATTTATGAACGTACCTCTCTCGAGGATACGCCTAACTGAGTTTAGGTTGATCAATCGAACTCTCGTTCTAGAATTGAAACCCCTAAAGCTCGCTTTATCGAAGTGAACCCCTCTATTGGATATAACTCCAATCCGGGAGATTTACGCCGTCCTCTCTCGAGGAGTGCATTCAAATCTCTTTATCCTTAAAGTGATTGATTCGAACTCAAAACCTCTCGATTATTTGACTACGAAAATAAGAATGAGATTATATATCGATAATATAATCTCAATCAATATAAATTCAAGGATAAATCTTAAGCGATCTAAATAAGAGAAAAAGAAGTTCTAAACTGAATTATGAATTATATTTTCCTTGGATCATCTCGGCCGAGTACTAATGAAATTTAGCTACTCATGGAGATGGAGGAATTGATGAAATACAAGAAGTGCATAATGAAGATTGAGAGTAGAATAAGAGTAAAAGTGCTATTTTATTCATCGAAAGGGAAATTACAACTAGGAAACAAGAAATTACCAACCTGAAATGAAAGTGCAAGCTAAGAAAGAAGATTACAAGCTTAAGAATAACAAAAGCAGTACAAGAAAATAAACTTAGAACTCCCAAAATTCGTTTTTTAAACATCTGGAAAAGCTCCCTTTAAATAGCTGAATTTTTGGTGTTACACGCCCTTGGTCACGCCCGTGACCAAGGGCGTGTAAGGGGCGTGATCGAAGAGGCAGCGGAGAGGGCGCCTTCTAGATTAATTGCGAGCGTTTCGGCCATGTCACGCCCTAGGTCACGCCCGTGACCTGGGGCGTGTAATCCTGAAATCTGGCTGCTGGCGGGAAGCTTCGGCGGGAAATTGGCGCGGGAAAAGTCACGCCCGTGTGGTGGATGTCACGCCCTTGGTCACGCCCGTGACCTGGGGCGTGTAATTTTAACTGACGTGGCAGCGTGCTCCTGATGCCTGTGGCGGGTCGTGGCCGTGACATTGGGTCACGCCCTTGATCACGCCCGTGACCTGGGGCGTGTACTTGGCGAAATCTTCACGGAGCGTCCCCGGAGTGGCAGAAGTAGGTCTGGAGTATTTCGTAGGTTACACGCCCATGGTCACGCCCGTGACCTGGGGTGTGTAATTTTAACTTTTTGCTCGAAACAGCCCAGAAAACCTGAAAACACAAAATAAACTTAAGTTAGCTTATGAAATAACAATGGAAGGATTTATATGATAAAATTCCTAAAAATAACATAATTTTATATAAAAAACATAATAAACCTAAATTAAAAGATGAGTAAATAAATTACTCATCAATTGCTTCGACCTCGCTCATACTACAGTGATCCTTCATCTCCGACTTCAGAAGATCTCATATAGGGAGTTTTATTATTGTTATCTTTATTTTCATTCCATATATTTTTTTAACCGTTTAGAGAATTCGCCTTGTGTTGGCGACTAGGTCTGTGTAGGACTTAGAGGGAAATTTGCCTTGTATTGGTGACTAGGTCTAGGTGATTAGATCTAGGGGGTGCTCGAGGCCATATCCGGGGAAGGATTGGCTAGAGCGGCTTGAGGCCATATCCGGGGAAGGATAGGCTAAAGCCAACCGGTTTGTGGGGATACAAGTCGGTATAGAAAAGGAAAAATTGTTTTACTTTGTAGGTCTCCGATTTCAAGCGATATTGAAATCAAATTTATGTAAACACCTTTTTTATATAATATCATCATGTCTCTTTTGTGTTTACTTGATTTCTATCATTTGGCATAATTTATAAAATTGCAAATTACAATTGTTTCTTCTTTTAACTAAATTGTTATTTCATTCTAATATTACTCTAAACAATTTAGTAAATCGTCTAAAAATTTAAAAAGAACTTTATTCCCTTATTCACCCCCCCCCCCCCCCCCTCTAAGGGCGCCAATCGATCCAACAAGTGGTATCAGAGGAAGGTTATTCCAAACGCTTTAAAAACCAGGAATAATGGCGTCTTATGATCTCGCTTTTTCAGAGGGTTAGGGAATTAGTAGACCTCCACTATTTACGGGGTCAGATTATAATTACTGGAAAAATAGGATGAGATGTTTTCTTATGACCCTAGATATTGAGGTATGGAATATGGTAGAAGAAGAATACTCTCCTCGTACATTTGTAGTTGGAGAGATAACTTTAGATAAACCAAAAGATAAATGGGATGATAGGGATAAGCTAAAATGCAAAAATAACGCCAAGGCCATGAATGCTTTATTCTGTGCGTTAGATAGAAATGAATTTAATAGAATTTCTGCATATACTACTCATATGAAATTTGGAATCATTTGGAAGTTACTCATGAAGGTACATCGCAGTTTAAAGATTCAAAGCTCTTCCAACTTGAGTCGGAATAAGAAAAAATCCGGATGGATGAAAGTGAAGATGTTGATGCCATGTACACGCGCTTCACCAAGATCGTCAATGCCTCCAAAGCTCTTGGAAAGACCTCCAACGGTGACTTGGTCCGAAAGATTCTTCGTTCTCTTCCACCAAAATTCAACCCGAAGGTGACGGCCATTTCAGAATCGCACAATCTAAGAACGCTCCAAGTTGAGAGCCTCATTGGGAATCTCAAAACCCATGAGGTAGAACTCAAAATCCAATATGATGAATACAACAAGGAGCCAAAAAAGAAGGCGTTGGCACTAAAATCAAAGAAGGAGTGCCAAGAGGATGAGGATGAAGATGAAGAAAGCCTTTTGGTGAAGAACTTCTGAAAGTTCATGCGAAATCCGGAAAGGAGAAACACTTTCCGGAAATGTATCCAAAAGGATGCAAAATGGAAAGGGGCATCCTCAAAGAAGAAATGGAGAGCGACGATGAAGAAGAAAGACCTCCACCGGAATGCTTTCATTGTAGGAAGACCGGGCACATTCAGAGCTAGTGCCCAAAGTTCTTGAAGGAGAAGAAGGAAAAGCGACACAAAGGGAAGGAGAATAGGAAGGTGCTAAAAGCTAGAACATGGGATGACTCCTCCTCCTCCTCCAAAGAATCAAGCGGGTCTTCATCAAGCGAAGATGAGGAAGCAAACATGTGCCTCATGGGACATGGAAATGACGGCGACGACACCAATGTTCGTAGCGACACTGAGGCAACTCCTCCCACTTATGATGAACTATTTAATGAATTCCTTGAAACTTGCAAAGCTTTTGATAAAAATATGAAAGATAGTAATTTAATTAGAGGATTGCCTAGGTTAAATGGAACTTTACCTTCACTTTGTTCACCATGTCAAAAAGGTAAATTTTCTAGATCCTCTTTCAAAAGTAAAAATTTCATTTCTACTACAAGACCCTTGCAAATAATTCATATGGATCTTTTTGGTCCCGTTAGCACTGCAAGTCTTGGTGGTAGATTATATACATATGTTTTAATAGATGATTTTTTAAGATATTGTTGGACTTTATTTCTCTCTTCCAAATCCGATGTGTTTTGTGAATTTGCTAAATTATGTACTCGTATTCAAAATGAAAGTGATTTAAAAATTAAATGCATTCGCTCGGATCATGGAGGAGAATTTGAAAATGAAAAATATACTTCCTTTTGTGATATGTTAGGCATTAAACATGAGTTCTCTGCACCACGCACACCACAACAAAATGGTGTTGTAGAAAGAAAGAATATGACACTTCAAGAACTAGCACGCACTATGTTATGTGAATATAAGTTACCTAAGTCCTTTTGGGCCGAAGCCGTAAATACATCATGTTATGTTATGAATATAATCATGCTTCGCCCATCTCTTAATATCACACCATATGAACTCTATTTTCAAAAGAAGCCTAATGTATCTTATTTCAAAGTTTTTGGTTGTAAATGTTTTATTTTGAATACAAAAGATAGCTTGGGAAAGTTCGATGAAAAATGTGATGAAGGAACTTTTCTTGGGTACTCTTCAAATAGTAAAGCTTATAGAATTTTTAATAAAAGAACTAGTAGAGTTGAAGAGTCAATAAATGTAAAATTTGATGAGTTTGTTCCTTGTGTAGAAAAACTTCCTGCAGGCAACGAGGATGATCTCTTACAACCTTTGGAGCATGGTGATGAGGAATCTTCCAAAGAAGAAGAAGAGGAGGCCAAGGAAGATGAATATGTACCTCCAAGTGCCTTGAAATTCACAAAGGATCATCCACGGGAATTAATAATTGGTGAACCAACCATCGGGGTAAGAACTCGCTCTTCTCTTCATGAATCATATTCAAATATCTGTTTTGTTTCCAAAATTGAACCAAAAACTGTTTCTACCGCTTTAAATGATGAATTTTGGTTTTTGGCTATGAATGAAGAGTTAGAACAATTTGAGCGACATAATGTTTGGAAAAGAAGAAGTTTATGTTGAACAACCCCCCGGTTTTATTAATGAAAAATTTCTCAATCATGTTTATAAACTAGAAAAAGCGCTTTATGGTTTAAAACAAGCGCCACATGCATGGTATGAAAGACTTACATCATTTTTATTAAAGCACAGTTATATTATGGGAAGTGTCGATAATACTCTCTTCATTAAACATAATAATGATTATTTAATTATTTTGCAAATATATGTTGATGATATAATCTTTGGATCAACTAATGAAGAGTTGTGTAATGAAGTTATTGAAGCGATGAAAAATGAATTTGAAATGAGTCTAGTAGGAGAACTTTCTTATTTTCTTGGTTTTCAAATATCACAAAGAAATGATGGTATTTTTATATGTCAAACCAAATATGTCTATGATATGCTTAAGCGTTGTGGATTTGAAAACCTTAAACATGCTTCTACACCAATGAGTGCATCACTTAAATTAGGAAAAGATGAATCGGGAATTTCAATTGATCAAACCTTATATAGAGGTATGATAGGATCCTTACTTTATCTTAGTGCAACTAGACCCGATATTATGTTTGTCGTATGCTTATGTGCTCGATTTCAAGCCAATCCAAAAGAATCTCATTTAAAAGCGGTAAAACAAATTTTTAGATATCTTATTGTGTCATCTAGATTAGGATTATGGTACTCGCACAATAATTCATTTACACTTCACGGCTACTCCGATTCGGACTACGCTGGTTGTTCACTTGATAGAAAAAGCACTAGTGGTACTTGTCATTTTCTAGGACCTTCATTAGTTGCATGGTCTAGTAGGAAACAAAATTTGGTTGCACTCTCCATCACGGAGGCCGAATACATTGCATTAGGGAGTTGTTGTGCACAAGCACTATAGATGAGCCAAACTTTAGAGGACTTTGGTTTTCGTCTAAAACTTATAGAATTAAAATGTGACAACAAAAGTGTCATCGATCTCACAAATAATCGGGTACACCACTCTAGATCCAAACATCTATATGTGCGTCACATTTCATAAAGGATCACATTAAAAGGAAAATGTTAGGATAAGTTTCATTGGCACGGACTCTCAACTTGCTGATATATTTACTAAACCTCTTCCCGATGCAAGGTTTCAAATGTTAAGGTTGGAATTAGGAGTCTTAGACATCTTAGGATGAATAACATATAAAATGCTAATGTTTTATGCAATTTGTTCAATCAAGACATCTCCAAAAATTACAAAATTTCTGCATAAGACTACTCTAAGGACACTTAATAAATACCAAAAATCAGATTTTTCAAATTCTCAAAAAATCGTGTAGTATTTCAGCGTTAACTCTTAATGCCATCGTTAGCGTTGGTGTTGGAATTTTCTGATTTTTAAAATTTCTAAAAATCCTTAAAAATATGTTAGTTTATATTTACTAATTTGTTTTTGAATTTCTAACATTTATTATCTTTGTTTTAATTTATATTTAAGAAAATCAACTACAAAATTCAAAATTCAAAAATACAAAAATATTTTTTTGTGATTTTGTGTTTTATTCATATTATGAAAAATCAACTACAAAAGTTCAAAATTCAAAAATACAAAAATATGTTTTTGTGATTTGGGTTTTATTCATATTATGAAAAATCAATTACAAAAGTTCAAAATTCAAAAATACAAAAATATATTTTTGTGATTTTCTGTTTTTATCTCATTAAAAAATGATAAAACAATAAAAAATTGTATGATCTTTATTGCTAATATCAAGCATGAATGAATTCTAATATTTAGAATTATTTACAATTTTAAAATTTATTCCTTCAAATTACTATGAACATGGTTTTATTTATCATGCTTTTGTTGGATCGGTAGGCGCCCTTAGAGGGGGGTGAATAAGGGTTTTCAAGAAACTTATATTATATTTTAAAAAGCTTTGAAATAATGCGAGATTAAGACAATAAGAAGTCAAGTAAAACAATTGAAATAAAGTAGAGACATGCTTTATTAATATGAAATAAGGTTTTACAAAAATTGATTTCTATAACGCTAGAAATCGATGGCGAAGAATAGTAGACTCTTTTTGTTTTCTATCCCGACTCGCATCCCCACGAACCGGCGGCCCTAGCCTATCCTTCCCGGATTCGGCCTCAAGCCGCTCTAGCCAACCCTTCCCCGGATATGGCCTCAAGCACCCCATAGACCTAACCTAGATATAGTCGCCAACATGAGGCGAATTTCCTCCCTAAGTCCTACCCAGACCTAGTTGCCAACACGAGGCAATTTCTCTAACCGTTTATAAGAAATATGAAATGAAAATAATTAAAAACTCCCTCTTGAAGAACTTCTGAAGTTGGAGACGGAGATCCGCTGTTGAATAAGCGTTGTAGAAGTGGACTTCGTTTGGATCCGGCGTGAAGAAATTCTCCTTCAGAAATTCACAGAACTTTGGTAGGACATCAACTTTCGGCCAAGAAAGCCTCTGGAATTCTAGCACTCAATCTCTCTCTCTCTGATGTCCCCGTGAAACGAGAGAAGAGGGGTCCTATTTATAGCCTCAGCGTTAGCACCTGCGCTAGTGGTACCGCTGGCGCTATCCCATTTTAGGACATATTCTGTGCGACAGAATCTTAAATCCGAGGAAACAATTCTCTCTTGCCTTATATGCTCCGCGCTACCGCCTGCGCTTTAGGATACCGCCAGGCGCTATCTCCTTCTATATACGTTAACGCCAGCTTGCATCAGCAGTTTCCCTTTCCAGCAATTTCTTCTCAGCGTCTCAGCGGTTTCGTCTCAGCGGTTTGGTTTCATCTCAGCGGTTCCTTAGCGCTAGCGCCAGGCGCTAGATGATACCGTCGGCACTAGAAGGAGTGTTGGATTTGATGGCTCAAATTTGGGGGCAACCTTCTTATGTAATCCTTGAGTCATATGGACTTTGTTTTCCTGCACACTTAAATACACAAGATCAAATACACATAGGATTTGTTATTCTCAAACCTAGGAGATGTGGAAGCCATGTTCCAACAAACTCCCCCTTTTGATAATAACAAATCCATTAATGATAAATCAGAGCATTAATATATAAGCATGATGAAACTTACTTGTGTGAGTGTGAGAGTGATGACTTAGGATAATTATCGATTTTAGCATTTAGAATTGCTCCCCCTAAATACATGCTCCCCCTAAGTGAATGCTCCACTAATATGTAAGTTATCATCTTAATTAAGCATGTTAGTTTTCTATTTGGATAGAGGATTATATTTATCATGTTAGTTCTCCCCCTTTTGTTATTAGCAAAAGTGGGTAAGGAGGCACCACACAAAAAAGTTTTGATTAGAAGATAAGGGCATGATCGAGCTTTTTAGTGAGAAGGAAATGATAAGGAGTTTTAGAATACTTTTCATTGAAATAGATCAGAGTTTGAGTATTACAATAAATCAGAGTTTATAACATATAAAGAAGACAAGGTAAATGTAAAGTTGCGGAAGACTTTAGAAACATACAATCAAACATCTTTTGTAAGACATGATGATTCATAAAAGATATATGAGTTAAGTTTCATAAAGAAGATGTTTTTGTAAATCATTGTTCAAGTAAAATCTTTAAATTCAATAATAAAGTAACCAAGCATGAAATAATGTTACCAAAAAGAGAGTACTACAATGTTATGTTAATTCACAATTTCAAAACATACTAAACATTGTAGAAAGTATGCTAGGTTATCTAGTGCATTTCCTAAATAAAGAGTAGTATAGAATTTGCATTAGGATCCAATACTCATGAGAAGAAGTGTTATGGAAGATAATGATGTGCACATAAGTGTATTTTTGAGTAGAGTAAACAAATGTTTTAATCAAAAATACAAGAAATATGTAAAGTAGGAGCACAATAAAACACAAATAATTTTACTTCCACAAACTTCAATGCACAAAAAAATGTACAACTACCAAGGTGCTTTGCACACACAATGCTCATTAAGACTTATCAGGGTGCAAAGTAGTGTTTGGGGGATCACATATTTTATTTTAATGTTGAGACTAGTGATCCTGTGTACTTAAGAGTAAGTGGTTTTTATTTTGAAAGAAATAATTGATTTGCACAAGATACTTTACTATTCTTTCCAAGGTGCTCAACCTCACAACGCTTATTAAGACTTATCAGGAGGTTCAAGTAGTGTTTGGTGGAGTTATCTTTGTCACTTTATTTTATGATTTTTGTTTTGTACAAAGTTCTCCGAATACACTTGTTTTGCAAACCAATGGAATTTATGAAAACATAACCACTTTTCTTAACTTTTAAAAGTGCAAATAAAGGTAGTGTAGGTAAGATACTTGTGCAATTTTAATTTATTGTACTAATACAAAACATACACAAGCATTCTTAGATTAAACACATATGTAGACAATGCCAAAATAAGTGAGTGAATAAAGATCATTATCAAACATAAAATATTTACTCATACTTAGAGGCATGCTAAGTTTAGTTCTACACAACTTTTACAAGATAATTGATGCACATATTAATAGATATATCAAAGCATGATGAAAACAATGTTCAAAGTAGTTTGAAAAAGATAAATTGCAACATTATAGAAGTTCTAAATAATAGATTATATCATGCTTGATTTTCACAGGAAAAATCCATACAGTTTTTTTTTTTTTGATAATTTTAATGTTTTATATTTTTGTATTTGATTTTTGCATAAAAAATAGACTTAAAACAAATGACAAAAAGGCAAAACATATTTTTTGTAATTTGGCTTTTGTATTTTTGTATTTAATTTTTGCATAAAAATGGACTTTAAACAAAAAAGGCAAAACATATTTTTTGTAATTTGGCTTTTGTATTTTTTTATTTGATTTTTCAAAAATGAAATATAATCAGAAGTGCAAAAATAAATAGTACATATAGATTAATATATTTTTAAGAATTTTTCAAAATTTTAAAATTACAGAAAAATGAATAGGTGCGCTAGCGCCGGCGTTAGCACTAGCGCGGGAAACAGTACACAATTTTTTTATGATTTTGAAATTTTTAATTGTTGATCTTGATTAAGTGTCCCAATAGTAGTTTTATGCTGAAATTTCAAAATCTTAGGAGATGTTTTAGATGGTTAAACATTACAAAATTGCGTTTATGAATGTGTTTTAACTTGAAAGATCTAGGACACCTAACTCAAGTCGTAATAATCGAAATCTTGCATCGGGAAGAGGTTTAGTAAATATGTCAGCGAGTTGAGAGTCCGTGCCAATGAAGCTTACTTTTACATGCTCTTTCTTAATGTGATCCCTAATGAAATGATGACGAACATCGATGTGTTTGGATCTAGAGTGGTGTACGGGATTGTATGTGAGGTCTATTGCACTTTTGTTGTCACATTTAAGATCAATGTTTTTGAGATGAAATCCAAAATCCTCTAGAGTTTGGCTCATCCATAATGCTTGTGCACAACAACTACCAAGTGCGACATATTCAGCCTCCGTGGTGGAGAGTGCAACCAAAGATTGTTTCCTACTAGACCAAGCAACTAAAGAGGGTCCTAAGAAGTGACAAGTACCGCTAGTGCTTTTTCGATCTAGTGAACAATCGGCGTAGTCTGAATTAGAATAGTCGTGGAGTGTGAAAGAGTCATTGTGTGGGTACCATAAACCTAAATTAGATGACCCTAATAGATAACGGAAAATACGTTTTACCGCTTTTAAATGAGATTCATTTGGATTGGCTTGAAAGCGAGCACATAAATATACGGCAAACATTATATCTGGTCTAGATGCACTTAAGTAAAGAAGAGATCCTATCATTCCTCTATATAACGTTTGATCAATGGAAATTCCAGATTCATCTTTTCCTAGTTTTAACGAAGCACTCATAGGCGTAGAGGCTTGTTTAAGATTTTCAAATCCAAATCGTTTAAGCATATCGTGAACATATTTTGTTTGGCAAATAAAGATACCATCAGTTCATTGTGAGATTTGAAAACCAAGAAAATATGATAGTTCTCCTACAAGACTCATTACAAATTCATTTTTCATTACTAAGACTACTTTGTTACACAACTCTTCAACATATATTTGTAAAATAATTAGATCGTTATTATTATGCTTAATGAAGAGTGTGTTGTCGACACTTACCATAACATAACTGTGCTTTAACAAAAACGATGTAAGTCTATCATACCATGCACGTGGCGCTTGTTTTAAACCATAAAGCGCTTTTTCTAGTTTGTAAAAATGATTAGGAAATTTTTCATTTATAAAACCGGGGGTTGTTCTACATAAACTTCTTCTTTTATAAACCCGTTTAAAAAGGCACTTTTAACATCCATTTGAAATAAGTTTATTCTTTTAAAACTCGCAAATGCCAAAAATATTCGTATAGATTCTGAGCGAGCAACGGGTGCAAAAGTTTCTTCAAAATATACCCCCTCGATTTGAGAATAACCTTGAGCAACTAAGCGTGCTTTATTTCTTATAATCCTAGATTCACCATCTAATATATTTTTAAAGATCCATTTTACGCCGATAATTGGATGATTAGATGGTCTATCTACTAGATTCCAAACTTTATTTCTTTCAAATTGACCTAACTCTTCATTCATAGCCAAAAACCAAAATTCGTCATTTAAAGCGGTGAAAACATTTTTAGGTTCGATTTCGGAAACAAAGCAAATATTTGAAAACGTTTCATGAAGAGAGGATCGAGTTCTTACCCCAGTAGACGGTTCCCCAATGACTAGCTCTTTTGGATGATTTTTTGAGAAGTTCAAAATGCTTGGAGGTACATATTCATCTTCCTTTGACTTCTCCTCCTCTTCTTTGGAAGGTTCCTCTTCGGCGTACTCCAAAGATGGCAAAGGTTCATCATTTGTACCTGTAGGAAGCTTTTCTGCACACGGAATAAATTCAACAAATTTAACATTAATAGACTCTTCAACCTTACTCGATCTTTTGTTAAATATTCTATAGGCTTTACTGGTTGAAGAATATCCAAGAAATATTCCTTCATCAAAGTTTTCATCAAATTTTCCTAAAGAATCTTTTGTATTAAGAATAAAACATTTACATCCAAATACTTTAAAATATGATACATTAGGTTTCTTTTGATAATATAGTTCATACAGTGTGAGATTTAGTGATGGGCGAAGCATGACTCTATTCATTACATAGCATGGTGTGCTTACGGCTTCGGCCTCAAAAGACTTAGGTAATTTCTATTCAGATAACATGGTGCGTGCTAGTTCTTGGATTGTCCTATTTTTCCTTTCTACAACACTGTTTTGTTGAGGTGTGCGTGGAGCGGAGAACTCATGCTTAATACCTAACATTTCACAAAAAGATTTATAATTTTCATTTTCAAATTCACCTCCATGATCTGAGCGAATGCATTTTATTTTTAAATCTAGTTCATTTTGAATACGAGTACATAATTTTGAGAATTCGCAAAATGTATCAGATTTGGAAGAGAGAAATAAAGTCCAACAATATCTTGAGAAATCATCTATTAGAACGAAAGTGTATATTCTACCACCAAGACTTGCGGTGTTAACGGGACCAAAGAGATCCATATGAAATAATTGCAATGGTTTTGAAGTAGAAATTTTGTTTTTGCTTTAAAAAGATGATTTTGTAAATTTTCTTTTTTGGCATGGAGAACATAGTGAAGATAAATTTCCATTCAACTTAGGCAATCCTCTAATCAATTTCCTTTTTGCTAGTTTTAAAATGAGCTTTGTACTAGCGTGACCTAAACGTCTATGCCATAGTTCTAATTCATCATTTTTGGTTATGAAACATTTTATAGATGATTTGGAAAGATCATGAAACGAAACTATGTAAACATTGTGAATTTTAGGTGCAGTTAGTAACACATATTTTGTTTTAGGATTAACTATTTTGCAAAGATTAGTGGATGATTCAAATAATATGTCTAATCCTTTATCACACAGTTGACTTATAGATATTAAGTTATGTATTAATCCTTTTACATAAAGAACATTTGAGATAAGAAAGGATTCGTTACCCATTGTACCTACTGTTGAAGCCTGGAAAATTCTGGCTCCAAAATTCGGATCAATGCAGCTGGAGGCTAATCGCCCAGCAGTCCAACGAGATGACTTGGCTGGCAATGACGAAGAAGCTGGAAGAGCAACAAACAGGACCCCAAGTGCTGCGGTAGGGAGGTCCCACCACGTACCCGGAAGCTCAAGGGAGTCTTCCCCTCCAAAACCAAAAATGGTCGAGCTTGGTACATGGAAGGCAGGGACCTGGCGAGTATCTCGCCTGAGGGGGTCAACGTCATCCAAAAGTGTCCTCTTTTTTGTACCTCTGGGGGACTATTTATAGACAAATCTTGGGGGGGTAGTTACCTGGCCATACTCGCCCAGACTCGCCTCTGCTCGCCCAACTCGCCCTCTGCTCGCCCAGCTTGCCCTCTGCTCGCCCAGCTCACCCTCTGCTCTCCCATCTCGCCCCTTGCTTGCCCAGCTCGCCCCTTGCTTGCCCAGCTCGCGCCTTGCTCGCCCAGCTCGCGCCTTGCTCGCCCAGCTCGTGCCTTGCTCTCCCAGCTCGCGCCTTGCTCGCCCAGCTCGCCCCTTGCTCTCCCAGCTCGCGCCTTGCTCGCCCAGCTCGCGCCTTGCTCGCTCAGCTCGCGCCTTGCTTGCCCAGCTCGCCCCTTGCTCGCCCAGCTTGCCCCTTGCTCTCCCAGCTCTCCCCTTGCTTGCCCAGCTCGCGCCTTGCTCGCCCAGCTCGCGCCTTGCTCGCCCAGCTCGCCCCTTGCTCGCACAGCTCGCCCTTGCTCGCCCAGCTCGCCCTTGCTCGCCCAGCTCGCGCCTTGCTCGCCCATCTCGCGCCTTGCTCGCCCAGCTCGCGCCTTGCTCGCCCAGCTTGCCCCTTGCTTGCCCAGCTCGCGTCTTCCTCGCCTAGCTCGCCCCTTGCTCGCCCAGCTCGCGCCTTGCTCGCCCAGCTCGCGTCTTGCTCGCCCAGCTCGCGCCTTGCTCGCCCAGCTCGCACCTTGCTCGCCCAGCTCGCACCTTGCTTGCCCAGCTCGCGCCTTGCTCGCTCCTTACTCGCCTAGTTAGGTCTGCGAATAGGCGTCTCCTTAGGCCTTTCTAATCTCGACGAATTACGGGTAGTGCACTCGCGGCACTATTCAGCCCCAACGACATTTTAATCCCAATATGAAGGACGTCGTTAAGGCTGAAATTATAAAATTATTAGACGCGGGGATTATCTACCCAATTTCTGATAGCACTTGGGTTAGCCCGGTGCAAGTCGTGCCTAAGAAGGGCAGGATAACGGTAGTTTCCAATGAAAATAATGAGTTAATCCCAACCCGTACTGTTACGGGTTGGCGGGTATGCATCGATTATAGAAAATTAAATGATGATACCCGTAAGGATCACTTTTCGTTACCCTTCATTGACCAAATCTTAGAATGGCTATTCGGTCACTCACCCTATTGTTTTCTTGATGGTCTTTTGGGATACTTTCAAATTCCAATTGCGCCCGAAGACTAAGAGAAAATCACGTTCAGTTGTCCTTTCGACACCTTCGCTTATCGGAGGATGTCGTTTGGTCTTTGCAGTGCGCTGGCTATATTTCAAAGATGTATGTTGGCAATTTTTAACGAATTAGTAGACGACGTCATGGAAGTTTTTATGGATGATTTTTCAGTCTTTGGCGATTCTCTTAAAATTTGTTTAAATAATCTTGATCGTGTTCTTCAATGCTGCGAAGACATGAATCTGGCACTCAACTGGGAGAAGTGTCACTTTATGGTCCAAGAGGGATTAGTCCTCGGACATAAAGTTTCAAGTAAAGGGATCGAGGTCGACCGAGCCAAGATTGAGGTCATAGAAAAACTCCCTCTGCCTACTAATATTAAATCTATTAGGCGTTTTCTAGGACATGCGGGTTTCTATAGACGGTTTATTAAAGATTTTTCAAAAATTACAAAACCGTTAACACATCTATTAGAAAAAGAAACCGCTTTTATTTTGGATGAGGAATGTTCCAAGGCGTTCAATAAAATTAAAAATGAACTTATCAACTCCCCTATTTTAATTGCGTCGGATTGGTCTCTTCCGTTCGAAATCATGTGCGATGTAAGCGATTTTGCTGTAGGTGCAGTCTTGGGTCAACGAGTGAATAAATATTTTCACCCAATTTATTACGCAAGCAAAACGCTTACATTCGCCCAAGCAAATTATACAGCAACGGAAAAAGAACTTTTAGCGATTATTTTTGCATTTGATAAATTTTGTCCATATATAACGCTATCAAAGATTATGGTTTTTACAGACCACTCCGCTCTCCGGTACTTGCTAGATAAAGGGGACGCCAAGCCCCGACTATTGAGATGGATTCTCCTCTTGTAAGAATTCGATTTGGAGATCCGAGATAAGAAAGGAGCGGAGAACTTGGCGGTCGACCACCTCTCAAGATTGGAGAACCCGACGGCAGGAGAACTGGTGGAGGCCGAAATTGATGATAAATTCCCTGAAGAGCACCTCCTCGCCATTGAAAAGGTAACGAATTCTTCCACCCCTCGGTATGCGGATCTTGCCAATTATTTAGTGGCTCGGGTCCTCCCAAAAAAATTTTCAAGTCAACAAAAGAAAAAATTCTTTTCGAACTTGAAAATTTACTTTTGGAAGACCCATTTTTATTTCGGATCTGCGCAGACCAAGTGGTAAGAACGTGTATTTCGGGCGAGGAAGGCGTCCAAATATTACGGCATTGCCACGATGGACCAACCGGTGGTCACTATCAAGCAAACCGGACCGCAAGAAAGGTGTTAGAGGCGGGCTTCTACTGGCCCACCCTATTCAAAGATGCTCACACTCTTGTGAGTAAATGCGATAGTTGCCAGCGGTCAGGTAATCTTTCTAACCGAGACGAGATGCCACAAAATATATTCATAAAACGCGAAATATTCGATTTATGGGGTTTAGATTTCATAGGTCCCCTACCTCCTTCTAAAATAATAAATTTATTCTTGTTGTGGTCGACTACGTGTCAAGGTAGGCGGAAGCACTAGCCCTTCCCACCAATGACGCAAGAGTCGTCATAAATTTTTTGAAACAATTATTTTCAAGATTTGGCACACCACGCGCACTAGTGAGTGATAGGGGATCACATTTTTGTAACAGCCAACTTGCTAAAATTTTAGCAAACTACGGTGTTACACATAAACTCTCCACCGCCTATCACCCACAAACAAATGGCCAAGTGGAGGTGGTAAACCATGAGCTAACAAGAATTTTTGAAAAAATGGTGTCTAATAATAGAAAGGATTGGTCGTTTAAATTAGATGACGCCTTATGGGCTTATCGGACGGCGAACAAGACCGCCATTGGTTGTACACCATACTGGTTAGTCTAAGGGAAAGCGTGTCATTTACCGGTGGAATTAGAACATCGCGCATATGGGGCGCTTAAATTTTTAAATATAGATTTAAACTTAGCCTCCGAAAATAGAACATTTCAATTGAATGAATTAGACGAATGGCGTGCAAACGCCTATGAAAATAATAAATTCTACAAGGAGCGCACTAAGTATTATCATGACAAAAGGATAAAAAATCCAAAGTCTTTTTCACCGGGAGATTTAGTCCTTCTTTATAACTCACGTTTAAGGCTTTTTCCCGGAAAACTGAAGTCCCGATGGTCCGGCCCCTTTGTAGTAAAAGAGGTTTGGCCATATGGGACTGTGCTAATAGAACACCCAGAAAATGGTTCATTCAAGGTTAATGGAACTGTTTGAAATTACATCACTCCGACGACCCCTCAACCGAAAAAATAGAATCGCTTAACCTACCAAACTTTTAATAAAATGCCACTTAGTCAAGCTACGTGATGGTAAACAAAGCGCTTGTGGGAGGCACCCCATAGTTATCTCTTTTCATTACTATTGTTGTTGCTTGTTTTTTATTTTCCTTACAACCTTTGCAGGTTTTATTTTGTCGATGTTCTAAAGTGGGCGCCCCGACAAGTAATCAGGGAAGCTTCCTTATAACACCTTGATTAATTTTTGACATTTTTCTTTTGCTCTTCTTTTCAAAAAAAATTGTGATATTCATACTTAGTTTTAAACATTGGGGACAATGTTTACCTTTAAGTATGGAGGGGTAGCATTAGTTAATTCATGTTTATTTTGCTTACAAAACAAAAAAACATTTTGTAGAAATTAATTTCTTCGCTTAGTTTATCAAAATCTCCATATTTATTTAATTGTAAGTTTCAAGTGAGTTATTTTTTATATGGACTAAGAATTCTTCGTGCTAGAATAGTTTTCTTTGAAACTTTTGAGTAAAATTATTGACTCATGCAGTGCTTCTAGTCAAATGCATGTTTTTAAGTAGTATTGGTGTAGAATTAAATTCTTGGCATAGATCAAAAATTATGATTTGTTAATTTGCGTAGAAATAATTTAGTTTACTTCTAATACGAATCTGGTGATTATCTAAAAGTAGTTTTGGTGAGTGTGTAGAAGATTATTAGAAAGCTATTACTCGAATCGACCAGAAGGGTGTCCTTTCTCGATGTCTAGAACTTGCCTTTAGCTATCTTCAAAGCATTTGCACTTTATAATAATTAATCTTATGGAAATGACTTAGGCCTTTCTTTGGACAGTTTGAGCTCTTGCATCCAGTCCTAAAATTACTACCGTTGTTGACACAAATTTGAGCCTTTTACCCTTTTTTTCCACCCTCACCATTTCGCCACCAAAACCAAAAAGCCAAACCCATGTACACTTAAATTTTGAGCTTAATTGTTGAAAAAATTTAGGTAATGTGGTGAAGAGACAATTTAAAAAAAATCATGGGTCTCAATTCAAAAGAAATATTTTTTATATCAAAAAACAAATCTCATAATGATATGCGGCCTAGGTATTCACATGCATACTTGGAATGATCCCAATTATGAAGAATAATGGTATAAATGAAGGAGAAAGAGAGTGTTTCCCTTAGCAAAATATGAGTATGGGGGTAAAGCTTCTTTATTTTGTGGTAGTCATTGTTTTCTTTTAGCTCAAAACTCGTTGTTTAAGTGGAATACACCTTCATGTTTATCATTGTTTACCTTGCCCTTAAACTCAAGCCTCAAATTACAGCCTATTTAAGTCCTAAAGATCCATAGAGTTGGTTTAGTATGAAGTACAATGGAGAAGGTGCAAACGGGCAAGGCTATGGCCATCGGCATTGATGGATTTCTTTGGAGGCCACCCCGAGCGTCAACATCAAGTAGTTTAAATCTCAGCGGTCACGCTATTTTCTCCCTTTACATAACTTTGAGATTGATCGTCGACTCATTTTAAAAGTGATAATAAATAATTAAAACGCATTTTGAATTATTTCATAAATTAGTATTTATGCCAAGAACGTCTTTCTACTAAAATATCTACCCATGCCGGCATAAAACTTTGCATTTTACTCTCTAGCTTTCAAGATTCTATCTAGCATTAGTTTTTCCTACCTTTATGAAGAATGGTTTACTCGAGACGAGCAACGAGTAAGTATGGAGGTGTTTGATGACTGGTATTTTAGTCATCGTTTTAGACTAATATCTTGTTAGATATTTAAATAAATTATCACATTTGTTTGTTGTTTTTATAAATTTTCGTAAAAATATTATTTTATGTCAAATCTTTTAGATATTTTTATTTTGTATAATTACGGCAGGCCTGGGGGGAATTCATGTGCAATGTCCCGCTGTCGCGTCCAAGTTTCATATGCGAGTCAAATTCGTCGATGTGGAGCTCGGCCGGATATTTTCTATGTTGCTTCGGCCACCACCATACAGCGTCACCACCTTTGCATGCATGGTGTGCTCGGCCACTTCCGCCTCCTCCAAAACCACGAAAATGCAACGCCATCGCCACCAACTTTGAATACAACCACTCTCGTCCAAGTAATTTCATGTTGGTATCGCACCCGTTCAAGCCTCTCACGTGAAATCCATGCAAGGCCACTTCAACACAGCACCGACCTCCACCTTCATACAGCAGCTACTATATATATATATACAAATATCTATATATATATATATTTATTTATTTATTTATTTACGCAAATTTCATACCTCGGCATGCAGCCCTCCGCTGGCCACCTCCAGCTCCTCTCCGCCGGCCACCTCTAGCTCCTCTCCGTCAGCAGCTCCCGAGCCTCCACCATGCAGCTCCTCAATGTGCGCCTCCTCCATGCAGCTCCTCAATGTGCGCCTCCTCCATGCAGCGCCAGCACCTCCAGCGCCACCATGAAGCTGCTCCGAGGTCCTCCATGCAACCACTCTACCATCTCGCCACCTCCTCCACGTCAGCGATCCGCCCACTATCTCTCTCTCTCCACGTCAGCAATCTGAGCCCTGGCGTTTCACAAGGATGATGCCACCTCCAGCCCGAGCTCCTCCATACGTGCCTCCTCCACAGATCCCGCCCGGAGTTATGCCTCTACAGTAAGGCGGCAGCACCCCCGTACCTGCTAAAATAATCCATTTTCGTCTATAAAGAGGGCTCCTCGTGAAGGAGGAAGGGGGCATTAAGTTTGGAAAAAAAATAAGAAAAAATTTTAGGTGAATATCTCGCACCTAGATCATGGTGAGAGGAGTGCATCTCAGCCATTGATAGCTCTAAATATTGTTGTATTTATGAATAATAAGCTTTTAAGAATCCGGATTTTCATTTGGCAGAGTTGATTATTTTTTTTATTGGGTGGAGTTTATTAGTTTTCATTCCTGTTTAAAGATTTAGAGATTAGAGATTTTCATTCCTGTTTTTTTGGTTCCGGAAGGTTGTGTTTCGGACGACGCTTTAGTCGGTCTCTTGTATTCTTGTACGTCTTTCTTCCATCAAATTAGAATTGTCTCAAACATGAAAGCGTGTATTTTTATTTCTTGTGATTTCTTTCTCCACTAAGAATAAAAGTTCATCTCTATTTTGCTAATTTTAATTTTTCTTTAAAAAGTTTGTTGCTTGTCTTCTTTGTTCGTTCTTTTTAGTCATGTCGCATTTTTATAATAATGTCTCCTCCATCTCCATGAGCGGCTAATCTTTATAGTACCCGATCACGATGATCCAAGGATGAGATAATTTTTGCTATGATTTTAATGTTGTTTTTCACAATTTGTTGAACGCTTACGATTTACCTTTGATCTGAAAAATTATTATGAGGCTATATCATCAATATATAGTCC
Source organism: Dactylorhiza incarnata (assembly GCA_033032865.1). Lineage (NCBI taxonomy): Eukaryota > Viridiplantae > Streptophyta > Magnoliopsida > Asparagales > Orchidaceae > Dactylorhiza > Dactylorhiza incarnata. The sequence continues at coordinate 13,190,690 of JAWHQI010000015.1, forward strand.
TCATATTGTTTTCGTTCTTTAGTTAGCCGAGAGGCTCGTAAGATGAATTGATCACTCATTGGTAAAAGGAGTAGAACGCATCCCTCGAGAGAGGATGACGTAACTCTTTCGGATTGAAGTGAAATTCAATAGCGAGGTTCACAACCTAAGGCAAGTCTTAGGGGATGCGATTTGAGAACGAAAGTTCGGTCGATACACCTAAGCTTAGTTGAACCTAAACCTTGAAAGATAGGTGTTCATGCTTTGGGAACCTCCACGGTCAAAGCCTCTTCAACAAGAGAATTGCATTCTATTATCATTTCAATATTCTCTATTTCCGAGGTGATTCAAAGATTGGGTGCTAGCTTTTAAACCATCAAATTAATTCTATTAACCTTTCTAGTTTTTACTATTCGCAATCAAACTCCAAATTTCTATTTGATAAGATAATAACGATTTTTCAAAGTAGAATTACTCGACCTCCCCGAGTCTAATACAACCTTGGTTTATTTAAACCTATTCTACACACGACACGGTACACTTGCCGTTGTCATTTGCAGGCATAGTTTTGCGCATCAGCCACCTCGGGGGAAAACTACTTAGCCTCCCTGAGAGGCCTTCCTACCCTGCCGGCAAGCGAGAGCTCGGCTAGCAGAGCCATCTCGGGGAAAAAAACACTTAGCCTCCCCGAGAGGCCTTCCTATCCTGCCGGCTAGTGAGAGCCCGGCTAGCGAAGCCACCTCGGGGGAAAAACACTTAGCCTCCTCGAGAGGCCTTCCTACCCTGCCGGCTAGCGAGAGCCCGTCTAGCAGATCCATCTCGGGGGGAAAACACTTAACCTCACTGAGAGGCCATCCTGCCATGTCGGCTAGCGAGAGCCCGGCTAACGGAGCTATCTCAGGGAAAAACACTTAGCTTCCCTGAGAGGCCTTCCTACCCTACCGGCTAGCGAGATCCCGGCTAGCGGAGCCATCTCGGGGGAAAAATACTTAGCCTCCCTGAGAGGCCTTACTACCCTGCCGGCTAGTGAGAGCTCGGCTAGCGGAGCTACTTCAAAGGAAAAAACACTTAACCTCCCCGAGAGTCCGTCCTGCCCTGTCGGCTAGCGATAGCCGGCTAGCGGAGCTATCTCTGGGGAAAAAACAATTAGCCTCCCCGAGATGTCATCCTGCCCTGCCGACTAGTGAGAGCCCGGCTAGCAGAGCCACCTCGGGAGAAAAACTACTTAGCCTCCCCGAGAGGTCATCCTGCCCCGCAAGCTAGCGAGAGCCCGACTAGCGGATCCATCTCGGGGGAAAAACACTTGGCCTCCCTGAGAGGCCTTCCTACCCTGCCGGGTAGTGAGAGCTTTGCTAGCGGAGCCACCTCGAAGGAAAAACACTTAGCCTCCCCGAGAGTCCTTCCTACCTTGTCGGCTAGCGAGAGCCCAGCTAGCGGAGCCATCTTGGGGGAAAAATTACTTAACCTCCCCGAGAGGCCATCCAGCCCTTTCGGCTAGTGAGAGCCCGGCTAGGGGAGCTATCTCGGGGAAAAAACACTTAGCCTCCCCGAGAGGCCTTCCTACCCAGCCGGCTAGCGAGAGCCCGGCTAGCGGAGCCATCTCGGGGGAAAACTACTTAGCCTCCCCGAGAGGCCATCCTACCCTGTCGGCTAGTGAGAGCCCGGCTAGCGGAGCCATCTCGGGGGAAAAACTACTTAGCCTCCCCGAAAGGCCATCCTACCCTGCCGGCTAGTGAGAGCCCGGCTAGCGGACCATCTCGTTGTAAAAACTACTTAGACTCCCCGAGAGGCCATCCTACCCTTCCGGCTAGTGAGAGCCCAGCTAGCAGAGCCATCTCGGGGGAAAAAACTACTTAGCCTCCCCGAGAGGCCATCCTACCCTTCTTGCTAGTGAGAGCCCAGCTAGCAGAGCCATCTCGGGGGGAAAACCACTTAGCCTCCCCGACAGGCCATCTTACCCTGCCGGCAGTGAGAGCCCGTTTAGCGGAGCCGTCTAGGGGAAAACTACTTAGCCTCCCATAGAGGCCATCCAACCCTATCGGCTAGTGAGAGCCCGACTAGCGGAGCCATCTCGGGGGAACAACTACTTAGCCTCCGCGAGAGGCCATCCTACCCTGCCGGCTAGTGAGAGCCCGACTAGCAGAGTCATCTCGGGGGAAAAAGTACTTAGCCTCCCCGAGAGGCCATCCTACCCTGCCGGCTAGTGAGAGCCCGGCTAGCGGAGCCATCTCGGGGTAAATACTACTTAGCCTACCCGAGGGACCATCCTACCCTGCCAGCTAGTGAGAGCCCGCCTAGCGCAGCCATCTCGGGGGAAAAATTACTTAGCCTCCCCGAGAGGACATCCTACCCTGCCGGCTAGTGAGAGCCCGGCTAGCAGAGCTATCTCGCGAGAAAAACTACTTAGCCTCCCTGAGAGGCCATCGTACCCTGCTGGCTAGTGAGAGCCAGGCTAGCGAAGCCATCTCGGGGTAAAAACTACTTAGCCTCCCCGAGAGGCCATCCTACCCTGCCGGTTAGTGAGAGCACGGCTAGCGGAGCCATCTCGGGGGAAAAACTACTTAGCCTCCCCGAGAGGCCATCCTACTATGCCGGCTTGTGAGAACCCGGTTAGCGGAGCCATCTCGGGGGAAAAATCACTTAGCCTCCCATAGAGGCCATCCTACCCAGCCGGCTAGTTAGAGCCCGGCTAGCGGAGCCATCTCAGGGGGAAATCTACTTAGCCAACCCGAGAGGCCATCCTACCCTGCCGGCTAGTGAGAGCCCGGCTAGCGGAGCCATCTCGGGGGAAAAACTACTTAGCCTCCCCGAGATGCCATCCTACCCTGCCGGTTAGTGAGAGCCCGGCGAGCGGAGCCACCTCGGGGGAAAACCCACTTAGCCTCCCCGAGAGGCCATCCTACCCTGCCAGCTAGTGAGAGCCCAACTAGCGGAGCCATCTCGGGGGGAAAACTACTTAGCCTCCCTGAGAGGCCATCCAACCCTGCCGGCAAGTGAGAGCCCGGCTAGCGGAGCCATCTCGGGGGAAAACCCACTTAGCCTCCCCGAGTGGCCATCCTACCCTGCCGGCTAGTGAGATCCCGGTTAGCGGAGCCATCTCGGGGGAAAAACTATTTAGCCTCCCCGAGAGGCCATCCTACCCTGCTAGCTAGTGAGAGCCCTGCTAGCAGAGCCCTCCGGGGGCTAAGTACTTTGACAACCTCCGGCCACTGAGCGGTTCTCTACCCTGCCAGCTTGATGGGAGCCTTGTCAGCGGGCCAGCATTGGAGCTAAGTACTTTGAAAACCTCCGGCCACCGAGCAGTTCTCGGCCCTGCCAGTTTGATGGGAGCCTGGTTTTCGGGCCAGCATCGGGGCTAAGTACTTTGAAAACCTCCGGCCACCGAGCGGTTCCTGGCCCTGCCAGCTTGATGGGAGCCTGGTCAGCGGGCCAACATCGGGGCTAAGTACTTTGACAACCTCCAGCCACCGAGCGGTTCCCGTCCCTGCCAGCGTGACGGGAGCCTGGTTAGTGGGCCAGCATCAGGGCTAAGTACTTTGAAAACCTCCAGCCACCGAGCGGTTACAGGCCCTGCAAGCTTGATGGCATACTGGTCAACGGTCCAGCATCGGGGCTAAGTACTTTGAAAACCTCCGGCCACCGAGCAGTTCCCGGCCCTGCCAGCTTGATGGGAGCCTGTTCTGCAGGCCAGCATCAGGGCTAAGTACTTTGACAACCTCCGGACACCGAGCAGTTGTCGGCCCTGCCAGCTTGATAGGAGCCTGGTCAGCGGGCCAGCATCCGGGCTATGTACTTTGACAACGTCCGACCACCGAGCGGTTCCCAGCCCTGCCAGCTTGGTCGGAGCCTGGTCAGGGGGCCAGCATCGGAGCTAAGTACTTAGGAAACATTTCATCACATTATTTATTACATTACATGCAAGAGAAAACTAAGTATGGAAATCAACCATTATACTACATGGACTTAAAGAAAAAACTAAGTATGGAAACCAAAACTTGGTCTCCTACTCCCAGGCTTGGTCTTCCTCGACCCAATCCGGTTGTTGTTGTTGCTGCCTCGGACCCCTTGCCTCCCTCATTTCCATAAACTCAGGGTAGGCGGACGTCGCGTGACCTCCCTCCTCTTGGAAGTTACAGTAGGGCAACGCAACCCTATCCCCTCCTCTTCCTCTCCTTTCTGCTTTCCTGGCTCTCCTCCTTCTTCCCTTGTGAAAGAATATAGGTATGCTAACTAATTCACCTAGAGGGGGTGAATAGGTCTTTTGAGTTTTACTTGATAATTATGGCATGTTAAAACTATTCTAATCAGAGAATCAAGCAACACAGAAAGCACACAAGTATGTATAGAGGTTCCTCAAGACAGGGTGTCTTGAGTAGTCCTCTTTCCCCCTCCACCTTTCTAACAATGTGATAGACAAGGCCAACTCCTCCAATTCTCATCTCCAAGAGCTTATAGCACAAGTTCCTCAGAACTTCTCAGATCAAGGATGATCCTACCTCAGGACAAAAGTCCCTATAACTTAGAGCTATCACCAGCTCCTACCTAAGGCACTCCTGCCCTATGAACTCAGAGGAATCCACCTCCTACTACTTAGAACACCTCATGTTCCTACCTCAAGCAACAAGCCTTACAACTCAGAGCTATCACCAGCTCCTACAATCTCAGGCAAACCAACCCTACAAGCTCAGGAAAACTAACCCTACAAACTCAGGCAAATGCCCTACAAACTCAGGCTAACCAGCCCTACAATCTCAGGCAACCCAGCCCTACAAGCTCAGGCAAACAGGCCCTACACACTCAAGCAAATGCCCTACAAACTCAGGTAAAAAGCCTTACAGAAAAATATGTTTTTAGAAATATTCTACAGCAGAAATACTCTCTTGTAGATCCTGCACAGTTTGTGCTTTCCTGTAGCTGAAGATGTTGATAACAGCTACAACTTGATCTTCTTCTTCAATAGAAGGATGGAAGATCAACTTGCCCCTTCTGGTGGTGGAGCTATCTTCTTCTCTCTGTTTCTTCTTCTCTTTCAGTGAGCAGGAAGAAAAATGAGAGCAGCAGCCGTCAATGGCGGAAAAAAAATTTTGCAAGCAATCGACCGGGGGTAAGAAAATACCCTAACTCTTTCTTTTATACTTCTTTTGTCTTCAACGGCTCTAATTTGATCTCCCGAGAAGTATTGGAGAGATTGGTGGTCCCCTGTAGCTTTTCTGCAACTTACCCTAGTCGCAGGTCCCGCCGCCCTATTTATCTGTAGAGAAGGTCTGCATTCGACGAACGCGTTACACTCTGCGTTTGACGAACCCGCTGCATCCTGTGCTCGACGAACTTGCTAAACTCTGCGTTCGATGATCTGCCTTGTCTCTGCGTTCGACGATCTGCCATGTCTCTGCGTTCGACGAATGGCACTCTGCGTTCGACGAACACGCCAAGTTCTCAGCCGTTTCTTCCTTTCTGTCTGCGTTCGACGAACTGCCTTCTAAGTTTGACGAACACGCCAACTCTCAGTTGTTTCTTCCTTTCTGCCTGCGTTCGACGAACTTAGTCCTGCGTTCGACGAACACGCCAACTCTCAGCTGTTTCTTCCTTTCTTCCTGTGTTCGATGAACTTAGTCCTGCGTTCGACGAACGGCACTCTGCGTTCGACGAACACACTAATTCTCAGCGTTTGATGAACTTATCAGCTGAGGCATCTATGATACGCTAGAGTTTAACTTTTTAGAAAAGCTCTTTCTTTCTTTGGGTTTTAACCTTAGGCTGACGTTTTCGAAGAGTCCTGCGAGTAATTCTACTTCGAGGAATTACCCGTTATCCTATCGAAAGATAGAAGTAACGGTCTTTTCCTCTTTCGAAATATCGAGGATTACTCTTTGGCCGCGTCGCCAAAGGCTAAGTAGAAAGGATTTGAAAGGCTTATGTTTGAAATGAAAGTTGAAAGCTTTTTGAATATGTTGTTGCAACAATTTTGTGAGTTGTTGCAACAATTCTTTAAGAGATCGTTTTAAAACTTCTTTTGCCTTGAGCTAGTTCCAACAACCAAAGAGTTGTTGCAACAATTTTTTAAGTGTTTAAAAGAGAGTTTTAAAAATTGCTTTGGAGAGAAAGCTTTTGGGTTTATATAATTATCCGGACTAAAATCAATAAAGGCAAGTGGACCTTATCGATAGTAGTATAGGATATTTCTTTTGAAATATCAAGGTCGTATTTTTCCAAGGTCGTATCGATTATTTCTACTTCTTAGGAGCGCGCTATTATTTTATCGAAAAGAGTTTTGAATTGATTTTTATAATTTTATCGAAAAACTAATGACAAAAATTAAGGTTGGCGTGCGTTTAACGATAATTGCGATAAAAAGCGAGAAAGCACGAAAACGTTAATTTAGAAAGTAGTTTTGCTTAGATTTTTTAGAGTTTTATAAAGCGATAATGATAACTACGGCGATTTTAAGTGATTGAGCGGTTAGCGGAATTAGCAAAAAGCAATTATATTAAAAACAAAAGACGCACTAATTGAAAACGCACACACTCTACGAAATTAAAATGAAAGCGGTAAATTGCAGAAATTAAAGAAATGCAATCCCTACCCAAATAGGTAGAGGGGAAATAAATGCGTGAGCGAGTCCTATCCAAATAGATAGGCGGGAAATAAATGCGTGACAAGTCCTATCCAAATGGATAGGCGGGAAATAAATGTGTGACAAGTCCTATCCAAATGGATAGGCGGGAAATAAATGCGTGACAAGTCCTATCCAAATGGATAGGCGGGAAATAAATGCGTGACAGAAATAAAAGCTATTGAATTACAAAAAAGGCGCAAAATTTATCCTCCTACACACACACACCCTTACTTGAAATGAAATCTAAGTTAAAAGAAAACAAAAATCTATACTCATACACTCACACACCCTTACTAAAAATGAAATCTAAGTTAAAAAAAACAAAATCTATACTAGAACACACACACACACTTACTTTAATAAAAACTACAAAAGCACTAAAGACTAAAAAGAAAAATTAAAATACAAAAAAGAGAAAAATTAACATAAACTCATACACTCACACACACAAATTATGAAACCATCTAAAAATTACAAAAAAGCTAAAAACATGAAAATTAGCCTCATACACACACACCCAAATTAAAATGGACAACTAATTATAATAACAAAAATTACAAAAACTAAAAAAAAGAGAAAGAAAGAAGAAAGAAAGAAAGAACACACACACACTTTAACCAAAACAAAGATGAGAGAATTACAAAGAAGCAAATCTATTTTATTTCCAACTTAAAAGATGTTACAAAACAAGAGAGAGAAAATACAAAAAGAGAGCTAAAACATGAAAACAGCAAAAATTGGTCCACAATCTTAAGAAAAGGTCTCAAAATTCTGAACCCTTAGACTCAGCTGAATCTGGCTATTTATAGGAAAAATTTTGGAATTACACGCCCTCGGACACGGGCGTGTCTGAGGGCGTGACACGGCTTGGGGTACGAATAGCCAGAACAGCTGGATCCAGGCAGGCATCTGGAAGGCTTGACCGGCGACTTGGAAGTACACGGGCGTGACCATTGTACACGGCCTGGGTCACGGGCGTGACCTAGGTCGGCTGACTGGAGCTTGAACTGGGCGTGACACCTGGCGTGTCCTTTGTTCTTCTGGAAGGAATTGAGGGTCACGGGCGTGTCTGAAATGTCACGGCCGTGACTTTGATTTTTTGGATGAAATGCTTCAAGTGGCTGGAATCTGGGATGGATATCCAACACGGGCGTGACCAAGTACACGGCCTCGGTCACGGGCGTGACCGAGGGCGTGACTTGATGTTTGAGGTGGAAAAAGAACAGAGAGAAGAAAATGTTAGGGATTAGTGAACACGCCCTTGGACACGGGCGTGACCAAGGGCGTGACTTAACAAAATTACAGAAACTTTACAAAATGAAAATAAAACTAAGTTAAAAATAAAAATAACAAAAATAAACATTTTATTCATTAATTTACATATATTATTTAGAAATCTAATTAAAATTATACTAAAAATTATATAGAAAAATGCGTATATTTACTATTCATCAAACACCCCCATACTTAAGCTTTTGCTATTCCAGAGCAAAAGTAAGGGATACCTATAAGACGTTTAATAAAATTTCTAATTTACTAAAGTTTTTATTAAATCAAAAGTAAGATCGAAATAAATTTAGGGTATTTAAAGAGGTAAGTCCAAAACTATGAAAGTAATTTAAAAAGAGCGAAAAATTTTTAGCGAGACTTCTAAAGTTAGCTAAATAGCGTCGATTATTGCAGTCTTTGGTACCATTTAATTAGAATGAAATTATATAAAACTTTAACTTTTTTAAGAAAGTTTTTAAGAATAAATAAAGCCTACTAATTATGCTCTCCCGAACTTTTTTAAATTAAAATCTAGGTACAATTTTATTGGCTAAGGGGTAGGGGAAAAAGGTAGCCTTGGCAAAAAGAAGAGTGCTTGGATTTAGGGGTGATGGATTGTATCCTCTCACCCCACCTTTTTGGTGGCTTTGCTAAGATTCCCAGCGTTGGTTTACGCGGGATAATTGAAATCTTTTCTAAACTTAACCCAATGCCCGTGTTTACGGAATTATTAATTTTTATTCCCATTGACACGGGATTTCTTTTAACAATATTGGGTGCCTGTGCTTACGAAATCTCTTTATTCCCATTGACACAGGATTTCTTTTAAAACTCCTACTTTTATTATTTTTATGCCAAGCTAAGGGGTGTTTATAAGGGGGGTTTCAAGAGAAATTCTAGATTAATAAAAAAAGATTTTTGAGAGCAAGTTTAGTAGATTAAAAACATTCCCAAAGTTTCACAAGTTTAGAGTTAGAATAATTGAATCTAAAGATGGTTTGTCAATATAATACAAAAAGGAATCTATTTAGGGTAAACCCGAGGTAGTGCTAAAAATTCTGTTCTCAAATTAAATTAAGATCGCAAGATTTTCTTTACTACTGAAAATTCCTCGATTTAAATTTTTCAAACTATGAAATAAATAAAATTGTTTTAGCAAATCAAAAATAATGAAAAACGCTTAAAGATAAAACTAACCTAGCCTTGGAAATAACAAAAAGCTAAGTAGGGGATTTATTTTATTTTTGGGTTTTTTAATAAGTTTTTCAAATATATATTTTTTTTTGAAGTTTTTAAGATATGATATTTTGGGATTTTTGATTTTCTTTATAACAAAATGCATATATAAATACTAAAAAAAACAAAGAAAGAAGAAAATTAAGAAAAGTAAAAATACATACAAAATATTTTTGATTTTTTCTAAAAAAAATTTTTACATCATATATTGTTTTGATTTTTTAATTTTGTTAAAAATATGTACAATAATAAAAAGGGAAAAAGAGAAAAGAGAGAATGAAAAACATTTTTGGTGTTATGACAAAATGAATTTTGTTATAACAAATTTTTAAGTACATTTTTCATCATTTTTTTGGATTTTGATTTATTATTATAAATAAGGATTTTTATATACAAATAAAAGACATAAACATAAAACATTTATATAAAATTTTTTTTTTTTTTTTTTCTAAGTTAATTAATGATTTTTTTGGATTTTTCATTTGATTTCCTATTTACATATTAAATTGTTTTTACAAAAAGAAAAGAAAAATGAAAAGAGGGACAAAGATGTTGCAACATAATTTTCTTATGTCATAACAAATTTTGTTATGTTATAACAAATAAGTTTTATGTTGTAACAAATTTTTCATATAAAATTTTTTTGTTTTTTCTAATATGGGAGGGGCAAAAATAATTACAAAAAGAGGGAAAACACGCCCCCATACTTAAAGCCAACATTGTCCTCAATGTTGAAGTTAAGTGTGAGGAACGAAAATATTTACAAAAAAAAGTGAAGATTTAATTACAAGACAGAAAAAATATATACAAGAATAGTTACAAATAAAAAGGAACTCCACGAATATATACAAAATTGTTTTTTGGTTTGTTTTAGTTTTCCGAAATGTACAAAACACGAATAAAATATGTATAAAAGAAGTTAAAAGTATATATGTGATCATATTTTTTTTGGGTATGATAAAAATAAATTTTTATCATCATTTTTATTTTATTATTTATGTTATATTATTTTTATTTTTATTTTAATTTTGAAATATGCATGTTTTAAAATATATCAAAATTTTAAGAAAGATAAAATAAAGTAAATAAAGAAAAAGATTTAAGATAAAAAGCAAGGAAGAAATAAGAGAAATAAAAAGGTAAAAGCAACGGGGTTTTCTCGTTTCGAAATATCGACAAAAATCCCCTCTCGGGTCTGTCGAGTAATCCTACTTTGAGAAACTTCCTATTGTCCTATCTTAAAATTCCCAAAATTCTTTTTGATTTTTGTTTTAAAGTTTTTGCATTATTTTATTTTCTTTTGTTTCCTTTTTAAAAAAGAATGATAATTTAAAATATGCATAGTTATTAATAATATTTGTCATTTTGTTTTATTATAATTATTTATTATTATTATTATTTATTATTATTTATTATTATTATTAATTATATTTTTGTTTAAGTTTTTTAAGTTTTTTTTTTTTTTAAATGAAAATTTATTTCATCATTTTTTTTTAAATAAGAACAATAAAAGAGCGTAATTGGATAAATATGGGGGTGCCTCCCACGAGCGCTTTGTTTACCGTCTCGTAGCTTGACGCGTTGGCGGGGTACGATCTTTTTAGAGGTGGGGGAGGGGTATGGAATTTAGCTTCCCTCCCAGTTGATCCCCCGCGTGGTAGAGTTTTAGTCGGTGACCGTTAACTTTTAAGTCACCTTTTTCCGGGTGGGTGATAAGGACGGTCCCGTATGGCCAAACCTCTTTCACTTGAAAGGGGCCGGACCAGCGGGATTTTAGTTTCCCCGGAAAAAGATGAAGACGTGAATTATATAGGAGGACGAGATCGCCCGGCGCAAATGATTTTGGAAATTTAATTTTTCGGTCGTGGTAAAATTTCGAGCGTTCCTTATAAAATTTATTACTCTCGTAGGCATTCGCACGCCATTCATCGAGTTCGTTTAATTGGAATTTCCGGTTTTCGGCGGTTAAATTATGATCGAGATTTAAAAGTTTTAACGCCCAAAAAGCGCGGTGCTCTAATTCTACGGGCAAATGGCACGCCTTGCCGTAGACTAATCGATAAGGCGTACAACCGATTGCGGTCTTGTACGTTGTACGATATGCCCACAGCGCGTCGTCTAATTTAATCGCCCAATCCTTCCTATTTATTGAAACGGTTTTTTCTAATATGCGTTTAATTTCTCGATTTACTACCTCCACTTGGCCGCTCGTTTGGGGGTGATAGGCGGTGGCGAGCTTATGCGTAACGCCATATTTGGTTAATGTTTTTGCAAACTAGGCGTTGCAAAAGTGCGTACCCTTATCACTAACTATCGCACGGGGCGTACCGAAGCGAGAAAATAATTTTTTAAGAAATTTGACGACGACTCTCGCATCGTTGGTGGGGAGAGCTTGCGCTTCCGCCCACCTAGATACGTAGTCGACCGCCACTAAAATGTAGCGATTTGTATATGAAGGAGGTAGGGGGCCTATGAAATCTATGCCCCATAAATCGAAAATCTCGCATTCTAAATAAAAATTTTGGGGCATCTCGTCGCGACGAGAGATGTTACCCGACCGTTGACAGCTATCGCATGCGCTCACAAAAGTGTGAGCGTCTTTGAAGAGAGCGGGCCAATAAAAGCCCGCCTCCAGCGCCTTCTGCGCGGTCCGGTTGGCTCGATAATGCCCCCCGGCCGGCCCTTCGTGGCAGTGCCGCAAAATTTGCGCACCCTCCTCGCTCGAAACGCATCTCCGCACGACTTGGTCTGCGCAGACGCGAAATAAGAAAGGGTCCTCCCAAAAGTAATTTTTCAAATCAGAAAAGAATTTCTTCTTTTGCTGTTTTGAAAAGTCTTTCGGGAGCACCCGCGCAACTAAATAGTTGGCGTAGTCTGCGAACCAAGGTGAGGGAGAAGTTTTTAAATTATTTAAAACTAAAAGACGCTCCTCGGGAAATTGATCATCGATTTTCGGTTCGAAGAGCGCTTCCGCGATTGGGTGTTCTAAACGAGAAAGGTGGTCGGCCGCTAAATTCTCGGCCCCCTTCTTATCCCGGATCTCTAAATCGAATTCTTGTAATAGGAGGATCCATCGAAGAAGGCGGGGCTTAGCGTCCATTTTTTCTAATAAATATTTAAGTGCGGAGTGGTCGGTAAATATTATAATTTTAGAAAGCGTGACGTAGGGCCTAAACTTATCTATGGCGAAGACGACGGCAAGGAGTTCCTTTTCCGTTGTCGTGTAATTAGCCTGTGCGGCCGTGAGCGTGCGGGACGCGTAGTAGATAGGATGAAAATATTTATTTACGCGTTGGCCTAATACGGCCCCTACCGCTATATCGCTCGCGTCGCACATAATCTCAAACGGAAGGGTCCAATCGGGCGCCACCAGAATGGGAGAATGGATAAGTTTATTTTTTATGGCATTGAATGCCTCTACGCACGCGCTATCAAAAATGAATGGAGATTCTTTCTCCAGGAGGTGGGTTAGCGGTTTTGTTATTTTGGAAAAATTTTGAATAAACCGCCTATAGAAACCCGCGTGGCCAAGAAAACTACGAATTGATTTTATATTTGAGGGCGCGGGGAGTTTTTCAATTATTTCGACCTTGGCCTTGTCGACCTCCATCCCTCTTTCAGAAATTTTGTGGCCGAGAACTAAGCCTTCTCGAACCATGAAATTACACTTTTCCCAGTTTAAAACCAGGTTCGTGTCTTCGCATCGTTGGAGGACTCGATCTAAATTTTGGAGGCAGTTTTGGAAGGAGCTTCCAAAAACCGAGAAGTCATCCATAAAGACTTCCATAATATCCTCTACGAGCTCTCCAAATATCGCTACCATACATCGTTGAAATGTAGCTGGCGCGTTGCAGAGGCCGAATGGCATCCTTCGGTACGCGAAGGTACCGAAGGGGCACGTAAAGGTTGTTTTCTCCTGATCTTCGGGGGAGATTGGAATTTGTAAAAATCCTGATAGACCGTCGAGAAAACAATAATAAGGATGACCCGATAGTCGCTCCAAAATTTGATCGATAAACGGTAACGGAAAGTGGTCTTTGCGGGTGGCATCATTTAATTTTCGGTAATCGATGCACACCCTCCAACCCGTAACAGTACGGGTTGGAATTAATTCGTTATGTTGATTTGCCACTACCGTTAGACCGCCCTTTTTAGGCACGACATGAATGGGACTAACCCACGTGCTGTCGGATATAGGGTAGATAATCCCGGCATCCATTAATTTTATTACTTCAGCCTTAACGACCTCCCGCATATTTGGGTTTAGTCGTCGCTGAGGCTGGATGGTTTTGCGGGAATTATCTTCTAAGAAGATTTTGTGCGTGCAAAAAGAGGGATTTATCCCCCTAATATCGGAAATCTGCCATGCAATTGCATGGCGATGCGTGGACAAAACTTTAACTAATTCGGAGGTTTCCGAATCGGTTAAAGAAGACGAAATAATAACCGGGAGTTTTAAGTCCGCGGCGAGAAAAGCGTATTTTAAATGGTCGGGGAGTGGCTTAAGCTCCAAGACCGGGGGTTCTTCGTAAGAAGTTGTTATTTTTAAACCTTTAGAATTAAAAGATTCGAAAGGCGAATCTGGCGGTAGCTCGTCCAAAGGGGCGAGGTCCGCCAAATCCGGATCGTCTAAAGTTAAAGCGAGTAATTCTGCAAGCGAAGAACATTCATCCTCGAACGCGGATTCTAAGTGAAAGCAGGAATCATCGTTCGATAAAGAATTTCGCATCGAGGGATTAATAAGAAGGGTAACTTCGTCGTCCCCTACCCGAAGGAGGAGGCGACCGTTACTCACATCAATTAATGCGCGGGAGGTCGCGAGGAAAGGGCGACCGAGGATAATTGGCACCTCGGCGTCCTCCTCGATGTCGAGGATGACGAAGTCTACCGGGAAGATAAACTTGTCAACCTTGACCAGAACGTCCTCCACTACCCCGATAGGATATTTTATCGAGCGATCCGCGAGTTGGATGCTCATTTTTATTGGGGCGGGAACACACAAATCTAGTTTTTTAAAGAGGGAGAAGGGCATCAAATTGATGCTCGCTCCCAGGTCCGCTAGGGCGTACTTTATTAATAAATTGCCGAATAGGCACGGGATGGAAAACCTTCCCGGGTCGTTTAGTTTTGGCGGCAATTTATTAAGTAGGACCGCCGAGCATTCCGCATTTAAGGAAACACGCGAAATACCCTCGAGCTTCTTTTTATTAGAAAGGAGCTCCTTAAGGTATTTCGCGTATTTCGGCATCTGAGAGAGTGCCTCGCAGAAGGGGATGTTAATTTGAATTTGTTTAAATATTTGTAAAAACTTTTTGTAATGTTCGTCCTCCTTCTCTTTATTAAATTTTGCGGGGTACGGAATTTGCGGGCTCGAGACGCCCGGCGCTAATATTTTTTCCGTATCTACTAAAATAAAAGATGAGGGTGCAGGGGTCGGAGGCGAAACAGTTACCTGATGCTCAACCCGCAATGGGGAGTCGACCTCCTTGCCGTTGCGTAAGGTAATGGCGTGGGCATTTTCACGCGGGTTCTGCTCCGAGTTCCCAGGTAGCTCCAAGTGGCCGCTCGGAGACCATTTTTGCAAGCTGTCCAACCTGCATTTCTAAATTTTTTAGCGATCCGGTTATATTCCGGATATTTGCGTCGTTGGAAGCCATGTATTTTGCAAAAATCTCCTCGAGCGGAGAAGGTTTTGGAGGAGGAGGCGCAAAACCCTGCTGAAATCCTTGGGGATATCCATGCGGAAATCCTTGCGGGATCGCAGGTGGAGGGCGTTGCGCATTATTAGGGTTACTCCAGGAGAAGTTTGGGTGGCTCCTCCAACCCGGGTTATAGTTATTACTATATGGGTTGAAGGGCGCCTGCACTTGATTGCCCACGTAATCCACCGATTCCTCGCTTAAATTATTGTTATTATTAATATTATTATTAATATTATTATTATTATTAAGATTATTAAAATTATTATTATTATTATTATTATTTGGATTATTAAAATTATTATTATTATTATTATTAGGATTATTAGCCCAAGCGGGAGTGGAGGAGGAAGCAGTCATCTCCGCCACTTGCTTACTTAGCCGCTCTACCTGCGAGGCTAAGTGAGTAGTGGCATCCACTTCGAAAATACCAGCCGGTTTAAGAGGACGCGACCTTGGCACATTCCATTGGTACGCGTTCATGGCCATTTCTTCGATCAGAGCTTGAGCGGCCTCCGGGGTTTTCTTGTTTAACGTTCCCCCGGCGGCTGCGTCGATCATCTGTCTCGTTGAGAAATTCAAGCTGTTATAGAACGTTTGTACCTGAAGCCAAGTTGGTAGCGCGTGATGAGGACACCTACGCAAATATTCTTTAAAACGTTCTCAAGTCTCGTAGAGAGACTCGGAATCGAATTGAATGAAGGATGCGATATCGGTGCGTTATTTAGCGGTTTTTGACGGAGGAAAATATTTAGTTAGAAAATTCTCCGTCAATTCGGCCCACGTGGTTATGGACCCTCTCGGAAGAGAAGTCAACCACGATTTCGCCTTTGACCGCAGGGAAAAGGGAAATAAGCGCAAGCGAATGGCGTCATCGCTGACGCCATTAATCTTGAAGGTGTCGCAAATTTCTAAAAAATTATTAAGGTGTTGGTTTGGGTCCTCATCTGGCAAACCGTCGAACTGAATCGACTGTTGTACCATTTGGATTATACTGGATTCGATTTCGAAATTATTATTAGCTACCGCAGGGCGGGTGACGCTCGATCATGTATCCTCTAAATTTGGCCTAGCATAATAGGCCATGGTCCGCTGTGGGGCCGCATTTAGATTAGGATCGCCCATCACGCCTATATGTATATCGCTGACGGATTCTTCGGGATCTATTTGTAGATTTTGATTACGAGATCGGCGGCGCTCGAGAAGCGTGCGCTCGATTTCGGGATCAAAAGGTAATATTGGATTATCCGAAGATTCTCCTCGGGTCATACACTATTCTTTAATTAATTTTTTGGAAGAAAGAGTTTTCTTGTTTTTCTTTTTATAGATTATATTTTTTTTCGATGTTTTTGTTTTGGAAATATTTTTACAAAGAAGAAAAAGAAGAAAAGAAAGAAAGAGGGGAAAATATTTTTTTTTTTTTCTTTTCGTAAGTAGAAAATATCGCAATATATATATTTTTTTTGGGTAATTTTTAAGGTTTTGTTTTGTTTGGTTTTATATGAACATATATATGTATGTTTGTAAATATATATACAAAAGGTTTATAATTGCAAAAGGTTTTAAACTTTGCAAATATGTGTTTATAAGAGGGAAAGTAAAAAAGAAAAGAGATATATCAATATTTTTTGAAGATTTAGTATTTTCCTTTTTCTTAGATAGGTTTTTTTTCTTAATTAATTTTTTGTTTTTAAGATGAAAGTAAAATATATAATTGATAGAGAGGTGAAATATAAGATAAAATTAATAGCGTTTCCTATTTCAAAATAACGATACAAGTCCCCGGCAATGGCGCCAAAAACTTGATACGCTAGAGTTTAACTTTTTAGAAAAGCTCTTTCTTTCTTTGGGTTTTAACCTTAGGCGGACGTTTTCGAAGAGTCCTGCGAGTAATTCTACTTCGAGGAATTACCCGTTATCCTATCGAAAGATAGAAGTAACGGCCTTTTCCTCTTTCGAAATATCGAGGA
This sequence comes from Dactylorhiza incarnata, assembly GCA_033032865.1. Taxonomy (NCBI): domain Eukaryota; kingdom Viridiplantae; phylum Streptophyta; class Magnoliopsida; order Asparagales; family Orchidaceae; genus Dactylorhiza; species Dactylorhiza incarnata. Next base: position 13,207,459 of record JAWHQI010000015.1, read on the forward strand.
TTACTCTTTGGCCGCGTCGCCAAAGGCTAAGTAGAAAGGATTTGAAAGGCTTATGTTTGAAATGAAAGTTGAAAGCTTTTTGAATATGTTGTTGCAACAATTTTGTGAGTTGTTGCAACAATTCTTTAAGAGATCGTTTTAAAACTTCTTTTGCCTTGAGCTAGTTCCAACAACCAAAGAGTTGTTGCAACAATTTTTTAAGTGTTTAAAAGAGAGTTTTAAAAATTGCTTTGGAGAGAAAGCTTTTGGGTTTATATAATTATCCGGACTAAAATCAATAAAGGCAAGTGGACCTTATCGATAGTAGTATAGGATATTTCTTTTGAAATATCAAGGTCGTATTTTTCCAAGGTCGTATCGATTATTTCTACTTCTTAGGAGAGCGCTATTATTTTATCGAAAAGAGTTTTGAATTGATTTTTATAATTTTATAGAAAAACTAATGACAAAAATTAAGGTTGGCGTGCGTTTAACGATAATTGCGATAAAAAGCGAGAAAGCACGAAAACGTTAATTTATAAAGTAGTTTTGCTTAGATTTTTTAGAGTTTTATAAAGCGATAATGATAACTACGGCGATTTTAAGTGATTGAGCGGTTAGGGGAATTAGCAAAAAGCAATTATATTAAAAACAAAAGACGCACTAATTGAAAACGCACACACTCTACGAAATTAAAATGAAAGCGGTAAATTGCAGAAATTAAAGAAATGCAATCCCTACCCAAATAGGTAGAGGGGAAATAAATGCGTGAGCGAGTCCTATCCAAATAGATAGGCGGGAAATAAATGCGTGACAAGTCCTATCCAAATGGATAGGTGGGAAATAAATGCGTGACAAGTCCTATCCAAATGGATAGGCGGGAAATAAATGCGTGACAAGTCCTATCCAAATGGATAGGCGGGAAATAAATGCGTGACAGAAATAAAAGCTATTGAATTACAAAAAAGGCGCAAAATTTATCCTCCTACACACACACACCCTTACTTGAAATGAAATCTAAGTTAAAAGAAAACAAAAATCTATACTCATACACTCACACACCCTTACTAAAAATGAAATCTAAGTTAAAATAAAACAAAATCTATACTAGAACACACACACACTTACTTTAATAAAAACTACAAAAGCACTAAAGACTAAAAAGAAAAATTAAAATACAAAAAAGAGAAAAATTAACCTAAACTCATACACTCACACACACAAATTATGAAACCATCTAAAAATTACAAAAAAGCTAAAAACATGAAAATTAGCCTCATACACACACACCCAAATTAAAATGGACAACTAATTATAATAACAAAAATTACAAAAACTTAAAAAAAAAGAGAAAGAAAGAAGAAAGAAAGAGAGAACACACACACACTTTAACCAAAACAAAGATGAGAGAATTACAAAGAAGCAAATCTATTTTATTTCCAACTTAAAAGAGGTTACAAAACAAGAGAGAGAAAATCCAAAAAGAGAGCTAAAACATGAAAACAGCAAAAATTGGTCCACAATCTTAAGAAAAGGTCTCAAAATTCTGAACCCTTAGACTCAGCTGAATCTGGCTATTTATAGGAAAAATTTTGGAATTACACGCCCTCGGACACGGGCGTGTCTAAGGGCGTGACACGGCTTAGGGTGCGAATAGCCAGAACAGCTGGATCCAGGCAGGCATCTGGAAGGCTTGACCGGCGACTTGGAAGTACACGGGCGTGACCATTGTACACGGCCTGGGTCACGGGCGTGACCTAGGTTGGCTGGCTGGAGCTTGAACTGGGCGTGACACCTGGCGTGTCCTTTGTTCTTCTGGAAGGAATTGAGGGTCATGGGCGTGTCTGAAATGTCACGGCCGTGACTTTGATTTTTTGGATGAAATGCTTCAAGTGGCTAAAATCTGGGATGGATATCCAACACGGGCGTGACCAAGTACACGGCCTCGGTCACGGGCGTGACCGAGGGCGTGACTTTATGTTTTAGGTGGAAAAAGAACAGAGAGAAGAAAATGTTAGGGATTAGTGAACACGCCCTTGGACACGGGCGTGACCAAGGGCGTGACTTAACAAAATTACAGAAACTTTAGAAAATGAAAATAAAACTAAGTTAAAAACAAAAATAACAAAAACAAACATTTTATTCATTAATTTACATATATTATTTAGAAATCTAATTAAAATTATACTAAAAATTATATAGGAAAATGCGTATATTTACTATTCATCAATCTACTTCTCAGCGGATCCGCTGAGATGGCTCCTCGTCTCAGCAGTTCAGCTGAGACATTTCTTCATCAACTTAGGAGAAGATTTCTCCTAACCTTAGGTCTTGATTAACCCTTTCTCTTGAGTCACTTGTGCCTGTATATCCTACACAAGTATAGCTTTATCAAATACAATATGTCCTTAGCATTGTGATTGATGCCTCTTCAAATCAAGGTAATATTGAGGGCAATATTCCCAACAATCTCCCCCTATTTGAAGAAGGCAGAATATTCCCAATGATAAGGTACATTAACAGCAAAAGACATATCACAGAAATGATCTGTATAGCATGGGCCCTAACACCCTAAGCATTGGCCCTATCTAGCATTGGCCTATCCTAAGCATTGGCCCTATCTCCCCCTTTCTGGTTTCTTCAACTATTTATCCCTCTATGGTTTCTTCAACTATTTATCCCTCTATGGATTGGGAGGCAACATCTATAGATCCCTTTGGATCAACTTATAGGACAAACTATACACTCTTAGCATTTGCTATCTCCCCCTGAACTTATAGCCAACTCCCCCTCAATTTGAGCAGGAGTTAGCTCCCCCTTAATTGGAGCACGACTATTGATCTTATGATTTAAGGGAAACCTAAAACTCAGTTGATCCAGATTTTTCTGATTCAGCTGATCATCTTTCTTTAAAATCAATAGGAGAGAGATACTTACCTTGAGGAGGTAGTCCTCAATTGATGTTGAGTTCACAATGGTTGTGCACAATAGATGTGGCCACCTCTTTCTCTACCACCTCTTCAACCCTATTGTTTGCCTTCTCCACTGCAGGTTCTTGTCTTGGCATCTCTTCACAAGAGGGTAGAACTTCCATGGTGTCATTTACCCTGATGACCTCTTCTTCATTCTGAGCTTTTGCTCTTACAGCATCTGGGCTGTGCTCCCCCTCACTAGCACACCCATCTTCTTCTCCATAGAGATAGCAATGCTCCCACTCACTTAGGGCATACACATGTGGAGAAATCTGCAGCAATGAATTCTGACTCAGCTGTGGATATGGCCACAATGGTCTGCTTATTGCTGCACCCTGATAACAACCTCCTTCCTGTCATGTGTCTTTAGCACCCACTGTCCAAGTACCAAATTTGGTTGAGTTTGGTACTTGGACTAATCTGCAAAATGTTTAGTTATCCTTAGGAGCCCAATTAGCTTTGGGTCCTAGGAACATGTTAGTTTGATAAGATACTCTCGCACTAGCTACACTCCTAGCAGGAAAGCTCTTCTTTGCAATAGGTACAATGGGATTGTACCAACAATCTATGGCAAAGTGTCCCACCTTGCCACAGCACCAACAATCATGAATATTGTATCTCCTTTTCTGAACATTTTTCTGAATTGGTACAGCACTGTGCACATGTTCAGCAGAAGAGACTGCAGCATTCTTCCTATTTCTTTCAGCAATAACCTGACTGAAGGATAATCTATGGACAGTCTTGCTGCTCTTTGTCCTAATGGCCTCAGCTTGTTTTGGCTTGGCAGCCATACAAGATCTGATGGAATCAGACACTGAGCAGCAGGCCTTGTCAACAGATTTGACAGCAATCATGCTTTTTGCTGAAGCTGATTTGGAAGTGCTTGCATCCATATTCTTGACTGAAGGTGCTGAAGCACCAAACACGAATGGTCCAGATTGGGCCATTTGTATTTCCTCATGGGGAGCTTTCATTGCACTCAATCACATGCCCTTTCTTTCTTTATAGGATGGAGTATTTTCCATCCTATAAGAGCTTCCATTCCTCCAGTGACCACTAATGATTTCATGGTCATACCTGTTGGAAGAAAGCAATTCCCTTTGAGAGGTGGAATGAGGCTTAGCCTTACCCCTGCTCTTTTCTCCACTCCCTTCTCTTGTCTCCATCTTATTGATACCTGGTCCTCTTCTGTGGGATTGAGAGGAGAAGGAGTCAATAATGGGTATCACAGTTTTAGGCTTGGAGAATTGAGCCACAAGGCTTCTTTCCTTCACAAGCTTCTCCTCAAGATCCTTGATGATCTTGTCCTTCAGGAAAATAGTGCTCAATTGAGCACTTGTCATACCCTTTAAATGACCTATTTGTCTACTCATCTGGGCCACCAAGGAGGTAGGTCCAGTGTAGTCACCTTCAGTCTTCTTAAGGGAGGCAATTTCCTGGGCTTGCCTCTTGGCAAGCTTCTTGCTCTCTTTCAGAGCAATAACCAAGGCATCATATTTGTCAATCAATTGATTGACATCTACCTCAGCTTCTGAAACACTTCCATCATGTGATGGTTGAGCTTCAGATTCTTGACATACATCATGATCAGAAATAGAAGTGGAATGGATTGATACCTGATCATTGTCAGACATATTCTGACTGCCTTGCTCATCAGTGAGGGCCATAAGGCCTAGCTGAACACAGTCTTCTTCATCCACCTCTTTATCACTATCTGAGTGTGATAGAGGGGCCCTGATTCCAACCTTTATAGCTGGGTAATCTTCATCTTCTTCTGCTACAAATTCTTCAACAGCAACCAGCCCAATAAGGGCTTCTTCCTTTTCAGATTCAGATGAGCTGGAGTCTGATTCACTCCATCTCCTTTCCTTCTTAGCTAGAAAGGATTTTTCTCCTTTCTTTCCCTTTGGCTGATGACCCTTCTTCTCATCCTTCTCTTTTCTCTTGACTGGGCAGTCAGTAATAACATGCCCTGGCTTGCTGCAGCAATATCAGACAACTTTAGAGGAATTAAATTTAGAGTTAGAGCCATACCTGCCATTCCTGGAGTGATGCTTTGACTCCTTGCTATCCTCATTTTTGAGATATGAGGAAGAGGGCTTGTTCTTCCATTGCCTCCTCTTCATCATCTTCTTGAATTGCCTCAAGAAGGCAGAAAACTTTTCATTAGAGGAAGAGCTATCAGAAGTGTTGGTTTCTGATTCAGCACTTCTCCTTTGAGGAGACATCAACCTGCCCTTGCTCTTCTTTGAGCTATCAGCTTTGAGAGCTACTGAATTCTCCCTTGCTTGAGCCCATGAAGAGGTGTCCTCTTCCTTCCTTGCAGACAGCTGCATCTCATAGGAGAGCAGCTTCCCAAACAGTGTGTGAGTTGGGGTCTCACCAAGCTTTGCGCCTTCCCTGATTGCACAGATTTTTGTGTCCCAATCCCTAGTTAGAGATCTAAGGAACTTGTCATTCAGCTCATAATCTTTGAATGCCCTCTCATAGGTTCTCAGCTCATTGACTATTTTGAAGAACCTCTCGTAGCACAAGGATATGTTTTCCTGGGCAAGCTGCCTGAAGGCTTCATATTCTTGGTTAAGGAGTGATTTTCTATCATCCCTTACTTCAGCTGTCCCTTCCATATATACAACCAATGTGTCCCACATTTCCTTGGCAGTTATGCAGTGTACCAAGTTCTGAAATGTAGTGTCATCAATTGCATTAACAATTATGTTATGGGCCCTTTTGTCCATTGTGTACAGTGCAATTTCATCATTGGTCAGCTCAGAAAATATCTTGAGTACTTTTTTAGTAGGATCAATAGTGGAGGTCTTCTCAAAGGTATAAGGACCATTTTTGACAGTTACATAGATCCTTGGGTCTGAGGCTTCCATGAACAACCTCACCATTAGCTTCCATATGCCAAAGTTTTCTTTGGAGCATATGGGCAACTTCATTGACCCCAACTCTTTCTTCATTCCACTGGAGGCCATCTGATTTTGAATCGGTAATACCTAATTGGGAACTGGTCAGACTGTTAAGTCCTTCTTGACCAACCTCCCTCTGATACCACTTGAAAGAATATTGGTATACTAACTAATTCACCTAGAGGGGGTGAATAGGTCTTTTGAGTTTTACTTGATAATTATGGCCTGTTAAAACTTTTCTAATTAGAGAATCAAGCAACACAGAAAGCGCACAAGTATGTATAGAGGTTCCTCAAGACAGGGTGTCTTGAGTAGTCCTCTTTCCCCCTCCACCTTTCTAACAATGTGTTAGACAAGGCCAACTCCTCCAATTCTCAGCTCCAAGAGCTTACAGCACAAGTTCCTCAATACTTCTCAGATCAAGGATGATCCTACGTCAGGACAAAGGTCCCTACAAATCGGAGCTATCACCAGCTCCTACCTCAGGCACTCCTTCCCTACAAACTCAGAGGAATCCACCTCCTACTACTCAGAACACCTCCTGTTCCTACCTCGGGCAACAAGCCTTACAACTCAGAGCTATCACCAGCTCCTACAATCTCAGGCAAACCAGCCCTACAAGCTCAGGCAAACTAGCCCTACAAACTCAGGCAAATGCCCTACAAACTCAGGCAAACCAGCCCTACAATCTCAGGCAACCCAGCCCTACAAGCTCAGGCAAACCGACCCTACACACTCAGGCAAATTCCCTACAAACTCAGGCAAAAAGCCTTACAGAAAAATATGTTTTTAGAAATATTCTACAGCAGAAATACTCTCCTGTAGATCCTGCACAGTTTGTGCTTTCCTCTAGCTGAAGATGTTGATAACAGCTACAACTTGATCTTCTTCTTCAATAGAAGGATGGAAGATCACCTTGCCCCTTCTGGTGGAGGAGCTATCTTCTTCTCTCTGTTTCTTCTTCTCTTTCAGTGAGCAGGAAGAAAAACGAGAGCAGCAGCCGTCAATGGCGGAAAAACAATTGTGCAAGCAATCGGCCGGGGTAAGAAAATACCCTAACTCTTTCTTTTATACTTCTTTTGTCTTCAACGGCTCTAATTTGGTCTCCCGAGAAGTATTGGAGAGATTGGTGGTCCCCTGTAGCTTTTCTGCAACTTGCCCTAGCCGCAGGTCCCGCCAACCTATTTATCTGTAGAGAAGGTCTGCGTTCGACGAACGCGCTACACTCTGCATTCGATGAACCCGCTGCATCCTGTGCTCGACGAACTTGCCAAACTCTGCGTTCGACGATCTGCCTTGTCTCTGTGTTCGACGATCTGCCTTGTCTCTGCGTTCGACGAATGGCACTCTGCGTTCGACGAACACGCCAAGTTCTCAGTTGTTTCTTCCTTTCTGTCTGTGTTCGACGAACTGCCTTCTGAGTTCGACGAACACGCCAACTCTCAGCTGTTTCTTCCTTTCTGCCTGCGTTCAACGAACTTAGTCCTGCGTTCGACAAACACGCCAACTCTCAATTGTTTCTTCCTTTCTGCCTGCGTTCGACGAACTTAGTCATGCGTTCGACGAACGGTACTCTGCATTCGACGAACACGCTTATTCTCAGCATTTGATGAACTTATCAGCTGAGACATCTTCTTCTCAGCGGATCCGCTGAGACAGCTCCTCATCTCAGCGGTTCAGCTGAGACATTTCTTCATCAACTTAGGAGAAGATTTCTCCTAACCTTAGGTCTTGATTAACCCTTTCTCTTGAGTCATTTGTGCCTGTATATCCTACACAAGTATAGCTTTATCAAATACAATATGTCCTAAGCATTTTGATTGATGCCTCTTCAAATCAAGGTAATATTGAGGGCAATATTCCCAACACCCCGTCAATCGCCATGGTTTGTTGTGGTGGTGGGAGGGTTCCTTCGGTCCCTGCCTCAACCTTTGGGGGTCGGGTCTCTCCCCCTGGAAGCTGCCCTCTCCTCGGTCAAACTTTCTTTCGGGATCCTCTATCTCCCCTCCCTGCTGCCTTGCCTCCGGCTCACTCAGCTTGGCCAACCTTTTTGCGAACTTCGGGTTGGCCTCCTCTCCCTCAATTTCTTCTGCCACGCTTTCCATCAATTCTTCGAAGGATAGGGGGCCTTCCGCTTCAAGCCCATCTTAAAGAACCCCTCCCGCATCCCCACTATGAAAGCAAGCTGGAGGGTGAACCCTGGCACCTCCTGGACTTGCAGGACCTCTTCCTGGAACCTGCCCACGTAACGAGCCAGTGAATCCCTTGGCTTTTGCCTAATCTTGAAAAATGCCTCGGCATCCTTCTTCCTCTTCTTCGACGTTAAGAAGCGCAACAGGAAACCTCAGCGCATATCCTCGAAGGCGTAGATATAGCCCACGGGGAGCTAGTGGAACCAATCCCTTGCCTTCTCCTTCAGAGTGGTGGCAAAGAGCCGACACTGGAAGGCATCTGACATAGGCCTGACTGAGACCATGCCCTCGAACCACTGCAAGTGCAGGACTAGGTCATCCTTGTCGGCGTAGTAAGACATCTCCGGCCCCCTGAACCCCCCTGGAACAGGGGCCGAGAGGGTCAGCTCACAAAAGGGGCTTCCCTCGCCTGCTCAGCCCCCTTTGGGGTGGGGAGAGTGGGGGACGAATGCCTCCCCGCTCTCCCCCCTTTGTGGCTGGGCGAGTAGGGGAAAGATACCTCCCCACTCGCCCCGTTGGGGCTGGGTGATGTGCAAATCTTAGCACACCGCTATAGGCGGTAGCAAGACTGCGGCACGAAACGGCAGTGTACCGATCGTTCAAGTAATATAAAATGGGAATGAATCCCCATGTATCGATCTCAAAGGAACACAGTAAGGTGGAGCTATCTATCGAGGAAGGACTTGAGATTGAAGTCCTTTAGGTCGGATGGATTGCGGAAACGGGGGATTTGGTTTGTGGAAAATAAAGGAAAATAACTAAAACTACTCCTATGCAATGTCGCTATGCAAAGCTTCACTAGGCGGGATGGAGACTACGTAGGCCTTGAGCGCGCTACTTTGGAAGGGCGGATGGACGAGTAGGCAAACGTAATGAGGGTCGCAAGCACCTCTTCAACAAGCACTCCACTAGCAATTGCTAGTGCGGCACACGAACGCGGCGGCGGAATGGAAATGGATGGCGGCGCACCTCATACACACATATAGATAAAAAGATGCATTCACATAGACATGAAATACTTAATAAAATAAGATCTATAGTGATCATCATCAAATAATGAAATATCTAGCTATTACAACACAAAATACAAAGAGAGAGTGAGAGCAAGTAAGAAATCGACCGAATCCGAAGTCTCGTTGAGGGTTCACGGTTGGAATCGCTGGGTTGTCAATCCGCGTCCAAGCTCGGTCCTCGACTGCATCCGGGGTAGAGAAGGCTGTCACTACCTTCCAATGGCCCATCTTCTTCGTCTCACGATCCGGTAGCACCACCTAGCTTCCTTCTCTTTGAATAATGGCGGATGAAGAGTTGGATCCTTCTCCTTGAAGCTCAAGGATGATGGAGGAGGCCTAGAGACAAGCCCTGATGGAGTGGTGGAAGGGGTACGGAGCTGGGATGTCCTTTGCGGCGGAAAAGGCGGAACAAGTACGATCCTTTGGCTAGGGCAGAGAACTGCGCTTTTATAGAAAACAGTCAGAAAATTGGTCACGCACGGTTGAACACACGACCGTGCGTAGACCGTGCGATATTAAGTATGAAGACTTGCGCAGGAAGATGACCTAGAGCGCCCGTGCGATTTACTCACGCACGGGCAAATCCGCCCGTGCGTCAAAACGCACAGGTAAATTCAGAAAAGCTGAGATCAAGGCTAAACAGGCTGATCGTGCGATTCCTTCACGCACAGGCAACTGCCCGTGCGTTAAAGTCGCACTATCAAAATCAGATCATCATTTTTACCCAGATGAAGGCGCACGACCACGTCTATCCGTGCGTCAATAAAAATGCACGACCGTGCGATTCATGCAGACATGAAAACTGGGCATAATTGATGATCTACCCACCTGCACAGCACCAAACATCAATCATACAGTTGGGAATACCCTTCCAGCTCAATCCAAATACATAAAAAGGGTTGGGGAACACCGTGTGCTTACCCCCAACAACATAGCGCGCAATTGCACACCAAAATGGGCCCAAAGAGTGCACTTTGTGAAGAAATGTGTTCAAGTGAAGTTTAAGCGATATTGAACTAAAAGTGAAGTGCAAATGCATGTAAACTAGCCCAGATGAGTCCAAATATGTGTATATAAATGGGACTCATCACACCCCCAGACTTACTCGTTTGCTCGTCCCGAGCAAACTATCTCCATTTTGAAGTAGAAAAATCATAAGCTGGCAAAGTAATTGAATATGCGAAGTACAATGTGAAGTCGCTTACACGCGCGCGTTGAAATTTCAGTAGAAAAACCTTTTAAACATGCGAAATAGATTAGAATTTTCTAGATTGGGTTTCTACTTATTATTGCTACTCATAATTTAAATCGTGGTGAATCCTTCAATCACGCATAGGGTGAAAGTAGCTCGATCACTAAGTGGAATATTGCCAGAGATCGAGGATCGGGACAAACTCCAAAGAAATCCATCAATGACGATGGCCATAAGCTTGCCCGTTCACACTCTCTCCATGGCACTAGTTACGTTCAGAGTGCGAATCAATAGGACTTTTAGGTTATGATTTAGGCTTAGGCTACGGTCCGGTAGACAATGATAAATGTGGGGGCTTAGCACACCTAACACAAATGAGCTCGCAATAAAAATACTATCCGGCAATAATGAAAAATGTGTACACCACACCCCCAGACTTAAACATGAAACTATGGGGTGTGTACACCACCTATTCCCAAATACATTGCTTTACACTTTTTTCATTTCTTTTCACATTTTTTTTCTTTTCTCCCCTTTTTTTTAAATTATAACTTTGCACATATAATAACAAACACAGCTATATTTTCAATAACGCATTCCCACCACAACCACAAATATACACAGCATCAACACCCAACTTTTAAATGCACAAATTGCTTGAGCTCAGAATTTGGTGTGCGATTATGATAGTCATTTTGGCTTTGGTGAATTGAAGGTGGAGCTGAATCAAATGGTAGGGATTAGGCACAAAGGGGCTAAGCAAGGATAGAGCGTTTAGGAATGGTGCAAAGGCTCAACCGGGTCAAATAATGGCCTATATCACACTCGCACAAATGAAATAACCTATACCCATGCTTCGAGAGTCGCTAGGGGCAAGTTCTTAGCCACCGAGAAAGAATATCCTTCCTCCTGACTCGATCAATACATCACTAGCGATCGTCTACACACGCACCTACACTATCGTCGGATTCAAATGGATTCACGAAATACGAGTAGAATAAACAGTATTCACGCAATTGGAAAATTATAAAACTAAATGCATGAGAAAAAGCTAATTCTACAAGAATTTCAACACGAGACGCGAGCACTCGACTAGGAGCACTGCTAGAGTCAACATGTTACTCTGCCACTCAATCCTATGCCAGCATCATGATCTTTCAATCACACAAAAAAATAATATTTACCCGAGACGCATAGACAAATAAGCGCGTGCTCAAGTGGGTGTTGTGATGTGCTGTGAAGATGAACAATACAAAATAAATGAGATTAATATACTTCTAGTATGCAAATGATATGTGCACGTGCAGTGGGTAACATATAGCGGCTCTCCCCCAGACTTAATCTAAACAATCCAACAAAAGATATGGCCATAAAATTCAAAATGAAGCTAAGGGAAGAGAGTACCCAATGCTCAGCAAGTGAGCATACCAGAAGACGCATGTAAACCAAGAAAAAGCTGCAGCATCTGCCAGAAGAATGACCTGCAGGGGTCAGCTCCGCAAAAACAAAAGAAAATACACAAACTAAAATAAAGTAAAACTAACTAAACAAACTAGATAAACTGAAATTGCAAGAAAAGTAAGATAACTACTGGGGTTATTGTCTTCCCAGCACGACTTATTCAAATTTAAACAGATCTAGCTATTGGGTCTATGAAAAGAAAAGTGCACAGGTAACTGTTCTAATTTGCATGTCGGTAGCGGGTACCGATACGGCAATAGAACAGTCGCGCCTCTACCCAAATATAAATAATACCTGCTCGTTACAGGTAGAGGGAATAAAAAGTAAGAAGAGGAGGAATCCTCACTCAACTCACCAAAACTATCCTTGCCCAACAAGGTATCATCTCCAGGGAGGAGGCAGGAGGAGAAAGCAATGAATGAGGCCTCCTCTATGGAGGAGGGATCAACCTCCTCATACGAGAGGATACAATCATCATTGACTTGAGCAAAATGCTCCAAGTCCTCCTGAAGTACCTGTGAAGACTCAACCCTCACAGGCTCAGATAGAGAAAGGGGATCAAGAAATAAACAAGAAGAAGAACATGAATAAAAATCAATCGAGGGAGTGATCCCGGTCTCACTCCCATCAGGTTGGGGAAGTAAAATAATGTTTGCATTGTCATCAATGCTACAAGGTTCAGCGGGATCAACAGTGGTCATGCCCAAGAGTTGGACTTCCTCCACCGGTGTTGAGGAAAGCTCCTCTTCACCTAGAAGTTTGTCCTCCTCCATAGGAGCAGGCATAAAACATAGATCGCCAGCATCATCCTGCGACACATCCTCAACAATGTCGTCAGAGACGAATGTAGTATGCACAACAGGGGGAGGAATAGTGCTTGGATAAATGTCAAGCACCGATTCCTCACAAAGAATTGAATCAACGCATGGTGATGTATGCACAGGGGAGATGGGCTCAGCCATGTCAGAGCCTAGATCAGCCACACATCTGGTGACTGTGTCCACGCCATACCCTTCAAAGCTTGAAGGTGAAATGGGCACATAACCAGATGTTGAAGGTGTGCTGCCAGAAGTAGGAGTCGGGACGATCCGGATATCCGGCTCGTCATCCTCGTCCATCTGACGAAGGAAAGCAGCACAATCCTTCAAGGCATGATCCATGCTCCGACAAAATGAGCACTGCCTTACAGGCTTCTTTGGCACAGCAGGTGCTGAAGCCAAAAAGAAGTATGACGGCGGAGGCTCGGTAGAATAGCCATAGGACTTATGCGCACCATATGGAGTACCAGACGAAGTCGGTGCTCCATATAATGAGCCTTGAGTGCTAGGGCTATTATCTCCCTTTGGACATCTATCACTAGCGTGAGAGATATCTCCACACTAACGGCAACGAATATTAAATGAAGCCCACATAGTGTGAAGATAAAATGATTCAAAATAAAAACACTATTGTGCAAAATACTAGACTTAACAAAAATTTACTAGAGCAACCTAATATAAACAGGAAAACAGAATAAGAAGAAATAAAGCAAAAGAATGCAATACACAAATGGAAGGGCTTCTTTCTCAGATTCTCCCTCTCCAGAAAACTCACACGACTGTGTTCCCCGGCAACGGCGCCAAAAACTTGATGCGCAAATCTTAGCACACCGTTATAGGCGGTAGCAAGACTGCGGCACGAAACGGCAGTGTACCGATCGTTCAAGTAATATAAAATGGGAATGAATCCCCAAGTATCGATCTCAAAGGAACACAGTAAGGTGGAGCTATCTATCGAGGAAGGACTTGAGATTGAAGTCCTTTAGGTCAGATGGATTGCGGAAACGGGGGATTTGGTTTGTGGAAAATAAAGGAAAATAACTAAAACTACTCCTATGTAATGTCGCTATGCAAAGCTTCGCTAGGCGGGATGGAGACTACATAGGCCTTGAGCGCGCAACTTCGGAAGGGCGGATGGACGAGTAGGCAAACGTAATGAGGGTCGCAAGCACCTCTTCAACAAGCACGCCACTAGCAATTGCTAGTGCGGCACACGAACGCGACGGCGGAATGGAAATGGATGGCGTCGCACCACATACACACATATAGATAAAAAGATGCATTCACATAGACATGAAATACTTTATAAAATAAGATCTATAGTGCTCATCATCAAATAATGAAAGATCTAGCTATTACAACACAAAATACAAAGAGAGAGAGAGAGAGAAAGTAAGAAATCGACCGAATCCGAAGTCTCGTTGAGGGTTCACGGTTGGAATCGCTGGGTTGTCAATCCGCGTCCAAGATCGGTCCTCGACTGCGTCCAGGGTAGAGAAGGCTGTCACTACCTTCCAATGGCCCGTCTTCTTCGTCTCACGATCGGGTAGCACCACCTAGCTTCCTTCTCTTTGAATAATGGCGGATGAAGAGCTGGATCCTTCTCCTTGAAGATCAAGGATGATGGAGGAGGCCTAGGGACAAGCCCTGATGGAGTGGTGGAAGGGGTACGGAGCTGGGATGTCCTTTGCGGCGGAAAAGGCGGAACAAGTACGATCCTTTGGCTAGGGCAGAGAACTGTGCTTCATAGAAAACAGTCAGAAAATTGGTCACTCACGGTCGAACGCACGACCGTGCGTAGACCGTGCGATATTAAGTATGAAGACTTGCGCAGGAAGACAACCTGGAGCGCCCGTGCGATTTACTCACGCACGGGCAAATCCGCCCGTGCGTCAAAACGCACGGGTAAATTCAGAAAAGTTGAGATCAAGGCTAAACAGGCTGATTGTGCGATTCCTTCACGCACGGGCAACTGCCCGTGCGTTAAAGTCGCACTATCAAAATCAGATCATCGTTTTCTACCCAGATGAAGGCGCACGACCACGTCTATCCGTGCATCAATAAAAACGCACGACCGTGCGATTCATGCAGACATGAAAACTGGGCATAATTGATGATCTACCCACCTGCACAGCACCAAACATCAATCATACAGCTAGGAATACCCTTCCAGCTCAATCCAAATACATAAAAAAGGGTTGGGGAACACCGTGTGCTTACCCCCAACAACATAGCGCGCAATTGCACACCAAAATGGGCCCAAAGAGTGCACTTTGTGAAGAAATGTGTTCAAGTGAAGTTTAACCGATAATGAACTAAAAGTGAAGTGCAAATGCATGAAAACTAGCCCAGATGAGTCCAAATATGTGTATATAAATGGGACTCATCACTGGGCGAGTGGGGGAAAGCTGCCTCCCCACTCGCCCCCTTGGTGCTGGGCGAGTGGTGGAAAGCTGCCTCCCCACTCACCCCCTTGGGGCTGGGCGAGTGGGGGAAAGCTGCCTCCCCACTCGCCCCCTTGGGGCTAGGCGAGTGGGGGAAGCTGCCTCCCCACTCGCCCCCTCTTTGGAAACCAGGCGAGTGGGGGCCGGATGCCTCCCCACTCGCCTCCGTTAGCACCTTCTTCCTAGATTGCTGGTCGGGAGTGCTCTCGCCCACCCGCTGGGTCGGGACCTCCGGACCGCCTCCTCTCTCACCTTCGCCTCTCAGGGCAAAAGCTAGCCGCAAGGTCTACAGGACCTCCTGCTTGAAATCTTCAAACATTTCCATCGTCACCATAGCCACCGGCGATTTTGAGTGGCCCGGGCCGGACCCTTCTCCTCCACCTCCATCCATAGAGCTCGGCATGAGATTTTCCATGCTGGTCACTCTCCACGCTCACCGCACCATAAATGTTGAAACCAAGACTTGGCCTCTATAGAGTTCGGGATCCCCACAAGAGGGGGTGACCTCACACTTACTTCTTTCAATGGAGAGCACTAGGCCGAAGACTTAGGAAACTAGGAACAAGACCAAGGGCTCAGCGAGGAGGTCCCCCAACACACCCGGAAGATCTTAGAGCGCTTCCCCTCCCAAGCCAATGCTGAGCTTGGGGCACCTTTGGAGGCTCTCTTCACCCACCAAAGAAACTTGGGGAGAGAGAAACCAAAAAGGAAGTCCCTCCAAATGGTGCCCCCTTGGTCCTATTTATAGTTTTCTGAACTTAGTCTGCCAATAGCCATATTCTGGCCTACGATATAACGAGAATGCCCCCAAGTGTGGCCTGCCAACAACCAAATCCCTCCATTCCGAGGAGCTAAACGCAGACCGCCCTATGGGGCCATGCGAGCAGGGGGAAAGTTGCCTACCTTGCTCGCCCCCTTACTGAGGCGAGGTGAGCCCAGGAGGCCTCCCGCCTCTCTGGCTCGCCCCCTTGCTGGGGCGGGGTAAGCCTTGGAGGTTTCCCCTCTATGGCTCGCCCCCTTGCTGGGGCAGGGCAAGCCCAGGAGGCCTCCCCTCTCTAGCTCGCCCCCTTGCTTAGGCGGGGCGAGCCCGGGAGGCCTCCCCTCTCTTGCTTGCCCCTTGCTTGGGCGGGGAGAGCCCGAGAGGCCTCCTCTCTTCGACTCGTCCCCTTTATGGGGAGGGGCAAGCCCGGGAGGCCTCCCACCTCTCCGGCTCGCCCCCTTGCTGGTATGGGGCGAGCGGGAGGTCGTCCGCCTCCCCGGCTCCCCCCTCTGCCCTCCTTGGACTGGGCGAGCGGGAGGCCGCCCTCCTCCCTTGATCGCCCCTCTCTTTGGAATAAACTGGGGCTGCGCCCTTCGATCTTGAGCCCGTCCGATGGCTCATCCGCCCCTCTTACCTGGGACAGTGCCTTTTAAAGGATATTAGACCTAATGACATCTTGGGCCCCGGGGATCCACTCAGCGAATATAGGGTTGTACATGTAGGGCATTTTTGCCTAAGGGAGTAGGGTTGTTTGTGCCTGAGTGTAGAGCTGAGAGTTCAGCTTGAGTGTAGGATCTCAGTGCAGATCTAAGGTAGGACTTCTTGATAGGTCTGAGCTTGTAGGGCATCTGTGCCTGAGGTAGAGTTGTTGAGCCTGAGGTAGGGTTTGGGAAAACCTGAGAGATCCTGAGGGATCTGTGTTGTAAGCTCTTGGAGCTGAGATTGGAGGTGTTGGCCTTGTCTAACTCATTGTTATAAAGGTGAAGGGGAAAGAGGACTACTCAAGACACCCGGTCTTGAGGAACCTCTATAAATGCTTGTATGTTTTCTGTGTGTTTTATTTATTACTAATACTAACTCAGAAAATAGCTAGGCTAAAGCATAAAATAAAAGAGACCTATTCACCCCCCCCCCCCCCCCCCCCCTCTAGGTGATTAAGACTACATCCTTATAAACTATCAAGTGGTATCAAAGAGAGGTTGGTCAAGAAGGACATAACTGTCTGACCAGATCCTACAAAGGAGTAGTCATATCTGAATCCAATGGCCTCCACTGGATTGTAGAAAGAGATTGGATCTATGAAGTTGCTCATATGCAACAAAGAAAACTTTGGCATATGGAAGCAAAGGTTTAGGTTATTTATGGAAGCATCAGACCCAAGGATCTACATCACTGTAAAGCAAGACCCTTTCACTTTTCAAACTGCCTCCACCATAGATCCAACTAGGAGAGTGGCAAAGGCTTTTAATGACTTGACCAAGGATGAACTTGCATTATTCACAATGTACAAAAGAGCCCAAAACATCATTGTTAATGCAATTGATGACTCCACCTTTCAGAACTTGGTCTACTGCACAACAGCCAAGGAAATGTGGGATACATTAGTGGTGTATATGGATGTGATTGCTTAGGTGAGGGATGATAGAAAATCACTCACCAATCAAGAATATGAAGCTTTCAGGCAGCTAAGCCAAGAAAGCATTTCCATCTGCTATGAAAGGTTCTTTAGGAAAGTCAATGAACTAAGAACCTATGAAAGAGTGTTCAGTGACTATGATCATAATGACAAGTTCCTAAGATCTCTAACTAGAGACTGGGACACAAAAATATGTGCCATCAGGGAAGTGGCCAAGATAAGTGAAACTCCCACCCATACACTGTTTGGGAAGCTGCTCTCTTATGAGATGCAGTTGTCTGCAAGGAAGGAAGAGGACACTTGCATCAAGGCTCATGCAAGGGAGAGAGTTGTTGCTCTCAAAGCTGACAGCTCCAAGAAGAGCAAAGCCAGGATGGTGTCTCCTCCAAGAAGGTGTGTTGAATCTGATAAGCCTGAGATTAGCACTTCAGACAGCTCTTCATCTGATGAGGAGTTTGCTTCCTTCTCAAGGCAGTTCAAAAAGATGATGAGGAGGAAGCAGTGGAAGAACAAGCCCCCTCCTCCTCCTCCTCACATTCCAAGAAGTACCATAGCAGATCTAAAAGACAGCACACCAAGGGTGACAGGTATGAATCTAAACCTGGTAAACATGTTTCAAATAACATCATTTGCTATTGATGCGGCAAGCCTGGACATGTCATTATTGACTGTCAAGTCAAGAGGAAGGAGAAGGGTGATAAGAAACATCATTAGCAAAAGGAAAGGAAGGGTGAAAAATCCTTCCTAGTAAAGAAAGGAAAGAGCTGGAGTGAATCTGAATCCTCAACTTCAGATTCAGATGATGAAGAGGAAGCCTATATTGGGTTATTTGCAGCAGAAAAAGATGATGATTTTCCTGCTGCCAAGATTGGAATCAGAGCCCATCTATTACATTCAGACAGTGATATTAAGAAGGATGAAGAGGACAAAGTTCAGCTTGGCCTCATGGCCATCAGTGATGAGGAAGCTAGTCAGAATAATTCTGACAGTGAATAGGTACTGATTCATTCCATCTCTTCTTCTGATTATGAGACAAGCCCAGAATCTGAAGCACCTTCATCAATTGGTGGAAGTGATTCAGATTCTGAGGAAGATGTCAATCAATTGATTGACAAGTATGGTGCTCTCTTGGAAGCTCTGAAGAAGAGCAAGATGTTGGCCAAGAGGCAAGCCCAAGAAATTGCTTCCCTTAAGTTGGCAGAGAAAGAGTGCACTGAGTCACCCACCATAGTGGCTCAAATGTGTAGAGAAATAAGCCATCTAAAGGGGATAACAATTGCTCAATTGAGCACCATCTCCCTAAAGAACAAGATCATCAAGGACCTTGAGGTGAAGCTTCTCAAAGAAAAGAGCTTAGTGGCTCAATTCTCTTAGCCCAAATTTGTGCTTCCCATTATTGACACCTTTTTCTCTCAATCCAATAGAAGAGTGTTGGAACATGGTCTTCAGTATCTCCTAGGTTTGAGAATAACAAATCTCATGTATATTTGATCTTGTGTGTTTAAATGTCTAGTAAACAAAGTTCATATGACTCAAAGATTACATAAGAAGGTTGCCCCAAAATTAGAGCCAACAAATCCAACATGCCCACTAGCGCCGACGGTATCACCTAGCGCCCGGCGCTAGCGATAATTAGCGCAATTCAGGAGCACATATAGAAGGGGCTGCGCCTGGCGGTAGCGGATAGCGTAGGCAGTAACAGATAGCGCAGGCGGTAGCGCGGAGCACAGAAGGCAAGAGAGAAATGTTTCCTCGTATTGAAGACTCCCCCACGCAGAATATGTCCTAATCCGGGATAGAGTCGGCGGTAGCGCTAGCGCAGGCGCTAGCGCTGAGGCTATAAAAAGGACCCCTTGGATCTGTCTTCATCATCCTCTCCTACACCCAAATTCCAGAGCTTCGTGCCACTTCATATAGAGGAAGGTTCAGAGAGATACTCCTACAAATCCATGAAGGCTTAAGGAGATCCGTAGAGAAGATTTCAACACGCATCATCGTCGTGATGAAAGACCACATTGACTACGATCATACTTTGTGGGTCTTCGTCTTCTTCTCCAAGAGATCTATATAGTGAGTTTTTATATTGTTGTTATTTATTTCACATCTTTTCTTGTAAACGTTTAGTGAACTCGCCTCGTGTTGGCGACTAGGTCTAGGTAGGACTTAGGGAAGAAATTCGCCTCGTGTTGACGACTAGATCTAGGTTAGTTCTAGGGGTGCTCGAGGCCATATCCGGGGAAAGGTTGGCTAGAGCGGCTTGAGGCCGTATCCGGGGAAGGATGGGCTAGGGCCACCGGTTCGTGGGGATAGAAAACAAAAAAGGACTTTCCCTTATTCGCCTTTGATTTCTAGCGTCATAGAAATCTAGTTTTGTAATCAATTTTTATTAATAACAATCATGTCTCTTTTTGTAATGAAATTGATTTACTCTTCATTTCTCTAAATTATTTATTTCTTACTTTTTCATTCTATAACAATTTAGATCTTCATTCAAAATCACTATTTTGATCTCTTGTTATTTTAAGTATTCCAAAATATAAGAAAAGGTTTTAAAACCCGTATTCACCCCCCCCCCCCCCCTCTAAGGGCACCTACCGATCTAACAAGTGGTATCAGAGCTAGGTTTTATTTCAATCGGCTTAACAACCGGGAATAATGGCGTCTGATGATCTCGCTTCTACTTGTGGGGTAAATTTTTATGAAGAAGAAAAATCTCTTAAACCACCTTTATTTGAAGGAACAAATTATAAAGGATGGAAAATTTTAATTGAAAAATTTATTAAAACTATAGATATCGAAGCATGGAATTTAGCAATAGTAAGACTTGCGGATGAATCAAAGAAAAAGGAACGTCATCTAAATGCAAAAGCCAAACACTATTTATTTTGTGGTTTATCTAATGAAGTTTTCAAATTGATATATTGTTTTTCTAGTGCATACAAAGTATGGAAATTTCTTGAAGAAATGTTTGATCTTCCTCTCGCAGGTATGGAACAAACACAGGAGGAGAAGGACATACAAGCATCCACCATTATTCAAGAAGATCTCTCTCGTAGAAAAGCCATGGAGTTCATGGAAATTAACTTAGAAAAAGAGAGCAATACATCAAGAGACAAAGAAGATGAAAATTCATCTATGATGGAGGAAGGCCTAAAAGATGACGAAGGAACTTCATGTTTACATTTTTCCTCTTCCAATAGCGTTGTAAGAAAGTCTAATTCTTCTTCTTGTGTGATAACTTCTATCTCTAGTTTCAATATACTAAAAATGGTTAAACGTAAGATCAAGAAATTGAAAATTACTAATAAAATTTTACTTTTAGAAAATAGGAGATTAAAAGCTAGTGTTAATTTAGAATCTAATTGTGATGTGGTTTCTCCATCTTGTCCTTCAATTGAAAATACAAAACCTTGTTTTGATTGTAATAATATTAAAGAAAAATTTAAGAAACTTGAAAAAAAACTTATTTTTCTAAAAGAACATAATGAAAAATTATCCTTAGAAAATTCATCTTTGAAAAGTGATTGTGCTACATGCCAAATTATAAAATTGAAATCAAAGAGATGGATGAAACATTTGAGAAATTTAGAAATGTCTATCAAAATCATATTGACTCTATTGTCTCTACTCTCAAAAATAGCACAATAGCTTATAATAAAGCTAGGCATAATCTAAAGATCAAGAATGATGAATTAAAATCAAAAATCAACTTGCTTATGAAAATTATAAATACAAATTCTCAATATCAAGCTATATCTAAAAATAAGTTGAATATGAAGATGAATATCTTAAATAAGCCTAATAATGGGAGTAAGAAACACAATGTGTTTGTAAATCAAAATCAAAACCATCATTATTTACAAAATCATGTTTCTCCCAACTCAAAATTAAAATTGAACAAATTTCCTATGAACAATACTTTTAATAATCATTACAATCATAATCATCAATATAAAGATTATCATAATGGAAATTTGACATATAAGAATAACATTAAACCAAAGTTTGAATGGAGACCCAAAATTAAAAATGAAACATTAACTTCACCTAGACCCATTCATCACTAACTACCCACAAACATACACGATATATTTGGGTACCCAAAGGAACCACCACACTTGGTCCCCTTTGGATACCTAAATCTCTTATTCATTAAGTATCACAGATGCATGAAGTAGAATATTTTCAAAATGAAATATACAATTTTCTACTTTATGATATGCTTTAATGTCATTATTATTTTTATTTTTGTTTTCTTATTTTTTTTAGGCTATCATGTTATGGTCATCTTATATATTATTAGAAATATGATTTTATCTCTTAAAACTTAATGAGTTTATAAATCAAATTGATCAAAATTCAAAATTATATTTTATTGTGATGACCTATCTATCATTCTTATATTCTTTGCCAATAAATATCCATATAAATCAAATTCTAAATTTGTTATGTGATATTTATCTAAATTATAAAGAAAATCACAAAAGACATATTGAAAGATTAATTGTCTTAAATACTGATGTCACACGCACCACCATGATCAATTGATGTCTTTTGATTAAAATTCTCTAAAAATCATATATCAAAATTCATATCAAAAATCATCTAAAAACAACTATCTCTATCACATGTATATGAATTATATGATAACAATTGGTATTATAATTATTTACCATGGTTGGTGCATTATGTGTGTATTGTGATTTATTTCAAGTTTAGACCTTAGAATCATCTTGATATCAATAAGATCAAATCAACTAGAATATTCCCTTCATTCTAGGTCTATAAGTTGAAACACTATCAAACTTTGGCATAACATTAATCTCAAACTTATCATACTAGCATTGTCACCTAAATCATATTTGTGTCTATGTTAGGCTTTATATGTTTACCAAGATATACATGCTGGGTACTTTTATCTAGGGCTTATCCATGATATTCTTTGCATAAACATCATACTAATCATTTAAGTTATGCTTATTTAGCTTATTCAAACATGATATCTTGTGCTTACATCTCCTATCATTTTCAACTTACACCATAATTGACAAATATAAGCCTTAGAAAAATTAAAATGAAGATATAATAAAATATATCTCATGCAATGTTTATTTGGTAAAGTTAAATACAAAATCACTAATATATTTCATGCAATTTGCACTATCTAGACATCTCTAAAAATTCTGAAATTTCTGCATGAAACTACTCTTGGGACACTTAATCAAGATCCATAATCAGAATTTCCAAAATCTTGAAAATCAGTGTACTATTTGCCGCGCTAGCGCCGGCGCTAGCTCGAGTATCAAATTTTTGGTGTTTTTTAAATGTTGAAAAATTACTAAAAATATGTTATTTTATATGTACTACCTATTTTTATCTTTATGTCATTGTGTGTGTGATTTTTGAAAAATCAAATACAAAATTCCAAAATACATCAATACAAAAAAAGATATTTCTTTGCTTATTTCTTTAAGGTTTAATTAAAATAATAAAGATTTCTATGTTTCATTCCTTTGGCAAAAATGAAAAGCATGTTCTTTTAGAGTTGGCTAAAAATGTTTCATTTAAAATCTCAAGTTTTCTAAACATTGTTTTAGCTTGTCATTTAATCTTGTTATGAGCAATGAAAAATTCTATAGTGAATTATGTAGGATTGCTTTTGTATGCCTCTAAGTATGAGTAATGTGCTATAATTGAAAATGATCTCTTTACACTCACACTTTTTGGTAGACTACATGTGCCCATAATTCTTAATCCTACATGATTGTGTAGTGTAGTAGCTTACGATATTAAGATGTCTATCTCTATTACCTACACATTATTCAAAACTTTGTTGTACATTTAGAAGTGAAATTACAAAATTATAAGTGTTTGCAAAAAAAAACAAGTGAATTAGGAGAACTTTGTCTTGCTCAAAAATTCAAGAATAAAATGACAAAGATAACTCCGCCAAGCACTACTTGAATCTCATGATAAGTCTTCATAAGCATTGTGAGGTTGAGCACATTGGAAAGAATTCTAAAGTGTCTTGTGCAAACTACTTTAATACACATCTATTATGTACACCAGATCACAAAAAAAGGAACTCTTATTGAAAATAAAATATGTGATCCCCCAAGCACTACTTCGCTCCCTGATAAGTCTTAATGAGCATTGTGTGGGCGAAGCACCTTGGGAGATGTACTTTTTATGCTTTGTATCAAATCTAGAATTGATGTGTAGAAGTAGTTAAAAAGATTACATGCTTAATAATGTTTCTGCTTCACTATATAAGTCATGTGTTTTTAATTATATCACTTGTATACTTTTATCAAAACACTTTTTATACACATCATTATCTCTCATAAAGCTTCTACTCATGAGAATTGGACTCTAATGCTTCTTTACATAAATTCTCTAGAAAGCTTTAGTAAAAGCACTAGATTGCAATGCATGATCTCTACAATGTTTTCCTAACTTGAAATGCAAATTAATAACATTAATTAGTCACTATCTTCTGGAATATGTGCAATCATGCTTGCCTTAGTAGTTTTTTTTAAATAGAACTCCTTGACTCTTGTCATGAAAATCTTATTGTAAATCTTACTTGCTTACAAAAATATTCCTTCAAAATATTAACTTTAACTTGGATATTTTTATAAGATTAGTTTTATCCAAATAGCATCATTTTTATGGCATAACATCTCTTATTACTATGATATTTGAACTTTCAAATAGATGTTGTCTTTGGATAAACAATTTTATAGCCTTCTCGCTTCAAATCTCTAAAAAATTATGTTATAAACCTTAAAGTTTTTTTTTAAAGAAAAATGATTTACAAAAACATCTTCTTCTTTTGAATTTATCTCCTATTTTCTTCTTATGAATCATCATGATTACAAAAAGATGTTTCTTGTATTTCTATAAGTCTTCCGCATCATCACCATATATTTTTTACCTTGCGCTTTCATGCCTATATCAAAGTCTTAAATCTCAAAATTCCTTTTTTTTCAACAAGTATTAGACTTGCTTGGCAGAATTTATATTGGTTATTCTAAATACACATATCATTTTTATGCTAAAAACTCTGATTTAATAATAGATTTCAAAATTGCTATATGAGTTCTTTCAAAAAAAATCAAGCAAAGATATAAACCCATTGGCTATGAAATTATAATTAGATTTAAAACGCTTAAATGTTTCCAATAATTATTATCCATGATACATATCTCACCATAGCGGGGGTGTAGGGTTGTAGATATTAGATAATCTAACCTCTAAGTCATTTCTTATCCTTAACCGGGGAGGGTTCCAGTGGGGCCTTGCGAGGCACTGGGGGGAAAGAGTGCTAGGTTGAGTTTTGTCTAGTGTTTGCATATGGGACTAACACCCCAACCTACGGCATGTATGCAGCTCCTCATGACCATCCATCACTTAGTACGGGGCTAGGGTGTAGACATATTGTCTGGGTAGATTGGTTACTTGGAAATCATTACCTTTTTATGCTCAAAACTCTTATATAAAGGGGAAAACTAACATGATAATATTGATTACTTGGCAAATGTTATAGTGTTCATCTTTAAGCTAAAAACATTGATCTATCTCAATAAAATTATTCAAAAACTCCTTATCATTTCCTTCTCTCTAAAAGCTCGATCATGCCTTTATCTTATTATCAAAAAAAAATTGTGTTTTGCTTCCTTACCCACTTTTGCTAATAACAAAAGGAGGAGAACTAACATAATAAATATAATCCGCTATCAAAATGGAAAACTAACATGATTAATTAAGATGATAGATTACATATTAGGGGAGCATTCACTTAGGGGGAGCATGTATTTAGGGGGAGCAATTATAAATGCTAAAATCGATAATTATCCTAAGTCATCACTCTCACACACATATAAGTAAGTTTCATCATGCTTATATATTAATGCTCTAATTTATCATTAATGGATTTGTTATTATCAAAAGGGGGAGTTTGTTGGAACATGGTCTTTCGCATCTCCTAGGTTTGAGAATAACAAATCTTATGTGTATTTGATCTTGTGTGTTTAAGTGTGCAGGAAACAAAGTCCATATGACTCAAGGATTACATAAGAAGGTTGCCCCCAAATTTGAGCCAACACTTCCAACATGCCCACTAGCGCCGACGGTAGCACCTAGCGCACGGCGCTAGCGATGATTAGCGCTATTCTGGAGCACATATAGAAAGAACTAGCGCATAGCGGTAGCGGATAGCGCAGGCGGTAGCGCGGAGCATAGAAGGCAAGAGAGAAATGTTTCCTCGGATTGAAGATTCCCCCACGCAGAATATGTCCTAATACGGGATAGCGTCGGCGGTAGCGCTAGCGTAGGCGCTAGCGCTGAGGCTATACAAAGGACCCCTTAGATCCATCTTCATCATCCTCTCCTACTCCCAAATTCCAAAGCTTCGTGCCACTTCATATAGAGGAAGGTTCAAAGAGATACTCCCACAAATCCATGAAGGCTTAAGGAGATCCGTGGAGAAGATTTCAACATGCATCATCGTCGTGATGAAAGACCACATCGACTACGATCATACTTTGTGGGTCTTCATCTTCTTCTCCAAGAGATCCATATAGGGAGTTTTTATATTGTTGTTATTTATTTCACATTTTTTCTTGTAAACGTTTAGTGAACTCGCCTCGTGTTGGCGACTAGATCTAGGTTAGGTCTAGGGGGTGCTCGAGTCTATATCCGGGGAAGGGTTGGCTAGAGCGACTTGAGGCCGTATCCGGGGAAGGATGGGCTAGGGCCACCGGTTCATGGGGATATAAGTCGGGATAGAAAACAAAAAAGGATTTTCACTTATTCGCCTTTGATTTCTAGCGTCATAGAAATCTAGTTTTGTAATCAATTTTTATCAATAATAATCATGTATCTTTTTGTTATGAAATTGATTTACTCTTCATTTCTCTAAATTGTTTATTTCTTACTCTTTCATTCTAAAACAATTTAGATCTTCATTCAAAATCACTATTTTGATCTCTTGTTATTTCAAGTATTCCAAAATATAAGAAAACGTTATAAAACCCTTATTCACCCCCCCCCCCCCTCTAAGGGCGCCTACCGATCCAACAAAGAGGACTAGGTTTCAATAAAATGGAAGTGGGAGAAGGGAGTGGAGAAAAGTCCAAGGATAAAGCTAAGCCTCATACCACCTTTCAAAAGGTATTACTTCCCTCTAACAGGTATGACCATGACAGCATGTATGGTCACTGGAAGAATGGAAGCTCCTATAGGAAGGAGAACACTCCTTCCCATAGTGGAAGAAAGGGCATGGGCTTGAGTGCTATGAAGGATCCCCATGAGGAAATTTAAATGGCCCAACCTAGACCATTTGTATTTGGTACTTCAGCTCCATCATTCAAGAGTAAGGAAGCTAGTTCTTCCAAGTTCATTCCAGCTAAGAACATGACTGCTATCAAATCTGTAAACAAGTCTTGCTTCTCAGTGTCTGATGCTATCCAATCTTGCCTTGCTCTCAAGCCAAAGAAAGATGATTCCATTAAGACAAAGGCTGCCAACACTGTACACAGATTAACATTCAGCCAGATCCTTGCTGAAAGAAACAAGAAAACTGTTGCCTTCTCCCCTCCTGAACACAAGCATATTGATGCTCTTTCCACAACACATGTTCAGAAGAGGAGATACAACATTCATGAATGTTGGTGTTGTGGTAAGGTGGGACACTTTGCCATAGACTTTTGGCACAATCCCAATGTGCCAAATGCAAAGAGTGCAGCCGGTGTGAGATCATTTTATCATGCTAACAAGGACCTAGGACCCAAAATCATTTGCGCTCCTAAGGGTAACTAAACTTCTTCTTGCAGGCGAGTTCAAGTACCAATTTTAAACAAATATGGTACTTGGACAGTGTGCGCTCAAGGCACATGATAGGTACCAAGAGTCTTCTACAGGACTACACAACTATGAAGAATGGACCTAAAGTAATCTTTGGTGGATCTGAAAGGGGAATCACCAAAGGATATGGTATGATCTCCAATGGCATAGTTTCAATCACAAGGGTAACTTATGTTGAAGGGTTGCAACACAACCTAGTAAGCATAAGTCAACTATGTGATTTAGGCTATGTCATTGAATTCCACAATAACAAGTGCTTGATCAAAAAGTATAATGACTTAAAGACCATTCTCTCAGGCACTAGGAGTGGTAATGTTTATTGTTTAGATTTTATATGTAATAATTCTCTATCATCTGTATTTCTTGTGGCCAATGAAAGTGAGTCTCTTTGTGTTCAATGACACAAGAGACTGACCCACATTAACTGCAAGACAATGTATAGACTAATCTCTAAAAACCTTATTAGGAATAGTCCAAACTTAAAATGTATTAAAAGTGATCCATGTCATGCTTGCCAAATGGGTAAGCAAACAAGGGTCACCTTTAAAAGTATTGGCTCCAAAGACACTGAAAGATGTCAATATCTATTGCATATGGACTTGTTTGGTCCTTTGCCAATTCAGAGCCTAAGTGGGAAGTTGTATACTTTGATGATTGTTGTTGATCACTCAAAATATACATGGGTATTCTTCCTTAAGAAGAAGTCTGATACTTTAAATATCTTTATAAACTATGTCAAGGCAATTCAAAAAGACTTGCAATGTTCTGTGGTCAGGACTAGGACTGACCATGGCACAGAATTTCAATCTGAATCCATGACAAGGTTTTGTCAAGAATTTGGTATCACCCAAGAGTTCTCCTCCCCAAGGACTCCACAACAAAATGGTGTGGCTTAGAGGAGGAATAGAACCTTGATAGAAGCTGGAAGAACATTGCTTAGTGACTCCTCACTCCCAGAATACTTCTGGGCTGAGGCAATCAATACTACATGTTATGTTCTCAATAGGGATTCCATCAATAAGGTTCATAGAATTACCCCATATAAGATTCTGAAAGGCAAACAACCAACAATTTCATACTTTAGAATCTTTAGTTCAAAATGTTACATCTTAAACAATGGAAAATCTCAGTTAACAAAGTTTGCAGAGAAATACATTGTGGGGGGTTCTTGTTGGCTATAGCTCACATAGTAGAGCTTATAGAGTTTATAATAAGAAAAATCATGTTGTAGAAGAGCCTATGCACGTGGTATTTGATGAGACCAGCCTAATTTATAAGGGCTGGTCTAGTTCTTCTATTTTAACAGGAAGTGAAAAGGAGATGGAAAAGGTGGTTGTACAAGACATACCCAGTAGTAGCAAAACCTATACAGATGCTGCAATTCCAAAAGATGAAGAGGTGCAGGGTGTTGAAGGCATTATTGAACCAGTAGAAGAAATACAGCCAGTTGAGGGCAGATTGCCTACAGCTACACCTAAGGGATCATCCAAGGGAACAAATTATTGGAGATCAGAACCAAGGTGTACTAACCAGAAGCAGGGCTCACAATGAAGCCCTATTCCTGAGCTTCCTATCACAAATGGAGCCCAAGAAGTTTGAAGAAGCCAACCATGAAACATTTTGGATTCAAGCCATGCAAGAATAACTTCTTCAATTCTAAAGATGCAAGGTATGGAAGTTGGTGCCCAAACCTCAAGGACACAACATTATTGGCACCAAATGGATTTACAAGAACAAGTTGGATGAAAATGGAATAACCATCAAAAATAAGGCTAGATTGGTAGCCAAGGGCTATAGACAAGAAGAGGAAATAGACTTTGATCAAAACTTTGCCCATGTTGCAAAGTTAGAAGCAATTAGGCTATTCCTTGCTTATGCTACCCACAAGGGGTTCAATGTATATCAAATGGATATCAAATCAGCCTTCCTCAATGGTGACTTGAAGGAAGAGGTATATGTTGAACAACCATCAGGTTTTGTACATCCAACCCTCTCTTATCTTGTGTATTTACTTAGGAAAGCTCTATATATGGTCTAAAGCAAGCCCATAGGGCTTGGTATGAGACCTTGTCTAGCTTTCTCATCAAGAACAAGTTCTTGAGGGGAAAGATAGATAGCACATAGCTTCTTAGGAAAACAAGGGGCAGGTGTCTCCTAGTCCAAATATATGTTGATGGCATAATATTTGGGTCTACTGATGATAACATCTGTACAAGGTTTGCCAACCTTATGCAGGGGGAGTTTGAGATGAGCAGTATGGGAGAGCTCAAGTACTTCTTAGGCCCCCAAGTGAAACGGTCTGATGAGAGGATATTCATCTCTCAGACCAAGTACACTAGGGAGCTTATAAAGAAATTTGGGATGGAATCAGCTTCCACCATGAAAACTCTCATGGGGTCCAATATTTCCCTGGACAAGGATGAGAAGGGCAAGGCCTTTGATGAATCCATGTACATGTGTATTATTGGATCCCTATTGTATCTAACTGCTAGTAGACCAGACATTATGTATACTACATGTGTTTGTGCTAGGTACCAGGCATCCCTAAGGAATCTCACTATTCAGCTGCAAAAAGGATTTTGAGATACCTTAAAGGCAGCCTACATCTTGGCCTTTGGTACCCTAAGAACAATGATTTTGAACTAACTGGACTTTCAGATGTAGATTTTGCAGGATGCAAAGAAGACAGGAAAAGCATAAGTGGTACTTGTCAATTCTGAGGAAGGAGGTTGATATCTTGGAGCAGCAAAAAGCAAACAAGTGTGGCAATATCCACTGCTGAGTCTGAATATATTGCAGCAGGAAGTTGTTGTGCACAACACTGATGGATACAACATCAGTTAGAGGACTGCAACCTCAAGGTAAGTGAGTCTCCTCTTTATTGTGACTCATCCAGTGCTATCTCTATTGCTAAGAATCTTGTCTCTCATAGCAAGACTAAGCACATAGAGATAAGATATCATTTTATAAGAGAACATGTTGAATGAAAAGACATCTGCCATGAATTTGTCCCCACTAACAATCAAGTTGCTAATATTTTTACAAAGCTATTGGATGAGGCCAAATTTAATGCTTTCAAGATTGAACTAGGAATGTTAAACATTGAATAGTATCAAATATTTCCTTCTTTCAATCATATATGATTTTATGCATGATATGTTATGATTCAAAATGGTGTCCTATCAATACTCCTAGTGACATGGTTAAGGCATAACTCAATCAGATCTCAAAAGGACTAATGTTTAGATAGTAAGGTCAGCTAAAACAGAAAAGTTTGTTTCAGCTGAGCCGCTAAGACAGTTGGGAAAAATCTCAGCTGAACCGCTGAGACTGCTGAACTGTCCCAGCGGTTGACAGTGCTCTGTCCCAGCGGTTTAGGTGGGCGTCTCAGCGGTTCCGCTGAGACGGGTTGGTCCCATTACAGTTTATCTAAATGCAACCCCAATTGACCTAATTCTCCTTACAACTATAAGTTCACTTAACTCTAATTATTAGGGCTAATCAAAACACAGATTTCAGCCAAATAAATAGACAATTGTTAATTAATGAAAGCTACACAACCTTTCCATCCTATCCGCCGAGACAAATCATATTCTCTTCCATCCCAACGCCTTCTTCTACAGCAACAATGACACCCAGGAGTTCAAAGGATCTTCTGTAGGGGTATGAAATTATGAGAAATAAATTTGCCCATGCTCCAGAAGACATAAAGGGAGTGATTTAACTCCTGGAAGCACAAGGTCTGGAGTACATTCTGTTGGAGTTTCTGAGGTGATCTCAAAGCAATCAACAGCTAGTCTTATGCCAACGCAATATGAGCATATAGGGTCGCACATAAAAGCGTTTGGAGAAGTTGGAGAAAGGATTGTGTTGGCCTTACTCATATTGGATATGAGTGGAGGACCAATCTTGTGACTGCTTGGAATTAACTTAAGAATGTCTCAACGGGAAATCGTTTAAAGGGTTTAAACGAATGGATTTATGCTAGACAAATTTGGCTAAAGGGTTTAACCGAACTGTGTCAAAATTCGGCTAAAGTGTTTAACCGAATTATGTTGATTTGACTAATCAAATTCGGCGATATTGATTCGGCTAAAGTGTTTAGCCGAACTGTAACAAATTCGACTAAAGGGTTTAGCCTAAATGTGTTAGTTCGACGAAATGTTTTCGACGAAATCATATAACCGAATTCATATAGTCGAATCGGCTATAGCATATAGTCGAATCAGCTATAGCATATATCGAATTCGGTTATTGTATATAGTCGAATTCGGTTATATTATTTAGTCGATTTGTCGAATTCGGCGAATGTATAAATCATGACAGAACAGTTCTGTTTTTCCCGGGTCTGCGGATAGCATGTTTTATGCTGTTTGGTATAAAAGGGCCTACGGTTTTAGGTTTAAGGGGACCGAACCTTTTTGCGATTTTAGACGAGAACAGCCGTCCGGAAAAGTTCCGCAAGAGGGCTTCTCATTCTTCCCGTCCGCCGAGTTCCGCCGCTGACGATCGTCGCTTCCCTTGTCTCGGACCTCGCAGTCCGTGGGGACGCCGAGAGCTTCCTACTTCGACCCATTCCTTGTTTGACAAGGCTTTGGGGTTCTCTATCATTCGTGTGGATCGATGTAGAGGAGCCGATACACTTCGGTTCTTGGAACTCAGATTTAGTCTACCGGATTTCTTCTTGGAGCACCTTGGTTGAGTATTGACTCAATCCCGCGAAGGTATATTGCATTTTGCTTTCCTAATCTTTTGATTCATGAGATCCGCAAGATTCTTACTCTTTGGGTTGTTCTAGTTTTTCTTCTTCCGCTGCGCGCATTTGATGTGTTCATATCATTGTGAATGGTATTTAGAAAACCCAACAGTGGTATCAGAGCGAGGTTACGATCAAGTGCGTGCAAATCTAGAAATTTGGATGCGTTCTAAATGTATAGATTTCTTCTTGGAACATCTTTTTATGTGTTTTATGTGGTTTCTGGTGGTGGAATTTCTTCTTGAGACCACCGCCAGGGGCGCGGCCCCTTGGAACTCCACCAGGAACGCATGTGATTGCGTTGCGATTTCATTGTTTCAGAGATTGTTTCTCCTTTGCAGTAACCGTCCCTCGATATGGTTTGTGAAACCAAATGTCGTGGATTTTGAATCTGACATTGAGAGACGAGCTTGTCTACTGCATAAGTGGAGTTGCTTTGCTTGTGTTCAATGCATGTAAATCTAGAGATTTAGAAGTGTTCTAAGTATTCAGATTTAGCCCATTTTATCAAAATGTTGATAATCCTTTTATGTGCATATAGGGGATGCATTTGCTTTGTGTATGTGCACTGTGATTAAATGTTAATCACGATGAAATGTTCATCGATTGAAAAAATAAAAACCCTTATCCAATATTAAGTATGCGGATGCCTTCTGATGGATGACACTCTTCCTGCCTCGATCGATGAAGTGTGGGTTTGCCAAAGCAAGGTGCATTAATCTATCTTGGTTAGGGTGCGAGTGAATAATTGTGATATCCCACTGTCGACATCGAGTCTAACTTAACTAGGTAACCTCAAAGGTTGAGTGCCTAGAGGCATAGGGTTGGCATACTCCATATGATGGATGTGAATAAATATTTATTCACCAACCATACAAGAGTTGCATAGTGATGCAATTAACAAATGTTGTCTACCTAAATAACTGCATTATGAGAGGAACGCCAAAGCAGACTCATTGTGTTGGTGAAATACGGATCTTGTCCACTAAGAGAGTAGCTCGAATAAACTCTCTGAATCGAAATTAAGGGTTGTCGATTTGATTAAAAAAATAGTGGGAGCTTTTAATAAAAGTCCTTATTAATATAAAATGTATTTCGAAATACAGTACTAAAAGTTTTGCGAATTCATTGTAGAATTTCCATGGCAAGTGAATCTCACTCCACCCTCTCCCTGAGAGCTATTCTTGAGAAGGACAAGCTCAACGGGATGAACTTCCTTGACTGGTACAGAAACCTGAGAATTGTTCTCAGGCAAGAGCACAAACTCTATGTCTTGGAAGGTGAAGCCCCCACAGAGCCGACCGGAAATGCTCCGAGAGCAGATAAAGATGCTTACAAGAAGTATCAGGATGATACCTTGGATGTGGAATGCCTCATGCTTGCTACCATGTCCTCTGAGCTTCATAAGCAACACGAGAGCATGTGTGGTTATGAGATAATCGGGCACCTCAAGAAAATGTTCGAGGGGCAAGCCCGGCAAGAGAGGTTTGACATATCCAAGGCATTATTTCAGTGCAAAATGGGAGATCAAGACTCTGTAGGGGCTCACGTACTCAAAATGATTAAGTATATAGAGAACCTTGAAAGACTGGGTTTTCCCTTGGGCCAAGAGTTGGCCACAGGTCTGATTCTGTGGTAAGGCTGGGCATTGGAGGCGAAGATTGGATCTAAGTCTCATCTTGATCCCAAATCTTCTGCGCTAAAAAAGAAAGGTCTGGCGAAGGAAGGAAAGTGCCACCACTGCGGTAAGGCTGGGCATTGGAGGCGGAACTATCCCCTCTATATTGAGGATCTGCAAAAGAAGAAGGGAAGTGTGACTTCCACTTCAGGTATTTATGTTATTGAGATAAACCTTTCTGCTCCTTCATCTTGGGTATTGGATACCGGATGCGGTTCTCACATTTGTACAAATGTGCAGGAACTGAGAAGGAGAAGAATGATGGGTAAAGGGGAGGTAGACCTGCGCGTCGGGAATGGAGCAAGAGTTGTTGCCGTCGTCGTTGGTGTTTATTATGTTTCTTTGCCACTGGGCTTGTAATAGAATTAGATAACTGTTATTTTGTTCCAGCCATAACTAGAAATATTATATCCATATCATGTCTTGACATGAAAGGCTTTTCGTTTATAATTAAGAATAATTGTTGTTCGGTTTTTATGAATGATGTTTGTTATGGTGTAGCCCAATTGTTTAATTGTTTATATGTTTTAAACTTAGACCATCCGATCTATAATGTAGAAAATACTAAAAGACTAAAAACAAATGATTCGAATCCTACGTACCTTTGGCATTGTCGTTTAGGCCATATAAACGAGAAACGCATATCCAAGCTCCATAAAGATGGACTACTGGACTCATTTGATTATGAATCATTTGAAAGATGCGAGTCATGTTTATTGGGCAAGATGACGAAAGCTCCTTTCACTAGTTGTAATGAGAGGGTTGATGATCTCTTGGGTATAATACATAGTGATGTATGCGGACCCATGAGTTCTATGGCTAGAGGTGGGTTCTACTACTTCGTTACATTTATTGATGACTTCAGTAGATACGGATACATGTTTCTTATGAAGAACAAATCTGAGACCTTTGAAAAGTTCAAAGTGTTTAAAATGAAGTAGAGAACCAACTGGGAAAAAGGATAAAAGCACTCTGATCTGATCGAGGTGGCGAATATTTGAGTCATGAGTTTCGTGATCATCTGAATGAGTGTGGTATTGTATCACAGCTCACTCCTCCCGGAACACCTCAACATAATGGTGTTTCTGAGAGGAGGAATCGTACCTTGTTAGACACGGTGCGATCGATGATGAGTCGTGCAGATTTGCCCGTTTCCTTTTGGGGTTTTGCTTTAGGGACTGCTGCTTTCACACTAAATCGAGTTCCAACGAAAACTGTTCTAAAGACACCATATGATATATGGACTGGGAAGCGTCCTAGTATGTCGTTCATCAAGATTTGGGGTTGTGAGGCATACGTGTGACGTCAAATGTCTGACAAGCTGGAACCCAAATCCAATAAATGTTATCTAGTGGGGTATCCTAGGGAAACCAAAGGATACTACTTCTACTTGCCGTCTGAGGGAAAAGTGTTTGTCGCAAGGACTGGTGTCTTTTTGGAGAAAGAGTTCTTATCCAGAAAGACTGCAAAGGTAGAATTTGAAGAAGTTCAAGAGCCACAAATAATGAACGAACCGGAATTGGAACCTGAGCAAGGACTACAAGAAGCTGTAGCTGGAGAGACTGCTCAAGAAACACAAGTCCTACGTAGATCTAGTAGACCAAGATTTGAGCCTGAGAGATATGGATTTCTCATGACTCAAATAGGTAATGTGTTGCTTATGGATCATGATGATAAGCCTGCAACCTACCAAGAGGCTATGAATGGACTAGACTCCGAGAAGTGGCTTGAGGCCATGAAATCTGAAATGGACTCCATATAGACAAACCAAGTTTGGACCTTAGTGGAACCACCTGAAGGGGTACGACCCATAGGGTGTAAGTGGGTCTTCAAGAAGAAGACCGACATGGATGGGAATGTACAGACATTCAAAGGCCGGCTGGTGGCTAAAGGTTTCAGGCAAATTCATGGTATTGACTATGATGAGACCTTTTCCCCTGTGGCCATGGTCAAGTCCATCATAATTCTACTTGCTATTGCTGCGTATTATGACTACGAGATCTGGCAAATGGATGTCAAAATGGCTTTCCTTAATGGAAACCTCCTTGAGGAAGTGTACATGACACAACCCGAGGGTTTTGAATCTCTAAGTGAAGCCACTAAAATATGCAAGTTGAATCAATCCATATATGGATTGAAACAAGCTTCTCGAAGTTGGAATCTTCATTTTGATGAGAAAATCAAAGAGTTTGGTTTCATCAAGAATGAGGATGAGCCTTGTGTTTACAAGAGGATTAGTGGGAGCATTGTTGTCTTCCTGATATTGTATGTAGATGACATACTGTTGATCGGGAATGACATTCCAACCCTGCAAGTTGTTAAGAACAGGCTAGGGGACTGCTTTTCTATGAAGGACTTGGGTGAAGCGACTTACATACTTGGTATTAAGATCTATAGAGATAGATCGAAGAAGTTGCTGGGTTTGACCTAGAGTACATACATTGACAAGGTGTTGAAACGGTTCAACATGCTTGAGTCCAAGAAAGGATTCTTACCCATGTCACATGGTGTGAGTCTCTCTAAGGACCAGTGTCCTAAATCTTTTGAAGATAAGGACCGCATGAAGTTGATTCCATATGCTTTGGCAATTTGATCAATCATGTATGCAATGTTGTATACTCGACATGATATCTCTTATGCTTTAAGCATGACGAGCAGGTATCAGTCTGATCCTGTTGATTCGGGGTGTAAACAAGTCGAGCTCGAGTCAAGCTTGGCAAAAATCCCAAACTAGAGCTCGAGCTCATCGAGCTCACCCTGCTTGGCTCGAGCTCGAGCTCGAGACCAGTATATTGAGCTCGAGCTCGAGCTTTCGAGCTCGCGAGCTCGAGTCGAGCTCGAGCTGCTCGCGAGCTTTTTGCTCATGAACCCATTTTTATTTTTATTTATATATATTTTTTTTAAAAAATACCCAAAAAAAAAGCTCGCGAGCCGGCTCGCGAGCTCATGAACAAGAGTAATCGAGCTCGAGCTCGGCTCGAAATCGAGCTCGAGCTCGAGCTCAACTGGTTCGAGCTCGAGTCAAGCTTTTTTCGAGCCGGCTCATCGAGCTCACGAGCCGGCTCGACTCAACTTGCAGGGCTACTATTGATGGTCATGGGATAGCTGTCAAGAATATCCTAAAGTACTTGAGAAGGACTAAGGATATGTTCTTGGTGTATGGTGGAGAGGAAGAGCTCGTTGTAAATAGTTACACGGATGCTAGCTTCCAAACTGATAGGGACGATTCAAAGTCCCAATCAGGTTTTGTATTTTGCCTTAATGGAGGAGTTGTAAGTTGGAAGAGTTCCAAGCAAGAGACAGTTGCCAATTTTATGACAGAGGCCGAGTATATCGCTGCTGCAAACGCGGCAAAGGAGGCTGTGTGGATTAGGAAATTCATCGGCGAACTAGATGTAGTTCCTAGCATTGTTGATCCCGTAGTTCTCTACTGTGACAACAACGGTGCAATTGCCCAAGCTAAGGAACCTAGATCTCATCAGCGCTCCAAGCACATACTTCGGCGGTTCCATCTTATTCGAGAGATTGTCGATCGAGGAGATGTGAACATTTGTAGAGTACCGACTGAAGAAAACACAGCGGATCCACTAACAAAGCCTCTTGCGCAAAAGAAGCATGATGGTCATGTTAGATCAATGGGTATTAGATACCTGAATGATCATCTTTAGTGGGAGCCTTGTGGATTGTATGTTTGTTGGTTGTTTATTCATTTGATGAATTGTAATTTATGATGTATTTTTTATTTTACATTTATGGCAAGTTCTTAATATTATGTCAATAGTATTTATTTGATAAATTAATTAGCATAATAAACGCCCTTAGTCTGTTAGCTTCCATAGGAATTCAAGTACGTGACTTGAATGTGTGGGCCTATGTATAACCAGAAGCTTCATTCTTAAATGGTCCCTAGTCGGAGTATCATCATAGAAGTTAAAGGGCAATGATGATACGTTAAGACTAGCATGTGCGTTGACTGATGACCGGTTCTCACAGGTCATGATATTGTGATATCAAGTCATCACATGGGTGCTTATTAGTGAACAAGTTGTACTGGACAGACCCACCATGAGACTACTTTGTAAATTGTTATATGAACGTGTCATAAGTAGGTCTCATCTGACAATGGTGTTTATAGTTCTTTGACCTGAATTCACAGCATTCATCAAGTGAGGAAGAGCGTACTTTGATGCCATCTAAAGACTTCCTTGAGAAAGGTTGATGATAAGGGTGGATATTTGGTATGTTACGATTCATTTGGGTTTTTGTGTGTGGACAAATATGGGATTTGTCCTCCTCTATGACATGAGTTACATCCATGGGCCCCCTTGATGGAATGAGACCGAGAAATTCATGGCCATGCTGGGTTGAGCCAATATATGATATTGAGCTTACCACTTTCTTAAGGTATATTCTAGATCAGGAAACTTGGATTGAACAATTATGAGGGTGGCACGGTCCATGCCTCTAGTTCTATCCGGATGTAAGGGAAAAAGGAATAAGACAATACTGATTCATTGGTTAAAACAGGCTTATTGAGTTATGAACTCTTATTGCTTGGGTAGCAGTGATGTATTGATATATGCCGCTCATTGTTTGTGAGACTTTTGTTGATACTTTGTGATCAAGTGGGAGACTGTTGGAGTTTCTGAGGTGATCTCAAAGCAATCAATAGTTAGTCTTACTTCCAACGCAATATGAGCCTATAGGGTCGCACATAAAAGCGTTTGGAGAAGTTGGAGAAAGGATTGTGTTGGCCTTACTCATATTGGATATGAGTGGAGGACCAATCCTGTGACTGCTTGGAATTAACTTGAGAATGTCTCAACGGGAAATCGTTTAAAGGGTTTAAATGAATGGATTTATGCTAGACAATTTCGGCTAAAGGGTTTAACCAAACTATGTCAAAATTCGGCTAAAGTGTTTAACCGAATTATGTTGATTCGACTAATCAAATTCGGCGATATTGATTCGGCTAAAGTGTTTAGCCGAACTGTAACAAATTCAACTAAAGGGTTTAGCCGAAATGTGTTAGTTCGACGAAATGGTTTCGACGAAATCATATAACCGAATTCATATAGTCGAATCGGCCATAGCATATAGTCGAATTCGGTTATTGTATATAGTGGAATTCGGTTATACTGTTTAGTCGAATTGTCGAATTCGGAGAATGTATAAATCATTACAGAACAATTCTGTTTTTCATGGGTCTGCGGATAGCTTGTTTTATGCTGTTTGGTATAAAAGGGCATACGGTTTTAGTTTTAAGGAGACCGAACCTTTTTGCAATTTTAGACGAGAACAGCCGTCCGGAAAAGTTTCGCAAGAGGGATTCTCATTTTTCCCGTCCGCCGAGTTCCGTCGCCGGCGGTCGCCGCTTCCCCTGTCTCGGACCTAGCAGTCCGTGGGGACGCCGAGAGCTTCCTACTCCGACCCATTCCTTGTTCGACAAGGCTTTGGGGTTCTCTATCATTCGTGTGGATCGTTGTAGAGGAGCCGATACACTTCGGTTCTTGGAACTTAGATTTAGTCTACCAGATTTCTTCTTGGAGCACCTTGGTTGAGTATTGACTCAATCCCGCGAAGGTATATTGCATTTTGCTTTCCTAATCTTTCGATTCATGAGATCCGCAAGATCCTTACTCTTTGGGTTGTTCTAGTTTTTCTTCTTCCGTTGCGCACATTTAATGTGTTCATATCATTGTGAATGGTATTTAGAAAACCCAACACATTCTATCTGAACCCGCAGTCATTCTCAGAACTGAAGTTCTGGAATAGTTCAGTAATGCCAAATTTTCCTCCTCCAAGTCCACTTTGTAGTCTAAAATAGGAGGAGACAGGGTGAAAATCTCCTCAGCAAGAATTGAACAAGCTTTCCACATTCCCTCATGCAGCCAGGATGAGGAGTAAGAAATTTCTGATAAGGATAAGAAGAAAGCTCTGAAGTGGGCTGACTATTGTGATAACAAGATTGGATCTTTGAAAAGAAAATTCTTCAATCAAAGAGGCAAGCTTCTATCAGACATTGTGGGAAAAGCAATCCTATGCAAGCCTGAGTCACATGATACAATTTCCCAATCTATGTTTGACATTATGACATGGATCATTGTAACGCCCCAGGTTTTCTTACAACCTTTTAAGTGGAGTCGCGATAAAATCGACCGTTTAAAAATATGAAATTTTCGCAGTTTAGTGAATATGAGAGGGCGTTACCTTTTAGGGAGCGTCGTCGTCCGGCGAGCTAATCCTAAGCGGATTTATCGATGCAGGCGTAAGTAGGGGAATATATAAATATATGCATATATATCCGTATTCGTGCAAGGGTCGCGTAAGGGGGTATGTGTGTGTGTGCGTATAGGCAATTTCCCCCATTTATGAAGAAATGCGTACGTGGTTGAATGGTGTGCATATGAAGGTATATACATATATATGTATATGTATGTATGAATATGTATGTGTGTATATATATATACATGTATATATATATGTATACACATATATACATATGTGTAAATGTTAAGTTTGGCATTTGGCTCCTTCTTATTTTCTCTCTGCTGCCTCGTTTCGCTCCCCTCTCCCGATCTTTCCCTGCTGCCGTGCGACTCAAGGGGCGACCTAGGGTTTCGGCGTCGGTGGCGCCGGTGTTGCCAGTGGAGGTCGATTCTTGGCCGCCGGGCTTCATCTCCGTCGACTGGGTTTCGTCGGTGTCGTGGTTGTGCGATCTTTTGGTTCTCCGGTTCGATTTGAGGCAAGAAAACCTCTTACTTCTCCTTCTCCCCCCTTTCTTACTTTCTCCTGATGCTTAGTTATCACTTGTGGTTGGAAATCTTTCTTATTCCTGATGCTTGGGTATGAATTTTATTATTTTTGTGCTGGAAATACTTGTCCCCCTTTGGCTTGGTATTACTTAGGGCTGTTGTGGCTTTGCTTTGCTGATGTAGCTCTGTCTTGCTGTTGTAGTAGTTGTGCTTGCCGCTGTTGTTGCTTTGCTCTGTTGTTGTTGCCCTGCTGCTGATATCCTTGTTTCCTTTGTTTAATTGGGGGCTGACCTTGGTTTCACCCTTTGGGGCTACTCCTCACCTTGCTGTCTTGGGGCTGTTTGCTTTGGGCTGCTCTTACCTTGTTTTGCTGTAGCTGCTCTTACCCTGTTTTGCCTTGGGCTGCTCTTACCTTATTGATTTGGGGCTGTCCAGCTGGGGCTGCTTTTATCTTGTTGAATTTGGGGTTGTTTTGCCTTGGGCTGCCTTTACCTTGTTGATTAGGGGGCTGCCCCTTGGGATTTTTATTACTTGATCCAAATGGTGGATGCGTGCTTAATTCTGCATATTCCTTATTGTTATTTCTTGGCTAAGCGACGGCGGATTTGTTTGAACGAAAGGATGGGTACAGGGAACACTGGGTTCCCCCATCACAGTTCTTTTAATAGTGGTTGGTAGGATGATGAGACCACCACCACGGCGCCTATTTCTTATTTGGGGTGAATGTCCACTTTATGTGTGTGGGTAGTGACACTGTTTGGGTCCGCCACCACTGGTACGTTTTGCACCGTATGCCAAGAAAGTTTATTTGCGCCTTTGTCCATCGGATCGGGTGTATGCGGAATCTCCTTAAACTTCATTGACTGAAATCCTTATATAAGCGTATATATATAGTTATATATACATGAGTATATGTGTGTATATATGTACTATATACTCCTTTCAGACTGTTTACGCTACTTGTTACCTTGCCTTTTCTTTTCTTATACCCATGTTGTTTTCTTGCACCCTTTGGTCTGAGGCATTCTTTTCTTATGGATGCCTCAGGTTCAGGTTTGTAGCTGCTGCCAGAGTGTTAGCGGGGTCGTACTGTTCGTCGTCGAGGACTTCCCTCTCCAGTGGGTAAGGATACAGTTTCTTTTATTGTAGTTTCCTTCTGGAATGTGGACCCTTCTCCCTGCGGGTTCGTGTCAGTTGTTGACACCCGTGTGGGTTTTGCTTAGTTTACTTGCTGATGCTGCTGCTAGCTTCCTTTACTGCTACTTGGTTATGTTGTGATTGTATACTCTGGGGAAAAGCTTATTTTGATGTATATTAAAGCAGTCCTTTTAGCATACTAAAAAGTTAACCTTTTAACTGTTTGTTGCATTTACTATTAAGTATCACATATTTGCAAGGCGTAAACCTA
Source organism: Dactylorhiza incarnata (assembly GCA_033032865.1). Taxonomy (NCBI): domain Eukaryota; kingdom Viridiplantae; phylum Streptophyta; class Magnoliopsida; order Asparagales; family Orchidaceae; genus Dactylorhiza; species Dactylorhiza incarnata. The sequence continues at coordinate 13,249,302 of JAWHQI010000015.1, forward strand.
AATAAAAATGATGATTCTTTATTATATACTAAATGTAGATCGGCGATCGCCCTGGAGACGTCTCTGGTCTTCAGCGCCGTTAGGTATAAAGTGAACTTATTTTCTTCCGTTGCGTATGCTTGTCTTTTAAAGGGTGCGGCTAGATAAACCGCAGGGCCGAGGGACACGGCTTCCTAATCTAATGAAAATAATCTTACAAGATAATCCTTTTATTAATTCACATCTTTTATCGTGAAAAAGTTTGTTTGATTGCTCGCCTGAACGTCCGTAGTTGTCCCCTACTAGACGTGGCATCACGACGCTTGTTTTCCCCCTTTACTCTGATATTATAATATATTTCGGGAAAATACGGGTTGTGACAGTTGGTATCAGAGGTAGGTTAGCCGGGTTGCTGGAAATGGCCTGGTTGGTCCGGTTGACCGTCCAGTAAGAATCGTTAATCATTGCATACACTCACCGATGGGTCATCAGTAGATCTCGGCTGAAGCACGAACACTACACTCATAAGCATGAAAGAAGTATACGGGGCATATTATGTAGTATGGGATGCATAATATGTGTCTGTATATGGATCCTCATAGGTGACAACATGCGACTGTTATGTAGTATGGGATGCATAACGTAGGTCGCATGCGTGTCCATTAGATTTTCCTTTTTGTTGCATGCGATAATATGTAGTATGGGATGCATAAGATCGCATGTATACGCCGCTCATAGCATGCATTAAGGCCTTTTCTTAGTATGCATAGCACCGCATGCATTGCATAACATTACATAAGCACACGTGCCAAGCTAGCGATCTACATGATGACACATGTACACCCATGACTTCAAAGGTAAGATTTTAAGTTTATGTGCATACGGGAGAGGTGCACGAGAGGTAAAGGATGGTACATCATCCTGAGTATAACGTGATATTATTTATTTACTTTTCCCAGAGTAAAAGCAGTAGCAAAAGCAAGTATTTGTATGTCTCTCTTTCCTAGCGGTCTGAATCCAGTCTTGTTTTGCTGTTTGTTGTTGTTGTTCCTGTTAGGTATGGCTTCTAGGCGTCGGCCCGCGAATACTGTTCCCCAGTCTTTGGGCGAGACATCAGGTGCGCATAGCGAGGCAGTGATTGAAGAGCTGCGTTTGAATAACAAGACCTTGGCGCGACAGTTGGCTGTGATGCAGGAGCAGATGCAGACGTTGTTGGTTGCCACTCAGCGGCAGCAGCCCGAGGCTAGTCAGTCGGAGACTGCCCGTTCTACACCCCTTGTTCCCCCTGTTGCGTTGCCGCCAGAAATGAATTTTATTACGCATTTCCAGAGGCTAGGACCCCCGACTTATGACGGGAGAGCAGATTTCATGGTGCTTGATGATTGGATCCTGGCAATGGAGGAGATGTTCTCATATTATGGCGTGACTTTGGACCAGCGGGTGATGATTGCCGCCTTTCAGCTTAAGGGTTTGGCAAAGAGTTGGTGGATTCGGGAGAAGGAGGCTCTCGCAGGAGGTTGCTCGTGGGAGCAGTTCAAGGGGAGGCTGTTGAAGAAATTCCTGCCTTCAGTAGAGCAGGACCATCTGATGAATAGCTTCTTACATTTGAAGCAGCGACAGCTCACAGTAGGGGAGTATGAGGTCGAGTTCTCCAAGCTGAATAGGTTCGCCCCGGATTTGATTGCTTCTGAGGAAAACCGGGTGAAGAGATTTGTGGGAGGTCTTCGCAGTGACATCCAGCAGTTGGCCAGTGCTTACCGGTCCGTGAGCTTCGCGGACGCAGTGGAGGCCGCTCTGAAGGTAGAAGCGATCGAGAATGCTAGAAATCGAGGGAAGGAATCGAGAAGGGAAAAGAGGAAAGCCGACGATGGAGGCAACCTTGCTCCAGGTAAGAAAGGCAAGGTGGTTTGCAGTTTTTGCGGCCGTGTGGGCCATCCACACGAGAAGTGTTTCAAGAGGCTAGGCGCGCAGAGGCAGCTTCAGGTTATGGCTCTGCAGGGTGCTCCGAAGGATGAATTGTTTTGCACTTCGTGCAAGCTGAGGGGGCACGACGAAATTCTTTGTCGGTTAAAGGGCAAGGTTTGCTATCAGTGCGGACAGAAGGGACATGTGAAGTCCAGGTGCCCGCAGCTTCAGTCAACTGGCTAGCAGCTTGCCCTCCCAACCGTGGCAACGCCATCGCCTCAGCAGCAACACATAGATCGAGGGAAGGTAAAGCTAAACGCAGTGACAAAGGAGGAAGCGCAGTGCTCGAACCAGGTGATATCAGGTTCGTCCTCGTTCTCGTTATAGTTTAACTTTGTTATGTCGATTTGGATGTTATTAATGCCTCATCCGTGTCTTGTCGTGTGTCTATACTGCTTGTTAGGCGAGTTTAAGGTTCGAGACTATTGTGCGCACGTCCTTTTTGACTCTGGTGCCACTCATTCCTTTGTGGCCAAGAGGTTTGTTGATCGGCATCGTTGGGCCTTAGAGCGAGTTGATGGCCCGTTTCGTTTCAAGTACCCGTCCGGCGATTCAGTGGTGTCAGATCTGTGGGTGAGGCAGTGTCCGATCGTGTTGGATGGATTTGTGAGCCATGCAGATCTGATGGTGATCGTCTCGGAGGACTTTGACGTGATTTTGGGCATGGATTGGCTAGCCCATTATGACGCTGTGATCCAGTGCAGGGACAAGCGTCTGGATTTCTTGATGGATGATGGCCAGCCCAGGAGCGTGTTCGGTTTCCCGCGTCAGACTTCCTCAGTTATGTCGGTAGTCTGTGCCCAGGCTTTGGCGGAGTTTGATGGTCGGGTCTGTGTTGTTTTCGTGTTGCTTGCAGCTTGTGCTTCGGTGCCCTGTGTGGAGGACATTCCTGTGGTGCGGGAGTTCCCGGACGTCTTTCCCGACGACCTTCCTGGTCTCCCTCCTGAGCGAGAGATTGAGTTTGCGATAGATTTGGAGCCCGGGACCCGCCCTATTGCGAAGGTACCTTATCGTATGGCACCTCGGGAGTTGGAGGAGCTGCGCACTCAGTTGGATGAGCTTCTGCAGCTTGGATTCATTAGGCCGAGTTCGTCGCCTTGGGGTGCGCCGGTTCTGTTTGTGAAGAAGAAGGATGGGTCGATGAGGCTGTGCATCGATTACAGAGAGTTGAACAAGGTCACTATCAAAAACAGGTATCCGCTTCCGCGGATTGATGACTTGTTTGACCAGTTGCAGGGTAGCTGCGTGTTCTCGAAGATCGACCTCCGGTCCGGTTACCATCGGCTGAGGATTCGCGACTCAAACGTTCCGCGAACTGCTTTCCGGTCGCGTTACGGACATTTTGAGTTCCTGGTGATGTCCTTTGGGCTGACGAATGTGCCCTCGGCTTTCATGGATCTGATGAACAAGGTGTTCCGAGACTTCCTGGACCAGTTCGTAGTGGTCTTTATTGATGATGTGCTGATCAATTCTTCGAGTGAGGAGGAGCATGCTCAGTATCTGCGATTGGTGATGACTACCTTGAGGGCACACAAGTTGTATGCAAAGCTGAGCAAGTGCGAATTCTGGCTTTCGTAGGTCTCTTTCTTGGGTCACATGGTGAGCAAGGGTGGCATCTCTGTGGACCCAGCGAAAGTCGCCGCTGTTTTGGACTGGAAGAGGCCATCGTCGTCGAAGGAGATCCGTAGTTTTCTGGGTTTAGCTGGTTATTATCGGAGGTTTGTAGAGGGTTTCTCAGGCATTTCTGCACCTCTGACTAGGTTGACGCGGAAGGAAGCAGCTTTCGATTGGAGCGAGCAGTGCGAGGAGGCCTTTCATGAGTTAAAGAGAAGGCTGTGTTCCGCTCCGGTTTTAGCTCTCCCGATTGAGGGAGTGGAGTTCTGATGAGTCTGGTTTATACAGTGATTTCTGGCCTCATTTGGGTGTATTTTAGTGTCATTGCACTTTATTTGCTGTTCATATACGCTTATAGTGATAGCATGGCGTTTCTGCGCCTTTTGTGCAATCCTTTCCCCTTTGTGACATATTTTTCCTATATATTACTGTATGCATGTGTTATGGATCCGGTGATGTGCACGGATCGGGGTTATTTGTACTTTTCCTGCAGGTCCTGGGGTCGTGTGCACGTTCGGGATGGTGCGGGGTGATTTTTGGCCTAAAAAGCCTCTGATCGTGCGCATTCCTTCGCGCACGATCAGGCGCACGATCATTGATCGTGCGTTAATTCCCAGCCCAGATCGAGATCGGACCAAAGATATGCGCACGATCATAGGCCTTTCTTCGCGCACGACCACTGGTCGTGCGCCCCTGACCGTGCGATGTTTTCTATTTTTCCTTTGCTACAGGTTGACTGCGCACGATCACAGACATTCCTTCGCGCACGACCATTGGTCGTGCGCCACTGACCGTGCGCAATACTTATTCTGCTCCCTATTTAAGGCGCTGTTCCGCGATTTTAGGGATTCCAGCGGGTTTTTGGCGCGATTTCTGATCGCGACTCCGCCGTTCCACCTCTCCAAGGTCCCTCCTTCCATTCCTCCCCTTGGGAAAGCTTCATCCATTGATCCTAAGGTCATTCTAGGGTTCCGGAAGCATTCTCCGCCATCTACGGCCAGCATTCCAAGAGGAAGACATCTCCATTGGGTGAAGGAGAAGTGAACCCAGCTCTGAGAAGAAGACGGGCAGCGGTTAGAGGTAGTGATAGCCTCTGCATCCCGGAAGCAACCAAGGACTGAGCTCGGAGGAGGCGTGACGACCCCCCATTCCGACCACGATCCGCGGCGAGGCTTCTCATCTCGTGGTTACTTCTACCCCTTCTCTTTTTGTGATTTGTACTCTTAATGGTTGTAATGAACTGAATGAACATCTATTTGTCTATGAATGGAAGTTTATTTATGAACTTGTCTTTACGTTATGCTGTGTTGTGATGCGCTCCGCCCCCGCTCCACTTACACCCACACGTTCCAGCACCCGCTTTAGCAAAAGCTGGAAGCGATAGCGAAGAGGTGCCTTCGACCCTAAACCCTCACATCTGCACTCACCTCATCCATATGCTCACCGGCCATCCGCTAAGCGAAGCACGGCATCGCGGCCTGCACTAAACCCATCCACCAAGCGACGCGGTGATTGCGACCCGCATAGTGTTTAGTTTTCTCATTTCCCGCTCTATAAAATCAACCAAACCCCCTTCTTGTTTTGTTAAACTTAGAACCCCCATAATTAGTTTCCTAACGAGCAAATCGTATTCCCTAACTTGCGGTCCTTTGAGAACGATATTCGGGGAGCTACTCCCTACTTTTATTACTTGACAACGACCGGTGCACTGCCGTCGTACCGCATTTCGTGCCCGCTAATTAGCGGTGTGGAAATAGCATGTCAAGTTTTTGGCACCGTTGCCGGGGACTGCATGAGGTTATAATTTGTTTGTTGGGAAATTAGTTTAAGGGTGTTTTTGTTTTTGATATTTCTCTTTTTGGTATAGTGTGCGCATGCATAGACATCATCCTGGTGAATTTACAGCATTTGATCCTGAGATAGAGCATACTTTGCGGGCGCGTCTACGTGCGGCTGCCACCATGGATGTTAATGAAAATCAGGCTAATCCAGGAGTGGGAAATGCACCGGTCGTAGCTCAAGCGGCTGATGAGAACGAAGTGGTTAGGCCACGGCCTAGGACCATGAGGGATTACACCACTCCTACTGTGGGGAGTGTGTACCCCGGATTTGGCCCGGCTATTACTAACAATAATTATGAGATAAAGCCGGCCATTCTGAATATGATCCGCAATAATGCCCAATTCCCCGGGTTAACCAGTGAAGACCCCCATCTTCACCTAGCTGAATTTGCGGAGATTTGCGGTACATTTCGGTACGCAGGAATTGCTGATGAGACGGTGAAACTCAGATTGTTTCCATTCTCCCTCCGCGACAAGGCGAAGGCTTGGCTCCACACAATACCACCCGGCGCAGCTACCACCTGGGACGCTCTGCAGACGAAGTTTTTGGCAAAATTCCACCCGGTGGACAAGGTTGTAAACTTGCGGAGAGAAATCGCAACCTTCCGGCAGCACGATCAGGAGACCCTTGCGGAAGCATGGGATAGGTTCACAGACCTCCTCCGGAAGTGCCCCCAGCATGAGCTACAGCCTTGGAGCTTGGTGGAAAATTTCTACTTCGCAATTGAGCCCAGTTATAGGGCCATGATTGATGATGCTGCAGGCGGCACCCTGATGAACCATACACCCGAGGACGCACTGAGGATTCTCCAGGACACCGCCACTCATAGTTCGTTCTGTACTGCTGGGAGAAACGCCTCAAGGAATGCTCGTGGACTCTTTGAGGTGAGCACATCGGGCGCATCTGCCGAGGTGGCATCGGCACCTTATGACAATGTCATGCTACTTAAGAGGCCTGCCCTCCCTCCTGCCCCAGTAATGGCCATTTGTGTCAAGGATGTGGAAACCTCGGGCATCACGCATATGAGTGCCCCTTAGGTGAGCAACCCGCTGAATTAACTTTTGATGAAAGTGTGAATTATTTGAATGATCAAAATCGGGGAGTACCATTTAACAACGCTTATAACCCGCCGTGAGGAGTCACCCGAACTTCTCATGGAAACAAAATGTGCCTAATCAACGATGGCAAGGAGGCTCGCATCAATTTGATGTGCAAGCCTCCGGTAGCCAACCGAGGCCACCACAACCGGGGTTTGCTCAAAATGCACCACCGCAGAGGAGGAGCGCATTGGAAGAAATGATGGAAAAATTTGTTGATCTGGCTCAAACATATATGGCCAATCAAACTGCATCAATGCGGAACTTGGAGACGCAGCTAGGCCAATTGGCCCAGGTACTCTCAGAGCGTACGCAAGGCGCTCTTCCAAGCAATACTGAAAAGAACCCGCGGGAGCAAGGAAAAAGCATTGCTGACGCAGATGGTGGTCAAGTGAGCCCTTGCGTTGTTGCATGTACTATCAATAACATCGAGGTTGCCACGCTTTGCGACTCTGGTGCATCTCGAAACATTCTTGCTCTGCAAGACGTTGAGAGGTTGCACCTAACAATGAACTATGAGGACCGGAAGTCGCTGGTATTGGCTAATGGAGTGACTGTCGAAACTGAAGGTGAGATTCGTGAGGTTGTAGTAAATTTTAATGGAACGGCTGTGGTCACTGTCTTTCAGATTCTCGGCCCCATGGAAAATGATTCCATGCCAATCTTGGGGGTTCCTTTTCTGAAGGAGAGCGGCGCAACCCTCCACATCGCCACGGGTTGTGTCACTCTACCTTCCATTGCAGCAAACCTTTCTGGATTATCTAATCTTCCGAACTTCCCTGTAGGTAAAAGTAAGTGCAGGTCTAATGAAGAGAAATCAGACTTTGACGTGAAGAATCCGAGAGAGGAGGAAAGTATCACTCTGATGGAAGAAGAAGCAAAGCGGCTCACAAATAATGAGTTGGAGATAGAAGGGAAAAGCAGTGAGACCAAGGCGTTGGAAGTCATGGGAGAAGGCGGAGGGACGAGCCTTCCAAATAATGTCTTTATTGAGAACAAGAAATGTAAACAATCTAAACAGGTTCATTGGGCTGATCTACCCCCTCTTGAGGGTGCAGAAACGAAGCCCCTGGCTGATCCCAATCCGACAAACACTATCACTCCTCCCGCACATGGTGCTCGGTGGCGCTCTCCTTCAGTGGAAAAGCCGAAGCGGGAAAGAATCCTGCATGCTGCGCGCTTTGCAGCCCTCTGGCGCGAGAAGGAGGAGGTTAGGGGCAAGGGAGAGACATCTTCCTTGGGCCCTAAAGCTTTCACCTCCTGCCCATCTCGCGTGACTGGGGAGAACCACCACAAATCAGCATATAGCTGAGGCATGCCGGGATCTCCGGGCTGTGCTGTGTGCCATCTGTGATGTTTTTTTGTGCTTTGTGTTTCATGTTATTTGATGCGTAGTACTGTCTCTTTAGCTTTTTATTATAAGACTTTTGCTGTCAAACTATAATACAGGTATTTGGTCCACCTTCAAGGACGTTAAACAAAAGGGCTCTTGGGAGACAACCCATTTGGGATCATTTGGTTCCGTTCTTTTTTGTTATTTTCTTTGCTATATTTTTGTTGTGCTGGGATCCTTTTAATCGCAGGTCCGCATCTATTGGAGCACGGTGGGATCACCGCCTTCTGAACAAAACGCCATATCTTCTGGTATGCTCATTTCTGAGCATGGGGTAATCTCTCCTCCTAGCCTTCTTAAGCTTATGCCGCTATCGAACATGTTTTTTTTGCTTAGTATAAGTCTGGGGGAGTGAGAGTTATCGTTACCTCGTGCACAAGCACAGTGCACAACATACTAGGATTTACACTGTGTTATATTGTAGCATTGTTTATCTCGTGGCACACCACGACACCCACGTGAGCGCACTTAACTGTAGGCGCGCGACGAGTCTAACTAGTCTCGGTTGTGTGAATGGGAAATCACGGTGCTGGGTTAGGATTGCGAGACGAAGTACTTTGTTGACTCCTGTAGTGCTCCTAGTCGAGTGCTCATGTCTCGTAGGAATTCGTGTAGATTCAATTTCTTTTTATGCTTTTAGTTTACATTTTTCTACTAGCGTAAATATTGTTTACTTTACTCAATTTGGTGAATCCGGTGTGAATCAAACGGTAGCATAGGAATGTGTGTAGACGTTCATTAGTCTCGTGTTGCCTGAGTCGGGAGGAAGGATTATCTTTCTCGGTGGCTAGAACTCGCCCCAAGCGATTCTTGAAACATGGGTATACGGTTGGTCAACTGCGTGAATGTGATATAGGCCATCATTTTGGCCCGGTTGAGCCTTTGCACCCTTTCCAATCGATATATCCTCGTTAGCCCAGTTGTGCCTACTGATGAGTCCTGATCATATATACATTTATGGACTCATCCGGGCCGTTATTTTGTCAATATCACGCACTTTAGCCTTATTATAGTCTATATTTGATAACCCATGCTAGGTGCACATTTAGGCCCACTTTGGTGTGTTTTCGTGTGTATTATCTTTAGTAGTATTCATATGTTGTTAAGTGCCACTTTCGGTGGCTAGATCTGTGTTTGTGCTGGAATAGGAGGCGTGCAAGTGTTTCCGGTGCAATTCTGCACAGGAACACTGCGCACGATCACTTGTTCTAGTGCGCACGACCACCGGTCGTGCGCCACTAATCGTGCGCACTTAACCCTTTTTCACGAGTTCTGTCTGGTGCAGTGCGCACGACCATCGACTCCAGTGCGCACGACCATCGGTCGTGCGCCACTGCTCGTGCGCATTGACCATTAAATTTCTGAGTTCTGTTTGCTGCAGTGCGCACGACCATCGTCTCCAGTGCGCACGACCACCGGTCGTGCGCCACTGGTCGTGCGAACATTGTATTTTATAATCTCGTCTCTTGCAGGTTCTGTCCAGGCAGTGCGCACGATCGCAGAATTCCAGTGCGCACGACCACTGGTCGTGCGCCAATGATCGTGCGCAGTATTCAATCCAGCGCCTATTTAAACACCTGTTGCGATTTTAGGGCGGATCGATCTTCCGGGAGCGAAGTTCCTGTTCCGTACGCCGCCGACCACCGCCCTGGAACGCCCCTACTTCATCTTCCACGCAAGGGGAAGCCTCCTCCATCCATTCCAAGCCTTCCTCCATCGTCCGTGAGTGTTCTCCATCGTCCGCAAGCCTCCAAGCAACCATTTTCGCTTTCCGCCCGGTGAGAAGAAGAAGAAACCTTGAGTCGAAGACGACGGAGCACGTAGGGAGATTGTGACAGCTCTCTACGCCGGAAGCATTGCCCGTCCGAGTTCGGAGGTAGCCCGACAACCTACCATTCCGGCCGTGAACGGCCGCTAGTCTTCACCGCCGGTTATTTCTTCCTTCTTTCCTTTCATTGCACTCTTTGAACCATGTACTAGATGAATATTGTAATATTTACTTTGATGGAAATGAATATTTCTTTGTTTTTCTCCATGGTTTGCTCATGATTCATTCCGTTCTCACTCACTCACTCGCACACGCACGCAAGGTGTTTGCTCCGTGTTAGCAAGAGCTAACGACGGTTGTGAAGAGGTGTTTGCGACCCTCACCCTTTCGCACTTGAGTTCACTTCATCCGCCTCACGAAGCACGGCATCGCAGCCGTTGCATCCACCTCACTTTGCGAAGCGGTGTTCTCGACCCGCATCTCTGTTGTTGTTGTTAAAATTAGGAAAACCAACCAAAAACCCCTCTTTGTGTTTGTGAAACGCTTGTGTAACAATAATCACTGCGCGATTCGTTCACCCATCCTGCATTCCTCAAGAGACCGACATCCGGGGAATTTATTCTCCACAATTATTACTTGACAGCGACCGGTGCACTTGCCGACGCGCATCAAGTTTTTGGCGCCGTTGCCGGGGAATGCAGGCGTGTTTCGTCTTGTGTTGTGACTTTCGTTATACGAGCAGTTGTTTTTTTTATTTTCTCTGTTTTTCTTTTTGTTTTTGACAGTTCTTGCAGAGGCAGGTCGCAGGTGAACTCGCACCTTTTGATCCAGAAATCGAACGACCTGCTCGCGCGCGAAGGCGCGCTGCGGCTGTACAAGCGGCCATGGGTGATCAGGTAGACCCAAATGATGTTGATCCGAGAATGCCCGGCGTAGGGGAACATCAGCCTGGGATTGAGCAGGAGGCAGTCAGGCCTCGACCCCGCACGATGAGGGACTACACCACTCCAACTGCTGGGAGTGTGTATCCGGGGTTCGGGCCAAACATTATGAATAATCAGTTTGAGATCAAGCCAGCGATCTTAAACATCATCCGGAACAACGCTCAGTTCTCGGGGTTGGCCAGCGAAGATCCGCATCTGCATCTGGTGGAGTTTTCTGATATTTGCGGAACCTTCCGCTACGAAGGGATTGCTGACGACACGGTTAAGCTTAGACTGTTTCCCTTTTCACTCCGCGACAAAGCAAAGGTGTGGCTCCACTCCATTCCGCCCGGGACTGCTGCAACTTGGGATGCCCTCGCATCCAAGTTCCTTGCTAAATTCCACCCTGTGGATAAGATTGTAAGCTTGCGGCGGGAGATCGCCACATTTCGCCAACTTGACCAAGAGACCCTTGCTGAAGCATGGGAGCGCCTCAACGATCTCCTTCGTCGTTGCCCTGGCCACGAGCTCCAACCATGGAATATGGTTGAATTGTTCTACTTCGCGATCGAGCCCAACTACAGGGCAATGATCGATGTTGCGGCGGGTGGCACCTTGATGAACCACACTCCTGAAGAAGCCCTTCGAATTCTGCGCGACACTGCCTCCCACAGTACATTCTGGACTGCAGGGAGAAATGCTCCAAGAAGTGGCCGAGGTCTTTTCATGGTCGACTCACTCCCCACTCCATCTGCGCCTGCTGCTATCATTACTTGTGAAGGATGTGGAGGCGGAGGCCATCATGCGTATGAATGTTCGGGGAACCACATGGCAGGTGATTTCGCACACTTGACCTTAAATGAATCTGTGAACTATGTAGGAAATCAGCCCAAGGGGGCGCCTTACAATAACGCCTATAATCCGGGAGCGAGAAGTCATCCAAACTTCTCTTGGAATCCCAACACGCCCGGCCAACGATGGTCACCGGGGCAGCATCAAAATGATGCTTACGCCTCCGGGAGCCAACCGAGGCCGCCGCACCCGGATTATAACCAAGCACCCCCCACCCAAAAGAAAAGTAATTTAGAAGAGATGATGGAGAAATTCCTGCTTGCAGCTAATTCAAACATGGTAAATCAAACCGCATCTATGCGAAACTTGGAGACGCAATTGGGCCAATTGGCTCAAGCGCTAACCGAGCGTTCGCAGGGAACCCTTCCCAGCAACACGGAAAAGAACCCTATTGATCAAGGGAAAAGTCTGGGAGATGCGGTAGATGCCAAACTGAGTGAGCTGGTAATCTCGTGCTCCATCAATAAGGTTGAAACCAAGGCTTTATGCGATTCCGGTTCCTCCCGCAACGTTATTGCACTGCAAGATGTTGCGAAGTTACAGCTGGAGATGAACACGGAGGAAAGGAAATCACTGATTCTCGCTAATGGCACGATTGTCCAATCTGAGGGGGAAGTAAGGAATGTGGAGGTAACGGTTGAGGGGACAACTGTAGTAGCTGATTTTCAGGTTCTAGGCCCGCAAGAAAACCAGTCCATTCCTATCTTGGGGGTGCCGTTCTTGAAAGAGAGCGGTGCTACCCTTGATTTTGCTACGGGGTGCATTTCCCTAACCAATGTGGTGCAGCAACCTACTTGCCCTGAAGCCACAACTGAAATATTCACTCCGCCCCCTCTCGTTATTTCTGATGAATTTCTAAGCGGTGCAGGAAAGATACATGTTCAAGAAACAGGTGAAGGAGGAATGGAAGAGTTCCAATCGGATGAGGAAGAGGAGGTCGACTTCCGGAAAGAGTTCGACTCCGAGATGGAGGAAGACGACAGTTCGGGAAACGTTGACTTGAATATAGTTAGGGATGATATTTATTTATCTCCGTGTGATGAATCATGTAATAAACTATGTAAGCGCTCCATCTCGTGGGCCGACCCGGTAGTCACCACGATGCCGGAAGTGACGCCACCTGATTCTAAGGCAGAAAAATCTGAGAACTCTCAGCGGTGGCAGTCTCCAACTGTCACCAAACTTAAAAAGGAAAAACTTCTGCGTGACGCTCGTGCTGCTGCTCTCCGTGGCAAGGTGGCGGAGGTTAGGGGAGCATTGGGTAATACCGGTGCTGGCCCTAAAGCCTTCACCTCCCGCCTGCGTGCTACGGGAGAAGCGCACCATAAGAGCGCTTTTAGTTGATGTGTGTTTTATTTGCTGTGATGAACTATTTTTGAGTATTTCTTTTTAATTCCTGCACTCTTTATAAACACTGTTAATACAGGTATTTGGTCCAGCTTAAGGACGTTAAATGAAAGCGCTACTGGGAGACAACCCAGATTTCCTGTTTTCGTATTTCTTTTTATCTAACTTCTTTTAGTTCAGCTTTTGTATCTGCTTTTGTTGCTTTGAGTTTGTGCTTGCAGGTTTCGTGTTCGATGGCGGATGCTGCGGACTATTCTTGATCGTAAACGCCAATCGTCTGGTATGCTCATTTCTGAGCATTGGGTAACACTTCCTCCCCTCTTTCAGCTTCAAATTTCTAGATATCGTGTTTAGCTTAAGTCTGGGGGAGCGGTTGTTATTATCCACTGTGCACGAGCTGCATTGCATACTAGAAGGTTGCTTTTTATTTTTCATTATCATTATCATTGTTGCATTCCTTACACACCACTTCACCCACTTGAGTGCGTGCTTGTCTTTTTGTGTTGTTCCGTTTAAATTATTTTGGTTGGAATGTGAAATAGTTTGTTAACATAGGAATTATTATTTGGAGCGCGATGTTGACTCATGTAGTGTTCTAGTCACTTCGCATGCTATGGTAGAATTTGTGTAGAACAAGATTTTCTTTATGCATCTAATTTATGTTTAGTATTTCTGCGTAAATTTAGATTTAATATACTCAAGTGGTGAATTTGTATGGAATTGACGATAACCCGGTGTTGTGTGTGTGCGATTGCTAGTCGTGTGTTGCTCGAGTCGGGAGGAAGGTTTATCTTTCTCGTGGGCTAAGAACTTGCCCCAAGCGACTCTCGAAGCATTGGTGAGAGCGACTCGTCGAGTTAAAAATGACGTAGGCCACCCTTTGGCTAGTTTGAGCTTTGATTATTCCATGTCCATTTCATTCACCTTTGCAAGCCAATTTTGTGCCTACCAATCCTTTGTTCAGCTCCTCTTCATCCACCAAAGCCTGAAGCCTATCTTACACCCGCAACCAAAATGTTTTAACTGTGCTCATAATTTTCAACTTGTGTGGTGTTTGGAACCATTGTGTTATGAAGGGAAAATAAAGTTTATCCGCTGATTTTGAACCAACCGGAGGATACATAAAAGAAGAAAATTATGTAAAAGAAAAAAAAAGTAGTTTGAAAAAAAAAATCCTCCTGAGCTAAAAACAGAAAATCTGTTGGAATTTGTGAAGTAGGCCGTGCGCACACCTGGTTTTCATGATAAGTCTGGGGGTGTGTCACACGAGCGTAGTTTGTGGTTTTGTGGGGTGCAGCGTTCCGATAGCTCACTTGGGTTGCGCAGCCATCGTGTTTAACTTTGAATATCATACCGTAACCTAAGCCTCGTTTTAATCCTATAAGTCCTACTGATTTGATTTGCGAGTTTGCTAGCGCCGTGGAGAGAGTGTGACCGGGCGAGCGTATGGTTCACGACGTTGATGGATTTCAGCGGAGTTATTCCTAAGCCCCGATCTTTTGCAACACCCGCCTCAGTGTCTCGTCGCTTTCATACCGGGCATGATCGCCAAATTCGTCATAATTCACCAACTGAGTATAATTAAATCTCTACTTACGCTTTAATACTTACGTAAATTAGTTAGCATAGTTAGAATCTCTTTCTACTAGAATTTCTACTCGCATGCGTATGTTACTTCGCACCGTACTCCCTTGTGTAATTCTCTATGTTAACTATCGTTTTCGCGCTCCGCCGGATTCGTTTGCTCGGGACGCGCAAACAGTTAAGTCTGGGGGTGTGATGAGTCCTGATCATATATACATTTATGGACTCATCCGGGCCGTTATTTTGTCAATATCATGCACTTTAGCCTTATTATAGTCTATATTTGATAACCCATGCTAGGTGCACATTTAGGCCCACTTTGGTGTGTTTTCGTGTGTATTATCTTTAGTAGTATTCATATGTTGTTAAGTGCCACTTTCGGTGGCTAGATCTGTGTTTGTGCTGGAATAGGAGGCGTGCAAGTGTTTCCGGTGCAATTCTGCACAGGAACACTGCGCACGATCACTTGTTCTAGTGCGCACGACCACCGGTCGTGCGCCACTAATCGTGCGCACTTAACCCTTTTTCACGAGTTCTGTCTGGTGCAGTGCGCACGACCATCGACTCCAGTGCGCACGACCATCGGTCGTGCGCCACTGCTCGTGCGCATTGACCATTAAATTTCTGAGTTCTGTTTGCTGCAGTGCGCACGACCATCGTCTCCAGTGCGCACGACCACCGGTCGTGCGCCACTGGTCGTGCGAACATTGTATTTTATAATCTCGTCTCTTGCAGGTTCTGTCCAGGCAGTGCGCACGATCGCAGAATTCCAGTGCGCACGACCACTGGTCGTGCGCCAATGATCGTGCGCAGTATTCAATCCAGCGCCTATTTAAACACCTGTTGCGATTTTAGGGCGGATCGATCTTCCGGGAGCGAAGTTCCTGTTCCGTACGCCGCCGACCACCGCCCTGGAACGCCCCTACTTCATCTTCCACGCAAGGGGAAGCCTCCTCCATCCATTCCAAGCCTTCCTCCATCGTCCGTGAGTGTTCTCCATCGTCCGCAAGCCTCCAAGCAACCATTTTCGCTTTCCGCCCGGTGAGAAGAAGAAGAAACCTTGAGTCGAAGACGACGGAGCACGTAGGGAGATTGTGACAGCTCTCTACGCCGGAAGCATTGCCCGTCCGAGTCCGGAGGTAGCCCGACAACCTACCATTCCGGCCGTGAACGGCCGCTAGTCTTCACCGCCGGTTATTTCTTCCTTCTTTCCTTTCATTGCACTCTTTGAACCATGTACTAGATGAATATTGTAATATTTACTTTGATGGAAATGAATATTTCTTTGTTTTTCTCCATGGTATGCTCATGATTCATTCCGTTCTCACTCACTCACTCGCACACGCACGCAAGGTGTTTGCTCCGTGTTAGCAAGAGCTAACGACGGTTGTGAAGAGGTGTTTGCGACCCTCACCCTTTCGCACTTGAGTTCACTTCATCCGCCTCACGAAGCACGGCATCGCAGCCGTTGCATCCACCTCACTTTGCGAAGCGGTGTTCTCGACCCGCATCTCTGTTGTTGTTGTTAAAATTAGGAAAACCAACCAAAAACCCCTCTTTGTGTTTGTGAAACGCTTGTGTAACAATAATCACTGCGCGATTCGTTCACCCATCCTGCATTCCTCAAGAGACCGACATCCGGGGAATTTATTCTCCACAATTATTACTTGACAGCGACCGGTGCACTTGCCGACGCGCATCAAGTTTTTGGCGCCGTTGCCGGGGAATGCAGGCGTGTTTCGTCTTGTGTTGTGACTTTCGTTATACGAGCAGTTGTTTTTTTTTATTTTCTCTGTTTTTCTTTTTGTTTTTGACAGTTCATGCAGAGGCAGGTCGCAGGTGAACTCGCACCTTTTGATCCAGAAATCGAACGAACTGCTCGCGCGCGAAGGCGCGCTGCGGCTGTACAAGCGGCCATGGGTGATCAGGTAGACCCAAATGATGTTGATCCGAGAATGCCCGGCGTGGGGGAACATCAGCCTGGGATTGAGCAGGAGGCAGTCAGGCCTCGACCCCGCACGATGAGGGACTACACCACTCCAACTGCTGGGAGTGTGTATCCGGGGTTCGGGCCAAACATTATGAATAATCAGTTTGAGATCAAGCCAGCGATCTTAAACATCATCCGGAACAACGCTCAGTTCTCGGGGTTGGCCAGCGAAGATCCGCATCTGCATCTGGCGGAGTTTTCTGATATTTGCGGAACCTTCCGCTACGCAGGGATTGCTGACGACACGGTTAAGCTTAGACTGTTTCCCTTTTCACTCCGCGACAAAGCAAAGGTGTGGCTCCACTCCATTCCGCCTGGGACTGCTGCAACTTGGGATGCCCTCGCATCCAAGTTCCTTGCTAAATTCCACCCTGTGGATAAGATTGTAAGCTTGCGGCGGGAGATCGCCACATTTCGCCAACTTGACCAAGAGACCCTTGCTGAAGCATGGGAGCGCCTCAACGATCTCCTTCGCCGTTGCCCTGGCCACGAGCTCCAACCATGGAATGTGGTTGAATTGTTCTACTTCGCGATCAAGCCCAACTACAGGGCAATGATCGATGCTGCGGCGGGTGGCACCTTGATGAACCACACTCCTGAAGAAGCCCTTCGAATTCTGCGCGACACTGCCTCCCACAGTACATTCTGGACTGCAGGGAGAAATGCTCCAAGAAGTGGCCGAGGTCTTTTCATGGTCGACTCACTCCCCACTCCATCTGCGCCTGCTGCTATCATTACTTGTGAAGGATGTGGAGGCGGAGGCCATCATGCGTATGAATGTTCGGGGAACCACATGGCAGGTGATTTCGCACACTTGACCTTAAATGAATCTGTGAACTATGTAGGAAATCAGCCCAAGGGGGCGCCTTACAATAACGCCTATAATCCGGGAGCGAGAAGTCATCCAAACTTCTCTTGGAATCCCAACACGCCCGGCCAACGATGGTCACCGGGGCAGCATCAAAATGATGCTTACGCCTCCGGGAGCCAACCGAGGCCGCCGCACCCGGATTATAACCAAGCACCCCCCACCCAAAAGAAAAGTAATTTAGAAGAGATGATGGAGAAATTCCTGCTTGCAGCTAATTCAAACATGGTAAATCAAACCGCATCTATGCGAAACTTGGAGACGCAATTGGGCCAATTGGCTCAAGCGCTAACCGAGCGTTCGCAGGGAACCCTTCCCAGCAACACGGAAAAGAACCCTATTGATCAAGGGAAAAGTCTGGGAGATGCGGTAGATGCCAAACCGAGTGAGCTGGTAATCTCGTGCTCCATCAATAAGGTTGAAACCAAGGCTTTATGCGATTCCGGTTCCTCCCGCAACGTTATTGCACTGCAAGATGTTGCGAAGTTACAGCTGGAGATGAACACGGAGGAAAGGAAATCGCTGATTCTCGCTAATGGCACGATTGTCCAATCTGAGGGGGAAGTAAAGAATGTGGAGGTAACGGTTGAGGGGACAACTGTAGTAGCTGATTTTCAGGTTCTAGGCCCGCAAGAAAACCAGTCCATTCCTATCTTGGGGGTGTCGTTCTTGAAAGAGAGCGGTGCTACCCTTGATTTTGCTACGGGGTGCATTTCCCTAACCAATGTGGTGCAGCAACCTACTTGCCCTGAAGCCACAACTGAAATATTCACTCCGCCCCCCTCTCGTTATTTCTGATGAATTTCTAAGCGGTGCAGGAAAGATACATGTTCAAGAAACAGGTGAAGGAGGAATGGAAGAGTTCCAATCGGATGAGGAAGAGGAGGTCGACTTCCGGAAAGAGTTCGACTCCGAGATGGAGGAAGACGACAGTTCGGGAAACGTTGACTTGAATATAGTTAGGGATGATATTTATTTATCTCCGTGTGATGAATCATGTAATAAACTATGTAAGCGCTCCATCTCGTGGGCCGACCCGGTAGTCACCACGATGCCGGAAGTGACGCCACCTGATTCTAAGGCAGAAAAATCTGAGAACTCTCAGCGGTGGCAGTCTCCAACTGTCACCAAACT
Source organism: Dactylorhiza incarnata (assembly GCA_033032865.1). Lineage (NCBI taxonomy): Eukaryota > Viridiplantae > Streptophyta > Magnoliopsida > Asparagales > Orchidaceae > Dactylorhiza > Dactylorhiza incarnata. Next base: position 13,267,658 of record JAWHQI010000015.1, read on the forward strand.
TAAAAAGGAAAAACTTCTGCGTGACGCTCGTGCTGCTGCTCTCCGTGGCAAGGTGGCGGAGGTTAGGGGAGCATTGGGTAATACCAGTGCTGGCCCTAAAGCCTTCACCTCCCGCCTACGTGCTACGGGAGAAGCGCACCATAAGAGCGCTTTTAGTTGATGTGTGTTTTATTTGCTGTGATGAACTATTTTTGAGTATTTCTTTTTAATTCCTGCACTCTTTATAAACACTGTTAATACAGGTATTTGGTCCAGCTTAAGGACGTTAAATGAAAGCGCTACTGGGAGACAACCTAGATTTCCTGTTTTCGTATTTCTTTTTATCTAACTTCTTTTAGTTCAGCTTTTGTATCTGCTTTTGTTGCTTTGAGTTTGTGCTTGCAGGTTTCGTGTTCGATGGCGGATGCTGCAGACTATTCTTGATCGTAAACGCCAATCGTCTGGTATGCTCATTTCTGAGCATTGGGTAACACTTCCTCCCCTCTTTCAGCTTCAAATTTCTAGATATCGTGTTTAGCTTAAGTCTGGGGGAGCGGTTGTTATTATCCACTGTGCACGAGCTGCATTGCATACTAGAAGGTTGCTTTTTATTTTTCATTATCATTATCATTGTTGCATTCCTTACACACCACTTCACCCACTTGAGTGCGTGCTTGTCTTTTTGTGTTGTTCCGTTTAAATTAGTTTGGTTGGAATGTGAAATAGTTTGTTAACATAGGAATTATTATTTGGAGCGCGATGTTGACTCATGTAGTGTTCTAGTCACTTCGCATGCTATGGTAGAATTTGTGTAGAACAAGATTTTCTTTATGCATCTAATTTATGTTTAGTATTTCTGCGTAAATTTAGATTTAATATACTCAAGTGGTGAATTTGTATGGAATTGACGATAACCCGGTGTTGTGTGTGTGCGATTGCTAGTCGTGTGTTGCTCGAGTCGGGAGGAAGGTTTATCTTTCTCGTGGGCTAAGAACTTGCCCCAAGCGACTCTCGAAGCATTGGTGAGAGCGACTCGTCGAGTTAAAAATGACGTAGGCCACCCTTTGGCTAGTTTGAGCTTTGATTATTCCATGTCCATTTCATTCACCTTTGCAAGCCAATTTTGTGCCTACCAATCCTTTGTTCAGCTCCTCTTCATCCACCAAAGCCTGAAGCCTATCCTACACCCGCAACCAAAATGTTTTAACTGTGCTCATAATTTTCAACTTGTGTGGTGTTTGGAACCATTGTGTTATGAAGGGAAAATAAAGTTTATCCGCTGATTTTGAACCAACCGGAGGATACATAAAAGAAGAAAATTATGTAAAAGAAAAAAAAAGTAGTTTGAAAAAAAAAATCCTCCTGAGCTAAAAACAGAAAATCTGTTGGAATTTGTGAAGTAGGCCGTGCGCACACCTGGTTTTCATGATAAGTCTGGGGGTGTGTCACACGAGCGTAGTTTGTGGTTTTGTGGGGTGCAGCGTTCCGATAGCTCACTTGGGTTGCGCAGCCATCGTGTTTAACTTTGAATATCATACCGTAACCTAAGCCTCGTTTTAATCCTATAAGTCCTACTGATTTGATTTGCGAGTTTGCTAGCGCCGTGGAGAGAGTGTGACCGGGCGAGCGTATGGTTCACGACGTTGATGGATTTCAGCGGAGTTATTCCTAAGCCCCGATCTTTTGCAACACCCGCCTCAGTGTCTCGTCGCTTTCATACCGGGCATGATCGCCAAATTCGTCATAATTCACCAACTGAGTATAATTAAATCTCTACTTACGCTTTAATACTTACGTAAATTAGTTAGCATAGTTAGAATCTCTTTCTACTAGAATTTCTACTCGCATGCGTATGTTACTTCGCACCGTACTCCCTTGTGTAATTCTCTATGTTAACTATCGTTTTCGCGCTCCGCCGGATTCGTTTGCTCGGGACGCGCAAACAGTTAAGTCTGGGGGTGTGATGAGTCCTGATCATATATACATTTATGGACTCATCCGGGCCGTTATTTTGTCAATATCACGCACTTTAGCCTTATTATAGTCTATATTTGATAACCCATGCTAGGTGCACATTTAGGCCCACTTTGGTGTGTTTTCGTGTGTATTATCTTTAGTAGTATTCATATGTTGTTAAGTGCCACTTTCGGTGGCTAGATCTGTGTTTGTGCTGGAATAGGAGGCGTGCAAGTGTTTCCGGTGCAATTCTGCACAGGAACACTGCGCACGATCACTTGTTCTAGTGCGCACGACCACTGGTCGTGCGCCACTAATCGTGCGCACTTAACCCTTTTTCACGAGTTCTGTCTGGTGCAGTGCGCACGACCATCGACTCCAGTGCGCACGACCATCGGTCGTGCGCCACTGCTCGTGCGCATTGACCATTAAATTTCTGAGTTCTGTTTGCTGCAGTGCGCACGACCATCGTCTCCAGTGCGCACGACCACCGGTCGTGCGCCACTGGTCGTGCGAACATTGTATTTTATAATCTCGTCTCTTGCAGGTTCTGTCCAGGCAGTGCGCACGATCGCAGAATTCCAGTGCGCACGACCACTGGTCGTGCGCCAATGATCGTGCGCAGTATTCAATCCAGCGCCTATTTAAACACCTGTTGCGATTTTAGGGCGGATCGATCTTCCGGGAGCGAAGTTCCTGTTCCGTACGCCGCCGACCACCGCCCTGGAACGCCCCTACTTCATCTTCCACGCAAGGGGAAGCCTCCTCCATCCATTCCAAGCCTTCCTCCATCGTCCGTGAGTGTTCTCCATCGTCCGCAAGCCTCCAAGCAACCATTTTCGCTTTCCGCCCGGTGAGAAGAAGAAGAAACCTTGAGTCGAAGACGACGGAGCACGTAGGGAGATTGTGACAGCTCTCTACGCCGGAAGCATTGCTCGTCCGAGTCCGGAGGTAGCCCGACAACCTACCATTCCAGCCGTGAACGGCCGCTAGTCTTCACCGCCGGTTATTTCTTCCTTCTTTCCTTTCATTGCACTCTTTGAACCATGTACTAGATGAATATTGTAATATTTACTTTGATGGAAATGAATATTTCTTTGTTTTTCTCCATGGTTTGCTCATGATTCATTCCGTTCTCACTCACTCACTCGCACACGCACGCAAGGTGTTTGCTCCGTGTTAGCAAGAGCTAACGACGGTTGTGAAGAGGTGTTTGCGACCCTCACCCTTTCGCACTTGAGTTCACTTCATCCGCCTCACGAAGCACGGCATCGCAGCCGTTGCATCCACCTCACTTTGCGAAGCGGTGTTCTCGACCCGCATCTCTGTTGTTGTTGTTAAAATTAGGAAAACCAACCAAAAACCCCTCTTTGTGTTTGTGAAACGCTTGTGTAACAATAATCACTGCGCGATTCGTTCACCCATCCTGCATTCCTCAAGAGACCGACATCCGGGGAATTTATTCTCCACAATTATTACTTGACAGCGACCGGTGCACTTGCCGACGCGCATCACCTACCCGTTCTTTGATTCAGCCCCACTTGTATCGCACCAAAGCCCAAAAGCCAATCCTAGTCACACACCCAAATCTGAGCTTTAGCTGTTTATTATTTTTGTGAGTTGGGTTGTTGATGTGGTGACATGTTTGTGAAGTTGTGGATATGTTTTATTGTTTATTTGCTGAAAATGATAAGAAAAGAAAAGAAAAGAAAAATGAAAAAGAGAAAAAGATATGATTTTGAATGAAAAATTCATTTGTAGAAGTATAAGTTGGGAGTAGGCGGTGCACGCACCCATGTTGTTAATTCCAAGTCTGGGGGTGTAGTGTACCCACATGTTTGTGTGGTGATGAGGATAGTTTTCGGTGCTAGCTCATTTGGGTTTAGTGTCTGAGCCGTCGCTTTTATCTTTGTTTACCTCACCTAAACCCAAGTCTCATCTCAAACCTAAAGTCCTATTGATTCACGCATTTGAGTCATACCAGTGCCGTGGAGAGAGTGCGAACGGGCAAGCCTATGGCCACCGACATTGATGGATTTCAATGGAGTTGTCCCGAGTCCCGATCTTTGGCAATGCTCGCCTCAGCGTTCAGTTTACTTTCTTCCTATGTACGACCTTATGATTCACCGTGATTCACTTGTTGAGTAAACGTAATATATAACCACGCTCTTAGAAAATTATAAACTAATATGTATAATTAGAAATTTTGTCTACTAGATTTCTATGCACGTGCGTATGAGACTTCGCATATTACTCCGCCCTTGCAATTTCTAACCCAACTATGTCTTTTCTCGCTCCGCCGGATTTGTTTGCTCGGGACGCGCAAACAGGTAAGTCTGGGGGTGTGATGAGTCTGGTTTATACAGTGATTTCTGGCCTCATTTGGGTTTATTTTAGTGTCATTGCACTTCATTTGCTGTTCATATACGCTTATAGTGATAGCATGGCGTTTCTGCGACTTTTGTGCAATCCATTCCCCTTTGTGGCATATTTTTCCTATATATTACTGTATGCATGTGTTATGGATCCGGTGATGTGCATGGATCAGGGTTATTTGTACTTTTCCTGCAGGTCCTGGGGTCGTGTGCACGTTTGGGATGGTGCGGGGTGATTTTTGGCCTAAAAAGCCTCTGATCGTGCGCATTCCTTCGCGCACGATCAGGCGCACGATCATTGATCATGCATTAATTCCTAGCCCAGATCGAGATCGGACCAAAGATATGCGCACGATCACAGGCCTTTCTTCACGCAAGACCACTGGTCGTGCGCCCCTGACCGTGCGATGTTTTCTATTTTTCCTTTGCTACAGGTTGACTGCGCACGATCGCAGTCATTCCTTCGCGCACGACCATTGGTCGTGCGCCACTGACCGTGCGCAGTACTTATTCTGCTCCCTATTTAAGGCGCTGTTCCGCGATTTTAGGGATTCCAGCGGGTTTTTGGCGCGATTTCTGAGCGCGACTCCGCCGTTCCACCTCTCCAAGGTCCCTCCTTCCATTCCTCCCCTTGGGAAAGCTTCATCCATTGATCCTAAGGTCATTCTAGGGTTCCGGAAGCATTCTCCGCCATCTACGGCCAGCATTCCAAGAGGAAGACATCTCCATTGGGTGAAGGAGAAGTGAACCCAGCTCTGAGAAGAAGACGGGCAACGGTTAGAGGTAGTGACAGCCTCTGCATCCCGGAAGCAACCAAGGACTGAGCTCGGAGGAGGCGTGACGACCCCCCATTCCGACCACGATCCGCGTCGAGGCTTCTCATCTCGTGGTTACTTCTACACCTTCTCTTTTTGTGATTTGTACTCTTAATGGTTGTAATGAACTGAATGAACATCTATTTGTCTATGAATGGAAGTTTATTTATGAACTTGTCTTTACGTTATGCTGTGTTGTGATGCGCTCCGCCCCCGCTCCACTTACACCCACACGTTCTAGCACCCGCTCTAGCAAAAGCTGGAAGCGGTAGCGAAGAGGTGCCTTCGACCCTCAACCCTCACATCTGCACTCACCTCATCCATATGCTCATCGGCCATCCGCTAAGCGAAGCACGACATCGCGGCCTGCACTAAACCCATCCACCAAGCGACGCGGTGATTGCGCCCCGCATAGTGTTTAGTTTTCTCATTTCCCGCTCTATAAAATCAACCAAACCCCCTTCTTGTTTTGTTAAACTTAGAACCCCCATAATTAGTTTCCTAATGAGCAAATCGTATTCCCTAACTTGCGGTCCTTTGAGAACGATATTCGGGGAGCTAATCCCTACTTTTATTACTTGACAACGACTGGTGCACTGCCGTCGTACCGCATTTCGTGCCCGCTAATTAGCGGTGTGGAAATAGCGTGTCAAGTTCCAGGTCTACGTCGATGCTTCGCTGTTAGGCCTTGGTTGTGTCTTCATGCAGGAGGGCAAGGTCACTGCGTACGGGTCGTGACAACTAAAGGTGCATGAGCGGAACTACCCGACGCATGATTTGGATTTTGCTGCGGTGATCTATGCCTTGAAGCTGTGGAGACATCTCTTGTATGGAGTGGAGTGCAAGATCTACTCAGATCACAAGAGCCTGATTTACGTGTTTTCCCAGCGAGAGCTGAACCTGCGCCAGCGTCGATGGATGGAGTACGTGGCTGATTATGATGTGGAGATCCTCTATCACCCCGGCAAGGCAAACGTAGTGGCGGATGCCCTGAGCAGGAAGTCAGCTTCTGTTTTCGGACTCTCTGTGCAGTCCCTGGTGGAGGAGTTCTTTCTGATGAGCATCGTGGTGAAGTCCAGTGGTGGTTCGTCTCATTTGGAGGTTGAGGAGCCGTCCTGGATTGTTTTGGCGAGGTTGCACCAAAGGGATGATCTGGATTTGCAGCACCTCCGGAGTAGAGCGGAGAGGGATGAGTTGCCAGATTTCTTGATTGATGTGGAGGGTACCTTGAGGTACCGTGGTAGGCTGTGCATCCCCGCCGTGGAGCAGATTCGAGCGAAGCTTTGTGAGGAGGCTCACGACTCCAGCCTATCCTATCATCCTGGCTCTACTAAGATGTATCGCGATTTGAAGCAGATTGTGTGGTGGCCTGTCATAAAGGGCGATATTGCGAGATTTGTGGCGCAGTGCTACACTTGTCAGCGCGTCAAGGCGGATTACAGGAGGCCCGGGGGCAAGTTGACGCCGTTGGATATTCCCTTGTGGAAGTGGGAGAGCATCTCCATGGACTTCATTACTGGATTGCCGAGATCTCCGCGGGGGCATGATGCAGTGTGGGTCATTGTTGACAGGTTGACCAAATGTGCTCACTTCGTGCCGTACAAGACTGGTTATTCGATGGAGAAGATTGCATCTTTGTATGTGCAGGAGGTCATTATACTGCATGGGGTTCCCGCGAGCATAGTGTCTGATCGTGATTCCAGATACACCTCTCATTTTTGGCAGAGTCTGCAAGGGGCTTTGGGCACCGATCTCAGGTATTCTACAGCCTATCATCCGCAGACGAATGGGCAGACAGAGAGGGTTAACCACTACAGCCTATCATCGTAGAGGATATGATCTGTTGTTATATTCTAGAGCATGGAGGAGCTTGGGATGAACGCCTTGGGCTCATGGAGTTCGCGTACAAAAATAGCTACCAGGAGAGCTTGCAGATGGCTCCGTTTGAGGCGCTGTATGGGAGGAGGTGTCAGACTCCCCCTGTTTTGGGCTGAAGTGGGCGAGAAGCCTATTCTGGGTCCTGAGGCCTTGGAGGAGATGAGCTTTGATGTGACGCAGATCCGAGAGAAGCTGCGGATAGCTCGGGAGCGCTACGAGAAGTACGCCAACCGGCGTAGGAGTGATCTGGAGTTTGCAGTGGGGGACATGGTGTTCCTTAAGGTGTCCCCGATGGCAGGCGTCAGGAGGTTTGGAAAGAGCCACAAGCTAGACCCCAGATATGTAGGCCCATTTGAGATCGTCGAGCGCATCGGGGTTTCTGCGTACAGGTTCTTGTTACCCGCCTCTTTCCCCGGCGTGCACAACGTTTTCCATGTGAGCCAGTTGCGCAAGTGTGTCTGCAGCGATCGTCATGTTCTAGATTCCATGCCAGTGCTGCAGCCCAATTTATCGTTTGTAGAGCAGCCTGTTCGTATTTTGGAGAGGCAGGATCGAGTGTTGCGGCGAAAGACCGTCCCTATGGTGAAGGTCCTTTGGGACAATCAGGATGTTCGGGGTGCAACCTGGGAGCTTGAGTCAGCAATGAAGGAGTCCTACCCTCATCTTTTCGGCTAGCTTCCCCGGTAAGTTTTCGTCTCCTAAGTTTTCTTTTCTTTTATTTCGTCCTTGTTTGGTGCTGATGGGAAGAAGTTTTGGGGCGAAACGTTTTGTTAGGAGGGGTGACTGTAACGCCCCGGGTTTTCTTACAACCTTTTAAGTGGAGTCGCGATAAAATCGACCGTTTAAAAATATGAAATTTTCGCAGTTTAGTGAATATGAGAGGGGTGTTACCTTTTAGGGAGCGTCGTCGTCCGGAGAGCTAATCCTAAGCGGACTTATCGATGCAGGCGTAAGTAGGGGAATATATAAATATATGCATATATATATCTGTATTCATGCAAGGGTCGTGTAAGGGGGTATGTGTGTGTGTGCGTATAGGCAATTTCCCCCATTTATGAAGAAATGCGTACGTGGTTGAATGGTGTGCATATGAAGGTATATACGTATATATGTATATGTATGTATGAATCTGTATGTGTGTATATATATACATGTATATATATATATGTGTATACACATATATACATATGTGTAAATGTTAAGTTTGGCATTTGGCTCCTTCTTATTTCTCTCTGCTGCCTCATTTCGCTCCCCTCTCCCGATCTTTCCCTGCTGCCGTGCGACTCATGGGGGGGCGACCTAGGGTTTCGGCGTCGGTGGCACCGGTGTTGCCAGTGGAGGCCGATTCTTGGCCGCCGGGCTTCGTCTCCGTCGACTGGGTTTCGTCGGTGTCGTGGTTGTGCGATCTTTTGGTTCTCCGGTTCGATTTGAGGCAAGAAAACTTCTTCCTTCTCCTTCTCCCCCCTTTCTTACTTTCTCCTGATGCTTGGTTATCACTTATGGCTGGAAATCTTTCTTATTCCTGATGCTTGGGTATGAATTTTATTATTTTTGTGCTGGAAATCCTTGTCCCCCTTTGGCTTGGTATTACTTAGGGCTGCTGTGGCTTTGCTTTGTTGATGTAGCTCTGTCTTGTTGTTGTAGTAGTTGTGCTTGCCGTTGTTGTTGCTTTGCTCTGCTGTTGTTGCCCTGCTGCTGATATCCTTGTTTCCTTTGTTTAATTGGGGCTGCCTGTGCTGGTTTCACCTTGGCTGATGCTTAGTTATTTCGCCTTATTGTTGTTCCCTTCTTGGTTTAATTAGAGTGTTGTATGCTTTGTTTTTGGTTGTGGGGGCTCCTTTCCTTGTTGTGCTGCTGTTGTTGGTTCTGCTGTTGTGGTTTGCAGTTGTTGTGCTGCTGCTGTTGGTTCTGCTGGTGTGGTTTGCAGCTATTGTGCTGCTTGTGTTGGCCCTGCTATTGATGTTGTTTTGATTTCCCTTTTTGTTGAATTGGGGGCTGACCTTGGTTTCACCCTTTGGGGCTGCTCCTCACCTTACTGTCTTGGGGTTGTTTTTGGGCTGTTCTTACCTTGTTTTGCTATAGCTACTCTTACCCTGTTTTTCCTTGGGCTGATCTTACCTTATTGATTTGGGGTTGTCCAGCTGGGGCTGCTTTTATCTTGTTGAATTTGGGGTTGTTTTGCCTTGGGCTGCCTTTACCTTGTTGATTAGGGGGCTTCCCCTTGGTATTTTTATTACTTGATCCGAATGGTGGATGCGTGCTTAATTCTGCATATTCCTTATTGTTATTTCTTGGCTAAGCGACGGCGGATTTGTTTGAACGAAAGGATGGGTACAGGGAACACTGGGTTCCCCCATCACAGTTCTTTTAATAGTGGTTGGTAGGATGATGAGACCACCACCACGGCGCCTATTTCTTATTTGGGGTGAATATCCCCTTTATGTGTGTGGGTAGTGACACTGTTTGGGTCCGCCACCACTGGTCCGTTTTGCACCGTATGCCAAGAAAGTTTATTTGCGCCTTTGTCCATCGGATCGGGTGTATGCGGAATCTCCTTAAACTTCATTGACCGAAATCCTTATATAAGCGTATATATATATAGTTATATATACATGAGTATATGTGTGTATATATATGTACTATATACTCCTTTCAGACTGTTTACGCTACTTGTTACCTTGCCTTTTCTTTTCTTATACCCATGCTGTTTACTTGCACCCTTTGGGCTGAGGCCTTCTTTTCTTATGGATCCCTCAGGTTCAGGTTTGTAGCTGCTGCCAGAGTGTTAGCGGGGTCGTGATGTTCGTCGTCGAGGCCTTCCCTCTCCAGTGGGTAAGGATACAGTTTCTTTTGTTGTAGTTTCCTTCTGGACTGTGGACCCTTCTCCCTGCGGGTTCATGTCAGTTGTTGACGCCCGTGTGGGTTTTGCTTAGTTTACTTGCTGATGCTGCTGCTAGCTTCCTTTACTGCTACTTGGTTATTTTGTGATTGTACACTCTGGGTAAAAGCTTATTTTGATGTATATTAAAGCAGTCCTTTTAGCATAATAAAAAGTTAACCTTTTAACTGTTTGTTGCATTTACTATTAAGTATCACATATTTGCAAGGTGTAAACCTAAATAAAAATGATGATTCTTTACTATATACTAAATGTAGATCGGCGATCGCCCTGGAGACGTCTCCAGTCTTCAGCGCCGTTAGGTATAAAGTGAACTTATTTTCTTCCGTTGCGTATGCTTGTCTTTTAAAGGGTGCGGCTAGATAAACCGCAGGGCCGAGGGACACGACTTCCTAATCTAATGAAAATAATCTTAAAAGATAATCCTTTTATTAATTCACATCTTTTATCGTGAAAAAGTTCGTTTGATTGCTCGCCTGAACGTCCGTAGTTGTCCCCTACTGGACGTGGCATCACGACGCGTGTTTTCCCCCTTTACTCTGATATTATAATATATTTCGGGAAAATACGGGTTGTGACAATCATTCTGACTAAGAAAACCTTCTGGGGAGAAGTCATATTTCAGAGACTTAAGGAATGTCTGCAAGCACCAAATATGGGTAGAATTCTATCCCTATATCTAATTCAGACCTATCCTGAGAAGTTTAAAGGGTTAAAAGGATCAAATATACATTACCTGAAAAGAATGGATATAAAGACCTTAGATAGGTTCACCAGGGTGCTCCCCATACCCACTGAGGCAAAAGAGAAAGGGAAAAAGAAATCCAAATCAGTAAAGAAGCCTAGAATGTTTATATCAAGCTCTGAGTCAGACTACTCAGATAAGAATGAAGTTGCTGGTGCTAATTTTGGATCACACAGTATTCCTGACAAGGATGCTCTGTTGGATCTTGAGGCGCCCTTAGAGGGGGGGTGAATAAGGGTTTTACAAACTGTAAACTTTAATAGAAAACTTTTTATATTTTGGTAGAAGTAAGTTAGATCAAAAGTAAAGAGATAATGAAATTAGAAATGAAATCAATTTTATTAAACAAGAAAAGACATGATTATCATTTATAAAATTGATTACAAAATCTGATTTCTTATGACGCTAGAAATCGTAGACGATAAAGTAAAATCTCTTTTTGTTTTTTATACCGACTCGTATCCCCACGAACCGGTTGGCTTTAGTCGATCTCTCCCCAGATACGGCTTCAAGGCGCTCTAGCATTCCTATCCCCAGAAAGGCCTCGAGCACCCCCTAGATCTACTCTCTAGACCCAGTCGCCAACACGAGGCGAATCCCTCCCTAAGTCCTACCTAGACCTAGTCGCCAACACGAGGCGAATTCACAAACTAATTACAACGATAAAATAAAAGACAAATACAAAAGATAAATATGAAACTCCCTTTGAGGTAATCTGAAGGAGATTTTGAAGAATCGTTGAAGATCATTGAAGTCCAAGCGTACGTTCTTCGCGTTGAGTTAGCGTATTGATCCAAGCCTCCTTTGATTCCTCCTTTTGAAAAATGAGTGGGAGATGTGTTGGTCTGGAAATATGGCCCTCACAAAGTTTCTGAAGTGCTAGAATAGGGCTCTTGGCAATCAGTAGTTGGAGAAGATGAAATCCACCTTGTTATAGGACTGGAAGCTAACGCCGGCGTTAATAGTTAACACCGAGCGTTGACTCTGTATAGAAATATCTTGATGGCTCGGATCTTCAAAGTAGGAAGGAGATTCTGCAACTTTGGAAACTTTCATTTTAGGCAACCTTAATGCTGGCGTTGACTCTAACGTTGGGCGTTGAGTCAAATCATTCCTAAAGTTCCTCCTGCAATCACGATTGTTTTCTCCTTGCCAAATTCGTCGAACGAATAGCGCCCAGCGTTAAGACCTAACGCCCGGCGTTGAGTTTCTTTCTCCTTTTAATCAGCCGGCACGCCATTTCGTCGAACAGCATCTCATTTTGTCGAACGGCATCTCATTTCGTCGAACGACATCTCATTTTGTTGAACGGCATAACGAAATTTCGTTGAACGACATCTCATTTCGTCGAACGCCATTTTGTCGAACGGCATCTCATTTCGTCGAATGGCATCTCATTTTGTCGAACGCCATTTCGTCGAACAGCATCTCGTCATGTCGATTCGCTAGCGCTCAGAGTTAAGACCTAACGCCTGGCGTTAGACAACTTTCAATCCTTCTGCTTATGGTTAGTGCCAGACCATAATTGCAGCAACCTGGTGTCATATTTGTCCAAACCTGCATGCTAAAAACACAATGGCAAGCAAGATTAAATACAAGTAGGATTTGTTATTCTCAAATCAAAGGGATGTGGAAAACCATGTTCCAACAATCTCCCCCTTTTGATAATAACAAATCCAATTAGAGATAAATCAGATTTCATAGATAAAGAATTTGTGTTTTTATAAATATATATGACACTAAGCAATTATAAGATAATGATAGGAATTATTGATCATTTAAGAATGCTCCCACTATAAAAATGCTCCCCCTTAGTGTCTACTCTCATATACTAGATACATGCTCCCCTTAATCTAGTGAATCCTACTCCATTTAATCAATATGATTTAGCACTTTATTCTCCCCCTTTTGTTATTAGCAAAAGAAGGTGGAGTTTAAATTAAGAACTAGAGAAAGGAAGACACAAATGAGGGACAAAACTAAGAGAGAATTTAAGATTTTTAGTTTAACCATAACGAAAGTCGTGATCGAGCTAAGGAAGAGAATAATACAGCGGAAATAAATATGATAAGCGTGAAAGAATGTTATTCAAATTGATTGTTTTGATTACTAGAGGAACCACATACTTTAAAAAATGTTTATAAGCTTGTTTGCAACAAGGTATGAAAAAAATTCCTAGAAGTAGGCATGATAAACCATAGGAACACATAGCATAGGCAAATAGGAATGCGGAGTAAGAGAAGACATATAAATATATAAGAATTTTTTGTTAAGAAAGAATATGTTTGACACTAGGTTTTTCATAATAGAGCAATAACACTGAAAGTTCTTATAACAAATTGGCAAGCTTGATTTATCATACACAACAAGATAATAACTACAATGAAATCAATTCGAATTTCAAGTGAAGAAAACATTGTAGAAATCATGCATTGCAATCTAGTGCTTTTACTTGAGTTTTTAGAGATTTTTGTAATTTTGCAATTGGTTCCAATTCTCATGAGTAGAAATTTTATAAAAAACAATAATGTGTGCAATAATATAACAAATGATATAATCAAAACACATGACATATATAATGAAATAGAAATAATACTATTACGAAAGTAACCTTATGTTTACTTTCACACATCAACACAAGAATAGAATTTCAAGGCACAACACAATGGGTACAATAACCAAGGTGCTTCGCCCACACAATGCTATTAATACTTATCAGGGAGCGAAGTATTGCTTGGGGGATCACTGAAGCAATTTTATTGAATTTTTATTTTTAGTGATCTGGTGTACAAATAGAAGTGATAAAAACAATGTGTTTACACAAGACACTTTACAATTCTTTCTAAGGTGCTCAACCTCACAATGCTCATTAAGACTTATCAGGAGGGTGAGTAGTGCTTGGTTGTGTTATCTTTGGCTTTATGTTTCATATTAGTGTAATAGTGGGCCAAAGGTCTCGGAATTCACTTGTTGTTGTAAACACAATATATTATTTTTTGAAAGTAATCACTTCTATATGTGCAAGAAATTTATTGTTTGAGTGAAGGTGTTAGTAATGTAGACAAATATCTTAATAGATTAGAACTATTACATTACACAATCATGCAAGTTGAATATTATGAACATATGTAGATCATCAAAAAGTGAGTGTATGGATCATTGATTAGCATAAAATATTGCTCATGCTTAGAGGCATGCTAGGCAAAACATACACAATTATCTATAGACTATTTCATTGCACATAATTAGATTAAGGTCAAGGCATGAAAAATAGGACAATGTTTAATAAATTTGAAATTAAAATTACTCATTTTCGAAACTCTTTTTGTGTATGTCCAAATAAGATTGACCAATTGAAACATAGATGAATACGATGCTATGCTCATGTGAAGACATTTAGTCAAACAATAATTTAATATAGATAATTAACAAAAAATATTTTTGGATTTTGGATTATATATATATTTTTGTTGAAATTTAAAATAGTCCTAACAGGAAAAATTAGAGAAATAATAACCAAAAATAATTTGGCAATAACCCCAAAAAAGTTTTCACATTAACAAATGAGGGCTAACGCCTGGCGTTAAGTAGTTAACGTCGGGCCAGTACACGTTTTTAGAGATTTTTGAAAATATTTTCTATGGAATAGGGAGTATGTACATAGACCTTCTTAGGGTACAATTTTCAGAGAAAATGGAAATGAGTAGAAGGCTTATTTAAGCATATTTTGGTGCTTTTAAAATACTTTTATCTTTTATATTTGAATTTTTGATTTTTCAATAATGTGGGGGTAAATTGGGTGTAACTATATATAATGGTTCATAAATAGATATGCAGCAAGAAATTTTTGCAAATATGTAGAAAACGGGCCAACGCCTGGCGATAGAGACAATGTCGGCGTTAAGTTTACTTTATATAAAAGGCCCTAAATCGAGTTCTTTCCATTTTCCCATTATTTTAACCCATTTCTCTTCAGGTTTCGCCTACTGCACTTCTCAGATCTAGGTAAAATTCTTACTTTTCTTCTTCTATTTTGTGATTAAAGCATTTCTCTTTCCCTAAAATGAAATCCTTTAAAGTATTGAAGTGTTTTGATATGGTATCTGATAGATCTATGGTAGTGAGATCTAGGGTTTTCAGGTTTTGAGTTGAAGAAAGTTTTTTTTTAGATTTCTAAAGAAAAAGAGTCTTTTCATAGCCTCTTTTGGTTGTTTTTGAGTTGTGTTGGTAATTTTCCAATTTTCGCTATCATTTTATGAAATTTTTGATTTATAAGTGTTTCTGAAGGCTATCATTGTATACTCGTAGTAATAGGAAATTACAGAGAATGCGCCAGGCGTTGACAATAACGCCTGGCATTGATAAGAGAAATTTTGTTGATGTTTTGTTGTGTGCAGGTTTATGGCTTCTTCCAGTGGTCATGGAGTTCGTGCCAGAAAGTCATCAGTCCGTCCACCACAAGAGTCTTATCAATCATATGTGGGGATTGAAAAGGCGATTGTTGGTGTAGGCATGGTGTTGCACATAGACCTCCCACGTTATGCTCATATTCAGAATCTCCTAGCAGCATCAGGAGTGTTGTCAGTGATTTCTGACGATTGCTTTTCTACGGATTTTGTTCGGGAATTTTATAATAATTTGTATGATCCGTTAGAAACGGAGCTTTATGGAGGAGTGATGTCGATAATGCAGTGTGAAGTTATTCAAATCACGCATGAGGATCTTCGGAATGAGTTTGGGTTAATAGAGAGTGATAATCGTTTAGATGTGGTAGAAAAGTATAGAGTTGAGCGAGATTGGACACCAGTAAATCTGGTATTGCATGGGAAGGAGACAAAAGATCAGATTACGGAGGTTTCTTTACTTAGGGAGGAAACATTTATAATTCAGGATATTTTGCGACATACAATTATGTTGAAGTCTGGAACACTAAGAAGATCACTGCACAATTGTGCATGGTGACATATCATATTATGCAGGAAGTACTTTTTGATGTGGCAAATCTTATCCTTTCTCAGATTCGTTATACCTTTAAGTTGAAGGTGTTGAAAAAACCTGAGGTCCGGAGGTGAAGTAAAACAATGCGGAACACACTTCACAAATTCTTTCACAAGTGTTGCACAACAGTGACAATGAGAAGAACGAATAGTACTATGGCATTAACTATCTCTTTACAATGCGAGGTATACATGGAGAGGCATGATTCATAAGAATCACGGAGAAGAGAAGCACAAAACACAAGTGTAAAACAAGCCGCAGCGACCTGGCACTTGAGACCGCCAGACCGCATGAACAGACAAGCTGGACGGAAGCCGCTGAGACCGCGTGAACAGAGTACAGACCGCACCTGCCAGACCGCAACCCAGACCGCCAACTCGCTGCTTTATTTCTCTGCTAAAAACAAACAGTCCACACTTCTTGATCGCCCAGACCACATGGTCTTGATCAAAGAAGAACCCGCGAACACTGAACGAAGAACTGCTATCTGCGACAGACCGCAACTCAAGACTGCCTGGCCACTTAAGACCGCCTGATCAACTGAGTCCGCTGCACAAACCGCGAACACATAAACACAGTCTGCCCGGACTGGTTAATTCAAAGCTTGAAGAAGGAGACAAGCTGGCCGCGAGCTGCAATCCACTAACCTACAAACACAGAAATCGGTCAGACAAATATCTCAAACCGCGCGACCTCAAATTGAGACCAGCACACTCAAGCCAACTTTGAGTTCTTACAGTTCTCATTTTAATAATGACGGGCCCTGCACCTCTATTTATAGGTGGGTAGACAGATGTCGTCACCGCACAACCGGGATACAATAACCGCCCATTAGATCGCGAGCGGTCTCGCAAAGCAGACCGCCCGACCTCGGCAAAGCGCACAGCTCGTTTATTAACCATGCGGTTACAGCCAAACCGCACGGTCACCGCGGTCTCAAAAACAGACTGCTCAGTCTCCTTCCAAGAACATCTGCCCGACAAGAACAAGTCGCCAGACCACCCTGCGCAAGCCGCCCAAACAGAAGAGGCGGTCTCCCAGATCAGACCGCTCAGACCAAACCGCTGAGACAAAACTGACCAGAGAACCAACGCAGACCGCGCGGTCTCTGCAGTCTCCAATCCGCAGACCGCCCAACACAAATCCACTTCCACTTCAAAAATTTAACACTCCCCCTTGAAGTGGGAAGTGTAAGTAAGCCCAAGAAAACTCCGCAGCCGACCAAAAGGTCCCTTCGCCAGCGGCTTAGTGAATATGTCAGCAACATTCTCCTTGCTCTGCACATGCTCCACAATCAGAGATCCCTCCAACACCTTCTCACGAATGAAATGGTGATGAATCTCTATGTGCTTCATACGGGCGTGATAAACTGGATTATTCACCAGTTTGAGAGCACTCTCGTTGTCACCACATAGCAGAGTAGGACATCCCACCTCCCTATGAATGTCCTCCACAAGCCTCCTAAGCCAGATGGCTTCCTGAGCTGCCAAAGCCGAAGCTTTGAACTCCGCTTTCGTGGTAGAGATAGACACAGAATCTTACATCTTGCTGCACTATGATATAGCTGTAGAGCCTATCATAAAGACATACCCAGACGTCGATCTCCGATCATCCAAATCTCCTCCATAATCAGCGTCCATGTACCCGTGCAAGCAAAAGCTCGAATCTCTCCGGTAGAAGGGACCCAAATCCGAGGTGGACTTGACATATTTCAATATACTCTTAGCCGCCACAAGATGAGGCTTTCGAGGCTCTTCCATAAACCAAATCACCATGCCAAGTGCATATGCAATATCTGGACTCATGATCGTCAAGTATATCAAGCTTCTGACCAAAGCCCGGAACACCAAAGGATCTGTAAGAACCATTCCTTCATCTCGCCGAAGATGAACTTCAACATCCAGTGGAGTAGAGCTGCTCTTCCCCCTTCCATGCCGAATCTCTTCATGATTCGATATGCATAGCCCTTCTGGGAAACAAGCATACTGCTCTCTTTCCTCTCAACTTCGAGCCCAAGGAAATGGTGGAGCTCGCCCAAATCCTTCATCTCAAATCTGATAGCTAGTTCAGCACGAAGCCTAGCTACCTCCATCTCAGAATTCCCGGTGATGATCATATCGTCAACGTATAGCAGCACCAAGACCTGAAGCTCCCCCGTCTTCTTTACAAATAAGCTCAAATCAGAATCAGAAGCAAAGTACCCGCAGAACTGGAGGTATTCTGCGATCTTTCCATCCACGCCCGAGGCGCTTGCTTCAATCCCTAAAGAGCCTTCTTGAGCTTACAAACATATCCTGGGTGCTCTTCGAATACATACCCAGGTGGCTGATCCATGAAGATATCCTTGTCAATCTCGCCATATAAGAAAGCATTCTTCACGTCGAGTTGCCAAATCTTCCACCCTTGGCAAGCTGCCAAAGCGATCACCACCCGGACCGAAGTCATCTTGGCAGTGTGGCTAAATGTTTCTTCATAATCCTCCACATACTTTTGAGAGAAACCACGAGCTACAAGGTGATCCTTGTACCGCTCAATACTTCCGTCAGCCTTCTTCTTCAGCTTGAAAACCCACTTGCAAGTCACCGGAGTAACCCCCTCAACCTTAGGCACCAAGTCTCAAGTCTCATTTTTCCTGAGGGCAGCCATCTCTTCATCCATGGCTCCTTCCCACTCCTTGACTCCAATGGCGTTTTCATAACAAGATGGCTCTCTCTCATCCAAGGGACCTGCGAAGAAACATGAGACAAAACTCACCAAGTTCTCGCTCGTATACCGATCAGGTGGAATAATGGTCCTCTTGGACCTCCTCAGAGCTTGACTCTGAACCACCTCTTCCACTGCAGCTTCTGGACTAACTCTCTTCTCAGGTAGACACGGAGCCTCGCTCCCCCTACTTCCAGAACCCGAAGCACCTGATCCAGAGCTAGAAATCCCTGGAGTACCTGGAGAAACAGGCAACTCCACCAGAGCTTCCCTTGCAGATTCCTCTAGTCCACCACCTACCCTGCTTCCTTGTAACTCAATAGAAGAGTTACCTTGGTATGACGTCAACTCGTCGAATACCACATCTCTTGAGACCACATATCTCTGTGTCTCGGGATCCATGCATCTCCACCCTTTCTTCCGGTCATCATAACCAACGAAGACTAGCTTCCTTGCCTTAGCATCTAGCTTCGTTCGAAGGGCATCCAGAACATGCACATAGCAGGTAGAACCGAACACTCGAAAGTGTTCCATGCTTGGCTTCTCCTTAAACATCAACTCATGAGGCGTCTTCATATTGATGGGGCTGAGAGGCATCCGGTTGATAACATAGGCTGCACAAGACATTCCCTCTGCCCAGAAGGACTTTGGGATACTCTTGGCATGAAGCCAACATTTGCAAGTCTCCGTCAGGTGACGGATCTTCTGCTCTGCAACGCCATTCTGTTGTGGAGTGTGAGCACAAGAAAGCTCTCTTTGGATGACATGTTTCCTGCAAAAACTAAAGAACTCCTTGGAGGTGAACTCCCCTCCATTATCTGTTCTGAACTTCTTCACCCGCAGGTTTAGCCGACCTTCCACCAGCTCCTTGAACTCTACAAACCTTTCGAACGCCTCTGACTTCTCCTTCAGAAAATATGCCCAGGTATATCTGGTGAAGTCATCAACCAAGATCAGCATATACCTACTACCTCCAAGACTGGCAGTGTTGGTAGGTCCACACAGATTACTATGGATGCACTCCAATGGTCTTTTACATCTGCTTTGTGATTTGTCAAATGGAAAGCGCTGAGCTTTACCAAACTGACAACCTGCACAAACATGACGATCCCCAAAAGATGACAAGCTAGGCAGACCTTTCACCAGGCCTCTACCCGCCATAGCTTTCAACTTATACATTCCAACATGCCCAATCCTTTCATGTCAGATAGTAGCGCTGTCATTAGCCCTCATCTTATCAACATAGGAACTTGTTGAAAGAACAAACAAGTCCTTCACATGTCTCCCAATATGAGTGACTTCAGCTTTCACCGCTGAAACGTTTCAGAGAAATTTCACTTCTGTTGGACCAAACAGAACGTGATAGCCAGCATCACCGCATTGGTCACCGAGAAGAGGTTTTTCTTCATCCCCGGAACATGATAGACACTCTTCAACGTAAGAGTACCTCTATCATCGTTCAATGAAACCACACCCTCCTTCTCAACTGCATGAATAGTATCGTCAGTCGTAATGATAGCGTCATTACCTGTATATGTCTGCAACGAGGAGAACTTCGACTCATCCCTAGTGAGGTGATGACCACTTCCAGAGTCCACAATCTAATCGTCTTGATAGTTGATGGAAGTCATGGCCCGAACACACGTGCCCATCATGAAAGCTCCTCCACCACCCCAACTACCTTCTGAATTGGAACCAGCCTCCTCCTTCCCTGCAGCATGCCCCGGCTGAAGATTGACCTTGTGGTCCCTTTTGAAATGGCCAACCTTATTGCACCTGAAGCATCTAGGTCCTTCTTGCTTCTTCCAATCACGCTTAGGAACATAGCTCCTCTCCTGTTGATACGAAGTAGATGGACCATCATCTCCAGATGACTTCTTCTTTTTCTTGTCCCATTTCTTCTTCTTGCCAGAGAACAGAACCTCGCCTTCTCCCCCAGAGACCGACATTCCAGCCATTTGCTTTGCCAAACTTTCCTGCGAAGCAAGTATGTTTTCCAGCTCTGGCAACGAAGGCTGATTGGCCCAGCCTTGGACAGGTGTAACAAAGGCAACATACTCCCTCCGCAAGCTGCGGATTATGTGCCTCTTCAGCTTAGCTTCTGAGATAGGCTCATCCGGGTCCAAAGCCGATATCTCTTCGCAGAGGTTCTTCATCTTCAAGACGAACGTAGAAATGGACAAATCTCCTTGAGTTGCTTTTGCCAACTCATTCTCCAAGAACTGTAGTCTCGCTACATTCTTCTTATTGAACAAGCCATCCAAGGCTGTCCAAATCTCAGCAGCTGATCTGCATCCAATGATGTGATCAAATAACTCTGGAATGATAGCCCGCTTAAGAGTGAACTCCGCCTTAGTATTCGTTCTTCTCCAAGCCTTTACGAGCTCAGCATTCCCATCAGCAGGAACCACAGCTTGTCTAGCTTCTCCTCCAACAACCTCCCATAAGCCCTCGCCAAGAAGATAGCTCTCCATGCAAGACTTCCACTTCTTGAAGTTAGTCTGTGTAAGGAGCTCAATACTAAGACCTCTAGCATATCCTCCTTCCATTGCTATCCCACTGATTAGCTACCACTTGAGAAACACGAGAGAAGTATCAGCACTTTCTGCTTCGCAACCTCAGGAACCTACCTCTGATACCATGTTGAAAAAACTTGAGGTCCGAAGGTGAAGTAAAACAATGCGGAACACACTTCACAAATTCTTTCACAAGTGTAGCACAACAGTGACAATGAGAAGAACGAATAGCACTATGGCATTAACTATCTCTTTACAATGCGAGGTATACATGGCGAGACATGATTCATAAGAATCACGGAGAAGAGAAGCACAAAACACAAGTGTAAAACAAGCCGTAGCGACCTGACACTTGAGACCGCCAGACCGCGCGAACAGACAAGCTGGACGGAAGCCGCTGAGACCGCGCAAACAGAGTACAGACACCTTCCAGACCGCAACCCCAGACTGCCAACTCGCTGCTTTATTTCTTTGCTGAAAACAAACAGTCCGCACTTCTTGATCGCCCAGACCGCACAATCTTGATCAAAGAAGAACCCGCAAACACTGAACAAAGAACTGCTATCTGCGACAGACCGCAACTCAAGACCGCCTGGCCACTTAAGACCGTCTGATCAAATGAGTCCGCTGCACAGACCGCGAACACCTAAACACAGTCCGCCTGGACTGGTTTATTCAAAGATGGAAGAAGGAGACAAGCTGACCACGAGCTGCAAGCCGCTAACCTGCGAACACAGAAACTGGTCAGACAAATATCTCAAACCGCGTGACCTCAAAGTGAGACCGGCACACTCAAGCCAACTTTGAGTTCTTACAGTTCTCGTTTTAATAATAACGGGCCCTGCACCCCTATTTATAGGCGGGTAGACTGATGTCGTCACCGCACAACCGGGATACAATAACCGCCCATCAGATTGCGAGCGGTCTCGCAAAGCAGACCGCCCGACCTCGGCAAAGCTCACAACTCCTTTATTAACCTTACGGTTATAGCCAAACCGCCCGGTCACCGCGGTCTCAAAAACAGACCGCCCGGTCTCCTTCCAAGAACATCTAGCCGGCAAGAACAAGTCGCCAGACCACCCCGCGCAAGCTTCCCGGACAGAAGAGGCGGTTTCCTAGATCAGACCGCTCAGACCAAACCGCTGAGACAAAACCGACCAGAGAACCAACGCAGACTGCGCGGTCTCTGCGATCTCCAATCCGCAGACCGCCCAACACAAATCCACTTCCACTTCAAAAATTTAATAGAAGGATCCAAGATGGTCTCGTCTCAACACTCTTCCCTTAGGAAGACTTATACAATGGGTGGTGATGGAGAAGTATGAGTATATAATCAAGAGTAACTACATTAATGATCTTGTTCCTGAACTTTATTCTACTTCAACCCTTCGAGTCCCTCGACCACGAGATATACCATCATCTTCACGGCCACCCTACGATGAGATGTTTCACTCCGAGAGACGAATCGGGAGCATCGGGAGTCGTTTGAAGAATTCAAAGAGAATGCGACACGAAGAATGTCACGGATCGAGAAAATGATGTGATACATGATCAGGGCCCTGAAGTTGAAACCGACACCGACAGAAGAAAGGAATTGGGAGGTTCCCGTGGAGGATCTGCCACGTCGCTCGACTCGCGGTACTCTAGGGTCAAGGGAAAGAGGCAGTTCAACTACTGGAGAATCGGACTCACTTAGTGAAAGTAGACAATTTTAAAGTGCTTTTCAGTTCTGTAATAATAGGGTTTAGTATTTGGACAATATTGTCTAACGCCTGGCGTTGCTGCTTGCGCCCAGCGTTAGTTGTTATCATGCTTTTCCTTTTATTTTATTTTTTATCTATTTTGTGAACTGTTTATGTCATGGGTTCTATTTATCTAGGATTTCATAGTTTTAATTTTGAAACACAACAAATTTTACTTAATCTATGGTGAATTAAAAAAATCTATGGTATTTTATAGGCATTTGATTTGAATATCGAATTGTTTAACGATGTAATAATATGGTGTTCTAGTTTTAAATTTGTTTAATGAGTCGTACGGATAAGCATTGGTGTGACCTTTTATTTTATGATTTTGTATTAGGGTTTCAACAACACTCCTAATTAAATTTTTGAGTTTTGAACAATCATTTAATATTATAGGATACCCATGTCTTATGTGAGATTAGATTGCTCATTTAAGAGATAGAAACTTGACTTCTAATTTGATTTAATTTGTAAATTTTAAAAAAGGACTCACTTTCAAATATTAAACAAGAAACTTAAAGTATATCATGAAGTAGATATTTGCACATTAAAAAAAGTTCTACTTCATGCATTTGATGCTTCTTAATGAATTTGAGTTTTAGGTAGCCAAAGAGGACCAAGAGGGATGGTTCCTTTGGGTACCCAAATAAATCGTGTATGCTTTTGGGAAGGCAAGGATGAGTGGACCCATTCATTTGACATTTGTGCATCATTCTTAAGTATGGGTCTCCATTCATACCTTAGGTTAATGTTTGTATAATTTAAATTTCCATGATGATTTCTTAACACATTGTTTATAGGAAATTTGTTCATTTTCAATTTTATGTTTTGAGAAGAGTTTTGTTGTAAATGATAATGATGATAGTGTTTTGTAGTTTCATTTGCAAGTTTTTGATGTTTTTCATTTCTTTTCTTTGGCTTAGATAAATTATGAAAATTCACATTAAACTTGTTTTTGAATTTTGCTTGATATTGTGAGTGTGTGTTTTGAAAATATTTCTTTATAGTTTCCTTAAGCAAGTTGACTTTATTTTCTAATTCATAGTTTTTAATTTTGAGATTATGTCTAGCTTTATTATAAGCAATTGTGCTATTTTTAATAGTGGAAACAATTGAATCAATATGATTTTGATATTTATTTCTATATTCCTCAAATGTTTCATCCATCTCTTCAATTTCAATTTTATAGTCCTCACACTTAGCACAAACATTTTTCAAAGAAGGGTTTTCTAAACATAATCTTTCATGTTGTTCTTTTACAAAAATAAGTTCTTTTTCAAGTTTTTTTGTATTTTTCATGTAATTCATTATAATCAATACGAGGTGTGGAGTTTTCAAATGAAGAGCATGATGGAGATTTAAACACATCATTTTTGGATTCTACATTCACATTTGTTTTTAAAGTTTTATTTTCTAAACGTAATTTTGCATTAGCCCTTTTTAATTTCTTAATCTTACGTTTAGTAGTTTGAAGCAATTGTAATGTAGAAATAGAATTACATACAATAAGAGATTTCGATTTCCTTACAGCGCTTGTGGATGAGGCAAGATTTGAACATATTGTTCATTTGTCTTCTTCATCTTCCTCTTTCAAACAAGAGTTTCCATCATCCTTTCCGCTTGATGAGCATTCTATGAATCCATCATTTGAGTAGCTTTCTTCAATATTTGTGCAAGCTTGTATGTTCTCCAATTCTTGTGTTTATTCCATACCTACAGAAGGAGAATCATAAGTTCTTTCAAGAAAATTCCAAATCTCCTAAGCGGTAGGTAAAGTATAAATAAGTTTGAAAATATTTTGATATAACGCACAAAATAAACTATTTATAGATTTTGCATTTAAAACAATTTCGTTTCTAGTTAGTAAGCTAGGTGGCGAGCCGGAGAGGGGAGGCCTCCCGGGCTCGCCCCGCCCAAGCAAGGGGGCGAGCCGGAGAGGCGGGCTGCTTCCCGAGCTCACCCCACCTTAGTAAGGGGGCGAGCGAGGGAGGCGTCTTGCCCCCTGCTTGCCCAGCCCCATAGGGCGATCTGCGTTTAGCGCCTCAGAATGGCGGCATTTGGCTGTTGGCAGGCCAAACTTTGGGGCATTTTCGTAATCTCGTAGGCCAGAATATGGCTATTGGCAGACCAAGTTCAGAAAACTATAAATAGGACCAAGGGGGAACCATTTGGAGGGACTTCCTTTTTGGCTTCTCTCTCCCCAAGTTTCTTTGGTGGGTGAAGAGAGCCTCCAAAGGTGCCCCAAGCTCAACATTGGCTTGGGAGGGGAAGCGCTCTAAGATCTTCCGGGTGTGTGGTGGGACCTCCTCGCTAGGCCCTTGGTCTTGTTCCTAGTTTTCTAAGTCTTCGGCCTAGTGCTCTCCCTTGAGAGAAGTGAGTGTGAGATCACCCCCTCTTGTAGGGATCCCAAACTCCACAGAGGCCAAGTCTTGGTTTCAACACTACAAGCTCAGAACAAATGATGTTCCTACAGAAGATAATGAAGGTTGCTTACAACAGAAGATAAAATAATAATACTTTCAAGCCTAGATCTTCTGATGATGTCTTGAAGCTGGGAAAAGAACAACAACTTCAATCTTGCCTTTCTCTAATCCTTCTCTTCAGTAGATGAGTATGGATCAACTTGCTCTTCTTCAATCACATAGGAAGAGCAATCTTTCTCTCCTTTACAGCTTCAGGAAGCAGGAGGAGAGAACTTCTTAGCATCCATCAATGTAACAGTAGAACTGTATTCTTTTTCACAAAAAGCTTCTTCTTAAATGCCCTAAGTTATGCTTTTATACATCTCCAATCTTCAACGGTTATCTGATGGCCCCTGACACAGCATGGAGGAGATTTGAGTACCATATCTTGCTTTTCTGCAGCTTGCGCCAAAAACAAAACCCACCAGCACATTTGAATCCGTCTCAGCGGTTGGGCTGAGACAGCTTCCAGTCTCAATGGCTACTTCTGTCCCGTCCCAGCGGATCCGCTGAGACAAACAGTTGTCTCAGGGGTTTTTCTCTATCTGCAGCTCAGCTGGCCCAAACACCTTCTCAGCGGCTCCTGGCCTTATCTCAGCGGTTCAGCTGAGACTGAGAACTTGTCTTAGCGATTTTGGCAGTAAACCACTGAACTTACTCCTCATCTTGGAATAACCTAACCCTGCATAGTCATGAGATGAAATAGGGTTTATCAAATACAACCTGCACTTAGCATTGAGTGTGATGCTTCTTCAAATCAAGGGAACATTGAGGGTAATATTCCCAACAATATATATATATATTTGACGTGAGGTCTAATGAGGCATTCTTACAAGTTAAAGGTATCAATGAGCTTCTAAAAAATTAGTGGAGCTTAGAAAGCATGATAATTTCCAATTGGTTTACCGACTTTTAAAGTTGGTTTGCCTTCTACCAGTTGCAACTACAAGCGTAGAAAGAATGTTTTCTGCTATGAAGATTATAAAGAGCTGTTTGAGAAATAAAATGGAGGATAAATGGATGAATGATTGTCTAATAGCATGTATTGAGAAAGATATTGTGGCACAATTACCAGTGAAGAAATTATTACTCTTTTTGAGAATATGCGTCCGCGAAATGTTGTTTGGTGACATGTAAGTTTTTTTTTTTGAAAACCTCAATATTACAAGTTTTATTATTTATGCAATGCCTAGTATCACACTTGTTGTTCTTCTAATTGAAATTTTTTGTCATTTGTAATGATTTTTTTAATATTTTCATTTGCGCCCCGGTTTGACAAAAATGATGAGTCCGTCGTTGTGTGCAAGAGGTATTCTTGAGGGGGGCTCTTCGAAGACCGTCAATCGGCTAAACTAAGGCTTCGTTTGGTGCGGTGGTGGCGGTCGTGAACGCCCGTCGTTCGTGAACCTCTGACCTCACCTAAAAAAATTCATGCATTTTATGCTCAAAACTAGTTTATTTTCTTTATATCGGTTCATATCCTTTGTCCTGCCAAACAAACATTCTATGATAATGATGTTTTTGACCAAACTTACCGGAGCAAATAAGCCGCGCCAAACGAAGCTTAAGGCTTCATTTGGCGCGGAGTTTGGAGGCCGCGTTTGCGGCAAACGCAGACGCAAACGGGTAACCAAACGCCCGGCGACAGCATTTGCTCTGCCTGGACCCGACGCGCCGTGAAGAACGAAGCAAAAAGCTCCGTCTCCTCCCGCCGCTCCCACTCTCCAGTTCGATCAGCCGCCCGTCTCCTCCCGCCCCGTCTCCTCCCGCCGAATCAAATGAAGCCTAAGAGTCTGTTTGGGACAACTCCGACGGATGGAAAATCTCTATTTCATCCGCCAGAGCTGTTTTTTGGGTGTTTGGAGACCCAACTCTTTAAAAATCGCTCTTTTAAAAACGCTGGTTTTGGTTCTATTTAGGAATCTGCCCTCCCATCGCGTAAAGCTCTCACGAAATCGCTCCCAAATCCCGCGTATCGCCCCCTCCCCCGACTGCGCAGCGATCTTCACTCCCATTTTCTCCTCGACGAAGCTCTGCCCTAACATTGCGAGCTCTCTCCTCGACGAGCCCTCCCCCGATGACGCTTCTCCTCGACGAGCCCTCCCCCGACGACGCTTCTCCTCGACGAGCTCTGCCTCCATCTACGATGAGCCCTAACAGCTTGTCTTCCTCCAGTGATCCCTCCAGCGATTCTCTTCCTCCAGCTCTTCCTCCAGCCTTAACAGCTCTTCCTCCACGAGCCCTAACAGCTCTTCCTCCAGCGATTCTCTTCCTCCAGCCTTCCCGATCTCTTCCACATGCAGGTATTCCCGATTCCTATTTCTACTTGCTGTTGAGTTCTGTATTAGGAAATCTTGAATCATTTGATTTCATATTTGGTAGGTTTGTGTGTTTTCTGATTGCATCATTTGAGTTCTTTATTGTAGGTTTGTGTGTGTGTGATTTGTGTTGTTTGGATGTGTGATTTGTGTTTATTATGAGTGTGTATGTTTGTGTTTGTTTGAATGGATGTGTGTATGTGTGTGTGTTTGTGTATGGGTGTGTGTGTATGAATTTGAGTGTGTATATGTGTTTGGATGTGTATGAATTTGAGTGTGTGTGTGTGTGTGTTTGGATGTGTATGAATTTGAGTGTGTGTTTATTATTGTGTGTGTTTGGATGAGGTGTATGTGTGTGTGTGTGTGTATGATTTTTTGGGGTATGTTGTGTGTGTGTGATGTGTGAGGCCCCTATTTAGACCCCACGTACATTTGTATCTAAGCTACGTTCAAACATGTGTCCCAGGTTGAAGTACGGCTAGTGAATACAAAATAAAAACACATAATAAGAAATTTACGTGCATACCTTGTATTATTCGTTGAATCTTTTCTGTTTTATCTTAATCAGTCCTTTTGCTTTTGCGTATCCCAGGTCACGTCCGTTACCTACAAAATTTGACGACGGGCTTAGTCATAAAAATATGACTAAGTGAGGATATACCTCTTTCATTTCCATATACAATTAGAAAACTTACGCATTTTAAAACATAGTTTTCATACTAACCGTTTTCTATCTCAGTAATGAACTTATGAAGCATATAACTACATGAACATGTTAGTATCAATAAAACATTATGAGCAACATAAGATCATAACCATATCATGTACAATGTAACATTAAAGCAGTGTGTCCATGTATCAGTATCTATGAAAGGACATAATAACTGGGGAAAACATGTTAGTAATCATAAACAGTATAAAGAGCTGTAGCATTCATATGAACTATGGAACATGTCATGTAAGTATCATAACTGTATCTACATCTTGGAAGCAGTGCAAATACATAATTTCATATCAGTTTTCATGTCTATAAGCATTTATCAATGTACCTTTATAATCCTTTAAATCAGTACTTCCATGAACATTTCGTTTCTTAGGATATATTAGGGGCGATTCGAATTCTTTTTCCTTGACCCTGAAGGGTCCTTTACCCCGAAGGGTCCTTTACCCCGAAGGGTCCTTTACCCCGAAGGTTCCTTTACCCCGAAGGGTCCTTTATATGCATTCATATTCAAGTCGCCCGTAATATAACCTCGTGTTGACACATTTACATTATACTGAGTTATTCATATTTATTAATCCCCTCAGAAGTAATTCGCCTGTTGGCCTTTATCAAGGCCATACAATATAGCGACATTTAGTATCAGTGATTTCAACTACATTTAACATTCAGTATGATAAGAGTGTGTATATAAAGAGAACATAAAGCAATA
The DNA here is from genome assembly GCA_033032865.1 of Dactylorhiza incarnata. Taxonomy (NCBI): domain Eukaryota; kingdom Viridiplantae; phylum Streptophyta; class Magnoliopsida; order Asparagales; family Orchidaceae; genus Dactylorhiza; species Dactylorhiza incarnata. The sequence continues at coordinate 13,296,480 of JAWHQI010000015.1, forward strand.
AAGCTTAAATAAAACAGGTAGCTCTCACCATCAGTCGTTCTTTTCTTTTTAGAAATTCATTCCGTTGTCATGTCTATTTTGAGATGCCATCCATCACGATATCTGTTAGGAATCGTATCATATAGGGTCATTTTATATCGGGGTTGCACCTCGCTATAGTTAGAATATTCAGTATAGGATGACATCATTTGGAAGCTACTGAACCAGCCTTATTTTGCATAATCTAGCAAAAGACATAAGCCCAAAACAATTACAAAACCAATTTCATAAGGATAGCCAGCCAACCAACATTAAACCATATAGCTTCTCTAGGAAGATAATCGATCAGAATTTAGAGCAAAACCCAATCTCCAAAGCAGCAATTATAACTTCTAATTAGCATCACTCATTCTGATTCTCAAGTTTCTATTTCCCCCAATATATAAATAAAAGAGGGACATCAGCTACTAAAACATCCGACCATATTTCCACTTAAAGACTAACTCAACAGCCGGCCAACTTGAATAAAATAGCCAGAAAATGTAATATAAAAAAATAGCTGGCCATAAGGTAGGATTCCCCCAAAATTAGGCCAAATCAACCAATCAGCATCTTAGGGTATCCAACCGAAGTTACCCCATAAGGATTTGCTAACCAAGAAGAAAACCGTACCCATTCAATACCACCTTCCCCATAATAAGACCAATTATAAACAGTTATCACTTTCCCCTTTATCTGAAGCCATGGCCGGTCAACTTGGCCAAAAATCCACAAAAACAACCTCCTAATAAAATCGTTTTGAACTATGCACTGGTAGGTCTAACATGTACAGGAGTCCCATTCTCAAATTCATACACACAATACTCAAAAACAACACCCATCAGATAATCCAAACCGCCGGCCAAGATAAAACAAACCGAACAGAAATTGAAACCCTAGCATGACTTTGTAATGGACTCCACACCATTAATAAGAATATAAGAGGGGGTGAGAAAGAAAGAAAACTCACAGTGAAGATAGCTATACCCAAATTACTGCTTCAGTCCTTTAGAACCGATCTAGGTATACCAAGCTCAAACCAAACCATGCTACAACTGATTCCAACAGTACAAGAGGATCCCGTTCCATTTTACGAAGTAAAGAGAGGGAGAGGAGAAGACCTCTGCTAGCCCTAACAAGAAGTCGGGGCGAGAGGGAGAAAGAGTCGACCGTGATCAGGAAAAATAAGAAAGAGAAAAGCTTAAACCACCGCTGTAAGGAAATAATCAAAACCACCGCCTCTATGCCAGCCACTCCCTCATTTTAATAGCCCAATATTAAGCCAAACCAAGACCACATACATTAAGCCCACAAGAAGCCTCTATTGGCTCACCACATCTATTAACTGCAGTGAACAAATATACTCCAAATCATACCAACCGATCCAGCATAACATATGGATACAACCATCCCAAAACTCTACCAATATACGCATATACCTTTATACCGATTGTCAACATTTATTTTATAGGACAAAATTCATATTCCGCTAAACATTTCGAGCGTCGCAAAGCATCAAATATATTCAAACTCAACTTGCAATGCTACGCCGAGTTGACACTGATTTATCTTTTCATCATAGGGGACGAACTTTTTATTTTATTATATTAATTTGGGTCTCTTCACATTTTGGCCGTTACAAACTCTTCCCCTCTTATAGGAATTTTCGTCCTCGAAAATAGGACACGATATAAATTTTCAAATATGACATTATTTCCTTTCCCCCACATTCAAACTTTTACTCGCTTTCTCGTTTTCCGTATTCTTACATTATAGCGATTAACAAACCACCACAACGAACTATAAAAGAACATTAGTTTTCTATGAAGCATGTGTCATCATTCAGTACCTTATTCCGTAAAACATTGTCGTAACGCACTTAACATGACATGCACATTGTGAACTTTCACATTACCTTTTTACCAACGCACATATTAGCATTCATCAGTATTCTCAGTCATTGCATATAAACTTTGATCGTAAACTTTCAGCATAAAAACTTTCCTTTAATGTGACATTATACTCCGTGTAAGCAAATTAACTTTTATCTCCTCTTCTTCGGACACATTGTTCTTATATCTTCACTTTCGTTTAATAGTTTCACTGACTTCCTCTTTCTTATTCTCTATATTATGACTTTCAATACTCATAGTAATATTTTGCGTCGGATTCCTACCTCGTTAATTCAAAAGCGTATTTCCTAGTTAATTATCCTATCAATTCCTCATTGTAACACTTCTTGCGAAACGACCTACAATATGACAATTATCAGTGGACTTTCATTTTCCTTCACATCGTATTCCCATACTCATATCGTTATTATCTACAATTTATCATTTATTCTTTACCTCAACCTCGGTTTCATTTCAGTTGCTAACATTATATTTCTTTTCACATTCATTGTAGTATTGACATGACACACTTTGTAAACAATGTCGTAGTAATCCTCTCTCGTTTTCCTTTTTAGTTAACAATTTTATTTACTTCCCATGTCATTTTACTCAGCACTCATCGTACAATCATGACTTTCCATTTACATCACACTCTCCTTTGTTAAATTTCTTAAATCGTTGATTGAAATTCATATCTCATTTTCCTATCGTTTTCATAGCAGCATACTTTCATTTCATGTTATTCTCATTTGCAAATTTCTTTTATCGTTTATTCTTTATCTCAATCTTGAGTTCATTTAGCATATAACGTTTCATTTCGTTTCACATTTCTTGAGGCCAGTACATCGGATTGAAACGATATACTTTATAAACAATTTACTTTGTAATTTACCTGAGTGTGTTACATTTGGTTCAAATTCATATAGGCCACATAAGACGAAGATGGACTTCAATGCACATTCCTTTCCTTACCTAAGGCTTGCAAATGGTCTCAAAGCTTTGACAATAACCATTGTTACAAAGTCTTTCTACAGACGCTTAACAGTGTCTCCAAAACCATGTTATCTTGTTTCTTTACCTTCATATTTCAACAATATTTTTGTAATACCTCTTTCAAAATCATATAACGTATCAAAGATTCGGCCGAAATCCAAGATATATTATATAGAGTGAAAGTGAACTTACCATTCATTATAGTCTTTACTTTACTTATTCATTTCATTCAACGTTCCATACCCATCATAATATTCTCCTTTTATTCTTAGCAACAAGTTTTTTCATTGCTTTGACATCGAATGTAGTTATTTCAATTTACTATGGATAGTTTGCAATACTTACATTAAATACAATCATATATTTTAAGACATTAAAAACTTTTTATCTGTGCACTTTTCGTTAATTGTTCAACTTGCATATATTGTGCTTTCGACCATTCTAAATTGCATAACTCTGCTTACCCCTTGCTTTTATGCCACATTAGTCATAAGCACAACATTTTTCATTCTTGGTTTTGCTTCAAATCGCCATCCTTATGATTATTGTTTTAATCACATAATTTGCCACCGTTGGTCATCTTATATTAGAAAGGGGAGAGTTTCCATCTCTGATACACTTCATATGCCTTCGTTATCACCAGTTTATATGTGCATCTGAGTGAAAATATAATTTATGCTCATTTGAAGTTTCACGTTAAACATCACATCTATTTTCTTTTTATCGCAAACACGACCTTAGTAGCTCCATGTTATGGGTCGGGTGATTCTTCTCTATCATACATGTGTCTTAGGTGATACTACAAGAACATCAACTATTAGTAGATTTTCCTTTAACAACATTGATATTTGTCATTTCATCTAAACATAATATCTTTTTGATCTGAAATTAAATTAACCCAACAATTTCTTGTTTCATTCACCATCCTACATTTCTGAACTTAACGACACCCTTTTTCATTAATGTTTTCTTTTCTTCCTCTCATTTTAGATAGCATATTCATTTCATGCCTTTAAGATTACGCGTCATCTTTATCCTTACTTGTTATAGTCGAATGGTTTCATATCGAACTTTTATTTGAACTTTAAGTTAAAGCTAAATCCTCTTGCCCATACAGGCACCATAATTATAAGCATAATAATCCTCGATTCAATTGCATCTTTCCGTAGTATCACTTCTTTTCATATTCATTGAAGTCATGACATAGTATTACTACTACTTACATTTATAGCTTCTAGTTATAACCAAATTCCGTTTTCTGTTTACAAATTTATAGGGCACGTTTCAAAATTATGTATGCATCCATACCATACATAATGAAGGTAAACTTATAATGCATATTCATTTTATTCACTATTGCTTCTTCTCGCTATTGCAAAAAGTTTCAAAATATCGTTATTTAAATGTTTAGCAATGTCTTCCTGGACAATAATCATTTGTTTCTTGTAGAAAATTAGAGTCCATCAGTTGTACATCTTTTATTATATGTTCAATCATTTTGCATACCTCCGTCTTCGCATTATAAAAAGATACAACGCTATTATATACGTATAATATTTCTTCCAATTTTAAGTACATTCATCTTTCAACTCATTTATACTTATCATATTCGTTTATCTATCGTAAACAATACGAAGATCTTTCTTTGTGGAAACATTTGGGTTGATTTGTGCAATAGGAACAATATCAATAATTACTTAGATTCATGTCGCTTTATATTCATGTACAAGTCATTTGATTTCTATCCTTTCATGAATTCTTTCAAAACTCTTTGACGAACTTTGATTTAAACAATTTCCCAATTACGAGAGTTCTATGAATGATTTTCTCACCGTCATATCATGTGTGCTTATTCCATACTCACTACAATCGAACTTTTTGAAAACCTGGCTCTGATACCAAATTGTGAGGCCCCTATTTAGACCCCACGTACATCTGTATCTAAGCTACGTTCAAACATGTGTCCCAGGTTGAAGTACGGCTAGTGAATACAAAATAAAAACACATAATAAGAAATTTACGTACATACCTTGTATTATTCATTGAATCTTTTCTGTTTTATCTTAATCAGTCCTTTTGCTTTTGCGTATCCCAGGTCACGTCCGTTACCTACAAAATTTGACGACGGGCTTAGTCATAAAAATATGACTAAGTGAGGATATACCTCTTTCATTTCTATATACAATTAGAAAACTTACGCATTTTAAAACATAGTTTTCATACTAACCGTTTTCTGTCTCAGTAATGAACTTATGAAGCATATAACTACATGAACATGTTAGTATCAATAAAACATTATGAGCAGCATAAGATCATAACCATATCATGTACAATGTAACATTAAAGCAGTGTGTCCATGTATCAGTATCTATGAAAGGACATAATAACTGGGGAAAACATGTCAGTAATCATAAACAGTATAAAGAGATGTAGCATTCATATGAACTATGGAACATGTCATGTAAGTATCATAACTGTATCTACATCTTGGAAGCAGTGCAAATACATAATTTCATATCAGTTTTCATGTCTATAAGCATTTATCAATGTACCTTTATAATCCTTTAAATCAGTACTTCCATGAACATTTCGTTTCTTAGGATATATTAGGGGCGATTCGAATTCTTTTTCCTTGACCCCGAAGGGTCCTTTACCCCGAAGGTTCCTTTACCCCGAAGGGTCCTTTATATGCATGCATATTCAAGTCGCCCGTAATATAACCTCGTGTCGACACGTTTACATTATACTGAGTTATTCATATTTATTAATCCCCTCAGAAGTAATTCGCATGTTGGCCTTTATCAAGGCCATACAATATAGCGACATTTAGTATCAGTGATTTCAACTACATTTAACATTCAGTATGATAAGAGTGCGTATATAAAGAGAACATAAAGCAATAAAGCTTAAATAAAACAGGTAGCTCTCACCATCAGTCGTTATTTTCTTTTTAGAAATTCATTCCGTTGCCATGTCTATTTTGAGATGCCATCCATCACGATATCTGTTAGGAATCGTATCATATAGGTTCATTTTATATCGGGGTTGCACCTCGCTATAGTTAGAATATTCAGTATAGGATGACATCATTTGGAAGCTACTGAACCAGCCTTATTTTGCATAATCTAGCAAAAGACATAAGCCCAAAACAATTACAAAACCAATTTCATAAGGATAGCCAGCCAACCAACATTAAACCATATAGCTTCTCTAGGAAGATAATCGATCAGAATTTAGAGCAAAACCCAATCTCCAAAGCAGCAATTATAACTTCTAATTAGCATCACTCATTCTGATTCTCAAGTTTCTATTTCCCCCAATATATAAATAAAAGAGGGACATCAGCTACTAAAACATCCGACCATATTTCCACTTAATGACTAACTCAACAGCCGGCCAACTTGAATAAAATAGCCAGAAAATGTAATATAAAAAAATAGCTGGCCATAAGGTAGGATTCCCCCCAAATTAGGCCAAATCAACCAATCAGCAACTTAGGGTATCCAACCGAAGTTACCCCATAAGGATTTGCTAACCAAGAAGAAAACCCTACCCATTCAATACCACCTTCCCCATAAAAAGACCAATTATAAACAGTTATCACTTTCCCCTTTATCTGAAGCCATGGCCGGTCAACTTGGCCAAAAATCCACAAAAACAACCTCCTAATAAAATCGTTTTGAACTATGCACTGGTAGGTCTAACATGTACAGGAGTCCCATTCTCAAATTCATACAGACAATACTCAAAAACAGCAACCATCAGATAATCCAAACCGCCGGCCGAGATAAAACAAACCGAACAGAAATTGAAACCCTAGCATGACTTTGTAATGGACTCCACACCATTAATAAGAATATAAGAGGGGGTGAGAAAGAAAGAAAACTCACAGTGAAGATAGCTATACCCAAATTACTGCTTCAGTCCTTTAGAACCAATCTAGGTATACCAAGCTCAAACCAAACCTTGCTACAACTGATTCCAACAGTACAAGAGGATCCCGTTCCATTTTACGAAGTAAAGAGAGGGAGAGGAGAAGACCTCTCCTAGCCCTAACAAGAAGTCGGGGCGAGAGGGAGAAAGAGTCGACCGAGATCAGGAAAAATAACAAAGAGAAAAGCTTAAACCACCGCTGTAAGGAAATAATCAAAACCACCGCCTCTATGCCAGCCACTCCCTCATTTTAATAGCCCAATATTAAGCCAAACCAATCCCACATACATTAAGCCCACAAGAAGCCTCTATTGGCACACCACATCTATTAACTGCAGTCAACAAATATACTCCAAATCATACCAACCGATCCAGCATAACATATGGATACAACCATCCCAAAACTCTACCAATATACGCATATACCTTTATATCGATTGTCAACATTTATTTTATAGGACAAAATTCATATTCCGCTAAACATTTCGAGCGTCGCAAAGCATCAAATATATTCAAACTCAACTTGCAACGCTACGCCGAGTTGACACTGATTTATCTTTTCATCATAGGGGACGAACTTTTTATTTTATTATATTAATTTGGGTCTCTTCACATTTTGGCCGTTACATGATGTGTATGTGTTGAGTGTGTTGTGGTTTATATGTTGGGTTTGTGTGTTGGGTTTGTGTGGTTTGTGTGTTGGGTTTGTGTGTGTGTGTGTATGTGTGCATGTGTGTGTGTGCATGTGTGTATGTGTGTATGTGTGTGTGTGTGTGTTGTGTGTGGATGTGTATGAGTTTGAGTGTGTTTGTTTTAGGATGTGTGTTTGTGTGTGAGTGTGCATTTTTGAGTATTTATGTTTGTGTTTTGGGTTTGTGTGTGTGTGTGTATTTGTTTTACTTATTATGTTTGCATTACTTATTAATAGTGTAATGGGTAAACCAAAAGAAGGAGGAATCGTAGCGAGTTGGGAGTCTAGCGAGGTGATGTTATTTTGTGATCTCTGCATAAAAGAGATTGGTTTGGGGAATCGGCCTATCACCCACTTTAGCAAAGAAGGGTGGAAAAATTTGATTGCGGGGTTTAAAGAACGAACCGGGAAAAGCTACGATCAAATGCAAATGAAAAATAAATGGGATCATTTGAAGAAGGATTGGAAGTTATGGAAGGAGCTGAAACATGGCGAGACTGGTTTAGGTTGGGATCCAGAGAAGAGAACTATTGCTGCATCAGAAGAATGGTGGGCAGAAAAGATTAAGGTGAAAACAAATACATTTTTCATTTCATGTTACTAGTTCTTATTTTGACAGATTTTAATATTGATGTATTGATTATAACAGGTTGTTCCAACAGCGAAAAAATTGCAATACGGAGGTATTGCACCTGAGTTGGAGGAGAAACTGAACACCATGTTCAGTCAGGTTGTCGCAACTGGAGAAGACTCATGGGGTCCTTCAATTGGGAGTTTGCCACCGGATGTGGGGAGGATCCAGTTGGAAGATAATGATGTAGAAGATATCATGGAGAACAATCAACGTGGCCCTGAAGAGATAGGAGGTCATTCAACAAACATTGGGAATGCGTCCACCTCGGCGAGTAAAAGAAGAAAGATCGGGAAGATCAAAGGAATGACATTTTCGTTGATGTCAGACTTACATCAATCCACCCTAGCTGTGAAGCCTCCACCAGTTATCACAGTCAAAGAGGTGGTGGAGTTGATTTCCAGTAGCCCAGAGATACGGGCAAACCTGGATCTATATTACTTTGCTCTCGACCACATCAGGGACAAGACCAGTAGGGAGATCTTCATGAGTATTCCAGAAGATATGCGGGTTTGGTGGATTATGAAGGCGTACGAGAAGAGGGCTCAGTGATCAGTTATTTTTAATTTAGGGTCCACGTTAAAAAATTTATGTATTTTAAGTTAAAAAAAAAAACAGCTTCCAAAATGTTATGTGATATTTTCTACCTTTCTGATATGTACCTCATGCTGATTAACATTGGACCTTGAATTTATATTAGTTGTTGTGGTATTTTCTTTACATAGATTATGATAAATGTTATGTGATATTAAATGCAGTTACTACAATGGAAGAGCATGACTCCTCCCCTGAGGATTTCAGAGATTCAACAAGTCTTTCGCCGGAGCGGATGCAATATATAGAGTACTGTCGTGCAGTTATGTCAACGATTGAGAGGATGAATTATCATGTTCGTGACACACGACCATGCATGACATCTACCCAAACAGGTGAGAAATGGATTAAAGAGTTACTAGAAGGACATTCAGATAGGATTCATGATGCATTTAGGATGTCAAAACGCATTTTCATAGATTTACTTCATAAACTAGAGGTAGATCATGAACTTCAAGGGTCACAACGGACGTCGTCAAGAGAAGTCCTAGGGATAACATTGTATATCTTAGCACAAGGAGGTTCCATTAGATTGGCGAAAGAGCGATTCCAGCACTCGACCGAAACAATTAGTAGATATTTTTTGAAATGTCTTAGATCTCTTTTGTTACTCTCAATTGATGGTATAAAACCTATAGACCGTCAGTTCAGAGATATTCCGGCTGAGATAAGGTATGTTGCTCGTTACATGTCATTCTTCAAGGATTGTGTTGGTGCAATTGACGGTACACATGTAGATGCGAGGATACCCGTAGAAGATCAAGTCAGATACATAGGACGTCACGGCACTACGACGTAAAATGTAATGACAGTCTGTGATTTTAACATGTGTTTTATATTTGCCCTGGCTGGATGGGAGGGATCTGCTCATGATAGTCGCATCTTCGCACGCGCATTGGCAGACGATAGATTGCATTTTCCGCATCCCCCACGAGGTATACTAATCAATATTTTTACATTCATTCAAATCCTTCAAATATCCCCTAATATTTGCTTGTTTAACATACAAAATAAATGCAGGTAAATATTATTTAGTAGATGCTGGATACCCGTTAAAGATGAGTTATTTGAAGCCGTATCCAGATACAAGATATCACTTGGCAGACTTTGCCCGTGGGAGTCGGCCTGTTCAAGGAAGGCAAGAACATTTCAATAGGGCGCATTCATCTCTTCGCAGTGTTATTGAGCGAACGTTTGGAGTGTGGAAGAAGAAGTGACATATTCTGAGCAAAATGCCACAGTATAGCTTCAAGAAATATAGGTCCATAGTGTTGGTCACAACGGCCTTACATAACTTCATTCGTAGACATCCTTCTCGCTGGGACCCTGAGTTTAATGTTTGTGATGCTGATGAGTCTTCTTTCGCTCCCTCAGAGGATGAAGACCCTGCGGCGGAGGATGATATTGGAAGCGATATGGGTGATGCTGCTGGAGCTGAACAGATGTCTACAGTACGAGATAGCGTTGCCGAAGAAATATACGGGACGCGTAGATAGCATTACCAAAGAATTATATAAAAGACTATTGTTATCGGTTGTTTTTTATTATTCTCCACGTTTAAAACTTTATGTATTTTAAGTTCTAAAAAAACAGCTTCCAAAAGCTGTTTCTCCAAACAGCTAATTAGAAAATCGCTCTTCAAAGCGCACTTCTGCCCAAAACATCTAAACACTCTGCAGTTTTTCAAAACTGCTCCCCAGAGAGCTCTTTTAAAACAACTCTATACCGCAGCAGCTTTTTAAAGCAGCTTATTTTATGATTTTCGGTCAGCGGCTCTCACCCCCGACGTTGCCGTCTCTCATAAGCCGTCTTTCCTCTCTCTCGCGACTGCTCTCTTCTCTCTCACAGGTCGTCGTCGCCCTAGCTCCAGCAGCGCCGCCGTCGCATTTCTCCGGCAGCGCAGCCGTCGTAACTCCAGCAGCGCCCCAGCCTTTCATCTCTCCCGTGACCTTACATCTTTACTTATCTTCAGTGCTGCTGTTCTTTTCCGCCGTTCTTCTCCAGCAACTGCCAAAGCAAGCGAGCTTCGCTGGATCTCCTACTCCGATTTCTGCTAGGTTTTTTTACGATTACTGCTTTTTGTAGATTTGATTACTGCTTTTTGTGGATTTGATTACTGCTTGTTCTTGTTTCGATTTTTGGATCTGGGTCTGTATTTCTGGTTTTGTTCTGCATTTGTGGATCTTTTTTTGTGCTAAAACCATGCATCACATTTATCATTTCTGATTGGATTTTTGGATCTAGTTACCGAGATTGCAATTGTCTGATGCAGAAGTGAGTATGTTAAGGTAATTCTGTAATTGAAGAAATGAAAAAATAGTTATTATTTTTATGTTATTATTGTAGTGCAGAAGAAATGACAACTATCGATCAAAAGATTTCAGGTTTCATTATACAGAAATGAGTATGCTAAGGTTTTAGCTTCCAGTTATCTTTACTGATAATTTTCCTCTTTCTAATAGTTATGTATGAACATTGGGGCAAATCAAAAGAAGGGGGACATTTAAGTTTTATTATATGTTTAATTTTGCCTATGAACAATATACATTTCAATGTTTTTGTTAGAAAAACGGCTTTCAAAAAGATGTCCTTCCAAACAGCTAAATTGAAAAAGCTCTATTCGATCAGCACTTATACATCTTCTAAACAGTTTGCAACTTTTTCATTACTGTTTCTCAAACAGCTCTAATCAATCAGCTATATTCGGGCCTGTTTGGAACGGTGGTGGCGGTGGAAAAAGCTGTGGTGGGAAACTTGTGGTGGCATTATAGCTGTCCAAAAAGCTATTTTGAAAAAGCTGTGGATTGTTTGGAAAATCTTCATTTAAGTGCTTTTTAAAATGGTGTTTTGTATTTTCTGTTTGGAATAACAACTTTTTAATAATAGCTTTTTGAATTTTAGGGCCTTATTGTATAATAATAAGACTTTACAAAATTCAGATATACAGGATATACAATATTCATGAACACCATAAAACCTCAGCCGGATTATTAGAAAACACCATAAAACCTCATCAATGTTTAGGCATAAACTGAATGAGGTCAACTGAACATGCTTCAGATATATAGGATTTGAGACATCTCAACATTCAAGAACTCTTGGAACAAATCGGGCTCAATACATAAATTGTTCTGATGCAGGACGTCGGGGCCCCGACCGCACCCCGTGGCATCACACCAGCTAGCGGACCACGGCCAAGCACGCCTGCCAGAAGGACTGCAGTCCAGGCACCCCAACCCGTCTCCGCACCTGTTCTCAGCGCGGCGGGTTGTTGAGGCTGGGGCTCGATCCCCAGACCTCCTTGATAAGAACCACTCCTAACAGGCCTTATCACCAACTGACCTGTTGAGGCTGGGGCTCGATCCCCAGACCTCGTTGATAAGAACCACTCCTAACAGGCCTTATCACCAACTGACCTGCAGGTCAGTTGGTGATAAGGCCTGTTAGGAGTGGTTCTTATCAAGGATGTCTGGGGATCGAGCCCCAACCTCAACAACCCACCGCGCCCAGACAGGAAGAAGATCGCAACGGCGTCGAGAAGGAGGGAAGAAGAAACATCGTTGAGAATCCGTCGTCGAGGAGAAAATCGCGACCAGAGCGCGAATGGAAGAATTTGTCGTCGAGGAGAACTTGCGCGTCCAGAAGAAAAGGGATAAGGAACGGGAGTCGGGGGCGTGGCTTTTAGAATGGAGGAAAAGTTCAAAAGACCTAAAGATCCTTTTGAAAAGCTCTGCTTAAACTGTTGTCACAAAAGTCATAAAAACTCCTTTATTGGAGAAGCTCTTTTGCCACCGCTCCTCATCCAAACACTCTAAAAAGGGCGGTGGTGGTGGGAATGGAGCTTTTCCCAACCGCCACCGCCGCCCCAAACAGGCCCTTCGATCAACAACTTTTTCATCAGCAACAACTGAGCCAAACTGAGCCTAAATAATTGGAGGGCTTTACTCGGGAAACACAGAAACCAACATTGCAAAGCTGTTAAAAGACACGCCACACATAGATCTCTCTCATCCAAAGATGTGCGAACAAAGTTGCGAATTGTTTGGCAAAATTGGGCTGCAATGAAAACATTTCATGGGCAAGGGGAATGCCCCTACCCCAAGATATCTATAGTCTTATTGTTAAAAAACTTGAGGTCCGGAGATGAAGTAAAAGATGCGGAATCACTTCACAAAACTTTTCACAAGTGTAGCACAACAGTGACAATGAGAAGACCGAATAGTGCTATGATATTAACTATCTCTTTACAAAGCGAGGTATACATGGCGAGACATGATTCATAAGAATCACGGAGGAGAGAAGCACAAAACACAAAGGTAAACAAGCTGCAGCGACCTGACACTTTGAGAGCGCCAGACCGCGCGAACAGACAAGCCAGACGGTAGCTCCTGAGACCGCGCGAACAGAGTACAAGCCGCACCTGCCAGACCGCAACCACAGACCGCCGACCTGGTGCTTTATTCCTCTGCTGAAAAACAACCAGTTCGCACTTCTTGATTGCCCAGACCGCACGGTCTTGATCACAGAAGAACCCGCGAACTCGGAACAAGAAAACTGCTACCTGCCACAGACCGCAACTCAAGATCGCCTGATCAACTGAGTCCGCTGCACCAGATCAAGAACACCTAAACACAGTCCGCCCAGACTGGTTTATTCAATGCTGGAAGAAAGGAGACGAGCTGACCGCGAGCTGCTAGCCGCTAACCTGCGAACACACAAACCGGTCAGACAAAAATCTCAGACCGCACGACCTCAAAATGAGACCGGCACAATCAAGCCAACTTGAGTTCTTACAATTCTCGTTATTAATGACGGGCCCTGCACCCTTATTTATAGGCGAACAGACGGATATCGTCACCGCACAAACCGGGATACAATAACCGCCCATCAGATCGCGAGCGGTCTCGCAAAGCAGACCGCCCGAGCTCAGCATAGCTCACAGCTTCCTTATTAAACCTTGCGGTTACAACCAAACCGCTCGGTCACCGCGGTCTCAACAAAGTAGACCGCCCGGTCTTCTTCCAAAGAAAGCAGACCAAGAACATCTGGCCGACTTAGGACAAGTCACCAGACCAACCCGCGCAAGCCGCCCGGACAGATAGCGGTCTCCCAGATCAGACCGCCCAAAACAGCCCGCCTGAGACACAACCGGTCAGAGAACCAGCGCAGACCGCGCGGTCTCTGCGGTCTCCAATCCGCAGACCGCCCAGCACTACTCCACTTCCACTTCAAAAAATTTAACACTTATCTCTTTAGACCTTGATGCCATGATGCAACTTATTAATTGCAGTTTTATTTTATAATATAGGCTAATGCCACACCTTCAAGAAATCCCGCACCCGTTCGCCTCTCCCAGAGGTCTTGCCGCTCTCGCCTAGGCTACGTTATCAAGGCGCGCGCCTAGGCGCGCCTGAGGCGCCGGGCGCACCGGCCAGCGCCTTTGCAAGGTAGAGGCGGGCGACGTGCCTCAGGCGCGCCTAGGCGCGCGCCTTACCAACTCCCAGGCGCACCAAAGGCGCGCCTGGGCTTTTCAAGCTGTATTCTTCAACCTGTTTTTTTGGGAGGGGGCAAAAACATGATCTCAGACGCACCCGAGGCATACCTAGGCGCACCTGGGCATCCAATTCACCGATTTTCAGTGAATTGAGTGCCAAATTCACTGAAAATCACCGAATTGGATGCCCAATTCGCTGATTTTCAGTGAATTGGGTGTCATTTCACTGAGAATCAGCGAATTGGGCATCCAATTCGCTGATTTTCAGTGAATTTGACACCCAATTCCCTGTTTTTCAGTGAATTGGGCACCCAATTCACTGAAAATCAGCGAATTGGGCACCCAATTCATTGAAAATCAGCGAATTGGGCACCCAATTCACTGAAAATCAGCAAATTGGATGCCCAATTTGCTGATTTTCAGTGAATTGGGCACCCAATTCATTGAAAATCAATGAATTGGATGCCAAATTAACTGATTTTCAGTGAATTGGGTGTCCAATTCGCTGATTTTCAGTGAATTGGGCACCCAATTCATTTTTGCGCCTCACGTGCCTCGGGCGCGCGCCTGCGCCTTGCGCCTAGACTCCAGGACCCCTTTGCGCCTCGGTGCGCCTTGCGCCTTTGATAACTTAGCGCCTAGGGTTCACGGAAGCCGCCCGTCTCCCTCTCGACGTGGGCAAAGCTCTAGGTTGAGCCGTGTGGTTGGGCTGGTTCTGGAGTGCCGATTCTATGCCCTAAGTCCTTCTACCTCACTGTATGCTCTCTTTCTTTCTTCCCCCTCTCCTTTCCTCTTCCTAGATGTTGTATTTCACTGAAAATGCAAAGTAGGGTTTCGATTTTAGGAATTTATCAAGTGTTTATCTGGCCGGCTGTTATGATTCTCATATGGGGACTCAGATTCAGATTCGGTTGGAAGTAGTATGGAAATTTGTTCAGCTTACTGTGGGTCGGCTATGGATTGTGTTTTTCTTTGAGTTATGATAGCTTTATGTTGGAGTTTTTCCGTCTCCCCCTTTTCCTTTCAGAACGTGGGAATTATTTGGAATGTGAGGTGAACTACTGCTGAGTATATTAGGGAATTGTACTGGCCGACTGTGGGTAATATATATATGCTAGTGAGGGGGATCTAATTGCATGTGACTGGGTTCATAGTTGATGTTTATTCTAGATGGCCGACGGCTAGCTCTTGGAAGATTTCCTGTTCCTCCTATAGAAACACATTACTGGCTCAGATTTTATATTGTTATAACGTTGGATGTTATAGGCTTCAGTAAGGGTTTGGGTAAATTAAAATATTGGAATTTGGTTTTTTCTTCATAATTATTAATATTTACTATACTAGATCTCACACTCTTTTCTTTCCTTAGACCAATCCTAGGAAGTCTAAAATAAAATCATTAGATAATGTCAACATCGCTTCTATGTAAAGTTGCAACTTCGATAAAGCTTAATAAACGATGCCTAATTACAGATAAATTGAAGGATGACATCAAATGATAGGTGCGGTGATGATCAATAGCGTAAGAAAAGAAGTGAAGTAGGTGAAGATTATCTTTTTAATTTATGCTTTATTTTCAAGTATTTTCATCATGGACACTGTTATTAAATTTTATAGCGAGCTTATTTCCTGCATGTGAACTGAATTGTTATGAAATTATATAGGCTCGCAATTCATTATCGTTTTTTGCAAAATTATGATCTAGTTTGGAATTTTTTTTCGAGACAAAATATGAATTTGTTTTGATTAGGAGCTGGGAAACTTTTTATGCCAATTCATGATGCTAACTGTTCTGATTTGTCATTAATTCTTATTCGCTGTAGATATAATGGAACACTCCAGCAGGATAATGAGTTTATAGGTTTTCTGTTCCTCCATTTCTGAGCCTTCATCAGTGCTCTGATTGAATTCGAAAGGGGACAGATGATGCTAATATTTCGACATGCTAATTTGAGTAGTATTTCTGATCAAGAACTGTAGTAGATTAATTAGGAAAATGACATCTTTAAGAAGAAGCACTTCAGTTGCGCAGCGAGATGGGGCTGTACCCATTGTTTATGAAGACTTGGATACGTCCTCGTATCCAAAGCCATCTCATTCAAGGACCTATTTGATCTTGGGAAGACTACTGAATTCATTTCTGAGTTCCTTGGGTTTAGTTATGGAATCTGATAGAATCAAAACCGTTGTTTATAATATTTTCCATCTAAGATCTTCTAGGCCCGTGGAAAGGTCAAAAGTGAGAGGTCTATTCTTGAAGGGGGTTGTCTTTCGGTTTTTTATCTTCTTTTTGGTAGGGCTAATTATTGGTTTCACCCCAATTCCTATCGTGGACCAATCCAAGAACAATTTGTCCAGACATCGGGCCCTTTCTTTTCATGAGCCTGTGATTGGAAAATTTCAAACGAGGATAAATTCAGTGGACAAGGATATTCTATTAACTCGGAAAAGTTTGCCAAAGGAGCACATAAACTTAGAAGCTTCAACAAAATTGGTGACTGAAAATAAGACTCTGAATGCCTCACACAGTCTTTACTCCTCCCATGGTTTTGCACTAGTTTCTAGTAAGCTTTTGATAATTGTGACTCCTACTTATTCTCGACCGTTCCAGTCATTTTATCTTAATCGTTTGGCCCAAACATTAAGAAATGTGCCACATACTCTTCTATGGATTGTTGTGGAAATGTCATTGCAGTCTGATGAAACAGTAAAAATATTGAGGGATACAGGGGTCATGTACAGACATCTTGTTGGCGATCATAATGTGACCAGTATAAAAGACACTGTCATCCAGTTAAGAAATGTTGCACTTTATCATATCGAGAGGCATCAACTTGATGGCATAGTGTTTTTTGCGGATGATGACAAAGTATATTCACTTGAACTCTTCGACGAAATGGTGGAAATAAGGTACTTCGTATTATTTTAAAATGTGTTTGTTTAGTAGGTCTATATTTGGGCCCATTTTATTATTATTCATTATTTGTTTTATCATTTTTATTTAAATGATGTCTCTCTTCTTTATTTGTGTATAGATCATCTTAAATGTGCTGTACTAATGGCTCATTTGGTGTCTTCTAATCATACAGTTCTATTTACCAAATATGAATTTGCTTGGTTCCACCATTCAGTTGGATGTTATTTGAATATGTATGTGTCTTAAACATCATCCTTCTTCCAATAATGTCAATGATGTTGATCAATGTTCAAACAATTTAGGAGAATGTTTGTGGAACTTTACCGAGCTTAGATCAAGCTCAAAAAGGAAGGACGAGGTTTGGGACATTATTTTGGAAAGAAGACATTAGTGTCTAGAATGAAATAAGATTTTATTGTGAAAAGTTGAACATTTCTATGAAGGGACGTGGGACCCCAATCCTAACTACTTTTAATGCTCAATAAGAAAACTCAAAAAGACCCAAGGGGATATGACGTAGGACGAATATATAGGTGGCGAATATGCGATGCCCTAACTCAAAATGAAAATACAAGCAATGACGATGAATGGCGTGGAGCAAACGATAACCCTAAAGATGCGAGAGAAATATAAGAACACACAATCCAATGAACAAAATAGCTATGACATAAACCTTAAACCTAATGTGAATGCAGTACTTCAATCATGCAATTACTTCCGATGTGCAATTAATTAAGCATTGTTAATTTTAAAGTCATGCACTAACACCACAATTGATCGCAAATGTGTGTGTGTGTGTATGTATATGTATATATATAAATGTGTGTGTGTGTGTGTAAGTAAGTGGGCACTAACTACAATTAATTGAGAGTGCACAAAAATTAGTTGTAGGAGAATTAGTATCGCACGTTTATAGAAAAGTAAAATAGTCAAATCAAGCTAAGATAAATATTACTAGTAATTGTCCGTACATCTTAGGGTATGAAAACTAAAATGTAAAAATTTACGAAGTAATCGATACCAATGGTGGAAGAGATAGTAGTGTCTCTCCCGAATGAGAAGGAAGGCTAAGGGGGAAGTGTTGAGTGACTGTAAGGGGGGACTAAAGAAGGATTTTTGGGGCTGCCGTGAATGGGGAAGGCCTGTCAGGTTGGAGGAGACTGTAGTGGTGGGCGATAGGGGCTATGGATGGGGACGAGGGAGGTTGAACGGGGTTGTGGAGGGCAGGACAACGCTGTGAAGGGAGTTTGAAGGCAGTGGGGTGTGATTGTCGGGCTGGTAGAGGGTGTAGGAGGTGGGGACAGAAGACTGGGGAGGTGGGGAAGGTCGTGGGTGGGGACTGTTGGGCTGGTGGAGGGTATGGGAGGCGGCGACGAAAGGTTGGGGAGGTGGGGAAAGCTGTGGGTGGTGGCTGTCAGGCTGGTGGATGGTATATGAGGCGACGACGGAGGTCCCGTGGCTAGGAGGGGGTGGTGGATGGACGTAGGGATGAAAATGGCGGCGAGTGCTGGGAGGTGCACTGAAAGCCAAGGAAGGAGACTACGAGTTGCAGGAAGCTAGGGATGGCGACGACGACTCGAATGGAGTGTCTAGTGGAGTTGGCACCACCGGAGGGAGGCGTGGCCACCGACGTCGGCACCGGCGGGGGTCTTCGGCTTCGCACCGAGGAGCATCGACTGAACAACTTTCTTTTGGAACATAATTTCTAGATGCCATTAAATGAAGGCTGCAAGCATAATATAAAGGGGGATTAGGTTAAGTGATCTGATGGCTCAAATCGGCTGATCGCATTACTTGACCTAATTCCCAAAATATGCGTTCGAAAAATAAAAACTAATACATGAAAATGCTGAAAAATGTGCCCAATGTGATCACGGAGCCCGATGGTCCGTCCGACGATCCAAAAATATCGATAAAGTCAATCTCCAAATATAGAGGGACCGATCCCCATCAATCTCCCCGGCTTAGAAGCATTCATATCCGATGAATGTAGACTACATGCTCTCGAAGCAAGCCAGACAAGACTCTCTGCCGCTCCTGGTAGGATCTGTCTCCGCATAAGGTCATCGTGTCGCTGAAGTCCCCGAGGGTCCCAAACACCAAACAAGCCGTCACAGGGGTAAAGGGTAGGTATACAATGGTGACTGGTAGAGCTATGGTGGAGGCTGTAGTGAAGGTGGAAACTGAAACTAAAAGTTAAGGCTGAAGGTCCAAAACGTGGCCCCACATAGAGTGAAATCCCTTACATTGAATACATGATGACTATCCATATTCCTAGGAATATTAATCTCAAAGAAATTTGACTCAGACTCTCTTATGATAGTGTATGGATTTATTCGCATATCACTCACATTCAAAGATGTTCCCATTGGGAACCTCTCAAGTAATTTACAAATTATCATCCAATCACCTTCATTGAATCTTTGCCCTCTCATGTGACTATTCACGTAAGTTTTAAAGTTCTCATTATTTAATATCATTTTACGTTGGAGTGTGTCGTACAAAACATGCAACAAATGCAAATGAACAATGATCGACTTGATGCACTGACAATAGGCAGACTCCATGTAGTGATGAAGGCTCTTAAGGATGAGTGGTTTATCTGGAGGTTCTTCGGGTGGGGTGTAGAAATAGTTGTCGAGTGTGCGAACACCTAAATGACTACATATGACATTGACACTGACATGTAATATTATGGCATACCTAATATCTCCTATGGGACGCAAATCATTGAGAGGCTCATTAGGTGGCCGATAGAGAAATTTGTCGTAGACGACGTAATCTCTCGAAGGAATGTTGAGGAACTCAAAGATGAGTCAAATATCTCTCAAAGGGTAAAACTCGTCAGGTGGCTCTCCAGGATGTGTATAAGAATGCTTGTTGTAAATGTGAGGATAGCTCAAATGAATACCTAAGAGATCCACACTAGGGAAACTTCTACCTAAAGAAGATTCATCAGATGGATCCCCTGAGGGCTCAACATGAGGCTCCTCGAGGAATACAACAATTGCAGAATGACACTCCAGGCGAGTCTCGTCGATAACAATAGTGTCTCTAGGAACATATGAGACAACCACCATGCCGTCAATAATAGTCTCCAGGCTCGCACTCGAATCAGAACCAGGCACCGCGAAATAAAGAGACTATGGAACATGCACTCGAGACTGGGTTTATGATAGGTGAAATAACAATATTTGTGTCAAAAGTAGGGGAAGGGAAAATCATGATAAGCTTGCTAGACTGGTCATGAACACTACCGGTCAATGTTGTCGGATTTGGGTCAGATGTTGAGGGGAGATCACGCATCAGAAACTGAACCCATGGGACTGAGATGACTCAGCATCGGGAAGTCCATCTTTCTTGTCTAAGGAGGTAAGAGTTGGCACAAGGGTATCCTCAGGCTGGAAGTGACTTATCATAGGACAACCATAGTGCAAGTCTACTCGACTAACTCTAATGGATCTCAAAGACTGCTGATAATGAAGGGCGAGATGGTATGTCTGCTTAAGGGACTTTAAGTAGTGATAGGTCAACTCAGTACGTATCTCATCTCGACGTTCAGACCGAAATCGGGAAGTGGTCATAGTTGACTCCTCTACTAACTGATACATATATTATATATTTATATATATAAATTTTATGCTACTATTTGCCTTATTTTCACTGTCTATTTTCTCTAATTCATGTTGAATCATGTCTATTATTATATTTTAGTGCATCATACTGTTATGGGCTTGGATCGTTGCCGATCTGGACCGTGTGAGAGGACCCGAAGAGGAGGAAGAACCCCACGTTTGGGAGGAACCCGTGGCGAAGGCCGTCGTGAAGAGGGAGGGAGGCAGAGAAGGAATCGAGAGGGAGAGAAGAAGAGACGGAAGGTCGACGAACTCCTAGCGGAAGGCGGTAGCAGCGGCTCTAGGTAACGGGAGGCGGTAGCGGCGCTGCACGGCGACAGCGATGGCGCTAGTTAGGGCGTCACAGCTGGGCGAGGGAAAGGAAGAGAGAGAGAGAGGGTTTTAAAGAGAGAGAGGGATTTGAGGATAGTTTCTTGCTTGCCTTTTTCCTTCACACCCAACCGGACCATATAGGTCCAAAACCCACCAAAAAGAACCGTCTCGGTCCGAACATTAAAAACCAAACATAAGGTTCGCGCCCCTCACCTGGGCTTACTACAAGTGAGAACAAACATCTGAAATAAAAAGCACTAAGAAAATAACATAGCAACGTCAGATGGCTTCAGTTGGTCGGCGACGTCGGTAGGTGCGCCCCCAATATGGATCCGTCGCTTCGAGTGCCGTAACATCACCGCCCTCGTTCGAAGACAGCTTGTCCTCAAGCTGTGATGGAATGTGCACCAAGGGGCCCGATGGAGGGGGTCCCACGTACTGCTTGAGCTGGGAAATGTGAAAGACATCATGAATGCGGGCCTCCGGTGGAAAGGCGAGACGGTAAGCCACGTCGCCAATGCGCTCGGTGATGGCAAAGGGGCCAAAGAACTTCGGACCCAACTTGTTGGAGGGAGGGCGAACCGCCGTAAGTTGTCGAAAGGGGCGGCGGCGTACCCACACCCAATCCCCCACCGTGAAGGTGAGATCCCTATGCCCACGGTTGTAGGAAATCTCCATACGTTGTTGGGCTTGCAGCAGGCGATCCCGGGCAGCTTGTAAGAACGCGTCGCGGTCCTCCAAGTCTTGATCTATGGTCGCCAGTCGAGCCGAACCACCCGTGTATGACAAAAGGCGTGGGGGATCGCGACCGTAGATGAGGCGGAACGGCGTGGTCTGCAAGGCCGTATGATATGCCGTGTTGTAACAATATTCCACCCATGGTAGCCAACGCAGCCATTCCTGCGGCCGGTCCCCGGTTACACATCTCAGGTACATCTCCAGGGTGCGGTTGACCACCTCGGTCTGCCCGTCCGACTGCGGGTGGTATGCGGACGAAAACGCCAATTTGGTGCCGCTAAGGGCGAATAGTTCGCGCCAGAAACTACTCGTGAAAACCTTGTCCCTGTCGGATACCAGCGTCTCCGGCATGCCGTGCAGGCGAAAGATCTCCTAGAAGAAAACGCGGGCCACGTGCTCCGCAACGAGCGGCCGAGCAAGGGGAATGAAATGGGCTCCCTTAGAGAATTGGTGGAAGTCCTTCCACAAAATCCATTGAGAGGTCTGCCCAAACTTGAGTGGGGATAGGTAGAGGCTGAAGCAATCCTGCCGGCAATAGGTGATCCGCCTTATTTTGTTGACAGTCGACGCATGTGGAAATGAATTCGTGGACGTCACGGCGCATACCCTTCCAATAAAATTCAGAGCGGAGACGTTGAAGAGTGCGGTGAACTCCTTCATGGCTTCGGAGGTGGACGTCACCCACGATCTTGCGAATGAGAGGCGAGGACGGGCCGACATAAAGCCGTTCGTGATAATATATGAGTCCTTGGCGAGCTGTCCACGTGGCACCCGGGATGCCCAGCTCCGCCCGACGCAGTAGTTCGGAGAGACTGGTGGAGTCGTGGACTTCTTGACGAAGCAAGGAGAGCAGGTCAGCCGTCGGAAAAGAGATGGTGCATAGGGCTGATGGTGTCGGGGCGTCCCGGCGGGAGAGCGCGTCAGCGGCGCGGTTGAGAGAACCCGCCTTATGCTCCACTTGAAAATCAAACCCGAGTAATTTGCTAACCCATCGCTGTTGCGGTACCGTAGTGAGGCGCTGCTCCAAGAGATACTTGAGACTGTAGTGGTCGGTCCGCACAATGAAGGGCCGTCCCCATAGGTAAGGCCGCCAATGCTGAACTGCTTTAGCGAGCCCGATGAGTTCTTGCTCGTAGGCCGGTAACTTCCGGTGGTGAATGGCCGTTTGACGGCTGAAGTATGCCACGGGATGACCCTCTTGTTGCAACACCGCTCCGTAGCCCAACCCGGAGGCATCACACTCGACAAGGAACGGAACGGTGAAATCCGGAAGGCGGAGGACGGGGGCGGACAAAAAGGCAGCCTGGAGTGCATGGAATGCCGCGGTAGCGGTGTCCGTCCACGCAAATGCGTTCTTTCGCAATAAACTGATCAGGGGGGCGGCCACGGATCCGTAATCGCGGATGAAACGACGATAATAGCCCGTGAGGCCGAGGAATCCGCGGAGGTCGGTAATGTTTTGCGGTTGCGGCCACGCCGCCACGCCCTCGAGTTTGGCCGGATCGGCCGCCACGCCTGAATGATCCACCACGTGGCCCAAGTAGGCGATGGAACGTTGCCCGAATGAACACTTCGACGGCTTCAAGACGAAGTGGTGCTGGTGGGCCATTTGCAGAACAGCCCGGAGATGGTCTAGGTGTTCCTCCCACGATTTGCTATACACCAAAATATCGTAAAAAAAAAACGAGAACGGACTTGCGGAGGAAGGGTTAGAATACCTCGTTCATCAAAGCTTGGAAGGTGGATGACGCGTTTGTTAGGCCGAATGGCATAACAAGGAATTCGAAATGGTCGTGATGCGTTCGAAAGGCCGTCTTCTCCACATCCGGTTCCGCCATGCGGACTTGATGGTACCCGGAGAATAAGTCGAGTTTGGAGAAGTAACATGCGCCATGTAGCTCATCCAGTAGCTCTTCCACCACCGGAATCGGGACTTTGTCCTTGACGGTGATAGCGTTGAGGGCGCGGTAGTCCACACACATGCGCCACGTGCTATCCTTTTTGTGCACCAGCAGCACCGGGGAAGAGAACGGAGAAATGCTGCGGCGAATGAGGCCCTGCTGGAGGAGGAGATCGCACTGTCGTTCAATCTCGTCTTTCTGGAGGTAGGGGTACCGGTACGGTCGTACCACCACCGGGGCCGCTCCCGGAAGAAGGCAAATGCGATGGTCCTGTGGTCGCCTCAGAGGAAGGCCCAAACGCGGGCTAAAAAGAGCCGGCATGGACTGAAGAAGAGCCGCTAGGGCTGCGGAATGTTCCTCCGCCGCAGGCAGGGAAGGCACTGATGGCTCGGTATGCACGAGGAAGGAGGAGGGGGACGGTCCTGGAGATTATCCCTGCCATTGGACTACCCGAGAGCCTGCACTCCAGGAAATTGTCATTTGGTCGAAATCCCACGTGAGTGGCCCCAAGGTGCGCAGCCAACGCACGCCCAGTACAATGTCGAAACCCCGAAGATCAACGAGAAAAAGGCCCGTCTGGTACGAAGAGCCGTGCACGTCAAACGCTACGCGGCGACAGACTCCCGGACACGGCATTTGTTGCCCGTTGACCACGACGACCGTGACGTGGCTGCGCGTCATGAAAGGGAGTTGAAGTTGGAGGGCGCGGTCCTTGCGGATGAAGCTGTGGGTACTGCCCGTGTCCAAGAGAGCGAGGAGTGCGGTGCCCATGATGGTCACGAAAAGCTGAATGGTGCAACCCTCCTGGGGGCCTTCTACAGCATGGAGGGATAGGTGAGGGGTACCGGTATCGACATAGCCGTTGTCGTCATCCTCGGTTGGGTCGTCAACCTCTAACCAAAAGAGGCGTTTACACCTATGCGAGGGAGTGTATAACTCGTCGCAATTGAAGCATAAGCCCTTCTCACGGCGGGCCGTCATCTCTGGACGGGTGAGGCGGCGGCGGAAAGCCGGTCGTGGGGGCTGATCCCCGTCCGACTGTGGTGGGCGCTGGAAACTGGTGGTTGGCCGTGGGCGGCCCGGCGGCGGGGCATCCAAGGCGAGGCGGCGGTCAAAAGCGCGGGCGAGGCTCATAGCAGTTAGGAGATCCGGGGGCTTTTGAAATTCCACATCCCAACGGAGTCGTTCCGACAACCCGACGGTAAAAAATGATATCTGTTGGTTTGGCAACACGGTCGTGGCACGTGAGAGCAGCAGTTGAAATTGCTCGAGGTAGGTGTCGATGGAGCCTGTGCACTTTAGAGCAATTAGATCGCCGAGGGGGTTACCCGACATCGCCGGCCCGAAGCGGAGGGAGCATGCGGCTCGAAAATCAGTCCATGAGATGGTGGGATGCTCCAATAGAAGTTGTGTGACCCATAGTTGCGCCGTCCCGAGTAAGTGGAACGAAGCCACGCCCACACGCTCCACGTCGGGAGTGTGTTGGTTAGTGAAGAAGAACTCGCACCGAGTTAGCCACGGAAGGGGGTCTTCGCGCCCTTCGTATAGGGGAAAATCCATCCGGACGAAGCGATGGTTGCTGTAAGGGTCGCCGCGCGACGGTTGTGTGGAATCCATCCGACTCTCGGACGGGGCTGCGGCGGGGTATGGCGGGGACGGCGGAATGCTGCTGGCGGCGTCCAAATGCGCATTAAGGGCCTCCATTTTCTCGTTTTGCGTGGCATACATGGACTGAAACATCTCCATGAGTTGAGCAAGGGAAGGACCACCATCAGACACGGGGCTGCGGCGGGGTATGGCGGGGACGGCGGAATGCCGCTGGCGGCGTCCAAATGCGCATTAAGGGCCTCCATTTTCTCGTTTTGCGTGGCATACATGGACTGAAACATCTCCATGAGTTGAGCAAGGGAAGGACCACCATCAGACATTGGGAGAGGAGGAATGTCCAGCGAGGGCAGCAACCCTGCTGCGTCTCTGGCGGGCGGAATCGGGGCGGGCGGCCGGCGAGAACCCGTGAGAGCGGCGCGGTAGGTTCCGGGAAGGGAGATCCCGGTGTTTGGCTCTGATACCAAGTTGTTATGGGCTTGGATCGTTGCCGATCTGGACCGTGTGAGAGGACCTGAAGAGGAGGAAGAACCCCACGTTTGGGAGGAACCCCACGTTTGGGAGGAACCCGCGGTGAAGGCCGTCGTGAAGAGGGAGGGAGGCAGAGAAGGAATCGAGAGGGAGAGAAGAAGAGACGGAAGGTCGACGAACTCCTAGTGGAAGGCGGTAGCAGCGGCTCTAGGTAACGGGAGGCGGTAGCGGCGCTGCACGGCGACAGCGATGGCGCTAGGGGCGGCGCTAGTTAGGGCGTCACAGCTGGGCGAGGGAAAGGAAGAGAGAGAGAGAGGGTTTTAGAGAGAGAGAGGGATTTGAGGATAATTTCTTGCTTGCCTTTTTCTTTCACACCCAACCGGACCATATAGGTCCAAAACCCACCAAAACGAACCGGCTCGGTCCGAACATTAAAAACCAAACATAAGGTTCACGCCCCTCACCTGGGCTTACTACAAGTGAGAACAAACATCTGAAATAAAAAGCACTAAGAAAATAACATAGCTACGTCAGGTGGCTTCAGTTGGTTGGCGACGTCGGTAGGTGCGCCCCCAATATGGATCCGTCGCTTCGAGTGCCGTAACACATACATTCATACTGATACATGGACTTTATTGGAGCTTGTAGCATGCTTTGTGTTTAGTGCAATTGCTTGTGTAAATTCTGTCAAATTTCTGCAATGAGCGCAGGGTCGTGCGCTGGTATCGGTGCGACCGTGCGGGAGCAATTCATCATTTTTCCTTGATTTCTGGAGTTCTGGAATTTGCCAGTGCACATTCTTCAGGCACGACCATTCCTCAGCACACCATCAATCTGCTTGTGTAAATCTGCAAAATCGACACGACTGTGCTCATCCTTCGCACACGGTCGTACCCAAGTAAAATAAGATTCAACTCAACATTTCAAGTTCTGGATTTTACAGTGCACTTCCTCCGCGCATGACCATGCGCGGGCGCATAGATTGTCTGCATATTTCAATCTTGATGGCAGGTCTGGTGTGCGAATAACGACATGACTGTACCACCTCGTGAGCATGACCGTGCCTTATCTTCTGATAGCTCGCCGCCATACTTTCGGTGCCGATATTTTTCCCTCCAAGGATTGATTTACCATGCACGATCGGGAGCACGATCGTACGTCCCGACCGTGCGCAACCATTTTATTGGATTATAAATACAAAAATTAAGGAGAAATGAGGATCATTTTTTCATTTTCTGTCGTGATTTTTCTACGGTGCTCTTCTCCTTTCTTCCTCGTGTAGCCATCCCATGTGCCTTATAGCTTCAAGATAAAGATTTCCAAGATTTTCGGAGAAGCTAGAGAGTTTAAGGCCAAAGACGTGGAGGCAGGAGCATATAGAGAGAAGACGGGCCATTAGGAGTGTGGTGAATGCTGATCCCTTATCCTGGATGCGCTCAAGGGTTGATGGAAGGCCAGAGTGATGGTCGACGACTCCTTCCACACTCGAGGAGAAGTCTCTCTTCCCCTTTTGTATTTTTGATCTCCTCTCACCCAAATCTATGGTAAACAGGGTTTTCTTATTTCATTGGTTACTTGATGTTATTGATCACTCTGTATGACTGAAATCTTTTCATGTTCATGTCCTTATGCTAGTGAATGTGTTTTTATTTGAATTTATTTGTGGCGTGGATGATTGCGATGTACATTTCTCTCTCTTTAAGTAATTTTTGAAAGTGATTTTAAAAAAGTCTCAATCAATTTTTCATTGCGCCTAAATAGTTAGAGACGTTGTAGTTGTTATATACCTCCGACTGCATTTCCCGTGGAGACGATAAACTCATCATGGTATTACTTGCGACCGGTGTGCTTGCCGAACGTCACTTAGTCATTAAAACGATCCTTATACTCGGTGACGGACATGAATCCTTACCGGAGAGTAAATAATTGCTCGAGCAAATGAATTCGATTTAATGCTGACAAATACCTCTAACACAACCTCCGTCTCATCTCTACCCAACTAGTGATGCGGTTAAGACGATCTCGCTCGCGGGTCCTCTCAGTGCTAGACAATATGCTCTTGGCTGATCTAGAAGTCTAAGTTTCGCAAATTTAACGCGCCGTTCACCAAATAACTCAAAAGGATTGAGGTAATATTTCATGTCCACGAGTTAATAACTAAAAGACTCCAGACTTGATGAACCATCAAACTATAGAGCAACTACACGAAACCTACATTCGAGATCTCTCTCTCAAAATGATGATCCTCATAGTAATCATCCATATGATAATTGAGTCGTGTCGAAGGATCAACGCAGTCCACTCGCGCGCAGGGATAGGGACGTCACTAATCATCGTAGTAATCGTCTATAGTATAGTGGAATTGCGCCGATGGGTCGACACGATCTCTGGACGTGGTGGGCCGCGAAAGAGAATACTCATCGTAATAACAATGAGGTTCTCTCCGAAGGGGCTCTATGGGATCGGATATAGATAGACTTGGGGTCCTCAAATAATGGAGAGGAATATGGGGTTAGTGATGCAGTGGTAGGTCTACCCGGGAGGGGGTTCACTAATGCAGACCTAGATGCGATGAAATGCAATGTAGTGCAAGAGTGGTCCGCTCAAATTACAACAAGTAATTAATTATTATAAAGAAGATTAGCAGGGGCACGAACGATCACAAATTTTTAATAAAAAGAACAAGCACTAATTCATAAGCGAGCGAGTTGCAAACACTTAAACGCGTGCGGAATAAGCCCTGCAAATCTCACAGGGTACGATACTAATAACATAGTGGGATAAACAATCACTACAAAGTAAAGATGCCAAAGTTCAACAATAGTAAAGATGACTCCAAATACAACTTATGCGCACAGGCGGACGGCGGATAGGGGGGCTGATTGCAGAATCCCGGGGCTGCAGCAGTGGCGGGGCATCAGACTGGTCAATCAGGATGAGGATGGCTCAGTTTTGTGTGTGGGAAGGCTCGGGAGTTAAGGGGGCGGGCTGGTTTTGGAGTGGGTCCACGACTGGGAGGGAGGAAGGGAGTTGGAGGTGGTCTGGCTGGAGGAAGAGAGGAGAGATGGGGCTGGAGGTTGCTGTTGGAAGAAAATAACAGTGGCTGGATGTAAGTAGGTGGAGAGAGCGGGTGTTGGACGGCGGCAGGAGGGAGGAGGAGGGCTGGCGGCAGGCTGGCTGGAGGAGGGAGGGCTTGGCGGCGAGCTAGAAGGAAGGAGATGGTGGTAGCGGGCTGGAGGGAGGAGGAGAGGGAAGGGGGTCGACAGGCTGGTTGGAGCAGGAGAGGGAGGAGGCGGGCGGGCTGGCTGGAGATTGAGAGGGAGGGGGTTGGCGGGCTGGCTGGAGCAGGAGAGGGAGGAGGCGGGCGATCCTTGGAGTCACACCAAAGAGAGCGGATCCGACTGGCATCACACCAGAGGGGTGTGACCGACGGCTGCAACTTGCGGCAACACTCAATCCCGAAATCAGCCCCAAATATGCCTATATATAATAAAACCTACCTAGGGCATCCCGAAACGGATGGCTCATAACGTCCGGCCCGATCGGGCGCTAAATAAACTCAAAATACATAAATAAATATAGTAAATCGACTCGCAACGACGACCCGGACGCAACCGTGCGCTCGGATCAGCCGTCCGAGCGAGGGTTCACCGCCTCCTGCGGGAATAAACGTGCGCGCCATCAACTCTCCTCGGCTTGAAAGCACTCAACTCCGGTGAGTGAAGATGATCATACTCTCGGCGAAGCTGCGGGGCGAGTCTCTCGAGCTCCTCTGAAGAAATCCATGTAGCATCGTATAACGGGCGACCGCTCCAACGAACAAGATAGCGGACAATGGGTCGTCCACCAACGGTGTAGAAGTCGTGGCCCATGATCTGAAATATGTCGCTTGTAGGAACCGGTGTCTCTGACCGTAATGTATCTCCGTCTGACTGCTGGCTCGGCGGGGCCGTCGCTGGTGCCGGGTGAACCTCCTGGAGTGACTCCTCGGGTGGGGATGGGGTAGGGCTGGCAGGGACTGATGGTGACCAAAGCTCAAGTGTGGGTGTTGGGAAAGGGTCCACATACACGCGCTCCTCGTAGTATGGAGTCAAATCTTCTACGTTGAATACTCGACTGATGCCCATACCATGAGGAATGCCGATCTCATATGCGTTCGTACCGATCCGCCGCATGACTGTATAGGGGCCCATTCGACGAGCGCTTAGTTTCTTTGCGGGCCCTTGTGGGAGCCTCTCAGGTCGAATACGAATCAACACCTTCTCTCCCGCCTCAAAAATTTGTTCACGCCTGTGCTGATCTGCTCGGTCTTTATAATAATCATTACTAGCTGCAATTTTTTTTCGGACCGACTCATGAAGTGCATGCACATGCTGGATGAAGGACTCTGCAGACTCACTGGGTCGGGACTCAAGGGGAATATCCATCAAGTCAATAGGTTTCCTAGGTTCATATCCTAATGTGATATGGAATGGACTCAAACCTGTGGACCTATTGACGGAACTATTATATGCAAACTCAGCTATATGCAACACCGAATCCCAAGTGGACGGGCTATCCCCAACTAGACAACGCAAGAGGGTCCCTAAGCTACGGTTGACAACCTCAGTTTGTCCATCCGTCTGGGGGTGGTAGGCGGAGGAGAACTTCAGGGTTGTACCCGTCCTTTTCCACAATGTTTTCCAAAAGTAGCTCATGAATCGCACGTCACGATCCGAGACGATGGACGAGGGCAACATGCGAGGCGCCCATAAGAGGATTCAACCTTGCCCTTGGGCTGGGTCGGGGTAAGGGTAATCTTTCGACCTTTGTCGAAGAAGACACACGTGTTGGACCGACCACACCATGTGACATCTCGATCGTACAACCAGGGTCGTCCGAGTAACACATGTGCGACGTCCATAGGAATGACGTCACCCCAGACCTGATCCTTAGTGGATGCTAGGCTAATGGGCACTAAATACCGCTGCGTCACCTGGATGGTGGATTTATCCACCCAAAGGACGCGGTAAGGGTGTGGATGTGGCTCAACGGTGAGTTGCATCCTCTCCAATCCTTTCTTGGCGATGATGTTTACGCAGCTACCACTATCGATGGCGAGCTTGCAGGGGCCTCCTGCGCTCGGGAAATACGTGAAGAAAATCGTGGTGTGTCGCCAATCCTCCTCGGCTCGTGGGGTGTGTAAAAGACATCGGAGGACTCCTAACTCTAGTGACCGCTCAACGTTGCTCTCCCATCCTTCCTCCACAACAGCTGTAATCTCCTCGACGGCGGTGATAGTTTATGTAGGATGTTGTCTTAAACACTTAGAGAGGGGGTGAATAAGTTTCTTTTGTTTTAAGCTTTAGCCTAGATGTTTTCTGAGTTAGTATTAGTAATAAATCAAGCACACAGAAAACACACAGGCATTTATAGAGGTTCCTCAAGACAGGGTGTCTTGAGTAGTCCTCTTTCCCCCTTCACCTTTCTAACAATGAGTTAGACAAGGCCAACTTCTCCAAACTCAGCTCCAAGAGCCTACAACACAGATCCCACAGGATCTCTCAGGTTTTCCCAAACCCTACCTCAGGCACAGCAACCCTACCTCAGAGGAATCCACCTCCTACAACTCAGACCACCTCCTGGTCCTACCTCAAGCTGACCTCTCAGCTCTACAACTCAGGCCAATCAGCCTTACACACTCAGGCAATAAAGCCCTACAGTCTCAGAACCCAAAGACTCCTACAAATGATACAAATAGGTTTACAGATTGAAGGAAGAAGAGATCAAGCCTGTTCTTCTTTTTCTTGACAGCTGCTGTTGCAAACTTGAATCAGGGAGGAGAAGTTCAACTCCAACTTGATTCTTCTTGATCAACTCTTCAGATGAAGGACTGGATCTACTTGCTCTATCTTGAGATGAATCAAGATGAGCTATCTCTTTTCTCCTTGCAGCCTTGTGTGAGCTCAGTTCTTGGCTGCCGTCAATGGAACAGTATTGTTCTTGAGTTTGTTTGCTGGAGAGAAAGATCAATAGCAAAAGTTCTTTGCTCAACCCTAACTTATTCCTTTTATACACCACCGACCCTCAACGGCTCTTAGCTGTCCTCCTTACAGGTATGTGAGTGATTGGTGGTCCTCAATATGCATTTCTGCAGCTTGCGCCAAAAGCAGAACCAGCCAGGTCACGTTTGAATCTGTCTCAGCGGTTGGGCTGAGATGGTCAGCCGTCTCAGCGGTTGCTTCTGTCCCGTCTCAGCGGATCCGCTGAGACAGACATTTGTCTCAGCGGTTTCTTCTATCTGCAGCTCAGCTTGCCCAGACACCTTCTCAGCGGCTTCTGGTCTTGTCTCAGCGGTTCAGCTGAGACAGAGAGCTCGTCTCAGCTGATCATTCATTACATCATGGTGTGTCCTAGTCCTGCATACTTATGAGATAGAAATAGGGTTTATCAAATACAACTTGTACATAGCATTGAGTTTGAGGTCTCTTCAAATCAAGGGAACATTGAAGGTCATTTTCCCAACAATCTCTCCCTATTTGAAGAAGGCAGAACACCCTCAAATGCTAGAGTACATTACTCATAAATTCTTGATATGTATTATTGCAATAACGAGTTCAACATATCATACTCATTGCATCAATAATTTTATAACAGATAATGTTTATGAAAGTCATATTACCACAGAGTTTAATCAATCCATCAGTGTGATTTGATAAACATGACAATGCAACACAGATAAATTTAACCAATAATACCAGGGTAAAATTTAGATAAATCTCAGATTAACAATTCAGATAGAATAGTAATTCAAAGCTCAGTTTGCATTCATATATTCATAAAACATTTCAGACAAATTATAGTTCAATTATCATCCATCCATTCATAAGATGTTTATACATTCATTTAGAATTTTATTTTCTTAGAGCTATCTGAGGTGCTGATTTCAGATTTTTCAGATTCAGCACCTCTCCTTGGAGGAGACACCATCCTGCTCTTGCTTTTCTTGGAGCTGTCAGCTTTGAGAGCTACAGATTTCTCCCTTGCCTGAGCCCTTGTTGAGTTGTCCTCTTCCTTTCTTGCAGACAGCTGCATCTCATAAGAGAGCAGCTTTCCAAACAGTGTATGAGTGGGGGTCTCACCAAGCTTAACCAATTCCCTGATAGCACAGATTTTTGTCTCCCAATCCCTTGTTAGAGATCTGAGGAACTTATCATTCAGCTCATAATCAGTGAACACTCTCTCATAGGTTCTCAGCTCATTGACTATTCTGAAGAATCTCTCATAGCACATAGAGATGCTCTCCTGGTTGAGCTGCCTGAAGGCTTCATACTGCCATAAGGAGTGACTTTTTATCATCCCTTACTTCAGCTGTCCATTCCATATATACTACTAATGTGTCCCACATTTCCTTGGCAGTAGTGCAGTGTACCAAGTTTTGAAATGTGGAATCATCAATAGCATTAACTATGATGTTCTGGGTTCTTTTGTCCATGGTGAACAATGCAAGTTCATCCTTGGTCAAGTCATTGAAGGTCTTGGGCACTCTTCTTGTTGGATCTATGGTGGAGGCAGTTTGAAAGGTGAAAGACCCTTGCTTTACAGTTATGTAGATCCTTGGATCAGATGCTTCCATAAACAATCTAACCCTTTGCTTCCATATGCCAAAGTTTTCTTTGTTGCATATGAGCTACTTCATGGATCTCATCTCCTTCTGCAATCCAGATGAAGCCATTGGATTGATAAGACTAATCCTTTATAGGATCTGGTCAGACAGTTATGTCCTTCTTGACCAACCTCTCTCTGATACTACTTGATAGTTTATGTAGGATGTAGTCTTAAACACCTAGAGAGGGGGGGGGGGTGAATATATTTCTTTTGTTTTAAACTTTAGCCTAGCTGTTTTCTGAGTTAGTATTAGTAATAAATCAAGCACACAGAAAACACATGAGCATTTATAGAGGTTTCTCAAGACAGGGTGTCTTGAGTAGTCCTCTTTCCCCCTTCACCTTTCTAACAATGAGTTAGACAAAGCCAACTTCTCCAAACTCAGCTCCAAGAGCCTACAACACAGATCCCACAGGATCTCTCAGGTTTTCCCAAACCCTACCTCAGGCACAGCAGCCCTACCTTAGAGGAATCCACCTCCTACAACTCAGACCACCTCTTGGTCCTACCTCAAGCTGATCTCTCAGCTCTACAACTCAGGTCAATCAACCTTACACACTCAGGCAATAAAACCCTACAGTCTCAGAACCCAAAGGCTCCTACAAATGATACAAATAGGTTTACAAATTGAAGGAAGAAGAGATCAAGCCTGTTCTTGTTCTTCTTGACAGCTGCTGTTGCAGACTTGAATCAGGGAGGAGAAGTTCAGCTCCAACTTGATTCTTCTTGATCAGCTCTTCAGATGAGGACTGGATCTACTTGCTCTATCTTGAGATGAATCAAGATGAGCTATCTCTTTTCTCCTTGCAGCCTTGTGTGAGCTCAGTTCTTGGCTGTCGACAATGGAACAGTATTGTTCTTGAGTTTGCGTGCTGGAGAGAAAGATCAATAACAAAAGTTCTTTGCTCAACCCTAACTTATTCCTTTTATACACCACTGACCCTCAACGGCTTTTAGCTGTCCTCCTTACAGATATGGGAGTGATTGGTGGTCCCCAATATGCATTTCTGCAGCTTGCGCCAAAAGCAGAACCCGTCAGGTCACGTTTGAATCTGTCTCAGCGGTTGGGCTGAGATGGTCAGCCATCTCAGCAGTTGCTTCTGTCCCGTCTCAGCGGATCCGCTGAGACAGACAGTTGTCTCAGCGGTTTCTTCTATCTGCAGCTCAGCTTGCCCAGACACCTTCTCAGCAGCTCCTGGTCTTGTCTCAGCGGTTCAGCTGAGACAAAGAGCTCGTCTCAGCTGATCATTCATTACATCATGGTGTGTCCTAGTCTTGCATACTTATGAGATAGAAATAGGGTTTATCAAATAACATCATGGTGTGTCCTAGTCTTGTACTTAACATTGAGTGTGATGTCTCTTCAAATCAAGGGAACATTGAAGGTCATTTTCCCAACAGGCGGCATCCTCAGCCTCAGTGCTGGGCTCGCCTGACTCCTCGAACAATAAATTCCTAGTTGGGCACTGCGCGGCAAAATGCCCTCTGCCCCAACACCTATAACATTGGGCACCCCCAGGTTTGGGGCCTCCAGGAATAATAGCTTTCCCCGTCCCATCGACGGGGGTGCGAGGGAGGGCAGTGGCTGTGGTAGCAGGGGGTCGCCTGGCTGGGGTGGCATCCACCCGTGAGGTGAACTGCCTAGGGGCAGATGCGCGCAGATATTGCTCATACTCGAGCGCGAGCTGAAAGACTTGCTCAACCGTTTCGATCCTGTGGGGAATCAGTTCCCTACGGATATCAGCCCTAAGTCCGGTTCGAAAGCGTGAGGCAGCGGCAATGGGCTCCTCGTAAATATCACTACGGACCACTAACTCGTCAAAACGGGACATATACTCGGCAACAGAAAGGGTCCCCTGTCGCAAGGCATTCAATTGATCAATGAGTTGATTGCGATATGAGGCGGGGAGGTATTTATCTCTCAAGCGTTCCTTCATCTCATCCCATCGGGTGACGGGGTAGTATCCTTCACGTTCAAGCGACCTCTCTACGCTAGACCAATAAATCTTCGCCTGCCCTACTAATTTCATTTTGGCAAAGCGCACGCGCCTCTCATCACTCATCTCAAACCAGTCAAAGTAATGGTCCATCTCCATGAGCCAATCACTAAATGCCTTCAGGTACAGGTTACCGTCGAAGCAAGGTGATACCTCCTGGGTATCGGACGGTTCAGGCGATAGAGAGAGAGATAGAACGAGGATGAGGGAGGGAGAGAGAAGGAGAGAGGTAGAGAGGAGAAGAAGGGGAGCAGCCCCAATTAGCTTAATTGATCCAAAGATAGTTCATAGGGTTTAGAAAGTCCTCTTATATCATGAGACCCTTTCCCAATACATTACCAAAATACCCCTAGCCACAACTCAAAATTACTAAGTCTGTTAAACACCCACGCCTAAGCCATTCCCGCTGTCGCCGCTGCTACCGCCTGGCGGTACTCCCACACTGTCACCGCTGCTACCGCCTGGCGGTACTCTCCTGGTGTCACCCGCCTCGCTCACGCCTCCTCCGATAGCGCCGGTGGTGCCGCCCACTCCACGGCCTCGCCGCTCATACACCCGCCATGGTGGTTCGTCCTCGTGTAACTCGGTAACAATGCCGCCGTCTGGGAAATTGGCCTTGTCCTCAAGGCAATAGTCCGGAAATTGGCGGCGGAAGTCGTTGCGCAGTAGCCATGTGCTTTCGGTCCGGGGGCGGTGGCGCCATGCTACCCGGACTTCCTCAAGAAATTGCGTTCCGGAGTGAGAGGAGCGGTGGTCGATGATGGCGGCCGGATAGAGGGGTGCGGTGCTGGAGTAGTCCAAATCGGCAGGAATGTGATCTACGGCCGGGTGGTCGCCAATGACTTGCCGCAGTTGCGATACGTGGAAGACGGGATGTATCCGGCTGTTGTCCGGAAGGCGAAGGCGGTAGGCTACCGCCCCAATGCGGCCGACCACTTCAAAGGGGCCGAAAAAATGGGGGGCCAATTTTGGGCACGTCCGGCGAGCCACGGACAATTGCCGGTACGGTTGCAGCTTGATGAATACTTTCTCCCCGACTGCGAGTTGCAGGTCCCGGCGTTTGCGGTTCGCAAAGGATGTCATCTTGGCCTGCGCCCGCCGAAGATGATGCTTTAAGCTGTCCAAAATAGTGTCCCGATCTTGCAAGTGCCCCGCGAGGCCGTCCACATTGCACTCGCCGGGTAGATACCGGGTAATCGATGGGGGTGGGCGACCGTAAACCACGGCGAAGGGAGATGTGTTGGCGGCATAGTGATAAGCCGTGTTGTACGAATATTCCGCCCATGGAAGCCACTTGGCCCAAGTCCCCGGCCTTTCGCCAATGAAACAACGTAAGTAGGTTTCAAGGCACCGATTGAGAACTTTCGATTGCCCGTCTGACTGCGGGTGGTAGGCGGTACTCATTCGAAGCTGAGTTCCTTGGAGGCGAAATAGAGATGTCCAGAAACTGCTCAAGAATAAGGGGTCCCGGTCGCTTACGATGGAGCGCGGAAATCCGTGAAGGCGCACAATGCCCGCAATGAAACTGTCCGCGACCGTCTTTGCGGTGTAAGGATGGCGCAGGGGAATGAAGTGACCATACTTTGAGAGGCGGTCGACCACCACCAAGATACAATCGAACCCGTCCGACCGGGGTAACCGAGTGATAAAGTCCATGGCGATGTCCTCCCAAATGCGCTCCGGTATCGGAAGGGGTTGAAGGAGGCCGCCCGGAAACAGTGCTTCATACTTAGCCTTCTGACATGTAAGGCATTCGGCGACGTAGGCCTTAATGTGGCGGAACATTTGGGGCCAGAACAAGGAAGCCGAGAGGCGGCGATATGTCCGGAAGGCGCCGACGTGGCCGCCAGTCGGGGACGCGTGGAACTCGGCGAGCAACCGAGGAATGCAGGCGGAAGAGGCGGAAAGAACCAAGCGGCCGCGGTAGAACAGCCGTCCGCCGATGAGGGAGTAGGGAGGGTGCGCCGCCGGGTCGGTGATGAGAGCCGTCCGGATTGCGGACAAGTACGGGTCCCGCTCGACGCCCTCCTGGACATCCGAACTCTCTTCCCAGACCGGCCGAGAAATTGCTGTCAACTCGGGCGCGTGCGGTTGGCGAGACAGCGCTCAGCCGCTCGGTTGGTTTTGCCGGAACGGAACTCAATCGAGAAGTCGTAGCCCAATAACTTTGCGATCCAAACTTGCTGAGCCGGTGTGGCGATTTTCAGTTGGAGGAGATAACGGAGGCTATGGTGATCCGTCCGCACCACGAACGACCGACCGAGCAAATATGGCCGCCAGTGCTGTACCGCCAGGACCAAGGCCATCAGTTCATTTTCATAGGCCGAACGGCTGCGAACCGTGGGGGAGAACGCCCGGCTGTAGAAGGCGATTGGTCGTCCGGACTGCATGAGGACCGCGCCGACCCCGGTGCCCGACGCGTCGCACTCGACCACGAAGGGCTGGTGGAAGTCCGGCATAGCCAGGACCGGCCCCTGCACGAGGGCCGATTGCAAGGCCGCAAATGCGGCCATGGCCGCCGCCGACCAGATGAAGGGGCCCTCCTCCGAAATCTTGAGCAGTTGGGTGAGGGGGCGGGCTAAAGTCCCATAGCCCTGAATGAACCGGCGGTAGTAGCCGGTCAAGCCCAGGAATCCGCGCACCTCCCGGACCGATGTGGGCGTCGGCCAGTGAAGAACTGCCGCCACCTTGTCGGCCTCCATGGCCACCCCGTCGGCCGAGATCGTGTGGCCCAGGTAGCTGACTGAACGGGCGCCGAAGGAACATTTCTTCCGATTGAGGACAAGGTGGTGGTTGCGAAGGGTGTGGAGGGTGGCGCGGACATGCTGGAGGTGTTCCTGCCAAGTGGGACTATATACCAATATATCATCAAAAAAAACGAGTACATGTTTGCGGAGTACCGGCCGAAAAATGTTGTTCATTGTAGCTTGGAATGTTGCCGGGGCGTTGGTCAAGCCGAATGGCATGACCAAGAACTCGAAATGGCCGTCGTGAGTTCGAAACGCCGTCTTTGGGATGTCCGCCGGCCGTACGCGTATCTGATGATAGCCGGAGCGGAGATCCAGCTTAGTGAAGAAGGTGGCGCCATGGAGCTCGTCCAAGAGCTCCTGGATGACCGGAATCGGATATTTGTCGGCGACGGTGGCCCGGTTGGGTTCCCGGTAGTCGACGCAGAAACGCCAGCTACCATCTTTCTTTCGCACGAGGAGAACCGGACTAGAGAATGGACTTGCGCTCGGCCGAATGATGCCTCCCAAAAGCATTTCCCGCACGAGGCGTTCAATTTCATCCTTCTGAATGTGGCCATAACGGTACGGCCGAACGGACACGGCCGACGTCCCCGGTTGGAGTACAATGGCATGATCTATGGGGCGGACCGGGGGTAAGCCTGTCGGAGCCACGAAGAGTTCCGGAAACTCGTCCAATATATCGCGGATGGAGTCCGGTAACGGTGTCGGGTCGTCCGGTTCACTCGCCAAGAGCCACAGGCAAGCCGAAAAATTGACCGCCGACGTGCGTTGAAGGGCCCGGAATGAAACTGGCGTGCGCAGGAGGGTGGAATCGCTCGTAAGACAGCACGACGTCGCCCCTTGTTGAAAATGCATCGTCATCTTGGCCCAGTTTACGCGAACGTCGCCCAGCGTTTGCAACCAAGCAACCCCCAAGATGGCGTCAATGCCGCCTAACTCAAAAATGTAGAAGTCCGCCGTGACGGAACAAGATCCCGCGGTTAGCGAGACCGCTTGGCACAGGCCCTGTGTGGGCCGACGGCGGCCGTCCCCTAGGCAGACCGTGAATTCCGCGGAAGGAAGGTGGGGAAGAGCGAGTTCGCGAGCCAGGGGCGCCGAGATAAAGTTGTGGCTCGCGCCACTGTCGATCATGAGAATAACATCACGGTCCCGTATACGGCCTTGGAGTTTCATCGTGCGCGGACCCGTGATGCCGCCGACCGAGAAACACGGAAGCTCCAGGCAATGGAATGGCTCGGCCGGGTCGGTGAGGAGTTCGGCGTCCTCGGGCGAAGGAGGGGCAAGCTCCTCGGCCAGGGCCTCCGTAGCGGTGTCGTCGCCGAATAAGGCATGAAACTCTTTGACCGAGCATACATGGTTGGGTGAGTACGGTTGACGGCACCGGAAACATAAACCTCTGCGGCGGAGGTCGTTGTACTCGCTATCCGAAAAGCGGTGATGAGTGGGGCGGCCGGGCCGCTGGCCGCCTTGTGGAACTGTCCGGAGCACCACGTCCCGCGGAGGAGCCGGCCTTGGTGGAGGTTGGAAAGCTGGGGCCGGAGGTCGAATACCCAAATCCGCCTCGACGGCGCGAGCCAGGTCAATTGCCGCCGAAACAGTGCGGGGATTGTGGGTACGGAGGCGAGAACGAATGGCGGGGCGCAATCCCTGCAGGAAAAAACCCAGATAGTGGTCGGGGGGCAGCCCCGGAACGTGGGAGACCAAGGCCACGAACTCATCAATGTATGTGTCGAGGTCGGAGGACTGGCGTATGCTGCAGAGGCGTTCGATGGCGGATCCGGAGTAACGCGCATCGTAACGCTGAATCATTTCGTGCTTGAGCTCATCCCAGGAAATCAGGGGTTGCACCTGGCGAAGCCACCGTGCCCAGTGCAACGCGGAGCCGGAAAGGCCGACGACCGCCGTGCCCACCTTGTCGGCTTCCGAGGTCAAGTGGAGGTCGAAAAACTGCTCGGCGCGAGCTATCCAGCCCATGGGGTCGACCCCGGTGAAAGACGGCAACTCCAACGCCAGCGGGGGTCGGTTAGCTGTCGGAGCCGGAGTTGTCGGGCGCGGATCTGGCCCGGGGGGCGGTTGGGGAGCCAGGAGCAGTGGTTGCCCTAGATTGGAGGCGGAAGATGCGGCGATGGGCGAGGCGACCGGAGGCTGATCTAGGCGGGCGAGAAAGGCGGCGGTGGTGGTTTGGTTGGTGAGGGCGATGGATTGGAGCGTGGCCAGGGCGGCCCGGAGGTCGGAGATGTCGGACTCGAAGGCGTCGGCGCGGGCGTGGAGGTCGGTCGGCTCGTCGGCGGAGCCGGAAGCTTGGCGGGTGGTGACCGGCATGGCGTAGGTACTCCGGCGGCTTGACGGCGGGCGGAGCGGCAGGTCGGACCAATGATACCTCCTGGGTATCGGACGGTTCAGGCGATAGAGAGAGAGATAGAACGAGGATGAGGGAGGGAGAGAGAAGGAGAGAGGTAGAGAGGAGAAGAAGGGGAGCAGCCCCAATTAGCTTAATTGATCCAAAGATAGTTCATAGGGTTTAGAAAGTCCTCTTATATCATGAGACCCTTTCCCAATACATTACCAAAATACCCCTAGCCACAACTCAAAATTACTAAGCCTGTTAAACACCCACGCCTAAGCCATTCCCGCTGTCGCCGCTGCTACCGCCTGGCGGTACTCCCACACTGTCGCCGCTGCTACCGCCTGGCGGTACTCTCCTGGTGTCACCCGCCTCGCTCACGCCTCCTCCGATAGCGCCAGTGGTGCCGCCCACTCCACGGCCTCGCCGCTCATACACCCGCCATGGTGGTTCGTCCTCGTGTAACTCGGTAACAGAAGGTGCGTCAATGCGGATGCGTCGAGTGATGTCATCCTCCTCGGGAGTCATCCCTCGACGTGGCTCGCGATAGTCGTCATACTGGTCATCATCATGGTAATCGTATCGCGCGGGAGGGGCTCGACCCCTCCGACCAGGTGGGGGCGGTGGCCGGGGATTCCTCTCCGGACCCTGGTGATACTCGTAACCACGAAATGGATTTCCTCTCGCAGGAGGGGGGGGGGGGGGTCTCTACGGGGAATGTCCCTATCACGCCTTACGGGGGGAGGTGTGACGTCTCGGTGATCCTCGAGTGGCTCGTCAGCGAGGGGTGGAGCCGCTCGACCTCTTGGGGGTTCTAACTGATCGACTCTAGTACTCACCCTAGCAACGTCGCCCCTAAGGGTCTCAAACTGGGCTCCCATTCGATCGAATTGACCGAGCACACGTTTTTGAAATTGGCGGATGTCATGTCAGATTGGGTACTAGCAGCCCTATCGTCGTTGGCATTACGATGCGACATAGCTTGGCGAAACTCTCTACCACTACGTAACATGCACGGGGTCATAACCTGATCCTCTGATACCAATTTGATGCAGTGGTAGGTCTACCCGGGAGGGGGTTCACTAATGCAGACCTAGATGCGATGAAATGCAATGTAGTGCAGGAGTGGTCCGCTCAAATTACAACAAGTAATTAATTATTATAAAGAAGATTAGCAGGGGCACGAACGATCACAAATTTTTAATAAAAAGAACAAGCACTAATTCATAAGCGAGCGAGTTGCAAACACTTAAATGCGTGCGTAATAAGCCCTGCAAATCTCACATGGTACGATACTAATAACACAGTGGGATAAACAATCACTACAAAGTAAAGGTGCCAAAGTTCAACAATAGTAAAGATGACTCCAAATACAACTTACGCGCGCAGGCGGACGGCGGATAGGGGGCTGATTGCAGAATCCCGGGGCTGCAGCAGTGGTGGGGCGTTAGACTGGTGGATCAGGATGAGGATGGCTCAGTTTCGTGTGCGGGAAGGCTCGGGAGTTAAGGGGGCGGGCTGGTTTTGGAGTGGGTCCACGACTGGGAGGGAGGAAGGGAGTTGGAGGTAGTCTGGCTGGAGGAGGAGAGGGGAGATGGGGCGGGAGGTTGCTGTTGGAAGAAAATAGCAGTGGCTGGATGTAAGTAGGTGGAGAGAGGGGGTGTTGGACGGCGGAAGGAGGGAGGAGGAGGGCTAGCGGCGGGCTGGCTGAAGGAGGGAGGGCCTCGCGGCGAGCTGGAAGGAAGGAGATGGTGGTAGCGGGCTGGAGGGAGGAGGAGAGGGAAGGGGGTCGACGGGCTGGTTGGAGCAGGAGAGGGAGGAGGCGGGCTGGCTGGCTGGAGGTTGAGAGGGAGTGGGTCAGCGGGCTGGCTGGAGCAGGAGAGGGAGGATGCGGGCGATCCTTGGAGTCACACCAAAGAGAGCGGATCCGACTGGCGTCGCACCAGAGGGGGGTGACCGACGGCTGCAACTTGCGACAACACTCGATCCCGAAATCATCCCCGAATACGCCTATATATAATAAAACCTACCTAGGGCATCCCGAAACGGATGGCTCATAACGTCCGGCCCGATCGGGCGCTAAATAAACTCAAAATACATAAATAAATATAATAAATCGACTCGCAACGACGATCCAGACGCAACCGTGGGCTCGGATCAGCCGTCCGAGCGAGGGTTCACCGCCTCCTGCGGGAATAAACGTGCGCGCCATCAGATAGCCATGAAGGAACCTATAGATTCAAGGATTATTTATCAAAATAAAACTCGATCCTGGGGCTCTGATACCAACTGACGCAATGATGAATCTACATGTGGCGAACAAGCTTGTAGATTGCGGCCGACATGTTCGACATGTCATTTTTGAGGGGGAATCGACATGTTTTCGCCACATTTGACAATTCTGGCGTTTTCCAGTATTGCGGCTGACATGTCGGACATGTCGGTCCAATATTGCGCTAATGGCGGCTAATATCGGCTAATGTCGGCCCAATATTGCAGTTTTTTTTAATTTGTTATTTTTTTTTGTATAGAATGAATTCATCAGAAGGGTCTAGCATGATTCCTAACGTTTCTTCTATAGTAGGTCGAGATCCGTGTTGGGCATTTGGTGAGAAAGTGACTCAAAATGACACCAATTAGATACGATTAAATGTTAGTAGTTTAATTTTCTCTAATGAATTTTAATTTACACTTAATTAGATAAAATAATTACCATCTAATTAATAAATGAAAATATTATGATATATATATACACTGTTTTAAATGTCGGCCGACATGTCCGACATGTCCTGTTTGAACCAAAAACGACTTGCATAATGAAAATTTAAAGGTTATGGCGTTTTTCATTATGTCGGCCAACATAACCGATTAAATCCGATATATCGTCCGCTGCCGACATTTCTAAATGTCGCACGATCAGAGATCTCTCTCCGCTTATTCTCCGTCCTCGCAGCTGGAAGAGGTTTTTGCTAGGTTTTTTCTCATTTTATTGATTGCACATTTTCGAGCACATAGATTATACTTGATTTCACTTGCCTCCTTCCAATGCTTTCTTCTTGCATTTTCGAGCACATAGATTATAGTTGCGTATTTGATTGCTGAAATTTATTCCAGCAAGTTTTGTCATCAAGCGGTCAAGCCTGCCACATTTTCTTAGTATTGTATAGTTAATTTGCATGTTTATATAGAAGTAAAAAAACCATTATTTAATGCAAGTTGATATCTAAATAGTGCGTCATTTCCGTTTCCAACAATGAGGAAGAATGATAAAATAATTTTCAACATTTAAGTGCTTAAAAATGAAAATAATAAATGGAGATATATATACAATGAAAATAGATACATGGTTAGATGATAATGGTGATTGAAGATAGATTTGAGTATTTTGGAAATAATACAACTAAGTAGAAAATGT
Source organism: Dactylorhiza incarnata (assembly GCA_033032865.1). NCBI lineage: Eukaryota > Viridiplantae > Streptophyta > Magnoliopsida > Asparagales > Orchidaceae > Dactylorhiza > Dactylorhiza incarnata. The sequence continues at coordinate 13,340,458 of JAWHQI010000015.1, forward strand.
ATCCATTGTGTAGAACAAATTAATGTAGTTTATAGAGCTAAGATAATATGGTATAACTTATAATATAATTTTTTTTTTAGAAATCCGACATTAAAATGTCTCCGACATGTCTCCGACATCCGACATCTAAAAACCCAATCCGACATGTCTCCAGCATCCGACATTAAAAATCTTGTATATATATAATTAATTATAATATTACAATCCGACATTTTGAAATGTCCCCATATATCCCCCGCAATCCGACATCCGACATCCGACATAAAAAACCTAAACCGACATGAGTTCGATATCCAACATCTGCAAGCTTGGTGGCGAATATGCGATACTTTAACTCAAAAATACAAGCTACCACGATGAATGGAGTGGAGCCAACGACAACCCTAAGATGTGCGAGAAATGCAAGCACACACCATCCAATGAACAAAATAACTACGACATAAACCATAATTTTAATGCGAATGCGATACTTCAATCATGCAAGTACTTCTGACATGCAATTAATTAAACAACGTTAATTTTAAATACATGTGCTGACACCACAATTAATCGCAAATATATTTATGTAAGCAAATTTGCAATAACTATAATTAACTAAGAGCGTGCAAAAATTAGATGCATGCAAATAAGTATTGCACTATAGAGACTTTAAAATAGTCAAATTAATCTGAGCCAAATATTGCTAGTAATGAGTAATTATCCATACGATATTGGAATGAAAACAAACTGGAATGTAAAAGTTCACCAAGTAATCGACACCGGTGGATGACATATTAGTGGCTCTCCCGGATGACAAAGAAGTCTGAATAGGGAAGTGTTAAGTGGTTGTAAGGGGGGCTAAATAATGATTTTGGGGCTGTTGTGATTTGGGAAGGACTGTCGGGTTGGAGGGGGCTGTAGTGGTGGAAAATATGGGCTAGGGATGGGGACAAGAGAGGCTGATAGGGGCTGTGGAGGTCTGGACGACACTGAGAAAGGAGTTCAATGATTATGGGGGTGGCTATCGGGCTGGTGGAGGGTGTGCGACGCGGTGACGAAAGGCTAGGAGGTGGGGAAGGCCGTGCGCTGTGGTTGTCGGGCTGGTGGAGGGTGTAGGAGGCTGCAGCAGAAGTCTGGGGAGGTGGGGAAAGCTGTAGGTGGTGGCTGCTAGGCTAGTGGAGGGTATAGGAGGCGATGACGGAGGTTCCCATGGTTAGGAGGGACGGTGGCCGTGGGGTCATGGGGATGAAGGAAATGACGGCAAGTGCTAGGGAGGTGCGCTGGAAGCTAAGGAAGGCGGCGACAGGGATGCAGGAAGCTAGGGGTGGCGGCGGCGGATCGAAATGGAGGCCTCAGTGGAGTCGGAACCATCGAAGGGCGGCTTGGTCACCGATGTCGGCACCGGTGGGGGTCTTCGGCTTCACACCGAGGAGCAACGACCGAGTTGCTTCGTTCCTTTCGAAACCCAATTTCTCGTTGCCAGTAAATGAAGGTTGCCATCATAATATAAAGGGGGGATTAGGTTAAGTGATCCGATGGCTCAAATCGACCGATCACATTACTTGACCTAATTCCTAAAATATGCGACCAAAAAATAAAACAAATGCATGAAAAATGTAGAAAAATGAGCCCGACGCGATCGCAGAACTTGATCATCCGTCCGGCGATCCAAAAATGTTGATAAAGACAAATCTCCAAATATAGCGCGATCGATCGCCATTCTGGATACTTTATCGATATCTAATAACAAGTCTCCTCTATGTGGTCACATCTAGCAATCAACAAATCTCAAGTCGATCGTCTTACTGGGTCTGAGTGATTATTTAGGAACCATAAGAGAAGATGGAAAGAAAGGAAAATTCCACTTCCCATTAGAGAGAATGCAAACCCCGTGAAGACATCAATCAAGCTACAAGAATTTTGCATTTTTGAGCCAAGAAAATTGCTACCAAGTTTGTCAGCAAGACTTGTCAATTATTATCACAAGTTTTTTTTGCCTTTCTTAAGGCCATAAATTCTCATGGGTCTCTAGAGATTTTTGGCCTTTTTCAAGGCCATAGATTCTCATGGGTTTATAAAGAGATGAATAACCACAATTGAGGAATGTTGATCCTATAGAACCCTAGTTCCCTGATATAAATCGTGAAAACTGCTAATCTCGTTCTTCGTTTAGAACTTATTTTGTTGCTTTTTAATATACATCATATTTTAGAATACGGTGATTTTGTTTTCACTCATTCTCACTGTTTTAAATGTCCTCCAACATGACGACATGTCTCCCGATATGTCGTTTTTTAGGGCAAAACGATATTTTGTTTATAAAAAAATAGAATGCCATTTTGTAAAATATAGGCCGACATATCCGTTTTTTTTATATATCAGCCGACACGACTCTTAAATATATCATCCGCTATTTTATTTTATGTTACATTAGCAGATTAGCATTATATGTTTAAATCCCTTATATGTATTATATTATGTATGTTTAAATCAATTAGACTTATTGTTTTGGTTTTTTAACGTTTTATTCTTACAACCAATTTTGTATAATTATTTCACACAAATTTTCTTATTTCATATTATATAGAATGTGAAAATATTTAACACATTTATTAGTTTATTATTTGCATGCTTTTAATATAGAGTTATAAGTTTGGACAAACTTATTCTTTATTTGCTATAAACTTAGTGTTATCAAAATAAAAATATTGTATAATATTAAATATATTTTACAATGTATCTTTGTGTATTTGTTAATAATATTATATCTTGGATACTATTCAAAATTTATTTTGTAATATACATGATTCATTCTTCATCTATTTGTTATATTGATTTTTTTTACTTTTACAACATATGATTATAGTTAGTATACATGAAAATAAATTTTTATTTATAAGATATGAAATCTGATATTTTAAAATATCCCCGACTCTCCGACTTCCGACATTTAAATACACAATCCGATATGTCGCCGACATCCGATATTTACAACCTTCCTCATTCTATGTGTGAAATTGAAATTATCACTTAAGTGAGTTTCTAAGGAAGTTTTTGGACTTCGAATTCATTGATACTAGCAAACTACATCCAACCAAATAGTGGCTTTAACAAACTACACCATTTTATAGAAACCAAATAAACCCTCAGTCCCTTTGATCCTATTGATTGCTCAAGAGGGTTTTGAACATCGGCGTCTCTAACTGATGCGCATTCCATCGTCAATGCTAAGAAAAAAACAATGTGTTTATATATATTAACAGACTGACAATTCTTTAAAGTTTTGATTGTGTTGCAATTATGCATGAAACTCAGAAGCTTGCTCAATGGGTGCTTAAATTTTACTCCCTCCCAAAGTCCAATTACTTTATTTCCAGGCAGCTCAAATGAATTGGCTCCTTAACTCGAACTCTATGTATACGTATATTTACAAATATAAATATCTAAATGTATAAATATATATATATATCTACATGTAGATGTACGTATTCATACACATATTCCATCTTAACTGATATGTGTGTATTATTGCACATACATGTACACAAATATACATTAATTTGTCGGAGTGTATGTGTATACACGCACAAATATACACATGTGGCGTTCTTTTAACTTTTAGAAGAGAATCACCATGTTTTGTATCATTAATGGGTCGAGCATTATGTATCTTTTGCCGCGTGTCTTTATTATGTGCATGTTTAGGTACCTTTTAATTATGGTTTAATCAGATAATTCTTTTTTATCTTTATGCCAGGTATTTTTTCAGTTGTCCCCTTTTGATATGCCATTGTATGTATTATATTTATATGCCCTTTGGGCTTTTGGAACACTTAAGCAAGAAATGTATGTATTATATTTATATGCCCTTTGGGCTTTTGGAACACTTAAGCAAGAAATTTGATCTATTCTCTCCTCTCATAGTTTCTCTTTAGTTAGGGTTAGAGATTTTGTAGTTCTCTCTCAAGTTTCCTGCCTCCGGTGGCCGTGACAAGGCTTCTTTGTATCATTATAATCTTTAGATTATAACAAATTGTTAGCTGTGGTACTAGATCTATCTCCACATTCCACTGTCTACGGAAGTTTGGTTTTCGACTCCATCTTTCGCTAAATTCACACAAGAACCTTACATTCTTCTATTGAAATATAAGCTTTGTGTGATCCTCTCCCTTAGCGACCGCAAAACACTTTCACTGAGGCCATAGTGAACTCTCCGCTCATGTCGTCCCTCGTTAGCCCGTGGAAAGCAACTCCCGCATCCTGAATAATGAAGTGGCTATATATGTTTTGGGGTGAAGAATGTAAGGTTCTTTTAAACTTGGGTGAAGGGGCTATATATGTTTTGGGGTGACGCCTCAACGTCAGAGCCTCGTTACAAGGAGCATTTCTAGTAGAAAATAAATGAACCAGGCGATTCAGCCACTAGTGTTCACTTCCGAGCCAGATGACAAACTCGAATTGGAGGGATGGAGTATTATGCATCATTAACGGTCTAGTATTATATATATTTAGTCGTGTCTTTGTTATGTGACGTGTTAAGGTGCATTTTAATTGAGTTATTTGTGATTTAATTAGATAACTCATTTTTATCTTTATGTTGGGTATTTTTAAATTTATCCAAGCAGGTTGGTTGAAGTGGAGAGGCGCGTCTGGGATCCTATGTGATCGTAAAGTACCACTAAAACTTAAAGGCAAGTTTTACCGTACTGCAATTAGGCCTGCAATGCTCTACGGTTCTGAGTGTTGGGCAGTGAATGGTGTACACGAGCAAAAAATGGGAGTCGCGGAGATGAGAATGCTTAGGTGGATGTGTGGTCACACGAGACTGGATAAATTAGGAATGAATGTATCAGGGATAAGATAGGAGTGGCGCCAATTGTAGAGAAGATGCGAGAAGCTCGTTTAAGATGGTTTGGACATGTACATAGGAGACCATTAGAGGCACCTGTTAGGCGTTGTGAGAGTTTAGTCACTAGACATGTTAAACGGGGGAGGGGTAGACCAAAAAAGACTTGGAATGAAACTATAAAGAAAGACATGATGTACTTAGGCATTAATGAGACTATGCTTAAAGATAGGGCGCAATGGCGACAGAGGATCCATATAGCCGACCCCACTATGGTGGGATAAAGGCTTGAGTGTTGTTGTTGTTGTTGTTTTGGACATTTTTGAAAATTTCATTGTAGTTGTTATATTTATATGTTCTTTGGGTCATAATTGTTAAGCAAGGAATTAGATATATTCTTGCCTCGCATAGTTTTCTCTTTACTTAGGGTTGAAGATTTTGTAGCTCTCCCTCAAGCTTCCCGCCTTTGACTATGTTTTCGATGTTGTGACCTTCAAATACAAAGTCGGAATTGGCCACTATCTTTAATATCATTAAGGCTCTGTTTCTCTCTGCTGCAGCGACGAGAGAAACAATGGTATGTAACTGTGGCCAGAAAATGAGCTGTTGGGCAGAGTGTTGGGAAAATTGATGAAACTGCCCGAAAGAACTATTTTCGCAGTGATATTTGAAACAAAGAAACAATTTTATAATAACATTAAATCTAATATATTTTAAATACTGATCATTTCTCATATCTTATATTTTATCTTATAATTATTTCATTATTCTACTCTTTTAAAATCTTAGTATATTCTATAACTATTATAACTTTTATTTAACTTATAATTGTTCTAATATATTTTTAAAATTTCTATAAAATAAAATAATAATATTTTTTATTTAATAATATATTCATACTAAATTATTTATCAAATTTGTAAATAGTTTATATTTTAAACATAATGTTATTTAGTGATATTATTGATATTATTTTACATTATTAGTTTATTGTTAATATTGTTTTGATGAATATTATTTTTTATTACCATAAATTTATATGTAATTATTAAATTTATTATACTAAACTCATAATTCTATTAATATCATTTAGACTACCATTGTAAACTCATAATATTATCAATATCATTTTGATTAATAGTCATTTTTATTAGCCTAACACTGTATATCATTGTAAACTTTTGCGTAGTGGCTGCACTTAAATAATGAGCAATGTTATAAGCATCCTGAATTGTGCTATTCACACTCCATTGATATCCGCAGTCCAAAAAAATCATTTGCAGTCCAACATCTTTATCCGCACCCCAAAATTTGTTCATTAAGAATAGTTTGCAAAATGCATTACCAATAGAATTAAATATATTTTTCATATTTTATTTTGCAACTAAACTGAATTGAATCAATCATATTAGAGAGATTGAAACCAAAATGATAATAAGTCCATCAATGAGCATATCCAAAAGCTAGCAACTTTAAAATAGAAAGGTTGAGAAAAAAACTTTAAAAGAAGTAATGATTCAGTAAATAATGCAGAAGGTGAAGATTAACTTTATAATCTACAAAATATCATTTCTAACATCATTATGTTGAACCAAACCATTCAGAACCAAACAGAAATATGTCTAAACTGACTAAACATTTACAAGCTCCAAAATTAATGCTCTTCTTCTAGCTACAAGCTCCAAAAGTACTATTCCAAAAGAATATACATCAGTTTTTTCAGTAACTCGTGTCAATCCAGCAAGTCTAGTAAACTCTAAGCTGCATTACAATGTTATTCAATATTCTTTATATTCCAGAATGCAGAACTCCTGTTCATAAAGCTAAAATCAGTGCAAATACTTGCAGAAGTTATATCATTGAAGACCATGCAAAACATGGTAAATTAAGTCTTCCTTACATGATCACAAACATATTGATGCTAACTTATTGAAAATAAGATGACCTACCAGAAGAGACCTAAACAAAAGTAGAGAGCCTCCAATGTTATCTGGGTACGATAAGAATTAGACCATGGGAAATTTGAATGCATACCTGAACTCTTTTCATTTCATCATTCTCCTCCTGATCACTCTCACCATTGCATTTCCAAGAGAGATCAAACCTAATTAAGAGAAGTGTTTGTTGATAAGAACCTATGTGAACTAGTATTATCCTTCCTTAATACATCTATTAAAACCATTATTATTTCTATGATGCATAAAAATGCAGTCTAGGCAACAACAGATCAAAACATTCTTCACAATGGCTCTTGTTTCTGTGAAATTTTGAGATCTAGAAGAATACAAAGTAGAACATAAACAGTTTCATAGATTATAAAGCCAATATTAAATATCATACATCTGCAAATCTTTAAGAAACTCTAGGTTGAAACAAGAAGCCAAGAAAAGAGCATACCCATCAATTTAGTTACCACTAAGACCATCCTTCAATATCCGAGTCATCTTGCTGTGGAGCACCCAAGTATAAGGCAAGTCTAAAAGAACAAAATCCGATGCACAATTAAGGCAAGTATAAGGCAAGTATGACTCTATTTCAAATAGTTGAATAGGTTCTAATAGAGTCTTCTCCGGTCCTCCAAATTAAGAGGCGTGAGAGGCTCCATGAATAGTAGTTAGATACAGGTGCAAATCGACAAATGACAGAAAACCCCTTGTATTTCTTGTCACACTGGGTTATCGAATCGACATGTCACTTGCAAGTTAGCCTTATGAGCACCTTGTGTCGACGTGACTTATGGGGTCCATTTTGGGGTTACATATATAATATGTCTTAAATTGGCTTAATGCCCACTTCACATAACTTTATTAATCTTCTACTTTAGTTTTTAGTACATATGTATTTTATAATAATGCAAACTTTCAAACACATAAATTAAATAATTACTAAGTTACTCAATCAAACACCTATTAAACTTTTTCTCAGTTTCTTAGAAAATTATAGGATGATGTAGGCAGACACACAACATATGAAAAATGATAACTACTAACCTAACACTAATGTAGTGCATCTATATGAGTCGCATATAATAATATCCGATGCACAATTAATTAAATAAAAAATATTTTAAAACTTGCACAATCATCACCATTGGTCGCAAATAAATTAAACACATCACATGTAATAATTGCACACTACTTGAATGTGCTAACTACAAGTTGAATGAATCCTATAATTATTGAGATATAGATGAACAAAACTATTGTTCGCAAAATAAATACAAATATTATCTGTAGACAATGTAAGAAAGTATGAAACCAAATAGAAAACTCACCGAGTAGTGAGGCTAGAAGCAAAGGTGGTATCGCAAGCGGGCTTAGGTAGTCATATGAGCGAATGTAGGTGGCAACATAAAGAAGTGTTAGGGATTTGGGAAGGTTGGATGCTAAGGGATTAATGGATGGTAGTTGGAGGATGGTGGGAGGTTGTTGAGATCTGATAGAGTTCGGTGGAAGGTCGCTGGAGGTGGCTAGGTTTTGTGGTTGGGGTGAAGGTTTGTGGTTCTAGAAGGAATGGCACTTTGGGTTGGGGTTTGGATAGTGCCGGTTAAAGGAGAAGGGATTAGTGGGTGGTAGTTGGAGGAATGCCACTTGCACAATCATCACCATTGTTGTTCGGATTAGGAAGGAGGTGAGTGGTAGCTGGAATTGGAGATGGCGTAGGAGGAGGTGGCAGTGGATCTGGATTAGGAGCAGAATGCGGGCTCCAGACACTAGGAAGTTGGAAGAGGGCGGTACTAGGGCTTGGCTTCATGCCAAGATCGCAGTTCTCGACTTCAGCACTGAGAGCACGTTATCGACCAATTTTTTTTACCCAAACTTTCGATACCTCCAATCATGCATCTCCACTCTTATTTAAATCATGCTAAAAACTATTGTTCGCAAAAAAACTATAGTATCTGTAGACAATGTAAGAAAGTATCTGTAGACAATGTAAGAAAGTATGAAACCAAATAGAAAACTCACCGAGTAGTGAGGCTAGAAGCAAAGGTGGTATCGCAAGCGGGCTTAGGTAGTCATAGGAGCGAATGTAGGTGGCAACATAAAGAAGTGTTAGGGATTTGGGAAGGTTGGATGCTAAGGGATTAGTGGGTGGTAGTTGGAGGATGGTGGGAGGTTGTTGAGATCTGATAGAGTTCGGTGGAAGGTCGCTGGAGGTGGCTAGGTTTTGTGGTTGGGGTGAAGGTTTGTGGTTCTAGAAGGAATGCCACTTTGGGTTGGGGTTTGGATAGTGCCGGTTAAAGGAGAAGGGATTAGTGGGTGGTAGTTGGAGGAATGCCACTTGCACAATCATCACCATTGTTGTTCGGATTAGGAAGGAGGTGAGTGGTAGCTGGAATTGGAGATGGCGTAGGAGGAGGTGGCAGTGGATCTGGATTAGGAGCAGGATGCGGGCTCCAGACACTAGGAAGTTGGAAGAGGGCGGTACTAGGGCTTGGCTTCATGCCAAGATCGCAGTTCTCGACTTCAGCACTGAGAGCACGTTATCGACCAATTTTTTTTACCCAAACTTTCGATACTTCCAATCATGCATCTCCACTCTTATTTAAATCATGCTAAACCTACGTTAAATGTGGTAAATTAGAAAAATACAACTAAAAATAAAGATGGAAATTTTTAAAAATGTGTTTTAACATCCGCAGGCTCCAGTTGTCTTTGACAAATGTCGAACCTAAGCGGGTTTTGATGCGCGTTGTCACGGACACGACACTGGACCCGCGCTAAAACCTTGATCCGTGCGGCTTTAGATCTTTTTGCGTCCTTCGGAATTGCTAAGTCAGCCTTCATTGACAACATCAAAGCTTTATATGACACACAAATATATGAAGGAAAGGGGAGAACACTCAAACTTTCATTGACAACATCAAAGCTTTACAACTCTTTGATGGATTCCCGGATGGGTGGAGAGGTTTGAGTCCTAAATGAGACAAGGATTTGGATGAATTTCAGATGTTGTTCTAACGACGATATGACCGAAGGTACGCATAGAGCGAAAATATGTTGGAACCAGTGGAACAACACTAGTATGCACGGAGGAGGCTCCTGTCCATTTGAGAAGTGTATGAAGCTAGGATAAGAGCGATGATACTTCGTTGTTGCATCTTATGCAAAGCCAACCACAACCTAGCAAATTGCCCAAGGTGGGGTGCACCTGAGCAGGAGTGCTACTTGTGCAATGAAGATCACGATTCATCAAGTTGTCCATGAGTATAATCATTTCAGGAAGCTGAAGAAGAAAGTGACTATGACACTGACATTAACAAAGTTGCTGAGGGCATAAAGTCCATGAGTCAAGTTGTTGCGGCTCATATTACTAATGATGATGATGACTTAGGGAGCCAATGAGTGGCTCATTAGAAACTCAACATCGAGCATAAGCAAGATGTGGAGTTGAGTTGCCAAGGGGGCAACACTTCGCGGAGGAAGAAGTTGTGTTAAGCGTTTTGGAGCAGGATATGGACGAAGACTCCGGGCACCAAGAGGGCAAATCTCATAAGGTGGGACAAATCAGTGGGTTGAAGGTGCAATAAGTTGAGGATGCGGAGTCCAAGCGCCAAGGGGGAGAGACTGGCACAAGGAACCATTCGAGGAGTTCAAAGGTGAGCAATCAGAGGAAGAGAGGTCCAAGTGCCGCTAAGGCAATTTCGTATGAAGGAACCATGTAGAGAGATCAACGTAGAGCAAGTAGAGGATGCAGAGTACGATCGCCAACGTGGCGAAGCTGATATTGAGGTTTGGATTGAGGGTGAGCCAAAGCAGGACGTGGAGTCCACACAATGTGAAGTTGTGATCTTGGAAAGGAAACAACCAAGGGGATTTGTCAAGGAGCTCCTGGTTAATACTAAATTAGTTGTGGAAGTGCCTTCTAGATGGAGATGAAGCTTAAGCAACGATGGATTCATGGAGGAAAGCTCTACTTGGTGACATTGGTCAAGGCTTGCAAGACACATGCTGTAAACCACCAAGGCCTGGGTGCCAAATTGTAAAAGATTTGCACACCTAGCACAAGTGGAGAAGTACAAAGGTACGGGCAATGCTAGTTGAATCATGGTTGCGACGAGGACAGAATGTCATATGCTACTAGTTCATCACACAACCATGACCATCGATACATGCGCAGGCGACACAATGAGCCACATGGTGGGGTGATAAGGCTTCAAAGGTGTTGAAGACTTGGGTGTGGGAGCCCTTGACACAAATATGACCCTATACTCAAGGCATTCATTCACAAGGAGTGCATGGAGAGAATAATGCATCCCGCAACTAGATTACCACATGGGCATCATGAGATTTTAGCATTATGACGACAACTGTATGGCGCAACATGGATGACATTGATGCCACAAAGCAGAATGTTAGGTGCTAAACATGGATGACACAAGTGTCATAAGACACAAAGGAGAATGCCTTGATGTTCAAGGCGGGTTCAACACTCATGGCACATTTACTTAGCGGGACGACATCAAGGACACCGTAGATGCCGAGCACCTTGGGTACATTCAAAAAGATGGAGCACAACCAAGCCAAGTGATGCGGAGCATTGGCGTGGACGAGCTTTTGGCCCATTCGGGGCTGATTTGGCGGCTTACCATATATGGCGCGCCCGGATCGACGATCCGACTCCGCGGTTGCGTCCGGAATATCGATGGGAGTCAAAATCATATATAGTTTTATTTATTTTGATGTATTTTTAACATGTTTTTGAATATTTCCCCCGCGGCCAATCATAGCCGTCGGTTGGGATGCCCTAGTCTTTATTTTAATTATAAATAGGATGCTAGGGGGCTGAATGAGGCTATTGCAGAATTTGGAGAACTTCATTCCCGGATTCCAGCGATCAACCCGCGGTGCCGATGCCGTGGAACCCTAGGTGACGACTCCTAGGTGCTCAAACTCCTCCCCAAGGTACTACCTATCATCCCCCCTCTTTTCCCCCCTCCAAAATCCCTTGCCGCAGCCTCTACAACCTCCCGTAAGCCCACCGTTTGCTGTCCAGATTTTCACCTCCCGTAAGCCCACTGTTTACCCTTTTTTTTACTGTTCATTTATGAAATTTACTATTCAATGGTAAAGTTTCCTCAGCCGCCCCTCCTCCTAGCCATCCACCTGCTGCCGCCCACATCCTCTACTTCCATCCAGCCACCGCCACCCTCATCCAAGGCCAACCGCCCCTCCAAGCAGCTGCCAGCCCACACCACCCCTGCCTCCCTTGCCGCCAGCCCCCCCACACCCCTTCCAACAGCCACCCCACTCCTCCCCTGCCTTATCCGAGCACCCCCCTTCCTCCTCCCACGTGAATCCACCTCTCTTACACCCTAAAAACGCTAGATCAGTCCAGATTTAGAGTTTTGCCTCCCGATCCGTTATTTCCACCATCATACGCCCTCCCACACCCCGGATCCGCTATCACACATCGGATCCATCCATTCCCCACCCGGATCTATCTCCTAGTGGCCGGATCTATCCATTTCCGGCCCGATCTCCTTATTTTCCGCCAAGGACAGCCACCGCCATTATCGTCACGCCTCCGGTTCCACCTTCGATCGCCGATCTACTATTCCGGATCCAAAATCTACATCGCCTCGGTAAAGCCCTCTACTCTTGAGTATTTTGTAGTATTGTGGATTGTGATTTGATATTATTCATTTGGTAGCCCTCTATTTGTTTGGTATTATTTTGGTGGGTTGTTTGTTGCATACGAATATCAATTGCAGGTGGGACGCATTCGCCGCGCATTCGCTTAAGGCCCTCCGAGCGGAGGAAAGCCTCGCTTAATTGCCAAATTGAAGTTTGCTTCGTTTCTGTTTATTGCGCGTGGTGTTAAAATTTTATATTGCTCATTATTAAATTCCATCGTACTAATCGTTGCATCATCTTTAGAGTTGGATTAGCGGGTCGCATCTTACACCCACCTAGAGTCTAGGTTTTGTGCACCCACAGCCTACCCCTACATCAATTGGTATCAGAGCCCAGGTTGGGCCATTTGCATGCTCCGTAGAGGTAGGATATTTTTTTTTTGAAGCATGGTCGATCCGTCAGGGAGACCTTCACATTACTACGACAGTTATCCTCGATCGCAGCACACCACTTTGAGAGATCGTGTTGGCCCACCGACACGACCCTACTACACTAGAGGCGATCAGTATGATGATTGTCGTCGTTCTTATCCGTACACGCGAGCGGATCGTGTCGATCCCTCGACACGACCCAGTTACCTTAAGGATGACTATTATGAGGGTCGTCACCTTGAGAGAGATCTTGAGAGTCAGTTTCGTACGGCTGCCCCTTCCTTTGACGGCTCATCGAGTCCCGAGTCTTTCAGTTATTGGCTCGTGGATATGGAGTATTATCTCGATCATTTTGAGTTGTTCGGTGAGCGTCGCATGAAGTTTGCGAAGCTTAGGCTCTTAGATCAGGCGAGAGCATATTGGTCTAGCGTAGAAAGGACCCGTGAGCGAGACCGTCTTCATCGCATCACTAGTTGGGTGGATATGAAGCGTATATTGTGTCAGAGGTATATGTCTTCGTCATATCGGAGTCGCTTGCTCGACCAATTATTTTCCCTTCAGCAAGGATCCATGTCCGTCGCTGAGTACAGTGATCGCTTTGATGAGTTAGTTGTGAGGAGCGATATCCGAGAGGACTCAGCCATGACCACTTGCAGATTTCGGTCTGGCCTTCGATCAGACATTCGTACGAAGGTAGTTTATCATAGCTCGAAGTCCCTCGAGCAGACATATCAGCTTGCCCTTCGTTACGAACAGTCTTTGAGATCCGCAAGTGCCGGTCGGTTGGAACCTCACTCTGACCTCCGCAGTACGAGCTCCTCCCACACCGAGGACACCACTTTGCCTACCATTGTTCTGTCCGACATGGCAGAAGTGATACCTGATACGGATTGCTCTCACCCCAGTGAGGTGCTTAGCCCAGTGAGTGACCTATCTCTTGATTCTGACCCGTCTCTCGTGACCCCGACTGAGAGTGAGCCTGAGCGACCTATTGAGTCTGTAGTACTGTGTCCCTCACCCGCACCTCCACTTCTGACGTGTCCTGGGTTGATTAGCGCCCCCACCCTAGACTCGTTTTCTGACATCGCGCCCACAGATTCCTTTTTGAGCGTAGGCCTGTGTCGCTCTCCCATTGTCATTTCCATGAGCCACATCACGACCAAGAGCTCTGAGTCTTATGTTGATCCCGTAGTGGCCATAGCACCCAGTCACGAGGACACTACTTCCCACGAGGGTACTCATATGGTGGATCATGACCCTAGTTGCGGGTTCTATGACGACCCTCCTGTTGAGCCTCCAGACGAGCCACCACATTCCGGTGAGGATGCGATTCAGGTGAGCCGCTCATCTATGAGTTTCGAGTTATTAGCTCCCCTTCCTTTATCATCCCTGGCCTGGCCCCAGAGGATGAATGTCGTGTGGACTATTAAGTATTTAGGGCATCACCTGCTGATACATCACACCGTCGATGAGTTTTGGGACACGCACCACATTTTAGAGCCTCGTCCTCTAGTCAGCATACACGATTTACACTCAGGTGGTCGTCTTCTTCGCGATGACTTCTCGTATGCACCTCCTGGTGAGCCCCCTGATGTGCTACGTCCCCCGAGAGACGTTTGCTTCTATACGAGCTCGTATTTGGGCTTAGTTGTATCTCACGGTCATCTGAACACTTGTCTCACATGGGATGAATTTTTCTACACTCCACCGAGAGAGCCCCCTGATAGGCCACCACATTTTAGAGACTTCCCGGTTGTTATTAGATTTTCCCCTAGCAGGTATGTCGTGCATGTTGTGTTTCATTCGCATTATTTGTGTGTGTTCGTTGGGTCATCTGTCCTTCATTTGCATGTTCTGGTTGAGTCTTTCGCACAACATTTGCATGAGTTACATGAGTCAGTACGACGAAAAATAATTATGAGCAACGAGAATTATAAAACACATGCAGATAAACATAGGCGAGAGCAAATATTTAATGTTGGTGAGAGAGTGATGGTGCGAATCCGACCGGAGAGGCTCCCCTCGGGGCCTGCCAAAAAGTTGAGCGCTAGGCGAATGGGCCTTTACTCTATTGTGAGTCGTATTGGGACAAACGCCTACCGACTTGATGTCCCGGCAAGTATGGGGATTCACCCGGTGTTTAATGTCGAAGATCTGACACCATACTATGAACCTCAAGCGTATCTGGACCCGAGCGGTGGAGATGCCCAGCCTTTTCCTCCACCACTCCCCTTACCCTCCACCACTCATACCCCACCTACGACCGACACCCATGACAGTCCACCCCCTGCTGACACCCACCCACTCGGGGATTTGTCGTCTAGAGATTCGTCCTCTATGGTTTCACCTTCGGCACCACCGATCGCTTTGGATTCCACCACTCGAGAGTTGAGAGATGAGAGTATTATTGAGATCAGATCCCACCAGTTCGTGACTACTACAGATGGGCCGCGCTGCCGATACTTGGTACACTGGCGGGGCCGCACCGATGCTGACGACGCTTGGATATTGCCCGCGGTGCTTGATCAACTCGCCCCTGGACTTCGACTTCTGTACGACCGTCTCCATTCATCGGAGATGGAAGCTTTCAGTCCAGAGGAGTTGATTGGCGTGGACACTTCTTCAGAGATGACAGATGGACGACCTCGCGGTGAGAGAATTCGGATCTCCATTCATCGGGAGATGAATTCTTTCAAGCCGGGGGGATTGATGCGGAGCATTGGCGTGGACGAGCTTTTGGCCCATTCGGGGCTGATTTGGCGGCTTACCATATATGGCGCGCCCGGATCGACGATCCGACTCCGCGGTTGCGTCCGGAATATCGATGGGAGTCAAAATCATATATAGTTTTATTTATTTTGATGTATTTTTAACATGTTTTTGAATATTTCCCCCGCGGCCAATCATAGCCGTCGGTTGGGATGCCCTAGTCTTTATTTTAATTATAAATAGGATGCTAGGGGGCTGAATGAGGCTATTGCAGAATTTGGAGAACTTCATTCCCGGATTCCAGCGATCAACCCGCGGTGCCGATGCCGTGGAACCCTAGGTGACGACTCCTAGGTGCTCAAACTCCTCCCCAAGGTACTACCTATCATCCCCCCTCTTTTCCCCCCTCCAAAATCCCTTGCCGCAGCCTCTACAACCTCCCGTAAGCCCACCGTTTGCTGTCCAGATTTTCACCTCCCGTAAGCCCACTGTTTACCCTTTTTTTTACTGTTCATTTATGAAATTTACTATTCAATGGTAAAGTTTCCTCAGCCGCCCCTCCTCCTAGCCATCCACCTGCTGCCGCCCACTCCTCTACTTCCATCCAGCCACCGCCACCCTCATCCAAGGCCAACCGCCCCTCCAAGCAGCTGCCAGCCCACACCACCCCTGCCTCCCTTGCCGCCAGCCCCCCCACACCCCTTCCAACAGCCACCCCACTCCTCCCCTGCCTTATCCGAGCACCCCCCTTCCTCCTCCCACGTGAATCCACCTCTCTTACACCCTAAAAACGCTAGATCAGTCCAGATTTAGAGTTTTGCCTCCCGATCCGTTATTTCCACCATCATACGCCCTCCCACACCCCGGATCCGCTATCACACATCGGATCCATCCATTCCCCACCCGGATCTATCTCCTAGTGGCCGGATCTATCCATTTCCGGCCCGATCTCCTTATTTTCCGCCAAGGACAGCCACCGCCATTATCGTCACGCCTCCGGTTCCACCTTCGATCGCCGATCTACTATTCCGGATCCAAAATCTACATCGCCTCGGTAAAGCCCTCTACTCTTGAGTATTTTGTAGTATTGTGGATTGTGATTTGATATTATTCATTTGGTAGCCCTCTATTTGTTTGGTATTATTTTGGTGGGTTGTTTGTTGCATACGAATATCAATTGCAGGTGGGACGCATTCGCCGCGCATTCGCTTAAGGCCCTCCGAGCGGAGGAAAGCCTCGCTTAATTGCCAAATTGAAGTTTGCTTCGTTTCTGTTTATTGCGCGTGGTGTTAAAAT
Organism: Dactylorhiza incarnata; assembly: GCA_033032865.1. Taxonomy (NCBI): domain Eukaryota; kingdom Viridiplantae; phylum Streptophyta; class Magnoliopsida; order Asparagales; family Orchidaceae; genus Dactylorhiza; species Dactylorhiza incarnata. Next base: position 13,357,296 of record JAWHQI010000015.1, read on the forward strand.
TTTATATTGCTCATTATTAAATTCCATCGTACTAATCGTTGCATCATCTTTAGAGTTGGATTAGCGGGTCGCATCTTACACCCACCTAGAGTCTAGGTTTTGTGCACCCACAGCCTACCCCTACATCAATTGGTATCAGAGCCCAGGTTGGGCCATTTGCATGCTCCGTAGAGGTAGGATATTTTTTTTTTGAAGCATGGTCGATCCGTCAGGGAGACCTTCACATTACTACGACAGTTATCCTCGATCGCAGCACACCACTTTGAGAGATCGTGTTGGCCCACCGACACGACCCTACTACACTAGAGGCGATCAGTATGATGATTGTCGTCGTTCTTATCCGTACACGCGAGCGGATCGTGTCGATCCCTCGACACGACCCAGTTACCTTAAGGATGACTATTATGAGGGTCGTCACCTTGAGAGAGATCTTGAGAGTCAGTTTCGTACGGCTGCCCCTTCCTTTGACGGCTCATCGAGTCCCGAGTCTTTCAGTTATTGGCTCGTGGATATGGAGTATTATCTCGATCATTTTGAGTTGTTCGGTGAGCGTCGCATGAAGTTTGCGAAGCTTAGGCTCTTAGATCAGGCGAGAGCATATTGGTCTAGCGTAGAAAGGACCCGTGAGCGAGACCGTCTTCATCGCATCACTAGTTGGGTGGATATGAAGCGTATATTGTGTCAGAGGTATATGTCTTCGTCATATCGGAGTCGCTTGCTCGACCAATTATTTTCCCTTCAGCAAGGATCCATGTCCGTCGCTGAGTACAGTGATCGCTTTGATGAGTTAGTTGTGAGGAGCGATATCCGAGAGGACTCAGCCATGACCACTTGCAGATTTCGGTCTGGCCTTCGATCAGACATTCGTACGAAGGTAGTTTATCATAGCTCGAAGTCCCTCGAGCAGACATATCAGCTTGCCCTTCGTTACGAACAGTCTTTGAGATCCGCAAGTGCCGGTCGGTTGGAACCTCACTCTGACCTCCGCAGTACGAGCTCCTCCCACACCGAGGACACCACTTTGCCTACCATTGTTCTGTCCGACATGGCAGAAGTGATACCTGATACGGATTGCTCTCACCCCAGTGAGGTGCTTAGCCCAGTGAGTGACCTATCTCTTGATTCTGACCCGTCTCTCGTGACCCCGACTGAGAGTGAGCCTGAGCGACCTATTGAGTCTGTAGTACTGTGTCCCTCACCCGCACCTCCACTTCTGACGTGTCCTGGGTTGATTAGCGCCCCCACCCTAGACTCGTTTTCTGACATCGCGCCCACAGATTCCTTTTTGAGCGTAGGCCTGTGTCGCTCTCCCATTGTCATTTCCATGAGCCACATCACGACCAAGAGCTCTGAGTCTTATGTTGATCCCGTAGTGGCCATAGCACCCAGTCACGAGGACACTACTTCCCACGAGGGTACTCATATGGTGGATCATGACCCTAGTTGCGGGTTCTATGACGACCCTCCTGTTGAGCCTCCAGACGAGCCACCACATTCCGGTGAGGATGCGATTCAGGTGAGCCGCTCATCTATGAGTTTCGAGTTATTAGCTCCCCTTCCTTTATCATCCCTGGCCTGGCCCCAGAGGATGAATGTCGTGTGGACTATTAAGTATTTAGGGCATCACCTGCTGATACATCACACCGTCGATGAGTTTTGGGACACGCACCACATTTTAGAGCCTCGTCCTCTAGTCAGCATACACGATTTACACTCAGGTGGTCGTCTTCTTCGCGATGACTTCTCGTATGCACCTCCTGGTGAGCCCCCTGATGTGCTACGTCCCCCGAGAGACGTTTGCTTCTATACGAGCTCGTATTTGGGCTTAGTTGTATCTCACGGTCATCTGAACACTTGTCTCACATGGGATGAATTTTTCTACACTCCACCGAGAGAGCCCCCTGATAGGCCACCACATTTTAGAGACTTCCCGGTTGTTATTAGATTTTCCCCTAGCAGGTATGTCGTGCATGTTGTGTTTCATTCGCATTATTTGTGTGTGTTCGTTGGGTCATCTGTCCTTCATTTGCATGTTCTGGTTGAGTCTTTCGCACAACATTTGCATGAGTTACATGAGTCAGTACGACGAAAAATAATTATGAGCAACGAGAATTATAAAACACATGCAGATAAACATAGGCGAGAGCAAATATTTAATGTTGGTGAGAGAGTGATGGTGCGAATCCGACCGGAGAGGCTCCCCTCGGGGCCTGCCAAAAAGTTGAGGGCTAGGCGAATGGGCCTCTACTCTATTGTGAGTCGTATTGGGACAAACGCCTACCGACTTGATGTCCCGGCAAGTATGGGGATTCACCCGGTGTTTAATGTCGAAGATCTGACACCATACTATGAACCTCAAGCGTATCTGGACCCGAGCGGTGGAGATGCCCAGCCTTTTCCTCCACCACTCCCCTTACCCTCCACCACTCATACCCCACCTACGACCGACACCCATGACAGTCCACCCCCTGCTGACACCCACCCACTCGGGGATTTGTCGTCTAGAGATTCGTCCTCTATGGTTTCACCTTCGGCACCACCGATCGCTTTGGATTCCACCACTCGAGAGTTGAGAGATGAGAGTATTATTGAGATCAGATCCCACCAGTTCGTGACTACTACAGATGGGCCGCGCTGCCGATACTTGGTACACTGGCGGGGCCGCACCGATGCTGACGACGCTTGGATATTGCCCGCGGTGCTTGATCAACTCGCCCCTGGACTTCGACTTCTGTACGACCGTCTCCATTCATCGGAGATGGAAGCTTTCAGTCCAGAGGAGTTGATTGGCGTGGACACTTCTTCAGAGATGACAGATGGACGACCTCGCGGTGAGAGAATTCGGATCTCCATTCATCGGGAGATGAATTCTTTCAAGCCGGGGGGATTGATGCGGAGCATTGGCGTGGACGAGCTTTTGGCCCATTCGGGGCTGATTTGGCGGCTTACCATATATGGCGCGCCCGGATCGACGATCCGACTCCGCGGTTGCGTCCGGAATATCGATGGGAGTCAAAATCATATATAGTTTTATTTATTTTGATGTATTTTTAACATGTTTTTGAATATTTCCCCCGCGGCCAATCATAGCCGTCGGTTGGGATGCCCTAGTCTTTATTTTAATTATAAATAGGATGCTAGGGGGCTGAATGAGGCTATTGCAGAATTTGGAGAACTTCATTCCCGGATTCCAGCGATCAACCCGCGGTGCCGATGCCGTGGAACCCTAGGTGACGACTCCTAGGTGCTCAAACTCCTCCCCAAGGTACTACCTATCATCCCCCCTCTTTTCCCCCCTCCAAAATCCCTTGCCGCAGCCTCTACAACCTCCCGTAAGCCCACCGTTTGCTGTCCAGATTTTCACCTCCCGTAAGCCCACTGTTTACCCTTTTTTTTACTGTTCATTTATGAAATTTACTATTCAATAGTAAAGTTTCCTCAGCCGCCCCTCCTCCTAGCCATCCACCTGCTGCCGCCCACTCCTCTACTTCCAGCCAGCCACCGCCACCCTCATCCAAGGCCAACCGCCCCTCCAAGCAGCTGCCAGCCCACACCACCCCTGCCTCCCTTGCCGCCAGCCCCCCCACACCCCTTCCAACAGCCACCCCACTCCTCCCCTGCCTTATCCGAGCACCCCCCTTCCTCCTCCCACGTGAATCCACCTCTCTTACACCCTAAAAACGCTAGATCAGTCCAGATTTAGAGTTTTGCCTCCCGATCCGTTATTTCCACCATCATACGCCCTCCCACACCCCGGATCCGCTATCACACATCGGATCCATCCATTCCCCACCCGGATCTATCTCCTAGTGGCCGGATCTATCCATTTCCGGCCCGATCTCCTTATTTTCCGCCAAGGACAGCCACCGCCATTATCGTCACGCCTCCGGTTCCACCTTCGATCGCCGATCTACTATTCCGGATCCAAAATCTACATCGCCTCGGTAAAGCCCTCTACTCTTGAGTATTTTGTAGTATTGTGGATTGTGATTTGATATTATTCATTTGGTAGCCCTCTATTTGTTTGGTATTATTTTGGTGGGTTGTTTGTTGCATACGAATATCAATTGCAGGTGGGACGCATTCGCCGCGCATTCGCTTAAGGCCCTCCGAGCGGAGGAAAGCCTCGCTTAATTGCCAAATTGAAGTTTGCTTCGTTTCTGTTTATTGCGCGTGGTGTTAAAATTTTATATTGCTCATTATTAAATTCCATCGTACTAATCGTTGCATCATCTTTAGAGTTGGATTAGCGGGTCGCATCTTACACCCACCTAGAGTCTAGGTTTTGTGCACCCACAGCCTACCCCTACATCAATTGGTATCAGAGCCCAGGTTGGGCCATTTGCATGCTCCGTAGAGGTAGGATATTTTTTTTTTGAAGCATGGTCGATCCGTCAGGGAGACCTTCACATTACTACGACAGTTATCCTCGATCGCAGCACACCACTTTGAGAGATCGTGTTGGCCCACCGACACGACCCTACTACACTAGAGGCGATCAGTATGATGATTGTCGTCGTTCTTATCCGTACACGCGAGCGGATCGTGTCGATCCCTCGACACGACCCAGTTACCTTAAGGATGACTATTATGAGGGTCGTCACCTTGAGAGAGATCTTGAGAGTCAGTTTCGTACGGCTGCCCCTTCCTTTGACGGCTCATCGAGTCCCGAGTCTTTCAGTTATTGGCTCGTGGATATGGAGTATTATCTCGATCATTTTGAGTTGTTCGGTGAGCGTCGCATGAAGTTTGCGAAGCTTAGGCTCTTAGATCAGGCGAGAGCATATTGGTCTAGCGTAGAAAGGACCCGTGAGCGAGACCGTCTTCATCGCATCACTAGTTGGGTGGATATGAAGCGTATATTGTGTCAGAGGTATATGTCTTCGTCATATCGGAGTCGCTTGCTCGACCAATTATTTTCCCTTCAGCAAGGATCCATGTCCGTCGCTGAGTACAGTGATCGCTTTGATGAGTTAGTTGTGAGGAGCGATATCCGAGAGGACTCAGCCATGACCACTTGCAGATTTCGGTCTGGCCTTCGATCAGACATTCGTACGAAGGTAGTTTATCATAGCTCGAAGTCCCTCGAGCAGACATATCAGCTTGCCCTTCGTTACGAACAGTCTTTGAGATCCGCAAGTGCCGGTCGGTTGGAACCTCACTCTGACCTCCGCAGTACGAGCTCCTCCCACACCGAGGACACCACTTTGCCTACCATTGTTCTGTCCGACATGGCAGAAGTGATACCTGATACGGATTGCTCTCACCCCAGTGAGGTGCTTAGCCCAGTGAGTGACCTATCTCTTGATTCTGACCCGTCTCTCGTGACCCCGACTGAGAGTGAGCCTGAGCGACCTATTGAGTCTGTAGTACTGTGTCCCTCACCCGCACCTCCACTTCTGACGTGTCCTGGGTTGATTAGCGCCCCCACCCTAGACTCGTTTTCTGACATCGCGCCCACAGATTCCTTTTTGAGCGTAGGCCTGTGTCGCTCTCCCATTGTCATTTCCATGAGCCACATCACGACCAAGAGCTCTGAGTCTTATGTTGATCCCGTAGTGGCCATAGCACCCAGTCACGAGGACACTACTTCCCACGAGGGTACTCATATGGTGGATCATGACCCTAGTTGCGGGTTCTATGACGACCCTCCTGTTGAGCCTCCAGACGAGCCACCACATTCCGGTGAGGATGCGATTCAGGTGAGCCGCTCATCTATGAGTTTCGAGTTATTAGCTCCCCTTCCTTTATCATCCCTGGCCTGGCCCCAGAGGATGAATGTCGTGTGGACTATTAAGTATTTAGGGCATCACCTGCTGATACATCACACCGTCGATGAGTTTTGGGACACGCACCACATTTTAGAGCCTCGTCCTCTAGTCAGCATACACGATTTACACTCAGGTGGTCGTCTTCTTCGCGATGACTTCTCGTATGCACCTCCTGGTGAGCCCCCTGATGTGCTACGTCCCCCGAGAGACGTTTGCTTCTATACGAGCTCGTATTTGGGCTTAGTTGTATCTCACGGTCATCTGAACACTTGTCTCACATGGGATGAATTTTTCTACACTCCACCGAGAGAGCCCCCTGATAGGCCACCACATTTTAGAGACTTCCCGGTTGTTATTAGATTTTCCCCTAGCAGGTATGTCGTGCATGTTGTGTTTCATTCGCATTATTTGTGTGTGTTCGTTGGGTCATCTGTCCTTCATTTGCATGTTCTGGTTGAGTCTTTCGCACAACATTTGCATGAGTTACATGAGTCAGTACGACGAAAAATAATTATGAGCAACGAGAATTATAAAACACATGCAGATAAACATAGGCGAGAGCAAATATTTAATGTTGGTGAGAGAGTGATGGTGCGAATCCGACCGGAGAGGCTCCCCTCGGGGCCTGCCAAAAAGTTGAGGGCTAGGCGAATGGGCCTCTACTCTATTGTGAGTCGTATTGGGACAAACGCCTACCGACTTGATGTCCCGGCAAGTATGGGGATTCACCCGGTGTTTAATGTCGAAGATCTGACACCATACTATGAACCTCAAGCGTATCTGGACCCGAGCGGTGGAGATGCCCAGCCTTTTCCTCCACCACTCCCCTTACCCTCCACCACTCATACCCCACCTACGACCGACACCCATGACAGTCCACCCCCTGCTGACACCCACCCACTCGGGGATTTGTCGTCTAGAGATTCGTCCTCTATGGTTTCACCTTCGGCACCACCGATCGCTTTGGATTCCACCACTCGAGAGTTGAGAGATGAGAGTATTATTGAGATCAGATCCCACCAGTTCGTGACTACTACAGATGGGCCGCGCTGCCGATACTTGGTACACTGGCGGGGCCGCACCGATGCTGACGACGCTTGGATATTGCCCGCGGTGCTTGATCAACTCGCCCCTGGACTTCGACTTCTGTACGACCGTCTCCATTCATCGGAGATGGAAGCTTTCAGTCCAGAGGAGTTGATTGGCGTGGACACTTCTTCAGAGATGACAGATGGACGACCTCGCGGTGAGAGAATTCGGATCTCCATTCATCGGGAGATGAATTCTTTCAAGCCGGGGGGATTGATGCGGAGCATTGGCGTGGACGAGCTTTTGGCCCATTCGGGGCTGATTTGGCGGCTTACCATATATGGCGCGCCCGGATCGACGATCCGACTCCGCGGTTGCGTCCGGAATATCGATGGGAGTCAAAATCATATATAGTTTTATTTATTTTGATGTATTTTTAACATGTTTTTGAATATTTCCCCCGCGGCCAATCATAGCCGTCGGTTGGGATGCCCTAGTCTTTATTTTAATTATAAATAGGATGCTAGGGGGCTGAATGAGGCTATTGCAGAATTTGGAGAACTTCATTCCCGGATTCCAGCGATCAACCCGCGGTGCCGATGCCGTGGAACCCTAGGTGACGACTCCTAGGTGCTCAAACTCCTCCCCAAGGTACTACCTATCATCCCCCCTCTTTTCCCCCCTCCAAAATCCCTTGCCGCAGCCTCTACAACCTCCCGTAAGCCCACCGTTTGCTGTCCAGATTTTCACCTCCCGTAAGCCCACTGTTTACCCTTTTTTTTACTGTTCATTTATGAAATTTACTATTCAATAGTAAAGTTTCCTCAGCCGCCCCTCCTCCTAGCCATCCACCTGCTGCCGCCCACTCCTCTACTTCCAGCCAGCCACCGCCACCCTCATCCAAGGCCAACCGCCCCTCCAAGCAGCTGCCAGCCCACACCACCCCTGCCTCCCTTGCCGCCAGCCCCCCCACACCCCTTCCAACAGCCACCCCACTCCTCCCCTGCCTTATCCGAGCACCCCCCTTCCTCCTCCCACGTGAATCCACCTCTCTTACACCCTAAAAACGCTAGATCAGTCCAGATTTAGAGTTTCGCCTCCCGATCCGTTATTTCCACCATCATACGCCCTCCCACACCCCGGATCCGCTATCACACATCGGATCCATCCATTCCCCACCCGGATCTATCTCCTAGTGGCCGGATCTATCCATTTCCGGCCCGATCTCCTTATTTTCCGCCAAGGACAGCCACCGCCATTATCGTCACGCCTCCGGTTCCACCTTCGATCGCCGATCTACTATTCCGGATCCAAAATCTACATCGCCTCGGTAAAGCCCTCTACTCTTGAGTATTTTGTAGTATTGTGGATTGTGATTTGATATTATTCATTTGGTAGCCCTCTATTTGTTTGGTATTATTTTGGTGGGTTGTTTGTTGCATACGAATATCAATTGCAGGTGGGACGCATTCGCCGCGCATTCGCTTAAGGCCCTCCGAGCGGAGGAAAGCCTCGCTTAATTGCCAAATTGAAGTTTGCTTCGTTTCTGTTTATTGCGCGTGGTGTTAAAATTTTATATTGCTCATTATTAAATTCCATCGTACTAATCGTTGCATCATCTTTAGAGTTGGATTAGCGGGTCGCATCTTACACCCACCTAGAGTCTAGGTTTTGTGCACCCACAGCCTACCCCTACATCACCAAGACTGTTGGAGCCTATGTTCCGCATCTCTTGGTTTGAGAATAACAAATACCGTGTTGTATTTGATCTTGTATTTTGTGTGTTTATAGTGTGCAGGTTTTACAGGAACTATAGCTACATGATTAGTTTGCTGATTGAAGATGACTCTCTGGAAAGAGAGCTAATGCCCGCGTTAGTAGTTAACGCCCCGCGTTAACAACCGCTGAGAAGAAAACCGCTGAGAAGAAAACCGCTGAGACGAAAACCACTGAGATGGCGTTCGACGAACTCTGAAGGCGCTCGACGAAACCTGAAGGAACCTGCGTTCGACGAACTTGGAGTTCCGTTCGACAAAATTGCTTGCGCTCGACGAAATTGCGCTCGACAAGCTGCGTTCGACGAACTTGGAGTTCCGTTCGACGAAATTGCCTGCGCTCGACGAAATTGCGCTCGACAAGCTGCGTTCGACGAACTTGGAGTTCCGTTCGACGAAATGAGCCTGCGCTCGACGACATTGCGCCCGACAAACTGCGTTCGACGAACTTGGAGTTCCGTTCGACGAAATTGATTCCGTTCGACGAACTTGGTTTCTGCCACGATCCTGACGGTTGCGGTTGACGAAATGGGTTTCCGTTCGACGAAGGCGCGTTCGACGAAAATAGTTCGTTCGACGAAATTTGGTTCTGTCACGCTCCCGACGCTATACACGATCTCAGCAACTACCGTACACGTTCTCTAACGCTGGCGTTAATCCTTAACGCCACGCGTTAGCTCCTGTGGTTATTTAAAAGTACAACCCTCTCATTCTAAGTGAGGTGATGGTTCCAGAATTCTGATAATTTGGAGAGGTTCGTCTACAACAATTAAGAGATCTCCCTTGGGCTAACATGAAGATTTAAAGAAGAATTTGAAGGAGAAGGTCTACAACGCATATCCCATACGAAGGACGATCGTTTCAAGAACGCCAACATCTACATCGACTTCGTCTTCACCTTCAGAATTTCTTGGGGAGTTTCTCTTTACTTATCTTGTAATCTTTTATTTTATTCTCTTTGTAATTTGTGTGGAGAAATCGTTCGAGGAGAACGTAGGATTCCGGGAAGGATTCCGTGGGTAAATTCGCCTTGTGTTGGCGACTAGGTCTGGGTAGGACTTAGGGAGGAATTCGCCTTGTGTTGGCGACTAGGTCTAGGAGATTAGATCTAGGGGGTGCTCGAGGCCATATCCGGGGAAGGATTGGCTAGAGCGGCTTGAGGCCATATTCAGGGAAGGATAGGCTAAAGCCAACCGGTTTGTGGGGATACAAGTCAATATAGAAAAGGAAAAATTGTTTTACTTTGTACGCCTCCGATTTCTAGCGTTATAGAAATTAAACATTTGTGTATTCAATTTATTATGAAATAAAATCATGTCCTTTAATGTTCTATTCAATTGATTTTATTTTCTCTTCAAGAATGTTTTAATTTCTATTCCATTAAAGTATCAATATTAACATTTGTTTAATTATCTTTGAAATACAATAATCATTTTTAATTATCTCTGATTTTCTGGAATTGTATTTCATTAATGTTTTCATTAGTAAAATCTCATTGACATAAATTCTGAGCAGATTAATTTTCTGAAGAGCTAACGCCCAGCGTTAACACCTAACGCCAGACGTTAGCAACAGTAAGGAAAAAGTTTTGTTTCCCTTATATGAGATATTAAAATATATTTTTCTATAAAATATTCTGAAACTTCAGTCACAATCTCTGATAAATTTAATTAAGATCTAAATTCCATAAAACTTTTATTCACCCCCCCTCTAAGGGCGCCGTAAGATCCAACAAAGACTTGACATACAATCTGTGCGGCAAGGTTATCTCATATGCAGGCAAAGGAAGAAGTCATGGCGTGTCCATAATTGTTCCGACATATGGTGCGAGGCCTTAATACAAAGGCTTAAGAATGTGATGGAGGCTTGTGGCAAAAGGATGATAACATATGTTATACCGCAAAACGACATGGAGAAAAGAACCTTGGTGTTGACCTGACGTGCAAGATTTGTGCATAGATAATAAAGAAATCCAAGCGATATGGATTGCTTCAAGGCAAAGATTACTTAAAGGGCATATGTGTATGTCTTGCATAAAGTTTAGATGCGCGCAAATGATGTTGGCATGATGTGCAAGACTTAAGCACAATCATGATATCCTATAGCGAAAAAGGTTGTGGAAGTCTCCAGAAGACTGGAGAGAAATCATGAAGATAGCGCAAGATTCTAGAATGGTGTAAAGTCTTCTAAAAAATTATACTGTTTTGTAGAATACTCTAGAATATTACAGAATAATGAAGAGATTTCTAAAATATTCTATAAGAGTGTATAGTAATCTAGAATATTCTAGAAGTGTGTTAAATCTTTTAGAGAACTCTAGGTGTGTAGAAGTATCTAGAATGATGTGGAATTTTGTAGAAGTAGAGAGTAATCTAGAATAATGTTGAGTACTCTTGAATGTTGTAGAATAATGTGGAAGCTTGCACATAGCTAGGAGAGGAGTGTAGAAAAGTTTATAAGAGTTTAGAGTGGAGAGTTTCTAGAGTCTTCCCTTGGTTGGAGGAAAAACCCCTTGGAGGCTATAAAAAGGGGATGGGTGGTCATTTGGGTCAAGCAGACCCGCAATCAATCCAAGCAATGTATGCAAGTCATCAAAGAGTCAAGAGTTGTAAAGATTTGAAGTTGTGAATAGAAATTTGAGTGTTCTTGAGTGTTCTCGCCTTCCCACCATATACTTGTGTGTGTGCATATAATTCCGCTGCTAGAAAAGTGGTGAAGGCTGGGATAGCTATTATTACGAAGGGCGCATAAAGGAGCTAAGACCGTATGCTACATTGTCAAGGGGATGTGTTCGTGAAAACATGCTCTGAACTAGGCTCCTGAACCCCATCAAGGTTCAGTTAAAAATTTTGTATTGTATTTTAGTTTGGGGCCCTTTTCCCGATGTACATGTGTATTTTAAGATCTGAGAAGGTATACTATGGTTTAGTTGGGTTAATGCACAATCTACACATCTTTATAAATCTTCGTCCTTAGTATTAGAGTGTTAAGTATATATATTTTGTCATAATGTAATCTTTTGAACTCATAATTTGCATATTAACCCAATAGAACCTCTATCACAACTTTTCTCTGCTTTTCAGAAAGTTATCTAACAGATTATTCTCACAAACGTACTTTTGGGAATCCATTGTTTAATGTAAACTGCGAACGGTGATACACCTCGTGTAAGGTATGTTAGAAATTGATACTAACATAGATTTTTGGTTTTGTTTGTGCTCCTTTTCCTGTGTGAATGTGTATATATTTATAGAATATATATGTACCTAAAACTAAGTATACACAGATTCACAGGAAAAAGGGGCACAAAACAAGCTAAAGAAACTATATGAAATGTCCATCTTCTAGCTAAACCTTACACTGGTAGGTGTAGCACAATTTTTTCAGTCTATATTATTGATTTTCCAAAAAGTGTTTTTCAGCAAACACCATTGCACAACTTTCTAAAAAGCTGAGAAAAGGTATACTAGGAGTTCAATTGGGTTAATATACAATTTACACAACTTTTTGAGTCTTCTAGTTTTTGGTACATATGTTTTATAATAATGTAATGTTTCAAACTTGTAAATTGATATTAACCCAATTAAACGCACTGTTTCTGAGCTTTTCAGAAAGTTGTGTAAAGGATTTTGCTCATAAAGAACCCATTGTTTAATATAAACTGAAAAATGGTACCGTACCTATTAGCATAAGGTTTAGTTTGAAAATAAGATACTTCACATGAATTTCTTGAGTTTTTTTTTCTTATGTATATGTGTATTAAATCCAAAGGAAAATGCTAGATAATTGCATGAAAAGTGGAATTAAATCCTCATACATCCATGCTTTGGGCTGTCCACCCTCATGATGCAAAGAGAAATGCGGAGTGCTAGTTTGAATCCCTATTTTAACTTTGAGTTTGTTAGTTTGTATTTTCCACTTCTTGTTGTGGCCATCTTCTTAATCCTCCCTGGAATCTGAAAAGTCATTGTAGATGTTCTCTCTTCTCTTTTTGGTGTCTGGGGCCTTTTTCCATGGGAAATTTACATTTTGTTACCTTTTTACTTTACACTTGTTATCTTTGATTCTAGGGAGGAACTTGTGCATTCTTCCTCGAAAGTCCATTGGCCTTCTATAAGCTTTCAGAAACTTCTTTTTCTAAATGTCTGTAATAGTTTGTTAGTCTTTTGGATCATGAAACTAGGATAGTCTTTGGCATTTTAGGGCCTTTTGAATCTCACATGAATGCCTAGTACCCACTCATGATTCCATATTATAGTTTTGGTGAAGCACTCCAGGAAATCAAGTGAATCCTATTTCTAAGGCAGGATAAGATTTGAAGTGAGAGTTCAAATGGAATGTTTGGTCAATTTATAATTCCTTTTCTCCTGTTCTAGTTTTTTTTATTTCTTTAGTAATAATAGTTGATTTGAATTGCTTCCATGAACTTATTAATATTCAAATTTTAGGCGATTTGGGACTTGGCCTGTTGCAGTGCTTACCGAGGACAAGAAAAGAGCTTTATTTGAAGGTCCAGTTTGCAAAGGAAGAGAAATTGTTGGATGGCACACCCATCAGACCAGGTTATCTCGAAGATTTCACATTGACATGTCTGGATTTGCATTTAACAGCACCATCCTCTGGGATCCAAAGAGATGGCACCGACCCAATATTGATCTTATCAGACTGCATGACTCCGTAAGAGCGGGTTTCCAGGTTAGTTTTGCCTTCTTAGGGCAGGCATTTCAATACATAAAAGACGAGATAATCTTGGAGTAGTGTGAAATCAGCATGTCATTTCTCGTCTTGAGAAAATTTCATTCCTATTCGTTTGAGGCTGCTGGCTATTGTGGAAAATTTGAGTTTGTATGTTGCCATGATTTTTTTTTAATTCCCTGTCTAAGCGCTTTGTCAGTATGATTATTACTGTGTGTTCGAAATTTTAAGTTATTTGAATAATGTTTATGGTTAACCCTGTAATAGTTAACCTATTTGGAAGTTTAATGTTGCAAAAACAATCTAATAAAGGGTGCAGCTCCGTGCACAAAGCATCCCCGTGCACTGAGGGTCCAGGGGAGGGTCCTTCCACAAGGTTGAAATGTAGGCAAACTAAAACCTGTGAATAATGATCTATAAAATTTACACAAATGTTTTGATTGTCTTGTTTTAAAATAAAATAAGTATTGAATTATTTTTTGACTTGTCGCTTGGTAACAATTTAATTTAAAAACTATGTTACATCTTTATAAATGTCATATCATCCATTTTTTAAAACTAATATTTTTGGATAATTGATGAACTTCATAGTTTGTGGTGATTTCTCATCAAAGTTTAGTTTCTATGATTTTTTTCCCTCAGAAGCTATGGAAAATAACTTCTTTGTAGCCGACAAAGTTGAAATTATGTATTTTATCTTGTTATTTTCCGCTGCGCTTTACACGTGATATGTCATGTGTCTCTTATCCTATATATGTATGCCTACCCTTGTACTAGGGCATTGTAATAGAATTTTTCCTATTATCTACTTGGTATCAGAGCCAGGTTTCCCAGTCATGTCCGCTCCTCGTCGTTCCGCTCCGCGCATCTCGTTCCGCCTCAACCACTCCAACCTTTCTTCCCGGCATCGTCCGCTCCCGCTTCGGGCGTTCGCCGCTCCAGCTTAGGGCGTTCGCCGCTCCAGCCTCGGTTTCCACCGGATCCGCCGCTCTCGCCTAGGTCGCTCTCTAGAGCCGCTGCTCTTTCGGAGTCGTCGCTTCCTCCAAATTCGTCGCTCATCCGCCTCGACCGTTCGTTCGCAGCAACGAACGTCCCTCTCTGTCCGCTCTGCGGGCGGTCCTTTGTCTCCGGCCATTTGGTCCTTCATGGATGCTGTCGGAGACATCGTGGTCACTTCCTCCGGTGCCCTCTCCGGTGGAGAGATCTAAGGGACGCTCGTAGGATGTGGTTTCTTTCATCTTGATTTCTTCATCTTGTTAGTTTTCTTCGGAAGGTTATCGATGGGTGATTCCTCCGATATCTCATCCTCTCCTCGGACAGTTCCTTCTGGTGATCCTCCTTAGATCCACGGTCAATCTGGCTCCTTAAAGATCACTAATGTTTCCTTGAATGGCACAAATTACCTTGAGTGGTCTAGGGAGGCGTAACATGCTATACGAAGCCACCAGCTATATGGACATATTGATGGAACCACTGTTGAGCCACCACATATCGATCCCTCATGGAACAAATGGGATGCGGACAATTCCTTGATTGTGTCATGGTTACTTCACTCTATGCCCCCTCAGGTGTACCACGACTACATGCTTCTGGATTCTACTCACGAAATTTGGAAAAGGGCCCGTGACACCTGCTCTCAGGCGGGGAGTTCGACTCAGATTTATGATCTCACTCGCCGTGTTTTGGAGCTGAAGCAGGGAACCCTGTTTGTCTCTGCTTACCACTCTGAGTTCGAACGTCTTTACCAGGAACTGGATTACTTCAACAGCTTTACTGCTGCATGCGCTGCAGATGCGCAGGCTCTTCAGAAGGATAAAGACCGCTTTCATGTTCACGTCTTTCTTATGGGGCTCAATATGGAGTTTGATGTGGTTCGCCTGCATGTCCTTCACCGCAAGCCTCTTCCCTCTCTTAGGGAGGCCTTCAGTATGCTCCTCAGTGATGAGAATCGTCGCCGCTCTCTTGGTTCTTCTACGTATCACTCTGCTCTTGCTGGGATAGGTCATGGTCCTCTTCCTTCCTCTCCTGTGTGCGGCCATTGTGGGAAGAAAGGACATACTAAGGACACATGTTTTCGTCTACATCCTCATCTTGCTCCACCTGGTCGGGGATTTGATGCTCGTGGGAGAGGCGGTCACCGTGGTGGTGGTCGTCCGTCTGGTGCCCGCACACAGTATTCTGCCCATTCGACTGAAGTTTATGAGGACAACTCCCCCTCTGGGGGCCTTTCTGCCGTGGAGTTAGAGACCTTCCACCGTCTGTTGCGTTCACATTCCGACTCTACATCCGCTGATTCCGTTGCCGCGTTTGCTACTTCAGGTATCTCGAGTGCCCATACTGTGTCTTCCTCCCACTCAGAGTGGATCATTGACTCGGGTGTCACTGATCACATGACCGGCTCTGCCTCAGGTTTTACCTCCTATACTCCTCTCTCTGGTCGTGATAAAGTTATTGCTGCCAATGGTTCCCTTTCCTCTATTGCTGGCAAAGGAACCATCACTTGTTCTCCTGAACTTTCTTCTGTTTTGCATGTCCCTTTGTTTCCTCGCAATCTTTTCTCCATTAGTCATTTGACTACTTCTGTAAATTGCTCAGTAACCTGTTTTCCTGATGCTTGTGTGTTTCAAGATCTGGCTCTGAAGCTGATGCTTGACAGTGGTAGGAATGTTGACAGACTGTACTTGTTGAACCATCAGTTGTCTCCCAGTGCTCTCTCCACCACCTGTGCTCCTACTCTGCATGACATCCGACACTGGCATCTTCGTCTTGGCTACCCTTTTGCTTTATATCTTACCAAACTATTTCCTGCTTTCAGTTTCTTAATTTAGTCATTTACTTGTGACACCTGTGAACTATTAAAACATGTTCGTCATAGTCTTAGTCATGTTTCTTTTCCTAGTTCTTGCCTGTTTGATGTGATTCACTCTGATGTTTGGGGCCCCTCCTGATGCAAACCGGATTTAGGGTTTTCAAGTTATTTATTTTAATCAAAGAAATATTTTTATTTTATTATAAAAATAAAATTATGATTTTAAAGTCACATGAAATTTTAATTTTTAGTCGGGTCGAGTGACCAAAATCGAAGCTTTGCGCGCGAGATCACCTCTCTAACAACAAACTTCACAATAACCATTAATCGTTATTTGAAAGAAAGCCCTTGAGTGTTTAACAGTTTAAACCGCCGCGAGATCCGTACGACCACAAGCAAATACACACAAATAATAATTTATGAATAACAGTAATTCAAGCGTTTGAACGTTCGGAGCAAGCTCTTAATTATTTAAGTTGATGCATAAATTTAAATCTAAATAACGGAGCAAGGAGGGGATGAAAATACCACAGGAGAGTAGTCCAATTTCGTATTCGTCGGCATGGAGGATCAGTTGAAGCCGGCCGATTACTGGAAGTTGGATTGGCTGGAGTCGACAGCAATCGGCAAAGGGGGAGGAGTCGGGATGGCGCCGGAGTGAGGTGATGAAACCACCCGCAGATTTGTTGGAGTCGCCTACGGCAGAACGGAACTAGGGCGGCGAATCCGACTGAGTCGTCATTGAAGGAGAACGACAGCGGTAGATACGTCGTCGTCGAGGGAGGACGGAAGCGGTGGATGCGTCATCGTCGAAGGAGGACGGCAGCAGTAGATGCGTTGTCGTCGATGTAGGACGGTAGTGGCAAAATGAGTCGTCGAGTCGATTGGCACAGCGGCAGGGGCGGTGGCGCGGGACGAAGAAAGGGGGCGGGGGATTATCGGCAATGCAGGAATTAATTTAGAAATTAATTCCCGCTGTCCGATCTGCCTTTCCCTTTACAGAGGGAGTCATTAAATAGAAAGGAGATTTTAAAAATTCATTCAAGGAATTCTTTCCCCCAATTACTTATCTCCTTCATATTTCTTTTCAAATTCTTTTGCCTCGTAATTCTTTTTCCAACAAAATTGATTCCACATTTTATTTCCAAGAGTGTCACAAGATTTCGAATTTGTTTCTAACTTTAATATTTCCTATTCTTCTCCCATCTTTTAAATATGCTATTTTGAATTCAAATTTTAAATTTATACGTATAAATAATTTAAGCTTGCACGTTACGTCCTAACGATTAGAAAATACCGAACCTATTTATTCAAAGTCTCGTCGGATGGTCAACCCGACGAGCCAAACATTTTTAAATAAAAGCAGATGTGCGAAAAGAAATACATGATAGTAAATAAAAGCCGAAAAATAAAATGCATGACTTAGGATGCGACGAAGGATGCATCACCTCCCCTGCGTTACCTTTATCTGGCTATAAATAGTTTGTAACTTTTATTGATTGTTATTCCCATGCTACGTGGCTCTATTTGTTAAAACGAAAGAGTGAAGTGTTTACTTGCTTTCATTTCTTTCATCAAATGGTTATGAGTTATGACGCAGTATAATGGAACAATTCATGTGCTCCGTAGTGATAATGGTGGGGAGCATGATGATCGGGGTGCGTTTGGTGCCTATCTTCCTAAACATGACATTCTTCACCAAACCACCTGTGTCCACACTTCTACTCAAAATGGAGGTACCTGAACGTAAAAAGAAGCATTTACTGGTGGTCGCTTAGTGTTTGTTGATTGTCACGCACCTTCCCAAGTCCTATTGGGGTGATCTGTTTTGACTGCAGCTCATCTCATTAATTGTCTACCGTCTCGCTCCCTTCACTACGATACATCTCTTTCCTGTTTATCCCAGAACCACATTGTCCACAACTCCCACATCTCTCCTCGCATATTTGGTTATGTTTGCTTTGTTCATGTCCATTCCCCTCATCGAGATAAATTGGACGCTCGTTCTCTTAAATGTGCGTTTGTAGGTTACTCTCTACCACCAAAGGTTATCGGTATTATCATCCTCCTACACGTCGCTTCTACTGCACCGTTGATGTTACTTTTCTTTAGGGGGAGTCGTATTTTGTTCCTCGCCAAGGGGAGATGAGTAGTAATATTGACGGGACATTTTACTCTCCTCTTCCGATAGTTGCTTCTCCACAAATTCCTCCTACACCTGCTCCAATTTCTCTCAGTACTCCTCCCCTACTTCTATTCCTCCTATATTATATACATACTCTCGCAGATCTCGTACCGCCGAGCAAGTGCCGTCCATGGATGTCCCACCAGTGTCGGCGCCTGCTTCAGCTCCAGATTCGGATGATGACCTCCATGTTCCCCCCGCTCTTCTTAAAGGTAATATTGGTGTCACCAAACACCCCAATGTCAATTACATTTCTTATCATTACCTCTCTCATGCTCACAAAGCTTAATCTCATTCCTCTATTGTGATTCCTAAGACCTGGCGGGTGGCTGTTCAGATACTTGAGTGGAAACAAGCTATGGAAGAAGGATGTGTGCTTTGGAAAAAAATGGAACATGGCAACTTGCGAATCTTCCCCCTGGGAAGCGAACAATTGGATTATGCTGGATTTTCTCTGTTAAGCAGAATCAAGATGGGGTGGTGGAGCGATATAAAGCGCGCTTAGTCGCTCAAGGGTATACCTAAACCCAAGGAATTGACTACCAAGAAAATTTGCCCCTGTTGCAAAGATGAATTCTATCCGTGTGATCCTCTCTTGTGCTGCTTGTCTTGGGTGGGAGTTACAATAGCTTGATGTAAAAAATGCCTTCTTGCATGGTGATCTGGAAGAAGAAGTCTACATGATTATCCCACCTGGCTTTACCAAAGGAGGGTCCAATGGAAAGGTCTGCCGTTTGCAGAAATCCCTATATGGCCCGAAACAATCTCGTAGAGCCTGGTTTTTATAGTTTCACAAAACCATGTTACAACTAGGTGTTGGATCTTACATAGGCTCCAACACTAGGTTATACTCAAAGACATGCTGATCATACTCTCTTTATCAAGAGGAGAGGAACTCAAATATCGATACTCATTGTATACGTGGATGACATCATCATTACAGGAAATGACCTGGAGTCATGCACTTGAAAGAACAATTGGGCAAAGAATTTGAAGCCAAAGATCCAAGAAAGTTGAAATACTTCTTTGGGATTGAAGTAGTAAGGTCTCGTCGGGGGATCTTCATCTCCCAGAGAAAGTATACCCTTGATCTCCTGGAGGAAACTGGTATGCTTGGGTGTGCTCCCGTGGATACACCCATTGAGGCTAATAACAAGATTGATGCTGATACTAAAGGGGAGAAAGTTGACATCTCAAGGTACCAACGATTGGTTGGGAGACTCGTATACTTATCTCATACTCGCCCTGATATTACGTATGTCGTGGGTGTCCTAAGTAGATTCATGCACTCTCCCACAATTCGCCATCAACAGGCTGCATATCGGGTATTAAGATATCTCAAGAAGTCTCAAGGACGTAGGATTCTGTTCTCTGCTAATCAACCTTTAAAAATTGAAGTTTTTACAGATGTTGATTGGGCTGGTAACCAAGATGATAGAAAACCTACTAACGTATATTGCTCATTTGTGGGTGAAAATCTTGTATCTTGGAAGAGTAAGAAGTAGAATGTTGTTGTTCGCTCAAGTGCTGAAGCAAAGTATAGGGCTATGACACAATGAGTATGTGAGAGATTGTGGTTGAAGACAATTCTCCAGGATGTGGGACTCCAGGTGAACAAACCTGTTACAATCTATTGCGACAACAAAGCCGCCATCAATATTGCTCACAATCCGGTTCAACATGATAGGACGAAGCATGCTGAAGTGGACAGACATTATATCAAAGATCACATAGACAAGGGCATATTTGTACACCTTTTGTGAATTCTCAAGATCAACTGACGACGTCTTCACCAAAGGATTAAGCCATGACAACTTTATGGACAATATTGTGAAGTTGGGAATGATTGATATATACTCCCAACTTGAGGGGGAGAGTTGAATATATGTATTTTATTTTGTTATTTTCCGCAGCGCTTTACACGTGATATGCCACGTGTCTCTTATCCTATATATGTATGCCTACCCTTGTATTAGGGCATTGTAATAGAATTTTTCCTATTCTCTACTAACAATAGTTCAGAACAAGCCTGGTTGAGATTTTTTTATTGTAGAAATGTCTGAAAAGCTGGTAGAAAGTTGTAGCAATCCGAAGTATGACAATTTACTTCAAAATTGAGGGTCAGTTTGGCTCCAATTTGCAAAAGGCATGCCAACTCACCTGCCGCCACCTCTCGAACGCCAATTCCTGTCGTGGAAGAAAAAGAGCATGAAATGACAATAACTGTTGTTTTGTGCTCTGAATGGTGGCCTGTTATTTCGTGCTCTGAATGACGGCCACCGCGCCAGTCACACGAGAGGAATGGTTCGCTCAGGTGCATGCTGCCACACAGAAAACTCTGAGCCAAACGGAGCTTGTGAACAGAAGTCTCCCCAAACATACCAACACATATGGTGTTTCTTGGAATACATTAAAGATTAATGAATTCACGAGCGGATTAATCTGTGCACATGCAGGAAAGCAAATTTGTAGAGCAATTGGTTGAGGATGAAAGCCAAATGGAGGGCTTGTCAGGGAACTGTTCCAGAATTCTGGTTTGGCATCTTCATTTAGAGGCCCCTCAACTTTTATACCCTAATGGCTGGTTATTGGAGAGGAATTTGGAAGATTTAATTCCTCTGAAGCTGTAGCGGATAGGCCTGAGCTCATCCCCCAGGTATTCTTGTGGTAATAGGGTGGTTCTCTTAGTATATCACTTCATTATTATGATCTCATGTGATATTTTATCTGAAACTTTTGATGAAGATCATATTCACATGGTTCCATTTTTCACTTTTTTGTTCTCCTAATGTCACTTGGTCACCTGAAGGAATTCCAGACCCTCTTCCACTATTAGTTTTTTTTTTCATTTTCAGCTTGATGTACTTAAATGGTTCAAGTGAGAATTTTGTTTCATTCACATATATCATTTTTTCTCATCTATTCATTTTGTTCATTGAACATGTACAATTTCGACTCCAAACTTTCGTTCAATATGTTCGCTTTTCATATTTCAAAAATATTACAGAGCTCAATTCTTGAATTTTGATTGATCTCCAATGGAGAGTGCTTATTTTCCCTCTTATTTTTTTGTACTTCAAAAAAATTGATATATTTGCACGCACGGAAGTTAATTTTTGTTTGTTTATTGAACAAAAGTACTGAAAGCATGTTGTTAGTTAGGGTTTGTTAGTGATGATTAGGTTAGAGCTTGACATAGGTTAACTCTGTTTGATTAAGGCATTGACCTACTGTATTATTGAGTTCTAGTAGAGGGAGAGAGGCCTTGCCAGGTGGATTTGGGGTCTTTAATCCAGGATTAAACATTGATTATATTATAGTTCACCGCGTTTGTGGAGCTCAAAGAAAGTATTTCTTTTGTATTCATACTCAGTTAGTCTGTGTACTCTTTTTCTCCTACATTTAGTTCATCTATTTTACATTATTTCTGCCGTGAACATTTATTTATCTAATCTAGCTGGAATTGGCATTAGTTGTCAAGGTAATTAAAATTTTATTCATCCCCCTCTAAGGTTGTTTGATGGTGCCACAACTTCATATTGTAGAATGTAGAAATTATATGACACAGACAGATCAATGTGCTCTGAAAATGTAGATTCGAATGTTGATACACTGTTAATCTAGTGCAACACTAAATGATTGCATGCACATATATTTTGCCTTAAATGACATAGTTCTGCAGATTGATTTAGCGAAGAGTTGGGGAAATTTGGCTGGTATTTCAAGAATGACTGTCCACTCGATTGCAGCAGTTCATTTTTTTATATTTGGCTTATAATTCTTTGTTTAATTATAATGACTATATGATCAAGTTGTTATAACTTCATGTATATTTTCATCATCTTTGTTATCAAAATTTGATTCTGAATTATTACTTCTTAATATGATCAAGTTGTTTGTGAAGTAGCATTGGTTGACTATAAATGTACCCTTTTAAATAGTGCCGGAGTGACTAAGAGAAATATATTGTAACTTAAATGTAGTAGGTCTTCATATTGATTCCTCAAACTGAATAACGGGATATATGTTGAAGTATATCATGTAAGAGTATGACATAGTGCCGTTACTCAAGAACCTTTGTGTTGGGAGGTAATAATATTAAAATTGAAGTAATAATTATTACTATGCGTGTTTTTTTACCTATTGCATTTCTTGTTTGATTCTGTGATGAAACATGTTATGGAGGCGGACTCAGAAGGTCGGGAGGGAGCCTCAAGGTGTTTGGCGCGTTTACTCCAGGAGGACAGCACCTACGTGCATGAGGGCCGGCCTAAGCGGCATCGGCCTTCATATCCCCTATTTCTATTTCTAATTTTGATTTCTATTTCAATCTATGTAATTGTTGCGTTATTTACGGATTTGTCATTGGGAGTGTTCTAATACTCAACCGTTGTCTATTGTATCTTTTATTTTGGATGAATGGAATTTTGAGTTCAGGCTGGCCAAGAGTGCTCCCTTAGATTCTATCTTCCATCTCCTTTCTCCACTTCGCCCACTAAGTAACATTGGTCCGATCTCGCTGTTTCTGCCCGCTAATCGCCGTCGGATTTAGCTTCCTTTGTGTCACAGCCCATAGCTCCTCATGATCCCGCATCCGCTTTTCGTGCCTGATCCCGCAGCTGCTTTTCGCGCCTGATCTGCAGCCTCTTTCTGCACCCGATCTCTTCCTCACGATCTTGCTATCTTTTTCTGTGCCGATCGACCTCAGGTCAGATCCTCCTTCGATCTAGCTCCAATTTTGCTGCTGCGTACTCGACTCCACACCCTTTGCCCCCCTTGCCCAAGCCTTCCTCCGTTATCGCGCACGTTACATTTTGCACCCCGTCCCGACACGCCACAACCTCGAGGTCTCCTCCCACCGCTCGTGGATCGTTAGTTGAGCCGAGCTGTCTTCTGGTCCTCCGTAGTGAATGGTCCACTACCCGCGCAAAGATTGATGCACGCCTCGTACGTCATGGAACGCAGCCTCGACAAACAATCCAACACTCTCATGTCTATGCATTCCATCCTCCAATTCCTCGAGGCTCGGGATACCCGCTCGGACCATCATTCTACCACACAGGGACTTACAGAGGAACCCTCCTCCCTCCTTGGCCAACCGACCATCCCACACTTGGTGCTCTCCATGGCTAGTCTTGCGACGGCCCACAACCCACATGCGCTAGAGGTTTCTCAATTCAATGGTACTGACCCCGTGGGGTGGATTGCGAATACCCCGTGGGGTGGATTGCGAAGGCGGAACCATTCTTTGACATTCCCGACACACCATATTAAGTCTCACTCATGCTCTTAATGATGGAAGGCTTTGCCTTACATTAGGTGTGGTGGCTTTCCCATACGACATCCCTCTTCTCCTTGTCCAACCTCCACACACACACGCACACATGCGAGTGAGAGGCACAGGGCTCCGCCTCTACGACCAACGACAGTACGCCGGGGGGGGGGGGTGGTGGCTTTCCCATACGACATCCCTCTTCTCCTTGTCCAACCTCCACACACACACGCACACATGCGAGTGAGAGGCACAGGGCTCCGCCTCTACGACCAACGACAGTACGCCGGGGGGGGGGGGGGGGGGGGGGGGGGGGGCAATGTCCCTCCCGTGCAACAGTACGCCGGCCACTGCATTACCACATCACGACGATGCTCCCGTCGCTCGCAAATCCCCAGTGTACGCAAGGGACTCTGCCTATATGAAAGAAATTTTGTAATAAAGCGAGATAGAATTGAAAATTTCAATGTTTCGCCAATGAGTATTTTCCCAACTATGTTACAAATAATTGACATTTGATTAATAATTTAGGCAGTATGTAATAGTTAATACTTAATATCTAATGTTTAATATATATCATTTAATTCAAAATACATGATACATCAACTTTCACATTCTTTTTCACAAACTTTGCAAATATTTTAATTATATGAAATAGTAATATCATGCTAATCTTGATTCAGATTAATACTAATAAACATTATTTTCTTACTAAATAAATGCATATGTTATGTATATAATTGATGCGAGTGCAAAATTCAAATATGCAATGCTACACTTTGGGGCTATGTTTTTATTACTATTAACTTAAAACTTGCTCTATCAATCTGTATAAAATGAATAATGAGCAACATAAGGACGAATAATGTAGATGAGAACTGAAAAAGAATCAAACCAAAATTCCAAATTCGCATTAGGTTTTAGGCCTCAAGAATCAATTTTAAAAAATTGAAACTGAACCTATTTGTATAAATTCTTGGTTTTATGTGGAATCGTTCCGAGCCCGCCCGAGTTGCATTCCTAACTTGTTCAAAATAATGTAAATAGAGATCACGTTCGCTCTACTAAAGCTTGATTTTTGAGCATCAACTTCAAGAACTGAAACCGGTCGATACTGCATTCTAAGCATAAACTTCAAGAATTGAAACCGAACCGATACTTCATTCTATACCAAATATATCACATTCTAGTGTATTCTTATGATCAGAACCTTACCAGGGACAAGAATATCATGATGTAAGAAGGTTGACCGCTGACCTAAGGACAACTCTATGAAGGTCTTATTCAACTCGTAGCCAGCTCGCCGTAGTAGCCCTCCAGCAGCTCGCACAGCCTAAGATCAACTAGCGAGAGACCGACTTAAGCTCGCACGACCCGGGGGGGGGGGGGGGGGGGGGGGCATCCATTGACACCTGGTTACCTCCCTCTAGTTACGTTGCCTATAACTACGACCTCATGTCGAAGGGGAAGGAGACCTCCGTTGACAAGCCCACAAGAGACCTGGCCCGTACTTGTGAGCTCTCTCCAGCACGCTCGAAGCTGTCCTCTTAATTTCAAATGCTAATAAAAATAATTATAAAACTCAATCTAACAAGCTATCTATTTAATATTTTATTAAAACAGAATATCATCGAATTTATACTTCTAGTAAGATGCATCAGTGTTCAAAATTTTAAAAAAAAGTCAGATTATAATTAGCAAACAATAAGCAAACTTGCTCAAGAACACAAGGCAATGTGCTTTTCAATATTTACATTCGTTCATTTATATGTGTAGTTTCCAATATTTTGTGCAACTATGTAAACAAACAAAATAAAACTTATATATAGGGCCATTTATCGGGACCTCCTCTCTAAGTTTGCTAAATTACAGGTTGACCCCCCTTTACTTTTAAAATTACAAAAACCTTCCCTGTAAGTTTACATTTCATAACATCTGATATGTACCCCATAATTCGGGCTGAGCCAAAGCACCCGCCTCATTTGGTGGAGAAAATGAGGTTGACCAAGGTAAACCACACTATCCCCGTAACCACCCAATATGAGAGTACAAATAGTAAATCCTCCATCATGAGATACAAATAGTAAAATCTCCCATCATAGGGTGCAAATAGTAAAATCCTCCATCATGCGGTGCAAATAGTAAAATCCTCCAACATATGAGTGTAAATAGCAAAATCCCCCAACATGGGAGTGCAAATAATAAAATCCTCTAACATAGGGGTGCAAATAGTAAAATCCTGCAATATGGTCTGCGTATAGCAAATAATATGGTTATGGTGTGCGCATAACCATATCCGTCTTACGAATATATATCACCACAAAACTATACAAACTGGTGTGCGTGTAGCCATATTCATAATGAGTGTGTGTATAACACATAAATTGGTTATAGTGTGTATAACACATAATTTGGTTATGGTGTGTGGGTAGCCGCATAATCACCATAACTACCCTAGCCACCCATTTAATTACGGAAGTGACACCCACAAAAACTATAAATAGGACCTAGGGCCCTCCTTCATTTCCATATTTTCTCTCCTCCCTTCTTTTTGTTGGATCGATAAGCGCCCTTAGAGGGGGGGGGGGGGTGAATAAGGGAATAAAAATCTTTTTGTAATATTACGCAATTTACTAAATTGTTTTAAAGTTAACAAGAAAGCAAAATAACAATTTAGCAGAAAGTAATTTCCAATAATAAAATTTACGCCAAATGAGAGAAATCAAGTAAACACAAATAGAGACATGATTGTATTATATGAATAAGTGTTTACATAAATTTGATTTCAATGTCGCTAGAAATCGGAGGCGTACAAATATTGATAACATTTCCTTTTCTATACCGACTTGTATCCCCACAAACCGATTGGCTTTAGCCAATCCTTCCCCGGATATGGCCTCGAGCACCCCCTAGATCTAATCTCCTAGACCTAGTCGCCAACTCACGCGACAAATTACCCCCTAAGCCGCGCAAGGACCTAGTCGCCAACACAAGGCGATTTTACTACAAATATTACAATAAAGAAATAAAGTAAATAACAAGAACTCCCTCTATGAGATTTCTGAAGTTGATGATGAAGGATCGCTGTAGAATAAGCGAGGTTGAAGCGATCGTTCTTCGGATGCAGCGTGGGGGCTTTCTTCTCCAGAAATCTTCTTTGGCTTTGAGTGGGAGATGAACTTTCGGCAGAGTAACAGCTCTGGAATTTTGGCACAAGTAATCTCTCTGGAAGCTCTTAACAAAACGAGAGAGAAGACATCAATTTATTGACTTTGTCGCTAGCGCCTGCGGTAGCTCCTAACGCCTGCGGTATCGTTCGTGTGGAGGCGGTTACAAAACCGTCGGCGGTGTGGCGTTGTACACAAACTTGAGCTAGCGCCAGCGGTAACCCCTAGCGCTGACGGTAGTGCTTAAATTCAGTTTGTTGGTTCCAAGCTGCTTTCTACCTGTGGAGTATTGCACCTATAGTTTCTGCACACTATAAACACACGACAAGCAAAATCAAATACAATTTGGGATTTGTTATTCTCAAACAAAGGGATGTGACACACATGTCCAACAATCTCCCCCTTTTGATAATAACAAATCCTCTTAGCAAGAAATCAACAAAGGTGTTTATGGTATATGATAAGCAAGATAAAAGTGCAACTATAGTATATGATAAGCATGAGAATAGTGCATACCCCTATCTTAATGCCCCCTACATAAATGCAATTTATGTTTTACTCCCCCTAAATGATAGATTACATGAATATTCTCCCATTAATCTTCTATATTTCTCCTATAGATTTCTTCAATTAATCTCCCCTTAATCTTCTATATTTCTCCTATAGATTTCTTCAATTAATCCCCCCCTTTTGGTATTATCAAAAGAAGGTGGGGTAAGGGAAGTAAGGAGGCATTCTTTATAAATGATAATTCATGATCGAGCTTTTGTAATATATGAAATGATAAAGAATTTAAGCATAATATATATAAGAGATTTCAAATAAAAAGATAAGAGTTGTAAGCAAGCGAAAGATTATAAGAAACATATTTTTGTAAGCATGAAAAACATAAGTAAAAATATGAGTTTGAGTTCAAAATTGAAAGATGTTTTAACCTTTTTGAAATCTCAAAGTTTTCCATAAGATACCAAACATGAAATGAACATATCAAAAAGAGATTATACTACAATGTTACTTAATTTCAAGTTTTTAAGAGATACCAAACATTGTAGAGATCATGCTAGGTTATCTAGTGCATTTCTTATATAAAGAGTAGTATAGACAAAACATTATAATCCAATATTCATGAGAAGAAGTGTTGTGAAAGATAATGATGTGCACATAAGTGTATTTTGAGCAATGTTATCAATTGATTTAAATCACAAAATATAAGACATATGTAGAGTAAAGTGCACAATAAAACACAAGTATATTACTTTCACACACTTTTAATGCACATAATTTATTTAACAAAGTGGTGTAATAACCAAGGTTTGCACAATATACTTTACTATTCTTTTCAAGGTGCTCAACCTCACAATGCTTATGAAGACATATCAGGAGGTTCAAGTAGTGCTTGGTGGAGTTATATTTGTCTATTTTTGTTTACTTTTGTGAGACAACATTCTCCGAATACACTTGTTTTGCAAACCCAACATAATAAATTTGTAAACCACTTTTCTTAATTTTTAAGTGCAATTCAAATGAAGTGTAGATAATAAACTTATGCAAATTTTAATTCATTGTACAATTACAATACACAAGCAAGCATTTTTAGATTTAAACACACATGTACATTACCAAACATAAGTGAGTATAAAAGTATCATTATCAATCACAATACATTTACTCATACTTAGAGGCATGCTAAGCTTGGTTCTACACATTTTTAAATACAATTGATGCACTTTAAATAGATATATCAAAGCATGATAAACACAACAATGTTCATAGTAATATGAAGAAACAAGTTTTAATATTGTAAATAATTCTAAATAATAGAATTCATACATGCTTGATATTAGCAATAAAGATCATACAGTTTTTTGTTGTTTGAAAAATTTTAATGAAAGAGAAACAGAAAAACACAAAAACTAAGTAGTACATATAAACTAACACATTTTTATAGATTTTTAGAAATTTTGAAAACAGAAAAATCAAATACCCATGCTAGCGCCGACGCTGAAAACAGTAAGTGATTTTTTGAGAATTTTAAATTTTCATTTTTTGATCATGATTAAGAGTCCTTAGAGTAGTCTTATGTAGAAATTTTGTAATTTATGGAGATATCTTGATTGCTCAAATTGCATAAAACTATAGCATTTTTCAAATAACTTATCCTAAAATGTCTAAGACTCCTAATTCCAACCTTAACATTTGAAACCTTGCATCGGGAAGAGGTTTAGTGAATATATCAGCAAGTTGAGAGTCCGTGCCAATGAAACTTATCCTAACATTTTCCTTTTTAATGTGATCCCTTATGAAATGATGACGTACATCTATATGTTTGGATCTAGAATGATGTACCAGATTATTTGTAAGATCAATAACACTTTTGTTGTCACATTTTAATTCAATATGTTTTAGATGAAAACCAAAGTCCTCTAGAGTTTAGCTCATCCATAGTACTTGTGCACAACAACTCCCTAATGTAATGTATTCGGCCTCCATGGTGGAGAGTGCAACTGAATTTTGTTTTCTACTAGACCATGCAACTAATGAAGGTCTTAGAAAATGACAAGTACCACTAGTGCTTTTTCTATCAAGTGAGCATCCGGCGTCGTCTGAATCAGAGTAGTCATGAAGTGTAAATGAATTGTTGTGCGGGTACCATAATCCTAATCTAGATGACCCAATTAGATATCTAAAAATATGTTTTACCGCTTTTAAATGAGATTCTTTTGGATTGACTTGAAATTGAGCACATAAGCATACGACAAACATAATATCGGGTCTAGTTGCACTTAGATAAAGTAGTGATCCTATCATACTCCTATATAAAGTTTGTTCTATAGAAATTCCCGATTCATCTTTTCCTAATTTTAGTGATGCACTCATAGGAGTAGAAGCTTGTTTAAGATTTTTAAACCCAAAGCGTTTAAACATATCAAAGACATATTTAGTTTGACATATAAAAATACCATAATTTCTTTGTGATATTTGAAAACCAAGGAAATAAGAAAGTTCTCCTACTAGACTCATTTCAAATTCATTTTTCATCACTAAAATAACTTCATTACACAACTCTTCATTAGTAGATCCAAAAATAATATCATCAACATATATTTGTAAAATAATCATATCATCATTGTTGTGCTTAATGAAGAGAGTATTATTCGCACTTCCCATAATATAACCGTGCTTTAATAAAAATGATGTAAGTCTTTCATACTATGCACGGGGCGCTTGTTTTAAACCATAAAGTGCTTTTTCTAGTTTATAAACATGATTTGGAAATTTTTCACTAATAAAATCGGGGGGTTGTTCAACATAAACTTCTTCTTTTATAAACCCGTTTAGAAAAGTACTTTTCACATCCATTTGAAATAGTTTTATTCTTTTAAAGCTTGCAAATGCTAGAAAATTCTTATAGACTCTAATCTAGCAACAAGTGCAAAAGATTCATCAAAATCTATCCCCTCGATTTGTGAATATCCTTGTGCTATTAAGCGTGCCTTATTTCTAATGATTCTAGACTCATCATCTAATTTATTTTTATAAATCCATTTTACACCTACAATCGGGTGATAAGATGGTCTTTCTACTAATTTCCAAACATTATGTCGCTCAAATTGTTCTAACTCTTCATTCATAGCCAACAACCAAAATTCATCATTTAAAGCGGTTGAAACATTTTTTGGTTCAATTTCGGAAACAAAACAAATATTTGAATAAGATTCATGAAGAGAAGAGCGAGTTCTTACCCTGATGGATGGTTCACCAATTATTAATTCCCGTGGATGATCCATTGTGAATTTCAAGGCACTTGGAGGTACATATTCATCTTCCTTGGCCTCCTTTTCTTCTTCTTTGGAAGGTTCCTCGTCACCATGCTCCAAACGTGGTAAGTGATCATCCTCTTTGCCTGCGAAAAGTCTTTCTATACAAGGAACTAGTTCATCAAATTTCACATTAATTGATTCTTCAACTTTTCTAGTTCTTTTATTAAAAATTCTATAAGCTTTACTATTTGAAGAATATCCAAGAAAAGTTCTTTCATCACATTTTCATCAAACTTTCCCAAGCTTTCTTTAGTATTTAAAATGAAACATTTACAACCAAAAACTTTGAAGTAAGATACGTTAGGCTTCTTTTGA
This sequence comes from Dactylorhiza incarnata, assembly GCA_033032865.1. Classification (NCBI taxonomy): domain Eukaryota; kingdom Viridiplantae; phylum Streptophyta; class Magnoliopsida; order Asparagales; family Orchidaceae; genus Dactylorhiza; species Dactylorhiza incarnata. The sequence continues at coordinate 13,388,135 of JAWHQI010000015.1, forward strand.
AAATAGAGTTCATATGGTGTGAGATTAAGAGATGGGCGAAGCATGATTCTATTTATAACATAACATGATGTATTTACGGCTTCGGCCCAAAAGGACTTAGGCAATTTATATTCACATAACATAGTGTGTGCTAGTTCTTGAAGTGTCCTATTCTTTCTTTCTACAACACCATTTTGTTGTGGTGTGCGTGGTGCGGAGAATTCATGTTTTATGCCTAACATATCACAAAAAGACGTGAATTTATCATTTTTAAATTCTCCTCCATGATTCGAGCGAATGCATTTAATTTTTAAATCACTTCCATTTTGAATACGAGTACATAATTTTGAAAATTCGCTAAATGCATCGGATTTGGATGAGAGAAATAGTCCAACAATATCTTGAAAAATCATCTATTAAAACATATGTATATAATCTACCACCAAGACTTGCGGTGCTAACGGGACCAAAAAGATCCATATGAATTAATTGCAAGGGTCTTGAAGTAGAAATAATATTTTTACTTTTGAAAGTGGATTTTGTAATCTTACCTTTTTGACAAGGTGAACATAGTGAAGGTAAATTCCCATTTAATCTAGGAAATCCTGTAATTAAATCTCTTTTGACAAGTTTTACAATAAGTTTTGTCCTAGCATGTCCTAGCCTTCTATGCCAAAGTTCTAATTCATCATTTTTAGTGATAAAACATTTTATAAATGATTTAGAAAGATCATGAAAAGAAACTATATAAACATTATGTATTCTTGGTGCAGTTATTAAAATATCTTTTGTAGTAGGATTAGATATTTTGCATAGATTAGTGGAAGATTCAAATAAAACATCTAATCCATTATCGCATAATTGACTAATAGAAATAAGATAGTGTTTTAGCCCTTTCACATAAAGAACATTAGATATAGTAAAGGATTCGTTACCAACTGTACCAATACCCATGATCCTTCCTTTTTCGTTATCACCAAATGTCACGATCCCTCCCTTCTTCTTTTCTAGGCTAAGGAACTTTGCTTTATTGCCCGTCATGTGCTTGGAGCATCCCGAATCCAAGTACCAGACATCTTTAATTTCCTTAGCCTGCCTGCACATCTAGAAAGAAGATGAGAGTAAAGATCAGGATACCCAAGTGGTACCACCCATAGAATAAGTGGAAGCCTTAGGTACCCAGATTTGCTTTAAAGTAGTTTGTTTAATTTCCTGCAAGAACTAGACGTGTGACCAAACCTATAATAGTTTGCACACGTAATAAAGGGGGTTGAGACCCTTTTCTGGAATATTTTCTTGTTGGAAGGAATCAATTTTGCAGAGGAAACAGATTTTGAAAAAGAAAATTCAGGCTTCTTGTATGAGGTGCTAGCGCTGGGCGGTAGCCCTCACCTCGATATCCGAGCCCAAATTTTCCAGACCAGTGGCACTGGTTCCCTAAAATCATTTCCAGTGATTTTTGGCCTATTCCAAAATTTTTAATGGCCATGGTGAGATCATGAACTTGTGCTTTAAGTGATAAGTTTTCTTTCACAAGCATGACACACCTATTTTCAAAACTTTTTTTTATTATTTTTTACTTGCACAAGAGAGGCTTCCAATTTCCTTTCTAATTCCCCCTTCTCTTTTGTAAGAATTTTTCCATGAGAGAGGGCTTTAGAAAGAGAATCTTCTATATCATTTGCCATCTTAATGAAGTGATCACACTCTTGGCAAGAGACCTTTCTTTTTTCTAAGACAATTAATTTTTTGGAAAGCTTTTGATTTTCTTTAATTAAGGATTCATTTTCCCGATTTAATAAAATACTATCTTTAATATTTTCATCAAAAGCTTTGCAAGTTTCAAGAAATTTATTGAAAAGTTCATCATAAGTGGGAGGAGTTACCTCAGTGTCGCTAAGAACACTGGCGTCGTCGTCGTCATTTCCATGTCCCATGAGGCACATGTTTGCTTCCTCATCTTCGCTTGATGAAGACCCGCTTGATCCTTCGGAGGAGGAGTCATCCCAAGTTTTAGCTTTTAGCACCTTCCACTTTTCCTTCCCTTTGTGCTGCTTTTCCTTTTTCTCCTTCAAAAACTTTGGGCACTGGCTTCGAATATGCCCAGTCTTCCTGCAATGATAGCATTCCGGTGGCGATCTTTCTTCTTCATCGTCACTCTCCTTTTCCTTCATCGAAGATGACCCTTTCCATCTTCCTTCCTTTTGGAAATATTTCCGGAAGGTGTTTCTCCTTTCCGGATTTCTCATGAACTTTCGAAAGTTCTTTACCAAAAGGCTTTCTTCATCTTCATCCTCATCCTCTTGACACTCCTTCTTTGACTTTAGTGCCAACGCCTTCTTCTTTGGCTCCTTGTTGTATTCATCGTGTTGGATCTTGAGTTCTACCTCATGGGTTTTGAGATTCCCAATGAGGCTCTCAACTTGGAGCGTTCTTAGATCGTGCGACTCTGAGATAGCCGTTACCTTCAGATTGAATTTTGGAGGAAGGGATCGAAGAATCTTTTGAACCAAGTCGCCGTTGGAGAAGGTCTTTCCAAGAACTTTGGAGGCATTGACGATCTTGGTGAAGCGCGTGTACATGGCATCAACATCTTCACTTTCATCCATCTGGAACTTTTCATATTCCGACTCCAGTTGGGAAAGCTTTGAATCTTTAACCTGCGATGTACCTTCATGAGTAATTTCCAAATGATTCCAAATATCATATGCAGTATTTTTGCATTTAAGTTTATCCCTATCATCCCACTTATCCTTAGGTTTTTCTAATGTTACTTCTCCAACTACAACTGTAGGAGGAGAGTATTCCTCTTCTACCATATTCCAAACCTCAATATGTAGGGTCATAAGAAAACACCTCATCCTATTTTTCCAATAATTATAATCTGACCCTGTAAACAGTGGAGGTCTACTAATTCCCTGTCCCTCGAAAAAAGCGAGATCATAAGACGCCATTATTCCTGATTTTTTAAACCGTTTGGAATAACCTACCTCTGATACCACTTGTTGGATCGATAAGCGCCCTTAGAGGGGGGGGGGGGGGGGGGGGGGGGGGGTGGTGAATAAGGGAATAAAAATCTTTTTGTAATATTAAGCAATTTATTAAATTGTTTTAAAGTGAACAAGAGAGCAAAATAACAATTTAGCAAAAAGTAATTTCCAATAATAAAATTTACGCCAAATGAGAGAAATCAAGTAAAAACAAATAGAGACATGATTGTATTATATGAATAAGTGTTTACATAAATTTGATTTCAATATCGCTAGAAATCGGAGGTGTACAAATATTAATAACTTTTCCATTTCTATACCGAATTGTATCCCCACAAACTGGTTGGCTTTAGCCAATCCTTCCCCGGATATGGCCTCAAGCCGCTCTAGCCAATCCTTCCCCAGATATGGCCTCGAGCACCCCTAGATCTAATCTCCTAGACCTAGTCGCCAACTCATGCGGCCAATTACCCCCTAACCCGCGCAAGGACCTAGTCGCCAACACAAGACGATTTTACTACAAAAATTAAAATAAAGAAATAAAGTAAATAACAATAACTCCTTCTATGAGATTTCTGAAGTTGAGGATGAAGGATCGCTATAACATACGTGAGGTTGAATCGATCGTTCTTCGGATGCAGCGTGGGGGCTTCCTTCTCCAGAAATCTTCTTTGGCTTTGAGTGGGAGATGAACTTTCGGCAGAGTAACAACTCTGGAATTTTGGCACAAGTAATCTCTCTGGAAGTTCTTAACAAAGCGAGAGAGAAGCCATCAATTTATTGACTTTATCGCTAGCACCTGCGGTAGCTCCTAACGCCTGTGGTATCGTTCGTGTGGAGGCGGTTACGAAACTGTCGGCGGCGTGGCGTTGTGCACGAACTTGAGCTACCGCCAGGCGGTAGCGCTAGCGCTGGCGGTAGCGCTAGCGCCTGCGGTAACCCCTAGCGCTGGCGGTAGTGCTTAAATTCAGGTTGTTGGTTCCAAGCTGCTTTCTACCTGTGGAGTATTGCACCTATAGTTCCTGCACACTATAAACACACGACAAGCAAGATCAAATACAATTTGGGATTTGTTATTCTCAAACAAAGGTATGTGACACACATGTCCAACACTTTCCTCCTTCGAGCAGTAGAGATCCTCAAAGACACCTTCGAACATCTCCTTCACCTTCGAAGAATCCTTCGAAGATCTTCGAGCATCTTCGAGCGCCTTCGAAGATCTCATTCGCCTTCGAAGAATCCTTCGAAGATCTCCGAGCATCTTCGAAGATCATCGAGCGTCTTCGAAGATCTTCGAGCATCTTCGAAGATCTTCGAGCATCTTCGAAGATCTTCGAGCGCCTTCGAAGATCTTAGAGCATCTTCAAAGATCTTCTAGCACCTTGAAGATCCTACGAAGGCGTTCTTCCTCCTTCGAGCGAGTGTTCCGCTCCAAATGTGCCTCCATGCGCTGCGCTCTCAAGACCTCTCCAAGTGCGCCTCCGTGTGGTGTGCTCTCAAGATCGCTCCAAGCGCGCCTCTGTGCACTCCGCTCTCAAGACCGCTCCAAGCGTGCCTCCGTGCTCTCCGCTCTCAAGACCGCTCCAAGTGCGCCTCCGTACACTCTGCTCTCAAGGCCACTCCAAGCGCTGCTCCGTGCGATCCTCTCTCAAGACCTCTCCAAGCGCGCCTCCGTGCGCTCCGCGCTCAATACCGCTCCAAGCGCGCTTTCGTGCGCTTCGTTCTCAAGACTGCTCCAAGTGCGCCCCCGTGCGCTCCGCACTCAAGAATGCTCCAAGCGCGCCTCTATGCGCTCCACTCTCAAGACCGCTGCAAGCATGCCTCCACACGCTCTACTCTCAAGAACGCTCTAAGCGCCTCTGTGCGCTCCGCTCTCAAGACCGCTCCAAGCGCGCCTCCGTGCGCTTCGCTCTCAAAACCGCTCCAAGCGCGCCTCCGTGCGCTCCGCTCTCAAGATCGCTCCAAGCGCGCCTCCGTATGCTCCGCTCTCAAGACCGCTCCAAGAGTGCCTCCGCGCGCTCCGCTCTCAAGACCGCTCCAAGCGCGTCTCCGCGCGCTTTGCTCTCAAACCTCTCCAATCGCACCCCCGTGTACTCAGCAACAAGCACTCCGTGCACTCAAGAACGAGTGCTCCAGCCACCAACCAGATCTTCACTCCAGACTCCTCTCACACAGCAGGAGACAAGCCGAAGAGACAAAGGCGCGCAAAGCACACAAATCCAACCTTCATGCAGCAGTCGAAGACTCCAGAGTGCTTAGAGCGCAGCATTCCCTTCTGCAGCATGCAAAAGACTTAGCTCCTTGAGTAGTGGTCTGTCACCATCCGAGCACCTCTCTCTCTCCCAACAATTGTAAAGAGGAGCAACCTGTCGCCCTCGCCTTCTCTTAACAGGCTCTGTACAACGTCAGTAAATTGTGAAGATTGGTCGGCACAGCTTTGACCACGTGATTTTTCAGCCCTTTCCGGGGTTTTTCGCGGTAAAAAGGGTCCCTTGCCAACAGTCTCTTTCCTCTGTGACTAATTGCGCGCTCGACCGCTCCCGGGCTAAGGCGATCCAGTCTCGATCGGTTTCAGGAGCCTCGAGTGAGCCGCAACAGTTTGGCGTTGTATGGGGAATGTGTTCCCAGCATTCCCAGAAGATTCTGAAGACAGTATCCCCTTCACAATGATACTCGAAGACTGACAACAATGACAAGAAGAGCTACCTGTGCTACCAAAAGATTAGCCCCTGGGGGAACGTCAATCCAGTTCCCTCCCACTCACATGGCAACACGCCTCTCGCAGAAGAGACCGAAAACACACCCATCGCAACAATGGAAGAACATTTTCGCCAAGTAGAAGAGAACTTTGCACTCCTAAGGAACGGAGGATCGCTAGGGGTCCATGATCCAGCCCCCGAGCAAGGCAATTCGCCTCAGCCAGCTCTAAGTCGCCCTCCGACCGAACACCACCACACAGAAGCATCATGCTTCAGACTTGTAGGCCAAAGACTCACTCACGAAGAGATTCACGACATAATCGCCGAAGAATGAGAACAAGCCGGGCAGCGCGCCGCTTTGGCTCCCCGCCCTCATCATCACCACTCACCGTTAATGCCCGAGGTCCTGGCGCATCCAATTCCGCATGATTTCAAGCTCCCGAACATTGAGACCTTCGACGGTATGAATGGCCTATCAGAGCGTGTCGATCATTTCGCCATCGTCATGAGGATCTACAACGCCCCTGACCAGCTGATGTGTCAGGTGTTCCCAGCCACGCTGAAGGGCCAAGCAAGGGCATGGTTCTATTCCCTCCAGGAAGGAGCCGTTAACAATTTCATGGAGCTAACCCAACAGTTCCTGGATCAGTTTATCGCCAACGACCGAATAGGTAAAGACCCCTCCCACCTTTCAGGGATCCGTCAGAATAAGGGAGAAACCCTTAAGGACTTTTTTCGCCGCTTCACGTCTGAAGCATGCTAGATTCCAGGAATCATCCCTGAGCTACTGCGTGGCTTCCTCCTGTGAGGGCTCCGCCCTCGCAGCTTCTACTCAGCACTGGTGCGGGAAACAACTTCCAGCTACCCAGACCATATTCACCGCGTTGAAGCCCAAATAGCTGCGGGCAAAGCAATAGATACTCATTGACAACAATTTGATGGCAGTCTAAAAAGAAAGAGAGAACAAGACCCACCAACGATACCAAAGAGGAACGACAGGCCTCGCGACGACTCCCGTCAAGCCAGGGGGCAACACCGGCGTCAAACCTTCACCCCAATCAATACCTCGCGAACGGAAGTATTGCTGGCCATCCATGATCATCCCTCTCTTAAGAGGCCAAGGGCTCTCACACTAAACTATGGAGATCAATCCAAGTACTGTGACTACCGTCGAGGTCACGGGCATAAAACATAAGATTGTGCACGACTGAACGCAGAAATCAAACGTTTCGTTCGGCTGGGACTCCTTGGAAAATTTCTCCAAACCAAGGACCCTAAATCAATAGGTCAAGAATGACCCAGCAGGGGAGCAATCCCCAGGGCGACCATCCCAAAGAAGAGATGGTTCTCTACTCGTGGAATGTCCAGGGCATCCGACATATATACTTGTATCTCATGTTTTTAGCATCTATGTAAATAAGTCACGAGTTTCTTGCCATGTATACAAATAACCAATGCCATTTTCAATTTCCCTATTTGCCCCACGACAGAGTGTTCAGATCTCCTAACATGGGACTCCGGCCTCTCCCAGAATAGAGTGTTCGAATCTCTCAACAAGGGACTCCGACCTCTCCCAGAACAAGTGTTCGGATCTCCCAACAAGGGACTCCGACCTCTCCCAAAATAGAGTGTTTGGATCTCCCAAAAAGGGATTCTGGCCTCTCCCAGAATCGAGTGTTCGGATCTCCCAACAAGGGACTCCGGCCTCTCCCAGAACAGAGTGTTCGGATCTCCCAACAAGAGACTACGACCTCTCCCAGAACAGAGTGTTCGGATCTCCCAACAAGGGACTCCGACCTCTTCCAGAACAGAGTGTTCGGATCTCCCAACAAGGGACTCCGACCTCTCCCAGAACAGAGTGTTCGAATCTCCCAACAAGGGACTCCAGCCTCTCCCAAAACAGAGTGTTCAGATCTCCCAACAAGGGACTCTGACTTCTCCCAAAATAGAGTGTTAAGATCTCCCAACAAGGGACTCTGACCTCTAAGAGTGTTCGGATCTCCCAACAAGGGACTCCAGCCTCTAAGAAAATAGAGTGTTCGGATCTCCCAACAAGGGACTCCAGCCTCTCCCAGAACAGAGTGTTCGGATCTCTCAATAAGGGACTCCGGCCTCTCCCAAAACAGAGTGTTCGGATCTCCCAACAAGGGAATCCGACCTCTCCCAGAACAGAGTGTTCAGATCTCTCAACAAGGGACTCCTACCTCTCCCAAAATAGAGTGTTCAGATCTCCCAACAAGGGACTCAGACTCTCCCAAAACATAGTGTTTGGATCTCCCAACAAGGACTCCGGCCTCTCCCAGAACAGAGTGTTCGGATCTCTCAATAAGGGACTCTGGCCTCTCCCAAAACATAGTGTGCGGATCTCCCAACAAGAGACTCCAACATCTCCCAAAGTAGAGTGTTCGGATCTCGCAACAAGGGACTCTGGCACCTCCACCACACCATTCACCTCCGACATTGCTACCATGGGTTGTTTGCCCACACGAATTCAACACGCACGCTAGGAAGAAAAATTCCCGTACTCTTGTAAGAGTGTCGGACTCTGGGAATTTGGGGGGCAAATGATAGGTACCCCATAATCCGGGTTGCGAATAGCCAAAGCACCTACCTCATTTGGTGGAGGAAATGAGGTTGACCAATGTAAACTACAATAGCCCCGTAACTACCTAGTATGGGGGTGCAAATAGTAAAATTCCCCATCATGGGGTGCAAATAGTAAAATCCCCCATCATGTGGTGCAAATAGTAAAATCCCCCATCATGGAGTGCAAATAGTAAAATCCTCCAACATATGGGTGTAAATAGTAAAATTCTCCAACATCGGGGTGCAAATAGTAAAATCCTCCAACATAGGTGCAAATAGTAAAATCATGCAATACGGTCTGCGTATAACAAATAATATGGTTATGGTCTGCGTATAACAAATAATATGGTTATGGTGTGCGCATAACCATACCCGCCATATGAATACATATCACCACAAAACTATACAAACTGATGTGCGTGTGGCCATATTCATAATGAGTGTGTGTATAACACATAAATTGGTTATGGTGTGTGTATAACACATAATTTGGTTATGGTGTGCGGGTAGCCGCATAACCACCATAACCACCCTAACCACCGATTTAATTACGGAAGTGCTACCCACAAAGACTATAAATAAGACCTAGTGCCCTCCTTCATTTCCATATTTTGTCCCTACCCTCCTTTCCTCTTCGAGCAATAGAGATCCTCAAAGACACCTTCGAACATCTCCTTCGCCTTCGAAGATCTTCGAGCATCTTCGAAGATCGAGCGCCTTCGAAGATCTCATTCGCCTTCGAAGATCTTCGAGCGCCTTCGATGATCTTCGAGCGCCTTCGAAGATCTTCGAGCTCCTTCGAAGATCTTCGAGCGCCTTCGAAGATCTCCTTCCCCTTCGAAGAATCCTTCGAAGATCTTCGAGCATCTTCGAAGATCTTCGAGCGTCTTCGAAGATCTTCGAGCACTTTGAAGATCCTATGAAGATGTTCATCCTCCTTCGAGCGAGCGTTCCGCTCCAAGTGCGCCTCCGTGCGCTCCGCTCTCAATACCGCTCCAAGCGCGCCTCCGTGCGCTCCGCTCTCAAGACTGCTCCAAGCGCGCCTTCGTGCGCTCCGCTCTCAAGACCGCTTCGCGCGCTCCTTTCTCAAGACCGCTCCAAGAGATCCTCCGTGTGCTCCGCGCTCAAGACCGCTCCAAGATCGCTTTCGTGCGCTCCTCTCTCAAGTCCGCTCCAAGCGCGCCTCCGTGCGCTCCACTCTCAAGACCGCTCCAAGCGCGCCTCCGTGCGCTCCACTCTCAAGATCGCTCCAATCGCGCCTTAGTGCGCTTCACTCTCACGACCGCTCCAAGCGCCTATGTGCGCTCCGCTTTTAAGACTGCACCAAGCGCGCCTCTGCGCACTTTTCTCTCAAGACCACTCCAAGCGCGCCTCCGTGCGCTCCACTCTCAAGATTGCTCCAAGCGCGCCTCAGTGCGATCCTCTCTTTAGACCGCTCCAAGCACGCCTATGTGCGCTCCGCTCTCAAGATCTCTCCAAGCGCACCTCCGTGCGCTTCACTCTCAAGATTGCTCCAAGCGCACCCCCGTGTTCTCAGCAACAAGCACTCCGCATACTCAAGCACTCCAGCCACCAACAAGATCATCACTCCAGACTCCTCTCACGCAGTAAGAGACAAGCCGTAGAGACAATGGAGCACAGAGCATACCAATCCAACCTTCAAGTAACAAGAGACAAGCCGCAGAGACAAAGGCGCACAGAGCACACCATTCCAACTTTCAAGCAGCAGTCGAAGACTCTAGAGCACTCAGAGTGCAACATTCCGTTCTGCAGCATGCAAAAGACATAGCTCCTTGAGCGGTGGTCTGTTACCATCCAAGCACCTCTCTCTCTCCCAACAATTGTAACGAGGAGAGGCATGTCGCCCTCGCCTTCTCTTAAAAGCCTATGTACTATGCCAGTAAATAGTGAAATTTGGTCGGCACAGCTCCGACCACATGGTTTTTCACCCCTTTTCAGGGTTTTCTACGGTAAAAAGGGTCCCTTGCCAATCGTCTCTTTCCTCTATGACTGATTGCGTGCTCGACCGCTCCCGGGCTATGACAGTCCAATCTTGACCGGTTTTAGGAGCCTCGAGTGAGCCGCAACAACATCCATGCACAAAAAGCATCGCCATTTACTTCAAGGGGGTATTTTTATGCATGGATGTTATGAAATATAAACTAATATGTGAGGTTTTTGTAATTTAAAAAATAAGAGGTGTGCAACCTATAATTATGCTAACTTGCGGGAGAAGTTTTGGTGTGTGTGTGTATACACACACAAACACGCACACGCGGACGCGCACGCAGACGCGCACGCGCATGCGGATCCCAGGAGGGATAGTGTGCAGCCATGCTTTGGCTTTATCCCGAAGAGAAAACGGGAACAACCTGAGCTTAACCAAATCGTCGGTGATCCCAGCGTAGCGGAATGTGCCGCAGATATCTGAGAATTCAGCAAGATGTAGATGAGGGTCTTCACTTTGCAACCCTGAGAACTGGGTGTTATTTCGAATCATATTCAAGATCGTCGGCTTGATCTCGAATTGGTTATTAACAATCACCGGGCCAAACCCTGGATAAATACTTCCCACCGTAGGGGTAGTGAAGTCACACATCGTTCGCGCGCGAAGGCGGACCTCTTCCTGTTCATCAGGAATTCGACCACCTTGACCATTAACAACGTGGCCCATAACATCAATTCTTTCTCTTTCCCTTGCAGCCTTTTCATGTAAACGAGCTCTCCTTGCCCGTTCAGTCTCAAGATTAGCATCTTGAATGTCTTCTGAAATTTGTCCTTCCATAACACAAAAAAAAAACAAAAGCAATCAAAAGAAAACACACGCTCACAACTATTTTCCTGTTAAAGAAAACACACGACAGCTGCACTCCCCGACAACGACGCCAAAAACTTGATGCACTAAATGACAAGTGCACCGGTCGCTCAAGTAATAAAAATGGGAGCAAGTCCCCAAGTATCGATCTCTCGATGAGTGCAGGTAGGGCGCGCGAATTCTCTATTCAAGAAAATAACTGCAGGGGTGAAACGAAACGACATGGGGGTTTGTGATTTTGTTTTTTATGCTACAAACAGGAAATAAAATGCGGGTCGCCATCACTGCGTCGCTCGGATGGATTACCCAAATGGGTAATGGAGCAGATGAAAGAACAATGAGGGTCACAATCACCTCTTCACCAAGCACGCTCCTAGCAATAACCAGGACGACGCAAACACACAACTCACAGCAGGGAAGAAATAAACTCAGCGCATCACAGATGTAAAAACCACCAACATAAGCAAAATGCATGATTAACATTTAGGGCAACGTCAAGGTTTTTACACATTGTTCCAACACATCAAAACACAATATCAGCACTAAAATAACAAGAAGGGGGAAGAACTACAACCAAGCATATGAAGGCTTGTCGGGATTCGTGGCCGCACACAAGGGTTGTCGGTCCTTGTCCGAGCTCGGTCCACAGTTGACGTCCGGGGTACGGAGAGGAGTTGTCAGTTCCCTCTAATGAGCTCGTCTTCTTCGCTGGTATTTGCTGGTAGTAGTCTTGCCGGAGACTTCCCTAAATGCAACACAAAATGGCTGGAAATGGAGCTTGAGAGATGGCAATAATGGTGGTGATCGGAGACGAAGCTTTAGCGAGAGTTCTACAGAGAAATGGTGGCCGAAGCTTCTCTCCCAAGGTGGAGCATAGTAGAGGGCCAAAAATGGCGCTCTCTAACTCCTCCCAACGACTGCCGCTTGAAAAGAACGAAAAAGAAGATCCCTAGGTTGGATCATCATGCACGCTTAAATAGGGGGCATTAAAATAAGAAACGCACGACCAAGACGCGCGACCGTGCATTTTGGACCTTGCGATTTATAAAGATAAACAGCGCCTGGAGCTACAGGAAGATCGTGCATTTTTGTTCACGCACGAGCGGAATGCTCGTGCGCGACCAAAAATGCATGGGGTGAGGCAGGCCTCGGATTTTGCCAACATCCAGGTAGGTCGTGCGATTTCCTTCACGCACAATTGGAGTCAATCGTTCGTCAAGGAAAATGCACGATGAACATCATCACAAGCAGCTATGGGTAAATCACACGATCGCTTTGATCGTGCGTTAACAATAATCGCATGGTCGTGCGATTTACCCAGATTGCAATGCTCAGCTCAAGAGTAAAGTCCACCTGCACACAATCAAAACCCCAGCACTAATCCATAGAATATAGCACCAGCCACAGGGCTAACACCCAACTAAACAGCAAGACATGCATAGGGAACCCTCAGAGGCATACCCCCAACACAAAATGTGCAATTGCACACCCCACTAGGTGAAGAGAGTGCACTATATGTAAAGTGATGAAAAGAGCAGATATGAACGTTTTAACGTTAAAAGTGTAGTGCACGAGTGAGGAAACATACCTAAATGAGTCTTAAAACCCCTATATAATTGGGACTCATCAATGCACGGGAGGTTAGATGAGTGAGGGGGGACCCACACTCACCCAAAAGGCCAGGGATCTGGCGAGTGGTGCCTTCACGGACAACTCGCCATGTGAGACCTAGAGAATCCAGTATGCGAGAAGCCTGACTAGTGATGCCTTCACGGACCACTCACCTAGAAAGATTTAATGGTAAATTTACCTAGATACCCTTCGCGGACTGCCAATAGCCCTTTAGAACAGCGGAGTTTGGTTGTCAGCAGACCAGTTTGGGGTGCGATTAGTAAAACTAAAAGGTAGAATGAAGCTGTTTGCAGACCAGATTAGAAAACCTATAAATAGACCCTTAAGGGCACCTTGGAGGAGATCCGATCTTTTGGGCTCTCTAATCCTCTGGTTAATTTTGGTTGGCTCGTAGTGCCCTCCAAGGTGCCCAGTTGAGCATTGGTTTGGGAGGGGAAGTTCTCTAAGATCTTCAGGTGTATGGCGGGACCTCCTCGCTACAACTTTGGGTGTATTCATTTTCTTCGTTCGAACTCCTCAAGAGATCGGTTGATGGTTTCAACATTTTTGGCGCGGTGAGCATGGACCGTAGATTATATAGGAAAATCTCTAACTGAGATCCATGGCTGGAGGTGAGGAAGATAGATCTGACCCAGACCACTCGCAAACACTCGCGAGTGGGGTGATGATGGGAATGTTTGAAGACTACAAGCGGGAGGTCCTACAGACCTTGCACCTCGCATTCGCCGCCAAGAGCGAGTTCGAGACACCCGCAGTCCCGGTTTTCGCGCCCCAGCTGATAGGCGAGAATGCCCCTGGTCAGCGACCCTGGAAGGAAGCGACGACGGAAGGGAGTGGGCGAGATCTCCCTGGGCGGCAACTCTTCCCCAGCCCGGCGAGTGCTGATGTGTGTGTGATGACTCCGCGAGACCATACCACTCATCGAATAGGGGAGGGGAGCCCCTTTTGTGAGCTGATCCTCTCGGCCCCAGTTTCGGAGGGGTGTAGGGAACCAAATATATCTTACTATATAGGCAGGGATGACCTGGTACAACGTGTTCAGTGGTTCGAGGACGCCGTCTCCATCAGGCAAGTGTCAGATGCTTTCAAATGCTGATTCTTTGTCATCACCCTGAAGGAGAAAGCTCGAGACTGGTTTCACCAGCTTCACTCGAGCTCGATCTACTTCTTTGAGGATCTATGTCAGTGATTCCTTCTGAGGTTCTCGATGTCCAAGAAGAGGAAGAAGGGAGCTGAGTTCTTGTTCACAGTCAAGCAGGGTGCGGAAGAGACGCTGGAGAGTTATGTGGACAGGTTCCACGAGGAAATACTCTTGGTCACGAAGTGTCGGGGCACACCCTGATGCTAGCCTTCATCTTGGTGCTCCGCGAGGGGTTCTTCAGGTTAGAATTGAAGAGAGTGCCCCCACTTTCCTTTGAAGAGCTCATGGAGAGGGCAGAGAAGGAGATCGAAGGGGAGGCGGCGAACCTGACGTTTGCCAAATAGCTGGCCAGGTTGGCCGGTGGAGAAGCGAAGGAGCAGGGAGGAGGAAGGCAGCATGAGGTGAGGAGGAGAGATGAACTCAGAGGTCAGGGGTTCCAGGGATAGCAACAAGGCAGCGGGTACCAGGAGCCTAACAACCGGTTGACCTGGAGACCCCATGAAGGACCAGTGCAGGGTCAAGGAAGAGGATATCAAGGAGTGGGGAATTTCCATGGGGGGCAAGGGTGGATCAACCCTCCGGGGTGGAGACAGGGTCCGAGGCCACCTCCCCCTCTCAACAGCAAACCTTGGCAGTAGGCCGAGGAAGAGGTAGAGGAAGAGGAAATGGAAGAGGAGGAAGTGGAGGAGGCAGGGTGGCATTGCCCTACTGTGACTTCCACCAGGAGGAAGGTCACGCGACTGCCACCTGCTCGGAGTTTTTGGAGATGAGGAGGATGAGGGGTCCGACACATCAACAACAGCCACCGATGAGGATTGAAGAAGTGCTACCCAGAGAAGGGGAGGATAGGTGTGAGGATCGAGCTGACGTAGGAGCTCGTGGGGGATCAGAGTGATCCACAACGGTGTCGGGATTGAGGCCACTCGTAAGAAGAGCCTCAAAACGATGGTCAGGAGGAGTGTTGACCTCCCAGAACCCGCCCCCTCTGGAAAAAATCACCTTCTCGTCAGAAGAGATGCCGGATTATGAGGATCCATTCTGCGATGCCTTGGTGATCCAGACGTCCATCGAGAAGTTCACTGTCTCCCAAATCTTGTTCGACCATGGGAGTTCCGTGAATGTGATCTTCAAGAAGGCTTTCGATGCGATGTAGGTGGATGCGAAGAGAGTGCTAGCCTCGGATGGGCCATTGTTTGGTTTCTCGGGGGAGAGGAAGGAGGTCGAAGGTGGAGTCAGGCTCCACATAACTTTGGGAGGGGTCCCAAGGAACTGCCGAGTCATCATAGTCTACGCTCCGAGTAGTTATAATGCCATTTTTGGGCGTCCCTCATCAACGCCTTCTAATGCGTACCCTCTTCCCTTCATTAGTGCCTTAAGTTCCATAGAGGAGGAGTTTAGGTCTGAATTCGAGGGGATACTAAGGTGGCAAGGCAGTGCTATGTGACTGTCGTCAACACCATCTCTTGGATGGCGGAGGCTGAGGAAGTGGATAGGGAGATGAGGGGGCCGGAGGGGTCAGGAGAAGATATGGAGGGGGAAAGAGAAGCAGAGGAGGAGGTCCATATTCTGGAGGAAGAGACGGAGGCGATGTAGGAGGAGCACGCCGAGCTGATGGAGGTGGAAGTTGCGATGGAGGAGGAGGCCCTAGCCGAAGGGGAAAGGTAGGGGGTGAGTGGGAAGAGCCGTCTCGGCTTTAGTCGACATAGGAAATAGTTGAGATGGATGTCATCACCCAGGAAGGAATGGTGGAGAAGGTGCGGGTTAGCAAAGGCCTTATTCCAGGGGATAAGGAGGAGATGCTGGAGTGCATCCAGAGGAGCATGGACATCTTCGCTTGGAGCGCGACAGGCATGCTAGGAGTTGATGCAGATGTGGCCTGCCATTGACTCAACCTCGATCTAGGAACCCGCCCCATCCGTTAGAAGAGAAGGACTATCACTGAAAAGCTGAAGGAGCCAATCCGGGAAGAAGTGGAGAAGCTCCTCAAAGCAAGATTTGTATCGGAGATCCAGTATCCATCCTGGGTCTCCAATGTCGTCATGGTAAAAAAGGGTGATAGCCGCTGGAGGATGTGTATTGACCTTTCTCTTTTAAACAAAGCATGCCCTAAGGATTGTTACCCTCTGCCTCGAATCGACGTGCTGGTTGATTTAGCCGTCGATTTTTCTGTAATGAGTTTTTTAGATGCTTTTTTAGGTTATCACTAGATCGGGATGCACCCACCGGACATCAGAGATGTCTCCATCATCACAAGGGAGGGGTGCTACTGCTATAAGATGATGCCTTTTGGGCTAAAGAACGCAGGGGTGACAAATCAAATGATGATGGACCGAGTATTTCGGGTGCAGAGGGGGAGGAACTTGGAGGTGTACGTGGACGACCTCATGGTGAAGAGCAAGGACGCACTCTCTCACCTCAAGGACCTCGAGGAAACCATCGCCACTCTACACAAGTTTAATATGAGGCTGAACCCCTTAAAGTGTGTATTCAGGGCCAACAAGGGGAAGTTTCTGGGTTACCTCCTTACCCCGGCAAGGGTGGACCCTAATCCAGATAAGGTAAAGGCTATAATGGAGTTGGAATCGCCAATAAATGCCAAGGAAGTCCAACACTTAATGGGAAAGCTCGCAGGGTTGAGTAGGTTTCTCTCCCGGGTAGTGGAGAAATGCTCGTCCTTCTTCAAAGTTTTGCGAGGCAATCAAAAGTTCGAGTGGTCAAAAGAGTGCGATGAGGCTTTTCAAGCCTTAAATAGTCAACTCACCAAGGCTCCACTTCTCCAAGGGCCTGAGGAGGGGGAAGGCCTAGCCATGTATCTCGGAGTTGGGGAAGAAGCCGTGAGCTCCGTCTTGGTCTGGGAGAAGGGCAAGAAGCAACTGCCCATCTACTACGTGAGTAGAGTCTTGAAGAAGGCAGAGCTTCGATATCCGATTCTGGAAAAGCTAGCGTTCGCCCTTGTTATCTCAGCCAGGAAGCTCAGACCATATTTCCAAGCCCATTCGATCCAAGTAGTGACCGACCACACCCTCCACAAAATCTTCGAGGGGGTAGAGCATTCAGGGAGGCTTGCAAAGTGGTTAGTAGAGCTAAGTGAGTTTGACATCGCTTTTGTCCCTCAGCTATCGAAGAAGGCCCAGGTTATGGCGGACTTCCTAGCGGACTATGTGGTTGAGATGGAAGAGGAGCAAGCCCCTCGTCACGTCCCCTGGAAGTTGATAGTTGATGGAGACTCTGGTAGAAACTCTCTTGGAGGAGGGATGGTATTGGAAAGCCCCCCATGGAGTAAAGATAGAGCAAGCTATAATGATACATTTCCCCATCACCAACAACCAGGCAGAGTACGAAGCAGTGATCACTGGCTTGCATCTGGCCCAGGAGCTAGGGGTTTAGGATGTAGAGGTCCTCACAGATTCAATAGTGATAACATCACAAGTCAAGGGCGAGTTCGAGGCAAGATAATCCACACTCGTAAGGTACTTAACCAAGGTAAGGGGCCTCATCGAGATATTCAGAACCTTCTCCATCAGGCACGTACCAAGAGAAGAAAGTACCCCAACAGATCGGTTAGATATGTCTAGTCCTCGAGCCAGAGGGACCCTGACGGATATATTCCGCCCGTCGATCAAAGAGCGAGAGATGATGGATATAGAGCGACGACCCTCATGTAAGGATCCTTTTATGACCTTCCTAACAACAGGCAAGTTTCCAGAAGAGGTCCCCGATCAAAGGCACTTCAGGCACAAGTCAGCCTACTATATGTTGCATAAGGGGGACCTGTACCGAAAGACCCTCTCGGGACACTTGGGACGATGTGTATCTGAAGAGGAAGTCTCGAGGATCCTCGAGGTGGTTCACTCTGACGAGTGTGACAGTCACTCTAAAAGCAGGACGTTGGTGTCCAAGATAATGAGGCAAGGGTACTTCTGGCCGACCATGAACAAATATGAAATGAAGTTCGCCAAAAAATGTCAGAAATGCCAGCTGTTCGCCCCGCTTCAACTTTTACCGGCTCATAGGCTAAGAAGCATCACGACACCGTGTCCCTTTGCGATTTTGGGGATGGATCTGGTAGGACCTTTCCCATAGGAAAGTGGGCATAGGAGGTTTCTCCTGGTCATGTTCGACTACTTCTCTAAGTGGTTGGGGGTCACGACATTGGCCAAGGTAATCTCCCAGGTAATCCACAACTTTGTATGAGGAGAGATCATCTGCCGACATGGGATCCCTCAGGCCATAGTCATAGATAATGAGCCATAGTTTGCTAGTGAAGAGTTCATTAGCTTCTGTAGCCAACTAGCAATAGACCTCAGGTTCGCGTCTGTTCATCATCCCAGGAGCAACAAATAGGTGGAGGTGGCGAACAAGATCATATTGAACCCGCTGAAAAAGAAAGTAGAAAATTTGAAAGGGAACTGGGTGGAGCAGATCCCCTTAGTCCTATGGGCTCTAAGGATTATACCCAACACCGCCACCGGTGAGACCCTCTTCAAGCTCTCTCACGGTTGTGAGCCCGACCTTCCCGTGGAATTTGAGGTTAAGACACCACGGGTAAGGGCTGCCGAAGGAGGCGACGAAGAATGGAGAGTGGGGAATGAAGATGAACTACAGTTTTCCTTAAATATGATTAATGAGGTCCGAGATCTTGCCGTCATTCGACCAAAAGAAGTCAAGTGCCGGATGGCAAAGTATTTTGACAAACACATTAGGATCAAACAATTCGAGAAGGGGGTCCTTGTATTAAAAAAGGTCGACGCTGCCGGAAGGTCAGCTGCGGCGGGGAAGCTCAATCCCAATTGGGATCGCCCCTATGTCTTTAAAGAAGCCCTAAAATCGGGGTGATATTGCCTTCAGAATGTGGAAGGCGAGTCCATCGGTCACACATGGAGTGATGATGACCTGAAACGTTTATACCCTTGAGTTCATGTAATAAGAATGTTTACTTTCAAACTTAGTTTTCTCTTATGAATGATGTGTTAACTTGTAAGATGACAACGCTTGAAATATGGTTGGCCTCGAGCAGACCTGATTACTAGGCTTTCACCTAGCTGCCAGGGTCGTAGGCTCACTCGGTGGAAGGATGAATATAAGGTTTCAAAATGAGGTTGGCCCCGAGCAGACCCGCTGACCAGGATCTTACCTAGCTAACAGTGTCATAGGCTCACTCAGTGGAAGGATGAAAAGAAGGTTTCAAAATGAGGTTGAACCCGAGCAGACCCGCTGACCAGGATCTCACTTAGCTAAAAGGGCTGTAGGCTCACTCGATGGCAGGAGATGAAAGAAGGTTTCAAAATAAGGTTGGCCCCGAGAAGACCCGCTGACCAAGCTCTCACCTAGTTAGCAGGGTCGTAGGCTCACTCGGTGGCAGGAGATGAAAGAAGGTTTCAAAATGAGGTTGGCCCCGAGCAGACCCGCTGACCAGTCTTTCACCTAGCTGGCAGGGCCGTTGGCTCACTCGGTGGTAGGAGAAGAAAAAAGGTTTCAAAATGAGGTTGGCCCCGAGCAGACCCGCTGACTAGGATCTCACCTAGCTGGTAGGGCCTTGGGCTCACTCGGTGGCAGGATGAAAGAAAGTTTCAAAATGTGGTTGGCCCCGAGCAGACCCACTTACCAGGCTCTCACCTAGCTGGCAGGGCCATAGACTCACTTGGTGGCAAGATGAAAGAATGTTTCAAAATGATGTTGGCCCCGAGCAGACCCGCTGACCAAGCTCTCACCTAGGTTGTAGGGTCATAAGCTCACTCGATGGCAGGATAAAGGAATGTTTCAAAATGTGGTTGGCCCCGAGCAGACCTGCTGACCAGGCTCTCACCTAGGTGGTAGGTCCGTAGGCTCACTTAGTGGCAGGATGAAAGAAAGTTTCAAAATGAGGTTGGCCCCGAGTAGACCCGCTGACAAGGCTCTCACCTAGCTGGCAGGGCCATAGGCTCACTCGGTGGTAGGATGAAAGAAAGTTTCAAAATGAGGCTGGCCCCGAGCAGACCATCTAACCAGTCTTTCACTAGGTTGCAGGGCCATAGGCTCACTCGATGGTAGGATAAAGGAATGTTTCAAAATATGGTTGGCCCCGAGCAGACCCGCTGACCAGGCTCTCACAAAGCTGACAGGTCCGCAGGCTCACTCAGTGGCAGGATGAAAGAAAGTTTCAAAATGAGGTTGGCCCCGAGTAGACCAGCTGACCAGGCTCTCACCTAGCTGGCAGGGTCGTAGGCTCACTCGGTGGCAGGATAAAGGAAAGTTCCAAAATATGGTTGGCCCTGAGCAACCCCGCTGATCTGGCTCTCACCTAGCTGGCATAGCCGTAGGCTCACTCAGTGGCATGATGAAAGGAAGGTTTCATAATGTGGTTGGCCCCGAGCAAACCAGCCGACCAGGCTCTCACCTATCTGGCAGGGTCGTAGGCTCACTCAGTGGCAGGATGAAAGGAAGGTTTCAAAATTCTGTTGGCCCCGAGCAGACCCACTGACCAGGTGTAACATCCCCCAAACAGCTAGACCCCTAGGATGGTTTTGTCATGACTAGGGCATAACAAAACCATAGGAAGCTCAAAGGGAGCATAAAAGCTTAGGAAAGAAGAAGAAAACCCAAGTGGTCTGCAAATAGCAATTTTCAGATACCAAGCCTAAGGTTGGACTTTAGGGCCCCACCTTGAACCTTGACGCCACCATAGCATCCCTAACCCATTAGAGGTCTCCTTGGAGCCCTAGGGACCCATTGGGGTCAGCCTAAGAGGTCAATTTGACCAAAGTCAACCTTGTCTCAAATTAGGTCAAAATAACCTAAATTGCCCAAATTGAATCCAATCCATTTGGGCTAGGCCCAACTAAAGTGGTCCACCATCTAGTGGGCCTAGTAATTACTGAACTTACCACTTAATTTCTGTAATTGGTGATTAGGAGAGAGAAAATGGAGGTTTCCCCCAAATTTGGAGTGAGAAAGAGAGCATTCATGGAGATTGAATGCAATTGATCCTTCAATCCCTCCCCAATTGATGAGCATTCACCCCCCCTTCAATTACAAATAAATTCTGGAGTTTCTATGGCCAAGGGGGCTGGATTAAGGGGGAATTAGAAGTAACCGAAATCTTAGGATTAATGGCCATTAATGGTAGAATCAAGGTGGTGGCTCCTCCTCTCACCAAATTGATCCCTTTAAAAGCTTCAGAGGACTGAGAGGTGTGGTTTCCCCCTTTTATTTGGAGAGATTGAGCAACTTGGTGTAGAAGTTCCATGGAACCTAAAACTTTGGATCGGCCATGGAGGACCACCCAATCGGCAAGGAATCATCCCTCCATACAGGCCTGGTTCTTCATCTCTCTCTCTGTGGATAGATCTCATAAGAATGCTTGCAAGGATTGGGGCCAATTGGTCCTAAATCGGGTAGGCCAAAAGCTCCACTTTCGGAGCTTTAAATCCCGCCTCTGTATCCCTGCTCCGGCCACTTCCGGCCGGCCAACCACCTCTAATCGCCGGCCACCACCTCAACGAAGGTGGTGGTGGCATTGGTCGGCTGGGGCGGCGCTTAGGTGGCCAGGAAAACAAGGAGGAAGGCAGCCTAGGTCGGGGCAATCTCAGCCGTCGGATGGAGGTAGAAGATGACCAACAGTCATCGGTTTGCTTCAAGATCTGTGCAAGATCTTATATTAAATGTTTTAAATGTTTACGTTATTTCATTAAATTCGTCGATCGTAGTAGAAGAAATTCGTCGAACGCATTTTGGAGGTCGTCGATTTGATAGGTGAGTTCGACGAACTGAACCCAAAGTTCGTCGATCTGATAGGTGAGTTCGACGAACTGAACCCGGAGTTTGTCGATCTGATAGGTGAGTTCGACGAACTGAACCCGGAGTTCGTCGAACGGGATTAATTCGTCGAACTAAATTAATTCGCCGAACAGAATAGATTTCATCGAGAGCAGTTAGTTTTTGTCGAACGCAGATTTGTTCTGCTTTCGTCGAGCGTAGTTAGTTTTCATCGAACACAAATTTGTTCTGCTTTCGTCGAGCGCAGTTAGATTTCGTCAAACGTAGAGTCAGTTATTTAATTAAATGTTTATATGGTTTCTATCACATATTATGCAGTGATTCATTTTAATTATTAAAAATACCAGATCACCTCTGATGAAAAGTGCCCAACACGAATATTGTAGCCCTTGGTGTGTAGATTAAGTGAAAATTTGTTTCAGCCCAAAAGGAGTATTGTAGCTCCCTGTAGGGCCATTTTGGTGGGACTGGTCCCTAGTGTAGGACAACCACCATTTCTTGAATATCTTTTTAATGGTCGATGCTATGACCTTGATATTTAAAACCTAGGCTAGTTACATACACCCACACAACATACTCAAAGATGGGATTTTTAAGAGAACCTTTTTCTAAGGTTTTTGAGACAATTTCATAAAATATTAATTAATTAATTATTGAGTCAAATGACCTCCAATGCCCTCCAAATTTTGGTGGGTTCTTCTTAGGGTTATCACATGACCCTGGTGAAAATCTCAGCCCAATTGGGACTGTTTTAGTATGGAAATTTGTTAACCTAAGTTGGGTCTAATTAGGTCAAAATTAGGGCATGGTCTTTAGCTTGGGATATTGTGGTCAAATCTCCTCACCATGAGGTGAAACCTTGGCCACTGGTTTAGGATCAACTAAAACACCCCCATGAGTGAGTTGGGGTGGTGTGGAGGTGGATATGCCCTAGGACCCTAGATTTACCACTTGGGGTGCATATAGAGCTTTGTGAAGGACATGTGGTCAAAAGCTATAGAATGGTCATAGAACTTGGTGGATAAATTCATAGGGTGCAAATACGCCCTAGGTAATTTTATAAGAATTTTAGGAACAATTATTCCCTTGAAATAGGTCATAACCCCTTTAGGGAAATTCCTTATAAGAGAAATTTACATGCTTAAATGGTTTTGGATGATGATGAAACTTTGGTAGTGTCTTTATTATCATGATATACACCACTGGTAATTTTTGTGTATTTAATTGAATGATTTATCCAGTACTTCATTCACAAGACATTTATTTTGTCTTAGGCTTAAGAAAAATAATTTAGGGTCCAATACTCTTTGATAAATTGTGCAAATTGGTGATAGGACATTTCAGAGCATTAGGAAGCTCTGTGAATTTTTATATAATTTTTGGAGACTTAAATGAGTAGGCTACTTCACAACTTATCTTATTTGAGGATTTCATAAAGTATTTATTTAAGTGAGAATGATTTCCATAAATCCTGAAATTTAGTCAGTAGACTTTGCTGATGAATACAAAGGTCTAGTAAATTTTCCCTAATTTTGGTGTAAGTATTTTTGGTGGTTCCTTCATAAATCTACAAATTTGGATATAAGTCGAATATTAGAAATAGAGGATAATTCCTTACTGTAAAAATATGATTTTCTGTATTTGCTGATATTTAGTCATCATAGATTTATCATAATTTTATGGGGGTCATATCACAAGAAGATCTTATACTTCATGTTCATTTTCATACTTGACAAATGTTTGGAGAAATTAAAATAAATGCTAAATAAATAAGAAAAAAAATGATTCTCTGGATTTAGTCTTATAACATCATGATGACTCCCAGTAGTAATATTGAGTCAGTTGGATGAATATTTGGAGTACCTCCCATTATGCAACTCATATGAATCTTTTGGTCTGCGTATAGTAAAACTGTAAAACTTGAGTTATTTGTGGATCAGTAGGTGGGAATGGAAGGTAGATAGTGTACCAAGCCTAGTTGAAGAGATTGAAGGTCACCAAAAAGGGGTTTAGGTAATGAGAGTGTGCTTGGTGAGTTAAGTGTAAAGTTGTGCTCGGGATAGACGAAAGATCGTCTTTCCCGTGGGGAGTTAGAAGATTCTTAGGGTAATCCAAGTGTAAAGGTAAAAAGAAGGGTATTCTTATGGGTAGAAACCAATAACACTAAGCGTCTTGATAAAGGGAACCTTGGGGTGTCATCCCATTATAGTTCCTAGTACCGTAGCGAGCCCCTACAGGGTAATCCTCGGGAAGTCCAAGAATAAACATAAATTGTAGGGTTATGTTGTTATACAAGATTAACTTAATAATACACTCACTCACACTCCGTTATCACGGGTATATTAGTCGGTTTGGTCTTACGAGCGGTAGGCTCGGAGGTTGTAGCGGCAGACTAATTAGTCTGGTGAGCTTGTGACTCAGTAAGGTTATTGATGACGGGCAGGTTGGCCCGGGGAGCCTATGGCTCGGAGATAGATAGTAGAACATGTTTGCATGTGCACGAAGGTGGTGGGTCTTCGGTATTGGACGGTTGTTCACACCGACGTCAATACGTTGACTCGGCAAGTGTGGAATTTGCACTTAGCCATAAAAGTCTGGTGGTCCAGCCTGTAAGAGTACGTAGATGCTCCGCGGTTTTGCATTGAGGCGTACGATAAGTCTAGGTTAGGTAGTGTGAATACCAACCTAGAGGTGGGCGAGGCCCAACCCACCGCTTTCATTTGCCACTACGGGAGTATCCTGGGAGTCCAGCTAGCTCCAAAAAGGGGGAACTAATTGTCTGTGCACATAGAGTCGAAGTGTGTGAGTTGCACTTGTATGAACATATCATAATATGCATAACTTTGCATGTCATGGCATAAGCATTGCATTTCAAACGCTACCCATATCGTATAAATTGGTTATGGGACTTTTTATACGATAGGCTCTGCTAAACGACCTCTTGGTTTATAGGTTTGTATGGGCATTCCTATAAGTCAATGGTTACTTTTCTATTTTATACTTGTCTTTACTTACCGTACTTTACTTGCTATTTACTATGTTTTATTTGCTGCTTCAATTATATATATAATCACATGTGTAGTGTAGAACATTTCCTGTAGACTAGATCTGTTGTCATCTGCTTTTGTTTATACCCCTTGTTGTCCTCCGCTTCATCCCTCCCGCACGGTGCCTAGGAGCCATTGGGGTGGGGTGGGGAACATAAGGCTTAGTCTTTTTGACTAACGGTCAGTGGACCTTATCATTTTAGGGGATCGAGGAGACGCAGCAACACTAGAGGCCGGTGCAGACGGAGGCAGGCCAGTCTAGTACAGGAGCTCCAGTTTCAGGATCAGTGAGTGATTAGTAGTTAGATTCCGCGAGTGATCTTGTAGTGAGGATATGATGTTCAGGCCATGAGCCCTTTATTATTGTAACTTTGTTATTTCAGTTATACCATGTGGACATTTATTATATATAACATGTGCTTGTGGCCCGGAGTAGACCCGCTAACCAGGCTCTCACCTAGCTGATACGGTCGTAGGCTCACTCGGTGGCAGGATGAAAGAAGGTTTCAAATTGAGGTTGGCCCCAAGAAGACCCTCTGACCAGGATCTCACCTAGCTGGCATGGCTGTAGGCTCACTCGGTATCAAGATGAAAGGAAGGTTTCAAAAAGAGGTTGGCCCTGAGCAGACCTGTTGACCAGGCTCTCACCTAGCTGGCAGGGCCATAGGAACACTCTGTGGAAGGATAAAGGAAAGTTTCAAAATGTCATTGGCCCCGAGCATACCCGCTGACTAGGTTTTCACCTAGCTGGTAGGGTTTTAGGCTCACTCGATGGCAGGAGATGAAAGATGGTTTTAAAATGAGGTTCGCCCTGAGTAGACCTGCTGACCAGGCTCGCACCTAGCTGGAATGAACGTAGGCTCACTCGATGGCAATTCAGGGTGAAGGCGAGATATGAAAGGAAAATTCGAGAAAGGAAAGATCGGCACAAGATAGGGATGTCTCTCAGTCTGAAGTATGCATGTGGGGTCCATCGAGAGGGGCACTCGCCTAGAGAATGCACCCGGGGTGTCAACCAAACCTTAAGGGTTGTAAGAACCATTCGGGACGAGGCGTGCTCTCAACATGGTCACGCTCTCGGCAGAATCATCGTGACCACTTAAGTCCTACAAGGGAATGGGCGTGCATGGATGGACTATGATCGTGTGGAGCACCTATGGGGCAAGAATGCCTTAGTCATGGTTCAGGATTTGGGGTCGGCGGTGCGTGAGTGCCCAAGCAATGTGCGAGTACATGAACGAGTGCGTAAGCGATGTGCGAGTACGCGAATGAGTGCGCGAGTCGTTAGTGAGTGACAACGAGTAAAGCAGAAAGTGAAAAATAAAAGGGTCTTGGTCAAACAAATACTTCATTTCATTACAAAAAGATTTCGTTTACAATACAGGGGTCTCGCCCCTGGCTTGAATTACAACAAAAACAAAGAAAGGAAAACAAAAATCCTCAGGGGAGGTCGCCGAAGTCCTCACTGGAAGACCTGCTTCTTTCGAACTTCTCATGCACTGAAGGCCATCTTCGCCCTCCGGCACGTCCAGCGGGAGGAAGAGCCCGAGCAAAATGCTGCGAGCGGTGAGCCTCTCGCCTCCATTATTCAAGAGCCCAGCATGCCTCAACACCTCCAGCGCGTGCTTCGCTGCCCCTTGAGCATTCTCCTGCATCAGCACCTCGAGCTCATAATTGGTGTAGTGATGCCAATTGCTCTCCTCCCCGGGAGGTGGCGGGGCAGCGACATCTCATAACTGTTGGTTATTGGCCTGCAACTCCTTGACTTGGTCCTTGAGGGTGGCCACTCGCACCCGCAGAATGTCGCAGTTGGTTGTGTCCTGCAAAAAAAGAAAGTGATAATGTCATGGCAAGAAAGCAAGGAAGCACGAAAGCTTAAGCCTTTATGGATGGTCGTACTTACCACTCGGATTGGGAAGATGGCGAGAAGGGATTCAGTGGCCTCCAGCTGCTGCTTCAAGGCCACAAATTTAGAGGAGGTGAGGGTGCGCATTCTCTCAACCTCGGCTAGATTCCGCACGAGGGTGATGCTGTGGCGCGAGGACATATGCGCAAGCTCGAGAGCGCGCAGCTGAGCCCGCGCCACCTCGTGCGCAAGTGTCCGGGTGGACTCAGCATCATAGACCGTGGCATCCTCTCCGCTGTAGAGCGCGAAAGAGAGGCCGTAGGCCTCGCCACTGGTGGTCTCTTGCTCTGTCCAGGATGGTAGGCGGGTGGAAATGGACGCCCGTTTGGCCTTTCGGTCCTACTAAAGCAGGGGATCGCCTACTCCATCAACGTACTTCTCGCCCAGAGCAAAGTTTTGATGCCCTCTCGCCGACGGTCTCGCAGAGGACCCCACCATCATGTCGGAGGTCCCGACCGTCGTATCCTCCGTGACCGGCGCACTCGCCCCAAAAGTCTCGGCGGCGACCGCCTTACCCTTGGAGGTTGTCTAGGGCTTGGACCGCTTGGAGGGAGAACCGAGAGCCGCGCCAGGCTTCCGCTTTTGACCCCTGGGCTTCGAGGAGCCCAGATCATTGCAACAGGCTTCAGCAGCGGACCGCGCGAGAGCCACGACAGTGTCAGGAGTTCCCTTATTTGCATTCGACGGATGTAGGGGGAGATCTTGCACTCCTGCATCAGGTGGGTTAAGTTAGAAAAAAGTAGATATTAAGATAAGCGGGAGATAGGGGTGAAGTAGTTCATCTTACCCTCTCCTAGCAGGACTGGCGAGAGTGAGTTTACGTTCTTTCGCAGGTGAACTACGTCCATGTCGTGCAGGTGAACTACGTCCATGTCGTGCCCTTGGATGAATTGGTGGAGCTTGGCCTCATTACCTCTCAACGACGGAGGCCTGTAGGTCGACTCATCCTCCTGCACCGGCGCAAGAATGGTGTTGCCGAAGCTCCTGGTGACGAAGATGAATCGTCGAACCAGTCATGGTTCTTGTTAGCGGTACCGATAATCTGTAGTGGGCTCTGGTCGAAGAAGAAGGCTACCCCACCTTTCGCCCAGAAATTGACCAGCTTACGGAAGACGGGGAGGGTGAATTCGATCCTCTCCTCGCGCAGGTAGCTTGCAAATGCTACCAGCATGGCGATGGTGTTGGGGTTTAGCTGCGCAGGAACAACGCCAAAGTAGTGAAAGGTCTGGCCAGAGAGGGAGGCGGAGCCCAACCTCGAAATGCTCCAGAGGGATGACGGGTGTGTCCGACGAGAACTGGTTGATGTAGTCACGGTTTCCATGGTGCCGCGCAATGATCCCTGGCAGGATGTACTCAGCGATCGCCGTTGTGAAATCATCTTCTGACAAATCACAAGTAGCAAAATCATGATTGGCGAATCCTTGAGCGCCCTTTCCCCTGCCATCAGGTTCGACCACCATTGTGCATGAGTTGTAGGGTCGCGCGAGAAATCTGGAGAGAATAACGAGTGCAGGTGCGAAATGGATGAAGAGAAGAAGAGGACTGGAATGAAAGTGATAAATGCGGTGGGTGGACCTGACTATTTATAGAAAAATAAAGAAATCAAGAAGATTCCTTGGCGTGGGGGTGCAGGTAGTGACCGCACTACCCCAATGCCTTGGGATTCGAGCCAACCCCACCTTCATCCCACTCGCCGGCAAGTGGCGAGGGATGCGCACAGAGTCCTCTGCAGGAAGGCGAAAGCAAGATAAAGCACAAAAAAATCATAGCATTAAACGGGACATCATTCGACAAAACATAAAAGAAATCATGCGAAACAGAAACACAGTTTCAACCTCTAAAGTACAAGATCATTTACAACATAAGGCCGATCTCTGCATTCATTACGAAAACAAATTTATTACGCGGGGTAAGGGGGAATACAGTGGGCGAGTGCTGATAGGCTCAATATTGAGTCCATTGCCATCGACCCCGACCTCGCCTCCCCATCCTCGACGGCACTCGCGGATAATAGTATGCACTTACGGTAGTGAGTTCTTGATTGACCAAGCACATTTGGTCCCTAGCCCGCGCGATGTACCTCCCGGGGGAAGTCCCCTTGCACCCGGCTCCCCGTCGCTCCATTTCTCCCACGAGTTGTGAGTTGTCCCTTTCGAGAGCGCTCAACTTGCGCTTGATGGCCGCTCGGTGTTCGTCCGTCTGGATGGCTTAGTCTCGCTACATCCAGATAAGCTTGTCGAGGACCTTCGTCACCCGCTCCTTCATCATCCTAGGGTCTACGGGATCTCCGAGAAAGTCCGAGAGGTCGCTGGGAGAAGGGGGCGGCAAGATCACCTCCTACTCAAAGTGAGAGTCCATCGACGAGGCCTCTCGATATCCTCTGGGAGTGTTAGTTAGATATTCTTATCTAGTAGTTCACGCGAGTAAGGTCGAAGCGAATGAAGCGACTAACCTGGTACATATTCTTCATCTGGGCGCTGGCGAGAGGAGCTAGGTATCCCTGCGAATGGTTGGTTGGGGGGATGAAGCGATTTCACCTTTCCAGCGCGAGAAGGCACCTGGTTGGCGATGGAAGTGGTGGCTATATCGGCGGCGGGAGAATAGTGGATAAGGTTCCTCCCGACCGAGTGCTCCGGCTCCTGTGCTGGGAGAATGGAGATGGTCTCGCGGGATGGAGAGTTGTGTGGGACCAAGGATAACCCCGTGGTTCCAAATGTGGGGGCTGCAGGAGGCAAGGTAAGAAAGAGGACAAGATGTAACAAGGTAGGCGAGAAAGAAATAAGCAGCTTACCGAGCTCCGATAGGGTTCCACCGAAAGTAGATTGAGGGCAGGACTCCTGAGACAGTGGGATGTCCTTAGAGACAGGAGGGAGCACGTCAGTATCCATCAGATGGTTCTCGAGGTCATCCCCCATCACTGGCGTCTCATGCGAGTGGTTAGATTCATTGCAATATCAATTCACCAGAATTATCGGCAAGACAAGAAAGATCAGATTACCTGGGTAAGGTTGTCAGGAGGATTGTGGGAAGGGGGCGGAGTCCTTGACGCGGACTCGGTCACCAGGGAGTCCCGCCGAACCACTTTGGCCTTTCTTTGCCGGTATGGTAAGACTGGATCCCTCTTCGACAAGAGCCAGGGGCATATCAAGCAAATTTGGAAGTGGTCTTCTCCTGCGCGGCGACGAGACGATCCAACATCTCTTGTGACAGTGGTCTCGACGATGACCTCATGACCATCATTAGAATAACGAGTGCTCAGAGGGGAAAAGAGAAAAAAGTAGTAAGTGGAAAACGGGCACTCTCAATGCTGCGGCCTGAGATGTATATATAGCAGAAGGGAGGGCCCACCAAAAGATTCCCTCCAGGTCAGCAAGCACTCACCGAATACTAGGGTTGAACTTTTCTTTCCTAGCGTATAACTCGCTCGCAAAGAGCGGGGATTGTGTACAACCCCGTATTTGTCGAGTGGGGCCCCAGGTCCCAGATGGTCAATGGGCATGCAAGGTATGTCAAGATGAGCATTCGCCCAAAACACTAGGGGATCACTCACCCAGGCCAAGGAAAGGCAGGAAAGATTTGGAGCGAGTGCACGCATCCTCTACAAAGCATTCGCCCGCTCCGGAGTGCGGATCCGCGGGAGGTCAGGCGAGTAAGGGGGGACCCCCACTCACACAGAAAGCCAGGGATCTGGAGAGTGGTGCCTTCACGGACCTCTCGCCTAGTGAGACCTAGAGAATCCAGTATGCGAGAAGCCTGACGAGTGATGCCTTCACATACCACTCGCCTAGAAGGATTTAGTGGTGAATTTACCTAGATACCCTTCGTGGTCTGCCAATAGCCCTTCAGAATAGTGGAGTTTGGCTATTAGCAGACCAGTTTGGGGTGCGATTAGTAAAACTAAAAGGAGGAATGAAGCTATTTGCAGACCAGACTAAAAAACCTATAAATAGACCCTTAAGGGCACCTTGGAGGAGATCCAATCTTTTGGGCTCTCTCCTCCTCTTGTTAATTTTGGTTGGCTCATAGTGCCCTCCAAGGTGCCCTGTTGAGCATTGGTTTGGGAGGGGAAGGTCTCTTAGATCTTCCAAGTGTGTGGCGGGACCTCCTTGTTACAACTTTGGGTCTATTCATTTTCTTCGTCAGCAGTCAAGAGTGCCAATGTGGGAGAAGTAGGTGTAAGTTATCCCCTGTGGGTTTGAACTCCTAAAGAGACCGATTGACGGTTTCAACAAACGATGTGAAATACCTATCCTATACCCCGGATCGATGAGCTTTTTGATCAGCTGGTGGGGCCTATTGGTTATCCAAGTTGGACTTGCGATCGAGGTACTATCAGCTGAGGATACATGTGGAGGATGTTCCAAAAACATCTTTTAGCTTGAGGTACGGACTATACGAGTTCACAGTTATGCCATTTGGGCTCACAAATGCCCCTTCCGCGTTCATGAGCCCGATGAACCGCGTGTTTGAGACTTACCTTGATGTATTCGTGATTGTGTTCATCGATGACATCTTGGTTTATTTGAAATCGGAGGAGGACCATACGAAGCACCTGGCTTTAGTATTGGAAAAGATGCAGGAACATCAGTTGTTTGCCAAGTACAGTAAGTGCGAGTTCAGGCTCCGACAAGTTGCGTTCTTGGGCCATGTGATTAGTGGATCAGGATTAGCTGTGGATCTTGCCAAGGTGCATGCTGTAAAGGAGTGACATCCATTAAATTCTGCAGCAGATATGCGGAGTTTCCTCGGACTTGCTGGTTACTACCGCAAGTTTGTTGAGGGATTTTCAAAGATCGCGCTCCCTCTCACGGCTTTGACCAAGAAAGGTGTGCCGTATATTTGGTCACCCAAGTGCGAGGCTGCTTTCCAAGACCTGAAGGATCGCCTTACCTCTGCACCAATCCTTGCCCTTACATATGGGAAGGAAGGATTCCAGATTTTTACTGATGCATCATACTAAGGCATGAGAGCTGTTTTGATGCAACATGGGCACATGATTGCGTACGCCTCGAGACAGCTGAAGAAACATGAGGCGAATTACCCAGTGCATGATTTAGAACGAGGAGCAGTGGTCTTTTGCCTTAAATAGTTGGAGGCACTATCTATATGGGTTCCACTACGAGATCTTTTTTGACCATAAGAATCTCAAATATATTCACACGCAGAAAGACTTGATCCTGAGACAACGACGGTGGCTGGAGTTCTTATGTGACTATGAGTTCACATTAAACTACTAACCCGGGAAGGCAAACTCATTTGCGGATGCATTGAGTAGAAAGGCACCCGCGGGAGGACCAAACTCTAGATTGATGGCCATGGAGTTGGCACAGATGCTCGAGGAGATGGAAATTACGCTTGTTTCCAGGGCTTGCCCCAAGGTTTTCAATGAGTATATAACTGCACTAAGCATAGTTTGTGACATTCGAGATCGTGTACGGGCAGAGCAAAAGAAGGATGAAACTCTGGCCCCAGTATTCCAAGCACTCGAGGATGGATCGGTTGAGGGATATACCTTGAAGGACAACCTCGTTCATCATTTCCACGATAGTGTACTTATTCCAGCAGAAGGTGGGATCCGGGAAAACATTCTGAGAGAGGCTCATTGCACTATGTACTCGGTGCACCCCGTGATCGCCATAATGTATACTATTTTGCGGAAGACTATGTTCTGGCCGAAGATGAAGAGGTATGTTACTTATTTCACAACACATTGCGAGAATTGCCAGAAGGTGAAGGCAGAGTGTAAGAGCCCTGCAGGACTATTGTAGTCACTACCCATCCCCGAGTGGAAGTTTGAAGACATTTCCATGGATTTTGTTCACAGTCTTCCCCGTTCTCGCTTCGGGAATGACTCAGTTTGGGTGACAATGGACTGACATACGAAGGTTGCCTGGTTTATCCCGATAAGGAAGGAGGCACATGTGGATGTTTTGGTGCGTCTCTTCGTGGAGCAGTTCGTCAGATACCACAGAGTGCCCAAGGTTATTGTTTCAGACCGGGGTGGTCGCTTCACTTCTAGAGAATGGAGGGCAGTGCAAGCATATTTTGGCTCAAGGTTAACTTTCAGCATCACTTTCCACCCGCAGACATATGGACAGTAGGAAAGGACTATCAGAACAATGGAGGACCTGTTGCGGTTGTGCATTTTAGATAGAGGAGAGACGTGGGAGGGACTGCTACCGTTGGTAGAATTCTCGTATAATAACAGTTATCAGGTGAGCATCGGGATG
This sequence comes from Dactylorhiza incarnata, assembly GCA_033032865.1. NCBI lineage: Eukaryota > Viridiplantae > Streptophyta > Magnoliopsida > Asparagales > Orchidaceae > Dactylorhiza > Dactylorhiza incarnata. The sequence goes on from JAWHQI010000015.1 coordinate 13,420,915, forward strand.
GCTCCCTATGTGGCACTCTTTGGTAGGAGGTGCAGAACACCCTTGTCGTGGGTCCAGGATGAGGATCCAAAGGCGTTAGGGGTGGAATACATTGATGACACCGATGTTTTGATAAGGCTGATCAGGGATCGCATGCTAGAGGCTCAGAGCCGACATGCGATGTATTATGATGCAAAGCACATGATGGTGGAATTTCAAGTGGGTGACATGGTTTTCTTGAATATTAGGCCAATGCATGGAGTGTCGCGTGTTCGTGGAAGGAAAAAAGTTCAGCCCGCGGTACTTGGGGCCTTATTCTGTCTTAGAGCGGATTGGTCTCTTGGCATATAGGATGGAGCTACCGTTGGAGTTGGAGACTTTACACGATGTTTTTCACTGTGTCCTCCCTTCTGATGGCACTAATTCATCTTGAGCAATTCGTCACCACTACTTCCAGTCTAGTGGCAACTGACAGAACTGTCCAGTTAGAGCCTGTGAGGATAGTAGACACTAAAATCCGAAAGTTGTGGTGGAAAAGTGTTCCTTTGGTAAAGGTCCTATGGTCCAATCACGGGATGCATGAGTATACTTAGGAACCTAAGGACCTTATGCAACAATGTTATCCATACTAGTTCCAGCAAGGTTTGAATGAATTCGTGTCGAACCATGTACTTTAAACACCGTAGGCCCAAACTCAAATTCGGGGACGAAATTATTTATTTATTTATAGGATTTGTAACGTCCCGATTTGCACTAGGCCCCTTGAATGCGTGATTGGTGAGTGACTCGGACTCGGGGTGCTCTGACAGCCATGCCAGGGAGACAGGGTCTGAGATTACATTACTTTCGTTACAGTCTGTGACAGATATTTTGCAGGAGCTCTTGTACCTACCTATCTTTTTTGTACTTGTTGGAATACTTTTACTTATTTGTGAATATATGGCTTATGTAGTTTTTCTATTATTGACGGGTTGACATAATGATATTGGTTTAGCCAGCAGGATATGCATCTTGTGATACCGGTTAGCCCGTGTGCTGACACTACCGCAAGGCGTCTGTTCTGAGCATAAGGCTCCCCTTGGCCGTGTCTTGTGTTCCGGGAGGGGGGTCTTAGACATTGCATGCTTGAAATATTGATAGGCTAAATGATTTTAATAATGCATGCATGGAATAATTTAATAATAGCCGACTACTTGAAACAATATTAATAATAATAATAATGGCACTTGGAGCTAATATTGCATGCATGGGGAAATGATAAAACAGGTTGCACTCATGGAAAAAATCAAAGTGGCCGCTTGCATGGGCAAATGACGACTATGGCGGGCGACATGCTTGGCCTGGTTTGCTCGGCCAATGCGACGACTTCGATAACTATTTTATTTGCACAAACGTCGGAAGTGCGATCAAAGCAATAAACCATGCGAGGGCTGCATGAGCATGTTGGGGATAATGGCGTGGCGCATGAGAACGAACTGGACAGGCTTGTAGACAATAACAAAGATGGGCGCAACTGCGACAAATTTCCTACAAAATAGAAACAAAAATAAATAAGTGATCAAAATATAAAACAAACAATTTATAAACGAAAATACTAAATATATTACTAATTTATAAAAAATATTATACTAAATTATAAATAAAAAATATGCATAATTTCTACTTATCAATTACCGGGACAGGGAAGCGACGATGTTCAATTGAACATCAATCCTTGCACTTTTATAGTGACTAACTACATCTTCACTGTTGGTACAAAAATTGCACCCCCACGACTTACACTGGAGAAAAAGGAGTAAAAAATTGTGGACGACCGGTTACTAAGGGTCTGGATCCATTGAAAAGGATATTACTAGACAACAAGACTACGAGAGGAACCTTAGGGAGGACTAAAACTGAAATCGCCTAGGCTGACACTACGATCTAGGCTCCAACCAAAAGTGTTTTTTTAGAGACCCCTAACCCTCTATTTATAGATGTGGGAGCATGTCCAAATGGGCAGATCTCGAAAATACGGGCTGCCCAGGATATAAGGAAGCTAGGATGGAGGAAAGGAGTTACCTGAGCTGCCAACAGCGGACAAGCCGCAGGTTCTAGACCGTGCGGTCTGACAGTCTCAACTAACCTTGACTGGTGAGAGCTTTAAGATTTTACTGCTAAGAATGAGGCAGGCGGTCTGAAAAATCAGAGACCGCCGTGACCGCCGAGACCAGGTGAATTTCTATTGAGCTTTTGAAATCGCGAACTTCTGGGCAAACATAATCCCCGCACATTTCGAAGTTCTAAAAAACTTCGAAAATGTTTACTTTGACCGTGAAGATCCCGATTACCCTTGATGTGACTGAAGGCTATAAAAAGGACCGCATAATCCCGTCATTCTGAACTTTTTCAAAACATGAGTTGAAAATCTGACAAGCGGTCTTAAGATTTCGAGATCATCGAGGTTGTCTTGACAATGAGTTTCATAAGGCACTTGGAGCAAAAGAAGGCTGCAATTCCGCCTGTTTTCTCGCAGAAATCTTCAGCGAAGAAGCCTAAAACAACAAAGTTAGCTGATTCTAAGAGGATACTTGAGACGGGGTGTTTAGAAATGACATTCAAGGAGACCGCTGGGACTGTTGAAAAGCCAGAGATGAAGAGACTTGATGCACCATCACAGGCAGTCTCGAATCTAGTGGACATCACAGGATCTTCTTCAGAGATGCCAGACCTTGACCTTGCTGATGTGAAGATTTCTTTTGATTCAAAGAAATCTGATAAGTAGGATTTATGCTTATTTTAATTATAGTATTTAGGTTAAATTTAATATAATTTTGTAAATATTATTTGTATTTTAGTTAAAAATCACTTCTTTTATAATTTTAGTTCTAAATATAATTGTATTGTTGTTTTGCAGATTTTTTGGAGATTTTGGTCAAATTTCATAGTACACGCCCTAGGTCATGCCCGTGACCAAGGGCGTGTAACATTAAGATCAGTCCAGGAGTTGTTGCCGCGCATTTGAGCTAGTCCACAGCAAGTCACGCCCTCGGTCACGCCCGTGACCAAGGACGTGTAAATTTAAAGATCACTTCAAGCTTTCCACGTGGACCTGTCAGCCACCGAATCCAATGTTGACCCAAGTCACGCCCGTGACCAAAGAGTCACGCCCGTGTCTTCCCGCGTGATCCCAGCTCCCTGCTGCGCCGAATTCAAGCCCACGCCGTATTGATGGAGTTGACCCCAGTCACGCCCGTGACCCATGAGTCACGCCTGTGACTTTTCGCGCGTGATCGCTTTTCGCTGCAGCGCTGCACTCAAGCCCACGCCGCATTGATGAAGCCACCCAGGTACACGCCCGTGACCAAAGTTCCACGGGCGTGTAATGTGATTTTTCGCGACACAGTCACGCAAGACCCACGCCGATGTCGCAGCCGTGCAGAACAAGTATTACACGCCCTAGGTCACGCCCGTGACCGAGGGCATGTAACCTGGAATTTTTTCCTATAAATTCAGAGGCTCCCCTCCAGCATTCCATTCCCTTCCCCCTACCCATTTGGGTTGTTCTTGTACAGTTTTCCTTATTTCTTCATGTTTTAGGTTTAGATTTAATTTCATGTAATTTTCTTATTTCCTTTTTAATGTCTTGTTTTTCTTTTCCATGCAAGTAGCTTAGCTTTATTTTCATGCAATGTAACTTAGTTTTCATTTCATGTAATGTTTTCTTTTTATGGTAATGAAATTTTAAGCTTCCTTTCATTTTTTCAAAGTCTCTTTCTTTCTCTTTATTTAGTCTTGTCTTCTTTATTTTATTTTTGTTGTTCTCTTTTTAGTTAACTTTAATTACGCTCTCTAAATCAATTTTATTTCCGATAAAATAATAGTTAGCTTTTTCGAAGTAGAAGTAATCGATAGACCCGGATTTCAATACGACCTTGATATTTTCTTTAAAATATCCTATGCTATACGCGATAAGGTATACTTGCCTTTTCGAATGAGTAGTTTGGATTACACATTAGCAAAAACTTGCAAAAACTTTCTCCCTCTCTTTTCAATTTATTTTTAGATTTCGCCGCCGCCGCCGCCGCGTTTATTTTCGTCGATATTCCGAAAAAAAGGAAAGACTATTACTCTTATCATCTCGACAGGTAGGATAATGGTTACTTCCTCGAAGTAGGATTACTCGCGAGACGCCTCGAAAGCGCCCGTCGAATTCTTATCGCATCGAGAAAGGCTTTTGCAGAACTTCAATTTTTATTATCAAGTTTTTGGCGCCGTTGCCGGGGACTTATTATTATCGATATTTTGAAAAGAGAGAGCGCTATTACTTTTATCTTTATCTTTTTTTTTGTTCTTTTATCTAAAAAAAAAAGAAAACAAAAATTATAAATTGAAAAAAAAAACATTATAAAATTAATCAAAACCCAAAAAAAAAATAAGTAACTTTTATGTTTCATCTCTTTTTATTTCGTGTTTGGTTTTATTGTTTTAAAAGTAATTCTGCAGGTGATCATGGTGGTCGTCCGTCTCCAAATCAGGGACGTACTTCTTTTTCCACTCCTTGTTCTTTTTCTTTCAAAATAAAACTCTTGTATTTTCTATTTTATTGTTCTCCATACTTAGCTTTCAACATTGGGGACAATGTTGAATTTTAAGTATGGGGGTGTATCTCCTTTTCTCCTAAATTATAAAATAGTAGAAAAATTTCCAAAAAAAAAAAAAAATTTTAAAAAAAAATCTCAAAATTCCAAAAATATTTACTGTGTGCATAGTTTATTTTCGTTTTGTAAATAGTTTATTTCCTTTTTATTGTCTTTTACAAAAAAAAATTAGCTTTTTTAAAAAAAAAAAAAATATTAGAAAACCCAAAAATATTCAAAAAAATTAGAAAATTGAAAATTTTAATTCTCGGAAAGGACGCTTTGGGCTTGAATTCCCATCATAGCCTCTAGTACCTTGCGAGCCCTTCACCGGGTAGACCTTGGGAAGTCCAAGAATTAATTTACAAACAAAAAAAATTAGGTTTATTAGTTTATGTTTAGCATTTTTAGTATTTATTTCTCATCCTAAAAAAAAATTCCAAAAAAAAGATAATATTAAAAATTTCCAAAAAAAAGATAATATTAAAAATTCCAAAAAAAAAAAAGATAATATTATTATAAAAAAAATTCCAAAAAAAAAAAAGATAATATAAAAAAAATTAGTACATAAAACTTAGAAAAAATCCCAAAAATATAATATGCCCTTACTTTGGTTCTTGTTATTTCCAAAATCAATTTTGAGTTTATTTATAAGCATTTATATTTTTGCTAATCATTTATTCTATCATGGTTTGCTAAATCTAATTTTTGATTAAGTGATTTAGTGTTAAGAAATATTTTATGATTTTAATTTGATTAGAGATATTTCTTTAGCACTTCTTCTCTTTTATTTTAAATAGTTACAAATTTTTAGTAATCTTGCTTAAAACACCTTTAGATTTTATTTATTTCTACCTCAAGCTTTTTAAATCTTAGGAAAGTTTAAATTACTAAAATTTGCTCTCAAAATAAATTAATTTATAAGCTAGAAATCTTTTCTCCACCCTACCCCTTTGATGGCATAAAAAAAAAGTATTAAAAGATCATATGTCATGGGAATAAGAGGATAAAATTCATTATTCCCTAAACATATGCACCCAAAATCATTTAAAAGATTATATGGCATGGAGTAAGAGGATAAAATTCATTACTCCTAAACCATATACATTTTGGGTTTTTATTAGAAGAGAAAAAAAAAGAAAGAAAAAAAAAGGAAATTTCATGATAAATTCCATTTCCTCCATTCAAAAGTTTCTCTTCTTATGCCAAATTTTATGAAATCCCCCCAACCCAATATCTTTGATCTAGATTTAAATTATGTTATGGAGAGAGCAATACTTAGTAACTTACATTTTTCCTTTAGCTTTTTCAAAGTTATGGTTTTTATAAATTTTAAATCTAATTTTGTTTGCTTATTACTCAATTTTGTTAACTAGTTAATATTTTTGAGAACTCTTGGCTAAATATTTTTCTCTTATTATTCTAATTTCATAATTTAGGACTTAATTCGTTGATCCTTAAATTTTCTTTTTAGCTTACTTATGATTCAATAAATTTTTAGGCTTAATTAAAAATTTTATTAAATGTCTTATAAATATTTCTCATACTTTTGCTCTGGAATAGCAAAAGCTTAAGTACGGGGGTATTTGATAAGTAGGATTTATGCTTATTTTAATTATAGTATTTAGGTTAAATTTAATATAATTTTGTAAATATTATTTATATTTTAGTTAAAAATCACTTCTTTTATAATTTCAGTTCTAAATATAATTGTATTGTTGTTTTGCAGATTTTTTGGAGATTTTGGTCAAATTTCATAGTACACGCCCTAGGTCACGCCCGTGACCAAGGGCGTGTAACATTAAGATCAGTCCAGGAGTTGTTGCCGCGCATTTGAGCTAGTCCACAGCAAGTCACGCCCTCGGTCACGCCCGTGACCCATAGTCACACCCGTGACCAAGGGCGTGTAAATTTAAAGATCACTTCAAGCTTTCCACGTGGACCTGTCAGCCACCGAATCCAATGTTGACCCAAGTCACGCCCGTGACCAAAGAGTCACGCCCGTGTCTTCCCGCGTGATCCCAGCTCCCTGCTGCGCCGAATTCAAGCCCACGCCGTATTGATGGAGTTGACCCCAGTCACGCCCGTGACCTATGAGTCACGCCTGTGACTTTTCGCGCGTGATCGCTTTTCGCTGCAGCGCCGCACTCAAGCCCACGCCGCATTGATGAAGCCGCCCAGGTACACGCCCGTGACCAAAGTTACACGGGCGTGTAATGTGATTTTTCGCGACACAGTCACGCAAGACCCACGCCGATGTTGCAGCCGTGCAGAACAAGTATTACACGCCCTAGGTCACGCCCGTGACCGAGGGCGTGTAACCTGGAATTTCTTCCTATAAATTCAGAGGCTCCCCTCCAGCATTCCATTCCCTTCCCCCTGCCCATTTGGGCTGTTCTTGTACATTTTTCCTTATTTCTTCATGTTTTAGGGTTAGATTTAATTTCATGTAATTTTCTTATTTCCTTTTTAATGTCTTGTTTTTCTTTTCCATGCAAGTAGCTTAGCTTTATTTTCATGCAATGTAACTTAGTTTTCATTTCATGTAATGTTTTCTTTTTATGGAAATGAAATTTTAAGCGTCCTTTCATTTTTGCAAAGTCTCTTTCTTTCTCTTTATTTAGTCTTGTCTTCTTTATTTTATTTTTGTTGTTCTCTTTTTAGTTAACTTTAATTACGCTCTCTAAACCAATTTTATTTCCGATAAAATAATAGTTAGCTTTTTCGAAGTAGAAGTAATCGATAGACCCAGATTTCAATACGACCTTGATATTTTCTTTAAAATATCCTATGCTATACGCGATAAGGTATACTTGCCTTTTCGAATGAGTAGTTTGGATTACACATTAGCAAAAACTTGCAAAAACTTTCTCCCTCTCTTTTCAATTTATTTTTAGATTTCGCCGCCGCCGCCGCCGCGTTTATTTTCGTCGATATTCCGAAAAAAAGGAAAGACTATTACTCTTATCATCTCGACAGGTAGGATAATGGTTACTTCCTCGAAGTAGGATTACTCGCGAGACGCCTCGAAAGCGCCCGTCAAATTCTTATCGCATCGAGAAAGGCTTTTGCAGAACTTCAATTTTTATTATCAAGTTTTTGGCGCCGTTGCCGGGGACTTATTATTATCGATATTTTGAAAAGAGAGAGCGTTATTACTTTTATCTTTATCTTTTTTTTTGTTGTTCTTTTATCTAAAAAAAAAGAAAAGAAAACAAAAATTATAAATTGAAAAAAAAAACATTATAAAATTAATCAAAACCCCAAAAAAAAAAGTAACTTTTATGTTTCATCTCTTTTTATTTCGTGTTTGGTTTTATTGTTTTAAAAGTAATTCTGCAGGTGATCATGGTGGTCGTCCGTCTCCAAATCAGGGACGTACTTCTTTTTCCACTCCTTGTTCTTTTACTTTCAAAATAAAACTCTTGTATTTTCTATTTTATTGTTCTCCATACTTAGCTTTCAACATTGGGGACAATGTTGAATTTTAAGTATGGGGGTGTATCTCCTTTTCTCCTAAATTATAAAATCGTAGAAAAATTTCCAAAAAAAAAAAATTTTTTAAAAAAAAATCTCAAAATTCCAAAAATATTTACTGTGTGCATAGTTTATTTTCGTTTTGTAAATAGTTTATTTCCTTTTTATTGTCTTTTACAAAAGAAAAATTAGCTTTTAAAAAAAAAAAAGAAATATTAGAAAACCCAAAAATATTCAAAAAAATTAGAAAATTGAAAATTTTAATTCTCGGAAAGGACGCTTTGGGCTTGAATTCCCATCATAGCCTCTAGTACCTTGCGAGCCCTTCACCGGGTAGACCTTGGGAAGTCCAAGAATTAATTTACAAACAAAATAAATTAGGTTTATTAGTTTATGTTTAGCATTTTTAGTATTTATTTCTCATCCTAAAAAAAAAATTCCAAAAAAAAAGATAATATTAAAAATTTCCAAAAAAAAGATAATATTAAAAATTCCAAAAAAAAAAGATAATATTATTATAAAAAAAAATTCCAAAAAAAAAGATAATATAAAAAAAAAATTAGTACATAAAACTTAGAAAAAATCCCAAAAATATAATATGCCCTTACTTTGGTTTTTGTTATTTCCAAAATCAATTTTGAGTTTATTTATAAGCATTTATATTTTTGCTAATCATTTATTCTATCATGGTTTGCTAAATCTAACTTTTGATTAAGTGATTTAGTGTTAAGAAATATTTTATGATTTTAATTTGATTAGAGATATTTCTTTAGCACTTCTTCTCTTTTATTTTAAATAGTTACAAATTTTTAGTAATCTTGCTTAAAACACCTTTAGATTTTATTTATTTCTACCTCAAGCTTTTTAAATCTTAGGAAAGTTTAAATTACTAAAATTTGCTCTCAAAATAAATTAATTTATAAGCTAGAAATCTTTTCTCCACCCTACCCCTTTGATGGCATAAAAAAAAGTATTAAAAGATCATATGTCATGTGAATAAGAGGATAAAATTCATTATTCCCTAAACATATGCACCCAAAATCATTTAAAAGATTATATGGCACGGAGTAAGAGGATAAAATTCATTACTCCTAAACCATATACATTTTGGGTTTTTATTAGAAGAGAATAAAAAGAGAAAGAAAAAAAAGGAAATTTCATGATAAATTCCATTTCCTCCATTCAAAAGTTTCTCTTCTTATGCCAAAATTTATGAAATCCCCCCAACCCAATATCTTTGATCTAGATTTAAATTATGTTATGGAGAGAGCAATACTTAGTAACTTACATTTTTCCTTTAGCTTTTTCAAAGTTATGGTTTTTATAAATTTTAAATCTAATTTTGTTTGCTTATTACTCAATTTTGTTAACTAGTTAATATTTTTGAGAACTCTTGGCTAAATATTTTTCTCTTATTATTCTAATTTCATAATTTAGGACTTAATTCGTTGATCCTTAAATTTTCTTTTTAGCTTACTTATGATTCAATAAATTTTTAGGCTTAATTAAAATTTTTATTAAATGTCTTATAAATATTTCTCATACTTTTGCTCTGGAATAGCAAAAGCTTAAGTATGGGGGTATTTGATAAGTAGGATTTATGCTTATTTTAATTATAGTATTTAGGTTAAATTTAATATAATTTTGTAAATATTATTTATATTTTAGTTAAAAATCACTTCTTTTATAATTTCAGTTCTAAATATAATTGTATTGTTGTTTTGCAGATTTTTTGGAGATTTTGGTCAAATTTCATAGTACACGCCCTAGGTCACGCCCGTGACCAAGGGCGTGTAACATTAAGATCAGTCCAGGAGTTGTTGCCGCGCATTTGAGCTAGTCCACAGCAAGTCACGCCCTCGGTCACGCCCGTGACCCATAGTCACGCCCGTGACCAAGGGCGTGTAAATTTAAAGATCACTTCAAGCTTTCCACGTGGACCTGTCAGCCACCGAATCCAATGTTGACCCAAGTCACGCCCGTGACCAAAGAGTCACGCCCGTGTCTTCCCGCGTGATCCCATCTCCCTGCTGCGCCGAATTCAAGCCCACGCCGTATTGATGGAGTTGACCCCAGTCACGCCCGTGACCCATGAGTCACGCCTGTGACTTTTCGCGCGTGATCGCTTTTCGCTGCAGCGCCGCACTCAAGCCCACGCCGCATTGATGAAGCCACCCAGGTACACGCCCGTGACCAAAGTTACACGGCCGTGTAATGTGATTTTTCGCGACACAGTCACGCAAGACCCACGCCGATGTCGCAGCCGTGCAGAACAAGTATTACACGCCCTAGGTCACGCCCGTGACCGAGGGTGTGTAACCTGGAATTTTTTCTTATAAATTCAGAGGCTCCCCTCCAGCATTCCATTCCCTTCCCCCTGCCCATTTGGGCTGTTCTTGTACATTTTTCCTTATTTCTTCATGTTTTAGGGTTAGATTTAATTTCATGTAATTTTCTTATTTCCTTTTTAATGTCTTGTTTTTCTTTTCCATGCAAGTAGCTTAGCTTTATTTTCATGCAATGTAACTTAGTTTTCATTTCATGTAATGTTTTCTTTTTATGGAAATGAAATTTTAAGCGTCCTTTCATTTTTGCAAAGTCTCTTTCTTTCTCTTTATTTAGTCTTGTCTTCTTTATTTTATTTTTGTTGTTCTCTTTTTAGTTAACTTTAATTACGCTCTCTAAACCAATTTTATTTCCGATAAAATAATAGTTAGCTTTTTCGAAGTAGAAGTAATCGATAGACCCGGATTTCAATACGACCTTGATATTTTCTTTAAAATATCCTATGCTATATGCGATAAGGTATACTTGCCTTTTCGAATGAGTAGTTTGGATTACACATTAGCAAAAACTTGCAAAAACTTTCTCCCTCTCTTTTCAATTTATTTTTAGATTTCGCCCCCGCCGCCGCCGCGTTTATTTTCGTCGATATTCCGAAAAAAGGAAAGACTATTACTCTTATCATCTCGACAGGTAGGATAATGGTTACTTCCTCGAAGTAGGATTACTCGCGAGACGCCTCGAAAGTGCCCGTCGAATTCTTATCGCATCGAGAAAGGCTTTTGCAGAACTTCAATTTTTATTATCAAGTTTTTGGCGCCGTTGCCGGGGACTTATTATTATCGATATTTTGAAAAGAGAGAGCGCTATTACTTTTATCTTTATCTTTTTTTTTGTTGTTCTTTTATCTAAAAAAAAAAGAAAACAAAAATTATAAATTGAAAAAAAAAACATTATAAAATTAATCAAAACCCAAAAAAAAAAAAGTAACTTTTATGTTTCATCTCTTTTTATTTCGTGTTTGGTTTTATTGTTTTAAAAGTAATTCTGCAGGTGATCATGGTGGTCGTCCGTCTCCAAATTAGGGACGTACTTCTTTTTCCACTCCTTGTTCTTTTTCTTTCAAAATAAAACTCTTGTATTTTCTATTTTATTGTTCTCCATACTTAGCTTTCAACATTGGGGACAATGTTGAATTTTAAGTATGGGGGTGTATCTCCTTTTCTCCTAAATTATAAAATCGTAGAAAAATTTCAAAAAAAAAAAAAATTTTAAAAAAAAATCTCAAAATTCCAAGAATATTTACTGTGTGCATAGTTTATTTTCGTTTTGTAAATAGTTTATTTCCTTTTTATTGTCTTTTACAAAAGAAAAATTAGCTTTTTCAAAAAAAAAAACATATTAGAAAACCCAAAAATATTCAAAAAAATTAGAAAATTGAAAATTTTAATTCTCGGAAAGGACGCTTTGGGCTTCAATTCCCATCATAGCCTCTAGTACCTTGCGAGCCCTTCACCGGGTAGACCTTGGGAAGTCCAAGAATTAATTTACAAACAAAAAAAATTAGGTTTATTAGTTTATGTTTAGCATTTTTAGTATTTATTTCTCATCCTAAAAAAAAATTCCAAAAAAAAAAGATAATATTAAAAATTTCCAAAAAAAAGATAATATTAAAAATTCCAAAAAAAAAAAGATAATATTATTATAAAAAAAAAATTCCAAAAAAAAGATAATATAAAAAAAAAATTAGTACATAAAACTTAGAAAAAATCCCAAAAATATAATATGCCCTTACTTTGGTTTTTGTTATTTCCAAAATCAATTTTGAGTTTATTTATAAGCATTTATATTTTTGCTAATCATTTATTCTATCATGGTTTGCTAAATCTAACTTTTGATTCAGTGATTTAGTGTTAAGAAATATTTTATGATTTTAATTTGATTAGAGATATTTCTTTAGCACTTCTTCTCTTTTATTTTAAATAGTTACAAATTTTTAGTAATCTTGCTTAAAACACCTTTAGATTTTATTTATTTCTACCTCAAGCTTTTTAAATCTTAGGAAAGTTTAAATTACTAAAATTTGCTCTCAAAATAAATTAATTTATAAGCTAGAAATCTTTTCTCCACCCTACCCCTTTGATGGCATAAAAAAAAGTATTAAAAGATCATATGTCATGTGAATAAGAGGATAAAATTCATTATTCCCTAAACATATGCACCCAAAATCATTTAAAAGATTATATGGCATGGAGTAAGAGCATAAAATTCATTACTCCTAAACCATATACATTTTGGGTTTTTATTAGAAGAGAAAAAAAAGAGAAAGAAAAAAAAAGGAAATTTCATGATAAATTCCATTTCCTCCATTCAAAAGTTTCTCTTCTTATGCCAAATTTTATGAAATCCCCCCAACCCAATATCTTTGATCTAGATTTAAATTATGTTATGGAGAGAGCAATACTTAGTAACTTACATTTTTCCTTTAGCTTTTTCAAAGTTATGGTTTTTATAAATTTTAAATCTAATTTTGTTTGCTTATTACTCAATTTTGTTAACTAGTTAATATTTTTGAGAACTCTTGGCTAAATATTTTTCTCTTATTATTCTAATTTCATAATTTAGGACTTAATTCGTTGATCCTTAAATTTTCTTTTTAGCTTACTTATGATTCAATAAATTTTTAGGCTTAATTAAAAATTTTATTAAATGTCTTATAAATATTTCTCATACTTTTGCTCTGGAATAGCAAAAGCTTAAGTATGGGGGTATTTGATAAGTAGGATTTATGCTTATTTTAATTATAGTATTTAGGTTAAATTTAATATAATTTTGTAAATATTATTTATATTTTAGTTAAAAATCACTTCTTTTATAATTTTAGTTCTAAATATAATTGTATTGTTGTTTTGCAGATTTTTTGGAGATTTTGGTCAAATTTCATAGTACACGCCCAAGGTCATGCCCGTGACCAAGGGCGTGTAACATTAAGATCAGTCCAGGAGTTGTTGCCGCGCATTTGAGCTAGTCCACAGCAAGTCACGCCCTCGGTCACGCCCGTGACCCATTGTCACGCCCGTGACCAAGGGCGTGTAAATTTAAAGATCACTTCAAGCTTTCCACGTGGACCTGTCAGCCACCGAATCCAATGTTGACCCAAGTCACGCCCGTGACCAAAGAGTCACGCCCGTGTCTTCCCGCGTGATCCCAGCTCCCTGCTGCGCCGAATTCAAGCCCACACCGTATTGATGGAGTTGACCCTAGTCACGCCCGTGACCCATGAGTCACGCCCGTGACTTTTCGCGCGTGATCGCTTTTCGCTGCAGCGCCGCACTCAAGCCCACGCCGCATTGATGAAGCCGCCCAGGTACATGCCCGTGACCAAAGTTACACGGGCGTGTTATGTGATTTTTTGCGACACAGTCACGCAAGACCCACGCCGATGTCGCAGCCGTGCAGAACAAGTATTACACGCCCTAGGTCACGCCCGTGACCGAGGGCGTGTAACCTGGAATTTTTTTCTATAAATTCAGAGGCTCCCCTCCAGCATTCCATTCCCTTCCCCCTGCCCATTTGGGCTGTTCTTGTACAGTTTTCCTTATTTCTTCATGTTTTAGGGTTAGATTTAATTTCATGTAATTTTCTTATTTCCTTTTTAATGTCTTGTTTTTCTTTTCCATGCAAGTAGCTTAGCTTTATTTTCATGCAATGTAACTTAGTTTTCATTTCATGTAATGTTTTCTTTTTATGGAAATGAAATTTTAAGCGTCCTTTCATTTTTGCAAAGTCTCTTTCTTTCTCTTTATTTAGTCTTGTCTTCTTTATTTTATTTTTGTTGTTCTCTTTTTAGTTAACTTTAATTACGCTCTCTAAACCAATTTTATTTCCGATAAAATAATAGTTAGCTTTTTCGAAGTAGAAGTAATCGATAGACCCGGATTTCAATACGACCTTGATATTTTCTTTAAAATATCCTATGCTATACGCGATAAGGTATACTTGCCTTTTCGAATGAGTAGTTTGGATTACACATTAGCAAAAACTTGCAAAAACTTTCTCCCTCTCTTTTCAATTTATTTTTAGATTTCGCCGCCGCCGCCGCCGCGTTTATTTTCGTCGATATTCCGAAAAAAAGGAAAGACTATTACTCTTATCATCTCGACTGGTAGGATAATGGTTACTTCCTCGAAGTAGGATTACTCGCGAGACGCCTCGAAAGCGCCCGTCGAATTCTTATCGCATCGAGAAAGGCTTTTGCAGAACTTCAATTTTTATTATCAAAATCGCTAGAGATGCTCAAACAGACCGTTGTAAATTGCGATCAGATCACTACTGAGGAAATAAAAGCTGGCCACCAGAGGAGCATAGCCTCTGCTGAAAATTGAGAAAAAGGATTGGTGAAGAAGAAAAAGCTGCTGAAATCAGTAGAAAGAAGAGTCAAAGACCGATTCTCCTTCTAAGATCGGGAAGACCAGAAAAAAAGGAGATAAGAAGTTGTTAGCTAAAACTGTTGCAATTAAACCGACTTCCGCTCGTCTTCCTTCTGAAGCTCATTTGGTCGCACCTCTGCAGGTAGTTAACAAAGCACTCCTTCTTTTGGGGTCTCGTATTCGTCATGCGGTCTCAGCTCTGAACTAAAGGCCTATCTCGTTGACCATTCTTTAAATTATAATTCTTCCCCTTCTATTGCGCAGTCCATCGATCCTTTTGAGGTTGAATTACATCATTTTGAAGTAGAGCAAGCGGAGAAAGAAGCTGAGCTGCTGAAGATTGAGACCGTGAAAGTGCACAGTTAACCTCACTAGAATTCTCTAGAGGGGGGTGAATAGAGATTTAAAAGTACTTTGTGCAAGGTTAACAAATATATATATATATGTAATAATCTCAGATTTAAGCTTCCCACACACACCAACAAGAATTAAGTAAATAAAGAAAGAAATAGCAAAATGAAAATCACAGCACAACACAAAGAAATATAGTGGTTCCCCAAACTTTGGGTAGTCCACTCTTCTACCCCCTTGGTAGGAATTCACTATCTTGTACTGAGTCTTTTGATAAGGAGACTCTTAGAACCAGCCTGAGTCTTTTGATAAGGAGACTCTTAGAACCAGTACAACTGAATTTTTTGAAGAGAGATTCTAAAAACTCTTTTACACTGTTTAAAAATGAAATGAAGATAAGAAGAAGAGGTAGAAGAAGTAATTGAAACAAGAAAGAATCTTCTTCCTAGCAAGAAGATTAGAAGCACAAGAAATAGTGAATGAAATCTCTCTTCTATAGTGAGAAGGAGATTATAGGCCTTTTCTCTTTCAAAGAGAGCTATCAGAGATTGCAGCAGTATGACTTCAGAAAGAGAGGATGAAGAAGGCTTGTTGTTTGCTTCAGCACACTATCACTTCTCTCTGCTTTTTCTCACTTTTCTCTTGTGAGCTTTTCCTCCATTTCAAATGGATGGAGTGGATCACTTCTGCTTTTTCTCTGCCGACTTCCCTCTTATTTATAGCTCTGTTTATTCAAAGAATACTATAGGAGAATAATCAATTAACAGTTAGAGAAATGGTAAGAGAGAAAAGATTCCATAATCAATATTTCTGTAGAAGGAAAGAGATCATTTTGATTTCAAATAATATCCATAATAAACTTAATCAATTTAGCCAAGAATCATTTAGAAGGAAAGACTGATTCAAAATGGCTAGAAAAGAATAATATCATTCCATAAAATTCAGATCTACAGATAGAAGGAAAGAAATCTGGCGTGTTTTGAATTTGACATAGAAATCGACGTACGTTGATTACTATTCGACGGAAGCATCGATTTCAGACTGGCTAGACGTCGAGAGGAGAATATGGAAGGTGCGTCAACTAAGATACGTCGACTTTACTAGATACGTCAACTAGAAGTCAGAGTTACGTCGACATAGGTTACGTCGAATTCTGTTTAGAGCTACTTTGACTCATTCTGAGAGGAACGTCGACTATACTTCGACGTTGTGTCGAATACTATTCGACGCATATTTACTTAGACTAATTTTTCATTCTTAGAATTTATATTCTACTCATTTTTAGGGGTTAAGATAAATCATTTCCCCAACAATCTCCCTCTATTTGTCTTAACCCTATTCAGGGAGAAATTGTATTAGTTTTTAATCAACACAGCAAGACATTTATATAGAGGAAAGAAATATGTTAAGTACTCATAAGAAAGTAGAATCATATACACAGAGTTCATAAACAATATTTAAGCATGGAGGAAAAAAATATAGAGTATATCAGCATTGTTCATCACATCACTCAGGAGGGGTAGGAGGAGTTTTTCTTTTCCTAGTGAATACTAAAGTTTTTAAGGAAGAGAGTTGCTCCTTCTCAGTAACAGGTAGTTCACTCAGCTCCCCCTGAGTCACAGCAGTTTGCTCCCCCTGAGATGGAACTTCCTTTAAGCCTTCATTTTCTGCCTCTTCAGTTTCTTTCTCAGCTCCAGCTTCAATTACTTCAGCATCAGTTTCCTTTTCAACTTCTGCTCTGCTAGCCTCCCCTTGAAAGAGGACTTGTTGTGTAGCTTCTCTTGCTATAGAGAGTACATCTGTTATCTGTTCCTCAGCATGTAGCTCTGGGACTAATTCATTCCCAATTGTCTTATCAACTTTTGAAGTAGGAAGGGACTTGTGTGAAAGAGATTTGTGACTTGAGAGCTGCTCTTCATCTAATTTCTCCCCCTTCTTGACCTTCTTAGCCAAGGAGGTAAAGAATGACTTGGTCACTTTAGATGAAGAAACAGAGGACTTCAAGCTCTGCACAAAGGCATTGACCCCATCTATTTGGGTTTGCATGTGCATGATGGAAGAGTGAAGTTGGGAGCAGTGTCCATCCAGCATTTCTTGAAATTTTTGGGCTGCTGACTGGTTACACTGGGTGATGAGAGTTGTAGTGGATGGAGATGGTTCAAGATGTGTTGGAGTAGGAGTTATGAAATATGAGGTATTATTTAAAGAAGGTGAGACGTCGAAAAGGAAATATAAATCGAGGTATATTAGGTAATCCAATCGTCAAAAGAGGAAGGAAAGATTTGTTTCCAGTTTTATCATGAAGTCAACGCATGCGTCGATATGGAGTCGACGCTCCGTCAAATTTTTGTCAGCCTAGTGACTTGTCGACGTGTTCGCAGATTTGCGTCGATAACAAGTCAACGGTACGTCGAGAAGGGATCGACGTATCTTTGTCTGTTAAGAAATCAATGCTAGCGTTGAGTTCTTTTCGACGGTGCGTCGATAGGTAATCGACGTATCTTCAAGTGCTCTCTTTGTTTTTCTGACTTCTTTTAGATTTACCCAACAATGATGTTTACAAGCTTCCATCAAGCATTCCTAAGGTGTTGATGAAGTAAGTATGCTTAGTTTCATCCAAGGGTTTGGTGAAAATGTTTGCTCTTTGGCTATCAGTAGGAATATATTCTAAGGTTATCTTACCTTTTTCCACATTGTCTCTAAGAAAGTGATGTCTGATTTCTATATGCTTGGTTCTACTATGAAGGACTGGGTTGGATGCTATGGATATAGCACTGGAACTATCACAATAGATTTTAGAGTTATTGACTTCAAGTTTATAGTCAAGAAGCTGATTTTGCATCCATAAGATTTGTGAACAACAGCTCCCAGCAGCTATATATTCAGCTTCAGCTGTTGAGGTTGAGACTGAGGTTTGTTTCTTACTGAACCATGATATTAATCTGTCACCTAGGAATTGGCAAGTACTAGATGTGCTTTTTCTATCAACTCTACAACCAGCATAGTCTGCATCTGAGAAACCTGTTAATTCAAAGTTGGTTTGTACTGAGTACCATAAACCTAGTTCAGGTGTTCCCTTTAGGTATCTAAGAATTCTTTTTACAGAGGAGAGATGGGATTCTTTTGGATCAACTTGAAATCTAGCACATATGCAGGTGGCAAACATAATGTCAGGTCTGCTAGCTGTTAGATAGAGAAGGGAACCTATGATTGCCTTATAGGTCTTTTGATCTACTGATTTTCCCTTATCATCCTTTTTTATGATGGCATTGGTTGTCATAGGTGTTTTCATGGTAGATGCTGATTCCATACCAAACTTTTTGATTAACTCTTTAGTGTATTTAGATTGTGAGATAAAGATCCCCTCACTGCTTTGTTTTAGTTGTAGCCCTAAGAAATAAGAAAGTTCTCCTATATTACTCATTTCAAATTTAGATTGCATTAGATTAGCAAATCTTTTACAGAGTTTGGAATGGGTTGAGCCAAAGATGATGTCATCTACATAGATTTGAACAAGCAGAAGTTTATTCTTGTGGGTTCTAGTAAAAAGTGTTTTATCTACTTTACCTCTTTCAAAAGAATTTTCTATCAGGAAGTTGGAGAGAGTTTCATACCAAGCTCTAGGTGCTTGCTTAAGACCATAAAGAGCTTTGCTAAGTTTATAAACAAAGTTAGGAGAGGAGGGATTGATAAAACCTGGTGGTTGCTCTACATATACCTCTTCTTGAAGGTCACCATTCAGAAAAGCACTTTTGACATCCATCTGGTAGACTTTCATCTTCATGAAAGCAGCATAGGCAAGAAAGAGTCTGATTGCTTCCAATCTGGCTACTGGAGCAAAGGTTTGATTGTAGTTTATTCCTTCTTCTTGTCTGTATCCTTGTGCTACAAGTCTTGCCTTGTTCCTGACAATTACTCCAGTGAAATCCAGTTTGTTTTTGTATACCCACTTTGTACCAATAACTGGGTAGTTTCTTGGTCTCTCAACTGAGTTCCACACTTTGTTTCTCTCAAAGTGGCTTAGTTCTTCTTGCATGGCTATGATCCAGTGAGGATCACAATTTGCTTCTTCAAACTTCTTTGGTTCAATTTGTGATAAGAAGCATTTGAGCATCATCCCACTGGAGACTTGGTGTCTTGTTCTTACTCCAGTATTGGGGTCTCCAATTACTTGGGATTGAGGATGATTTTTCATATTGATCCCTGTCCTGCTTGGATTTGTCAGATGTTCTTCTTCCTCATTCACAATGGGATCATTGTCCAACTGTTCCTCCTGAACCATGTTCTCTTGTGAGAGTTGGTTTTGATTGCTCTTTTCTGAACCTTCTTCATCTTCTTGTTCAGACTCCTCACTTGGTTCCTATAGCTGGTTTTCTTTCCCAGTCTCTATGCTGCTGTTTTCCTGTGGAAAAGGACTGGTGGAAGTCCCCCCCTAAACAGCCTGTTAGTTTCATCAAATATAATGTGCATGGATTCTTCAATTTTGAGAGTTCTCCTGTTATAGCATCTATAAGCTTTACTGGATGATGAGTACCTCAGAAATATTCCATCATCAGACTTCTTGTCAAACTTGGCAAGATGATCTTTCCCATTATTTAGGATAAAGCAAGCACATCCAAAATTTTTAAAGTATTTAACAATGGGTGTTTTTCCCTTCAGGAGCTCATATGGAGTTTTTGACTTAGTTTTATGTATAAGGCTTCTATTTAGAACATAGTTTGCAGTGTTGACTGCTTCAGCCAAGAAGGTTTTTGGTAATCCTAATTCTACAAGCAAGGTCCTTCCTGATTCAATTAAGGTTCTATTCTTTCTTTCAGCAACTCCATTTTGTTGAGGAATTCTAGGTGCTGAGAAGCTTTGCTTGATACCTACATCCTCACAGAAACTACAGATTAACTGATTTTCAAATTCAGTCCCATGACCACTTCTGATGATGGAAACATGAGTATTGAATTCAGATTGAATCTGTCTTATGAATCTTGAGAGAATCTTGTGGGTTCCAAACTTAACCCTTAGAAAGAATACCCAACTAAATCTAGAATAGTCATCCACAATGACTAGGGTATAAGACTTTCCACCTAAGCTCTGAGTGGATATGGGACCAAAGAGATCCATGTGCAGTAGGTAGAGAATCCTGGGGGAGTCAATCTTACCAATTGGTTTGAAGGATGATTTGGTCTGTTTTCCTAGTTGGCAAGGTCTAAATGGAGAATCCTTAGAGTACCTCCCCTTTGGTAGGCCTTTGACTAGGTTATTCCTTGCTAGTTTACTAATGGTCTTGTAGTTTAGATGACCCAGTCTCCTATGCCAGAATTCACTTTTATCAATAATATTGTTGAACAAACAAACTTCTGTGAGTGTGGAGCTAAAGTCTACTATATATACTTTCCCTTTTCTAATTCCACTGAATACTATGGCACTAGTCTTGACATCAATAATATGACAAAATAGTGTGGTGAATTTTACCTTATACTTACCACTGTCACATATATGACTTGTACTTATCAGATTGTGCTTCAGTCCTTTGACTACTGCCACATTCTTGAAGGTAACTTTCCCTTCTTTGAAATCTCCAAAGCCCCTGGTTTGCCCACAGCTAGAGTCTCCAAAGGTCACTGATGGTCCATGTCTATCTTCAAAGTTGGTTAGTAGATTGTTGTACCCTGTCATGTGCATGGAGCATCCACTATCCAAGTACCACACCAGCCTGAATGTGTGATACATCTGCACATAAGATGTTAAACATTAGTTTGGACCCTGCTAAGCTGGAGTCCCTTCCTCCCAACAGAAAAAGGTTCAATGAAAGAGTAAGTTGGTTTTTCAGAGTACCCTTTCTTCTTTAGGAGTGTTGGCTTATCATACCAATAGTCATTAGTAATATTGCAGAAATAGTATTCATAATAAAAGGAAATAGATTGAGAAGACTTTTTGGAAAAGGAGATATTTCTGTTAAATTGGTTGCATCGATATGAATTCGACGTATGTTTAATGTTGCGTCGAGTCGAAGTCAACGCTTCCTTCATTCTGTGTTCTCTTTTAGTCGAAGCATATGAGAGGTTGCGTTGATTGGGAGTCGACGTATTATTTGAGTTGCGTTGAGTAGAATTCGATGGACGTCGATACTGATTCGACACAAATTTGTTTCTTTTCAGAGGATATTTACCTAGGATTCCTTCATACATAGTGAAATTATTTTTATTGAAAACAGTAGTTGTTTCTGGATTTTCTTGTGATTCTTCTCCTATGAGATTATTCTTCCTAGTGAAGTGGATAGGATGTCTCCAGACAAGTTTGCTGGGTGACTGAGGCCTGGGTTCTAAGTCAGTATTAAACTCTAGTTGTCTAAATTTATCAGTGAGATTTTCAGAGATTTTCTTGAGTTTTTGACTTCTGCCATTTAGAGAATCTTCAAAGGCTTTTGCCTTTGCTAGCTCATTTTTCAGTGTTTGATTTTTCAACATTTATTTTATCTAGCTGCTCCTCTGATCTAGAGAGTTCTTGACTGAGCTCATAGTTTTTATATTGTGTATCCATTTGTTTGAGATTGTTTAATTCATTTTTTAGCCTTTTTATTTCTTTCTCAGATTTGACTTGATCTAAACAAAATTCTTCTTTGAAACTATTTTTAAAATCAGTAGAAGAAAAATCTATATCATCAGATATATTTACCAGAGATTCATCATGCTTCTCAGTGGCCATCAAACAGGTTTCCTCTTGCTTATCCTCTTCTTGGTCATTTTCAGATGAGGTACTTTCTTCAGATTCTAAATCACTCCATGATTGGCAATGAATCCTTTCTCTTTCTTCTTTTTCTTTAGATCTGTTCTTTTCAGATCTTTCTTATAGCTGAGTTCTTTAGGACATTCAGGTGCAATGTGTCCAGGTTTCCTGCAAGAGTAACATATAATCTCTTTAGTAGGGGTTTTGTTATACCTGGTTTTTGAATCTCTCCTTCTGGACCCTTCTATTTTGATCCACTTTTTGAACCTTTTGGCCAGTAGACTGATCAGCTCCTCATCACTTATAGAGGGTTCATCTGCAGTGGCCTTTAAGGCAATACTCTTTTCCTTTGAGAGTGAAGGAGTCTTTTCTTTCACTTCTTTCTCAGCTCTTGTTTTCAACAACTGTTCATAAAATCTTAATTTACCCAATAGAACATCTGTTGAGATTTCATTTTGTCTTCTGGAGTCTCTAATTGGCCAAATTCTTGAGTCCCAAGAGCTAGGGAAGCAGGTTAGCAATTTGTCATTTATCTCAGCGAGATATATGTCCTTCTCAAGTGTTCTTAACTCATTTGTTATGAGGCTGAATCTGGCATACATGTCAGCAACACTTTCACTGTCTTTCTTCTGGAAGTTTTCATATTGAGAGATGAGTAATGCCTTTCTATCTTTTCTCTCATCAGCACTCCCTTGTACCATTTTAGTGAGAGCTTCCCATATTTCCTTAGCTGACTCACATTCAGCAATCTTTTGGAAGGTTTCACCTGAGAGGGTTGAGACTAAGATATTCATAGCCTTGACATCACATGCATGAGCTCTCTTTTCTTCATCTGTCCATTCAGCCTTTGGAGCAAGTGTTTGTGTGACCTTTCCACTTGAGTCCTTGTTGAATGGCTTGGGAGGACCTGTCATAATAACATCAAATAATTCTCCATCAATAGAGTTTAGATAAATTTTAATTCTTGTTTTCCAAAGTGCAAACTTTTCAAGGTTGCAAATTGGTGGTCTGGTGGAAGCATAATCTTTGATTTGTGCCATGTGAGAAATAGTTTTTAGAAATATATGTATATATTAGGTAGGATCTTTTTGATCAAGGAGTTACCCTTTTTAGATCAACCTCCCTCTGATACAAATTGAAAGTGCACAGTTAACCTCACTAGAATTCTCTAGAGGGGGTGAATAGAGATTTAAAAGTACTTTGTGCAAGGTTAGCAAATATATATATATGTAATAATCTCAGATTTAAGCTTCCCACACACACCAACAAGAATTAAGTAAATAAAGAAAGAAATAGCAAAATGAAAATCACAGAACAACACAAAGAAATATAGTGGTTCCTCAAACTTTGGGTAGTCCACTCTTCTACCCCTTGGTAGGAATTCACTATCTTGTACTGAGTCTTTTGATAAGGAGACTCTTAGAACCAGCCTGAGTCTTTTGATAAGGAGACTCTTAGAACCAGTACAACTGAATTTTTTGAAGAGAGATTCTAAAAACTCTTTTACACTGTTTAAAAATGAAATGAAGATAAGAAGAAGAGGTAGAAGAAGTAATTGAAACAAGAAAGAATCTTCTTCCTAGCAAGAAGATTAGAAGCACAAGAAATAGTGAATGAAATCTCTCTTCTATAATGAGAAGGAGATTATAGGCCTTTTCTCTTTCAAAGAGAGCTATCAGAGATTGCAGCAGTATGGCTTCAGAAAGAGAGGATGAAGAAGGCTTGTTGTTTGCTTCAGCACACTATCACTTATCTCTGCTTTTTCTCACTTTTCTCTTGGGAGCTTTTCCTCTATTTCAAATGGATGGAGTGGATCACTTCTGCTTTTTCTCTGCCGACTTCCCTCTTATTTATAGCTCTGTTTATTCAAAGAATGCTATAGGAGAATAATCAATTAACAGTTAGAGAAATGGTAAGAGAGAAAAGATTCCGTAATCAATATTTCTGTAGAAGGAAAGAGATCATTCTGATTTCAAATAATATCCATAATAAACTTAATCAATTTAGCCAAGAATCATTTAGAAGGAAAGACTGATTCAAAACGTCCAGAAAAGAATAATATCATTCCATAAAATTCAGATCTACAGATAGAGGGAAAGAAATCTGGCGTGTTTTGAATTTGACATAGAAATCGACGTACGTCGATTACTATTCGACGGAAGCGTCGATTTCAGACCGGCTGGACGTCGAGAGGAGAATATGGAAGGTGCGTCGACTAAGATACGTCGACTTTACTAGATACGTCGACTAGAAGTCAGAGTTACGTCGACATAGGTTACGTCGAATTCTGTTTAGAGCTAGTTCGACTCATTCTGAGAGGAACATCGACTATACTTCGACGTTGCGTCGAATACTATTCGACGCA
Organism: Dactylorhiza incarnata; assembly: GCA_033032865.1. Lineage (NCBI taxonomy): Eukaryota > Viridiplantae > Streptophyta > Magnoliopsida > Asparagales > Orchidaceae > Dactylorhiza > Dactylorhiza incarnata. Next base: position 13,445,139 of record JAWHQI010000015.1, read on the forward strand.
TATTTACTTAGACTAATTTTTCATCCTTAGAATTTATATTCTACTCATTTTTAGGGGTTAAGATAAATCATTTCCCCAACAGACCGACAAGGAAGTTATGAAGGTGAGACGGAGATGGAGGAGGGTAAGATCGAGCTGGAGCAGAAAAGAATGAAGTTGTTGGGCGAGAAGACTAAAGCTGAACTGGCTGAGAAGGTGCAGAAAGAGAAGGAAGAAGGGAAGAAGAAAAAGGAGAGAAGAAAATGTCGGAGGAGAAGAAAAGGAGAAAGACAGAGGAAGAAGAGAAGGAGAAGGAAAAAGGAGAGGAGGAGAAGTGGAAAAAGGAGTGGGAAGAGAAGAAGAAGAAGAAAGAAGAGGGAGAGAACAAGACGAAGGAGGAGGAGGAAGAGAATAAAAAGAAGGTAGAGGAGGAGAATAAGAAGAAGGAAGAGGAGAAAGAGAAGAAAAAGAAAGAAGAGGAGGAGAAAAAGAAGATGGAAGAGGAGAAAGAGAAGAAGGAAAAGAAAGAAGAGGAGGAGAAAATGAGGAAGGATGAGGAGAAAGAGAAGAAGGAAAAGAAAGAAGAGGAGGAGAAAAAGAAGAAAGGGACAGAGACAGAGGAGGAGTTTGGAGAGGAAGAAAAAAGGAAGAAAGAGATGAGGAGGATGGAGAAGGATAGGAGGAGGAAGAAGAAGAGACGAAATAAAAGGAAGAGACCGCGCGAACTCGTGCTGAGGCGCAACTCTTCAAAGAAAAAGAGGTTCTTTCTGGCGGAAGAAGGTGATCACTGCGGAAGATGCCAAGCTGACCCAAGAGGCTGAAGACCGTGTGGTTGCGATCTCGGCTATTCGGTCTGGTAAGGTTAAATCGATCACTGAACCTATTTTTTCCCTTCTAGTGCATATTAGACCTCAATCATCAAAGCGACGTCGTGAAGTTGTCATCATCCCAACTGATGATATTCTTCTGAGCTATTGATAGAATATTAGGTTTGTAGTCTAAATCACATAGAGGGGGGGGGGGGGGGGGTGAATAGGTCTTTTTGATTTTCCTCTAACCACCCTAGCTTATTTCTGATTTCTGGTTTAAGCAAAAGATCAAACCACACAGAAAGCACACAAGTATGTATAGAGGTTCCTCAAGACAGGGTGTCTTGAGTAGTCCACTTTCCCCCTTCACCTTTCTAACAATGTGTTAGACAAGGCCAACTCCTCCAAACTCGGCTCAAAAGAGCTTACAACACAGATCCCTCAGGATCTCTCAGGTTTTCTCAAACCCTACCTCAGGCACAACAACCCTACAACTCAGATCAGCTCCTGATCCTACAACTCAGACCTCAGCAGGTCCTACAACTCAGACCACAACAGGTCCTACCTCAGGCTAAACACCATACCTCAGATCAGCACCTGATCCTACAGCTCAGACCTCAGCAGGTCCTACAACTCAGATGATTCCTCGTCCTACAGCTCAGGCAATGAAGCCCTACAACTCAGATCAGCAGATCCTACACTCAGGCCTTCAGCCCTACACTCAAAACCCTCGGGTTCCTACAAACTCAGACCAAATGGTCTTACAACTCAGGCAAAATTCCCTACAGAAAATTGATTTAGAATTATTCTACAGTAGAGGTACTCTCCTGTAGATCCTGCACAGCCTGTGCTTCCTGTAGCTGAAGAAGTTGAATACAGCTACAACTTGATCTTCCTCTTCAATAGAGTGATGGAAGATCACCTTGCCCCTTCTGGTGGAGGAGCTATCTTCTTCTCTCTGTTTCTTCTTCTCTTTTAGGGAGCAGGGAGAAAGTCGAGAGCAGCTGCCGTCAATGAAACAGTTGATTTTTATTTTTGCACGCGACAGAGGAGAGGTTCAAATGTGCCCAAGCATTTCCTTTTATCCATCTCTGATCTTCAACGGCTCTTAGATGTCCTTCTGAGAAGAATGGGAGAAGCTGGTGGACCCCACACGACTTGTCTGCAACTTGCCCTAGCCGCAGGTTCCGCCGCCCTACTTTTCCGTAGAGATGGACTGCGCTCGACGAACGCGCTGCACTCTGCATTCGACAAACTTGTCAAACTCTGTGTTCGACGATCTTGTCAAACTCTGCGTTCGACGATCTTGCCAAGCTCTGCGTTCGACGATCTTGTCTTGTCTCTGCATTCGACGAACGGCACTCTGCGTTCGACGATCGGCACTGTCTCTGCGTTCAACGATCTGCACTGTCTCTGCGTTCGATGATCGGTGTTCTGTGTTCGACAAACGGCACTCTGCGTTCGACGAACACGCCAATTAAGCCTTCTCAGCGGCTCCTTCTTTGGTCTCGTCTCAGCGGTCGACGAACTTAGTCCTTTGTTCGACGAACGGCCTTCAGCGTTCGACGAACACGCTGATTCTCAGCGTTTGAATAACTTATCAGCAGAGACATCTTCTTAGCGGATCCGCTGAGATGGCTCATCGTCTCAGCGGTTCAGACCCTTCGTCTCAGCGGTTCTGCTGAGACAAATCTTCATCTCTTTGTAGATGATTCTTCACAACTAAGGGCATGTTTGGCCCTTTCTTTTGAGTCACCTGTACCTGTATATACTACACAAGTATAGCTTTATCAAATACAATATGTCCTTAGCATTGAGAGTGATGCCTCTTCAAATCAAGGTAATATTGAGGGCAATATACCCAACAATCTCCCCTTATTTGAAGAAGGCAGAACATTCCCAATGCTAAGGAACATTAATAGCAAAACCATATCACAAAGATTAATCTGTAGCATGTGCCCTAATACCCTAGGCATTTGCCCTATCTAGCATTGGCCTATCCTAAGCATTGGCCATATCTCCCCCTTTCTGGTTTCTTCAACCTTTAACCTTCTATGGATAGGGAGGCAACATCTATTGATCATTTTGGATCAACCTATAGGTCAACCTATACACACTTAGCATTTGCCATGTCCCCCTCAACCTGGGCAGGGAATTTGCTCCACCTCAATTGGAAAGTATTTTCTGTAATAGCAGATCCTGTTCAAATTGAACAACTCATTCTAGTTCCTGGATACTAAAGGTAAAAATACAGAGTGCATATACCAATAAACACAATATGATTTTTAGAATCTGAAATATCATTTCAATTTGAATGTTTAAAACAGACATTTCACACAATTCAACTTGTGATTGAACCTGGAATAATTTAAGAAGCATTTCAAGGCAGGTTCTTCTTAGATGGTCCCTAGGAAGAGCTTTCTCCATCTTCAGACTTTCTCTTCCTAGCTCCAGCAGCAGCCTTGATCTTCTCCTTTACTTTGAAGTACAGAAGTGGCTTGGGAAGATATCTTGTGGGAATCCTTAAAGGAGTTTCCCTTCTCACCATGTTCTCTTTGAGAATCCTTTCCCTTAAGGATTCCCTCTCAAGGTGCTTGATCCATTCAGGAGCTGAATAAACATGATCAATGTCCTTCATTTGATTACCATGGCTCACCCAGGTATTGACAACAATTGTGTCCAACTCCAGATTGTCATCTTCATGGAGTGGATCCTCTAATTTTCCATTCTTTTCTGGGCCATATATTCTTCAGCAGTTTGAATGCCCTCTCCTCTTCTCCTCTTTGCTTCTCTCTCATCTTGAATCAGATTTGATTGACTTTGGTAGTCAAAGTCTTCATTTCTGCTTGGATTCAAGATTGGAAGATTCAAAGCAATCCTTGTTCCTTGCAGTGCCTTTAAGCTTGAGTCCCACTGAGTTTCATTAACCTGTTTGACCATGGTTAGGATATTTTCTTGAATAGCATTGGAAGCATTGTTGACCACTTCCACCACTTGCTTGCTGGCTTCTGCCTGATTGGAGAGTATCAGCTGGTGGCTAAACTCCATGCTGTTATAAAGCTTTATATGAGCACCTTTCAGCTTAGCATTTAGCTTGGTAAGCTTTCTCCTTCTTTGCCATTGTCCATTATCTTTTTATCTATCTCAGAGTGTTGATCCATTATGGATTGAGAGAGAGTTTGGAAGGTGCTGTCCACATCATCCAAAATGTTTTCCTTTTCTTTGTCAATGTGGGACTTGACTTGGCTGCTTGATGTGTTGACCACTTGTGTCATCCTGGTAACAGCATTCTCCCAGACATTTTGATTCCTGTACAGGTGATTCTTTACATATGTAATGTCTTTAGTGGAATCCCCTTGATGGACTGCAATATTTTTCAGAACTGTGTGCTGGGCAGCAACAGTGTTTTTGGCCATCTCAAACCATCTGGTCATTTGATGGAGGATATGAGTAGAGTCAGCAATGACAGTCTTGATTTGAGTATTCAGCTCATCCCTCACAGCATACACCCTTATCTCCAACCTCTGCTTACTGGCTTGGATTTCTTGAGATAAAGCTGCTCTCGTAGCATTCAGCTCATCCCTAACTTTAGCAGTAGCACCTTGTATCCTTTCAGCAACAAGTTCTTTTACTGACAGCATCTGACCCTCAATTATGGTTTGAATTGATTTTAGTAGAACAGATGTGTCTAGAACAGCAACTGGCCTTTCCTGGGTCACTACTTTTACAACCACCTCTTCACCTCCACTCAGAGCATTAGCCCTTCCATCATCAGGGATCTACTCCCCCTCAGAGGGGGCATTAGGTGTATCTTGAAGATTTGGGGGGGTTGGTTCCTGTTGATGTTCCCCCCACTAGCATACCCACCTCCTCCTTCATAGGCTGGGCTATGCTCCCCCTCACTTGGGGCATCCATAGATGGAAAATTTTGTCTAGGGTCACCATGGATCGGTGAATTGAGAAGATCATCTTCAGCTTGAGGAACAGCTGGATCAGTATTCATCTGAGTTGGCTCAGGATTGGGTTCAACTCTTCCTTGGGGCTCCTCATCCCCACTTGTCCTGGGGACATCTTCTCCTACCAAACCATCCTTGGGAATTGGAGGTTCAACATCCTTGTTGAGGGTTCCAACACCTTCTCCTTCATTCATCTTAGCTCTCTTCTTCTCCTTTATTTTGGCCACCATATGGGGTTGGTTCATGGGGAGAACCCTGGTAGACCTGTCCAAGGTTTTGATATCTATTCTCTTCAGGAAATGAATGTTTACACCCTTGAAAGAGGAGGATTGGTCAGGATAAGCCTTCAGCAGGAAGAGAGATAAGATCCTTCCAAGGTTTGGAGCCAACAGACATTGCTTGATCCTTAGGAACATGACATTTCCCCAACATGTCCTTTTCCTTAAAATGATCCTTACAATCAGTTCAAACATGGGTTGAGAGATTGTGTCATGAGAGCCTGGCTTGCACAGGAGTGCCTTTCCCACAATGTCACACAACAGCTTCCCTTTCTGAATGAAGAATTTCTTTTTCAGTGATGAAGTCTGGGGGGCACTGTATTGACACCACTTCAAGGCATGCTCCTTGTCTTCTCCTGATATTTTCTCTTCTTCCACTCTAGGAAGGTGCAGTACTTTTTCTAGTCTCTTAGGGGACAGTTTCACCCTAATTTCTCCAACCTTAGATGTTAGGCCATCCTTAGAAGACGACTGCTTGGCATTTGCAAAGAACTCTAGCACTTCTTGCTTGAAGATCTGAGAGGGTTCAGACAACAAGAAGTCTAGTCCAGCATCAGTAATTAAGGATATAACGCTCAAAATCTCTGGAGAGGCATGGAGAAACCCATCCCTCACCAACTCACAACCCTCTTGCAATTCCTTCGCAATCTTGGGCGCCATCTAGTCGAATGAGAAAAACGAAGACGCTAGGACGGAAGAGATTTCGTCTCGGCGGCTGGAGTGGTGCGAGAGAATGTGAAATGTCATTTAATGCCGTCGAGAGTTTATATAGTGGGCCAAAGTGTTAACCTAATCGACTCAGCGATTCAGCTGAGACGGTTCATCTAAAGTTTCAACCTAGGGCTAAATTCGTTGAACAGCTAATGTTGTAAAACTAAGTTCGTCGAACCCAGACTTAACCCAGCTATTTAAGAAAAAATTAGAGCTTAGCCAACACAGATTTTGCTGGATAATTCTATCAACCTACTTTAACACTATTATAGATAGCATTTGATGATAAATTCACAATTGGGAGAAGAAATACTTACCTTGAGGATTTATTCCTCTATCTGATATCAAATTCATGATATCACCCTCCTTCCTTTCATGTGCCACAAGCACATACTGTCCAAGTACCAAACGATGATGAAGCTGGTACTTGAGCTATCCTGCAAAACAGAGTTTAATGTTCCTTAGAAGCCCAAGATGACTTGGGTCCTAGGTTCTTGTTAGCATGATCAAAAGGCCTTACTCTAGCTGCACCCTTGGCAGGAAGACTCTTCTTTGCATTAGGTACATTTGGGTTGTACCAACAATCTATGGCAAAGTGTCCCACTTTACCACAACACCAGCATTCATGAATATTGTATCTTCTCTTCTGAGCATTTCTTGAGGATTGTGCAGCACAGTCCACATGTTCAGGAATAGATACAGCAGCATTCTTCCTATTCCTCTCAGCAATTATTTGACTGAATGTCATTCTGTGAGCTGTCTTGAGGCTCTTTGTCCTGATGGCATCAGCTTGCAATGACTTGGTAGCCATACAAGATTTGATGGAATCTGACACTGAGCAATCAGACATGTTTACAGAATTGGCAGCAGTCATGTTCTTGACTGATCCAATCTTAGAAGGGCTTGCCTTCTCATTCTTCAATGAAGTGGCTGAAGTACCAAAAACAAATGGTCCATGTTGGGGCATTTGAATTTCCTCATGGGGAGCCTTCATGGCACTCAATCCCATTCCCTTTCTTCCACTATGTGAAGGAGAAATTTCCTTCCTATAGCACCTCTCATTCTTCCAGTGACCATAAATGCTTTCATGGTCATACCTGTTGGAGGGAAGTATTACCTTTTGAAAGGTGGGTTGAGGCTTAGCCTTCTCCTTGCTCTTTACTCCACTCCCTTCTCCTACTTCCATTTTCTTGAATCCTAGTCCTCTCCTATTGGTTTGAGAGGAGAAGGTGTCAATGATAGGAAGCACAGATCTGGGCTTGGAGAATTGACCCACCGGGCTCTTCTCCTTCTTAAGTTTTTCCTCAAGGTCCTTGATGACCTTGTTCTTCAGGGAAATAGTGCTTAATTGCACAACAGTTATCCCCTGCAAATGGCTAATTTGTCTACTCATCTGAGCCACCGGGGGGTAGGTTCAGTGTTGACATCATTAGTCATTTTGAGGGAAACAATTTCCTGGGCTTCCCTCTTGGCAAGCTTCTTGCTCTTCTTTAGAGCCTCCAAAAGAACACCATATTTTTCAATCAATTGATTGAGTTCTTCCTCAGCTTCCATGCCCCTTCCATCAATTGATGGAGGTGCATCAGATTCTGGTCTAGTCTCACAATCAGAAATTGAAGTGGAATGAGATAGTACTTGATCATTGTCAGAAGCATTCTGACTCCCTTCCTCATCAGTGAAGCCATAAGGCCTAGCTGAGCAATGTCTTCTTCATCCTCCTCTTCATAACTATCTGAGTGTGAAAGAGGGGCCCTGATTCCTGTTCTAGCAGCAGGATGGTCTTCATCCTCCTGAGCAGCAAACAACCCTATGTGGGCTTTCTCTTCTTCATCTGAATCTGAAGATTCAGATTCAGATTCACTCTAGCTCTTGATTTTCTTGGCTATAAGGGATTGTTCTCCCTTCCTCTCCTTCTTATGATGAGGCTTCTTTTCACCTCTATCTTTCCTTTTGATTGGGCAGTCAACAATGACATGCCTAGTCTTGCTGCAGCTATAACAGATTATATTGTTAGAAGAATGTTTACTCAGTTTAGAGTCATACCTGTCACCCTTTGGGTGTTGTCTTTCTGATTTGCTGCTGTCCTTCTTGTTGTGTGAAGATGAGGAGGGCATGTTTTTCCACTGTTTCCTCTTCATCATCTTCTTGAACTGCCTTGTGAAGGCAGTAAACTCCTCATCAGAGGAAGAGCATCCTGAGGTGCTGACTTCAGGTTCAGCACTTCTCCTAGGAGGAGACACCATCCTGCTTTTGCTTTTCTTGGAGCTGTCAGCTTTGAGAGCAACAGATTTCTCCCTTGCTTGAACCCTTGAAGAGGTGTCCTCTTCCTTCCTTGCAGACAGCTGCATCTCATAGGAGAGCATCTTAGCAAACAATGTGTGAGTTGGGGTCTCACCTAGCTTGGCCACTTCACTGATGGCACATAACTTTGTGTCCCAGTATCTTGTGAGGGATCTAAGGAACTTATCATTCAGCTCATAAATGGTGAAGTTCCTTTCATCGGTCCTCAACTCATTCACTATCCCGAAAAATCTTTCATAGTAATCAGCTATGCATTCCTGGTTCAGTTGCCTAAAGGCTTCATACTCCTGATTTAGGAGTGACTTCTTGTCATCCCTAACTTCAGCTGTCCCTTCCATATATACTATCAAAGTATCCCATATTTCCTTGGTAGAAGTGCAATGTACCAAGTTTTGAAAGGTGGAATCATCAATAGCATTGACAATGATGTTATGGGACCTTTTGTCCATGGTGAACAACTCAAGTTCATCCATGGTCAGATCTTTGAATAGTTTGGCCACTCTTCTTGTTGGATATATAGTGGATGCAGTGTGAAAGGTGAAAGGTCCTTCTTCAACTGTAATGAAGATCCTTGGATCAGATGCTTCCATAAACACCCTGATCCTTTGCTTCCATATGACAAAATTCTCTTTGTTGCATATGGGCAACTTCATGGACCTCATTTCCTTTTGCAATCCAGAGGAGGCCATGGGATTCGATTTGACTAAACCTTTTAGGACATGGTCAGACTGTTAAGTCCTTTTTGACAAACCTACCTCTGATACCACTTGAAAGAATATTAGGTTTGTAGTCTAAATCACCTAGAGGGGGGGGGGGGGGTGACTAGGTCTTTTTGATTTCCCTCTAACCACCCTAGCTTATTTCTGATTTCTGGTTTAAGCAAAAGATCAACCACACAGAAAGCACACAAGTATGTATAGAGGTTCCTCAAGACAGGGTGTCTTGAGTAGTCCTCTTTCCCCCTTCACCTTTCTAACAATGTGTTAGACAAGGCCAACTCCTCCAAACTCGTCTCATAGGAGCTTACAACATAGATCCCTCAGGATCTCTCAGTTTTTCTCAAACCCCACCTCAGGCACAGCAGCCCTACAACTCAGATCAGCTCTTGATCCTACAGCTCAGACCTCAGCAGGTCCTACAGCTCAGACTACAACAGGTCCTACCTCAGGCTAAACAGCCCTACCTCAGATCAACTCCTGATCCTACATCTCAGACCTCAACAGGTCCTACAACTCAGAGGATTCTTCCTCCTACAGCTCAGGCAATGAAGCCCTACAACTAAGATCAGCAGATCCTGCACTCAGGCCTTCAGCCCTACACTCAGAACCCTCGGGTTCCTACAAACTCAGACCAAATGGTCTTACAACTCAGGAAAAATGCCCTACAACTTAGATCAACAGATCCTACACTCAGGCCTTCAGCCCTACACTCAGAACCCTTGGGTTCCTAGAAACTCAGATCAAATGGTCTTACAACTCAGGAAAAATGCCCTACAGAAAATTGATTTAGAATTATTCTACAGTAGAGGTACTCTCCTGTAGATCATGCACATCTTGTGCTTCCTGTAGCTGAAGATGTTGAATACCGCCACAACTTGATCTTCCTCTTCAATAGAGTGATGGAAGATCACCTTGCCCCTTCTGGTGTAGGAGCTATCTTCTTCTCTCTGTTTCTTCTTCTCTTTCAGGGAGCAGGAAGAAAGTCGAGAGCAGCTGCCGTCAATGAAACAATTGATTTTTCTTTTTGCACGCGACGGAGAGGTTCAAATGTGCCCTAGCATTTCCTTTTATCCATCTCTGATCTTTAACGGCTCTTAGATGTCCTTCTAAAAAGAATGGGAGAAGCTGGTGGACCCCACACGACTTGTCTGCAACTTGCCCTAGCCGCAGGTTCCGCCGCCCTTCTTTTCCGTAGAGAAGGACTGCACTCAACGAACGCGCTGCACTCTGCGTTCGACGAACTTGTCAAACTCTGCGTTCGACAATTTTGTCAAACTCTGCGTTCGACGATCTTGCCAAGCTCTGTGTTCGACGATCTTGTCTTGTCTCTGCGTTCGACAAATGGCACTCTGCGTTCGATGATCGGCACTGTCTCTGCATTTGACGATCTGCACTGTCTCTTCGTTCGACGATCAGTGTTCTGTGTTCGACGAACGACACTCTAAGTTCGACGAACACGCCAATTAAGCCTTCTCAGCGGCTCCTTCTTTGGTCTCGTCTCAGCGGTCGACGAACTTAGTCCTTCGTTCGACGAACAACCTTCAGTGTTCGACGAACACGCTGATTCTCAGCGTTTGAAGAACTTATCAGCGGAGACATCTTCTTCTTAGCAGATCCGCTGAGACGTCTCCTCGTCTCAGCGGTTCAGACCCTTCGTCTCAGCGGTTCTGCTGAGACAAATCTTCATCTCTTTGTAGATGATTCTTCACAACTAAGGGCATGTTTGGCCCTTTTCTTTTGAGTCACCTATACCTGTATATACTACACAAGTATAGCTTTATCAAATACAATATGTCCTTAGCATTGAGAGTGATGCCTCTTCAAATCAAGTTAATATTGAGGGCAATATACCCAACAGCCATGAAGAGCTAAAAATGAGAAGAAAAGAAGGAGAGAGATCGTGAAAGAGACAATTGAAAAGATGGACCTTGAGCACTAGAGGCGGTCTGCTCATCTTATGCTGACTTTGTTTCCTGCGGTCACTAAGGTCGCCCAGGACTTCTCTTGCAATCGTCGTCTCCCCTTTTCTTCGAGTATAGGCTTTCCTTTTGCAATTCTTTTTTTCTTTTCGTCGTCTGATCCTGCTATTTCTCTTGACCGCAGATGGAATAGTAGAGACCGAAGAGTTACCGCAGAAGGTTGAACTTTCTCAGCAGGAGGTCGCTCCTCCTTTGCTTTCAGAGGTTCTGACACCTCTTTTTGAGATGCTTCAGGCTTCACAAGCTAGGGAGAGAGTGTTAGAGAAGGAGTTGCAGGGAAAAGATGACAAGCTCAAGGAGAAGGAAGCTGAGTTTAGTAGGTGGCTTCAGGCGATCTCTGCTCTAGGCGAGCTGAAGATTGTTGAAACAAGGAAGCAGACGGTCCAGAGAGAAAAATATGTCAAGAAGAGGCTTGATGATGAAATAGCTGACCTCCATAGGATGCTCTGAAAGGCCAGGGAAGATGCTACTTATTTCAGGGGGAAATCAGACGCTTTGCTTGCTGAGAATGAGCGGCTGCAAGTGAACTCTCCTGGTCTACTCGTTGGGTCCCCTAATAATCATCCTGCAGACCGCCCGTCCTCTGAGATCGCCATTCCTCTTGACCAACTTGATAAAGAGTTAGGTGGCATTCATAAGTCAGCTTTGAGCGCTATCCACGACCTGTAGATCACTTTGTCGACGGTCTATGAGATACAGGAGAAGACCGCTCATGTTGGCAGGAAGTGCGATCAAAAGAAATGACATCTTGTCCTTCACAATGCTCTTTAGATTTTGTATTGTGTCTATTGAATAACTTTGTACTTTTCTGAGATAATTTGTGTTTTGTAATTATAATTTCCTTTTTCCGCTTATGTGATCTCTTCATTACTATGCTAGTGTGATGAATATTTTTCTCTTTTAAATTTTCTTTGCTTGAGATCACACAGTCTCATAACCGGTGAATGATTTATATTCTTCTTGCTAAACTCCCTTTTTTGCCCAAGTAAACAGGTCGCACGATCTTCCCACGCAATCTTGTCGATTCTACCCTCTGTCATGATTACGCCGTCATTACCTAGGAAACTATAAATACCGTGTTTGGTGGCTTAATAAATGCATTCTTCAATATTCCAACTTCCCACCGGTCTCCGCGGTCTCACAAGATGGTGACACCGCGATGTGCTGCAACTGAGATTTTCATGATCGCCGAACATAAGCCGAATCGCCTCTCTCAGGCAGAGTTTCGAGATTTCTTGGAAAACTATCAGCCGAGCTCGCAGATTTTGGTTCGATTGCCTGCTGAAGGTGAAGGATTAAGCACCTGCTCGCTGATGAAGATCGTCATTCCCATAGACCACTTTGAGTGTGGGTTCACCTTTCCTTTACCTTGGGAGCTGGTTGAGGTTTTCAATTATTATGGCGTTGTGCCCGCTCAGGTGCCATCGAACTCAATAGCCTTGATGTTCGCCTACATCTGCTATCTGAGGTCGGCCAGGGTGTCTTTCACTCTTGACCTCTTCTGCGCGGTCTTTACTATGAAGGCATTAAAAGAAGGAAAGAAGAATGAGGAGTTCAAAGGGTTGATGTACTTCTCCTATCGGGGGGTGAAGATCGTCAATCTTCCGAATAAGATCCCGAATTGGACAGAACGATTCTTGATCTTTGAGGGAGATTTCGGCGGTCTTGAGACTCAATCTACTCCCCGAGCTAAGGTGGGCTTCAAGAAGCCGAAAACTCTATTAAGGGTGGAGACCGCTATCAAGGAGATGCTTTCCCTATAAAGGATCGATCTTCTTTATTACATCAATTACTGGGACGAGGTTGCTGAGCTCGCGCCTGAGGAGATTAAGAAACATCCCACAATCTTAAAACTCTTCGATTTCATGTTTAATATCTGATGCAAGTTTTCTATCGCAGCGACCCTGATGGTTCCGTCGATCTTTCCGGTCCCTCCAAAAGAGGAGGCTTTTACTCACCGTGAGCTGAGATTAAAGAGGGAGAGGGAGGGGAGACCATTACTCGAGTTGGATGAAAAAGGAAAGAGTGTGAAAGTTTCCACATCTCTCCCCCTTTGGAGTGGCGGTCTCACTCTCCATGCAGATGCGGTCACGTCAGCCCTATTTGGTGAAAAGAATCAAAGGGAGCTGTATGACTTGGATGAAGAGATTATACCTGACATGTGCGCGCATGCGATGGTCAGAAGCACAGTTTTGAACCACCACATGGGGCGGCTTCTGCGTTAGGCTCTCCGCGATAATAAAGATCTTGTCAAAGAACACAAGGTGAGGATCTTTACAATCCTTTGCGCGGCCTTATAAATTTCAGACCGCCTGACCTGACTTACTTCCTTGCAGAAAACGAGGAAAAATATGTATAAAAATGACAATCAAGTTTATCAAAGGATTATGTTGGAGGAAGTAAGGGGGGGCTATCGAACTTGCGATCATTCGGATGCGAGACCGCGGAGTTATCATTCCTGAAGATATTAATTTTTCAAGCTTATTTCCTTACGCTGTCTCTTTTGTAGAGGAAGAAGAGGTAAAAGAAAGAGAAGGAGAAAGGGGAGAAGAAGAGGAAGAAGGAGAAGAGGAAGTTGTGGTTTTCCAGACCGGTGAGGTCGAGGTCGAAGAGAGTGATAATGAGACCGGCCAGGCCAGTGGCAGACAGTATCAACCCGGTGTTGACTTGAGTTCGGCGGCGGACTCGAGTGTTAGTTCCGAGGATTCATCTGATAGTTTGGAAAAACCATAGTTGAGCCCAGGTCTTCAGAAGGGCCTTCACCCAAGAATCCACGACAATCCAAATAGATTTTTCATTTTGTCAATTTTGTATTCTGATTTTTTCAAAAGTCGCGGTCACAATATTTTGCAGACCGCGCGATCTGTAACCCTGACTTTGATATGAATAGAGATGAACCAGATTTTTACGTACCTTTTGCTGTTCAATGTCGGTCTAGCTTTTTTTTATGTACATTCTTTACTATTTTCTGATCTGATCGATCTTCTGATATCTAGTCTAAAGATGATATCCTCAGAATAAGTAATCGTTTGACCGAACGGTCTCAAATTTTGAGTTCGATATTTTCTTCTCCGGGGAACAATGCTTTTATCTTAGCATAGTTCTTCTTCATGTTTTGAGAGACTAAAAGAATGATAATTTTCCAATAGACCTAGAACGCCAATGAGATAACATCGATCTTAACACAATGAATACCCGGGATGTGATAATTACGATCTTAAAAACCTCCAGACCGCATATTATCAATACTTTGAAATATTTTGTAGAACAAATAAGCTTCCATAGATCCAAGAGATCCAAAGGGAAATGCATGCGATCTAAGTATATCTAAATCGTTTATATTTGATACAAACGATTGTAGAATCTACCTCTGGCGGTCTAACAATTCCCAGATTATTCCACTACTAAAATATAATGAGCGTACAATTTCTTCAAGATCATCGCGAGTGATGATCTAAGAAAAATGAGACTACCATTATCTCGAGACATGAAATAACCATTTCAGGAAAAATTTTGCATGCGGTGGTCTTAAGTTCATAAAGATTAACAGGATCAAGACCGCGCGGTCCAAAGAAGGGGAAAAAGAATGCACAAGCTAAGATGACTGATGGGTCTATTATTTATAGTGTTTTATGGACTCATCCGGGCTAGTTTTCTTGCATTTGCACTACACTTTCTGTCCTGAATTGCTTATATTCTGCTCGTACACGCTTTCACTTTAAGTGTAATGTTTCTGCCCTAGGTGTGTGCTTTTGCGCATTACTGTGTTGGGGGTAAGCACATGGTGCTCCCCATGTATTTATTTTGTGATAAGATTGAGCTGGAAGGGTATTCCCAGCTGTTTGATGACTGTGTTATTTGCTGTGTAGGTGGGCAGATCATCCATATTGCCCAGAATTCATGTCTGCATTAATCACATGGTCGTGCGATTTCTTCACGCACAGTCGCAACTTAGGATATTCTTGACAGCTATCCAGTAACCATCACCTAGATCAGACTGATACCTGCTAGTCATGCTTAAAGCATATGAGACATCAGGTCGAGTGCATAACATTGCATACATGATTGATCCAATTGCCGAAGCATATGGAATCAACTTCATGCGGTCCTTATCTTCCAAAGATTTTGGACACTGGTCCTTAGAGAGACTCACACCATGTGACATGGGTAAGAATCCTTTCTTGGACTCAAGCATGTTGAACCGTTTCAACACCTTGTCAATGTATGTACTTTGGGTCAAACCCAGCAACTTCTTCGGTCTATCTCTATAGATCTTAATACCAAGTATATAAGTCGCTTCGCCCAAGTCTTTCATAGAAAAGCACTTCCCTAGGTTGTTCTTAACAACTTGCAGGGTCGGAATGTCATTCCCGATCAACAGTATGTCATCTACATACAATATCAGGAAGACAACAATGCTCCCACTAATCTTCTTGTAAACACAAGGCTCATCTTCGTTCTTGATGAAACCAAACTCTTTGATTTTCTCATCAAAACGTAGATTCCAACTTCGAGAAGCTTGTTTCAATCCATAAATGGATCGATTCAACTTGCATATTTTAGTGGCTTCACTTGGAGATACAAAACCCTCGGGTTGTGTCATATACACTTCCTCAAGGAGGTTTCCATTAAGGAAAGTCGTTTTGACGTCCATTTGCCAGATCTCGTAGTCATAATACGCAGCAATAACAAGTAGAATTCTGATGGACTTGACCATTGCTACAGGGGAAAAGGTTTCATCATAGTCAACACCATGAATTTTCCTGAAACCTTTAGCCACCAACCGGCCTTTGAATGTCTGTACATTCCCATCCATGTCGGTCTTCTTCAAGAAGATCCACTTGCACCCTATGGGTCGTACCCCTTCAGGTGGTTCCACCAAGGTCCAAACTTGGTTTGTGTACATGGAGTCCATTTCAGATTTCATGGCCTCAAGCCACTTCTCAGAGTCAGGTCCATTCATAGCCTCTTGGTAGGTTGCAGGCTCATCATCATGATCCATAAACAACACATTACCTATTTGAGTCATGAGAAATCCATATCTCTCACGCTCAAATCTTGGTCTACCAAATCTACGTAGGACTTGTGTTTCTTGAGCAGGCTCTCCAGCTACAACTTCTTGTAGTCCTTGCTCATGTTCCAGTTCCGTTTCGTTCATTGTTTGTGGCTCTTGAACTTCTTCAAGTTCTACCTTTGCAGTCTTTTTGGATAAGAACTCTTTCTCCAAAAAGACATCATTCCTTGCGACAAACACTCAGCCCTCAGACGGTAAGTAGAAGTAGTATCCTTTGGTTTCCCTAGGATACCCCACGAGATAACATTTATCCGATTTGGGTTCCAGCTTGTCAGGCATTTGACGTCGCACGTATGCCTCACAACCCCAAATCTTGATGAACGACATACTAGGACGCTTCCCAGTCCATATCTCATATGGTGTCTTTAGAACCATTTTCGTTGGAACTCGATTTAGTGTGAAAGCAGCAGTCTCTAAAGCAAAACCCCAAAAGGAAACGGGCAAATCTGCATGACTCATCATCGATCGCACCATGTCTAACAAGGTACGATTCCTCCTCTCAGAAACACCATTATGTTGAGGTGTTCCGGGTGGAGTGAGCTATGATACAATACCACACTCTTTCAGATGATCACGAAACTCATGACTCAGATATTCGCCACCTCGATCAGATCGGAGTGCTTTTATCCCTTTTCCCAGTTGGTTATCTACTTCATTTTTAAACACTTTGAACTTTTCAAAGGTCTCGGATTTGTTCTTCATAAGAAACACGTATCCGTATCTACTGAAATCATCAGTAAATATAACGAAGTAGTAGAACCCACCACTAGCCACAGAACTCATGGGTCCGCATACATCACTATGTATTATACCCAAGAGATCATTAGCCCTCTCATTACAACTAGTGAAAGGAGCTTTCGTCATCTTGCCCAACAAACATGACTCGCATCTCTCAAATGATTCATAATCAAATGAGTCCAGTAGTCCATCTTTATGGAGCTTGGATATGCGTTTCTCGTTTATATGGCCTAGACGACAATGCCAAAGGTACGTAGGATTCGAATCATTTGTTTTTAGTCTTTTAGTATTTTCTATGTTATAGATCGGATGGTCTAAGTTCAAAACATATAAACCATTAAACATTTGGGCAACGCCATAACAAACATCATTCTTATAAATAGAACAACAATTGTTCTTAATTACGAAAGAAAAACCAATCATGTCCAAACATGAAATAGAAATAATGTTTCTAGTTATGGCCGGAACATAATAACAATTATCTAGTTCTATTACAATCCCTGTGGGCAAAGAAAGATAGTAAACACCAACGACGACGGCAGCAACTCTTGCTCCATTCCCGACGCGCAGGTCTACCTCCCCTTTACCCATCATTCTTCTCCTTCTCAGTTCCTGCACATTTATACAAATGTGAGAACCACATCCGGTATCCAATACCTAGGATGAAGGAGCAGAAAGGTTTATTTCTATAACAAAAATACCTGAAGTGGAAGTCATACTTCCCTTCTTCTTCTGCAGATCTTCTAGATACTGAGGACAGTTCCTCCTCCAGTGCCCCGCCTTACCACAATGGTGGCACTTCCCTTCCTTAGCCAATCCTTTCTTTTTCAGTGCCGAAGACTTGGGATCAAGATGTGACTTAGGTCCTACCTTAGTCCTCTTGGTTCCCTTGACCTTGCCCTTGCCTTTATGCACCATCAGTATGGGGCTAGCAAGCTTGGCCTTCTTCATGTTGATCTCGGCAGTTCTTAACATGCCTAGGAGCTCGGGTAGTGTCTTGTCAATTTCATTCATATTGTAATTTAAGACAAACTGCTCATAACTGTCCGGCAACGATTGCAGGATCAGATCAGTGGCCAACTCTTGGCTCAAAGGAAACCCCAGTCTTTCAAGGCTCTCTATATACCCAATCATCTTGAGTACGTTAGTTCCTATTGGGTCTCGAGCTCCCATCTTACACTGAAATAACGCCCTGGATATATCGAACCTCTCTTGGCGAGCTTGCCCTTGAAACATTTTCTTCAGGTGCTCAGCCATCTCATAACAACTCATGTTCTCATGTTGCATCTGAAGCTCAGAGTTCATAGTTGCGAGCATAAAGCATTCAATATCCAAGGAGTCATCTCCATACTTCTTATAAGTATCTTTATCTGCACGTGATGCATTAGAGGCTGTCTCTTTAGGGGGATCTTCTTCCAAGACATAGAGCTTGCGCTCTTGCCTGAGAACAATTCTCAGGTTTCTATACCAGTCAAGGAAATTTGTCCCATTCAGCTTATCCTTCTCAAGGATCGCTCTCAGGGACAAGGCAGAGTGAGATCCACTTGCCATGGATATTCTACAAGGAATTTTGCAAAGTAAAATTTTAGTACTATATTTCAAAATACATTTTATATTAATAAGGACTTTTATTAAAGAGCTCTCACTATTTTAATCAAATCGACAACCCTTAATTTCGATTCGGAGAGTTTATGCGAGCTACTCTCTTAGTGGACAAGATCCGTATTTCACCAACACAATGAGTCCGCTTTGGCGTTTCTCTCACGATGTGGTTATTTAGGTAGACAACACTTGTCAATTGCATCACTATGCAACTCTTGTTTGGTTGGTGAATAACTCTTTATTCGTATCCATCATATGGAGCATGCCAACCCTATGCCTCTAGGCACTCAACCTTTGAGGTCACCTAGTTAAGTTAGACCCGATGTCGACAGTGGGATATCACAATTATCCGCTTGCACCCTTAACAAGATAGATTAATGCACCTTGCTTTGGCAAGCCCACACTTCATCGATCGAGGCAGGAAGAGTGTCATCCATCGGAAGGCATCCGAATACTTAATATTAGATAAGGGCTTTTTATTTTTCAATTGATGAACATTTCATCGTGATTAACATTCAATCATGATTAACATTTAATTATAGTGCACAATCAGAAAATAAAATTACAACATTCACATTCCAGATGCATCCCAGATGTGCACAAAACAGTCTATCAACACTTTGACAAAACAGGGCTAAATCTGAGCATTTAGAACACTTCTAAATCTCCAGATTTACATGCATTGGACATATGAACAACAACTCCACAAGTGCAGTAGACAAGCTCGTCTCTCATGTCAGATTCAATAATCTAAACATTTGGTTTCACAAACCATTTGAGGGACGGTTACTGCAGAGGAGAAACAACCTCTGAAACATGAAAATCGCAACGCAATCACATGCGTTCCTGGCGGGGTTCCAAGGGGCCGCGCCCCTGGTGGGGTCATAGGGGCAGAGCCCCTAACGGGGTCCAAGGGGCAGCGCCCCTGGCGGTGGTCTCGCTGACCTATCAGCTAGCGGGGTCAAGGGGCAGAGCCCTTGCGGGGTGCGGGGCAGAGCCCCGACCAAAATTTTGAAATCCCACCACCAGAAACCACACAAAATCACATCAAATGTGATATTCCAAGAAGAAATTAGGGCATTTAGAACGCTTCTAAATGTCCCAATTTACACGCACTTGACCGCAACCTGCCTCTGATACCACTGTTGGGTTTTCTATACCCCTCGAAAGGGATGACATATCGAATATGCGCAGCGGAAATAAAGACAAGAACAACCCAAAAGAAGCTAACGGATCATGCGGTTTTCATGATTCAAGAGAATAAGCAAATTAAAATACAAAGTACCTTTGCGGGATTGAGTCAACACTCAACCAAGGTGCTCCAAAGAGAAATCCGAATTTCTGTCTTTGAGTTCTTCAAGAATCGAAATGGATCGATCCCTCTACAGAAGTCCACACAAGCAAAGGAGAACCCTAGCTTCTTATCGCACAAGAACTAGGTCGGAGAAGGATGCTCTCAACGTCCCCACGGACTGCTAGAACCGATCCAGGGGAGGCGACGACTGACAGCGGCGACCAGCGGCGGCGGAAGGACGATCGGCTGACGGGAAGAATGAGGCCCTCGCGCAGAACTATTCTGGTCGGCCGTTCAAGTCAAAATCGCGAAAAGATTAAGTCTTATGCAAACCTAGAATTGCAAGCCCTTTTATACTAAAACGCATAAATCAGGCTATCCGCAGACCAGAACATTTCTATCCAGATTTACATTCGCCGAATTCGACTAATCACTATAACCGAATTTCTCCCTTAGTGCTAGATCTTTTAAAAATTTGGGGCTTGATCCGTGCTCAATTGGCCTCGGATCATGCTTCCGAAAGGGCTCGGTTTGAGCTCTCTTTCCCCTACTCAAAACTCTGATTCCGACCACCTCTGGCCGGCCAACCACCCCCATTCGCCGGCTACCACCTCAACGAAGGTGGTGGTGGCATTGGCTGGTCGGGAAGCGGCACAGGTGGCCGGGAAATCATCCAGCATAGAAGCCCAGGATGGGCTGTCGCGTGCCGTCCGTCCAACGGGGACGATGACCAAGAACCGTCGGATTTGTCGTGATCAGCAAGATTTACGTGATTATGTTATATGTTATAATGTTATTTCATTTTGAATTCAGAGTAAATGATTATGTTATATTCTTTATTTAATTATTCGTCGACCTGAGTAGAAGAAATTCACTGAACTAATAATTGAGTTCGTCGAACGGAACCCGGCGTCGAACGGAATTCATTCGTCGAACACACTCTGGTGTTCGTCGAACTGATTATTGAGTTCATCGAACCGACCCCGGAGTTCGTCGAACGAAATTAATTCACCGAAATAATAGTTGAGTTCGTCGAACCCGGAGTTCATCGAACGGAGTTAATTCGCTGAACTAAAAGTAATCGTCGAACGCACTAAAGCACGACGTTCGTCGAACACAGATCATAATTCGTCAAACGCACTGAAGCACGACATTCGTCGAACGTAGAACATAGTTCGTCGATCGCAGAGCATAATTCGTCGAACGCACTGAAGCACGACATTCGTCGAACGCAGAACAGAATTCGTCGAACGCAGATAGGATTTCGTCGAACGCAGAGACTTGTATTTATAATAATTATTTTCTTATTACTGGCTGTAGTTAGAAATAATTATTGAAAATACTTAGGGCCCTCTACAAAAAAGGTGGTCAACACCAATGTTGTATACCTTGGAGTCTAGTTTATTTTAAAATTGATTTCACCCCAGAAGGAGTTCTGTAGCTCCCTATAGGTCCATTTTGGTGGGACTGGTCCCTAGTGTAGGACAGCCACCATATCTTGAATAACTTTTGATTGGGTTATGGGATTGACTTGAAAATTGAAACATGGGCTATTTACACCTACACACATATCCTATCCAAAAATGGGAATTTTAGAAGAACATTTTTATAAGGTTTTTGTTATAATTTCATAAATCAAATATTTATTAATTATTGGGTCAAATGACCTCCAAATTTTCGTGGATACTTCTTAGGGTTATAACGTGACCCTGGTAAAAATCTCAGCCCAATTGGGACTGATTTAGTTGGGTAATTTGTCATCCCAAGTTAGGTCAAATTGGGTCAAAGTTAGGGCATGATGTTTATCTTGGGGTATGGTGGTCAGAACTCATCACCATGAGTTGAAACCTTGGCCACTGGTTTAGGATCACCTAAAACACCTTCATGAGTAAAATGGGGTGGTGTAGAGGTGGATATGACCTAGGACCCTAGTGTTAACCTTAGGGTTGCTCTTTGAACCTTGTGAAGGACATGGGGTCAAATGTTCTTGAATGGTCATGGAACTTGGTGTATAAGTTTATGGAATGTAATTAGTCCCTAGTAATTTTATAAGGATTTTAGGAGCAATTATCCCCTTTGAAATAGGACATAATCCCTTTAGGTAAACTTCTTTTAAGAGACATTTACATGCTCAAATGGTCTTGAATGATGATGAAACCTTGGTAGTGCCTTTGTAATCATATTATAGACCTCTGGTATTTTTTGTGAAATTTATTAAATGATTTAACCAGTACTTCATTTACAAGGCACTTATTTTGTCTCAATCTTAAGAAATATAATTAAGGGTCCAAACCACTCTGGAAAAATGTGCAACTTGGTGATAGGACATTTCAGAGCACTAGGAAGCTCTGTGAATTTTTACAGAATTTTTGGAAATAGATATCAGTAGGTTACTTCATGTTGGAGTTTCTGAGGTGATCTCAAAGCAATCAATAGTTAGTCTTGCTGCCAATGCAATATGAGCTTATAGGGTCGCACATAAAAGCGTTTGGAGAAATTGGAGAAAGGATTGTGTTGGCCTTACTCATATTGGATATGAGTGGAGGACCAATCCTGTGACTGCTTGGAATTAAGTTGAGAATGTCTCAACGGGAAATCGTTTAAAGTGTTTAAACGAATGGGTTTATACATGACATATTCGGCTAAAGGGTTTAACCGAATTGTGTCAAATTCGGCCAATGTGATTAACCGAATTATGTTGATTCGACTAATGAAATTTGGCTAATATGATTAACCGAATTTATTACAGATTCGACTAAAGGGTTTAGCCGAATCAGGTCAGTTCGATGAAAGGATTTCGCCGAATTTATATAGCCGAATTCATATAGACGAATTCGTCGAAATGGTTTCGCCGAATTCAGTTATAGTGATTAGTCAGAGGCGGATCGTACCTGTGTGGAGGGGCGACTCCTTGCCGATTTCCTGTTGGCCATGGCCGACCTTTGCAATCTCCTATCCAGATGGGCCGACTCCTTCAAGTGAACGGGGGAAAACCATTCTCCCAGTCCTCTGATGGTTTTAAGAAGATCAATAGGGGAGGGGAAGAGCCTTGTCATTAATTGCCGTAATCACCATTAATGGTGATTTTCAGTTTCTTATGGGAGGAAATGAATTGGTCATCAATTAGGCCGGAAAAAGGGCTGAAAACTTCTCCTCTCCTCTAGGGGAGATGAATGGTGCCATAAATTGGGTTTAATTGGCCATGAATGCCATTCTCCTCCTCTTCCTCTCTCCGCCATTTTTGGGGGAAATGGAGCTTTCTCTCTCCTGGCCGAAATCCTTCAAATTGAATGGCCAAATCAGCAGCATTCCATCCCCATTAGGTGGTGGACCACACCAATTGGGTCTAGCTCAAGTGTGTTGGGTTCAATTTGGGTAAAGTAGGTCATTTTGACCTAAATTTAGGCTAAGGTTGACTTTAGTCAAATTGACCACTTGGGTTGAACACAATGGGTGGGTTGTGACCCATTTGACTCCCTTATGAGTTAGGAAGGCTTAGGTGGATTCAATTTGGCAAGGTGAGGGTGAATTGCCCCTTAATGTGGCACTTGACCAAATTAGGGCTAGAGTTGACTTAAGGTAAATTGGCCAATTTAGAGGTCCCATGATGGAGCTTTTTAGTCCATTAGGTTCCTAATAACCCTAAAATGGTAGGGACAAGGTCAATTTGGCAAGGTGGAGGCCAATTGACCCTAATTAGGCTACTTTGACCAATTTAAGGTTATGGTTGACGTTGGTCAAATTTGGCCTCTTTGGTTGACCCCAATGGGTCCTTGATGCTCTAAGGGACCCTTGAAAGGGTTAGGTGTGCCATGGTGGGGTAAAAGGGTCAAGGTGAGGCCCTCAAGTCCAACCTCATGCTTGTTAATTGGAAATTGCTATTTGCAGACCACTGTGGTTTCCTTCTTCTTGCCTAAGTTCACATGGCCTTTTGAGCTTCCTAGGGTTTTGTCATGACCTAATCATGATAAAACCACTCTATGGTTCTAGTTGTTTGGGGGATGTTACAAATCCCAATAAACAAAAAAATAATTTCGTTCTTGAAATTCAGGTTAGGCCCGCGGGTTTCTACCGCAAGTGTTTGAATGTAACATCCCTTCAGAAATGAAGTTATTCCTCACTCGAAGAGCACCGACTATCTCTGCGACACTAGTCCTAGTGGCTCTCAAGTGTGCTCCTCTTGTCCATAATTTTACCACATGACTTACCTACGGAACCTTCTTGCGCCGCAAGACTCGCATCTCGGTGTCATCTATCCAGACCGGCTCCAGGTGAATCAATCGATCGGAGGTTACCGGGCCACATATAGTAGCAATTTGCTGCTCCGGCTATAGTAGAGCTCTCCTAAAGGAGGAGGCATGGAATACATCATGCAAACCCGCTAACTCCGGCGGCAGCTCCAGTCTATAAGCCAACGGGCCGATCCACTCCAGGATCCTGTAAAGCTCCATCTGTCTCGAACTGAGCTTCTTCCGCCTACGAACCTGCGAGATTCCATGCATCAGACGTATCTTCCGGAACACCAAGTCTCCAACCTGGAACTCTACCTGACGATACTATGCATCGTAATACCTGACCTGGCGGCTCTGGGCCTCTAGCATCCTGACTTGAATCAGTCGCACCTGCGTATCTGTGTCCTCCACAAATTCCGAGCCGAGTGTATTTAGATCCTCATCCTGGATATTCTATGCTTACAGGCAAAACTCCAATGGGAGCGTCCTTCCGGGTCTAGGTGGCCCTAGCTACCTTGGTCAACCTATCCTCGATGTTCCAAATAAACTTGTGCCCGGAGTGGGGATGCGGTAACCTGTGTATGAAATTCATAATTATGTCCTCAAACTTCCACTCTAACCCAGGCCGTGACTGTGGTAGATCTCCAAAGACTTTTGCACTTAGCCTTCACCATGCATCACGAAACTTATGACGTCTTTCTTTATTTCGGGAAACAACATGGTTTGGAAAACACCATTTCTTCGGTGACTAAAGTTATTGTTTGTACGGGTAGATAATGTCTCTATTAAAGTTTCTCTACACGTTCAGATTCTTATTCCTTCAAGTAAGTCCGAGTACTCAAACAACTCAACTCTACAACATATCCAGTTCTTACCATTGATGGAACTGATCAGATCGTCAAGCGTCCCAATTATCCTCAAAATTTACCGGGTGCACTTGTGAATCTTATGAACATATGTTAAACAAACAACACTAGTATCAATGTTTTTTAAATGACTCCCGATCACTTTCTATATGGAGTTTGATTCATAAAGTATACGGGTAAAATCTTTTGAAACCTTAAGATTTTTCACAAGTCAATTTCATCACGGAAATATCATCACGTTTATTTCACCAGAATCCTATCACTTCCACAAATGCTAGTTTTGATCACTTTTGGATGATACAAAGTAAGATAAACTTAGATTGTTCTTATCATAGTAAACTCAAACACTATATTCTAATTCCAAATAGTCATTGTTGGGAAAATGATTTCTCTTAACCCCTGAAAATGAGTTGAATACGAATTCCAAGAAAGGAAAATCAAGGTAAGTAAATATGCGTCGAATAGTATTCGACGCAACGTCGAAATAAAGTCGACATTTCTATCAGAATGAGTCGAAGTAGCTCCAAGCAGAATTCGACGTATCCTATGTCGACGTAGCTCTGACTTCTAGTCGACGTATCTTGAGAAGTCGACGCACCCTAGTAGACGCACCTTCCTTATTCTCCTCTCGACGTTCTGCCAGGACGAATTCGACGCCTACGTCGAATAGTAATCGGCGCACGTCGATTTCTATGATTAATTCAAAAATCGCCAGATCTCTTTCCTTCTTTCATAGATCTGATTTATATGGAATCAAATTATTCTTTATAGCCGTTCTGAATTATTCTTTTCCTCTAATGATTTCTTGGCTAATTTGATTAAATCCATTATGGACACTATTTGAAATCAGAATGAATATTTTCTTTCTATGGATATAATTGTTATGGAAATTTCTCCTTCTTTCTAATACTCTGCCTGCTAATTGATTACTCTCCAAAAGTGTTATTTTAATGAACAGAGCTATAAATAACAAGGTGGTCGGCAGAGAGCAACAAGAAGTGATCCACCATATACACATTGAAAAAGAGGAAAAGCTCCCAAAAGTGAAAAAGAGAGAATAGAGGAATTGTTCTGCAGCAACCATCAAGCATTCTTCTTCTTCTGCTTCTAAAGCCATACTGCTGCAAAATTCTGAAAAGCTTACAATCTCCTCACTATAGAAGGGAGATTTAATTCACTACTTCTTGTGCTTCCAATCTTCTTGCTAGGAAGAAGATTCATTCTTGTCTTAAATACTTCTTTTCCTTTTTCTTATTTTCATTCTCATATATTGTAAAAGAGTTTTTAGAATCACTCTTCAAAAAATTCAGTTGTACTGGTTCTAAGAGTCTCCTTTTCAAAAGACTCAGTTGGTTCTAAGAGTCTCCTTGTCAAAAGACTCAGGGTGGTTCTAAGAGTCTCCTTATCAAAAGACTCAGTGCAAGATAGTGAATTTCCTACCAAGGGGGTAGAAGAGTGGACTACCCAAAGTTTGGGGAACCACTATATTTCTTTGTGTTGTGCTGTGATTTTTCTTATTGCATTTATTTTTCTTTACTTGTTTAATTCTTGTTGGTGTGTGGGAAGCTCTAATCTGTGATCACTACACCCATATATATATATAATTATTAACTTTGCACAAAAATATTTTAAATCTCTATTCACCCCCCCTCTAGAGAATTCTAGTGAGGTTAACTGTGCACTTTCAATTGGTATCAGAGGGAGGTTGATCTAAAAAGGTTAACTCCTTGATCAAAAAGATCCTACCTCTTATTTATATATATATATATATATTTCTCTAACAATTATTTTTCACATGGCACAAATCAAAGATTATGCTTCCACCAGACCGCCAATGTGCAATCTTGAAAAGTTTGCAGTTTGGAAAACAAGAATTAGGATTTATATGAACTCTATTGATGAAGATTTATTTAATGTTATCTTGACAGGTCCTCCCAAGCCTTATAGAAAAGACTCAAGTGGTGAAGTGACTCAAACACTTGTCCCAAAGGCTGAGTGGACAGTTGAAGAGAAAAAGGCAGGAACATGTGATGCAAAGGCTGTAAATATTCTGGTCTCAACCCTCTCTGATGAAATCTTTCAAAGGGTTGTTGATTGTGAATCAGCCAAAGAAATTTGGGAGGCTCTCATAAAGATGGTAGAAGGAAGTGCTGATGAAAGAAAAGATAGGAAGGCTCTATTGATCTCTCAATATGAGAACTTCCAAAAGAAGAATGAAGAAAGCATCTCTGAGATGTATGACAGATTTAGTCTGATCATCAATCAACTAAGGGACTTGGATAGAGAAATCTCTCTTACAGAGATCAATGACAAGTTGCTAATGAGTCTCCCAAGCTCATGGGACTCATGGATATGGGCAATAAGAGACACAAGAGGACAAAGGGAAATTTCAACAGATGCTCTCTTAGGAAAACTCAGATCCTATGAGCAACTGCTGAAAACCAGAGAAGAGAAGAAGAGAAGAGAAAACACCCCAACTTCTTCAAAAGACAGGAACATTGCATTAAAAGCAACAGAAGAAAGAAGCTCTGTCACGGATGAAGAACTATTCAGTTTCCTGGCCAGAAAATTCAAGAAATGGGTCAGGACAAATGGATCAAGAAGGAGAGAGTCAAAACCAAGGTATGACAAAACTCCTACTAAAGAAATTATTTGTTACTCCTGCAGGAAACCTGGACATATTGCCCCAGGATGTTCAGAAAATGCTGAGATAAAGAAAGATATGAAAAAGAAAGATCTCAAGAAAAAGGGGAAGAAGAAAGAAAGAGGCTTTATAGCAGAAGCCTGGAGTGATACAGACTCTGAGGATAGCTCCTCTTCTAAGAGTGACAATGAAGAGCCTAAGCAAGAAGATCTATGCTTAATGGCCCTTGAAGGCTCAAAGAATGATGATGGTGCTAAATCATGGAGTGAGACAGGATCAGAAGAAAGCATATCTTCTGAAGATGAAAAAGAAGATAGTCTTATTCTCATAGAGGAATCTGAGGATAAGGATGAGGTAAGCATTTTTGATGAAATAGATTTTCAAAGTGATAATTTCAGAAATGATTTTATGGGAATGTGTCTAGATCAACTAAAAGCTACACAAGAAATTAAAGATCTAAAGGAACAAATTAATGTGGCTAAAAACCAGAGAAATAGAGAGGATAAATGCTCTAAAAATTTTGAAGTAAACATCATAGAAAAGGAAGTAGAAAGGGCTAGAATAGAAAACCAGCTCCTTAAGGATAAGGTATCCCAGGCAAAAGCCTTTGAAGAATCAATAAACAAGAAAAGCCAAACTCTCAAGGAAATCACTGAACAACAAATAAGGAGACATAAAAATCTTGGTCTAGGGGCTGATCCCTCAACCAGCCAAGTTCCATCCAACAAACCTGCTTGGTTGATCCCTGTAAAATTCACAAAACCCATCAAATCAAACCAAGAAAAAGACTCACTAAATAAGGAAGAAGACTCCCTCAAGGAAATAAAACAATTTGATGAAACATCATATTATTCAGCTGATGACTCTCAAACTTCATCTGAAGAAACAACTAAGCCAAAAGAAACAATACATAAAAGAACAAAATCAAAAAAAGGGAAAAAGAAAATGTGTGAAGATACAGTTGCGTCGACTTTATATCGACGCATGAATGATAGTGCGTCAACTTTTACTCAACGCAACCTCTCAGATGCCTCGACCTCTACTCGACGCTTGAATAAAAGTACGTCGACTTCCAATCAACACAACTTTTTCCATGCGTCGATATCAGATCAACGCTATCGGGAGAAAGCGCCGAATATAAATCGAAGCAACTATCAACATGCGTCGAATAGATATCGACGCACAAAAATTCAGAGCAACTTAAATGCCTATTCTCCAAAAACCTTCTATAATTCCCATTCAGGATCCATTCATCCTAATCAACACCTCTATCCTATCCAAAATTTCTACCCTAAACCTGGTAACCAAAATTCCCATCCTAATCAAACTTTCTATCCTAATCAACCCTTCTATCCTTCTCTAAACTCAAATTATCATAAGAATAAGATAATCAAGTGCCATATATATAACAAAACTGGCCACCTTGCCAAACAATGTTGGCACAAACAATCAAACTATCTGTAAAAATTATTCCAAGACTGACTTAGAACTAGGAAGAGATAAAAAGAAATAAACACCTAAAATTCTTCAGGAAAATCAAAAGTCACGTCGACTTCTAATCGACGCACCGTCGATGACTCAACTCAATAAGTGAAATCGACGCATATGTCGATTACAATCGACGCATACGTCGATACGAAACCCTAACATCTTAACGCGAGCTGTATCGATGCTTACGTCGAATTCCACTCGACGTAACGTCGACTTCATAAAATCGAGCAGCAATGCTAAAATATTTTAGGTCACATCCACTGAAGTACCAAATAAGCCTCGAATTGAGTAGTCCCGTTTCGACGCTTCACCTGACTTAAAAAGACTCTTCAGTTAGAAACCTTCACTACTCTGCATCCTTTATCCTTCTTGCTCCTTAGTCCAGCCATTTCCTCCTCTCTTTCACTGACCTAAAATGGCTCCCAAGATAAACTCTGGTTTTGACATTGACCTCGACTCCTTCCAAGCCGCTGCAGAAAATTATAAGAACATCATAGCTCTCTTCACTGAAGCTGGATTGGACAAACTCATCTCCACAAGATGCAAGCTCCTGGAAACAGAGCTCACAGAGCTGATGACTCATGTTTAGATATCTAAACAAGGAGAAATCCAGGGGACAATCTATGAGACACCAGTCTCAATCTCTGCAGAACATATTAGGACCACCTTTGATCTTCCTTCAGGTATATCCTAATATTATCTTTGTTCAAATAAAATAGGGAAAGGAAATCAATTTCTAAAGAGTAACCTCATAAGTCCTTATCATTCCCCTATTAGGTGATGAATCTATAGACCTCACACATGATGAAATCAAGCATATGCTAACCACCATGAAGTTTTCAAGGGATAAACCAATCCATCTAAAGAAAATAGACTTTTTTGAGGAGTACAGACTGCTAGCAGATATTGTTGGAAAGATACTACTATGTAAAATTTCAGCCCATGATGCAGTACCCAAGCAGCAACTGAACATTATGGGGGTCCTTGTATTGAAGAAGAAAATAGACTGGGCCAGCTGTCTGCTCAAAATGATAGGCTCTACATATTCTCACAAAGAGAATGCCTACATGAGGATTATGAGTCAAGTACTCTTCCACTCCTTCCCTGACCTCTGTAGGTCAAAAGGAATTCCTATCCCTCCTGGAAAGAGGATGTCCATTGCCCTCTTCTCCAAATGGACCAGGCAAATCGCCAAGCCTGGTTCCATTCCTGACAGAACTCCCGCTCCTCCTAATTCTCCTGGTCCTCCATCTTCTCCTCCTCCTCCTCCTCAAAGAAACACTCCTTCTCTACCACCATCATCTACTCCACTAGTCTCTTCCACTCTCACAACTCCTACTCTACCTACCTCTTCTCAAACACCTGCTCAAACAACAGTTTCTCCATCTCTTCCTCCTCCTACTTTCTCATCCTCTCCACCTCCTTTATCACCCATACCTCATGTATCAACTAACTTCTCTCCAGCTTCATCAACACCTCCACCACTCTCTACTCATCACCAACCACAAAATGAACCATCTGCATCCACTGAAGCTCTCCTCACTCAGTGCATTGCATCAGCAGCTCAAACATTCTAAGCAATGCTGGATGAGCACTGCTCCCAGATTCATTCCTCCATCCTACACATGCACACCCAAATAGATGGGGTCAGTGCCTCTGTGCAAAGTCTGAAGAACTCTCTCTCTTCCTCAAGAGTTACCAAGTCTTTCTTAACCTCCTCGGCCAAGAAGGTCAAGAAGGGGGAGAAGCTAGATGAAGAGCAGCCCTCCAATCTTAAATCTCCCTCACACAAATCCCCTCCTTCTCAAAATCTGACAGTCTTGCACTGCCCAAGACAATTGGAAATGAGAAAGTACCTGAGCCACATATTGAAGAACAAACAATAGAGGTACTCAATATAGCAAGAGAGGCTGCAAATCAAGTGGTACTATTACAAGGGGAGGCAAGCAGGGCAGAAAATGAAGCTGAAAAGGAAGATGTGGCAGATGGTGAGAAAGACAAAGAAACTGAAACTCAGGGGGAGCTGGATACTGCTATGAATGAAGCTGAAAATGAAAAAGGACAACCAGATGCTGTGTTGGCTGAAGCTGAAGCTCAGGTGGAGCCAGATGTTGTTTTAACTAATGCTGAAATAGAAATAGAAGGCTCTGAAGTTCCATTCCAGGGGGAGCACACCACTGTGACTCAGGGGGAGCTGAGGGTACAATCTGCTACTGAGAAAGAGCAACCCACCAAAGTATTCAAAAGAAAAAGAAAGACTCCTCCTACCCCTCCTGAATAATGATTGAAAATAATGCTGATATACTTTACCTTATAATTGAATACTAAACATGAAGTCTGTTTATATAATTCTGGGAAGCTTGTTTATATGATCTCTCTTTCTAATTTCTCTTCTGATTGTTTGACATATTTCTGTTCTATATAATTGCCTTGCTGAGCTGATTAAATGCTAGTAAAATTTCCCTCTAAATAGGGTTAAGACAAATAGGGGGGGATTGTTGGGAAAATGATTTCTCTTAACCCCTGAAAATGAGTTGAATATGAATTCCAAGAAAGGAAAATCAAGGTAAGTAAATATGCGTCGAATAGTATTCGACGCAACGTCGAAATAAAGTCGACGTTTCTATCAGAATGAGTCGAAGTAGCTCCAAGCAGAATTCGACGTATCCTATGTCGACGTAGCTCTGACTTCTAGTCGACGTATCTTGAGAAGTCGACGCACCCTAGTCGACGCACCTTCCTTATTCTCCTCTCGACGTTCTGCCAGGACGAATTCGACGCCTACGTCGAATAGTAATCGACGCACGTCGATTTCTATGATTAATTCAAAAATTGCCAGATCTCTTTCCTTCTTTCATAGATCTGATTTATATGGAATCAAATTATTCTTTATAGTCGTTCTGAATTATTCTTTTCCTCTAATGATTTCTTAGCTAATTTGATTAAATCCATTATGGACACTATTTGAAGTCAAAATGAATACTTTCTTTCTATGGATATAATTGTTATGGAAATTTCTCCTTCTTTCTAATACTCTACCTGCTAATTGATTACTCTCCTATAGTGTTATTTTAATGAACAGAGCTATAAATAACAAGGTGGTCGGCAGAGAGCAACAAGAAGTGATCCACCATATACACATTGAAAAAGAGGAAAAGCTCCCAAAAGTGAAAAATAGAGAATAGAGGAATTGTTCTGCAGCAACCATCAAGCATTCTTCTTCTTCTGCTTCTAAAGCCATACTGCTGCAAAATTCTGAAAAGCTTACAATCTCCTTCTCACTATAGAAGGGAGATTTAATTCACTACTTCTTGTGCTTCCAATCTTCTTGCTAAGAAGAAGATTCATTCTTGACTTAAATACTTCTTTTTCTTTTTCTTATTTTCATTCTCACATATTGTAAAAGAGTTTTTAGAATCACTCTTCAAAAAATTCAGTTGTACTGGTTCTAAGAGTCTCCTTTTCAAAAGACTCAGTTGGTTCTAAGTGTCTCCTTGTCAAAAGACTCAGGGTGGTTCTAAGAGTCTCCTTATCAAAAGACTCAGTGCAAGATAGTGAATTTCCAACCAAGGGGGTAGAAGAGTGGACTACCCAAAGTTTGGGGAACCACTATATTTCTTTGTGTTGTGCTGTGATTTTTCTTATTGCATTTATTTTTCTTTACTTGTTTAATTCTTGTTGGTGTGTGGGAAGCTCTAATCTGTGATCACTACACCCATATATATATATAATTATTAACTTTGCACAAAAATATTTTAAATCTCTATTCACCCCCCTCTAGAGAATTCTAGTGAGGTTAACTGTGCACTTTCAGTCATCGTCTAAGATCTTTGGTTATTCATCATCATATCTCCCAAGGTATAAGGACTATTATTGTAGTTAAAATTTTCAACCATGACAGGGCGTGATTTTTAACAAATCATAAATTGATCACTTCTAAATGCCCCAAACCATAAGAACTTTCGGATATAACTATAACTTGTAAGAACTAATTTCCGTCCTCAACTTCTAGAATAGGACATCGACATCCCTAAGTGATTAATCCTGGCGACTTTATATTTCCAATGATTCAACTAAGGTTAAGTCATTGCTTGATCAACGATGTCTATCCATTGCCCTAGTATTACTACGGATCATCATTCCGAACATACTTTTACACAATCTCATCTTCGCCCGAGTAACATCGAATATGATCAACTTCAAATTCATTATTTTCACGACAAAACACTTTCTAAATTATGTCTAAGGGAAACCCAAGTCAGTCAATAATTTGCCCAATAAACAAAAGGTAAGCCCCAATAAACAAAAGATAAGCCTCTATCTATTTTGGGCTAAGTATCTTCGATATCATTATGTTATATTCGTCCTAGCTGGGCACACAATCTTAGACTTGGGGTTCTATATGAAACTTGTTGGTATACTCCATACTTTAGACTCTTCAAGGTAGCTTCTACGACAACCTTATCAAGGTCCACATGTGACCTAATCCCAACCGGGTCTCTTCTGCACTTGAATTCTTATCCGACCCTCGGTGTTTGTCGTGGTGGTTGTCTTAATGTAATCATGTCACAGATGCGAGGGCTGAGTCTATGAGTCTCATACCATTCTGCTTATGTGTCAATATCTCTTTCTCTAGCCTCTTTGGGGTATCCTCGTACCTTCACCAAAAGTTATACCTACGGTCTATTTCAGAATAGGTCATGGTATAAATTGTCAAGGTAAGTCATGTGTCCTAGTGGAGTATAAATCTAACTCATTGACTAAAGGACTATCTAAAGAGATCTTTGCAGCCGGAGGTATTCCCTGCTGGGGGCAGGGTTCGCCGTAGGCTACAAAAGAAAAATTGACACTCGTAAAGAGGTTTGGCTAAAAAGATTCAGTTAAAAGTGGACTTTTTCATATGATTTCCCCATACGGGCACACCACTGCTTCCGCTGCTAGTTTGTCCTCAAACTAAGCTCGCGCGGGGTGGCCCAGGGTTTGTGGACTTCTTTTCTTTGGATTGAGCCTCTGATACCACTTTGTAAGACCCCATTTTTTTCTTTCAAAAACCCGGGTCTTATGCCCAGAACCGCCGCTTTGCGGTGACACCCTCACTCAGGAAGGTCGCCACTACAAAATGCCGATCCTGCTGGCCATATCGATCACAAAAGAAGAAAAGTATATTTGAACATATAGAAAAGCTCAAGTCCACATCACAGGAAATATATAAAACCATAAATGGTAAATGTCCACAGAGAGTAACTGAAATAAAAAGATAACAATAATAAAGGGCTCATGCCATGCAAATCATATCCTCACTACAAGGTCACTCACGGAAGATAACTACCAATCACTCACTGATCCTGAATCTTGTGCTCCTTTACTGGAATGTCCCGCCTCCGTCTGCACCGGCCTCTAGTGCTGCTGCGTCTCTTCGATCCCCTAAAATGATATGGTCCACCGACCATTAGTCAAAAAGACTAAGCCAATCCCCCACCCCTCCCTCGGTGACTCCTAGGCACCGGGCGGGAAGGATGAAGCGGAGGACAACAAGGGGTATAACAATAGCAGGTGACAGGGTACAGGGAATGTCTACACTACGCATGTATATATATATAATTGAAGCAGTAAAAGAGCATAGTAAGAGTAGGTAAAGAATAAGTAAAGTGCAGTAAGTAAAGACATGTATATAACAGAAAGTAACCATTGATTTATAGGAATGCCCACACAAACCTATAGACTAAGGGGTCGTTTAGTAAGACCTATCGTATAAGAAGTCCCATAACCGACTTATACGATAGGGGTAGGGGTTGAAATGAAATGTTGATGCTATGACATGCAAGTTTACAGTTAAATGTAATGTTCACACAAGTGCAACTCACACACTTCGACTCTATGCGCATAGACCTTTAGTTCCCCCTTTTTGGAGCTAGCAAGACTCATAGGATACTGATGAGTCCCAAATATATACACATTTATGGACTCATCTGGGCCGATTTTCTAGTCTATGCACCACACTTTAGGCATGTTTTCTCTCATATTTGTTATTCCATGCTATGTGCACTTCTAGGCCCGTTTTGGTGTTATTTCTTGTTTATCTTCATTTTTTAGTTTTCATGCATTGTTAAATGCCACTTTCAGTGGTTTGATTAGTGTTGTATGCTGGAGCAGGTGTCGTGCAGGTGTTTCCGGTACAATTCTGTACAGGAACACAGCGCACGATCACTGGCTCTGTTGCGCACGACCACTGGTCGTGCGCCAGTGATCGTGTGCACTTAACCCCTGAAAACTGAGTTCTGTTTTCCTTATCGCACGACCACTTACGATAGCGCGCACGATCACTGGTCGTGCGCCACTGGTCGTACGAACATTGTATTTTATAATCTTTTCCCCTTGCAGGCTCCGTCCAGGCAGGCGCACGATCACAGGATGATAGTGCGCACGACCACTGGTCGTGCGCCAATGATCGTGCGCACTGTTTATTCCAGCGCCTATAAATTGCCCTGCTCGCGATTTAGGTCGGGACTTCGCCGTTTTTCTCGCCCAGCTCCGCCGTTCCGCCCATTTCCGCAGGTGTTCGCCCCCTAGGCCTCCTCCATCATCCAAGGGATTCATGGAGGAGATTCTACATTCATCTTCATCGCCAAGGAAGGAGTTCCTCGCATCGGACGTGGCCGGATTGTAAAACGCTGGAGAAGACGGGTCCATTGGGAGGTGTGACAACCCTCCTCTACCCCGGACGCAGTTGAGACCGAGCTAGGACGTGGATTGACAACCCGACGATTCCTACCATGAATCTACAACGAGACTCCGGATTCGGTCGTATCTCTTGCCTCTTTCTTCTACTTGTGTGGTTGTATTTGTTTGTAATCTCTATATTTAGATGATGACACTATGAATCTTGTTTATTAATGTTTATTTCATGTTTATGGAATCATATTATTCATATGTGTGAATGAGGTGCACCGCCATCCATTTTCCACTCCACCACCGTGTCCGGTGCCGCACTAGCAATTGCTAGTGGCGTGCTTGTCGACGAGGTGCTTGCGACCCTCATCTGTATGCCTACTCTTCCATCCGCCTAGCGAAGCGTGGCATAGCGGCCCGTGTAATCCATTCCGACTCCGCCGGTGCGAACCATTCCATCCGCTTGCCTACTCTTCCATCCGCCTAGCGAAGCGTGGCATAGCGGCCCGTGTAATTCATTCGCCCTACGAAGCAGTGCGCTCAAGGCCTGCACAGTTTGACTCCGCTTGCCTACTCATCCATCCGCCCTTGCGACGCAGCGCGCTCAAGGCCTGCCTAGTCTCCATCCCGCGAAGCGAAGCACTGCATAGCGGCATTGCATAGGAGTAGTCATAGCATTTTCTCTTTATTTTTCCACAATCCAAAACCCCCGTTTCCGCAATCCATCCGACCCAAAGGACTTCGATCTCAAGTCCTTCCTCGAACGTTAACTCCACCTTACTGTGTTCCTTTGAGATTCGATACTCGGGGATTACTCCTCGTTTTATATTACTTGAACGATCGGTACACTGTCGTTTCGTGTCGCAGTCGAGCTACCGCCTATAGCGGTGTGTGAGATTTGCGCCATCAAGTTTTTGGCGCCATTGTCGGGGAACATAGTCGTGTGAGTTTTCTGGAGAGGAAGAACCTGAGAGAGAAGCCCTTCCATTTGTAAATTGCATTTCCTTGTTTTATTTCTTTTTATTCCATTTTCCTGTTTTAATAAGGTTGCTTTAGTAATTTTTGTTAGGTGTAGTATTTTGCACAATAGCATTTTTATTTTTGAATCGTTTTATCTTCACACTATGTGGGCACATCTTAATTTCCGTTGCCGTTGGTGTGGAGCTACCTCCCACTCTAGTGATGAATGTCCTACGGAGAATAGTAGGCATAAGTCTTATAGCCCAGCATATGGAGCACCGACTTCGTCTGATACTCCATATGGTGCGCATAAGTCTTATGGCTACTCTGCTGAGCCTTTACCGTCTTACTTCTTTTCGGCTTCAGCACCCGCTGTGCCAAAGAAGCCCGCTAGGCAGTGCCGGTTTTGTCAGAGCACTGATCATGTCTTGAAGGACTGTGCCGAGTATCTTCGCCAATTGGATGAGGATGATGAGCCGGATATCCGGATCATCCCAACTCCTAACTCTGGCGGCACACCTTCAACATCTGGTTTTGTGTCTTTGCCACCTTCACATCTTGAAGGGTATGGTGTTGACACAGTCACCAGATGTGTGGCCGATCTGGGCACCGACACTGCTGAGCCTATTCTCCCAGTGCATCCACCACCCCTAGTGGATTCGATTCTTTGTGAGGAATCAGTGCTCGACTTTTATCCGAGCACTACTCCTCTCCCTGTTGTGCATACTACTCTCGTCTCCGACGACATTGTTGAGGATGTGTCGTAGGATGAGGCTGGCGATCTATGTGTTGTGCCTATTCCTATGGAGGAGGACAACCTTCTAGGTGAAGAGGAGCTTTCCTCAGCACCGGTGGAGGAAGTCCAAATCCTAAGCCCGGCCACCGTTGATCCCGCTGAATCTTGTAGCATTGATGACAATGCAAACACTATTTTACTTCCCCAACCTGATGGGAGTGAGACCGGGATCACTCCCCCGATTGATGTTTATTTATGTTCTTCGTCTTCTTTATTTCTTGACCCCCTTCCTTCATCTGAGTCTGTGCAGGTTGAATCTTCACAGGTACTTCAGGAGGACTTGGAACTTTTTGCTCAAGTCAATGATGAAAGCATCCTCTCATGTGAGGAGGTTTATTCCCCCTCCGTAGAGGAAGCTCCACTCATTGCCTTCTCCTCCTGCTGCCTCCCTGTTGA
This sequence comes from Dactylorhiza incarnata, assembly GCA_033032865.1. NCBI lineage: Eukaryota > Viridiplantae > Streptophyta > Magnoliopsida > Asparagales > Orchidaceae > Dactylorhiza > Dactylorhiza incarnata. The sequence continues at coordinate 13,482,633 of JAWHQI010000015.1, forward strand.
CGGCCCCTTGCTAGGCAAGGATATTTTTGGTGAGTTGAGTGAGGATATCTCCTCCTCTTCTTACTTTCTTTTCCCTCTACCTGTGTCAAGCAGGTATTATTATTTAGGTAGAGGGGTGACTGCCTTATCCCCGTATCGGTACCAGCTACCGAAACGGATAATGGAGCAATTACCTGTGCATTTTCTTTTTCATAGGCCCATTAGCTAGAACCTTTATGTTTTTAAATAAGTCGTGCTGGGATGACAATAACCCCAGTAGTTATCTTTCTTTTCTGCATTTTCATTTCATCTAATCATGTTTAGTTAGCTGTAGTTTATTTTAGTTTGTCTTTTTCTGTTATTTTTGCGGAGCTCACCCTTGTAGGTCCTTCTTCTGGATGGCGGATGCTGTAGTTTTTTCATGGTTTACACGCGTCTTCTGGTATGCTCACTTGCTGAGCATCAGGTACTCTCTTTCCCTAGCTTTATTCTGAATTCAATAGTCATATTCTGCATTAGATTGTTTAGTTTAAGTCTGGGGGAGAGCAGTTTTTGTGCCCGCTTACGTGCACGATTGCATAGCATGCTAGAAGCACTTTTATTTTAGTTTATTGCAAATTGTTGTTCACTCTCTTTGCACACCACAACACCCACTTGAGCACGTACTCGTCTGTATGCGTGCTCTGTAGTGAATTTAATTCTTCTGCTTATTTGGGAAAGTCTAGGTGATGGCTTAGGACTATGTAGCAGAGTAAAATGTTGACTCCAGTAGTGCTCCTAGTCGAGTGCTCGGCTGCATAGGAATTTGTGTAGATTAGATCTCTTTTTATACTTATGGTTTTATATTTTTTTCTATTAGTGTAAATGTTGTCTACTCTACTCAAATGGTGAATCCGGTGGAATCAAACGGTAGCGTAGGGATGTGTGTAAACGATCGCTAGACTCATATTGCTTGAGTCGGGAGAAAGGAGAATCTTTCTCGGTGGCTAGAACTTGCCCCAAGCGATTCTTGAAGCATTGGCATAGGATAGTTCTAGTGCGTGAGAATGACTTAAGCCATTATTTTGGCCCGATTGAGCTTTTTATTTCATGCCTATCATGCACCCTTGCTAGCCCCGTTGTACCTACCCCTTCCTCTTGATTCAGCCCCACTTTTATCTCACAAAAAGCTTAAAAGCCTAACCTAGTCGCACACCCAAATCTGAGCTTGAATTATAGTTATATTTACATTTTGGGGGGTGTTGATGTGGTAATTTTTATAGTGGAAATTGTGGGTGTATTAATTGATATTTTTGCTGAAAAAAGAAAAGAAAGAAAAAGAAGAATGAAGTAGAAAAAGAAAAGAAAAAAAGGGGGGGATTGTTATGAAAAAAGTTGAATTGAAAATTTTGAAATTTTGGTATTGGGAGCGGGCGGTGCACACACCTATGTTGCAAAAGTCCAAGTCTGGGGGTGTGGTGCATTTGTTTATTATCGTCGTGCGGGTAGCTCTATCTTATGCTCATGTTGGGTTAGGTGTGCTTAGCCTCCATGTTTATCTTTGTTTACCTCACCGTAACCCAAGCCTCAATTAAAACCTAAAAGTCCTACCGACTCACGCTATGGACCAATCTAGTGTCATGGAGAGAATGTGACCGGGTGAGCCTATGGTCACCGACACTGATGGATTTCAGTGGAGTTTGTCCGGCACCCCAATCTTGAGCAATGCTCATCTCAGCGCTTAGTTTACTTTCTCCGTATGCATGACCGGATGATTCACCGTTGTTCACCATTTTGAGTGGTTGTAATATGCTTTTACTCTTTTAGAAATATATAAACTGTTTGTGTATAATGAGAAATCTTCTCTACTATTTTTCTTATGCACGTGAGCATGCGACTTCGCATGGTACTCTGTATTGTAATTTTAAGCCATCTACTTTTCTTTCCTCGTTCGCGTAGAATTTGTTTGCTCGGGACGCGCAAACAGGTAAGTCTGGTGGTGTGATGAGTCCCAAATATATACACATTTATGGACTCATCTGGGCCGATTTTCTAGTCTATGCACTACACTTTAGGCATGTTTTCGCTCATATTTGTTATTCCATGCTATGTGCACTTCTAGGCCCGTTTTTGTGTTAGTTCTTGTTTATCTTCATTTTTTAGTTTTCATGCATGGTTAAGTGTCACTTTCAGTGGTTTGATTAGTGTTGTATGCTGGAGCAGGTGTCGTGCAGGTGCTTCCGGTACAATTCTGTACAGGAACACAGCGAACGATCACTGGCTCTGTTGCGCACGACCACTGGTCGTGCGCCAGTGATCGTGTGCACTTAACCCCTGAAAACTGAGTTCTATTTTCCTTATCGCACGACCACTTACGATAGCGCGCACGATCACTGGTCGTGTGCCACTGGTCGTGCGAACATTGTATTTTATAATCTTTTCCCCTTGCAGGCTCCGTCCAGGTAGGCGCACGATCACAAGATGATAGTGCGCACGACCACTGGTCGTGCGCCAACGATCGTGCGCACTGTTTATTCCAGCGCCTATAAATTGCACTGCTCGCGATTTAGGTCGGGACTTCACCGTTTTTCTCGCCCAACTCCGCCGTTCCTCCCATTTCCGCAGGTGTTTGCCCCTTGGCCTCCTCCATCATCCAAGGGCTTCAAGGAGGAGATTCTACATTCATCTTCATCGCTAAGGAAAGAGTTCCTCGCATCGGACGTGGCCGGATTATAAAATGCTGGAGAAGACGGGTCCATTGGGAGGTGTGACAGCCCTCCTCTACCCCGGACGCAGTTGAGACCGAGCTAAGACGTGGATTGACAACCCGACGATTCCTACCGTGAATCTACAACGAGACTCCGGATTCGGTCGTATCTCTTGCCTCTTTCTTCTACTTGTGTGGTTGTATTTGTTTGTAATCTCTATATTTAGATGATGACACTATGAATCTTGTTTATTAATGTTTATTTCATGTTTATGGAATCATATTATTCATATGTGTGAATGAGGTGCACCGCCATCCATTTTCCACTCCACCACCGTGTTTGGTGCCGCACTAGCAATTGCTAGTGGCGTGCTTGTCGACGAGGTGCTTGCGACCCTCATCCGTATGCCTACTCTTCCATCCGCCTAGCGAAGCGTGGCATAGCGGCCCGTGTAATCCATTCCGACTCCGCCGGTGCGAACCATTCCATCCGCTTGCCTACTCTTCCATCCGCCTAGTGAAGCGTGGCATAGCGGTCTGTGTAATTCATTCGCCCTACGAAGCAGCGCGCTCAAGGCCTGCACAGTTCGACTCCGCTTGCCTACTCGTCCATCCGCCCTTGCGACGCAGCGCGCTCAAGGCCTGCCTAGTCTCCATCCCGCCAAGCGAAGCACTGCATAGCGGCATTGCATTGGAGTAGTCATAGCATTTTCTCTTTATTTTTCCACAATCCAAAACCCCCGTTTCCGCAATCCATCCGACCCAAAGGACTTCGATCTCAAGTCCTTCCTCGAACGTTAACTCCACCTTACTGTGTTCCTTTGAGATTCGATACTCGGGGATTACTCCTCGTTTTATATTACTTGAACGATCGGTACACTGTCGTTTCGTGTCGCAGTCGAGCTACCGCCTATAGCGGTGTGTGAGATTTGCGCCATCAGATACTCCCATAGTGGCAAACGAATGTGGTGGGTTGGGCCTCGCCCTCCTCTAGGTTGGTATTCACACTACCTAACCTAGACCTATCGTGCGCCTCAACGCAGAACCGCAGAGCATTTGCGTACTCTTACTGGCTGGACTACCAGACTTTTATGGCTAAGTGCAAATTCCACACTTGCCGAGTCAACGTATTGACGTCGGTGTGAACGACCGTCCAATACCGAAGTCCCACCACCTTCATGCACATGAAACATGTTTTACTATATCCCGAGCCATAAATTCCCCGGGCTAACCTACCCGTCATCATAACCTTCCGAGCCACCGGCTCGCCGGACCAACCCATCCGCACCAACAACATTAATGAGTCACAAGCTCACTAGACTAACTAGTCTGCTGCTACAACCGCCGGGCCTACAACTCGTACGACCAAACCAACTAACCTCACGGAACCACGGGGTGTGGGTGTGTGCGTTATTAAGTTAATCTTGTACAATATATTACTCATATTGTTTATGGTTAATCTTGGACTTCCCGAGGATTACACTGTAATGGGCTCGCTACGGTACTAAGAACTATAATGGGATGACACCCCAAAGTTCCATTTCTCAAGACACTTACTGTTATTGGTATCTACCAATAAGATTACCCTTCTTATCTTTACCGTTGGATTACCCAAAGTGTGTTATGACCCTCTAAGGGGAAAGACGATCTTTCGTCTATCCCGAGTATAACTTACCCTTAACTCACCAAGCCCACTTTCACCATCTAGTCTATTTTGGTGACCTTCAATCTCTTCAACCTGACCATGTACACCAACTACATGTCACTTCCACTTGGTAGACCCCTAAATACCCAAGTTTCACATTTTTACTATACGCAGACCAAACTAACTATATGAAGCTTAAAAGTAGAGGTACTCCAAATATTCATCCAACTGACTCAAGATATTTACTGGAGGGCTATCATTGCGTTATAAATCTATCTCCATAGATTCATAATTTTCCTCAACATTTTAGCATTTATTTAAATTTCTCCAATATTTGCCAAGTACGAATATGAACATGAAGTGTAAGGTATTCTTATGATATGGCTCCCATAAAATTAAGATAAATCTATCATGCCAATATAACAGTAAGTAATGAATATCACAATTTTACAGTAAGGAAATGTCCTCTATTTTTAGTATTTAACTTCTATCCAAATTTGAAGATTTATGAAGGAACTACCAAGAATTCTTATGCCAAAATTATAGAAAAATTACCAGACCTCAAATATGTTAAGAAAAGGTCAACTACAGAGTTTGAGAATTTATGGAAATCATTTTCTTATTGAAATAATTAATCCAAATAATTTATAGTTTGCACATGTTGTAAAGTAACCTACTGATATCTATTTCTAAAAAGTCTATAAAAATTCACAGAGCTTCCTAGTGCTCTGAAATATCCTATCACCAAGTTGCACGTTTGTCCAGAGAGGTTTGGACCCTTAATTATATTTCTTAAGATTGAGACAAAATAAGTGCCTTGTAAATGAAGTACTGGTTAAATCATTTAATAAATTTCACAAAAAATACCAGAGGTCTATAATATGATTACAAAGGCACTACCAAGGTTTCATCATCATTCAAGACCATTTGAGCATGTAAATGTCTCTTAAAAGAAGTTTACCTAAAGGGATTATGTCCTATTTCAAAGGGGATAATTGCTCCTAAAATCCTCATAAAATTACCTAGGGCCTAATTACTTCCCATGAACTTATACACCAAGTTCCATGACCATTCAAGAACATTTGACCCCATGTCCTTCACAAGGTTCAAAGAGCAACCCTAAGGTTAAAACTAGGGTCCTATGGCATATCCACCTCTACACCATCCCCATCTTACTCATGAAAGTGTTTTAGGTGATCCAAAACCAGTGGCCAAGGTTTCAACTCATGGTGATGAGTTCTGACCACCATACCCCAAGATAAACACCATGCCCTAACTTTGACCCAATTTGACCTAACTTGGGTTGACAAAGTACCCAACCAAATCAGTCCCAATTGGGCTGAGATTTTTACCAAGGTCATATGATAACCCTAAGAAGTACCCACCAAAATTTGGAGGGCATTGGAGGTTATTTGACCCAATAATTATTTAATATTTGATTTATGAAATTATTACAAAAACCTTAACAAAATGTTCCCCTAAAATACCCATTTTTGGATATGATATGTCTGTAGGTGTAAATAGCCTATGTTTCAATTTTCAAGTCAATCCCATAAACCAATCAAAAGTTATTCATGATATGGTGGCTGTCCTACACTAGGGACCAGTCCCACCAAAATGGACCTATAGGGAGCTACAAAACTTCTTCTGGGGTGAAATTAATTTTAAAATAAACTAGACTCCAAGGGCTACAACATTGGTGTTGACCACTTTTTCTGTAGAGGGACCTAAGTAATTTCTATAATTATTTCTAACTATAGCCAGTAAAAAGAAAATAATTATTATAAAATACAAGTCTCTGCGTTCGACGAAATCCTATCTGCGTTCGACGAATTCTGTTCTGCGTTCGACGAACGCCGTGCTTTAGTGCGTTCGATGAATTATGCTCTGCGATTGATGAACTATGTTCTGCGTTCGACGAACTCCGTGCTTCAGTGCGTTTGACGAATTATGATCTGCGTTCGACGAACGCCGTGCTTCAGTGCGTTCGGCGAATTACTTTTAGTTCAGCGAATTAACTCCGTTCGACGAACTTTGGGTTCGACGAACTCAACTATTATTTCGGTGAATTAATTCCGTTCGACTAACTTCGGGGTCGGTTCGACGAACTCAACAATCAGTTCGACGAACACCAGAGTGTGTTCGACGAATGAATTCCGTTCGACGAACTACGGGTTCCGTTCGATGAACTCAATTATTAGTTCAGTGAATTTCTTCTATTCAGGTCGACGAATTAATTAAATAAGAATATAACATAATCATTTACATCTGATTCAAAATTAAATAACATTATAACATATAACATAATCACGTAAATCTTGCTGATCATGACAAATCCGACGATTCTTGGTCATCGTCCCCGTTGGACGGACGCCGCGCGACAGCCCGTCCTGGGCTTCTTTGCGGGATGATTTCTCGGCCACCTGTGCCGCTTCCCGGCCATCCAATGTCATCACCACCTCCGTTGAGGTGGTAGCCGGCGATAGGTGGTGGTTGGCCGGTCAGAGGTGGTCGGAATCAGAGTTTTGAGGAGGGGAAAGAGAGCTCAAACCGAGCCCTTTCAGAAGCACGATCTGAGCCCAATTGAGCATGGATCAAGCCCCAAATTTTGAAAAGATCTAGCACTAAGGGAGAGGAGGCGGATCGTACCTGTGTGGAGGGGCGACTCCTTGCCGATTTCCTGTTGGCCATGGCCGACCTTGAAGCTTTGGCACCTTTGCAATCTCCTATCCAGATGGGCCGACTCCTTCAAGTGAACGGGGGAAAACCATCCTCCCAGTCCTCTGATGGTTTTAAGGAGATCAATAGGGGGAGGGGAAGAGCCTTGGCATTAATTGTCGTAATCACCATTAATGGTGATTTTCGGTTTCTTATGGGAGGAAATGAATTGGTCATCAATTAGGCCAGAAAAAGGGCTGAAAACTTCTCCTCTCCTCAAGGGGAGATGAATGGTGCCATAAATTAGGTTTAATTGGCCATGAATGCCATTCTCCTCCTCTTCCTCTCTCCGCCATTTTTGGGGGAAATGGAGCTTTCTCTCTTCTAGCCGAAATCCTTCAAATTGAATGGCCAACTCAGCAACATTCCATCCCCATTAGGTGGTGGACCACACCAATTGGGTCTAGCTCAAGTGTGTTGGGTTCAATTTTGGTGAAGTAGGTCATTTTGACCTAAATTTAGGCTAAGGTTGACTTTGGTCAAATTGACCACTTGGGTTGACCAGAATGGGTGGGTTGTGACCCATTTGACTCCCTTGTTAGTTAGAAAGGCTTAGGTGGTGTAACATCCCCAATCCTACTAGACCCTTTGGAAATGTTAGGGCATAGTGGTGAGATGAGTGGCCACAAGGGCCTTAGGCTAGTGTAGAAATGGCTAAGTGCACACCAAAGCTCAAAAACCAACCTAGCCCTAAGCCCCTCAATTAGGTTGATTGACCCTCAATTGTCCAAATTGACCTCACATATGTTGCCCTAACCACTAAGGGAGACCAATAGGATGGAAATTGCACTTGGGTGGGGCCCAATTGCATGAAGTTGACCAAAGTCAAACTTTACCTAATTTTGGTCAAATCTACACCCTTTGATTAAATTGAACCAATTGGGGCCCCACCATGGACCAACCAATGTTGGTTGATGTCAAGGGACCCATGAACCCCATGTGGGGTCAGCCCACTCACCTTGTTGACCAAAGTCAACCATGGTCAACATAGCTCTTTAAGGTGAATTCTAAGCCCAATTTGAATGGAACCCAACACCCATCAATTAACCAATTATTTATGGACTTAGGTGTAACATCCCAATTCGCACTAGACCATTCAGAGACGTTTTGACTCGCCTTGGGTCGGTTTTGGGCAAGGGAGGATTGAGTTCGACGAAGTGCTCTGCGTTCGACGAAAGTATTGACTTCCGTTCGACGAAGTTGAAGGAAACAGGATAAAATATAAATAAGTGTCAACTCGGCGTAACGTTGCCAGTTGAGTATGAATTTCTTTGATGTTTTGCGACGCTCAAAATTTTAGTAGAAAATGAATGAGGGTGCTATTAAAGGTTTCCTCCTCGTCATGTGGTGTTAAAATACAGATTTGCTTATAGCAAAAATGAGGAAGTTCTGGAAACCATATGTGGGCTGTTAATCCAAAAAGGTGTGCTGCTAGCTAATTGTTATTTAGGTGTGCTGCTATGTGGGTGTGCTGCTAGTTATTTCATATTTGGGTGTGCTGCTATCAAAATGTTTTGGTAATATGCTTTTCATTAGTTGTTAAATGAGGCGGTGGGTTTTGTTTTATGCTGCCTCTTAATCGACCAGATGCCTTCAGCTCTTATTATTTCTCTCCCTTTCTCGACGGTATCGCGTTAGGGCACGGTGCCGATCTCCTCCTCCATTCTCCTTTTCTTCTCTAAAATTCACGGAAAAAGCTGTAGGAAGTCGTGGCTGTTCAAGGATTTGTTGTTTGTGGCTTTGGTTGATCTGGAGCTTTGACGGTTTGGGGATTTTGCCGAAGCAGGACCTCGGCTTTACCCTAAATCGCTGTGAGCTTCTTGTTTCCTTCTTCTCCTCTTAACTTTTATGTGTTGATGTTGGGTTCTTAGGAGGAAAAAGTGTTTGCAGTATATGATGTGTTGGGGGTTTCGGTTGGTTTTGATTTGGCTGATGGAGAGGTCTGCTGCTTCAGTTTGGTCACTGATTTGTTTTAGGGAGAAGTACTTCTCAGCTGTTATCCTTCTTCTTGTCTCTTTTTGTGGTCTGGTATGAAGTAGCTGGGAGTGTTTAACCTTGTTTAACTGGTGCTGATTTGGAGTTTTTGGGGTTGATTAACCGTTTGCAGTTCCACTTTCTTGCTTTGAAATTATTGCTGCTCACTATTGATGTACTGCTCCTTGTTTTAAATTGATGGGGTTGTACTAAACCCTTGCTGCCCCTCTTATCTTTATGCTGGCTGTACTGGTAGTAATTTTTGGGGTGGCCGGCTGCTGCCCTGCTTCAAATTGTTGCTCCTCTTCTTGATGGTTGGCCGGCTGCTGCAGGCTTCCTATTTTGTTGATTATAGGGTTGTTTTTCATGTTGTTCGTAGGGTTGTGTAGCCACCTTATGTTGTCAGATTGAGTACCCTGGGTTTATTCTTTATTGGCTAATGTTTATGTCAGGATGGATATGAATTTGTCCTCCCTGCATTTATGCTGATGACCCCTACTCTTCCCAATTAGGTTGCCTAATGAGGTTTTGTTTTGCCTGTTTGTTTTACCTGGTGGTACTAACACTATGCATTACAAATTGGTTCTTGTGCTTTTACCTTGATCGGCTGTCTGTTGTTAACTTATTAGTTGAATGAAATTGAATATGAGAAATTCCAGTGTTGGCCGGCTATTCCTAGTTCCTTTCAAACTATTGCTGCTACTATAAAAAAAAGTTAATTTCATGATTAGGGGAGGTTTTATTTTGGTTGGCCGGCTGCTAATTCCCCTTTTTAATGGCAATTGTTAGGTGAATTTGAAGAAGAGGTTCATTACCTTGCTTAGTAATCTGGCTGCCTTTATGCTGTTCAGAATATGGAGCGGGATAATGTTTGTAATAGATGTTTTGTGTGAGTGGCTTTTGGGGCTATTCATTTGGGCATGTTAAAAATCAAGTCAGGTGTTTATTTTTGGTTCAAAAGTTAGTTTTGTTGACTGATTACATATTGGATATTTTTGTGGATCAGGACCCTTTAATCATTCTTGGCCAACTGCCGCCATGCCGCAGAGGAGATAACCACGAACGCCGGCCGAAAATCAGGTGACTTCCTCCCCTCTCCCTTGGTGCTAGTCTCTTAGATCACAATAGGAGAGATGAAGGCTCAAGAGAGCTTCTCGTGTGAGCTTTAATGGAGTTTCCTTAGGAAGACCAAGCGGGAACCTCAAAATTAGGGCATCGTACGCTGCAAGGTTCTAGGGATCATTTCTTCTCTTCAAAGGAAGAGATGGGATTTGATTTGGGGAAAACCCATGGTCGTTGTGGGAGAGTGAGGGGAATGATATTTGGGGATTTTAAAAAGGGGGTGAAATGATCTTCATGTTTGGGGAAGATGATGGATCATGCTTTGTTAAATAGGCCTGTCTTTTATTGTATATTATGTAACAAGGTTGAATATAGCCCCTTGGATTAGAAGTCCGGGTATACGTAGATACACAGATTGTTTAGAAGGACTTGGTTTAGAAGTCTGGGTGTACGTATGTAACACCTCCCCTGTAATGACCATATAATATGGGTCCGGCCGGGACCCCACAGCATATAACCGCCACGGCTTTAGTATTAAAAGATGATATTAACTACCCAATCTCATAACTCAGACAACACAGCGGAAATAAACTAAAACCACAGAGATTGTCCACACAACATAGGAGTCCAACTGGCCTTAAGGCCTTACAAATCAATGTCCAAAACATCAAACATTCCATAATAAAAGACATCCCAACAAAAGGGGAAAGATAGTTTTTCCCTAAACTACCCCGGCATGCAAGCCAGATATAACAAAGTACGAAGAAAGTAATGCAGGAAATCAACTAAGCACTTCATGAGGCTTTAGGCCTTTTTAGCCGGCGCGCTGGGTCCAGCCTGCGATTCTTGCCCTGCAACCAAATCACAAAGAGCGGTAAATGAGGGTCAGCTATGGCTGACCACAAGCGGTGTAACAACATCCCTCCTCCTGGCCGTCCTAGCGGACCCCGGGGAACTACTTCACCCTGCAAGTCAGCACTTCGTATGCAAATGTACATAAAGAAAAGCAACATAAATACTGGCATGAGTGTCACAAGCATCATCCACGTTTCTATGTTGAGCAGGTAATAAAAGGGGCCTAACAATGCAAAATGAGTGCAAGCCCGGGGTTTCACCCAAGGCGCCCTAAAGCGTATGAATCTAACACATCATCATACATCACCAACACAAGGGTACTCATTACTTCGCCATAAGGGCATCAAAACCCAAGGCCAAGCGCTCTCGCTGAGACCCACCTCGACTGGCTCACCATGCCATCGGGCTTGTCTGACAGCTCACACGCTCGGACCGCCAACAACGCGCCAAGACCGATTCTAAGAATTCTGGCCAACCAAAACGTCCCAAGGCCTTGGGCTTACTTTCGGGACAACGTCTACCGATTGCCTCGCCTGGCGACCGTCAACGGACTCATCCGTAGCACAGATATTCTCATCAGTCAACAATCGAAGGGACTAATCTTGCCGGGACACTCTCCACATGTGAATCTCAGTCTTCACGGGATAGCCAGCCGACCACAAAGACCAATCGCGCCTTCGCCCAACACTAGGCATCACAAGCCCCAAAATCCGCACATTATTTCTCCGCCCTAAACCCAACATTCGTTACCACACGAAGCTACAAGGGCATCACAACGACGAGTTCGCCGTATTCGGATTTCTAACAAAACCCCTAAAATGCGCGTAAATCAACATCACCGGATCGGACCAACGGCCACAAATCCGGCTTCACCCACAATGCCTAATCCGCTAACGGAGCGGATCTCTAGTGCAAAACATGCCGGGGACGGACACAATCAACCCGGTGGTTCCTCTTGAACCAAGGCGACCCGGATCCCTCTCACTCGACGGATCCGGTGCCAAAATGCAGAAAATAAAGGGATGCCAAGCACGCATCCTAAACACCGGGAGGAGAAATGTCGTTACCTTTTGAGATCTCCTCCTAGCCATGAGAAGCTTGCAACCAAACGGTGGAGAAGAAGCGCCTTTACGCCCTCTACGCGTTGCCGGTCTCGGATCGGCGATCGGAGCTCCGAAGCTCCAACAATGGCGGATCTCCCCTCTTCTTCCTCCTTGCCCCCTTCTCCTTTCTCCAACCTAAGAGAGAGAAAAGGCTTGAAAATATGAGGGATTAACCCCTCATCCAAGCCCTAAAGCCCCCCAGCGAAATATCTCAGCCGTTGGATCAAATCCCGGAATATTTGATCGGTCGGATCGTCATCCCGCACGTTTTCGCGGAACAGGAATAAACAGAGCGCACGATCACAGGCGCACGATCACTGGTCGTGCGCGAAGAGGAAATGGTCGTGCGATAAGCCGAGACAGAACTCCGATTTCTTGCGGGTTGCGCACGATCTCTGGCGCACGATCACTGGTCGTGCGGGAAGAGGACAATGGTCGTGCGCATAGAACTGTTGGGGAATTTTCAGCCTATCCCGAGCGCAGCACTACCACTCCGCCTACCTCGCTGAACTACGATTTTTGGGGTGTTACAACTCCACCCCCCTTAAAAGAATTTCGTCCTCGAAATTTCAGAATTTAAACAGGAAATTCATAACGCATACCTGGAGCGAAAAGTTTCGGGAAATCCTCCCGCATCGCTTGCTCACGCTCCCAAGAGAATTCGTCTCGCCCGCAGTTGTCCCATCGCACCTTTACAAGTTTGACTTGCTTGTTACGCAACTGCCGGACTTCTGAATCCTCCACGCACACCGGGCGAACTCTCGCCCCCAAGTCCTCCATCACCGGCACCGCCGCCGCTTCGACCACGATGCTCGGCTCTACCAAAGCTTTCCTCAGCACGGAGACATGGAAAATGTCATGCAATCCACAGCTCTGCGGACAACGCCAAACGATAGGCTGCTTCGCCTATACGCTCCGTAACCTCAAACGGACCCAAAAATCTCGGACTCAACTTCTTGAGTCGCCGCACCCGTGAAACACCCTTAAACGGCTTGATCTTCAAGTAGACCATGTCGCCCACTGCGAACTCCACATTTCTGTGGCGCGCATTAAAATACTTCGCTTGTCGATCCTGAGCAACCTTCATGCGCTCCTGGATCGTCCGCACAATCTCGCAAGCATCTTCCACCACTTGCTTTCCCAAAATCTTAGTGTCTCCCACCTCTGCCCAAGACATCGGCGTTCGACACTTCCTTCCATACAAAGCTTCGTATGGCGCCATCTTGATACTCGCCTGGAAGCTATTATTATAGGCGAACTCCACCATGAAAAGGTGGTCTTCCCAACCTTTGCCAAAGTCGAGAGCACACATCCTCAACATGTCTTCCAACGTACGGTTCGTTCGCTCCGTCTGACCATCGGTCTGCGGATGGAACGCGGTACTAAACTTGAGCTTCGTGCCTAGACTTTTCTGCACTAATCTCCAGTCCTTCGAGGTGAATCGCCCATCGCGATCACTAACGATGCTCTTCGGAATCCCGTGCAACCGCACAATGTTTCGAACATAAAGCTCCACGAGCTTCTCCACGCCATCGCCCTTCTGATTCGGAATGAAGTGGGCCACCTTCGTCAGGCGATCCACTATCACCCAAATCGCATCGTTACCCTGCTGCGATCGAGGCAACCCATGCACAAAATCCATAGAGATGTCATCAAATTTCCATTCGGGAATGGGAAGAGGCTTCAAGAACCCACCGGGCCTTTGGCACTCAGCCTTCACCAAGGCACAAGTCTGACATCGGCTCACGTACTCGGCTACATCCCGCTTCATCCCAGGCCACCAAAAAGATTTCTTCAAATCCGCGAACATCTTTGTAGTTCCTGGATGAACGGAGTACTTCGTAAAGTGAGCTTCAAACATCAACTCCTCGCGAAGCTTGCCGAAGCGCGGAACACAGATCCTTCCGTCTCTCCTCAGAATTCCACCAACCATCTCCAAAGCAGTGCCTTCGCTTTGCTGAGCCTCCAACACAAACTGTTGGCACTCCTCGTCTGCACTGGTCGCCTCTCAGATTCGATCCGTTACATCACACTGCATTTCAATCCAGTTCAAATGAGCTGCGCTAGACTCACCTCTAGCCACACAAGAAATGTCAAGAGACTCCAAGTCTCGAATCAAACGCTCGTTATGCGCCTCCATCCAATTACCTTGCCCGGAGTACTTCCTACTCAAAGCATCCGCCACCACGTTGGCTTTACCGGAGTATATTGAATCTCCACGTCGTAGTCCCCAAGGAACTCGACCCACCTACGCTGCCGCATATTCAGGTCCTTTTGGTCTAGAAGGTACCTCAAGATTTTGTGATCTGTGAAGATCTCCACCTTCGCACCATAAACGTAGTGCCGCCACAACTTTAGCGCAAAGATTACCGCCGCCAACTCTAGATCGTGGACGGGATAATTCTTCTCATGAGTCTTTAGCTGCCTTGACCCATAAGCGATCACCTTGCCGTGCTGCACCAGCACGCAACCCAACCCGCAACCTGATGCGTCGCTAAAAATTTGAAATCCTTCCGTCCCACTAGGAAGACTAAGGATTGGGGCAGACATCAACCTTTCCTTCAGATTCTCAAATGCACGGGCACACTCCGGTGTCCATACGAACTTCTGGTCCTTGCGAGTGAGAGTGGTGAGGGGCAACGCCATCCGCGAAAAGTTCTCCACGAACCTTCTGTAATAACCGGCTAGTCCAAGGAAACTCCGGACTTCCGCCACGGTTCTCAAAACAGGCCAATCTCTAATGGCTTCAATCTTCGCTGGATCTACCGCCACCCCATCTACACTAATTACGTGACCCAAGAAAGCCACCTTCTCGATCCAAAACTCGCATTTTGAGAACTTAGCATAAAGCTGATTCTCCCTTAGAGTCTGCAATACTTGCCTCAAGTGAGACTCATGCTCTGCCTCCGATTTTGAATACACCAAAATATCATCAATAAACACCACCACGAACGAATCTAGGAACGGGCGAAAAACCCTATTCATCAAATCCATGAACACAGATGGCGCGTTCGTCAGTCCGAACGGCATCACCGAAAACTCGTAGTGTCCATACCGAGTCCCAAACGCTGTCTTGGCAACGTCCTCTTCTCGAATCTTCAACTGGTAGTACCCCGATTTCAAATCCAACTTGGAGTACACCACCAACCCCACTAACTGGTCGAACAAATCATCGATTCGGGGAATCGGATATTTATTCTTAACGGTCAATTTATTCAATTCACGATAATCGATGCACAACCGCATACTTCCGTCTTTCTTCTTTACAAACAAAACCGGCGCGCTCCACGACGAAGAGCTGGGCCTTATGTACCCATGCTCTAACAACTCCTGCAATGGAACCTTTAACTCGGCCAGTTCCTTCGGTGCCATCCTAAACGGAGGACGCGACACCGGCCTCGCACCCGGTACCAACTCTATCGAGAAATCAATTTCACGCTGAGGAGGTGCTCCCGGAAGCTCCTCGGGGAAAACATCCTCAAAATCTTCTACCACCGGAACTTCCCTAATAGCCAACTTTGTGGAGTGAGTCTCCAACAAAGCTAAGAACGCCTCGCCTCCTTGGTTTACCGCACGCCTCATTTGCATAGCGGAAATCAGGGAGCAAGCCACTCCGCTTAGGCCTTCAAACTTGACCTCTGCTCTACCTTCACCTCTCAGGGTTACCACCTTCAACTGGCAGTCGATACTAGCTCGCTGCTCCGCAAGCCAGTCCATTCCCAAGATAACATCGAATTCGGCTAGTGGCAGAATCGCTGCTACCAACACGAAATCACAATCGCCAATTTGCATCACAATGCGCCCCTTCCTCATGGTAGTCATGAAAGACCCATTCGGCATACGCACACTCAGCTCCACTCCTGCCACTACGGCCTCAGCACCAATCTTCCGGATAAAACTTTCCGCAAGAAAAGAGTGTGACGCCCCCGTGTCGAACAACACTCGAGAGGGGTAGCCCGAAACTAGCACAAAACCTAACCACGTGCAAAACAAGCATGAAATGCCGCAACCTGCATTATAGTAACAAACGAAACTTAAACCTTTCGTACCCGTCACCACATCGGGTTGACGTATCGCTTCCTGCTGCCCAAGGTTATAGGCTCTAGGCTGCACTGGAGGGAACCGCGAAGCACTCGACTCCGCCGCTTTCCCCTTCTCTGCAGCACTGGGACCTGAACGCACCGATTGTTCTTGCCTCGACTCTGGCCCAGCTCCGCCCTCGGTACAAAAACAGCTAATGTGACCCACCTTGCCACACTGGTAACAAGTAACCGGACCTTTGGAACGGAAATCTCCCGAAGGTGCGCCACTTCTCTCCCCAGGCCTATTAGGACGGGGCTTCTTCTTCCATCGGCTGCCCTCGGACTTCCACTGGGGTTGAGACTGAGAAGGCTTTCCTTCTCCCTGCCTTGCCGCAACACCCTTTCGCCGTTGAGTTCGCTCCAAGTCGCTCTCCAGCCTGCGAGCGGCTTCGACCAGCTCATTGAATCCCGCATTCTTCAGGGCTATGAGTGGTTGCCTTAAATTTTCCCTCAACCCTTGATAAAAGAGGTTATCTCTCTTCGTCATCTGCCATAGTCGTACCCGCATACCGACCCAACCGAGTGAACTCTTGCAGATATTCATCCACTGTCTTCTCCCGCTGCACCAAATGCAGAAACTGCCGCTGCAGTGCTAACCTTGTTGAAGCCGGAATGTAACGCTTTAGGAAAGCGTTTCCGAACTCCTCCATGGATGGAACACGCCCAACAAAATGCCGACCATTATGGTTCACCCACCACAACTTCGCATCGCCCTCTAACATGAAGCTCGCAAAGTGAGACTGCCTCTCAGCTGGGGTCTCAGCGGCCTTCAAGAGCTCCTGGATCCTCGAAAGCCAATCCTCGACATCCGTTGGAGTGCCCGCTCCCTTGAATGTCGGAGGGTGGAAACTCAAGAAATACTTCATGAATCGATCACCCATCGGAATGGCTCTCTCCGCTACAGGCTCTGTTTGCCTTACTTCGACATCCGGTGTATCCGGCGTAGCCGCCGGAGTGACAGGGGTCGCAACTTGCACCACCGGCGTAGGAACCCGTGGCATCGCTCCAGCTTGAGCCGCTACCATTGCCTCCGCTAGCATGCGACAGAAATCAGCCGGGGACATGCCCACATTCATGAGGCCTGGAGCAGTAGCACTGCTCCCCGAAGGCTCCTCTTGCCTCCTCGACGTCCCCGCATCATCGCCAACATCCTAGCATAAGCAAGGAACAAGACTTATCAATCTCTATTCGCAAGACTCAAACACAGGGATACTCATGATCCCGCACAATACTCCTATGTGGACAATCTCTCACGCGATCCAAATACACTAGACCTCGCAAGAATACACAACCTAGCTCTAATACCAAATTGTAACACCTCCCCTGTAATGACCATATAATATAGGTCCGGCCGGGACCCCACAACATATAACCGCCACAGCTTTAGTATTAAAAGATGATATTAACTACCCAATCTCATAACTCAGACAACACAGCGGAAACAAACTAAAACCACAGAGATTGTCCACACAACATAGGAGTCCAACTGGCCTTAAGGCCTTACAAATCAATGTCCAAAACATCAAACATTCCATAATAAAAGACATCCCAACAAAAGGGGAAAGATAGTTTTTCCCTAAACTACCCCGACATGCAAGCCGGATATAACAAAGTACGAAGAAAGTAATGCAGGAAATCAACTAAGCACTTCATGAGGCTTTAGGCCTTTTTAGCCGGCGCGCTGGGTCCAGCCTGCGATTCTTGCCCTGCAACCAAATCACAAAGAGCGGTAAACGAGGGTCAGCTATGGCTGACCACAAGCGATGTAACAACATCCCTCCTCCCGGCTGTCACAACCCGCATTTTCTCCGAATTTAAGAATATCAGAGTACGAGAAAATACACGTCATGATGCCACGTCATACAGGAGACAACTGTAGACGCTCAGGCGGGAACCTATTAATTAACTAAACAAACATGATTATATGATAAGTCATCATTGAAATCATTTATTAGGGGTTTTGAGATAAGAACTGTGTCTCTCAGTTCGTGGATCAACTAGTCCACCGAGAAAGTTTATATAATTGCAGCGGAAAGTACATGATTTAGTTTACTGAAAGTCCTATATGTATGCAAACGACGGGGCATGAAGTAAATGATATGCACATAACTAGGCGTACTGTAAGAGTAGAAAATACCTTTAGACGGCTTTAAAGTTAAGGGTTTTAGTTAGAAAGAATGCAATGAGGATGAAGAAAAACCATTTTATAACTATAGTGCACCTAGCATAAATCATTCCCAGAGAGTAAGATACACAAGATCTATAAGTAGTGGCATAAACTGACAAGTAAACTATAAGGTATAAAAAGGGGCACAATGGGCGTCAACAGCATGACACTAACCCATTGGCACCAACTAGTATGTCTGAGCACAAGAAGCAACTAAAAACAACTACCTCGCAACAGCGGGGTGAGCAGCTACAAACTCTGAACTCCAGGCAACACCACTAGCCGCTACGGCTCTGAACCTGAGGCATTCAATAAAACAAAGAACGCCTCAGCAAGGAATTACAAGTGGCAGAAGATTAGCAGAAAAACAAACAAGGCATAAGGGGTACCAACCCAAGCCAAAATTACCGGAAGAGAAGCTCTAAACAATGAACCAACCAGCATTAAGTGCACTAAATACCAAAAGATGAACAAACACATTCATTTATTTAGTTTCATTGAATAAAGAGACTGATCAGCTCAAATTAAACGGGAGCGGTTAACTAACTCCGCTACCCAAAGCCCAAAACCAGGTGGGGGTGCTACTAGACCCAACCATCCAAACACGACTACCGTGCAAGGCTATAACATTTTCCCCCACTGTCCCCCAAACACCACTACGGTGTAAGGCTAAAGACAGTAGTTCTTATTACTTAAATTTTTTAATTAAACACGGGACGCTACCCGAAAGGATAATCACTGGAAGGCCCTAAGAATTAGGGTCAAGGCAAGGTACACCGAGCACAACGATTTAAGGGTAAACTCGAATGTTATCAGACCACAACCAGTAAAAGAATACAAGCAAGAGGGTTCAAAGATCAGGAGCACCGAAGGGACACTGGCAATCATCCTGGTGCACTAGAGAGGACACACGATTTAAAACATGGAAATCGCAACGAAATCACATGCGCACCTGGCGGGGTTCCAAGGGGCCGCGCCCCTGGCGGGGTCTTAGGGGCAGAGCCCCTAACGGGGTCCAAGGGGCAGCGCCCCTGGCGGTGGTCTCGCTTATATATGGAACTTCTCGAGAATTTAGGACGTCTTGAAAACTACAAGTAACTTCTCGAGAGATAAAAGGGTTTCTCGAGAGAAGGGCAATTTCTCGAGAGAAGTGCAATTTCTCGAGAGAAGAGAAATCTCTCGAGACATGAAAGGGCCAGAGACAGCTATGTCTCGAGACATCCCTTATGTCTCGAGACATCCAAAGCTGCAGAGATAGGTATGTCTCGAGACATCAGCTATGTCTCGAGACATCCCCAAAGACAGAGACAGGTATGTCTCGAGACATCAGCTATGTCTCGAGACATCCCCAAAGACAGAGACAGGTATGTCTCGAGACATCAGCTATGTCTCAAGACATCCCCAAAGACAGAGACAGTTATGTCTCGAGACATCAGCTATGTCTCGAGACATCCAAATCTGTCTCTCGAGCCACCGCAAGAACAAGGGAAAAAACTTGATATTAGGGTAAGGTTGAGGAGGAGAAAAAAATCAAGGGAAGGTTCTAGATCATAAGTTACTACACCAAACACACAAACTCTTGCTAAACAGCATGACAAGAGCTCAAAACGAGCAAACCAACCGTCAAAAGAATCAAGAGAGAAAGAGGAAGAAACCACTTGCCTTAAACCTTGCAAACTCGAAGATCTCCGCTCCGAAAGCTAAGGATCCGGCCAAGAACTCACCCGAGCACAAAACCTGAAACCTTTCGGATCAAAGGAAGGAGTTAGGTCACTACCGAATCTCTCAAAACTCCACGAAACGAGAAAATCTTACCGCTAGAACGAAGATCTCGCCGAGAGCTTTCCAAATCTTCAAACCAAACTCGATTCCGACCACTACAGCCCTAGGAGTCGCCGGTTGAAGGCTCCACGAAGCTCCGCTCTCGCCCTAACCTCCGGTGGCTGATTTTGATCGAGGAAGGAGATGAATAGGGAAGGGAAGGATTTTAGGCTTATATATAAACCTAATTTATTATTTAAATAATTAATTAATCCTCCAATCTACTTAAAACTGCGAGGGCGATCAAAACACCTCGGATTTCTACGAAATTCGCACATTAACTAAAACACGGCGCTACGAATCCAACGGCGGAGTCAGAATTCAATTCCGACGAGCCAAACTACGGATAAAGCCTTCCGAAGCTAAAATCTTGATATCCACTCAAAATCTTCACTTTAACTCGAAACGACGCGAAATCTCGCACGCTTGACCTAAATCACAAGCCTTAACCAAGCTAAAGCTCGAAACACTACCAGACGAGCTGACATAACGCCCTTAAGCCAAAATTACGTCACAGCGGGCACGTAAAAATAATTAACGAAAAAAATTAGGGGCGTTACACCGGCCGTCCTAGCGGACCCCGGGGTACTACTTCACCCTGCAAGTCAGCACTTCGTATGCAAATGTACATAAAGAAAAGCAACATAAATACTGGCATGAGTGTCACAAGCATCATCCACGTTTCTATGTTGAGCAGGTAATAAAAGGGGCCTAACAATGCAAAATGAGTGCAAGCCCGGGGTTTCACCCAAGGCGCCCTAAAGCGTATGAATCTAACACATCATCATACATCACCAACACAAGGGTACTCATTACTTCCCCACAAGGGCATCAAAACCCAAGGCCAAGCGCTCTCGCTAAGACCCACCTCGCCTGGCTCACCATGCCATCGGGCTTGTCTGACAGCTCACACGCTCGGACCGCTAACAACGCGCCAAGACCGATTCTAAGAATTCTGGCCAACCAAAATGTCCCAAGGCCCTGGGCTTATTTTTGGGACAACGTCCACCGATTGCCTCGCCTGGCAGCCGTCAACGGACTCATCCGTAGCACAGACATTCTCATCAGTCAACAATCGAAGGGACTAATCTTGCCGGGACACTCTCCACACGTGAATCTCAGTCTTCACGGGATAGCCAGCCGACCACAAAGACCAATCGCGCCTTCGCCCAACACTATGGCGGGTCTACCACTCCGCCTACCTCGCTGAACTACGATTTTTGTGGTGTTACAACGTAGGTACACAGATTGTTTAGAAGGACTTGGTTTAGAAGTCCGGGTGTATGTAGTTACACGGATTGTGTAGAAGGACTTGGTTTAGAAGTCCTGGTGTACGTAGACACACAGATTGTTTAGAAGGACTTGGTTTAGAAGTCCTGGTGTACGTAGATACATGGATTGTTTAGAAGGACTTGGATTAGAAGTCCGGGTGTACGTAGATACACGGTTTGTTTAGAAGGACTTGGTTTAGAAGTCCTGGTGTACGTAGATACACAGATTGTTTAGGAGGACTTGAATTAGAAGTCCTGGTGTATGCTGATACACGGATACGAATGGACCCCGCTTGGGAGGATTACTTATGGCGGGTCTACGGGCTTGCTGGTCGTGACACCGACAGAAGCCGGCAGTAGACTCTAGACCGGTTGGGTTGGACTCTTGGTGCTCACCTACCCAAGTCCCCTTCTGTGTCCTTGGAGGTTCCGCTGTGTGTTCTTAGCGTTGAGCAGTACGCAGGGTCTCCGCTGTGTGTTCTTAGCGTCGAGGCATACAGAGGCCTAGGACTGGTAGTGTTCATACCCTCCTAGTAGTGGAGGAGCTCGTTCCACTGTCTCCGTCTGGCCACGACGGGAGATGCCTGAGCGGTTAGCTACCACTCAAAAAGCGAGAACTAAAGGTCTATGTCGACATAGCAACATTGCATGGGTGAGTCTTCATATCATAATCATTGCATTGCATTCATTCTGCATAATCATAGCATTGCATCGCATCAGGTCCATCATATAAATTAGTATGGGCTCTTTTATATGATGGGTCCCAAATTGGAAACCTTAACTCATAAGTTTGTATGGGCATTCATATAAGTTAAGGTGCGATATGAACTGCTTATGCTTCCAGTTACTAGTACTTGCTTATTGATACTCTGCTTATGCTTTCTGTTACTAGTACTTGCTTATATATGTACCTGTTAGTTAGAGTTATTGCAAGTACTTGGGTACTTATACAATCGTCATGTATATACAACCATTCCTGTCACCTGCTTTGTATATTATTGCTTATATTGCAGCTTTTCTTCCTTTCCTTCCGCCCGGTGCCTTGTAGTCGTCGGGGGAGCGGATGTGAAGCCACTTAGTCTTTATGACTAACGGTTGCTACGTCCCTCTTTTTGGAGTGTTCCTTAGAGCAGCAGTGCACGGTGCTGGAGGAGGCCAGATAGGTCAGGTGTGCAGGGTTGGTGACTTTGGTACCTTGGTTGTCGTTTGTGGCAGATGTGAGCACGGGTTGAGTTGTAGCCCTTGGGGCATTTAGTTTTATACTCTGATGTTTTGCAGGAGCTTGTGTAGCTTTCTGCCTTTCTTTGTACTGTTCTGGACATATTTACTTATTGTGAACCTATGGCTTTAATGCTTTCTTTTATTGATTGGTTGGCGCTGTTCAGTTGGTTTAGCCGGCAGAATAGGCGTCTTGTGGGGGATGCTAGCTCGTGTGCTAGCGCTTCCGCAAGGCGGCTGTCCTGGGTATAAGACTCCTCTCGGCCGTGTCGTGTGTTCCGAGAGGGGGGTCTTACAAATGGTATCAACTTGCAACGATCCTGAGATAAAGAAGTCCATTAAAACACTAGGCCACCCCTGCTAGCTAAATCAGTTTGAGGACAAACTGATGCAGCGGAAGCGGTGGTGTGCCCATGTGTGATTCACATTAAGTATGTCCACTTTTCCCTATAGAAAGTGCTAACCTAAGCCAAACTCGTACCCTTACGTATAGATGCTGGCTCACTCCGAGACAGTAATTGGTATTCCCATTCCAACAATTAGAGTTGGTTTGGCATAGTATTGATGCCAACCTAACTAGGATACCGTTTTGGTCGACTTAGCAGGATATGCCGTGACATACCCTAACCTTATACCGATCTCGGGGATGATGTGGCCAAGCAATAAGTGCCCGCAATTGATTAAGGGAATAGTTTAACGTGAGTGTAGATGCTAGAGACTCACACCCTGAGATTTCTATCCTAGATATGGAGTAATATTATCACCTTACCCAAAATATTAGGGCAATCTAAATGAGATTGGTGCCTGAAATCTATCATTAGCTTAGTAAGAGACCACCAAGCATGTCTTTTATACTGCATGATAAGAATTCGGATCCAGAGAAGGCTCATTGTGGGATGAATATGTTATATTGGTGGTAGAAGAAACTCAGTCGAAGAGATACGGGGGCTTATCTCTTCGTTTATTGGGCTAGTTATGTACCGGGTAATTGGATGTTATTTGTGCATGCTCTCATTACAATGAGATGCAGCTTGGTCGTCGCCGTAAAATTTGAATTTCTACATCACGACTAATATATAAGTGCATCGTCACGAGGATCTATAGGGTAGGAACTCTAAGTCGAGGAAGATATGCCCCTAAAGTTTGTGCCCATACGTGAGATGAATGTACCATATGGGCGGTGGATGAAATTTAGACCAAAAACGTACGGGGGCTTGTCCCTTCGTTTATTGGCCTAGCAGATGGGCCAATTGGGATTCTACTAGGAGCCAAAAATCTTTGTGGCCTGCTTCACTTAGCCTTGCTACAATGAGTTTTTCCCATTTAAGTCGTTACAAGCTGTTGATATTGGAATTTGGCACTCCGTGATGAATGAGTTCATCTTAAGCAAGGGGATTGATTGAACACCATGTTTTGGTTTACGGTGAGTTCATCCCCAGAGTAATAGAGGTGAGTACCTTAAGGATGAGCATGTCTTCACTCTAAATGAAGACTATGCAGAGAAGTAAACTGTAATGTAGCGTTGTAATGTCTCTCAAGGATCAAAGGTTGATCTGTCGACCGCATGACAAATTTTGGGGGATGCCTTAAAGTTGTTAAGTGGGAATTGTATCGATTGCTGATCAAAGAGGTATGTTTACAAGCATCCAATTAAAGATAAAGAATACGAAATTGTAGCACCCATGGTGCTAAGGCATTGTTGCGTGATTTGTTAGTCGACAAATTCATATAATTGCAGTATAAATACGTGTAGTACCCAGTTGGGGGTGTTGATTTCATTTGGATTGCTATCTATATATATTTTAGTTTGTCCTTATATAGGGGCTGACTTTGTAGTTCAGTCTGGAATTATGTTGGGCTGCTTCTTAAGTATTGTTCTAATTGGGGGGCCGTTGTTATATAATTTCATTAGGGCTCATATCTATATATATATAAGTGTGTGTGTGTGTGCTGATAGCAAATCTTGTACCTCTTTTGCTATTGAACCATGGGATCCTACTTTTGGTGGGGCTGTTTGCTGGGTTCATTTTGGGCCCTTCTGATTATGTCTCGGCTAAATCATGTGCTGCCATACACTGCCCTTGTTATTCTCTGCACTTGTCGTTGTTGGAAATTTGATCGGGGTCCCGGATAGGTATTCATACCAATAATTAGAAGACAGATAGTTTGCCGGATCCTAGTTAAACAAAGGACTAATTCTTATCGACTAAAGCTTAGATAGCTCCGTTTCTACATATTACGGCCTGGCTCAGCTCTAGTTGGTTTTAATTCTGAATATTTATTATACACTTGTTAAAAGGTGGGGTTGGTTTTGCGACTAAGTTTCATGGAGCCTTGTTTGCAAATCCTTATCGGTGTGAGGAACCAGATCTTAATTCCCCAGGAATTTCATTTCTAATTCCTGGCGAGTCGGGGGAATTAGAGGCCAAGCTCCCTGGGAATTTCCCTTGCTAGATCTCGACGACTTTGCGAGGCTAGCAAATTGTTAAATTTGAAGGATAAGTGGATGGAATTCGGTTTTGCGTTTTTACTTGGTCCAGTAACGGGCAACATAGCTGGATCCATGATAAAATGAAATTCAACTCTTGAAATATCAGCAATATGCTAGTAGGTCTCTCCAAGTTCTTGTTAACATTTATGTTGGATTATGCTAGCAGCTTTCTTCAAGTTTCTGTTAATAGTTATGTTGGATTATGCTAGCAGTTTTTCTCCAAATATTGGTTAACATCTATTTTGGGGGTGCTAGCAGTGGTCCTAGTTCCGGCTATCATCCTATTGTGGGTTATCTTGGTTATACACTGGGTTATGATTGGCTAGCTCAGGATGGTTATATGGTTGGATCACTTGGTTAGTTCTGCCTTTATATACTTGGCTAATCTTGCATATTTTGGTAGCTGCAGCTCAGTTGGTGATGAGAAGTGAAAGTATTCCGTAGTTAAGCGTGCTCGGGCTGGAGTAGTCACGGGATGGGTGACCTCCTGGGAAGTCCACGCGCTGCCGCTTAACTGGCTCATTTCTCATCAAAGGGAGGGCGTGGGTTCGTGCCCCCCTCCAACAACCCGCTGTGCCCTGTGGCAGGCCAGAGAGGGGTTGGGGTGTACGGCCTGCAGGCTTGTTGTTGACCAGTTGTGGTGAGGCTGAACCGATGGTGCCAGTGTCCTATGACGGGGCCAGTGTTGACTGGTCAGGCCGCTCCCAGCATGGGCCTGGGCCATCGGTGTAGGCAGTTCCTGGGGGTCAGTGACCCGGAGATGGGCCTGGGCTGTTACATAGATACAAGGTTTTTTTAGAAGGACTTGGTTTAGAAGTCCTGGTGTACGTAGATACACATATTGTTTAGGTGGACTTGGATTAGAAGTCCTGGTGTATGTTGATACACGGATACGAATGGACCCACTGGGGAGGATTACTTGTGGCGGGTCTACGGGCTTGCTGGTCGTGACATCGACAGAAGCCGGCAGTAGACTCTAGACCGGTTGGGTTGGACTCTTGGTGCTCACCTACCCAAGTCCCCTTCTGTGTCCTTGGAGGCTCCGCTGTGTGTTCTTAGCGTTGAGCAGTACGCAGGGTTTCTGCTGTGTGTTCTTAGCGTCGAGGCGTGCAGAGGCCTAGGACTCGTAGTGTTCATACCCTCCTAGTAGTGGAGGAGCTCGTTCCACTGTCTCCTTCTGGCCACGACGGGAGATGCCTGAGCGGTTAGCTACCACTCAAAAAGTGAGAACTAAAGGTCTATGTCGACATAGCAACATTGCATGGGTGAGTCTTCATATTATAATCATTGCATTGCATTCATTCTGCATAATCATAGCATTGCATCGCATCGGGTCCATCATATAAATTAGTATGGGCTCTTTTATATGATGGGTCCCAAATTGGAAACCTTAACTTATAAGTTTGTATGGGCATTCATATAAGTTAAGGTGCGACATGAACTGCTTATGCTTCCTGTTACTAGTACTTGCTTATTGATACTCTGCTTATGCTTTCTGTTACTAGTACTTGCTTATATATGTACCTGTTAGTTAGAGTTATTGCAAGTACTTGGGTACTTATACAATCGTCATGTATATACAACCATTCCTGTCACCTGCTTTGTATATTATTGCTTATTGTTGGGAATATTGCCCTCAATATTACCTTGATTTGAAGAGGCATCACTCTCAATGCTAAAGACATATTGTATTTAACAAAGCTATACTTGTGTAAGATATACAGGCACAGGTGACTCAAAAGGAAGGGCCAAACATGGCCTTAGATAAGAAGACATCATCTACAAGGAGATGAAGATCTGTCTCAGTATAACCGCTGAAACGATGGGTCAGAACCGCTGAGACGAGGAGCCGTCTCAGCGGATCCACTGAGAAGAAGACTGGAGCAACCGCTGAGAAGGGAACTGGAGCTGCCGCTGAGATTGGAAGCTGTCTCAGCCCAACCGCTGAGACTGGATGCTGTCTCAGCCCAACCGCTAAGACAGATCCAAATGTTTTGACGGGATCTGCTTTTGGCGCAAATGACATTTGAGAGGGAAAAGCATGTCCAATCAGCCCCATACTGTGTCAGGAGGATCGATATAGCCGTTGAAGCCTTCTGGGAGTATAAAAGATGTTAGGGCACATCAAGATAAACTGTTCCATTGAGAAGCTTTTGCTACACGCCGCAATCGAGCATTCGCGATTCAGCCAGTTGAAGTCATTCTCTACAGTTGAAGTTAATCTTCTAAGGGAGATTAGTTAGCTCTTCCTGTACAAACTCAAGAAGGGCAAGTTGATCTTCTGCTTTGCTGAAGGAGAAAATCAAGGGGATACAAATCTGAAGCTACTGTTTTCAGATCTGAAGAAAGGATCCAGAAGACCTAAGAGTAAATCCTTGTGTCTTTTGTATCTAACTCAAACTCTATTACATCTTTGTAAGGCATTGTTGCCTGAGTAAAAGGCTGTTGAGCCTGTGTGTAAAGCTGTGTTGACAGCTTGAGTGGTAGGACTTCTTGATAGGTCTGGGGTAGGAAATCTGTGGGATTTCTGAGTGGTAGGAATTCATAACTCTGAGGTTTAGGGCTGTTGAGCCTGAGGTGTAGGGCTGTTGAGCCTGAGGTGTAGGGCTGTTGAGCCTGAGGTGTAGGGCTGTTGAGCCTGAGGTGTAGGGCTGTTGAGCCTAAGGTGTAGGGCCGTTGAGCCTGAGGTGTAGGGCTGCTGAGCCTGAGTGTAGGGCTGCTGTGCCTGAGGTAGGATCACTCTTGATCTGAGAAGTTCTGAGGAACTTGTGGTGTAAGCTCAAGGAGCCGAGATTGGAGTTTGTGGCCTTGTCTAACTCATTGTTAGAAAGGTGAAGGGGGAAAGAGGACTACTCAAGACACCCTGTCTTGAGGAACCTTTATACATCTTTGTGTGTTTTCTGTGCTTGTGCTTTCTGCAGCTAGAAACATTAGGTTCAAACAAAGAAAATAAGTAGAACCTATTCACCCCCCCCCCTCTAGGTATTATTGACTACACCTATATAAACTATCAAGTGGTATCAGAGCTAGGTTGTTCAAAAAGACTTAACAATCTGATCAGATCCTATACAGGAGTAGTCAAATCTGAAATCTAATGGCCAACATTGCAATGAAGAAGGAGTTGGGGTCAATGAAGTTGCCCATATGCTCCAAAGAAAACTTTGGAATATGGAAGCAAAGGGTAAGGCTATTCATGGAAGCATCAGACCCAAGGATCTTTTTTACTGTCAAAAATGGTCCTTATACCTTTGAGAAAGTCTCCACTATTGACCCTACTAGAAAAGTACTTAAGGTATTTTCTGAACTGACCAATGATGAGATAGCACTGTACACTATGGACAAGAGAGCCCAAAACATAATAGTAAATGCCATTGATGACACTACATTTCAGAACTTGGTACACTGCCAAACTGCCAAGGAAATGTGGGACACATTGGTTGTCTATATGGAGGGAACAACTGAAGTAAGGGATGATAGAAAGTCACTCCTCAATCAGGAGTATGAAGCCTTCAGACAGCTGGGCCAGGAGAATATCTCCATGTGCTATGAAAGGTTCTTTAGGATTGTAAATGAACTAAGAACCTATGGAAGGGTGTTCACAGATTATGAACTCAATGATAAGTTCCTTAGATCTCTAACTAGAGAATGGGACACTAAAATCTGTGCAATCAGGGAAGGGGCAAGACTTGGAGAAACCCCCACCCATACACTGTTTGGGAAACTGCTCTCATATGAGATGCAGCTTTCTGCAAGAAAGGAGGAGGACTCTTCCTCCAGGGCTCACACAAGGGAGAGATCTGTTGATCTCAAAGCTGAAAGCTCTAAGAAGAACAAGGCTAGAGTGCAGTCACCTCCAAGGAAGGCTGCTGAATCTGAGAAATCTTTGAGCAGCAAATCTGACAGCTCCTCTTCTGATGAGGAGTTTGCTGCCTTCACAAGGCAGTTCAAGAAGATAATCAAGAGGAAATAATGGAAGAACAAACCTTCCTCCTCTTCTCATCCCAAGAAGGATCATTACAGATCTGAGAGGCAACATCCCAAAGGGGACAGGTATGACTCTAAAACTAGTAAATATGTTTCAACTAACATTATTTGCTATTGCTGTAGTAAGCTTGGACATGTCATTGCTGACTGTCCAGTCAAGAGAAAAAAAGAGATGACAAGAAGCCTCATCACCAGAAGGAGAGGAAGGGAGAAAAATCCTTCCTAGCTAAGAAAAGCAAGAGCTGGAGTGAGTCTGAATCTTCATCTTCAGATTCATATGGTGAGGAGGAAGCCTACTTGGGGCTGTTTGCTGATCAGGAAGAAGAAGACTATCCTGCTACCAGGATAGGAATAAGGGCCCCTCTATCACATTCAGATAGTGATGAAGAGGAGGATGAGGTCACTCTTGATGACCATGGGCTGATGGCTATAACTGAAGATGAGGACAGCCACAGCAATTCAGAACATGAGCAGGTATTGATACACTGCATTTCTTCTCCTTCTGATTATGAAAAAGGTCCAGAATTTGAATCTCCTCCATCTAAAGTTGGAGGTGAATCATATTCTGAGGAGGATGTCAATCAATTCATTGATGAATATGGTGCACTCCTGGAAGCTCTGAAAAGGAGCAAAAAGCTAGCCAAGAGGCAAGCCCAAGAAATTGCTTCCCTAAAGCAATCAAAATCTGAGTACATTGAGCATGCTACCCAACTAGCTCTAATGAGCAAGGAGATTGGCAAGCTAAGGGGAATGTCAATCATCCATGTGGGCACCATAAGCCACAAGAACAAGATCATTAAGGATCTTGAAGAAAAGCTTCTCAAGGAGAGGATGCTGGTGGCTACGTTCTCCAAGCCCAAGACAGTGCTGCCTATTATTGACACCTTCAACTCCCATGACATGAGAGGTGTTGGTTTCAACAAAGAGGCAGCTACTAGCAACACTAAGGGAAAGGTCAAGGACTCAAAAGAATCTAAGACCTCCTTTGTGAAGGTCTTGATGCCATCAAATAAGTATGACCAAGAAAGAATTCATGGTCACTTACTAAATGGAAGTTCCTATAACTTGAGCAAGAATGCTCACAGCTATGGAAATAGAAAGGTCATGGGATTGAGTGCAATGAAAGCTCCACATGAGAAAATACAAATGGTCCAACCTGGACCATTTGTGTTTGGTGTCTCAGCACCTTCAGTCAAGAACATGGAAGCAAGCTCTTCCAAATCTGCTTCAGCAAAAGGCAAGACTGCTGTCAAATCTGTTGACAAGACCTGCTGCCCAGTGTCTGATTCCATCAGATCTTGTATGACTGCCAAGTCAATGCAAACTGAGGCCATCAGAACAAAGAGCAGCAAGACTATCCACAGATTATCCTTCAGTCAGATTATTGCTGAAAGAAATAGGAAGAATGCTGATATCCCTTCTGCTGAACATGTACAAAGTGCTGTACCAACTCAAAAAACTGTTCAGAAAAGGAGATACAATATTCATGATTGTTGGCACTGTGGCAAGGTGGGACACTTTGCAATTGATTGTTGGCACAACCCCAATGTGCCAAAGGCAATGACTGAACCCCAAGCCAAACCAGCCCTCTCTAGGAATATTCCCTATGGTGTTAACATGAACCTAGGACCCAAAGTCAGTTGGGGCCCTAAGGTACACTAAATTTTGTGTTGCAGGTTAGTTCAAGTACCAGTCTCAGCCAAATATGGTACTTGGACAGTGGGTGCTCAAGGCACATGACAGGAACTAAGGATCTTTTAAAGGATTACCATCCAGTGAAGAATGGACCCAAAGTTATCTTTGGTGGATCTGAAAAGGGAGTCACCAAAGGATATGGTATGATTTCCAATGGCATAGTCTCAATCACAAGGGTAGCTTATGTTGAAGGGTTGCAACACAACCTTGTAAGCATAAGCCAACTATGTGACTTAGGCTATGTCATTGAATTCCACAATGACAAGTGCTTGATCAAAAAGTCTAATGACTTGGAGACCATTCTCTTAGGCACTAGGAGTGGAAATGTTTATTTCTTATACTTCATTTGCAATTATTCTATCTCCTCTGTGTGTCTTGTAGCTAATGAAAGTGAGTCACTTTGTGTCCAATGGCACAAGAGACTTGCCCACATTAACTATAAGACAATGTATAGATTATTTTCTAAAGACCTTGTTAGAAATAGTCCTAAACTAAAATGTGTTAAAAGTGGTCCCTGTCATGCTTGCCAAATGGGTAAGCAAACTAGGGCCACCTTTAAAAGTATTGGCTCCAAGGATACTGAAAGGTGTTTATACATATTGCACATGGACTTGTTTGGTCCTTTGCCAATTCAGAGCTTAAGTGGGAAGTTGTATACTTTGGTAATTGTAGATGATCATTCAAAGTATACATGGGTATTCTTCCTTAAGAAGAAGTCAGATACCTTACATGTCTTTATAAATTATGTCAAGGCCATTCAGAATAATCTACTATGTAATGTGGTCAGGACTAGAACTGACCATGGTACAGAATTTCAATCTGAAGCCATGATAAAAATTTGTCAAGAATTTGGTATCACCCAAGAGTTCTACTCCCCAAGGACTCCACAACAAAATGGTGTGGCTGAGAGGAGGAATAGGACCTTGATAGAAGCTGAGAGAACATTGCTTAGTGACTCCTCACTCCCAGAATACTTCTGGGCTGAGGCAGTCAATACAGCTTGTTATGTTCTCAATAGAGCCTCCATCAATAAGGTCCTTGGGAAAACCCCTTATGAGATTCTGAAAGGCGAACAACCTACAATTTCCTACTTTAGGATCTTTGGTTGCAAATGCTACATTTTAAATAATGTAAAATCTCAGCTAACAAAGTTTGCAGAAAAATGCAATGTGGGAGTTCTTGTTGGGTATAACTCACATAGTAGAGCTTATAGAGTTTATAACAAGAAAACCCATGTTGTAGAAGAATCTATGCATGTTGTATTTGATGAGACTAGCCTTCTCTACAAAGAATGGTGTACTTCTTCTATTGTGACAGGAAATGAAGAAGGGATGCATGAGCTGACTGTCCAAGACAAGCCCAGCAGCAGCAACACACAGACAGCTGCTGCATTTCCTGAAGAAGAAGAGGTACAAGATGATGTCATAGCTAAACCAATGGAACAAACGCAGCCACCAGAGGACCCTCTTCCTGCTGCTGCAAGGCACCTGAGAGATCATCCAAGAGAGCTAATAATTGGGGATCATACCCAAGGCATATTGACAAGAAGCAGAGCTCATAATGAAGCACTATTCTTGAGCTTCCTCTCTCAAATGGATCCCAAGAAGTTTGAAGAGGCCAATCAAGACACATTCTGGATTGAAGCAATGCAAGAAGAGCTCCTACAATTCAAGAGATTCAAAGTATGGAAGCTGGTGCCAAGACCTCAGGGACACAATGTGATTGGGAATAAATGGGTATACAAGAACAAGCTTGATGAGAATGGTACAATCATCAAGAATAAGGCCAGATTGGTAGCCAAAGGATACAAGCAAGATAAAGGTAAAGACTTTGATCAAACCTTTGCACCAGTTGCAAGGTTGGAAGCAATTAGGCTATTCCTGGCCTATGCTGCCCACATGGGGTTCAAAGTCTACCAGATGGATGTCAAATCAGCATTTCTAAATGGAGACCTGAAGGAAGAGGTATATGTTGAACAACCCTCAGGTTTTGTGCATCCAACCCTAACTTCTCATGTTTATCTTCTTAGGAAAGCACTATATGGTCTCAAGCAAGCTCCCAGAGCTTGGTATGAGACTTTGTCCAACTTTCTCCTCAAGAACAAGTTCATGAGGGGAAAGATTGATAGCATGTTGTTTCTTAGGGAAACAAGGGGCAAGTGTCTCTTAGTCCAAATCTATGTTGATGACATAATCTTTGGGTCTACTGATGACAACCTCTGCAAGAGATTTGCCAATCTAATGCAGGGGGAGTTTGAATTGAGCAGTATGGGTGAGCTCAAATATTTCCTTGAGCTCCAAGTGAAATAGTCTGATGATGGAATTTTCATCTCTCAGACCAAGTACACTAAGGAGCTCATCAAGAAATTTGGGATGGAATCAGCCTCCACCATGAGAACACCCATGGGGTCAAATGTATCATTAGACAAGGATGAAAAGGGAAAGGCCTTTGATGAGTGATGCGATGTTCGGCAAGTGCACTGGTCGCGCAAGTAATAAATGTTGGGAATAGGATCCCCGAGTGTCGGTCTCTTGAGGAATGCAGGTTGGGTGAACGAATTGCGTTGTGTGACAATTGTTATACAAGCGGGAACAATCACAGAAAACGGGGTTTTGATTTGTTTTCCTACCGTTAACAACAATAAAAGAAATGCAGGTCGAAATCACCGCTTCACAAGGTGAGATGGGTGCAACGGCCGCGATGCCGAGCTTCGTGAGGCGGATGGACGGTGCGCATGCGAATGAAGTGATCACTAGTGCGGGGAGTGAGGGTCGCAAACACCTCTTTGCAAATTGCCGTTAGCTCTTGCTAACGCGAATCGAACACGATGAGTGCGTGAGTGAGTGAGTGAAGGTGAGACGTATCACAAGCAAATACTGAAGAACGGATAAGAAACAACCATTGCATTTAAACTAAACATCATGATAATCAAGTTTAAATGATTCAAAGGAGTACAACAAGGGGAGGAAGAAATCAACCAATGGACGAAGACTAGCGGCCGTTCACGGCCGGAATGGTAGTTTGTCAAGCTACCTCCGGACTCGGGCGGACTGTGATTCCGGCATTGAGAGACTGTCACGACCTCTCCACGTGCTTCCGTCGTCTTCTACCTCAGGATGACTATTCTTTTCACCGGACCGAACTGGAGATAGCTTGCTTGAGTGCTTGCGGAGGGCGGAGAATGCTCCCGGACGATGGAGGATTGCTTAGAATGGCTGGAGATGACTTCCCCTTGCGGAGAAGATGAGGTGGAGGTGGCTGGAAGTGGAAAACGGCGGCGTACGGACGGCAAATCGCTCTCCCGGAACCCCCCGTTCCCTAATCTGCGGATCAGGACCTTATATAGGCGCTGGAATAAATACTGCGCACGGTCATTGGCGCACGACCAGTGGTCGTGCGCGCTGGAGTTCTGTGATCGTGCGCCTACCTGGGTGGAGCCTGCAAAGTAAGAAATTTATAAAATACCATGTTCGCACGACCAGTGGCGCACGACCGGTGGTCGTGCGCACTATCGTAGTTGGTCGTGCGCACTGGTCGAAACAGAACTCATGAAATTGATGTTAAGTGCGCACGAACAGTGGTCGTGCGCACTATCGTAGATGGTCGTGCGCACTGTCCGAGACAGAACTCAGAAAAAAAGGGTTAAGTGCACACGATCAGCGGCGCACGACCAGTGGTCGTGCGCAATTGAACCAGTGATCGTGCGCAGTGTTCCTGTACAGAATTTTACCAGGAACACCTGCACGACTCCTGTTTCTACAGAAATGCTAATCAGGCCACTGAAAGTGGCACTCAACAAAATGATAAGGCTATCAAAAGGGAATAAGCATAAAACACACCAAATTAGGCCAAGAAGTGCACCTAGCATAGAAAGAAAAATATGAGCTGAAACAAGGCTAAAGTGCAGTGAAACGACTAGAAAATCGGCCTAGATGAGTCCAAATATGTGTATATGATCAGGACTCATCACACCCCAAGACTTACCTGTTTGCACGTCCCGAGCAAACAAAATCTAAGCAGACGGGGAGAAACAACTAGCTGACAGAGAAATTGCGACACCGAGTACCATGCGAAGTCGCGTGCTCGCACGCATAAAAATATAACAGAGGAAATTTCTAAGTATGCATAACAGTTTGTACTTTTCTTAAATGCGTATCAAAAATTTATTACTACTCAAAAATAGAATCACGTCGAATCATCTGGTCACGCGTAGGGAGAAAATAAACTAATCGCAAAGGTGACCATTGCCAAAGATCGGGGCTCAGGACAACCTCCAAAGGAATCCACCAATGTCGGTGACCATAGGCTTGCCTGTTCGCACTCTCTCCACTGCACTGGTTTGGCTCACTCACGAATCAGTAGGACTTTAGGTGAAGATGGGGATTGGGTTTCAGTGAGGTAAACAAGGATAAACATGGAGGCTACGCACCAAACCGAAATGAGCTAGCATAAACAAAAAATAATATATCCGTTAACCCAAATATATGCGAGTACACCACACCCCCAGACTTAACTTTTTAACAATGGGTGTGTGCACTGCCCACTCCCAAATACAAATCAACAATTATTTTCAATTATACTTCTTCTTTCTTTATCCATTTTTTTTTTCAATTTTCTTTTTCTCTTTTCTATTTTTTTTTTCTTTTCTTCTTACAACAAAATCAGCAGATTAAACATTGAAGCACATCCACATTTTCACAAAAATATTCACCACATCAACACCCTGAATGAATATATAAAATACTAAAGCTCGACTTGGGTGCGCGACTAGGATCGACTATGAGGCTTTGGTGAAATAATGGTGGAGCTGAATCAAAAGAAGGGGTAGGCACAACGGGGCTAATGAGGATAAGACATTAGGATTGGTACAAAGCTCAACCGGGCCAAAATGAAGGCCTACATCACGTTCGTGCACTGAACTAACCTATACCCATGCTTCGAGAATAGCTTGGGGCAAGTTCTTAGCCAACGAAAAAGACTATCCGTCCTCCCGACTCGAGCAATGCAAACCTAATGCCCGGCTACACACATCCCTAAGCTACCGTTTGATTCACACCGAATTCACCATTTTTGAGTAGAATAAACAGTATTGACGCAAATATAAAAATATAAAACTATAAGCATACAGAAAAATTAAATCTGCTCAAATTTCTACATGAAACGAGAGCACTCGACTAGGACACTGCAGGAGTCAACATTTTACTCCGTTTTACAATCCTAAGTTAGCACGATGATTTGCCCGAATCTTGCTCAAGAAATGAGTTTAACTCGCGGCACACACAGCCAAGCACGCGCTCAAGTGGTTGCAAGTGGTGTGTGATGCAATGATCTAAACGAAATAAATCAATAAATGCTTCTAGTATGCATATGCAGTGTGCACGTGCATTGGGTAACACATACTAGCTCTCCCCCAGACTTAACCTAAGAAGTACATCACATGATATTAAAATGAAAATCAGAAAGAGAATGGGAGAGAGGTTACCCCATGCTCAGCTAGTGAGCATACCAGAAGACGCGTGACTGACCGAGGCCGCCCCATCACCATACGAAGAATCACAACCACCACCTTATAAGATGTGCAATGAATACCTGCAAGGTGGGTGAGCTCCGCAAAACAAAAGCAAAAATGCATAAAAACTGAATTGAAACATGTTAGAAAAAACAGAAATCAGCAAATCTGGGTTGTCTCCCAGCAGCTCTTTTATTTTATGTCCTTAAGCTGGACCAAATACCTGTATTATAATTGTTTATAGAGTGCAGAAATAAAATAAAAAGTGCATGAAACAGAGAGTTTCACAAAATAAGAGATAAAAAGAAAATCAGCTGTAGGCGCTTTTATGGTGCCCGTCTCCCAAAGCTTGAGGGCGGGAGGTGAAGGCTTTAGGGCCAACACTGGTGTCACCCAGTGTTCCCCTAACCTCCGCCCTCTTGCCACGGAGAGCAGCAGAGCGCGCATCGCGCAGACGCTTCTCTTGTTTAAGTTTAGCGACAGTCGGAGACTGCCAACGTTGAATGTTTTCAGATTCTCTCAACTTAATAGTGGGTGACGTCACTTCCATCGCCGCAGTGACGACCGGATTA
Source organism: Dactylorhiza incarnata (assembly GCA_033032865.1). Classification (NCBI taxonomy): domain Eukaryota; kingdom Viridiplantae; phylum Streptophyta; class Magnoliopsida; order Asparagales; family Orchidaceae; genus Dactylorhiza; species Dactylorhiza incarnata. The sequence goes on from JAWHQI010000015.1 coordinate 13,519,465, forward strand.
GCCCAAGAGATGGAACGCTTAACTAGTTTATTACATGATTCAATGCAAGAGAATAATGGGATGTCATCCCGAATCAAGTTCAGCTCAAAATGTTCAGGATTGCTGTCCTCCTCCCTCTTGGAAGCATAGTTTCTTCGAGAATCTACTTTTTCCTCTCCGCTTGACTGGTACTCTTCCTTTTCTCCTTCAGATGATCCATCATCTTTCTTATCCCCTGCGCAACTCAGTGATTTATCAAAAATAAAAGGAGGGGGGCAAATGGATGTTTCAGTTATAGTCTTGGGGAAAGTGGGCAAAGGCACCTTATTGGGTAGGAGGACACAACCCACAGAAAAATCAAGGGTGGCACCGCTCTCTTTCAAGAACGGTACACCCAAGATAGGGATGGAGTGATTCTCCCGGGGTCCTAACACTTGAAAATCAGCAACCACCATTGTCCCCTTAACTATAACCTCTACATTTTTAAATTCCCCTTCCGATTGTATGATGGCGCCATTTGCAAGCCCAAGAGATTTCCGGTCCTCCGTGTTAATTTCAAGTTGCAATTTATCAACGTCTTGCAAAGCAATGACGTTGCGGGAGGAGCCAGAATCACACAAAGCCTTAGTTTCAATTTTATTAATGGAACAGGAGATTACTAACTCAGGCGGCTGACCCACTTCCGCATCGCCAAGACTCTTCCCTTGGTCTATTGGATTTTTTTCGGTGTTACTAGGGAAAGTTCCATGCGACCGCTCGGTGAGCGCTTGGGCCAATTGGCCCAGCTGTGTTTCCAAGTTCCGCATGGAGGCGGTTTGGTTAACCATGTTTGAGTTAGCCGCTTGCATAAATTTTTCCATCATCTCCTCCAAGTTACTCTTTTTGGGAGCTGGGGGGCCTTGGTTATATTCCGGGTGAGGTGGCCTTGTTTGGCTCCCAGAGGCGTAGGCATCGTTTTGATGCTGCCCCGGTGCCCATCGTTGGCCAGATGCGTTGGGGTTCCATGAGAAGTTTGGGTGACTTCTCACTCCCGGATGATACGTGTTATTAAACGGCACCCCCTTAGGTTGATTACCAACAAAATTAACAGATTCATTTAAAGAAAAGTGCGAGAAGTCACCTGATAAATCATTGCCCGAACATTCATACGCATGGTGTCCGCCGCCTCCACATCCTTCACACGTAATGACAGCAGCCGGTGCGGATGTAGGCGGGAGTGAATCGACCACGAAGAGACCACGGGCGCTTCTTGGTGCATTCCTCCCGGCAGTCCAAAATGTGCTGTGGGAGGCGGTGTCTCACAGAATTCGAAGAGCCTCCTCTGGAGTATGGTTCATTAGAGTACCACCCGCAGCAGCATCGATCATCGCCCGGTAGTTGGGCTCGATCGCGAAGTAGAATGTCTCTACCACGTTCCAAGTTTGGAGCTGGTGGTTCGGGCAGCGGCGGGGAAGATCATTAAGGCGCTCCCACGCCTCGGCAAGGGTCTCTTGGTCAGCTTGGCGAAAGGTAGCGATCTCCCGCCGCAGGCTCACAATATTATCAACGGGGTGGAATTTGGCCAGGAACTTGGAGGCGAGAACATCCCAAGTCGCAGCGGTCCCAGGAGGAATGGAATGGAGCCACACCTTGGCCTTGTCGCGAAGTGAGAAGGGGAATAGTCGCAGCTTGACTGTATCGTCAGGAATCCCAGCGTAGCGGAAGGTTCCGCAGATATCAGAAAATTCTGCCAGGTGCAGGTGTGGATCTTCACTGGCCATCCCGGAAAACTGAGCATTGTTCCGGATGATGTTCAAGATCGCAGGTTTGATCTCAAACTGGTTGTTCATAATGTTGGGACCAAACCCAGGATACACACTCCCAGCTGTCGGAGTGGTATAATCTCTCATCGTTTGGGGCCGAGGTCTAACTACCTCTTGCTCATCTCCAGGATGGTGCTGCTCCACGTTGGGTACTCTTGGTTCAGCATCATCTGGGTTTATGTTGTCACCCATTACCGCTTGTACGGCTGCTGCGCGCCTTCGTGCGCGAGCGGTCCGTTCGATCTCGGGATCAAAGGGTACAAGTTCCCCCGCGGCGTGTCTCTGCATGCACAATCACAACCTAAGGAAAACAAAATAAGGAAAATCAAAAAACAACTGCTCTTGTAACAAAAATTCACAACTCAAGATGTTACACGCCTGAACATTCCCCGGCAACGGCGCCAAAAACTTGATGCGATGTTCGGCAAGTGCACCGGTCGCACAAGTAATAAATGTTGGGAATAGGATCCCCGAGTGTTGGTCTCTTGAGGAATGCAGGTTGGGTGAACGAATTGCGTTGTGTGACAACTGTTACACAAGCGGGAACAATCACAGAAAATGGGGTTTTGATTTGTTTTCCTACCGTTAACAACAATAAAAGAAATGCGTGTCGAAATCACCGCTTCACAAGGTGAGATGGGTGCAACGGCCGCGATGCCGAGCTTCGTGAGGCGGATGGACGGTGCGCATTCGAATGAAGTGATCACTAGTGCGGGGATTGAGTGTCGCAAACACCTTTTTGCAAATCGCCGTTAGCTCTTGCTAACGCGAATCGAACACGATGAGTGCGTGAGTGAGTGAGTGAAGTTGAGACGTATCACAAGCAAATACTGAAGAACGGATAAGAAACAACCATTGCATTTAAACTAAACATCATGATAATCAAGTTTAAATGATTCAAAGGAGTACAACAAGGGGAGGAAGAAATCAAGCAATGGACGAAGACTAGCGGCCGTTCACGGCCGGAATGGTAGTTTGTCAAGCTACCTCCGGACTCGGGCGGACTGTGCTTCCGGCGTTGAGAGACTTTCACGACCTCTCCACGTGCTTCCGTCGTCTTCTACCTCAGGATGACTATTCTTTTCACCGGACCGAACTGGAGATAGCTTGCTTGAGTGCTTGCGGAGGGCGGAGAATGCTCCCGGACGATGGAGGATTGCTTAAAATGGCTGGAGATGACTTCCCCTTGCGGAGAAGATGAGGTGGAGGTGGCTGGAAGTGGAAAACGGCGGCGTACGGACGGCAAATCGCGCTCCCGGAACCCCCCGTATCCCTAATCTGCGGATCAGGACCTTATATAGGCGCTGGAATAAATACTGTGCACGGTCATTGGTGCACGACCAGTGGTCGTGCGCGCTGGAGTTCTGTGATCGTGCGCCTACCTGGGTGGAGCCTGCAAAGTAAGAAATTTATAAAATACCATGTTTGCGCGACCAGTGGCGCACGACCGGTGGTTGTGCGCACTATCGTAGGTGGTCGTGCGCACTGGTCGAAACAGAACTCATGAAATTGATGTTAAGTGCGCACGAACAGTGGCGCACGACTGGTGGTCGTGCGCACTATCGTAGGTGGTCGTGCGCACTGTCCGAGACAGAACTCAGAAAAAAGGGTTAAGTGCACACGATCAGCGGCGCACGACCAGTGGTCGTGCGCAATTGAACCAGTGATCGTGCGCAGTGTTCCTGTACAGAATTTTGCCAGGAACACCTGCACGACTCCTGTTTCTACAGAAATGCTAATCAGGCCACTGAAAGTGGCACTCAACAAAATGATAAGGCTATCAAAAGGAAATAAGCATAAAACACACCAAATTAGGCCAAGAAGTGCACCTAGCATAGAAAGAAAAATATGAGCTGAAACTGGGCTAAAGTGCAGTGAAACGACTAGAAAACCGGCCTAGATGAGTCCAAATATGTGTATATGATCAGGACTCATCAATGAGTCCATGTACAGATGTATCATTGGATCCCTGTTGTACTTGACTGCTAGTAGGCCAGACATTATGTATGCTACATGTGTTTGTGCTAGGTATCAAGCATGTCCTAAGGAATCTCACTACACCTATGTGAAGAGGATTTTGAGATACCTTAAGGGCAGCCTGCATCTTGGCCTGTGGTACCCTAAGAACAATGATTTTGAACTAACAGGCTTTTCAGATGCAGATTTTACAGGTTGCAAAGAAGACAGGAAGAGTACAAGTGGTACTTGTCAGTTCCTAGGGAGAAGATTGATATCTTGGAGCAGCAAGAAACAAACCAGTGTGGCAATATCCACAGCTGAGTCTGAGTACATTGCTGCAGGTAGGTGTTGTGCACAACTCCTTTGGACACAACATCAGTTGGAGGATTACTGTTAAAATTTTTGATTGGACCGTTTAGGAGTAAGCAGGAGTTGTATCAACAAGAGTTATAGCCAAACAACCACAATGCCAAAACAGCAACACAAGAAATCTTTATTGAAACAGAACTGCTTTACAATGCGAGGTATACATGGCGAGACATGATTCATCAGAATCACGGAGACGAGAAGAACAAAACACACCAAAAAGCAAAGCTGGCGGTTAGACAAGCTCAGACCGCACAAGCCGCACCACTCCAGAACTCGCCCGGCTTGCCTTGAGATCGCACGAACAGAAACCGGACAGACTGCCAGCACTGCAAGACCGCACCTCAGACAGCACGAACTGGAGCTTTATTGGAACAAAGAACTGAAGTTGTCGCCAGACCGCAACTCAGACCGCCTAATCGCTGAAGGTCGCCTGATCACTGAGCTCGCTGCGAACAGCATAAGAACACAATAACCCAGTTTGTTGACAGACCGCAGACGAACTGTTTATTCAGGCCACCAGAAATCACCAAGGAAGGAGACTGCACCCTGCTGACCGCAAACCTGCGAACACAACAAAGGTTAACTCGCATCCAAGTCGCGCGAACTCAAACTTGAGACCGCAAGAAACAATCCGGGCTCTGGTTCTTACAGTTCTAGTTGGGAATGACGGGCCATGCACCCCTATTTATAGGCGGGTGGACGGATGTCGTCACCGCACAAACCATGATACAGTCACCACCCATCAGATCGCAAACGGTCTCAAAAGACAGACCGCGCGAACAGTCCACTTGGTCGATCACCCGACCAAGACGCAGATCAGCAGACAAGATCGCGCACAGGCCGCGCGAACATGAGACCGCGCACAAGCCTTGCGGTCTCAACAACGCTCCTTCCTTAGATCACCAGGAGCAGGCTAGAACCATCTGGCCGACTTCAACCAAGTCGCCAGATCACCAATATAGACCGCCCGGGTAGACATTCATATAGGAACAACCCGCCCGGTCTTCCAACAAGGAAGCCAGACAAACTAGCAGACCTACTCGGGAACAAACCGCAGCTACCAAGAATAGACCAGAACAACCAGCAGACCGCCAGAACAACCCGGCAGAGCCAGACCGGCAGATAACCTATACAAGCCGCGCGATCACTGCGGTCTCCCAAACCAGACCGCCCAGTCTCCTCCACACCACTTCAAAAAATTCAACACTCCCCCTTGAAGTGGGAAGTGGAGACTAGCCCGAGTAAATTCCGCAACCGTGTAAACGGTCCCTTCGCCAGCGGCTTTGTGAAGATGTCTGCGACATTGTCTGCACTCCGAACATGCTCGACCATAAGAGATCCACCCAACACCTTTTCACGAATGAAATGGTGCTCAATCTCTATATGCTTGGTCCTCGCGTGACAGACTGGATTGTTGACCAGCTTGAGAGCACTCTCATTGTCCCCGCGTAGCATAGTGGGACCTCGAACCTCCTGATGAACGTCCTCTACCAACCTCCTGAGCCAAATGACTTCCTGAGCAGCCAAGGACGAAGCCTTGTACTCCGCTTCCGTGGTAGATACAGACACCGAGTCTTGCTTCTTGCTGCACCAAGAAATAGCTGTGGGGCCCGTCATAAATACATAACCAGACGTTGATCTCCGATCATCTACGTCTCCCCCATAATCAGCATCCATGAAACCATGCAACTCCAAGCTTGACCCTCTCCTATATAGGAGACCCAAATCACAGGGCGACTTCACATACTTCAAGATGCCTTTTGCCGCCAGAAGATGAGGCTTCTGTGGTTCCGCCATGTACCGACTCACCTTGCCTACTGCATAAGCAATATCTGGCCTTGTGATCGTCAAGTAGATTAAGCTCCCAACCAGAGCTCGGAAAACCAACGGTTCAGATAAGACTCTCCCCTCATCCTTCCGAAGTTTATGATGTTGCTCCAGAGGTATAGAGCTGCTCTTTCCTTCCTCCATGCCGAATCGCTGAACAATCCGCTCCGCATAGCCAGCCTGAGAAATGAGCACTCCGCTCTCCCGCCTCTGGACCTCGAGGCCAAGGAAATGGTGTAGCTCCCCCAGATCCTTCATCTCGAATCTGATAGCAAGCTCAGCCCTGAGTCTTGCAACAGCTTCCTTCGAATTCCCGGTGACAATCATGTCATCCACGTACAGCAGCACAATCACCCGAAGCACCCCCTCCTTCTTGATGAACAAGCTAGAATCAGAGTCTGAAGCAACGAATCCGCAGAATTAGAGATACTCTGCAATCTTCCTGTACCACGCCCGAGGCGCTTGCTTTAACCCATACAGGGCCTTCTTCAGCTTACAAACGTAGTCCGGATACTCCTTCGAGATAAAGCCTTGCGGTTGGATCATGAAGATATCCTTGTCAATCTCGCTGTATAAGAAGGCATTCTTCACGTCGAGTTGCCAAATCTCCCAACCACTCGAAGCTGCCAAGGCAATAACAAATTGAACCAAAGTCATCTTTGCCACTGGACTAAACGTCTCATCATAATCTTCTCCGTACTGCTGTGAGAACCCGCGAGCTACAAGGCGAGCCTTGTACCGCTCGATACTGCCGTCAGCTTTCTTCTTCAGCTTGAAGACCCATTTGCATGTCACAGGAGAGGTGCCCTTGGGCTTGGGCACAAGAGACCAGGTCTCATTCTTCTCGAGAGCTGCCATCTCTTCTTGCATAGCAATGTCCCACTCCTTCACGCCTCTGGACTTCTCAAAGCTCGACGGCTCCCTTTCATCCAAGGGACCAGCAAAGAAACATGAAACAAAGTTCACCATGTTTCCTCCTGTGTATCGATCTGGTGGTTGAATAGTCCTCTTCGACCTCCTAAGAGGTTGCTCCTGACTAACCACCTCCTCAGCTGCTTCTTCTGTGCAAGCTCCTCTTCCAGATGAACTTGGAGCATCGCTCCCCCTGCTTCCAGAACCTGAAGCCTCCATCTCAGAGCTTGACACAACTGGAGCTCCTAGTGAAACAAGCAACTCCACTTGAAGACTTCCCGCAGCTTTTCCTCCTTCATCAACCCTGCTCTCTGGTAGCTCAACTCCTGAACTCCCCTTGTAAGAAGTCACTTCATCGAACACCACATCCCGAGAAACAATTGACCTCCGTGTCTCAGGATCCATGCATCTCCATCCCTTCTTCCGCTCATCATACCCAACAAAGACTAGCTTCCTTGCTTTCGCATCTAGCTTTGTCCGAAGAGCATCAGGAATATGCACATAGCAGGTTGACCCGAACACCCTAATGTGTGCAACACTCAGCTTCTCCTTGAACATCAATTCGTGAGGGGTCTTCATGTTGATAGGACTCAGAGGAAATCTGTTGATGACATAAGCTGCACAAGACATCCCCTCCGCCCAGAAGGACTTTGGGATACTCTTGGCATGAAGCCAGCATTTGCAAGTTTCCGTCAGATGACGGATCTTCCTTTCGGCAACGCCATTCTGCTGTGGAGTATGGGCACAAGTGAGCTCTCTCCGAACGCCGTGTTTCCTGCAAAAACTTGAGAACTCACCAGAGGTGAACTCCCCACCATTGTCAGTTCTCAATTTCTTCACCCGCAGGCCTAGACGACCTTCCACCAGCTCCTTGAACTCCACAAACTTTGCAAAGGCTTCTGACTTCTCTTTCAAGAAATACACCCAGACATATCTGGTGTAATCGTCAATCAACACCAACATATATCTATTGCCTCCAAGGCTTGGGGTGGCAGTCGGTCCCATCAAATCACCGTGGATGCACTCCAACGGCACTTTGCACCTTGTTTGCGATTTGTCAAATGGAAGTCGATGAGACTTACCAAACTGACATCCTTCGCAGACATGACCGTCTCCATAGGAGGACAAGCTAGGCAAGCCATTGACAAGGCCCCTTACCGCCATAGCCTTCAATTTGTCCATGCCTACATGGCCCAACCTTTCATGCCAGATGGTCGCGCCATCATTGGTCCTCATCTTATCAACATAGGTACTTGTCGATAAAACGAACAAGTCCTTCACCCACTTGCCGACATGAATAACATCTCCCTTTATCTCCGGTTGAGTTTTGAGAAACTTCACTTATGTTGGGCCAAACAGAACGTGATAACCGGCATCGACCGCATTGGTCACAGAGAAGAGATTTTTCTTCATACCAGACACGTGATAAACACTCCTCAACGTGAGTGGACCCTTATCACTGCTCAGAGAGACGACTCCTTCGTGCTCTACTGGATGAATAGAATTATCAGCCGTAATGATAGCATTGTTACCTGAGTAAGGCGCCAAAGAAGAGAACTTTGATCCATCCCCGGTGAGATGATGCCCACACCCTGAATCAATAATCCAGTCCTCATCATAGTTGATGGAAGCCAAGGCCTTAACGGGCATCGCCGTTATATTAGACACAAAGGCTCCTCCCCATCCAACTTCACCAGACTTTGGCATCTCCTTCTCCACTGCATGTCCCGGCTGAAGATTCACCCGACAATCTTTCTTGAAGTGCCCGGTCTTGTTGCATCTAAAGCACCTCGGTCCCTCTCCTTTATTCTTCCCATCAGACTTAGGAGCATAGCCCCTATCTTGCTGACCTGAAGTGGAGGGTCCATCATGACCCGACTTCTTCTTCTCCCATTTCTTCTTCTTCTTCCCAGAGAACATCACATCACTTTCTCCCCGGGAGATTGAAATCCCCGCCATCTGTCTTGCTAAACTTTCTTGAGAAGCAAGAAGGTTCTCCAGCTCCAACAACGACGGTTGATTTGCCCAACCCTGAACTGAAGTCACAAAAGCAAGATACTCCTTCCGCAACCCGCGGATGATATGCCTCTTTAGTTTTGCCTCAGAGATAGGCTCATCAGGGTCCAATGCAGAAATCTCTGCCGTGAGGTTCTTCAGCTTGAGGAAGAAGGTAGAAATAGAAAGATCACCTTGAGAGGCTTTTGCCAACTCATTTTCAAGATACTGTAGCCTCGCTACATTCTTCTTATTGAACAACCCATCTAAGGATGTCCAAATCTCAGTAGCAGATTTACATCCAATGATGTGATCAAACAGCTCCGGTGAGATAGCCCTCTTGAGAGTGAACTCTGCCTTAGCATTCGTCCTCCTCCAAAGTCTCACCTCTGCCATATTATCTCCTGCTGGAAACACCTCTTGTGTGTCTTCTCCGCCAACTACCTCCCAAAGATCCTCGCCAAGCAAGTAACTCTCCATACACGACTTCCACTTTTTCAAGTTAGTCGATGTGAGGAGTTCAATACCAAGACCTCTTGCGTATCCACCTTCCATGGCAATCTATGTGGTCTCTTCTTCACAAAGATGATGGCAACTCTAGTTGATCACTGCTTATCCACTCCAGAAACCTCCCTCTGATACCATGTTAAAATTTTTGATTGGACCGTTTAGGAGTAAGCAGGAGTTGTATCAACAAGAGTTATAGACAATGCCAAAACAGCAACACAAGAAATCTTTATTGAAACAGAACTGCTTTACAATGCGAGGTATACATGGCGAGACATGATTCATCAGAATCACGGAGACAAGAAGAACAAAACACACCAAAAAGCAAAGCTGGCGGCTAGACAAGCTCAGACCGCACAAGCCGCACCACTCCAGAACTCGCCCGGCTTGCCCTGAGATTGCACGAACAGAAACCAGAGAGACTGCCAGCACTGCCAGCACTGCAAGACCGCACCTCAGACCGCACGAACTGGAGCTTTATTGGAACAAAGAACTGAAGTTGTCGCCAGACCGCAACTCAGACCGCCTAACCGCTGAAGGTCGCCTGATCACTGAGCTCGCTGCGAACAACATAAGAACACAATAACCCAGTTCGCTGACAGACAGCAGACGAACTGTTTATTCAAGCCACCGGAAATCACCAAGGAAGGAGACCGCACCCTGCTGACCGCAAACCTGCGAACACAACAAAGGTTAACTCGCATCCAAGTCGCGCGAACTCAAACTTGAGACCGCAAGAAACAATCCGGGCTCTGGTTCTTACAGTTCTAGTTGGGAATGACGGGCCATGCACCCCTATTTATAGGCGGGTGGACAGATGTCGTCACCGCACAAACCAGGATACAGTCACCACCCATCAGATCGCGAACAGTCTCAAAAGACATACCACGCGAACAGACCTCTTGGTTGATCACCCGACCAAGACGCAGATCAGCAGACAAGATCGCGCACAGGCCGCGCGAACACGAGACCGCGCACAAGCCGTGCTGTCTCAACAACGCTCCTTCCTTAGATCACTAGGAGCAAGCTAGAACCATCTGGCCGACTTCAACCAAATCGCCAGATCACCAATATAGACCGCCCGGGTAGACAGTCATATAGGAACAACCCTCCCGGTCTTCCAACAAGGAAGCCAGACAAACTAGCAGACCTACTCGGGAACAAACCGCAGCTACCAAGAACAGACCGGAACAACCAGCAGACCGCCAGAACAACCCGGCAGAGCCAGACCGGCAGATAACCTATACAAGCCGCGCGATCACCGCGGTCTCCCAAACCAGACCGCCCGGTCTTCTCCACACCACTTCAAAAAATTCAACAATTACAACCTCAAGGTAAGGGAATCTCCTTTGTATTGTGATTCATCCAGTGCAATATCTATTGCTAAAAATCCTATCTCTCATAGCAGGACTAAGCACATAGAGATTAGATATCATTTTATTAGAGAACATGTAGAGTGTAAAGACATCTGTCTTGAATTTGTCCCCACTGACAAACAAGTAGCTGATATCTTTACAAAGCCACTGGATGAATCCAAATTCAATGCTTTCAAAATTGATCTTGGCATGCTTAGTGTAGAATAGTTGTAAATATATGAGTAATGGCTGTCACTAGGACCCATCTTAAACCAAAACATCTACATTAGGTCTAAACCCTATGATCAGCTAAAATGCAGGAGTATGTTCAGCTGAATCAGCTGAGAAAAATCCCAGCTGAACCACTGAGATGAGGAAACTGTCCCAGCGGTTGACAGTTCACTTTCCCAGCTGAACCGCTGAGACAAGCAAACTGTCCCAGTGGTTGACACTTTACTATCCCAGCGACCTAGGTCTCCGTCTCAGTGGAACCGCTGAGATGGGGTATGTTCGATATGACATCTGTTAATTAACCCAGAAATCCTTGAAACAATAAGGTACTTAAGTCTAGAAGCCTAGGGTTAATAAAATCGAAACTAAATTCTATAAATAGTTACATTGTAACCTAAAACAAACCACAAAGCCAAACCCTTAGCCGTCGAGACGATTCATCTTCTCTTCCGTCTCAGCGCATCGATTCTCTTCTTTCATGGCGCCAAAAAGCTCGAAAGATCTCCTGGAGGGGTATGAAATAGTAAGAAATGGATTCTCTCATGCCTCTGAAGAAATACGACAAGTGATTCATTTAATGGAAGCTCAAGGACTGGAGCACATGCTGTCTGAACCATGCTGCATTCTTAAAGCTGAAGTTCTGGAATGGTTCAACCATGTCAAACTGTCTCCATCCAAAACCATTCTGATGTCCAAGATAGGAAGTGAGAAGATAAAGATTACTACTAAAAGGTTGGAGAAGGGGCTGAAATTAACCCCCTGCAGTAAATCTGAAGAGGAGGGAATATCTGAAAAGGATAAGAGGACTGCCCTAAAGTGGACAGGATACAGTGATACTATGACCAGTTGTCTAAGGAGGAAGTTCTTTAATCAACAGGGGAAGCTGTTGTCTGATATTGTGGGCAAAGCTATCCTATGCAAGCCTGGTTCACATGACACTGTCTCACAGTTCATGTTTGAATTAATGACAAGGATAATTCTGTCCAAGAGAACATCATGGGGAGAAGTTATCTTTCAAAGGATAAATGAATCTCTACAAGCCCCCAATATGGGAAGAATACTATCTCTGTACCTACAGAATAGTTATTCAGAGACCTTTGCAAACTCCAAGGGGTCAAATCTCCATTACCTCAAGAGAATGGACATTAAGACTCTGGATAGATTCTCCAGAGTGCTCCCTATGAGCCAGCCAACTGTGGCAAAGGAAAAGAAGAAAGAAGTCTCCCAGCAGAAATCAAATTCATCCTCAAAGTCAGCTGGATCTGAAAATGAAGATAGTCATGGGTCTGATCATAGATCTGGCAGCAACCAAATGAACATGGATAATGAAGATGTCCTCAGGACAAGAAGAGATGAGGAGCCCCAAGGAAGTGTTGTGCCCAATCATGAGCCAACCCAGATGAATGCTGATCTAGTTGTTCCTCTAGCTGAAGATGAAACTCCCAATTCACCTATCCCTGGTAAATTAGGATTTCAATTAGGCCTCTTTCCTCTATCAATAGTATAGTCTAGGTGTCTAATTCATTAATCATTTTTCAGGTGACCTTAGACAAAATTCTCCTCCTAAGGATGCCCCAAGTGAGGGGGAGCATAACCCTGCCTATGAAGGAGGAGGTGGGTATGCTAGTGGGGGAGAACATCAACAGGAATTGGTATCACCCAATGCCCCATCTGAGGGGGAGCAGATCCCTGATAGTGAGAGGGCTAATGCTCAAAGTGGAGCTAAAATGATGGTTGAAAAGGATTTAGCCCAGGAAAGGCCAGTTGTAGCTCTAGACACATCTGACCTGTTAAACTCAATCCAAACAATGATTGAGGGTCAGATGTTGTCTATGAAAGAGATTGTTGCTGAAAAGATCCAGGATGTATCTACCCAGATAAGGAATGAATTGCATACAACAAGAGCTGCATTGACTCAGGAGATTCAGGCCAGTGAGCAGAGAATGGACTCAAGAGTGGCTGAAGTGAGAACTGAGCTCAATGCCCAAGTCAATGATGTCAAAACTGCATCAGATCATATCCTTCTGCAGATGACAAGATAGTTTGAAATGGCCAAAAATATTGTTGCTGCCCAGCACACAGTTCTGCAAAATATTGCAGACCATCAAGGGGATTCCACAAAGGACATCACATATGTAAAGACTCATCTTTACAAAAATGAGAATGTCTGGGAAAAAGCTATTGCCAGAATGACACAAGTGGTCAACACATCAAGCAGCCAAGTCAAGTCCCACATTGACAAGGCAAAGGAATGCATTTTGGATGATGTGGACAGCTCCTTACAAACTCTCTCTCAATCCATATTGGATCAACATTCTGAAATTGAGAAGAAGATAGTGGAACATAGCAAAGAAGGAGAGGAGAAGATACTCAATCTTCATGCTAAGCTGAAAGGAGCTCACATACAGCTATATAACAACATGGAGTCCTCCCACAAATTGATACTCTCCAATCAAGAAGAAGCCAGCAAACAAATGGTGGAAGTGGTCAACACTGCTTCCAGTGCTATTCAAGAAACTATCCTTACCATGGCCAAAAAGGTAACTGATAATCAATGGGAGTCAAGCTTAAAGGTGCTGCAAGGAACAAGAATTGCATTGAATCTGCCAATCTTGAACCCAAGCAGAAATGAAGACTTTGACTTTCAAAGTCAATCAAATCTGATTGCTGATGAAAGAGCAGCAAAGAGGAGAAGGGTAGAGGGTATTCAAACTGCTGAAGAATACATGGCACGAAGGAGAATGGAAAGATTAGAGGATCCACTCCATGAAGATGACAATATGGAGTTGGACACAATTGTTGTCAATACCTGGGTGAGCCATGGAAATCCAATGAAGGACATTGACCATGTCTATTCAGCTGCTGAGTGGATAAAACACCTTGAAAGTGAATCTTTAAGGGAAATGATTCTCAAAGAAAATTTGGTAAGAAGGGAAAATCCTTTAAGAATTCCCTCCAGATATCTTCCCAAGCCACTCATGTACTTCAGAGTAAAGGAGAAGCTAAAGGCTGCTGCTGAAGCTAGGAAAAGAAAATCTACAGATGGAGAAAGCTCTTCCAAGGGTCAATCTTAGAAAAACTAATCTTGACATTTCTTTTTGGATTGAATGTACTGGTATCTTAGAAAAACTATAAGTTGAATTTTCTTTTATATATCTGTACTGAACATTCAAAGTGAAATGAAATTTCATATTCTGATCATAATATTGTGTTTGTTACTATTGATATATGTACTATGTATTTATTATCTCTAGTATTCAGTAGCTTAAATGGAATGTTCAGATTGAAATGGATCAGCTATTACAGAAAATAGTTCTCCATTTGAGGGGGAGCAAACTCCTTACTCAAGTTAAGGGGTAGTTGGCAAATGCTCAGACTATATAGGTTAGCCTACAGGTTGATCCCAAAAGGATCTATAGATGTTATCTCTCTATACATAGCAAGTGAAGGGGGAGATAGTAAGTTAAGGTTGAAAAAGCCAGAAAGGGGGAGATAGGTCCAGTACCAATGCTGGAGAAAGGGGAGAAAGGGCCAGTGCAAATGCTTATGCTTAGGGTGTTAGGTCCTTTCTTATGTGATAAAAGTTTTATTGTTAATGGAACTTAGCATTGGGGATGTTCTGCCTTCTTCAAATAGGGGGAGATTGTTGGGAATATTGCCCTCAATATTACCTTGATTTGAAGAGGCATCACTCTCAATGCTAAGGACATATTGTATTTAACAAAGCTATACTTGTGTAAGATATACAGGCACAGGTGACTCAAAAGGAAGGGCCAGACATGGCCTTAGATAAGAAGACATCATCTACAAGGAGATGAAGATCTGTCTCAGCATAACCGCTGAGACGATGGGTCATAACCGCTGAGACGATGGGTCAGAACCGCTGAGACGAGGAGCCATCTCAGCGGATCCAATGAGAAGAAGACTGGAGCAACCGCTGAGAAGGGAACTGGACCTGCCGCTGAGACTGGAAGCTGTCTCAGCCCAACCGCTGAGACTGGATGCTGTCTCAGCCCAACCTCTGAGACAGATCCAAATGTTTTGACGGGAACTGCTTTTGGTGCAAATGACATTTGAGAGGGAAAATCAAGTCCAATCAGCCCCATACTGTGTCAGGAGGATCGATATAGCCGTTGAAGCCTTCTGGGAGTATAAAAGAAGATGTTAGGGCACATCAAGATAAACTGTTCCATTGAGAAGCTTTTGCTACACACCTCAATCGAGCATTCACGATTCAGCCAGTTGAAGTCATTCTCTGCAGATGAAGTTAATCTTCTAAGGGAGATTAGTTAGCTCTTCCTGTACAAACTCAAGAAGGGCAAGTTGATCTTCTGCTTTGCTGAAGGAGAAAATCAAGGGGATTCAAATCTGAAGCTATTGTTTTCAGATCTGAAGAAAGGATCCAGAAGACCTAAAAGTAAATCCTTGTGTCTTTTGTATCTAACTCAAACTCTATTACATCTTTGTAAGGCATTGTTGCCCGAGTAAAAGGCTGTTGAGCCTATGTGTAAAGTTGTGTTGGCAGCTTGAGTGGTAGGACTTCTTGATAGGTCTGAGGTATGAAATCTATGGGATCTCTGAGTTGCAGGAGTTCATAACTCTGAGCTGTAGGGCTATTGAGCCTGAGGTGTAGGGCTGTTGAGCCTGAGGTGTAGGGCTGTTGAGCCTGAGGTGTAGGGCTGCTGAGCCTGAGGTAGGATCACTCTTGATTTGAGAAGTTCTGAGGAACTTGTGGTGTAAGCTCAAGGAGCCGAGATTGGAGTTTGTGGCCTTGTCTAACTCATTGTTAGAAAGGTGAAGGGGGAAAGAGGACTACTCAAGACACCCTGTCTTGAGGAACCTCTATACATCCTTGTGTGTTTTCTGTGCTTGTGTTTTCTGCAGCTAGAAACATTAGGTTCAAACAAAGAAAATAAGTAGAACCTATTCACCCCCCTCTAGGTATTATTGACTACACTTATATAAACTATCACTTATATTGCAGCTTTTCTTCCTTTCCTCCCGCCCGGTGCCTTGGAGCCGCTGGGGGAGCGGATGTGAAGCCACTTAGTCTTTATGACTAACGGTTGCTACGTCCCTCTTTTTAGGAGTGTTCCTTAGAGCAGCAGTGCACCGTGCTGGAGGAGGCCAGACAGGTCAGGTGTGCAGGGTTGGTGACTTTGGTACCTTGGTTGACGTTTGTGGCAGATGTGAGCACGGGTTGAGTTGTAGCCCTTGGGGCATTTAGTTTTATACTCTGATGTTTTGCAGGAGCTTGTGTATCTTTCTGCCTTTCTTTGTACTGTTCTGGACATATTTACTTATTGTGAACCTATGGCTTTAATGCTTTCTAATATTGATGGGTTGGCGCTGTTCAGTTGGTTTGGCCGGCAGGATAGGCGTCTTGTGGGGGATGCTAGCTCGTGTGCTGGCGCTTCCGCAAGGCGGCTGTCCTGGGCATAAGACTCCACTCGGCCGTGTCGTGTGTTCCGGGAGGGGGGTCTTACATTAGGACACCCCCTTATCAGCCTTGGACTGAGCCCAAACCATGGGTTTAATTAACCAAATGAGAGGGGGGACAAAAAGTAAATAAAAAGCAAAAGATAAAGGTGAAAAGTAATCCCCCTCTAACACTCCATCTCCAATCAATGTTGGGCACTCCACCCTTGATTACTAAGCAGCAAGAGGAGACCAGAAGGCCAACAGGGGCAGGGGTGCAGGAGGGTGGCAGCAAGGAGCAACCCGAGAAGAGCTTGAATTCAAATCAAGCTATAGAAGCCTCCCCACCTCATTCCAGCCACACCATCAGCTTCAGAAGGGACAGAGCAGTCAAGAACGACACCTGGAGCAAAGCCATAGCCGGAGAATCGATGTCGGTAGCAGGCTTGCCGGAGCAAAGCTTAACCATGGTGAACTGCCGCCGGAGCTGCCACCACGCCCCAATCACAGTTCATTTCTCCTCCTCTCCCCCCATGCTAGCTTTCTATAACAAATCGAAGAAGGATCGGGCTCAATTGAGCCCGAATCCATTCCTTAAAATCGAGCTTTTCTGCTCGAAATGGAAAGCTTGGGATCGCCGGGAACCGCCGCCTCCGGCCGCCAGTCGCCGGTAAATGGTAGCCCCGACCACCACGAAGGTGTCGGTGGTGTTGGCCGACGGTGGCGGTGGCTGGATCGCCGGCAATCCCGGTCGCAATCTTGCCCAGCACGGCTCAATCTCAGTCGTTGGCTGGAGGTGGAAGACGATCCCCGGGCTGCAGGATCTGCTTTAAGATTCGTGCGCGCCTAATTTTCTTTATATAAATTAATCCATTCTCTTGGAATTTCTGCCCTTTATTATCCAGTCACTTCTAAAATTAATTAGGGGCCCTTAATGACTGAATTAGAAAAAGTGCTCAACATGAAAGTTGTAGGCATTGACCTTAGATTTCATTAGGGCTTGAGTTCAGGTCATTTGGTGACCCACAACTCCCCGGGGAGCTGTTTTACTAGGACTTGCCCTACACTAGGACAGCCCACTAAAATAATTATCTAGCCTAGATCTCTCAAGCTTTGAAGCTGAGATTTTAACCATGGGTAGGTATACCTTAGGGGCACCCTCTGTCCAAAGATAAGCACTTGATGGGCAATTTTACCTATAGTTTTTGTGGTAATTAAGATATTTAAATAATATTGAATTTTGGAGCATATGAAGTCCAAATGACTCCAAATTTTGGTGGCATGCTCTTTAGTACATGAGTAGTGTCTGCCTAAATTTTCACTCCATTTGGAGTTGATTTGATTTGAAAAATGGGAAACCCTAATGAGGTTCCTTAAGGGTCAAATTAGGGTTTAGGCTATTTTGAGGAGTTGAGTGGGTTGGCCTCCTCCCATCATGATGATTATGTAGGTAATGATATATAAATGCATGTGACACCCCCTAATGGAGTATTTGGAGCCATTAGGGTGGTGTGTCCTAAGACCCTAAGGGTAAACCCTTAGGGTTGCAATTTAGGGTTTGTGAAGGACATAGGACCAAATGTCCTTGCCCTGGCTCAGAACTTGGTAGACATGTTTTTAGGAGCATACAATGGCTTAGATAATTTAATGGGAATTTTTAGAGTCATTTATGTATTTTTCTCTTATTAAATGAAATTGCCACTATTTCCTTAAATAAATAAAATGCATGGTCAGACGACCTTGTATGGCTTTGAAATTTTAACAGTGGCTGAATTGGGATGAAAATAGGCTATGGTGATTTTATTATGATTTATTGAAGTGTTATCCCTTGCGGAGAAAATTTTAAGTGCTTACTAGCTTAGAAGAATTTAATTATAAAAAATGTCAAATCATTGGGCAAAATTATGAAACTTGGTTATCTGTCATTTTATGTTGATGAATGCCCATGATAATTATTTGGAAGCCTGTAGATTTGTATTTCATGTACATTATGTAGAAATTGGTATTTACTACACTTGGATGTTAAATCATTTTAATTAGTCAAGTCATATGGTAATGATACAAATATTTGGCCGAGGACTCTAGACCCCCATTTGAACTCTTGGTAATTTTTATAGAATTTTCAGATGTGAAATATTATTTTTCCTAATTATAGTGGCATTTTGATAATTATACAACTATGAGGATTTAGTAGGCCACATGACATCCTAGGGAAACTCAGTAAACCACCTTGTTATAGAATATTACCTTATTGATAATTTTAAGGTAGCATGTAGAAGCATTTTGAGGATAGATCATGTGTAATTTGACTTAAGGCCTCAACTTCTTTAATTAATAATAAATACCAAAGTAATATGGAAAATTATGGAAATTGGAACACACCTTATTAAGGTCAGTGGGAGTCTAGTATAATTATACCATATACTGGTGATGAGGTTTTAGAAGGATCCCCTTATGGGTTTTGAGGTTAGTTCAACTTGGTGGTCTGCGTTTAGTAAAAACCAGAATTTTGATTTTAAGACAATTCAGACCCATAAGTAGTGTTTAGAAGTTATGTCCATTCATTATTTGAGTTATAGTTCACAATGATTCAAGGAGGGTCAAACCTAGGGTTAACATTGAGATTGTGTTAGGGTTAGTGTATGAGGTGTGGAGGTACGTCCAACCCAATTGGGTGGGATGGGTGTTGAGCTAAGTCACTTTAATTATATGAAATAATGAGGGGTGAACTAAAGGTTAATCACCAACTAAAGTAATTGTCTTGAGAAAGAGGATGGTGGGGTTGAGCCCATTAAATCCTTAGTACCGTTGGGGGCCGCTTTACGGGGTATACCGCGGGAAGTCCAAGATTCACCCTAATTATAATACTAACTAAATTGTAGGCAAGAGTAGCCTAATTAGGTCAGCAAACTAGTATGGATCTCCTTCAGGGAGGAGATGGGTTGGATCAACTTGTGTGTTAGTCCCTGAGCCGGAGGTTCGGGTGGACTTAATAACACATGTTACTTATAAATTAGTGGCGAGTCTTCAGTACTAGGCTAGTCGCGTCACCGACGATAGTACGTTGACTCAGGTGAGGGTGAAGTTTAGAGGGCCGGTAAGTTTGAGTACCGCGGTCTGGAGGACAATCCCTAATAACCCACCCCGACCTTAAAGTCTGGTGGATTCCAGCAAGAGTACGCAGGAGCTCCGCTGTTGTGTTCTTAGCGTTGAAACGTACGTGAGGTCTAGGATTGGTAGTGAGCATACTCGCCTAGGATGTGGAGTGCCCGATCCACTGCCCCCGTGAGCCACGACGATCGGTACCCGAAAGGTTGGCTTCCTTTCTAACAAAATGGGAACTATAAAGGTCTGTGTGCATAGAGTCGTGTGGGTGAGTCACATTGCATAAACACACTAAATCATCATAAGCATAGCATAGCATAACATACACATTAGCATACCCCCATCATATAAATTAGTATGGGCTCTTTTATATGATGAGTTACTTGGACATCTTAACTTATATGTCGTATGGGCGTTCATATAAGTTAAGGTACGTATCTGTGATGGTAGATTAGTTTTACTTACTGCACCGCATATTTTTATTACTGTTTACTTCATGCTCTACTTTACTGTCATTTATTTGCACTATACTGATAGATAGTTTTACCGCTTTACCTTTACTTTCTAGAATAGTGCCATGTCACCTCTTTCCTTGTTTACCCCCTTGTTGTCCTCCGCTTCTTCCTCCCGCTCGGTACCTAGGAGTCGTGGAGGGAGGCGAGGACAAAATGACTTAGTCTTTATGACTAAGGGTCGGATGTGGCCGTAACAGGAGTCCGAGGAGACGGAGTTGTCCCACGCGCAACTGGACGAGATGGCAGGACCTGAGCAGCGGATGCAGCGCACTACCACGACGCCACAGGTTTATGACTACACAGTTAGCTTTCAGCTTTGAGAGTTTGTAGTTTCCGCATGTTGTAGAGAGAGAGAGAGTACTCATTTTCGATATGTATCGTGTAACGGCTCAAAATGTGAATTGACGCAAATCAATAATATAATGCTATATATTTCCCCTATGATGAAAACCAAATCAGTGTCAATGAAGCGTCGCTTTGACAAATGAATATGAGTATCGTTAATACGTTGCGACATTCGACATGTTTTCGTGAAATATGAATTTTTCTAAATTCAATAATTAACCGGATGGTTGAGTTGGAATATATATATGAGGACTGCTATTATGTTCTTCTTGGTACCTGTCATTGGTGTCTTAATAGCGGATATTCGTAAAGGAATTGGGTGTGCTAATAGATATATTGATGGGTTAATATAATATGAATTTCACGTTGGTGTGCCAATAGTGTTTTGGGTTGTGAATAATTGAATTATTAGGCGGTGGAATTTGTATATGAGGTCTTCTCACTTATCCTTTTACCCGATCATTCACTTTCCCCCTTTCTCGACGGAGTCGCATTAGGGCACGACACCGATCTTCTCCATTCTCCTTCTTTTTCTCTGAATCCCACGGAAGAACTGTACCTTTCGGGGCTCTGTTCAAGGATCGTGGGCAAGGAATCGCAGCTTGCGGCTTTGCTTGAGCTGGAGATGTGTCGGATTTTGGTTTTTGGGGAAAACGGAATTTGGTATTTTTGCCTCAAAGCACTGTGAGCTTCTTGATCCTTCTTCTCCTCTTATTTTTCTACTAGGAGGTTTCCTGGTTGGAGAGAATTAGGGCCTTACTTTTTGTTTGGGCTTTTCTCCTGTAACTGTTCAGTGGTGGTTTGTTTTGGGATAAACCTGATTTTGAACTGCTATAGGAAGTTATTATGGGGAGATTTATGTTTTCCTTCTATGTTGCGTCTTCATCTTTTGGGGGTTTAGTTGGCTTCTTGTTGGTCGGCTACTGCAGTCCCAGTTAACTGTTAGCTTAAATCCTGTTATATATTGGCTGCTGCAGTTTCAGTTACCTGTGATGTTTCCCTCTGTCCAGTTAGAGATAGCTGCTAGTGATCTGTTTTGGGATTTTAATTATCAGTTGGCTGTTGCATGAGTCCATTCAGTTTTGATGTTTAGCCCGGTTGCTTGTTCTTTGATGTTTGGATTGATACAGGTTGTTGCTGTTATCTTTATGTAGTCCACTCTCTTGTTCCCTTAATTCATTGTTGCTGTCCCTGTTGGCCGGCTATCTTTATCATTGGGACAGGCATTTGCCTTGCTTTTTGATGGGTTGTTGTGTTGAACTTTAGTTGGTGGTTAAGAGAGTTTTGAAAATGAGTTTTATAACTACTTTGGGCTTGTGGATTATGCAAAAATAAAGGGTCGTTGAGTAGACTCCAAATGTTGTCAACACATGATTAATGTTGTAACTATAACGAGCTGCAACCCCGATATAATTAACCTTATATGATACGATTCCTATACAGATATCGCGATGGATGGCATCTCAAAATAGACATAACAACGACATGAAATGCTATAAAAGAAAAGAACGACTGATGGTGAGAGCTACCTGTTTCATTTAAGCTTTATTGCTTTATTTTCTTTCATTATATGCACTCTTATGATACAGAATGTTAAAGGCATGGTTGATTTCACTGATACTTAATGTTTCTATAATGTATGGCCTTGATAAAGGCAAACGTGTGAATGATTTCTGAGGGGATTATAAAATGAATAACTTACGATTATGAAAAACGTGTCGACACGAGGTTATATTACGGGCGACTTGAAATGCATGAACATGAATGACCCTTCGGGGTAAAGGACCCTTCGGGGAAAAGGACCCTTCGGGGTAAAGGACCCTTCAGGGTAAAGGACCCTTCGGGGTAAAGGACCCTTCGGGGTATAGGACCCTTCGGGGTAAAGGAAAAAGGAAAAATGATTCGAATCGCCCCTAATATATCCTAAGGAATGAATCATACAAAGAAATACTGATTTATAAGATTACACAGGTACATTGATAAATGATGATAGACATGAAAACTTATATGATGTGACGTACTGGCACTGCTTACATTATATGAATGCTAATGTTTCATAGCTTCTTATACTGTTTATGATTACCGACATGTTCCTACAGTTATTATGTTCTTTCTCAGATACTGGTATACAGAGACACTGATATAGACATACTGATATATGGAATTATTGCATACACTGATATACTGATACATGGATTTATTGCTTCCACGGATACACTACTTTAATGTTACATGATATGGTTATGATTCTATACTGCTTATACTATTTTATTGGTACGAACATATTCATATAGTTATATGCTTCATAAGTTCACTACTGAGACAAAAAAACGGTTAGTATGAAAAATATGTTTTGAAATGCGTAAGTGTTTTTAATTATATACAGCAATGAAAGAGGTATATCCTCACTTAGTCATATTTTATGACTAAGCCCGTCATCAAATTTTGTAGGTAACGGACATGACTTGGATACGCAAAAACAAAAGCATTTATTATGATAGGACAGAAAAGATTCAACAAGTAAGCAAGGTATGCAAGTAAATTTCTTATTATGTGTCTTTATTTTGTATTCACTAGCTTACTTCAACCTGCGACACATGTATGAATATAGCTTAGATACAGATGTATGTGGGGTCTAAATGGGGGCCTCACAAATTAGTATTAGAGCCAGGTTTTCAAGAAGTCCGGTGGTAGTGAGTACTGAATAAGCACACATGATATGTAGGTGAAAAGATCGCTTATAGAAAAAATTGTCTAAATCGAGTTATGTTGAAGGGTTTTAGAAGGAATTCATGAAAGGATAGAAAATTAATGAATTTTACACGAACACAAAGTGACAAGAAGTTAAGTAGCCATTGCTATTGTTTTGAGTGCACGAGTCAACCTAAATGTTGTCAATAAGTCTCTGTATTGTTTGAACTAGATAGCTGAACAAGATAAACATGGCATTATTAAAAGTTGAATGTGCTTAGAAAGGAAAGAAAGATCAATGTATAGCGTTGTATATTATATAATGCGAAGACTATGTAAATTAGTTGAACACGTAATGAAGGATGTACAAAAATTTTTGAACGAGACAAATGGTTATTTGTTTTCATGAAGATACTGCTAAACATCGGTTGAAAAGTTAAAAAGGGCGAGAATATACGACTATGAATTGGGATTGAACCTCCATTGTGTTAAAACAACGTGGTATACAATATATAAATAGAAAATACCATAAGGTTACACATAAAATTGTTTCCAACATATGTCGTTTCAATACTATGTTATGACTTCAAGAAATGTCGAAATAAGTGATACGTTACAAGTAATAAAAGAAGTCGAGATTGAGATAAAGACTAAATGATAAAAAGGAATTTGGAAACGATAGCAACGTGAAAATGAAAATACAATGCTATGGAAAAGACAGTCTATAAACACTAGATGTAATTGTAAGTAAGAAACAAATTCTTCATATAACAATTGTACTTTCATGACTCAAAGTAGTGGAAATGGACCTGGTAAAACTATCATTTTGAGTTTAGGATGTTACAGTGGGAATCAAAAAGGTTTATGTTATCGTTATGCGGCCTATTTTGCATATCAAGAATGATTATTTATGGAAACTCTTCCCTTTCTACTAAAAGATGATTAAAGGTTGTAAATTATTTGTTAAAATGAAAATAGTCTTATGCTTATGGTGCATTATAGTAAAGGAAAAATAATTTATGAAAGTTGTCTAGGGAATGAAGAATGCACAGATAAAAGATACGATAGTCTTATGCTTCTCTAAGAACTGTCGGGATTTCTTCTTCTGAGATACATCTAGCTAGAGGAGCTAAGAGAGTATTTCGATATAGAATTCCTGCGCTCAGATAATAATACGCTGCTTTCAACCTGAATTTTTTCTTATCTTTGACATTGATATGAAACTCCCCTGTTGAAAGATAAAGAACAAAAGGGTCCATCCAAGATGGCCTCTGATCAATTTTCATGACTATTTCTTCTTCTACTGCTGGATGAAACAGATCCAAGGTAGTTCCTCCAGATAGTAATCCAAATTTTGCAAGTTGATCAGCCTCAGAATTATATGCTCTGGGAATGTGTTAAATTGTGAAACTTTTAAACCTTCCAATTTTGTTTTTCACTAGCTCTTGATACTTCTTTAAAATAGGTTCTCGAGTTTCATATGTACTGTTCACCTGAGAAGCCATGACTTGAGAGTCCTTTTTCACCTCAACGTGCTCAATATATATTTCTCTGACAAAGCGTAGACCTGCCAAAAGAGCCTCATACTCGGCTTGATTGTTAGTAACTGGAAAATGAAATATTAAAGCTTGATTTAGCCTTTCACTTAGTTCCATCGCCCACTTGGCTAATCTACCTGAATGTTTTGGCTTTTCTAACACATTCTTCAGAGGTAAGTCCGTCACTACTTGAATAGAATGAGCTTGGAAATATGGTCCGAGCCTTCTTGCTGAGACAACGAGAGCTAACACCAACTTCTTTAGGATTGTATAACTGATTTCTTCATTCTTCAGGATCCTGCTAACATTGTAGACCGGGAACTGCTTTATTCTTTTCTTATCTTACTAGCACCGAGCTAACAACATCAGCTCCAACACCCAGATACAAGAAGAGGTCCTCACCCTCTCGGGGGCTTTGCAAAAGAGGAATTGAGGTTAGCTATTTTTTCAACTGTTCAAAAGCTATATCATATTCTTTGGTCCACTCAAACTTAGAGGCCTTCCGAAGGGTTTTGAAAAAAGGGGCACTTTTGTCTACTGCGCGAGATATGATCCTACTCAGCCCTGCCATTCTACCTCCTAGCTGCCGTACTTCCTTTGGAGATCTCGGAGGTGTCATTTCGAGAATCGCTTTCACTTTATTAGGATTAGGTTCAAGTCCCACCTGGGTCAAAAGATGACCTAAGAATTTGCCTTTGCTTGCTCCAAAAATACATTTCAAAGGATTCAGCCTCATATTGAAGGTTCAGAGGGTTGAGAACATCTCTTCGAGGTCCTTCAAATGAGCTGGAAATGCCTTACTTTTGATGAGGAGTTCATCAATCTAAACCTCAAGGTTTCTACCATTCTGTCTTTGAAACACCGAATCCATCATCCTTTGGTAGGCTGCACCAGCATTTTTAAGCCCGAAAGGCATTACGCGATAAAAAAAACATTCATCGTTCGTAATGAATGATGTATGAGGTATGTCGGGCTTATGCATTCTAATTTGATGATATCCTGAGAATGCATCTAAAAACTCATAAAAGAATACCCAACCACGGAATCAACTAAAGAATCTATCTGAGGCAAGGGATAACAATCTTTTGGGCAAGCTTTATTAAGACGGGTGAAGTCCACACACATACGTCATTTGCCACCTGGCTTTTTCACCATTACAATATTTGAAACCCAATCAGGGTACTGAACCTCCTAGACAAAGCTAGCTTGAAGAAGCTTCATCACCTCCTCCCTGATTGGTTCAGCAAGCGTCTCAGCAACAACACGCTTCTTCTACTTCACAGGCCTGCAGGCTGGATCTATATTCAGGTGATGGCAAGCTACGTCAGGATAAACCCCTGGCATGTCATTCGCTGACCAAGCGAATACATCCAAGTTCCTCATAAGGCAGGAGATCAACTCCCTCTTTTCAGCTTCGGCGAGCTCTCCATTAATGGTGAGTTCCTTCTTTTCATCTTCAGCATCAACAATCACTTTCTGTACTACCAGGGCAGGTTGGAGGTGAGCCCCTTCAAACTTCTTTCCCGCTGTCAACTCCCCTGGAAGGTCTTGGACTAGCTTTAAAAGAGCTTCTTCAACAGGGACCTCACAGTCCATCTTTTTGGCTTCAGGAACTTCTTCCACCATTGCTGTTTCGGGGGGAGAGGTCTCCACGACATTAACCGTTTTGACATAACATTCTCAGGACAGTTTTGGATCACTCGGACCCTAAACTATTTCCCTTTGGCAGTAAATTTCAAAGCTATATTGAAAGTTGACACGATGTCCCTATATTCACTGAGTATAGGTCTCCCGAAGAAGCAATATGAAAGTGCACAGTTAACCTCACTAGAATTCTCTAGAGGGGGGGGGGGGGGGGGTGAATAGAGATTTAAAAATACTTTGTGCAAAGTTAATATATATATATATATATATATGCAATAATCACAGATTTAAGCTTCCCACACACACCAACAAGAATTAAGCAAGTAAAGAAAGTAAAATAGCAAGAAGAAAATCACAGCACAACACAAAGAAATATAGTGGTTCCCTAAACTTTGGGTAGTCCACTCTTCTACCCCCTTGGTAGGAATTCACTATCTTGTACTGAGTCTTTTGATAAGGAGACTCTTAGAACCAGCCTGAGTCTTTTGATAAGGAGACTCTTAGAACCACTACAACTGAATTTTTTGAAGAGAGATTCTAAAAACTCTTTTACACAATTTGAAAATGAAATAAGAATAAGAAGAAGAAGTAGAAGAGAAACAATTAAAGTAAGAAAGAATCTTCTTCCTAGCAAGAAGATTAGAAGCACAAGTATAGTGAATTTGAAATCTCTCTTCTATAGTGAGAAGGAGATTGTAAGCCTTTCTCTTTTTCAATGAGAGCTTTCAGAAATTGCAGCAACAGTATGATCTCAGAAGAAGGAGAAGAAGAAGGCTTGTTGTTTGCTGTAGCACACTTTCACTTTTCTCAGTTTTTCTCACTTTTCTCTTGGGAGCTTTTCCTCTATTTCAAATGTATGGAGTGGATCACTTCCTTTTTTTTCTCTGCCGATTTCCCTCTTATTTATAGCTCTGTTTATTCAAAGAATACTATAGGAGAATAATCAATTAGCAGTCAGAGAAATAGTAAGGGAGAAAAGATTCCATAATCAATATTTCTGTAGAAGGAAAGAGATCATTCTGATTTCAAATAATATCCATAATAAACTTAATCAATTTAGCCTAGAATCAATTAGAAGGAAAGACTGATTCAGAATGGCTATAAAAGAATAATATAATTCCATTAGAATCAGATCTATAGAAAGAAGGAAAGAGATCTGGCGTGTTTTGAATTTGTCATAGAAATCGACGTGCGTCGATTACTATTCGACAGAAGCGTCGATTTCAGACTGGCTGGACGTCGAGAGGAGAATATGGAAGGTGCGTCGACTTCACTAGATACGTCGACTAGAAGTCAGAGTTACGTCGATATAGGTTACGTCGAATTCTGTTTGGAGTTACTTCACCTCATTCTGAGAGGAACGACGACTACACTTTGACGTCGCGTTGAATACTATTCGACGCATATTTACTTAGACTAATTTTTCATTCTTAGAATTTATATTCTACCCATTTTTAGGGGTTAAGATAAATCATTTCCCCAATAATATCCCCCTATTTGTCTTAACCCTATTCAGGGAGAAATTGTATCAGCTTTTAATCAACACAACAAGGCATTTATATAGAACAGAAATATGTTAAGTAATCAGAAGAAAATAGAGAAAGAAATCATATAACATGTAAGTATCTTTCACAAGATTTAAACTAAGAACTTCTTGTTATACATGAAGTTGACAAAGGCAGAGTAAAGTTTCTTAGATAAATTTTCAATAGCTTCAAAAATGTAGGGCCTGGCTTTATCAGGATGCTCCTGAACATTTCTGATAATTGTGTGCAGCTTTGCCAGGATCTTTTCAGCATCAGGAAGAGTTTCATTTATGGAATAGCCCTTGCTAATGATAATTGCTGCCTTTTCATCAATCATTTCAATTGTAATGCTTTGAGGTTTCTTTTGTGTAGATTTGGGCTCAGATGGTCCCTTGTTGTCAACCTTGGGCCTATATTTTCTCTTCTTCTCTGATTCTTGTTTCTCAGGGATCTTAGACACTTTTCCTTTCCCTTTCCAAGGTGAACTATGCCATTTGTCTAATCCTTCTGGTCTTTTTGGCTTCTTATAGGGAATGTAGTCATCTTCTGAACACCCTACACCCCTTTTGTGCTTTTGTCCTTTGTCTAGGATAAGCCCTGCCTGAGGATTTTTCTTCTGATATGCTTCAACATCAAACAATTTCTTTGGAAGTTTGATGGAAGATTCAGCAAGAATCTGTTCTTTGGTCATCCACTTCTTGATCTTTTCCATCCAGATATTCCTCTTATCCTCTGACTCTTTCATTGCTGCTTCAAATTCATACAACTCTCTTTCTCTCATTTCTTCATGCCTCTTTTCCATGTCAGGGTCATGGTACTCCTTTACAGGACTGTTAAGAGTGATATTAGGCATTATTTCAAACATTTTTATCTCCTCAACAGCTTTTCTGTATTTCTTTTCCTTTGCATAGTCTTTCCTTTCTTCTTTGGAGAATTTTTGCTAATGAGGATTGGCTTCTCTTCTTCTTTTCATTTGTCCTCTTAGTCTTTCCCTAGGTAGCATTTGTGGAGGTAAAGGTAGTAGAGGAGGTAGAGAAGGAGGTTGAAGTGGTGGTAGAGGCAGAGGTGGAGATGTAGTTTTCTCTTTAGAAGGAGAAGGTGGGGAAGGAACTTTAGGAGGAGGAGTTTCTTCTGGAGGAACATCCTCAAGTAGAGGTGTCCTGAGTTTGATGTGACTGGAAGAGAAGCCAGGAGAGTGATACTGATATTCTTCCTCACACAGGGGTACATCAATCCAGACTTGCCCTTTTAGGTCATCAGAAGTAGCTGCTTCTTCCTCCCCCTGGACTTCTGTATTTTGTACTACAACAATCTCCCCCTGAACATATGGGGCATCTACTCTGAATGCTAAATCCACAACATGGTATCCTTTTGTATGGTAGGATGAGGATTCACCAAAGTGTTTGTTGAAGGTGTAATCAGAGTGATTGGAGAAGATTTGAGCCAAAAAAAATGAAGTTGATTTAATACTTAGAGATAATATTTAGAAATTGAAGAAGAGTTAGCCCTGAGCTTTAAGAGAAAATAGAACTTGAATAGAGGGGTTTCTGGAGCAACTCTCCCCCTGGTTTATATCCTGCAGAAAGGATGTAAACCTTTTTGGCGACAGATTTTGTTCATGAAGAAGAACTTGAAGCTCAAGAAGAGAAGCGGAGAGGACGGCCAGTTTGGCTTCACAGGCGGTTATCATTGCGGCACATTAGTTGGAGAAATTATTCAGTCTTGTTTGAAATTCATTCAGGAGGTTTTCCAGGGCATCATTTCTCACTTTGATGATGGCAGATTGAACAGGAGTTGGCGCCATTGATGCAGAGAGAAAGGGTGACGACGAAGTTTTTGGCGGTTTGGGAGAGTGTGAGTTATGAAATAGGAGGTATTATTTAAAGAAGGTGAAACGTCGAAAAGGAAACAGAAATCAAGGGATATTAGGTAATCGAATTGTCAAAATAAGAGGAAAGATTTGTTTCCAGTTTTATCATGAAGTCAACGCATGCGTCGATACGGAGTCGACGCTCCGTCGAATTTTTGTCAGCCTAGGGACCTGTCGACGTGTTCACAGATTTGCGTCGATATCAAGTCGACGGTACGTCGAGAAGGGATCGACGCATCTGTGTCTGTAAGAGATTAATGCCAGCGTTGAGTTCTTTTCGACGGTGCGTCGATAGGTAATCGACGTATCTTCAAGCGCTCTCTCAGTTTTTCTGACCTCTTTTAGATTTGCCCAACAATGATGTTTACAAGCTTCCATCAAGCATTACTAAGGTGTTGATGAAGTAAGTATGCTTAGTTTCATCCAAGGGTTTGGTGAAAATGTCTGCTTTTTGGCTATCAGTAGGAATATATTCTAAGGTTATCTTGCCTTTTTCCACATTGTCTCTAAGAAAGTGATGTCTGATTTCTATATGTTTGGTTCTACTATGAAGGACTGGGTTGGATGCTATGGATATAGTACTAGAACTATCACAATTGATTTTAGAGTTATTGACTTCCAATTTATAGTCAAGAAGCTGATTTTGCATTCATAGGATTTGTGAACAACAGCTCCCAGCAGCTATATATTCAGCTTCAACTGTTGAAGTTGAGACTGAGGTTTGTTTCTTACTGAACCATGATATTAATCTGTCACCTAGGAATTGGCAAGTACCAGATGTGCTTTTTCTATCAACCCTACAACCAGCATAGTCTGCATCTGAGAAACCTGTTAATTCAAAGTTGGTTTCTGCTGAGTACCATAGACCTAGTTCAGGTGTTCCCTTTAGTTATCTAAGAATTCTTTTACAGAGGAGAGATGGGATTCTTTTGGATCAACTTGAAATCTAGCACATATGCAGGTGGCAAACATAATGTCAGGTCTGCTAGCTGTTAGATAGAGAAGGGATCCTATGATTGCCCTATAGGTCTTTTGATCTACTGATTTTCCCTTATCATCCTTTTCTATGATGGCATTAGTTGTCATAGGTGTTTTCATGGTAGATGCTGATTCCATACCAAACTTTTTGATTAACTCTTTAGTGTATTTAGATTGTGAGATAAAGATCCCCTCATTGCTTTGTTTTACTTGTAGCCCTAAGAAATAAGAGAGTTCTCTTATATTACTCATTTCAAATTTAGATTTCATTAAATTAGCAAATCTTGTATAGAGTTTGGGATGGGTTGAGCCAAAGATGATGTCATCTACATAGATTTGAACAAGCATGAGTTTATTCTTGTGGGTTCTAGTAAAAAGTGTTTTATCTACTTTACCTCTTTCAAAAGAATTTTCTATCAGGAAGTTGGAGAGAGTTTCATACCAAGCTCTAGGTGCTTGCTTAAGACCATAAAGAGCTTTGTTAAGTCTATAAACAAAGTTAGGAGAGGAGGGATTGATAAAACCTGGTGGTTGCTCTACATACACCTCTTCTTGAAGGTCACCATTCAGAAAAGCACTCTTGACATCCATCTGGTAGACTTTCATCTTCATGAAAGCTGCATAGGCAAGAATGAGTCTAATTGCTTCCAATCTGGCTACTGGAGCAAGGTTTGATTGTAGTCTATTCCTTCTTCTTGTCTGTATCCTTGTGCTACAAGTCTTGCCTTGTTCCTAACAATTACTCCAGTGGAATCTAGTTTGTTTCTGTATACCCACTTTGTACCAATAACTGGGTAGTTTTTTGGTCTCTCAACTAAGTTCCACACTTTGTTTCTCTCAAATTGGCTTAGTTCTTCTTGCATGGCTATAATCCAGTGAGGATCACAATTTGCTTCCTCAAACTTCTTTGGTTCAACTTGTGATAAGAAGCATTGGAGCATCATCCCATTAGAGACTTGGTATCTTGTTCTTACTCCAGTATTGGGGTCTCCAATACTTGGGATTGTGGATGAACTTTCATATTGATCCCTGTCATGCTTGGATTTGTCAGATGCTCTTCTTCCTCATTAACAATGGGATCATTGTCCAACTGTTCCTCCTGAACCATGTTCTCTTGTGGGGGTTGGTTTTGATTGCTCTTTTCTGAACCTTCTTCATGTTCTTGTTCAGACTCCTCACTTGGTTCCTGTAGCTGGTTTTCTTTCCCATTGTCTGTGTTCTTTAGAGTCAGATGTTCAAACTGAGTCTCTATGCTGTTGTTTTCCCGTGGAAAAGGACTGGTGGTAGTTTCCTCCCCCTTAAACAGCATGTTAGTTTCATCAAATATAATGTGCATGGATTCTTCAATTCTGAGAGTTCTCCTGTTATAGCACCTATAAGCTTTACTAGATGATGAGTACCCCAGAAATATTCCATCATCAGACTTCTTGTCAAACTTGGCAAGATGATCTTTCCCATTATTTAGGATAAAGCAAGCACATCCAAAAATTTTAAAGTATTTAACAATGGGTGTTTTTCCCTTCAGGCGCTCATATGGAGTTTTTGACTTAGTTTTATGTATGAGGCATCTATTTAGAACATAGTTTGCAGTGTTGACTGCTTCAGCCCAGAAGGTTTTTGGTAATCCTGATTCTGCAAGCAAGGTCCTTCCTGATTCAATTAAGGTTCTATTCTTTCTTTCAGCAACTCCATTTTGTTGAGGAGTTCTAGGTGCTGAGAAGCTTTGTTTGATACCTACATCCTCACAGAAACTACAGATTAACTGATTTTCAAATTCAGTCCCATGATCACTTCTGATTATGGAAACATGAGTATTGAATTCAGATTGAATCTGTCTTATGAATCTTGAGAGAACCTTGTGGGTTTCAGACTTAGCCCTTAGAAAGAATACCCAGCTAAATCTAGAATAGTCATCCACAATGACTAGGGTATAAGACTTTCCACCCAAGCTCTGAGTGGATATGGGACCAAAGAGATCCATGTGCAGTAAGTAGAGAATCCTGGGGGAGTCATCCTTACCAATTGGTTTGAAGGATGATTTGGTCTGTTTTCCTAGTTGGCAAGGTCTACATGAAGAATCCTTAGAGTACCTACCATTTGGTAGGCCTCTGACTAGGTTATTCTTTGCTAGTTTACTAATGGTTTTGTAGTTTAGATGACCCAGTCTCCTATGCCATAATTCACTTTTATCAATAATATTGTTGAACAAACAAACTTCTGTGGGTGTGGAGCTAAAGTCTACTATATATACTTTCCCTTTTCTAATTCCATTGAGTACTATGGCACCAGTCTTGACATCAATAATATGGCAAAATAGTGTGGTGAATTTTACCTCATACTTACCACTGTCACATATCTGACTAATACTTATCAGATTATGCTTCAGTCCTTTGACTACTGCCACATTCTTGAAGGTAACTTTCCCTTCTTTGAAATCTCCAAATCCCCTGGTTTGCCCACAGCTAGAGTCTCCAAAAGTCACTGATGGTCCATGTCTATCTTCAAAGTTGGTTAATAGATTATTGTACCCTGTCATGTGCATGGAGCATCCACTATCCAAGTACCACACCAGCTTGGATGTGTGATACATCTGCACATAAGATGTTAAACATTAGTTTGGACCCTGCTAAGCTGGGGTCCCTTCCTCCCAACATAAAAAGGTTCAATGAAAGAGTAAGTTTGTTTTTCAGAGTTCCCTTTCTTCTTTAGGAGTGTTGGCTTATCATACCAACAGTCTTTAGTAATATTGCCAAAATAGTATTCATAATAAAAAGAAATGGATTGAGAAGACTTTTTGGAAAAGGAGATATTTCGGTTAGATTGGTTGCGTCGATATGAATTCGACGTATGTTTAAGGTTGCGTCGAGTCGAAGTCGACGCTTCCTTCATTCTGTGTTCTCTTTTAGTCGAAGCATATGAGAGGTTGCGTTGATTGGGAGTCGACGTATTTCGGTGTATGCGTTGATTAGAAATCGATGTATTATTTGAGTTGCGTTGAGTAGAATTCGACGCACGTCGATATTGATTCGACGCAAGTTTGTTTCTTTTCAGAGGATATTTACCTAGGATTCCTTCATACATAGTGAAATTATTTTTATTAAAAACAGTAGTTGTTTCTGGATTTTCTTGTGATTCTTCTCCTATGAGATTATTCTTCCTAGTGAAGTGGATAGGATGTCTCCAAACAGATTTGCTGGATGATTGAGGTCTGGGTTCTAAATCAGTATTAAACTCTAGTTGTCTAAATCTATTAGTGAGATTTTCAGAGATATTCTTCATCTTTTGACTTCTATCATTTAGAAAATCTTCAAAGGCTTTTGCCTTTGCTAGCTCATTTCTTAGTGTTTGATTTTCAGTATTGATTCTATCCAGTTGCTCCTCTGATCTAGAGAGTTCTTGACTGAGCTCATAGTTTTTATATTGTGTATCCATTTGTTTGAGATTGTTCAATTCATTTCTTAGCCTTTTTATTTCTTTCTCAGATTTGACTTGATCTAAACAAAATTCTTTGAAATTGTTTTTGAAATTAGTAGAAGAAAAATCTATATCATCAGATATACTTACCAGAGATTTATCATCATGCTTCTCAGTAGCCATCAAACAGGTTTCCTCTTGCTTAGCCTCTTCTTGATCATTTTCAGATGAGGTACTTCCTTCAGATTCTGAATCACTCCATGATTGAGCAATGAATCCTTTCTCTTTCTTCTTCTTCTTCTTTAGATCTATTCTTTTCAGATCTTTCTTATTACTGATCTCTTTAGGACATTCAGGTGCAATGTGTCCAGGTTTCCTGCAAGAGTAACATATAATTTTTTAGTAGGAATTTTGTCATACCTGGTTTTTGAGTTTCTCCTTCTAGATCCTTCTGTTTTGATCCACTTCTTGAATTTTCTGGTCAGTAGACTGATCAGCTCCTCATCACTTGTAGAGGATTCACCTGCAGTAGCCTTTAAGGCAATACTCTTTTCCTTTGAGAGTGAAGGAGTCTTTTCTTTTTCTTCTTTCTCAGATCTTGTTTTCAACAACTGTTCATAAGATCTTAATTTTCCCAACAGGACATCTGTTGAGATTTCTTTTTGGCTTCTATAGTCTCTAATTGGCCAAATTCTTGAGTCCCAAGAGCTAGGGAAGGAAGTTAGCAATTTGTCATTTATCTCAGTGAGAGATATGTCCTTCTCAAGTGTTCTTAACTCATTTATTATGAGGCTGAATCTGGCATACATGTCAGCAACACTTTCACTATCTTTCTTCTGGAAGTTTTCATATTGAGAGATGAGTAATGCCTTTCTATCTTTTCTCTCATCAGTACTCCATTCTACCATTTTAGTGAGAGCTTCCCATATTTCCTTAGCTGACTTACATTCAACAATTTTTTGGAAGGTTTCATCTGAGAGGGTTGAGACTAAGATATTCATAGCCTTGGCATCACATGCATGAGCTTTCTTTTCTTCATCTGTCCATTCAGCCTTTGGAGCAAGTGTTTGTGTGACCTTTCCACTTGAGTCCTTCTTGAATGGCTTGGGAGGACCTGTCATAATAACATCAAATAATTCTCCATCAATAGAGTTTAGATAAATTTTAATTCTTGTTTTCCAAAGTGCAAACTTTTCAAGGTTGCAAATTGTGGTCTGGTGGAAGCATAATCTTTGATTTGTGCCATAAATTTTTTTTAGAAATATATATATATATATGAGGTAGGATCTTTTTGATCAAGGAGTTACCCCTTTTTGATCAACCTCCCTCTGATACCAATTGAAAGTGCACAGTTAACCTCACTAGAATTCTCTAGAGGGGGGGGGGTGAAAAGAGATTTAAAAATACTTTGTGCAAAGTTAACAAATATATATATGTGTAATAATCACAAATTTAAGCTTCCCACACACACCAACAAGAATTAAGCAAGTAAAGAAAGTAAAATAGCAATAAGAAAATCACAGCACAACACAAAGAAATATAGTGGTTCCCCAAACTTTGGGTAGTCCACTCTTCTACCCCCTTGGTAGGAATTCATTATCTTGTACTGAGTCTTTTGATAAGGAGACTCTTAGAACCAGCCCGAGTCTTTTGATAAGGAGACTCTTAGAACCACTACAACTAAAATTTTTGAAGAGAGATTCTAAAAACTCTTTCACACAATTTGAAAATGAAATAAGAATAAGAAGAAGAAGTAGAAGAGAAACAATTGAAGTAAGAAAGAATCTTCTTCCTAGCAAGAAGATTAGAAGCACAAGTATAGTGAATTTGAAATCTCTCTTCTATAATGAGGAGGAGATTGTAAGTCTTTCTCTTTTTCAATGAGAGCTTTCAGAAATTGCAGCAGCAGTATGATCTCAGAAGAAGGAGAAGAAGAAGGCTTGTTGTTTGCTGCAGCACACTTTCACTTTTCTCAGTTTTTCTCACTTTTCTCTTTGGAGCTTTTCCTCTATTTCAAATGTATGGAGTGGATCACTTCTTTTTTTTCTCTGCCAATTTCCCACTTATTTATAGCTCTGTTTATTCAAAGAATACTATAGGAGAATAATCAATTAGTAGTCAGAGAAATAGTAAGAGAGAAAAGATTCCATAATCAATATTTCTGTAGAAGGAAAGAGATCATTCTGATTTCAAATAATATCCATAATAAACTTAATCATTTTAGCCAAGAATCAATTAGAAGGAAAGACTGATTCAGAACGGCTATAAAAGAATAATATAATTGCATAAGAATTAGATCTACAGAAAGAAGGAAAGAGATCTGGCGTGTTTTGAATTTGTCATAGGAATCGACCTGCGTCGATTACTATTCGACGGAAGCGTCGATTTCAGACTGGCTGGACGTCGAGAGGAGAATATGGAAGGTGCGTCGACTAAGGTGCGTCGACTTCACTAGATACGTCGACTAGAAGTCAGAGTTACGTCGACATAGGTTACGTCGAATTCTGTTTGGAGTTACTTTGCCTCATTCTGAGAGGAACGACGACTACACTTCGACGTTGCGTCGAATACTATTCGACGCATATTTGATGCGCTATTTCGGCACTGCTAATTAGCAGGCACGAAATGCGATACGACGGCAGTGCACTGGTCGCTCAAGTAATAAAATAAGGAGGGACTCCCCGAATATCATTCTCAAAGGACCGCAAGTTGGGTAGTACGACTTGCTCTAAACAGGAAATCAGTTAAAAGGATTAATAAGTAACAACGGGGGGATTTGATTTGGTTTCCTACGCTATTGAAAAATGAAGAAAGATGCGGGTCAAAACTCCGCTTCGCACGGCGAGATGGGTGCAATGGCCGCGATGCCGTGCTTCGAAAGGCGCGTGGACGGGAAATCACTATGACGGTTGAGGGACGCACACACCTATTCTCAAAACATCACCACTAGCAATTGCTAATGGCTTCACCCACAACGTAACTCAGAAAATCACTAGGAACAAGGGGCTATTCATGCCACCACAACATCAGTGCATATGAACGAAAGCAATAATCCTTAAGATTAACTTAACAAGTATTCATACAACACAAAAACGAAATATAAGCTTTCAAGGTTAGAGAGGACCACAAAGAAGAAGTCACGTCTTGGGTTCACGGCCGGAATGAGAGGTTGTCGGGCTCTCTCCGGACTCGACCCTCAGATGGTGAGCTTGGCTCGAAGGAGGCTGTCACCGCTCCTATGATCTTTAGCGCTTCCTTGGTCTCCTTGGCGAGGAATGCTTGAGCTAATGGTGGATGAAACTTCCTAATGCTCCCGGATGGAAGGATGGAGGTGGAAATCACTGAAAATGGCCTTGATGGTGGAGGAGATGAAGGGGAAGCCTTCAGCCCTCAAGAGCAGCGGGAAGGAACAGATTTCCCGCCCTCTGAATCGCTCCCGATCGTCCTCTGTCGCCCCCCCCCCCCCCCCCCCCCCCCCCCGTTGACTGCCTCGATTCCTGCTTTTTATAGGAAACAGGCTGAAAATTGGTCACGCACGGTCGAACGCACGATCGTGCGCAGTCTGTAACACCCAAAAAATCATGGTTCAGCGAAGTAGGCGGAGTGGTAGTGCTGCACTTGAAGCAGGCTAAATCTTCCCTTTCTGCTCTTAGCGCACGACCATTTCCCTCTTCGCGCACGACCAGTGATCGTGCACCAGCGATCGTGCGTTAATTCAGAAGAGAATCGAGTTCTGTCTCGGACAGTGCGTACGACCATTTCCCTCTTCGCGCACGACCAGTGATCGTGCGCCAGCGATCGTGCGCCCTGTTTATTCTGTTCCGCGATTTTGAGCGGAGAAGAAGATCGGACCGTCCAAATCTTTTGGAAATTGATCCAACGGCTAGGTTTAGTTGCGGGAGACCTTTAGGGCTGATGAGAGGGGGTTAAACCCTCATATTCTCTAAGCCATTCTCTCTCCAAACCATAGAGAAAGAAGGAGGAGCCAAGGAAGAAGAAGGTAGATCCTGCCATTGACGGAGCTCCGGAGCTCCGTTTCGCGAGCCGTTTCCAGATTTGGAGAGTGCAGCCCGGTGCGGTCGTTTCTCTCCGTGTAGAATCTCGGATCAATGGCGAAAAAGAACGCGTCTAGGGTAACGATTCTTCCTCCCGAACTTTGGACTTGTATTTGTCCTTTCATTCCTCTTTCTATGCTTGCATGAGGAATCCCATTCACCAAATGGGTGAAGTGTAGGATTTCCTCAAGTTCTTCGGAACTCCGGGTAGATTGTGTCCGTCCCCGGCATTATTGCATGTAGAAAATCCGGTAGTCGTGCGGATTTAGGCATTTTGTGTAAAGCCTATTCGTGGCCGTGAGCCCGAATCGGTGATGCTTGATTTGCGACGTTGCATTTAGGTTAGGCCTAGAATGCGTGCCGGAAAATGACTCTGTGAAATCATCTATAGTAATGCGGGAAATAAGTATAGGCGTCTTGTGAAGATGCTAACGAAAGCCCCATGCTTTGAGTTTGGTTGAAGGCAAACCTTCACCACGAAATTGATGCGGAGCGTATTGCACCTCCCTTGTTGAGTATTCGTGAAACCTAGACCCTTGTGAAGGGGTTAGGTGCGTAGCGTATAATTAGTGTAGCACTTGAAAGTGCTAAACCCTTACAGGCCGAGGCGAAGCCGTACCCGCGTCGTGCGATAGATCGCGACGATTAGAGCACGGGCAAAGCTAAACCGAACCCGTTTCCATGCAGATCGGTAAGAGGTCCCTTCCTCAGGAAAGCCGTGTAATCATGGGAGAGGTCGTGGAAGGTGTCATACCTAGACCGACCAAAAGCTCTTGTTTCCACCCAAGGTTGTGGCCCTTACGGTGGAGTGTTTTGTGAAATGGATGTTATGATTAGCCTCTTGCGATTGCTTAGGCGGTTGTGGGGAACCTTCGGGTGAACCCAACCAACATCATGTGCATACCTAGGTTCCCCTCTCTTTTGAAGCTCAACCTAGAAGATTGATTGTGCTTGAAACCTCACCTTGTGTAGTTTGCACTTTCTTTATATTTAGTACTTGTGCTAGTATGGCTTGCTTGCAGGGTAGAAGCTCCGCCACCCCGGAAAAGGGGTGGGGTCGTTATAATTTGGTCAGCTGTGCTGACCGTTACTTTGTTTGCCACCGCTTGGTGGAATGTTCTTATGCAGGTGCAGGTGAGCCTAGCGGGAAATAGCGGGCGATGGCGCTTTGCAATGTTGGCCCTCGAAGGCCAGCCCTTTTCCTGTTATTCATGTATGGCCAGCCTGCGTGCCGATGTATGCTTTTGGAGTTTTGTGCATTGGATGAATGTAAGGCCTTAAGGCCGTAACTCTTATTCAGGATACATTCCTATGATAGTGGACAGTTCTATTTGAATTGTTTAATTAATGCTTCCGCTTACGTTTTGTACTCTCGTTTAGTTGTTACTTTTCTGGTTATCACCTTTTAACTCCTAGCTAGTGTGGTTTGTATGGCGTGGGGTCCCGGCCGGACCTTCTGTTATACTCTTCGTACTGGCAGGGTGTTACAATTTGGTATCGGACTTAAGGCGTCGATCCATAGTTCAGCGAATTCGGGACGAATTCCTTTTAAGGGGTGGTGCGCACGGGTTGTGCATTCACCTAAAACGACAAAAACTAATAAGAATGTCCACTTAGGAATGAAAAGAAAACATACTTGTTTGCGGAACCTGAGCGTCCCATGATTGATGTTTGATATGTTTTGGGTCACTAAATTGTGCTTTGCATGATTATAGGTGACTAGAAGTGCTGCGGGGCAGTCTCGACCCCGTAACACCGCTGAAAGTAGTGGGTCGGCTGAAGTGCCAGCGACCACTC
The DNA here is from genome assembly GCA_033032865.1 of Dactylorhiza incarnata. Classification (NCBI taxonomy): domain Eukaryota; kingdom Viridiplantae; phylum Streptophyta; class Magnoliopsida; order Asparagales; family Orchidaceae; genus Dactylorhiza; species Dactylorhiza incarnata. Next base: position 13,559,297 of record JAWHQI010000015.1, read on the forward strand.
CTTCTGCTGAAATGATCAAATTAGTCGCAGAAGCGGTCTTCGCGATGATCAATGCTCAACCCCAAAGGCTAGTCCAGCCTGCTACTCCTACTCCGGATGTGGCCCCTGAGGCTGTTGCTGCAGTGGAACCTGCGGTAGCGCCGAGGGTGGAACCTCAAGTTATGCAAGTAGTTGCGGGGCGAGCGCGTGACCAGCAATTAAAGCATTTCCTGAGCTTTAATCCTCCTACCTTCTCGGGATCTGAGTCCCCAACGGAGGCAGAAGGCTGGTTGTCAAGAGTTAGAAGAACTCTGAGGGCGACAACGACGGACGAAGCCATGATGGTCACCTTAGCCACTTTCCTTCTTGATGGAGAGGCTGTGCTGTGGTGGGAAGAGCAGGAGCTGCATAAGTTCTGCGGTAGAGATATTACTGAAATTACAATGGCTGAGTTTTCAAAGTCGTTCCTCCAAAGGTTTATCCCCTCTGCCCAGCGCATTGCGTTGCAAAACCAGTTCTTGAGGTTGACACAAGGTGATCGCTCCGTTGACGATTACTTGCATGAGTTTACCAGACTGAGTCGCTATGCGGGGTCCTTGGTGGAGGATGAGGAGACAAAGACAAATAAGTTCTATGAAGGGCTTCGGGACGAGTTGAGGCTGCTCCTTGCAGGCCCTATGACGTTTGGCTTCCAAGTGATGGTGCAAACTGCCAGATCTTTGGAGTTGGACATGAAGAGGGTACAAGCAAGGGGTGTTGTAAAGAAACCTGAGTTTCATGCGCCGGCCTCTCAGTCCAAGTCGGATTTCAGAAGGAACAAAAGGAAGTTCAAACAGGCGGAACCAGCTCCTTCAAATGTTTCGGGAGCCACGACCGTGCGGACTCCTATTACGTGTTTCACCTGCGGGAAGGTGGGACACAAAGCTGCGGTGTGTCGAAGTGGTCCCCCGAAGGCTGGTATTCGAGCGGTGGACTATGCTCGTGCTGCCGAAAAGGGTAAAGCTGCGGAGTCTTCGGCTTCCCAGCACATTCCGACTCAGCCGAGAGTCTATTCGCTTGGCCAACAAGAAGCTATACGACAAACTGATGTCGTCACAGGTACGAATTAGAAGTTAGCTTTTTCAGCTATATATATAATTCATACTGTGGTACGACTATATGCTTTATTTGTGTGCAATTAGGTTTCGTCCTAATTTTCAACTATCCGGCGAGAGCTCTATTTGATACGGGTGCATCGCACTCTTTTCTGTCCGAGGACTTCGTTGTGCGAATCGGAGTGCCGTCTACCTTCGTAGATGATAGATTGGAAGTAGTGCTACCCAATGGATCTCGAATGAGTGCGGATAGGAAGAGCCGTGTGAAGGTGCGGATCGGAAGTCAGGATTTCAACTTGGAAGCGTCGTTATTACCGTTAGCTGAATTTGATGTGATCTTCGGCATGGACTGGCTCTCGGAGCAGCGGGCATGCATAGATTGCAATACATAGGAGATCACTCTGGGAAGGGACACCGAAGGAGAAACCATGTTCGTCGGTATGCGAGGAGAGAGCAAGACGCTGATGTCTGCTCTCCAGGTGGTTAAGGCGGTGAGAAAAGGCGCCGAGTTGTTCTTCACCTTGTGGGAGACTTCAGAGCCAATGCCCAGGTTATGTGATGTCCCAGTTGTAGCGGAGTACGCCGACGTGTTTCCTAACGAACTCCCTGGGGCTCCGCCTCAGCGGGAGATCGATTTCTGTATCGAGTTGGTGCCAGGTGCCAAACCTGTGGCCCGCTCACCGTACCGGATAGCGCCAAAGGAATTGGCAGAGCTGAAGGTTCAATTGCAAGAGCTGCTAGAGCAAGGCTACGTACGTCCAAGTTCATCGCCTTGGAGTGCACCGGTCCTCTTTGTGAAAAAGAAGGACGGGAGCTTGCGTCTATGTATTGATTATCGAAAGCTAAACAAGTTGACCGAGAAGAACCGATATCCGATTCCAAGAATCGATGATCTATTCGACCAATTGGTGGGGTCGACGGTTTACTCCAAGCTGGACCTAAGGTCCGGCTATTACCAACTGCGGATAAGGGAATGTGACATTCCAAAAACAGCGTTCAGTACCCGCTTTGGGCACTATGAGTTCACGGTGATGCCGTTCAGTCTGTCCAATGCACCGTCGGTATTCATGGACTTAATGAACAGGACGTTCCGTGAGTATTTGGATCAATTTGTGATCGTCTTTATCGACGACATTTTGGTATACTCTCAATCGGAAGAGGAGCATGTAGGGCATCTGCACGCCGTTCTGAGCACCTTGAGGAGGAGTCAGCTCTATGCCAAGTTCTCCAAGTGCGAGTTTTGGCTACCGTCAGTAGCATTCCTTGGTCACGTCGTTAGTGGAGATGGAATTGCGGTAGATCCGTCGAAGATAGAAGCGATCCGAGTGTGGCCTTTGTTGAAAAACGTAGCGGAAGTCCGAAGTTTCTTAGGACTTGCCGGCTATTATAGGCGCTTTGTGGAAAACTTCTCGAGGATCGCACTTCCTCTCACAAAACTGACTAGGAAGGATCATAAGTTCGTTTGGTCGCCCGAGTGCGCACGAGCTTTTGAAGAACTGAAGAGCCGTCTGACCACGGCGCCCATTCTATGCTCGCCACAAGGTACGGAAGGCTACAAAATTTATAGCGACGCCTCAGGAAGTGGTTTGGGTTGTGTCCTAGTGCAGTTCGGGAAGGTAATTGCCTACGGCTCCCGGCAACTGAAGGTTCAAGAGAGGAATTACCCGGTCCATGATTTGGAGCTAGCGGCCGTGGTATTTGCTCTTAAGCTTTGGAGGCATTATTTATATGGCGTGAAGATCGATATCTTTACCGACCACAAGAGCCTCAAGTACTTGCTGGATCAAAGGGAGTTGAATATGCGTCAAAGGAGGTGGATGGAGTTCCTTGGGGACTACACCTTCGACATAAATTATACTCCCGGTAAGGGAAACGTAGTAGCGGACGCGCTGAGTCGTCGGGCTCCCGCTCAAGCAAATTGGATTTTGATGCACGATGAGCGTCTAATCCGCGAGCTGGAAGAAATGGAGATCATTTGCATTGATAGGAGAACGTCTACTTCAACATGCTTGAACTGGACAGAGGTTCAATACGACCTTGCCGACCGAGTTCGACAAGCGTTGGAGCTGGACGAGAGCTTGAAACGCTTTAAGGCGGAAACTGTTGAGGGGTTAAACGCTGATTTCTCCTTCGAAGACGACCTTATGTGGAAACAGGAAAGGTTGTGCATCCCAAACGTTGGCACTCTACGGGCGGAGTTGATGTACGAGGCTCATCATACCAAGTACTCAATCCACCCGGGGAGCACTAAAATGTTTATGGATATGAAGAAGCTTTTCTGGTGGTCGGGTATGAAGAAAGACATTGCCCTTTACGTGGCCAAGTGTCATACTTGCGCGTTGGTGAAAGCGGAATGTCAACGTCCCGGTGGGTTTCTGAAGTCCCTGCCGATTCCGGAATGGAAGTTTGATGATATTTCGATGGATTTCGTGCACGGATTGCCGAGATCGCAGCATGGAAACGACGCCATCTGGGTGATCGTGGACCGTTTGACGAAGGTATCACACTTCATTCCGAACAGGAAGGATGATTCTGTAGAGAAGCTAGCAAAGCTCTATGTTGATAGTATTGTGAGACTGCACGGTGTCCCCCGTAGTATCGTCAGCGATCGTGACGGGCGTTTCACATCGAAAGATTGGAGGCTTATCCATGAACTGTTGGGCACGAAATTGAAGTTCAGCACAGCCTTCCACCCGCAAACGGATGGACAGACCGAGAGAACCAACAGGACTATGGAGGATATGCTCCGAATGTGCACTCTAGATTTTGGAAAGAGGTGGGAAGATCATCTCTACATGATCGAGTTTGCCTACAATAATAGCTATCAAGCCAGTATAAAGATGGCTCCCTTCGAAGCCCTCTATGGTAAGAAGTGTCGTACGCCGTTGTCTTGGGCGGAAACGGGCGATACTAAGCTATTGAAGCGAAAGGATGTTGAAGTAGCAACTTCGACGATCCGGGCTATACGTGAAAGGCTATTGGTTGCCCAGGATAGGCAAGCAAAGTATTTCAATGCCAAGCATAGGAACCTAGAGTTTGCCGTCGGTGACCGGGTTTACTTGAAGATCAAACCGTGCAAAGGGGTATCAAGGATCCGACGCTTGAAAAAGCTCAGTCCAAGGTACTTAGGACCGTTTGAGATCGTGGAGCGTGTTGGTGATGCGGCTTATCGGCTTGCACTATCTGCAGAGCTGAGCGGTCTGCATGACGTGTTTCACATTTCAGTGTTGAGGAAGGCAGTGCAAGAGCCTACTCATATCGTTGCGGTCGACAAAGTTCCGGTTGATAGTGGGTTGTCGACGAAGGTCAAGCCCTTACGCATCGAAGATACCGAAGTAAAGCAGCTGCGGAACAAGTCCATTCGGATGGTAAAAGTCTGGTGGGATAATTGTGGCCGAGAGGAGCTCTCTTGGGAGAGAGAGCAAGCGATGCTTGCGGAGTACCCCGAGCTATTTCTCTCAGGTAATTTATAGCTGAATTTCTTGCTATTTCTGTTTTATAAATTTCGGGACGAAATTCTTTTAAGGGGGGTGGAGTTGTAACACCCCAAAAATCGTGGTTCAGCGAAGTAGGCGGAGTGGTAGTGCTGCACTTGAAGCAGGCTAAATCTTCCCTTTCTGCTCTTAGCGCACGACCATTTCCCTCTTCGCGCACGACCAGTGATCGTGCGCCAGCGATCGTGCGTTAATTCAGAAGAGAATCGAGTTCTGTCTCGGACAGTGCGCACGACCATTTCCCTCTTCGCGCACGACCAGAGATCGTGCGCCAGCGATCGTGCGCCCTATTTATTCTGTTCCGCGATTTTGAGCGGAGAAGAAGATCGGACCGTCCAAATCTTTTGGAAATTGATCCAACGGCTAGGTTTAGTTGCGGGAGACCTTTAGGGCTGATGAGAGGGGGTTAAACCCTCATATTCTCTAAGCCATTCTCTCTCCAAACCCTAGAGAAAGAAGGAGGAGCCAAGGAAGAAGAAGGTAGATCCCGCCATTGACGGAGCTCCGGAGCTCCGTTTCGCGAGTCGTTTCCAGATTTGGAGAGTGCAGCCCGGTGCGGTCGTTTCTCTCCGTGTAGAATCTCGGATCTATGGCGAAAAAGAACGCGTCTAGGGTAACGATTCTTCCTCCCAAACTTTGGACTTGTATTTGTCCTTTCATTCCTCTTTCTATGCTTGCATGAGGAATCCCTTTCACAAAATGGGTGAAGTGTAGGATTTCCTCAAGTTCTTCGGAACTCCGGGTAGATTGTGACCGTCCCCGGCATTATTGCATGTAGAAAATCCGGTAGTCGTGCGGATTTAGGCATTTTGTGTGAAGCATATTCGTGGTCGTGAGCCCGAATCGGTGATGCTTGATTTGCGACGTTGCATTTAGGTTAGGCCTAGAATGCGTGCCGGAGAATGACTCCGTGAAATCATCTATAGTAATGCGGGAAATAAGTATAGGCGTCTTGTGAAGATGCTAACGAAAGCCCCATGCTTTGAGTTTGGTTGAAGGCAAACCTTCACCACGAAATTGATGCGGAGCGTATTGCACCTCCCTTGTTGAGTATTCGTGAAACCTAGACCCTTGTGAAGGGGTTAGGTGCGTAGCGTATAATTAGTGTAGCACTTGAAAGTGCTAAACCCTTACAGGCCGAGGCGAAGCCGTACCCGCGTCGTGCGATAGATCGCGACGATTAGAGCACGGGCAAAGCTAAACCGAACCCGTTTCCATGCAGATCGGTAAGAGGTCCCTTCCTCAGGAAAGCCGTGTGATCATGGGAGAGGTCGTGGAAGGTGTCATACCTAGACCGACCAAAAGCTCTTGTTTCCACCCAAGGTTGTGGCCCTTACGGTGGAGTGTTTTGTGAAATGGATGTTATGATTAGCCTCTTGCGATTGCTTAGGCGGTTGTGGGGAACCTTCGGGTGAACCCAACCAACATCATGTGCATACCTAGGTTCCCCTCTCTTTTGAAGCTCAACCTAGAAGATTGATTGTGCTTGAAACCTCACCTTGTGTAGTTTGCACTTTCTTTATATTTAGTACTTGTGCTAGTATGGCTTGCTTGCAGGGTAGAAGCTCCGCCACCCCGGAAAAGGGGTGGGGTCGTTATAATTTGGTCAGCTGTGCTGACCGTTACTTTGTTTGCCACCGCTTGGTGGAATTTTCTTATGCAAGTGCAGGTGAGCCTAGCGGGAAATAGCGGGCGATGGCCCTTTGCAATGTTGGCCCTCGAAGGCCAGCCCTTTTCCTGTCATTCATGTATGGCCGGCCTGCGTGCCGATGTATGCTTTTGGAGTTTTGTGCATTGGATGAATGTAAGGCCTTAAGGCCGTAACTCTTATTCAGGATACATTCCTATGATAGTGGACAGTTCTATTTGAATGGTTTAATTAATGCTTCCGCTTACATTTTGTACTCTCGTTTAGTTGTTACTTTTCTGGTTATCACCTTTTAACTCCTAGCTAGTGTGGTTTGTATGGCGTGGGGTCCCGGCCGGACCTGCTGTTATACTCTTCGTACTGGCAGGGTGTTACACAGTCCGTGCAATATTAACGGATAAAATATGGCTTGGAGAAGACGCTGCGCCGCCCGTGCGATTTGTTCACGCACGACCAACGCCGCCCGTGCGTTCAAACGCACAGGTAAAATCCGACGCTCTGAAATCACAAAGGTACAGGTCGACCGTGCGTTTTACTCACACACGGGCGAATTCGCCCGTGCGTTAAAACGCACGAGTAAACTCCGACGCTCCATTTTCTTCCCAGACACAAACGCACGACCACACGGACCGTGCGTCAAGGAAACGCATGACCGTGCGATATGCACAGAAATTACTTTTGGGGAAAACGGGGCGATAAGGTCACCTGCAAACAAGATATACCAGCTGGGAATACACGTCCAACACAGAAACACCTAAAAGAAGGGAAGGGGAGCACAATGTGCTTACCGCCAACAACAAGGAATGCAATTGCACACCGAAATGGGCTTAATAGTGCACCTAGCATGGAATAGTATATATAAATGAAAACGTGCCTAAAATGTGATGCAAACACTAGAATATCAGCCCAAATGAGTCCAAATATATATATATATAGAAATGGGACTCATCACACCCCCAGACTTAACCATTTGCACGTCTCGGGCAAACTACTCAGCTCTCCTGTCGGAACAATTGAATGTTAGCATGAGTTTGAGCGGTTGAGAATTATGCAAAGTCGCATGCTCTCGTGCGTAGAAATACATTAGAACAGAATTAAACTCAAGGTTATATCTAATTATTTCTAAAACAGTAGTTTGGAATTTACTTTACTTGGATGGTGAATCCTGGTGAATCTTTCGGTCGCGCAAAAAGGAAAAATAGTGTGACTAATGAGTAAAGTATTACTCAAATCGAAGCTAGGGACAATCTCCTAAGAAATCCATCAAAGTCGGTGTCCATAGGCTTGCACGTTCGCACTCTCTCTACTGCATGAGACGACTCGTATCAAAAATCAATTAGACTTATAGGCAATTATTGGGCTTAGGTTGAGTATAGGCTAGGTAAGTAGAAGGACGATGGGCATCACACTCAACACAACCGTCGCACTCAAGAGAATGACAATCACCAATACAACATTTTCAGTACTTACACGACACCCCCGGACTTCAACTGAACATTAGGCGCGCGTTGAGCCAGATATACAAAAATTTTGCCGAGAGAAAATTATTATTGCACAACTCTTTTAATTTTCTTTTCTATTCTTTCTTTTCTTTTCTTTTCTCTTTTCGGCAAAAGAACATTTTTAAGCGCAATAAAACGACTCCTTTAGCTAAATTAAAGATGCCATACACAACATAGATGACACCAAATGCGATTGAGAAAGAAATTTCTTTCAGCTCAACGGTTGGTGCGAACATAGGTTCGGCTGTATGGCTTTGGTTACATTATTAGTGGAGCTAAACAAGGAGGAAGAGTAGGCTCAAATGGGCTTGCAATGGTGATTACGTAGGTAAGGATTTCAAAAGCACAAACGGATCAAGAGATGGCTTGCATCACATTTCATGACGAGTACCTCAACACAATCGTGTCGAGAGTCGTCTAGTGCAAGTTCTAGCCACCGAGAAAGGTTATCCTTCCTTTCGACCCTAGTAATAAGCTACTACTAGTCTGCTACACTCGACCTATTGCTACCGTTGGGTTCACCGGATTCACCACTAAAGTAAAATAAATTTCTTCTACTATAACAGAAATAATTACATTACAACTCTGAATTTTATTCTACCCTAATTGAATTTCTAGGTGTGACGGGAGCACATGACTAGAGCACTACTCGAGTCAACATTTTTCTCTACTCTTCACTCAAACACTAACAATTCAATTCTTATGAGCGGGAAAACCTCGCAGTGATACCCAATAAGCACGCGTGATCAAGTGCGCGTGAACTTGGTGCAAGTGTATGCAACAAAATATAAATCCTAACTCAACACATTCTAGCATGTCATGCAACGTGCGTGCACGTGCACAACTCGCTCTCTCCCCCAGACTTGATTGAGAACACCTAAAATAAGCAATTCAAACATAAGTAAGAGAGGGGAAGAGTTGACCTATGCTCACAAAAGAGCATGCCAGAAGTGCGGTAATCATAATTTCTTTAAAAATAAATCTCCTTCCACGCGAGAGCATAGCTTCACCTACAATGTTAGCAAAACTGAAATAACAATAGGCAAAAGGATAAAAAAGATAGACGGAACCGGGTGGTTCCCATGGGTTGTCTCCCAAGAAGCCCTTTTGTTTAATATCCTTTAAGGTGGACCAAATACCTGTATTAATCATTATTCAAAAAGCAGAGAATCTAGAGAACAGTTTCACAGACAGAGATCACAGCAGAAGAAAAAGGAACTCAGCTATACGCGCTTTTGTAGTGCACGTCCCCAGTGGCTTGTAGGCTGGAGGTGAAAGCTTTAGGGCCAAAATTGGTATTACCCAATTTTCCCCTAGCCTCTGCCAACTTGCCACTGGAAGCAGTGGAGCGAGCACTACGCTCTCTTCTTTCAAGTTTCAGTTTCTCCACGGTAGGAGAGCGCCAGCGTTGGTAGTCGTCAGATTTTCCCACCTTAGTGGTGGGTGGCGTCACTCCCGTTACCGTGGTGGCAACTGGGTCTGCCCAAAAGACCGTCTGTTTAAAAAGTTTATTACAAAATTTATTGTTAGATAAGAATGGGACATTGTCTCGAGTTAAGTTCAGATGAATGGGTTCAGACACCAGATCTTCCTTCCTTTCCGGGTCACATTCCTTTCTCAAATCTATTTCTTCTTCTTTTCCATGATTGTTTCTCCTCCTTTTCTTTGTCCAACAAAACTATTTTACTAAGAGATTTATCAGAAATACTTGGGGAAAAGCAAGGCAATGTTTCAGTCACAATTTTGGGGCAAGTAGGGATGATAACTTTCCCAGCAGAAAAATCCAAAGTGGCACCGCTCTCTTTCAAGAACGGCACTACCAAGATGGGGATAGAGTTATTCTCCTGGGGTCCCAACACTTGGAAGTCAGCGACCACCACCGTCCCCTCAACCATGATTTCAACATTCTTCACTTCTCCCTCCGACTAAATAATGGTCCCATTAGCGAGCACCAAAGACTTCTGATCATCTGGGTTCATCTCGAGTTGCAGTTTAGCCACGTATTGCAATGCAAGGATGTTGCGGGATGATCCGGAGTCACATAAGGCAGCAGTTTGGAAATTATTAATAGAACAATTGATTACTAATTCATTTGGGTCAACCACATCCGTGTCGGTGAGACTCTTCCCTTGATTTATAGGATTTTTTTCTGTGTTGCTAGGAAGGGTCCCTTGCGACCACTCGGTTAACAATTGAGCCAATTGGCCCAATTGCGTCTCCAAGTTGCGCATGGACGCGGTTTGGTTAACCATGTTAGAGTTCGCGGCATGCATAAACCTTTCCATCATTTCTTCAAGGTTGCTCTTCTTAAGAGTTGGGGCACCTTGATTATAACTCGGTTGAGGAGGCTGCGGTTGGCTACCGGAGGCTTGAGCATCGTATTGATGCAAGCCTCCTTGCCATCGTTGGCCTGGAACATTTTGTTTCCAAGAGAAGTTCGGATGACTTCTCACGCCCGAGTTATAAGTGTTATTGAACTGTGCTCCTTGAGTTTGATCATTAATATGATTAACACTTTCATCAAAAGAAACTTCAGTAGGTTGCTCACCTGTGGGGCACTCATATGCATGATTCCCTGGGTTTCCACAACCTTGACATGAGATCATCATCACTGGGGCAGAAGGGAGGGTAGGCCTCTTAAGCAACATGGTACTTTCGGCAGGTGTACCAGCGTGTTCACCTCAAAAAGACCGCGAGTGTTCCTTGGAGCGTTTCTTCCAGCAGTCCAAAAGGAACTATGAATGGCAGTGTCTTGGACGATCCGTAATGCTTCTTCAGGGGTGTGGTTCATCAAAGTTCCGCCTGCAGCAACATCAATCATGGCCCTGTAGTTAGGTTCAATAACAAAATAAAAATTTTCTACTATGGCCCATGGTTGCAGCTCATGCTGGGGGCATTTCCGGAGAATGTTCATGAACCTCTCCCAAGCTTCTGAGAGAGCCTCCTGATCAAGCTGTTGGAAGGTTTCTATTTCCCTCCGCAAGTTCACAACTTTGTCAACAGGGTGAAACTTTGCCAAGAATTTTTCTTGCAGGGCGTCCCTAGTGGTAGCTGTATCGGCAGGGATCGTGTGGAGCCACGCCTTTGCCTTGTCAAGTAGAGAAAAAGGGAATAGCCTGAGCTTCACCGTCTCGTCAGCCAGTCCTGCATAACGAAATGTTCCACAAATTTCTGCGAATTTAATTAAGTGAAGATGGGGGTCTTCACTTGCTAATCCAGAGAACTGGGCCTGATTGCGGATCATGTTCAGGATGGCCGGCTTTATCTCAAAGTTGTTGTTGGTGATAGCTGGACCAAATCCAGGGTACACACTCCCAACAGTGGGTGTAGTGTAGTCTCTCATAGTCCTAGGTTGTGGCCTAGCCACTTCATTCTCGTCAGCAGCCTGAGCCACGGCCGGTGCATTTCCCACTCCAGGATTAGCCTGATTTCCATTAACATCCACGGTGGCAGCAACACGTAGACATGCCCGCAGAGTATGCTCTATCTCAGGGTCAAATGCTGCACACTCACCGGGATCTCTTTTATGCATACACTTCTTCAACACGAAAGCAGATAATCAGGAAAAAAACAAAAAGACCTTAAAACGGATCTCCAAAGAAAAACAAATCACACACGCTTGCAGTCCCCGGCAATGGCGCCAAAAACTTGATGCGCTATTTCGGCACTGCTAATTAGCAGGCACGAAATGCGATACGACGGCAGTGCACCGGTCGCTCAAGTAATAAAATAGGGAGGGACTCCCCGAATATCTATCTCAAAGGACTGCAAGTTGGGTAGTACGACTTGCTCTAAACAGGAAATCAGTTAAAAGGATTAATAAGTAACAACGGGGGGATTTGATTTGGTTTCCTACGCTATTGCAAAATGAAGAAAGATGCGGGTCAAAACTTCGCTTCGCACGGCGAGATGGGTGCAACGGCCGCGATGCCGGCTTTGGAAGGCACGTGGACGGGAAATCACTATGACGGTTGAGGGACGCACACACCTCTTCTCAAAACATCACCACTAGCAATTACTAGTGGCTTCACCCACAACGTAACTCAGAAAATCACTAGGAACAAGGGGCTATTCATGCCACCACAACATCAGTGCATATGAACGAAAGCAATAATCCTTAAGATTAACTTAACAAGTATTCATACAACACAAAAATGAAGTATAAGCTTTCAAGGTTAGAGAGGACCACAAAGAAGAAGTCACGTCTTGGGTTCACGGCCGGAATGAGAGGTTGTCGGGCTCTCTCCGGACTCGGCCCTCAGATGATGAGCTTGGCTCGAAGGAGGCTGTTACCGCTCCTACGATCTTCAGCGCTTCCTTAGTCTCCTTGGCGAGGAATACTTGAGCTAATGGTGGATGAAGCTTCCTAATGCTCCCGGATGGAAGGATGGAGGTGGAAATCACCGGAAATGGCCTTGATGGTGGAGGAGATGAAGGGGAAGCCTTCAGCCCTCAAGAGCAGCGGGAAGGAAGAGATTTCCCACCCTCTGAATTGCTCCCGATCGTCCTCTGTCGCCCCCCCCCCCCCCCCCCCCCCCCGTTGACTGCCTCGATTCCTGCTTTTTATAGGAAACAGGCTGAAAATTGGTCACGCACGGTCGAACGCACAATCGTACGCAGACCGTGCGATATTAACGGATAAAATATGGCTTGGAGAAGACGCTGCGCCACCCGTGCGATTTGTTTACGTACGACCAACGCCGCCCGTGCGTTCAAAAGCACGGGTAAAATCCGACGCTCTAAAATCACAAAGATACAGGTCGACCGTGTATTTTACTCACGCACGGGCGAATTCGCCCGTGCGTTAAAATGCACGAGTAAACTCCGACGCTCCATTTTCTTCCCAGACACAAACACACGACCGCACGGACCGTGCGTCAAGGAAACGCACGACCGTGCGATATGCACAAAAATTACTTTTGGGGAAATCAGGGCGATCAGGTCACCTGCAAACAAGATATACCAGCTGGGAATACACGTCCAGCACAGAAACACATAAAAGAAGGGAAAGAGAGCACAATGTGCTTACCCCCAACAACAAGGAATGCAATTGCACGCCGAAATGGGCTTAATAGTGCACCTAGCATGGAATAGTATATATAAATGAAAACGTGCCTAAAATGTGATGCAAACACTAGAATATCAGCCCAAATGAGTCCAAATATATATATATATATATATATATATATATATATGAGACTCATCAATATTTACTTAGACTAATTTTTCATTCTTAGAATTTATATTCTACTCATTTTTAGGGGTTAAGATAAATCATTTCCCCAACACAATAGTAGCTGCTAGGTGCATCTACTACTACAAACTCTGCTTGCTTGATCACACCTCCCATTACCACAGTGAGGGTCACCTTCCCCTCCCCTTCTTTCTTTTCCCCCGAGAATCTGTAGAGAGGTCCCTCGGTAGAGAGAAGAAGCTTCCCAGTCTTGAGACCTTCAAATGCTGATTTGAACAAGAGATTCACTGAACTGCCAGTATCAATCTGAATTATATTTATGGTAAAATTTTCTATTACTGCTTTGATTACCACCGCATCATTAAAATGATTTCCCTGAGGGGGTAGATCCTCCTTTCCAAACGCAACCACTTCCGTCCTGGGATCTAAGGTTGAGGCCACTGCTACCTCTGATCTGAAGACCCTCAAAACACTAGACTTCTTCGAGGACTCCAACCCTGACCCCCTCCCCCTCCCCCATGGATGCAAGTCGACTGAACTCTCCTTCGTTGTCAGCATCAACACACTCATTTCCAAAGTGAAGACTACCGAATAGGCTGGCATCTTCTACTTGTTCACACTCCCAACTCACCACAACCACAATTTTAACCTTCTTTTCCTGCTCCTCAACTCTTTTTGCTACTAAATCCTGAAGTTTTTCTTCCTTCAGCAACTTCTCAATCAAGAACCTGAGAGCTCTGCAGTTCTCAATCTGATGACCTCTTTCTTTATGATACTCGCTATATATAGTTGGGATATTATTATACAGCTAGACAACAAGAGGAACCTTAGTGAGGACTAAAACTGAGACCGCCTAGGCTGATACTACGATCTAGGCTCCAACCAAAAGTCCTTTATAGGGACACCTACCCCTCTATTTCTAGACGCGGGAGCCTGCCCCAACGGGTAGATCTCGAAAATACGGGTGCCCAGGATATAAGGAAGCCAGGATGGAGGAAAGGAGTTACCTGAGCCGCCAACAACAGACAAGCCGCAGGTTCTAGACCGTGCGGTCTGACGATCTCAACTAACCTTGACCGCTGAGAGCTTCGAAATTTTACTACTGAGAATGAGGCAGACGATCTGAAAAACTGGAGACCGCCATGACCGCCGAGACCAGGTAAATTTCTGTTGAGCTTTTGAGATCGCGAACTTCAGGGGAAGAATTCACATCATCACTCAATCTCTATCTAACGGTTCCACATTCTGATATTAGTCATGACCTCTAGTTGTTGGTGAATCTCCCCTCATATCTCTTAACACATCGTTATCAAAACCCCCATATTGATAATTTTATTCAACGCACCCCACCCCAAACATTAAGTGTTGAAAATAATTGGTTGATCTACCGATCAATATATGATGTACCCAATGTTCCAGGAATTAATAATTTTGTGTGTGAAGATCAAATGGGGTCTAGATCAAACACCTCACTTTTACTACCCGCAAAACCAAATTGTACTCAAGCATGATACATGTCCTAAAGGGAACTACATGGTCCTCATAGCTAATATATATCCAAATATGATTCCAGAAGTTGTACAAATGATAAGTTACTAATTTTGATCCTTTTTACTTGAATATGATTATGTTTGGGCCTAATAATCAAGCTTCTTAATATTTAGGGGAATCCATCAATTTGTACATGAAGTGTCAACTAGCACGGCCCAAAGGGTCTAATAAAATTTACTGAGTTTTGTTATGACCCAAAACAATGTCCAGCAAATATTCATTATTTTCTTCCTACTAAAATTTCAGAAAATAATTAAATATCCAAGGGTACTATTCTTAATATTGTGAAGGGTCTACTACAATTATTCAAACAAATGCTGTAAAGAAATTTTCCAGGTATTCGTATAACTCTAAAATGAATATCAACACTGTTTGACATTTTTCTAAGAGTATTTTATCATCCAAATTAAATAAATCATATAAGCCCATTATTTCTACTTTGTGAAGGAGCTACTATAAATCATCATGAAATAATTACAATAAAATTATCATGGCATTATGGTGATATAGCAAGTCCTCTGGCTAAGTCTCATAATATTTTAGTTTTATTTGACCAACAATAATAATTACTAAGGAAAATGATAAAAAATCTACTTTATGAAGGAACTATTGTGAATCATCAGAGAATAAATGTGGCAAAATTATCAACGCATTATTATGATCTAAGAAGTCTACTGACCAAGTTTCATAATTTTCTAACTTCATTTGAGCAACAATATTAATTATTCTAAGAAACAAAAAAATTCCAACTTGTGAATGATCAATAGTAAATACTCATCAAATGAATATAATAAAATTTCCAGAGGCTACTAAAGATCTTTAAATAAAATACTACCTAGTATCATAATTTTTCTTATCAATTTGACCATCATTTATATTTAATTAAATGAGACATTAAAATTTCACTTTGTGAAGGAACCACGGTATATAATCATTAATTAAATCTAAATAAATTCCCAGAGACTAATAATGATCTCTAAAGTCCACATATCTAGTTTTATACAATTTTGAGTTCATATGCTCATACACAAGTGTGATAGAATAAGCGAGGGTAACTCAACTAATTACTACTAGTGAGCTATTATATCTTTAAAAATTGCCATAAAATCTATAGAGTGTAATTACACCCTCCAAAGGTGAATCCGAGAGTTTTGTAGAATTTCAGAAAGTTTTGACCCTAAAATTCTCAATTAACCTCAATGTCACAAAATCACATACACCTTAATTTCCTAGTGAATTCAACCCCAAAGTTCACGATTTTCCCTGATATGTAATATCTCATGAAATTAAGTGCTCATTTTAATTATTTTGAGTTGTATTTGACACCCGATCGTACCAGACGATATGCGCCATCCGATTCTGGTGCCCTAAGGTGTTTACGTGTGTGTGTCTATATATATATGCGCGTGTTTCACGGTTGGGGGATCGAATGTTCAGTTACAGTTTTCTGAACTGTCGGTCGTGGGCTCGATGCGATTCCGAGAGCTCCTCGCTTGTGCGACGCCAGTGCAGCGCCGCCCCCTCTTCTGCCTCCTCCTCCTCCACCCCCGAACCACCGTAAGGCCACCTCCTTTCCCGCCGAGTCCTCCCCTAGCCTCTTCAACAACCCATGCCTCTATTCCCTCCCCACCCGTCAGCCCGCTCCCCCCAGGACGTATACCCCGTTGTTTTCCCCTTCCTTTTGACCATTCGTTGACGCATCCCCCCTCCCCCCCCCCCCCCCCCCCCCCCCCCGTGGTTATAGAAACTGCCGCTATTTCCGCCTCCTACGAGTAAGCCCTACCTCACCCATCCCTTTGCAGTCGAACCCCCTTCACTACCTCACAACCCCTCCCCTCAACCATCCCCATGCGGCCAGTCCATCTCCCTCACCGTGCACCCCTACTACAGACGCCTCCCCTCAACTATCCCCTTGCCACCAGTCCATCTCCCTCTCCGTGCGCCTCTACTACAGCCAGCCCCCCTTCACCCCCCCCCCCCCCCCCCCCCCACACACACACACATCACCCAACCCCCACTAGTCCAGATCCCTCGACTAACACCCTCCTCGCCCGTCAACAACCTTAGAAGCCCGCAATCAACCATCCTTTTCCGCCTCCTGCACGTGTAAGTTGTATTTGGAGTTTTTTTCTATTGTTGTTTATTTTGGCACCATATATGTAGTGGATGTTTAATTTATATGTTATTAGTATCTGCGACCGTATGATTTGGCAGAGTTTATTCTGCGCGTGCTTAGAAATAATTGCGCCTCTATCGTTTGAGGAATTGAAACTTGTTTTTCTTAATTATTGTTTGTGACCGGACCTTGCGGTTAGTGCGGTTAGTGCGGTTAGCTTTATCTAACCGCACCTTGCGGTCTGATCGGTTAGCATGTCTAACCGCACATCATCTGCGGTCAAATATCTGTGACCGCCCTGACCGCTGTGGTCAGATATATGTGACCGACCTACCGCCCTTCTCATTCTTGTAGTTTTGTATAGTATTAGGCTCACATCTCTAATTTGTAATCTCTCTCACATCCTCCATTCTGTATAAAGGAGGTCATATCTTTGTAATATTTAGATTTTTTGAAAATAAAAATATTATGTTATTTTCAATTTCCCGCGTGTTATTGATAATTCCTGTTGAGATACTTCTAAGCTCTCACAAGGTATCAGAGGAAACACCGATCTTTCGGTCGTGAACTCTTTGTTTCGTCGCCTGCTCGCCAGCTCGCCGGTTCCTCTCTTAAGCGGATTCGGTTTCCTAACCTCCCGCTTTCCTCTTCTTCTTCTCGACAGTCTGAGCGGTCTCAGTGATAGCATATTATAACTTAAATTATCAATGGAAAATACTAAAATATTTATATAAAAAATATGTATTTTCACATATTAATATATCGTTTTGATTATAATTAGTCTCTCTCTATAAAATACGCTATTGCTGTCTTTATTATTATTTTGCAGGCCTGGAGATTTTTGCACGTCCAAAGTAAAAAGCCCGCTACCAAGATTTGATTCATGAGCTCGCTAAAAATTCAAGTACGTGCATGCGCCATATTTGTCTAGCTGTTGCACGACCATGTTCATGTGAAGTTCATGCAAGCCGCCACCTTACCTCCATTCCCAACCGTGAATTTATTAAAATATATGCAGCCCCGGTCACTTTGATTTTTTATATGAGTGCAACCTGTTTTATTATTTCCCCATGCATGCAATATTAATTCCAAGTGGCTTTATTATTATTATTATTGTTTCAAGTAGCCGGATATTTAAATTATTTCATGCATGCATTATCAAAATCATTTGATTTTGCCTATCAATATTTCAAGCATGCAAGCCGTCCAACCTCCTCCACCCATGCACCTTGCGGCTATTATTATCTCCTCAATGCAATCATTATTGTATACAACCTTTCATTATCTTCACTTAAGCATTTAGCCGTTTATTAATCAATATATGCAGCCCGACCACTTATTATTAACCATCCATGTAGCTGTTGGTTTGAGCTGTGTTGACCAGGTCAACTATTTTATGTGTTTTTATATGTATTTTAATTTGAAAAAGAGGAGAGAGAATGTAGCATTTAATGAGGAGAGAGAGTTATGTTTTTTTTCTTTGCCTATATAAAGGCTTGCTTTGTATAATTTTAGAAGTGTGAAATAGAAAAGCTTTTGGCAGATTAAGAGAGAGAGAGTGTAGAGAGAGAGGGTTGAAAAGACCCTTTGGGTTTTGTTTGTTTCCTGGGAACAGGAAAGTAGTGAGAGATCATTATTCCCGCAGGAATAATTTGTTCTTTTGCAAACTCTCGCAACTGCCATCTCGCCTGTATACATCTCGCCATTAATATCTCGCCAGACCTCTCGACATTTAAGCCCGCCGGAGCAGCAGCCAGCTCGCCAGTCTTGAGCGTGGAGGAGAGGAGCAGCCCACTCGCCGCAGGTGTTCTCGCAGCCAGTCGGAAGGGCTGGGCAGTGGGAGTTCTCGCCGAGAATAGAAGCTCTCGCCGGGTGAAGTGTTCGCAGGTGGTGTTACTCGCCGGTGAAAGGAGTGTTGTGCGGAGTGGGGAACTCGCGTGGAGTTGTGCTCACAAGTAGGTGTGCTCGCGTGAGCTGTGTCTCGCCAAGGAGTGGTGCATCTAGCGGTGAGGTGAGGTGGAGCTCTCAGGAGTGAAGTGTGTTGCGTAGTGGAGATCTCGCGAGTAGTGCGGTGTGCGTGCTCGGCGTGGAGAGTGCTCGGCAAGGAGGTAGTGCTCGCCGAAGGAAGGGAGTGTGTGCGAGTGGTCGTGTGCTTACCAGAGGAGTGTTCGAGAAGAGGTGGACGTGTGCCGAGAGAGGTCGCGCTTCCAACAAGTGGTATCAAAGCGAGGTTTCAAACCTTTGCCGGTGACTCGGAAGGTTTGAGGAGTAGAAGTGATGGAGACGAGCGGAGCCATGCCGGGGCAAGTGTCCAAGTTGACGAAGACCAACTATGGGAACTGGAGCATCCAGATGAAAGTACTACTCGCATCAAAGGAGTTGTGGGATGTAGTGGAGAATGGGTATGAGGAGCGTACTGCCGCAGTAGAGGCGACGTTGACCAACGCGCAGAAGACGGCGTTGAGAGAAGCAAGGAAGGGAGACAAGAAGGCTCTCTTCTTGTTGTATCAAGGGGTCGATGAGGCAACCTTCGAGAAGATCTCAGACGCGAGAACCTCTAAGGAAGCATGAGAGGTGTTGCAACGCTCCATGCAAGGGGTTGAGAAGGCAAAGAAGGTGAAGCTACAGTCCCTCCGTGCGGAGTATGAAGTAACCAAGATGCAAAGCACCGAGAAGGTCGGTGGCTATGTGACTCGTCTGCGGACGCTCACAAATGAGATGAAGAGAAATGGGGAGGCGATCGAAGATGTAAGCTTCATGGAGAAGTTGTTGAGATCTATGGCCAAGAAGTTCCGTCATATAGTGGTGGCGATCGAAGAATCGAAGGACCTCAACTTGATGACCGTGGATGAGCTTGTAGGCTCTTTGCAAGCTCATGAGTACAGGATGCTGCAGGATGATGAAGAAGCAAGTGGCTTGGGAAAAGCACTCCAGACCCAGTTGAACTTTGGGGAAAGTTCAGGAAGAGGAGGCGGCCAGCGTGGCCGAGGTCAACAAGGAAGAGGTAGAGGAAGAAGAGGAGGTAGAAATCAAGGGAGAAACCAGAACTACCAGAAAGAGGGGGAGCAACATCAAGGTGGTTGGCAAGAAGGAAGAGGTAGAGGAAGAGGCCGAGGAAGAGGCCGAGGAGATATGTCCCAGATACAAAGTTACAACTGTAACAAGTATGGGCATATGAGCTACGACTGCTGGAGCCCGAGGAAGAGAGAAGAAGCTAACCACTATGCGGAGGCTAGGAACAATGGGAACAATGCTGGAGGTGGAAACCCGATGATGTTCCTAACCTACCGAGGTGCGGAAGAAGGGAGAAGTGAAGTGTGGTACCTGGACACAGGTGCGAGCAACCACATGTGTGGAGACAGAGAGATGTTCACAAACCTTGAATCCATTGGGGGTGAGGTTAGCTTCGGGGATGCGTCAAAGATCTCCTTGGAAGGAAAGGGTTTGGTGGAGACGAAGCTGAACGGGGAGAGAGTACACCTGAACGATGTGTACTATGTGCCAGGGTTGAAGACCAACATCTTGAGCATTGTGCAGTTAGTGGAGAGAGGCTATTGCGTCCAGATGAAGGATGGGTCTCTGGCAATGAAGAATGGTCAAGGGAAGGAAGTAGTGAAGGTGGAGATGACGGCGAACCGTCTCTTCACACTGAAGATGGATGCTCAAGAGACAACTTGCTCGTGAGAACGGAGGAAGAGGAAGAAGCATGGCTATGGCACCATAGGATGGGCCATTTGGGTTTCACGGGGTTGAAGCTGCTATCTCACTCAAGGATGGTGACAGATCTGCCAATGATCTCACCACCTCAGAAGGTGTGTGAAGCTTGCACGAAGGGGAAGCAGAAGAGGCAGAGTTTTGAAGGAGGGAAGTCCTGGAGAGCAAGGAGGCAGCTTGAACTGGTCCACTCGGACATTGCGGGTCAGTTTGAGACCACCTCAGTGGGCGGAAGCAGATACTATATCACCTTCACTGATGACTTCAGTCGGAAGTGTTGGATGTATTTTCTGAAAGAAAAATCTGAGGCCCTTGACAAGTTCAAGGAGTTCAAGGCTATGGCGGAGAAGGAGAGCGGTCAGGTTCTGAAGGTGCTAAGGACAGATCGGGGTGGGGAGTACACCTCGAGGCTGTTTGATGCTTTCTGCAAGGAGAATGGGATCTCACACCAGCTGACGGCGGCGTACTCACCGCAGCAGAACGAAGTGGCAGAGAGGAAGAACCTCACCATTATGAACATGGCAAGGAGCATGGTGAAGGAGAAAGGGCTACCGAAGAGTTTCTGGGCGGAAGGAGTGAGTGTGCGGTGCATCTACTGAACAGATGCCCCACAAAGAGCGTGAAGTTCATGACGCCGTTTGAAGCGTGGAGTGGCTGGAAGCTAAGCGTGAAGCACCTAAGGGTCTTCGGGTGTGTAGCTCATGCTCACATCCCGGAACAGAGAAGGAAGAAGCTCGACGATAGGAGCGAGAAGTGTATCTTTGTTGGCTACGCTCTGGAGAGCAAGGCTTACAAACTTTACAACCCGGTGACAGAGAAGGTCATAGACTCGAGAGACGTGGTGTTTGAAGAAGGCAGCAACTGGAGCTGGGATGAGAAGACGAGGAGCATGAAGGGAATGTTCTTCGAGGATGAAGATGAAGGTGGTCATGAGGCTGGGGCCGAGGATGGTGGAGTGGAGCCACCATCACCACCGAGCAGGAATTCAGGGGGAGCTTCCACCTCCCACTCAAGAGGGGAAAGCTCAAGTGGAGGAAATTCT
Source organism: Dactylorhiza incarnata (assembly GCA_033032865.1). Classification (NCBI taxonomy): domain Eukaryota; kingdom Viridiplantae; phylum Streptophyta; class Magnoliopsida; order Asparagales; family Orchidaceae; genus Dactylorhiza; species Dactylorhiza incarnata. The sequence continues at coordinate 13,580,631 of JAWHQI010000015.1, forward strand.
GCAGGAGGCAGCGGGAGCCGGAGTGACTCCGAGAGTCCACCACCCAGGATGAAGAGGGTGGGGGAGCTCTATGAGGAGACGGCCCCAATTCATACTAACTATTCATTATATTGCCTCTTAGCAGATTGTGAGCCAAGGTCCTATGAAGAAGCTGCCCAGGAGAAATCTTGGAGGACGGCGATGGATGCCGAGATGGCTTCTATCAAGAAGAACGATACCTGGAGGCTAGTGGATCCACCGGCAGGCCACAAACCCCTCGGGGTGAAGTGGGTCTATAAGGTGAAGAAGAACAAAGATGGAGCTGTGGAGAAGCACAAGGCTAGGCTCGTCGTGAAGGGCTACAGGCAAGTCCAAGGAGTGGACTATGACGAGGTCTATGCCCCAGTGGTGAGGATTGACACCATTCGGTTGATCATCGCATTGGCAGCTCACTATGGGTGGACAATCTTGCAAATGGATGCTGTGGCGGCGTACTTGAATGGCTACTTGGAGGAGGATGTGTACATCGAGCAGCCTCTAGGGTATGTGGTAAAGGGCCAGGAGAGAAAAGTCTGCAAGCTAGACAGAGCCTTGTACGGGCTGAAGCAAGGAGCAAGGGCGTGGAATGGAAGGATAGATGCCTTCCTCCAGAAGCATGGATATGTGAAGTGCCCGTACGAGTATGCCATGTATGTGAAGATAGAGGAGAACTGGGATATCATGGTCTTGTGTCTATAAGTGGAAGACATGATATTCACCGGGAACAACCCAACCATGCTTGAGGAGTTCAAGAGGCTTATGAAGAAGGAGTTCGAAATGACGGACTTGGGAGAGCTGAGTTATTTCCTGGGGGTTGAGGTGAAGAAGGAGGAAGACGGGATCTTCATATCCCAAAAGAAGTATGCTGCTGAGGAAATTCTGAAGAAATTCAGGATGGAGGGTAGCAAGGCTATCTCCACTCCAGCGGACCCATGGACAAAGTTGAGGAAGGACTCTGAGGAGGAAGGTGTGGACCCGACGATGTTCAAGAGCCTAGTCGGGAGTCTAAGGTACTTGACCTTCACTAGGCCAGACATCATGTATGCGGTCGGGGTAGTAAGCAGGTACATGGAGGAGCCCAAGCAGGATCACTTCACCGCAGCGAAGCGAATCCTAAGATATGTGAACGGAACAAGGGACCATGGCCTGAAGTACTCATCAGGAGGAGAGTTGAAGCTAGTCGGCTACTCAGATAGCGACTATTGTGGAGATGTCAATGATCAGAAGAGCACTTCCGGACACTGTTTTCACATGGGGACGGCGGCGTTCTCATGGAGCTCGAAGAAGCAGGCTACTATAGCCTTGTCATCATGCGAAGCAGAGTATATAGCGGCGGCGGCATGCGCCTGCCAAGCCATCTGGCTCAGGAAGCTATTAGAGGAGCTACTTCATGTGCAGGACTGGCCAACGACAATGTTAGTAGATAACATGTCGGTCATCCAGCTCGCGAAGAACCCAGTGCTGCATGGGAGGAGCAAGCATATCGAGACTCGATATCATTTTCTTCGGGAGCAAGTGGAGCTGAAGACGGTCGAAGTAAAATATTGCCCCACCGGAAAGCAGGTCGCAGACATATTCACTAAGGCATTGAGGGCAGACACGTTCGCGAAGCTCAAAGGCAAGCTCGGCATGTGCGGCCAAGCTTGAGGGGGAGTTTGTTGGTTTGAGATGTGTTGACCAGGTCAACTATTTTATGTGTTTTTATATGTATTTTAATTTGAAAAAGAGGAGAGAGAATGTAGTATTTAATGAGGAGAGAGAGTTATGTATATTTTCTTTGCCTATATAAAGGCTTGCTTTGTATAATTTTAGAAGTGTGAAATAGAAAAGCTTTTGGCAGATTAAGAGAGAGAGAGAGAGAGTTTAGAGAGAGAGGGTTGAAAAGACCCTTTGGGTTTTGTTTGTTTCCTGAGAACAGGAAAGTAGTGAGAGATCATTATTCCCGCAGGAATAATTTGTTCTTTTGCAAACTCTCGCAACTGCCATCTCGCCTGTATACATCTCGCCATTAATATCTCGCCGGACCTCTCGACATTTAAGCCCGCCGGAGCAGCAGCCAGCTCGCCAGTCTTGAGCGTGGAGGAGAGGAGCAGCCCACTCACCGCAGGTGTTCTCGCAGCCAGTCGGAAGGGCTGGGCAGTGGGAGTTCTCGCCGAGAATAGAAGCTCTCGCCGGGTGAAGTGTTCGCAGGTGGTGTTACTCGCCGGTGAAAGGAGTGCTGTGCGGAGTGGGGAACTCGCGTGGAGTTGTGCTCACAAGTAGGTGTGCTCGCGTGAGCTGTGTCTCGCCAAGGAGTGGTGCATCTCGCGGTGAGGTGAGGTGGAGCTCGCAGGAATGAAGTGTGTTGCGTAGTGGAGATATCGCGAGTAGTGCGGTGTGCGTGCTCGGCGTGGAGAGTGCTCGGCAAGGAGGTAGTGCTCGCCGAAGGAAGGGAGTGTGTGCGAGTGGTCGTGTGCTTACCGGAGGAGTGTTCGAGAAGAGGTGGACGTGTGCCGAGAGAGGTCGCGCTTCCAACAGTAGCAGCCAATTTTTATTATTACTATTTCAACTCTTCAACTCCTCTTCCCCCCTATGCAGTCGGGTTTATTTCATTTGATGTAGCCGGTCAATACCAAGAGCATACCTTTATTCACGTGATTTATTTATCTATGCAGCTTAATTATTTTTATTCCTGCATGCACCCGTTTTTTCCTATTCATATTCAATGCAATATTATTCTTATGCAGCAGCCGATCCACTTTATTTATTTATCAATGCAGCCTTATTATTATTTTAAATTTAACCTTTCCTCTTTTATCATAATAATCTAATGTATCCAAGCCTTCACGTGGATATCCAATTAAATGCAATCTATTATTTCACCATATATCAAATTATTATTTTTAGGCAACCCTTTCCTCTACCATGCAGCCCGCCAACTTTATGAAGCAACTATTATTCATGTGGATTTATCAAAATTAATGTAGCTTTTTATTATTATAGAGTAACCCTTTCCTCTTCCCCCTAATTCTCTCATCTAGATTCATTCCCTAGAATTAATACTCTTGGGATGGTTCTAGATGATTTTTCATCTATAAAAGGGCAAGGATTCAAAGGAGAGGGGAGAACCAAGCTTAGCATAATATCAACCACCAAGCAAGGAGAGAAATCAAGGATCAACGGATAGTGAGAGCAATTTTGTATGAGAGTTCTTGTTTTTGAGTTTTTTATTTTCTTATCAAATTATTTATGCTTTATATTAGAGTTTTGTATTACTAGTTCTCTTAAAATATTTCTTGTGTTATTGTTGTTCATTTTCTTTTTTAATTATTGTCTTTTTATTTCTTTGAATTAATGAAAATGTTTTCTTATCATTTTATTATTGTCTCCTCCTTCTCTATGGGCAACTAATTCTCTACTTAGTGCTTGATTGATTAGTTTTGGGATGAAGATTTATTTATAATCTATCGTCTCTAATTTTTAAAACAATATTTTGGTTTATTTTCGATTAATTTTGGGTACGAGTTTATATTGCCGGTATATAAATTTCGTGATCCGATTAGCTATCGTCCTATCAACCGAAAGGTTCATGAACACTTAGATTTCTCAGAAATAAAGAGCTTGATATATTTTCTTTGAAAAAAGGGAACGTAAATTCTTTTGGATACATATTCATTTGCAATTTTAATTTATTTCATGTTTAAGAGATTATATTTGAAATATTTTAAAATTAGGCGGTAGTTGTTTCTAGCGAGTGACTATCGTATTCTTCAATCCTCCAATCGAAATGGAATTTTAATAATTAGAACGTATCTTTTATAATCGGATTCCCATGAACACTTAATCAAGTGCTAAGGTTTTTTATCTTGATTTTTCTCTAAAGTAATTTTCAATTTGCAACTTTTAATTTTCTAAAAACAATTCCAATTATCCATCGGTAAATTAATAGGAATTTTGTATGAGTACTAGTAATTGACAGGCCTCGGGCATATAAGACATTTCTCTATACTATATTTCGATAGGTACACTTGCCTATATCGGGATATTAGTTCGGCCGAATTATTATAAAACAAAAAATATCTATCATTCATCCTTCTTAACCGACCGCCTGCTGTCTTGCGATCCTGCGGCTTGTGCAGTCTCCTCTCCCTGACCGCGCGATTTAGTTTCTCTCTATGGGTACTCCGGATGACTATTCTTCTACCCTGACCATGGCACATGTTCTGATCGCCCCCAGCTTCCACTGCTTCAGGAAATCTAGGTACCTCCTCCAAGTTGGCAGGACCAAACTATCCAGATTGGAGTGTCTCCTTCACATTTCTGTTAAGGTCTCAGCGGAAATGTCATCACCTCTCTGATGACCCTCATGCAAGAGGCTCCACTACCTTTGATGATTGGAATACCAGTGATGCTCTAGTTAGAACATGACTTGCAAACAGTCTATCTGATGAATGCCTGAACATCATTAGTCATGATGAGGATGTTAAGGCTGCGTGGACACATCTTGCTGCTCTCTATTCCAAGGGGGATCAGACTTCTCGCATATACACGCACTACAAGAGAGGAGGTCTATCGCCACGATTTTTTGCGGCACTTTTTAAAATATCACCGTAGATTTTAGATTTCACGGCGCTTTTTTGAAAAAAGCGCGGCCAATGGTTAGTAGCAGTTTTGGTGGCATTTTTTTATTAAAGCGCCGCTAAAAAGATTGAATCTAGTGACGCTTTCTTCCTAAAACGCCACTAAAAGGAACATTAATATTATATTATATTCCACGCGTCCATCATTCACTTCCGCTGCTTCTTCCATATGCTTCACATCCGCACTCCAACCCCGACTCCGCTCTAGTTTAGGGTTCGGCGCATGCTCTATTCCTCAATTCCACCGACGATTCTTCATTTTTCTCTGGTTTAGGGTTCTCCGTTCTCTTGTTTAGGGTTCGACGCCGCAGTCCACGCTGACAAGGTCCATCCTTCCCCCTCTCGCCGGCCAAGCTCCATCTCGACGTAGATTTCTTCCGCTCTATCTCGGTATGTACTGAACCCTGCATATTACTCTATCTTTCTCTTCCAACTGCTTAGCTATTTTATATGAACCTATTTTAATTTCCTGTAATGGTTTCACCTGCAATAATGGATCTGACTCTCTTTCTCTCCTAACTACTTAGCAATCGCATATCAAATTTTTTTTGGGATTTTTAGGCAAAGGAGGAAGGCATAGTGGTGATAGATAGATTGTGATGAATTATCGAAAATGAAGATACATGTCGAAGGTTTAGGAGATCCATAATAAAAATAAATTCCAGGAGGAAAATATGTTGTTCTCAGGTTACTGCTATGGTGTATCTATTTTCTTCTTTGTCATTTTCGCATTTTTATTATATGGCAAGGCTAATTTTATTGTGACTCAGGCCAAGTCATGATTGTGTACCAAAAAAATAAAAATAAAAAAGGTAAACTTCATTCTTCTCGTTCCTTGTCTAACATTTGTGTTGGTGTCTCATAACATATCAATACCAGGTGTTGTCATATTCATCCCAGATCATTTCTAAGGCTTCAGGCTGCACTTGATTTATTGCAAATCTTTCAAGTATACTTATGAGAAGGAGACTGTTAATTATATAATTGTTGTTGTTTGGATTTCCTAATTACTTTGGCCCATACTTTTAGTTACCATTTTTATTTGCTTTATCTAAGTCAGGGTTTAGTGTTTGGGCTAGCAGCCGATGTCTTTGACTGTGTTCATATTATATTGAATTTTACTAAGTATTAATAGTAGTACTAGACCTTAACATCTTCACTACTTAGCTTTTCATTTCTTTATGCACAATGATATAATTCAGTTGTGAGAATAGGAGAAATGCAATTTTTTTAAAAGTGACACGGTATTTGCGGCGCTTTAAAAAAAAAGTTGCAATTATTTGTGGCGTTTTTAAAAAAGCGTTGCGGTAGCCAAGAAACATTCGCGACGCTTTTATTGGAAAACGTCGCTAATTCCTGAAGGCTACTGCGACGCTTTTCTAAAAAGCACCGCAAAGCTCTACCGCGACGGTCGCAACGACGACGCTTTAGCGGCGCATTTTAATGCGCCACGAAAGCTTCTGCGACGCTTAAAAAGCGTCGCGGAAAGCCTGAAAAATGTTGTCGTAGATAAATTTTGTTGTAGTGACGTTATATGCCGATCTTTTTGCTCGCCCTCCATGACTCCTGATGCTACTTATCAGGAGGTGCACGCTCTTGGTGCTAAACTTCTTCAACATTGCCCCTTCTCCGCTGATCTTATCGAGCAACACAAACACTTCTAGGAACTCTTGGTGGTGTGTTACCTTTTTCGCCTCCTAGAGTCTTATGACATGATCCGACAACAAATTCTAGGAGAAGCTGACTATCCCTCCCTTACTGCTACCGCTGCTTGCATCTCCGCTGTCACCACACTTCTTCAGCGTCCTCTACTTGCCTCCCCACCTCCTTCAGACACCATTTCTCATTCGACACATCGAAGCAACACTAATGGCCATGGAGATCACTTTGGGCGAGGTCTGTCCCGATACCTCCTCTCTCATTGCGGCAAGACAGGACATTATGTGGATCGTTGCTTGGCCAAGCATCCTTATCTTTGCCTTCCAGTGAGTGACACAACCTTTTCGGTCACCAAGAAGTCGGCCTCTCTTGCCACCACTTCAGGTAGTGCCCATATAGTCACAAGGGCCTGGTAAGTGGCTCATTGACTCTGGTGCTACTAATCATATGACAAGAAATCATCTTCTTTTCTCTCATCTGGACAAACATAATTGGTCACCTCCATTTTTGATTGCGGATAGTTCTCCATCTCCTCTGTGCGGGACTGGTATAGTCCAAGTCACTTCATCTCGTCAACTAGAGGACACTCTCTACGTACCAACTTTTCCATGCAACTTGATCTCGATTACCTCTCTACGCAAACAACTAAACTGTTCAGTAACATTCACTTTTACTAGCTTTTTTAAGGATCCTCACTCCAAGGAAACGATTGCTACCGGGATTGAAAGCGACGACCTCTTCTTCCTCGATAATGTATCTGCCCTCTCTGCATCCACCTCTCTTCTATAGTGACATCTTCGTCTTGGTCATCCTCCTCCTTGCCTTCTCTACTAGATCCTACCAGACCTGTTAAAGGAAGACTCCTCTCTCAACTGTGAAGCCTGCCAACTTGAAAAACACCACTGCTCCTTTTATCCAGCAAAATAAGGATGTGGATCTTCTCATCCATTTGAACTTATTTACCCAGACATCTGGTGTCCCTCTCCTACCAAACCTGTTGGAAGGGGTAGTCTGTATTTTATTACTTTTATTGATGACTTCTCTCAATGTACCTGGACGTATCTTTTATAAGAACGTTCTGATCTATTCTCCGTATTAACCTCTTTTATAATAAAATTAGCACACACTTTGGTGCGTCAATTAAAGTTATTCGTACCAATAATGCTAAAGTGTATCTTAGTAATCAATTTTCAAAATTCTATATGCATCATGGCATTATCCATCAGACCAGCTGTACGTGTACTTCCCAACAAAATGGGGTGGCTGAACGTAAGAATCAACATCTCCTTGACGTTGCCTGTACTCTTCTCACTCAGATGAATGTTCCTCGCTCATATTTGGGTCATGCCATCATCATCTCTTGCTATCTCATCAACCGAATTCCCTCTACGGTCCTCCAAGGCCAAGCCCCCTTCTCCATCCTATACCTAGGTGCCACACCATTTCCTTTAACCCCTCGAGTTTTCGGCTGTGCGACATTTTTCGACTCTCCTTCAGTTGGTTGATATAAACTCTCCCCGCGCTCCATTAAATGCATCTTTCTTAGATACTCTCCCACTCAAAAAGGATATCGATGTTATGACCCTCATCTCCAGAAACATGTCTCCGTTGATGTCACATTTTTTAAAAACACTCCTTGTGTAACATCCCAGAAACAAATAGACCCCTAGAATGACTTTTGCTATGACAATGAGATAGGTTAGCCAAAAACAACCTTAGGAACCTAAGTGACTAGGTGAATAACCCTTGGTTTGTAAATAACAACTTTTGAGTCACCTTTCTAGGGTTTGCCCAATAGGCCTTTGAAAGATGTGTTGAAATCACCAGGACTCCCCAAATGATTTAAGGAGTCCCTTGGGTCACCAAGGACCATTTAGAATCAACACAAGTGGCCAAATTGACCAAAACCCATTTTGGTCTGCAAATAGCAATTTTTGGTAACTAGCTTAGGGTTGACAAAATTAACCCCCAAATGACTACATGAATCCACCATGATACCTTAGAGAGTCTTTTGGGTCACTAAGGACCCATTGGGGTCAACCTATATTGGTCATTTTGACCAAAGTCAACTCTAGCTTAAAATATGTCAACCATCCCTATTAAGGGTCAATTAGGATTCAAATGGTCAAATTGATCAGACCCAAACTCTCGAAACCACTAAGGGAGGCGATTAGGTCATTATTGACTAATTTGGTTCAATAAAATTCATGAAATTCGCTGAATTAAACATGGGTCAACACTAACCCAAGTTAGCCCAAATTGACCTAAATAGGTCAAGTGAACTCAAATCCATTTTTCAAGGGCTAAATCCTCCAACCGAGGCCCACACTACATCCCAAGGACACATTGACATTGCTTGCCCTCAGGAACTCACATGCAAGAACATGCAAAGGGGGTAGAAGGGGAAATTCACCCTTTTTGAATTAAGAATTGCATGGAAACATGGAGATCTCTCCATGTGGCACTCAATACCCCTTCATGCAACTCCTCTGAGCTTAGAAATGAATTCCCATAACTTTTCCAGAAGCCTTGCATGTCATCTGATTGGCCACCATTGCAGGTGGAGCTTGGCCAAACCCCTTATTATGGCAACTGCTTAAATCCTCTCCCCCACCTCAAATCAACCCTACCATTAGCTTTAGAAGGCCCTGAGGAGTCGGACTGGAGTTTACAGAGGAGGAAATGATGGAGGATTGTTGGATCAAGCATGGTCGTCAGAGAGAATCGCCACCATGGCAAGCCTGGGTTTCCCTAAACCTCAAGCCCAATCAAAGCAAGTTACCTTTCCCTCTCCATCTGTGATAGCTCCCCCTTCCTTCCTTTTTCAAAACCAAAGAAGAAATGGTGATCCACCATTTCGGATTTTCCTTGTTCAAGCTTGAAAAATGAAAATGGCTCGAGGGCAACTCCGGCCACCTCCGACCGAGTTCTCACCGCCGGTCGATAGCCCTACCTCGGACGGAGGTGGTGGCTTAGGGGATTGGCCATAAACCACCGGTGGTGGCCGGAATCCATGGCCGAAAAAGCTCCATAAATTTTGCGTTTTGCTATTTTTTTTGGACAGGGACGATGAACAGTGAATTTAATAAATGTTATACAGTTTATCAAAATCTGTTACAAATGATCTCAGATCTTCAATTAAATATTTAGTCCCCTTAGGCCTAGAATCAAAAGAAGTGACCAACATGAAAATTGTAGGCCTTGGTCTTAACTTTAATTTGCAACTAATTTCATGTCAATAGAATCACTGTAGCTCCCTTAGCATCATGTTTGGTGAGACTGGTCTTAGAGTAGATCAGAAATTAAAATGGTAATATCTCTCAAATGTAACTCCAATGATAATGAAATTTGGACCATGCATGTATGTCCGCTAGGAATACCTTGTGTCAAAAATTCAGATTTTTAGGAGACTATTTTTCTATAGTTTTACCCATTATTTGATTTATCAAATTAATGTGATTTAGGGTGCTAGACACATCAAGTTGACCCCAAATTTTGGTAGTACCCTTGTCATGTCATCAATTAACGCTGGTGAAAATTTGGGAGCAAATGGACTAATGAATGTTGGGTAATTACACTTGCATGTCTTTACTTAAAATGTGTTATGGTGTGCCAATAGCCAAAAGGGTGAATTTGGGTATTCAACTCATATGGCTAATTGTTGGCCCTTAAAATTTTGTCCACACCCTCCTTATGGTATAACATACTACACCAGAGAAACTTTGGGTTTATGGGATCAAAATTATTAGGTATATCACTAAAATGAGTTAGGTCACACTCCTTAATTTATGAAATAAATATGATGAAAAATCTCTGGAAAATTATGAAAACAAGGACTTAATGTTTTTAGGTCATTCTTGGGCTATGCTGATTTTCTCATAATTTTTAGGGATCATGAGATGATACTTGATGTGTAAAACCCTAATTGCACACCTTTTATATTAAATGGAAAAAAGGAGTATAACATTACTGGAAAATTATGAAAACTAGGAGTTAATGTTTTTAGGTCATTATAGTGCTAAGTTGATTTTCTCAGAATTTTTAGAGACATTTAGATGGTACTTGATGTGTAAAACCCTAATTGCACACCTTTTATATTAAATGGAAAATAATAGTATAACTTCACTGGAAAATTATGAAAACTAGGAGTTAATGTTTTTAGGTCATTATGGTGCTATGTTGATTTTCTCAGAGATTTTAGAGATCATTAGATGGTACTTGATGTGTAAAACCCTAATTGCACACCTTTTATATTAAATGGAAAATAGGAGTATAACATCACTGGAAAATCATGAAAACTAGGAATTGATGTTTTGAAGTCATTATTGGGCTATGTTGATTTTCTCAGAAATTATAGAGATCATGAGATAATACTTGATATGTTAAGCCCTATTTGCTCATCGTTTATATTAAATAGAAATTATGGTAATAAACTTACTAGAAAATTATGTAACCTTGGATGTGATGTTTTTATATCAGTATGATGTTATAGTAGCTTTCTTAGAATTTTAGGGAGACCTGAACCAGTACTTGATATGTTAAGCCCTATTTTCTCATCCTTTATATTAAATAGAAGCTATGGTTATAAATTTACTGGAAAATCACGAAACCTTGGATGTGATGTTTTTATATCGAAATTATGCTATAGTAATTTTCTTAGAATTTTTGGGAGACCTGAACTAGTATTTGATGAGTAAAATCCTCTTTTCACATCCTCTATATTAAATGGAGATCCTGCTTATAAATCTACTGGATAATTATGAAACTTAGGATTCGATGCTTTTAGACCATTATGATGCTGTAGTAATTTTATCAGCAAGATTTAGCTTACTGTTAGAGTACTTCCTTTATAATTTAGCTTAATATAATTGAGTAATGAATTTTAAATGCAAGCCAAATCTAATAGAAATATGTCAAAACTCTGGTCAACCCCTAATTTACTCATTATGAACCTAAGGTAAAAACATGGAACTCATTTGGACATGATAGGGTCAAGATTGCATCATAGGAGCCAACCCTAGTTCAATCCCTTCTTGGTCTGCGGATAGTAGGAACTGAAGTATTTGATTTAGACCCCAATTGATCCCCACATACTCAAGAATTAATCCCTGGAACATTGGGTGCATCATAGAGACCGACTAGAGGGCAATTTGATTGGTGATAACACATAATGTAAGGTTGGGGTGCGTTTAGTAATTCAACAATTCGAGGTATACAACGAGATGAGGAGGGGACAGAGACATGATAAGTAAGGGGTGATGGTATAAGGCTAGAGACCATTGGTTGTAGTTAAGAGATAACACGATGAGATAGCCGGCCACTAGGAGAGGAAGAGTTTCGATGCTCAATTGAACACCGACACTCGTTCAGTCCGAGTCAAATGTTAATCCACCATAGGATTTGGAGTAATTGGAGAGCAAAATGGTACATAAGAGTGGGTAGTCACCAATAAGAGTAAATATCCTGGAAAGGGGAATTTGGGCTTCAGCCACCATCACATTCCATAGTACCATTGCGAGCCCTTCACCGGGTAATCCACGGGAAGTCTAGGATTCACCCCAAGCTTTTAAGATCAATTAACAATAGATAAAAGTAGTAAAATAGGAGAACTTGAAATATAATTCCCCTCCCAAATTTGGGATGAAATGAAATAATAAAGGACCAGGATAGTCCTGCGAGCGGTAGGCTCGAGATATAAGTAAGGACTAGGATAGTCCTGCGAGCGGCAGGCTCGAGATATAAGGAAAGGACAAGGATAGTCCTGCGAGCGGTAGGCTCGAGATATAAGGAAGGACTAGGATAGTCCTGCGAGCGTTAGGCTTGAGATATCAGGAATGACTAGGATAGTCCTGCGAGCGGTTGACTTGATTTTTATAAATGTGTAGTAAAATAGGAGGACTTGAAATATAAGTCCCCTCCCAAATTTGGGATGGAATGAAATAAGGACTAGGATTGTTCTGCGAGCGATAGGCTCGAGATATAAGGAAGGACTAGGATAGTCCTGTGAGCGGTTGACTCGATTTTTAAAAATGTTGGTTTATAATTACGAGCTGAAGGCTCAGTGGTAAGAGATAATACATATTTGCATGTGCATAAGATGTGGTGGGTCTTCGGTTCTGGCTTAGTCGTCACACCGATAACAGTTCGTTGACTCGACAGTGCTAGTGGTTTAATTAGGGGCTAGGTTGTTTTACTGCGCGTCCGACGGGACAGATTCCCTAAACCCTGCTTGGCCAAATCGAGTAGAGTACGCAGGAGCTCGTGAGTACCGGGTACCGGTATCACAGCATAAATTAGGGCCTAGGTCTCGTAGTGTGACTTACCCACCTAGGTGAGGAGACGCCCGCTCCTCTGCTACCATTTGACCACGATGGGAGGTGCTCGAGAGGTTAGCTACCTCCGAAAAGTGGGAACTAAAGGTCTATACGTACAAAGTCGTGTGCGTGAGTTGCACCATTACATTGCATTGCATATCATAGCGTATCATTCTTGCATAAAATAGAGACTTCATCGTATAAATTAGTATGAGCTCTTTTATACGATACGTTTACCTTAGTGCCAGATCCCTTAGCTTATGTGATTTTGTTTGTGTATATAAGTTGAGGTTACATTTATAGCTACTCTTTATTTATTATACCTGCTTCTTTTACTTGTATTGTCTTTTATTTATTGCTGATATATTTTACTCTGCTAGCATAGAATTGTTACCATTAATTGTTTAGAATTTATATACACTGCTAGTCTAGCCACATGTCACATGCTTGATTCATTACCCCTTGATGTACTCCGCTTCCTCCTCCCGCACGGTGCCTAGGAGTCGTGGGTGGAGGAGGTGAAGAATATGCTGAGTCTTATAGACTGACGGTCGGTGGACCTCATTTTAGGTATGGTGTGTCAGAATAGCAGGACCCCATTCAGGAGACAGGTCAGGAGGACGGGATGAAGCATTGCAACCACTACCCATTGTTGCAGTAGCAGCTACAAACACGTGATGATAAGAGTTCGATAGCTTTTGCATAGATGTAGAGTGAGAGATTTGTCTACCTTATTTTGGTATGTACCGGGCATAAGCCCTTACTCTCTTACTCTTTCTTTTGTACTCATTGATGTACTTGTATTCTATTTTGAAATATACAGATATGTGTTATTGTGGACTTGGTGCATTTTTATTTATCTATATTCTTATCTCTTGTTGGCTTGTTGATCGTTCATGCCGGCAGTATCGGCGTCTTACGTAGGCGGCTAACTCGGGTGTTAGCGTCACCGTAAGGCGGCGGTTCTGGGCATAAGATCCTGAAGCTCTCCAGGTGCGGGAGAGGGATCTTACACCTTGCTTCTCGCAAGACCCTACACCCAAACAAATTGATAATAACCCTACTCTACCTATTGTTTCTTCCCTTCCACCTGAGCTCTCTCAACCTTCTCTTACCACACCACCCTCATCCTCTCCATCTCCTGCCACCCCTTCTCCACCTCCGAGGCCATCTTTGCCAGTTCCCAGGCCAGCACTCTCTTCATCGGACGGATCTGATACAGATGACATGTCAGACCTTGATCTTCCAATTACTCTTCGCAAGGGCGCTCGAATGTGTACTCAGCTTTCCATTCATGATGTAGCCTCGTATGCTCGGCTGAATCCTTCTTGCAGGGATTTTGCTCTATCCCTCTCTACCACTATCATTCCGATCGCTTACCGAGAAGCTCTTACCATACCACAATGGAAGGCTGCTATGGATGAAGAAAGGACTATCTTGATTGAAAGGGGTACTTGGATTATTGTCCCTACTCCTTTTAGAGCAGATGTTGGATGTCGATGGGTTTTTGTTGAATTTTTGAAGTGGAAGAGGAAGTTGCTGGGCGGTCTGAAGAAGTCGGACCACTGAGACTGCACAGTCTACGTGGGATCTCTGGCTTTATTATCTTGTGCGACATGTTGTCCAAGTAATGGTGATCGGGTGGTCTGCCTTATTGAGACTGCACATGATCTAGATGGGCGGTTATTGCACCTCTTTTGGGTGTTGATAACATCCGTCTGTTTGCCTATAAATAGAGGTGCAGGGCCCATCATTCATAATCGAGAACTGTAAGAACTAGAGCTTGGGTTGTTTGTGCCAGTCTCATTTTTGAGGTCGTGCGGTCTTGAAGTTTGTGTTGACCGGTTGTTGTGTTCGCAGGTTAGCGGCCAACATTCAGCAGTCTTCTTCCTTCCCAGCTTTGAATAACCAATTCGCTAGCTGTCTCCTCTGGGCGATCTGAGTTGTAGTTCTTGGGCTGTTCGCGGCAAGCTCAGTGATCAGGCGACCTAGTGGTCAGGCGATCTAGAGTTGCAGTCAGTCAACAGTTCTTGCAGTTCTTGTCCTCTGTTTGTGGGAAGCTTCTGTGATTATGCGATCGTGCGGTCAGGCAATCAAGAAGTGCGGACATGTTGTTCTTTTAATGGTTCAATAAGTTAGCAACTCGCGTGGTCTGAGTTGGCGGTCTGGCAGGTAGCAGGTTGGCGACCTGTGCTGTTCACGCTATCTCAGTGGTGCATGCAGTTTGACCTTTTTTCAGTGGTCGCTGGCGGTCTCTGTTATTACTGATCGCTAGTTTTGTTTGTCTTTCTTGTTCTCCCTTTTTTCTGATAAATCATGTCTCGCCATGTATACCTCGCACTGTAAATAGATAGTTTATATTCAAGATTGTTTTGCTCTTCTATTGTTGCTGGTTACTTAGCTTGGTATGGTTGTAGTGTTCCTGCGCCTGATTCCCACTTCTAAGTTTCTTCTTGGTATCTGAGATGAAATTTGATAAGTAGTATTTTTATAACTTTTTAATAAAAAATTTTGTAAATATTTAATTTGTATTTTCCCTTTTTATGTCATTTCTAGGTCATAAGTGTTTATTTTGAAATTCTGTTTCTAATTTAGCTTAATTTCAATTTTTGCAGAATTTTGGGACAAATTGGAGAAATTGACAAGTACACGCCCTCAGTCACGCCCGTGACCAAGGGCATGTAACCTAAAGATTAGTACAGAGTCGATGCCGCGCCAATTGAGCTAGTCCACAGCGAGTCACGCCCTCGGTCACGCCCGTGACTAGGGGCGTGTAATATTAGAATCTTCCCAGCTGGCTGCTGACGAGACGTGGAGATGCTATCGAGAAGTCAACCTAAGTCACGCCCGTGACCCATATGTCACGGTCGTGTCTTGCCCGCGTGATCTCTGCTTCGCCGCCGCGCCAAATTCCAGCCCACGCTGCATTTAATGAAGCCGTCCAATGTCACGCCCGTGACCAAAATTACAGGGGCGTGTAATGTCCACTTTTCGCCGCGCCGTCCAGAAAGCCCACGCCGCTGTCGGATCCGATGTGAATAGTGTAGTCACGCCCTAGGTCACGCCCGTGACCGAGGGCGTGTAACTTGAAATTTTCGCCTATAAATTCAGAGGCTCTCCTTGCGTCCAGGGTTCAGAATTTTGGAGATGGGGAGGTGCTGTTAGAGCTGAGAGTGAGTTTTTCAAGTTAATGTTCATGTTTCTTAAGGCTTTCATGTTCTCTTCCCTTTCAATTCATGCAATGTTTTAATGTAACTTTCATGTACTAGTTTTCTTAAGCTTGTAACCTTCATTTTCCTTAGCTTTGCACTCTTTAATTAAGGCTTGTAATAGTTTTTGATTTTCAATAAAAAAATAGTTTCCTCTTTCATGCTCTCTTTCTCCTTAAGTAATTTCTTCCTTTTCATGCAATGTCAATCTTTCTCTCCTTAGTAATGTCTTTTTTATGCAATGTCAATTTCTCTTTCCTTTCATGCAATGTTTAATCTTTTCATTTAACTTGCAATTAGTTTTTTAGCTAAGTAATCAAAACCTCAAATTTCCGTCGATAAGATAATGGTGATTTTCCTCGAAGTAGAAGTAATCAATGCGCCCCGTGGAATACGACCTTGATATTCCTAAATATCCTATATTATAGACGACAAGGTACACTTGCCTTAATCGAATATAGTTTTGGAGAATTTAACCTTCGCTTAATTTCAAAACCGCAAAATCTATATCAAGTTTTTGGCGCCGTTGCTGGGGACTTTGCGTAGATATTTTGAAAAGAGGTTAGCTATTAATTTTATCATGTTCCTTTTTATTTATTTTTTGCTTTTTCTAAATCTCAAAAAGAAAAAAATTTAGTTTTTCTTCTTCATTTCTTCTCTTTTTAGTGTATGACCCGAGGTAGCACTTCGATTCTTCCTTTTGATCCGGAGATCGAGCGAACCCTTTTGAAGCACCGCCGTTCTCATGATCAGGGAAATCAAGTAGAATCTGAAGAGTCGATTGGGGACACTAATACAACGAATATGGATCATAATCTTAATCCTCCTAATCTTAACGAGCCAAATCCTGATGAGGACGCGCAACTGACCATGTCCTATTATGCGCGGCCGAATTTGGAAGGCACACAATCGAGTATTGTTCGCCCCACGGTGGCGAACAATAATTTTGAGATCAAGTCCAGCATCATGCAAATGGTGCAACAATCGGTGACCTTTGATGGTCAACCGGACGAGGATCCAAATTCACATATTTCTTACTTTCTTGAAATTTGCGACACTTTTAAGATCAATGACGTCACCGATGACGCCATTCGATTACGTCTTTTTCCTTTTTCTTTGCGGTCTAAGGCCAAGCAGTGGTTGGGCTCCCTACCTAGGGGATCCATCACTACATGGGCCGAAATGGCGGAAAAATTTCTCAATAAATATTTCCCGCCTTCAAAGACCGCTAAATTGCGCACGGATATTGCGTCGTTCATGCAAATCGACTCGGAGACTCTCTATGACACATGAGAGCGCTTCAAGGAGCTTTTGCGTCGATGCCCTCACCACGCACTTGCCACTTGGCAACAAGTGCAAATATTTTATAATGGCTTAAATCTCCAAACGAGGCAAATGATTGATGCGGCCGCCGGGGGGACATTAAATAATAAAACCCCGGTCGCCGCTCAAGAGCTTTTCGAAGAGATGGCCACGAATGCGTATCAATGGAACATGCCCCGAGCGCAGCCTAATAAGTCGGCCGGAATTTTTGAAATAGACGCAAACGCGAATTTGGCTTTACAAGTTGAGCGCTTAACAAAGCAAGTGGCGGAGATGTCTGCTTCCTCCGCCACTCCTCCTTGGGCTAATAACATTTTAATTGAAGAACAGGTTGACTACATGGGAAATCCGCCTCGGACTTCCTATAACCCCAACACCGCTCCGTATAACAACACATACAATGCGGGTTATAGGAATCATCCGAATTTCTCGTGGAGCAATTAAGAAAATGCTCAGCGTCCTATGAATTTAAATCAACCTCCCCCTAATCAACTTCTTAACTTAGCTCCGCCTCCAAATTTGATTTCTCAAAATTTTAATCCACCCGGTTTTCCACCGCAACAATAAAAACTCTCTCCGCTTGAAGAGGTTTTTGCAAAATATGTTGCTACAAATGAAACGAACATCCGGAACCTTACCGGATCGATCAAAAATTTAGAGAATCAAGTGGGCCAACTCGCAAAGATGATTTCTGAGCGTCAACAAGGAGCACTACCGGGGAATACCGAGCAAAATCCAAAGGAGAGCGCGCACGCGATTACACTCCGAAGCGGGAAGGAGGTGGTTCAAAAATAGGACGAACCCAAGGTAATTTCCTCTCCTCCTACTTTTAATTCATCTTCGAATTTGCCCGCTACGATAGCTTCGCACACTTCTATTTTAAATCCGCGCGCTCCTACTTCTAATATTCCGTATCCATCTAAATTTAAAAATGAAAGCGCCGAAAAAAATTATAAAAAATTTTTAGATGTTTTAAAACAAATTCATATTAATGCACCTTTCTGCGAGGCTATCTCTCAAATGCCTAAATATGCGAAATATCTTAAGGAGTTGCTCTTCAATAAGAAAAAGTTAGAAGATATTTCACATATTTCTTTGAACGCAGAATGCTCCGCGGTTGTACTCAACAAATTGCCTAAAAAACCAAATGACCCGGGACGGTTTTCCATCCCATGTCTATTTGGCAATTCGTTAGTAAAACACGCCTTAGCGGATCTTGGAGCAAGCATCAACCTTATGCCATTTTCTTTGTTCAAAAAGCTAGGTCTAGGAAATTCAAGGTCCACTCGAATGAGTATTCAATTAGCGGATCGTTCTTTAAAATATCCGATAGGAATAGTGGAGGACGTGCTCGTCAAGGTTGACAAATTCATCTTCCCGGTGGATTTTGTCATTCTTGACATCGAAGAGGATGCCGAAGTACTTCTCATTCTCGGCCGCCCCTTCCTTGCCACCTCCCGCGCTATTATAGACGTAAGTAACGGAAAGCTCCTCCTACGGGTTGGAGACGATGAAGTTACTTTCGGCATAAATTCCTTGATGCGGAACACACTAGAAAATGACGATTTGTGTTTTTACTTGGAAGAGTGTTGTGAGTTCGATTCATCCCTCGAGTTAGTTCCATCGGCAAGTAGTGATTCCGAACCCGTAGAGCTCTTTTATGATGATGAAGAAGTTTCTCACCCCACACCACCCGAACTATTACTTTTAGAAAAATTAAAAATCAAGACATCTTATGAAGAACCACCCGTATTAGAGTTTAAACAACTCCCCCCTCACCTTAAATATTTGTTTTTGGAAAAAGAGTCTAAGCTACCCGTCATCTTTTCATCCGATCTTAGCAACTCAGAAATTTTTGAGTTGACTATAGTCTTAAGAAAGCACCGCCACGCAATTGCGTGGCAATTATCGGATATTAAGGGTATAAACCCATCTTTCTGCACTCATAAGATCTTTCTTGAAGAAAATTCCCGCAACTCAATCCAGCCTCAACGACGACTAAACCCGAACATGAAAGAAGTCGTTAAGGCCGAAGTTATAAAACTTCTGGACGCGGGAATCATCTACCCGATATCAGATAGTACTTGGGTTAGCCCAGTACAAGTCATGCTAAAGAAAGGTGGTGTCACAGTAGTTGCGCACGAAAATAACGAATTGATCCCAACCCGTACTGTTATGGGTTGGCGGATGTGCATCGACTTTCGAAAACTAAATGATGCCACCCGTAAGGATCACTTCCCTCTACCATTTATCGAACAAATTTTAGAGCGCCTCTCGGGTCACTCCTACTACTGTTTTCTCAATGGTTTGTCGGGATACTTCCAAATCCCGATTTCGCCCGACGACCAAGAGAAAACCACTTTCACTTGTCCCTTTGGCACCTTTGCTTATCGAAGGATGCCATTCGGTCTTTGTAATGCGCCAGCTACATTCCAAAGATGTATGCTGGCAATATTTGACGAGTTAGTAGAGGAGGTGATGGAAGTATTTATGGATGACTTCTCCGTATACGGAAGTTCATTTGAAAACTGTTTAAAAAATCTCGAGCGCGTGTTGCAGCGATGTGAGGAAACGAATTTAGCGCTTAATTGGGAAAAATGCCATTTTATGGTCAAGGAAGGACTAGTCCTTGACCATAAAATTTTGGGCAAGGGGATCGAGGTCGATAGGGCCAAGATCGAAGTAATTGAAAAGCTCCCCCCTCCAACAAACGTAAAAGCTATTAGGAGTTTCCTAGGCCACGCAGAGTTCTATCAGCGCTTTATACAAAATTTTTCCAAAATCACAAAGCAGATAACCCATCTTCTCGAGAAAGAATCATCTATTCTTTTTAAGATGAATGCCATTTAGCCTTTCAACTTATCAAAGAGAAACTTATAAACTCCCCGATTCTAGTCGCCCCAGATTGGTCGCTCCCTTTTGAAATCATGTGCGACGCGAGTGATATTGCGGTTGGTGCCATTTTAGGCCAACAGGTGAGTAAGTATTTTCACCTGATCTATTATGCGAGCAAAACACTCACGTCGGCACAAGCAAACTACACCACGACTGAGAAGGAACTTCTAGCAATCGTTTTCTCCTTTGATAAGTTTAGGTCGTATATCACTCTCTCAAAAGTTATCGTCTTCACAGATCACTCCGCGCTTAGGTATCTCTTGAGTAAATTGGACGCCAAGCCTCGTCTTTTGCGATGGATCCTCCTCTTGCAGGAGTTTGCCTTAGAGATCGGGGATAAAAGAGGAGCCAAAAACTTGGCGGCCGATCACCTTTCTCGTTTAGAAAATCCCTCCTCGGAAGCATTAATAGAGGCCGACATTAACGATAAATTTCCCGAAGAGCGCCTCCTAGCTCTCGAAAATATTAATTCATCTTCTACCCCCTGGTTTGCGGATTTGGCTAACTATTTAGTAGCCCGGGTCCTGCCAAAAGAATTCTCGAGTCAGCAAAAGAAGAAATTCTTTTCTGATTTAAATAATTACTTCTGGGAGGACCCCTTTTTATTCCGTGTATGCGCAGACCAGGTTGTGAGAAGATGTGTTTCAAGTGAGGAAGGCCTTAAAATTTTACGTCATTGTCATGAGGGACCCACCGGTGGTCATTATCATTCGAACCGAACCGCAAGGAAGGCGCTGGAGGCGGGCTTTTATTGGCCCACGCTCTTCAAAGATGCTCACACCCTTGTGAGTACTTGCGACAGCTGCCAGCGGTCGGGGAACATCTCTCGCCGGGATGAGATGCCCCAAAATATTTTCTTAGAATGCAAAATTTTCGACCTTTGGGGTATCGATTTTGTTGGTCCTCTCTCTCCCTCGTTTTCCAATAAATATATTCTAGTGGCGGTCGACTACGTATCGAGGTGGACGGAACCGCAAGCTCTCCCTACCAACGATGCGCGAGTCATCATTAATTTCTTAAAAAAGTTATTTTCTCGATTTGGCACGGCGCGCTCTATTGTGAGTGATCGGGGCACCCATTTTTGCAATAGTCAATTTACAAAAATTTTAGCAAAATATGGTGTCACGCACAAATTATCCACCGCATATCACCCACAAACGAGCGGCAAAGTCGAAGTTGTTAATCGAGAATTAAAACGGATTTTAGAAAAAACAGTTTCTATTAATCGGAAGGATTGGGCAATAAAGCTCGATGACGCGCTATGGGCCTATCGAACGACATACAAGACCGCTATCGGTTGTACACCATATCGAATGGTTTATGGCAAGGCTTGCCACCTTCCGGTCGAATTAGAACACCGCGCATTTTGGGCGCTTAAATTTTTAAACCTCGATTCCACTCTAGCGGGAGAACAAAGAAAATTTCAAATGAACGAATTAGATGAGTGGCAAGCGAATGCGTATGAGAGCAATAAATTATATAAGGAGCGAACAAAGTTTTATCACGATAAGCTTGTAAAATTTCCAAAAACTTTTTCGCCGGGCGATCTCGTCCTCCTTTATAATTCCCGCCTTCACCTTTTTTCGCGAAAACTAAAATCCCGATGGTCCGGACCCTTTATTGTTAAAGAGGTTTGGTCCTATGGGACAATTTTAATTTCCCACCCGGAAAAAGGTACCTTCAAAGTTAACGGGCACCGCCTTAAATTTTATCTTCCGGGAGAGTTAACTAATGAAAAGAGTGATTCGATTGTATTTCAACCTATAATATGATCGGCAAGTGGGTCAAGCTACGCGACCTTAAACAAAGCTCTTTTGGGAGGCACACCAAAGTTATCTTTTTATTTTTTTCTCTTGTTCTTTAACATATTTTGTAGGTAGTCGTCGCTTCCCCGCGCAAACTTCAAAAAACAGGGAAGCCCTTTCTCTTTCTTCCTTCTCTTTTATCATGCTTTTCCTTTTTGTTTTGTCTTGCACTTTATTTTCTTTTACTTCATACTTAGTTTTACACAATGGGGACAACGTTTAACTTTTAAGTATGGGGGTGTAAAAAGTTCTTTGTAAATAGTTGTTAAATTAGAAAATTTTCAAAACAAAAAAAATATTTTCTTATGTTTTCTTCTATTTTAGCACTTGTAAAACTCAAAAAAATTTAGAAAATAGAAAAATTTAAATTTTGGAAAGGGACGTTTGGGACCTCACCCCATCTCACCTCCTAGTACCGTGAGAACCCTTCATGGGGTATACCTCGGGAAGTCCAAGAATTAACAAAAAAAAATTTTGTTAGCTTTTTAGTATATGTTTTTGTTTATTTCTTATCAAAAATCTAAAAAAAAAGATAATATCAAAATTCAAAAAAAATTTATGAAAAAACTTAAAATACAAAAAATTTAAATCTTATACCTCTCCTATTTGTTGTTTTTGTGATTTCTTAGAAATCTAGTTGAGAATGGTTATAAGCATGTTTAAGTTTTTAATTGGCTAAAATTTTGCTTATCATAGTTTGTTAATTTTAAATTTGAGGTAATCTTGATTTAAGAATCATCTTATGATTTTAAATTGATTAGAGAATTTATTTAGCGTAACTTCTCTTTTTATTTTTAAATGGCTTTATTTTGTAGTGAATTTCCTAAACCTCTTTAGATTTCAATTATATTTTCTTCTAACTTTTTAGATCTTAGGAAATTTAATGTTACTAGAATTTGCTCTCAATATAATTTAAAGCTAGCTAGATTTATTTCCCTTCCTTACCCCCTTTGTGGCATTTAAAAAAAAAAGTTTAAAAGATCATATGTGTTGGGAAAATGATTTCTCTTAACCCCTGAAAATGAGTTGAATATGAATTCTAAGAAAGGAAAATCAAGGTTAAGTAAATATGCGTCGAATAGTATTCGACGCAACGTCGAAGTAGTATCGACGTTCCTTTCAGAATGAGTCGAAGTACCTTTAAGAAGAATTCGACGTATCCTATGTCGACATAGCTCTGACTTCTAGTCGACGCATCTTGAGAAGTCGACGCACCTTAGTCGACGCACCTTCCTTATTCTCCTCTCGACGTCCAGCCAGGACGAATTCGACGCTTACGTCGAATAGTAATCGACGCACGTCGATTTCTATGATTAATTCAAAAATCGCCAGATCTCTTTCCTTCTTTCATAGATCTGATTTATATGGAATCAAATTATTCTTTATAGCCGTTCTGAATTATTCTTTTCCTCTAATGAATTCTTGGCTAATTTGATTAAATCCATTATGGACACTATTTGAAATCAGAATGAATACTTTCCTTCTATGGATATAATTGTTATGGAAATTTCTCCTTCTTTCTAATACTCTGCCTGCTAATTGATTACTCTCCTATAGTGTTATTTTAATGAACAGAGCTATAAATAACAAGGTGGTCGGCAGAGAGCAAAGACAAGTGCTCCACCATTTTACATTTGAAAAAGAGGAAAAGCTCCCAAGAAGAAAAGAGAGAGAGAATTGAGAAATAGTGCTGCAGCAAAGATCAAGCTTCCATCTTCTCCTGCTTCTGAAGCCACTCTGCTGCATACTCTTATAGCTCTCACAAAAGAGAGAAAAGGCCTACAATCTCCTTCTCACTATAGAAGAGAGATTTCATTCACTACTTCTTGTGCTTCCAATCTTCTTGCTAGGAAGAAGATTCCTTCTTGTCTTTTTATTATCTCTCTTTCTTCTTTACCTTTATTTCACTTTCAAATACTGTAAAAGAGTTTTTAGAATCTCTTTTCAAAAAATTCAGTTGTACTGGTTCTAAGAGTCTCCTTTTCAAAAGACTCAGTTGGTTCTAAGAGTCGCCTTATCAAAAGACTCAGGGTGGTTCTAAGAGTCTCCTTATCAAAAGACTCAGTGCAAGATAGTGAATTTCCTACCAAGGGGGTAGAAGAGTGGACTACCCAAAGTTTGGGGAACCACTATATTTCCTTGTGTTGTGCTGTGATTTCTTTTCTTGCATTTACTTTCTTTACTTACTTAGGCTTCGTTTGGGGCGGCGTTTCGCCGCCCCGTTTGGGGCAAACGCCGCCGGAAGGCGGCAAAACAAATGCCCCTCCGGCGGCGTTTGCTCCGTTTCCACCCGCCCGCCTTGAGAAACGCCCCCAAAAGCTCCTTTTGGAGCAGCCACCTCCCCCCTCCAGTTTGGCTTCTCCGTTTCCATCCACCGGATGGATCCGCCGCCGCCGAACCAAACGAAGCCTTAATTCTTGTTGGTGTGTGGGAAGCCTTAATCTGTGATCACCACATATAAATATATATATAACTACACAAAATATTTTAAATCTCTATTCACCCCCCCCCCCCCTCTAGAGAATTCTAGTGAGGTTAACTGTGCACTTTCAATTGGTATCAGAGGGAGGTTGATCTAAAGAGGATAACTCCTTGATCAAAAAGATCCTACCTCTCTTATTTTTATATATATATATATATTTCTGAAAAATATTTCTTTCCACATGGCACAAATCAAAGATTATGCTTCCACCAAACCACCAATGTGCAATCTTGAGAAGTTTGCAGTTTGGAAAACAAGAATTAGGATTTATATGAATTCTATTGATGAAGATTTATTTAATGTTATCTTGACAGGTCCTCCCAAGCCTTATAGAAAAGACTCAAGTGGTGAAGTGACTCAAACACTTGTCCCAAAGGCTGAGTGGACAGTTGAAGAGAAGAAGGCAGGAACATGTGATGCAAAAGCTGTAAATATTCTTGTCTCAACCCTCTCTGATGAAATCTTTCAAAGGGTTGTTGAGTGTGAATCAGCCAAAGAAATTTGGGAGGCTCTCATAAAGATGGAAGAAGGAAGTGCTGATGAAAGAAAAGATAGGAAGGCTCTATTGATCTCTCAATATGAGAACTTCCAAAAGAAGAATGAAGAAAGCATCTCTGAGATGTATGACAGATTCAGTCTGATCATCAATCAACTAAGGGACTTGGATAGAGAAATCTCTCTCACAGAGATCAATGACAAATTGCTGATGAGTCTCCTAAGTTCATGGGACTCAAGGATATGGGCAATAAGAGACACAAGAGGACAAAGGGAAATTTCAACAGATGCTCTCTTAGGAAAACTCAGATCCTATGAGCAACTGCTGAAAACCAGAGAAGAGAAGAAGAGAAAAGAAAACACTCCAACTTCTTCAAAAGACAGGAACATTGCATTAAAAGCAACAGAAGAAGGAAGCTCTATCACTGAAGAAGAATTATTCAGTTTCCTAGCCAGAAAATTCAAGAAATGGGTCAGGACAGATGGATCAAGAAGGAGAGAGTCAAAACCAAGGTATGACAAAACTCCTACTAAAGAAATTATTTGTTATTAATGCAGGAAACCTGGACATATTGCCCCAGAATGTCCAGAGAATGCTGAGACAGAGAAAGATCTGAAAAAGAAAGATCTCAAGAAAAAGGGGAAGAAGAAAGAAAGAGGCTTTATAGCCGAAGCCTGGAGTGATACAGACTCTGAGGACAGCTCCTCTTCTAAGATTGACAATGAAGAGCCTAAGCGAGAAGATCTATGCTTGATGGCCCTTGAAGTCTCAAAGATTGATGATGGTGCTAAATCATGGAGTGAGACAGGATCAGAAGAAAGCATATCTTCTGAAGATGAAAAGCAAGATAGCCTTATTCTCATAGAGGAATCTGAGGATAAGGATGAGGTAAGCATGTTTGATGAAATAGATTTTCAAAGTGATAATTTCAGAAATGATTTTATGGGAATGTGTCTAGATCAACTAAAAGCTACACAAGAAATTAAAGATCTAAAAGAACAAATCAATGTGGCTAAAAACCAGAGAAATAGAGAAGTTAAATGCTCTAAAAATTATGAATTAAGGGCTAACATCATAGAAAAGGAGGTAGAAAGGGCTAGAATAGAAAACCAGCTCCTTAAGGATAAGGTATCCCAGGCAAAAGCTTTTGAAGAATCAATAAAAATGAGAAGCCAAACTCTCAAGGAAATCACTGAACAACAAACAAGGAGACATAAAAATCTTGGTCTAGGGGCTGATCCCTCAACCAGCCAAGTTCCTTCCAACAAACCTGCTTGGATGATCCCTGTAAAATTCACAAAACCCATCAAATCAAACCAAGAAAAACTCACTAAATAAGGAAGAAGACTCCCTCAAGGAAATAAAACAATTTGATGAAACATCATATTATTCAGCTGATGACTCTCAAACTTCATCTGAAGAAGCAACTAAGCCAAAAGAAACAATACATAAAAGAATAAAATCAGAAAAAGGGAAAAAGAAAATGTATGAAGATACAGTTGCGTCGACTTTATATCGACGCATGAATGATAGTGCGTCGACTTTTACTCAACGCAACCTCTCAGATGCCTCGACCTCTACTCGACGCTTGAATAAAAGTACGTCGACTTCCAATCGACGCAACTTTTTTCATGCGTCGATATCAGGTCAACGCTATCGGGAGAAAGGCCGAATATAAATCGAAGCAACTATCAACATGCGTCGAATAGATATCGACGCACAAAAATTCAGAGCAACTTAAATGCCTATCCTCCAAAAACCTTATATAATTCCCATTCAGGATCCATTCATCCTAACCATGATTTCCATCCTAATCAACACCCCTATCCTAACCAAAATTTCTAACCTAACCTGGTAACCAAAATTCCCATCCTAATTAAACTTTCTATCCTAATCAACCCTTCTATCCATCTCTAAACTCAAATTATCATAAGAATAAGATAATCAAGTGCCATATATGTAACAAAACTGGCCACCCTGCCAAACAATGTTGGCACAACCAATCAAACTATATGTAAAAATTAGTCCAAGACTGACTTAGAACTAGGAAGAGATAAAAAGAAATAAACACCTAAAATTCTTCAGGAAAATCAAAAGTCACGTCGACTT
Source organism: Dactylorhiza incarnata (assembly GCA_033032865.1). NCBI lineage: Eukaryota > Viridiplantae > Streptophyta > Magnoliopsida > Asparagales > Orchidaceae > Dactylorhiza > Dactylorhiza incarnata. The sequence goes on from JAWHQI010000015.1 coordinate 13,607,560, forward strand.
CTAATCGACGCACCGTCGATGACTCAACTCAAAAAGTGAAATCGACGCATACGTCAACTCCAATCGACGCATACGTCGATAGGAAACCCTATCATCCCAAATCAGACTATATCGACGCTCACATCGAATTCCACTCATCATAACGTCGACTTCATAAAAATGAGCGGCAATACTAAAATATTTTCGGTCACATCCACTGAAGTACCGAATAAGCCTCGAATTGAGTACCATTTTGACGCTTCACCTAACTTAAAAAGACTCTTCAGTTAGAAACCTTCACTACTCTGCATCCTTCATCCTTCTTGCTTCTTAGTCCAGCCATTTCCTCCTCTCTTTCACTGACCTAAAAATGGCTCCCAAGATAAACTCTGGTTTCGATATTGACCTCGACTCCTTCCAAGCCGCTGCATAAAATTATAAGAACATCATAGCTCTCTTCACTGAAGCTGGATTGGACAAACTCATCTCCACAAGATGCAAGCTCCTGGAAATAGAGCTCACAGAGCTGATGACTCATGTTCAGATATCTGAACAAGGAGAAATCCAGGGAAAAATCTATGAGACACCAGTCTCAATCTCTGCAGAACATATTAGGACCACCTTTGATCTTCCATCAGGTATATCCTAATATTATCTTTGTTCAAATAAAATAGGGAAAGGAAATCAATTTCTAAAGAGTAACCTCATAAGTCTTCATCATTCCCTTATTAGGTGATGAATCTATAGACCTCACACCTGATGAAATCAAGCATCTGCTAACCACCATGAAGTTTTCAAAGGATAAACCAATCCATCTAAAGAAAATAGACTTTTCTGAGGAGTACAGACTGCTAGCAGATGTAGTAGGAAAGATACTACTATGCAAAATTTCAGCCCATGATGTAGTACCCAAGCAGCAACTGAACATCATGGGGGCCCTTGTGCTGAAGAAGAAGGTGGACTGGGCCACATGCTTGCTCAAGATGATTGGCTCCAAATACTTACACAAAGAAAATGCATATATGAGGATTATGAGTCAAGTACTCTTCCACTCCTTCCCTGACCTCTGTAGGTCAAAAGGAATCCCCATTCCTCAGGGAAAAGAATGTCAATAGCTCTATTCTCCAAGTGGACCAGGCAAATCCCTAAGCCTGGTTCCATTCCTGAAAGGACTCCCTCTCCTCCTAACTCTCCTGTTCATCCATCTCCTCCTCCTCCTCCTCAAAGAGACAATCCTTCTCTACCACCATCATCCACTCCAATAGTCTCTACCACCCTCACAACTCATACTCTACCAACCTCTTCTCAAACACCTGCTCCTCAAACAACAGTTTCTCCATCTCCTCCTCCTCATACTTTCTCATCCTCTTTACCTCCATTATCACCAATACCTCATACATCAACTAACCTTTCTCCACCCTCATCACCTCTTCCACCACTCTCTCCTCATCACCAACCACAACATGAACCATCTGCATCCACTGAAGCCCTCCTTACTTAGTGCATTGCATCAACAACTCAAACATTCCAAGCAATGCTGGATGAGCACTGCTCCCAGATTCATTCCTCCATCCTTCACATGCACACCCAAATAGATGGGGTCAGTGCCTCTGTGCAAAATCTGAAGACCTCTCTCTCTTCCTCTAGAGTGACTAGGTCTTTCTTAACCTCCCTGGCCAGGAAGGTCAAGAAGGGGGAGAATCTAGATGAAGAGCAGCTCTCCAATCCTAAATATCTCTCTCACAAGTCCCCTCCTTCCTCAAAAGATGATAGTCTTGCACTTCTCAAGACAATTGGAAATGAAGTTGTACCTGAGCTACACTCTGAAGAACAAACAATAGAGGTACTTAATATAGCAAGAGAGGCTGCAAATCAAGTGATACTATTACAAGGGGAGGCAAGTAGAGCAGACAATGAAGCTGAAAAGGAAAATGTGGCAGATGGTAAGAAAAATAAAGAAACTGAAACTCAGGGGGAGCTGGATACTGTTATGAATGAAGCTGAAAATGAAAAAGGACAGCCAGATGCTGTGTTGGCTGAAGTAGGAGCTAAGGAGCCAGATACAGCTGGAGCTGAAGATGATAAAGAAATTGAAGAAGTAGAAGGATCAAAGGAAGTTCCATCCCAGGGGGAGCAATCTGCTGAGGGGGAGCTAGGTGAACTTCCTGCAACTGAGAAGGAGAAACCCCCCTCTCCTAAAACAGTAGTATTCAAGAGAAAGAGAAAGACTCCTCCTACCCCTCCTGAGTAATGTTTGAAAATAACACTGATATACTTTACCCTATAGTTAAATACTTATTGGTATGAACATGAAGCCTGTTTATATAATTCTGGAAAATTTGGTTATATGATCTCTCTTTCCAATTTCTTTTCTGCTTGATTGACATATTTCTTTTCTCTACAAATACTGTGATGCTAGTACAATTTCCCTATAAATAGGGTTAAGACAAATAGGGGGAGATTGTTGGGAAAATGATTTCTCTTAACCCCTGAAAATGAGTTGAATATGAATTCTAAGAAAAGAAAATCAAGGTTAAGTAAATATGCGTCGAATAGTATTCGACGCAACGTCGAAGTAGTATCGACGTTCCTTTCAGAATGAGTCGAAGTAACTTTAAGAAGAATTCGACGTATCCTATGTCGACATAGCTCTGACTTCTAGTCGACGCATCTTGAGAAGTCGACGCACCTTAGTCGACGCACCTTCCTTATTCTCCTCTCGACGTCCACCCAGGACGAATTCGACGCTTACGTCGAATAGTAATCGACGCACGTCGATTTCTATGATTAATTCAAAAATCGCCAGATCTCTTTCCTTCTTTCATAGATCTGATTTATATTGAATCAAATTATTCTTTATAGCCGTTCTGAATTATTCTCTTGCTCTAATGAATTCTTGGCTAATTTGATTAAATCCATTATGGACACTATTTGAAATCAGAATGAATACTTTCCTTCTATGGATATAATTGTTATGGAAATTTCTCCTTCTTTCTAATACTCTGCCTGCTAATTGATTACTCTCCTATAGTGTTATTTTAATGAACAGAGCTATAAATAACAAGGTGGTCGGCAGAGAGCAAAGACAAGTGCTCCACCATTTTAAATTTGAAAAAGAGGAAAAGCTCCCAAGAAGAAAAGAGAGAGAGAGAGAATTGAGAAATAGTGCTGCAGCAAAGATCAAGCTTCCATCTTCTCCTCCTTCTGAAGCCACTCTGCTGCATACTCTGATAGCTCTCACAAAAGAGAGAAAAGGCCTACAATCTCCTTCTCACTATAGAAGAGAGATTTCATTCACTACTTCTTGTGCTTCCAATCTTCTTGCTAGGAAGAAGATTCCTTCTTGTCTTTTTATTATCTCTCTTTCTTCTTTACCTTTATTTCACTTTCAAATACTGTAAAAGAGTTTTTAGAATCTCTCTTCAAAAAATTCAGTTGTACTGGTTCTAAGAGTTTCCTTTTCAAAAGACTCAGTTGGTTCTAAGAGTCTCCTTATCAAAAGACTCAGGGTGGTTATAAGAGTCTCCTTATAAAAAGACTCAGTGCAAGATAGTGAATTTCCTACCAAGGGGGTAGAAGAGTGGACTACCCAAAGTTTGGGGAACCACTATATTTCCTTGTGTTGTGCTGTGATTTCTTTTCTTGCATTTACTTTCTTTACTTACTTAATTCTTGTTGGTGTGTGGGAAGCCTTAATCTGTGATCACCATATATAAATATATATATAACTGCACAAAATATTTTAAATCTCTATTCACCTCCCTCTAGAGAATTCTAGTGAGGTTAACTATGCACTTTCAATATGTCATGGGAATAAGAGGATAAAATTCATTATTCCCTAAAACATATGCACCCAAAATATTTGAAAAGATTATATGACATGGAGTAAGAGGATAAAATTCATTACTCCTAAACCATATACATTTTGGGTTGTTATTAGAAGAGAAATATATATATATATATATATATATATATATATATATATATATAAAGGTGAGAGGATAAAATTCATCACCTAAAATCAAAGATCTCTTCTCATGCCAAATTTTATGAAATCCCCCTTAGCCAATTATCATTGTTCTAGTTTTAGTTGAAAATTATGGAGAGAGCAATATTTAGTAATTTACTTTTCCTAATTAAGTTTCTTTTAAGGTAGAGTTCTTATAATTTTAATTTAATTTAGTTTTATAATTTCTACAATTTTCTCAAACTAATTAATTTTCTTGAGAAGTTCTTGCCTAAATATTTTTCCCTCTTTTCAAATCATCATCATAATTTAGGACTTAACTCCCCCTTGAATTTACTCTTAACTTAACTTTTGGTTAAATGAAATTTTAGTTTTAAATTAAAAATTTTCTAAGGATGTCTTATAAATTATGTCTCACACTTTTGCTCTGGAATAGCAAAACCTCAAGTATGGAGGTATTTGATAAGTAGTATTTTTATAACTTTTTAATAGAAAATTTTGTAAATATTTAATTTGTATTTTCCTTTTTATGTCATTTCTAGGTCATAAGTGTTTATTTTGAAATTCTGTTTCTAATTTAGCTTAATTTCAATTTTTGCAGAATTTTTGGACAAATTGGAGAAATTGACAAGTACACGCCCTCAGTCACGCCCGTGACCAAGGGCGTGTAACCTAAAGATCAGTCCAGAGTCGATTTCGCGCCAATTGAGCTAGTCCACAACGAGTCACGCCCTCGGTCACTCCCGTTACCCAGTGTCACGCCCGTGACTAGGGGCGTGTAATATTAGAATCTTCCCAGCTGGCTGCTGACGAGATGTGGAGATGCTGTCTAGAAGTCAACCTAAGTCATGCCCGTGACCCACATGTCACGGTCGTGACTTGCCCGCGTGATATCTGCTTCGCCGACGCACCGAATTCCAGCCCACGCTGCATTTAATGAAGCCGTCCAATGACACGCCTGTGACCAAAATTACATGGGCGTGTAATGTCCACTTTTCGCCGCGCCGTCTAGAAAGCCCACGCTGCTGTCGGATCTGATGTGAATAGTGCAGTCACGCCCTAGGTCACGCCCGTGACCGAGGGCATGTAACTTGAAATTTTCGCCTATAAATTCAGAGGCTCTCCTTGAGTCTAGGGTTCAGAATTTTGGAGACCGGGAGGTGCTGTTAGAGCTGAGAGTGAGTTTTTCAAGTTATTGTTCATGTTTCTTAAGGCTTTCATGTTCTCTTCCCTTTCAATTCATGCAATGTTTTAATGTAACTTTCATGTACTAGTTTTCTTAAGCTTGCAACCTTCATTTTCCTTAGCTTTGCACTCTTTAATTAAGGCTTGTAATAGTTTTTGATTTTCAATAAAAAATTGTTTCATCTTTCATGCTCTCTTTCTCCTTAAGTAATTTCTTCCTTTTCATGCAATGTCAATCTTTCTCTCCTTAGTAATGTCTTTTTTATGCAATGTCAATTTCTCTTTCCTTTCATGCAATGTTTAATCTTTTCATTTAGCTTGCAATTAGTTTTTTTAGCTAAGTAATCAAAACCAAAAATTTTTGTCGATAAGATCATGGTGATTTTCCTCGAAGTAGAAGTAATCAACGCGCCGCGTGGAATACGGCCTTGATATTCCTAAATATCGTATACTATAGACGATAAGGTACACTCGCCTTAATCGAATATAGTTTTGGAGAAAAATCTTTAACCTTCGCTTAATTTCAAAACCGCAAAATCTATATCAAATTTCATCACTAGATATCAGAGACAGAAAATTTTAACATGGTATCAGAGGGACAGAAGGCTTGAGCAGCGATCAACCTCATTATCTTGTTTGAGATTTCTGGAAGTTCAAGTTAAGTAGCTGAATAGCAATGGAAGGAGGTTATGCAAGAGGTCTTGGTATTGAGCTCCTTACGCAGACTAACTTTAAGAAGTGAAAGTCTTGTATGGAGAGCTATCATCTTAGCAAGGACTTATAGGAGGTAGTCGGTGGAGAAGCGAGACAACCAGTGGTTGCTGCTGAAGGGAATGCTGAGTAGGTGAAGTCTTGGAAGAGAACAAATGCGAAAGCTGGGTTCACTCTCAAGCAAGCTCTCATTCCTGAGCTCTTTGACCACATCATTGGATGTCGATCTGCTGCTGAAATTTGGACAGCCTTGGATGATTTGTTCAATAAGAATAATGTAGCTCGGCTACAATTTCTTGAGAATGAGTTGGCAAACGCAACAGGAGACTTATCTGTCTCATCTTTCTTCCTGAATATGAAGTACATTTGTGCTGAGATATTAGCGTTGGACCCAGAAGAGCCTATCTCAGAAGCAAGGTTGAAGAGACATATAATCCTCGGCTTGCGTAGGGAGTATGTTGCTTTTGTCACCTCTGTGCAATGCTGGGCCAATCAGCCATCGTTGCTAGAGCTGGAATACTTTCTTGCTTTGCTGGAGAGTTTAGCTAAGCAGGTGGCGGGGATGTCTGTCTCCGGGGGAGAAAGTGAGGTTCTTTATTCAGCTAAGAAGAAGATATATGACAAGAAGAAGAAGTCATATGGAGGTGATGGTCCTTCTACTTCATATTAGCAGGAGAGGAGCTATGCTCCTAAGCATGATGGGAAGAAGAAGGAAGGGCTAAGGTGCTTCAGGTGCAACAAGCTTAGTCACTTCAAAAGAGACTGCAAAGTTAATCTTTAGCTGGGTCATGCTGTAGGAAATAAGGAGGCTGGTTCCAATGTTGAAGGTAGTTGGAGTGGTGGAGGTGCTTTTATGATGGGCACTTGTATTCGGGCTTTGGCTTCCATCAACAACCAGGATGATTGGATAGTGGATTCATGGTGTTGTCATCACCTCACCGGGGATAAGTCCAAGTTCTCTTCTTTGCAGACATACTTAGGTAATGATGCTATTATTACAGCTGATGATACTGTTCATACAGTCGAGAAGGAGTGTGTCATTTCTTTAGGCAGTGATAGAGGTCCACTCACCTTGAGGAGTGTATATCATGTGCCCGGTATGAAGAAGAACCTCTTCTCTGTGACAAATGATGTTGATGCGAGGTATCATGTTCTGTTCGTCCCAACAGAAGTAAAGTTTCTCTGAAATGTGTCAAGCATGAAAGCTGAAGTCACTCATGTTGGAAGGAGGGTGAAGGACTTGTTTGTGTAATCAACAAGCTCCTATGTTGATAAGATGAGAGCTAACGATAGCGCTGCTATCTGACATAAAAGACTTGAGCATGTTGGGATGGATAAGCTGAAGCCTATGGCGGGAAGATGCCTGGTGAATGACTTGCCTTGTAACATCCCCCAAACAACAAGAACCCTAGATTTGTTTTGTCATGACTAGGTCATGACAAAACTCTAGGATCCGCGAAGAGAACATTAGACCTTAGGCAAGTGGATGAAGACCACATTGGTCTGCAAATAGTACATTCCAATTTCCCAATCTAGGGTTGGCTTTAGTGCGTCACCATGACCCATGACCCCACCATAACATGCCTAATCCATTAAGGGGTCCCTTTGTAACACCCTAATTGTCCAATTATAGAAAGAGAAGTAATGAGAGTTCAGAGCTAGCGCCGATGCTAGGTGCTAGCACTGGCGGTAGCGGTTGTCTAGATGAACCGCTGAGATGAGCTCCAAACCGCTGAGAAGAGCCATATGTCGTCGAGACACTAGCGATGGCGCTAGCGCGAGCGCTGACACTAGCGATTGTCTCGACGGACCGTTGAGATGAGCTCCATACCATCGAGACGAGCTTTATGCCGTCGAGACGCTAGCGCTGGCACTAGAGCCAGCACTAGTGCGCTAGCGCCAGCGTTGGCGGTAGCGCAGGCGGTAGTGGCCGAACCGATGAACATTATGCCGTCGAGACGCTAGCGCTGGTGCTAGCACTAGCGCTAGTGTCGACGGTAACTAACCGATGGGATGCAGACGGGATCAAATTTGGGAGAGTAAATCATGGCCAAGGGAGGCCAAAAGCCTTCCCAATTGATGAGGATTCATTCCCCTTATCAATTAGGAGAAGTTTAAAGGGTTTTCCAACTCATATGGGGGCTAAATTGGATGGTTTTTAGGGATGACCAAAATTTTCACCATGAAAGATGTTAATGGTGGAATCCCAAGCTTTGCCTCTTCCCCTCCCTGGATTGGCTCTTTAAAAGGCCTCAAGGGGTGAAGAGAAGGATTTTCCCCCACTTTCCAGAAGAAATCGACCACCTAAACACATATCGGCATGGCACCCAAGAGCTCACGACCAACAATGGCGGACCGACGATCGACATGGCTACAAGCCACCATTCAGGTCCTCCCCTCCTCCTCTCTCATAGTGGATAGATATTATCTTGTTGGCCGCAAGGTTTGAGGACAATTGGCCTTAGATCGGCATGGCTGAAAGCATGGATTCAAGATTTAGCTTCCTTACTTTTAACCCCGATTCCGACCACCTCCAGCCGGCCAACCACCGTCCATCGCCGGCCGCCACCTCAACGGAGGTGGTGGTGGCATTGGCCGACTGGGAGAGGGTCTAGGTGGTCGGGAAATCACCTTCCAAGTTGGTACAGGATGGGCCAATCGTCGTCGTTGGCTGATTGGAGAAGATGAACCGATGCACTCCATTTAGACAGATTTTATAATTTTATGATTATTTAACCTCATAATTTCTCCTAGAAATGCACATTTTTAAACTAAAAATTGAACCCCTTAGTGTCCATTTTAGGAAAAATGGTCAGAGACAAGGTGTAGATCTTTATGTCTAGTTTAATTAAAAATTAATTTGGGCCGATTTTGCCCACTGGATTGAGTGCAGCACCCAGTTTGGTGCAAAGTGTCATAAGGTTGACCAGAAATTAAGACGGGTTTCCCCCGCTAAACTACTCATCCAAATGATTTGAAATTTGGAGCATAGGCTAGATTTACCCTTACCCTCAACATATCCAAAAATGAGAATTTTTGGAGGAACTTTATTTATAGTTTTGTTGAAATTTAATAAACCAGGTATTAATTAATTGTAGGGTCTAAAGACCTCCAAACCCTACCAAATTTTGGTGGTTGGTCCTTAGGGTTATGAAATGAATCAAGTAAAAATTTCATCCCATTTGAGATTGATTTGTTTGGGTAATTATGTAACCCAAATTGGTCAAACTAGGGGATATTAGGACAAAAGTGCACTTGTTGAATTTGAGGGGTCAAACCTCCTCCAAATGTTATGAAACCTTGGCCACTGACTTAACATCATATAAAACACCCCCACAAGTGGTTTTGGGTGGTTTGGGGTGGATATGCCCTAGAACCCTAGTTGAAACCCTAGGGTTGATTATTGAACCTATTGAAGGACATAGAGTCATATGTCATTAGATTGGCTTGAAACTTGGTGGAAAGGTTCATAAGGAGGTATTATGCCCTGGATAATTTATCTGGAATTTTTAGGAACATTTATTCCCTCAGAACTAATTAAGAACCAATTAAGACGTTTGTTATAAGAGGAATTTACATGTTTACATAACCTTGGATGTTCATGAAATTTTGGCAGTGCGCTTGTATTGGTGATATTGCCCTTTGATAATTTTATTGTGAATTTTAGATTGATCTATATAGTACATCATTAACAAGTCCATTGTTTGCTCTATTTATATAAGGAATTAATTAAGGATTTTATATTCACTGGAAAATCATGAAACTTGGTCAGAGGACTTTTTTGGGATAATATATGATATGTAAATTTTAGTATAACTTTTGGAGGACTTTTTTTAAGGTTCTCTTCACAAAGTGCCCTATGATTTGTTTATTTAAATAAAGGATTCATATGGTCAAATGAATCTGGAAAATTATGAAACTCAAGCAGTGAACTTTTCCAATTACCACATATATATGATAATTATTTTGTAATTTTTGGATGGGTATTTTTGGAAGTATCTTTGTTAACCCTTAATTTTGATAAATTAGTCCATATTTTAATTAGAGATCAAAACCTTTCTGGAATTGTATGAATTTCATATGTGGCTGTTATTTTAAGTATATGTAGTTGTACAAATTTTATTAAGGCCATAGATTATCAGAAAACCATACTTGGTGTTCAAAGTCATAGTTTCCCTGATCTTGAGGAAATTATAATAAATACCAAATAAATTTGGAAAATTATGAGTTTCTGGAGATAATCTTACAATGTCATAACACACCCTCAATAATAATCTTGGGTCATTTGGATGAGTATTCAGAGTCCTACTCTTTTTATCCATCATGTAGTTCAAGTGGTCTGCGTATAATGAAAACACTGAACTAAGACAAGCATATAGGTCTTACATGGGAAGTTAAAGAATTTGGTGTACCTAGACTGATTGGGTTTGGAAGGGGTCACCAAAGGAGAGTAGGAGTGAGATGCCTGGTTGATTTAGAGGCAAGAGTATGTTTGGGATCGACGAAAGATCGTCATTCCTTTGGAGTGAAGTTAAACACACTTAGTGTTAGTAAGTGTAACATTAATAGTGGTCGGGTCAAGGGTACACACCAATAAGAGTAAGTGCCTTGGAAAGGAGCTTTGGGGTTCAACCTATCATAGCTCCTAGTCCGCTGCGAGCCCCTCACAGGGTAGTCCTCGAGAAGTCAATGGTTAACCCAAAACCGTAGGAATAATTTGTTATGCAAGATTAACTCAATAATACACTCACCCACACCCCGTTGCTTTGGGTGGTTAGTTGGTTTGACCTTATGAGCGGCAGGTTCGGTGGTTGTAGGTACGTACGGGTTAGTTCGGTGAGCTGGTGGCTCAGAATGTTATGGTGAAGGGCAGGTTAGCCCAGGGAGTTTATGGCTCTGAGATATAGTAATCATAATTGCACGTGCATAAAGGTGGTGGGTCTTCGGTATAGGACAGTCATTCACACCGATGTCGATACGCTGACTCGTCAAGTATGGTTTTGCACTTGGCCATGGAAAAACTGGTGGGCCAGCCAACAAGAGTACACAGGCGCTCCGCAATTGTGTTTTTCGCGTTGAGGCGTATGTTAGGTCTAGATTATGTAGTGTGAATACCAACCTAGAGGTGAACGAGGCCCAACCCACCGCTTTCGTTTGCCACTACGGTGGTATCCTCAGAGTTTTGCTAGCTCCAAAAAGGGGGAACTAAAGGTCTGTGCACATAGAGTTGGGTGTGTGCGTTGCACTTGTGTGATCATAACATTAATCAGCATAACTCTGCAAGTCATAGCATAATCATTGCATTTAAACCCCTACCCCTATCGTATAAATTCGTAAGAGACTTTTTATACGATAAAACTTGCTAAATGACCCCTTGGTCTATAGGTATATATGTGCATTCATATAAATCAAAGGTTACATTTCTTACTTACTTTACTTTACTATGTTATTATTACTCTTCACCTTGCTTTATTTACCGCTTCAATTATATATATACACCTGCGTAGTGGTAGATATTCCTGTAGCTAGTCCATGTCATCTGCTTGATATTTACCCCCTTGTTGTCCTCCACTTCATCCCTCCCGCACAGTGCTTAGGAGCCACTAGGGGATGGGTGGGGGGAAACGATGCTTAGTCTTTTTGACTAACGGTCGGTGAACCATATCATTTTAGGGGACTGAGGAAATGCAGCACCACCAGAGGCCGGTGCAGATGGAGGCGGGCCAATCTAGCATAGGAGCACCCGTCTGAGGATCTGTGAGTGTTTATTAGTAGGTTATGCTTCCGCAATTGATCTTGTAGTGTGGACTGATGTACTAGGCATGAGCCCTTTTTATTGCTACCTCTTTACTTCAGTTATTTGTGGACATCTTTCATTATGGTTTATATATTATGTGATGTGGACTTGAACTTATTTTTGATTCAATTGTACTTTTCTTCTTCTATGATCGATATGGTCGGCAGGATCGACATTTTTTAGTGGCGACCTTCCCGAGTGTTGGTGTCACCGCAAAGCGGCGGTTCTGGGCATAATACCCAGTTTTGAAAAAAAGGGGTCTGACATGCCTAGTCTTTCATCTTTTGGAGATGGTCACGTTCATGCTGGATGTCAGTTTGGTAAGGCCCATCGCCTTCCATTTGACAAGTCATAAACGAGATGCAAAGCACCACTGGAGTGTATCCATGGTGATCTGCTTCGACCAACCGCAACTGCCAGTCTTGGAGGTAGTAAATACATACTGATCTTGATTGATGACTTCACTAGGTATACTTGGGTATACTTTATGAAGGAGAAGTCTAAAACGTTCGGGAAGTTTGTGGAGTTCAAGGAGCTTGTGGAAGGTTTAGGGTATATATATGTGTATATTGAGTGGGTTATAAAAACTAAATAAAGAAATCAGCACAGCACAAGCAACACAGAAATTCTCAAGCACACAAACACAAGGTATTTTATAGTAGTTCCCCAATAAATCTGGGTACGTCTACTCTTCTACCACAATTGGTTGGATCCACTAGGTTTTTGATCAGGTGCCCTAGCACCAAGGGGTTTTTGATCAGGTGTCCACACACCAAGTGAGCTTTTGATCAGGTGCTCTAACCAAACTATAGGTTTTTGTTCAGGTGCCCTGCCACCAAAAGGTTTACTTTTGAAGGGAGTAAGAACCCTGTACAATATGGAATAAAAGGGGTTAGAATGTTCTTCTCTCTGTCAACAATCTGAGAGAAGACTCTAGTGGATGTTGATGGTGTAAAGCTCCCCCTATCTGATTGAAATTCTTGACAACTTGAGGATGGAGCTTTCTCTTGAAAATATCTTCCTGGATAAGCTGATGAATCTGAGAGACAGATGTTCCTCAAATTAATGTTGCTCTATAGAAGATTTGAACTTGCAGCAGAAAGACTGAGAAATTGATCTTGAAGATGTTCTCAGAGAATAAGATGCTGCCTTGGGGAAGATGAACTTTTCTTTTTCTTTCTCTGAATAATATTTTTCTTGACAGAAGCTCTGATATTCTCTATGTCTGTATCTATCTTCCTTTTTCTTTTCTGGTATACTATATTTTCTGGAAGAATACGACTAATTTGAATTTCAAAATCTCTCTGAATAGGAATAAAAAACCTGCAATAAATCTTTTCTTGGAACTTCCATTGATTCAGCCAATGTTAATTCCTTTCCTCTTTAATAATAAATGATATCCTTTTCCAATATGCAAAACAGCTATTTTTCTCGAGAGACGGGATTGGAAGGAGAATAAAAATTAAAGGAGGATAAAATCTGTCTTATCTGGAATCATAATTCCAAATGAAGAATAAGACTGAATCTGATGGATGAACTGAGTTCAGAGAAATAGAATAGCTGATCTGAACAGACTGAGAGAAATTTCGTCGAGCTCAGATAAGATTTCGTCTAACTGAACATCTAATAAGAATTCGTCGAACTCCGGCTGGAGTTCGTCGATCTCAATTTAGAGTTCGTCGAACTGAAGGATTTGTCGACCGCTGAGCCTGCTGAGCCGCTGAGAACTGAAGATCGTCGACCGCTGAGATGTTGAGACTGGAGTATGCCGTTCGTCGAACGCAGAGAGATGGCCGTTCGCCGAACGCAGAGAGCAGTTCGTCGAACCCAGTGATGACTTTGTCGAACGCAGATACTTAGATACATTCTAAATTCTACCTATCTAATCAGCCTAAAACTATGACCCTTTAGACTATACAATGGGGGTCAACTTGATCCTAATCAACACATAGTAATCCTAGCCCAAATCAGTAACAGGGTTGTTCCAACAATCTCCCCCTTTTTGGGTTAGCATACTATTTGACAAATTTCAAATAATAAACAGCAGAAAAAACAGCAGAGCATAAAATATATCTGACAGAATGAGAAACTATTTCCGCAGATAAAATAAGGAGTGCTCTGAGTTTGACAATATTACAATAAAATAGAAATGTCAACCAAAAACAAATAGATCAAAACCTTTTACTTCTTTGTTGATGGAGGCTTGAAGATGATTTGTCTGTTTGGGTTTTCAGATTCTTTCTTACTCATGTACAGATCCTGAGCTCCCAGAATGGTTTGAGATTTGGCATGAGGAACCACTGCTTCTGGGTGCTTCTCTAAGTATTCTTCAGCATTGAATACATTTTTGGATTTGTATTTTTCAAATTTTTTCTTTCTGTAATCTGACATTGTTGTAAATTGAGAGAAATCTTTGCCTTCTGCTTTAGCTTTATTAATCTTGGCTATTGCAACAGATTCTTGGAATCTTGCCATTTGTGCTGTCCTTTCTTCTTCGGGATTGGGAAGAAAAGGGCTGTACTCAAAAATGTTGTCTTGAGCATAAGAAAGATTTTGAGGGTTTTTATTTTTGTGAGTTGTGCCATCAGAGATATGAAGTTTATATTCTGAAGATACTAATCTTGAGGAGCCTGAGGAAGGTCTTGAAGACCTATAACTTTGAGAACCACTAGAACTAGCTGGTCTCTTGGACTGCTGGGAGGAGTATCTTGGAGAGAAAGAAGAGAACTTAGCTGATCCAGCTGCACCTGCTGCTGGAGGAGGAGGAAGGGGATGGTTATACTTGACAGGCTTGTCAGAGTAGTAACCAGTCTTTTTCATCTTCTTCCTTCTGCTTGCTTCATTCCTTGAGATTCTCATCCAAGCTGGAGAGTCCTTGGTGAGTGTAATGTTATGCAAAATATAATATGGAATGTCATTGTTTGGATTGGGAGGCTTAGGAGCAGCCTTTGACTTGAGCTTAACTTTTCTCTTCTTAGATGATCTATCATCAGAATCATCAGAATCATTGTCTTCATCATCATCACTGTCATCAGATGATGGAGGATTATCATAAATAACATCAATCAATTTCAGGAATTTAGAAGTATCTTTCTCAGGATTAACTTGAGCTGGAGGAGCTGGACTTTCAACAGCTGGAATTGGAAGAGCTGGACTATCTTCAATAACTTGAACTTGAACTGGAGCTTCAAAACTTTTGATAATTTCTTTCAATATATCTTTATTTACAGGAGCAGTATAGGGAATAATTGCTTTTGTATAGCCTTGATATTTTGGCAAAACTCTAAAAATTGTATTAAACTGGGAAAGCAAATAAGTAATATCTATAGAGGGATTAATAGAGATATTATTTATTTTTTCTACTGCTGGAATAGCTGTATCTATCATTACTGTATCACTAATTTCAACAACTGCATCTGCTTGAACTGAATCTACACTGAAGACTGTGAGATCTGGAGCTTCTTCATTAGGCATCTCCCCCTGCCTAGTTTAAGGAAACCCTGAAGCTAGGCCCCTTGAAGAAGGGATAGATAAGGAGGGTGAAGGGAAGGAAGCTAGTTTGGCAGAAAGATCAGCAAGAGCTTGAAGAACTGGAGCAATTTTTGCATCCAGGAGGTCATTTAGTCTTGGAGCAATGTGATGATAGATCTGATCAGAAACAGATTTAAAATCAACATATACAAGATCTGGATTGGAGTTAGAAGAGGATGGGATGGGGTATGGAAAAGCAATGTTGGTAGCTTGAGCTATGGGTGGATGAGAGTGGATAGGTCAATGAGGGTTGATAGGTGGTTGTGGTTGAATAGATGATTGAGGTGGATGAATGGGTGAGTGAGGGATAGATGACTGAGCTTCAATATGGATGGGGGACTGAGGTGGAGAGATAGCTTGATGGATAATTTGTGTAGGAGATTGAGGAAGACAGATATCTTGGTGGATAATGGGTGATTGAGGTAGACTTGGTGAATGAGAATCAATGTGGGTTGGAGAAGGAATATCATTGAAAGATGAAGGTTCTTTAGATTGGTGAGTCTAAAGAGTAGGAGATGATGGAAATGAGGATGAAGGTATAATGGGAGATTTGGGAGGAGGAATTTCTTCAGAGGAAATGGTAGGTGGAGAAGGGAGAGGAGGAGGAGAAACAACAGGAGAAACTTCTGGAAGGGTTGGGTCAGTGACTTGCACAGTCCTTGTGCCCCCAGAATCTATTTCCGATGGTTCTGCTCTAGGAGTCCTTTTGGGGATAACCCTTTCCCATCTTCCAAACATGGCTGAGGATAGCCTTTTACTGTCATTGATGAAAACTTTTGGAGAGACCAGGAGGTCTGGATGCCTTTCCTCAGGAAATATTCCCAGAATTCTACCATAACCAACATTTGCCTTACTTAACTTCTTCCTAATTGATTCAAGAAGGATCATTCCCCAATTAACTTTCTTTTTCTCAACCAAGGCCACCTCACCAGAAATTGGTGCCTTGTAATGTAGTCATGGGCAGAAGTTTTCCCAAGCAAAACTTTGCCTACTACATCGGCCAAAAATTTATATTCCACAGATAATTTTTTCTTTAACAGGTGGTTAGGGTTTCCACTGGAATAACACATCTTAACCAATGCAGCATTAAACTCATCAGATGTGATTTCCAAATCATCATCTCCATTTACTAAGCCATAAACTTTAGATAATATTTCTGGGGTTAGAATAACCTGATTTCCAGATATTATCATCTCCTTCTTCGTCTGACTGCATTCGACGAAAAATTAATTTTTGGCGATCTCAGTTCGACGATCGCGCTTGTCTTTGTCGATCCTGACTTATTAAGTACCGTTGATCTCCGTTTGACGAAAGATAGCATTTCGTCGTTCTCCGTTCGACGAAATGAGGGGATAAATAGAGAATTTAATTTTTATCTGATTTAGTCTCCATCTATCATTCCCAATTGATTTATAAAGAAAATATGTTTCTTTTCATCCAAGGGTTTGGTGAAAATGTCAGCTCTTTGCAAATCAGTAGAGATGAATTGTAGGCAAATTATATTTTTATCCACATTATCTCTGATAAAGTGGTGCCTAATTTCTATGTGTTTAGTCCTACTATGGAGAACTGGATTTTGTGTTATAGATATTGCACTAGTATTGTCACAAAATATTATTGAATTATTTAAGTTGACACTATAGTCTAGGAGCTGATTTTGTATCCACAATATCTGTGAACAGCAACTGCCTGCAACTATATATTCAGCTTCAGCTGTTGATGTGGACACAGATGTTTGTTTCTTACAAAACTAGGACACAAGCCTATCACCAAGAAACTGACAAGTTCCTGATGTGCTTTTCCTGTCTACTCTGTATCCAGCATAATCTGAATCTGAAAATCCAGTTAATTCAAATTTAGATGCTGTTGGATACCAAAGTCCTAGATTAGGGCAACCCTTTATATATCTTAAAATTCTTTTTAATAAAATTAGATGAGATTCTTTGGGGTTAACTTAAAACCTAGCACAAATACAAGTAACAAACATTATATCTAGCCTACTTGTTGTTAAATAAAGTAGTGAGCCAACAATTGCTCTATATACTTTCTGATCAACAGGTTTCCCTGATTCATCAGTATCAACAACAACATTAGAGGGCATGGGTGTTTTCATGGTGGAAGCATCAGACATACCAAACCTTTTCACTAATTCCTTAGCATACTTGGATTGTGATATGAAGGTGCCATTTGGAGTTTGCTTCACTTGAAGACCAAGGAAGTATGATAGTTTACCCATACTACTCATTTCAAATTTAGATTGCATTAGATTAGAGAACCTTTTGCATAAATTTGAATCAGTAGAGCCAAAAATAATATCATCTACATATATTTGAACTAACAAAGTTTGATTTTTATGTATCCTGAAAAATAAGGTTTTATGTACCATGCCTATACAGAACTTGTTTTCCAAAAGAAAATTAGCTAAGGTATCATGCCATGCTCTGGGAGCTTGTTTGAGACCATAGAGAGCTTTATTAAGCTTACATACATAGGAGGAGTGAGTTGGAGAGATGAAACCTGGTGGTTGTTCCACATAGACTTCTTCTTTAATGTGTCCATTAAGAAATGCACTCTTTACATCAATTTGATAAACTTTGAACTTCTTGTATGCAGCAAAGGCCAAAAAGATCCTTATAGCTTCAAGTCTTGCAACAGGAGCAAAGGTCTGATCATAGTCTATGCCTTCTTCCTGTGAATACCCTTAAGCTACCAATCTTGCTTTGTTTCTGACTATGTTGCCTTGATCATCAAGCTTGTTCCTGAAGACTCATTTGGTGCCAATAACTGGATGGCCTTTTGGTCCTGGAACCAAATCTCAAACCTTGTTCCTTTCAAATTGGTTGAGCTCCTCTTGCATTGCAAGAATCCAGTTTGGATCTTGTTCTGCATCTTTTATGGATTGAGGTTCAACTTGTGATAGGAAGCAAGTGTGCATCTGATTTTGATGTAGTTGATGCCTTGTTTGAACACCTGCTGAAATATCACAATTGACTTGGGATATTGGATGATCTCTAACTGTGATGTGGTCAACAGTTGGAGTTGGTTCAGTAATGATATCCACTTAGGGAATTTGTTCAGCTGTCACTTGATTTGAGCTGTCAGCAAGATCTGGATGTTCATATTCTTCACTGTCTTCAAGATTTTGTGTTGATGGAAGTAAAGATTCTTCTTCCTGTAGATTTAATCCATTTAGCTCTTCACATAGAGCTGGTACCTGCAAAATATTCTTGGTAGAGGTGGTGTTCCTCTCCTCAAGTAACATGTTAGTCTCATCAAAGGATACATGCATGGACTCTTCTATCTTAAGAGTAGATTTATTGTAAACTCTATATGACTTACTAGAAAGAGAATATCCAAGGAAAATGCCTTCAGCAACATTTGCTTCAAACTTCCTGAGATACTTCTTATCATTGTTATGCACATAGCATTTACATCCAAATATCTTAAAATAATTAACCTTAGGCCTTTTATTCTTAAGTAATTCATAGGGAGTCTTGCCCTTAAGCTTATGTATAAGGCTTCTGTTCAACACATAATTAGCTGTGCTCACTGCCTCTGCCCAAAAAGAGAGTGGCAGGTTTGCATCAGCAAGTAATGTAGTTGCTGATTCAATAAGAGTTCTATTTTTCCTTTCAGCTACCCCATTTTGTTGAGGAGATCTAGGAGCAGAGAAACATTGCCTGATCCCTTCTTTTCCATAGAATTCTCTCATCAGAAGAGACTCAAACTCAGTGTCATGATCACTTCTGATCAATGCAACTATAGTAGAGTACTCACTCTTAATGGACCTGAGAAAGTCTGTCAGAACATTGAAGGTGTCAGACTTGTTCCTAAGAAAGAACACCCAAGTGAATCTTGAGAAATCATCTACAATCACTAAAGAGTAATTCTTCCCTCCTAAGCTTTGTATTGCAGTAGGTCCAAAAAGGTCCAAGTGCAATAAATACAAAATCCTAGGTGAATCACTCTTGGATAAAGACTTAAAACTACTTCTAGTTTGCTTACCTAATTGACAAGCCCTGCAGAGTCCTTCCTTCTTGTATGAACCAAATGGGAGTCCTCTAACAAGATTGTCTTTAGAAAGCTTAGATATAGTTCTAAGGTTAATATGTCCAAGCCTTTTATGCCATAATTCATTAGTTTTACTTATATAATTAAATAAACAAATATCAGAATTGGCAGAGTCAAAATTGACTAAATAAATATTTCCATGTCTAATACCAGATAATACAGTAATATTTTTATTATTGGTAATAAGACATAAGGAATGATTGAAAGTTACCTGATAACCTTCATCACATAACTGGCTTATGCTGATGAGGTTGTGCTTCAGACCCTTGACATAGGCTACTTCCATAAAGGTCACTGCTCCAACCTTTATCTGCCCATAGCCTTTGGTTTGTCCATAATTTGAGTCTCCAAAGATCAGCTTAGGTCCAAGCTTTGTCTTGTAGTTGTTCAGGTTTTCCTTGTTTCATGTCATATGCTTTGAATAGCCACTATCCAAATACCATTGTTCATTCCTATTTGGATAGCTGTGTACCTATAAACAGAACAATAAACTAGTTGTTTTTGACCCAGACTACCTTGGGTCCTTTTATATTACCACAAAACTCTAAAATAAAAGACATTTCAGGCTGATCCTTATAACCAATTGGATGATATCTCCTTGGAGGTAATATCCATTAAGTGAAAGGAGTGTAAGTATGTGAAGAAAAAGAATTCTTTAAATTTTCTGTATATCTTCTGTTCGACGAACTGGGCTGAGTTCGTCGATCGCCGTTCGACGAAGGGATGTGCTTTCGTCGAGCGCCGTTCGAATAATGACTATATAGAAAATCTGTCTTAAGAGTTTGTCGATCTCCGTTCGACGAATTCGTCTGATTTCGTCGAGCTCCGTTCGACGAATTCTGCTGAATTCCCTTATTCTTTACAGCCTTGCTTGAAATGTTTTTATTTTCATCTACAACCTCTTTGCTCTTAGCAGAAATGAATTTTATAGGTGTAGAGAGTATGTTCTTCTTAATTAGAGGTGTCTCACTTGATGAAGCACCCAAGCCCAGTTTGCTATTGAGTCTAGCATTTACTGTACTTGTAATGTCCATTAGTTTGATTCTTCTCCCATTTAGGGATTCTACAAATTTCTTGGCCTCAGAAAGTTTATTCTCTATGAGAATTATTTGTTTTCTAGAGGCATCCAAATCTTTCTTTAAATTAACATTTTCTTCACTTATTGTATTCAATTCAGCTAGCTTATGTCTGAGTGAAATTATTTCTTTCTCAGATTTTATTAAGTCTAAGCAAAGAACCTTGAATTCATCTTTGAATTCAACTGAAGTAAAATCAAAATTGGAGATTACCTGATCAGCATCATTTTCAGCTTCAGATCTTGATTCTTCTTCATCTGAATTGTTAGCTGAGGCATTGATAGCCATCATGCAGAAGCTCTTTTCTCTTTCATCATCTTCATCATCAGAAGAGTTGGATGAAGATGTACTTGCTGACTCACTGCTTGAGTCATAAATTGCCATCAGGCACTGATTATTCTCCTTTGATTCTTCTTCATCATCAGATGAGCTGGATGATGATTCTAATTCAGTGTCACTCCAAGTTTCTGCTACAAATCCTCTTCCCTTGTGTTTGTGACCGTGGGAGGAAGACTTGCTGGAGTGCTTCTTGTCTTCTTTGTCCTTTTTCTTCTCTTTCTTCTGATTCTCTGGACATTCTGGCAGAATGTGTCCAGGTTTCCTGCAAGCATAACAAATGATTTCTTTAGGATTTGACTTATCATACCTTGGCTTTTCCCTTGATCTGGAGTCTTTCTTTCTGAAGTCCTTCTTGGCCATCTTGTAGAACCTTTTGGCTAGAAGGCTCATGAACTCCTCATCTCTTAGAGCCTTTTCGTCTTCTTCAGTAGCTTGGAAAGCTATATTCCTCTCCTTCTTGGATCCTGAAGATGAAGTTGATTGTTCAGCTTCTCTGGTTTTGATAAGCTGCTCATAGGACTTGAGTTTGCCTAACAAGCTCTCAGTTGAGATCTCATTAAGGCTTCTGGCTTCCTTGATTGGCCAGATCCTAGAGTCCCATGTGTTGGGGAAGCACATAAGGATCTTATCATTGATCTCAGTGATAGAGATCACTTTGTCCAAGGTCTTCAGCTCATTGATTATGAGGCTGAGCCTATTGTACATATCAGCAACTGTTTCAAATTCTCCCTTTTTGAAATTCTCATATTGAGAAATAAGATGGGATCTTCTGTCCTTCCTTTCATCAGCTGATCCTTCAACCATATTGTTGAGAGAGATCCATATTTCTCTTGCAGAGGTGCATTCCACTACTTTCTGAAAAATGTCATCAGACATTGTTTGTGCTACAATGTTCATTGCTTTTGCATCTGCACTTCTTTGCTTCTTCTGGGCTTCAGTCCACTCAGGTGGTGGAACAACATTGTTATTAGTTGTGGTGTCAGCACTAGTTGTCGCTGTGGGAGCTGGAGGTCCTGTCAAAATCACATTGAAGATTTCCTCATCAATAGAATTCACGTACAACCTAATCCTTGCCTTCCATAGTGCAAACTTACTGAGATTGCACATAGGAGGTCTTGTGCTAGAATATTCTTTATTTTGTGCCATTAGTTTTAACAGAAAAAGAAACTCTAAGATAAATTAAGATCTAATTGATCTTTATGATTCAGGTGTTAGCCTGTATATAAAATCAACTACCCTCTGATACCAATTGAAATTAGAGGTTAGATCTTAATGTTACTCTAGAAGGGGGGGGGGGGGGCGGTGATTAGAGTATTAAAAACTTTTCCCTTAATTTTATAGCGGAATTAAAAATACTGATATATATATGAGTATTTTGAGTGAGTTATAAAAACTAAATAAAGAAATCAGCACAACACAAGCAACACAGAAAATCTCAAGCACACAGACACAAGGAATTTTATAATGGTTCCCCAATAAATCTGGGTACGTCTACTCTTCTACCACACTTGGTAGGATCCACTAGGTTTTAATCAGGTGCCCTAGCACCAAGGGGTTTTTGACCAGGTGACCACACACCAAGTGAGCTTTTGATCAGGTTCTCTAACCAAATCACAGGTTTTTGTTCAGGCACCCTGCCACCAAAAGGTTTACTTTTAAAGGGAGTAAGAACCCTGTACAATATGGAATAAAATGAGTTAGAATGTTCTTCTCTGTCAACAATCTGAGAGAAGACTCTAGTGGATGTTTATGGTGTAAAGCTCCCCCTATCTGATTGAAATTCTTGACAGTTTGAGGATGGAGCTTTCTCTTGAAAATATCTTCCTGGATAAGCTGATGAATCTGAGAGACAGATGTTCCTCAGATTATTGTTGCTCTATAGAAGATTTGAACTTGCAGCAGAAAGACTGAGAAATTGATCTTGAAGATGTTCTCAGAGAATAGGATGCTGCTTGAGGAAGATGAACTTTTCTTTTTCTTTCTCTGAATACTATTTTTCTTGACAGAAGCTCTGATATTCTCTATGTCTGTGTCTATCTTCCTTTTTCTTTTCTGCTATACTATATTTTCTGGAAGAATACGACTAATTTGAATTTCAAAATCTCTCTGAATAGGAATAGAAAAACCTGCAATAAATATTTTCTTGGAACTTCCACTGATTCAGCCAATCTTAATTCCTTTCCTCTTTAATAATAAATGATATCCTTTTCCAATATGCCAAACAACTATTTTTCTCGAGAGACGGGATTGGAAGGAGAATAAAAATTAAAGGAGGATAAAATCTGTCTTATCTGGAAGAATAATTCCTAATGAAGAATACGACTGAATCTGATGGATGAACTGAGTTCAGAGAAATAGAATAGCTAATCTAAACAGACTGAGAGAAATTTCGTCGAGCTCAGATAAGATTTCGTCGACCTGAGGGAAGAGTTCGTCTAACTTAACATCTGATAAGAATTCGTCGAACTCAGGCAGGAGTTCGTCGATCTCAATTTAGAGTTCATCGAACTGAAGGATTCGTCGACCGCTGAGCCTACTGAGCCGCTGAGAACTGAAGATCGTCGACCGTTGAGATGCTGAGACTGGAGTACGCCGTTCGTCGAATGCAGAGAGATGGCCGTTCGTCGAACGCAGAGAGCAGTTCGTCGAACCCAGTGATGAGTTCGTCGAACGTAGAGACTTAGAGAAATTCTAAGTTATAGCTATCTATTCAGCCTAAAACTATGACCCTTTAGACTATACAATGGGGGTCAACTTGATCCTAGTCAACACATAGTAATCGTAGCCCAAATCAGTAATAGGTTTGTTCCAACAAGAAGAATTCAACAAAATACCTCTCAAAAGAGGGAAAGAAAAATAGCTAAAAGGACGCAAGGTCCTGCCTTGCTCTGATCAATCGCTACTGGTCCAAACCTGCGGCATTCAAAGGAAAAGAATACCTCAGCACAAGGTCAAATCAACAAAAGTGAAAATAAGAGAATTTAATAAACTCAAATAGGGTTACCAACGCAACAGAAAAGAGATAGCTGCGAAACAACAAGAAATAAGTAAGAATAACTAGTATCCAAACAGGGAAAAACTTGCATGAAATGCAGTCAAAGTTAAGTAATACCATCCAAGAAGGAAGAAGAGTGATGGATTGGTTCAAGATGTGAATCATTAACCCAGCCAAAAACCGGTTCTGAGGCAGTGTGTAACACCCCAAGTGTCGCTGAACGCGGGGGCTGGAGTGCCTAAGGCTTGTACAGACTTTTCTATACCTGGGAGCTAGCGCCAATGCTAGGTACTAGCGTAGGCATTAGCTTTCCCATCGAATGGACTTGTTTCGAAGGTGTTCGTCAAGTTGGATTCGTCGAGGCGGTTTCGTCGAAGGGAATTCATCGGGCAGTAGCACTAACGCCGGCGATAGCTTTTCATCGGGTAATGAAGTTCCGTCGGGCCGTTGAGTTGTTTTCGTTAAGAGGTTTTCGTCGAGTGGCTAGCGCTGGCGGTAGCTCTAGCTGACGGAACCAGTTCCGTAAGTGGCATTTCCTAGACGTCCGATCTTCTTAGATCTTGATCCTAAGGTTCAGATAGGTGCGTCCTAAGGCTCTAAATAGGGCAGAGAAGTTATGTTCTCGTTTCATTAAGTCTTTTGGGCTTTTAGAGCCTAAGGAGAGAAGTATGGTTTGGAGGAAGAAGAAGGGCTAGATCCACCATTGATGGAGCATCAGAGCTCCGTTCATAGATCTGAAACCAGATCCATGGAGAGGACTAGAAGGCGCTTCTTTCTATCCATGCCTTTCAACCGATCCATGCCGAGGAAGAGAACTCTTAGGGTAACGACATCTCTCCTCTTGGTTTTAGGATGCGTGCATGGCATCTGTGCTTTTACCTTCTCTTTTCTGAAATTTATGGCACCGGATCTCTCAAATGAGAGGGGTTTGGGTCGCCTTGGTTCAAGAAGAACTATCAGGTTGATTGAGTCCATCCCCAACTTGTCTTTGCACTAGAGATCCGCTTCGTTAGTGGATTAGGCATTGTGGGTGAAGCCGAAATAGCGTCCGGTTGTCCGATTCAGTGATGTTGTTTAACGTGCATTTAAGGGTTTTTGCTAGAAATTTGATGGCGGCAAAAACATCGTATGTGTTTCCCTTATGTTTCGTATGAGAAAGAACGTTGTTTTGGAAAGGGTAATTTTGTGCGTAATGATTGGCTTGTGAAGCCGCTTGTATGTAAGGGCGTGACTTTGTCTTTGTGGTCAACTTGCTAGCCCGTGAATGCTTGGATTCATGTGGGGAGAGTGTCCCGGCAAGACGAGTCCCCTTTTGTGCTAGCTGACGAGAACAAGTATGTTGATGCGCCCGCTGACAAGATGAGCCATGTAAGGGTTGAGGTCTCAGTGGAGTTCTTGGCTTTTGGCTTATTGATTGTGGCGAGAACAAGTATGTTGATGCTCCCATTGGCAAGATGGGCCATGTAAGGGGTGAGGTCTCATTGGAGTTCTTGGCCTTGGGCTTGCTCTCCCATGGGGAATTGATAAGTACCCTTGGTTTGTTGTGAAATGATGATGTGTGTTGTTATGTTAGAACCATACGCGCCATAGGGTGCATTGGGTGAAACCCAGGTTTGAACACATGTTGCATTGTTAGGCCCCTTACATTTATTGCTCAACATAGAAATGTGGATGATGCTTGTGACACTCATGCCTGTCGTTTTTATGTTATTATTGATTATTACATTTGCATACAAAGTGCTAAATTGCAGGGTGATGTAGTTCCCCGGGTTCCGCTAGGACGGCCGGGAGGAGGGGTGTTGTTACACTATTGTTGGTCAGCCAAAGCTAACCCTCGTTATACCGCTCTTTGTGATTTTGATGCAGGGTAAGGATCGCAGGCTAGAACTAGTTCACCGGCCAAAAAGGCCTAAGCTTCATGAAGTGCACATTTCCTATTTTCCTGTTTGACTGTGTTATCTTTACTTGTTCCAGCTTGCATGCCGAGGTAGCATAGGATTGTTATAATCTTTTGGGCACAATCTATGCCTTATTTGCTGACTTTCGTATGGGTTTTGTAAGGCCTTAAGGCCGTAGTACTCTTATGTAGATGTGGACAACTTCTGTGGTTTATTTAATGTTTCCGCTGTGTTTGTTCTGAGTTTTGAGTTGGGTAGTTTCTATATCACTTTTTAATACTAAAGTAGGGGCGATTATATGGTGTGTGGTCCCGTCCGGACCTATATTATATAGTCATTGCATGGGAGGTGTTACAATTTGGTATCAAAGCTAAGTTGGTTAGCGTTCTTCTTGAGGTTTAGCGTGTTCGAATCGCATTAAGAGGTTGTCCACATAGGAGTACCTTGCGGGACCATGAGTGTCCTTGTGTTTGAGCCTTGCGAATACGCCAGAGGACAAGTAGTCCCAGTTCCCGACGTTTATGTTAGAAGGCGATGCCAAGCTGTGGTGGGTGAACCATAACGGTCGTCATTTCCCTGGACGTGCCCCGTCCATGGAAGAGTTTGGGAATGCCTTATTGAAGCGCTATATCCCCTCTTCGACGAGGTTATCCCTGTAATGGTAGTTATTGCACTTGGTGCAGCGTGAGAAGATGGTAGACGAGTACTCGCAGGAGTTTACTCGGTGGGGTCGTTACGCAGGGACGACCATGGCAGATGATGAGGAGAGGGATAATCTCTTATTTCAGGGTCTGAGAGAGAATCTAAGGCTACCTCTGATAGTCCTAAAGAATGCAGGGTTCAATGAGCTAGTCGAAGTTGCTCAAACATTGGAGAACGATATGGAGCGAATCCTGCGTCGTATGGGCTTTGCGACAAAGTAGGGAGAAAGTAAACCTTCTCAGTCTCACGGGAAGTCTGAGGGAAGTTGGTGGAAGAAAAAGCCCCATCCTTTTAGGACTGGCGAGAGGAGCGGTGCAGCTTCTGGAGAGTTCCGTTCCAAGGGACCAGTGATGTGCTACAAGTGTGGCAAGGTGGGCCACATAGCTCGGTTCTGTTTCGAGGGTGGAGGTGAGCCAGAGCAGAGGTAAGAGCAGTCGGTGCGTTTCGGTCCTAGTGTTGGGGAGAAAGAGAAAGCGGCGGAGTCAAGTGCTTCTCGTTTCCCTCCTGTGCAGCCTAGAGCATACAACCTCGGGCAGCAGGAAGCAATTTGTCAACCCGATGTTGTGACAGGTACAAAAAGTTTAGAGTTTTGTTCGATAGCTTAAAACTATTTGCGACCTTTCATATTTGTTATATGCGTGTAAGGCTTCATGCTAGTTTCTGGCTGCCCTTCTAGAGTGATGTTTGACACGGGAGTGTCACACTCTTTTCTCGCAGAAAGATTTATCTGGAGAATCGGTGTTGAGACTATCGAGGCAAAGGTGGAGCTTAGCGTGCGCATGCCGAATGGGTCTTTCATGACCACTAGAAGGAAGGATGCATTGTGTTGAGAATTGGCGAGTGTGACTTCGAGTTGGTAGCAGTGATTCTACTACTAGCCAAATTTGACATCATCCTGGGGATGGACTGGCTTGCTGAGCAATGAGCTAGTATTTACTACCTGTTGAAGGTGGTGACCCTAAGGAGTGAAGGTAGAGCATAGGTCAAGTTCGAGGGCCTATGCAGAGTGGCTTGCTCCCTGATTTATGCCGTGCAAATGGTGCGTGCGGTGAATCAAGGAGGAGAAGCGTTTGTAGCTTTGTTGGAGACTCACTCCACAAAGTTGGCAATCAGAGAAGTGCCAGTGGTGGAAGAATCCGAGGATGTGTTCCCTGAGGAGCTTCCGGGAGCACCTCCTCAGCGTGAAATTGACTTTTTAATAGATTTATTGTCGGGTGTGAGGACGGTGTCGCGTCCTCCATTTAGGATGGCACCGAAGGAACTGGACGAGCTAAAGGTGTAGTTGCAAGAGTTTCTCGAGAAGGGGTACATTAGGCCCAGCTCCTCGCCGTGGAGTGCGCCGGTGTTGTTCATTAAGAAAAAGGTTGATAGTATGCAGCTGTGCATAGACTATCGTGAGTTGAACAAATTTACAATCAAGAATAAATATCCAATTCTGCGAATCGATGATTTGTTCGATCAGCTGGTGTGGTCGGCGGTGTACTCCAAGTTGGACTTGAAGTCGGGTTACTATCAGTTGAGGATTCGAGTAGAGGATATTCCCAAGACCGCTCTTGGGATGAGATATGGTATTTTGAGTTCTCGGTGATGTCGTTCAGTTTGATGAACGCGCCATCAGTGTTCATGGATTTGATGAACAGAGTGTTTCAGTAATGCCTATATTCGTTTGTGGTTGTGTTTATCGACGACATCTTAGTGTATTCAAAGTCGAAGGCGGAGCATGAGTCTCAATTGAGATTAGTGTTGCAGATTTTGAGGGATAACCAGCTTTATGCTAAGTTCTCAAAGTGCGAGTTCTGGATCGGGAAGGTGGCATTTTTGGGTCACGTCATAAGTGTAGATGGGGTGGCAGTGGATCCTGCGAAGATTGAAGCCATTAGAGATTGGCCTGTACTGAGAACCGTGGAGGAAGTCCGGAGTTTCCTTGGACTAGCCGGTTATTACAGAAGGTTCGTTGAGAACTTTTCGCAGATGGCTTTGCCTCTTACCACTCTTACCCAAAAGGACCAAAAGTTTGTGTGGACGTCGGAGTGTGCCTGTGCGTTTGAGACCTTGAAGGAAAGATTGATGTCTGCTCCAATCCTAAGTCTTCCTAGTGGGACTGAAGGATTTTTGATTTTCAGAGACGCGTCAGGTTGCGGTTTGGGTTATGTGTTAGTGTAGCATGGTAACGTGATAGCTTATGGGTTAAGGCAGCTAAAGCCTCATGAGAGAAATTACCCCGTCAATGACTTGGAGTTGGCGGCGGTAATTTTTGCGTTGAAATTGTAGCGGCACTACGTGTATGGTGCGAAGGTGGAAATCTTCACGGACCACAAAAGCTTGAAGT
This sequence comes from Dactylorhiza incarnata, assembly GCA_033032865.1. NCBI lineage: Eukaryota > Viridiplantae > Streptophyta > Magnoliopsida > Asparagales > Orchidaceae > Dactylorhiza > Dactylorhiza incarnata. The sequence continues at coordinate 13,636,140 of JAWHQI010000015.1, forward strand.
ATCTTCATGACTAGAAGGATCTTAATATGAGGCAGCGTAGGTGGGTCGAGTTCCTTGGGGACTACGACGTAGAGATTCAGTATACACCAGGCAAGGCCAATGTGGTAGCTGACGCCTTGAGTAGAAAGTATTCCGGGCAGGGAAATTGGATGGAAGCGCATGACGAGCATTTGGTGCGAGAGTTCGAGTCTCTTGGCATTGTGTGTGTGGCTAAGGGTGAGTCCAGCACAGCTCAGTTGAACTAGATCGAGATGTAGTGTGATCTAGCAGATCGAATTCAAGAGGTAACCAGTGCAGATGAGGAGTGTCAATAGTGGGCGTTGGAAGCTCAGCAAAGCGAAGGCAGTGGTTGATGCGATAATTTCGGCAAGTGCACAGATCGTTCAAGTAATATAAAATGAGGAGTAAATCCCCGAGTATCGATCTCTTGAGGAATGCAGGTTGGGTGAACGAATCGCGTCGTGTGACAATTGTTACACAAGCGTAAACAAACACACAAAAGGGGGGTTTTGGTTGGGTTTTCCTACTCTTACCAACAATGAAAGAAATGCGGGTCGAAAGCACCGCTTCGCAAGGCGAGATGGATGCAACGGCCGCGATGTCGTGCTTCGTGAGGCGGATGGAATGTGCTCTAGTGCGGGAAGGCGAGGGTCGCACACACCTCTTCACAAACGCCGTTAGCTCTTGCTAACGCAGATCGAACACCTTGAGTGCGTGAGTGAGTAAGTGGATGAGTGGAGGCGAAGCGATTCACAAGCAGGTAATGATGAAAAGAGAAGGAACATTCATTTCATTTAAACCAAACATCATGATATTCAAGTTTAAAAGATTCAAAGATTACAACGAAGGAGAGAGGAAAGAGATAACCAATGGATGAAGACTAGCGGCCGTTTACGGCCGGAATGGTAGTTTGTCAAGCTACCTCCGGACTCGGGCGGACTGTGCTTCCAGTGTAGAGAAACTATCACGATCTCTCTACGTGGTTCCGTCGTCTTCTACCTCAGGATTCCTCTTCTTCTCACCGGACTGGAGTGGAAAACAGCTGCTTGAGGGCTTGCGGATGGTGGAGAATGCTCCCGGACAATGGAGAAATGCTTGGAATGGTTGGAGAGGACTTCCCCTTGCGTAGGAGATGAAGTGGAGGTGTCCAGGAATGGAAATCGCCGGCGTACGGACTGCCACTCGTGCTCCCGGCGGCTCTCTCCTGCCCTAAAAGCGGAACATGCATATATATAGGCGCTGGAATGAATACTGCGCACGGTCATTGGCGCACGACCAGTGGTCGTGCGCACTGGAGTTCTGCGATCGTGCGCGCTGCCTGGGCGGACCCTAAAATGAAAGAAATTTATAAAATACATGTTCGCACGACCAGCGCCGCACGACCGTGGTCGTGCGCACTATCGTAGATGGTCGTGCGCACTGGTCGAAACAGAACTCATGAAATTAATGTTAAGTGCGCACGAACAGCGGCGCACGACTGGTGGTCGTGCGCACTATTGTGGGTGGTCGTGCACACTGTTCGAGACAGAACTCAGAAAAAAGTGTTAAGTGCACACGATCAGCGGCGCATGACCAGTGGTCGTGCGCAACTGAACCAGTGATCGTGCGCAGTGTTCCTGTACAGAATTTTACCAGGAACACCTGCACGACTCTTGTTTCACAGAAATGCTAATCAGGCCACTGAAAGTGGCACTCAACAAAATGATAAGGCTATCAAAAGGGAATAAGCATAAAATACACCAAATTAGGCCAAGAAGTGCACCTAGCATAGAAAGACGAATATGAGCTGAAACAGGGCTAAAGTGCAGTGAAACGACTGGAAAAATGGCCCGGATGAGTCCGAATATGTGTATATAATCAGGACTCATCAGTGGTTTGGAGATGGTCAGTGGACTTTTAAAGAAAAATGGAAGGGCGTGTGTCCCCAGTTTTGGCAAACTCCGTAAGGAGTTGATGTTTGAGGCTCACTTCACGAAGTACTCCATTCATCCAGGAAGTACGAAGATGTACTTGGATTTGAAGAAATCCTTTTGGTGTCCTTTGGATGAAATGGGATGTAGGTTCGTATGTAAGTCGATGTTAGACGTGCGCCTTTGTGAAAGCTCAATGCCAAAGGCCAGGTGGATTCTTGAAACCTCTTCCTATCCCCGAGTGGAAATTTGACGACATATCCATGGATTTTGTGCATGGTTTGCCTCGATCGCGGCAAGGTAACGGTGCAATTTGGGTGATTGTGGATCGTCTGACCAAGGTAGCCCACTTCATTCCAAATCGGAAGGACGATAGCGTGGAGAAGATCACGAAGCTTTATATTCGGAACATTGTGCGGTTGTAAGGAATTCCAAAGAGCATCGTTAGTGATCGTGATGGACGGTTCACGTCCAAGGACTGGAAGATAGTGCCGAGAAGCTTGGGCACAAAATTGAAGTTTAGTACCGCGTTTCATCCGCAGACCGATGGTCAAACGGAGAGAACGAATCGTACGTTGGAGGACATGTTGAGGATGTGTGCTCTCGATTTCAGTAAAAGTTGGGAAGACCACCTCTTCATGGTGGAGTTTGCCTGGGCGACATGGTCTACTTAAAGATCAAGCCTTTCAAAGGCGTTTCGCGAATTCAGCGTCTCAAGAGGTTGAGTCCAGAATATTTGGGTCCGTTTGAGGTTACAGAGCGCATAGGCGAACCGGCCTATCGGTTAGCGTTGTCTGCAGAGCTAAGCGGATTACATGATGTATTTCATGTTTCGGTGCTGAGGAAAGCGTTGGTTGAGCCAAAATATTTTGTTGAGTCTTCGACAATTCCCGTAGCCGAAGATCTAAGGATGATAGTTCGTCCGGTGTGCGTGGAGGATTATGAAGTCCGACGGTTGAATAATAAAGAGGTCAAGCTGGTGAAAGTGCATTGGGATAATTGTGGACGAGACGAGTTCTCGTTGGAACGCGAGCAAACAATGCGGGATGACTTTCCGGAACTGTTCATTCCAGGTATGTGTGTTATTTGTGCAATTGTTAACGTCTTAAATTTAGAGGACAAAATTCTTTAAAGGGGGGTGGATTTGTAACACCCCAAATGTCGCTGAGCACGGGGGCTAGAGTGCCTAAGGCTTGCACAGACTTTTCTGTACCTGGGAGCTAGCGCCGACGCTAGGTGCTAGCGCAGGAGTTATCTTTCCCGTCGAATGGACTTGTTTCGATGGTGTTCGTCAAGTTGGATTCGTCGAGGCGGTTTCGTTGAAGGGAATTCGTCGAAGAGCTAACACGGGTGGCAGCGCTAACACCGGTGATAGCTTTTCATCGGGTAATGAAGTTCCATCAGGCCATTGAGTTGGTTTTGTTGAGAGGTTTTCGTCGAGTGGCTAGCGCAGGCGGCAGCGCTAGCGCCATCGCTAGCTGACGGAACCAATTCCATAAGTGGCGTTTCCTGGACGTCCGATCTTCTTAGATCTTGATCCTAAGGTTCAGATAGGTGCGTCCTAAGGATCTAAATAGGGCAGAGAAGTTCTATTCTCATTTCATTAAGTCTTTTGGTCTCTTAGAGGCTAAGGAGAGAAGTAGGGTTTGGAGGAAGAAGAAGGGCTAGATCCGCCATTATTGGAGCATCAGAGCTCCGTTCGTAGATCCGAAACCAGATCCATGGCGGGACTAGAAGGCGCTTATTTCTACCTGTGCCTTTCAATCGATCCATGGCGAGGAAGAGAACTCTTAGGGTAACGACATCTCTCCTCCCAGTTGTAGGATGCACGCATGGCATCATTGCTTTTACCTTCTCTTTTCTGAAATTTATGGCACCAGATCTCTCAAATGAGAGGGGTTTGGGTCGCCTTGGTTCAAGAAGAACCATGGGGTTGATTGAGTCTATCCCCGACATGTTTTTGCACTAGAGATCCGCTCCGTTAGTACATTAGGCATTGTGGGTGAAGCCGAAATCGCGACCGGTTGTCCGATTTGGTGATGTTGCTTAACATGCATTTTAGGGTTTTTGCTAGAAATTCGATGGCGGCGAAAACGTCGTAAGTGTTGCCCTTATGTTTCGTCTGAGAACGAACGTTGGTTTGGAAAGGGTAATTTTGTGTGTAATGATTGGCTTGTGAAGCCGCTTGTATGTAAGTGGTGACTTTGTCTTTGTGGTCGGCTGGATAGTCTGTGAATGCTTGGATTCATGTGGGGAGAGTGTCCCGGCAAGAAGAGTCCCCTTTTGTGCTAACTGACGAGAACAAGTATGCTGATGCGCCCGTTGGCAAGATGATCTATGTAAGGGGTGAGATCTCTGTGGAGTTCTTGGCTTTTGGCTTAGTGATTGTGGCGAGAACAAGTATGCTGATGTGCCCATTGGCAATATGGGCCATGTAAGGGGTGAGGTCTCAGTGGAGTTCTTGGCCTTGGGCTTGCTCGCCCGTGGGTAAATGATAAGTACCCTTGGTTTGTTGTGAAATGATGATGTATGTTGTTATGTAAGAAGCATACATGCCATGGGTAAAATTCAGGTTTGCACACATGCTGCATTGATAGGCCCCTTACTTTTATTGCTCAACATAGAAATGTGGATGATGCTTGTGACACTCATGCCTATCGTTTTTATGTTATTATTATTTATTACATTTGCATACAAAGTGCTGACTTGCAGGGTGATGTATTTCCTCCGGGTCCGCTAGGACGGCCGAGAGGAGGGGTGTTGTTACACCGTTGTTAGTCAGCCAACGCTGACCCTCGTTATACTGCTCTTTGTGATTTGGATGCAGGGCAAGGATCGCAGGCTAGAACCAGTTCGCCGGCAAAAAAGGCCTAAGCTTCATGAAGTGCACTTTTCCTGTTTTCCTGTTTTCCTGTTTGACTATGTTATCTTTAATGTTCCGGCTTGCACGCCGAGGTAGCATAAGATTGTTATAATCTTTTGGGCACATTCTATGCCTTGTTTAATGACTTGAGTATGGGTTTTGTAAGGCCTTAAGGCCGTAGTTCTCTAATGTAGATGTGTACAACTTCTGTGGTTTATATAATGTTTCCGCTGTGTTTGTTCTGAGTTTTGAGTTGGGTAGTTTCTATATCACTTTTTAATACTAAAGCTGTGGCGATTATATGTTGTGGGGTCCCGGCTGGCGATTATATGTTGTGGGGTCCCGGCCGGACCTATATTATATAGTCATTGCAGTGAATGTGTTACACAGTGACTATCTTTCCAACACAAACATCACACCAAAATATCCAAGGAACAAAAGCATTGTGGTGGTGGTTATGCCCACACAACCAATAGTCCACACGTCCAAGGAAGAAAAAAATAGGCACTGTGGTGGTGACCACTTGTCCAACACAACCAACAACGCAAAAACAACCAACTAGGTGTAGTGATTCACGAACATCTTGACCAAATCTGGCACCACAGAAAGATCCATAACATTTCCAAGTACAACCCTTATGAAAACTGTCTCGATGAATTCTAACTCATACTCGACGACACCACTGATCACTCGATGAATTTTGTCAAAATTACTCGACGAAAACGCCGCTTATTCGACGAATTCCATTCACTCGATGAATTCTCTATCACTCGACGAAATCTTTGAGTCTCGTCAGATTCGTCGAAATCATTCGGTGAATCCAGGATCACTCGATGACATTTCCAAGTCTCGGCGGTTTAGTCTCAGCGGTTATGTCTCGACGATTCTCAAAGGTCTCGACGATTTTTTTTAAGGAAAGCCATTCGAGGAATCCCTAACTTAACGGTAAAGTGAATTTTTGCTTGATTACTCGACGAATCACTCGGCGAATCACTAAGTGACTACGCCTCACCAATGAGGAAAAGAAATCAACTACAGAAGTCTAGAAGTGACAGCTTGGCCATCTCTAACTGCTACTGGTCTAAACCCGAGGCATTCAAAAGAAAAGAATGCATCAGCACAAAGGCGCAAAAAGGTAGCTCAAAGAGGATTAAATGATTAATTAATTAAGAAGGTCACCAACTCAACGAGAGCGACTATAAATCAACAACAAACAAAGTCATATGAACAATAAGGTATAATAATTCTATAGGATTGACTCAGTTAGAGAGCAGTCTTGCACCAAGTGCGATGACTGTTCATAAAGTTAATCATATATATATAGTAAAAGAGACCAATAAGTTGAAAAGTGAATCAGCAACACCAGACATAAAACGGTTCTTAGGTGGTGCTCATTGATTGCAACCCAACCAAACAGTCCGCCCCAAACCCATCGGGTACAAAGATTCACCAACAGGCACTTTGGTAGTGGTCATCCATTCCAACCCAACCAACAGTCCAAAAAAATCAACTTATCATAACAAAATATGACACCAAACAAAAACTTGACATCGGGTCGCCACAATGACACAGAAAGAACAAAATCCAAAAAATTCCAAGTATCAACAACCTTACACGACGAATTCTTCGAGAACATACGATGAATTCAGCAGGATTACTCGACGAATCGAACAAGCATTCGATGAATCAAACTAACTACTCGACGGAATCGACTACTCGACGAATTTACCGTGATCACTCGACGAATAATTTACTCACTCGAAGAATTCAACCAATCAAACTAACTACTCGATGAATTTACCGTGACCACTCGACGAATAATTTACTCACTCGACGAAATCGATGAATCCACTCGATGAATTCGACGAATCCACTCGACGAATTCGACTTAATCTCACACAACCAATCGACGAATTTACTCAGCTACTCGATTGAAACCGTAAAACTGTAAAGCCTAACACCATAAAATAAACATACCATATCCATACGCCTACGAAAATTAATGAGAGATAGGAAGATAAGGTATAATCCGCCACTTGGCTCAAATCATCTGCATTCCAACTCCTACGCGCTCCACGCCAAGGATCAGCAGAAGAGAAGGTTAGGGCTACACACTCCAACCCCAAAAATCCATGAAATCGAAAATACTCACCACACACTCGTAGAGCTTGGCGAGAGCTTTCAGATTCTATAATCTGACGAAGATTCCGAGCACTAGAGCTCCCGCAGCAACCGACCGAAGCCTCCGAACGAACGCCGCCCTTCTCTCTCTCACGCGATTGGTTCGACGGAAACGAAGAAGAAGAAAACCTAATCGATTGACCTTTTTTATACTAAAATTATATTAACATGTATATATTTATAATTTGATTTATATAAATTTCTTAACCTTAGATTTTGTGCAACCCCGTATTCGCCGAGTAGGATCTCAAGACACAAGAAGTATTTCAGAACACCATTTCTCGGTATGATCTAGGGCAGGGAGAGAGGAGGGCGAGCGGTGGAGGTAGAGGCCTCCCGCTCGCCCAACACGTGTAGGAGGCGAGCAAAAGGGGGGCGAGCCCCCCTCTCGCCCCCGCCCCCAGCTTAGGGGGGGCGAGAGGAAGTGGGGCGAGCCCCCCTCTCGCCCCTGCCCCCAGCTTAGGGGGCGATCGGAGGTGGGGCGAGCCCCCCTCTCACCCCCGCCCCCAACTTAGGGGGGCGAGAGGAGGTGGGTCGAGCCCTCCCTCTCGCCCTTATTCCCAGTAGGGGGGCGAGAGAGGAGGTGGGCCGAGCCCTCCCTCTCGCCCCCATCCCCAGCAGGGGGGCGAGACAGGGAGGAGGTCAGCCCCCTCTCGCCCGGCCCCTGGAGGGTGTCCTGTTCTGCGATTAGCGTTGTAGAACAGCGGGATTTGGCTATTTGCAGGCCAAATCCGAGGGCATTTTGGTAACTTCGCAGTCAGTTTTTTGTTATTCGCAGCCCAAATCCAAAATCCTATAAATAGGACCAAGGGGGCACCATTTGGAGGGATTCTAGGCTAGCTCTCTCCCTCTCTCTCTCCCTCCCCAAGTCTCTCTAGGGGGTGCGGAGAGCCTCCATTGGTGCTCAAGCTTAGTAGTGGCTTGGGAGGGGAAGTTCCTAAGGGGCTTCCGGGTATGTGGCGGGACCTCCCCCCTAAGCCCTTGGTCCAGTCCATAGTTCCTCAACCTTCAACCTAGAGCTCTCCCTTGGGGGGGAGTAAGGGTTGGTCGCCACTCAGTTTGCTGAGGGCCCCGAACTCCACAGAGACCGAGAAATCGGTTTCAACATATGGTTCGGTGAGCGTGGAGTGTGTCCGATTCAAGAAACTCTCGAGATGAGTTCTATGGACGGAGGTGGAGGAAGATCCGACCCAGGTCACTCGCAGCCCCCGGTGGCTGGGGTGACGTTGGAGATGTTCGAAGATTTCAAGCAAGAGGTCTTGCAGACCTTCCAGGTTGTTTTCGCCATGATAGTTGGAGGCAGAAGAGGAGATGGTCCGGAGATCCCGCCCCAGCAGGTGGACGAGGGAGCTCTCGGCCAGCAGTCCAGGAAAGAGGTACCGGTGGGGGGGGGGGAGTGGGGAGGTGCCATACCCCCACTCGCCCACCTTCAAGGGGGCGAGCTCAGGAGGGAGGCGCCCTCCCAGCTCGCCCCGCCCCTTCAAGGGGGCGAGCTCAGGAGGGAGGCGCCCTCCCAGCTCGCCCCGCCCCTTCAAGGGGGCGAGCTCTGGAGGGAGGCGCCCTCCCAGCTCGCCCCGCCCCTTTAAGGGAGCAAGCTCAGGAGGAGGGCGCCATCCCAGCTCGCCCCGACCCTTCTAGCCCAGTCCCAAAAGGGGGCGAGCGGGGAGGCATATGGCCCCCACTCACCCCACCCCAAAAGGAGTCGAGTGAATGCAGGTGGGAGAGACCACTCGAGTGGCGACCATCCAATAGCTCGACTAGCGCAGAGGTCAGCAAGTCGACTCCGCGAGAGCAAGGAAGAAAGGGTTTTCAAAGGAAAAGAGACAACCGATCGAGGTGGAGGCAGGGATCGAACACACCCTCTCCACCACCTCAACAAACCATGGCGATGGGCGGAGGTAGAAGGAGAAGAGCCAGAAAAGCGGAAAGAAGAGGAAGAAAAAAAGGATATGTCTGAGTTACCTAACTGTGACCTCCACGATGAGGAGGGGCACGCTGTAACATCCTATTTCCTACTAGACCCCTAAGGTGCACTTTGTCATGACATGGTCATAGCAATGCCCTAAGATACCAAGGATTGCCCTAGAACCAAGGTGAAAAGGTGAAAAACACCTTGGTGTGCAAATAGACAAAATGACTTCAAGGTTTAAGACTTGATGTCTATGCCTCAAAATGATCCAATTGACCCCACCTAACTCTTTCTAATCCTCTAGGGAACTCAATGAGTCACTAATAACCCAATGGGTCAAGACAAATCTAGGGTTTGTGTCAAAATCACCATTTGACTCATTTAGCCTAAGTAGACCTAAATAGGTCAAAAGTGCCCAAAGAGGGTTCACCAAGCCATGAATCACACCAAAGGGAGTCTATGGACCTCATGGGCACCATGTGGGGTCAGCCTTCTCATCAGTTGACCAAGTCAACCCAAAAGCCCTAACATATGGTCACCAAGTTTGTCCAATTTAACCAAATTGACCAAAGTCAAATATAAGTCAACATAAGTCAAAATTGGGCTAAATGGGAATTTTGGATCAATAAACCCTATTGGCTAAGACCTCAATAGGAGGCCCATCCTGTAACCCAATGGCACTTGACCATGCATGCCCTCAGATTTGAAGAGGGATTGACATGCAAGGGGGCAAAATTGGAGTTTCCCCCAATTTGGAGAAGAGACAAATTGGAATTCATGGATTGAGTGCCAATTGGCACTCAATTCTCCTCCCAAAGCATTCCACTGAGCTCCCTCAGTAATTCCCAGCCGAATTCTTGTTGTCCCCATGCCAAGTGTCACCTTGGTGAAGCATCCAAGGTGTAGGCCGAGCTCCCCTTTAATGGCTGGAATGGTTAGAGCCCCCCTCAGGCCAAATAGACACCACCATTAGCTTTAGAACGAGGAAAGCATATGAAATCGACCTTTGAATCACTGCAAATGGTGGAGGAATGAAGTTTTGAGCAAGCTCGCCGGAGAGGAGAAGATTCATGGCCAACCGCCGCCGCCGCCTCCGTCAAGCTTCATTAAGGTACGATTTCTCTCCCCTCCCTCGGTGTTAGCTTCATAGATAAAATAGGAATGAATCCAAGCTCATTTGAGCTTGATGCCATGGACAACCATGAAGAAATGGCTGATTTTAGATCTCGCCGGAAAACACTACTCCGGCCACCCCAAGTTGCCGGACCACCACCCATCGATGGCTCTTGCTGAGAGGAAGGAGTTGGTGTGGTTGGCCGGCAATGGGAGAGCTTAGATTGCTGTAGTGAGGCCAAAACACCTGCTCCAGGTCGGGCAAACCGTGGCCTTTGGCTCTAGGAAGAAGAGATAATCATGGCCATTGATTTGATCAAGGATCGGCTATAGGCAGACCACCCCCCAATTACTTAAGTTTTTTAACAGACATTGCATGTAAAAATTAGGCCACTTAGAGGCCTTTTCATGAAAAGTTGTCTGAGACAACTTTGTTGCCCTTGATGTTACCTTTCAACAGAAACTTAAATCAAGACATTTGGAGCATTGTAGCACCTACAACACCCATTTTCCTAGGACTGGTCCTAGTGTAGGGCAGAAATTAAAAATGCTATAACTTTTAAATGGCTTAACCAAATCCCTTCATTTTTCTACCATGCATGCATGGTATGATGATACACCTAGGGTTAAATTTGAGAATTTATGGAGGTATATTCATTGAGATATTTCAGTTATTAGCAATAGTAAATAATTGGTCACTCTGGAGTTGTGTAACTCCAAACACCACCAAATTTGGGTGGTAAGCTATTTATATATATCTTGATCACTAGTTAAAATTTCATCACATGTGCATGAGTATATTTCTCTGAACTTCAAAATGAAGTTTGGGTCTTAAGAGGAAAATTGGGGTGCTAATAGTCAATTTGGGCTTTTGAGCTTTTTGATGGAATTGAAGGTGGGAATCACCTTGCATGCCTCTGAAACCTTGGGGTTAGTGTATGTCATGAGGATATACATCATTGACATAAGTTTCATGATTTTTGGAAGTTATTTTCCTAAAGTTTTTAATTAAATGAAAATTGTCACACTTTTAAATTAATGAAATAATTTGAATCAAAAACTTAGAGATAAATCCAAAACTCTGGGAAATGGATCTTTGACTGGAAAAGCACATTTAGGAATTTTGTTGGAATTTTTGGACCTCATTTATCTCTCTGAATTTGATTTATTTGGTTAGGTCAAATTTATTCAAATATGACATTTAGGTCTCATATGCACTTGGAGAATTCTGAAATTATTCTAGTAGGTTTCCTTGGTGATCCTATAGCTTTGTAAATTTTACCATAATTTTTAGATGAATTTTAGGTCATTATATAGTACTTGTTATATAACCCCTTATTGGCACACCAAATGTAATAAATGATAAATAAGGGTAAATACTTCGCTTGGATATGTACCGGGCTTAAGCCCCTTTTACTCTTTCATTTTTTTGTACTCATTGATGGACAATATATATTTTGTTGTATAAATGTGTGATTGTGGACTTGGTTCTATTTATTTTCCTTCTTAACTCTTGTTGGCCTGTCGATCGTTCTTGCCGGCAGGATCGCCGTCTTGCGGAGGTAGCTAACTCGGGTGTTAGTGTCACCGTAAGGCGGCGGTTCTGGGCATAAGATCCGGAAGCTCTCCAGGTGCGGGAGAGGGATCTTACACACGCGACCTCCGTCCGCCCTGAGTTCTTGAAATGAGGCATGCGATGGGTTCAAGGCAGCAACAGCAACAACCAGGAGAAGTCAAGGAAGACCGAACTTGGGAGTGGGAGACTCAGTTCGGTTTCCACGCTTAGTTTTCTTTTTCATTCCCTAAGTTCATGTAATGTGATGTTTTATTTCTGTGCCTAGTTTTCTCACATGTACTAGAATGATTAAGGTGATGAAAGTTTTTCAAAGTGTTTCTTCCTCGGATGGTTCCTCTGACCAAGCTCTCTCTAGACGGTAGGGCAGGTTGATCTCACAGGGAGAGTAAGTTTTTTTCCCCGATGCTGGCCCACTGACCAGGTTCCCACCAAGCTGGCAGGGCCGGGAACCGCTCGGGGCAGGAAAGAAATATACTCCACCTCTAGTTGAGCCTAGTTCCTAGTGTGTGTCGACCTTGTACTCCCCCCCCCCCCCGATGCTGGCCCGCTGACCAGGCTCCCACCAAGCTGGTAGGGCCGGGAACCACTCAGGGAAGGAAGGAAACATGCTCCACCTCTAGTTAATCCTGGCTCCTAGAGTGTGTCGACCTTGTACTCCCCCCCCCCCGATGTTGGCCCGCTGACCAGGCTCCCACCAAGCTGGTAGGGCCGGGAACCGCTCGGGGCAGGAAGGAAACATGCTCCACCTCTAGTTGAGCCTGACTCCTAGAGTGTGTCAACCTTGTACTCCCCCCCCCCCATGCTAGCCCGCTGACCAGGCTCCCACCAAGCTGGCAGGGCCGGGAACCGCTCGGGGCAGGAAGGAAAAATACTCCACCTCTAGATGAGCCTGGCTCCTAGTGTGTGTCGACCTTGTACTCCCCCCTGATGCTGGGCCGCTGACCAGGCTCCCACCAAGCTGGCAGGGTCGGGAACCGCTCGGGGCAGGAAGGAAACATGCTTCACCTCTAGTTGAGCCTGACTCCTAGAGTGTGTCAACCTTGTACTCCCCCCCCCCGATGCTGGCCCGCTGACTAGGCTCCCACCAAGCTAGCAGGGTCGGGAACCGCTCGGGGAAGGAAGAAAAATACTACACCTCTAGTTGAGCCTGGCTCCTAGAGTGTGTCAACCTTGTACCCCCCCCCCCCCCCCCCCCCCCCCATGCTGGCCCGCTGACCAGGCTCCCACCAAGCCGGCACGGCCGGGAACCGCTAGGAGCAGGAAAGAAAAATACTCTACCTCTAGTTGAGCCTGGCTCCTAGAGTGTGTCGACCTTGTACTCCCCCCCCCCCCCCCCCCCGATGCGGGCCCGCTGACCAGGCTCCCACCAAGCTGGCAGGGCCGGGAACCGCTCGGGGCAGGAAGGAAAAATTCTCCACCTCTAGTTGAGCCTGGCTCCTAGAGTGTGTCAACCTTGTACTCCCCCCCCGATGCTGGCCCGCTGACCAGGCTCCCACCAAGCTGGCAGGGCCGGGAACCGCTCGGGGCAGGAAGGAAAAATACTCCACCTCTAGTTGAGCCTGGCTCCTAGAGTGTGTCGACCTTGTACTCCCCCCCCCCCCCCCCCCCCCCCCCCCCGATGCTGGCCCACTGACCAGGCTCCCACCAAGCTGGCAGGGTCGTGAACCGCTCGGGGCAGGAAGGAAACATGCTCCACCTCTGGTGGAGCTCGGCTCCTAGATTGTGTCGATCTAAGGCCCCGAGCAGATACCGCTGACTGGGCTTGTTGATGTCGGCAGGGCAGGACACTCACTCGGTGAGGCAGGAGATTCATGTTGGTTAAGGCCCCGAGCAGATACAGCTGACCGGGCTTGTTGATGCCGACAGGGCAGTAAACTCACTCGGCGAGGCAGGTGATTCATGTTGGTTAAGGCCCCGAGCATATACCGCTGACCAGGCTTGTTGATGCCGGAAGGGCAGGAGACTCACTCAGTGAGGCAGGTGATTCATGTTGGTTAAGGCCGCGAGCAGATACCGCTGACTGGGCTTGTTGATGTCGGCAGGGCAGGAGACTTACTCGGCGAGGTAGGTGATTCATGTTGGTTAAGGCCCCGAGCAGATACCACTGACCAGGCTTGTTGATGCCGGCAGGGCAGGAGACTCACTCGGTGAGGCAGGTGATTCATGTTGGTTAAGGCCCCGAGAAGATATCGTTGACCGAGCTTATTGATGTCGGCAGGGCAGGAGACTCACTCGGCGAGGCAGGTGATTCATATTGGTTATGGTCCCGAGGTGGCTCCGCTAGCCGGGCTCTCGCTAGCCGGCATGGTAGGAGGACCTCTCGGGGAGGCTAAGTGTTTTCCCCCAGGGTGGCTCTGCTAGCCGGGCTCTCGCCAGCCGGCAGGGTTGGAGGACCTCTGAGGAGGCTTTATGTTTTTTCTCAAAGTAGCTCCGTTAGTCAGGTTTCTAGTGACACTCGTCGAATATATGGGGTTGGACATTTCTTTCCGAGCGTGTACCTCGCTCGAAAAGAGCTGGAATTGTGTATAACCCCGTATTCGCCGAGTAGGATCTCGAGACACAAGAAGTATTTTGGAACACCATTTCTCGGTATGATCCAGGGTAGGGAGAGAGGAGGGCGAGCGGTGGAGGTAGAGGCCTCCCGCTCGCCCAGCACGTGTAGGAGGCGATCAAAAGGGGGCGATAGGAGGTGGGGCGAGCCCCCCTCGCGCCCCCGCCCCTAGCTTAGGGGGGGGGGGGGGGGCGAGAGGAGGTGGGGCGAGCCCCCCTCTCTCCCCCGCCCCTAGCTTAGGGGGGGGGGGGGGGGGCGACAGGAGGTGGGCCGAGCCCCCCCTCGCCCCTGCCCCCAGCTTAGGGGGCGAGAGGAGGTGGGGCGATCCCCCCTCTCGCCCCCGCCCCCAGCTTAGGGGGGCGAGAGGAGGTGGGCCGATCCCTCACTCTCGCCCCTATTCCCAGCAGGGGGGCGAGAGAGGAGGTGGGCCGAGCCCTCCCTCTTGCCCCCATCCCCAGTAGGGGGGCGAGACAGGGAGGAGGTCAGCCCCCTCTCGCCCGTCCCCCAGAGGGTGTCCTGCTCTGCGATTAGCGCTGCAGAACAGCGGGATTTGGCTATTCGCAGGCCAAATCTGGGGGCATTTTGGTAACTTCGCAGGCAGTTTTTGGTTATTCGCAGCCCAAATCCAAAATCCTATAAATAGGACCAAGGGGCACCATTTGGAGTGATTCTATGCTAGCTCTCTCCCTCTCTCTCCCTCCCCAAGTCTCTCTAGGGGGTGCGGAGAGCCTCCAGTGGTGCCCAAGCTTAGTAGTGGCTTGGGAGGGGAAGTTCCTAAGGGGCTTTCGGGTATGTGGCGGGACCTCCCCACTAAGCCCTTGGTCCAGTCCATAGTTCCTCAACCTTCAACCTAGAGCTCTCCCTTGGGTGGAGTAAGGGTTGGTCGCCCCTCAGCTTGCTGAGGGCCCCGAACTCCACAGTGACCGAGAAATCAGTTTCAACAGATTTGACGAATTAGACTAAGGTTAACTCTGTGAATAATTTACTCACTCGACGAATTCGACGAATCAAACTAACTACTCGATGAAATCAACTACTCGATGAATTTACCATGATCACTTGACGAATAATTTACACACTCGACGAATTCGACGAATCCACTCTACGAAATTTACTTAATCTCACACAACCACTTGGCTAATTTACTCACCTACTCGATTGAAACCGTACAACTACAAAGTCTAACGCCATAAAATAAATATACCATATCCATACGCCTAAGGAAATTAAAAAGGGATAGGAAGATAAGGTAGAATCCACCACTTTCCTCAAATCTTCCGCTTTCCAACTCCTACGTGCTCAATGACAAGGATCGGCCGAAGAGAAGACCACACTAACAAATTTCTGAAAGGTTTTGGACGAAAAGGAAGGTTAGGGCTACACACTCCAACCCCAAAAATCCACGAAACCGAAAATACTCGCCGCACACATATAGGGCTCGATGAGAACTTTCCGATTCTATACTCCAGCGAAGATTCTGAGCACTAGAGCTCCCGCAGCAACCGACAGAAGCCTCCAGACGAACGCCAACCTTTTCTCTCTCGCGCGACTGGTTCGGCGGAAATGATGAAGAAGAAGAAAAGACCTAATTGATCGGTCCTTTTTATACTAAAATTATATTAATAAGTATATATATAATTTGATTTAAATAAATTTCTTTACCTTAGATTTGATGAATTGGACTAAGGTTAACTCAGTTTTTGACGAAATTTGCACCATAGGTAAATACCGATACTACGAATCCAACGGCGAAGTCAAATTCAGAGTTCGACAAGCCGCTCTCGAGTTATGATTTTCCGAAGTTCACGACAATGATAATTCTTTAAATCTTTGCAAATTCACCGAGCTTCAAATAGAGCTCGGATCGCAAAGAAACTTGACATGCTTACTTAAAATTAATTTATTTCAATCTTTAAAGTCTAAATCTCAATTCTGGTAAGTTCAAAACATGATCAAATTGACCGAACGAACACAAAATCGCACGAATTATAGTGCTCCAGCAAACTCCGCGCAAACGTAACGCCCTTACGACGATATTATGTCATTAATAAGATTAAAACAATTATAGAAAATTCAGTGGCGTTACAGTCACCTCCCCCTAAAAGGAAGTTTCGTCCCAAAACATGAAATGCAATTCAAATCTAAGAGATAACAAGGAATGAATTAGAACTTGCTGGCTAGAAGTACTCACCGAAGATAACTAAGAGAATAGATGAGGATGAGATTCCTTCATAGCATATTCTAGCTGACAAATAGCGCTTCTAACGTCTTGATTTCTCCAAAGAACTTTAACCAAAGGAATCGTCATTCTTCACAATACTCGATCATGCGTCTCCAGAATACAGATAGGTTCCTCGACATAAGAAAGATTGAGCTGCAACTAGGTCACAAAGTCTAGGACACGATGATCACTAAGCACACACCTTCGCAACTGGCTCACATGAAACACATCATGAACGCATGTGAAAGAGATAGGAAACTCCAGCATATAAGAGGACACTCTGATGCGCTCAATAATATGGAAAGGTCTCACATACCTGGGATCCAACTTGTGGTTCCTTCCAAATCTCTTAACACCTGGCATCAGAGAAACTTTCAAGAAAACCATGTCTCGAATTTCGAACTCCAGATCGACCCTTCATCGATTTGCATAATTTTCATAACGCTCCTGTGCCACACGAAGATTCTCACGAATATGCGATATAGTAATGCTCATCTCTTCTAAGGCTTCTGGACCTAATAACAGGCTCTCACCAACCTCAGCCCAAAATAGGGGAGTCCGACAATGCCTCCCATATAAAGCTTCAAAGGGGGACATCTGCAAACTCTCCTGATAACTGTTATTGTAAGCAAACTCCATAAGTCCAAGAAGTTTATCCTAGGCACCGCCATGGTCTAAAATATAGCATCTAATCATATCTTCTAAAATCTAATTCACTCTTTCTGTTTTACCATTTGTCTATGGATGATAAGCGGTAGAATACCTGAGGTCGTTGCCCAAAGTTCCCTGCAAGCTTCGCCTGAAACGAGACATATATCTGGAATCCCAATCTGACACAATACTCACAGCCACACCATGCAATCTGATGACCTCATCCAAATAAATCTATGCTATTTTTTCCATGGAATATCCAATCTTATAAGGCACGAAGTGAGCACACTTTGTCAATATGTCGATAATAAACCACACAGTGTCATGCCCTCTGGGAGACCTCGGCAAACTGGTAATGAAATCCATAGAAATATTGTCCCACTTCCAGCTTGGAATATCCAAAGGTGTCAACTTACCTTCAGGCCTCTTATGATCTTCCTTGACACGCTGACATGTATAACATTCTGATACAAACATTGCTATATCATTCTTCATACCTGACTACCAAATAATCTGCATCAGATCTCGGTACATCTTTGTAGAAACAGTGTGATAGGCAAGGCTAGAACCATGCGCTTCATCACAAATCTTTTGCCCGAATATCTTCAATAATGGGAATGCAATATCCACCTTGGTACTTCAAGGTACCAACCTCATCGATTAATAAATCCAGTAATTCTACCTTTTGATTCTACCTCGAATATGCTGTAAATCTGGATCATCTTTCTGATGTAACCTCGTAAGGGTAATCCATGAAGGCTCTTAAACTTCTAAGCAAGACGAACTGACACTATTTCTAACAGTTATATTCATTAAATAAAACTCCTCCACCAAGGACTTCAAGAAAAGGTTGAAGACATACACAGTCTTTCTGCTCAATGCATCGACCACCGTGTTAGCCTTACCCGGATGATAAAGGATATCTGAAAGAAATCATTGTCTACCTAAATCACCTAGAGGGGGGTGAATAGGTGATCTCTACTGCGATTGCGGAATAAAAAATTTTGCACAAACACAACAAAAAAATCACAGCACAGAGACACATGATTTATAGAGGTTCCCCAAGGGTGGGTACTCCTCTCTCCCGCTCCGCCTATCTAGCACTTCGGGCTAGCGTCGGCAATTTCACCAAAACTCCGATTTATCAACAAATCCTACACTCGGAGACAACGACTCCTACAAACTCGGAGAACAACCTCTCCTACAAACTCAGAGTAAACAACTCCTACAACTCGGAGTAAACAACTCCTACAAAACAACCGGGAGTAAAAAACTCCTACAGAAATTAAATAAAGTTTGAAATAAAACTTCTCTTGAATCTCAATAGAGATTAACTTTAGATCTGGAAGGACTGAATCTTCTTCTTCCTTTAGAGTGGAAGCTTGGATCTTCAAGGATTAGGAAGAATGAAAAATCGGCAAACCTGATCTGAGTAGGCCCTTTGATTAAATCGAAAAGATCTTCAATATTGAGAGCAGCAACTTGATCAAAGGCCTTCTTATCTGAGATATCTCTAGCAGCACTGAAGAACGAATCTTGAGCGGCGCACTTTAGATCTCAGAAACTTTTCCAGCGAGAGAGGAAGAAAACGACGATCTTCTTCTTTTTCTCGATCGGGTTCTATCTTCTTCTTTCCCTAAAATAAGAGATTATTTATAGGAAGACCTCCAACGGCTCGGGGGACAAACAAGGAGGGATCGCCACGTGTACTGTACACGGCGGCCAACCCTAATTTTTGAAAATGAAACTGAAATTTGAAATGCGTCTGTCCGTCATTCGTCGAGACTTCACGTGAACACTCGACGAATTGACTTGGCCATTGAAAATACAGATCAAAGCTTGAAAATTGTCTTCTGTTTTCATTCGTCGGAATTCGTCGGAATTTGTCGGGAGTTCTCAAGAACATTCGATGAATTGACTTAGCTGCACCATTTCCTTCACAAGTCTGCCTTTTTGACTTCTGTCTGCGTTCGTCGATATTTGTCGGGAGTTCACGAGAACATTCGACGAACAGACTTAGCCGCAGAAATTTCTTCTTCAAACTAGAAATATGGCTTCTGTCTGGATTTGTCGAGATTCGTCGGGACTTCACGAGACATCTCGACGAATTAACTCAGCAAAAATTTCTTTTCTTCTGAAAACCTGCTCCACTCCTCAAGCTTGAAAACCTTCAGTTATGAGTATATGAAGTACACCCCAATAGAGAGAATACACATGGACCAACACTTTGTTCTACACAATGAGGGATTACATTGTCTAGAACTGTGTTTGGTGATCCATTGCAACCTGACTTTGGTGTGCACTTAGCATTAAGACCTGCAAACACATAACTAGAGAACAACATCAAATACAACTCAATTCAACTTAGTTCAAAGGAACACTTCTTCAAATCAAGGTAATTGTGGCTATAATACCCAACAATATCAACCTCATAGTCCGCAACATACTCCACCCATGTACTCTGACGCAAATTTAGCTCCTTCTGAGTGAAGACGTACTTCAAACTTTTGTGATTCATATAAATCTTGCATGACGCTCCATACAAAAGGTGTCTCCATAGTTTTAAGGAATAAATTACTGCTGCAAACTCCAAGTCATGTGTATGGTAATTCCTTTCCTGAACCTTTAGTTGTCTTGATCCATACACGATCAGTTTTTCCTTCTTGCATTGGGACACAACCGAGTCCAACTTGAGATGCATCTACATAAACAACATACTCCACTCCTTCGGTAGGTAAAATCAAAACAGGAGCAAAACACAACCTCCTCTTCAACTCCTGAAAATCTTCCTCGCAATCATCACTATAAATGAACGCTACGCTTTTCTGCATAAGCTTAGTCAAAGGTGAAGACAACACTAAAAATCCTTGCATGAATCTTCTATAATAACCCACCAACCCTAAGAAACTCCTTATCTCCTTAGGCGTTGTAGGTCTCTTCTTATCCAAAACAACACCTATCTTCGCTGAGTCCACAATTATTCCATCTTTGCTCACAACGTGGCCCAGAAAAGACAATTGAGAAAGCCGAAACTCACACTTGCTCAACTTTGCATACAACTTGTGCTCCCTCAAAGTCGACAACACCAAGCGCAAATGAAAACAAGCTCCTCAGCACTTCTAGAATATACTAGGACATCATCGATGAATACAACCACAAAGTGATATAGAAAATTCTTGAATACCCTATTCATCATGTCCACAAAAGTAGAGGGTGCATTTTTCAATCTAAAAGACATCACCAAGAACTCAAAATGCCCATAACGAGAATGAAAAGCAGTTCGCGGAACGTTTGACTCACGGATCCTCAACTGATAGTAGCCTGAATGAAGGTTAATCTTCGAGAAAACAAAACTACCCTGCAACTGGTCAAACATATCATCAATCTGAGGCAATGAATATCTATTCTTGATAGTTACCTTATTCAGCTCCCTATAATCTATGCACAAACTCATCGAACCATCCTTCTTCCTTATAAAGAGAACTAGAGCACCACAAGGCAAAGAACTAGGCCTATTAAAGCTACACTACAACAATTCATCTAATTGGGTTCGTAGTTTTTCTAACTTACGCTGAGCCATACGGTAGGGTGCCTTCGCAATAGGATGGGTACCAGGCTCAAAGTTTATAACGAACTCTACATCTCTCTCAGGAGGGAGACTAGGAAGACTACAAGGAAAAACATCGAAAAATTCTCGCACCACAGAAATATCCTCGACACGTGACAAACCACGAGCAACATACAAAATAGAAACAAGATAAGCAATACCACCGGATTCTAAAAATTTTCGAGCACATATCGCAGATATGATTGGGGAGTCCTGACGCAGAAAACCATACACGCTCATGGGTTGGCCATTGCCCATCAAGAAATCCAAATGCTTGACCTGGCACTGGATGACAACGTTATATCTGGATAACCAATCCATGCCCAAGATTACGTTGAAGTCTTCCAAATCTAGCAACTTCAGATCGGCATATGCTAGGAATCCTGCTAAAAGAATATGACACTTTTGGATACTCTGATTCGACACCATCGAATCACCAGATGGAAATTTAATGCAAAGTGGATCGCTGACTCGATCGATAGACAAACGATGATTATCTACAAATTTCCCAGCCACGATGGAATGAGTGGAACCCAAATAAAAAAGAGTGCGTGCCCAACGATTCCTTACCTTAAACTAGCCTATAAAATCATACACATAACTAATATGGCTAAAATTAAATTCACAATTACTAGTTAACAACAAGATCAAAATCTAACCTGATATCACCTGGGTGGAACACTGAGATTCTTCCTTGGTTACTGCATTTAGTTTACCTTTTCCCAGTTCCAGTTGCTGCAGCTGCGGCAAGGCCTGAAGTGGAACAGGCTGCATCGCAGGATGGAACTACGGGCACCTAGATTTCATATGCCCATTCTGTCCACAACGAAAGCACGTCCGATTACATGAGGCATAGGTAAGATCGCTCTTGGGCGCGCTCTAAATCACAAGCATTTGAGGCTGCTTTCGAGCACCCAACCTCTTAAAACACTTTTCAAAAGGGTGGCTCGCATGACAACAAGAGCTACACGCTCCGTGTCCCCTTTCTTTGGAGCAGGGCCAGATGCCCAAGGGCTTCCACCGTCCTCAGCCTTCCTCTTTTCCTTCCTCAGTATCATGCCATGATTCTTGGCCTTATCGATATCGTCAACCTTCAAGGAAGCTTCCACCACTTCCGTATAACTCTCGGATCGGTGAGGGCTCGCTAATTGTTGGATGTCACTTTGAAGACCACCCAGAAAATGCTTAAATCTGCCTTCCTATGTGGCTACTAACTCCAGAGCAAACCTGCTCAACTTGCTGAACTCGATGTCATACTCACCAACTATGAGTTGCCTCTGTTTCAAATGTAGGTAAATGTTCATCAGCTTGTCTCGCTCAACTGATGGCAGAAACTTTTTCAACAACATACCCTTAAGCCGCTCCCATGAGCACCCATCCATGAGACCTTCCTTTTCTCTGATCCACTAGTAAGGCCCTTCAATTGATAAGCAACGACCATAACCTTTTGGTCCGCTGAAATTCCTGAATAGGAAAACATCTCGTCGATAGCTGTGATCCAGTCATCTAACGCCATGAAATCAACCATCCCATCATAGGTCGGGGGTCCTAATCGCTGGAAATGCAAGTTGAAGTTCATCTCAGGTGGCTATAGAATAAGAGGAAGTAAGGGAACAAGACGGATAGGAACAACCCTACCCACTGCAGGAACCTACACCGCAAGTTGCTGCCCTAAGGTGGCAGTCAACAACACCTACATCTGTGCTTGCATCGCAACCGTCTTCCTCGATAGAGTCTCAATGCTTTGAGAGCCGACCTCAACGTATGACGCTTTGGAGCCATCACCTATGATTACGAATGACCATCCTATCAAGACTTAGCTAAAAGCTAAAATTACTTATCTTAGATCAGACCCAAAAGAATAAAAAGATGTAGATACTTGCTCTTGCTACTACCTTGCTCTGGAATTCTGTATGAATGATATTATGCTTAACTTAGGATGATATACCATCATCCCTAGAATCTCATGCACATAATACGAATGCATGAATGCTTAAAATCTTCATTTTAAATCATATGTGTACGAGTGTCATCATGTAGATCTTAATTTAGCATGTGTGCTAATGAAATGTTATACAATGCATGTTGTGCTATGCGTTCTAAAAAAGACCTTAATGCATGCCATGGGCGGCGTACACATGAGATTTTATACATCCCATTCGACATAATATTGCATATAACGTAAAAAAAATAAAATCTAATGAACATCCATGAGATAATTGTTAAGTCGCCCAATTCAACTTAATAGTAACATGTTGCAATACCTATGAGAATCCATATACAAACACATATTATGCATCTCATACTACATAATATGCCCCATATAATTTGTTCATGCTTATGAGTGTAGTATTCATACTTCAGCCAAGACATACCGATGACCCATCAGTGTATGTATGTAATGAAATAAGATTCTAAAACAGATGGTTGTTCGACTAACCTGTCTAACAACGAACTTAATCTAGCTCTGATACCAACTGTCATAACCCGCATTTTTCCCAAAATATAAATAAATTATCAGAGTGAGAGAAAATACGCGTTGTGATGTCACGTCGTGCAAGTGACAACTACAGACGCTCATGCATCTCTGTCTCTTTATTTATTTTCATAAAATACATACATATATATACTTTATGTTGAAAGATAGGATTTACATTTGAAGTTGAAGACCATGTCCCTCGGCCCAATGGATCAGCTAGGCCACAAGTAGAAAACTATATACATACGCAGTAGAAAGAAAATATGAAGTTTAATTCATTTTATCCTATATGAGCATGAAGACCAAACATTATGCTAGTAGTATGCAAATCTCTAGTTTTAGTATAAGTAAGAAAAGGGCTTTTACGATTTTCAAAGTAGGGTGGCGTTTGATTGAAATCATGCTAGGAGTAAAGGTGCAGATTTACATACACTTAAAATAACTATCATGCATCCTAACATAAAGTCTTTCCAGAGAGCAATGCATCAACAATAGTAAGTAGTGGTAGCAGGAACAACAAGTAAACAGTCTACATAAAAAAACTAAGCTATGAATGCCAACAATCTGAGACAAACCCATAGAAAAATCAGAAAGTAACTGAAATACCCCGCAAAGTAAAAAAAATAAGCACAACGGACTATGCCTCACCAATGAGGAAAAGAAATCAACTACAGAAGTCTGGAAGAGACAGCTTGGCCAGCTCTAACTGCTACTGGTCTGAACCCGAGGCATTCAAAAGAAAAGAATGCATCAGCACAAAGGCGCAAAAAGGTAGTTCAAAGAGGATTAAATGATTAATAAATTTTGAAGGTTACCAACTCAACGAGAGCGACTGTAAATCAACAACAAACAAAGTCATATGAACAATAAGGTATAATAATTCTGCAGGATTGACTCAATTAGAGAGCAGTCTTGCACCAAGTGCGATGAATGTTCATAAAGTTAATCGTATATATATAGTAAAAGAGACCAATAAGTTGAAAAGTGAATCAGTAACACCAGACATAAAACGTTTCTTAGGTGGTGCTCATTCATTGCAACCCAACCTAACAGTCCGCTCCAAATCCATCGGGTACAAAGATTCACCAATAGGCACTGTGGTAGTCTTCCATTCCAACCCAACCAACATACCAAAAAAATCAACTTATCATAACAAAATATGGCACCAATCAAAAACTTGACATCGGGTCGCCACAATGACACAGAAAGAACAAAATCCAAAAAATTCCAAGCATCAACAACCTTACACGACGAATTCGTCGAGACCATACAATGAATTCGACAGGATTACTCGACGAATTAGACAAGCATTCGATGAATAAAACTAACTTCTCGACGGAATCAACTACTTGACGAATTTACCGTGATCACTCAACGAATAATTTACTCACTCGAAGAATTCAACCAATTGAACTAACTACTCAACATAATCGACTACTCGATGAATTTACCGTGATCATTCGATGAATTCGATGAATCCACTCGATGAATTCGACGAATCCACTCGACGAATTCGACTTAATCTCACACAACCACTCGATGAATTTACTCAGCTACTCGATTGAAATCGTACAACTATAAAGCCTAACACCATAAAATAAACATACCATATCCATACGCCTATGGAAATTCAAGAGAGATAGGAAGATAAGGTATAATCCACCACATGCCTCAAATCTTCTGCATTCCAACTCCTACGGGTTCCATGCCAAGGATCCGCAGAAGAGAAGACCACACTAACATATTTTTGAAAAGTTTTGGATGAAAAAGAAGGTTAGAGCTACACACTCCAATCCCCAAAATCCACGAAATCGAAAATACTCACCACACACACGTAGAGTTCGGCGAGAGCTTTCCGATTCTATACTCCGATGAAGATTCCGAGCAATAGAGCTCCCACAGCAACCGACCGAAGCCTCCGAACGAACGCCGCCCTTCTCTTTCTCGCACTACTGGTTCATTAGAAATGAAGAAGAAGAAGACCTAATTGATTGACCCTTTTTATACTAAAATTATATTAATATATATATATAATTTGATTTAAATAAATTTCTTAACCTTAGATTTGATGAATTGGACTATGGTTAACTCTGTTTTCGACAAAATTTGCTCCTAAGGTAAATACAGGTACTACGAATACAACAACAAAGTCAAATTCAGAGTTCGATAAGCCGCTCTCGAGTTATGATTTTTCGAAGTTCATGATAATGATAATTCCTTAAATTCTTGCAAATTCACTGAACTTCAAATATAGCTCGGATCGCAACAAAACTTGACATGCTTACTTAAAATTAATTAATTAAATTTTCTAAAGTATAAATCTCAATTCTGGTAAGTTCAAAACACGATCAAATTGACTGAACGGATGCAAAATCGCATGAATTACAATGCACTGGTAAACTTCGCGCAAACGTAGTGCCCTTAAAACGATATTATGCCATTAATAAGTTTAAAACAATTATAAAAAATTCAGGGGCGTTACAGTGATAAGCTTAACTTATCACCCTTAAGCACATGCACTTCACCAACTTTACATTCGAGCATGTTAAATCTCTCAAGCACACTCTAAATATAAGCTCTCTGAGAGAGTCTTAATGAATGAAGAGATCTATTCCTAATGATCTCGATGCCTAGAATAAAAGATGCTTCACCAAGATCTTTCATGTCAAAGTGTTTGGACAACAACTGCTTAGATTCATGCATAAGACCTAAATCACTACTTGTAAGCAAAATATCATCAACATAAAGAATTAGAAGATGAATTTACTCCCACTGATCTTGAGACATATGCAACGATCTACCTTATTTTCAACAAAACCAAATGAAGTGATGACCTCATTGAACTTCAGATACCACTGATAGTGGCTTGCTTTAAACCATATATGAATTTATTGATCTTACATACAAGTTGAACAGAATGATCAGACTTGAATCCCTCTGGTTGTACCATATAGACCTCTTCCTCATGATCGTCATTCAAGAATATGGTCTTAACATCCATCGGGTGTAACTCCAAATCATAATGAGCAACAAGCGCCATTATTACTCGAAATGAGTCTTTAGTGGAAACATGTGAAGAGGTTTTATTGTAATCAATCCCTTCTGTCTGTGTAAATCCCTTGGTTACCAGTCTGGCCTTAAACCGCTAGACCTTTCCTTTAGAGTCCTTCTTGGTCTTAAACATTCATTTAGAACCGATGGATTTGTAACCTTCGGGCAACTGAACTAACTTCCAAACTATATTCAGCCTCATAGATTCCATCTCATCTTTCATTGCATCCCACCACAAATCACTTTGAGGTCCAGAAATAGCTTCATTAAATATCACTGGATCAACTACATGACCGATGTCATAATTTCTCTCACCCAAGTAAACTTCATAGTTTGAGGAAATAGCAGGTCTTCATTCCCTAGTAGATCTCCTAATAGGTGGATGAACCATCTGAATCTGCGGAGGAATCTGAATTGTAATCGGTGGTAAAACTGGTTCCACTTCCACTACAGGCTCTATCCTAGGTTTAGACACCGATGGATTTCTAACAAGTGTATGAAAAAACCAGCGTGCATAATTTCTCCGACATCATCAATTGTGTGAGAAAAACTCGGTCCTTCAGCGATATCTAATTCTAAAAGTTTAGTTGTTTGTGATTCTAGAATTCTGGGTCCTCCTGATGGGTAATAAATCTAAATCCCTTGGAGTGATCTAGATAGCTTATGAAAAAGTAACGACAAGACCTAGGGTCAATCTTACTCTCTGATGGATTATATAAGCGGACTTTCGCAGGACAGCCCCATACGTGTAAATGATTAAGGCAGGGTCGCCTACCAGACCATAATTCAAAAGGAGTTTTGGGTACCGATTTAGATGGAACTCTATTTAGGATGTATATTGATGTCTTTATAGCTTCTCCCCACAAAAATTTAGGAAGATTGGTCCTACTCATCAAACGCATCATCATTTCCTTAAGAGTGTGATTACACCTCTCGGCCACACTATTTTGTTCAGGACTACCCGACATGGAGTATTGGTCTACAATGCCACAACTCTCCAAGTATCTAGTAAACAGACCTTTATATTACCCTGAGGCATCATGTCTGCCAAAATACTCGCCTCCTCTATCAGACCTAACAACCTTAATGTCTTTACCTAATTGTTTCTCAGCATTAGTTTTAAAAATCTTGAACTTTTCAAGAGATTCAGATTTTTCCATAATTAGAAACAAATATCCAAATCAGGAATAGTCGTCGATGAATGTAATGAAGTAGGGGTTTTTACAGAGTGTAGTAGAGTAAGTAACACTAATGTCTGTATGAATGACCTCTGATAAATCTGAACTACGAGTTGAGCCTTTCTTTTAATCTTGGTCATTTTGCCCCCACAACATTCAACACATATCTCTAGGTCACTGAAGTCAGAAGTAGGAATAATATTTTTCTTAATTAATTTCTTGACTCATTCCCTAGATGTATGACCTAATCTCGTATGTCATAGCATGAATGACTGTACCTTAATAAGAGGTCTTTTAGTAGCAATATTTTCTACATTATTTGAGGAAGAATAATAATTTATAGGAGAACGACATATTCTATATAAACCATTAGATAGATTGTATTGACCAATAATACATGATTCATAAAATAACTTAATTAAACAACAAAAAATATTAAATCCATAATTTAGTCTATCCAATGCAGAAAATGAAATCAAATTCCTTTTAAATGAAGGAATATAAAATACGTCTTTCAAAAGATGTTCATAACTAGAATCAAGAACTAAATAAATGCCCTCGATGAACTCCTCCTCCACCTCAACATTATTGACCACTGTGAGCCTACACTCACCCTTGCTTGGCCTCCTCCTTTTGATGAACCCCTGTAGAGTGTAAGCAACATGATTAGTTGCTCCACTATCAAGCCACCATGAACTAGATGGTGCTTCAATCAAATTGGATTGTTAGGAATATTGCACTCAATGTTCCCTTGATTTGAAGAAGCATCACTCACAATGCTAAGTACTTATTGAATTTGATAAACCCTATTTTGCATCAGGAATATGCAGGGTTAAGATATTCCAAGCATTGGAATAAGGTCAGTGGTTTGTTGTCAAAACCACTGAGATGAGCTCATGCCTCTGCTGAGCTGCAGTTAGACAAAATCCGCTGAGAATACTATTTGCCATAGCGGATCCGCTGAGACCAAGACAACTAAACTGTTGAGAAGAAAGACTATCTCAACCCAACCGCTGAGACAAATTCAAATCAGGAAGACGACACTGGCGGGATTTGCTTTTGGCGCAAACAGCTGTAAAGGGAAGATAAAGTTATCTTTCCTCTTCCAAAGTGTCAGGGCCCTTTCTAAGAGCCGTTGAAGATAAATGAAATATAAAAGAACAACCTAGGGTGCTTTAAGAACAACCTCTTGTGCTGAAAAGTAGAGAGACATTATCACTGTTCCATTGATGACTTTCAAGCTTTCTCTCCTTCTGCTAACTGAACCAGCAAGAAGATACAAGGAGATAAGATATGTAACACCCCCAATATTTTGACGTTTAGCAAATTTGGGGCGTGGTCTGCGATTACAAGCTTTGGGGTGCAAATAAAGAGCTTGGTGTGTGGATAGCAATTTAAGTTTAGGGTTTTATTAGAAACCCCAAACCCTTCCACCTCACTCTCATTTTTCCCGATCCTTCTCCCTCTCGCCCTCATCTAGGTCGGCCGATCCCTCTCTTGCTCGCGCGGCTCCAGGAAGGAGGAGGCCGACACCCTCCTCTCCTCCCTCTCTCTCGCAGGTCAAGAGGAGGCCGACGCCCCCTCTCCCTCTCTTGCTCGCGCTGCTCCAGGAAGGAGGAGGTCGACCCTCTCCTCTCCTCCCTTTCTTTCGCTGTTTTGGCGCTTGACCGAGGATCTAGAGGAGATCTCTTGCGAGAGCTGTGTGTGGAGCTGATTCGAGGCTAGATCCGATGTTGGGCAGCGACTATCGACTCCGTGATGCCTCCGCGACGCTCTACAAAGGTAACAATTTCTTCCCCCGGTCTTAGGACCGTCTTTTCTATATTTCTGTGCTTACATTTGCTAATCGTGCAATGAGAGTCCCCTCACGCCATTTTGGTTGAGGACGGGGACTCCGCCAGGGCGTGGGATTGTGACCCCGTCGTATGTTTGTGTGAGCTACACGTAGAGTCCCTCTCCCTCTACGCGGTGGAGAGCGGGGACTCCGCTAGGGCGTGGGATTGCGACCCGGTGTAGTTTTTCTGCTTTTGCTTTGCTTAGGAGGGCCACTCGCCTCCAATTGGACACGTTGTGTGTTCCCCTCAGTTCATAGCGAACCCCCGGGTCGATTGTGTCCATCCCCGACATAAACTGCATTAGTAATCCGACGCACGAGTCTGGATTTAGGCATGCTGTGTGAAGCCTACCCGTGGCGTACAGCCCGGATCGGTCATGTTGTTGTGATGTGCATTGCAGTTAGCCTTAAATACGCAAACGGGAATGTCCCGTGTTATTCGCCATAGAGATCATAAGAATTTGTGAGTGTCATTCGTGAATACCATGTTCCTAGGCGGGCTTAGGTGGGCTCGGTAGAATGACGTTCGGGAGGATTGTGCAGAACGAGTGAGTTTCCCCGTCACGACGTTCCAGAACTGGGAGTGGGGTTATGCTCTCTGTCGCGCTCCTTTGGACAGTGTCAAACTATGTTTCCCCCTGTCGTGCTCATTTGGACAGTGACAGACTGTGTTTCCCCCTGTCGCGCTCATTTAGACAGTTGCGGACCATTTCTTCCCGCTGTCACGCTCGTTCAGACGATTGGAGACTGTCTTCTCCTCTGTCGTGCTCTGTCTGATAGATATATACTTCGTACCTCGCTATTGCGTTCCGTCGAATCGATGCGAAGTGTAGCTCACCTACCTCTACGCTAGAGTGCGAAAGGCGATCACACGCCTCTCATCATGAGTACTCGGTTTAGAATTCCTCTGTGGTTTAGGTCGTGTGACCTTGGGAGTCAATGACGCGTGTGCTTTGGTATGCTATGGGGACCCCCGTGTGTGCCCCTTGGTCCTTTATTTTGGTGCTTTGGTTTTCGTGCGTTCTTGTAGGAGAGCGATGTACTCGCCTCAGAGTCCGCTAGGATGGCCGGGGGAGGGGTCGTTACATTGTGTTAGTCAGCCCCATGCTGACCTTCGTTTGCGTCGGCGTTCTGGGAACATTTTGTTCCGACGACTACCCACCTTACACTACGAGAAGATTTTCTGATGTTGAGGCAAAAGGAGATGTCTGTGGAGACTTATCTCCAAGATTTTTTGCGATTGAGCCGTTATGCTGAGCATGTCCTGGTGACTGATGAGGACAAAGCGCGATATTTTCTTAAAGGCTTGCACGAGGAGTGGAAGATCAGATTGCGTGCAGCAGCGTCTATCAGTTTCCCCATTTTGATTCAAGCTGCCCGCATCTTGGAGATTGTCTTTCGCTTAGGGTAGAGTGAGTCGGAAGAGGAGTTTGAAAGAAATAGATTGTTGGCTGCTGAATCGAAAAGAGCACATGCCTTTGAAGAATCCAAAGCTGAGAGTTTAAGAGAATCAAGGAATAGGCAAAAGTCACCTATTGTCTGCTTTCTTTGTGGCCATAAAGGTCACGTTGCGCGTGGGTGCCAAGCTTAGTCCTGAAGAAGCAGTGGTGATGACATCTTTTGTCCCCTCCTTTCGTGAAAGGTAACATGCGTTGGAGTTTTGTGTGCGCGTGTAGTCGCACTTATGTGCAATGTTTTGTTATATGTGTCAAGCGCATACCCTCTTTTATTTTGGACTTTCGTTGGAGGTTTATCTTTCTCTTGTATGACTTGGAGAGTCAAGCACATTTTTGATGATATGATAGTTTTTGTACATGATGCTCATGAAGCATTAACATGAATGGTGACTATAGCGGACGAGTTGAAATTTAATTGTTGTGTAGCGATGTTGTGACTTGTGACCGCGTATGTGTCGGACCTCGTAACGTATTGATGATGAAAAGTGCTATATGTGTTACTTGATAATTAGCACGCTCGTGAAGAGTTTTTTTAGTCTACCACAAGATAGATTGAAAGGGATTCCTTCAAAGTTGAGTTGTTGGCGTGATACAATAATATTTATTTGTCGTGAGTTAGAGATTGTTAGTTTGGGAACCTGATCTTTGGACATGTGTCCAACTTAGTTGGAATCATGAGTAGGTTCACAAACAGTGGAGTTTGTAGTTTTCTTGGTAGTATTCGTACGGAGGTTCGTACACGTTTGAACCCAAGTAAACGCCTCAACGATATTGAAGTATCTCGGATAAGGTTTCTCTTTTGTGTATGATTTACACAAATTTTGGGTAGTAGTTAATGGCTTTGGAGCGTGTATGAGCTTTGTCACTCGTGGAATGTGTATGTGGTGGTACTAGAAAGAGTGCAACATGTAAGTGCTACTCATAATTTGCTAGCATGGATTAAGGCTCGTGTCAATTTGGTGATTTGCTTATGTATGAGTTGGATTGATTGTAATAAATCGTGAAGAATGCTAACATGTTAAGGCTATTTCTCTACCTATGGAAGAGTCATGTCGAAATATTGACATCTTTCATTGAAGGTTTTGAGTTGATAAGCAAGAATTGAAATTGTTGGTTGCAAAATGCGTGTTTATCACGTGCAATATTTGGATTCGTGCAAGAATCGTGGACATAGCGTGAAAGATGATTCTAGCGATTTAGTCGTGTTTTCTTAATGCATGGTTATGTAGTGATGACCCTTTATGAGTTTGATTTCCTAACAAGTTGGTGAATGGAAATTGTTATTTGTGACACTTGGTAAATGACACCCGTGAAGCATTGCTAGTTTATCCTACGATGGGTTGAAGGTAATTCGTTCGAAATCGAATTATTGGCACGATAATATGAAAATATATGTGTCGTGAGTTGGAGATTGATGGTTTGAGGACATGATCCTTGAAATAATCGTATAGATGATCCTATATGGTCGTGATGGCCTATATAGTGAAACCTCTGGAAAGGTTCAATTGTTTGAGCTTGTTGTTTGCGTTGATTGAAAGTGTAAAGAAAATCCAAGTGAAGGTGCCCTGTTGAGATTGTGATATCTCAGGCATAATTTTCTTATTGTTGTGTGTGGCTTACATGAAATGTGAATGGTAGTGGTGGTGTTGTGTTCTTACGTATTGAATAGATCTGATGTTCTAGTATGATTACCGCCAATGATAGACTTCCAAAACTATCGTAGTCTTGACGTGTTTGGAGTGTAAGTGAACTCGCAAAGTATTGGAATCAATGTAGTGATTTTATTCTCATATGAACGGTTGAAGTTTCTCATTTTGTGAAAAGTGTAACTCTACATGACATAATCGAATGACCATGGAGTGATGGAAATGAGAGTTCGTAAGGCTTTGTGGTTATAACCAATATGACGGGTGTATCCTTGTGTTATTGTATGTAAAGATTCGTTGATGTTTGTATATTCGAATCTAGGATAATTCCCCGGGCGTTGAAAAGCCGTACGAATGTTATCCGTGACCTCCTAGGGTGGTATCTCACTGCAGCTAAGATCGCTTGGTTCTCCGCCCGAATGTGTAAATCAGTGTCGCACAGCGGAAGCGTGGTGGGTCCATAACCCATAGGTCGTTTTGTAATTTGGTGTTTTGTATCCTTCGTTGCTAAGATCGAATAAAATTTCGAGATGAAATTTCTTTAAGGAGGAAGAATTATAATGCCCCCAATATTTCGACGGTTAGCAAATTTGGGGCGTGGTCTGCGATTACGAGCTTTGGGGGTGCAAATTGAAAGCTTGGTGTGCGGATAGCAATTTTAGTTTAGGGTTTTATTAAAAGCCCCAAACCCTTCCCCCTCACTCTCATTTTTCTCGATCCTTCTCCCTCTCGCCCTCGTCTAGGTCGGCCGATCCCTCTCTTGCTCGCGCGGCTCCAGGAAGGAGGAGGCCGACACCCTCCTCTCCTCCCTCTCTCTCGCTGGTCAAGAAGAGGCCGACGCCCCGTCTCCCTCTCTTGCTCGCGCTGCTCCAGGAAGGAGGAGGTCGCCCCCCTCCTCTCCTCCGCTACTCTAGTTATTTTGGCGCTTGACCGAGGATCTAGAGGAGATCTCATGCGAGAGCCGTGTGTGGAGCCGAGTCGAGGCTAGATCCAAAGTAGGGCAGCGACTACCATCGCTGTGATGCCTCCGCGATGCTCTACAAGGGTAATGATTTCTTCCCCCGGTCTTAGGACCGTCTTTTCTGTATTTTTGTGCTTACATTTGCTAATCGTGCAATGAGAGTCCCCTCACGCCGTTTCGGTTGAGGGCAGGGACTCCGCCAGGACGTGGGATTGTGACCCCGGCGTATGTTTGTGTGAGTTGCACGTAGAGTCCCTCTCCCTCTATGCGATGGAAAGTGGGGACTCCGCCAGGGCGTGGGATTGCGACCCCGGTGTAGTTTTTCTTCTTTTGCTTTGCTTAGGAGGGCCACCCGCCTCCAATTGGACGTGGTGTGTGTTCCCCTCGGTTCATAGTGAACCCCCAGGTCGATTGTGTCCGTCCCCGGCATAAACTTCATTAGTAATCCGACGTGCGAGTTTGGATTTAGGCATGCTGTGTGAAGCCTACTCGTGGCGTACAACCCAGATCGGTGATGTTGTTGTGATGTGCATTGCGGTTAGCCTTAAATATGAGAACGGGAATGTCCCGTGTTATTCGCTGTAGAGATCATATGAATTCGTGAGTGTCATTCATGAATACCATGTTCCTAGGCGGGCTTAGGTGGGCCCGGTAGAATGACATTCGGGAGGATTGTGCGGAACGGGTGAGTTTCCCCATCACGATGTTTCAGGACTGGGAGTGGTGCTATGCTCTCTGTCGCGCTCCTTTGGACAGTGGCAGACTGTGTTTTCCCCTGTCGCGCTCATTTGGACAGTGACGGACTGGGTTTCCCCCTGTCGCGCTCGTTTGGACAGTTGCAGACCGTTTCTTCCCGCTGTCGCGCTCGTTCGGATGGTTGGGGACTGTCTTCTCCTCTGTCGCGCTATGTCAGATTGATATGTACTTCGTACCTCACTATCGCGTTTTGTCAAATCGATGTGATGTGTAGCTCACCTACCTCTACGCTCGAGTGCGAAAGGCAATCATACGCCTCTCGTCATGAGTACTCGGTTTAGAATGCCTCTATGGTTTAGGTCGTGTGACCTTTGGAGTCAACGACGCGTGTGCTTTGGTATGCAATGGGGACCCCTTGTGTGCCCCTTGGTCCTTTGTTTTGGTGCTTTGGTTTTCGTGCGTGCTTGCAGGAGAGCGATGTACTCGCCCCAGAGTCCGCTAGGATGGCCGCGGGGAGGGGTCGTTACTTTGTGTTGGTCAGCCCTATGCTGACCTTCGTTGCACCACCTGTTTGTTCTTTGTTTCAGGTGGCGGAGCTCGCAGTGGTGTGTAGTGAGCGGGAGCCCATGGGTTGCTGAGGAGCTGGTTAGGGTCCTCTCTCTTTTTTGGGGGGTTTTTCTTGTAGCCCTTTTGTTTGTTTCTACCTCTTTTGAAAGCCATGTAAAGCCTTAAGGCCGTGTCACTTCAGTACTATTTTACTTGTTTATGTGGACATTTTGGCCCCTTTGTTTTGGGCTTGTGGTTAGCTTCCGTTTCAGTTTACCCTGAGTGTTTTAATTAATTCTTGTATCAATTATTAACATTTTAGATTTTGTGGGTATTATATGTCGTGGGGTCCCGACCGGACCCATGTTATATTCTATTTGCAGATCGGGGATGTTACAAGATAGCTCTTCTATCCAGAAGAGCATGAAGATCTTTACTCCTCTACTAAAAAGAAGGATCAGAAAGAAGCAAGGTCTGAAGATTTCATTCAACCCAGCTTCAAAGTAGCACTAGTTGTGCAGGAACAACAAAAGACATTATACTACTACTGTCAACTGTTGTAAGATAAAAATTTACTCACTGTAAGAACTGTGTAGTTTTGAGCTTGTAAGCACATTGCCTGAGTTTGTAGGGTTGCTGAACCTGAGTTGTATGGATGTTAAGCCTGAGTTTGGTAAGGCTGTTGAGCCTGAGCTGTAGGGTATTTTGCCTGAGAAGTAGGGATTCGTGATAGGTCTGAGGTAGGAGATCAAGGTGATGTCTGAGCTGTAGGAGTGGGAGCACTCTGAGTTGGTAAGGCTGGTTAGCCCGAGGTAGGGCTTGGAGTAAGTCTGAGAGATCTTGAGGGATCTGTGTTGTAAGCTCTAGGAGCTGAGATTAGAGGAGTTTGCCTTATCTAATACACTGTTAGAAAGGTGTAGAGGGACAGTGGACTACCCATAGACACACTGTCTTGGGGAACCACTATAAATAATTGTGTGCTTTCTGTGTTTGCTTGAGTTTAATCTTTAACTGCTAGCAACAATTAAGTAAATATTAAAGAGACCTATTCACCCCTCCCCTCTAGGTGAATTAGACAATTAACCTATAAACTATCAAGTGGTATCAGAGGGAGGTTGGTCAAAAAGGACTTAACAGTCTGACCAGATCCTACATAGGTGTAGTAAAATCTGAATCCAATGGCTACCAATGGAGTTCAGAAGGAGACGGGGCCCATGAAGCTGCCAATATGCAAAAAGGAAACCTTTGGCATTTGGAAGCAAAGGTTTAGGCTTTTCATGGAGGCCTCAGACCCTAGGATTTTTATCACTGTCCAGGAGGGTCCCTTTGTTATCACAAATCCCTCAACTATTAATCCTACTAGACAGGTAGGCAAGTCATATACTGAAATGACAAGGGATGAGATTGCATTGGCAACAATGGACAAAATAGCTCAAAAAATTATAGTCAATGCAATTGATGACTCTACCTTCCAAAACTTGGTACAATGTGAGACTGCCAAGGACATGTGGGATACACTAATAGTGTACATGGAAGGTACTAAAGAGGTGAGGGATGATAGGAAATCCCTCCTCAATCAGGAATATGAAGCCTTCAGGCAGCAAAGCTTGGAATGCATAGCTGATTACTATCAAAGATTTTTCGGGATAGTGAATGAGTTGAGGACCTATGAAAGGACCTTCACACATTATGAGCTAAATGAAAAATTCCTAAGATTTCTAACTAGAGACTGGGATACCAAGATCTGTGCCATCAGGGAGGTGGAAAAGCTGGGAGAGACTCATCCCCATACTCTGTTTGGAAAGCTGCTCTCTTATGAGATGAAACTATCAGCTAGGAAGGAGGAGGACACATCGTACAAGCCTCATGCATGGGAGAGGACTATGTCCCTCAAGACTGAGGGCTCCAAGAAGAGAAGGGAAAGGATGCCTACACCTCCAAGGAAGGCTACTGGATTAGAAAATTCTGAGCCCAACTCATCTGATATCGACTCTTCTGATGAGGAGTTTGCTGCCTTCTCATGGCAGTTCAAGAAGATGATGAGAAGGAAGCAGTGGAAGAACAATCCTTCCTCCTCCTCACATCCCATGAAGGATTTCAACAGATCAGACAAGCAGCACCCCAAAGGGGACAGGTATGACCCTAAACATGTTAATCATGTTTCAAATAATGTGATTTGCTATTGTTTCAACAAGCCTAGTCATATCATTGCTGACTGTCTAGTCAAGAGGAAAGAGAAGGGTGATAAGAAAGCTTATCATCAGAAGGTAAGGAAGGGTCAAAAGTCCTTCCTAGACAAGAAGGAGAAGCGCTGGAGTGAATCTAAGTCATCATCCTCAGATTCACATGAAGAAGAAGAAGCCTATAATGGGTTGTTTGAAGCTGAGGAAGATGAGGACTTTCCTGCTGGAAAGGTGGGCATCAGAGCCCCTATATCACATTCAGACAGTGACATAGAGGAGGATGAAGATGCTAGACAACATGATGGCTTAATGGCAATAATAGATGATGATGAAGATAGTCAGGACAATCCTGACATGGTACCTACTCTTCCCCCCCCCCCCCCCCCCCCCCCCCCCCCTTCTGAGTATGAGTCAATGCCAGACTCTGAAGCATGCTCATCAATTGATGAAAATGATTCAGAATCTGAAGTGGCTGTCAATCATTTGATTAACAAGTATGATGCTTTATTGGATGCTATGAAAATGAGCAAGAAGCTGGCCAAGATGCAAGCTCAAGAAATTGCTTCCCTTAAGATGGCTAAGCAAGATTGCATTGAGTCATTTACCCTGGTGGCTCAAATGAGTATAGAAATAAGCCAACTCAAGGGGATAACAATAGCCCAATTGAGCACCATTTCCCAAGAGAATTAGGCCATCAAGGACCTTGAGGAGAAGCTTCTCAAAGAAAAGAGCCAAGTGGCTCAATTCTCCAAGCCCAAATCAGCGCATCCAATCATTGACACATTTTCTTCTCAAACTTATAGGAGAGGAGTAGGGTTCAATAAAATGGAAGTGGGTGAAGGGAGTGGAGAAAAGAGCAAGGCT
The DNA here is from genome assembly GCA_033032865.1 of Dactylorhiza incarnata. Classification (NCBI taxonomy): domain Eukaryota; kingdom Viridiplantae; phylum Streptophyta; class Magnoliopsida; order Asparagales; family Orchidaceae; genus Dactylorhiza; species Dactylorhiza incarnata. The sequence continues at coordinate 13,673,617 of JAWHQI010000015.1, forward strand.
AAAGCTAAGCCTCATACCACCTTTCAAAAGGTGTTACTTCCCTCCAACAAGTTTGACCATCACATCATGTATGGTAACTAGAAGAATGGGAGTTCCTATAGGAAGGAAAACACTCCTTCCCACAATAGAAAAAAGGGCATGGGGATGAGTGCTATGAAGGCTCCCCATGAAGAAATTCAAATGGACCATTATGGACCATGTAACGGTCCAGGCCCGCCAACACGGGACCCAGCTGGACCGCCGACACCCTCCCAGCCCAGGCCCGCCAACACAGGACCCAGTTGGCACCGGAAGGGTTCAGCCTAACCAGATGGTCTGCAGACCATGCACCCCAACCCCTCTCTGTCCCACCACAGGGCACAGCGGGTTGTTGGAGACCCCAGTCCCCCTTTGATGAGAATTGAGCCAGTTAAGCGGTAGCGCGTGGACTTCCCAGGAGGTCACTCATCCCAGAACTGCTCCCATCTGAGCACGCTTAACTATAGAGTTCTTTCACTTCTCAACACCATTTGAGTTGCAGCTCAATTGGTGATGAGAAGTGAAAGAACTCTATAATTAAGCGTGCTTATATGGGAGCAGTTCTGGGATGGGTGACCTCCTGGGAAGTCCACGCGTTGCCGCTTAACTGGCTCAATTCTCATCAAAGGGGGACTGCGGTCTCCAACAATCCGTTGTGCCCTGTGGTGGGACAGAGAGGGGTTGGGGTCCATGGTCTGCAGACCATCTGGTTAGGCTGAACCCTTCCGGTGCCAACTGGGTCCTGTGTTGGCGGGCCTGGGCTGGAGGGTGCCGGAGGTCCAGCTGGGTCCCGTGTTGGCGGGCCTGGACCGTTACAGACCATTTGTTTTGGTACTTCGGCCCCATCATGCAAGAGTAAGGAAGCAAGCTCTTCCAAGTCCATTCCAGCAAAGCACTTTTTTGTTGTCAAACCTGTAGACAGGCCTAACAGTTCAGTGTCTGATGCCATCAAATCTTGCCTTGCTTCCAAGCCAAGGCAAGCTGATGTCATTAAGACAGACTGCTAAGAATGACCACAGGTTAACCTTCAGCCAGATCATTGCTGAAAGGAACAAGAAGAATGTTGTTGTCTCCCCTCCTGAATATAAGCATAGTACTGCTCCTTCCACCTCAAGGAATGTTCAGAAGAGAAGATACAACATTCATGAATGTTGGTGATGTGGTAAGGTGGGACACTTAGCCATAGATTGTTGGCACAATCCCAATGTGCCAAGTGCAAAGAAGAGCTTTCCTGCAAAGGTTGCAGCAGGTGTGAAGTCATCCTTTTATGCTAACAAAAGCCTTGGAAGTCCACGCGCTGCCGCTTAACTGGCTCAATTCTCATCAAAGGGGGGCTGCGGTCTCCAACAACCCGCTGTGCCCTGTGGTGGGACAGAGAGGGGTTGGGGTGCATGGTCTGCAGACCATCTGGTTAGGCTGAACCCTTCCGGTGCCAGCTGGGTCCCGTGTTGGCGGGCCTGGATCGTTACAAAAAATCCTATCCTCCAGGATTGCACTTTTTGTAATGGTCCAAGCCTGCCAACACGGGACCCAGCTGGACCGCCGGCACCCTCCCAGCCCAGGCCCGCCAACACAGGACCCAGTTGGCACCGGAAGTGTTCAGCCTAACCAGATGGTCTGCAGACCATGCACCCCAACCCCTCTCTGTCACACCACAGGGCACAGCAGGTTGTTGGAGACCGCAGTCCCCCTTTGATGAGAATTGAGCCAGTTAAGCGGCAGCGCGTGGACTTCCTAGGAGGTCACTCATCCCAGAACTGCTCCCATCTCAGCACGCTTAACTATAGAGTTCTTTCACTTCTCATCACCATTTGAGTTGCAGCTCAATTGGTGATGAGAAATGAAAGAACTCTATAGTTAAGCGTGCTCATATGGGAGCAGTTCTGGGATGGGTGACCTCCTGGGAAGTCCACGCGCTGCCGCTTAATTGGCTCAATTCTCATCAAAGGGGGACTGCGGTCTCCAACAACTCGCTGTGCCATGTGATGGGACAGAGAGGGGTTGGGGTGCATGGTCTGCAGACCATCTGGTTAGGCTGAACCCTTCTGGTGCCAACTGGGTCCTATGTTGGCGGGCCTGGGCTTGGAGGGTGCTGGCAGTCCAGCTGGGTCCCGTGTTGGCGGGCCTGGACCGTTACAGACCATTTGTTTTTGTTACTTCGGCCCCATCATTCAAGAGTAAGGAAGCAAGCTCTTCCAAGTCCATTCCAGCAAAGCACTTGTCTGTTGTCAAACCTGTAGACAGGCCTAACAGTTCAGTGTCTGATGCCATCAAATCTTGCCTTGCTTCCAAGCCAAGGCAAGCTGATGTCATTAAGACAGAATGCTAAGACTGACCACAGGTTAACCTTCAGCCAGATCATTGCTGAAAGGAACAAGAAGAATGTTGTTGTCTCCCCTCCTGAATATAAGCATAGTACTGCTCCTTCCACCTCAATGAATGTTCAGAAGAGAAGATACAACATTCATGAATGTTGGTGATGTGGTAAGGTTAGACACTTTGCCATAGATTGTTGGCACAATCCCAATGTGCCAAGTGCAAAGAAGAGCTTTCCTGCAAAGGTTGCAGTAGGTGTGAAGTCATCCTTTTATGCTAACAAAATCCTTGGACCCAAAATTAATTGGGCTCCTAAGGGTAAATAAATTCCTTCTTGCAGGTTAGTTCATGTACCAGCCTAAGGCAAATATGGTACTTGGACAGTTGGTGCTCAAGTGCACATGACTGGGACCAAAAGTCTTCTAGAGCAATACAAAACTATGAAGAATGGATCTAAGGTCATCTTTGGTGGATCAGAAAAAGGCATCACCATAGGATATGGTATGATTTAAAATGGCATAGTCTCCATCACAAGGATAGCTTATATTGAAGGGTTGCAACACAACCTTGTAAGCATAAGTCAACTATGTGACTTAGACTATATCATTGAATTCCATAATGATAAGTGCTTCATCAAAAAAGTCACATGACTTAGAGATCATTCTCTCAGGCACTAGGAGTGGGATTGTGTATTTCTTAGATTTTATATGCAAATCTTCTTTATCTCATGTGTGTCTTGTGGCTAATGAAAGTGAGTCTCATTGTGTTCAATGGCACAAGAGACTTGCTCATATTAACTACAAGACAATGTATACGCAATTTTCTAAAAACCTAGTTAGAAATTGTCCTAATTTGAAATGTGTTAAAAGTGGTTCATGTCATGCATGCCAAATGGGCAAGCAAACAAGGGCCACATTTAAAAGCATTGGCTCTAAAGACACTGAAAGCTGTCTTTATCTATTGCACATGGACTTGTTTGGTCCTTTGCCAATTCAACGCCTATGTGGGAAGTTGTATACTTTGGTGATTGTTGATGATCACTCAACGTATATATGTGTATTCTTCCTTAAGAAGAAATCTGATACTTTAGATGTCTTTATAAACCATTTTAAGGCAATCAAGAATGAAATCCAATGTACTATGGTCAAGACTAGAACTGACCATGGTACATAATTTCAATCTGGGGCAATGACAAGGTTTTGTCAAGAATTTGGTATCACCCAAGAATTCTCCTCCCCAAGGACTCCACAACAAAATGGTGTAGATGAGAGCAGGAATAGGACCTTGATAGAGGCTGGGAGAACATTGCTTAATGACTCCTCACTCCCAGAATATTTCTGGGCTGAGGTAGTCAATAATGCATGTTATGTTCTCAATAGAGCATCTATCAATAAGGCCCTAGGAATAATCCCCTTTGAGATTCTGAAAGGCAAACAACCAACTATTTCACACTTTAGAATCTTTGGTTGCAAATGCTACATTTTAAATAATGGAAAATCTCAATTAACAAAGTTTGCTGAAAAATGCAATGTAGGGGTTCTTGCTGGATATAACTCAAATAGCAAGGCCTATAGAGTATTCAACAAGAAAACTCATATTATAGAAGAGTCTATGCATGTAGTTTTTGATGAGACCAGCCTGCTCTATAAGGGCTGGTCCAGCCTCCTATTTTGACAGGTAATGAACCATAAATGCAAGATATGTCTCTCCAAGACATACCCAGCACAAGCAAGGTAAATTCAGAGGTAGCAATCCCTGAAATTGAAGATCAGCAAGCTGCTGAAGATGCTGCTCCTCAAGAAGAAGAGCTGCAGATAGCTGACAGGTTGACTGCAGCAAACAGGCACCTACGGGATCATCCAAGAAACTAAATAATTGGAGATGTTAACCACGGAGTGGTTACCATAAGCAGGGCTCACAATGAAGCTCTATTCTTGAACTTTCTATCACAAATAGAACCCAAGAAATTTAAAGAAACAAATGAAGACACCTTCTGGATTCAAGCAATGCAAGAAGAACAACTTCAGTTCAAGAGGTGAAAGGTGTGGAAATTGGTGCAAAAACCACAAGGACACAATATCATTGGGACCAAGTGGATCTACAGAAACAAGCTTGATGAGAATGGCACCATCATCAAGAACAAAGCCAGACTGGTGGCCAAGGGGTACATGCAAGAAGAAGGTATTGACTTTGATCAAACCTTTGCCCCAGTTGCAAGGTTAGAAGCAATAAGGCTATTGCTTGCCTATGATGCCCACAAGTGGTTCAAAGTGTACCAGATGGATGTCAAATCAGCATTCCTGAATGGCAATCTAAAGGAAGAGGTATATGTGGAGCAGCCTTCAGGTTTTGTTCACCCAACCCTCTCCTCTCATGTTTATTTGCTTAGGAAAGCTCCATATGGTCTAAAACAAGCCCCTAGGGCTTGGTATGAGACATTATCCAGCATTCTCGTCAAGAACAAGTTCTTGAGGTGAAAGATAGATATCACATTATTTCTTAGGGAAACAAAGGGCAAATGTCTTCTAGTCCAAATTTATGTTGATGACATAATATTTGGGTCTACAGATGACAACCTTTGCAAAAGGTTTGCCAACCTTATTAAGAAGTTTGGGATGGAATCAGCTTCCATCATGAAAACTCCAATGGGGTCCAACATTTCCCTTGACAAGGATGAAAAGGGTAAGCCCTTTGATGAATCCATGTATAGGTACATAATTGGGTCCCTGTTGTATCTAACTGCCAGTAGACCATACATTATGTATTTTACATGTGTTTGTGCTAGGTACCAAGCATTCCCTAAAGAATCTCATTACTCAGCTGCAAAGAGGATTTTGAGATACCTTAAGGGCAACCAACATCTTGGCCTTTGGTACCCTAGGAATAATGATTTTGAATTAATTGGCTTTTCAGATGCAGACTTTGCAGGTTGCAAGGAAGATAGGAAAAGCACAAGTGGAACTTGTCAAATCCTAGGAAGAAGGCTGATCTCATGGAGCAGCAAGAAGCAAACCAGTGTGGCAATATCCACTGTTAAATCTAAATACATCGCTGCAGGAAGTTGTTGTGCACAACTATTGTGGATACAACATCAGCTAGAGGATTATAACCTCAAGGTAAGTAATTCTCCCCTGTATGGTGACTCATCCAGTGTTATCTCTATAACTAATAATCTTGTCTCATATAGCTGGACTAAGCATATAAAGATAATGTATCATTTCATTAGAGAGCATGTAGAAAGTAATGATATTTGCCTTGAATTTGTACCCACTGACAAACAAATTGCTGACATCTTTACAAAGCCATTGGATGAGGCAAAGTTTAATGCTTTTAAAATTGAGATTGACATGTTAAATTTAGAATAGATCTTATACTGTCAATTATCTACCTTGCTCATTTTGTTATTCTTTAGCTTTAATAAAACATGTAATCATGTATAACAAGCTTTGATATGACAAGTTGCTATCTAAATGATTGGTAGCATGCTTAGGTCCTAGAACAAGCCTAATTATATAATTCACTGATAGGTAGTGAAATCAGCTGAAACAACTGAGAAGGTTTCTGCTGAACTGCTGAGATGACTAGAACTGTCTCAGCGGTTGACAATGTTTTGTCCCAGCGGATAACAACTCTGTCTCAGCGGTTCCACTGTGACGGACTGGAAAAATGAAAACATGCCCTACTTGACACGTTAACAATGTAAAATCAATCAAATTGATTAAGTCTAATTAACATATACACTTAGGGAAAATCTAAACCTAAATCAAGTCCCTATAAATATTAAAATGTTGATTAATTTATTACACTTTCCATTGACCTAGCCGATGAGATGAACCCTTCTACCTCCCATCTCAGCGACCTATCCTTCAGAACAAATGGCATCAAAGATGGCAAAAGATCTCCATGAAGGCTATGAGATAGTTCAAAATGGATTCATGCATGCCCCTACAAAGATAAAAGAAGTGATTCAAATTCTATCAAACCAAGGAATGGACTATATGTTATCTGAGCCAACAATGATTCTCAGAACTGAAGTTCTGGAATTCTTCTCCAGTGCCAAGATGTCCTCATCAAACTCTTCAATTAAGGGAAGAATAGGGAGTGATAAGATAAAAAACTCTCCTAAGAAAATGGAAAAAACCCTTCAGCTGACCTCTTGCAGTGAAGAAGAGGAAGATGCAATTTCTGAAAAGGATAAAGACCAAGCCTTACAATGGTGTGAATATAGTGATGCCAAAATTGGCTCACTAAAGAGGAAGTTCTTTAACTAGATAGGCAAACTGCTCTCTGACACAGTTGGAAAAGCCATATTATGTAAGCCAAGATCAAATGTTTGAGTTGATGTCAAGAGTTATTTTGAAGAAGAAGACATCTTGGGCTGAGGTGATCTTTCAAAGGATAAGGGAATGTCTGCAGGCCGCCAACCTAGGCAGAATTCTCTCCCTCTACCTCTTAAACACATATCCAGAAAAATTTGACATATCAAAAGGAACAAACCTCCATTACTTGAAGAGAATGGACATAAAGACCCTGGACAGATTCTCAAGGGTCCTCCCTATGAGCCAACCATCAGAGCCCAAGGAGAAAAAGAAGTGATTAGTTAAAGGGCTGAGAAAAGGCAGGATAGTCTGCTTTGATACTAAGTCAGAGGAAGAAGGCAATGTACCAGCTATGGACAATCATGAACCAGCCAGGAGTCCTCCAAAGGATCAAGAAGGAGAACATGACACTGAAGGTCATATAGACCATGCTGCTGAGAAAGAGCATGGTAGGGAAAAAGACGATACTGTTGAGAAAGAGCATCAAAAGGATGAAGATGTTGCTGCTGCTAAGGTCATGTCAGAAGGACATGAAGAAGATCACACTACTTGTGATTCCTCTAATCATATCATTGCTGGTAAAAGTGTGCAGATTATACACTCCTCCTCAGAAGATAATGAGGATGCTGAAGACAATGTTGTGAAGGTGAGATTGACTTATTTATTTTCAATCTAGAGCAAAGAACTAATCTAATCCCTCCTGAACCAACAGACTACTAGGGAGATGATCAGGACAATGGTGATCCCTCATCTAAGGGGGAGCAACAGAATACCACTCCTGATAAGGAAAATGAAGATGCTCCAAGTGAGGGGAGAAAGCCAGAAATGTCGAAGAGGCAAGGAAAAAGGCTGCAGACTATAAGGTTGCTGCTCAGCCTAGTGATCCAGCTGAGGGGGAGAAAATCCCTGCTCAGGCTATGGGAGAGCTTGATATAATATCTGGTGTCCCATTTTTAAAGCCCTGTATTTGTCGAGTAGGGCCCCAGGCTCGAGATAGTCAAAAGACCAAGCAAGGATGACATTTGCCCAGGTTAAGAAAGGGTAAATGGGTTTCCGAGCGAGTGCCACCTCTCTCGTAGGGCACTCACAGGACATTCGTGCGAGAGTGGCGCGGAGATATCGGTAATCGGGCGAGTGAGGGGCAGGACCCTACTCGCCCAGAGGACCAAGGACCCTACGAGTGGTGCCCTCAAGGGCCACTCGCCCCGCGGGTGCCGGGAGGTCCGGAACACAGGAGGTCTGGTACACGAGAGGTTAGGCGAGAGGTGCCTTCGTGGACCACTCGCCCAGGGGGTTTGTTTAGTAAAACCAAAAGGTGAGATCACGCTATTAGCAGACCAGACAAGAAAAGCTATATATTGACCTTGAAGGGCACCTTTGGAGAGGATTGGAAATTCTGGCTTCTTCCTCAGGTTCTTTGGTTAGCTCCTCATGCTCTCCGAGGTTCCAGCTTCAGCTTTGGCTTGGGAGGGGTGTTGGATCTTGAGGTGCCCTTAGAGGTGGGGGGTGAATAAGGGTTTTAGAAAACTTCTAATTTTTATAGAAACTTTCGATATTTTTTTTTTGAATAAGTGTGAATAAAAAACAATGAGTAGTAAATAAATTTTATTAAATAGAAAAATACATGATTATCATTAATAAAATTTGGTTACAAAATATGATTTCTATGACGCTAAAAATACAAGGCAAAATATGAAATACTCCTTTTGTTTTCTATACCGACTCTTCTCACTAAGAACCGATTGGCTTTAGCCGATCTCTCCTCAGATACGGCCTCAAGTCGCTCTAGCCCTTCTATCCCCAAAAAGTCCTCGAGCACCCCCTAGATCTACTCCCTATACCCAGTCGCCAACACGAGGCGAAGTCCTCTCTAAGTCCTACCCAGACCTAGTCGCCAACACAAGGTGATTTCACGAACTAATTACAAAGATAAATATAAAAGACAAATATAAAAACTCCCTATGAGGAAATCTGAAGGAGACAATGAAGAATCGCTGAAGATCGTTGAAGTCCAAGCGTGCGTTCTTCGCATTAAGTTAGCGTGTAGTTCCAAGCCTCCTTTGATTCCTCCTTTTGAAATTGAGTGGAAGATCCTTTGTGGTCTGGAAATACGGCCCTCACAAATAATTCAGAGTGCTGGAATCAGTCTCCTTATCATTAGTTCTTGAAGAAGACGAAATCCACCTATTTATAGGACTGGAAGCTAACGTCGGCGTTAAGGCTAACAACTGGTGTTGACCCAGTATATAAATGTTTTGATGGCTCAGATCTTCAAAATGGGAAGGAGATTCTGCACTTTAGGAAACATTCATTTTAGGCAACCCTAGCGATGGCGTTGAGGCTAACGCTGGCATTAGGTCAGGTCAATCCTAAAGTGCTACTGCAATCACGGTTGCTTCCCTCCTTGACATAATCATTGAGTGTCAACGTTGGCGTTAAGTCCTAATGCCTGGCGTAAGATCACATTCCTCATTTCAGCTTGTGGGCAGGTCTAGACCAATAATGCAGCATCCCAGTGTCATATCTGTTAAAACCTGCATGCTAAAAACACAATGGCAAACAATATCAAATACAAGTAGGATTTGTTATTCTCAAATCAAAGGGATGCGGAAAACCATGTTCCAATAATCTCCCCCTTTTGATAATTACAAATCTAGTAGAGATAAATCAGATTCATATATAAGAGAGATGTGTTTTTAGAAGGAAATATGACACTAAGCAATATTAAGACAATGATAAGAATTATAGATTGTTAAATAATGCTCCCCCTACATAAGTGCTCCCCCTTAGTGTATTCTCCCATAGACTAGATTCATGCTCCCCCTTAATCTAGTGAATCCTACTCCTTTAATCATTACGATTAATCATTTTATTCTCCCCCTTTTGTTATTAGCAAAAGAGGGTGGAGTGAAACAAAACTAGAATGGAGAAGACAAAAGTTAGACATAACTAAGAGAGGATTAAGAGTTTTGTGTAGACATAAAGTAAATCATGATCGAGCTGAGGGAGATAGTAGCACAGCGGAAAAAGATATGATAAGCATGAACGAACAACATTCCATTTTTTTTATTTTACCAAAGGAATTCTATCACTTGCTTTTCAAAGTGAAATTTTTAAGAAACTTGTTTGAAGAAATGCAATATAGTTTGACAAGCACAAGGGAAGAAAAACCTTAGAAGTAAGCATGGTAACAAAAATACATGATCAAATTAGGAATGCGGAAAAAACTAAACAAAATAACTAAGATTAACATTTTTGTACTAGTTTGACCATTCCAACAATATGTGTAGACTCTTCACATTTGAGCATTTAACTTCGAAAATTTTCTTAACTAATAGGCAAGTATGACTTAACATATTCAAAAAGATAATATCTACAATGTAACCAATTTATGTTTCAAGTAAAGAAAACATTGTAGAAATCATGCATTGCAATCTAGTGCTTTTACTTAAGTTTTTATGAATTATGTAATTTTGCATTAGGATCCAATTCTCATGAGTAGAAGCTTTATGAAAAATAATGATGTGTGCATAAGGTGTTTTGGTAAAAGTATACAAGTTAAATAATCAAAACACATGACATATGTAATGAAATAGTAACAACAATATTAAGATTGTAATCTTATAATTACTTTCACACATCAATTCTAGAATAAAATTTCAAAGCACAGTTTATGAGTACAACTACTAAGGTGCTTCGCCCACACAATGCTCATTAAGACTTATCAGGGAGCGAAGTATTGCTTGGGGATCACATACGCACTTATATTAATTTTTATTTTTAGTGATCTGGTGTATACATAAAAGTGATAAAAAAAGAATGTGTTTGTAGAAGACACTTTACAATTCTTACCAAGGTGCTCAACCTTATAATGCTCAATAAGATTTATAAGGAGGGTGAGTAGTGCTTGGTGGAGTTATCTTTGGCATATTATTTCATTATATTTTTTAAGTTTGGGCCAAAGGTCTCCGAATTCACTTATTGTTGCAAACAAAACCAATATTGAGATAACACTTCTATGTCTGCAAGAAATTTATTGTTTGAAAGATGGTGTAAGTAATTTAGACATACAACTTAATATGTTAAAAACTATTACACTATACAATCATGCAAGACTAAGATTATGAGCACATATAGATTACCAAAATAATAAGTGTAAGAATCATTGATTAGCATACAACATTACTCGTACTTAGAGGCATGCTAGGCAATCATACACAATTTTCTATAGACTATTTCATTGCATATAATCAGATTAAGGTCAAGGCATGAAGATAAAACAATGTTTAGGAAATTTGAAATTAAAAGTAGACATTGAAGACAATCTTTAAGTGTATGCCTAATCAATTTTGACCATTTGAAACAAAATAACTAAGATGTTTGCTCTTGTGAAGTCATATAGTCAAACCATAATTTTGTAAATATTAAAAAAAACAAATGACAAAAACATATTTTTGAGCATTTTGAAATTTTTTTTAATTTTGGAATAAAATTAACAAATTACGAACAAAATAAATTGAAATCAGAGAAAAAAACTGAGAAAATTCATTAGAAAAATACCAGGAATGTTATAGAAAAAAAAACAGAATTTCAATATGGCCAAAAGAGATAACGCCTAGTATTAACTACTCAACGCCCAATCAGAACACTATTTTTTGAGATTTAAAAAAAATCTTTGGAATAGGGAGTATGTATATAGACCTTAATGTAGAAATTTCAGAGAATTTGGAGATGATTATAAGGCTCATTAAGCATGTTTTATTTGTTCAAAAAAGGTTTTTATATTTTTATTTGGTTTTGAAATATTTGTGTTTTACAATATCATTAAAGCTCAAAAATGGTAAAATATGCAAAAAACAAGAGAAGCATGTTCAATCAACCCAAGATTGCATGAATAATATAATCATAAAGAGCGCATGCAAAATATGATATAGGTATGTCCTAGATTATAATACCCTGACCATATGCCTACACACTAGCCCCGTACTAAGTGACGAATGGGCATGAGGAGCTGCACACATGCCATAGGTTGGGGTGTTAATCCCATATGCATACACTAGAGAATGTTCAACCCAGCACTCTTTCCCCCCAGTGCCTCGCAGGGCCCCACTGGAACCCTCCCCGGTTAAGGACAAGACATGACTTAGAGGTTTTGTCATCTAATGCATACAATCCTACACCCTCGCTATTGTGAGACACATAATGTGGGTGAATGATCATGGACATCCTAAGCATTTTGTCCTATGTAAACAATTTGTAAACTATGGCCTTTTTTATAAGAGATTAATTTCTAATTATATTTTAAAGCAACATAGTTATTATGAATTTTAACTTTAATTTGTTCTACTTTAAGATGAATTCATTTTGGTATTATTTGATAGCTAGCATGAATGATAATATTTATTAGTTGATAATTCTAGAATGATAAATTTGATATAATATTGCATGTAATCAACAATAGTATTTCAATTTTAAATATAGGATAAAGAGATGATTCTAATTGATTTTTCCTTAGGAATATATGTTTATTCTATGGTCTACATATAATTGAGATACATGCAACACATAATAGATTTATATAAAATCATGATCAAAAACTATATGTTGAAAGCAATAAGATCTTTTGTATTTATATTTAATGTTTGAATTTAAAAGATCTTTTGATTTTGCATGATCATTAATTTTAACTTATAGAAATTTAGGTACTCATAATTGATTATTCAAAATTATGTAGGTGAAGTATGGAAAACAATTCATATTCATCTTTTTTCAAAATATTTTAGAGAAAGATTGTGAGGTGAAAATGAATATAGTGAGAAACTATTTTTGGTTGTTTTTAAAAGTTTTTGTAAATTTTCTATTTGAATTTTTGAATATTCACCAAGACATATATATAATTTTTTTGACTTTCAAATTTCATTGTTCTATTTTTTATTTAACATAACAACCCATGGTATAACTAGCATGGTCATTGATTTCTACTTATAGTAAGTGATGATGCTAGATGAAAAGTTATGATAACAAGGTGCAATGTTATGTAAATATTACAAGCATATAATTTGTTAGAAGTGGACACAGGAGTCTGTGACATAAAATCCGTAGACACAAAAATTGCCGAAAAAACTGAGATAACTCCTAAACGTAGTTGAATTTTGACAATTTTGAGGGTCAAAATGAACTCAAACAAGCAAAGCTATTTTCCATTGCATAGAGCTTCTCGACCTCATTCCGAAAAGCTATTGTGGGCGAAATTTTGACAAGCAGATCAAAAGTTATGATCATTTGAAGTTTGGGTCAAAATCTCGCATATTTTATTTTTTTTATTTTTAAAAAAAGTTACCAAAGACCTATATTATTTTTCTGAAAGCGCAAGATAATGATAGTTTTATTTTTCGGTCATTGCAAGAGTACGCATGGGTCTATAATCAATTTGATCTTGGCTAGACTTTGGTTGGACTTAGCAATTTAGAGTGGATCTTGGACTTCCCGAGGTCTACCCTATGAGGGGCTTGCACCGGTACTAGGAGATATGATGGGGTGACATCCCAAATCTCCCTTTCTCAAGATATTTAAGTGTTATTGGTTGCTACCCAAAACTATTTAAAATTTATAGACTCAAAATTTCCGAAAGAGAAAAAGTGATGTTCATGATTTCATAAATCTAGATAAATATCTTATAGCAAATTTAGAATAGGTTTATATGGATAATATAAGATATTTATAGGCAATGAATTTATGAAAGATACATAGGTCACCAAAATAAAATATGACTTTAAATTTTGATCAATTTGATAAACTTATTAAGCTTTTAAGAGATAAAATAATATTTCCAATAATATATAAGGTGACCATGACATGATAGCTTAAAAATAAGAAAAAGAAAAAGAAAATAAAAGGACATTGAAGAATATCATGAAGTAGAAATCATTTTAAAAAGTTTCTACTTCACTCATATGATGATACCTAATGAATAAGAGATTTAGGTATCCAAAGGGAACCATGTGTAACGGTTCCTTAGGTACCCAAATATAGCGAGATGATTTTTGGGGAGATGAGTGTGAATGAACCCTTTCAAGTGGAGTTAATGTGTCATCTTTAATTTTGGGTCTCCATTCATACTTTGGATTCATATTCTTATATTTCAAATTTCCATAATGATTTTCAAAAGTGTTATGTATAGGAAATTTGTTAACGTTTAAATTTAAGTTGGGAGAAAATGGATTTTGTAAATGATAGTGACTCGGATTTTGATTTACAAAGACTTTGTGTTCCTTACTCCCATTATTAGGTTTATTCAAGATATTCATATTCATATTCAACTTGCTTTTACATATTCCTTGAGATTGTGAATTTATGTGTTGTGAATTGTTATTCATAATTTTCATAAGAAAGTTGATTTTTTATTTTAATTCCTCGTTTTTGATCTTAAGATTATGTCTAGCTTTATTATAAGCTATTGTGCTATTTTTAAGAGTGTAGACAATTGAATCAATGTGAGTTTGATCGTCATTTCTTAATTCATCAAATGTTTCATCCATCTCTTTCATTTCAATTTTATAACTTTTACATATAGCACAATCATTTGTAATAGATGACTTTTCTAAAGGTAATTTTTTATTGTGTTCTTTAAGATGCTCTTTTTCATATACCTTGAGTTTTTCTTTAAGAATATTGCAATCAAAACAAGGTTTTATATTTTCAATTGAAGAGACATTGGTAGAACTAGATAAATCAGATTTTGATTCTACTTTATCTTTTGCTTTTAAACCTTTATTTTCTACGCGCAATTTGCAATTCGCATTTTTCAATTTCTTAATTTTGTGCTTTGTAATTTGTAGCAATTGTAATGTAGAAATAGAATTGCAAACAATAAGGGAATTTGATTTCCATACTTTGCTTTTGGATGAGGAAAGGTTTGAACATAAAGTTCCTTGACATCTTCATGTTCCTCTTCCAAAAATGTGTTGTCATCATCCCTTCCGCTTGATGTGCATTCCATGTATCCATCATGTGAGGAGCTTTCTTGAATACTTGTGCAGGCTTGCATATTCTCTGGTTCTTGTGATTGTTCCATACCAACGGAAGAAGAATCATAAGTTCTTTCAAGAAAATTCCAAATCTCATATGCGGTAGGTAAAGTATAAATGAGTTTGGAAATATTTTGATCTAACGCACAAAATAAACTATTTATAGATTTTGCATTTAAAACAATGTCGTTTCTAGTTAATACGCTAGGTGGTTTTTCAAAGTAATATTCCAAACTTTTTCATCTAAGGATTTAAGAAAATTTTTCATTAATATTTTCCACCTTTAATAATTTTTGTCCATAAATAAAGGTGGTGACAATAATTTTTCATTTGTATTAAAAATTTCCCCACTAGTAGAAGCGAGATCATGTTCAAGAGACGCCATTATTCCCGGTGGTAAAACCGTATTGGAATAACCTACCTCTGATACCACTTGTTGGATCTTGAGGTGCCCTTAGAGGGGGGGTGAATAAGGGTTTTAGAAAACTTCAAATTTTTATAGAAAACTTTTGATATTTCATTTGAATAAGTGTGAATCAAAAACAAAGAGTAGTAAATCAATTTTATAAATAGAAAAAGACATGATTAATTTTAATAAAATTTGGTTACAAAATATGATTTCTATGATACTAGAAATCTAAGGCAAAATATGAAATACTCTTTTTGTTTTCTATACCGACTCTTCTCACTAAGAACGGGTTGGCTTTAGCCGATCTCTCCCAGATATGGCCTCAAGCCGCTCTAGCCCTTCTATCCCCAGAAAGGCCTCGAGCACCCCCTAGATCTACTCCCTAGACCCATTCGCCAACACGAGGCGAATTCCTCCCTAATTCCTACCCAGACCTAGTCGTCAACACGAGGCGAATTCACGAACCGATTACAAAGATAAATATAAAAGACAAATATAAAAACTCCCTATGAGTTACTCTAAAGGAGACGACGAAGAATCGCTGAAGATCGTTGAAATCCAAGTGTGCATTCTTCGCGTTGAGTTAGCGTATAGATCCAAGCCTCCTTTGATTCCTCCTTTTGAAATTGAGTGGGACATCCTTTGTGGTCTGGAAATGCGGCCCTCACAAATAATTCAGAGTGCTGGAATAGGGCTCCTTAGCATTAGTTCTTGAAGAAGATGAAATCCACCTATTTATAGGATTAAATCTAACATCGGCATTAAGGTTAACGTCTGGCGTTGACCTAGTATATAATTGTTTTGATGGCTCAGATCTTCAAAACGGGAAGGAGATTCTGCACTTTAGGAAACATTCATTTTAGGCAACCCTAATGTTGTCGTTAGGTCAGGTCATTCCTAAAGAGCTCCTACAATCACGATTGCTTCCCTCCCTGCCATAATTGTCGGGTGTCAACGCCGGCTTTAAGTCTTAATGCCTGGCGTTAGATCACTTTCCTCATTTTATCTTGTGGGCAGGTCTAGACCAATAATGCAGCATCCCAATGCATATCTGTTAAAACCTGCATGGTAAAAACACAATGGCAAACATGATCAAATACATGTAGGATTTGTTATTCTCAAATCAAAGGGATGCGGAAAACCATGTTGCAACAAGGGGAAGCGCTCTAAGATCTTTCGGGTGTGTGGTGGGACCTCCGCGCTATAGCCAAGGGTCTGTGTTGAGCTCTTAGTCTCCGGTCTGCTTCTTCCACGGGATCAGTAGGTGCTACCTGCCCCCTCAAAGGCGTCTGATCTCCTCATTGGGGCCAAGTCCTGGTTCCCATAATTTTGGTTTGGTGAGCATGTAGAGCAGTTAGTGCAAGAAAGTCTAAAGGAAGCGGCATGATAGGAGAAGATGAGCGAGACACCGGCTTTGGCGGTTCGCCACCACTCAGTGCGCCAGTGATAATTGAGATGCTGACAGGCCTCCGAAGGGACCTGCTCGGGGAAATCCAATACGCATTCGCCGCGGCACGGGGGGATCTCGCAACCTCGGTGCCCCAGGTAATCCCACCGCCAGGGTTGGCGAGAATGCCCCAAGGCAGAGGGCATGAAAAGAAGTGATGGTCGAGGTGCTGGGGCGGGACCTAGGTGGGCGGGAACTCTTCCCCAGCCCAACGAGTGCGAGTGGGGTCCCGATGGGCACCATTCCAACAAGCGGTACCCCAGCGAGTGCGAGGCAGGCAGGAGCAGGCCCGATCGGAGAGCTCGTGGGGCGAGTGGAGAAGGCTAGGAGGTCGAGTGGGGGAAGCCTCTTCTATGAGTTGGTGCTCTCGGCACCACTCCCTGAAGGATTCAGTGAGCCGACCATGCTGTTCTACACCGGCAAGGTTGACCCCGTCCAGCACTTGCAGTGGTTCGAATATGTGGTCTCCATCAGACCCATGTCAAACGCTTTCAAGTGCCGACTCTTTGCCCCCACTCTGAAGAAGAAGGCCCGGGACTGGATTCACCAGCTCCTCGTGGGGTTGATTTATGCTTTTGAAGACCTGCGTCGCAGCTTCCAGCTGCGCTTCTCGACCTCAAATAAGAGGAAGAAGGACCCCAAGACACTCTTCAATATCAAGCAGAGGCTGGAAGAGTCTATGGCCCACTACGTGGATCGGTTTCAGGAGGAGGTCCTCCTTATCTAGGAGGTGCAGGGTTCACCCTCCAGCTCGCCTTTATGGTAGGGATGCAAAAGGGGGTCTTCAAGATGAACCTTAAGAGGAAGGCTCCTCTATCCTTCGAGTAGCTGATGAAGAGGGCGGAGGAAGAGATAGAGGGGGAGGCGGCTCACCCATAGTTCACGAAGAGCCTAGCAAAGCTCAGAGAGTCAGAGGTCAAGCAGCAGGAGGTTCGAAGAAGGGAAGAGCCGAGGGCCCCAGAGATGGCGTGGAGACAGCAGGGAGGAGGCAACTTCCGGGGGGGGGGCAAGGAAGGCCTCATCAGACTCCTCACATAAGAGGATGCTCTCATCATTGACTTGAGCATCATGCTCCAAGTCCTCCTGGGGTACTTGTGAAGACTCAACCTGCACAGGCTCAGATAGAGAAAGGGGATCAAGAAATAAAGAAGAAGAAGAAGAACATAAATGGAAATCAATCGTGGGAGTGATCCTGGTCTCACTCCCATTAGGTTGGGGCAGTAAAATAATGTCGGCCATGTCATCAATGTTGCATGGGTCGGCGGGATCAACAGTGGCCTTGCCTAGTATTTGGACTTCCTCCACCGGTGCTGAGGAAAAATCCTCTTCACCTAAAAGGTTGTCCTCCTCCATAGGAATAGGCACAATATATAGATCACCAGCCTAATCTTGCGACACATCATCAACAAGATCGTCAGAGATGAATATAGTAGTATGCACAAGAGGGCGATGAATAGGGCTTGGATAAAAGTCAAGCACTGATTCCTCACATAGAATCGAATCCATGCATGGTGATATATGGACAGGGGAGATGGGCTCAGCCATGTTAGAGCCTAGATCAGCCATAACTCTGATGAGCGTGTCTGCATCATTCCCTTCAAAACTTGAAGGTGATACATCAACGTAATTAGAGGTGGAAGGTGTGCTGTCAGAGTTAGGAGTTGGGACAATCCGGATATCTGACTCGTCATCCTCGTCCAATTGGCGAAGGAATGCAACACAATCCTTCAAGGCATGATCCATGCTCCGACAGCACTGTTTTGCATTTCTTTTCGGCTCAAATTGGACCGGAGATGAATGCAAAAAGGGCATGTGCGGAGCGGAAGAGTAGCCATAGGACTTACGCACACCATATGGAGTACCAGACGAAGTCGGTGCTCCATATACTGGGCCTTGAGTGCTAGGGCTATTATCTCCCTTTGGACATCTATCACTAGCATGAGATATATCTCCGCACAAACGACAACGAATATTAAATGAAGCCCACGTTGTGTGAAGATAACAAGATTAAAAAAAAACACTATTGTGCAAAATACTACACCCAACAATAATTTACTAAGCAACCTATGTAAAACAAGAAAATGGAATAAAAAGAACTGAAATAAAATAAAAATGCAATTTACAAATGGAAGGGCTTCTCTCTCAGATTCTCCCTCTCTAGAAAACTCACACGACTGTGTTCCCCGACAACGGCGCCAAAAACGTGATGCGCAAATCTAGCACACCGCTATAGGCGGTAGCAAGACTGCGGCACGAAACGGCAGTGTACCGATCGTTCAAGTAATATAAAATGTGGGAGTAAATCCCTAAGTATCGCTCTCAAAGGAACACAGTAAGGTGGAGTTAACTATTGAGGAAGGACTTGATATCGAAGTCCTTAAGTTGGATGGAATGCAGGAGATTTGGTTTGGATTATGGAAAATAAAAGAAAATAACTATAACTACTCCTATGCAATGTCGTTATGCGATGCTTCGCCAGGCGGGATGGAAAACTACATGGTCCGCTATGCACCGATTCGCAAGGGCGGATGGACGAGTAGGCAAGCAGATGGAGTGGTAAGTGAGGAATCAAACTGTGCAGGCCTTGAGCGCACTGCTTTGTTAGGCGAATGGAATACACGGGCCGCTATGTCACGCTTCGCTAGGCGGATGGAAGAGTAGGCTTGCGGATGGAGTGGGTCACACCGACGGAATGAGGGTCGTAAGCACTTCGTCAACAAGCACGCCACTAGAAATTGCTAGTGCGGCACATGAACATGATGGCTGGATGGAGGATGGTATGGGGCGCTCCTCACTTGCATAAACCACACATAACGATTTCACATAGACATGAAATATTAAATGACAAAACAAGGTTTAACAAACATTGTTCATACACCCAAATAATTAAGGAATAACACACTACAATGTAAAGGAGGTTGAGATTACAACCAAAGCACGGAGACTCATCAGAGGTTCACGGCCGAAATCTAGGGTTGTCAATCCTTGTCCGAGATCGGGCTCCAACTGCCGTCCGGGGTCCGGAAGAGCTGTCACCTTCTTCTATTATACCCGTCTTCTCCGTCAATCTTCTTTGGCCACGATCTCACCGGAGAACTTCATATATGCAGCAGAAAATCCCTCAAAATGGAGCTTTGGAAGTGCACGAACAATGGAGGAGGCCTAGAGGATGCTCCGGCTTGAGATTTGCAAGAGAATGGCGGCCGGAGCTCCTCCCGAAGGAGGGCGGTGATGGAGCGGAGAAAATGGCGCACTGGAGCGGGAAAACGGCGCTAGAAAATGATGCTCCGGAATAGGGCAAGAGTTGCAGCTTTTATACAAAATAATCAGAAATTTGGTCACGCACGGTCGAACGTACGACCGTGCGTGAACCGTGCGATATTAATTAAGAATAAATGCCAGGAAGACAACCCAGAGCGCCCGTGCGTTTTACTCACGCACGGTCGAAGTCGATCGTACGTAAGAACGCACGGGTAAATTCTTAAAGCTCGAAATCCGGCAAAGAACAGGATGTCATGCATTTTGTTCGCGCATGGTTGAGTCCAACCGTGCGTGACGAATATGCACGAGCGGGGCAGAACACCATATTGACCAGCCGAACATAGTGCATGATCGCAGCCGACCGTGCGTCAAGAAAATGCATGACCGTGCGATTCATATAGGATGAAATTTGGGAAATATGGACAATCTGCCCACCTGCACAACACATCCAAACACTGGGAACACACCTCCAGCACAAGTATAAAAGCATAAAAAGAATGGCGAGCACATTGTGCTTTCCCCCAACAATAAAGCGCGCAATTGCACACTACAACGGGCCAACAAGTGCACTTCGTGAAGAAATGTGATTAAGTGAAATATAAACAATAATGAACTAGAAGTGAAGTGCAAGTGCGTGAAAACAAGCCCAGATGAGTCCAAAATGTGTATAAAATTGGGACTCATCAACCCCGACAAAGTAAAGGCGATCTTGGAGCTAGGATCGCCAAGGAATGCATAGGACGTCCAGCGCCTCACCGGGAAGCTTGCCAGGCTAAGCAGGTTTCTCTCTCAGGCAGGGGAGAAATGTGCATCATTCTTCAAGGTGCTAAGTGGGAATCAAAAGTTTGAGTGGACCCCAGAGTGTGAGGGGGCTTTCTAAGCATTGAAGAGGCAGCTAACTCAGGCTCCTTTGCTCCTGAGACCGAGGCAGGGAGAGGACCTATCACTATACTTAGGGGTAGGATCCGAAGCAATGAGTTCTGTGCTGGTGCGGTAAGAAGGGAAGAAACAGCTCCTGATCTACTATGTCAGCCAGGTCCTGAGGAAGGCCGAGCTTAGGCATCCCATTTTAGAGAAGCTGGCCTTCGCTCTCGTGGTGTCAGCTCGGAAGATTTGGCCTTACTTCTAGGTGCATTCAATCAAGGTGGTGACAGATCACCCCCTTCGAAGCATCATGGAGGGTGTGGAGCACTCAGGAAGGTTGGCTAAGTGGTCAGTAGAGCTAAGCGAATTTGACATCTTGTTTGTGCCCAAGTTATCGATAAAGGCGCAGGCAGTGGCATACTTCTTGGACGACTACGTGACCGAGGTGGAAGAAGCCGAACCACCTCACTCAGTAGCCTGGAAGATGTGGGTTGATGGAGCGTCAAGGAAACATTCCTTTGGGGGGGAGTCATCCTAGTGAGCCCCCAAGGGACAATGATCGATCAGGCCATCAACAATCACTTCTCGATCACCAACAACCAGACCGAGTATGAGGCGGTAATAACAGGCCTGTGACTGGCCCGGGAGTTGGGTGTGCAAGACGTGGAGGTCTTGACGAACTCCATGGTGGTGCATGTCAGATCAGGGGGGAGTTTGAGGCAAAGGAGCCAACCCTTCAGCGCTATTTGGAGAAGTTCAAGTGGGTCATCAGACAGTTTTGCACCTTATCGATCCAACACGTGCTGAGAGAAGAAAGCATCCTTGCTGAGCTCCTGCTAAGTTTAGTCCTCGGACAGGGAGGACGGTGTCAGAACTCTTCTGACCATCCATTGAGGAAGGGGAGTTGATGGAGATAGATCAACGAGCATCATGGATGGATCCCATCATCACCTTCCTGACATTGGGGAAGTTCCCGGATGGGGATGTGGACAAGCGATGGCTCAGGTATAATTCGGCAAACTACTCCCTACATGCAGGTAGACTGTATCAAAAGACCCTCTCGGGACTCCTAGCCTGTTGCGTGTCAAAGGAGGAGGTCCCAAGGGTCCTGGAGGAGATCCACTCGGGGGAGTGTGGCAGCCACTCGGGGGGTAGGACCATGGAAGGAAGGGTGCTGAGGCAGGGCTACTTCTGGCCCACCCTCAGCAAGGATGCGGCGAAGTTCGCCAAGAAATGCTCAAAGTGCTAGCTATATGCTCCCCTCCAGCTCCTTCCAGCCCAGAGGCTCCAGACCATCACAGCTTCGTGGCCTTTCACGATATGGGAATTAGATCTGGTGGGTCCCTTCCCCTAGGCAAGCGGCCAGAAAAAGTTCATGTTTGTGATGATCAATTATTTCTCCAAGTGGCTGGAAGTGAAGGCACTAGCTAAGGTAACTTCTCAGGTAGTTAGAAATTTTATATGGGGGGAGATAATCTGTCGACATAGGCTCCTGCTAGCCATCGTCACAGACAATGAGCCATAGTTTGCCAACGATGAGTTTGTCAGCTTTTGCACCCAGCTAGGCATAGATCTTAGATTCGCATTGATCCATCATCCAAGGAGCAATGGGCAGGTAGAGGCGCCGAACAAAATTATTGTCAACTTGCTAAAGAAGAAGGTCGAAAACCTAAGGGGTAACTGGGTAGAGCAGCTGCCCTCAGTCCTCTGGGCCTTAAGAGCCACACCAAATACAGCCACAAGGGAGACTCCATTCAAGCTCTCTCTCGGGTTCGAGGCCATGCTCCCGATAGAGTTTGATGTAAAGTCACCCAGGGTGATTGTCGAGGAGATGAAGAATGTCTAGTGGAAAATGAAGGGGAGCAAAGGCTGCCCTTGGACCAGGTGGAGGAACTTCGGGACCAGGCCACCATCCGGTTGGAGGAGGTCAAACGACAGATGGCTCAGTACTTCGACAAGCATATCCAGGTAAAGCAGTTTGAATAAGGGGATTTAGTCTTGAAAAAGGTCAATGCGGCTGGGAGAGGGGCCACAGTAGGAAATCTCAACACCAACTTGGAGGGGCCTTACATTGTAGATGAAGTGCTTAAGTCAGGAGGGTACCACCTCCAGGATATGGAAGGGGTACCTCTCAGCCGTGCTCGGAGTGGGGATGACCTAAAGCGTTTCAATCCGTGAACTTTTAATGTTGATTTATTATATGATTGATTCATTATTATGTTGATTTCAATGTCTCTTTTTCTAATCATGGGCCCTCAAGATGTGTATGAGCTGGAATGCCCCAGATCAATTCTGTTGTCGGGCTCTCATTAGACGATGTGTCGGGTTGATCTCTGGAGAGGCTGGTTAGGGAAAGTATGAGCTGGAATGCCCCAGATCAATTCTGTTGTTAGGTTCTCATTAGACAGTGGGTCAGGTTGATCTCTCGAGAGGTTGGCTAGGGAAAGTATGAGCTGGAATGCCGAAGATCAATTATGTTGCCAGGCTCTCATTAGATGGTGGGTCAGGTTGATCTCTAGAGAGGCTGGCTAGGGAAAGTATCTGTCGGGCTCTCATTAGATGGTGGGTCAGTTTTATCTCTAAAGTTCCTGGCTTGGGAATGTATGAGCTGGAATACCCCAGATCGATTCCGCTGTCGGGATCTCATTCGATGGTGGGTCAGGTTGATCTTTGGAGAGGCTGGCTTGGGAAAGTATAAGCTGGAATGCCCCAGATCGATTTCGGTGTAGGGCCCTCATTAGATGGTGGGTCAGGTTGATCACTGGAGAGGATGGCTAGGGAAAGTATGAGCTGGAATGCCCCAGATCGATTCTACTGTCGGGCTCTCATTAGACGGTGGGTCAGGTTGATCTCTAGAGAGGATGGCTAGGGAAAGTATGAGCTGGAATGCCCCATATCAATTCTGCTGCCGGGCTCTCATTAGACGGTGGGTCAGGATGATCTCTAGAGAGGCTAGCCAGGGAAAGTATGAGCTGGAATGCTCCAGATCGATTCTCCTGCTGAGCTCTCATTAGACGGTGGGTCAGGTTGATCTGGAGAGGCTGGCTAGGGAAAGTATGAGTTGGAATGCCCAAGATTGATTCCGCTGCCAGACTCTCATAAGATGGTGTGTCAGGTTGATCTCTGGAGAGGCTGGCTAAGGAAAGTATGAGCTGCAATGCCCCAGATCGATTCCGTTGTCGGGCCCTCATTAGATGGTGGGTCAGGTTGATCTCTAGAGAGGCTGGCTTGGTAAAGTATGAGCTGGAATGTCCCAGATCGATTCCGCTGCTGGGCTCTCATTAGACGGTGGGTCAGGTTGATCTCTGGGAATGCTGGCAAGGTGAAAGTGGTGTTGGACTCAGGGTAACAAGCTCTCACAATGATGGTATGGATAGGCTCTCTCCTAGATGACGGGGCAACAGACTCACCCGGTGGCAGGGAGGTAAGAAAAATATGAGAAGGAAAAATCTCAAAGGTCGAGTATGCGAGTGGCCCCAGTAGAAGAGGAACTCTACCGGCAAGGCACTCGCTCGGCAATTTTGCGGGTGGCCCCGACAAAAGAGATTTCCACTCAGCAAGTATACCCAAGGTAACTCCCCATCTAAAGGAAAGCATAAGGGTCACTCGGGGTGAGTTTTGCTCTCGGCAAGGTTGCACTCTCGGCAAAATCATCGCAGCCACCTAAGTCCTAAGAAATTGATAAAAAATACATCACTTAGGAGAGTGCGAGTGCAAGATAACAGTTAATGTAAAGACATCACTTGCGAGAGTGCGAGTGGTGGTGTAAAAGCAAGCGAAAGCGTGCGAGCATGAAAATAAGTAATGAGCCTATTATGGGCAGGTGTGTGAGAGGTTAGCGAATGGTAGCAAGAAAAAACAAAAAAGGGACTCAGTTAAATAGACAACCCATATTTCATTTCATTCTTAAAAGGTGTTTACAAAAGGGGGTTCTCTCCCCGTACATATTGCAATCAAAAAGAGGAAAAGGTAAAAAGAAAGTAAGTATTCAGGGCTGGTCGTCGGACTTCTTGTTGGAGGAGTCGCTGACTTCATTGGTGGAGGGGATGCCGTCATTCTCTCGCTGAAGATCAGCTTCACCTTCCGGCACCGGCATCATATCAAAGAGTTCAGGCAGAAGATCGCGAGCGCTGAGGCTATCATTTCCTTCATTCAGTAGCCCAGCGTCTCACAGCCTCTCGACCGCATGACTCGTCGCTCCCTGGGTCATCTTCTACATCATCACCTCAATTTCATAATTGGTGTATTGATGCCTAGTGCGCGGCTCTCCGAGAGGCGGCGAGTTGGCGGCTTCTCGCAGACGCTTAACCTCAGCAAGAAACTTCGTGTTCTGCACGTTCGACCATTCCGCTTGTGCTTTCAAGATGTCCATGTTTGCGGTGCTTTGCAAGAAGAAAAGACAGGAAAAGTTAGCTTAGGATAAGAAGGCGAAAAGGAGAGGCGCAAGAGCACAAGTATGGTCAGTATCACTTATGACATGAACAGGACATTCGACGAGAATCTTCTGGGCGGTATCCAGTTGTTCCCACAGGGTCTGCGCCTCCGCGGAAGCCACAGATCGCGTCTTCTCCACCTCAGCAAGGTTCCGCACGAGTGTGATGCTACGGTGCGAAGACATATGCACCAGCTCCAAGGCGCGCAGTTGAGCGCGCACAGTTTCATGCGCAAAGGTCCAGGTGGACTCAGCATTGTAGATGGCAGTATCCTCCTGAACATAAAGTGTGAAGGCGAGGGCATACGCATCGCCGATGGTAGTGTCCCGCTCCTACCAGGAGGGAAGGAGCGAGGAGATGGAGATCCTATTGGCTGTCTCATCCCAAAGCACTAAGGGTTCACCGAATGTTATCAAAATAAACCAGATAAATTTTCCCATATAGGGTTGGAAGACATGTGTCATCATCCTAGAAAAAGTGCTTGTGGCATTGGGAAGCCCAAATGGCATCACTAACCATTCGTAAAGCCCTTCCTTAGACTTAAAGGTTGTCTTCCACTCGTCACCCTCCCTAATTCGAATCTGGTGGTAGCCACTCCTAAGATCCAATTTAGAAAAGATCATGGCTCCGGCTAGCATATCCAATAAGTCATCCAAGCGAGGGATGGGAAATTGATATTTAATCGTAATTTTATTTATGGTCCGACTATCCACATACATCCTCCAAGAGCTGTCTTTCTTAGGAGCTAGCAATGCTGGAATGGCACACGGACTATTACTATGACGGATGAACCCTTTTTGTAATAAATCTGAAATTTGCGTTTATAACTCCAAGTGCGCGGAATGGTTTAACCGATAGTGAGGTAGGTTGGGTAACGAGGAACCCGGAATGAAATCTATTGTATGTTGGATGTCTCGCAAGGGGGGTAACGTAGATGGTAACTCATCCGGATACACATCCATAAATTCCTCTAAAATGTTATGCAGCGCTAGCGGTAAGATCTCAAATGTAGACACGTCCTCCTTGATTTGTAAGCAAACTAACGCATATTGGACACCATCCAAAAATGTATGGTGCGCGAACTCCTTCTTACCGATCAAGCTTAAGGTTTTCTTCTCTACAGGCACAATTGTGTCTTTAGAGAAGACCGAAGGATCCTTTGGTGGAGTGGGTTTCAAGATAATGGTCTTGCCATTAAACTTGAACTCATAAGTGTTGGCTCGCCCGAAATGAGTAACATCATGGTCATAAAGCCATAGGCATCCTAATAACACATGGCAGGCATCCATAGGGATGACGTCACACCAAACCTTTTCAGAATACGCCTTGATGGTAAGGGGTACCAAACAACGCCTTGCTACCAGAAGGGATGACTTATTAACCCAAGCAAGCTTATTGGGGTTAGGGTGCGGTTTAATGGCTAACATCATCCGGGTCACCACATTCTCCGAAATCACATTCATACAACTACCGCTATCGATAATCAGTTTGCACCACCTCTCTCCACTCTTAAAATTTAATGAAAATATGTTCGTCCTATTCCAATCATCTGAAACACACGGAGTAGCCAAAATACATCTCATATCCATCATATTGACGTCATCATCCAAGTCGCTCGGCACACCTTCCGAATCAGAGTCTTCACCGGCCTCATACATGAGCTCGGCGGATTCGATCGAGGTATCAAACAGGGCTAGGGGCTTAGGCTTAGTGGGACATTCACTAGTGTAATGTCCTTGAATCCCACAAGTAAAACACGTAGCATTTGTTTTGTTAATCTTACCCACCGTCACTCTCTCACCAGATGGGTTTCGTATATTCCTAGTCGTGATGACAACAGAGTTTGAGTCAGCGGACTGGAACTTACCCTTATCCTTCGGGGATAATGGGGGGGGGGGGGGGGGGGGGGGAGGTCCTAAGAGGGACTTTCCCTTTGGAAATGAATGTGTCTTGGATTTATGAGTTGGGTGCTTCTCAATATCCAATGCGGCATTATAGGTGGTGCTCAAAATCTGTGTCCATAACGAAGGAGTTTACTTTGAATATCGGGATTAAGTCCCTTACAAAACCGTGAAAGGGTGACCTCAGGCATCTCCCTAACATCGCACCTAACCATCATATCCTTTAAGAGGTCCATGTACTCCGCGACCGTTCGATTCCCTTGTCTTAGGGAAGCTAACTCATCAAACATTTGCGTTCGATGGTATGTAGGAACGTATTGATCAGTCAACATGGCTTTCCTGCCTGCCCAACCAATGGGGGGCACACCTTCCACCGCACCTAGACGTCGTTCCTCATTCAACCAGAATGTCTTATCCCTACCCAACAATTTCATACGCGCTACGCGCACCTTGTACATGTCAGTTAGATTTTGCCACTGAAAGTAGCACTCTATCTCCATAACCCAATCCAAGAAAACTTAGGGGTCACCCAACCCATCATATGAAGGTGGTTTGATCCGTACGGCCCGAGTGTTATCAAATTTGTATGGTGCTCGCGGGGCATGTTCGGGATTATTATTATGATTAATATTCCCTTAGTCACGTTGGCGAGCTGCAGGGTTTGGTGGAGCAGGTTCATGAATGTTATTTTTGTTAACATTCCCTTCTACATGTTGGCGGGCTGCTTGATTTTGAGATGTCCTTTGGGCTAACCTTTTCTCGTGAAGCATCTCCCGAATGTCCATCAACTGATCGTTAAACTCCTGTCGGAGTTCATCAACAGTTGTTGGACCGTGACCCGTGTCCCGCTCGTCTGTCATCTGGGAAGTGGATGTGGGATACTCCGTGCCTAGCCTCGTACGCATACAATTTTAGAATAACAACGATTCTGAACAGAAAATTTTATAAAATATTAATTTATTCCCGCCTAATAATTAGGGTAAGTAAAATATTTTTTTATTTTCTTGTACACAGATTTGCAATAAAAAATTTGTTTTTTTCACTGAAAATAAAAATTTTAGGTCGCTATTCGCAGACCAGCAATTAAAATTTTGAAATTTTGAACACTAAATGGTGTGACGATTGTGTGTGCCGGCGTTCTAAGAAAATTTTAGGAAGGCTTCAATTAAGAAATTGACACGAACCTAGCTCTGATACCAAATTGATGCAAGCTACGCTCTCCGACATGATCGCTATGAACAAACACGCGTTCCCTCTCAACGCTCCAATTTATACGTTCGCACAAAAATTAATCGCAGCATACATGCAATGCAATATTTATCAATCAGACGCTAACGAACGGGTAGTCACACCGCTAGAGGTTAAATAAATGGCTATAGGCCACAATTCTCCCAGACTAAAAGGACCCATCCGGCCCGATCGAGCTAGAGTTATACCAAAGAGGTCCACCAAAAAATTACGATTCGGAAAAGGGTAGATCTCTCCCAACAAAAAGTTGAGGTTCGCCAATCCTCTTCGAAAATTAAAAGAAATAAGGATGAACGCAAAAATAGATCGAAGAAACCACGATTATTCAAGTGATTCGAAGATCACGCCAAAATTACCACCTCAAGAAATTAACAGGAGGGAAATCTCACGAGTAGAAATTTCGTTACCCTGCTTATGATGGGATTATCCTCAAGCATGCACTCGCCCAAATCGTTCTTCAACGGATCGTCGCATCACGTAGGATTTGATTCCACAAAACCACGGCCCTTTTTTTCTTCACCTTGGCCGAAATCTTCCCAAGAGGAGGAAGAATCCCCTTAGCCGAACAATATTCTAGAGGTGTTGGGGGAAGGCGATTAGAGGGGAAAGGAGAATAGGAGAGGGAGAGGGGAGATGGCTGAAACTTGCCAAGGAGGTGGAAAAGGAAGAGGGTGGCCGAATTTTTCTAAGGGGAAGAAGAGGAGGGGGGGGGGGGGGGGGGGGGGGGGGCTAGGAGAGAGGGAAACCAAAAGACGGTATTCAAATTTTAGGTTTCAGTTTTTTTTTATCATTCAATATCACCAAATTCTATTACACGATAGCCTTTTATAGGCTTGCCAACAAACATGGCTATACGCAGTCCAAATTAAAATAAACATGAAAATAATCAAAGTCCCAAATAAAAGACAAAGCATGATAAATGTTTAATTAATAATTATAATTATTAATTATTATTCTTGCGCCGTGGGCGGAGGTTGTAACGGTGATGGCGTTCATCATGACGTAGGTCTTTGGTTGGAGAGGCATCATCATCCGTAAGCACGCCGTTACCAACATCTTCATGTTGAGGGTCGTCGTTGCCATCAGTCGTGGCCTCCTTCTTCCTCTTCCTAGTCATGGCGAACCGCATCGTCACTCCTCGACACAGATCTTCAAAGCAGCAGATGCAACCTGCTGCTAGCTGGTGGAACCAGTCTCTGGCCTTTACTCGAAAGGTGATGGAGAAGAGCCTACACTTGAAGACGTTCGACATGGTCCGGATGGAGACTACATCCTCAAACCACTGGAGATGTAGGACAGGGTCATACCTCCCGGAATAGTAAGCCATCACTGGCTCACTAAAGCCCTCCGGCACGGGAGCAGCAAGAATCTCCTCATAGATTGGGCTCCTCCCACCTGCCTGCCGATGACATTCCACCTGGCGAGCAGCTCCTCCATACTCACCGTATGGGCGAGTATCATGGAATCTCGCCTAGTCGTCCACCTCACGAAATCGGATTCCCTGCGAGGTCTGTTGATAGAACCGCGACCTCCTTGGTCGCTCTGGATCTTCCTCCACATGCTCCTTTCCTGCTCGCTGGCCGGGACCACCGTACTCAGATGGAAGCACACGATACGGCGAGGTCGTCGTGCCTTCCGTGCTAGCAAGGATCGCTGCTCGCATGGTGTCCTCCAAGCATCGCGCGAAGACTTCGAAGTCTGCTTGCGTGACGAACTCACCTCCTCCCGCCGAATTTCCTACAACTCCCTCATGGTCGCCAACTTTGACCATCTTGCCTTATCACCAGACTTTCTCCCTCTGGCGAGGATCCACGCTCACCGCACCAAAGTGTTGAAGCCAGGAAAATACCGAGTCCAAAATTCAGATCAATGCAGTCAGAGAATACTCGCCCAGCGGTCCGACCAGACGGCTTGACTGGCGACGACGAGGGAACCAGGACGGAAACTGTTGGAACATGGTCTTCTGCATCTCCTAGGTTTGAGAATAACAAATCCTATGTGTATTGGATCTTGTGTGTTTAAGTGTGTAGGAAACAAGTTCCATATGACTCAAGGATGTCATATGAAGGTTGCACCCATAATTGGGCCAATAATTCCAACATTCCCACTAGCGCCAGCGGTAGCACCTAGCGCCCGGCGCTAGCGTTGATCAGCACAATTTCAGAGCAGATATGGAAGGAGCTAGCGCCTGGCGGTAGCGGATAGCGCAGGCGGTAGCGCGAAGCACAGAAGGCAAGAGAAAAATGTTTCCTCTGATTGAAGATTCCCCCGCACAGAATAATGCCTAATCCGGGATAGCGTCGGCGGTAGCGCTAGCGCAGGCGCTAGCACTTAGGCTATAAATAAGACCCCTCTTCTCTCATTTTTTGAGAGACATCAGAGAGAGAGATTGAGTGCTAGAATTCCAGAGGCTGATTTGGCCAAAAGTTGATGTCCTACCAAAACTCTGCAGATTTTTGAAGTAAACTCTCTTCATGCCGGATCCAAACGACGTTCGCTTCTACAACGCTTATTCTACAGCGGATCTTCTTCTCCAACTTCAGAAGTTCTTCAAGAGGGAGTTTTTATTATTATAATTTCATATTTTTGTAAACCGTTAGAGAATTCGCCTCGTGTTGGCGACTAGGTCTGGGTAGGACTTAGGGTAGAAATTCACCTCGTGTTGGCGACTAGATCTAGGTTAGGTCTAGGGGGCTCAAGGCCATATCCGTGGAAGGGTTGGCTAGAGTGGCTTGAGGCCAAATCCGGGGAAGGATAGGCTAGGGCCACCGGTTCGTGGGGATACGAGTCGGGATAGAAAACGAAAAAGAGTTTTTATTATTCGCCTCATATTTCTTGCGTTATAGAAATCCAGTTTTTGTAATCAATTTTATTAATAGTAATCATGTTTCTCTTTGTGTAATAAAATTGATTTTGTTCTTCATGTATCTAAATTGTTTATTATCATCTCCTTCATCATAAAATAATTTAGATCTTTATTAAAACTACTATTTTAATCCCTTATTATTTCAAGTATCTCAAAATATAAGAAAAAGTTTAAAACCCTTATTCACCCCCCCCCCCCCCCTCTAAGGGCGCCTACCGATCCAACAAGTGGTATCAGAGCGGTTTTATTCCAATCGGCTTAACAACCGGGAATAATGGCGTCTCATGATCTCGCTTTTTCGGAGGGTCAGGGTGTTAGTCGACCACCTCTTTTTTCTGGGTCAGATTTCAACTACTGGAAAAATCGAATGATGTGTTTTCTTATGACCATGGATGTGGAAGTATGGAACATGGTAGAAGTTCGGTACACTCCTCCTACAATTGTAGTGGGAGAGGCGACAATACTAAAACCTAAAGATAAATGGGATGATAACGATAAACTAAGGTGCAAAAATAATGCTAAGGTGATGAACGCTTTATATTGCGCCTTAAATAGAACTGAGTTTAATAGAATTTCTGCATGCATAACTGCTTATGATATTTGGAATCAATTGGAAGTTACTCATGAAGGTACATCGCAGGTGAAAGATGCAAAGCAATTCTAACTGGAATCTTAATATGAAAAATTCAGGATGGATACCGAAGAGGACATCAACTCGATGTACACTCGCTTCACCAAGATCGTCAATGCTTCAAAGGCACTTGGAAAGATCTACTCATACGGGGACTTGGTGAGGAAAATTCTTCGCTCATTACCTCCAAGGTTCAATCCAATGGTGACAGTCATCTCGGAGTCGCACAACCTATGAACGCTCCAGATCGAGAAACTTATTGGGAATCTCAAAACCCATGAGGTAGAACTCCAGATTCAACACGTTTAATACAACAAAGAGCCAAAGAAAAAGGCGCTGGCACTAAAATCAAAGAAGGAGAGCAACGAAGATGAAGATGAAGAAGGTCTCCTGGTGAAGAACTTCAGGAAGTTCATTAAGAATCCGTAGAGAAGGAACACCTTCCGGAAATACTTCCAAAAGGATGCTCGACGAAAAGGATCATCCTCTTCATCAAAGAAAGGAAAAGGAAGCGAAGATGAAGAAGAAAGACCACCACCGGAGTGTTACCACTGCAGAAAGACTGGGCACATTCGGAGCCAGTGTCCGAAGTATCAAAAGGAGCAAGAAGAACAATTCAAAGCGAAGGAGAAAAAGAAAGTATTAAAAGCTGCAACTTGGGATGAATCTTCCTTTGAAGATTCAAACGAGTCTGAGTCAAGCAGTGAGGAGGAAGCAAACTTATGCTTAATGGAAAAAAGCAATGATGACGACACCAGTGTTCATACCGACACTGAGATAACTCCGGTAACATCCCCCAAACAGCTAGACCCCTGGGATGGTTTTGTCATGACTAGGGCATGCCAAAACCATAGGAAGCTCAAAAGGAGCATAAAATCTTAGGAAAGAAGAAGAAAACCCAAGTGATCTACAAATAGCAATTTTTAGATTCCAAGCCTAGGGTTGGACTTTAGGGCCCTACCATGAACCTTGACCCCACCATAGCATCCCTAACCCATTAGGGGTCTCCTTGGAGCCCAAGGGACCCATTGCGGTCAACCTAAGAGATCAATTTGACCAAAGTCAACCTTGTCTCAAATTAGGTCAAAATAACCTAAATTGCCAAAATTGAATCCAATCCATTTGGGCTAGGCCCAACTAAAGTGGTCCACCATCTAGTGGGCCTGGCAATTACTGAAATTACCACTTAAGTACTGCATTTGGTGATTAGGAGAGAGAAAATGGAGATTTCCCCCAAATCAGAGAGAGAGCTTTCATGGAGATTTAATGCAATTCATCCTTCAATCCCTCACCAATCGAAGCGCATTCACCTCCCCCCTTCAATTACAAAAAAATTCTGGAGTTTTCTATGGCCAGAGGGGCTGGATTAAGGGAAAGTTAGAAGTAACCAAAATCTTAGGCTTAATGGCCATTAATGGTAGAATCAAGGTAGTGGCTCCTCCTCTCCTCAAATTGATCCCTTTAAAAGCTTCAGAGGACTGATAGGTGTGGTTTCCCCCTTTTATTTGTAGAGATCGAGCAACTTTGTGTAGAAGTTCCATGGAACCTAAAGCTTTGGATCGGCCATGGAGGACCACCAAATCGGCAAGGAATCAACCCTCCATATAGGTCTGGTTCTTCATCTCTCTCTGTGGATAGATCTCATCAGATTACTTGCAAGGATTGAGGCCAATTGGTCCCAAATCGGGTAGGCCAAAAGCTCCACTTTCGGAGCTTTAAATCCCGCCTCTGTATCCCTGTTCCGGCCACTTCCGGTCGGCCAACCACCGCTAATCGCCGGCCATCACCTCAATGAAGGTGGTGGTGGCATTGCCCGGCTAGGACGACGCTTAGGTGGCCGGGAAAACAAGGAGGAAGGTAGCCCAAGTCGGGGCAATCTCAGCCGTAGGTTGGAGGTAGAAGACGACCAGCAGTCGTCGGTTTGCTTCAAGATCTGTGCAAGATCTTATATTAAATGTTTTAAATGTTTACGTCATTTCATTAAATTCGTTGACCAGAGTAGAAGAAATTCGTCAAATGGAATGCATTTGTCGAACGCATTTTGGAGGTCATCGATCTGATAGGTGAGTTCGACGAACTAAACCCGGAGTTCGTCGAACTGAATTAATTCGTCGAACTGA
Organism: Dactylorhiza incarnata; assembly: GCA_033032865.1. Taxonomy (NCBI): domain Eukaryota; kingdom Viridiplantae; phylum Streptophyta; class Magnoliopsida; order Asparagales; family Orchidaceae; genus Dactylorhiza; species Dactylorhiza incarnata. The sequence continues at coordinate 13,707,477 of JAWHQI010000015.1, forward strand.
ATTAATTCGCCGAACAGAATAGATTTCGTCGAGCGCAGTTAGTTTTCGGCGAACGCAGATTTGTTCTACTTTCATCGAGCACAGTTAGTTTTCATCGAACGCAGATTTGTTCAGCTTTCGTCGAGCGCAGTTAGATTTCGTCGAACGTAGAGTCAGTTATTTAATTAAATGTTTATATGGTTTCTGTCACATATTATGCAGTGCTTCATTTTAATTATTAAAAATACCGGATCACCTCTGATAAAAAGGGCCCAACACCAATATTGTAGCCCTTGGTGTGTAGATTAAGTGAAAATTTGTTTCAGCCCAAAAGGAGTACTGTAGCTCCCTGTAGGGCCATTTTGGTGGGACTGGTCCCTAGTGTTGGACAGCCACCATTTCTTGAATATCGTTTTATTGGTCAATGATATGGCCTTGATATTTAAAACCTAGGCTAGTTACATACACCCACACAACATGCTCAAAGATGGGATTTTTAGGAGAAACGTTTTCTAAGGTTTTGAGACAATTTCATAAATTATTTATTAATTATTTATTGGGTCAAATGACCTCCAATGCCCTCCAAATTTTGGTGGGTGCTTCTTAGGGTTATCACATGACCCTTGTAAAAATCTCAGCCCAATTGGGACTGTTTTAGTTTGGAAATTTGTTAACCTAAGTTGGGTCTAATTAGGTCAAAATTAGGGCATGGTCTTTAGCTTGGGATATTGTGGTCAAATCTCCTCACCAAGAGGTGAAACCTTGGCCACTGGTTTAGGATCACCTAAAACACCCCCATGAGTGAGTTGGGGTGGTGTGGAGGTGGATATGCCCTAGGACCCTAGATCTACCCCATGGGATGCATATAGAGCGTTGTGAAGGACAAGTGGTCAAAAGCTATAGAATGGTCATGGAACTTGGTGGATAAGTTCATAGGGTGCAAATAGGCCCTAGGTAATTTTATAAGAATTTTAGGAACAATTATTCCCATGAAATAGGTCATAACCCCTTTAGTGAAATTCCTTATAAGAGAAATTTACATGCTTAAATGGTTTTGGATGATGATGAAACTTTGGTAGTGTCTTTCTTATCATGATATACACCTCTGGTAATTTTTGTGTATTTAATTGAATGATTTAACCAGTACTTCATTCACAAGGCATTTATTTTTTCTTAGGCTAAAGAAAAATAATTGAGGGTCCAATACTCCTTAAAAATTATGCAAATTGGTGATAGGACATTTCAAAGCATTAGGAAGCTCTGTGAATTTTTATATAATTTTTGGAGACTTAAATGAGAAAGCTACTTCACAACATATCTTATTTGAGGATTTTTAAAGTATTTATTTATGTGAGAAAATGATTTCCATAAATCCTGAAATTTAGTCAGTAGACTTTTCTGATGAATACAAAGGTCTGGTAATTTTTCTCTAATTTTGGTGTAAGTATTTTTGGTGGTTCCTTCATAAATATACAAATTTGGATATAAGTTGAATATTAGAAATAGAGGACCCTTACTGTAAAAATATGATATGATGTATCTGCTGATATTTAGTCGTCATAGATTTATCATAATTTTATTGGGGCCATATTATAAGAAGATCTTACACTTCATGTTCATTTCAGACTATGCAAATGTTTGGAGAAATTAAAATAAATGCTAAATAAATAAGGAAAAATATGATTCTCTGGATTTATTCTTATAACATCATGATAGACTCCCAGTAATAATTTTGAGTCATTTGGATGAATATTTGGAGTACCTCCCATTATGCAACTCATATGACTCTTTTGGTCTGCGTATAGTAAAACTATAAAACTTGAGTTATTTGTGGATCAGTAGGTGGGAATGGAAGGTAGATAGTGTACCAAGCCTATTTGAAGATATTTAAGGTCACCAAAAAGGGGTTTAGGTGATGAGAGTGTGTTTGGTGAGTCAAGGGTAAAGTTGTGCTCGGGATAGATGAAAGATCGTCTTTCCCGTGGGGAGTCAGAAGATTCTTAGGTTAATCCAAGTGTAAAGGAAAAAGAAGGGTATTCTTATGGGTAGAAACCAATAAAACTAAGTATCTTGAGAAAGGGTACCTTGTGGTGTCATCCCATTATAGTTCCTAGTACCGTAGCGAGCCCCTAATAGGGTAATCATCGGGAAGTCCAAGAATAAACAAAAATTGTAGGGTTATGTTGTTATACAAGATTAACTTAATAATACACTCACTCACACTCCGTTATCACGGGTATATTAGTCGGTTTGGTCTTGCGAGCGGTAGGCTCGGAGGTTGTAGTGGCAGAATAATTAGTCTGGTGAGTTATGACTCAGTAAGGTTATTGAAGACGGGCAGGTTGGCCCGGGGAGCATATGGCTCGGAGATAGATAGTAAAACATGTATGTATGTGCACGAAGGTGGTGGGTCTTCGGTATTGGATGATCGTTCACACCGACGTCAATAAGTTGACTCGGCAAGTGTGGAATTTGCACTTAGCCATAAAAGTCTGGTGGTCTAGCCAGTAAGAGTACGCAGATGCTCCGCGGTTTTGCATTGAGGCGTACGATAGGTCTAGGTTAGGTAGTGTGAATACCATCCTATAGGTGGGCGAGGCCCAACCCACCTCTTCCGTTTGCCACTACGGGAGTATCCTGGGAGTCTAGCTAGCTCCAAAAATGGAGAACTAAAGGTCTGTGCGCATAGAGTAGAAGTGTGTGAGTTGCACTTGTATGAACATAGCATAAACTTCATAACTTTGCATGTCATGGCATAAGAATTGCATTTCAACCCCTACCCCTATCGTATAAATTGGTTATGGGACTTTTTATACGATAGGCTCTGCTAAACGACCCCTTTGTTTATAGGTTTGTATGGGCATTCCTATAAGTCAATGGTTACTTTTCTATTTTATACTTGTCTTTACTTACCGTACTTTACTTGCTCTTTACTATACTTTATTTGCTTCTTCAATTATATATATAATCACATGTGTAGTGTAGAACATTTCCTGTAGACTAGATCCACTGTCATCTGCTTTTGTTTATACCCCTTGTTGTCCTCCGCTTCATCCCTCCCGCACGGTGCCTAGGAGCCATTGGGGGTGGGGTGGGGAACATAAGACTTAGTCTTTTTGCCTAACGGTCGGTGGACCTTATCATTTTAGGAGACCGCGGCGACGAAGCAGCACCAGAGGCCGGTGCAGATGGAGGCGGGGCAGTCTAGTACAGGAGCACCGATGACAAGATCCGTAAGTGGCTTATTGTTCTAGTAGATTTGCTTCTGCGAGTGAAATTGTAGTGAGGATTTGATGTATCGGGCAAGAGCCCTTGTTACCTCTATCTTTTATTTCAGTTTTGTTTATGTGGACATTCCTTTATGATGCTTTACTTTTGTATATGATGTGGACTTGGCTTTCTTATTAGTTTCTTGTTCTTGCTTCTTTGTGATCGATTTGGTCGGCAGCATCGGCGTTTTGTGGTGGCAACCTTCCCGAGCGAGGGTGTCACCGCAAGAGGCGGTTCTGGTCTTAAGACCCCAGGTTTGAAAAGAAAAAAAAATAGGGTCTTACAAGTGGTATCAAAGCAAACCTCGATCGAAAGAAAAGAAGTCCACAAACCCTGGGCCACCCCGCGCGAGCTTAGTTTGAGGACAAACTAGCAGCGGAAGCAGTGGTGTGCCCATATGGGGAAATCACATGAAAAGTCCACTTTTAACTGAATCTTTTTAGCCAAATCTCTTTACAAGTGTCAAGTTTTCTTTTGTAGCCAGCGACAAACCCTGCTCCCAGCAGGGAATAGCTCCGGCTGCAAAGATCTCTTTAGATATTTCTTTAGTCAACTAGTTAGATATAAACTCCACTAGGACACGTGAGTTACCATGATAATTTATATCACCCCTGCCCTAGTCTGAAATAGACCGTAGGTATAACTTTGAGGATACCCCAAAGAAGCTAGAGAAAGAGAGATTGGCTCATAAGCAGAATGGTATGAGACTCATAGACTCAACCCTCATACCGGTGACATGATTACATTGAGACAACCATCACACTAAGCACCGAGGGCCGGATAAGAAATTCAAGATTAAGAAGAGACCTATTTGGGATTGGGTCACATGTTTAAGGTTGTCGTAGAGGGTACCTTAAAGAGTCTGAAAAATGGAGCGAATTAACAAGTTTCAAGATAGAACCCCGAGTCTAAGGTTGTGTGCCCTAAGAATGGTTTGCATACTTGGGACGAATATAACTTGGTGATATTGAAGATACTTCGCCCAAAAATAGATAGAGGCTAATCTTTTGTTTATTGGGGCTTACCTTTTGTTTATTGGGCAAATTAGTTTCTGACGTGGGTGTCCCTTAGTTCTAATTTAGCAATGCTATGTCGGGAACATGATGATTTTGAAGTCGATCTTATTTAATATTACTTGGGCAAAGATAGATTCTATAAAAGCGCATTAGGAATGATGATCTATAGTATTACCAGGACCATGGATAGACATCGTTGATCGAACAACAACTTGGCCTTAGTTGAAGCATTAGAAATGTAAAGTTGCTAGGTCTGGTCACTTAGGGATGCAGATGCCCTTTTGGAAGTTGGGAACCGAAATTAGGATAGGGCAAGCTTTAATTATAATTGGAAGTTCTTGTGATTTTGGGCATTCGGAAGTGATTAACTCATGATTTGTTAAAAACCACGCCCTATTCTGGTAGAAATTTTTTTCTACAATATAGCTCGTATGTCTTGGGAGCTATATATGATGAAGAATAACCAGAGATCTTAGAGAATGACTTATTGGTTTTAAAATATAGTGTTTGATTTCACTATGGTAAGAACGATCTAAGTTTATCGTACTTAGGACCATTTGAAAGTGGCCAAGACTAGCATAAGTTGAAGTGATAGAAATTTAGTGAAATAAACGTGATGATATTTCCTTGATGAGTCGAGTTGTGAAAAACCCTAGGGTATTAAATTTTGCTCTTATGAATCAAACTCCACCTAGAAAGTGATCGGGAGTCATCTTACCATTATGGTTGGTTAATATATACTCATAAAGGTTCACAAGTGCACCCCCCCCCCCCCCATTAAAATTTAAGGATGATTGGGGCGCTAGACGATCTGATTAGTTCCATCAATAGTAAGAACCGGAAAAGTTGTAGAGTAGAGACGATTGATTAATCGGGCATATCTGATGGAATAAGAATCTGAACATGTGAAAGAAACATTAGAGGCATAAGAATCTGCCCAGGTTAGAGTGGACGTTCGAGGATATAATTATGGATTTCATACACAAGTTACCACACCCCCACTCCGGGCACATGTTTATTTGGAACATCGAGGATATATTGACCAAGGTAGCTAGGTCACCCCTGTCAGGATAGATGATACGACGGTGCGAGTCTTGCGACGCAAGAAGGTCCCGCTGGTCAAGGTCCTATGGAGGAATCATGGATAGGAGGAGCACACCTGGGAGCCACTAGAACTTGTGTTGCAGAGATAGTCGGTGCTCTTCGAGCCAGGAATAACTTCAATTCTTAGGGGATGTTACGTTCAGTCACTCTCGGTGAAAACCCCGCAAGCCTAACCTGAATTTCGAGGACGAAATTATTTTTTTGTTTATTGGGATTTGTAACATCCCCCAAACAGCTAGACCCCTAGGATGGTTTTGTCATGACTAGGTCATGCCAAAACCATAGGATGCTCAAAGGGAGCATAAAAGCTTAGAAAAGAAGAAGAAAACCCAAGTGGTCTGCAAATAGCAATTTTCAGATACCAAGCCTAGGGTTGGACTTTAGGGCCCCGCCTTGAACCTTGACCCCACCATAGCATCCCTAACCCATTAGGGGTCTCCTTGGAGCCCCAGGGACCCATTGGGGTCAGCCTAAGAGGTCAATTTGACCAAAGTCAACCTTATCTCAAATTAGGTCAAAATAACCTAAATTGCCCAAATTGAATCCAATCCATTTGGTCTAGACCCAACTAAAGTGGTCCACCTTCTAGTGGGCCTGGTAATTACTGAAATTACCACTTAAGTTCTGTATTTGGTGATTAGGAGAGAGAAAATAGAGGTTTCTCCCAAATCGGAGAGAGAGAGAGAGAGAAACCTTTCATGGAGATTTAATGCAATTTATCCTTCAATCCCTCCCCAATTGATGAGCATTCACCTCCCCCCTTCAGTTACAAACAAATTCTGGAGTTTTCTATGGCCAGAGGGGCTGGATTAAGGGAAAGTTAGAAGTAACCGAAATCTTAGGCTTAATGGCCATTAATGGTAGAATCAAGGTGGTGGCTCCTCCTCTCCCCAAATTGATCCCTTTAAAAGCTTCAGAGGACTGAGAGGTGTGGTTTCCCCTTTTATTTGGAGAGATCGAGCAACTTGGTGTAGAAGTCCCATGGAACCTAAAGCTTTGGATCGGCCATGGAGGACCACCCAATCGGCAAGGAATCAACCCTCCATACAGGTCTGGTTCTTCATCTCTCTCTCTCTCTCTCTGTGGATATATTTCATCAGATTGCTTGCAAGGATTGGGGCCAATTGGTCCCAAATCGGGTAGGCCAAAAGCTCCACTTTTGGAGATTTAAATCCCGCCTCCGTATCCCTGTTCCGCCAACTTCCGGTCGGCCAACCACCGCTAATCGCCGGCCACCACCTCAACGAAGGTGGTGGTGGCATTGGCCGGCCGGGGTGGAGCTTAGGTGGCCGGGAAAACAAGGAGGAAGGCAGCCCAGGTCGGGACAATTTCAGCCATCGGCTGGAGGTAGAAGACGACCAGCAGTCGTCAGTTTGCTTCAAGATCTGTGTAAGATCTTATATTAAATGTTTTAAATGTTTACGTTATTTTATTAAATTCGTCAACCGGAGTAGAAGAAATTCGTCGAACGGAATGCATTCGTCAAACGCATTTTGGAGGTCGTCGATCTGATAGGCGAGTTCGACGAACTGAACCCGGAGTTAGTCGAACGGGATTAATTCGTCGAACTGAATTAATTCGCCGAACAGAATAGATTTCGTCGAGCGCAGTTAGTTTTCGTCGACCGCAGATTTGTTCTGCTTTCGTCGAGCGCAGTTAGTTTTCGTCGAAAGCAGATTTGTTCTGCTTTCGTCGAGTGTAGTTAGATTTCGTCGAACGTAGAGTCAGTTATTTAATTAACTGTTTATATGGTTTCTGTCACATATTATGCAGTGCTTCATTTTAATTATTAAAAATAACAGATCACCTCTGATGTAAAGTGCTCAACACCAATATTGTAGCCCTTGGTGTGTAGATTAAGTGAAAATTTGTTTCAGCAAAAAAAGAGTACTGTAGCTCCATGTAGGGCCATTTTTGTGGGACTGGTCCCTAGTGTAGGACAACCACCATTTCTTGAATATCTTTTTATCAGTCGATGCTATGGACTTCATATTTAAAAACTAGGCTAGTTACATACACCCACACAATATATTCAAAGATGGAATTTTTAGGAGAACCTTTTTCTAAGGTTTTTGAGACAATTTCATAAATCATTAATTAAATAATTATTGTGCCAAATGACCTCCAATGCCCTCCAAATTTGGTGGGTGCTTCTTAGGGTTATCACATGACCCTGGTAAAAATCTCAGCCCAATTGGGACTGTTTTAGTTTGGAAATTTGTTAACCTAAGTTGGGTCTAATTAGGTCAAAATTAGGGCATGGTTTTTAGCTTGGGATATTGTGGTCAAATCTCCTCACCATGAGGTGAAACCTTGGCCACTGGTTTAGGATCACCTAAAACACCCCCATGAGTGAGTTGGGGTGGTATGGATGTGGATATGCCCTAGGACCCTAGATTTACCCCTTGGGGTGCATATAGAGCTTTGTGAAGGACAAGTGGTCAAAAGCTATAGAATAGTCATGGAACTTGGTGGATAAGTTCATAGGGTGCAAATAGGCCCTAGGTAATTTTATAAGAATTTTAGGAACAATTATTCCCTTGAAATAGGTCATAACCCCTTTAGGGAAATTCCTTATAAGAGAAATTTACATGCTTAAATGGTTTTGGATGATGATGAAACTTTGTTAGTGTCTTTATTATCATGATATACACCTCTCGTAATTTTTTTGTATTTAATTGAATGATTTAACCAGTACTTCATTCACAAGGCATTTATTTTGTCTTAGGCTTAAGAAAAATAATTGAGGGTCCAATACTCTTTGATACATTGTGCAAATTGGTGATAGGACATTACAGAGCATTAGGAAGCTCTGTGAATTTTTATATAATTTTTGGAGACTTAAATGAGTAGGCTACTTCACAACTTATCTTATTTGAGGATTTCTTAAAGTATTTATTTAAGTGATAAAATGATTTCCATAAATCCTGAAATTTAGTCAGTAGACTTTTCTGATGAATACAAAGGTCTGGTAATTTTCCCCTAATTTTGGTGTAATTATTTTTGGTGGTTCCTTCAAAAATCTACAAATTTGGATATAAGTCGAATATTAGAAATAGAGGACAATTCCTTACTGTAAGAATATGATATGTTGTATCTGCTGATATTTAGTCATCATAAGTTTATCATAATTTTATGGGGTCCATATTATAAGAAGATCTTACACTTCATGTTCATTTTCATACTTGGCAAATGTTTGGAGAAATTAAAATAAATGCTAAATAAATAAGGAAAAATTTGATTCTCTGGATTTAGTCTTATAACATCATGATAGACTCCCAGTAATAATATTGAGTCAGTTGGATGAATATTTGGAGTACCTCCCATTATGCAACTCATATGACTCTTTTGGTCTGCGTATAGTAAAACTGTAAAACTTGAGTTATTTGTGGATCAGTAGGTGGGAATGGAAGGTAGATAGTGTACCAAGCCAAGTTAAAGAGATTGAAGGTCACCAAAAAGGGGTTTAGGTGATGAGAGTGTGCTTGGTGAGTTAAGGGTAAAGTTGTGTTCGGGATAGACGAAAGATCATCTTTCCCGTGGGGAGTCAGAAGATTCTTAGGGTAATCCAAGTGTAAAGGTAAAAAGAAGGGTATTCTTATGGGTAGAAACCAATAACACTATGTGTCTTGAGAAAGGGAACCTTGGGGTGTCATCCCATTATAGTTCCTAGTAGCGTAGCGAGCCCCTTACAGGTTAATCCTTGGGAAGTCCAAGAATAAACATAAATTGTAGGGTTATGTTGTTATACAAGATTAACTTAATAATACACTCACTCGCACTCTGTTATCACTGGTATATTAGTCGGTTTGTGAAAGTCCAATTGATATGCTTTGATACCAATTGAAAGTGAGTTTTAGTTCTTAATTAATTAAAGGCTCTTGTTTAAGTCTTACTTCAAAATAATGTTATATATAAATATAAATGAGTTGTGTGAGTGCTGTATGAGTAATAAACACAAACAGTAAGAGTGCATAAGTAATCACAGCAAGAAGTAAGAAATAAAACAAAGCAAATAAGCAAGCAAACCAGATGACACAAGATATATAGTAGTTCCCCAATCAACCTGGGTACATCTACTCTTCTACCCACTGGTAGGAATCCACTAGGAGGTTATTGATAAGGTGCCCTCACACCAAGGGGTTTTTGATAAGGTGTCCACACACTAATGGAGGTTTGATCAGGTGCCAAATCACCAATAAGCTTTTGATAAGGTGCTTAAAAACTAAGGGAGCTTTTGATCATGTGCTCTAACCAAGATGCAGGTTTTTGCTAAGGTGGCCTTTCACCGGGAGTTAACTTTTGAAGAGAGTTATTACCCTTTGTATAGGAGGGGAAATAAAGAAAACAAAAAGGTTGAAGGTGTTCTTCTCTTTCTAAGAAGACTCTTGATGATGATGTTGAAGAGAGCTCCCCCTGTCTGATTTAGATTAGATGACAGCTTCTGGATGGAGCTTCTTCTCTAGATTGCAAATACTCTTCTTCTTCTTCTTGCAGTTTTGATCCTGAGCAAATAATGGTGATTGGTGTCTCAGGATGTATATGATCTGCAAAGAAAGGGTTAGCAAAAAGAAGATAATATATATTAGATCTGCTTCTTTTTGCTCCTCTGTTTCTCTTCCTGTATCTTCCTTTTTCTGCTGCTAGCTGCTATCTTATTTTGTACAGCAATATGTTCTGTTCTTTCTTCCTGCTTCTTTTCTCTGCTCTTCTCCTTTGTATATTTATTATGGAGAGCTTTCGACTGATTTGAATTCTTGCCGACAATAGAGGAAAGAGATAATATCTCTTTTATTTCCCAGATCCCTCGAGAACATAAGTTACCGTCTTTAGCTTTTGCAACGGTTATATCATTTAATGCTTCAATGGCTGTAATGTCAAATTTATAAAGGCAGCAATATATATAGCAATATATTAATAGAATTAATAAAATATTGCTTAAATAAATCTGACATCATATTAGTCGAGCTGAGAATGTTATAAAATAATGCTGCAGATATTTCGTCGACCTCAGCTTCAAGTTCGTCGACCTCATCATTTGATTTGTCATTCTGAACATCTCTTGAAGATTCGTCGAACGCAAACTTGAGTTCATCGAACAGAAGGATTCGTCGACCGCTGAGCCTGGATAATATCGTCGACCGCTGAGCTTGAGCAAAAGTGTCGACCGCTGAGCTGGAACAAAGCATCAACCGCTGAGCTGGAGCAAAAGCGTCGACCACTGAGCTGGAGCAAGAGCGTCGACCGCTGAGCTGGGATCTGTTCATCGACCGCTGAACCAATCTGTTCGTCGACCGCTGAATATAATTTAGTCGAGCGCTGCACTTAGACAAATTCTTCGACCGCTGAGATGGGATCGTCAACCGCTGAGATTTGAGCTGTTCGTCGACCGCTGAGACGGGGTCTGTTCGTCGAATGCTGAACCGCTGGATTTCGTCGAGCGCAGAATGAATTCCATTCGTTGAGCGCAGAGCACTGTTTGTCGAACGCAGGTAGCCGTTCATCGAACGTAGAGAACATATGTTATTTTTATTCTTCTCTTATTTTCTTATCCTATTAATTATGTCTCTTTTCAGCCTTCTTTCTGAATGGGATTTGATCTAAGTTATAAGATGAGTTATGATAGAAACTTAGACATTAAAGGTGGATCCTAACTCAAATCAAAACTAAGGTTCCAACAGTTTGGTCTTACGAGCGGTAGGCTCGGAGGTTGTAGCGGCAGACTAATTAGTCTGGTGAGCTTGTGACTCAATAAGGTTATTGATGACGGGCAGGATGGCCCGGGGAGCCTATGGCTCAGAGATAGATAGTAGAACATGTTTGCATGTGCACGAAGGTGGTGGGTCTTCGGTATTAGACAGTCGTTCACACCGACGTCAATATGTTGACTCGGCAAGTGTGGAATTTGCACTTAGCCATAAAAGTCTGGTGGTCCAGCCAGTAAGAGTACGCAGATGCTCTGCGGTTTTGCGTTGAGGCGTACGATAGGTCTAGGTTAGGTAGTGTGAATACCAACCTAGAGGTGGGCGAGGCCCAACCCACCGCTTCCATTTGCCACTACGGCAGTATCCTGGGAGTCTAGCTAGCTCCAAAAAGGGGGAACTAAAGGTCTGTGCGCATAGAGTCGAAGTGTGTGAGTTGCACTTGTATGAACATAGCATAAACTGCATAACTTTGCATGTCATTGCATAAGCAATGCATTTCAACCTCTACCCATATCGTATAAATTGGTTATGAGACTTTTTATACGATAGGCTCTGCTAAACGACCCCTTGGTTTATAGGTTTGTATGGGCATTCCTATAAGTCAATGGTTACTTTTCTATTTATACTTGTCTTTACTTACCGTACTTTACTTGCTCTTTACTATGCTTTATTTGCTGCTTCAATTATATATATAATCACATTTGTAGTGTAGAACATTTCCTGTTGACTAGATCCGATGTCATCTGCTTTTGTTTATACCCCTTGTTGTCCTCCGCTTCATCCCTCCCGCCCGGTGCCTAGGAGCCATTGGGGGTGGGGTGGGGAACATAAGGCTTAGTCTATTTGACTAACGATCGGTGGACCTTATCATTTTAGGAGACCGCGGCGATGGAGCAGCACCAGAGGCCAGTGTAGATGGAGGTGGGGCAGTCTAGTATGGGAGCACAGATGACAGGATCCGTGAGTGGCTTATTAGTTCTAGTAGATTTGCTTCCATGAGTGAAATTGTAGTGAGGATTTGATGTATCGGGCAGGAGCCCTTGTTACCTCTATCTTTTATTTCAGTTATGTTTATGTGGACATTCATTTATGATGTTTTACTTTTCTATGTGATGTGTAATTGGCTTTCTTATTAGTTTCTTGTTCTTGCTTCTTTGTGATCGATTTGTCCGGCAACATCGGCGTTTTGTGGTGGCAACCTTCCCGAGCGAGGGTGTCACCGCAAGCGGCGGTTCTGGGCCTAAGACCCCAGGTTTAAAAAGAAAAAAATGGGGTCTTACAACTCCTCCCACCTTCGAAGAACTCTATGATGAATTTGTTCAAACTTGTAAATCCTATGATCAAAGTATAAAGGATAATATTATTTTAAATCGTGAAAATGAATCTATTATCAAAGAAAATCATAAGCTCACAAAATTTTGATTTTCCTTGAAAAGAGAAAGATTTCATGTCAAGAGTGTGAGCACTCATTATGTAAGGCAAAAGAACTTGAAGTTTCTCTTTCTAAGGCCCTCTCACAAATCAAAAATATTACAAAAGAAAAGGGGGACTTTGAGAGAAAACTAAAAACCTCTCTCTCACAAATTGAAAATAATAAAAAGGACTTTGAAAATAAATGTGTTATGATTGTACAAGAAAATACATCTCTTAAAAAATAAAATCATGATCTCAATATGGCCATAAAAAAATTTGGAATAGGTCAAAAATCCTTGGATATGATTTTGGGAAACCAATGTTATGGTTCTGGAAAGTTTGGGCTCAGATATCAAAGTGAGCCCTACCGCCCGACGCTAGCCACTAACGTCGGCGGTAGCTCAACAGTTAAAAAAATCTCATGTTTTTTCTAAAATTCAAACATCATCCAGCAAGAGCAATGTAGACATTCAGAAAAGGGTCTCAACCCCCTTTATCTCGTGTACAAATTGTCTTAAGTTTGGACACACATCCAGCTCTTGCACGAATATAAAACAACGATCGTTAAAACAAATCTGGGTGTACCTAAGAAATCCACTTACTCTATGGGTGGTACCACTTGGGTATCCGGATCTTTACTCTCATCTTCTTTCTAGATTTGCAGGAAGGCTAAGGAAACGGAGGACATGTGGTACTTGGACTCAGGCTGCTCCAAACACATGACGTGCAACAAAGCAAAATTCCTTAGCCTAGAAAAGAAGAAAGAAGGGATCATAACGTTTGGTGATAACAGTAAAGGAAGGATCATGGGAGTAGGTACAGTGGGTAACGAATCCTTTATTATCTCAATTGTTTTTTATGTTAAAGGATTAAAACATAACTTAATATCTATAAGCCAACTGTGTGATAAAGGATTAGATGTATTATTTGTATCATCCACTAATCTTTGCAAAATATTTAATCCTAAAACAAAAGATGTGTTACTAACTGCACCTAGAATTCACAATGTTTACATAGTTTCATTTCATGATCTTTCAAAATCTTCTATAAAATGTTTTATAACCAAAAATGATGAATTAGAAATATGGCATAGACGTTTAGGTCACGCTAGTACAAAGCTCATTTTAAAACTAGCAAAAAAGGAATTGATTAGAGGATTGCCTAAATTGAATGGAAATTTATCTTCACTATGCTCTCCATGCAAAAAAGGAAAATTTATAAAATCATCTTTCAAAAGTAAAAACAAAATTTCTACTTCTAAACCATTGCAACTAATTCATATGGATCTCTTTGGTCCTGTTAGCACCGCAAGTCTTGGTGGTAGAATATATACTTTCATTCTAATAGATGATTTCTCGAGATACTGTTGGACTTTATTTCTCTCTTCAAAATCTGATGCGTTTTGCGAATTCTCAAAACTATGTACTCGTATTCAAAATGAACTAGATTTAAAAATAAAATGCATTCACTCGGATCATGGAGGAGAATTTGAAAATGAAAATTTTAAATCTTTTTGTGAAATTTTAGGTATTAAGCATGAGTTCTCCGCCCCACTGACACCTCAACAAAATGGTGTTGTAAAAATAAATAATAGGGCAATCCAAGAACTAGCACGCACTATGTTATCTGAATATAAATTATCTAAGACTTTTTGGGCCGAATCCGTAAGCACGTCATGCTATGTAATGAATAAAGTTATGCTTCGCCCATTTCTAAATCTCACACCGTATGAACTATATTATCAAATGAAACCTAACGTATTATATTTTAAAGTATTTGGTTGTAAATGTTTTATTCTTAATACAAATGATTCTTTCGGAAAATTCGATGAAAATGTGATGAAGGAACATTTCTTGGATACTCTTCAACCAGTAAAGCCTATAGAATATTTAACAAAAGATCGAGTAAGGTTGAAGAGTATATTGATGTTAAATTTGATGAATTTATTCCATGTGCAGAAAGACTTCCTACAGGTGCAAATGACGAACTTTTGCCATCTTTGGAGAATGACGAAGATGAACTGTTGGGAATCTTGCCCACACGATTTCTGATTTGAAGAAGTCATCAAGTCAAGAAAACTTCACTTTGTATTTGATCACCTCTCTTGATCATAATCTTAGGAAGTTAAAGGTATGTCGTCGAGAAGAAGGAGTTGTCATCGACAAAGTATGCTTATCGTCATAATGATGGGCAAAGCAAAAGCTGAGACTTGGTGAGTTCGTCGAACGCAGAATGCTATTCGTCGAACGCAGAAGGAAGATCGTCGAACGCAGAATGTTGTTCGTCGAACGCAGAAGGAAGATCGTCGAACGCAGAATGTTGTTCGTCGAACGCAGAAGGAAGATCGTCGAACGCAGAGAAGACAAAGATATCAAAGGAAGGAATGTCGTAGAGAAGATGCAGCATCGTCGACATCAACAAAGTAGCCTTGTCATCGAGAAGAACAGACATTGTCGTGAAGAAGCCTTGTCATTGAAAAGGCTAACTATGACTGATGGCGTAGGACATCATCGTAAAGAAGGCATGTCATCAAGAAGACTGAAGAAGGACAACTGAAGACAGGCAGTTGCTAAAGTATGATCTGTCGACGTATTATCACTCATGTCGTAGAGAGAACAACGTGATTACGACGACAGCCTGCAAGAAAGAAGATCACGACGACACAGTCAGAGACAGCATATCATCGTATATGCAGAAACTCCAGAAGATCTCGTATCGTCGAGATATCAATATCAGAAGCAGAAGCTAGAAGACTTAAAGATCTACCAAGGCGTAAGGCATAGACAAAGTCCTGTCGTCGAGATATTGCTCAAATTATCATGATGGTATCAGAATCAGCGTGAAGCTGAAAATGTCGTCGAGATGAAATTCAAAAGTTGCGGACGCGCTGTCAGCATTTAATGTCGCCACCTGATTGTCCAATCAGTGCGTGCTATTAAGAAAAGGAGCATCTGACACTTAAGGAACTTTTTTAGAAGACCGTTGGGAGCCTCGCAGTCTTATAAAAGAGATAAGAGGTTGCCCTAATGAGGGAATCGATCGATCAATCAGAAAGAACTTGCGCATACAGCAAATAGAACAGTAAAAGCAGCGCAAGAAAGAAAGAAAAAAACAGAAGCAGTCATCTTCATCGACTGATAAGAAGCCAATCCTCATCAGGCTAAGAGAAGATTGAAGAAGAACTGTGCGTTCAAGATCTGAATCAGAAACATCTTCTTCAACCTTAAGAAGTCGATCTTCAATAGGCTAAGGTTGTCGATCTTCATCCGACAGAAGAAGCAGTCTTTATCACTGTAATTTCTTGTAAGGCTTGCGGGCCTATTTGTCTAGCTTGAGGACTGGAGAGATGTGAGGCTTGAGGGCCAGGGCAGTGGACTTGCGGGTCCGACACCGTCTAGCTTGAGGGATGGAGAGCTGTGAGGCTTGAGGGCCAGGGCAGTGGACTTGCGGGTCCAAAACCGTATAGCTTGAGGGCTGGAGAGCTGTGAGGCTTGAGGGCCAGGGCAGTGGACTTGCGGGTCCGATCTTGTCGAGCTTGAGGGCTCGCGCGCAGTAGGGGCATGCGGGCCTAGGCTGTAGGCACGGGACTTGCGGGTCTGTGTTGTGTAGAGCCTGAGTGTCGAGCTTGCGGGCTCGGGTGCAGTAGGGGCTTGCAGGCCTAGGCTGTAGGACTTGCGGGTCCGTGGTGTAAGGCTTTAGGGCCTGAAGTTTTTGGCGGAGTTTGCTGATCCTAGCACACTGCTGGGTAGGCGCAGAGGGACAAGGACTTCTTAGGACTCCTGGTCTTGAGGAACCTCTATAGATCTTGTGTCGTCTATTGTGTTTTATCTGTGTTTATCTGTGCAATATTTTTTTGCTCTGCTTGAATATTCGAAACTCGCGCAAATATTATCAAAAGAACTCAGATCACCTAATACCCCCCCCCCCCCCCCCCTCTAGGTGAACGTTCCATTAATAACAAGTGGTATCAGAGGGAGGTTCATCAAAAGAAGACTTAACTGTCTGATCTAGATCTTGGAATGACTCACCATGGCTGGTGGAGATCAGAATCGGGAAATGAGAGCCATGAAACTCCCAATCTGCACAAAGGAGAACTTTCCCATCTGGAAAGAAAGGGTAAGGCTTTTCATGGAAGCAGCTGACCCAAGGATTTACTTAACAATCCAACAGGGTCCCTTTATCCCTACAACTCCCTCCACCATTGATCCAACAAGGAAGGTGATAAAGAAATACGAGGACATGACCAAGGACGAGCTTGCCTTGGGAGGCCTAGACAAGAGGGCCCAAAATGTCATTGTGAGTGCCATAGATGACTCAACCCTCCAGAATCTGATTCACTGCAAAACAGCCAAGGAGATGTGGGACTCCTTGATCGTGTACATGGAGGGTACTGAAGAGGTAAGGGATGATAGAAAATCCCTTCTCAACCAAGAGTATGAGGCCTTCAAGCAAGGCAAGAATGAAACAATCTCTAACTGTTATGAGAGATTTTTCAAGATAGTGAATGGATTGAGAAACTATGAAAGAGAGTTCACAAACTCAGATCTTAATTACAAGTTTCTTAGATCCCTCACAAAAGAATGGGATATCAAGATATGTGCCATCAGAGAGATGGGTCAGCTGGGCATCATGGAGCCCAAAAATCTGTATGGGAAGTTGTTGTCTCATGAACTTCAACTCAATACCAGGAAGGCTGAAGAAGAAAGCTCAAAGGTGAGCTCAAGAGATAGATCTGTGGCCCTAAAGGCTGAGAGCACCAGAAGATCCAAGGGCATGATCTTTGCAACTCAGAATAGATCTAAGAGCAGTGAGGAATCAGAAGCTAGCACTTCAGATTCTGATGACACTGATTGAGAGGTGGCCCTTCTCTCAAAACAGTTCAGGAAGCTGATACACAGAAGGAGGAGGGATAATCACAGAAATTCATCTTCAAGTTCCAGAAGATCTGATTATCATGACAGATCTAGAGCCCCCAGGGAGGAAAGGTACAGGTCTAACCCTGGTAAACATGATTTAAATAATACTATTTGCTATTCCTGCAGCAAGACAGGTCACATGGCTGCTGACTGCCCCTCTAAGAAGAAGGAGTCAAGGAACCATGAAGAAAGAAGAAGCTCAAGGAGCAAGAGGAAATCAGAAAAAGGATTCATGGCAAAGAAGGTCAGAACACTGGGTGATTCTGACTCAAGTTCCTCTGGTACTGAGGAAATGCACTCATTGGCTTGATGGACATCGGTGAAGACAACCAGAATGACATCTCTCCTGGGAAGATAACTAACAGAACTTCTCTATCTGACTTTGATTCTGAATCAGTAGCAGATTCCTTGCGTGATGATGAGGGTGTGTCTGCTATCAACAGCACAGCCTCAAGATCCCAATATGATGTTGAATCTGAACTGATAAGGCAATATAAAGCCTTATGGAAAGCTTTCAAAAGCTGTAAGAAACTCCTCAAAGTCCAGACCAAGGAGTTATATTCCTTGAAGCCTGTTCAATCTGAGCTCTAGGAGACAGCTGAGAAGCTGGCTGCTATGAGCAAAGAAGTGGACAAATTCAAGGAAACCATAAGGCTTAAGAATGTTGAATTAGGACAGAAGAACAAGGTAATCAAAGACCTTGAGGAAATGTTGTTGGCTGAGAAGAAACTTGCATCCAGCTTCTCTATGCCCAAAACTATCCTGCTTATCATTGACACCTTCTCTGGACAGTTCAGAGCTGGTATTGGTTTTACTCAGGAGACAGTTACGGGCAAAGATTCTGAAGCTAGACCTTCCTACAAGAAGGTGTTGGTGTCAAGTCCTTCAGCCCACAAATCTGCAGCAACTGCAGTCAAGGGAAGGGGAAAGGCTGTTCCTACAAATCATGTTCCCAAGAAGGTGAACCAAAATGATGTGAGACCAATTCCTCCCCAAACACACACATATGAGGTTCACCCAAAATCTGTTAGGCAAGAAGCATTCTCTTTTGCTCATCAGCACTGCCACCCCATTCAGATGGTGAAGCAGAAGAGAAGATACAACAGACATGAATGCTGGTGTTGTGGGAAAGTAGGTCACTTTGCCTTGGACTGTTGGTTCAACCCAACAGGGCTCAATGCAAAGAGAGTGCAGAACCCTCCGAGGTTTAGTTTTCCTTTATACCACCCTAACAGAAACTAAGGACCCAATCCATATTGGGTACCTTACGGGAAGTAATTTGTCTTGCAGGTAGGTCCAAATGCCAAGCAATCTCCAATTGGGTATTTGGACAGTGGATGCTCCAGGCATATGACTGGAGTCAGAAGGCACTTGAAAGAGTTCATCCCTGTGGAGAATGGACCAACCGTGATCTTTGGTGGTTCAGAAAAGGGAGTGACCAGGGGCTATGGCAACATCTCAAATGGGTTAGTTACAATCACAAAGGTTGCTTATGTGGAGGGATTGAAACACAATCTCATAAGCATAAGTCAACTTTGTGACTTAGGCTTTGTTATTACCTTCCACAAGGACAAGTATCTGATTAAGAAGTCCTTAGATTCTGAGGCTACCTTAACTGGAACTAAGAGTGGGAATATTTATTGCTTAAAATTTCTCAATACAAATTCTTGCATGCCCATATGTCTTGTAACTGATGGTAAAGAGGCTCTATGTGTACAATGGCACAAGAGACTTGCACACATCAACTATAAGACAATAGGCAAGCTTTTCTCACAAAACTTAGTTAGGAATGGACCTGATATTAAGTGTATCAAAGATGGTTCATGTCAAGCTTGCCAACTTGGAAAGCAGACTAGGACCAACTTTAAAACCATATCTAACAAAGAGTCCACTAGGTGCTTATTTCTACTGCACCTAGATTTTTTTGGTCCTATGTCAGTTCATAGCTTAGGAGGGAAGGCCTACACACTTGTAGTTGTTGATGATTATTCAAGGTTCACTTGGGCATTCTTCCTCAAAAGAAATCAGATACCCTAGATATCTTGAAAAATTTTGTCAGACAGATCCAGAATGAGATGGATTGTACTGTGGTCAAACTCAGAAGTGACCATGGGACAGAATTTCAGTCAGGGGCCATGACAGAGTTCTATCAAGAACTAGGTATCTTCAAAGAATTTTCCTCACCCAGAACTCCTCAACAGAATGGGGTTGCTGAAAGGAAGAATAGAACCTTGATAGAGGCAAGTAGGACAATGCTAAGTGACTCCTCTCTACTAGAATATTTCTGTGCAGAGGCTGTCAACACTGCTTGTCATGTCATAAACACGGCTTCCATCATCAAAGACCACAAGAAAACTCCTTATGAGTTAATGAAGGGCAGAAAACCAACCTTATCCTATTTTAGGATCTTTGGTAGCAAATGCTATGTCCTTAATAATGGGAAATCCAAACTAACTAAGTTTGCTGAGAAAAGCAGTGAGGGTATTTTTGTTGGCTACAGCTCTCATAGCAAGGCCTATAGAGTGTGCAACATCAATGCCCAAGTAGTGGAAGAATCTGTATATGTGGTATTTGATGAGACTAGCCTTATACATAAGGGCTGGTCTAGTTCTCTAGTGAATGCATGTACAGTGGAGAGAATAGAGAAGTTATCCATTGAAGACAATGCTGGTACCTCACTAAGAAATAAGAATCAGTCAGTGGTAGTTGAAATCGAGGAAGAATCTACAGAAAGTTCAGAAACGGCTGAAGAAATGCAACCTGAAGAAGTTGCTGATGCAGAAGTACCCAGAATACTACCCATTGCCTTGAGACAAGTAAGAGATCATCCTCAAGAGCAGATAATAGGAAATGTCAACCAAGGTGTGATGACAAGGAGCAGAGCTGCAAATGAAGCATTGTACCTGAGTTTTCTCTCTCAAATTGAACCCAAGAAATTTGAGGAAGCAAATCAGGATCCATTTTGGATTGCAGCAATGCAGGAGGAACTGAACCAGTTTAAGAGATGCAAGGTTTGGAAACTGGTTCCAAGACCCCAAGGACAGAACATCACAGGAACTAAATGGGTCTACAGAAACAAATTTGATGAAAATGGAATCATCACCAAGAATAAAGCAAGGCTAGTGGCAAAAGGATACAGATAAGGGGAAGGGATAGATTTTGATCAGACATTTGCTCCAGTAGCCAGACTGGAAGCAATAAGACTATTTTTGGCCTATGCAGCATACCAAGGTTTCAAGGTCTACCAGATGGATGTGAAGTCAGCCTTTCTAAATAGTGACCTCAAAAAGGAGGTATTTGTAGAGCAACCCTCGGGTTTTGTAGATCCTACACACCCTGATTATGTTTATTTTCTTAGAAAAGCCATTTATGGCTTAAAGCAGGCACCTAGAGCCTGGTATGAGACTCTGTCAAGCTTTCTAATTGAGAACAAGTTCTCAAAGGGGAAGATTGATAAAACATTGTTCCTAAGGGAAGTGAAGGGCAAGATCTTGCTAGTGCAGATCTATGTGGATGACATAATCTTTGGCTCTACAGATAACAATCTCTGCAAAACGTTTGCCAACTTGGTGCAGGGAAAGTTTGAGATGAGTAGTATGGGTGAGCTCAAATACTTCCTAGGTCTCCAAGTGAAACAATCTGAAGATGGAATTTTCATCTCCCAGACCATGTTCACAAGGGAGCTAGTCAAGAAATTTGGATTGGAGAGTGCTTCTTCAATGAAGACTCCAATGGGAACCAATGTGTCTCTAAACAAGGATGAGAAGGGCATACCCTTTGATGAAACCAAGTACAGATGCATGATTGGATCCTTGCTTTATCTAACTGCAAGTAGACCTGACATAATGTTTGCTACATGTGTCTGTGCTAGATATCAGGTGAATCCTAAGGAATCTCATCATGTCTCTGTCTAGAGAATCATAAGATACCTAAAGGGTACAACAAATCTTGGCCTATGGTACCCTAGGAACAATGGATGTGAACTAACTGGATACTCAGATGCAGATTATGCAGGGTGCAAGGAAGACTGGAAGAGTACCTCAGGGACATGTCAATTCCTTGGTGGAAGACTGATCTCTTGGAGCAGTAAGAAGCAGACCAGTGTGGCAATCTCAACAGCAGAATCAGAAAATATCTCTGCTGGGTGTTGTTGTGCCCAACTGCTATGGATTCAGCATCAACTTGAAGACTACAATCTAAAGATGACCAAAACACCCCTGTTTTGTGACTCTTCAAGTGCAATCTCAATTGCTAAGAACCCTGTCTCTCACAGCAGGACTAAGCATATTGAGATCAGGTATCACTTCATTAGGGAGCATGTGGAAAATGAAGATATTACCCTTGAATTTGTCCCAACAGACAAACAAGTGGCTGATATATTTACAAAGCCCCTAGATTAAGCTAAGTTTAACTTCTTCAAATTCCAATTGGGGATGTTAAACTTAGAATAACTCTTAACTTATTCTTCACTAATCCCTTCCAAGATGATTGGTTAGAAATTCTCTCAGGATTTGGATGAACTATGACTGAGTAAGGGGGAGCTTGCTACCTAAATGAGAGCTGCAGAAAAGAAGTCAGAAATGGGGAGAAATGGCATAAACATGATCAAGACAAGATGCTCAAAAAGACCTCAAAGATAGGGGGAGCAAAGAAGTAGGGGGAGCCACAAAAGAAGAGACATCAAATCAAGGGGGAGCTACAAGCTTGATGTACTCAGAAGAGCCGCAAAATCTAAGTAATATCGGTCATTTGACATTTAAGATTAAGATTATAACATTTATTGTCAAGTGAAAGTAGTCTTGATTTGAGATTCTGACTTCTTCAAATAAGGGGAGATTGTTGGGAATCTTGCCCACACGATTCCTGATTTGAAGAAGTCATCAAATCAAGAAAACTTCACTTTGTATTTGATCACTGTTGATGCAAAAATTGCCTTCTCCGTGTCTCGTGCTTTGAAAATGAGAATGGGACTGATGATTGCCAGCTACTCAGTCTTTGGCTGTGAAAATTGTTCTTGCAAAAGAAAAGGTTAGTGACTAAAAAGATGTTTGGAATAGACCGAAATTAGGTGAGATAGAGCGAGCTGAAAATTGAGACCGCTTTGCTCCAGCGATCACCATCTTCTTTTCTTTTCCCCCCACTTTCCAGTCCCTTTTTTTAGGGAGCCCTACCCCCCTATATATAGACGTGAGGGCTGCCAGACGGATAGCTTTGAAAATACGGGCTGCCCGGAATTTATGAGAAGTTAGATAGAGGTGAAAGGGTTACCTATTATGCAAAGAAGTGAAGTCAGACCGTGCGAGCTCAGGATTTATTGTTGAACCAGAATGACGGGATTTATATGACGATCCTGTTATCCAGGCCGCACGATCTAATTAAATCGGTCTCATATGTTAGACTGTACGGTCTTCTTAAGACAACTTGAAGCCGCGATCTTCCGGGTGAACATAATCCCCGCACATTTTCAAGTTCTGAGGTGCTTCTAAAATGTTAATATCAGGCCACAGAGATCGCGAAAGTTTGGAATATTTTAATCTTTTTTTTCACGCTATAATAGAACCGAGGGTTCCTTGTATTTTTTGCCAATAGCGAATCCTGAAGGTAGAAATCTTTCGGGCGGTCTAGAATTTGAACTTACCTCAATCCAGATCGATCATGGGTTTGTTAAAAAGTGTGATAGCTGAGAAAGGAGTCATTCCTTCGGTGTATTCAAGAAAACCTCCCTTCAAAAAGGGAAAGATGACCGCTTCACCTTTAAAAGATTCATCTGAAATAATGCTGAATAAACCTTCTGCTTCAGTGACTTCAAATTTTTTGGATCTTACAGATTCATCTTCAGGAGCTAAAGAGACCAATCGGACAGAAAACTTGCCCTCTGCTGGAATATCTTCCAAAGATATCTCAGCCAGCATCATGAAGCAAGTATCTTTAGCTAAAAAGATGAGACAACAAATCATAGATCAGGGGGTTGAGATAAAAAAGGACAAATTGAAGCTTCTTGCCAAGACCCTTGCGGTCAAATCCGCCGATGCTTGTTCTACTGGACCGCTTGAGATTGCTCCTCTACAGGTAGCTGCGGTCTCAAGGCTTTTTTCTAGCATATTTCGTTAACATTCATTTTTTTTTTACCTTTTGTAGTCGCTCGACCCTTTTGAGAACGAGCGGACTCGAGCTTTACAAGATCCTGGAAGCTATACACCAAATATTCTTGCTATTGTCAAGACTGAGGAACAATTAGGTCAGGATGTTCTAGAGAAACAGCGGATGGAGTTAATATCAAAACAACATAGGGCCTCCTTGGATAACGAGATACAGCGACAAAAAGAGGAGAAAGAAAAGAAGAGAAAAGAAGATTAAGTGAAAAATGAGGAGGGAAAGAAAGAAAAAGAGGAGAAAGCAAAAGGGAAGGATTTAGAAGTGAGTTTAGGGGAGAACTCCGGAAAGAAGCTTGGGGTTTCTAGAGAGGGAGTTGTAGTGCCTGTAAACACGGTTGAAACACCCGATCTTGAGACCGCGTGATACCTCGACCAGATCCCTGATTAAGAAGATGGAGATGGAGGAGATGAGAAGAAAAAAGAGGGAGAAGAAGAAGAAGAAGAAGAAGAAAAGGTAGAAGAAGAGAAAGAAGAAGGAGATGAGAAGGAAGAGGAAAGAAAGAAAAAGAATAAGAAGAGAGGAAGAGAAGAGAAGAAAACCAAAGGGAGTTTGTCTGAGAAAAGGAGGAGAAAAAAGAGAAAAGGTGATCCTGAGAAGGTTGACGCGGTCTCAAAGGAGACTGAAACGGTCTTGGGTACTGTCTTGAAGAAGAATGATGGAGAGAGAGAAGGAAGTCAAGAGAAAGAGGAGGAAAACCCACTTACCTTCGAAGCTCAGATGCTTAAGGAAAAAGAAAGTCTTGCTTCCGAAAAACCTTTAACTTTGGAGGATGACATTATAGCGACGAGACAGGCCAAAGACGATCGCTATTTTTTCAATTCGGGTTGGTAAGCCTTTCTTGACCGCTCCACTTGATATTTCTCTGCCAATCTACATTAGGCCATAATCTCCAACTCGGCGACGTGAGCTCATTCTTATTGAGACTGACGATATTCTCCTTAGCTCTTCGGAGCTAAAACGACGAAGAAAAGAAGTGGATTGGTCGCAAAAAAGACAGTTAGAAAAGATAGATCTTGAACGTCGAAAGCGTCCCCTTAGTCTGATTTTAGATCTTGCACCTGCGGTCTCCGAGGTCGCTCGAGATGATTTTTCTACTCATCCCGTTTCCATTTCTCCAAGTATGGGTATTATGCTTGTTAAACTTCCTCTTTGGGTTTGTAGTTGATTGAAAACTGCTTTCTGACTGCAGGAGAAGATATGGAGGCACAAAACCTGCTAGAGAAGAGTGGGTTGATCGCTCTCAGACCGATCTACCTCCCCCTCCAAGCTTTCCAGGCTCGGGAAAAAGATCTTGAGAAAAAGTTGCGAGAAAAAGATGAGGTATTGCTAGCTGAAGCAGACACAATTAAAACACTTCGTGCGGCCTCGGCTAAAAATGAGCAAAAATTAAATGAGCAGCGGAGATCGCTCGAACAGCGAGAAAAGGATGGTAAGAAGAAGCTGGAGGAGGAGGTAATCGATCTTCGGAGAAAGCTCCGTGCATCTAAGGAGGAAACAATTTTCTTTAGAGGAAAAGTTGATGCTCTTCATACTACATTTTCTCAATTATGAATAGGTTTTCCTGCTCCTCTGCTCGTGGGATCGCCCAACGCTGCTTCTGATGATCGTGCGGACCAGAAGAAATCATCAATTGGGAAGAGCTGAAGTGAGATGCTGGCGACCTTCAACGATATGTTGTTGATGCTAACACGGGTATTTGTATGACGCTTACAGTGGTTAATAAGCTTCAGAACAGGGTAGCTTTCCTCGGAAAGAAAAAGGATCTTCCAAAATAATTTTTACCTATTTTTATGGTTTGTATATTTGAGGGACTTGATCAGATTGCTGTGATGTGTATTTATGTTGTGGATTTGGAGAATTTTTTATCTATCTCATGACTCTTATAAATTTTTCTTATAGTTATGAGAAAATATATTGAGATCGCTCGGTCTGAAACTTTATCACGTGGTATTTGTCTTTAACGGTCTGAATTTGCGGCCTCAATGGGTCTGGATTTTGGTAATGATTATAACTTGATTGTCTCTGTGACTATAAATATCCGGTCGGTGGCCCTATTTAATACGCTCTCCTGGAACTTTAGACCAAAGCGGTCAAGATTTTCTTTGAAGAATGTTGTCCGCACGAGCTGGTGCTTGTAAAAATTTTATTGAGATCGAGCAGCGCCCTTGCCACCTTTCTCAAGTCGAGTATTTGGATTTTCTGAGGGATTATCCTATGAGCTCGCAGATAGTGATTCGCCTGCCCGCCGCAGGTGAGCTCCTTAATTTGTGCGGAGAGAATGAGATCGCAGTTCCTATTGACCACTTTTACCATGGTTACCATTTTCCTCTACCGTGGGAAATGAAACAAATTTTCAAATATTACGGTCTTGTACCTGGGCAGCTCCCTCCAAACTCTATTGCCTTAATTTTTACTTACATAAGCTATTTACGATCGGTCAATGTTAGATTCACTCTGGATCTATTTAGATCTCTTTTCACCCTGAAGATTTTGAAGGAGGGCTCGAGAAAGGAAGATTTCAAAGGACTATTATATTTTACTTGCAGCTGTCTAAAAGTTATTAATCTCCCTAATAAGGTTCCGAATTGGGCGGAGACGTATTTGATTTTCCAAGGGCGGTTAGGCGGTCTCCGGACACGGCCAAAACTTCGAGATGAATCGGTCTTCCGAAAACCGAAAAGTCTGTCTGCTATTGAAAAACAGATAAAAGATATGCTTAAAGAAAAAAGGGCTGATTTGGACCATTACCTGGTGCTTTGGGCTGAGGATTCTTCCATCAGACGAAAAGATAGTGAGTTCGAGCGATCTTTATGCTTTGACCGCTTATCATAAGTTTTTGAACTTACTTGAATTTCTTTCTTGCAGCGATCTTGCAAGTTCCTTCTTCTTTACCTTATGCTCCAGAGGGCGAGCTTACTCAGAGGGAAAAAAGATTGAAAAAAAACCGAGACTGATACCTTTCTCACACCGCTGGCCCTTCAGATTATTCTGATAAATCATTTGGTTTATATGGTTATAGGAAATCCATGACTGATCTTCAAGGGAGACCGCTCATGAAATGGGATCCTATAGGAAAACTTGTGGGGGTTTCCACGTCCCTCCCGAACTAGGGCGGTGAACTTTCTCGTCATGCTGGAGCGGTCGCAGCTGCTTTATATAGCGAAGAAAATTTTAAGGAAGTTTATAGTTGGGAAGATACCCTTATCCCAGATATGTGTTTGCAGACCGGTCTTAGGCATCAGGTCTTCTGTCATCACATGGGCAGGCTGCTTCGGAGATATATGGCGAAGAATAAGGTTGTTAAGGCTGAGCTGAAGGTAATATTAGATCGCGCGATCTGATTTCTTTCTTCTCGTTTTGCTTTGTTTTGGGTGATATTGACCCATGATCTTTTTCTTTGTAGAAAATTAAGAAAGAGATGTATGACGAAAATAATCCTGCTTACCGGAAAGTGATGCTAGAAGAAATAAATGAGGCAGTTGAAATGACTATTTCTAAGTTGCGAGATAATGGTGTTCAGATTCCTGAGGATACCAGTTTCTTATCTTTATTTCTTGAGGCCACTGTTCTTCGGGCAGAAAAAGAGGATTTAGTAGAAGAAGAAGAAATGTTTGATGAGGAAAAAGGGGTGGAGGAGAAGGAAAGAGAAGAACTTCTTGATGAGGAAGGAGGGTAAGAGAGAGATGAAGGAGAGGAGGTTCCGGATGGAGGAAAAAAGGTAGAGGGAGAAGGAAAAGAAGATGGCAAGGATGAACCTGGGGAAAATATGAAGGGAGAAAAGATAATTCTCCGGAAGACCGGGCGGTCACGCATGTTGTTTATCTGATGACCTCGACCTTGATGGTCTGGAAGATTTCCTTAATGCTGATTTCAGCCAGCCATTGATTAGAAACGAAGATGAGCTGAGTGGGAGTCAGTTCGATCCAGATGAAGAGCTGAGTTCGGAGGCAAAATCTGATATTGGCTCTTTGGGATAATCCTCTAGTTCGAGCGAGCCCAGTGCTGACTCCGATTCATCTGAAGATGAAGACCCACCCTCCAAGAAAAAGAAGAAATAGGAAAAAATATTTTGTTTCTTTAATATGTTCGGCTGCTGATATGGCGGTATAAATTCTAGTTCGTTTTTATCTGTAATGAAAACTTTTGAATGAAGAAATAGTAAAATAGAATAGCATTTTCTCCTTGCATACCTTTATCTGATTGTAGCATCTGTCTTTGTATATTTTCTTTTCCCACCTTCTGCTATTTCATAAAAGATGGTAATAACTTTGCAAGCTATCTTTTTAATGATTAGTCGAACTCGCATTGTGATCGAGCGGTCTTAATACTGTTTTAATCATTTTTATCGAAGAGCCTTACTGAATATTGAGTAAGATGTAGCGATCTTCGAACTACAGATCGCACTTTGACTCCATATTCTTAGATAACAATTATTCTGGATACCAGGGCCTGGAGAGTTCTGAGACTTTCTTGAGATGCTTCTGATTTATGTCAAGATTCTTTTGGAGCGGTTTGAATATAGAGATCTTGTTTTGAGAAAGAAGTCATAGCTTAAAACAATGACCTCCTATATTTTTATTTAAAGTTATGGTGCTTTTGGTTAATGACCCTGGGGGTTGAGAAGATAACATAGGGTAAGAAATATATGAAGTGATTTTTTGGCCAGGATTAAGGAGAGTGCCATCTATGTTATCTTTTAATTGTTATTTTTAAGAATGGACAACCAAACAGTATTCGAGTGTAGCAGGCTGTGATGGCATGTTACCACTATCTGAAGACACGACATAGTTGGCATTCACCAAGACCTCCCTTGATGCAGTGGTGTGCTCACATATCGTCCAAGATCCGGGATATCATATAGAACCCTCTCAAATGAGATTGGTGAGCTACTGCTGCACGGAAGCAAAATCTCCCCGCAATCTGTGGTCAATGTAGGTGTTACGCTCATCGTCAATTCATGGGGGTTCAGGTATGATCCGGCGATATCTGCTTTGGCATGTCTTTAAGTTTATTTGTTTTGATTTATTTCGATCCCATATAAAAATATACATGGAAAAAACTAGGAAAGTCAATATCTTTCGTCTAGTAACTGTTTGAGATGAACACATTGCTAAGAGAGGTAGAGAGAGAATAATGAGAAGCCTGTTTTAAGAGAAAAAATGTTTCAAATCGTCTCCACTCCAGGTATTTGCTATCTCATTTCCGTCATAAGTGCTGAGGCGATAAGCCCCATTTTTTAATACTTCTTCTTTGATATAAGGACCTGCCCAATTTGGGTTTAATTTTCCGACTGAGATGGATCTAGCTGCTGCATCTACCTTCTTTAAAACCAGGTTTCCAGTAGTGAACTCTTTGATTCTTATATTTTTATCGAAATACCTCGCCATTCTTCTTTTTATCTCTTCTTGCCTTATTACAGCTTCGTCTCTTAATTCTTCAATTAAGTCGAGGCTATGTTTGAGGTCTTCATTATTATCTCCTATCCAGGTATCCTTATTTTGCTGAGCCAATAAGACCCTGGGACTTTTTACCTCAAGCTCGATTGGAATTAAAGCTTCCGAACCATGAGATAATTTAAAGGGGGTCTCACCAGTCGCACTTGTTGGGGTAGTTCTAAGAGTCCAGAGAACTGCCGGGAGTTGTTCTGCCCAATTGCCCCTGATATTTTCTACCTTTTTCTTGAGAAGATTTAGAATACATTTATTAGCTGCTTCTACCTGCCCATTGCTTCTTGGATGATGGACTGATGCAAATCGAAGCTCAATTCCTAATTCATCACAATAGTTAATCATTTCTGAATTGTTAAACTGAGGCCCGTTGTCTGTTATTATGGTCATGGGAATTCCATGCCTGCAGATAATTTCTCCCCAGATAAAGTTTTTTACTATTTGGGTAGTTGTTTTAGCTAAAGCTTTTGCTTCAATCCATTTGCTGAAGTAATCTATCATAACCAGAATAAAACGCCTTTGTCCACTTGCAGTGGGAAAAGGTCTTAGAAGATCCATTCCCCATTCTGCGAATGGCCAGGGAGTCATGATGGACTTTAACTGTTGGGCAGGCTGATGCTGGAGCGGAGCAAATTTCTGACATTGAATGCACTTCTTAGTGTAGTTAGCTGCATCTTTCCTTATCTTGGGCCAAAAATATCCCTGCCTCTAAATCCTTTTTTCTAGAGTCCATGCACCTGAATGACTACCACACTCACCTGAGTGTACTTCTCTGAAATTAATCGGGACTTCTTCTTCTGAGATGCACCTAGATACAGGAGCTAAAAAAGTTTTTCGATATAAGATACCCGAGATTAGATAATAGTAAGCTGCTTTTAATCTGAACCTTTTTTATCGTTTACACTAGCGTGGAATTCTCCTGATGAAAGATATAACATAAAGGGATCCATCCAGGAACTTTTATGATCGATCTGCATTACTGACTCTTCCTAAATTGCTGGATGGAAGAGATCTGATGTGGTTCCTCCTGATGACAACCCGAATTTAGCTAAGTGATTTGCATCTAAATTTTCTGATCGAGGGATATGTTGAATAGTGAAACTCTTGAACTTTCTGATCTCTTGCTTTACCATCTTCTGATATTTCTTCAAGACTGGTTCTCTAGTTTCATAGGTGTTGTTTACTTGAGACGCCATAACTAATGAATATATTTTGACTTCGATATCTTCAATACCTAATTCTTTGGTGAAACGAAGTCCTGCTAAGAGGGCTTCATATTCTGCCTGGTTATTGGTGACTGAAAAATGAAATTTCAAATCTTTATTTATTCTAACTCCATTCGGGTTAACTAAGATTACCCCTGCTCCTGAAGAATTTTTTCCTGAAACCCCATCGACATAGATTATCCAAGGTATAGGTTTTCCGATATCATCCTCAGGTTCATTATTCGCTGTATCAATTAAAAAATCAGCTAATACCTGTGCTTTTATGGTTGTTCGAGGAACATACGAGATATTGAATTCACTTAACTCGATAGCCCATTTAGCCAACCCGCCTGAGTGTTCTGGCTTTTCTAGCACATTCTTTAGGGGTAGATCTGTTACTACTTGAATCGAATGGGCTTGAAAGTAAGGTCTGAGCTTCCTAGCTGAAATGATAAGTGTTAAAGCAAGTTTTTCTAATATTGTATACCTGGTTTCTGCATTTTTCAGGATTCTACTGACGTAGTAAACTGGAAATTGTTTCTTATTTTTTTCCCTTACTAAAACTGAGCTAATTGCATCGGCTCCAACACCTAAATACAAAAATAAATTTTCACCCTCATGGGGGCTTTGGAGGAGAGGGATCGATGTTAGTTGTTTCTTCAGCTGGGTGAATGTTGAATCACATTCTTCTGTCCACTCGAACTTGGAGGATTTCCTGAGAATTCTGAAGAAGGTTGCACTTTTATCTCCTGATCGAGATATAAATCAGCTTAACCCTGCCAGTCTACCTCCCAACTGCTGAACTTATTTTGGTGACCTCGGCGGTGCCATTTCAAGAATTGCCTTAACCTTATCTGGATTAGGTTCAAGTCCATCTGGAGTCAAAAGATGTCCTAATAACTTACCCTTGTTAGTGCCAAAAACACATTTCAGCGGGTTGAGCCTCATATTGAACACTCGGAGTGTTGAGAAGGTTTCTTCAAGGTCTTCTAAGTGAACTGAAAATTGTTTACTTTTGATAAGAAGGTCATCCACATATACTTCGAGATTTCTGCCTTTCTGTTTCTTGAATACGAAATCCATCATTCTCTGATAGGTTGCTCCTGCATTCTTTAAACCAAAAGGCATTACTTTATAACAAAAATGTCCATTGTTTGTTATAAAAGAGGTGTGAGAAATATCTGGTTTATGCATTCTGATCTGATGATAACCCGAGAATGCATCTAGGAAGCTCATGTAGCGAAATCCAACTGTTGAATCAACCAGAGAATCTATGCTGGGTAAAGGATAACAACCCTTTGTACAGGCCTTATTGAGCTTGGTGAAGTCTACACATATTCTCCACTTGCCGCCAGGCTTTTTTACCATAACTACATTTGATATCCAGTCAGGGTATTGTATTTCCTGGATAAACCAGCTTTGAGAAGTTTTTGGACTTCTTCTCCAATTGGTTCGGCTAGAGTATCTGTTACTGCTCGTTTCTTCTGTTGAACCGGTTTAAAAGTTGGATCTATGTTTAAATGATGACATGCTATATCAGGATCCATTCCTGGCATGTCATTTGCGGAGCAAGAGAATATGTCTAGATTTCTGAATAAGCAAGTTGTTAACTCTTCTTTTTCGTTTTCGGAAAGTTCGGCGATAATTGAGAGTGTTTTGTTCTCATCTCCTTTTATTGGAATACGCTGGATACTTTGGGCTGGTTCTAAATGAGTTCCCTCAGCTTTATTTTTATCTTTAACTTCATGATCTTCTAAGGTGAATTCTTCTGAAATTTCCATTTCTGACCTGAGTGTATCAGAGAGTAGATAACTAGCGTTTGTTGGATCGGTCGGCACCCTTAGGGGGGGGTGAATAAGGGTTTTCAAAAACTATAGATTTTATTTAAAAACTTTGAATTATTGCAAGATTAAAGACATGAAATAAGTGAAGTAAAACAAAAGGGAGACAAGCATTATTAATAATAAATAAGTTTTACAAAACTTGATCTCGATGACGCTAGAGATCGGAGGCGATTTTTAAAAGCTCTTTTTGTTTTCTATCCCGATTCGCTTCCCCGCCAACCGGTGGCCCTAGCCTAATCCTCCCCGGATTCGGCCTCAAGCCGCTCTATCCAATCCTTCCCCGGATGTGGCCTCGAGCACCCCCTAGAACTAGCCTAGATCTAGTCGCCAACACGAGGCGAATTTCAGCCCTAAGTCTACCCCAGACCTAGTCGCCAACACGAGGCGATTTCACTACCGTTTACAATGATAAAAGAGAAATAAAATAATAACAACTTCCCTTAAGATGAACTTCTGAATATGGAGGCGAAGATCCGCTGTAGAATCAGCGTTTGTCGAAGCGGACTTCGTTTAGCTTCGGCGTGATGGAATCCTCCTTCAGAAGTTGGCAGAGCTTCGCCGGGACCTCAAATTTCGACCAAGATAGGCCTCGGGAATTCTAGTACTCTCTCTCTGAGGTGTATGCAATTGGTGTACAAAAACAAGAGGAGAGGGGGTCCTTTTATAGCCCAAGAGCTACCGCCGGCGCTAGCGCTACCGCCGACGCTAGCCCGGATTAAGAAACAATTTGCGCGGCAGGATCTTCAATCCGAGGCAACATTTTGCTCTATGCCTCTTATGCGCCATGCTACCACCAGCGCTAGTAGCTACCGCCGGCGCTATCCCAGATTAAGTAACATTTTGCGTGGTGCGATCTTCAATCCGAGGAAACCTTGCTTTTATTCCATCTGTGTTCAGCGATACCGCCAGCGTTATCCGCTATCGCCTGGCGCTAGCATCCTTCTATAAACGCCGCCGGATTGTCGCAAATCATTGCTGGCACCGGGCGCTATCGCTACCGCCGGCGCTAGTGAGCCTCTTCGAATTCTGGCCTCAATTTTGGGTACAACTATCCTTGAGTCATGTGGACTTTGATTTCCAGCACACTTAAACACACAAGATGAAATACATATAGGATTTATTATTCTCAAACTTAGGAGATGCGGAAGACCATGTTCCAACAGAGTTTTTGTACAACAAATGATAAGACAAGAAATAATTTACTTGGAATTAATCTAAGCTGAATGAGGTAATGACAGATAAAAAAGGATGAAGAAAAAGACGTATTTTATTGACGCATATTTATTTACAAACTTTAGTTCCGAAAATGCTTAAGGGGGTTTATTGGTTGAGAACAAAAGAGAATTATTGTTGGTTAACAAACAAACTTAAAACTGAGAACTGTGATCCCCTTATTCGGAGCATAATGGTATCAGCACTTTCTCTTTGACTCCCAGCTGAGGACCTATGTCGATGAAGCTATCTGTCCTGACATAGCATTCTCGAGCTAGTTTAGGATCACTCCTAACCCTGAACTGCTTTCCCTGGGCAGAGAATTTTAGTACGAGGTGAAAAGTTGAAACTATTGCCCTATACTGATTAAGGATAGGTCTGCCAAAATGACATAGTAGCTGCTAGGTGCATCTACTACAACGAACTCAGCTTGTTTGATGATCCCCCCATCATCACGGTTAGTGAAACTCTTCCTTCGACCTCTTTTTTCTCTCCTGAGAAGCCATAAAGAGGGCCTTCAGTAGGAAGCATCTGCTTCCCTGTTTTCAGAGCTTCGAAGGTAGTTTGAACAGTAAGTTCACAGAGCTCCCAGTATCCACTAGAACCCTTTCGACTGTAAAGTTCTCTATCACAGCCTTGATGACAAGTGCATCGTTAAATGGATTCCCGTGGGGTGGGAGATCTTCCTTGCTGAAGATGACCACTTCTGGGGTTGGAGCGGAGGCAGAGGCAACAGAGACTTCATCCCTGAAGATTCTTGCTATGCTAGATTTTTTAGAAGATTCAAGTCCAGCACCTCCATGGATGCAGAAGCGCAGACCATTTTCCCCTTCAATGTCTGCCTCCATACATTCACAACCGATATGGAGACTGCCAAAAAGACCGGCATCTTCTACCTCCTGGCACTCCCAACTGAACTCAGCAATGATTTTCGCCTTCTTCGACTGATCGTCAACTTTTTTGTTGATTAAATCTTGGAGTTTCCGTTCCTTGAGGAGTTTTTCGATCAAGAATCTGAGCGCCCTACAATTTTCAGTCTGGTGCCCTCTCTATTTATGAAACTCGCAATAGAGGCTTTGATTTCGAAATTTGATGTCGGTCTTCATGTGGGACGGTCTTTTGAAGAAGGGTTGTCTTTCAATAATTTCCAAAATCTCTGAAATTGGAAGAGGTAGATCTGCAAAAAATTCTTGCGAATTGTTAAAAAGTTTCTAGGTTGATTAGTGGGAAGGGGTAGGAGAGGAAGACAGGTTAAAGGCTGAGCCTGAGCTGGTTGCTGCCATTGGGTGAGTTGTTGATGGTTGTTGCTCGAGCGATGATGACGAAAATTCCTGCCTCGGGAGATATGAGGTTGATACTCTTGACGGGTTGTCTTCTGATGTTATTGAGGGTTCGAAGAAGAAGAAGAGTTGTTTCCACCCTGGTAAGCCATACTGGAGAGGTACGAGACGTATTCTGGGTTGCATATTTCACCCTCAATAAACCTATTCACAGTTGAGATTAATTCTTGGTAAGAATTCGGCTCCTTGGTGGTGACTTTTAACTTCAAAGGGCCTTCTCGTAAAGCATTAATAAATGCGACTTGATGGAGGACGGGGCCAATGTCACGGATACTTAAGATTTCTTCTTGAAATCGAGCGACGAAATGAGCTATTGTCTCAGTTTCTCCTTGTTTGATTTTGAAAAGAGCTGCGGGTCCACTCTTCCGTTTTCTCGAGGTGGCGAATCTTAAGAGAAATTCTCTCCTTAGATCTGCCAAATTGGCAATAGTCCTGGCAGGGAGGTTAAAGAACCATTCTCTAGCCTCACCTCCGAGAGAGGTTACAAACAACTTACAGAGAAGAGCCTCAGACAAGGTCCTCATTGATACTGCAGCTTCGAAAGCCTGTAGATGAGAGATTGGATCATCCCTTCCGGTGTATACTAGAAGCCTGGGCTCTCTGAAACCTATCGGAACAGGTTCCCACCTAACTTGTTCTACGAACGGAGATGGCTCTTCTAGTAAGTCGACGGAGCGAGGAGCGACATTTTCATAAAAACTCAAGGTCCGGGCAGTACTTCCCCGTGCAGTGGCCTGAAAAAATTCCTGCCGGACAGCGAGCTCGACTCCTTGCGATCGCAGGGGCGCGAGAGGTTCGAGAACTGTGCGGTTAAAAACCTGTCCACAAGTTGGTTAAATGACTGCAGGTGTTGCGGCCTCAACAACTCGAGGAGCCAATCGCTGAGAGATTAACTCGAGAGCTTTCCCCATCGCTTCCATCTGCTGGGCGGTCTGGAGCTGTACTCGTGCGAACTCTTGACGGGTTTGCTCGAGGGCTCGTTCAAAACGTATTTCCAAATCATCTGATGTCACGCGACCTGCATCGGCCTGGATTCTTAATTCTTGGTCTGACATATTTAGACCGCTATACTTCACTGGCAAACCCAAATCTGAAGGCCGCGTGTTTCGTTCTGTTGATGCAAAAATTTCCTTCTCTGCGTCTCGTGCTTTGAAAATGAGAATGGGACTGTAGATTGCCAGGTACTCGGTCTTTGGCTGTGAAAATTGTTCTTGCAAAAGAAAAGTTTATTGACTAAAAAGAGGTTTGGAACAGACTGAAATTAGGTGAGATAGAGCGAGCTAAAAATTGAGACTGCTTTGCTCCAGCGATCACCCTCTTCTTTTCTTTTCCCCCCACTTTCCAGTCCCTTTTTTAGGGAGCCCTACCCCCCTATTTATAGACGTGAGGGCTTCCCAGATGGGTAGCTTTGAAAATACAGGCTGCCCGGATTTTATGAGAAGTTAGAAAGAGGTGAGAGGGTTACCTATTATGCGAAGAAGTGAAGTCAGACTGTGCGAGCTCAGGATTGATTGTTGAACCAGAATGACGGGATTTATAAGACGATCTTGTTAGCTAGGCCGCGCAGTCTAATTAAATCGGTCTCATATGTTAGACCGTGCGGTCTTTTTAAGACAACTTGAAGCCGCGATCTTCCGGGTGAACAATCACCTCTCTTGATCATAATCTCAGGAAGTTACAGGTATGTCGTCGAGAAGAAGGAGTTGTCATCGACAAAGTATGCTTGTCGTCATAATGATGGGCAAAGCAAAAGCTGAGACTTGGCGAGTTTGTCGAACGCAGAATGCTGTTCGTCGAACGCAGAAGGAAGATCATCAAACGCAGAATGTTGTTCGAACGCAGAAGGAAGATCGTCGAACGTAGAATGTTGTTCGTCGAACACAGAAGGAAGATCGTCGAACGCAAAGAAGACAAAGATATCAAAGGAAGGAATGTCGTCGAGAAGATGCAGCATCGTCGACATCAACAAAGTAGCCTTGTCGTCCAGAAGAACAGACATCGCCGTGAAGAAGCCTTGTCGCTGAAAAGGCTAAGTATGACTGATGGCGTAGGACATTGTCGTAAAGAAGGCATGTCGTCAAGAAGACTGAAGAAGGACAGCTGAAGACAAGCAGTTGCTAAAGTATGATCTGTCGACATATTATCACTCATGTCGTCGAGAGAACAACATGATTACGATGACAGTCTCCAAGAAAGAAGATCACGACGACATAGTCTGAGACAGCATATCGTCATATATGCAGAAATGCTAGAAGATCTTGTATCGTCGAGCTATCAATGTCAGAGGCAGAAACTAGAAGACTTGAAGATCTACCAAGGTCTAAGGCATCGACAAATTCCTGTCATCGAGATATTGCTCATATCGTCGTGATGGTATCAGAATCAGCGTGAAGCTGAAAATGTCGTCGAGATGAAATTCAAAGGTTGCGGACGCACTGTCAGCATTTAATGTCACCGCCTGATTGTCCAATCAGCACGTGCTATTAAGGAAAGGAGCGTCTGACACTTAAGGAACTTTTTCAGAAGACCGTTGGGAGCCTCGCAATCTTATAAAAGAGATAAGAGGTTGCCCTAATTAGGGAATCGATCGATCAATCAGAAAGAACTTGCGCATATAGAAAATAGAACAGTAAAAGCGGTGCAAGAACGAAAGAAAAAAAAACAGAAGCTGTCTTCTTCATCGACTGATAAGAAGTCAATCCTCATTAGGATAAGAGAAGATTGAAGAAGAACTGTGCGTTCAAGATCTGAATCAGAAACATCTTCTTCAACCTTAAGAAGCCGATCTTCAACAGGCTAAAGTTGTCGATCTTCATCCGGCAGAAGAAGCGGTGTTTATCACTGTATTTTCTTGTAAGGCTTGAGGGCCTATTTGTCTAGATTGAGGGCTGGAGAGATGTGAGGCTTGAGGGCCAGGGCAGTGGACTTGCGGGACCGACACCGTCTAGCTTGAGGGCTGGAGAGCTGTGAGGATTGAGGGCCAGGGCAGTGGACTTGAGGGCTGGACAGCTGTGAGGCTTGAGGGCCAGGGCAGTGGACTTGCGGGTCCGACCTTGTCGAGCTTGAAGGCTCAAGTGTAGTAGGTTCTTGTGGGCCTAGGATGTAGGCATAGGACTTGCGGGTATGTGTTGTGTAGGGCTTGAGGGCCTTAGTGTCGAGCTTGCGGGCTCGAGTATAGTACGGGCTTGCGGGCCTAGGCTGTAGGACTTGTGTGTCCGTGGTGTAAGGCTTGAGAGCCTAAAGTTTTTGGCAGAGTTTGCTAATCCTAGCACACTGCTGGGTAGACTTAGAGGGACAGAGGACGACTCAGGACACCTAGTCTTGAGGAACCTCTATCGATCTTGTGTCGTCTGATGTGTTTTATCTGTGTTTATCTATGCGATATTTTTGTGCTATGCTTGAATATTCGAAACTCACACAAATATTATCAAAAGAACCCAGATCACCTAACACCCCCCCCCCCCCCCCCCCTCTAGGAGAACGTTCCATAAATAACACGAACCTTCCAAAGAAGAGGAGGAGAAGGCCAAGGAATATATATATATATATGTGACCCCAAGCATCTCGGACTTCTCAAAAAATCATCCAAAAGAGCTAGTCATTGGGGAACCATCTACTGGGGTAAGAACTCGATCTTCTCTTCATGAAACGTTTTCAAATATTTGCTTTGTCTCCGAAATCGAAACTAAAAATATTTCCACCGCTTTAAATGACTATTTTTTGTTTTTGGCTATGAATGAAGAGTTAGATCAATTTGAAAGAAATAAAGTTTAGAATCTAGTAGACAGACCATCTAATCATCCTGTTATTGGAGTAAAATGAACCATTAAAAAAATTAGATGGTGAATCTAGGATTATAAGAAATAAAGCATGCTTATTTGCTTAAGGTTTTTCTCAAATTGAGGGGGTAGATTTTGAAGAAACGTTTGCACCCGTTACTCGCTTAGAATCTATACGAATATTTTTGGCATTTGTGAGTTTTAGAAGAATAAAATTATTTCAAATGGATGTTAAAAGTGCTTTCTTAAACGGGTTATAAAAGAAGAAGTTTATGTAGAACACCCCCCCCCCCCCAGTTTTATAAATGAAAATTTTCCAAATCATGTTTACAAATTAAAAAAAGCGCTTTATGGTTTAAAACAAGCGCCCCGTGCATGGTATGAT
This sequence comes from Dactylorhiza incarnata, assembly GCA_033032865.1. Taxonomy (NCBI): domain Eukaryota; kingdom Viridiplantae; phylum Streptophyta; class Magnoliopsida; order Asparagales; family Orchidaceae; genus Dactylorhiza; species Dactylorhiza incarnata. The sequence continues at coordinate 13,746,248 of JAWHQI010000015.1, forward strand.
GGACTTACATCGTTTTTGTTAAAGCATGGTTATGTTATGGGAAGTGCTGACAACACACTCTTCATTAAGCATAATAATAATGATTTAATTATCTTATAAATATATGTTGATGATATAATTTTTGGAGTCACTAATGAAGAGTTTTGTAATGAAGTAGTCTTAGTAATGAAAAATGAATTTGAAATGAGTCTTGTAGGAGAACTATCATATTTTCTTGGTTTTCAAATCTCTCAACGAAATGATGGTATCTTTATTTACCAAACAAAATATGTTCACGATATGCTTAAACGATTTGGTTTTGAAAATCTTAAACAAGCTTCTACTCCTATGAGTGCTTCTTTAAAACTAGGAAAAGATGAATCTGGAATTTCCATTGATCAAACTTTATATAGAGGAATGATAGGATCTCTTCTTTACTTAAGTGCATCTAGACCAGATATAATGTTTGTCGTATGTCTATGTGCTCGCTTTCAAGCCAATCCAAAAGAATCTCATTTAAAAGTGGTAAAACGTATTTTCCGTTATCTATTAGGGTCATATAAATTAGGATTATGGTACCCACACAATGACTCATTTACACTTCATGGCTATTCTGATTCGGATTATGTCGGTTGTCCACTAGATCGAAAAAGCATTAGCGGTACTTGACACTTTTTAGGACCCTCATTAGTCGCTTGGTGTAGTAGAAAACAATCTTCGGTTGCACTCTCCACCACGGAGGCCGAATACATCGCACTTGGAAGTTGTTGTGCACAAGCGTTATGGATGAGCCAAACTCTAGAGGATTTTTGATTTCATCTCAAAAACATTGACCTAAAATGTGACATTAAAAGTGTCATAGACCTTACAAATAATCCGGTACACCACTCTAGATCCAAACACATAGATGTGCGTCATCATTTCATTAGGGATCACATTAAGAAAGAGAATGTAAAAGTAAGCTTCATTGGTACAGACTCTCAACTCGCTGACATATTTACTAAACTTCTTCCCGATGCAAGATTTCGATCATTACGACTTGAGCTAGGTGTCCTAGATCTTTCGAGTTAAAACACATTCATAAATACAATTATGCAGTTTTTAACAATCTAAAACATCTCCTAAAAATCTGAAATTTATGCTTGAAACTACTATTAGGACACTTAATCAAGATCAACAATTAAAAATTTCAAAATCATCAAAAATCATGTACTTATTCCCGCGCTAGCGCTAACGCCGGCACTAGCGCACCTATCTGTTTTTCTATATTTTTAAAATTTTGAAAAATTCTTAAAAATATATTAATCCATATGTACTATTTATCTTTGCTCTTTTGACTTTATTTCATTTTTGAAAAATCCAAATACAAAATTACAAAAATCAAATTACAAAAATCAAATTACAAAAATTTTTTTTGTTCATTTGCTTAACTTTTATTTATAAATGCAAAATCAAAAACAAAAATATAAAACATCAAAATTATCAAAAAAAAACTGTATTGACTTTATTGTGAACATCAAGCATGATTTAATCTATCATTTAGAACATCTACATTGTTATAATTTATCTTGTCAAACTACTTTTTGAACATTGTTCTTATCATGCTTTGATATATCTACTAATATGTGCATCAATTCAATTGTAAAATTAGTGTAGAACCTAGCTTAGCATGCCTCTAAGTATGAGTAAATGTCGTATGGTTGATAATGATATTTCTTCACTCACTTTTTGGCTAGGTCTACTTATGTTTTTAACCTAAAGATGCTTGCTTATGTATTGTACTTGTACAATAAATTAAATTTACACAAGTATCTTACCTACACTACATTTATATGCACTATTAAATATAAAGAAAAGTGGTTGTACTTTCAAAATTCATTTGGTTTGCAAAACAAGTGTAATCGGAGAACTTTGTACAAAACAAAAAAAAATGAAATAAAGTGACAAAGTTAACTCCACCAAGCACTACTTGAACCTCCTGATAAGTCTTAATAAGCGTTGGGAGGTTGAGCACCTTGGAAAGATTAGTAAAGTGTCTTGTGCAAACCTTCATTTCTTAAAAAAATTACCACTTATTCTTAAGTACACCAAATCAAAAACAAAGCTGCAATAAAATAAAATTGTGTGATCCCCCAAGCACTACTTTGCACCCTGATAAGTCTTTATGAGCATTGTGTGTGCAAAGCACATTGGTAGTTGTACATTTTTTTGTGCATAAAAAGTGTGATGCCACGACATCTCCACCACCAGAGGATGATAGACCAGAACTGGATGTGCTGCAACATAAAGATTTCAGGCGGCATGACGACTCAATGGCCGCTAAAGGAAAGCAACGTTGCAACCTCCGTCCGCGGCGCGCAAAGCTTATTTAAGATCTCTCAATAGCATATTTCTAAGTTTCTAATTATTTCTTTTAAATGCGGGAGTTGTAATATTTAATTTTTATGCTTTTTATTTTTGGTGTGCTATTATGAAAGTGAGGTTAGATCTTAGATTTACTCTAAAGGTGGGTGAATATAGTATTAAAAAGTTTTTCACTTATTTTTATAGCGGAATTAAAATAGTGATACTTATATGTGTATTGAGTGAGTTATAAAAACAAACACAAGGAGAGCACACAGCACAATACAGAAAAATAAACAAGAACACAGAGGACACAAGGATTTTATAGTAGTTGTTGGGTATATTGCCCTCAATATTACCTTGATTTGAAGAGGCATCACTCTCAATGCTAAGGATATATTGTATTTGATAAAGGCATACTTGTGTAGTGTATACAGGTACAGGTGACTCACAAGAAAGGGCCAAACATGCCCTTAGTTGTGAAGAATCATCTACAAAGAGATGAAGATTTGTCTCAGCAGAACCGCTGAGACGAAGGGTCAAAACCGCTGAGACGTGGAGCCGTCTCAGCGGATCCGCTGAGAAGAAGGTGTCTCCACTGATAAGTTCTTCAAACGCTGAGAATCAGCGTGTTCGTCGAATGTTGAAGGTCGTTCGTCGAGCGTAGGACTAAGTTCATCGACCGCTGAGACGATACCAAAGGAGCCGCTGAGAAGGCTTAATTGGCATGTTCGTCGAACGCAGAGTGTCATTCGTCGAACACAGAACACTGTTCGTCGACTGCTGAGATGAGACCAAAGAAGGAGCCGTTGAGAAGACAAAAAAGGCGTGTTCGTCGAACACAGAGTGTCGTTCGTCGAACACAGAACACTGATCATCGAACGCAGAGACTGTGCAGATCGTCGAACGCAGAGACAGTGCCGATCGTCGAAAGCAGAGTGCCGTTCGTTGAACGCAGAGACAAGACAAGATCGTCGAACGCAGAACTTGGCAAGATCGTCGAACGCAGAGTTTGACAAGATCGTCGAACATAGAGTTTGACAAGTTCGTCGAACGCAGAGTGCAGCCGTTCGTCGAGCGCAGACCTTCTCTACAGAAAAGTAGGGCGGCGGGAGCTGTGGCTAGGGCAAGTTGCAAAAAAGCTACAGGGGACCACCGATCTCTCTCATACTTCTTGGGAGATCAAATTAGAGCCGTTGAAGATGAAAAGAAGAATAAAAGAAAGTGTTAGGGCATTTTCTATCCCCCGGCCAATTGCGTGCAAATTCTCCATTCGCCATTGGCGGCTGCAGCTGCTCTTGACTTTCTTCCTGCTCCCTGAAAGAGAAGAAGAAACCGAGAGAAGAAGATAGCTCCTCCACCAGAAGGAGCAAGGTGATCTTCCATCACTCTATTGAATAGGAAGATCAAGTTGTGGCTGTATTCAACATCTTCAGCTACAGGAAGCACAGGCTGTGCAGGATATACAGGAGAGTAACTCTGCTGTAATAAATTTCTAAATCATTTTTCTGTAGGGCATCTTGCCTGAGCTGTAAGACCATTTGGTCTGAGTTTGTAGGAACCTGAGGGTTCTGAGTTGTGGGGCTGAAGGCCTGAGTGTAGGATCAGGAACTGATATGAGGTAGGGCTGTTTAGCCTGAGGTAGGACCTGTTGTGGTCTGAGTTGTAGGACCTGCTGAGGTCTGATCTGTAGGATCAGGAGCTGATCTGAGGTAGGGTTGTTTATCCTGAGGTTAGACCTGTTGTGGTCTGAGTTATAGGACCTGCTGAGGTCTGAGCTGTAGGATCAGGAGCTGATCTGATTTGTAGGGCTGCTGTGCTTGAGGTAGGGTTTGAGAAAACCTGAGAGATCCTGAGGGATCTGTGTTGTAAGCTCTTTTGAGCCGACTTTGGAGGAGTTGGCCTTGTCTAACACATTGTTAGAAAGGTGAAGGGGGAAAGAGGACTACTCAAGACACCCTGTCTTGAGGAACCTCTATACATACTCGTGTGCTTTCTGAGTGGTTGATCTTTTGCTTAAACTAGAAATTAGAAATAAGCTAGGGTGCTTAGAGGAAAATCAAAAAGACCTATTCACCCCCCCCCCCCTAGGTGATTTAGACTACAAACCTAATATTCTTTCAGGTGGTATCAAAGCTAGGTTGGTCAAGAAGGACTTAACAGTCTGACCAGATCCTAAAAGATATCGACTAGTCAAAACCCAATGGCCTCCAGTGTAATCCAGAAGGAGATGAGCTCAATGAAACTGCCCATATGTAACAAAGCCAACTTTGGCATATGGAAGTAGAGGGTTAGGCTGTACATGGAAGCATCAGACCCTAGAATCTACATTACTGTTCAGGAAGGCCCCTTCATTATCACAAAACCCTCCACTGTTGATCCTACCAGGCAAGTAGGCAAACCATACACTGAAATGACCAAGGATAAAAGGGCTCAGAACATCATTGTCAATGCTATTGATGATTCCACCTCTCAAAACTTGGTACATTGCACTTCTGCCAAGGAGATGTGGGATACACTGATAGTGTATATGGAAGGGACTGAAGATGTGAGGAATGACAGGAAGTCACTCCTCAATCAGGAATATGAAGCTTTCAGGCAGCAAGGGCAGAAGAGCATCTCCATGTGTTATGAAAGGTTCTTTAGAATAATTAATGAACTAAGAACCTATGAGAGAGTGTTGACAAATTATGAGCTGAATGATAAGTTCCTCAGATCTCTAACAAGAGATTGGGACGCAAAGATTTGTGCCATAAGGGAGGTGGCTAAGTTGACTGAAACTCCTCCCCAAACTCTCTATGGAAAGTTGCTCTCCTATGAAATGCAGCTGACTGCCAGGAAGGAAGAAGAGCAGAAGGCAAAGGGTGATACCAGGGAGAATTCCCTGGCCTTCAAGGCTGAAAGCTCAAGAAGAGGGAGAGAGAAGGCTCACTCTCCTCCCAGAAGATCTGCTGAACCAGAAGATTCTGAGCCTAGCTCCTCAAGCTGCTCTTCTTCTGATGAAGAAATTGTTGTTATTACAAGACACTTCAGAAAGCTGTTGAGGAGGAAGCAATGGAAGAACAAGCCTTCCTCCGCATATCACAACAAGTAGGACAGCAAGGAGTCAAATCATCACTCCAGAAGTGACAGGTATGAGTCTAACTCAAAACATAATTCTTCCAAAGTTGTTTGTTATTACTGCAGCAAGCCTGGGCATGTCATTGCTAATTGCCCTGTAAAGAGAAGAGAGAAGGATGAGAAGAAGGATCATCAATCAAGAAGAAAGAAAGGAGAGAAATCCTTTCTAGCTAAGAAGAAGAAGAAGTGCTGGAGTAAATCAGACTCTAGCTCATCAGAATCTGAAATGGAAGAAGCCCTCATTGGTCTGGTTGTTGTTGAAGAACCTGCTTTTGGCAGGATTGCAGTCAGGGCGCCTCTATCACATTCAGACAGTGATGTAGAGGAGGATGAGGTTATTCACAATGACCATGGGCTGATGGCCCTAACTGAAGATAAGGACAGCCACAATAATTCAGAACATGAGTAGGTATTAATTCATTACATAACCTCTTCTGATTATGAGAATAGTCCAGAATCTGATGCACCTCCATCAATTGATGGAAGGGGCATGGAAGCTGAGGAAGAACTCAATCAATTGATTGAAAAATATGGTGTTCTTTTGGAGGCTCTGAAGAAGAGCAAGAAGATTGCCAAGAGGCAAGCCCAAGAAATTGTTTCCCTCAAAATGACTAAAGATGTCAACACTGAACCTACCACCCTGGTGGCTCAGATGAGCAGACAAATTAGTCTTACAGGGGTTAACTATGGTGCAAATAAGCATTATTTCCCTGAAGAACAAGATCATCAAGGCTCTTGAAGAAAAGCTTGAAAAGGAGAAGTGCCTGGTGGCCCAATTCTCCAAGCCCAAATCAGTGCTTCCCCTTATTGACACCTTCTCCTCTCAAACCAATTGGAGAGGACTTGGATTCAACAAGATGGAAGTAGGAGAAGGGAGTGGAGTAAAAAGCAAGAAGAAGGCTAAACCTCAAACCACCTTTCAAAAGGTGCCACTTCACTCCAACAGGTATGACCATGAAAGCATTCATGGTCACTGGAAGAATGGAAGGTCCTATAGAAAGGAAAACACTCCTTCCCATAGTGAAAGAAAGGGCATGGGATTGAGTGCAATGAAAGCTCCCCATGAGGAAACACAAATGGCCCAATCTGGACCATTTGTGTTTGGTGCCTCAGTACCTTCAGTCAAGAACAAGGAAGCATGCATTTCAAAATCTGCTTCAGCAAAAAAGCAAGACTGCTGTCAAATCTGTTGACAAGGCCTGCTGCTCAGTGTCTGATTCCTTCAGATCTTGTATGGCTGCCAAGCCAAAGCAAGTTGTGGCTGTCAGGACAAAGAGCAGCAAGACTGTCCACAAATTATCCTTCAGTCAGATTATTGTTGAAAGAGATAGGAAGAATGCTGCAGTCTCCTCTGCTGAATATGTGCATAGTGTTGTACCAATTCAGAAAAGTGTTCAGAAAAGGAGATAGAATATTCATGATTGTTGGTGCTGTGGCAAGGTGGGACACTTTGTCATAGATTGTTGGTATAACCCCAATGTACCTAATGCAAAGAAGAGCTTTCCTGCTAGGAGTGTAGCTAGTATGAGAGTATCTCATCAAACTAACAGGCGTCTAGGACCCAAAGCTTTTTAGGATCCTAAGGATAACTAAATCCTTCTTTGCAGGGTAGTTCAAGTACCAGTCTCAACCAAATATGGTACTTGGACAGTGGGTGCTCAAGAGACATGACTGGCACCAAGGATTTACTGCAAGATTACAGAGCAGTGAAGAATGGACCCAAAGTCATCTTTGGGGGATCAGAAAAGGGAGTCACCAGAGGTTATGGTATGATCACTAATGGCATAGTCTCCTTCACAAAAGTGGCTTATGTTGAAGGGTTGAAACACAACCTTATCACCATAAGCCAACTGTGTGATCTTGGCCATGTCATTGAATTTCACAATGATAAGTGCCTCATCAAAAAGTCCAATGACTTGGAGACCATTCTTTCAGGCACTAGGAGTGGAAATGTTTACTGTTTAGATTTCTTCTGCAAATCTTTTTCCTCTCATGTATGTCTTGTAGCAGATGAGAGTGAGTCTTTATGTGTTCAATGGCACAAGAGACTTGCCCACATCAACTACAAGATAATGCATAGACTATTCTCTAAGAACTTGGTTAGAAATAGTCCTAATTTAAAATGTGTTAAAAATGGTCCATGTCATGCTTGCCAAATGGGCAAGCAAACAAGGGCCACTTTTAAAAGTATTGGCGACACTAAGAGATGTCTTTATCTATTGCACATGGACTTATTTGGTCCTATGCCAATTCAAAGCTCAGGAGGGAAGTTGTATACCTTAGTGATTGTTGATGATCACTCAAGATATACATGGGTATTTTTTCTTAGAAAGAAATCTGATACTCTAAATGTCTTCATAAGCCATGTCAAGGCCATTCAGAATGATTTGCAATGTTCTGTGGTCAGAACTAGGTTTGACCATGGCACAGAGTTTCAATCTGAAGCCATGACAAGGTTCTGTCAAGAACTAGGTATCACTCAAGAATTTTCCTCCCCAAGGACCCCACAATAAAATGGGGTGGTTGAGAGGAGGAATAGATCATTGATAGAAGCTGGGAGAACATTAATTGCTTAGTGACTCTTCACTCCCAGAATATTTCTGGGCTGAAGCAGTCAATACTGCCTGTTATGTTCTTAATAGAGCTTCCATCAATAAAGATCATGGAATTACCCCCTATGAGATTTTGAAAGGCAAACAACCAACAATTTCATACTTTAGGATCTTTGGATCTAATTGCTACATTCGAAACAATGGAAAAGCTCAGTTAACCAAGTTTGCTGAAAAATGCAACATGGGCATTCTTGTTGGAAATAGCTCACATAGTAGAGCATATAGGGTATATAACAAGAAAACCCATGTTATTGAGGAGTCCATGCATGTAGTGTTTGATGTGTCCAGCCTAATCTACAAGGGCTGGCCCAGTTCTTCTGTTTTGACAGGAAGTGAAGAAGCAATGGAAGAACTATCCATACAAGAACCTTCCAGCAGCAGTAAAGCAAATCCTTATGCAGAAGTTCAAGAAGTAGCAGAGGTGCAAGATGCTGAAGATGCTGAATAAACTGTTGAACCAGTGGAAGAAGTTCAGCAAGTAAAGCACAGATTACCTGCAGCTACAAGACATCTAAGGGATCATCCCTTGGAACAGATTATTGGAAATGTCCAGCAAGGTGTGACAACCAGGAGCAGAGCTCATAATGAGGCCTTGTTCCTCAGTTTTCTGTCACAGGTAGAACCTAAGAAGTTTGAAGAGGCCAATGTGGATCCATTCTGGATCCAGGCAATGCAGGAAGAACTTTTGCAATTCAAAAGATGCAAAGTATGGAAATTGGTGCCAAGACCACACGGACACAACATCATTGGCACCAAATGGATGTTCAGAAATAAGATGGATGAGAATGGAACTATCATCAAGAACAAGGCAAGGCTTGTTGCAAAGGGATACAGGCAAGAGGAAGGGATTGACTTTGATCAAACCTTTGCCCCAGTTGCAAGGTTGGAGGCTATAAGGCTATTCCTTGCATATGCAGCCAACAAAGGCTTCAAAGTATACCAGATGGATATCAAGTCAGCATTCCTAAATGGAAATCTGAAAGAGGAAGTATATGTAGAGCAGCCATCAGGTTTTGTCCATCCTACTCTCACTTCCCATGTCTATTTTCTTAAGAAAGCCCTGTATGGTCTTAAGCAAGCCCCAAGGGCTTGGTATGAGACTTTGTCTAGCTTTCTCATCAAGAACAAGTTCTTGAGGGGAAAGATAGATAGCACATTGTTTCTTAGGGAAACAAGGGGCAAGATTCTCCTAGTCCAAATTTATGTTGATGACATAATTTTTGGGTCTACTGATGACAACCTCTGCAAGACATTTGCTAATCTAATGCAGGGGGGGTTTGAGATGAGCAGTATGGGTGAGCTCATTTCCTTGGGCTCCAGGTGAAACAGTCTGAGGATGGAATCTTCATCTCCCAGACTAAATACACCAAGGAGCTCATCAAGAAATTTGGGATGGAGTATGCTTCCACCATGAGGACACCCATGGGATCAAATGTATCATTAGACAAGGATGAAAAGGGGAAGGCCTTTGATGAGTCCATGTACAGGTGTATCATTGGATCCATGTTGTACTTAACTGCTAGTAAGCCAGACATTATGTATTCTACATGTGTTTGTGCTAGGTATCAGGCCTGCCCTAAGGAGTTTCACTACACCTCTGTGAAGAGGATCATGAGATACCTCAAGGGAAGCCTAAATCATGGCATTTGGTACCCTAGGAATAGTGATTTTGAACTGATAGGCTACTCAGATGCAGATTTTGCAGGATGCAAAGAGGACAGGAAAAGCACAAGTGGCACCTGTCAATTCCTAGGGAGGAGGCTGGTCTCATGGAGCAGCAAAAAGCAAACCAGTGTGGCAATGTCCAAGCTGAGTCAGAGTACATTGCAGCAAGTAGCTGTTGTTCTCAACTATTATGGATTCACCACCAGTTAGAGGACTACAACCTCAAGGTAATTCAATCTCCTCTTTATTGTGAATCATCCAGTGATATCTCCATTGCTAAGAATCCTGTCTCTCACAGCAGGACTAAGCATATTGAGATAAGGTATCAATTTATAAGAGAACATATTGACTGTAAAGATATCAGCCTTGAATTTGTCCCCACTAACAGTCAAGTGGTTGATATCTTCACTAAGCCATTGGATGAGGCCAAGTTTAATGCTTTCAAGATCGAACTAGGAATGTTGAGTGTAGAATAGTACTCACATTGAGGGAGAGCTAGAATGGGTTGTTCAAATTGAACAAGTTCTGCTATTTCAGAAAATTGCTCTCTATTTGAGGGGGAGCAAATTCCCTGCTTAGGTTGAGGGGGAGATGGCAAATGCTAAGTGTATATAGGTTGACCTATAAGTTGATCCAAAAGGATCAATAGATGTTGCCTCTCTATCCATAGAAGGTTAAAGGTTGAAGAAACCAGAAAGGGGGAGATAGGGCTGATGGCGCAAATCTCGCACACCGCTATAGGCGGTAGCTAGACTGCGGCACGAAATGGATGTGTACCGATCATTCAAGTAATATAAAACGAGGAGTAATCCCTGAGTATCGAATCTCTCAAGGAACACAGTAAGGTGGAGTTAGGTTTCGAGGAAGGACTTGAGATCGAAATCCAGCGATAGGTGGAGTGCGGACGAAAGGGATTTGGTTTGTGAATAATAAAATAAAATATTAAAACTACTCCTATGTAATGCCGCTATGCAAAGCTTCGCTCGGCGGGATGGAAGACTACGTAGGCCTTGAGCGCACTACTTCGTTGGGCGGATGGACGAGTAGGCTAGCGGAATCGAACTATGCAGGCCTTGAGCGCGCTGCTTCGTTAGGCGGGATGGATTACACGGGCCGTTATGCCACGCTTCGCTAGGCGGATGGAAGAGTAGGCATACAAATGGAATGGAGAGAACGGAGGAATGAGGGTCGCAAGCACCTCTTCGCAAAGCACACCACTAACAATTGTTAGGGCGGCACAACACTACCAACAATCCACACCACAAGGCACACCTCAAAATGATAAGCAAGAATACCCAAATCACATAGACATAATCAAGTATAAATGCTAATAATCAAAACACACTTCATCAAACATATAAGAAATCCAACTAAGCTATCACTACAAGGGGAGGTGAGTGTGCGAAATCGACCGACTCCGAAGTCTTGTTGAGGGTTCACAGAAGGAATCGTCCGGTTGTCAATCCGCGTCCAAGCTCGGTCCTCAACTGCGTCCGGGGTAGAGACAGCTGTCACTACTCTCCAATGGACCCATCTTCTTCGTGTCACGAACCGGTGGAATGATCACACAAGCTGCTCCGATCTTGAAGAAGAAGGCTAGGTTGATTCCCTTCTTGAAGCTCTTGGATGAAGGAGATGGCCGAGAGGAAGCTCCGGCGAGGATTTGGCGTTGAAAGTTTGCCCGGAGCTCCTCCCTAAGGTGGGCGGTGAAGAAGGAGGCGAAACCCTGCAAAAAGGGCGGAAAACGACGGAGCTAGGCGGAAGAAATGCCGATCCCGACCTAATTCGCGAGCAGGTCAATTTATAGGCGCTGGAATAAACAGTGCGCACGATCAGTGGCGCACGACCAGTGGTCGTGCGCACTAGAATCCTGTGATTGTGCGCCTGCCTGGGCAGAGCCTGCAATGTAAGAAATTTATAAAATATAATGTTCGCATGACCAGTGGCGGACGACCACTGGTCGTGCGCACTATCGTAAATGGTCATGCATTCGGTCAAGACAGAACTCAAATTTTGGGGGTTGAGTGCGCACGATCAGTGGCGCACGACCAGTGGTCGTGCGCAATAGAACCAGTGATCGTGCGCAGTGTTCCTGTACAGAATTGTACGGGGAACACCTGCACGACTCCTGTTCCTACAGAAATGCTGATCAGGCCACTGAAAGTGGCACTCAACAATACGATAAGGCTATCAAAAGAGAATAAACATCAAAACACACCAAAATAGGCCAAGAAGTGGACCTAGCATAGAATGACAAATATGAGCTAAAACAAGGCTAAAGTGCAGTGGAAAGACTAGAAAAATGGCCCAGATGAGTCCATATATGTGTATATGATCAGGACTCATCACACCCCCAGACTTACCTGTTTGCGCATCCCGAGCAAACGAATTCCTCAAGCGGCTGAGAAAAATACACAGCTGGCATAGAAATTGTAAAGCGGAGTATCATGCGAAGTCGCATGCTCATGCGCGTAGAAATACAGTAGACAAAATTTCTAATTGTACATATTAGTTTATACTTTTCTAGGGGCGTATTTATATATTACATTTACTCAAAAAGTGAATCACGGTGAATCATAAGGTCGTACATAGGAAGAAAGTAAACTGAACGCTGAGGTGAGCATTGCCAAAGATCGGGGCTCGAGACAACCTCCATTGAAATCCATCAATGTCGGTGACCATAAGCTTGCCCGTTCGCACTCTCTCCACGGCACTGGTTTGACTCAAATGCATGAATCAATAGGACTTAAGGTTTTATATGAGGCTTGGGTTTAGGTGAGGTAAACAAATATAAACATGAAGGCTTAGAACACAAAAACCCAAATGAGCAAATGCATAACACTATCCAAGTAGCCATAAAACACGCGGATGCACCACACCCCCAGACTTAAACTTAGACGCATGGGTGTGTGCACCGCCTACTCCCAAATATAAATCTCAAGCAGATTTTTTCAATTAAACTTTTCATTCTTCTTTTTCTTTTCAAATCTTTTTCTTCTTTTCTTTTTCTTTCTTTAGCAATTTCAGCAAATTTTCAAAGATTCACATCCACATTTTCACATTGTACTTCCACAATCAACACCACCAATTTAAAATTTAAACAAAATGCTTGCATTTTGGGTGTGCGACTAGGATTGGAGTTTAGGCTTTGGTGAACAATAGTGGAGTTGAACCACAAGAATGGGGTAGGCACAACTGGGCTAGCGAGGAAATGATGATAGGAATGGCACAAAGGCTCAACCGGGCCAAAATGATGGCCTATATCACATTCACGCAATTGACTAACCGTATACCCATGCTTCAAGAATCGCTTGGGGCAAGTTCTTAGCCACCTAGAAAGATAATCTTTTCTCCCGACTCGGGCAATATGAGGCTAACAAACGTCTACACACATCCCTATGCTACCGTTTGATTCACACCGGATTCACCAATTTTTGAGTGTAGTAAACAATATTTACGCTAATAGAAAAACATAATCTAAAAGCATAAAAAGAAATTGAATCTACACGAATTTCTAAGCGAGACATGAGCACTCGACTAGGATCACTACAGGAGTCAACATTTTACTCCGCCTCATAATCCTAAGCCAGCACAGTGATTTTCCAAATCACACGAAAAGAAATGAGTTCGGCTCAAGACGTGCCAACAGCTAAGTGCGCGCTCATGTGGGTGTTGTGGTGTGCAATGAAACTGAACAATACAAAAATAAATAACACCTCCTAGTATGCTGTGCAATGGTGCACGTGAGCGGGTAAACGGAACTACTCTCCCCCAGACTTAAACTAAACAAAATACGCAAAATATAGCTATGAAATTCAGAATAATGATAGGGAAAGAGAGTACCCAGTGCTCAGAAATGAGCACACCAGAGGATTGGCATGTAAGCTAAAATGAGCCGCAGCATCCGCCATCCAGAAAAGATACCTGCAGGGGTCAGCTCCGCAGAAACAAAAGAAGAAGATAAACTAAAATAAACTACAGCTAACTAAGCAGGATTGAATAAAAATTAAATGCATGAGAAAGTAAGATAACTACTGGGGTTATTGTCATCCCAGCACGACTTATTCAAAAACTAAAGGTTCTAGCCAATGGGCGTATGGAAGGAGAAGTGGACAGGTAACTGGCCTAATATCCGTGTCGGCAGCGGGTACCGATACGGTGATAGAACAGTCACTCCCCTACCTAAATAAAAATACCTGCTCTTCACAGGTAGGGGAAGCAGAAAGTAAGAAGTGGAGGAGGAGTCCTCCTCACTATTCTCACCAAAAACATCCTTGCCTAGCAAGGTGACGTCAACAGGGAGGTGGCGGGAGGAAAAGACAATGAGTGGAGCTTCCTCTACGGAGGGGAAATCAACCTCCTCACATAAGAGGATGCTCTCATCATTGACTTGGGCAATATGCACCAAATCCTCCTGGGGTACCTGTGAAGACTCAACCTGCACAGGCTCGGATGAAGAGGGGGATCGAGAAATAAACAAGAAGAAGAACATAAATAATCAAAAATCGGGGGAGTGGTCCCGGTCTCACTCCCATCAGGTTGGGGAAGTAAAATAATGTTTGCATTGTCATCAATGCTACAAGATTCAGCGGGATCAACAGTGGCCAAGTTAGAGATTTGGACTTCCTCCACCAGTGTTGAGGAAAACTCCTCTTCACCTGGAAGGTTGTCCTCCTCCATAGGAACAGGCATGACACTAAAGTCACCAGCCTCCTCTTGTGACATATCATCAACAATGTCGTTAGAGACGAGTGTAGTATGCACAACAGGGAGAGGAATAGTGCTCGGATAAAAGTCGAGCACCGATTCCTCAAAAAGAATCGAATCCACTAGGGGTGGTGGATGCACCGGGAGAATAGGCTCAGCAATGTCGGTGCCCAGATCAGCCACACATCTGGTGACTGTGTCAACGCCATACCCTTCAAGATGTGAAGGTGGCAAAGACACAAAACCGGATGTTGAAGGTGTGCCGCCAGAGTTAGGATTCGGGACGATCCGGATATCCGGCTCGTCATCCTCATCCAATTGGCGACGAAAAGCAGCACAATCCTTCAGGGCATGATCTGTGCTCCGACAAAACTGGCACTGCCTAGCGGGCTTCTTTGGCACAGCGGGTGCTGAAGCCGAAAAGAAGTAAGACGGTAAAGGCTCAGCAGAGTAGCCATAAGACTTACGCACACCATATGGAGTATCAGACGAAGTCGATGCTCTATATGCTGGGCGAGAAGAATTATGCCCACCATTCTCCGTAGGACATTCATCACTAGAGTGGGAGGTAGCTCCACACCAACGGCAACGGATATTAAGATGTGCCCACATAGTGCGAACATAAAATGATTCAAATAGAAAAACACTATTGTGCGAAATACCACACCTAACAAAAATTACTAACGCAACCTAATTAAAAACAGGAAACAGAATACGAGGAAATAAAACAAAGGAATGCAATTTACAAATGGAAGGGCTTCTCCCTCAGGTTCTCCCTCTCCAGAAAACTCACATGACTTTTTCCCCCGGCAACGGCGCCAAAAACTTGATGGCGCAAATCTCACACACCGCTATAGGCGATAGCTAGACTGCGGCACGAAACGGCAGTGTACTGATCGTTCAAGTAATATAAAACGAGGAGTAATCCCCGAGTATCGAATCTCTCAAGGAACACAGTAAGGTGGAGTTAGGTTTCGAGGAAGGACTTGAGATCGAAGTCCAGCGATAGGTGGAGTGCGGACGAAAGGGATTTGGTTTGTGAATAATAAAATAAAATATTACAACTACTCCTATGCAATGCCGCTATGCAAAGCTTCGCTCGGCGGGATGGAAGACTACGTAGGCCTTGAGCGCACTACTTCGTTGGGCGGATGGATGAGTAGGCTAGCGGAATCGAACTATGCAGGCCTTGAGCGCGCTGCTTCGTTAGGCGGGATGGATTACACGGGCCGCTATGCCACGCTTCGCTAGGCGGATGGAAGAGTAGGCATACGAATAGAATGGAGAGAACGGAGGAATGAGGGTCGCAAGCACCTCTTCGCAAAGCACACCACTAACAATTGTTAGGGCGGCACAACACTACCAACAATCCACACCACAAGGCACACCTCAAAATGATAAGCAAGAATACCCAAATCACATAGACAAAATCAAGTATAAATGCTAATAATCAAAACACACTTCATCAAACATATAAGAAATCCAACTAAGCTATCACTACAAGGGGAGGTGAGTGTGCGAAATCGACCGACTCTGAAGTCTTGTTGAGGGTTCATGGAAGGAATCGTCGAGTTGTCAATCCGCGTCCAAGCTCGGTCCTCAACTGCGTCCGGGGTAGAGAGAGCTGTCACTACTCTCCAATGGACCCGTCTTCTTCGTGTCACGAACTAGTGGAATGATCACACAAGCTGCTCCGATCTTGAAGAAAAAGGCTAGGTTGATTCCCTTCTTGAAGCTCTTGGATGAAGGAGATGGCCGAGAGGAAGCTCCGGCGAGGATTTGGCTTTGAAAGTTTGCCCGGAGCTCCTCCTTAAGGTGGGCGGTGAAGAAGGAGGCGAAACCCTGCAAAAAGGGCGGAAAACGGCGGAGCTGGGCGGAAGAAATGTCGATCCCGACCTAATTCATGAGCAGGTCAATTTATAGGCGCTGGAATAAACAGTGCGCACGATCAGTGGCGCATTACCAGTGGTCGTGCGCACTAGAATCCTGTGATCGTGCGCCTGCCTGGGCGGAGCCTGCAATGTAAGAAATTTATAAAATATAATGTTCGCACGACGAGTGGCGCATGACCACTGGTCGTGCGCACTATCGTAAATGGTTGTGCATTCAGTCAAGACAGAACTCAAATTTTGGGGGTTGAGTGCGCACGATCAGTGGAGCTCGACCAGTGGTCGTGCGCAATAGAACCAGTGATCGTGCGCAGTGTTCCTGTACAGAATTGTACCGGGAACACCTGCACGACTCCTGTTCCTACAGAAATGCTGATCAGGCCACTGAAAGTGGCACTCAACAATATGATAAGTCTATCAAAAGAGAATAAACATCAAAACACACCAAAATAGGTCAAGAAGTGCACCTAGCATAGAATGACAAATATGAGCTAAAACAAGGCTAAAGTGCAGTGGAAAGACTAGAAAAATGGCCCAGATGAGTCCATATATGTGTATATGATCAGGACTCATCAAGGGCCAGTGCTTAGGATAGGCCAATGCTAGATAGGGCAAATGCCTAGGGTATTACGGCCCATGCTACAGATCAATTTTTGTGATATGTTTTTGCTGATAATGTACCTTAGCATTGGGAATGTTCTGCTTTCTTCAAATAGGGGGAGATTGTTGGGTATATTGCCCTCAATATTACCTTGATTTGAAGAGGCATCACTCTCAATGCTAAGGACATATTGTATTTGATAAAGCAATACTTGTGTACTATATACAGGTACAGGTGACTCAAAAGAAAGGGCCAAACATGCCCTTAGTTGTGAAGAATCATCTACAAAGAGATGAAGATTTATCTCAGCAGAACCGCTGAGACGAAGGGTCTAAACCGCTGAGATGTGGAGCCGCTGAGAAGGCTTAATTGTCTCCGCTGATAAGTTCTTCGAACACTGAGAATCAGCTTGTTCGTCGAATGCTGAAGGCCGTTCGTTGAACGCAGGACTAAGTTGGTCGACCGCTGAGACGAGACCAAAGAAGGAGACGCTGAGAAGGCTTAATTGGCGTGTTCGTCGAACACAGAGTGTCGTTCGTCAAACACAGAACACTGTTCGTTGACCGTTGAGACGAGACCAAAGAAGGAGCCGCTGAGAAGACACAAAAGGCGTGTTTGTCGAACGCAGAGTGTCGTTCGTCGAACACAGAACACTGATCGTCGAACGCAGAGACAGTGCAGATCGTCGAACGCAGAGACAGTGCCGATCGTCGAATGCAGAGTGTCGTTCGTCGAACGCAGAGACAAGACAAGATCATCGAACGCAGAGCTTGGCAAGATCGTCGAACGCAGAGTTTGACAAGATCGTCGAACGCAGAGTTTGACAAGTTCATCGAACGCAGAGTGCAGCGCGTTCGTCGAGCGCAGACCTTCTCTACGGAAAAGAAGGGCAGCGGGACCTGCGGCAAAGGCAAGTTACAGAAAAGCTATAGGGGACCACCGATCTCTCCCATACTTCTTGGGAGATCAAATTAGAGCCGTTGAAGATGAAAAGAAGAATAAAATAAAGTGTTAGGGCATTTTCTATCCCCCGGCCGATTGCGTGCAAATTCTCCATTCGCCATTGACGGTTGCAGCTGCTCTCGACTTTCTTCCTGCTCCCTGAAAGAGAAGAAGAAACCGAGAGAAGAAGATAGCTCCTCCACCAGAAGGAGCAAGGTGATCTTCCATCACTCTATTGAAGAGGAAGATAAGGTTGTGGCTGTATTCAACATCTTCAGCTACAGGAAGCACAGGCTGTGCAGTATATACAGGAGAGTAACTCTGCTGTAATAAATTTCTAAATTATTTTTCTGTAGGGCATCTTGCCTGAGCTGTAAGACCATTTGGTCTAAGTTTGTAGGAACCTGAGGGTGCTGAGTTGTAGGGCTGAAGGCCTGAGTGTAGGATCAGGAGTTGATCTAAGGTAGGGTTGTTTAGCCTGAGGTAGGACCTGTTGTGGTCTGAGTTGTAGGACCTGCTGAGGTCTGAGATGTAGGATGAGGAGCTGATCTAAGGTAGGATTGTTTAGCCTGAGGTAGGACCTGTTATGGTCTGAGTTGTAGGACCTACTGAGGTCTGAGCTGTAGGATCAGGAGCTGATCTGAGTTGTAGGGCTGCTGTGCCTGAGGTAAGGTTTGAGAAAACCTGAGAGATCCTGAGGGATCTGTGTTGTAAGCTCTTTTGAACCGAGTTTGGGGGAGTTGGCCTTGTCTAACACATTGTTAGAAAGGTGAAGGGGGGAAGAGAACTACTCAAGACACCCTGTCTTAAGGAACCTCTATACATACTCGTGTGCTTTCTGAGTGGTTGATCTTTTGCTTAAACCAGAAATCAGAAATAAGCTAGGGTGCTTAGAGGAAAATCAAAAAGACCTATTCACCCCCCCCCCCCCTCTAGGTGTTTTAGACTACAAACCTAATATTCTTTCAGTAGTTCTCCAATAAACCTGGGTACGTCTACTCTTCTCCCACCCTTAGTAAGATTCCACTAGGTTTTTGATCAGGTGCCCTATCACCAATGGATTTTTGATCAGGTGTCCAAAACACCAAGGAGCTTTTGATCAGGTGCTCTAACCAAACTACATGTTTTTTATCAGTGCCTGCCACCAAGGGGTTAACTTTTGAAGGGAGTTATAACCGTGTACAAGAGGGGATAAAGAGGGTTTAGATGTTCTTCTCTGTCAATAATCTGAGAGAAGACTCTAGTGGAATGTTGTTGTAAAGCTCCTCTGTCTGATTGAAATTTGTTAACAGCTTGAGGATGGAGCTTTCACTTGAAAGAGATTTCTTATATCTTCCTGATAGCTGGTGAATCTGAGAGACAAAATGTTTCTCAGATTGTTTGTTGCTCTTTGAAGATCTGAACTTGCAGCAGAGACTGAGAGATTGATCTTGATGATGTTCTCAGTGAATGAGTTGTTGGAGTTACCATTGTGATCTAGAAGTGGCCAAACATGTAATCTCACTGCCAACGCGATATGAGCCTGCAGGGTTGCACATAAGAGCATGTGGAGAAGTTGGAAGATTGACTGTGTTGGTAAATGTTACCAATCACCATATAGAATCAGGGAGGTAAAGCAAATGTTGCTGTCAGAATTCATCGAAATTCGTCGGAATTCGTCGGATATGATTCGTCGGAATTCGTCGGATATGATTCGTCGGATATGATTCGTCGGAATTCATCGGATATGATTCGTCTGAATTCGTCGAATTGTTCCGTGGAAACTCGACGAATGCTGATTTGTGAAATCCCGACAAATTGTTACAGAAACCCCAATTTTCTGTACGGACTGCGGATAGCGATTCTTCTAGGTCTGTTTATGCTTCCGGTATAAATAGAACTTGTTTTAAGGGTTCTACATTTTCATGCGAACAAAAGAGGAGCCGACGGAAGAGTTCCTCCCGAACCCTAGACAGAAGAGTTCCGCCGCCCCGTTCGCCTCCGCAGATCTCCCTTCCGGCGATCGTCGCCGCGATTGCTCTTCCTGGAACGACTCTAGCAGTTCGTGGAAGCGCAAGGTGCAGTCTTCTTCTCCCGGCTCGTGTGGACTGCTGTAGAGACGTAGACATTATTCTACGTAAGTACTCTCGCATAGCCGACGACAGGACTTTTCTTCTTGGAGCATCTAGGTTGGATTTGATCCAACTCCACTAAGGTAATTTATGCCTAGTGTTTTTGATTACTTCTTGATTCATTTTCATGGCCCGATCCAAACTCTTTTGGGTTGTTCTCTTTATTTCCGCTGCGCCTACATATGATGTATGGTTCAAGAAAACCCAACATGAGTGTGCTTCTTGAAGAAGATGAAGATGATCTGTTAGCCTTTTCTTTCTTCTTCCTGTATTTCTCTCGACTGTATTCCTCTTCTTCTTTTCTTTTTCCTGTACAGTTATTCTGTAATATGTTCTGTAATAATGTCGTGAAAACTGTATATCTTCTTCCTTATTTTGTTTTTAAATCTCTGACAGATTTGAAATTCAAATCCCTTAGTTTAAGGAATAAAATAATCTGGAGGATTATCTCTTGGAACTGCAAGCAAGACTTTAATTCCTTTTCCTTTTTAATTAATGTATCCTTTTTCACCAAACGGCCATTTTCTCGGGAAGAGAGTGGAAAGAAATAAATAAAAAGGAAGGATATAATCCTCGATTTATCAGGAATAAATATAGCCGTTGCTGATAAAAGATCTGAGTTAGAGAATAATATAACTGATCTTCTGAAATAAATCTGTTGTAGAGAATTTTTCGTCGATCTAAACAAATTTCGTCGAACGCAATGTGGAGTTCGTCGATCTCAAGCTGGAGGTCATCGAACTGAAAGATAATATCTGATAAGCTAGCTGGAATATTGAATTCGTCGAGCTGAGAAGAACTTTCGTCGATCTGAACATCTGATTCTTATTCTTCGAACGTGGAGCTGAGTTCGTCGAACGCTGAGACTGGGAGGTTCATCGAACGCTGAGACTTGGTAAACTGCTGAGACTTGGTCAACCGCTGAGATGAGGCTCATCAACCGCTGAGATGAGCTTCCGTTGACCGCTAAGAGCATTTCGTCGAACGCAGAGAGGAGTTCGTCGAATGCAAAATGAGGTCGTCGAACGCAGAACCTTGGCAAGTTCGTCGAACGCAGGAGCATGTCGTTCATCGAACGCAGGATGGAGTTCGTTGAACGCAGTATGGAGTTCGTCGAACGCAGAAAACTTTTCTTTTCCTTAGTTCTAACAGCCTAAAACCTTGACCCTTAAGACTATACATTGGGGTCAACTTAGTCCTAATAAACAGATAGTGATCCTAGCCCAAATCAGCAATAGGTTTGTTCCAACAATCTCCCCCTATTGGGGTTAGGACACTATTTGACAAAAATTGAATAATAAAACAAATAACAAAACAACAGAGCATGTATATCTCATAGATTTTTAATATTTCAGCAGATATATAAAATATGATACTCTGAGTTTTGAAATTTTTACATTGAAAACAAAACTATTAAAAACAAATAAATAGAACCTTTCTTTCTCTGAATTCTGACATTGCCTTCAGCTTTCTGAATTTGGTTGTCTGAACTGTATCTTTATAATCTGAACTGTATCTGCTATTTTTCAGCTTTCTGAATTTGTTGATCTGAACTGAATCTGCTCTATCTGAATCTGAAACAAAACTAAAAAGCATTTCCTCTTGAGACTTGAGCATCTTCATAAAACAACTCCCCCTATAATAAAGGAGTTTCTTCAAAATAACTCCCCCTGTCAAAAGGAAAGTATCTCCCCCTAACAAAAAAGGAGCTTCTTCAGCTTTCTCCCCCTGCCTAGTTCATAGAACATCTCCCCCTGAGCAAAAACTGCATCATATGGAGCTTCTTCATAGAACTTCTCCCCCTGCCTAGTTTCAGGAAGGCCTGAAGCTAGGCCGTTAGAAGAAGGGACATATGAGGAGGTAGGGAAGGATGCAATCTTTATATTGCTATTGTTCCTGCAAAATAAAATAGAGATCAAGTGCAAAGGAACTGGAAAGAGAAGCAGTTTCTGTAGGCATTCAGTTAAAATGAAATAAAAGATTTGATTATAATGAAAGGTTCAGAAACAAAAGCTTCATCAAAACTGCGTTCGACGAAAACTAAATTTTCGTCGATCTCGGTTCGACGATCTTGATGACTTCGTCGATCTCCATTCGACGAACGGCTAGATTTCGCCGAGCTCAGTTTGATGAAGAGATGGGATAAGTAGAAAATTTAATTTTTAGCAGATTGAATCTCCATCTATCATACCTAGCTGATTTATAAAGAAGATGTGTTTCTTTTCATCCAAGGGTTTGGTGAAAATATCAGCCCTTTGCAAATCAGTAGAGATGAATTGTAGGCAAATTTTATTTTTATCCACATTATCTCTAATAAAGTGGTGCCTAATTTCTATGTGTTTAGTCATACTATGGAGAACTGGATTTTGTGCTATAGATATTGCACTAGTATTGTCACAAAATATAATTGAATTATTTAGATTGATACTGTAACATCCCTCAAACAACTAGACCCCTAAGTTGGTTTTTTCATGACTAGGTCATGACAAAACCATAGGAAGAGCTCAAGACCTTGTGAACATAGGTGAGAAGGAGAAAACCCAAGTGGTCTGCAAATAGCAATTTTCAGATACCATGCCTAGGGTTAGACTTTAGGGACCCACCTTGAACCTTGACCCCTCAATATCATCCCTAACCCATTTGAGGTCTCCTTGAAGCACCAGTGACCCATTGGGGCCAACCTAAGAGGCCAATTTGACTAAAATCAACATTTACCCTAAATTGGTCAAACTAGCTCAATTAAGATCAATTGGCCCCCACCATGCCAAATTGACCATGCCCCTACCCTTGTATGGGTACTAGGATCCTAATGGACCAAAAAGCCCCATCATGGGGCCTCCAATTTTACCAAATTGCCTTAAACCCTAAATTGGTCAAAGTGCCCTAATAAGGGACAATTCACCCTCACCTTGTCAAATTGACCCTACCTAGACCTTCCTAACCTTTAAGGGAAGTCAATGGAGCCCAAGCCACTCTTTGGGGTCAACCCAATTGGTCAATTTGACAAAAGTCAAACTCAAGCTTAATTTAGGTCAACATACCCCAATTTAACCTAATCTAGCCCAATCCACTTGGGCTAGACCCAATTAAGGTGGTACACCATCTGGTGGGCCTGGTAATTACTGAAAGTACCACTTAATTGCTATAATTGTTGAGTAGGAGAGAGAATAGGAAGGTTTCTCCCAAATCGGAGAGAGAGGAAAGAGCATTTATGGTGATTATAAGCTATTGATCTTTCAAATCCCTCCCAATTGATGTGCTTTCATTCCCCCTTCAGTTACAATCGAATTTCTGGAGTTTTCCATGGCCAAGGGGGCTGTTTCAGAGAAAATATAGCTGTAACCGAAATCTTGATAATGGCCATTAATGGCTTTTGGAGATAAAGCCATCCTAGCCGAATGAAACTCCTCCCATTTCCTGCAGTGCTCAGAGAGGAAGAGATCCCCCATTTTCCCAGTGAGTTTCGTGCAGAGAAATCCTAGATCGTCATGGCACCAAAAGCTCCAGCGCCGTCAATGGCAACTCGCCGGAATTCACGCCGCCAAGCCCCTGCTCAGGTCCGATCCTCTTCTCCTCCCTTATTGCTAGATCTCTTCATTTTTCGGGGCTTGATCCGTGCACAATAGGGCTCGGATTGTGTTTACGAAAGGGTGCGTTACGTACCCATTTTTCCTCCCTCTAAAATCAGATCCGACCACCTCCGGCCGTCCAACCACCCCTATCGCCGGCCACAACCTCAACGGAGGTGGTGGTGGCATTGGCCGGCCGGAAAGAGGCGTAGGTGGCCAGGAAATCACCCCGCAAAGAGGCCCAGGACGGGCTGTCGTGAGCCGTCCAACGATCGGGGATGATGACGGAGAACCGTCGGATCTATTTATTAATGTTTATGATTATATCATTTAATTCGTCGAACGCTGCAAGAATTTCGTCGAACGAATAATTCGTCGAACAGGAGTTGGTCTGCTTTAGTCGAGCGCTGTTATTAAGTATATTAGTCGAATGAATTAACGTTCGTCGAACGCAGTTTGCTCTGCTTTCGTCGAGCGCAGTTTAAATTTCGTCGAACAGGGAAACAGTTATATAATTAATTGTTTATATGATTTATGTCATATATTTTGTTGTACTTGGATTTAATTATTAAAAATACTTAGGCCCCTCTACAGAAAAAGTGGTCAACACCAAAGTTGTAGCCCTTATGGTCTACTTTATTTTATAATTAATTTCACCCCAAAAGGAGTTCTGTAGCTCCCTTTAGGTCCATTTTAGTGGGGCTGGTCCCTAGTGTAGGACAGCCACCAATTCTTGAATAACTTTTGATTGGAAATGATATGGACTTGAGATTTGAAACATAGTCTACTTATAACTACACACATTTTATATCCAAAGATGCGATTTTTAGGAGAACCTTTTTCTAAGATTTTTGAAATAATTTCATAAATCATCTAACAATTAATTAGTGGGTTAAATGACCTCCAATGCCCTCCAAATTTTGGTGGGTGCTCCTTAGGGTTACTGTATGACCTTGGTAAAATTATCAGCCCAATTGGGAATGTTTTGTTTGAGTATTTTGTAAACCCAAGTTAGGAAAAATAGGGTCAAGGTTAGGGTATGGTGTTTACCTTGGGGTATGGTGGTCAAAACTCATCACAATGAAGTGAAACCTTGTTAACTTGTTTAGGATCGCCTAAGACACCTCCATGAGAGATATGGGGTGGTGTGGAGGTGGTTAAGCCCTAGAATGCTAGTTTTATTCCTAGGTGTGCATTTAGAGCCTTGTGAAGGCCAAGTGGTCAAAATTCCCTGGTTGGTTATGAAACTTGGTGGATAGATTCATAGAGTGTAAATAGGCACTGGGTAATTTTATAAGGATTTTAGGAGCCAATATTCCCTTTGATTTAAGACTTAACCCCTTTAGGGAAATTTCTTATAAGGAACATTTACATGCTTAAAATGTCTTGGATGATGATGAGACTGTGGTTGTGCCCTTATAATCATAATTTAGACCTCTGGTAATTTTTGTGAATTTTATTAAATAATTTAATCAGTACTTCTTTCACAAGGCACTTGTTTTGATTTAAACTTAAGAAAAATATTTGAGGGTCCAAAACTCTTTGTAAAATTGTGACAATTGGTGATAGGCACTTTCTGAACATCAGGAACCTCTTTAAATGTTTATAGAATTTTGGAAGACTTAAATCAGTAGGCTACTTCACAGTTCATTGAATTTGAGGTTTTCTTAATTTATTTATTTTAGTGAGAAAATGATTTTCTTAAATCCGGAAACTTAGTCAATAGCCTTTTCTAGTAAATATAAGAGCTTTGTATTTTTCCCATAATTTTAGTGTTGATCTTGTTGGTGGTCCCTTCATAAAACTATGATTTTGGATAGATGATAAATAATTAAATTAGAGGAGAATTTCTTACTGTAAAAATATGATATGATGTTTCTGATGTTATTTAGTCACCATAGATTTATCATAATTTTTGGAGAGTCATATCTTAAGATTTAATTACACTTCATGTTCATTTTCATACTTGGCAGATGTTTGGAGAAATTAAAATAAATATTAATTAATTAGGGAAAATTATGATTCTCTGGAATTAGTCTTATAACATCATGATAGACCTCCAGTAAATAGCTTGGGTCAGTTGGATGAATATTTTGAGTACCTCTAGTTGTGAGCTTCATATAGTTAGTTTGGTCTGCGTATAGTAAAACTGTGAAACTTAGATTTTTAGTGACCTACAAGGTGAAAATGGTGTGCAGATGGTGCACATGGGTTGATCAGATAGTTAGGAGTCCACTCCAAGAAGTGTATGTGGGGAAAGTGTACTTGGTGGGTTAAGAGTAAGGTTGTCCTGGGGATCGACGAAAGATCGTCTTTCCCCTGGTGTGTCTTAAAGCACTTAGGTCTAACTCAAGTGAAACGGTAGAAGGGAATTCTTAAGGGTAGATACCAATAATAGTAAGTATCGTGAGAAAGGGAATTTTGGGGTGTCAACCCATTACAGTTCCTAGTACGGTAGCGAGCCCCTTATAGGGTAACCCTCGGGAAGTCCAAGATTAACCATAAGTCGTAGGAGTATAGAAGATGCTCAAGACTAAAAAATAACACATTCACTCACACTCCGTTGTCATGGGAGTTTGGTTGGTTTGGTACCCCGAGTTGTAGGCTCGGTGGTGGTTGGTGCGGATTGTTGATCCGGAGAGTTTGTGACTCAGTTTGGTTCTTGGTTGGGGCAAGTTAAGCCCAGGTGGTTTATGTTGGAGTTTGTAGATAGATAGTAGAACATGTTGCATGTACACAAGGTGGTGGGTCCTTAGTGTTGGCGGTCGTTGCACCGACGTTGATACTCGGGCTCGGCAAGTGTAGAATTTGCACTAAGCCATAAAAGTCTGGTGGTCCAGCCAGTAAGAGTACGCAGATGCTCCGCGGTTTTGCGTTGAGGCGTACGATAGGTCTAGGTTAGGTAGTGCATATACCAACCTAGAGGTGGGTGAGGCCCAACCCACCGCTTTCGTTTGCCACTACGAGAGTATCCTGGGAGCCTTGCTAGCTCCAAAAAGGGGAAACTAAAGGTCTGTACGCAAAGAGTCAAAGTGGGTGAGTTGCACTTGTATGAACATAACATAACTACATACCTTGCATGTCATAGCATAAACATTGCATTTCAACTTTTACCCCTATCGTATAAGTTGGTTATGGGACTTCTTATACGATAGGCCTTGCTAAACGACCCTTGGTCTATAGGTTTGTGTGGGCATTCCTATAAATCAATGGTTACTTTTCTATTACTATTGTCTTTACTTACTGCACTTGACTTACTCTTTACCTGCTCTTACTATGCTTTATTACCTGTTTCGTTTATGTATATATACTTGAGTAGTGGTAGAACTCTTCCTGTAGAATATACCCTATCATCTGCTTTTGTTATTACCCCTTGTTTGTCCTCCGCTTCATCCTTCCCGCTCGGTGCCTAGGAGTCACCGGGGGAGGGGTGGGGGATTGGCTTAGTCTTTTTGACTAACGGTCGGTGGACCTTATCATCTTAGGAGACCGCGGCGACGGAGCAGCACTAGAGGCCGGTGCAGATGGAGGTGGGGCAGTCTAGCACGGGAGCACCGATGACAGGATCTGTGAGTGGCTATTAGTTCTAGTTAGTTTGCTTCTGCGAGTGAATTTGTAGTGAGGCTTGATGTATCGGTCAGGAGCCCTTGTTATCTCTTTCCTTATTTCAGTTATATTTATGTGGACATCTCTTCGTGGATGTATTACTTTTCTATGTGATGTGGACTTGACTTTCTTTTAGCTTATATTTCTTTGCTTCATCGTGATCGATTTGGCCGGCAGTATCGGCGTTTTGTAGTGGCGACCTTCCCAAGCGAGGGTGTCACCACAAAGCGGCAGTTCTGGGCCTAAGACCCGGTTGTTTAAAAAAAATGGGGTCTTACAGATACCATAGTCTAGGAGCTGATTTTATATCCACAACATTTGTGAGAAGCAACTGCCTGCAGCTATGTATTCAGCTTCAGCTGTTGATGTAGACACAGATGTTTATTTCTTACAAAACCAAGATACAAGCTTATCACCAAGAAACTGACAAGTTCCTGATGTGCTTTTCCTGTCTACTCTGCATCCAGCATAATCAGAATCTGAGAATACAGTTAATTCAAATTCTGAAGCTGTTGGATACCAGAGTCCTAGATTTGGACAACACTTTATATATCTCAAAATTCTTTTTAATAAAATTTGGTGAGATTCTTTGGGGTTAACTTGGAACCTAGCACAAATACAGGTAGCAAACATTATATTAGGCCTACTTGCTATTAAATAAAGTAATGAGCCAACAATTGCTCTATATACTTTCTGATCAATAGGTTTCCCTGATTCATCATTATCAACAACAGCATTTGAGGGCATGGGTGTTTTCATGGTGGAAGCATCAAACATACCAAACCTTTTCACTAATTCCTTAGCATACTTGGATTATGATATGAATATGTCATTGGGAGTTTGCTTCACTTGAAGACCAAGGAAGTATGATAACTCACCCATACTACTCATTTCAAATTTAGATTGCATCAGGTTAGAAAACCTTTTGCATAGATTTGAATCAGTAGAGCCGAAAATAATATCATCTGCATATATTTGAACTAGTAAAGTTTGATTTTTATGTATCCTTAAAAATATGGTTTTATCAACTATGCCTCTACAGAAATTTTTCTCCAAAAGAAAATTAGCTAAGGTCTCATACCATGCTCTGGGAGCTTGCTTGAGACCATAGAGAGCTTTATTAAGCTTAAATACATAAGAGGAGTGAGTTGGAGAGATAAAACCTGGTGGTTGTTCCTCATAGACTTCTTCTTTGATGTCTCCATTCAAGAATGCACTCTTCACGTCCATCTGATATACTTTGAATTTCTTTAATGCAGCAAAGGCCAGAAAAATTCTGATAGCTTCAAGTCTTGCAACAGGAGCAAAGGTCTGATCATAGTCAATTCCTTCTTCCTGTGAATATCCTTGGGCTACCAATCTTGCTTTGTTTCTTACTATGTTGCTTTGATCATCTAGCTTGTTCCTGAAGACCCACTTGGTGCCAATAACTGGATGACCTTTTGGTCTTGGAACCAAATCCCATACCTTGTTCCTTTCAAATTGATTGAGCTCCTCTTGCATTGCAAGAATCCAATTTGGATCTTGTTCTGCATCTTTTATGGATTGAGGTTCAATCTGGGATAGGAAACAAGTGTGCATCTGATTTTGGTGTAGTTGATGCCTTGTTTGAACTCCTGCTGAAATATCTCCAATGATTTGGGATATTGGATGATCTCTAACTGTGAAGTGATCAACAGTTGGAGTTGGTTCAACAATAGTTTCTTCTTGAGGGACTTGTTCAGCTGTCACTTGATTTGAGTTGTCAGCAAGATCTGGATTATCCTCTTCTTCACTGTCTTCAATTATTTCATTTGATGGAAGTAGTGATTCTTCATTCTGTAGATTCAATCCATTAAGCTCTTCACATAGAGCTGGTACCTACAAAGTATGTTTAGTAGAGGTGGTGTTTCTCTCCTCAATTAACATGTTAGTCTCATCAAAAGATACATGCATGGACTCTTCTATCTTAAGAGTAGATTTGTTGTAAACTTTGTATGCTTTACTAGAAAGAGAATATCCAAGGAATATGCCTTCAGCAGCTTTTGCTTCAAACCTTCTTAGATACTTCTTGTCATTGTTATGCACATAGCATTTACAGCCAAATATCTTAAAATAGTTAACATTAGGATTTTTATTCTTAAGTAATTCATAGGGAGTTTTACCCTTAAGCTTATGTATCAGGCTTCTGTTCAACACATAATTAGCTGTGTTCACTGCCTCTGCCCAAAAAGAGAGTGGCAAGTTTGCATCAGCAAGCAATGTAGTTGTTGATTCAATTAGGGTTCTATTTTTCCTTTCAGTTACCACATTTTGTTGAGGAGTTCTAGGAGCAGAGAAACATTGCATGATCCCTTCTTTTCCACAGAATTCTCTCATCAGAAGAGATTCAAACTCAGTGCCACGATCACTTCTGATCAATGCAACTAGAGTTGAGTACTCAATCTTGATGGACCTGAGAAAGTCTGTCAGAACAGTGAAGGTGCCAAACTTGTTCCTAAGAAAGAACACTCAAGTGAATCTTGAGAAGTCATCTACAATAACTAAAGAATAATGCTTCCCTCCTAGACTTTGTATTGCAGTAGGTCCAAAAAGGTCCAAGTGCAGTAAGTACAAAATCCTAGGTGAATCACTCTTGGATAAAGATTTAAAACTACTTCTAGTCTGCTTACCTAATTGACAAGCCCTGCAGAGTCCTTCCTTCTTGTATGAACCAGAAGGCAGTCCTCTAACAAGATTGTCCTTAGAAAGCTTAGATATAGTTCTAAGGTTAATATGTCCTAGCCTTTTATGCCATAATTCATTTGTTTTACTTATAGAATTGAATAAGCAAATATCTGAGTTGGCAGAGTCAAAATTGACTAAATAAATATTTCCATGTCTAATACCAGATATTACATTTATGTTTTTATTATTGGTAATAAGACATAAGGAATGGTTAAAGGTTACCTGATAACCTTCATCACATAACTGGCTTATGTTGATGAGGTTGTGCTTCATACCCTTGACATAAGCTACCTCCTTGAAGGTGACTGCTCCAACTTTGATCTGTCCATAGCCTTTGGTTTGTCCACAGTTGGAGTCTCCAAAGATCACTTTGGGTCCAAGCTTTGCCTTATAGTTGCTCAGGTTGGCCTTGTTTCCTGTCATGTGCTTTGAACATCCACTATCCAAATACCATTATTCTCTTAATTTTGGATAGCCCTGTACCTGATCAGCATCATTGTCAGACTCTGATTCATCTGAGTTTTTTGTTGAGGCATTGATAGCCATCATGCAGAAGTTCCTTTCTTCTTCATCATCACTGGAGCTGGATGATGATGCATATTCTGACTCATTGTTTGAGTCATATATTGCCATCAAACATTGGTCCTTGTCAATTGATTTTTCTTCATCTTCAGATGAGCTGGATGAAGACTATGATTCTATTTCACTCCAAGTTTCATCTACAAATCTTCTTCCCTTATGCTTGTGTTTGTGGGAGGAAGACTTGCTGGAGTGCCTCTTTTCTTCTTTGTCTTTTCTCTTTTCCTTCTTTTGATTCTTTGGACACTCAGGCAGAATGTGTCCAGGTTTCCTGCAGCCAAAACAGATAATTTCTTTAGAACTTGATTTGTCATACCTTGGCTTTTCTTTGGATCTTGAATCCTTCTTTCTGAAATCTTTTCTAGCCATCTTATAGAACCTTTTGGCTAGAAGGCTCATGAACTCCACTTCTCCTGGATCTTTTTCTTCTTCTTCAGAAGCTTGGAAAGCTATAGTTCTCTCCTTCTTGGATGCTGGAGATGAGACAGATTGTTCAGCTTCTCTGGATTTGATAAGCGGCTCATAGGATTTGAGTTTGCCTAACAAGCTCTCAGTGGAGATCTCATTAAGGCTTCTGGCTTCCTTGAGTGGCCAGATCCTAGAGTCCCATGTGCTGGGGAAGCACATTAGGATCTTATCATTGACCTCAGTGATGGAGATCACTTTGTCCAAGGTCTTCAGCTCATTGATTATGAGGCTGAGCCTGTTGTACATATCAGCAACTGTCTCAGATTCTCCTTTCTTGAAATTTTCATACTGGGAGATTAGGTGAGATCTTCTATCTTTTCTTTCATCTGCTGATCCTTCAACCATATTGTTGAGTGACATCCAGATTTCCCTTGCTGAAGTGCATTCCATAACTTCTTGGAAAATGTCATCAGACATTGTTAGTGCCTAAATATTCATAGCTTTGGCATCAGCACTTCTCTGCTTCTTTTGAGCATCTGTCCACTCAGGTGGTGGAACAACATTGTTGTTAGTTGTGGTTTCAGTACTTATTGTTGTTGTAGGTGTAGGAGGTCCTATCAAAATAACATTAAAAATATCCTCATCAATAGAATTCATGTACAATCTGATCCTTGCTTTCCATAGTGCAAACTTATTTAGATTGCACATAGGAGGTCTTGTGCTTGAATATTCTTTATTTTGTGCCAAGAGTTCTTAAACAAAAGAAAACTCTAAAATAAATTTATGATCTAATTGATCTTTTTGATTCAGGTGTTAGCCTGTAAAGAATCAACCAATCTCTGATACCAATTGAAAGTGAGGTTAGATCTTAGATTTACTCTAGAGGGGGGGTGATAGAGTATTAAAAAGTTTTTCACTTATTTTTATAGCGGAATTAAAATAGTGATACTTATATGTGTATTGAGTGAGTTATAAAAACAAACACAAAGAGAGCACACAGCACAATACAGAAAAATAAACAAGAACACAGAGGACACAAGGATTTTATAGTAGTTCCCCAATAAACATGGGTACGTCTACTCTTCTACCACCCTTGGTAGGATTCCACTAGGTTTTTGATCAGGTGCCCTATCACCAATGGATTTTTGATCAAGTGTCCAAAACACCAAGGAGCTTTTGATCAGGTGCTCTAACCAAACTACAGGTTTTTGATCAGGTGCCCTGCCACCAAGGGGTTAACTTTTGAAGGGAGTTATAACCCTGTAAAAGAGGGGATAAAGAGGGTTTAGATGTTCTTCTCTGTCAATAATCTGAGAGAAGACTCTAGTGGAATGTTGTTGTAAAGCTCCTCTGTCTGATTGAAATTTGTTGACAGCTTGAGGATGGAGCTTTCACTTGAAAGAGATTTCTTATATCTTCCTGATAGCTGATGAATCTGAGAGACAAAATGTTTCTCAAATTGTTTGTTGCTCTTTAAAGATCTGAACTTGCAGCAGAGACTGAGATATTGATCTTGATGATGTTCTCAGTGAATGAGGGTGCTGCTTGAAGAAGATGAAGATGATCTGTTAGTCTTTTCTTTCTTCTTCTTGTATTTCTCTCGACTGTATTCCTCTTCTTCTTTTCTTTTTCCTGTACAGTTAGTCTGTAATGTGTTCTGTAATAATGTCGT
This sequence comes from Dactylorhiza incarnata, assembly GCA_033032865.1. NCBI lineage: Eukaryota > Viridiplantae > Streptophyta > Magnoliopsida > Asparagales > Orchidaceae > Dactylorhiza > Dactylorhiza incarnata. The sequence continues at coordinate 13,778,757 of JAWHQI010000015.1, forward strand.
GAAAACTGTATATCTTCTTCCTTATTTTGTTTTTAAATCTCTGACAGATTTGAAATTCAAATCCCTTAGTTTAAGGAATAAAATAATCTAGAGGATTATTTCTTGGAACTGCAAGCAAGACTTTAATTCATTTTCCTTTTTAATTAATGTATCCTTTTCTGCCAAACGGCTATTTTCTCGGGAAGAGAATGGAAAGAAATAAATAAAAAGGAAGGATATAATCCTTGACTTATCTGGAATAAATATAGCCGTTGCTGATAAAAGATCTGAGTTTAGAGAATAATATAACGGATCTTCTGAAATAAATCTGCTGTAGAGAAATTTTCGTCGATCTGAACAAATTTCTTCGAATGCAATGTGGAGTTCGTTGATCTCAAGTTGGAGGTCGTCGAACTGAAAGATAATATCTGATAAGCTAGCTGGAATATTTAATTCATCGAGCTGAGAAGAACTTTCGTCGTTCTAAACATCTAATACTTATTCTTCGAATGCAGAGCTGAGTTCGTCGAACGCTGAGACTGGGAGGTTCGTCGAACGCTGAGACTTGGTCAACCGCTGAGACTTGGTCAACCGCTGAGACGAGGTCAACCGCTGAGACGAGGTCAACCGCTGAGACGAGGTTCATCAACCGCTGAGACGAGTTTTCGTCGACCGCTGAGAGCATTTCGTCGAATGCAGAGAGGAGTTCGTCGAATGCAGAATGAGGTCGTCGAACGTAGAACCTTGGCAAGTTCGTCGAACGCAGGAGCATGTTGTTTGTCGATCGCAGGATGGAGTTCGTTAAATGCAGTATGAAGTTCGTCGAACGCAGAAAACTTTTCTTTTGCTTAGTTCTAACAGCCTAAAACCTTGACCCTTAAGACTATACATTGGGGTCAACTTAGTCCTAATAAATAGATAGTGATCCTATCCCAAATCAGTAATAGGGTTGTTCCAACATATTAGACATTTTGGTGTGTTATTAGCCATCCGGATTGATGAACTTATCATCTCAATCTTGGATGGTTGGATCTATTTTGTAACTCCTATATATATGAGTGTTTTAAGAGAATGAAAGAAGTTTTTTGAAACCCTAAAAAAGCAGCCCTCTCTCCTTGAGGTTTTCGGCCATGGGCTTGTGAGAAGCCCCCCCCCCCCCCCCCTGCTTCCTTCTTCTCCAAATTTCGGCCTCCCCTCTTGTGGAGATTCGGACGTGGTTTCTTGGTGCGTCTCCAAGGAAGAAGGACAACAACTCCCCTCGGTGCGATGCTGGAGGACCATTCGGTGCGACACCGGTGGAAGTCTTGGAGAGAGTGATTCTCCCACTAGTTATCAAGTGTGCTTTCCTCAAACAGTTGGGTAAAATCTTCCCCATCTTCTAGTGATTCTTTCTTTAGATTTGTGGAGGTTGAACCATCGTGTTCTCCGCGGCTTTAAATCGCTATCGCTTTCAAATCTCTGAATAAAGTTGTTGTTTTCCGAGTTTCTATTTCCGGATCGGGTAGGTTCACTTTGCTAGAGCAGATTTTGGCCTATAGCCTTGATCTTGCTCTCAAAAAGGATTGGCAACCTTTGCGTTAATTTTGGGAACATGTTGACTCATTTCTGATGGATTAAAAAAAATCTGGAGGTTCCCATTTTTAGTTGGATCCCGAAAATATTTTTCTGCCAAAAAAATTAATTTTTATCCGGCACTAAAAAATTCACTCATCATATTTTGTCCAAAACCTGCATGCGCACAAGACTAGGAACGGAGTATAGTACACCATCATGACCTAGGATGGCTGTGAATGAGCATGGGGATCCCAACGCTGAGGCCATAGAGGGCCTACGTAACGACATGACTGATCTTAGGACCATGTTAGCACAAATCCTACTGAATCAAGGAGGGCCGCCACCACCACCCGTTAATGTTGGGCAGCCCAACGGCACCAACAGATCCATGATTCGGATTCTGATAGGAACTCCCCGAGTGCCTCCTTGAGAACACCGCCCTGAGCGTGGCTTCGATATCACTATGGCCATTAAGATTAATGCCCCCACTTATGATGGCTTTGGAGATCCCCAGATCTTCCTTAACTGGGTAGTGGACATGGAATGCTACTATGAATGGCACAACCTTACGGACCCTCAAGAGGTCTAAGTTGCCAGGATGAAGTTAACGGGTCGCGCGAAAACTTTTTGGCTCAACGAGGAGCAGAGATTAGGAACTGGGCACGGAGTCCCACTTATAGGTTGGTTGGTGATGAAGAATTTGCTATCTGATCAGTGCATCCCCACGTACCACCAGACACAGATGTTCGATGAGCTTGCCACTCAGTGGCAGGGCTCAAATTCAGTAGCTGAATATATGGGAGAGATGATGGACCGCATGGTGCGTTGTGATCTTAGGGAGATTCCTGAGGTCACCTTATCTAGGTTTCGTAAGGGACTTCACCCCGATATTCAAAGGAAGCTCTTGCGCTATGGTCACATGTATGAACTTGACCACGGAACCACACCCGACCCCATATCAGGTAGCTTGGATCAGCAAGATCACCGTCCCGGTCACCAAGCGATGCCTGGTGCCCCTCTCATTCAAATCCTATACTGATGAGGTTTGGTGTGATGTCCTACCGATGGACGCTTGCCATGTGTTATTAGGCCGCCCTTGGCTCTACGACTGTGATGTGATGCACTTTGGTAGGGCCAATACATATGAATTTAAGTTCAATGGCAAAAACATCACCTTGAGGCCGACCCTCTCGAAGGAGCCGGTAGTTATGGCAGCGGAGAGGAGGGCGTTGAGTCTAGTTGATAGGAAGGAGTTTGTGAAGGATCCATTTCTTGATGGTATGATGTACGCCCTAGTTCTTATGAGTGTGAAGACTGATTCAGGAGTGTTGGATGACATACCTAGAGAGCTACGGGTGTTGTTGGAAGAATATAAGGACTTTTACCCGGATGAGCTGCCCTCAAATTTACCACCGCTTAGGGATATTCAGCATGCGATAGACCTTATCCCCGATTCATCCCTCCCCAACCAGCCCCATTATAGACTTCATCCCGCTGCCCATAAGGAGTTACAGATCCAGATTGAGGACCTATTGAAGAAGGGGTTCATTCGGACTAGTATGAGTCCATGTGTTGTTCCAGCCCTGCTTTCCCCCAAGAAGGATGGAACCTGGCGGATGTGTGTAGATAGTCGTGCTATCAATAAGATTACTATCAAGTATTGGTTTCTTGTCCCACGATTAGATGACCTCTTAGATGTCTTATCTGGCGTCACTATCTTTTCGAAGTTAGATTTACGGAGTGGCTCTCACCAGATTCGGATCCATGAGGGAGATGAGTGGAAGACTGCGTTTAAGTCCAAGGATGGACTATATGAGTGGCTTGTGATGCCCTTTGGGTTATCCAATGCCCCCAGCACCTTCTCCTGGATGATGACTCATATCTTCCAGCCTTATATGGGGAAATTTGTGGTAGTTTATTTCGATGACATCTTAGTCTATAGCACCACCACTGCTGAGCACATCTCCCACATGAGAGTGATTCTTTCCACCTTGAGGAAGGAAACATTATTCCTAAACTTTAAGAAGTGTACTTTCTATGTCCCCGAAGTAGAGTTCTTGGGTTATATAGTCGGTTCTGAGGGTATACGAGTTGACCCCGGAAAGGTTCAAGTGATAAGGGACTGGCCCGAACCGACTAGTCTACGAGAGGTGCGTAGTTTCCATGGATTAGCTACCTTCTATCGTCGTTTCATACGAGACTTTAGTAGCATTATGACACCTATTAGTGATTGCATGAAGAAGGGTGAGTTCTCATGGACGAAGTCCGCCACCTTTGCCTTCCAACATATTAAGGAGCTTATGACCGAGGCACCAGTATTACGTTTACCTGACTTCACCAAAGTCTTTGAGCTTACCTGTGATGCATATGAGGTGGGAATAGGAGGTGTCTTAAGTCAGGAAGGTCACCCGGTCAGTTATTTTAGTGAGAAGTTAGCGGGCGTCAAGTTAAATTATTCAAATTATGATAGGGAGTTCTATGCGGTTGTTAGGTGCTTGCATCATTGGAGGCACTATCTCCTCTCCAAAGAATTTGTGATCCTCTCCGATCATGATGCTTTGCGATTCATAAACGGTCAGTACAAAATCAGCCCGTGTCACGCTAAGTGGGTAGCCTTCTTGCAAGGATACACATTTAATCTTAAGCACCTTAAGGGTTCCGATAATCGAGTTGCCGATGCACTTTGTCACCTCACCCTATTGCTATCCACCATGCAAGTCCACGTTGTAGGGTTCGAGCGCATTAAGGACGAGTATGCCACATGCCCAGATTTTCAAGAGGTGTATTTATCCGCCCAGGACAGCTCTCCCGCGACTATTTCGGCCTTTACCCTTAGGGGCGGTTATCTCTTTAGGCACGAGAAGCTATGTATTCCGCGGTCCTCTCTACGGCTCCACATTATTTGGGAGTTACATAGCGGAGGCTTGGGTGGACATTTTGGGCGGGATAAGACCATTACTCTTGTTGTGGAGAAATTTTACTGGCCTAAACTTAAGGCGATGGTTAGGAGGGTATTGAGTAGTTGTCGTACATGTCAAGTCTCGAAAGGCACAAAATCTAATGTTGGATTATACACCCCTCTACCTATTCCTTCCATGTCATAGGAATACGTGAGCATGGATTTCGTATTAGGCCTTCCCCCCACCCTTCGACGTCACGATTCTATCCTCGTAGTTGTGGACAGGTTTTCCAAAATGGCATACTTTAACCCGTATAGCAAGACCAACGACGCATCTCACGTAGCGAAATTATATTTTAAAGAGGTCGTTAGCCATCGCGGAGTGCCGAAGACAATTGTGTCGGATAAGGATGTGAACTTCACTAGCTACTTTTGGAAGACCTTATGGATCTTAGTGGGGACAAAATTATTATTCTTCGCTGCATATCATCCGCAAACCGATGGGCAGACGGAAGTGGTCAATCGGAGCTTGGGGAACCTTCTTCGGTGTCTTGTGAGCGATCACAAGGGCACATGGGACCTACTTCTTCCCCATGCCCAATTGGCGTACAATAACTCTAAGAATAGGTCCACGAGTATGTCCCCTAATGAGATTGTTCACGGGTATAAGGCTCCGGTGCCCCTTGACTTGGTTCCATTACCACCTACATATAAAGCAAGTCAATTTGCACAATCCTTCACCCAACATATTCATGATTTGCATGCACATATCCGAGCAACCTTGACCTCCCAATACGAATCCTATCAAACACATGCTAATCAACATAGGAGAGCGTCACACTTTAAAGTTGGTGATCAAGTCTTAGTCCGCCTAGTTCCCTAGTGAATGCCAACCGGCACTGTTAAGAAGTTAGCGCCAAAGCGAGCCGGCCTTTTCCGGATTATAAAGAAACTAGGCGAAAACAATTTTATCATAGATTTGCCTGCTGATTGGGGTGTTTCACCCATTTTTAATGTCTCGGATTTATCGATGTTTGTTTTGCCTCCACAAGAGTTGATTTCTTTGTTGTCTCCTCCTTCCACTCAAATTTCTAAGAGGTTGGGGAGTGGTAGTACGGATGATCTCTCTCCTATGGTTTCCACAGGTTTAGCGTCGGATGGTAAGTTGCATTCTTTTCCTACTGCTGACATGTTTCCAAGGTTTCCCAAAACCTTTATTATACCTGACAGGATACTTGACGCTGAGCCACTTACTACTGACGATGGTACTACTCGCCGTTTTCTCATCCGTTGGCAAGATCGCCCTCCTTCCGACGACTCATGGGTACTCGACTCGGAGCTTCGACGTTTGGATGCTGCCCTTCTCCACCGCTATCTCCTAGACCACGCATCGGTGATACGTGAAGTTGAGCGGGGGATGATTGATGTTGTGGCATCTCCACCACCAAAGGATGATAAACCAGAACTGGATGTGCTGCAACATAAAGATTTCAGGCGGCATGACGACTCAATGGCCGCTAACGGAAAGCATTGTTACAACCTCCATCCGCGGTGCGCAAAGCTTATTTAAGATCTCTCAATAGCATATTTCTAAGTTTCTAATTATTTCTTTTAAATGCGAGACTTGTAATATTTTATTTTTATGCTTTTTATTTTTGGTGTGCTATTAGACATTTTGGTGTGTTATTGCCATCCGGATTGATGAACTTTTCATCTCAATCTTAGATGGTTGGATCTATTTTGTAACTCCTATATATAGGAGTGTTTTAAGAGAATGAAAGAAGTTTTTGAAACCCTAAAAAAGCAGCCCTCTCTCCTTGAGGTTTTCGGCCATGGGCTTGTGAGAAGCCCCCCCCCCCCCCTGCCTCCTTCTTCTCCAAATTTCGGCCTCCCCTCTTGTGGAGATTCGGGCGTGGTTTCTTAGTGCGACTCCAAGGAAGAAGGACAGCAACTCCCCTCGGTGCGACGCCAGAGTACCATTCAGTGCGACGTCAGTGGAAGTCGTGGAGAGAGTGATTCTCCCACTAGTTATCAAGTGTGCTTTACTCAAACGGTTGGGTAAAATCTTCCCCATCTTCTAGTGATTCTTTCTTTAGATTTGTGGAGGTTGAACCATCGTGTTCTCCGCGGCTTTAAATCGATATCGCTTTCAAATATCTGAATAAAGTTGTTGTTTTCCGAGTTTCTATTTCCGGATCGGGTAGGTCCACTTTGCTTGAGCGGATTTTGGCCTATAGCCTTGATCTTGCTCTCAAAAAGGATTGTCAACCTTTGCGTTAATTTTGGGAACATGTTGACTCATTTCTAATCGTTGTTGTAGAGTCAACACTTCTCCGATTGGATTGGTATATGTGTGTGAGAGAATAGCATATTTGTGGGCGATAGATGCTTGTGTAGGTGCGGCCGATCAAGAGTGCGTTGTTAGGAGAAATAGAGTTTACTTGTGGTGGTCTCCTTAGCGACGTACGCTGCATCAAAGTGCGTGGAAGTAATCTTATTTGTGTTTTATTGTGCACGTTACTCTACATTTGTCTTGTATTTTTTTATTATAACATTTGTTTACTCTTTTCAAAATACACTTTGTGCACACCATTATCTTCCATAACACTTCTTCTCATGAGTATTGGATCCTAATGTTAAAGCTATCATACTTTTTATATCAAAAATGCACTAGATAACCTAGCATGTTTTCTACAATGTTTGGTGTGTTTTTGACTTTATGAATTAGAATTACATTGTAGTAGTTTCTCTTTCATGCTTGGTTACTTCATAATAATCTTTTCAAAGGAAAATTGGTACAAAAGCATCGTGTTCATTTTATGAATCATCATGTCTTACCAAAAGATATTTGTTGTAATTTTTATAAGTCTTCCGCTTCATTACGTTTACCTTGTGTTCTTTTCATGCTTATCTCAAGTTTTCAAACTCATTTTCTTACAAAAATGATAAACTTGCATGGTAAATGTCATCTCATTTTTTTTGAAAAAAAAAACTAAAAACTCTGATTTATTTCTATAACAATACTTATGCTAAAAACTCTGATCTATTTCTATGAAAATTATTCTAAAAACTCCTTATCATTTTCTTCTCTCTCAAAGCTCGATCATGCCTTTATCAAAACTTTTTTCCTTACCCACTTTTGCTAATAACAAAAGGGGGAGATCTTCCATGATAAATAAAATCCGCTATCAAAATGAAAAACTAACTTGATTAATTAAAGATGATATCTTACATATTAGGGGAGCATTCATCTAGGGGAGAATGTATTTAAGGGGAACAATTCTAAATACTAAAATTGATAATTATCCTAAGTCATCACTCTCTCTCACACACACACAAGTAGGTTTCATCATGCTTATTTATTAATGCTCTGATTTATCATTAATGGATTTGTTATTATCAAAAGGGGGAGTTTTTTTTTTTTTTGAAATTTGCATTTGCATTAGAAATAAAAAAGCTACATCTATTACAAGATGCCATCCACATCGGATGTAAACAACTCCGCAAATTCAGCAGGAGTGTCGGCTATGCCAGTCCAAAAGAAGGAGGAAGAAACAACAAAACGGGCACAAAAATCTGCCACACGGTTAGCCTCGCGCGGCACGAACTGAAACCGAACCTATGCAAAGGCACTAAGGAAGGAGAAGTCATCGTCCCCCTCAGTCGTTGCCTGCCATTGTCCCTTCAACAGGCTTTTGGATCAGTTCTCAATCAAGTTGCGGCAGTCCCCTTCAAGAATAGCACCACGCCCATCAAACATGGTCGGAAGCATGAATCGCTGTAGAGCAAGAAGGGCCGCAAGCTCAACCCCTCCGGGATCCCAAAAGGGGGGAGTTTGTTGGAACATGGTCTTCCGCATCTCCTAGGTTTGAGAATAACAAATCCTATGTGTATTTGATCTTGTGTGTTTAAGTGTGCAGGAAATAAGGTCCATATAACTCAAGGATGACATAAGAAGGTTTTACCCAAAATTGGGCCAATAATTTCAACATTCCCACTAGCGTCGGCGGTAGCACCTAGCGCCCGACGCTAGCATTGATCAGCGCAATTTTGGAGCACATATGGAAGGCGCTAGCGCCTAGCGGTAGCGGATAGTGCAGGCGGTAGTGCGAAGCACAGAAGGCAAGAGAGAAATATTTCCTCAGATTGAAGATTCCCCCGCGCAGAATAATGCCTAATCCGGGATAGCGCCGACAGTAGCGCTAGCACAGGCGCTAGCGCTGAGGCTATAAATAAGACCCCTCTTCTCTCATTTTTGAGAGACATCAGAGAGAGAGATTGAGTGCTAGAATTCCAGAGGCTGATTTGGCCGAAGTTGATGTCCTACCAAAGCTCTGCGGATTTTTGAAGGAAAATCTCTTCACGCCGGATCCAAACGACGTCTGCTTCTACAATGCTTATTCTACAACGGATCTTCGTCTCCAACTTCAGAAGTTCTTCAAGAGGGAGTTTTTATTATTATCATTTCATATTTTTGTAAGCCGTTAGAGAATTCGCCTCGTGTTGGTGACTTGGTCTGGGTAGGACTTAAGGCGGAAATTCGCCTCGTGTTGGCGACTAGATCTAGGCTAGGTCTAGGGGGCTCAAGGACATATCTGGTGAAGGGTTGGCTAGAGAGGATTGAGGCCGAATCCGAGGAAGGATGGGCTAGGGCTACCGGTTCGTGGGGATATGAGTCGGGATAGAAAACGAAAAATGGTTTTTATTATTCGCCTCAAATTTCTAGCGTTATAAAAATCCAGTTTTTGTAATCAATTTTAGTAATAGTAATCATGTCTCTCTTTGTGTAATAAAATTGATTTTGTTCTTCGTGTATCTAAATTGTTTATTATCATCTCCTTCATCATAAAACAATTTAGATCTTTATTAAAACTACTATTTTAATCCCTTATTATTTCAAGTATCTCAAAATATAAGAAAAAGTTTAAAACCCTTATTCACCCCCCCCCCCCCCTCTAAGGGCGCCTACCGGTCCAACAGAAACAATAGGACCCCAGGCGCTACGGCAGGAAGGTCCCACCACGTACCCGGAAGCTCAAAAGATACTTCCCCTCCACAACCAAAGATGGCCGAGTAGGGTACGAGGAAAGGCACCGACTTAACGAGTATCAAGAGTGACGGCCAAGGATGACTTGTCTGAGAATTCAAAAGTTGGGTTCCAAAAGCTCAAGTTCAGGTGTCAATCCAAGTACCCGTGGGGTCCTATTTATAGGAAAACCAAAAAGGGGGGGGGGTCTTATTTATACTCCACCCAGCTCGGTGACCAGGCAACCTTGAGGCGACCTCGCCTGGAAATAGACGAGTATCTCATATGGTCGCCCGCTCTAGGCGAGTATCAGGGCTACTCGTGCGAGTTTGCCCATACTCGCTCAGGCCTTCTTCTGCTCCTGCTTGCTGAGCTGTCTTGAGTTTTTGACTTTTGGCTTCTATTTTGACCTTTGACTTTGACTTCTGCCTATGTTGCTTTGAATGGGCCCCACTCTCAGAGAATAAGGGTTGTACACTCGTAGACAGCAATGTTGTTGGTCGCTGGGATCTTCAACCTGAGGTCGTACTCTAAAGTGATGCCCTCCAGACTGATTAGGAGCAGTCCTGCTCCAGCTCCTTCGGCCGTAGAATCCCTGTCGACATAGAGAGTCCAACAAGCGACAGAGATATCTTTAACAGGGGCGGTCTCTGGAGGTAGAGTGTTCTCTACGATGAAATCGGCGAGCACTTGGGATTTGATGTCCGGTCATGGTAGGAATTGGATGTCGAACTCGCCCAGTTCGACTGCCCACTTTACTAGTCTCCCAGATACTTCTGGCTTCTGGAGAATGGCCTGTAACGGTAGCTGAGTCAACACCTTTATCGTACGGGATTGGAAGTAGGGTCAAAGCTTTCTTACCGAAGAGATGAGAGTGAATGTCGTCTTGTCGTCCATTGGGTATCTGGCTTCAACGTCGTTGAGGACCTTGCTGAGATAATAAACAGGCCGTTGGACTCCTCCTTCATCTTTTACTATACCGAGTTGACAGTCGTAGGGGATATTGCTAGGTAAAGGAACAAGACTTCTCCAAGGATAAGTTTTTACAAGAGTGGGGGAGAAGCTAGGTACTACTTGAGGTGTTCGATGGGCGTCTGACATTCGTCCGTCCACTATAACCCCGAGTGACGTGCCCCTCGAAGGATTTTGAAAAAGGGGAGATATTTATCTCCCGTCCGTGCCAGGAATCGTGAAAGAGCAGCAATCCTTCTATTTAAGCGTTGGACTGATAGAGAAATTTGTGTTCTCCAATCTATACTCGATTAAGGCAAGTGTACCTATCGAAATATAGCATAGGATATAAAATATATCAAGGTCGTATAATAACTCGGGGCAGACAACTACTATTACTCACAACGTTTCTATTATCCTACCGAACGATTGATTGAGTTTTTGGAGAATAAAAATAAACTAACTTAATTAAAAGAGAAATAAACAATTGAAAAAGAGTGCTCGATCGACGATTCACTTTGAAATAAAATAACGGAGAAATTTAGTTTAACATTTGCAAATTCATAAAGACCGTGACGGATCTGAAACTAAGAAATATTCTCGCTAGAGCAATAAGTCTCCTAACTTCTAGACGTTTTGACCGAAATCTCTTTACAAATCAAAAAGGACTAAAGTCGCATTATCGAAGTGACCCGCACTATTGGATTTGACTCCAATCCGGAGGATTTACGTCGTCCTATCTCTAAGGTTGCGTGCAACTCCTTCTTTCCTTGAGTGATCTTTCACATTCACGAGCCTCTCGGCTGCTCAAATATGAGATCGGAATCTACTACCGTATACTAGCAATACGGAGTCGATACGAAATAAATCAAGGTCGGATTGAAATAAAAAGTACAAATGCCAACATAAAATAAAGATATTATTTCATTGCAAAGTTCATCGCGATCGAACACAAAAAGAAATTAGCTACGCATTATATAGGGAGAAAAGAGAGGAGAAGAAACAAAGTGCATATTCATTAAACTTGAAATAAGAATACAACAATACTAACTATTACATGAAGAAATAAAGACAAGACAAGAAGAAATACTTGAAAGAAATAGAAGCTTGCTCTCTAACTCTCTACACTCCAACTACATTAGCTCCTTATGCTTGAGAAATGGGGTCCTTATATAGAAGAGGGGGAATGTTCTAGAGCATTGAAGAAAAGAGGGGAGATCAAGGGGTGGCCGGCCATATGCATGGGAAAGTGCATGCATGAAATTAAATGGGAGGAGAGAGAGAGAGAGAGAGTGGTTCATGCATGCATTTTATTTAGAAGAAAATAAAAGAGAGAGGGGGAATGTATGAGACTTGAATGGGGGTAAACATTAAAAAGGGGGAGAGAGAGGGAGGGCCGGCCATAAGGATTGGGCTGCATCAAATGGAGGGGGCTGCTTGCTTGGGCTCGGGCTGCACCAAATGGAGGGGCTCGGGTGGCACCAAGTGGGGAGGTCGGGCTGCTTGAAATCGGGCTACACATGATGGAGGGGGAGGGCTGCACCAAAGGAGGCTCAGGCCGCACCATAGGAAGAGCTTCAAGGTGGTTGGCTGCATCAAGGAATCGGGCTGCACCATCCTACAACAAAACACAAAATATCAAATTAGTTAATAAAATATAAGCATTAAAATATAACAAAACATAACAACATTATTTTTATATAAAAACAAAAGAAATTAAAACTTAATAAACATAAAATAACAACATTATAAAACAAAAGAAATTAAACTTAACAAACATAAAATAACAAAGAAAATATAATTAAAACTAGGGAAATTTAAACTAAACTAACCTAAAAATGATGACTAAAAACTAGTCATCATGGACCTCCTTGATGAAACGGGGTGGTGACATGTCTCCCAGTGCCTTGATCTTTTCTGGGTTTGCCTTGATCCCTCGATGGGTTACCCTGAATCCCAGGAATTTTCCCGCCATCACACCAAATGCACACTTGCTGGGGTTGAGCCGCATTTGGAAACGGCGGAGGAGCTAAAAGCACCCTTCTAGATCTTCTAAGTGGTCACAGCGGTGGATGCTCTTTACCAGCATGTCATCCACATATACCTCCATTGTGCTTCCGATGAGGTCTTTGAATACTTTGTTCATTAGCCTCTGGTAGGTTGCCCCGACGTTCCTTAGGCCGAAGGGCATGAATTTGTAGCAGTAAACTCCTTTATTTATTCGGAATGCGGTGTGCTCTTCATCTTCCGGATTCATTCTGATTTGGTTGTAGCCTGAGTACGCGTCCATGAAGCTGAGGAGCTCATGTCCGGCTGTTGCGTCGACCAGCTGATCGATTCATGGAAGAGGGAAACTATCTCTTGGGCAGGCTTGATTCAGATTGATGTAGTCAATGCACATCCGCCACTTTCCCGAGGCCTTCTTTACCATGACCACATTGGCTAGCCATGTGGGGTATTTTGCTTCGCGGATTAACAACGCTTCCAAGAGTTTCTCCACCTCCTTTTTGATCTCCTTAAGCCGCTCCGGGGCGAAGTTCCACTTTTTTTGAATCACCGGCCTGCAAGCAGGATTAATGTTTTAGGAATGGAAGATGACCCGAGGATCTACCCCGGGGATATCTTCTGGTCTCCACGCGAAGATATCCTCGTTGGCGCGGAGGAAGAGAGCGTATTCCTCTCGCTCTTCCTTAGACAGGAGGGACCCGAACTGGATTGTTCGGGTCGAATCCTGCTGGGAGATTGGTACTTCGATGAGCCCTTCGATGGGAGATCCACGATGTAGGGTGGCCTCATCTCGTAAGTCAAAGTTGTCAATATTGAGAGTGGTTGCTTCCATTGGTCGTGTCTTCTTTAAGAGACATGTTCGTGCTGCTTCTTGGTTTCCTCTTACGAGCCCTATCCCTGCGGTAGTCGGGAACTTCATAGCTAGGGGCGGAATAGAGATTGCTCCCAAGATGGATTGGAGCGGTCTTCCAAAGATGACATTGTAGGTGGAGGTGGACTCCACCACCACAAAGTAGATGATATGAGTTGACTGCCTCGGGAATTCGCCCAATATGACCAGGAGGGTGATCATGCCCGGAACTGTAACAGGTCGGTTGTCGAAGCCGTAAAAAGGCTGGCCGCGGGGCTGAGCTGATCCTTCGTGAGTTTCATACTTTGCAAAGTAGACAGGAACAGGACGTCGACTGAGCTTCCGTAGTCGACCAATATCCTCTTAACATTGAAGCAAGGGTCACCAATCCTTACGCTGATCACGAGTGGGTCCTGATGTAGTAGTCGTAACCATTACAAATCCTCTTCCCCGAAAGCGATTGTAATATCCTTCTTGAGCTTCTTATCTTCGTGGTCCCATGGGGGTTTGGCAATAAAGAGAATTTCCTCTGATAGGGTGGGAGGTCCGACGATAGTCTCGATTTCTCCCACCATCGGCCTTCCTCCTTCCGCGCCTCGGAGAGCAAGAGGCTGCTCTCCTATTTCCCTAGGCGGCTGAGGTGATTGGGGACCTGGCCCTATAGAAATCTTCCAAGAAGATCCTGGCGGACGAGACGCTCGATATCATCTTTCAGTCTAGTGCATTCTCCGGTGGTATGCCCAGTTCCTTGGTGGAACTCACAATATCTTAACTGGTCGTTCCTCGGATTTAGGGTTGGAACCCGTGGCCTGTGGAGCTCCAGGTTATTTTGAATGGCGTAGAGCACATTAGTTCTGGTGGTGTTTAATGGGGTATAGGCCCTGGACGGCTGCTGACCTAAATCTCTTCGGGGGTCACGACGACGTTCATCGTTGCGACACTCCTCGTCGCGCCATTCTTCTCATCTTCTAGGGGCTTGTTCCGACCCCCTTTTCCTCCTTTGGCTGCCTTCGAACTATTGACAGTGCACTTCGATGGCCTCTTCGGCATCTATCTGAGCTTCTACCCTGTGAACGAGGTCAGGATAACTTGGTATGGTTTCCCTCATTAGGGCTGAGTAAAAGCCACTTGGCCGAAGACCTCCAAGGAAAACTCCACGTAAGAGCACAAGCATTGCCTCTTCCAGTACTACCATGGCACAAGCATTGCCTCTTCCGCGAGAGGTGCGTTGATGAGTGAATGAGAAGGAGTGGGATCGACGCGTTCTTCCGGGATCGATCCCTCAGTAGTACGAGCACTTCGTCTTGCCATTGCGATCGTTGCCAAGTACTATCTACTGTGAATCTTTGCAGAGATTTGGGAATCTCTTCACACAGAAGGCGCCAAACTGTTTCGGATCGCTCGGGTGCTCTGGTAAACCAGTCGAATTGAACCACCTTAGCTCAGAAGCGAACCGAACGAGCAAACAGTTAATGAGTGACTTAGCAAGTGACACAAGGACTTTAACGTGGAAAACCCGGAAATGGTGAAAAACCACGCGACCGGAGCTATGCCGGCAAACTTCCACTATCTTCTGGGGGGTTACAATTAGAGATTGAGAACTCGAGCGCAACAGGTCACTGCTCGTTACAATGATAGAGAGAGGGAGAGAGAGAAAACTGAGGGTGACAGGTCACCTCTCGGAAAACTAAGTATTTCTTCTTCTGAGAACGGTGGTGAGAACAAAAGTGAGAATGTTGAGTCGTCTTTCACTACATTCGAAGGCTCGAAGGAGATCTTCGAAGACTCGAAGGATATATTCAAGCGCCGAAGGAGAATTCTAAGGAAATCTTCAAAGGAGCTCTCTCGGGCGTAGAAGGCAACGTGTCTTGAAATGAAGGCTCTGGGCTACTTTTATAGCTTTGGGCGGGGGTAGCCTGGTAATTTTTCCGTTGTAACCACCGTAACCACCTAACGGGCAAATCACGCTGGTCGATTCCGAGCACACGGATCGCCATTTTTCTTGAATGACCATATCGCTCTTCGGCCAGTTCTGGCAGCTTTGTTGATGGCGATAAAGGCGACGAACGGATCCTGCAATCTGAGAAATAAGGAAATGTTAACTGCACGTGTGTCGGGAATGTGGAAACGTTCTGAGCGCGCAAGTGGTCTGAGCGTGCAACGTACACGAGAGTGTTCTTAGTGCGCAACGAACACCAGAGCGTTCTGAGCGCGCAACGAGCGCGGGAGCGCACTGAGCGCGTAACGAAAAAGGGAGCGCTCTGAGCGAACGGAGAGGCGTTCTGAGAGCGCAATGAACACGGAAGCGTTCTGCGGCGAATGAGGGAATGCGAAGTCGCAGCCCAAAAGGGGAATTGGGCTCCGGACGCACCCGACGAGGGGCGCAACTTCAGCGAAATCCTCTGCGAGACTCCTTGCGGAAGGGGGGAGGAGCCTTTAGCCGCACCCGGTCGGGGGTGCGGCTCGGCCGCACCCTCGTGACGGGGTGGGGGGGGGGGGGGGTTAGACCTCGCTTTGCCGAGGTGCGAGCGCGGTCTTAGTCGCGTCTGGCGCCGCTGAAGCGCGAACTGTCTGTAGCAGATTTTTCCACTCCCGCGATCATGGGTTGGACTTTGACCCCACTAACTCCATTCTCCCTTAGTGGAGCTTTCTCTAAACGCGCTCTTTGACTCTTATAAATCTATGGATGAACGTCATCTTTACAGATGCACATCAGTTATGAATTAAGAGAGTTTAAAACTCAGTAGTATCCCTTAAAACATTGTATTTTTTATTATATATAAAAAATATTTTAATTTAATAAAATAATTAAATAAAATACTAAATATTAGCAATAATTTTAAAATTCTTTGCTATTTTAAAAAGGATAAAATACCTTGGTAAAATTTCTTGCTAAATAGAAAGGAAAAACTTGCTTGCTAATATTAGCTAGGATCATATTAGCTAGGATTTTTTGTTTTTAAATTCTTTGTTAATTAAAATTAGCAAGGAATTTAGCTATTTAGCAAGAGAATTAGCTCATTGTTAATTAAGATTTTTTTTGTAAGGGGGTGAATAGTTTGGTACAAATATTAGAAATTAGAGCCACCGAAGGGTATAAAAAGGTTTACTTTTATTGGGTCCAAATAGTCAATAATGGAGTACAAATATAAGCATCTTTTTTAAGGTGATTGTTAACCGCAACCCATATCTCGCTTGTGGCGCCCCAATGTTAACCGCAACCCTAAATTTTATCAGCAACCCGATATTTGGCTTGCCGCACCCCGGCGACGTTCCCCCTCCCGCTTCCTCAACGACACCTTCGACGCCGCATCCACTGCCCCTCCGACAATACTAACGAAACTAACGAGGGGGAGTTAACAGGAAGGGAACACAAAGTTAAGATTTGTTGCTTCAGAATATTCATTATCAACATACTCACATGCTTCCTTCAGAATATTCATTTCTAGCCGAGGAAGATCATCAAAGGATTCATCCATCTTGCCTTCTCCAACCAACTGCACTTCAGCTTATGTTCCCTGATACACAAGTCAAGTTGCATGGGCATAAGACATGTATTTTGCCATTTATTGTCGTCGAATCAACATGCATGTCATGAATAAATTCTAGATTAAGATCATGTAACTTTTCTAATATCATCCTATAATCATCCATATGTTTCTCAAAATTGAAAACCTCAGCTTCCTTCATTTTTCTGCAGATATGGCGCGGCAGCGACGGTCGTCCACAGGAGTTCAGGCGCGACAGCGTCTATAGGGGCTGGAGACACGCAGTCGGAGGGGGCGGATACCCAAACATGTCAAAAAAGCCAGAAAGAATCGGAGGATTTTGGAGAGAGAAATTTGGTGGCCTCATGGAAACAAGTTTTAGAGAGAATCAGAGTGGGAGAAAAGAAATGAAAATAAACCAGCAATGTTAGTGTTGCGTACCCGTAAGGGCCTTGGGGTGCGTCTAGTGAACCCCGCTAAAGAGAAAAGGGGGAACCAGTCGAACCCCGGATCGCGGAAGTAGAGGACCCGCCGCGCAGGAACAGCGCGCTAGAAACAGCGCCAGGTAAGCACAAAACCACACCCCGCTTCCGGGGTGCGGTTAGCCCACACCCCACTAGGAGGGGGGCGGTTAGCCCGCGCCCCACCCGCGTGGGGTGGGCCCGAGCCGCTTCCTCCCCCCTTAGGGGGGTGCGGCCAAGCCGCATTCCACCACGGGGGAGCGGCCAAGCCGCACCCCTCATAGGGGGGTGCGGTCAAGCCGCACCCCCCCATGGGGGGTGCGGTCAAGCCGCACCCCCCCATGGGGGGTGCGGCCAAGCCGCACCCCCCCATGGGGGGTGCGGCCAAGCCGCACCCCCCCCCCCCATGGGAGGTGCGGCCAAGCCGCACCCCACCATGGGGGGTGCGGCCAAGCCGCACCCCACCATGGGAGGTACGGCCAAGCCGCACCCCCATAGGGGGGTGCGGCCCAACCGCACCCCCCCCCCATGGGGGGTGCGGCCCAACCGCACCCCCCCCCAAGGGGGGTGCGGCCCAACCGCACCCCCCCCAAGGGGGGTGCGGCCCAACCGCACCCCCCCCCCCATGGGGGGTGCGGCCAAACCGCACCCCCCCCATGGGGGGGGTGCGGCCAAACCGCACCCCCCCCCCCCCATGGGGGGGTGCGGCCAAACCGCACCCCCCCATGGGGGGTGCGGCCTTAGGAGGGTGCGGTCAAGCCGCGCCCTCCCGTGCGAAGTACGGATGAGCCCCCCCTCCGCAGAAGACGCGCCCGAAATCGCATCCCTGCGTCGGAAAGGGTCGAAGCCCGCTTTTCCTGGCTTCGCTCACTTTTCCGCCCCGCCTTGCTCACATTTCGACCTTGCTCACTTTTCCGCCTCGGCTTGCTCACTTTTTGTCTTTTCAGTTTCTCACTTTTCAGGAACGGCTTGTCGCCTTTCCTCAAAGGGCAAGATGGTCATTTATGAAAAATGGTGATCCGAGTGCCCCAAATCGAGGAATATGATTCGTCAGCCAAGGTGGTTATGGTGGTTACGACGGCGAGATTACCGGGCTACCCCCGGCAAAAGCTATAAAAAGGCCCCCGAAGCTTCATTTGGGGGAGCCGGACTTTGAGACCAGAGAGAGCTCCTTGAAGATTTCCACGGATTTCTCCTTCGGCGCTTGAAGATCATCTTCGAGGACTTAGAGAAATCCTTATTCGCGAAAGCGGACAAGGTTCTCGCTTTCGTTCCCAAGAAAGCGGACAAGGCTCCCGCTTTCGTTCTCGAAAGCGGACAAAGCTCCCGCTTTCGTTCTCGAAAGCGGACAAGGCTCTCACTTTCATTCTCGGGAAAGCGGGCAAGACAGTCTCACTTCTGTCTTCTCAAAAGCAGACAGGGCAGTCTCAACTCTGTCCTCTGGAAAGCGGACACGGCCTTCTCATTCTCGTTCACCACTGTACTCATAGGAAAAGGACTTAGTTTTTTCCGAGAGGTGGTTTGTCACCCTCGGAGTGCTCTCCCTCTTTTTCTCTACTATTGTAACGAGTAGCGGCCTGTCGCACTCGATCTCTAAATATCTGAATTGTAACCTCTCTGGAGATAGTGAAATTTGGTCGGCACAGCTCCGGCCACGTGGTTTTTCACCCTTTCCGGGTTTTCCACGCTAAAAAGTCCTTGTGTACTCAGCAATCTCAAATTGACTGTTTGCGCGCTTAGACCGCTCACGAGCTAGGGCGGATCAATTTAAACCGGTCTACCAAGAGCCCTAAGCGACCCGCAACAGTTTGGCGCCGTCTGTGGGAAAAGTTCCCGGAACTCTCTGAAGGCCAACGACAATGGCAAGAAAGAGTGCTCGCACTACTGAAGGATCAATGCCGGAGGGACGCGTCGATCCAGCCCCCTCCCACTCGCTTGTTAATGCGCCACCCGGGGAGGAGGCGGTACCTGCTCCCGTAGCTGGGCTGGAAGTACGCATGCAGCAAATTGAAGAACACCAAGCCGAGATGTTGGCTCTCGTGAGGAATCTCGGGGTACCACAAGTCCCGATCCAACCGCCGGCCCTAAACGCACCACCACCCCCAGTTCCGAATCACGCCCCAAACGAAGAGGTCGTTCGGGAGGACGAAGCCTCGGAAGGATTCTCCAACGCAGCAAGTTCTGCTCACCTCGCCCCGCCAGCTGGGGGCCCAGAAGCCGACCGCCATCGCAATCGCCCGAGAAGAGATGCCCCTGATCAAGCAACAGGAAGAACCACGCGAGAAGAAATACGCGACATGATAGAAGAGGAGTACGTCCGAGCAGGGCGACGCGCAGTTATCGCCCGACGTCCCGCGCACCACGGCTCCCCATTGTCACCGCAGGTCCTGGCCCATCCAATCCCGAACGGCTTCAAGCTCCCCAGTATCGAGACATTTGACGGAACGGATGATCCATTAGAACATGTCAATCACTTCACCACCGTCATGAGGATTTATAGCGCCCCTGATCAGCTCCTCTGTCAAGTATTCCAGGCAACCTTGAAGGGACAAGCGCGCACTTGGTTCCACTCCCTACCGAATGGGGCCATCAGCAACTTCACGGAGCTGGCGCAGCAGTTCGCGGACCAATTCATCGCCAACCGCAGAATTGTCCGAGATCCCTCCCACCTCTCAGGGATCCGCCAAAATGATGGTGAAACACTCAAAGATTTCTTCAGACGCTTCACTACGGAGGCTCGTCAAATCCCAGGGGTGGACCCTGAGCTCCTGCGGGGAGTCTTTCTCGGAGGACTCCGCCCAAGCGGCTTCTACTCAGCTCTCATGAGGGAAACCGTGCCAAGTTACCCCGACCTCGTTCGCCGAGTCGAGGCTCAGATAGCCGCGAACGAGGCCATCGAGGCCCATCGCCGGCAGTTTGAAGGTAATCAAGGAAGGAAGAGAGGATCCGATCAAGCCCCCCGCGAGCGAGAGGAGCGACGCGGCGAGGAGCGCCGCGGTGGCGAACGTCGTCGTAATCCCCAAAGGGACCAGGAACCGTTGCCGCCCCGAATCTATACCCCACTGAACACCACTAGAACGAATGTACTCTATGCCATCCAGAACAACCCAGAGCTCCGCATGCCCCGGGCGCAACCCCCAAATCCAAGGGGTGACCAATCCAAGTACTGCGAATTCCATCGAGGGACCGGACATACCACCGAGGAATGCACCAGACTTAAAGACGAGATCGAGCGCCTCGTCCGCTAGGGACTCCTAGGCAGATTCTTGCAAGGCCAGATCCCTAATCAACACCAGCAGCCTAGGGAGGCAAGGGAGCAACCTCCCGCTCCCCGAGGCGCAGGAGGAGGAAGACCGATGGTAGGAGAGATCGAGATGATCGCCGGACCCTCCGTCTCAGCGTCACAAATCCTCTCAATTGCCCAGTCCGGGAGGGACCACGAAGACAAGAAGCTCAAGCAGGACGTCACGATCGCTTTCGGAGAAGAAGACCTGCAGGGATTACGGCTCCCACACCAGGATCCGCTCGTAATAAGTGCAGGGATAGGAGATCCTTGCTTCAAGGTGAAGAGAATACTGGTCGACAATGGAAGCTCAGTGGACGTTTTGTTCCTCTCCACTCTGCAAAATATGAAGCTCACAAAAGATCATCTCAGCCCTGCAGCCGGGCCCGTCTACGGCTTCGACAACAGGCCTGTCCCGGTGCTAGGAATGATCACTCTCCCCGTCACGTTAGGCGAATTTCCAAGGCAGTCCACATATAGCATCCAGTTCGTGGTGGTGGAGTCTACCTCCCCCTATAATGCCATCTTCGGAAGGCCGCTCCAATCAATCTTCGGAGCAGTCCCATCCATTCCGCATCTGGCTATGAAGTTCCCAACTGCCGCCGGCATAGGAATCATAAGAGGAGATCAAGAAGCAGCCCGGACCTGTTACTTAAAGCAGGCTCAGCCGGTAAAGGCGACCGCTCTGAACATCAATAACTTCGACCTCCGGGACGAGGCTACTTTACAGCGCGGAGCACCTGTTGAGGGGCTAATAGAAGTACCACTCTCCCAGCAAGACCCGGCTC
Organism: Dactylorhiza incarnata; assembly: GCA_033032865.1. NCBI lineage: Eukaryota > Viridiplantae > Streptophyta > Magnoliopsida > Asparagales > Orchidaceae > Dactylorhiza > Dactylorhiza incarnata. The sequence goes on from JAWHQI010000015.1 coordinate 13,800,043, forward strand.
GAACTGTCCAAGTCGGGTCACTTTTATCGAAAGAAGAACGAGAGGAGCTTACGACCTTCTTACAAAGAAATGGGGACATCTTCGCCTGGAGCCCGGAAGACATGCCAGGAGTAGATCCAAACGTCATCTACCACTCTTTAAACATCAACCCCGCCTGCCGACCTGTGATTCAAAAGAAGAGAAACTTTGCCCCCGAACGGTTGAAGGCAATCGAGGAGGAGGTAGCCAAACTTCTGGAAGCAGGATTCATACGAGAAGCAGAATACCCCACGTGGCTGGCTAACGTAGTCATGGTAAAGAAGGCCTCGGGAAAGTGGCGAATGTGCGTCGACTATAGCAACCTGAACCAGGCATGCCCAAAAGACAGCTTCCCCCTCCCAAGGATCGACCAACTCGTCGACGCGACAGCCGGCCACGAGTTACTTAGCTTCATGGACGCTTACTCAGGTTACAACCAGATACGGATGAACCCGGCAGACGAAGAGCATACCGCCTTCCGCACCGACAAAGGAGTCTACTGCTACAAAGTAATGCCCTTCGGCCTTAAAAACGCTGGAGCCACCTATCAAAGGCTAATGAACAAGGTCTTCAAGAGCCTCATCGGAGAAACGATGGAAGTTTACGTGGATGATATGTTGGTGAAGAGCATCCACCGTTGCGACCACTTACAAGACTTGGGAAAGTGCTTTCAGCTTCTCCGTCGCTTCCAAATGCGGCTCAATCCCAGCAAGTGCGCATTCGGTGTAACGGCCGGAAAATTCTTGGGTTTCATGGTAACCCATCGAGGGATTGAGGCTAACCCCGAAAAGATCAAGGCATTAGAAGATATGTCACCACCTCGTTCGATCAAGGAAGTGCAACGTCTAAACGGGAGGATCGCTGCATTATCCCGTTTCCTATCACGGACAGGAGACAAATACCTCCCTTTCTTCAAAATCCTCCGGGGAGCGCGCCACTCTGGTTTCCAGTGGACTGACGAATGCCAGGCGGCCTTCAAACTCCTCAAGCAATATCTGGCCTCACCGCCGCTTTTGTCAAAGCCCACCCTAGGAGAGACCCTGTTCTTGTACCTAGCAATATCACCTACAGCTCTCAGCTCAGTCCTCGTAAAGGATGAAGGGGGGGTGCAACGACCAATTTACTACATCAGCAAAGTCCTCACTGACACCGAAACCAGATACCCCGCGGCAGACAAGACGGCCTTGGCTCTTGTCTTCTCAGCCAGAAAGCTTCGGCCCTACTTCCAGGCTCATACCGTAAAAGTGTTGACACAACTCCCGCTACGGGAGATCCTTCAGAAACCAGAAGTCTCCGGGAGGCTAGTAAAATGGGCCGTAGAGCTCGGCGAGTTTGACATTAAATTCCTACCGCGACCTGACATCAAGTCGCAAGTACTCGCCGACTTCGTTGTGGAATACACCATTCCACCAGAAACGAACCTAGCCAAAGACGCCCCTAGCCCCCGGTGGACTCTCTATGCCGACGGTGCTTCAGGAACAGAAGGGGCAGGAGCAGGAGTACTCCTCGTAAGCCCCGACGAGATCACCTTGGATTACGGGCTCCGGTTAAAGTTCCCTGCAACAAATAACGTTGCAGAATACGAGGCGCTAATCGCCGGTCTCCGACTCGCCATCGATTGCAAGGCGGAAAACCTGACGATCTACGCCGACTCTCAACTCGTAGTCTCGCAAGTCGAAGGAGACTATGAGGCCAAAAGCGACCAGATGGCAAAATACCTCGCGCTTGCAAAATTGCTCCTTCAGAAGATCTCGACGCATCAAATCTTACACATCCCCCGAGAGCAGAACTCCAGGGCGGATGCCCTGTCTAAGCTCGCCACTACACCATCGAGCTACCAATCCCGAAGACGCCGGATTGAAGAGATCGTGGTCCCAAGCATACAGGGACCATGGGAGATCGCCGCCATCCACCAAGAAGAGTTATCCTGGATGACTCCATTGCGAGCTTACCTTGAATACGGACACCTCCCTGAAGATAGCTTAGAGGCGCGAAGGTTACGGATGCGGGCGGCATCATTCACCGTAATAGACGGAGAACTTTACAAACGGGCATTTTCGGGCCCATATCTAAAGTGTCTGCCGACAGACGAGGCAGACTACGCCCTCCGAGAAGTACACGCGGGAGTCTGCAGAGAACACCTAGGCGGGAAGGCGCTGGCGCGGAAGGTACTACGCCAAGGTTTCTATTGGCCAATAATGAAAAGGGACGCAATCGAACTAGTTCAGAAATGCAGGAGCTGTCAACTGCACGCCAACGTACCCCATCAGCCCCCGATCTCACTTTCCGCACTCCAAAGTGCGTGGCCATTCGCACAATGGGGAATCGACCTTCTCGGCCCCTTGCCTCTAGCATCAGGGCAAAGGAAGTTCATCATCCTGGCCATCGATTACTTCACCAAGTGGGTAGAGGCGAAGCCCCTGGCCAAAATCACGGAAGAAAACGCTAAACAATTCGTCTGGAAGAACATCGTCTGCCGCTTCGGCATCCCAGCAACAATCATTGCCGATAATGGCGCCCAGTTCACCGGGAAATCCTTCACAAAAATGTGCGAAGACCTGAAGATCAACCTCCGTCATACCGCAGTAGCACATCCACAAACCAACGGACAAGTAGAAGTCACGAACCGCACCATCCTCAAAGGATTGAAGACGCGTTTAGAAGAAGCTGGGGGCAATGGGTGGATGCACTCCCAAACGTGCTGTGGGCATTGATGAGTCCTGATCATATACACTTTTATGGACTCATCTGGGCCGTTTAGTTAGTCATTTCACTGCACTTTAGCCCTGTTTTAGTTCATATTTGTTAATCCATGCTAGGTGCACCTTTTGGCCCATTTTGGTGTGATTTCATGTTTATTTTCATTAGTGGTTTTCATGCACTGTTAGGTGCCACTTTTAGTGGCTGGATTTGTGGTTGTACGCTAGAACAGGAGTCGTGCAGGTGTTTCCGGTGCAATTCTGCACAGGAACACTGCGCACGATCACTGGTTCTATTGCGCACGACCACTGGTCGTGCGCCACTGATCGTGTGCACTTAACGCTTTTTTCATAAGTTCTGTTTGGTGTAATGCGCACGATCATCAACTCCAGCGCGCACGACCACCGGTCGTGCGCCACTGCTCGTGCGCACTGACCATTAATTTTTAAGTTCTGTTTCATCTATTGCGCACGACCACTGACGCTAGTGCGCACGACCATCGGTCGTGCGCCACTGGTCGTGTGAACATGTTATTTTGTAATTTCTGTCTTTGCAGGTTCTGTCCAGGCAGAGCGCACGATCACAGGATTCCAGTGCGCACGACCACTGGTCGTGCGCCACTGACCGTGCGCACTGTTTAATTCCAGCGCCTATAAATTCCCTGCTCGCGATTTTAGGTCGGACTCTCGCTTCCAGCCGCCGTTTTCCGCCCGATTCCGCCCAGTTTCGCCCCTCCACCGTCGCCCACCATCTAGAGGTGCTCCGGGCTTGCTCTTCACGCCTATCTTGAGCCGGAGTTTCCTCTCGGCCTCCTCCTTCATCCAAGAGCTCCAAAGGAAGACCTAGCCGCTATCTCCATCGAGCAAGAGGAAGTTGGCAACCTCCACCGGATCGTGACACGAAGAAGACGGGTCCATTGGAGAGTAGTGACAGCTCTCTCTACCCCGGACGTAGTTGTGGACCGAGCTTGGACGCGGATTGACAACCCGGCGATTCCAACCGTGAATCTTCAACGAGCCTTCGGATTCGGTCGATTTCTTGCCTTGTTCTCCTTTTATTGATTGTTGTAATAGTTAGATCTTGTATATTTTGATGAAGTTGCACTTGAACTAATTTGTATTTCCATATATTTCTTGTATTTGTGAAATGCTTGTTATTTGAGTTGCTTGAGGTGCGCCCCATTCCATCCTCCATCCCACCATCGTGTCCGGTGCCGCACTAGCAATTGCTAGTGGCGTGCTTGTCGAAGAGGTGCTTGCGACCCTCATTCCACTAGCCTACTCGCCCATTCGCCTACCGAAGCGTGGCATCGCGGCCCGTAATCCATTCGCCTATCGAAGCAGCGCGCTCAAGGCCTGCATAGTTCGATTCCATTAGCCTTCTCGTCCATCCGCCCTTGCGACGCAGCGCGCTCAAGGCCTGCCTAGTTTCCATCCCGCCAAGCGAAGCTTTGCATAGCGGCATTGCATAGGAGTAGTTGTTAGCTTTTATTTTGTTTTCCAAAAGCCAACCCAACTCCCCCGCAATCCATCCGATTTAAGGACTTCGATCTCAAGTCCTGCCTCAATAGTAAACTCCACCTTATTGTGTTCCTCAAGAGACCGACACTCGGGGATTTATTCCCAACATTTATTACTTGAACGATCGGTACACTGCCGTTTCGTGTCGCAGTCAAGCTACCGCCTATAGCGGTGTGTGAGATTTGCGCCATCAAGTTTTTGGCGCCGTTGCCGGGGAACACAGTCGTGTGAGTTTTCTGGAGAGGGAGAACCTGAGAGAAAAGCCCTTCCATTTGTAAATTGCATTTTCTGTTATTTTATTTCTGTTCTTTTTATTCCATTTTCTTGTTTTTATTAGGTTGCTTTAGTAAATTTTTGTTAGGTGTAGTATTTTGCACATTTTGTCTGAATCGTATTATCTTCACATTATGTGGGCACATCTAAATTTCCGTTGCCGTTGGTGTGGAGCTACTTCCCACTCTAGTGTTGAATGCCCTACGGAGAATAGTAGGCATAATTCCTCTCGCCCAGCATATAGAGCATCGACTCCGTCTGATACTCCATATGGTGCGCGTAAGTCTTATGGCTACTCTGCTGAGCCATTACCGTCATACTTCTTTTCGGCTCCAGCCCCCGCTGTGCCAAAGAAGCCCGCTAGGCAGTGCCAGTTTTGTCGGAGCACAGATCATGCCCTGAAGGATTGTGCTGCTTTTCGTCGCCAATTGGATGAGGATGATGAGCCGGATATCCGGATCGTCCCGAATCCTAACTCTGGCGGCACACCTTCAACATCCGGTTTTGTGTCTTTGCCACCTTCACATCTTGAAGGGTATGGGGTCGACACAGTCACCAGATGTGTGGCTGATCTGGGCACCGATATTGCTGAGCCCATTCTCCCAGCGCATCCACCACCTCTAGTGGATTCGATTCTTTGTGAGGAATCGGTGCTCGACTTTTATCTGAGCACCATTCCTCTCCCTGTTGTGCATACTACACTCGTCTCTGACGACATTGTTGATGATGTGTCGCAAGAGGAGGCGGTTGATCTTAGTATTGTGCCTACTCCTTTGGAGGAGGACAACCTTCTAGGTGAAGAGGAGTTTTCCTCAGCACCGGTGGAGGAAGTCCAAATCCTAAGCTTGGCCACCGTTGATCCCGCCGAATCTTGTAGCATTGACGACAATGCAAACATTATTTTACTTCCTCGACCTAATGGGAGTGAGTCCGGGATCACTCCCCCGATTGATGTTTATTTATGTTCTCCGTCTTCTTTATTTCTTGATCCCCTTCCTTCATCTGAGTCTGTGCAGGTTGAATCTTCACAGGTACTTCAGGAGGACTTGGAGCGTTTTGCTCAAGTCAATGATGAGAGCATCCTCTCATGTGAGGAGGTTTATTCCCCCTCCGTAGAGGAAGCTCCACTCATTGCCTTCTCCTCCTGCGGACCTGCTGTGGACGATACCTTGCTAGGCAAGGATATTTTTGGTGAGTTGAGTGAGGACCAGGCCTCCTCCTCTTCTTACTTTCTTTTCCCTCTACCTGTGATGGGCAGGTTTTATCTATATTCGGGTAGAGGCGTGACTGTTCTTTCTCCGTATAGGTACCCGCTACCGACACGGATATTAGGCCAGTTACCTGTCCACTTCTCCTTCCATAGGCCCATTAGCTAGAACTTTTATGCTTTCAAATAAGTCGTGCTGGGATGACAATAACCCCAGTAGTTATCTTACTTTTCATGCATTTTATTTTAATCCATCCTGTTTAGTTAGCTATAGTTTATTGTAGTTTATCTTTTTCTGTTTCTTTTGTTTTTGCGGAGCTGATCCCTGCAGGTATCTTCTCTGGATGGCGGATGCTGCAGCGTTGTCTTAGTTTAAACGCCAATCTTCTGGTATGCTCACTTGCTGAGCATTGGGTACTCTCTTCCCCTAGCCCTATTCTGATTTTCATGTCATATGTTTTGTGGATTGTTTAGTTTAAGTCTGGGGGAGAGCAATTTTTGTGCCCACTCACGTGCACTATCGCACTGCATACTAGAAGATTTCATTTAAATTGTTGTTCATTTTCATTGCACACCACATCACCCACTTGTGCGCATACTCATCTGTTTGCTTGCTCTGTTGTGAATTTAATTCTTTTGCTTATTTGGGAAAATCTAGGTGATGGCTTAAGACTATGTAGCAGAGTAAAATGTTGACTCTAGTAGTGCTCCTAGTCGAGTGCTCGGTTGCATAGAAATTTGTGTAGATTAGATTTCTCTTTATACTTATGGTTTTATATTTTTTTTTCTATTAGTGTAAATGTTGTTTACTCTACTCAAATGGTGAATCCGGTGTGAATCAAACGGTAGCATAGGGATGTGTGTAAACGATCGCTAGATTCGTATTGCTTGAGTCGGGAGAAAGGAGAATCTTTCTCGGTGGCTAGAACTTGCCCCAAGCGATTCTTGAAGCATGGGTATACGGTTAGTCATTTGTGTGAATGTGATATAGGCCATCATTTTGGCCCGGTTGAGCCTTTGTGCCTGTCCCTACCGCTATATCCTCGCTAGCCCAGTTGTGCCTACCCGTTCTTTGATTCAGCCCCACTTTTATTTCACCAAAGCCCAAAAGCCAATCCTAGTCGCACACCCAAATCTGAGCTTTAGCTTTTTATTATTTTCATGGGGTGGGGTGTTGATGTTGTGATACTTTTGTGAATATGTGGATGTGCAACATTGAAAAATTTGCTGAAAATGTTTTGAAAAGAAAAGAAAAGAAAAAAAAAATGGGAAAAAGAAAAGAAGTAAAAAGAAACAAAAAAGGAGTTGAGCTTCAATGAAAAATCTGTGTAAAAATATATGTTTGGGAGTAGGCGGTGCACACACCCATGCTGTTAAGTCCAAGTCTGGGGGTGTTGTGTACCCGCGTGTTTGAGTGGTGAATGAGGATAGTTTCCTGCATTAGCTCATTTGGGTTTAGTGCTTGAGCCGTCGTTTTTATCTTTGTTTATCCTCACCTAAACCCAAGCCCCAGTTAAAACCTAAAGTCCTATTGATTCACGCATTTGAGTCAAACCAGTGCCGTGGAGAGAATGTGACCGGGCAAGCTTATGGTCACCGACACTGATGGATTTCAGTGGAGTTTTTCCCGCATCCCGATCTTGAGCAATGCTCGTCTCAGCGTTTAGTTTACTTTCTCCGTATGCATGACCGAATGATTCACCGTTGTTCACCAGTTTGAGTAGTTGTAATATGCTTTTACTCTTTTAGAAATATATAGATTGTTTATATAATCAGAAATCTTTTCTACTAATTTTCTTATGCACATGAGCATGCGACTTCGCATGGTACTCTGCATTGTAATGTTAAGCCATCTACTGTTCTTTCCTAGTTCGCTTAGAATTCGTTTGCTCGGGACGCGCAAACAGTTAAGTCTGGGGGTGTGATGAGTCCTGATCATATACACTTTTATGGACTCATCTGGGCCGTTTAGTTAGTCATTTCACTGCACTTTAGCCCTGTTTTAGTTCATATTTGTTAATCCATGCTAGGTGCACCTTTTGGCCCATTTTGGTGTGATTTCATGTTTATTTTCATTAGTGGTTTTCATGCACTGTTAGGTGCCACTTTTAGTGGCTGGATTTGTGGTTGTACGCTAGAACAGGAGTCGTGCAGGTGTTTCCGGTGCAATTCTGCACAGGAACACTGCGCACGATCACTGGTTCTATTGCGCACGACCACTGGTCGTGCGCCACTGATCGTGTGCACTTAACGCTTTTTTCATAAGTTCTGTTTGGTGTAATGCGCACGATCATCAACTCCAGCACGCACGACCACCGGTCGTGCGCCACTGCTCGTGCGCACTGACCATTAATTTTTAAGTTCTGTTTCATCTATTGCGCACGACCACTGACGCTAGTGCGCACGACCATCGGTCGTGCGCCACTGGTCGTGCGAACATGTTATTTTGTAATTTCTGTCTTTGCAGGTTCTGTCCAGGCAGAGCGCACGATCACAGGATTCCAGTGCGCACGACCACTGGTCGTGCGCCACTGACCGTGCGCACTGTTTAATTCCAGCGCCTATAAATTCCCTGCTCGCGATTTTAGGTCGGACTCTCGCTTCCAGCCGCCGTTTTCCGCCCGATTCCGCCCAGTTTCGCCCCTCCACCGTCGCCCACCATCTAGAGGTGCTCCGGGCTTGCTCTTCACGCCTATCTTGAGCCGGAGTTTCCTCTCGGCCTCCTCCTTCATCCAAGAGCTCCAAAGGAAGACCTAGCCGCTATCTCCATCGAGCAAGAGGAAGTTGGCAACCTCCACCGGATCGTGACACGAAGAAGACGGGTCCATTGGAGAGTAGTGACAGCTCTCTCTACCCCGGACGTAGTTGTGGACCGAGCTTGGACGCGGATTGACAACCCGGCGATTCCAACCGTGAATCTTCAACGAGCCTTCGGATTCGGTCGATTTCTTGCCTTGTTCTCCTTTTATTGATTGTTGTAATAGTTAGATCTTGTATATTTTGATGAAGTTGCACTTGAACTAATTTGTATTTCCATATATTTCTTGTATTTGTGAAATGCTTGTTATTTGAGTTGCTTGAGGTGCGCCCCATTCCATCCTCCATCCCACCATCGTGTCCGGTGCCGCACTAGCAATTGCTAGTGGCGTGCTTGTCGAAGAGGTGCTTGCGACCCTCATTCCACTAGCCTACTCGCCCATTCGCCTACCGAAGCGTGGCATCGCGGCCCGTAATCCATTCGCCTATCGAAGCAGCGCGCTCAAGGCCTGCATAGTTCGATTCCATTAGCCTTCTCGTCCATCCGCCCTTGCGACGCAGCGCGCTCAAGGCCTGCCTAGTTTCCATCCCGCCAAGCGAAGCTTTGCATAGCGGCATTGCATAGGAGTAGTTGTTAGCTTTTATTTTGTTTTCCAAAAGCCAACCCAACTCCCCCGCAATCCATCCGATTTAAGGACTTCGATCTCAAGTCCTGCCTCAATAGTAAACTCCACCTTATTGTGTTCCTCAAGAGACCGACACTCGGGGATTTATTCCCAACATTTATTACTTGAACGATCGGTACACTGCCGTTTCGTGTCGCAGTCAAGCTACCGCCTATAGCGGTGTGTGAGATTTGCGCCATCAGGCATACCGCACAACAGAACAGACTCCCACAGGAGAAACACCTTACAATCTCTGTTACGGTACCGAAGCTATCATCCCCGTCGACGTCGGCGTTCCAAGCACGCGAGTACTAACCTTCAATCCCAGCAAAAATGACGGGCTGCTTCGGGAAAACCTCGACCTAATTCCCGAGGTTCGGGATAGCGCTGCCCAGCGCGCCGCATCCTACCAAAGGCGCATAGCCCGAGGCTACGACAGGAGGGTGAAACCCAGGCCAATCAACGTAAGAGATCTCGTCCTACGCAGCATCGAAGCAGCCGGCAAAGGCCCCCAAGGAGATAAGCTCTCACCAACCTGGGAAGGCCCATACGTTGTCACTACGGTCATAAAGCCCGGAACGTACAGGCTCAGAACGGCAGAAGGAAAGACTCTACCATGGACCTGGAACGCCTAGAACCTGCGCCGCTTTTACCAGTAACATAGTCGTCTACCATCAACCAAGCCACGAGCCCCGACTCGTGCAAACTTATCTTTCAGTTCATTATGTAAAAGCCGCGAGCTCAGGCTCATGCACCTATCTTATGTTATGTACTAAGCCGCGAGCTCAAACTCGTGCAAACTGGTCTTATGCTAGAAAAGCTATGTTTAAAAAGACTTCTTACTGTAAAAATAGGCGCGTACCTCGTCACCTATATTTAATAAACTAAAAATCTTTACTTCGGGGCCCTGCCCCGGGGACTCTGCACCGCCGTCGATTGAAGGTCCGCCCTTCTCCTCCGCCGTCAAGTCCCGGTGTCGTAGGGGCCTGCCCCCCTTACGTTCACCCTCGGTTTGAATACAAACGCTATTCACCGGCCAAGCCGCGAGCCAGACTCGTGCAAAAATCCGCGAGCCAGACTCGTGCAAAAAAGCCGCGAGCCAGACTCGTGCATCGTAGGGGCCTGCCCCCCTTACGTTTACCCTCGGTTTGAATACAAAAGCTATTCACCGGCCAAGCCGCGAGCCAGACTCGTGCAAAAAAGCCGCGGGCCAGACTCGTGCAAAAAAGCCGCAAGCCCGGACTTGTGCAAACTAACCTCCTATTATATAAAAGCCGCGGGCTCAGAACCGTGCAAAGTTTTGCAGGAAACCCTCAAGCTATTCAGATATGAAAGCCGCCGCAGGAAAATCAAAACTTCCGAACTCCTCGCAACGAGATTCGGACTCCGGAAGTTTGGGGGGCTTATGTTGCGTACCCGTAAGGGCCTTGGGGTGCGTCTAGTGAACCCCGCTAAAGAGAAAAGGGGGAACCAGTCGAACCCCAGATCGCGGAAGTAGAGGACCCGCCGCGCAGGAACAGCGCGCTAGAAACAGCGCCAGGTAAGCACAAAACCACACCCCGCTTCCGGGGTGCGGTTAGCCCACACCCCACTAGGAGGGGGCGGTTAGCCCGCGCCCCACCCTCCTGGGGTGGGCCCGAGCCGCTTCCTCCCCCCTTAGGGGGGGTGCGGCCAAGCCGCATTCCACCACGGGGGAGCGGCCAAGCCGCACCCCTCATAGGAGGGTGCGGCCAAGCCACACCCCCCCATGGGGGGTGCGGCTAAGCCGCACCTCCCATAGGGGGGTGCAGCCAAGCCCCCCCCCCCCCCCATGGGAGGTGCGGCCAAGCCGCACCCCCATAGGGGGGTGTGACCCAACCGCACCCCCCCATGGGGGGTGCGGCCCAACCGCACCCCCCCCCCCCCCCCCCCCCCCCCATGGGGGGGGGGGGTGCGGCCAAACCGCACCCCCCCCCCCCCCATGGGGGGGTACGGCCAAACCGCCCCCCCCCCCCCCCCCCCCCCCCCCCCCCCCCCCCCCATGGGGGGGTGCGGCCAAACCGCACCCCCCCATGGGGGGTGCGGCCTTAGGAGGGTGCGGTCAAGCCGCGCCCTCCCGTGCGAAGTACGGATGAGCCCCCCCTCCGCAGAAGACGCGCCCGAAACCGCATCCCTGCGTCGGAAAGGGTCGAAGCCCGCTTTTCCTGGCTTCGCTCACTTTTCCGCCCCGCCTTGCTCACATTTCGATCTCGCTCACTTTTCCGCCTCGGCTTGCTCACTTTTTGTCTTTTCAGTTTCTCACTTTTCAGGAACGGCTTGTCGCCTTTCCTCAAAGGGCAAGATGGTCATTTATGAAAAATGGTGATCCGAGTGCCCCAAATCGAGGAATATGATTCGTCAGCCAAGGTGGTTATGGTGGTTACGACGGCGAGATTACCGGGCTACCCCCGACAAAAGCTATAAAAAGGCCCCCGAAGCTTCATTTGGGGGAGCCGGACTTTGAGACCAGAGAGAGCTCCTTGAAGATTTCCACGGATTTCTCCTTCGGCGCTTGAAGATCATCTTCGAGGACTTAGAGAAATCCTTATTCGCGAAAGCGGACAAGGTTCTCGCTTTCGTTCCCAAGAAAGCGGACAAGGCTCCCGCTTTCGTTCTCGAAAGCGGACAAAGCTCCCGCTTTCGTTCTCGAAAGCGGACAAGGCTCTCACTTTCATTCTCGGGAAAGCGGGCAAGACAGTCTCACTTCTGTCTTCTCAAAAGCAGACAGGGCAGTCTCAACTCTGTCCTCTGGAAAGCGGACACGGCCTTCTCATTCTCGTTCACCACTGTACTCATAGGAAAAGGACTTAGTTTTTTCCGAGAGGTGGTCTGTCACCCTCGGAGTGCTCTCCCTCTTTTTCTCTACTATTGTAACGAGTAGCGGCCTGTCGCACTCGATCTCTAAATATCTGAATTGTAACCTCTCTGGAGATAGTGAAATTTGGTCGGCACAGCTCCGGCCACGTGGTTTTTCACCCTTTCCGGGTTTTCCACGCTAAAAAGTCCTTGTGTACTCAGCAATCTCAAATTGACTGTTTGCGCGCTTAGACCGCTCACGAGCTAGGGCGGATCAATTTAAACCGGTCAAATAAGAGCCCTAAGCGACCCGCAACATTTAGGAAGAAGAGGTGGCGGTGAGTGGCGAAGGTGGGCGCAATGAGCATGAAGGAGAAATCACAGGTGTGGGTGGAGCTGTGGCGCTTGGGGTGCGAATAGACAAATATGAGTTGCGGGTTAAGATCTGCCATCTGTCCTTTTCACCCGTGCCTTCTCGAACCTTCACCACTCTTCGGATCTCCTAGACTCTTCTGCCCGTACATCAACCTCCCAAACTTTCCTCCTCTCATTCCTCCATAAAACTGAACGTTCGCAAATCCCCCAATTAGCAAAGACGGCGACTAAGCGAAGAAGAAGCGAAGGGCAGGAGGCCGACGACGAGAAGAAGAGGAGCAGGAGACCAGGAGCCAGCAGCAGCAACTCAGGGATGGGAGTGGATTACTACAAGATTCTCCAGGTCGATCGAAACGCAAACGATGATGACCTCAAGAAGGCATATCGCAAGCTCGCCATGAAATGGCACCCCGACAAGAACCCTAACAACAAGAAGGATGCCGAGGCCAAATTCAAGCAAATCTCCGAGGCTTATGAGGTACTACAACCTCCGCTCATCTCGAATTTTCCTTTTAAGATTCCGGCTCTGATTGGTTTTCGTCCAGGTCTTGAGCGATCCTCAAAAGCGAGCTGTGTTTGACCAATACGGCGAGGAGGGGCTCAAAAGCGGTGTTCCGCCTACAGCGGGAGGCGGAGGAGGAGCCGGCGGGGCTTCCTTCTTTCCCGGTGGTGGTGACGGTCCGACGGTGTTTAGGTTCAATCCTCGGAATGCCGACGACATATTCTCGGAATTCTTTGGGTTCTCAAGCCAGCATGGAGGTATGGGCCGTGGAGGTGGGGGTATGGGTGGGATAAGAGGGTTCCCGAGTTCATTATTTGACAGTGATATGTTTGGGTCATCTTTTGGTGGCATGAGGGAGACCCCCATGGAGTCGCACCGCCCTCTGAAGGCGCCCTCAATAGAGAACAAGGTATCTTGCAGCCTCGAGGAGTTATATAAAGGGACTTCAAAGAAGATGAGGATCACTAGGGAGATCATGGACGCTAGTGGGTGAGTTTTCATTGACTGTTTAATTTTCACTGCATAATAGTTGTTTTATCATTGAATCAAAATTTCACTTTTTTCTGTGATTGGTAGTTCAGCGAAGAAATTAATAGATATGTAAGTCAATGATGATAAGTTTTTTCCACCTTGGAAGTTTCTTAGGCTAGTAAAAGGAATTAGGATTAACACCACTTGGTGCCTGAGGAAAATTTCTTCATGGTGATGCTGACAAATTAGTTTTTGGAGACGATCGAATGCTTCAGTATATCCGTACGAAGATGGAGATTGGTTGATTGATTTCTATGTAGCACATATCATATATCATTCATGCCAACCATCATTGCGGAGAAAGTATAGCTTACTGATAAGTACCAGTTTGAATTCGCTCTAGAATAAAATTAATGCATACGAATTCGTCCAAATTGGAACTTAAATTCATGAATTATATCCATTTTATGTATTTAAGTTTGGTACTCAATGACGTCGAAGTTTTACAAGCATACTATAGGGCACATGGTGGTAGTTTTATCTTAGTTGATGTAGCCATCTTACTTGCTTGCCATGTGTTTTCTTGGTGGAGATTCATTTTCTTTTAGATATGTTACCTTAGGTGATGATTAGTAGATACTTAAAATTAACTCCTAATATCTTGGAATCTGTCAAATGTTATGTATTTGTGTCATACAGCTATAGTGATGCAAGTAAAAAAAGCACATTTTATGGTGGAAATGGTAGTTTTGTTGCATTTGAATAATTTGGGTAGTAAGAACTCATTCACAAGCATACTATAGGGCACATGGTGGTAGTTTTATCTTAGTTGATGTATCCATCTTACTTGCTTGCCATGCGTTTTCTTGGTGGAGATTCATTTTCATTTAGAATTGTTACCTTAGGTGATGATTAGTACACTTAAAATTAACTCCTAATATCTTGAAATCTGTCAAATGTTGTGCATTTGTGTCATACAGCTATAGTGATGCAAGTAAAAAAAAGCGCATTTTATCGTGGAAATGGTAGTTTTGTTGCATTTGAATAATTTGGGTAGTAAGAACTCATTTAGTTGCTTATAGGAGGTTGACAACATGTTGTAGGAAGTGATGATTTTGAGTTTGAAAATGAAATTATGATTTTTTGATGAAAATTTTAGGTGGTTAATGGAGTTTGAACTCAATGCTACCTCTAATTACATATAACTAAATTGGCCCTAAATAGAAGTGAGGGTTGGTTTGTAAGTGAAGGTCTTGGTATTTTGCTCATTTTCCTCTAAAGTTGTTTGATACATGGATATTATGTTTTGAAGGCATAACTATATTCATTTCATGAGTTAGCATTATCACTATCTCTCTTCCTTTAATAAGAATCATTGAGATCCCCCATAGGAAAAAATGATCATCTGGGTTGAAAGCATTTTAGTTATGAATTATCCATCTCCTCATAATCATATTCTTTTATTCTAGCCCATGTTAGCAAGTAGGTTATTGACCCCATGATTCTCCTCTTCAGGAAGTACCATGTGGACTTGATTATGTGTCTGTGAAAAAATGTATATGAATACATGCTTAAAAATCAAAGCCCTTTTAACTTTTTAAATTATTTAAGCTGGTGTATCCTGGAAAACTACAATTAGATAGTAAATTCAAAGATACCTGTGGAAAATCATGGAAGCCAGCAAAAAAAGTATATAAAATTTAAGTTGCTTTCTTTTTGGTGTTTGGATTATCCTACAGAAATCTTTTTGGTGTTTAGATTTTCTTTTTGGTGTTTTTTTTGGGTTTAATACACTATTAATTACCCAAGTTTTCACTGGTAAGTAGCATAATTGCAGGTTGGATTCCTCTATTTTTTTGAAATTATAAGGACTTCCTGTAAGTATACATTTCATTATATGTATGTACAAAAATATTCCCTTGGAGATTGAAAAATATCGAGGGGTATTGTCACTCTTCACGGGGTATTTTGTACATGTATGCTATGAAATGTATAGATACAGGGGAGGTTTTTGTAATTTCAAAACATAGAGGAGTGTAACCTGTAAGCCTGCAGATTTACAGGGGACGTCCCTTCATTATAAGTGAATACTTGGGCTTGGGCTTGTCATGATTCTAAAACTGGATCATCAAATGAATCCGAATCCTTTAATTTCAACCCTCTGATCTAATGGAATCCGTCTTCCGTCTTCGTTTTAATATACATAGGAGTTTGTAAACGGACCAAACATGTGGGGGAGGTCTTTCTAATTTCAAAACATAGAGGGGAGATTTCTGTAATTATGCAAACTCTCAAGTGAGGTCCCGGTAATTAACCATATATATATATACTTTATTAAAAGAAAGTTAAGCTATCTACAGGAATCCGCGTAAGCGCGTGCCACTTTTTTTAATTAAAAACTATAGGCCCTATTTAATTAAATCCAAACTAATACCATAACTTTCAATCCGGATGTCGGATTGTATCGTTCTTATCATCGATATTGATCGTCCCGACGAGATTTATCCAACAACATATTGATCTCTAAAATTCCACATTGGATAAATCCTGTACGGACCAAAACATTCAATTAAATTAACGTATCTTTATATAAAACACTATATATACGAGTGACAGTGCATGGGGGTCCCTCGTGCCCCGCACGATAGTACCCCGACCATGGCATTGCCCTGGCGCTCCCGCCGCCTGCAAACCCCCGAGCGTTGTGCTCCGCGCGCTGGTTGATTTTGTCGTGCTCACGGTGGTTTGCGAGTGCTGAGGCAATGCCGTGGCCGGGGAACTGTCCCCGCACGAGGCCCGGGTGCTGTTGGTGGCACTGTACGGGGGGAATCTTGCTCATTGCCGCTAGTAAGTACATTTTTTTAGAGTTCACACTGATATTACTTAAACAGCACTGCGTTGGTTTTAACTAATGAAATTTATGATTGAATGGATGAAACAAAGCTAAAAATGCATATGGTTCTATTATTATAGGAAGCCTTAGAGGCTGACTGTCACAGACTAGTCCCCTTGACTATGTCGTGCGCGGCCTTAGCTCCTCTTGCCACCCCTCGCAGCTAGCTAAGTAAGCCTCACTCTAAGAAAACTGTGGTGGAAATGGGAACGAGAACAAATACACAAGAGCACAAGTGCACAAGAGAAGAAGTAAGCAAGAGAATTCGAATGCTTTATCCACACTTGAATGGTTACAAATGAGGGGGCCTTCCCCTTTTATAGGCCCCAAAGAGTTTTCCCTTCAAATCAAAGAATATTCTAGATCCCTACTATTCTAGAGCATTCTATACAATTCTGGTATATACAAGAGTCATGAACTCTCTAGATTGTTCTACTGCCTTCCTATGTTCCAGACTCCAGATTTTTCTAGAATCTTTCCATCTGTTAACCTCAAAAGTGAGGAGATCGTAACATGACGCTTACTAAATTTGTATTACCAAAAACTGTATGCTTAATTTATGCTTCACCTTGTCATTTATTTTCTTTCATCCACCCACATTCTGAATGTCTGTAGTCACTGTCATTGATATTCTGTTTGCATGCATCCAGGAAAAGCTTGCCTGTGGAAGAAATCTTGACAATTGATATAAAGCCCGGATGGAAGAAGGGCACTAAAATCACATTTCCGTCGAAAGGAAATGAGCAGCCAAACACCGTCCCAGCCGACATCGTGTTCATCATCGACGAGAAGCCGCACGATGTCTTCAAAAGAGAAGGCAACGATCTCATCGTGACCCAGAAGATCTCCCTGGTGGAGGCGCTCTCCGGTTGCACGGTTCATCTGAAAACTCTCGATGGTCGGAGCCTCTCCGTGCCCATCACCTCCATTGTGCACCCGGGCTATCAAGAGGTCATTCCCCGGGAGGGCATGCCGGTGCCGAAGGATCCGTCGAGGAAGGGGAATCTCATCATCAAGTTCGACATCAAATTCCCGACGAGGCTGACTGCGGAGCAGAAGTCGGGGTTGAAGAAGCTGTTGGGCACATAGATTGGAATGGAGCTCATGGCTTGGTTCTAGCTTTGCTATTGAAGAAGATGATGGGCAGGGTAATGATTTTCATTGGTTTAATGTTCATATTCTATAATAGTAATAATAATATGCAAATAGTTCTGTAGTTCAGTTTTGCAGCTATATTAAGTAGTGGTGAATTAAAAGATATCTATTTTACTTTGGTTTCCTATAATGCTGGTTGCATTTATTGGCTTGAATTTGATGTTGTGCTCAGTTCATGCCCTAGTTTTTCGACAATCTTCGATTTTGTGCCAATTCGATCTTGAACTTGTAATGAGGTCCTGCTAAACATCTCACATCACCAAATGCCTCTACCTTCCCCTTAGTGCCCCTTTGTAGTGATTATATTTTTTTCTTGCTGTATTCCCCATTGTTGATCTTGGAATGCTTGTGAGCTTTTAGATTTGAATTAAAAGTCGCAGTGGTCGTTCATTAGGTGTGATTGATGCAAATAAGCTTTTAAAATACTTGTAAGGAGAGCTTGCACCATATTACCTTGGTGATGGGTTTTACCCTGTGATCCAAGGATTTTCATGTAAATTTTGTTGTCTTATTTTTGTGGTGTTAGTATTTAGTTTTGCAACTTTTCACATAGATTGGATCATCTCTATTTGTACCTAATGGATGAAATTTATTCTATTGTAGATATCATTTTTTTTATATCTTTATATGCTCTTATTTTTGTGGTGTTAGTATTTAGTTTTGCAACTTTTTTTATATCTTTATCTGGATCCTCTCATTTTTTTATTTATATCAATTGACAAAACTATATTGTATTGCTGGATAAATGAGGGTTGATTTGGATTGTGAAATGGATTTTTTGTTTTTGTTGGGGGCTAAATGAAGACGATCTTACTCAGATTGATTTTGATGAACTATTCTCTTAATATTGTGCTTTGAGAATGATGAAAGATGACGTGTTGAATGTTGAAGCAAAGAGAGTGCGTGGAACTATTTCAAGAGTCGAGGCATTTGTTATCGAGATGGTGAATTTCGTCTATTTACACATCAAAATGGTAGACGGATGAGGGAGAAATTGCTTCGGCAAGGTGTTAGGCATTTATATTTCTTTTTGGCTTGAGAAAGATAGATTGTCTAGCCTCAATAAAATTAGTGTCCACCCTTGTTGTGAAGAGAGGAAGAAACGGAACTATTATAAGCTTAGCTGGGGAATTATATGATATCATTTTTTAAGGTAATTGTTACGTGCAAGCCAATTTTAGATATGTGAAAATCAATTTCATTGAGTTATTACGCGCCTTTTGAAAATACGTCTTATACATGCATTTTTAGGAAAAGTGTTCAACACCAAAATTGTAGATCTCGTCGAGATCTACAACTTTCGTGTTGAACACTTTTCCTAAAAATGCACGCACAAGATGTATTGCCGCCCTGATCGTTGAGATCTACAACTTTCGTGTTGAACACTTTTTCTAAAAATGCACGCACAAGACGTATTGCCGCCCTGATCGTAAGTCGTAACTATAGCGAATTTTTGAAAATACGTCTTGTGCGTGCATTTTTAGGAAAAGTGTTCAACACGAAAGTTGTAGATCTCGACGAGATCTATAATTTTGGTGTTGAACACTTTTTTCTAAAAATGCATGAAAATGCATGTACAAGACGTATTTTCAAAAGACGTGTAGCGTAATTATACGTTCACTTTTTTATTTTTTAAAATTATAGAAAATCTCTCAAGTATATATTTCTTATCAGATATGCGCAAAAATACCTCCATAGCTTCTAGGTGGTATTTTTTTGCTGACATGAGTGTTTTTTTATAATTTTAAAAGACGGAGGGGTGCAATTTATAGTTTTGAAAAATTACAGGAGAAATCATAGAGCGTGCGGAATTTTTTTGGGCACATTAATGGAATATCTGGAAGTTTAAAATGGTGAGGATTAGAGGAATGAGCTGTAGATGTGAGATTTATTATTTATGATAATAATTCTGCCAATCTTGCTTGTCAAGGTAAAACGAGTTGCAGATTGGACTTCTTCGTTTCATTTTCATTTTCACTTTGCAAAAAAAAAAAATTGATTTTAAGAAAGCGAGATTAAAATAAACAATGAAGCAAACAATGAAGCGTTCAAAATTGTTTGCATGGGAGACTCTTTTTCTTGAAACGCCAGGAGGAATCTATCATCATAGGGTTGAAGTGTTCGAAATAAAGTATTAATCATCATATATGAGAATTTGATTGCAGATGTATATCATCAAATAAGTACTAAAATAAAAACAAATTATTATTCTTGAAGCATTATTCTTCTTCTTTGAGCATATTTTTACAAACTTTTCCTTTCGTGAGCTTTTCTGTAGATGCATGCTCGATGTTTGCTCCAATAAGGAAGTTTAGCGTGAAATTATTTAATTGCTCCAGTTGTTTCAATATAACGATGATAAATAAATCAAATTTTGGTGACGGTCATGAACCCGATGATTATGAACCGTATTTCGTGAATGTCGGACATCATCTAAGGAACTTCATCCACTCTGATGTTCAAAACTAGTTTTCTTTTTTTGATGACGGTCATAATCATTGTAATGCCAAATATACATTCTATGACGGTGACATTTTTGTCCAAACTCATTGGAGCAAACAAACCATATCAAACGGAGCCTTGATCAAATTATTACAGAAAGAATTACACTTAACTTTGATAAAAAGTTTTAATAAATTTCTAAAATTATTTCTAATGTTATATGGTTGGGTGGACCAACATGTAGATCATGATAAATTAAGTTTTCATTTAAATATCTCATGAAATCATGATAGAACGAAAGGTCAATTTAACTAGATAAAAAGAACTTTCATTGGTTCAAAGTGGCATCTACTGTACAACCCTCATATTTTTCGAGTCGGTGTGACCCGACGCGGATGAGGCCGTGGTAGAAAGGGTGACCGTGACGCAGCGGACCGAACCATCGGAGATCGTCAAAGACCAAAAAGAGAAGGCCCCGGGGGGCAGGTTTCCTTGGTCGAGTGGACCTTGGGTCCACTCGCCCAAGGACCCGGGCGAGTGGACCATTGGTCGACTCGCCCGAGTGGGGGTGGGGCGCCCAAGGGTGTGGGCGAGTGGACCCGTGGTCCACTCGCCCCATGCAGTTGGGCGAGTGGACCAAGGGTCCACTCGCCCGAAGGGTGGAGTGGACCGTGAGGTCCACTCGCCCAGCCAGGGCGGTGGACCTCGGTCCACTCGTTCGACCCCCGACGAGAGGGGGAGTGGACGTCTCATCCTCCACTCGCCCCTCTTGTTTTGATCGTCCAGGTTCGTGGTTGAGCTGCGGATAGCAGAATTTTGGCAATCCGCAGCCCAATTTTGGGAAGTCTATAAATAGACCCGCATGGGCACCTTGGGAAGGGTTGGTCTCCACCCCTCTCCTCGCACGTGTTTTGTGAGCAAGCACTACCCCCTCCCTCCCTTGTCCGTGAAGGTTGGTGGTGAGGTGAGCTTTAGTGCCCTCTAAGGTGCCCAGACTCAGCATTGGCTTGTGAGGGGAAGCTCTCATTGAACTTCTGTGTGTGTGGTGGGATCTCCACGCTGCAGCTTAAGGGGTTCGTTTTTGGACTCAAGTGTTCTTCAAGGGCAAGGTCTTTCGGTTCTTAGCAACTGGTCAAAGGTTCTAGCTCGGGTCAAGTAAGGGTTAGCTGCATCCCCCTTTCGAACGTCGAGACCGGTTCTCTGGTTTCAACATTCTGGTGCGGTGAGCGTGGAAGCAGCTAGTTCGGAAAGCTCTGGGCAAGTCGCATGACTGGAAGCGATGAGCTGGGGGACTCACCCCCTACCAGCAAGTGCGTGAAGAAAAGGGATTTTGAGGAGTTCAGGAAGTTGATCCAGGAGCTTTTGCGGGTCGCACTCCCCCTTGCAGCGAGAGCTCGACATCACTTGCACCCGTGCTCACCTTGCCATCTCTGATGGAGACGGGGCAAGCGCATCGGCAAGGGAAGGAGCCAGCCGCAGGGGAGGGCTCGGGTCTCCAAGCAAGAATGCTCTTCAACAGCTCTCCTGGGACTGGCTACCCCAGCGGGGAGGCAGAGAGAACGCCTTCGACCCGCCAGTGAAGATGGGGAAGTCCCTTCTGCGAGCTGATCACCTCAACTCTAGTTCCAGGCGGGTTCAGCGAGCCTGACATGTCTTACTACGCAGGGAAGGACGACCCTCTCCAGCACCTCCAGCAGCTTGAAGACATGGTCTCGATCAGGCAGACGTCGGACGCCTCAAAGTGCAGGCTCTTCGCCATCACTTTCAAGGGAGAGGTAAAAGACTGGTTCCACCAGCTCCCATCAAGTACCATCTACAACTTCAAGGACCTGCGTCAGAGTTTCTTGTTGAGGTTCTCCACCTCGAAGAAGGGGAGGAAGGGGCCATAGTCCCTGTTCTTGATTCAACAAAAGTACGGTGAGATGCTGGGAAACTATGTGGACCGGTTCCGGGAGCAACTCTTCCACCTCCAGGCTGACTAGAGAAGCAGGAGGGTCCAGGAGAAAGAGAAGGAATACGAAGACGAAGAAAGTAGAGGAGGTGATGAAGTAGATGACCGAGTTGCATGTGGCCAAGTAAGTGCAAGAAGGCGTGTTGTAATTGTTGGAACTTGGACTTCCGCATCTCCTAGGTTTGAGAATAACAAAACCTATGTATTTGATCTTGTGTGTTTAAGTGTGCAGGATAACAAAGTCCACATGACTCAAGGATTACATAAGAAGGTTGCCCCCAAAGTTGAGCCGTCAAATCCAAAACTCCTACTAGCGCTGGCGGTAGTACTAGCGCAGGCGCTAGCTGTTGTTCGACGAACTGTAAGCGGCGCTCGACGAAATGCTCATAACTGCGTTCGACGAAAATTCGCTCGACAAACTGTTAGCTGCGTTCGACGAAATTTCGATCGACGAAATGTTTGCTTAAGCGCAATTCCGGGAGTACTTATAGAAGCCGATAGCGCCTGGCGGTATCCGATAGCGCAGGAGGTAGCGCGGAGCACAGAAGGCAAGAGAGAAATTTTTCCTCGGATTGAAGATTCTGCCGCGCAGAATATGTCCTAAAATGGGATAGCGCCGACGGTACCACTAGCGCAGGCGCTAGCGTTGAGGCTATAAAAAGGACCCCTCTTCTATCGTTTCATAGAGACATCAGAGAAAGAGATTGAGTGCTAGAATTCCAGAGGCTACCTTGGCCGAAAGTTGATGTCCTACCAAAGTTCTGCAAACTTCTGAAGGAGAATCTCATCACGCCGGATCCAAATGAAGTCCGCTTCTACAACGCTTATTCTACAACGGATCTTCGTCTCCAACTTCAGAAGTTCATCAAGAGGGAGTTTTTATTTATTTTCATTTCATATTTCTTGTAAACGATTAGTGAAATCGCCTCGTGTTGGCGACTAGGTCTGGGTAGGACTTAGGGCGGAAATTCGCCTCGTGTTGGCGACTAGATCTAGGCTAGGTCAAGGGGGTGCTCGAGGAAATATCCGGGGAACGGTTGGCTAGAGCGGCTTGAGGCCGAATCCGGGGAGGATAGGCTAGGGCCACCGGTTCGTGGGGATGCGAGTCAGGATAGAAAATAAAAAGAGTCTACTATTCATCGCCACCGATTTCTAGCGTTATAGAAGTCAACTTTTGTAAAACCTTATTTGATATTAATAAAGTATGTCTATACTTTATTTCAATTGTTTTACTTGACTTCTTATTGTCTTAATCTTGCATTATTACAAAGCTTTTCAAAATATAAATTAAGTTTTTTGAAAACCCTTATTCACCCCCCCTCTAAGGGCGCCTACCGATCCAACAAGTGGTATCAGAGGGGTTTTATTCCAATCGGCTTAACAACCGGGAATAATGACGTTTCTTGATCTCGCTTTTTCGGAGGGTCAAGGGATTAGTCGACCACCTCTCTTTACTGGGTCAGATTTTAACTACTAGAAAAATCGAATGATGTGTTTTCTTATGACCATGGATGTAGAAGTATGGAACATGGTAGAAGTTCGGTACTCTCCTCCTACAACTGCAGTGGGAGAGGCGACATTACTAAAACCTAAAGATAAATGGGATGATAACGATAAACTAAGGTGCAAAAATAATGCTAAGGTGATGAACGCTTTATATTGCGCCTTAAATAGAACTGAGTTTAATAGAATTTCTGCATGCATAACTGCTTATGATATTTGGAATCAATTGGAATTTACTCATGAAGGTACATCGCAGGTGAAAGATGCAAAGCTATTCCAACTGGAATCTGAATATGAAAAATTTAGGATGGATACCGAAGAGGACATTAACTCGATGTACACTCACTTCACCAAGATCGTCAACGCTTCAAAGGCACTTGGAAATACCTACTCAGACGGGGACTTGGTGAGAAAAATTCTTCTTTCCTTACCTCCAAGGTCAATCCAAAGTTGACAGCCATCTCGGAGTCGCACAACTTAAGAACGCTCCAGATCGAGAACCTTATTGGGAATCTCAAAACCCATGAGGTAGAACTCCAGATTCAACACGATGAATACAACAAAGAGCCAAAGAAAAAGGCGCTAGCACTAAAATCAAAGAAGGAGAGCATCGAAGATGATGATGATGATGAAGAAGGTCTCCTGGTGAAGAACTTCAGAAAGTTCATCAGGAATTCGGAAAGAAGGAACACATTCCAAAAATACTTCCAAAAGGATACTAGACGAAAGGGATCTTCCTCTTCATCAAGGAAAGAAAAAGGAAGCGAAGATGAAGAAGAAAGACCACCACCGGAGTGCTACCACTGCAGAAAGACCGGGCACATTCGGAGCCAGTGTCCGAAGTATCAAAAGGAGCAAAAAGAACAATACAATAAGAGAAAAAGAAAGTACTGAAAGCCGCAACTTAGGATGATTCTTCCTCTGAAGAGTCAAGCGAGTCTGAATCAAGCAGCAAGGAGGAAGCAAACTTATGCTTAATGACAAAAAGCAATGATGACGACACCAGTGTTCTTAGCGACACTGAGGTAACTCCTCCTACTTTCGAAGAACTCTATGATGAATTTGTTCTAACTTGCAAATCCTATGATCAAAGTATAAAAGATAATATTATATTAAATCGTGAAAATGAATCTATTATCAAAGAAAATCACAAACTCACAAAAAAATTGATTTCCCTTGAAAAGAGAAAGGTTTCATGTCAAGAGTGTGAGCACTCTTTATTTAAGACAAAAGAACTTGAAGTTTCTTTTTCTAAGGCCCTCTCACAAAACAAAACTATTGCAAAAGAAAAGGGGGACTTAGAGAGAAAACTAAGAACCTCTCTTTTACAAATTGAAAATAACAAAAAGGGATTTGAAAATAAATGTGTTATGATTGTACAAGAAAATACATTTCTTAAGAAACAAAATCATGACCTCAATATAGCCATAAAAAAATTCAGGATTGGTCAAAAATCCCTGGATATGATTTTGGGAAACCAATGTTATGGTTCTGGAAAGTTTGGGGTCGGATATAAAAGTGAACCCTACCGCCTGGCGCTAGCCACTAATGCCAGCGGTAGCGCAACTATAAAAAAATCTTCTGTTTTTTCTAATGTTCAAACATCATCCAGCAAGAGCAACGTAGAAACTCAGAAAAGGGTCTCAACCCCCTTTATTTCGTGTGCTAATTGTCTTAAGTTTGGACACACGGCTAACTCTTGCAAGAATATAAAACAACGATCATTAAAACAAATCTGGGTACCTAAGAAATCCACTTACTCTATGGGTGGTACCTCTTGGGTATCTGGATCTTTACTCTCATCTTCTCTCTAGATTTGGAGGAAGACTAAGGAAACGGAGGACGTGTGGTACTTGGACTCAGGCTGCTCCAAGCATATGACGGGAAACAAAGCAAAATTCCTTAGCCTAGAAAAGAAGAAAGGAGGGATCGTAACGTTTGGTGATAACGGTAAAGGAAGGATCATGGGAGTTGGTACAGTGGGTACAAATGATGAACCTTTGCCATCTTTGGAGCATGACGAAGAGGAACCTTCCAAAGAAGAGGAGGAGAAGTCCAAGGAAGATGAATATGTACCTCCAAGCGTTTTGAACTTCTCCAAAAATCATCCAAACGAGCTAGTCATTGGGGAACCTTCTACTGTGGTAAGAACTCGATCCTCTCTTCATGAAACGTTTTCAAATATTTGCTTTGTTTCTGAAATCGAACCTAAAAATGTTTCCACCGCTTTAAATGACGAATTTTGGTTTTTGGCTATGAATGAAGAGTTAGGTCAATTTGAAAGAAATAAAGTTTGGAATCTAGTAGATAGACCATCTAATCATCCAATTATCGGCGTAAAATTGATCTTTAAAAATAAATTAGATGGTGAATCTAGGATTATAAGAAATAAAGCACGCTTAGTTGCTCAAGGTTATTCTCAAATCGAGGGGGTAGATTTTGAAGAAACTTTTGCACCCGTTGCTCGCTTAGAATCTATACGAATATTTTTGGCATTTGCGAGTTTTAAAAGAATAAAATTATTTCAAATGGATGTCAAAAGTGCCCTTTTAAACGGGTTTATAAAAGAAGAAGTTTATGTAGAACAACCCCCCGGTTTCATAATTGAAAAATTTCCTAATCATGTTTACAAATTAGAAAAAGCGCTTTATGGTTTAAAACAAGCGCCCCGTGCATGGTATGATCAACTTACATCATTTTTGTTAAAGCACGATTACGTTATGGGAAGTGCCGACAACACACTTTTCATTAAGCATAATAATAACGATCTAATTATTTTACAAATATATGTTGATGATATCATTTTTGGAGCCACTAATGAAGAGTTGTGTAATGAAGTAGTCTTAGTAATGAAAAATGAATTTGAAATGAGTCTTGTAGGAGAACTATCATATTTTTTTGGTTTTCAAATCTCACAACGAACTGATGGTATCTTTATTTGCCAAACAAAATATGTTCACGATATGCTTAAACGATTTGGATTTGAAAATCTTAAACAAGCTTCTACTCCTATGAGTGCTTCTTTAAAACTAGGAAAAGATGAATCTGGAATTTCCATTGACCAAACGTTATATAGAGGAATGATATGATCTCTTCTTTACTTAAGTGCATCTAGACCAGATATAATGTTTGCCGTATGTTTATGTGCTCGCTTTCAAGCCAATCCAAAAGAATCTCATTTAAAAGCGGTAAAACGTATTTTTCGTTATCTATTAGGGTCATCTAAATTAAGATTATGGTACCCACACAATAATTCATTCACACTCCACGACTATTCCGATTCGGACTACGCTGGTTGTTCACTAGATCGAAAAAGCACTAGCGGTACTTGTCACTTTCTAGGACCCTCTTTAGTAGCTTGGTCTAGTAGGAAATAATCTTCGGTTGCACTCTCCACCACGGAGGCCGAATATATCGCACTTGGTAGTTGTTGTGCATAAACGTTATGGATGAGCCAAACACCAGAGGATTTTGGATTCCAGCTCAAAAACATTGATCTTAAATGTGACAACAAAAGCGCAATTGACCTCACATATAATCTCGTACACCACTTTAGATCCAAACACATCGATGTTCGTCATCATTTCATTAGGGATCACATTAAGAAAGAGCATGGAAAAGTAAGTTTCATTGGCACGGACTCTCAACTCGCTGACATATTTACTAAACCTCTTCCCGATGCAAGATTTCGATTATTACAACTTGAGTTAGGTGTTCTAGATCTTTCGAGTTAAAACACATTCACAAACGCAATTTTTGTAATTTTTAACCATCGAAAACATCTCCTACAATTCTGAAATTTCAGCATAAAACTACTATTGGGACACTTAATCACTATCAACAATTAAAAATTTCCAAATCATAAAAAATCATGTACTGTTTCCCGCGCTCGCGCTAACGCCAGCGCTAGCACACTTATTCGCTTTTCTATATTTTTAAAATTTTGAAAAATTCCTAAAAATATATTAATCTATATGTACTATTTATTTTTGCACTTCATTATATTTCATTTTTGAAAAATCAAATACAAAAATACAAAAGCCAAATTACAAAAAAATGTTTTGCCTTTTTTTGTTTAAAGTCTATGTTTATGCAAAAATCAAATACAAAAATACAAAAGCCAAATTACAAACAAAAAATATATGTTTTGCCTTTTTTTTTTTGTTTAAAAGTCTATTTTTTTTGCAAAAATCAAACACAAAAATATAAAACATTAAAACTATAAAAAAAAATTGTATGGATTTTCCTATGAAAATCAAACATGATTTAATCTATTATTTAGAACTTCTATAATGTTGCAATTTATCTTTTCAAACTACTTTGAACATTGTTTTTTATCATGCTTTGATATATCTAGTAATATGTGCATCAATTGTCTTATAAAAGTTGTGTAGAACTAAGCTTAGCATGCCTCTAAGTATGAGTAAATATTTTATGTTTGATAATGATCTTTATTCACTCACTTATTTTGGCATTGTCTACATATGTGTTTAATCTAAGAATGCTTGTGTATGTTGTGTATTAGTACAATGAATTAAAATTGCACAAGTATCTCACCTACACTCCTTTATTTGCACTTTTAAAAGTTAAGAAAAGTGGTTATAAATTATATTGGTTTGCAAAACAAGTGTATTCAGAGAACTTTGTACAAAACACAAATCATAAAATAAAGTGACAAAGAAAACTCCACAAAGCACTACTTGAACCTCCTGATAAGTCTTAATAAGCGTTGTGAGGTTGAGCACCTTGGAAAGAATAGTAAAGTATCTTGTGCAAATCAAATATTTCTTTCAAAATAAAAACCACTTACTCTTAAGTACACCGGATCACGAGTCTCAACATTAAAAATAAAATATGTGATCCCCCAAACACTACTTTGCACCCTGATAAGTCTTAATGAGCATTATGTGTGCAAAGCACCTTGGTAGTTGTACAATTTTGTTTGTGCATTAAAGTGTGTGGAAGTGAAATTATTTGTGTTTTATTATGCTCTTACTTTACATATTTCTTGTATTTTTGATTAAAACATTTGTTTACTCTACTCAAAAATACACTTATGTTATGTGCACATCATTATCTTCCATAACACTTCTTCTCATGAGTATTGGATCCTAATGCAACTTCTATACTACTATTTATTTATGAAATGCACTTGATAACCTAGCATGCTTTCTACAATGTTTAGTATGTTTTGAAATTCTGAATTAACATAACATTGTAGTACTCTCTTTTTGGTAACATTATTTCATGCTTGGTTACTTTATTATTGAATTTAAATATTTTACTTGAACAAATGATTTATAAAACATCTTCTTTATAAAATTGAACTCATATATCTGTTATGAATCATCATGTCTTACAAAAGATGTTTTCTTGTATTTTTCTAAGTTTTCCGCAACTTTACATTTACCTTGATTTGTTTATGATACAAACTCCGATTTATGAAAATATTGTGATACTCAAACTCTGATCTATTTCCATGAAAAGTATTCTAAAACTCCTCATCATTTCCTTATCTACAAGCTCAAGCATGCCTTTATCTTATTGTCAACTTCTAAGTGGTGTCTCCTTACCCGCTTTTGCTAATAACAAAAGGGGGAGAACTAACATGATAAATATAATCTGCTATCAAAATAGAAAACTAACATGCTTAATTAAGATGATAGCTTACTTATTAGGGGAGCATTCACTTAGGGGGAGCATGCATTTAGGGGGAGCAATTCTAAATGCTAAAATCAATAATTATCCTAAGTCATCACTCTCACACACACACAAGTAGTTCATCATGCTTATATATATTAATGCTCTGATATATCATTAATGGTTTTGTTATTATCAAAAGGGAGAGTTTGTTAGAACATGGTCTTCCGCATCTCCTAGGTTTGAGAATAACAAAACCTATGTATTTGATCTTGTGTGTTCAAGTGTGCAGGATAACAAGTCCACATGACTCAAGGATTACATAAGAAGGTTGCCCCCAAAGTTGAGCCATCAAATCCAAAACTCCTACTAGCGCTGGCGGTAGTACTAGCGCATGCGCTAGCTGTCGTTCGACGAACTGTAAGCGGCGCTCGACGAAATGCTCATAACTGCGTTCGACGAAAATTCGCTCGACAAACTGTTAGCTGCGTTCGACGAAATTTTGATCGACGAAATATTTGCTTAAGCGCAATTCCGGGAGTACTTATAGAAGCCGATAGCGCCTGGCGGTATCCGATAGCGCAGGCGGTAGCACAGAGCACAAAAGGCAAGAGAGAAATGTTTCCTCGGATTGAAGATTCATCCGCGCAGAATATATCCTAAAATGGGATAGCGCCGGCGGTACCACTAGCGCAGGCGCTAGCGCTGAGGCTATAAAAAGGACACCTCTTCTCTTGTTTCATAGAGACATCAGAGAAAGAGATTGAGTGCTAGAATTCCAGAGGCTACCTTGGCCGAAAGTTGATGTCCTACCAAAGTTCTGCAAACTTCTGAAGGAGAATCTCATCACACCGGATCCAAACGAAGTCCGCTTCTACAACGCTTATTCTACAACGGATCTTCGTCTCCAACTTCAGAAGTTCATCAAGAGGGAGTTTTTATTTATTTTAATTTCATATTTCTTATAAACGATTAGTGAAATCGCCTCGTGTTGGCGACTAGGTCTGGGTAGGACTTAGGGTGGAAACTCGCCTCGTGTTGGCGACTAGATCTAGGCTAGGTCTAGGGGGTGCTCGAGGCCATATCCGGGGAAGGGTTGGCTAGAGCGGCTTGAGGCCGAATCCGGGGAGGATAGGCTAGGGCCACCGGTTCGTGCGGATGCGAGTCGGGATAGAAAACAAAAAGAGTCTACTATTCATCGCCACCGATTTCAAGCGTTATAGAAGTCAACTTTTGTAAAACCTTATTTGATATTAATAAAGCATGTCTCTACTTTATTTCAATTGTTTTACTTGACTTCTTGTTGTCTTAATCTTGCATGTAACCTCATCGTTATAAGTGAGAAATATTTAGAGATAGTGTCTTAGGAAAGATCCCAGACTAGAGACCATTCTCCGGGCTCAGTCATGCCGGCAGATGGGAGACTCATCGGGTCGACTCGCTACTTGGTAATAGGATTGGGAAGGCGTTGAGTTCCTCTGCCTCCAGGTGAAGGTAAGCACCTAGGATGCGGACGGGTACTTCCGCCTCCCATCGGTAAGATCCCCGACTAGAGACCATTCTCCGGGCTCAGTTATGCCGGCATATGGGAGACTCATCGGGTCGACTCGCTACTTGGTAATTGGATTGGGAAGGTGTTGAGTTCCTCTGCCTCCAGGTGAAGGTAAGCACCTAGGACGCGGATGGGTACTTCCGCCTCCAATCAGTAAGATCCCCGACTAGAGACCATTCTCCGGGCTCAGTCATGCCAGAAGATGGGAGACTCGTCGGGTCGACTCGCTACTTTATAATTGGATTGGGAAGACGTTGAGTTCCTCTGCCTCCAGGTGAAGGTAAGCACATAGGACACGGACGGGTAATTCCGCCTCCAATCGGTAAGATCCCCGACTAGAGACCATTATCCGAGCTCAGTCATGCCGGCAGATGGGAGACTCATCGGGTCGACTCACTACTTGGTAATTGCATTGGGAAGGCGTTGAGTTCTTCTGCCTCCAGGTGAAGGTAAGCACCTAGGACGCGGACGGGTACTTCCGCCTCCAATTGGTAAGATCCCCGACTAGAGACCATTCTCTGGGCTCAGTCATGCCGGCAGATGGGAGACTCATCGGGTTGACTCGCTACTTGGTAATTGGATTGGGAAGGCATTCAGTTCCTCTGCCTCTAGGTGAAGGTAAGCACCTAGGATGCAGACGGGTACTTCCGCCTCCAATCGGTAAGATCCCCGACTAGAGACCATTCTCTAGGCTCAGTCATGCTAGCAGATGAGAGACTCATCGGGTCGACTTGCTACTTGGTAATTGGATTGGGAAGGCATTGAGTTCCTTTGCCTCCAGGTGAAGGAAAGCTCCATCAGGTTGACTTGCTACTTGGTAATTGGATTGGGAAGGCATTGCGTTCCTTTGCCTCCAGGTGAAGGTAAGCTCCTAGGACGCGGACGGGTACTTCCGCCTCCAATCGGTAAGATCCCCAACTAGAGACCATTCTTCGAGCTCAGTCATGCCGGCAGATGGGAGACTCATCGGGTCGACTCGCTACTTGGTAACTGGATTGGGAGGGTGTTGAGTTCCTCTGCCTCCAGGTAAGCTAAGCCCATAGGACGCGGAGGGGTACTTCCGCCTCCAATTGGATTGGGAAGGCGTTGAGTTCCTCTGCCTCCAGGTAAGCAAGGCACCTAGGGCGCGGACGGGTACTTCCGCCTCCAATTGGTAAGATCCCCGACCAGAGACCATTCTCTAGGCTCAGTCATGCCGGCAGATGAGAGGCTCATTGGGTCGACTCGCTACGGGCAAGACTTCAGAAAGGGTAATTGGTTTGGTAAGATGGTTGAGTTCCTCCGCCTCCAGGTGAGGTAAACACCTAGGACGTGGACTGGTTCTCCGCCCCCAGTTGGTTTGGGAAGATGTTGATTTTTCCTCCACCTCAGGTCGAGTCTAGTTCGACCTAAGGTGTTGAAATTTCTCCACCTCCAGTTGAGCTCGGCTCACATGAGGGTTGTTAAGTGGAGAAATGTTTGCCTTCCACCTCAGGCCGAGTTTGGCTCGACTAGAGGTGTTAAGTTTTCTTCCACCTCAGGTCAAGTTTAGTTCGACCTAAGGTGTTGAACTTTCTCCATCTCCAGTTGAGCTCGGATCACATGAGGGTTGTTAAGTGGAGAAAGGTTTGCCTTCCACCTCAGGTCGAGTTCGGCTCGAATAGAGGTGTTGACTTTTCTTCCACCTCAGGTCATGTTTTGTTCGACCTAAGGTGTTGAGCTTTCTCCACCTCCAGTTGAGCTCGGCTCACAAGAGGGTTGTTAAGTGGAGAAAGGTTTGTCTTTCACCTTGTGCGAACAAGAAAAAAAAGACCGGAAAAAATGGAGAATAACAATTTTTATTTTCAAAAACCTCAATTATTACAAAGGTATAACCTCCTTTATATAGAATGGAGGAGAGAGAAGAGATTACAAATAAGCAATATGGGACTAAAAACTATACAGGACAAAATATAGAACTGGGCGGTCAGACATAGGGAGACCGCCGAGACCGTTGAGACCCGAGATAACAGACCTCGCTCCTGAACCCTCCAGAGAGCAAGCAGTCTGTAAAGGACAGACCGCAGGAAGCAGGGCTAGACCGTCTGTCTTCATCTTCAACCCACCAAGTCTTAGAGAGCGCGCGGTCTGAAATGAAAAGACCGCCAGAGAGAAAAGGAATCCAGATCGCCCGGTCACCAACCAGACCGCCCGGTCTCAACACTTCAACAAGACCGCCCGGTCTCCAGACAGACCGCTCGGTCACAACACTTCAACACTCCCCCTCAAGCTGGAGCATATATGTCAATCATGCCCAGCTTATCGTAAATGTTCGAAAAAGAAGTAAACACGGGCTTGGTAAAAATATCTGCTAGTTCATTGTCCGAAGTGACGAATGGAGTACAAATTTGTTTCTTCAATACTTCTTCTCTGATAAAATGGCAATCGACTTCAATGTGTTTTGTCCTCTCGTGGAATACCAGATTCTTTGATATGCATATGGCAGCTTTGTTGTCACAGAACATCGACAGAGGATGGTTATAGACTTCTCCTAAGTCCAGCAAGAGAGCTCTTAACCATTTAAGTTCACAAGTTGTCGACGCCATACTTCGATACTCAGCTTCATCACTAGACCTTGAGACAACGGATTGTTTCTTGCTCTTCCAGCTTACAAGATTTCCCCCAACAAAGGTGCAAAATCCAGAAGTAGATTTGCGATCATATTTATCGTCTGCATAACTAGAATCTGAGTAGGCCTCAATCTTTAGATGATTGTTGTTCTGAAAAAGTAACCCCTTTCCTGGAGCCCCTTTAACATACTCTAATATCCTTAGAGCAAATTGTAGGTGACATTCTCTAGGAGCTTGCATGAACTGTCTAACCTTTCCTACAACATATGAGATGTCTGATCTTGTTACTGTAAGATAGATAAGCTTGCCTAATAGACTTCTGTACCGTGTAACATCTGTCAGAGGTGGTGAATCATCTTGCCATGTTTTGTCTTCACCAACGGCCATGGGACATCGAGCCAGTTTCGCCCCAGTCAAACCGGTTTCTTGCAGAAGGTCAAGAGCATACTTGCGTTGTGAGAGAACCACTGAGTTGTGTTTCCGTAAAATCTCTATTCCCAGAAAATACTTTGGAGATCCCATGTCTTTGGTAACAAAGTGTTGACCAAGATGTTTCTTGGTTAACCCAATTCTATTTGATCGTCACCTGTGAGAAGAATGTCATCAACATAAACGGCAAGAACAACCAGACCCTGGGAGGTTTTGCGAATGAATAGAGAATGATCTGCAGAACTTCTTGTAAAGCCAATGATTTCGTCAATGCTACTGAACTTTTCAAACCACGTCCGAGGACTTTGTTTCAGACCATAGATGGCTTTCCGCAACTTGCATACACGTGTCTACCCCTGAGCAACATACCCAGGAGGTTGCTCCATATACACATCTTCTTGAAGATCGCCATAAAGGAAAGCATTTTTGATGTCGAGTTGAGACATATACCAACCCATGTTGACGGCTACCGAGAAGAGGACCTGAATAGTGCCGATGCGAGTGACAGGAGAGAATGTGTCAAAAAAGTCTACACCATAGGTCTGAGTGAAGCCTTTGGCGACAAGGCGAGCCTTGTAGTGATCCACACTACCATCAGGATGGAACTTCACAACAAAGACCCAGCGACAGCCAATGACATCCGTTCCTAGAGGAACCAGAACAAGGGTCCAAGTACCTCTCTCAGTGAGGGTTGCCATTTCTTCATCCATAGTAGCCTTCCATTGAGGAATGGTAAGAGCTTCTTGGTAAGAGCGAGGAGTGGCAGTGGCAGAGAGGGCCAAGGCAAAATTCCTGCAAGAGGGCGTAAGACGAGCATAGGAAACCACATCATTTATCGAATGTTGCGTACATGTCCGAACTCCTTTGCGAAGGGCAATAGGAGCATCCAACTCAGCTTGTTCATCAACAGCCGGTGCATCCATTACAGATAGTGCTGGCCCGAGAGCTGGGGGAGGCTGCCTCAAAGGGGAAGGAGGAGATTTGAGGGGAAGAGACGGGGTCGGGGGTGGTGGTGGTGGTAACGGGTTATTGTCAGTGAGGATAGCTGGTATGGTGAGAATAGGAGGAAGACCAGACAGAGCAATAGATGAGTCTTTGGAGAAATAGGATACGTCTTCAAAGAACGTAACATCAACATAAATCACTTGTTTGTGAAGAATGGGGTCAAAACAGCAATAACCCTTTTGAGAAGTAGAGTAGCCCAGAAAGACACACTTTGGTGCGCGTGGAGAAAGCTTGTCGCGAGTAGCCGATGGAGAATGAACAATCGCCGTACAACCAAAAATACGCGATGGAAGAGGGAAAGCTTCCTTGCCCGGATATAGGACAGAGAATGGTGTTTGACCATGAAGAACAGAATAAGGGATACGATTGATGAGGTGACAAGAAATGAGAATGACATATCCCCAATATAAGCGAGGAACATTCATTTGAGATAGAAGAGTGCGAGCTACATCAAGAAGGTGACGGTTCTTGCGTTCAGCCACGCCATTCTGCTGAGAAGTATAGACACAACTTGTTTGATGAATAATACCATTTTGCATACAAAAGACAGAGAAATCATTACTAATATATTCTTTTGCATTATCAGAACGAAGAATTTTGATAGAGACCCCAAACTGGGTTTTGATCATTTCATAAAAAGTAGTCCAAACAGAGAATAATTCAGAGCAATCTTTTAAAAGATACACCCAAGTACATCTAGAGAAATCATCAATAAAGGTTACAAAAAAAGAGCTACCCCTCCCAACAGTGGGAGTAGGGGAAGGACCCCAGATGTCGGAGTGAACAAGATCAAAAAAACTGAAAGATCCACATCCTTGTTTAGCTGGGAAAGACGAGCGATGATGCTTGCCAATCTGACATGCTTCACAGTTGAGGGGAGGAGCATTCTTAGGTAGATGAGGTAGAATTTGACGAAGAAGCCATTCAGGAGGATGACCAAGACGAAGATGCCATTGCAGAAGACTGTTGGAAGACGAAGAGGAGGTAGAGAGAGCTGATACATTGTCCAAGAAGTAGAGGCCGCCGCTCTCAGTCCCAGTAGCAATCGTCCGCTTGGTGCAAGGATCCTGAAAAGAACAAGTAGTAGGGGTGAATGTTACAGAACACTGTAGCTGCTTGCAGAGAGAAGTAACAGATAGTAAGTTGCACGGGAATTTGGGCACATATAGAGTATCTTCCAGGTGAAGAGACGGAGTGACCTGGACGATACCTGTACCATTTATGGGAGAAGGAGATCCATCCGCAATAAACACCGGGGGCAACCGATCATGTTTCTCCAAGAGAGAGAAACATTGAGGATTACTAGTCATATGATTTGTAGCACCTGAATCAATCAGCCATTTACCTTGAGTGACTACATGGACACTACCTAAGGAAGTGACCACCGAGGCTGATTGTTTGGAGGTAGAGGCAGAAGAGTCACCGGTAGGGCGAAGGTGGGGATGCTTGAGCCAACATTGAGCAACGGAGTGGCCTGCCTTCCTGCAGTGAGAGCAAAGATACTTGGAAGGTGCACGCCCTTCATGATGGTTGTTCCGAACTCCAGTGTTACCCCTCTGAGTCTGATGAGCATTGTTTTCAGGTAGAGGTGGTGAGACCAACAGAGGTCGTTGGAGAAGAGTGGTAACCGCGGCAATACGGGCAGCAGTAGCATCCAAAGTGGGAGATTCAGCCTCTCCAAGAATCTGTTGACGGATCATGTCATATGATTCTGGGAGGCGCATAAGATAACACACGACCAGAAGTTCCTAGAAGTGTTTGTGTTGGTCAGCCAGATCAGCGGAGAAGGGTCTATTCTGAAGAATTTTATCCCCAAGGGCCTGAACTTGTTGGTAAGCAGCAGCAGGAGTCATGGAGGGACAAGCAAACAAGTCCGCATATAGGGTATATATGCGAGATGTTTGAGCGCTCTTTGAGTAAAGGGCAGCAAGGTGAAGCCAAGCATCTTTTACAGTTTCATCATGCCTGATGATCGGGTCTGAGAGACTGTTAGCTAGCCAGGTGCGAACGAGGGCATCGCTAGCATCCCAATCATCAAAGGTAGCAGAGGTGCGAGGTGGAGGGTCATCAGTAAGATGATGACGCTTGCGTTGCGAGCAGAGAAGGAAGGTGAAAGAGACACTCCAGTCGGGATAGTTGGGACCAATAAGTTTGGAGACGGTGCCAAGGTTGCCCGAAGGAATGGGAGGAGAGTGGTGGGTAATAACAGAAGGTGTGGTGGTAATGGAGGTAGAGTCATCAGAAATCGCCATAGCAAAGGGAGACCGCGCGAACACAGGAGGGAGGGGAGAATTTGCACGACTAGGAGCAGACCGCACCAAAGAAGGGGTCGCGCCAAAGGAGAGACCGCGCGAACAGAGAAGAGGTCGCGCCAAAGAAGTCCGCGCGAACAGAGAAGAGAATCGCGAACGATAACAACGAAAGACCGTTATGGCTCTGATACCATGTGCGAACAAGAAAAAAAGACCAAAAAATGGAGAATAACATTTTTTATTTCCGAAAACCTCAATTATTACAAAGGTATAACCTCCTTTATATAGAATGGAGGAGAGAGAAGAGATTACAAATAAACAATGTGGGACTAAAAACTATACAGGACAAAATACAGAACTGGGCGGTCAGATATAGGGAGACCGCCGAGATCGCTGAGACCTGAGATAACAGACCTCGCTCCTGAACCCTATAGAGCAAGCGGTCTGTAAAGGACAGACCGCAGGAAGCAGGGCTAGACCACCTGTCTTCATCTTCAACCCGCCAAGTCTTAGAGAGCGCGTGGTCTGAAACGAACAGACCGCCAGAGAGAAAAGTAACCCAGACCGCCCGGTCACCAACCAGACCGCCCGGTCTCTACACTTCAACAAGACCTCCCGGTTTCCAGACAGACTGCCCGGTCATAACACTTCAACACACCTCAGGTCAAGTTTAGTTCGACCTAAGGTGTTGAGCTTTCTCCACCTCCAGTTGAGCTCGACTCACAGGAGGGTTGTTAAGTGGAGAAAGGTTTGCCTTCCACCTCAGGTCGAGTTCGGCTCGACTAGAGGAGTTAAGTTTTCCTCCACCTCAGGTCAAGTTTAGTTCGACCTAAGGTGTTGAGCTTTCTCCACCTCCAGTTGAGCTCGGCTCACAGGAGGGTTGTTAAGTGGAGAAAGGTTTGCCTTTCGCTTCAGGTCGAGTTCGACTCGACTAGAGGTGTTGAGTTTTCCTCCACCTCAGGTCAAGTTTAGTCCGACCTAAGGTGTTGAGCTTTCTCCACCTCCAGTTGAGCTCGACTCACAGGAGGGTTATTAAGTGGAGAAAGGTTTGCCTTCCACCTCAGGTCGAGTTTAGCTCGACTATAGGTGTTGAGTTTTCTTCCACCTCAGGTCAAGTTTAGTTCGACTTAAGGTGTTGAACTTTCTCCACCTCCAGTTGAGCTCGGCTCACAGGAGGGTTGTTAAGTGGAGAAAGGTTTTCCTTCCACCTCAGGTCGAGTTTAGCTCGACCATAGGTGTTGAGTTTTCTTCCACCTCAGGTCAAGTTTAGTTCGACCTAAGGTGTTGAACTTTCTCCACCTCCAGTTGAGCTCGGCTCACAGGAGGGTTGTTAACTGGAGAAAGGTTTGCCTTCCACCTCAGGTCGAGTTGAGCTCGACTAGAGGTGTTGAGTTTTCTTCCACCTCAGGTCAAGTTTAGTTCGACCTAAGGTGTTGAGCTTTCTCCACCTCTAGTTGAGCTCGGCTCACAGGAGGGTTGTTAAGTGGAGAAATGTTTGCCTTCCACCTCAGGTCGAGTTTAGCTCGACCATAGGTGTTGAGTTTTCTTCCACCTCAAGTCAAGTTTAGTTCGACCT
This sequence comes from Dactylorhiza incarnata, assembly GCA_033032865.1. NCBI lineage: Eukaryota > Viridiplantae > Streptophyta > Magnoliopsida > Asparagales > Orchidaceae > Dactylorhiza > Dactylorhiza incarnata. Next base: position 13,838,331 of record JAWHQI010000015.1, read on the forward strand.
AAGGTGTTGAGCTTTCTCCACTTCCAGTTGAGCTCGGCTCACAGGAGTGTGGTTAAGTAGAGAAAGGTTTGCCTTCCACCTCAGGTCGAGTTTGGCTCGACTAGAGGTGTTGAGTTTTTCTTCCACCTCAGGTCAAGTTTAGTTCGACCTAAGGTGTTGAGCTTTCTCCACCTCCAGTTGAGCTCGGCTCACAGGAGGGTGGTTAAGTGGAGAAAGATTTTCCTTCCACCTCAGGTCGAGTTCGGATCAACTAGAGGTGTTGAGTTTTTCTTCCACCTCAGGTCGATTTTAGTTCGACCTAAGGTGTGGAGCTTTCTCCACCTCCAGTTAAGCTTAGCTCACAGGAGGGTTGTATAGTGGAGAAAGGTTCGCCTTCCGCCTCAACTCAGGTTTAGCTGAAAAACTCAGCAAGAGTAACTCGTTGGCAGGGCCCTCCTTGGATTCCCCTAAGTGTACTACCCGTAATTTGTCGAGATTAGAAAGGCCTAAGGAGATGCCTATTCACAGACATAGCTAGGCGAGCAAGGTGCGAGCTGGGCGAGCAAGGCGCGAGCTGGGCGAGCAAGGCACGAGCTGGGCCTGCAAGGGGCGAGCTGGGCAAGGAAGGCGTGAGCTGGGCGAGCAGAGGGCGAGTTGGGCGACCAGAGGGCGAGTTGGGCGAGCAGAGGCAAGTCTGGGCGAGTATGGCCAGGTAACTACCCTCCCAGGATTTGTCTATAAATAGACCCCCAGGGGTACAAGAAAGAGGACACTTTTGGACGAGGTTGACCCCCTCAGGCGAGATACTCGCCAGGTCCCTGCCTTCCTTGTACCAAGCTCGACCATTTTTGGTTTTGGAGCGGAAGACTCCCTTGAGCTTCCGGGTACGTGGTGGGACCTCCCTGCAGCAACACCTGGGGTTCTGTTTGTTGCTCTTCTAGCTTCTTCGTCGTTGCCAGCCAAGTCATCTCGTTGCACTGCTGGGCGAGTAGCCTCGGGCTGCATTGATCCAAATTTTGGAGCCGGGATTTTCCAGGCTTCAACACTAAGGTCCCACCTACTCATCAAATAGGTGAGTTGGACTTTCTTTCCGAGCTTAAGACAAGCTCGAAAAGAGCGGGGATTGTGTACAACCCTCATATTTTCCGCGTCGGTGTGACCCGACGTGGATGAGGACGTGGTAGAAAGGGTGACCATGACGCAGCGGACCAAACCATCGGAGATCGTCAAAGACCAAAAAGAGAAGGCCGGGGGCGGGCAGGTTTCCTTGGTCGAGTGGACCTTGGGTCCACTCACCCAAGGCCCCGGGCGAGTGGACCCTTGGTCCACTCGCCCGAGTGGGGGGGGGGGGGGGGGGGGGGGGGGAGGGGCGAGTGGACCAAGGGTCCACCGCTCAAGGGTGTGGGCGAGTGGACCCATGGTCCACTCGTCCCATGCAGTTGGGCGAGTGGACCAAGGGTTCACTCACCTGAAGGGTTGAGTGGACCGTGAGGTCCACTCGCCCAGCCAGGACGGTGGACCTTAGTCCACTCATTCGACCCCCGACGAGGGGGGCGGGGGAGTGGACGTCTCATCCTACACTCTCCCCCTCTTATTTTGATCGTCCAGGTTCGTGGTTGAGCTGCGGATAGCATAATTTTGGCTATCCGCAACCCAATTTTGGGAAATCTATAAATAAACCCCCATGGGCACCTTGGGAAGGGTTGGTCTCCACCCCTCTCCTCGCATGTGTCTTGTGAGCAAGCACTACCCCCTCCCCCCTTGTCCGTGAAGGTTGGTGGTGAGGTGAGCTTTAGTGCCCTCCAAGGTGCCGAGGCTCAGCATTGGCTTGGGAGGGGAAGCTCTCATTGAACATCCGGGTGTGTGGTGGGGGACCTCCATGCTGCAGCTTAAGGGGTTCTTTTTTGGACTCAAGTGTTCTTCAAGGGCAAGGTCTTTCGGTTCTTAGCAACTGGTCAAGGGATCTAGCTCGGGTCAAGTAAGGGTTAGCTGCATCCCTCTTCGAACGTTGAGACTGGTTCTCTGGCTTCAACATCCATGCTGCAGCTTAAGGGGTTCGTTTTTTGACTCAAGCGTTCTTCAAGGGAAAGGTCTTTCGGTTCATAGCAACTGGTCAAGGGTTCTAGCTCGGGTCAAGTAAGGATTAGCTGCATCTCCCTTTCGAACGTCGAGACCGGTTCTCTGATTTCAACATCTACCTTTGTCAAATAGTTGTTATTAAGAGGGAGATTGGCGGATTATAAAATAACTTATTATAAATCATTGTGGCTGATCATGAAGGAAGAGGAGGAAGAAAATTAGATTTAGAATTTAAATCGTTGCTTTGTCGACCCACCATCTAGCCGACTATATGAAAGAAATTTATAGAAAATTTAAACTAAAATGTTTATTTCATGGTTTGGTTAGTTGGAGTGAAGAGATAATGATTTCAAGGACCCATCGCTATACTTCACATATGAAATTAAACATAAGAGTTACACAACCTTCAACCTTCAACAATCAAAAGAGATGTATTTGGGATTAACAAAATTGGTACCTATAAACCTGGTTCCATTGTAATACTTAAACCACTTCACCTTTCTCTTCCTAGTGGAAAACATGGAGAAACCCCTTGTTGAAGTTGAATCCGTCGGCCATAAGAGGAGAAACCAAAAATCTTGTGTTGCAAACGAGTCATCGTCATGCTACCTAGGAAACAAAAGAGAGCATGATTTATTTTTTGAAGTTACATGGAAGAATTTTTCGTGGTGAAAGAAATGGATTCTCCTTCAGATTTTGTCGTAGATTTATGATTTTATGTGTGAATTTAATACTCTTTAAGAATTTTCATAGTTCTTTCGAAGATGATGATCATATAATTAACTTTGGAAAATGTTAACATGCTTTTTTGAATACGTATGAATCATAAATGTATGTGAATAAATACCATAATAATAGACAATCGCCATGTAATTATGTTGATTCATATACCATATCATATCATGTTTATGGCCAAAAACTCTCTTATCACATGCAATGTTTTGTAGCCATGCTAATGACATTGATGCAAAGATTTGAGGGTTCTATGGTATGAGGTGATATCTCATGATTGTAAGGAAATTACTTTGGGCCCATTATAATTGGACCTCACCTTCTCCCTTTCTCTGATTTATGGTTGATAGGGTCCTCCTCCATTTATATGAATTTCGGGCTGCAAATAGCCGGAATTCCCAAGTCCCCCACTAACTTAGTGGGGGTCATGACGGGAATCGCCCCCAACCGCAAAGCGAATCATCGAGCCAACCGTCCGCGGACGGCCATCCACAGGTCATCGCTGCCCCTCGCGGCCGCACGCACGTGGCCGCAAGGGGTCGCGGTCGGCCTCCTGGTCGGCTGCCACCATGCCTCGCAGCAGCACGCACGCAACCGCAAGGGCCCGCGCCCGGCTTCCTGACCGGCCGCCGCCACGCCTCGCGGCCGCACGCATGCGCCTGCGAGGGCACGCTGCCGGCCTCCCTGCCGGCCACCACTGCACCTCGCGGCAGCACGCACGAGGCTGTACGGGGCCGCGACCAGCCTCTTGGTCGGCCGCCGCAGCGCCCACGTCTGACCTCTAGGCCGGCCGCCGCCACGCCCGTGGCCGGTCTCCCGGCCGGCCGCCGTCGCACCTCGCAGCCGCACGTACGCGTCCACGGGCGCGGCGGCGGCCGACCGCCGCTTCCTCCTCCTCGACCGGCCTCCCGTCACCGACTTCCCCTCCAGGCCGTCCTTCCTCCACCGTCGGATTGTCGTCACGCGATCTCCACCATCCGATCTACGCATAACCAACTCGTAACCAACCATCATGTGAGGTGCACATAGCCAAAAATAATGATTAGTATCTGCATAATAATTCTCCTAAAAATATGTACGACAAAATATAAGGTTCCGGTCTGCATATTGCACATAAAATGGTTATGGCCTACGGATAACCGCGTAACCACCATAACCACCCGGAAAGCCTATAAATTGGACCCCGGGGTCTCCTCCATTTCCATCTTCTCCTCCTACGCCTCCTCCTCCTAGGAACATGAGAGCTCCTCAAGGAACCCTTTGAATATCTCCTTCGCCTTTGAAAACTCATTCGAAGATCTTCGAGTGCTTTGAAGATTCTTCGAAGGCCTTCTCCCTCCCTCAGGCGCTCCTGTACACATTCCGCTTTATACGCACCACAACAAGTGCCCTGCATACCCCACAATTTGTATTCTGCGCACGACGCACTCAGTGCTTACGACATTCTCAACTCAGCAGGAAGCCCGCTAGTCGGTTCCTAATCTATCGCTCCAGATTCCCATGCACACCACAAGAGTTAAGCCGCAGACGCCGAGACAGGCAAAACACGCCTTTCATCTTCCGAGCACCACCAGAAGGCCTCAAAGCATCCAAAGTGCACCGCTCCCCACTATAGTAAAGAAAAGACTTAGCTTTGTGAGTGGTGGCCTATCACCATCCAAGCCCATCTCTCTCACCCAACAATTATAATGAGGAGCGGCCTGTTGCACTCGCCTTTTCTACAAAGAATTGTACAAAACCAGCAAATAGTGAAGTTTGGTCGACACAACCCCGACCGCATGCTTTTTCACCTCTTTCTGAGGTTTTCCACGTTAAGCAAAAGTCTTTTGTTAGCCTATTGGGAACTTTGCCCATAATGTTCCTGATTTGAAGAAGTCCTCTAGTTAAGGATAAATACACTTTGTATTTGATGCATGTGTTTAGTTGTGTTAATTTCATGTCTTAGATTGTGCAAGCCTAGCATAGGGCTACTTAGTGTCATTAGACATAGTTTTGCTAATGTAATCCCTCATTTTGCAAAACACCTTATCGACATAAGATCAAGACTATGTTAGACTTGTCACTCACTCATAAATAACATGAAGAAAGATCTATAAAGTTGGATAGAACAAAGGATCAGAATTTGTCGAGGTCAAATATTGTCTTGATGAGGTTCACAGAGTCATGAAATATCGTCATGATAACCTTAAGCTTCAAGCTGATATATTCTTGAAGATACACAACTAAAGTCATAAATCATCTTGATAAGAAGGATCTTCTCATTCAGCAGAATATCATCTTGATAAAGCTCAGACAGACAAATATTGTCTTGAAGAAGCTTAGCTAATTCATTAACTCAAGCAGGAGATCTCAAGTACTAAGTATAAATCATGTTGAAGCTGTGGTATCGTCTTGAAGTCTTGGTTGAAGGTAAATCTGCTTAAGTCAATTATCGTCGAGACCAGTTAAAATATTGCCGGGAAGTCTACACGATAATTCAAGAAGCATATTGAAGTGATGAATACTTGAGTTCATATCATTTAGATATGACCTCCTCTTGATAGTCCAAGAGTCAAATCCAAAGTATAAGTCTTATCGTCTTGACAAGTTGAAATATCGTCTTGACAAGCTGAAATATCATCTTGACAAGCTAAAATATCATCTTGATAAGCTTAACAATCGACTTGAAGATAATGGTCGTGTTGAATTTAGACATCGTATTGAAGACCACAAGTATCATCGAGATGAGGTTTTATTGGCTTGATGGCTTTACATCTTATTAGAAGTTAACTCAAAGTCTGAAAGGGTTAGTGTCGGCTTGAAGACTCAATGGTCATCGAGACAAAATGAAATGTCGTCGAGACAACATGAATATCTTCAAGACAACATGAATATCGTCGAGAGAACATGAATATAGTCGAGACAATTCAAAGTTGCAGAAATTCAAAAGCTCGTCACCGCCGATTGTGCCAATCAGATCAAACCTTTAAGAAAAAGTATATCTAACATAAAGTATTCCTAGTTTCGACCGTTAAGGGTTGACTCTCATATAAATACATATGAGATGTGAAGGGAAAACCCTAATCCTAGATTTCTGAATCAATCAAACAGTTTTCTGAAGAATAGTCACAGACTCTAAGTTCAGAGAAAATATTCAGAAGGAGATACTCACAAGATTAACTCAAGTGCTCCTAAGTTTGCTCCAGGTTATTCATTCCTATATCTCTCAAGAGCAAGTTATTTTCTCTGATTTATAAGTTTAGATCAGATGATGCTTCCAAAGAAGAATATATACAGATCTGTTGTTGATCCAGGAAGGATATTATCATCTAGCCCAAGAAGACTCTAGTATTTAAGATCTATTCATTGAGTCTAAGCAAAGTTGTAACAATACTTATTATAGTTCTTCTGTAGGATCTCTCTGAGATCTTAGTGTAGGATCCTTTGTGACCCGAGGTAGGGTCCTGTGTGACTTGAGGTAGGGTTCTAGATTAAAGATGATGTAGGATTCAAGATTGAATCTGAGTTGTAGTTGTGTACTCTGAGTTGTAGGATCTGAGGTAGGGGATCAGCTAGTATACCTGAGGTGGGAGTTTAACTGAGAGTTGTAAGATCTGCGGACCTGAGGCAGGGAATCATTTTATATTCTTGAGGTAGGAGTCTTGGAATCTGAGGTGTAAGATCGGGAAGATCTGAGTTCTGGTGGAGTTTACCGAGGCTAACATACTGCTAGATAGGAGAAGGGGGGAAAATCGGCATACCCAAGATTGAGAAACCATTATAAATATTTGTATTTGTGTTTGTTTATTTTCTTTTTGCTATCATTTTAATTATTCCGCTACGAAACTCAAAAGAAGACATCACATATTCACCCCCTTCAGGTGAAGTTTGACCTTCCATAACTTATAAATGGTATCAGAGTTAGGTTGTTCAAAAAGAAGCCTAAAAACCTGAACAAGCTCTGCCAAGGGATATACTACATCCACCATGAATTCAAGAGAGAGTTACAAGGAACTAAGTTCCATGAAGCTACCAGACTGCAAAAAAGAGAACTTTGGTATTTGGAAGGAGAGGGTCAAGCTCTTCATGGAGTGCTTTGACCCAAGGAGTTTCATAAAAGTTGAAGAAGGGACCGTCATCCTTATGAAAGCTTCGACCATAAATCCAGTCAGACAAGTCCTTAAGAAAAATAATGAAATGACTAAAGATGAAGTCATCTTAGTTACCATGGATAAGAGGGCTAAGAACATCCTGGTCAGCTATATTGATGATTCTACATTCCAGAATTTGATTTGCTGCAAGATAACAAAAGAGATGTGAGATTCTCTTCATGGAAGGGACTAAAGAAGTGAGGGATGATAGAAAGTCCCTGCTAAACTAGGAATATGAAACATTTAGGCATGATAAGAAGGAATCCATATCCGATTGCTATGAAAAGTTCTTTAAAATTGTGAATGGCTTGAGAACTTATGGGAGTGAGTTCTCAAATTATGATTTAAATGATAAGTTCATAAAGTCCTTGAATAAGGAATGAGACATAAAGATATGTGTCATAAGAGAGATGGGAAACCTTGCTAGAATGGATCCCCAGAACTTTTTTGGAAAGCTGCTGTCCCATGAACTCCAACTGAACATAAGGAAAGCATAAGAAGAAGGAAACAAGCCATCCTCCAAAGATGAATCAGTTTCCTTCAAGGCTGAAAGTTCAGAAGAAGTAAAGATGAATATCATATTCGACCAGCTAGATATGCCGAAGATAAGGATTCAGAAGCCAACACTTCAGGCTCTGAACTTTCTGATGAAGAGTTACATTTCTCTCCAAACATTTCAAGAGACTACTATCAAAGAAGAGACAGGATAAGCATATGTCCTTCTCTTCTAGTTCTAGAAAGTCTAGTTATAGCTATGACAGACCAAAGTACAAGTCCAAGGAGAACATGTATGACTTTAAACATAACAAACATGTTTCTTTTAATGTTGTTTCTTATGGCTGTCAAAAAGCAGGTCACATAATTACTAACTGCCCAGTAAAGGAGAATGTCAAGTCTGATGAGAGAAGATCTCATAAGGGCAAGAAGCATAAGAGGAGCTTCATTGCCAAGAAGACTAAGACACTAAGTGACATTAACAACAACTCTTCTGAGTCTGAAGAAGAAGCCTACATTGGGCTTACTGCACTGTCTGAAGATGAGGGGCATGATGATTATCCTCCTGCCATGGTGTGCATAAGGGAACCCTTATCTATGTCAGACAGTGAGTCTGAAGAAGAGGACTATTATGGGATTATGGCCAGGACTGATGAAGAAAGTCAGGATGAGTCCAACTCACTTGTTAAGGTACAAATTAGAGCTCCCTTATCTACTACTGATTCTGAATCAGAATTAGAATCTTATTGCGAGACAGATTCTAAATGATCATCCTCATCTGAGTCTGATCATGAGGATGAAGCTGATCTAGTGCATTAGTATGGTGTCTTATTGGATGCTATAAAAAAGTAAAAAGCTTGTCAAGGCACAAGATGAGGAGATTGAATCTCTCAGGCTTGCTAAATTCGAACTCCTTGAAAATGCTAAGAAGCTAGCTCAAGTGAGTGATAAACTCAGCAAGCTAAGATGGATCTCAAAGATCCAAATTGATACACTAAGTTAGAAGAACAATATCATCAAAGATCTTGAGGATAAACTCCTCATTAAGAGGAAGCTTGTGGCTAGGTTTTCCAAATCACAAACTATGTTGCCAAGTATTGATAGTTTTTCTGCAACATATAGAGGTGGTGTAGGATATACTGAGGAGGCATGCAAGGGCAAGACCACCAAAGATTAGACTATTTTTCAAAAGGTCATATTGCCTACCAATACTTATGATCATGATCTATCCTATGGATTTCTATCGAATGAGTGCTCTACTAGTGGAACACAGCCACATAACTCAAAGAATAGAACATACATTGGACTGAGTGATCTCAAGACACCTCATGAGAAAATCCAGATGAAAAATCATGGATCATTTGTATTTTTCTCTACAACACCAATAGTCAAAGGAAAGGGAAAGGCTATTCCTTAGAGGCATATCCCTAAGTGAATCATGTGACTGTGCAACCCACCTCCCATCATGCACACAACCACAAGATATATCTTAGAAATGAAAAAAATGTTGTAGCCACTCTTGTAATCATCAACATCCTCATTCTGCTAAAAAGGTGACACAAAAGAGGAGGCATAATAGATATGAATGCTAGTGTTGTGGAAAAACTAGCCACTTTGTCATAGACTGTAGGTTTAATCCAATAGTGGCTAGGGCAAAGAATATAAGGCTTGCCAGTAGTGTTTTTGTTGTGAAGCATCCTATGATTAGGACTAATAAGAACCAAAGACCCAAACTTGTTTTGGTTCTTAAGGTAAACTAATCTATTTTGCAGGATAGTCCAAAGGCCAACAAAAATTCTATCTGGCACTTGGACAGTGGATGTTCTAGACACATGACTAGAACAAGAAGCCAACTTAAAGATATTACTAAAGGCTATGGAAGTACTTTAGAAAAATGTAAGAGAAATCCCTAAGTATTGACTGTGTCAGCATGATAACAAGACGACATAAAGTCTGTAACAACTAGATGTCAAGACGACATGGAGTTTTTCGTCTAGTCAGACTTCCCACACATCTAATCTCACCCCCTCCAAACATTGAGAGGGATCCATCTATAGGACTTATCTCTAATCAATCCCATGCATATATTGAGGGGAAGCAATCTACATAATCTATTATTGCTCTACCCATATTGCAGACATTAAGGGGGAGCAAGTCTCAGATTCAATGGATGTAGATGCCAGCTTGGAAGGAAATCAAGATGCACAAAAGATGAATTCAACAGAGGGGAAGACTTATGATGAGCTCTCAACCTAATACACCGTGGAGAAGTCTGGAAGGACTAGCTATTGTTGAGGGGGAGATTCATCTAGAGTCATCTGCCCTAGATGATCAAGTGCAAGGACAATCTTCTTCAATCCAACTATTAAAAGGTCAGAAAGGGGAGACTATTACAAGAGATTCCTATCCTCCAGAACAGTAGAAATTGAAAAGTCAGAAATGGGGAGAAGGTAACAATGTGAGATAACAATTAATATCATTTTTTATTTTGCACATGATTAGTTTTGATATTTGTTATGTGTAGTTTATCTTTGATTGAGGTTCTGACCACTTCAAATATGGGGAAATTGTTGGGAACTTTGCCCACAATATTCCTGATTTGAAGAAGTCCTCAAGTCAAGGATAAACACACTTTGTATTTGATGCATGCATTTAGTTGTGTTGATTTCATGTATTAGATAGTGTAAGCCTAGCACATGGCTAGACTTAGTGTCATCAGACATAGTTTGACCAATGTAATCCCTAATTGTGCAAAAGGCCATGTCGACATAAGATCTAGATTATGTTAGACTTGCCACTCCCTCATAAATAATATAAAGAATGATCTAGAAAGTTGGATAGAGCAAATGATCAAATTAAGGAAGATCGGGATTTGTCCAAGTTAAATATCATCTTGATGAGGTTCACAGAGTCGTGAAATATCGTCGTGATAACCTTAAGCTTCAAGCTGATATCGTCTTATAGATACACAACTAAAGTCACAATCGTCTTGATAAGAAGGATCTGCTCATTTAGTAGAATCTCTTCTTGATGAAGCTCAGAGAGACAATATCATCTTAAAGAAGTTCAACTAATTCATTAATTCAAGTAGGAGCTCTCAAATACTAAGTATAAATCATGCTGAAGCTATGATATCGTCTTGAAGGCTTGGGTAAAGGTAAATCTGCTTAAGTTAGTTATCGTCGAGACTAATCAAAATATCATCGAGAAGCCTAGATGATAATTCAAGAAGCATATTGAAATGATGAATGCTTGAGTTCATATCATTTAGATATGACCTCCTCTTGATATTCCAAGAGTTAGATCTAAGGTATAAGTCTTATCATCTTGACAAGCTAAAATATCATCTTGACCAACTGAAATATCATCTTGATAAGCTTAAAAATGGACTTGAAGATAGTGGTCGTGTTGAATTTAAATATCATCTTGAAGACCACAAGTATCATCGAGATGAGGTTTTATCGGCTTGATGACATTACATCTTATTAGAAGTTAATTTAAAGTCTGAAAGGGTTAGTATCAACTTGAAGACTCAGTTGTCATCGAAACAAAAATGAAATATCATCGAGACAACATGAATATCATCGAGAAAGTTCAAACTTGCAGAAGTTCAAAAGTTCATCCCCGCTGATTGGGCCAATCAGATCAAACCATTAAGGAAAAATATGTCTGACATAAAGTATTCCTAGTTACGACCATTAAGGGTTGACTCTCATATACAATACACATGAGAGTTGAAGGGAAAATCCTAATCCTATTTTCTAAATTAATCAAACAGTTTTCTGAAGAACAACCGCAAACTCCAAGTTCAGAGAAAATATTAAGGAGACACTCACAAGATTAACTCAAGTGCTCCTAAGTTTTCTTCAGGTTTTTCATTCCTAAATCTCTCAAGAGCAAGTCATTGATTTCTAGGTTCAGATCAGATCAAGCTTTCAAAGATGAATATATCCAGACCTGTTGTTGATCCAGGAAGGCTGTTATGTGTTGGATCTTGAGGTGCCCTTAGAGGGGGGGGGGGGTGAATAAGGGTTTTAGAAAACTTTAATCTCTTATAGAAAATATTTGTGATTTTATAAGAAGTAGATTGAATCAATAGTAAAGAGATAGAAATTAGAAATGAGATCAATTTTATTAAACAAGAAAAGACATGATTATCATTTATAAAATTGATTACTAAAACTGATTTCTATGATGCTAGAAATCTAAGGCAAAATATAAAATACTCCTCTTATTTTCTATTCTGACTCTTCTCACTAAGAAACGGTTTGCTTTAGCCAATCTCTCCCTAGATACGACCTCAAGCCGCTATATCCCTTCTATCCCCAAACAGGCCTCGAGCACCCCTAGATCTACTTCCTAGACCTAGTCGCCAACACGAGGTGAATTTATCCCTAAGTCCTACCCAGACCTAGTCGCCAACACGAGGCGAATTTACGAACCGATTAAAAAGATAAATATTAAATACAAAAGACATATAAAAACTCCCTATGAGGTAATCTGAAGGAGACGCTGAAGAATCACTAAAGATTGTTGAAGTTCAAGCGTCCGTTCTTCGCATTGAGTTAGCGTGTTGATCCAAGCCTCCTTTGATTCCTTCTTTTGAAATTTAGTGGGAGATCCATTGTGATCTAGAAATACGGCCCTCACAAATAATTCAGAGTGCTGGAATAGGGCTCCTTAGCATTGGTTGTTGGAGAAGACGAAATCCACCTATTTATAGGACTGGACGCTAACGCCGACGTTAAGGCTAACGCATGGAGTTGACCCAGTATGGAATTGTTTTGATGGCTCGGATCTTCAAAATGGGAAGGAGATTCTGCACTTTAGTAAACATTCATTTTATGCAACCCTAACGCTAGCGTTGAGGCTAATGCTGGCGTTAGGTCAGATCATTCCTAAAGTGCTCCTGCAATCACGGCTGCTTCCCTCCTTGCCATAATGATTGAGAGTTAATGCCCCGCGTTAAGACCTAATGCCTGGTGTTAGACCTCTTTCATTTTCTCAGTCGGCAAGCTATCTCGTGGATCGGCAAGCCATCTCGTGGATCGGCAAGCCATCTCGTGGATCGGCAAGCCATCTCGTCGTTCGGCAAGCCATCTCGTCGTTCGGCAAGCCATCTCGTCGATCGTCAAGGCCCAGCGTTAAGACTTAATGCCCGGCGTTAGACCACAATCATAATTTCAGCTTGTGGGTAGTTCCAGACCAATAATGCAACGATCTAGTGTCATATCTGTTCAAACCTGCATGCTAAAAACACAATGGCAAATAAGATCAAATACAAGTAGGATTTGTTATTCTCAAATCAAAGGAATGCGGAAAACCATGTTCAACCAATCTCCCCCTTTTGATAATAACAAATCCAATATAGATAAATCAGATTCATATATAAGAGAGGTGTGTTAATAGAAGAATATATGACACTAAGCAATGTAGAGACAATAATAAGAATTATTGATTGTTTAAGTTGTGCTCCCCCCTACTTAATTGCTCCCACTTACTATATGCTCCCATGGACTAGATTTATACTCCCCCTAATCTAGTGAATCCTACTCCTTTTATCATTTTATTCTCCCCCTTTTGTTATTAGCAAAAGTGGGTGGAGTTGAAACAAAACTAAAAGAGAGAAGACAAAAGTTAGGACATAGTTAAGAAAAGATTCAGAGTTTTGTTTAAGTGTAAGGTAAGTCGTGATCGAGCTAAGGGAGAGAGTAGCACAGTGGAACAATATATGATAAGTATGAAAGAGCAACATTCTATGATTGTACCAAAGGAATTCTACCACTTGCTTTGCAAATTAATTTTAAAGAAGAATATTACTTGTTGAGAGAGATGCAATATAGTTTGACAAACACAAGTGAAGAAAAAACCTAAGAAGTAAGCATGATAAACCATGGTAAACAAAATACATGACCAAAAGAGAAATGCGAAAAAAAATTAATAGTAGTATTTTTGTTATAGTTTGACCATTCCAACAATATGTCCAGGCTCTTCACATTTGAGCATTAACTTTGGAAATTTTCATAGCAAATAGACAAGCATGATTGAACATATTCAAAAAGATAATATCAACAATGTAACCAATTCGTATTTTAAGTAGAGAAAACATTGTAGAAATCATGCATTTACAATCTAGTGCTTATACTTAAGTTTTTAGAGAAATATGTAATTTTGCATTAGGATCCAATTCTCATGAGTAGAAGCTTTATGAAAAACAATGATGTGTGCATAAGGTGTTTTGATAAAAGTATACAAGTGAAATAATCAAAACACATGACATATGTAATGGAATAGTAACAACAATATAAGATTGTAATCTTATAATTACTTTCAAACATCAAATTTAGAATAAAATTTTAAAGCACATAAAATGAGTACAACGACCAAGGTGCTTCGCCCACACAATGATCATTAAGACTTATCAGGGAGAGAAGTATTGCTTGGGGCATCACATAAGCTTTTTTATAATTTTATATTTTTAGTGACCCGATGTACAAATAGAAGTGATAAAAAGAATGTGTTTGCACAAGACACTACAATTCTTGCCAAGGTGCTCAACCTCACAATGCTCATTAAGACTTATCAGGAGGTTGAGTAGTGCTTGGTGGAGTTATCTTTGACATATTATTTCATCATTTTTTTATTTTGCGCCAAAGGTCTCCGAATTCACTTGTTGTTGCAAACACTAACAATATTAAAATAACACTTACATACAAATTAATGTGTTAAAACTATTACACTACACAATCATGCAAGACTAAGATTATGAACACATGTAGATTACAAGAAATAATGAGTGTATGAATCATTGATTAACATAACATTACTTATACTTAGAGGCATGCTAGACAATCATACATAATTTTCTATAGACCATTTCATTGCACATAATCAGATTAGGGTCAAGGCATGAAGATAAAACAATGTTTATGAAATTTGAAATTAAAATTGGACATTGAAGATAATCTTTAAGTGTATGCCAAGTCAATTTTGACCATTTGAAACAAAATAACTAAGAAGTTTGCTCTTGTGAAGTCTTATAGTCAAACTATAGTTTTATAAATATTTAAAGCAAAACAAATAACAAAAATATATTTTTGATTATTTTGAAATATTTGATTTTTTTGTATTTTGGAAAATAACCAAATTAATAACAAAATCATTTAAAAAAACTGAGAAACGAAATAGAGAAAAATCATTATAAAATTACTAGAAATAGTGTAGAGAAAATGGAATTTCAATTTGGCAAAAAGGGCTAACGCCCGGCGTTAACTACTTAACGCCCAATCAGAACTCTATTTTTTTGAGATTTTTGAATTTTTTTCCTTTGGAATAGTGAATATGCATATAGACCTTCTTGGTGTAGAAATTTCAGAAAATTTAAAGATGATTAGAAGGCTCAACATTGTTGAATACTTTCCATAAAAAGGTTGTAAAAATTATTTTTAAGAATGTTAATTCAAATAATGTAAATCAGATTGCATGAAGACTGAACTAAGAGATATAAAGATCAGGCATTATTCAGCATTAAGATATAGAAAATTTAGCACAGAAGGCTAATGCTAGGCGTTAACTTCTAACGCTGGCGTTAGAGGCTAACGCCTAGCGTTAACTACTTAACGCTGAGACAGTCGATGATTTCATGCATTTTTGAAAAAACTTTTCTTTGATTTTGAATTATTATATAAAGGCCTTCCTAGTGTATAAATTTCAGACATTTTGGAGATCATTAGAAGGCTCATTAAGCATGTTTTATTTATTCAAAAGGTTTTTATATTTTTATTTGGTTTTCAAATACTTGTGTTTTATAAAATCATTAAAGCTCAAAAAATGATAAAATATGCAAAACACAAGATAAGCATGTTCGATCAAAACAAGAATGCATGAATAATATAATCATA
Source organism: Dactylorhiza incarnata (assembly GCA_033032865.1). Taxonomy (NCBI): domain Eukaryota; kingdom Viridiplantae; phylum Streptophyta; class Magnoliopsida; order Asparagales; family Orchidaceae; genus Dactylorhiza; species Dactylorhiza incarnata. The sequence goes on from JAWHQI010000015.1 coordinate 13,853,647, forward strand.
AAGAGTGCATGCAAAATATACGATATATGAATGTCCTACATTATAATACCCTAGCTATATGCATACACACTAGCCCCGTACTAAGAGACGGATGGGCATGAGGAGCTGCACACATGCCGTAGGTTGGAGTGTTAATCCCATATGCACACACTAGAGAACGCTCAACCTAGCAATCTTTCCCCCAGTGGCTCGCAAGACCCCACTGGAACCCTCCCCGGTTAAGGACAAGACATGACTTAGAGTTTAGGCCATCTAATGCATACAATCCTACGCCCTCGCTATTGTGAGACACATAATATGGGTGAATGATCATGGACATCCTAAGCATTTTGTCCTCTGTAAACAATTTATAAACTATGGCTTTTTATGAGAGATTGATTTCTAATTATATTTTAAAGCAACATAGTTACTATGAATTTTAACTTTTAATTGTTCTTCTGTAAGTTGGATTCATTATGGCAATATTAGATAACTAGCATATATGATAATAATTATTTGTTGATAATGCTAGAATGATGAGTTAGATTCCAATGATACGCCATAAGATTAATTGAGATAATGTTGCATGTATTCAATAAATAGAATTTCAATTTATAGACCTAGATTAAAGTGATGATTCTAATTGATTTTCCTTAGGAATATAAGTTTATTTTATGGTCTACGTATAAATGAGATACATGCAAAACATAATAGATTCATATACAAATCATGACAACACACTATATGTTGAAAGCAATAAGATCTATTGTAGTTATATTTAATGTCTGAATTTAAAAGATCTTTTGACTTTGCATGATTATTAATTTTATCACATAGAAATTTAGGGACTCATTATTAATTATTAATAATGATGTAGGTGAAGTATGTAAAACAATTCATATTCAACCTTTTTAAAATATTATGGAGAAAGATTGTAAGGTGAATAATATAATGAGAAAATTTTTTTGGTTACTTTTGAATGGTTTTATAAATTTTCTCTTTGATTTTTGCATATTATCAAACCATATATATAATTTTCTGAAAACATAGTAATGATTGTTTTCTTTTTCTGTCATTGCAAGAATACAAATGAGTCTATAGTTAATTTGATCATTGCTAGGCTTTAGTTGGACTTATCAATTTAGATTGGATCTTGGACTTCCCGAGGTCTACCCTGTGATGAGTTCGCACCGGTACTAGGAGATGTGATGGGGTGACATCCCAAACCTCGCTTTCTCAAGATATTTAAGTGTTATTGGTTGATACCTAAACAAAATATTTAAAATTTATAGACTCAAAAATTGTCGAAAAAGAAAAATTGAGATAACTTCTAAGCAAAGTTGAATTTTGGCAATTTTAAGGGTCAAAATGAACTCAAATGAGCAAAGCTCATTTGCCATTGCATAGAGCTTCTCGACCTTGTCTCGAAAAGCTATTGTGGGCGAAATTCTGACAAGCGGATCAAAAGTTATGATCGTTTGAAGTTTAGGTCGAGATCTCACATAATTTTTTTTTTGGAAAAAAGTTACCAAAGGCTTATATTATATTTTTTGAGTTTTCAATTTCGGTTTTTAATATGATAGGGGCTATCAAATGATGAAAGGATATTAAATTTATATGCAAACACTTGCACATTTTATACATTTAGCCAAGCCCCCTAATATTCCTCTTAAATCCATTTTTTTAACAATTATTTCATTGATCTTGATAAAATACAACAAATTTAGTTTTTTAATGGTAATATAAGACATTTATAGGAAATGGATTAAGAAAGATAAACGAAAAGAAATATATTGATCACTTGAGGAATGATATGACTTTTTATTTAATTTTATTCAATTTGATCTATTAATGAATTTAGGCGTAATGTGTGAAAAGTCATATCACAAGTTATATAGAGTGATCTTAGCATGTTGGCTCAAGAATGAAAAATAAACAAACAAAAAGAAGGTTAAGCATATCATGAAGTAGAGTAATGATATTCATTTTTTGATTTATTTCTACTTCATGCAAATGATGATACCTAATGAATAAGGCCCCGTTCGTTTGGGCGGAATTGGAGAAAAGAATTGGAATTGGAATTGCCAATTCCAATTCTTCTATTCGGTATCCAATTTTTTTGATGGGAATCAGAATTCAATTGAATTTTGTGGGAATTCAGAATAGGCAGATTTTCTCCCCCCATTTCCGACCTCTTTAGGTCGGACTTCAGAATTCTTTCTCATCCCACATCCCGCATCCCGCTTCCCATGTCCCGCATGCCACATCTTGCGTCCCGCATCCCGTATCCCGCATCCCGCATCCCGCATCCCGCATCCCGCATCCCGCATCCCGCATCCTTGCCTTCTTCCGACATTCGCTCCAAAAGAAGACACATCCCCATGTTGTTCCCGGTTTAATCGAACTTCGCCGGAGGAATCTCTATCATGTTCTAGGGCTAACCGAGATGATGGCGCATCTGCTGCTTGAGCACAGAACGATGATGACGCATTCGTTGCTTGAGCACAAAACAATGATGATGCATCCACTTCTCATGTCAAAACCTCCCTCGGAAGTCTTGGTAGTGCAATCTTTCTTATCATGACAGATATAGGGTCATCGTGGATGGGCTTGGCCCCGCCTGTGCATCGACTATAAGGACCTGCTTGCTGCTTTGCTACCGCCTGCTAAGGGATTTTCTCGGACTGTAAGGCCCAATTGGATGTTATCTTCCTCCCACTGTAACCAATCGCCGACTGTTAATAATTTAGGCCTGGATTGTTCCTCCTCTGTTGTTTAATTGCACCAGTTAGTATTTCCAATTTGATAATACTTTCAGGACTTCAAAACCTTCAATATTTTACGATTTCCTTGTGTTTTTTACTTTCCTTTTCTCCCATAAGTGGAATGACTAAATCAAGTTGAGTGTTATATCAAGGAAGGAACGTTCATAGTGTATGAGTAAATTTAGGTTCATAGTATGTTAACCTCCAATAATATTTTTGTGAGATGTGGGAGGGGCTCTTGAGGCCCGCATTGAAGGCGGCGACTACGTCATGGTCGTCGGAAGCTGGGCGGGCGGGAAGGTTGGCCGGCGGACGGTTGTGCAATTTTTTGTGTTTATGTTTGTGTGTTTGTATGTGTGTATATATGTATGTATGGTTGTATGTGTGTGTATGAAAATTTTGTCATGTTTAAATTTTACATTTCAATTCTATCAATTAAAAATAACATGAAGTCGAACATCAGAATTACTAATTTCAATTCCTGTGACAGAATTCCCGCATTCAGCCGAACTACAGAATTGGAATTGACTTCAATTCCAATTCCTGCGGGAATCAAAATTGGGCCAATTCCAATTCCTGCATCCCATTTCCTACCAAACGAATGGAGCCTAAGAGATTTAGGTATCCAAAGGGAACCGTGTGTAACAGTTCCTTTAGGTACCCAAATATAGCGAGATCATTTTTGGGGAGATGAGTATGAATGAACCCTTTCAAGTGGAGTTAATGTTTCATCTTTAATTTTGGGTCTCCATTCATACTTTGGTTTCATATTCTTATATTTCAAATTTCCAAAATGATTTTCAAAAGTGTTATGTATAGGAAATTTGTTAACGTTTAAATTTATGTTGGGAGAAAACGGATTTTGTAAATGATAGTGAATCGGATTTTGATTTACAAAAGCTTTATGTTCCTTACTCCCATTATTAGGTTTATTCAGGATCTTCATATTCAGATTCAACTTGCTTTTATATATTCCTTGAGATTGTGAATTTGTGTTGTGAAATTTTATTCAGAATTTTCATAAGCAAGTTGATCTTTGATTTTAATTCATCATTCTTGATCATAAGATTATGTCTAGCTTTATTATAAGCAATTGTGCTATTTTTAAGAGTGGAAACAATAAAGTCAATATGAGTTTGATAGTTATTTCTAAATTCCTCAAATGTTTCATCCATCTCTTTAATTTCAATTTTATAACTTTGGCGTTTAGCACAGTCACTTTTCAAAGTTGAATTTTCTAAAGACAATTTTTCATTATCTTCTTTTACAAAAAGTTCTTTTTCAAAATCCTTGAATTTTTCTTTAATATTATTACGATTAAAACAAGGCTTTGAGATTTCAATTTGAGAGCAAGATTGAGAACTAGGTAATTCAAAATTTGATTTTACATTATCATTAGCTTTTAACCTTATATTTTCTAAACGTAATTTATTATTAGCAATTTTCAACTTCTTCATTTTACGTTTAACAATTTGTAGCATATGTAATGTGTAAACGGAATTTGTCATAAAAAGAGAAGACTTTGATTTCCTTACATTGCTATCGGAAGAGGCAAGATTTGAACAAATGGTTCCTTTAACATCTCTTTGGCAATCTTCTTCCAAGATAATATTTCTTCTTCTCTTCCTCTTGATGTGCACTCCATTGATCCATCATGAGAGGAGCTTTCTTGAACATCCGTGCAAGCTTGTATGTTCTCCAAGTCTTGCGTTTGTTCCATACCTATAGAAGGAGAATCATAAATTCTTTCAAGAAAATTCCAAATTTCATATGCGGTAGGTAAATTATAATAAGTTTGAAAATATTTTGATCTAACGCACAAAATAGACTATTAATAGATTTTGCATTTAAAACAATTTCGTTTCTAGTTAGTACGCTAGGTGGCTTTTTAATAGTAATATTCCAAACTTTTCATCTAAAGCTTTAAGAAAATTTTTCATTAACATTTTCCATCCTTTATAAATTTTGCCCATAAATAAAGGTGGTGATAATACTTTTTCATTTATATTAAAATTTTCCCCACTAGTAGAAGCGAGATCATGATCAAGAGACGCCATTATTCCCGATTGTTAAGCCGATTTGGAATAACCTACCTCTAATACCACTTGTTGGATCTTGGGGCTCCCTTAGAGGGGGGGGGGGGGGGGGTGAATAAGGGTTTTAGAAAACTTTAATCTTTTATAGAAAACATTTGTGATTTTATAAGAAGTAGATTGAATCAATAGTAAAGTGATAGAAATTAGAACTGAAATCAATTTTATTAAACAAGAAAAGACATGATTATCATTTATAAAATTGATTACAAAAACTGATTTCATTGACGCTAGAAATCCATGGCGAAATATAAAATACTCCTTTTATTTTCTATACTGACTCTTCTCACTAAGAATCGGTTGGCTTTAGCCGATCTCTCCCCAGATACGGCCTCAAGCCGCTCTAGCCCTTCTATCCCCATAAAGGCCTCGAGCACCCCCTAGATCTACTTCCTAGACCTAGCCGCCAACATGTGGCAAATTCCTCCCTAAGTCCTACCCAGACCTAGTCGCCAACACGAGGTGAATTTAAGAATCGATTTCAAAGATAAATATAAAATACAAATAAATATAAAAACTCCCTATGAGGTAATATGAAGGAGACGCCGAAGAATCGTTGAAGATCAATGAAGTCCAAGCGTCCATTCTTTGCATTGAGTTAGCGTGTTGATCCAAGCCTCCTTTGATTCCACCTTTTGAAATTTAGTGGGAGATCCTTTGTGGTCTAGAAATACGACCCTCACAAATAATTCAGAGTGCTGGAATAGGGCTCCTTAGCATTGGTTGTTGGAGAAGATGAAATCCACCTATTTATAGGACTGGACGCTAATGCCGGTGTTAAGGCTAATGACTGGCTTTGACCCAGTATGGAATTGTTTTGATGGCTCAGATCTTTAAAATGGGAAGAAGATTCTGCACTTTAGTAAACATTCATTTTAGGCAACCCTAACGTTGGCGTTGAGGCTAATGCTGGCGTTAGGTCAGATCATTCCTAAAGTGCTCCTGCAATCACGACTGCTTTCCTCCTTGCTATAATCATCGAGAGTTAATGCCCCGTGTAATGACCTAACATCTGGCGTTAGACCTCTTTCATTTTCTTAGTCGGCAAGCTATATCGTCAATCGATAAGCCATATCGTCGATTGGCAAGCCATCTCGTCGATCATAAACGCCCAACATTAAGTCTTAACACCTGGCGTTAGACCACAATCATAATTTCAGCTTGTGGGCAGTTCCAGACCAATAATGCAGCAACCTAGTGTCATATCTGTTCAAACCTGCATGCTAAAAACACAATGGCAAACAAGATCAAATACAAGTAGGATTTGTTATTCTCAAATCAAAGGTATGAGGGAAACCATGTTCCAACATTATCATCTAGCGCAGGAAGACTATAATATTCAAGATCTATTCTTTGAATCAAATCAAAGTTGTAACATTACTTATTCTAGATCTTCAGTAGGATCTCTCTGAGATCTGAGTGTAGGGTCGTTTGTGACCTGAGATAGGGTCCTGTGTGACCTGAGGTCGGGTTCAATATTGAACCTGAGGTGGGATTCAAGGTTGAATTTGAGTTGTAGGAGTTGTGTACTCTGAGTTGTAGGATCCGAGCTAGGGATCTAAGGTAGGGGATCAACTAGTATCCCCGAGGTAGGAGTTTAACTCAGAGTTGTAAGATCTGTGGATCTGAGGTAGGGAATCATTTTGTATTCCTGAAGTAGGAGTCTTGGACTTAGAGGTGTAAGATCGGGTAGATTTGAGTTCTGGTGCAGTTTGCCGAGGCTAGCACACTGCTAAATAGGCGGAGGGGGAAAGTGGATGTACCAAAGATTGAGGAACCACTATATGTAACATATTTATTCTTTCTATACCACCTTGGATTAGGATTAGGACTTGAGTTATGAGTAGAATCCATGGTATGACCCTAGGTTACCTTGACTTTGACAAATTGCTAAAAGCACCCCAAAAGTGCACAAGTCAACCTAGGCCAATTTACTTCAAATTGGGCTCACCAACTCAAATTTAGCTTACCAATAGGTCCCTAACCTTAAGAGATACCCAAGGGACCCAAAAATCCTCATCAATTGGTCACCAAATAGGCCAAATTGACCAAAGTCAAACATGGGTCAACATAGCCCTATTCAACACAATTAGGCTAAATTGACCTTCAATACCTTAAATGGACCTCATCTATGTCCTCCTAATCGCCAACAAATCGTAGAAGTTCGTTCAATTGATTCAATATCGATGAACCTCGAAAGGAGAGTTGAAGGTTGGGACGAACGTATCCGAAAGATTCTTGGGATCCCCTGGGGAATGATCTCTTAAGAGAATTCTATACAATTCTCAAGACTGATTTACAGCTAGACTCTCATCGCTCTCACGCGAGTTATAGGGGCAATGTTTTGCCTTCCTTAAGTCCAGGGACGACCCCCCTATGTTTGTTTATGCAATTTGGGATCCTCATTTTGGTCAACCAGCTGTAGAAGCCTTTACTAGAGGAGGCGCTATCGGTCCAGTGAATATCGCTTATTCTGGTGTTAAAAATATTTGTTCACTTATCTATAGAGTGAAGCGGCCAATGATTTGAAGCGATTATAAGGTCTCGAAACCAAAATACACCTATATAACCTCCAAGTTAACAATTAATAGCTTTGCCAAAACTTTGAGAACCAACAAGAGAAATTCTCGGGAAATTTAGCGTCTAGGTCCCCCCAGCCCGACAGGAATTACGAAGCTAAATTTCCAGAAAATTTAGGATTTGGTTTCAACCTGAGGCGAAAATGATATTTATCATGTACTAAATTTAGACCGGCGATCGCCCTGGGGACGCCTCTAGTCTCTAGCGCCGTTAGGAATAAAATAAACCTACTTTCTTCCGTTGCATACGTATGTTTTTATAAAGCGCGGCTTAGTAAACCGCAGGGCCGAGGGACACGGTCTCCTAACCCGAATTAAATAAACCTTAAAAGATAATTCTTTTATTTATTCGTACCTTTTGTAAGAGAAAACGCTCGTGTGAGTGCTCGCCTGAATGTCTGTAGTTGTCCCCTACAGGACGTGGCATCATGACGCGTGTTTTCCAAGTCTCTCTCGAGACGTTCCTCAAAAAATCCGATTCGTGCTGATTCTTCCCCCAACTAACGAAGTAAGGGAGGTCATTAGGCCAATAATCACTAGTTGGTCAACATAGCCAAAATCAACCCAATCGAGGTTCAATTGGTCAAATTGACTTCATCCCTATCCTTCTAACCCCATTAGGGACCAATGGACCCAAAGCCCCATCAAATGGTCATTAATTGGTCCAATATGACCACAGTCAAACTTTCCCCAATTTTGGCCAAAATCACACTTATTGGCTAAATTGGCCCAATTAGTGCATCACCATGACCCAATCAACTTTGTATGGTGTCAAGCAACTCAAGAACAAAACAATAGACTAGTCAACCCATCAGTTGACCAAGTCAACCATAGAAGTCAACACTTGGTCAAATAAGCCTAAATTGGTCTTAAGTGGGATTACACCAAATCCCTATGGGCTAAGGCCTCAATAGGAGGCCCATCCTGCATCCCAATGACATATGAACTTGCATGCCCTCAGATTTGAGGAGGAATGGACATGCAAAGGGGCAAAGTTGACTTTCTCCAAAATCAAGAGAAGACAAGGAGGAATTTGAGGAATGGAGGCCACTTGGCCCTCCATTCCTCTGCCCAAGCCTTCTAATGAGCTCGAGAAGTGATGTCCAATAGAATTCCAGGGGTGGTGCACACTTGGAGCCAAGGAGGAGCATCCAAAGCCCATGGCCGACTACCCCCTTTTCAAATCACCACAACCAGTCAACCTCACCCCCATTACACCCCTCCATGACCTTCAAAAGCATCTAAGGAGTGGAGACACTGCTTTGGATTGAAGAAATTGACTGAGAATCGAGGATTTGAGCATGGATCGCCAGAGACACAAAAATAATGGCCGAACGGAGGAATACCTGACGATAAGCCCCATCATAGTTCGGTTTCTCCTCCCCTACCCTTGTGCTAGATTCTTAGATCATTAGGTGGAGAAATCAGGCTCAATTGAGCCCGATCCAGTGAGATAAAAAAGAGAATTTCCATGGAATTTGGAGCATCGGGTTCGCTGGAAACAGCCACCTCCGGCGGCCAAACCACCGTTGGCCGATAGACACCACCTCAACAGAGGTGGTGGTGGCGGTGGCTGTCCAGGGAGGTGGCTCAGTCACCTAGAAATAGGCATGGAGGTCGGCCCAGGTTGGGTAGATCACAACCATTGGCTGCTTGGGGAAGACAAATGGATGCTGTCCAATCCCACCTGATCAGATATCTGCAGACCCAAATGATGTTAATTAAATGTGTTATTTTTCTGTCACATATAATACAATATATTAAGGAATTTATTACAGGCCCTTAGATGACCCAACAGAAATTGTGCTCTGAAGAAAAAATGTAGCCTAGGCTCTTAAATAAATTTAAAAATTTGTAGAGGGGATTTTGGAGAAGTAATGCTCCCTTGACACCCATTTTGGTGGGACATGTCCTTAGGGTGATCTAGTCACATTTTCTTCATTCCCATTGATTTGGACCTCATCAGGAGCTGAAATTTTGGCTACAGTTGAGATATGCTTAGAGACAACCCCTGACCAAACTTCACAATTTTTGGACAAAACTTTTCTAAAGTTTTGTTCTACATTTCATTTTCCATATTCGGCCTAGATATTGTGTTATATTAACCCAAATCCACTCTTATTTTCTCTTGATGGTAGATTAGGTCAAGAATAGTCCATAGTTAAAATTTGAGGCCATTTGGACTTATGCATGTGAGTATTTTCATCATGCAAACATAACCTAGTATGTTAAATATTACTTTATAACTCAGAGGGTATTTTGTGAATATCTCTCAAACTCTTGGGAGAATAGGGTTGAAATTTTAACCATAGGTATACCATGCCTATTTAAACCCTCTGTCCAAAAATGGTAATTTCTGGAAAGCATCTTTCAATAGTAATTACAATAATTTGATAAATCATGTATTTGTAGTATACATGGTTAGAAAACACCAAGTGACCCTAAATTTTGATAGATAGTAGTGTAGGTCACTATAGGCCTCTGGTAAAAATTTGGAACCAATTGGCTTTGTGCATGTGAAGGAATTTCCCCATGTATGTAAAAGGGAAATTTTTGTGCATATAACACTATAATGTAGGTCTATATTTACATGGTTAAATCAACTCAACATGACCCAAATCTTGGGTGACATGTTAATTAGATCATAAGTAGTCACTAGTAAAATTTTGATGCCATTTGGACTCATGCATGTGAGAGAAATTCACATGCAAGACTTAGGTACCATGGAAAGTTCAAAAGGGTGTATACACAATAATGTTTTGTGAATTGATGAGTATCCCCTTGGTCAAATCTTATTAAATTCAAAACATGCACTTGATATTAAGAGATATTACATCTTAGGGAAAATGATGAACTTTGGGGTTGATTTTTCCAGGAAATTAGGGTTTATGTGACTTTGCCACATTGAGCTTAAATCAGTATTTTAGGATAAAAACTTTCTGAAATGTTATAAAACTCTGAGATTCACTTAGAAGGGTGAGATTAAACTCTGTGGATTTTTGCTGGAATTTTTAGAAATATTATAGTCCATTCTTTATTAATTATTCAAATTACCCCAATCAACATTATCCCATCTTTATATAAGTTAATTTATTTAGGGTTGCATGAAATTGGGTAATTAGACTTATGAGGCCATTTGTACTCTCTGGAATTTTTATTTAAATTTATTGTTGAGTATTTATGATACCTCCTTCACAAAGTGGAATTTTAATGTTTTCATTGATTAATTTATAATGTTGATTTAATGAAATTGGAAATTTATGGAATTGAGTAGTTATACTTGTGGGATCATTAGTGACCTCTAGAAATATTATTAGATTTAATTATTGAGTAATTACCATACTTCCTTCACAAAGTGAAACTTTAGTGTTTGCATTGATTAATTGATAATGTTGAACTATGGAACTTGGTGAGTGAGCTTATGTGATCATGATAAAGCTCTGAGAATTTTGTTATATTTATTTTCTGAAGATTTACAGTAGCTCTTTCATATTATGGAATTAGGTGACAATTATGATTTAATTATTGTTGATGAATTATTGTTACTAGAAAAATGCCAAATTTTGTTGGAATCCATTTTAGGTTGATTTGAACACCTGAAAATTTATTTGCAGCATTATGATGAACAAATTTAGTAGATCCTTCACAAACTATAATTAGCACCCTGAGACATTTAATCAATTTTCTGGAATTATATTAGGGAGAAAAATTATGAAATTATGCTGAACTTCATCTTGGACCATAACTAGTTTGTAACACCCCACTTTTCCCAAAATGGGCTGAAAAGAAGTACTGCCAGAATTCGTCGAGAGGACTCGAGTGGTCTCGACGAATTCTACTTAGTCGACGAGGTGTTATCAAAATGACTCGATGAATCGTTGCAATGATTCGATGAATTATCGAAAGGACTCGACAAATGAGCCAGTCTCGACGAATTGGACTTAGTCGGCGAATATTGGCTTTCAACGAATTATGGAAGTGTCTCGAGTGGTCTCGACGGATTCATGAAAAGGGGTCTCGACAAATTCGTCGAAAGGGTCTCGACGAATTCTTCTAAAGGTCTCGGCAAATTGTTTGTATCGACAAATTTGTATCCTCACTCGACGAATCCAGATAGAGCGCAGTTTGTACTATTTCGATTTTTGACGGAGCTTGACGTCAAATCCTAAGTCCGAAAAGATTCCGATCTTTCTGAAAAATGAATTCGACGGCTAGGATCATTTTGAAATCCCTTAAAGGAGGTTTGAGAGATAACTTTAGGTCTATTATTACCTTTACACTCTCTCTCCAAACTTGAGAAAGCTAAGAGCTAAGGAAGAAGAAGAAGGCATCTTCTGCCATTAACGGAACTTCGAATCACGAGATGTTTCCAAATTCACGGAGAGCAGGAATATTCGGTTATTTCCATCCGATTGAAATCTCAGATTCATGGCGCCGAAGAGAGCGAGAAGGGTAATGATCATTCCTCCCAGTCTTAGGACATGTTTGGTACTTTCATTCTTTTTCTATGCATACTAAGGTTGTCTCTTTCACTAATTAGTGAAGTGTAGGACTTCCTATAGTTCTTCGGAACTCCAGGTAGATTGTGTTCATCCCTGGCATATATTGTATGTAGAAATTTGATATATAAATGGATTTAGGCATTTTGTGTGAAGCCTACCTACGACCGTTAGCCCTGATCGGTGATGCTTGATTGTGACGTGCATTTAGGTTAAGCCTAGAATGCGTACCGGAGAATTACTCCATGAGTTATGGCATCGTATTGCAGAACTTGAGATTTATGTGTCTTTCGGAGAGCCTAACGGAAGCCCCATGATTGGAATGTGGTTGAAGGCAAACCTTCACCACGAGATTTGAAGTAGAGCGGTCATGTACCTCCTTCATTGGTCTTGTGTGCGAATCCTAAGTCCTCTTGCAAGGATTGGGTGTGTAGCTACTATCTTGTTGTAACACTTGTATGTGTTAATCCCTTACGGGCCGAGGCGAAGCCGTACCCACATCGTGCAATTGATCACGATGACTAGAGCATGGGCAAAGCTGAACCGAACCCGTTTTCATGCAGATCGGTGAGAGGTCTCTACCTATTGTGAGCTGTACGATCATGGGAGAGGTTGTGGAAGGTGTTTACCTAGACCGACCAAATGCTCTTTTCCCACCTAAAGTTGCGTTACTTAGGGTGGGGTTAATTGTGGATTGATGTTATGTTAGCCTCATGCAGTTGCTTAGGCGGTTGTGGGGAACCTCTAGGTGAACCCAACAAACATCATGTGCATACCTAGGATCCCCTTTCTTTGATGCTCAACCTAGAAGATTGATTATGCTTGAAACCTCACTTTATGTAGTGTAGTTGCACTTTCTTTATTTGTTTATATATTGCATGTAAGGATTGCTTGCAGGTTAGAGGTGACTTGTGTTGGATATGATGGCGCCCGTAGAGTGGGGGGGGGGGTGAATAAGGGGTTTACTATTTTTGGAATAAACTTACAAATTTTAGCAAAACAGGAAAACTTTTTGCTCTGTCGCTAATGTCTGGCGTTAAGAGTCAACGCTGGCGTTAACACTCCAGAAAAAGTATTTTGCAGAAATATTCAAAATGATTTTCTTTATGAAATACAATTCCAGAAAAATTAGATATACTGAAAAAGAATTTTATATTTCACAAAAATGATTACAAGAATAAAATTTCAATAACGCTTGAAATTGGAGGCGATAACTTGAAAATTCTCTTTTTGTTCCTTCACTGGTCCTTCTCGCAAGGACCGGTTGGCTATAACTTATCTATCCCCAGATAAGGCCTCTAGCTACCTCCTAGATCTACCCTTGATCTAGTCGCCACGCACAAGACGGCGAATTACCCCCGAAGCCGCACAAGGACCTAGTCGCCACACGCAAGGCGGCGAATTAACTAAGGTTATAAGAAAATATTAAAGGATAAAGATAAAATTAGAACAAATGACTCCCTAGAATGAATAGCGCTGAAGGAGATGTTACAGATACGCCATGACTACGTCGGAGTTCAAGCAAGCGTCCTTCAAATTTGCCGTTGGAAATCTCTTTTCACTCTTGTTCCTCAATGTTGGTGTTGGGAGTTCTCTCTGAATTCTGAATGAAATGCTCTCTCAGATCTCTGCCTGAAGGCTTCAATGCATCTCATTCTCGAGCAAACGAAATCAGATCCTTAAATAGAAATGGGAGCTAACACGTGGCGTTAAGGGTTAATGCCAGCGTTAGTGAACGTGCACTATCGTGGCTGAAATTGTGCAAACCGTTGGGATAGTGGCAGAAACCAATTTTGTCGAACGAAACTCATTTCAATGAACGCGCGTTCGTCGAACGGAGTCAAAGTTTGTCGAACGCCATCAAAGTTCATCGAACGCAAGTTCGTCAAGCAAAATTTCATTGGGCGCAGGTTCATTTCGTTGAACGGAATCTCCTTTCGCCGAATGCCTTCAGATTTCGTCGAACGCATTTTCGTCAGGCGCAATTTCATCGAACGGCTAGCAAAGTTCATCGAACGGCTAGAGAAGTTCGTCGAACGGCTAGCGCCAGTGTTAAGACCCAATGCCTGGCGTTGTCTATGGCTTCTCGACGGATTCCTTCTCAGTGGTTTCCTTCTCAGCGGTTTCCTTCTCAACGGTTTCCTTCTCAGCGATTATTAACGCGGGGCGTTAACAACTAACATGAGCGGTATCTCTCTTTTCAGAGAATCGTCATCAATCAACATCCTATTCATAGGGTTATATAACTATAGTACCTGCACACTATAAACACAAGCAAGATCAAATACATAGTGTGATTTGTTATTTCTCAAACTAAGAGAAGTGGAACACAAGCTCTAACAATCTCCCCCTTTTGATAATAAAAAATCCACCAATAAGAAATAAAATATAATTAAAGTAGTGTTTATAGTAAATGTTAAGCGTCATCAACATGCATACTCCCCCTATGTGGATACTCCCCCTACATGAATGCATTTCCTAATGAACTCCCCATAAATAAAAGATTTCTTTATTTCTTCAATTATTCTCCCCCTTTTGTTATAATCAAAAGAAGGTGGGATAGAGTTATAGCAATATAAAATAATATGCATTTAGTAGAGATAAGAGCAACTTGTAAATAAATAGTGAACACATCGAAAGCAATTTGTAACATCTTGTAGAAATTGTAAGTACAAAATATAATAAGCATTTTACTCAATTAAGTAGATGTTTTGAATTTAGATACACAAGTTGCAAATTCATTTGAAACATGTAACAAAAAGTAGCAAGCAAGATTATAAAAATATCAAGTAAAGATATGTTTACAATGTAAATAAATTTGCATTTCAAGTATACAAAAACATTGTAAAGATCATGCTTTGCTATCTAGTGCATTTACTCATAATTGTAAAGAACAATGTAGGAAAGCTTTAGGTCCAATTCTCATGAGTGGAAGTATTATAAATGATAATGATGTGTTCAATAAGTGTGTTTTGATAAAGTATACAAGAGTATAAATCGAACCACATGAAACTATATAATGTAAGAACATAACTTGAATTGTACATAAACAACTTTACTTCCACAAATGTCAATGCACATATAGTTTTTTTTAAAGAGAAATGGTAAAAATTTTGTTTGCACAAGACACTTTACAATTCTTTCCAAGGTGATCAACCTCACAATGCTCATTAAGACTTATCAGAAGGTTAAAGTAGTGCTTGGTGGAGTTATCCTTGTCATTAATTGTTTGCTTTTTAGTTTTAGTGATCAAGGACTCCGAATTCACTTGTGTTGCGAACATAGCATTTTTAATCTTATTTACCACATTTCTCGAAATACAAGTGCATGAAAAAAACAAAGATTTCAAGAAAGAATTCAATGTTGTGTAGGTAAATTATTTATGAATTTCAAAATAAGTTCTTATGCTACACAATCATGCAAAAATAAGATTTACAACACATGTAGATTAACCAAAAAGGTGTAAGTGAGAAAATCATTATAAAAAATAATAACTTTACTCATACTTAGAGTCATGTAAAAACATTTCTACATATGTAATTTATACTCAAATTTGTTTTTGCACATTTGAAGATAATATTCAAGACATGATAAAATCAAAACAATGTTTTTAAGAAACTTGAAGGTTTAAATTAAACATTGTAAAGAATCTTGAAACAATATATATAATCATCCTTGAAATCAACATTTAAGTATATAAAAAAAATTTAATTTTGAAGGAAATACCAACAGTTGAAAACACACACAAAAAACGAGCATAGAAGTTAACGCCAGGCATTAACTTCTTAACGCCGGGACAGGTTACTATGACTTTTTGAAAAATCATTTTCATGATTCTTTGGTAATATAATGATGCCTTCTTATAGTTGAAATTTCAGACATTATGAAGTTGATATGAAGGCTTTGTTAGCATGTTTTTGGCGGTTTTCATTAGTTTTTACATTTTTTATTGAATTTTAAATTTTTGAAGAACAAAAATGCAAACAAATATAACAAAGTACATAAAATAATTTGATAGCTTTTTATAAGGGTTAAACTGACATTTCTAAGACACCTAATTCTAACCTAAGCATGTGAAAATGTGCATCGGGTAGAGGTTTGGTAAAAATATTGACAAGTTGTGATTCCGTCCCTATAAAGCTAATTTTAATATGTTCTTTCTTAATATGATCCCTAATAAAATGATGTCGGACATCTATATGTTTAGATATAGAATGATGTACGGGATTGTTTGTGAGATCTATAGCGCTCTTGTTGTCACACTTTAATTCTATGTTATTTAGATGAACACCAAAGTATTCTAACATTTGAGTCATCCACAAGGCTTGTGCACAACAGCCACCTAGTGCAATATATTCGGCCTCGGTGGTGGAGAGGGCAACAGAATTCTATTTCCTACTCGACCATGATACGAGTGAAGGGCCTATAAAAAGACACGTGCCACTAGTGCTCTTACGATCTAATGAACATCCCACATAGTCCGAATCAGAAAAACCATGTAGAATAAAACAATCATTATGAGGATACCATAAGCCTAATCTAGACGTTTCGATTATATATCTAAAAATACGTTTCACCGCTTCTAAATGTGATTCTTTTGGGCTAGCTTGAAATCTAGCACAGAAGCAAACGGAAAACATAATATCGGGTCTAGATGCGCTTAAATATAACAATGAGCCTATCATCCCTCTATATAATGTTTGATCAATAGAAATATCGGCTTCATCTTTTCCTAATTTTAGTGATGCACTCATTGGTGTTTAGCTTGTTTGAGGTTTTCAAATCAAAATCTGTTAAGAATATCATGAACATATTTAGTTTGACAAATAAATATACCATCTTGTTTTTGTGAGATTTGAAATCCTAGAAAATAAGTGAGTACTCCTACCAAGCTCATTTCAAATTCATTTTTCATCACTAAAATTACTTCATTCCATAACTCTTCATTAGTGGATCCAAAAATGATATCATCTACATAAATTTGCAATATAATCAAATCATCATCTACATGCTTAATGAAGAGTGTATTATCCGCGCTTCCCATTTTATAACCGTGCTTTATCTAAAATAATGTCAATCTATCATACCAAGCATGTGGCGCTTGCTTTAATCCATAAAGCTCTTTCTCTAATTTATACACATGGTTTAGAAAATTTTCACTCACAAAATCAGGGGGTTGTTCTACATAAACTTCTTCTCTTATAATCCCATTCAAAAAGGCACTTTTAACATCCATTTGAAATAATTTAAATATTTTAAACTCGCAAATGCACGAAATATTCTAATAGACTCAAGGCGAGCAACGGGTGTAAAAGTTTCATCAAAATCTACCCCTTCGATTTGTGATTACCCTTGTGCAACTAGTCTAGCTTTATTCCTTGTAATTTTAGAGTCACCATCTAGTTTGTTTTTAAAAATCCATTTGACTCCTATAACCGGATAATTAGATGGCCTCTCTACTAAATTCCAAACCTTGTTACGTTCAAATTGATTTAATTCATCATTCATAGCTAAAAACCAAAATTCATCATTTAAAGCGGTTGAAACATTTTTTGGTTCTATTTCAGATACGAAACAAAGGTTTGAAAAAGACTCATGTAAAGAAGAACGAGTACTTACCCCTTTTGATGGTTCTCCTATCACAGGCTCCTTTGGATGATCCTTAGTGAACTGCAACACGCTTGGAGGAACATATTCTACTATCTCATTTTCTTTCTCCTCTTTTCTTCTTCTTTTTCTCCAAGTGATTCATCATCCTCAGCTCCAAAGGGGAAATAGGTTCGTCTTCATTTCCTGTAAGATTAGAATCTACACAAGGAATAAACTCATCAAATCTTACATGTATAGACTCTTCAACTACTTTAGTTCTTTTATTATATATTCTATAAGCCTTGCTAGTTGAAGAGTAACCAATGAAAATTCCCTCATCGCATTTTTCATCAAATTTTCCTAGTGCATCTTTAGTGTTTAAAATGAAACATTTACAATCAAACACATGAAAATAAGATACATTAGGTTTTCTTGTAAAGTAAAGCACATAAGGTGTCAATTTTAAAATAGGACGAAGCATGACACGATTAATAATATAACATGAAGTATTAACTGCTTCAGCCCAAAATGATTTAGGCAACCCATATTCACAAAGCATAGTGCGTGCTAGCACTTGAAGGTTCTATTTTTCCTCTCCATTCCCCCTTTTTTGTGGGGTGCGAGGAGCAGAAAATTCATGTTTAATTCCTAAATCATCACAAAAAGAAGAAAATCTATCATTTTCAAATTCTCCTCCATGATCTGAACCTATGCATTTAATCTTTAAATCAAGTTCATTTTGAATACGAATGCATAGTTTAGTAAATTAAAGGAATGCATCAGATTTGGAAGATGGGAATAATGTCCAACAAAATCTATTATAATTATCAATTTTTACAAAAGTATATTTTCTACCTCCTAGACTAGAAGTGCTAACCGGTCCAAATAAATCCAGATGAATTAATTGAAGAGGTCTCGAGGTAGAAATTACATTTTTGCTTTTAATTTTTTTTTGAAAATTTTCCTTTTTGGCAAGGCGTACAAAGAGAAGATAAATTTCCATTAAGCATAGGTAATCACTTAATTAATTTATCTTTTGATAATTTCAAAATAAGCTTAGTGCTAGAGTGACCAAGGCGCCTATGCCAAAGTTCTAATTCTTCATTTTTAGAAATAAAGCATTTTAATGAAGAATTTGAAAGATCATTAAAAGTAATCATATAAACATTATGCATCCAAGGTGCGGTGAGTACGACATCATTTGTTTTAGAATTTATCATTTTGCAAAGATTTGTAGATGATTCAAATAATACATTTAAGCCTTTATCACATAATTGACTAATTGAAATTAAATTATGTTTTAAGCCATATACAAATAAAACATTTGAGATTGAAAAAGAATCGTTACCCACTGTGCCGATGCCCATGATCCTTCCTTTTCCGTTGTCACCAAATATCACCATCCCTCCTTTCTTCATCTCAAGGCTAAGGAACTTTGCTTTGTTTCCCGTCATGTGTTTGGAGCATCCCGAGTCCAAATACCACACGTCCTTTTTGTCCTTAGTCTGCCAACATACCTAAAAAGGAGATGAGAGTAAAGATCCAGATACCCAAGAGGTTCCACCCATAGAGTAGGTGGAAACCTTAGGCACCTAGATTTGCTTTATAACACTACCGCCCTTTTTCTTACAAGAGTTTGAGGTGTGTCCAAATAAATGACATTTGGCACACGATATAAAAGGGGATGAGACCCTTTTTGAAGTTTTGGATAAACTCTTATTGGAAAATGAGGTAACATTTGAATTTTTTGAAATTATTAATAACAAAATTAGTGTTTCTGGAATTATAGCTAACGCCAGCGTTAGTAGTTAACGCCTGGCGATAGTTTCCAGAGCTACATCCAAGGCCATATTTGTCACTTCCATGACATTGGTTGGCCAAGATCATGTCCAGCGATCTTTGCCCAACTCCAAACTTCTAAATAGACAAATTAAATCATGAATACGAGCTTTGAGAGCGGTGTTTTCCGTTACCAACATAAAGCACCGATTCACAAAACTCTTCTTTCCATCCTCTATTTGAGAAATAGAGGTTTTTAAAGTTCTTTCCAAATCCCCCTTCTCCTTAGTAAGAAGTTCAATAGTGGAGTGGGATTTAGAAAGAGCTTCTTCAAGTTCTTTCACTCTTCCCAAGGAGTGATTGCACTCTTGGCAAGATACCTTTTCTTTTCCTAATTGTTTAGATGATTTTTTGTTTTCCTTTAACAAAAGTTTATTTTCAGAATTTAGAAGATCAATATCTTTTAAACTTTTTTCAAAGAATTTGCAAGTTTGTAAATACTCAATATATAAATCATCATGAGAAGTAGAGAGAGTTACCTCAGTGTTGCTTTGGACACTGCTTTCATCCTCGGATGTCTTGTCACCTTTTCCCATAAGGCACATATTTGCCTCTTCTTCGTCGCTAGTGGATGAGCCGCTTGAATCCTCGGAAGTGGAGTCATCCCATGTAGCCGCTTTTAGGACCTTCTTCTTCTCTTTTCCCTTGTGCCCTTTTTCTTTAGGCTCTTTCAGATATTTTGGGCACTTCCTCCGAATATGTCCGGTCTTTCTACAATGGTAGCACTCCGGTGGTGGTCGTTCATCATCATCCTCGTCGCCAGCTCTCTCTTTCTTTGACGAAGATCCCTTTTTGATGAAGTATTTCCGGAAGGTGTTTCTCCTTTCCGGATTCTTCATGAACCTTTTAAACTTCTTCACAAAAAGGCTCCCCTCGTCCTCTTCATCATCATCTCCATTTGCCTCCTTTTTTGATTTTAAGGTCAAACTCTTCTTCTTTAGCTCCAAGTTGTACTCTTGTTGTTGATTTTTGAGTTCAACCTCATGGGTCTTTAGGTTCCCAGTGAGGCTCTCAATTTGGAGCTTCTTCAAATCGTGCGACTCCAAGATAGCCGTCACCATTGGATTGAACTTTGGAGGGAGATACCCTAAATTTTTTCTCACCATGTCGCCGTTGGAGAACACCTTTCCAAGTACTTTTGAGTCACCGTTGGAGCTTCTTGGTGAACCTTGTGTACATTGAATCTATGTCTTCATCCGCCTCCATCCGGAATTTCTCATACTCAGATTCAAGTTGGAAGAGCTTTGAATCCTTAACCTGCGAAGTACCTTCATGAGTAATTTCTAATAAATTCCATATATCATAAGCTGTTTCACAAGCACAAGTTTTATTAAATTCCGTTCTATCCAAAGCACAAAATAACGCATTCATTGCTTTAGCGTTATTCTTACATCTCAACTTATCATTGTCATCCCATCTATCTCTGGGGTTTTCCATAGTGACTTCTCCAACAACAATTGTTGGTGGAGAGTAACTTTGTTCTTCCATACCCCAAATGTCATTATCTAAAGCAGTTAAAAAACAACGCATTCTAGTTTTCCAATAATTATAATCAGTTCCGGTAAATAGTGGAGGTCTACTAATCCCTTGGCCCTCAGCGAAAGCTTGATCATTATGCACCATTATTCCCGGTTGTGAAACCATTTTGGAATAACCTTACTCTGATACCAAGTGTTGGATCTGATGGCGCCCTTAGAGGGGGGGGGGGGTGAATAAGGGGTTAACTATTTTTTGGAATAAAATTGCAGATTTTAGCAAAACAGGAAAACTTTTTGCTCTGTTGCTAACGCCTGGCGTTAAGAGTCAACGTTGACGTTAACTCTCCAGAAAAAGTATTTTGCAGAAATATTCAAAATGATTTTCTTTATGAAATACAATTCCAAAAAAATTAGATATACTGAAAAAGAATTTTATATTTCACAAAAATGATTACAAGGATAAAATTTCAATAACGCTTGAAATTGGAGGCGACAACTTGAAAAATCTCTTTTTGTTCCTTCACCAGTCCTTCTCCAATGGACCGGTTGGCTATAGCCTATCTATCCCTAGATAAGGGCTCTAGCCACCCCCTAGATCTACCCTTGACCTAGTCGCCACGCACAAGGCGGCGAATTACCCCCTAAGCCGCACAAGGACCTAGTCGCCACACGCAAGGCGGCGATTTCACTACCGTTATAAGAACAAATAAAAGGATAAAGATAAAATTAGAACAAATGACTCCCTAGAATGAAGAGCGCTGAAGGAGATGTTGAAGATACACCATGACCACGTCGGAGTTGAAGCAAGCATCCTTCTTCAAATTTGCCGTTGGATATCTCCTTATCACTCTTATTCCTCAATGTTGGTGTTGGGCGTTCTCTCTGAATTCTGAATGAAATGCTCTCTCAGATCTCTGGAATGAAGGCTTCAATGCATCTCATTCTTGAGCAAACAAAATCAGATCATTAAATAGAAATGGGTGCTAACGCATGGCGTTAAGGGTTAATGCCAACGTTAGTGAACGTGCAATGTCGTGGATGAAATTGTGCAAACCGTCGGGATCATGACAGAAACCAATTTCGTCAAACAAAACTCATTTCGTCGAACGCGCGTTCGACGAACGGAATGAAAGTTTGTCGAACGCCATCAAAGTTCGTCGAACGCAAGTTTGTCAAGCTAAATTTCATAGAGCACAGGTTCATTTCGTTGAACGGAATCTCCTTTCGTCGAACGCCTTCAGATTTCTTCGAACGCAGTTTCGTCAGGCGCAATTTTGTCGAATGGCTAGCAAAGTTCAGCGAACGGCTAGCGAAGTTCATCAAATGGCTAGCGCTAATGTTAAGACCAAACGCCTGGCGTTGTCTCTGTCTTCTCGATGGATTCCTTCTCAGCGGTTTCCTTCTCAGCGGTTTCCTTCTCAACGATTTCCTTCTCAGCGGTTGTTAACGCGGGGCGTTAACAACTAACGCGAGCGGTAGCTCTCTTTTCAGAGAATCATCATCAATCAGCATCCTGTTCATATGGTTATATAACTATAACACTATTAACACTATAAACACAAGCAAGATCAAATACATAGTGTGATTTGTTATTTCTCAAACTAAGAGAAGTGGAACACAAGCTCCAACAACTTGCCCCTGAGTCAGCTAGATGGCCGGGGGGGGGGGGGGGGGGGGGGGGGGATCGTTACACAGTTTGCGTCCATCTCATAGTTGACCCTCGTTTACCTCTTGTTGGATGTTGGTGCAGGTGCTGGTGAGCCAAGTGAAAAGTAGCGGGCTGAAGCCATATGCTTTGTTGGCCCTCGAAGGCCAACCTCCCTTTTACTGCTTTCCTCATATTGCCGACCTGCATGCCGATGCATGTTTTTGAGTTTAAGACATTGTTGGATTATAAGGCCTTAAGGCCATAACTCTTACTTATTTCATTACTGGGATAGTGGACAATTATGAATTGAATGTTATTAAATGCTTCCGCTTACACTTTTGATAGTCTCGTGTAGTTCAATTCTATTACAATTCTGAATGCCTCAGCCCAAAAGGGAAGCAAGAAAGCCACACAAAAACTAGGAAGGATTACGAGTCAGCCATTGAAATAAGAGTAATGTAAACTAGCGAAGTCAGCTTAATAAGCGAGACAAAGGGGATCTAGCACCAAGTGAACCTATCAAAACCAACCACGTGTCCGCCACTACGACTCAGAGGAAATGGCCAAACAGATCAAAGCCAACCACGTGCCCGTCACTGCTTCTCAGACGTGATGGTCAAACCGATCAAGCCAAAACATGTTCGACAGTGCGGCTCAGAGGTGATGGTCAAACTAATTAAAGCCAACCACGTGTCCGCCACCGCGGCTCAGAGGTGATGGTCAAACTGATTAAAGCCAACCACGTGTCTGCCACCACGGCTCAGAGGTGATGGTCAACCTGATCAACATCAAATGAAAATACTTCACATTACCAACTTACCATAACGCGACAAGAACTCAACGATGAGCGATCAGAATAACCCCTAAGAACAATTTATTAACATCAACTTATCATAAACTTAGCAACATTCGACAAAGGGTCGCCATAGAAACTTAGGGTTTACGAAACACCTCAAAGGAAATAAAATCTTTAACATGCCAGCCCACCTAACAGAAAATATCGGGGTGACACGGGAAAGAACAAGAAAGAAAACAAACAAATAAATAAAAAACACTTTTCCAAAAAAAATCGGCCACGCCTCTCGTCGATCGACGGGTGCTCCCATCGATCAACGAGAAGGCCCGTCGATCGACGGGCTATTCCGTCGATCGATGGGAGGTCCCATCGATCGACAGGATGGACCGTCAATTTTACCTTAGACTATTCCAGTCTCGCCGATTTAAAACCTAAACCCACTCCAAAACACCTGAAAAAGCTTCAGAAGAAGAAATAACTACACATTATTAGGAAAAGCAAACTTTTCTAAACCTAGGGAAGAGAAACAAAACAAGGAAAAATGCTCCAACAAGGGAAAAGGGCAAAATTGATGGGCGGTTCCGTCGATCGGTAGGCGGTCTCGTCAATTAACGGGAAGACCCGTCGATCGACGGGAGGACCCATCGATCGACGGGAGGACCCGTCGATTCTGCCTTAGAGAATCAGAAAAAAATCAATTCCTCAGCTAGGGCCAAAGATTAACGGGAGGTCCCGTCGATCGACGGGATGTCCCATCGATTTTGACTTAGCACACTCCAGTCCAGTCGACTACTCATATTAACTTTAAGAAAAAAATAAGAAAATGAAACATATGAACAGGTTTGATAAAATAAAATGAAATAATAATAATAATAAAATAAAAAGAAACGGAGAGTAAGAAGGAGAACGAGAAAAAGAAGAAGAGGAAGAAAAAGAAGAAAAGCCTTCTTGCCTTAACCAAAAGCCAACACCGCAAAACCTCCTTCACCGAGGAAGAACTCGACGAGAGCTCTCCTAAACCACATTCCGGCGAGGGATCCGATCACCTCAACCACCAGAATCAACCTCCGGAGAAAACCCTACTCTCGACTTCCTCACTCTCGAGTGGATTTCACGAACCAGAAGAAGAAGAAGAGACAGGAGGAGCCTTCTTGGAAGAAACAAAAAATATTTCTACTTAAAAGCACATGAAATGCTTTCTTACTGGATCCCACTCAAATTCTTATGCACAAACTCCTATACAGTTTTCCAAAGTAATATATATATATATATAAATTTCGTAAAGAATTTGATTAGTAAATTGTTATAAGATAATTTATGCTAATTAAATATGTATACTAGGATAATTAAAGATTTTTATCAAATGCGACCTCGTGAACACCCGAGATGAACTACGACGACGCACCTAAGACGATAATACCCTCGCTACGACTGAATTAACGATTTAAGTATAAATCGAATATTCTGGGGGTGTTACAAACACCCCTCCTACAAAAAAGTTTTGCCCCGAAACTTTACAACACAAACATTAATCAAGGAACAAGGAAAAGGTAGACTGGCGGGAAACACATCTGGAGACTCTTGCACCACTGAAAAACCCTCAACCTGATGTATCTTACATGCAGTTTCTAAAAGAGAAATAAGGTATGCACTACCACCAGAGTCCAACAATCTTCGAGCACACACAACAGAGATAATCAGGGAGTCCTGAGGAGGGAAACCATACACACTCAGGGGCTGGACATTATCCATTAGGTGATCCAAGTGCTTAGCCTTACATTGGATGACAACATTATTTTTGGATAATCAGACCATGACCAAAATCCCGTCGAAGTCTTCCAACTCTAACACTTTGAGATCGACAACAACTAGGAACCCTCCTAATAGAATTGGACACCTCCTGACACACTGATTGCTACTACGAAATCACCAGATAGAAAACAAACACAGAGCATCTCGCCGACTTGATCAACAGTCCAGTGATGACGGTCAATGAACTCTTCTCCACAAAAGAATGGGTGGCACCTGAATGAAAGTGAACACGCGCACATTGATTCCTTACCTTAAACCCGCCTAAAGAACCATCCCAACATAATGCTAATGCAACTAAAAGAACCATACATGAGGAGCTAACAACTAGAGCGAAGACTAACCTAAAATCTCCTGCGTAGAACATTGGGCTTCTTCCATAGTCATGGCATTCAACGTAGATTATCCACGATCCATCTGCTACTACTGCTATGGTGGCGGCAATGCCTGAAGAGGAATGGTCTGGCTAGCCGGCTGGGCCTGCGGGCACTGGAACTTCATATGCCCTTTCTGACCGCACTGGAAGCATGATCGATCCTTCACCTAGCAGTGGGCAGCTACATGCCCCTTCTGCTTGCATAACCTACAAGAAACCTCACTCTTCGGCGCACCTTGGATCGCTAGCACCTGAAGCTGCTTCTGCGTGGCCAATCACTTAAAGCACTCCTCGAACGGGTGACCAATGCGGCCACAAAAATTGCGCACTCGCCCGCCCTTTTTGCTTGGAGCAGGGCTACTGATAAGGCATCATTTATAGTTATTTTTATATAATATTTTCTTCATGATTAAGTTATTTTTATTTAGTTTTGATTCAATGTATCACTAATTACTTTATTTTTTTATTTTCTGGTAATTTGGCCTGTCAATATCAATTTCAAGCTCATAGAAGTAATTATGAGAAAATTTGGAGCATTTCTTACAAAATCGCAAAGTACACGCCCTTGGTCACGGGCGTGACCAAGGGCGTGACTCCAAGTCACGCCCATGGACCAGCCCCGCCGTATCCCAGCTAAAGAAGTCAGCTGCCATGCCAGATTAAAATTACACTCCCTCGGTCACGGGCGTGACCGAGGGCGTGACTTCAAGGTCACGGGCATGACTCACCCGTTAATGCATTCAATTCAGGTAGTTCTCCACTCGCGCCATTTCCAGCTTACAAGCCCTTGGTCACGTGCGTGACCGAGGCCGTGACTCCTCATGTAATCGCCAAATTAACTCCTGATCATGACGTTTCCCGCCGTTTCCATACTCGGTCAAGATACGCCCTGGGTCACGGGCGTGACCTAGGCCGTGACCCGCCATGCAATTGATTTTTGGCGGTTTCTCTCCCCCAATGTTCCCGGGATTTCAAGATTGCAATTACACAGCTTACATGCCCTTGGTCACAAGCTTGACCAAGGGCGTGACTCCTCATTTTTTCAACTATAAAAGGCAGCAATCTCCAGAAGTATGGGAGTTCGATTTTGGAGTTTATTTTCAGCTTTAGTTTACTATTTTTGTTGTTCTAGCTTATTTTTCTTCAAGTTGTAAGTTTTCTATTATTGCAATTATAATTCAAGTATTGTTTTTTTATCATGTCTTCTTCCTCTTCTACTTGTATTCCCATCATTATGATGAGTAGCTAAATTTCCTTTAGCACTTGGTCTTGATGAACTTTGGAATGAAATAAAATATGTTTTGAATTTTTTCTAATTGGCAAGCACTCATATTGATTATCTTTGATTTATCTTTGAATTTAATTGCATCGAATTCATATGTCGCGAATATGTTTTTCTATCTAAAATCCGTATTCTAGTTGATCGAGAGATCCGTGCATACCAGGAGATCACTCAAAGATAAAAGGAGATGTATGCACTCCTCGAGAGAGGACGACATAAATATTCTGAATTGGTGTCAAATCCAATAGTGGGGTTCACCGCTTAAAGCAAGCATAGAGGTTTTGACTGGCCGAGGGGTCTTAATCGATTAACCTAAAGTTAATTGGTAGTATTCCTCGAGAGAGGTGTTATCATGATTTGGGAACCTCCACGGTCAAAGTTATTTCAATAAGAGCTTGTGGATTATTCTTTTGTAAAATTCTATTTTATTCCAAAGGGATTCTAGATCAAGTGTTAATCTTTTAATCATAATCTTTCTTCTTAGTTGATTTTCTCCAAATCATTTTCCAAATCAAACCCAACTTTCAGTCGATAAAATAATTGCTCTTCTTTGTAAGTAGAAGTACTCAACAAGCCCGAAAAAATACGACACTTGATTTTCTAAATCCTATACTATAAAATGATAGGTACAATTACCTTATCGAATTATACGTGGATAACACTTTAATTTCATGCAGCGTGGATTTTAACCATCAAGTTTTTGGCACCATTGCCGGGGACTAGTTGTTGATATTTTGAAAGCTTAATTCTATTAATTTTATCATTTTTTTCTTTTAAGGTGCAAATAAATTCTTAGAAAGGGAGATTTGGTCTATCATCCCATCTTATCTCCTAGTATCGCTGCGAACCCTTCACCGGGTAGACCTCGGGAAATCTAAGACTAATTAAATCTTTAAGTATTATTAAAAAAAGAAAATATTTATATTTATATTTTTTTTCTTTTTCCTACTTTCGACTTAATTCCTACGTTTTTCTTTTTTTTGGTGTATGACCCGAAGGAATCCGTCAGATCTTCTTAAATTGGATCCGGAAATCAAGCAAACCATTCGGCGACGCTTAAGATTCCAATGATCAAATTCTCAAGATCTGATTGAGGAATCCGTAGGCGACACTTCTTTTCCGAATACCTTTTCTTCTTCTTCTTCTCCCTCCTCTTCTTATTCTTCCAATATGGGTGATCCAAATCAGGATGCAGTTGCGGAATGGACTATGTCCTATTATGCCCGACCTAATCTAGACGATGCCCCTCCTAGTATTGTTCGACCTACTACTGCGAATAATAATTTTGAGTTGAAGCCAAGCAACATTAAGATGGTACAACAATATGTATAATTTGATGGGCTACAAGACGATGTTCCCAATGCACATATTTTTAGTTTTCTAGAAATATGCGATACTTTCAAAATTAATGGGGTATCCGACGACGCAATAAGGCTTCGACTTTTTCCATTCACCCTGCGCAATAAGGCTAAGTAGTGGGTAAATTCTCTTCCAAGAGGATCTATCACCACATGGGCTCAAATGACGGAACAATTTCTTACGAAATATTTTCTGCCCGCTAAATCCGCCCAATTGCGTAAGGATATTATTTCCTTCTCCCAAATTGAATCAAAAAAGCTTTATGATACTTGGGAGTGCTTTAAGGAATATTTGCGTCGTTGCCCCCATCATGCAATCCCTGATTGGTTGCAGATCCAAACATTTTATAATGGCCTAAATCTCCAAACGCATCAAATGATTAAGGCCGCCGCCGGTGGTACCTTAAAAATAAAATACCGGCGGGCACACAAGAGGTTTTAGAGGGGATGGCCATGAACACTTATCAATGGAGTACACCCCGCTCTCGCCCAAATAAACCGGCCGAGATGTATGAAATTGATTATATTTCAAATTTTTCTCTACAGGTTGAGCTTTTAAATAAGAAAATAAAAGGGATGACTGCTCACTCTTATACACCTACTTGGGAGCCTAATAAAAATGCGGCGGAGCATGTGGATTATATGGGCAACCCAAACTTGCCGCCCATCAATCTGGGCAACAATCACTACGACAACATATATCACCCAGGTTGGAGGAACCACCCCAATTTATCTTGGGGAAATCAAGGTAACAGGGGTAACACTCCCCTTGCTCCTCCAAATTCTTCTCTTCCATCGCAAGCCCCAAAACCGCCTTCTCTCGAGAAGGTGGTTAATAAATATATTTCTAAAAATAATGCGGATGTCCACAATTTATAAGGGTCCTTGCGGAATTTGGAGAATCAAGTGGGCCAACTTTTAAAAATGGTTGCCGATCAACCTAAAAGGACACCGCCGACAACTTCAAATGTCTTGGCGGTAACCTTTGTGGGTGATTCGGTCATCGATCTTGGAGAGGAAATTTCACTTACCACACTATCTCTTCCTCTTCAAGAGTTTCAGCCCCGTATTCCTTACCCTGCTCGTTTAATCGAGCGGGCTAATAATATTAATTCTAGTTTCAATATTCCCTGCACTATAGACACTAATCACTTTCCAAACGCTTTCGCCGATCTTGGCGCTAGCGTTAATTTTATTCCCTATATTTTAGCCCAAAAATTAAACTTAGGAGAACCTACCCCCACCGACATTAAATTATAATTAGCTGATTGCTCCGTAAAGTCTCCTTTGGGGGTAATTTTGGATGTGCTAGTTGAGGTTGGCGAGTCTACTTTATCGGTAGACTTTGTTATCCTTGATATGGAAGAAGACGATGGGATCCCTCTAATCATTGGTCGTCCCTTCTTAGCCGCTACGCGAGCAATTTTTGATGTTGGTGAAGGAACTCTTCTCCTCCATTTAAGGTGTGATAATATTATAATCCAAGCAACTAATTTGCCAACCTTGCATCTTTCAAAGCCTTTATCATCATTTGATGATAAATTTAGAACAAGGTAATCCAACACGCCACCATGGTCGAGCTCAACGACCGTAACCAAAGCGCTCTTGGGAGGCAACCCATGTTTTTTATTTTTCATTTTTCTTTCGTTTAAAATTTTTTTCTAAAAAAAGAAAGTTTCTATTTAAATTTTTTTATTTTTGTTTTCAAAAAAAAAAATCCTATAAAAATGAAAAAAAAAACACAAAAAATTAAAAACAAAAATATGTTATTGTTTTTTTATTATTGTTATTCTATTTTGTTACTAAAAGTTTTGCAGGTTTGGAGGAGATTTTCGAGAAAACGGTCGCTCGCACGTACGCATGAAACTCCGCTCTCCAAGTCCGTATTTTATTATTATTATTTTTCTTTTTATTTTACTATCTTGTTTTTGTTTTTGTTTTTGTTTTTCAAAAAAAAAAAAGATTGAAAAATTATAAAACAACAAAACCAAATTTTTTTTCTCTGAAATATTGTGTTACACGGCCGCGTGACACGCACCGTCCACTTTTTTTCCCCTATCGCTTGTATCCATGTGACAGGATTTTTCGTCTTTCGTGAAGGTCAAGGGCGTGACCAATGATGGTCACGGGCGTGACATTCACGTAACCACAATTTCACATAAACACGCGCACCAGCTATGTTTCGGGCTGTCACGCCCGTGACTTGGAAAGTCACGCCCGTGACTTGGAAAGTCACGCCCGTGACAATGTCAAGTCATGCCCGTGACTGGACCCGTTGCCTCCAATAAAAAGATTCCCTTTGACTGTCACGCCCGTGATGGTCAAGTCACCCCCTCGGTCACGGGCGTGACCCTGGGCCGTGACCCCTCGGGAAGCGATTTTTGACCGGTCAAGCATCGGATTCCCTGGACCCTTTGTTTTCTCCAGTTACATGCCCTCGGTCACGAGCATGACCGAGGGCGTGACTCGCCAAACGCCAACATTTTGACCTGTCTTCCTTGGATTCCTCCCCACGCCATAATTTTCTTATGTCGCCCGTTACACGCCCTCCGTCACGGGTGTGACCGAGGGCGTGACCCCTCAAATTTTCCCTATTTAAAGCCCCCTTTCCCCTCTCTTTTCTCCACACCTTCCCCTTCATCTCTTTCTTCTTTCACTAAGCCGAATTCCTTCTTCCCTTCTTTCCAAATGGCCCCCCGCCGCCACCACGCCATTGGCGAGTCCTCCTCTTCACTCCCTCACCGCCGACGCCATGATCAATTTTCCTTCCCACACTCACCAAGACCGGAGTGAATGCCTCTGTGGGAAGGAATTTGGCATTTTCTGCATCATCGATTGGAATGCCTCACCACCCTCGGGCAAGCCGAAGCAGTGCAGAATTTCCTTACTTCTTCGAGGTGGCGTTGGAACAACCAGATTTCTGATTTGGGCTAGGATCACTATATATTGACTAAGGATAAAGTTGACCCCAATGTATAGTTTATGGGTTAAGAGTTTAGGCTGTTAGAACTAGAGATTTCATTCAGATTCTGGGATCGATGAACAGCTACCTGCGTTCGACGAACGACGCTCTACGATCGACGAAATCATTCAAGCTCTGCGTTCGACGAACTGCTCTTTGCGTTCGACGAACGACAAGCTCTCTGCGTTCGACGAACGACATATTCTGTGCGTTCGACAAACGGCTCTGCGTTCGACGAACGATGCTCTGCGGTCGATGAAAGATGTTCATTCTGCGCTCGACCAACAACTCAAATCTCAGTGGTCGACGAACCCATCTCAGTGCTCGACGAACCCGTCTCAGAGGTCGAAGAATTTGTCTAAGTGCAGCGCTCGACTAAATTATATTCAGAGGGTGACGAACAGATTGGTTCAGCGGTCGATGAACAGATCCCAGCTCAGCGCTCGAAATTTTTGCTCAAGCTCAGCGGTCGACGAATTTATCCAGGATCAGCGGTCGACGAATCCTTCCGTTCGACGAACTCAAGTCTGCTTTCGACGAATACCTTCAGATCGACGAAAGTTCTCCTCAGCTTAATAAAATTAATTATTCCAGTAAGATTCATTTGAGGTCGACGAAGTAAATTTTGTGTTCGACGAAAATCTTGAGGTCGACGAATCTACGTTCGACGAATTTTACATAGATCGAAGAATTCTTATTTAAAGTTCAGAAATTTCAGAAGGATTATATTCATTTCATTCTCCGAACTCAAATCGACGACAACAATGGCTCTTTCTATCAGATCAAGTAATGAAAATATATTTCCTTTATTATTCATAGATTATAGCCGTTGACATTCCTCGGAAAAGGACATTTCATGGAAAAGGAAAGAGATAAAACGATGCAGCATATTTGTGTTTTCAAAATAGCTTTTCAGATATATTTATTCCTTAATATAAGGGATCTGCAATTAATGTCTGTCAGAGATTTTCAAAAGAAAAGGAAAGAAGAAATAGCAGATTATTACGCCCAGCAGTTTTTCACGACAACAAGGATACATAACATATTGCTGTATAGAGAAAAAGAAAGAAAAAGAAAGGAGAAATATGCTGGAATAACAGAAGAACAAAATCACACAGATCTTCATCTTCTTCCTCCTCCAGCAGCTCTTACTTACTGAGAACATCTTCATCAACAATACTCTCTCAGTCATCAGCTGCAAGTACAGATCTCCAAAGAGCAACAAAAAAATCTGAGAAGCATTCTTGTCTTTCAGATTTACCAGCTACAGGAAGATCATTTCTTTTAAGAAAAGCTCCAGCCAATCTACTGTCAAACAACTTCATATCAGACAGAGGAAGCTTTTCAACATACATACACTAGAGTCTTCTCTCAGCATCTTGACAGAGAAGAACATCTAAACCCCTCTCTATCCCATCTTGTACAGGGTTAAAACTCCCTTCAAAAGTTTACCTCTTGGTGGCAAGACACCTTATTAAAAAATCCTGCTTAGTTTTTGGGCACCTTATCAAAAGCTCATTGTTGTGAGGGAACCTGATCAAAAATCCTAGTGGATTCCTACCTTGGGTGGTAGAATAGTAGACGTACCCAGATTTATTGGGGAACTACTATAGCTCCTTGTGTCTTCAGTGTTTGTTTTATTTTCTGTCTTTATGCTGTGCTGATTTATTTTGTTTAGCTTTATTAAATCACTCTGCTACACTTATACTTATATCAGTATTTTCAATTCCGAAATAAAACTAAGGGAAAAGTTTTTAAACTCTATTCACCCCCCTCTAGAGTTAATTTAAGATCTAACCTCCACTTTCAATTGGTATCAGAGGAAGTTGATTCTTTACAGGCTAACACCTGAATCACAAAGATCAATTAGATCTTATATTATTTTAGAGTTTTTATTTTATTTATTTTTTCTGTTAAAAACTCATGGCACAAAACAAAGAGTATTCAAGCACAAGACCTCCTATGTGCAATCTCAATAAGTTTGCACTATGGAAAGCAAGGATTAGGTTATATATAAACTCAATTGATGAAGAAATATTCAATGTTATTTTGACAAGACCTCCAACACCTACAGCAGCAGCTAGTGCTGAAACCACCACTACCAACAATGCTGTCCCACCTCCTGAATGGATAGAAGCACAGAAAAAGCAAAGGAGTGCTGATGCAAAAGCCATGAACATTCTGGCTCAAACAATGTCTGATGACATTTTTCAAAGTGTGGTAGAATGCACCTCAGCAAGAGAAATATGGATTTATCTCAACAATATGGTTGAAGGATCTGCTGATGAAAGGAAGGACAGAAGATCCCATCTCATTTCTCAATATGAAAATTTCAAGAAAGGAGAATCTGAAAGTGTGGCTGATATGTATAATAGGCTCAGCCTCATAATAAATGAACTGAAGACCTTGGATAAAGTGATCTCTATCACTGAGATCAATGACAAGATCTTAATGTGCTTCCCCAGCACATGTGATTCTAGGATCTGGCCATTCAAGGAAGCCAGAAGCCTCAATGAGATTACTACTGAAACATTGTTGGGCAAGCTCAAATCCTATGAGCAGCTCATCAAATGCAGGGAAGCTGAACAATCAACTTCGTCTCCAACAATAAAGAAGGAAAGGAACATTGCTTTTAAAGCAACTAAAGAAGAAGAAAAAGCTCCAAGAGATGAGGAGTTCATGAACCTTCTAGCCAAAAGGTTCTATAAGATGGCCAAGAAGGATCTCAGAAAGAAGGACACCAGATCAAGGGAAAAGCCAAGGTATGACAAGTCAAATTCTAAAGATATTGTTTGTTATGGCTCCAGGAAACCTGGACATATTCTGCGAGATTTTCCAGAAAATCAGAAGAAGGAGAAAAGAATTGAAAAAGAGGAAAGAAGACACTCCAGCAAGTCTTCCTCCCACAAGCACAAAAAGAAGGGAAGAGGATTTGTAGCAGAAACCTGGAGTGAAACTGAATCAAAACAGTCATCCAGTTCTTCAGATGATGAAGAAGAATCAAAAGAAAATGACCAATGTTTGATGGCCATTTATGACTCAGGCAATGAGTCAGGAAATGCATCATCATCCAGTGATGATGAAGATAATGAAGAGGAGAAGAACTTCTGCATGATGACAATCAATGACTCAGCCAACAATTATGATGAAGAAGAATCAGAATCCGAAGCAGAAGATGATGCAAATCAGGTAATATCTAACTTTGATTTTACTTCAGTTGGATTAAAAGATGAATTCAAGGTTCTTTGCTTAGACTTAATAAAATCTGAGAAAGAAATAATCTCACTCAGAAATAAGCTAGCTGAAATGAATAATTTAAGTGAAG
The DNA here is from genome assembly GCA_033032865.1 of Dactylorhiza incarnata. Taxonomy (NCBI): domain Eukaryota; kingdom Viridiplantae; phylum Streptophyta; class Magnoliopsida; order Asparagales; family Orchidaceae; genus Dactylorhiza; species Dactylorhiza incarnata. Next base: position 13,888,024 of record JAWHQI010000015.1, read on the forward strand.
AGAATGTAAATATTAAGAAAGATTTGGCTGCCTCCAGGGAACATATTGTTCTCATTGAGAGCAAGTTGTCTGAAGCTAAAAAGTTTAATGTATCCCTAAATGGGAGATGCATCAAACTAATGAACATTACAAGCACAGTAAATGCCAGATTAAGTGGCAAACTAGGCTTGGGTGTATCATCAAGTGAGCCACCTCTAATTAGGAAGAACATACTCTCTACACCTATAAAATTCATCTCTGCTAAGAGCAAAGAGGTTGTAGATATAAATAAAAATATTTCAAGTAAGACTGTCGAGAATAGTAGAATTCAGCAGAATTCGTCGAACGGAGCTCGACGAAATGCATCCACTTCATCGAACGGAGCTTGATGAACTCTGAAGACAGACTTTTAGTATAGTCATTATATGAACGGCGCTCAACGAAATCCCAGTCATTCGTCGAACGGCGCTCGACGAACTCAGCCCATTTCGTCGAACAGAAACTATACAGCAAATCTGAACAATTCTTATTCTTCATATTCTAAGAATCCTTTCACTGAATGGATAATACCTCCAAGGAGATATCATCCACAAGGTTACAAGGACCAACCTGAAATGTCTTTTATTTCAGATTTTTGTGGAAATTCAAAAAGACCCAAGGTAGTCTGGCTCAAGAACAAATAAATTGTTTTTTTGTTTTTGCAGGTACACAACTGTCCAAGAATAAATGAAAAATCATTTTTGGATAGTGGCTGCTCAAAGCATATGACAGAAATCAAATTTTGATGATTTTAATTGGTATCAGAAATCAAATTCTCAATTGGTAAAAGAAATTTTCAATTTGGTAATACCTTAACAGATAAGGCCAATATATTTAACTATAAGGCAATGCTTAAACCTATTGAAAATATTTTTAACTCCAATTGTAATCAACAAAAAGTTATAGGATTCAATTGAATTTTCTATCTTAAAACAAAGTCAGATAACTTCATGTTCCTACAGACTTTCTCAGGATCATCAAGATTTGAGTATTCTACTCTAGTTGCATTGATCAGAATTGATCATAGCACTGAGTTTTTGAATCTCTTCTGATAAGAGAATTCTGTAAGAAGGAAGGTATCATGCAATGCATTTTTGAGAAGATAAAAATTCCTTAGAATCCATTAACAGCTATAGCAATTCAAATCTATAAAAATTTCCTATCATAAAATAAGAATTCCTTAGAATCCATTAAAAGCTGTAGCAATTCAACATATTAATAGAATCCTATTTTCAAAATCTAGGAAAATTAAAAGAAGAAGAGAAATTAAAAGAAGAAGAAATTTAGTAATTTATGATTAAATGCTTTCAAAAAAACAACTTAATTTTACTATCTGTTCATTCTATATATCTGATCATTCTATATATTTTTCCTTCTAATAAAGCATAAAGGGTTTATAACAAATCCTCTCTTAAAATAGAAGAGTCTATGCATTGTTGGAACTAACCTATTAAATGAGGAGAGGAACACTACCTCTACCAGAAACATTTTGCAGGTACCAGAGGTCACTTTCAATTGGTATCAATTGGCTTTCAATTGTTATCAGACTATCAGAGACCTCAACTGATATTAGAGGACTTTCAATTGGGATCAAAATATCAGTTGCAGAAACAAAAGAAAGGGTTTACACTCTCAAGATAGAGAACACAAATGAAATTGCAAGTTCAATATCAGAAAACCAGAACTTTCTATTGGAACAATAACAATGACAATCTCAGGGGGAGAAGTTTTTATGAACAAGCTCCATTTGATGCAGTGTTTTGCTTAGGGGGAGTTGTTCTATAAACTAGGCAAGGGGAGAAAGCTGAAGAACCTCCAGTCTCAGGGGGAGACACTCTCAGGGGGAGATGTCTTCAGAAAGGGCAAGATGACAAGCACAACTAATCAGAATTCTAAAGCTGTTCAGATTAGAAAGCAGATTGCAGCATTTGTATGCAGATTCAGAATACAATTTTGGATTTAAAAGAAGCAGCAGATAACATATTCAGAATATAAAGATTCAGTTCAGATCAAATTCAGAAAGCTGAAACATAGCAGATATAGTTCAGACAAAATCAGAAATCAGAAATTAGAATTATCAGATCAGATTTTAGATTTCAGAATTCAGATGTCAGATTTCAGAGAAAATCAATGGTTCTGATTGTATTTCTATCACTTTTAGTTTTATTAAAATGTAATCTCAAAACTCAGAGTACTATTTATTTTATATCTGATAAAATATTTAAAATATATCAGATATATATATGCTCTGTTGTTTTTGCTATATTATTGTTTATTTATTTTCAAATTTGGTCAAATAGTGTCCTAACTCAAATAGGGGGAGATTGTTGGAACAACCCTATTTCTGATTTGGGCTAGGATCACTATATGTTGACTAAGGACAAAGTTGACCCTAATATATAGTTTATGGGTCAAGAGTTTAGGCTGTTAGAACTAGAGATTTCATTCAGATTCTGCGTTTGACAAATGGCTACCTACGTTCGACGAACGGCGCTCTACGATCGACGAAATCATTCAAGCACTGCATTCGATGAACTGCTCTCTGCGTTCGACGAACGACAAGCTCTATGCGTTCGACAAACAACATGTTCTCTCCGTTCGACGAACGGCTATCTGCGTTCGACGAACGACGCTCTGCGATCGACGAAAGATGTTCATTCTGCGCTCGACCAATAGCTCAAATCTCAGCAGTCGACGAACCCGTCTCAGCGGTCGACGAACCCGTCTCAGCGGTCGAAGAATTTGTCTAAGTGCAGCGCTCGACTAAATTATATTCAGAGGTCGACGAACAGATTGGTTCAACGGTCGACGAACAGATCCCAGCTCAGCGGTCGACGTTTTTGTTCAAGCTCAGCGGTCGACAAATTTATCCAGGCTCAGCGGTCGACGAATCCTTCTGTTTGACGAACTCAAGTCAGCGTTCGACGAATACCTTCAGATCGACGAAAGTTCTCCTCAGCTTAATGAAATTAATTATTCCAGCAAGATTCATTTGAGGTCGACGAAGTAAATTTTGTGTTCGACGAAAATCTTGAGGTCGACGAATCTGCGTTCGACGAATTTTACACAGATCGAAGAATTCTTATTTAAAGTTCAGAAATTTTAGAAGGATTATATTCATTTCATTCTCCGAACTCAGATCGACGACAGCAACGGCTCTTTCTATCAAATCAAGTAAGGAAAATATATTTCCTTTATTATTCCTAGATTATAGCCGTTGACATTCCTCGGAAAAGGACATTTCATGGAAAAGGAAAGAGATAAAACGGCGCAGCAGAATTGTGTTTTCAAAATAGCTTTTCAGATATATTTATTCCTTAATATAAGGGATCTGCAATTAATGTCTGTCAGAGATTTTCAAAAGAAAAGGAAAGAAGATATAGCAGATTATTCCGCCCAGCAGTTTTTCACGACAACAAGGATACATAACATATTGCTGTACTGAGAAAAAGAAAGAAAAAGAAAGGAGAAATATACTGGAAGAACAGAAGAACAAAATCACACAGATCTTCATCTTCTTCCTCCTCCAGCAGCTCTTACTTATTGAGAACATCTTCATCAACAATACTCTCTCAGTCATCAGCTGCAAGTACAGATCTCCAAAGAACAACAACAAAATCTGAGAAGCATTCTTGTCTTTCAGATTTACCAGCTACAGGAAGATCATTTCTTTCAAGAAAAGCTCCAGCCAATCTACTGTCAAACAACTTCATATCAGATAGAGGAAGCTTTTCAACATACATCCACTAGAGTCTTCTCTCAGCATCTTGACAGAGAAGAACATCTAAACCCCTCTCTATCCCATCTTATACAGGGTTAAAACTCCCTTCAAAAGTTTACCTCTTGGTGGCAAGACACCTTATCAAAAAATCCTGCTTGGTTTTTGGGCACCTTGTCAAAAGCTCATTGGTGTGAGGGCACCTGATCAAAAATCCTAGTGGATTCCTACCTTGGGTGGTAGAAGAGTAGACGTACCCAGATTTATTGGGGAACTACTATAGCTCCTTGTGTCTTCTGTGTTTATTTTATTTTCTTTCTTTGCGCTTGATGAGTCCTGATCATATACACTTTTATGGACTCATCTGGAACGTTTATTTAGTCATTTCACCGCACTTTAGCCCTGTTATAGTTCATATTGATCATTCTATGCTAGGTGCACTTTTGGCCCATTTTGGTGTGATTTCGTGCTTAATTTCGTTATTAGTTTTCATGTGCTGTTAAGTCCCACTTTCAGTGGCTAGACCGGTGTTGTATGCTGGAATAGGTGTCGTGCAGGTGTTCCCGGTACAATTCTGTACAGGAACACTGCGCACGATCACTGGTTCTATTGCGCACGACCACTGGTCGTGCGCCACTGATCGTGCGCACTTAACGCCCTTTTTATGAGTTATGTCTGGATTATCGCACGACCACTTACGATAGTGCGCACGACCACTAGTCGTGCACCACTGGTCGCGCGAACATGTATTTTATAATTTTCTTTCCTCGCAGGGCTCCGCCCAGGCAGCACGCACGATCGCAGAATCCCAGTGCGCACGACCACTGGTCGTGCGCCAATGACCGTGCGCAATATTCATTTCAGCGCCTATATATAAGCTTGTTCCGCTTTTAGGGCGAGATAGAGCCGCCGGGAGCGGATTTCCCAGTCCGTACGCCGCCGACTACCCTTCTTGGACACCTCCACTTCATCTCCTACGCAAGGGGAAGTCTTCTCCAACCATTCCAAGCTTTTCTCCATTGTCCGGGAGCATTCTCCACAATCCGCAAGCCCTCAAGCAACTGTTTTCCATTCCAGTCCGGCGAGAAGAAGAGTAAATCTGAGGAAGAAGACGACGGAACTACGCAGAGAAATCGTGACAGTTTCTCTACGCCGGAAGCATTTTCCGCCGGAGTCCGGAGGTAACCCGACAACCTACCATTCCGGCCGTGAACGGCCGCTAGTCTTCACCCATCGGTTATCTCTTCCTTCTTTCCTTCGTTGTAATTGTTGAATCTTGTAAACCTGAATAGTTTGATGTTTGGTTTATTTGAAATGAATATTTCTTTGCACTTCATCATTGCTTGCTTGTGAATCACTTCGTTTCCACTCACTCACTCACGCACACAAGGTGTTCGATCCGCGTTAGCAAGACCTAACGGCGTTTGTGAAGAGGTGTTCGCGACCCTCACCTTCTCGCACTTGAGCACGCTTCATCCGCCTCTCGAAGCACGGCATCGCGGCCGTCGCATCCATCTCACCTTGCGAAGCGGTGTTTTCGACCCGCAATTCTTTTACTGCTGTTAAGAGTAGGAAAAACCAACCAAAGCCCCCTTTTTGTGTTTGTTAACGCTTGTGTAACAATAGTCACACTACGCGATTCGATCACCCAACCTGCATTCCTCAAGAGACCGACATCCGGGGATTCCATTCTCCACATTTATTACTTGACAGCGACCGGTGCACTTGCCGACACGCATCAAGTTGTTGGCGCTGTTGCCGGGGAATGCGTACGTGACGAATTCGTCTGCGTGAAAAATCGTTGCACGAGGAACTTTTCTCTTTTATTAATTCTCTTTGTTTAACTCTGTTGTCTTTGCTTATTTTTGATACGCACATTTCTTTACCTTCGTCCTTTCCATCCTGCGCTAATCTTTTGGGTTTCAAGTATTCCTAGCATGACCTCCATCCAGGAATACATCTATCAAGGAAGTTTAAATGATCTAAAGGTTCAAGCACAAAGGAACGATCATGACTTCGGTATTTCCTCCGACATCATTGAGTATATGACTGGGAACTGCAAGTTCAGTGGGGATAAACATGAAGATGCGGTGCAACACATACAGAACTTCTTAGAAATTTACTACACATGTATATTCAGTGGAGTTGAAAACGACCCGCAAAAGATCCTAGCATTTTCATTTTCCCTACATAATAAAGCCAAAAGCTGGTACTGGGATTTCCGAAAAAAAGAGGCGACCTCATGGAAGCAGCTCGAGGGGGGTTTTTTGCATGAGTTTCAACACCGTACCCGAGTGTTGGACAAGTACAGGCAACTCATAACCTTCGGTCAGGGAAAGGAGGAGACTCTAGTTGATGCTTGGGAGCGTTTCCAATCCCTGCATCGGGGATGCTACCGTGAAGATCTATCAGAGGTCTTTCTAATTCAGATTTTCTATTTCGGCGTGTTGGACAAATTCCGTCTGTTATTCGATGTGGCAGCCGGAGGGGCCCTGTTTAATAAATCGGGGAAGGACGCGTGGGAAGTGGTCGTGAATATTGTTCACACCAGCCAGCACTGGAGTCATGTCATTCTTTCCCCCAGTACTGCTGAAGTTAATGCAGTAACATTCCACGGAGCTGCGGGTCACGTGCCATCAGGGCAAACAGAGCCGTTAGCAGCTTTGGTGGTCGGGATGCTGGATAAAATGAATGACCAATCTTCCGCAATTCAACAGCTTCACTCCACTATAGGGATTCTTACCAATGTTGTTTCTGGGCTTGCAAGTCAACATCCGGAGTCTGTGAATACCATGCGATTGAGAAGCGGTAGAGGTGTTGACTATCCTCCTCGACAGGAATCACTTGTGAGGCCCACTGACAAGTGTAATTCAGACATGGCCGAGAAGCAGACTCAGATTCATGTTGAGCCAGACCTCGTGAGCGAGGCACAACACTCGGGAAGTGTTGTTCATCCCCCATTACCCCACAGGTTGCGAAACGAGAAATCCGAGAAGCAGTTCCGCAAATTCCTGGAAATAATGAAAGGAGTGCAAGTGAGCATCCCTCTGATTGAAGCCATTTCTCAAATGCCGGGCTACTCCAAGTTCTTGAAAGAAGACTTGATTTCGAAGCGGAGACTGTTGGAGGATCTCAAGACTATCGACCTCACTGAGGAGTGCTCCGCCATCATCTCCAATATGCCCACAAAGTGCAAAGATCCGGGTAGCTTCACTATTCCGTGCAGGATCGGTCATCACCGTTTCAGCCAGGCGCTCTGTGATTTGGGGGCATCAATCAACTTGATGCCGCTCTCTATCTTTCGTGAACTAGGTGCAGGGACCTTGAAGCCGACACGGGTAATGCTACAGCTAGCTGATCGGTCGATCAAAAAGCCATCTGGAATTGTCGAGGACCTCACAATAGTAGTAAATGGCCTCGCATTTCCAGCCGATTTTGTCATCCTCGACATGAAGGTTGATACTTTGGTGCCCATTATCTTGGGGAGGCCCTTTCTCGCTACAGCTCGTGCTATCATTAATGTGGAGCAGGGGGAGCTCGCGCTCAGATTGGGGGAGGACGCTGTATCCTTTAACGTCCACAACCCGTCGCAACTCTTCCAAATCATAGAATGCGAACCGACTGAGCTGCTTGAAGAATTCGATGACCAGATCGATGTGGATTTGGATGACTGCGAGATGTGTTGGCGGCGCGAGGACTTGGGCAATGACGGGGCTCATTCGAACCAGCCCGATATTCCACATTCAATCGGAGGGCCATCCAGTGATTCTGCTGATCCAAACATTCTTCCGGCTCTCAAACAACTACCGGATTCTCTAAAGTACGCTTTTCTTGAGAAAATGCCACGCATCCAGTGATTATTTCCGCAGCTCTTTCCGCAGCTAACGAAACCGCATTAGTGGGTGTGCTGAGAAAGTACCATAAAGTTTTCGGACGCTCTCTTGCAGACATTAAGGGAATCAGCCCCACTGTCTGCATGCATAAGATCCTTCTTGAAGATCATTACAAACCCTCAGCACAGCCCCAAAGGCGTTTGAACCCAAAAATGCAAGAGGTAGTGAAGGCAGAAGTGATAAAGCTCTTAGACGCTGGCATCATTTACCCAATCAGCGACAGCAAATGGGTCAGCCCAGTTCAGGTGGTACCGAAAAAGGGAGGGATTACCGTTGTTGCCAATGAAAAGAATGAGCTGCTACCTACCCGAATGATCACCGGGTGGAGAGTCTGCATCGATTACTGCAAGCTAAATGCTGCTACACGAAAGGATCATTTCCCACTCCCCTTCATTGATCAGATGTTAGAAAAGTTAGCGGGGCAGGACTACTACTGTTTCTTGGACGGGTACTCAGGTTACAATCAAATCTTAATAGACCCGTCTGATCAAGACAAAACAACATTTACATGTCCCTCAGGTACCTTTGCATTTAAAAGAATGCCATTCGGACTGTGTAATGCCCCAGCAACCTTCCAACGATGTATGCTCGCTATTTTCGCTGACATGGTGGGAGACTTCCTCGAAGTTTTCATGGATGACTTTACTCTCTTTGGCAGCAGCTTCGATTCTTGCCTCGCGAATTTGGCCAAGACTTTGAAGCGGTGTGAGGATACCAATCTTGTCTTGAACTGGGAGTAATGCCATTTTATGGTGCGCGAAGGAATTGTGTTGGGGCATAAGGTTTCCTGCCAAGGGCTCGAGGTGGATCAAGCGAAGGTAAGTGTTATTAGAAACCTCCCTCCGCCTACGTCAGTGAAAGGTATCCGAAGTTTTCTTGGTCATGTGGGATTTTATCGAAGGTTTATTAAGGACTTTTCATCCATTTCGAAGCCTTTATCTCGCTTACTCGTTAAGGATGTCCCCTTCCACTTCGACGATGCATGTATGCAGGCCTTTGAAACTTTACGGGGGACAACTCATCTCGGCTCCAATTTTGGTGGCACCCGACTGGAATTTACCCTTTATTATCATGTGTGACGCAAGTGATGTGGCCGTAGGTGCTGTTTTCGGTCAAAAGAAAGATAAGACTTTTCACACCATTGCGTACGCCAGTCGAACTCTCAAAGCGCGCAAGCAAACTATACCACCACGGAGAAAGAAATGCTAGCCGTGGTCTTCGCCTTTGAAAAATTTCACTCATACTTGGTACTTCTTGAAGTAATCGTGTACACAGACCACGCTGCACTCAGGTATCTTTTCAGCAAAAAAGAATCCAAATCGCGTCTGATTCGCTGGATTTTACTTTGCAGGAATACAATTTTGTAATCAAAGACAAGAAACGGGTGGAGAACGTGATAGCTGATCATCTTTCGCGGTTGGAGTACGACATGATGACCGACATCCCAACAGCTTTATGGAGGAAACGAACGATTATTTCCCGGATGAGAAGTTATTCGCAATCACTACGCCTCATCCAACAGCCCCATGGTACGCTGATATTGCTAACTACTTGGCTTGTAAAACCCTTTCTCCGAATCTGTCCCCTCAGCAAAGACGGAAGCTTGCCTCTGATTCAAAATACTATTTTTGGGAAGACCCACTCTTATTCCATACGTGCAGTGATGGAATTATCAGACGCTGCGTTCCTGAAGCCGAGTTTCAGTCTATACTGCAGCACTGCCATGACAGAGAAGCTGGCGGGCACTTCAGGGCCGTTCGAACAGTGCGAAAAATCTTGCAATGCGGATTATTTTGGCCAACCCTCTTCAGGGACGCCCATGCTTATGTCACCAAGTGTGACGAATGCCAAAGGACCGGAAATATCTCCCGGCGTAACGAGATGCCCCTCAATAACATGCTGGTCTGCGAACCATTTGATGTCTGGGGGATAGACTTCATGGGTCCTTTCCCAATGTCTCATGGTAAGCATTATATCATTGTGGTAGTTGATTATGTCTCAAAATGGGTGGAGGCCGAGGCGGTTGCCACGAATGATGCCAGCACGGTGCTACATTTTATCCACAAGAATATCTTCTCCAGGTTTGGGACGCCGAGAACTATTATCAGCGACGGCGGTAGTCATTTTTGTAATAAGCAGTTTTTGCAGCTCATGAAAAAGTTTGGGGTCCATCATAAAATTTCCTTAGCATACCACCCCCAAACATGTGGACAAGTAGAAGTATCCAACCGCGAGCTCAAGCGAATAATCGAGAAATCAATACATTCAAATAGGAAGGAGTGGTCTAAAAAGGTCGACGACGCATTATGGGCTTACCAGACCGCTTTCAAAACACCTATCGGCATGACTCCGTTTCAATTAGTTTATGGCAAGGCATGCCATATTCCTGTGGAGCTGGAGCATAAAGCATTATGGGCAACCAAACTGTTGAACATGGACATTGGAACCGCGGCCAAGGCGCGTCGTTCACAACTCAACGAATTGGAAGAGCTCCGGCATTTCGCTTATGAAAACGCTCGCATCTACAAAGAGAAAACAAAAAATGGCATGATCGACACATCATCCCTAAGGAGTTCAAAATTGGGGACCAAGTGCTGCTTTACAACTCCCGTCTCCGCCTCTTTCCAGGAAAGTTAAAATCGAGGTGGAGCGGTCCTTTCTCGGTGACCGACGTCACTCCCTTTGGTGCCATCGAAATATCAGGGGATAAGGGAGACAAATTTAAGGTCAATGGACATCGACTGAAGTTATACGATGGCACAATTATAAATAAGGAGTGTCAGTTGGTGACATTGGGAGACGAGCACCATAAAAGTGCTCACAGTTGATGTTCTGTATTTCTCTTATTTTGTGAAACTTTCTCTTGCACTTTTATTTAATTTCTGTGCTCTTTAAACATTTATAATACAAGTATTTGGTCCAGCTTAAGGACATAAAACAAAAGTGCTGCTGGGAGACAACCCAAAATTTGCTGTTTTTGTTTTTCTAACCTGTTTCAATTCAGTTTGTATCTATTTTTTTGCTGCTTTTAGTTGTACCGTTTGCAGGTGTGCTTTGTACCTCGTGTTGGCGGATGCTGCGGATCGTGCATGAAATTAACACCAATCTTCCGGTAATGTGTAGATTGAGTCTGGGGAGAGCATATGTTATCCACTTTGCGCACGAGTTGCACCGCATGCTAGACGTGTTTTAAATCTTTCATTGTCATTATCATTATTCCACGCTTCATGCACCACTTCACCCACATGAGTGCACGCTTACCTATTTGTTTTGTTTCCGAATGAACTATTTTTGTTAGGAATGTGAAATAGGATGTTAGCTTAGGAATTACTATTTAGAGTGCGATGTTGACTCGAGCAGTGTTCTAGTCGCATCTGCATGCTACAATAGAATTCGAGTAAAACTAGATTATCTCTATGCATTTAATTTATGATTAGTATTTTTTTTGCGTAGTTTTAGATTTATTATACTCTAATGGTGAATGTGAATGAAATTGACGATAACCCGGTGTTGTGTGTGTACGAGCACTAGTCGTGTGTTGCTCGAGTCGGGAGGAAGGTTTACCTTTCTCGTGGGCTAAGAACCTGCCCCAAGCGACTCTCGAAGCATGGGCGAGAGCGATTCGTCGAGTTAAACGTGATGTAGGCCACCTTTTGGCTAGTTTGAGCCTTGTCGTTCCATGTCCTTTTCGCTCACCTTTGCATGCCAAATTTGTGCCTACCACTCCTTTGATCAGCTCCTCCTCATCCACCAAAGCCCAAAGCTTATCCTACACCCGCAACCAAATTGCTGTTATCTGCACTCATTTTCTACATTTGGTGTGATGTTTGGAATCGTTGTGATGAGAAGGGGAAATTAACGCCATTTCGCTGAAATTGTACCAACTGGGGGATAAGTAAAAGAAGAAAAGTATATTGTAAAAAAGAAGAAAAAAAAATCTGGAAAAAGTATATTGAAAAGAAATCCTCCCGAGCTAAATAGAAAATTTGTTAGTGATTGTGAAGTAGGCCGTGTGCACACCTAGTTTTCATGATAAGTCTGGGGGTGTGTCACACGAGCGTTGTTTTTGGTTCTGTGTGGTGCAGCGTTCCGTTAGCTCACTTGGGTTGCGTAGCCATCGTGTTTAAATTTGAATATCATACCGCAACCTAAGCCCCATTATACTCCTAAAAGCCCTGCTGATTTGACTTGTGAGTTTGCTAACGCCGTGGAGAGAGTGTGACCGGGCGAGCGTATGGTTCACGACGTTGATGGATTTCAGCAGAGTTATTCCTAAACCCCGACGTTGTGCAACACCCGCCTTAGCGTCTTGTTACTTTCACACCGCGCATGATCGTTCGAATTCTTCATCATTCACCAACTGAGTTTTGATAAATCTCTAGTTACGCTTTAATACTTTCGTAAACTAGTTAGCATAGTTAGAATCTCTTGTTACTAGAATTTCTACTCGCATGTGTATGTTACTTCGCACCGTACTCCTCTGTGTAATTTTCTATGTTAACTACCATTTTCACACTCCACTGGATTCGTTTGCTCGGGACGCGCAAACAGGTAAGTCTGGGGGTGTGATGAGTCCTGATCATATACACTTTTATGGACTCATCTGGGCCTTTTATTTAGTCATTTCACCGCACTTTAGCCCTGTTATAGTTCATATTGATCATTCTATGCTAGGTGCACTTTTGGCCCGTTTTGGTGTGATTTCGTGCTTAATTTCGTTATTAGTTTTCATGTGCTGTTAAGTCCCACTTTCAGTGGCTAGACCGGTGTTGTATGCTGGAACAGGTGTCGTGCAGGTGTTCCCGGTACAATTCTGTACAGGAACACTGCGCACGATCACTGGTTCTATTGCGCATGACCACTGGTCGTGCGCCACTGATCGTGCGCACTTAACGCCCTTTTTATGAGTTCTGTCTGGCTTATCGCACGACCACTTACGATAGAGCGCACGACCACTGGTCGTGCGCCACTGGTCGTGCGAACATGTATTTTATAATTTTCTTTCCTCGCAGGGCTCCGCCCAGGCAGCGCGCACGATCGCAGAATCCCAGTGCGCACGACCACTGGTCGTGCGCCAATGACCGTGCGCAGTATTCATTTCAGCGCCTATATATAAGCCTGTTCCGCTTTTAGGGCGAGATAGAGCCGCCGGGAGCGGATTTCCCAGTCCGTACGCTGCCGACTACCCTTCTTGGACACCTCCACTTCATCTCCTACGCAAGGGGAAGTCTTCTCCAACCATTCCAAGCTTTTCTCCATTGTCCGGGAGCGTTCTCCACCATCCACAAGCCCTCAAGCAACTGTTTTGCATTCCAGTCCGGCGAGAAGAAGAGTAAATCTGACGAAGAAGACGACGGAACTACGTAGAGAAATCGTGACAGTTTCTCTACGCCGGAAGCATTGTCCGCCCGATTCCGGAGGTAACCCGACAACCTACCATTCCGGCCGTGAACGGCCGCTAGTCTTCACCCATCGGTTATCTCTTCCTTCTTTCCTTCGTTGTAATTGTTGAATCTTGTAAACCTGAATAGTTTGATGTTTGGTTTATTTGAAATGAATATTTCTTTGCACTTCATCATTGCTTGCTTGTGAATCACTTCATTTCCACTCACTCACTCACACACACAAGGTGTTCGATCCGCGTTAGCAAGAGCTAACGGCGTTTGTGAAGAGGTGTTCGCGACCCTCACCTTCTCGCACTTGAGCACGCTCCATCCGCCTCTCGAAGCACGGCATCGCGGCCGTCGCATCCATCTCACCTTGCGAAGCGGTGTTTTTGACCCGCAATTCTTTTACTGCTGTTAAGAGTAGGAAAAACCAACCAAAGCCCCCTTTTTGTGTTTGTTAACGCTTGTGTAACAATAGTCACACTACGCGATTCGATCACCCAACCTGCATTCCTCAAGAGACCGACATCCGGGGATTCCATTCTCCACATTTATTACTTGACAGCGACCGGTGCACTTGCCGACACGCATCAACGCTGTGCTGATTTATTTTGTTTAGCTTTATTAAATGACTCTGCTACACTTATACTTATATCAGTATTTTCAATTCCGCAATAAAACTAAGGGAAAAGTTTTTAAACTCTATTCACCCCCCTCTAGAGTTAATTTAAGATCTAACCTCCACTTTCAGGTGGGCTCCCTTGTTCTCCATTTTGTAGTCAGCGTACTATGAGCTGACGGTGGAGCTTTTCTCCTCGTTCGATTTTCGCTGGGCCGGGGACGACAACGTGCTTGAATTCTGAATGGGCGAACTTTCGCAATGCCTTGCTTTGCGTCAGTTCAACATTCTCATGGGCTTCTACGATGAGGCTTTCACCTTTACAGAGGCCTACACCTCCCTCGCCCTCGATTTCCCCCGCGACTACAACCTTCATGGATTTTGGGCAGAAATCAGTAACGACCCCAATCCATATTCGCCAAAAAAATCCAAGGGCTGTCATCTCCTCTCCCCCGCCTTACGCTATCTACACAACCTCCTCACTTTCACACTTTCCGCTCGCGGCGATAGCCATGGAGTGGTGACCCGCGCGAACCTGCTATATTTATATAGTATGCATGAAGAGGTCCCCCTCAACCTAGGTTCGGAGCTTGCAATGTTTTTCCGGCATCATTTCGAAAGTCGGAGGCTTAGTGCGCTGCATGGAAACCCCTTAGTCACTTATTTGGCCAAGCATATGGAGCTTTGGGATGCACTTCCTCCCATGACTCCACTCCAAGCGCCCGCACCTATCACGTTCCAAAACCTCTGGGCCCTTGATTTGATGCGTCGGCGTGGGCGAGACTTTGAGGCGATTACCGGCGAGGTTGGTGGCGATCCGATCGATGTTGATTTTGAGGCTGATTTCGGTGGCGTTCCTCCAGCTCCACAGTTTTCGCAACAGCCGCAACAACATTCCCCCATGTGCCCGACTCGTATACTTATTTCGATCAGTAGTTTGGGCGGATCCACACTCGTCTGGATCAGATTCAGAAATCAAGGTTCATCGAACGCAGAATGGAGATCGTCGAACGAAGAAAGATGTTCGTCGACCGCTGATACTCGACAAGATTGTCGAACTTTGAAGGAAGATCGACGACCGCTGAGATTTGGCGTGTTCGTCGAATGCAGAAGCAAGATCGTCGAACTCAGAAGCAAGATCGTCGAACTCAGAAGGAAGATCGACGACCGCTGAGATTTGGCGTGTTCGTCGAACGCAGAAGCAAGATCGTCTAACTTAGAAGAAAGATCGTCGACCGCTGAGACTCGGCAAGATCGTCGAACGAAGAGAAGATGCAGTATCGTCGATTTCACCAAAGTGGCCTTGACGCCGAGAAAGAACAAACATCAACACAAATTAGCCTTGTCGCTGAGAAGGCTAAGTATGACTGATGTTGTTGGACATCATCGTAAAGAAGGCATGTCGACTGATGAATGACAAGCTGAAGACAAGCAGCTGCTGAAGCGTCGACATGACATCACTCATGTCATCGAGAGAACAACATGATTACGATGACATACAGCAAGAAAGAAGATCTCAATGACACAGTCAGAGAAAGCTTATCGTCGTATATGCAGAATCGCCAGGATATCTTGTATCGTCGAGATACCACAATCAATGGCAGAAGTAAGAAGACTTGAAGGTCTACTAAAGCCCAAGGCATCGACAATGTTTTGTCGTCGAGATATTGTCCATATCGTCGAGATACTGTCGGTATCAGCTTGAAGGTGGAAATATCGTCGAGACAGAATTCAAACGTTGCAGACGCGCTGTCAGCATTTAATGTCGCCACCTGATTGTCCAATCAGCGCGTGCTCTTATGGAATGGGCGTCTGACATTAAAGGACATCACATGTTACCGTTATGTGGCTCATCTATCCTATAAAAGGGAATAGTGATGCCCTAGAAAAACCAGTTCTGAATAGAAAGAAAAAGAAAGAATCCCGTCGCTCTTCAATAGAACAGTATATTCAGCGGAGGAGAAGAACGAGAACAAGATTCAAGAGTTCTCAGAAGAATCAGTCATCTTCATCGATTGAAAAGAGAAGCCGATCTTCATCAGGTAAAGAGTAGAGATTGAAGAAGAACTGCGCTGTCAAAGATCTGAATTAGAAAATCTTCTTCAATCGTAAGAAGCCAATCCTCATCGGGCTAAAGTTGCCAATATTCATCCGGCAAAAGAAACGGTTTTATTACTGTAATTTCTTGTAAGGCTTGCGGGCCAACTTGTCTAGCTTGATGGCTGGAGAGCTGTGAGGCTTGAGGGCCAGGGTAGTGTACTTGCGGGTGCGATTTGTCGAGCTTGCGGGCTCGGGGGCAGTAGGGTCTTGCGGTCCTAGGCTGTTGGGACTTGCAGGTCCGTGTTGTAGGGCCAGAGGGCCTGAGTGTTGAGCTTGCGGGCTCCGGGGCAGTAGGGGCTTGCGGGTCTAGGCTGTTGGGACTTGCGGGTCCGTGTTGTAAGGCTTGAGGGCCTGAAGATTAGGCGGAGTTTGCTGAGCCTAGCACACTGCTGGGTAGGCGCAGAGGGACAGAGGACTACTCAAGACACCCGGTCTTAAGGAACCTCTATAGATCGTTGTGTGTTTTTTGTGTTATGCTTTACAACTTTTGAATCTACTAACCAGAAATTTAGAACACCTAAAATCGAGTTAGTCAGAAATTTAACAAATGACACTTCAACTTCCAACTCGGACACTATAAATAAGGTCAAATGTCTTAATGTTAAAACAGTCTCTACATTAGCCCTAAAAAGTCGTCGTGTTCTCCACGCCTTTCCAAGAGTGAACGAGACGATGTTACTGAAACTCTCCTGGATCAAACAAAAGAGGGCACCAAAGAAGGAAGAATTCCTCTTTGAAGGATGCGAAGTAGTGAGAGGCAGCTTCTTGGAAGGACCAGAAGGAATTCAAGATGCCATTAAGCTACTAGACGTCGTCGGTCTAGAATTTGTCCTCTCCGAACCAACAGTGATTCTCAAAAGTGAAGTGGAGTTCTACTCAAATGCCAAAGGTGACTCAAAAGGAACGTCCGTGAAAAGCTTAATCAACGGAACAAAGGTCAATGTAAATCCCAATAGATTGGCTAGGGCACTTCAGTTGCCGACATTCGCAAAGGGGGAAGCCGATGAAAAGGTCACCCAGGAAGACCTTGACAAGGCTCTAGTATGGTGCGGGCATTCCAGCAAGACCAATGGGTCCATGGAAAGGAAGAACCTCAATCTACAAGGAAAATTGCTGGTCGACATAGTAGGTAAAGCTCTCCTCTGCAAGGTTGGGTCATATGATAGAATATCCAAGCCCATGTTCAAAATAATGGCAAGGATAACCCTTAATAAAAGGACCAACTGGGGTCAGCATATCTTCAAGAGGATATAAGAAAGCTTTCAAGATCCAAATCTTGGAAGAATCCTATCATTATATCTTCTGCAATCCTACCCTAAAAGCTTCAACAAAAGGTATGGAGTAAAAATACATCACATGAGAAGAATGGACATCAAAATCCTTGAAAGGTAGGAGAAAACTCTGACTAAGCCCGCCACGAAGTTGAAAACTGCTGAAGATGCGAAGAGGAAGGAAGAAAGCTCGTCTGAAGGGAGTGAGTCAGGGAACAAATCAACCCCATCTGGCTCAGAGACAGCTGCAGAAACAAGGAATGCCTCACTCCAGACCTCTGATCTGAGTCAAGGATCCAGGATCTCAGCAGGAATAGATCCAAGAAGTGCTGAAACTGAGGGGGAGACGAACAGTGAGATCCATGCTCAAGTAGAAGCAGTAATCAATAGGATCATAGAAGCTGAGGATACTGATCATTCTGAATCAGCAATGCAAGAGGATAACCAAGAAATCCCTGCTGATGAAACTAACAATGATCAGAAAGGTCCTGAAAAGGAGAGTGAGCCAAGCCACTCACCAGTAGGAAAATCTCTATCTCCAATAATGGAAGGGAATGAAGAAGAGGAACACGAGAAATCATCTCCAGAGAATAGTCCAGTGGAGCTCCCACTTTTATCTCAGATAAAGATGCTCTTGGAAGAGCAAAGATTAAATCTTGAAAGTTATGTCACCGCTGCTATCAATGATCTAAGAAAAGAACTGTCTGCTGAAACGACAACCCTAAGTAATGATGTAAAAAATCTGCATGAATTCACTGCCCGTACTCACAAGGGTATATCTAATCTAGGGACCAATCAGTCAATGATTGTCGCCAGCATTGAAAAGGCCTACATTGCATCCACCAAGAGGATGGCTGAACATAAAACTGATCTCAAAGAAAGTCTAGATCAACACAATAAAGATCTAGACAGTCACCTGCTTGAAACCAAGAATCACTTAGAAGCAGGTATCCACATGCTCAAGAACAAAATTCTGGCATCCGAGGAGAATCTCCACAGAGGGATATCTGAAGAAGTAATAAAGGGGGAGAGATCAATGATAAAGGCCAGTAGTGATCATGCCATCTGGACCACCAACACCATCAGCAACATTGAATCTCCCTCCTCTATATTATGATGAACCTGCTGAAGATCAACATACAAATATTACTGATAAGGGTACAAATATTACTGATAAGGGTAAAGAGAAGGAAGCACTGGAGGATGAAGAAACAAAAGTGAGGAAGAGAAAGTACAGGGAAGAAATGGAGAAGAAGGATGACTATGAAAGATGGAGTCCCATATCCAGGACCATCATTCTAAAAGCATGGGAGCAAGTGAATGTTAACAAAGGTGAAAGATACAATATATACAGTCCTCAAGAATGGGCTAAGCATGAAGATCAAGAAGAAGTAAGGAGAGAACACAGAAGAAATAAGCAAGCAGGAAAAAGTATTCCAGGTGACACTCCTGAACCTATAAAATATCATCCTAAGCTGTTTGAGTACTTCATCAGGCAAGCTGATAAGGTGCAGGAAGCCAGTGCCAAGAAAGCAAAGGATGCTGCTGATATGAGAGCACCAGAGAAATAAATGGCTAAATGTAGAAATGTCAAAACTTTTGAAAACATTTGGCACTATTTATAAATGAAGTGACATTTGCCAAATTTCTGTGTTCACTCATGTTTAGCTGAAATATCATCACTACATGCTTATCTGCTTGAAATGTTGAACCTTTTTATGTGAATGTCATTTATCATTGAGTGAGTTATGACTTCTTCAAATAGGGGAGATTGTTGGGAACAGTGCCCAACAATGTTCCTGATTTGAAGAAGTGCTGAGCTCAATGATAAGTGCAAGTTGTATTTAATGCTCCATCTAGCTCATGCTTGCAGAGATCGGCAAATGTCAAGTACTTTAACTATTTCTGTAAGTACTATATATATCGTCAAGAAGAATATGGTTCGTCGAACGCAGAATGGAGATCGTCGAACGAAGAAAGATTTTCGTCGACCGCTAAGACTCGACAAGATCGTTGAACTTAGAAGGAAGATCGACGACCGCTGAGATTTGGCGTGTTTGTCGAACGCAGAAGCAAGATCGTCGAACTCAGAAGGAAGATCGACGACCGCTTTGATTTGGCGTGTTCGTCGAACGCAGAAGCAAGATCGTCGAACTCAGAAGGAAGATCGTCGACTGTTGAGACTCGGCAAGATCATCGAACGAAGAGAAGACGCAGTATCGTCGACTTCATCAAAGTGGCCTTGACGTCGAGAAAGAACAAACATCATCGCAAAGTAGACTTGTCGCTGAGAAGGCTAAGTATGACTGATGTTGTTGGACATCGTCGTAAAGAAGGCATGTCCACTGAAGAAAGACAAGCTGAAGACAAGCAGCTGCTGAAGCGTCGACATGACATCACTCATGTAATCAAGAGAACAACATGATTACGACGACAGACAGCAAGAAAGAAGATCTCAACGACACAGTCAGAGAAAGCTTATCGTCGTATATGCAGAATCGCCAGGATATCTTGTATCGTCGAGATACCACTATCAGTGGCAGAAGTAAGAAGACTTGAAGGTCTACTAAAGCCCAAGGCATCGACAAAGTCTTGTCGTCGAGATATTGTCCATATCGTTGAGATACTGTCGGTATCAGCTTGAAGGTGGAAATATCGTCGAGACAGAATTCAAATGTTGCAGACGCGCTCTCAGCATTTAATGTCGCCGCCTGATTGTCCAATCAGCGCGTGCTCTTATGGAATGGGCGTCTGACATTAAAGGATATCATATGTTACCATTATGCGGCTCATCTGTCCTATAAAAGGGAATAATGATGCCCTAGAAAAAGCAGTTTTGAATAGAAAGAAAAAGAAAGAATCCCGCCGCTCTTCAATAGAACAGTATATTCAGCGGAGAAGAAGAACGAGAACAAGATTCAAGAGTTCTCAGAAGAATCAGTCATCTTCATCGACTGAAAAGAGAAGCCGATCTTCATCAGGCAAAGAGTAGAGATTGAAGAAGAACTGCGCTGTCAAAGATCTGAATCAGAAAATCTTCTTCAATCGTATGAAGCTAATCCTCATCAGGCTAAAATTGCCAATCTTCATCAGGCAGAAGAAACAGTTTTATTACTGTAATTTCTTATAAGGCTTGCGGGCCAACTTGTCTAGCTTTAGGGCTGGAGAGTTGTGAGGCTTGAGGGCCAGGGCAGTGCACTTGCGGGTGCGATTTGTCGAGCTTGTGGGCTCGAGGGCAGTAGGGGCTTGCGGGCCTAGGCTGTTGGGACTTGCGGGTCCATGTTGTAGGGCTTGAGGGCCTGAGTGTCGAGCTTGCGGGCTCGGGGGTAGTAGGGGCTTGCGGGCCTCGGCTGTTGGGACTTGGGGGTCCGTGTTGTAAGGCTTGAGGGCCTGAATATTTGGCGGAGTTTGCTGAGCCTAGCACACTGCTGGGTAGGCGCAGAGGGACAGAGGACTACTCAAGACACCTGGTCTTGAGGAACCTCTATAAATCGTTGTATGTTTTCTGTGTTATGCTTTACAACTTTTGAATCTACTAACCAGAAATCTAGAACACCTAAAAGGGGATAATATAATTTGAAAAACCTATTCAACCCCCCTCTAGGTGATAAAGTAGACACCCCATAAACAACATTCTTCATAGTTGATTTTATCCGAATCGTTTTCCAAATCAAACCCAACTTTCGATCGATAAAATAATAGCTCTTCTTTGTGAGTAAAAGTACTCAACAAGCCTGAGAAAATACGACACTTAATTTTCTAAATCCTATACTATACAATGATAGGTACACTTGCCTTATCGATTATACGTGGATAACACTTTAATTTTACGCAGCGCAGATTTTAATCATCAACTACTACTCTCTCCACCCTTCCGCTTTTCTTTCCTTAACTCTTTTCCACAGTTCTTGGCGTTATCGATCGCCTCAACCTTCAGGGCAGCTTCGACCACATCTGAATAAGTCTCAGATTGGAAAGCACATGGTAGCTGCTGATTCTTGCTACGCAGCCCTCCCAGAAACCATTTCACCCTACCCTCTTCAGAAGCCACAAGATCCGGAGCAAACCTACTCAACTTACTAAACTCAATATCATACTCCCCAATTGAGCGCTGCCTCTGCTTCAAATGCAGGAAATCGTTCTTCAGATAGTCCTGCTTGACTGAAGGCAGAAACTTCTTCAGCAACACTTTCTTCTTAAACTGGTCCCACGAACACCCATCCGCAAGACCTTCCTTGGCTTGGATCCACCAGCCATTTGCAAGGCACTTCATCTGAAAGGCGGCGACCATGACCTTCTGGTCCGCTGAGATCCCTGAATAGGCCAACATATCCTCCATAGCTATAATCCAATCATCGAAGGCCATAAAGTCATCCCTTCCGTCATAGGTCGTGTGTCCTAATCGCTGAAAAATATGAAATAAAGTTCATCTCTGGCGGCAACGCAACAGGGGGAATGAGGGGTGCATGATGGACGGGCTCCGGCTGACTCGTCACCAGTTGCTATCGCTGAGCGGCAACCAATAATACTTATATCTGCTCCTGCATCATGACCAACTAACGCGTCAATGCCTCATTGCTAAGACACAACTCCTCCAACCTAGCCTCGCTCTGCGAACATGACAACTCACCCTCAGATTGGGGAACAGGTCTCACGGGCTGACGCTTTGGAGCCATATCTAAGGAAGACGAACAAACAGCTTATCAAAACTGGACTCAACCCTTTAGGAAGAGAAGACATATAAAAAGAAATACAAATGCCAACTCTTGCTACTACCTAGCTCTGGGAAAGGTTTTATATATGATATTTCACTATATTCAGGATGATAAATCATCACCCCTGAATCCCTCCTGCACCTCTCCCGTATGCATGAAGGCTGAACATCTTTCTTTTAAAACCATGAGTGTACACGTGTCATCATGTAGATATCTAGCTTGGCACGTGTGCTTATGCAATGTTATGCAATGCATGCAGTGCTATGTAGTCTAAGGAAGGCCTTAATACATGCTATGAGTGGCGTATACATGCGATCTTTTGCATCCCATACTACATATTATTGCTTGAATGAAAAAGAAAATCTAATGGACACGCATGCGACCTACGTTATGAATCCCATACTACATAATACTCGCATGTTGTCACTGATGAGTTTGGTTTATACAGTGATTTCCGGCCTCATCTGGGTTTGTTTTAGTGTCATTGCACTTCAAATGCTGTTCATATATGCTTATATTGATATCACGGCATATCTGCGCCTTTTGTGCAATCCTTCCCCCTTTGTGGCATGTTTTTCTTATATTACTGTATGCCTGTGTTATGGATCCGGTGGTGTGCACGGATCAGGGTCATATGTATTTTTCCTGCAGGTCCTGGGATCGCGTGAACGTTCGCGATGGTGCGGGGCAATTTTTGGCCTAGAAAGCCTCTGATCGTGCGCATTCCTTCGTGCACGATCAGGCGCACGACCAGTGGCCGTGCGTTAATTCCCTTCCCAGACAGAGCGACTGCGCACGATCATAGGATTCCTTCGCGCATGACCACTGGTCGTGCGCCCCTGACCGTGCTTATTTTCCATCTTTTTATTTGCTACAGGTTGACTGCGCACGATCACAGGCATTTCTTCGTGTATGACCATTGGTCGTGCGCCACTGACCGTGCGCAGTGTTTATTCTGCTCCTTATTTAAACCGCTGCTCCGTGAAATTAGGGCATTGAGCACTATTTTGGGGCACGATTTCTCCGCGCCAGTCCGCCATTTCACCTCTCCAAGTTCCTCCCATCCATTCCCCCCTTTGGGAAGGCTTCATCCATTGATCCTAAGGTCCATCTAGGATCCCGGAAGCATTCTCCGCCATCTACAGCCAGCATTCCATGAGGAGGACATCTCCATTGGGCGAAGCAGAAGTGACCCAGCTCTGAGAAGAAGACGGGCAACGGTTGGAGGTAGTGACAGCCTCTAAGCCCCGGAAGCAACCAAGGACTGAGCTCGGAGGAGGCGTGACGACCACCCATTCCGACCAAGATCCACGGCGAGGCTTATCATCTCGTGGTTCCTTCTACCCTTTCTCCTTTTTTGATATGTACTCTTCATTGTTGTAATGAACTAAGTGAACCTCTATTTGTCTATGAATGGGAGTTTGTTTATGATCTTGTTCTTTACTTGATGCTGTGTTGTGATGCGCTCCGCCCCTGCTCCACTTACACACACACGTTCTAGCACTCGCACTAGCAAAAGCTGGAAGCGATAGCGAAGAGGTGCCTTCGACCCTCAACTCTCGCATTTGCACTCACCTCATCCATTTGCTCACCGGCCATTCGCTAAGCGAAGCACGGCATCGCGGCCTGCACTAAATCCATCCACCAAGCGACGCGGTGATTGCGACCCGCATAGTTTGTTTAGTTTTCTCATTCCTGTTCTATAAAACCAATAAAAATCCCCCTGTTTTTGTTTAACTTAGAAACCCTTATAATTAATCTCCTAACAAGCAAATCGTACTACCCAACTTGAGGTCCTTTGAGAACGATATTCGGGGAGCTACTCCCTACTTTTATTGCTTGACAACGACCGGTGCTCTGCCGTCATACCGCATTTCGTGCCCGCTAATTAGCGGTGTGGAAATAGCGCGTCAAATTTTTGGCGCCGTTGCCGGGGACTGCAAGCGTGTATGATTTGTCTTTCTTGGGAAATTAGTTTAAGGGTATTTTTGTTTTTGATATTTCTTTTTTTTGGTGTAGTGTGCGCATGCATAGACAACATCCTGGTGAATTTGCAGCATTTGATCCTGAAATAGAGCGTACCCTACGGGCACGTCTCCGTGATGCCGCCACCATGGATGTCAATGGGAACCCGATCAATCCCGGGATGGGAGATGCACCACGCGTTGGTCAGGCGGCCGACGAGAATGAAGTGGTTAGGCCGAGGCCGAGGACTATGAGAGATTACACCACGCCCATTATGGGGAGTGTGTACCCCGGATTTGGCCCGACTATTACTAACAACAATTTTGAGATAAATCCGGCCATTCTGAATATGATCCGCAATAATGCCCAATTCTCCGGGTTAACCAGTGAAGACCCACATCTTCACCTAGCTGAATTTGCAGAGATTTGCGGTACATTTCGGTACGCAGGAATTGCTGATGAGACAGTGAAACTCAGGTTGTTTCCATTCTCCCTCCGCGACAAGGTGAAGGCTTGGCTCCACATAATACCACCCGGCGCAGCTACCACCTGGGACGCTCTGCATACATAGTTTTTGGCAAAATTCCACCCGGTGGACAAGGTTGTAAACTTGCAGAGAGAAATCGCAACCTTCCGACAACACGATCAGGAGACCCTTGCGGAAGCATGGGATAGGTTCACGGACCTCCTCCGGAAGTGCCCTCAGCATGAGCTACAACCTTGGAGCTTAGTGGAAAATTTCTATTTTGCAATCGAGCCCAATTATAGAGCCATGATTGATGCTGCTGCAGGCGGGACCCTGATGAACCAAACTCCCGAGGACGCACTGAGGATTCTCCAGGACACTGCCATTCATAGTTCGTTCTGGACTACTGGAAGAAACGCTCCAAGGAATGCTCATGGACTCTTTGAGGTGAGCACGTCGGGCGCATCTGCTGAGGTGGCATCGGCGCCTTATGACAAAGTCGTCCTACATAAGAGGCCTGCCCTCCCTCCTGCCCCAGTAATGGCCATTTTGTGTCAAGGATGTGGAAACCCCGGGCATCATGCATATGAGTGCCCCTCAGTTGAGCAACCTGCTGAATTAACTTTTGATGAAAGTGTAAATTATATGAATGATCAAAATCGGGGAGTACCATTTAACAACGCTTATAACCCGGCCGTGAGGAGTCACCCGAACTTCTCATGGAAACAAAACGTTCCTAGCCAACGATGGCAAGTAGGCTTTCATCAATTTGATGCGCAAGCCTCCGGTAGCCAACCGAGGCCACCACAACCGGGGTTTGCTCAAAATGCACCACCGCAGAGGAAGAGCGCATTGGAAGAAATGATGGAAAAGTTTGTTGATCTGGCTCAAACAAATATGCCCAATCAAACTGCTTCAATGCGAAACTTGGAGACACAGCTAGGCCAATTGGCCCAGGTGCTCTCCGAGCGTACGCAAGGTGCTCTTCCAAGCAATACTGAAAAGAACCCGCGGGAACAAGGTAAAAGCATTGCTGACGCGGATGGTGGTCAAGTGAGCCCTTGCGTTGTTGAATGTACTATAAATAATATTGAGGTTTCCGCGCTTTGCGACTCTGGGGCATCTCGCAACATTCTTGCTCTGCAAGATGTTGAGAGATTGCACCTAACAATGAACTCTGAGGACCGGAAGTCGCTGGTGTTGGCTAATGGAGTGACTGTCGAAACTGAGGGTGAGATTCGTGAGGTCGTAGTAAACCTTAATGGGACGGCTGTAGTCACCGACTTTCAGATTCTAGGCCCCATGGAAAATGATTCCATGCCAATGCTGGGGGTTCCTTTTCTAAAGGAGAGTGGCGCAACCCTCCACATCGCCACGGGTTGCGTCACCCTACCTTCCAATGCGACAAACCTGACAGGATCATCTTATCTTCCTAACCTCTCGGTGAGTAAAAGTAAGTGCAGGTCCAATGAAGAAAAATTAGACTTTGACGTGAAGGATCCTAAAGAGGAGGAAAGTATCACTCCGATGGAAGAAAAAGCAAAGCAGCTCACAAATAAAGAGTTGGAGATAGAGAGGAAAAGCAGTAAGACCAAGGAGTGGGAAGACATGGGAGAAGGCGGAGCGATGAGCCTTACAAACAATGTTTTTATTCAAAACAAGAAATGTAAACAATCTAAACAGGTTCATTGGGCCGATCTACCCCCTTTTGAGGGTGCATAAATGAAGCCCCCGGCTGATCCCAATCCGACAAACACTATCACCCCTCCCGCACATGGTGCGCGGTGGTGCTCTCCTTCAGTGGAAAAACTGAAGAGGGAAAGAATCCAGCACGCAGCGCGCTTTGCAGCCCTCCGACGCGAGAAGGTGGAGGTTAGGGTCAAAGGAGAGACATCTTCCTTGGGCCCTAAAGCTTTCACCTCCTACCCATCTCGCGTGACTGGGGAGAACCACCACAAATCAGCATATAGCTGATGAGTGCCGGGATCTCTGGGCTGTGCTGTGTGCCATCTGTTATGTTTCTGTGCTTCTCTGTTTCAAGTTATTTGCTGCGTCGTACTGTCTCTTTAGTTTTTTTTATTATAAGACTATTGCTATCAAACTCTAATACAGGTATTTGATCCACCTTCAAGGACGTTAAACAAAAGGGCTCTTGGGAGACAACCCATTGGGGACCATTTGGTTCCGTTCTTTCTTGTTATCTATTTTGCTATATTTTTGTTGTGCTTGGGATCTCTTTAATTGCAGGTCCGCATCTATTGGAGCACGGCAGAATCACCGCATTCTGAACAAAACGCCATATCTTCTGGTATGCTCATTTCTGAGCATGGGGTAATCTCTCATCCTAGCCCTCTTAAGCTTATGCCGCTATCAAACATGCTTTTTGCTTAGTGTAAGTCTGGGGGAGTGAGAGTTATCGTTACCACATGCACATGCACAGTGCACAACATACTAGGATTTACAATCTGTGTTATATTGTAGCATTGTTCATCTCATGGCACACCACTACACCCACGTGAGCGCACTTAACTATAGGCGCGCGACGAGTCTAACTCGTCTCAGTTGTGTGAATGGGAAATCACGGTGCTGGGTTAGGGTTGCAAGACAAAGTACTTTGTTGACTCGTGTAGTGCTCTAGTCATTTATTCATGTCTCGCATAGAAATTGGTGTAGAATAAACTTTTCTTTATGCTTTTAGTTTTACATTTTATTCTGTCAGCGTAATTCTAGTTTGTTCTACTCAAAAGCGGTGAATCCAGTGTGAATCAATCGGTAGTGTAGGGATGTGCGTAGAGGGGTGCTAGGCTCGTATTGCTCGAGTCGGGAGGAAAAATCATCTTTCTCGGTGACTAAGAACTTGCCCCAAGCGACTCTCGAAGCATGGGTATGAGTTAGTTCAGTGCGTGAGCGTGACGTAGGCCATCATGTTGGCCAGTTTGAGCTTTGTATTCCGGTCCTAACATCTTAACCTTGCTAGCCCCTTGTGCCTACCCGATCCCGTTGATTCAGCTCCACCTTCAATTCACCAAAGCCAAAATGACTATCCTAATCGCACACCAAATTCTGAGCTCAAGAAATTTGTGCATTTAAAAAATTGGGTGTTGATGCGGTGTATATTTGTGATTGTGGTGGAAATGCGTTATTGAAGATATAGCTATTTTGTATCTAAATTATGCAAAGTTATGAAATTTGTAAAAATGAGAAAAGAAAAGAAAGTAAAAAAAGAGAAAAAAATGTATAAAGAGATATATTTGGGAATAAGTGGTGTACACATTTTTATTATTGCTGGGATAGTGTTTCTTTTGCAAGCTCATTTGGGTCATGTGTGCTCAGCCCCCGCATTCATCATTGTTTACCGCACCGTAGCCTAAGCCTAAATCATAACCTAAAGTCCTATTGATTTGCGCATCGAATCGTACGAATGCCGTGTAGAGAGTGCGAACGGGTGAGCTTATGGTCATCGACACTGATGGATTTCAGTGGAGGTTGTTCCGAACTCCGGTGTTGAGTAATGTTCGCCTCAGCAGCCTTTCTACTTTCTTCTTACGCATGACCGAGTGATTCCCTATGATTCAACTTTTGAGTAGAAATAATATATAGTTACGTTGTTAGAATTATGTAAACTATTTTGCATAACTAAAAATTCTTTTTACTAGATTTCTATGCACATGTGTATGAGACTTCACATATTACTCCGTCCTTGCAATTTCTAACCCAGCTATGTCTTTTCTCGCTCCGTCGGATTTGTTTGCTCGGGTCGCGCAAACAGGTAAGTCTGGGGGTGTGATGAGTCTGGTTTATACAGTGATTTCCGGCCTCATCTGGGTTTGTTTTAGTATCATTGCACTTCAATTGCTGTTCATATATGCTTATATTGATATCACGATGTATCTGCGCCTTTTGTGCAATCCTTCCCCCTTTGTGGCATGTTTTTCTTATATATTACTGTATGCCTGTGTTATGGATCCGGTGGTGTGCACGGATCGGGGTCATATGTATTTTTCCTGCAGGTCCTGGGATCGCGTGAACGTTCGGGATGGTGCGGGGCAATTTTTGGCCTAGAAAGCCTCTGATCGTTCGCATTCCTTCGCGCACGATCAGGCGCACGACCAGTGGGCGTGCGTTAATTCCCTTCCCAGACAGAGCGACTGCGCACGATCAGAGGATTCCTTCGCGCATGACCACTGGTCGTGCGCCCCTGACCGTGCATTATTTTCCATCTTTTTCTTTGCTACAGGTTGACTGCACACGATCACAGGCATTCCTTCACGCACGACCATTGGTCGTGCGCCACTGACCGTGCGCAGTGTTTATTCTGCTCCTTATTTAAAACGCTGCTCCGCGAAATTATGGCATTGAGCACTGTTTTGGGGCGCGATTTCTCCGCGCCAGTCCACCGTTTCACCTCTCCAAGTTCCTCACATCCATTCCCCCCTTTGGGAAGGCTTCATCCATTGATCCTAAGGTCCATTTAGGATCCCGGAAGCATTCTCCGCCATCTACAGCTAGCGTTCCATGAGGAGGACATCTCCATTGGGCGAAGCAGAAGTGACCCAGCTCTGAGAAGAAGACGGGCAACGGTTGGAGGTAGTGACAGCTTCTAAGCCCCGGAAGCAACCAAGGACTGAGCTCGGAGGAGGTGTTACGACCCCCCATTCCGACCAAGATCCACGACGAGGCTTCTCTTCTCGTGGTTCCTTCTACCCCTTCTCCTTTTTTGATATGTACTATTCATTGTTGTAATGAACTAAGTGAACCTCTATTTGTCTATGAATGGGAGTTTGTTTATGATCTTGTTCTTTACTTGATGCTGTGTTGTGATGCGCTCCGCCACCGCTCCACTTACACACACACGTTCTAGCACTCGCTCTAGCAAAAGCTGGAAGCGATAGCAAAGAGGTGCCTTCGACCCTCAACTCTCGCATTTGCACTCACCTCATCCATTTGCTCACCGGCCATCCGCTAAGCGAAGCACGGCATCGCGGCCTGCACTAAATCCATCCACCAAGCGACGCGGTGATTGCGACCCTCATAGTTTGTTTAGTTTTCTCATTCCTGTTCTATAAAACCAATCAAAATCCCCCTGTTTTTGTTTAACTTAGAAACCCTCATAATTAATCTCCTAACAAGCAAATCATATTACCCAACTTGCGGTCCTTTGAGAACGATATTCGGGGAGCTACTCCCTACTTTTATTGCTTGACAACAACCGGTGCACTGCCGTCGTACCGCATTTTGTGCCCGCTATTTAGCGGTGTGGAAATAGCGCGTCAGTCACCTATGAGGATCCATATACGGAAACATATTAAGCATCCCATATTACATAATATGCCCCGTATACTTCTTTCATCCTTATGAGTGTAGTGTCCATGCTTCAGCCAAGATCTACCGATGACCCATCGGTCAGTGTATGCAATTGATAACGATTCTCACCAGGTGGTTAACCGGGCCAACCAGACTATCCCAATAATCCGGCTAACCTAGCTCTGATACTAACTGTCACAACCCGCATTTTTCCCTCAAATAAAATTATATAATTATATGAGAGT
Organism: Dactylorhiza incarnata; assembly: GCA_033032865.1. Taxonomy (NCBI): domain Eukaryota; kingdom Viridiplantae; phylum Streptophyta; class Magnoliopsida; order Asparagales; family Orchidaceae; genus Dactylorhiza; species Dactylorhiza incarnata. Next base: position 13,917,725 of record JAWHQI010000015.1, read on the forward strand.
CAGGGAAAAATACGCGATGTGATGCCACGTCCGGTAGGGGACAACTACTAACGTTCATGCTCTTCTAATACATAAGGTTTACTTTTAAAAGATAAATTTGAAGTATTAAAGAAAAAGTTTATAGTTTAACTTTGAGACTGTGTCCCTCGGCCTAGTGGATCAACTAGTCCACAAGTAAAAATATAATAATACGCATCGGAAAATACTTTCATTTTATCCTAAGTGAGTACGACCACCAAATATACTATGAGGATACGATATTCTCTAAGTTTAATATAAATAGAAGGTTTTCGTACACGCAGTTTAAGGTAAGTGATATTTTTATAAAACCATGCTATGAAATTGAAATGCAAAATTTTGATACTTAAAATACCTATCACGCATCCTAGCATAAAGCCTTCCTAGAGAGCAATAATTCACCAACAAGATGCATTAGCAGAGTAGCAAAAGTAACAGAATACATCTAGAAACTATTATGGGCATCAACAAGCTGACACGAACCCATAGAGAAACACAAAAGAGTCTACAAATAACAAAAGGACTCCTCACCGAGGAGTGAAGAGGGTACCACCCTCAAAAGTCTGGGAGCAACCTCTTGTCCACCAGCTCATCTACAACCTGAACCTGAGGCATTCAAAAGAAAGGAATGCCTCAGCCCAAAAGGAAAGCAAGAAAGCCGCACAAAAACTAGGAAGGGTTATGAGTTAGCCAGAGAAATAAAAGTAGTGTAAACTAGCAAAGTTAGCTTAATAAACGAGACAAAGGGGATCTAGCACCAAGTGAACCTATTAAAACCAACCACGTGTCTGCCACTGCGACTCAGAGGAAATGACCAAAATGATAAAAGCCAACCACATGTCTGTCACTGTGGCTCAGAGGTGATGGTCAAACTGATCAAGCCAAAACGTGTTCGACAGTGCGGCTTAGATGTGATGGTCAAATTGATTAAAGCCAACCACGTGTCTGCCACCGCGGCTCAGAGGTGATGGTCAAACTGATTAAAACCAACCATATGTCCTCCACCGCGGTTCAGTGGTGATGGTCAACCTGATCAACAGCAAAAGAAAATACTTCACATTACTAACTTACCATAACGCGACAAGAACTCAGCGATGCGCGATCAAAATAACCCCTAAGAACAATTTATCGACATCAACATAACATAAACTTTGCAATGTTCGACAAAGGGTCACCACAAAAACTTAAGGTTTACAAAACACCTCAAAGAAAACAAAATCCTTAACATACCAGCCCACCTAACGGAAAATATCGGGGCGACGCTGGAAAAAACAAGAAAGAAAACAAACAAATAAATAAAAAACACTTTTCCAAAAAAATCGGCCATGCCTCTCGCCGATCGACGGGAGAAGTCCCATCGATTGATGATCAACGGGCTGTCCCGTCGATCGATGGGAGGTCCCGTCGATTGACGGGACAGACCGTCGATTTTACCTTAGAATATTCTAGTCCCGCCGATTTAAAACCTAAATCCACTCCAAAACACCTGAAAAAGCTTCAGAAGAAGAAATAACTACACATTGTTAGGAAGATCAAACTTTTCTAAACCTAGGGAAGAGAAACAAAACAAGGAAAAAGGCTCCAACAAGGGAAAAGGGAAAAATCGACGGGCAGTCTTGTTGATCGGCGGGCGGTCCCGTCGATCGATGGGATGACCCATCAATTCTGCCTTAGAGAATCAGAAAAAACAATTCCTCAGCTAGGGACAAAGATCGACGAGATGGTCTCGTCGATCGATGGGAGGTCCCATCGATCGATGAGATGTCCCGTCGATTTTGACTTAGCACACTCTAGTCTAGTCGTGTTGAAACCGATTTCGCGGTCTCTTGTGAAGCTCGGGCCCTCAACAAGTTGAGGGGCAGCTAGCCTTTACTGATCCCATGGAAGGAGTAGACTGGAGACTCGGAACTAGACTAAGACCTTAGTCACAGTGAGGAGGTCCCACCACAAGCCCGGAAGATCGTTGAGCGCTTCCCCTCCCAAGCCAAAGCTGAGACTGGGCACCTTGGAGAGCTAAAGAGCTAAACCAACCTAGGGAGGAAGAAGCTCAGAAACTGAGATTGGAATCCTCTCCCAAGGTTCCCTTCAAGGTCTATTTATAGTTTTTTGTTCGTGGTCTTCTAGTAGCGGAATCCCGCCTTACATTCTTACTATACGCAACCCAAAATGGTCTGCCAGCAGTCTAACTCTGCTTTTTGAAGGTGCTAACTGCAGACCACCAGGGGTTTCTAGGTAAAAAACACCTCTGGGCCTTTACTGGGCGAGCCACCCATAGGGGCTCCCCTCGCGACCTGACCCGGCGAGGGGGTGGCAACATCTCCACCTCAACAAGAGGCATTATATGTAAAAATCTGCTGAACTGGATGGAAGATTGAGCTCGTTGAGCTGAGAAGCAAGTTCGTCGAACTAAAGCGTGACGTTCATCAAACGCAGAACAGATTTCATCAAACGCAGTAACTTGGAAAGAATCCGGCTCACCCAGAAGACCACTGTAAGCGGACCGCGAGAAATCAGCTCGCCCGCTTTCTCGCGAGAGGCCCGCGAGAACCCGGCTCGCCCGCTTTCTCGCGAGCGGTTGGCTAGTGCTCAGCTCGCCTGCCTTCCTGCGAGCGACCTTTGAGACTCTGGCTCGCCTTTCTTATTACTTCTTTCGCCTGTTGACTTCTCAATCTATGCCCATCTCCTGGAGAATATCGGGGTTGCACTTAATCTCCGCTCTTCGCGAGGCTACCTAGGCTCGCGAAGAAACATCGAACCCCTGGTATTCGCCAGCCTCTGGATGACGTGGCGCGAATCTTCTAGTGGGGCCCATGCCTGTAGCTATAAATACCATTCCTCCCAGCTAGTCTTCAAACTTTTTCTTCCTCTTGTGAAGCTTTTCCCCCTCGGCGTGAGACTCAGTGCGATGTCAAAAAAGGAAGAGGTACTGGCCCGCCTTAGGGCCTCGCAGGCGGCTCAGAAAGCCAAGGCAACCACGATCGCTTCCTCGGCCTCGCCACAGCGTGCTTCGCCTAGGACCCTCACAAAAATGGCAAAAACCGTCCGGCGCTCGCCCGACGAAGATGGGTCTTCTCCTCTATCTCCATCCTCCCATGACGAACTTGCCTCTTAGGTTCTAATGCCAAACTCGCTAATTTAACTTCTTTCTTACCTGACATTATTTCTTCACTCGCAGAACACTCCCCCGGGAGAGAATACACTGGAGAAAACAACTTCGGAGATTCGCACCTCCACCCCTGGGAGGATTGACCCCGCATCCCGGGTCGTGGGGACCTCTGATATGCGGGCCCCGCCCTCGCAGTCAGGTGAGTTGTTCTCCTCGCCTTCCTTTGCAACATATTTCCTTACTTGCTAAGTTTTCCTTATCCCTTATGCAGCGCCTCTTCTCGCAAATTTGGAGGAGCGGATTCCTCCTCTCGTGGACCTGTAGGCCCCGCCGAATCAGACCAACATCACTCCCGGATTCAGAATTCTGGGACAAAAGAGCCCCGGAGGGACATTACTTGGTGAGCCCAGACTCATTGCCGAAGCCGCGTTCCACCCAGGTCTGGGGAAGGCCGTTACCCCTGCCTTCGTTGAAGCGTTCTAGGGCCGTCCGGGCACCTCTCGCCAGCGGCCCAGTACCCAAATTACCCAACTAGGTTAGACCATCCCTGCCGAGTGCCATTACCACCTCCTCCTCACTGATTTCTACCTCGCAGGTGATCCCCCGACCCCGCTCACTGAGTCCCAGCATGGAGAGGTGGAGATGTTGCCACCCCCCTCGCCGAGTCAGGTCGCGGATTTTCTGGGTGACCCCGGCAATCCAGAGCAAATGAAGAAGTAGGTCACTGAGATATTCCGGAAGCATACTTTCATGCTGCGGGAGCTATACGAACAAAATTGGCTGGATCGGCTCGCGTATGAAGAGAGATTTACTGCGAGGAGGACGCGAACGTGCGCCTCCTTGCCGAGGTACGACCGATCGACCGCAGCGAGGTGACCTCCCCCGGGGTGCACATCGCTCGGATTGAGGATTATATGCGGCTGCTCACTCGCGAGGCCCAGTTGGTTAGCGAATACCACTACCTGCGAGTCCCCCCACGCCCGGGTGTGTGGGGTCGCGGATGCTGGAAGTGGCTTCGTTACTGAAAAGTTTCTCTATGTAATCTTGTTGTTGGCTTCCTCTTTCCCTCCTCCTTATGGGGGGATTAAACAATTTGATGATTTGTAATGTTAAGACTTTCTTGGCTCGCTTGCGAGCCCACCGTTTCTGTTTTCATTACATCCATCACTATGTCCACCTCGTTCTCTCTTTGCAAACTTTTCTCTTAATAACTATATTTGGTTGCCTTACTCTCGCAACTCGCTCACGCGGCTCGCTCTCGCTCTACTTCTTTATACAGGTCTTGCTCGCCCTAGGGCTAGCTGCAGGGATTTTCTTTTACGGGGCACCAAATCTCCAGGTGCGGATAAGGCCCAGGGAGGTATGAAGAATACAGCACGGATCCGCTATCCGCAGCCCCCGACCCTTCATATCCTTCTCACCATTTTCATTTCTATAAATAGTCTCCATCTTTATCTTTTCAACCACCGCACTTACTGCTTCCTCTTTGCTCTCTTCTTCTAACCCTCTCGCAGAACCTAGCTCGCGCTCGCTGCTTTCGCGATTCGCAGCTCCCTAACATTATGGTCGCAGATGTTGAAAGTGCACAGTTAACCTCACTAGAATTCTCTAGAGGGGGGGTGAATAGAGATTTAAAATATTTTGTGCTAAGTTAATATATATATATGTGTATGATCACAGATTAGAGCTTCCCACACACCAACAAGAATTAGACAAGTAATTAAAGTAAATGCAAGAGAGAAAATCACAGCACAACACAAGAAAATATAGTGGTTCCCCAAACTTTGGGTAGTCCACTCTTCTACCCCCTTGGTAGGAATTCACTATCTTGCACTGAGTCTTTTGATAAGGAGACTCTTAGAACCACCCTGAGTCTTTTGACAAGGAGACTCTTAGAACCAACTGAGTCTTTTGACAAGGAGACTCTTAGAACCAGTACACTGAATTTTTTGAAGAGAGATTCTAAAAACTCTTTTACAATATTTAAGTAAGAAAGAAAGAAAGTAAGAAACAATAATGAATCTTCTTCCTAGCAAGAAGATTGGAAGCACAAGAAGTGAATTAAATCTTTCTTCTATAGAGAGAAGAAGATTTGTAGCCTTTCTCTCTTTTAGTGAGAGCAATCAGATTTTGCAGCAGTGAGCAGAAGAAGAAATGGTTGAATATTGTTGCAGAGCTTTTTCTCAATTTCTCTCTTTTCTCTTGGGAGCCTTTCCTCTATTTAAAGATGTATGTGGTAGATCACTCAACTACTTTTCCTGCCGACCTCCTCTCTATTTTATAGCTTTGTGTAATAAGATAGCACTATAGGAGAGGAATTAATTAGCAGCCAGAGATTTAGGAGGAGAGAAATATTTCCATAGCAGATATAACAAAAATGGAAAATATTAATTCAGATTTCAAATAATATCCAAAATAGAGTTAGTCAGATTTTAGCCAAGAATCAAATAGAAGGAGAATGATTCAGAACGGCTATAAAATATTTACTTTATTCCATATAAATTAGATCTACAGAAATGAAGGAAATAGATCTGGCGCATATTTAAATCTGTCATATAGATCGACGTGCGTCGATTACTATTCGACGTAAGCGTCGAATTCATCCTGGCTGGACGTCGAGAGAAGAATAAGGAAGGAGCGTCGACTAAGGTGCGTCGACTTCTTTATATGCGTCGACTAGAAATCAGAGTAGCGTCGACAATACATACGTCGAAATCTTCCTAAAGTTACTTCGACTTAATCTGAAGAAAAACGTCGACTATATTTCGACGTTGCGTCGAATACTATTCGACGCATATTTACTTAGTCTTGTTTTTCATTCATAAAACTCTTTCTTTAACTCATTTCTAGGGGTTAAGAGAAATCATTTCCCCAACAATCTCCCCCTATTTGTCTTAACCCTATTTAGAGAGAAATTGTATTAGCATAAAATCAACTCAGCACATAATAAGAAGAGATAAGAAGTATGTCACTTTAAAAAGTGAAATTTAGATAAGGAGATCAAATATTCCAAAATCATATAAACAGATTTCATTTTCATACCAATTCATTTTCAACTATGAGATATAACAGCAATGATTTCAAATACTACTCAGGTGGGGTAGGAGGAGTCTTTCTTTTTCTCTTGAATACTAATGTTTGAGGAGAGGAGGATTTTTCTTTCCCACTTGTAAGAAGTTCATTTAGCTCCCCCTGAGCAGGTAGCTCCCCCTGGGATAGAGCTCCTTTTATTCTTTCTTCTTCAGCCAATAGAATATCTGTCTCTTTTTCTTTTCCAGTATCAGCTTCATTTCCATCTAGATTTGTACCAGTTTCATTTTCAGCCTCATTTACTGCTCTGCTTCCTTCCCCCTGTAGTGGTGTCATTTGATTTGCAGCATCTCTTGCTATGTTGAGTATCTCTATTGTTTGTTCATCAATATGGAGCTCAGGTACTATCTCATTCCCAAGGGTTTTGAGCAGTGCTTGACTGTCAGTTTTTGAGGTAGGAAGGGATTTGTGAGAAGGAGATTTAGGATTGGAGAGCTGATCTTCATCTAGATTCTCCCCCTTCTTGACCTTCTTGGCTAAGGAGGTTAAGAAAGACCTAGTCACTCTAGAGGAAGAGAGAGATGACTTTAGATCTTGCATAGAGGCACTGACCCCATCTATTTGGGTGTGCATGTGTAGGATGGAGGAGTGAATCTGGGAGCAATGCTCATCTAGCATTGCCTGGAATTTTTGGGCTGCAGATTGTATGCACTGAGTGAGTAGAGCCTCAGTGGATGCAGATGGTGGAGGAGGAGGAGATAATGGTGGAGGTGTATGAGAGGAATGTGGAGAGGGAATACTATCATGTTGGGTTGGTGTATTTGATGGAGGAGGTGGAGGAATAGAAGAGAGCTGAGCATGGGATTGAGGTGGTATTTGTGTGGATGATGATGGGAGAGAGGAGAGATTTGTTTGAGGAGGAGGAGGAGTAGAATGAGTAGGAGAGTTAGAAGGAGAGGGAGACCTTTCAGGAATGGAACCAGGCTTAGGGATTTGCCTGGCCCATTTAGAAAATAGGGCTATGGACATCCTTTTTCCTGGAGGGATGGGAATTCCTTTTGACCTACATAGGTCAGGGAAGGAATGGAACAGTACTTGACTCATCATTCTCATGTAGGCATTCTCTTTGTGAGAGTATTTAGAGACTATCATCTTGAGTAGCCATGTGGCCCAGTCTATCTTCTTCTTCAACACAAGGGCCCCCATGATGTTCAGTTGTTGTTTTGGTACTGCATCATGTGCTGAGATCTTGCACAGTAGAACTTTCCCTACTATATCAGCCAGCAGCCTATATTCATCAGAAAAGTCTACCTTTTTCAGATGGATTGGTCTATCTTTTGAGAATTTCATGGTGGTAAGTAAATGCTTGACTTCATCAGGTGTGAGTTCAATGGATTCATCACCCAATAGGGGAATAATTTTATACTAGATGAGTCATTTATGAGAAGCTCATTTTCTTTTCCTATTTTATTGAAATGAAGATGACATTAGGATATACCTGATGGGAGGTCAAAGGTGGCCCTAATGTGGTCTGCTGAAATTGAGACTAGTGTCTCATAGAGTGTTCCTTGGATTTCTCCTTGTTCGGAAATCTGAACATGAGTTATGAGCTCAGAGAGCTCAGTTTCCAGGAGCTTGCACCTAGTGGAGATGAGCTTGTTCAGTCCTGCTTCAGTGAAGAGAGCAATGATGTTTTTATAGTTCTCTACTGCTGCTTGGAAGGATTCGAGATCGATGTCGAACCCAGAATTTATTTTGGGAGCCATTGAAGATCAGTGAGAGAGAAGCAAGAAGAATCAGCTGGACAAAGGAGCACGAAGGATAAAAGATGCAGAGTAGTGGAGGTTTCTGAAGAGTCTTTTTAAGCCAGGTGAAACGTCGAGACAGGGCTCAATTCGAGGCTTTTTCGGTACTTTAGTGGATGTGACTGAAAATATTATAATGTTGCCGCTCTTTATCATGAAGTCGACGTTACGGCGAGTGGAATTTGACGTGAACGTCGATGTGGACAGAGTTTGAGATGCTTAGGGTTTTCTATCGACGTATGCGTCGATTTATTGTGTTGGTTATCGATGGTGCGTCGACAAGAAGTGACTTTTAAAAAGAATTTTAAATTTTTATTTCTCTTTATTTCTTTCTAGTCCTAATGTTTTCTAAGTCAGTTTTGAACTAGATTTTACAGATAGTTTGATTGATTGTACCAACATTGCTTGGTAGTGTGGCCAGCTTTGTTACATATATAGCACTTGATTATCCTAGTATTAAGGGAATTTGAATTTAGAGCAGGATAGAAGTGTTGATTAGGATAAGAGTGTTGGTTTGAATATAGGTTTTGATTAAGATGGGATTTTTGGTTAAGATAAACATTTTGTTTGGGGTTGAAGTGTTGATTTGGATAAAATTCATGATTAGGATGACTGGGTCCTAAAAGAAGGTTAGGATGAAAGACTTTTGGAGAAAATATATTTAAGTTGCTCTGAACATTTGTGCGTCGATATCTATTCGACGCATGTTGATAGTCGCGTCGATTTGTATTCGGCGCTTTCTCCAGATGACGTCGATCTGATTTCGACGCATAAAAAAGGTTGCGTCGATTTAAAGTCGACGTGCTTTTGTTCAGCCGTCTAGAAGAGATCGAAGCATCTGAGAGATTGCGTTGAGTAGAAGTCGACGCACTATCGTGCATGCGTCGATATGAAGTCGACACATCTGTGTCTTCACAAATTTTCATTTTGCCTTTCTCTGTTTTTACTCCTTTATGTGTTGTTTTTCTTGGATTGATTGTTTCTTCAGATGAAGTTTGTGAGTCATCAGCTGAATAATAAGATGTTTCATCAAATTCTTTTATTTCTTTGAAGGAGTTTTCTTCCTGTGGCTCTTTTTCTGGTTTTAACAAATTGACAGGTTTAGTGAATTTTACAGGGCTCATCCAAGCAGGTTTGTTGGATGGAATTGGGCTGATTAAGGGATCAGCCCCTAGCCCAAGATACTTGTGTCTTAGTTTTTGTTTTTCAGTGATTTCCTTAAGAGTTTGGCTTCTCATTTTTATTGATTCTTCAAAAGCCTTTGCCTGGGTTACTTTATATTTAAGGTACTGATTTTCTATTCTAGCCCTTTCTATTTCTTTAGCTTTTAGTGCATAATCTTTTGAGCATATTTTCTCTTTAACACTTTGGTTTTTAACCATGTTAATTTGTTCTTTTAGATCTTTGATTTCTTGTTTTGTTTTTAGTTGATCTAGGTACATTCCCATAAAGTCATTTCTAAAATTATCACATTGAAAATCTATTTCATCAAAAATGCTTATCTCATCCTTATCCTCAGATTCCTCTATGAGAATAAGGCTATTTTCTTTTTCATCATCAGAATATATGCTTTCTTCTGATCCTGTTTCACTCCATGATTTATCATCATTCATTGATCCTTCAAAGGCCATCAAGCATAGATCTTCTTGCCTAGGTTCTTCACTGTCACTCTTAGAAGAGGTACTGTCCTCAGAGTTAGTTTCACTCCAAGCTTCTGCAATGAAGCCTCTTTCTTTCTTCTTCCCCTTTTTCTTGTGATCTTTCTTTTTCAGACCTTTCTTTGTCTCAACATTCTTTGGACATTCTGAAGCAATATGTCCAGGTTTCCTGCAAGAATAACACACAATTTATTTAGTAGGAGTTTTGTCATACCTTGGTTTTGACTCCCTTCTTCTTGATCCATCAGTCTTGACCCATCTCTTAAACCTTCTGGCCAAGAAACTGAATAGTTCATCTTCAGAGACAGGAGTCCCTTCTTCTGTTGCTTTTAGGGCAATGTTCCTGTCTTTTGAGGAAATTGAAGTGTTTTCTCTTCTTTCCTTCTCTTCTCTAGTTTTCAGCAATTGCTCATAGGATCTTAGTTTTCCTAAGAGAGCATCTGTTGAGATCTCTTTTTGTCCTCTTGTGTCTCTTATTGCCCATATTCTTGAGTCCCATGAACTAGGGAGACTCATTAGCAATTTGTCATTAATCTCAGTAAGAGAGATTTCTCTATCCAAGTCTCTTAGTTGATTGATGATCAGACTGAATCTGTCATACATTTCAGAGATGCTTTCTTCAGCCTTCTTTTGAAAGTTCTCATATTGAGAGATTAATAGGGCCTTCTTGTCTTTCTTTTCATCAGCACTTCCTTCCACCATCTTTGTGAGGGCATCCCAAATTCCTTGGATGATTCACAGTCAACAACCTTTTGAAAGATGTCATCTGAGAGAGTTGAGACAAGTATGTTCATGGCCTTTAGATCATGAGTTCTTGCCTTCTTCTCATCTTCTGTCCATTCAGATCTTGGAACAAGTGTTTGTGTGATGTTGCCATTTGCATCCTTTCTGTAAGGCTTTGGGGGACCTGTTACAGTAATATTGAACAAGTCAGCATCAATGGAATTCATATAGATTCTGATTCTTGTTTTCCAAACTGCAAACTTTTCAAGATTGCACATTGGTGGTCTGGTGGAAGCATAATCTTTGATTTGTGCCATGTGAAAAGTAGTTTTGAAAATATATATATATAAGAGGTAGGATCTTTTTGATCAAGGAGTTATCCTTTTTAGATCAACCTGGCTCTGATACCAATTGAAAGTGCACAGTTAACCTCACTAGAATTCTCTAGAGGGGGGGTGAATAGAGATTTAAAATATTTTGTGCTAAGTTAATATATATATATATATATATGTGTATGATCACAGATTAGAGCTTCCCACACACCAACAAGAATTAGACAAGTAATTAAAGTAAATGCAAGAGAGAAAATCACAGCACAACACAAGAAAATATAGTGGTTCCCCAAACTTTGGGTAGTCCACTCTTCTACCCCCTTGTTAGGAATTCACTATCTTGCACTGAGTCTTTTGATAAGGATACTCTTAGAACCACCCTGAGTCTTTTGACAAGGAGACTCTTAGAACCAACTGAGTCTTTTGACAAGGAGACTCTTAGAACCAGTACACTGAATTTTTTGAAGAGAGATTCTAAAAACTCTTTTACAATATTTAAGTAAGAAAGAAAGAAAGTAAGAAACAATAATGAATCTTCTTCCTAGCAAGAAGATTGGAAGCACAAGAAGTGAATTAAATCTTTCTTCTATAGAGAGAAGAAGATTTGTAGCCTTTCTCTCTTTTAGTGAGAGCAATCAGATTTTGCAGCAGTGAGCAGAAGAAGAAATGGTTGAATATTGCTGCAGAGCTTTTTCTCAATTTCTCTCTTTTCTCTTGGGAGCCTTTCCTCTATTTAAAAATGTATGTGGTAGATCACTCAACTACTTTTCCTGCCGACCTCCTCCTTATTTTATAGCTCTGTGTAATAAGATAGCACTATAGGAGAGGAATTAATTAGCAGCCAGAGATTTAGGAGGAGGAAATATTTCCATAGCAGATATAACAAAAATGGAAAATATTAATTCAGATTTCAAATAATATCCAAAATAGAGTTAGTCAGATTTTAGCCAAGAATCAAATAGAAGGAGAATGATTCAGAACGGCTATAAAATATTTACTTTATTCCATATAAATTAGATCTACAGAAATGAAGGAAATAGATCTGGCGCATATTTAAATCTGTCATATAGATCGACGTGCGTCGATTACTATTCGACGTAAGCGTCGAATTCATCCTGGCTGGACGTCGAGAGAAGAATAAGGAAGGAGCGTCGACTAAGGTGCGTCGACTTCTTTATATGCGTCGACTAGAAATCAGAGTAGCGTCGACAATACATACGTCGAAATCTTCCTAAAGTTACTTCGACTTAATCTGAAGAAAAACGTCGACTATATTTCGACGTTGCGTCGAATACTATTCGACGCATATTTACTTAGTCTTGTTTTTCATTCATAAAACTCTTTCTTTAACTCATTTCTAGGGGTTAAGAGAAATCATTTCCCCAACAGATGTGGAGGTAGAGGGGCGAGCCAAGTGTGCCAGAGCCTTCCTCGAGCGCCCTTTCTTCTGTGCCAACCTCACCTCAGAGGAATTTCTTGCCACCATTGACCAGTATATCCCTCCTGGATTTGCGGCTCGCCGCCCTACTGATCGAGACACCATCAGCGACCGGCACCCCGATGAGCTTGCCATCCCCATCGCTCACTTTGAGAATGGGCTGCGACTCCCCCTCTGTCAGGAAGTGCGTCATGTATGTTTATTCTTTGGGCATAGTATTCCTGGCTCGCTTCGCGAAGAGCGCTCTAACCCTTGCCGACTCTTCTTGGTACTCAAATACTTTGGCGTTCTGCCGAGCCAGCTGACACCGAACGTGATCGCTGTGGTGCTCACGCTCGCCAGCTACCTTCAGGTGGAGAGGATCGAGTTTAGTCTGCTCGTCTTCCGCAAGGTATTTTCTTTCCATGCATACAAAGAGGGGACGACTCACTTCGCGAGTCAGCCCGTCACCATCTGCGAAATGGTGAATATGGCCCATTATTGGACGCAGAAATATGTCCTAGTGAAGGGCCCCTTCACCAACATCTCCTACTCTCCCCTTCAGCGGGACGAGGCCACCTACCGCCCTCCCGCATCGCCGGGGGCGACGATGCCATACTATACCAGTACCTTTAGGGGAAGAACTTAGAGGTCGTGTTACTCCGGCAGAAGGTGGACTCGCTGACGTCCATTCTCCAGGGCGAAGGTATGACCCGCCCTCACAAACCTTCCCTCTCCTTTTCTTTCGTGTTTTGCTAAAATTTCTAACATCCTTCTAGGAGAACGCGATCTTCCACGTAACCCCCTGCACGTGATCCCATCAACCCTCACCACTAGATTGCTCAGGAATGCGTCCGCCGAGGCGTGCCGCGATCGCCCAAGCTCATCGTCTGGAAATAAACATCCACCCCTACCAAGCTGGCCCGCCTCACAGGGATTGGCGAAGAAGGCCAAGAAAGCCCCCCCTGCACCTAAGGGGAAGGATGTTGTGGATCTGTCCAAACCAGACATCCACCTCTCTCCTTCGACGAACCAGAAGCCTACTGATGAGAGTGGCGATCCGGGTGGTTCCGCTGATAAGCCCAATCCGACGACCCACAAGAATTTCGGGCTCGACGCAAAGCTCCCGAATCCAGTTGGCGAGCCGATGCTCGCGTGGGATACCGAGCAGAATAAGATCATATGCTCCTCCCTCCTCCCCTCCTGGGTAGAGAGTGACAAAGTTGGGGGTGAAGCGTTTGCCCTCGCCTTTGGGCTCTACGGCCGCGAGGACGCCTCCCTCTTCAGGGCCTTTATGCCAAAAGGGCTCGTATATGAGGCCATGCGAGCCCAGTTCCGGGCGATGGAGCTTACCCACATGGTGGGCCGTCGGTACTTCACCTCGGATAAGGAAATTAAAGAGCTCAATGCCGAGCTCTGGAAGTCCGCAGATGAGGTCGCGGAGCTTAAGGGAAAGGAGGCCTTGTCTGAGGGCCTCCTCGCCAGCCTTCAAGGCGGCCTGGTAAGTAATTCCTGTAAGGAGTCTTTCCCTGTCTCGCTACCCTTCGCCTCTTTCTAACTTCCTTCCTGCAGGATGCCGAGTCCGCGAGCAAACTTACCGTGAGGATCACTGACCTGGAGATGGAGAATTCCTTTCTCAAGGCTCAGGTTCGTGAGCTAACCCTGGCGGTGCTCCCCCACCCCCTCCGCGAGCTGGGGCTCGCGACCAGTCGCGAGATGAAAAGGAGGCCGCCCGCAAAAACTCGATGGGGATAGCCAAACTCATGTTCGACACCCTTAAAGGGGCGGACCTGATCGTTCCTGACGCTATGGAGTTCACCGCGGAAGACGTCGTCCCCGACCTATTCGCGCCGATCTCAGAGGCGGAAGGTCGCGAGAGCGAGTGAAGGATTCTTCAGCGGGCAGCCTTGACCCTTTAATTTTTTTAAGTGTAAAATTTCTGTTTTGGTCGGCGAGTTCGCCGTTGACTGTAACACCTTTTGATAAATGATAAAGAAATGTTTTGTATATCTTTTGAATGTCATTTCCTTTTTATTTCATTACTCGCACTGGCACCTGATTCGTGCTCGCGCGGATGTATTTTGCTACGTTTATACTAATATGCTCGCATCTCCACGCCTTTGTTCCCGCATTTCTTTGTTTAGTCAGGCTCGTGATCGCATCTTTCTTTTCGACGATGGTTATAAGGTTAACCCCTTGCGTGCGCTTTTGTCTTATCTCGCCAATACGCGCCGCACAATGTCAATACAGCGTTAGCGTAGCTTCTTTAGCTTAGAAGATTCTTTCTGTAAACCCGTTCTACCTCCGCACCTGGGAGAAGTCTGGGCCGCTTCGCTTCTCTGGTTCGCCCCATTGATTCCCTTGCGAGCGGGGTTGACATTACCCCGCTTTGCTTGCACGACCCCTGCGAGCATCCAGTGCTGCATGTTTACTGCCTTGTCGACGGACCTCTCTGGCTTGATGATTTTATGCATGCCACCAAAATTCTCTAAGTATTTTCGCGAGCTAGGGCCCGACTCGGCAAGCTTTGCGACCACCGTACTCCACAGCCCTGCTTTCACCTTTGGACTTAGGTGTTTTTCATCCTTCGCGGGTTTGTTTTTCACGCGAGCAAGCCCCAGGGCTCGCCTCGCCTAGGCCTCAAGAGATTTTGCGAGCCAAGTCCTTTAGTATGAATAACTTACTTGGTAGCTGGCCCTTGAGACCGACTTACCCCACCGGCTAGTGAGAGCCCGACAGTGGAATCATCCAGGGCACTCCGACACCAATACTTGTTACCTTGCCAGCCTCTCTAGAGATCAACCTGACCCACCGTCTATGAGAGGCCGACAACGGAATCGATCTGGAGCATTCCAACAGCAAAGAACTTGCCACTTGCCAGCCTCTCTAGAGATCAACCTGACCCACCGTCTATGAGAGCCCGACAGCGGAATCGATCTGAGGCATTCCAGCACCAAAGAACTTGCCACTTGCCAGCCTCTCCAGAGATCAACCTGACCCACCGTCTATGAGAGCCCGACAGCGGAATCGATCTGGGGCATTCCAGCACTAAAGAACTTGCCACTTGCCAGCCTCTCCAGAGATCAACCTGACCCATCGTATATGAGTGCCTAGCGGCAGAATTGATCTGGGGCATTCCAGCACCAAAGAACTTGCCACTTGCCGGCCTCTCCAGAGATCAACCTGACCCACTGTCTATGAGAGCCCGGCAGCAGAATCGATCTGGGGCATTCCAGCACCAAAGAACTTGCCACTTGCCAGCTTCTTGGTGAGCTCCAGATTGGCCTCCTCACTTTCAATTTCCTCCGCAACCCTCTCCATCAACTCCTCGTAGGAGATGGGGGCCTTCCTCTTCAATCCCATCTTGAAGAAACTCTCCCTCATTCCCAATGTGAAGGCGAGCTGGAGGGCAAACCCGGGCATCTCCTGGGTGAGTTGTACTTCCTCCTGGAACCGATCTGCATAGTGAGCCAATGACTCCTTGGGCTCCTGCTTCACCTTGAAGAGGGACTCAGCGTCCTTCTTCCTCTTCTTTGAAGTTGAATACCGCAACAAGAAGCTTCTACGCAAGTCTTCAAATGCGTAGATCAATCCAACATGGAGTTGATGGAACCCGTCCCTGGCCTTCTCTTTCATGGTGACGACGAAGAGCCGACACTTAAAGGCATCCGACATCGGTCTGATAGAAATAGAGTCCTCGAAAGACTGTAGGTGCTGGGCAGGGTCATCCCTGCCGTGGTAGTAGACCCTGTCCCACTCCCCGAACCCTCCCAGAATGGGTGCGGAAAGCACCAGCTCGCAAAAGGGGCTCCCCCACCTGCTGCCCTTTCCTGCACCACTCGCCCCCCCCCCCCCCCGAGCTCTCTCGCCAGACTAGAGCTCGCCAGGGCCATGCTCGCGAGAGCCATGCTCACCGGAGTCGCTTCTACGGGTGCCGCACCCACCGGAGCCGCGCTCGCCTGCGCCGTACCTGCCTACGCCGCACTGGCCTGCGCCGCACTGGCCTGCGCCGTACTCGCCTGCACCGTACTCGCCTGCGCCGCACTCACCTGCGCCGCACTCACCTGCGCCGCACTCACCTGCGCCGTACTCACCTGCGCCGCACTCGCCTATCTAGGTCCTGCATTGACCCCCGACCACCTCATTTCCTGTCCTTCCTCCCGGGGCATTCTCGCCAGCCGCTGTCGGAGGATGGAATTCCTGAGCCACCACGGTCACGAACTCGCTTCGCAATGCTGTGACTGTGAACCCGAGGGTGTCGAGGAATTCCCTCCTGAAGTCTAAGAACATCCTTGGCGTCACCACCGGGGGTGACCCACAAAACTCCTCGCCCTGCTCTTCATCTCCTGCCATGTCCCTTCCTACGAACTTTCTTGGACCAGCCACACTCCACGCTCACCGCACCAAAATGTTGAAACCGATTTCTCGGTCTCTTGTGAAGCTCTGGCCCTCAACAAGTTGAGGGGCAGCTAGCCCTTATTGATCCCTTGGAAGGAGCAGACTGGAGACTCGGAACTAGACTAAGACCTTAGTCACAATGAGGAGGTCCCACCACAAGCCCGAAAGATCGTTGAGCGCTTCCCCTCCCAAGCCAAAGCTGAGACTGGGCACCTTGGAGAGGTAGAGAGCTAAACCAAGATAACCTAGGGAGGAAGAAGCTCAGAAACTGAGATTGGAATCCTCTCCCAAGGTGCCCTTCAAGGTCTATTTATAGTTTTTTGTTCGTGGTCTGCCAGTAGCAGAATCCCGCCTTCCATTCTTACTATACACATCCCAAAATGGTCTGCCAACAGCCTAACTTTGCTGTTTGAAGGGGCTAACTGCAGACCACCAGGGGTTTCTAGGTAAAAAACACCTCTGGGCCTTTACTGGGCGAGCCACCCACAGGGTCTCCCCTCGCGACCTGACCCGGTGAGGGGGGTGGCGATATCTCCACCTCAACAAGAGGCGTTCTATGTGAAAATCTGCTGAACTGGCTGGAAGATTGAGCTCGTCGAGCTGAGAAGCATGTTCGTCAAACTAATGCATGACGTTCGTTGAACGCAGAATGGATTTCATCGAACGTAGAAACTTGGAAAGAATTCGGCTCGCCCAAAAGGCCACTGTAAGCGGACCGCAAGGATCTGGCTCGCCCACCTTCCTACGAGCGGCCCGCGAGAACCCGGCTCGCCCGCTTTCTCGCAAGCGGCCCACGAGAACCCGGCTCGCCTGCTTTCTCGCTAGCAGTCGGCGAGTGTCTGGCTCGCCCGCCTTCCTGCTAGCGACCTTTGAGACTCTGGCTCGCCTTCCTTGTTACTTCTTTCGCCTGTTAACTTCTCAATCTATGCCCATCTCTTGGCGAATATCGGGGTTGTACAAGTCGACTACTCACTTTAACTTTAAGAAAAAATAAGAAAAGGAAACATATGATTAGGTTTGATAAAATAAAATGAAATAATAATGAAATAAAAAGAAACAGAGAGTAAGAAGGAGAAGGAGAAGAAGAAGAAGAAGAGGAAGAAAAAGATGAAAAGCCTTCTTGCCTTAACCAAAAGACAATGCCGCAAAACCTCCTTCACCGAGGAAGAACTCGACGAGAGCTCTCCTAAACCACGCTACGACGAGGGATCCAATCACCTCAACCATCGGAATCAAACTCCGACGAAAACCCTACTCTCGACCTCCTCCCTCTCGAGTGGATTTAATGAACCAGAAGATGAAGAAGAGACAGGATGAGCCTTCTTGGAAGAAATAAAAGATATTTCTACTTAAAAGCACAGGAAATGCTTTCTTACTGGATCACACTCAAGTTCTTATGCACAAATTCCTATACAGATTTCCTAAGAAATATATATATATATATATTTATAAGAATATATATATACATATTTTATAAGAAAATATATACATAAGTTTTATAAGAATATATATATATATATATATATATATATATAAATTTCGCAAAGAATTTGATTAGTAAAATTATTATAAGATAATTTATATGCTAATTAAATATGTATACTAGGATAATTAAAGATTTTTATCAAACGCGACCTCGCGAACACTCGAGACGAACAACGGTGACGCACCTAAGAAGGTAACGCCCTCTCTACGACTGAATTAACAATTTAAGTATAAATCAAAAATTCTGGGTCGTTTTAGCAGTCTTCGCAATGATCAACAATCAGGTTGGGCGTGTTAAACAACCTACTACACCTACTCTTGATGTGGCCCCGGTGCTTGTTGCTATAGTGGAGCCGAGAATGGAACATGCAGTAGAGCGCAGGGTGGAACATAGAGTTGAAAATGTAGCTGTGGGAAGAGAGCGCGACCAATAGTTGATGCATTTTCTGAGCTTCAGTCCTCCAACGTGAAAGTATCTAGTCATAACCTAAATCACATAGAGGGGGTGAATAGGTGGATTCTATGGATTTTCGCGGAATTAAAAATTTGAACAAATAAGCGCACACAAAATGAGCACAACACAACACAAGGATTTTATAGTGGTTCCCCTATGTGGGTAGTCCACTTTCCCACCTCTCCTATCTAGCACTCCAAGGCTAGATTCGGCTACTTCACCAATCTCAGATTTTTCCAAATCTTACAACTCGGAGTCTCAACTCCTACAACTCTGAGCAAACTACTCCTACAGAAACTCGGAGAACAAATCTCTCCTACAACTCGATCCCTGAACAAGGATCTACAAAATGACTTGGAAGCAAGCTTCCTACAAAAGTATGTAAATGGGGTTTTTACAGTATAAATGATATTGACAACCAATCTAACTTAAAAACTCTAGAGAGAGTTCTTTTCTTCAGATCTGAAAGAGAAATGCCTTCTTCCTTGAAAATGACCTTCAGTCGTTTGAGAATAAAGGAAGAAAAAATCTGTAAACTTTGATATCTAGATCTGAAAACTTGAGAGTCGAAAGAATCAAGATTGAGATTGAGAGATTCTGATTTAGTTAACCTTGTCAACTCTAACTTGAGAAGAAGAATCGCGAAAAACTTCTTGTCAGAAATGAAAAGATCGAGCGAGAACGAGATAGCCGTCAGACAGAAATTACGAGATTTCCTTTTGGATTCATGCTTAGGGTTTTTAGAAATAACCCTTAGATACTTATTGGATTCTTCTCCAACGTCTATAAACACAATTTAGGGAAAAGCTTCCACGTGTACTGTACATGGTGAAAACCCTAAAGGAAAGCCGTCTGTGATTTTGAAATAGAAAACGCGCTGATATAATTCGTCGGGTAAAAGAAGTTACTCGACGAATTCATCTTTGACGAAATCTTCTGCGACGAATTCCTCTTCGACTAATTCTTCTTCGACGAATCCTTCTTCGACAAAAACATTGAAGCTTAAAGATTAGTCGAGAAGAAATTTCACGAGTAGAATAACATTACTCGACGAAGAATGGTTTATCATTCGACGAAAACAGATTGTTACTCGACGAAAAGACTTAAGAATATTTTCTTCCATTTCTTAAGAACAGCAACATCTTCTTCTTATCTTCTCCTTTGTGTTTGAATAAGAAGTACACCCCAATAGAGAGATTTCACATGAGTCAACACCTTAGTCTACACAATGAAGAATTACATTGCATAGTCCTATGTTTTATGACTCATTGAAACCTGACATTAGTTTTTACTTAGCCATTTATAACCCGCAAACACATAACTAAAATGCTATATCAAATACAATATCAATTCACCTTAGTTTAAGGGATACTTCTTCAAATCAAGGTAATTGTGGCTACAATAGCCAACAATCTCTCCCTATTAGAAGAAGTCAGAATACTATCTACTAAGATAAATTGCACAGATAAAAATCATAATCATAAGCAATATTAATGTCATACTTAAATGAGATAGCAACAAAACATTAATATAGATATACAAGTTTTTAAGAGTTTAACACACAATCACAACACTTTGCTTAGGGCATATGAGCCTTTGCCCTCTTGCTCTTTTGCAATTGCCTGTCAAAATATGCATTTGACTTGGCATAATATTTTGGAGGAGGAGCAGCTGGATTGTTGTACCCATGCTTTCTGAAGTGAATTCTTCTCTTCAACTTGGATTCTTTGAGCTTGTTGATTTCTTCTTGAGGATAATAATTCTGAGGCTCTTCATTTGAAATTTCAACCAGATTGAAAGTGTCCAAGACAATATTTTTAGAAGTAGGACTCCAATTTTCACCATGATTTCTTCTTTCTTCAGCTGGTTCCCTCAAGATTATACCGGCTCCCCTTCTCTCTCTCAAAATCCGAGCTCCCCCTCTTTCTCTCAAAACCTAATCAATTTTGCTAAATTTCTTATGTGCAGGATGCCTTGAAGATTATGCAACTTCCTCTTGATCTGACCACACTGGAGAGTATGAAGCTGGAGGAACATAAGGTTGCTCCTCAAAGAGTTGCTCAGGATAGACTTGCTCTGGATGGACTTGCTCTTGAGCATAAGGACCTAGATCTATTCCTGTAAAGACATCATGAAGCCAACTGGCATTTTGAGACTGATAGACATTACTTTCCTGAAATCTTTTTTCTACTACTCTGTTTAATTCATCCATTTTTGATAGCATATTCTCCCTCCTTTCTGACTTCTTCATGAAGGGTTTGGAGAATTTCATCCTTGAAGCCTCTTATTGCAGAATAAATGATCTGATTATTTACCTTTGAAGATCTGAGAAGCATGTCTTGGCCTCTATCCACTGTATCAGTTTTCTTGTAGAGAGTAGACATTCCTTGTGCAGAGAGATTCATGGTTTGAGCAGCTGTATCAAACTTTTCATCCTGCTCTCTTCTTAAGATCCCCATATTATGATTTATAGCCGCAAGACCATTACTGACATATTTTTCTACCTCCCTTAACTTGGAGTAGACTTGTTTTAGAGAAAACTCAATGCGTTCTGCTTGAGTCCTGAGCAGAGCCTCAATTGTCTGTAAAACTTTATTTGGTAAGGGTACAGCAGGAGCAGTTCTTGGAGAAGGAGCTCAAAATCTTTCACCAAGAGAAATGAAGTTATTAGAGTCTTCTTTGCTTAGAGAGGCAGGAGCATTCTCAGACTGCACAATCTTAAAGGGTTCAAAAAGTACAATAGCATTAAATATGATCTGATCTTCTCTTATTTTAGCTGTCCTGCTCTGCTCCCCCTCAGAGCTTGCAATCACCTGTATATGCACAGATTCTGTAGCTGGGTATTCACCTGCATCAGAAGGAATTCCACAAGATGTGGATGCTTTACCCTGTTCAGATGCTTCCTTGTCAAAAAAGTGAGTCCCGATGACTTGTTCTACCATTTCTTCATTAACTTTAGCACAGGGGTGCTCTCCACCATCATCATCATCATCATCATCATTACTATCATGTTCACTGTCATGATCATCTGCAGCTTTTGATTCAAAATTGGATTTTTCTTGAGCACTTGTTATGGGAGAAGGGATATGAGAATGAATAGGAGAAGGAATAACTTGAGGAGATGTTGGGGGGTGGGGTGGGGGGTACTTGGACCTTGATCATTGAGATCCTCCACATGGACTGGTGCTTTTACTGATTTCAACTTTTTCTTCCTTTTCCACCTTGGTTCTGCTTCACTTTCCTCTTCTATATCCTCTTCAGTAGGTCTCTTCAGACCAGGCCTCACAATCTTTCTATCCCACCTCTGAAGAAATGAAGAGTCAATTCTTTTCATGGGATGCAGAGTACTCCCAGAGGACATATCAAACAACTGGCCATCCACTTGATTTTGAAAAAGAGAGATGATCCTACCAAAATTTGGAGTCATCAAACTTGCCTTAATCTTTTCAAACAGAATGGCTCCCCAATCGACTTTCTTCCTGCAGATGATACCACCCACCATCTTGAACATCTCATTAGATAGGTAGTCATGAGATCCTACCTTGCAGAGGAGAACCCTTCCCAAAATATCTGATAAGAGTTTCCCTTCATCATTCATGTTATTTCTCCTCACTGATTTGGTGCCCCTAGGCAAACCACAGAAAAGTAACATTCTAACGTTGTCCTCTTCGAACAAACAGTCCTCTTCTTCTACCACTAGCAGCCTTAGAAACTTAGTTAATCGAGAGGGCTTCATTTTGACGACTTTACCTTTGACAAAGGATTTGATGACCTTCCTAGAATGTCTAAGATAGGCATTCTTGAAGAACTCAATGACTTCCTTCTCGAGAACCTGGCATGGATGTTCAAGAATGAACGACAATCCAGCCTCTTCCAAGCAGAGCATGACGATCCTGAACTCATCTGTGGCTGAAGCGAAGCCTGCGCGAACGAGCTATGCCCCTACATAAAGAAATCCATGGCTTCTCCGAGACATGGCGAAAGCTTGCGACGAGAATGGCTGACGGGAGACGAATCATCGGAGGGTTCGAAGTAGGCGATGGAGTGGAGTGTTGTGACTCGTGAAACCCTTAAACCCTATATATAGAATTAAAATTTTGAGGGAAAATGGCCACGTACCTTATTTTAATGGAAACGACTCTTCAGATCCAATAGGTATAAATAGAGAAAGAATATTCTGACTCGACGAAATTATATATAAAGAAAATGCAATTCCTCGAAGGCCGTAATGTTACTCGACAAAAAGTTCAGCTCGTCGAATAGAAAGGCTTTTACGTGACAAATTTCATAATGACTCGTGAAATTGACTTGTCTTTTCTTGAATAAGTCTGATTGTCTGATTCCTTTGCCTTCTCTTCAAGATTCCTTGTTCAACATACCAAGTTCTAGCTTGAATAAGTTGAACTTAGCCCCATCAAGCGGCTTCATGAAGGTGTCTGCAACTTGCTTATCTATTGGAAAATAACCTAAATTTATGTCCTTATTCTCCACATGCTCCCGGATGAAGTGATAGCAAATCTCTATATGCTTTGTCCGGCTGTGGGATACTGGATTATTTGCAATTGCTATGGCACTTGATGAGTCACAGAACATCAAAATCTCCTTCAGCTTTAAGTTGTAGTCTTCGAGCTGATTCCTGATCCATAGAAGTTGTGCACAGCAACTGCCTGCAGAGATATACTCCGATTCAGCAGTTGAGATTGACACACAATTCTGCTTCTTTCTACTCCACGAGACAAGCCTCTTTCCAAGGAATTGGCATGTTCCGGAAGTGCTTTTCCTGTCATCCTTGCTACCTGCAAAATCATCATCTGAAAAACCTGTTAGCTCGAAGTCATTACTTCTTGGGTACCATAAGCCAAAATTTGGTGTGCCTTTAAGATATCTCAAAATCCTCTTTGCAGCGGCATAATGAGAATACTTAGAGTTCATCTGAAATCTAGCACATACGCTTGTAGAAAACATTATATCTGGTCTACTAGCAGTGAGGTAGAGCAAGGATCCAATTATGCTTATGTATTTGGTTTCATCAAAGGGTTTCCCTTTCTCATCCTTGTCCAGAGTCATAGCTGAACCCATTGGAGTCCTCATAGTGGTTGCATTTTCCATTCCGAATTTCTTAATTAACTCTTTGGTGAACTTCATCTGAGAGATGAAAATTCCATCTTTAGATTGCTTCACCTGAAGTCCTAAGAAATTCTTCAACTCACCCATACTACTCATTTCAAATTTCCGTTGCATTAAGTTAGAAAACTTTTTGCAGAGGTTATCATCAGTAGATCCAAAAATAAGGTCATCGACATAGATTTGCACTAGCAAAATCTTGCCTTTTACTTCCCTAAGAAATAATGTCTTATCTATCTTTCCTCTTGTGAACTTGTTTTCAAGAAGAAAGCTAGATAGCGTCTCATACCGAGCTCAGGGAGCTTGTTTGAGACCATATAATGCTTTACGTAAGAAGTAAACATTATCAGGTAGGGAGGAGTCAACAAAACATAGGGGTTGTTCTATGTATACTTCTTCCTTTAATTACCATTTAGGAAGGCTGACTTCGCGTCCATTTGGTAGACTTTGAATCCTTTGTCAGCCGCAAACGCTAGAAACAACCTGATCGCTTCAAGTCTTTCCACTGGTGCAAAAGTTTGATCGAAGTCAATCCCTTCCTCTTGTCTATAGCCTTGAGAAACAAGTCTGGCCTTGTTCTTGATGATTACTCCATCTTCGGCCAACTTGTTTCTGAAAACCCATTTTGTTCCTATGATATTTTGTCCTTTGGGTCTTGGTACTAGCTTCCAAACTTTGCACCTCTTAAATTGATTGAGCTCCTCTTGCATTGCAATGATCCATGAGGCATCACTTTTTGCTTCATCGAACTTATTTGGCTCAATCTGTGATAGAAAGCTTAAGTGCAAAACTTGATTAGTTGTACCTCTTCTTGTTCTTACTCCAACACTGGTTTCTCCGATGATTTGATTAACCGAATGATCTCTTTGGTGTCTAATCATCAGGTTTCTTCCATCATTCATACCATAAGGAGGTTCTTCCACTTCCGGGGTCTCTTCTTCTTCTTGAGATTCTTCCTCCTCAGGTGGAATTGGAACAATTACTTTTATAGACTTTGTAGCATCTTCATTTGGTGCTTCTTCCAAGTTAAGTTCTTTGAATTTTGCACCTGCATCTTCAATAAATACACTAGAAGGGCTGCTTTGAAGCATGCTCATCTCATCAAAAATAACATTGTAAGTTTCTTCTACAACCAGGGTTTTCTTATTGAAAATCCTATATGTCTTACAATGGCTCCTATAGCCTACGAAAATACCTTTAAAACATTTTTCACTAAATTTAGTTTTGTAATACTTCCCATTATTAAGCACAAAGCATTTACTGCCAAAGATTCTAAAATAAGTCAAGGTTGGTTTCCTGCCTTTCAGAAGTTCATAAGTTGTCTTATGATGACTTTTGTTGATTAGTGCTCTGTTTTGCACGTGGCAAGTAGTGTTGATACCTTCAACCCAAAATTATTCTGGAAGTGAAGAGTCACTCAACATTGTCCTGCAAGACTCTATGAGTGTTCTATTCTTTCTCTCGGTGACTCCATTTTTTATGGAGTACGAGGAGATGAAAACTCATGAAAGATACCCAAGCTTTCACAAAACTCTGTCATATCTCCAGATTTGAATTCTATTCCGTGGTCACTTCTGATTTTGACTATGGAGCAGTTTAATTCATTCTGTATTTGCCTGACAAAATTAGTGAAAGAGTCAAACATATCTGAATTGTGTTTCAGAAAGAATACCCAAGTAAAGTGTGAGTAGTCATCAACAATAACCAAGGAATAAACTTTACCTCCTAAACTTCGAATTGGCATGGGGCCAAATAAGTCCATATGGAGCAGATATAAGCATCTAGTAGAATTTTTGCCAATTATGCTCTTAAAGGTAGCTCTAGTCTGCTTGCCCATTTCGCATGCATGACAAGGTCTCTCTTTAATGCACTTAACATCAGGTGCATCACGAACTAAATTGCTCCACCCCAGCGAGAGATTGATTTCAGTATCGAGTTGGTGCTAGGTGCCAAGCCTGTGTCCCGCTCACTATACCGTATAGCGCCAAAGGAATTGGCAGAGTTGAAATTTCAGTTACAAGAACTGCTATAGCAAGGCTTTGTACATCCAAGTTCATCCCCTTGGAGTGCACCGACCCTCTTTGTGAAAAAGAAGGATGGGAGCTTGCGTCTATGTAGCAATTATCGAGAGCTGAATAAACTGACTGTGAAGAACCGTTATTCGATTCCAAGAATCGATGACCTGTTCGAACAAATGGTTGGGTCGATAGTCTATTCTAAGTTGGACTTGCTGTCAGGATATTATCTGCTGAGGATAAGGGAATGTGATAATCCAAAGATGACGTTCAGTATCCACTTCGGGCACTACCAGTTCACGGTTATGCCGTTTGGTCTTTCTAATGCACCATCGGTATTCATGGACGTGATGAATAGAACATTTCAAGAGTATTTGGACCAATTCGTGATCGTCTTCATCGACGACATTTTGGTATACTCTCAGTAAGAAGAAGAGCATGCAGAGAATTTGCGCACAGTTTTGAGCATCCTAAGGAGGAGTCAGCTATATGCCAAGTTCTCTAAATGCGAGTTTTGTCTATCGTCAGTAGCATTCCTAGGTCATGTGGTTAGTGGTGAAGGAATATCAGTCGATCCTTCGAATATAGTGGCGATCCGAGTTTGGCCTGTGTTGAAAAATGTGGTGGAAGTCCGAAGTTTCTTAGGACTTGCCGGATACAATAGGAGCTTCGTGGAGAACTTTTCGAGGATTGCAATTCCCCTCACTAAGCTGTCTAGGAAAGATCAGAAGTTTGTTTGGTTGCCTGAGTGCACACGAGCTTTTCAGGAGCTAAAGAACCGTCTGACTACGTCGCCCATTTTATGCTCGCCATGTGGAACAAAAGGTTACGAAATATATAGTGACACCTCATGGAATGGCTTGGGTTGTGTCTTAGTGCAATTCAGAAAGGTAATTGCTTATAGCTCCCGACAATTGGAGGTACATGAGAGGAACTACCTGGTCCATGACTTGGAGTTAGCGGTCGTGGTATTCGCTCTTAAGTTGTGGAGGCATTACGTATACAGTGTGAAGATTAAAAACTTTACGGAACACAAGAGACTCAAGTACCTTTTGGATCAAAAGGAGTTGAATATGCGTCAGAGGAGGTGGATGGAGTTCCTCGGGTACTACACCTTTGACATACGTTACACTCCCAGGAAGGGAAATGTTGTTGCAGACACGTTGAGTAGTCGGGCTCCCACACAAGCAAATTGTATTTTAATGCATGATGAGCGTCTAATCCGTGATCTAGAGTCTATGGGGATCACTTGTGTCAATAAGAGAATGTCTACTTCAGCATGCTTGAACAGGACGGAGGTTCAATACGACCTTGCCGACCGAGTTCGCGAAGCTTTGGAGCTAGATGAAAGCATGAAACGTTACAAAGCAGAGACTGTGGATGGGTCTAATGCTGAATTCTCCTTCGACGATGGTCTTTTATGGAAAGATGCTAGATTGTGCATCCCAAAAGTGGCCAATCTACGGGAAGAATTGATGTACGAGGCTCACTATACCAAGTACTCGATTCAACCTGGGAGCACAAAGATGTATATGGATATGAAAAAACTCTTCTGGTGGCCAGGATTGAAGAAAGACATTGCTCTTTACGTGGCAAAGTTTCATACTTGCACGTTAGTGAAAATTGAATGTAAAAGGCCTGGTGGGTTTCTCAAGTCTTTACCGGTTCCGGAATGGAAGTTTGACGATATTTTAATGGATTTCGTGCATGGATTGTCGAGATCGCAGCATCGAAACGACACCATTTGGGTGGTCGTAGATCGATTAACAAAAGTATCGCACTTTATTGCTAACCGGAAAGATGATTCCGTAGAAAAGCTAGCAAAGCTGTATGTGGATAATATTGTATGACTGCATGGTGTTCCCCATAGCATCATCAGTGATCATGATGGACGATTCACATCAAATGACTGGAAGCTGATCCACCAATTATTGGGTACTAAGCTAAAGTTTAGCACGACCTTCCATCCGCAAATTGATGGGCAGATCAAAAGGACCAATAGGAAGATGGAAGACATGCTCAGGATGTGCGTCTTGGACTTCAAAAAGAGATGGGAGGACCATCTCTATATGATTGAATTTGCATATAACAACAGCTACCAAGCAAGCATTAAATTTGCTACTTTCGAAGCCCTTTATGGTAGAAAGTGTCATACGCCATTGGCTTGGGCTAAAACGGGCTACACGAAGATGTTAATGTGCAAAGATGTGGATGAAGTGAATACCTCAATTCAGACAATACGAGAGCAGTTGCTCATTGCCCATGATAGGCAGAGAAAGTACTACAATGCAAATCACCAAAACGTCGAGTTCGCCATTGGTGATTGGGGTTACTTGAAGATCAAACCATTCAAGGGAGTATCAAGGATCCGATGCTTGAAAAAGCTGAGTCTAAGGAATGTAGGACCATTTGAGATCGTGGAACGCATTGGCGAAGTTGCCTACCGACTTGCTCTATTTGCAGAGTTAAGAGGTCTTCACGACATATTCCACATTTCTGTGTTGAGAAAGGCAGTTAAAGAACTTCTCATATTGTTGCGGTTAGCGAAGTGCCGATTGATGGTGGGCTAGAGACGAAAGTCAAGCCCATACACATCGAAGATACCAAGGTGAAGCAATTGCAGAACAAAACCATCCGAATGGTAAAGGTCCATTGGAACAATTGTGGGAGAGAGGAACTCTCTTGGGAAAGAGAGCAAACCATGCTTGCGGAGTACCTTGAGCTTTTCCTCTCAGATATTTTTAAGTTTTTGGCACCTTACTATTTTCGTAATTTTGGGACGAAATTTTTTTAGGGAGGTGGAGTTGTAACACCCCACTTTACCCAAAATGGGCTGAAAAGAAGTACTGCCAGAATTCGTCGAGTGGACTCGACGAATTGTACTTAGTTGACAAGGTGTTATCAAAATGACTTGACGAATCATTGAAATGATTCGACGAATCATAGAAAGGACTCGATGAATGTGCCGGTCTCGACGAATTGGACTTAGTCGGCGAATATTGGCTTTCAATGAATTATGAAAGTGTCTCGAGCGGTCTCGACGGATTCATTGAAAGGGGGTCGACGAATTCGTCGAAAGGGTCTCGACGTATTCGTCGAAAGGTCTCGACGAATTGTCTGTCTCGATGAATTTGTATCCTCATTCGACGAATCCAGACAGAGCGTAGTTTTTACTGTTTTGGTTTTTGATGGAGCTTGACGTCAAATCCCAAGTTTGAAAAAATTCTGATCTTTCTGAAAAACGAATCTGACGGCTATGATCATTTCGAAATCCCTTAAAGGAGGTTTGGTTGATAACTTTAGGTCTATTATTACCTTTACACTCTCTCTCCAAACTTGAGAAAGCTGAGAGCTAAGGAAGAAGAAGAAGACATCTTTCTCCATTGACGGAGCTCCGAAGCTCCGAATCGCGAGACGTTTCCAGATCCACCGAGAGCAAACTGGTGTGGTTCTTTCCATCTAATTGAAATCTCAGATTCATGGCACCGAAGAGAGCGGGAAGGGTAATGATCCTTCCTCCCGGACTTAGGACGTGTTTGGTCCTTTCATTCTTTTTTTATGCATACTAAGGCTGTCTCTTTCACTAATTAGTGTAGGATTTCGCATAGTTCTTTAGAACTCCAGGTAGATTGTGTCCGTCCCCGACCTATATTGCATGTAGAAATCCGGTAAATGAACAGATTTAGGCATTTTGTGTGAAGCCTACCCATGGCCGTTAGCCCGGATCGGTGAAGCTTAATTGTGACGTGCATTTAGGTTAAGCCTAGAATGCATACCAGAGAATGACTCCGTGAGTTATGGCATCGTATTGCGGAACTTGAGATTTAGGTGTCTTTCAGAGAGCCTAACGGAATTCCCATGCTTGGAATGTTGTTTAAGGCAAACCTTTACCATGAGATTTGAAGTGCAGCGGTCTTGTACCTCCTTCATTGGTTTTGTGTGCGAAGCCTAAGTACTCTTGCAAGGATTGGGTGCATAACTACTATCTTGTTGTAACACTTGTATGTGTTAATCCCTTACGAGCCGAGGTGAAACCGTACCCGCGCCGTGCGATAGATCACGGTGACAAGAGCATGGGCAAAGCTGAATCGAACCCGTTTTCATGCAGATTGGTGAGAGGTCTCTACCTATTATGAGCCGTGTGATCATGGGAGAGGCCGTGGAAGGTGTTTACCTAGAACGACCAAAATCTCTTTTCCCACCTAAGGTTGTATTACTTAGGGTGGGGTTGATTGTGGATTGATGTTATGTTAGCCTCATGTAGTTGCTTAGCTGGTTGTGAGGAACCTCCGGGTGAACCCAACAACCATCATGTGCATACCTAGGTTCCCCCTTCTTTGAAGCTCAACCTAGAAGATTGATTGTGCTTGAAACCTCACATTGTGTAGTGTTGTTGTACTTTCGTTATTTGTTTACATATTGCATGTATGGCTTGCTTGCAGGTTAGCTGTGACTCACCCCTGAGCCGGCTAGATGGACGGGGGGGGGGGGGGGGGGGGGGGGGTGGGATCATTACACAGTTTGTGGTCAGCTCATAGCTGACCCTCGTTTACCTCTTATTGGATGTTGGTGCAGGTGCTGGTGAGCCATGTGGAAAGTAGCGGGCTGAAGCTATATGTTGTGTTAGCCCTCGAAGGCCATCCTCTCTTTTACTGCTTTCCTCATATTGTCGGCCTGTGTGCCGATGCATGTTTTTGAGTTTAAGACATTGTTGGAATGTAAGGCCGTAAGGCCATAACTCTTACTTATTTCATTCCTCTCGTGCAGTACTTTTCTGTTATCATTTTATTAACGCATACCAAGTGTGTTCGATATGGCGTGGGGTCCCGGCTGGACCTACTATTATATTGTTTATACCGGCAGGGTGTTACATAGTTTCTGGAATTTTTATTGGATTTATTGACTTATGATAAATGGTGCCTCATCTTCAAAATTAGCAATTCCCATCATTATATGAAATTATTTATTAGGCCCATATATGATTTTATTTTATGAAAAAGTTGGAAATCTAAATTTTGACATCTTTACAACTTCTGGAACTAGATTGGACACATATTAGTTATACGATCATGTAGTCTCCCTTCTAAGTCATGTTGTCACACTTGGGGACAATTCGATATGCGAATAGTAAAGCTGAATTATTTGATTTAGACCCCATTTGATCATCACACATAGAATTATTAACTCCCCGATCTTTCTATAGGCATAGATTGATTAAATGATTAACCATTAGTGACAACTACTAGAAGTAAGGGTTTGGGCGTGTTTAGTAAAACTATCAATATGGTATTTTGATAACAATATGTAAAGGGATATGAAGGGAGATCCACCAACAACAAGAGGTCATGATAAATATCAGGATGTGGAATCATTAGGTAGAGATTGAGTGATGACGTGAAGGTGTAGTTAGTCACTAAGAAAGGGCAAATATTGATGTTCAATTGAACATCGTCACTTCCTTGTCCCGGTAATTGTAAATCACCTTATGAAGTTAGAGTAACTAGAGAGGAAGTGAGTATGTAAGAATGAGTAGCCACCAACAAGATTAAATATCTTGAGAAAGGGAGGTTTGGGATGTCAACCCATCATACCTCCTAGTAATGCTGTGAGCCCTTCACTGGGTAGCCCTCGGGAAGTCCAATGTTCACCCTAATATTTTAAGTTCAACTAAATGATAGAAAATAGTAGTTTAAGTAGGAAAACCTTATAAGATAATCTTTGTCCTAAATTATGGGATGGAATGGTACAAGGACTTGTTGGTCTACGAGCAGTGGGCTCGGAAGTTATGATATTAGGATGGGTTAGTCCTGCGAGCGGTAGGATCAGTGTTATCTAAAGAGGGCTGGATAGTCCGGCGAGCTGGAGGCTTTGAGAAATACAATATAGAGATGTTGCTTAACATATAGTACGCGGGTACCATGTGTGTTTTTAGGGGCATACATAAGGTCTAGGATTGGAGGTGTCATACGAGCCTAGGAGTAGAGGAGATCCACTGCCCCTGTTTGACTCAACTGGGTGTACTTGAGTGGAGACTCGAAAAGCAGATAGAGGTGTTTATTACCAGATAGTACGCAGATACCATGTGTGTTCTTTGGGGCGTACAAAAGGTCTAGGTCGGGAGGTATTGAAAGGAGCCTAGAAGTGGATATGCCCAATCCACTGCCCCTGTTTGCCTCTACGGGGTCCTGAGTTGACACACTCGAATAGAGGGAACTAACAAAGGTCTGTGCACACAAAGTCGAGTGGGTGAGTTGCATCATTGCAATGCAAAGCATGACATATCATCATTTAATTAACAAAACCTCATCATATAAATTAGTATGGGCACCTTTATACGATGAGATTACCTTAGTGCCAGATCCCTTTGTTGGGAATATTGCCCTTCAATGTTCCTTGGATTTGAAGATGCATCACATACAATGCTAAGTGCATATTGTATTGATAAGCCATTTCTATTTCATGTTTATACAAGCTTAGTTTTGACTCTTTCATTAACAAGGCCAGCTGAGATAACAGTCTGGTCTCAGCTGAATAGCTGAGACACAGCTACATAGCCGCTGAGAAGAAGTCTGTCTCAGCTGTGCATCATGCTGAGTTAACCGCTGAGAAGACTACCCATCTCAGCGGATCCGCTGAGACATATAGTGTTTCAGCCACTAGACTGAAGCCTGTCTCGACCCATCCACTGAGACAAACTCAAACATGGCCTTTACTCTGACGGGATCTACTTTTGCAGGAGGGACAAGAAAGCAAGATAAGCTTTTCTATTCTTGTCCATGCTGTGACTAGGCACTCCTAAGAGACATTGAAGAATGCAGGAGGTATAAAAGGAACATCTATGGCAAATGGAAGAGTAATGATTTACGGCAAGACCATTTTGATGAACCTATTGAAGACCATCATCTTTCTGTGAAGAAATCTCTCTTAAGCTGCAAGCAAATCAATCCAATAGAGATAGCTGGTTCTTGTTGTGTGCATTCAGAAGAACTAGTTGATCTTCCTCCTTTTACTGAAGAAGAAGATCAAGTGAAGCAAGGACTAGAGCTGCTATTATTCATCCCTGCTTCAAGACAACAACTGCTGTAGTATACAACAAGCGAATCAAGTTGAAGGTTTATTAATTTAATCTTCTGTTGTAAAAATAGAATCATCTTTTCTGTAAGAACTTTATTGTTCTGAGTATAAGGCTGTACTCCCAGCCTGAGTGTAGGGCTTCTTGATACAACTGAGCTGTAGGAGTTAGAGAACTCTGAGGTAGTGTTGTTGGCCTGAGGTAAGGTTCTGGAGTAAATCTAAGAAATAATGAGGGATTTGTGTTGTAAGCTCCTTGAGCTGAGTGATTGGAGGAGATTGCCTTATTTAACATACTGTCAGAAAGGTGGAGAGGGAAAGTGGATATACCAGACCTTGGGGAGACACTATAAATAATTGTGTGCTTTTTTGTGTTTGCTTAAACAACTAAATCAACTAACAATAAACCAGAAAAAAGCAAACCTATTCACCCCCTCTAGGTGAGATTAGACAACTACTAGGTTAACTATCAAGTGGTATCAGAGATAGGTTGGTCAAAAAGGACTTAACAGTCTGACCAGATCCTACAATGAGTAGTCTACTACTGCATCCAATGGCTGCCCCTGAGGTTCATAAGGAGATGAGCTCCATGAAGCTGCCAATATGCAGGAAGGAGTCCTTTCGCATATGGAAGTAAAGGATTAAGCTATTTATGGAAGCCTCAGATCCTAGGATTTACGTCACTGTGAAGGATGGTCCTTTTGTCTTCCTACAGGCCTCCACCATAGATCCAACTCAGGAAGTGCCCAAGACTTATGCTGAAATGTCTAAGGATGAAATTGCCCTTGCTACAATGGATACGAGAGCTCAAAATATAATAGTAAGTGCAATTGATGATTCCACCTTCCAAAACTTGGTGCACTGTGAAACAACCAAGGAAATGTGGGATACACTAATAGTGTACATGGAAGGCACTGCAGAAGTGAGGGATGATAGGAAATCCATCCTCAACCAGGAGTATGAAGCCTTCAGGCAACACAACCTGAAAAGCATTGTTGTTTGCTATGAAAGATTCTTTAGGGTGGTCAATGAGCTGAAGACCTATAGGAGGGTCTTCAGCAATTATGAACTGAATGATAAGTTCCCAAGGTCTCTAACTAGAGATTAGGACACAAAGATCTATGTCATTAGTGAAGGATCCAAGCTTACTGACACTCCTCCCCATACTCTATTTGGAAAGCTGCTCTCAAATGAGATGCAAATATCTGCAAGGAAGGAGGAGGAGCCACCAACATAACTCAAGCTAAGGAGAGATCCAGGGCTCTCAGAGCTGAGGGCTCCAAGAAGAGTAAAGAGAGAGTTCCCTCTCCTCCAAGAAGGCAAGTTGACTTAGAAATTTCTGAGTCAAGCACATCTGACAGCACCCTGTCAGATGGGGAGTTTGCTTCCTTCTCTAGGCACTTCAAGAAGTTGATGAAGAGGAAGCAGTGGAAGAACAGACCTTCCTCCTCTTCACATCTTAAGAAGGAGTATAGCAAGACTGGGAAAATGCACTCCAAGGGAGAAAAGTATGAATCTAAACCAAGTAAACATGTTTCAAATAATATTATTTGCTATTGCTGCAGCAAACCTAGACATGTTATAGCTGACTGTCCAGTCAAGAGAAAGGTGAAAGGTGAGAAGAAGCACCCTCACCACAAGAGCAGGAAAGGTGAGAAGTCCTTCCTGGCTAAGAAAGGGAAGAGCTGTATTCAATCAGACTCATCATCTTCAGATTCTGATGAAGATGAAGAAGCCCACATAGGGCTATCTGTTGATGCTGAGGATGAAGATTATCCAGCTGCAAGGGTAGGCATCAGGGACCTTTTGTCACATTCAGATAATGACAATGAGGATGATGAAGGTGTCAATGGGTGTTGTGGCTTGATGGCCATATCCTAGGGAGAAGAAAGTCAAGATGACTCTGATCCTAAGAATGTATTAATTCACACTATTTCTTCTACTGATTATGTGACAAGCCAGAATCTGAAACATCTTCATCTAATGATGATAATGGTTCAGACTCTGAGGATGATGTAAATCAATTGATTGACAAGTATGGTGCCCTCTTGGAAGCTCTAAAATAGAGCAAGAAGCTAGCCAAGAGGCAAGCTATGCAGATTGCTTCCATTCAGCAGGCAAAACCTGAATGCTCTGAGTCTGCTACCTAACTAGCTCAGATGAGTAGAATAATTAGCCAGCTGAAGAGAATTACAATTATTCAACTGAGCACCATAAGCCAGAAGAACAAGATCATCAAGGATCTTGAAGAGAAGCTTCTCCAGGAGAAAAGCTTAGTGGCTCAATTCTCTAAATCCAAATCAGTACTACCCATCATTGACACCTTCACCTCCCAAACAAATAAGAGGAGATTGGGTTTCAATGAAGGGGCAACAAGTGCTGGGAATGGATGAAAGAGCAAGGATAAAGCTAAGCCTCAAACCACCTTTCAAAAAGTTTTGTTTCCTTCCAACAGGTATGACCATGATAGTATCTATGGTCACTGGAAAAATGGAAGCACCTATAGTAATAGGAAATATGCTCCTAAATATAGTGGGAGAAAGGGCATGAGGATGAGTGCTTTGAAAGCTCCCCATGAGGAAATTCAAATGGCCCATTATGAACCATTTGTATTTGGTGCTCCTGCCCCCACATTCATGGGAATGGAAGCAACTTCTTTCCAATCTCTTCTTGCAAAGAAGCAGGCTGGTCCCAATACTATAATCAACTCTCACTTGATCATATCTGATGCCATCAACACCATGCCAGCTACCAAGCTGACATCTATTGCTGGTAAGCAAATAAAATCAAGGACTGATTATAATAGAGCACCCAGTCAGCCCTTAGCTAAGAGAGATAGAAAGAATGCTACAACATTCTTCATTGAACATAAGCATTCTGATGCTCCTTCCACATCAAGAAATGTTCAGAAAAGAAGGTACAACATCAATGAATGTTGGTGCTGTGGTAAAGTGGGACTCTTTGCCATTGATTTTTGGCACAACCCTATTGTGCCTAATGCAAAGAAGAGCTTTCCTGCCAAGGCTGCTGTAGGTAGAAGTATTCCTTATGATGCTAGCAAGGACCTAGGACCCAAACCAAGTTGGGTTCCTAAGGCTAAGTAAATTCTACCTTGCAGGTGAGTTCAAGTACCCATCTAAATCAGATATGGTACTTGGACTGTGGATGTTCCAGACACATGACTAGAACAAGGAGCTTACTTAAAGAATACAGTCCAATAAAGAATAGTCCAAATATGATCTTTGGAGGATCTGACAGAGGTGTCATAAGAGGCTATGATATGATTACCAATGACATGGTTTCAATAATAAGGGTAGCTTATGTTGAAGAGTTGCAACACAACCTTGTAAGCATAAGTCAACTATATGACTTGGGCTATGCCATTTAATTCCACAATGATAAGTGCTTGATCAAAAAGTGAAATGACTTAGAGGCTATTCTCCTAGGCACTAAGAGTGGGAATGTTTTTTGCTTAGATTTTATTTGAAATAGTACTTCATCACATGTTTGTCTTATAGCTAATGAGAGTTAGTCACTTTGTGTTCAATGTCACAAGAGACATGCCCACATTAACTATAAGACAATGCATAAATTATTTTCTAAAAACCATGTAAGAAAAGTCCCAATTTAAAATGTGTTAAAAGTGATCTCTGTCATGCATGACAAATGGGCAAGCAAACAAGGGCCACCTTTAAAAGCATATGCTTCAAAGACACTGAAAGATGTCTATTTCTATTGCATATGGACTTGTTTGGTCCATTACCAATTCTAAGCCTAGGTGGGAAGTTGTATACTCTTGTGATTGTTGATGATCACCCAAAGTATACATGGGTGTTCTTCCTTAAGAAGAAATCTGATACTCTAGATGTCTTTATAAACTATGTCAAAGAACTTCAGAATGAATTACAATGTAATATGGTCAAAATAGAACTAACCATGGTACAAAGTTTCAATCTGATGCCATGATAAAGTTTTGTCAAGAATTTGGTATCACCCAAGAGTTCTCTTATCTTATAACTCCACAATAAAATGGAGTGGCTGAGAGAAGAAATAGGACCTTGATTGAAGCTGGCAGAACTTTGCTTAGTAACTCCTCACTCCCAGAATATTTCTGGGCTGAGGCAGTCAATACAACTTGTATGTTCTGAATAGAGCATCAATCAATAAGGCTCATGGGAAAACCCCTTATGAAGTTCTGAAAGGCAAACAACCAACTATTTCATATTTTAGAATCTTTAGTTGTAAATGCTATATTTTAAATAATGGAAAAACTCAACTTACAAAGTTTATTGAAAAATGCAATGTTGGTGTTCTTGTTGGATATAACTTACATAGTAGAGCGTATAGAGTATACAACAAGAATACTCATATAGTTGATGAATCAATGCATGTTGTTTTTGATGAGACTACCCTGCTTTATAAGGGCTGGTCTATCACTAGTACTCTTGCAGGAAATGATTAAAAGATGTAAGAGTTGTCTATAGAAGACAAACCCAGCTCTAGCAGGATTAATTCAGAGATTAAAACAATCTAAGCTGAAGATGATTAGATATGTGATGACCAAGCTGCTGAAGAAGAAGACCAACAAGGAGCTGATAGATTGCCTTCACCAACCAGACATCTAAGGGATCATCCAAGAGATCTGATTATTGGAGATGAACACCAAGGTGTGATCACAAGGAGTAGGGCTCACAACGAAGCCTTATTCCTTAGTTTCTTATCTCAAGTTGAGCCAAAGAAGTTTGAGGAAGCCAACCAAGACACCTTCTGGATTCATGCTATGCAAGAAGAATTACATCAATTCAAGAGGTGCACGGTATGGGAGTTGGTGCCAAAACCATAGGGACATAATATTATTGGCACCAAGTGGATCTACACGAACAAGCTAGATGAGGATGGTGTCATAATCAAGAACATAGCAAGTTTAGTAGCAAAGGGGTATAAACAAGAAGAAGGAATAGACTTTGATCAAACCTTTTCCCCAGTTGCAAGGTTGGAGGCAATAAGATTATTCTTTGCCTATGCTGCCCACAAGGGATTCAAAGTCTACCAAATGGATGTTAAGTCTGCCTTCCTAAATGGAAATCTAAAGGAAGAGATATATGTGGAGCAACCCTGAGGTTTTGTTCATCCGACTCTTACCTCTCATGTATATTTACTTAAGAAAGTTTTATATGGTCTAATGCAAGCCCCAAGGGCCTGGTATGAGACCTTGTCTAGATTTCTCATCAAGAATAAGTTCTTGAGGGGAAAGATAGATAGTACATTGTTTCTTAGGGAAACAAAGGGCAAGTGTCTCCTAGTCCAAATTTATGTGGATGACATAATTTTTGGGTCTACTGATGACAACCTTAGCAAAAGGTTTGCCAACCTTATGCAGGGGGAGTTTGAAATGAGCAATATGGGAGAGATCAAGTACTTTTTAGGCCTCCAAGTGAAACAGTCTGATGAAGGGATATTTATCTTTCAGACCAAGTGCACTAAGGAGCTTATTAAGAAATTTGGGATGGAATCAGCTTCCACTATGAAAACTCCAATGAGTTGCAACATTTCCCTGGACAAGGATGAGAAGGCAAAACCCTTTGATGAATCCATGTACAGGTGTATAATTGGATCCTTGTTATATCTGAATGCAAGTATACCAAATATTATGTATGCAACATGTGTATGTGCTAGATATCAAGCATGCCCTATTGAATCTCATTACTCAGCTGCAAAGAGCATTTTGAGATATCTTAAGGGCAACGAACATCTTAGCCTTTGGTACCATAGAAACAATGATTTTGAACTAATAGGCTTTTCAGATGCTGACTTTGCAAGTTGCAAGGAAGATAAGAAGAGTATAAGTGGTACTTGTCAATTCCTAGGCTGGAGATTGATTTCATGGAGCAGCAAGAAGTAGACTAGTGTGGCTATATCCATTGCTGAGTCTGAATATATAGCTGCTGGAAACTGCTGTTCACAACTATAATGTATTCAACACTAGCAAGAGGACTACAACCTCAAGGTAAGTCATTCTCCATTGTATTGTGACTCATCCATAACAATTTCTATTGCTAATAATCCTGTTTCTCATAGTTGGACTAAGCACACAGAAATTAGATATCATTTAATTAGAGAACATGTAGAGAGTGAAGATATCTGCCTTGAATATGTCCCCACTGACAATCAAGTGGCTGATATCTTCACAAAGACATTGGATGAGGCTAAATTTAATTTCTTTAAGATTGAGCTAGGAATGCTAAATGTTGAATAGTCACTTACATTTCATATTGTTCATAATATATTTAATGTGTATCTTAATCTCTGCTAGGATATGTTAGCTACTTTAAAAAAAACTCTTAGTGTCTAGTTATGACTAAAAATAATCCTATTTAAAAAGATTCACTATTAGTCAGTGAGTTCAGCTCAAATAGTTGAGAAAGTTTCAGCTGGACCATTGAGACAGCTGAGAGAGTCACAGCTGAACCGTTGAGACATTTAAGACAGTCTCAGCGACATTATCAAATCCCATCGGTTTATCTGTCCGTCTCAGCAGATCCACTGAGATGGGCTGTTTTAATTAGATCAATTAATTAATAAGTCAACTCAACACCTCTCTTTAGGGAAAACTTAAACTAAATCTATATAAATAGAGCAATGTTAATTATACTTTTATATACCCTAAACCTAATCCAGCCGTCGAGATGACCTTTCCTTTCCCCATCTCAGCGACTCATCTTTCTGAAGCTATGACAACAAAGAATGCAAAGGATTTTCTTGAAGGCTATGAGATTATTTGAAATGGATTTCAACATGCCCCAGCAGAAATCAAGGAGGTGATTCAATCACTGGAAGCTCAAGGGTTAGAATATATACTGTCTGAACCATCTAAAATTCTCAGAATTGAAGTTCTGGAATTTTACAGTAATGTAAAGTTGTCTCCTTCCAAGTCTTCTCTAAATCTAAGATTGAAAGTGAAAAGTTAAAGATAACCTCTAGAAGATTGGAAAAATCCGTGCATTTGCCTTCATTCAGCCATGATGAAGAAGATGAGCTCTCTAAAAAGGACAAAGACAAAGCACTGAAGAGGTGTGAGTATAGTGATGCTAAAACAGGCTCCCTGAAAAGGAAAAAATTCAACCAAAGAGGAAAGCTTCTGTCTGATATTGTTGGCAAAGCCATTATTTGCAAACCAGGGTCAAATGACACAATCTCCAAATATATGTTTGAGTTGATGGAAAGGATTGTGCTGCAGAAAAAGACATCTTGGGATAATGTAATTTTTCAAAGAATTATAGAAT
This sequence comes from Dactylorhiza incarnata, assembly GCA_033032865.1. NCBI lineage: Eukaryota > Viridiplantae > Streptophyta > Magnoliopsida > Asparagales > Orchidaceae > Dactylorhiza > Dactylorhiza incarnata. Next base: position 13,957,644 of record JAWHQI010000015.1, read on the forward strand.
GTCTGCAAGCCCAAATATGGGAAGGCTAATATCTCTTTACCTCCTGAACACCTATCCTAAACTTTTTGAAAGTTCAAAAGGCTCAAAGATACATTATCAAAAGAGAATGGATATCAAAACACCGGATAGATTCACAAGCGTGCTTCCCATGAGTCAACCCTCTGTGGTAAAAGACAAGAGAAAAAGGTTAATCCAAGAGCCTAGGAAGGCTAGGATAGTCTGCTCAGACTCAGACTATGAAAACCCAGCAGAAGATGTTGCTGCTAATGTTGATTTAGGATCATACTACATTCCAGATCAATGAGAGAATGATGGAGAAGGATAAGCTCATGTTCAATATCGAAGAGATCATGTTGGAGATAACAATGATGCTCCCAATCCTCTAGACTTACCAGTTGACGATGCACACAATATGCATGCTGATTCAAGAGGAGATGATGTGGAGCAGTTGGATTCCTCTGATTTACAAAGTAAGATTGATAACATCATTTCTAATATTGAAAGAAGAATTAGTCTAATTCCTGATAATTCCCTAGACTTCTTGGATTCTATAAATCAAGGAAATATAGATGCTCCATCCGAGGGGGAGCAGGAAAAGTTACGTAATGATGATGAAAATGATGCTGATAATAGTGATGATAATGAAGTTTTAGCTGAAAAGTTCAGTGATCAAGTTGAGGGGGAGCACACAAGGGTCCCTGCACAGGATGAGATAATTCCATCCACCCCAGTAGTTGAGACAAGCCTACCTTCTATTCTGCCAGCAACTTTCAAACAACCAATAATTGTTGGGACAATGCTCAACCTCCACATTTTCAAATGAACATCTTCTCAGTTCAATCAAGACACTGATTGATGGTCAAATGTCTTCAATCAAGGAATATGTAGATAAATCTGTTTCAGATATGAAAGCTGATGTGCTGACTGAAATCCAGGTCAAAAGGAAGACACAGCCCATCTTAACAAACAAATGACCAAGTGGTTTGAACTGACAGAGATATCAGTTGTAGCTCACAACACCATTCAAAGATCTATGGACAAAAGTCTCCAACTTTCAAAAAAAAGACACGAGCTATATCAAGAACTATGTAAGAAAGACTGATGAGAAGATTGAGAAAGCCTCAAATCACATTGAAGAATATGTGTGGTCTACAACAACAACCATGATTGGAGAAGCTGAGAATATGAAAGAAGAGATCAAATCTGATCTAGAAAATGCTTTCCAAACCTTGTCTGGATCAATGACAACCAACTCTCAAGATCTTGAAAAGAAGATATTTGAAGAAGCCAGAAAGGGGGAGAAGAACAAGGCTGAGAAAGCTCCAACGGTTCTTCAAGGAACAAGGATTACACTCAATCTTTCTCTTCTGGACACATCAAGACCAGAAGACTTTGACTTCCAAGCTCAAGCCAAGGTTCCACAGGATGCACAACTTGCAGCTAGAAGGAAACGAGGAGTGCTGATGGATGAAGAATACATGGCTAAGAACAGAGTTGATCATGCCAGGGATCATGATTATGAGTATTGGAGCGATGATTCAAAAAGGATAATCATCAATGCTTGGATAAATCATGGATAACTGTGCAAAAACATTGATATCATCTACTCAGCAGAAGAATGGATAAAGCATTTGTAAAGGAAATCCTTGAGGGAAAGAATATTCAAAGAAAATCTGGTGAAAAGAGATAATCCCAAAAGGATGCCCTCTAAATACTTACCCAAACCATTCTTATACTTTAAGAGGCAAGAGAACAAAAGGAGGCTGCTGAGATGAGTGCTGCTGCTGCTGATTCAAAGATTGATACTGAAGACCAAGCTGAAAGCTCCAATGCTTCCAAAAAAAGAAAAACCTGAACAAATATTTAACTTTCGTAAGATAAAATGTTGTACTGAAAGGAAATTGTAATATCCTATGTAAACACTTTATTGTTAATACCAATGATCTTCCATTTGAAATATGAAATCTTTTGTAATAGGCGATTTTTTTTCTATTAAGCTCAATTCATGCTGTGTGCTGCCTATATTTGTTAACAATGAAATTGTTCTGATCTAATGATAGATTATTATGATATCTCATAATATCAATAATATATTTATTGTGTTAATGTATCTTAGCATTGTTATATGTTCAGCCTTCTGCAAATAGGGGGAGATTGTTAGGAATATTGCCCTTCAATGTTCCTTAGATTTGAATATGCTAAGTGCATATTGTATTTGATAAGCCATTTCTATTTCATGTTTATACATGCGTAGTTTTGACTCTTTCATTAACAAGGTCAGCTGAGATAACAATCTAGTCTCAGTTGAACAACTGAGACACAACTGTATAGCCACTGAGAAGAAGTATGTCTCAGCTGTGCAACATGCTGAGTTAACTGCTGAGAAGACTACCCATCTCAGCGGATCCGCTGAGACGCAGAGTGTTTCAGCCACTGAGACTGAAGCCTATCTCAGCCCATCCACTGAGACAAACTCAAACATGGCCTTTACTCTAATGGGATCTACTTTTGCAGGAGCGACAAGAAAGCAAGATAAGCTTTTCTATTCTTGTCCATGTTGTGACTAGACACTCCTAAGAGCCGTTGAAGATTTCAGGAGGTATAAAAGGAATAGCTAAGGCAAATGGAAGAGTACCGATTGACGACAAGAAAATTTTGCTGAACCTACTGAAGACCATCATCTTCCTGTGAAGAAATCTCTCTTAAGCTGCAAGCAAATCAATCCAAGAGAGATAACTTGTTCTTGCTGTGTGCATTCAGAAGAACTAGTTGATCTTCCTCCTTTTACTGAAGAAGAAGATCAAGTGAAGCAAGGACTGGAGTTGCTGTTATTCAGCCCTGCTTTAAGACAGCAGCTGCTGTGGTATACAACAGGAGAATCAAGCCGAAGGTTTATTAATTTAATCATATGGTGTAAAAATAGAATCAACTTTTCTGTAAGAACTTTATTGTTCTGAGTGTAGGGCTGTACTCCCAGCATGAATGTAGGGCTTCTTGATAGGCCCGTGGTAGGTGACTAGGAGAGTCACTGAGTTGTAGGACTTGGAGAACTCTGAGGTAGGGTTGTTGGCCTGAGGTGAGGTTCTGGAGTAAGCTTCAGAAATCCCAAAGGATTTGTGTTGTAAGCTCCTTGAGCTAAGTGATTGGAGGAGATTGCCTTGTCTAACATACTGTTAGAAAGGTGGAAAAGGAAAGGGGATGTAACCAGACCTTAGGGAACCACTATAAATAATTGTGTGATTTTTTGTGTTTGTTTAAATAACTGAAACAACTAACAATAAACCAGAAAAAACAAAAAGACCAATTCACCCCCTGTAGGTGAGATTAGACTACTACCAGGTTAACTATCACCCTTAACTTATATGTTTGTACGAGCATCCATATAAGTTAAGGTTATGTTTATAGTTGCACTTACCTTACTTAAATTGTTATTATGCTTATTACTTGACATTCTTTGCTTATTTCTCTTACACTACTTGAGTTATATATAGAACTGCTAGTATAGACCTTATCCTATAGTAGATTATTTATAATGGTTTATATATACACATGCTTGCTAGTTAGTTCCATGTCACTTGTTTTTCTTTTACCCCTTGTTGTCCTCCGCTTCGTCCTCCTGCTCGTTACCTAGGAGTCGCAGGGGAGTGGACAAAACTGGCTTAGTATTTTTAACTAGCGGCCGGATATGGCCGTAACACCTGGGGTTTGAGGACCTGGAGCAGTAGTACCACCAGTAGGACATGATGGCAAGACCTGAGGAGCATCCTCCGCACACCACTACTACCACCTGACAACAAGTTAATGAGAGTTTTGTTAGCTTCCGCATATATGCACAATGAGAAAGTGTGGTTTTACTTTATTCTGGACATGTATCAGGCATAAGCCCTTACTATCTTTCATTCGAGCTCATTGATGGACTGTGTATGCATTCCTTTTTATATATTTATATATATGTGTGTGATTGTGGACTTGCCTTTTATAGTTTACTTCTTATCTCATGTTGGTCTGTTAATCGTTCTTGTCGCCAGGATTGACGTCTTGCAGAGACGACTAACCTGGGGGTAGTGTCACCGTAAGGCGTCAGTTTTGGGCATAAGATCTGGGTACTCTCCGGTACGTGGGAGGGATCTTACAACTGATATCACTTGAACAAACGATCCAACTAGAAATAAGTCCACAAAAAACCTAGGACACCCTGCTCAAGTTAATTAGTTTGAGGACATACTAGCAACAGAAGAAATTGTGTGCCCATGTGTAAAATCACACAAAATATTCCATTAATCAATGAGTTAGGCCAACCCAACTAACGTACCAAGACTGTTCTATAGCATAATCCTATTCTAAAATCGATCTCGGGTATAGAGTGGTTAAGGTATGATGATACCCAAAGTGACTAAAGGTAGAGTTTAGTGGGAAAGTAGCTGCATAAAGCTTAAACACCGATGTCCCTAATTCTTCTATCAAGTGATATTATCACTTCTTACCCAATGGATAGGACCGTCTCAAAGAGATTCAGTGCTTGAAGTTTATTAGTGGGATATTAGGAGACACATAATCTTAATCTTCGAACCAACGATTAGATTACTTTGAAGCAATCACCATGACAAATACCAGAGGTCAGATAAGGATTCGAGTTCAGAATGACCCATCTCTGGTTTGCCCATATATTGACCTTGAGAAGGCTGTTATAATTGGTAGCCTTGAGGACCTAGAAGTGTGTAGCATATCAATAAGTCTCAGGGTGGAACTTAAAGTCTAGAATTATATGCCCTAATGACGCAGTACATATCTAGGATGAATACACCATAGTGATATCAAAGAAACTTAGCCCAAAACGTACAAGGGCGAATCCTTTTGTTTATTGGTCTAATTAGGTATCGACTTGGGTTTCTTAGACTTAATTTTGAAAATGTTCGTCAAGAACTTAGTGATCTTAAAGTATTCAAACGTTACGTAGGCGAAGATGAGAATTTGAAGTATACATGATCGGTTTGATGATCAACCCTCTCTAGAAGTCGGGATACTTGAAGAACTCCTTCATCTTAAGAAATATGGATGGTTAATGCTATGTCGTGACCGCTATAAATTCAAAATCGAAATAAGAGCATACAACCTTTCAAGAATGATTATCGATCCTCCTTATTGATCTAAGGTTAGGAGGATGAGTAAACAAAGAGAATAGTAAAAGAATTTTTTGACATTTAATCATGAGTTGCCTAGTTATACTTGCATGCGACTCTTGAAATCAACAAACATGGTATAAGGCTTTGGGAGATTTCTCAGATTTTGAGTTTAATGAAATAAATAGCTAATTAGTATGCAACCTAAGGAGCGATCGTGCTTTCCTTAATGCAAGGCACATTGTAGATCATTTACAATTCCATAAGAAAATTGAGAAAATTTCTTTAAAAGACATATATTCGAGGCGACATTGATTGTAGAAAGAGTGTTACATTCGATTAGGTGGTGTGATACTTATTGTCTCAGCAACGTTATTCATAGATGCTCTACCATCTTAACTCAATTGTGGTAACATACGATTAATGATTATATTGTGAGTTAAGAATTCGATTAATAAACTCATGAAGAGCGCAAAAGAGAACCGAAATGAATTATGAAGTTAGTCGGATATGGATTGGATGGGAGTGGAACTTGGCAATAGGTCCTAGTGATCTTAAGAGGTGAAAAATGCATATAACCCCGTGCGAGGTATGGTAACATAGATTTACCTACTCAATTCAGAGATGATGATCTGTAATATTGTCAGGACAAATGATTTAATATCGCTGGCCGAATAATTACTTGAATTTGGTCAGCTTGTTAGAAACATAGGGTTGTCAAGCTAGTTGCTTGGGACAAATATATCGCGTCATGTGATATGTGGATTGGAACCAGGTCCCTGCAAGTTAGAATTATAGATGAAATTTTTGCATTTCAGGGCATTCAAAGGTAATTTTACATATGGTTTACTCTATTAGGAACTAAACCCTTTTAAGTTGAATTATTCACTATATTGGAAACTTACATGTCAAAAAAGGGGTAGAGTAATTGTAGAACTTTATACTATGTAAACTAGAGGACAGGTAGTGATATCCAGGATCTTTGAACAATTAAGATTAATTTTCTATGACATGACATTAGAAGTATTATAATCCCAGAAAATTTGAAATTTGGGAACGGTATATTGAAGATGTATGCTTTATGTATGATCCTTCGATTATGAATCTGATAGCATCAAGAACCGGAACACATATGTTTGATGACGTCATAGTCAATATTAGGAAGATTCGTGACCATGAGGAACAAGTTTTTATTATCAAGTGTATATACAATGAAATTACATGATAATTAATGGGTTTTAATGAGATATCCCTTATACTGAAATTGACTTGTGACAAATCTTACGGTTTTGAAAATATTTTTCCCTTATACCTTCTAAATCTAACTCCATGTGGAAAAATGATTGGGTGTCATTTTATAAATTTCAATATTAAAAGTGACTATTTAATTTATACTCGAAGGGCTCACAGGTACGACCTTGGGAATTTTAAGGATGATGGACCGCTAGACATTGTAATGTGTCTCATTAAATGATAAGTTTGGATGAGTCATAAGGTTATGTTGATTGATTACTCAGGCATACCCGAAGGAATAAGAAGTCTCATCGTATGGAGGAAAATTTATAAAGTTGTTGTCCATACACACAAACGAGAGTCTTAATTACATAGGAAATTGTGTTATCTGGAACGTGCTGACTTACATATACGTCCTGGATACTGGGAAGCCCTGGGAGAGGTTGTTGTCGTCAATAGAGTTTTTCTTACAACAATAACCACCAGACAAGCATTGGGATGACACCATACGAGGTTCCTTATGGGAGGAAGTGTCAGACGCCACTGTCTTTAGTACAGGACGAGGACCCAAGAGCACTCGGACCAGAATACATAGACAATACAGATTCACTAGTTCGGATGATTCGTGATCGGATGCTGGAGGCTCAGAGCCAGCAGGCTAAGCATTACGATATGAGAAATCAGAAGGTGGAATTCCTGGTTGGAGACAGAGTTTCTTTTAAACATATGTCCGGTGTATAGTGCCTCATGGATGCGAGGATAGAAAAAGCCCAGCCCTCGAATTATGGGGCCTTATACAATCCTACAAGCGGGTCGGACCCTTGGTATATAGGCTGGAGATGCCATAAGAGTTGGCAAACCTGCACGACGTATTTTACGTCTCCTCACACCGGGAGCTTTACTTCTCCCATAGTAGCATATTACATCCACTTCGGGCCCGATAACATCCGACAGATCAGTCTGTCTGGAGCCAGTCCGTATCGATGAAACCACCATTCAAGTCCTGCGGAAGAAGAAGGTTCCTTTGCTCAAGATATTATGGTCCAATCATGGACAAGAGGAGCACACATGGGAACCTATGAATCCCATGCAACAATCATACACAGGACTCTTCGCCTCAGGTACAATCTAAACCTCTTTGAAAATTCTTTATTTTCAAAACCCGTAGACCCGAACTTGAATTTCGGGGATGAAATTATTATTTTTGTTTATTAGATTTGTAACATCTCCATTCCTTCTAGACCCCCTTGGGTTAGTGTTAGGACTTGAGTTGTGAATAGATGCCATGATATGACCCTAGGTTACATAGACTTTGGGAAATTTCTAAAAGCACCCCAAAAGTGCACAAGTCAACCTATGCCAATTTTCTTCAAATTGAGCTCACCAACTCAAATTGAGCTTACCAATAGGTCCCTAACCCTAAGAGAGACCCAAGTGACCCAAGTGACCCAAACACCCCATCAAGTGGTCACCAGATATGCCACATTGACCAAAGTCAAACATGGTTCAACATAGCTCCATTCAACACAATTTAGGCTCAATTGACCTTCAATACCTTAAATGGACCTCACCTTTGTCCTCCTAATCACTAAGGGAGGTTATTAGGTCAATAATCCCTAATTGGTTCCACCCAATTTCAAGGAATTAACCAAAGTCAATTCTTGGTCAACATAACCCAAATCAACCCAATCAAGGTTCAATTGGTCTTCAATTGGTCAAATTGACTTCCCCCCTAACCTTCTAACCACATTAAGGAACAAATTGACCCAAAAGGCCCATCAAGTGATCATCAATTGGTCCAATATGACCAAAGTCAAACTTTCCCCAATTTTGTTCAAAATCACACTTATTAGCTAAATTGGCCCAATTAGGGCATCAACATGACCCAATCAACATTGGGTGGTTTCAAGGGACTCAAGACCAACACATTTGACCACTCAACCCATCAGTTGAGCAAGTCAACCTAGAAGTCAGCACTTGGTCAAATAAGCCTAAATTGGGCTTAAACTAAATCCCCATGTGCTAAGACCTCAATAGGAGGCCCATCCTGCAGCCCAATGACATATGACCTTGCATTACCTCAGATTTGAGGAGGAATGGACATGCAAAGGGGCAAAATTGACTTTTCCCCCAAATCAAGAGAAGATAAGGAGGAATTTGAGGAATGGAGACCACTTGGCCCTCCTTGCTCTACCAAGCCCTCCATTGAGCAACAATAGTGATGTACAATAGAATTCCAGGGGTGGTGGACACTTCGAGCCAAGGAGGAGCATCTAAAGCCCATGACTGACCACCCCCTTTTCAAATCACCACAACCAGCCAAACTCACCCCCATTACAACCCTCCATCACCTTCAGAAGCCTCTAAGGAGTGGAGCGTGTTGAAAATTAAAGTGTGAGTGGAGGTCGGGCGGTCTGGTAAACTGCGGAGATCGGATGGTGTAGTATGCGTGGGTTGTCTTTTTTGCATTGGACTAGCAGATTGCCAGTTACAGGTGGCCTTGATCCTTGACTAACTGGGGTTAGCTCTCTGGTAGTAACCGAGCGGATAGTGTCCATAGTTACCACTGGTGTTGGATCTCTGGCCGGTTATCTGCTCGCGGTCTGGCAGTTTTACTGCTGGTGTTATTGGGATCTTGCGGTTTGTCCGCACGGCTTGTCATAGTGTCGACGAACTGATTCAAGCAGGATTATTTCAGCAAGGCATGCGAGTTGTGTGCTACCCACAGTTGTTGATATGGGCGATTATCCTATCAATGTAGGCGGTGACCACACTCCTCACCTTTACTATAAATATGACCCCTTAGCTTGTCATAAATAACTTGAACAGTAAGTGAGAGCTCGCGAGTTTGTGGTGTGGATAGAACTTTCTGTTCGCACGGTTTAAGTTTTGCCTTTGCTGTGTTCGCACATTGTGCAGCTTGCTTGTGGTTCTGATTTGATCAGAGGAACCACAGCGGATAAGTCGATAGCTGTCAGCGGTGGGTAGCAGCAGGTGGTCACGGTTACTGACAAGGCAGTTTTTTCTCTGGCTCATTTCAACTTTCAATAAAGATCATACCGTGACGGTTAGGCGGTTTTCCTTTGCCAGTCTATTTTTCTGTTCAATTTTTCAATGGCTTGTTCGTGGTTAGAAGCAGCCAAGTGACTGCGGTCAGACGGCCTTGCTTGGGAGAATAGAGTGAGCATTTGAATTACGGGTAGTTCGAGTGTTGAGTTGTGGGTTGGTGATTTCACGGTTAGTCACGCGGTCAGCTTGGCGATTTGGCGGTTTGCGCGGACAACTTTGTTAGCTGGGCGGTTTGGCGGGTTCAGTTTGTAACCGCCAGCTTCTTGTAGTTTGTTTCTTTCTCCTTATTTGGTGTACTGGTAAATCATGTCTCTCCATGTATACCTCGCAATGTATAGAAGATAGTTAATACAAGATTTTTCTTGTTCCTTCATTCTTTCTGGTTTCTGGTGCTTCGTATGGTTAAAGTGTTCCTATGACCTAGTTCCTGTTTTTTCGCTTATTAGAAATTTTAACATGGTATCAGAGGGGACAGAGGTTTGAGCAGTGATTCAGCTGCAGTGGTCTTGCTTGGATTTCTGGAAGCACAATTATCAGTGGTATAGCAATGGAAGGAGGAATAACAAGAGGTATTGGTATTGAGCTCCTGACGCAGACTAACATTAAGAAGTGGAAGTCTTTCATGGAGAGCTATCTTTTGGGCGAGGACCTCTGGGAGGTTGTTGGTGGAGAAGAAACTCAAGAAGTGGTTGTTGATGGTGAAAATGCTCATCTGGTGAGAGCTTGGAGGAGAACTAATGCTAAGGCAGAGTATACTCTCAAGCGGGCTATTTCATCAGAATTGTTTGATTACCTCATTGGATGTAGATCGGCTGTTGAGATTTGGACAGCCTTGGATGGCTTGTTCAATAAGAAGAATGTAGCTCGGTTACAGTTCTTGGATAATGAGTTGGCGAAAGCCACTAAAGGAGACTTGTCTATATCAACGTTCTTCCTGAAGATGAAAAACCTCTGTGTAGAGATTACGGCATTTGACCCATATGAGTCTATCTCAGAGGCTAAGCTGAAAAGGCACATAATCTGCGGCTTACGAAGGGAGTATGCGGCCTTTGTTACTTCTATTCAAGGATTGGCCAATCAGCCATCATTGCTGGAGCTGGAAAACTTGCTTGCTTCGCAAGAGAGTTTGGCTATGCAGAGGGAGGGGATGTCTATCTCTGGGGGGAGAAAGTGAGGTTTTATATTCAGGGAATAAGAAGCATTGCGACAAGAAGAAGACATCTGGAGATGATGGTATATGTACTTCATATCAGTAGGAGAGGAGCTATGCTCCTAAGTGTGATGGGAAGAAGAAGGAAGGACCTAGATCCTTCAGGTGCAATAAGCTTGGTCACTTCAAGAAGGACTGCATGGTCAATCTTCAGCGAGGGCATGCTGCAGGAAAAGAGGACGCTGGTTCCAATGCTAATGTTAGTTGGGGTGATGGAGCCTTTATGATGGGCACTTGTGTTCGGGCTATGGATTCTATCAACTATCAGGATGATTGGATTTTGGACTCAGGTTGTGGTCATCATCTCACAGGAGACTAGTCGAAGTTCTCTTCTTTGCAGACATACACATGTAATGATTCTATCATTACTGCTGATGATACTATACATGTAGTTGAGAAGGAGGTTGTAGTTTCTTTAAACAGAGATCGAGGTCCACTCACATTGAAGAGTGTCTATCATGTTTCGGGGATGAAGAAAAACCTCTTCTCCGTGACCAATGCTGTTGATGCTGGCTATCACGTTTTGTTTGGTCCAACATAAGTGAAGTTTCTTCGAAACGTGTCAGCAGTGAAGGCTGAAGTCACTCATGTTGGTAAGAGGGTGAAGAACTTGTTTGTATTATCTACAAGCTCTTATGTTGATAAGATGAGGACTAATGATAGCTCAGCTATCTGGTATGAAAGACTTGGGCATATTGGGATGGACAAGTTGAAAGCTATGACAGGGAGAGGCCTTGTGAGAGGCTTACCTAGTTTGTCATCCTTCGGTGAAGGTCATGTTTGTGCAGGTTGTCAATATGGTAAGGCTCATCGCCTCACATTCGACAAATCACAAAGCATATGCAAGGCACCATTGGAGCGTATTCATGGTGATCTGTTTGGACCTACCACAACTACCAATCTTGGAGGCAGCATGTATATGTCTGTCTTGATTGATGACTTAACTAGGTATACTTGGGTACACTTTATGAAGGAGAAGTCTGAAGTATTTGGGAAGTTTGTGTAGTTCAAGGAGCTAGTGGAAGGTCGGCTTAACTTGCAGATCAGGATGTTCAGAACTGACAATGGATGGGAATTTACTTTCAATCCGTTCTTCAAATTCTGCAGGAAGTATGGCATCTTGAGAGAGCTCTCTTATGCTCACACTCCACAACGGAGACCTGCATAGAGGAATATCCATCATCTGGCGGAGACCTGCAAATGCTGTCTTCATGCCAAGAGTATTCCAAAGTCCTTCTGGGCAGAGGGAATGTCTTGTACAACTTATGTCATCAATCAGATGCCTTTAAATCCAATCAACATGAAGACCCCTCATGAGTTGATGTTCAAGATAAAGCCTATGGTGGAACACCTTCGAGTGTTCGGATCTACCTGCTATGTGCATGTTCCTGATGCCCTCAGAATGAAGCTATATGCGAAAACAAGGAAGCTAGTCTTCGTCGGTTATGATGACCGAAAGAAAGGTTGGAGGTGCATGGATCCAGAGACACAAAGAGCTGTTGTCTCAAGGGATGTGGTATTTGATGAGTTAACATCATACCAAGGTAGCTCTTCTGTTGAGCTATAAGAAAGCAGGTTAGATGGTGGACCAGGAGAATCTGCAAGGGAAGTTCTGGTAGAGTTGCATGTTTCTCCAGGTGCTCCAGTTGTTTCTAGCTCTGAGTCAGGTGCTTCAGTTTCTAGAAGTAGGGGGAGCGATGCTCCAAGTGTGCCCGGAGAAGAGCTAGTCTAGAAGTTGCAGTGGAAGAGGTGGATCAGTGTAAAACTCCGAGGAGGTCCAAAAGGACAATTATTCCACCATCTTGGTATACAAGGGGAAATAAGGTGAGCTTAGTCTCATGTTTCTTTGCTGGCCCCATGGATGAGCGAGAGCCGTCATTCTTTGAAAATGCCACTGGAGTCAAGGAGTGGGAATATGCCATGAATGAGGAGATGGCTGCTCTCAATAAGAATGAAACCTGGGATCTTGTTCCCAAGATTGATGGCATTGCTCCTATGACATGCAAGTGGGTTTACAAGCTGAAGAAGAAAGTTGATGGGAGTATCGAGTGGTACAAGGCTCACCTTGTAGCTCTAGGGTTCTCTCAACAGTACGAAGAAGACTATGAAGAGATGTTTAGTCCAGTATCCAAGATGACTTCGGTACGAGTGGTGATTACATTGGAAGCTAGCTATTGGGGAAATGATTTATCTTAAACACTGGAAATGAGTAGAATATAAATTCTAAGTATAAAAAATTAGGCTAAGTAAATATGCATCGAATAGTATTCGACGCAATGTTGAAATGTAGTCGACGTTTCTCTCAGAATGAGTCGAAGTAACTCTAAGAAGAATTCGACGAAATCTTTGTCGACATACCTCTGACTTATAGTCGACGCATTTAATAAAGTCGACGCACCTTAGTCGACGCACCTTCCTTATTCTTCTCTCGACGTTCATCCAGGATGAAGTCAACGTTCACGTCGAATAGTAATCGACGCACGTCGATATCTATAAGAAATTCAAAAATACGCCAGATCTCTTTCCTTCTTTCTGTAGATCTGATTTTTATGGCATGATATTATTCTTTTATAGCTGTTCTGAATCAGCCTTTCCTTCTATTTGATTCTTGGCTAATTTGATTAAGATTATTATGGATATTATTTGAAATCAGAATGAATTCCTTTCCTTCTACAGAAATATTGATTATGGAAACTCTAATCTCTTTCTAATTCTCTGTCTGCTAATTGATTATTCTCCTTTAGCAATATCTTTTAAGCAGAGCTATAAATAAGAAGGAGGTCAACAGAGAATGACAAGAAGTGATCCACCATATACATTTGAAAAAGAGGAAGAGCTCCCAAGTGAAGAGTGAGAAAGCTGAGAAAAGAGGAAGTGTGCTGCAGCAAAGAAAAAGCCTTCATCTTCTCCTCCTGAAGCCATTCTGCTGCAAATTCTGAAAGCTCTCACAAAAGAGAGAAAAGCTTAAAATCTCCTTCTCACTATAGAAGAGAGATTACATTCACTATTCTTGTGCTTCTAATCTTCTTGCTAGGAAGAAGATTCCTTCTTGTTTAAATTACTTCTTCTTCTTCTTCTTCTCCTTATCTTCATTTCACTTTTAAACTGTGTAAAAGAGTTTTTAGAATCTCTCTTCAAAAAATTCAGTTGTACTGGTTCTAAGAGTCTCCTTATCAAAAGACTCAGACTGGTTCTAAGAGTCTCCTTATCAAAAGACTCAGGCCGGTTCTAAGAGTCTCCTTATCAAAAGACTCAGTGCAAGATAGTGAATTCCTACCAAGGGGGTAGAAGAGTGGACTACCCAAAGTTTGGGGAACCACTATATTTCTTTGTGTTGTGCTGTGATTTACTTCTTGCTATTTTTCTTCTTTACTTGCTTAATTCTTGTTGGTGTGTGGGAAGCTTGAATTTGTGAGTATTACACACACATATATATATATATATAATTGAACAAAGTATTTTTAAATTTCTATTCACCCCCTCTAGAGAATTCTATTGAGGTTAACTGTGTACTTTCACTAGTCAAGGGTGAACGATTTTTGGCAACTCGACATAAATAGTGCTTTCTTGTACGGCGAGATTGACAAGGATATCTTCATGGTTCACCCACCTAGATATGTATCAGAAGATCATCCAGGACACGTCTGCAAGCTCAAGAAGGCTCTTTACGGGTTGAAGCAAGCGCCTCAGGCGTGGTATGGGAAGATCGCAGAATATCTCTAGTTCTGTGGATACTTTGCTTCAGATTCAGACTCGAGTCTGTTCGTAAAGAAGAACGGGGGGATGCAAGTCTTGGTGCTATTGTACGTGGATGATATGATCATCATGGGGAACTCTGAAGTTAAGATATCTAGGCTTCAGGCTGAATTAGCTATCAGATTCGAGATGAAGGATCTGGTGGAGCTTCACCATTTCCTTGGACTCGAGGTTGAGAGGAAAGAGATCGGTGTGCTTGTTTCCCAGAAGGGCTATGCGGAACGGATCATGAAGATATTCGGAATGGAAGGAGGGAAGAGCAGCTCAACTCCACTGGAGGTTGGTCTAAAACTTCGTCGGGATGAGGGGGATTCATTCTGATCTATTGGTGTTCCGGGCTCTTGTTGGGAGTCTGATATACTTGACGATTAATACTCCGAATATTGCTTACGCAGTTGGCAGGGTAAGTCGATATATGGCAGAACCGCAGAAACCTCATTTGGTAGCAGCAAAGAGTATTCTGAAGTATGTGAAGTTGACCTCAAATATGGGTCTCCTTTAAGGGAGAGACACATGCTTTTGTTTACATGGATTCATGGATGTCGATTATGTGGGAGAGTCTTATGATCGAAAGTTGATGTCTGGTTATGTTTTCTTATGCGGATCGACGACTATTTCATGGTGCAATAAGAAGCGGGATTCAGTGTCTGTCTCTACCACTGAAGCGGAGTACAAGGCTTTGGCCTTGGCAGCTCAAGAAGCCATCTGGCTTAGGAGATTGGTGGAGGACGTCCATAAGGAGGTTCGAGGTCCTACTCTGCTACGTGGTGACAACGAGAATGCTCTCAAACTGGTTAACAATCCAGTATGTCATGCACATACCAAGCACATCGAGATCGAGCATCATTTCATTTGGGAGAAGGTGCTGGAGGGATCTATGATGGTTGAGCATGTGCAGAGTAAGGACAATATAGTTGACATCTTCACAAAGCCGATGGTGAAGGGACCATTTACTCGGTTAAGAGGATTGCTTGGGATGACTTTCACTTCCCACTTCAAGGGGGAGTGTTGAAAATTGAAGTGTGAGTGGAGGTCGGGTAGTCTGGCATCAGATCGGGCGGTCTAGTAAACCGCGAAGGTCGGGCAGTCTAGTATGAAAACTATGCGAGTTGTCTTTCCGCATTGTACTGGCGGATTGCCAGTTACAGGTGGCCTCGATCCTTGACTAACTGGGTCAGCTCTCTAGTAGTAACATATCGGATAGTTTCCACGGTTACCACTGGGTGTTGGAGCTCTGGTCGATTATCTTCTCGCAATTCGACAATTTTACTGCTGGTGTTATTGGGATCTTGCGGTTTGTCCGCGCGGCTTGACATAGAGTCGGCGAACTGATTCAAGCAGGATTATCTCAGCAAGGTGCGCGAGTTGTGTGCTACCCGCTGTTATTGATATGGGCAGTTATCCTATCGCTCTAGGTGGTGACCACACTCCTCACCTTTACTATAAATAGGACCCCCTGACTCTTCATAAATAACTTGAATAGTAAGTGAGAGCTCGCGAGTTTGTGGTGCGAATAGAACTTTCTGTTAACGCAGTTTGTGTTTTTCCTTTGCTATGTTCGCTGGTTGTGCGGCTTGCTTGTGATTCTGATTTGATCAGAGGAGACCGCAGTAGACAAGTCAGTAGCTATCAACGACGGGTAGCAATAAAATGACGGGTATCAACGACGGGAGCTTGTGTTTTTCCTTTGCTATGTTTACCCAGAAGACCGCTTCCAATAAAATGATTCGCAGACCGGACGGTTGGAAGATACCAGTCGACCGGCTCAGGTTTTGCGAGGTCCATCAACATCAACTAGCACAGGCCGGGCGGTCTGGCATAATTCAGATCGCCTCCAAGTACTAAAGATAATCCAGGCCCAAGTCCAACAGGGTAATTCGCGGTCTCAAATCGGCGACCGTGCAGATTGTAACATAGAGACAAGCCAAGGTTCGAGATCAAAGAACAAGCCGCGGTCTCAAGATGGAGACCGCTCGGATTGCATCGTCACCTTGGTCGCGCCATCCTCAGCCTCTGGTCAGACAGGTCGAAAGGGCAAGTCGCCAAGCCGCGCGGCTTCTTTCTTTCCTTCTTTGTGTATCCCGTCACCGCCTGCCCGTTTCTCCTGTACCCATGCAGGCGGTTATTTTATCCCTGCCCGTTCGGGCAGGCCCCCAAGCCTATAAATAGGGGGCGGCACTGTTCCCAAGACACATACAATCGAATCCAGGAGCTCGCTTGTTTGAGCTGCGGTCTCGAGTTTCCCGTCTTGCGGACTGTCTCACCGGCCAGCTTCTCTTTTCCTGCACTTGTAACCGCTGTAACCGCCTCATTTTAATCAAAGGAAAGCCCGTCACAGGAGTGGCATTCGCCGTGACGGGCGAAGTCTGGCCTTGACCGCTGCTAGCGGTCTCATTTTTCCCACCTAAAAAGTAACCGGCAACCCGCAGCCTCCGATTTCCTTCGGAGGTGCGATTTCGGACTCAACAGAAACACGCGACCTTCAGATCGCGGATTGTCGGTGAAATCCTCACTACAATGTCAGACCGTCAGTTCCCCCTTGGAGACCGCTCCGATCACAGCGAGGACTCTTTGTGGGAAGCCCTGGAGCAATCAATGAGAGAAGCCGAGTGGGCTCAGAGGGCCACTGATCAGCGACTTGAAGCGATCAGTCAGACTTTAGCAATGCTAACCGAGCGGCTAGTTCCACAGCAAGCCACGACTAATCAGGCGGTAACCCCGGTCCCTCCTCCACCTCCTCCTTACCCGCTACCACAAGCCGCTAAGTTCCAGCCCCATCAAAGAAGGCTTTGAGGCTAGGCAAAACTTCTATCAGGAAGCCGCGCACAGCATGCCGGCTCGGGTCCTCGACTTCCAGGGGGCGGCTTCTCATGCTGCCCACATTTACTACCCGCAAGAAGGCGCGGCCCGTCATTCCTACCCGCCAGAAGCTGCGGCCCGATCCTCTTACCAAGCGGCTTGCACGCGACTAGCCGCAGTTCCGGCAACTTATTATCCTGCTCCTCTATATGAAGATATAGAAGAAACTTCTCCCTTTGTGGATGAAGTCCGAGGGGAACCAACCCCTAATAATTTCAGAGAGCCTCGCCTGCCAGCTTTCAATGGGGAGACTGATCCCACGGTTCACTTACAAGCCTTCGAGTCAGCCATCGCTCTTAGAACCTTAACTGATGCAACTAAGTGCAAGCTTCTCGTAACCTCCTTTGAAGGACAAGCAAGGGAGTGGTTTTACGGGTTGCACCCCAGGTCAATCCGTTGTTTCGCTGAGCTACGAAGGGAATTCCTGTTGAGATTCTTTACCTCAAAGAAGAGAAAAAGTGGCCCGGCGGCCCTTTTTGATATAAAACAGCGGGAAGACAAGACGTGGGCTCGTTTCGTAGACCGCTTCCAGAAAGAGATCATGGAGGTCCAAAATGTGGATCCGGAGCTGTATAGGGTTGCCCTCATCCATGGCCTAAGAGAGGGCCCCCTAAAATTTGAAGCAAATATAAGGGAGCTAGGACTTATCAGGAAATGATAAGTTTGGCAAATATGTTTATCAGAGGAGAGAAGAGCAATCCGGGCTACGTCGCAAAGCTGGTAAGCGACAAGGAGCAGTCAAATCCGTCCTTTCATCATCCGCCATCGAATCAGTCCCACTTTGAACCCCGTTCCCAAAGGGGGAGAAACTACAAAAATAAGCAACCATTCATGGGCCATCAGCGGCTTCAAGGTCAGAAACCACCGTTGGCCGTCGCTCCCGCTCCATCCGCTCCTTTTCCGCAAATCATGCCGGTATACTTACAACAGTATGCCACGCAGCCACCTCCAGTCATTCCATCCACTCAATATGATGACTCACAAGAGTCATTCACTCCCTTAAATGTTACCATGGACGAAGTGGTCCAGATTCTGCAAAAGAGGCCAGATTTCAAAAGGCCTGCTCCTCTGAAGTCGGATATCCGCAGTCGAAATCCGAACCTTTATTGTGAATATCATAAAAAAGGGGGCATCTGACCGAAGACTGTCGGGCCCTTCGTTTGCTTATAGAGAGACTCCTTGGAGAAGGAAAGCTCCATGGTCTAGTTCGGAAAGATGCAACTGCTAAGCCAATTGCCGAGAAGAGAAAGGAGAAAGAAACAGTAGAAGTAACCTGGGAATGCGCCGACGTCGAAGACGCCGGCTGCTATGGTGACATCCATCCTTCTACTGAATGCGTCGAAGTCAATGATGTGGGCCCCTTAAGGGACATCTATTGTATTCATGGAGGAGCTGGAGCGGAATCATCTCGCAAATCCAGCATCGCGAGAGTTTTAAAGCAGGAAGTAGCAGCCACTACAAGTTCTCCTCCCGAAAGAACTATTGTCACCTTTGGTCAGGATGACCTTCCCCCCAATGCCAATCCTTTCGACGATGCGTTGGTCATCAAGGCCGTCATCGAAAACTATACAGTCCACAAGATTTTGATTGATACCGGCAGCTCCGTCAATCTCCTTTTCTGCCCGACTTTTGAGGCCCTGAAGACCGGAAAGCCTTTGCTTTCCACCGACGGGCCCCTCTACGGGTTTTCTGGGGAGAAGAAAGAAGTAGAGGGTTCAGTAAAGCTCCTGGTCTCTCTTGGAGGAGTAATAAAGTTAATCAATTTCGTGGTAGTGGATGCCCCGAGCAATTACTGTGCCATCTTCAGGAGGCCAATTCTCAATGCATATAGGGCAGTAGTGTCTACCTTTCACCTTGCCCTCAAGTTCGCTGCCGAAGGAAAGCAGTATCGGGTCAGAAGCAACCCAAAGGTGGCTCGGGAGTGCTACGTCCGAACTGTCAACATGATCACCGACGTTCCACTTCCTGAGGCCGTGGCTGAGGTTTTGGAGATTGCTGAGTCTTCAGGGGCTGCCGAGGAAGGAAAAGATCGAGAAGGGGCTCACTTGGAACCTGCCCAAGCGACCCAAGAAGTTCCTATTGCTGAAGGGGCAGAAAAGAAGCTGGTCATCAATGCTGAGTTGCCAGAGGAGGAGAAAGTGGAGCTAATCTCCTGCCTGTTGGAAAATTTGGATATCTTCGCTTGGTCAGCGGAGGATATGCCAGGAGTGGATCCAGACGTGGCTTGTCATCATCTAAAGGTATATCCTAAGTTCAAGCCCGTCCAGCAAAAAAAGAGAGAAGTGGCGACCAAGCTGGCGTTGCCCATCAGAGAGGAGGTTTCCAAACTCCCGAAAGCGGGTTTTATTTCTGAAATTCAATATCTCACGCGGATGTCCAATGTTGTAATGGTTAAGAAATTCGGTGGGAAGTGGCGCATGTGCGTGGACTTCACCAAACTTAATAAAGCGTGCCCTAAAGATTGTTACCCTTTGCCTCTGATAGATGTCTTAGTTGATTCCGCGGTTGGGTATAGCTTTATGAGTTTTCTCGATGCTTTCTCAGGGTATCATCAAATTAAAATGCACAAACCTGACATCCCGCATACTTCATTTATCACGAACAATGGGTGTTACTGCTATCTCGTAATTCCCTTCGGCCTTAAAAATGCGGGCGCAACATACCAAAGAATGATGGATACCGTCTTTAAGCATCAAAAAGGCAGGAATCTTGAAGTTTACGTTGATGACCTTCTTCTAAAAAGTAAAACATTCTCATTACACTTGAAAGACCTCGTAGAGACGTTCGCTACTCTACGGAGGTTCAAGTTAAAATTAAACCCGTTGAAATGTGTGTTTGGGGCAAGCAAGGGAAAGTTTATTGGGCATCTCTTAACTCCTCGCGGCCTTGCACCAAATCCAGACAAGGTGAAGGCCATCCTTGATATGGCCCCTCCTCGAAATACTAAAGAAGTTCAGCAACTTGGGGGAAGATTGGCAGGATTGAGCAGGTTTATCTCCAAATCGAGAGATAAAAGTGCCCCATTCTTTAAAACACTGCGAGGGGGATCAAAGTTTGAATGGAGCGAGGAGTGTAACAAGGCTTTTGAGCAGCTGAAAGAACAGTTAACCTCGACTCCACTACTCCAAAGTCCCCGTGAGGGAGAAATGCTATTCTTATATCTGGGAGTCGGACCAGATGCGGTGAGTTCTGTCCTCGTTCAGGAAGAAAAGGAGAGGCAGTTTCCAATATACTATGTCAGCCATATTCTTAAAGATGCAGAAACCAGATACTCGATCTTAGAAAAACTGGCCTTGGCCTTGGTTATGTCTGCGCGAAGGCTTCGTCCTTATTTTCAGGCTCATTCCGTCCAAGTTGTTACAGATCATCCTTTGAAAAATATTCTTGAAAAGCCAGATCATTCATGGAGGTTGGCAAAATGGGCTATTGAACTAAGCGAATTTGAGATATCATACATCCCTCGAACAGCGATCAAGGCGCAAATCCTGGCAGACTTCTTGGTAGATACAACAGAACCTAGTTCCGAACAGGTAGTGCAATCTCCTTTGGCTTGGATCATTTATGTGGATGGGGCTTCTGGCAGAAACTCCGTGGGAGCCGGGGTAGTTCTGATCAGTCCAAATGGCATCAGGCTGGAGCAAGCTATCAAATTCTTCTTTTCAGTTACAACTAATCAGGCAGAATATGAAGCACTTTTGGCTGGGCTGAGGCTTGCGAAAGAGCTGGGCATAGAACATGTACATGTTAGAACTGATTCACTGGTGATGGCCTCTAAGGTCTTGGGAAATTATGAGACAAGGGAGCCAATTCTGAGGAAATACCTGCTGTTAGCCAAAAGGGAAATTGGAAGATTCAAGTCATTCATCATCGAGCATATTCCAAGGACACAAAATGAGGAGGCAGATGAGTTGTCAAAGTTCGGTCTTCCATCCGGGGGAGTGACCTCTGAACTTTTTTATCCGGCAATAGATGAAGCAGAACTCATGCAAATTGATCATAATCCTTCGTGGAAGGACCCTTACGAGCTATTTCTATCAAAGGGGGAGTTCCATCATTCCATCAAAGATCGGAAAAGATTCAAAAGGAAGGCGGCGTATTATTATCTGATAGCGGGAGTTCTCTACAGAAAAACTTTGATCTCTCCCTCAGCACGATGTGTTTCGGAGGATGAAGTCCCGAATATACTTCAGGAAGTTCATTCTGGGGAGTGCGGTAGTCATTTGGGAGCGAAGACTCTAGAGAAAAGAATCTTAAGGCAGGGGTATTTTTGGCCAACCATGAGAAAGGATGCTGAAGCATTTGCCAAGCGATGTGTTCAGTGCCAAAAGTTCGCCCCTCTTCAGCATTTGCCTGCTCAGTCACTCAGATCCATAACTGCGCTATGGCCCTTCGCAGTATGGGGGATGGATCTTATCGGACCCTTCCTAATTGCCAGCGGCCAGCGTCGTTTTATCATTGTTATGATCGGCTACTTCAGCAAGTGGATTGAGGCAAAAGCATTGGCAAGAACTACAACCCAAATTATCAGAAACTTCATCTGGGGAGAAATAGTCTGCAGTAATGGGATTCCGCTAGCAATTGTCACTGATAATGGTCCACAGTTCAATAATCCGGAGATGATAAATTTTTGTGATCAGGTGGAAATTGATCTTCGATTTGCCTCAGTGCATCATCCAAGAACAAATGGCCAAGTAGAAGCGGCAAACAGGCAAATCCAGCAGCTCCTGATGAAAAGAGTTTTGAATCAAAGGGGAAATTGGGCAGATCAGCTTCCTTCCATCCTTTGGACTCTTCGTACTACCCCGTATTCAGCTACCGGGGAGACACCATTCAAATTATCTCATGGCTCGGAAGCTGTTGTTCCTATAGAATTTGAGGTGGTCACTCCAAGAGTTGTGTATGCAAAAGAGGGAGGAGAAGCGTGGATAGAAGACAATGATGAGGATATCAAGTATAGTCTGGATCTGATCGAAGAACTTCAGGACGAGGCAACAATAAGACAAGAAGAAGTTAAAAGGAGGATGGCAAAGTACTTTGACAAAAATGTCATGGTAAAACATTTTGCGGTCGGCGACGTTGTGCTAAAAAAGGTTGATGCAGCAACCCAAAAAGGTAGTGTCGGGAAGCTGAATCCTAATTGGGCTGGACCTTTCATCATCAAGGAGGTACTAAAAAGTGGGGCTTACCGCCTCCAAACAAGCGAAGGAGAAGACATCTCACGCACCTGGAGCGGTGACGATCTCAAACGGTTCTATCCTTAAAATGTCTTCTTTACTTTCCTGCAATTTTTTAGATATTTCAATAAGAAGCCCCATACTGACACTTCTCCATTTCTGATGTTTCCTTTTTACATTTTTCTTATATATCAACCTCACTGAACCGCGGAGACATCGCCAAGTTCTGCTCGAACCCCCTCAGATTGTAGTCATTAGCGTAAAACCACAAAGATCTTGTGTAGCGGGGAGCTTTCGCACACGTGTAGTGGTAGCTTGCCAATTCCCGTGCGGTGGTCTTCAGAACCTTGGATCCCGGCTGATATCCAACACATCCCTGCATCAAGGGAGGTCTAGGTGAATGTTGGCTCTATCATGCCCCGAGGGGGATATAGTTACAGCTTGGATGATCTTTCTGAGGAAAGCAATGTCGGTATAGCCCCTGCGGCACAACCACACCTGCCCAACTGATCATCTTAGTCTGTGACCATCGAATACTCCTAGGTACTCTCAAGCGATGCCTAAGCGGGACCCACAAATGAGTTGATCTCTCTGAGGAAAGCAATGTTCTCCGCCTAGGACCACCTGCCCAATTGATCAACTCGGCTTGTAGCCCTAGGCAAGAGAGCAGTCGAGTCTCTTACAACCCTTATGACCACTTGAGGAAAGCAATGTTCGCCGCCTAGGCCAACCTGCCCACTTGGTCATCTGGGTCTGTACTTGTCTTTTTCTTTATTCCTACAGCTCTTATGACCACTTGAGGAAAGCAATGTTCGCCGCCTAGGACCACCTGCCCACTTGGTCATCTGAGTCTGTAGTCATCCTTTATTGCATTACAGGGAATTATCTCACCTTATATGGTTATTATAGACCATTTAGAGAAAAGAGCAGGATTCTTATATACATCACAAACCGGCCGACTTGACACTCAAACCGGGCGGTTTGGAATAAGCAAGTACCAGGATTATCGAGTTGTCTGGTTATTAAACCGAGCGGTTTGAAATAAGCAGGTACCAGGATTATCGGGCAGTCTGGTTATTAAACCGGGCGGTCTAAAATAAGCAGGTTCCAAAGATGTCATGTGGTCTGATTTTTAGACCGGACGGTTTGAAATAAACGGGATATCCTTAAAATGTCACAAGGTAAATATCAAGGATCAAGCATAATCATGACCGGCCAACCTCATAATTCGGGTTGTGAATCTATCATCTTTATGGGTTTCAATTCGATCCGTTCGGCTAATTACAGGCTCTTTTCGATCAGGCAGTTATGATTCTCATTGCAAGTATCAAACCTACTAATCGCACAAATTATATATATAGTCCGTGCGGGTTGTCAGCTAATACTATATAAAGCTATCATATAAATTGTTCGGATTAAATATTAATCGCACGGTCTATCAACTGATTCTCTTGCGACTTGATATTCTGTCCTGCAAGGCAATTATGTAAAGCCAGGTTATGGTCGCACGGGTTGATTATTTCAATTTCCTGATTGGTTATCAGTTACATTCATGGGGGTGGGACTTGCAGCAATCTTAGTTGCAAGTCGCTTGTGTTAAAATACTAGCCGCTCGGTCTGTTGATTGTTCTTATGACTTGGCATTCTTTATCCTGGAAAGCATGTATGCAGGGTCTAGTAACAACCGCGCGGCTTGATTATGTTCGGCTTCCTGGATATCGTAATGCATTCATAATAAGTTAACACCTTCTCGGGACGAATCGAATCAATTCGATCCAGATTGAAGAAAGCAAGCTATGCGAATGGGTTTTTACTAATAGTTACTTTACCGGAATACTATGAAGATCATTATCCTAACCGGATGAGTTAAAATTAAGTCGCACGACTTGGTTAGAAGGGCCAATTATCTAACACAGAAAGAGATCGCAAACAATCACAAGTAAGTCGCAGAAAGTAGACAGATGGACAGGTAAAAGCTTTCCATTCCATTATCAAAACATTTTTTACATTATACTTTAAACTGATCGGCTAACAAAATCAAGCCGTCGGCTATTCAAAACAAAAAGCAAAATACAACTACTGGTTGCCCGACTTAAGTTTCTTAGATGCAGGAGCACTTGAGTGTTCGCTGCAATCAATTGAAACATCAGCGGAATAACCCTCGCTACCCGACGAGGATGAGCTGCTCAATTCGCCCGACTTGCGTCCAGCCTGAAAGGAGGGGTTCTAGTTCTTATTTATCTTTTTGAAAGATCTTGATTAAGTTTTGTTTTCAAAATGAGTGATATATAAATATATAGGTGTTTGCTGAGTAATAAATACAAACAGCTAAAGTGCACAAATAACACAGCATAAACAAGAAGCATTCCAGGTGACACAGAGAAATATAGTAGTTCCCCAAATCTGGGTAGTCTACTCTTCTACCACCCTTGGTAGGAATCCTTTAGGATTTTTGATCAGGTGCCCTTACACCAATGGAGGTTTGATCAGGTGCCCAATTCACCACAGTCAGGTTTTTGCTAAGGTGACCTGTCACCAAGAGTTCACTTTTGAAGGGAGTAATAACCCTGTACAAGATGGGGGTAAGGAAATAAAACAGAAATTGAAATGTTCTTCTCTGTATAGGAAGACTCTTGAAGATCCAGATGTGGTGCTGAATGGATCTGATATTGAAGAGCTCCCCCTGTCTGATATAGATTGTTGACAGTTCTGGAGGTCTCTTCTTTCAAACACTTCTATCTTCTGATGCAATGATAATCCTGAGCAAGTAGTTGTGATTTGTGTCTCAGGATGTTCTTAATCTGCAGGAAGATGTTAGCAACCAAGAGTGTGCTATATTTTTGTGTTGTCTCTGTATCTCTATATGTATTTCTCCTTCTCTTTTGTATTTATAATCCGAGAAGTACTTTTGAATTCTTGCCCGGGAAAATGGAAAGAGATAAAGTCTCTTTAATTTCATTCCTTGGGAAGATAAGTTTGTCGATTTGACACATCAGAAACGGTTATGAACTTTAATGTTGCAATTGCTAGATTAGCAAAAGATATTGTATAATATATAAGAGAGCTGTCACTATAAATCATATTTTAGTCGAACTGACAGAGGCATATATAATTTCGTCGAACTCAGCTTTGCTTTCGTCGAGCTGAGCTTATCTTTTGATGTGCTAAGCAATTCTCTTTATGTATAAAATATACTTGATTTGATCTGAAAGGATTTCGTCGATCTGCTGAGCTTTGATGATTTCGTCGAGCGCTGAGCGCTGATCGTCGAACGCCGGTAGCAGGTTCGACGAAAGATGTGGTATTCGTCGAGAGCAGAAGACTTATGATAATTTTATCTTTTCTTCTCCGATTCGATCGCATTATATTTAATTTATGTTTTCTTTAGGATAATGTGATTTAAGTTAATAGATAGATGAACTTTAGAAGTTGATCCTAACTCAAATCAACCCTAAGGTTCCAACAATCTCCCCCTATTTGAGTTGGGATCCTAAATCAAATTAAAACTAGTGGCCAGGAGGTCTCCCCCTATTTGGTTTAGGATGCCGACAATTTTAATTTATATATTCTCCTTTTCTCTCTCACTTGGGCTTTAATAATTTTTCATCCTTTTAAAATTATTTGAGCCACTCTGCTTTCCTAGATTTTAATTTCTTAAGATCTGAATTAAAATTTTCAATTGCAGCAACCTTTGTAATTAGAGAGATTAAATCTTATTTGGGGTTTTGAGCTTCTCATTTTCTCTCTCACTTGGGTAACTTTATTATCCTAGAAGGTTTTAATATATGAATTGCTACAGCTGTTAATGAATTTTAAGAGATGTCAGACATCTTCTTTCACATAGAATCCCCTTATCAGAAGAGACTCACACTCAGTGCTATGATCATTTCTGATCAGTGCAGCTACAGTAGAATGCTCAAACTGACTTAGAGAAGCCTGTAAGAATATGAAGTTATCTGACATTGTTTTTCTAATTTTGGCTTTTTAAAGAGTTTGTTCAACTGGGTTGGAGTTTAATGGTGAAAAAATTTTTAATTGTATTTGAAAATACATGTTTTAAAAATTTTAAAACATTTATTGAAAGTTTTCTTTTATAGTCATTGAAATATATGTTTGATATTATTTTAAAATTTTCTTGACAATTATTAAGCAATTTATCCTTAATTGATTTATTTTGTGCTTTTAATTTTTCTTCAGTTTTGTTACTTTCAGAAGTTAAATGATTTATCTTAATTAACTTCCTTTTAATTTCTTTGTCTATTGTTATTGAATCTGTGAGAGTTATTTCAAAAACATTTTTAGAGGTAGAGTTATGATTTGATTTTACCTCTTTTATCTTTCCTAGATCTGCTTTTGCATCTGGATTTTGGTATGACCCATTTATGGCCATCATGCAGAAAGCTCTAGCTCTAAGTTCTTCTTCTTCTTCTTCTTCACTTAGGTTTGTTGATGATTCTGCATCAAAAGTACAATTAGTTGAAGAGATGGAAGAAGGAGGTTTATTTACCATCCTAGAGAGGGAGTTCCAAATTCCTCTTGCAGAAGTACAGTCTTCAAGTTGTTGAAGAATATCTTTTGATGCAGACTGAGCCAAGATCTGCATGGCTTTGGCATCTGCATCATGCTTTATTTTGGTAGTTTTCTTTGAAGAGGATATATCAGTGCCAACATGAACGGGTCCTGTCAAAATAGATTTGTAAATCTCTTCATCTATAGCATTCATATATAATCTAATTCTAACTTGCCATAAAGAGATATTATCCAACTTAAATATAGGTGGATCTGAAAACAGATAATTTCTTGTGCCATTTTGAAAATTTTAAGAACTAAAAGTGATCTTTGTGATTTCAGGTGTTAACCTGTATGACAAATCAATTTCTCTAATACTAATTGAAATAGGAGTTTTAATTTTGAAAGTATTAGATGCTAGAAATTGAAATGGTAAAATCACCACCCTCTGATACCAATTGAAAGGAGGGGTTCTAGTTCTTATTTATCTTTTTGAAAGATCTTGATTAAGTTTTGTTTTCAAAATGAGTGATATATAAATATATAGGTGTTTGCTGAGTAATAAATACAAACAGCTAAAGTGCACAAATAACACAGCATAAACAAGAAGCATTCCAGGTGACACAGAGAAATATAGTAGTTCCCCAAATCTGGGTAGTCTACTCTTCTACCACCCTTGGTAGGAATCCACTAGGATTTTTGATCAGGTGCCCTTACACCAATGGAGGTTTGATCAGGTGCCCAATTCACCACAGTCAGGTTTTTGCTAAGGTGACCTGTCACCAAGAGTTCACTTTTGAAGGGAGTAATAACCCTGTACAAGATGGGGGTAAGGAAATAAAACAGAAATTGAAATGTTCTTCTCTGTATAGGAAGACTCTTGAAGATCCAGATGTGGTGCTGAATGGATCTGATATTGAAGAGCTCCCCCTGTCTGATATAGATTGTTGACAGTTCTGGAGGTCTCTTCTTTCAAACACTTCTATCTTCTGATGCAATGATAATCCTGAGCAAGTAGTTGTCATTTGTGTCTCAGGATGTTCTTAATCTGCAGGAAGATGTTAGCAACCAAGAGTGTGCTATATTTTTGTGTTGTCTCTGTATCTCTATATGTATTTCTCCTTCTCTTTTGTATTTATAATCCTAGAAGTACTTTTGAATTCTTGCCCGGGAAAATGGAAAGACATAAAGTCTCTTTAATTTCATTCCTTGGGAAGATAAGTTTGTCGATTTGACACATCAGAAACGGCTATGAACTTTAATGTTGCAACGACTAGATTAGCAAAAGATATTGTATAATATATAAGAGAGCTGTCACTATAAATCATATTTTAGTCGAACTGACAGAGGCATATATAATTTCGTCGAACTCAGCTTTGCTTTCGTCGAGCTGAGCTTATCTTTTGATGTGCTAAGCAATTCTCTTTATGTATAAAATATACTTGATTTGATCTGAAAGGATTTCGTCGATCTGCTGAGCCTTGATGATTTCGTCGAGCGCTGAGCGCTGATCGTCGAACGCCGGTAGCAGGTTCGACGAAAGATGTGGTATTCGTCGAGCGCAGAAGACTTATGATAATTTTATCTTTTCTTCTCCGATTCGATCGCATTATATTTAATTTATGTTTTCTTTAGGATAATGTGATTTAAGTTAATAGATAGATGAACTTTAGAAGTTGATCCTAACTCAAATCAACCCTAAGGTTCCAACACAGCCTCTTCTTCGGAATCGCTGGATTCGGACTCCGAGCCACTCTCACCACTCTTAGCCGCTGCGGGTTCTTCGGCCTCATCATCCTCGTCGTCGCTCTCCTCTGAACTGGATCCGTCGGCTTTGTTCTTTCCTTTTGCTTTCTGCCTGATCTTCTCTAACTTCTTTTGCAATATCGGGTAGGCGTCCGTGAAGGTGAAATGCTCGAAACCAGGCGCGAACCCTTTGAGCTCCCGCAAACGGTTAAAAGCATTGTCAATTCACTCGGCGACATGAGGAAAGAGTTCCTCTTGATAGACCGGGTCGGTATCATCATACTTTGCCTGCAAGAAAGAGTAAGGTAAGAGGCCGTGCGGTCTGAAAAATTCAGAAGGATGGCTGGCCAGGTGATAACTTACCGATTCGGCTTCCTTTAGCCGCGCATTTTCCTTCTTCAATTCTGCAATTTCCTTCTCTAGGTGATCATTCGCTTTAATCAACCTTTTGAAGGTCATTCCCATGAAGACATTGGTGATGAGGCTCTCGGAACCAACCCACGCGGCCTCCCGGGCGAGCTCTTCATCGGGAATCTTCCTCAACCTCCTGAAGTTCCGTCGGCCGAACATGGCAATGCTGGCGGCCTCAGCATGCCGGCCCGACTTCTCATTCACCCAGTGGGGGAGCGCGGTAGAGACCTAAACACCGTCTCCGTCCGGATGCCAGGTCAAGACCGTGCGGCCTTTTAAATCCTTCACCTTGCTGAAGGAACGAAGGGCGAAGAAGTCGCCCGAGGAGGCCGAATCCTCCCCATCAGATGGCAGCGGCTTGTTCCAGACTTGTCTTTTCCTCTTCTCCGTCTGAGTTAAGACTAAACCGGCCGGTCTAACTGGCTTGTTAGCAGGGACAACGGCTTCGGCTACAAAAAAGAGGAAAGAGTCAGCACAAAAGATCGAGCGGTCAACATTGAAGTCGGAAGCAGGTTGAAGGAAAGCTTACTATCTTCAGGGTGAACATTCTCTAGCTCGGCAAGTAGCGGGATGTAGTAGCTTACGTTAAGCCGCTCATCCTCGCAAAACTTGCAGGTTTTCTTCTCGACCTCGCTTATTGGGACCTGTTGAAAGGCCTCCTCAGGTCGCACTTGCGGATTCGGGTTCAACAGGCCATGTCGTCCTTCGAAAATCAAGTACCTCTCCGACCAGGCTGTGACCTTGTTCGCAAGGTTGACCATCTTCAACCCGCGGAAGCCAAAGTAGAGATGTCCTTTGAAGATATTCGACTCGGAGTCTGGGATAGCCCGCACCGAGAATATCTTCCTGAAAAGGTCCATAGAGAAGCGGACTCTCTCAGACCGCAGGTAGGAGATGAAGCTGCAAATCCCGGCCATCGAGTTAGGAGAAATTTGGCCGGGTACAACTCCATAATGGTCAAAGACCATGGCGAGCTAAATCGAAATAGGGAACTTGAAGCCACAATCGAAATGGTCGATTGGGATCGCGATTTGGTTTGGCCCAGAAGAGTTCATCCGCTCATCACGGAGCGGAAGCCGCGCGAGCAGCGGATTGTCAGTCATATGCTTCTCAATGAATTCGTCCAATTCGGCCTTTGTCAAATGACACTCATCGAGGTCTGCTGAGTGAAAGGCCACAACGGCTTCAGAGCGGGTAGCAGAGGTTTTCGCAGGTCGCTTCGGCTGGCGCTTTGCTCCCATCTTGAAATTTTGGTAAGAAGACTTTCTGAAGGGCGCTACTTATAGGAACGGCTGATCTGCATTTAGCAAGGGTCAAATCGCGGCTAGACCAATCAACCCGCACGGGTGCATCACCACAAAAGACAACCACAATGACATAAGTATAATTCACAGGCGAATTAAAAAAGCGCAGAAACAAACCGATCGGTTTATATAAAGTAATCAGCATGCATCAATCAGCACACAACAAGAATGCAAAAAAAATTTCGAATACTTAGACCGAGCGGACTGGAAGACAGACCGAATATTATGAAATCAAGTTCAAACAGTTGTCCAAAGGACCGAATAGAAATATTATTACAAATTGATGTCTTAAAACCACTCATCATTGGCGGGTATCACTCGGTTCATCCTCCCTGTGAAGTCACGCGACATGATCGCCGATCTGAAGGATAGTCCCTTGCATTTGATTCATGCTGTGATTAAGGCGGTTGATCATGCTATGAAGCCGCACGACATCTCTCTCTACTCGCGCCGCTGGGATCACGCGAGTAGGTAAGGCCGCTGCGGGCTCATGAACACTAGCAATTGGGTGGATCGTCCCAGCTACAGG
The DNA here is from genome assembly GCA_033032865.1 of Dactylorhiza incarnata. NCBI lineage: Eukaryota > Viridiplantae > Streptophyta > Magnoliopsida > Asparagales > Orchidaceae > Dactylorhiza > Dactylorhiza incarnata. The sequence goes on from JAWHQI010000015.1 coordinate 13,988,564, forward strand.
AAGAGACGAGCTCGTCCCTGCATCCAGGCGGCGTGACCCACGCCGACCTTCGTCAACCGCATTAATAGGACGCCGGCTTCCGCCGGCTTCCCTTGTCAATTGAAGGTATCTGTCCCTATAATAGGTGCAGTCCTCTTCGAGCTTGTGGATTTCTTTCTTTCCGCGGTCAACCCGGGCAGTCAGGGCAGCCACCTGGTCTTGTTGCGCCTTTTCCTTCTCTCGGCGCTCTCTCCGCTCGGCCTCTAGCGCTGTTCGTTTCGGTTTCCAACTCAGCCCGGAGAGCAGCTTTTTCATCTTGGGCGGCCTTCTCCCTCTCCTCTATATCCCTCAACTGTTTCGTAAGGGTTTCGAAGTTCCTTTGAAGCCGGGACACCTCGTCCTCCATCCGGGTATCCGGCAACGAAGAATGTAGTAGGGGTGGATCGAGAGGGGGAAGATAGGTCACCAGTTCGCCCGGCTTCGGAATAGAGTCACGATCATCAGCAATAAGAAAAAATAGTCCAAGAGTGTTCAAAAGGAGATCGCTCTCTTCGAATCTTCCTCGCTTACAAGCCGCAGCGGTTTGGGTTGAATTCAGGCGGACAGGTCGACTTGCTTGCTCGGTATCAAACTTTCGGCGTTGTTCTCTCCACGATCTCTCGCTTTGCCTCCGCTTAGCAGCAGAAAATTGAGCAGCGGAGGGAAAGAAGCTGGGCGACGGGTTCAACAACGAAGTTCGCGACTTGTTTCGAGGCCGCGGATTAAAAAAACGAACTGGGTGGTAATCCGCTCCCTTTTTACCTTGCAGCAGAAGATTGGGTGGCGGCGGGGGCGGCCTGGTAAGCTGATCCCTTACTCTCTCCGCCTTCACCTGCATAAGTCGGAGACCGGTCATCACAGTATCTTCGGGAGCCGGTACGGTTTTCTCGATTCTGGTCGCAACCTCAGGGAGGATGGTCTGCTTAGTGCTAGTCGCAACCTTAGGGAGGACGGCCTCCTTAGTGCTGGTCGCATCCTCAGAGAGGGCGGCTCCTTTCTCTCCTGGCGGGTTGGCAGCCTGCAGTTCAGAAGAAGTTCTCAGCTGATCATGCTTCTGAAAAGAATCAAAATCCCTGAGGAGGTCACTTACGGAAATGCTGTGAGCGTCGACGGGAGTCTGGTCGTTCGACTGGGGGGAGGGAGTAATCAAGCCCTCCGAGACTTCATTCTTGCGCGACTTGCCTTGCAGGCTGTCCGCTCTCGGTTTCCCGGACGCTGCCTTGTTCTTGGATTTTAGCCTCTTCATCTTCTTCAGAAGCCTGTCCGCCGCGGACTCCTCTTTCTTCCTCTTTTTTGACTTCAGGGCGGTTGGTTTTTCCGGACTATCCTCGATGTTAACTACTGGGGCTTGCTGGTCGCTCGGCTTGGGGGAGTCAACTGCCTCTCCCCCTTCGTCTCTTATTTTTAGATTGAAAACACCGGATGGGGTGACCTCCACTTTGAAGGACTCATCCCCATCGCCCTTCGGGATAATGGTCTCCGAGTCTGCCTTATCCGACGGAGGAGGCAGGTTGTTTCCTTTGTCAGAAAAGGCTGGGGGATCAGCTGGAAACAGGTCGACCGGCTTACTCGCCTCCTTTTTAGTCGATAAGTCGACTGTCAGCTCGGTAAGCAGGTCGGTTGGCTTACTCGCCTCCTTTTTAGTCGATAAGTCGACTGTCAGCTCGGTAAGCAGGTCGGTTGGCTTACTCGCCTCCTCTTTAGTCGATAAATCGGCCGTCAGCTCGGGAAGCCGGTCGGTTGGCTTACTTGTAGAAGCGATCGTTACTGTATTATTAGGCCGCGTCGTCTTCTTCTTCTTTTTCCTATCCTTCGAACGGTCTCTCTCGCGGTTTCTTCCGGGCTTCTCAAGAACTTCGAGCTGGGCCATTAGATCCACCATCTTTTTCGGACTGTTCAGCCTAAAAGTCCTAACCGCAAGAGGCGAATGTGACTCGTGATAGCAATGGAGTTATGCCAGAATAAGAGCTCCTAGAACATTTATAACCCACATGGTGAAATCGGCGCGGTCTCCGGCTAGAACTGATATTTTTGAAATCTTCTCGGAAATTTGAAAATATGCGGGGATTATGTTTACCCAGAAGACCGCTTCCAATAGAATGATTCGCAGACCAGACGGTTGGAAGATACAAGTCGACCGGCTCAGGTTTTGTGAGGTCCATCAACATCAACTAGCACAGGCCGGGCGGTCTGGCATAATTCAGATCGCCTCCAAGTACTAAAGATAATCCAGGCCCAAGTCCAACAGGTCAAGTCGCGGTCTCAAGTCGGCGACCATGCGGATTGTAACATAGAGACAAGCCAAGGTTCGAGATCAAAGAACAAGCCGCGGTCTCAAGATGGAGACCGCTCGGATTGCATCGTCACCTTGGTCGCTCCATCCTCAGCCTCTGGTCAGACAGGTCGGAAGGGCAAGCCGCCAAGCCGCGCGACTTCTTTCTTTCCTTCTTTGTGTATCCCGTCACCGCCTGCCCGTTTCTCCTGTACCCGGGCAGGCGGTTATTTTATCCCTGCCCATTCGGCAGGCCCCCAAGCCTATAAATAGGGTGCGGCACTGTTCCCAAGACACACACACTCAAATCCAGGAGCTCGCTTGTTTGAGCTGCGGTCTCGAGTTTCCCGTCTTGCGGACTGTCTGACCGGCCGGCTTCTCTTTTCCTGCACTTGTAACTGCTGTAACCGCCTCATTTTAATCAAAGGAAAGCCCGTCACAGGAGTGGCATTCACCGTGACGGGTGAAGTCTGGCCTTGACCGCTGCTAGCGGTCTCATTTTTCCCACCTAAAAAGTAACTGGCAACCCGCAGCCTCCGATTTCCTTTGGAGGTGCGATTTCGGACTCAACAGTCATGGTTAGCGATAATGCAGTTTTCTCTTTGGCTCGTTTCAGCTTTCAATAAAGATCAGACCGCGATGGTTAGGTGGTTTGCCTTTGTCGGTTTGTTTTTCTGTTCAGTTTTTCAGCGGCTTGTTCGCTTTTAGAAGCGGCCAAGTGATTGCGGTCAGGCGGCCTTGCTTGGGCGAATAGAGTGAGCATTGGAAAAATGGGTAGTCTGCGTGTTGAGTTGCGGGTTGTTGATTTCGCGGTTAGTCGTACGGTCAGCTTGGCGACTTGGCGGTTTGCGCAGACAACTTTGTTTGCCAGGCAATTTGGCGGGTTCAGTTTGTAACCGCCAGCTTCTTGTAGTTTGTTTCTTTCTCCTTATTTGGTGTACTGTTAAATCATGTCTCACATGTATACCTCGCAATGTACAGAAGATAGTTAATACAAGATTTTTCTTGTTCCTTCATTGTTTCTGGTGCTTGGTATGGTTGAAGTGTTCCTGCGACCTAGTTCCCGTTTCCCTCTTATTAGAAATTTTAATTGAGCGACTGCTTTGGATTGAAGAAATTGACTGAGAATCGAGGATTTCAACATGGATCGCTGGAGACACGACAACAATGGCAGGCCGGAGGAATACCAGACGACAAGCCCCATTAGAGTTCGATTTCTCCTCCCCTCCCCTTATACTAGATTCATAGATCTTTATGTGGAGAAACTGGGCTCAATTGAGCCTAATCCAGTGAGAAGAAAAGGAGAATATAAATGGAATTTGGATCATTGGGTTCACAGGAAACAACCACCTCCGACAACCAAACCACCATCAGTCGATAGCCGCCACCTCAACGGAGGTGGTTATGGTGGCGGTGGCCGGCCAGGGAGGTGGCTCAGTCGCTGGGAAATGGGCATGTAGGTCCGCCCAGGTCGGGTAGATTGCAACCATTTGCTGCTTGGGGAAGACAAATAGATACCGTCCGATCCCACCTGATCAGATATCTGCAGACCCAAATGATGTTAATTAAATGTGTTATTTTTCTGTCACATATAATGAAGTATATTGAGGAATTTATTCGAGGCCTTTAGAGGCCCCAAAATAAAATGTGCTATGAAGGAAAAATGTAGCCTAGGCTCTTAACTAAATTTAGAAATTTGTTTGGGGGCATTTGGATCAGTAATGATCCCTGGGCACCCATTTTGGTGGGACATTTCCTTAGGGTGACCTAGTCACATTTTCTTTAATTCTCATTGATTGGGACCTCATCATGAGCTGAAATTTTGGCTATGGTTGAGATATACTTAGAGACAACCCATGACCAATTTCACAATTTTTGGACAAAACTTTTCTAAAATTTTGTTCAGCATTTCATTTTCCATCTGTGGCATAGATCTAGAGTTATATTATGTAACACCCGTCCTGTTACATAGATTATATCAGTAGGTCCGGCCGGGACCCCATGCCATATTAAACGAACAGAAGAGCGCGTTACGTAATTAGTTTTTAACAGTTAAGAACATAACTATCTCAGCAAACAGAGTCGTACAACGGAAGCATTTATTTTATTTAGTAAACCAGATTACAAAACTTGTCCACTTTATAACTAGGAATGAAAGTACAAACAAGGTTTGATTATTACAATGTTTACATCTACTAGGTGGCTTACAAACATCGACATGCAGGCCGGCCACACGTGCAAACAGTAAACATAATAACTTGGCCTTCGAGGGCTAGCTCAGCACAACAGCAGGGACTTCAACCCACTATTTCTCGCTAGTCTCGCCAGGACCTGTAGAAACAAATCCACCAAATGGTGGGAAATGAAGTAACCGGTCAGCTTTAGCTGACCAAGAATATAACGACCCCGCCCCATGCTCAGGACGGCGGTGCTCCTTCCCTGCAAGCAAGCAATAACAGTATATATATTTAACAGGTGCGTCTAAGCACCGCATAGAAACATTCAGCACACGATGATGTCAAGTCACACGCCTTGTGCACTCACAACACGACATCCACAAGTCCTTTTTCAACATGGATGTACATTATGAGCTAGATGGTAGGATTCAACTATGCCTACCCCGGGTTTGGTTCAGCTTATGCCCGTGCTCATAAACGTCAGGATTCAACTAAGCCTGACACGGGTTTGGCTTCCCCTTGTGCCCATCAACCTTTAACCACACTGGGTCATCTCTTCAGCCTCATGGGCCATTTTCAAGTGCCCTAAGCAATCTCACGGATCATTGGTAGTAGCGCCGGCATTAGCGCTAGCGCCGGGCGTTAGCCAACAGAACACATTTCTGTTAGCCCTTTTGGGGTATTTCCCGAGGGTAACCTCCAGGACTCACTGCAGCACAACACAACACACATAACCCGAAAACATACGCGGAGTCTTCTCCGGAATGCAATATCACATATCAACATCACCAATCCAGACCAACCTGTCCGGTTAGGCTTCACACAGTATGCCTACGTCCGTACTATCATTCCGGATTCTATATGCAATTTCTACGGGGATAACATCGACCCGTTGGCAGAAATCTATCCACTAATTAGTGGAAATCTGCCTAATACTATGCAAATCAAAGGACGAACGTGTCCAAAGATGAAGGAGGAGAATCGTTACCCTCGACGCTTGTTTCGGTGCCATAATTCTGAGAGGAACTCGGCTGGACACTTTTGAAACAACTACTTTTCCACTAGATCAACAATGGCAAACACGCAAGCAATCTCCCCCACGAATTTGCTCTCAACACAAGCAAAAGGCTAGCCCAAAAAGAACTCCTTCCTTCAGAAATCTCAAGTTCTCTGCCTTTGGAACGAGCTTGGAATCAGAAAATGAGAAGGGAAACAAAATTTGGCTGCCTTTTATATTTTCTTAGCTAACGCCGGCGTTAGCACCTAACGCCGGGCGTTAGCCCTTAAAGCGGTGGCTGAGTTTATCCACAGCCGCTTAAGGCTCGATGACGCTCAAAGATCGGCGTTCGATGAACTACTTACAGCCTCCGTTCGACGAACGGCTGGATGCGTTTGACGAATGGAGAGAAAACTGCGTTCGACAAACGGCTGACTGCGTTCGACGAACGGCGAGAAAACTGCGTTCGACGAACAACGAGAAAATTGCGTTCGACGAATCGCTGACTGCGTTCGACGAAGGGAGCGTTAGCCTTAACGTTGGCGTTAGTCTTCACCCTTTTGATTTCCCGAGAATGCAATTCTCTTGCTTTGATTTCTCGAGAAATTGCCGACACTAAGTCCTAGGCTAACGCCTGGCGTTAGCCCTAACGCTGGCGTTAGCTTTAAAACCACAACTTGCTGATTTCAGTGCACTGGAGCTTGTGGTGTTACAAATCTCCCCTCCTTTAAGAAATTTCGTCCCGAAATTTGAACAGTGCAAAGGAATAAGAGATACAAAACATAACTTGTACCTCAACGGAACAATTCGGGGAACTCATCCCGCATGGTTTGCTCCCGCTCCCATGAAATCTCCTCACGACCACAGTTGTTCCAGCGGATTTTGACCATTCAGATCACTTTATTACGCAATTGCCTGACATCAGTGTCTTCGATGCAAATAGGCGAGACCAACGTCTTTAGCTCATCATCGACCGACACCCGATTCTTTACCAGGACCTGGCTAGGCTTTGACACAACTTTTCACAGCACAGAGATGTGAAACACATCATGTAGTCCGCTCAACTCTGTCGAAAGAGCGAGCCGATAGGCAGCTTCACCAACACGCTCCAGAATCTCAAACGGTCCAAGGTACCTCGGACTCAGCTTTTTCAAGCGCCGAATCCTGGACACAGCCTTGAAACGTTTGATCTTTAGGTAAACCCAGTCGCCCACGATGAACTCGACGTTTCTGTGCTTGGCATTTTAGTATTTCGCCTGCCTAATTTGTGCAATCAACAATCTCTCTCGTATTGTCTGAATAGCCGAATTTGCATCTTCGACTTCTGATATCTAATTTGGTAGGTTTTGAAATTTAGTGAAGGGTTGAGATTTTCTCCAAAACTATATCCGATAAAGGCAAGTGTACCTTATCGTCTATAGTATAGGATATTAAGAAATACCAAGGTCGTATTCCACGGGGCGCGTTGATTACTTCTACTTTGAGGAAAGTCGCTATTATCTTATCTAATGATATTTTGGGGTTTTGGTACTTAGCTAAAAAAAGAGAAATTGCAAGCTAAATTAAGGGTTTAGATGATTATAAAAGAGGCTAGTACTCAATCAAAAGTCACCTTGGAGTGAGAAAAGACAAGTGAAAAGAGATTAAATCTAATTCCGTTTAAATTGAACTACTTGACCGTGGAGGTTCCCGAAGCTCGAACATGCCTCTCTCGAGGTTAATGCCCAACTAAGTTTAGGAAAAATCAACCGGACTCTCGTCCTATAATCGATTACCTAAAACTTGCTTTACGAAGTGAACCCCGCTATTGGATTTGACTCCAATCCGGGAGATTTACGTCATCCTCTCTCGAGGGGTGCGTGCAACTCTCTTTACCCTTGAGTGATCGATTCATACTTTGATCCTCTCGGCTAACTAAGTATGAAAACATAAGCAAAAACCATATATCGAAAATATGGCCTCACTAATTAAAAATCAAGGGTAATTCAAGTGTTTATAAAAACGGAAAAAGAAAACTTTAGAAAATCATAACTTGTCTAACTCATCCTCGGATCATTTTGATCGAGTACTAATGAGGATTAGTTAATCATGGTGGAGGGGAAAGAGGAAGAAAAATAAAAATGCATAATAAGAAAATTTAACTAAGAGACAAAATCAAGAGAGCAAACTAATCTTTATTTAAATGAAAACTATTACAAGTCTTAAGAGAAGAGATTGCAAGCTAGGAAAAACAAAGTTACAAACTTAAACTAGGCTATTGCATTGAAAGGAAGCTAGTACATTGCATGAGAAAAGGAAGAGAGCATGAAAATAAAGACACATGAACATGAACATGAAAGTGGAAGAATACTCAAGATTGGCTCCAACAGCACCTCCCCCACTCCAAAATTCTGAACCCTGGACTCAAGGAGAGCCTCTGAATTTATAGGAAAAATTTTCAAGTTACACGCCCTCGGTCACGGGCGTGTCCAAGGGCGTGTAATCACTGTAACATTGGATCCGGCAGCGGCGTGGGCTTTCTGGACGGCGCGGCGAAAAGTGACATGTCACGGGCGTGACATGTCGGGTCACGACCGTGACTTTGGACGGCTTCATTAAATGCGGTGTGGGCTCGATTTGGCGCGGCGGCAGAGCAGGGATCACGCTGGAAAGTCACGGTCGTGACATGTGGGTCACGGGCGTGACTTAGGTTGACTTCTCGACAGCATCTCCTCGTCTCGACGGCGGCTCCACGTGGAAGATTCTAAGATTACACGCCCCCAGTCACGGGCGTGACTTTGGGTCACGGGTGTGACCTGGGGCGTGACTTGGTGTGGACTGGTTCGAACAGCGCGACATCGATTCTGGACTGATCTTCAGGTTACACGCCCTTGGTCACGGGCGTGACCTGGGGCGTGTCATGCCATTTTTCCCGATTTGTCCCAAAAATCTGCAAATATCGAAATTAAGCTAAGTTAGAATCAAAATTACAAAAAGAACTACTTATAACCTAAATTTGACATAAAATAGAAAATTCATATTAAATATTTACAAGATTTTCTATTAAAAAGTTATAAAAATACTACTTATCAAATACCCCCATACTTGAGGTTTTGCTATTCCAGAGCAAAAGTGTGAGACATTATTTATAAGACATCCTTAAAAAATTTTTAATTTAAAACTAAAATTTCATTTAACCAAAAGTTAAGTTAAGAGTAAATTCAAGGGGGAGTTAAGTCCTAAATTATGATGATGATTTGAAAAGAGGGAAAAATGTTTAGGCAATAACTTCTCAAGAAAATTAAGTAGTTTGACACAATTGTAGAAATTATAAAACTAAATTAAATTAAAATTATAAGAACTCTATCTTAAAAGAATCTTAAGGAAAAGTAAATTACTAAATATTGCTCTCTCCATAATTTTCAACTAAAACTAGAACAATGATAATTGGCTAAGGGGGATTTCATAAAATTTGGCATAAGAAGAGAAATTTGAATGGAGGAAATGGAATTTATCATGAAATTTCCTTCTTTTTTTTTTCTTACTCTTTTTTTTTCTCTTCTAATAAAAACCCAAAATGTATATGGTTTAGGAGTAATGAATTTTATCCTCTTACTCCATGCCATATAATCTTTTCAAATATTTTGGGTGCATATGTTTTAGGGAATAATGAATTTTATCCTCTTATTCCCATGACATATGATCTTTTAATACATTTTTTTTATGCCATCAAAAGGGGTAGGGTAGGGAAAAAAAAATCTAGCTAGCTTTAAATCATATTGAGAGCAAATTCTAGTAAATTTAAAATTCCTAAGATCTAAGAAGTTAGAAGAAAATATAATTAAAATCTAAAGAGGTTTAGGAAATTTACTACAAAATGAAGCCATTTAAAAATAAAAAGAGAAGTCATGCTAACAAAATTCTCTAATCAATTTAAAATCATAAGATGATTCTTAAATCAAAATTACCTCAAATTTAAAATTAACAAACTATGATAAGCAAAATTTCAGCCAATTAAAAACTTAAACATGCTTATAAACATTCTCAACTAGATTTCTAAGAAATCACAAAAACAACAAGAAGGAGGGAAATAAGAATTTTTTGGAATTTTTGATACTATCTTTTTTTTTGAATTTTTGATATTATCTTTTTTTTTTAATTTTTCTCATTAAAAACTATTTACAAAGAAAGGAAACTAGCTTTAAAACTTAACAATTTTTTTACAAGTCTTGGACTTCCCAAGGGCTACCCGGTGAAGGGTTCACAAGGTACTAGGAGGTGTGATGAGATAAAATCCCAAACGTCCCTTTCCAAGATTTAAATTTTTCTGTTTTTTTTTTTTTTTTTTGAGTTTTTGGGTTTTACAAGTGCTAAAATAGAAGAAAACATAAGAATATATATATTTTTTTTGTTTTGAAAATTTTCTGATTTAACAACTATTTACAAAAAAGCTATTTACACTCCCATACTTAAAGTTAAACATTGTCCCCAATGTTTAAAACTAAGTATGAAGTAAAAGAAAAAAAAAGAAGTGCAAAACAAAATAAAAAGGAAATGCATGATAAAAGAGAAGGAAGAAAGAGAAGGGGCTTCCCTGATTTTTGAAGTTTGCGCGGGGAAGCGACGATTACCTACAAAATATATTAAAGAACAAGAGAAGACAATAAAAAGATAACTTTGGGGTGCCTCCCAAAAGCGCTTTGTTTAAGGTCGCGTAGCTTGACCCACTTGCCGATCATGTTATATTATGAAGAAATATCGCATCACTCTTGTCATTTGGTAAGTCTCCCGGAAGATACAATTTAAGGCGGTGCTCGTTAACTTTGAAGGAACCTTTTTCCGGGTGGGAAATTAGAATTGTCCCATAGGACCAAACCTCTTTAACAATAAAAGGTACGGACCATCGAGATTTCAGCTTTCCCGGAAAAAGGCGAAGACGAGAATTATAAAGGAGGACGAGGTCGCCCGGCGAAAAAGTTTTTGGAAATTTTATATGTTTGTCGTGATAAAACTTTGTTCGCTCCTTATATAATTTGTTACTCTCATACGCATTCGCTCTCCACTCATCTAATTCGTTCATTTGAAATTTTCTTTGTTCGCCCGCTAAAGTAGAATCAAGATTTAAAAATTTAAGCGCCCAAAATGCGCGGTGTTCTAATTCGACCGGAAGGTGGCAAGCCTTGCCATAGACCATTTGATATGGTGTACAACCGATAGCGGTCTTGAACGCCGTTCGATAGGCCCATAGCGCGTCATCGAGCTTTATTGCCCAATCCTTCCGATTAATAGAAACTATTTTTTCTAAGATTCGTTTTAATTCTCGATTAACGACTTCAACTTGGCCGCTCATTTGTGGGTGATATGCAGTGGATAATTTGTGGGTGACACCATATTTTGCTAAGATTTTTGTGAATTGAGTATTGCAGAAATGGGTGCCCCGATCACTCACAATAGCGCGCGGAGTGCCAAATCGAGAGAATAATTTTTTTAAAAAGTTAACGACGGCTCGCGCATCGTTGGTGGGGAGAGCTTGCGCTTCCGCCCACCTCGACACGTAGTCGACCGCTACTAGAATATACTTATTTGAAAACGAAGGAGGGAGAGGACCAACGAAATCAATGCCCCAAAGATCGAAAAATTCGCATTCTAAGAAAATATTTTGGGGCATCTCATCCCGGCGAGAGATGTTGCCCGACCGCTGGCAGCTGTCGCAAGTACTCACAAGGGTGTGAGCATCTTTGAAGAGCGAGGGCCAATAAAAGCCCGCCTCCAGCGCCTTCCTCGCGGTTCGGTTTGAATGTTAATGGCCACCGGATGGTCCCTCGTGACAATGTCGTAAAATTTTAAGACCCTCCTCACTCGAGACGCATCGTCTCACCACTTGGTCTGCGCATACACGGAATAAAAAGGGGTCCTCCCAAAAGTAATTTTTTAAATCAGAAAAGAATTTCTTCTTTTGCTGACTCGAGAATTCTTTCGGCAGGACCCGGGCTACTAAATAGTTAGCCAGATCTACAAACCAGGGGATAGACGATGAATTAATATTTTCGAGAGCGAGGAGGCGCTCTTCGGGAAATTTATCATCGATGTCAGATTCTATCAATACTTCCGAGGAGGGATTTTCTAAACGAGAAAGGTGATCGGCCGCCAAGTTTTCGGCTCCTCTTTTGTCCCGGATCTCTAAGTCAAACTCCTGCAAGAGGAGGATCCATCGCAAAAGACGAGGCTTGGCGTCTGATTTGCTTAAAAGATACCTAAGTGCGGAGTGATCCGTGAAGACGATAACTTTCGAGAGGGTGATATATGACCTAAACTTATCGAAGGCAAAAACGATCGCTAGAAGCTCTTTTTCGATAGTGGTGTAATTCGCTTGTGCCGACGTGAGTGTTTTGCTCGCATAATAAATAGGGTGGAAATACTTACTCACCCGTTGGCCTAAAACGGCACCAACCGCAATGTCACTCGCGTCGCACATGATTTCAAAAGGGAGCGACCAATCCGGCGCGACTAGAATCGGGGAGTTTATAAGTTTTTCTTTAATAAGTTTAAAAGCCAAATGGCATTCATTGCTAAAAATAAATGAGGATTCCTTTTCAAGAAGATGGGTTAACGGCTTTGTGATTTTGGAAAAATTTTGTATAAAGCGCCGATAGAACCCTGCGTGCCCTAGGAAACTACAAATAACTTTTACGTTTGTTGGAGGGGGGAGCTTTTCAATCACTTCAATCTTGGCCCTATCGACCTCGATCCCCATGCCCGAAATTTATGACCAAGGACTAATCCTTCCTTGACCATAAAATGGCATTTCTCCCAATTAAGTGCTAAATTCGTTTCCTCGCATCGCTGCAACACACGCTCAAGATTTTTTAAACAATTTTTAAATGAGTTTCCGAATACGGAAAAGTCGTCCATAAACACTTCCATTACCTCCTCTACTAACTCGTCAAATATCGCCAGCATACATCTTTGAAATGTAGCTGGCGCGTTACAAAGACCAAATGTCATCCTTCGATAAGCGAAGGTGCCAAAGGGACAAGTGAAAGTGGTTTTCTCTTGGTCGTCGGGCGAAATTGGGATTTGAAAATATCCCGACAAACCATCGAGAAAACAGTAGTAGGAGTGACCTGAAAGGCGCTCTAAGATTTGATCAATAAACGGTAGAGGGAAGTGATCCTTACGGGTGGCATAATTTAGTTTTTGGTAATCGATGCACATCCGCCAACCCGTAACAGTACGGGTTGGGATCAACTCGTTATTCTTGTTAGCTACTACCGTAACGCCACCTTTCTTCGGTACGACTTGTACTGGGCTAACCCAAGTACTATCCGATATCGGGTAGATAATTCCCGTGTCCAATAGTTTGATCACTTCGGCCTTAACAACTTCTTTCATGTTAGGGTTTAGCCACCGTTGAGGCTGGACCGAATTTCAGGAATTATCTTCGAGAAAGATTTTATGAGTGCAGAAGGAAGGGTTTATACCCTTAATATCCGAAATTTGCCACGCAATTGCGTGGCGGTGCTTTCTTAAGACAATAGCTAACTCAGAAATTTCCGAGTTGCTAAGTTCGGATGAAATGATGACGGGTAGCTTCGACTCTTTTTCTAAAAATAAATACTTAAGGTGAGGGGGAAGTTGCTTTAGTTCTAAAACGGGTGGTTCTTCATAAGAAGTTTTGATTTTCAATTTTTCTAAAAATAGTGGTTCGGGTGGTGTGAAACGAGTGACTTCTTCTTCTTCCAGACAAAAGAGTTCGGCGAGCTCGGACTTGTGACTCGAGGTGGAGACTAACTCGGGAGGTGAATCGAATTCCCAACACTCTTCCAGGTAAAAACATGAATCGTCATTTTCTAATGTGTTCCGCATCGAGGAATTTATGCCGAAAGAAACTTCATCATCTCCAACCCGAAGGAGGAGCTTTCCGTTACTTACGTCAATAATGGCGCGGGAGGTGGCAAGGAAGGGGCGGCCGAGTATGAGGGGTACTTCGGCATCCTCTTCGATGTCAAGAATGACAAAGTCCACCGGGAAGATGAACTTGTCGACCTTGACGAGCACGTCCTCCACTATTCCTACCGGATATTTTAAAGAGCGATCCGCTAATTGAATACTCATTCGAGTGGGGCTTGGATTGATACTTGCTCCCAGATTCGCTAAAGCGTGTTTTACTAACGAATTGCCAAATAAACACGGGATGGAGAACCGTCCCGGATCATTCACTTTTCTAGGCAATTTGTTGAGTACAACCGCGGAGCATTCTGCGTTCAAAGAAATATGCGAAATATCTTCTAATTTTTTCTTATTGGAGAGCAACTCCTTAAGATATTTCGCATATTTAGGCATTTGAGAGATAGCCTCGCAGAAGGGTACATTAATATGAATTTGCTTTAAAATATCTAAAAACTTTTTATAATTCTTTTCGGCGCTCTCGCTTTTAAACTTAGATGGATACGGAATATTTGAAGTAGAAGCGCGCGAAGCTAATGTAGAAGGTAAATTCGAAGATAAAATAGGAGGAGGAGGAGGGGAGGAAGTTACCATGGGTTCGTCCTGTTTTGAAACCACCTCCTTCCCGCTTCGGAGTGTAATCGCATTTGCACTCTCCTTTGGGTTTGGCTCCGTGTTTCCCGGAAGGGCTCCTTGCTGGCGCTCAGAGATTATCTTTTCTAGCAGGCCCACTTGGTTCTCCAAATTTTTGATCGATCCGGTGAGGTTCCGGATGTTCGCTTCATTTGTAGCAACATATTTTGCAAAAACCTCTTCAAGCGGAGAGGGCTTTTGCTGTTGCGGTGGAAAACCGGGTGGATTAAAATTTGGAGGGGGAGTTAAATTAAGAAGTTGATTTGGAGGTTGATTTAAATTTAAGGGACGCTGAGTATTTCCTTGATTGCTCCATGAGAAATTCGGATGATTCCTATAACCCGCATTATAGGTGTTATTATACGGAGCGTTGTTCGGGTTATAGGAAGGCCGAGGCAGATTTCCCATGTAATCAACTTGCTCTTCAAGTAAAACATTATTAGCCCAAGGAGGAGTGGCGGAGGAAGCAGACATCTCCGTCACTTGCTTTGTTAAGCGCTCAACTTGTAAAGCCAAATTTGCGTTAGCGTCTATTTCAAAAATTCCGGCCGGCTTATTAGGCCGCGCTCGGGGCATGTTCCATTGGTACGCATTTGTGGCCATCTCTTCGAAAAGCTCTTGAGCAGCGATCGGGGTTTTATTATTTAATGTCCCCCCGGCGGCCGCATCAATCATTTGCCTCGTTTGGAGATTTAAGCCATTATAAAATATTTGCACTTGTTGCCAAGTGGCAAGTGCGTGGTGAGGGCATCGACGCAAAAGCTCCTTGAAGCGCTCCCATGTGTCATAGAGAGTCTCCGAGTCGATTTGCATGAACGACGCAATATCCGTGCGCAATTTAGCGGTCTTTGAAGGCGGGAAATATTTATTAAGAAATTTTTCCGCCATTTCGGCCCATGTAGTGATGGATCCCCTAGGTAGGGAGCCCAGCCACAGCTTGGCCTTAGACCGCAAAGAGAAAGGAAAAAGACGTAATCGAATGGCGTCATCGGTGATGCCATTGATCTTAAAAGTGTCGCAAATTTCAAGAAAGTAAGAGATATGTGAATTTGGATCCTCGTCCGGTTTACCATCAACGGTCACCGATTGTTGCACCATTTGTATGATGCTGGACTTGATCTCAAAATTATTGTTCGCCACCGTGGGGCGAACAATACTCGATTGTGTGCCTTCCAAATTCGGCCGCGCATAATAGGACATGGTCCGTTGCGCGTCCTCATTAGGATTTGGCTCGTTAAGATTAGGAGGATTAAGATTATGATCCATATTTGCTGCGTTAGTGTCCCCGATTGACTCTTCAGATTCTACTTGATTTCCTTGATCACGAGAACGGCGGTGCCTCAAAAGGGTTCGCTCGATTTTCGGATCAAAAGGAAGAATCGAAGTGCTACCACGGGTCATACACTAAAAAGAGAAGGAAGGAAGAATAAAAAGAGAGAATATATATATTTTTTTGTTCTTTTAGGCGGATTAAGTTAGTCTTGGACTTCCCAAGGGCTACCCGGTGAAGGGTTCGCAAGGTACTAGGAGGTGTGATGGGATAAAATCCCAAACGTCCCTTTCCAAGATTTAAATTTCACCCTTAAGATTTTCAAAAATAGAAAAACTAAAATAAAAACAACATGATAAAATTAATAGCTATCCTTGTTTCAAAATATCTACGCAAAAGTCCCCGGCAATGGCGCCAAAAACTTGATATCTAATTTGGTAGGTTTTGAAATTTAGTGAAGGGTTGAGATTTTCTCCAAAACTATATCCGATAAAGGCAAGTGTACCTTATCGTCTATAGTATAGGATATTAAGAAATACCAAGGTCGTATTCCACGGGGCGCGTTGATTACTTCTACTTTGAGGAAAGTCGCTATTATCTTATCTAATGATATTTTGGGGTTTTGGTACTTAGCTAAAAAAAGAGAAATTGCAAGCTAAATTAAGGGTTTAGATGATGATAAAAGAGGCTAGTACTCAATCAAAAGTCACCTTGGAGTGAGAAAAGACAAGTGAAAAGAGATTAAATCTAATTCCGTTTAAATTGAACTACTTGACCGTGGAGGTTCCCGAAGCTCGAACATGCCTCTCTCGAGGTTAATGCCCAACTAAGTTTAGGAAAAATCAACCGGACTCTCGTCCTATAATCGATTACCTAAAACTTGCTTTACGAAGTGAACCCCGCTATTGGATTTGACTCCAATCCGGGAGATTTACGTCATCCTCTCTCGAGGGGTGCGTGCAACTCTCTTTACCCTTGAGTGATTGATTCATACTTTGAGCCTCTCGGCTAACTAAGTATGAAAACATAAGCAAAAACCATATATCGAAAATATGGCCTCACTAATTAAAAATCAAGGGTAATTCAAGTGTTTATAAAAACGGAAAAAGAAAACTTTAGAAAATCATAACTTGTCTAACTCATCCTCGGATCATTTTGATCGAGTACTAATGAGGATTAGTTAATCATGGTGGAGGGGAAAGAGGAAGAAAAATAAAAATGCATAATAAGAAAATTTAACTAAGTAAGAGACAAAATCAAGAGAGCAAACTAATCTTTATTTAAATGAAAACTATTACAAGTCTTAAGAGAAGAGATTGCAAGCTAGGAAAAACAAAGTTACAAACTTAAACTAGGCTATTGCATTGAAAGGAAGCTAGTACATTGCATGAGAAAAGGAAGAGAGCATGAAAATAAAGACACATGAACATGAACATGAAAGTGGAAGAATACTCAAGATTGGCTCCAACAGCACCTCCCCCACTCCAAAATTCTGAACCCTGGACTCAAGGAGAGCCTCTGAATTTATAGGCAAAATTTTCAAGTTACACGCCCTCGGTCACGGGCGTGTCCAAGGGCGTGTAATCACTGTAACATTGGATCCGGCAGCGGCGTGGGCTTTCTGGACAGCGCGGCGAAAAGTGACATGTCACGGGCGTGACATGTCGGGTCACGGCCGTGACTTTGGATGGCTTCATTAAATGCGGTGTGGGCTCGATTCGGCGCGGCGGCAGAGCAGGGATCACGCTGGAAAGTCACGGCCGTGACATGTGGGTCACGGGCGTGACTTAGGTTGACTTCTCGACAGCATCTCCTCGTCTCGACGGCGGCTCCACGTGGAAGATTCTAAGATTACACGCCCCCAGTCACGGGCGTGACTTTGGTTCACGGGCGTGACCTGGGGCGTGACTTGGTGTGGACTGGTTCGAACAGCGCGGCATCAATTCTGGACTGATCTTCAGGTTACACGCCCTTGGTCACGGGCGTGACCTGGGGCGTGTCATGCCATTTTTCCCGATTTGTCCCAAAAATCTACAAATATCGAAATTAAGCTAAGTTAGAATCAAAATTACAAAAAGAACTACTTATAACCTAAATTTGACATAAAATAGAAAATTCATATTAAATATTTACAAGATTTTCTATTAAAAAGTTATAAAAATACTACTTATCAACTTCTTTCCGCTTAAACAGCATCGTCTCACCTGTCTCTGCCCAAGCTAAGGGAGTGCGGCAAGCTCTACCATAGAGGGCCTCAAAGGGTGCCATCTTTATACTTGCCTGGTTGCTGTTATTATAAGCGAACTCGATCATGAAAAGACGATTTTCCAAATTCTTACCGAAATCCAGGGCCCACATACGGAGCATGTCCTCCAGAGTTCTGTTCGTACGTTCAGTCTGTCCATCCGTTTGAGGGTGGAAGGCAGTACTAAACTTCAACTTTGTACCCAACAGCTGGTGGACTAGCCTCCAATCATTTGAAGTAAAGCGTCCATCTCGGCCACTGACGATGCTACGGGGCACACCGTGCAATCGTACAATGCTATCAACATATAGCTTTGCCAACCTTTCAACTGAATCGTCCCTTCGGTTTGGAATAAAGTGGGCTACCTTCATCAAGCGATCCACAATCACCCATACGACATCATTCCCACTCTGAGATCTCGACAAACCGTGCACGAAATCCATAGAAATATCGTCAAATTACCATTCCGGTACTGGCAACGACTTCAGGAACCCACCAGGTTTCTGACATTCTGCCTTTACAAGTGCGCAAGTTTTGCATTTTGCCACGTACAAGGCGATGTCTTTTCTTCAGACCTGGCCACCAAAATAGCTTTTTCATGTCTTGGTACATCTTTGTGCTTTGCGGGTGAATTGATTACTTTGAAAAATGTGCTTCGTACATCAAATCTTCTCGCAATTTACCCACATTTGGGACGCACAACCGACCATCTTTCCACATCAGACCATCGTCTAACACAAAATCTACAACAGTCCCAACTTCAGACTCTGCCAAATAGCGCTGCATGCTCGAATCAAGCTCCAGGGCCTGTCGTATTCTACCCGCGAAGTCGTATTGCACCTCTGTCCAGTTCAAGCACGCACTCGCACTAGAACTCTTCTCCACACAGGAGATCTCCAAGGCTTCCAAGTCACTGATCAGACGTAGATCATACATCTGAATCCAGTTGGCCTGCGTAGAAGTCCTCCAGCTCAAAGCATCTGCGACGACATTTCCCTTCCCGGGAGTATAGTGTATTTCGAAAGTGTAGTCCCCCAGGAACTCCATCCATCTTCGCTGTCGGATATTGAGTTCTTTCTGATTTAGCAGATATTTTAGTCTCTTATGGTCCGTAAAATATCAACCTTCACACCATATAAGTAGTGCCGCCACAATTTCAGAGCAAAAATCACGCCCGCCAACTCCAAGTCGTGGACCGGATAATTTCGCCCATGCACTTTCAACTGGCGAGAGCCATAAGCAATAACCTGACCATTCTGAAGAAGAACACAGCCTAAGCAGCTCCCTGATGCATCACTGTAGATTTCAAAGCCTTCAGTACGACATGGCGAACATAGAATTGACGTCGTGGTCAGACGACTCTTCAGCTCTTCACAAGCTCGCATGCACTATGGCGGCCAAATGAACTTCTCAACTTTCCTAGTCAATGTCGTGAGAGGCAGAGCTATCTTCGAGAAATTTTCTTTGAAGCGCCTGTCGTAGCCGACAAGTCCTAGGAAACTCCGGACTTCCGCCACTGTAGTCAATACAGGCCACTACCGTATTGCACTTATCTTTGCAGGATCCACTGCAATGCCCTATCCACTGACCACGTGACCTAGGAATGCCATAGAGGACAACCAAAAGTCACACATTGAGAACTTGGCATACAACTGACTTCGCGGCAGGGTATCTAATATAATGCGCAAGTGAATTGCTTATTCTTCTTCTGACTGAGAGTAGACCCGAATATCGTCTATGAAGACAATAACGAATCGGTCGAGATACTCTCAAAATGTGCGATTCATCAGATCCATAAATACTGATGGCGCATTCATCAATCCAAATGGCATCACAGTAAACTCATAGTGCCCGTAGCGGGTACTAAATGCCGTCTTGGGTATATCGCACTCCCGAATATGCAACTGGTAGTAGCCAAACTTCAAATCTAGTTTTGAGTATGCAGTCGAGCCAACTAGCTGATCGAACAAGTCATCAATCTACGGAATCAGATACTTAGTCTTTTCTGTCAACTTGTTCAGTTCGCGATTGTCGATGCATAGACGCAATCTGCCATCCTTCTACTTTACAAAGAGGACCGGTGCACTCCAAGGGGATGAGCTTGGACGTATATAGCCTTGCTCTAACAATTCTTGCAACTGAACCTTTAACTCGGCCATCTCCTTAGGCGCAATTCGGTACGGTGAGCGTGCCACAGGTTTGGCACCTGGCAATAGCTCAATAGTGAAGTCTATCTCTCGTTGAGGTGGAGCCCCCGGAAGATCTTTTGGGAAAACATTCGCAAACTCCGATACGATCGGGACATCACACAAACTGGGCTTTGGCTCAGAAGTCTCCAAGACCGTGAAGAATAACTCTGTGCCTTTTCAAACCGCCTTGACTACTTGGAGAGCAGACATGAACATCTTGCTCAATCCTTACAATCCCATAAACATAGTCTCGTGTTCAGTGTTCTGCCCTATAGTGACCTCCTTCAAGTTGCAATCAATGCATGCACGCTGCTTCGAAAGCCAGTCCATGCCAAAGATTACATGGTACTCGGATATCGGCAACATCGACGCTTCCAAGTCAAACTCATGACTTCCTATCCGCACTTGAACAACACAAACTCTATCTGCATGCATTCGACACCCATTTGGCAGTACTACGTCTAGTCTGTTCTTTGCCACGAACGAAGGCACTCCAACACGCAGTGTGAAGTACTCTGATAAAAAGTAGTGTGAAGCTCCAGTGTCAAATAAAGCTCTCGGTGGACAGTTTTGAATTAGGACAAAACCTAATATGTACAAAAAAGGTATACAGGTAATCACACACAAGTTATAAAAGACAGAATGCCATAAGTACTATATAGCAAATCATACCTGTCACGACATCGCTTTGCTTGATGGCCTCTTGCTGGCCAAGATTATATACCCGCGGTTGAGCTGGAGTGTAGTGGGATGCAGACGATTCCGTTGCCTTCCCTTTCTCCGCCGCATAAGCCGCAGCATCCTTTTTGCCGCCATGACAGTCTCAGGCTATGTGTCTCGGCTTACCACAATTAAAACAAATAATTGGGCCTCGCCCAGTCGACACACCTGCAGCAGAAGAGGAAGCCAGTTCCGAAAACCTGGGCTTCTTTTTGAATCGTCGGGACCCAGACTTTGACGAGCTAGGTACATTAAACTCCGTCGTTGTCACTGCTTAGTCCTTATTTGCTTGAATCCGCTTCAGGTCCTTCTTAAGAGATCTGGCGGTATTGACCAACGTCAGAAAGCCTGGTGTCATCGGGCCTGACAGCAGCACCCGCAGATCATCATGCAGACCTTCATAAAATCGGTTGGTCTTTCTCTCTTCATCGTCAAAGGAAGAGCCCGCATACCTTCCCAACCACGTAAACTCCTGGAGGTACTCATCCACCATCCTTTTACCTTGCGTCAACCTTTGAAACTGGTTTTCCATGTCGATGCGCTGCGCAGAAGGGAGATACCTTGCTAAGAACACTCTCGAGAACTCTTCCATCGAGATGTCCGTCAGAAGCCTACCAGCATACTGATGTCTTTCCAAGCTTTCCCACCACAGTCTAGCCTCTCCATCCAACAGATAGGTAATTAGCGTTACCTTCTGCCGTTCCTCCGTCTCTGTAGCCGTTAGGGTTCGCTTTACACGCGACAGCCAATCCTCAGCTTGCGTTGGCATTTCTACCCCTTCAAATGTGGGAGGATGGAAACTTAGAAATAGTTCAAGTGATGGTTTATCGGCCGTGGCACCTCACCCGGTACTGTTGGTACCTGTCTGTCCACAACGGGTTCAACTGCAACAACCGGGTCCAGGGCCACCACATGTACAGGAGGCTGCGCATTGATCAAGGCGACCACTGCATCAGCAAGCCTTTGTATTGTTTCATCAGAAGGAGGAGGCGTAGGAAACTCATCTGCTGCACTACTCTCGGCAGTGTTCCAGGGTTGGGATTGCCCCGTACCACTTTTAGTCCCCTACAATTATGTCAAAGACAATTTCATGAATAGTAGCACACATAAAGAGCAAGTTAGGAACACACAGGTTCCACAATCATGCAAAAACATACACATAATGCATTCCTAAGTGGACATTCTGGTTATTTAAGTGAGTTAAACGGTGATGCACACACGTGCCCACCACCCCTTAAAAGAATTCGACCATGAATCTGCAAGGAAGGGATCGAGACAGTAAGCTGATATACCAATTTGTAACACCCGCCCTGTATATAGAATATAGCAGTAGGTCCGGCCAGGACCCCACACCATATTAAACGAACAGAAGAGCGTGTTACGTAATTAGTTTTAAACAGTTAAGAACATAACTATCTCAGCAAACAGAGTCATACAACGGAAGCATTTATTTTATCTAGTAAACCAGATTACAAAACTTTTCCCCTTTATAACTAGGAATGAAAGTACAAACAAGGTTTGATTATTACAATGTTTACATCTACTAGGTGGCTTACAAACATCGGCACGCAGGCCGACCACACATGCAAACAGTAAACATAATAACTTGGCCTTCGAGGGCTAGCTCAGCACAACACCAGGGACTTCAGCCCACTATTTCCCGCTAGTCTCGCTAGGACCTATAGAAACAAATCCACCAAATGGTGGGAAAAGAAGTAACCAGTCAGCTTTAGCTGACCCAGAATATAATGACCCCGCCCCATGCTCGGGGCAGCGGTGCTCCTTCCCTGAAAGCAAGCAATAGCAGTATATATATTTCACAGGTGCATCTAAGCACCGCATAGAAACATTCAGCACATGATGACGTCAAGTCACACGCCTTGTGCACTCACGACACGACATCCACAAGTCCTTTTTCAACTTAGATGTACATTATGACCTAGATGGCAGGATTCAACTATGCCTACCCCGGGTTTAGTTCAGCTTGTGCCCGCGCTCATAAACGTCAAGATTCAACTAAGCCTGACATGGGTTTGGCTTCCCCTTGTGCCCGTCAACCTTTAACCACACATGGTCATCTCTTCAGCCTCACGGGCCATTTTCAAGTACCCTAAGCAATCTCACTGATCACTGGCACTAACACCGGCATTAGCGCTAGCGCCGGGCATTAGCCAATAGAACACATTTATGTTAGCCCTTTTGGGTATTTCCTGATGGTAACCTCCAGGACTCCTTGCAGCACAACACAACACACAGAACCCAAAAACATACGCGGAGTCTTCTCCGGAATGCAATATCGCATATCAACATCACCAATCCAGACCAACCTATCCAGATAGGCTTCACACAGTATGCCTACGTCTGTACTATCATTCCAGACTATATATGCAATTTCTACGGGGATAACATCGACCCGTCGGCAGAAATCTATCCACTAATTAGTGGAAATCTGCCCACTACTATGCAAATCAAAGGACGAACATGTACAGAGATGAAGGAGGAGAATCGTTACCCTCGACGCTCATTTCGGTGCCATAGTTCTGAGAGAAACTCGGCTGGACACTTTTGAAACAGCTACTTTTCCACTGGATCAACAATGGCAAACACGCAAGCAATCTCCTCCACAAATTTGCTCTCAACACAAGCAAAAGGCTAGCCCAAAAAGACCTCCTTCCTTCATAAATCCCAAGTTCTCTGCCTTTGGAACGAGCTTGAAATCAAAAAATGAGAAGGGAAACTGAATTTGGCTACCTTTTATATTTTCTTAGCTAATGTCGGCATTAGCACCTAATGCCGGGCGTTAGCCCTTAAAGCGGTGGCTGAGTTTATCCACAACCGCTTAAGGCTTGACGACGCTCGACGATCGGCGTTCGACGAACTCCTTACAGCCTCCGTTCGACGAACGACTGGCTGCGTTCGACGAACGGCGAGAAAACTATGTTCGACGAACGGCTGACTGCGTTCGACGAACGGCGATAAAACTGCGTTTGACGAATAGCGAGAAAACTGCGTTCGACGAACGGCTAACTGCGTTCGACGAACGGAGCGTTAGCCTTAACGCTGGCGTTAATCTTTAGCCTTTTGATTTCCCAAGAATGCAATTCTCTTGCTTTGATTTCTCGAGAAATTGCCGACACTAAGTCCTCGGCTAACACCTGGCGTTAGCCCTAACGCTGGCGTTAGCTTTAAAACCACAACATACTGATTTCAGTGCACTGGAACTTGAGGTGTTACATATTAATCCAAATCCACTCTAATTTTCTCTGCATGGTAGATTAGGTCAAGAATAGTCCATAGTTAAAATTTGAGGCAATTTGGACTTATGCATGTGAGTATTTTCATCATGCAAACATAACCTAGTTTGAGAAATATTACTTTATAACTCAGAGAGTATTTTATGAATATCTCTCAAACTCTTGGGAGAATAGGGTTGAAATTTTTACCATAGGCATATCATGCCTATTAACGCCCTCTGTCCTAAAATGGTAATTTTTGAAAAGCCTTTTCCAATAGTAATTAGAATAATTTGATAAAACATGTATTTATAGTATACATGGTTAGACAACACCAAGTGACCCTAAATTTTGATAGATAGTAGTGTAGGTCACTATTAGCCTCTGGTAAAAATTTGGAACCAATTAGCTTTGTGCATGTGAAGGAATTTCCCCATGCATGTAAAAGGGAAAGTTTCGGTGTGCATATAACACTATAATGTAGGTCAAGATTTACATGGTTAAATCAACTCAACTTGACCCTAATCTTGGGTGGCATGTTAAATAGACCATAAATAGTCACTAGTAAAAATTTGAGGCCATTTGTACTCATGCATGTGAGGGAAATTCACATGCAAGACTTAGGTACCATGGAAAGTTCAGAAGGGTGTATACACAATTCTTATGAAATTCAAAACATGAACTTGATATTAAGAGATATTACATCCCAGTGAAAATCATGAGCTTTGGGGTTAATTTTTCTAGGAAATTAGGGTTTATGTGACTTTATCACCTTGAGCTTAAATGAGTATTTTAGGGTCAAAACTTTCTGAAATGTTATAAAACTAAGAGATTCACTTATAAGGGTGAGATTACACTCTGTGGGTTTTTGCTGGAATTTTTAAAAATATTATAGTCCATTATTTATTAATTATTTAAATTACCCCAATCCACATTATCCCATCTTTATGTAAGTTAATTTATTTAGGGTTGCATAAAATTGGGTAATTAGACTTATAAGGCCTTTTGTACTCGCTGGAATTTTTTAATAAATTTATTGTTTATTATTTATGATACCTCCTTCACAAAGTGGAATTTTAATGTTTTCATTGATTAATTGATAGTGTTTGTACAACCCTGTATTCGCCGAGTGGGCCCCCGAGGCCCAAGATATTTTTAGGCCCAATATTTCCAAAGGGCGCGACCCCGGGAGGAGGAGGGGTGAGCGTTTGGAGGGAGTCGAGTCTGAGGGGCGCATCCCAGGATTATTCCCTTGTGAGGGCGAGCTGGGGAGGGCCGGGAGGCCTACGGCTCGCCCAGAACTTTGTGGGGGCGAGCCGGGAGGCCTCCGGCTCGCCCAAAGACTTGTGGGGGCGAGCCGGGAGGGCCGGGAGGCCTCCGGCTCGCCCAGAGCCTTGTGGGGGCGAGCCGGGAGTGCCGGGAGGCCTCCGGCTCGCCCAGTGCCTTGTGGGGGCGAGCTGGGAGGGCCGGGAGGCCTCCGGCTCGCCCAGAGCCTTGTGGGGGCGAGCTGGGAGGGCCGGGAGGCATCCGGCTCTCCCAGAGCCTTGTGGGGGCGAGCTGGGAGGGCCGGGAGTCCTCCGGCTCGCCCAGAGACTTGTGGGGGCGAGCCGGGAGGGCCGGGATGCCTCCGGCTCGCCCAGAGCCTTGTGGGGGCGAGCCGGGAGTGCCGGGAGGCCTCCGGCTCGCCCAGTGCCTTGTGGGGGCGAGCTGGGAGGGCCGGGAGGCCTCCGGCTCGCCCAGTGCCTTGTGGGGGCGAGCTGGGAGGGCCGGGAGGCCTCCGGGTTGCCCAGAGCCTTGTGGGGGCAAGCTGGGAGGGCGGGACGCCTCCGGCTTGCCCAGAGCCTTGTGGGGGGAGCTGGGAGGGCCGGGAGGCCTCCAACTCGCCCAGAGACTTGTGGGGGCGAGCTGGGAGGGCCGGGAGGCCTCCGGCTCGCCCAGAGCCTTGTGGGGGCGAGCTGGGAGGGCCGGAGGCCTCCGGCTCGCCCAGAGCCTTGTGGGGGCGAGATGGGAGGGCCGGGAGGCCTCCGGCTCGCCCAGAGACTTGTGGGGGCGAGCTGGGAGGGACGGGAGGCCTCCGGCTCGCCCAGAGCCATGTGGGGGCGAGGTGGGAGGGCCGGGAGGCCTCCGGCTCGCCCAGAGACTTGTGGGGGGGAGCTGGGAGGGCCGGGAGGACTCCGGCTCGCCCAGAGACTTGTGGGGGCGAGCTGGGAGGGCCGGGAGGCCTCCGGCTCGCCCAGAGCCTTGTGGCGGTGAGATGGGAGGGCCGGGAGGCCTCCGGCTCGCTCAGAGACTTGTGGGGGCGAGCTGGGAGGGCCGGGAGGCCTTCGGCTCGCCCAAAGACTTGTGGGGGCGAGCCGGGAGGGCCGGGAGGCCTCCAGCTCGCCCAGAGCCTTGTGGGGGCGAGCCGGGAGTGCAGGGAGGCCTCCGGCTTGCCCAGTGCATTGTGGGGGCGAGCTGGGAGGGCCGGGAGGCCTCCGGCTCGCCCAGTGCCTTGTGGGGGCGAGCTGGGAGGGCCGGGAGGCCTCCGGCTCGCCCAGTGCCTTGTGGGGGCGAGCTGGGAGGGCCGGGAGGCCTCCGGCTCGCCCAGAGCCTTGTGGGGGAGAGCCGGGGAGGCCGGGAGGCCTTCGGCTCGCCCCGAGTCTTGTGGGGTCGAGCCGGGGAGGCTTGGAGGCCTCCGGCTTGCCCAGCTCCGTAGTAGGAGGTGGTCTGCGTTTAGCACCTCAGAACAGCGGGATTTGGCTATTCGCAGTCCAGTTTTGGCTATTTGTAGTCCAGTTTTGGCTATCTGCAGCCCAGATCCAAAAATCGTATAAATAGAACCAAGGGGTCACCATTTGGAAGGATCTCATTCTAGTCTAGCTCTCTCCCTCTCTCTCTCCCTCCCCAAGTCTCTCTAGGGGGTGAGGAGAGCCTCCAGTGGTGCCCAAGCTTAGTAGTAGCTTGGGAGGGGAAGTTCCTAGGGAACTTCCGGGTATGTGGCGGGACCTCCCCACTAAGCCCTTGGTCCAGTTCCTAGTTCCAACACCTTCAACCTAGAGCTCTCCCTCGGGAGGAGTAAGGATTGGTCGCCCCTCGGCTAGCTGAGGGCCCCGAACTCTACAGAGACTAAGTCTTGTTCGCAAGTCTCGGTTTCAACACATGGTGCGGTGAGCGTGGAGTGTGACCGATTCAAGAAACTCTCAAGATGAGCTCCATGGCTGGAGGTGGAGAATCCGACCCAGGTCGCTCGCAACCCCCGGTGGATGGAGCGATGTTGGAGATGTTTAAAAATCTCAGGCAGGAGGTCATGCAGACCCTGCAGGTAGCTTTCGCCTCAATAATCAAAGACAGGAGAGAAAGTGGTCCGGAGGCCTCACCTCAAAAGGTGGGCTTGAGCATCCTCGGCCAGGCATCCAGGAAAGAGGTGCTGGAAGGGGGCGAGTGGGGAGGTCCTCGACCCCCACTCGCCGAGACCCAAGTGGGCGAGTGGGGAGGTCCTCGACCCCCACTCGCCGAGACCCAAGTGGGCGAGTGGGGAGGTCCTAGACCCCCACTCGCCGAGACCCAAGTGGGCGAGTGGGGAGGTCCTCGACCCCCACTCGCCGAGACCCAAGTGGGCGAGTGGGGAGGTCCTCGACCCCCACTCGCCGAGACCCAAGTGGGCGAGTGGGGAGGTCCTCGACCCCCACTCGCCGAGACCCAAGGGGGCGAGAGGGGAGGCGCCATGCCCCCACTCGCCCAGCCCCAGAGGGGGGCGAGCGTAGGAAGTCCTTTTTGTGAGCTGATCCTCTCAGCCCCGATTCCGGAGGGGTTCAAGGGGGCGGAGATGTCTCACTACTTCGGCAAGGATGACCCCGTCTTGCACCTGTAGTGGTTTGAGGACATGGTCTCCATCATGCCCATGTCGGACGCCTTCAAGTGCCGGCTCTTTGCCGTCACCCTCAAGGAGAAGGCCAGGGACTGGTTCCATCAGCTCCCTGCAGGATCCATCTACGCCTTCAAAGAATTGCGCCGAGCTTTTCTGCTACGCTTCTCGACGTCAAGAAAGAGAAAGAAAGATGCCGAAGCACTTTTCAAGATCAAGCAAGAGCCGGAGGAGTCGCTGGCTCACTATCTGGAACGGTTCAGGGAGGAGGTTCTCCTCGTCCAAGAAGTGCCCGGGTACACCCTCAAGCTTGCCTTCACGTTGGGGCTGCGGGAGGGTTTCTTCAAGATGGACCTCAAGAGAAGAGCTCCTTTGTCCTTTGAAGAGTTGATGGAAAGGGTGGAAGAAAAAGTTGAGAGTGAGGAGGCTAACCCGGAGTTCATAAGAAGGCTGGCTAAGCTGAGTGAGCCAGAGGCAAGGCAGCAGGGGGGAAGAGTAGGGGCTCCCAAGAGAAAGTTCGACCAAGAGAAAGGCAACTTCCAGGAAGAGGAGGTTGACCCCCCTAGGTGGGGGCAGAGGCCGAGGGCATCCCCTCCACCGCCTCAACAGGCCATGGCGATTGGCTGGGAAAAAAGGAGGAGAGTCAAAAAAGCAGGAAGAAGAGGAAGAGGGGGTAGGGTGGAGTTACCCTATTGTGACCTCCACGATGAGGAAGGTCACGCGATGATCAACTGCCCTGAGTTCTTGGAATTGAAGGAAGCGAGGGGTTTGGTGCGGCAACAACAACAACCAATTGGGAACGAGGGAGACCACCCTCGGCAGTAGGAGACCAAGTTTGTCTAAGTGCTCAGTTTCTTCTCTCCACCCTTAAGTCCATGTAGCGTGGTTGTTTACTTAGTTTTTTCTTGCATGTAATGTGATGATTAATGTAGTGAAAGTTTTCAAGTACTTAGTCCCGACGCTGGCCCGCTGACCAGGCTCCCATCAAGCTGGCAGGTCCGAGGATCGCTCGGTGGCAGGAAAGTCCCAAGTACTTAGTCCCGATGCTGGCCCGCTGACCAGGATCCCATCAAGCTGGCAGGTCCGAGGATCGCTCGGTGGCAGGAAAGTCCCAAGTACTTAGTCCCGATGCTGGCCCGCTGACCAGGCTCCCATCAAGCTGGCAGGTCCGAGGATCGCTCGGTGGCAGGAAAGTCCCAAGTACTTAGTCCCGATGCTGGCCCGCTGAACAGGCTCCCATCAAGCTGGCAGGTCCGAGGATCGCTCGGTGACAGGAGAGTCTCAGGGTACTTAGTCCCGATGCTGGCCCGCTAACCAGGCTCCCATCAAGTTGGCAGGTCCGAGGATCGCTCGGTGGCAGGAAAGTCTCAAGTACTTAGTCCCGATGCTGGCCCGCTGACCAGGCTCCCATCAAGCTGGCAGGTCCGAGGATCGCTCGGTGGCAAGAAAGTCCCAAGTAATTAGTCCCGATGCTGGCCCGCTGACCAGGCTCCCATCAAGATGGCAGGTTCGAGGATCGCTCGGTGGCAGGAAAGTCCCAAGTACTTAGTCCCGATGCTGGCCCGCTGACCAGGCTCCCATCAAGCTGGCAGGTCCGAGGATCGCTCGGTGGTAGGAGAGTCTCAGGGTACTTAGTCCCGATGCTGGCCCGATGACCAGGCTCCCATCAAGCTGGCAGGTCCGAGGATCGCTCGGTGGTAGGAGAGTCTCAGGGTACTTAGTCTCGATGCTGGCCCGTTGACCAGGCTCCCATCAAGCTGGCAGGTCCGAGGATCGCTCGGTGGCAGGAAAGTCTCAAGTACTTAGTCCCGATGCTGGCCCGCTGACCAGGCTCCCAACAAGCTGGCAGGTCCGAGGATCGCTCGGTGGCAGGAAAGTCCCAAGTACTTAGTCCCCATGCTGACCTGCTGACCAGGCTCCCACCTAGCTGGCAGGGTAAGGAACCGCTCAGTGGCCGAAAATTCTCTTAAGTATCTTTCCCCCTGAGGTGGTTCCACTAGCCGGGCTCTCACTAGCCTGCAGGGTAGGAAAGCCTCTCGGGGAGGCTAAGTGTTTTTCCCCCGAGGTGGCTCCACTAGTCGGGCTCTCACTAGCCGACAGGGTAGGAAGGCCTCTCGGGGAGGCTGTGTTTTTCCCCGAGGTGGCTCAGCTAGCCGGGCTCTCGCTAGCCGGCAAGGTTGGGGGACCTCTCGGGGAGGCGCTGTGGCTTTTCCAAGATATCACCAATAACCGGATTCCCAGCGACACTCGTCGAATATGCAGAGTTGGACATTTCTTTCCGAGCGTGAGCCACGCTCGAAAAGAGCGGGGATTGTGTACAACCCTGTATTCGCCGAGTGGGACCCCGAGGCCCAAGATATTTTTAGGCCCAATATTTCCAAAGGGCGCGACCCCGGGAGGAGGAAGGGTGAGCGTTTGGAGGGAGTCAAGTCTGAGGGGCGCATCCCAGGACTGTTCCCTTATGAGGGCGAGCTGGGGAGGGTCGGGAGGCCTACGGCTCGCCCAGAACTTTGTGGGGGCGAGCCGGGAGGCCTCCGGCTCGCCCAGAGACTTGTGGGGGCGAGCCGGGAGGGCCGGGAGGCCTCCGGCTCGCCCAGAGCCTTGTGGGGGCGAGCCGGGAGGGCCGGGAGGCCTCCGGCTCGCCCAGAGCCTTGTGGGGGCGAGCCGGGAGTGCCGGGAGGCCTCCGGCTCGCCTAGTGCTTGTGGGGGCGAGCTGGGAGGGCCGGGAGGCCTCCGGCTCGCCTAGAGCCTTGTGGGGGCGAGCTGGGAGGGCCGGGAGGCCTCCGGCTCGCCCAGAGCCTTGTGGGGGCGAGCTGGGAGGGCCGGGAGGCCTCCGGCTCGCCCAGAGACTTGTGGGGGCGAGCCGGGAGGGCCGGGAGGCCTCCGGCTCGCCCAGTGCCTTGTGGGGGCGAGCCGGGAGTGCCGGGAGGCCTCCAGCTCGCCCAGTGCCTTGTGGGGGCGAGCTGGGAGGGCCGGGAGGCCTCCGGCTCGCCCAGAGCCTTGTGGGGGCGAGCTGGGAGGGCCGGGAGGCCTCCGGCTCGCCCAGAGCCTTGTGGGGGCGAGCTGGGAGGGCCGGGAGGCCTCCGACTCGCCTAGAGACTTGTGGGGGCGAGCTGGGAGGGCCGGGAGGCCTCCGACTCGCCCAGAGCCTTGTGGGGGTGAGCTGGGAGGGCCGGGAGGCCTCCGGCTCGCCCAGAGCCTTGTGGGGGCGAGCTGGGAGGGCCGGGAGGCCTCCGGCTCGCACAGAGACTTGTGGGGGCGAGCTGGGAGGGCCGGGAGGCCTCCGGCTCTCCCATAGCCTTGTGGGGGCGAGCTGGGAGGGCCGGGAGGCCTCCGGCTCGCCCAGATACTTGTGGGGGTGAGATGGGAGGGCCAGGAGGCCTCCGGCTCGCCCAGAGACTTATGGGGGCGAGCTGGGAGGGCCGGGAGGCCTCCGGCTCGCCCAGAGCCTTGTGGCGGCGAGATGGGAGGGCCGAGAGGCCTCCGGCTCGCCCAGAGACTTGTGGGGGCGAGCTGGGAGGGCCGGGAGGCCTCCGGCTCGCCCAGAGGCTTGTGGGGGCGAGCCGGGAGGGCCGGGAGGCCTCCGGCTCGCCCAGAGCCTTGTGGGGGCGAGCCGGGAGTGCCGGGAGGCCTCCGGCTCGCCCAGTGCCTTGTGGGGGCGAGCTGGGAGGGCCGGCAGGCCTCTGGCTCGCCCAGTGCCTTCTGGGGGCGAGCTGGGAGGGCCGGGAGGCCTCCGGCTCGCCCAGAGCCTTGTGGGGGAGAGCCGGGGAGGCCGGGAGGCCGGGAGGCCTCCGGCTCGCCCAGAGCCTTATGGGGTCGAGCCGGGGAGGCCGGGAGGCCTCCGGCTCGCCCAGCTTCGTAGTAGGAGGTGGTCTGCGTTTAGCACCTCAAAACAGCGGGATTTGGCTATTCGCAGTCCAGTTATGGCTATTCGTAGTCCAGTTTTGGATATCTGCAGCCCAGATCCAAAAATCCTATAATAGAACCAAGGGGGCACCATTTGGAAGGATCTCATTCTAGGCTAGCTCTCTCCCTCTCTCTCCCTCCCCAAGTCTCTCTAGGGGGTGAGGAGAGCCTCCAGTGGTGCCCAAGCTTAGTAGTAGCTTGGGAGGGGAAGTTCCTAGGGAACTTCCGGGTATGTGGCGGGACCTCCCCACTAAGCCCTTGGTCTAGTTCCTAGTTCCAACACCTTCAACCTAGAGCTCTCCCTCGGGAGGAGTAAGGATTGGTCGCCCCTCGGCTAGCTGAGGGCCCCGAACTCCACAGAGACTAAGTCTTGTTCGCAAGTCTCGGTTTCAACAGTGTTGATTTAATGAAACTAGAGAATTATGGAATTGAGTTGTTATACTTGTAGGATCATTAGTGACCTCTGGAAATGTTATTAGATTTAATTACTGAGTAATTGCCATACGTCACAAAGTAACATTTTTGTGTTTACATTGATTATTTGATAATGTTGAACTATGGAACTAGAAAATTATAGAACTTGGTGAGTGAGCTTATGTGATCATGATAAAGGTCTGAGAATTTAGTTATATTTATTTTCTGAAGATTGACAGTAGCTTTTGAATATTGTGGAATCAAGTGACAATTATGATTTAATTATTGTTGATGAATTATTGTTACTAGAAAAATGCCAAATATTGCTGGAATCCATTTTAGGTTGATTTGAACACCTGGAAATTTATTTGCAGCATTATGGTGAATAAATTTATTAGATCCTTCACAAATTTTAATTAGCACCCTGAGACATTTAATTGATTTTTTGGAATTACATTAGGGAGAAAAGTATGAAATTCTGCTGAACTTCATCTTGGACCATAACTAGTTTCTGGCATTTTTATTAGATTTATTGGCCTATGATAAATGGTGCCTCATGTTCAAAATTAGCAATTCCCAATAATATAAGAAATTGTTTAATAGGCCCATATATGATTTATTATATAAAAAAGTTGGAAATCTGAATTTTGACCTCTTTACAACTTCTGGAACTAGATTGGACACATATTAGTTAGAGGATCATGTAGTCTCCCTTCTAAGTTATGTTGTCACACATGAGGGCAATTTGGTCTACGAATAGTAAAACTAAATTATTTGATTTAGACCCCATTTGATCATGACACATATAATTATTAACTCCCCGATCTTTGTGTAGCATAGATTGATTAAAGAATTAAACATTAGTGACAACTACTAGAAGTAAGGGTTGGGTGCGTTTAGTTAAACTATCAATATGGGATTTTGATAACGATATGCTAAGGGATATGATAGGAGATCCACCAGCAACTAGAGGTCATGATAAATATCAGGATGTGGAATCATTAGGTAGAGATTGAGTGATGATGTGATGGTGTAGATAGTCACTAAGAAAGGGCAAGGATTGATGTTCAATTGAACATCGTCACTTCCTTGTCCTAATAATTGTAAATCACCTTATGAAGTTAGAGTAACTAGAGAGGAAGTGGGTTTGTAAGATGGGTAGCCACCAACAAGATTAAATATCTTGAGAAAGAGAGGTTTGGGATGTCATCCCATCATACCTCCTAGTACCGATGTGATCCCTTCACTGGGTAGCCCTCGGGAAGTCTAAGTTTCATCCTAAAATTCTAATTTTAACTAAGGATAGATAAGAGTAGTTTAAGTAGGAAAACATGGTAAGAAAATCCTCATCCCAAATAATGGGATGGAATGGTACAATGACTTGTTGGTCCTGCGAGCAGGGGGCTCAGAAGTTATGATATCAGGATGGGTTAGTCCTATGAGCGATAGGCTCAGTGTTATCTAAGGAGGACTGGATAGTCCGGTGAACTGGAGGCTGGGGGAAATACAATATAGAGTTGTTTCTTACTAGATAATATGCGAATACTGTGTGTGTTCTTAGGGGCGTACATTTGGTCTAGGCTGGGAGTTGTCATAATTTCCTGGGAGTGGAGGACCCGATCCACTGCCCCTGTTTGCCTCCATGGGGTGTACCTGAGCGGAGGCTCGAAAAGCGGGATAGAGATGTTGCTTACCAGATAGTGCGCGGATACCCTATATGTTCTTAGGAGTGTACATAAGGTCTAGGCCGGGAGGGATTGAAAGGAGCCTAGAAGTAGACATGCC
The DNA here is from genome assembly GCA_033032865.1 of Dactylorhiza incarnata. Taxonomy (NCBI): domain Eukaryota; kingdom Viridiplantae; phylum Streptophyta; class Magnoliopsida; order Asparagales; family Orchidaceae; genus Dactylorhiza; species Dactylorhiza incarnata. The sequence goes on from JAWHQI010000015.1 coordinate 14,022,193, forward strand.
CAATCCTCTGCCTCTATTTGCCTCAATGGGGTACCTGAGTTGACACACTCAAACAGAGGGAACTAATAAAGGTATACGCACATAGAGTCAAGTGGGTGAGTTGCATCATTGTATTGCACAACATGTCATATCATCATTTCATAAACAAGACCTCATCGTATAAATTAGTATGGGCTCTTTTATACGATAAGGTTACCTTAATGCCGGATCCCTTAACTTATATGTTTGTCTGGGAATCCAGATAAGTTAAGGTTATGTTTGTAGCTACTCTTACCTTACTTCAATTGTTACTATGCTTATTGTTTGCCATTCTTTGTTTATTTCTCTTAGGCTGCTTGAGTTATATATAGAAATGCTAGTACGGACCTTATCCTATAATAGTTTATCTATAGTGTTTTATATATGCACATGCTTGCTAGTTAGTTCATTGTCACTTGTTTTGCTTTTACCCCTTATTGTCCTCTGTTTGTCCTCCCACTCGGCGACTAAGAGTCGCGATGTGAGGCGAGGACAAAACTGGCTTAGTCTTTTTGAGTAACGGTCAGATGTGGCCGTAACACCAGGGGACCGAGGAGCTGGAGCAGCAGTACGACTAGTATAACGTGATGGTAAGTCTCGATGAGCGGCCACCGTGCACCACTACTACTACCCGACAATAGTTTAACGAGAGTTTTGTTATCTTCCGCATAAATGTAGAGTGAGAGAGTGTGCTTTTACATTTATTCTGGACATGATCGGGCATATGCACTTACTCTCTTTCATTTGAGCTCATTGATGGACTGTGTATGTTTTCCTTTTGATAAATAAATATATATGATTGTGGACTTGCCTTTTATAGTTTACTTCTTATCTCATGTTAGCCTGGTTGATCGTTCTTGCTGGCTATCATTTTAATTATTCCGTTGCGAAACTAAAAGGAAGACATTACCTATTCACCCACTTTAGGCTAAGATGGTGCAATGTAGACCGGTCTGCAGGAGCCTCGAGTTGGCCATAATAGTTTGGCGCCGTCTGTGGGAAGAAGTTCCTCGAAGCTCTAAAAAGAATTTGAAGACAAACTCTACTACACAATGATACTTATGTCTGCCAGCCATGGCAAGAAGAAGCGCCTGTGCAGCGAAAGGATCAGTCCCAGGGGGCACACCAATCTGGTTCCCTCCCACTCACTCATCAATGTGCCTCTCATGGAGGAGGCCCTGAAGGCCCCAATTGCGGCATTGGATGGGCGAACGCGCTAGATAGATGATCACTAAGCTGCAATACTCATTCTCCTAAGGAATGAAGAGGCACCTTGAGCTCATAATCCAGCCCCTGAGCAAGGCAGACTGCCTCCGCCAACTCTAAGTTTCGCTCCGATCAAGCACTTCGCTCATGACCAGCTTCTTCATCACGTATTCTCCAGCACGTACAACACGGTGCACCCAGTCTGCCCAACCAGAGAACATGAAGCTCATCATCGTTGCCACCGCTCGGAAGTACCAGACATCAGGCATCTGATTAGAAGGCTCAACCGAGAATATACTTGTGATACAATTGCTGAAGAACATAAACAGGGCAGATAACTTGTTTCCTCGGCCTGCCGCTCTCTCCGCTACTACTCATCGCTAATACCTAAGGTTGTGGCACATCCAATCCCATGCATTTTTGATCTCCCTAACATCGAGAAGTTCTGCGGGACGGACGACCCTCTGGAGCACGTCAAACACTTTGCAACTGTCATGCGCATCTATAATATGTCAGACCAGCTTCTTCATCAAGTATTCCCGACAACTCTGAAGGGGCATGCTCGCACTTGGTACTACTCTCTAAAGGAAGGAAGGAAGGATTGACAACTTTATAAATTTATCTCAACTCTTTGTCAACCGGTTCATCGCTAAAATCGACGGAAGGATTGCTCCTAAAGAATCATGCCCACTGCAAGACAGGAAAAGAAAGCATGAGCACAACCTGCCACTGGTGACAAAAAGAAGCAGGAGACATCACATCGACGCCCATCCACCAGGGGCATCGCCAGCATCAGAAATCCCCCCTTAACGCAACTCGGGGAGCAGTTTTTCTTGCCATCAGTGATCACCCCACTTTTCGAAAGTCCAGGTCGCATGCCCTAAGTTAAGGGGATCTATCCAAGTATTGCGACTACCATTAAGGTACCGGGCATGCCACGAAAAGATGCCAACTCTTAAAGGAAGAAGTTGAAAAATTTGTTTGCCTAGGACTCGTTGATAAGTTTCATCAGACTTAAAAATAGGAACAACTAGCCCTGATCACGTGCCTGCACGAAAGCACAAAAGGGACAGAGATGCACGCAATGCCTTACATGAACTAGGCCTCTCCTAAGAACGAGCCCCACACCATAGTTTGATGAGCATCAATGCAACTATCAGAGAACACCCCACTCAAATAAATCAAATCCTGGTCGACGACAAAATAACAGCCAATGTGCTATTCATGTCAATGCAACTACAACTCAAGCTGACGAATGGAAGCATCAAACTGAAGACAAGGCTGGGGTACAGAAGAACCGGGGCAGAGATAGGGGGTGCAAATAACAAAAAGGGGAAAAAGCACTAGACCGCGTGATCTGACGGTATGACTGGAGCCTGATCGCTTATCCTTTGGGAGAATTGCTGAAGAGGGGACGGGCGGTCTGGGAGATCTCCCAATACTGAGACCGCTGGAACCGACTTTTCTGACTGATAAAGAGAGGTCACGGACTTCCGGGCAAACATGATCCCCACACATTTTTGAGTTGCGCTGGAACTTCAAAAATGTTCGCTTTGATTGATGAGTCCGCGACCATCATAAATGCTCCAGGATCTATAAATACGTCTTCAAGGCTTCTGAAGCCAGAACCTTATGGAAATAACTGCGAGCTCAAGCTATCATCAATGACAAATTCTCAGACCGCGACGACTTTGGAATGGCAGCCATCTTGAAGAGTTTGTCCAAATGCGGACAGGACCGGGGGCTGACTAAGATGGCTTCTCCGTCTGGAAAAGCCAAAGAGAAGGGGACCGCCAGCTCTAAAAAGATGCTATCGGTCCAAACTTCTAAAGAGGCTGTGAAGGTAGAAGTGGCGGAGGAGATCGTGAGTGCTCCTGAAGGATATCTAGCTGAGTTGCCGAGGGATGCGGTCTTACCGACCTTAAATATTATGGATTTGTCGTCCACTTCTTCAACACCTCCAGTGCTTGAACTTCCTGATATGTCCATTACCTTTGGCTGCCACAAATCCGAGGAGGCTCCCAGACAGTTGCTAGACAGACTAGAGAGACCGCATCTATTGAGGCCATCAAAACTCAACTGCAAGGGAAGGCATCTTCAGCTGGAAAGTTGAGGCAGTAGATCGCAGATAAACATGAAGCTACGAAGGGAACGACAAGAAAAGGTTCAAGTCCTTCCATCTAAACTTTAAAGAAAAGAAAAAGTAGTGAGAATTAAGAAGTGACCTCCAAAGAGGCGATCACACTCCCTGAAAATGGGGATTTGCAACTTTCTGCAAAAGCCCCCCAGAAGGTAAGAAAACAAATCAGACTTCCCTTTTCTTCTGCGGTCCCTCTTTCTTCTGAGGGAACGGACCCAAAGCTGATCGCTTATCTTGAATGTGATTCTTCTAACGATCTTGTTCGTCCAATCTTGTAGGTGATCGACCCTTTCGAGACTAAGAACCTTTTAGAGGCCACCGAGGAGCAGAAAGCGAAGATCGTAGAAGAGGCGATTAGAAAAAAGGCTGAGGAGGAGAAGAAAAAGGAAGAGAAGGAGAGGAAGGAAAATGAGGAAAAAACGATGCAGATCGCTGCTAAGCAGAAAAAATAAGAGAAAGCGAGAGAGGTGCAGGTCACTGCTGATAAAAAGAAGGAAGAGGAGGCGAAGGTGGCGCAGATCATTGCTGAGAAGAAGAAAGAAGAAGAGAGGGCGATGCTGATCGCCGCTGAGAAGAAAAAGGAGGGGGAAGAGAAGGCTGCATGGGCTACAACAGAAAAAGAAAAGGAGAAGAAGGAAAAGGCAGCGTTTATCACTGCTAAGGGAGAGAAGAAGAAAAAGAAGAAGCTAACCGAGGAGGAGGAAGAAGAGGAAAGGATAGAGAAAATCTAGTAGGTCAAGAAAGAGAAGATCGCGCTATCCGGCGGTCTGATGAACATCTCCACTGACCTGGAAGTTCAGCTGGATAAGGTAGCTGCAGACTGCACAACAACGATCATTGCCATGCGAACCGGTAAGGCAAAGCCAGCCATGAGACCGCTTGAACTTTTTCCCTTACATGCTACTTGACCTAAGTCTTCAAAAGAGAGACGTGAGATTGTCATTATTGAAACAAATGACTTGCTCATTAGTAATGCGGAATTAAAAAGGAGAAGAAAAGAGGGAGAGAGATAACAAAAAAAGGAGATGGAAAGAATGAACCTGGAACGCTTAAGAGGTTTAGACCGCCTTTTGTTGACTGCTGACAATGCGGTCTCAAAAGATGTTGAGAATGCTTTGCGCGACAGCGGTCTTGATTTCTTTCCACGTACACTCTTTGCGCGAGCTCTTTCACTTTTGGTTTTTTTGTGGCTGAGCTGGTGGTTCTTTACTTCTGATCGCAGATGCTGATGTGGTCGATGTAACTCCTGAGGAGTGGGAAATTCAGTAGCAACCGTTGATGATTCCTCAACAGCTCGCTGATGTCCTCTATAACGCCGCAAAATTTCCGGTAGATTATTTGAAATGAAAATAATAATTATTATTTTAGATCGAATGTTTAATTCGAAGTGTTAATGTGAGGGAATTACCGTTTCGGTCTGGTCGTCAAGATCCGACGAGTTTTTATGTTAAAGATATGTATATATATAGATTATGAATATATATAAAAGCTTTATAAATAATCTATATATAAATATAATCAGATATATGATTAATTTTTTTTTAAAAATCCACTAACTTCAATATAAAAATCTTGTTGCCAGCCACCTGTATGCCATGATATCTAGCTTAGGTATAAAATAAAAGCTGCATGATTATTCTCCTTCCTGAAGAAGCTCCAACATTTTCTTCCTTTTAGCGAGAGAAAAAGAGAGGAGGAGGGAGAAAGCTAGGGTTCAATCAGAGAGGGAGTTTTGGGAGGTCGACCTTGTTGTCAGAGTGAGGGATCAGAAGGTCATCATCAAGATCGTCAAAATTCGACGAATCATCATTTGAAATCGTGGCAAGTGCAGTTTTTATGATCTTGATCTCGCCTTTTCTTTCCCAGGAAATTGTTTGCTGGGTCTTGTTGTCAAAAGTTTTCTGAAATTTTTGAGAAATTTCACATTTCTAGAAAATATGTATATTATTCTTTGTTTTGCTCCAAGTAAACTCTATAGTCTGATTTAGATTTCCTTTGTTTTGATTTCTGATGTTTGATCTTCCTGTATGTAAGCTCTAGGAAGAAAGTGCTGTTGATTTTGCTCTTACAGGAAGATTTTGTGGTGTCTGTATTCTAGGTAAGTCAAAATCGACGGGGGATCCCGTCGATCGACGGGACCCCCCGTTGATCGACGGCAGCAACAAGGAAAGATAGATTTCTTGTGCCATTAATTTAAAATCGATGGTGGATCCCGTCGATCGACGGGACCTCCTGTCGATCGACGGGAGATCTCGCCGATTCTTTTTTTCCTTAGTGAAATTTTTGCTCTAATGTTTGCTTCTCTCCCTTCGAGTTTTGAGCATCTAGTTGTCTCCCTCTTGGTTCCTGGATTGGGTTCTTTGCTCAGGTTGTTCTTTTTTCTTCTTCTATGTGAGGAGTATTGCTTCTTCCTCACTACTTTTTTTGTAACCTGATTGTTTTACCTTGAGACCTTTTTGATTGGTTTATTAAGCCTAGTAATGAGGTATGTACTCATTTTATTGAGTCTTTCTGGTCGTATAGTGGGAAATATTCCCTTTGATTACTCTTGACTCCTCTTGTTATATTGTGAGTTTCTTCAGTTATTATACTGAATTTTCAGCTGTCGGAGAGTTCTTCTTTAGTTATCCCAAGGTAAGAATTACCTTATGATTCCTTTGTATGGGCCTGATTTGCCACCATTGAAATAAATGCTAAACTAAGAAAGCTGCTGATAATTATAAATTGAAGTGGTTTTTATATTGGAGTGTAGGTGGATTTATCAGGCCCCCATCACAGTGGGTTTTATACTAGAGTGTGGGTGGAATTATCAGGCCCCCACCATAGTGGCTTTTTATACTGGAGTGTGGTTGGATATGTCAAGCCCCCACCACAGTGGACTTGTAGGCTGGAGTGTGGGTGGATATATCAGGCCCCCACCATAGTCCTTCTTTTCAACTTATCATGCAAGCAACTTGGTAGGGTTTGTTTACTTTTCTATTCATGTACGAACTTTGTTCTTTGGCATTGCTACTTCCGTGCCTTACTCCTGACTGCATATTACACTTGTTATTTAATGCTGTTTTTATTATTACTATTACTTGCTCCCTTTTGGGCTGCGACATTCTTTTCTAGTGAGTGCCCCAGGTTCAAGTTTGGGTCAGTAGTTGCGTCAAGCGGTAGAGTTGCACTGTCTGGTCCCCGGTAGAGGATCTTCCTGGTGAGGAGCTGTCCTAGATGTTTTGCCTTTATGTTGTCAACTTGTGGGCTCATTTCAGTTGTAGAAGCCCGTAAGGTTTCTTTTGTGTATTCAGTGGACTTGCGGGATGCTACTATTTTGTACTACCCTTGAGGTAGATTGCAGTTGCTATTTGGGAAATGTGTATCTTGTTAAATTAGATGAGATACTTTTTGTAAAGATTGCATATCATTGTTTTTCTTAGTATGCAACATCTATTGTGAAATCAGGCTAAGTATTTTCGTATATATATAATAATAATAATAATAATAATAATAATAATAAATCTAGGCATGCGCTATTCTTGAAGACAGGCCCGGTCTTCGTGCTTACATAAGGTAAATGAACCTATATTTCCACCGCGTATGTATATTTTCTAGTTGTGGACTAAGTATTCCAAAGGACCGAGGGACACAGTGCCAACCTAAAAGAAGCTCAAATTAACTTTTGTCTTAACGATACCTATATTTTGTATAAATGTTCGTAAAAAGTGCTTGCCTGAGCATTTGCAGTTGTCCCCTGTATGACGTGGCATCATGACCCATATTTTCCCCTTACTCTGTTAATACTTAAAATATTCTGGGAAAAATGCGGGTTGTGACAGTTGGTATCAGAGGGAGGTTGGCCGGGTGTCTGGGATAGTCTGATTGGCCCGGCTAACCACCTGGTGAGAATCATTATTCGTTGCATACACCCACTGATGGGTCATCGGTAGATCTCAGCTGAAGCATGGACACTTCACTCATAAGCATGAAAGAAGTATACGGTGCATATTATGTAGTATTGGATGCATAATATGTGTCTGTATATGGATCCTCATAGGTGACAACATGCGGCTGTTATGTAGTATGGGATGCATAACGTAGGTCGCATGCATGTCCATTAGATTTTCTTTTTCATTACATGCGATAATATGTAGTATGGGATGCATAAGATCGCATGTGTATGCCACTCATAGCATGCATTAAGGCCTTTCTTAGACTCCATAGCACTGCATGCATTACATAACATTGCATAAGCACACGTACACATGTACACTCATGGTTCTAAAAGAAAGATGTTAAACCTTTATGCATATGGGAGAGGTGCAAGATGGATTCAGGGGTGATGATTTATCATCCCGAGTATAGCGAAATATCATATATAAAACTTTTCCCAGAGCAAGGTAGTAGCAAGAGCAAGCATTTGTATGTCTTTTTGTGTGTCTTCTCTTCCTAGAGGGTTGAGTCCAGTTTTGATAGGTTGTTCGTTCTTGTCTTTCTTAGATATGGCCCCAAAGCGCCAACCCGTGAGACCTGTTCCCCTATTTGAGCGAGAGTCATCAGGTGCGCATAATGAGGCTATATTGGAGGAGTTGCGTCTTAGCAATCAGACATTGGCGCGATAGTTGGTCATAATGCAGGAGGAGATGCATGTTTTATTGACTGCCACTAAGCGACATCAACTGGTGATGAATCAACCATAACTCGTCCGCCCTACACCCCTCGTTCCCCCTGTAGCATTGCCGCCAGAGATGAACTTTATTTCGCACTTCCAGAGGCTAGGACCCCCGGCCTACGATGGGAGGGCAGACTTAATGGTACTTGATGAGTGGATCCTAGCGATGGAGGAGATGTTCTCATACTCTGGTGTTTCTATTGACCAGAAGGTGATGGTCGCAGCCTTCCAATTGAAGGGTCTGGCGAAGAGTTGGTGGATTAGAGAAAAAGAAGCACTTGCAGAAGGTTGCTCGTGAGAGCAATTTAAGAGGATGTTGTTGGAACATGCTTTCCGCATCTCTTGGTTTGACAATAACAAATCCTATTGTATTTGATCATACTTGCATTGTGTTTAAAGTCTGCAGGATCTTCAACATTCAATCCCAAAAGGAGTGTGAAAAAGAAAGACGTTGAAGCAACAATCAGGATGATTCTCTGTTGATACCGCGATGCGGTAACACTACCGCTGGCGCTAGCGAATCGGAAACTATTTAGAAGGAAACTGCTGAGAACGGAACTGGCGTTCGACGAAATGAAAGCTCCGTTTGACGAACTGGCGTTCGACGAAATTAAAGCTACATTCGATGAACTGGCATTCGACGAAATTGCGTTCGACGAACTGAATGCTCTACCACAGCGCTCGATGAAATGCATGCTTTACCGCGGCGCGTTAGAACTACCGCTGGCGTTTGTGTTCGTTCGACGAAATGAAAGCAGCGCTCGACGAAATGTGAGGCCGGTTCGACAAAGATGCGCCCGGCGAAAAGAGATGTGTTCTGCCATAGAGAGTTAGCACTACCGCTGGCGCTAGCATAAATGGAAACAATTGACGAGAAGGAAATGTTGGATCTGTAGGCGCCCTTACAGGGGGGGTGAATAAGGTTTTTAAAAACTTTATACTATAATAGAAAACTTTTGATATTTTGATCTAAGTTAAAACAAAAGTAAAGAGATATTGAAATTAGAAATGAAATCAATTTTATTAAACAAGAAAGGACATGATTAACATTTATAAAATTGATTACAAAACCTGATTTCAATGACGGTAGAAATCGAAGCGAATAGTATGTATACCGACTCGTATCCCCATGAACCGGTTGGCTTTAGCTGATCTCTCCTCAGATACGACCTCAAGTCGCTCTAGCCAATATATCACCAGAAAGGCCTCGAGCACCCCCTAGATCTACTCCCTAGACCCAGTCGCCATGTGGCAAATTCCTCCTTAAGTCCTACCTAGACCTAGTCGCCGTGTGGCGAATTCCCCCTAGTCCCCGAAAGGCCCTAGTCGTCGTGTGGCGAGTTCCTCTACCGAACAAAAGATATAAATGTTACAATTTGCAAGTAAAACAAAACACAAACTAAAGACTCCCTCAAAAGTAGAACTTAATATCGATGTATATGCGATCGTATTGGTCTTCAAGTTCTTTGCATTCACGAACGGTGACAGAGTTCTTCAGGCTGCTTGGAGAAGGTTCTCACGAGTGCTCTGAATATATGGCTCCAATCCCTTCTATGTTAGCCAGCAGCAACGGAGGAGGCACCACTCTTTAAATAGATTCGACAGCTACCGTCTGTGCTAGTACTACAACCCCGCGATAGTGGCACGATGCGCACACGGATTGTGGCAGTTAAGGCAACTTCTGAGTGCAAACGGTTGTGACAGCCTAGCGCGCCGCGGTAACACTATCGCCCCGCGATAGTGCAATTTCCTTCCTTCAACCAATATCTCTTCCCAAATTTGCCCCTCAATCAACTACAGACAGGATGCTTCCAAAAGCTACTGTCGGGCGTTAGTCCTAGCGCGCCGCGATAGCACTTGCCAAACATAGCGACCCATCGACATTCCTTTTTCTCCACTTTCCTTTATGTCAATAGTTTCCATATATGCTAACGCCAGCGTCGGTGCTAACGCTTCGTGGTAGATCATTTCGTCGGGCGCATCTTCGTCGAGCTGGCCTCACAATTCATCGAGCGGAGCAATCATTTCGTCGAACGGATCTTCGTCGAGCTGGCCTCACAATTCGTCGAGCGCAACATTCATTTCGTCGAACAGAACTAGCGCGCCGTGGTAACGCTGATGCCCTGCGGTAGTGCATACATTTGTCGAACGCCAGCTTGCATCTCAGTGGCTTCCCTTCTCAGCGGTTTTGTCTCAGCAGTTCGTTGGTGCTAGCGCTAGCGGTAATGTTAACGCGGCGCGGTAGCAACAAAACATAACACCATGGAGATTTGAAAGCACAGAATCCTGCATACTATAAACACAAAACAAGTATGATCAAATACAATAGGTTTTGTTTTTGTCAAACCAAGAGATGCGGAAAGCATGTTCCAACAAACTCCCCCTTTTGATAATAACAAATCCCCTTAGAAAGAAATAATATAATTGATAGGAATTTGTGTTTATAATAGAGATAAGCATGAAATGTAAGACCTGTGCATATGCTCCCCCTAAATGAATGCTCACCCTACAACAAATCTTCCTATGAACTTAACTCCCCAAACATGTTAATTTCTTTCAAATTTATTCTCCCCCTTTTGGTATTATCAAAAGAGAGTGGAGAGGAAAGCTAACAAAAAAATGTGCAATAACTGTGTAGAGAGGGAATGAGCATGATAATGAATTAAACACTTAGGAAAAATACAGTAGATAGGAGTGAAAAGAGAATGTGAAAAAATTGTCATAAAGGAACCACTTGTTGGGAAAATGTATTCATGATCGAGCATGCAAGTAGTAAGGAGGTGGAAAGCATGACGAAATATGTTTTAAATGAACATATTTATAGGAATTGAGAAGCATTGTAGATGATTAAGAATTTTAGACAAAAATAGATGTTGTAGCAATTTAAGTACACAAAATGATTTCAGTTGCAACATAACCATACAGTTCTTTTGAAAAGGAAATATTCATGATCGAGTGAAAAGAGAGAGTAGCACAGCGGAAAAAGATATAGGATAAGCGTGAAAGAACATTAATTATGAATATATATAAAATAATCACTTGCCTTTTTAAAAAAAATTAATTTTAAGAGATGTAGTACTTGTTTAAGGGAGATGCAATGTTGTGTGACAGGTACATGTAATGAATAAGCATGAAAACAATATAGGAAAGTAGGAATGCAGAAAGTTAAAACAAGGTTAAAAAGATTAATATTTTTGTAATAGTTTGACCATTTCAACAATTGAGCAATTAACTTTGAAAATTTTCATAACAAATAGGCAAGCATGAGTTAACATATCCAAAGAGATAATAACTACAATGTAACCAATTCGTATTTCAAGTAAAGAAAACATTGTAGAAATCATGCATTGCAATCTATTGCTTTTACATAAGTTTCTAGAGAATTATGTAATGTTTGCATTAGTATCCAATTCTCATGAGTGGAAGCTTTATGAAAAACAATGATGTGTGCATAAGGTGTTTTGATAAAAGTATATAAGTGAAATAATCAAAACACATGACATATATAATGAAATAGTGACAATAATATTAAGGATGCAATCTTATAATTACTTTCACACATCAAATCTAGAATAACGTTTCAAGGCACAAATAATGGGTACACCAACCAAGGTGCTTCACCCACACAATGCTCATTAAGACTTATCAGGGAGCGAAGTATTGCTTGGGGATCACATAAGCAATTTTATTGATTTTTATCTTTAGTGATCCGGTGTACAAATAGAAGTGATAAAAGATGAATGTGTTTGCACAAGATACTTTACAATTCTTTCAAAGGTGCTCAACCTCACAATGCTTATTAAGACTTATCAGGAGGGTGAGTAGTGCTTGGTGGAGCTATCTTTGGCTTTTTATTTCAGATTTTTATTATGGGCGGAAGGTCTCCGGATTCACTTGTTGTTGCAAACATTAATATTATGGAAATAACACTTCTATATCGTGCATGAAATTTATTTTGAAAGACGATGTAGGTAATTTAGACATACAACTTAAAATGTTAAAAATATTTCACTACACAATCATGCAAGACTAAGATTATGAGCAAATGTAGATTACCAAAATAGTGAGTGTATAATTCATTGATTAACATAAAACATTACTCATACTTAGAGGCATGCTAGGCAATCATACACAATTATCTATAGACTATTTCATTGCAACTAATCAGATTAAGGTCAAGGCATGACAAAAACAATGTTTAGAAAATTTGAAATTAAAATTAGACATTGAAGAGAATCTTAATGTGTATGCCTACTCAATTTTGACCATTTGAAACAAAATGACTATGATGTATGCTCTTGTGAAATATTATAGTTAAACTAAAATTTTGTAAAGAGATAAAGTATAATAAATAATAAAAACATATTTTTGATTTGTTTTATAGTTTGTTTTGATATATAGAAACACAAAGCATGTTTTTGGTTGGATTTTGATTTGTTTTTATTTATTTAATTTTGTTTTTAGAGTTTTAAAAGAAAAATACCAGGAACTGAAAAATAAAAACTGAAAAAGGAGATGGAAATTCAGAAATACCCACTAACGCCAGCGGTACACTACTATCGTCGGGCGTTAGTGACAGAACTCGAATTTTTGGGAAGACGTGAAATTTTTCAGAATTTTTCTTATGAATATAGTTGTGCAGATTAACGACAATGTGATTCAGTACAAAAATTAGATATGTGAGGTCATAAGATTATGGATTTTGCACGATTAAGTATGAATGTCCAAGACCCCAAATTCTAGCCTAAGGTGTCACAATTCACTTTCAAAATACTTGTGTTTTTCACATGCATGAGAGTTCATAAATAGATAATATGAAAAACATAAGATAACATGTTTGAGCACACATATGCATGAGTGAAATGATCATAAACAAGTGAAATAATATTCATGCAATGTATACAACATAAGTATATCTAAGATCAAGAAACCCTATCAACATGTATACACTCTAGCCCCGTACTAAGTGCCGGATGGGCATGTAGAGCTGCACGCATGCCATAGGTTGGGGTGTTAATCCCACATGCGTACAAAAGACAATGCTCACCCTAGCACTCTTCCCTCAGTGCCTTGCAAGGCCCCACTGGAACCCTCCCCGGTTAAGGACAAGACATGACTTAGAGGTTAGGTTTCTAATGCACACAATCCTACGCCCTCGCTATAGTGAGACACATAATGTGGTTGTATGATCATGGGCATACTAAGCATTTAATCTTATGGAAAAACAATTTATTAACTGTGGCTTTTATACAAGATTAATTTCTCATTATATTTGTTTTTAAAGCACATAGTTATTATGAATTTTAACTTCCAAATTTTCAGATTTTGGTTAAGCATGATAGGGGAAAACAAATGACGCAAAAATATTAAGTAAATAAGCAAAACTTATGCATTTTATAATTTTAGCCTAATACCCCAAAAATACCTTTTAAATTTATTTTGACACTTATTTCATTTAGTCTAAAAAATATCATATGACAACTTTAGTTTTTCAAATTTTATAAGACTTTTAGGAAATTGATTTTAGAAGGATAAAATAAAAGATAATTAGATCACTTGAAAAATGATACGACTTTTTATTCAATTTGTTTTATTAATGAATTTTGATTTAATATGTGAAAATAATATCACAAGTTATATAAAGTGATCTTATCATGATGGTTCAACAAAAAGGAAAATAAACAAACAAAAAAAGTTAGGCATATCATGAAGTAGAATAATGATATCTTATTTTTAGTTGATTTCTACTTCATGCAAATGATTGGATACTAATGAATGAGAGATTAAGGTATCCAAAGAGAACTGGGTGTGATGGTTCCTTTGTTTACCCAAATATAGCGAGATGATTTTTGGGGAGACAAGGATGAATGGACTCTTTCTTTTGACATTAATGTGTCATTCTTAAGTATGGGTCTCCATTCATACCTTGGAAAAATGTTATTTTTATTTTTCAAATTTCCATAGTCATTTTCTTGAATGTTTGGATAACAATGACTTTGAATTTATTTTTTAAAGGAAATTTGTTTGCGTTTAATTTTAAGTCGGGAGAAGATTGATATTGTAAATGATGATGATGATAGTGTTTTGGAATTTCATTTACAATATTTTGATGTTTTTTATTTCCATTGTTAGGCTTAGACAAATTATGAAATTTACATTTAACTTGCTTTTGGAATTTTCTTAAAATTGTTGATTTATGTGTTGTGAATTTTTCTTTATAATTTCCTTAAGCAAGTTGACTTTAGTTTCCAATTCATAATTCTTAACTTTAAGATTATGTCTAACTTGATTATAGGCTATTGTGCTATTTTTAAGAGTGGATACAATAGACTCAATATGATTTTGATAATTATTTTTATATTCATCAAATGTTTCATCCATCTCTTTAATTTCAGTTTTATAGTCATTACACTTAGCACAATCATTTTTCAGAGAAGAGTTTTCTAAACATAATTTTTCATTTTGTTCTTTTATGAAAGTAAACTTTTTTTCAAGTTCCTTGAATTTTTCTTTAATATTATTACACTCAAAACAAGATATAGAGTTTTCAAATGAAGAGCATGCAGGAGATACAAACATTTCATTTTTGGATTCTACATTCACATTTGCTTTCAAAGTTTTATTTTCTAAACGTAGTTTTGCATTATCCATTTTTAGTTTCTTAATCATACATTTAGTAATTTTCAGCAATTGTAATGTAGAAATAGAAGTACAAAAAATAGGAGATTTTGATCTCCTTACATTACTTTCGGGAGAGGCACGATTTGAACATATAGTTTCTTTGACATCTTTTTGGCACTCCTCTTCCGAAGATAGTACTTCTTCTTCTCTTCCATTTGATGTGTGCTCCATAGATTCATCATGAGAGGAGCATTCTTGAAGACTTGTGCAAGCTTGCATATTCTCCGGTTCTTGCGATTGTTTCATACCTGTAGAAGGAGAATCATAAGTTCTTTCAAGAAAATTCCAAATCTCATATGCGGTAGGTAACGTATAAATAAGTTTGAAAATATTTTGATCTAACACACAAAATATACTATTCATAGATTTAGCATTTAAAACAATTTCGTTTCTAGTTAATACGCTAGATGACTTTTCAATAGTAATATTCCAAACTTTTTCATCTAAGGCCTTAAGAAAATTTTCATTAATATTCCACCCTCTATAATTTTTACCCATAAATAAAGGTGGTGATAATACTTTTTCATTTATATTAAAATTTTCCCCACTAGTAGAAGCTATTATTCCTGGTTGTTAAGCCGAATTGGAATAACCTCGCTCTGGTACAACTTGTTGGATCTGTAGGCGCCCTTAGAGGGGGGGGGGGGGGGGTGAATAAGTGTTTTAAAAACTTTATACTATAATAGAAAACTTTTGATATTTTGATCTAAGTTAAAACAAAAGTAAAGAGATATTGAAATTAGAAATGAAATCAATTTTATTAAACAAGAAAGGACATGATTAACATTTATAAAATTGATTACAAAATCTGATTTCAATGACGCTAGAAATCGAAGCGAATAGTATGAAAACACTTTTTGTTTTCTATACCGACTCGCATCCCCACGAACCAGTTGGCTTTAGCCGATCTCTCCCCAGATATGACCTCAAGCCGATCTAGCCAATCTATCACCAGAAAGGCCTCGAGCACCCCCTAGATCTACTCCCTAGACCCAGTTGCCGTGTGGCAAATTCCTCCCTAAGTCCTACCTAGACCTAGTCACGATATGGCAAATTCCCCCTAGTACCCACAAGGCCCTAGTTGCCGTGTGGCGAGTTCCTCTACCGAACAAAAGATATAAAGGTTACAAGTTGAAAGTAAAAGAAAACAAAAACTAAAGACTCCCTCAAAATGTTGGAACCTTAGTTTTGATTTGAGTTAGGATCCACCTTTAATGTCTAAGTTTCTATCATAACATATCTTATAACTTAGATCAAATCCAATTAAGAAAGAAGGCTGAAAAAATACATAATTAATAGGCTATGAAAATAAGAGAGGAATAAAAATAACATATGTTCTCTGCGTTCGATGAACGGCTACCTGCGTTCGATGAACGACTACCTGCGTTCGACGAACGGCGCTCTGCGCTCGATGAATGGTATTCATTCCGTCCTCGACGAAATCCATCGGTCGACGCTTTTGTCCCAGCTCAGCGGTCGACACTTTTGCTCAAGCTCAATGGTCGACGAAATTATCCAGGCTCAGCGGTCGACGAATCCTTCTGTTCGATGAACTCAAGTCTGCGTTCGACGAACAGCTCAATACTTCAGCGATCGACGAAATTATCCAGGCTCAGCGGTCGACGAATCCTTCCGTTCGACGAACTCAAGTCTGCGTTCGACGAATTTTCAACAGAGGCTCAGAACGATGAATCAAATGATGAGGTCGACGAACGTGAAGCTGAGCTCGACGAAATATCTGCAAAATTATTTTTAATATCTTTCAGCTCGTCTAAAATATTATATATATGTTGTCAGATTTATTTAAAGCAATATTTTATTAATTCTATTTATATATTGCTATATATATATTACTGCCTTTCCTTTTTTTGAAATAGCCGTTGCAGCATTAATTAATAGAGCCGTTGCAGCAAAGCTAAAGACGGCAATTTGTCTGCTCGAGGATCTGGGAAATAAAAGAGATATTATCTCTTTCCTCTTCTGTCGGCAAGAATTCAAATCAGCTGAAAGCTCTCCAGAATACATATACAGAGCAGAGAAGAGAAAAATAAGACAGCAGGTTCATGACAGATTATATACAGAACATATTACATTTGCTGTACATAGAAAAGAGAAGAAGAAGAAGAGAAAAAGAAGAACATCATCAAAAACAGAGAACAACATTATTACTCTATCTTGTTTTGTTTTTGCTAACTCTTTCCTTGCAGATCATCTACAACCTGAGACACCAATCTATATCAAGTGCTCAGGGATCTAAACTGCAAGAAGAAAAGAGGAGTATCACATTCTAGAGAAGAAGCTCCATCCACAAGTTGTCATCAATCTAAATCAGACAGGGGGAGCTTTCTTCAACATCATCATCAAGATCCAAACACAACCTCTCATCAGGATCATCAAGAGTCTTCTCAACAAAAAGAGAAGAACAATATATCTTTTCCCCTTCTCCTTCCCATCTTGTAAAGGGTTATAACTCCATTCAAAATTTAACTCCCGGTGATAGGCCACCTTAGCAAAAACCTACATCTTGGTTAGAGCACCTGATCAAAAGCTCCCTTGGTTTTTAAGCACCTTATCAAAAGCGTATTGGTGATTTGGGCACCTGATCAAACCTCCATTGGTGTGTGGACACCTTATCAAAAACCCCTTGGTGTGAGGGCACCTGATCAACAACCTCCAGTGGATTCCTACCAGTGGGTAGAAGATTAGATGTACCAAGGTTTTGGGGACAACTATATATCTTGTGTCATCTGGATGTTTGCCTTGTTTGCTTTGTTTTATATTTTGTTGTACTGTGTTTTCTTATGCACTCTTAGTATTTGTTGTTATTACTCACTCAGCACACTCATATATTTATATATAACATTATTTTATAGTAAACATAAACAAGAGCCCTAATATTTAAGAACTATACCTCACTTTCAATTGGTATCAAAGCATATCAATTGGAATTTCAATTGGTATCAAAGCAGGTTGATTTTTCACACAGGCTAACACCTGAAATCACAAAGATCACTTAGTTCTTAAGATTTTTTTTAAAAGAGTTTTTCTAAATGGCACAATCAGATTTTTCAATTTCATATCCACCTATTTGTAATTTGGATAGATTTACTTTATGGCAAGATAGAATTAAGTTATATATGAATGCCATAGATAAAGATATTTACAAATCTGTTTTGACAGGACTTCCATCTTCAATTTCCTCAACAGAAGAAGAAGAAAAGCTGAAAAGTGTTGATGCCATGGCCATGGAGATATTGGCTAAATCAATGTCAAAAGACATTCTTCAAAAAGTGGCTGATTGCACTTCAGCAAGAAGCATCTGGAACTCCCTCTCAAGAATAGTAAATGAATCCTCATTTACTTCTTCCACTAACTGCACTTTTGATGCAGAACCATCAGCTACTCTAACTGAAGAAGAAGAAGAGGAAGAACAAAAAGCCAGAGCTTTCTGCATGTTGGCAATATATGGCTCAAGCTCATATTATATATCAGAATCTTAATCTGAATCAGAAAAGGTAAAAGAGGTAACTTCAATTCCTATTTTTACCTCTGATACATTTAAATATGTTTTCAACTCACCATGTACAACATTAACAAAGTCTGAAAATAGAATCAGAAAAGAGCTAATAATAAACACACTAACTTCTGATAAAATTAAAGAAAATTTTAAAATATCAGCAGAATACATTATTTGTTTAAAAAATAAGTTAATTAAGGCTGATAAGTTTAAACAAACTCTTAAAGAAAATGAAAAATTTTATGATCAGCAACATCAAAATAAATTTTCAAATTTATATTTCAATGAAATAAAAAGGACAACATATCTATCTATAAGGCAATTTTGTTTTAACTGTTTAATATTTTTTTTACTCAAATTATAATTAATCAGCAGTTTTAAGATTCTTTTGAATTTTGATATCTCAAAAACAAAGTCAGATAGACTTCACATTCTTCCAGATTTTCTCCAAAATCAGTTTGAGCATTCTACTCAGATTGCATAGATCAGAAATGATCAAAGCACTAAGTGTGAGTCTCTTCTGATTAAGGGGATTCTATAGAAAGAAGCTATCAGGCATTGTATTTTTTAATTTTAAAATTCTTAGAATCTAATAAACAGCTAGCAATTCATTATTAAAATCCTATTTAAATTAAGATCTAGGAAATCAGAATTGCTTGAATAGGTTAAAAAAAGTTAGAAATAATCTCTTACCCTTAAGCCTTAAGTTATTCAAGACTTTTTATGCTTAGGTATCCTAAACCAAATAGGGGGAGATTAGTAGAACCTAGTCTTAATTTGGATTAGGATCCCAACTCAAATAGGGGGAGATTGTTGGAACCTTAGTTTTGATTTGAGTTAGGATCCACCTTTAATGTCTAAGTTTCTATCATAACATATCTTATAACTTAGATCAAATCCTATTAAGAAAGAAGGCTGAAAAGAGACATAATTAATAGGCTAAGAAAATAAGAGAAGAATAAAAATAACATATGTTCTCTGCGTTCGACGAACGACTACCTGCGTTCGACGAACGACTACATGCGTTCGACGAACGACGCTCTGCGCTCAACGAATGGTATTCATTCTGCGCTCGACGAAATCCAGCGGTCGACGCTTTTGTCCCAACTCAGCGGTCGACGCTTTTGCTTAAGCTCATCGGTCGACGAAATTATCCAGGCTCAGCGGTCGACGAATCCTTCCGTTCGACGAACTCAAGTCTGCATTCGACGAACAACTCAATACTTCAGCGGTCGACAAAATTATCCAGGCTCAGCGGTCGACGAATCCTTCCATTCGACGAACTCAAATCTGCATTCGACGAATCTTCAATAGAGGCTTAGAACGACGAATCAAATAATGAGGTCGACGAACGTGAAGCTGAGCTTGACGAAATATCTGCAGTATTATTTTTAATATCTTTCAGCTCGTCTAAAATATTATATATATGTTGTCAGATTTATTTAAAGCAATATTTTATTAATTCTATTTATATATTGCTATATATAGATTGCTGCCTTTCCTTTGTTTGAAAAAGCCATTGCAGTATTAATTAATAGAGCCGTTGCAGCAAAGCGAAAGACGGCAATTTGTCTGCTCGAGGATCTGGGAAATAAAAGAGATATTATCTCTTTCCTCTTCTGTCGGTAAGAATTCAAATCAGCTGAAAGCTCTCCAGAATACATATACAGAGCAGAGAAGAGAAAAATAAGACAACAGGTTCATGACAGATTATATACAGAACATATTACATTTGCTGTACAGAGAAAAGAGAAGAAGAAGAAGAAGAGAAAAAGAAGAACATCAGCAAAAACAGAGAACAACATTATTACTCTATCTTGTTTTGTTTTTGCTAACTCTTTCCTTGCAGATCATCTATAGCCTGAGACACCAATCTATATCAAGTGCCCAGGGATCTAAACTGCAAGAAGAAAAGAGGAGTATCACATTCTAGAGAAGAAGCTTCATCCACAAGTTGTCATCAATCTAAATCAAACAGGGGGAGCTTTCTTCAACATCATCATCAAGATCCAAACACAACATCTCATCAGGATCATCAAGAGTCTTCTCAGCAAAAAGAGAAGAACAATATATCTTATCCCCTTCTCCATCCCATCTTGTAAAGGGTTATAACTCCCTTCAAAAGTTAACTCCCGGTGACAGGCCACCTTAGCAAAAACCTGCATCTTGGTTAGAGCACCTGATCAAAAGCTCCCTTGGTTTTTAAGCACCTTATCAAAAGCTTATTGGTGATTTGGGCACCTGATCAAACCTCCATTGGTGTGTGGACACCTTATCAAAAATGCCTTGGTGTGAGGGCATCTGATCAACAACCTCCAGTGGATTCCTACCAGTGGGTAGAAGAGTAGATGTACCCAGGTTTTGGAGAACAACTATATATCTTGTGTCATCTGGATGTTTGCCTTGTTTGCTTTGTTTTATGTTTTGCTGTGCTGTGTTTTCTTATGCACTCTTAGTATTTGTTGTTATTACTCACTCAGCACACTCATATATTTATATATAACATTATTTTAAAGTAAACATAAACAAGAGCCTTAATATTTAAGAACTAAACCTCACTTTCAATTGGTATCAAAGCATATCAATTGGACTTTCACAAAAGTAGAACTTGATATCAATGTAGATGCGATTGTATTGGTCTTCAAGTTCTTTTCGTTCACAAATGGTGACGGAGTTCTTCGGGCTGCTTGGAGAAGGCTCTCACGAGTGCTCTGAATATATGGCTCCAATCCCTTCTATGTCATCCAGTAGCAACGGAGGCGGCATGGGTCTTTAAATAGATTCGACAGCTACTGCCTGTGCTAGTACTATTGCCCCGCGATAGTGATACGATGCGCACGTGGATCGTGGCAGTTAAGGCAACTTCTTAGCGCAAATGGTTGTGACAGCCTAGCGCGCCGCGGTAACACTATTGCCCCGCGATAGTGCGATTTCCTTCCTTCAGCCAATATCTCTTTCCAAATTTGCCACTCAATCAACTGCAGACGGGATGTTTCCAAAAGCTACCACCGGGTGTTAGACCTAGCATGCCGCGATAGTACTTGCCAAACATAGCGACCCGTCAACATTCCTTTTTCTCCACTTTCCATTCTGTCAATAGATTCCATATATGCTAATGCCAACGTCAGTGCTAACGCTTCGTGGTAGATCATTTCGTCACGCGCATCTTTGTCGAGCTGGCCTCACAATTTGTCGAGCGCAACATTCATTTCGTCGAACGGAGCTTCGTCAAGCTGGCCTCATAATTTGTCGAGCGCAGCATTCATTTCATCGAACGGAACTAGCGTGCCGCGGTAACGCTGATGCCCCGCAGTAGTGCGTACATTTTGTCGAACACCAGCTTGCATCTCAGCGGCTTCCCTTCTCAGTGGTTTCGTCTCAGCAGTTCATTGGTGCTAGCGCCATCGGTAATGTTAACGCAGCGCGGTAACAATAAAACACAGCACCATGGAGATTTGAATGCACAGAATCCTGCATACTATAAACACAAAACAAGTATGATCAAATACAATAGGATTTATTATTGTCAAACCAAGAGATGCGGAAAGCATGTTCCAACAGGAAACAATGGAGAAAAAGGAATGTCGGCGGGATGCTGTTTTGGCAAGTACTATCGCGGCGCATTAAGGACTAATGCCCAGCGGTAGCTTTTGGAAACCTCCCATCGGCATGTGATTGAGGAGCAAATATGGAAGGAGATATTGGCTGAAGGAAAGTTATATCGCTATCGCGTAGCCTTAGCCTTATCGCGACGCGCTAGTTGGAGTTCAAAGTTTGGCGCTCAAACGTTGCCTAAATTGCCACGATCCGCGTGCCTGATCATTGCCTAATGTGGCTAACGCGGGGCTGTAGTACTACCGCAGGAGGTAGCAGCTGATTCTATTTAAAGACGTGTGCTACCTCTGTTGATGCTTGCTGTTACAGAATGAATTAAAGCCACATATTCAGAGCACTCGTGAGAGCCTTCTCCAAGCAGCCCGAAGAACTCTGTAAACATTCGTGAACGCAAAGAACTTGAAGACCTATCCGATCGCATCTACATCGACATCAAGTTCTTCTTCTTGAGGGAGTTTTTAGTTCCTGCTTTGTCTTTGTCTTTGTCTTTTATTTTATCTTTGTAATCGGTTCGTGAATTCGCCACACGACGACTAGGTCTAGGTTGGACTTAAGGAGTAATTCGCCTCGTGTTGGCGACTGAGTCTAGGGAGTAGATCTAGGAGGTGCTCGAGGCCTTTCTGGTGATTGATTGGCTAGAGTGGCTTGAGGCCGTATCTGGGGAGAGATCGACTAAAGCCAACTGGTTTCGTGGGGATACGAGTCGGTATAAAAAACAAAAAGGGTTTTCATATTATTCGCTTAGATTTCTAGCGTCATTGAAATCGGATTTTGTAATCAATTTTATAAATGATAATCATGTCTTTTCTTGTTTAATAAAATTGATTTCATTTCTAATTTCATTATCACTTTGCTTTTGATTTAACTTACTTTGACCAAAATATCAACAGTTTTCTATTAAAGTTTAAAGTTTTTAAAACCCTTATTCACCCCCTCTAAGGGCGCCTACAGATCTAACAACTGGTATCAAAGCCAGGTTATTCCAAATCGGCTTTACAACAAGGAATAATGATGTCTCTTGATCATGATCTCGCTTTTACTAGTGGGGAAAATTTTAATATAAATGAAAAAGTATTATCATCACCTTTATTTATGGGCAAAAATTATACAGGGTGGAAAATATTAATGAAAAATTTTCTTAAGGCCTTAGATGAAAAAGTTTATAATATTACTATTGAAAAGCCACCTAGCGTACTAACGAGAAACGAAATTGTTTTAAATGCAAAATCTATGAATAGTATATTTTGTGCGTTAGACCAAAATATTTTCAAACTTATTTATACTTTACCTACCGCGTATGAAATTTGGAATTTTCTTGAAAGAACTTATGATTCTCCTTCTGCAGGTACGGAACATTCACAAGAACCGGAGAATATGCAAGCCTGCACAAAAGTTCAAGAAAGCTCCTCACGGGATGGATCAATGGAGCACACATCAAATGGAAGAGAATAAGAAATACTATCTTCGGAAGAGGAGTGCCAAAAAGATGTCAAAGAAACAATATGTTCAAATCGTGCCTCTCCCGAAAACAATGTAAGGAAATCAAATTCCATTTTTTGTACTTCTATCTCTACATTACAATTGCTACAAATTACAAAGCGCAAAATTAAGAAATTAAAAAATGCTAATAAATATTTGCGCTTAGAAAATAAAAATTTAAAGGCAAAAATTAATGAAGATTCAAATTCTAATTTATCTTGTTCTACCCAAGGCTCCTTAGTTGAAAACATTACACATTGTATAGAATTTAATGATCTAAAAGAAAAATGCAAGGAACTTGAAAAGGAACTTCTTTTTATAAAAGAACAAAATGAAAGATTATGTTTAGAAAATTCATCTTTGGAAAATGATTGTGCTAAGTGTAAAGACTATAAAATTGAAATTAAAGAGATGGATGAAACATTTGATGAATAAAGAAATAACTATCAAAATCATATTGATTCAATTGTTTTCATTCATAAAAATAGCACAATCGCTTATAATAAAGCTAGACATAATTTAAAAATAAAAATGATGAATTAAAAACAAAAATCAACTTGCTTATGAAATTTATAAATAAAAATTCACAATATCAAGATATATCTAAAAGCATGGTGAATATGAATATGAATATTTTAACTAAGACAAATAATGGGAGTAAGAAACACAAAGTATTTGTAAATCAAAGTCAAAATCACCATTATTTACAAAATCATGTTTCTCCCAACTTAAAATTAAATGTTCACAAATTTCCTATAAACAATGTTTTACAAAATAATTATGGAAATTTGACAAATAAAAAACAATATTAAACCAAGGTTTGAATGGAGGCCCGAAGTTAAAGATAAAACACTAACTCCACTCAAAAGGGCCCATTCATCACTATCTCCCCAAAAGCAAACACGATGTATTTGGGTACCCAAAGGAACCGTCACACCCGGTCCTCTTTGGATACCTAAATCTCTCATTCATTAGTATCCAATCAATTGCATGTAGTAGAAATCAACTAAAAATGAAACATCATTATTCTACTTCATGATATGCCTAACCTATTTTTTGTTTATTTTTCCTTTCTCTTTGAGCCATCATGATAAGATCACTTTATATAACTTGTGATATGATTTTCATATATTAAATCAAAATTCATTAATAAATCAAATTGAACACACTTGAATAAAAAGTCATATTATTTTCAAGTGATCTAATTATCTTTTACTTTTATCCTTCTAAAATCCATTTCTTAAAAGCCTTATAAAATTTGAAAAACTAAATTTGTCATATGATATTATTAAGACTAAATGAAATAAGTGTCAAAATAAACTTAAAAGGTGTTTTTAGGGCTATTAGGCTAAATATATAAAAAGCGCAAGTTTTGTTTTTTATTTAATATACTTGCGTAATTTGTTTGCCCCTATCATGCTTAACAAAAATTAAATAAAAATAATTTAACTTTTCACATGATAATGCCAAGACAAATAACAATAATTATCAAACTATGAAGTGAGAAAAATTCATAACTATACAGGATATCTATAAACTACTTCAGCAAGATAAGCATAAAAGAACACTTAAAATAAGCTAGAAATTAGTCCAAAATGAAAAACACGAACCCAGATAGTACGCTGGTACTAACGCCAACGCTAGAACTATCACCGCGCGTTAGTAACTGGTGCTTGTCTTGCTGTCTCTAAAACCTATATTATTACAAAAAAAAACAAATTATTCATTCTCCAGCTCCCATACTACTTCTCTCTCCTTCATCACCTCCACGTCGTTTCCGACAAACTGATCGTCGAGGCTGCTCCTCCTCAAGACTCTCCTCTCTAACCGGTGATGGAGTTAACTTGAGTGCCACCATTATATTTCGTACCATCTTCTCAACATCGGATAACTTTTTTGACATTCGTGCCACTTTACTATTTATGTCTGCTCCCTGCTCCCTTAGCTTCTGTAGTTCTTGCTGGGTCTCTCTCATTGACCCACCTCGTCAAACTGGAGGTTGAGGAGATGGAGCCCTTTATTGTCGTGGAGGATGAATTGATAGTGTAGATAATCTGGCTGGTCGACAATCAAGATGATAAACCTCACTATTAAGAGACTAGCACTTCTTGTATACAATTCGTTGAATAATTCCTCCCAATGGAAGAGTATTCAATCATTGTCACCTTGGATCCTTCAGATTATATGTATACCTAATCATTGATAGAAGGAGATCTGCCATATCGAACAAAATTCTTTCTAAAATATGGTAAGTGACCATACTCAATTGTGCTGTGATCATCTTTGTATCCCCCCTTTATCATGATCGTATGTCGTAGGATCCTTATATCATGTACGCGTTAGGAGTTAGTGTTGTGACCGATGAAATCAAATCCTCCGCATCTCCTTGACCATGCAATACTTCATTCACTCGAGTCCAGTTCCGAAGTGTTCAAAACCTCTCTACGATATCTAAGAAATTACTACTCAACTCAAGACCAAACTCTGCATGTAAATCTTTAAGTGTTATTACTATCTCATGACCTTGGATGTAGGAATGTACTCCTCCCTTGAGATTCATCCGATCCGGATCCTCCAATCCCATGTAAAACTCCCTTACTAAAACTTAGGAAAAGCTATCCTCTATTATCATAGAGAGAACACTCGCATCAACCAAATATTCATAGATATGCGCATAAATGGGTAATTCTACCCCCACCATCATAGCCACTCCGATGGTAGCATCCTCAATACAGGCAAATATATTAACACCCTCTCGATTCTGATCTACTTTGATCGTCGAGCGCGACTACTGGAGGCAGCCATTCTCTAATCTGAACCAAAATAAAATTGAAGGAAAAACACCAAAAACCTGGACACGAGGTCTACCTCGGCGCGGTAGCTTTCTACCGCCGCGCGGTAGCTGACGAAACTACTATTCATCTTCCTCCTCTGATTTCACCCAAATAATCCTCCAAATCATTTCGAAAATGCTTGAAAATTCCAGATCTGAGGTATCTCAACTAATCTAACATGAATACTCAAATAATAACTCATATATCTACCAAAATGACTTGAAAAATTTGTCAAAAATCCTCCTATGACTACATTGCCATGAAATTCCTTCAAATCCTCTAGATCCGAGCTTGAATTACTAACATGAAGCATAAATGAAAGTAAAATAATAAAAGAAAATGCTTACCTCTTACTAACACCGACGGAAGCTAAAGGAAAATACGAGATCCAAAACCCTTGACCAAATGAAATCTGATTGAGTCAAATCCTTTAATTTCACGCGAGCTACCGAGGCGCGGTAACTCTAACGCCGACGGTAGTGAATCTATTTCGTTCATTATTTTTTGTCTTTCATGTTTATTTTTTTTGTTGCTTTCTTTTTATTTACATTTATGCATTTATTTATTTTCTGAATTTCCAGTTTCTTTTTCATTTTTTTATTTTTCAGTTCCTATTATTTTCTTTTAACATTCTAAAAAAAAAAACTATAAAACAAATCAAAATCCAACCAAAAATGTGCTTTATGTTTCTATATATCAAAACCAACTACAAAATTGAATAACCAATTAAAACAACAAAAACATGCTTTATATTTGTTTTATTTTTTTGCTTTTGAAAAACTTAAATTTTTTATAAAAACTGATGTGCTTTTCTATGTTTCAAAGATGATATGGTTTATCTTGCCAAGTTTAGAATACAATGTTTCATTCTCTATTTCAAGTATCTTAATAACATTGTTTTGTATCATGCCTTGATCATTATCCTATGTGTGCTTTGAAATTGATTATAGAAATCATGTGTAGGTTTGCATAGCATGCCTCTATGTATGAGTAAATGGCTTATATTTACTAATGTTTTATTCACTCACATTTTTTGATAACCTATATATGAATTTAATCTACTCTTACAAGATTTTATAGTGTAACAACTTAATATTAATGTTAGGCATGCTTAGTTTTACCTACACCACAAGTAATAATCTTTTTCATGCACCTATTTTTGAAGAAGTGTGTCTTTTCAAAAATCTTTTGTTTGCACATACAAGTGAATTCGGAGACCTTTTGTCGTGAAGTAAAAATTCAAATGAATAATTGACAAAGATAACTCCACCAAGCACTACTCACCCTCCTGATAAGTCTTAATGAGCATTATGAGGTTGAGCACCTTGGAGAGAATTGTAAAGTGCCTTGTTGCAAACATTTTTTTACACTACTTCTTCTTGTACACCGGATCACAAATAACTAAAATTCAAAATAATAACTGAGATTCCCCAAGCACTACTTTGCACCATGATAAGTATTAATAAGCATTGTGTGTGCAGAGCACCTTGGTAGTTATACTATTATTTTATGTGCATTAAATAATTTATATAACTTTGTGGGTAGAAGTAACTCTAAAAATGCTTTTGCAATAATAATGTGTTTATTCCATTATACATGTCATGTGTTTTGATTAACTCATTTATATACTTTTATCAAAAACACTATTTTGTACACATCATTATCACTTGTAAGCCTTCTACTCATGAGAATTAGAGTCTATTGCATATCTACATGTACTCTCTAAGTTCTTAAGTAAATGCACTACATAGCTTTGCATATTCAATACAATGTATAAGTGTACTTGATTTCTCAATTTACGACATTGTATTCTTCTATCTTGACTTGATATGTTGTATTAAGCTTACATATTTTTTTTCCGCTACGCCATGTGTACTCTTTATTGCTTATCTTTCAAAACAAGTGTATGGTTATGTTGCAACTGAAATCACTTTGTGTACTTAAATTGCTACAACATCTACTTTTTGGTCTAAAACTCTTAATCATCTACTATGCTTCACCATTCTTATATAGATGTTCACTTCAAAAATATATTTCTCCATGCTTTCCACCTCTTTACTACTTGTACGCTCGATCATGAATACGTTTTTCCAACAAATGGTTTCCTTATGATAATTTCTTCACATTCCCTTTTTCACTCCTATATATTATTTTCTTACTAAGCATTTAACTCTTTATCATGTTCATTCCCTCTCTACACATTTATTGCACACATTAACATTTGACTTTCTTTCCACCCTCTTTTGATAATACCAAAAGGGGGAGAATAAATTTGAATGAAATTCACATGTTTGGGGAGTCAAGTTCATAGGAATTTTGTTGTTGTAGGGGGAGCATTCATTTAGGGGGAACATATGCACGTGTCTTAAATTTCATGCTTATCTTTTTTTAGGGGGAGCATATGCACATGTCTTAAATTTCATGCTTATCCTTTTTAATAAACACAATTCCTATCTTGTGAACTATTTCTTTCTAAAGGGATTTGTTATTATCAAAAGGGGGAGTTTTTTGGAACATGCTTTCCGCATCTCTTGGTTTGACAATAACAAATCCTATTGTATTTGATCATACTTGCATTGTGTTTATAGTTTGCAGGATCTTCAACATTTAATCCCAAAAGGAGTGTGAAAAAGAAAGACGTCGAAGCAACAATCAGGATGATAGTCTATTTTGTAGACGGATGGGGCATGATCTTACCCAGTGTTCGAAGAAGGATAAACCATGTGAATATTATGGGCAAGGAGGTCATGATGTGACTTGATGCTGGTTGAAGAATAGGACGTGCTATTAGTGCGGGCAGAAGGGACATATGAAGACCCAGTGTCCGCAGTTCTAAATGGCCAGCCAGCTCTATGCCCTTCCAGCTCTGGCACCGCCACCGCCTCAACAATGGAAGTTGGATCACGAAAAGGCCAAGTTAAATGCAGTAACAAAGGAGGAAGCACAGTGCTCAACCCAGGTCATATCAGGTTTGTCTTCACTCTTCTTGTAGACCAACCTTTGTGTAGAAACATAGGCATTATATCATTGATATATCTTTTATTCATAATGATTGGGTAGGTTAGTTTAAGGTCTGAGATTGTTGGGCACGTGTCCTCTTTGATTCAGGTGCCACTCATTCCTTCGTGGCTAGGAAGTTTGTAGATCATCATCGTTGGGCTATCGAGTGAGTGGATGACCCGCTTTGCGTTAAGTTTCCATCCGGTGATTTGGTGGTATCGGACCAGTGCATTGTAACAACCCGGCGCGACCAGCACGACGCCCTTCCAGCATTACACAGGACTACAGTCCATGCCACCCCAACCAAGTCACTGAGCCTGTTTCTCAACAACAGTAGGTTGTTGATGCCGGGTCTCGAACCCGTACACCCTTGATAAGGCACCTTCAACAGTCCTCATCACCAACTGGGCTGCAGCTCAGTTGGTGATGAGGACTGTTGCAGGTGCCTTATCAAGGGTGTCCGGGTTCGAGACCCGGCATCAACAACCTACTGTTGCTGAGAAAAGGGCTCAGTGACTTGGTTGGGGTGGCATGGACTGCAGTCCTGTACAACGCCGGAAGGGCGTCGTGCTGGTCGCGCCGGGTTGTTACAAAAAAGTGCACTTTTTTTGTAATAACCCGGCGCGACCAGCACGGCGCCCTTCCGGCGTTGTACAGGACTGTAGTCCATGCAGCTCAGTTGGTGATGAGGACTGTTGAAGGTGCCTTATCAAGGGTGTCCGGGTTCGAGACCCGGCATCAACAACCTACTATTGCTGAGAAACAAGCTCAGTGACTTGGTTGGGGTGGCATGGACTGCAGTCCTATACAATGCCGAAAGGGCGCGGTGCTGGTCGCGCCGGGTTGTTACAAAAAAGTGCACTTTTTTGTAACAACCCGGCGCGACCAGCACCGCGCCCTTTCGGCATTGTATAGGACTGCAGTCCATGCCACCCCAACCAAGTCACTGAGCTTGTTTCTCAGCAATAGTAGGTTGTTGATGCCGGGTCTCGAACCCGGACACCCTTGATAAGGCACCTTCAACAATCCTCATCACCAACTTAGCTGCAGCGCAGTTGGTGATGAGGACTGTTGAAGGTGCCTTATCAAGGGTGTCCGGGTTCGAGACCCGGCATCAACAACCTACTGTTGCTGAGAAACATGCTCAGTGACTTGGTTGGGGTGGCATGGACTGCAGTCCTATACAACGTCGGAAGGGCGCCGTGCTGGTCGCGCCGGGTTGTTACATGCATTGAGCAGTGTCCGATTATTTTTGGAAGAATTCTCGGCCTATGCAGATCTGAAGGTGTTAGACTTGGAAGATTTTGATGTGATTTTGGGAATGGATTGATTAGACCGATATGACGCCGTTATCCAGTACAGGGATAAGCGTTTGGATTTTCTGATGGATGATGGCCAGCCCATGAGTGTGTTTAGGTTTCCGTGTCAAACTTCCTCAGTTATGTCTATCGTCTATGCTAATCACAGAAAAGAATATTACAATGATAATATAATACAAAGCTTACAAAATCATAGATAGTCCGATGGAAAGAATGAAATGCATGAACCAAGAATTACAAATCATACAAAAATACACCTAGCATTATCGTCGAGCACTCTTTTTCGAGTTCAGAGACCCGCGTCCTCATGTGATCCATGCCAACCTTCAAGAACTGATTGTCCCTGACATAAGTGGTCCAGCCACCGCCCTCACTTGGAGCCACAAGGCCGCACCTAAGAGGCCGAGAACCATCAAGGTTGTCGGAGAGGAGGAAACATCCAGCAATTGATGTTCTAAGTTGAAGCTGCTCGAATAAGAGAACATGAACTATAACTCGAAGAGGAAGCCTCTCGTTTTGTGCTGCATGAGTGCAGGCTTCATGCGAGAGCTTTTGACAGTCCATAATCTCGCAGAGTTGTTCTCTTTCAGACTCTGAGATCCATGGGTGTGCCTAAATTCCAGTAAATAAATTTGATATATGATTAAAGGGTCATTACAGGGTTTGAAAATGATGCTTAGAAGTCTTGAACAATATATTGGCATGTAATTGTTTTTAAAAATTCATAATTTAGTATTTGCCACGGTTTGAAACCGTGGTTAATAGTTTTTTTAAAAATACTGAACTTACTATTAGCCAGGGTTTCAAACCGTGGCTAATAGTCAGATTATTTGCCACGGTCTAAAGTCGTGGCAAATAGTCCATTTTAACTGTATTAAGAAGTTTTTGCCAGGGTATGAAACCGTGGCTAAAAGTTAAGTTATTAGCCATGGTAATATTTTTCGTGGCTAATACTTTTTGCCATGGCCAATCCGTGGCTAAAAACCTCTCTCCACGCGACCTTTAGCCACGACTTTTTCCCGTGTCTAGACCGTGGCAAATACTCTTTAGCCACGGTTTTGGACTTTTTGCCAGGGCAATTTGCCCTGACCAAAACTCTGTTTTCTTGTAGTGACCACAACATAATGTTATTTTTGAGAGGAGGAATTGTACCTTATTCGACATGGTGTGATCGATGATGAGTCTTGCAGATCTGTCCGTTTCCTTTTGGGGATTTGCTCTAGAGACTGCTTCATTCACATTAAATCGTGCTCCAACAAAAATGGTTCTAAATACACCATATGAGATATGGACTGGGAGGCGTCTTAGTATGTCATTCATTATCTAGTGGGGTATCATAGGGAGACCAAAGGATATTACTTCTACCTTCCATCTGAGGGCAAAGTGTTTGTTGCAAGGATTGGCGTCTTTTTGTAGAAAGAGTTCTTATCCAGAAAGACTGCAAAGGTAGAACTTGAAGAAGTTCAGGAACCACAAATTGAAAAGGAACCTGAATTGGAATCTGGGCAAGGACTACAAGCAATTGTAGCTGGGGAGCCTGCTCAAGAAACACAAGTCCTACGTAGATCTGGTAGACCAAGATTTAAGCCTGAGAGCTATGGATTTCTCATGTATCAAATAGGTAATGTATTGCTTATGGATCATGATGATGAGCCTACAACCTACCAAGAGGCTATGAATGGACCAGACTCCAAGAAGTGGCTTGACGCCATGAAATCTAAAATTGAATCCATGTATGCAAACCAAGTTTAGATCTTGGTGGAACCACCTGAAGGGGTACGACCCATAGGGTGCAAGTGGGTCTTCAGAAGAAGACTGACATGGATGGGAATATACAGACATTCAAAGGGCGATTAGTTGCTAAAGGTTTTAAGCAAATTCATGGTGTTGACTATGATGAGACCTTTTCCCCTGTCGCTATGGTTAAGTCCATCAGAATTCTGCTTGCTATTGCTGTGTATTATGACTACGAGATCTGGGAAATGGATGTCAAAATGGCTTTCCTAAATTGAAACCTCCTTGACGAAGTGTATATGACACAACCGAGGGTTTTGAATCTCCAAATGAGGCCACTAAAATATGCAAGTTGAATCGATCCATTTATGGATTGAAACAAGCTTCTCGATGTTGGAATCTCCATTTTGATGAGAAAATCAAAGAGTTTGATTTCATCAAAAATGAAGAAGAGCCTTATGTTTTCAAGAGAATTAGTGTGAGCATAGTTGTCTTCCTGATACTGTATATAGATGACGTACTGTTGATCAGGAATGACATTCCAACCCTGCAGGTTGTTAACAGCAACCTAGAGAATTGCTTTTCTATAAAAGACTTGGGCGAATTGACTTATATACTTGGTATTAAGATCTATAGAGATAGATCAAAGAAGTTGCTGGGTTTGACCAAAAGTACATACATTGACAAGGTGCTGAAACGGTTCAGCATGCTTGAGTCCAAGAAGGGATACTTACCCATGTACCATGGTGTGTGTCTCTCTAAGGACCAGTGTACTAAATCTTTGGAAGATAAGGACCGCATGATGTTGATTCCATATGCCTCAGCAATTGGATCAATAATGTATGCAATGTTATGTACTCGACCCGATGTCTCCTATGCTTTGAGCATGACAAGCATATATCAGTCTGATCTCGGTGATAGTCACTTGACAGCCGTCAAGAATATCCTAAAGTACTTGAGAAGGACTAAGGATATGTTCTTGGTGTTTGGTGGAGAGGAAGAGCTCATTGTAAATGGTTACGCGGATGCTAGCTTCCAAACTGATAGAGACGATTCAAAGTCCCAGTCAGGTTTTGTATTTTGCCTTAATGAAGGAGCTGTAAGTTGGAAGAGTTCCAAGCAAGAGACAGTTGCCGATTCTATGACAGTCAGAATATGCTTATTGAGTTAGATGCCGCTCATTGTTTGAGTTATAAACTCTTATTGCATGGGTAGCAATGATGTATTGCTAGATGTCACTCATTGTTTGTGAGGCTTTTGTTGATACTTTGTGATCAAGTGGGAGACTGTTGGTATTTCTAAGGTGATCTCAAAGCAATCAACCAGTTAGTCTTACGGCCAACGCAATAGGAGCCTATAGGGTCGCACATAAGAGTGTTGGAGAAGTTGGATGATGGATTGTGTTGGTCTTACTCATTTTGGATATGAGTGGAGGACCAATCCTATAACTGATTGGAGTTGCGTCGAATTATACTTGACACCATGTCGAGATTGTCTCGACGTGGTGTACTCGACGTTGCGTCAAGATTGTCTCGGCGCAAGCCTTGTACTAAACGCTGCGTCAAGATTGTCTCGACGTGATATACTCAACGTTGCGTTGAGATTGTCTTGATGCAAGTCTTGGACTTTTATGTTGTGTCGAATTAGTCTCGATTCAATTCGTGTTTAACTCCAATTAAGTCTCTGTTCTATGGATAATGTGTTTTATGCCTTGAGTATAAAACATGAAGTGTTTAGGTTTTCTGTTGTGATAATCCTTTTCAAAAAACCATCAGGGCCGAAGCAGAAGAGTTCCGCATAGGTCTCGACATTCCGCAAGATCACTGCCACTGCCTCTCCCTATCATCGGATCAAGCAGTTCATGGGAGACGCAGAGGACATTCTTCCTCCATCCCAAATCTTGCTCGACAAGAGTCGTGGGGTTCTCCTTCACTGTGTGCACTCCTATAGAGGTGCTGATCCACTTCAGTACTTGGAACTCAGAGTTTGGTCTTGGGATCAGATTTTGGAGCATCTTGGTTGAGTGTTGAGTCAATCCATTTCAGGTATATTGCAATGCGTTGCTTCTTCTTTTAGTTTTTGATTCATGAAGTCACAAGATCTATAACAGTTTTGGGTTGTTCTTGTTTATTTTCGCTGCGCATATATGATATGCTGTTCATTTATGAATGAAGTAGAAAACCCAACAAAAACTTCCTTGATAACCTCACCGTGAGATCAAACTGCCCACCGGCTATGAGAGCCCGGTGGCTGAATCTCACGGGATAATCTGTTGGAACACGGTTTTCTGCATCCATTTGATTTGAGAATAACAAATCCTACTTGTATTTGATCTTGTTTGCCGTTGTATTTTAGCATGCAGGTTTGAACAATATGGACACAATGATGCTACATTATTGGTCTGGACTTTCCCACATGATGAATGTGGTCTAACACCAGGCGTTAGATTTTAATGCCGATGTTGAGACTCGACGATATGGTTTTGAATTTCCCATAAGCTAAAATGATGAAAGTGGTTTAACGCCATGCATTAGGACTTAACGCCGACATTGACACTCAATGATATGACATGGATGGAAGCTACCCTGATTACATGAGCATTTTAGGAATGATTTGACTTAACACCAGCGTTAGCCTCAACACTAGGTTAAGGTTGCCTAAAATGAATGTTTCCAAAGATGCAATATTTCCTTCTTGTTTTAAAGATCTGAGCCATCAAGTTCTTTCTATATTGGGTCAACGCCTGACATTAGACTTAACGCTGACATTAGCTTCCAGTCCTATTAATAGGTGGCATTCGTTCTCTTCAACCATCTGAGA
Organism: Dactylorhiza incarnata; assembly: GCA_033032865.1. Classification (NCBI taxonomy): domain Eukaryota; kingdom Viridiplantae; phylum Streptophyta; class Magnoliopsida; order Asparagales; family Orchidaceae; genus Dactylorhiza; species Dactylorhiza incarnata. The sequence continues at coordinate 14,057,210 of JAWHQI010000015.1, forward strand.
GGACCCAGCGCAACCAACTCGACCAATAGCCCGGACTCTTGGTGAAGGCGCAACTATTCTTTATATCAACTTGGTCCTCGGGCGGATCCACGGGGCAGCCAGTTAGGCCCACGGGGAACACGTCCTTCTGCTTCGAATAGCACCGCAGCACCGGGGCGATTCTGAACCGCAGTTCCAACAATCCCCCCCCAGAAACGACCCCGGGGTTTCGAATCCGCGACCCCCTCTGATAACAATTGAGAGGACCCAGCGCAACCAACTCGACCAAAAGACCGGACTCTTGGTGAAGGCGCAACTGTTCTTTATATCAACTTGGTCCTCGGGCGGATCCACGGGGCAGCCAGTTAGGCCCACAGGGAACACATCCTTCCGCTTCGAATATCACCGCAGCACCGGGGCGATTCTGAACCGCAGTTCCAACACCATCCAAGCCAAGGACCCCTATTCCAGCACTCTGAATTATTTGTAAGGGCCGTATTTCCAGACCACAAAGGATCTCCCATTCAATTTCAAAAGAAGGAATAAAAGGAGGCTTGGATCAATGCTAACTCAACGCGAAGAACTCATGCTTTGACTTCAAAGATCTTCAGCGATTCTTCGTCATCTCCTTCAGATTACCTCAGAGGGAGTTTTTATATTGTCTTTTGTACTTACCTTTATCTTTGTAATCGTGTAATGAATTCACCCTGTGTTGGCGACTAGGTCTTGGTAGGACTTAAGGAGGAATTCATCTCAGTTGGCGACTAGGTCTAAGAGTATATCTAGGGGGTGCTCGAGGCCTTTCTGGGGATAGAAAGGCTAGAGCGGCTTGATGCCGTATCTGGGTAAAGATCGGCTAAATCCAACCGATTCTTAGTTAGAAGAATCGGTATAGAAAATGAAAAGAGTATTTCATATTCGCCTTGATTTCTAGCGTCATAGAAATCAAAGTTTGTAATCAATTTTTATAAATGATAATCATGCCTTTTCATGTTAAATAAAATTGATTTCATTTCTTATTAAAAGCTCTTTACTTTTGTTTCAATTTACTTATTGGAAAATCACAAAAGTTTTCTTAAAATCGTACAGTTTTCTAAAACCCTTATTCACCCCACTCTAAGGGCGCCTACAGATCCAACAAGTGGTATCAGAGGGAGGTTATTCCAAAATGGCTTCACAGCTGGGAATAATGGTGCTTCATGATCTCGCATCCACTAAAGGGGATGATTTTTTATTAAATGAAAAATCTTTAGCACCACCTTTATTTATGGGCAAACATTATAAATGGTGGAAAATATTAATGAAAAATTTTCTTAAAGCTTTAGATGAAAAAGTTTGTAATATTACTATTGAAAAGCCACCTAGCATATTAAATAGAAACGAAAAAGTTTTAAATGCAAAATCTATAAATAGTCTATTTAGTCATTAGATCAAATTATTTTCAAACTTATTCATACTTTACCTACCGCATATGAGATTTGGAATTTTCTTGAAAGAACTTATGATTCTCCTTTTGTAGGTATGGAACAATCATAAGAACCTGAGAATATGGAAGCCTGCACAAGTATTCAAGAAAGCTCCTCACATGATGGATCCATGGAAGACACATCAAATGAAAGGGATGATGATAAGACATCAATGGAAGAGGAAGAAGAAAATATCAAAGGAACCTTATGTTCAATCCTTTCCTCATCCAGAAGCACTGTAAGGAAATCAAATTCCCTTATTGTTTGCAATTCTATTTCTACTTTACAATTGTTACAAATTACAAATCGCAAAATTAAGAAATTGAAAAATGCTAATTACAAATTACGTTTAGAAAATAATGGTTTACAAGTAAAAGTTAATGTAGAATCAAATTTTGATTTATCTAGTCTTACCCAAGTCTCTTTAGTTGAAAATATTACACCTTGTATATAATTTAAAGAATTAAAAGAAAAATTCAAGGAACTTGAAAAGGATCTTATTTTTGTAAAAGAACATAATGAAAAATTGTCTTTAGAAAATTCATCTTTGAAAAGTGATTATGCTATGTGCCACAGTTATAAAATTGAAATCAAGGAGATGGATGAAACATTTGAGGAATTAAGAAATAACTATCAAACTCACATTGAATCCATTGTCACCACTCTTAAAAATAGCACAATTGCATATAATAAAGCTAGGCATAATCTTAAGATAAAGAATAATGAATTAAAAACAAAATTCAACTTGCTTCAGGAAATTAAGAATAAAAATTCACAACACATAAATCCACAACATCAAGCAATATCCAAAAGCAAGTTGAATATGAATATCTTAACTAAGCCTAATAATGGGAGTAAGAAACACAAAGTATTTGTAATTCAAAATCCAAATCACTAATATTTACAAAATCATGTTTCTCCCAACTTGAAATTAGAATTACACAAAATTTCTATGAACGATACTTTCAATAATCATTACAATTATAATCTTCAAGAGAAAGATAATCACAATGGAAATTTGATGCATAAGAAAAACATTAAACCAAGGTTTGAATGGACGCCCAAAATTAAAGATGAAACATTAACTCCACCTGAAAGGGTTCCTTCATTCCCATCTCCCTAAAAATCATCTTGATATATTTGGGTACCCAAAGTAACCGTTACACTTGGTTCCTTTTGGATACCTAAATCTATTATTCATTAGGTATCATGAAATTGCATGAAGTAGAATCTTTTCAAAATGAAATGTACAAATCTCTACTTCATGATATGCATTAATTTTTTTTGCCTTTTCTTATTTTTTAAGCTATCATATCATGGTCATCTTATATATTATTGGAAATATGATTTTATCTCTTAAATATTAATGAGTTTATAAATCAAATTGATCAAAATTCAATGTCATATTTTATTTTGGTGACATCTATCTTTCATAAATTCATTGCCTATAAATATCTTATATTATCCATATAAATCTAATTCAAAATTTGTTATGAGATATTTATCTAGATTAATGAAATCATGAACTTCAATTTTTCTCTTTCGGAAAATTTTGAGTCTAAATTTTTTAAATATTATGTATGGGTAGCAACCAACAACACTTAAATATCTTGAGAAAGGGAGGTTTGGGATGTCACCCCATCGTACCTCCTAGTACCACGCGAGCCCTTCTCTGGGTAGACCTCAGGAAGTCCACGATCCACTCTAAATTGCTAAGTCCAACTAAAGTCTAGCAAAGATCAAATTAATTATAGCCTCTTGTGTACTCTTGCAAATACTGAAAAGAAAACTATCATTAACTTGTACTTTCAGAAAATCATATATATTCAAAATTCGTAATCACAAAAGACATATTGAAAGAATTAATTGTCATAACTCAACAGAATGAATACTAAAGTCACACACACCACCATGATCTTGTGATATCCAATGCTAAAATTCTCTATAATCATATATCATAATTCATGATCTATCAAAAAAAACATATGCGAGATTTTTACCTAACCTTCAAACGATCATAACTTTTGATCCGCTTGTCAGAATTTCGCCCACAATAGCTTTTCGGAACAAGGTCAAGAAGATCTATGTAATGGCAAACCAGCTATGCTCGTTTGAGTTCATTTTGACCCCGCAAAATACCAAAATTCAACCATGTTTAGAAGTTATCTCAATTTTTTCTTTTTTGACAATATTTGTGTCTACGGATTTTACGTCACAGGCTCCTGGGTACCCATCCAATGACTTAGAAATTCTTACTCTAGTTATCCTATACTGCCATGACATAAAAGTAAAAAATTTGAAAGTTAAAATTCATAATACCTATGTTGCTTCATAATCAACTATAATTAGAAATAAATCTCTTATAAAAGCCATAGTTTATAAATTGATTCCATAAGACAAAATGCTTAGGATGTCCATAATCATTCACCCACATTATGTGTCTCATAATAGCGAGGGCGTATGATTGTATGCATTAGATGACCTAACCTCTAATTCAAGTCTTGTCCTTAACTGGGGAGGGTTCAAGCGGGGCCTTGCGAGGCACTAGGGGGGAGAGTGCTAGGTTGAGAGTTCTCTAGTGTGTGTTCGATCTGTAGGCGCCCTTAGAGGGGGGGGGGGTGAATAAGGGTTTTAAAAACTTATATTATATTTTGAAATACATGCTTATGATGAGAGATCAAAATAGTGATTTTGAATAAAGGTCTAAATTGTTTTATAATAAGGAGAGGATAATAAACAATTTAGAGAAATGAAGAACAAATCAATTTTATTACACAAAGAGAGACATGATTACTATTAATAAAATTGATTACAAAATTTTGGTTTCAATGACGCTAGAAATCAAAGCGAAATATGAAAGACTCTTTTTGTTTTCTATACCGACTCGTATCCCCAGGAACCGGTTGGCTTTAGCCGTTCCTTCCCTGGATACGGCCTCAAGCCGATCTAGCCAACCCTTCCCCGGATATGGCCTGGAGCACACCCTAGACCTACACCCGAGACCTAGTCGCCAACATGAGGCGAATTTCTTCCCTAAGTCCTACCCAGACCTTGTCGTCAACACGAGGCAAATTTACTACACGATTTAAAAGAGATGGATAAATGAAATAACAACAATATAAAAACTCCCTATATGGATCTCTTGGAGAAGTGGACGAAGGCCCATAGAGTATGATCGTAGTCGATGTAGTCTTTCGTCACGATGATGACGCGTGTTTAAATCTTCTCCACGGATCTCCTTAAGCCTTTATGGATTTGTGGGAGTATCTCTCTGAACCTTCCTCTCTATGCTGTGGCACGAAGCTCTGGAATTTTGGATCTCAAGAGGTTTGGGAAGGCAGAGCCAAGGGGTCCTTTGTATAGCCTTGGAGCTAGCGCCTGCGCTAGTGCTACCGTCGGCGCTATCCCATTTTAGGACATATTCTGCGCGCCAGAATCTTCAATCTGAGGAAACATTTCTCCCTTGCCTTCTATGCTCCGTGCTACCACCTGCGCTATCGGATACCGCCAGGCGCTATCTCCTTCTATAAGTTCTCCTGGAATTTGCGCTTAGGCAAACATTTCATCGATCAGATTTTCATCGAACGCCGCTAACATTTCATCGAGCGAATTTTTATCGAACGCAGTGATGTGCATTTTATCGAGCGCAGCTTACAGTTCGTCGAGCGAAAGCTAGCGCCTGCGCTAGGACTACCGCCAGCGCTAGTAGGAGTTTTGGATTTGATGGCACAACTTTGGGGGCAACCTTCTTATGTAATCCTCGAGTCATGTGGACTTTGTTATCCTGCACACTTAAACACACAAGATCAAATACATAGGATTTTTTATTCTCAAACCTAGGAGATGTGGAAGACCATGTTCCAACAAACTCCCACTTTTCATAATAACAAATCCATTAATGATAAATTAGAGCATTAATATATAAGCATGATGAAACTTACTTGTGTGTGTTTGTTGGTTCATCCCCTTTTTATATAAGAGTTTTAAGCATAAAAAAATGTAATGATTTCCAAGTAACTAAACTACCCAGACAATATGTCTACACCCTAGCCCCGTACTAAGTGACGGATGGGCATAAGGAGCTGCATACATGCCGTAGGTTGGGGTGTTAGTCCCATATGCAAACACTAAAAAAACTCAACCCAGCACACTTTCCCCCCAGTGCCTCGCAAGGCCCCACTAGAACCCTCCCCGGTTAAGGACAAGACACGACTTAGAGGTTAGGTTATCTAATTTCTACAACCCTACGCCCCCGCTATGGTGAGATATGTGATCATAGATAATAATTATTGGAAAACATTAAGCATTTAACTTTAGTGATAAGTTCATAGCCTATGGGTTTATATTTTTATTTGAATTTATGAAAACACTCACATAGCTATTTTTGAAATCCATTAATGAATCAGGGTTTTTAATATTACAATATTTTCATAGAAATAAATCAGAGTTTTTGGCAAAAAAAATATTCATGTTTAGAGTAACCAATATAAAGTTTACCAAGCAAGTCTACCACTTGTTGAAAGAAAGGAATTTTAAGATTCAACTGATGATGCACACAAAATAAAAGACTTTAAGTAAGCATGAAAGCGCAAGGTAAAACAATTATATGGTTATGATGCGGAAGACTTATAGAAATACAAGAAACATCTTATTGTAATCAATGATGATCCATAAGAAGATATATGAGTTAAATTTCATAAAGAAGATGTTTTTGTAAATCATAGTTCAATTAAAATCTTTAAATCTAACAATAAAGTAACCAAGCATGAAATAATGTTATCAAAAAGAGATTACTATAATGTTATTTTAATTCACAAATTCAAAACATACCAAACATTGTAGAAAGCATGCTAGGTTATCTAATGCATTTCATAAATAAAGAGTAGTATAGAATTTGCATTAGGATCCAATACTCATGAGAAGAAGTGTTATGGAAGATAATGATGTGCACATAAGTGTATTTTTGAGTAGAGTAAACAAATGTTTTAATCAAAAATACAAGAAATATGTAAAGTAAGAGCACAATAAAAACACAAATAATTTCACTTCCACACACTTCAATGCACAAACATAAATGTACAACTACCAAGGTGCTTTGCACACACAATGCTCATTAAGACTTATCAGGGTGCAAAGTAGTGCTTGGGGGATCACAAGTTTTATTTTTAATGTTGAGACTCGTGATCCGGTGTACTTAAGAGTAAGTGGTTTTTATTTTGAAAGAAAGATTTGATTTGCACAAGATACTTTACTATTCTTTCCAAGGTGCTCAACCTCACAACGCTTATTAAGACTTATCAGGAGGTTCAACTAGTGCTTGGTGGAGTTATCTTTGTCACTTTATTTTATGTTTTTTATTTTGGACAAAGTTCTCTGAATACACTTGTTTTGCAAACCAATATAATTTATGAAAAACATAACCACTTTTCTTAACTTTTAAAAGTGCAAATAAAGGAGTGTAGGTAAGATACTTGTGCAATTTTAATTCATTGTACTAATACACAATATACACAAGCATTCTTAGATTAAACACATATGTAGACAATGCCAAAATATGTGAGTGAATAAAGATCATTATCAAACATAATACATTTACTAATACTTAGAGGCATGCTAAGCTTAGTTCTACACAACTTTTTCAATATAATTGATGCACATATTAATATATATATCAAAGCATGATGAAAACAATGTTCAAAGTAGTTTGAAAAGATAAATTGCAACATTATAGAAGTTCTAAATGATGGTTTAAATCATGCTTGATTTTCAATGAAGTCCATACAGTATTTTTGATATTTTGAAGAATAATTTTGATTTAAAGTTTGAACTCATAAGATTGATCTTGGACTTCCCGAGGACTACCTTGTGAGGGGTTCGCCTGGTACTAGGAGATGTGATGGGATGATAGCCCAAATCCCCCTTTCGCAAGATACATGTAAATAGAAAAGTTATGTTCAAAATAATAATTTTTGATACTTGTTTTTTTGTTTTATATTTTTGTATTTGATTTTTTCTTTTAGAAATAGAATTTAAACAAATGACAAAAAACCAAAAATGGCAAAACATATTTTTTTTGTAATTTGGCTTTTGTATTTTTGCATTTGATTTTTTAAAAATGAAATAAAAGCAGAAGTCCAAAAATAAATAATACACATAGATTAATATATTTTTAAGAATTTTTCAAAATTTTAAAAATACAGAAAAACAAATAAGTGCGCTAGCGCCGGCGTTAGCGCTAGGGCGGGAAATAGTACATGATTTTTTATGATTTTAAAATTTTTAATTGTTGATCTTGATTAAGTGTCCCAATAGTAGTTTCATGCTGAAATTTCAGATTTTTAGGAGATGTTTTAGATAGTGCAAATTGCATGAAACATTAGCAATTTTGTATATGACTTTACCAAATTAACTTTGCATGAGATGACATGAATGAACAAATCAAATATGCATGAATTTAGTGATTAACCATAGTGTTCATGCACAAGAATACCATGGATAAGCCCTAGATGAGAATACCCAGCCTGTATATCTTGGTAAACATATAAAGCCTAACATAGACACAAATATTCTTTAGGTGACAATGTTAGTATGATAAGTTTGAGATTAATGTTATATCAAGGTTTGATTGTGTTTCAACTTAGAGACCTAGAATTAAGTGATGATTTATTTGATTTGATATTGATGAGTACTATTTGTACTCATCTTTTAGCATAATTTTGATGTAATTTTAATATGAATTTATATCAATTATTTGTTCTATCTTATAATAATCATTCCTTTTTATTTCTGTCACTAATATAAGTTTAATTTATGTTTTGCAGGTTTTCTGGGCATTTTGAGCAAAAATATCAAGTACACGCCCAAGGTCACGGGCGTGACCAAAGGCGTGTCAGCCTAAGATGTGTTCCAGACCTGCTGCCGCTACTTCGGGCCCATTTCGTGAAGATTCGCCAAGTACACGCCCCAGGTCACGGGCGTGACCAAGGGCGTGGCATCCAAGTCACGGTCGGGACCACGCCACCAGCATCCAGATCGAGCCGCCGCGTCATTTAAAGTTACACGCCCTCGGTCACGGGCGTGACCGAGGACGTGACCTCCAATCACGGGCGTGACTCGCCCCGCGCTTCTTCCCGCCAGAGTTTCCCGCCAGCAGCACTATTTCAAGATTACACGCCCCAGGTCACGGGCATGACCTAGGGCGTGACGCGTCCGAAACGCCTGCATTGAAGCCAGAACGCGCCCTCTCCGCACCAGCATCGATCACGCCCCTTACACGCCCTTGGTCACGGGCGTGACCAAGGGCGTGTAACCTCATTTTTTCAGCTATATAAAGCCAGCTTTTCCAGATGTTTAAAAAAGCAGTTTATTAGGATTAGATACTTCGTTTCATGTTTATTTTTCATGTTTTAGTAGTCTTGTAATCCCTTCTTGCAAATTGTATTTTCATTTCAATAGTCATAATTCTCAATTTCATAGCTTGTACTCTCTTTTGTAATTTAATAAATTAGATCTTTTCTTCTCTCATTCCCTCTCTCTTTTATGATACGCTCTTTTATTTATTTTGATTTCCCAATCTCCATGAGTACCTAAAATCTCTATTGGTACTCGATCGAGATGATCCAAGGAATAATATTGGTTTTGAAGTAATTTAGAATTGCTCTTTCTCTTTTCTAAAAATGCTTAAGATTTATCCTTGATTTTAATGAAATGAGATTATACTTTCTAGTTTATAATTCTCGTTCTTGTTTTCGTTCTTTAGTTAGCCGGACAAGCTCGTAAGGTGAATCGATCATTCAAGAGCGGGATTCAGTTCGATAAGGCGAGTTTTAGGGGTTTCGATTCTAGAACTAGAGATCGATTGATCAACCTAAACTCAGGTGAGCGCATCCTCGAGAGAGGTGCGTTCATAATTCGGGAATCTCCACGGTCAAGGCTATTTTATTAAGAGAATGCGCTTTTATTCTTCGTTCTTATTTTGTCTCCAAGGTGATTCAAAGATCGAGTGCTGACCTTTTTACTCGTCATTTAATTTAATCTTATTTTTATTTTCCGTTTGCAAAATCATTCCCAAGTTCTATTTGATAAAATAATAGAGATTTTCTTGAAGTAAGAGTACTCAACCGCCCCGAGTCTAATACGACCTTGTTTCAATAACCTATACTACATTCGATACGGTACACTTGCCGTTATCGTTTGCAAGCATAGTTTTGTCCATCAAGTTTTTGGCGCCGTTGCCGGGGACACAGTTGATATTCCGAAAAAAGAAATATTTATTAATTTTATCGTTCTCTTTCTTCTCCCCCTTCTCTTTAATTTTTTTCTATATATATAAAAAAAAAATCTTAAAAAGCGCAATCTAAATTCTCGGAAAGGACGCTTTGGGTTTGAATTCCCATCATAGCCTCTAGTACCTTGCAAACCCTTCACCGGGTAGATCTTGGGAAGTCCGGGACTAATTTAACCCGCTTTTTGAAAAAGAAAATTTATAATAAAAATATTTATAAAATTCCATTCATTTAGGTGAAGGTTGTTTCCTTTTTATTTATTTTAATATGAAAGAATCTGAATTGGCTGTTAAGGTTGTCGAGCTTCGAAACCAACTTTATCTCTTACAAGCCGCACGAGAACGCCAATTTAGTTGTCATTATTGTGGTGCGCCTCATCAAAGTGAGGAATGTTATTTGCATTCTTATTCTCAAAATAATTATTATGAAAATAATTATCCTCAATATTATGAAAATAATTTTGATAATAATTACGATCATAATTTTTCCCCTTTTAATGAGAATAATTTTTCAAACTTTGATGAAAATAATTTTTCTAATTATAATGAAAATAATCTTTTGGCATTTAATAATTGTTCTTCTAGCTCCGAAGTAGATTATTCCTCGTGGCAAGCTCACCCGGATAGTTTACGGAGCAATGAAGAAAAATCTTTAGTTCCGAATTTTTGTTTTTCTTCTTATACACCGCTGTCTTCGTTCTCTAATTTGGGGGAAATTTCGCCAATTCATATAGATACTTCCCCCCAAAATTTAGAGGAAAATGTCATTTCGTCTAGCGTTTTCTCTAATTTTCACAAGAATAATTTTTCGGCTTCTAATAATTTTTCTTCTATCCCCGAAGTAGATCATTCTTGGTGGCAAGGTCACCCGGATAGTTTACGGTGCGATGAAGATAAATCTTTAGAACCGAATTCTTGTTCTTCTTCTTTTACGCCGCAACCTTCGTACTCTAATTTTGGGGAATGTCCGCCGATTCAAATAGATACTACCCCCCAAATTTTAGAGGAAAATTTTATTTTTCCTCCACCTTCGGATGATTTAGTTATGGAGGAACATGTAGTTTCTTGTAATCCCATAACTTCTTTTACCAAAGATGAAGAAAAATTACTTTACCAAGAATTTCTTAAAGTTATGGACACCCCGGATGAAATAGAAGAAGAACAAGTTTCTTCCCCTACTTCACCCAGATTTTATTTTCTTTGTCATGAATACTCGCGAATTTCTTCTATCCAACAAAAAATTCATGAAAATTTAGTGTCCGAAAATTTAATTCCGCTTGATAATACACTAGATTTTTCTAAAGAAATAATTATTATAGAAAAGGAACAACCGGAGCTTAATCATTTATTTTCGCAAGCGCCTCCTCCTTGCGAAATATTATTTGACAAGTTTAATTGTGATTCTCTTTATACTAATAATTTCCAGGTTGAAGATGAGTCGTTGCTACCCCAATTAATTGATGATCCATATGCCGCCCATCTTTATAAATTCAAATCACCTCAGGTATGTATAGGTGATTTGGATTTACATATTCAAGTTCAAGGACAAAAGAAGAATCACAAGATAAACGGAGGAGTTGCCGTACGACTGACGCCGGCCCATTCACCCACGCGTGAATTAGGGGAGTTGCCTGTTCACTTCTCATTCAAATTTCCATTTTCCTAACAATAACCGTCTAGCTTAAAGACGGGAAAAAGAAAGCGCTCTTGGGAGGCACCCCTTGCTTATCTTTAATTTTATGTATTTTCCTTTTAAAAAAAAAAGTTTATTTTTCAAAATTTTCTTCATACTTAGTTTTAAACATTGGGACAATGTTTAATTTTAAGTATGGGGGTGTAGCTTCGCTTTCATTTTTTTTTTATTTGAAAAAAAATAGTAATAATAATAATAAATACGCCTAGCCTTGTTGTTTTTAATACTCTAGAAATTTAGTTTGAGGAACGATTATAAGTATTCCTACATTTTTAATTTAGCTAATATTTTATTTTATCAAAATTTGTTAAATTTAAATTTGAAGTAATTTGGTTTTAAGAAACATTTTATGTTTTTAATTCGATTAGAGAGTTAATTTAGCACTACTTCTCCGTTTAATTTTAAATAGCTTCACTTTGTGGTAAATTGGCTAAACATCTCTAGATTTTTTTCATTATATTCGCTTTTAACTTTAAGATCTTAGGAAATTTCATTCCACTAAAAATTTGCTCTCAAAATAGTTTAATTTATGAACTAGAAGTTTTTCTTTACCCTTGGTAAACATATGTATTTTTCCTTTTCCCCTTTTGTTAGATCATATGTCATGGGAATAAGGAGATGTTAGTTCTTTATTCTCTGGTAAACATATGCAGCCCAAAAATAAAAATGAAGAGAGAAAAAAAATGTGTATATGTCGTGGAAATGATAGATAATAGTCTATCATTCTCTGGTATTACATATACTAAAAAAAAGGGGTTGAGAGGATAAAATTCATCACCCCAATCAAAAACCTCTTCATATCCTTTGTCTCCGTTTGGCCATTCTGTTTAAACCCATCCCAAGCCAATTTCATTGTTTCTAGTCCTAAACTAAATTATTAAGAGAGCAATATTTTGGTAGGTGACTTTTCCTTAAAATTCTTTTATGTTAGAGTGTCTATAATTTCAATCTAATTTTGTTTGAAAATTTCTATAATTTTGATTGCTAAATAGTTATCTTGAGAAGTAGTTAGCTAAACAAATTTCTCTTTTTAAATTATCAACATAACTTATGACTTAATTCTTGAATTCCTAAAATTTGCTTTTGACTTATTCTTGGTTTAATAAAATTTTAGTTAATTAGAAATAATACCGATGTCTTGTAACTCTTCCCTCATTCTTTTGCTCTGGAATAGCAAAAGCTCAAGTATGGGGGTGTTTGATGAGTACTATTTGTACTCATCTTTTAGCATAATTTTGATGTAATTTTAATATGAATTTATATCAATTATTTGTTCTATCTTATAATAATCATTCCTTTTTATTTCTGTCACTAATATAAGTTTAATTTATGTTTTGCAGGTTTTCTGGGCATTTTGAGCAAAAATATCAAGTACACGCCCAAGGTCACGGGCGTGACCAAGGGCGTGTCAGCCTAAGATGTGTTCCAGACCTACTGCCGCTACTTCGGGCCCATTCCGTGAAGATTCGCCAAGTACACGCCCCAGGTCACGGGCGTGACCAAGGGCGTGGCATCCAAGTCACGGTCGGGACCACGCCACCAGCATCCAGATCGAGCCGCCGCGTCATTTAAAGTTACACGCCCTCGGTCACGGGCGTGACCGAGGGCGTGACCTCCAGTCACGGGCGTGACTCGCCCCGCGCTTCTTCCCGCCAGAGTTTCCCGCCAGCAACACTATTTCAAGATTACACGCCCCAGGTCACGGGCGTGACCTAGGGCGTGATGCGTCCGAAACGCCTGCATTGAAGCCAGAACGCGCCCTCTCCGCACCAGCATCGATCACGCCCCTTACACGCCCTTGGTCACGGGCGTGACCAAGGGCGTGTAACCTCATTTTTTCAGCTATATAAAGCCAGCTTTTCCAGATGTTTAAAAAAGCAGTTTTTTAGGATTAGATACTTCGTTTCATGTTTATTTTTCATGTTTTTGTAGTCTTGTAATCCTTCTTCTTGCAAATTGTATTTTCATTTCAATAGTCGTAATTCTCAATTTCATAGCTTGTACTCTCTTTTGTAATTTAATAAATTAGATCTTTTCTTCTCTCATTCCCTCTCTCTTTTATGATACGCTCTTTTATTTATTTTGATTCCCCAATCTCCATGAGTACCTAAAATCTCTATTGGTACTCGATCGAGATGATCCAAGGAATAATATTGGTTTTGAAGTAATTTAGAATTGCTCTTTCTCTTTTCTAAAAACGCTTAAGATTTATCCTTGATTTTAATGAAATGAGATTATACTTTCTAGTTTATAATTCTCGTTCTTGTTTTCGTTCTTTAGTTAGCCGAACAAGCTCGTAAGGCGAATCGATCATTCAAGGATAAAAAGAGTAGAATGCAATCCTCGAGAGAGGGCGACGTTACCCTTCCGGATTGGAGTAAAAGCCAATAGCGAGATTCACTTCGATAAGGCGAGTTTTAGGGGTTTCGATTCTAGAACGAGAGTTCGATTGATCAACCTAAACTCAGGTGAGCGCATCCTCGAGAGAGGTGCGTTCATAATTTGGGAATCTCCACGGTCAAGGCTATTTTATTAAGAGAATGCGCTTTTATTCTTCGTTCTTATTTTATCTCCAAGGTGATTCAAAGATCGAGTGCTGACCTTTTTACTCGTCATTTAATTTAATCTTATTTTTATTTTCCGTTTGCAAAATCATTCCCAAGTTCTATTTGATAAAATAATAGAGATTTTCTTGAAATAAGAGTACTCAACCGCCCCGAGTCTAATACGACCTTGTTTCAATAACCTATACTATATTCGATACGGTACACTTGCCATTATCGTTTGCAAGCATAGTTTTGTCCATCAGATATCAAGATGATTCAAAGGTATAAACTTGAAATAAATCACAATACACACATAATACACCAACCATGGTATGTAATTATAATATCAATTGTCATCAATTAATATATCAATTATAATTCACATAATTGTGATAGAAATAATTGTTTTTAGAAGACTTTTGATATGACTTATGATATATGATGTTAGAGAATTTAGCAAAGGACATCAATAGATCATGGTGGTGCATGAGAATTCAATATTCATTATGACGGTAAATTCTTTCAATGCATTTTAGTGATTTTCTTTTAATTAAGAGTTTTGAATATATATATGTGATTTTTTGATAGGTGAACAATGGTTTAGATCATGTTTGACATTATGGAGTGAACATAATATAATTTTTTGTTGTGAACAAAGACAACCATATTGAATGTTGAGCTTTCATTTAGATCTTGAACTTTCTTGTAGATTATGTTATTTCTCTAAACCACTTGATGGTGAAGGCTAAAAAGCTTAATAGCCTAATGACTTGATTTAATTCTAAAATATCTTATAGCAAATTTAGGATTTGATTTATATGGATAATATAAGATATTTATAAGTAATGAGTATGAGAATAAAAGATAGGTCGTCAAAATAAAATATGATTTGAATTTTGATCAATTTGATTTATAAGATCATATTTCCTATAATATCAAAGATGACTATAGCGTGATAGCTTAAAAAGAAATAAGAAAAGAAGAAAAATTAAAAGACATAAAAGCATATCATGAAGTAGAACTTTGTATATTTCATTTTGAAAGGATTCTACTTCATGCAATTGATGATACTTAATGAATAAGAGTTTTAGGTATCCAAAGGGGACCATGTGGGATGGTTCCTTTGGGTACCCAAATATAGCGAGATGTCTTTTGGGGAGACAAGTACGAATGGACCCTTTCAAGTGGAGTTAATGTTTCATCTTTAATTTTGGGTCTCCACTCATACTTAGGTTTAATATTATAATTTTGCATTAAATTTCCATATTCATTAAACTTAGGTCTAAAATAATAATCACTTTTGAAATTATATTTCATAGGAAATTTGTGCACATTAGAATTTAATTTGGGAGATACAAAATGTGGATTAGAATTCATTATGTTTGTGTGATTAAACATTCTACTAGGTGCATGTTTAATATGATTTAACATACTAGTAGAAGTTTTACAAATGTTTGATGATAAACTAGAAATAAGAAATTTAAAATTATTTAATCCTTTTTGAAAGAGTGATTTTAAAGATTCTAGTTTATGAGAGAGAATATTATTTTCGTTTATCAATTTTTTGTTATGTTCTTTTGAAATTAAAAGTTCTTTTTCCAAATCCATGAATTTTTCTTTAATGTTATTATAATCAAAATAAGCTGTATAGTTTTCAAATGAAGAGTATGATTGGGATTCAAACACATCCTTTTTGGATTCTTCATTCACATTTGCTTTCAAAGTATTATTTTCTAAACGTAATCTCTTATTAGCAATTTTTAATTTCTTCATTCTACGTTTAGCAATTTTTTGTATATGGAGATAAGAAAAAGAATTAGACTTTCTTACAGCACAATCGGAAGAGGCAAGATGTGAACATGACGTTCCTTTGTCATCTTCTAGGCCTTCCTTCTTTATAGATGAATTTTCATCTTCTCTTGATGAATTGCTCTCTTTGGCTAAGTCAATTTACATGATTTCCATGGTTTTGCTACAAGAGAAATTTTCTTGAATAATGGTGGAAGCTTGTATGTCCTTCTCTTCCTGTGTTTGTTCCATAGCTGCAAGAGGAAGATCATAAGTTATCTCAAGAAAATTCCACATCTCGTATGCAGTAGGAAAAGTATGAATGAGTTTGGAAATATTTTGATCTAACGCACAAAATAGACTATTCATTGATTTTGCATTTAAAACCATTTCGTTTTTATTTAATACGCTAGGTGGCTTTTTAATAGTAATATTCCAAAGTTTTTCATCTAAAGCTTTAAGAAAATTTTCCATTAACATTTTCCATCCTTTAAAAATTCTTCCTTCAAATAATGGTGGTGCTAGTGATTTTCCTTCTTCATAAAAATTACCCCCACCAATAGAAGCGAGATCATGAGACGCCATTATTCCTGGTTGTTAAGCCAATTGGAATAAAACTGCTCCGATACCACTTGTTGGATCGGTAGGCGCCCTTAGAGGGGGGGGGGGGTGAATAAGGGTTTAAAAACTTATATTATATTTTAAAATACTTGCTTATGATGAGAGATCAAAATAGTGATTTTGAATAAAGATCTAAATTGTTTTATAATAAAGGAGAGGATAATAAACAATTTAGAGAAATGAAGAACAAATCAATTTTATTACACAAAGAGAGACATGATTATTATTAATAAAAATGATTACAAAATTTTGATTTCAATGACGCTAGAAATCAAAGCCAAATATGAAAGACTCTTTTTGTTTTCTATACCGACTCGTATCCCCACGAACCAGTTGGCTTTAGTCGTTCCTTCCCCGGATATGGCCTCAAGCCGCTCTAGCCAACCCTTCCCCGGATATGGCCTCGAGCACTCCCTAGACCTACACCCGAGACCTAGTCGCCAACACGAGGTGAATTTACTACAGGATTTAAAAGAGATGGATAAATGAAATAACAACAATATAAAAACTCACTATATTGATCTCTTGGAGAAGTGGACGAAGGCCCGCAGAGTATGATCGTAGTCGATGCGGTCTTTCATCACGATGATGACGCGTGTTGAAATCTTCTCCACGGATCTCCTTAAGCCTTTGTGGATTTGTGGGAGTATCTCTCTGAACCTTCCTCTCTATGCTGTGGCACGAAGCTCTGGAATTTTGGATCTCATGAGGATTAGGAAGAAGGAGCCAAGGGGTACTTTTTATAGCCTTGGAGCTAGCGCCTGCGCTAGTGCTACCGCCGCCGCTATCCCATTTTAGGACATATTCTGCGAGCCAGAATCTTTAATCTGAGGAAACATTTCTCCCTTGCCTTCTGTGCTCCGTGCTACATCCTGCGCTATCGGATACCGCCAGGCGTTATCTCTTTCTATAAGTACTCCCAGAATTTGCGCTTAAGCAAACATTTCGTCGATTGAATTTTCGTCGAATGCCGCTAACATTTCGTCGAGCAAATTTTCGTCAAACGCAGTGATGAGCATTTCGTCGAGCACAGCTTACAATTTGTTGAGCGAAAGCTAGCGCCTGCGCTAGGACTACCGCCAGCGCTAGTAGGAGTTTTGGATTTGATGGCTCAACTTTGGGGGCAACCTTCTTATGTAATCCTTGAGTCATGTGGACTTTGTTATCTTGCACACTTAAACACACAAGTTCAAATACATAGGATTTGTTATTCTCAAACCTAGGAGATGCGGAAGACCATGTTCCAACAGTGTGTGCATATGCGATTAACACCCCAACCTACGGCATGCGTGCAGCTCCTCATGCCCATCCATTACTTAGTACAGGGCTAGTGTGTAGGCATATAGTTAGGATATTATAATCTAGGGCATACTTATATTATAAGCCATGATTACATTTTGTATGCATTCTTATTTTCGATCGAACATGCTTATCTTCTATTTTGCATATTTTATCATTTTGAGCATTAATGATCTTGTAAAACACAAGTATTTAAAAATCAATAAAAATATTTAAACCATTTTTTAAACAAACTAAAACATGCTTAAAGAGCTTTCTAATGATCTAAAAAACGTCTGAAATTTCTACACTAAAAAGGCTCCTATATAATAACTCAAAATCAAAGAAATTTTTTTTCAACATTTTTTTGAAATCATCTACTGTCTCGGCATTGAGAGATAACGTCAGCGTTAGACTTCAACGCCAACATTAGATGTTAACGCTAAGCGTTAGTCCTCTGTGCCATATTTCCAAAATTTTAATGCTGAATAGTATCTGATCTCTATATTTCTTAGTACAGACTTCATGCAATCTTAATTACATTATTTGAATTAACTTTCTTAAAAATAATTTAACAACCTTTTTATGAAAAAGTATTCAATGATTTTGAGCCTTCTAATCATCTTTAAATTATCTGAAATTTCTACCTTAAGAAGGCCTATTTATAACAACTCTAAGTCAAAGAAAAAGTTTTTCAAAACCTAAGGAAATCATGTTCTGTTTGGGCTTTAGGAGTCAATGCCCGACGTTAGCTCTTTTGGCCCAACTGTCATTCTGGTTTTTCTACAAAAACTCGGATATTTTTCTCATGCATTTTTTATGATTATCTCATATTTGAATTTTTCTTCATTCCTTAATTTATTTTTATTCAAAAATTCAAAACAAAAAATTCAAATAATCCAAAATGATGAAAAATATGTTTTGTTCGCTTATATGTTTACAAAAATATGGTTTGATTATAAAAACTTCACATGAGCAAAAAATCTTAGTATTTTCATTACAAATGGTAAAAATTGATATGACATACACTTGAAGATTTTTCTTCAATGTCTAATTTTCATTTCAAGTTTCCTAAACATTGTTTTACCTTGTCATGCCTTGACCTTAATCTTATTATGTGCAATGAAGTGGTCTATAGAAAATTGTGTAAGATTGCCTAGCATGCCTCTAAGTATGAGTAATGTTTTATGTTAATAAATGATTCATTCACTCACTACTTTGGTAATCTACATGTGCTCATAATCTTTATCTTGCATGATTGTGTAATGTAATAGCTTTAACAAATTATGTTGTATGTCTAAAATTACCTACACCATTTTCAAACAAAATATTTCTTGCACATATAGAAGTGTTATTTCAATATTGTTAGTGTTTGCAAAATTAAGTGAATTCGGTGACCTTTGTCCCAAAATTAAAAATATGAAATAAAATGACAAAGATAACTCCACCAAGCACTACTCACCCTCATGATAAGTCTTAATGAGCATTATGAGGTTGAGCACCTTGGAAAGAATTATAAAGTGTCTTGTGCAAACACATTTTCTTTATCACTTCTATTTTTGTACATCAGATCACTCAAAATAAAAAATATAAAAAAATTGCTTATGTTATCTCCCAAGCAATACGTCGCTCCCTAATACATCTTAATGAACATTATGTGGGCGAAGCACCTTGGTAGTTATACTATTTTATTGTGCTTTGAAATTTTATTCTAGATTTGATGTGTGAAAGTAATTATAAGATTACAATCTTAATATTGTTTTACTATTTCATTACATATGTCATGTGTTTTGATTATTTCACTTGTATACTCTTATCAAAACAATTTAATGCACACATCATTGTTTTTCATAAAACTTCTACTCATGAGACTTGGATCCTAATGCATCTTTACATGTTTCTCTACAAACTTAAGTAAATGCACTAGATTGCAATACATGATTTCTACAATGTTTGTTTTACTTGAAATGTGAATTAGTAACATTGTAGCTCTTATCTTCTTGAATATGTCAAATCATGCTTGCCTATTAGTTTTGGAAAATTTTCAAAGTTAAAATGCTCAAATGTGAAGAGTCCAGACATATTGTTGGAAGAATTAAACCAAAAATACTCTTTACAAATATATTAATCTTAGTAACTTTGTTTTTGCTTTTCCTCTTTATTTGATCATGTACATTATCATGCGTTATCATGCTTTTTTTTGGTTTCTTCTTCACTTGTATCTTTCAAAATCTTGTGTTTATTATCTTCTAACAAGTGGAAGAATGACTTGCTTAAGTATATGGGATATTATTACTCATGCTTATCATATTCTCTTCTGCTGTGCTACTCTCTCTTTAACTCGATCATGACCTACTTTATGCTTAAAGATAAAAATCTTATCCTCTCTTAGTTTGCCCCAACTTTTGTCTTCTTTATTCTAGTTTTGTTTTCACTCCACCCACTTTTGCTAATAACAAAAGTGGGAGAATAAAATGATAAATCTTAATAATTAATGGAGTATGATTCACTAGCTTAAGGGGGAGCATGAATCTAGTTTATGCAAGCAGACACTAAGGGGGAGCACTTAAGTAGGGGGAGCACAATTTAACAAATTAAAATTATAACTCTTATCTATATGTTGCTTAGTGTCATATATCTTTCTAAGAACACATCTCTTATTTATGATTCTGATTTATCACTATTGGATTTGTTATTATCAAAGGGGGAGATTGTTGGAACATGGTTTTACGTATCCCTTTGATTTGAGAATAACAAATATTATTTGTATTTGATCTTGTTTGCCATTGTGTTTTTAGAATGTAAGTTTGAACTATATTGGCACAAGGATGCTACATTGTTGGTTCGGACTTGCCCACAAGATGAAAATGGTCTAATGCCAGGCGTTAGATCTTAACAATGATGTTGACACTCGACGATATTGACATTCAACAATATTGACACTCGACGATATGGCATGGAGGGAAGTTGCCCTGATTGCAGGAGCATTTTATGAATGATTTGACTTAACGCCAGCGTTAGCCTCAATGCCACTATTAAGGTTACCTAAAATGAATGTTTCCAAAGATGAGTATTTCCTTCCTGTTTTGAAGATCTGAGCCATCAAGTTATTTCTATATTGGGTCAACGCCTGGCGTTAGCCTTAACACCAACGTTAGCTTCCAGTCCTATAAATAGGTGACATTGGTTCTCTTCAACCATCCAAGCGAAGGAGCCCTATTTCAGCACTCTAAATTATTTGTAAGGGCCGTATTTCCAGACTACAAAGGATCCCCCATTCAATTTCAAAAGACGGAATCAATGAAGGCTTGGATCAACGCTAGCTCAACGCAAAGAATGCACGCTTCGACTTCAACGATCTTCAGTGATTCTTCGTCATCACCTTCAGATTACCTCATAGGGAGTTTTTATATTTGTCTTTTGTACTTACCTTTATCTTTGTAATCATGTAGTGAATTTGCCTCATGTCGGCGACTACGTCTGGGTAGGACTTATAGAGGAATTCGCCTTGTGTTGGAGACTAGGTCTAGGGAGTAGATCCATGGGATGCTTGAGGCCTTTCTGGGGATAGAAAGGCTAGAGCGGCTTGAGGCCGTATCTGGGAAAAGATCAGTTAAAGCCAATCAGTTCTTAAAGAGAAGAGTCAGTATAGAAAACAAAAGGAGTACTTTATATTCGCCTTGATTTCTAGCGTCATAGAAATCAAATTTTGTAATCAAATTTTATAAATGATAATCATATTTTTTTCATGTAAAATAAAATTGATTTCATTTCTTATTAAGAGCTCTTTACTTTTGTTTTAATTTACTTATTGAAAAATCACAAAAGTTTTCTTAAAATCATAAAGTTTTCTAAAACCCTTATTCACCCCCACCCCTCTAAGGGCACTACAGATCCAACATAATCCAGCTACAGAAAACTTCCTTGAAAACCTCACCATGAGATCAACCTGCCCCACTGACTATGAGAGCCTGGTAGCGGAATCTCACGGGTTAATCCAGCTAAAGAAAACCTCCTTGAAAGCCTCACTGTGAGATCAACCTCCCCCACTGACTATGAGAGTGCGGTAGCAGAATCTCATGAGATAATCCAGCTATAGAAAAATTCCTTGAAAACCTCACTGTAAGGTCAACCTAACCCACCGAATATGAGAGCTCGTTAGAGGAATCTCACGGGATAATCCAGCTACAGAATACTTCCTTGAAAACTTCACCTTGAGATCAACCTGCCCCACCGGCTAAGAGAGCCCGATAGCGGAATCTCACGGGATAATCCAGCTACAGAAAACTTCCTTGAAAACCTCACTGTGAGATCAACCTGCCCCACCGGCTTTGAGAGCCCAGTAGTGGAATCTCACGGGATAATACAACTATAGAATACTTCCTTGAAAACCTCACCATGAGATCAACTTGCCCCACCGACTATGAGAGCCCAGTAGCGAAATCTCATGGGATAATCCACCTATATAAAACTTCCTTGAAAACCTCACCATGAGATCAACCTACACCACCGGCTATGAGAGCCCGATAGCAGAATCTCACAGGATAATCCAGCTATAGAAAACTTCCTTGAAAACCTCACCATGAGATCAACCTGCCCCACCGGCTATGAGAGCCTGGTAGCGTAATCTCACGGGATAATCCAGCTATAGAAAACTTCCTTGAGAACCTCACCGTGATATCAACCTGCCCCACCGACTATAAGAGCCTGGTAGCAGAATCTCACGGGATAATCCAGCTATAGAAAATGTAGGGAGAGGGAAGGAGAAGAAAAGAGATCATTGAACTTGATGTACACTTATCACTTCGAGGCTTAGGCGATGGTTATAGATTTTTCCAACCATCCCTTGGCTATCCATGCATCAGTGAGCATTTGAGGGTTACAGAACAAGATGATCTATAGGGCAGGTGTGGTCATGCCGCAGGGGCTATACCGACATTGCTTTCCCTACAAGATCGTCAAGACTGTAACAATGTCCTCCAACAATGCCTGATAGAGCTGAACATTCACCTAGATTTCCCTTGATGCAGAGGTATGCCAGATGTCAGCAAGGACCTGGCATCCTAAAGTTCCTCCACACGAGTTTGGCAAGCTACAACAACACAAATGTGAAATCTCCCCGCTACCTGTGGTCCTGGAAGATTTACATCTCAAGCTTTAAGTCGAGGGGGCAACAAGTAGGATCCGTCGATACCTCTCTTGGCAGGGCCCTAGCCTTTGGTAATAATTCATTTTTGGTGCTTCCTTTTCAATAAAAAGATTATAAGAGATTCTAACCATATCTTCATAATGTTTGAAAGAATAAAAGAAAGGAAAAGTAAAATACAATTCTTCAAGAGAAGAAACTCTTGAGATCATCTCCACTCCAAGTATGAGACAGTTCTTCTCCTTTATAAGTTTGGATTTGATATGCACCATTCTTGAGTGCTTCTTTGATTATGAATGGCCCTGCCCAGTTTGGGTTGAGTTTTCCAACTGAACTGGATCTTGCTGTTGCATCTACCATTTTCAGGACAAGATCACCAACAATGAATTCTTTAATTATAATATTTTTATCAAAGTATTTGGCCATTCTTCTTTTCACAACTTCTTACTTGATTGTTGTTGTATCTCTTAATTCTTCAATGAGATCGAGACTATATTTCAGTTCCTCGTCATTTTCTTCCATCCAGTCATCTTCATCCTATTGAGATAGTAATACACTTGGACTCCTTACTTCAAATTCAACTGGAATAAGAGCTTCCGAACCATGAGGCAATTTGAAAGGGGTCTCTCTGGTAGCTGAGGTTGGACTTGTTCTCAGAGCCCATAACACTGAAGGTAACCATTCTGCCCAATTACCTCTAAGATTATCCACTTTCTTCTTCAAAAGGTTGATTATAAATTTATTGGCAGCCTCTACCTGACCATTACTTTGAGGATGATGTAAAAAAGCAAATCGCAACTCAGTGCCGATTTGATCATAGAAATTTATAAGACTTGAGTTGTTGAATTATGGACCATTATCTGTGATATTCGCCATGGGAATTCCATGCCTACGTACTATCTCCCCCCAAATAAAATACCTCATAACTTGAGTAGTAGTTTTAGCTAACGCATTTGCCTCAATCCATTTGCTGAAGTAATTGATCTTTACTAGAATAAACCTGCGCTAACCACTAGCCAAGGGAAAAGTTCTAACTAAATCCATCCCCCAAACTGCAAACGGCCATGGGGTTGCTATTGACTTAAGTTGTTGGGCTGGCTGATGCTGAAGAGAAGCAAACTTCTGGCATTGAACACCCTTCTTTGCGAATTTCTCTACATCCTTCCTCATTTGAGGACAGAAACAACCCTGTCTTAGAATCCACTTTTCTAGGGTTCTAGCTCCTGAGTGACTATCGCACTCTCCCGAATGAAACTCCTGACGGACGATTGGAATTTCTTCTTCAGGAACGCACCATGCCAATGGTGAAAGAAAAGTTTTCCTATAGAGTATTCCAGCAACAAGATAATAATAGGTTGCTTTATGTTTAAGCCTCTTCCTATCCTTTACTGTTGAATGGAACTCTCCGGTTGAGAGGTAGAGGATGAAGGGATCCATCCAAGATGGATGTTGATCTATTTGCATGACTTCTCCTTCTTCGATAGATGGATGAAACAATTCTGAGGTAGTTCCTCCGGAAAGAAGACCAAACTTAGCCAATTCATCATCTTCTATGTTCTCTCTCCTTGGTATATGCTGAATAGTGATGCTCTTCAACTTGCCTATCGAAATTTTTACCAGAGCTTGATATTGTTTCAAAATACGATCTCTGGTTTCAAATGTTCCATTTACCTGAGATGCCATTACGAGAGAATCATTTTTGACTTGAACATCTTCAATTCCCAGATCTCTTGCAAATCTGAGGCCAGCGAGTAAAGCTTCATATTCTGGTTGGTCGTTTGTTGTTGGAAAATAAAACTTCAACGCTTGATGTAATCTAACCCTATTTGGGTTAATTAGGATAACTCCTGCTCCAGAAGAATTTCTTCCCGAAGCTCCATCAACGAAAATTGTCCAGGCGAGAGATATTCAAAACACCTTTTCTAGGCTAGCTTCCATTGCATCGATCATGAAATTTGCTAGTACCCGAGCTTTGATTGCAACTCTGGGAATATAAGAGAGATCGAATTAACTGATCTCTATTGCCCATTTTGCCAATCTTTTGGAGTTCTCTGGCTCCTCTAAAACATTTTTTAGTGGAAGATCGGAGACAACTTGGATTGAGTGGGCTTGGAAATAAGGCCTTAGCCTCCGTGCTGTAGTTATGAGCATTAGGGCCAGCTTCTCAAGAATTGGATACCGAGTTTCTGCATCCTTAAAATCTTGCTCACATAATAAACTGGAAACTACCTCTTTTTCTCTTCCACGGCCAACACTGAATTGATGGCATCGGAGCCAACTCCAAGATATAAGAGATGGTCTTCTCCCTTTCTCAGGCTATGGAGCAAGGGAGTTGACGTCAATTGCTTCTTGAGTTGATTGAAAGCATCATCACATTCCTTTGTCCATTCAAATTTAGCTCCTCCATAGAGAGTCTTAAAGAAAGGAGCACTTTTATCTCCCGAGCAAGAGATAAAACCGCTCAGGCATGCCATCCTTCCTCATAACTACTGAACTTCTTTGGGTAATTTAGAAGGTGACATCTCTAGGATGGCCTTCACCTTATCGGGATTCAGTTCCAACCCCTCCAGAGTGAGGAGATGGCCGAGAAACTTCCCTTTACTAGCTCCAAAAACACACTTTAAAGGATTCAACCTCATGTTAAAGGCCCATAGGGTTGCAAATGTTTCTGTGAGGTTGTTAAGATGAGCTGAATATGACTTGCTTTTTATGAGGAGGTCATCGACATAGACCTCTGATGAGTCCAATTTATATACTAATTTTCGGACTCATCCGGGCTATTTTTCCTGCATTTGTACTTCAGTTTTGGTTAGTATTTGTTTATATTCACCATGTTCATGCTTTTACTTGAAGTGCATGTTTTGGCCCATTGTAGTGTGCAATTGCACACTATATTGCTGGGGGTAAGCACACTGAGCTCCCCAACATATTTCTATTTTTATGTTGGAGCTGGAGGTATACTCCCAGCTGGGTTGATGTGCTCACAGGTGGTCGAAGCATCCCCTTTTACCCAGAAATCATGATTGTGTATAACGCACGGTCGTGCATTTTATTGACGCACGGACGGCTGCAATCGTGCGCCTTCATCTGGGTAAAAAATGATGTTCTGCCATTGATCGTGCGTCTTTACACACGGGCAGTTGCCCGTGCGCGAAGGAATCGCACGATCAACCTGTTTAGCCTTTTTTTATCGCCAATCTGAATTTGTTTGTGCGTTTTTACACACGGGCAGATTCACCAGTGCGCGAAGGAAATGCAAGGGGATGCTGCTTCTTCCTCATGTCAGTTTATTCATTAAATAACACATGGGCAATGCACGGTCATGCGTTCGACCGTGCGTGACCAAATTTCTGATCTTTTTCTATAAAAGCTGCAGTTTTCAACCTAATGGAGGAGGCCGTACAGCTGCGATTTTTCCGCCGTAAAGGGAGTTCCAGCTCCGTTCTTTCCCCTCTTTCCTCCACCTCTTGCCCAAGGCCACCTCACATCATCCAAGCACTTCAAGGAGAGGATTCTACACTCATCTTCATCGCTAAGCTAGGAGTTCTTCACATCAGACATGGCCGGATTGTAGTTTACCGGAGAAGACGGGTCCATTGGGAGGAAGTGACAGCCCTCCTCTACCCCGGACGATAGCTGGGACCGAGCTAGGATGCGGGTTGACACCCCGGCGATTCCTACCGTGAATCTACAGCAAGCCTCCGGATTCGGTTGTATCTCTTGCACTTTTCTCTTCTTAAATTACTGTTGTTAGTGTAATCTTCTGTAGTTGATGATGTTTGTACTCTGCACTTGATTTAATTTGTATTTTGTTGTTTTGCAATGATATTATTTGTGCATGAGTACTTGAGGTGAGCTCTTGTGGTAATGTTGGTGTGAGTGTGTGGTTTGGCTGCACTAGCAATTGATAGGTGTGAGCTTTGTGACGAGGTTCTTGCGACACTCATTCCGCAAGCCTACTCGTTCATCCGCCTAGTGAAGCATTGCAAAGCGGCCCGTATAATCCATTTGCCTAACGAAGCAGTGCGCTCAAGGCCTGCACATTTCGATTCTGCTTTCCTACTCGTCCATCCGCCCTTGTGAAGTAGTGCGTTCATGTCCTACATAGTTTTCCATCCCGCCTGGCGAAGCATTGCATAACGCCATTGCATAGGAGTAGTTGTAGTTGTTTTCTTATATTTTCCAAAAGCCAAATCAACTCTCCCGCATTCCATCTGACTTAAGGACTTCAATCTCTAGTCCCTCCTCAATAGTTAACTCCACCTTACTGTGTTCCTTCGAGATTTATACATGGGGATTCACTCCAACATTTTATATTACTTGAACGATCGGTACACTGCCGTTTCGTGCCGCAGTCTAGCTACTGCCTATAGGGGTATGCGAGATTTGCGCATCAACCTCTAAATGTTTTCTTTTTTGTTTTTTAAAGACGGTGTCCATCGTTTTTTGATAAGTTGCACCTGCATTCTTTAGCCCAAAGGGCATTACTAGATAGCAAAAATAACCATCATTCGTGATGAATGAGGTGTGAGGAATGTTGGGCGTGTGCATTTGTATTTGGTGATATCCCGAGAATGAATCCAAAAAACTCATACAAGAATACCCAACTGCGGAGTCAACTAAAGAATCTATCTGAGGCAAGGGGTAACAATCTTTGGGACATGATTTATTGTGTTTGGTATAATCTACACACATGCGCCACTTCCCACCAGCCTTTTTAACCATTACAACATTCAATACACCTCCTCTCGAATCAGCAGAGCAAGGGTCTCCGCCACTGCTCTTTTCTTTTGCTTGATTGGGATGAAGTTGGGATCGATGTTTAGGTGATAGAAAGAAACATCCGGATCAATTCCTGGCATTTTGTCCGCTGACCAAGCGAAGACATCCAGGTTCTTCAGAAGACAAGAGATGAGCTGACTCTTGTCAGCTTCTGGTAATTCAGCATTGTTTGAGAGCTTCTTGCTCTCATCTTCCTTGCTGATGGATACAATTTGAGTTGCTTGGGCATGTTCCAAGCGAACACCATTTCTTGCATCTTCCTCTTCAATTTCTTCTGCTGCTTTGGCTATGTCAGAAACTTGTGTTGGATCGGTAGGCGCCTTTAAGGGGGGGGGGGGGGGGGGGGGGTGAATAAGGATTTTAAAAACATACATTATATTTTGAAATATTTGCTTATGATAAGAGATCACAATAGTGATTTTGAATAAAGATCTAAATTGTTTTAAAATGAAGGAGAGGATAATAAACAATTTAGAGAAATGAAGATCAAATCAATTTTATTACATAAAGAGAGACATGATTATTATTAATAAAATTAATTACAAAATTTGATTTCAATGACGCTAGAAATCAAAGCGAAATATGAAAGACTCTTTTTGTTTTCTATACCGACTCGTATCCCCACGAACCGGTTGGCTTTAGCCGATCCTTCCCCGAATACGGCCTCAAGACGCTCTATCCAACCCTTCCCCGGATATGGCCTCGAGCACCCCCTAGACCTACACCTGAGACCTAGTCGCCAACACGAGGCGAATTTCATCCCTAAGTCCTACCCAGACCTAGTCGCCAACACGAGGCAAGTTCACTAAACGATTATAAGAAAAGATGTGAAATAAATAAACAACAATATAAGAACTCCCTATATGCATCTCCTAGAGAAGTAGACGAAGACCCGCAGAGTATGATTGTAGTCGATGCGGTCTTTCATCACGATGATGACGCGTGTTGAAATATTCTCCACGGGTCTCCTTAAGCCTTCATGGATTTGTGGGAGTATCTCTCTGAACCTTCCTCTCTATGTTGTGGCACGAAGCTCTGGAATTTTGGATCTCGAGAGAATGAAGAAGACGGATCCAAGGTGTGCTTTTTATAGCCTTGGAGCTAGCGCCTGCGCTATCGCTATCGCCGGCGCTATCCCGGTTTAGGAAATATTCTCCGCGTGAGAATCCTTCATTTTAAGCAAGCCGGACGCCTCCCTCTTGTGCTTTGCGCTACCACCGGTGCTAGTAGATACCACCTGCGCTAGGTGCTACCGCCTGTGTTAGCTGCTATCACCAGGCGCTAGCACCTTCCATAACTGTTTCTGAGATTTTCTCAAATCAGCGCTAGCGATAGCGGGCATGTTGGAATTTTGGCTTCAAATTTTGGCGCAACATTCTTATGTTATCCTTGAGTCATGTGGACTTGTTTTCCTGCACACATAAACACACAAGATCAAATACACATAGGATTTGTTATTCTTAAACCTAGGAGATGCGGAAGACCATGTTCCAACAACTTGAAGTGCTGAAGAGACCTCAGTTACCTGAAGAGGGTATAATTCGATCACGTTGACCGTTCTGACATAACATTCTCTAGCTTTCCTCGGATCGCTGCTGATCCGGAACTACTTTATGTTTAAAGGGAACTTTACGGCCTGATGGTAGATTGAAACTACCGCTTGATATTCATTCGACACTGGCCTCCCAAAGATCACGTTGTAGCTGCTCGGAGCCTCAACGACTATGAATTTTACCAGCTTCACGATACCTTCCAGTGTCACCGAGAGACTGATGACTCCTTCCACTTCCTTCTTCTCCCCTGTGAAACCGTAGAGCGGCTCTTCGGTATAGAGAAGAACATTTCCAGTCTTTAATGTTTCAAAAGTATATTTGAAGAGCACATTCACTGAGCTCCCGGTATCTACTAGGATTTTTCTACGGTATAGTTCTCGATTGCCGCTTTGAAAGGATTGGCTATTAGAGAATGGTATTCTTGTCCAAAGGTGATTACTCCTTGAATTAAGGCTGAAGAGGAGGTAGCAGCAACTTCAAATTGATAGACTCTTGCGAGGCTAGCTTTCCTGGAAGACTCAAGTCCTGCACCTCCATGGATGCCTAAGAGGTGACCCAAAGCACCTTCATCATTTGCATATACACATTCATCTGTATATTCGATATTGCCAAGATGGCCAATGTAATATACTTCCTCACACTCCTAGTTGACTTCTACTACCTCCTTGTTCTTGGAGGTTGAAGCCTTGGAAGAATCTCCCTTTTGAAACAGATCTTGAAATTTTCCTTCCTTTAGCAGTCTCTCCACCAGCAGATGGAGAGCTATACAATTCTCAGTCATATGACCTCTCTCCCTATGATGCTCACAGTAGAGGGCTGGATTTTTGGTCTTCGTATCTGAGTTGAGCGGGGCAGGCCTTTTATAAAAGGACTGCTTCTGAAGGATTTGAATTACCTCGCTCATGGAGATACCGAGATCAGTAAAAGACTCTTGCGAATCATAGAAGAGTGGTTGAGACACGGATGGAAAAGGTGGCTAGATGTACTGGATATGGTGAACTGGAGTGGATTGCGGAGCTAGGGAAGCCAGGGTTGGGAGCAAAGACCCTTTGGGTTGGAACTACTGATTTCCTGGATAGGAATGGTTATGGCGGAAGTTCCTTCCCCCTTTGGGTTGGAGGCTGGATGTAAGACCCCATTTTTTGGCTATAAAACTGGGTCTTTTTCCCAGAACCGCAGCTTTGCGGTGACACCAACACTCAGGAAAGTCGCCACTACAAAACGCTGATCCTGCCGGCCATATCGATCACAGAAGAAGAAAAGTACTATTGAACCAAAAATAAGTTCAAGCCCACATCACATAATATATAAATCATAATGAAAGATGTCCATAGATGATAACTGAATAAGAGGTAGCAATAAAAAGGGATCATGCCCAGTACATCAAGTCCTCACTACAAGATCACTCGTGGAAGCAAAATCTACTAGTAAACACTCTCGGATCCTGAGACTAGTGCTACTATGCTAGACTGGCCCCCCTCCATCTACACTGGCCTCTGATGGTGTCGCGTCTCCTTGGTCCCCTAAAATGATATGGTCCACCGAACGTTAGTCAAAAGACTAAGCCTCATTTCCCAGCACCCATCTCCCAGTGTCTCCTAGGCACCGAGTGGGAGGGATGAAGCGGAGGACAACAAGGGGTATATATCAAGCAGATGACATGGCCTAGGTGCAGGAATATCTACCACTACACAAGTGTATATATATAATTGAAGCAGTAAATAAAGCAACGTGAAGAATAATAATAACAGAGTAAAGTAAAGTAAGTAAGAAAAGTAACCATTGATTTATAGGAATGCCCATACAGACCTATAGACCAAGGTATCATTTAGCAAGGCCTATCGTATAAAAAGTCCCATAACCAATTTATACGAT
Source organism: Dactylorhiza incarnata (assembly GCA_033032865.1). Taxonomy (NCBI): domain Eukaryota; kingdom Viridiplantae; phylum Streptophyta; class Magnoliopsida; order Asparagales; family Orchidaceae; genus Dactylorhiza; species Dactylorhiza incarnata. The sequence continues at coordinate 14,088,221 of JAWHQI010000015.1, forward strand.
AGGGGTAGGGGTTAAAATGCAATGCTTGTGCTATGACATGTAGAGTTATGCTGATTAATGTTATGATCACACAAGTGCAACACACACACCTGACACTATGTGCACAGACCTTTAGTTCCTTCTTTTTAGAGCTAGCAAAACCCCCAGGATACGCCGGTAGTGGCAAACGAAAGCGTTGGGTTGGGCCTTGCCCACCTCTAGGTTGGTATTCACACCACCTAACCTAGACCTACCGTATGCCTCAATGCAAAGAGCACCGCGAAGCGCTGCGTACTCTTACTGGCTGGACCACCAGACTTTCCTTGGCCAAGTGCCAATCCACACTTGCCGAGTCAGCATATCAGCATCGATGTGAACGACTGTTTGATACCGAAGACCCACCACCTTTATGCACATGCAATTATGATTATGATATCTCCGAGCCATAAGCTCCCCGGGCTAACCTGCCTGTCACCATAACCTTCTGAGCCACCGGCTCACCGGACTAACCCGTCCGTACCTACAACCACCAAGCATACCGCTCGTAAGGCCAAACCAACTAACCACCCATAGCAACAGGGTGTGGGTGAGATTATTATTGAGTTAAACTTGCATAACAAATTATTCCTACGGTTTTGGGTTAACCATGGACTTCCCGAGGACTACCCTGTAAGGGGATCATTGATGAGTCCCAATTATATACACATTTTCGGACTCATCTGGGCTAGTTTTCCTGCATTTGTACTTCAGTTTTTATCCATATTCTCCTTGTTCATGCTTTTATTTGAAGTACAGGTTTAGGCCCATTGTTGTGTGCAATTGCGCATTTTATTATTGGGGGTAAGCACATTGTGCTGCCCATTGTATTTTTCTCATTTTGTTGGACCTGGAATGGTATTCCCAGTTATGCTGTGGCTGATGTAGGTGGACGGTTCATCCAGTTCTATCCAGTATTCATGACTGCGCATATCGCACGGTCGTGCGTTTTCCTTGACGCACGGTCACAGGTGATCGTGCATTCTCTTCTGGGGTGGAATACGATGTTCTGTTGTTGATCATGCGTCTCTACGCACGGGCAATGCCCGTGCGTGAAGGAATCACACGATTAACCTGTTTAGCCTTGTTTTTAGCTTTTCTGAATTTACCCGTGCGTTTTGATGCACGGGTGGATTTTCCCATGCGTGAGTAAATCGCACGGGAGCTCTAGGTCGTCTTCCTGCGCTATTCTCTATTATTAATATCGCATGGGCAATGCACGGTCGTGCGTTCGACCGTGCGTGACCAATTTTCTAATCTTTTTCTATAAAAGCTGCAGCTTTCGACCTAAATGGGAGAGACCGTACACGCCGTACAGCTGCGCCGTTTCGCCACTTCCACTGAGGTTTCATCCCTTTGGGCCTCCTCCATCATCCTCAATCTCTAAGGAGAGGGATTCAGCCCTACATCCACCAAGATCCAAGGAGAAGGAAGCACTAGCAATTGCTAGTGGCGTGCTTGTCGACGAGGTGCTTGTGACCCTCATTCCGTTTGCCTACTCATCCATCCGCCCTAGCGAAGTAGTGCGTTCAAGGCCTACGTAGTCTCCATCCCACGTCGTGAAGCATTGCATAGCGGCATTGCATAGGAGTAGTTGTAGTATTTTCTCTTTATTTCCACCAACCAAACCCCCTGTTTCCGCAACCCATCCGACTTAAGGACTTCAATCTCAAGTCCATCCTCAATAGTAAATTCCACCTTACTGTGTTCCTTCGAGATCGATACTTGGGGATTCACTCCCATATTTTATATTACTTGAATGATCGGTACACTATCGTTTCGTGTCGCAGTCTTGCTACCGCCTATAGCGGTGTGCTAAGATTTGCGCATCAAATTTTTGGCCCCGTTGCCGGGGAACACGGTCGTGTGAGTTTTCTGGAGAGGGAGAATCTGAGATTAAAGCCCTTCCATTTGTGTATTGCATTCTTTTGCTTTATTTCTTCTTAGTCTGTTTTTCCTGTTTTTATTAGGTTGCTTAGTAAATTTTTGTTGGGTGTATTATTTTGCACAATCGCGTGTTTATTTTGAATCTTTTCATCTTCACACTATGTGGGCTTCCTTTAATATTCGTTGCCGCTTTTGTGGAGATATATCTCATGCTAGTGATAGATGTCCAAAGGGAGATAGTAACCCTAGCACTCAACGCCTAGTACATGGAGCACCGAATTCGTCTGGTACTCCATAAGGTGTGAGTAAGTCCTACGGCTACTCGTCCGCTCCGCACATGCCCTTTTCGCATTCATCTCCGGTTCAATTTGAGCTGAAGAAAAATGCAAAACAGTGCTTGTTTTGTCGGAGCATGGATCATGCCTTGAAGGATTGTGCTGCATTCCTTCGCCAAATGGACGAGGATGACGAGCCGGATATCCGGATCATCCCAACTCCTACTTCTGGCATCACACCTTCAACATCTGGTTATGTGCCCATTTCACCTTCAAGCTTTGAAGGGTATGATGTGGACACAGTCACCAGATGTGTGGCTGATCTAGGCTCTGACATAGTTGAGCCCACCTCCCCTGTACATATATCACCATGCATAGATTCGATTCTTTGTGAGGAATCAGTGCTTGACTTTTTTCCAAGCCCTATTCCTCCCCCTATTGTGCATTCTATTACATTTATTTCTGATAACATTGTTGAAGATGCGTCGCAAGAGGAGGCGGGCGATCGTTGTGTTGTGCCTATTCCAATGGAGGAGGACAACCTTCTAGGTGAAGAGGATTTTTCCTCAGCACCGGTGGAGGAAGTCCAACTCCTGGGGAAGGTCACCATTGATCCCACCGAGCCTTGCGACATTGTCCACAATGCCGACATTATTTTACTTCCCCAATCTAATGGGAGTGAGACCGGGACCACTCCACCGATGTTTGATTGTTTATGTCATTCTTCACTTTTATTTCTTGATCCCCCTTCCCTTTCTGAGCCTATGCAGGTTGAGCCTTCACAGGTTATGTAGGAGGTGGTGCAAACTGCACCATTCAGTGCTGCGCACATCTTCTTGTGTGAGGAGGTTAATTCCCCCTCTACAGAGGATATGCCATGTACTGTATTCCCCTCCTGCTGCCTCGCTGAAGATGACACCTTGCCAGGCAAGGAAATTTATTTTGGTGAAAGTAGAGTGGAGGACTCTCCCTCCACCTCATTATTTCTCTCTCCTCTACCTGTGTCTAGCAGGTATTATTATTTAGGTAGAGGAGTAGTGGTTCTATCACCGTATCGGTACCCGCTACCGACACGGAAATTAGAACAGTTGCTTGTCCACTTCTCGTTCCATACTCCCATTAGCTAAGACCCTCGCCTTTCTGAATAAGTCGTGCTGGGATGACAATAACCCCAGTAGTTATCTTAATTTTTCCAGTCTTTTATTTTACCGCCTGTAAAAATTAGTAGTTGTGTTTTATTTTAGTTGTTTTTGCGGAGCTCACCCCCCTTGCAGGTATTTTCTATTTGTGCAGGCAGTGGTTGTGATTCTTCGTAGGGCTTCACTCCAGGCTTCCGACATGCTTACTTGCTGAGCATTGGGTACCCTCTTCCCCTAGCTTTGTTTTAGAATATCTTAATGCAGAGTTTAAGTCTGGGGGAGATCTGTTTGTGTACCTAATCACGTGCACATTTATTTAGCATGCTAGAAGTTCTTATCTAGATTATTTTGTTTATTTTGTCTGCACACAAGGCACCCACTTGAGCGCGTGCTTTTCATTTAGTGCGTCACGAGTATAACTCATTCCATTTTGTATTTGGGAAAATGATTGTGCTAGCTTTTTAAATTATGTAGTGGAATAAAATGTTGACTCCGTTGTTGCTAGTCAAGTACTCATGTGAGTATAAGGATTCATGTAGATTAGATTTCTTTTTATGCTATTAGCTTTATGCATTTCTATTAGAATGAATATTGTTTACTCTACTCAAATGGTGAATCCGGTGTGAATCAAACGGTAGCATAGGGATGTGTGTAAGTGATTGTTAGATGTGTATTGCTCGAACGGGGAGGAAAGATAATCTTTCTCGGTGGATAAGAACTTGCCCCAAGCGATTCTCGAAGCATAGACATAGGATAGTTCTAGTGCGTAAGAATGACGTAGGCCATCATTTTGGCCCAGTTGAGCCTTTGTGCCATTCCTATCATCTTATCCTCGTTAGCCCAGTTGTGCCTACCCGTTTCTTGATTCAGCTCCACCTTTATCACACCAAAGCCTAAAAGCCAATCCTAGTCGCACACCCAAAATTGAGCTTTAGTTGTTTGTTATTTCATGATTGGGGTGTTGATGTGGTGTTATATTTTGTGAAAATGTGGTTGCGCTTCATTGTTCATTTGCTGAAAAAAAGAGAAAAGAAAAAGAAAAGAAAAATGAGAAAAAGAAAAAAAAAGTGAAAAGAAAAAAAAGAGAGGCAGATGAGCTTAATTGAAAAAATCTGTGTAAAATTATGAGTAGAAGTAGGCGGTGCACACACCCATGTTGCAAAAGTCTAAGTTTGGGGGTGTGGTGCACTTGCATTCGATGTCGCTGCGCGAGGAGTTATGTTAAAGCTCAGTTGGGTTTAATGTTTGAGCCGCCCTTTCTATCTTTGTTTACCTCACCTTAACCCAAGACCCGTTTTTAAACCTAAAGTCCTACCGACTCACGCTATGAATCAATCTAGTGTCGTGGAGAGAATGTGAACGCGTGAGCTTATGGTCTCCAACACCGATGGATTTCGGTGGAGTTTGTCCAGAACCCCAACTTTGGCAATGCTTATCTCAGCATTTATTTTACTTTCTCCATATGTGTGACCGGATGATTCAACGTGATTCCCATTTTGAGTAGAAGTAACACTTATGTATTCTTATAGAAATTTATAAACTATGTGTATAATTAGAAATCTTCTCTAGTATTCTTGTACGCACATAGGCATGCGACTTCGTAGGGTATTCCATTTTGTAATTTTAAGTTAGCTATTTCATGTTCCTGCTTGCTTAGGATTTGTTTGCTCGGGACGTGCAAACAGGTAAGTCTGGGGGTGTGATGAGTCCCAATTATATACACATTTTTGGACTCATTTGGGCTAGTTTTCCTGCATTTGTACTTCAGTTTTTATCCATATTCGCCTTGTTCATGCTTTTATTTGAAGTGCATGTTTAGGCCCGTTGTTGTGTGCAATTGCGCATTTTATTGTTGGGGGTAAGCACATTGTGCTCCCCATTGTATTTTTCTCATTTTGTTGGAGCTGGAATGGTATTCCCAGTTATGTTGTGGCTGATGCAGGTGGACGGTTCATCCAGTTCTATCCAGTATTCATGACTGCGCATATCGCACGGTCGTGCGTTTTCCTTGACGCACAGTCACAGGTGATCATGCATTCTCTTCTGGGGTGGAATACGATGTTCTGTTGTTGATCGTGCGTCTCTACGCACGGGCAATGCCCGTGCGTGAAGGAATCGCATGATCAACCTGTTTAGCCTTGTTTTTAGCTTTTCTGAATTTACCCATGCGTTTTGACGCACGGCGGATTTGTTCGTGCGTGAGTAAATCGCACGGGCGCTCCAGGTCGTCTTCCTGCGCTATTCTCTATTATTAATATCGCACGGGCAACGCACGGTCGTGCATTCGACCGTGCATGACCAATTTTCTGATCTTTTTCTATAAAAGCTGCAGCTTTCGACCTAAATGGGAGAGACCGTACGCGCCGTACAGCTGCGCCGTTTTCGCCACTTCCACTGAGGATTCATCCCTTTGGGCCTCCTCCATCATCCTCAAGCTCTAAGGAGAGGGATTCAACCCTACATCCAACAAGATCCAAGGAGAAGGAAGCTAGGTCATTTCCGGATCGTGACACGAAGAAGACGGGCCATTGGAGGGTAGTGACAGCCTTCTCTACCCCGGACACAGTTGAGGACCGAGCTTGGACGCGGATTGACAACCCGGCGATTCCAACCGTGAATCTTCAACAAGACTTCGGATTCGGTCGATTTCTTGCTCTCTCTAACTTTGTATTGGTAGTTGTAGTTAGTAGATTTCTTGTATTTTGATGATGTACACTATGAACCATGTTATGTAATGCTTATTTCATTTGTATGAAATTATCTTTTGTTTATATGTGTGTATGAGTTGCGCCTCCATCCATTTTTCATTCCGCCGTCATGTTCGTGTGCCGCACTAGCAATTGCTAGTGGTGTGCTTGCCGACGAGGTGCTTGCGACCCTCATTCTGTTTGCATACTTGTCCATCCGCCCTAGCAAAGTATCGCGTTTAAGGCCTACGTAGTCTCCATCCCGCCTAGCGAAGCATTGCATAGCGGCATTGCATAGGAGTAGTTGTAGTATTTTCTCTTTATTTCCACCAACCAAAACCCCCCGTTTCCGCAACCCATCCGACTTAAGGACTTCAATATCAAGTCCATCCACAATAGTAAATTCCACCTTACTGTACTCCTTCGAGATCGATACTTGGGGATTCACTCCCACATTTTATATTACTTGAACGATCGGTACACTGCCGTTTCGTGCCACATTCTTGCTACCGCCTATAACGGTGTGCTAAGATTTGCGCATCCCTCATAGTGGTACTAGGAGCTATGATGTGTTGAACCCCAAAGCTCCCTTTCCAAGGAACTTACTCTTATTGGTGTCTACCCTTGACCCGGCCACTATTAATGGTAAACTTACTAACACTAGGTGTGTTTTACTTCACTCCAAGGGAATGACAATCTTTCATCTATCCCAAACACACTCTTGCCTCCTAGTCAACCTGACATCTTAATCCTACCTTCCCTTGGTGACCCCTTCTAAACCTAATCATTCTGGGTGCACCAAATTCTTTAACTTCCCATGTAAGACCTACATGCTTGTCCTATTCATTGTTTTCACTATACGCAGACCATTTGAACTACATGAGGTGCATGAGAAGAAGTACTCCAAATAGTCATCCAAATCACCCAAGATTATTATTGGGGGTGTGTTATGATATTTTAAGACTATCTCCAAAATTTCATAATTTTACTAATTTATTTGGCATTTATTATAATATCCTCAAAATCAGGGAACCTATGGCTTTGAACACTAAGTATGGTTTTCTGATAAGCTATGGCCTACAAAAATTTGTACAACTATATATCCTCAAAATAACAGCCATATATGAAGTTCATAAATTTCCAGAAAGTTTTTGACCTCCAAATAAAATATGGACTAATTTATCAAAATTAAGGGTTAACAAAGAAAGTACCAAAAATACTCATCCAAAAATTACATGAAAATTAACAGGTGTCTAAGGTGATCAAAAATGTTTACAGCTTGAGCTACATAATTTTCCAAATTCAGTTGACCATATAAATGCTTTATTTAAATAAACAAATCATAGAGCACTTTATTAAGAGAACCATATAAAAACTTCTCTAAAAATTATACTAAAATTTACAGATCATATTCTTGCCCTAAAAGTCCTCGGACCAAGTTTCATGATTTCCCAGTGAATTTAAAATCCTTAATTAATTCCTTTTTTAAATGGAGTAAACAATGGACTTGTGAATGAAGTACTATATAGATCAATCTAAAATTCACAATAAAATTTTCAAAGAACAAGATCACCAATACAAGCTCACTGCCAAAATTTCTTGAACATCCAAGGTTATGTAAACATTTATATTCCTCTTATAAGGAAACATTCTAATTGGTTCTTAATTAATTCAGAGGGGATAAATATTCCGAAAAATTCCAGATAAATTATCTAGGGCATAATACCTCCATATGAACCTCTCTACCAAGTTTCAAGTCAATCTGATGACATATGACCCTATGTCCTTCAATAGGTTCAATATACAACCCTAGGGTTCATACTAGAGTTCTAGGGCACATCCACCCCAAACCACCCAAAACCACTTGTGGGGTGTTTTATATGATGTTGAAACAGTGGCCAAGGTTTTACAGCATTTGGATGAGGGTGGACCTCTCAAATCCATCAAATGTACCATTGTCCTAATATCCCATAGTTTGACCAAATTTGGGTTACTTAATTACCCAACCAAATCAATCCCAAATGGGAAGAAATTTTTCCCAGAGTCGTGTCATGACCCTAAGGACCACCCACCAATATTTGGTAGGGTTTGGAGGTCTCTAGGCCCAAAAAATTATTCATACATGAATTATTAAATGTTCGCAAAAACTATAGGAAAAGTTCCTCCAAAAATTCCCATTTTAAATAGGTTGAGGGTAATGGTAAATCTAGCATATGCTACAAATTTCAAAGCATTTGGATGTCTGGATTAGCGGGGGCACTCAAATCAATCTCTGGTCAACCCTATGTATAGGTTGCACCATTTTGAGTGCTGCAGTCAAACCAATTGGTCAAATCGGCTCAAATCAATTTTAAAATAAACTAGACATAAAGATCTACAACTTTCATATCTGACCATTTTTACTGAAATGGCATACAAGGGGTTCAAATTTTAGTTTAAAAAAATGTGCATTTCTAGGGGAAATATGATGTAAATTAATCATAAAATTAATAATTTGTCCAAATGGAGGGCATCAGTTCATCTTCTCCAATCAGTCAATGACCATGATTGGCCCGTCCTGTACCAACTTGGGAGGTGATTTCTCGGCCACATAGACCCTCTCCTTGTCGGCTAATGCCACCACCACCAACGTTGAGGTGTCGGCCGACGATGGACGGTGATTGGCCGGCCGGAGGTGGCTGCAATTGGGGTTTAAAGTAAGGAAATTAAAGCTTGAATTCAAGCTTTCGGCCATGCCTATCCAAGGCCAATTGGCCTCAAAATTTGCGGCCAGCATGATAAGATCTATCAACTAAGAGAGAGGAGGGAAGGACCTGAGTGGTGGCTTGTAGCCGTGCCGATCGCCGGTTCGCCATTGTTGGTCGTGAGCTCTTGGGCGCCATGCTGATATTTGTTTAGGTGGTCAATTTCTCTTGGAATGTGGGAAAAACTCCTTCCCTTCACCCCTTGAGGCCTTTTAAAGACCCAACTCAGGGAGGGGAAGAGGAAAAGCTTGGGATTTCACCATTCATGGTGAGATCTTTAATTCCCGGAATTTCGAATAGATTATTTGAAATGAAAATAATAACAATTATTTTAGATCGAATGTTTAGTTCCGTCGTAGCGATGGCATTACCGTCGTAGGTGCGTCATCATAGTTCGTCTCGAGTTTGTGCGAGGTCGCGTTTGATCGAATCTTTATTTATCCTGGCGCACATCTTTAATTAGCATATAAAATACCTTATAAAGTCTTTCTTATCAAGTTCTCCTCAGAATTTGTATAGATGTATATTCTTAGAAATTTTTTTATAAAACTCTGATGAGATATATATATGAAATTCCTGTATAAAAATTATGATAAAGAGATTTACATTTCTTATATAAGAACATGTTCGGTGGAATCAAAATTATATAAAAGAAGCTTAGTGGAATCCATGGAATCCACTTTCCTATGTTTATAATTAGGATTTCTCATCTCTTCCGAGGGATCTTCGTCCATTTTCTTCTTGCGACCATTCGAGAGAGAGAGAAGGTCGGAGCTTAGGGTTTCACCGGAGCGGTCGGAGGCGGGAGGATCGTGGGCACCGGGGGCTTGTCTTCGTCGCCGGGGCTAAGGATCCGGGCGGCTCCTTCCTCGCTCATCGTGATCCGGCAGTTCGCCGTGGTCAAGGCAAGAAAACTCTTCCCCTTCTTCTTCTTTTCCTCTGTTTAGCCAAATCCAGACCATTGTTAAATGCTAAACTGGATGATTTGTGGATTGCAAATGCTTCGTAAATACAGCCTACTTATTGCTCCACATGCTTGTACCGCCTCAAATTTTGTTTTTTTGTTATGTTCTATACTAGTGTTGTTGGAGTTGGAGGGTCCCTAAATGATTTTATATTAATGGCTTGCGTTGATTTTATGTTTTTGAATCAAATATCTGAAATTTTAAATTGACCAAATCATACTTTTATTCGATCTATGCACCTCCAAAGCCCATGTGTGCAACCCATATTTTATTAAATGGGTGAAACCTGATGGTGGACATTTAGATTGATTTAGGTGAAACCTGATTATAGGCTTTGGGTTGATTCATATGAAATTTGGTGCTAAGCTTGTGATTACCATGCGCAGTCTTGACTGATTTCGTTTTCGATTGGCTCATCTTAGGGCCTTGTGGATGCATGCTGGTGATTAAGGTTAACGATAATCTTGTGTTCTTTTATCACCCTGGGTGATATCCCTTTCCTTTTTGCTTAACCAAATTTGGTCCTGATTATGGGATTATAGACGCCCTGCCTAATACTTGGATTCCTCCTGGTTTTATTGGGGCTTTGTTTGGCTAAACCTGTTGTAATGCTGTTTTTTTTGGGGTGTAAACCTCATATTCCTTAATGATTTTCAATAAAACTCAATTTTCTTTTTCTCTTTTTTAATCATTTTTTTCTATCTTCCTTTTTCATTACTTTTTCTTTCAGCAAAATTTTCAAATGAGCATATCCACAAATTCACATAATTAACACCACAATCAACACCCCCCAAAATGTAAATAAAACTATAACTAAAGCTCAGATTTGGGTGTGCGACTAGGTTAGGCTTTTAGGCTTTGGTGAGATATAAGCGGAGCTGAATCAATGAAAGGGTAGGCACAAAGGGGCTAGCAAGGGTAGACGATAGGCATGAAATTAAAAGTTCAACCGGGACAAAATAATGGCCTACGTCATTCTCACGCACTAGAACTATCGTATGCCAATGCTTCAAGAATCGCTTGGGGCAAGTTCTAGCCACCGAGAAAGATTCTCCTTTCTCCCGACTCAAGCAATACGAGTCTAGCGATCATTTAAATACATTCCTATGCTATCGTTTGATTCACACCGAATTCACCATTTGAGTAGAATAAATAACATTAACACTAATTTTAAAAATATAAAACCATAAGTATAAAAAGAAGTCTAATCTACACAAATTTCTATGCAATCGAGCACTCGACTAGGAGCACTACTGGAGTCAACATTATACTCTGCTACATAGTCCTAATCCAGCACCTAGACTTTCCCAAATAAGTAGATGAATTAAATTCAACTCAGAGCACGCATACAGACGAGTACGCGCTCAAGTGGGGACTATGATGTGCGGTGAAAATACAACAAAATAACTGAAATAAAAGCTTCTAGCATGCTATGCAATAGTGCACATAAGTGGGCATAGAAAATGGCTCTCCCCCAGACTTAAACTAAACAAATTAACACAAGATATTACCATGAAATTCAAAATGAAGTCTAGTGAAAGAGAGTACCCAATGCTAAACAAGTGAGCATACCAGAAGACGCGTGTAAACCAAGACAAAGCTGCAACATCCCCATCCAGAAAATGAACCTGCAAGGGCGAGCTCCACCCAAAACAAAAGGAAATATACAAAATAAAATGAAAAACACTAACTAAACTAAACTATATGAAATAAAAATGCAAGAAAATGTAAGATAACTACTGGGTTTATTATCCTCCCAGCACGACTTATTCAAATTTAAAACATTTCTAGCTAATGGGTCTATGAAAAGAAAAGTGCACCGGTAACTGTTACCCCTCTACATAAATAATAATACATGCTCGTCACAGGTAGAGGAAGTAGAAAGTAAGAAGTGGGGGAGAAGTCCTCCTCCTTATTCTCACCAAAATATATGTCCTTTCCCAGTAAGGTATCGTCTTCTTCAGGACGGGTGCAGGAGGAGAAGGAAATGAGTGGAGCTTCCACCATGGAGTGGGGGATCAACCTCCTCACATAAGGGAATGCTCTCCTCATTGGCATGAGAAAGATGCTCCGAGTCCTCCTGGAGTCCCTTTGAAGAATCAACCTGCACAGGTTCAAACACTAAAGAAGGGGGGTCAGGAAAAAAAGAGAAGAATGACTTAAATAATCAAAAATCGGGGGAGTGGTCCCGGTCTCACTCCCAGCAATATCCAAGCATAGATCACTATCATCATCGTAAGTCTCATAGCGAGGAGAACTCAAGAACTCAGGGGCCTTGATGGTGAGTTGGAACACCTCGTCCCATGAACAAGTATAAACCTCCTCATCAGAAGGGGTGTCCTCCTCATCCCACCTTGGCACAACATCGTGCTCCAAATCATTACCCCACTCAATTACTTCGACAGGATCATCAACAAAAGGTGTAGAAAAAACATGCAAAGAAATTGGAGGAACATCAGAATCAGAAAGTAAAATATCAGGTTCCTCCGTAAAAAGATCCGCAAGCACCTTCCCACTGGACAGAACACTCTCCTCATCCCACTATAGTTCATCATGGAGCTCCCAAATCTCACCATGTTGGTCGTCAAATGAATCATCGTCATCACTAGTAGTAAAGACATATACAGGGAGTGAAGAGTCCATGCAAGAAATAACCTCGGGGGTTGAGGGCTCGATTCCCTCTATGGGTAAGGACTGAGCGATATGGACTTTGTCATCAGGATGTGAAGGACTGCAGTTGGGAATTGGAGTAGGTAAAAGACTGGGGCAGTCCTTCAAAACATGATTTTCACTTTTACAAATTGAACATACAAAGCCCTTACGATACGTAGCATTTAAGTCCCTCATTTGATCGATATAATCGCTCATCTTGTCATGAATGCTAGGTTCAGTCCAGGAATACATTTTTTTAGAAGGATACAGATATAACAAAAATTGAAATTCTTTGCAAGAAAATCTACACAATCAATTAAAACTACTTCAGAACAACTTGTCTAACAAAAATTAAAACAGGAAAGGGCGAAATAATAAAAATAATAAAAGCAAAAATTAAAAATAGAAAGCAAACAAAATAACAAGAGGACTAAACACAATGGTGGAATTTCTAACTCTTGTCTCCCTTTACAGAAAACTCACACGATTGTGTTCCCCGCCAACGGCGCCAAAAATTTAACACGCGAATTCCTACACCGCTTATAGGCGGGAGCAAAATGCTGTCTGAATGGAAGTGTACCGGTCGTTGTCAAGTAATAGAATTGATGAAGTAAATCCCCAGGATATCGAATCTCTCGAGGAACACTGTAAGGTCGAGTTAACGTTTGAGGAAGGACTTGAGATTGAAGTCCTTATGGCAGATGGGATGCGGACAAAAAGGATTTTGGTTTTGTAAATAAAATAAAATAACTACAACTACTCCTATGCAATGTCGCTATGCAATGCTTCGCTTGGCGAGATAGAAACTAGGCAGGCCTTAAGCGCACTGCTTCTCATGGAGGATGTCCGGTAGGCAAGCAGATAAGGTGAATAAGTGCGAAATCAAACTGTGCAGGCCTTGAGCGCACTGCTTCGTGAGGCGAATGGATTACATGGGCTGCTATGACACGCTTCGCTAGGCGGATGGATAGAGAGCTTGCGAATGGGGTGGATAGTCGCAAGCACCTCATCACTAAGCACGTCACTAGCAATTGCTAGTGCGGCACACGAACGCAGTGGGTGGAGTGGTGGATGAAGTGGTGGCGTGTAACACCCCAAAAATCGTAGTTCGGCGAGGTAGGCAGAGTGGTAGTGCTGCGCTCGGAGTAGGCTGAAGTTTCTCAATCAAAGCAGTGCGCACGACCATATTTCCTCTTCGCGCACGACCACTGGTCGTGAGCTAGTGATCGTGTGCTCTTGTCGAGGCAAAGAGAGCCGTCGGAACGCTCACTGTCCAAAGCAGTGCGCACGACCATTTCTCCTCTTCGCGCACGACCACTGGTCGTGCGCCAGTGATCGTGCGCCCTGTTTATTCTGCTCTGTAAAAAAGAGTGGAAAAGACGATCCGGCCGATCAAAAGTATTGGAAATCCATCCAACGGCTGAGAGGGTTTGCTGGAGGGTTTTAGGGCTTTGGAGAGGGGTTATTCCCTCATAATTTCTAGGCCTTTATCTCTCCTAAGCTTGAGAAAGAAGAAGGGGCAAGGAGGAGGAAGAAGGAGATTCCGCCATTGACGGAGCTCCGGAGTTCCGATTCGCGAGACGTTTCCAGATCTGGAAAGTGCAGCCCGGTGCAGTTCTTTCCCTCCGATTGGAATCTCAGATTGATGGCGCCAAGGCTTCCAAGGGTAACGATTCTCCCTCCCAGTCTTAGGACATGTTCTTTGTCCTCTCATTCCTTTTTCTATGCTTGCATGAGGACTCCCTTTCACCAAATGGGTGAAGTGTATGATTTCTTCTAGTTCTTCGCAACTCAGAGTTGATTGTGTCCATCCCCGACATATTTGCATGTAGAAATCTGGTAGTCGAACTGATTTAGGCATTGTTTGTGAAGCCTATTCGTGGCCGTGAGCCCGGATCGGTGATGCTTGGATTGCGACGTTGCATTTAGGTTAAGCCTAAAATGCATGCCGGAGAATGTCTCCGTGTGATTTGCTATCGTATTGCGGGACCTGAGATTAGACGGCTGTTGGAGCTCCTAACAAAAGCCCCATGCTTGAGAGGGGTTGGATGCAAACCTTCACCACTAGATTTCGATGAGGAGTGGTCTTGTACCTCCTTCTCGATTGTTATTTGTGAAGCCTAGGTCCTCATGAATGGATTAGGTGTGTAACTTATGTTTTGTGTAGCACTTGCATGTGCTAAAACCTTAGGGGATTAGGCGAAGCCGTACCAGCGTTGTGTGAGCGACACGACGGCGAGAGCACGGGCAAAGCTGAGTCGAACCCTATTTCCATGCTAATCGGCGCGAGGTAGCACCTCTTGGACATCGTACGACCATGGGAGAGGCCGCGGAAGGTGTTCACCTAGACGGGCCAGAAGCTCTTTAACCACCTAAGGTTTCCGAACTTAGAGTGGAGTTGGTGCCCTCGAAAGAGTACCTTGGATTCATGCCATGTGAGCATGGAGCGTGTGGTCGTGAGTACCCGCGTTTGTGATGTTTTGAAATGATGATGTGTTAGCCTCATGCGGTTGCTTAGGCGGTTGTGGGGAACCTCCGGGTGAACCCAACCAACATCATGTGCATTCCTAGGATCAACTTTATTTGATGATACACCTAGAAGATTGATTGCGTTTGAAACCTCACCTTGTGTAGTTTGCACCTTCCTTATACTAGTACATGTTGCTAGTACGACTTGTACGCAGGGAAGAAGCTCTGCCACCCCGAGAAAGGGGTGGGGTCATTATAATTTGGTCAGCTGTGCTGACCGTTGCTTTGTTTGCCACCTCTTGGTGGAATCTTCTTATGCAGGTGCAGGTGGGCCTAGCGGGAAATAGCGGGAGGTGGCCCTTTTGCTGTGTTGGCCCTCAAAGGCCAGCCTCTTTTCTGCTTTTCATGTATTGCCGGCCTGCGTGCCAAAGTATGTTTAGGGAGTTTTGTACATTTTGGAATGTAAGGCCTTAAGGCCGTAACTCTACACTTTATTGTTTCATTCCTGTGATAGTGGACTATTCTAAAAGAAATGTTAAATCTTTATGCTTCCGCTTATGTTTAGTATACTCTGGTGTAGTTCTTTTCTGTATATCTCCTTTTAACGCCTAGCTAGTGTGGTTAGTATAGCGTGGGGTCCCAGCCGGACCTACTGTTATATTATTTGTACTGACAGGGTGTTACATGGTGCATCTCATACACACATACAAACAAAGGAGTAATTTCACATAGACATAAAATAAACACTACAAACAAGGTTTACATGTGCGACATCATCAAATAATAAGGATTACTTTCATATACATTAACACAAATAAGTGAAAAAGGTAAGAGATACGACCGAATCCGGAGGCTTGTTGTAGATTCTTGGTAGGAATCATCGGGTTGTCAATCCGCGTCCTAGATCGGTGCCAACTATCGTCCGGGGTAGAAGAGGGCTGTCACTTCCTCCCAATGGACACGTCTTCTCCAGTAAACTACAATTCGGTCACGTCTGCTGCGAAGAACTCTTGCATGGCGATGAAGATGGAGGTGGAATCCTCTCCTTGAAACACATGGATGATGGAGATGGCCGAGATGATCTCCGGGCTCAAGATAGGCGTGAAGACTAGTCCCGGAGCACCTCCCGGCGGTGGAAGATGATGCAGGGGGCGG
The DNA here is from genome assembly GCA_033032865.1 of Dactylorhiza incarnata. Taxonomy (NCBI): domain Eukaryota; kingdom Viridiplantae; phylum Streptophyta; class Magnoliopsida; order Asparagales; family Orchidaceae; genus Dactylorhiza; species Dactylorhiza incarnata. Next base: position 14,104,209 of record JAWHQI010000015.1, read on the forward strand.
AAGAGGTGAACAGGACTCGAAAACAGCGGAGATAAGGTGTCGTTCAACCTAATTTTTCGGACTGCATATTTATAGAAAACAGGTCGCACGATCAGTGGCGCACGACCGGTGGTCCTGCGCATAAGAAGTTGGTGGTCGTGCGCACTATGCCAGAAAACCTGCAAGATAAATGTTACAGAAAACAATAATGCGCATGACCAGTGTCACACAATTAGTGATCGTGCGCACTATCATCAGTGGTCATGCATTTGGCCAGACAGACCATGAAACTCCAGGGTTAAGTGCCCACAATCAGTGGCGCACGACCAATGGTCATGCGCAATATGTCTAGTGATCATGCACAGTGTTCCTGTACAGATTTGCATCGGGAACACCTGCCCGGTCCCTGTTCCAGCAGAAACGCATATCACTCCACTGAAAGTGGCACTCAACATTGCATGATAACGTATAAATAGGAAAAAACATGATATTACACCAAACCTGGCCTAGAAGTGCACTTAGCATGGAATAACAGATAACAATCAAATATGAATGATAATAAGTCTAATGTGTAGTGCTTTGACTAGATTATCGGCCCAGATGAGTCCATAAAAGAGTATATAACTGGGACTCATCACCCAGCAAGGTATCGTCTTCTTCAGGACGGGTGCAGGAGGAAAAGGCAATGAGTGGAGCTTCCACCATGGAGGGGGGTCAACCTCCTCACATAAGGGACTGCTCTCCTCATTGGTTTGAGCAAGATGCTCCAAGTGCTCCTAGAGTCCCTGTGAAGAATCAGCTTACACAGGCTCAGACACTGAAGAGGGGGTGGGGGAGGGGGGGGGGGGGGGGGCAGGAAATAAAAGAGAAGAAAAACTTAAACAAACATCAATCGGGGGAGTGGTCCTGGTCTCACTCCCAGCAGGATCCAAGCATAGATCACTGTCGGTATCATATGAGTCGTAGCAAGGGGAGTTCGAAAGCTCAAGGTCCTCGGTGTTGGGTTGGACCTCCTCATATGATAAGGAAGTGCAAACCTCCTCATCAGAAAAGTTTCCTCCTCATCCAACCTCGATGCGTCATCATGTTCCAAGGAGTCACACTCCCAATCAGAGAGAATAACATCCTCGTCCTACTTTGGCACATCCTCAGGCTTCAAATCAACTTCCTGCCTAACATCATCAACCAGCTAACTAAAAATAGGTATAGAGAGTTCTTGCGAAGACAACGGAGGAACATAGGTAATATCATCATCAGAGAAAATGTACACAGGTTCCTCCGGGGGTGAATCCAAACGGAGTGACGAATGCGCCAGGAGAGAAGTCTCCACCATGTTGTCACACCGATCAGCAGAAAATCTGATGGGGATATCCGCAGTAGTCGCCATAGACAAGGTGGTACTGCGAATATATCATCAGAATCAGAATGAGCACCCAAATGAGAGGTGGATGGAATGATACGAACATTAGTTTCATCATCCTCCTCCTTCTGGCACTGAAATTCTGCGCAATCTTTCAATGTGTACTCGGTGCTATGACAACACAAACACCATTTTCCACTACCCCTCGGTCCAGACGGGGCCGGAGAGGAATATGAAAATGGTAAATTGGGTGATAAAGAGTGACCATAAGACTTGGGTACGATATTAGAAGTACCGTAAGAGGCCGGTGCTCCATACACTGGGCCTCGAATACTATGCCCACTTTCTCCAGCGAGGCATTTATCACTAGAATGATTAAAATCTCTCCACCATCTACAACAGATATTAAAAGCAGAAAAACATGATGTAGCGGGGGAGAATTCACCAACAGATAAAATTTCATTGCAAAAATTAACTACACGCAAAAAATAAAAAAAAATGAATGCCTGCTTTAGATAAATCACAAAATAGGTAGGGAATAAAGAAATTTAAAATGACAAATTCTCAGAACTAAAACAAAGAAGAAAATGGTATAAACAAATGGAAATGGGCTTCTATCTCTCAACTTCCTCTCCAGAAACTCACCCAACTGAGTTCCCCAGCAACTGCGCCAAATACTTGATGCGCGAATCTAGCACACTACTATAGGAGGGAGCGAGACTGCGACACGAAACGGATGTGTACCGATCATTCTAGTAATATAAAATGTGGGAGTGAATCCCCAAGTATCGAATCTCTAAGGAACACAGTAATGTGGAGTTATCTATAGAGGAAGGACTTGAGATTGAAGTCCTTTAGGTCTAATGGATTGCGGAAAAGGGGAGATTTGGATTGTGGAATAAAAGAAAAGAAATAAACTAACACTACAATGCAGGCCGCTAGCACTGCTTCGTTGGGCGAATGGAAACTATGCAGGCCGCTATGCACTACTCCGCTAGGCAGATGGATGAGAAGGCAAGCAGATGAGGTGAGTGTAACTGTGGAAAGGTTTGAGGGCCGTTAGCGCCTCTTAGCTAGGCAAATGGATTACACAGGCTGCTATTCACCGCTTCGCTACACGAATTGAAGAGTAGGCTTGCGGATGGAATGATTCGCACCGGCGGAGTCGAGGTGGATTATACGGGACGTTAGCATCGCTTATCTTGGCGGATGGAAAAGTTGGCTCACGTAGTGGAAGAGTGGTCATGCAGAATGGAAGAGTAGGCACACAGAATGGAATGGCGGGTTTGCGGAGTGGAATGGAGTGGGGGCGGAATCGGCGCACTTCAAGTACATTCTACACAAATAAGCATTTTCACAATTATGAAAATAACACTATAAATCAAGAGTCTCGAATGGCATACATCATCACATACTAAAGATTACATTCATATACATCCATACAATTAGAGAAAAAGGCAAGAGATACCACCGAATCCGGAGGCTTGTTGTAGATTCTCGGTAGGAATCGTCGGGTTGTCAATCCGCATCCTAGCTCGGTTCCAACTATCGTCTGGGGTAGAGAGGAGGAATGTCACTTCCTCCCAATGGACCTGTCTTTTCCATTAAAATACAATCCGGTCATGTCCGATGCGAAGAACTCTTGCTTGGTGATGAAGATGAAGGTGAAATCTTCTCCTTGAAGCACTTGGATGATGGAGGCGGCCGAGGGCATGCTGCGACTTTAGATTTGTAAGGAAATGGTGCTCGGAGCTCCTCCTTAACGTGAGCGGTGATGGAGCGGCGAAAATGGCAGCTTAAACAGAAAACTGGTCAAAATCACTCTATCAACCAGCTTGTTTCAAAGATCCTTGAGGATATGGCAAAATCTGCAGCTTAAATAGAAAACCTGTCAGAAATTGGTCACGCACGGTCAAACGCACGACTGTGCGTGGACCGTGCGATATTAATTATGAAGAAAGCCCATGAAGATGACCCAGAGCGCCCGTGCATTTTACTCACGCACGATTGACACCGACCGTGCGTAAAAATGCATGGGCAAATTCTGAAAGCTCAAAATCAAGCTATCAACAGGAGGTCGTGCGATTTTACTCACGCACAGTCGAAACCAACCATGCCTGAACAAAACGCATGGATAAACCCAGATCACTATTTTAGACAATAGATAGACGCACACGGTCGGAGTGATCATGCGTCAAGGAAACGCACGACCGTGCGATTCATGCAAACATGAAATCATTGGCAAAATGGAGATCTGCCCACCTGCATAGCAAATCCAAACGCTGGGAACACACCTCCAGCACAAGCATAAAAAGAATGGGGAGCACAATATGCTTACCCCCAACAATAAAGAGCGCAATTGCACACCACATTGGGCCAAAACAAAGCACTTAAAATGAAAGCGTGAACGAGTAGAATATAAGAAATTCATGGCTGAAAGTGTAGTGCAAATGCAAGAAAACAAGCCCAGATGAGTCCAAAAATCACTATATAAATGGGACTCATCATCTATCCTCCAACTCCTGATGCTTCCCCTTCTGCTCCTTCCAACGCTGTTGAAGCGGAGGAGCCTTCCCCTTTTACAAATAAAGTTCATTGGGAGCTAATTCCCAATGGCTACAGAGAGCCCAGGTTGCCCATGTTTACTGGAGAAAGTGATCCAGTCTCTCATCTCCAAGAGCTTGAATCTGCTGTCGCTCTGCGGTCTCTCTCTGATGCGATGAGATGCAAGCTTATGATCACCTCTTTGGATGGGCAGACACAGGGGTAGTCTTACAAACTACCTCCCCAGTCCATCGCTTACTTTGCCATTCTGAGGCAAGAGCTTCTTTTGAGATTTGCAACCTTAAAGAAAAGAAAGTGTGACCATGGAACCCTCTTCAGGATCAAGCAGGGAGAAACCAAATCTTTAGCTTGTTTCGTGGATCGCTTCCAGAGGGAAATCCTCGAAATAAGGGATGTCGATCCCTCGCTCTACATGGTGGCCTTAGTCAATGGCCTTCAAGAAGGTACCCTCAAATTTGAGGTCACCACTCGAGAGCCCATCTTTATAACGAGCTGATTAGTATTGCCAACCGATTCATAGAAGGGGAGATCAACAACCCCAACTATGTCTCCAACTTGATGTGTAGAGCCAGCCATAACAGCTCTACTGGTTTCTACCATGCCCAGCAATCGAGGAAACTGGCACGTTAAGTGTTCCAGCCACCTGCATAATAAGGGAGGGACTTCTGCCATCATCATCCGTATCAGGGGCATCAGGAGTTCCAACCCAGGGACCATTGTTGCCAACCCCAGCTACTCCAGCTCCACAACCAACACCTGTTCATCAGGTTCATTTTGTTCAGTCACCTCTCCCAACCTCTTCTCATCCGTCTTTCAATGACTCTCAAGATTCTTTCACCGAGCTCAAAATATCCATGAGCGAGGTGGTTCAAGTGTTTCAAAAGCAGCCTATTTATATAAGGCCTGCTCTGATGCAATAGGATCCCAAGACCAGGAATCCTTCCCAGTACTATGAACATCACAGGGAGAGGGGTCATCTGACAGAGAATTGCAGAGCTCTCCTCTTGCTGGTGGAGACACTCTTGATGGAAGGAAAGCTGAATGACATGGTCCTGAAGGGAGATTCCTCCAAACCTTCGACCTCCAAGAATAAGGAGGTAGCGGAAGCTCATTGGGAATGCGAAGAAGTGAATGACGTTGGCAACCTCCACAACATTGGCTTCCTTAATGAGTGTGTGGAAGCAAATGATGAGGGCACCCTGGGTTACCTCTTCTGCATCCATGGAGGAGCAATGCTCGAGTCCTCTTAAAAAGCTAGCCTCGCAAGAGTCTACCGATCAGAGGTCGCTACTACCTCCTATTTTGGTCCAGTCTGAGGAATGGTCACCTTTGGGCATGATGAACTTCCTCCAACCGCCAACCACTTCAATGACGTTATAGTCATCAAGGAGGTAATAGAAAATTATACTGTGGAGAACATCTTGATTGACTCTGGAAGCCCGGTGAATCTCCTTTTCAAGCTAGCATTCGAGGCCCTGAACACTGGGAAGACTCTTCTTCCCACCGAAGGGCCGCTCTATAGTTTTTTGGGGAAAAGAAGGAAGTGGAAGGAAATGTGACTCTCGCGGAGATGCTTGGAGGCATTACAAAGCTGGTCAAGTTCATATTCATTGAAGCTCTGAGCAGCTACAACGCAATTTTTGGGAGGCCGATTCTGAATGAGTATCAAGTGGTGGTTTCCACTTCCCACCTGGCTGTGAAGTTTGCCATGAACGGCAAACAGTACCGAATTCGAAGCAACCCAAGGAAAGCTCGGGAATGCAATGTGATGATAGTCAACGTGCCAAATCATCTCCCCCTAGGATAGCTGAGATCTCTCCAGCACCTCAAGTCTCTGACCATGCAAGTGCTGCAGAAGAGATCATAGAAGATGAAGTTAGAGATGGATCTCACTTGGAACCTACCGAATGACTCAAGTCGTTCCAATCAGCAAATAAGATGGCTCTCAATCAATGCAGAGCTACCTAAAGCAGACAAGTGTCATCTCAACTCCTGCCTGCTGCGGAACTTGGATATCTTTGCTTGGTCGGCAGATGACATGCCAGGATTCGATCCTGATGTTGTCTGCCATCATCTCAATATCAACCCAAGCTTCGCACCAGAAGAAAGGGGTGGTGGAGGTGACTCTAGCTCAACCCATCCGAGAGGAGGTTGAAAAGCTCCTCAAGGCCAAGTTCATTCAAGAAATTCAATACTCAGATTGGGTATCAAATGTTATAATGGTTAAGAAAGCCGGTGGGAAATGTAAAATGTGCGCTGACTTTACAAAACTCAATAATGCTTGCCCGAAAGATAGATTCTTATTTCTACCCCTTGCCTCAGATAGATTCTTTAGTTGATTCCATGGTTGGGTATTCTTGCATGAGTTTGTTAGATGCATTCTCGGGTTATCAACAAATAAGAATGCATAAGACCAACATCCCTCATACTTCATTCATCACGAATGACAGATGCTTTTGTAATCTCGTAATGCCTTTCAGGCTAAAAAAGGCCGGTGCTACCTATCACAAAATGATGGACACGATTTTCAAAAAACCCAAAAGGAAGAAATCTAGAGGTCTATGTCGATGACCTTTTAATAAAAAGGAAATCATTCTCTGCTCACCTTAACGATCTCATCGAGATGTTTGCAACCCTCCGAACCTTCAATATGAGGTTGAACCCATTGAAATGTTTCTTCGAAGCAAGCAAGGGAAAGTTTCTTAGCCAGCTCCTTACTCCGAAGGGGTTGGAACCAAATCCAAACAAGGTAAAGACAATTATGGAAATGTCACCTCCGAAATCCTCCAAAGAAGTTCAATAGTTAGGAGGATGGATGCCAGACTTAAGTCGCTTTATTTCTCACTCGGGTGATAAGAGTGCACCATTCTTTAACACTCTCAGTGGAGGAGCTATGTTCGAATGGACGAATGAGTGTGATGATGCCTTAAATCATCTTAAAAAGCAATTAACGTCAACTCCTTTGCTCCAAAGCCCACGAGAAGGAGAAAATCTTTTCCTCTATCTTTGAGTTGGCTCTGATACAATTAGTTCAGTGTTGGTCAAAGATGAGAAAAATAGGCAATTCCAGGTTTACTATGTGATCAAGATCTCAAAGGATGCAAAAACTCGGTATCCGATCCTTGAAAAGTTTGCCCTAATGCCTGTTACTTCAGCACGAAGATTAAGGCCTTACTTACAAGCCCATTCCATTCAAGTTGTCACAGATCTTCCATTAAAAAGTGTGTTAGAGAAGCCAGAGCATTCAGGTAGATTGGCAAAATAGGCAATAGAGCTCAGCGAATTTGACATCTCCTATATTTCCAGAGTGACAATCAAAGCCCAAGTATTAACCGACTTCATGATTGATGCGACGAATCATAACTCAGAAAAAGGTTGGAATACCTCTCTCTTGGACGATCTTTGTCGATGGAACTTCGGGGAGGAACTCATCCGGATTTGGATTCATTTTGATTAACACAAATTGGGTTAGGTTGGACCAGGCATTGAAGTTCTACTTCCCAACGATGAACAACCGGACAAAATATGAAGCCTTGCTCGTCGGTCTCAAGTTTGCAAGAGAGTTTCAGATCAAAGATGTTATAGTAAAAACTAATTCTTTGGTAATGACGTCTCAAGTAAATGGAACCTTTAGACCAGTGATCACATTTTGAAGCAATACGAAGCTCTAGTGAAAATTGAGATAGGCACGTTCAAAAGCTTCACTATTCAACACATTCCACGATTAGAGAATGCCGAAGCAGACAAACTAGCAATGTTTGGTCTTCTTTCGTGAGGAACAACTTTAGAGTTGTTCCATCTAGCTATTGAAGAGGGAGAAGTTATGCAAATAGATCAACGTCCATCTTGGATGGACAAATTCATCCTCCACCTCTAAACATGGAGTTCCACCCGTCGGTAAAAAAAAAGAAAAGATTTAAATTGAAAGCAGCATATTATTAACTTGTTGTAGGAGTATTATACATGAAGACCTTTCTTTCACCATTAGCAAGATGTGTTTCAGAGGAAGAAATTTAGGTTGTTCTTCGAGAGGTTCATTCTAGAGAATGCGGCAGTCATTTAGGAGCTAGGACATTGGAAAAAAGGATTTTGAGACAAGGCTATTTTTGGCCGCAAATGAGGAAGGATGCTGAGAAGTTTGCAAAGAAATATTTTCAATGTCAAAAATTTTCTCCTCTTCAGCATCAACCAGCTCAGCAGCTCAGATCAATAGAAACTCCATGACCATTTGCAGTTTGGGAAATTGACTTGATTGGGACTTTCCCTTTTGCTACTGGGCAACACCAATTTATTCTAGTAATAATCGACTACTTCAGTAAGTGGATCGAGGAAAAAGCATTGGCCCAAACCACTAACCAAATCATAAAGAATTTTATCTGGGGAGAGATAGTATGCAGTCATGGAATTCCAATGGCAATCATCACAGATAATGGTCCTCCATTGAACAACTCCAATATGATAAATTTTTGTGATTTAATCGACACCGAGTTGCGGTTTGCTTCTATGCATCATCCAAGAAGTAATGGGCAAGTAAAAGCTGCCAACAAATTGATTATAAACCTCTTGAAGAGTAAAGTAGAATATCTCCTAGGCAATTAGGCAGAACAATTGCCTTCAATACTCTGGGCTTTGAGTACAACTCCAACATTGGCTACTGGAGAGACTCCTTTCAAACTATCTCATGGTTCAGAAGCTCTCATTCCAGCTGAGTTTGAGGTAAAGAGTCCGAGAGTGTTATTATCACAATAAAATGAAAGATAGCTTGATGGAAGGGAATGATGAAGAATTAAGATGCAACCTCAACCATATTAAAGAGCTGAGAGATACAACAAATATCTGGCAGGAGGAAGTGAAGAGAAGAATGGCCAAGTTTTTTGATAAAAATATCAGAGTTAAAGAATTTGCTGCTGGCGATCAAGTCCTCAAGAAGATGGATGCAGCAGCAAGATCTGTCCTAGTTGGAAAACTAAATCCAAATTGGGCAGGACCATTCATCGTGAAAAAAGTGCTTAAGAATGGAGCTTACCATCTTCAGACCTATGAAGGAGAATATTTGTCGCACACTTGAGTGGAGACGATTTGAAATGCTTCTTTTCTTGAACAACGTGTATTTTCACTTCTTTCTTTTCTTCTTTCAAGTATTCTGATGATGTTGTAACCTCTTGTATGCTATATATTGAAAGGGAAGCACCAAGATAGATTGTTGTCAAGGCTAAAATCCTACCAAGAGAAACAACGACGGATCCAACTTGTTGCCCCCTCGACTTGAAGCTTGAGATGTAAATTTACCATGACCACAGATAGCAGGGAGATTTCGCATCTGTGCAGAAGTAGCTCGCCAAGCTCGTGCGGAGGATCTTTAGGATACCGGATCCTTGCTGACATCTGACACACATCTTCATCAAGGGAGGTCTAGGTGAATATCTAGCTCTATCATGAATTACAGGACATCGTTACAGTCTTTATGATCCTTCCCAGTGAAAGCAATGTCGGTGTAGTATCTCAGCATGACCACACCTACCCTACTGATCATCTTGATCTATGACCATTGAATACTCGTTGGATAAAGGATAGCCAATGGGTGGTTAGGAGCATCTATGACCGTCGCTTGAGCCCTGGAGTGGATATGGTGCTACAATCTTAATGATCTTTTGAGGAAAGCAATGTCGGTGTAGCTTCTCAGCATGACCACACCTGCCCTTTTGATCATTTTGAGTTATACACCTCTCTTCATCTTCTTCTCTTCTGACCATCAAGGTCCCCCTCTCTCCTTATGGTATTACAATCTTAATGATCTCTTGAGGAAAATAATGTCGGTGTAGCTTTCTAGCATGACCACACCTGCACTTTTGATCATTTTGATTTATATACCTATAACCGTCAAGGTCTCCTCTCCTTTTAGGGTATTACAATCTTAATGAACTCTTGAGGAAAGCAATGTCGATGTAGCTTCTTAGCATGACCACACCGACCATTTTGATCATTCAGATTTGTATACCTCTGACCGACAAGGTCCCTTCTCTTTTAAAGGTGTTACATTCTTAATGATCTCTCCCAGAGAAAGCAATGTCGGTAGCTCCTCAGCAGCCACACATGCCCTATTGATCATTTTGGTTTATACACCCCTTCTCCTCTATCTCAGGCCTCTCTAACTTCTATTTTTCTGTGAATGGGTGGTCTGGAGTATTTGAGACCGCCAATTTCAGGATTTCTGTTTATTATATTAAGGGGTGGTCTGGAGCATTTAAGATTGCCTCCTATAATTCTTGGTTATCTATTATATTAAGGGGTGGTCTGGAACATTTATGACCGCCTCCTATGATTCTTGGTTATCTGTTCAATTATAGGGCAGTCTATAGCATTTAAGATCGTTGTCTAGGTCTTCTCTATGCATTCTTCTGTTAAGAATCTGGGATATCGAGGATCATCACCTGAGGACTACTCTAATACTTATTCTTATAAGGGGCGTTCTAGAGAAATTAAAACCATAGCAGAAATGCTTCCTTACCTTTTTATCAAGCAACCTGGAGTATGTTAGATCATTCCAGAGGTCCTTCTTCTATCTTTATTGCTACGGAGTGGTATGGGGAAGTTTAGATCACTATTTATCTTTCTCTGATATATGTCCATCAAGGTTTTTCAATTATATCATCCACAAGAAGGGCGGCCTTGATCACTTGAGACCACCATCTATTTCTTACTTAAGGATTATTTAAAAAGGACTGCAGTGTTCAGTATTTTCATTTATGAATTATAATGATTTGGGTTCTCTGCAGAAGATCTCAAGTGTAGGAGATCACCATTTACAAGCAGTTGACACTAAGAGTTATTTCGTAATAAAGCGATCTCATATGTTTAAAATTAATATTTTTCATATTATTATTGGGCGGTCTGACGAACACGAGATCACCATTATTGATTATCGGGTTCTTTCCCAAATAATTTCATTATATGTTCATAATGGAACTTCTCTAATGTAGTTGCCAATTCAAGTTCAATAATATTTTATGCATTGAGATCGAATGCAAATCTTATTTATCTTAAAAATGTGATTGCATATAATGAAGACGGCATTCTCCTGTTATAAGTCTAGAGACAGATTGATACATACTGCGATCGACTTTTCTTCATCAAGAATTATGATGAGATCGCAAATCAGCAAAATATGAGATGCACATTTAATATAAGAAATATATCCATTTACAGGAGAAAAACAAAGGTACACAAAATATTTCATTTTCTCTAAGTATAGGGTTCGCGCAGTCTCAAAACCGGTGCTTACAATTTTGAGTGAATAAAGAAAAACTGCTGTACAAGATTTTCGGTCTTCTTAGTTATTCTTCAATCTCATTGGAGACCGCTCTTCTGATGATGAAGAATCAGTTTCTTCAGAATGTTTCTCTGAGCTTTTTTGCAGAATTCTGGAACGAGAACTTGAGGCCGCAACAAAGCTTAAATCATTGTCAGAGACATACTGACTCCCGCTCAAGGCAGCATGATTGCTTCCTCTATTCACATCATCAGCGGTCTTAACCTCTTCGTCTTCCTCTCCAGTCTCAGATATTGTGATCAACTCTTCCTTGATCATCTTTGCCATCTCCAGAAAAAGATCAGCAAAATTCTACTTGGAATTCTGAGGAGAGACCTCCATACTCGCGAAGTCGAGTGATCATCATGTCCGATGCATTATTCATATGATTCATCATTGCCTTTTGAAAATCAGGGTTTTCTATATCATAAGCCTCCTTTTTCAATCTCTGCAAAAGAAAATGTATTAGACTACGTGGTCACAATAAAAAAAATTGAAGACCACAGGTAAAGTATCCTTACACGTAACTCGTCTTGCAGGGAACCTATATCTTGTAGGGCCATGCAGAGAGACCGCACCATGTGATTATTTAAGATCAAACTCCTGACGGTCACTCATGCGACCATGTTAGGGAGCATTTTTGTCTCAATATTATATACTTCGCTAGTATTGCTATCTCCATAAAGTACAAAGGTGATCGCATGGGCATGGCACGTCAACTTTCCACTCTAGAGAGGAAGGGCAGTGGACACCTTCACATTCATGCCCTTTTCATTTTACTTGAGGAGGGGCTTCCCCTTAATATCTTTTAGTTTTCTGCCAAATCCGGTCAGAGGAAAGGGCTTGCCAGCGGACTCCAATTCTTCGGCAGGCTCATTTGCTTCCCTCTCACGATCTCGCTTCTGTCGCATTTCTCTTTGAGTAAGAATTTCTTCATCCAATGCCATAGGATCGACTGTGGGGACCGCGAAGGTCGTTGAAAAGAGACAAAGCAGTTAAAAAGAAAAGTCAAAGGAAAATAATGGTGAGATCGCTGGAGACCGCGAGAAGCTTCTTACTCTCTTCTAGAGTGATCATGATGATCTCAGGCCAGATCACTAGGTAGTGAAGGAGATTGAGGCGTTTGTCTGCCAGAGAAGCCAAGAGCTTGATCTCCTCTTCTAAGATCACTTTGGGTTTTCAGAAAACCCCTTCTCCCCGGTGGGACAGCAAGGACTTGAGACCATCGAGATCGCTCTCGAAGACCAAAAATCTCTCTGTCTAGTATGGAATTTTGTTGAGGAGGTTCAGAACTTTTATGTCGTTGCAGGAGAAATACATTAGCCCTTTGAACTCCACCTTACTTCCTTCAGTGATTTCATCGTGAAGGGCGCGCATACCAAAGTCATAGTGAACTTAATACTTGCCAATCTCAAGTAGCTGATGAAAACAGACATGAGACCGATAGAATTGGATAACAGCTGAACGAATACAATTCCATAATACTCCATTACTTCAAGATATTTCCAAGGGAGAGGGAACATCAGACTGCAATTGATGAGTACTTTTCATACTCATCTTTTAGTATAATTTTAATACTATTTTAATACGAATTTATGAAATTTATATGAATCATCTCTTTTAATTTGTTTCTTTTCACTTCTATGAGCTAACTTAAGCTCATTTTATGTTTTTCAGGTTTTCTGGTCACATTTGAGAAAAAATCCAAAGTACACGCCCAAGGTCAAGGGCGTGATAAAGGGCGTGACAGCCCAAGATGTGTTCTAGACCCGATTCCGCCACCCTGGGTTCATTCCGTGAAAATTCGCCAAGTACACGTCCCCGATCACGGGCGTGACCCAAGTCACGACCATGACCCGCCTTCTTCAGCCAGGATAAGTCACCACGTCAATTAAAATTACATGCCCTCGGTCACGTGCGTGACCTAGGGCGTGACACGCACGTAACGCCCGCATTGAAGACAGAATGCACCCTCTCCGCACCAGCACCGATCACGCCCCTTACACGCCCTTGGTCACGGGCGTGTAACTTCAAATTTTAGGCTATTTAAAGACAGCTCCTCTACAACTCGGGGGATGAATTTTTTGGGGTTTTAGTTCTTCATTTCATGTATTGTTTTCATGTTTTAGGGGTTCTTGTAACTCCTCTTTCTTTCTTGCAATTGAAATTGTCCTGTCAATAGTTTGTAATCACTTTTTCTTAGCTTGTAATTCCTTTTGAAATCAATAAAATAGTTCTTTTCTCCTTCTTAATCTATTCTCAATTTCATTATGTACCTTTTTATTTTCATCAATTCCCCCATCTCTATGAGTAGCTAAACTTCTATTAGCACTCGATCGAGATGATCCAAGGAATAATATAGTTCATGAAGTAATGTAGAATGCCTTTTTCTCTTCTTGGAAATGCTTAAGATTTTTCCTTAATCTATTTCTAATGAGGTTATATTTTCGATATATAATTCTCATACTTCTTTTCGTATTTAATTTAGCCGAGCGGTTTATAATACAAATCGATCACTCATGGATAAAGATAGTTGCATGCAACCCTCGAGAGAGGATGACATAATTCTCCCAGATTGGAGTCAAATTCTATAGAGGGGTTCAATTCGATAAAGCGAGTTTTAGGTGTTTTGATTCCAGAGCGAAAGTTCGATTGATCAACCTAAACTCAGTTGAATGCATCCTCGATAGAGGTGAGTGTAGAATTCAGAACCTCCACGGTCGAAGCAGTTTTCTTAAGAGATTTGGAACTACTATTTTTCTTCTATTTTATTTCCAAGATGATTCAATAACGAGTGCTAATCGTCCAAATTATTGTTTTAATATTCATCTTAATTCTCCTTTTTCTTTAGTTCAAAAAAAACCAACTCAAGGTTTTAATTGATAAAATAATAGAGATTTTCTTGAAGTAAGAGTACTCAACCGCCCCGAGTCTAATACGACCTGTGTTTATTTAAACCTATACTACTCTCGATATGGTACACTTGTCGTTGTCATTTGCGGATATAGTTTAAGCTTCATCAAGTTTTTGGTGCCGTTGCTGGGAATTTAGGTTGATATTTCGAAAAAAAGAAATATCTATTAATTTTATCACTCTTTTTCTTTCCCCCATCATCTAAAAATTTTAAAAATCTTAAAAGGCACAATTTAAATTCTCGGAAAGGGAGATTTGGGCTATCATCCCATTGCATCTCCTAGTACCGTGCGAACCCTTCACAGGGTAGTCCTCGGGAAGTCCGACACTAAGTTAACCAAGTTTTTGAAAAAAAAAATTATTATATATCTATTTAACTATATTATTATAAAAATATTATAATAATTTTAATTTTTCCTTCTTCATTTTTTTCTCATTATTTTCACCGCTAAATCTCTTTTTCTCTTTTTCTTTTTTTTTTCTTTTCTTTTTAGTTTATGACCCGAGGAAAATTTTCAATTAATGTTGCATTGTTTTTTGATCCAGAAATCGAGCGCACCTTGCGGCGACGTATCCGATTTAGTGATCTACCAAAAATTCGAGAAGAGTCAAGCGGAGAGACTAACGATGGTATAATGGAAGATCCCGACCATAACGAGGCCCCGCTATGGACTATGTCCTATTATGGGAGGCCGAATTGGGAGGGAACACAATCTATTATTATTCGCCCAGCGGTGGCGAATAATAATTTTGAAATTAAAATGAGCATCATTCAGATGGTACAACAAACCGTCATTTTTGTTGGCTTACTGGATGAAGATCCAAATTTACACTGATTAAGTTTTTTGGAAATTTGCGACACTTTCAAAATAAATGGCCTCACTGATGACGCCATTCATTTGCGCTTATTTCCCTTCTCTTTGCAGACTAAGGCCAAGCAGTGGTTGGGATCTCTTCCTAGAGGTTCCATCACTACATGGGCCGAAATGACGGAGAAATTCATAACGAAATATTTTCCTCCAGCAAAGTCTGCCAAATTACGTACATATATTCTCTCCTTCACGCAAATAGACTCAGAGTCTCTCTATGACACATGGGAGCGCTTCAAGGAATTATTGCGGAGATGTCCTCACCATGCCCTTCCTTTATGGCAACAAATTCAAACTTTCTACAATAGTTTGAATCTCCAAACATGACAAATGATTGATGCGACAGTATGGTGGCTCTTAATAACAAAACGCCCGAGGCCGCTCAAGAGCTTTTTGAGGAGATGGCCATGAACGCATATCAGTGGAATGTGCCATGATCGCTCCCTAACAAGCCAGCCGGACTCTAGGAAGTCGAGACAGCCACTAATTTAGCGTTATAAGTAGTGAAATTAACTAAGCAAGTGGCGGAGATGCCTGCTTCCTCTGCCACCAATTAGGCTAATAATAATAATAACGATAATAATAGTTATTTCATTCAAGAGCACGTAGATTATATGGGGAACTCTGATCGTCGTCCTTATAACCCAAATAATAATATTCAGTTTAATAATTCTTATAATCCAGGTTTAAGGAACCAACCTAATTTTTCATGGAGCAACCCAGTAATGCTCAGCGTCCACCACAAATGAATCCTCCCGGATTTGCTCCGCCACCACCACACAAGCCCTCTTCATTTGAAGAGGCCTTCACCAAATACGTTGCCTCCAATGAGTCCAACATCCGGAATCTATCCGGATCTATTAAAAGCTTAGAAAATCAGATTGGACAACTCGCCAAGATGTTCTTCGAACGCCAGCAAGGAGCTCTACTGGGAAATACTGAGCCAAATCCACGGGAGAGCGCCAACGCAATAACCCTCAGTAGCAGAAAGGAGGTAAATTCTTCAAAATTGGCCGAGCCTGAAGTAATCGTTTCAACTCCACCTCCGCATTTAAATTCTTCTGATTTAGCTCTACGCATTATTCAAACTCCTTCTATTCCTTATCCTTCTAAATTATAAAAAGAGCGCAACGAGGAGCAATATAAAAAATTCATAAATATTTTAAAATAAATTCAAATCAACATTCCATTCTGCGAGGCACTCTCTCAAATGCCCAAATACGCAAAATATCTCAAGGATTTATTATCAAATAAAAAGAGACTTGTAGATATTTCGCGCGTTTATCTTAACACAGAATGTTTGGCGATTGTTTTAAATAAAATGCTGGAAAAATTGAATAATCTGGGATGGTTCTCCATCCCATGTTTGTTTGGTAATTTATTAATTAAACACGCCTTGACAGATCTAGGAGCTAGCATAAATCTTATGCCATTCTCATTATTTAAGAAGCTTGGTTTGGGCACCCCAAACCCAACTAATATAAGCATCCAACAAGCAGATCGGTCCGTTAAGTACCCAATCGGGGTCATTGAGGATGTACTAGTGAAGGTTGACAAGTTTATCTTTCCGGTAGACTTTATCATCCTCGATATCGAAGAGGACGCCGAAGTACCGGGAAGCTTCTCCTACGAGTTGGGGATGAAGAAGTTATTTTTAACGTAAATCAATCAATGAGAAATGCGCTTCCCAACAATGATTCTTGTTTTACTTTAGAATCAAATTTTGAAGAAGAATTATTGTCTTTTGCTGAATTAATCTCTCCGCTTTTTGAAAATCCAGTGTTAGAAACTTTATTTTGTTTAAAAGAAATGACTCGGCAGCCTAAATTTGAACAAATAAATTTTAATAAGTTAAAAATTAAGACTTCTTATGAAGAGCCGTCGAGCATAAAACTCAAACAACTCCCGGAGCATTTAAAATATATTTTTCTGGAAAATAATTTAAAATTGCCTGTAATTATTTCGTTTGAGCTTAATGATTCGGAAATTTCCAAATTAACAAAAGTTTTAAATAACCACCGCCACGCAATTGCGTGGCAAATCTCTGATATTAAGGGAATAAATCCCTCTTTTTGGACGCATAAAATAAATCTAGAAAATAATTCTCGCGACACTATTCAGCCTCAACGACGCCTTAACCCCAATATGAAGGACGTCGTTAAGGCCGAAATTATAAAACTATTAGACCCGGGAATTATTTAACCAATATCTGATAGCACTTGGGTTAGTCCAGTGCAAGTCGTGACTAAAAAGGGCGAAATAACGGTAATTACTAACGAAAATAATGAGTTAATCCCAACCCGTATCGTTACGGATTGGCGGGTATGCATTGATTATAGGAAATTGAATGATGCTACCCGCAAAGATCACTTTTCGTTGCCCTTTATTGACCAAATCTTAGAACGCTTATCCGGTCACTCACACTACTATTTTCTCGTTGGTCTTTTGGGATACTTCCAAATCCCAATTACGCCCAAGGACCAAGAGAAATCCACTTTCACATGTCCTTTTGGTACCTTCCCATATTGAAGAATGTCGTTCAGTCTTTGCAATGCACCGGCTACATTTCTAAGATGTATGTTGCCAATTTTTAATGAACTAGTAGAAGACGTCATGGAAGTATTCATGGATGATTTTTTCTATCTTTGGCGATTCTTTTACAAATTATTTAAATAATCTTGATCGTGTTCTTAACGTTGCGAAGAAACGAATTTGGCACTAAACTGGGAGAAGTGCCACTTTATGGTCCAAGAGGGGGATTAGTTCTCCGGCATAAAGTCTCAAGTAAAGAGATCGAGGTCGATAGGGCCAAAATTGAAGTAAAAAAAAAAACTTCCCCCTCCTACCAATATTAAATCCATTAGGAGTTTTCTAAGGCACCCGGATTTCTATTGATGGTTTATTAAAGATTTTTCAAAAATTACAAAATTGCTAACGCAACTATTAGAAAAAGAATCCGTATTTAATTTTGATGAAGAGTGTCAAAAAGCATTTAATAAAATTAAAAACAAACTTATCAATTCTCCAATTTTAATCGCGCCAAATTGGACTCTTCCATTCGAAATTATGTGTGATGCGAGCGATTTGGCTGAAGGGGTTGTTTTAGGCCAAAGGGTGAATAGATATTTTCACCTGATTTATTACACCAGCAAAACGCTAACAACTGCGCAGGCAAATTATACAATAACGGAAAAAAGAATTTTTGGCAATAATTTTTGCGTTTGATAAATTTCGGTCATATATAACGCTTTCGAAAGTTATTATTTTTACAGATCTCTCCGCTCTCCGGTATTTACTAAATAAAGGAGATGCAAAGCCTCGACTGCTTAGTTGGATTCTCCTACTGCAAGAATTTGATTTGGAAATCAAGGATAAAAGGGGAGCGGAGAATGTTGCGGCCGACCACCTCTCACGGTTGGAAAATCCGGCTATAGGAGCGCTAGTGGAGGCCAAAATTGACGACAAATTCCCTGAAGAGCGCCTCCTCGCCATCGAAAAGGTAAAGACTTCTTCCACCCCTTGGTACGCAGATTTTGCCAACTATCTAGTGGCCTGGGTCCTACCAAAAGATTTCTCAAGTCAACAAAAGAAGAAATTCTTTTCGGACTTGAAAAATAATCTTTGGGAGGACCCCTTTTTATTTCGTGTCTGTGTGGACCAAGTGGTAAAAAGGTGTATTTCGGGCGAGGAAGGCATCCAAATTTTGTGGAACTGCCTTAAAGGACCAACTGGTGGTCACTATCAAGCAAACCAGACCGCAAGGAAGGTACTAGAGACATGCTTCTATTGGCCCACATTATTCAAAGAGGCTCACAATTTTGTGAGTAATTGCGATCGATGCCAACGGTCAGGTAACATTTCTAACTGTGACAAAATGCCCCAAAATATTTTTTTAGAATGCGAATTTTTTGATTTATGGGGAATAGATTTCGTAGGCCCTCTACCTTTTCTTATAATAATAAATATATTCTTGTTGCGGTCGACTATAGGTCAAAGTGGGCGGAAGCACAAGCCCTTCCCACTAACGTTGCGAGTGTCATCGTAAAATTTTTAAAAAAATTATTTTCACGATTTGGCTCACCGCGCGTAATAATTAGTGATAGGGGCACACACTTTTGTAACAACCAACTTGCTAATTTTTTAGCAAAGTATGGAGTTACGCACAAGCTCTCCAATGTCTACCACCCACAAGCAAATGGCCAAGTAGAGGTAGTAAATTGTGAATTAAAAAGAATATTAGAAAAAACTGTGTTCGTTAAAAGGAAGGATTAGTCGCTAAAATTAGACGGCGCACTATGGGCTTATCGGACAGCATACGAAACTGCCATCGGATATACACCGTACTGATTAGTCTATGGAAAAGCATGCCACTTACCGATGGAATTAGAACATCGCGTATTTTGGGCGCTTATAACATTGAATTTAGACTTAAACTTAGCCTCCGAACAACGGAAATTTCAACTAAATGAATTAGACGAATGGCGTGCTAACGCCTATGAAAATAATAAATTGTATAAGGAGCGCACTAAGTTTTATCATGATAAAAAAATTAACAATCCAAAAACTTTTTCACCGGGAGACTTAGTCCTTCTCTATAATTCTAGACTTAAACTTTTTCCGGGCAAATTAATATCACGATGGTCCGGGCCTTTCATAATAAAAGAAGTTTGGCCATATGGGACCGCGCTAATAGAGCACCCAGAAAAAGGCTCTTTTAAGGTTAATGGACACCGGCTAAAATTGTATCACCCTGGCGACGCAGCGTCCAGACAAATTGAAATGCTTAATTTTCCTAATTTTTAAAACAATAATTGCCACTAAGTCAAGCTACGCGACGGTAAACAAAGCTCTTTTGGGAGGCACCCCAAAGATATCCTTTTTCTTGTTTTTGCTTTGTTTCTTTTAACTTCTTTTTCAGGTTTTTGATCCGGCAATCCAATTTACCAACCAGGGAAGCCCTCTTCTCCATTCTTTTCATTTACCGCTTTTTTTTATAATCTTAATGATATTTCATACTTATTTTTAAACATCGGGGACAATGTTTAACTTTAAGTATGAGGGTGTAGTGTAGCTTTCTAGACTTCCTTTTCAATTTATAAAAAAAATA
Source organism: Dactylorhiza incarnata (assembly GCA_033032865.1). NCBI lineage: Eukaryota > Viridiplantae > Streptophyta > Magnoliopsida > Asparagales > Orchidaceae > Dactylorhiza > Dactylorhiza incarnata. The sequence continues at coordinate 14,124,311 of JAWHQI010000015.1, forward strand.
TTTATAAAAAATGATAAAAAAAAATCTATTATCTTGGAAAGGGAGGTTTGAGCTTGAACTCCCATCGCACCTCCTAGTACCTTGCGAACCCTTCACCGGGTAGACCTTGGGAAGTCCAAGAATAAAATAATATATATATATATATATATATATATATATATCTCATTAACTTGTTGTTTTCGATTTTTCTAGAAATCTAGTTTGAGATCTGATTATAAGTATTCCTACATATTTAATCTAGCTACTATTTTGTTTTATCAGAATTTGTTAAATTTAAATTTGAAGTATTTCAGTTTTAAGAAACATTTTATGTTTTTAATTCGATTAGAGAATCTATTTAGCACTATTTATCCTTTTAATTTTATTTGGCTTCACTTTGTGGAAAATTGGCTAAACATCTTTAGATTTTTATTATATTCTCTATTAACGTTAAGATCTTAGGAAATTTCATTCCACTAAAATAGTTGCTCTCAAAATAGTTTAATTTATAAACCAGAATTATTTCTTTATCCCCCACCCTTTGTTGGAAAATAAAAAAATGTAGAAAAAAGATCATATGTCATGGGAATAAGAGGATAAAAATTCATTATTTCCTAAACATATGCACCCAAAATCATTTAAAAGACTATATGTCATGATTTAAGAGGATAAAATTCATTACTTCTAAACATATATATTTTGGGGTTTTGATTGAAGAGAAATATTAAAAGATTATATGGCATGGAAAATAAGAGGATAAAATTCATTACTTTCCTAAAAATATACAAATTCATATTCAAATAAGGTGAGTGGATAAAATTCATCACCTCTATTTTTGTATCTCTTCGGTTTGCCATCCCTAGCCAATTCTATTGATTCTACTCCTAAATAAAATTATTTAGAGAGCAATATTTTGGTAGGTGTCTTTTCCTTAAGGTTTCTTTTATGTTAGAGTGTCTATAACTTCAATCTAATTTTGTTTGAAAATTTCTATAATTTCGGTTGCTAAATAGTAATCTTGAGAAGTTGTTAGCTAAACAAATTTCTCTTTTTAAATTATCAACATAACTTATGACTTAATTGTTGAATTCCTAGAATTTACTTTTAACTTACTCTTGGTTTAATGAAATCTTAGTTGATTAAAAATAACATCGATGTCTTGTAATTCTTTCCTCATTCTTTTACTTTGGAATAGCAAAAGCTCAAGTATGGGGGTGTTTGATGAGTAGTTTTCATACTCATCTTTTAGTATAATTTTAATACTATTTTAATACGAATTTATGAAATTTATATGAATCATCTCTTTTAATTTGTTTCTTTTCACTTCTATGAGCTAACTTAAGCTCATTTAATGTTTTTCAGGTTTTCTGTGCATTTTTGAGAAAAATTCCAAAGTACACGCCCAAGGTCAAGGGCGTGATCAAGGGCGTGATCAAGGGCGTGACAGCCCAAGTTGTGTTCTAGACCCGATTCTGCAACCCCGGGTTCATTCCGTTAAAATTCACCAAGTGCACGCCTCGGTCACGGGCGTGACCAAGGGCGTGACTCAAGTCACGACCATGACCCACCTTCTTCAGTCAGGACAAGCTGCCAAATCAATTAAAATTACACGCCCACGGTCACGGTCGTGACCTAGGGCGTGATGCGCACGTAATGCCCACATTGAAGCAAGAACGCGCCCTCTACGCACCAGCACTGATCATGACCCTTACACGCCCTTGGTCACGAGCGTGACCAAGGGCGTGTAACTTCAAATTTTAGGATATTTAAAGACAGCTCCTCTACAACTCAGGGGATGAATTTTTGGGGGTTTTTGTTCTTCATTTCATGTATTGTTTTCATGTTTTAGTGGTTCTTGTAACTCCTCATTCTTTCTTGCAATTGAAATTGTCCTGTCAATAGTTTGTAATCACTTTTTCTTAGCTTGTAATTCCTTTTAAAACCAATAAAATAGTTCTTTTCTCTTTCTTATTCTATTCTCAATTTCATTATGTACCTTTTTATTTTCATCAATTCCCCCATCTTTATGAGTAGCTAAACTTCTATTAGCACTCGGTTGAGATGATCCAAGTAATAATATAATTCATGAAGTAATGTATAATGCTTTTTTCTCTTCTTGAAATGCTTAAGATTTATCCTTGATCTATTTTTAATGAGGTTATATTTTCGATATATAATTCTCATACTTGTTTTCATATTTAATTTAGCCGAGCGGTTTATAATACGAATAGATCACTCAAGGATAAAGAGAGTTGCATGCAACCCTCGAGAGAGGATGACATAATTCTCCCGGATTGGAGTCAAATCCAATAGAGGGATTCAATTCGATAAAGCGAGTTTTAGGTGTTTTGATTCTAGAGCGAATGTTCGATTGATCAACCTAAACTTAGTTGAATGCATCCTCGACAGAGGTGCATTTAGAATTCAGGAATCTCCACGGTCAAAGTAGTTTTCTTACGAGATTTGGAACTACTATTTTTCTTCTATTTTATTTCCAAGGTGATTCAAGATCGAGTGCTAATCATCCAAATAATTGTTTTAATCTTTATCTTAATTCTCCTCTCTTTAGTGCAAAAAAACCAAATCAAGGTTTTAATTAATAAAATTATAGAGATTTTCTTGAAGTAAGAGTACTCAACCGCCCCGAGACTAATACGACCTTGGTTTATTTAAACCTATACTACTCTCGATACGGTACACTTGTCGTTATCGTTTGCGGATATAGTTTCAGCTTCATCAGCAATCAAAGTGATCGATTGAGATGATGTGTTTATTCTCCGCGCCAAAGTTCACACCATCATTCTTCAAGGGCAACCTGACAATGATCTGGTTCTGGATCATGTGCTTCTCTAAAAAGAGACATACTCATCTTTGGAAAACCTACAAGGCTTGTGATCGGCATTAAAGAAAGTATCAGCGGTTGTAGCTCGAGCGGACACCGTCTTTTGAGATCTCTGCGATCGGTGCTTTGGGAGCATTCAAAAAGTATGTAATAATGATTCTAAGGCCAGTATTTATAGAAGCCAAGAGACATTTTCATAATGATGACTTCTTTCGAGACCGCCCAGTATGCCTTGCAGACCACCAAACCTGCATAATGTATGAAAATTAGCAAGAAGCAAAATCGATTTCATTAAATCAGATCGCATTATGTGAAGCAACAAGTCAAAAATATGCAAAGAAAAAATAAACTAGCAGCACACAACCACACAGACCGACATCATAACATTGCAGAGACTGCATAAAATGAAAATTAGAATATCAACATATATTATAGAAGTTCATATTGATCAAATTTATTGTCCAAAGACCGCATAAAATAAAGAATGAATGTCTATCTCCTCGGCTAGCGCTTTCTCCCAATGAAAGCCAAGAGGTCTTACATTTCATGAATAACGGACAAAGCGTTTATCAAACCCTGGATTGCTGACATCGCAGCTCGATGAAATTTGGCAACTTCCCTTTCCACCTACTCCAAGGGGGCAACAACAATCTCAGAGGATGGTCTCTCTTCTTGGAGCCCGCCAAAGGTTCCCAGTTGCATGGTCATTTGGCAGGACCCGCTCTGAGTTTCACAACCTCAACGGCCAGAGAAGCGTCATTCCCCTTGTAGTACTCTGTATCTTTCTCAGATCTTAGAAGTGTTTTGTTGAGCTCAGTAATCCTTAGCTTGTATTCCTCGCGGACTCATTTTTCGTTGGCGTGCAGCTTCCCTTCAAAGTCAACAACCTGAGTTTGGAGTTAATCATCCTGATCCCAATCCCAAGCCCGCATAGTGCGGACATCCTTAAAGATTGGTTAGAGAATGCCCGCGAGCTGTGGAGAAATTATCAGCTCTTACGAGATTTCCCCTTCTTCAGGGATCAACTCGATCTCATCAGTATCTGCGATCAAAAGAAGAGAATTATTAGCTCTATTATAACTACTAAGGAAATGAAAGAGATCACACAGAATGTATACTTGGAAAGAAATGAGACCCTAGTCATATAAAGCATTTTTAACATCTTTTGTGATCACAGGGTCTGCAGTCAACAAAAGGCGGTCTGACCCACTAAAGCGTTCTAGGTTCATTCTTTCCAACTCACTTTTTTGCAATCTCACTCCTTCTTTTCTTCCTCTTTTTAATTCTGCATTACTGATAAGAATGTCATCTATTCCAATGATGACGATCTCACGTCGCTCCTTTGGAGATTTAGGTTGAAAAGTAAATAAGGGAAGAGAGTCTGGCGGTCTCGCGATCATCTTCGCCTTACCAGTTCATAGAACAGAGACAGTTGTCACGCAGTCTGTCACTGCCTGGTTTAGTTTGGCATCTTGGCCATCAGAAAGCCCTATGAGACCGGAATACAAAGCGGTTTTATCCATTTCGAACTGTTGGGACACTTCTTCTCCTTCCTCTTCTTCTTCCTTCTCCATCTTCTTCTCAGCTGTCTTCTTCTTTTTCTTCTTATCCTTCATCTTCTTCTCTTCAGTAACTCTCTTCTCCTCCTCTAGTTTCATCTCCTTCTCTTTTCTCCTCACCTTTTCAGTGATCAGCGCTGCCTTCTCCTCCTCCACCCTCTTTCTCTTCTCTTTTTCTTTGCTTTCCTTCTCCTCCTCTTCCTCTTTCTTATTCTTCTTCTTCTCTGCCTCTACTCTTTTCCTTACCTCTTCTTCTACGTCCTCCTTCTCAGTGATATTTTTCTGCTCTTTGGCGATCTCCCAAAGTCATTCAAACTCGAAGGGATCAAGTACCTATGATAATAAACATAGAAGATCATTAGAATAATCATCATCAAGGTATGCTATCATCCCAAAGTCAGCTCCCCTTGAATACATCGAGACCGCATGAGGAAACGAGAGACCGACCCGGTCCCTTACCTTAGAAAATGCAACCACACAAGAATGCCCGAGACTGCCTTCTTCAAAAATTGTGGTCTCCTTGACAAAAGTGGCCTTGGAGGTCACTTCTTTACCTTCATTACTCTTTCTTCTTTTAGTTGTTTGCACAGAAGAATCTGTCTCTTTTCTTTTTGTTCCTTTTGTAGCTTCCTGCCGCTCTCCAATCTGATGCCTGAGCTTTTCATTTGAGGACTTTTGCTTCTACATCTCATCCTTGAAGGCTTCGGTAGAAGCGGTCTCACCAGACTGAACAACGGTCTGGTTAAGAACTTCAAACGACTTTTGGCAATGAAAGGTGAAAGTGCATAGTGTTCCTCTGAGAATTCTCTAGAGAGGGGGGGGGGGGGGGGGGGGGGTGAATAGAGATTTAAAAATTATTTCTATCCTAACTATGCATACAATAAAATACCTAAGGAATTATGCTTCCGCAACACCAAGGTGTAGAATAAATAAAGTGCAGTAATTATAAAAATAGAAAAATAGTAAGCAATAAATAATGGGACAGCACAGAAAAAGCACAACACAGAAGATACAAAATTTTATAGTGGTTCCCCAAAATGTGGGTAGTCCTCTCTTCTACCACCTGGTAGGAATGCACAACCTGTGCCTGAATCTTTTGATAAGGAGACTCTTAGAACCAAAGATCTTTTGATAAGGAGGTCTTGAACCACTCAGATCTTTTGATAAGGAGATCTTGAACCACTCAGATATTTTGACAAGGAGATCTTGAAGCACTGAATCCTTTGAAGAGGGATTCTTAAAAATCTGTACAGTTGAAGAAGTTGAAGGACGAAGGAGGATGGAGAAGAAGAATACTGTTCTCAGAATTGTATAGAAGCTTTCAACTTCTATTTTTCCTTTCTATGGATCTGTTAATGATGAACACTTGCTTAAGATTGTGATGTTTTGCTTGCTATCTGGCTGCTATATGATGTTGATGAAGAAGCAACTCAGTTTTCTGTTCGGAAAGAGCACTTATTTTTCTCTGTTTTTCTCTGATAGGGTTCCAGGAGGAAGGAGAAGAAGTGGGAACACTAATCGACCAAAAACTATATCATATAGTGATTAATGCTCTGTAGTCTTCTCTCTTCTCTTCCTATTTATTGTCCATCATATCTTTATATCTTTTAGGGCCATGCGGAGAGACCGCACCATGTGATTATTTAAGATCAAACTCCTGACGGTCGCTCGTGCGACCATGTTAGGGAGCATTTTGGTCTCAATATTATATTCTTCGCTAGTATTGCTATCTCCATAAAGTACAAAGGTGATCGCGTGGGCATGGTGCGTCAACATTCCACTCAAGAGAGGAAGGGCAGTGGACACCTTCACCCCGGCGGGACGACAAGGACTTGAGACCACCGAGATCGCTCTCGAAGACCAAAAATCTCTCTGTCTAGTATGGAATTTTGTTGAGGAGGTTCAGAACTTTTATGTCATTGCAGGAGAAATACATTAGCCCTTTGAACTCCACCTTCCTTCCTTCAGTGATTTTATCATGAAGGTCGCGCATAACAAAGTCATAGTGAACTTAATACTTGCCAATCTTAAGTAGCTGATGAAAACACACATGAGACCGATAGAATTGGATAACAGCTGACCGAATACAATTCCATAGTACTTCATTACTTCAAGATATTGCCAAGGGAGAGGGAACATCAGACTGCAATTGATGAGTACTTTTCATACTAATCTTTTAGTATAATTTTAATACTATTTTAATACGAATTTATGAAATTTATATGAATCATCTCTTTTAATATGTTTATTTTCACTTCTATGAGCTAACTTAAGCTCATTTTATGTTTTTCAGGTTTTCTGGTCACATTTGAGAAAAATTCCAAAGTACAAGCCCATGGTCAAGGGCGTGATTAAGGGCGTGACAACCCAATATGTGTTCCAGACCCGATTCTGCCACCCCGGGTTCATTCCGTGAAAATTCGCCAAGTACACACCCCCGATCACGTGTGTGACCAAGGGCGTGACCCAAGTCACGACCATGACCCGCCTTCTTAAGCCATGACAAGTAGCCACGTCAATTAAAATTACACGCCCTTGGTCACGGACGTGACCTAGGGCATGACGTGCACGTAATACCCGCATTGAAGCCAGAACGCGCCCTCTCTGCACCAGCAACGATCACGCCGCTTACACGCCCTTGGTCACGGGCGTGTAACTTCAAATTTTAGACTATTTAAAGAGAGCTCCTACAACTTAGGGGACGAATTTTGGGGGGTTTTAGTTCTTCATTTCATGTATTGTTTTCATGTTTAGTGGTTCTTGTAACTCCTCTTTCTTTCTTGCAATTGAAATTGTCCTGTCAATTGTTTGTAATCACTTTTTCTTAGCTTGTAATTCCTTTTGAAATCAATAAAATAGTTCTTTTCTCCTTCTTATTCTATTCTCAATTTCATTATGTACCTTTTTATTTTCATCAATTCCCTCATCTCTATGAGTAGCTAAACTTTTATTAGCATTCGGTCGAGATGATCCAAGGAATAGTATAATTCATGAAGTAATGTAGAATGCCTTATTCTCTTCTTGGAAATGCCTAAGATTTATCCTTGATCTATTTTTAATGAGGTTATATTCTCGATATATAATTCTTATAATTGTTTTCGTATTTAATTTAGCCGAGCGGCTTATAATACAAATCGATCACTTATGGATAAAGAGAGTTGCATGCAACCCTCAAGAGAGGATGACATAATTCTCCCGGATTGGAGTCAAATCCAATAAAGGGGTTCAATTTGATAAAGCGAGTTTTAGGTGTTTTGATTCTAGAGCGAAAGTTCGATTGATCAACCTAAACTCAGTTAATGCATCCTCGACAGAGGTGAGTTTAGAATTTGGAACCTCCACGGTCGAAGCAGTTTTCTTAAGAGATTTGGAACTACTATTTTTCTTCTATTTTATTTCCAAGATGATTCAAGATCGAGTGTTAATCGTCCAAATTATTGTTTTAATATTCATCTTAATTCTCCTTTCTCATTAGTGCAAAAAAAACAACTCAAGGTTTTAATTGATAAAATAATAGAGATTTTCTTGAAGTAAGAGTACTCAACTGCCCCGAGTCTAATATGACCTTGTTTTATTTAAACCTATACTATTCTCGATACGGTACACTTGTCGTTGTCATTTGCGGATAAAGTTTTAGCTTCATCAAGTTTTTGGCGTCGTTGCTGGAGAATTTAGGTTGATATTTCAAAAAAATAAATATCTATTAATTGTATCACTCTTTTTCTTTCCCCCCTTTTTCTAAAAATTTTAAAAAACTTAAAAGGCGCAATTTAAATTCTCGGAAAGGGAGATTTGGGCTATCATCCCATTGCATCTCCTAGTACCGTGTGAACCCTTCACAGGGTAGACTTCGGAGAGTCTGGCACTAAGTTAACCAGATTTTTGATAAAATTTATTATATATCTATTTAACTATATTATTATAAAAATATAATAATAATATAATTTTTCCTTCTTCATTTTTTTCTCATTCTTTTCACCGCTAATTCTTTTTTTCTCTTTTTCTTTTTTTTTTCTTTTCTTTTTAGTTTATGACCCGAGGAAACTCTTCTATTAATCTTGAATTGTGTTTTGATCAAGAAATTGAGCGCACCTTGCGGCGACGTATCTGATTTAATAATCTACCAATAATTCGAGAAGAGTCAAGCGGAGAGACTAACGAAGGTATAATGGAAGATCCCAACCATAACGAGGCCCCGCTACGGACTATGTCCTATTATGGGAGGCCGAATTGGGAGGGAACACAATCTAGTATTATTCGCCCAGCGGTGGAGAATAATAATTTTAAAATTAAAATGAGCATCATTCAGATGGTACAGCAAACCGTCATTTTCGATGGCTTACCGGATGAAGATCAAATTTACACTTATTAAATTTTTTGGAAATTTGCGACACTTTTAAAATAAATGGCCTCACTGATGACGCCATTCATTTGCGCTTATTTCCCTTCTCTTTGCAGACTAAGGCCAAGCAGTTGTTGGGATCTCTTCCTAGAGGTTCCATCACTACATGGGCCGAAATGACGGAGAAATTCATAACGAAATATTTTCCTCTGACAAAGTCCGCCAAATTATGTATGGATATTCTCTCTTTCACGTAAATAGACTCGGAGTCTCTCTATGACACATTGGAGCGCTTCAAGGAATTATTGCGGAGATGTCCTCACCATGCCTTTCCTTTATGGCAACAAGTTCAAATTTTCTACAATAGTTTGAATCTCCAAACAAGGCAAATGATTGATGCGACATTAGGGGGGCTCTTAATAACAAAACCCCCGAGGCCGCTCAAGAGCTTTTTGAGGAGATGGCCATGAACGCATATCAGTGGAATGTCCCATGAACGCGTCCTAACAAGCCAGCCGGACTCTAGGAAGTCGAGGCAGCCACTAATTTAGCATTATAGGTAGAGAGATTAACTAAGCAAGTGCGGAGATGTCTGCTTCCTCCGCCACCAATTGGGCTAATAATAATAATAATTTCATTCAAGAGCACTTAGATTATATGGGGAACTCTTATCGTCCTCCTTATAACCCAAATAATAATATTTCGTTTAAATATTCTTATAATCCGGGTTTAAGGAACCACCATAATTTTTCATGGAGCAACCCCAATAATGCTCAGCGTCCACCACAAATGAATCCTCCCAGATTTGCTCCGCCACCACCACACGAGCCCTCTTCAATTGAAGAGGCCTTCACCTAATAAGTTGCCTCCAATAAGTCCAACATCCAGAATCTATCCGGATCTATTAAAAGCTTTGAAAATCAGATTGGACAACTCACCAAGATGTTCTCTGAAGGCCAGCAAGGAGCTCTATCGAGCAATACTGATCTCAATCCACGGGAGAGCGCCAACGCAATAACCCTCCGTAGTGGAAAGGAGGTAAATTCTTCGAAATTGGTCGGGCCGGAGGTAAACGTTTCAACTCCACCTCCGCATTTAAATTCTTCTGAATTAGCTCTGCGCATTATTCAAACTCCTTGTATTCCTTATGCTTCTAAATTACAAAAAGAGCGCAACAAGGAGCAATATAAAAATTTCATAAATATTTTAAAACAAATTCAAATCAACATTCCATTCTGCGAGGCACTCTCTCAAATGCCCAAATATGCAAAATATCTCAAGGATTTATTATCAAATAAAAAGAGACTTGTAGATATTTTGCGCGTGTATCTTAATGCAGAATGTTCGGCGATTGTTTTAAATAAAATGCTAGAAAATTTAAATGATCTGGGATGGTTCTCCATCCCGTGTTTGTTCCGTAATTTATTAATTAAACACGCCTTGGCCGATCTAGGAGCTAGCATAAATTTTATGCCGTTCTCCTTATTTAAGAAGCTTGGTTTGGGCATCCCAAACCCAACTAATATATGCATCCAACTAGCAGATCGGTCCGTTAAGTACCCAATCGGGGTCATTGAGGATGTACTAGTGAAGGTTGACAAGTTTATATTTCCGGTAGACGTTGTCATCCTCGATATCGAAGAGGACGCCGAAGTACCCCTCATACTCGGCCGACCCTTCCTAGCCACCGCTCGGGCAGTTATTGATGTAATTAACGGGAAGCTTCTCCTATGAGATGGGGATGAAGAAGTTATTTTTAACGTAAATCAATCAATGAGAAATGCGCTTCCCAACAATGATTCTTGTTTTACATTAGAATCAAATGTTGATGAAGAATATTTGTCTTTTGCTGAATTAATCTCTCCGTTTTTTGAAAATCCAGAGTTAGAAACTTTATTTTTTTTAAAAGAAATGACTCGGCAGCCTAAATTTGAACAAATAAATTTAAATAAGTTAAAAATTAAAACTTCTTATGAAGAGCCACCGAGCCTAAAACTCGAACAACTCCCGGAGCATTTAAAATATATTTTTCTGGAAAATAATTTAAAATTGCCCGTAATTATTTCGTTTGAGCTTAATGATTCAGAAATTTTCCTAATTAACAAAAGTTTTAAATAACCACCGCCACGCAATTGCATGGCAAATTTATGATATTAAGGGAATAAATCTCTCTTTTTGCACGCATAAAATAAATCTAGAAAATAATTCTCGCGGCACTATTCAGCCTCAACGCCGCCTTAACCACAATATGAAGGACGTCGTTATGGCCGAAATTATAAAACTATTAGACGCGATAATTATTTACCCAATATCTGATAGCACTTGGGTTAGCCCAGTGCAAGTCGTGCCTAAAAAGTCCGAAAGAACAGTAATTACTAACGAAAATAATGAGTTAATCCCAACCCGTACCTTTATGGGTTGGCGGGTATGCATCGATTATAGGAAATTGAATGATGTTACCCGCAAGGATCACTTTCCATTGCCCTTTATTGACCAAATCTTAGAACGCTTATCCGGTCACTCACACTACTGTTTTCTCGTTGGTCTTTTGGGATACTTCCAAATCCCAATTGCGCCCGAGGACCAAGAGAAAACCACTTTCACCTGTCCTTTCCGTACCTTTGCATATTGAAGAATGTTGTTCTGTCTTTGCAACGCACCAGCTATATTTCAAAGAAGTATTCATGGATGATTTTTCTATCTTTGGCGATTCTTTTACAAATTGTTTAAATAATCTTGATCGTGTTCTACAATGTTGCGAAGACACGAATTTGGCACTCAACTGGGAGAAGTGCCAGTTTATGGTCCAAGAGGGATTAGTTCTCGGGCATAAACTCTCAACTAAAGAGATCGATTTCGATAGGGACAAGATCGAAGTCATAGAAAAACTTCCTCCTCCTACCAATATTAAATCCATTAGGAGTTTTCTAGGACACCCGGGTTTCTATAGACGGTTTATTAATGATTTTTCAAAAATAATAAAATCGCTAACGCAACTATTAGAAAAAGAATCTACATTTAATTTTGATGAAGAGTGATAAAAAGCGTTTAATAAAATTAAAAACGAACTTATCAATTCCAATTTTAATCGCGCCAAATTGGTCTCTTCCATTCGAAATTATGTGCGATGCGAGCGATTTGGCTGAAGGGGTTGTTTTAGGCCAAAGGGTGAAAAAATATTTTCACCTGATTTATTACGCCAGCAAAACGCTAACAACTGCGCAGGCAAATTATACAACAACGGAAAAAGAATTTTTGGCAATAATTTTTGCGTTTGATAAATTTCGATCATATATAACGCTTTCAAAAGTTATTGTTTTTACAGATCACTCTGCTCTTCGGTATTTACTAAATCAAGGAGATGCAAAGCCTCGACTGCTTAGGTGGATCCTCCTACTGCAAGAATTTGATTTGGAAATCCAGGATAAAGGAGAGCGGAGAATGTTGCGGCCGACCACCTCTCACGGTTGGAAAATCCGTCTGCAGGAGCGCTAGTGCAGGCTAAAAATGACAACAAATTCCCTGAAGAGCACCTCCTCGCCATCGAAAAGGTAATGAATTCTTCCACCCCTTGGTACGTGGATTTTGCCAACTATCTAGTGGCCCGTGTCCTACCAAAAGATTTCTCAAGTCAACAAAACAAGAAATTCTTTTCGGACTTGAAAAATTATTTTTTGGAGGACCCCTTTTTATTTCGTGTCTGCGCGGACCAAGTGGTTAGAAGGTGTATTTCGGGCGAGAAAGGCGTCCAAATTTTCCGGAACTGCCATGAAGGACCAACCGGTGGTCACTATCAAGCAAACCGGACTGCAAGGAAGGTACTAGAGGCGGGCTTCTATTGGCCCACCTTATTCAAAGATGCTCACAATTTTGTGAGTAATTGTGATCGATGCCAACGGCCAGGTAACATTTCTAACCGCGACGAAATGCCCCAAAATATTTGTTTAGAATGCGATTTTTTGGATTTATGGGGAATAGATTTCGTAGGCCCGCTACCTTCTTCATATAATAATAAATATATTCTTGTTGCGGTCGACTAAGTGTCAAGGTGGGCGGAAGCACAAGCCCTTCTCACTAACGATGCGAGAGTCATCGTAAAATTTTTAAAAAAATTATTAGCACGATTTGGCTCACCACGCGCACTGATTAGTGATAGGGGCACACAATTTTGTAACAACCAACTTGCTAAATTTTTAGCAAAGTATGGAGTTCCGCACAAGCTTTCCACCGCCTACCACCCACAAACAAATGGCCAAGTAGAGGTAGTAAATCGTGAATTAAAAAGAATATTAGAAAAAACTGTGTCCGTTAATAGGAAGGATTGGTCGCTAAAATTAGACGACGCGCTATGGGCTTATCGGACAGCATACAAAACCGCCATCGGATGTACACCATACTAATCAGTCTATGGAAAAGTGTTTCACTTACTAATGGAATTAGAACATCGCGCATTTTGGGCGCTTATAACATTGAATTTAGACTTAAACTAATTAGCCTCTGAATAATGAAAATTTCAACTAAATGAATTAAACGAATGACGTGCCAACACCTATGAAAATACTAAATTTTATAAGGAGCGCACTAAGTTTTATCATGATAAAAAATTAAAAATCCAAAAACTTTTTCACCGGGAGACTTAGTCCTTCTTTATAATTCTAGACTTAAACTTTTTCCAGGCAAATTAAATTCACGATGGTCTGGGCCATTCATAATAAAAGAAGTTTGGCCATATGGGACCGTGTTAATAGAGCACCCAGAAAAAGGCTCTTTTAAGGTTAACAGCCATCGACTAAAATTGTATCACCCCGGTGACGCAGCATCCGGACAAATTGAAATGCTTAATTTTCCTAAATTTTTAAACAATAATTGTCACTTAGTCAAGCTACGCGACGGTAAACAAAACGCTTTTGGGAGGCACCGCAACGTTGTCCTTTTTCTTGTTTTTGCTTTGTTTGTTTTAACTTCTTTTTCAGGTTTTTGATCCGGCAATCCAATCTACCAACTAGGGAAGCCCTCTTCTCCCATCTTTTCATTTACTGCATTTTTTTATAATCTTAATGATATTACATACTTAGTTTTAAACTTCGGGTACAATGTTTAACTTTAAGTATGAGGGTGTAGTGTACTTTCTAGACTTCCTTTTCAATTTATAAAAAAAATATTTATAAAAAATCATAAAAAAAATCTATTATCTTGGAAAGGGAGGTTTGAGCTTGAACTCCCATCGCACCTCCTAGTACCTTGCGAACCCTTCACCGGGTAAACCTTGGGAAGTCCAAGAATAAAATTATATATATATATCATTAACTTATTGTTTTTTGTTTTTCTAGAAATCTAGTTTGAGATCTGATTATAAGTATTCCTACATTTTTAATCTAGCTACTATTTTGTTTTATCTGAATTTGTTAAATTAAAATTTGAAGTAATTCAGTGTAAGAAACATTTTATTTTTTAATTCGATAAGAGCATCTATTTAGCACCTTTTCTCCTTTTAATTTTAATTGGCTTCACTTTGTGGAAAATTGGCTAAACATCTTTAGATTTTTATTATATTCTCTATTAACGTTAAGATCATAGGAAATTTCAATCCACTAAAATAGTTGCTCTCAATATATTTTAATTTCTAAACTAGAATTATTTCTGTATCCCCCACCCTTTGTTGGAAAATAAAAAAATGTACAAAAAAAAGATCATATGTCATGGGAATAAGAGGATAAAATATATTATTTCCTAAACAAATGCACCCAAAATCATTTAAAAGACTATATGTCATGATGTGAGAGGATAAAATTCATTACTTCTAAACATATATATTTTGGGTTTCTGATTGAAGAGAAATTTTAATAGATTATATGGCATAGAAAATAAGAGGATAAAATTCATTAATTTCCTAAAAATATAAAAATTCATATTCAAATAAGGTGAGTGGATAAAATTCATCCCTTTTATTTTGTATCTCTTCGTTTTGCCATCCCTAGCCAATTCTATTGATAATAGTCCTAAATAAAATTATTTAGAGAGCAATATTTTGGTAGGTTTCTTTTCCTTAAGGTTTCTTGTATGTTAGAGTGTCTATAACTTCAATCTAATTTTGTTTGAAAATTTCTATAATTTCGGTTTCTAAATAGTAATATTGAGAAGTAATTAACTAAACAAATTTCTCTTTTTAAATTATCAACATAACTTATGACTTAATTGTTGAATTCCTAGAATTTGCTTTTAACTTACTCTTGGTTTAATGAAATCTTAGTTGATTAAAAATAATATCGATGTCTTGTAATTCTTTCCTCATTCTTTTGCTTTGGAATAGCAAAAGCTCAAGTATGGGGGTGTTTGATGAGTACTTTTCATACTCATCTTTTAGTATAATTTTAATACTATTTTAATACGAATTTATGAAATTTATATGAATCATCTCTTTTAATTTGTTTCTTTTCACTTCTATAAGCTAACTTAAGCTCATTTTATGTTTTTCAGGTTTTCTGGGCAATTTTGAGAAAAATTCCAAAGCATGCGACCAAGGTCAAGGGCGTGATCAAGGGCGTGACAGCCCAAGATGTGTTCTAAACCCGATTCTGCCACCTCAGGTTCATTTCGTGAAAATTTACCAAGTACACACCTCGGTCACGGGCGTGACGAAGGGCGTGACTCAAGTCACGACCATGACCCACCTTCTTCAGCCAGTACAAACTGCCACGTCAATTAAAATTACACGCCCTCGGTCACGGGCATGACCTAGGGTGTGACGCGCACATAATGCCCACATTGAAGCCAGAACGCGCCCTCTCCGCACCAGCACTGATCATGCCCCTTACTCACCCTTGGTCATGAGCGTGACCAAGGGCGTGTAACTTCAAATTTTAGGCTATTTAAAGACAGCTCCTCTACAACTCAGGGGATGAATTTTTGGGGGTTTTAGTTCTTCATTTCATGTATTGTTTTCATGTTTTAGTGGTTCTTGTAACTCCTCTTTCTATCTTGCAATTGAAATTGTCCTGTCAATAGTTTGTAATCACTTTTTCTTAGCTTGTAATTCCTTTTGAAATCAATAAAATAGTTCTTTTCTCCTTCTTATTCTATTCTCAATTTCATTATGTACCTTTTTATTTTCATCAATTCCCCCATCTCTATGAGTAGCTAAACTTCTATTAGCACTCGGTTGAGATGATCCAAGGAATAATATAATTCATGAAGTAATGTAGAATGCTTTTTTCTCTTCTTGGAAATGCTTAAGATTTATCCTTGATCTATTTTTAATGAGTTTATATTTTCGATATATTATTCTCATACTTGTTTTCATATTTAATTTAGCCGAGCGGTTTATAATACGAATCGATCACTCAAGGATAAAGAGAGTTGCATGCAACCCTCGAGAGAGGATGACATAAATCTCCCGGATTGGAGTCAAATCCAATAGAGGGATTCAATTCGATAAAGCGAGTTTTAGGTGTTTTGATTCTAGAGCGAAAGTTCGATTGATCAACCTAAACTCAGTTGAATGCATACTTGACTGAGGTGCGTTTAGAATTCGGGAACCTCCACGGTCGAAGCAGTTTTCTTATGAGATATGGAACTACTTTTTTTTCTTCTATTTTATTTCCAAGGTGATTCAAGATCGAGTGCTAATCGTCCAACTTATTGTTTTAATCTTCATCTTAATTCTCCTCTCTCTTTAGTGCAAAAAAAACCAACTCAAGGTTTTAATTGATAAAATAATAGAGATTTTCTTGAAGTAAGAGTACTCAACCGCCCCGAGTCTAATACGACCTTGGTATATTTAAACCTATACTACTCTCGATACAGTACACTTGCTGTTATCGTTTACTGATATAGTTTCAGCTTCATCAATAATCAAAGTGATCGATTGAGATGATGTGTTTGTTCTCCGCGCCAAAGTTCATACCATCATTCTCCATGGGCAACCTGACAATGATCTGGTTCTGGATCATGTGCTTCTCTAAAAAGAGACATACTCATCTTTGGAAAACCTGCAAGGCTTGTGATCGGCATTCAATAAAGTCTCAGCGGTGGTAGCTCGAGAGGACACCATCTTTTGAGATCTCTGAGATCGGTGCTTTGGGAGCATTCAAAAAGTATGTAATAATGATTCTAAGGCCAGTATTTATAGAAGCCAAGAGACATTTTCATAATGATGACTTCTTTCGAGACCGCCCAGTATGCCTTACAGACCGCCGAACCTGCATAATGTATGAAAATTAGCAAGAAGCAAAATTGATTTCACTAAATCAGATCGCATTATGTCAAGCAACAAGTCAAAAATATGCAAAGAAAAAGTAAACCAGCCGCACAAAACCACAGAGACCAACATCATAACATTGCAGACGTGCGCAGGGAGCTGAGAAATGAATGGGGGACCGCATAGAAAGAAAATTAGAATATCAACATATATTACAGAAGTTCAAATTGATCAAGTTTATTGCCCAAAGACCGCATAAAATAAAGAATGAAAGTCTATCTCCTCGGCTAGCGCTTTCTCCCAATGAAAGACACGAGGTCTTACATTTCATGAATAATGAAGAGAGCGGTCATCAAAACCTGGTTTGCTGACATCGCAGCTCGATGAATTTTGGCAGCATCCCTATCCACCTACTCCAAGGGGGCAACAACAATCTCAGAGGATGGTCTCTCTTCTTGGAGACCGCCAAAGTTTCCCAGTTGCATGGTCATTTGGTAGGACCAGCTCTGAGTGTCGCAACCTCAACGGCCAGAGAAGCGTCATTCCCCTTGTAGTACTCTGTATCTTTCTCAGATCTTAGAAGTGTTTTGTTGAGCTCGACAATCCTTAGCTTGTACTCCTCGCAGACTCATTTTTCGTTGGCGTGCAGCTTCCATTCAAAGTCAACAACCTGAGTTTGGATTTAATCATCCTGATCCCAATCCAAAGCCCGCATAGTGGGGACATCCTTAAAGATTGGTTAGAGAATGCTCGTGAGCTGTGGAGGAATTATCAGCTCTTACGGGATTTCCCCTTCTTCAGGGATCAACTCGATCTCATCAGTATCTGTGATCAAAAGAAGAGAATTATTAGCTCTATTATAACAACTCAGGAAATGAAAGAGATCGCGCAGAATGTATACTTGGAAAGAAAGAGAGACCACAGTCATGTAAAGCATTTTCAACATCTTTTGTGATCACAGGGTCTGCGGTTAGCAAATGGCGGTCTGACCCACTAAAGCGTTCTAGGTTCATTCTTTCCAACTCACTTTTTTGCATTCTCTCTCCTTTTCTTCCTCTTTTTTATTCTGCATTACTGATAAGAATGTCATCTATTCCAATGATGACGATCTCACACCGCTCCTTTGGAGATTTTGGTTGAAAAGCAAGCAAGGGAAGAGAGTCTGGCGGTCTCGCGATCATCTTCACCTTACCAGTTCGTAGAACAGAGACAGCTGTCACGCAATCTGTCACTGCCTGGTTTAGTTTGGCATCTTGGCCATCAGAAAGCCCTATGAGACCGGAAGACAAAGCATTCTTATCCATTTCGAACTGTTGGGACACTTCTTCTCCTTCCTCTTCTTCTTCCTTCTCCATCTTCTTCTCAACGGTCTTCTTCTGTTTCGTCTTATCCTTCATATTCTTCTCTTCAGTAACTCTCTTCTCCTCCTCTAGTTTCATTTACTTCTCTTTTCTCGTCCCCTCTTCAGTGATCAGCGTTGCCTTCTCCTCCTCCACCCTCTTTCTCTTCTCTTCTTCTTTGATTTCCTTCTCCTCCTCTTCCTCTTTCTTCTTCTTCTTCTCTGCCTCTACTTTTTTCCTTGCCTCTTCTTCTGCGGCCTCCTTCTTAGTGATATTCTTCTGCTCTTTGGCAATCTCATGAAATTGTTCAAACTCGAAGGGATCAAGTACCTATGAGACTGAACATAGAAGATCATTAGAATAATCATCATCAAGGTATGCTATCATCCCAGAGTCAGCTCCCCTTGAATGGAGACCGCATGAGGAAAAGAGAGTCTGACCCGGTCACTTACCTTAGAAGATGCAACCATAGCAGAATGCTCGAGACTACCTTCTTCAAAAAGTGTGGTCTCCTTGACAAAAGTGTCCTTGAAGGTCACTTCTTTACCTTCATTACTCTTTCTTCTTTTAGTTGTTTGCACAGAAGAATCTCTCTCTTTTCTTTTTGTTCCTTTTGTAGCTTCCTGCCGCTCTCCAATCTGCTGCCTGAGCTTTTCAGTTTAGTACTTTTGCTTTTGCATCTCAACCTTGATGGCTTTAGTAGAAGAGATCTCACCAGACTGAACAACGGTCTGGTTAAGAACTTCAACCAACTTTTGGCAATGAAAGGTGAATGTGAACAGTGTGCCTCTGAGAATTCTCTAGAGGGGGGTGAATAGAGATTTAAAAATTATTTCTATCCTAACTATGCATACAATAAAACACCTAAGGAATTATGCTTCAGCAACACCAAGGTGCAGAACAAATAAAGTGCAGTAATTATAAAAACAGAAAAATATTAAGCAATAAATAAGGTGACAACATAGAAAAAGCACAACACAAAAGATACAAAATTTTATAGAGGTTCCCCAAAATGTGTGTAGTCCTCTCTTCTACCACATGGTAGGAATGCACAACTTGTGCCTGAGTCTTTTGATAAGGAGACTCTTAGAACCAAAGATCTTTTGATAAGGAGATCTTGAACCACTCAGATCTATTGATAAGGAGATCTTGAACCACTCAGATATTTTGATAAGGAGATCTTGAACCACTGAATCCTTTGAAGAGGGATTCTTAAAACTCTGTACAGTTGAAGAAGTTGAAGGACGAAGGAGGATGGAGAAGAAGAATTATGTACTCAGAATTCTGTAGAAGCTTTCAGCTTCTATTTTTCCTTTCTATGGATCTGCTAATGATGAAACCTTGCTTAAGATTGCGATGTTTTGCAAGGGTTATTTTCTTCATATCATGTTGTCTTTCATTTGCTTGCTATCTGGCTGCTATATGATGTTGATCAAGAAGCAGATCAGTTTTCTGTTCGGAAAGAGCACTTATTTTTCTCTATTTTTCTCTGATAGGGTTCAAGGAGGAAGGGGAAGAAGTGGGAACCCTAATCGACCAAAAACTATATCAGATAGTGATGAATTCTCTATATTCTTCTCTCTTCTCTTCCTATTTATTGTCCATCATTAATTTTTGAATTCTTTTCCTCTTTTTGGTTGTCCTGAAAAGACACAATCTTGGACAATTAATCCTTGTTTCATCATTTGCTCATGACCCGTCTGCCAACTGTTTGAATCCTTTCCAAGAAAGCTTTTCCTTTCTTCCTTACAGCTCCTCTCCATTCTAGGCAATAAACAAGCTATTGTAGAATAGTCTTTAGTGTTGTGGGCTTTCAGAGAGAGTTCTAAAAGGACAGCTAAAAGGGTTTCCTTTTCAGACTGTATTCGACACTGCGTTAACTTCATTTTTTCTCTTATCGGTGTGCCTTCGAGTTCTTGTAAGAGCAGCTTCGAATTCCTTCTTGCTCTGGTTGAACTCAGTTGTCAATGTTGTGTCGATTACTTATCGATGTAACCGTCGAGTTGAATACTTCATTTTGAACTTCATTGTCTGAGTCGAATTTAGTCGACGTTGCGTCATCTTCAGATGGCTCCGACAGATACTTCCTTCTGCATTGAGTTGAAGTTGCGTCGACTTCTAGAATAACTTTGACATGCTCATTTATCTACGTCGACTCCTATTCAACGTAGCATCGACTTGATATGCTTTGACAGAGAGATTGAGTTGCTTGGAATTCTTGTCAAAGTTGCGTCGACATCAAGTCGAAGTTGCGTCGAATTATATTCAACGCAAGTATTAACTCAACCCAAATTATGCTTGTCTTGACCTGGTCTTGACACTCTGAGTTGAGTATAACATCCTAAGACAACTAATGACCAAATTACCCTCACTATACAATGGGTAATATAACCTAAGAGATAAAATCACTTTAGTTAATTTGTTAAGCTAAATCTAAGGAGTTTTTCCCAACAATCTCCCACTATTTATCTTAATAAATTTTATAGATTTTGTTAAAGTGATTTTACATATTCTTTTGCATAAAAGAGATATAGAAAAGACAACATAGACAATTATAATATGATAAAATGAGATCACAAAATATTTTATACATTGTCAAGTGTATTTTAATGTTCACCACACCACCTTCCCTTTTTGTTTCTCTTTAAACATTATAACAGAATTACCTAAGTTTCATTGTTCCTTCTCAGGGGTTTCCCTTTTTTCTTGAAAACACCTTTGGAATTATCTTCCTTTGAGCAATGTTCAGATCCTCATCATCTCCAGGACACATTACTGCTTCTTCAGCAATATTGTCCTTGGGTAGCTGCCCCTGAATCTGTGCACCCAGCTCAATATTATGAACAGCTTCCTTGGCAATCTTGGCCACCTCATCCAGCAAATTATCATCATGGAGCTCCCCCTGGACCACTGTTGTACCTACAATAATCAATTCACTTTCCAGATTCCTTTGAACTTCTTCAATTGGCTCCCCCTGAGTAGATGGGAGCTCCCACTGATTTTTTGCAGCTGGTTCCCCTTGATTCTTTGGAGTCTCTACATGAGACTCCTCCTGGACATTTGGACCTTGGAAAATGGTCAATTTATCAGGAGCTTCATCATCATTCCCCTTATTATTACCACTCAACTCTAGGACAGGGCCTTCCTCCCCCTGAATATTCTCCCACTTCTTAACCTTGCTTGCAAGAGAGGTTAAGAACTCCTTTGTCACTAGGGAGGAAGACATGAAGTCTTTGAGTCCCTGTAGAGATGTTTTGGAGTCTAGGAGTTCAGAGTCCATTTGGGAGTATTTCTTTTAAAATTTTCTGGCTTGGCTGGCCAGTAGTTCAGCAAATGTGTTAGAGGCTATCCCCACTGCTTTTGAGATTGCTTGGTCAATGTCATAGGATGGTGTTGGAAGGGAGGTAGAGGCAGGTGGAGGTGGAGGTGTGAAGTTCTTATTTAGATCAAGAGGATCTTGGTAAGCAGTAGAAAGGGTTTGGTAGGTTTTTGGAGAAATATAGGTTGGTGGAGATGGAACAGACAGATTGTCTGGAAGTGGTGTGGATGGTTGTTGCTATGGTAGGGGAGGAGACTGTGGTGTGGGTTCAGGAGCTGGTATGGATAGGGTGGATTGGAGTTTTTTCTCTGGAATGACACATTGTTGTGCTGGTGGATTATTTTGAGTTGAAAGATTTGGTACAGTTATTTCAATGTCCTGTAGTGCTAGAAAGAGAGGGGGTGAAGGTGCAGCTTGACCAAGCTTGAGGATCTGCCTTGTCCACATGGAGAAGATTCCAATGTTGATTCTATTTCCTGGTGGAATTGGCACTCCTTCGGACTTGCACACCATTGGATAATGGTGGAAGAGTATCTGGCTCATGATTCTCATATAGGCATTTTCTTTGTTGGCATATTTGTGCCCAATCATTCTTAGGAGGCATCTCCCCTAATTTATCTTCTTTTGTAGGACCAGAATGCCCATAATGTATAGCTGTTGCTTGGGTATAGTATTTTGTGCGGATATCTTGTACAACAATACCTTACCAACAATATCAGCTAGGACCTGTACTCTTCTGCCACATCAATCTTCTTGAGATTTATTGGCTTCTCCTTCCTGAACTGCATGAGCTGCAAAGCCTGGTTGATTTCTTCCCCTGTTAATTCATCTAGATCACTCCTAGTCGGTAGATTAAATGTTTGAGATAGTATTTCTTCAGATACACTAATATCTTGTCCAGAAATTGTCCCTTAAAGAAACCCATCTTCTGCTATATGGATCCTGTCCCTTAATTCTGTAAGATCTACATCTACAATCTTACACCTGGTAGAAATGAGCTTTCTTAGACCAGCAAACTGAAACGGGCCTAGAATAGCCTTGAAACTTTCTGTCGCAGCATTGAAGGAATCCCTATACACGTGAAAACTAGAGTTGTTCTTGGGTGAAGCCATTGGACTGTAAGTACCTGCAAACATAATAACAAGAGAGAGAGAAAGGGACAAGAACCCGAGAGAGCTTGAGAAGGAGAGAGCAAGAGAGCAAGGAGATGAAAATTCAAAAGCGTAAATGATTCGACGCTGAAGTTGCTTAAAAGAAGATGATTCATCGCAACTTAGGGTTTAAGTCGAAGCACCATCGATATACATTAATATTCAGCGCGCCAAAAATATGTTGAGGCTGCTTCTAGAAGCAATTCTGCGCGCGTTGTTATATCGATGTTGCGTTGAATAATATTCGACGCAACTTTGAGATTGCTCAATAATTCTTATGTTGATGCAGTGATATCGACGTTGCGTCGATTTCCAATCGACGCGGCCTCGAATTTGATCAGTGACTTTAAGTCGGCATATGCGTTAATATAAACTTGACGTTGCGTCGAATTCCATTCGAATTATCCACTTTGAGTGCTTCTCAAAGCTGGCATTGAGTAAGAATCAACGGTACATCGAATTCTATTCGACGCAATTCTGAATGAATAGCTTTATTTTCTTTTAGAAAATTCTTGCTGTTTTTCCCAGCAATGGGGTTTATTAAAAATAGTGTTTATGCTATTATTTTTATGAACTAAGGGGATTTCAAGCGAATTAAGAGAAGAAATCACTCCCTTTGTTGAATTTAGTTCTTTCTTCCTTTCTTACTATCTCTTAGGTAGGACCCTACCTTACCCTGCACAAGTAATTTCAAACATTAGAAGGAACCCAGGATACCTTGGGCCCTTTGCTTTTACCATTGTAGGGTTCAATTAAAGAATAGAAGGGTCTTTCATGATACCCTTTTGATGAAGAAGTGATGCATTATTATGCCAACAATGTTTCGTTATATGTCCTAGTTTAGAATAGCAGATATATCTAGGAATAAAAGTAAAGAGAGGTTTAGATGTTTGATAAATTTGTGCAGGAAACATCGTCGAGAAGAAATCGACGCATCTTTAGAGTTGCGTTGAATGTAATTCGACGTGCCTACATAGTTCCGCCGATAGTCATTTGATGCATGATATTGGTTGCGTCGAGTGTAATTCGACACATCATCATACTTGCTTAGAAATAATGTCGACGCATATGCTGAACTCCATCGAGTTGCATTCGACGCACCTTTAAATTGCGTCGAGTTCTATTCGATGTATAACTCTTTTTATTAAGATTTTTATTATTATTTTTATTTGATTCATCTAAGGGGTATTTGCTTAAAATCCCTGGCTGATTCCCAATGTTTACCATATTAAATATGGTGAGTTTATTAGGGTCATTATTATTATGATATTTACATGAATCTAAAGTATCATTAGGTCTAGATCTGAATAGTGCTACAGGACTTTCCCAAGCAAGTTTGCTAGGGATTGGTGTGCTAGTGGATGGTAGTGATTCTAGATCAATATGATCAAATCTCTTGGAGAGATTTTGCGAGATATCTTTAAACTTTTGACTCCTTCCATTGAGGGAGTCCTTAAAGGCTTTTGCCTTTGTGAGTTATTTCTTTAGATCTGAATTCTCATTATCTAATATGTATACTTCCTTTTCTTTCTTATATAATTTGTCTCTCAGATCATTGTTAACTAAGTACTGGTTATCATCCTTAAGGTTTTCTAATTCTGTTCTAATTATTTTAAGTTCCTTTTGGTTGTTGATAAAGTCTTGACAGAATTATTTAAAGCAGTCTTTAAAATCTATTGATGAGAAGTCAAAGTCATCAAAGATTGTTACCTCATTCTCAGCAGTGAGGTATTCCAGAGTCATTAAGCAGGCTTCTTCTGGTCCACAATCTTCATCATCATCAAATGAGGAGGTGCTTGGTTCAGAGTCTGAATCACTCCAGGTTTCAGCTATGAAACCTTTCCCTCCTTTCTTATCCTTCCTCATGAAGGACTTCTTCTTGTGCTCCCTCCTCTGGTTGTTGTTCTTATTCTTTTCTTCCTCAGCACACTCAGTGGAAAAGTTTCCTGGTTTTTTGCAAGAAAAACAAATAATCTCCTATTTAGAAGTTTTATCATATCTTGGCTTGCTTGAACTCCTCTCTTTCCTTCTGGAGCCTCTGTCCTAACCCACCTCTTGAATCTTTTAGCCAGAAGATTGAAGATTTCTTCTTCAGTGGTGGAGGACTCTACTTCAGCAGTCTTTAATGCCAGACTCCTCTCTTTAGGAGTTGACATTCTTTCCTGGGCTTTTAACTTAGCCTTGCTTTTCAGAAGAAGCTCATAAGACATGAGCTTTCCCAACTGAGCATCAATTGTTATCTCTCTTAGCATCTAGAATCTCTAATAGCCCAGATTTTAGAGTCCCAAGTGCTTGGGAAGCACATGAGGAGCTTGCCATTAATTTCTGTCAGAGAAATTTCTTTGTCAAGCCCTCTTAGCTCATTTATGATGAGGCTGAATCTGTCATGCATTTCTATTTGATTTTATCAACCTTTTTCTTGAAATTCTCATACTGGGATATGAGAAGTGACTTTTTGTCTTTTCTCTCATCAGATATTCCCAGATTTCTTTAGCAGAGTTGAAATCAGCAACTTTCTAAAATATATCATCTGACGTAGTTGAGACCAAGATGTTTATGGCCTTGGCATCATATGCCTTGACCTTCTTGTTAAAATTTCTGATTTAAATCGTTTAGGAGTAAGCAGGAGTTGCATCAACTGAGTTATAGCCAAACAACCACAATGCCCCAAAGTAACACAATAGACTTTATTGAATCATAAAACTTTATTACAGTGCGAGACATACATGGCGAGACATGATTCATAAGAATCACAAAGGAGAGAAGAACAAAACACACCAAACAAAACTGGCGGCCTGACAAGCAGAGACCGCACAGACCGCTGAACTCCAGAGACCGCCCGGCTTGACCTGAGAACGCACGAACAGAAAATAGGCAAGATGACTTGTACTGCAAGACCGCCACCTTAGACCGCACGAACTGGAGCTTATTGAACTGAACAGAGAACAAAAGCTGTCGCCAGACTGCAACTCAGATCGCCTAACCGCTGAAGGTCGCATGATCGTCGAGCTCGCTGTGAACAACAAAAGAACAAAATAAACCAGTTTGCAGACAACCCGTTGCCGAACTGTTTATTCAAGCCTCTGGGAAATCACCAAGGAAGGAGACCACAACCTGCTGAACGCAAACCTGCGAACACAATAAACAGTCAACTCGCTTCCGAGACCGCCCGACCTCAAAGTTGAGACTGCACGAAATAACCCAGGCTCTACTTCTTACAATTCTCGTTATGAATGATGGGCCATGCACCCCTATTTATAGGCGACAAGACGGATGTCGTCATCGCCGCAAGAGAGATACAGTCACCACCCGTCAGATCGCCAACGGTCTCACAGAGCAGACCGTGCGATCACACCACTTGGACAACACCTATCCAAGACCGCAAATCAGCAGCAAACCGCGCGAACACAAGACCGCGTACAAGCCGCGTGGACACAAGAACACTCCTTCATTAGATCACCAAGAGCAAACCAAAAACATCTGGCCGACTTCAGACAAGTCGCCAGACAAACCTGCAAAGGCCACCCGGTCACAGCGGTCACTCAAGAACAGACCGCCCGGTCTTCCACAAAGAAAATGGATCAACCAAGCAGAGCAAACCGAAGGAGACCGGAACAAACCAGCCATCACAGCAGACCGCCAGAGACAGACCGGCAGATAACCAACACAGAGACCGCGCAGTCTCTGCGGTCACCAATAATCAGACTGCCGGCTACCTTCCACTTTACTTCAATAATTTCAACACTCCCCCTTGAAGTGGGAAGTGGAAACTAGCCCAAGTAAACTCCGCAATAGAGTAAACGGTCCCTTCGCCAGCGGCTTTGTGAAGATGTCTGCAACATCATCCGCACTCCGAACATGCTCGACCATACGAGATCCTCCCAACACCTTCTCACAAATGAAATGGTGCTCAATCTCAATGTGCTTGGTCCTCGCGTGACACGCTGGATTATTAACCAGCTTTAGAGCACTCTTATTGTCCCCGCGTAGCATAGTGGGACCTCGAACCTCCTCATGAACGTCCTCCACCAACCTCCTGAGCCAAACGTCTTCCTGAGCAGCCAAGGCCGAAGCCTTGTATTCTGCTTCTGTGGTAGATATGGACACCGAGTCCTGCTTTTTGCTGCACCAAGAAATAGCTATGGGGCCTTTCATAAAGACAAAACCAGACGTTGATCTCCGATCATCCACGTCTCCCCCGTAATCAACATCCATGTATCCAAGCAACTCCAAGCTTGACCCTCTCCAAAATAGGAGACCCAGATCAGAGGTCGAATTCATGTACTTCAAAATTCCTTTAGCCGCCAGAAGATGAGGTTTCCGTGGTTCCGCCATGTACCAACTCACCTTGCCAACTGCATAAGCAATATTAGGCCTTGTGATCGTCAAGTAGATCAAGGTCCCAACCAGAGCTCGGAACACCAACGGTTCAGATAGAACTCTCCCCTCATCCTTCTGAAGTTTATGATGCTGTTCCAGAGGTATAGAGATGCTCTTCCCCTCCTCCATGCCGAATCATTGAACGATCCACTCCGCGTATCCAGCCTGAGAAATGAACACTCCGCTCTCCCGCATCTGAACCTTGAGTCCAAGGAAATGGTGAAGCTCACCCAGATCCTTCATCTCAAATCTAATAGCAAGCTCGGCTCTCAGCCTAGCTATTGCCTCCTTTGAGTTCCCGGTGACAATCATGTCATCCACATATAGCAGAACAATAACCCGAAGCACCCCCTCCTTCTTGACGAACAAGCTAGAATCAGAGTTTGAAGCAAAGAACCCGCAGAATAGAAGATACTCCGCGATCTTCCCATACCATGCCCGAGGCGCTTGCTTCAACCCATACAGGGCTTTCATCAGTTTGCAGACGTAGTCCAGACAATCCTCCGAGATGAAGCCCGGCGGTTGGATCACGAAGATATCCTTGTCAATCTCTCCATATAAGAAGGCATTCTTCACATCGAGCTGCCAAATCTCCCATCCAGTGGATGCTGCCAAAGCAAAAACAAATCGAACCGAAGTCATCTTTGCCACTGGACTGAACGTGTCATCATAATCTTCTCCATACTGTTGTGAGAACCCGCAAGCCACAAGGCAAGCCTTGTATCGCTCGATTGTGCCGTCAGCTTTCTTCTTGAGCTTATCGACCCATTTGCATGTCACAGGGGTAATGCCCTTGGGCCTGGGCACTAGAGACCAAGTCTCATTCTTTTTTAGAGCATCCATCTTCTCCTGCATAGCAATGTCCCACTGCTTCACGCCTTTGGCCTTCTCAAAGCTCGACGACTCCCTCTCATCCAAGGGACCAGCAAAGAAACATGAGACAAAGCTCACCATGTTTCCTCCTGTGTATCGATCTGGTGGCTTAATAGTCCTCTTCGACCTCCTAAGAGGTTGCTCCTGACTAACCACCTCCTCAGCTGCTTCTACTGTGCTAGCTCCTCTTCTAGTCGAACTTGGAGCATCGCTCCCCCTGCTTCCAGAACCTGAAGCCTCCATCTCAGAGCTTGACACAGCTAGAGATCCTGGTGAAACAGGCAACTCCACTTGAAGATTTTCCACAGCCTTCCCTTTTTCATCAACCCTGCTCTCTGGTAGTTCAACTCCTGAACTCACCTTGTAGGAAGTCACCTCATCGAACACCATATCCCGAGATACCACTGATCTCCATGTCTCAGGATCCATGCATCTCCATCCTTTCTTCCGCTCATCATACCCAACAAAGACTAGCTTTCTTGCTTTCGCATCTAGCTTTGTCCGAAGAGCATCAGGGATATGCACATAACAGGTTGACCCGAACACCCGAAGGTGTGCAACACTTGGCTTCTCCTTGAACTTCAGTTCGTCAGGGGTCTTCATGTTGATAGGACTTAGAGACATATGGTTGATGACGTATGCCGCACAAGACATTCCCTCTGCCCAAAAGGACTTTGGGATACTCTTGGCCTGAAGCCAGCACTTGCAGGTTTCCGTCAGATGACGGATCTTCCGCTCTGCAATGCCGTTTTGCTGTGGAGTATGGGCACAAGTAAGCTCTCTCCGAACGTCATTCTTCCTACAAAAACATGAGAACTCACCAGAGGTGAACTCCCCACCATTGTCAGTTCTTAATTTTTTCACCTCGCAGGCCTAACCGACCTTCTACCAGCTCCTTGAACTCCACGAACTTCGCAAAAGCTTTCGACTTCTCTTTCTGAAAATACACCCAGACATATCTGGTATAATCGTCAATCAACACCAACATATATCTATTGCCTCCAAGGCTTGGGGTGGCAGTCGGTCCCATCAAATCAACATGAATGCACTCCAACGGCGCTTTGCATCTTGTTTGCGATTTATCAAATGGAAGTCTATGAGACTTACCAAACTGACATCCCGCACAAACATGACCGTCTTCATAGGAGGACAAGCTAGGCAAGCCCTTGACAAGGCCCCTTACCATCATAGCCTTCAATTTGTCCAAGCCTACATGCCCCAACCTTTCATGCCAGATAGTCGCGCTATCATTGGTCTTCATCTTGTCAACATATGTACTTGTCGATAAAACGAACAAGTCATTTACCCGCTTTCCAACATGAATAACATCTCCCTTTATCTCCGGTTGAGTTTTAAGAAATTTCACTTCTGTTGGGCCAAACAGAACATGATAACCGGCATCGACCGCATTGGTCACATAGAAGAGATTCTTCCTCATACCCGGCACCTGATAAACACTCCTTAATATGAGTGGACCCTTATCACTGCTCAGAGAGACAACACCTTCTTATTCTACTGAATGAATAGAATTATCAGCCGTAATGATTGCATCGTTACCTGAGTAAGGTGCCAAAGAAGAGAACTTTGATTCATCCCCAGTGAGGTGATGCCCACACCCTGAATCCACGATCCAATCCTCTTCGAATTTGATGGCAGCCAAGGCCTTAACGGGCATGGCCGTCATATTGGCCGCAAAGGCTCCTCCCCATCCAGCTTCATCAGACTTTGGCTTCTCCTTCTCTACTGCATGTCCCAGCTGAAGATTAACCCGACAATCCTTCTTGAAGTGTCCGGTCTTATTGCACCTGAAACACCTTGGTCCCTCTCCCTTCTTCTTCCCATCAGACTTAGGAACATAACCCCTATCCTGCTGACCTGAAGTAGAGGGTCCATCATGACCTGGCTTCTTCTTCTCCCACTTCTTCTTCTTCTTCCCAGAGAACAATACATCACTATCTCCCCGAGAGATAGAAGTACCCACCATCTTTCTTGCCAAACTTTCCTGCGAAGCAAGTAAGTTTTCCAGCTCTAACAGAGATGACTGATTTGCCCAACCCTGAACTGATGTCACAAAGGAAAGATACTCCTTCCGCAACCCGCGGATAATATGCCTCTTCAGTTTTGCCTCTGAGATGGGCTCATCAGGGTCCAATGCAGAAATCTCTAATGTGAGGTTCTTCATCTTGAGAAAGAAGGTAGAGATAGAAAGATCACCTTGAGAGCCTTCGCCAACTCATTTTCAAGAAACTGTAGCCGAGCTACATTCTTCTTATTGAACAGCCCGTCCAAAGACGTCCAAATCTCAGCAGCAGATTTACATCCAATAATGTGATCGAATAGCTCTGGTGAGATAGCCCTCTTGAGTGTGAACTCTGCCTTTGCATTAGTCCTCCTCCAAAGTCTCACCTCTACCATATTATCTCCTGCTAGAAAAACTTCTTGTGTGTCTTCTCCTCCAACTGTCTCCCATAGATCCTCGCTAAGAAAGTAACTCTCCATACACGACTTCCATTTCTTGTAATTAGTCGATGTGAGGAGTTCAATACCAAGCCCTCTTGCATATCCAGCTTCCATGGCAAACTATGTGGTCTCTTCTTCACAAAGACAATGGCAACTCAAGTTGATCACTGCTTATCCACTCCAACAACCTCCCTCGGATACCATGTTAAAATTTCTGATTTGAATCGTTTGGGAGTAAGCAGGAGTTGCATCAACTGAGTTATAGCCAAACAACCACAATGCCACACAGCAACACAATAGACTTTATTGAATCATAAAACTTTATTACAGTGCGAGACACACATGGCGAGACATGATTCATAAGAATCACGAAGGAGAGAAGAACAAAACACACCAAAACAAAACTGGAGGCCTGACAAGCAGAGACCGCACAGACCACTGAACTCCAGAGACCGCCCGGCTTGACCTGAGACCGTACAAACAGAAAACAGGCAAGATGACCTGTACTGCAAGACCGCCACCTCAGACCGCACGAACTGGAGCTTATTGAACTAAACAGAGAACAGAAGCTGTCGCCAGACCGCAACTCAGATCGCCTAACCGCTGAAGGTCGCCTGATCGTTGAGCTCGCTGCGAACAGAAAAAGAACAAAATAAACCAGTTCGCAGACAACCTGCTGCCAAACTGTTTATTCAAGCGGCTGGGAAATCACCAAGGAAGGAGACCGCAACCTGCTGACCGCAAACCTGCGAACACAACAAACAGTCAACTCGCTTCCGAGACCGCCCGACCTCAAAGTTGAGACCGCACGAAACAACCCAGGCTCTAGTTCTTACAATTCTCGTTATGAATGATAGGCCATGCACTCCTATTTATAGGTGACAAGATGGATGTCATCACCACCGCAGGAGAGATACAATCACCACCCGTCAGATCGTCAGCGGTCTCACAGAGCAGACCGTGCGATCACAACACTTGGACAACACCTGTCCAAGACCGCAAATCAGCAGCAGACCGTGCACAAGCCGCGTGAACACAAGACCGCGCACAAGCCGCGCGGACACAAGAACACTAGTTCCTTAGATCACCAAGAGCAAACCAAGAACATCTGGCTGACTTCAGACAAGTCGCCAGACAAACCTGCAAAGGATGCATGGTCACAGCGGTCACTCAAGAATAGACCGCCCGGTCTTCCACAAAGAAAATGTATCAACCAAGCAGAGCAAACCGAAGGAGACCAGAACAAACCAGCCATCACAGCAGACCGCCAGAGACAGACCGATAGATAACCAACACAGAGACCGCGCGGTCTCTGCGGTCACCAATAATCAGACCGCCAGCTACCTTCCACTTTACTTCAATAATTTCAACACTTCTTCTCAACATCAGTCCACTCAGCTCTGGGGACTGATGTATGTGTGACTTTCCCACTAGCTTCTTTTCTTACTGGGGCTGGAGGACCTGTGAGGATGACATTGAAAATTTCTTCATCAATGGGTTCATATAGAGTTTTATTCTGGCCTTCCAGAGTGTAAACTTATTAAAGTTACACACTGGAGGTCTTGTTGAGGCATGATGAATAGTAAAATATATGTACTTTTAGTATAATTATTAGTCTAATTTTAATTAATATTGTAAATTTTCTATGTAAATAAATAAAAAAATGGCTTGTTTTATTATTTTTGTTACTAACTTAGTTTAATTTTTGTTTTTGCAGATTTTGGCAAATTTTGTCAAATCACGCCCTGAGTCACGCCCGTGACAACAAGTCACGCCCGTGACACAAGGGCGTGTAATTTTAAAACACCAACTTCTCAATCTGCGTACGACGAAAGGCAAGCTGCATTCGACGAAAATCGAGTTGCGCTCAATGAATGCTCTCCGCCCTGCGTTCGACGAAATCGAGCTGCGCTCGACGAAAGCTCTACAAGCTGCGTTCGATGAACGATGCTCTGCGTTCGATGAACTCCCTCTGCCCTGTGTTCGATGAACGCACTATGCCCTACGTTCGACGAAATCAAGATGCGTTCGACGAACGACGCTCTGCGTTCGACGAACTCTCCACGCCCAGCGTTCGATGAACCCTCCCCCATCCAGCGTTCGATGAACTGTCTCTGTGTTTGACGAACTCTCTCTAGGCGTTCGAAGAATCCAGCGCACACACCAACCATCATGCCCCAGTTAAAGCAGATATGTTCCGCCCACTGTCACGGCCGTGACACTGCAGGTCACGCCCGTGTACAACCATGTTTGACGGCAGGACCTTCCAGAAGACGGTGGATGCTACCTCTAAAGCACGCGCAAATGTCATGCCCTAAGTCACGGCCGTGACATCCAAGCCACGCTCGTGACCTGGGGCGTTTAAAAATAAAATTTTGCCTATAAATAAGG
The DNA here is from genome assembly GCA_033032865.1 of Dactylorhiza incarnata. Classification (NCBI taxonomy): domain Eukaryota; kingdom Viridiplantae; phylum Streptophyta; class Magnoliopsida; order Asparagales; family Orchidaceae; genus Dactylorhiza; species Dactylorhiza incarnata. The sequence continues at coordinate 14,157,144 of JAWHQI010000015.1, forward strand.
GGGCTCGGCTGAAGCATTTCCCATACAAATTTTGAGTGTTGTAATGTTATTTTGAGTTCTTTTGACTGATTGTGAGTTTTCTTTATGCAATTAAGTTTATGTTTGTTTGTAATTTTTGCCTTTTAGAAATAAAATGTTGTTTTCTCATTTGGATCATCTTCCTTTTTATTTATGTTAGTGTGTGTGTATGAGAATAGTTTTATTGCTTTCATAACTTACTTTATTGCTTTCATAAATTATGTTTATTGCTTTCATAAAAATAGTTTATCGCTTTTGTCTAAACACTTTCTTTCGATTTAATCTTTTTATTACAAGTAGAGTGCGTGTATATATGAGATAGTGTTTTTTCTTTTTTTGTAACTTAGCTTTATTTCAGTCTTTATATAACTGCTATATACCACCCCCATCTTGAATAAGAGGCTAATTTACTTTAGCACTTACTTAAGTCGGTTGGGACGGATATTATTTCAGCACTTTATATGTCTTTTATTTCTATACCACCCCCATCTTGAATAAGAGGCTAATTTCCTTTAGCGCTTTTTAAGACGGTTGGGACGGATACTATTACTGCTTTTATATAAGTCTTTTCATTTCCCTTTTTTATCCGCTTATATCCACTTAAATAATTAAACATGTATTTTTTTACTTATGCCGTCTCCATTCCGATGAGGGCTAATTTCCTTTAGCGCACAATGTCGAAGAGCATTGGGACACAAAAATAATTTTTCTAAAAATAAAACATCTCTTTCTAATATAATTAACGCTTAAGGTTTACCCGGGAATAACATTGAGTGGAGCCACATAATCGATGTGTGGTTTTCATTTCCATCTCCATACACTAGTTAGCCGAGAGGCTCGTGCGCACGGACTGATCGCTCACGGGTAAAGAGAAGTGTGCTCTACCCTCGAGAAAGGATGAGGTAACTCTCCCGAATTGGAAGAAAAAACCCAATAGCGGGGTTCACAACATAAGGCGAGTATTAAGAAGATTCGATGGTCGAAAATTCATAATCTCAGGTGGGCGTACCCTCGAGAGAGCAGCGTTCATAATTATGGAACCTCCACGGCCAAGCCATTTTAATGTTTTGAAAAGTCATCACTTTTACTTCTAAAAAAAGACTATTTTTGTCTCAAGGTAATTCGACATCGGGCGCTATTATTATCATCGTTTAGAACTCTAGTTATACGCTTATTATCGTTTTCTTTTAAAAACCCAACTAAAAACTTATTCCGATAAAATAATAGTTCGTTCCTCAAAGTAGCTTAATCAACACAATCCGCGGAAATATACGACCTCGATATTTTCTAAAACAAAATATCCTGTATTACTCACGATAAGGTATACTTGCCTTTATTATATGGTTAATTCGAATTAAAAAAATTAAACAAAAGCTTTTCAAACCAATTTAGTGCAAAACTCTCCTTTGCTATTTTAAAAATCAATAGAATTCGGCGTTGTAGTCGGGGTGTAAGCGTCAATATTTCGAAAGAAGAAAAAGACCGTTACTTCTATCTTTCGATAGGATAACGGTTAGTTTCTCAAAGTAGGAGTACTTGCGAAACTCTTCGAAAACACCCACCTAATTCTAAACTCGCCATATAAAGGTTGCGCAAACAAAATAAATCAATTAAAAAGAAAACAATCTGAAAGAAATCATCAAGTTTTTGGCGCCGTTGCCGGGGAAAATTAGTGTTGTTATTTGAAACAAGGAATTACTATTACTTTTATCATATATATTAATATATATATATATATAATATATCTACAAAAAAATATATAAATATATAAATTATTACAAAAAGCAAAAAATATATATATCATTTTTATTATTAGTATATGACCCGAGGAAACTCCTCGGACGATTCGATTATTCCTTTTGACCCCGAAATCGAGCGTACTCTTCACGAGCGCATCCGACTTTGTGATCAAAACTTACTCGAATTTCCCGAAGAGTCTGTCGAAGATACTTGCACTGAACTTATAGCCGATCAAATTCCAGATGTGGCCCCGCCATGGACCATGGCATATTATGCCAGGCCAAATCTGGAAGATACCAGATCGAGCATAACGCGCCCAACAGTGGCTAATAATTATTTTGAAATAAAATCTAGCATCATTCAAATGGTACAACGGTCAGTCCAATTTGATGATTTGCCAGATGAGTATCCGAATTTACATCTTTCTAACTTTTTAGAAATATGCGATACATTTAAAATTAATGGCGTTACTGACGACGCCATTCGTTTACGCTTATTTCAATTTTCGCTGCGGACAAAGGCAAAAGCGTGGTTAACTTATCTTCCCAGAGGATCCATAACCACGTGGGCCCAATTGACGGAATACTTTTTAACTAAATATTTCCCCCCCGTCAAAAACCGCTAAGTTACGTACGGATATCACCTCTTTCATTCAATACAATTCTGAGTCTCTCTATGAGACTTGGGAGCGTTTTAAAGAGTTCCTGCATAGATGTCCTCATCATGCGCTGCCGTTTTGGCTACAGGTCCGCCGGGGGAATGTTAAACAACAAAACCCCGGAGGCCGCTCAAGCTCTGTTCGAGGAAATGGCCATGAACGCCTATCAATGGAATGCGCCTAGATCTCGCCCTGCCAAACCGGCCGGGATTTACGAAGTGGATGCCACTACTCACCTAGCCTCGCAAGTGGAGCGGCTAAGTAAGCAAGTGGCGGAGATGACTGCTTCCTCCTCCACTCCCTCTTGGGCTCCTAATAATAATAATAATAATTTTGTTGAAGAAACTGTAGATTACCTAGGCAACCCAGTTAGGCCCCCCTTCAACCCTAATAACAATCCGTATAGTAATAATTATAATCCGGGTTGGAGGAACCACCCAAATTTTTTCTGGAGCAATCCTAATAATGCTCAGAGGCCCCCAATAGTTAATCCACAAGGATTTCCACAAGGATTTCCGAATGGATTTCAGCCTCCACCTCCAAAACCTTCTCCGCTCGAAGATATTTTTGTTAAATACGTTGCGTCCACCGAGTCAAATATCCAGAATATTACCGGATCTATTAAGAACTTGGAAAATTAGGTGGGACAGCTGGCAAAGATGGTCTCCGAGCGGCCATATGGAGCTCTGTCAGGGAACACGGAGCCGAACCCCCGAGAAACTGCCAACACCATAAATCTTCGCAGTGGCAAGGAGGTAACCTCCCCAAAACGGGTCGAGCCTAAGTTACATATTTTGACACCAACCCCTACACCCTCTCCTTCGATAGATAAATCACCGAGTCTTCTGATCGTGTCGAACGTTTCTTGCTCGCCTCTTCCTTATCCCTCAACAATAAACAACGAGCGGAAGGACGAGCAATATCAAAAATTCTTACAAATTTTTAAACAAATTTTAATAAACGTTCCCTTCTGCGAGGCACTCTCCCAAATGCCGAAATACGCAAAATATCTTAAAGGGTTGCTTTCTGACAAAAAGAAACTCGGCGATGTTTCACGCGTTTCCCTTAACGCGGACTGCTCGGCTGTTTTCCTTAACAAATTGCCGCCAAAATTGGATGACCCGGGATGGTTCTCCATCCCGTGCCTCTTCGACAATATGTTATTGAAGTATGCTCTAGCAGACTTGGGCGTCAGCATCAATCTGATGCCTTTTTCTCTTTTTAAACAACTCGACTTGGGCGTCCCAAGCCCGACAATGATGAGTATCCAGCTTATGGATAACTCGATAAAGTACCCTATAGGGGTAGTGGAGGATGTTCTGGTCCAGGTAGACAAGTTTATCTTCCCGGTAGATTTCATCATCCTGGACATCGAGGAAGACGCTGAGGTGCCTATCATCCTCGGTCACCCCTTCCTCGCCACCTCCCGTGCGCAAATTGATGTTAGTAATGGTCTCCTCCTCCTTCAGGTGGGAGACGACGAAGTTACTCTGCACGTTAATCCCTCACTACTGCACTCCCTATTAAATGATGATCCCGACACTTTAGTTTAGTCAAGCTACGCGACGGTAAATAAAGCGCTCGTGGGAGGCACCCCATATTTATCTAATATTGTATTCTGTTTTGTTCTTTTATATGTTTATGCAGGGTTTCGTTTGACCCCGCCAGTTTCGTTCAGGGAAGCTTTTTGCTCTCTCTATCTTTTTATACATACTGCATCTTTTCTTATTCCTCATCTTCATACTTACATTACAACATTGGGGACAATGTTGGGTTTTAAGTATGGGGGTGTTTTACCATTTTCATTTAAACAAACAAAATTTTTTCAAAAAGAAAATGTTTTATTTCATCTTGCCTACTTTTGTAAATATAAGCTTGAAAAAGAAAAAAAAGGTGAAAAAAATGTTCAAAAAATTACAAAAATCAAAATAACATGTTTTTCTCTTTTTTTAACTTTGTCATAATACAAAAAATTATAAAAATCCAAAAAATAATAAGCAAAACACCAAAAGTTTTCCAAAAAAAATATATATATATAACTATATAGTAGTTGAAAAAAAAACAAAAAAAAATAAACACAAAAAATAATAAACCCTACTTTACTTTTATTCTTAAAGCATTTAGTTTCGAGAGTATATGTTTGTGGATTTTCATAATCGCTAGTTTTACTATTCGTTCGTTTATCTAAGATCGATAGATTTAAACGTTCGGGGTTAAGTTTTAAAGAATATCTTGTGTTTTTAATTTAAATAAAGGCTTTGTTTTCAAGCACTACTTCTACTAGCTAAAATAGAGACATGCGTATTATGTTGGCAAAACAACTTTAGACCCCAATTATCTCTACTTTATGTCTCTAGGAATCTAGGAATTTTCAAATTACCAAGGTTGCTCTCAAACCTTTTTTTATTATTTCTAAGAATTTTTTCTCGCAAACCCCTTTGTATGTATGACAAGAAAATTAAAAGAAGAAAAAGATCCTATGTCAATGAGAATAAGACTGCGTTCCGTAAACATAGGCACCCAATACAATTTTTAAATGATCTTATGTCAATGGGAATAAGATTTTGTTCCGTAAACATAAGCATTGGGTTATTAATGTAAAAGAAAAAAAACAAACAGTTTTCCCCCGTATATCACGGTGAGCACCAAAGAAAACTAAAAAGGAAAGGTGTAAAGATACAAACCACCACTCCAAATTCAAGTACTCTTCTTTTTGCCATAGCTTTTTACCCCCCCCCCCCCCCTTCCCTTAGCCAATTTATTGTTTCTGGAATTAATTCAAAAAATCCTTTGAGAGCATAATTAGTAAATTGCATATCTCCTTCACATTTATTTAAACAAAGGTTATCATAATTTCGATCTAATCTCGTTTACTAATGATTGCAATTTTGTTTGCTATTTGGTTAATTAAGAAGTCTTTTGGCTAGGACATTTCTTTCTACTTAAAGCATTTGCATAATTTAGGACTTAACTCTTATTACTCCGAATTTTTATTTTTCAGTCTCTTATTATTAAAATAAAACGATAGCTAAAAATTAGAACTTATGTTAATCCCGTATAAATCTCTCTTACTTTTGCTCTGGAATAGCAAAAGCTTAAGTATGGGGGTATTTGATGAATAGTAAAATATATGTATTTTTAGTATAATCATTAGTCTAATTTTAATTAATATTGTAAATTTTCTATGTAAATTAATGAATAAATTGCTTGTTTAATTATTTTTGTTACTAACTTAATTTTATTTTTGTTTTTACAGATTTTGGCAATTTTTGTCAAGTCACGCCCTGAGTCACGCCCGTGACAACAAGTCACGCCCGTGACCCAGGGGCGTGTAATTTTAAAACGCCAACTTCTCAATTTACGTTCGACGAAAGGCAAGCTGTGTTCGACGAAAATCGAGCTGCGCTCGACGAACGCTCTCTGCCCTGCGTTCGACGAGCGCCCTCTGCGCTGCGTTCAACGAAATCAAGCTGCGTCCGACGAACACTCCACGCCCAGCATTTGACATACCCTCCCCCATCCAGCGTTCGACAAACTGTCTCTGCGTTCGACGAACTCTCTCCAGGCGTTCGAAGAATCCAGCGAACACGCCAGCCATCACGCACCAATTAAAGCAGATATGTGCCGCCAACTGTCACAACCGTGACACTGCAGGTCACGCCCTTGTGCAACCATGTTTGACGGTAAGACCTTCCAGAAGATGGCGGATGCGACCCCTAAAGCACGCGCAAATGTCACGCCCTAAGTCACGGCCGTGACATCCAAGCCACGCCCGTGACCTAGGGCGTGTAAAAATAAAATTTTGCCTATAAATAGAGGGGCTCGGCTAAAGCATTTTCCATCCAAATTTTGAGTGTTGTAATGTTATTTTGAGTTCTTTTGAGTGATTGTGAGTTTTCTTTATGCAATTAAGTTTATGTTCGTTTGTAATTTTCGCCTTTTAGAAATAAAATGTTGTCATCTGATGCGATAATTTCGGCAAGTGCACCGGTCGCGCAAGTAATAATAATGGGGAAAATCCCCGAGTGTCGGTCTCTTGAGGAACACAGTAAGGTGGAGTTAAGTTTCGAGGAAGGACTTGAGATCGAAGTCCTTAGTCGGTGCTATAATGAATGGGTGGTTTGGTTTGCAAGTAATTAAATAAAATACTATGCCTACTCCTATGCAATGCCGCTATGCAATGCTTCGATTGGCGGGATGGAGACTAGGCAGGCCTTGAGCGCGCTGCGTCGAAAGGGCGGATGGGCGAGAAGGCTAACGAATTGAGGGTCGCAAACACCTCTTCAACAAGCACGCCACTAGCAATTGCTAGTGCGGCACCGGACATGGTAATGGAGCGGAAAATCGATCGGGGCGCACCTCATTAACACAAATGAACAAAATGATTTCATAATCATGAAATAAGCAATCTTAAACATCATTCATAGCGTTCATCATCGATATAGAGAGAATACAACACTATAACCACATAAGTAGAGGGAAAAGGGCGAGAGATACGACCGAATCCGGAGTCTCGTTGTAGATTCACGGTAGGAAGCACCAGGTTGTCAATCCGCGTCCTAACTCGGTCCCAACTGCGTCCGGGGTAGAGGAGGGCTGTCACACCTCCCAATGAACCCGTCTTCTCCAGCGATTTACCATCCGGCCACGTCTCAAGCGAAGAACCTCTTCATTAGCGATCAAAGTGAGTGTAGGAACCCTTCTTGCAAGCCCTTGGATGATGGAGGAGGCCTAGGGGATGAAATCCCTCTGAAAACGGCGAAAACGGCGGACGGAACGGAGCCAAATTGCGTCCCCCCGACCTAATTCGCGATCAGGTCATTATATAGGCGCTGAATTAAACAGTGCGCACGGTCAGTGGCGCACGACCAGTGGTCGTGCGCACTAGAGTCCGGTGATCGTGCGCGCTGCCTGGACGGAACCTGCAAAGACAGAAATTATGAAATAAAATGTTCGCACGACTAGTGGCGCACGACCGGTGGTCGTGCGCACTAGCGTCGGTGGCCGTGCGCAATAGATGAAACAGAACTCATAAAATTACTGGTGAGTGCGCACGAGCAGTGACGCACGACCGGTGGTCGTGCGCACTGGAGACGATGATCGTGCGCACTACAACAGATAGAACTCAAGAATTTAATGGTCAATGCGCACGATCAGTGGCGCACGACCAGTGGTCGTGCGCAGTAGAACAAGTGATCGTGCGCAGTGTTCCTGTGCAGAATTGCAACAGGGACACTTGCACGACTCTTATTCCAGCGCAACCACAGATCTCGCCACTGAAAGTGGCACTCAACAAGCACATGAATACTACTAATGATAATAAAATAAATAAATAAAAAAATGAAATCACACCAAAGTGGGCCCAAAAGTGCACCTAGCATGGACTATCAAATATAAGCTATAACAAGGCTAAAGTGCGGTGAATTTACTGAATAATGGCCCGGATGAGTCCATAATTGTGTATATGATCAGGACTCATCATCATCTCATTTGGATCATCTTCCTTTTTATTTATGTTAGTATGTGTGTGTGTATGAGAATAGTTTTATTGCTTTCATAACTTAGTTTATTGCTTTCATAATTTAGGTTTATTGTTTTCATAAAAATAGTTTATCGCTTTATTTATCGCTTTCGTTTAAATGCTTTCTTTCGATTTAGTCTTTTTATTACAAGTAGAGTGCGTGCGTATATGAGATAGTGTTTTTCTTTTTTGTAACTTAGCTTTATTTCAGTCTTTATATAACTGCTATATACCACCCCCATCTTGAATAAGAGGCTAATTTACTTTAGCACTTATTTAAGTCGGTTCGTACGGATATTATTTCAGCACTTTTATGTCTTTTATTTCTATACCACCCCCATCTTGAATAAGAGGCTAATTTCCTTTAGCGCTTGTTTAAGATGGTTGGGACGGATACTCTTACTGCTTTTATATAAGTCTTTTCATTTCCCTTTTTTTTCCGCTTATATCCGCTTAAATAATTAAACATGTATTTTCTTAATTATGCCGTCTCCATTCCGATGAGTGGCTAATTTCCTTTAGCGCACGATGTCTAAGAGCATTGGGAAACAAAAATAGTTTTTCTAAAAATAAAACATCTCTTTCTAAAATAATTAACGCTTAAGGTTTGCCCGAGAATAACATTGAGTGGAGGCACATAATCGATGTGTGGATTTCATTTCCATCTTCGTACAATAGTTAGCCGAGATGCTCGTGCGTACGGACTGATCGCTCATGGGTAAAGAGAAGTGCGCTCTACCCTCGAGAGAGGATGAGGTAACTCTCCCGAATTGGAAGTAAAAACCCAATAGCCGGGTTCACAACATAAGGCAAGTATTAAGAAGATTCGATGGTCGAAAATTCATAATCTCAGGTGGGCGTACCCTCGAGAGAGGAGCATTCATAATTATGGAACCTCCACTGCCAAGCCGTTTTATTGTTTTGAAAAGTCATCACTTTTACTTCTAAAAAAAGACTATTTTCGTCTCAAGGTAATTCGACATCGGGCGCTATTATTATCATCGTTTAGAACTCAAGTTATACGCTTATTATCGTTTTCTTTTAAAAACCCAACTAAAAACTTATTCCGATAAAATAATAGTTCGTTCCTCAAAGTAGCTTAATCAACACGATCCGCGGAAATATACGACCTCAATATTTTCTAAAACAAAATATCCTGTATTACTCATGATAAGGTATACTTGCCTTTATTATATGGTTAATTCGGATTAAAAAATTAAACAAAAGCTTTTCAAACCGATTTAGTGCAAAACTCTCCTTTGCTATTTTAAAAATCAATAGAATTCTGCGTTGTAGTCGGGGTGTAAGCGTCAATATTTCGAAAGAAGAAAAATACCATTACTTCTATCTTTCGATAGGATAACGGTTAGTTTCTCAAAGTAGGAGTACTTGCGAAACTCTTTGAAAACACCCGCCTAATTCTAAACTCGCCATATAAAGGTTGCGCAAACCAAATAAATCAATTAATAAGAAATAATCTGAACCAAGCCATCAAGGCATAATCCTTAGAACTCATTTTCTTAAAAAAATAAATTTATTATAAAGAAATAAGTGTAGGAGGTCTTTTTGATCAAGTTGTTAACCTTTTCATGATCAACCTTGCTTTGATACCAATTGAAAGTGCGCAGTGTGCTATTGAGAATTCTCTAGAGGGGGGTGAATAGAGATTTAAAAATTATTTCTATCCTAACTATGCATACAACAAAACACCTAAGTAATTATGCTTCAGCAACACCAAGGTGCAGAATTAATATAGTGCAGTAATTATAAAAACAGAAAAATAGTAAGCAACAAATAAGGGGACATCATAGGAAAAGCACAACACAGAAGGCACAAGATTTTATAGAGGTTCCCCAAAATGTGGGTAGTCCTTTCTTCTACCACCTAGTAGGAATGCACGACCTGTGCCTGAGTCTTTTGATAAGGAGACTCTTAGATCCAAAGATCTTTTGATAAGGAGATCTTGAACCACTCAGATCTTTTGATAAGGAGATCTTGAACCACTCAGATCTTTTGATAAGGAGATCTTGAACCACTCAGATCTTTTAATAAGGAGATCTTGAACCACTGAATTCCTTGAAGAGGGATTCTTAAAACTTTGTACAGTTGAAGAAGTTGAAGGAAGAAGGAGGATGGAGAAGAAGAATTCTGTTCTCAGAATTCTGTATAAGCTTTCAGCTTATATTTTTCCTTTCTATGGATCTACTAATGATGAACCCTTGCTTAAGATTATGATGTTTTGCAAGGGTTATTTTCTTCAGATCATGTTGTCTTTCTTTTGCTTGCTATCGGGCTGCTATATGATGTTGATGAAGAAGCAGCTCAGTTTTCTGTTCTGAAAGAGCACTTATTTTTCTCTATTTTTCTCTGATAGGGTTTCAGGAGGAAGGAGAAGAAGTGGGAACCCTGATCGACCAAAAACTATATCAGATAGCGATGAATGCTCTGTATTCTTCCCTCTTCTATTCCTATTTATTGTCCATCATTAATTTTTGAATTCTTTTTCTCTTTTTGGTTGTCCTGAAAAGGCACAATCTTGGACAATTAATGCTTCTTTCTTCATTTGCTCACGACCCGTCTATCAACTATTTGAATCCTTTCCAAGAAAGCTTTTCATGTTTTCTTTACTACTCCTCCCAATTCTAGGCAATAAACAAGCTGTTGTAGAATGGTCTTTAGTGTTGTGGCCCTTCAGAGAGAGTTCTAAAAGGACATCTGAAAAGGTTTCCTTTTCAAACTGTATTCAATGTTGCGTCGACTTCATTTTCTCTCTTATCGACTTGTCTTTGAGTTCTTGTAAGAGCAGCTTTGAATTCCTTCTTGATCTGGTTGAACTCAGTTGTCAATGTTGTGTTGATTATTTATCGGCGTAACCGTCGAGTTGAAGACTTCATTTTGAACTTCATTGTCTGCATCGAATTATAGTCGACGTTGTGTCAACTTCAGATGGCTCAGACAGATACTTCCTTCTGTGTTGAGTTGAAGTTGAGGTTGCATCAACATCTAGAATAACTTCAACATGCTCCTTTATCTACGTCGACATGTTTCATCTACACCCCCTGTATCCTCTCTTCTCTGCCCTAGTTCTCCTGCACCCTGGGCAACCCATTATTTTTATACATACCCATTTCAGCAGGCCCCCACATATATAAATAGAGGGGTAGGGGTACTAGAAAGAGCACTTTTGGATTCGAGCCTCCAGCTTATGGCATGTGCAAGCGGTCTTGAATTTTGTCACTTTTCTACCTCTCACCTTGATCTATTTCAGACCCCCTGTAATCCTTTTCGAGATCAATCAAAACATATTTTTCCTTAGAGATCTCTCATCTGGCATCTTTCATCCTAAGTAACTGGCACTCCGCAGTTCCCCCTTCTCCCCTTTGAATTGTGAGTTTTGGAGGTACAATTTTTGTGCCAACATGTTTCATCCTCCTATTAACAGTGCTTAAAGTATTTCGAGTGAGAGGATCTGATAAGGATCAAGTGTGATCCAAGGGCGGCGTGAGAATATTATATAAATGAAATAATAATCATTAGTAAGAGGGAAGAAGCTTAGGAAGTGGACAAGTGCTAAAGGGGATGACCCAGCTTGAGGTAGTCGAGGAGGTGGAAGAAGTGGAGGTGGTGACAATGGGCGGGATGCCCAAAATGCGGAGGTTATATAGAGGATTGAAGGTGGAGGGGAAGATATAGTGCCTCCAGGGCAACATTAATGTCTTTGCATGGAGCGCTGCAGAGGTGCCAGTGATCGATGTGGAAGTTTCTTGCCACTGGCTTAATCTTAACCCCGAGGTTCGTCCCCTCCGTCAGAAGAATAGGGAGATAACAATAGCGTTGGCTGATCCCATTAGTCAGGAAGCTACCTAAGGCATGTTTTGTGTCGGAGAACCAGTATCTAAGCTAGGTCTCCAATGTTGTAATGGTCAAAAATAATGAAGGGGCTGGAGACTGTGTGTGGACTTTTCATTGATTAATAAACCTTGTGTTGGAACCTTAGTTTTGATTTGAGTTAGGATCCACCTTTTATGTCTAAAGTATATATCATAATATATCTTATAACTTAGGATAAATCAGATTAAGTTAAAAGGCTGCAAATAGACATATAATAATAGGATAAATATTATAAGAGATATTAATATAAGAGAACATAAGAAAATGAATGTATTTCATTTAGTTCACTGGCGTTCGACGAATGACGAACAGCGCTCGACATTCATCGGACGGCGATCGACGAACAGATGACAGCGCTCGACAGATTTACAGCAGGGAAGCTGCATTCGACGAACGTGGAATAGAGGTCAACGAATGACGAACAACGCTCGACGAATTTCAGCAGATGTTCAGAAACAGTAATATTAATATTGAGGTCGACGAATCAAATGTTTGAGGTCGACGAAAGTGGAGCTCAGCTCGACGAAATTTAGGCAGATTTATATTTCATATTCTATATGCTGTCAGACTTTATTAAAGCAATATTTATCTATTCTATTTTATATATTGTTATATATATTACTGTTCTGACATTACAGCATGCAAGCATTTAATGTTGTAGCCGTTTGGCAAAAGCATTAATTAATATAGCCATTGCAGCAAGTCAAACATAGCAAGTTATCTGCTCGAGGATCTGGGAAATGAAAGGATATATTTATTATATTCCTTATGGTCAGCAAGTATTCAAACAGCTATACACGATAGCAGAATATATTATAGCAGACAATATATATCAGGATATATATATATCTGTTATATCTCGACAGAAAAAAAAGGAAGAACACAACAGATCATATTAATATTGCTGTACAGGAAATACAAGAAGAAGAAGAAGAAGAGAAACAGAGGAGCAAAAAGAAGATCAGATCAAATATATTATTATATCTTCTTTTTGCCTAACTTCTTTCTTGAAGATCATCTTCATCCTGAGACACCAAACACTATTACTTGCTCAGGATCATAACTGCAAAAAAAAGAACAAAGGATTTGCTTTCTAGAGAAGAAGCTCCATACTCAAGGCTGTCATCTAAACTAAATCAGACAGGGGGAGTCTTCTTCAACATCATCATCATCAAGATCCAACTCAACTACCAATCAGGATCTTCATCAAGAGTCTTCTCAGCAAAAGAGAAGAACAATACAACTTTCCCTTTCTCCTTCACCTCTCTTGTACAGGGCTAATACTCCTTTAAAAAGTGTAACTCATTGGTGGCAAGACACCTGAACAAAAAATCTAGTTGGTTTATAAGCACCTGGTCAAAAGCTTATAGGTGAATTGGGCACCTGATCAAACCTCCATTGGTGTGTGGACACCTGATCAAAAACACCTTAGTGTAATGGTACTGATCAACTCTCCTAGTGGATTCCTACTAGTGGGTAGAAGAGTAGATGTACCCGGTTTTGGGGAACTACTATATATCTTGTGTCATTTGTGGTTTGCTTGTTTGATTTATTTCTTTATTTGTGTTGTTTATTATTTATGCACTCTCACTCTTTGATTTTATTACTCAATCAGCAAACACACTTATATATATATCATTTATTTTGGAAGTAAAACTTAAACAAGAGTTTTAACAGATAAATAAGAACTAAACTCCCCTTTCAATTGGAATCAAAGCAGGTTGATTTTATCAATCACCCTCATCAGAGGATATCAATTGTCCCTTTCAATTGGTATCAGAGGAAGTTGATTCTTTACAGACTAACACCTGAAATCACAAAGATCACTTAGTTCTTATTTTGTTTTGTTGTAAAAAGGTTTTTCAAAAATCTGATGGCACTATCAGATTTCTCTATTTCAGATCCACCTTTATGCAATTTGGATAGTTTTGATTTATGGCAAATTAGAATTAAATTATTTATGAATGCTATAGATGAAGATATATATAAATCTATTTTGACAGGAACTACATCTTCACCTTCTTTATCTGATGATCAGGAAAGGCTGATAAGTGTTGATGCCATAGCCATGAAGATATTGGCTAAATCAATGTCAAATGACATTCTTCTTAAAGTGGCTGATTGCACTTCAGCAAAGAGCATCTAGCACTCCCTCTCTAGGATGGTAAATGAATCCATTCCTACTTCTTCTACTAACATCATTTTTGATGCAGAACCATCAGTTACTCTAACTGAAGAAGAAGAAAAAGAAGAACAAAAGGCCAGAAAATTCTGTATGATAGCAATATATGGTTCAGATTATAAATCAGATGTTGAATCTGATGAAGAAAAGGTAAAAGAGGTAACAACATTTCCTAGTTTTACCTCTGAAAACTTCAGATCTGTTTTCAACTCACCTTGTGCAGGTTTAAAAATTTCTGAAAATAGAATCAGTAAAAAGCTAATAACAAACAAATTAATTTCTGTTAAAATTAAAGAAGTTTTTAAAATAACAGTAGAACAATTTATTTATTTAAAAAATAAGTTAATTAAGCCTGATAGGTTTAAACAGACTTTTAAAGAAAAAGAAATTATGTCTGTTCAGCAACATAAAAGAAAATTTCCAAATTTATATTTTAATGAAATAAAAAGGCCAACATACCCATCTATAAGGCAATTTTGCTCTAACAGTATAATTTTTTTACTTAAATTATAATTAAATTAAAACAGCAGTTTTAAGTTTCTTTGAATTCTCTATCTCAAAAACAAGTCAGATAGACTTCACTTTCTTACAGATTTTTTCTCCTAAAATCATGTTGAGCATTCTACTTTAGTAGCATAGATCAGAAATGATCAGAGCTCTGAGTGTGAGTCTCTTCTGATTAAAGGAGATTCTATAGAAAGAAGCTATCAGACTTTGTATTTTTGATTTTAAAATTCTTAGAATCTGTTAACTGCTAGCAATTTACATATTAAAAATTCTTGTTTAAATCAAGATTTAGGAAATTAGAATTGCTTAGTTTTTCAAAAGAAAAATAAATAATCTCTAACCCTTAAGCTTTTAAAGACTTTTGTATGCTTAGGAATCCTAAAACAAATAGGGGGAGATAGAACCTAGTTAATTTGGATTAGGATCCCAACTCAAATATGGGGGCGATTGTTGGAACCTTAGGTTTGATTTGAGTTAGGATCCACCTTTTATGTCTAAAGTATATATCATAATATATCTTATAACTTAGGATAAATCAGATTAAGTTAAAAGGCTGCAAATAGACATATAATAATAGGCTAAATATTATAAGAGAAATTAATATAAAAGAACATAAGAAAATGAATATATTTCATATAGTTCACCGGCGTTCGACGAATGACGAACAACGCTCGGCATTCGTCGAACGGCGATCGACGAACAGATGGTAGCGCTCGACAGATTTATAGCAGGGAAACTGCATTCGACGAACGTGGAACAAAGGTCGACGAATGACGAACAGCGCTCGACGAATTTCAGCAGATGTTCAGAAACAATAATATTAATATCGAGGTCGACGAATCAAATGTTTGAGGTCGACGAAAGTGGAGCTCAGCTCAACGAAATTTAGGCAGATTTATATTTCATATTCTATATGCTGTCAGACTTTATTAAAGCAATATTTATATATTCTCTTTTATATATTGTTATATATATTACTGTTCTGACATTACAGCATGCAAGCATTTAATGATGTAGCCGTTTGGCAAAAGCATTAATTAATATAGCCGTTGCAGCAAGTCAAACACAGCAAGTTATCTGCTCGAGGATTTGGGAAATGAAAGTATATATTTATTATATTCCTTATGGTCAGCAAGTATTCAAACAGCTATACACGACAGCAGAATATATTACAGCAGACAATATATATCAAGATATATATATAGCTGTTATCTCTCGACAGAACAACAGATCATATTAATATTACTGTACAGGAAATACAAGAAGAAGAAGAAGAGAAATAGAGGAGCAAAAAGAAGATCAGATCAAATATATTATTATATCTTCTTTTTGCTTAACTTCTTTCTTGCAGACCATCTTCATCCTGAGACACCAAACACTATTACTTGCTCAGGATCATGACTGCAAAAAGAAGAACGGAGGATTTGCTTTATAGAGAAGAAGCTCCATACTCAAGGTTGTCATCTAAACTAAATCAGACATGTGGAGTCTTCTTCAACATCATCATCATCAAGATCCAACTCAACTACCAATCAGGATCTTTATCAAGAGTCTTCTCAGCAAAAAGAAAAGAACAATAAAACTTTCCCTTTCTCCTTCACCTCTCTTGTACAGGGTTAATACTCCCTTCAAAAGTGTAACTCCTTGGTGGCAAGACACCTGAACAAAAAATCTAGTTAGTTTATAAGCACCTGGTCAAAAGCTTATAGGTGAATTGGTCACCTGATCAAACCTCCGTTGGTGTGTGGACACCTGATCAAAAACACCTTGGTGTAAGGGCACCTGATCAACACTCCTAGTGGATTCCTACCAGTGGGTAGAAGAGTAGATGTACCCAATTTTGGGGAACTACTATATATCTTGTGTCATCTGTGGTTTGCTTGTTTGATTTATTTCTTTATTTGTGCTGTTTATTATTTATGCACTCTCACTGTTTGATTTTATTACTCAATCAGCAAACACACTTATATATATATCATTTATTTTGGAAGTAAAACTTAAAACAAGAGTTTTAACAGATAAATATGAACTAAACTCTCCTTTCAGCTTGCTCGAAATATTTAATCTTTTGCCTCAAATTGACATATTGGTTGATTCAGTTGTCAGTTTTTCGATCATGAGTTTTCTTGATGCCTTTTTAGCATACCACCAGATCCGGATGCATCCCCCCAATCAATGCGATGTTCCTTCATTACGGATGAAGGTTTCTACAAATAAAAGATGATTCCCTTAATGTTGAAAAATGCAGGGGCTATGTATCAACAGATGATGGATTGCGTCTTAAGGAGAAGAAGGGGAGAAACCTAAAGATATATGTGGATGATCTCTTAATAAAAATCAAGTGCAGTCAAGAGCATATCGAAGATCCAATGGACACCTTTGTAACACCTCAAGAGTTCAAGATGAGGCTCAACCCGGTAAAGTGCGTGTTTGGAGAAGGAAGGAGAAAGTTCCTGGAGCACCTCCTGACTCAAGATGGAGTCGAACCCAACCCAAAAAAAGCCAAAGATATTCGAGAGATGGCATCACCAAAGAGTACGAAGGAAGTCCAACACTTAACTGGAAGGTTGGCCAGTCTCAATCACTTCTTGTCAAAGGCAAGGAAAATGTGCTCACCATTCTTTAAAAATCTTCGAGGATATCAATAGTTCGAATGGACAGGAGAAGGCGAGAAGGTGTTTGAGAATTTGAAGCGGTAGCTGGCACAAGCACCGCTGCTTCAAGGGTCGAAAGAAGGGGAAGATTTATTCCTATATTAAGGTGTGGGAGGGGAAGCAGTAAGTTCTATTTTGGCAAGAGAAGAAGGGAAGGGGTTTCTTCCAATATATTATGCGAGCAGAGTGCTCCGGAAGGAGGAAATGTGATATCCAATTCTTAAAAAATTGACATTCTCCTTCATCATCTAAGCATAGATGCTCAGACCATACTTTTTGACACACTCCATCTGTATGGTGATAGACCAACCTCTTCGAAACATCATGGATGGGGTAGAGTACTCGGGATGGTTGAAAAAGTGGTCGGTGGAGCTTAGCAAATTCGTTATTACATTATTTCCTAGGGTGGCAATCAAAGCGCAAGCAGTGGAGGATTTCTTAGCTGACTTCTCGGTGGAGGAAGAGGAAGGAGGCGTTCCCTCTGATTTGGTGTCATGGAAGATGTTCATGGACAGAGCCTCGGGAAAACATTCGGTGGGTGCATGCATTTTGCTGGTGAGCCCACATGGAATGAAGATCAAACAAGCCGTTAAAATCCTCTTCCTCGTCTCCAATGATCAAGCAGAATATGAAGTGATAGTCGCAGGACTTTGTCTGGCAAAGGAGTTAGGAGTCCAAGATATTTTAGCATACACAGACTCAATGGTGGTCATATCCCAGATCCATGGTGAGTTTGAGGTGCGAGATAGTGTTTTACAACAATATCTGGTGAAAGTCAAAGGGTTGATAAAATTCAGGTCTTTCTTCATTGAACATGTGTCAAGAGAAGAGAACTCAGTGACAGATTGACTGGACAAGTATGTCACAAGGGCAGGAGGCATGATCACTGAGTTGTTTTGACCGTCGATCGAAGAAGGAGAGATGATGGAAATCGAGCAATAAACTTCTTGGTTGGATCCTTTTATGACATTTCTCAGTACCGACCAGTTTTCAGCAGAGGTGGCGGATAAAAGAAAGTTTCGGTATAAGGTGGGCTATTATTTACTCCACGGCAGAGAGTTGTATCATGAGACCATCTTGCGCCCCAGGTCTAGATGTGTCTCGAAGGCCAGGGTTCAGCGCATGCTCGAAGAAATCTATTCTGGGGAGTGTGGATGTCACTCTAGGACTCGCACTCTAGGGCAAAGAATCTTACGACATGGATACTTCTGGCCCACTATAAGGAAGGATGCCAAATCATTCTCAAAGAAGTGCTGAAAGTGTCAGCTCTTCATTCCTTTTTAATTGCAGCCAGCTCAGCAGCTTCGATCGATCACAACCCTATGGATGTTAGCTATTTGGGGAATGGATTTGATTGGTCCCCTTCCTCAAGCAAGCGGGTAGAGGAAGTTTATTCTGGTAATTGTTAAGATTTTGGAGTAGGATCGATGACAATACAGAGGAAGACTTCAATTCAATTAAAAATAGTTAACCAGTGACAATGAAGGACAAGAAGATCTTTATTCATATTGAATATCATTATACAATGCGTTGAATACATGTCGAGAAATGATTTATAAGAGAAAACTAGATGAGAAAACAAAGCAACGTAACAAGATTCTGGCGGCTAGAAGATCTGAGACCGCATAGACCGCCTGAACTCAGCAAGACCGCCGGCTTCCCTGAGACCACACGAATAGAACAGGTCGCTTACCTGTACCCAGCCACACTGCCAATCACAGACCGCACAATCTGCTTCTAATTTAACTACTAAAAACAAACACCATGTCCGCACTTCTTGATCGCCCAGGCTACACAGTCACAAGATCACAGAAGTATGCCGCAAATAGGAGAAGAAGAACTGCTCATTGTTGCAAGACCGCAACTCAAGACCGCCTGACCGCTGAGGTTGCCTGATCAACTAAGCTCGCTACAAACATATCAAGAACCACAAACACAAACCTCCCAGACAGACTGCTGGCGAGCTGGTTTATTCAAGTTGAAAAGGAAGGAAGAATACTGACAGAGACCGCTGGCCGCTAACCTGCGAACACCACAAACCAATCAATAAGCGTCAACTTGTGCGACCTCAAAATTGAGACCGGCACAATCAATCCAAACTTTAGTTCTTACAGTTCTTGCGTACAAATGGCTGGCCCTGCACCCCTATTTATTGGCAAACGAACTGATGTCTTCACCGCCCACGAGGGATACAATCACCTTCCATATTAAAATGCACGGTTCCAAAACTAGACCGCGCTGTCTTGATAAGACCTTCTTACACTTAAGCAAAACTATCCAAGTAATACAACTTGCCAAGAACAACCCGACAGACCTCAAGTACCTGACCGCCGAAGCGACCTCCAGTACCAGACCGCCTGGTCTCACCCAGAACAGGATCACTTGGGCACAACCGACAAATCACAATAGTTCGCCAACACCAGAGACGCACGATCTCTAAGCCAGATCGCCATACCAGAGCTCGTGCGGTCTCTGCGGTCTCTAAAGTCAGACCGCCCGGACACTTCACTTCCACTTCAAAAATTTAACACTCCCCCATGAAGTGGGAAGTAGAAATCAGCCCAAGTAGACTCCTCAACCGATTAAATAGTCCCTTTGACAATGGCTTCGTAAAGATGTCCATGTCATTATACTTGCTCTGCACATGCTCCACCATAAGAGATCCCTCCAACACCTTCTCCCAAATGAAATGATGTTGAATCTCTATGTGCTTGGTTCGAGCGTGACAAATTGGCACCAGTTTGAGAGCACTCTCATTGTCACCCCAAAGCAGAGAAGGACCTCGCACCTCACTATGAATGTCCTCCACAAGCCTCATAAGCCAGATGGCTTCCTGAGCTGCCAAAGCCGAAGCTTTGTACTCCGCTTCCGTGGTAGAAACAGACACAGAATCCTGCTTCTTGCTGCACCACGATATGTCTATAGAGCCTGTCATAAAGACATATCCAGAGGTCGATCTCCAATCATCTGAATCTCCTCCATAATCAGCATCCATGTATCCATGCAAGCAAAAGCATGAGTCCTTTCATACTAGAGACCCAAATCAGAGGTTGACTTTACGTACTTCAGAATGCTCCGATCTGCCATGAGATGAGGTTTCGGAGGCTCTGCCATAAATCGACTCACTCTGCCAACTGCATAAGAGATATCTGGCCTTGTGATAATCAAGTATATCAAACTCCCGGCAAAAGCCGGGAACACCAAAGGATCAGAAAGAACCTTCCCCTCATCACATCGAAGTGTCATACCAACCTCCAGTGGAGTAGAGCTGCTCTTCCCTCCTTCCATGCAGAATCGCTTAACAATTCATTCTGCATATTCTGGTATATAAGCATACCACCCTCTTTCCTCTCCACTTTGAGTCCATGTTAATGGTGGAGCTCACCCAAGTCCATCATCTCATATCTGATAGCCAACTCAGCACGAAGTCTAGCTACCTCTATTTCAGAATTTGCCGTGACAATCATGTCGTCAACATATAACAGCACCAAGACCTGAAGCTCCACCATCTTCTTTACGAACAAGCTTAAATCAGAATCAGAAGCAAAGTATCCACAGAACTGGAGGTATTCTGTTATCTTGCCATACCATGCCTGAAGCGCCTGCTTCAAGCCATAAAGGGCCTTTTTGAGCTTGCACATATGTCTTGGGTAGACTTTAGATACATAACCAGGTGGATGATCCATGAAGATGTCTTCGTCAATCTCAACATAAAGGAAGATTCATCATGTCGAGTTGCCATATCTTCCACCCTTGGCAAGCTGCCAATGCGATCACCGCCCGAACTGAAGTCATCTTGGCAACAAGGCTGAAGGTTTCTTCATAATCCTCCCCAAACTTCTGAGAGAATCCTCGAGCTACAAGGTGAGCCTTGTATCGCTCAATGCTACCATCAGCCATCTTCTTAAACTTGAAAACCCACTTGCAAGTCACTGGAGTAACACCCTCAACCTTAGGCACCAAGTAACAAGTCTCATTCTTCCTGAGGACATCCATCTCTTCATCCATGGCCTCTTCCCACTCCTTGACTCCTATGGTATTTTCAAAATAAGATGGCTCTCTGTCATCTAGGGGACCTGCGAAGAAAAATGAGATAAAGCTCACCAAGTTTCCCCCCGTATACCGATCTGATGGAATGATAGTCCTTTTGGACCTCCTCGGAGCTTTACACTGAACCACCTCTTCAGCTACCTGTCCTAGACTAGCTCTCCATTCATGCATACTAGGAGCACTGCTCCCCCTGCTTCCAGAACCTAAAGCACCTGACCCATAGCTAGAAGCAACTGGATCATCTGGAGAAATAGGTAACTCCACCTGAACCTCCTTAGTAGCTTCTTCAAGTCCACCATATAACCTGCTTTCTTGTAACTCAACAGAAGAGATACCCTGGTATGATGTCAATTCATCAAATACCACATCCCTTGAGACCACAACTCTCCATATCTCTGGATCCATACATCTCCACCCCTTCTTCCGGTCATCATAACCGATGAAGACTAGCTTTCTTGCTTTCACATCTAGCTTTGTTCTAAGAGCATCAACAACATGCACGTAGCAGGTAGATCTGAACACTCGAAGGTGTTCTACCATAGGCTTTATCTTGAACATCAACTCATGAGGTGTCTTCATGTTGATTGGACTAAGAGGCATTCGATTGATGACATAAGTAGGACAAGACATTCCCTCTGCCTTGAAAGACTTTGGGATACTCTTAGAATGAAGCCATCATTTGCAGGTCTCCGTCAGATGACGGATCTTCCGCTTTGTAACATCGTTCTGTTGTGGAGTGTGAGCACAAGAGAGCCCACTCCGGATGCCATGCTTCCAGCAGAAGTTGAAGAACGCATTTGAGGTGAACTCCCCTCCATTGTCGGTTCTGAACTTCTTGATCCGCGGCTTTAGCCGACCTTCCATTAGCTCCTTGAACAAAATAAACTTTTCAAATACTTCCGACTTCTCCTTTAGAAAATATACCAAAGTATATTTAGTGAAGTCATCAATCGAGACAAGCATATACCAGCTACCTCCAAGACTGACAGCTGCGGTAGGTCCAAACAGATCACCATGAATACACTCCAATGATACTTTGCATCTGCTATGCGATTTGTAAAATGGAAGGCGATGAGCATTACCATATTGGCAACCTACACAAACGTGACCTTCACCAAAAGATGACAAACTAGGCATACTTCCCACAAGGCCTCTTCCTGCCATAGCCTTCAGCTTATCCATCCCAACATGTCCAAATCTTTCATGCCAGATAGTAGCGCTATCATTAGTCCTCATCTTATCAACATAGGAACTTGTAGATAGCACAAACAAGTCCTTCACCCTTTTTCCAATATGAGTGACTTCAGCCTTCATCACTGACACATTTCAAAGAATCTTCACTTATGTTGGACCAAACAGAATGTGATAGCCAGCATCAACAACGTTGGACACCGAGAAGAGGTTTTTCTTCATTCCCAAAACATGATAAACACTCTTCAACATGAGTGGACCTCTATCTCCATTTAAAGAAACTACACCCTCCTTCTTAACTGCATGTATAGTATCATCAGCAGTAATGATGACATCATTACCTGAGTATGTCTGCAAAGAAGAGAACTTTGACTCATCTCCGGTTAGGTGATGACCACAACCCGAGTCCACAATCCAATCACCTTAATAGTTGATAGAAGACAAAGCCCAAATATAAGTGCCCATCATAAAAGCTCCATCATTTCACCTATCACCTGCATTGGAAGCAACCTCTTCTTCCCCTGCAGCATGCCCTGGCTGAAGATTGACTCTACAATCTCTCTTGAAATGACCAAGCTGATTGCACATGTAGCACCTTGATCCTTCCATCTTCTTTCCATCACGCTTAGGAGCATTGCTCCTCTCCTGCTGATATGAAGTTGAAGGTCCATTGCTAACAGATGAATTTTTCTTCTTGTCCCATCTATTCTTATTGCCTGAATATAGAACCTCACTTTCACCCTCAGAGATGGATATCCCAACAATTTGCTTTGCCAAGCTATCTTGTGAAGCCAACAAGTTTTCCAGCTCCAGCAACGATGGCTGGTTTTCCTAACCTTGAACAAAAGTGACAAAGGCCACATACTCCCTCCACAAGCCGCAGATTATATGCCTCTTCAACCTCGCTTTTGAAATAGGTTCATCTGGGTCCAAAGCTTATATCTCCGCGCATATGTTCTTCATCTTCAAGAATAAAGTTGAAATGGACAAATCTCCTTGAGTTGTTTTTGCCAACTCATTTTCAAGAAACTGTAGCCGAGCTACGTTCTTCTTGTTGAAGAAGCCATCCAAGGCTGTCCAAATCTCAGCAGTTGACCCACAACCAATTATGTGGTCAATCAAATCCGGAATGATAGCTCGCTTGAGCGTGAACTCTGCCTTAGCATTTGTTCTCTTCCAAGCTTTCACTTGCTCAGCATCCCCTTCAGCATCTATAACAGCTTGTCTATCATCTCCTCCGACTACCTCCCATAAATCTTCGCCAAGAAGATAGCTCTCCATGCATGACATCCACTTCTTGAAGTTAGTTTACGTAAGGAGCTCAATTCCAAGACCTCATGTATAACCTCCTTCCATTGCTATCACACTAGTTAATAACCTTTTAGAGACAGAAGCAAGATTCTGTGGCTGATCACTGCTTCGAACCTGCCTCTGATACCTTGTTAAAATTTTGGAGTATGATTAAAGACAATACAGCGGAAGACTTCAATTCAATTTAAAATAGTTAACCAGTGACAATGAAGGACAAGAAGATCCTTACTCAAATTGACTATCTTTTTACGATGCGTTGCATACATGACGAGACATCATGTATAAGAGAAAACTAGACGAGAAAACAAAGCAACATAACAAGCTTCTGGCGGCTAGAAGATCTGAGACCGCACAGATTGCCTGAACTCAGCAAGACTGTCGGCTTCCCTGAGACCGCGCGAATAGAACATGTCGCTGACCTATACCCTACCAGACCGCCAATCACAGACTGCACAATCTGCTTCTTATTGAACTACTGAAAACAAACACCATGTCTGCACTTCTTGATAGCCCGGGCAACACAGTCACAAGATCACAGAAGTAACCCATAAACAGGAGAGGAAGAACAACTCACTGCTGCAAGACCACAACTCAAGACCGCCTGACCACTGAGGTCGCCTGATCAACTGAGCTCGTTGTAAACAGATCAACAACCATAAACACAGACCGCGTAGACAGACCGCTGGCGAGCTAGTTTATTCATGCTTGAAAGGAAAGAAGAATACTGATGGAGACCGCTGGCCACTAACCTACGAACACAGCAAAGCGGTCAATAAGCATCAACTCGCACGACCTCAAAATTGAGACCGGCACAATCAATCCAAACTTTAGTTCTTACAGTTCTTGTGTATGAATGGCTGGCCCTGCACCCCTATTTATAGGAAAATGAACGGATGTCATCACCGTACATGAGGGATTCAATCACCTTCCTTATTGAAACGTGCGGTCTCCAGAACCATACCGCACGGTCTTCATAAGACCTTATTACACTTAAGCAAAACTGTCCAAGTAAGATAGCTTGCTAAGAACAACTCGACAAGCTGAAGTACCAGAGCGTCGAAGCGACCTCCAGTACCAGACCGCCCTGTCTCAACCAGAACATGAACACTTGGGCATAACCAGCAAACCACAATTGTTCTCCAACACCAAAGATGTGCGATCTCTAATCCAGATCGCCATACCAGTGCTCGCGCGGTCTCTGTGGTCTCCAAAGTCAGACTGCCCAAACACTTCACTTCCACTTCAAAAATTTAACAGTAATGATTGACTACTTCTCGATGTTGATCAAAGCCAAAGCACTAGACAAGACAACGACGCAGATAGTGAATAACTTCATTTCTGGAGAGATTGCGTGCAGGTTCGGTATCCCTCTAGAAATTGTCACTGAGAATGGTCCTTAGTTCGTGTAACAGCCCAGGCCCACAAGTCCTGGACTGTTAAGCGCCGGCCCGACAAGTCCGAGCGCCCGGGCTGCAGCCCGCTTAGCACACCCCAACCCTTCTCTGAGCCTGTTTCTCAGCTACAGTGGGGTGTTGGTAGCGGGGATCGAACACCCGACCTACCCTTGATGAGCCTCTTCAAACAGGACTCATCACCAACTGAGCTGCAGCTCAGTTGGTGATGAGTCCTGTTTGAAGAGGCTCATCAAGGGTAGGTCGGGTGTTCGATCCCCGCTACCAACACCCCGCTGTAGCTGAGAAACAGGCTCAGAGAAGGGTTGGGGTGTGCTAAGCGGGCTGCAGCCCGGGCGCTCGGACTTGTCGGGCCGGCTCTTAACAGTCCAGGACTTGTGGGCCCGGGCTGTTACAAAAAAGTGCACTTTTTTGTAACAGCCCAGGCCCACAAGTCCTGGACTGTTAAGAGCCGGCCCGACAAGTCCGAGCGCCCGGGCTGCAGCCCGCTTAGCACACCCCAACCCTTCTCTGAGCCTGTTTCTCAGCTACAGCGGGGTGTTGGTAGCGGGGATCGAACACCCGACCTACCCTTGATGAGCCTCTTCAAACAGGACTCATCACCAACTGAGCTGGCCTGGGCTGTTACAGTTCGCCAGTCTAGAGCTGACCGACTTTTGAAATCAAATGGGGATGGACCTTCACTTCGCCTCTGTCCATCATCCTTGAAGTAATATAGGCTACAAATAACTCTATCATAAACCTCTTGAAAAGAATGTGGAAAATTTAAATGGGAACTGGGTAGAGCAGCTTCCCTCCATCCTATGGGCTTTAAGAACTACTCTGAACTCAGCCAGGATGGATACATCTTTCACGTTGTCACATGGTTCGGAATCCCTGATCCCAGTGGAGTTTGATCTCCAATGCCCAAGGGTAGTGGCAACATAAGAGGGAGATGAGGCGTTGCGCCTTGAGAATGAAGAAACTCAAAAACTCACTCTGGATTTCATTGAAGAACTTCGAGTCCTTGTGTCGGCTAGATAGGAAGAAATCAAGTGAAGAATGGTTGTCAGAAAGTTGATAAACACATATGCACCATGCAATTTCAAATATGGGACCTTGTCTTGAAGAATGTTGAAGTGGCAGGAAGATCTACCATTGTCGGTACGCTGAACCCAAGCTGGGAAGGATCTTTCAGCATCCACGAAGCGCTCAAGACCGGATGGTTATGCTTACAGAACTCCAAAGGGGAACTTTTCAAACATACTTGGAGCGGAGACGACCTGGAAAAGGGTTTTACCCATAAATAGAGGCAAGTTGTATCTTATTATGAGTAAAGTTGTCATTGGTATTTTGGAATGAATGAAATTCTTTGCTTCTGTAAAAGATGACTCGAGCCAATGGAAAATTTTTTTTCCATATGAATAGTGTTTGAACAACCCTATTACTGATTTGGGCTAGGATCACTATGTTTTAACTAAGGATCAAGTTGACCCCCTTTGTATAGTTTAAGGGTCAAATATTTAGGCTGTTTGAGTGGCTAGAACTTAAGGAAAATTTAAGTTCCCAGCGTTCGACAAATGGCGAGTGGCGTTCGACGAATGTCTAGCATCGTTCGACAAATTTTTCTCAGCAGACTGAAGTATTATAGCCAGTTTCAGCGCTCGACATTCTCTAAGCAGCGTTCAACAAATGGCAAGCAGTGTTCGACGAATTCCAGCCAGAGCTCGACAAATTCTGTATTAAAGCTCAGTTCGACAAATACAAGTCCAGATTATTTATATCAGTTATTTGTCAACACTCTGAACACAGATCGACGACTCCAACGGTTATATTCAATACATTTTGGACGTATTCAAGGCAGGCATGTAAGGATATTATTTTCTTTAAATATATTCCTTATTTCCTTTGTTCCAAGACAAGGATAGCCGTTGACAATTAATGCAAAGGAGTATTTCACGGCTAAGCAATTAAAGAACCTGATAAAAGTAAATTTGTCTTTGTTGTTATTCCAAGAAATAATTAAAGACAGATTATTCTATTTCCAAAAATAGAATATATCAAAGATAGACAGTATTGTCTTATCTCTCTCGATAGAATTCAAATTCAGCATTCTTGCAGAATACAGAAAGACAACAACAAGGATAGAAAAAGAAAGAAGAAGAACATTCAATCTACTATTCTCAGTATTCTTCTTCTTCCTCAAGCAGCACTCATCTTTTCCCTGAGAACATCATCTTCAAGAACCATCTCTCAGATATCTGCTGCAAGTTCAAGTCTTCTACAAGAGCAATAAGGAATCTGAAAAACCTGTTCTTCCAGATCAATCTGCTACAGAAGATTTGTGTCTTCAAGAGAAAGCTTCTCCATCATCTGTCAACTCTTCCATTAGACAGGGGGAGCTTTACAACAAGTCCACTAGAGTCTTCTCTCAGCATCTTGATAGAGAAGAACACTATAAACATTTTCTCACCTCTACTGTACAGGGTTAATACTCCCTTCAAAAGTGTACCTCCTTGGTGGCAAGACACCTGATCAAAAAATCTAGTTGGTTTTGAGCACCTGATCAAAAGCTCTGTGGTGTGTAAACACCTGATCAAAATCACCTTGGTGTTAGGGCACCTGATCAACCCTACTAGTGGACTCCTACCAAGGGTGGTAGAAGAGTGGACTACCCAGATTTATTGGGGAACCGCTATAAATTCCTTGTGTCTTCTGTGTGTGTTTATTTCCTTGCGCTGTGCTGTGTGCCTTTATTTATTCTGTTTTTCTGTTTATATATATATCTCACTCTGCCTTCACATATATATAACACTATTTTGATTCTACTATAAAACTAAGGAAAAGTTTTAATACTCTATTCACCCCCCCCCCCCCCCCCCCCCCCCCCCCCTCTAGAGTAACTTAAGATCTAACCTCCACTTTCAATTGGTATCAGAGGCTGTTGATTCTTTACAGGCTAACACCTGAATCACAAAGATCAATTAGATCTTGAATTAATTTAGAGTTTTTTATTTATCTATTTTTTGTTAAAAACTCATGGCACAGAACAAGGAGTACTCAAGCACAAGACCTCCAATGTGCAATTTTAGCATGTTTGCACTTTGGACAGCAAGGATTAGACTTTATATGAACTCTATTGATGAAGAGATTTTCAATGTTATTCTGACAGGGCCTCCAGCACCTACAGCAGCAGCAGGCACTGGAACCACAACAGACAACACTGTTGTCCCACCTCCTGAGTGGACTGAAGCTCAGAAAAAGCAGAGAAGTGCAGATGCTAAAGCCATGAACATACTGGCTCAAACTATGTCTGATGACATATTTCAAAAAGTGGTTGAATGTACTTCAGCTAGAGAAATTTGGATTTCATTAAATAATATGGTTGCAGGTTCTGCAGATGAGAGAAAAGACAGAAGATCACACTTGATCTCTCTGTATGAAAACTTCAAGAAAGGAGACACAGAGACAGTGGCTGACATGTATAACAGACTCAGTCTCATAATCAATGAGATGAAGACTTTGGACAAAGTGATATCTATCACTGAAGTAAATGATAAGATTCTAATGTGCTTCCCCAGCACATAGGATTCTAGAATCTGGCCAATCGGGGAAGCCAGAAGTCTAAATGAGATTACCCCTGAAGCTTTGTTGGGCAAACTCAAATCTTATAAGCAGCTCATCAAGTCCAGGGAAGCTGAATCATCCACTATATCTCCAACAACAAAGAAAGAAAAGAGCATAGCTTTCAAAACAGATGATGGAGAAGAAAAGACTCCAAAGGATGAGGAGTTCATGGGTCTCATATCCAAAAGTTTTACAAACTGGCTAAGAAGAAACTCAGAGAGAAAGAGTCCAGAACAAGAGAAAAGCAAAGGTGTGACAAATCAACACCTAAAGAGGTTATTTTTTTTGGATGCAGGAAACCTGGACACTACTTGACAGAATGTCCAGAAAATCAAAAGAAAAAGAAGAAAAAGGATAATGAAGAAAAGAGAAGCTCCAGCAAATCTTCCTCCCACAAGCACAAAAAGAAGGGAAGAGGATTTGTAGCAGAATCCTGGAGTGAAACTGAATCTGAATCATCATCAAGTTCATCTGATGATGATGAAGAGAAATCAAATGAAAGTGACAAATGTCTGATAGCAATATATGACTCAGGCAGTGAGTCAGAAGATGTCTTCTTATCCAGCTCCAGTGATGATGAAGAAGAAAGAACATTCTGCATGATGGCTATCAATACCTCAGGACATAATTCTGATAAGGAAAAATCAGAATCTGAAGCAGAAGATGATGAAGATCAGGTATTATCTAACTTTGATTTTACTTCAATTGAATTCAAGGCTGAATTCAAAGTTCTTTGCCTAGACTTAATTAAATCTGAGAAGGAAATAATCTCACTCAGAAATAAGCTAGCTGAAATGAATAATATAAGTGAAGAAAATAAAAATCTTAAGAAAGATTTGGCTGCCTCCAGGGAACAGATTGTTCTCATTGAGAACAAGTTGTCTGAATCCAAGAAGTTTGAAGAATCCCTAAATGGGAGAAGCATCAAACTGATGGACATAACAAGCACAGTAAATGCTAGACTTAATAGCAAGCTGGGCTTGGGTGCCTCATCAAGTGAGCCACATCTGATTAAGAAAAATATATTATCTACACCCATAAAATTCATATCTGCTAAAGGCAAAGAGGCTACTGAAGCCAATAAAGTTATTTCGAGCAAGAATATTAAGAATAAAAGAATTCAGAAGAATTCGTCGAATGGAGCTCGACAAAAAGACTTCAATTTGTCGAACGGAGATCGACGAAAACTGAAAACAGATTTTCAATATAGTAATTACATGGACAACGCTCGACGAAATCATGAACATTCGTCGAACGGCAGTCGACGAATTTACCCAAATTTGTCGAACAGATATTATACAGAAAGTTCTAAGAATTCTAATTCTAAATATACTAAAAATCCTTTTACTGAATGGATTATACCTCCAAGGAGATATCATCCACAAGGCTATAAGGATCAGCCTAAAATGTCCTTTATTTCTGAATATTGTGGACAAACAAATGGACCCAAGGTAGTCTGGGTCAAAAACAACTAGTTTATTTTAATGTCTTTGCTGGTACACAGCTATTCAAGAATAAAAGAATATTGGTACTTGGATAGTGGATGCTCAAAGCATATTACAGGAAATAAGGCCAATCTAAGCAATTATAAGGCAAAGCTTGGACCCAAAGTTGTCTTTGGAGACTCCAACTGTGGATAGACAAAAGGGTATGGACAAGTCAAGGTTGGAGTTGTCACATTCAAAGAAGTATCATATGTCAAAGGTCTCAAGCACAACCTCATCAGCATAAGAAAGTTATGCGATGAAGGTTATCAGGTAACCTTTAACCCTTTCCAATGTCTTATTACCAATAATAAAAATAAAAATGTATTATCTGGTATTAGACAAGGAAATATTTATCTAGTCAATTTTAACTTTGCCAATACAGACATCTGTCTATTTAATTCAATAAGTAAGACAAATGAACTATGACATAAAAGGCTAGGACACATTAACCTTAGAACTATCTCTAAGCTTTCTAAGGACAATCTTGGCAGAGGACTGCCTTTTGGTTCATACAAGAAGGAAGGACTTTGCAGGGCTTGTCAGTTAGGTGAGCAGACTAGAAATAGTTTCAAATCTTTATCCAAGAGTGATTCACCTAGGATTTTGTATCTATTGCATTTAGATCTTTTTGGACCTACTGCTATACAGAGCTTAGGAGGGAAACATTATTCTCTAGTTATCGTAGATGACTTCTCAAGATTCACTTAGGTGTTCTTTCTTAGGAACAAGTCTGACACTTTCAAAGTTCTAACAGACTTTCTCAGGTCCATCAAGACTGAGTACTCTACTGTAGTTGCATTGATCAGAAGTAATCATGGAACTGAGTTTAAGTCTCTTCTGATGAGAGAATTCTGTGGAAAAGAAGGGATCAGGCAGTGTTTCTCTGCTCCTAGAAGCCCTCAACAGAATGTGGTAGCTGAAAGGAAAAATAGAACATTAATTGAATCAGCAACTACATTGCTTGCTGATGCTCATTTGCCACTCTCCTTTTGGGCAGAGGCAGTGAACACAACAAATTATGTGTTGAATAAAAGCTTGATACATAAACCTAAGGGTAAGACTCCCTATGAACTACTCAAGAATAAAAAGCCTAAGGATAGCTATTTTAAGATTTTTGGTTGTAAATGCTATGTGTATAACAATGATAAGAAATATCTGAGGAAGTTTGAAGCTAAGGCAGCTGAAGGCATATTCCTTGGACACTCTCTATCTAGTAAGGCATATAGAGTCTACAACAAAACTACTCTTAAAATAGAGGAGTCCATGCATGTTTCTTTTGATGAAACTAACCTATTGAATGAGGAGAGGAATACCACCTCTACCATAAATACCTTGCAGGTATCAGATCTATGTGGAGAGTTAAGTGAGCTAAATCTAGAGAAAAGAGATTCGTCACTTCCAACAACTCAAACACTTGAAGATAGTGAAGAAGAAGATCATCCAGAAGATCTTGCTGACAAGTCAATTCAAGTGACAGCTGATCAAATTCCTCAAGAAAATATCATTGCTGAACAAACTCCAACTATTGACCACATCACAGTTAGAGATCATCCAATATCACAAGTAATTGGAGATATTTTAGCAGGTGTACAAACAAGGCATCAACTACACCAAAATCAGGTGCATACTTGTTTCTTATCACAAGTTACCTCAAACCATAACAGATGCAGAACAAGATCCAAATTGGATTCTTGCAATGCAAGAGGCGCTCAACCAATTTGAAAGGAACAAGGTTTGGGATTTGGTTCCAAGATCAAAGGTCCATCTAGTTATTGGCACTAAATGGGTCAGGAACAAGCTAGAAACAAGGAAACATTGTGAGAAATAAAGCAAAACTGGTAGCCCAAGGATATTCACAGGAAGAAGGGATTGATTATGATCAAACCTTTGCTCATGTTACAAGACTTGAGGCAATCAGAATCTTTCTTGCATGTGCTGCATATAAACAGTTCAAGGTATATCAAATGGATGTGAAGAGTGCATTCTTAAATGGAGAAATTAAAGAAGAAGTCTATGTGGAACAACCACCAGGTTTCATCTCTCCAACTCAACCCTCTTTTGTATTTAAGCTTAAGAAAGCTCTTTATGGTCTCAAACAAGCTCCTAGAGCATGGTATGAGACATTAGCTAGTTTTATTTTGGAAAACAATTTCTGTAGAGGCATAGTAGATAAAAACGTATTTTTTAAGATTCATAAAAAACAAACTTTGCTAGTTCAAATATATGTAGATGACATTATTTTTGGTTCTACTGATTCAAATTTGTGCAAAAGATTTTCTAATCTAATGCAATCTAAATTTGAAATGAGTAGTATGGGTGAGTTATCATACTTCCTTGATCTTCAAGTGAAGCAAACTCTAAATGGAATTTTCATATCCCAATCTAAGTATGCTAAGGAATTAGTGAAAAGATTTGGTATGTCTGATTCTTCCACCATGAAAACACCCATGCCCTCAAATGCTGTTGTTGATAATGATGAATCAGGGAAACCTGTTGATTTAAAAGTATACAGAGCAATTGTTGGCTCACTACTTTATTTAACAGCTAGTAGACCTGACATAATGTTTGCTACCTGTATTTGTGCTAGGTTTCAAGTTAACCCCAAAGAATCTCACTTAATTTTATTAAAAAGAATTTTGAGGTATATAAAGGGTTGCCCTAATCTAGGACTTTGGTATCCAACAACATCTGAATTTGAATTAACTGGATTCTCAGATTCAGATTATGCTGGATGCAGAGTAGATAGGAAAAGCACATTAGGAACTTGTCAGTTTCTTGGTGATAAGATTGTGTCTTGGTTTTGTAAAAAGCAGACATCTGTTTTTACATAAACAGCTGAAGCTGAATACATGGCTGCTGGCAGTTGCTGCTCACAGATGTTGGGGATACAAAATCAACTTCTAGACTATGATGTCAACTTAAATAATTCAACTATATTTTGTGACATACAAGTGCAATATATATAGCACAAAATCCAGTTCTCCATAGTAGGACTAAACACATAGAAATTAGGCACCACTTCCTTAGGGATAATGTGGATAAAAATAAAATTTGCCTACAATTTATTTCTACTGATTTACAAAGAGCTGACATTTTCACCAAGCCCTTGGATGAAAAGAAGCATATCTTCTTTATAAATCAAATAGGAATGATAGATGGAGATTCAATCTGTTAAAAATTAAAATTTCTATTTATCCCCTCAATTCGTCGAACGGATGACGACGAATTTGAATCATTTGTCGAACGACGGTCGACAAAACCTTCTAACTTCAGAATCAATAAAGAAAATTTCACCTGTCGAACAGTGGTCGATGAAAAGGATATTTTTGTCGAATGCTGTCTGACGGAGACCTAAAGTCTTTTCGACTTCTGCTTTTATTAGTTTTTTGCCGAACCCCGCTCCTCAAATGCGCCCCCCTTCTCCGGTCTATATAATTTTTTTTACTTCTTAATAGATTGCGCCTACAAAAATTGTTTCCCTCCAGTTCCCCTCTGCACTTGATCTTTTTCTCTTGCAGGTACTAATGGCGATTTCTCAAGCCGTGCTCTACTCGATGAAGTTCGATGCTGGGTTTGACATCGACATTGAATCTTTCGCACAATCCGACCAAGTATTCAAAGATATTCTTCAACTCTTTGAAGAGCAACAGTTGAAGAAAGTAATGAGCATGAGGATAAAGTTGCACACAGCAGAAATTAAAGAATGGTGTTTCACGGCTAAGCCAGATGATGAAAGTCTAACAAGAACCATCTCAAGACATCAGGTTTCTATTACCCCTACCATTCTATCTGAGGTTTTTGGTTTTGTGAATGGTGATGATGAGTTAGAGCTAAGCTATGTTGAAAATGGTGAACCGTTGATTAAAATGGGTAATTCTACTGGAAACCCTAATCATCTGCTTAAGAAAAACTTATCTTTGGAATATAAGTTTCTTTCTGATATTGTTGGAAAAGTGTTGTTAGGGAAAACAACAGGTCATGATTATATTAATAGGTACCAATTTATGTTGATGGTGGCCTTAATGGAAAAGAAGAAAGTAAACTGGGGATCAATTCTCTTTGGATTGATTAAGAAGAAAATTTCAAAGGAAAATGTCTGTTTTGGAAGAATTATAGGAATTGTATTGCAGGAAAGGCACCAAGACCTTCTGGTCTCTCTCAAGGTAACTATAAATGCTAGCAAGAAGCTGACCTCAGCTCTCTTTGCTAAATGGGACAGGGTGTTTACCAAGAAGAACCCAGGAGCAGTTACACAAAAGAAAACTTCTGAAGGCACAAGGACTGATCCAGTCACTCCTCAACCCTTCTAGAAGCTCCTTCTCCTCCTCCTCTTTTTTCTTCTCCTCCTCTCCCATCTCCACCTCAGAATATTTCTCCTGCACAAACTCCACCTCCAAATTATCCCACACCCATTGATGACACTCCACCCCCTTCTTTCAACCTTCTACCTCCTCCTTCTCCACCTCCATCTCCAATTCATGATAACCATCAGTCACCCATCCATCAATCTTGCCCTATTCATTTTGACATCCCTCAACAACATGCAAATGTAGCAGACATCTTTGCACCAACTTCCATTCCATCCACTTCTCAATCATCTTCATCTCATCCACCTGAAATGTTATTTCTACACTTCCACACTGTTGCAGATCAAATTCTTGATTATATTCTTCCCAAGATAGATCAAATCCTGGATGCAAAACTTGCTCCAGTTCATCATATTCTTTCTAATCTTGACTCCACCTTGGATGCAAGAATTGCTCCAATTCTTACTACAATTTTTGAACTATCTTCCAAAATATCTTCCATTCCTTCCTCCTTTTCTGTCCCTTCTTCTAGGGGCCTAGATTCAGGTTCCCCTGAAGCTAGGCAGGGTGAGATGCCTTATGAAGAAGCTCCAGAAGCTCCTGTTTAAGAGGCCTTAGTTTTTGTTGAAGATACATCTCCAATTTCTGAGGATACAGTTGTTCAAATTTCTGATTTAGATATGTTTGATTTGGTTGAAGCATCTGCAATACCAGTCATCGAAGAGATAAATAATATCTACATTCATCCCTCTTTAGATATTACTCATTTGCTGTCTAAGTTCAATCCCATTTACTCAGTTCTGCCAAAACATCATGATTATTCTAGAGCAATTGTTCCATACACTGCTCCCATTGATAAAGTTTTGCTGAAAGAGATTATCAGTAGTTTTAAAGCTCAAATTGCAGATCAAATTCAAAGTCATCCAAATGAATCAGTTGAAATTTCAGAAGAAATTATCAATAGTTTTGATTTCCCAACTTTTGTTGTTGATGAATCACCAATCCCAGATTTTGATGAAATTTGGAGAGCAGAAGATGAAGATTTTGAAGTTGAAGAGCAAAAGATCAAAGCTCTTAAAATGGTCAATGAATTATATGATGATCCAATTCCTTCTTCTGATTCTGATGAAGAAGACAATGATAGTGATTCTGATGATACATTATCAAGGAAGAGAAAGAAAAGAAAGGCAAAGCCTTTGGCTGTCCCCAAACCCCCTAACCCAGATAGTGATATTCCCTATTACATTCTTCATAATATCACTCTTGACAAAGATACCCCTCACTGGATGAAGTTCTCCAGAAATGAAATGAAGAGGAGAAAGAAATTCAAGAAAACTGGTTATTATTCTGATAAGCCAGTTAAGTTTAATCCCCCTCCCACTCCTCCTCCAGCAGGATCAGCAGGCTCAGCAAGACCTTTTTCTTCCTCTCAAAAGTTCACTACTCAGCAATCAAGTAAACTAGCTAACACAAGTCGTTATCAGAGCTCCTGGTCTTCAGGATTTTCTTTAACCCCTTCCAAGAATGTTTCCACAGTATATAAGCATACAATATCTGATGGATCCTTGCACAGGAAAATAAACATTCCTTTTGAAAAACCTTCATTGCATGCTATCGATTCTGATGATAGGCCTTTGTCCCCAGAGAATACAGAAGTTGATGAAATAGCACAGATGGCTAGGTTCAAGGAAACAATTGCCTCAGCACAGATTAACAAGGCAAAAGCTGAAGGAAAAGACTATTCTCAGTTCTCAACCATGTCAGAGTACAGAAGAAAGGAGTTTGATAAGTATAAATCAAAGAACTTTTTCAATGCTGAAGAATTCCTGATGCAGTACCCAGAAGCAGTTGTTGTTCAAGGTAGAGCTCAGACTATTATTGGAGCTCAGGATCTCTATATAAGCAAGAAAGAATCTGAAGATCCTGACAGGAAAATCATCTTCAAACCTTCATCAACAAAGAAGTGAAAAAGGTTCAGACTTATTTATTCTGTTCTTGTTTAAACATTTTGTTGTAATGATTATGAACTCAGAGCACTATTTTTATTCTATCTGTTGAAATGAATTTTCATTCTGTCAGATATACCTTTTTATGCTCTGCTGTTTATTTTTTTATTTATTTGATTGATTGTCAAATAGTATCCTAACCCAAATAAGGGGAGATTGTTGGAACAACCCTATTACTGATTTGGGCTAGGATCACTATGTTTTAACTAAGGATCAAGTTGACCCCCTTTGTATAGTTTAAGGGTCAAATCTTTAGGCTGTTAGAGTGGCTAGAACTTAAGGAAAATTTAAGTTCACAGCGTTCGACAAATGGCGAGTTGCGTTCGATGAATGTCTAACATCGTTCGACAAATTGTTCTCAGCAGACTGAAGTATTATAACCAGTTTCAGCGCTCAACATTCTATAAGCAGCGTTCGACAAATGGCAAGCAGTGTTCGACGAATTCCAGCCAGTGCTCGAAAAATTCTGTATTAAAGCTCAGTTCGACAAATATATGTCCAGATTATTTATATCAGTTATTTGTCAACACTCTGAACACGGATCGATGACTCCAACGGTTATATTCAATGCATTTTGGACGTATTCAAGACAGGCATGTAAGGATATTATTTTCTTTAAATATATTCCTTATTTCCTTTGTTCCAAGATAAGGATAGCCATTGACAATTAATGCAAAGGAGTATTTCACGGCTAAGGAATTAAAGGACCTGACAATAGTCGTTTTGTCTTTGTTGTTATTCCAAGAAAGAATTAAAGACAGATAATTCTATTTCCAAAAATAGAATATATCAAAGACAGACAGTATTGTCTTATCTCTCTCGATAGAATTCAAATTCAGCATTCTTGCAGAATATAGAAAGACAAGAACAAGGATAGAAAAAGAAAGAAGAAGAACATTCAGTCTACTATTCTTAGTCTTCTTCTTCTTCCTCGAGCAGCACTCATCTTTTCCCTGAGAACATCATCTTCAAGAACCATCTCTCAGATATCTGCTGCAAGTTCAAGTCTTCTTCAAGAGCAACAAGGAATTTGAAGAACCTATTCTTCCAGATCAATCTGCTATAGAAGATTTGTGTGTTCAAGTGAAAGCTTCTCCATCATCTGCCAACTCTTCCATTAGACAGGGGGAGCTTTACAAAATGTCCACTAGAGTCTTCTCTCAACATCTTGACAGAGAAGAACACTATAAACCTTTTCTCACCTCTACTGTACAGGGTTAATACTCCCTTCAAAAGTGTACCTCCTTGGTGGCAAGACACCTGATCAAAAAATCTAGTTGGTTTTGAGCACCTGATCAAAAGCTCTATGGTGTGTGGACACCTGATCAAAATCACCTTGGTGTTAGGGCACCTGATCAACCGTCCTAGTGGACTCCTACCAAGGGTGGTAGAAGAGTGGACTACCCAGATTTATTGGGGAACCACTATAAATCCTTGTGTCTTCTGTGTGTGTTTATTTCTTTGTGCTGTGTTGTGTGCCTTTATTTATTCTGTTTTTCTGTTTGTATATATATCTCACTCTGCCTACACATATATATACATATAACACTATTTTGGTTCTACTATAAAACTAAAGAAAAGTTTTAATACTTTATTCACCCTCCCCCCCCCCCCCCCCCTCTAGAGTAACTTAAGATCTAACCTTCACTTTCAAATAGGTTGGGAGGTGAACCTCCGACCCAACTCTCAAAAAACCCAGTACAGATGACAGGATGATGTCTCGGGATAATATTTCATCCAACTTAGTCCGAGCCTCTACACTAACGACCGAGATCAGCCCCCCCCCCCCCCCCCCCTTGCATCTTGGTCGACGATCCCTCAAACGCACTTCTCATCTGTTTGGAGATGTTGTCCAGAGAGAGTCTGGAGTCATACTCCAACCTGACGAGAGGTAGATCAATTTTATTCATTTCAAAGGATGATAACAACTTCACGCAATTAAAGGTTCGATAAATTCTTGCTCTAGCATTAGAGTTAAATTCAATATTCTTCAACAGCGAGAGTCGGTAGTTTTCACTCATCTTTGATTATTGAGTGACTTGATGAGGAATCTCAAGAAATGAAGTTGATAATCCTGTGGTATCCTGTCACAATCTCCAAAAAAGTCTAAGGATCATGCTTCATGTTTGGATCATCCTAGTAAGACCATACCATTACAAGATAGGCCGAGATCAGCTCCCCTTGTATATTGGCCTAGTAGCTCCCCTGAGAACATCTCCCTTCCTTGGTGTTCTTCAAAGTTATGAAAAAGGCCAGGGATCATGCCTCATGTTTGGAGCATCCTAGTAAGACCGTACCTCTGCATGGTAGACCGGGATCTGCTCCCTACTTGTATGTGGGCCTAGTTCACCACCCCCCGGAGAGCCTCTCTCTACCTTGATGTGCTTCAAACTTATGAAAAAGGCCAGGGACCATTCCTCGTGTTGGGAAAAACCCCTTTTGATTTAACTTAACAAATTAACTATATGTGATTTTACTCTCTAGGTTTATTACCCATGTTGTATAGTAAGGTTAATTTGGTCATAGAAGTCTTAGGAAGTCAGATGAGTCAAAGTCATGAGAAAGGCAAACTGAAAACATAATGAAAATTATCTAGAGTAATTATGTGTCGACTAGTAGTCAACACAACGTCAACTGAAAGTCGACGTTACTCCGACTGAATATCAACACAACTTTAGAAATCAAGTCGACGCACCACTCAAGTTGAAGTCGATGCAACATCAAATGGTATTCGACTCACAAGTTAGAATTTGAAGTCTACATTCTTTATCTCAACGGATACATCGATAATGAATCGACGCAACATCGATAACAAAGTTCAATTCAAAGCTGGGGAAGATTTTGAAGTTGTTTCTACTAGAATTCAATGGTACATCGATAGGAAGACAAGTTATTCGAA
Organism: Dactylorhiza incarnata; assembly: GCA_033032865.1. NCBI lineage: Eukaryota > Viridiplantae > Streptophyta > Magnoliopsida > Asparagales > Orchidaceae > Dactylorhiza > Dactylorhiza incarnata. The sequence continues at coordinate 14,196,584 of JAWHQI010000015.1, forward strand.
ACAACGTCGAATACAGTTAAAGAATTGAAAACTTCCTCGAATAGATTGTGATGTTTATTCATAAGGAATATATGGAAGATATTTGAAATATAACGGGTTGCACATGTACAAAAAGAGAAAGAATGATTCCATAGATTCAAATGTGATGAAATTGGAAGGTTATTGACGTTTTGTTAGCTTAGATAGAAAGAGAACAATAATTCTCTCTGGACAATCCAATTGGAAAAGGATCAGAAAGGGAAAGTCATTCAATTCCAATTCAAATGAATCGACAGAAGAATTATTACATATTCCTGGAAGGAGTATAACAAATATAATCACTGATCTCTCTCTTCCTTCTTCAACACTTTACCTGACAGATCTGCACATAGCATTCTCTTTCTACAAGCTGCAGAAAGCTTCTTCTTCCTCCATCTCTGAACGAATCTACAATGGATACAGAGATCAAGACTGGATCAGTGCATATACTCCTTGCATCTTCTTCTAAGCAAGGATTCATCCTCTGATAAAAGATCCAGAACAATTAGTGCATAAAATCCTTAGTGATTGCTGAAAGAGTATTCAAATAAGAAGATTAGACTTCATCTTCTTCTTCTTCTTCTGATTAGTCTATTTCTCATTTATGTAAATTGAGTAAAGTATTTTAAGAATTCCTCTTCAAAGGATTCAATTTGGTTTATGATCTCCTTATCAAAAGATCAGGTTTGGTTCTAAGAGTCTCCTTATCAAAAGACTCACTCCCTGGTTCTAAGAGTCTCCTTATCAAAAGACTCAGTGGTTCTAAGAGTCTCCTTATCAAAAGACTCAGTGGTTCTATGAGTCTCCTTATCAAAAGATTCAGGCACTATGATAGTGTATTCCTACCAAGGTGGTAGATGAGTGGAGTACCTAGATTTTGGAAAGCCACTATAGCTTTTGTGTATTCTGTGTTTGTGAATTTTCTCTGCTGGTCTCTTGATTATTTCTATTATTCTATGATATTATTAATTCTGGTTGGAATTTTGGATGCCTAGTAATTAAGATTAATTCTCTGTGCACTTCTTAGTAAAAGTTTTTTTAATCTCTATTCACCCCCTCTAAAGAATTCTCAGGGGAGTTACTGTGCACTTTCAATTGGTATCATAGGGAGGTTGATCAAAAAATGTTTTACACCTTGATCAAAAGATCCTCTCACTCATATTTTTATATTTCAAAAGTAATTTAAGAAAACGAGTTCTAAGGACTATGCATCTACTAGACCACAGTGTGTAATCTAAACAAGTTTACACTCTAGAAGGCCAGAATAAAAATATTCATGAATTCTATTGATGAGTATATCTTTAGTGTTGTGTTGATAAGTCCTCCAATGCGTTACAGAAAAGTTGTTAATGGGACTTCAACACAAGAATTGGTTCCCATATCTGAGTGGACTGAAGCTGAGAAGAAAGTTAAAGCCTGTTATGCTAAGGATATTAATATATTAATATCAACTATGTCAGATGACATATTCAAGAAAGTGGTTGAATGCTAATCTACAAAAGAAATCTAGGATTCACTATCCAGATTAGTTGAAGGAAGTTCTGACAAAAGGAAGGATAGGAAGTCCCTTCTCATATCCCAATATGTGAACTTTGAGAGGAAGTCTGAAGAAAATGTTACTGAAATGTATGAAAGTTTCAACATCAAAATCAATGAGCTCAAAGGACTTGACAAGGGGATCTCATTAACTGAGATAAATGACAAGTTGCTCATGTGCTTTCGAAGCACTTGGGACTCAAGGATCTGGTCCATTAGAGAGTCTAGATGACATACGGAGATCTCTACAGATGCCCTACTAGGCAAGCTTAAGTCCTATGAGTTGCTGATAAAAAGTAGAGCTGAGACAGAAGCAAAGGAGAAATTTCAACTCCTAAAGAAAATACTATTGCATTAAATACAGCTGAAGAAGAGCCTTCAACCTCTGAAGAAGATATGTTTAATCTCTTGGCCAGAAGGTTTATAAGGTGGGTCAAAACTGATGAGTCAAGAAGGAAGGACAGGAGTTAAAGTAAGCCCCGGTTTGATAAGACTCCCAAATAAGAGGTCATATGCTTTGCCTGCAGAAAGTCAGGGCACATTGCTCCTGAATGTCTTGAAGAGCAAAAGGACAAAATCAGTAAGAAGGAGTACAAGAAGTAGTCCTTCAGTAAGAAGGACATGAAGAAAGGAAGAGGTTTCATAGCTGAAATATGGAGTGACTCAGAATCTTAGTCAAGTTCCTCATCTGAAAGTGAGGAAGAAGTTACTGCTGAAAAAGTCTGCCTGATGGCTTTGGAAGATTCCTATGAGGAAGATCAAGTATCTCACTTTGATGATTTTGGTTTCTCTTCAGATGAATTCAAAAAAATTAAAGAACTTTGCAATGATCATTTAAAAGCTCAAAAAGAAATTAAAACACTCAGAAAATAATTAGAAGATCTTAAGGAAGAAGATGAATATTCTGAAGATTATGAATTAAGGGGTATGGTATATAAGAAGGAAAAAGAAATAGATAAATTTACTACTAAAAATTTAACATTAAAGGAGGAGGTTACAAAGGTAAAGGCCATTGAAAATTCACTCAATGCGAGGAGTCAAAAGCTAAAAGAAATCTCAAAGAATCTCTTTAGAAGATTCAAATATCTTGGATTAGGAGCAGATCCATCAATCAGTAATGAATCTTCCAGCAAATCTGTATGGGGGAATCCAGTCATATTTGTTAGATCTTGTGAGAATAAAGTAAATAAAAATAATGAAATTTGTGAAGAATTACATGATCACCCTTATAAAGTTACAGTTTTCAATTGGGTAAACATTAATTAAAAACAATGAATATTAGGCAAAAATCCTTTAGAAAAATCCATAATCAATAATCAATTTTTGAACAAAAGGTACTATGCATCGAATAGACATCGACGCAAATTTGAAGTTACATAAAATCCAATTTGACGGAATTCTGCAAATTCTCTGACATCAATTTGTAAGTTTTAAGGTGCATTGAATTATCCTCGACACAACCAACAACCTACATTGATTGTATATCTACACAACACTGTAGGCACGTCAAATTCCTTTTGATACAACCCTATAGATGCATCAACTTCTACTCGACGTATGTTTCCAGAAAACTTTTCAAGAAATTTCAATTCTAAAATCTCTCCCGCAAACTCACTCTTTAATTCTAAATTTTATTATTGCTATAAAATTAGATACAATGCTATGACTTATTAGTTTAGCAGACTACCACTCTACCATCCTAAGGGGTATCATGAAAGTCAAGCTTACACATTCATTTCACCATTTTAAGGTAGAACTAATGGGCCCAAGGAAATTTGGGTTCCTACTGATGATTGAGTTATATGTGCAGGATGAATAACATAGGACAGCCCAACTAAAAGAAGGGTAATGTAGATATAATGGACTTTAATTTTAGTTAAAGAAGTTACATGTGCAGGATGTACCTTTTGTTGGAACATGCGTTCTTCATCTCTTTAGTTTGACAATATCAAATCTCATACTGTATTTGATCATACATGTCTTGGGTATAGTGTGCAGGTTTACATGTGTGAAGACGTCGAGAACTCTACTCTTTCTGACATACCGTTGGGCGCTAGACCTACCGACGGTGCTAGCCATATTGACAGGACTTTTTATCGACGTGATGGTAAATATCAATGTGAAGACTTATCTCGTTGAGATATTATTATCGAGAAGACTACAAGCGTGCGCAAACTTACCGGGGATGCTAGCTATGTTGACGAGGAGACCAACATCGACTTGAAGGATGTGTCGACTTTAGACCATGGCGTCGAGACAAATGTGTCAAAATAATATTGATGTGAATGCTACGGTGGGTGCTAGCAAACCGCTGCATGCTAGCTCTATCGACGAGAAGATTACGTCGACTTGATGCTCTGCTATCTTCGAGAAGTATTCGACGTGACTACTACCATAAAGCACTAAGCCTACCGCGCCGCGCTATCCAAAGGCAGCAAGAGAATGTTCTCTGATACCTTCCAGATTTGGTGCTAGACAACTGGTGAAAGCGCATAAAGATGCTAACGCATTTTCTGTGATGTTCCCTAAGCTAACAGCAAGCGGTAGGGTTACCTCCAAGAGCTAACTACAGGAAGCACAATCCTGTTGTTAATTATTTAAAACTCCAATAATTGATTGAAACCCTTATTCACCACCCTCTAAGGGCACCAGTAGATCCAAGAAGTGGTACCAAAGCGTAGGTTATTCCAAAATGGTCTTACAACTGGGAATAATGGCACTTCTTGATCTGGCATCTACGAGTGGGCATGAAACTATTTATATTGAAAATACAATAGCACCACCCTTGTTTATATGTGTGAACTATCTGTGGTGGAAAGCTCTAATGAAAAGATTCTGTATATCTCAAGATATAAGTGCTTGGAATATAACGAGTATAAAATCACCAAGCTCACTAAATAGGGATGAATGCTATAGTAATTCCAAAGCCATGAATAGTCTGTTCTGCGGGCTTGGTCAAGAAATTTTCAAATTAATTTATACTCTACCTACTGCATATGAAATTTGGAAATTTCTTGAGAATGCCTATGGTCTACCTTCTACAAATAGCAAAGTCAAACCATTCTTATGGATCCAAGCGAAGTACTAGATAAAGAAAGTTGCTTGAAGGAAGACTATGATAACACATCTAGCGGAAGGGAAGATGTGCAACTAGTGTTGGAAGAGGACCACCAAGAAGATGTTAAAGGAACATTATGTTCAACTCTTGCCTCTTCCGAAACCAATGTAAGTAATACTTCCCTCCCGTCTACATCATCTGCATATACAATATGTGCGCTAGAATCTGCTAAACGTAGAATTAAGAAATTAACTCATATTAATTCAAATCTTCGTTTAGAAAATAAAAAGTTAAAAGCATTACTTAGTATAGAATCAAAATTGGATGTGTCTTATTGATGCGTGTTCGGTAAGTGCACCGGTCGTCGTCAAGTAATAATTATGGGAATAGTTTCCCCGAATGTCGATCTCTTGAGAAATGCAGGATATGGTGAATGAATTGCGTTGTGAGTCAATTGTTACACGAGCGAAGAAAGTAAGAACAAAGGGCGTTGTGATTGGTGTCCTAAGATATTGCAGAAATAAGAGAAATGCGGATCGAAAGCACCACTTTGTAGAGTGGGGGTGAGTGCAGCGGCTGCGATGCCGCGCTTCGGTAAGTGCGAGAAATGACCACAGAGCGGGGTTTTGCGAGGATCATATTCACCTCTTCGCCAACATCACCACTAGCAATTGCTAGATGGCTTCACACGCAAGCAACTCAGAATATCACAACGAAATGCAACGCAATTCTCACAACCATATCATCATTGCACATGAACATCAAACAAAGGATCTATAACATTAATCTAACAAGAGTTCATTACAACAACACTAAAAGAAGCACAAGCTCAAGGTTTAGAAAGGACCCAACAGAAGATGTCACCGTATCCTGGGTTCTTGGCCGGAATGAGGGGTTGTCGGGCTCTCTTCGGGCTCGGCCCTCAGATGGTGTGCGGACTCGAAGGAGGCTGTCACTTCTCCAGCGATCTACAACACTTCTATGGTCTCCAAGATGAAGAATGCTTGAACTCGTGGTGGAGAAAGCTTGCAAACGATCCCGGATGGAAGTATGGTGGAGGAGATCACCGGATGTGGTCTCCTATGGTGGAAAGGGTGGAAATGGCGGGCTTTTTTGGCTTTTCCTGCGAGGGGAATCGTCCTCCCCGACTGCAGCTGATTCCCTGCCTTAAATACTAAATAGTCAGATTTTTGGTCACGCACGTGCGAATGCACGACCGTGCGCTGCCCGTGCATTATTTACGATAAAAATAGACTTGAGGAAGAAGCAGCCGCGCCCGTGTGTTTTACTCACGCACGGGCAAATCCGCCCGTGCGTAAAAACGCACGGACAAACTCAGAATGGCTAAAATCAAGGCTAAATAGGGTGATCGTGTGATTCCTTCGCGCACGGACGAATCTGCCCGTGCGTAAAATGCACGATCAAATTCAGATCACCGGTTTTCTCCCCAGATGAAAGCGCATGACCGCAGTCATCCGTCCATCAAGAGAATGCACGACCGTGCGATGTACACATTTATGAATTCTGGGCAAAAAGGAGATGATCCAACCACCTGCAAGCATAGCAATCTAGCTGGGAATACACCTCCAGCACCAATCAAACAAAGAAAAAGAATTGGGTAGCACCATGTGCTTACCTCCAATAACATGGAGCGCAAACGTACACCAAAACGGGCCTAAGAGTGCACTTAGCATGGAATAACGAATATGAATAAAAACATCCCTAAAGTGTAGTGCATAGACTAGATAATCCGCCCAGATGAGCCCATAAATGTGTATATAAATGGTACTCATCACACCCCTAGACTTAACCATTTGCACGTCTCGGGCAAACTACTCACCTCTCCCGTCGGAACAATTGGGTGTTAGAGTGAGTTTGAGCGGTAGAGACCCATGCGAAGTCACATGCTCACGTGCGTAGAAATACATTAGAATAGAATTTAACTCAAGATTATATTTAACTATTTCTAGAATAGTAATTCGAAATCTAGTTTACTCGGATGGTGAATCCCGGTGAATCTTTCGGTCACACACAAGGGAAAATAGCGTGGCTAATGAGTATAGTATTACTCGAATCAAAGCTCGGGACAATCTCCTAAGAAATCCATCAAAGTCGGTGTCCATAGGCTTGCACGTTCGCACTCTCTCTACTGCATGAGATGACTCATATCTGAAATCAATAGGACTTATAGGTTAGGACTTGGCTTAGGTTGATTTCAGGTTAGATAAGTAGAAGAACGATGGACATCGCACGCAACATAGCCTGAATACTCAAGAGTGTAAAATCACCAAAACAATAAGTTAAAGAACTACACAACACCCCCAGACTACTACTGGACACTAGGTGTGTGCTAAGCCGATCATACATTGTTTTTGTCGAGAGAATGTATTTGAAAGTTCTTTTTGCACAATTTTTTTTCTTCTTCTTTTTTTCATTTATTTTGTCTTCTTGACAGTATATCTTTTGTAGGCACAATATAAACTTCTCCTTTAGCTTTTTCAACGCTACCATACAACTCAGAGATAACAACAAATGAAATATACATATATTTCTTTCAACTCATTTGTTGGTGCGAAAATAGGTTTGGCCATATGGCTTTGGTGAAATTTAAGTGGAGCTAAACAAGGAGGAAAGGTCAGCTCAAGTGGGCTTGCAAAGGTGATTAAAATGGTTAGGATTTCAAAAGCACAAACGGATCAAGAGACGGCTTATATCACGCCTTATAATGAGCTATTCAACCCAATCATTTCAAGAGTCGCCTAGTGCAAGTTCTAGCCACCGAGAAAGGTTATCCTTCCTTCTGACCCTAGTAATAAGCTACTAATCCAGCTACACTCGACCCTATGCTACCGTTGGATTCACCGAATTCACCGCTAGAGTAAAATAAATTGCAGCTACTATAATAGAAATAATTAAATTATAACATTGAATTTTATTCTATTCTAACTGAATTTCTAGGCGTGACGGGAGCACTAGACTAGAGCACTACTCGAGTCAACATTTTTCTCCACCCTTCACTCCTACACTAGCAATCCAATTCTTACGAGCGGGGAACCTCGCAGCAATACCCAATAAGCGTGTGTGATCAAGTACACGTGAACTAGGTGCAAGTGTATGCAATGTGTACAACAAAATTAAAAATCCTAACTCAGCACATTCTAACATGCTATGAAAATTGCGTGCACATGCATAACCGATCTCTCCCCCAGACTTGATTAACACCAAATAAAATAGAGATTTCATGAATAAAGATAAAAGGGGTAGAGTGGACCTATGCTCATGAATGAGCATTCCAGAAGTGCGGTCAAATCCATCTTTAAGGTTCTCCTTCCTCTTCCTCCAAGCGAGTTCACACCTGCATTGTTAGCATAAAAACAAATGAACATAACATAATAGAGATTAAATAAGCACATGGAACCGGGTGGTTCCCATGGGTGGTCTCCCAATAAGCCCCTTTGTTTAATGTCCTTAAAGGTGGACCGAATACCTGAATTAATGTTTGATAGCAGCAGTTATGAAAAATGTTCCAAATTAAATAAAGACACAACACAGAATGGCAGATTAACGAAGCACAAAAATTAGAGCAGAAGACACAACACAACCAAAACCCGGAGACCCCGTCATGTATCAACTATATGCTGATTTATTGTGGTTCTCCCCAGCCACGCGAGATGGAAGGGAGGTGAAGGCTTTAGGGCCCAAGGAGGATGTCTCCCCCTTGCCCCTAACCTCCTCCTTCTCGCGCCGAAGGGCAGCGGAGCGTGCACCACGCAACAGTCATTCTTGTTTAAGCTTCTCCACTGTTGAAGAGCGCCAACATTGATAGACTTCAGAATTTCCCACCTTGGTGGTAGGTGGCATCACTTCCGTTGTCGCCGTGGCAACTGGATCAGCCAGTGGACCAGTTTAAATTGTTTACATTTTCCATTACGACTAAGAAAATTGTTTGTAAGGCGCATCGCTCCGCCTTCTCCCTTATCGTTCCAAACTTCAGTCTCGCTGCTTCGCCTTGCCGTCTTCTCCTCTTCTCCGCTCAATTTATCCTCTTCCTTTTTTTCATCAAACAATCTTTTGTCTCCCCTGTTTTCTGCATCACTAAATGATTCATCAATAATAAAGCGGGGAGAGTGAATTAATGTTTCAGTTGCAATCTTGGGGCAAGTAGGGGGGTGCCACCTTACCAGGTAAGATAACACACCCCTTAGAGAAATCCAAGGTGGCACCGCTCTCTTTCATGAACGGTACTCCCAAGATGGGATGGATTGATTTTCACAGGGTCCCAATACTTGAAAATCAACGACCACCACCGTCCCCTCGACTATGACTTCAACATTTCTCACTTCTCCCTCTGCCTGAATGACAGTCCCGTTAGTAAGCACTAAGGACTTCCGGTCATCTGTATTCATTTCAAGTTGCATTTTGGCAACATCCTGCAATGCAAGGACGTTGCAGGATGAACCGGAATCACACAAGGTAGTAGTTTCAACATTATTGATGGAGCATGTGATTACCAACTCAGTTGGGTCACTTACTTCCGCATCGGCGAGACTCTTCCCTTGATTGATTGGATTCTTTTCAGTGTTGCTAGGAAGGGTCCCTTGCGAACGCTCGGTCAGCACTTGAGCCAATTGGCCAAATTGCGTCTCCAAGTTTTGCATGGACGTGGTTTGGTTAGCCATATTAGAGTTGGCAGCTTCCATAAATCTCTCCATCATTTCTTATAGATTACTTTTCTTGGGGGACGGGGCGCCTTGATTATAACCCGGATGAGGCGGCCTCGGTTGACTTTCGGAGGCAAAAGCATCATTTTGCTGCTGCCCCGGTTGCCATCGTTGGCCTGCTGCATTTGGGTTCCATGAGAAATTCGGGTGATTCCTCACACCCGGATTATAAACATTGTCGTAGGGTGCCCTCCTAGCTTGATTTCCAACATAATTAACAGATTCATTTAAATTAAAATGTGAAAATTCACCTGACAGCTCGCTACCTGGGCATTCGTATACATGGTGACCACCACCTCCGCATCCTTCGCAAGTAATGCTAGTAGCGGGAGCAGCTACAGGAGGTAATGAATCCACCATACAAAGTCCCCGAGTGTTTCTCGGTGCATTTCTCCACGCAGTCCAGAAGGTGCTGTAAGCGGCAGTGTCTTGCAGAATCCTAAGAGCTTCCTCCTGCGTATGGTTCATCAAGGTCCCACCAGCAGCAGCGTCAATCATTGCTCGGTGGTTGGGCTTAATGGCGAAGTAGAAGTTTTCCACAATGTTCCATGGCTGGAGCTCGTGATTCAGGCATCTGCGAAGAAGGTCACTAAGACGCTCCCAAGCCTCTGCGAGAGTTTCTTGATCTACTTGACGGAAAGTGGCGATCTCCCGCCGAAGGCTCACGATTTTGTCTACCGGGTGGAATTTAGCGAGAAATTTGGATGCGAGAGCATCCCATGTTGCAGCAGTTCCTGGGGGAATAGTGTAGAGCCAGACCTTTGCTTTATCACACAACGAGAATGGGAACAGTCTCAACTTGATTGTATCATCAGGAATTCCTACGTAATGGAAGGTCCCGCAAATATCGGCGAACTCCGCCAAGTGAAGATGTGGGTCTTCACTAAGCATCCCAGAGAATTGAGTATTATTGCAGATGATGTTCAGGATGGCCAGTTTGATCTCAAACTAGTTGTTTATGATGTTTTGCCCGAACCCTGGATACACACATCCAGCTGTTGGAGTGGTATAATCTCTCATTGTTCGGGGTCTCAGTGTAACTGCCTCCTGCTCATCGCCCATATGATTCTGCCCCACATGGGGCACTCTAGGATTCACGTCCTCTCTATCATTGGGTGCTCTCGGTTCACCTCCGGGGTTCAGGTTTACTCCCATTGCCGCTTGTGCGGCTGCAGCATGCCTTAGTGCACGAGCAGTCCGTTCAATTTTAGGATCGAAGGGTACTACTTCCCTTCCGGCTTGTCTCTGCATGCACAAAAAGAAGACAAAGAAAAACAAAAATAAAAAACAACTGCTCCTATAACAATGGTTCACAACACAAAACATTACACGCCTGCATTCCCCGGCAACGACGCCAAAAACTTGATGCGTGTTCGGCAAGTGCACCGGTCGCAGTCAAGTAATAATTATGGGAATAGTTTCCCCGAATTTCGATCTCTTGAGTAATGCATGATATGGTGAATGAATTGCGTTGTGAGTCAATTGTTACACGAGCGAAGAAAGTAAGAACAAAGGGCGTTGTGATTGGTGTCCTAAGCTATTGCAGAAATAAGAGAAATGTGGGTTGAAAGCACCGCTTCGCGGAGTGGGGGTGAGTGCAGCGGCCGCGATGCCGCTCTTTGGTAAGCGCGGCAAATGACCACAAAGCGGGGTTTTGCGAGGGTCGTATTAACCTCTTCGCCAACATCACCACTAGCAATTGCTAGATGGCTTCACACGCAAGCAACTCAGAATACCACAATGAAAAGCAAAGCGATTCTCACAACCATAGCATCATTGCACATGAACATCAAACAAAGGATCTATAACATTAATCTAACAAGAGTTCATTACAAAAACACTAAAAGAAGCACAAGCTCAAGGTTTAGAAAGGACCCAACAGAAGATGTCACCGTATCCTGGGTTCTCGGCCGGAATGAGAGGTTGTCGGGCTCTCTCCGGGCTCGGCCCTCAGATGGTGTGCGGACTCGAAGGAGGTTGTCACTTCTCCAGCGATCTACAACACTTCTATGGTCTCCAAGATGAAGAATGCTTGAACTCGTGGTGCAGAAAGCTTGCAAACAATCCCAGATGGAAGTATGGTGGAGGAGATCACCGGATGTGGTCTCCTATGGTGGAAAGGGTGAAAATGGCGGGCTTTTCTGGCTTTTCCCGCGAGGGTAATCATCCTCCCCGACTGCAGGTGATTCCCTACCATAAATACTAAACAGTCAGATTTTTGGTCACGCACAGGCGAACGCACGACCGTGCGCTGCCTGTGCATTATTTACGATAAAAATAGACATGAGGAAGAAGCACCGCGCCCGTGTGTTTTACTCACGCACGAGCAAATCCGCCCATGTGTAAAAATGCACGGACAAACTCAGAATGTCTAAAATCAAGGCTAAACAGGGTGATCGTGCGATTCCTTCGAGCACGGGCGAATCCGCCCGTGCGTAAAATGCACGATCAAATTCAGATCACTGGATTTCTCCCCAGTTGAAAGCGCACGATTGCAGCCGTCCGTGTATCAAGAAAATGCACGACCGTGCGATATACACATTCATGAATTTTGGGCAAAAAGGAGATGATCCAACCACCTGCAAGCGCAGCAATCCAGCTGGGAATACACCTCCAGCACCAATCAAACAAAGAAAAAGGAATGGAGAGCACCATGTGCTTACCCCCAATAACATGGAGCGCAAACGCACACCAAAATGGGCCTATGAGTGCACTTAGCATGGAATAATGAATATGAATAAAAACATCCCTAAAGTGTAGTGCATAGACTAGATAATCGGCCCAGATGAGCCCATAAATTTTTATATAAATGGGACCCATCACTTATTCTCCGACGAGTTCTTTAGTGTAAAATGCCAAGCTTATAATATTTTAATTGGAAAATACAAGGCACTTGAAAAAGAGCTTGTCAAGTCAAAAGAAAATAATGAAAAGCTTTGTCTAGAAATTTTATCATTAAAACTGATTGTGCTATGTGTAAAAATTACAAAACTGAATTTAAAGAAATGAATGAGACTTTTGAAGAATTCAGAAGCGAATATAAAGATCATATCGATTCAATAGTCTCCACTTTTAAAAAATAGCACAATAGTGTATAATAAAGCTAGACAAAGTTTAAAAATTGAAAATAAAGAATTGGAAACTAGAATCATCTTACTCAAGGAAATTATAAAGAAAAACTCACAAAAGGTGAATCTACAAAAACACCTTAAGTCCAAGAGCGAGATGAATATAAATTTCCATTACATAAATAATTTGAACAAATGGAGTAGGAAAATCCAAACCCAAGTAAATGAAATTTCTAAAAAAGACTACTCCTTTTCATTTACAAAATAATACAACTCCATTGGAAAAATTAACTAAAATTAAATTTCCTAAGAATCAATTCCAAAATAAACGTGGAAATTTGAATAATAAGAACAAAATTCAATCAAAGTATGAATGGAGATCAATAATTAAAAATGATAAGGTGACTCCACATAAATGGGTCAATTCATCATTTTCTCCCTGAAAGCCAACACGTCAAGTTTGGGTTCCCAAGGGAACCACGATTCTAGGTCCCCTTTGGATACCTAAAATGATTATTCGTTCGTATCCTCGATTTGCATGAAGTAGGGAAAAAATGGAAATAATATTCTCTACTTCACGATATGCATTAAGATTCCTCTTTCTATTTTCTTGTTTTTCTCTTTGTTTATCCTTTATTTTGAGCAAGCACGCTTTTGGTCCCTTAACTTATGTTGCAAGATGATTTATAAATACTATAAACAAATTTCCTGAATTAAATTCATGTACCCAAAGCTAGATAAAAATCATCTCTACGTAAGTAACCGAAATATTTTCTATTAATCTTAAAATAAATTGTAAAGGCTAGTTATCAAGAGTGTTAATTAAAACTAAAATTAACTAGCCACAAATTTTTGAAAACTTTAACATAGATATAAGCAGGTTGTCGTCACAAAACAATTCATAATGGATAAAATAAAAACTTGAAATACATAAGAAATGTCCAACCTTTCTTATTACAATACAAAATCAAATAAAAAGTCTAGTCCTGACTGCCATCTGAGGATGTCGGTGAAATATTTAACTTCCAAATCATCTTCGTCATCATCTTCTTTAATCCTCCAACAGCCTTCTTCATCTCTTTTATCTCCCGTCCCTGTTCCTCGATCATTTTCTTACATATTTTGATGGGGCTCTCGGGGTGAACTTCCACGGTGAAGTGGAGGACGTGAAGTGGATGGGCATGCGCTAGGTGCTGATGAGATCTCCTCTACTATATATGTTGGAGGATGACTATCATTTGGAAATGCTATCCAATTGATGGTCGGATACTTATGCGCCAACACTTTCTGAATCACGTCACCCAATGGCAGTGTCTTCATTCGTTTGCGCTTAGAATATATCCGTCAAAAGTATATCTCATAATAGATAATATCAAATCAGATACACTAAATGGCATACCGCCCAAGATGTAATAAGTCACCATCGAAAGCTAGGAAGTAATTTTCTACGTATCCCCTGATTTGTATATTAGATAATGGTGTAAGACATCCTAGATGATGCGAGCATTTGGAGTGAGAGAAGTCATGGACGTGATAAGGTCCCGGTGATTCTCCTAATCATGGAGTACCTGATTTACCAAGGTCATATCCCAGAAAGTCTAGAAAGACTCCACCATGTCAAGTCGGGTGTGGGCTGGAGTCAAGTTGTACATCCTCTCCAAGTCCTCGTGCTAGATGGTCACGATAAGTGAACCAATATAGGACTGCACCCCTTCATTGAGTGATGTGAGAGCTAGATCCCAGAGATTATTGTAGAACTCACAGACCAGCACATATGAGAATGGGTCTTCGGAAGTAAAAGAAGAAAGGATTTCTACATCAGCTAGATATGTGTAGATGTGGGGTATCGATCCACATCGATCTCTATAGCCATAGCCACACTCACAGTGGCATTCTCCACTACAGAGTTTTAGTGGGTTGCAAAATGGTTTCTCTTTATAAAACTGCGTCGAGGCTGTGAACTGGAAGATGGCATGACCTGGTAAGAAAGAAGAAGAAAAATTGTTAGCGCAAAGTGGTCTAGAAGTTACCGCTGCGCGGTAATGTTGTTACTGCCACGCGGTAGTCAAACGGTCATGAACCCATCGCCTTCCTTCGAATCCATCTCAAAAACACCAGATCCAGCCATGAAATGTAAGAAATCCATGAGGTAGGGTCATTATATAACTTACATCCAAGTAATTTGAAAATCCACCATAGATCCATGAAGGAAACTGAAAATCCCCAAATTCTGACCTCTGTGAAACCTCAAATCCATAACCTATTTGCATAAATCTAACATTAATTTGGAAATCTTCCATGAAATAAACTAAAACTTCAACATAAAACTAAAAATGGGGAAGAAAAGGGGGATTTTACCTTGGAAGAGGGGTAGCACCAAGCAAAAATAGTTTGAGGGCAAGGAATTGGTATGAGGAGATGTGTGGGGATCAGATCTGGTTAAAGGTCTTTAAAGAATACTACCACGGTCTAATACCTTTACCGCCGATGGTAGCTTATCTGATGGAATATTTTCCACTATTACTGAGTAATCTAAAATGCCTAAAAATATTTCATATGTTTTGTTTCTTATGTCTGTTTGTTCTTCAGTCCATTAGTATTTTTACATTTGTTCTTGACTATAGATCCTTTAGACTTGGCTCATCGTTGCGGGGGCGTAGGGGTGTGTGCATTAGAGACACAAATTTGTAATCCACGTCTTGTCCTTAACCGGGGAGGGTTCTAGTGGGGCCTTGCGAGGCACTGGGGGAAAGAGTGTTAGGTTAGGTGGGCTCTAGTGTATGCATATGGGATTAAAACCCCAACCTACAACATGTTTGCATCTCCTCATGCCCATCCGTCACATAGTATGGGGCTATGATGTAGTCATATCTTTGATGTCTTAATCTTGAATGACATTTAGAAGCTATAACCGCCAAAAGCTAGATTTAATTCCCAAGAAATCGTGGCTCTATGAGTTACCGCGGGCGTTAGACATACCGCTGACGGTAGGTGCTTTTTCATGCTTTGCCTGATTTCTCTTCTGATTTTTCTTTATATATTTTTCCTGTACTTCTGTCTGTTCTTAGTTTCTTTCCAATTTTTTTATATCCAAAAATACATAAAAATTTGAATACCCCAAAATCACAAAAACATGTTTTCTTTTATTTTCTTTTGTTTTATTTGTATGTGTTTGTTGTTGTGTGTTTATTTTTTTTTTTGAAAAACCTTAACATAAAAAAAATTAAACTGAAGATGCTCATGCTAAAGGGGCATACATGACATGAAATTGAAACCCTATGATTACATACATTGTTTGATTTATGAGTTCTAATCCTTGTGTACATTTTATGTCCTCATCGTGATATGTCCTACTTTAAAGCTAGGCAAACCAGTGAGTGCTAAAAAAGTAGAAATGTATGTTTAACATGCCTCTAGGTATGTGTGAGGATTTAGGCTAAATAATGATATTACACATCCACATATCCTTAGAGAATGCACTCAAGTAGAAATCCAAATACATACTTGTTATAACTCGTGTTATTGTGAGTAACAATGTATGCATGACTTGATAAATTAATATCACGATACTCATTTTTGCTCTATAAGCATAGAACTATGGGTAAAATTATATTGGCAAATGGGTTGTGTATACGAGTTAAAGTGTATCTATATATGGGTAGATTTCATTTGATTATGGAACCTTGTCCAAAAGAAAGAAAATTAAAATGAGAATCTTTATAGTGCTACAAATAATGAAAATTATATACTATCAATCTTATAGACAAGGATTTCCACCAAGCACTACTCACTCCTCCTGGTAAGTCTTCATGAGCATTGTGAGGATGAGCACCTTCATTAAAAGAATCATTACTATCTTGTGCCAACCTGGAACATAAATTAGTGCCCTAGTTCTATAATTCATATTTGTGTAAGATAAACAAACATGACATGATTTATCACTTCATTACTCTTGTGTTAGCATATATAATTTCTGAGAAATAGCTTGTATTAATTTTGATTTAACTTGATGCTATTTCCATTGATGTTAGGCGTACACTTGTCATTGTTTAGTCTAAAACTTCCATGCATAAGAATTGGACTTGAACTGCATTATCTATCTCTTGCGTGTATGTACTAATACATGATTGCCATTCATGACACATACGATATTCCTTGAATTCATTTTCTAAAATAGTTTGATATTGTGTGCAAACTCATGTGTATTTAGTCTCGTGTCATGTGTCTGATTCATTTTACTTATACCAAGTTTAAAAATGCAAAACCATTTTAATTTTAAAGTGGTAATTTATCCCTGTGTGTTTTGACCCATGTCCATTGTCAATTCTCTGATTATATTTTGGTCAACCCATATTTCTATCAGGATTTACTTTCTATGTGTGCATTATTCTTCAAATCCACTGCATATCTCATATCCATATGTTAGTTTGTTCTAGACCACCCCTTTTACTAACATCAAAGGGGGAATAGAGAACGTTCATGAGCTAGTCATGTGCTAGTCATCTAGGGAAGATCACTTATAGAGAGAGTGAAAGTCTTTATTTAAGGGTAGCTAATTACCTAGAGGGGGGGGGGGGGGGGGGGGGGTGAATAGGTTATTTTAAACTCTATTTACAATTATTGATAAAATCCTAATTGAATGTGAATAATAATATGAGCTTTCAAGAAACAAACACAAACACACAGAATTTTATAGTGGTTCCCCTATCTAGGGTAATCCACTTTCCCCCTTCTCCCCTCTAGCAGTGTGATAGATAGGGCTTATATCTCCTCCAGATCTCAGACCACAAAAAGGTCTTACGGCTCAGATCTCAACAGATCTTACAGTCTCAGATCTCAACAGATCCAACAATCTCAGATCTCAACAGATCCTACAATCTCAGATCCTTGAAAGATCCTACACTCAGATCTGACAACTCAGATCCTACCTTAGCCTTTATAACAATAGGCTTACACTCAGATTCACCCCTGAATCTAACAACTCAGATCACAACTGATCCTACACCTCAGATCCTTGAAAGATCCTACACTCAGATCTAACAACTCAGATCCTACAGGAATTGAAAGAGATAGAAATATCACTTAGACACAGATACTTCAGTGTATTGAGTCTTCTTGATCTATCTGAATGATCAGACAGAAATCTTCAACAGAACAACAACAACAAAATGGTCTTCTTGAATTGCACAGGCTATGATGACTGTTCTTCTTTAGGAAGACAAATTCTTCCTCCTTGACCTTCTCTCTTCAGAAATAATATCAGCACCAGATTGCTGAATGGATTTCTTCAAGTTAGAAAAATTCTGAAAGAGGAGATTGCTTCTTCAGATTCTTCCTCTGATTTCGCCTTGAACAACGGAGAAGATAATAGCTTTGATTAGGAATGTTGAACAGTTAAATCATAGGTCATGCCTTCTATTTATAACCCGCCATCCGCGCCATCTGAGACGCTCCTTCATGTCAGTGTGATGTCAGATCCTCAATGGTCTTTAGTGGCTTCAGAATTGACGAGGAGTTGAGACATGGTCATCATCTCGACATGGCTCAGCTTGCTGTATATGTACTGTTACACAATTTTTAACTCAGAGCTTTTCAGGAAGAGGGCGTTGAGCAATGTGTATCTCTGTCGACGCTTTTTCTATAAGGTGTCGAGCGATTTGTAGAAGCTCGACACTTTCTACTTAGACTGAAACTCTGAAAGCCTCCTTCTTAGGCGACGAGCAATCCTTAGTCGTTCAACGCTCTTTATCTATAGGCGTCAAGCGATGTATAGAAGCTCGACACTTTTTAACTTTGCCTTCTCATCTAGACTCTTTTTGCTGACGTTGAGCTAACTGAAGTTGGTCGACGATTCTTATTCCACGGCGTCGAGCGATATTCCTTGGCTCGACGCTTCTTGACTTGGTCTCAGATCTTCAGTCAGCGACCTTGCCTTTTGAGACAACAGACATGGGTCGACGCTTCTGGGTCACAAGCGTTGAGCGATGTGTGGTGTCTCGACGCTTGTGAACTTAGATGAATTTCTTGAGCACCTAGCTTGACCTGAACTCCTGCACAGTGATTCTAGATAGTATATCAAATACATTGTGAGGTATATCTTTGACTTAGGAATGGACTTCTCCAAATCTAGGACATTGTGGGCAATGGTCCCAACAATCTCCCCCTATTTGAAGAAGTCATAACCTTATTCAATGATATACCCCTTTTTACAAAGATAACCAATATTTTCTACACAGGCAATCATAACATGATGAATATAACACTTTATAAAACCAGATTACCATAACATTCTAACAAAAGAAAATATCTTAAATATGATTAATAATATGAGCACAGAATCACAAATTACATGATCTACATCATAAGCAGTTCAGAATAAATCATGTAAATATAAGAAAAGATCACATCACAGGCATATATATATATATGATGAAAATAAAAGTTAGTTTGCTCTGGGAGCTGATGGCGCAAATCTCACACACCGCTATAGGCGGTAGCTCGACTGCGACACGAAACGGCAGTGTACCGATCGTTCAAGTAATATAAAACGAGGAGTAATCCCCGAGTATCGAATCTCTCAAGGAACACAGTAAGGTGGAGTTAGGTTTCGACGAAGGACTTGAGATTGAAGTCCTTAAATCGGATGGAATGCGGGGGAGTTGGGTTGGCTTTTGGAAAATAAAATAAAAGCTATCAACTACTCCTATGCAATGCCGCTATGCAATGCTTCGCTTGGCGGGATGGATACTAGGCAGGCCTTGAGCGCGCTGCGTCGAAAGGGCGAATGGACGAGTAGGCTAGCGGAATCGAACAATGCAGGCCTTGAGCGCCTGCTTCGTTAGGCGGGATGGAATGCGGGCCGCGATGCCACGCTTCGGTAGGCGGATGGACGAGAAGGCTAGCGGATCGAACTATGCAGGCCTTGAGCGCGCTGCTTCGTTAGGCGGGATGGAATACATGGGCCGCTATGCCACGCTTCGGTAGGCGGGTGGACGAGTAGGCTAACGGAATGAGGGTCGCAAGCACCTCGTCGACAAGCACGCCACTAGCAATTGCTAGTGCGGCACCGGACAACCAACAATCCACACCACAAGGCACACCTCAAAATAATAAGCAAGAATACTCAAATCACATAAACATAATCAAGTATAAATGCTAATAATCAAGCACGCTTCATCATAATGTTAGATCTAACTACATAAACATCAATAAGAGAAGAATAGAGCAAGAAATCGACCGAATCCGAAGGCTCGTTGTAGATTCACGGTTGGAATCGCCGGGTTGTCAATCCGCGTCCAAGCTCGGTCCGCAACTACGTCCGGGGTAGAGAGAGCTGTCACTACTCTCCAATGGACCCGTCTTCTTCGTGTCACGATCCGGTAGAGGTTGCAAACTTCCTCTTGCTTGATGGTAATGGCGGCTAGGTCTTCCTTTGAAGCTCTTGGATGAAGGAGGAGGCCGAGAGGAAACTCCGGCTCAAGATCGGCGTGAAGAACAAGCCCGGAGCATCCCCCGATGGTGGGCGGCGATGGAGGGGCGAAATCGGGCGGAACGGAGCAGGAAACGGCGGAAGAATCCGGGATCTGACCTAAAATCGCGAGCAGGTCATTTTATAGGCGCTGGAATAAACAGTGTGCACGGTCATTGGCGCACGACCAGTGGTCGTGCGCACTAGAATCCTGTGATCGTGCGCTCTGCCTGGACGGAGCCTGCAAAGACAGAAATTATAAAATTACATGTTCGCACGACCAGTGGCGCACGACCGGTGGTCGTACGCACTATCGTAGGTGGTCGTGCGCACTGGTTCAAACAGAACTCAAGAAATTGATGATAAGTGCGCATGAACAGTGGCGCACGACCGGTGGTCGTGCGCACTATCGTAGATGGTCGTGCGCACTGCACCAAACAGAACTCATGAAAAAGTGTTAAGTGCACACGATCAGTGGCGCACGACCAGTGGTCGTGCGCAATAGAACCAGTGATCGTGCGCAGTGTTCCTGTGCAGAATTGCACCGGAAGCACCTGCACGACTCCTGTTCTAGCGTACAACCACGAATCCAGCTACTGAAAGTGGCACCTAATAGTGCATGAAAACTACTAATGAAGATAAACATGAAAACACACCAAAATGGGCCTAGAAGTGCACATAGCAAGTGATAACAAATATAAGCTAAAACAAGGCTAAAGTGCAGTGGAATGACTAGATAAACGGCCCAGATGAGTCCATATATGTGTATATAATCGGGACTCATCACACCCCCAGACTTACCTGTTTGCGCGTCCCGAGCAAACAAATTCTAAGCGAACGGGGAAAGAAAAGTAGATGGCTTAAAACTACAATATAGAGTACCATGCGAAATCGCATGCTCACGTGCATAAGAAGAATAGTAGAGAAGATTTCTGATTATATAAACAGTCTATATATTTCTAAAAGAGTAAAAGCATATTACAACTACTCAAAATGGTGAACAGCGGTGAATCGTTCGGTCATGCATACGGAGAAAGTAAACTAAACGCTGAGACGAGCATTGCCCAAGATCGGGATGCCGGACAAACTCCACCGAAATCCATCAGTGTCGGTGACCATAGGCTTGCCCGGTCACATTCTCTCCACGGCACTGGTTTGGTTCATAGCGTGAGTCGGTAGCACTTTTAGGTTTTAATTGGGGCTTGGGTTACGGTGAGGTAAACAATGATAAACAAAATGGCTTATACACATAACCCAAATGAGCTTTAAAAATAACTACCCGCGCACAAAAATCGAATGCAAGTGCACCACACCCCCAGACTTGGACTTTTGCAACATAGGTGTGTGCACCGCCTACTCCCAATACATAATTTTTCTACATGATTTTTCAATAAAACTCATTTTTCTTTCTTCTCTTCTTTTTTCATTTTTCTTTCTATCTTTCTTTTTCTTGTCTCTTTTTTTTTCTTTCAGCAAAATTTTCAAATGAGCACATCCACAGATTCACATAATAGACACCACAATCAACATCCCTCAAAATGTAAATGAAACTCCAACTAAAGCTCAGATTTGGGTGTGTGACTAGGCTAGGCTTTTAGGCTTTGGTGAGATAAATGTGGAGCTGAATCAAGAAAAGGGTAGGCACAAAGGGGCTAGCAAGGGTAGACGATAGGCATGAAATAAAAAGTTCAACCGAGCCAAAATAATGGCCTACGTCATTCTCACGCACTAGAACTATCCTATGCCAATGCTTCAAGAATCGCTTGGGGCAAGTTCTAGCCACCGAGAAAGATTCTCCTTTCTCCCGACTCAAGCAATACAAATCTAACGATCGTTTACACACATCCCTATGCTACCGTTTGATTCCACCGAATTCACCATTTGAGTAGAGTAAACAACATTTACACTAATAAGAAAAATATAAAACCATAAGTATAAAGAGAAGTCTACTCTACACTTTCTATGCAACCGAGCACTCGACTAGGAGCACTACTAGAGTCAACATTTTACTCTGCTACATAGTCCTAAGCCATCACCTAGATTTTCCCACATAAGCAGAAGAATTAAATTCACTACAGAGCACGCATACAGACGAGTACGCGCTCAAGTGGGTGCTGTGGTGTGCAATGAAAATAAACAAAACATTTTAAATGAAATCTTCTAGTATGCAGTGCAATAGTGCACGTGAGCGGTTAAACAAAACTACTCTCCCCCAGACTTAAGCTAAACAATCCACAGAATATATCACATGAAAATCAGAAAAAGCTAGGGAAAGAGAGTACCCAGTGCTCAGAAATGAGCACACCAGAAGATTGGCGTTGAAACCACGACTAAGCTGCAGCATCCGCCATCCAGAAGAAGTACCTGCAGGGGTCAGCTCCGCAAAATAAAAGAAACAGAAAAAGGTAAACTACAATACTACAGCTAACTAAACAGGATTGCATAAAATAAAATGCATGAAAAGTAAGATAACTACTGGGGTTATTGTCATCCCAGCACGACTTATTCAGATTTTGTACAGTTCTAGCTTATAGGCCTATGAAAAGAAAAGTGCACAGGTAACTGTTCTAATATGCGCATCGGTAGTGGGTATCGATACGGAGACAGAACAGTCACCCCTCTACCTAAATATAGATACCTGCTCCTCACAGGTAGAGGGTAGAGAATGTAAGAAAAGGAGGAGGCCTGGTCCTCACTCATCTCACAAAACACATCCTTGCCTAGCAAGGTATCGTCAACAGGGAGGCAGCAGGAGGAAAAGGCAATGAGTGGAGCTTCCTCTATGGAGGAGGGGTCAACCTCCTCACATGTGAGGATACACTCATCATTGACTTGAGCACAAAGCTCCAAGTCCTCCTGAAGTACCTGTGAAGAATCAACCTGCACAGGCTCAGATGAAGAAGGGGGTCAGGAAATAAAAGAGAAGAATGATATAAATAATCAAAAATCGGGGGAGTGGTCCCGGTCTCACTCCCAGCAAGATCCAAGGGTAGATCACTATCATCATCGTAAATATCATAGCAAGGGGGACTTGAGAACTCAGGAGCCTCAGTGGTGATTTGGACCTCCTCGTCCCATGAAGAAGTGCAAACCTCCTCATCAGAGAGAGTATCCTCCTCATCCCACCGAGGTGCATCATCGTGTTCAAAGTATTCATTCTCCCCCTCAGGGAAAATGACATCCTCATCCCACTTTGGAGCACCCTCCGAGTCAGAAGCATCACCCCACTCCTTCACTTCGATAGGATCACAAAAATTGTGTGCAGAAAAATCTCGCAAAGAAACTGGAGGAACACAAAGATTTGGTTCCTCCGCAAAAAGATCTGCTAAAGCCTCCACGATGGAAAGAATACTTTCCTCATCAGACTCAGGTGCATCTAGGAGCTCCCATTCCTCTCCTTGTTGGCTAACAGATGAGTGATCATCATCACTAGGAGTGAAGCCACAAACAGGGAGTGAGGAGTCCGTGCACAAGACAAGCTCAGGGGTAGAGGGCACAATTGCCTCCATGGGTAAAGAATGAGTGATAGGGACAATGTCGTCATGAGTGGAGGAGTGGCGGTCAGGATTGAAAAGACGCGGACAGTCCTTCAATTCATGACCCTCTCCTCGACACAACAAGCAAGCAATGTTCCTACACTGCCTAGCATTTAACTCATTCATTTGGTCCAAATAATAAACCATCTTGTCATTAAAGCTAGGTGAAATATCCCATGACGACATTATCAATAAAAGAGCAGATACAATGAAACTGAAATTCTTTACAAGGGAATCTACACAACTAAAAAAAAAACTCCTTGAATAAAACTTGCCTAAAACTTCAAAATAGGGGGGAAAGAAATAAAAACAAACAACAGAAGATTAAAAGGCAAACAAAAATAATAATGCGGCTATTCACAAAGAAAGAACCTCTATCTCTTGTCTCCCTCTCAAGAAAACTCACACGACTGTGTTCCCCGGAAACGGCGCCAAAAACTTGATGACGCAAATCTCACACACCGCTATAGGCGGTAGCTCGACTGCGACACGAAACGGCAGTGTACTGATCGTTCAAGTAATATAAAACGAGGAGTAATCCCCGAGTATCGAATCTCTCAAGGAACACAGTAAGGTGGAGTTAGGTTTCGAGGAAGGACTTGAGATTGAAGTCCTTAAATCGGATGGAATGCGGGGGAGTTGGGTTGGCTTTTGGAAAATAAAATAAAAGCTATCAACTACTCCTATGCAATGCCGCTATGCAATGCTTCGCTTGGCGGGATGGATACTAGGCAGGCCTTGAGCGCGCTGCGTCGAAAGGGCGGATGGACGAGTAGGCTAGCGGAATCGAACAATGCAAGCCTTGAGCGCGCTGCTTCGTTAGGCGGGATGGAATGCGGGCCGCGATGCCACGCTTCGGTAGGCGGATGGACGAGAAGGCTGGCGGATCGAACTATGCAGGCCTTGAGCGTGCTGCTTCGTTAGGCGGGATGGAATACACGGGCCGCTATGCCACGCTTCGGTAGGCGGGTGGACGAGTATGCTAACGGAATGAGGGTCGCAAGCACCTCGTCGACAAGCACGCCACTAGCAATTGCTAGTGCGGCACCGGACAACCAACAATCCACACCACAAGGCACACCTCAAAATAATAAGCAAGAATACTCAAATCACATAGACATAATCAAGTATAAATGCTAATAATCAAGCACGCTTCATCATAATGTTAGATCTAACTACATAAACATCAATAAGAGAAGAATAGAGCAAGAAATCGACCGAATCCGAAGGCTCGTTGTAGATTCACGGTTGGAATCACCGGGTTGTCAATCCGCGTCCAAGCTCGGTCCGCAACTACGTCCGGGGTATAGAGAGCTGTCACTACTCTCCAATGGACCCGTCTTCTTCGTGTCACGATCCGGTAGAGGTTGCAAACTTCCTCTTGCTTGATGGTAATGGCGGCTAGGTCTTCCTTTGAAGCTCTTGGATGAAGGAGGAGGCCGAGAGAAAACTCCGGCTCAAGATCGGCGTGAAGAACAAGCCCGGAGCATCCCCCGATGGTGGGCGGCGATGGAGGGGCGAAATCGGGCGGAACGGAGCAGGAAACGGCGGAAGAATCCGGGATCTGACCTAAAATCGCGAGCAGGTCATTTTATAGGCGCTGGAATAAACAGTGCGCACGGTCATTGACGCACGACCAGTGGTCGTGCGCACTAGAATCCTGTGATCGTGCGCTCTGCCTGGACGGAGCCTGCAAAGACAGAAATTATAAAATAACATGTTCGCACCACCAGTGGCGCATGACCGGTGGTCGTGCGCACTATCGTAGGTGGTCGTGCGCACTGGTTCAAACAGAACTCAAGAAATTGATGATAAGTGCGCACGAACAGTGGCGCACGACCAGTGGTCGTGCGCACTATCGTAGATGGTCGTGCGCACTGCACCAAACAGAACTCATGAAAAAGTGTTAAGTGCACACGATCAGTGGCGCACGACCAGTGGTCGTGCGCAATAGAACCAGTGATTGTGCGCAGTGTTCCTGTGCAGAATTGCACCGGAAGCACCTGCACGACTCCTGTTCTAGAGTACAACCACGAATCCAGCTACTGAAAGTGGCACCTAACAGTGCATGAAAACTACTAATGAAGATAAACATGAAAACACACCAAAATGGGCCTAGAAGTGCACATAGCAAGTGATAACAAATATAAGCTAAAACAAGGCTAAAGTGCAGTGGAATGACTAGATAAACGGCCCAGATGAGTCCATATATGTGTATATAATCGGGACTCATCAGGAGCTCATCAAGATTGTCCAAAAATATACAAAACATTATCTGAGAACTTTTAAGAAAAATTCAAGTCCTATTGCTGTTCTGGTTCCTTGATATCTATTCCTCTCCTGGCTTTCTTGGATAGGGCTTCAACAACTTCTTTCCTTCTCTTGAAGTAGCCAAATGGCATGTTTTCGTGGAGCAGAATAAACAGGGCGCACGAGCAGCGGTGCACGGTCAGTGGTCGTGCGCGAAGAGCTTCCCCTGATCGTGCGCACTGCCCGAGACAGAACTCCAATTTTCTTGCGAATTAACGCATGATCATTGGCGCACGACCACTAGTCGTGCGTGAAGAGGCCTATGAACGTGCGCGAAGATCTGCAATGGAATTTTTAGCCTATCCCGAGCGCAGCACTACCACTCCGCCTACCTCGCTGACCTACAATTTTTGGGGTGTTACATCCCGTGCGTGAAGGAATAGCACTATCAACCTGTTTAGCCTTGTTTTTAGCTTTTCTGAATTTAACCGTGCGTTTTGACGTACGGGCAGATTTGCCCGTGCGTGAGTAAATCGCACGGGCGCTCCATGTCGTCTTCCTGCGCTGTTCTCTTTTATTAATATCGCACAGGCAACGCACGGTTGCGCGTTCGGCCGTGCGTGACCAAATTTTTGATCTTTTTGTATAAAAGCTGCAGTTCTTGCCTAATTCCGGATCGACCTTCTTTCTCGTGCCCAGAGTGTTGGAACATGGTCTTCCGCATCTCCTAGGTTTGAGAATAACAAATCCTATGATCTTGTGTGTTCAAGTGTGGAGGTTTACTAGGTCCACATGACTCAAGGAGTACACATGATGACTGCCCCCAAAATTGAGGCCAAAATTCGAACAAGCTCACTATCGCCGGAGGTAGCGATAGCGCCCGGCGATAGCGTTCATTAGCGCCATTTCGGAAGCAATTTAAGAAGGATGTTAGCGCCGGCGGTAGCGTGACGCACAGAAGGAATAGAGCAAGATGTTGCCGTGGATGGGAGATTCTGCCGCGCAATTTGTTACTTAATTCGGGCTAGCGCTGGTGGTAGCGCTAGCGCCGGCGGTAGCGTGAAGGCTATAAATTGGATGCCTTGGCTCCGATCTCTTCATCCTCTTGACATCCAAAACTCCAGAGCTTCGTGCCATAGCAGAGAGAGGAGAGATTAGAGAGATACTCCCACCAAAAGCTTAGAGAAGGAATTTCTGAAGGAGGATTTCTTCACGCTTCATCCGACAGGCGACCGCCTCAACAACACTTATACTACAGCGGTCCAACGTCTCCTACTTCAGAAGTTCTTATAGGGAGTTTTTATTATTGTTGGAATTTCGTTTTAGTTCTCTTTTTCTTGTAAACGGTTCATTAATTCGCCTCGTGTTGGCGACTAGGTCTGGGGTAGACTTAGGGGCTAATTCGCCTTGTGTTGGCGACTAGGTCTAGGGTGTAGATCTAGGGGGTGCTCGAGGCCTTTCTGGGGATAGATTGGCTAGAGCGGCTTGAGGCCGTATTTGGGGAGAGATCGGCTAAAGCCAACCGGTTCGTGGGGATACGAGTCGGTATAGAAAACGAAAAAGAACTATAATTATTCGCCACGATTTCTAGCGTCATAGAAATCCATTTTTGTAACCAATTTTATTAATAGTAATCATGTCTCTATTTTTGTAATAAAATTTATTTTGTTCTTCATTCACCTAAATTGTTTATTATCCTTTTTTTTCATCATAAATCAATTTAGATCGCTATTCAAAAATATTACTTTAATCTTGCAATAATTCAAAGTTTTCTAAATATTTACTTAAGTTTTTGAAAACCCTTATTCACCCCCCCTCTAAGGGCGCCGACCGATCCAACAAGTGGTATCAAAGCCAGGTTTTATTCCAATCGGTTTAACAACCAGGAATTATGGCGTCTCATGATCTCGCTTCAACTAGTGGGGGAAATTTTTGTGAAGAGGAAAAATCACTTGCACCACCTTTATTTGAAGGGACAAATTATAAAGGGTGGAAAATCTTAATTGAAAATTTTATTAAAACTGTAGACATCGAAGTTTGGAATTTAGCAATAGCAATACCTGCAAACGAATCAATTAAAAAAGAACTTCAATTAAATGCAAAAGCTAAACATTATTTATTTTGCGGTCTATCTAATGAAATTTTCAAATTAATATATTGCTTTTCAAGTGCATATAAAGTATGTCATTTTATTGAAGAAATGTATGATTCTCCGTCTACAGGTATAGAACAATCACTAGAACCGGAGA
This sequence comes from Dactylorhiza incarnata, assembly GCA_033032865.1. Classification (NCBI taxonomy): domain Eukaryota; kingdom Viridiplantae; phylum Streptophyta; class Magnoliopsida; order Asparagales; family Orchidaceae; genus Dactylorhiza; species Dactylorhiza incarnata. The sequence goes on from JAWHQI010000015.1 coordinate 14,224,488, forward strand.
ATATGCAAGCTTGCACAAGTCTTCAAGAATGCCCCTCTCATGACGGATCCATGAAGTGCACACCAAGTGAAAGAGAAGAAGAAATACTATCTTCGGAAGAGGAGTGCCAAAAGAATGTCAATGAAACGATATGGTCAAGTCATGCCTCTCCCGAAAGCACTGTAAGGAAATCAAATCATCATATTGTTTGCAATTCTATTTCTACTTTACAATTGCTACAAATCACAAAGCGCAAAATTAAGAAATTAAAAAGGGCAAATTGCAAATTGCGCTTAGAAAATAAAAATTTTAATGCAAAAGTTAAAGAAGTGTCAAAATCTGATTTATCTAATGTCTCTTCAATTGAAAATACAAAACCTTATCTTAATTGTAATGATATTAAAGAAAATTTTAAGGAACTTGAAAAAGAAAGTATTTTTATAAAAGAACAAAATGAAAAATTATGCTTAGAAAATTCATCTTTGATAAATGATTGAGCTAAGTGTGAAGAATATAAAATTGAAATTCAAGAGATGGATGAAACATTTGATGAATATAGAAATAAATATCAAAATCATATTGAGTCTATTGTATCCACTCTTAAAAATAGCACAATCGCATATAATAAAGCAAGACATAATTTTAAACTCAAAAATGATGAATTAAAATCAAAAATCAACTTGCTTATGAAAATTGTAAATACAAATTTACAAAATCAAACAATATCCAAAAGCAAGTTGAATACAAATATGAATATCATACTTAAACCTAATATTGGGAATAAGAAACAAAAAGCTTTTGGAAATCATAAACCAAGTTTTGAATGGAGACCAAAAAGCAAAAATGAAACCTTAAATGCAAGGATCCATTCATCACAATCTTTTCCCAACTTAAATGAAAACAAATTTCCATTATATAATAAATTCAAGAGTAATGATTATGGAAATTTGAAAAACAAAAATTACATTTTTTTCATGGTACGAATGGAAACCCATACTTAAGAATGACGCATTAATGTCAAACAAAAGGGCCCATTCAAACATATCTCCCCAAAAGAAAACACGATGTATTTGGGTACCCAAAGGAACCGTCACTCCCGGTCCTCTTTGGATACCTAAATCTCTTATTCATTAGTATCCCATCATTTGCATGAAGTAGAAACCTAATAAAAATGAAATATCATTATTCTACTTCATGATTTGCTTAAATTTCTTTTTGTTTATTCTCTTTTGTTTCTTCTTAAACTATCATGTTATGATCACTCTATTTATCTTGAAAAGTCATATCATTTTGTTTAGTGATATACTTATCCATTTTAGTTTTACCTTTTAAATTCATTAACCTTAAATGTCTTGAACTATCATTATTAATTAAATATTGAAACAATTATCAAGACTAATGAAATTATTTTAAATGGATTTAAATAATAAAGGGCTTAGGCAAACAAAAAATTAAAATGCACAATGAGTTGATTATTATCTATCTTGTGTGATGAATATGATAGACCTTGCATTTGAGAAAATTTACAATAACTCTTCAAACTAACCAAAAATAGCTTCTCACTTCTTTCATATTCATTATTCACCTCACAATCTTTCTTTAAAATATTCTGAAAAATGTTGAATATGACTTGTGCTACATGCTTCACCATCATAATTATGTAATATCAAAAGATCTTTAAATTCAAACATTACAAAAGATCCACTTAGTTCTAACATTTGATTGGTGATCATAATAAGTACATGAATGAATTAATGAAGTATGACTTGCATGTATCTCATTTGATTATAAACCATAGAATCAACTTTATATTAATAAATCAAATGAAATCATAAATTCATTCCATGTAAAAATATTAAATCACGTTCTCGAATACATGCAACATTATCTCAATTAATCTTGTGGTATAACAATTGCAATCAAACTCATTATTCTAGCATTATCAACTAATAGATATTATTCATGCTAGTTATCTCATATTACCATAATGAATTAACTATGAAGTAAAATAAAATAAAATTGAACGATAAAATAACTATGTGACTTTAAATTATTTCCATTACACTAAAATGCTTATGAATGTGCATGATATTCTTTTGCATGAACATTATTTTCCAAATCACTAAAATTATGCATATTTGTTCCTTCATGTCTTCTCGTGCTTACATTTCCTATCATTCTTCAAACTACATTAGATTGATAAAAGTCAAGAAAAATTTGAATTCACATACATTATGATAATCTATCTTATAGCACATGCAAGTTCTCGTTTGTTACAACTTGAGATAGGTGTCCTAGATCTTTCATGTTAAAATATGCTTACAAATGCAATTTTCTTCATTTTTAACCATCAAAAACATTTCCAAAAATTCGGCAAATTCAGCATGAAACTACTAATAGGACACCTAATCAAGTTCAAGCATCAAAATTTTCAAAACCCTAAAAAATCACTTACTGTTTCCCGCGCTAGCGCTAGCGCCGGCGCTAGCGTTGAGGTTCGTTTTCTGTAATTTTAAAATTTTGAAAAATCCCTAAAAATATATTAATCTATGGGTACTATTCATTTCTGCATTTTTGCTTTTATTATATTTTTGAAAAATCAAATACAAAAATAGAAAATCCAAATTACAAAAAATATGTTTTGCTTTTTTTTTTTGTCATTTGCTTAAAGTCTTTTTTTTCTTAAAAATCAAATACAAAAATATAAAACAAAAAATTATCAAAAAATTGTTATTTTTGAACTAAACTTTTTACTTGTTTCTTGCGAAAGGGTGATTTGGGCTATCATCCCATCATATCACCTAGTACTGGGCGAACCTCTCACAAGGTAGTCCTCGGGAAGTCCAAGATCAATTTTATAAGTTCAAACTTTAGATAAAGATTATTTTGCAAAAATATCAATAAATACTGTATAGACTTTATTGTAAAAATCAAGCATGATTTAGTATATTATTTAGTACTTCTATAATGTTGCGATTTATCATCTCAAACTACTTTGAACATTGTTTTCATCATGCTTAGATATATCTATTAATATGTGCATCAATTATATGTTAAAGGTTGTGTAGGATCAAGCTTAGCATGCCTCTAAGTATGAGAAATGTTTTATGTTTGATAATGATAGATATTCACTCACTTTTTGGCATTGTCTACATATGGTTTAATTTAAGAATGCTTGTGTATGTTTATGTATTAGTACAATGAACTAAAATTGCACAAGTATCTTACCTACACTCCTTTATTTGCACTTGTAAAAGTTAAGAAAAGTGGTTATGTTTTTCATAAATCCATTGGTTTGCAAAACAAGTGTATTCGGAGAACATTGTACTAAACAAAAATCATAAAATAAATAACAAAGATAACTCCACCAAGCACAACTTGAACCTCCTGATAAGTCTTAATAAGCATTGTGAGGTTGAGCACCTTGGATAGAATAGTAAAGTGTCTTGTGCAAACCATATCTTTCCTTCAAAATAAGAAAAACCACTTACTCTTAAGTACACCGGATCACTAGTCTCAAATAGTAAAAATAAAATTTGTGATCCCCAAGCACTACTTTGCACCCTGATAAGTCTTAATGAGCATTGTGTGTGCAAAGCACCTTGGTAGTTGTACATTTTTTTTGTGCATTAAAGTGTGTGGAAGTAAAATTATATGTGTTTTGTTGTGCTTCTAATTTACATATCTCTTGTATTTTTGATTAAAACACTCGTATACTCTACTCAAAAATACACTTCTGTGCACATCATTATCTTCCATAACACTTCTTCTCATGAGTATTGGATCCTAACGCTAATTCTATGCTACTCTTTATTTATGAAATGCACTAGATAACCTAGCATGCTTTCTACAATGTTTGGTATGATTTGAAATTATGAATTGAAATTACATTATAGTAATCTCTTTATGATAATATTATTTCATGCTTGGTTATTTATTATTTTTTGTCAACCATAATAGATTTTCATTGAAACATGATTTACATAAACATCTTCTTTTTGAAATTAAACTTATATATCTTTTTATGGACTATCCTTGATTACAATAAGATGTTTCATGTATTTCTACAAGTCTTCCGCATCATCACCATATAATTTTTACCTTGCGCTTTCATGCTTATATCAAGTCTAAAATCTCAATTTTTCTAAAAACAAATGGTAGACTTGCTTCATGGAATTTATATTGGTTGTTCCAACACGCATATCCTTTCTTATGCTAAAAACTCTGATTTATTTCTATGAAAACTTTCATGCTACACACTCCTCCAATAAGTAAAATATCGCCTATAAAAACAACCTCTTTTTATTGAATTTCAAATCAATATTTTCTTCTCTAATTGCTATAAGGATGTTGTTTCTTTATTCCAAAATGCTTAAATCTTATCTTTATAAAGTTAGCTTTTTTTTGAAATTCCAAAACATCTTCTTTTTGAGCTTGAACTCTTATTTAGTATTATGATGTTTTTTTGAAATCTTCTGCAATACTCCAACTCTGATTCATTCATTTCAATATAGCTATGTGAGTTTTATTTCAAAACAATTCAAATAAAAATATAAACCCATGTGTAATGAAATTTGCCATTAGATTTAAATGCTTAATGTTTCCAATAATTGTTATCCTTGACTTCATTTCTCACCATAGCGGGGGCGTAGGGTTGTAGACATTAGATAACCTTATCTCTAGTCATGTCTTGTCCTTAACCGGGGAGGGTTCCAGTGGGGCCTTGCGAGGCACTGGGGGGAAAGAGTGCTAGGTTAAGTTTTGTCTAGTGTTTGCATATGGGACTAAAACCCCAACCTACGGCATGTTTGCAGCTCCTCATGCCCATCCGTCACTTAGTACGAGGCTAGGGTGTAGACGTATTGTCTGGGTAGATGGGTTACTTGGAAATCACTATTTTTTATGCTTAAAATTCTTATATAAAGGGGAAATCATTACTTTTGCTCAAACTAAAAACTCTGATATATTTATACAAAAATTATTCTAACAAATGGCTCTAAAAACTCTGTATCATTTCCTTCTCACTCAAAAGCTCGATCATGCTTTATCTTATTATCCAACTTTTTTGTGGTGCATCCCTACCCACTTTTGCTAATAACAAAGGGGGAGAACTAACATGATAAAATGCAAAAGGGGGAGAACTAACATGATAAATATAATCCGCTATCAAAATAAAAACATAATCCGCTATCAAAATAAAAACCCAACATGATTGATTAAGGTGATAGCATACATATTAGGGGAGCATTCACAAAGGGGGAGCATATATTTAGGGGGAGCAATTCTAAATACTAAAATCAATCTTTATCATAAGTCATCACTATCACACACACACAAGTAGGATTTCATCATGCTTATATATTAATGCTCTATTTTATCATTAATGATTTGTTATTATCAAAAGGGGGAGTTTGTTCGAACATGGTCTTCCGCATCTCCTAGGTTTGAGAATAACAAATCCTATGATCTTGTGTGTTCAAGTGTGCAGGTTTACTAGGTCCACATGACTTAAGGAGTACACATGATGGCTGCCCCCAAAATTGAGGCCAAAATTCGAACAAGCTCACTATCGCCGGCGGTAGCGATAGCGCCCGGCGATAGCGTTGATTAGCGCCTTTTCGGAAGCAATTTAAGAAGGATGTTAGCGCCTGGCGGTAGCGGATAGCGCCGCCGGTAGCGTGACGCACAGAAGGAATAGAGCAAGATGTTGCCGCGGATGGGAGATTCTGCCGCGCAATTTGTTACTTAATCCGGGCTAGCGCCGGCGGTAACGCTAGCGCCGGCTGTAACGCTAGCGCCGACGGTAGCGTGAAGGCTATAAATTGGATGCCTTGGCTCCGAACTCTTCATCCTCTTGACATCCAAAACTCCAGAGCTTCGTGCCACAACAGAGAGAGGAGAGATCAGAGAGATACACCCGCCAAAAGCTTAGAGAAGGAATTTCTGAAGGTGGATTTCTTCACGCTTCATCCGACAGGCTACTGCCTCAACAACGCTTATACTACAGCGGTCCAACGTCTCCTACGTCAGAAGTTCTTAGAGGGAGTTTTTATTATTGTTGTAATTTCATTTTAGTTCTCTTTTTCTTGTAAACGGTTCATTAATTTGCCTCGTGTTGGCGACTAGGTCTGGGGTAGACTTAGGGGGTAATTCTCCTTGTGTTGGCAATTAGGTCTAGGGTGTAGATCTAGGGGGTGCTCGAGGCCTTTCTGGGGATAGATTGGCTAGAGAGGCTTAAGGTCGTATCTGGGGAGAGATCGGCTAAAGCCAACCGGTTCGTGGGGATACGATTCGGTATAGAAAACGAAAAAGAACTATAATTATTCTCCACGATTTCTAGCGTCATAGAAATCCATTTTTGTAATCAATTTTATTAATAGTAATCATGTCTCTATTTTTGTAATAAAATTGATTTTGTTCTTCATTCACCTAAATTGTTTATTATCCTTTTTTCATCATAAATCAATTTAGATCGCTATTCAAAAATATTACTTTAATCTTGCAATAATTCAAAGTTTTCTAAATATTTACTTAAGTTTTTGAAAACCCTTATTCACCCCCCTCTAAGGGCGCCGACCGATCCAACACAGAGCTCTAGTTCTGCGCCATTTTCGTCGCTCCATCACCGCCCACCTTCAGGAGGAGCTCCGACCGCCATTCTCTTGCAAATCTCAAGCCGGAGCATCCTCTAGGCCTCCACCATTGTTCGTGCACCTCCAAAGCTCCATTGTGAGGGATTCAGTACTGCACTTGTGAAGTTCTCCGGTGAGATAGTGGCCAAAGAAGATATGCGGAGAAGACGGGTATAATAGAAGAAGGTGACAGCTCTTCTGGACCCCGGACGACAGTTGGAGCCCGAGCCCGGACAAGGAATGACAACCCCAGATTCCGGCCGTGAACATCTGATGAGTCTCTGTGCTTTGGTTGTAATCTAAACCTCCTTTACATTGTAGTGTGTTATTCCTTAATTATTTGGGTGTATGAATAATGTTTGCTAAACCTTGTTTTATCAATTAATATTTCATGTCTATGGGAAATTATTATGTGTGGTTTATCCAAGTGAGGAGCGCCCCATTCCATCGTCCATCTCGCCGTCACGTTTGTGTGCCGCACTAGCAATTGCTAGTGGCGTGCTTGTCGACGAGGTACCTGCGACCCTCATTCCGTAAGACTACTCTTCCATCCGCCAAGCTAAGCGGTGCTAACGGCCCGTGTAATCCACCTCGACTCCGCCGGTGCGAACCATTCCAACCGCTTGCCTTCTCGTCCATCCGCCTAGTGAAGCGTGGCATAACGGCCCGTGTAATCCATTCACCTAACGAAGCAGCGCGCTCAAGGCCTGCACAGTTTGATTCTGTTTGCCTACTCATCCATCCGCCTTAGCGAAGTAGCGCGTTCAAGGCCTACGTAGTCTCCATCCCGCCTCGCGAAGCATTGCATAGCGGCATTGCATAGGAGTAGTTGTAGTATTTTTTCTTTATTTCCACAAACCAAAACCCCCCGTTTCCGCAACCCATCCGACTTAAGGACTTCAACCTAAGGTCCTTCCTCAGTAATAAACTCCACCTTACTGTGTTCCTTCGAGATCGATACTTGGGGATTCACTCCCATATTTTATATTACTTGAACGATCGGCACACTGCCGTTTCGTGCCGCAGTCTTGCTACCGCATATAGCGGTGTGCTAAGATTTGCGCATCAAGTTTTTGGCGTCGTTGCCAGGGAACACGGTCGTGTGAGTTTTCTAGAGAGGGAGAATCTGAGATTAAAGCCCTTCCATTTGTGTATTGCATTCTTTTGCTTTATTTCTTCTTAGTCTATTTTTCCTATTTTTATTAGGTTGCTTAGTAAATTTTTGTTGGGTGTATTATTTTGCACAATAGCGTGCTTATTTTGAATCTTTTCATCTTCACACTATGTGGGCTTCGTTTAATATTCGTTGCCACTTTTGTGGAGATATATCTCATGCTAGTGATAGATGTCCAAAGGGAGATAGTAACCCTAGCACTCAACACCCAGTACATGGAGCATCGAATTCGACTGGTACTCCATATGGTGTGCGTAAGTCCTACGGCTACTCGTCCACTCCGCACATGCCCTTTTCGCATTCATCTCCGGTTCAATTTGAGCCGAAGAAAAATGCAAAATAGTGCTTGTTTTGTCGGAGCATGGATCATGCCTTGAAGTATTGTGCTGCATTCCTTCGCCAAATGGACGAGGATGATGAGCCGAATATCCGGATCGTCCCGACTCCTACTTCTTGCAGCACACCTTCGACATCTGGTTATGTGCCCATTTCACCTTCAAGCTTTGAAGGGTATGATGTGGACACATTCACCAAATGTGTGGTTGATCTAGGCTCTGACATTGCTGAGCCCACCTCCCCTGTACATATATCACCATGCATAGATTCGATTCATTGTGAGTAATCAGTGCCTGACTTTTTTCCAAGCCCTATTCCTCCCCTATTGTGCATTCTATTACATTTACTTCTGATAACATTGTTGAAGATGCGTCGCAAGAGGAGGTGGGCGATCTTTGTGTTGTGCCTATTCCTATGGAGGAGGACAACCTTCTAGGTGAAGAGGATTTTTCCTCAGCACAGGTGGAGGAAGTCCAACTCATGGGGAAGGTCACCATTGATCCCAACGAACCTTGCGACATTGTCAACAATGCCGACATTATTTTACTTTCCCAATCTAATGGTAGTGAGACCGGGACCACTCCCCCGATTTTTGATTGTTTATGTCATTCTTCCCTTTTATTTCTTGATCACCCTTCCCTTTCCGAGCCTATGCAAGTTGAGCCTTCACAGGTTATGCAGGAGGTGGTGCAAACTGCACCATTCAGTGCTGCGCACATCTTCTTGTGTGAGGAGGTTAATTCCCCCTCCACAGAGGATATGCCATGTACTGTATTCCCCTCCTGCTGCCTCCCTGAAGATGACACCTTGCTAGGCAAGGAAATTTATTTTGGTGAAAGTAGAGTGGAGGACTCTCCCTCCACCTCTTTCTTTCTCTCTCCTCTACCTGTGTCTAGCAGGTATTATTATTTAGGTAGAGGAGTTGTGGTTCTATCACCGCATCGGTACCCGCTACCGACATGGAAATTAGAACAGTTGCCTATACATTTTTCTTTTCATAGACCCATTAGCTAGAACTGTTTAAATTTGAATACGTCGTGCTGGGAAGACAATAACCCCAGTAGTTATCTTACTTTTCCTGTAATTCTTATTTCATCTTGTTTAGTTTAGTTAGCTGTATTTCATTTTTATGTTTGTATATTGTCTGTTGTTTTTGCGGAGCTCACCCCTGCAGGTATTCTTCTGGATGGCGGATACTGCATCTTTGTCTTGGTTTACACGCCAATCTTCTGGTATGCTCACTTGCTGAGCATTGGGTACTTTCTTCCCCTAGCCCTCATTTAAATTTCATGTTGATATTTTATGATGGTTTGTTTAGTTTAAGTCTTGGGGAGAGATATTTATTGTACCCACTGCACGTGCACATCTCAGTGCATGCTAGAAGTATTTTATTTCAGTTATTTAATTTGTCCATCTTCACTGCACAACACTACTCCCACTTGAGCGCGCACTCACTTGTGTGTGTGTTTCCGTTCATGCTTATTTTGGTTGGAATGTGAAATAGGATGTTAGCTTAGGAATTGCAAATCGGAGTGCGATGTTGACTCTTGTAGTGCTCTAGTCGCATCTGCATGCTCTAGTAGGAATTTGAGTAAAATTAAATTATTTCTATGCATTTAATTTACGATCAGTGTTTTTGCATATTTTTAAATTTATTATACTCAATTGGTGAATGTGAATGAAATTGGCGGTAGCACGATGTTGTGTGTAGGCAAGCGCTAGTTGTGTGTTGCTCGAGTCGGAAGGAAGGTTTACCTTTCTCGTGGGCTAAGAACTTGCCCCAAGCGACTCTTGAAGCATGGGCGAGAGCAACTCATATTGTTAAACGTGATGTAGGCCATTTTTTGGCTAGTTTGAGCCTTGTTTTCCATGACCTATGCGTTTACCTTTGCAAGCCAAGTTTGTGTCTACCCTTCCTTTGTTTCAGCTCTTCTTTCAATCACCAAATCCTGAAACTTATCCTATTATCGCAACCAAGTAGCGAGTTAACTGATATCATATTTCTTGATTTAGTGTGATGTTTGGAACCATTGTGATGTGAAAGAAAATGTGTATTGTGTGTTGAACACATTATTGTAAACCAACCGGGGGATAAAAGAAAAAGAAAAAAAATGAAGTTAAAAAGATCTGAAAAGAATTGGAATGAAAAAAAAATCCCTTTGAGCGTAATAGAAAATTTAGTTGGTATTTGTTGGAGTAGGCTGTGTGCACACCCAGTTTTCAAGCTAAGTCTGGGAGTGTGTCACACTAGCATCATTCTTGGTCTTTGTACAACCCCCATATTTGCCGAGCTGGTCTGATCAGCCCGGACTCAGGCAGATCAAGGTGAACAAGGAAAGTGCCCGCTCGGGAGCGCCCGAAATCAGCCAAAGCACAAACGGATCCAGACGAGAGAAAAAAGGAGCGGCGGGTCCAGTCGGGGGAACATCCACTCGGCCCCTCGCGGGCAAGCCCACTCTCAGCATCCTCCACTCAACAACCTCCTCAGGAGGGGCGAGTGGGGCAGCCCCCCACTCGCCAACCTCCCTTAGGAGGGGCGAGTTGGGGCAGCCCCCCACTCGCCAACCTCCTTAGGAGGGGCGAGAGGGGGAAGCCCCCCACTCGCCAACCTCCCTTAGGAGGGGCGAGTGGGGGCAGCCCCCCACTCGCCAACCTCCTTAGGAGGGGCGAGTGGGGGCAGCCCCCCACTCGCCAACCTCCCTTAGGAGGGGCGAGTGGGGGCAGCCCCACACTCGCCAACCTCCCTTAGGAGGGGCGAGTGGGGGCAGCCCCCCACTCGCCAACCTCCTTAGGAGGGGCGAGAGGGGGAAGCCCCCCACTCGCCAACCTCCCTTAGGAGGGGCGAGTGGGGGCAGCCCCCCACTCGCCAACCTCCCTTAGGAGGGGCGAGTGGGGGCTGCCCCACACTCGCCAACCTCCCTTAGGAGGGGCGAGTGGGGGCAGCCCCCCACTCGCCAACCTCCTTAGGAGGGGCGAGAGGGGGCAGCCCCCCGCTCGGCAACCTCCCTTAGGAGGGGCGAGTGGGGCAGCCCCCCACTCACCAAACCCCTTAGGGGGCAAGTGGGGGCAACCTCCCACTCGCCGACCATGTAGGAGGGAGTGGAGGAAGTTGCCAGGTCGCCAGGGCCTGCGTTTAACCGTTCGAACAGTGGGATTTCGCTATGGGCAAACCAGTTTGGGCCGCGGATAGCCATTCCAAAAGGTGGAATTATGCTATTCGCAGACCATTTCCAAAAATCTATAAATAGACCCCCATGGGCACCTTGGGGAGGGTTGGCATCTCCTTACCCCCACCCCCCTTAGTGTGTTCGGTTAGCTAGTGGCCCTGCCCTCCATTCGCCAAGTCTTTCAGGCCAATGGTCAGGTGTTGCGAGTGCTCTCCGAGGTGCCCAGGCTCAGCATTGGCTTGGGAGGGGAAGATCTTCGGGTCTTTCGGGTTAGTGGCGGGACCTCCTCGCTGCAGCTCACGGGATTTGTTTCCACCTGAATCCACCAGTAGAGTGGTTCTTAGGCTCTAAGTGACTAGACGTTCGACTTTACCTGAGATAAGTAAGGGCAAGCTGCCTACCCCTATTTTCGAACGCTGAAGCCGGGAAACTGGTTTCAACATTCTGGTGCGGTGAGCGTGGAACGCAGCTTGTTCGGAAAAACCCCAAGTAGGTCGAATGGCCGGAAGTGAAGAGCTGGAGAACCCACCCCCTCCCGGCGACTACGTAAGGAAAAGCGACTTCGATGAGTTCAAGAAGACGATCATGGAGACCTATCCTTACCTCAACTCCGCCGGTACCTATCCTTACCTCACCTACCCTAGGTGAGACGGCACCAGCAGGGCGACTTGATAAGGAAGCGCGGGTGGAGGAGGATAGAACTCTTCAGGCGATGATGTTATTTCCTAGCCCGGTGAGTGCTCTGCACCTAGGGGAGGAGGCACGGCGAGTGATGCCCATCCGCCAGGTGGGAAGGGGAAGCCCTTTCTGCGAGTTGATCCTGACCGCCCCGGTTCCGGAAGGGTTTAGGGAGCCGGTTATGTCCCACTACACAGACAAAGATGACCCTCAGGAGCACCTCCAGTGGTTTGAGGACGTCGTGTCCATTAGGCAGATGACCGACGCCTTCAAGTGTAGGTTGTTCTCCATCTCCTTTCAGGAGAAAGCTAGGGATTGGTTCCATCAACTTCCTCCCGGATCCATCTACAGTTTCGGGGACTTGAAGTGGAGTTTCCTGTTAAGGTTCTCGACGTCTAAGAAAAGGAGGAAGGGGGCGGAGGCCCTCTTCCTGATCAAGCAGAGGTCGGAAGAGTCTCTAGGAAGCTATGTGGATCGGTTCCAAGAAGAGGTCCTTCTCGTCAATGAGGTCCCTGGACACACTTTGCAACTTGCGCTTACCCTCGGGTTGCGGCAGGGGTTGTTTCGCATGGGCTTGTCCCGGGACCCTCCCCTGTCCTACGAGGAGTTGATGGAACGGGCAGGACGGGAGATCGAAGTGGAGGCAACAAACCCGGAGTTCGTGGCCAAGATGGCCAAGTGGGCGGAAGGAAGAGGAAAGGAGAAGGAACCACAGCAGCAGCTAGGGTGGAGTACCCAGAGCAAAATAACAGGCAGGGTCCGAGGCCACCCCTCCCCCAACCTCAACAAGCTATGGTGATCAGCCAAAGAAGAAGAAGGAATCGCGCGGGAGGAAGAGAGGGTATCCGAGCGGAGTTGCCCTTTTATGACTTCCATCAAGCGGAAGGTCACGCGACAGCCACTTACCCCGAGTTCTTGGAAGTCAGGGAAGGGAGAAGAGCCCCTGCAGGGGGAGAGTTATTGCTGCTGGGAGACGGAAGAGAAGAAAGAGGAGAGGAGGTGAAGAAAAAAGTAAGACATCAGCAACGAGGGTAGGAGGCCGAAGAAAATGCAGGACAACTACAGGTTGTGCAAGTAGGACCCAAAGAAGATCCGAGAGTGTATCTGGCAGAGCATGAATGTCTGCTTGCTTGTCTGTAATGAACAGTGAGCATCTTATCTCAACGAATTTTGTTTCTACTAAGTACAGTAAAAATATTTTGCAAGGCCCCGAGATGGTTACGCTGACCAGACTCTCACTAGCTGGCAGGACAGGTTGACCTCTCGGAGAGGCCAAGTAAGTTTTGCCCCGGGATGGTTCCGCTGACCAGGCTCTCACTAGCTGGCAGGACAGGTTGACCTCTCGGAGAGGCCAAGTAAGTTTTGCCCCGGGATGGTTCCGCTGACTAGGCTCCCACTAGCTGGCAGGACAGGTTAACCTCTCGGAGAGGCCAAGTAAGTTTTGCCCCGGGATGGTTCCGCTGACCAGGCTCTCACTAGCTGGCAGGACAGGTTGACCTCTCAGAGAGGCCAAGTAAGTTTTGCCCCGGGATGGTTCCGCTGACCAGGCTCTCACTAGCTGGCAGGACAGGTTGACCTCTCGGAGAGGCCAAGTAAGTTTTGCCCCGGGATGGTTCCGCTGACCAGGCTCTCACTAGCTGGCAGGACAGGTTGACCTCTCGGAGAGGCCAAGTAAGTTTTGCCCCGGGATGGTTCCGCTGACCAGGCTCTCACTAGCTGGCAGGACAGGTTGACCTCTCAGAGAGGCCAAGTAAGTTTTGCCCCGGGATAGTTCCGCTGACCAGGCTCTTAGTAGATGGCAGGACAGGTTGACCTCTCGGAGAGGCCAAGTATGTTTTGCCCCGGGATGGTTGCGCTGACCAGGCTCTCACTAGCTGGCAGGACAGGTTGACCTCTCGGGGAGGCCAAGTAAGTTTTGCCTCGGGATGGTTCCGCTGTCCAGGCTCTCACTAGCTGGCAGGACAGGTTGACCTCTCGGAGAGGCCAAGTAAGTTTTGCCCCGGGATGGTTCCGCTGACCAGGCTTTCACTAGCTGGCAGGACAGGTTGACCTCTCGGAGAGGCGAAGTAAGTTTTGCCTCGGGATGGTTCAGCTGACCAAGCTCTCACTAGCTGGCAGGACAGGTTGACCTCTCGGAGAGGCGAAGTAAGTTTTGCCTCGGGATGGTTCAGCTGACCAAGCTCTCACTAGCTGGCAGGACAGGTTGACCTCTCGGAGAGGCCAAGTAAGTTTTGCCCCGGGATGGTTCCGCTGACCAGGCTCTCACTAGCTGGCAGGACAGGTTGACCTCTCGGAGAGGCCAAGTAAGTTTTGCCCCGGGATGGTTCCGCTGACCAGGCTCTCACTAGCTGGCAGGACAGGTTGACCTCTCGGAGAGGCCAAGTAAGTTTTTCCCCGGGATGGTTCCGCTGACCAGGCTCCCACTAGCTGGCAGGACAGGTTAACCTCTCGGAGAGGCCAAGTAAGTTTTGCCCCGGGATGGTTCCGCTGACCAGGCTCCCACTAGCTGGCAGGACAGGTTAACCTCTCGGAGAGGCCAAGTAAGTTTTGCCCCGGGATGGTTCCGCTGACCGGGCTTATTCATGCCGACAGGGCAGGAGAACTCACTCGGCGAGGCGAGATGTTCATATTGGTTAAGGCCCCGAGAAGAGACCGCTGACCAGGCTTGTTGATGCCGGCAGGACAGGAGAACTCACTCATAGAGGCGAGGTGATTCATGTTGGTTAAGGCCCCGAGAAGAGACCGCTGACCGGGCTTGTTGATGCCGGCAGGGCAGGAGAACTCACTCGGAGAGGCGAGGTGATTCATGTTGGTTAAGGCCCCGAGAAGAGACCGCTGACCAGGCTTGTTCATGCTAGCAGGGCAGGAGAACTCACTCGGCGAGGCGAGGTGATTCATGTTGGTTAAGGCCCCGAGAAGAGACCGCTGACCGGGCTTGTTGATGCCGGCAGGGCAGGATAATTCACTCGGAGAGGCGAGGTGATTCATATTGGTTAAGGCCCCGAGATGAGACCGCTGACCGGGCTTGTTGATGCCGGCAGGGCAGGTGAACTCACTCGGAGAGGCGAGGTGATTCATATTGGTTAAGGCCCCGAGAAGAGACCGCTGACCGGGCTTGTTCATGCCGGCAGGGCAGGAGAACTCACTCGGCGAGGCGAGGTGATTCATGTTGGTTAAGGCCCCGAGAAGAGACCGTTGACCGGGCTTGTTCATGACTGTAGGGCAGGAGAACTCACTCGGTGAGGCAGATATTCATATTGATTAAGGCCCCGAGAAGAGACCGCTGACCGGGCTTGGTCATGCCGGCAGGGCAGGAGAACTCACTCGGAGAGGCGGATGAAAATTTGGTTAAGGCCCCGAGAAGAGACTGCTGACCGGGCTTGTTCATGCCGGCAGGGCAGGAGAACTCACTCGGAGAGGCGAGGTGATTCATGTTGGTTAAGGCCCCGAGAAGAGACCGCTGACCGAGCTTGTTCATGCCGGCAGGGCAGGAGAACTCACTCGGCGAGGCGAGGTGATTCATGTTGGTTAAGGCCCCGAGAAGAGACTGCTGACCGGGCTTGTTCATGCCGGCAGGGAAGGAGAACTCACTCGGTGAGGCAGATGTTCATATTGATTAAGGCCCCGAGAAGAGACCGCTGACCGGGCTTGTTCATGCCGGCAGGGCAGGAGAACTCACTCGGAGAGGCGGATGGAAATTTGGTTAAGGCCCCGAGAAGAGACCGCTGACCAGGCTAGTTGAAGCTGGCAGGACAGGAGAACTCGCTCGGAGAGGCGGATGGAAATTTGGTTAAGGCCCAGAGAAGAGACCGCTGACCAGGCTATTTGAAGCCGGCAGGGCAGGAGAATTCACTCGGAGAGGCATAAAGTCGAAAAGTTGAAAAGTCGGAAAGACGGTTAAGGCCTCCACCTCCAACTGAGCTCGGCTCCCTGGAAGGTGTTGATTTGTTTCCACCTCCAGCTGAGCTCGTCTCCCTGGAAGGTGTTGATTTGTATCCACCTCCAACTGAGCTCAGCTCCCTAGAAGGTGTTGATTTGTATCCACCTCCAGATGAGCTCGGCTCCCTGGAAGGTGTTGATTTGTATCCACCTCCAGCTGAGCTCGGCTCCCTGGAAGGTGTTGATTTGTATCCACCTCCAGCTGAGCTCGGCTCCCTGGAAGGTGTTGATTTGTTTCCACCTCCAGCTGAGCTCGGCTCCCTGGAAGGTGTTGATTTGTATCCACCTCCAGCTGAGCTCGGCTCCCTGGAAGGTGTTGATTTGTTTCCACCTCCAGCTGAGCTCGACTCCCTGGAAGGTGTTGATTTGTATCCACCTCCAGCTAAGCTCGGCTCCCTGGAAGGTGTTGATTTGTATCCACCTCCAGCTGAGCTCGGCTCCCTGGAAGGTGTTGATTTGTATCCACCTCCAGCTGAGCTCGGCTCCCTGGAAGGTGTTGATTTGTATCCACCTCCAGCTGAGCTCGGCTCCCTGAAAGGTGTTGATTTGTATCCACCTCCAGCTGAGCTCGGCTCCCTGGAAGGTCTTGATTTGTTTCCACCTCCAGCTGAGCTCGGCTCCCTGGAAGGTGTTGATTTGTATCCACCTCCAGCTGAGCTCGGCTCCCTGAAAGGTGTTGATTTGTATCCACCTCCAGCTGAGCTCGGCTCCCTGGAAGGTGTTGATTTGTATCCACCTCCAGCTGAGCTCGGCTCCCTGAAAGGTGTTGATTTGTATCCACCTCCAGCTGAGCTCGGCTCCCTGGAAGGTCTTGATTTGTTTCCACCTCCAGCTGAGCTCGGCTCCCTGGAAGGTGTTGATTTGTATCCACCTCCAGCTGAGCTCGGCTCCCTGAAAGGTGTTGATTTGTATCCAGCTCCAGCTGAGCTCGGCTCCCTGGAAGGTCTTGATTTGTTTCCACCTCCAGCTGAGCTCGGCTCCCTGGAAGGTGTTGATTTGTATCCACCTCCAGCTGAGCTCGGCTCCCTGAAAGGTGTTGATTTGTATCCACCTCCAGCTGAGCTCGGCTCCCTGGAAGGTCTCGATTTGTTTCCACCTCCAGCTGAGCTCGGCTCCCTGGAAGATGATGATTTGTATACACTTCCTGGTGAGCTCGGCTCCCTGGGAGATGTTAAGTTATTTCCGCTTCCAGGTGAGCTCGGCTCCCTAGAAGGTGTTAGGTTGTTTCTGCATCCAGTTGAGCTCGGCTCCTTGGAAGGTGTTGAGTTCCTCCACCCCATGCTCCGACTACTCGCATCACTTCCCGAGCGCGCAGCAAGATCAGCAGTCCTCGGCCCCGCAACCTATCTCACCACATCGACTTGCTCAAGTGTATTCGAGAGACTAAGACCTCGATGAGCAGCCATATATGAGAGGTTGGTTGCGCAGGAGCAAAGCATGCGAACTTATGCAGGCATGATCGCGCGTGGCAGTCTTCTTAAAAGGAAGTCGGATCCTTACGGTCGTATGAGCCGAAGGTAAGGTCGTGCGCGGTGTCGCCAAGGGATCCGCCTTCGACACAAGAGAGACGTTGAGCAAAAAAAGAGTTTTCATTCTTATGTATAACTTAAGGCAATGTATCTTTTACAATAGTCATGCGACACACGCGAGAAAGGGGGGAGGGAATGTTCCCTGGCCAGAGCAAGGGGCTCCGCCGGATCACCCTGACTCCTCCCAAAGAGAGCCTTAAAGCAGATCTAGAAACCCCAAGGAGGGATCGTTTTGTTCAGAAGGTAGGAAGGGGAAAAGCTCTCAAAGAAGGTGCTCCCCTCCCCCCTTTAGGGGGTTCTTTGTTTCTAAGTTCTCTTGTAAAACCCCTCGGAGACTCTCAGGAAGGTTCACCTGCTCGTCAAATACGCGGGTTGGACTTTCTTTCCGAGCTTGAGGCAAGCTCGAAAAGAGCGGGGATTGTGTACAACCCCCATATTTGCCGAGCTGGTCTGATCAGCCCGGACTCAGGCAGATCAAGGTGAACAAGGAAAGTGCCCGCTCGGGAGCGCCCGAAATCAGCCAAAGCACAAACGGATCCGGACGAGAGAAAAAGGGAGCGGTGGGTCCAGTCGGGGGAACATCCACTCGGCCCCTCGCAGGCAAGCCCACTCTCAGCATCCTCCACTCGACAACCTCCTCAGGAGGGGCGAGTGGGGCAGCCCCCCACTCGCCAACCTCCCTTAGGAGGGGCGAGTGGGGGCAGACCCCCACTCGCCAACCTCCTTAGGAGGGGAGAGAGGGGGCAGCCCCCCACTCGCCAACCTCCCTTAGGAGGGGTGAGTGGGGGCAGCCCCCGACTCGCCAACCTCCTTAGGAGGGGCGAGTGGGGGCAGCCCCCCACTCGCCAACCTCCCTTAGGAGGGGCGAGTGGGGGCAGCCCCCCACTCGCCAACCTCCCTTAGGAGGGGCGAGTAGGGGCAGCCCCCCACTCGCCAACCTCCTTAGGAGGGGCGAGAGGGGGCAGCCCCCCACTCGCCAACCTCCCTTAGGAGGGGCGAGTGGGGGCAGCCCCCCACACGCCAAACCCCTTAGGGGGCAAGTGGGGGCAACCTCCCACTCGCCGACCATGTAGGAGGGAGTGGAGGAAGTTGCCAGGTCGCCAGGGCCTGCGTTTAACCGTTCGAACAGTGGGATTTCGCTATGGGCAAACCAGTTTGGGCCGCGGATAGCCATTTCAAAAGGCGGAATTATGCTATTCGCAGACCATTTCCAAAAATCTATAAATAGACCCCCATGGGTAACTTGGGGAGGGTTGGCATCTCATTACCCCCACCCCCCTTAGTGTGTTCGGTTAGCTAGTGACCCTGCCCTCTGTTCGCAAAGTCTTTCAGGCCAACGGTCAGGTGTTGCGAGTGCTCTCCGAGGTGCCCAGGCTCAGCATTGGCTTGGGAGTGGAAGATCTTCGGGTATTTCGGGTTAGTGGCGGGACCTCCTCGCTGCAGCTCGCGGGGTCTGTTTCCACCTGAATCCACCAGTAGAGAGGTTCTTAGGCTCTAAGTGACTAGACGTTCGACTTTACCTGAGATAAGTAAGGGCAAGCTGCCTACCCCTATTTTCGAACGCTGAAGCCGGGAAACTGGTTTCAACAGTCTTGTTTTGGTACAGGGATATCTTTTGACTCAATTGGGTTGCGTGGTCGTCTCGTTTATCATTGAATATCATAACGTAACCTAAGCCCCATTATAACCTGAAAGCCCTATTGATTTAATGTGTGAGTTTGCTAGCGTCGTAGAGAGAGTGTAACGGGGCAAGCTTATGGCTCTCGCCATTGATGGATTTCAGCGGAGTTATCCCTGAATTTCGGTCTTTTGCAACACCCTCCTGCGTGGCTTGTTTTTCTTTCACATCGGGCACGACCGCACAAATTCTTTATGATTCACCATCTGAGTATAACTAAATCTTTATTTACGCTTTAACACTTCTATAAATTAGTTAGCATAGTTAGAATCTCCTTTTACTGAATTTCTATTTGCATGCGTGTGATACTTTGCACCGTACTCCTATTTTGCAATTCCCTTCACTAACTACCGTTTTCATACTCCGCCGGATTTGTTTGCTCGGGACGTGCAAACAGGTAAGTCTGGGGGTGTGATGAGTCCCAATTATATACACTTTTTTGGACTCATCTGGGCTAGTTTTCCTGCATTTGTACTTCAGTTTTTATCCATATTCGCCTTGTTCATGCTTTTATTTGAAGTACATGTTTAGGCCCGTTGTTGTGTGCAATTGCGCATTTTATTGTTGGGGGTAAGCACATTGTGCTCCCCATTGTATTTTTCTCATTTTTTTGGAGCTGGAACGGTATTCCCAGCTGGGTTATGGCTGATGCAGGTGGACGGTTCATCCATTTTGTACCCAGAAATCATGTCTACGTATATCACACGGTCGTGCGTTTTCCTTGATGCACGTGCGAATGCGATCATGCGTTCTCTTCTGGGGTGGAATATGATGTTATGTTGTTGATCGTGCGTCTCTACGCACGGGCAGTGCCCGTGCATGAAGGAATCGCACGATCAACCTGTTTAGCCTTGTTTTTAGCTTTTCTGAATTTACCAGTGCGTTTTGACGCACGGGCGCTCCAGGTCGTCTTCCTACGCTGTTCTCTATTATTAATATCGCACGGGCAATGCATGGTCGTGCGTTTGACCGTACGTGACCAAATTTCTGATTTTTTTGTATAAAAGCTGCAGTTCTTGCCCTATTCCAGATCGACCTTCTTTCTCGCACCAGAGCTTTAGTTCCGCACCATTTTCGTCGCTCCATCACCGCCCAACTTCGGGAGGAACTCCGACCGCCATTCTCTTGCAAATCTCAAGCCGGAGCATCCTCTAGGCCTCCTCCATTGTTCGTGCACCTCCAAAGCTCCATTAAGAGGGATTCAGTGCTGCACTTATGAAGTTCTCCGGTGAGATCGTGGCCAAAGAAGTTTGACGGAGAAGACGGGTATAATAGAAGAAGGTGACTGCTCTTCCGGAGCCCGGACGATAGTTGGAGCCCGAGCACGGACAAGGATTGACAACCCTAGATTCCGGCCATGAACCTCCGATGAGTCTCCGTGCTTTGGTTGTAATCTAAACCTCCTTTACATTGTAGTGTGCTATTCCTTAATTATTTGGGTGTATGAATAATGTTTGCTAAACCTTGTTTTATCAATTAATATTTCATGTCTATGTGAAATTATTATCTGTGGTTTATGCAAGTGAGGAGCGCCCCATTCCATCCTCCATCTCGCCATCACGTTCGTGTGCCGCACTAGCAATTGCTAGTGGCGTGCTTGTCGACGAGGTGCCTGCGACCCTCATTCCGTAAGACTACTCTTCCATCTGCCAAGCTAAGCGGTGCTAACGGCCCGTGTAATCCACCTCGACTCTGCCGGTGCGAACCATTCCATCTGCTTGCCTTCTCGTCCATCCTCCTAGTGAAGCGTGGCATAGCGGCCCGTGTAATCCATTCACCTAACGATGCAACGCGCTCAAGGCCTGCACAGTTCGATTCTGTTTGCTACTCGTCCATCCGCCCTAGCGAAGTAGCGCGTTCACGGCCTACGTAGTCTCCATCCCGCCTTGTGAAGCATTGCATAGGAGTAGTTGTAGTATTTTTTTCTTTATTTCCACAAACCAAAACCCCCCGTTTCCGCAACCCATCCGACTTAAGGACTTCAATCTAAAGTCCTTCCTCAATAATAAACTCCACCTTACTGTGTTCCTTCGATATTGATACTTGGGGATTCACTCCCACATTTTATATTACTTGAAAGAGCGGTACACTGCCATTTTGTGCCGCAGTCTTGCTACAGCCTATAGCGGTGTGCTAAGATTTGCGCATCAATAGCTCATATGTGAGCTGGAGGATTCTATTTTGATAACTTTCTCAGCCTTTTTCACATCCATTGTATTAATATCAGGATTCTCTGGAGTAGGAAACTCTTACTGATACTCCCCCTCAACTACTGCATTGTCGAAGTTTCTATTATCTGGAGCAGGGATCTCATGCTGAGACTCCCCCTCAACTGGTGCATTATCTGGATCAAGATTCTCAGGAGCAGGGGTCTCATTCTGAGACTCCCCTCAACTTCTGCATTGTCTGGATCAAGATTCTCTGGAGCAGGGAACTCAGTCTGAAACTCCCCCTCAACTCCAGTATTGTTAAAATCAGTATTATTTTGGGCAGGGATCTCATCCTGAGCCTCCCCCTCATTTTGAAACTTTCCTTAATTTATTGCAGGGGATCCAGATGGACCTCCTCTCTCTTCTTCTTCCTTCTCTTTCCCATATTGTTCTTTGTTGTTCGTGTCAACCCCTTTCAGTAGTGGATCAGTACCTATTTGTGTGTCAGGAATACTGTCCCTAGGTTTGTCCCCTTCTTCTTCTTCAGATGTTGTGAGATCAGGATTGTGGATTAGGGAGGATTTTGATTTCCTTTTTGAGGGTGATGACCTTGAAGAGCTGGAAGAGACCTGCTTCTTCTTTTTCTTCTGAACTTTCTTCTGCTTGGGGGAAGATTCTGCTGGTGGATTACTTGAAAAAATCCTTTCCCATCTTTCTAGAATCCTGATGTCCATTTTCTTCATATAATTTATTTTTGACCCAAGTCTATTGTTTAAAGTATCTGGAATCACCTTTACAAGGTAGAGGGACAGTATCCTACCCATGTTGGGTGCGTGGATACTTTCTATCACTCTATCAAAAACAACCTGTCCCCAGTCAGTTTTAAGTTTATAGATGATTCTGGTCAAAAGAGTGAACATTTTCCTGGAGATTTTGTCATGGGAGCCTGTCTTGCATAACAGTCCCTTTCCAATAATGTCTGACAACAGCTTTCCTCTTGATTTCATCCCTTTCCTCAGCACACTACCAGAAATTTCGTGTGATGTGTCAATTCCACACCAGACTTGGGCTAATCTTATTTGCTCAGAGCTCACCTCTTCTTCTTCTTCATCAATTTTGAGCCTTGGCAGTTCTAGTGCCTTAGCGAGTCTTGTAGGTGAAATCTTAATCTTCATTCCATTTACAGTAGTTTTGAGCTTCGAGTTGGCGGTGTCTATTACTGCATTGGAGAATAGTTCTAAAACGTCTCGTTTCCAGATTAGAGACGATTCAGATAGAATGAATTCTAACCCTGATTTGTAAATTAGCTCGATGGTAGTCTTGATTTCCTCTGGTGCTGCTTGGAATCCGTTGCGAACGAGCTCTCTTCCTTCGTAGAGGTAATCACTGTTCTTGGGAGGCATTGTTGTTGTAGCTTTTGATTGAATGTCTTGAGAATTTCTAGGGCAGAGAATTTCGAACTGGGAGTTCTAGGTTGAAGAGAACATAGGTACTACCGAAGTATCTTCCATATATATAGAGTTTCTATATCTTAATATTTGAAACGCCGCTCACATGACGTGTTTGATAAAATTGATCAAATGGTTC
Organism: Dactylorhiza incarnata; assembly: GCA_033032865.1. Lineage (NCBI taxonomy): Eukaryota > Viridiplantae > Streptophyta > Magnoliopsida > Asparagales > Orchidaceae > Dactylorhiza > Dactylorhiza incarnata. The sequence continues at coordinate 14,247,337 of JAWHQI010000015.1, forward strand.
AGATTCACCCTGTCGAGACGGCCTTGCTCTTTCCGTAAAAGCGTTGAGATCACTTGACGTAAGTTATCCTCGCTCGATGCCAATTATCCTCGCTCGACGCCAGTTATCCTCGCTCGACGCCAGTTATCCTCGCTCGACGCCATTTATCCTCGCTCGACGCCAGTTATAATTTTACTCACCTTTTTGGACTTAATTATTATTTTTATTTATTTATTACATTTTCTGTACTTATTTAAAAATTGTTATTTATTCTAACTTTATTTTGGATTATTGTATGTTTCAAGACAACTTCATTCCATATTTAGCATTCCTTATTCAATTTTGAAGTTATTGAATTTTGTTTCATCCAAGGGTTTGGTGAATATATCAGTCACTTGTTTGTCTGTGGGGATATATTCAATTGTGAAGACTCCATTTTCTATATGTTCTCTAATGAAATGATATCTAATTTCTATGTGCTTTGTTCTGCTATGTGATACAGGGTTATTAGCAATATCAATGGCACTAGTTGAATCACAATATAAAGGAGATTTACTTAGCTGGATTATATAGTCTTGGAGTTGATGTTGAATCCATAGTAGTTGAGCACAACAGTTTCCAGCTGAGATGTACTCAGATTCTGCTGTAGAGATAGCTACACTGGTCCGCTTCTTGCTACTCTAAGATATTAGCCTTTTGCCAAGGAATTGACAGGTGCCTGATGTGCTTTTTCTGTCCTCCTTGCATCCTGCAAAGTCAGCATCTGAAAATCCAGTCAGTTCAAAATCATTGCTCCTAGGGTACCATAGGCCAAGATTGAGAGTACCCTTTAGATATCTCAGGATTCTTTTGATAGCAGTGTAGTGAGATTCTTTAGGGTTCACTTGGTACCTAGCACACACACATGTTGAGAACACAATGTCTGGCCTGCTAGCAGTTAGGTAGAGCAATGAGCCAATGATGCCTCTGTACAAGGTTTCATCAATAGGTTTCCCTTTTTCATCCTTGTCCAGTGACATGTTGGCTGTCATTGGGGTTTTCATGACAGTGGAATTTTCCATTCCAAACTTCTTGATGATCTCCTTGGTTGTACTTGGTCTGAGAAATGAAGACTCCTTCCTCAGACTGTTTTACTTGGAGTCCCAAGAAGTATTTGTGTTGTCCCATGTTGCTCATTTCAAATTTCCCTTGCATAAGGCTTGCAAACCTTTTGCAAAGGTTATTATCAGTTGAGCCAAAAATTATGTCATATACATATATTTGTACTAGTAGATTATGACCTTTAACTACCCTAAGAAACAATGTCTTATCTATCTTTCCCCTTGAGACTTTGTTCTCAATGAGAAATCTAGACAATGTCTCATACCAGGATCTAGCTGCCTGTTTTAGACCATACAAAGTTTTTAGTAAAATATAAACATAGTTTGGATGAGTAGAGTCAATAAAACCTGGGGGTTGTTCTATATATACTTCCGAAAGAATTGTTCCATTAAGGAATGCTGACTTCACATCCATTTGATATACTATGAATCCAATATGCGCTGCAAAGGCCAGGAATAGTCTGATGGCCTCCAGTCTTTCCACAGGAGCAAACAATTGATCAAAATCTATGCCTTCCTCCTATCTATTGTTGGAACATGGTCTTCTGCATCTCCTAGGTTTGAGAATAACAAATCCTATGTGTATTTGATCTTGTGTGTTTAAGTGTGCAGGATAACAAAGTCCACATGACTCAAGGATTACATAAGAAGGTTGCCCCCAAAGCTGAGCCATCAAATCATAAACTCCTACTAGTGCTGGCGGTAGTCCTAGCGCAGGCGCTAGCTGTCATTCGACGAACTGTAAGCGGCGCTCGATGAAATGCTGATAACTGCATTTGACAAAAATTTGCTCGACGAACTGTTAGCTGCGTTCGACAAAATTTCGATCGACGAAATGAATGCTTAAGAACAAATTTTGGGAGTACTTATAGAAGCCGATAGAGCCTAGCGGTATTCGATAGCGCAGTCGATAGCGAGGAGCACAGTAGGCAAGAGAGAAAAGATTCCTCCAATTGAAGATTCTACCACGCAGAATATGTCCTAATATGGGATAGCACCGGCGGTATATCTAGCGCAGGCGCTAGCTTCAAGGCTATAAAAAGGACCCCTTGGCTCCGTCTTCCTCATCCTCTTCAGATCCAAAATTCCAGAGCTTCGTGCCACAACATAGAGAGGAAGGTTCAGAGAGATACTCCCACAAATCCATAAAGGCTTAAGGAGATCCGTGGAGAAGATTTCAACACGCATCATCATCGTGACGAAAGACCGCATCGACTATGATCATACTCTGTGTCTTCGTCTACTTCTCCAAGAGATCCACATATAGGGAGTTATATATTATTGTCTTTTTATTTCACATCTTTTCTTTTAAATCGAGTAGTAAATTCGCCTCGTGTTGGCGACTAGGTCTGGGTAGGACTTTGGGCTGAAATTCGCCTCATGTTGGCGACTAGGTCTCAGGTGTAGGTCTAGGGGGTGCTTTAGGCCATATCCGGGGAAGGGTTGGCTAGAGCGGCTTGAGGCCGAATCCGGGGAGGATAGGCTAAAGCCAACCAGTTCATGGGGATATGAGTCGGTATAGAAAACAAAAAGAGTCTTTCATATTTCGCTTTGATTTCTAGCGTCATTGAGATAAAATTTTGTAATCAATTTTATTAATAATAATCATGTCTCTCTTTGTGTAATAAAATTGATTTGTTCTTCATTTCTCTAAATTGTTTATTATCCTCTCCTTTATTATAAAACAAATTAGATCTTTAATCAAAATCACTATTTTGATCTCTTATCATAAGCAAGTATTTCAAAATATAATATAAGTTTTTAAAACCCTAATTCACCCCCCCCCCCCCCCCTCTAAGGGCGCCTACCAATCCAACAAGTGGTATCAGAGCGGTTTTATTCCAATCGGCTTAACAACCAGGAATAATGGCATCTCATGATCTCACTTCTATTAGCGGGGGTAATTTTTATGAAGAAGGAAAATCACTAGCACCACCATTATTTGAAGGAAGAAAATTTTAAAGGATGGAAAATATTAATGGAAAATTTTCTTAAAGCTTTAGATGAAAAAGTTTGGAATATTACTATTAAAAAGCCACCTAGCGTATTAAATAAAAACGAAATGGTTTTAAATGCAAAATCTATGAATAGTCTATTTTGTGCGTTAGATCAAAATATTTCTAAACTCATTCATACTTTTCCTACTGCATATGAGATGTGGAATTTTCTTGAAATAACTTATGATTCTCTATCTACAGGCATGAATGGAACACAAGAGGAGAGGGACATATAAGCATCCACCATAAGTCAAGGAGATCTCTCTTATTGCAAAACCATGGAAATCATGAAAATTGACTTAGACGAAGAGAGCAATACATCAAGAGAAAAAGAAGATGAAATTTCATCTATGAAGGAGGAAGGCCTAGAAGACGGCGAAGGAACCTCATGTTCACATCTTGCCTCTTCCGATAGCGTTGTAAGAAAGTCTAATTCTTTTTCTTATTTCCATAGACAAAAAATTGCTGAACGTAGAATGAAGAAATTAAAAATTGCTAATAAGAGATTACGTTTAGAAAATAAAACTTTGAAAGCAAATGTGAATGAAGAATCCAAAAAAGATGTGTTTGAATCTCAATCATGCTCTTCATTTGAAAACTATACACCTTATTTTGATTATAATGATATTAAAGAAAAATTCAAGGATCTAGAAAATGATCTTTTAATTTCAAAAGAACATAACGAAAAATTGATAAATGAAAATAATATTCTCTCTCATAAACTAGAATCTTTAAAATACTCTTTCAAAAAGGATTAAATAATTTTAAATATCTTATTTCTAGTTTATCATCAAACATGTGTAAAACTTCTACTAGAATGTTAAAACATATTAAACATGCAGTAGTAGATTGTTTAATCACACAAACATAATGAATTCTAACCCACATTACGTATCTCCCAAATTAAATTCTATTGTGCACAAATTTCCTATGAAATATAATTTCAAAAGAGATTATTTTAAACCTAAGTGTAATAAATATGGAAATTTGATGCATAATATTAAATCAAAATATGAATGGAGACCCAAAGTAAAAAATGAAACATTAACTCCACTTGAAAGAATTCATTCATTGTCATCTCCCCAAAAATTATCACGCTATATTTGGGTACCTAAAGGAACCGTTACACTTGGTTCCCTTTGGATACCCAAATCTCACATCTACTAGTATCATCCAAATGCATGAAGTAGAATATTTTCAAATTGAAATATACAAATTTCTACTTCATGATGTGCTTTAATGTCCTTTTTATTTTTCTCTTGTTGTTTCCCTTTTGAACTGTCATGTCATGCTCATCCTACATAGTATTGAAAATATGATCCTATCTCTTAAAAGCTTAATATGTTTATAAAATCAAATTGATCAAAATTCAAAAGACATATCTAATTTTGATGACCTATCTATCTCTCTCATATTCATTATTTATAAATATCTTTTATTATTCATATAAATCAAATTCTAAATTTGCTATAAGATATTTTAAAATTAAATCAAGTCATTAGGCTATTAAGCTTTTTAGCCTTCACCAACAAGTGGTTTAGAGAAATAACATAATCTACAAGAAAGTTCAAGATCTAAATGAAAGCTCAACTTTCAATATGGTTATCTTTGTTCGCAACAAAAAAAATTATATTGTGTTCACTCCTTAATGTCAAACATGATCTAAACCATCACTATTGTTCACCTATCAAAAATCACATATATATTCAAAATTCTTAATTAATTCAAAAGAAAATCACTGAAATATACCCTCATAATGAATATTGAATTCACAAGCACCACTATGATCTATTGATGTCCTTTGCTAAATTTCTCTAACATCATATATCTTAAGTCATATCAAAAGCCTTCTAAAAATAATTATTTCTATCACATTTATGTGAATTATAATTGATATATTAACTGATGACAATTGATATTATAATTACATACCATGGTTGGTGTATTATGTGTGTATTGTGATTTATTTCAAGTTTAGACCTTTTAATCATCTTGATATCAAATCAAATAAAATCATCACTTCATTCTAAGTCTCTAAGTTGAAACACAATCAAACATTTGTATAACATTAATCTCAAACTTATCATACTAACAGTGTCACCTAAAGAATATTTGTGTCTATATTAGGCTTTATATGTTTACCAAGATATACAGGCTGGGTATTCTCATTTAGGGCTTATCCATGATATTCTCATGCATGAACATTATTTTTAATCACTAAAATCATGCATATTAGATTTGTTCATTCATGTCTTCTCGTGCTTACATTTCCTATCATTTCCAAACTACATTAGATTGATAAATATAAGCCTTAGAAAAATTAAAATTGACATATAATAAATTATATGTCATGCAAATATATTTGGTAAAGTCATATACAAAATCGCTAATGTTTTATGAAATTAGATTATCTAGACATCTCCTAAAATCTGAAATTTCAGCATGAAACTACTATTAGGACACTTAATCAAGATCAACAATTAAAAGTTTCAAGATCATCAAAAATCATGTACTGTTTCCCGCGCTAGCGCTAACGCCGACACTAGCACACCTATTTGTTTTTCTGTAATTTTAAAATTTTGAAAAATTCTTAAAAATATATTAATCTATGTGTACTATTTATTTTTGCACTTCTGCTTATATTTCATTTTTGAAAAATCAAATAAAAATACAAAAGCCAATTACAAAAAAATATGTTTTGCCTTTTTTTTTTTGTTTTTTTGTCATTTGTTTAAATTCTATTTCTAAAAGCAAAAATAAAATACAAAAATATAAAACAAAAAAAACAAGTATCAAAAATTATTATTTTGAACTTAACTTTTCTACATGTATCTTGCGAAAGGGTGATTTGGGCTATCATCCCATCACATCACCTAATACCAGGCGAACCTCTCACAAGGTAGACCTCGGGAAGTCCAAGATCAATCTTATGAGTTCAAACCTTAAATCAAAATAATTCTTCAAAATATCAAAAATACTATATGGACTTCATTGAAAATCAAGCATGATTTAACCCATCATTTAGACCTTCTACAATGTTACAATTCATTCCTTCAAACTACTTTGAACATTGTTTTCATCATGCTTTGATATATCTATTAATATGTGCATCAATTATATTGTAAAAGTTGTGTAGAACCAAGCTTAGCATGCCTCTAAGTATGAGTAAATGTTTTATGTTTGATAATGATCTTTATTCCTCAATTATTTTGGCATTGTCTACATATGTGTTTAATCTAAGAATGCTTGTGTATGTTTTGTATTAGTACAATGAATTAAAATTGCACAAGTATCTTACCTACACAACCTTTGTTTGCACTTTTAAAAGTTAAAAAAAGTGGTTGTGTTTTCATACTTTTTATTGGTTTGCAAAACAAGTGTATTTGGAGAACTTTGCACAAAACAAAAATCATAAAATAAAGTGACAAAGATAACTCCACCAAGCACTACTTGAACCTCCTGATAAGTCTTAATAAGCGTTGTGAGGTTGAGCACCTTGGAAAGAATAGTAAAGTATCTTGTGCAAACCATATCTTTCTTTCAAAATAAAAACCACTTACTCTTAAGTACACCAGATCACTAGTTTCAACATTAAAATAAAATAAAACATGTGATCCCCCAAGCTCTACTTTGCACCCTGATAAGTCTTAATGAGCATTGTGTGTGCAAAACACCTTGGTAGTTGTACATTTTTTTGTGCATTGAAGTGTGTGGAAGTAAAATTATTTGTGTTTTATTGTGCTCTTACTTTACATATTACTTGTATTTTTGATTAAAACATTTGTTTACTCTACTAAAAAATACCCTTTGGTGCACATCATTATCTTCCATAACACTTCTTCTCATGAGTATTGGATCCTAATGCAAATTATATACTACTCTTTATTTATGAAATGCACTCGATAACCTAGCATGCTTTCTACAATGTTTGGTATGTTTTGAATTTGTGAATTAAAATAACATTGTAGTAATTTCTTTTTGATAACATTATTTCATGCTTGGTTACTTTATTGTTAAACTTAAAGATTTTAATTGAACAATGATCTACGAAAACATCTTCTTTATGAAATTGAACTCATATATCTTTTATGGACCATCATTGATTATAATTAGATGTTTCTTGTATTTCGATAAGACTTCCGCATCATAACCATATAATTGTTTTACCTTGCACTTTTATGCTTACTTAAAGTCTTTTATTTTGTGTGCATCATCACTTGAATCTTAAAATTCCCTTCTTTCAACAAGTGGTAGACTTGCTTGGTAAACTTTATATTGGTTACTCTAAACATGAATATTTTTTTTGCTAATAACTCTGATTTATTTCTATGAAAATATTATTATATTAAAAACCCTGATTCATTAATGGATTTCAAAATAGTTATCTGAGTATTTTCATAAATTCAAATAAAAATATAAACCCATAGGCTATGAACTTATCACTAAATTTAAATGCTTAATGTTTCCAATAATTATTATCCATGACTTCATATCTCACCATAGCGGGGGCGTAGGGTTGTAGACATTAGATAACCTTATCTCTAGTCATGTCTTGTCCTTAACCGGGGAGGGTTCCAATGGGGCCTTGTGAGGCACTGGGGGGAAAGAGTGCTAGGTTATGTTTTTGTCTAGTATTTGCATATGGGACTAACACCCCAACCTACGGCATGTTTGCAGCTCCTCATGCCCATCCGTCACTTAGTACGGGGCTAGGGTGTAGACATATTGTCAGGGTAGTTTAGTTACTTGGAAATCATTACATTTCTTTATGCTTAAAACTCTTATATAAAAGGGGGATGAACCGACATAATAATACTTAAAAATGTTATATTTCTAAAAACTTTGATCTATCTCTATAAAAATTATTCTAAAACTCGATCATGCCTTTATCTTATTATCAACTTTTAAGTGGTGTCTCCTTACCCACTTTTGCTAATAACAAAAGGGGGAGAACTAACATGATGAATATAATCTGCTATCAAAATATAAAACTAACATGCTTAATTAAGATGATAGTTTACATATTAGGGGAGCACTCACTTAGGGGGAGCATGTATTTAGGGGGAGCAATTCTAAATGCTAAAATCATTAATTATACTAAGTCATCACTCTCACACACACACAAGTAAGTTTCATCATGCTTATATATTAATGCTCTGATTTATCATTAATGGATTTGTTATTATCAAAAGGGGGAGTTTGTTGGAACATGGTCTTCCGCATCTCCTAGGTTTGAGAATAACAAATCCTATGTGTATTTGATCTTGTGTGTTTAAGTGTGCAGGATAACAAAGTCTACATGACTCAAGGATTACATAAGAAGGTTGCCCCCAAAGCTGAGCCATCAAATCCTAAACTCCTACTAGCGCCGGCGTAGTCCTAGTGCAGGCGCTAGCTGTCATTCGACGAACTATAAGCGGCGCTCTACGAAATGCTTATACCTGCGTTCGACGAAAATTCGCTCGACGAACTGTTAGCTGCGTTCGACGAAATTTCAATCGACGAAATGAATGCATAAGAGCAAATTCTGGGAGTACTTATAGAAGCCGATAGCGCCTAGCGGTATCCGATAGCGCCTAGCGGTATCCGATAGCGCAGGCGATAGCGAGGAGCACAGTAGGCAAGAGAGAAAAGTTTCCTCCAATTAAACATTCTACCGCTCAAAATATGTCCTAATATGGGATAGCGCCGGCGGTAGCTCTAGCGCAGGCGCTAGCTCCAAGGCTATAAAAAGGATCCCTTGGCTCCGTCTTCCTCATCCTCTTCAAATCCAAAATTCCAGAGCTTCGTGCCACAACATAGAGAGGAAGGTTAAGAGAGATACTCCCACAAATCCATAAAGGCTTAAGGAGATCCGTGGAGAAGATTTCAACATGCGTCATCATCGTGACGAAAGACCACATCGACTACGATCATACTCTGCATCTTCGTCTACTTCTCCAAGAGATCCACATATAGGGAGTTATATATTATTGTCTTTTTATTTCACATCTTTTCTTTTAAATCGAGTAGTAAATTCGCCTCGTGTTGGCAACTAGGTCTCGGGTGTAGGTCTAGAGGGTGCTCGAGGCCATATCTGGGGAAGGGTTGGCTAGAGCGGCTTGAGGCCAAATCCGGGGAGGATAGGCTAAAGCCAACCGGTTCGTGGGGATACGAGTCGGTATAGAAAACAAAAGAGTCTTTCATATTTCGCTTTGATTTCCAGCGTCATTGAGATCAAATTTTGTAATCAATTTTATTAATAATAATCATGTCTCCCTTTGTGTAATAAAACTGATTTGTTCTTCATTTCTCTAAATTGTTTATTATCCTCTCCTTTATTATAAAACAATTTAGATCTTTAAACAAAATCACTATTTTGATCTCTTATCATAAGCAAGTATTTCAAAATATAATATAAGTTTTTAAAACCCTTATTCACCCCCCCCCCCTCTAAGGGTGCCTACCGATCCAACATCTATATCCTTGGGCAACCAACCTTACTTTGTTTTTGATAATCACTCCATTTTCATCCAACTTATTCCTGATTACCCATTTCGTCCCTATGACATTGTGTTTCTTTGGTCTTGGTACCAATATCCAGACCTTGCATCTTTCAAATTGATTTAGCTCTTCTTGCATAGCCAATGTCCATGAAGGGTCCTTATTGGCTTCATCAAATTTCTTAGGTTCTATTTTGGATAGGAAGCTATGATGCAATGCCTCATTTATTGAGTTCCCTCTTCTGGTTTGCACACCTTCATTTGGATTTCCTATAACCTGTTCTTTGGGGTGATTCTTCAGGTGTTTGGTTGCAATTCTCCACCTCCCATTCTCCCTTTGTGATTCTGGTGTAGCTGTTTGAGTTGGCTGTTCTTGAGGATCTGGATGTTGTGGTTCTTCAACAGTAATTGGTTCTTCATGTGTGTCTTCTTCTTGAGACTCATCCTCTCTAGTCACAATCACAGTCCCATTAGTTTCTTCATTGTCTTCAATGTGCTGTTCATTGATATTCATCTCCTTCAATTTCTGTGTTGGACCTGCATTACTAGAGAGACTTCTGATACGTAAAATTTAAGATATAAAATTTCTCCAAATTCTACGAACTATAGGCAAGAGCACCTATCATTCATAGTATAAGATATTTAGAAATAAATATCAAGTGTCGTATTCCACGGGGTTGTTGAGTACTTCTACTCAAGCAAATTATAATTATTTTATCGAAACAATAGTTAAAAGGTTTTATAAAAGAAATAATAAAAGAAATAAAACATTTGATCGAGAATTCTTCTTAAGTAAAATATTTCATAAACATCATAAATTGATTTGGACAAACTTGACCGTGGAGGTTCCCAATATATGATAGAGCCTCTCTCGAGAGAACTACCACCTAACCTTAGGTTGATCGATTAAGACCCCTCGGCCAGTCGAAACCCCTAAGCATGCTTTATGCAGTGAGTCCCACTATTGGATTTGACTCCAATCCGAAAGATTTGCATCACCCTCTCTCGAGGAATGGATACAACTCTTTTTACCGATGAGCGATCTACCCGTATTTACAGATCTCTCGATACACTAAAATACGGATCAAACTTGATTATCATACCCTAGAAATATGAAACCAATAATTGCAAAATCAATGACAAATCTTAGTTTTCCAAAACTAAACTATGAATAAGAGATTACGGAATATAAAAGCTTAAGAATTCATCCGATCAAATGCTATGAAAATTAGCTAAACATAATTGAGAAGAAAGACATTTTTATTTCTATGTAAAGAAAAGTACAATTGCAAGTAAAGTAAATCTAAGCTAGGAATTAAAAAGACAAGACATAAAATAAAGTTACACTAAGAAAAATGGAGAAAAACTATACTAGAAATGATCCAAACTAAGCATGGACTGGATCTCCTCTTTTCCTTCGAATCCATGCCCTTTTTATAGGTGAAAATCCCATCTAGAATCATCCAAAGAAGTAAATGATGGTGGCTTTTGAAACTCCAAGAGGCATACAGAATTTTGGCAACTTGCATGGAGCTTGTATCCATTGAATATGATAATCGGTCACATGGGCACTTCATGGAGGAATTGAAGGGATGCATTAAAGAATTTAATGGATTCATGTATTGGATTAAAAAGAGAACCGGCTGCTTGAAATTAATTGGTGGCTGCATTGACTGGAGAAATTAAGTGGGCTACATTTAATTAGATAAATGTGGACGGTTATGGTATTGAGAATTGAAAGTGGCTGCATTATTATGGAGGAATGTGAATGGGTTGAACGGCTAATTGATTGGAAGAATTTAAGTGGTGGAGGGAGTTCAAGTTGGAGATAACCGGTTGTGTGCATGGAGAAATGAAAGAATTAAAGGTTTGTTGTATTAAATAGAGAGAAACTGGATGCATCATGAAAATATAATGGAATGGTCTGCTCACAATTAATTGGAGGAGTTTAAATGTGAAGGCTGCATTGGAGAGAATGTGAACCGGCTGCATGCATTGAAGAGAGAGAAACAAATGACATCATTTATAATAATAAATTATAATGAAAATATTCGGTTACATGGGGTTGAATTGAGGAGAGAGAAGTGGTAATATGGAGAGTAGTTCACGTGCAAGTTGGGTTGCATGGAATTAAGAGGAATAAATGATGACAAAAATAATATTAAAAGAGAGAAGCCATTTGCATGAAATGAATTTTGAAGATTGGATTTATGATATGCAATAATAATATCAATAATAATAATGAGAAAATATTGCATGGTATAATAATATTGCATGAAATTTTAATGAAATTAGTTGTATGGAATTTAATTGCATGGATTAATAATGCAAGATGGCGTTGCTTGGGAAAATTGGCCGAGTTCATGGACTGCATTAATTTAATAAAAGGTGGCGGCTATGGCACGCACGTGGCGGCGGCATGAATTTATATTGATGATTGCAGCTTGAATTCTCGAGCTCGGCCAACGCGACAACATTCGCAAGACATCATCATCCAACGCCAAGACCGCGACCGCGATATTATATATATAATTTTTGACAAAACTCCAGAAACAAGGTTGGCAGTGGGTTTTTATGTCGAGATGTACCAAATTTCCCCCAGGCCTGTCATAAAATAACAATAAAATAATATTAGCATAATTTATAATAAAAAGTATTTAAAAAGCAAATTGACATATTAATAGGTGAAAATATATATTTTAATATAGGAAAACTAATATTTTTATGTTAATAATTTAAGCTAAATTATGCGTTATCAAATTCCCCTAGACTAAGTATTTTGCTTGTCCCCAAGCAAACACATACGAGCTAGCAAAAATAAAATAAAATAATCAATCAATTTGGCTATGCCATACACGAGTACAATGCGAAATTAAAGGTAGGAAAACTATGAAAAACAAACTGAAAATTATTACTTAATCTTAGCAAATAATTTTATAAATTCCACTAGCATAAAATAAATCATCCCATACTTTAGCAAAAGTAAAAACTGAGTAATATGATGAATGAAAAGCGCATTGAATTGTTACTAAAATCTTAGAGACATTTTATAATCATATCAATTCAAGTCAAAAATCCATACTCTTACCTAAAAAATTTACTCAATTTACTTTCTCGCTACTGTACTAAAAATAAACCTAAGAAGCACGAATCAAAAGGACTTTCATTAGGCGTAACGTTTTGGCTTGGGTTTAAAGGTGCGGAAATCAAATGATAAACATGAAGGGTTCAAGCACACTTAAACATAAGGGAGAGCTTTGCTTGAAATGATGTTGCTAAAAATAATTTTTGATACCCCAAATTATTTTTGATATATAGAATTGGGATCAAAAATAGCTTTTTTTCATAATCTTTTTCACATAATTTTTCAAATATTTTTTCATCAATTTTTTTGTTTGCTTTTTGCTATTTATTTCCTTCTTTTGTATCCATCATGAGATAATTGATACTTCCACCATCTTCACAAAATGTAGTACACACTAGCAACATATAAAGCTCAAAATAAATTTGTCTGCAACATAGGTTGGCTATTTGGCTTTGGTGAAAAATAAGTGGAGCTACCAAAAGGAAGGGAAAAGGCACAAGGTGGCTAACAATGATTAAACTTTTAAGGTTTGGAATACAAAGCTCTATCTATTCAATAAAATGACTTGATCATATTCATGCTTCTAAGTCTATTTTAGCAAAGTATTGAAAAATTCAAGAGAAGCAAATTCTAGATAGAAAATAAAGAGAATTGACTTTTCATGAAAATGAAAATAACAAGCGTCTAGATCGGTTCGCATCTACTACACTAAACACTAATCAACATTACAAAGATTTTTAAAAAGGAAAATAAGGGATGTTAGATTTTATAAAAGTGAAAAATATAAAAAGATAGCTATGAAAAAGTGCAAATATTCAAGAAAGTCTTTCAAAAATAACATGCTACCTTAATTAGAAACACTGCATGAGTCAACATATTACTCGTGAAACATACGCAAAATGAAAATTAGAGAAATTTATTCTAACTAAGCAAGTATATAAATGATTAAAAACAAGAAAGACATAGTCATGGGGTACTAAAATAAAAAATTAACTCAAATTCTTGGATGTTTTTTTTCATAAGTTTTATAATAAAATCTAATTTTTCTTGGGTTTTTTTTTGTGAAAAAAAAAATGAAAATATTGTTGTTGTTTTGAATTTGCAACATAAAAAAAACTGATAAGAAATATGAAAATATTTTTTTTGTTTTGAATTTGCTTTTAAAATAAACATGAAATCCAATATTCCCCCAGACTAGAGGGAAACATTGCCCTCACTGTTAAAAAAAACTAAGTAAGAGAGAAAACAATAAAAAGAAAAATGCATAGGACAAAAAAAACACATGAAAGGAAAAGATAAACAAGGGGTGTCTCTCAAGAGCGCTTTTCTTTTTCCCGTCTTTAAGCTAGACAGTTATTGTTAGGAAAAAGGAAAATAAAAATAAAAGTGCACATGCAACTCCCTTAATTCACGCTTAGGTGAATGTGCCGAAATCGGTCTCCCGGCTACTCCTCCGCTATACTCCTGATTCATTCGTTGTCCGTTAGCTTCAAATTGTGAATCCAATTACCTATACATAGCTTAGGTAATTTGGATTGTTGGAGATGAGCGGCAAATGGATCGGTGAAGACGTTTGGTTGCAACGGCTCATCCTCTACATGAAAATTGTTAGTATCAAAAGAATCAAAATTAAGCGAGTCAGAAAATTTTTCACAAGGAGGAGTTTCTTGTGAAAACACATGATTAAGCTCCGGTTGTTTTCTTTCAAGAATAAAATTATGATCAGAAAAATCAATACCAAGGGGAGTAAATTTATGGGCGACAAAACTTTCATGAATTTTAATTCCAAAATATTTATGTGGTGGGTTTAAAAATTAATGAGAAAGCGGACTAGAGTCGAGCGAAGTAGAAGATGAAACATGTTCTTCTTCTATTTCGCTCGGCAAACCCATTATTTTAATAAATTCTTGGTATAAAATAATATTTTCTTCTTGGGAATAACTATTCAAATTTTGAATAGGAAGATTCGGAGAATTACCAAGAGAAGAAAATTGATCAAAAGAATTTTGAGGATAAAAAGTGGAGGAAAAGAAATTTTGATCAAAAGAAATTTCTTCATTGCACCATAAACTATCCGGGTGATCTTGTCACCACGAATAATTATTATCGGAGCAAGAAGGAATTTCAGAAGAATTATAATCTTGAGAAAAATTATTTTGATCAAAAATATTTGGAGAATAAAAATAAGCATAACATTCGTCGCTAGAATGATTTGCACCACAAAAATAACAAATAAGTTGGCGCTTCCGTGCAGCTTCCAAAAGGTCTACCTTATGTTGAAGCTCGGCAACTTTTGCGGCCAATTGCGATAACATCATTTTTTTGGAAAAAGAAAATTAACAACCGTTACTTAATAGAAAGGAATTTAAAAAAAAACAAAAAGAGAAATGGGGGCGGAGAAAGAGAATGATAAAAGTAATAAAATTTACGCTTTCAAAATATCAACAAAAATATCTCCACGACAACGGCGCCAAAAACTTGATACGTAAAATTTAAAATATAAAATTTCTCCAAATTCTACGAACTATAGGCAAGAGCACCTATCATTCATATTATAAGATATTTAGAAATAAATATCAAGTGTCGTATTCCACGGGGTTGTTGAGTACTTCTACTCACGCAAACTATAATTATTTTATCGAAACAATAGTTAAAAGGTTTTATAAAAGAAATAATAAAAGAAATAAAACATTTGATCGAGAATTCTTCTTAAGTAAAATATTTCGTAAACATCATAAATTGATTTGGACAAACTTGACCGTGGAGGTTCCCAAAATATGATAGAGTCTCTCTCGAGAGAACTACCACCTAACCTTAGGTTGATCGATTAAGACCCCTCGGCCAGTCGAAACCCCTAAGCTTGCTTTATGCAGTGAGTCCCACTATTGGATTTGACTCCAATCCAGATGATTTGCGTCACCCTCTCTCGAGGAATGCATACAACTCTTTTTACCGATGATCGGTCTACCCGTATTTATGGATCTCTCTATACACTAAAATATGGATCAAACTTGATTATCATACCCTAGAAATATGAAACCAATAATTGCAAAATCAACGGTAAATCTTAGTTTTCCAAAACTAAACTATGAATAAGAGATTACGGAATATAAAAGCTTAAGAATTCATCCGATCAAATGCTATAAAAATTAGCTAAACATAATTGAGAAGAAAGACATTTTTATTTCTATGTAAAGAAAAGTACAATTGTAAGTAAAGTAAATCTAAGCTAGGAATTAAAAAGACAAGACATAAAATAAAGTTACACTAAGAAAAATGGAGAAAAACTATACTAGAAATGATCCAAACTAAGCATGGAATGGATCTCCTCTTTTCCTTTGAATCCTTGCCCTTTTTATAGGTGAAAATCCCATCTAGAATCATCCAAGGAAGTAAATGATGGTGGCTTTTGAAACTTCAAGAGGCATAAAGAATTTCGGCAACTTGCATGGAGCTTGTATCCATTGAATATGATAAACGGTCACATGGGCACTTCATGGAGGAATTGAAGGGATGCATTAAAAGAATATAATGGCTGCATGTATTGGATTAAAAAGAGAACCGGCTGCTTGAAATTAATTGGTGGCTGCATTGATTGGAGAGATTATGAAATGGCAAATTCATTAAGGGGAGCTCACGTAAAGGGCTGCTCTTGGTGAAATTAAGTGGGCTATATTTAATTAGATAAATGTGGACGGTTATGGTATTGAGAATTGAAAGTGGCTGTATTATTATGGAGGAATGTGAATGGGTTGAACGGCTAATTGATTGGAAGAATTTAAGTGGTGGAGGGAGTTCAAGTTGGAGATAACCGGTTGTGTGCATGGAGAAATGAAAGAATTAAATGTTTGTTGTATTAAATAGAGAGAAACCGGTTGCATCATGAAAATATAATGGAATGGGCTGCTCACAATTAATTGGAGGAGTTTAAATGCGAAGGCTGCATTGGAGAGAATGTGAACCGGCTGCATGCATTGAAGAGAGAGAAACAAATGGCATCATTTATAATAATAAATTATAATGAAAATATTCGGTTACATGGGGTTGAATTGAGGAGAGAGAAGTGGTAATATGGAGAGTAGTTCACGTGCAAGTTGGGTTGCATGGAATTAAGAGGAATGAATGATGTCAAAAATAATATTAAAAGAGAGAAACCATTTGCATGAAATAAATTTTGAAGATTGGATATATGATATGCAATAATAATATCAATAATAATAATGAGAAAATATTGCATGGTATAATAATATTGCATGAAATTTTAATGAAATGAGTTGCATGGAATTTAATTGCATGGATTAATAATGCAAGATGGCGTTGCTTGGGAAAATATGGCCGGACGGCGTCATCAAATAATACAATTGGCCGCGTTCATGGACTGCATGGATTTTATAAAAGGTGGCGACTATGGCACGCACGTGGCGGCGGCATAAATTTATATTGACGAGTGCAGCTTGAATTCTCGAGCTCGGCCAATGCGACAACATTCGCAAGACATCATCATCCAACGCCAAGACCGCGACCGTGATATTATATATATAATTTTTGACAAAACTCCAGAAACAAGGTTGGCAGCGAGTTTTTATGTCGAGACGTACCAAAATTCCCCCAGGCCTGTCACAAAATAACAATAAAATAATATTAGCATAATTTATAATAAAAAGTATTTAAAAGCAAATTGACATATTAATAGGTGAAAATATATATTTTAATATAGGAAAACTAATATTTTTACGTTAATAATTTAAGCTAAATTATGCGTTATCAACTTCCCAGATCCTTATAAATAAGGCTCTGTCAGATCCTCCAAATACAACCTTTGGTCCATTCTTCACAGAAGTATAGTCATTTAGTAGACTTCTTGTTCTAGTCATGTGCATGGAACACCCACTGTCCAAATATCAGATAGGAATTTGATTGGTCTTTGGACATACCTGCAATAAGAAAATAATATTTTCTTAGGAACCCACACAAAGTTGGGTCCTAGAACTTTGTTAGTATGAGCTGGTTTATTTAGTTATTGTTTGATCCTTTGTCCTGTGTGTGTTGCCACTGGTCTGAGTACTGGTTTTCTAGAATTTATTCTTGGAACAGTTGGGTTGAACCAGCAATCAAGAGCAAAATGGCCAACCTTTCCACAACACCAACATTCATATTTGTTATACCTCCTTTGAGGTCTTTTCACCTCTTTGGGTTGACTCATATTTTGTCTAGTTACCCTAATCAATGGAGTTTTATAAAGTGTTTCAATGACTTTTGCTGATTCAGATTTCTTGACAGCAGTAGTCCTCACTACAGGTCTCAGCTCCTCTCCTTTGAATTTGGTGTTTGTTCCAAATACAAAGGGGTCATAATGAATTAATTCTTTTTCTTTGTGTAGAGATTTGGCATTACTAATACTTGGTTGATTTGAGTGAACTTTGCTAGTGGAACACTCATTCTTCCAATGTTCATGCACACCCTCAAGATCATGCTCATTTGTGATAAGCATGGCTTTGTTGAATTTTATAGGTTGCATGGGTGCCTTGTCATTATCTTTAGATTTATTTTCTGCCTTCTCATTGTATCCTATGCCACATCTGTGTTGTCTAGAGAATGTGTCTATTATGGGAAGGACAGTTTGTGGTTTTGAAAATTTTGCCACAAGCTTCCTTTCAGCTATGAGTTTTGTCTCAAGTTCTTTTATTAATTTCTCCTTAGTGCATATAGTCTGAATGTGAATGATAGACATAACATTCAATTTGCTAAGCTCCTTGATTACCTGATTCAGCCTCTCAGCTGCCTCAGAGCATTGGGAGTTAGTCTTCTTTAGTTCAGTTATTTCTTTATGTAGCTTCTTGTCATGCCTTTTACTCTTTTTAAGGGATTTAAGAAGTGACTCATATTTCTCAACCATTTCATCTTCATGAAAGTTGGATTTTGAGTCACTCTCATCAGAAGAAAATGAATTTGCCTCAGGTTTAGAAATAGTTTTATGTTCAGATTTAGAATTAGATAAGGAGTTCTATCAAGTACCTTTACATTAGAGATTGTCTCCTGATACTCTTCATCACTGAGGGCCATGAGTCCCATTTCTTCTTCATCCTCCTCACTATTAGATTTTGATAGTGGGGCTCTTATCATAGGTCTCTGGTTCAGAATGTCTTCACTTTCGTGGACAGCCATCAGTGCCATGAGTGCCTATTCACTGTCTGAATCAAATGATTGAGACTCACTATCACTGAGAGTGACTTTGCCTTTCTTGGCTATCAGGCTCCTCTCATGTTTCTTGTCAGACTTGTGCCTCCTCTCATCAGACTTTTTGTTGTTCTTTCTTTTTGATGGATAATCAGCAATCATGTGCCCAGATTTCCTGCATCCAAAGCACACAATTTCTTCTGAATTAGATTTATTATGTTTAGAATTATACCTGTCCTTCTTGGAATCTGGTCTGAATCCTTCTGAATAGTTAGAGTGCTTCTTGGATCTGGATGACTGAGAAGGCCTAGTTTTCCAGTGTTGTTTTCTTCTGAGCATCCTATTCAGCTGTTTGGTGAAGCGTGCTAGTTCACTATCTGATATTTCAGAGTCAAAATTACTGGTCACTGATTCTTCAGATTCAGATGGTATCCTGGGGGTGATGACATCCTTTCCTTGCTTCTCTTGGAACTTTCTGCCTTTAGAGCAATGGGATTTTCTTTGCTGTGTCCTTCTTCAGCTTTTCTGATGTTCAGGTGAAGTTCATGGGATAGAAGTTTCCCATATAGGTTCTGGGGCTGAATATTTCCCAGATTTCCCATTTCCCTGATAGCACAGATCTTGATGTCCCATTCTTTGTTAAGGGATCTCAAGAATTTATCATTTAGCTCATAGTCTGTAAATGTTCTTCCATAGGTTTTCAGACCATTGACAATTTAAAAAAAATTCTTATAACAAATTGCTATTGAGTCCTTCTTGTCTTGTGTGAAAGCGTCATATTGCTGATTCGGAAGAGACTTCCTTTCATCTCTGACCTCTTCAGTTCCTTCCATATAGACAATGAGAGAATCCCACATTTCCTTTGCAATTTTGCAGTGCACTAAATTCTGGAAGGTTGAATCCTCAATTGCACTCACAATGATATTCTGAGCTCTCTTATCCATAGTGGCCAGAATAACTTCATCTTTAGTCATCTCAGAATAAGTTTTGGGAGTCTTGATGTTTCCATCTGTGAATAAGACCTTCATAGGAACAAAAGGTCCTTCTAGAACTGTGATGTATATCGTAGGGTCAGAGGCTTCCATGAATAATCTAACTCTTTCTTTCCAAATCCCAAAATTTTCTTTTCTACAGATTGGTAACTTCATGGATGTGAATTCCTTGTTCCCTTCACTGTTTGCCATCACGACTTAACAAATCTACCCTTAGGAGGTCTTATTCAGGCTGTTAAACCTTTTCTTGAACAACCTTCCTCTGATACCACTTGAAAGTCTTTACTTAAGGGTAGCTAATTACCTAGAGGGGGGGGGGGGGGGGGGGGGGGGGGTGAATAGGTTATTTTAAACTCTATTTACAATTCTTGATAAAATCCTAATTGAATGTGAATAATAATCAGAGATTTTACGAAACAAACACAAACACACAGAATTTTATAGTGGTTCCCCTATCTAGGGAAATCCACTTTCCCCCTTCTCCCCTCTAGCATGTGCTAGATAGGGCTTATATCTCCTCCAGATCTCAGACCATAAAAAGGTCTCACGGCTCAGATCTCAATAGATCTTACAGTCTCAGAACTCAACCGATCCTACAATCTCAGATCTCAGCAGATCATACAATCTCAGATCCTTGAAAGATCCTACACTCAGATCTGACAACTCAAATCCTACCTCAGCCTTTATAACAATAGGCTTACACTCAGATTCACCCCTGAATCTTACAACTCAGATCACAATTGATGCTACACCTCAGATCCTTGAAAGATCCTACACTAAGATCTGACAACTCAGATCCTACAAGAATTGAAAGAGATAGAAATATCACTTAGACTCAGATTCTTCAATGTATTGAGTCTTCTTGATCTATCTGAATGATCAGACAGAAATCTTCAACAGAACAGCAACAACAAAATGGTCTTCTTGAATTGCACAGGCTATGATGAATGTTCTTCTTTAGGAAGACAAATTCTTCCTCCTTGACCTTCTCTCTTCAGAAATAATATCAGCACCATATTGCTGAATGGATTTCTTCAAGTTAGAACAATTCTGAAAGAGGAGATGGCTTCTTCAGATTCTTCCTCTGATTTCGCCTTGAACAATGGAGAAGATATTAGCTTCGATTAGGAATGTTGAACAGTTAAATCATAGGTCATGCCTTTTATTTATAACCCGCCATCCGCGCCATCTGAGATGCTCCTTCATGTCAGCGTGACGTCAGATCCTCAATGGTCCTTAGTGGCTTCATAATTAACGAGGAGTTGAGACATGATCATCGTCTCGACATGGCTCAGCTTGTTGTAGATGTAATATTACACAATTCTTAACTCAAAGCTTTTCAGGAAGAGGGCGTTGAGCAATGTATATCTCTGTCGACGCTTTTTCTATAAGGTGTCGAGTGATGTGTAGAATCTCGACACTTTCTACTTAGACTGAAACTCTCAAAGCCTCCTTCTTAGGTGGTGAGCAATCTTTAGTCGTTCAACGCTCTTTATCTGTAGGCGTTAAGCGATGTATAGGAGCTCGACGCTTTTTATCTTTGCCTTCTCACCTAGACTCTTTTTGCTGACGTTGAGCTAACTGAAGTTGGTCGACGCTTCTTATTCTACGGCGTCGAGCGATATTCCTTGGATGGATGCTTCTTGACTTGGTCTCAGATCTTCAGTAAGCGACCTTGACTTTTGAGACAACAAACATGGGTCGACGCTTCTGGGTCACAGACGTCGAGCGATGTGTGGTGTCTCGACGCTTGTGAACTTAGATGAATTTCTTGAGCACCTAGCTTGACCTGATCTCCTGCACAGTGATTCTAGATAGTATATCAAATACATTGTGAGGTATATATTTGACTTAGGAATGGACTTCTCCAAATCTAGGACATTGTGGGCAATGGTCCCAACTAAGAGATACTCTTATAAAGTGCACATCGAAATGGGGAGACATACTACTTTAGTGCAAGTTCACACTTTATGATTTATCTTTAAATATAAATATGTTCATGTTTCATGATTATTGTTGATTACACTATACCAGGCTCTTATTGATAAGTATTGATTATGTCTCATGAATGGAATTTGATATTATCAAAAGGGAGAGTTTGTTGGAAAATGCATTTTGCATCTCTTTAGTTTGACAATATCAAATCACATATTATATTTGATCATACATGTCTTGGGTATAGTGAGTATGTATACAGGTGTGAAGATGTCGACAACTCTACTCATTTTGACCTACGGTTAGGTGCTAGACCTACCGTCGGCACTAGCCATATCGATGGGACTTGCTATTGACGTGATGGCAAATATCGACGTGAAGACTTGTGTTGTCGAGATAATATCGCCGACAAACTACCGCCACGTGCTAACTTACCATGGGCACTAGCTATGTCGATGAGACGACCAGTGTCGACTTGAAGGATGCATCGACTTGAGACCATGGCATCGAGATGAATGCGTCAAGATAATATCGACGTGAATGCTACCGCGGGCGCTAGCCTACCACCATGCACAAGCTCTATCGATGAGAAGATTACGTCGACTTGATGCTCTGCTATCGTCTAAAAGGATTCAATGTGACTACTACCGCGAAGGGCTAAGCCTACCGCACCGCGTTATCCAAAGACTGCAAGAGAATGTTCTCTGGCACCTTCCTGATTTGGTGTTGGACAGATGGAAAAAGTGCATAAAGATGTTACCACTACGCGATAACTCTACCGCCAGTGGTAACTTAACGAAACAACTATAAAAGCATTCTTTTCATTTGTAGAACAGTGGTTGCCGAATCCTAAAAGAAGAAGTCGTCTGTTTTGCCATTTCTGCACCAAAGAGCCATCACTGGAACAGAAAAAACCCTTTCCCTCATGCTATAATGAACAAGGTCATCAGAGTGCGGAATAAGAATGAGAATTTGAGCACCAACGAGCACATCCTACATGAAGATTAAAAGCGACGTCTGCTCACTGTGTCCGAAGAGATACTTAGAGGGAGCACAACTTACCATCTCTTCTAGTTCTTCTCTTATATTATTTTACTAGTTTGGTGTCTAAAATCGTCCGGTGTGGACGTCAGAATCCAGTTTGGAATCTGTGGAAATCAATTGGGGAGCTCGTTGGAATCCGGGGAGGATTCCAATGGAAATCGTCCTGGGAGGGCGCCTAGATCTGGGAGATCAAGCAGGCTCCAAGACCCTTTCTAGAGGAAGGTGAGGAGCGGCTCAAAGACTTTTTCAGGGAGTAAAGGAAGAGAGCCAACCGGTCCTTGGATTAGGGTCGGTATAGAAAACCCAAGGTTTTAATATTCATCGCCACATACCTCCAACGTCATGGAGATATAAGTTATTTGTATAAATAGTGTTCATTATTCAATGATATCTTGATTTTATTGTCTATTATATAACCCGCTGTGTTTTCCTGGTGAAACATTGGTTGGAGCATTGCACATCTCGAAATGATACTTTACATTTACTATGTTGTTTCCTAAGCCAACGCCATGTGGTTGGGTTACCGCCAAGCGCTATCTCCAGGAAGCACAATCCTGCAGTTAATCCAATAATTGATTGAAACCCTTATTCACCTCCCCCCCCCCCCCCCCCCCCCCACACTCTAAGGACAGAGAAATAATGGAGATATTGTTGGGAAAATATGATGCGCTATTTCAGCTGTGCTAATTAGCAAGCGCGAAATGCGATACGACGGTAGTGCACCGGTCGCTTAAGTAATAAAATAGGGAGGAACTCCCCGAATATCGTTCTCAAAGGACCGCAGGTTGGGTAGTATGATTTGCTCAAACCAGGAAATCAGTTAAAAGGATTAATAAGAAACAAAGGGAGGTTGTGATTTGGGTTCCTAAGCTATTGTAGAATGAAAAGAAATGCGGGTCGAAAAGCACCGCTTCGCAACGTGTGGGTGAGTGCAGCGGTCGCGATGCCACGCTTCGGTAAGCGGGTGGAGTGGCCACAGTGCGGGGTTCGTGACATCACCACTAGCAATCGCTAAGTGGCTTCACACACAAGCAACCTAGGCTATCACAACAACAAACAAGGGCTATTATTGCCACCGCATCAACATTGGAAATGAACACAAGCAATAATCTCTAAGATTAACTTAACAAGCATTCATACAACACATAAACAAGTACAAGCATTAAGGGTTAGAGAGGACCACAAAGAAGATGTCACCACGTCTTGGGTTCACGGCCGGAATAAGAGGTTGTCAAGCTCTCTCCGGGCTCGGCCCTCAGATGGCGTGCTAACTCGAAGAAGGCTGTCACCGCTCCAATGATCCTCAGCGCTTCTATGGTCTCCTCGGCGAGGAATGCTTGAGCTAGCGGCGGCGGAAGCTTGCAAACGCTCTCGGATGGATGGATAATGAAGGAGATCGTCGGAGATGGTCTCCTCTTGCCTCCTCCAGTGGAAAGGGTGAAAATGGCGAGATTACCAGTCTTTCCCGCGAGGGGGATCGAGCTCTGTCCCGTCACTCCAATGGCAGCAACAATTCCTGTTTAAATACTAAACAGGCAGAAAAATGGTCACGCACGGTCGAACGCACGACCGTGGGCAGACCTTGCGTTAATTAATGATAAAAATGGCGTGAAGACGAAGCTACGCCTCCCGTGCGATTTACACATGCACGGGCAAATCCGTCCGTGCGTCAAAACGCACGGACAAATTCAGATACGTCTTAAAACAGAAGAAATAGGAAATCGTGCATTTTACTCACGCACGAGCGATTCCGACCGTGCGTCAAAACGCACGAGTAAACTCGGATCGCCAGTTTTCTGCCCAGATGAGATCGCACGACCACAGCAGACCGTGCGTCAAGGAAAAAGCACGACCGTGCGTTTCACACAGTTATGAAATCTGGGAGAAAACTGGGTACAAGACAATCCGGCCACCTGCACACAAGATAAACAAGCTGGGAATACACCTCCAGCACCAGAAAAACATAGAGAAATGGAAGGGGAGCACCATGTGCTTACCCCCAATAACAAGCAGCGCAATTGCACAACGATACGGGCCTAATAGTGCACCTAGCAGGGTATAGTGAATATGAATGAAAATGTGCCTAAAGTGTGGTGCAAAGACTAGATAATCGGCCCAGATGAGTCCATAATTATATATATAAATGGGACTCATCACACCCCCAGACTTAACCATTTGCACGTCTCGGGCAAACTACTCATCCCTCCTGTCGTAATAATTGGATGTTAGCGTGAGTGTGAGCGGTAGAGACCAATGCGAAGTCGCATGCGCACGTGCATAAAAATACATTAGAACAGAATTAAACTCAAGATTACATCTAACTATGTCTAGAACAGTAGTTTGAAATTTATTTTACTTGGATGGTGAGTCCTGGTGAATCTTTCGGTCGCGCAAAAGGGAAAATAGCGTGACTAATGAGTAGAACATTTCTCGAATCGAAGCTCGGGACAAACTCCTAAGAAGTCCATCAAAGTCGGTGTCCATAGGCTTGCACGTTCGCACTCTCTCTACTGCATGAGACGACTCGTATCTAAAATCAATAGGACTTATGGGTTAGAATTGGGCTTAGGTTGAGTATAGGCTAGGTAAGTAGAAGGACGATGGGAATCGCATTCAACACAACCTAAGCACTCAAGAGAATTGCAATCACCAATACAAAATTTTCAAGAATTACACAACACCCCCAGACTTCAACAGAACACTAGGTGTGTGCTAAGCCAAATATAAATTGAATTTGCCGAGAGAATATTATTTTTGCACCACTTTTTTTTCTTTTTTTCTTTTCTTTTTTCTCATTGACAAAATGACATTTGAAAGTACAATAAAACGGTTCCTTTAGCTAATTCAAAAGTACCATACACAACAAAGATGACAACAAATGCGATCGAAAAAGAAATTTCTTTCAGCTCAAAGGTTGGTGTGAAAATAGGTTCGGCCGTATGGCTTTGATTAAATTATAGTGGAGCTAAACAAGGAGGAAGGGTAGGCTCAAGTGGGCTTGCAACGGTGATTATGTAGGTAAGGATTTCAAAAGCACAACCGGATCAAGAAATGGCCTATATCACATTTTATGATGAGTACTTTAACGCAATCGTTTCGAGAGTCGCCTAGTGCAAGTTCTAGCCACCGAGAAATGTTGTCCTTCCTTCCGACCTTAGTAATAAGCTACTACTAGTCTAGCTACACTCGACCTTATGCTACCGTTGGATTCACCACTAATGTAAAGTAAATTGCAGCTACTACAATAGAAATAATTAAATTATAACTGAATTTAATTCTACTCTAAATAAATTTCTAGGCGTGACGGGAGAACTTGACTAGAGCACTACTCGAGTCAACATTTTTCTCTACTCCTCACTCATGTGCTAATAATCCAATTCATACGAGCGGGGAACCTTGCAGCGATACCCAATAACTATGCGTGATCAAGTGCGCGTGAACTAGGTGCAAGTGTATGCAATATGTGCAACAAAATACAAATCCTAACTCATCACATTCTAACATGCCATGCAAAGTGTGTGCACGTGCACCGATCACTCTCTCCCCCAGACTTGATCAAAACTAACTAAAATAACCAATTCAGAAATAAGTAAGAGAGGGGTAGAGTTGACCTATGCTCATAAAAGAGCATGCCAGAAGTGCGGTAGTTCCAACATTAATATTTTTCATACTTTCCTCATCCTCCACAAGAGAGCTTCCACCTACAATGTTAGCAAAACAGAAATAGTAGTGCATAAAAGGAATTAAGAAGCAGACGGAACCGGGTGGTTCCCATGGGTTGTCTCCCAAGAAGCCCTTTTGTTTAACGTCCTTCAAGGTGGACCAAATACCTGTATTAAAGTTCGATAGCAGCAGTTAAAGAGATTGTTCCAAACTAAAATAAGAATGACCAATACAGCAAAGAGACAAAATAGAGCACAAAATCAGATCGAAGAAGCAGCACAATCACAACCCCGAGACCCCATCACGCATCAGCTGTATGCAGATTTGTGGTGGTTCTCCCTAGCTACGCGAGATGGGAGAGAGGTGAAGGCTTTAGGGTCCATGGAGGATGTCTCCCCCTTGCCCCTAACCTCTTCCTTCTCGCGCCGGAGGGCAAAAGAGCGTGCTTCACGCAGCAGTTTTTCTTGCCTCAGCTTCTCCACATTTAGAGAGCGCCAACGTTGATAACTGGCAGAATTTCCCGCCTTGGTGGTGGGTGGCTTCACTTCCGTTGCCGCGGTGGCAACCGGATCAGCCCAGTGGACCTGCTTAAAATGTTTACAATTGTTATTTTGACTTGGGCAGCTTTTCATAAGGCGCTTTATTCCGCCTTCTCCCTCGTCATTCAATATTCTGTTTGCAGTGCTGTCTTCTGCCTTCTTCCAATCTTCCATCACAACTTCCAACTTCTCTTCTTTCTTTGCTCCTTCTAGTGATTCTGTTATTTTCTTGGCTTCTGCATCACTAGATGGTTCCTTAGTAAAAATAAGGGGAGAGTGAATTACTGCTTCAGATACAATCTTGGGGCAAGTGGAGGGTGTCACCTTACAGGGTAAGACAACACACCCCTTAGAAAAGTCTAAGGTGGCACCGCTCTCTTTTAAGAACTGTACTCCCAAGATGGGAATGGATTGATTCAGACTTGGTCCCAAGACTTGGAAGTCGGCAACAACTACTGTCCCCTCGATTGTAACTTCCACATTCCTGACTTCTCCCTCAGCCTTAACTACAATCCCATTAGCAAGCACTAGTGACTTCCATTCATCCGTATCCATTTTAAGTTGCAGTTTAGCAACATCCTGCAAAGCGAGGACGTTGCGAGATGAACCGGAATCATATAGGGCTGCCATTTCGATATTGTTAATGGAGCATGAGACTACCAACTCACTTAGTTCACCAACTCCCGCGTCGGAGAGACTCTTCCCTTGGTTAATTGGTTTTTTTCGGTATTACTGGGAAGGGTCCCTTGCGCACGCTCGTTTAGCACTTGAGCCAGTTGGCCCACTTGCATCTCCAAGTTACGCATGGACACAATTTGGTTCACCATATTAGTGTTGGCAACTTCCATAAACTTTTCCATCAACTCTTCCATATTACTTTTCTTAGGGACTGGGGCACCTTGATTATAACCCTGCTGAGGCGGCCTTGGTTGACTTCCGGACGCTTGATCGTATTGATGCTGTCCCGGTTGCCATCGTTGGCCTGTAGCATTTTGGTTCCATGAAAAATTGGGGTGATTTCTCACACCCAGATTATAAGCATTTCCGTAGGGTGCCCCCCTAGCTTGATTTCCAACGAAATTTACAGATTTATTTAAACAAAGCTGAGAGAACTCACCTGATTGCTCGATACCTGGACACTCATATGAGTGGTGACCACTGCCTCCACATCGTTCACATGTAATGTTAGACGTGGGCGCAGCAGCGGGAGGTAGTGAATCCACCACGAATAGTCCCAGAGAGCTTTTAGGCGCATTTCTCCCCGCCGTCCAGAATGTGCTGTGGGACGCGGTGTCTTACAGAATTCTGAGAGCTTCCTCGGGTGTGTGGTTCATCAGGGTTCCTCCTGCAGCAGCGTCAATCATCGCCCGATGGTTGGGCTCGATGGCGAAGTAGAAGGTCTCCACGATGTTCCATGGCTGGAGCTCGTGATTTGGGCATTTGCGCAGGAGGTCACCCAGGCGCTCCCAAGCTTCTGCTAGGGTTTCCTGCTCAGCTTGTCGGAAGGTGGCGATCTCACGCCGAAGGCTCACAATCTTGTCCACCGGGTGGAATTTGGCGAGGAATTTGGATGCAAGCACATCCCAAGTAGCAGCAGTTCCTGGAGGGATAGAATGGAGCCATCCTTGGCTTTGTCACGCAATGAGAATGGAAACAGTCTCAACTTGACTGTTTCGTCAGTGATTCCAGCATACTGGAAGGTACCGCAAATGTCGGCGAACTCTGCCAACTGAAGATGTGGGTCTTCACTGGACATCCCAGAGAACTGTGCATTTTTACGGATGATGTTCAGGATGGCGGGCTTGATTTCGAACTTGTTGTTCATGATGTTAGGCCCAAATCCTGGATACACACTCCCAGTTATAGGAGTGGTGTAATCTCTCATGGTCCTAGGTCTCGGCCTGACCACTTCATTCTCGTCAGCTACCTGACCCACGACCGGTACATTTCCCACTCCAGGTTCAGCCGGATTTCCATTAACATCCATGGTGGCAGCAGCACGGAGACGCACCCGCATGGTACGCTCTATTTCAGGGTCAAATGTTGCGCACTCACCAGGATCCCTTCTAAGCATACACCTTCGTCAACAAAAAAAAAAAAAAACAAAAAGTCCTTAAAACGAATTTCCAAAAAGAACAAATCATACACGCTTGCAGTACCCGGCAACGGCGCAAAAACTTGATGCGCTATTTCAGCGGTGCTAATTAGCAAGCGCGAAATGTGATACGACGACAGTGCACCGGTCGCTCAAGTAATAAAATAGGGAGGAACTCCCCGAATATTATTCTCAAAGGACCGCAAGTTGGGTAGTACGATTTGCTCAAACCAGGAAATCAGTTAAAAGGATTAATAAGAAACAAGGGGAGGTTGTGATTTGGGTTCCTAAGCTATTGCAGAATGAAAAGAAATGCGGGTTGAAAAGCACCGCTTCGCAACGTGTGGGTGAGTGCAGCGGTCGCGATGCCGCGCTTCGGTAAGCAGGTGGAGTGGCCACACTGCGGGGTTCGTGAGGGTCGTACTCACCTCTTGGCAAACATTACCACTAGCAATCGCTATGTGGCTTCACACACAAGCAACCTAGGCTATCACAACAACAAACAAGGGCTATTCTTGCCACCGCATCAACATTGGAAATGAACACAAGCAATAATCCTTAAGATTAACTTAACAAGCATTCATACAACACATAAACAAGTACAAGCATCAAGGGTTAGAGAGGACCACAAAGAAGATGTCACCGCATCTTGGGTTCACGGTCGGAATAAGAGGTTGTCAAGCTCTCTCCGGGCTCGGCCCTCAGATGGCGTGCTAACTCGAAAGAGGTTGTCACCGCTCCAACGATCCTCAGCGCTTCTATGGTCTCCTCCGCGAGGAATGCTTGAGCTAGCGGCGGCGGAAGCTTGCAAACGCTCTCGGATGGAAGGATGATGAAGGAGATCGCCGGAGATGGTCTCCTATTGCCTCCTCCAGTGGAAAGGGTGAAAATGGCGGGATTCCCAGTCTTTCCTGCGAGGGGGATCGAGCTCTATCCCGTCACTCTAATGGCAGCAACAATTCCTATTTAAATACTAAACAGGCAGAAAAATGTTCACGCACGGTCGAACGCACGACCGTGCGCAGACCGTGCGTTAATTAATGATAAAAATGGCGTGAAGACGAAGCTACACCGCCCGTGCAATTTACACACGCACGGGCAAATCCGTCCGTTCGTCAAAATGCATGGACAAATTCACATACGTCTTAAAACAGAAGAAATAGGAGACCATGCATTTTACTCGCGCACGAGCGATTCCGACCGTGCGTCAAAACGCATGAGTAAACTCAGATCGCCAGTTTTCTGCCCTGATGAGATCGCACGACCACAGCAGACCGTGCGTCAAGGAAAACGCACGGCCGTGAGTTTCACACAGTTATGAAATCTGGGAGAAAACTGGGTACAAGACAATCCGGCAACCTGCACACAAGATAAACAAGCTGGGAATACACCTCCAGCACCAGAAAAATATAGAGAAATGGAAGGGGAGCACCATGTGCTTAACCCCAATAACAAGCAGCGCAATTGCACACCGAAACGGGCCTAATAGTGCACCTAGCAAGGAATAGTGAATATGAATGAAAACGTGCCTAAAGTGTGGTGCAATGACTAGATAATCGGCCCAGATGAGTCCATAATTATATATATAAATGGGACTCATCAAAATACTACAATACAAAGTCTTTGCCCAAGTTGCCATATCTAGAGCCTTCTATTCCACCAAACCAGGCCTTTCAATCACATCCTCCCTCATTAATTCTCCCACCCACTAATATTCCTACTTCCTCCACTATGCCAACCTCTTCTCCTCTCAATCTACATTCTATAATTCTTTAGGAAGTACAGATGGTCACTAGCACAATCTCAATATAAATGAGCATGCTTTTCAAAATTCAAATAATCTTTGAAACCATGCAAACATAGCTTGGTGAGGTCCCTGTATCTGAACAGTCCGTACAGTCAAGAATGTCCTCCTCCTCTGTGACTAGGTCATTCTTAACCTCCCATGCTGATGAGGTTAAGAAGGGGGAAACAGAAGGAGGATTAGGTAGATCAGGTTGATAAAACAGAGGGTGATTGAGATTGAATATACTAAACATGGTGCACAAATTCAGGGGGAGATTGACATTTAACATGTTGAACATGTTGCACATATTCAGGGGGAGATTAAGATTGAACATGCTGAACATGGTGCACATATTCAGGTGGAGGAAGATGCTAATCAATCTCCTAATTAAGTCAGTGAACTTGAAGATGATGAAGATGAGTCACCTCTAATAATTACACAAAGGGCTATCTATGTTAGATATTCAAAAAGAGGGAAGCAAGTCATTTCTTCCCAAAGATTTGAAAGAATTCTTACTGTATAGAAACAAAAAGTTATCTCTCAGGGTAGTATCACATTCAGTTGATAAAAGAACACAGAAATAAAAGCTGAACACTGAATGCTGAATTTGTAAAGGGCAAAGTTTAAATTCTATCTTGAAGACATAAGTTTTTATTTGCGTGCTCATAGTTTCTTCCTTCTCTTTATATATAAATGATGTAAATTCCCTCTTTTCTTGCTTTGTTTTGTAAAATCATTTTAAACAATTTGTAAAATTTTCCAAGATAAATAAGGGGAGATTGGTGGGAAAAGCCCCTTTTGAGTTAACTTATGAAATTAACTATAGGTGAGTTTACTCTCTATGTTTATTACCCATGTTGTATAGTAAGGGTAATTTGGTCATAGACGTTATAGGAAGTCAGGTGAGTCAAAGTCTTGAGAAAGGCAAACTAAAAACAAAAAGAAAATTATCCAGAGTTATTATGCGTTTACTAGTAGTCGATGCAACGTCAACTGAAAGTTGACGTTACTTCGACTAGATATAAACGTAACTTCAGAAGTCAAGTCGAGACACCCCTCAAGATGAAGTTGACACAATATCAATTGGTATTTGACATAGATGTCAGAATTTAAGTCTACATTCTTTAGTTCAATGGATACATCGATAATGAATCGACGCAATGTCGATACCAAAGTTCAATTCAAAGTTGATGAACATTTCAAAGCTGCTTCTAGTAGAATTCAAAGGTGCATCGATATGAAGGCAGAAGTTATTTAACGCAACGTGGAATACAATCAAATAATTGGAAACTTCCTGGAATAGATTCAGATGATTATTTATAATGCATATATGGAAGATATTTGAAATATAATGGGTCGCACATGTACAAGAAGAGAAAGAATGATTCCAGAGATTCAAAAGTGATGAAATTGAAAGGTTATTGACGGGCTGTCTACATAGATAGAAAGAGAGCAATAATTCTCTCTGGACATTCAAACTAGAGAAGGATTAGAAAGGCAATGTCATTTAATTCCAATTCAAATTAATCGACAGAAGATTTATTACATATTCCTTGAAGGAGTATAAGAAATATAATCATTGATCTCTCTCTTCCTTCTTCAACACTCTACCCGACAGATCTCTGTACAACATACTCCTTTTACAAGCTGTAGAAAGCTTCTTCTTCTTCTTCCATCTCTGAAAGAATCTAACAAAGGAGGCATAGATCAAGACTGTATCAGTGCTTATAATCATTACTACTTATTCTAAGAAAGGATTCATCCTCTGATAAAGGATCTAGAACACTTAGTGTCAAAAATCCTCAGTAACTGCTGAAAGAGGATTCAAATTAAAAGATTACACTTCTTCATCTTCTTCTTTTGCTTACTCTATTTCTCATTTCTATAAATTAAATAAAGAGTTTTAAGAATCCCTCTTCAAAGAATTCGGTTTGGATTAAGATCTCTGTATCAAAAGATCTTGTTTGCTTCTAAGAGTCTCCTTATCAAAAGACTCAGTCCCTGGTTCTGAGAGTCTCCTTATCAAAATACTCAGTGGTTCTAAAAGTCTCCTTATCAAAAGACTTAGGCATTATGATAGTGTATTCCTAACAAGGTGGTAGAAGAGTGGAGTACCCAAATTTTGGGGAACCACCATAACATTTGTTTCTGTGTTTGTGAATTTTTAGTGCTTGTCTCTTTATTATTTTTATTATTTTGTGATAGTATTAATTCTGGTTGGAGTTTTGGATAGTTAGTAATTAGGATTAATTCTATGTGCACTTCTTTGTAAAAGATTTTTAAATCTCGATTCACCCCCCTCTAAAGAATTCTCAGGGGAGTTACTTTGCACTTTCGCCTCATGTTCAAAGTATTCTAGTAAGACCATACCTCTACAAGGTAGGCCGAGATTAGCTCCCCAC
The DNA here is from genome assembly GCA_033032865.1 of Dactylorhiza incarnata. Lineage (NCBI taxonomy): Eukaryota > Viridiplantae > Streptophyta > Magnoliopsida > Asparagales > Orchidaceae > Dactylorhiza > Dactylorhiza incarnata. The sequence continues at coordinate 14,280,613 of JAWHQI010000015.1, forward strand.
TTGTATTTTAGCCATGTAGACCCCTGAGAGCCTCTCCCTCCCTTGGTGTTCTTCAAAGTTATGAAAAGGACCAGGAATCATGCCTCATGTTCAGAGCATCGTAGTAAGACCATACCTATAAAATATATGCCGAGATCAGCTCCTCACTTGTATGTTGGACTTGTAGCCCCCCGAGAGCCTCTCTCTCCCTTGGTGTTCTTCAAAGTTATGAAAAATTTCAGGGATCATGCCACGTGTTTGTAGCATCCTAGTATGAACATACCTATACAAGGTAGGCTGAGATTAGCTCCCAACTTGTATGTTAGCCTAGTAGACCCCCTACCACCCATCCTCTCCCTCCCTTGGTGTTATTCAACGTTATGAAAAAGGCTAGGGATCATGCCTGATGTTTGAAGCATCCTAGAAAGACCATACCTCTACAAGGCAAGCCGAGATTAGCTCCCCACTTGTAACTTGGACAAGTAGACCCCCGAGAGCCTCTTCCTCCCTTTGTGTTCTTCAAAGTTATGAAAAAGGCCAGGGATTATGCCTCAAGTTTGGTGCATCCTAGCAAGACTATACCTCTACAAAATAGGCCGAGATTAGCTCCCCACTTGTATGTTGGCCTAGTAGATCCCTCGAGAGCCTCTCTCTCCCTCGGTGTTCTTCAAAGTTATAAAAAAGGTCAAGGATCATGCCTCATGTTCAGAGCGTCGTAGTATGACCATACCACTATAGGGTAGGCCGAGATCAGCTCCCCATTGGTATGTTGGCCTTGTAGACCCCCCGAGAGCCTCTCCCTCCCTTGGTGTTCTTCCAAGTTATGAAAACTCCATGGATCATGCCTCGTGTTCAGAGCATCCTAGTAAGGCCACACCTCAACAAGGTAGGCCGAGATCAACTCCCCACTTATAGGTTGGCCTAGTTGACCCCATAGGAACCCATTTTCTTCTCAAATATCGAGGTAAGAATGCATGTCCCGAAAAGGCAAGTAAGCGTCCAACTCGCGAGTTGCAGGAATCGAGTAAGGAATTCAAGTAGTGCGAGCCTAAGATCCAAACAAGCATTCCGGTGGCACGAGCCTAAGAGCCTAGTGAGTATCCAAAACACACAAGCCTAAGAGCCTACCGAGTATTCGTATCACGCGGTCCAAAGAGCCTAGTGAGTATTCAAATCAAAAAGAAAAAGTGAAAACAATCTTGCATAAATATTGTTTCATTCTATGGTGACAAGATATTACAGAATTTTTTTTTATGTATTGCCCTTTGCATTTGAATTTGGCTAAACAAAAAATGTTGAAAGCAAAAATTCTTGGCCTAATGGAGCTTGCTCCTTGAAAGCAACGAGTATCCTTGATATCAGATGGAGCATACTCCGAGGAGTTAGAGGATCCTTCATCCTCCTTCCCGAAGATCTCATAAAGGAGATCATTAGTCCTCAAATTCTATCCCTCTGAGGATAGATATCTGCTTATCTTCAGCTCTTTCAACACCAAGTCGTCGGCGGTATTCGTGATTTCTTGGTGCTTCAAAGATAGCTCGATAAGATACATGTGAACTATCTTCCTGCAATTGGAGGAGCCAAATTCTGGAGGTCCCAGAACCGAGTCCTGAGATTCCATCTCGATAATGAAAATATGAGAGGCTTCCAAGCCTGACTGTCTCCCCAAGTCTTTTTCTAACTAGGAGATTCGCTCAGTAGCGAGTAGTTCAGCCTCCTGCAAGTAATGAGAGCAGACAAGTGTTCGTGAACTCACCGAGAAAGCGTATAAACATAAAAATAATAGCAAATGTCTACCAAATCCACCTCATATCCCTTGCATTCGTTGACCTTGTCCTCTACCTCAACAACCCGCTTCTCAGCAACAACGAGCACCTTCTCAAGCTTGAAGTGAAGCTTCTCCAGCAACTTGTATCTCACCTCAGATGGGAGTAGGTTCCGAGCAGTCTGGCGCGAGAGCTCCAATGCCCGAAGTTGTGCGTAGGTGCTCTGGTTCGCGAGATATCGAGGAGAAGCATCTCTCAAAGCCTTCGCATCATCTCACCCATATAGGCCGAATGAGAGATTGAACACATCCTTGTTTAACCACCATTCCTCAGACCAATACAGAAGGTTAGAACTGAGGTGAACCTCATTCTTTTGTTTGTCCCATATGAACAAGGGGTGACCATAAAGATCTACACTCCTGGACCCTTGTCTGAAGTTAGGGGTGCGAGCAGGGAGCGTCGAGATGGTAGTCGCCCCCTTCTTCCCGAATGCCCTTTTGAGCAACATTCTTCCTCATCCTCTTCTTAGTTCAAGGCCCAACATCCTCTGATCACTTAACTCCTTTAAGGATCTCGGTTAAGATGTTGAGATCCACGACCTCCTCCACACCAGTAAGAGACTCCTTAGTTGGGCTACTTGAAGATACCTCGACGCTTTGTCAAGGATGGTTCTCACTAGAAGCAGTGGGAGTGGCCTCACCAGCTATATGGAGAATGGCCTGAGCAATTGCACGAGTTCCTGAAAGGAGACAAAGTGTTAATAATGGATAATCAAGCTAAGTTCTGCAAGTTCTAAACTCGCTAAGTTATCAACAAGTCGAGTTCATTTAGACATCATATGCACGGCAGAAGACTTGATTCAGACCCTAAAAGGTGATCATGCGAAAACCAAAAGATCAAAAATGAGTTTGTACCTATTTCAAAATCACAGTTTCAAGAAGGATAATTTTCATGGGAAAACAACAACGTAGAACTAAATCTACGCCTCTATGGGTATCCCCATAGAACCCCAAAAATACCTCGCAGATTGTATGAAGAACTCAGACTGGATCATGGACGTGCTTCTTCTTCGTCTCCACAAAATACTAGTTTCTTTTCTCAAGAAAGGATGCAATTGATGCCATCAAAAGAAATCGTCACTCAAAAAACCATAAAATGCACTGTATATACTGTAGTTTCATAAATAACCCAAAAATGCATTGAAAAGGAGAAATAAGATCAGCATGTGTGGCTAACATGCGTCGAATAGTGCCTTATTATCTGATGTAGCATCAATTTATACAAATCAATGCATCCGTCGAATAGACCCATTATTCGACGTGACATCTATTTCCATAAAACAACATTGTGTCGAATATTGTTAGTTAAAGTGTATTTCATAACCAACACGATAATCTATCCAATTTTTTAATGTTATTCATTTGAGACCTCATAGGCTTATTTCGTGTTGCCTGCAATACCAAAACTTTGATCACTTCTAGATCACAAAATTTTCCAACAATCACCCACTTGAGCTAGAACGTATCAACTATAATCTCATAAATATTGAGCGGAATTTAGTAATGCATCATTGCTACCCAAGTGATACTAGAGTTGGTAACTCATTGAAACCTGAAAGTGCACAGTGTGCCTCTTAGTATTCTCTAGAGGGGGGGGGGGGGGGGGGGGGGGGGTGAATAGAGTTTTAAATATTTTCTACCCTAAATGTACACACATAATAAAATTACAAAGTAGTATGCAACCAACACTACCAAAGTAGAATAAAGTAAATGCAGGAAATATAAATACAAAAAATAGTAAAGGGGGACAGCACAGAAAATTCAATCTAGAAGAGATAGGATTTTTATAGTGGTTCCCCAAAATGTGGGTAGTCCACTCTTCTACCTCCCTGGTAGGATTGCACTAACTGTGTCTGAGTCTTTTGATAAGGAGACTCTCAGAACCACTGAGTCTTTTGATAAGGAGACTCTTAGAACCACAGAATCCTTTGAAAGTGGGATTAATAAAACTATTTTACAGTTTGTGAATAAAGAAGAAGAAAGAGAGAAAGAATAGAATTCTGCTTTCAGAATTCTTCAGAAGCTATTTCTTTGAAATGCTGCTTCTGTTTATCACATGATCTGTATATAATGAACCCTTGCTTATGATTGTGATGATTGCAAGGGTTATTGGCTTGATCCTTATTCTCTAAGCACTTCTTATAAACTTGTTGTCGTGTGATGAAGAAGAAGAAGACGCTATGATGTTTTCCTTTGCAGAGAGATATGTTCTTTTCTGTCTTAGGGTTGAAGGGGAAGAAGAGAAAACCCTATTCTACAGATAGAAAATATGTGATCAATACTTGTGTTTTTCTTCTCCTCTCAGCATACTTATTCTCCATGATTGGATTTGAATTTCTTTCTTCTTTTGGGCTGTCCTGAAAAGGAATTAATATTGGATAGTTGATTTCCCTTTCTTCTTTTGTTCCCGACCCATCCATCAGATTTGAATACATTCCAAGAATGTTTTTGCTGTATCTTGGAATACTCCATTCCATTCTTGGCAATAAATGAGCCATTGGAAAACTGTCTTCAGCTTTGTGGACCTTCTGAGAAGGTATTAAAAGGATAGTAGAAAAGCTTCTATTTCAGAGTGTATTCGACGCTGCGTCAACTTCATCATTCTTCATATCGACGCACCTCTGAGTTCTTATAGGAGTAGCATTGAATTCCTTCTTAGCTCTGGCTGAACTCAAATGTCGATGTTGCGTCGATTACTTATTGACGTATCCGTCGAGTTGAAGGCTTGGACTTAAACTTTATCTTCTGCGTCGAATTGAAGTTGAAGTGGCGTCGACTTCTGAGATGGCTTCAACGGGCTCTTCCTTCTGCCTCGAGTTCCTTTCGACGTTGCATCGACTTGACTTATACTTAGACATGCTGATTGAGTTGCTTTGACGATCAGTCAGAGTTACATCGATATCTAGTCAAAGTTACATCGACTTCTATTTGACGCACGTTTTAACTCGACTGAATTTGTGCTTATCTTGACCTGGTCTTAACACTCTAAGGTGAGTGTGACATCCTAAGACATCTAATGACCAATTTACCTTTTCTATATAATTTGGGTAATACAACCTAACTGATGAAATCACTTTAAGTAATTTGTTAGATAAATCACAAGGGTTTTTCCCAATAATCTCCCCATATTTATCATAACAAATTTTACAAAGTAAATTAAGTGATTTCAAACATATTTTGAGAACTCAAATACAAGCAATTATACATAAATAATAAAGACATTAATGAATGGAATCATAGACCAGTTTATACTTTGTCAAGTAGTCATATTATTCTTAACAACTGTGTCCTCCAGATGCTATAATGTAAAGTGTTCATAATTACAGAATACCTGGACTTCACTGTTCTTTGTCAGGAGTTTTCCTCTTCCTTGAGAAGGTAAGAGGAACTACCTTTCTTGCACCAAATACAATAGGCTCATTTTCTTCTTCAGTAGTCCTATCAGCTTTTTGATGGGTTTCATTCTCTTTTGGAGGCTCTCCCTGAGAATGTGCACCTTGTTCAGCATTTAAAGCAACCTCCTAAGCAATCAAGCCCACCTCATCCAATAGATGTTCATCTTCTAGGAGCTCCCCCTGAGTTGATGGAAGCTCCCCTTGGGTTAAAATAGGGATTTCTGCAGTTGGCTCTCCCAGAATTGATGCAAGCTTTTCTAGAGGATTTGCAAGAGACTCCACTTGGACTGTTCCAATTTGAAAAATAGTGAGCTTATTTGTGTCAGGTACCTCAGTAGTTGGGACACTTGGGGCAATCTCTCCTTTTGCACACTTATCCTTCTCCTAGACACTCACAATTCCTTGATTAAGCCTCTCCTCCTCCTGGACCTTCTTCCCTTCATAACCTTACTTACCAGGGAAGTTAAGAACTCTTAAGTTACCATGGAGGAGGATATAGTTGATTTTAGTGCCAGTAGGGACTCTTGTGATTTTTGCAATTCTGACTCCATCTGGGAGTACTTACTATTGAACTTCCTTTGCTTGACAATCCTTTCTATGAAGTTCTTGATACGTAAAATTTTGGATATATGTAATTTCTCCAAATTCTACGAACTATAGGCAAGAGCACCTATCATTCATAGTATAGGATATTTTACAAAAATATCAAGTGTCGTATTCCACGGGGTTGTTGAGTACTTCTACTCACGCAAATTATAATTATTTTATCAGAAAAATAGTTAAAAGGTTTTATAAAAGAAATAATAAAAGAAATGAAACATTTGATCGAGAATTATTCTTAAGTAAAATATTTCGTAAACATCATAAATTGATTTGGACAAACTTGACCGTGGAGGTTCCCAAAATATGATAGAGCCACTCTCGAGAGAACTACCACCTAACCTTAGGTTGATTGATTAAGACCCCTCGGCTAGTCGAACCCCCTAAGCTTGCTTTATGCGGTGAGCCCCACTATTGGATTTGACTCCAAACCGGAAGATTTGCGTCACCCTCTCTCGAGGAATGCATACAACTCTTTTTACCGATGAGCGATCTACCCGTATTTACGGATCTCTCGATACACTAAAATACGAATCAAACTTGATTATCATACCCTAGAAATATGAAACCAATAATTGCAAATCAACGGTAAATCTTAGTTTTCCAAAACTAAACTATGAATAAGAGATTACAAAATATAAAAGCTTATGAATTCATCCGATCAAATGCTATGAAAATTAGCTAAACATAATTGATAAGAAAGACATTTTTATTTCTATGTAAAGAAAAGTACAATTGCAAGTAAAGTAAATCTAAGCTAGGAATTAAAAAGACAAGACATAAAATAAAGTTACACTAAGAAAATGCAGAAAAACTATACTAGAAACAACTCAATCGAAGCAAGGACTGGATTCCCATCACTTTGGCAGCAGCTGGCTTTTATAGGCAGAAAATTGGTGAGTCACGCCCTTGGTCACGCCCGTGACCAAGGGCGTGTAAGCTGCGTAACTGCGTCATGAAAGCCCGGGAACATTGGGGAAGAAAAACCGCCAAAATTGATCATCTCGATGGGTCACGGCCTAGGTCACGCCCGCGACCTAGGGCGTGTCTTGACCGAGTCAGGAAACGGCGGGAAACGGTGCGATCTGGAGTTAATTTGGCAGCTGCGGGAGAGGTCACGCCCCATGGTCACGCCCGTGACCAAGGGCGTGTAAACTGGAACGGCTCGGCGGCGGAAACTGCTTATATATGGTCACGCCCGTGACCTGGGGCGTGTATTTATAATCCGACGTGGCAGCGATTTTTGGGAGCTGAAAGCAGAGCACGGTCGTGACCATGGTCACCCCCCAGGTCACGCCCGTGACCTGGGGCGTGTACTGAAGATTTTTGCAGATTTGTTCTGGAATTTCCCCTGAACACGGCTGTTGGCTTAAATTTGTTATTAGCAGCCCCAGATTAACTAAAAACACAAAATAAAGTAAATTAGATATAAATTAAACTAAAATTATATAAAAACTAAATAATTACTACTAAAATACTATATAAAAATAACTATAAATAATGCACTATCAAATACCCCCATACTTAAGCTTTTGCTATTCCAGAGCAAAAACTAATTTATACGTATGAGAAGAATTTATAGGACATTTCCAAAAAGATTTACTTCTAATTATGTACTCCAAATCTTATAAAACTCATATCAAAATAAGTTAAGAAGTTAAAACTCATATTCATAAGAAATAATTAATAATTCATAAATTGAAATGAGTAGAATAAATATTAGTTTTGAAATTCTCTAACTAAATCTTCATAAACAAAATTGCATTGAATTAAGTAAAATATCCAAGATTAAAATTATGGAAACTTTAAACATCATTAGAAACTTTTAGAAAACTACAAAATATTAACTATGCTCTCTCAATAATATCTTGGATAAGAAAATGAACTTGGCTAAATGGGGTAAAATTGGCATTGAAGAAGTTACTTTGTATATAGGAAATGATGAATTTTATCCTCTCATTTACATTTTTTTTAATTTCTTCTTCTTTTTATATCCCAAATGTATATGTTTAGGACTGATGAATTTTATCCTCTCATCTCCATGCCATATAATCGTTTACTAATATGGGTGCATATGTTAAGGAATGATGAATTTTATCCTCTCATTCCATGACATGATCTTTTCAAACTTTTTTATGCCAAATAATGGGGTTAAACAAAAAGGTAGGAGAAGGGCTAGGGTTTAAAGGCTAAACAAATTCCAAAGATACATTTTAAGAGCATAGAAAATAATTTGAGCAATCTTTAAGAAACCATGAGTTAAAGTTAATATAAGTGAAATCTAAAGATATTTAACACAATTTCTACAAAATTGAATTATGATATTTTAAAGAGAGAAAGTAAAACTATGAAATATTCTAAACAAATCAAAATAATGAAACATTCATTAAATCAAATTCATCTAAAAATTAAATCTAACATAATTTGAAGAGAAATATAAGGTTTAAGAATTCATAAAAAGAAAACTCCTTAAAAAGACTATAAAGACAACTCATAATTAAAATTAATTTTGCATAAATGAAGTTTGGAGAAATTTAATATTACAAAATTTATTTTATTAGATTTTTTGGATTTTTTATATATATTAAAACAAAATGTTTTTTTTAATATTCTTGGACTTCCCAAGGGCTACCTGATGAGTACTTTTTGTACTCATCTTTTAATATAAGCTTAATATATTTTTAAATATGAAATTATATAGTTTTTATGCTTTTCTTATTAAAATTATTATCTTTTCAATTTTATAAACTAACTTAAGCTTTTTCTGTATATTTCAGGTTTTTTGGACGCATTGGATAAAAACTTCAAGTACACGCCCAAGGTCACGGGCGTGACCATGGGCGTGTAACCTGCGCGGTGTTCCAGACCTGTTTCCGCCACCACGGGTGCGTTCCGTGAAGATTTCGCCAAGTACACGCCCCAGGTCACGGGCGTGACCAAGGGCGTGACCCAATGTCACGGCCGCGACTCGCCGCAAGCATCCATAATCAGCCTGCCACATCAATTAAATTTACACGCCCCAGGTCACGGGTGTGACCAGGGGCGTGACGCAATGTCACGGGCGTGACTCATTCCGCGCCACTCCCCGCTTCTTCCCGCCGAAGATTCCCGCCAGCAGCACATTTTGAAGGTTACACGCCCCAGGTCACGGGCGTGACCTAGGGCGTGACACGCAAAGATCGCCAGCATTAAAGCCAGATTGCGCCCTTTCCGCTCCGAGATGATCGCGCGCCTTACACGCCCTTTGTCACGGGCGTGACCGAGTTCGTGTACCCAGAAGTTTTCAGCTATAAAAAGCCAGCTCCAGCAGATGTTCGAGGAGGAAGTTTTGGAGACGAATTCTTGGGTTTAGAACTTTCATTTCTTGTATTATTTTTATGTTTTAAGTAGTTCTTGCAATCATCTTTCTTTATGCAATTTGTATTTTCAATTAAATAGTTTGTAGCTTCCCTTTTCATAGTTTGTAATTTCTCCTATCAATAAAATAGTTTTTTTTCTTATTCACTTATTTCTCATTCTTCTCCTTCTTCATTGTTTTATTTTCTTTTTGCAACCCAACTCTAAGTTTTAATTGATAAGATAATAGAGATTTTCTTGAAGTAAGAGTACTCAACCGCCCCGAGTCTAATACGACCTTGGTTTTTATAACCTATACTACATTCGATACGGTACACTTGTCGTTATCGTTTGCAAGCATAGTTTTGCGTATCAAGTTTTTGGCGCCGTTGCCGGGGATACGGTTGATATTTCGAAAAAAGAAATATTTATTAATTTTATCGTTCTCTTTCTTCCCCCCCCCCCCTTCTCTTTAAATTTTAAAAAATCTTAAAAAGCGTAATCTAAATTCTCAGAAAGGACGCTTTGGGCTTGAATTCCCATCATAGCCTCTAGTACCTTGCGAGCCCTTCACCGGGTTGACCTTGGGAAGTCCGGGACTAATTTAACCCGCTTTTTGAAAAAATTTATATAATAAAAATATTTTTAAAATTCCATTCATTTGAGTAAAGGTTGTTTCCTTTTTATTTTTATTATGCAATCACTTGAATTGGCAGTAAAAGTTGCCGAGCTTCAAAGCCAAGTATATCTTTTGGAAGCGGCACAAAAACCCCAAAATTGCTGTTCTTATTGTAATGCGCCTCATCAAAGTGAGGAATGTTATTTACATTCATATGCTCAAAATAATTATTATGAAAATAATTTTTCTCAATATTATGCAAATAATTTTGACAATAATTATGATCATAATTTTTCCTCTTTTAATGAAAATAATTTTTCAAACTTTGACGAAAATATTTTTTCTAATTTTAATGATAATAATTTTTCGAATTCTAGTAATTTTTCTTCTAGCTCCGAAGTAGATTCTTCTTGGTGGCAAGGTCACCCGGATAATTTTCGGGGCGATGAAGATAAATCTTCAGATCCGAATTTTTGTTCTTCTTCTTTTGTGCCACAATTTGCTTTCTCTAATTTTGGGGAAATTCCGCAGATCCAAATAGATACTTCCCCCCAAAATTTAGAGGAAAATTATTTTTCGTCTAATGTTTTCTCTAATTTTCCCGAGAATAAATTTTCGGCTTCTAATGATTTTTCTTCTACCCCCGAAGTAGATTATTCTTGGTGGCAAGGTCACCCGGATAGTTTTCAGGGCGATGAAGATAAATCTTTAGATCCGAATTCTTGTTCTTCTTCTTTTGCGCCGCAATTTTCGTACTCTAATTTTGGGGAATGTCCGCTTTTTCAATTTGATGCTCCGCCCCAGAATTTAGATGAGAATTGTCTTCCTTCTAGTGCTTTTTCCTTGTCTTTGGAAAATTTAGTTATGGAGGACCATGGGCTTTCATGTAATCCCAAAACTTCTTTTACCAAAGATGAAGAAAAAATCTCTTACCAAGAAATTCTTAATGTTTTGGGCACCCCGGATGAACTAGAAGAAGAACAAGTTTCTTCCCCTACTTCACCCGGATCTTCTTTTCTTTTTCATGAATTTTCGCAAATGTCTTCTATTTTAATTCAACCAGAAATTCATGAAACTTTAGTGTCCGAAAATCTTATTCCGCTTGGTAATGCACTAGATTATTCGAATGGAAATCTTATTTTAGAAAAGGAACAACCAAAGCTTAATTTTATAATTTCGCAAGCGCCTCCTCCTTGCGATAATTTTTCTGAATCGTTTATTTGTGATTCTTTAGATGCCAGTAATTTTCAGGTAGAAGATGAGCCGTTGCTACCCCAAATAATTGATGATCCATATGCCGCTCATCTTTATAAATCCAAATCACCTCAGGTATGTATAGGTGATTTGGATTTGCATTTTCAAGATCTAAGACAAACGAAGAATCACATGTTAAGCGGAGGAGTAACCGGGCGACTGACGCCGGCACATTCACCTACGCGTGAATTAAGGGAGTTACCTGTCCACTTCTCTTTTAGGTTTCCGTTTTCCTAACACTAACCGTCTAGCTTAAAGACGGGAAAAAGAAAGCGCTCTTGGGAGGCACCCCTTGCTTATCTTTAATTTAATGTATTTTTTTTTTAAAGTTTGTTTTCTTTCAAGTGTTCTTCATACTTAGTTTTAAACATTGGGGACAATGTTTAATTTTAAGTATGGGGGTGTAGCTTTGCTTTCTTTATATTTCTACTTTATAGTTGAAAAAAATATATATAAATATTTTTAATCTAATAAAAAAAAAGTTAAAATTTTTTTTGCTGAATTTTTATACTTACTCATTTGCAAAATCCTTAGTATATTTGCTTTTGTTTAGTGTAGTAGGGAATTTTTTTATACTTCATTAGATTTTGAATTTTGGAATAAAATTGTTGACTCATGCAGTGTTCCTAGTTAAACGCACGCGTTTGTAGAATTCTGTGTCAAATTAACTATTCAGCATAAAATTAGATTTATGTTTTTCTAACTGCGAAAAAATAATTCTTGTTTTACTTTTACCTTGAATCCGGTAGAATTTGAGAATAATTCAAGTGAGTATGTAGAAGCTTACTAGAGAAATATTACACATTTTGAACGGAAGGGTGTCCTTTCTCGATGTCTAGAACTTGCCTCTAGCGATTCTCGAAGCATTTACATAGTTTTGTCATAGTTTTTAGAAGTGATTTAGGCCACCTTTTGATCGTTTGTGCCTGTTTGCCCACCTTTTTAATTTTTTCAATGCTTAAACACTTTGGGCCTTACCTTATTTCCTTTGCTACCTCCACCTTTCATTTTCACCAAAGCCAAAACATCCAGCCCATGATCACACTAAATAATTGAGATTTATTAAAATTCTGCAATGAGTTCAATTGTGAAAATAAGGAAATTACAACTTCTTATTCGGAGCTATTATGAAAAAAAGGGGATATAAAAAATATATATGAAAAATTATTGGCCAACTGTGAAAAAAAAATATATATATATAAAAAAAAGTATTCATGGCCTCATTTTTTAAAAATATGAGAGTTTTGCTTCATAACAACTTTTATGCGAGGTTTAAATTTTGGATAATTTTGGGTAACTCCCACCTTGGTTTAGTGTGATTCTTAGCCGTCATATTCTATCTTTTTGATTTCCAAATCCAAATCATATACCTAAGCCAAGTTTCACTCCTAATGAAAGCCCTTTTGATCTTTAAGCTATAACATTATACTTGTGTAGTGGAGAGAGTGCGACCGGGCAAGCCTATGGCCATCGTCATTGATGGATTTCTTTGGAGGCTATCCCGAAACACAATTTTGGGTAATATTGATCTTAGAAAACACGCTACCCTCTCCCTGAATAACATTCTAGAATTTGCCGAACTTTCAATTTAAAAGTAAAAGCAATTTGTTAATTCGCATTATTGAAAATTATAAGCTAATCATTATGCTGAATAGATCTTTCAACTAGGATCTCTACACGTAGGCGTAAGACTTCGCGTTTTTATTCCTTGAGTTCAAAATTCTTTTCTAGTATTTAAATTTTTCTACTCCTATGAAAAGTTGTTTGCTCGGGACTAGCAAACGAGTAAGTATGGGGCTGTTTGATGAGTACTTTTTGTACTCATCTTTTAATATAAGCTTAATATATTTTTAAATATGAAATTATATAGTTTTTATGCTTTTCTTATTAAAATTATTATCTTTTCAATTTTATAAACTAACTTAAGCTTTTTCTGTGTATTTTAGGTTTTTTGGACGCATTGGACAAAAACTTCAAGTACACGCCCAAGGTCACGGGCGTGACCATGGGCGTGTAACCTGCGCGGTGTTCCGGACCTGTTTCCGCCACCACGGGTGCGTTCCGTGAAGATTTCGCCAAGTACACGCCCCAGGTCACGGGCGTGACCAAGGGCGTGACCCAATGTCACGGCCGCGACTCGCCGCAAGCATCCAGAATCAGCCTGCCACATCAATTAAATTTACACGCCCCAGGTCACGGGCGTGACCAGGGGCGTGACGCAATGTCACGGGCGTGACTCATTCCGCGCCACTCCCCGCTTCTTCCCACCGAAGATTCCCGCCAGCAGCACATTTTGAAGGTTACACGCCCCAGGTCACGGGCGTGACCTAGGGCGTGACACGCAAAGATCGCCAGCATTAAAGCTAGATTGTGCCCTTTCCGCTCCGAGATGATCGCGCGCCTTACACGCCCTTGGTCACGGGCGTGACCGAGGGCGTGTACCCAGAATTTTTCAGCTATAAAAAGCCAGCTCCAGCAGATGTTCGAGGAGGAAGTTTTGGAGACGAATTCTTAGGTTTAGAACTTTCATTTCTTGTATTATTTTTATGTTTTAAGTAGTTCTTGCAATCATCTTTCTTTATGCAATTTGTATTTTCAATTAAATAGTTTGTAGCTTCCCTTTTCATAGTTTGTAATTTCTCCTATCAATAAAATAGTTTTTTTTCTTATTCACTTATTTCTCATTCTTCTCCTTCTTCATTATTTTATTTTCTTTTTGCAACCCAACTCTAAGTTTTAATTGATAAGATAATAGAGATTTTCTTGAAGTAAGAGTACTCAACCGCCCCGAGTCTAATACGACCTTGGTTTTTATAACCTATACTACATTCGATACGGTACACTTGCCGTTATCGTTTGCAAGCATAGTTTTGTGTATCACTACCCAATGACAGGCTCGCAAGGTATTAGGCGTTTTGTGGGATGAAAACCCACACGACCCTTTCGCAAGAATTTAAATTTATAATTTTTTAAATTTTTTTGGTATTTTAAAAATTTTAAATACAAGATTGAAAAAGAAGACAAAAAGGATTTTTTATGATTTTTAAATATTTTAGAATTTAAAAGTGTTTTTCTATTTTTTTTTATTTTTTTGAATAAAAACAAACATTAGAGAACACCCCCCACCCATACTTAAAAATAAACATTGTCCCAATGTTTATAAACAAGGATGAAGAGGGAAAACTTGAAAAGAAAAGGTAGATAAAGAAAAGAAAAGTTGCAAAAAGGATAAGCAATGGGTGCCTCTTAAGAGCGCTTTCTTTTTCCCGTCTTTAAGCTAGACGGTTATTGTTAGGAAAAAGGAAAATAAAATTGAAAATGCACAGGCAACTCCCTTAATTCATGCTCAGATGAGCATGCCGAAGTCGGTCGCCCGGCTACTCCTCCGCTATGCTCTTGACTCTTTTGTTGTCCATTAGCTCAAAATTCTGAATCCAAACTACCTATACATACCTTAGGTAATTTGGATTGTTGGAGATGAGCGGCAAAATGGAACGGTGAAGACGTTTGGTTACAATGGCTCATCCTCTACATGAAAATTGTTAGTATCAAAAGAATCAAAAATTAGCGAGCCAGAAAATTTTTCGCACGGAGGAGGCGCTTGCGAAAACACGTGATTAAGGTCCGCTTGTTTATTTTCAAAAATAAAATTATTATTTAAAAAATCAATACCATGTGGAGAACATTCATGAGACACAATTTCTTCATGAATAACAATTTCATGAGAAAAAGAAGAAAGAGCGGGCGAAGGAGAAGAAGAAAAATTTTCATTTTCTAATTCGCCCGGTGTCTCCATGAGTTTGTGAAATTCTTGGTATAAAATATTATTTTCTTCTTGGGAATAACTATTCAAATTTTGAATAGGAATATTCGGAGAATCACCAACAGAAAAAAAATTGATCAAAAGAATTTTGCGGATAAAAAGTGGAGGAATAGAAATTTTGATCAATAGAAATTTCTTCATTGCACCGTAAACTATCTGGGTGATCTTGCCACCATGAATAACTATTATCGGAGCAAGAAGGAATTTTAGAAGAATTATAATCTTGAAAAAAATTATTTTGATCAAAAATATTTTGAGAATAAAAATACGAATAACATTCCTCGCTAGAATGATTTGCACCACAAAAATAACAAATAAGTTGGCGCTTTCGTGCGGCTTCCAAAAGGTTTACCTTATGTTGAAGCTCGACAACTTTTGCGGCCAACTGCGATAACATCATTTCTTTTTTTGTGAAAAAGAAAATTAAACAACTGTAACCTAATAGAAATGAATTTTAAAAGAAAAAGCAAAAAGAGAAATGGGGGTGGAGAAAGAGAATGATAAAAGTAATAAAATTCACGCTTTCAAAATATCAACAAAAATAGTTCCCCGACAACGGCGCCAAAAGCTTGATACATTAAATTTTGGATATAAGTATTTTGGGGACTCGACGCAACCAACTCGACCAAAAGCCCGGACTGTTGGTGAAGGCGCAATCTATCCTTAATATAGCTGGTCACCCGAGCAGGATCCACGGGGCAGTCGGTTAGGCCCACGGGGGACACGCCCTTCCGCTTCGACTAGCGCCGCAACGCCGGGGGCAATTCTGGCAGCACCAACAATCCCCCCCCCCCCCAGAAACGACCCCGGGGTTTCGAACCCGCGACCCCCTCTGATACCACTTTTTGGGGACTCTACGCAACAAACTCGACCAAAAGCCCGGACTGTTGGTGATGGCGCAATCTATCCTTAATAGAGCTGGTCACCCGAGCAGGATCCACGGGGCAGCCAGTTAGGCCCATGGGGTACACGCCCTTCCGCTTTGACTAGCGCCGCAACGCCGGGGGCAATTCTGGCAGCACCAACAAAGTAATTTCTCCAAACTCTACGAACTATAGGCAAGAGCACCTATCATTCAATGTATAGGATATTTAAAAAAAAATATCAAGTGTCGTATTCCACGGGGTTGTTGAGTACTTCTACTCACGCAAATTATAATTATTTTATCGGAAAAATAGTTAAAAGGTTTTAAAAAAGAAATAATAAAAAAAATGAAACATTTGATCGAGAATTCTTCTTAAGTAAAATATTTCGTAAACATCATTAATTGATTTGGACAAACTTGACTGTGGAGGTTCCCAAAATATGATAGAGCCTCTCTCGAGAGAACTACCACCTAACCTTAGGTTGATCGATTAAGACCCTTCGTCCAGTCGAACACCCTAGGCTTGCTTTATGCGGTGAGCCCCACTATTGGATTTGACTCCAATCCGAAAGATTTGCGTCACCCACTCTCGAGGAATGCATACAACTCTTTTTACAGATGAGCGATCTACCCGTATTTACGGATCTCTCGATACACTAAAATATGGATCAAACTTGATTATCATACCCTAGAAATATGAAACCAATAATTGCAAATCAACGGTAAATCTTAGTTTTCCAAAACTAAACTATGAATAAGTGATTACAAAATATAAAAGCTTAAGAATTCATCCGATCAAATGCTATGAAAATTAGCTACACATAATTAAGAAGAAAGACATTTATATTTCTATGTAAAGAAAAGTACAATTGCAAGTAAAGTAAATCTAAGCTAGGAATTAAAAAGACAAGACATAAAATAAAGTTACACTAAGAAAAATGCAGAAAAACTATACTAGAAATGACCCAATCGAAGCAAGGACTAGATTCCCATCACTTTGGCAGCAGCTGTCTTTTATAGGCAAAAAAATTGGTGAGTCACACCCTTGGTCACGCCCGTGACCAAGGGCGTGTAAGCTGCGTAACTGTGTCATGAAAGCCCGGGAACGTTGGGGAAGAAAAACCGCCAAAATTGATCATCTCGACGGGTCACGGCCTCGGTCACGCATGTGACCTAGGGTGTGTCTTGACCGAGTCAGGAAACGGCGGGAAACGGCACGATCTGGAGTTAATTTGGCAGTTGCGGGAGAGGTCATGCCCCTTGGTCACGCCCGTGACCAAGGGCGTGTAAACTGGAATGGCTCAGCGGCGGAAACTGCTTGTATTGAATGCATGTCTGACAAGTCACGCCCGTGTCCTGAAGGTCACGCCCATGGTCACGCCCGTGACCTGGGGCGTGTAATTATAATCCGACGTGGCAGCGATTTCTGGGAGCTGAAAGCAGAGCACGGTCGTGACCATGGTCATGCCCCAGGTCACGCCCGTGACCTGGGGCGTGTACTGAAGATTTTTGCAGATTTGTTCTGGAATTTCCCCTGAACACGGCTGTTGGCTTAAATTTGTTATTAGCAACCCCAGATTACCTGGAAACACAAAATAAAGTAAATTAGATATAAATTAAACTAATTAATTACTACTAAAATACCATAAAAAATAACTATAAATAATGCACTATTAGTTCTCATGGAAGTCTGGAATATCTTGGTGGATAGGAGAGTGGGGTTGATACACTTTTGGAGAAATGTGATATTATGGTAGCAGAGTAGACAGGTTGTCTGTAGTTATGATGGATGGTTATTGTTGTGGTTGGAGAGGGATCTGAGGTACAGGATCTGGAACTATAAGAGATGGGATGGACTGAAGATTTTGGATAGTAGTATCATGTGGGATGATATCTTGTTGGGCTGTTGTAGGGACCTGTGCTGGATTGCCACAACTTGGAGGATCTGGTATATTTGTCTCTTTGTCATGTGGAGTTAGAGAAGGAGGAGGTGAAGAAGCAACTTGCCCAGGCTTTAGGATCTGCCTGGTCCACTTTGAGAAGATTCCTATGTTTATTCTCTTTCCTGGAGTAATAGGCACTCCTTTAGACTTGCACACCATTGGATAGTGGTTGAGCAGTACCTAGCTCATGATTCTCATATAAGCATTCTCCTAATGTGAGTAATTATGGTCGATCAATTTCAGATGGCACCTCCCAGAGTTGATCTTCTTATTTAGAACCAAGGCTCCCATAATTTGGAGCTGCTGCTTGGGGATGGCGTCATGAGCTGAGATTTTGTATAGGAGTACCTTCCCCACTATATCAGCAAGGAATCTTTATTCTTCTGCAAGATCAATATTCTTTAGATTGATGGCCCTCTCTTTCCTGAACTATATGTTTTCTAAAGCCTTATTTGTCTCTTCCCCAATCAATTCATCAGACTCATCACTTTTTGGTAGATCAAAGGTGTGATATAGCATTTCCACTATAATGTTAATATCAGTTCCAGATATTTTCCCATTGAGGGATCCATCCTCTCCTATTTGAAGATTATCCTTAAACTCTGTTAGTTCAACATCAAGGATCTTGCACCTTGTGGAGATCAGCTTTGTCAACCCGGTAGACTGAAACAAGCCAATAATGGCCTTGAAATTATCAGAGACTGCATTGAAGGAATCCACATCAACATCAAAACCTGAGTTAATCTTAGGAGGATCCCTTGAATATATGGTGAAGTACCTACAAAGGAGAAAAGAGAGAGAGAGAGAGAGAGAGAGAGAGAGATGAGAAAGAGATGCAAGAGAGCTGGAGGGAGGAAGATCATGGAGAAAGAAAGAGAGAATTTGAAAGCGTAATGAATTCGACGCATATGTTGCTTAAAAGAAGAGACTAATAGTCAGCGCGCCAAAATGTGTCGAAGCAGCTTCTAGAGGTGAAACTGTGTGCGCTTGTCATGTTGATGTTGCGTCGATTACAACTCGATGCATCTTCGAATTTGACGAGCAACTATTAAATCGACGGATGCGTCGATATGAAGTCGACGTTGCATTGAATTCTATTCGAATTATCTATTGCAGATTTCTCTCGAAGCAGGCACCGAGTAGAGTTAGACGGTATGTCAAATTCTATTCAATGCAACTCTGAATAAAAAGTTCTATCATCTTAGAAAGTTCTTGTTGTTTTTCCCAGCACTGATTTTTATTGAAAATTGTATTTATACTATTATTTTCATGAACTAAAGAAGATGAAAAAGGGGAGTCAAAGAAGAAATCACTCCCTTGTTGGATTTAGTTCTTTATTAAGGCCCTATATCTTCCTTCCCCCTCCATTATCTCTTAGGAGGGATCCTACCTAATCCTGCACAAGTAGCTCAAACATTAGAAGGAACCCAGGTTACCTTGGGCCCTTTTCTTTTACCATTATAAGGTTCTATGAAAGAGTAGAATGGTCTTTCATGATATCCTTTAGGATGGCAAAGAATGGGTCTATCAAACCTATGTTTATTATTTTGGTACTTGAAATGTGTATAAAATGTATCCAAATATAATAAATTAGCAGACTGTCTAATTATTCAACTTTTGGCTTTAGCCTTTTGATTGTTGTTGATTAATTTCTCTGAATTACTCGTCTAAAGATTTCTTTTCCTTGTTTGAATTTTCTCTATTAAATACATTTATTTTATCTGGATTATTAATATCCTGATCCTTAGTTAGTGCACTCCTCTCACTTGGTTGATAATCACTAGTTCTAATAAATCTAACTGGATTTTTTCATGTTGGTCTACTAGTGACTTTAGTGCTAGTGCATGGGTCTGCTCCTAGACCTAGATACTTAAATCTCATGGAGAGATTTTGTGTAGTATCTTTGAGCTTTTGACTCCTCCCATTGAGAGAGTCCTCAAAGGCTTTTACCTTTGTTAGCTCTTCTTTTAATTATTTATTTACATTTCTTATCTCAATTAATTCTATTTCTTTATCCTAAATTTCATTTCTTAAATCATTATTTATTGAATATAATTCATCTTTCTTGAAGTTTTCTAATTCTTCCCTATCTGTTTCTAATATTTTTTGTACTTTGAGGTAATCATTGCAAAATTCTTTAAAGCAATTTTAAAGTCTTCTGAGTCAAAATCAAAATTATCAAACAGTGATACCTATTCTTCTTCATCATCTGAGGAGATCCCTAATACCATCATGTATGCAGCTTCAGCAGCTTCTTCATCACTTTCTGTTGAAGAGGAGCTTATCATTGCTTCAGAGTCACTCTAGGTTTAAGCAATGAAACCTTTAGCTTTCTTTTTGTCTTTCCTCCTGAAATACTTCTTCTTCTACTCATCTTTATAGCTTCTCCTGCCCCTTTATTCTTGTGGGAACTCAGGGGATATGTACCCTGGCTTGTTGCAGGCGAAGCAAATCACTTCCTTCTTTGGAGTCTTATCAAATCTGGGCTTTGAGCTCCTCTCTCTTCTTCTTAAGTCTTCTATCTTGACCCACTTTCTGAATCTCCTTGCTAAGAGACTGAACATCAGATCTTCAGGAGTGGAGGGCTCTCCTTCGGCAACATTCAAAGCAAGGCTCCTTTGGATTGGAGTTGAGGTTGTCTCCTTTGCCTCCGTGTCAGCCCTGCTATTTAGCGGCATCTCATAAGATTTGAGCTTTCCTAGCAAAGCATCGGTAGTGATCTCTCTATGGCATCTGGACTCTCTGATGGCCCAGATCCTTGAGTCCCATGAGCTTGGGAAGCACATGAGGATCTTATCATTGATCTCTGTCAGGGATATCTCCTTGTCCAGACTCTTTAGTTCATTGATAATGATGCTGAATCTGTAATACATTTCAGTAACACTTTCCTCGGCTTTCTTTTGAAAGTTCTCATCTTAGGATATGAGAAGGGACTTCCTGTCCTTTCTTTCATCACAGCTTCCTTCTACAATTCTGGAGAGGGATTCTCAGATGTCTTTTGCTAATTGGCAGTCAGCTACTTTCTGGAAAATGTCATTTGACATTGTGGAAACCAAAATGTTCAATGCCTTGGCATCACATGCCTTCTGCGTCTTCTCAGCCGATGTCCACTCATTCCTTGGAATAGCTTCCAGTGCTGAAAATCCACTGGCATCATATTTGAATGAAGCTGGGGGACCTAAAATTCTAACATCAAAGATGTCTTCATCAATAGAGTTCATATAATGCTTTATTCTGGCCTTCGAGAGTGTAAACTTATTTAGGTTACACATAGGTGGTCTTGTTGACGCATAATACATAGAACTCATTTTCTTTAGAAAATTATTTTAATTAATTTAAAATAAAGAAATGAGAGTGAGGAGATCTTTTGATCAAGGTATTAACCTTTTATTGATCAACCTCCCTCTGATACCAATTGAAAGTGCACAGTGTGCCTCTGAGTATTCTCTAGTGTCTACCCTAAATGTACACACACAGTAAAACTACTAAATAGTATGCAATCAACACTACCAAAATAGAATAAAGTAAATGCAGGAAAAGTAAATACAAAAAATAGTAAAGAGGGACAACACAGAAAATTCAATCCAGAAAACACATGATTTTTATAATGGTTCCCCAAAATGTGGGTAGTTGATGAAGCTGGATCTATATCCGCAAATGACAATGACAAGTGTACCGCGTTGAAGGTAGTATAGGTTTAAAAAAACCAAGGTCATATTAGACTCGGGGTGGTTGAATACATTTACTTCAAGCAAATCTCTATTATTCTATCAATAGATCATTGAGTTGGTTTGTTTATAAGAAAAAGTGT
The DNA here is from genome assembly GCA_033032865.1 of Dactylorhiza incarnata. NCBI lineage: Eukaryota > Viridiplantae > Streptophyta > Magnoliopsida > Asparagales > Orchidaceae > Dactylorhiza > Dactylorhiza incarnata. The sequence continues at coordinate 14,302,063 of JAWHQI010000015.1, forward strand.
GGTGAATTAGAATAGCGATTAAAGCAACAATTTAGAAAGCTAGCACTCGATCTTGAATCACCTTGGAAATAAAATAGAAGACAACCAAAGTTCTAATTCTCTTACGAAAACTGTTTTGACCGTGGAGGTTCCCGAATTCTAAATGCACGTCTATCGAAGATGCATTCAACTGAGTTTAGGTTGATCAATCGAACTTTCGCTCCAGAATCAAAACACCTAAAACTAGCTTTATCGTAGAGAACCCCTCTATTGGATTTGACTCAAATCTGGGAGATTTATGTCATCCTCTCTCTAGGGTTGCATGCTACTCTCTTTATCCTTGAATGATCAATTCATATTATGAACCGCTCGGCTAAATTAAACATGAAAAAATGCATGAGAATTATATATCAAAGATATAATCTCATCAAAAAAACAAATCAAGGATAAATCTTAAGCATTTCTGAAAAAGAGAAAAAGAAACTATAATTTACTTCATAACTTATATTATTCCTTAGATCATCTCGACCGAGTGATAATAGAAATTTAGCTATTCATTGGGATTAAGGAATCAACAAAGATAAAAAAATACATGATGAAAGAAGAAGAGAATGAGAAAAAACAAGAATTATTTTATTGATTTTTGCAAAGGAAATTACAAGGTAAGAAAATTGAGATTTACAAGTGCAAATAAGAAGGGGACTTACAAGAAATACTAAAACATGAAAACAATACATAAAACAAAGAAATAAACTCCCAAAAATTCGTCCCTAATGTTCTGGAAGAGCTCCCTTTAAATAGAAGAAAAGTTGATGTTACACGCCCTTGGTCACGCCCGTGACCAAGGGCGTGTACTTGGCGTGATTGAAGCTGGTACAGGATAGACGCCTTCTAGCATTAATGCAGGCGTTACATGGGCGGCACGCCCTAGGTCATGCATGTGACCTTGGGCGTGTAATCTTTGAATCTGGCTGCTGGCGGGAAGCTTCGGCGGGAAGGAGCGCAGGATGAGTCACACTCGTGACTAGATGCCACGCCCTCAGTCACGCCCGTGACCGAGGGCGTCTGATTTTAATTGACGTTGAAGGCTGATTATGGCTGCGGGATGCGGATCATGGTCGTGACCTGGGTCACGCCCTTGGTCACGCCCTTGGTCACGCCCGTGACCTGGAATGTGTAATTGGCGAATCTTCATGAAATATCTCCGGGTTCGCGGCAGCGGGTCTGGAATACATCTTAGGCTGTCATGCCCTTGGTCATGCCCGTGACCTTGGGCGTGTACTTGTAAATTTGGCTCAAAGTGTCCAGAAAACCTGAAAATATAAAATAAACTTAAGTTAGTTCATGAAATCAAAAAAGGAATGATTTACATAATATAATTCATATAAATTATATAATTTCATATTAAAATATATTAAAACTATACTAAAAGATGAGTATATAAACTACTTGTCAAACACCCTCATACTTGAGTTTTTACTATTCCAGAGCAAAAGAATGAGAGATAAACTACAAGACATTGACACTATTTCTAACTAACTAAAATTTTATTAAATCAAGAGCGAGTCAAAGATAAATTCTAGAAATTCAAGGATTAAGTTTCAAATTATGGTGTTAATTTAAAAAGAGAGACATGCTTAGCTAAAATACTTCTCAAGATAACTATTTAGCAAACAAAATTATAGAAACTATTATACAAAGTTAGATTGAAATTATATAAACTCTAACAAAAAAGAAGCTTAAGGAGAAAACACCTACCAAAATATTGCTCTCTAAATAATTTTATTTAGAACTAGAACCAATGAAATTGGCTATGGATGAGTTTTACACAAACTGGCAAAATGAAGAGATACTAAAATAGAGGTGATGAATTTTATCCTCTCAACTTATTTGAATATGAATTTGTATATGTTTTGGAAAATAATAAATTTTATCCTCTTATTTTCCATGCCATATAATCCTTTATAAATTCTCTTCAATCAAAAATCCAAAATGTATATGTTTAGAAGTAATGAATTTTATCCTCTTACTTCATGACATATAAGCTTTTAAGCGATTTTAGGTGCATATGTTTAGGGGATAATGAATTTTATCCTCTTATTCCCATGACATATGATATTTTATTTAATTTGGCAACAAAGGTTGGGGGATAAAGAAATATTTCTAGTTTTTCAATTAAACTATTTTGAGAGCAACTTTTTAGTGCAATGAAGTTTCCTAAGATCTTGAAAGTTAGTAGAGAATATAGTGAAAATCCAAGGTTGCATTGCTAAGTTACTAAAATGTGGAGCCATTTAAAATTAAAAAGAGAAGTAGTGCTAAATAAGATCACTAATTAAATTAAAAACATAAGGTGTTTCTTAAAACTAAATTACTTCAAATTCAAATTTAACAAGTTCTGATAAAACAAAATCTTAGCTAAATAAAAAAATGTGAGAATACTTATAATCAAACCTCAAACTAGATTTCTAGATAAATAAAAATGAGTAAGGATTATTTATTTTTATTATAAATTTTTTTCTTGGTTTAATTCTTAGACTTCCCGAGGTATTCCCTATGAAGGGCTCTCACCGGTACTAGGAGATATGTTGGGGTGACATCTCAAACCTCCCTTTCCAAAAAATTAGATTTTTATTTCTCTTTTTTTAAGATAAAAAAACAACGAAAGTTATGTTACACCCCCATACTTAAAAATTAAACATTGTCCTCAATGTTTAAAACTAAGTATGAAATATCATCAAGATAATAATAAAAAAATTGCAGTAAATGAAAGGAGGGAAGAAGAGGGCTTCTATGGTTGGTAGATTGGTTTGCCGGAACAAAAACCTAAAAAAGAAGTAAAAACAAACAAGCAAAAACAAGAAAAAAGGATAATGTTGGGGTGCCTCCCAAAAGCGCTTTGTTTACCATCACGTAGTTTAACTAAGTGGCAATTATTGTTTTTGTAAAAATTAGGAAAATTAAGCTTTTCAATGTGTCCGGACGCTGGGTCGCCGAGGTGATACAATTTTAGCCGGTGGTCGTTAACCTTAAAAGAGCCTTTTTCTGGGTGCTCTACTAACACAGTTCCATATGGCCAAACCTCTTTTACAATAAAAGGGCCGGACCATTGGGATTTTAACTTGCCCGGAATAAGTCGAAGCCTAGAGTTATATAGAAGGACCAAATCTCCCGGTGAAAAAGATTTTGGAATTTTGATTTTTTTATCATGATAAAACATAGTGCGCTCCTTATAAAATTTATTATTTTCATAGGCGTTGGCATGTCATTCGTTAAATTCATTTAATTGGAATTTATGTTGTTCAGAAGCTAAGTTTAAATCTAAATTCAAAGTTTTAAGCGCCCAAAATGCGCGATGTTCTAGTTCCACCAGTAAGTGGCACGCTTTTCCATAGACTAATCGGTACGGTGTACATCCAATGGTGGTTTTGTACGTTGTTCGATATGCCCATAGTGCATCGTCTAATTTTAGCGACCAATCCTTCATGTTAACGGACACAGTTTTTTCTAAAATTCTTTTTAATTCATGATTCACCACCTCCACTTGGCCATTTACTTGTGGGTGATAGTCGGTGGAGAGCATGTGCGTAATGCCATACTTTGCTAAAATTTTAGCCAGTTGGTTGTTACAAAAGTGTGTGCCCCTATCACTAATAAGTTCGCGTGGTGAGCTAAATCATGAAAATAATTTTTTTAAGAATTTTACTGACTCTCGCGTCGTTGGTGGGAAGGGCTTGCGCTTCCGCCCACATCGACACGTAGTCGACCACAACAAGAATATATTTATTGTTAAAAGAAGAAGGCAGCGGTCCTACGAAATCTATTCCCCATAAATTGAATATTTCACATTCTAAAAAAATATTTTGGGGCATTTCATCCCGATTGGAAATGTTACCTGGCTGTTGGCACCGATCGCAATTACTCACAAAATTGTGAGCATCTTTGAACAAGGTGGGCCAATAGAAGCCCGCCTCTAGCACCTTCCTTGTGGTCCGGTTTGCGTGATAGTGACCACCGGTTGGTCCCTCGTTTCAATGCCACAAAAATTTGGACACCTTCCTCACGCGAAATACACCTTCTTACCAATTGGTCTGCGCAGACACGAAATAAAAAGGGGTCCTCCCAAAAATAATTTTTCAAGTCTGAAAAGAATTTCTTCTTTTGTTGACTTGAGAAATCTTTTGGTAGGACCCAGGCAACTAGATAGTTAGCTAAATCCGCATACCAAGGGGTGGAAGAAGTCGTTACCTTTTTGATGGCGAGGAGATGCTCTTCAGGGAATTATCGTCAATTTCGGCCTCCACTAGTGCTCCCGCTGCCAGATTCTCCAACCGTGAGAGGTGGTTGGCCGCAAAATTCTCCGCTCCTATTTTGTCCTGGATCTCCATATCAAATTCTTATAGTAGGAGGATCTGTAAAGACAATAACTTTCGAAAGCGTTATAAAAGATCGAAATTTATCAAACGCAAAAATTATAGCCAAAAAATCCTTTTTCGGTGTTGTATAATTTGCTTGCGTGGATGTTAGCGTTTTGCTTGCGTAATAAATCGGGTGAAAATATTTATTCACCTATTGACCTAGAACTGCACCTACAGCAAAATCGCTCGCATCGCACATAATTTCGAACGGAAGAGACCAATTTGGCGCGATTAAAATTGGATAATTGATAAGTTCATTTTTTAATTTTATTAAACGCTTTTAAACACTCTTCATCAAAATTAAACGCGGATTCATTTTCTAATAATTGCATTAGCGGTTTTGTATTTTTTGAAAAATATTTAATAAACTGTCTATAGAAACCCGCATGTCCTAGAAAACTCTTAATGGATTTAATATTAGTATGAGGGGGAGTTTTTCTATGACCTCGATCTAGGCCCTATCGACCTCGATCCCTCTACTCGAAACTTTATGCCCGCGGACTAATCCCTCTTGGACCATAAAATGGCACTTCTCCCAGTTAAGTGCCAAATTTGTGTCTTCGTAGCGTTGAAGAACACGATCAAGATTATTTAAACAATTTGTAAAAGAATCGCCAAAGACAGAAAAATCATCCATGAAAACTTCCATAACGTCTTCTACTAGTTCATTAAAAATTGCCAACATACATCTTTGAAATGTAGTCGGTGTGTTGCAAAGACCAAACGACATTCTTCAATATGCGAAGGTGGTGAATGGACAGGTGAAGGTGGTTTTCTCTTGGTCTTCGGGCGCAATTGGGATTTGAAAATACCCCAAAAGATCATCGAGAAAATAGTAGTGTGAATGACCGGTTAAGCGTTCTAAGATTTGGTCAATAATGGGCAATGGAAAGTGATCCTTGCGGGTAGCATCATTTAATTACCTATAATCGATGCATACCCGCCAACTCATAATAGTACAGGTCGGAATCAACTCGTTATTTTTGTTAGTGATTACCGTTATTCCGCCCTTTTTAGGCACGACTTGCACTGGACTAACCCAAGTGCTATCAGAAATTGGATAAATAATCCCCTCGTTTGATAGTTTTATAATATCGTCCGTAACGACATCCTTCATCTTGTGATTAAGGCGTCGTTGAGGCTGAATAGTGCCATGAGAATTATTTTCTAAATTTATTTTATTCGTGCAAAATGAGGGATTAATTACCTTGATGTCAAATATTTGTCACGCAATTGCATGGCGGTGATTATTTAAAACTATTGTCAATTCGGATATTTCCGAATCATTTAGCGCTGAAGAAATAACTACGAGCAATTTTGAATTATTTTCCAAAAAAATTTACTTTAGATGCTCCGGGAGTTGTTTTAGTTCTAGGCTCGGCGGCTCTACATAAGATGTTTTAATTTTTAAATTATTTAAATTTATTTGTTTAAATTTAAGCTGTCGAGTCATTTCTTTTAAACAAAATAAAGTTTCTAACTCCGAATTTTCAAAAAAGGAGAAATTAATTCAGCAAAAGATGACAATTCTTCTTCTAAATTTAACTCTAAGGTGAAGCTAGAATCGTCGTTAGGAAGCCCGTTCCTCATAGATTGATTTATGCAAAAAGGAACTTCTTCATCCCCAACCCGAAGGAGAAGTTTTCTGTTACTTACGTAAATTATTGCCCGAGCGGTGGCTAGGAAGGGTCGACCGAGTATGAGGGGTATCTCGGCGTCCTCTTCGATATCGAGGATGACAAAGTCTACCGGGAAGATAAACTTGTCAACCTTCACCAGCACATCCTCCACGACCCCCGTTGGGTATTTAATCGGCCGATCTGCTAGTTGGATGCTCATGCTAGTTGGATTTGGGGTTCCCAAACCAAGCTTTTTAAATCAGGAGAACGACATCAAATTGATACTAGCTCCTAAGTGGGTGTAACATCCCACCCATTACACAGTATATAATAGTAGGTCCGGCCGGGACCCCATACCATATAAGGTGAACAAGCAGAATGTTACGTATTCAGAGAACCAACCAACAACATCTCAGTGTACAAATAAGCGGAAGCAAAAATTAATTATCTCTTTAACCAGATTACACATGTCCACAGTAATGAATAGGAATTACTGATATATATATAAACGATTTTGGCACTAAGGCCATACAACCAAAGGGGTTTCTCTTATTACATGATTTCCAAACATCGTCATGCAGGCCGACAATACATGAAGGAAAACACTCAAAACACTTCGGCCATCGAGGGCCTGCAAAGCGCTGCAGTTGGGGTTCCAACCCGCTATTTCCCGCTCGTCTTGTCAGGACCTGTAAAGCACAATCCACTAAGCGGTGGGAAAACAAGTAACCAGTCAGCTTTAGCGGACTTAGATTATAACGACCCCACCCCACGTTCTAGGCGACAGTACTCCTTCCATGCAAGCAAGCAATAGTAGTATATCATTCACAGGTGCATCTAAGCACCGCATAGAAACATTCACAACATACGTCGACGCAATGCCGCATGTATTGTGCTCTCAAGGCACGTCGTCCACAAGTCCTTTTTCAACATGGATGGTCAAATTGAGCTAAGTCGTACATGCAAAGTTCCTGCATTCTTCCATAAGATGGCGTACCGAGGGGATGCCTCACCACCGACCACTATGGGCGGGTTCGGATCAGCTAGGCCCGTGCTAAATCATCGCGATCAACTCTGCACGATGCGTGTAAGCTTTCACCTCAGCCCGACAATGAGACAACCCCGCTGGGTCATCAAAACAACCTCAGGGGCTCTTTCTACACACACTATGTGATATTCTTTATCACTGGCACTAGCGTCGGCGTTAGCACTAATGCCATGCGTTAGCCAACAGAACAGATTTCTATCAACTCTTTCGGGTATGTCCTAGAAATCACCTCCAGACCTCCCTGTAGCACATCACAGCACCCAGAACCCAAAAATAAGCATACATACTCGGAGCCTTCTCCGGAGTGCAATAAGACAATATCATCATCACCAATCCAGACCAACCTGTCCAGATGGGCTTCACACAGTATGCCTATGTCCGTACTTCAATTCTGAAATCTATATGCAATTTCTACGAGGATAAGATCGACCCGTTGGAAGAAACCTATCCACTAATTAGTGAAAATCTGCCTGCTACTATGAAAAGCCAAGTACTAACTTGTCTAGAGATGAAGGAGGAGAATTGTTACCCTCGGTGCTTGTTTGGTGCCATTGAACTGAGATTGCACTGGCTGAAATTGCGAAACAACTTCCTCTACACTGAGTCAATCGATGGCACAAGAACTCAAGCAGTCTTCTCCACAGATTTTCCCTTGGCTCAACGAATGGCTCCAAAGTGACCTCCTTCCTCCTGATCTCGACTTCCTTCCTTAGTAAAGAGACTGAAATCATATTGTAGAAGGGAAACTGAAGTTTGTTGCCATATATATATATATATATATATATATATATTAGAGTTAACGCCAGCGTTAGCTTCTTAACGTCGGGCGTTAGCCTAAAGGCGGTTACTCCTATTGGTTGGAGACATAATGCCCCACATTAACTTCTTAACACCCAACGTTAGCTCAGACCACTCGACGACACCAGGTGTTTCACGACGATAAGGAATGTCGTTTCGCCGAGATCACTAGCGATTGGCATTACGACTAACGCATGGCGTTATCCCTTTCGTCAAAACCCTAAAATTCCTCGACGACAAGAAGAATTTCACGATGAAAAGAGAAAGATGTTGAGTCAAGACCTAACACATAGCGTTAACACTAACGCCTGGCATTAGCGCCTGCTAACAACAACACTCTTTCTTCTGCTGGGGAAATCTGAGGTGTTACAGTCGTCCAAGGTGTGTTTGATTAATAAATTTCTGAATAAACACGGGATGGAAAACCATCCGGATCATTATCTTTCCGCGGTAATTTATTTAGAACAACCGCCGAACATTCTGCGTTAAGAGAAACACGCAAAATATCTTCAAGTTTCTTTTTATTTGATAGTAAATCCTTGAGATAATTCACATATTTAGGCATTTGAGAGAGTGTCTCGCAGAATGGAACATAATTTGAATTTATTTTAAACTATTTATAAAATTTTTGTATTACTCCTCTTTGCGCTCGTTTTGAATTTTAGAAGGATGGGGGATTGAAGGAGTTTGAATTTTGCGCGAAGCTAAATCAGAAGAAATAAAATGTGGAGGAGTGGATGAAACGTTTTCCTCGGGCTCGACCAAATTTTTATAAGTTACCTCCTTTACGCTACGGAGGGTTATAGCAATGGCGCTCTCCCGTGGATTGGGCTATGTATTGCCCAGTAGAGCTCCTTGCTGGCGTTCAGAGAACATTTTGGCGAGCTGACCAATTTGATTTTCCAAGCTTTTTATAGATCCGTATAGATTTCGGATGTTAGACTCATTGGAGGCAACATATTTAGTGAAGACCTCTTCAAGTGAAGAGGGCTTGTGTGGTGGTGGAGGGGCGAATCAGGGGGGATTCACTTGTGGTGGATGTTGAGCATTATTGGGTTGCTCCATGAAAAATTAGGATGGTTCCTTACACTTGGATTATAGCTATTATTAAAAGGAATATTATTATTCTGGTTATAAGGAGGACGGCAGGAGTTCCCCATATAATCTACTTCCTCATGATTAAAATTATTATTACTATTGAAATTATTATTATTAGCCCAATTGGTGGCGGAGGAAGCAGACATCTCCGCCACTTGCTTTGTGAGCATTTCTACTTAAAGTGCTAAGTTCGGGGTGGCCTCGACTTCAAAGAGTCTGGTCGGCTTGTTAGGGCGCGACCGTGGCGCATTCCACTAATAAGCATTCATGGTCATCTCCTCAAAAAGATCTTGAGTAGCCTCTGGAGTTTTGTTATTAAGAGTTCCCCCAGCTGCCGCATCAATCATTTGCCTTGTTTGGAGATTCAAACCATTGTAGAATGTTTGAACTTGTTGCCACATAGGAAGGGCATGATGAGGACATCTCCGCAAGAGTTCCTTGAAGCGCTCCCATGTGTCGTAGAGAGACTACGAGTCTATTTGTGTGAAGGAGAGCGTACGTAAATTAGCGGACTTAGCCCGAGGAAAATATTTCGTTAAAAATTTCTCTGTCATTTCAGCCCATGTAGTGATGGAACCTCTAGGAAGAGATCCCAACCACTGCTTGGCCTTAATCTGCAAAGAGAATGGAAATAAACGCAAACGAATGGAGTCATCGTTGACACCATTTATTTTAAACGTATCGCAGATTTCCAAAAAATTAATATATTTAAATAAGGATCTTCATCCGGTAAGCCATTGAAAATGACAGTTTGCTGTAAAATCTGAATGATACTCATTTTAATTTCAAAATTATTATTCGCCACCGTCGGGCGAATAATACTCGATTGTGTTTCCTCCCAATTTAGTCTCGCATAATAGGACATGGTCCGTAGCGGGGCCTCATTATGGTCGGGATCTTCCTTTATACCTTCGTTAGTTTCTCTGATAGACTCTTCTCGAATTATCAGTTGATTACTAAATCGGAGACGTCGCCACAAGGAGCACTCGATTTCCCGATCAAAACACAATTCAAGATTAATTGAAGAGTTTCCTCGGGTCATAAACTAAAAGAAAAGAAAAGGAGAAAAAGAGAATTAGAGGTGAAAAAGAATAAGAAATAAATGAAGAAGGAAAAATTTAAATTTTTATAATATTTTTATAATATTATAGTTAAATAGATATAGAATAATTATTTTTTTCAAAAAAAAACATGTTAAGTTAGTCCCGGACTTCCCGAGGTCTACCATGTGAAGGGTTCGCACGGTACTTGGAGATGTGATGGGATGACAAACCCAAATCTCCCTTTTCGAGAATTTAAATTTTGCCTTTTAAGCTTTTTTTAATTTAAATTTTTTAAGAAAAAGTAGGAAGAGAAAGAGAGCGATAAAATTAATTGATATTTCTTTTTTCGAAATATCAACATATTTCCCGGCAACGGCGCCAAAAACTTGATGAAGCTGAAACTATATCTGCAAACGACAATGGCAAGTATACCGCGTTGAAGGTAGTATAGGTTTTAAGAAACCAAAGTCGTATTAGACTTGGGGTGGTTGAATACTTGTACTTCAAGCAAATCTCTAATATCCTATCAATAGAACTTTGAGTTGGTTTGTTTATAAGAAAAAGTGTGGTGAATTAGAATAGCGATTAAAGCAACGATTTAGAATGCTAGCACTCGAGCTTAAAACCTCATTAACTTATGTATGCTCTTATTTTTTACAAGATGTTTATTTTTAAGAGTGATTATTAAACTTTCCCCTATGTTTACTACTTGTGCTCAATCTTAACTATATTATTTTCTCAACAAGTGGTATAATATGCTTACCAAATGGTATTTTCTTACTATATACTATTACATTCAACCATGCATACACTTTCGCATCAAGTGGTATCAAGTGTTTATCCTTTTCAATAAGTGGTATCATAAAATGAGGATATTTACTTTATAATTTCCGCTGCATTGCTAACTACTTTTTGCTCAATCATGCCGACATTTTTTAACAAGTAGTATCTACAAATTTTTTCATATTGCGAATCTACTTCAAACGACGATGAAGAGGCAAAAATGTGCCTCATGGGAAAGAGCAACACACCAGCAGATTACAAAAGCAGTGTCCAAAGTGACACTAAGGTACCTCCTCCCTCTTGTGTGAACTCCTTTCCAAATATATGAAAACATGCATATATTTTGAGAAAACTTTAAACGATCTGAACATATTAAAATCTGAAAATAAAATTTTATTAAAATAGAATAAAAATTTATCTAAATAAGTAAAAAAATATTAAAGAAAGAGAAGATTGTTTGTCAAGAGTGCAATCACTCCTTAGCAATGGTTAAATAACTTGAAGAAGCGTTATCTAACACCTCCTATGAATACAAATCTCTAACTAAAGAGAGGGTGATTTATAAAGCAAACTCAAAACTTCTCTTTCACAAATCGAGCAAGGAAAAACATCATTTGCAAATAGATGTGTAATGATCATAATTGAAAACACGACACTTAAAGCCTGAATCCATGACTTAAATGTTGCTATTGAAAAATTCGGGATTGGCCAAAACTCTATTGACATGATTTTGGCCAACCAATGTCATGGAATTGGTAAATATGGGCTTGGTTACTCCACTGTGAGTTATCGCCCAGTGGTAACCCTTGTTGGAACATGCGTACCACATCTCTTGGTTTGAGAATAACAAATACCATGATGTATTTGATTTAGTGTTTTATGTTTTTATAGTGTGCAGGTCAAATAGGTACAATCATATATTGAACGATGAGACAAGCTGGAGGCCGATGCTAAATCTCAGTGTGCTAACACATCACATTAACTTCTACTGCTGGCGCTAGTTTATGTCGACTGGAAGAGTATTTATGTTGACTTGATGACTGCTGATATTGACGAGAAAGCTATACTTAGCATGTTCCTACCGCAACGCAGTAACCCTACCACCTTGCGGTAACAAAAGGAAAGGCTGTCAATCACCAGTTAATCCAGGAGCCAAAAAGAGAAGGAGATCAACAGTGGATCCTAATCAATGCTAACGCGGCGCACTATCTACTAATGTTTGGCGGTATCTATCGTTCCTAAAATAGCAGTGCATGAATTCTATATCTACCATGATCTGTTTGTCGCATACTAACTAAATTGAGGTAAAGCTGAGCGTTAAAACTACCACGAGCGGTTGCTCCCGAGGTTTATTTAAAGAGCGACTCCTCTCATTCCATGAAATGATTCCACATCCTCCAAAGACAGAACACTGAATTTCTTGAGAGAGACTCATCTCCAGAGATCAAGTGAACTCCCTTAGGCGAACATGAAGATCAAAAGGAGTTTTAGAAGGGGAAGTGATACCACGCATATTCAACACGAAGTACGAACACATCAAGAATGATGATTCCTATATCGTCTTCGTCATCACCTCAAAAATTCTTTAGGAGTTTCTCTTACATATTTTTTTATTTTGTAATCACATTTGTTTTATCTCTTTGTAACGAGAGTGTAAAAATCATTCAGGGAGAACGTCGGACTTCAGAAAGGATTAAATTCATCGCAGTTGTTGGAGACTAAGTCTTACGATACTTAAGGGAAAATCACCCAGAGTGGATGTCGGTTTTTGGTGAGGATTCCGCAATTCGCCGCATATGGTGGTGACTAGGTCTAGGTTAGACCTAGGTGGCGGTTCGAGGCCTTATAAGAAGAGATAAGATATTTCTAAAAGTTTTGTAATGTGACATCTCCCAAACTACTAGACCCCAAGGGAATTTTGTCATAACCAGTTCATGACAAAAATAGGGTAAGTGACCTAGGGTGCCTTGGCAACAAGTTGAATCGGTGGAGAACACCATGGTGTCCACATAACCACCATGGGTAATTCCTATTTAAGGAGAATTTAAGGGTAACTCAGGAGGACTAAAGCACCATATACATCACCTATAAACATGGGGAAACCCATAGGTAGAATTAGAGCATGCTAGGTGACATAAATGTTTCCTTGTACCAAAAAGGGTGCCCCTTAATCACTATAGGAACCTTTGACCTGACTAGGTCAAGTTACACATAAAGGCCCAACTTGACATACTTCACCCTAGTATAGGTCAATTAGCGTGAGTATGGTGAAATGGACCACACCACATCTTCTTAAATAGTAGGATAGACAAATGAGATAGAATGGACCGAATGGAATTGGTCAATTTTGGGAAATTAGGTTAATTACCCCAATAGCCCCAATTTGACCAAAATGAACTAATCCCCTCAATTGACCTTCAATTGGCTCAATGTGATCAAATTGATCACACCAAACCCTCTATGACCATTATGAGAGACAAATGGGGCAACATTGACCCATTGTGGCGGACTAATTTTGGGAAATCAGGTCAACTACCCACAAGCCCTAATTTGACCTAATTGAGCTAACTCCCTCAATTTGAGATTCAATTGGTCACATGTGGTCAAATCGATCACCCCTAACACTCCAAGATCACTTAGGGAGTCTAATGGGTCCACATTGGACCCTTTGGATAAACCAATTTTGGGAAATTGGGCCAATTACAAAAAAGCCCCAATTTGACCTAATTGAGCTAACTCCCTCAATTTGACATTCAATTGTTCACATGTGGTCAAATTGATAATTCCTAACACTCCAAGATCACTTAGGGAGTCTAATGGATCCACATTGGACCCTTGGGATAAACTAATTTGGGAAAATTAGGCAAAATTACCAAACTACCCTAAATTATAATTTTTGCTCTATATGGTTCATTTGTCCCTCAATTGGGCAAATTGACCTAGCAAAACCCTTCCTAAACCCTAAGGATAGTATATGAGACCTAAATGAACCAAGTTGTACATTCAATTTTGGAAGAATAGGGCAAAATCACTAAAATGCCCAAATTGCCCCTATAAGCAATTATGTGCAAATAGGCACCATATGACCCCACCATGACTTAATTCCCCTTGGAATAGGTTCATAGGGTCTAAGGAACCAATGTGGGTCAACCATATTGGTTGGGGTGAGCTTGAGTAAAGCTGAAACTCAAAAGTCCCAATTTGGTCCATTTGGGTCAAGTGAGCCCAAACTCAAGACCAATTAGACTTAGCCCCACCCAAAGAGCCTATTAGTAAGCCCTCAAGAGATTTGAACCTTGGGCCCTCTGAAATATCAAAATTAAGTGGGTTAATTCCAAAGAACTTTGAATTAAAGTTGGGAAGAATTCAAGGGAAATAAGGAAGATGAAAATGGGGGATGGGTGCCAAATGGCACCCCACTTCCCTTCCCCAAGCTCTCCCCTGAGCTAGGGGATTATTTGCCATCAGTTTGGGGCAGTGGGAGGAAGGACTGAATTGGCTAGAGGTGGTGACAAGGCTGGCCGAGAGCCATTCGTGGCTTGATGCCATATACCCCACCTCCTCCCTCATTTCTCCATTCCATCACCTTCAGAACATCCAGAGCAGTCAAACCCCCATCCTTGGAGAGATTATCAGCAACTACAACCCCGAATAACCATGCCACCAAGAAGGTTAAGGTTGGCATTGGGGAAACAAGAAACCACAGGCAATGTGGCTCGAACTGAGGAAACCTCCTCTCCCTCTCCATCTGTGTTAACTTCCCATGTATTTACATTGAAGAACCCAGCTCAATTGAGTTGGGATCAAAATTCTCTTTTGGCTAGTTTCAGTCGATAATTTCCTAGTCTAAGTCTTTGTACCGGCAGCCTTCGGCCTGCCTGAAGCCCGATCCCGATAGCCCCCACCTCGTCGAAGGTGGTGGCAGTGGTGGTTGGCCGTGGTGGTGAGTGGGTGGACGGATTATGAGAGCCAAAGTCGGCCCAGGAGCAATCATCCTGGGCCATTGGCTGGTTGGGGATGATGACCCCCAGTCGTTGGATCCTAGTTGATGGATATACACAGCCCAAATAAATGATATGGGAAATATTTGTCACAAATTATTAGGGGTTTTGTACTCAAATTTTGAGCCCGTTAGATGCCTTAAAAGGGAAAGTAGGCAGAGACAACTTTTGTAGGCCTTTGTGCCTACTACCTGCAGAAAGTGAAATCACACCATTTGGTGCCGTAAAACTCTCTGTATGGCAGATTTAGCAAGGTTGGTCCTGTAGAAGTGATGAGTAATTTATTTACTCAACTTTTAGTATAGTTTTATTATTATTTTAATATGAAATTATGTCTTTTATGTAAATTATATCATATAAATCTTTCCTATTTTAACTTCATAAGCTAACTTAAGTTTATTTTGTGTTTTCAGGTTTTCTGGACATTTGGAGCAAAAAGTACAATTACACGCCCCAGGTCACGGGCGCGACCCATAGGCGTGTAACCTACGAAGTGTTCCAGAACTGTTTCCGCCACTCCGGAGTCGTTCCGTGAAGAAATCGCCAAGTACACGCCCCAGGTCATGGGCGTGACCAAGGGCGTGACCCAATGTCACGGCCGCGACCTGCCACAAGCATTTAGAGCTAGATGCCACGTCAATTAAAATTACACGCCCCCATGTCACGGGCGTGAAATCAGGTCACGGGCGTGACATTTGAGGCGTGACATCCAGTACACGGGCGTGACTCTTCCCGAGCCAATTTCCCGCCAAAGCTTCCCGCCAGCTGCGAGTTTTAAAGATTACACGCCCCAGGTCACGGGCGTGACCTAGGGCGTGACACGTCCGTAACGCCTGTATTGAAGCCAGACGGCACCTTCTTCGCCAGCACCGATCACGCCCCCTACACGCCCCCTGGTCACGGGCGTGACCAAGGGCGTGTAACACCAAATTTTCTGCTATAAAAAGGCAGCTCCTCTAGATGATCATGGACCTTGTTTTTGGAGTCGAAGCCTCCATTTTCTGCATTATTTCTACTGTTTTGGGTAATCTAGTTTTACTTTTTCTTGCACTTGTAATTTCCCTTTCAATAGTTGTAATTCCTCTTTTGAATTAATATAATTTAGTGTTGTTTTATTCATCCATTTCTCTAAAGTTTGTCCACCCTCTCTTCAATAGTTATAATTTTCAAGTTAAGTTACTTTTCTTTTTGCAACCAAATCAAAGTACTTTTTGATAGAACAATAGAGATCTTCTTGAGTAAGAGTAATCAACACGCCCGGATTTTTATATGACCTTGGTTTTATATGTTATACTACATTCGATACGGTACACTTGTCGTTATCATTTGCGGATATAGTTTCGCTCATCAAGTTTTTGGCGCCGTTGCCGGGGATCTGAGTTGATATTTCGAAAGAGAATATCTATTGGTTTTATCGCTTCCTTTCTCCTCTTATATTTTTTTATCATTCAAGGTGTAACTAAATTCCTAGAAAGGACGCTTTGGGCTTGAATTCCCATCATAGCCTCTAGTACCTTGCAAACCCTTCACCGGGTAGATCTTGAGAAGTCCAGGACTAATTTTAAATCACCAAATAAAAAATAAAAAAAATTATATAATAAATATATTTATCTAAATTTTTGCTTTTTTTCTCTCTCACCTCTTTCTCTCTTTTCTTTCCTTCTTGGTTTATGACCCGACACAACTCTCCAGCTAATTTTGAATTTGGATTTGATCCAGAAATCGAGCGCACATTGCGGCGGCGTCTCCGATTTAGTGATCTGCCTATATTTCGCGAAGAGTCGGTCGGAGAAACTAACGAGGAAATAATGGGTGATCCCATCCATAATGAGGCCCCGCTACGGACCATGTCCTATTATGCGAGACCAAATTGGGAGGGTACACAATCTAGTATTATTCGCCCGGCTATGGAGAATAATAATTTTGAAATTAAAACGAGCATCATTCAGATGGTACAGCAAACCGTCGTTTTCGATGGTTTACTGGATGAAGATCCTAATTTACATTTGTCACAACCTGCATTTTCCCAAGAATATAAAACATATTATCATAGCAAGGGGAAAATACGCGTCGTGAAGCCACGCCTGCAGGAGACGACTACTGACGCTCAGGCAACACTCCTTACGATAATTCGTATAAAAAAACATATATGTGTTTGGATTAAAAGAGAGATTTTTCATTTTAGCTTAAGACCGCGTCCCTCGGTCCGGTGGATCATCTTGTCCACAAGAAGAAAACTATACATACGTAGCGGAAAAATGGGTTTGTTTTTAGCTTACATGAGCGTGAAAATAAACATCCCAGAATTGATATGCACATATCTATGTTTAGTATAGTAAGAAAGGATTTCCTACGATTTTCAAAATACGTGACATTTAGTAAAAATCATGATATGCAAGGATGATATTTTTATATCAATAAAGTAATTAATGCATCCTAGCATAAAGCTTCCCAGAGAGCAAGTAGGTAAACAACTTGAAGGTAACAGCAAACAACTAGCAAGTAAACTAGCACAAAAAGAGATTCATACGGGCGCCAACAACTGACACGAACCCGCAGGAAAGAAGGAAAAAAACCAAAAGAATGGCCCCTTACCTACAAGAGAGGAAGGTCCGACAGGACAGCTAAACGACACCGCTCTAACTCCTGCGGCAGCTAAAAACCTGAACCTGAGACATTCATAAGAAAAGAATGCCTCAGCCCAAAAGGGTGCAAGAAAACCAAGATTAGCAGCATCAGAAGTGAAAGAGTGCAGGAAGGAAAAACTAAGCAGATAAACATCTATAATCTTACAACAACCCGAGCCAGCTCAAACGAGTGAACTCGGTAAGAAGAAAAGCCTGCACCAGAAGGTAATAGTCAACACAATCAAAGCCCACCACGTGTCTGTCATACATATACTATCATAATACACATATATAAGCATATGTGCTTAAGTACTTGAGACTGATCAGCTCAAAAGAAAACAGGGTGGTCCACTGCCACCCAAAAAGCCAAAACAGGGTGGTCCACTGCCACCCAAAAAGCCAAAACAGGGCATAATCATATACATAAGTATATGGATATATATATAAGTATACAACTATACCATGGTGCAGTTTACCAGAGAATACTCAGAACGTTTAAACAACGAAGATCATAGAGATCGGGAACCACTCACCAAAACTATCCTAGAGAATTAAACAACATAGCATACTTAGCTCATAAATCCCACATAGCAAACAGAGGAGTGTCAGGTGGGGAACAGGATTTCAGAAAGCCGACACCATGCCAGGTCTGGTGCCGGAACAAGACGAAGAAAAACATGACACGAAGGTCAAACACCCAAACAGAGCTCAACGGTTCATTTGAAAACACTTAGCGAGCCCAAACCTGGCTCCTAGCGAACCTCTTGCAACGGTACGATGAATAAGGCACGACAAGACACTGCAAATGGACACTAACCAATTACAGGGCAACTCGAGAACAGAGCATAGCTTAGTTGACGGTCAAGGAGAGTCTCCTAATCAACTCAGGAAGATGAACTTTAACATTCGCTACAAGAGAGCAAAGCTGCCGGTCACTGGAGCAAGTAAAGGACCCAAACCGAATTTCGTCCACTTATCCTTCAAATTAAACAACTGCTAGCCTCGCTAGGTCACCGAGAACTAGCAAGAGAAATTCCCAGGGAATTTGGTATCTAATTTTTTTCCCAAACAGTCAGGAAATTTAAAATACGAAATTTCCAGGGAATTTTAGCCCACTGCAATAATCAACTTAGCCAACCAAAGGAAGAAATGCAGGATTTGGAAATTTGCTGAGCAAGACCACTTGTGCTTAACTAAATTAAATAAGCCCAGCATAAAACAATTAGTCGACAAGCTCAACCTTCCCCCGAAAACGAAATCTGTAGCGTTTGCACCTTAAGTATAAAGCCATATAATAATATTTGTTCACTTATCTAAAGAGCGGAGCGGCCAATGATTTGAAGCGATTATAAAGTCTCGAAACCAAAATACATCTATATAACCTCCAAGTTAGCAATTGATGGCTTTGCGAAAACTTTAAGTACCAACAAGAGAAATTCTCGGGAAATTTAGCGTCTAGCCCCCCCCCCCCCCCCCCCCCCCCCCCCCCCCCCCCGGCCCGACAGGAATTAAGAAGCTAAATTTCCAGAAAATTTAGGATTTGGTTCCCAATTCTGCCATGAACTTAAAGGGACTCGAGTCGGGGAAATTCAGCCAACAGAGGGAAAATAACCTTGCTTTCAGCTCGCTAAAAGGGAAATAGGAGGAAAAAGCACAATCATCGCTGAAAACTATAATGCAATGATTTTTCTGTGATGAACAGTAATCATAGAGGGAAAGTGTAGAGATGAATTTAATTCGCTATGAGATTATAAGTTGAGGTTAAGATGGGCAAGAGAACTTTTAGCTCATTAAAGTAGGAGTTAAAACAACGAGTTAGCTGAATAGTATGAATGAAGAATACATTTGGAACAAACATTTATGAGTATGAATCTGAAACAAAGTCTCGGTTGAAGGGAAATGTGGAGTGTAAGTATGAGCAGTCGTTGAAGCATCCAATGTTCATCAACGGAGAAGTGCTGAATAGGCAATAGAAATCAAAAGCGGAGGGTTTATCTACTATAGAAATTAGAAGAGGAGAGTGGTTTTTATGAGAGAGTTTTCAGCCCAAGAAAATTATAGCCAAAAGGATTATAGTGAAGATAAGAAAAGTGCAACTCCAACAAATGCAGTCCAGGGAGTTCACTAATCCAACTGTAAGAACATTAATCTAACTATAACTCACACATAAGGGCATACTTAGGTGTTAGGTAATGACGCACAAAATTTTAGCAAACACAAGAAAAGTATAACTCCAACAAATGACGCCTAGGGAACTCACCAAACCAACTATAAAACCATCAATTGATATGGATTTTGCATCATAAATACCAAGAAAAATAACCGGATGGTATTCAATAAGGGCGCTCGAACTATTGAAATCAAAAAGATAGATTCACGACCAATTTCAGTCGCATACAACAGCCCCAATTGGTTTAGATTCTATGGCTTCAAAAAAAATATTTCTATAAGCATGCAGCCCCATCTTTCATAAGCATATAGCCCCGTTTTTTTATACGCATATATCCCCCATTTTTATAAGCATACAACCCCTCCCCTTTTCAATGAACTGGAGCATGAGTCACGGTGGCCCAAAAATAAAAGAACTATAAAATTAGCTTGGGTGATTACTAAAACTGGAGCATACATCCCCCATTTTCAAGCTTAGGTGATTACTAGAACTGGAGCATACATCCCCCATTTTCAATGAACTGGAGCATAACATCATCATTGATGCTAACAAAAATCATAATATTATGAATCTATTTCGGCAAAGAACAAAGAGGAAGAGGGAGGGAACAAATCAAGAAGGGAGGAAGGTATTCTTGCCTGGATCGGGGTCGACACCGCACGGGGAAACGATAACCCGACGGAAAGGCCTCACCACCGCCGTCGCCGCCAACGAGAACTCACCACGACCCCGCTCCGGGGACGAAAAACAGGCTCCGGCAGCCCCCAATCCTCCCCCGACGGCCTACACCCGACGGAAAACCATAACCCGCCTCCAACTACTTCGGCACTGCAGGAACATCGGGGAGGGGAGATGGAAAATGAATCGGTTTTGGAAGGGGGAGGTTTTATTAATACGCATAAAATGAATAAATACCTAAATAAATAAAAACTTATATATATATGTTTTATATATAATTCATATATATATAAATATCTTTTATGTATATATATTATATGATTGGTATATATAACCACCCGCATACAAACATAAAGACTAATGAATCCCAGATTTTAAACATATACTTATGTATATATGTTGCATTTAAGTTGTATAAATCACTAAATATAATCTTTGCACCTTAACGCTTGAAGTATACGCATACATAAATACATATACTTTTGAACAACCTCCCTAAAAAATTTCAAGCACGAAAACACAAGTGAATATCTATATTCGTATATTTTTATAACAGTACGCTAATATGTAAATACTTATACATACCTAATACCATAAGCATACATATATATGTACATATATACACAATTACATACATATTACCGCACTTACGCCCCCAACTAGAAATAACTCGCTGGACAACGACGACGATTCCGAACGGTAACGCCCCTACGCATCGGCACCCTGAATTAAAATCTCGCTTTCGAATGATTATCATAAATTCCATATGCTTTAAATAAAATAGTTATAAGAAAAACCCGGGGCGTTACAACATTTACTTAATTTTTTGAAAATTTGTGATACATTTAAGATAAATGGTGTCACCGATGATGCCATCCGTTTACGCTTATTTCCTTTTTCTTTGCGGACTAAGGCCAAGCAATGGTTGGAATCTCTTCCTAGAGGTTCCATCACTACGTGGGCCGAGATGACGGAGAAATTCTTAACGAAATATTTTCCTCCGGCAAAGTCCGCTAAATTACGTACGGACATTCTCTCGTTCATGCAAATCGAATCGGAGTCTCTCTACGACACATGGGAGCACTTCAAGGAACTTTTGCGGAGATGTCCTCATCATGCCCTTCCTTTGTGGCAACAAATTCAAACTTTCTATAATGGTTTAAATCTCCAAACGAGGCAGATGATTGATGCGGCCGCAGGGGGAACTCTTAATAATAAAACCCCCAAAGCTGCTCAAGAGCTTTTTGAGTAGATGACCATGAATGCCTATCAGTGGAATGCGCCACGGTCGCGCCTTAATAAGCCGACCGAACTTATTGAAGTCGAGGCCACCCCTAACTTAGCCAACAGGTAGAAATGCTCACAAAACATTATGTGGCGGAGATGACTGCTTCCTCTGCCACAAATTGGGCAAATAATAATAATTTTAATAATTTTAATAATAATTCCGTTCATGAGCAAGTTGATTATATGGGGAACTCTTATCGCCCTCCTTATAACCCGAATAATAATCTTCCGTTTAACAATAATTATAATCCGGGTTTAAGGAACCACCCAAATTTTTCATGGAGCAACCCCAATATTGCTCAACGCCCCCCACAAGTGAATCCCCCCGGATTTGCTCCACCACCACCACCACACAAGCCCTCTCCGCTTGAAGAGGTCTTCACTAAGTACATTGCCTCCAATGTGTCCAATATCCGAAATCTCACTGGATCGGTCAAGAATTTGGAAAATCAAATTGGACAGCTCGCAAAAATGTTCTCCGAACGCCAGCAAGGAGCACTTCCGGGCAACACTGAGCCCAATCCGTGGGAGAGCGCTAACGCAATCACATTCCGCAATGGAAAGGAGGTAACTTCTTCAAAATTGGTCGAGCCCGAGGTAAATGTTTCATCTTCTCCCCCGCAAGTTATTTCTTCACCTGCTTTACCATCTGCTGCTTTAGCTCCGCGCATATTTAAAAATCTTTCTATTCCTTATCCTTCGAAATTAAAAGATGAGCGCAATGAGTAGCAATATAAAAAATTTATTGAAATTTTAAAACAAATCCAAATAAATGTACCATTATGCGAAGCAATTGCTCAAATGCCAAAGTACGCTAAATTTTTAAAAGAATTACTTTCAAATAAAAAGAAACTTGAAAATTTTTTGCGTATTTCTTTAAACGCAGAGTGTTCGGCGATTTTATTAAATAAATTACCACAAATATTGAACGACCTGGGATGGTTCTCCATCCCGTGTATGTTTGGTAATTTATCAATCAAGCATGCCTTGGCCGATCTAGGGGCTAGTATAAATTTAATGTCTTTTGCGTTATTTGAAAAACATGGTTTGGGCAACCCAAGCCCAACTAATATAAGCATCCAACTAGCAGATCGGTCAGTTAAATACCCAATAGGGGTCATTGAAGATGTGCTAGTAAAGCTTGATAAGTTTATCTTCCCGATAGACTTTGTCATCCTCGATATTGAAGAAGACGCCGAAGTACCCCTAATACTAGGCCGACCTTTCCTAGCCACCGCTCGAGCTATAATTGATGTAAGTAACGGAAACATTCTCCTGCGAGTTGGAGAAGAGGAAGTTATTTTCAATATTAATCAATCAATGAGAAATGCAATTACTAACGATGATTCTTGTTTTATTTTAGAATCAAATTTTGAAGAAGACTTATCAATTTTTTCGGAAATAAATTCCCCTTTTTATGAAAATCCGGAATTACAAACTTTATTATGTCTTGAAGAAACAACCCGTCAGGAAAATTTTGAACAAACAAATTTAAATATTTTTAAAATCAAAACATCTTATGAAGAGCCGCCGAGTCTAGAATTAAAACAACTACCGGATCATCTAAAATATGTATTTTTAGAAGAAAATTCAAAATTACCCGTAATTATTTCTTCTGCGCTTAATGATTCAGAAATTTCCGAATTAATTAAAATTTTAAATAACCACCATCACGCAATTGCGTGGCAAATTTATGATATAAAGGGTATAAATCCCTCATTCTGCACGCATAAAATAAATCTTGAAAATAATTCTCGCGGTACTATTCAACCTCAACGACGCTTGAATCCTAATATGAAGGACGTCGTTAAGGCCGAAATTATAAAATTATTAGACGCGAGGATTATTTACCCAATTTCTGATAGCACTTGGGTTAGCCCGGTGCAAGTCGTGCCTAAGAAGGGCGGAATCACAGTAGTTGAAAACGAAAATAACGAGTTAATCCCAACCCGTACTGTTACGGGTTGGCGGGTATGCATCGATTATAGGAAATTAAATGATGCTACCCGCATGGAACATTTTCCGTTGCCCTTCATTGACCAAATTTTAGAACGTTTATCCGGTCACTCGTACTATTATTTTCTTGATGGTCTTTCGGGATATTTCCAAATCCCAATTGCGCCCGAAGACCAAGAGAAAACCACCTTCACTTTTCCATTCGGCAACTTCGCATATCGAAGAATGTCGTTTGCGCTTTACAACGTGCCAGCTACATTTCGAAGATGTATGCTGGCAATTTTTAATGAACTAGTTGAGGACGTCATGGAAGTTTTCATGGACGATTTTTCAGTTTATGGCGATTCCTTTAAAAATTGTCTAAAAAATCTTGATCGTGTTCTTCAATGCTACGAAGACACGAATCTGGCACTCAACTGGGAGAAGTGCCATTTTATGGTCTGTGAGGGATTAGTCCTCGGACATAAGTTTTCTAGTAAAGGGATCGAGTGCCAGATTCTAGTAAAGGGATTAGTCCTCGGACATAAGTTTTCCTCAAGACCGGGTGTCTTGAGTAGTCCTCTTTCCCTCTGCGCCTACCTAGCAGTGTGCTAGGCTCGACAAACTCCGCCAAATATTCAGGCCCACAAGCCTTACAACACAGACCCGCAAGTCCTACAGCCTAGTCCCGCAAGCCCATACTTCACCTAAGCCCGCAAGCTCGACACTCAGGCCCTCAAGCCCTACACAACACAGACCCGCAAGTCCTGTGCCTACAGCCTAGGCCCGCAAGCCCATACTGCACCCAAGCCCTCAAGCTCGACAATATCGGACCCGCGAGTCCACTGCCTTGGCCCTCAAACCTCATAGCTCTCCAGCCCTCAAGCTAGACAAACTCAGACCCCGCAAGTTCACTGCCCTGGCACTCAAGACTCACAGCTCTCCAGCCCTCAAGCTAGACAAAATCGGACTCGCAAGTCCACTGCCCTGGCCCTCAAGCCTCACAGCTCTCCAGCCCTCAAGCTAGACACTAAGGCCTTCAAGCCTTACAACAATAAAAGGTTTACAGTAACGAACATTGTTTCTTCTTCCTGATGAAGATCGGCAACTTAGTCTGATGGAGATCGGCTTCTTGAGGTTGAAGAAGATGTTTCTGATTCAGATCATGAAAGCGTAGTTCTTCTTCAATCTCTTCTCTTAGCCTGATGAGGAATGGCTTCTTATCAGTCGATCAGATGACTGATTCTTCTGAGAACGCTTGATTCATGTTCTCTACTTGTTCTTCTTCTTCTCTGCAGAATGCACTGTTGTATTGAGAAGCAACGGCGGGATTCTTTTTTGTTCTTGTCTCCCTTTCAAAGATTACATTTTCTAGGGTATCACTATTCCCTTTTATAGAACGGAAGAGCCGCTTAATGGTCACATATAATGTCGTTTACTGTCAGATGCCCATTCCTTAAGATCATGTGCTGATTGGACAATCAGGCGGCGGCATTAAATGCTGGCAGTGCATCCGCAACATTTGAATTCCGTCTCGACGATATTTCCATTATTATGACGATATGGATAATATCTCGATGACAGGACTTTATCGATGCCTTAGACCTTGGTGGATCTTCAAGTCATCTAGCTTCTGCCTCTGATGCTGGTATCTCGACGATACGAGATATCCCAGCGTTTTTGTATATACGACGATATGCAATCTCTGACTGTGTCGTCATGATCTTCTTTCTTGCAGACTATCGTCGTAATAACTTTGTTCTTTCGACGACATGAGCGATATCATGTCGACAGACTATGCTTTAGCAATTGCTTGTCTTCAGCTGTCTTTCTTCAGTCTTCTCGGCATCATGCCTTCTTTACGACGATGTCTGTTCATCTCGATGATAAGGCTACTTTGTTGATGTCGATGATACTGCATCTTCTTGACGATATTCCTTCCTTTGATATCTTCATGTCTTCTCTGCATTCGACGATCTTCATTCTGCGTTCGACGAACAGCATTCTGTGTTTGACGAACTTCATTCTTCTGTCCCATCTCTGCGTTCGACGAACTTCATTCTTCGTTCGACGAACTTCATTCTGCGTTCGACGAACTGCATCTTCTTCGTTCGACGAACTTCATTCTTCGTTCAACAAACTTTATTCTTCTGTGCTTTGCCCATCATCTCAACGATGTGCCTATACTTGTCGACGACATCTCCTATTCTTCCTGAGATTATGAGCTAGAGAAGTGATCAAATACAAAGTGAAGTTTTCTTGACTTGGTGACTTCTTCAAATTAAGAATCATACGGGCAAGATTCCCAACATATCATACATAAAACCAAGGTCCATAGATGAGATAAAACAAATAAGTGCGCAATAGAGTAATTAGATAAATAAGGGCTTATTCCTTGTACATCAAATGCCTCACTACAAGTCTCTCGCGAAAGTAAGCTAATCTACTGGTGTGGAAAAGGATGAAATATAATATTAGGAAGATAATATCTAGTCACACTCACTAGGGATGCTCCAGATACTGTGGAAACTCTGAGTCCTGTTTGGGCCACTACATCACGCTCTGTCCTCTAGATGTGCTGGTTCTACTGCTCCTGGTTCTCCTGTTATTATGCCACATCCGGTAGTTAGTTAAAAAGACTAAGTGATTTTCTCACCCCTCCCCCAGGGACTCCTAAACACCGGGCGGGAAGAAGGAAAGAGGGGATCAAAAAGTCGGAAGAATCAAAAGCAAATGACTGTGCTCTCTCTCATATAGTATTACACAAATAACATAAGGTCTAGCTATTAAGATATCTACTTGCATTTATAAGAAAATACTATCAATTCTACTATGTAGAGCTGGAAGTAAGAGCAATAATGAGAGCAGTAATATAAGTAAAAGAAGAGCGGCTAACTACCATCACAAAAAAGTAACCTTAACTTATAAGGAAAGCTCATACAAACTTATAAGTTAAGGGTTCATTTTGCATAGACCCATCATAGACAGGAGCCCATACTAGATTATACGATGGGGGTTGAAGAAGTATGTTATGATGCATGTGATATGTGGCGCAACGCAATGTTAATGTTATTATCTCACACACAAGTAACTCACACACACGACTCTGCATGTACAGACATTTAGTTCCCACTTTTTGGAGGTAGCTAACCTCTCGGGCACCTCCCATCATGGTCAAACTATGGCAGAAGAGCGGGCATATCCTCACCTAGGTGGGTATGACACACTACCTGTTGGAACCTTAGTTTTGGATTTGAGTCGTGATACTTATTTATAAATATTCTGTGATCGACGAAATTCCATTAAGACAAGAGACAAGAGAAAATTAAACATGTTCTCTGGGTTAGACGAATGGCTATCTGCGTTCGACGAACGGTGCTCTGTGGTTGACGAATGATATTCATTCTGCGCTCGACGAAGAACAGCTATCTCAGCGGTCGACGATCCCATCTCAGCGCTTAACAAAATCCAGTCGTCTCAGCGGTCGACAAAAAGCTGCGTTCGACGATCTCAAGTCTGCGTTCGATGAATATTCAGCAGAAGCTCAGAATGACGAATTAAATAATCAGATCGATGAACTTGAAGCTGAGCTCGACGAAATTATCATCAGCAATTATATTACTCCTTTCTCAGCTCGTCTAATATTCTCAACAATATTCTTGATTAATTTCTATTTTATATATTGCTAATTATTGCTGCCCGTATTCTTTATGAATTAATATTATAGCTGTTGCAGACATTAAATATTATAGTCGTTGGCAAAAGCATTAAATGTTATAGCTGTTGCAGAAAAGCCAAAGGCGGCAATTTATCTTCTCGAGGAATCTAGGAAATAAAAGAGACATTATCTCTTTCCTCTCTTGTCGGACAAGAATTCAAATCAGCCTAAAAGCCATCTCCAAATTACATATAACGAGAGAAGAGGAGAGAACATATACAAGAGAAGGATTATACAGATATAGTACAGGAAAGCAAAAAGAAGAAGCAGATCTACAGAGTTCTTAATAAGAACAACATATATTATTTATCTTCTTTTTGCTAACTCTTCTCTGCAGATCATCTTTACCCTGAGACACCAATCAAGATCATTTGCTCAGGGATCTTAACTGCAGAAGAAGAAGAAGAGTTATTACATCTAAAAGAAGAATCCTCCACAAGCTGTCATCAATTTCAATCAGACGAGGGGAGCTCTTCAACATCATCAAGATCCATTCTCAACAAGATGGATCTCTAGAGTCTTCTCAAGCAAAGAGAAGAACATCATATTATTTTCTCTTTCCATCTTGTACAGGGTTATAACTCCCTTCAAAAGTTACAGCCATTGGTGGCAGGGCACCTGATCAAAAACCTGTAGTTGGGTTAGAGCACCTGATCAAAAGCTCACTTGGTGTGTGGACACCTGATCAAAACTCCCTTGGTGGCAGGGCACCTAATCAACAACCTATAGTGGATTCCTACCAAGTGTGGTAGAAGAGTAGATGTACCCAGGTTGATTGGGGAACTACTATATTTCTTTGTGTCGTTTGTGATGCTTGTCTATTTTCTGTGATGTGCTGATATCTGTGATTTCTTTATTTAGTTTTTATTACTCACTCAGCACAACACATATTTCTTTATATCACTATTTTAAAATAACCCAAAAGAGTTTTTAATTTAAGAACTAAACTCACTTTCACTACCAGACCTAGGCCCTAATGTACATTATGGTACCTGTCCTCGGTACTCTTGAGCTCCTGCGTACTCTTGCTGAATCCATAGGCACCAGACCTTATATTGGCTAAGTGTAGGGTTTTTAGGTAATGAGACCTTTTGGTCGGGTAGTAAAACAACCTGGCCCTATGAACACCTACGACTTGCTGAGTCATCATACTTCTGTCGGTGTGTCGACTAGGCTAGTACCGAAGGCCCACCACATTCTATGCGCATGAAATTATGTTCCACCTCTATTATCCGAGCTTCAAGCGCCCAGGACCAACCCGTCATCTATAACTACCGAGCCTACAGCTCCAAGGACCGACTTGTCCATTTCACTCCATAAATTACCATTCACCTAAGATGTGTGTGTATATAGATTTCATTCACCTTTCCTAAACAATCTTACCTTTTCTACTCTTTTGTTAAACTTAGATGTTCTGTGTGAATATTGGACTTACTGAGGTCTACTCGGTGAAGGGCTCGCAGTGGTACTAGGGTGTATGATGGGGTGATATCCCAAACCTCCCTTTTCTCAATACATTTATTATTATTAGTGGCTACCCATACCTTCCACAATCTCTCTGATTGCTTTAGAGCCCTAAGGAGAATTGTATATAATTAGAAGAACGTTCATCTTCAATTGAACCTCGATGTTGTCCCTTATATGTTGAATGACTAACATGGAAGATTATTGTTGGTAACTCATATCATCTCATCCCTCTTATATGTTTATCAAATTCTACATCGAGCATTTTACTAACCGCACCCCAATCCTAATTTGAGAATTAATCCAAGACGATATGACATACCAATCATCCTATGTTGTACATGATAGTTCCAAGGTTGTTGGGTCTATGTATGATGATCAAAAGGAGTCCAAATCATTAAATGCAGTTTTGTTATCCGTAGACCAACTTTGATTCTAGGTCTAATCTAAGGCCCTCATGATGTGTATATAAACATCATGTTCAAAGGACTTCAAATTTATTCCCGAAATTTTACATGTCACAAAATGTCATCTTAATCAATGTTGTTCATTTTTCCATAATAGGGCCTAATTATTTAACCTTCCATAACTATTTATTGACTTCCAAATTCAACAAGAGATATGGTTTTCTTTTGGTTATCTTTGCTACAAAATTTTTCAGAGGTTCACCTAGGTCAAATATCAACATTTCCTGAATTTGGTAGTTTTTCTAATTTATCTACTCCCAATAATAAATAATACTAATATTGAGGCTTAAACAATATTTACAAAGGATCACCATTTCTTAACCAACTAAAAATTACAGAAAAATCCCTAGGGCTTATGAATGATCCAAAATGAACTCTTACTAAATTTCATAATTTTCCAGATAGGAATATTCACATAACCAAAATTTTCTAAACATAGCCAAAACCTCATTATCAAAAGATCACCATTTTTATCCAATTAAATATTACAGGAAAATCCCCGGGCTTATAAATGATCCAAAAAGAACTCCTACTAAATTTCATAATTTTCCAGACATGAATAATCACATAATCAAATTTTACTAAATGTAGCCATAAACACATTATTATTAATATAAAGTATTTCAGTCATCAAATAAATACCCAAAAATTCTTCATTGGATATAAATGGTCAATATATATATATATATATATATATTCTAACAGAGGTTCAAAAATTTCTAACATTTATTTCCACTAGTAATAATTAATTATTCAAAATCATGAATATTCCACATAATGAAGGAACTACTGATTAACATTATCCAAAAATTGAAATAAAAAACCCAGAGGTCCATTATTAAAAGGTATACTAACAATTTTTCATATTTTTCACAAGGCATTTTGTCACACTTATTTTATTTGTAACCCATAGGGACAAATTAAATTAATGACATTTAGGGGGAAAATTGAACTCTAAAAAATCCAGAAATATTTCGTGGAATGTAAATTGACCTAAGTGTCCAAGTGCCAGAGTTTGGTAACTTTCCTAATCATTTTGGTCTCAAATGTTTCATTAAAGTGTAAGTGAGACTACCTAATTTAAATTTAAAATATATGGAAAATTATTTCCAAATCCTTCCAAACTCTCAGAGGTGATTCACTTCACCATTTCACATGCATGTACTATTTTCCACAACCATACTTCATGGGATTCAAGGAGAATCAAAAATCATGTAGAAAGTGCTAAATGCACGATGAGTCTGATATTTACACTGTTTATGGACTCATCCAAGCCAGTTTTCACTTGTGTGCACTACACTTTCAAGCCATAATCGCTTGTATTTCACTCATATTGCTTTCACGCTTTGTGTACTCTTTAGGCACGTTTGGGTGTGCAATTGCACTCCATGTTGTTGGGGGAAAGCACATGGTGCTCCCCAAGGGTATTCCCAGATGTGTATTAGCTATTTGTATTATTGTGCGGGTGGGTGGATCATCCATTTCGCCTAGATTTCATGTCTGCATGAATCACACGGTCGTGTGTTTCCTTGACCCATGATCGCTCCGACCATGCACACTCATTTGCAGCTCAGAATGTTGTTCTTTCCTCGCTCGTGTAGTTTGTTTGTGCACGGACAGTTTGCCCGTACGTGAGTAAAATTGCACGAGCCCCTCTTGTTGTCCAAATTTGTATAATTCTTATTGCTCGAACGTTTGCTTCACGCATGGTTAGACTCAACCGTGTGCGAAGGAAACACACGATCTCTTGTTGTTAGTAGAATTCCGAGCTGTCTGGATTTGCCCATACATTTTTCGCACATGGTCTGTTTTGAACGTGCGTGAGTAAAATTGCACGGACACTCTGCTTCATCTTCCTGGGCTACCTGTGTGTTTAATAATGCACGGTCCACACACGGTCCATGCACAGTCCTGCGTTTGACCATGCGTGACCATTTTTTGACTGTTTACTATTTAAAGCCAGGAATTTTGCACTATTCCAGGATCGACATCGAGCCCGCCATTTTCACACAAGTTCCACCCTTTTTCGTTGCTCCCCCACCATCCACTCTTAGGAGAAACTGCGAACACCTTTTCCTTAAAAATCAAGATCTAGAGCTTTCTCCTTGACCTCCTCCATCATTCGTGAGCTCAAGAGCTCCATCTCAAGATTATTTCTGCTACATTTAAGGATCCTCTGGTGAGAGCTAGCTTGAGCTCTTATCCAATGAAGATTGGTAATGTGGAGGAAGGTGACTGCTCCTCTAAACCCTAGACGTCAATTGGAGACTGATCTCGGACGAGGCGTGACAACCTTATGATTCTGGCCGCGAACCTTTAGCGTGTCTTCGAGCTTGGGTTTGCCCTTTCCTCCCTTATATTGCTAAGATTGCTTCTTTTGGATATGTATTTATTGAAAAATCATGCTCATAAACCTTTTTTAATGTTAATATAGATTTCATATTTGTGAAATCCTTTGTGTTTTATGTGAGTTGAGGAGCACCCCATTCCACCTTTCATTCCTCCATTACATTGTGTGCAGCACTAGCAATTGCTAGTTGCGTGCTTATTGACGAGGTGCTCACGACCACCACTCCGCCGATTACGAATCATCCATCTGCAAGCCTTCTTGTTCATTTGCAAGACAACTCATCCACCTACCAAGCGAAGCGGTGCTGCCGACCCACATTTGTTAATTTAGTTTTCTTTGATTTTTTCTCTCGCAACCAACCAACCCCCCCCCCCCCCCCCCCTTTTACTTTTTAGAAATATTTATAATTAGTTTCCTAACGATAAAATCACACACCATAACCTGCATTACTTGAGATCGATACTGGGGGATTTACTCTCCCATTTTATATTACTTGAACGATCGGTACACTGCCGGGATGTGCCGCAATCTTGCTCCCACCTATTGTGGTGTAAAAGGTTAGCGCATCTAGTTTTCGGCGTCGTTGTCGGGGAGTGCAAGCGTTGTGTGAGTTTTTCTTTCAGGAAGCTTTTATAAAGATTTTTGTTTTTTTGATGTTTGTTGTTGTGTATGTTTATACAGAGGCAAGGCCCTGGTGATCTAGTAGAATACGGCCCAAAGATAGAGAGGACGATGTGTACGCGCTGCCGTGCTTCTTCCACCATGGATGTTAATAGAAATAATTGGGTTAACCCTGTGGGTGAGCCTGTGCCTT
Source organism: Dactylorhiza incarnata (assembly GCA_033032865.1). Classification (NCBI taxonomy): domain Eukaryota; kingdom Viridiplantae; phylum Streptophyta; class Magnoliopsida; order Asparagales; family Orchidaceae; genus Dactylorhiza; species Dactylorhiza incarnata. The sequence goes on from JAWHQI010000015.1 coordinate 14,334,360, forward strand.
ATCATTGGTCAGGCTGGGGATGAATATGAGGTGGCCCGACCAAGACCGAGAACCATGCGTATTTACACCACTCCTACTGTTAGGAGTGTGTATCCTGGTTTTGGACAGGCTATCACAAACAACCAGTTTGATATCAAGATGGCAATCCTAAATATCATCCGCAACAATGCCCAGTTCTCCGGGGTTGGAAAGTGAAGATCCCCACCTTCACTTGGCAGAATTTTCTAAAATATGCAGAACATTACGGTATGCCAGCATAAGTGACGACACAGTGATGTTAAGGTCGTTCCCATTCTCTCTTTGAGAAAAAGCGAAGGCGTGGCTCCATACAATCCAACCAGGCACAGCTACCACATGGGAGGTGCTATCATCCAAATTCCTTGCAAAGTTCCATCCAATGGACAAAATTATAAACATGAGGTGAGAGATTGCAACCTTCCGACAACATGATCAAAAGACCCTTGTGGAAGCTTGAGAAAGGTTTATAGAACTCCTCCAAAAATGCCCTCATCATGAGTTACAACCTTAGAACCTGGTGGTGTATTTTTACTTTGCGATAGAGCCCAACTATAGAGCCATGATCGATGATGCTGCTAGAGGAACTTTATTGAACCACACCCCTGACGATGCATTATGGATCCTGCAGGACACCACTATGCATAGCTCATTCTAGACTACAGGATGAAACACTCCAAGGAACACAAGAGGAATGTTTGAAGTGAGCTCTTCAGGAGTACCAGCTGAGGCAGCAACATCACCATATGAGAATATAGCCTAGCTGAAAAGGGCTGCCTCTTCTACTGCTCCGGTGATGGCTATAGCATGCCAAGAGTGTGGGAATCTTGGGCACCATGCCTATGAGTGCCCATCTGGTGAGTTAGCTTCTTATTTTTCTAATTTAAATGTTGAGGAGACTGTGAATTTTATTAATAATCAAAATTGTACGATGCCTTTTCAAACACGTACAACCCGGGTGTGAGGAATCACCCAAACTTTTCGTGGAACCAAAATGTTACAGGACAATGATTGAAACCGGACCAACATCAATATGATTCTCAAGCTTCCAAAATTCAACCAAGGCCGCCTCATCCGGGTTATACTCAAGGTGCCCCTGCTCAAAGGAAAAGTGTGTTAGAAGAGATGATGGGAAAATTTGTTGATGTGGCCCAATCCAACATGGCCAACCAAACTGCCTCGATGAGAAACCTAGAGATGCTATTGGACCAATTAGCTCAAGTGCTCTTCGAGCGAGCTCAAGGTGCTCTCCCCAGCACGACGGAAAAGAATCCTCGGAAGAAGGGAAAGAGCCTAGTCGAGTCGGATGGTTGTCATGGGGGCAATTTGAAAGTGAAGTGCGTGATCAATAATGTTGAAACCCCCACTCTATGAGACACTAGATCATCGCGCAACGTTCTTGCATTGCAAGAAGTTGAAAAACTAAATCTCAAAATCAATGTTGATGATCAGACATCTCTTGTCCTCTAATATGGAATGGTGGTGTAAATGGAAGGAGAGATCACGGAGGTCAAGGTTATTTTAGATGGAACATCTGTCGTCGCAAACTTTCAAGTTTTGGGCCCCATGGAAAATAATTCCATGCCTATTTTGGGTGTACCATTCTTGAAGGAGAGTGGCGCCACTCTTCACATTGCAAATGTTTATGTCACTTTGCCACCCAAAGTGACCACCACACTCTTCCATCTACAATAACCAATGATCTCAGTTTTTTACCTGTCATTTCTGATGAATTTGTTAGTGAGTTAGAATGTAGATCCGACGATCGTGAGTTGACTGTGAGTGTGGAGAAATGAGGAGTTAATGAAGATGTTGAGTCAGAAGAAGAAGGAGCTGAGATGGTAAAGAAGGATACGCTGGATGAAGAGAATGGAAAGAACGAAGGCGGCGAGGCCGCGAAGTTGGAAGTGACCGCGACTAACTTAGCCGAGAATTTCATAAACAATTATGTTAAACCTGAATCAGTTTGTAAACAATTTAAACAGGTTTGATAGGCGGATCTGTCACCCGTAGTGGGTGAAGAAATGAAGCCCCTGGCTGCTCCTAGACTGATAGACAATGACTTTGATCGAGTACATTGTGCTCGATGGCGCTCTCCCACGGTGGAGAAAATCAAAAAGGAAAGAATTTTGCATTTCGCCGCACTTCGGCGCATGAAGGAAGAGGTTAGGGGAAAGGGAAAGACATCTCCTTTGACCCCTACAGCCTTCACCTCCTTCCCATATCGTGTGGCTGGGGAGAACCACTACATGTCAGCGTATAGCTGATTCGTGACAAGGTCTTCGGGCTTTTGGTGCTGCTGTTTTGGTTTATGTTTTTTTAATATCTTTTTAGCTGAACTTTTACTGGATGTTTTCTTGTGGTAATTTAGTAGAGAATTGCAAGAACTCTCTGATATTTCAATGTTAATACAAGTATTTGGTCCACTTTAAGGATGGTAAATAAAAGGGCTTATGGGAGACAACCCAATGATGCGTTCCAAATTTTTGTGCCCTATAGTATTTTCTTATCATTTCTGTTGGTGGAAAGCAATTCTTGTAGGTATGGCGACCTCCGGTGGCGAATTTGGAGCTAATTCTCAGTTTAACGCCTATCTTCTGGTATGCTCATTTCCTTGATGCACAATTGCTTTGACTGTGTGCACTCATCTACGGCTCAGAATGGTGTTATGTCCCCGCACGTGCGATTTGTTCGCGCATGGGCAGTTTGCCTATGCATGAGTAAAATCACACGAGCCCCTCTTGTTGTCCAAATTTGTATAATTCTTAGTGCCCGTGCATTTGCTTAACGCACAGTTGGACTCAACCGTGTGCAAAGGAAATGCGCGATCTCCTGTTGTTAGCGGAATTTCGAGCTGTCTGGATTTGCCCGTACATTTTTCGCGCATGATCGGTTTCGACCGTGCATGAGTAAAATCACACGGACGCTCTGCTTCATCATCCTGGGCTACATGTGTATTTAATAATGCAAGTTCCATGCACGGTCGTGCGTTCGACCGTGTGTGACCATTTTTCTGACTGTTTACTAATTAATTCCATGAATTTCTCCCTATTCCGGGATCGAAACCATGCCCTCCATTTTCACACCAGTTCGGCCCTTTTTTGTCGCTCCACCACCGCCCACTCTTAGGAGAAGCTCCGGACAACATTTCCTTCAAAATCAAGAGCTAGAGCTTCCTCATTGGCCTCCTCCATCATTCATGAGTTCAAGAGCTCCATCTCAAGATAATTTCTGCTACATTCAAGGATCCTCTAACGAGCTCCAGCTTGAGCTCGTATCCGAAGAAGATGGGTAACGTGGAGTAATGTGACAGCTCCTCTAAACCCCAGACGTAAATTAAAGACCGATCTCGGATGAGGCGTGACAACCCTATGATTTTGGTCGTGATCCTTCAGCAAGTCTTCGGGCTCAGGGGCGTGTCACCGCTAATCCTGTAAGCAAGCCATACATGCAATATGTAATCAAATAAATAAAGTGCAACTACACTATGCAGAATGAGGTTTCAAGCACAAGCAATCTTGTAGGTTGAGTATCAAAGTAAAGTGATCCTAGGTATGCACATGATGTTGGTTGGGTTCACCCAGAGGTTTCCACAACCATATAAGCAACTGCATTAGGCTAACATAATATCAATCCACAATCAAGTCCACCCTAAGCAATGTCGAATTAGGTGGGAAAAAGAGCTTTTGTCTGGTCTAGGTAAGCACCTTCCACGACCTCTCCCATGATCACACGGTGTACTAGAGGTTGGCACCTCTCACCGATCTGCACAAAAACGGGTTCGGTTCAGCTTTGCCCATGCTCTTATCACCGTGATCTTACTGCATGATGCGGGTATGGCTTCACCTCGACCCGTAGGGGTTTAACACATTTAAGTGCTACACTAAACGATGACTAAGCACCCAATCCTTCTGAGGGGACTTAGCCTTCGCACCTAACCAATGAAGGAGGTACAAGACCGCTCCACTTCAAATTTTGTGGTGAGTATTTGCATTCAACCACATTCCAAGCATGGGGCTTCCTTTAGGCTCTCCGAAAGGTACCTAAACCTCTAGTCCCGGATTACGATGTCATTTCTCACGAAGTCATTCTCCCGCATGCATTCTAGGCTTAACCTAAATGCACCTCACAATTAGGCATCACTGATACGGACTAATGGCCACGGGTAGGCTTCACACAAAATGCCTAAATCCGTACTTCTACCGGATTTCTACATGCAAATAATGTTAGGGACGGACACAATCTACCCAGAGTTTTGAAGAACTATAGGAAGTCTTACACTTCACTAAGTAGTGAAAGAGACAACCTCAATATGCATAGAAAAAGGATGAAAGGACCAAACACGTCCTAAGACTGTGAGGAAGGATCGTTATCCTTCCCGCTCTCTTCAGTGCCATAAATCTTAAACTTCAATCGGATGGAAAGAACTGCACCGAGCTGCTCTCCATCGATCTTAAAATGTCTTGCGATTCGGAGCTTCGGAGCTCCGTCAATGGCGGAATATGCCTTCTTCTTCTTCCTTAGGCTCTCAGCTTTCACATTTGGAGAGAGAAGATGAAGGTAGAAATAAACCTAAAATTATCTCTCAAGCCTTCTCTAAAGGATCTCGAAGTGATCCTAGCCGTCGAATTCATTTTCAGAAAGATCAGAATCTTTTCAGACTTAGGATTTGACGTCAAGCTCCATCAAAATCAAAACAGGTAAAAAAAGCGCTCTGCATGCATTCGTCGAGACACCAAATTTTGTCGAGTCAAAGGAATTCATCGTCTAAAAGTGCACAGTATGCCTCTGAGAATCCTCTAGAGGGCGGGGGGGGGGGGGGGTGAATAGAGATTTAAATCTTTTTATATTCAATCAGTGCAAACAATAAAACTAACTAAGAAATTATGCACTCAAACCAAAACCACGGACAGAATAAATGAAATAAAGATTGCTGAAAGTAAATGCTGAGAAAGTAAATGGGACAACACAAAAAAGCACAGCACAGTCACAAAGAATTTTATAGAGGTTCCCCAAAATGTGGGTACTCGTCTCTTCTACCACCTGGTAGGAATGCACCACCTGTGCCGGAGTCCTTTGATAAGGAGACTCTTAGAACCAAAGATCTTTTGATACAGAGATCTTGAACCGCAGATCTTTTGATAAGGAGATCTTGAACCATAGATCTTTTGATAAGGAGATCTTGAACCACTGAATCCTTTGGAATAGGGATTATAAAAACTCTTTTACAGTTGAAGGAAAGGTGAAGGAAAGAAGAAAGAAGTAGATAAATGAATTCTGCTATCAGAATTATGATGAAGCTTTCTGCTTTAGTTTTCTCTTTTCTGGATCTGCTAAAGATGAACCCCTGCTTTTGATATAGATGATTTGCAGAGGTTATGAGCTTCATATCCTGTCAGTTTATTCTATTTAAATATGGCTGCTCTGTGATATTTGATGAAGAGCGGCCTTCTATTTTTACTGTGCTGAGAAAGAGCAGTATTTGTTCTTCACTGGATTCTAGGGTTCAGGAGGAAGAAGAAGAAGGAGAACCCAAATCGACAGAATTTGAATGTATGTTGAATGCTCTAGTTTCTTCTCTCTAATCTTCTTATTTATTGTCCATCCTTTGATTTGAATTTGGTTCCTCTTTAAGAGTGTATGGAGAGGTATTGGCCTGGACAATTTCTCTTCCTTTCCTCATTTGTACTCAGCCCGTCTGCCAACTGTCTTGATCCTTTCCAAGAAAGCTTTTGTTGTCTTCATTATTGCACATTTCTATTCTAGGCAATAAATGAACCGTTGTAGAATGGTCTTCAGTATTATGGGCCTTGAGAGAGAGTTCCAAAATGACAGTTGAAAAGGTTTCCTTTTCAGACTGTATTCGACGTTGCGTCGAATTATCTTTCTCTCTTATCGACGCACCTTCGAGTTCTTGTAAAAGCATCTTCGAATTCATTCTTGCTCCATTGAACTTTGTTGTCAACATTGTGTCGATTACTTATCAATGTAACCGTCGAGTGGAAGGCTTGGCTCTGAACTTCATCATCTGCATTAAATTGTAGTCTGCGTTGCGTCGACTTCAGATGGCTTCGGTAGATTCTTTCTTCTGCGTTGAGTTGAAGTCAAAGATGCATCGACTTCTAGTGACACTTCGATCTGTCCATTTTGTCTACGTCAACATCCTTTCTATGTAGCGTTGACTTGATCTACTTCGATAGAAAGTTGAGTTTCTTGGACTTCTATTCTATGTTGCGTCGACATGAATTCAAAGTTATGTTGAATACCATTCGACGCAAAAGTTAACTCAACCCAATTTTGTGCTTGTCTTGCTCTGGTCTTTACTCCAAGTTGTGTGTGATATCCTAGGACATCTAATGACCATATTACCCTCACTATAAAATGGGTAATTAAAACCTAGAAGTTAAAATCACTTTAGGTAATTTGTTAAGTTAAATCCAAGGAGCTTTTCCCAATAATCTCCCCATATTTATCTTAACAAATTTTACATTCTTGGTTAAAGTGATTTTACACAATCTTCTACATAGGCAGAATTACACTAAAGACAATCAAAAATAGTACAAGTATAATAGAATAAAATCACAGAACAATTCATACATTATAAGATAAGTAATATTGTTCACCACACCACATTCTGTTTGACTTTCTTCAGAAGATATAAGCAGAGATACCTGAAGTCATTGATCCTTCTCAGGAGTGTTTCTTTTTCTTGAGAAAACTTTTGGAATTTTCCTTGGAGTGCTCTGGAGAGGCTCATCATCTTCAGGGGACATGACTACTTCTTCAGCAACATTGTCTTTGAGAAGCTCCCCCTGAATTTGTGCATTCAGCTCAGCAATATCAGCAACTTCCTTGGCAATCTTTGCCACCTCATCCAGTAATTCTTCTGCATGGTGCTCCCCCTGGACCACTGCTATATTTGCATCAATTATTGCTCCATTTAGCTATTTGGTTGGTTCTTGATGTGTATTAGGGATCTCCCCCTCCTTTATTAGATATTGATGTACTTCTTCCATCTCTTTTCCAATCAGCTTCCCCTAATCAGCAGGCTCTCCCTGGCTATCTGTAGTAGTTTCCACTTGATTCTCTGGCTCTTTCTCTTTTCCTTGCTCCTCTTGATGCTCTGAAGCTTGCTCTCCTGGATATTTGGACATTGGAATATGATCACTTTATCAGGAGGTGCATCATCATTCTCTTTATTGATGCCACTCAACTCTAGGACTGTCCTTTCTTCCTCCATTGTATTCTCCCCCTTCTTAACCTTGCTTGCAAGAGAGGTTAAGAATTCCTTGGTCCTTAGGGAGGAAGACATGTATTCCTTGATGCCATGGAGGGATCTTTTGTAGACCAGATGTTCAGCCTCCATTTGGGAGTATTTTCTGTCAAACTTTCTGGCTTGAGTGGCTAATAGATCAGCAAATGTAGTGGAGGCTAGGCCAACTGCATTAGAGATGACCTACTCAAGTTCAATTGGAGGGATATGTGTGGTAGATGGAGGAGGTGATGGTGGTAATTACTATTGGATGGGAGAGGGTGCCTGGTAGGTTTCTAGGGAGATATGGATTGATAGAGATGGTGGTGGAGGAGTAAACTGAGTGTCTGAGAGTAGAGTGGATGGTTGTTGCTTAGGTTGTTGGTGAATGGGAGATTGAGGTGTTGGCTCTAGGAATGTAGTATCATCTGGAATACCTTCTGGTGATGTTGCAGCAGGTTCCAATTCTGGAATGACATCCTGTGGGGGATCTGGTACAGTGTTTTGTGGAGTTGGAGAAGGAGGAGGAGAAGATACAACTTGACCAGGCTTGAGGATCTACCTGGTCCATTTTGAGAAGATATCTATATTCAGCCTTTTTCCAAGAGGAATGTGGATTTGCACACACTAGGATAGTGGTGGAAGAGCACTTGGGTCATGATCCTCATGTAAGCATTCTCTTTATGGGCATATTTGTGCCCAATCATCTTTAGGATGCATTTCCCCCAGTTTATCTTATTGTGTAGTACCAGAATGACCATGATCTGTAGCTGCTGCTTGGGTATAACATTATTTGCAGATATCTTGCACAGCAGCACCTTTCCTACTATGTCAGCTAGGAATCTGTATTCTTCTGCCATATCCACCTTCTTCAGATTGATAGCTCTCTCTTTTTTGAATTGCATGATTGCTAAGGACTTCTTTGTCTCATTCCCTGACAGTTCATCAGATTCATCACCAGTGTGATGGTCAAATGTCTGACTTAGCAGCTCCTCTGTAATGTGTATACCTGTCTCAGAAATTTTCACATTAAGGGAGCCATCATCTCCTATCTGCACACACTCCTTGAACTCTGTCAGCTCTATATCAAGTATCTTGTTCCTTGTGGAAATCACTTTCATTAGCCAAGCTACCTAAAATAAGCCAAGAATGGCTTTGAAATTGTCTGCAGCCGCATTGAAGAAGTCAACATCCAAATCAAAGCCTGAATTAATCTTTGGAGGTATCATTTAGTCCGAGGTACCTGCAAGCACAATAAAAATTGAGAGAGAGAAAGAGAGGACAAGAACATGAGAGAGCTGGAGGAGAGAGTAAGAGAGCATGGAGAGGAAAATTCGAAAGCGTTAATGATTTGACGCTGAAGTTGCTTAAAAGAAGCTGATTCGTCGCAACTTAGGGTTTAAGTCGAAGCTGCGTCGATAAGAATTAATATTTGGCACGCAAAAATATATTGAGACTGCTTCTAGAAGTAACTCTGCGCGTGTTTTTATATCGATGTTGCGTCGATTCATATTCGACGCTGCTTCGAGATTGTTCAGTTATTCTGAAGTCAACGCTGAAATGTTGACGCTACATCTAGCTGTAATCGACGTGACCTCGAATTTAATAAGCGACTTTTAAGTAGACGTATGCGTCAATATGAACTTGATGCTGCATCGAATTCCATTCGAATAATTCACTCTGAGTGCTTCTTGTCGCTGGCGTCGAGTAGAATTCGATGGTACGTCAAATTCTATTCAACGCACCTCTGAATGAACAGATCTATTTTCTTAGAAAATTCTTGCTGTTTTTCCCAGCACTTATGTTTATTGAAAATAGTATTTATTTTAATAATTTTTATGAACAAATGGAATATCAAGTGAATTAAGAGAAGGAATCACTCCCTTGATTGAATTTAGTTCTCCCTTCCTTTCTCATTATCTCTCAGGTAGAACCCTACCTTATCCTGCACAAGTAATTTAAACATTAGATGGAACCCAGGTTACCTTGGGCCCTTTGCTTTTACCATTATAGGGTTCAATGTAAGAATATAATGGTCTTTCATGATACCCTTTTGGATGATAAGGAATGGGTTTCTCAAACCTATATTTATTATTCTGATACTTAAAATATGTATAGAATGTATCTAAATATAAGAGATATGCAGAGTGTTTTATTACCCTTAGTTTTGCTTTAGCTTTTTGATTGTTTGGTTTCTCTGAATTACCCTTCCCTTGAGATTTCTTTTCCTTGTTTGAATTTGCTCTAGTTGAGACAGTGGTTTTATTTATTTTATTAATATCTTGATCCTTAGTTAGTGCACTCTTCTCATTGGCTTTATAGTCATTGGGTCTAATAAAACTAACTGGATTTTTCCAGGCAGGTTTCCTAGGGGTTTCTGTGCTAGTGGATGGCTCTGCTCATAACTCTATGTAATTAAATCTCATGGAGATATTTTATGTGTTGTCTCTGTGCTTTTGACTTCTCTCATTGAGTGAGTCCTCAAAGGCCTTTGCCTTTGTTAGCTCTTCTTTTAGTTTTAGATTTTCTTTTCTAATTTCAATTAATTCTGATTTTTTATTATCAATTTCATTTCTTAAATCTTGATTTCTTAGATATAACTCGTCTTGCTTTAGATTGTCTAGTTCTAACCTAACTGTTTCTATTTCTTTTTGTGCATTTAGGAAATCATTTCAAAATTCTTTAAAGCAATTTTTGAAATCATCAGAATTAAAATCAAATTCATCAAACATTGATACCTGTTCTTCTTCATCATCTGAAGACATCCCCAAGGCCATCATGCATGCTGCTTTTTCTTCTGCTTCATCATCACTCTCAGTTGAAGAGGAGCTTAACTCTGCTTCAGAGTCACTCCAGGTTTCTGCAATGAAACCCTTGGATTTATTCTTGGCTTTCCCTTTGAAAGACATCTTTTTCTTCTTCTTTTCATCCTTATTGCTGCTCTTGTCCCTTTGCTCTTGTGGACAATCAGGGGCTATGTGCCCTGGTTTGTTGCATGTGAAGCAGATAATCTCCTTCCTTGGAGTCTTATCATATCTGGGCCTTGAACCCCTTTCTCTTCTCCTTGAGTCTTCAGTCTTGATACATTTTTTGAATCTCCTTTCTAGGATACTAAACATCTCATCTTTAGGAGTGGAGGGCTATCCTTCACTAGCCTTCAAAGCTAGACTCCTGTGAAGAGGAGTTGAGACTATCTCCTTAGCCACAATTTCAGCCCTACTCTTCAACAGCACCTCATATGACTTTAGCTTTCCTAACAAAGCCTTAGTAGAGATTTCTCTATGGCATATGGACTCTCTGATGGCCCAGATCCTTGAATCCCATGAGCTTGGGAAGCACATAAGGATTTTATCATTAATTTCAGTCAAGGAAATCTCCTTGTCCAAGCCTCTGAGCTCATAAATGATAATGTAGAATTTGTCATACATAGCAGCAACTATTTCTTCAGCTTTCTTATGAAAGTTTTCATACTGGGATATGAAAAGGGACTTCTTGTCCTTTCTTTCATCAGCACTTCCTTCCAGCATTTTGGTGAGAGAGTCCTAGATTTCTTTTGCTAATTGGTTGTCAGCAACTTTCTGGAAGATGTCATCTGACATTGTTGAAACCAGAATGTTCATAGCCTTGGCATCACATGCCTTCTGCTTTTTCTCTGTTTCAGTCCACTCTGCCTTGGGCACAAGTTCCTGAGTTGAAGTCCCACTGGCATCTTTCTTGTCTGGAGTTGGTGCACCTAAAATAATGACATCAAATATCTCTTCATCAATAGAATTCATATATAATTTTATTCTAGCCTTCCAGAGTGTGAACTTATTCAAGTTACACACTGGAGGTCTTGTTGAGGCATAATCCTTAGAACTCATTTTCTTTATAAAATATTTTTGTAGTAAAAAAATAAGAGTAGGAGGTCTTTTTGATCATGGTGTTAACCTTTTAATGATCAACCTTCCTCTGATACCAATTGAAAGAACACAGTGTGCCTCTGAGAATCCTCTAGAGGGGGGTGAATAGAGATTTAAATCTTTTCATATTTAAATAGTGCAAACAATAAAACTAACTAAGAAATTATGCACTCAAACCAAAACCACAGGCAGAATAAATGAAATGAAGATTGCTGAAAGTAAATGCTGAGAAAGTAAATGGGACAGCAAAGAAAAGCACAGTACAGTCACAAGGAATTTTATAGATGTTCCCCAAAATGTGGGTACTCCTCTCATCTACCACCTGGTAGGAATGCACCACCTGTGCCAGAGTCTTTTGATATGGAGACTCTTAGAACCAAAGATCTTTTGATAGGGAGATCTTGAACCACATAACTTTTGATAAGGCGATCTTGAACCACAGATCTTTTGATAAGGAGATCTTTAACCATAGATCTTTTGATAAGGAGATCTTGAACCACAGATCTTTTGATAAGGAGATCTTGAACTGCTGAATTCTTTGCAAGAGGGACTCTAAAAACTCTTTTACAGTTGAAGAAAAGGTGAAGGAAAGGAGAAAGAAGTAGAGAAATGAATTCTGCTATCAAAATTATGATGAAGCCTTCTTCTTCAGTTTTCTCTTTTCTGGATCTGCTAAAGATGAACCCCTGCTTTTGATATAGATGATTAGTAGAGGTTATGAGCTTCAGATCCTATCAGTTTCTTCTATTCAAATCTGGATGCTATATGATATTTGATGAAGAGCGGCCTTCTATTTTTACTGTGCTAAGAGAGAGCAGTATTTGTTCTTCACTGACTTCTAGGGTTCAGGAGGAAGAAGAAGGAGAACCCTAATCGATAGAATTTGAAGCATGGTTTGCTATCTCTCCCAAGAGAGTTCCACTCACCCTCATTTATTCCAACAGAGCTTTACCTTTCGGATGGCTTTGTTCCGCAACTACTTCGCTTTAGTGTCTTCGATGCGTATGGGCTAGACTTTCGTCTCTAGCCCACCATCAATCGGCACTTTGACAACTGCAATAATAAGTGTAGGCTCTTTCACAGCCTATCTCAATACAGAAATGTGAAATATGTGGTGCAAACTGCTTAACTCCTCAGATAGAGCAAGCTGGTAGGCAGCTTCACCCCATATGTTCCAAGATCTCAAACAATCCAACATACCATGACTCAGCTTTTTCAAGCGTCTGATCCTTGATACTCCCTTGAATGGTTTGATCTTCAGGTACACCCAATCACCAATGGCAAACTCGACGTTCCGGTGATTTACATTGTAGAACTTTGACTGCCTATCTTGGCTAATGAGCAACCGCTCTTGTATTGCCTGAATTAACGTATTTGCTTCAATCACATCTTTATGCTTCAACAACTTCGTGTCACCCATTTCAGCCCAAGCCAATGACATACGACACTTCCTAACATAAAGGGCTTCGAACGGAGCCATCTTAATACTTGACCGGTAGCTTATGTTGTAGGCAAACTCAATCACATAGATATGGTCCTCCCATCTCTTTCTGAAATCCAAAGCGCACATTCAGAGCATGTCTTCCATCGTCCTATTGTTTTTTTCGATATGTCCATCCATCTGTGGATGGAAGGTAGTGTTAAACGTTAGATTGGTACCCAATAGTTGGTGGATTAGTTTCAAGTCAATAGATGTGAAATGCCCATCACGATCGCTCGTGATGTTATAGGGAACTCCGTGCAATCGTAATATATTGTCAACATACAGCTTTGCTAGCTTTTCAACGGAATCATCTTTCTGGTTAAGAATAAAGTGCGATAACTTGGTTAAATGATCTATGATCACCCAAACGGCATCGTTTCCATGTTGTGATCTCGACAATCTATGCACCAAATACATTGAAATATCGTCAAACTTCCAATCCGGAATCGGCAAAGACTTCAGAAATCCACCAGGTCTTTGACATTCAGCCTTCACTAATGCGCAAGTATGACACTTTGCCACATTGAGAGTAATGTCTTTCTTCATTCCTGGACACCGGAAGAGTTTCTTCATATCCATATACATCATTGTGCTCCCAAGGTGAATCGAGTACTTGGTAAAATGAGCCTCGTACATTAACTCTTCCCATAAATTGGCCACTTTTGGGAGGCACAATCTCGCATCTTTCCATTAAAGACCATTATCGAAAGAGAATTCAGCGTCAGACTCATCTACAGTCTCCGCTTTGTAATGCTTTATTCTTCCATCTAGCTCAAAAGCTTGTCTAACTCGGTCGGCAAGGTCGCATTGAACCTCCATCCAGTTCAAGCGTGCTGAAGTAGACGCTCTCTTGTCGACACAAGTGATCCCCATGGATTCTAGATCACGGATAAGACACTCATCATGCATCAAAATCCAATTTACTTGCATGGGATCCTGACGACTCAATGCGTCTGCAACTACGTTTCCCTTCCCAGGAGTGTAATGTATGTAAAAGGTGTAGTCCCCAAGGAACTCCATCCATCTCCTCAGTCACATATTCAGCTCATTTCGATCTAACAGGTACTTGAGGCTTTTGTGGTCCGTAAAGATGTCAATCTTCATGTCGTACAAGTAATGCCTCCATAACTTAAGAGCGAATACCAAGGCTGCTAACTCCAAGTCATGGGCCAGGTAATTCCTCTAATGTACCTTCAACTGTTGGGATCCATTGGCAATTACTTGCCCGAATTGCACTATAATGCAACCCAAGCCACTCCCTAAGGCATCGCTATATATTTCATAACCTTCCGTTTCATATGGCGAGCATAGAATGGGCATCGTAGTCAGACGGATCTTTAGCTACTATCTTCGAAACACAAAACACTCTCGTATAGCCACTATCTTCGACGGATCGACCACGATTCCTTCACCACTAATGACATGACCTAGGTAGCTACTGATGGTAGCCAAAACTCGCAGTTTGAGAACTTGGCATATAGTTGACTCCTCCTTAAAGTGCTCAAAAATGCATGCAAATGTTCTGCATGCTCCTCTTCGGACTGAGAATATACCAAAATGTCGACGATGAAGACAATAACAAATTGGTCCAAATATAAATACCGACGCTGCATTGGAAAGACCGAATGACATGACCGTGAACTCGTAGTGCCCAAAGAGGGTACTGAACGCTGTCATTGGAATATCGCATTCCTTTATTCTCAGTTGATAGTAGCCGGACCTCAAATCGAGCTTAGAATACACCATCGACCCAACCAGCTGGTCGAACAAGTCATCGATTCTCCGAATCGGATAACAATTCTTCTCGGTAAGCTTATTCAGCTCTCTATAATCGATGAATAGATGGAATCTTTCGTCCTTGTTTTTCACAAAGAGGTCTGGTGTAGTCCAAGGGGATGAAATTGGATGTACATAGCCTTGTTCTAGTAGTTCCTATAACTGAACTGTTAACTCTACAAATTCCTTTGGCGTTATTCGGTACGGTGAGCGTGACACAGGTTTGACACCTGGCACTAACTCAATACATAAATCAATATCTCGCTGAGGGGGGGGGGGGGGGGGGGGGGGTAGGGAGTTGGTTAGGAAACACGTCAATGAACTCTGCAACTACCGGGACATCACTTATACTGGGCGTAGGCTTCGAAGACTCCAACAACATGAAGAACAACTCCGCACCTTTTCTCACCGCCTTAACCACATGGAAAGCAGACATCAGCGTCTTGCTCGCTCCTCGCATTCCAGCAAATGTGGTCTCATCTTTGGTGTTCTTTCCTAGAGTAATCTCCTACCGATTGCAACATATGCATGCTCGCTGCTTTGAGAGCAAGTCCATGCTAAAGATTACGTCAAACTCAGCTAGTGGTAGTAATGATGCTTCGAAGTCAAAATCTTGATTCCCTATCCGCACATTTACATGACTCAACCAATCCGAGCTCATGCAAGATCCATTGGGTGGCACTACCTCCAATCTATCTTTCACTGGGGTAGACGGTACTCTGATTCGCTCCACAAAGTCCTTAGAGAAGAAGAAGTTCGACACTCCAGTATCAAAAAGAGCTCTCGTCGGATAGTTGAAAATTATGATGAAGTCTAATTGCATAACAACAAAAGTATAGTCGCACATGAAGTATAAATCACATCAAGCTGTACAAGATTATTTATAAATCATACCTATGATGACATCATTCTGCCTGATGGCTTCTTGTTGGCCAAGCGAGTAGATTCTCGGCTTGGTCAGAGGTTGCTGGGAAGCCGAAGACATCACAGCTTTGCCTTTCTCCGCATAAGATGGACCCGCCGCAAGAGCATAGTCCACTGCTTGGTTTTCTACCTTCGGAGGCCAACTTCGACACACTCGGTCTTTGTGTCCCATCTTTCCATAAGTGAAACACATAATAGGACCCCGTGTTGTAGTTGCTCCAAATACATTAGAGGGAGCTGGTTCTCCAAACCTAGACTTCCTCTTGTTTCTCCTGAACTCAGACTTTGACTGAGAGGTATGCATGTGAAACTCTGGCTTCTTTGTGTTGAGGCCTTTTGCGCGTTGCACTCTCTGCATATCCAATACCAGAGATCTGGCAGTTTTCACCAGAACATGAAAGACAAAAGTCATTGGGCCTACTAAAAGCAGCCTTAACTCATCGCGAAGACCTTCATAGAACTTATTCATCTTTGTCTCCTTGTCTTCCACCAAATCTCTCGCATAGCAACTCTGTCTGGTAAACTCATGCATGTAGTCGTCTACCAAATGGTCACCTTGAGTTAACCGCAAGAACTAATTTTGCAATGCTATGCACTGGGCAAAGGGGATAAACCTCTAGAGGAACAGCTTTGAAAACTCAGCCATCGAGACATCAGTGATATCACTACCGGCCAACTTGTGTGCTTCAAGTTCTTCCCACCAAAGCGATGCCTCTCCATTTAGAAGGAAAGTGGCTAAGGTTTTTGGATCGATAGGCGTCCTTTGAGGGGGTGTGAATAAGGGAATAAAAATCTTTTTATAAGTGTAAGCAATTTACTAAATTGTTTTTAAAGAAATGAGAGTGAAATAATAATTTAGCTGAAAATAATTTGCAATATAGGAATTAATGACAAATGAAAGAAATCAAGTAAACACAAATAGAGACATGATTGTATTATATAAAAAAGGTGTTTACATTAAATTGATTTCAATATCGCTAGAAATCGGAGGCATACAATTGTAAATAACTTTTCCTTTTCTATACCGACTCATATCCCCACAAACCGTTTGGCTTTAGTCTATCCTTCCCCGGATATGGCCTCAAGCCGCTTTATCCAATCCTTCTCGGATATGGCCTTGATCACCCCTAGATCTAATCAACTAGACCTAGTCACCAACACACGTGGCGAATTCCCCCTAAGCCACACAAGGACCTAGTCGACAACACAAGGCTATTTACCTATAAAAATTTATAATAAAGAAATAATACAAATAAAAACTCTATCTATGAGATTTTCTGGATTTGATGATTAAGGACCACTGTTACATAATAGAGGTTGAAGCGATCGTACTTCGGATGCAGCGTGATGGCTTCCTTCTCCAGAAATCTTCTTTTAGCTTTGAGTGGGAGAAGACTTTTCGGCAGAGTAACAGCACTGGAATTTTGGCACTTGTATTCTCTCTAGGATTATATGCCAAAATGAGAGAGAAAGCTTCAATTTATAGAGCTTTTAGATAGCGCATGCACTAGTTCCTATTGCATACAGTAGCATTCGTGTAGAGACAGTTATGAAACTATCACTTCGTGGCGTTGTTCACGATCTGGAGATAGCGCTAGGCGGTAGCGCTAGCGCCTGCGGTAGCGCTAACACCTGCGGTAGCTCCTAGCACCGGCAGTAGTGCTCTAGTTCAGAAATGTGGTTCCAAGCTGCTTTCTACCCGTGGAGTATTGCACATATTGTTCCTGCACACTATAAACACACGACAAGAAAGATAAAATACAATATGGGATTTGTTATTCTCAAACAAAGGGATGTGACACACATGTCCAACAATCTCCTTCTATTGATAATAACAAATCCTCTTAGCAAGAAATCAACAATGGTGTTTATAGTATATGATAAGGGAGACAATAGTGCATACTATAGTATATGATAAGCATGAGAATAGTACATACTCCCCCTATTTTAATTCTCCCCCCTAAATAAATGCAATTTATGTTTTACTCCCCCTAAATGATAGATTCATGAATGATTTTCCCCTTAATCTTCTAGATTTCTCCTCTAGATTTCTTCAATTAATCTCCCCCTTTTGGTATTATCAAAAAAAGGTGGGGTAAGGGAAGTAAGGAGGCATTCTTTAGGAATTATAAATTATGATCGAGCTTTTGAAATTTATGTAATGATAAAGAGTTTAATCATAGTATATAAGAGATTTCAAATAAATAAATAAGAGTTTTAAGCAAGCGGAAGATTATAAGAAACAACTTTTTGTAAGCATGAGAATCATAAGTATAAATATGAGTTTAAGTTCAAAATGTAAAGATGTTTTAATCTTTTTGAAATCTCATAGTTTTCCATAAAGATACCAAGCATGAAATGAACATATCAAAAAGTGATTATACTACAATGTTACTTAATTTCAAGTTTTAAGAGATACCAAACATTGTAGAGATCATGCTAGGTTATCTAGTGCATTTCTTATAGAAAGAATTGTATAGATAAAGCAT
This sequence comes from Dactylorhiza incarnata, assembly GCA_033032865.1. NCBI lineage: Eukaryota > Viridiplantae > Streptophyta > Magnoliopsida > Asparagales > Orchidaceae > Dactylorhiza > Dactylorhiza incarnata. Next base: position 14,352,201 of record JAWHQI010000015.1, read on the forward strand.
TAGAATCGAATACTCATGAGAAGAAGTGTTATGAAAGATAATGATGTGCACATAAGTGTATTTTGAGTCATGTTAACAAGTGATTTAAATCACAAAATACAAGACATATGTAGAGTAAAGTGCACAATAAAACACAAGTATATTAACTTTCACACACTTTAATGCACATATTTTATTTTAAAAAAGTGGTGAAATAACCAAGGTTTGAACAAGACACCTTACAATTCTTTCCAAGTAGTACTTGGTGGAGTTATATTTCTCTATATTTTTTTTACTTTTGTGAGATAACATTCTCCGAATACACTTGTTTTGCAAACCCAACATAATTTTTTAAGACTCTAACACTTTTCTTAATTTCTTAAGTGCAATTCAAATGTAGTGTAGGTAATAAACTTATGCAAATTTTAATTCATTGTACAATTACAATACATAAGCAAGCATTTTTAGATTTAAACACACATATAGATTACCAAAATAAGTGAGTGAAAAGTATCATTATCAATCACAAAACATTTACTCATACTTAGAGGCATGCTAAGCTTGGTTCTACACATATTTTTCAATACAATTAATGCACTTAATTAGATATATCAAAGCATGATAAAAAAAACAATGTTCATAGTAATATGAAGGAATAAATTTTAACATTGTAAATAATTCTAAATAATAGAATTCATACATGATTTATATTAACAATAAAGATAATACAGTTTTTTTGTTGTTTTCAAATTTTAAATGAAAGTAAAACAGAAAAACAAAAACATATTTTTGTATTTTTGAATTTTGAAATTTTGAGGTTGATTTTCCATAATATTAATAAAACAAAAATAACAAATGTCAGAAATACAAAACTAAGTAGTACATATAAACTAACAAAATTTTAATGATTTTTAGAAATTTAATAAAACTGAAAAATCGAACACTCACGCTAGCGCGACAAAAAGTGAGTGAAATTTTGAGAATTTTAAAATTTTGTTTTTTGATATTTTTTAAGAGTCTTAAGAGTAGTCTTATGCATAAATTTTGTAATTTTTGGAGATGTCTTGATTGCTCAAATTGCATAAAACTTTAGCTTTTTCATATAACTCATCCTAAGATGTCTAAGACTCCTAATTCCAACCTTAACATTTGAAACCTTGCATCAGGAAGAGGTTTATTGAATATATCAGCAAGTTGAGAGTCCGTGCCAATGAAACTTATTCTAACATTTTCCTTTTTAATGTGATCCCTTATGAAATGATGACGTACATCTATATGTTTTGATCTAGAATGGTGTACAGGATTATTTGTAAGATCAATGGCACTTTTGTTGTCACATTTTAATTCAATACTTTTTAGATGAAAACCAAAGTCCTCTAGAGTTTGCCTCATCCATAGTGCTTGTGCCCAACAACTCCCTAGTGCAATGTATTCGGCCTTCGTGGTGGAGAGTGCAACCAAATTTTGTTTCCTACTAGACCATGCAACTAATGAAGGTCCTAGAAAATGGCAACTACCACTAGTGATTTTTCTATCAAGTGAGCATCCGACGTAGTCCGAATTGGAATAGTCGTGAAGTGTAAATGAATTATTATGCGGGTGCCATAATCCTAATCTAGATGACCCAATTAGATATCTAAAAACACATTTTACCGCTTTTAAATGAGATTCTTTTGGATTGGCTTAAAATCGAGCACATACACATACGACAAACATAATATTGGGTCTAGTTGCACTTAGATAAAATTGATGTAAGTCTTTCATACCATGCACAGGGCGCTTATTTTAAACCATAAAGCGCTTTTACTAGTTTATTAACATGATTGGGAAATTTTTCACTAATAAAACCGGGGGGTTGTTCAACGTAAACTTCTTCTTTTACAAACTCGTTTAGAAAAGAACTTTTTACATCCATTTGAAATAATTTTATTCTTTTAAACCTTGCAAATGCTAGAAAAATTCATATAAATTCCAATCTAGCAACGGGTGCAAAAGTTTCATCAAAATCTATCCCCTCGATTTGTGAATAACCTTGTGCTACTAAGCGTGCCTTATTTCTAGTGATTCTAGACTCACTGTCTAATTTATTTTTAAAAATCCATTTTACACCTACAACCGGGTGATTAGATGGTCTTTCTACTAATTTCCAAACATTATGTCGCTCAAATTATTCTAACTCTTCATTCATAGCTAAAAACCAAAATTTATCATTTTAAGCGGTAGAATCAGTTTTTGGTTCTATTTCGGAAATAAAATGTATATTTGAATAGGATTCATGAAGAGAAGAGCAAGTTCTTACACCAATAGATGGTTCACCAATTATTAGCTCCCATGGGTGATCCTTTGTAAATTGCAAGATGCTTGGAGGCACATAATCATCTTCCTAGGCTTCCTCTTTCTCTTCTTTGGAAGGTTCCTCATCACCATGCTCAAAAGGTGGTAAGAGATCATCCTCTTTGCCTGCGGAAAGTCTTTCTACACATGGAACAAGCTCATCAAATTTCACATTGATCGACTCTTCAACTTTACTAGTTCTTTTATTAAAAATTCTATAAGCTTTACTAGTTGAAGAGTATCCAAGAAAAGTTCTTTCATCGCATTTTTCATCAAACTTTCCCAAGCTATCTTTAGTATTCAAAATAAAACATTTACAACCAAAAACTTTGAAATAAGATACATTAGGCTTCTTTTGAAAATAAAGTTCATAAGGTGTGAGATTAATAGATGGGTGAAGCATGATTCTATTCATAACATAACATGAGGTATTTACGGCTTCGGCCCAAAAGGACTTGGGCAATTTATATTCACATAGCATAGTGCGTGCAAGTTCTTGATGTGTCCTATTCTTTCTTTCTACAACACCATTTTGTAGTGGTGTGCATGGTGCGGAGAACTCATGTTTATTGCCTAACATATCACAAAAAGAAGTAAAATTTTCATTTTCAAATTCTCCTCCATGATCCGAGCGAATGCATTTAATTTTTAAATCACTTTCATTTTGAATATGAGTACATAATTTTGCAAATTCACAAAACGCATCTGATTTGGATGTGAGAAATAGTGTCCAACAATATCTTGAAAAATCATCTATTAAAACATATGTATATGATCTGCCACCAAGACTTGCAGTGCTAATGGGACCAAAAAGATCCATATGAATTAATTGCAAGGGTCTTATAGTAGAAATAAAATTTTTACTTTTGAAAGAGGATCTAGTAAATTTACCCTTTTGACATGGTGAACAAAGTGAAGGTAAAGTTCCATTTAACCTAGGCAATCCTCTAATTAAATTACTTTTGGCAGGTTTCACAATAAGCTTTGTGCTAGCATGTACTATCCGTCTATGACAAATTTCTAATTCATCATTTTAGTGATAAAACATTTTATAGATGATTTAGAAAGATCATGAAATGAAACTATATAAACATTATGTATTCTTGGTGCAGTTAGTAAAATATCTTTTGTAGTAGGATTGGATATTTTGCATAAATTAGTGGAAGATTGAAATAAAACATCTAATCCTTTATCGCATAATTGGCTAATAGAAATTAGATTGAGTTTTAGCCCTTTTACATAAAGAACATTAGATATCGTAAAGGATTCGTTACCAACTGTACCAATTCACATGATCCTTCCTTTTCCGTTATCGTCAAATGTCATGATCCATCCCTTCTTCTTTTCTAGGCTAAAGAACTTTGCTTTATTGCTCGTCATGTGCTTGGAGCATCCAGAATCCAAGTACCACACGTCTCCATTGTCCTTAGCCTTCCTGCACATCTAGAAAGAAGATGAGAGTAAAGATCCGGATACCCAAGCGGTACGACCCATAGAATAAGTGGAAGCTTTAGGTACCTAGATTTGCTTTAAAGTAGTTTGTTTCACTTTCCTGCAAGAGCTAGACGTTTGACCTAAGCTATAATAGTTTGCACATGAAATAAAGGGGGTTGAGACCCTTTTCTGGAATTTTGTGTTATTCTTGCTGGAAGGAATTAGATTTATAGAAGAAAAGATTTTGTAAAAGAAAATGCTGGATTTTTGTATGAGGTGGCTAGCGCCGGCATTAGTGGCTAGCGCCGGGCGGTAGCTCTCACCTCGATATCTGAGACCAAATTTTCTAGAATCGTAGCATTGGTTCCCTAAAATCATATCCAGTGATTTTTGGCCTATTCCAAATCTTTTAATGGCCATGGTGAGATCATGAACTTGTGCTTTAAGTGATGAATTTTCTTTCACAAGCATGACACACCTATTTTCAAAAAAATTTGTTTATTATTTTTAATTTGCAAAAGAGAGGCTTCTAATTTCCTTTCTAATTCCCCCTTCTCTTTTGTAAGAGTTTTGGCATGGGAGAGGGATTTAGAAAGAGAATCTTCAATATCTTTCGCCATTTTAATGGAGTGATCACACTCTTGGCAAGAAACCTTTCTTTTTTTCTAAAACAATTAATTTTTGGAAAGCATTTGATTTTCTTTAATTAAAGATTCATTTTCACGATTCAATAAAATGTTATCTTTCATAATTTTATCAAAAGCTTTGCAAGTTTCAAGAAATTCATTAAAAAGTTCATCATAAGTAGGAGGAGTTACCTCAGTGTCGCTAAGAACACTGCTATCATCATCGTCATTTCCATGTCCCATGAGGCACATGTTTGCTTCCTCATCTTCGCTTGATGAAGACCCGCTTGATTCTTCGGAGGAGGAGGAGTCATCCCATGTTTTAGCTTTTAGCACCTTCCACTTTTCCTTCCCTTTATCTTTTTCTCCTTAAAAAACTTTGGGCACTGGCTCCAAATATGCCTGTTCTTCCTAAAATGTTAGCATTCCGGTGGAGGTCTTTCTTCTTCATCGTCGCTCTCCATTTCCTTCTTTGAAGATGACCCTTTCCATCTTCCATCCTTTTGGAGATATTTTCGGAAGGTGTTTCTCCTTTCCGGATTTCTCATGAACTTTCGGAAGTTCATTACCAAGAGACTTTTTTCATCTTCATCCTCATCCTCTTGGCACTCTTTCTTTGATTTTAGTGCCAACGCCTTCTTCTTTGGCTCCTTATTGTATTTATCATATTTGATCTTGAGTTCTACCTCATGGGTTTTGAGATTCCCAATGAGGCTCCCAACCTGGAGCATTCATAGATTGTGCGACTCTGAGATAGTCGTCACCTTCGGATTGAATTTTGGAGGGAGATATCGAAGAATCTTTCGGACCAAGTCGCCGTTGGAGAAGGTCTTTCCAAGAGCTTTGGAGGCATTGATGATCTTGGTGAAGCGTGTGTACATTGCATCAATATCTTCGCTTTCATCCATCCAAAACTTTTCATATTCTGACTCTAGTTGAAAATGTTTTGAATCTTTAACCTACGATGTACCTTCATGAGTAATTTCCAAATGATTCCAAATTTCATATGCAGTAGTACATGCGGAAATTCTATTAAATTCATTTCTATCTAACGCACAAAATAAAGTATTCTTAGCCTTGGCATTATTTTTGCATTTAAGTTTATCCCTATCATCACATTTATCATTTGGTTATTCTAATGTTATCTCTACAACTACAATTGTAGGAGGAGAGTATTCCTCTTCTACCATATTCCATACATCAATATCTAGGGTCATAAGAAAACATCGCAACCTATTTTTCCAATAATTATAATCTGACCCTGTAAATAGTGGAGGTTTACTAATTCTCTGACCCTCGGAAAAAGCGAGATCATAAGATACTATTATTCTTGGTTTTTACACTAATTTGGAACAACCTATCTCTACTACCACTTGTTGGATCGATAGGCACCCTTAGAGGGGGGTGAATAAGGGAATAAAAATCTTTTTATAAGTGTAAGCAATTTACTAAATTGTTTTTTAATAAATGAGAGTGAAATAACAATTTAGCTGGAAATAATTTGCAATATAGGAATTCACGCCAAATGAAAGAAATCAAGTAAACATAAATAGATACATGATTGTATTATATAAAAAAAGGTGTTTACATAAAATTGATTTCAATATCGCTAGAAATTGGAGGCGTACAAATGTAAATAACTCTTAGGAAAGTTCATTCCACTAAAAAAGTTGCTCTCAGGAAAGTTCATTCCCTACCATTACCCTTTGTTGGCAAATAAAAAAAAATGTAAAAAGAAGATCATATGTCATGAGAATAAGAGGATAAAATTCATTATCCCCTGAACATATCCGCCCAAAATCATTTAAAAGATTATATGTCATGATGTAAGAGCATAAAATTCATAACATCTAAACACATACATTTTGGGTTTTTGATTGAAGAGAATTTTTTTAAAAAGATTATATGGCATGGAAAATAAGAGGATAAAATTCATTATTTTCCTAAACATATACAAATTCGTATTCAAATAAGGTGAGAGTATAAAATTCATCACCTTTATTTTAGTATCTCTTCATTTTGTCATTTCAATAAAACCCATCCCTAGCCAATTTCATTGTTTCTAGTCCTAAACTAAATTATTAAGAGAGCAATAATTTGGTAGGTGTCTTTTCCTCAAGTTTCTTTTATGTTAGAGTGTTTATAATTTCAATATATTCTTGTTTGAAAATTTCTATAATTTCGTTTGCAAAATAGTTATCTTGAGAAGTACTTGGCTAAATATCTTTCTTTTTGTAAATTATCACAATAACTTATGACTTAATCCTTGAATTTCTAGAATTTGCTTTTAACTTACTTCTGGTCTAATATTTTGGTTAATTAGAGATAATATCGATTTCTTATAATTCTTTCCTCATTCTTTTGCTCTGGAATAACAAAAGCTCAAGTATAGGGGTGTTTGATGAGTAGTTGTTATACTCATCCTTTAATATAGTTTTAATATAATTTTAACATGAAATTACATAAATTATATGAATTACATCATGAAAATTACTCCTTTCTCAATTCCATGAACTAACTTAGGTTAATCTTATGTTTTCAGGTTTTCTGGGCATTTTGAGCAAAAAGTGCAAGTACATGACCAAGGTCACGGGCGTGACCAATGGGCATGTAACCTACGAGGTGTTCCAGACATGTTTCCGCCACCCTGGGGTCATTCTATGGAGATTCGCCAATTACACACCCCAGGTCACGGGCGTGACTAAGGGCGTGAACCAGTATCACGGTCGCGACCCGCCACCAGCATCTAGATCAGCCTGCCATGTCAATTAAAATTACATGCCCCAGGTCACAGGCGTGACCAGTGGGCGTGCCATCCAGTACACGGGCGTGACTCATCCCGCGCCACTTCCCGCTGAAGCTTCCTGCCAGTAGCCTGTTTTGAAGATTACATGCCCTAGGTCATGGGCATGGCCTAGTGGCATGACACGCACATAAGCCCGTAATTACTCAGAAGGTGCCCTCTCCGCTGCTGCTTCGATCACACCCCTTACACGACCCTTGATCACGGGCGTGACCAAGGGCGTGTAACATCAAATTTTCAGCTATTTAAAGGGAGCTTCTCCAAATGATCAAAAATGAATTTTGGGAGTTATAGCTTTAGTTTTTGCATTGTTTTCTTATTCTCAAGCTCTTGTTCTCCTCTTTCTTCTTAACTTGTACTTTCATTTCAAAGCTTGTAATTTTCAATTCCTTAGTTGTAACTTCTTTGCAATTCAATAAAATAGTTCTTTTTTTCTCTTATTCTATTCTCTTTTTCATCATGCACTCTTCTATTTTTGTTAATTCCTCCATCTCTATGAGCAGCTAATGTTCTATTAGTACTCGGCCGAGATGATCCAAGGAAAATATAATTTATTCTTTAATTTATAGCTTCTCTTTCTCTTCCTTAGAACACTTAAGATTTATCCTTGAACTTTATTGGATTGAGATTATATTTTCGATATATAATTCTCATTCTTATTTTCGTAGTCTAATAACCGAGAGGTTCTGAATTCGAATCGATCATTTCAAGGATAATGAGAGTTGAATGCACTCCTCGAGAGAGGATGACATAATTCCCCTTGATTGTAGTCAAATCTAATAGAGGGGTTCACTACGATAAAGCGAGTTTTAGGGGTTTTGATTCTAGAGCGAAAGTTTGATTGATCAACCTAAACTCAGTTGAGCGTATCCTTGAGAGAGGTACGTTTATAATTTGGGAACCTCCATGGTCAAGTAATTTCTTTAAGAGAATTAGAAGTTTTATTTCTTATATTTATTTTCCAAGGTGATTCAAGGTTGAGTACTAGTCTTGTAACTCATAGTTGTAAAGTAAGTTATCTCTCTTTCTTGCAACAACCAACCCCAAGTTTTATTTGATAAGATAATAGAGATTTTCCAAAGTAAAAAATATTTAACCGCCCCGAGTCTAATACAACCTTGGTTCTTACAACCTATACTACATTCGATACGGTACACTTGCCGTTATCATTTGCGGATATAGTTTTGCGTATCAGAAACTTGATTTCAAATGATTTGGTCATATAGACCCCAAGTGAGTTTTTATATGGTCAAAGCTTACTGAAATGACTTGGAATGTTGTACAAGGTCTTTTTATATCAGTATGAAGCCATGGAAATTTTATTAGAATTAATCTTTGAGTAAACTTTATACTTCCTTCACAAAGTAGCATTTGAACTTATAACTTGAGAATTAATTCCCTGAATTACTGATGCTGGATTGTTTGAAATTTTGTATATGGTCTTTTTATATCAGTATGAAGCTATGGAAATTTTATATGATTTAATCTCCGAGTAAACTTCATACTTCCTTCACAAAGTAGCATTTGGACTTATAACTTGAGAAATTAATTCCCTGAATTACTGATGATGGATTGTCATGAAATTTTGTATATGGTCTTTTTATATCAGTATGAAGCTATGGAAATTCTATTAGATTTAATCTATGAGGAAACTTCGTACTTCCTTCACAAAGTAGCATTTGGAGTTATAACTTGAGAAATTAATTACCTGAATTACTGATGCTAGATTGTTATCAAATTTTTTACAAGGTCTTTTTATATCAGTATGAAGCTATGGAAATTTTATTAGATTTAATCTCTGAGTAAACTTCATACTTCCTTCACAAAGTAGCATTTGGACTAATAAATTGAGAAATTAATTGCCCGAATTACTGATGCTAGATTGTTTTGAAACTCTGTACAAGGTCATTTTATATCAGTATGAAGCTATGGAAATTTTATTAGATTTAATCTCTGAGTAAACTTCATACTTCCTTCACAAAGTAGCAACTGGACTTATAAATTGAGAAATTAATTTCCTGAATTACTGATGCTGGATTCTCATGAAATTTTGTATATCGTCTTTTTATATCAGTATGATGCTATGGAAATTTTATTAGATTTAATCTTTGAGTAAACTTCATACTTCCTTCACAAAGTAGCATTTGGACTTGTAACTTCATAAATTAATTCCATGAATTATTATTGCTGGATTATCATAGAAATTGTGCATAGACCTTTAGCATTAATTTGAATCACTGGAACAAAAATGTCCTCATACTTAGTTAGTACTCAGATAGTCAACCTTGTAGGACAAGCAGTTTCACTCATAGGAAAATAGGTCTGCGGATAGTAAAAATTGAATTATGCAATTTAGACCACTCCTGACCATCACACACAGAACTATTAACTCCTTGATCATTATGAAGGCATAGAGTAATTAAAGGGTTAACAATTAGTGACATATATTAGAAGAAAGGGGTTGGGGTGCGTTTAGTAAAACCATTAGTTTGGGAATTGACAATGATATGATAGAGATGTGAAGAATGACCCATCAATAAGTATAAGTTTGATTGATGTATGAATTGGGTTGTTAAGTAGGTATTGAGTGTTGAAACACAAAAATGATTGGTCACTAAGAAAGGTAGGGTTCGATGTTCAATTGAACATCAACACTCGTCTATTCGACCAATTTATAATCCACCTTAGGATTTTAGAGAAACTAGAGAGGTAGTGGTATGAACTAATGGGTAGCCACCAATAAGAGTAAATATCCCGAAAAGGGGGATTTGGGCTTCAACCCATTATATTCCTTAATATCGCTGCGAGCCCTTCACCGGGCAACTCTCGGGAAGTTCAGGATTAACCCTAAAACTTTTAAGGTCAACTAAACCATAAGCAAGAGTAGGTTAAGTAGGAGAACTTGATAAGGTAGTTTCCTTCCCAAATATGGGATGGATTTTCATGAGGAAGGATAGGTTAAGTCCTGCGAGCGGTAGGCTTAGTATGTTAGAAGGACAGGCTAAGTCCTGCGGGCGGTAGGCTCAGTATATTAGAAGGACAGGTTAAGTCCTGCGAGCGGTAGGTTCGGTATATTAGAAGGACAAGTTAAGTCCTGTGAGCGGTAGGCTCGGTATATTAGAAGAACGGGTTAAGTTCTGCGAGCGGTAGACTCGATATATTAGAAGGACATGTTAAGTCCTATGAGCCAAAGGCTCGGTATCATAAGGAAGGACTGATAAAGTTCTCCGAGTTGAGGGCTCAGTGTTTCACTTAGAGGCATTGTGGCATATATTAGTATGTGTATACCCAGTGTTTTCTTAAGGGCATACATAAGGGTCTAGGCCAAATGTAGTTCCTATATAAGCCTAGGAGTGGAGGAGTCGATCCACTGCCCCTGTTTTCCTCAATGGGGTGTACCTGAGCGGAGACTCAAAAAGGGATTATAGAGGTGGTGCTTACCAGATAGTATGCGGATACCCCGTGTGTTCTTAGGGGCGTACGTAAGGTCTAGGCTGGGAGATGTGTGACTTAAGCCTTGAAATGGACAAGCCCAATCCACTGCCCTGTTTGCCTCAACTGGGTACCTGAGGTGACACACTCAAATAGAGGGAACTAACTAAAGGTCTGTACGTATAGAGTCGGGTGGGTGAGTTGCATCATTGCATTGCACAACATAGCATAACATCCTTGCATTAATAAAGACATCATTGTATAAATTACTATGGGCTCTTTTATACGATAAGTTTAACTTAGAGCCAGATCCCTTAGCTTATGTGCTTTGTGTGTACGCATATAAGTTAAGGTTACTTTTATAACTTCTCTTTTTTACATGATGTTGCTCCCTTTTATATACTCAAGATATGGTTGCCATGGTTGATGTTTTCTTATACTGTTATTAGAACTGCGTGAACTGTTGAAGTATACTCATGCCATACTTTAGTACATATAGTTTTACTTCTGAAAATGTCTAGAGGAAAGGAGCTTTGTGCATATATATATATACTTGTTAGCTAGATTCATGTCACCTGTTTGGTTTTCTTTTACCCTTATTTTCATCAGCTTCCTCCTCCCGCCCGGTGGCTAGGAGTCGCGGGTGGAGACGGTGAGGAACATGCTGAGTCTTATAGACTCACGACCAGTTTTGGCATAACAAATAGGAGCACCATGGGTAGAAGACCCTCAACAGGTGGGAGGTACAGGACACGGTGTCTAGACCTGGACTCGGTCTCTCGGCAGCTGCGGAGAGAGCACCGGTGAGCGACCCTCCTTCGATACCTACTCTACACATCTACTGGGTCAGAGGAGGGAGTTATACATTCTTAAGGGCATCGCCCCGTCTTAGTGTCTGCAGTGTTTTATTATTGCCAAGAGATAGGCAAAGAAAAATATAATGTATCGGGTTTAAGCCCTGCCTATTTTCTAGCAATCACATTCAGTACTTTGATTTATTCTATCTCATGTGGACAAGTATTTAAACATTTAAATATTATGTGATTGTGGTGGACATGTATCTCTCATTTATTCTTATTATGTGTGGTTGGCCTGGATGGATTATTAGCCAGCAGGATCAACATATTGTGGTGGAGTCCTCCCCGAGTGGAGGGAGCACCGTAAGGCGGCGGTTCTAGGCGGTAAGACCCGGAATCAAAAGCAAAAAAAGGGGTCTTACATGTAAACCTTATTATTGAAATAAAAATTCATTTCTCAATTTGTATTATTAAATTAATGAAATAAAATCATACTTTTATTTGTCTTATTATCTTGATTTCATTTCAACTCTAAAATATTTGAAAACAATATTTTATTTCAAAGTCTCATAGCAAAATATATTATATGGTTCCTTTGTGTACAATAACTCTAGGAATTCAATTTCTGTGAGCTGTCGCCGGGTAGTAGCTTCTAACACCGGTGGTAGTGGAGAAATATTGAATTCTGAATATTTCTAAAAGTAATCTTCAATATTATCTTTACAGAAATATTAAATTAAAATTTTCTATTAAGTATTCCGAAACTTCTTTTATTAACAACAATAGTTTTATTTTAGATTAAAATTCCAAAATCCCTATTCACCCCCTCTAAGGGCACCTAAAGATCGAACAACCCTTACCGCCAGTGGTAGCTCAACTTCTAGGAAAAAGGCAAATCCAAAAAACAATTCTAAAAAATATTTTAATGGATCCCCATCTTCCATTAAGAGCCCACACAGGAATCTGAAAGTAACATCCACTGCTTATCTTTCATGTGCCAAATGCCATCTATTTGGACACAATTTGGATTCGTGTAGGAAAAAAGGAACTTGCACTATAAAGCAAATCTGGGTACCCAAGGTTTCCACCTATACTATTGGGGGAACCTCTTGGGTATCCAGATCTTTACTTCCCAATTCCTTTTTGGTGTGTTGTCAGACTAAGGATAAAGGAGACATGTGGTATTTGGACTCAGGATACTTCACACACTTGATGAACAATAAAGATAAATTCCTTGGCCTTGTGAAGAAGAAAGGACTGGTGATATTTGGAAATAACGACAAAAGTAGGATCATGGGCATCAACACAATGGGTAATGAATCTTTCTCTATTTCTAACATTTTAATTGTAGAAGATTTTTAAAACATAATATGATTTCAATTAGCCAATTATGTGATAAAGGATTATTATTTTTTAATCTTCTACAAACATTTGCCAAATTATAAATCCAAAAACAAATGATAGTGTACTCACTGCACCTAGAGCTAATAATATTTATATGATTGATTTAAATGAGATATCCCAATCTTCAATAAAATGCTTAATAACTAAAAATGATGAATTAGAACTTTGTCATATGCATCTTGGTCATTCTGGAGCCAAGTTAATTTTTAATTTATCAAAAGATAAATTAATTAGAGGACTACTGCATTGAGTGGTATTTTATCTTCCCTTTGTACACCATGCCCAAAAGGAACGTTTTCAAAATCCTCTTTCAAAAGTAAAAAATGATGATTTAATTATTTTACAAATATATGTAAATGATATTATTTTTGGAGCCACTAATGAAGATTTGTGTAATAATGTAGTTTTAGTGATGCAAAATGAATTTGAAAGGAGCTTAGTAGGAGAACTCACGTATTTTGTAGGATTTCAAATCATACAACATCATGATGAAAATTTCATTTTCCAAACAAAATATGTTCATAACATGCTTAAATGATTTGGATTTGAAAACCTTAAGCAAGATAATACACCAATGTGCACATCACTACAATTAGGAAAAGATGAAGCAGGTATTTCAATTGTTCAAACTTTATATCGAGGAATGGTAGGATCATTATTGTATTTAAGTGCATCTAGACTCGATATTATGTTTATTGTTTGTTTGTGTACTCGATTCCAAGCAAATCCAAACGAATCACATTCAAAGACGATTAAATGAATATTTAGATATTAGTATCCACATAATGATTCTTTTATTTTACACAGCTTTTTTGATTTAGATTATGTTGGGTGTTCCTTAGATCGTAAAAACACTAGTGGCATGTTTCATTTCATAGGGTAATCACTTCTATCATGGTCGTGTAGGAAACCAAATTTTGTTGTCATCTCGACCACTAAGGCCGAATATATTGCACTAGGTAGTTATTGTGCATATGATTTATGAATGACTCAAACACTAGAATATTTTAGAGTCCATCTAAACAACTTCTGTATGAAAATTAATCATGTCTTTCTTTGTTTTATCAAATTGATTTCATATCCTATTCTCTAAAATGTTTTGAGTACTATTTTTATTTAAAGTTTTTCTAATAAATTTTAAATTTCATAAAACCCTTATCCACCCCCCCCCCCCCCCCCCCCCCCCCTCTAAGGGCACCAGTAGATCCAATAGCTAGGTGGTAAACTCCTACAGCAATGGTAAAAACTCTTGCTCCATTTCCAACTCGTATGTCTACCACGCCCTTAGCCAACATTCTTCTCCTTCTCAGCTCCTACACACTAATACAAATATGAGAACCACATCTGGTATCCAATACCCAAGAAGAAGGAGATGAACAATTGACTTTTATAACAAATATCCCTGAAGTGGAAGTCACGCTTCCCTTCTTATTTTGCAGATCCTCAATGTAAAGAGGATAATTCATCCTCCAATGCCCTGCCTTCCCACCTTGGTGGTAATTCCCTTCTTTGGCCAGTCCTTTACATTTTAGTGTTGAAGACTTAGGATCAAGATATGACTTTGATCTTATCTTAGTCTTCTTGAATCTCATGGCCTTGCCCTAATCTTAATGCACCATCAATATGTGGCTAGTAAGCTTGACAATCATTATATTATTTTCAGAATTTCTCAGCATACCTAAAAGCTCGGGCAGTTTTTTTCATTTTTAATCATGTTGTAATTCAAATCAAACTACTTATAACTACCCATTGGGGTTCAGCAATGCCCCCAATGGTGGAAGATACAACACGAGGTGTTGTGACCCACACTAGTCGAACAGATGGGCATGTCCCCTGGGCCTAACTAACCACCCCTTAGATCCTGCCTAGGGTACTCATCTTCATAAAGGAGAGGTAGCTCCCTCCTCATCAGTCTTGTCTTTTGGGAGAGTTGGCAGTGCCATGTCTCTACAAGTGGTATCAGAGGAGGTCATAGGTTTGAAACCCTGGGGTCATTTCTGGGGGGATTGTTTGTAAGACCCCCCCTGCTAGTTTTCCAGTTCTTATGCCCAGAACCACCGCCTTCAGGTGACTCCAACACAAGGGGAGGTCATCACCACAAGACGTCGATTCTGCCGGTAGTTCAACATTCACATGCCAACCATTCATCACAGAGTAATTATAAGTAATTTTAAATATAAACCAGTCCACATCACATCATATCATGTTGTTTATTGGGTGTCAACTTATCACCTAGAGGGGGGCGGGCGAATAAGTTTTACAAATTATTTTATCCCCTTTAGGTGTACTTGATTTCTGATTAATTGATCTATAAATTATAAAGCACAACACCAAAAAGTACATAGTGATCTATAGAGGTTCCTCAAGACCGGGTGTCTTGAGTAGTCCTCTTTCCCTCTGCGCCTACCTAGCAGTGTGCTAGGCTCGACAAACTCCGCCAAATATTCAGGCCCACAAGCCTTACAACACAGACCCGCAAGTCCTACAGCCTAGTCCCTCAAGCCCATACTTCACCTGAGCCCGCAAGCTCGACACTCAGGCCCTCAAGCCCTACACAACACAGACCCGCAAGTCCTGTGCCTACAGCCTAGGCCCGCAAGACCATACTGCACCCAAGCCCTCAAGCTCGACAATATCGGACCCGCAAGTCCACTGCCTTGGCCCTCAAACCTCATAGCTCTCCAACCCTCAAGCTAGACAAACTCAGACCCGCAAGTCCACTGCCCTGGCACTCAAGATTCACAGCTCTCCAGCCCTCAAGCTAGACAAAATCGGACTCGCAAGTCCACTGCCCTGGCCCTCAAGCCTCACAGCTCTCCAGCCCTCAAGCTAGATACTAAGGCCCTCAAGCCTTACAACAATAAAAGGTTTACAGTAACGAACATTGTTTCTTCTGCCTGATGAAGATCGGCAACTTAGTCTGATGGAGATCGGCTTCTTGAGGTTGAAGAAGATGTTTCTGATTCAGATCATGAAAGCGCAGTTCTTCTTCAATCTCTTCTCTTAGCCTGATGAGGAATGGCTTCTTATCAGTCGATCAGATGACTGATTCTTCTGAGAACGCTTGATTCTTGTTCTCTACTTGTTCTTCTTCTTCTCTGCAGAATGTACTGTTGTATTGAGAAGCAACGGCGGGATTCTTTTTTGTTCTTGTCTCCCTTTCAAAGATTACATTTTCTAGGGTATCACTGTTCCCTTTTATAGAACGGAAGAGCCGCTTAATGGTCACATATAATGTTGTTTACTGTCAGATGCCCATTCCTTAAGAGCACGTGCTGATTGGACAATCAGGCGGCGGCATTAAATGCTGACAGTGCATCCGCAACATTTGAATTCCGTCTCGACGATATTTCCATTATTATGACGATATGAATAATATCTCGATGACAGGACTTTATCGATGCCTTAGACCTTGGTGGATCTTCAAGTCATCTAGATTCTGCCTCTGATGCTGGTATCTCGATGATACGAGATATCCCAGCGTTTCTGTATATACGACGATATGCAATCTCTGACCGTGTCGTCGTGATCTTCTTTCTTGCAGACTATTGTCGTAATAACTTTGTTCTTTCGACGACATGAGCGATATCATGTCGACAGACTATGCTTTAGCAATTGCTTGTCTTCAGCTGTCTTTCTTCAGTCTTCTCGGCATCATGCCTTCTTTACGACGATGTCTGTTCATCTCGATGACAAGGCTACTTTGTTGATGTCGATGATACTGCATCTTCTTGACGATATTCCTTCCTTTGATATCTTCATGTCTTCTCTGCATTCGACGATCTTCATTCTACGTTCGACGAACAACATTCTGTGTTCGACGAACTTCATTCTTCTGTCCCATCTTCGCGTTCGACGAACTTCATTCTTTGTTCGACGAACTTCATTCTGCGTTCGACGAACTGCATCTTCTTTGTTCGACGAACTTCATTCTTCGTTCAACAAACTTTATTCTTCTGTGCTTTGCCCATCATCTCAACGATGTGCCTATACTTGTCGACGACATCTCCTATTCTTCCTGAGATTATGAGCTAGAGAAGTGATCAAATACAAAGTGAAGTTTTCTTGACTTGGTGACTTCTTCAAATTAAGAATCATGCGGACAAGATTCCCAACATATCATACATACAACCAAGGTCCATAGATGAGATAAAACAAATAAGTGCGCAATAGAGTAATTAGATAAATAAGGGCTTATGCCTTGTACATCAAATGCCTCACTAAAAGTCTCTCGCGAAAGTAAGCTAATCTACTGGTGTGGAAAAGGATGAAATATAATATTAGGAAGATAATATCTAGTCACACTCACTAGGGATGCTCCAGATACTGTGGAAACTCTGAGTCCTGTTTGGGCCACTACATCATGCTCTGTCCTCTAGATGTGCTGGTTCTACTGCTCCTGGTTCTCCTGTTATTATGCCACATCCGGTAGTTAGTTAAAAAGACTAAGTGATTTTCTCACCCCTCCCCCAGGGACTCCTAAACACCGGGCGCGAAGAAGGAAAGAGGGGATCAACAAGTCGGAAGAATCAAAAGCAAATGACTGTGCTCTCTCTCATATAGTATTACACAAATAACATAAGGTCTAGCTATTAAGATATCTACTTGCATTTATAAGAAAATACTATCAATTCTACTATGTAGAGCTGGAAGTAAGAGCAATAATGAGAGCAGTAATATAAGTAAAAGAAGAGCGGCTAACTACCATCACAAAAATGTAACCTTAACTTATAAGGAAAGCTCATACAAACTTATAAGTTAAGGGGTCATTTTGCATAGACCCGTCATAGACAGGAGCCCATACTAGATTATACGATGGGGGTTGAAGAAGTACGTTATGATGCATGTAATATGTGGTGCAACGCAATGTTAATGTTATTATCTCACACACAAGTAACTCACACACACGACTCTGCATGTACAGACATTTAGTTCCCACTTTTTGGAGGTAGCTAACCTCTCGGGCACCTCCCATCATGGTCAAACTATGGCAGAAGAGCGGGCATCTCCTCACCTAGGTGGGTATGACACACTACCTGTTGGAACCTTAGTTTTGGATTTGAGTCGTGATACTTATTTATAAATATTCTGTGATCGACGAAATTCCATTAAGACAAGAGACAAGAGAAAATTAAACATGTTCTCTGGGTTAGACGAATGGCTATCTGCGTTCGACGAACGGTGCTCTGTGGTTGACGAATGATATTCATTCTGCGCTCGACGAAGAACAGGTATCTCAGCGGTCGACGATCCCGTCTCAGCGCTTGACAAAATCCAGTCGTCTCAGCGGTCGACAAAAAGCTGCGTTCGACGATCTCAAGTCTGCGTTCTATGAATATTCAGCAGAATCTCAGAATGACGAATTAAATAATCAGATCGATGAACTTGAAGCTGAGCTCGACGAAATTATCATCAGCAATTATATTACTCCTTTCTCAGCTCGTCTAATATTCTCAACAATATTCTTGATTAATTTCTATTTTATATATTGCTAATTATTGCTGCCCGTCTTCTTTATGAATTAATATTATAGCCATTGCAGACATTAAATATTATAGCCGTTGGCACAAGCATTAAATGTTATAGCTGTTGCAGAAAAGCCAAAGGCGGCAATTTATCTTCTCGAGGAATCTAGGAAATAAAAGAGACATTATCTCTTTCCTCTCTTGTCGGACAAGAATTCAAATCAGCCTAAAAGCCATCTCCAAATTACATATACCGAGAGAAGAGGAGAGAACATATACAAGAGAAGTATTATACAGATACAGTACAGGAAAGCAAAAAGAAGAAGCAGATCTACAAAGTTCTTAATAAGAACAACATATATTATTTATCTTCTTTTTGCTAACTCTTCTCTGCAGATCATCTTTACCCTGAGACACCAATCAAGATCATTTGCTCAGGGATCTTAACTGCAGAAGAAGAAGAAGAGTTATTACATCTAAAAGAAGAATCCTCCACAAGCTGTCATCAATTTCAATCAGACGAGGGGAGCTCTTCAACATCATCAAGATCCATTCTCAACAGCACCATCTGGATCTCTAGAGTCTTCTCAAGCAAAGAGAAGAACATCATATTATTTTCTCTTTCCATCTTGTACAGGGTTATAACTCCCTTCAAAAGTTACAGCCATTCGT
This sequence comes from Dactylorhiza incarnata, assembly GCA_033032865.1. Taxonomy (NCBI): domain Eukaryota; kingdom Viridiplantae; phylum Streptophyta; class Magnoliopsida; order Asparagales; family Orchidaceae; genus Dactylorhiza; species Dactylorhiza incarnata. Next base: position 14,371,147 of record JAWHQI010000015.1, read on the forward strand.
GGCAGGGCACCTGATCAAAAACCTATAGTTGGGTTAGAGCACCTGATCAAAAGCTCACTTGGTGTCTGGACACCTGATCAAAACTCCCTTGGTGGCAGGGCACCTAATCAACAACCTATAGTGGATTCCTACCAAGTGTGGTAGAAGAGTAGATGTACCCAGGTTGATTGGGGAACTACTATATTTCTTTGTGTCGTCTGTGATGCTTGTCTATTTTCTGTGATGTGCTGATATCTGTGATTTCTTTATTTAGTTTTTATTACTCACTCAGCACAACACATATTTCTTTATATCACTATTTTAAAATAACCCAAAAGAGTTTTTAATTTAAGAACTAAACTCACTTTCACTACCAGACCTAGGCCCTAATGTACACTATGGTACCTGTCCTCGGTACTCTTGAGCTCCTGCGTACTCTTGCTGGATCCATAGGGACCAGACCTTATATTGGCTAAGTGTAGGGTTTTTAGGTAAGGAGACCTTTTGGTCGGGTAGTAAAACAACCTGGCCCTATGAACACCTACGACTTGCTGAGTCATCATACTTTTGTCGGTGTGTCGACTAGGCTAGTACCGAAGGCCCACCACATTCTATGCGCATGAAATTATGTTCCACCTCTATTATCCGAGCTTCAAGCTCCCAGGACCAACCCGTCATCTATAACTACCGAGCCTACAGCTCCAAGGACCGACTTGTCCATTTCACTCCATAAACTACCATTCACCTAAGATGTGTGTGTATATAGATTTCATTCACCTTTCCTAAACAATCTTACCTTTTCTACTCTTTTGTTAAACTTAGATGTTCTGTGTGAATATTGGACTTACTGAGGTCTACTCGGTGAAGGGCTCGCAGTGGTACTAGGGTGTATGATGGGGTGATATCCCAAACCTCCCTTTCTCAATACATTTATTATTATTAGTGGCTACCCATACCTTTCACAATCTCTCTGATTGCTTTAGAGCCCTAAGGTGAATTGTAGATAATTAGAAGAACGTTAATCTTCAATTGAACCTCCATGTTGTCCCTTATATGTTGAATGACTAACATGGAACATTATTGTTGGTAACTCATATCATCTCATCCCTCTTATATGTTTATCAAATTCTACATCGAGCATTTTACTAACCGCACCCCAATCCTAATTTGAGAATTAATCCAAGACGATATGACATACCAATCATCCTATGTTGTACATGATAGTTCCAAGGTTGTTGGGTCTATGTATGATGATCAAAAGGAGTCCAAATCATTAAATGCAGTTTTGTTATCCGTAGACCAACTTTGATTCTAGGTCTAATCTAAGGCCCTCATGATGTGTATATAAACATCATGTTCAAAGGACTTCAAATTTATTCCTGAAATTTTACATGTCACAAAATTTCATCTTAATCAATGTTGTTCATTTTTCCATAATATGGCCTAATTATTTAACCTTCCATAACTATTTATTGACTTCCAAATTCAACAAGAGATATGGTTTTCTTTTGGTTATCTTTGCTACAAAATTTTTCAGAGGTTCACCTAGGTCAAATATCAACATTTCCTGAATTTGGTAGTTTTTCTAATTTATCTACTCCCAATAATAAATAATACGAATATTGAGGCTTAAACAATATTTACAAAGGATCACCATATCTTAACCAACTAAAAATTACAGAAAAATCCCTAGGGCTTATGAATGATCCAAAATGAACTCTTACTAAATTTCATAATTTTCCAGATAGGAATATTCACATAACCAAAATTTTCTAAACATAGCCAAAACCTCATTATCAAAAGATCACCATTTTTATCCAATTAAATATTACAGGAAAATCCCCGGGCTTATAAATGATCCAAAAAGAACTCCTACTAAATTTCATAATTTTCCAGACATGAATAATCACATAATCAAATTTTACTAAATGTAGCCATAAACACATTATTATTAATATAAATTATTTCAGTCATCAAATAAATACCAAAAAATTCTTCATTGGATATAAATGGTCAATATATATATATATATTCTAACAGAGGTTCAAAAATTTCTAACATTTATTTCCACTAGTAATAATTAATTATTCAAAATCATGAATATTCCACATAATGAAGGAACTACTGATTAACATTATCCAAAAATTGAAATAAAAAACCCAGAGGTCCATTATTAAAAGGTATACTAACAATTTTTCATATTTTCACAAGGCATTTTGTCACACTTATTTTATTTGTAACCCATAGGGACAAATTAAATTAATGACATTTAGGGGGAAAATTGAACTCTAAAAAATCCAGAAATATTTCGTGGAATGTAAATTGACCTAAGTGTCCAAGTGCCAGAGTTTGGTAACTTTCCTAATCATTTTGGTCTCAAATGTTTCATTAAAGTGTAAGTGAGACTACCTAATTTAAATGTAAAATATATGGAAAATTATTTCCAAATCCTTCCAAACTCTCAGAGGTGATTCACTTCACCATTTCACATGCATGTACTATTTTCCACAACCATACTTCAAGGGATTCAAGGAGAATCAAAAATCATGTAGAAAGTGCTAAATGCACGATGAGTCTGATATTTACACTGTTTGTGGACTCATCCAAGCCAGTTTTCACTTGTGTGCACTACACTTTCAAGACATAATCGCTTGTATTTCACTCATTTTGCTTTCACGCTTTGTGTACTCTTTAGGCACATTTGGGTGTGCAATTGCACTCCATGTTGTTGGGGGAAAGCACATGGTGCTCCCCAAGGGTATTCCCAGATGTGTAATAGTTATTTGTATTATTGTGCGGGTGGGTGGATCATCCATTTCGCCTAGATTTCATGTCTGCATGAATCACACGGTCGTGTGTTTCCTTGACCCATGATCGCTCCGACCATGCACACTCATTTGCAGCTCAGAATGTTGTTCTTTCCTCGCTCGTGTAGTTTGTTTGTGCACGGACAGTTTGCCCGTACGTGAGTAAAATTGCACGAGCCCCTCTTGTTGTCCAAATTTGTATAATTCTTATTGCTCGTACGTTTGCTTCACGCACGGTTAGACTCAACCGTGTGCGAAGGAAACACACGATCTCTTGTTGTTAGTAGAATTCCGAGCTGTCTGGATTTGCCCATACATTTTTCGCACATGGTCGGTTTTGAACGTGCGTGAGTAAAATTGCACGGACACTCTGCTTCATCTTCCTGGGCTACCTGTGTGTTTAATAATGCACGGTCCACACACGGTCCATGCACAGTCCTGCGTTTGACCATGCGTGACCATTTTTTCACTGTTTACTATTTAAAGCCAGGAATTTTGCACTATTCCAGGATCGACATCGAGCCCGCCATTTTCACACAAGTTCCGCCCTTTTTTGTTGCTCCCCCACCATCCACTCTTAGGAGAAACTGCGAACACCTTTTCCTTCAAAATCAAGATCTAGAGCTTTCTCCTTGACCTCCTCCATCATTCGTGAGCTCAAGAGCTCCATCTCAAGATTATTTCTGCTACATTTAAGGATCCTCTGGTGAGAGCTAGCTTGAGCTCTTATCCAATGAAGATTGGTAATGTGGAGGAAGGTGACTGCTCCTCTAAACCCTAGACGTCAATTGGAGACTGATCTCGGACGAGGCGTGACAACCTTATGATTCTGGCCGTGAACCTTCAGCGTGTCTTCGAGCTTGGGTTTGCCCTTTCCTCCCTTATATTGCTAAGATTGTTTCTTTTGGATGTGTATTTATTGAAAAATCATGCTCATAAACCTTTTTTAATGTTAATATAGATTTCATATTTGTGAAATCCTTTGTGTTTTATGTGAGTTGAGGAGCACCCCATTCCACCTTTCATTCCTCCATTACATTGTGTGCAGCACTAGCAATTGCTAGTTGCGTGCTTATTGACGAGGTGCTCACGACCACCACTCCGCCGATTACGAATCATCCATCTGCAAGCCTTCTTGTTCATTTGCAAGCCAACTCATCCACCTACCAAGCGAAGCGGTGCTGTCGACCCACATTTGTTAATTTAGTTTTCTTTGATATTTTCTCTCGCAACCAACCAACCCCCCCCCCCTTTTACTTTTTAGAAATCTTTATAATTAGTTTCCTAACGATAAAATCACACACCATAACCTGCATTACTTGAGATCGATACTGGGGTATTTACTCTCCCATTATATATTACTTGAATGATCGGTACACTGCCGGGATGTGCTGCAATCTTGCTCCCACCTATTGTGGTGTAAAAGGTTAGCGCATCTAGTTTCCGGCGTCGTTGTCGGAGAGTGCAAGCGTTGTGTGAGTTTTTCTTTCAGGAAGCTTTTATAAAGATTTTTGTTTTTTTGATGTTTGTTGTTGTGTATGTTTATACAGAGGCAGGGCCCTGGTGATCTAGTAGAATACGGCCCAAAGATAGAGAGGACGATGTGTACGCGCTGCCGTGCTTCTTCCACCATGGATGTTAATAAAAATAATTGGGTTAACCCTGGGGGTGATCCTGTGCCTTATCATTGGTCAGGCTGGGGATGAAAATGAGGTGGCCCGACCAAGAACGAGAACCATGCGTATTTACACCACTCCTACTGTTAGGAGTGTGTATCCTGGTTTTGGACAGGCTATCACAAACAACCAGTTTGATATCAAGATGGCAATCCTGAATATCATCCGCAACAATGCCCAGTTCTCCGGGGTTGGAAAGTGAAGATCCCCACCTTCACTTGGCAGAATTTTCTGAAATATGCGGAACATTACGGTATGCCAGCATAAGTGACGACACAGTGATGTTAAGGTCATTCCCATTCTCTCTTTGAGAAAAAGCGAAGGCGTGGCTCCATACAATCCAACCAGGCACAGCTACCACATGGGAGGTGCTATCATCCAAATTCCTTGCAAAGTTCCATCCAATGGACAAAATTATAAACATGAGGTGAGAGATTGCAACCTTCCGAGAACATGATCAAAAGACCCTTGTGGAAGCTTGAGAAAGGTTTATAGAACTCCTCCAAAAATGCCCTCATCATGAGTCACAACCTTAGAACTTGGTGGTGTATTTTTACTTTGCGATAGAGCCCAACTATAGAGCCATGATCGATGATGCTGCTAGAGGAACTTTATTGAACCACACCCCTGACGATGCATTATGGATCCTGCAGGACACCACTATGCATAGCTCATTCTAGACTACAGGACGAAACACTCCAAGGAACACAAGAGGAATGTTTGAAGTGAGCTCTTCAGGAGTACCAGCTGAGGCAGCAACATCACCATATGAGAATATAGCCTAGCTGAAAAGGGCTGCCTCTTCTGCTGCTCCGGTGATGGCTATAGCATGTCAAGAGTGTGGGAATCTTGGGCACCATGCCTATGAGTGCCCATCTGGTGAGTTAGCTTCTTATTTTTCTAATTTAAATGTTGAGGAGACTGTGAATTTTGTTAATAATCAAAATTGTACGATGCCTTTTCAAACACGTACAACCCGGGTGTGAGGAAGCACCCAAACTTTTCGTGGAACCAAAATGTTACAGGACAATGATTGAAACCGGGCCAACATCAATATGATGCTCAAGCTTCCAAAATTCAACCAAGGCCGCCTCATCTGGGTTATACTCAAGGTGCCCCTGCTCAAAGGAAAAGTGTGTTAGAAGAGATGATGGGAAAATTTGTTGATGTGGCCCAATCCAACATGGCCAACCAAACTGCCTCGATGAGAAACCTAGAGATGCTATTGGACCAATTAGCTCAAGTGCTCTTCGAGCGAGCTCAAGGTGCTCTCCCCAGCACGACGGAAAAGAATCCTCGGGAGAAGGGAAAGAGCCTAGTCAAGTCGGATGGTTGTCATGGGGGCAATTTGAAAGTGAAGTGCGTGATCAATAATGTTGAAACCCCCACTCTATGAGACATTAGATCATCGCGCAACGTTCTTGCATTGCAAGAAGTTGAAAAACTAAATCTCAAAATCAATGTTGATGATCGGACATCTCTTGTCCTCTCATATGGAATGGTGGTGTAAATGGAAGGAGAGATCACGGAGGTCAAGGTTATTTTAGATGGAACATCTGTCGTCGCAAACTTTCAAGTTTTGGGCCCCATGGAAAATAATTCCATGCCTATTTTGGGTGTACCATTCTTGAAGGAGAGTGGAGCCACTCTTCACATTGCAAATGTTTATGTCACTTTGCCACCCAAAGTGACCACCACACTCTTCCATCTACAATAACCAATGATCTCAGTTTTTTACCTGTCATTTCTGATGAATTTGTTAGTGAGTTAGAATGTAGATCCGACGATCGTGAGTTGACTGTGAGTGTGGAGAAATGAGGAGTTAATGAAGATGTTGAGTCAGAAGAAGGAGGAGCTGAGATGGTAAAGAAGGATACGCTGGATGAAGAGAATGGAAAGAACGAAGGCGGCGAGGCCGCGAAGTTGGAAGTGACCGCGACTAACTTAGCCGAGAATTTCATAAACAATTCTGTTAAACCTGAATCAGTTTGTAAACAATTTAAACAGGTTTGATAGGCGGATCTGTCACCCGTAGTGGGTGAAGAAATGAAGCCCCTGGCTGCTCCTAGACTGATAGACAATGACTTTGATCGAGTAAATTGTGCTCGATGGCGCTCTCCCACGGTGGAGAAAATCAAAAAGGAAAGAATTTGGCATTTCGCCGCACTTCGGCGCATGAAGGAAGAGGTTAGGGGAAAGGGAAAGACATCTCCTTTGAGCCCTACAGCCTTCACCTCCTTCCCATATCGTGTGGCTGGGGAGAACCACTACATGTCAGTGTATATCTGATTCGTGACAAGGTCTTCGGGCTTTTGGTGCTGCTGTTTTGGTTTATGTTTTTTAATATCTTTTTAGCTGAACTTTTACTGGATGTTTTCTTGTGGTAATTTAGTAGAGAATTGCAAGAACTCTCTGATATTTCAATGTTAATACAAGTATTTGGTCCACTTTAAGGATGGTAAATAAAAGGGCTTATGGGAGACAACCCAATGATGCGTTCCAAATTTTTGTGCCCTATAGTATTTTCTTATTATTTCTGCTGGTGGAAAGCAATTCTTGTAGGTATGGCGAACTCCGGTGGCGAATTTGGAGCTAATTCTCAGTTTAACGCCTATCTTCTGGTATGCTCATTTCCTTGATGCACAATTGCTTTGACTGTGTGCACTCATCTACGGCTCAGAATGGTGTTATGTCCCCGCACGTGCGATTTGTTCGCGCATGGGCAGTTTGCCTATGCATGAGTAAAATCACATGAGCCCCTCTTGTTGTCCAAATTTGTATAATTCTTAGTGCCCGTGCATTTGCTTAACGCACAGTTGGACTCAACCGTGTGCAAAGGAAATGCACGATCTCCTGTTGTTAGCGGAATTTCGAGCTGTCTGGATTTGCCCGTACATTTTTCGCGCATGATCGGTTTCAACCGTGCATGAGTAAAATCACACGGACGCTCTGCTTCATCATCCTGGGCTACATGTGTATTTAATAATGCAAGTTCCATGCACGGTCGTGCGTTCGACCGTGTGTGACCATTTTTCTGACTGTTTACTAATTAATTCCATGAATTTCTCCCTATTCCGGGATCGAAACCATGCCCTCCATTTTCACACCAGTTCCGCCCTTTTTTGTCGCTCCACCACCGCCCAATCTTAGGAGAAGCTCTGGACACCATTTCCTTCAAAATCAAGAGCTAGAGCTTCCTCATTGGCCTCCTCCATCATTCATGAGTTCAAGAGCTCCATCTCAAGATAATTTCTGCTGCATTCAAGGATCCTCTAACGAGCTCCAGCTTGAGCTCGTATCCGAAGAAGATGGGTAACGTGGAGTAATGTGACAGCTCCTCTAAACCCCAGACGTAAATTAAAGACCGATCTCGGATGAGGCATGGCAACCCTATGATTTTGGTCGTGATCCTTCAGCAAGTCTTCCGGCTCAGGGGCATGTCACCGCTAATCCTGTAAGCAAGCCATACATGCAATATGTAATCAAATAAATAAAGTGCAACTACACTATGCAGAATGAGGTTTCAAGCACAAGCAATCTTGTAGGTTGAGTATCAAAGTAAAGTGATCCTAGGTATGCACATGATGTTGGTTGGGTTCACCCAGAGGTTTCCACAACCATATAAGCAACTGCATTAGGCTAACATAATATCAATCCACAATCAAGTCCACCCTAAGCAATGTCGAATTAGGTGGGAAAAAGAGCTTTTGTCTGGTCTAGGTAAGCACCTTCCACGACCTCTCCCATGATCACACGGTGTACTAGAGGTTGGCACCTCTCACCGATCTGCACAAAAACGGGTTCGGTTCAGCTTTGCCCATGCTCTTATCACCGTGATCTTACTGCATGATGCGGGTATGGCTTCACCTCGACCCGTAGGGGTTTAACACATTTAAGTGCTACACTAAACGATGACTAAGCACCCAATCCTTCTGAGGGGACTTAGCCTTCGCACCTAACCAATGAAGGAGGTACAAGACCGCTCCACTTCAAATTTTGTGGTGAGTATTTGCATTCAACCACATTCCAAGCATGGGGCTTCCTTTAGGCTCTCCGAAAGGTACCTAAACCTCTAGTCCCGGATTACGATGTCATTTCTCACGAAGTCATTCTCCCGCATGCATTCTAGGCTTAACCTAAATGCACCTCACAATTAGGCATCACTGATACGGACTAATGGCCACGGGTAGGCTTCACACAAAATGCCTAAATCCGTACTTCTACCGGATTTCTACATGCAAATAATGTTAGGGACGGACACAATCTACCCAGAGTTTTGAAGAACTATAGGAAGTCTTACACTTCACTAAGTAGTGAAAGAGACAACCTCAATATGCATAGAAAAAGGATGAAAGGACCAAACACGTCCTAAGACTGTGAGGAAGGATCGTTATCCTTCCCGCTCTCTTCAGTGCCATAAATCTTAAACTTCAATCGGATGGAAAGAACTGCACCGAGCTGCTCTCCATCGATCTTAAAATGTCTTGCGATTCGGAGCTTCGGAGCTCCGTCAATGGCGGAATATGCCTTCTTCTTCTTCCTTAGGCTCTCAGCTTTCACATTTGGAGAGAGAAGATGAAGGTAGAAATAAACCTAAAATTATCTCTCAAGCCTTCTCTAAAGGATCTCGAAGTGATCCTAGCCGTCGAATTCATTTTCAGAAAGATCAGAATCTTTTCAGACTTAGGATTTGACGTCAAGCTCCATCAAAATCAAAACAGGTAAAAAAAGCGCTCTGCATGCATTCGTCGAGACACCAAATTTTGTCGAGTCAAAGGAATTCATCGTCTAAAAGTGCACAGTATGCCTCTGAGAATCCTCTAGAGGGCGGGGGGGGGGGGGGGGGGGGGGGGGGTGAATAGAGATTTAAATCTTTTTATATTCAATCAGTGCAAACAATAAAACTAACTAAGAAATTATGCACTCAAGTGAATTAAGAGAAGGAATCACTCCCTTGATTGAATTTAGTTCTTCCTTCCTTTCTCATTATCTCTCAGGTAGAACCCTACCTTATCCTGCACAAGTAATTTAAACATTAGATGGAACCCAGGTTACCTTGGGCCCTTTGCTTTTACCATTATAGGGTTCAATGAAAGAATATAATGGTCTTTCATGATACCCTTTTGGATGATAAGGAATGAGTTTCTCAAACCTATATTTATTATTCCGATACTTAAAATATGTATAGAATGTATCTAAATATAAGAGATATGCAGAGTGTTTTATTACCCTTAGTTTTGCTTTAGCTTTTTGATTGTTTGGTTTCTCTGAATTACCCTTCCCTTGAGATTTCTTTTCCTTGTTTGAATTTGCTCTAGTTGAGACAGTGGTTTTATTTATTTTATTAATATCTTGATCCTTAGTTAGTGCACTCTTCTCATTGGCTTTATAGTCACTGGGTCTAATAAAACTAACTGGATTTTTCCAGGCAGGTTTCCTAGGGGTTTCTGTGCTAGTGGATGGCTCTGCTCCTAACTCTAGGTAATTAAATCTCATGGAGATATTTTATGTGATGTCTCTGTGCTTTTGACTTCTCTCATTGAGTGAGTCCTCAAAGGCCTTTGCCTTTGTTAGCTCTTCTTTTAGTTTTAGATTTTCTTTTCTAATTTCAATTAATTCTAATTTTTTATTATCAATTTCATTTCTTAAATCTTGATTTCTTAGATATAACTCATCTTGCTTTAGATTGTCTAGTTCTAACCTAACTGTTTCTATTTCTTTTTGTGCATTTAGGAAATCATTTCAAAATTCTTTAAAGCAATTTTTGAAATCATCAGAATTAAAATCAAATTCATCAAACATTGATACCTGTTCTTCTTCATCATCTGAAGACATCCCCAAGGCCATCATGCATGCTGCTTTTTCTTCTGCTTCATCATCACTCTCAGTTGAAGAGGAGCTTAACTCTGCTTTAGAGTCACTCCAGGTTTCTGCAATGAAACCCTTGGATTTATTCTTGGCTTTCCCTTTGAAAGACATCTTTTTCTTCTTCTTTTCATCCTTATTGCTGCTCTTGTCCCTTTGCTCTTGTGGACAATCAGGGGCTATGTGCCTTGGTTTGTTGCATGTGAAGCAGATAATCTCCTTCCTTGGAGTCTTATCATATCTGGGCCTTGAACCCCTTTCTCTTCTCCTTGAGTCTTCAGTCTTGACACATTTTTTGAATCTCCTTTCCAGGATACTAAACATCTCATCTTTAGGAGTGGAGGGCTATCCTTCACTAGCCTTCAAAGCTAGACTCCTGTGAAGAGGAGTTGAGACTATCTCCTTAACCACAATTTCAGCCCTGCTCTTCAACAGCACCTCATATGACTTTAGCTTTCCTAACAAAGCCTTAGTAGAGATTTCTTTATGGCATATGGATTCTCTGATGGCCCAGATCCTTGAATCCCATGAGCTTGGGAAGCACATAAGGATTTTATCATTAATTTCAGTCAAGGAAATCTCCTTGTCCAAGCCTCTGAGCTCATTAATGATAATGTAGAATTTGTCATACATATCAGCAACTATTTCTTCAGCTTTCTTCTGAAAGTTTTCATACTGGGATATGAAAAGGGACTTCTTGTCCTTTCTTTCATCAGCACTTCCTTCCAGCATATTGGTGAGAGAGTCCCAGATTTCTTTTGCTAATTGGTTGTCAGCAACTTTCTGGAAGATGTCATCTGACATTGTTGAAACCAGAATGTTCATAGCCTTGGCATCACATGCCTTCTGTTTTTTCTCTATTTCAGTCCACTCTGCCTTGGGCACAAGTTCCTGAGTTGAAGTCCCACTGGCATCTTTCTTGTCTGGAGTTGGTGCACCTAAAATAATGACATCAAATATCTCTTCATCAATAGAATTCAAATATAATTTTATTCTAGCCTTTCAGAGTGTGAACTTATTCAAGTTACACACTGGAGGTCTTGTTGAGGCATAATGCACTCAAACCAAAACCACAGGCAGAATAAATGAAATAAAGATTGCTGAAAGTAAATGCTGAGAAAGTAAATGGGACAGCAAAGAAAAGCACAGTACAGTCACAAGGAATTTTATAGATGTTCCCCAAAATGTGGGTACTCCTCTCATCTACCACCTGGTAGGAATGCACCACCTGTTCCAGAGTCTTTTGATATGGAGACTCTTAGAACCAAAGATCTTTTGATAGGGAGATCTTGAACCACATAACTTTTGATAAGGCGATCTTGAACCACAGATCTTTTGATAAGGAGATCTTTAACCATAGATCTTTTGATAAGGAGATCTTGAACCACAGATCTTTTGATAAGGAGATCTTGAACCGCTGAATTCTTTGCAAGAGGGACTCTAAAAACTCTTTTACAGTTGAAGAAAAGGTGAAGGAAAGGAGAAAGAAGTAGAGAAATGAATTCTGCTATCAAAATTATGATGAAGCCTTCTGCTTCAGTTTTCTCTTTTCTGGATCTGCTAAAGATGAACCCCTGCTTTTGATATAGATGATTAGTAGAGGTTATGAGCTTCAGATCCTATCAGTTTCTTCTATTCAAATCTGGATGCTATATGATATTTGATGAAGAGCGGCCTTCTATTTTTACTGTGCTGAGAGAGAGCAGTATTTGTTCTTCACTGTCTTCTAGGGTTCAGGAGGAAGAAGAAGAAGGAGAACCCTAATCGATAGAATTTGAAGCATGGTTTGCTATCTCTCCCAAGAGAGTTCCACTCACCCTCAATTATTCCAGCGGAGCTTTACCTTTCGGATGGCTTTATTCCGCAACTACTTCGCTTTAGTGTCTTCGATGCGTATGGGCTAGACTTTCGTCTCTAGCCCACCATCAATCGACACTTTGACAACTGCAATAATAAGTGTAGGCTCTTTCACAGCCTATCTCAATACAGAAATGTGAAATATGTGGTGCAAACTGCTTAACTCCTCAGATAGAGCAAGCCGGTAGGCAGCTTCACCCCATATGTTCCAAGATCTCAAACAATCCAACATACCATGACTCAGCTTTTTTAAGCGTCGGATCCTTGATACTCCCTTGAATGGTTTGATCTTCAGGTACACCCAATCACCAATGGCAAACTCGATGTTCCGGTGATTTACATTGTAGAACTTTGACTGCCTATCTTGGCTAATGAGCAACCGCTCTTGTATTGCCTGAATTAACGTATTCGCTTCAATCACATCTTTATGCTTCAACAACTTCGTGTCACCCATTTCAGCCTAAGCCAATGACATACGACACTTCCTACCATAAAGGGCTTCGAACGGAGCCATCTTAATACTTGACTGGTAGCTTATGTTGTAGGCAAACTCAATCACATAGATATGGTCCTCCCATCTCTTTCTGAAATCCAAAGCGCACATTCAGAGCATGTCTTCCATCGTCCTATTGTTTTTTTCGATATATCCATCCATCTGTGGATGGAAGGTTGTGTTAAACTTTAGATTGGTACCCAATAGTTGGTGGATTAGTTTCAAGTCAATAGATGTGAAATGCCCATCACGATCGCTCGTGATGTTATAGGGAACTCCGTGCAATCGTACTATATTGTCAACATACAGCTTTGCTAGCTTTTCTATGGAATCATCTTTCTGGTTAAGAATAAAGTGCGATAACATGGTTAAATGATCTACGATCACCCAAACGGCATCGTTTCCATGTTGTGATCTCGGCAATCTGTGCACCAAATACATTGAAATATCGTCAAACTTCCAATCCGGAATCGGCAAAGACTTCAGAAACCCACCAGGTCTTTGACATTCAGCCTTCACTAATGCGCAAGTATGACACTTTGCCACATTGAGAGTAATGTCTTTCTTCATTCCTGGACAACGGAAGAGTTTCTTCATATCCATATACATCATTGTGCTCCCAAGGTGAATCAAGTACTTGGTAAAATGAGCCTCGTACATTAACTCTTCCCATAAATTGGCCACTTTTGGGAGGCACAATCTTGCATCTTTCCATTAAAGACCATTATCGAAAGAGAATTCAGCGTCAGACTCATCTACAGTCTCCGCTTTGTAATGCTTTATGCTTCCATCTAGCTCAAAAGCTTGTCTAACTCGGTCGGCAAGGTCGCATTTTACCTCCATCCAGTTCAAGCATGCTGAAGTAGACGCTCTCTTATCGACACAAGTGATCCCCATGGATTCTAGATCACGGATAAGACGCTCATCATGCATCAAAATCCAATTTACTTGCATGGGATCCTGACGACTCAATGCGTCTGCAACTACGTTTCCCTTCCCAGGAGTGTAATGTATGTAAAAGGTGTAGTCCCCAAGGAACTCCATCCATCTCCTCAGTCACATATTCAGCTCATTTTGATCTAACAGGTACTTGAGGCTTTTGTGGTCCGTAAAGATGTCAATCTTCATGTCGTACAAGTAATGCCTCCATAACTTAAGAGCGAATACCAAGGCCGCTAACTCCAAGTCATGGGCCAGGTAATTCCTCTAATGTACCTTCAACTGTTGGGATCCATAGGCAATTACTTGCCCGAATTGCACTATAATGCAACCCAAGCCACTCCCTAAGGCGTCGCTATATATTTCATAACCTTCCGTTTCATATGGCGAGCATAGAATGGGCACCGTAGTCAGACGGCTCTTTAGCTCCTCAAAAGCTCGTGCGCACTCGGGCGACCAAACAAACTTCAGATCTTTCCTAGTCAATTTAGTGAGAGGAAGTGCAATCCTCGAGAAGTTCTCCACGAAACGCCTATAGTAGTCAACAAGTCCTATGAATCTTCAAAATTCCACCACAATTTTCAACACAAAACACTCTCGGATAGCCACTATCTTCGACGGATCGACCACGATTCCTTCACCACTAATGACATGACCTAGGTATGCTACTGATGGTAGCCAAAACCCTTCAGTTTGAGAACTTGGCATATAGTTGACTCCTCCTTAAAGTGCTCAAAAATGCATGCAAATGTTCTGCATGCTCCTCTTCGGACTGAGAATATACCAAAATGTCGACGATGAAGACAATAACAAATTGGTCCAAATATAAATACCGACGCTGCATTGGAAAGACCGAATGACATGACCGTGAACTCGTAGTGCCCAAAGAGGGTACTGAACGCTGTCATTGGAATATTGCATTCCTTTATTCTCAGTTGATAGTAGCCAGACCTCAAATCGAGCTTAGAATACACCATCGACCCAACCAGCTGGTCGAACAAGTCATCGATTCTCCGAATCGGATAACAGTTCTTCTCGGTCAGCTTATTCAGCTCTCTATAATCGATGAATAGATGGAATCTTTCGTCCTTGTTTTTCACAAAGAGGTCTGGTGTAGTCCAAGGGGACGAAATTGGATGTACATAGCCTTGTTCTAGTAGTTCCTATAACTGAACTGTTAACTCTACAAATTCCTTTGCCGTTATTCGGTACGGTGAGCGTGACACAGGTTTGACACCTGGCACTAACTCAATACATAAATCAATATCTCGCCGAGGGGGGGGGGGGGGGGGGGGGGGGGTAGGGAGTTGGTTAGGAAACACGTCAATGAACTCTGCGACTATCGGGACATCACTTATACTGGGCGTAGGCTTCGAAGACTCCAACAACATGAAGAACAACTCCGCACCTTTTCTCACCGCCTTAACCACATGGAAAGCAGACATCAGCGTCTTGCTCGCTCCTCGCATTCCAACAAATGTGGTATCATCTTTGGTGTTCTTTCCTAGAGTAATCTCCTACCGATTGCAATATATGCATGCTCGCTTCTTTGAGAGCCAGTCCATGCTAAAGATTTCGTCAAACTCAGCTAGTGGTAGTAATGATGCTTCGAAGTCAAAATCTTGATTCCCTATCCGCACCTTTACATGACTCAACCAATCCGAGCTCATGCAAGATCCATTGGGTGGCACTACCTCCAATCTATCTTTCACTGGGGTAGACGGTACTCTGATTCGCTCCACAAAGTCCTTAGATAAGAAGAAGTTCGACACTCCAGTATCAAAAAGAGCTCTCGTCGGATAGTTGAAAATTATGATGAAGTCTAATTGCATAACAACAAAAGTATAGTCGCACATGAAGTATAAATCACATCAAGCTGTACAAGATAATTTATAAATCATACCTATGATGACATCATTCTGCCTGATGGCTTCTTGTTGGCCAAGTGAGTAGACTCTCGGCTTGGTCAGAGGTTGCTGGGAAGCCGAAGACATCACAGCTTTGCCTTTCTCCGCATAAGATGGACTCGCCGCAAGAGCATAGTCCACTGCTTGGTTTTCTACCTTCGGAGGACCACTTCGACACACTCGGGCTTTGTGTCCCATCTTTCCATAAGTGAAACACATAATAGGACCCCGTGTTGTAGTTGCTCCAAATACATTAGAGGGAGTTGGTTCTCCGAACCTAGACTTCCTCTTGTTTCTCCTGAACTCAGACTTTGACTGAGAGGTATGCATGTGAAACTCTGGCTTCTTTGTGTTGAGGCCTTTTGCGCGTTGCACTCTCTGCATATCCAATACCAGAGATCTGGCAGTTTGCACCAGAACATGAAAGACAAAAGTCATTGGGCCTACTAAAAGCAGCCTTAACTCATCGCGAAGACCTTCATAGAACTTATTCATCTTTGTCTCCTTGTCTTCCACCAAATCTCTCGCATAGCAACTCTGTCTGGTAAACTCATGCATGTAGTCGTCTACCAAATGGTCACCTTGAGTTAACCGCAAGAACTAATTTTGCAATGCTATGCACTGGGCAAAGGGGATAAACCTCTGGAGGAACAGCTTTGAAAACTCAGCCATCGAGACATCAGTGATATCACTACCGGCCAACTTGTGCGCTTCAAGTTCTTCCCACCAAAGCGATGCCTCTCCATTTAGAAGGAAAGTGGCTAAGGTTTTTGGATCGATAGGCGTCCTTAGAGGGGGTGTGAATAAGGGAATAAAAATCTTTTTATAAGTGTAAGCAATTTACTAATTTGTTTTTAAATAAATGAGAGTGAAATAACAATTTAGCTAAAAATAATTTGCAATATAGGAATTAATGACAAATGAAAGAAATTAAGTAAACACAAATAGAGACATGATTGTATTATATAAAAAAGGTGTTTACATTAAATTGATTTAAATATCGCTAGAAATCGGAGGCATACAATTGTAAATAACTTTTCCTTTTCTATACCGACTCATATCCCCACAAACCGTTTGGCTTTAGTCTATCCTTCCCCGGATATGGCCTAAAGCCGCTTTATCCAATCCTTCCCGGATATGGCCTTGAGCAACCCTAGATATAATCAACTAGACCTAGTCACCAACACACGTGGCGAATTCCCCCTAAGCCACACAAGGACCTAGTCGACAACACAAGGCTATTTACCTATAAAAATTTACAATAAAGAAATAATACAAATAAAAACTCTATCTATGAGATTTTCTGGATTTGATGATTAAGGACCACTGTTACGTAATAGAGGTTGAAGCGATCATACTTCGGATGCAGCGTGATGGCTTCCTTCTCCAGAAATCTTCTTTTAGCTTTGAGTGGGAGAAGACTTTTCGGCAGAGTAACAACACTTGAATTTTGGCACTTGTATTCTCTTTAGGATTATATGCCAAAACGAGAGAGAAAGCTTCAATTTATAGAGCTTCTAGATAGCGCATGCACTAGTTCCTAATGCATACGGTAGCGTTCGTGTAGAGACAGTTATGAAACTATCACTTCGTGGCGTTGTTCACGATCTAGAGATAGCGTCAGGCGGTAGCGCTAGCGCTAACGCCTGCGGTAGCTCCTAGCACCGGCAGTAGTGCTCTAGTTCAGAAATGTGGTTCCAAGCTGCTTTCTACCTGTGGAGTATTGCACATATTATTCCTGCACACTATAAACACACGACAAGAAAGATAAAATACAATATGGGATTTGCTATTCTCAAACAAAGGGATGTGACACACATGTCCAACAATCTCCCCCTATTGATAATAACAAATCCTCTTAGCAAGAAATCAACAATGGTGTTCATAGTATATGATAAGGGAGACAATAGTGCATGCTATAGTATATGATAAGCATGAGCATAGTGCATACTCCCCCTATTTTAATTCTCCCCCCTACATAAATGCAATTTATGTTTTACTCCCCCTAAATGATAGATTCATGAATGATTTTCCCCTTAATCTTCTAGATTTCTCCTCTAGATTTCTTCAATTAATCTCCCCTTTTTGGTATTATCAAAAAAAGGTGGGGTAAGGGAAGTAAGGAGGCATTCTTTAGGAATTATAAATTATGATCGAGCTTTTGTAATTTATGTAATGATAAAGAGTTTAATCATAGTATATAAGAGATTTCAAATAAATAAATAAGAGTTTTAAGCAAGCGGAAGATTATAAGAAACAACTTTTTGTAAGCATGAGAATCATAAGTATAAATATGAGTTTAAGTTCAAAATGTAAAGATGTTTTAATCTTTTTGAAATCTCATAGTTTTCCATAAAGATACCAAGCATGAAATGAACATATCAAAAAGAGATTATACTACAATGTTACTTAATTTCAAGTTTTAAGAGATACCAAACATTGTAGAGATCATGCTAGGTTATCTAGTGCATTTCTTATAGAAAGAATTGTATAGATAAAGCATTAGAATCGAATACTCATGAGAAGAAGTGTTATGAAAGATAATGATGTGCACATAAGTGTATTTTGAGTCATGTTAACAAGTGATTTAAATCACAAAATACAAGACATATGTAGAGTAAAGTGCACAATAAAACACAAGTATATTAACTTTCACACACTTTAATGCACATAGTTTATTTAAAAAGTGGTGAAATAACCAAGGTTTGCACAAGACACTTTACTATTCTTTCCAAGTAGTACTTGGTGGAGTTATATTTCTCTATATTTTTTTACTTTTGTGAGATAACATTCTCCGAATACACTTGTTTTGCAAACCCAACATAATTTTTTAAGACTCTAACACTTTTCTTAATTTCTTAAGTGCAATTCAAATGTAGTGTAGGTAATAAACTTATGCAAATTTTAATTCATTGTACAATTACAATACATAAGCATGCATTTTTAGATTTAAACACACATATAGATTACCAAAATAAGTGAGTGAAAAGTATCATTATCAATCACAAAACATTTACTCATACTTAGAGGCATGCTAAGCTTGGTTCTACACATATTTTTCAATACAATTGATGCACTTAATTAGATATATCAAAGCATGATAAACAAAACAATGTTCATAGTAATATGAAGGAATAAATTTTAACATTGTAAATAATTCTAAATAATAGAATTCATACATGATTTATATTAACAATAAAGATAATACAGTTTTTTTGTTGTTTTGAAATTTTAAATGAAAGTAAAACAGAAAAACAAAAACATATTTTTGTATTTTTGAAATTTGAAATTTTGTAGTTGATTTTCCATAATATTAATAAAACAAAAATAACAAATGTCAGAAATACAAAACTAAGTAGTACATATAAACTAACAAAATTTTAATGATTTTTAGAAATTTAATAAAACTGAAAAATCGAACACTCACGCTAGCGCGACAAAAAGTGAGTGAAATTTTGAGAATTTTAAAATTTTGTTTTTTGATATTTTTTAAGAGTCTTAAGAGTAGTCTTATGCATAAATTTTGTAATTTTTGGAGATGTCTTGATTGCTCAAATTGCATACAACTTTAGCTTTTTCATATAACTCATCCTAAGATGTCTAAGACTCCTAATTCCAACCTTAACATTTGAAACCTTGCATCAGGAAGAGGTTTAGTGAATATATCAGCAAGTTGAGAGTCCGTGCCAATGAAAGTTATTCTAACATTTTCCTTTTTAATGTGATCCCTTATGAAATGATGACTACATCTATATGTTTGGATCTAGAATGGTGTACAGGATTATTTGTAAGATCAATGGCACTTTTGTTGTCACATTTTAATTCAATACTTTTTAGATGAAAACCAAAGTCCTCTAGAGTTTGCCTCATCCATATTGCTTGTGCCCAACAACTCCCTAGTGCAATGTATTCGTCCTCCATGGTGGAGAGTGCAACCAAATTTTGTTTCCTACTAGACCATGCAACTAATGAAGGTCCTAGAAAATGGCAACTACCACTAGTGATTTTTCTATCAAGTGAGCATCCGACGTAGTCCGAATTGGAATAGTCGTGAAGTGTAAATGAATTATTGTGCAGGTACCATAATCCTAATCTAGATGACCCAATTAGATATCTAAAAACACATTTTACCGCTTTTAAATGAGATTCTTTTGGATTGGCTTGAAATCGAGCACATACACATACGACAAACATAATATTGGGTCTAGTTGCACTTAGATAAAATTGATGTAAGTCTTTCATACCATGCACAGGGCGCTTATTTTAAACCATAAAGCGCTTTTACTAGTTTATTAACACGATTGGGAAATTTTTCACTAATAAAACTGGGGGGTTGTTCAACGTAAACTTCTTCTTTTGCAAACTCGTTTAGAAAAGCACTTTTTACATCCATTTGAAATAATTTTATTCTTTTAAAACTTGCAAATGCTAGAAAAATTCATATAAATTCCAATCTAGCAACGGGTGCAAAAGTTTCATCAAAATCTATCCCCTCGATTTGTGAATAACCTTGTGCTACTAAGCGTGCCTTATTTCTAGTGATTCTAGACTCACTGTCTAATTTATTTTTAAAAATCCATTTTACACCTACAACCGGGTGATTAGATGGTCTTTCTACTAATTTCCAAACATTATGTCGCTCAAATTATTCTAACTCTTCATTCATAGCCAAAAACCAAAATTCATCATTTTAAGCGGTAGAATCAGTTTTTGGTTCTATTTCGGAAACAAAATGTATATTTGAATAGGATTCATGAAGAGAAGAGCAAGTTCTTACACCAATAGATGGTTCACCAATTATTAGCTCCCGTGGGTGATCCTTTGTAAATTGCAAGATGCTTGGAGGCACATAATCATCTTCCTAGGCTTCCTCTTTCTCTTCTTTGGAAGGTTCCTCATCACCATGCTCCAAAGGTGGTAAGAGATCATCCTCTTTGCCTGCGGAAAGTCTTTTTACACATGGAACAAGCTCATCAAATTTCACATTGATCGACTCTTCAACTTTACTAGTTCTTTTATTAAAAATTCTATAAGCTTTACTAGTTGAAGAGTATCCAAGAAAAATTCTTTCATCGCATTTTTCATCAAACTTTCCCAAGCTATCTTTAGTATTCAAAATAAAACATTTACAACCAAAAACTTTGAAATAAGATACATTAGGCTTCTTTTGAAAATAAAGTTCATAAGGTGTGAGATTAATAGATGGGTGAAGCATGATTCTATTCATAACATAACATGAGGTATTTACGGCTTCGGCCCAAAAGGACTTAGGCAATTTATATTCACATAGCATAGTGCGTGCAAGTTCTTGATGTGTCCTATTCTTTCTTTCTACAACACCATTTTGTAGTGGTGTGCATGGTGCGAAGAACTCATGTTTATTGCCTAACATATCACAAAAAGAAGTAAACTTTTCATTTTCAAATTCTCCTCCATGATCCGAGCGAATGCATTTAATTTTTAAATCACTTTCATTTTGAATATGAGTACATAATTTTGCAAATTCACAAAACGCATCGGATTTGGATGTGAGAAATAGTGTCCAACAATATCTTGAAAAATCATCTATTAAAACATATGTATATGATCTGCCACCAAGACTTGCAGTGCTAATGGGACCAAAAAGATCCATATGAATTAATTGCAAGGGTCTTATAGTAGAAATAAAATTTTTACTTTTGAAAGAGGATCTAGTAAATTTACCCTTTTGACATGGTGAACAAAGTGAAGGTAAAGTTCCATTTAACCTAGGCAATCCTCTAATTAAATTACTTTTGGCAGGTTTCACAATAAGCTTTGTGCTAGCATGTACTATCCGTCTATGACAAAGTTCCAATTCATCATTTTAGTGATAAAACATTTTATAGATGATTTAGAAAGATCATGAAATGAAACTATATAAATATTATGTATTCTTGGTGCAGTTAGTAAAATATCTTTTGTAGTAGGATTGGATATTTTGCATAAATTAGTGGAAGATTCAAATAAAACATCTAATCCTTTATCGCATAATTGGCTAATAGAAATTAGATTGAGTTTTAGCCCTTTTACATAAAGAACATTAGATATCGTAAAGGATTCGTTACCAACTGTACCAATTCACATGATCCTTCCTTTTCCGTTATCGTCAAATGTCATGATCCATCCCTTCTTCTTTTCTAGGCTAAAGAACTTTGCTTTATTGCTCGTCATATGCTTGGAGCATCCAGAATCCAAGTACCACACGTCTCCATTGTCCTTAGCCTTCCTGCACATCTAGAAAGAAGATGAGAGTAAAGATCCAGATACCCAAGCGGTATGACCCATAGAATAAGTGGAAGCTTTAGGTACCTAGATTTGCTTTAAAGTATTTTGTTTCACTTTCCTGCAAGAGTTAGACGTTTGACCTAAGCTATAATAGTTTGCACATGAAATAAAGGGGGTTGAGACCCTTTTCTGGAATTTTGTGTTATTCTTGCTGGAAGGAATTAGATTTATAGAAGAAAAAGATTTTGTAAAAGAAAATGCTGGATTTTTGTATGAGGTGGCTAGCGCCGGGCGGTAGCTCTCACCTCGATATCTGAGACCAAATTTTCTATAATCGTAGCATTGGTTCCCTAAAATCATATCCAGTGATTTTTGGCCTATTCCAAATCTTTTAATGGCCATGGTGAGATCATGAACTTGTGCTTTAAGTGATGAATTTTCTTTCACAAGCATGACACACCTATTTTCAAAACCTTTTTTTATTATTTTTAATTTGCAAAAGAGAGACTTCTAATTTCCTTTCTAATTCCCCCTTCTCTTTTGTAAGAGTTTTGGCATGGGAGAGGGATTTAGAAAGAGAATCTTCAATATCTTTTGCCATTTTAATGGAGTGATCACACTCTTGGCAAGAAACCTTTCTTTTTTTATAAAACAATTAATTTTTGGAAAGCTTTTGATTTTCTTTAATTAAAGATTCATTTTCACGATTCAATAAAATGTTATCTTTCATAATTTTATCAAAAGCTTTGCAAGTTTCAAGAAATTCATTAAAAAGTTCATCATAAGTAGGAGGAGTTACCTCACTGTCGCTAAGAACACTGCTATCATCATCGTCATTTCCATGTCCCATGAGGCACATGTTTGCTTCCTCATCTTCGCTTGATGAAGACCCGCGTGATTCTTCGGAGGAGGAGGAGTCATCCCATGTTTTAGTTTTTAGCACCTTCCTCTTTTCCTTCCCTTTTTCTTTTTCTCCTTAAAAAACTTTGGGCACTGGCTCCAAATATGCCTGTTCTTCCTACAATGTTTGCATTCTGGTGGAGGTCTTTCTTCTTCATCGTCGCTCTCCATTTCCTTCTTTGAAGATGACCCTTTCCATCTTCCATCCTTTTGGAGATATTTTCGGAAGGTGTTTCTCCTTTCCGGATTTCTCATGAACTTTCGGAAGTTCATTACCAAGAGACTTTTTTCATCTTCATCCTCATCCTCTTGGCACTCTTTCTTTGATTTTAGTGCCAACGCCTTCTTCTTTGGCTCCTTATTGTATTTATCATATTTGATTTTGAGTTCTACCTCATGGGTGAGATTCCCAATGAGGCTCCCAACCTGGAGCATTCTTAGATTGTGCGACTCTGAGATAGTCGTCACCTTTGGATTGAATTTTGGAGGAAGATATCGAAGAATCTTTCGGACCAAGTCGCCGTTGGAGAAGGTCTTTCCAAGAGCTTTGGAGGCATTGATGATCTTGGTGAAGCGTGTGTACATTGCATCAATATCTTCGCTTTCATCCATCCGAAACTTTTCATATTCTGACTCTAGTTGAAAATGTTTTGAATTTTTAACCTACGATGTACCTTCATGAGTAATTTCCAAATGATTCCAAATTTCATATGCAGTAGTACATGCGGAAATTCTATTAAATTCATTTCTATCTAACGCACAAAATAAAGTATTCTTAGCCTTGGCATTATTTTTGCATTTAAGTTTATCCCTATCATCCCATTTAACATTTGGTTTTTCTAATGTTATCTCTACAACTACAATTGTAGGAGGAGAGTATTCCTCTTCTACCATATTCCATACATCAATATCTAGGGTCATAAGAAAACATCGCATCCTATTTTTCCAATAATTATAATCTGACCCTGTAAATAGTGGAGGTTTACTAATTCCCTGACCCTCGGAAAAAGCGAGATCATAAGATACTATTATTCTTGGTTTTTACACTAATTTGGAACAACCTGTCTCTGCTACCACTTGTTGGATCGATAGGCACCCTTAGAGGGGGGTGAATAAGGGAATAAAAATCTTTTTATAAGTGTAAGCAATTTACTAAATTGTTTTTTAATAAATGAGAGTGAAATAACAATTTAGCTGAAAATAATTTGCAATATAGGAATTCACGCCGAATGAAAGAAATCAAGTAAACATAAATAGATACATGATTGTATTATATAAAAAAGGTGTTTACATAAAATTGATTTCAATATCGCTAGAAATTGGAGGCGTACAAATGTAAATAACTTTTCCTTTTCTATACTGACTCGTATCCCCACTAACCGGTTGGCTTTAGCCTATCCTTCCCCAGATATGGCCTCAAGCCGCTCTAGCCAATCCTTCCCAGATATGACCTTGAGCACCCCCTAGATCTAATCACCTAGACCTAGTCGCCAACACTCGTGGCGAATTCCCCCTAAGCCGCGCAAGAACCTAGTCGCCAACACAAGGTGATTTAACTATAAAAATTTACAATAAAGAAATAATACAAATAAAAACTCCCTCTATGAGATTTTTTAGAGTTGATGATGAAGGACCGATGCAGCATAAGCGAGGTTGAAGCGATCGTCCTTTGGATGCAGCGTGATGGCTTCCATCTCCAGAAATCTTTTTTTAGCTTTGAGTGGGAGAAGACTTTTCGGCAGAGTAACAACACTGGAATTTTTGCACTTGTATTCTCTCTAGGATTAGATGCCAAAACGAGAGAGAAAGCTTCAATTTATAGAGCTTCGAGATAGCGCCTACGCTAGCTCCTAATGCCTACGGTAGCATTTGTGTTGATACAGTTATGAAACCATCGCGGTGTGGCATTGTTCACGATCAGGAGATAGCGCCAGGTGGTAGCGCTAGCGCCTGCAGTAGCGCTAACGCCTGTGATAGATCCTAGCATTGGCGGTAGTGCTCTAGTTCAGAAATGTGGTTCCAAGCTGCTTTCTACCTGTGGAATATTGCACCTATAGTTCATGCACACTATAAACACATGACAAGAAAGATCAAGTACAATATGGTATTTGTTATTCTCAAACTAAGGGATGTTACACACATGTCCAACAAAGCTGACCATCATCGCCTCTTCAGTTGTTGTCGCCCTTAGAGGTTTCATTACTTTTGATAGCCAGTCCTCTGCCTCAGTTGGGGAGTCGGTCCCCGAAAAGGTTGGAGGATTGAAGCTTAGAATTGCTTTAACTGCTGGTCACGCGTTCGTCCCACAACTATATGTTCAATTCTATGTTCCACCCTGGGCTCTACTGCGAGTTCCGCTCTCAGCCCCACAGTAGCAGCAGGCACTAGGGCCACATCAGGAATAGGAGTAGTAGGTTGTGTACCACGTCCTGACTGAATATTAATCATCATAAAGACCGCTTCAGTGACTAATCTAAACATCTCAACAGAAGGAGTGGTTACTGGTACATCAGCGGACGTACTACTTTCAGCAGTGTTACGGGGTCGAGACTGCCCCGCTCCACTCCTAGTCACCTATAATCATGTAATACACAATTTAGTGACCGAAAACATAGCAACAAACAAGCAAGGACTGCTCAGGTTCTGCAAACAAGCATGTTTTTCATTCCTAAGTAGACATTCGTATTAGTTTCCTATCATTTTGGGTGAATGCACATCACGTGCACACTAAACGATACCAAATTCGGCCTCGAATTTGCTAAACTACGGATCGACTCATAAAGTCTGATACCAAATTGTAACATCCTGCTAGTACAAATAATATAATAGTAGGTCCAGCCAGGACCCCACACCATATTTAACACACTAGCTAGACATTAATAAGATGATAACAGAAAGTACTATAAGAGAGTATCACAAGCTTAAGCGGGAGCATTAACTAACATTACTTTCAGAATTGTCCAATATCCCAGGAATGAAACAGTAAAGAGTTACGGCCTAAAGGCCTTACATTCATTAAATGTCTTACACTCAAAACATACTTCGACATGCAGGCCGACAATATAAGAAAAGAAGAAAAAGGGAGGTTGGCCTTCAAGAGCCAACACAGCATATGGCTTCAGCCCGCTACTTTCTTCTTTGCTCACCAGCAACTGCACCAACATCCAATAAAAGGTAAACGAGGGTCAGGTACGAGCTGACCACAAATTGCATAACGATCCCACCCCGACCATCTAGCCGGCTTAGGGGTGTATCACCGCTAATCCTGCAAGCAAGTCGTACATGCAATATGTAATCAAATAAATAAAGTGCAACTACACCACATAGGGTGAGGTTTCAAGCACAATCAATCTTCTTGATTGAGCATCAAAGTAAGGGGAACCTACGTATGCGCATGATGTTGGTTGGGTTCACTCAGAGGTTTCCACAACTGCCAAAGGAACCGTATGAGGCTAACATAACATCAATCCACAATCAACTCCACCCTAAGCAATACCGACTTATGTGGGAAAAAGAGCATTTGTCCGGTCTAGGTAAGCACCTTCGACAGCCTCTCCAATGATCACACGGTGTACTAGAGGTTGGTATCTCTCACCGATCTGCACGGAAATGTGTTCGGTTCAGCTTTGCCCATGCTCTAGTCATCGTGATCTTACTGCACTATGCGGGTACATCTTTGTCTTGGCCCATAAAGTTTTAACACATTTAAGTGCTACACTAAATGATGTCTACACACCCATTCCTTCCGAGGGGACTTAGTCTTTGCACACAACCAATGAAGGAGGTACAAGACCGCTCCACTTCAAATCTTGTGGTGAAGATTTGCATTCAACAACATTTCAAGCATGGGGCTTCCGTTAGGCTCTCTGAAGGGTGCCTAAATCTCCAGTCCAGCATTATGATGCCATTTATCATGGATTCATTCTCCGACACACATTCTAGGCTTAACCTAAATGCACATCACAATCAAGCATAACCGATCTGGGCTAACGACCACGGGTAGGCTTCACACAAATTGCCTAAATCTGTACATCTACCGGATTTCTACATGCAAATAATGATGAGGACGGACACAATCTACCTAGAGTTTCGAAGAACTATAGTAAGTCCTACACTTCACTAATTAGTGAAAGAGACAATCTCACTATGCATAGAAAACGGATGAAAGGACCAAACACGTCCTAAGACTGGGAGGAAGGATCATTACCCTTTGCGCTCTCTTCGGCGCCATGAATCCGAGATTTCAATCAGATGGAAAGAACCGTACCGGGCTACTCTCTGTGGAACTGGAAACGTCTCGCAATTCGGGGCTTCGGAGCTCCGTCAATGGCAGAAGATGCCTTCTTCTTCCTTGGGCTCTCAGCTTTCTCACATTTGGTGAGAGAAGATGAAGGTATAAATAAACCTAAAGTTATCTCTCAAGCCTTCTCTAAAGGATTTCTAAGTGATCCTAGCCATCAGATTTGTTTTTTAGAAAGATCAGAATCTTTTCAGACTTAGGATTTGACGTCAAGCTCCGTCAAAATCAAAATAGGTAAAAACACTGCTCTGCCTGCATTCGTTGAGACACCAAAATTCATCGAGTCAACAGAATTTGTCGAGTCATTACGACGATTTGTCGAGACCACTCAAGGCCCTTCGGCAATTCATTGAAACACAGTGTTCATCGATACTCATTGAACTCATTTGATGATTCGTTGAGTTCATTCGACGATCCGTCGAGATGATTCGGTAACACTCGTTGACTAATTCAATTCATCAAGACCACTCTATACCTTTCGACAAATCTGGGCAGTTCTTCCTTTTTAGCCCCGTAATGGGAAAAGTGGGGTGTTGGAACAACCCTATTACTGATTTGGGCTAGGATCACTATCTGCTGACTAGGATCAAGTTGACCCTAATGTATAGTAAATGGGTCAAGAGTTTAGGATGTTAGAACTCAAGAATTCATTCAGATTCTACGTTCGACGAATGGCTACCTGCGTTCGACGAATGGTGCTCTGCGATCGACAAAATCATTCAAGTTCTACGTTCGACGAACTCCACACTGCGTTTGACGAACTGATCTCTACGTTCGACGAACGACATGCTCTCTGCGTTCGACGAACGGCTTGCTTCTATCTCAGTGTCTCAGCGCCTCAGCTCAGCGGTCGACGATCTCGTCTCAGCGGTCGATGAAATTTGCTCAGCTCATTGGCCGATGATTTTGCTCAAGCTCAGCGGCCGACGAATTTATCCAGGCTCAGCGGTCGATGAATCCTTCCGTTCGACGAACTCCAGTCTGCGTTCGATGAACACCTTAATATCGATGAAAGTTCTCCACAGCTCAAGAAAATTAATTCTTCCAGCAAGATTCATTTGAGGTCGATGAACTAAATTTTGTGTTCGACGAAATTTATTGAGTTCGACGAATTTTACTCAGATCGAAGAATTCTTATTTAAGTTCAGAAAGTTTCTGATAGATTATATTATTTCATTCTCTGATCTCAGATCGACTTCAGCAACGGATCTATTCTTCCAGATAAGTAAGGATAATATATTTCCTTTTATTATTCCAAGATTATAGCCGTTGACATTTCTCGGAAAAAGACATATCCATGGAAAAGGAAAAAGGTAAACGGCGCTGCAGATTTGCAGTTTCAAAATATCTCTTCTGAATATCATATTCCTTAATATAAGGGATTTGCATTTAATATCTGTTAGAGATTTTCAAAAGAGAATATGGAAGAAGATACAAAAGATTATCACCCTCAGTCTTCTCAAATAAGAAGAAAAAAATATACAGAACATATTACATATTGTTGTACAGAAACAAAAGGAAAAGAAATGAGAAATATACAGGAAGAACAAGAAGAACAAAAAGCTCATAGATCTTCTTCCTCCTCCAGCAGCACATATTTTTCTGAGAACATCTTCAACACCACCTCTCAGTATTTCTGCTGCAAGAATCAGATCAAGAAAGAAGAAAGCTACAGGAAGAAATAGAAGAACAAAAAGCAGATCATCTTCTTCTTCCTCAAGCAGCAATTTCATTTCAACTGAGAACATCAACATTATTCTCTCAGTCATCAGCTGCAAGCACAGATCTCCAAAGAGCAACAAACAATCTGAGAAGCATTCTTGTCTCTCAGATTTATCAGCTATCAGGAAGATCATTTCTTTCAAGAAAAAGCTCCAGCAAATCAAGTGTCAAACAATTTCATATCAGACAGGGAGCTTTTCAACATACATCCACTAGAGTCTTCTCTCAGCATCTTGACAGAGAAGAACATCTAAATCCCTCTCCATCCCATTTGTACAGGGTTAAAACTCCCTTCAAAAGTTTACCCATTGGTGGCAAGACACCTGATCAAAAAATCTAGTTGGTTTTGAGCACCTGATCAAAAGCTCTGTGGTGTGTGGACACCTGAACAAAAACCCCTTGGTGTGAGGGCACCTGATCAAAAATCCTAGTGGATTCCTACCAAGGGTGGTAGAAGTGTAGACGTACCCAGATTTATTAGGGAACTACTATAGCTCCTTGTGTCTTCTGTGTTTGTTTTATTTTCTGTGATTGTGTTGTGTGTTGTTTTCATTATTCATTTTATTTTAGTTTTTATAAATCACTCTATGCACATATACTTATATCAGTATTTTTAATTCCGCAATAAAACTAAGGGAAAAAGTTTTAATGCTCTATTCACCCCCCCCCCCCCCCCCCCCCCCCCCCCCCCCCCCCCCCCCCGTCTAGAGTTAATTTAAGATCTAACCTCCACTTTCAATTGGTATCAGAGGGCTGTTGATTCTTTACAGGCTAACACCTGAATCACAAAGATCAATTAGATCTTAAATTCTTTCAGAGTTTTTATCTTATTTTATTCTATTTATTTTTGTTTTAAAAACTCATGGCACAAAACAAAGAGTATTCAAGCACAAGACCTCCTATGTGCAATCTCAGTAAGTTTTCACTATGGAAAGTAAGGATTAGGTTATATATGAACTCAATTGATGAAGAAATATTTAATGTTATTTTGACAGGGCCTCCAACACCTACAGCAGCAGCAAGTGATGGAACCACAACTACCAACAATGTTGTTCCACCTCCTGAATGGACTGAAGCCCAGAAAAAGCAAAGGAGTGTTGATGCAAAAACCATGAACATTCTGGCTCAAACAATGTCTGATGACATTTCTCAAAGAGTGGTGGAATGCACCTCAGCAAGAGAAATATGGATTTCTCTCAACAATATGGTTGAGGGATCTGCTGATGAAAGGAAGGACAGAAGGTCCCATATTATTTCTCAATATGAGAATTTCAAAATGGGAGAATCTGAAACAGTAGCTGATATGTACAATAGGCTCTACCTTATAATAAATGAGCTGAAGACCTTGGATAAAGTGATCTCTATCACTGAGATCAATGACAAGATCTTAATGTGCTTCCCCAGCACATGGGATTCTAGGATCTGGCCAATCAAGGAAGCCAGAAGCCTCAATGAGATTACTACTGAAACATTGTTGGGCAAGCTCAAATCCTATGCGCAGCTCATCAAATCCAGGGAAGCTGAACAATCAACTTCATCTCCAGCAATAAAGAGAGAAAAAGCATAGCATTCAAAGCAGCTGAAGAAGAAGAAAAAGCTCCAAGAGATGAGGAGTTCATAAACCTTCTAGCCAAAAGGTTCTACAAGATGGACAAGAAGGATTTCAGGAAGAAGGACTCCAGATCAAGGGAAAAGCCAAGGTATGACAAGTCAAATTCTAAAGATATTATTTGTTATGGCTGCAGGAAACCTGGACATATTCTGCCAGATTGTCCAGAAAATCAGAAGAAGGAGAAGAGAATTGAAAAAGAGGAAAGAAGACACTCCAGCAAGTCTTCCTCCCACAAGCACAAAAAGAAGGGAAGAGGATTTGTAGAAGAAACCTGGAGTGAAACAGAATCAGAACAGTCATCCAGTTCTTCAGATGATGAAGAATAATCAAAAGAAAATGACCAATGCTTGATGGCCATTTATGATTCAGGCAATGAGTCAGGAAATGCATCATCATCCAGTGATGATGAAGATAATGATGAAGAGAAGAACTTCTGCATGATGGCAATCAATGCCTCAGCCAACAATTTTGATGAAGAAGAATCAGAATCAGAAGCAGAAGATGATGTTGATTAGGTAATATCTAACTTTGATTTCAATTCAGTTGGATTCAAAGATGAATTCAAAGTTCTTTGCTTAGACTTAATTAAATCTGAGAAGGAAATCATCCTCTCAGAAATAAGCTAGCTGAAATGAATACAATAAGTGAAGAGAATGCTAATCTTAAGAAAGATTTGGCTGCCTCTAGAGAACAAATTATTCTCATTGAGAATAAACTTTCTAAGGCTAAAAAATTTGAAGAATCCCTAAATGGGAGAAGCATCAAACTGATGGACATTACAAGCACAGTTAATGCAAGATTAAGGCGCAAACTAGGATTGGGTGCATCATCAAGTGAGCCACCTCTAATTAAGAGAAACATACTCTCTACACCCATAAAATTCATCTCTGCTAAAAGCAAAGAGGTTGTAGATGAAAATAAAAACATTTCAAGTAAGACTGTCGAGAATAGCAGAATTCAGCAGAATTCGTCGAACGGATCTCGACGAAATGTATCCACATCGTCAAATGGAGCTCGACGAACTCTGAAGACAGATTTTCAATATAGTCATTATATGAACGACGCTCGACGAAATCTCAGTCATTCGTCGAACGACGCTCGACGAACTCAGCCCAGTTCGTTGAACAGAAACTATACAGAGAATTTGAACAACTCTTATTCTTCACATTCTAAGAATCCTTTCACTGAAGGGATAATACCTCCAAGGAGATATCATCCACAAGGTTACAAGGACCAACCTGAAATGTCTTTTATTTCAGATTTTTGTGGTAATACAAAATGACCCAAGGTAGTCTGGATCAAGAACAAATAGATTGTTTTTCTATTTTTGCAGGTACACAGCTGTCCAAGAATAAATGAAAAATGGTATTTGGATAGTGGTTTATCAAAGGATATGACAGGAAACAAGGCCAACCTGAACAACTACAAGGCAAAGCTTCGACCAAAAGTAATATTTGGAGACTCCAACTGTGGACAAACAAAAGGCTATGGAAAAGTCAAGGTTGGAGAAGTCACCTTCAAAGAGGTAGCTTATGTCAAGGGAATGAAGCACAACCTCATCAGCATAAGGCAATTATGTTATGAAGGGTATCAAGTAACTTTTAATAAATTAAAATGCCTTATTAAATCTTCTGATAATATTATTGTTTTATCAGGTATTAGGCAAGGTAATATTTATTTAGTAAATTTCAATTCATCTAAATCAGAAATCTGTTTATTTAATGAATTAAGCAAACCTAGTGAACTATGTCATAAGAGATTAGGACATGTAAACCTTAGGACCATTGCTAAATTATCTAAGGACAATCTTGTTAGAGGTTTACCTTTAGGTTCATACATGAAAGAAGGTCTTTGCAGAGCATGTCAACTAGGCAAGCAAACTAAAAGTAGTTTTAAATCATTATCTATAAGTGATTCACCTAGAATCTTATATTTGCTACATATGGACCTTTTTGGACCTATAGCAACAAAGAGTTTAGGGGGGGGGGGGGGGGGAAGTCTTACACTCTAGTTATTGTAGATGACTTCTCTAGATTCACATGGGTGTTCTTTTTGAGAGAAAAGTCAGATAACTTTAAAGTTCTTACAGACTTTCTTAAGAGCATTCAGATTGAGTACTCTACTGTAGTTGCATTGATCAGAAGTGATTATGGTACTGAGTTTGAGTCTCTTATCATGTAATAATTCTGTGAGAAGGAAGGTATGAGGCATTGCTTCTCAGCTCCTAGATCTCCTCAACAAAATGGGGTAGTTGAAAGGAAAAATAGAACTCTAATTGAATCAGCAAGAACATTACTTGCAGATGCTAATTTGCCACTATCTTTTTGGGCAGAGGTTGTTAGCACAGCAAACTATGTGTTGAATAGAAGTTTGATACACAAACTTAAGGGTAAGACTCCTTATGAGTTACTTAAAGGGAAGAAACCTAAAGTTAACTACTTTAGAACATTTGGTTGTAAATGTTTTGTTCACAATAATGACAAAATATACCTTAGGAAATTTGAACCAAAATCTGAAGAAGGATTTTTCTTAGGCTATTCATTAATCAGCAAAGCATATAGGATATTTAACAAATCCTCTCTTAAAATTGAAGAATCTATGTATGTTTTTTTGATGAAACTAACATGTTTTACAAGGAGAAGAATTCTTCTACCATAGAAAATTTGTAGGTACCTACACTATGTGAGCAGGTAGATCAATTAGCTCTATAGAAAGAAGGATTTCTAAATCCTATACAGCAGGATGCTGAAGAAAGTGAAGAAGAAAATCATCCAGATTTTGCTGACAGTTCAAATCAGATAACAGCAGAACATCTTCCACAGGATATTACAGCTGAACAAATTCTCCAAGTGGAAATCATTGCTGAACCCACTCCAACTGTTGATCACATCACAGTTAGAGATCATCCAATATCTCAAATCATTGGTGATATTTCAGCAGCTGTGCAAACAAGGCATCGAGCTAATTAGAATCTAATGCACACTTGTTTTCTCTCTCAGATTGAACCTCAATCCCTACAAGATGCAGAACAAGATCCCAACTGGATCATTGCTATGCAAGAGGAGCTCAATCAGTTTGAGACAAACTATGTTTGGGAATTGGTTCCTAGACCAAAGAATTATCCAGTCATTGGAACTAAGTGAGTCTACAGGAATAAACTAGATGCAGATGGCAACATTGTGAGAAACAAAGTTATACTAGTAGCTCAAGGATACTCACAGGAAGAAGGAATAGACTATGATCAAACTTTTGCACCAGTTGCAAGGTTAGAAGCAATCAGGATTTTCCTTGCATTTGCTGCATACAAGAAATTCAAGGTTTATCAAATGGATGTAAAGAGTGCATTCTTGAATGGAGAAATCAAAGAAGAAGTCTATGTGGAACAACCACCAGGTTTTATCTTTCCAACTCACTCTTCTTTTGTATTTAAGCTTAAGAAAGCTCTCTATGGCCTTAAACAAGCTCCCAGAGCATGGTATGAAACCTTAGCTAGTTTTCTTTTAGAGATTAAATTCTGTAGAGGCATAGTAGATAAAACCTTATTTTTCAGGATACATAAAAATCAAACTCTACTAGTTCAAATATATGTAGACACTACAACAAATATGAGCATTGGCGGCATTTTTAGGAGCCTTTGGCGACGTTTTTGAAATGCCTCCAATGTTTTAACGACGTTTTTGTAAACGTTGCAAAGAGGTCGCAGAACGAATCGTCGCGGAAACATTCCGCGATGTTTTTTAAAAAATGCCGCTAAAAATGATTCGACATTTGCCGCGTTTGTTTAAAAAACGTCGCCCTCTTTTGCCACGTTTTAAAAACAAACGTCGCCATCTTTGGCCACGTTTTTTTAAGAAAACGTGTCCAAAGATGATTAATTTAAAAAAAAATTATTGAAACAAGAAGTGGCTCTCCAAAGTTTCTTCTGAATGCGTATTTTAACCTCAGCCAATGTTTCACCTTCATGGATAGCCAAAAAGAATGGCTCTCCAAAGTTCTGAACTTGCTGGAGGAAAAAATGATTTCAGTGAGGCAGACATACTATGCACCAAATAATCATATAATGTGTTTTGAATTGATTTTGTGTGGCACGTATTTGAATTGAGAAATAAACAAAGTTAAGTTGCACTAATAGAATAGAATGCCCAAAAACCGGACCTGTTTTTTTAAATCATTCTTAAGTTTGATTAAAGCAGTATCCTAAAGCAAGGAAAAGAACAAAAAATCCAGGAAATAAGTAAATAAAGCTCCAAGCATGCAGTCGTGGCCGCTTTACTTTTAAAATAGTATAATTCATTTACAATAAACTCGTTGAGGATAATAGAAGTAGCTCAACCAAATCAAATATCCTAACCAAATTTCGACATATTTACCATTTGATTTTGATTGAGTTCCTTAATAAAGCGAAATACATGAATCAAGCGATCATGAGGACCAAGGTTTTTCTCTTCTTCTGGAATCTGCAATGCAATAGGTCTTCAAGACTCATGGAATAATGTTTTACAGTTTACAAGATATCTATACAGACATATATACACACATTAATATATGTGCTGTGTGTGTGTGTATTTAACGCATGAAACAAAGGGCAAAAGTGTAACTCATGTGCATGCGGTCGACCAAAAAAATATTGTTCTCCTCGCAACTCTCATTGATTTATACATGGACACATACAAATGCATGACAAAGAAATTAGGAACAATAAATAATTTTTTTTCTTCGGGGAAAGAGCAATAGCCAAGAACCAACAACACACCTCCTCAGCACGAAGAGTCCAGTACTGGTCATTTATGTTCTCTATCTTCTCAGTTGGAGGAAAGATCTACAACCATGAAAGTAAACAAACTATTCATTGAAAGAAGCTAAAACCTAATTGTAGAAGCTAAAACCTAATTTTATAAGCTAAAACAACGCTAATGCAACACCGACAAAGATCTTAACAAAATGCTCAACAAAATCCGCCTCACAATTTTCTCATGTTTAAAGTTTTATCAAATTATTGGATCTATGTTCGATACACTAGCTATGAAGTAAAATCACTACACCTAATCAATTATTGCTGGTGAAGGCAGGCAAGGAAGAATTGAGCACATTCAAAATTATTTACAAAATATATAATTTACTATGAATTCTGTTGTTAGGACCAGTACTAATAATGCCAAGATCATATATTAAGGATGTTTCATACACTAAATTGTTAATAGGTTCCAAGAGTACCTTGTAAATTCTATGGTAGAAAACCTCAAGCAATCAGATTTCAGCATTAGGGAAAGAAAACTCAACCTGTATCAATGGGAGTCAAACATGAGACAATGCTTGGATAAATCATAAGGTGCGTTGATATACTTTCAAAGAAATAAGTGTATATATGCTAGCTAGTAGATCAAACGCATTTTTTCTACTGAAGCTGATAACACAGCTAATTAAAACAAAAGCTAGACACCTGAATTAGCAGGATTATAAATAAAGAAAAGGTTAGATAACATTAGAGAAGTCAGCAACCAAAGAAGTCACCTTTGTTTTCAAGTCATTAATCACATCAGCCACGGTACTATTTTTTGGTAGCCTGATGTTGTAAATCACTACCTGGGTAGCATTAATAAATCATGTTTAACATATAAACTTATTCCAATATAAGTAAACACAGTCAATGCAAGCACATACCTCATCCTGATGTTGATAATACTCACTCTTATTTCTCAAGAATAACTTCCCTTATCAACATGCAACTCTTTCAACAACATCATCATAGGTGAAAAGCTTTGACCTACAACATGAAGTTAAACAATTCCTTTTGAAAATATCACAATAGGAAAATAGTGTACAAAAATTTGAATTCATAAAATCAAATCTGATTACAAATCAATTCCTAATGAAACTCAATAAGGATAAACAAACTAGCTCCTGTTTCTGCTCTCAACCATTGGTTCTGGACTCTAGCTCACTAGTTTTGGCTTCCAAAACCTTGGTTTTGCTCCCATCTATCTCTGGTTATGCCTCTATATCTCTTACACTGGTCTTGGTTTGGTTGCGTC
Organism: Dactylorhiza incarnata; assembly: GCA_033032865.1. Lineage (NCBI taxonomy): Eukaryota > Viridiplantae > Streptophyta > Magnoliopsida > Asparagales > Orchidaceae > Dactylorhiza > Dactylorhiza incarnata. Next base: position 14,407,482 of record JAWHQI010000015.1, read on the forward strand.
TGCTGTTGTTGGCCGCTGTATGCAGTTGATTGATTCTGTTTTTTGGTTGTGGCTACTGCTGTTGGCTGCTCTCGTGGGCTGTTTGCTTGGGTCCTTTTGTGGCTTACTGCAATAGTGGTATATTTATTAAACTGATTCTATTATATACTATAGTTGGTTGTTGTACTGGTTTAGTTGGCTGATGTACTGGGTTAGTTGGATGTTGTCCTGGTTTAGTTGGTTTTTGCCCTGACGTTAGTTGGCTGCTGGTTTACTCTATTCCGAGGCCTATTTTGGTGTTCCTACTGTCCCCTGTTCCTACTGGTTTGGCTGCAGCTTCGGCACCATTTGTGGCTGGAATAGAAAACCCCTAGTTGCTACAGAATGCGAATAATTGGACTTGTTATGTTGGCATTGATTTTGGGGCTTTGAGGACTCCAAATAGTTATCCTATTTCTTTTATTCTTGCTGATTTCAGCAGTTCCAGCCCTCTAGGTTTGCTGATTTCAGTAGTCTTAGCCCTTATTTAAAATGATGGCCTTGGGGTTACTTGCCTAGAACATTTTAGAAATCAAATCTGATTCCACTTCAAGGGCAATTCCTAATGAAACTCAACAAGGATAGACAAACTAGCAAACAGATACTATGCGACATGGTTCCCATCTAATTTACACAGAAGCCAGCAATCGATCAACAATCCTAGAATAAAAAAACAGTATCAGCCCTAGCAATATACCAAAAACATCTACATCGATATCAAGTAAGCCAATCAAGAATAACAAAACCAAAGCTATTGATGCGATCGAGAGGACAACTTCAGGCACATACAGAACAGGAATTCAAGATCTATCAAAGATCCAAGCAGAACAAACAAAAGGGCCGAGAATACAAAAATCAAATAATGATTCAAAATACTAATCGCAGAACTATACAAGAAGAACAAGGATTCTATCGGAAAGGATCGCCGCCCTCTTCTACTTTCTCGGTATACCCTGGAGGAGCGCCGGCGATTTTGTCTCTTCCACCTCCATCAGCGGCGAGGTAAGAAAGAGCAGTAGAGAAGGAAAAGAGATACCTCAAATGGGAGGTGGAGGGTGGATGGTGCTTGCGTAATCATAGAGCCTGTTGGTGCTGGAGAAGATGATGAGGCCGACCTTTGCGTCGCAAAGGACAGCGAGCTCCTTGGCCTTCTTCAGCAGCCCATTCCGCCTCTTCGAGAACAGCGGACGAGAACCTTAGATCGGCGAGACTGCGAAGGAATAAGATGGGGGGATATTATATAATTAGTCTTTATTTTAGTCGCGCTTTAACCCAAAACCGTCGCAAATGCCTTTATTTTTCGCAGCGTTTTCAAAACTAAACGTAGCTATTATTGTTATACTGCATTAGCGGCGTTATAATATAACAAATGCCACAAAATACAAAAAAATACAGCGACGTTTTTAAAAGCGTCGCAAAAAAATGCCCCTATAGGTCTGATTTGTTGTAGTGAGATGACATTATCTTTGGCTCTACTAATTCAAACTTATGCAAAAGATTTTCTAATCTAATGCAATCTAAATTTGAAATGAGTAGTATGGGTGAACTATTATACTTCCTTGGTCTTCAAGTGAAGCAAACTCCAAATGGAATCTTCATATCCCAATCTAAGTATGCTAAGGAATTAGTGAAAAGATTTGGTATGTCTGATTCTTCCACCATGAAAACACCCATGCCCTCTAATGTTGTTGTTGATACTGATGAATCAGGGAAACCTGTTGATCAGAAGGTATATAGAGCAATTGTTGGCTCATTACTTTATTTAACAGCAAGTAGGCCTGATATAATGTTTGATACTTGTATTTGTGCTAGGTTTCAAGTGAACCCCAAAGAATCTCATCTAATTTTATTTAAAAGAATTTTGAAATATATAAAGGGTTGCCTTAATCTAGGACTTTGGTATCCAACAGCATCTGAATTTGAATTAACTGGATTCTCAGATTCAGATTATGCTGGATGCAGAGTAGACAGGAAAAGCACATCAGGAATGTGCCAGTTTCTTGGTGATAGGCTTGTGTCTTGGTTTTGTAAGAAACAAACATATGTGTCTACATCAACAGCTGAACCTGAATATATAGCTGCATGCAGTTGATTCTCACAGATATTGTGGATACAAAATCAGCTCCTAGACTATGGTGTCAACTTAAATAATTCAATTATATTTTATGACAATTCTAGTGCAATATCTATAGTTCAAAATCCAGTTCTCCATAGTAGGCTAAACACATAGAAATTAGGCACCACTTCCTTAGGGATAATGTGGATAAAAACAAAATCTGCCTACAGTTCATCTCTACTGATTTGCAAAGAGCTGATATTTTCACCAAACCCTTGGATGAAGAGAAACATATATTCTTTATAAATCAGCTAGGAATGATAGATGGAGACTCAATCTGAAAATAATTAAATCTTCTATTTATCCCATCACTCCCTTCAATATCAAACTAAGTTTTTCCGATTATATAAATGCCTACAGAATTGTTTCTCTTTCTAGTTCCCTTTGCACTTGATCTCTAATTCATTTTGCAGGAACAATAGCAATGAAAATCTTGCATCCTTCCCTACCTCCATCAAATATCCCTTCTTCAAGGGGCCTAGCTTTAGGCCTTCCTGAAACTAGGCAGGGGGAGAAGTTTTAATGAACAAGCTCCATTTGATGTAGTGTTTTGCTCAGGGGGAGTTGTTCTATAAACTAGGCAAGGGGAGAAAGCTGAAGAACCTCCAGTCTCAGGGGGAGACATTCTCAGGGGGAGATCCTTTCAGAAAGGGCAAGATGACTACTGAACAAGCTACACATAATGCAAATTCAGATGCAGTAATTGTTTTAGCTCAAGTTCAGGTTCAGATTTCAGTTATGGCAGATAACATATTCAGATTATAAGGATTCAGTTCAGATCAAATTCAGAAAGCTGAAACATAGCAGATATAGTTTAGACAAAATCAGAATTCAGAATTATCAGATTAGAATTCAGAATTCAGATGTCAGAATTCAGAAGAAAGACAATGGTTCTTTTTATTAGTTTTATTTTCAATGTAACTTCAAAAGTCAGAGTATCACATTCTTTATATCTGATGAAATATTTAAAATCTATCAGATATATACATGCTCTGTTGTTTTTGTTGTTTTTTTGTTTGTTTGTTTATTTTCACTTTTTGTCAAATAGTGTCCTAACCCAAATAGGGGGAGATTGTTGGAACAACCCTATTACTGTTTTGGGCTAGGATCACTATCTGCTGACTAGGATCAAGTTGACCCTAATGTATAGTCAATGGGTCAAGAATTCATTCAGATTCTGCATTCGACGAACGGCTACCTGCGTTCGACAAACTACGCTCTGCGATCGACGAAATCATTCAAGTTCTGCATTCGATGAACTCCACACTGCGTTCGACGAACTACTCTCTGCGTTCGACGAACGGCATGCTCTCTGCGTTCGACGAACGGCTTGCTTCTATCTCAGCATCTCAGCACCCCAGCTCAGCGGTCGACGATCTCGTCTTAGCGTTCGACAAAATTTGCTCAGATCAGCGGTCGACGATTTTGCTCAAGCTCAGCGGTCAACGAATTTATCCAGGCTCAACGGTCGACGAATCCTTCCGTTCGACGAACTCTAGTCTGCATTCGATGAACACCTTCAGATCGACGAAAGTTCTCCACAGCTCAACAAAATTAATTCTTCCAGCAAGATTCATTTGAGGCCGACGAACTAAATTTTGTGTTCGGCAAAATTTATTGAGTTCGACGAATTTTACTCAGATCGAAGAATTCTTATTTAAGTTAAGAAAGTTTCTGATAGATTATATTATTTCATTCTCTGATCTCAGATCGACTTCAGCAACAGATCTATTCTTCCAGATAAGTAAGGATAATTTATTTCCATTTATTATTCCAAGATTATAGCCGTTGACATTTCTCGGAAAAGGTCATATCCATGGAAAAGGAAAAAGGTAAACGGCGCAGCAGATTTGCAGTTTCAAAATATCTCTTCAGAATATCATATTGCTTAATATAAGGGATTTGCATTTAATATTTGTCAGAGATTTTCAAAAGAGAATACGAAAGAAGATACAAAAGATTATCACCCTTAGTCTTCTCGAATAAGAAGAAAAAATATACATAACATATTACATATTGCTGTACAGAAACAAAAAGATAAAGAAAGGAGAAATATACAGGAAGAACAAGAAGAACAAAAAGCTCACAGATCTTCTTCCTCCTCCAGCAGCACATATTTTTCTGAGAACATATTCAACACCACCTCTCAGTATTTCTGCTGCAAGAATCAGATCAAGAAAGAAGAAAGCTACAGGAAGAAATAGAAGAACAAAAAGCAGATCATCTTCTTCTTCCTCAAGCAGCAATTTCATTTCAACTGAGAACATAAACATTATTCTCTCAGTCATCAGCTGCAAGCACAGATCTCCAAAGAGCAACAAACAATCTGATAAGCATTCTTGTCTCTCAGATTTAACAGCTATCAGGAAGATCATTTCTTTCAAGAAAAAGCTCCAGCAAATCATCTGTCAAACAAATTCATATCAGACAGGGATCTTTTCAACATACATCCACTAGAGTCTTCTCTCAGCATCTTGACAGAGAAGAACATCTAAACCCCTCTCTATCCCATCTTGTACAGGGTTAAAACTCCCTTCAAAAGTTTACCCATTGGTGGCAAGACACCTGATCAAAAAATCTAGTTGGTTTTGAGCACCTGATCAAAAGCTCTGTGGTGTGTGGACACCTAAACAAAAACCCCTTGGTGTGAGGGCACCTGATCAAAAATCCTAGTGGATTCCTAACAAGGGTGGTAGAAGAGTAGACGTACCCAATATTATTGGGGAACTACTATAGCTCCTTATGTCTTCTGTGTTTATTTTATTTTCTGTGATTGTGTTGTGTGTTGTTTTCATTATTCATTTTATTTTAGTTTTTATAAATCACTCAATACACATATACTTATATCAGTATTTTTAATTCTGCAATAAAACTAAGGGAAAAAGTTTTAATACTCTATTCACCCCCCCCCCCCTCTAGAGTTAATTTAAGATCTAACCTCCACTTTCATGGGGTGTTACATTTACTCTCCCATTTAATATTACTTGAATGATCGGTACACTGCCGTGATGTGCCGCAATCTCACACTCGCCTTTAGCAGTGCGAAGGATTAGCGGATTAAGTTTTTGGCGCCGTTGCCAGGGAGTGCAAGCGTTGTGTGTCTTTTTCTTCCATAAAGCGTTATAAAGATTTTTGTTGTTTTTGATTTTTGTTGTTGTGTATGTTTATGCAGGGGCAAGGCCCTGGTGATCTAGTGAAATATGACCAAGAGATAGAGAGGACGATGCGCGCACGCTGCCGTGCTGCTGCCACCATGGATGTTAACAAAAATAATGGGGTTAACCCTGAGGGTGAGCCTGTGCCTGTCGTTGGTCAGGTTGGTGGTGAAAATGAGGTGGATCGGCCAAGACCCAGAACTATGCGTGATTACACTACTCCTACTGTTGGGAGTGTGTATTCTGGTTTTGTCAAGCCTATCACAAACAACTAGTTTGAGATTATGCCGACAATCCTGAATATCATCCGCAACAATGCCCAGTTCTCTGGGTTGGCAAGTGAAGATCCCCAACTTCACTTGGTAGAATTTTCTGAAATATGTGGAACATTCTGGTATGTCGGCATATCTGACAACACAGTGAAGCTATGGTTGTTCCCGTTCTCTCTCCAAGATAAAGCGAAGGTGTGGCTCCTTACATTCCAACCATGTATAGCTACCACATGGGAGGTGCTATTATCCAAATTCCTGGCAAAGATCCATCCAGTGGACAAAATTGTAAACATGAGGCGAGAGATTACAACCTCCCGACAACATGATCAAGAGACCCTTGCAAAAGCTTGGGAAAGGTTTATGGAACTCCTCCAGAAATGCCCTCTTAATGAGTTACAACCTTGGAACCTAGTGGAGTATTTTTACTTTGCGATAGAGCCCAACTACAAAGCCATGATTGATGTTGCTGCCGGTGGAACTTTATTGAACCACACCCCTAACAAAGCATTATGGATCCTGCTGGACACCGCTACGCACAGCTCATTCTGGACTGCAGGAAGGAACACACCATGAATCACAAGAGGACTGTTTGAAGTGAGCACTTCAGGAGTACCAACTAAGACAGCACCATCACCATATGAGAATATAGCCTCTCTGAAAAGGGCCACCTCTTCTGCTGCTCCAGTGATGGTTATAGCATGCCAAGGGTGTGGGAATCCTGGGCACCATGCCTATTAGTGCCCATCTAGTGAGATTGCTTCTGATTTTTCTAATTTCAATGTTGAGGAGAGTGTGAATTTTGTTAATAATCAAAATCGTACGATGCCTTTTTCAAACATGTAAACCCAGGTGTGAGGAATCACCCAAACTTTTCGTAGAACCAAAATGATGCAGGCCAACGATGGCAACCATGCCAGCATCAATATGATGCTCAAGCTTCCGGAAGTCAACTGAGGCCGCCTCATCCAGGTTATACTCATGGTGCCACTTCTCAAAGGAAAAGTGCGTTAGAAGAGATGATGGAAAATTTTGTTGATGTGGCCAAATCCAACATGGTGAACCAAACCGCCTCGATGAGAAACCTAGAGATGAAATTGGGCCAATTGGCTGAACTGCTCAATGAGCGAGCTCAAGGCGCTCTCCCTAGCATGAAGGAAAAGAATCCTCGTGAGCAAGAAAAGAGCTTAGTCGAGTCGGATAGTTGGCACGGGGGCAATCTGATAGTGAAGTGCGTGATCAATAATGTTGAAGCCACCGTTCTATGCGACACTGGATCATCGCTCAACATTCTTGCATTGCCAGATGTTGAAAAACTAAATCTCAAAATAAATGTTGATGATCGGACATCTCTTGTCCTCGCAAATGGAACGGCAGTGGAAACGGAAGGAGAGATCACAGAGTTCAAGGTTATTTTAGATGGAACATCTGTCATCACAAACTTTCATGTTTTGGGCCCCATAGAAAATATTTCCATGCATATTTTGTGTGTCTAGTTCTTGAAGGAGAGTGGCACCACTCTTCACATCGCTAATGGTTGTTTCACTTTGCCACCCAAAGTGACACACCACACTCTTTCATCTACAATAACCAATGATCTCAGTTTTTACCTGTCATTTCTGATGAATTTGTTAGTGAGTTAGAATGCAGATCCGACGATCGTGAGTTGACTGTGAGTGTGGAGAAACGAGGAGCTAACACAAATGTTGAATCAAAATAGGAAGGATCTGAGATGTTAAAGAAGGATATGCTGAATGAAGAGATGGAATGAACGAAGGCGGCAAGGTAGCGAAGTTGGAAGTTACTGCGGCTAGCTTAGCTGAGAATTTTATAAACATTTTTGCTAAACCTGAATCGATTTGTAAACAATTTAAACAGGTTCGATGGGCGGATCTGTCACCTGTAGTGGGTGAAGAAATGAAGCCCATGGTGCTCCTAGACTGATATACAATGACTTCGATCGAGTACATTATGTTTGGTGGCGCTCTCCCACGGTGGAGAAAATCAAAAAGGAAAGAATTTTGCATTTTTCCACCCTCCGGAGCGAGAAGGAAAAGGTTAGGGGCAAGGGAGAGACATCTCCTTTGAGCCCTAAAGCCTTCACTTCCTTCCCATCTCGTGTGGCTGGGGAGAACCGCCACAAGTCACTGTATAGCTAATTCGTGACGAGGACTCTGGGCTTTTGGTGCTACTATTTTGGTTTATGTTTTTTTATATCTTTTTAGCTGAACTTTTTCTGGATGTTTTCTTGTGGTAATTTAATAGACAATTGCAAGAACTCTCTGTTATTTAAATGCTAATACAAGTATTTGGTCCACCTTAAGAATGGTAAACAAAAGGGCTTAAGGGAGACGACCCATTGCTGCATTCCAAATTTTTTTGCCCTATAGTATTTTCTTATTATTTCTACTGGTGGTGAGCAATTCTTGTAGGTATGGCAACCTCCGTTGGCAGATTTGGAGCTAATTCTCAGTTTAACGCATATCTTCTGGTATGCTCATTTATGAGCATGGGGCAATCTCTTCTCCTAAACCCTATTATATCTTTTAGTATTACATTATGTGATGCTTAGATTTAAGTCTGGGGAAGAGCGTATTATAGTTACCCACTGGGCACGTTCACTCTACAGTGCATACTAGAAGTAAATTTTATTTCATTTATCTAGTATTGTTCATTTTCATCGCACACTACAACACCCAGTTGAGAGCGTACTTAATTGTTAACGTGCAACAGATCTAACTCGTTTCTTTGGTGTGATTGAAAAAATTTCTGTGTTGGCTTAGGATTGTGAGACGGAGTAAAAATAATGACTCATGTAGTGCTCTAGTCGAGTACTCACTTCTCGCATAGAAATTCATGTAGACTAAATTTTTCTTTATGCTGATAGTTTTATATTTTTCTATTTACGTAATTTTTGCTTATTCTACTCAAAAGTGGTGAATCCTGAGTGAATCTAATGGTGGCATAGGGATATGTGTAAACGTTTGCTAGGATCATATTGCTTAAGTCGGGAGGAGGATTATTATTGTTTATGGGGCGTCTACTTTATCACCTAGAGGGGGGGTGAATAGGATTTTCAAATTATGTTATCCCCTCTTTAGGTGTTCTTTATTTCTGATTAGTAGATGTATGAAATAGAAAGCGCAACACAGAAAAGAACACAACGATGTGTAGACGTTCCTCAAGCTAGGGTATCTTGAGTAGTCCTCTTTCCCTCTGCGCCTGCCTAGCAGTGTGCTAGGGTCAGCAAACACCGCCAAAAACTCCAGGCCATCAAGCCTTACAGCACGGACCCGCAAGTCCCAACAGCCTAGGCCCGCAAGCCCCTACTGCCCCCGAGCCCGCAAGCTCGACAGATCGCACCCGCAAGTGCACTGCCCTGGCCCTCAAGCCTCACATTTCTCCAGCCCTCAAGCTAGACGATTTGGCCCGCAAGCCTTACAAAAATTACAGTAAATTAGAACCGCTTCTTCTGCCTGATGGTGATTGGCGACTTAGCCTGATGGAGATCGACTTCTTGAGTTGAAGAGGATACTTCAGAAATGATCTTTGCATCACGACTCCTTCTTCACTCCCTTCTCTTAGCCTGATGATAAATGGCTTCTTATCAGTCGATGATGATGACTGATTCTTCAGAGAACACTTGATTTTTGTTCTCTCCTTGTTCCTCTTCTTCTCCGCAGAAAGATTGTTCAAGTGTAGCGGTGGGATACTTTTTCGCTCTTGTATTCGAGAGAGTTCCTAGGGCACCCTTCGTTCCTTTTTATAGAACAGAGAACACTGCTCAACGGTCACAATCAATGTCCTTTTTGTCATACGCCCAATTCAAAAGAGCAAGCTCATAGCTCTATTCCTTAGGTGCATTCGTTGATTGGACAATCAGGCGGCGGTATTAAATGCTTACAGCGCACTGCGACGTTTGAATTCTATCTCGACGATGTTTCCACCTTCATTCTGATACCGACAGCATCTCGACGATATGGACAATATCTCGACGATAAGACTTTGTCGATGCCTTGGGCTATAGTAGACCTTCAAGTCTTCTTACTTCTGCTACTGATGGTGGTATCTCGACGATACAAGATATCCTGGCGATTCTGGACATACGACGATAAGCTCTCTCTGACTATATCGTTGAGATCCTCTTTCTTGCAATATGTCGTCGTAATCATGTTGTTTACTCGACGACATGCTGATGCGCAAATCTTAGCACACCGCTATAGGCGGTAGCAAGACTGCGGCACGAAACGGCAGTGTACCGATCGTTCAAGTAATATAAAATGTGGGAGTGAATCCCTAAGTATCGATCTCGAAGGAACACAGTAAGGTGGAGTTAACTATCGAGGAAGGACTTGAGATTGAAGTCCTTTATGTCGGATGGGTGCGAAAGGGGGTGATTTGGTTTGTGGAAATAAAATAAAATACTACAACTACTCCTATGCAATGCCGCTATGCAATGCTTCGCTTGGCGGGATGGAGACTAGTCAGGCCTTGAGCGCGCTGCTTCGCAAGGGCGGATGGACGAGTAGGCAAGCGGAATCGAACTGTGCAGGCCTTGAGCACACTACTTCGTTAGGCGAATGGATTACACGGGCCGCTATGTCACGCTTTGCTAGGCGGATGGACGAGAAGGCTTGCAGATGGAATGGTTCGCACCGGCGGGGTCGAGGTGGATTACACGGGCCGCTATGCCACGCTTCACTAGGCGGATGGAAGAGTAGTCTTACGGAATGAGGGTCGCAAGCACCTCGTCGACAAGCACGCCACTAGCAATTGCTAGTGCGGCACACGAACATTACATCGGGATGGAGGATGAAATGGGGCGCACCTCATACACACATATGAACAAGATAATTTCAATAAAATGAAATAAGCATTAGACAACATGGTTCATAGTGTACATCATCAAAAGATAGAGGAATAAAGCTTATACAACCATCAACATAAAGAAGGAGAAAGTAAGGAATCGACCCAATCCAAAGCCTTGTCGAAGATTCATGGTTGGAATCGCTGGGTTGTCAATCCGCGTCCAAGCTCGGTCCTCAACTGCGTCCGGGGTAGAGAAGGCTGTCACTACCTTCCAATGGCCCGTCTTCTTCGTGTCACGATCCGGCCGCAAGACCAAAGCTTCCTTCTCCTTGGATGATGATGGATGTAGGGCTAGATCCCTCTCCTTGAAGCTTGAGGATGATGGAGGAGGCCTAGAACAAAAAAATGCAAAAAAACGGCGCTCAAAAAGACCTAGAAACGAAGTCGATCCGGCTGTTTTCGCGAAGCAGCTATTTATAGACAGGTGCAGAATTTTGTTCATGCACGACCAAACGCATGACCGTGCGTAAAAGCGCATGACCAAATTCAGAATGTTGTTTTGGGCCGCAAATGAACGCGCACGATCGCAGCCGACCGTGCGTCAAGAAAACGCACGACCGTGCGATTCATGCAGACCTGAAATCCGGGCAATATGGATGTTCTACCCACCTGCACAACACCAAATAGCAATGACACAGCTGGGAAAACACCTCCAGCAACATCATAATATCATAAAAAGAATGGGGAGCACAATGTGCTTACCCCCAACCATAAAGCATGCAATTGCACATCGAAACGGGCCTAAAAGTGCACATAGCATGGAATATCAAATATGAACGAAAACATGCCTATAGTGTAGTGTAAAGACTAGATAATCGGCCTAGATGAGTCCATAAATGTGTATATAATTGGGACTCATCACACCCCCATACTTACCTGTTTGCGCGTCCCGAGCAAACCATCTCTTACGCGGACAAGAAAAACATAAGCTGACATAGAAATTATAAAGCGGAGTACAATGCAAAATCGCATGCTCATGCACGTAGAAATACAGTAGACAAAATTCCTAATTATACATATTAGTTTATACTTTTCTAGGGGCGCATTTATATATTACATTTACTCAAAAAGTGAATCACGGTGAATCATAAGGTCGTACATAGGAAGAAAGTAAACTGAACGCTGAGGTGAGCATTGCCAAAGATCGGGGCTCGAGACAACCTCCATTGAAATCCATCAATGCCGGTGACCATAAGCTTGCCCGTTCACACTGCCTCCACGACACAGGTTTGACTCAAATGCGTGAATCAATATGACTTAAGGTTTTAGATGAGGCATGGGTTTAGGTGAGGTATACAATGATAAAAACGACGGCTCAAGCACAAAACCCAAATGAGCTAGCACAGGAAACTATCCTCAAGCACCACAAAAAGACACACGGGTACACCACACCCCCAGACTTGGACTTGACTACATGGGTTTGTGCGCCGCCTACTCCCAATCATAAATTTATACAAAAAGATTTTTCACTAAAGCTCATCTCTTTTCGTTTCTTCTCTCTTTTTTTTTTCTTTTTCTTATTTTCTTTTTCTTTTCTTTTCTTTTCTTTCCAAAACATATTCAGCAAAATGAGCGATGAAGCGCATCCATATTTTCACAAAAATATCACAACATCAACACCCCAATCATGAAAATAATAAACAACTAAAGCTCAAATTTGGGTGTGCGACTAGGATTGGCTTTTAGGCTTTGGTGAGATAAAAGTGGGGCTGAATCAAAGAAAGGGTAGGCACAACTGGGCTAACGAGGATAAGATGATAGGAATGGCTCAAAAGCTCAACCGGGCCAAAATGATGGCCTATATCACATTCACGCAATTGACTAACCATATACCCATGCTTCAAAAGTCGCTTGGGGCAAGTTCTTAGCCACCGAGAAAGATTATCCTTTCTCCCGACTCGGGCAATACAAGGTAATGAACATCTACACACATTCCTATGCTACCGTCTGATTCACACCAGATTCACCAATTTTTGAGTAAAGTAAACAATATCTACGTAAATAGAAAGATATAAACTAAAAGCATAAAAAGAAATTGAATCTACACAAATTTCTATGCGAGACATGAGCACTTGACTAGGAGCACTCCAGGAGTCAACATTTTACTCCGCCTCATAATCCTAAGCCAGCACAATGATTTTTCAAATCACACGAAGAGACAAATTCGACTCACTACGTGCTAACGGTTAAGTGCGCGCTCATGTGGGTGTTGTGGTGTGCAATGAGCAATACTAAATAAATGAAATAGAAATACTTTTAGCATGCAGTGCAATAATGCACGTGAGCGGGTAAACAAAACAACGCTCCCCCATACTTAAACAAAACAATCTAATGCAAAATATGACTATAAAATTCAGAATAAAGCTAGGGAAAGAGAGTACCCAATGCTCAGCAAGTGAGCATACCAGAAGATTGGCATTTAAATCTAGAAAAAGCTGCAGCATCCGCCAGCTAGAAGAAGGACCTGCAGGGGTGAGCTCCGCAAAAACAAAAGAAAATGTACAAAGCAAAATGAAATACAACTAACTAATCTAAACTAGATGAAAATAAAAATGCAGGAAAAGGTAAGATAACTACTGGGGTTAATGTCATCCCAGCACGACTTATACAAATTTAAAAGAGTTCTAACTAATGGGCGTATGAAAAAGGAAATGAACAGGTAACTGTTCTAATATGCGTGTCGGTGGTGGGTACCGATACGGCGACAAAACAATTATGCCTGTACCCGAATATAAATAATACCTGCTCGTCACAGGTAGAGGGAATAAAAAGTAAGAAGAGGAGGAATCCTCACTCAACTCACCAAAACTATCCTTGCCCAGCAAGGTGTCGTCTTCATGGAGGTGGCAGGAGGAAAAGGCAATGAATGAGGCTTCCTCTTTGGTGGAGGGATCAACCTCCTCACATAAGAAGATACACTCATCATTGACTTGAGCATTATGCTCCAAGTCCTCCTGGGGTACCTGTGAAGACTCAACCCGCACAGGCTCAGATGAATAAGGGGGGTCAGGAAATAAAAGAGAAGAAAAACTTAAATAATCAAAAATCGGGGGAGTGGTCCCGGTCTCACTCCCAGCAAGATCTAAGGATAGATCGCTATCATCATCGTAAGTATCATAGCGAGGGGAACCCAATAACATAAGGGCCTCGGTGGTGAGTTGGACCTCCTCATCCCATGAGGAAGTGCAAACCTCCTCATCAGAAAGAGTACCCTCATCATCCCACCGGGGAGCAGCCTCTGGCTCAGAATCATCACCCTGCTCAATTACTTCGACGGGATCATAAAAAATGTGTGTAGAAAAATCTTGCAAAGAAACTGGAGGAACAAAAAGATTTGGTTCCTCCGCAAAAAGATCTGCAAGCACCTCCCCACTGGAGAGAACACTCTCCTCATCCCACTCTAGTTCATCATGGAGCTCCCAAATCTCACCATGTTGGCCATCAAATGAATCGTCATCACTAGGAGTGAAGCCATACTGATGTAGGGGTACCATGACGACGTGGACGTTACGATAACGGAACAAACATTCATCACAGAGCATAAAATACCATGGAGGGATCTGACCAAAAATGAACGAAATGGGGTCGGTTGACTCTCCAAATCCGAAAGATAAAAATATGAGGGACTCGATACAACGTCCTTAGGACCTTCCTCTCCAACAAGCACACAACACACTGTAAGCCGGACTCGATACAACGTCCTTAAGACCTACCTTTCCAACAAGCACACAACTCACCGCACCTACACAAGCATCTATTTCATCAATCGATTCATTTCAAAACGCAGCGGCAATTTTCTTGGAGCGGTGGTAAACATTCAAGCAGTGATAAAAGCGTTAGTTGAGATTAACTCCCTTGTTAGCGCCAAGTGCACCAATCTTGGAGAGCAAATCAAGGCTAGGCCAAGTTTCGCTCCCGCACCGGATCTACCCGATCCGAACAACAAGAGATTCAATAACAACACTTAGATTTCATATTTTTGCAAGCGAGAAAATTAAAGCCACGGATAAAACAATTCGACAAAAACCTCCACAAACTAAGCGTAGAAAGAATCACTAGCAAGGAGGGGGGTTACCCAACCAAGAAGATGAACACACAAGATAAGGTGGGAGAATCTCTCTCTCCACGGTTCCACCGGCGTCGCACCGAACGGAGAAGCACCCTTTCTTCCTTGGAGTCGCACCGCGGAGGTCTCGCCGGAGTCGCACCGAAGAGGATGGAGGGAGGCGGCCTTGGAGTCACACCAAGAGAGGGGGGCGGCAGCTAGGAGGTTTCGTCCTCTTGGCCGAAATCTCTAAGGGGGAGATTAGGTTTTCTTTTGGTCTTCAATATCTCATTCCTTCATAAGGACCCCTTTAAATAGGAGTTTACACAAAATCATAACCATCCATGATGGAGATGAAACCTCATCCATCCGTATGGTTAAATACACACCAAAATGAAATTTAAGAGTTCAAATTAAAAATTACAACCATTTTAATAAATATAACATTATCATCTAGCATGAAATAATTTTATATTTATTAATATAAAATAAAAGTGCATGAATAAAAGTCTAATTTTTCATGGAGGTTTTGGCACGCCGAGGGCGGAGATTATAACGCGGTCTTCCATCAGCATCATCACGGCACCTCAGATCTTTGTGGCGCAGTGCCTCGGCAGCTGGGTCATCATCATCAAGGAGTGTCGGAGGAGACGCGCCATCAATCCTCCCCAACTCAAAATCAAGCATCTCCGATGCGTGGTCTGAGAGGTAGTGGTGGAGAAGATCAGCATCCAGTCATTGAAGCTCCGTCATGAGGACCCATGAATGTTCTGAAGGAGGGCGATCACGCCAACGGATTAGGAAGCGGTATGTAGCACCCTCCGAGGTAGTAAGTGGCTCCGCAGCAAGTATCATGTCTGGAGTGAGAAAAGTCTTCAGAAACCTAGGGAACATATCAGCAGTAGGAATAAAAGTATGCGACTTACCATCCGGTGAAATACCTATGGGAACCGATAGAGAGAGGTCATCCGTACTACCACTCCCCAACCCATTAGAAGATTTGGTGGAAGGAGAAGACGTCAAGGAACTCAACTCATGTGGAGGCGATACGAACATCGTTAAATCTGAGACGTTAAAAATAGGGGAGATTCCCCATTCGACAGGCAAATCCAAAACAAAAGCGTTGTCACCTATTTTCTTGATGATCCGAAAAGGGTCGGTGCGCTTAGGTGCTAACTTTTTAACGGTGCCAGATGGCAAACGTTCGGGAACTAATCGTACTAAGACCAAATCGCCAACCTTTAAGTGTGACACTCTCCGATGTATATTGGTGTGTGCCTGTTAAGAATCATACTGAGCGATCAAGGTAGCTCGTATACGTGCATGAAGGTCGTGAATATGTTGGGCGAAGGATTGTGCAAATTGACTTGCCTTGTATGTTGGGGGCACGGGAACCAAGTCAAGAGGCACAGGGGCCTTGTACCCGTGGACAATCTCATTTGGCGACAAACCGGTGGACCGATTTTTGGAATTGTTGTAGGCTAACTGAGCGTGGGGAAGAAGAAGATCCCATGTGCCTTTATGATCACTCACGAGACATCTAAGAAGGTTCCCTAGGCTCCGGTTAACCACCTCAATTTGCCCATCGGTTTGAGGATGATAGGCGGAGGAAAACAATAGTTTGGTGCCCATTAGGATCCAAAGTGTCTTCCAGAAGTAGCTCGTATACTTAACATCCCTATCCGAGATAACTGTCTTCGGCACTCCTCGGTGACTAACAACTTCCTTAAAATATAGCTTTGCGATATGAGATGCGTCGTCGGTTCGAGTACACGGTATAAAATATGCCATTTTGGAGAACCTTATCAACAACTACGAAGATAGAATCGTGACGACGAAAAGTGGTGGGTAGGCCTAAGACAAAGTCCATGCTCACATCCTCCCAAGGTACGTATGGTATAGGCAACAGAGTATATAACCCGACATTGGTTTTGGTGCCCTTGGAAACTTGGCAAGTACGCCATCTACTCATTACCCGTCCTACCATTGCCTTCAACTTTGGCCAATAAAACTTTTCCTCAACCAGGGTGATAGTCTTATCTCTACCGAAATGGCCACTCAACCCGCCACTATGTAGTTCCCAGATGATATGGAGACGTAGAGATGACTGCGGAATACATAATTTCCCATGCCTAAAGAGGTAACCATCCTTGATAACGAACGCAGTAATAGTGGTGGGGGAACTATCCTGGGCAGATAGGTAAGAATCCTGAAAAACCGGGCATGTAGCGTACTCATCTTTGATTCGCTCGAACCCGACAACGTTAACCTCCATAGTGGTGACTAAAAGGTCTAGGCGACTAAGAGCATCCGCAACCCGATTGTCCGCTCCCTTAAGGTGTTTGAGATTAAAAGTGTAACCTGTAGGAAGGATACCCACTTGGCGTGACGCGGGCTGATTTTATGTTGGCCATTGATAAATCGTAATGCTTCATGATCGGAGAGGATCACGAACTCCTTAGAGAGGATATAATGCCGCTATTGGTGCAAGCATCTAATGACCACATAAAATTCCCTATCATAGTTGGAATAATTCAATTTAGCGCCTGCAACTTTTCACTAAAGAAACTCACAGGGTGCCCTTCCTAACTCAAGACACCTCCTATCCCCACGCCCGAAGCGTCACAAGTAAGCTCAAAGACTTTCGAGAAGTCAGGTAGACGTAAGACGGGTGCCTCAGTCATAAGCTCTTTGATGCGTTGGAAAGCGAAGGTGGCGGACTTCGTCCAAGTAAACTCACCTTTTTTCATGCAGTCACTAATGGGGTCCATGATGCTGCTAAAGTCTTTGATGAAACGACGGTAGAAAGTTGCCAACCCATGGAATCTCCTCACCTCACGTATCGTGGTCGGCACGGGCCAGTCCTTAATCACCTTAACCTTGCTAGGGTCGACTCTAATGCCCTCCGTTCCAACGATGTAGCCTAAAAACTCCACCTCTGTAACATGGAAAGTGCATTTCTTGAGATTCAGAAATAAAGTTTCCTTCCGCGGGGTGGAAAGAACCACTCTCATGTGGGAGATGTGCTCGGTGGTAGTAGTGATGTAAACCAAGATGTCATCGAAGTAGACAACTATGAACTTCCCCATGAATGGCTGAAAGACATGCGTCATCATCCGGGAGAATGTGCAGGGGGCATTGGATAGCCCGAAGGGCATCACAAGCCACTCGTATAACCCGTCCTTAGACTTAAACACCGTCTTCCACTCATCCCCCTCGCGGATCCTTATCTGGTGATAGCCGCTTCGTAAATCTAACTTAGAAAATATCGTGGCGCCAGACAAGACATCGAGAAGGTCATCAAAGCGCGGAATAGGAAATCGGTACTTGATGGTGATTTTGTTGATAGCGCGACTATCAACACACATCCGCCACGTACCATCCTTCTTGGGGGCAAGAAGGGCTGGCACCGCACAAGGACTCATGCTAGTCCTGATGAATCCTTTTTTCATCAAATCACCGATCTGAGTCTGCAGCTCTTTGTGGGTCGCGGGATGAAGCCTATAGTGGGGTTGGTTCGGCAGGGATGAACCCGGAATAAGATCTATCGCATGCTGTATGTTCCTCAATGAAGGTAACACAGAAGGCCACTCGTCTGGGTACACGTCCTTATATTCGTCTAAAAGTACCCGTAACTCCCTAGGCAAATCATTCGACGCTTCTGATTCACCCTTCGCACTCATAAGAACTAATGCGTACATAACTCCCTCAAGAAAAAGATCTCTCACAAACTCTCTCCTACTAACAAGGCTCAAGGCCTTCCTCTCGGCCGGGACGGTAGTGTCCTTAGCCAAAGCTACCGGCTCCTTCGGAACAGTCGATCTCAAAGTGATTGTCTTACAGTTGAATTTGAATTCATAAGTATTGGCTCGACCGAAATGTGTGACGTCACGGTCATAAAGCCAAGGGCAGCCTAATAACACGTGGCACGCGTCCATGGGGAGGACATCACACCAGACCTCATCAGTGTAAGATTTAAAGGCAAGAGGGACCAGGCAACGCTTGCTAACCGGGGCGGTAACCTTGCTAATCCAAGCTACCTGGTAGGGTGTGGGGTATGGTTCCGTGGTCAGATTCATACGTTTAACAGCGTTCTCAGAGATAACATTCACACAGCTACCACTATCTATAATGAGCTTGCACAGCTTGTCACCACTCTTAAAGATCAGAGAGAAGATACTCGTCCTCCTCCAGTCATCTAGAGGACGTGGAGTGGTCAGAATAAAACGCATCACCATGAGGGGGGGATCGTCTTCCAAATCTCTTGGGACCCCTTCGGGGTCGCTCTCCTCGGCGGCCTCATACACATAGTCAGTAGAATCGGCGGCCATGTCTAAGAGGGCAACGGCCTTGGTCTTAGTTGGGCATTCAAAGGCATAGTGGCCTTGAACACCGCAAGAATAACAAGGGTATTGGCCTTGCTAACTTTCCCAATGGGGACACGCTCGCTCGTGGGGTTCCTAGTGTTCCTAGCGGTGATCACGACAGACTTAGACTCGGTGGTTCTAGACCTTCCCTAGTCCGGATAGGTGGAAGAAGATGCTCCAACAGTGGTCTTATTCCTCGTGTGGGAATAACGGGAGTGAGCCTTAGCGGCTAAGTGTTTTTCAATGTCTAGGGCGGCATTGAAAGTCGTGTTCAGATCTGTGTGCCCATAGCGCAAGAGCTTCCGCTGGATATCAGGTTGAAGCCCCTTGCGAAACCTGGATAATGTGACCTCTGGGGGTTCCCTAAGCTCGCAACGCACCATACGGTCTTTCAACTCTCCCATGTACTCGGCCACCGACTTTGAACTTTGCCGCAGGGTGGCAAGTTCATCGAACATTTGTGTTCGGTGGTAAGCCGGAACGTATTGGTCGGTGAGCAAATTTTTCATCAACGCCCATCCGATAGGTGGGACTTCCAGTCCGGCTCCCAACCTCCTTTCCTCATTCAGCCAAAAGGTTTTCGCATGATCTGTCAATTTCATGCGGGTGACTTGGACCTTTTGGAGATCCGTGAGATTGTGCCACTGGTAGTAACATTCCATGTCAACTACCCAGCTAAGGAAGACCTGGGGGTCTCCCATGCCATCGTAGGTGGGGGCATCAATCTTGATGTCTCTAGTGATATCGAAACCATGCTCGGGGCGGCATTCTCGAGGGGGCACTCGGGGAGGGTCCCCATCAGAATCCGAATCAGTGACCGGTTGTTGCCGGTTGGGCCCCTCAACATCACCAGGTGGTGGTGGTGGTCCTCCTTGATTCCATAAAATTTGTTCTAACATCATCCTAAGCTCAGTCATTTCAGTACGTAGACCTGCTATGGCCACGGTGTTGGGATCATTTTGCTGATTCGCAGCCATCCTAGACGTAGACGGTGTCGCGTACTCCGTTCCTAGCCTAGTGGGCATTCAGGTTCAGGAAAAATTTAGGAAGATGATTTTTACTAGGGCTGTAGCTAGATTGAACATAGGATATTTTTATAGATTCCTGATGTGCGTAATACGTCGATCATTAAAAAAAAAAAATTTCTGAATTTTGACAAAAAATTCAGATTTCAGACCGCTATTCGCACACCACCTAGAGAGAATTATGACGGTTCCAATTTTCAGGCCGATCTAACGAGGACGAATCGAAAAAGTTTCAGTTTTAATGTTGCTGGAAATACGTGCAGGAAGATACAAAAAAAATTTCAGATTTTTCTGATAAGTTTTAAATTTCTGAGTTTTTACTAAACGCAGACCAATCCGAAAATTTTCAGATTTTCCTATTGATTAGAACGACTAACAAGAATCGCAGCGAGGATGTTTGCAACGTGGGAGTTGAAACGACCGGCTTTGATACCAAATTGATATAGGGTTACCATGACGACGTGGACGTTACGATAACGGAACAAACATTCATCACAGAGCATAAAATACCATGGAAGGATCCGACCAAAAACGAACGAAAAGGGGTCGGTTGACTCTCCAAATCTGAAAGATAAAAATATGCAGGATTCGATACAACGTCCTTATGACCTACCTCTCCAACAAGCACACAACTCACCGTAAGCCGGACTCGATACAACGTCCTTAAGACCTACCTCTCCAACAAGCACACAACTCACCGCACCTACACAAGCATCTATTCCATCAATCAATTCATTTCATAACGCAGCGGCAATTTTCTTGGAGCGGTGGTAAACATTCAAGCGGCGATAAAGCGTTAGTTGAGATTAACTCCCTTGTTAGCGCCAAGTGCGCCAATCTTGGAGAGCAAATCAAGGCTAGGCCAAGTTTCGCTCCCGCACCGGATCTACCCGATCTGAACAATAAGAGATTCAATAACAACACTTAGATTTAAATTTTTTGCAAGCGAGAAAATTAACGCCACGGATAAAATGATTCGACAAAAACCTCCACAAACTAAGCGTAGAAAGAATCACTAGCAAGGAGAGGGGTTACCCAACCAAGAAGATGAACACACAAGATAAGGTGGGAGAATCTCTCTCTCCACGGTTCCACCGGCGTCACACCGAACGGAGAAGCACCCTTTCTTCCTTGGAGTCGCACCGCGGAAGTCTCGCCGGAGTCGCACCGAAGAGGATGGAGGGAGGCGGCCTTGGAGTCACACCAAGAGAGGGGGGGGGGGGGGGGGGGCAGCGGCTAGGAGGTTTCCTCCTCTTGGCCGAAATCTCTAAGGGGGAGATTAGGTTTTCTTTTGGTCTTCAATATCTCATTCCTTCATAAGGACCCCTTTAAATAGGAGTTTACACAAAATCATAACCATCCATGATGGAGATGAAACCTCATCCATTCGTATGGTTAAATACACACCAAAATGAAATTTAAGAGTTCAAATTAAAAATTACAACTATTTTAATAAATATAAAATTATCATCTAGCATGAAATAATTTTATATTTATTAATATAAAATAAAAGTGCATGAATAAAAGTCTAATTTTTCATGGCGGTTTTGGCACGCCGCGTGCGGAGATTATAACGTGGTCTTCCATCAGCATCATCACGACACCTCAGATCTTTGTGGCGCAGCGCCTAGGCAGTCGGGTCATCATCATCAAGGAGTGTCGGAGGAGACGCGCCATCACATACACAGGGAGTGAGGAGTCCATGCACGAAACAAGATCGGGGGTAGAGGGCACGATTGCCTCCATGGGTAAAGAATGAGTGATAAAGACAATGTTGTCATGAGTGGAGGAGTGGTGGTCAGGATTGAAGAGACTAGGACAGTCCCTCAATTCATGACCCTCTCCTCGGCACAACAAGCAAACAAAGTTCCTACACTGCCTAGCATTTAACTCCTTCATTTGGTCTATATAATAAACCAACTTGTCGTAGGTGCTAGGAGAAATATCCCATGACGACATTTTAAACAATAAAAGCAGATATAATGAAACTGAAATTCTTTGCAAGGAAATCTACACAAACTAATAAAACTCTCTGGATTAAACTTGCCTAAAACTCTAAAATAGGAGAGAGAAATAATAACAAACAATATATAATTAAAAAGCAAACAAAAATAACAAAGCGGCTAAACACACTAGAAGAACTACTATCTCTCGGCTCTCCCTCTCAAGAAAACTCACACGTCTGTGTTCCCCGATAACGGCGCCAAAAACTTGATGCGCAAATCTTAGCACAACGGTATAGGAGGTAACAAGACTGCGGCACGAAACGGTAGTGTACCGATCAGTCAAGTAATATAAAATGTGGGAGTGAATCCCCAAGTATCGATCTCGAAGGAACACAGTAAGGTGGAGTTAACTATTGAGGAAGGACTTGAGATTGAAGTTCTTTAGGTCGGATGGGTGCGAAAGGGGGTGATTTGGTTTGTGGAAATAAAATAAAATACTACAACTACTCCTATGCAATGACGCTATGCAATGCTTCGCTTGGTGGGATGGAGACTAGTCAGGCCTTGAGCGCGCTGCTTCGCAAGGGCGGATGGACGAGTAGGCAAGCAGAATCGAACTGTGTAGGCCTTGAGCGCGCTGCTTCGTTAGGCGAATGGATTACACGGGCCGCTATGCCACGCTTCGCTAGGCGGATAGACGAGAAGGCTTGCGGATGGAATGGTTCGCACCGGCGAGGTCGAGGTGGATTACACGGGCCGTTATGCCACGCTTCACTAGGCGGATGGAAGAGTAGTCTTACGGAATGAGGGTCGCAAGCACCTCGTTGACAAGCACGCCAATAGCAATTGCTAGTGCGGCACATGAAAATGACGTCGGGATGGAGGATGGAATGGGGCGCACCTCATACACACATATGAACAAGATAATTTCAATAAAATGAAATAAGCATTAGACAACATGGTTCATAGTGTACATCATCAAAAGATAGAGGAATAAAGCTTATACAACCATCAACATAAAGAAGGAGAAAGTAAGGAATCGACCCAATCCGAAGCCTTGTCGAAGATTCATGGTTGGAATCACTGGGTTGTTAATCTGCGCCCATGCTCGGTCCTCAACTGCATCCGGGGTAGAGAAGGCTGTCACTACCTTCCAATGGCCCGTCTTCTTCGTGTCACGATCCATATGCAAGACCAAAGCTTCCTTCTCCTTGAATGATGATGGATGTAGGGCTAGATCCCTCTCCTTGAAGCTTGAGGATTATGGAGGAGGCCTAGAACGAAAAAACACAAAAAATGGCGCTCAAAAAGACCTAGAAACGAAGTCGATCCGGCTGTTTTCGCGGAGCAGCTATTAATAGACAGGTGCAAAATTTTGCTCATGCACGACCAAATGCACGACCGTGTGTAAAAACGCACGACCAAATTTAGAATGCTGTTTTGGGCCGCAAATGAACGTGCACGATCGCAGCCGACCGTGCGTCAAGAAAATGCACGACCGTGCGATTCATGCAGACATGAAATCTGGGCAATATGGATGTTCTACCCACCTGCACAACACCAAATAGCAATCACACAGCTGGGAAAACACCTCCAGCAACATCATAATATCATAAAAAGAATGGGGAGCATAATGTGCTTACCCCCAACCATAAAGCGTGCAATTGCACATCGAAACGGGCCTAAAAGTGCACAAAGCATGGAATATCAAATATGAACGAAAACATGCCTAAAGTGTAGTGCAAAGACTAGATAATCGGCCCAAATGAGTCCATAAATGTGTATATAATTGGGACTCATCACATGCCTTCTGCATCACGATGTCCTGTGCCTTCTCTGTGTTCGACGAATAGCATTCTGCGATCAACGAACTTGCCATCCTTTGTTCGACGATCCCCATTCTTCGTTCGACGATCGCTATTTTTCGTTCGATGATCTCACCACGTCTCAGCGTTCGACGATCGGCATTCTCTGCCCGTCATTACGATGACAAGCACGCTTTGTCGACGATATCTCCTCTGCTTCTCGACGATATAGTACTTAGTTAAATAAGTAAGGTACATGACTTATTGTCGATTCCTGCAAGTATGAACTAAGTGGAATATTAAATACAAAGTGAAGTATTCTTGACTTGTTGACTTCTTCAGATCAGGAATCATGTGAGCAGGATTCCCAACAATCTCCCCCTATTTGAAGAAGTCAGAATCTCAATTCAAGACTACTTTCACTTGACAGTAATTATTATAATCTTGCATAGAAGGCTCAGTATTTAAGGGTTTACTTATCTTTTGCTGAACATATGAGTACATCAATCTTGTGGCTCCCCCTAGATTCGATGCCTCTTCTTTTGTGGCTCCCCCTTCTTCTTGACAGCTTTGCTACCCCTACCTTTGAGGTCTTCTTGAGCATCTTAGTCTTGAGCATATTGATGCCATTCTCCCCCTTTCTGACTTCTTTCCTCCACTTGAGATTTTCTTGAGTGAGTGACTCCCCCTTGATGTGATAACGCCCCTTGGATTGACATGGGGTTAGGATTTCTTCAGTCTAGAGTTGACCCTGGATCACTTATAGTCCATTAGACTTGTGTGCTGCTGATTGGCTAAGTGGACTTCCCTGCAAAACGGATTTAAAATCCCTTAGGAACCCAAGATAACTTGGGTCCTAGGTTCTTGTTAGCCCAATAAGGAATTCTTATACTTACCTCAGCCGCTCCGGAAGGTTTCTTCTTTGTACTGGGCACATTAGAGTTGTGCCAACATTCAATGGCAAAGTGTCCTGTTTTTCCACAGCACCAGCATTCAAACCTGTTGTATCTTCCCTTCTGTCTGACTGTATGAGATGGGGTTCTTTGTGTGCGAACGACTTAATGAAGCAAAGAAGGTGAACTGTGCTGATGGTGGACATGACTTTTATTGTTGTCAACCACAGTTATCCTTCTAGAGTCAGTCCTTTTCAAGGATTTCTTCTCTTCTCTGAGCTCAAAATGTTTTTGCCTCCTCACACCATTCTGGGGCTCTTTGTAGATTCTAGGCATGATCTTGGATTTGAAGGAGCTTACAACAGGCTTCACTTCAGTGGCAAGCTTATCCTCCATCCTTCTGGTGTTGTCATTCTTGACCTTCAGGACATTGACGACCTTCAGGACATTGGATTGCATTTTGTCCTTCTTTAGAAGAACTACTTCTCTGGTGAGTGAGCGGTACAGCTCCTTGCTTTCAATCAGTGCCTTCAGAGTTTTCCCAAATTTGTCTATCAAGTCCTTTTTGAGTTGACAAAACTCAGCACTCTCTAGAGTTAGCTTTTCTGCTTTCTGTGAGAGATCAAGATTTCTTGCTTGAAGAGAGGAGATTTTTGCATCTTGCTGGTTGCATAGCATCTTGAGAGTCATGACCTCTTCTAGAAGATCGTTGTAAGATTTTGACCAGTCATCATTGCTGGATGAGCTTGTCTCCGAAGTTGAGTCTGAAGTAGAAAGAGGAGCCCTTATGCGCTTGGGATAAACCTCATCCTGATGACTCTCTTCTTCTGACGCAGATGAGACAGTCAATCTAAGCTCATCCTGATGACTCTCTTCTTCTGACGCAGATAAGACGGTCAATCCAAACTCATCCTGATGATTAGGTCCTTCCATAAGGATAGTTAGAGAGTTCCACATCTCTTTTGCAGTCATGCAGTGAGCCAGTCTCTGGAATGTGGAGATATTAATTACACTAGCAATAATGTCTTTGGCTTTCTTATCCAAGTTGTCTAGGATTTTCTTGGACACTGACTGAGAGAGATAATCCCCTTCTTGAACAACTCCGAACATTCTTGGATCAATTGCCTCCATGAATATTCTTACTGTTACTTTCCATAGGGCAAAATTCTCCCTGGAGCATACAACTATTCTTAATTATATAGCCATGAGAAATGGACGCCCACTTGTAGATCTGTTCAAGCTATTAAGCTTTATTTGAATAACCTAGCTTTGATACCACTTGTTGTTTATGGGGTGTCAACTTTATCACCTAGAGGGGGGGGGGGGGGGGGGGGGGGGGGGGGGGGGGGGTGAATAGGATTTTCAAATTATGTTATCCCCTCTTTAGGTGTTCTTTATTTCTGATTAGTAGATGTATGAAATAGAAAGCGCAACACAGAAAAGCACACAAAGATGTACAGAGGTTTCTCAACACAGGGTATCTTGAGTAGTCCTCTTTCCCTCTACGCCTGCCCAGCAGTGTGCTAGGGTCGGCAAACGCCGCCAAAAACTCCAGGCCCTCAAGCCTTACAGCACGGACCCGCAAGTCCCAACAGCCTAGGCCCGCAAGCCCCTACTGCCCCGAGACCGCAAGCTCGACAGATCACACCCGCAAGTGCCAACAGCCTAGGCCCTCAATCCCTACTACCCCAAGCCCACAAGCTCGACAGATCGCACCCGCAAGTGCACTGCCCTGGCCCTCAAGCCTCACAGTTCTCTAGCCCTCAAGCTAGACAGTTTGGCCCGCAAGCCTTACAAAAATTACAGTAAATTAGAACTGCTTCTTCTGCCTGATGGTGATTGGCGACTTAGCCTGATGGAGATCGGCTTCTTGAGTTGAAGAGGATACTTCAGATCTGATCCTTGCAACACGACTCCTTCTTCACTCCCTTCTCTTAGCCTGATGATAAACGACTTATTATCAGTCGATGATGATGACTGATTCTTCAGAGAACACTTTATTATTGTTCTCTCCTTGTTCCTCTTCTTCTCCGCAGAAAGGTTGTTCAAGTGTAGCGGCGGGATACCTATTCGCTCTTATATTCGAGAGAGTTCCTAGGGCACCCTTTGTTCCTTTTTATAGAATAGAGAACACTGCTCAACGGTCACAATCAATGTCCTTTTCTGTCGGACGCCCAGTTCAAAAGAGCACGCACTCATAGCTCTATTTCCTAGGTGCACGCGTTGATTGGACAATCAAGCGGCGGTATTAAATGCTGACAGCGCGCTGCGACATTTGAATTCTGTCTCGACGATGTTTCCACCTTCATTCTGATACCGACAGCATCTCGACGATATGGACAATATCTCGACGACAAGACTTTGTCGATGCCTTGGGCTTTAGTAGACCTTCATGTCTTCTTACTTCTACTACTAATGTCGACGATACAAGATATCCTGGCGATTCTGCACATACGACAATAAGCTCTCTCTGACTGTATCATTGAGATCCTTTTTCATGCAATATGTCGTCGTAATCATGTTGTTTACTCGACAACATGCCTTCTTCATGACGATGTCCTGTGTCTTTTCTGTGTTCGACGAACAGCATTCTGCGATCGACGAACTTTCCATCCTTCATTCGATGATCCCCATTCTTCGTTCGACGATCGCCATTTTTCGTTCGATGATCTCGCAACGTCTCAGCGTTCGACGATCGGCATTCTCTGCCCATCATTATGATGACAAGCATGCTTTGTCGACGATATCTCCTTTGCTTCTCGACGATATAGTACTTAGTTAAATAACTAAGGTACATGACTTATTGTTGATTCCTGCAAGTATGAACTAAGTGGAATATTAAATACAAAGTGAAGTATTCTTGACTTGTTGACTTCTTCAAATCAGGAATCATGTGAGCAGGATTCCCAACAATTATCTTTCTTGGTGGATAAGAACTTACCCCAAGCGACTCTTAAAGCATTAACATAGGTTAGTTCATTTCATGAGAGTGATGTAGGCCATCATTTTGGCCAGCTTGAGCTTTTTGTATCGATCCTATCATATGATCCTTGCTAGCCCTCTGTGCCTACCATCCCTTTGATTCAGCTCCACTTACTTTTCACGAAAGCCAAAAGCTAATCCAAATCGCACACCCAAACCACAAGCTTTAATGTTCTATAAACTTCAGTTTAAGGGTGTTGATTAAATGATTTTTTATGTGAAAAATGTGGATGTGCTTCATTTCAACAATTGCTGAAAATGAATGAAAAGACAAAGAAAAATAAGAAAGAAAAGATTAAAAGAAGAGAAAATTTGAAAGAAAAGCTTAATTGAAAATCTGTTTGAGATTTATATTGGGAGTAGACAGTGCACACACCCATGTTCTTAAGTTCAAGTTTAGGGGTGTGGTGCACCCGCGCATTTAGTGGCTGCTTGGTTTTTTTTTTTGCATTAGCTCAATTGGGTTTAGTGCGAAAGCCTTCTTGTTTATCAATGTATACCCTAACGAAACCTAGGCCCTATTTCTATCCTAAAGTCCTACTGAATCATGCAATGAACCAAACGAGTGTCGTGGAGAGAGTGTTAACGGGTGATCTTATGGCCACTGACATTAATGGATTTCAATGGACGATTCACCATGATTCTACTTTTGAGTGGAAATAATATATAAATTATGCTCTTAGATATTTATAAACTACTTTACATAAATAAAAATTTCTTCTACTATATTTTTATGAGCGTGAGCATGCGACTTCGCATTATACTCCTCCTCTGCAATTACTAAGCCAGCTAAAATTTTTTCTCATCCGCATAAGGGATAGTTTACTTGGGACGAGAAAATGGTTAAGTCTTAGGCTGTGAGGAGTCCAATATTTACACTGTTTTATGGACATATCCAGGCTAGATTTCACTTGTGTGCACTACACTTTCAAGCCATAATCGCTTGTATTTCACTCATATTGCTTTCACGCTTTGTGTACTCTTTAGGCCCATTTTGGTGTGCAATTATACTCCATGTTGTTGGGGGTAAGGACATGGTGCTCCACAACCCTTTTTCTGCATTTGCATTGAGCTAGAAGGGTATTCCCAGATGTGTGATTGCTATTTGGTTTGTTGTGTAGGTTGGTGGATCATCTATATTGCCCAGATTTCATGTCTGCATGAATCACACGGGCGTGCATTTCCTTGATGCACGATCGCTCCGACCATGCGCACTAATCTTCGGCTCAGAATGGTGTTTTGTCCCCGCTCGTGTGATTTGTTCGCGCACGAGCAGTTTGCTTGTGCCTGAGTAAAATCGCATGGGCCCCTATTGTTGTCCAAATTTGTATAATTCTTATTGCCTATGTGTTTTCTTCACGCACGGTTGGACTCAACCGTGCGTGAAGGAAATGCATGATCTCCTATTGTTAGTTGAATTCCGAGCTGTCTGGATTTGCCCGTGCGTTTTTCACGCATGGTCGGTTTTGACCGTGAGAGAGTAAAATCGCACGGGCGCTGTGCTTCGTCTTCCTGGGCTACCTATGTGTTTAATAAGGCATTGTCCACGCACGGTCATGACTTCGACCATGTGTGACCATTTTTCTGACTATTTACTATTTAAAGCCAAGAATTTTGCCCTATTCCTGGATCGACACCGAGCGAGCCATTTTCATACCAGTTCCACCCTTTTTTATTGCTCCACCACCGTCAACTGAAGACCGAGATCGAATGAGGCGGACAACCCTATGATTTTGGCCGCGAACCTTAGGCAACTCTTCAGGCTTGAGTTTACTCTTTCCTCCCTTATATTGCTAAGATTACTTATTATGGATGTGTATTTATTGTAGAATGATGATCATAAACCTTTATTAATGTTAATATAGATTTCAGGTTTATGAAATCCTGTGTGGTTCATGTGAATTGAGGAGCGCTCCATTCCACCTTTCATTCCACCATTACGTTGTGTGCAGCACTAGAAATTACTAGTTGTGTATTTAGTGATGAGGTGCTCACGACCCTCACTCCGTCGGTTACGAATCATCCATCCGCAAGCCTTCTCATTCATTCGCAAGCCTACTCGTCCACCTACCAAGCGAAGCGGTGCAGGCGACCCGCATTTGTTAATTTAATTTTCTTTGATTGTGTCTCTCGCAACCAACCAAAATCCCACTTTTTACTTTCTAGAAATCTTTATAATTAGTTTCCTAACGATAAAACTACACACCCCAACATGCATTCCTTGAGATCGATACTTGGGGAATTACTCTCCCATTTTATATTACTTGAACGATCGGTACACTGTGGTGATGTGTCGCAATCTCGCTCCTGCATATATCGGTGTGAAAGATTAGCACAGCAATGCACATCACCCTTTTCATAACAAACATGCATCTGAATTTTCCCCAACATGCACTAACCCAAATGGTCTATACTTTTGACTAGGGTCAGATTTTGACCTAACCAAGCATCCACCAAAAATTTGAATGGATTTGAGGTCATTTGATCACCTAATAAATACATGCATGGCTAATTAAATGTTTTACAAAACCTTAGAAAAATTATTCCACAAATTATAATTTTTGGTCAGTGGGTGCACTGGGTCATAACTCATGCATGGCTGAAATTTTCAGCTCATTTGAGTGAGTGGTTTGGTGGTGGCACTCAAAATAGTGCTTAGGGTCACTTATGTACACCCTACACCAAAATGTGTGCTGAGAGAGTTGTATTGTTCCAAATAGTGTGATTCAAATTCTTATAGAAACTAGACACCAAGGGCTACAACTTTGGCTCTGGCCACTTTTCCTAAAATAGCCTCTAAATGGCCTAAATGCTAGCATGAAAACACTGCAAATAATGCGACAGATTATTAAATAATGCTATAGTGCATAAATTAAGTCCTGCACACATCTTAATGTAGAAATCAAGGGCATCGGATTATCTTCAACCCTCATCCAACGACCCAGATTACACGTGACTGGTCTGATTTCAAAGCCCATTTCCCAACCACTCCTCCACTTCCATGGGCGGCCAACACCACCGCCTTCGTTGAGGTGGTGGACGTCGATTGGTGGTCGATCAGTGGATGGCGGGCGCCTCTCCGGCGACCCCAAACAAGAAAACAACTTGTGGTTTTCTCATCAAGCTCACATGGAATGGGGCTCAATTGAGCCCAATATCTCTCCTAAATGATCTAGATACTAGCATAAGGGTGGGGGAAGGGAAACCTACCTGAGATCGGGCTTGAGGATGGGTAATCCTCCTTGGTTCCATGGCTGACCACCGTGCTCGAGCTCCTTGCCAATTTTTTGTTTCTCCACCAAATGCTGAAATCCAAAGCTTGATTTTTACTCTCCTCTGCCTTCTGAAGCTAATGATGAGGTTGATTTTGAGTGGGGAAGGCTCTAGGTGGAGTTGTCACTATGGGTGGGTTCAGTCATGGCTTTGGTTGATCCTCCTTGGTGCCATTTGTCATGGAGAAGGCTGAAATTCGGTTGGTGAAGTATGGGAGGTTCAGAGAAGATAATTGGGAGGGAAATTGGATGACATATGGAGGGAATTCCATGTTTTCATGGTTGTCTCATTCCAAATTTGGGGATTTCTCCAAAATACCCCATGCATGCCTTCTCTTTTGAATTTTAGGGGTTAGAAAAGGTAATTAGCATCTTGGGCTACATGATGTGTTGCCCATGTGGGCTTTAGTCCATGGGAATTAGGTTAGCCCTTTTGATTATTCATATTTAGGCTAAGTTTGACCAAGTATGTGTTGAAATTGTTGAAGTGGAAGTTAGAGGACTTTTGGACCTGGGCGGTCTGGGAGGAGGTCGGGCGGTCTGGCGTGACCGCATGACTTGGCGGTCTGCCTCTGCGGTCTGGCTTGTCTAAGCCTAGCTGCGGTCTCCTGGCCTGATCGCTGGTATGGGTTCAAGGCGGCTAAAGGTGAAGGCCGCGCGGTCTGTCTCTGACCGCGTGGCGGGTTATTCATCTTCAGGTGTGTGCGGTTTGTTTCTAACCGCGTGGCGGGTTGTCTTCTTCAAGGCTGTGGCGATCTGGTGTGACCGCACAACTTGTTCCAGTTCTCTCCAGAATGCGGTCTGGTGGCTGACCGGGCTTTTTGGTGTATTCGCGGACTAAGGGTCTTAGTCACGCGGTCTCAGGAGGAGACTGGTATGCGAGCTGGTCGCTGTTCGCGGTCTCAGTAGAAGACCGGCATGCGTACAGGAGTTCGCGGGTTGATGGCGAACTGGCTGTGTTTGCGATCTCGGGGGAACACAGGAGGTGAACAGCTTCGGGTGGTCTGGCGATCTCCTTTGGAGTCACGATCTGCTGTGAGAGTGGAGGTCTCTCATGGTTGATGTTGAAGCTGGCGAGTTCACCAAAATGAAGCAGGAGTTCTGTTGCTGATCGCGCAGTGTGACCGGTCAGGTCGTGCGGTCTGGAGGGTGGTGATCCTATCTTATAGGGTGGTGACTGGATCAGGTTCCACGCCTATAAATAGGAGCCACTGTAGTAGCAAATCAAGACACACCAAGTCTTCTGCGGATAGTGCGGGCAGCAGCGATCACCTCTTCCTCTGAAAGTGTTCGGGCGGTCTACGGCTTGGAGTTGTGGTGCTGGAGTTCGGGAGAATCAGGAGTTCGGAAAGGAAGGGTGCGGTCTGATAAGCGGGTTGGTGTTGTTCTGAGATCGGCAGCGGGTTGCGGTCTGGCGGGTTGCTGAGGTCGCAAGGGAGACCGCGCGGTCTCAAGTTGTCTTCAACATTGCATCTTTTCCTTTGGTTTTTGTGCTGGGGAAATCATGTCTCGCCAAGCATGCCTTGCCTTGTAATTTGAAGTTGCTATCAATAAAGATCACTTGTTTGTCTCCATTTGCTTCTGGTTGTTTGGCTTGTGAACTCTAAGTTGACTAACTCCTGCCCGCTTCATAAAGATTTGAAAAATTTCACAGTATGACTGATGCGCAAAACTATGCTTGCAAACGGTAACGACAAGTGTACCGTATCGAATGTAGTATAGGTTATAAAAACCAAGGTTGTATTAGACTCGGGGCGGTTGAGTACTCTTACTTCAAGAAAATCTCTATTATCTTATCAATTAAAACTTAGAGTTGGGTTGCAAAAAGAAAATAAAACAATGAAGAAGGAGAAGAATGAGAAATAAGTGAATAAGAAAAAAAACTATTTTATTGATAGGAGAAATTACAAACTATGAAAAGGGAAGCTACAAACTATTTAATTGAAAATACAAATTGCATAAAGAAAGATGATTGCAAGAACTACTTAAAACATAAAAATAATACAAGAAATGAAAGTTCTAAACCTAAGAATTCGTCTCCAAAACTTCTTTTTGAACATCTGCTGGAGCTGGCTTTTTATAGCTGATAATTCTGGGTACACGCCCTCGGTCACGCCCGTGACCAAGGGCGTGTAAAGCGCGCGATCATCTCGGAGCGGAAAGGGCGCAGTCTGGAATTAATGCAGGCGATTCGGGCGCGTCACGCCCTAGGTCACGCCCGTGACCTAGGGCGTGTAACCTTCAAAACGTGCTGTTGGCGGGAATCTTCGGCGGGAAGAAGCGGGGAGTGGCGCGGGATGAGTCACGCCCGTGACATTGAGTCACGCCCCTGGTCACGCCCGTGACCTGGGGCGTGTAAATTTAATTGACGTGGCAGGCTGATTTTGGATGCTTGTGGCGAGTCGCGGCCGTGACATTGGGTCACGCCCTTGGTCACGCCCGTGACCTGGGGCGTGTACTTGGCGAAATCTTCACGGAACGCACTCGTGGTTGCGGAAATAGGTCTGGAGCACCGCGCAGG
Source organism: Dactylorhiza incarnata (assembly GCA_033032865.1). Lineage (NCBI taxonomy): Eukaryota > Viridiplantae > Streptophyta > Magnoliopsida > Asparagales > Orchidaceae > Dactylorhiza > Dactylorhiza incarnata. The sequence goes on from JAWHQI010000015.1 coordinate 14,440,765, forward strand.
TTACACGCCCATGGTCACGCCCGTGACCTTGGGCGTGTACTTGAAGTTTTTGTCTAATGCGTCCAAAAAACCTGAAATACACAGAAAAAGCTTAAGTTTGTTTATAAAATTGAAAAGATAATAATTTTAATAAGAAAAACATAAAAAACTAATTAATTTCATATTAAAATAAATTAAACTTATATTAAAAGATGAGTACAAAGAATACTCATCAAACACCCCCATACTTACTCGTTTGCTAGTCCCGAGCAAACAACTTTTCATAGGAGTAGAAAAATTTAAATACTAGAAAAGAAATTTGAACTCAAGGAATAAAAACGCGAAGTCCTACGCCTACGTGTAGAGATCCTAGTTGAAAGATCTATTCAGCATAATGATTAGCTTATAATTTTCAGTAGTGCGAATTAACAAATTGCTTTTACTTTTAAATTGAAAGTTCAGCAAATTCTAGAATGTTATTCAGGGAGCGGGTAGCGTGTTTTCTAAGATCAATATTACCCAAAATTGAGTTTCGGGATAGCCTCCAAAGAAATCCATCAATGACGATGGCCATAGGCTTGCCCGGTCGCACTCTCTCCACTACACAAGTATAATGTTATAGCTTAAAGATCAAAAGGGCTTTCATTAGGAGTGAAACTTGGCTTAGGTATATGATTTGGATTTGGAAATAAAAAAGATAGAATATGACGGCTAAGAATCACACTAAACCAAGGTGAGAGTTACCCAAAATTATCCAAAATTTAAACCTCGCATAAAAGTTGTTATGAAGCAAAACTCTCATATTTTTCAAAAATGAGGCCATGAATACTTTTTTTTATATTTTTTTTTTCATAGTTGGCCAATAATTTTTCATATATATTTTTTATATCCCCTTTTTTTTCATAATAGCTCCGAATAAGAAGTTGTAATTTCCTTATTTTCACAATTGAACCCATTGCAGAATTTTAATAAATCTCAATTATTTAGTGTGATCATGGGCTGGATGTTTTGGCTTTGGTGAAAATGAAAGGTGGAGGTAGCAAAGGAAATAAGGTAAGGCCCAAAGTGTTTAAGCAATGAAAATTTTAAAAAGGTGGGCAAACAGGCACAAACGATCAAAAGGTGGCCTAAATCACTTCTAAAAACTATGACAAAACTATGTAAATGCTTCGAGAATCGCTAGAGGCAAGTTCTAGACATCGAGAAAGGACACCCTTCCGTTCAAAATGTGTAATATTTCTCTAGTAAGCTTCTACATACTCACTTGAATTATTCTCAAATTCTACCGGATTCAAGGTAAAAGTAAAACAAGAATTGTTTTTTCGTAGTTAGAAAAACATAAATCTAATTTTATGCTGAATAGTTAATTTGACATAGAATTCTACAAACGCGTGCATTTAACTAGGAACACTGCATGAGTCAACAATTTTATTCCAAAATTCAAAATCTAATGAAGTATAAAAAATTCCCTACTACACTAAACAAAAGCAAATCTACTAAGGATTTTGCAAATGAGTAAGTATAAAAATTCAGCAAATTTTTTTTTTTTAAACTTTTTAGATTAAAAATAAAATTTTTTTTTTCAACTATAAAGTAGAAATATAAAGAAAGCAAAGCTACACCCCCATACTTAAAATTAAATATTGCCCCCAATGTTTAAAACTAAGTATGAAGAATACTTGAAAGAAAACAAACTTTTTTAAAAAAAATATATTAAATTAAAGATAAGCAAGGGGTGCCTCCCAAGAGCGCTTTCTTTTTCCCGTCTTTAAGCTAGACGGTTAGTGTTAGGAAAATGGAAGTCTAAAAGAGAAGTGGACAGGTAACTCCCTTAATTCACGCGCAGGTGAATGTGCCGGCGTCAGTTGCCCGGCTACTCCTCCGCTTAACATGTGATTCTTCGTTTGTCTTTGATCTTGAAAATGCAAATCCAAATCACCTATACATACCTGAGGTGATTTGGATTTATAAAGATGAGCGGCATATGGATCATCAATTATTTGGGGTAGCAACGGCTCATCTTCTACCTGAAAATTATTGGCATCTAAAGAATCACAAATAAACGATTCAGAAAAATTATCGCAAGGAGGAGGCGCTTGCGAAATTATAAAATTAAGCTTTGGTTGTTCCTTTTCTAAAATAAAATTTTCATTCGAAAAAACTAGTGCATTACCAAGCGGAATAAGATTTTCGGACACTAAAGTTTCATGAATTTCCGGTTGAATTAAAATAGAAGACATTTGCGAAAATTCATGAAAAAGAAAAGAAGATCCGGGTGAAGTAGGGGAAGAAACTTGTTCTTCTTCTAGTTCATCCGGGGTGCCCAAAACATTAAGAATTTCTTGGTAAGAGATTTTTTCTTCATCTTTGGTAAAAGAAGTTATGGGATTACATGAAAGCACATGGTCCTCCATAACTAAATTTTCCAAAGACAAGGAAAAAGCACTAGAAGGAAGAAAATTTTCATCTAAATTCTGGGGCGGAGCATCAAATTGAAAAAGCGGACATTCCCCAAAATTAGAGTACGAAAATTGCGGCGCAGAAGAAGAAGAATAAGAATTCGGATCTAAAGATTTATCTTCATCGCCCCGAAAACTATCCGGGTGACCTAGCCACCAAGAATAATCTACTTCGGGGGTAGAAGAAAAATCATTAGAAGCCGAAAAATTATTCTCGTGAAAATTAGAGAAAACACCAGACGAAAAAAAAATTCCCTCTAAATTTTGGGGGGAAGTATCTATTTGGATCTGCGGAATTTCCCCAAAATTAGAGAAAGAAAATTGTGGCACAAAAGAAGAACAAAAATTCGGATCTGAAGATTTATCTTCATCGCCCCGAAAATTATCCGGGTGACCTTGCCACCAAGAAGAATCTACTTCGGAGCTAGAAGAAAAATTATTAGAATTCGAAAAATTATTCTCATTAAAATTAGAAAAATTAGTTTCGTCAAAGTTTGAAAAATTATTTTCACTAAAAGAGGAAAAATTATGATCATAATTATTGTCAAAATTATTTGCATAATATTGAGAAAAAATATTTTTATAATAATTATTTTGAGCATATGAATGTAAATAACATTCCTCACTTTGATGAGGCGCATTACAATAAGAACAGCAATTTTGGCGTTTTTGTGCCGCTTCCAAAAGATATACTTGGCTTTGAAGCTCGGCAACTTTTACGGCCAATTCAAGTGATTGCATAATAAAAATAAAAAGGAAACAACCTTTACTCAAATGAATGGAATTTTAAAAATATTTTTATTATAATTTTTTTTTTCAAAAAGCGGGTTAAATTAGTCCCGGACTTCCCAAGGTCAACCCGGTGAAGTGCTCGCAAGGTACTAGAGGCTATGATGGGAATTCAAGCCCAAAGCGTCCTTTCCAAGAATTTAGATTACGCTTTTTAAGATTTTTTAAAATTTAAAGAGAAGGGGGAGAAGAAAGAGAACGATAAAATTAATAAATATTTCTTTTTTCGAAATATCAACCGTGTCCCCGGCAACGGCGCCAAAAACTTGATGCGCAAAACTATGCTTGCAAATGATAACGGCAAGTGTACCGTATCGAATGTAGTATAGGTTATAAAAACCAAGGTCGTATTAGACTCGGGGCGGTTGAGTACTCTTACTTCAAGAAAATCTCTATTATCTTATCAATTAAAACTTAGAGTTGGGTTGTAAAAAGAAAATAAAACAATGAAGAAGGAGAAGAATGAGAAATAAGTGAATAAGAAAAAAAACTATTTTATTGATAGGAGAAATTACAAACTATGAAAAGGGAAGCTACAAACTATTTAATTGAAAATACAAATTGCATAAAGAAAGATGATTGCAAGAACTACTTAAAACATAAAAATAATACAAGAAATGAAAGTTCTAAACCTAAGAATTCGTCTCCAAAACTTCTTTTTGAACATCTGCTGGAGATGGCTTTTTATAGCTGATAATTCTGGGTACACGCCCTCGGTCACGCCCGTGACCAAGGGCGTGTAAAGCGCGCGATCATCTCGGAGCAGAAAGGGCGCAGTCTGGAATTAATGCAGGCGATTCGGGCGCGTCACGCCCTAGGTCACGCCCGTGACCTAGGGCGTGTAACCTTCAAAATGTGCTGCTGGCGGGAATCTTCGGCGGGAAGAAGCGGGGAGTGGGGCGGGATAAGTCACGCCCGTGACATTGAGTCACGCCCCTGGTCACGCCCGTGACATGGGGCGTGTAAATTTAATTGACGTGGCAGGCTGATTCTGGATGCTTGTGGTGAGTCGCGGCCGTGACATTGGGTCACGCCCTTGGTCACGCCCGTGACTTGGGGCGTGTACTTGGCGAAATCTTCACGGAACGCACTCGTGGTGGCGAAAACAGGTCTGGAGCACCGCGCAGGTTACACGCCCATGGTCACGCCCGTGACCTTGGGCGTGTACTTGAAGTTTTAGTCTAATGCGTCCAAAAAACCTGAAATACACAGAAAAAGCTTAAGTTAGTTTATAAAATTGAAAAGATAATAATTTTAATAAGAAAAACATAAAAAACTAATTAATTTCATATTAAAATAAATTAAACTTATATTAAAAGATGAGTACAAAGAATACTCATCAATGACTTTGGGGTTGACTTGGTAAAATTGATGAGGTGGTTGCCCCCATATTATGTTCATGGATCCCATGACATCACTCAATAATTATTGGGCCTTGTTGGGGTACCAATTGAGCTAATTGAGTTATAAGATGTGATTTTGACCAAAGTTTGACCAAAGTTTGACTTTGGTCAATTTGAGTGATTTGGTTGACCCCATGATGGGTCTTCTGGTCATTTGAGCCTCTATTATGGTTTTCCATGTAGTGGTGGGGTCAATTTGGTCATGAGAAGTGTTATTGAACCAAATTTAGGTTGAATTGGGCGATGTTGAGCCAAGGTTGACGTTGGTCAATTTCAAGAAATCAATTGATCCCCCTTGATTATTATTGACATAATGGTCTCCCATAGTGGTTAGGAGAGTATTGGTGAAGTAACTTTGGTCATTTGGAGTCTAATTGGCCCATAATAGGATGGTTTTCCTATTTAGGGTTAGTGTTGACTTTGGTCAACTTGACCATTTTGGTTGACCCCAATGGGTCCAAAGTAACTTATTGGTCATCTTGAAGGGTTATGAGAGTCATGGTGAGGTTATATTGATATATTGAAGCTCATATAGTTAACCCTAGGCTAGGAGACCTAAAATTGTTATATGCAAACCAAGGTGTTTTCTCCTAGTCACTTAGGCCCCATGGTCAATTACATGCCCTAGGTCATATTTCATGACACTTGTCATGACCTAACTCACACCACGGGTCTAGTTTGAATGGGGATGTTACATTACTGGGGTTTAGCAATTCCCCCGATGTTGAGAGGTATGGTGCAAGGCGCTATGACCGACACTAGTCGAACAGAAGGGCGTGTCCCTGGGCCTAATTGGCTACCCAATGGATCTTACCTAGGGTAGCCAGCTCTATAAAGGAGAGGTAGCACTCTCCTCATCATTCTAGGCTTTTGGGAGAGTTGGTAGCATCGTGTCCCTACAAGTGGTATAAGAGGAGGTCATGGGTTCGAAACCCCGAGGTCATTTCTGGGGGGGGGGGGGGGGGGGGGGGGGGGGGGGGGTTGTTGGGATTCAACAATGCCCCCGGTGTTGGGAGGTAGGGCACGAGGCACTATAACCCACACTAGTCGAACAGAAGGGTGTCCCCTAGGCCGAACTGGCCACCATGTGGATCCTGCCTAGGGTAACCAGCTCCATAAAGGAGCGGTTGCGCCCTCCTCATCAGTCTAGGCTCTTAAGGGAGTTGGTCACGTTGTGTCCCTACATTACCCATCAATGATTGCAGGACTAAGTTAGTGGCCAACTTTTGGGCTAAGGGAAAATCCAATCTTTCAAGGTTCTCAATGTACCCAATCATCTTAAGTACAAGAGTTCCTACTAGGTCACGAGCTCCCATTTTGTACTGAAACAATGTCTTAGAAACATTGAACCTCTCATATCGAGTCTGTCCCTAAAATATTTTCTTGAGCTGCTCGATTATCTCATAACCATACATGGTCTCATGTTGTTTATGAAGCTCAGAGTTTATGGTGGCAAGCATGAGGCATTCACCATCTAGGGAGTCATCTTGATATTTCTTATCAGCATTTTTATCTACTTGTGAGGAAAATCCTAGTGCCTCTTTAGGGGGGTCTTCCTCTAAGACAGAACTTACACTCTTGTTTGAGGACAATCCTCATGTTTCTATACCATTCTAGGAAGTTCATCCCATTAATCTTATCCTTCTCAAGGATAGAGCGTAGGTATAAGTTATGATGTGAATTACTAGCCATGGAAATTCTACAAGAATTTTGCAAAGTTAATTAGTACTATATTTCAAATTACATTTTATTTAATAAGGACTTCTATTAAATACTCCCACTATTTTCTATGAATTAATAACCCTTAATATCAATTCAGAGAGTTTATGCGAGCTACTATCTAGTGGACAAGATCTGTATTTCACCCCTCATAAGTCAATTTTGGTTGATCACCCATAATGTGGTTATTTAGGTATGCAACTTTTGTCAATTGCATCATTATGCAACTCTTTAATGGAAGGTGAATAACCATTATTCACATCCATCGTATGGTGCATGCTAACCATATGCCTTTAGGCACTCAATTATTAAGGGCACATAGTTAATTAGACCCGATGTCGATAGTAGGATATCATAATTATCCACTTGTGCCAAGATAATTGATGCACCTTGCTTTGACAAGACCACACTTCATCGATCAAGGCGGGAAGAGTGTCATCCATTGGAAGGTATCTGAATACTCAATATAAAATTTTATGGGGTATATCATAATAATAGATTAACGTTTAATCATTACACATACTTAAATAAATCAAGAAAATTATTACAACATTCGCACCACAGATACATCCCAGATATAAGAAAATCCAAAAACAAAATATAAGCCGATCTTTATAGGGTTCCAAGGGGATCTACCCATGGTGGGTTCTAGGGGCAGCTCCCCTTGTGGTGGTCTCGCTGACCGATCAACGAGTGGGGTCAAGGGGCAGAGCTCTTGCAGGGTTCTGGGCAGCGCCTCGAAACCTAAATGAAATCCAACGTATTTTCATAGAAGAACAGTTCTAAATCATTAGAATAGTTATAAATTTGAGCATTCAAAACAATTCTAAATCTTCCGGTTTACATACACTTATGTCATACTTATTCATCTCTTCTTAGACAGTAGACAAGCTCGCCTATCAGTGCTTTTAGTTTCGCAAACTACACAGAAATAGACAGTTACTGCGAAAGGGAGGCATTTCTTAAAAAATGGTAATCACCAACTTGGCTCTGATACCAATGTTGGGTTTCATTTAGACATCATATGCGTAGTGGAAGACTTGATAGAAAGCCAAAATGAAATCTTGCGAAAACCAAAAGATCAAGAACAAATTTATACCTATGTCAAAATCATAGTTTCGAGAAGGATAACAGTCGTGGGAAAACGACAATGTAGAATGAAATCTATGTCTCTATGGGTATCCACACAAAACCTCGAAAACCTCACTGATCGTCCGATGAAATCTTACTGGAAGATGATCATGCATCTTTGTCTCCATGAAATACTAGTTTTGTTTCTCAGGAGAGGATGCAACTGATGGCGACAAAAGGAATCATTGCTAAAAAACCCTAAAACGCACAATATATAATGTATTTTCATAAACCGCCTATATAAGCATTTAAAAGGAGAAATAAGAGCAAAATGTGCGTCTAATACTATTTGATGCATGTGTCAAAGAGTGCCTTACTATTCATTGTAGCATCAATTTCTACAAATTAATGCATGCGTCAAATAGTCACATTATTCAACGTGATATCAATTTCCATAAATCGATGTTGCGTCAAATGGTGTCAGTCAAATTTGTTTCATAATCAACAAGATCATCTATCCAATTTCCAAACGTCATTCGCGTATGACCTCATGGCCTTATATCACGTTGACTGCAAGACCAAAACTTTGATCACTTCTAGATAATAGAAGATTCCAATAGTTAGAACTGAGGTGAACCTCATTCTTCTATTCATCCCATACGAACAAGGGGTGGGCATAAAGAGCTACACAACCTTGTCTGAAGTTAGGGTGCAAGCAGGAAGCGTCGGGCTGGTAGTCGCCCCCTTCTTCCTGACCGCCCTTGTGAGAAATAATCCTCCACCTTCTCTTCTTAGTTGAAGGCCTAACTTCCTTCGCACACTTCACTCCTTTAAGGATCTCTGTCGAGATGCCGAGATCAGCGACCTCCTCCATGCAGGCAGGAGATTCCTCGGTCGGGCTGCTTGAAGATACCTCAACGCATTGCTGAGGATGTTTATCGCTAGAAGCAGGGGGGATGGCCTCGTCAGCTATAGGGAGAATGGCCTAAAGAATCACGTGAGTTCCTGAAAGGCGACAAAGCGTTAATAATTGATAAACATGCCGAGTTCTGCAAGTTATAAACTTGCTTAGAATTACCTTCCCCTGGTGAGAGGTAAGGAAGATCATCAACTCGTATGCCAAAAGACGACGTCAAATTACTGACTCTTCAGTGCCTTCCACAACTCTTATCAAGGCCCACAAAGGATGGGGGACTGGAAGACCTCGGCTGAAGGTTATTGCGATCAATGAGGAATGGTACCAAAGTTGGTTGTGATGAACATGGACCTTTCCTTCCTATGGTGGACTTTGTTTGACGTGCCAGTAAGCGAGCATGTGTGGCTCCAGAGGCAGATCACCCCATTCTTAGTCGTGCATATATTGAAATCCATGCGGAAGACAGACATATAAAACAAGATCTTCTCCGCGCGCAATAAGCATAAATAACCAACGATAATCGCTATGCCATTGGTATTTATATGTGTGGAAACCAGTCTGTAGTTGTGCATAATCTGGCTGATCTCCGGCCAGAGAACCCCACTTCAAAGTGTTGAAGGGGGATGGTAAGTTGGTCAGGGAAGAATGTAATGATGCGCTCGTCTGAGCGAGGCAATATTTCCCAATAATTTTCCAAGATGAGGCACTGGATGACACTCTCCAACTAGTCGTCGCGAGTTATCGACTTCTTGAGCATGTAAGTTGTGAAATTTGCAACATAATTCAAGTGGCGAGTAGTAGCATCCTCCTGAGGCGCCATCGAGAATGCTAGGATAGAGTAGCACTGAAACTCGCACGGTGCAACTCTTTGAAGGAAAGACGATCACAGAAAGCACACCGTTTCCAGATCCCACCCAGTTTTATAGACATCAAAAAAGGGGTCTTCTCGCAAATTTCGTATCAAAAAGCTCAACAACTCGCAGAACTCCTTCGTCGAACACTCCTCACAAACGAACCCCCTGAGCACATAAATGCACAAATCGCACAGACCGAGATACAAACCAAAGCATACTCGTAGAAATGTAAAAATTGCAAATGTTCATGATCTTCGTTTAAGTTGGTCGGGGAAGAATGTAATGATGCGCTCGTCTGAGCGAGGCAATTTTTCCCAATAGTTTTCCAAGATGAAGAACTGGATGACGCTATCCAACTCGTCGTCGCGAGTTATCGACTTCTTGAACATGGAAGTTGTGAAATTCACAACATAATTCAAGTGGCGAGTAGTAGCATCCTCCTGAGGCGCCATCGAGAGTGCTAGGATATAGTAGCACTGAAAATCGCACGGTGTAACTCTTTGAAGGAAAGATGATGAAAGCACACCATTTCCAGATCCCACCCAGTTTTATAGACATCAAAAAAGGGGTCTTCTCGCAAATTTCGTATCGAAAAGCTCAACAACTCGCAGAACTCCTTCATCGAACACTCCTCACAAACGAACCCCCTGAGCACATAAATGAACAAATCGCACAGACCGAGATACAAAACAACGCATACTCGTAGAAATGTAAAAATTGCAAATGTTCACGATCTTCGTTCGGACAAGAAAAATGGAACATCAATTTATCAAGAGTCTATTACATAATACATCAAATGAATCTAGTAAAAATAAAATTGGAACTTAGAGAGTTGCAAGTTTCCACGCCGCTGCAAGGTTTTCTCATGGCGACCACTCCACCCCAGCTCTTGCGCCAGCCAAAGTTCCTTGTTCATGTTCTCCAGATGTTCCTCGCTCAGACTAATGTAGTCCTCCATTCGAGTAAGTGTACCCACAGTACCTATACTCGTCCAGATGACGCAGATGTCATCTTGAAGGAGATCCTTATTGGATCTTGAGGCGCTCTTAGAGGGGGGGGGGGGGGGGGGTGAATAAGGGTTGTAAAAACTTTATCCTTTAATAGAAAACTTTTGATATTTTGGTCGAAGTTAAATCAAAAGTAAAGAGATAATGAAATTAGAAATGAAATCAATTTTATTAAACAAGAAAAGACATGATTATCATTTATAAAATTGATTACAAAATCTAATTTCAATGACGCTAGAAATCGAAGCGAATAATATGAAAACCCTTTTTGTTTTCTATACCGACTCGTATCCCCACGAACCGGTTGGCTTTAGCCAATCTCTCCCTAGATACGACCTCAAGCCGCTCGAGCCAATCTATCACCAGAAAGGCCTCGAGCACCCCCTAGATCTACTCCCTCGACCTAGTCACCAACACGAGGCGAATTACTCCCTAAGTCCTACCTAGACCTAGTCGCCAACACGAGGCGAATTCACAAAATGATTACAACCATAAAATAAAGGACAAATACAAAATATAAATTTGAAACTCCCTATGAGGTAATCTGAAGGAGACGCCGAAGAATCGTTGAAGATCGTTGAAGTCCAAGCGTGCGTTCTTCGCGTTGTGTTAGCATGTTGATCCAAGCCTCCTTTGATTCCTCCTTTTGAAATATGAGTGGGAGATGTGTTGGTCTGGAAATACGGCCCTCACAAAGTTTCTGATGTGCTGGAATAGGGCTCTTTTCAATCAGTAGTCAGATACGTCGAAATCATCCAATTTATATACTTTGAGCTAACGCCGACATTAAGAGATAACGCCGGGCGTTGACAATGTATAGCAACATATTGATGTCTCGGATCTTCAGAAGAGGAAGGAGATTTTACACTTTAGGAAATGTTTTATTTTAGGAAAAACTAACGTCGGCGTTAAGGTTAACTCGGGGCATTGGGCAAATCATTCCTAAAGATCCTCCTGCAATCACGGCTGCTTTCTCCTTGCCAAATTCGTCGACCAGATAGCGCCCAGCATTTAGACTAATGACTAGCATTGAGTTTCATCTTTAATCAACTGGCACGCCAATTCGTCGTACAGAAAATTTCGTCGAACACATTTCGTCGAACGGGCTTCTTCTTTCGTCGAACACAATTTCGTCAAACGCCAGATCATCGAACGCAGTTTCCAGTTCATCGAATGCAGCTTCCGTTCTCAGCGGTTTCATTTGGTCGATCTCCATTTCGTCGAACGCAGCTTTCAGTTCATCGAACGCAGCTTTCCAATTCATCTAGCACAATTTCATCGAGCGGAATTTTCATCGAACGCAGTGGTAGAGCATGCAGATCGTCAAACGGAGCTTTCAGTTCATCGAGCACAATTTCGTCGAACGCCATTTTCGTCTATCTCTAACGCCCAGTATTAAGCTTAACGCCTGGCGTTAAACATCTTTCAATCCTTCAGCTTTTGGTTAGTGTCAGACCATTGTTGCAGCAACCTGATGTCATATCTGTCCAAACCTGCATGTTAAAAACACAATGGCAAACAAGATCAAATACAAGTAGGATTTGTTATTCTCAAATCAAAGGGACGCGGAAAACCATGTTCCAACAATCTCCCCCTTTTGATAATAACAAATCCAATTAGAGATAAATCAGATTCATAGATAAAGAATATGTGTTTTTATAAAGATATGTGCCACTTAGCAATTATGAGATAATGATAGGAATTATAGTTCATTGAACATAGTGCTCCCCCTATAAAGATGCTCCCCCTTAGTGTATACTCCCATAAACTAGATACATGCTCCCCCTTAATCTAGTAAATCCAACTATGTTAATCAATATGATTTAGCATTTTATTCTCCCCCTTTGTTATTAGCAAAAGAGGGTGGAGTGAAACAATACTAGAATAACGACGACAAAAGTTGGGACATAACTAAGAGAGGAATAAGAGTTTTGTGTAAACATAAAGTAAGTCATGATCGAGCTAAGGGAGAGAGTAGCACAGCGAAAACAATATATGATAAGCGTGAAAGAACATCATTCAAAGATTATACCAAAGGAATGTAATCACTTGCTTTTTAAATTTATTTTATGAGTGATTCTACTTGATAAGATAGATGCAAGTTTGTTTGAAAAAGCAGAAGTGAAAACAAAATGTAGAAATAAGAATGAGAGCACATGACATAAGGATATATGATTAGATAGAGAAATGCGGAAAACAAAAAAAATCAAATAAGAGTAGTATTTTTGTTATAGTTTGACTATTCCAACAATATGTCTAGACTCTTCACATTTGAGCATTTTACATTGAAAATTTTCATACCAAATAGGCAAGCATGAATCAACATATTCAAGAAGATTAGAACCACAATGTACCCAATTCATATTTCAAATAAAGAAAACATTGTAGAAATCATGCATTGCAATCTAGTGCTTTTACTTAAGATTTTAGAGAATTATGTAATTTTGCATTAGGATCCAATTCTCATGAGTAGAAGCTTTATGAAAATCAATGATGTGTGCATTAGGTGTTTTGATAAAAGTATACAAGTGAAATAATCAAAACACAAGACATAGGTAGTGATATAGTAACAACAACATTAAGATTGTAATCATATAATTACTTTCACACATCACATCTAGAATAAAATTTCTAAGCACATAACATACGTACAACTACCAAGGTGCTTCGCCCACATAATGCTCATTAAGACTTATCAGGGAGCGGAGTATTGCTGGGGGATCACATAAGTCTTTTTATTGATTTTTTTTAGTGATCGGTGTACAAATAGAAGTGTTAAGAGATGAATGTGTTTGCGCAAGACACTTTACAATTCTTTCCAAGGTGCTCAACCTCACAATGCTCATTAAGACTTATTAGGAGGGTGAGTAGTGCTTGGTGGAGTTATCTTTGGCTTTTTATTTCAGATTTTTATTTTGGGCCAAAGGTCTCCGAATTCACTTATTGTTGCAAACATTTATATTATTGAAATAATACTTATATATTGTGCATGAAATTTATTTATTTTTTAAAATTGTGTAGGTAATTTAGACATACAACTTAATATGTCAAACTATTACACTGCACAATCATGCAAGACTAAGATTATGTGCACATGTAGATTACCAAAATAGCGAGTGTATAATTTATTGATTAACATAAAGCATTACTCATACTTAGAGGCATGCTAGGCAATCATACACAATTATATATAGACTATTTCATTGCACATAATCAGATTAAGGTCAAGGCATGACAAAAACAATGTTTAGAAAATTTGAAATTAAAATTAGACATTGAAGACTATCTTTAAGTGTATGCCAAACACAATTTTGACCTTTTTGAAACAAAAATAACTAAGATGTTTGCTCTTGTGAAATTTTATAGTCAAACTATAATTTTGTAAAGAGTTAAAGCAAAACAAATAACAAAAAACAGATTTTTGAGCATTTTGAATTATTTTATTTTTTTGTATTTTGAAATAAAACAACCAAATTAATAATAAAATAATTTGAAATCAGACACAATAAACTGAGAAAAATCATTATAAAAATACCAAAAAGATACTAGTGAACGCAGAATGTTCATCTGGAGAAAAGGCTAACGCCTGGCGTTAACTATTTAACGCCGAAACAATACTCAATTTTTGAGGTTATTGAAAAACATTTTCTTTGGCATAGATAGTATGTACATAGACCTTCATAGGGTAGAAATTTCAGAGAAGTTGGAAATGGTTAGAAGGCTATTGAAGCATGTTTTATTTGTTCAAAAAAATGGTTTTTATATTTTTATTTTGTTTTCATATAATTGTGTTTTATAAGATCATTAGAGCTCTAAAATGATAAAATATGCAAAACACAAAATAAGCATGTTCGATCAAGACAAGAATGCATGAATAATATAGTCATAAAGAGTGCATGCAAAATATACGATATAGGAATGTCTTAGATAATAATACCCTAACTATATGCCTACACACTAGCCCCGTACTAAGTGACGGATGGACATGAGGAGCTGCACACATGCCGTAGGATGGGGTGTTAATCCCATAAGCACACACTAGAAAATGCTCAACCTAGCACTCTTTCCCCCAGTGCCTCGCAAGGCCCCACTGGAACCCTTCCCGGTTAAGGACAAGACATGACTTAGAGGTTAGGTCTTCTAATGCATACAATCCTACGCCCTCTATATTGTGAGACACATAATGTGGGTGAACGATCATGGACATCCTAAGCATTTTGTACTATGGAAACAATTTAAAGTCACATAGTTATTTTATCTTTCAATTTTTCTACTTTAAGATGGATTCATTATGGCATTATTGATAACTAGCATGAATGATGATATTTATTAGTTGATAATGCTAGTATGATGAGTTCATATTATGCCATAAGAATATTGCATGTCTTTTATTCAATTTGAAGACCTAGAATTAAGTGATGATATGATTTGATGTTATTGATATCAGAGTGATTCTAAGGTCTGGATATAGTAAGGTACATGCAATCACAATACATAATTTATTCAGATAATTATCATGATCACCAATTTTATGAAGGAACCAAAATGATCTTTTGTAGTTACGTGTAATGTTTGAATTAAAAGATCTTTTGATATTACATTATATAATTATGATCATTAATTTTATCTCATAGAGATTTTGATACTCATAATTAATTATTGTAAGTGAAATATATAAAACAATTCATATTCAACCTTTTCAAAATAGTAAAGAGAAAGATTGCAAGGTGAATGATGAATACAATGAGAAACTATTTTTTGGTTATTTTTGAAAGGATTTATAAATTTTCTCTTTGGTTTTTGAATATTAAACAAAAACATATATTTTTAGTGATTTTCCAAAATTTTAAAATTACAGAAAATTGGATACTTGAGCCAGTGTCGGCGTTAGGTCCTAGCGCCTGCATTAGCTCACAGAGAGTGCTTAATTTACTCATATAGCCTAGATTTTCTTTGATTCTGCTTCCGATTTTTCTTAATTATGTTTGTGCAGTGTAAGGCCTGTCAAATGAAGTGAAGAGACGAGAAGAAATCGCAAAAACTTGCGGAAGTTAAAATTTTAGTACATGGGTTTCATATTCATTAAAGCTCCATATTCATTAGACCTTAATTCTTGAGTTTTGCACAACATATGCATGAGTGAAATGATCATAAATAAGTGAAATAATATTCATGCAATTTTTCAATTCCGGTTTGACATGATTATGATTAAACATACTAGGGGTATTCAAAAAGACGCAAATATATTAAATACCTAAGCAAAACTTGCGCATATTATAAATTTAGCCTAATACCCCTAAAATACCTTTTAAATCCATTTTGACACTTATATCATTTAGTCTTAATAATATCATATGACAAATTTAATTTTTCAAATTTTATAAGACTTTTAGGATATGGATCTAGAAGGATAAACATAAAAAGGATAAGTAG
The DNA here is from genome assembly GCA_033032865.1 of Dactylorhiza incarnata. Lineage (NCBI taxonomy): Eukaryota > Viridiplantae > Streptophyta > Magnoliopsida > Asparagales > Orchidaceae > Dactylorhiza > Dactylorhiza incarnata. The sequence goes on from JAWHQI010000015.1 coordinate 14,456,395, forward strand.
ATCACTTGAAAAATGATATGACATTTTATTCAACTTTATTCAATTTGATTTACTTGTGAATTTTAGTTTAATATGTGAAAGTCATATCACAAGTTATATAAAGTGATCATATCATGATGGTTCAACAAAAGGAAAAAATAAACAAGAACAAAAAATAGGTTAGGCATATCATCAAGTAGATTGATGATATTTCATTTTTAGTTGATTTCTACTTCATGCAAATGAATTGGATCCTGATGAATGAGAGATTTAGGTATCCAAAGAGGACCGGGTGTGACGGTTCCTTTGGGTTCCCAAATACATCGTGTTTGTTTTTGGGGAGATATAATTGAATGGGCTCTTTTAATTTGAGTTTGTGTTTCAACTTTAACTTTGGGTCTCCATTCAAATCTTGGTTTAATATTATTTTATTTGTCAAATTTCCATGATGATTTTGCAAAACATTATTTATAGGAAATTTGTGAACATTTAATTTTATGTTGGGAGAAACATGATTTTGTAAATAATGGTGATTTTGACTTTGATTTACAAATACATTGTGTTTCTTACTCCCATTATTTGTCTTAATTAAAATATTCATATTCATATTCAACTTGTTTTTAGATATTTCTTGATATTGAGAATTTTTATTTATAAATTTCATAAGCAAGTTGATTTTGTTTTTAATTCATCATTCTTAATTTTTAAATTATGTCTAGCTTTATTGTAGGCGATTGTGCTATTTTTAAGAATGGAAACAATTGATCAATATGATTTTGATAGTTATTTCTATATTCATCAAATGTTTCATCCATCTCTTTAATTTCAATTTTATAGTCTTTACACTTAGCACAATCATTTTCCAAAGATGAATTTTCTAAACATAATCTTTCATTTTGTTCTTTTATAAAAAGAAGTTCCTTTTCAAGTTCCTTGCATTTTTCTTTTACATCATTAAATTCTATACAAGGTGTAATGTTTTCAACTAAGGAGCTTTGGGTAGAACTAGATAAATTAGAATTTGATTCTTCATTAATTTTTGCCTTTAAATTTTTATTTTCTAAGCGCAAATGTTTATTAGCATTTTTTAATTTCTTAATTTTTTGCTTTGTAGTTTGAAGCAATTGTAATGTAGAAATAAAAGTACAAAAAATGGGATTTTATTTCCTTACATTGCTTTCGGGAGAGGCACGATTTGAACATATAGTTTCTCTTACATTTTTTTGGCACTCCTCTTCCGAAGACAGTATTTCTTCTTCTCTTCCATTTGATGTGTGCTCCATTGATCCGTCGTGAGAGGAGCATTCTTGAAGACTTGTGCAAGCTTGCATATTCTCCAGTTCTTGCGATTGTTCCATACATGTAGAAGGAGAATCATAAGTTCTTTCAAGAAAATTCCAAATCTCATATGCGGTAGGTAAAGTATAAATAAGTTTGAAAATATTTTGGTCTAACGCACAAAATATATTATTCATAGATTTTGCATTTAAAACAATTTCGTTTCTAGTTAGTACGCTAGATGGCTTTTCAATAGTAATATTCCAAACTTTTTCATCTAAGGCCTTAAGAAAATTTTTCATTAATATTTTCCACCCTTTATAATTTTTGCCCATAAATAAAGGTGGTGATAATACCTTTTTCATTTATATAAAAATTTTCCCCACTAGTAGAAGCGAGATCATAATCAAGAGACGCCATTATTCCCGGTTGTTAAGCCGATTTGGAATAACCTACCTCTGATACCACTTGTTGGATCTTGAGGCGCCCTTAGAGGGGGGTGAATAAAGGTTTTAAAAACTTTAACCTTTAATAGAAAACTTTTGATATTTTGGTCGAAGTTAAATCAAAAGTTAAGAGATAATGATATTAGAAATGAAATCAATTTTATTAAACAAGAAAAGACATGATTATCATTTATAAAATTGATTACAAAATGTGATTTCAATGACGCTAGAAATCGAAGCGAATAATATGAAAACCATTTTTGTTTTCTATACCGACTCGTATCCCCGCGAACCGGTTGGCTTTAGCCCATCTCTCCCCTGATACGGCCTCAAGCCGCTCTAGCCAATCTATCACCAGAAAGGCCTCTAGCACCCCCTAGATCTACTCCCTAGACCTAGTCGCCAACACGAGGCGAATTACTCCCTAAGTCCTACCTAGACCTAGTCACCAACACGAGGCGAATTCACAAAATGATTACAACCATAAAATAAAGGACAAATACAAAATATATATATATGAAACTCCCTGTTAGGTAATCTGAAGGAGACGCCGAAGAATCGCTGAAGATCGTTGAAGTCCAAGCGTGCGTTCTTCGCGTTATGTTAGCATGTTGATCCAAGCCTCCTTTGATTCCTCCTTTTGAAATATGAGTGGGAGTTGTGTTGGTCTGGAAATATGTCCCTCACAAAGTTTCTGAAGTGCTGGAATATGGCTCTTTTCAATCAGTAGTCAGAGACGTCGAAATCATCCAATTTATAGACTTTGAGCTAACGCCGGCATTAAGAGATAACGCCGGGCGTTGACCATGTATAGCAACATATTGATGGCTCGGATCATCAGAAGAGGAAGGAGATTCTGCACTTTAGGAAATGTTTTATTTTAGGCAATACTAACGTCGGCGATAAGGTTAACGCGGGGCGTTGAGCAAATCATTCCTAAAGATCCTCCTGCAATCACGGCTGCTTTCTCCTTGCCAAATTCATCGACCAGATAGCGCCCAACGTTAAGACTAATTTCTAGCATTGAGTTTCATCTTTAATCAGCTGGCACGCCAATTCGTCGAACAGAAAATTTCGTCGAACACATTTCGTCGAACGGGCTTCTTCTTTCGTCGAACACAGTTTCGTCGAACGCCAGATCGTCGAACGTAGTTTCCAGTTCATCGAACGTAGCTTCCGTTCTCAGCGGTTTCATTTCGTCGATCGCCAGTTCGTCGAACGCAGCTTTCAGTTCGTCGAACGCAGCTTTCAGTTCATCGAACGCAGCTTTCCAATTCATCGAGCACAATTTTGTCAAACGGAATTTTCGTTGAACGCAGTGGTAGAGCATGCAGATCATCGAACAGAGCTTTCAATTCATCGAGCACAATTTCGTCAAACGCCATTTTTGTCTATCTCTAATGCCCAGCGTTAAGCTTAACGTCTGGCGTTAAACAACTTTCAATCCTTCAGCTTGTGGTTAGTGCTAGACCATTGTTTTAGCAACCTGATGTCATATCTGTCCAAACCTGCATGCTAAAAACACAATGGCAAACAAGATCAAATACCAGTAGGATTTGTTATTCTCAAATCAAAGGGATGCGGAAAACCATGTTCCAACAATCCTTCCTTTACTCGAGGTCAGCGATGCACCTCTCCAGCTCATTGATGTCATAGTATTTCACCTCAGAGCCATCCAGACGGTGCCCAAACTCCTCTTTCTTGGATACTCTCATCTCCATCATGGCGAGTCTGCGATTTGGCTCCCATGCCACCAACCGATTGATCCTTGCTTCAAGATCGAGGTAGGAAGTAGAGAACCTCATCTGATACTTGCCTAATGGCAGGTCGATTATGAGTGTGGTGCCTAGCAAAACAGTGCGACTTGTCGACAAGCTTGTTTAGAGAGCAAGATTCTAGTGGCAAGAACAATAATGAGAATAAAGAGTCTAGTACCTGGGCGAGGGACTGTATCCTATGCTCGTAGCAAGGTGATGGAAACCAGCGAGGAGCCGGAGACAACCAAGGTGGCGGAGACCGACGAGGAGATGGAAACCGTTGAGGTTGCAGAGATTGGTGAGGAAAAGGAGGCTAATGAGGAGAATCTTGGGACCACCAGACCGCCACCCCCCGCGCGATATGAACGATATGGAGGATGGGGTCATAGACGCAACATCCAATGTCTCCGAGGAGACAACTCTGCCACTGGGTCCAGGGGAGCCATCTCACAGTCAAGCGGCCTCTAGAGATCCCCATCAACGGGGGATGCGGGCATGAAAGATCATACATCCCCCTGTCCCATGAGGAGTAGCTAGAGGAGGAAGAACTTGGGCAGCCACCGAGGATGGCAGATGTTGGTGAAAGTATCTAGTTGTCTACCTAAATCACCTAGACAGGGGTGAATAGGTGAGTTCTATGGCATTAAGAGGAATTAAAATACATTAGAAATTATGCACACAGAATAAGAGAAAACACACAGCACAGACACAAGGATTTATAGTGGTTCCCCAGAATGGGTACGTCCACTTTTCCACCTCGCCTATCTAGCACTTCGGGCTAGACTCAGCTACTTCACCAAACTCAGATTTCAACAAATCTTACACCTTGGAGTCTTGAACTCCTACAAGCTCAGAGACAACATCCCCTATAAACACTCGGAAAACAACTTCTCCTACACTCGATCCTCTAAACTAGGATCTACAGAACTCAGAAGTAAAACTTCCTACAAGGGTTGTAAAATGGTTTCTTTACACACAATAGATTGAAAACAATCTTCTTAGAAATCTCAAAGAGATTCAACATCATATCTGAGAAAATGATTCTTCTTCCTTGCTTACGAGAGCAAATTGAAATTGAATATTGAAGGAGAAGAATGACTTGAGCTTGAGAGATCTTGATCTGAAACTTGAGAATCGACTAAACCTTAATGCAACTTGAAGTATCTGAAATCAGAGATCCCGTCAAGATTTTACTTTGAGAGGAATCACAAATCAAGATGTCGGCGATGAGTTCTTCTATTGCGAATACGAGAAATGCCGACAGAAGGAAATATGTGAATTCTTAATCTATTCATGATTAAGGTTTTCAAAAATTAACCCTTAACTATATATAGGGATTCCTCTCCTAACTGCTAGAATAAAAACTTAGGACAGACCTCCATGTGTACTATACATGGCCAGTGCCCTAGAGGATTGTCGTTAGTAAATTCAAACAGAAAACGGTTAAGTCCATTCGTCGAGTGTTCACGTGACATCTCTAGATTACAAGGCAAATCAGTCTTAACTACTCGATGATTTATACTTGGCTGAGATTTGAAATAGAATAATGCTTCGGGTCAGTGATCACAAGACCTCTCGAGAGTACTCGATGAATTCATCGAGTATTCACAAGAAATCAGTAGATCACTCAATGAATTTTACTTGGCCAAAACTAGGAACAAGATCTGATATTTTCAGAAGTCTCTCGAGTATACTCGTTGAATTGATCGAGTGCTCACGTGATATCTCGACAAATAAAATGAGTCTTCGCGTAAGCACTCGACGAATTTTACTTAGAACAATTCTTTTCAAACTAGAATCCAGCAACCAGCTTCTACTTGATTTTTCCCTTGCACTTGAAAATGAAGTACACCCCAATAGAGAGATCACACATGAATCAACACTATGTCCTACACAATGAAGAATTACATTGCATAGTCCTGTGTTTTATGACTCATTGTAATCTAACATTGGTTTGTACTTAGCAATTAAAGTCCTGCAACAACATAACTAAAATGTAGTATCAAATACAAATTCAATTCGTCTTAGTTCAAGGGGGACTTCTTCAAATCAAGGATATTGTGGACACAATACCCAACACTCTCGCCCTATTTGAAGAAGTTATAACCATATGTACTAAGTTGAATTACACAGAGAATAATTATAAACACAGATACAGAAAATGACATAGTGAATTTAAAATTATAGGCTAGATCATCAAAACATTAATGACTATATAAATGTTCTTAAGGGCATCCACAATTCACACAACATTTCAAAGAGACTTCTTAGAGTTCTACCTTTTTCTCTTCTCCAACTTCCTGTCAAAATATGCATAAGGCTTGGGATTATATCTGGGTGGAGGAGGAGGTGCATCATCTGAGCTTCCATGGTTCCTAAAATGAATCCTCCTCTTCACATTTGACCATTCATGCTTTTCCCATTTGTCTATGCTGTAATAATCGTTGCAGTTCTCACTTCCAATGTCTACCAATGTGAAAGTATCCAAAATAATGCCTTTGGCGATAGGACTCCAAACTTTAGCTCTGCTCTGATGGTGATCTGATCTGCTAGCTGAGGGTCCTTCTCCATATTTTCTTCTTTTCACAGGAGGTCTGGAGGATTCTCCAAGAAATTCTTCCGCTGCAAGATCAGACCAAACTTGAGTATATTGCTCTAGAGAAGCATACTGTCCCGCTTCAAAATGATGAGGTTGCATTGTGCTCGCAACAGGTGGATCTGGAACTATCCCAAACAGGTCTTCATGAAACCACTTAAAATTCTGATAATTATATACATTTGCATCATGTATTTTTCTTTTCATCCCATGGCTTAGCTCTTCAATTTGGGCTTGTAACCTTATCTCCCCCTTTCTGACTTCTTCAGTGAGGGAAGAGACAATATCAGCTCCATACTTTGGCATATGCTCATCAATATAATGCATACTTGCATCATGAGAATGCATCATGGCATCATTTTCAGTTGAAAGATGAATTACCCTGTCATAAACATGATGAATACCCTGCATAGTAAGTTTCACAGCTTTCCCACCTTGATTTAACCATTCATCCATTTCTGCATTGAAGTTGCCCATGGTGTGTTTCATTTCAGCTAAGCCATTATTCAGATCAGTTTCTACTTCCTTTACTTTTAGAAACACTTATTTCAAAAAGAAGTCAAAGTGTTCATTTTGCTTGATTAGCATTGCCTCTATAGACTTTAATAAAGAACTATTAGAGGGGTAATAGGAGCATCATGTGATCTGTGGGGCTCCATAATTTCCAGCATTTGAAGAAAAGTGACTAGAATGTCCTCCTCCTGGAGATGGGTGATCCTTGATCAAAATCTGCTCCTGAGCAGAAGGTAAGTTCTCAGCCTCTCTGAGATCCTGAGAAGACATAACCTCATCCTATATAATCTCCTTAGAGGCAAATTCAGCAATGAGGTCCTCATGGGGAGAGTGAACTGATTTCTCCCCCTCAACCTCTGCAGCAACTTCCTTCTCCACATCAACTTTCTCAAGCACTAGGACTCCATCAGGAACATCCTTCTGAACGTTAGATATTAGAGAATAGGTAACAGGTACTTATAGTTGAACTTCAGATGGATCTTGCTGAGCTTCAGGATCTTGAACATGAAGGTTCTCTGTAACACCCCAAATTTCATAGTTCAGCGAATTAGGCGGAGAGGTGGTGCTGCGCTCGGATTAGGCTGGAAATTTCATAGAAGCTCTTCACGCACGACCACTGTCCCTCTTCGCGCACGACCAGTGATCGTGCGCCAGCGATCGTGCGTTAATTCGCAAGAATTCAGAGTTCTGTTGCGGTAAGTGCGCACGACCACTGACCGTGCGCCGATGCTCGTGCGCCCTGTTTATTCTGCTCTGCGAATTTGAGCAGAGAAGAAGATCGGGCCGATCAAATCTATTGGAATCCGATCCGACGGCTAGGATTAGATGCTGGAGGGTCTTAGGTCTTTGGAGAGGGGTTAATCCCTCGTTAATCCAAGGCCTTTCTCTCTCCAAGGTTAGAGAAAGAAGAAGGAGGCAAGGAAGAAGCAGGAGAGATCCCGCCATTGACGGAGCTCCGGAGCTCCGTTTCGCGATCCGTTTCCAGATCTGGAGAGTGCAGCCCGGTGCGGTCATATCCCTCCGTGTAAAATCTCAGATCCATGGCTAAGAAGAACGCTCCTAGGGTAACGATTCTTCCTCCCGATATTTGGACTTGTCATTTGTCCTCTCTTTCATTTCTCTATGCTTGCATGAGGAATCCCTTTCACCAAATGGGTGAAGTGTAGGCTTTTCCTCAAGTTCTTCGGAACTCCGGGTCGATTGTGTTCGTCCCCGGCATATTGCATTTAGAAATCCGGTAGTCGTGCAGATTTAGGCATTTTGTGTGAAGCCTATTCGTGGCCGTGAGCCCGAATCGGTGATGCTTGATTTGCAACGTTGCATTTAGGTTAATCCTAGAATGCGTGCAGGAGAATGACTCCGTGAAATCATCTATAGTATTGCGGGATTTAAGTGTAGGCGTCTTCTGAAGATCCTAACGAAAGCCCCATGCTTTGAGATCGGATGAAGGCAAACCTTCACCATGAAATTGATGCGGAGCGTATTGTACCTCCCTTGTTGAGTATTTGTGAAGCCTAGATCCTTGCGAAGGGGTTGGGTGCGTAGCTTATAAATTTTGTAGCACTTGAAAGTGCTAAACCCTTACGGGTCGAGGTGAAGCCGTACCCGTGTCGTGCGTTAGATCGCGAAGATTAGAGCACGGGCAAAGCTAAACCGAACCTGTTTCCATGCAGATCGATAAGAGGTCCCTACCTCATGTAGCCGTGTGATCATGGGAGAGGTCGTGGAATGTGATTTACCTAGACCGACCAAAAGCTCTTTTTCCCACCTAAGGCGATGGCCCTTACCGTGGAGTGTTTTGTGGAATTGATGTTGTTAGCCTCATGCGGTTGTTTAGGCGGTTGTGGGGAACCTTTGGGTGAACCCAACCAACATCATGTGCATACCTAGGTTCCCTCCTTTTTGATGCTCAACCTAGAAGATTGATTGTGCTTGAAACCTCACCTTGTGTAGTTGCACTTTCTTTATATTAGTACTTGTGCTAGTATGGCTTGCTTGCAGGGTAGAAGCTCTGCCACCCCGGGAAAGGGGTGGGGTCGTTACAATTTTGTCAGCTATGCTGACCGTTACTTTGTTTTCCACCGCTTGGTGGAACGTTCTTATGCAGGTGCAGGTGAGCCTAGTGGGAAATAGCGGGTGGTGGCCCTTTTGCTGAGTTGGCCCTTGAAGGCAAGCCTCCCTTTTTTGCTTTCTCATGTATTGCGGCCTGCGTGCCGAAGTATGTTCTAAGTTTTGTACATTGGTGAATGTAAGGCCTTAAGGCCGTAACTCTATTTTATGGTTTCATTCCTATGATAGTGGACAGTTCTAAATGAAATGTTAAATCATTATGCTTCCGCTAGTGTTTAGTATACTCTGTTGTAGTTCTTTCTGTTTATCACCTTTTAACTCCTAGCTAGTGTGGTTTGTATGGCATACTGCCAGGGTGTTACAATTTGGTATCGGACTTAAGGCGTCGATCCGTAGTTTAGCGAATTCGGGACGAATTCCTTTTAAGGGGTGGTGTGCACGGGATGTGCATTCACCTAAAACGACAAAAACTAATAAGAATGTCCACTTAGGAATAGAAAAACATACTTGTTTGCGGAACCTGAGCGTTCCATGATTGTTGTTTGCTATGTTTTCAGTCACTAAATTGTTTCTTACACGATTATAGGTGACTAGGAGTGGTGCGGGGCCGTCTCAACCCCGTAACACTGCTGAAAGTAGTGGGTCGGCTGAAGTGCCAGTGACCACTCCTCCTGCTGAGTTGATCAGGTTAATCGCAGAAGCTGTCTTCGCGATGATCAATGCTCAACCGCAAAGGCTTGCACAACCTTCTACGCCTATTACAGATGTGGCCCGGGTGATCGAACCTGCAGCGGAACCTGCGGTGGAACCGAGGGTTGAGACCCCTGTGCCAGTGGCTGCAGTGGAACCTGCGGTGGTGCAAAGGGTGGAGCGTCCTGTAGAGCGTGTTGCCATTGCGCGAGCACGTGATCAGAACTGCAACACTTTCTAAGCTTCCACCCTCCAACTTTCTCGGGGACCGGATCCCCAACGGAGGCGGAGGACTGGCTATCAACGGTTAGAAAAACTCTAAAGGCGACAGCAACAGAAGAAGCTATGATGGTCACTTTAGCCACCTTCCTCCTTAACAGAGAGGCAGAGCGTTGGTGGGCCGAACAGGAAGTGCACAAGTTTGGAGGTAAGGAGATTACTGAGATCACGATAGCGGAGTTCTCAAAGTCATTTCTTCAAAGGTATATTCCTTCTGCCCAACGCATTGAATTGCAGAACAAGTTTCTGAAGTTAACTCAAGGCGACAACTCAGTGGATGAGTACTTGCATGAGTTCACTAAACTGGGTCGTTATGCGGGGCCTATGATGGAAGATGAAGAGACAAAGACGAACAAGTTCTATGAAGGTCTTCGGGATGAGTTGAGGCTGCTCCTTGCAGGCCCAATGACGTTAGGTTTCCATGTGATGGTCCAAACTGCCAGATCCCTAGAGTTGGACATGAAGAGGGTACAAGCAAAAGCCGTGGCAAAGAAACCTGAGTTTCATGTGCCGGCCTCTCAGTCCAAGTCAGAGTTCAGAAAGAACAAAAGGAACTTCAAATGTTTCGGGAGCAACGACTGTGCGGGGTCCTATCACCTGTTTCACCTGCGGGAAGGTGGGACACAAGGCCGCGGTGTGTCGAAGTGGTCCCCCGAAGGCAGAGAACCGAGCGTTGGACTATGCTCGTGCTGCGGAAAAGGGTAAAGCTGCAGAGTCTTCGGCTTCCCAACACATTCCGACTCAGGCGAGAGTCTATTCGCTTGGCCAATAAGAAGCCATACAACAAACTGATGTCGTCACAGGTACGAATTAGAAGCTAGCTTTTACAGCTATATATATATTTCATACTGTTGTACGACTATATGCTTTATTTGTGTACAATTAGGTTTCGTCCTAATTTTCAACTATCCGGCGAGAGCTCTATTTGATACGGGTGCATCGCACTCTTTTCTGTCTGAGGACTTCATGGTGCGAATCGGAGTGCCGTCTACCTTGGTAGAGGATAGATTGGAAGTAGTCCTACCCAATGGATCTCGCATGAGTGCGGATAGGAAGAGCCGTGTGAAGGTGCGGATCGGAAATCAGGATTTCGATTTGGAAGCATCGTTATTACCGTTAGCTGAATTCGATGTGATCTTCGGCATGGACTGGCTCTCGGAGCAGCGAGCATGCATAGATTGCAATTCAAAGGAGATCACTCTAGGAAAGAACACCGAAGGAGAAACCACATTTGTCGGTATGCGAGGAGCGAGCAAGACGCTGATGTCTGCTCTCCAAGTGGTTAAGGCGGTGAGAAAAGGGGCCGAGCTGTTCTTCACTTTGTTGGAGGCTTCGGAGCCAAAGCCCAGGTTGTGTGATGTCCCAGTTGTAGTGGAGTACGCCGACGTGTTTCCTAACGAACTCCCTGGGGCTCCGCCTCATCAGGAGATTGATTTCTGTATCGAGTTGGTGCCAGGTGCCAAACCTATGGCCCGCTCACCGTACCGGATAGCGCCAAAGGAACTGGTAGAGTTGAAGGTCCAATTGCAAGAGCTGCTAGAGCAAGGCTACGTACGTCCAAGTTCATCGCCTTGGAGTGCACCGGTCTTCTTTGTGAAAAAGAAGGACGGGAGCTTGCGTCTATATATTGATTATCGTGAGCTAAACAAGTTGACCGAGAAGAACCGATATCTGATTCCAAGAATCGATGATTTATTCGACCAACTGGTTGGGTCGACGGTATACTCCAAAATGGACCTAAAGTCCGGCTATTACCAACTGCGGATAAGGGAATGTGACATTCCAAAGACAGTGTTCAGTACCCGCTTTGGGCACTATGAGTTCACGGTGATGACATTCGGTCTGTCTAATGCACCGTCGGTATTCATGGACTTAATGAACAGGACGTTCCGAGAGTATTTGGATCAATTTGTGATCGTCTTCATCGATGACATTTTGGTATACTCTCAGTCGAAAGAGGAGCATGTAGGGCATCTGCACGCAGTTCTGAGCACCTTGAGGATGAGTCAGCTATATGCCAAGTTCTCCAAGTGCGAGTTTTGGCTACCGTCAGTAGCATTCCTTGGTCATGTTGTTAGTGGAGAAGGAATTACAGTTGATCCGTCGAAGATAGAAGCGATCCGAGCGTGGCCTTTGTTGAAAAACGTAGCGGAAGTCCAAAGTTTCTTAGGACTTGCCGGCTATTATAGGCGCTTTGTGGAAAAATTCTCGAGGATTGCACTCCCTCTCACTAAACTGACTAGGAAAGATCATAAGTTTGTTTGGTCGCCCGAGTGCGCACGAGCTTTTGAAGAGCTGAAGAGCCGTCTGACCACGGCGCCCATTCTATGCTCGCCATGTGGTACGGAAGGATACGAAATTTATATCGACGCCTCAGGGAGTGGCTTGGGTTGTGTCCTAGTGCAGTTCGGAAAGGTAATTGCCTACGGCTCCTGGTAACTGAAGGTTCATGAGAGGAATTACCCGGTCCATGATTTGGAGCTAGCGGCCGTGGTATTTGCTCTTAAGCTTTGGAGGCATTATTTGTATGGCGTGAAGATCGACATCTTTACCAACCACAAGAGCCTCAAGTACCTGCTGGATCAAAGGGAGTTGAATATGCGTCAGAGGAGGTGGATGGAGTTCCTTGAGGACTACACCTTCGACATCAAATATACTCCTGGAAAGGGAAATGTAGTTGCGGACGCGTTGAGTCGTCGGGATCCCGCTCAAGCAAATTGGATTTTGATGCACGATGAGCATCTAATCCGCGAGCTGGAAGAAATGGAGATCATTTGCGTTGATAGAAGAGCGTCTACTTCAGCATGCTTGAACTGGATGGAGGTTCAATACGACCTTGCCAACCGAGTTCGACAGGCATTGGAGCTGGATGAGAGCATGAAACGCTATAAAGCGAAAACCGTTGATGGATTAAACGTTGATTTCTCCTTCGAAGATGGCCTTATGTGGAAAGAGGGCAGATTGTGCGTCCCAAACATTGGCACTCTACGGGCGGAGTTGATGTACGAGGCTCATCATACCAAGTACTCTATCCACCCGGGGAGCACGAAAATGTACATGGACATGAAGAAACTTTTCTGGTGGCCGGGTATGAAGAAAGACATTGCCCTCTACGTGGCCAAGTGTAATACTTGCGCGTTGGTGAAGGCGGAATGTCAACGTCCCGGTGGATTTTTGAAGTCCTTGCCGATTCCAGAGTGGAAGTTTGATGATATCTCGATGGATTTCGTGCACGGATTGCCGAGATCACAACAGGAACGACGCCATCTGGGTGATCGTGGACCGATTGACGAAGGTATCGCATTTTATTCCGAACCGAAAGGATGATTCTGTAGAAAAGCTAGTGAAGCTCTATGTTGATAGTATTGTGCGGCTGCACGGTGTCCCTCGTAGCATCATCAGCGATCGTGACGGGTATTTCACATCGAAAGATTGGAGGCTTATCCATGAACTGTTGGGCACTAAATTGAAGTTCAGCACGGCCTTCCACCCGCAAACGGATGGACAGACCGAGAGGACCAACAGGACTATGGAGGATATGCTCCGAATGCGCGCTCTAGATTTTGGAAAGAAGTGGGAAGATCATCTCTATATGATCGAGTTTGCCTACAATAATAGCTACCAAGCCAGTATACAGATGGCTCCCTTCGAGGCCCTCTATGGTAAGAAGTGTCGTACGCCGTTGTCTTGGGCGGAAACGGGCGATACTAAGCTATTAAAGCGAAAGGACGTTGAGGAAGCAACTTCGATGATCCGATCTATACGTGAAAGGCTATTGATTGCCCAGGATAGGAAAGCAAAATATTACAACACCAAGCATAGGATCCTAGAGTTCGCCGTTGGCAACCGGGTTTACTTGAAGATCAAGCCGTTCAAAGGGGTATCAAGGATTCGACGCTTGAAGAAGCTCAGTCCAAGGTACTTGGGACCGTTTGAGATTGTGGAGCGTGTTGGTGATGCGGCTTATCGGCTCGCACTATCTGCAGAGCTGAGCGGTCTATATGACGTGTTTCACATTTCAGTTTTGAGGAAGGCAGTGCAAGAGCCTACTCATATCGTTGCGGTCGGCAAAGTGCTGGTTGATAGTGGGTTGTCGACGAAAGTCAAGCCTTTACGCTTCGAAGATACCGAAGTAAAGCAGTTGCGGAACAAGTCCATTCGGATGGTGAAAGTCCGGTGGGACAATTGCGGCCGAGAGGAGCTCTCTTGGGAGAGAGAGCAAACGATGCTTGCGGAGTACCCCGAGCTATTTCTCTCAGGTAATTTATAACTGTAATTCCTGCTATTACTGTTTTTGAAATTTCTGGACGAAATTATTTTAAGGGGGGTGGAGTTGTAACACCCCAAATTTCATAGTTCAGCGAATTAGGCAGAGAGGTGGTGCTGCGCTCGGATTAGGCTGGAAATTTCATAGCAGCTCTTCGCGCACGACCACTGTCCCTCTTCGCGCACGACCAGCGATCGTGCGCCAGCGATCGTGCGTTAATTCGCAAGAATTCAGAGTTCTATTGCGGTAAGTGCGCACGATGAGGGGAAGTGCTTGCGCATGACCACTGACTGTGCGCCGATGCTCGTGCGCCCTGTTTATTCTGCTCCACGAATTTGAGCGGAGCAGAAGATGGGGCTGATCAAATCCATTGGAATCCGATCCGACGGCTAGGATTAGCTGCTGGAGGGTCTTAGGTCTTTGGAGAGGGGTTAATCCCTCATTAATCCAAGGCCTTTCTCTCTCCAAGGTTAGAGAAAGAAGAAGGAGGCAAGGAAGAAGAAGGAGAGATCCCGCCATTGACGGAGCTCCGGAGCTCTGTTTCAGGAGCTGTTTCCAGATCTGGAGAGTGCAGCCCGGTGCGGTCCAATCCCTCCGTGTAAAATCTCAGATCCATGGCTAAGAAGAACGCTCCTAGGGTAACGATTCTTCCTCCCGATATTTGGACCTGTCATTGGTCCTCTCTTTCATTTCTCTATGCTTGCATGAGGAATCCCTTTCACCAAATGGGTGAAGTGTAGGATTTTCCTCAAATTCTTCGGAACTCCGGGTCGATTGTGTCCGTCCCCGGCATATTGCATTTAGAAATCCGGTAGTCGTGCAGATTTAGGCATTTTGTGTGAAGCCTATTCGTGGCCGTGAGCCCGAATCGATGATGCTTGATTTGCAACGTTGCATTTAGGTTAAACCTAGAATGCGTGCCGGAGAATGACTCCGTGAAATCATCTATAGTATTGCGGGATTTAAGTGTAGGCGTCTTGTGAAGATCCTAACGAAAGCCCCATGCTTTGAGATCGGATGAAGGCAAACCTTCACCACGAAATTGATGCGGAGCGTATTGTACCTCCCTTGTTGAGTATTTGTGAAGCCTAGATCCTTGCGAAGGGGTTAGGTGCATAGCTTATAAATTGTGTAGCACTTGAAAGTGCTAAACCCTTACGGGCCGAGGTGAAGCCGTACCTGCATCGTGCGTTAGATCGCGATGATTAGAGCACGGGCAAAGCTAAACCGAACCCGTTTCCATGTAGATCGGTAAGAGGTCCCTACCTCATGTAGCCATGTGATTATGGGGGAGGTCATGGAAGGTGATTTACCTAGACCGACCAACAGCTCTTTTTCCCACCTAAGGCGATGGCCCTTACGGTGGAGTGTTTTGTGGAATTGATGTTGTTAGCCTCAGGCGGTTGTTTAGGCGGTTGTGGGGAACCTTCGGGTGAACCCAACCAACATCATGTGCATACCTAGGTGCCCTCCTTTTTGATGCCAACCTAGAAGATTGATTGTGCTTGAAACCTCACCTTGTGTAGTTGCACTTTCTTTATATTAGTACTTGTGCTAGTATGGCTTGCTTGCAGGGTAGAAGCTCCGCCACCCCGGGAAAGGGGTGGGGTCATTATAATTTGGTCAGGTGTGCTGACCGTTACTTTTTTTGCCACCACTTGGTGGAATGTTCTTATGCAGGTGCAGGTGAGCCTAGTGGGAAATAGCGGGCGGTGGCCCTTTTGCTGAGTTGGCCCTTGAAGGCCAGCCTCCCTTTTTTGCTTTCTCATGTATTGCCGGCCTGCGTGCCGAAGTATGTTCTGAGTTTTGTACATTGGTGAATGTAAGGCCTTAAGGCCGTAACTCTATATTATGGTTTCATTCCTATGATAGTGGACAGTTCTAAATGAAATGTTAAATCATTATGCTTCCGCTAGTGTTTAGTATACTCTGTTGTAGTTCTTTCTGTTTATCACCTTTTAACTCCTAGCTAGTGTGGCTTGTATGGCGTGGGGTCCCGGCTGGACCTACTGTTATACTATTCGTACTGGCAGGGTGTTACATTCTCCCCCTCAACAACTACATCAGAGTTCTGAGGAGTATCATGGGGGGTGGAGACTGAATTCTTTGCTCATTTTCAAACTCTTCCTCTTCTTCATCATCCTTCCTTGCACCCTACCTTGGGATTCTTATCTCCCACCTACTAAATATTGAAGAATCTATCTTCTTGAGATGATGTATGGGCATGACAGAGGACATATCAAACTAGTTCCTATCAAATTGATTCAAGTATAAAGTGAGAATTCTCCCAAGGTTTGGTGCCATTAGACTTTCTTTTATTCTGTCAAACAAAACCATTCCCCAATTGATTCTTTTCAAGCAGATTACTGCTGTCAGAAGCTTAAACATATCACTTGATACATAATCATTAGAGCCAGTCTTACACAATGGAACCTTTCCAATAATATCAGTTAATAATGTTGGATCGGTATGCGCCCTTAGAGGGGGGTGAATAAGGGTTCTAAAACTTTTGGTGTATTTTAAAATACTTGAAATATTAGGGAATTGAAATTGTGCAAAATAAAGACAAATTAAGTAAAATAAAATAGAGACGTGGTTTTATTAATATGAAATGTAGTATTACAAAATTTGACTTCTTATAACGCTAGAAATCGAAGGCCAATATTAAAAAGACTTTTTCATTTTCTATCCCGACTCGTATCCCCACGAACTGGTGGCTTTAGCCTATCCTTCCCCGGATACGGCCTCAAGCCACTCTAGCCAACCCTTGTTAAAAAATTTAATAAGTGGAAAATGGGAACCAGGTCGCAGGAACGCTCCAACCATACTAAGCACCAAAAACCAGAAACAATGAAGGAACAAGAGAAATCTTGTATCAACTATATTTTGTATATTTCGAGACATTCATTGGGAGACATGATTTATTCGTACACACAACGATGAGGAGAGAAGAATACCAACTACAAGAAGCTGGCGATCACAGAGAAACAAACAGCCATACCATCTGGCTAACAAAGCTATTTGCGCAAACTACCAAGTCAACAAGCTGACCGCACGGCTAACCGCAAAATCACCAACCAGCAACTCAACACACGGACTGCCTGTTATTCCAATGCTCACTATATTCACCCAAGCAAAGCCACCTGATCGCAGTCACTTGGCTGCTTCTAACCGCGAACAAGCTGCTGAAGAACTGAACAGAAGTAACATACCGACAAAGGCAATATCCTGCATGGTAATCATCAAATATATCAAACTCCCAACAAGAGCCCAAAACTCCAACGTATTAGGAAGAATCCTCCCATCATCCCGCCGAAGTTTTATACCAACCTCCAGTGGAGTAGAGCTGCTCTTCCCATCCTGCATGCCAAATCGCTTAATGATCTGCTCCGCATAACCTTTCTGGGAAATAAGCACACCGCTCTCTTTCCTCTCCACCTCGAGTCCAAGGAAATGGTGAAGCTCCCTCAGATCCTTCATCTCGAACCTGATAGCTAATTCAGCCAGAAGCTTAGCTACCTCATCCTTTGAGTTCCCAGTGATGATCATGTCATCAACATACAACAGCACCAAGACTTGAACCTCCCCGATCTTCTTTACGAACAAACTCGAGTCTGAATCTGAAGCAAAGTATCCGCAGAATTGGAGGTATTCTGCGATCTTCCCATACCATGCCCGAGGCGCTTGCTTCAACCCGTAAAGAGCCTTCTTGAGCTTGCAAACGTGTCCTGGATGAACTTCTGATACATATCCCAGTGGCTGAACCATGAAAATATTCTTGTCAATCTCTCCGTACAAGAAGGCATTCTTTACGTCGAGTTGCCAAATCTTCCACCCTTGGCTAGCTGCCAGTGCAATCACCACCCGTACGGAAGTTCACTTGGCTACCGGACTGAACATCTCTTCATAGTCTTCTCCATACTATTGAGAGAACCCTCGATCTACAAGGCAAGTCTTTTATCGCTCGATACTCCCGTCAGCTTTCTTCTTCAGCTTGTAGACCCACTTGCATGTCACAGCAGTAATGCCATCGACCTTGGGTACAAGATCCCAAGTCTCATTCTTCTTGAGGGCATCCATCTCCTTATTCATGGCATCCTCCTACTCCTTGACTCTAGTGGCGTCTTCAAAGCATGATGGCTCTTGCTCATCCAAGGGACCGGCAAAGAAACATGAGATGAAGCTCACATGGTTTCCCCATGTATACCGAGATGGTGGAATAATAGTCCTCTTGGACCTCCTCAGAGTTTTACTCTGATCTACCTCCTCCACTGCTACTTTTAGACTAGCTCTTTTCCCGGTCATACATGGAGCATCGCTCCACCTGCTTCTAGAACCTGAAGCACCTGACCCAGAGCTAGAAACAACTAGAGCACCTGGAGAAACAAGCAACTCCACCAGAACTTCCCTTGCAGCTTCTTCTGGTCCACCATATATCCTTCTTTCTTATATCTTAACAGAAGAGCTACCCTGGTATGATGTTAACTCATCAAATACCACATCCCTTGAGACCACAACTCTTCGTGTCTCTGGATCCATGCATCTCCAACCCTTCTTCCGGTCATCATAACCGACGAAGACTAGCTTCCTTGCTTTCGCATCTAGCTTCATTCCGAGGGCATCCATAACATGCACATAGCATGTAGATCTGACCACTCAAAGGTGTTCCACCATAGGCTATATCTTGAACATCAACTCATGTGGGGTCTTCATGTTGATTGGACTAAAAGGCATCTGATTGATGACATAAGTTGCACAAGACATTCCCTCTGCCCAGAAGGACTTTGGAATACTGTTGGCATGAAGCCAACATTTGCAGGTCTCCGTCAGATGACGGATCATCCGCTCTGCAACTCCATTATGTTGTGGAGTGTGAGCACAAGAGATCTTGCTCTGGGTGTCATGCTTCCTGCAGAAGTTGAAGAATGCATTGGAAGTAAACTCCCCTCCATTGTCGGTTCTGAACTTCTTGATCCGCAGATTAAGCCTACCCTCCACTAGCTCCTTGAACTCCACAAACTTCCCGAACGCTTCTGACTTCTCCTTCAGAAAATATACCCAAGTATATCTAGTGAAATCATCAATCAAGACCAGCATATACCTGCTTCCTCCAAGACTGGCTGTTGCGGTAGGTCCAAACAGATCACCATGATTACACTCCAATGGTGCCTTGCATCTGCTTTGTGACTTGTCGAATGGAAGGCGTTGAGCCTTACCATATTGACAACCTGCACAAAAATGACTTTCACCGAAAGATGATAAACTAGGCAGACCTCTCACAAGGCCTCTCCCTGCCATAGCTTTCAATTTGTCCATCCCAACATGTCCAAGTCTTTCACGCCAGATAGCAGCGCTATCATTAGTCCTCATCTTATCAACAAATGAACTTGTAGATAACACAAATAAGTCCTTCACCCTTCTACAAACATGAGTGACTTCAGCCTTCACCGCTGACACGTTTCGATGAAACTTCACTTCTGTTGGACCAAACAAAATGTGATAGCTAGCATCAATAGCGTTGGTCACCGAGAAGAGGTTTTTCTTTATCCCCGAAACATGATAGACACTCTTCAATGTTAGAGGACCTCAGTCTCCGTTCAAAGAAACTACACCCTCCTTCTCAACTGCATGTATAGTATCATCAGCAGTAATGATAGCATCATTACTTGTGTATGTCTGCAAATAAGAGAACTTGGATTCATCCCCAGTGAGGTGGTGACCACACACAGAATCCACAATCCAATCATCCTGATAGTTAATGGAATCCAAAGCCCGAACACAAGTTCCCGTCATAAAGGCTCCATCTCCCCAACTAACATTAGTATTCGAACCAGCCTCTTCTTTTCCTATAGCATGCCCTTGCTGAAGATTGACTCCGCAATACTTCTTGAAGTGACCAAGCTTATTGCACCTGAAGCATCTAGGTCCTTCCTTCTTCTTCCCATCATGCTTGGGAGCATAGCTCCTCTCCTGCTGATATGAAGTAGATGGACCATCATCTCCAGATGTCATCTTCTTCTTGTCCCAACGCTTCTTCTTTCCAGAATAATGAACCTCACTTTCTCCCCCAGAGACAGACATCCCCGCCATCTGCATAGCCAAACTCTCTTGCGACGCAAGTAAGTTTTCCAGCTCCAGCAACGATGGCTGATTGGCCCAGCCTTGAACAGAAGTAACAAAGGCCACATGCTCCCTCTGCAAGCCGCAGATTATGTGCCTCTTCAGCTTAGCTTCTGAGATAGGCTCATCCAGGTCCAAAGGCCAAATCTCTGCGCAAAGGTTCTTCATCTTCAGTAAGAACGTTGATATGGGAAAGTCTCCTTGAGTGGCTTTCGCCAACTCATTCTCCAAGAACTATAGCCGAGCTACATTCTTCTTATTGAACAAGCCATCCAAGGCCGTCCAAATCTCAGTAGCTGATCGACATCCAACGATGTGATCAAATAATTCGGTTGAGATAGCCCGCTTGAGAGTAAACTCCGCCTTAGCATTAGTTCTCCTCCAAACTCTCACTAGATGAGCATTTTCACCAGCAGCAACCACTTCTGGAGTTTCTACTCCACTAACAACCTCCCAGAGGTCCTCTCCCAAAAGATAACTCTTTATGCAAGACTTCCACTTCTTAAAGTTATTCTGCGTCAGGTGCTCAATACCAAGACCTCTTGCTATTCCTCCTTCAATTGCTATACCACTGATAACCGGGCTTCCAGAAATCCAAGCAAGATAACTGCGGTTGAATCACTGCTCAAACCTCTGTCCCCTCTAATACCATGTTAAAATTTTTAATAAGCGAAAAACGGGAACCAGGTCACAGGAACACTCCAACTATACCAAGCACCAGAAACCAGAAACAATGAAGTAACAAGAGAAATCTTGTATCAACTATCTTTTGTAAATTTTGAGACATGATTTATCAGTACACACAATGATGAGGAGAGAAAAAAACCATCTACAAGAAGCTAGCGGTCACAAAGAAACAAACTGCCAAACCGCCCGGCTAACAAAGCTGCCCGCGCAAACCGCCAAGTAGACAAGCTGGCCGCGCGGCTAACCGCGAATCACCAACCCGCAACTCAACACGCGGACTACCCGTTAGTCCAATACTCACTCTGTTCGCCCAAGTAAGGCCGCCTGACCGTAGTCACTTGGCCGCTCCTAACCGCGAACAAGCTGCTGAAGAACTCAACAGAAGTAACAGACCGGCAAAGGCAAACCGCCTAACTGTCGCGGTCTGAACTTTATTGAAAGCTGGAAACGAGCTGAGGAGAACCTGCCTTGTCGCTAACCGCGACCTCCTGCTGCTACCCTCCATAGACTGCTACCGACTTAACCGTTGTGTTCTCCTCTGATCAAATCAGAACCACAAGCAAGTCGCACAACCTGCGAACACAGCAAAGGTAAGCCTCAAACCATGCGAACAAAAAGTTCTATCCGCACCTAAAACTCGCGAGCTCTCACTTACTGTTCACGTCTTAATCTTAGCTCTGGTGGAGGTCCTATTTATAGTAGAGGTGAGGAGTGTGGTAACTTCCAACACGATATAATAACCGCCCACCAACAACAGCGGGTAGCAAACAACTCATGCGGCTTGCTGAGTTAACCCTGCAGAATAGTTTGCCGACTTGATAATAATCCGTGCAGACTACTCGCAAACTCAAGCAACCCCCAGCAGAAATTGCCAACCCGCGTGCAAAGAACCGGCCAGAGAACTAACACCTGGATGTAACCGTGAATGCTAACTGCCTGGTTACAAATAGAGCTGACCCCATGTGGTTTGAGAACCAAGGCCACCTGCCACTGGCTAACCGCCAGTTCAAAGCAGGAAGACAACCCGCGCGGTCTCCTTAACAGACCGCCCGACCATCGCGGTTTGACAGATCGGCCAGTTTGATGCTCAGACCGCCCGACCTCGACTTACACATCAAAATTCAACAACCATTCCCCGGATATAGCCTTGAGCACCCCATAGACCTACACCCTATACCTAGTTGCCAACACAAGATGAATTTCTACCCTAATTCCTACCCAGACTTAGTCTCCAACACGAGGTGAATTTACTAAGCGATTACAAGAATGAAAGTAACAACAATATTAAAAACTCCCTCTTGAAGAACTTCTGAAGTTGGAGGCGAAGAACCGATGTAGAATAAGTGTTATTGAAGCGATTGTCATTCAGATATGGTGTGAAGAAATCCTCCTTTAGAAATTCATAGAACTTTGGTGGGAGGTCACTTTTCGGCAAAATAAGGCTCTGGAATTTTAGCACTCAACCTCTCTCAAACTTATGTATTCAAAATGGTAGGAGAGGGGTCCTTTTTATAGCCATGGAGCTAGCACCTGTGCTAGCTCTACTGTTGGCGTTATCCTGGAATAGGAAACATTCTCCGTGTGCATATCTTCGATCCAAGGAAAGCCTCCTGACATTCCTCAAGTGCTCTGAGATTGCGCCTGCGCTATCCGCTATCGCCTGGCGCTAGCGCCTTCTAAAACAGCTCCCAAAATTGCTCTAATCAGAGCTAGCACCTGCGCTAGGTGCTACCGCCGGCGCTAGTGTACATGTTGGAATTCTGGCTTCAAACTTGGGGGCAACCTTCTTATGCTATTCTTGAGTCATATGGACTTATTTCCTACACACTTAAACACACAAGATCAAATACACATAGGATTTGTTATTCTCAAACCTAGGAGATGCGGAAGACATGTTCCAACAAACTCCCACTTTTGATAATAACAAATCCATTAATGATAAATCAGAGCATTAATATATAAGCATGATGAAACCTACTTGTGTGTGTGAGAGAGTGATGACTTAGGATAATTGTCATTTTAGGTATTTAAAATTGCTCCCCCTAAATAAATGTTCCCCCTATGTGAATACTCCCCTTATATGTTAGCTATCTTATTAATCATTAATCATGTTAGTTTTCCCAGTTGATAGCGATTTTATTTATCATGTTAGTTCTCCCCCTTTTGTTATTAGCAAAAGTGGGTTACAGAAGCAAAATAAATAGAAAGAGGTTTTTTGAGTAAAAGATAAGGCATGATCGAGCTTTTAGTGGAGATGATGATAAGGAGTTTTTAGCATAAGAATTTTGAAAGTGCACAGTTAACCTCACTAGAATTCTCTAGAGGGGGGGTGAATAGAGATTTAAAATATTTTGTGCAATTATATATATATATATATATATATATATATATATATGTGTAGTGATCACAGATTAAGGCTTCCCACACACCAACAAGAATTAAACAAGTAAAGAAAGTAAATGCAAGAAAAGAAATCACAGCACAACATAAGGAAATATAGTGGTTCCCCAAACTTTGGGTAGTCCACTCTTCTACCCCCTTTGGTAGGAATTCACTATCTTGCACTGAGTCTTTTGATAAGGAGACTCTTAGAACCACCCTGAGTCTTTTGATAAGGAGACTCTTAGAACTAGTACAACTGAATTTTTTGAAGAGAGATTCTAAAAACTCTTTTACAGTATTTTAGAGTGAAATGAATGTAAAGAAGAAAGAGAAATAATATAAAGACAAGAAGGAATCTTCATCCCAGCAAGAAGATTGGAAGCACATGAAATAGTGAATGAAATCTCTTCTATAGTGAGAAGGAGATTTGTAGCTTTTCTCTCTTTTAGTGAGAGCTATCAGAGTTTGCAGCAGAATGGCTTCAGAAGCAGGAGAAGATGGAAGCTTGATGGTTGCTGCAGAACTATTTCTCAATTCTCTTTCTTTTTCACTTGGGAGCTTTTCCTCTTTTTCAAATGTAAAATGGTGGATCACTTTTTTTTAATATTCTCTGCCGACCTCCTTGTTATTTTATAGCTCTGTCCATTCAAATAATACTATAGGAGGATAATTGATTAGCAGACACAGAAATAGAAAGATAGAAATATTTCCATAATAATTATATCAATAGAAGGAATGAATTCATTCTAATTTCAAATAATGTCCATAATGGTTTTAATCAAATTAGCCAAGAATCTATTAGAGGAAAAGAATGATTCAGAACGGCTATAAAGAATAAATTGATTCCATATAAATAAGATCTATAAAAGAAGGAAAGAGATCTGGCAATTTTTTAATTAAACATAGAAATCGACGTGCGTCGATTACTATTCGACGTAAGCGTCGAATTCGTCCTGGCTGGACGTCGAGAGAAGAATAAGGAAGGTGCGTCGACTAAGGTGCGTCGACTTCTCAAGATGCGTCGACTCGAAGTCAGAGCTACGTCGACATAGGATACGTCGAATTCTTCTTAGAGCTACTTCGACTCATTCTGAAATGAACGTCGACACTACTTCGACGTTGCGTCGAATACTATTCAACGCATTTTTACTTAACCTTGATTTTTCTTTCTTAGAATTTATATTCAACTCATTTTCAGGGGTTAAGAGAAATCATTTTCCCAACAATCTCCCCCTATTTGTCTTAACCCTATTTAGAGAGAAATTGTATCAGCATATTGATCAATCACAGCAAAGCATTTAAGCAAGTAGAAGAAAAATTAGAAAAGGAAATCTTATAAACAAACTTCATGTTCAGATCAATCAGTATTCAACCATAAATATATCAGTCATTGTTTTTAAGGCATTTTAGGAGGGGTATGAGGAGTCTTCCTTTTTCTAGTGAATACAACTATTTTAAGAGAGGGGGGTTGCTCCTTCTCAGCACCAGGTAGTTCACTCAGCTCCCCCTGAGTTACATCAGTTTGCTCCCCCTGGGATGGAACTTCCTTGGTTGCTTCTACTTCTGCCTCTTCAGTTTCTTTTTCAGTTCCAGCTTCAGTCATAGCACTACCTGGCCCCTGAGCTCCTATTTCACCTATCACAGTATCTAGCTCCCCCTGAGTTTCAGCTTCTTTATTTTTCTCACCATCTGCCACATCTTCCTTTTCAGCTTCATTTTCTGCCCTGCTTGCCTCCCCTTGTAATAGTACCACTTGAATTGCAGCCTCTCTTGCTATATTGAGTACCTCTATTATTTGTTCTTCAATATGTAGCTCAGGTACTCTCTCATTTCCAATTGACTTGTGGGAGAGAGATTTAGGAGTGGAGGGCTGCTCTTCATCTAGCTTCTCCCCCTTCTTGACCTTCTTGGCCAAGGAGGTTAAGAAAGACCTGGTTACTTTAGAGGAAGAGAGAGAGGTCTTTAGACTTTGCACAGAGGCACTGACCCCATCTATTTGGGTGTGCATGTGTAGGATGGAGGAATGAATCTGGGAGCAGTGCTCATCCATCATTGCTTGGAATGTTTGAGCTGCTTATGCAATACACTGAGTGAGGAGAGCTTCAGTGGATGCAGATGGTTCATGTTGTGGTTGGTGATGAGGAGAGAGTGGTGGAGGTGGTGATGCAGCTGGAGAGAAGTTAGTTGATACATGAGGTATGGGTGATAGAGGAGGTGGTGAGGATGAGAATGTATGAGGAGGAAGAGATGGAGAAACTACTGTTTGAGCAGGTGTTTGAGAAGATGTAGGTAGAGGAGGGGTTGTGAGAGTGGTAGAGACTAATGGAGTAGATGATGGTGGTAGAGAAGGATTGTCTCTTTGAGGAGGAGGAGAAGGAGATGGATGAACAGGAGAGTTAGGGGGAGATGAAGTCTTTTCAGGAATGGAACCAGGCTTAGGGATTTGCCTGGTCCATTTGGAGAATAGAGCTATTGACATCCTTTTCCCTGGAGGAATAGGGATTCCTTTTGACCTACATAGGTCAGGGAAGGAGTGGAAGAGTACTTGACTCATAATCCTCATATATGCATTTTCTTTGTGCGAGTATTTAGAGCTTATCATCTTGAGCAAGCATGTGGCCCAGTCCACCTTCTTCTTCAGCACCAGGGCCCCCATGATATTCAGTTGCTGCTTGGGCACTGCATCATGGGCTTAGGTCTTGCATAGCAGGATTTTTCCAACTATATCTGCTAGCAGTCTGTACTCTCTCAGAAAAGTCTATTTTCTTTAGATGGATTGGTCTATCTTTTGAAAACTTCATGGTGGTTAGCAGATGCTTGATTTCATCAGGTGTGAGGTCTATAGATTCATCACCTAATAAGAGAGTGATGAAGACTTATTTAGTTATTCTTTAGAAGCTTATTTTCTTTCCCTATTTGCTTTGAACAAAGATAATATTAGGGTGTACCTGATGGAAGATCAAAGGTTGTCCTAATGTTCTGCAGATATTGAGACATGTGTCTCATGGATTGTTCCTTGGATTTCTCCTTGTTCAGATATCTGAACATGAGTCATCGGCTCTATGAGCTCTGTTTCCAGGAGCTTGCATCTTGTGGAGATGAGCTTATCTAGTCCAGCTTCAGTGAACAGAGCAATGATGCTTTTGTAGTTTTCTGTGGCGGCTTGGAAAGATTTAAGGTCAATGTCGAAACCAGAGTTGATCTTGGGAGCCATTTTAGGTTAGTGAGAGAGAGAGGGAGAAATCGACTGGACTGAGGAGCAAGAAGGATGAAGGATGCAGAGTAGTGAAGGTTTCTATCTGAAGAGTCTTTTTTAAGTCAGGTGAAACGTCGAAATGCGACACTATTCGAGGCTTATTCGGTACTTCAGTGGATGTGACCGAAAATATTTTAGTATTGCCGCTCGTTTTCATGAAATCGATGTTTTGTCGAGTGGAATTCGATGTAAGCGTCGATACAGCCCGCGTTAAGATGCTAGGGATTCGTATCGACGTATGCGTCGATTGTAATCGACACATGCGTCGATTTTAATTATTGAGTTGAGTCATCGACGGTGCGTTGATTAGAAGTCGACGTGACTTTTAATTTTCCTGAAAAATTCTAGGTGTTTATTTCTTTTTATCTCTTCCTAATCCTAAAGGTTTCTAAGTTAGTCTTGGACTAATTTTCACAGATAGTTTGATTGTTTGTGCCAACATTGTTTGGCAAGGTGGCCAGTTTTGTTACATATGTAGCACTTGATTATCTTAGTGTTGTGAGAATTTGAGTTTAGAGAGGGATAGAAGTGTTGATTAGGATAGAAATTATGATTAGGATGAATGGGTCCTGAATAGGGGTTAAGATGGAAGGTTTTTGGAGGATAGGCATTTAAGTTGCTCCTAGTTTTTATGCATCGATATCTATTCGACGTATGTTGATAGTTGCGTTGATTTATATTCGGCGCTTTCTCCAGATAGCGTTGATCTGGTATCGATGCATGAACAAAGTTGCGTCGATTTGATGTCGACGTATTTTTATTCAAGCATCGAGTTGAGGTCAAGGCATCTGAGAGATTGCGTCGAGTAGAATTCGACGCACTATCATTCATATGTTGATATGAAGTCGACGCAACTGTATCTTCATAAATTTTCTTTTTCCCTTTTTCTGATTTGGCTCTTTTATGTATTGTTTCTTTTGGCTTAGTTGCTTCTTCAGACGAAGTTTGAGAGTCATCAGCTGAATAATATGATGTTTCATCAAATTGTTTTATTTCATTGAGGGAGTCTTCTTCCTTATTTAGTGAGTCTTTTTCTTGGTTTGAGTTGCTAGGTTTGGTGAATTTTACAGGGATCATCCAAGCAGGTTTGTTGGATGGAATTTGGCTGGTTGAGGGATCAGCCCCTAGACCAAGATTTTTATGTCTCCTTTTTTGTTGTTCAGTGATTTCCTTGAGAGTTTGGCTTCTCATTTTTATTGATTCTTCAAAAGCTTTTGCCTGGGATACCTTATCCTTAAGGAGCTGGTTTTCTATTCTAGCCCTTTCTACCTCCTTTTCTATGATGTTAGCCCTTAATTCATAATTTTTAGAGCATTTAACTTCTTTATTTCTCTGGGTTTTAGCCATATTAATTTGTTCTTTTAGATCCATAATTTCTTGTTTAGCTTTAGTTGATCTAGACAAATTCCTATAAAATCATTTCTGAAATTATCACTTTGAAAATCTATTTCATCAAAAATGCTTACCTCATCCTTATCCTCAGATTCCTCTATAAGAATAAGGCTATTTTCTCTTTCATCTTCAGAAGATATGCTTTCTTCTGATCCTGTCTCACTCCATGATTTGGTACCATCATCTTTCCTTGAGCCTTCAAGTGCCATTAAGCATAGGTCTTCTTGCTTAGGCTCTTCATTGTCACTCTTAGAAGAGGATCTGTCCTCAGAGTCTATTTCACTCCAGGCTTTTGCAATAAAGCCTCTTTCTTTCTTCTTCCCCTTTTTCTTAAGATCTTTCTTTTTCAGATCTTTCTTTGTCTCAGAATTTTCTGGACATTCTGGGGCAACATGTCCAGGTTTCCTGCAAGAATAACAAATAATTTCTTTAGTAGGAGTTTTGTCATACCTTGGTTTTGACTCTCTCCTTCTTGATCCATCTGTCCTGACCCATTTCTTGAATTTTCTGGCCAGGAAACTAAATAGTTCTTCTTCAGTGACAGAGCTTCCTTCTTCTGTTGCTTTAATGCAATGTTCCTATCTTTTGAAGAAGTTGGGGTGTTTTTTCTTCTCTTCTCTGGTTTTCAGCAGTTGCTCATAGGATCTGAGTTTTCCTAAGAGAGCATCTGTTGAAATTTCCCTTTGTCCTCTTGTGTCTCTTATTGCCCATATCCTTGAGTCCCAAGAACTTGGGAGACTCATCAGCAATTTGTCATTGATCTCTGTGAGACAGATTTCTCTATCCAAGTCCCTTAGTTGATTGATGATCAGACTGAATCCATCATACATCTTAGAGATGCTTTCTTCATTCTTCTTTTGGAAGTTCTCATATTGAGAGATCAATAGGGCCTTCCTATCTTTCCTTTCATCAGCACTTCCTTCTACCATCTTTATGAGAGCCTCCCAAATTTCTTTGTCTGATTCACAATCAACAACCCTTTGAAAGATTTCATCAGAGAGGGTTGAGACCAGAATATTTACAGCTTTTGCATCACATGTTCCTGCCTTCTTTTCTTTAACTGTCAACTCAGCCTTTGGGACAAGTGTTTGAGTCACTTCACCACTTGAGTCTTTTCTATAAGGCTTGGGAGGACCTGTCAAGATAACATTAAATAATTCTTCATCAATAGAATTCATATAAATCCTAATTCTTGTTTTCCAAACTGCAAACTTTTCAAGATTGCACATTGGTGGTCTGGTGGAAGCATAATCTTTGATTTGTGCCATGTGAAAAATAATTTTTAGAAATATATATATATAAAAATAAGAGGTAGGATCTTTTTGATCAAGGAGTTAACCTTTTTAGATCAACCTGGCTCTGATACCAATTGAAAGTGCACAGTTAACCTCACTAGAATTCTCTAGAGGGGGGGTGAATAGAGATTTAAAATATTTTGTGCAATTATATATATATATATATATATATATATGTGTGTAGTGATCACAGATTAAGGCTTCCCACACACCAACAAGAATTAAGCAAGTAAAGAAAGTAAATGCAAGAAAAGAAATCACAGCACAACACAAGGAAATATAGTGGTTCCCCAAACTTTGGGTAGTCCACTCTTCTACCCCCTTTGGTAGGAATTCACTATCTTGCACTGAGTCTTTTGATAAGGAGACTCTTAGAACCACCCTGAGTCTTTTGATAAGGAGACTCTTAGAACCAATACAACTGTATTTTTTGAAGAGATATTCTAAAAACTCTTTTACAGTATTTTAGAGTGAAATGAATGTAAAGAAGAAAGAGAAATAATATAAAGACAAGAAGGAATCTTCTTCCTAGCAAGAAGATTGGAAGCACAAGAAGTAGTGAATGAAATCTCTTCTATAGTGAGAAGGAGATTTGTAGCTTTTCTCTCTTTTAGTGAGAGCTATCAGAGTTTGCAGCAGAATAGATTCAGAAGCAGGAGAAGATGGAAGCTTGATGGTTGCTACAGAAATATTTCTCAATTCTCTTTCTTTTTCACTTGGGAGCTTTTCCGCTTTTTCAAATGTAAAATGGTGGATCACTTTTTTTTAATATTCTCTGCTGACCTGCTTGTTACTTTATAGCTCTGTCCATTCAAATAATACTATAGGAGGATAATTGATTAGCAGACAGAGAAATAGAAAGATAGAAATATTTCCATAATAATTATATCAATAGAAGGAAAGAATTCATTCTGATTTCAAATAATGTCCATAATGGTTTTAATCAAATTAGCCAAAAATCTATTAGAGGAAAAGAATGATTCAGAACGGCTATAAAGAATAAATTGATTCCATATAAATCAGATCTATAAAAGAAGGAAAGAGATCTGGCGATTTTTGAATTAAACATAGAAATCGACGTGCGTCGATTACTATTCGATGTAAGCGTCGAATTCGTCCTGGCTGGATGTCGAGAGAAGAATAAGGAAGGTGCGTCGACTTCTCAAGATGCGTCGACTCGAAGTCAGAGCTACGTCGACATAGGATACGTCGAATTCTTCTTAAAGTTACTTCGACTCATTCTGAAAGGAACGTCGACACTACTTCGACGTTGCGTCGAATACTATTCGACGCATATTTACTTAACCTTGATTTTTCTTTCTTAGAATTCATATTCAACTCATTTTCAGGGGTTAAGAGAAATCATTTTCCCAACAAATTTTCATTGAAATAAATCAGAGTTTTTGGCATAAAAATAATATTCATGTTTAGAATAATCACCATAAATTTTACCAAGCAAGTCTATCACTTGTTGAAGGAAAAGAATTTTAAGATTCATGTGATGATGCGCACAAAAGAGAAGACTTTAAGTAAGCATGAAAGCGCAAGGTAAAAAAGTATATGGCAATGATGTAGAAGACTTATCGAAATACAAGAACCATCATTTTGTAATCATGATAATTCATAAGAAAAGATATGAGTTTAAGTTTCAAAAAGAAGATGTTTTTGTAAATCATTATTCATTTACAAATTTTGACAATAAAGTAATTAAGCAAGAAAAAGTATCACAAAGAGACTACTACAATGTTATTTCAATTTACAAACTCAAGACAAACCAAACATTGTAAAGAGCATGCTAGGTTATCTAGTGCATTTTAAATATAAAGAGAGTATAGAATTAGCAATTAGGGTCCAATTTTTATGAGAAGAAGTGTTGTGGAAGATAATGATGTGCACATAAATGTATTTTGAATAGAGTTTACAAATGATTTAATCAGAAATACAAGACATGTGTAGAGTAAAGTGCACAATAAAACACAAATAATTTTACTTCCACACACTTCAATGCACATAGAAAACAATAAGTGGTGTAAAGAAAGAGTTTATGGTTTGCACAAGACACTTTACTATTCTTTCCAAGGTGCTCAACCTCACAATGCTCATTAAGACATATTAGGAGGTTCAAGTAGTGCTTGGTGGAGTTATCTTAATAAATTTATTTCATTATATTTTTGTTTTGTATAAAGTTCTCTGAATACACTTGTTTTGCAAACCAATGTAATTTTGAAAGCACAACCACTTTTCTTAAGTATTAAGAGTGCAAAATGAAAGTAGTGTAGGTAAGATACTTGTGCAAATTTAAATCATTGTACAATTACAAGTCACAATCAAGTATTCTTAAATTAAAAACACATGTAGACTTTGCCAAATTAAAATAAGTGAGTGAATAGAATATCGTTATCAATCATAAAACAATTACTCATACTTAGAGGCATGCTAAGCTTGGTTCAATGCAACCTTTTACAATACCATTGATGCACATGTGATTATATATATCAAAGCATGATAAAAACAATGTTCAAAGTTGTTTTGAAAAGATGAATTGTAACATTATAGAAGGTCTAAATGATGGATTAAACCATGCTTGTATTTCACAATAAAGTCCATACAGTATTTTTGATATTTTGAAAAAATAATTTTGATTTAAAGTTTGAACTCTTAAAATTGATCTTGGACTTCCCGAGGTCTACCCTGTGAGTGGTTTGCACCGATACTACGAGATGTGATGGGGTGACATCCCAAATCTCCCTTTTGCAAGATACATGTAAATAGAAATGTTAAGTTCAAAAAATAATTTTTGATGTTTTAAATTTTTGTATTTGATTTTTGCATATTAAAATAGAAATTTAACAAATAAGCAAAGAGAAAACAAAATATTTTTTTGTAATTTGTTTTTTGTAATTTTGTATTTTAGTTTTTATAAATCAATTATAGGCAAAAATACAACAATAAGTAGTACATATCATAGAGCATATTTTTAGAGATTTTTAAAAAAAATGAAGAATACAGAAAATTAGACAGGTGCGCTAGCACCGGTGCTAGCGCTAGCGCGACAAACAGTACACTAAATTTCATGATTTTGAAAAATCTGATTTTTGATATTGACTAAGTATCCAATGATTAGTTTCATGCAAAAATTTTAGGAGATTTGAAGATGTTTAGCTAGGTGAAAATTGCATTAAAAAATTGTGTTTATGAATTTGTCTTAACCAGAAAGATCTAGGACACCTAATTCAAGTCGAAGTAGTCAAAATCTTACATCAGGGAAGAGGTTTAGTGAATATGTCAGCAAGTTGGGAGTCCGTACCAATGAAACTTACTTTTACATGTTCTTTCTTAATGTGATTCCTAATAAAGTGATAACGAACATCTATGTGTTTGAATCTAGAGTTGTGTAAGGGATTATTTGTAAGATCTATGGCACTTTTGTTGTCATATTTGAGATCAATGTTTTTTTAGATGAAACCAAAGTCCTCTAGAGTTTGGCTCATCCATAACGCTTGTGCACAACAACTCCCAAGAGCGATGTATTCGGCCTCTGTAGTGGAGACTGCAACTGAAGATTGTTTTCTAC
Source organism: Dactylorhiza incarnata (assembly GCA_033032865.1). Taxonomy (NCBI): domain Eukaryota; kingdom Viridiplantae; phylum Streptophyta; class Magnoliopsida; order Asparagales; family Orchidaceae; genus Dactylorhiza; species Dactylorhiza incarnata. Next base: position 14,488,976 of record JAWHQI010000015.1, read on the forward strand.
TAGACCTTGCAACTAAAGAGGGTCCTAAAAAAGACAAGTACTGCTAGTGCTTTTTCGATCAAGTGAGCATCTAGTGTAGTCTGAATCGGAATAGCCGTGTAATGTAAATGAATCATTGTATGGGTACCATAATCCTAATTTAGATGACCCAAATAGATATATAGAAATATGTTTTATTGCTTTTAAATAACTTTCTTTTGGATTAGCTTGAAAGCGAGCACATAAACATACAACAAATATTATATCAGGTCTAGAAGCACTTAAATAAAGAAGAGATCCAATCATTCATCTATATAAAGTTTGATCGACAGACATTCCAGATTCATCTTTTCCTAGTTTTAATGAGACACTCATAGGTGTAGAAGCTTGTTTGAGATTTTCAAATCCAAATCATTTAAGCATATCATGAACGTATTTTGTTTGGCAAATAAAAATACCATCATTTCATTGTGAATTTTGAAAACCAAGAAAATTAGAGAGTTCTCCTACAAGGCTCATTTCAAATTCATTTTTCATTACTAAGACTACTTCATTACACAACTCTTCATTAGTGGCTCCAAAGATGATATCATCAACATATATTTATAAAATAATTAAATCGTTATTATTATGCTTAATGAAGATTGTGTTATTTGCACTTCCCATGACATAATCGTGCTTTAATAAAAACGATGTAAGCCTATCAAAACATGCACGGGGCGCTTGTTTTAAACCATAAAGCGCTTTTTCTAATTTATAAACATGATTTGGAAATTTTTCATTTATAAAACCAAGGGGTTGTTCTACATATACTTCTTCTTTTATAAACCCATTTAAAAAGCACTTTTAACATCCATTTGAAATAGTTTTATTCTTGTAAAACTCGCAAATGCCAAAAATATTCGTATAGATTCTTAGCGAGCAATGGGTGCAAGAGTTTCTTCAAAATCTACCCCCCCCCCCCCCCCCAATTTGGGAAAAGTCTTGAGCGACTAAGCGAGCATCATTTCTTGTAATTCTAGATTCACCATCTAATTTATTTTTAAAAATCCATTTTACGCCAAACAATGGGATGATTAGATGGACGTTCTGAAAGTGAGGTTAGATCTTAGATTAACTCTAGAGGGGGAATAGAGTTTTAAAAACTTTTCACTTAATTTTATAGCAGAATTAAACTAGTGATATATATGTGTATAGCAAAGTGATTTATAAAAACAAAATAAAGAAAACAAAGCACACAACACAGCACACAGAAAATTCACACACAGAGGACACAAGGATTTTTATAGCAGTTCCCCAATAAACCTGGGTATGTCTACTCTTCTACCACACATGGTAGGATCCACTAGGTTTTTGATCAGGTGCCCTATCACCAAGGGGTTTTTGATCAGGTGTCCACACACCAAGTGAGCTTTTGATCAGGTGCTCTAACCAAACCACAGGTTTTTGATCAGGTGCCCTGCCATCAAGGGGTTAACTTTTGAAGGGAGTTATAACCCTGTACAAGAGGGGATAAGAAGGGTTTGAATGTTCTTCTCTGTCAATATTCTGAGAGAAGACTCTAGTGAATTTGATGATGTAAAGCTCCTCTGTCTGATTGAAAATGTTTGACAGTAGATGGCTGGAGCTTTCTCTTGAATAAATTGATCTTCCTATAGCTGATGAATCTGAAAGAATAAGTTCTTCGGATTATTGTTGCTCTTTGAAGATCTGATCTAGCAGCAGAAATACTGAGAGAAGGTGTTGATGTTGTTCTTAAAGAATGAGTGTTGCTGTTGAGGAAGATGAAGATCTATGAATGCTTTCTTATGTTTCTTCTGTTCCTGTAACTTTCTGAAGAATGATATTGTTTGAGGAAGATGAAGAATGAAAAGCTTTTTCTGTATGTGTCTTTCTTCTTCCTCTTATTCTTCTTCTTTCTTTTTCCTGTACAGATAATCTATATTGTGTTCTGTACTGCTGTCGTGTGTAAAAACTCTGATGTACTGTATCTTCTTCCTTTTTCTTTTTAAAATATATCTCTAATTTGAAATTCGAATCAGCAAAATAAGGAATAAAATAATCTACATTTAATATTTCCTTGGAACTGCATGCAAGACTTTAATTCCTGTTACTTTTTAATTAATGATATCCTTTTCTGCCAAACGGCTATAATCTCGAGAAGTGAATGGAAAGGAATATAATAAGTAAGAGAGAAATCTTATCTTATCTGGAATAATAGATCCGTTGATGTAGACGATTTGAGTTCAGAGAATAGAATAATATAATTTGTTTGAAATAAATCCGTTGTAGAGAAATTTTTGTCGATCTCAACAAATTTCGTCGATCTCAAGATTTTCGTCGAACACAATGTTGAGTTCGTCGACCTCAAATGAATCTGGCTAGAAGAATTAAATTAGTTGAGCTGAGAAGATATTTCTTCGATATGAACATTTGATACTTATTCTTCAAATGCAGAGCTGAGCAAATTCGTCGACCGCTGAGACTGAATAATTTCATCGACCGCTGAGACTGGATAATTTCGTCGGCCGCTGAGACTGGATAATTTCATCGACCGCTAAGACTGGATAATTTTGTCAACCGCTGAGCAGCTGAGATTGAAGATAGTCGACTGCTGAGAGCAAGCCGTTCGTCGAACGCAGAGTGTAAGCCATTCGTCGAACGCAGAGAGAAAGCCGTTCGTCGAACATAGTATTGAGTTCGTCGAACGCAGAACCTGAATATTTTCTTGAGTTCTAACAGCCTAAAACCTTGACCCATTGACTATACATTGGGGTCAACTTGATCCTAGTCAACAGATAGTGATCCTAGCCCAAATCAGTAATAGGGTTGTTCCAACAATCTCCCCCTATTTGGGTTAGGACATTATTTGACAAAAAAATTGAAACAAACAAAAATAACAACAGAGCATATATATCTGATATATTTTAAATATTTCATCAGATATAAAAATATGATACTCTGAGTTCTGAAACATTACAAAAACTAACAAATAAATAGAACCTTTGTCTTTCTCTGAATTCTGACATTTCTAACTTTCTGAATTCTGATTAGCTGAACTATATCTGCTATATTTTAGCTTTCTGAATTGTTGATCTGAACTGTAGCTTTATAATCTGAAATTGATATCTGCTCTAACAGAATTTATTTCTTAATCTACTTTGCTACCAATCAGAATTTGAATCTGTCATAACATCTTCCCCTAAATCTGTCATAATCTGAATCTGTATTTGTTGCTTCTTCTATATCAAAAGCTGTATCTAAATCTGCATGCAAACACTGCATCTGAAATTGCAACATATGTAGCTTCTTCATGCATCATTTCCTTCTTTCATAAAACATGTTAGCCTGAGAGCATCTCCCCTGAGACTGGAGCCTCTTCAGCTTTCTCCCCTTGCCTAGTTCATAGAACATCTCCCCCTGAGCAAAAACTGCATCATATGGAGCTTCTTCATAGAACTGAAAACATGCTACTTCCTCAACATTTCCTCTTGAAGCTTGAGCATCTTCGAAAAACAACTCCCCCGGTCAAAAAGGAAAGTATCTCCCCCTGACAAAAAGAGAGCTTCTTCAATACATCTCCCCCTACCTAGTTTCAAGAAAACCTAGAGCTAGGCCCCTAGAAGAAGGGACTTTTGAGGAGGTAGGGAAGGATGCAATCTTTATATTGCTATTGTTCCTGCAAAATAAAATAGAGATCAAGTGCAAAGGAACTAGTAAGAGAAGCAATTTCTGTAGGCATTCAGTTAAAATGAAAAAAGATTTGATTATGATGACAGGTCAGAAAAAAAAAGCTTCATCATAACTGGGTTCGACGAAAAATGAGTTTTCATCGATCTCGGTTCGACGAACTTGATGACTTCGTCGATCTCCGTTCGACGAAAAACTAGATTTCGTCGATCTCAGTTTGATGAAGAGATGGGATAAGTAAAAAACTTAATTTTTAGCAGATTGAATCTCCATCTATCATACCTAGCTGATTTATAAAGAAAATATGTTTCTTTTCATCCAAGGTCTTGGTGAAAATGTCAGCTCTCTGCAAATCAGTAGAAATGAACTGTAGGCAAATTTTATTTTTATCCACATTATCTATGATAATGTGGTGTCTAATTTTTATGTGTTTAGTCCTACTATGGAGAACTGGATTTTGTGATATAGATATTGCACTAGTATTATCACAAAATATAATTGAATTATTTAGATTGACACCATAGACTAGGAGCTGATTTTGTATCCACAATATATGTGAGCAGCAACTACCTGCAACTATGTATTCAGCTTCAGCTGTTGATGTAGACACAGATGTTTGTTTCTTACAAAACCAAGACACAAGCCTATCACCAAGAAACTGGCAAGTTCCTGATGTGCTTTTCCTGTCTACTCTGTATCCAGCATAATCAGAATCTGAGAATCCAGTTAATTCAAATTATGATACTGTTTGATACTAAAGTCCTAGATTAGGACAACCCTTTATATATCTCAAAATTCTTTTTAGTAAAATTAGATGAGATTCTTTGGGGTTAACTTAGAACATAGCACAAATAGTAACACACAATATATCAGGCCTACTTGCTGTTAAATAATGTAAAGAGACAATAATTGCTCTATATACTTTCTGATCAACAGGTTTCCCTGATTCATCATTATTAACAACAACATTTGAGGGCATGGGTGTTTTCATGGTGGAAGCATCAGACATACCAAACCTTTTCACTAATTCCTTAACATACTTAGATTGTGATATGAATATGCCATTTGGAGTTTGCTTCACTGAAGACCAAGGAAGTATGATAGTTCACCCATACTACTCATTTCAAATTTAGATTGCATTAGGTTAGAAAACCTTTTGCATAAATTTGAATCAGTTGAGCCAAAAATAATATCATCTACATATATTTAAACTAGTAGAGTTTGATTTTTATGTATCCTGAAAAATAGTGTTTTATCAACTATGCCTCTATAGAAATTGTTCTCTAAAAGAAAATTAGATAAGGCCTCATACCATGCTCTGGGAGCTTGTTTGAGACCATAGAGAGCTTTATTTAGCTTAAATACATAAGAGGAGTGGGTTGGAGAGATGAAACCTGGTGGTTGTTCCACATAGACTTCTTCTTTGATGTCTCCATTAAGAAATGCACTATTCACATCCATTTGATATACCTTGAATTTCTTGAATACAACAAAGGCCAGAAAGATCCTTATAGCTTTAAGTCTTGCAACAGGAGCAAAGGTCTGATCATAGTCAATTCCTTCTTCCTGTGAATATCCTTGAGCTACCAATCTTGCTTTATTTCTGACTATGTTGCCTTGATCATCAAACTTGTTCCTGAAGACCCATTTGGTGCCAATAACTGGATGGCCTTTTGGTCTTGGAATCAAATCCCAAACCTTGTTACTTTCAAATTGGTTGAGCTCCTCTTGCATTGCAAGAATCCAGTTTGGATCTTGTTCTGCATCTTTTATGGTTTGAGGTTCAACTTGTGATAGGAAACCAGTGTGCATCTGATTTTGGTGTAGTTGATGCCTTGTTTTAACACCTGCTGAAGTATCTCCAATGATTTGGGATATTGGATGATCTCTAACTGTGATGTGGTCAATAGTTGGAGTTGGTTCAGCAATGATATCCACTTGGGGAATTTGTTCAGCTGTCACTTGATTTGATTTGTCAGCAAGGTCTGGATGATCTTCTTCTTCACTTTCTTCAATATTTTGAGTTGATGGAAGTAGGGATTCTTCTTTCTGTAGATCTAGTCCATTGAGCTCTTCACATAGAGCTGGTACCTGCAAAGTATTTTTGGTAGAGGTGGTGTTCCTCTCCTCATTTAACAAGTTAGTCTCATCAAAAGATACATGCATGGACTCTTCTATCTTAAGAGTAGATTTGTTGTAAACTCTGTATGCCTTACTATAAAGAGAATATCCAAGGAATATGCCTTCAGCAGATTTTGCTTCAAACTTCCTGAGATACTTCTTATAATTGTTGTGCACATAGCATTTACAGCCAAATATCTTAAAATAGTTAACCTTAGGCTTTTTATTCTTAAGTAATTCATAGGGAGTTTTGCCCTTAAGTTTATGAATCAGGCTTCTGTTCAACACATAATTTGATGTGTTCACTGCCTCTACCCAAAAGGAGAGTGGCAAGTCAGCATTAGCAAGCAATATAGTTGCTTATTCAATAAGGATTCTATTTTTCCTTTCAACTACCCCCTTTTGTTGAGGAGTTCTAGGAGCAGAGAAACATTGCATGATCCCTTCTTTTCCACAGAATTCTCTCATTAAAAGAGATTCAAATTCAGTGCCATGATCACTTCTGATCAATGCAACTAGTGTAGAGTACTCAATCTTGATGGACCTGAGAAAGTCCGTCAGAACATTGAAGGTGTCAGACTTGTTCCTAAGAAAGAACACCCAAGTGAATCTTGAGAAGTCATCTACAATCACTAGAGAGTAATGCTTCCCTCCTAGACTTTGTATAGCAGTAGGTCCAAAAAGGTCTAAATGCAGTAAATACAAAATCCTAGGTGAATCACTCTTGGATAAAGATTTAAAACTACTTCTAGTTTGCTTACCTAATTGACAATCCCTGCAGGATCCTTCCTTCTTGTATGAACTAGAAGGCAGTCCTCTAACAAGATTGTCCTTAGAAAGATTAGTGATAGTCTAAGGTTAATATGTCCAAGCCTTTTATGTCATAATTCATTTGTTTTACTTATAGAACTGAATAAGCAAATATCAGATTTGGCAGAGTCAAAATTGACTAAATAAATATTTCCATGTCTAATACCAGATAACACATTAATGCTTTTATTATTGGTAATAAGACATAAGGAATTATTGAAAGTTACCTGATAACCTTCATCACATAACTGGCTTATGCTGATGAGGTTGTGCTTCATACCCTTGGCAAAGGCTACCTCCTTGAAGGTTACTGCTCCAACCTTGATCTGACCTTATCCTTTGGTTTGTCCACAGTTGGAGTCTCCAAAGATCACCTTGGGTCCAAGATTTGCCTTGTAGTTGTTCAGGTTGGCCTTATTTCCTTTCATGTGTTTTGAACAGCCACTATCCAAACACCATTGTTCATTCTTGTTTGGATAGCTGTGTACCTGCAAAATAGAAAAATAAACTAGTTGTTTTTGACCCAGACTACCTTGGGTCCTTTTGTTTTACAACAAAACTCTGAAATAAAAGACATTTCAGGTTGGTCCTTATAACCTTGTGGATGATATCTCCTTGGAGGTATTATCCATTCAGTGAAAGGATTGAAAGTATGTGAAGAATAAGACTTTTTCAGATTTTCTGTATATCTTCTGTTTGAATAATGAATATACTGAAATTCTGGCTTCAGAGTTCGTCGAGCTCCGTTCGACGAAGTGAATTCATTTTGTTGAGCTCCGTTCGACAAATTCTACTGAATTCCTTTATTCTTGACAACCTTACTTGAAATATTTTTATTTACATCTACATCTTCTTTGCTCTTAGCAGAAATGAATTTTATAGGTGTAGACAGTATGTGATGAGTCCCATTTATAGACACATTTATGGGCTCACCTGGGCCGAATATTTAGTCAAAGCACTACACTTTAGACATGTTTTCGTTCATATTTGATAGTCATCTATCATTCCACGCTAAGTGCACTTCTAGGCCCATTTTTTGCGCAATTGTGCACTGTTTATTGGGGGCAAACACACTGTGCTCCCCATCGTATTTCTATTTTCATGTTGGAGCTAGAACGGTATTCCCAACTATGTTGTGGCTGATGCAGGTGGACGGTTCATCCAGTTCTATCCAGAATTCATGACTGCGCATATCGCACAGTCGTGCGTTTTCCTTGACGCACGGTCACAGGTGATCGTGCGTTCTCTTCTGGGGTGGAATACGATGTTCTGTCGTTGATCGTGCGTCTCTATGCATGGGCAGTGCCCGTGCGTGAAGGAATCGCACGATCAACCTGTTTAGCCTTGTTTTTAGCTTTTCTGAATTTACCTGTGCGTTTTGACGCACGGGCGGATTTGCCCGTGCGTGAGTAAACCGCACGGGCGCTCCTAGTCATCTTCCTGCACTATTCTTTATTATTAATATTATACGGTCTATGCACGGTCGTGCGTTCGACCGTGCGTGACTAATTTCTGACTGTTTTTCTATATAAGCTGCAGATTCCGCCCTAATGAATCGATCTTCTTTTCCCGCGCCCAAGAGGTCAAGTTCCGCGCCCTTCGCCTCTCCATCACCGCCCACCATCTGGAGGTGCTCCGGTCATATTCTTCACGCCAATCTCGAGCTGGAGTATCCTCTCGGCCTCCTCCATCATTCAGAAGCTTCCAAGCTCCATTTCAATGGATTTTGCAATATATCCTTGGAGTTCTCCGGCAAGATCGTGGTTGAAGGCTATTGACGAAGAATACGGGTCCATTGGGAGGTAGTGACAGCCCTCTTCTACCCCGGATGATAGTTGAAGACCGAGCCCGGACAAGGATTGACAACCCTAGATTCCGGCCGTGAATCTCCGACGAGTCTTCGTGCTTCGGTTGTAATCTTACCTCCTCCTTATTATTTTTGCTGATTCAATTTGATGTGTCTGGTTGTATGTTTCTATATGAATGATGTCCATAAACCCTAAATATTATTAGTGTAATTTTCCATGGTTTTGTGGTTATCTTTGTGGTTTATGTGATTTGAGGAGCGCCCCCATTCCACCAACCATTCCGCCTGACTACTCGCCCATTCCGTGTGCCTACTCTTCTATCCGCCAAGCTAGGCGGTGCTAACGGCCCGTGTAATCCACTCCGACTCCGCCGGTGCGAACCATTCCATCTGCATGCCTACTCGTCCATCCGCCTAGCGAAGCGTGGCACAGCGGCCCGTGTAATCCATTCACCTAACGAAGCAGTGTGCTCAAGGCCTGCACAATTCGATTATGTTTGCCTACTCGTCCATCTGCCCTTTCGAAGTAGCGCGCTCAAGGCCTACGTAGTCTCCATCCCGCCTAGCGAAGCATTGCATAGCGGCATTGCATAGGAGTAGTTGTAGCTCTTTTACTTTATTTTCCACAAACCAAATCACCCCCCTTTCGCATCCAACCGACATAAAGGACTTCAATCTCAAGTCCTTCCTCTAAATTTAACTCACCTTACTGTGTTCCTTCGATATCGATACTTGGGGATTCACTCCCACATTTTATATTACTTGAACGATCGGTACACTACCGTTTTGTGCCGCAGTCTTGCTACCACCTATAGCGGTGTGCTAAGATTTGCGCATCAAGTTTTTGGCGCCGTTGCCGGGGAACACGGTCGTGTGAGTTTTTTGGAGAGGGAGAATCTGAGATTAAAGCCCTTTCATTTGTGTATTGCATTCTTTTGCTTTATTTCTTCTTAGTCTATTTTTCCTATTTTTATTAGGTTGCTTAGTATATTTTTGTTGGGTGTATTATTTTGCACAATAGCGTGTTTATTTTCAATCTTTTCATCTTCACACTATGTGGGCTTCGTTTAATATTCGTTGCCGCTTTTGTTGAGATATATCTCATGCTAGTGATAGATGTCCAAAGGGAGATAGTAACCCTAGCACTCAACGCCCAGTACATGGAGAACCGAATTTGTCTGGTACTCCATATGGTGTGCGTAAGTCCTACGGCTACTCGTCCGCTCCGCACATGCCCTTTTCGCATTCATCTCCAGTTCAATTTTAGCCGAAGAAAAATGCAAAACAATGCTTGTTTTGTCGGAGCATGGATCATGCCTTGAAGGATTGTGCTACATTCCTTCGCCAAATGGACGAGGATGATGAGCCGGATATCTGGATTGTCCCGACTCCTACTTCTGGCAGCACACCTTCAACATCTGGTTATGTGCCCATTTCACCTTCAAGCTTTGAAGGGTATGATGTGGACAAAGTCACCAGATGTGTGGCTGATCTAGGCTCTGACATGGCTGAGCCCAACTCCCCTGTGCATATATCACCATGTGTAGATTCAATTCTTTGTGAGGAATCGGTGCTTGACATTTATCCAAGCACTATTCCTCCCCCTGTTGTGCATACTACATTCGTCTCTGATGACATTGTTGAGGATGTGTCGCATGATAAGGCTGGCGATCTATGTGTTATGCCTGCTCCTATGGAGGAGGACAACCTTCTAGGTGAAGAGGAGCTTTCCTAAGCACCGGTGGAGGAAGTCCAACTCTTGGGCATGGCCACTGTTGATCCCGTTGAACCTTGTAGCATTGATGACAATGCAGACATTATTTTACTTCCCCAATCTGATGGGAGTGAGACCGGGACCACTCCCCCGATTGATTTTTATTTATGTTCTTCTTCTTCTTTATTTCTTGATTCCCTTTCTTCATCTGAGCCTGTGCAGGTTGAGTCTTCACAGGTACTTCAGGAGCACTTGGAGCATTATGCTCAAGTCAATGACGAAAGCATACTCTTATGTGAGGAGGTTGATCCCCCCTCCATAGAGGAAGCCCCACTCATTGCCTTCTCCTCCTGCTGCCTCCCTGGAGATGATACCTTGCTGGGCAAGGATAGTTTTGGTGAGTTGAGTGAGGATTCCTCCTCTTCTTACTTTTTATTCCCTCTACCTGTGACGAGCAGGTATTATTTATATTGGGGTAGAGGCATGATTGTTCTATCGCCGTATCGGTACCCGCTACCGACACGCATATTAGAACAGTTACCTGTGCACTTTTCTTTTCATAGACCAATTAGCTAGAACTGTTTAAATTTGAATAAGTCGTACTGGGAAGACAATAACCCTAGTAGTTATCTTACTTTTCATGCAATTTCAGTTTATCTAGTTTGTTTAGTTTGTTTTACTTTATTTTTAGTTTGTATATCTTCTTTTGTTTTTGCGGAGCTCACCCCTGCAAGTCATTGTTCTGGCGGATGTTACAGCTTTTTCTTGGTTTACACGCCAATCTTCTACTATGCTCACTTCTGAGCATGGGGTACTCTCTTTCCCTAGACTTCATTTTAAATTTCATGGTTCTATCTTGTGCTGGTTTGTTTAGTTTAAGTCTGGGGGAGAGATATTTATTGTACCCACTGCACGTGCACATCTTAGTGCATGCTAGAAGTATTTTATTTTTAGTTATATATGATTTTGTTGCATTTTCTTCGCACACCACAGCACCCACAAGAGCGTGTACTTAGTTGTTGGCGCGTCATGAGTTGAATTCATTTCCTGTGTATGATTGGGAAAATCATTGTGCTGGCTTTTAAATTATGTAGTGGAGTAAATTGTTGACTCCGGTGTTCCTAGTCAAGTACTCATGTGAGTATAGGGATTTGTGTAGATTAGATTTCTTTTTATACTTTTAGTTTTATGCATTTCTTTTAGTGTAAATATTGTTTACTCTGCTCAAATGGTGAATCCGGTGTTAATCAAAAGGTAGCATAGGAATGTGTGTAAAGTATCGTTAGATATGTATTGCTCGAGCCGGGAGGAAGGATAATCTTTCTGGGTGGCTAAGAACTTGCCCCAAGCGATTCTTGAAGCATAGGCATATGATAGTTCTCTTGCGTGAGAATGACGTAGGCCATCATTTTGGCCCGGTTGAGCTTTTGTGCCCATTCCTATCGCTCTATCCTCGTTAGCCCAGTTGTGCCTACCCGTTCTTTGATTCAGCCCCACTTTTATCTCACCAAATCCTAAAAGCCAATCCTAGACGCACACCCGAATTTGAGCTTTAGTTATTTATCATTTTCATGATTGGGGTGTTGATGTTGTGTTATTTTTGTGAAAATGTGGATGCACTTCATTGCTCATCTTGCTGAAATTGTTTTGAAAAGAAAAGAACAAAAAATGAGAAAAAGAAAAGAAGTAAAAAGAAAAAGAAGAAGTGCTTAATTGAAAAATCTTTGTATAAATTTATGATTGGGAGTAGGCGGTGCACACACCCATTTTGCAAAAGTCTAAGTCTGGGGGTGTGGTGCACTTGCATTCGATGTTGGTGTGCAGGGAGTTGTAATAAAGCTCATTTAGGTTTCGGTGTATCAAGTCTTCGTGTTTATCTTTGTTTACCTCACCATAACCCAAGCCCCATTTAAAACCTAAATTCCTACCGACTCGCGCATTGAACCAATCTAGTGTCGTGGAGAGAATGTGATCGGGCAAGCTTATGGTCTCCGACACCGATGGATTTCGGTGGAGTTTGTACGGAATCCCAAATTTGGCAATGCTTGTTTCAACGATTATTTTACTTTCTCCATATGCGTGACCGGATGATTCACCGTTACTTCAATTTTGAGTAGAAGTAATATTTATTTACTCTTTTAGAAATTTATAAACGATGTGTATAATTAGAAATCTTCTCTATTATTTTCCTATGCACATGAGCATGCGACTTCGCATGGTACTCCATTTTGTATTTTTAAGCTAGCTATTTCTTTTTCCTGCCTGCTTAGGGTTGGTTTGCTCGGGACGTGCAAACAGGTAAGTTTGGGGGTGTGATGTGTCCCATTTATATACGCATTTATGGGCTCATCTGGGCCGAATATTTAGTCAATGCACTACACTTTAGACATGTTTTCGTTCATATTTGATAGCCATCTATCATTCCACGCTAAGTGCACTTCTAGGCCCGTTTTTGTGAGCAATTGCGCACTGTTTTGTTGGGGGCAAGCACACTATGCTCCCCATCGTATTTCTATTTTCATGTTGGAGCTGGAACGGTGTTCCCAGCTGTGTTGTGGCTGATGCAGGTGGACAGTTCATCCAGTTCTATCCAGAATTCATGACTGCGCATATCGCACGGTCGTGCGTTTTCCTTGACGCACAGTCACAGGTGATCGTGCGTTCTCTTCTGCGGTGGAATATGATGTTCTGTCGTTGATCGTGCATCTCTACGCACGGACTGTGCCCGTGCGCGATGGAATCGCACGATCAACCTGTTTAGCCTTGTTTTTAGCTTTTCTGAATTTACCCGTGCGTTTTGACGCACGGGCGGATTTGCCCGTGCGTGAGTAAATCGCACGGGCGCTCCTGGTCATCTTCCTGCACTGTTCTTTATTATTAATATCGCACGGTCTACACACGGTTGTGCGTTCGACCGTGCGTGACCAATTTTTGACTATTTTTCTATATAAGCTGCAGATTCCGCCCTAATGAATCGATCTTCTTTTCCCAAGCCCAAGAGCTCCAGTTTCGCGACCTTCGCCTCTCCATCACCGCCCACCATCTGGAGGTGCTCCGGACATATTCTTCATGCCAATCTCGAGCCGGAGTATCCTCTCGGCCTCCTCCATCATTCAGAAGCTTCCAAGCTCCATTTCAATGGATTTTGCACTATATCCTTGGAGTTCTCCGGCAAGATCGTGGCTGAAGGCTATTGACGAAGAAGTCGGGTCCATTGGGAGGTAGTGACAGCCCTCTTCTACCCCGGATGACAGTTGAAGACCGAGCCCGGACGAGGATTGATAACCCTAGATTCCGGTCGTGAATCTCTGATAAGTCTTCGTGCTTCGGTTGTAATCTTACCTCCTCCTTGTTATTTTTGCTGATTCTATTTGATGTGTGTGGTTGTATGTTTCTATATGAATGATGTCCATAAACCCTAAATATTATTAGTGTAATTTTCCATGGTTTTGTGGTTATGTTTGTGGTTTATCTGATTTGAGGAGCGCCCCCATTCCACCATCCATTCTGCCTGACTACTCGCCCATTCTGTGTGCCTACTCTTCCATCCGCCAAGCTAAGCGGTGCTAACGGCCCGTGTAATCCACTCCGACTCCGCCGGTGCGAACCATTCCATCTGCATGCCTACTCATCCATCAGCCTAGCGAAGCGTGGCATAGCAGCCCGTGTAATCCATTCGCCTAACGAATTAGTGCGCTCAAGGCCTGCACAGTTCGATTATGTTTGCCTACTCGTCCATCCACCCTTTCAAAGTAGCACGCTCAAGGCCTACGTAGTCTCCATACCGCCTAGTGAAGCATTGCATAGTGGCATTGCATAGGAGTAGTTGTAGCTCTTTTACTTTATTTTCCACAAACCAAATCACCCCCCTTTCGCATCCATCCAACATAAAGGACTTCAATCTCAAGTCCTTCCTCGAAAGTTAACTCCACCTTACTGTGTTCCTTCGAGATCGATACTTGGGGATTCACTCCCACATTTTATATTACTTGAACGATCGGTACACTGTCGTTTCGTGCCGCAGTCTTGCTACCGCCTATAGCGGTGTGCTAAGATTTGCGCATCAGTATGTTGTTCTTAATCAGAGGTGGCTCACTTGATGATGCACCCAAGCCTAGTTTGCCACTTAATCAGGCATTTGCTGTACTTGTAATGTCCATCAGTTTGATGCTTCTCCCATTTAGGTATTCTTCAAATTTCTTAGCCTTAGATAGTTTATTCTCAATGAGAATAATATGTTCTCTAGAGGCAGCCAATTCTTTCTTAAGAATAGCATTATCTTCACTTAATTTATCCATTTGAGCTAGCTTATTTCTGAGAGAGATTATTTCCTTCTCAGATTTAATTAAGTCTAAGCAAAGAACTTTGAATTCATCTTTGAATTCAATTGAATTGAAATCAAAATTAGATATTACCTGATTAGCATCATTGTCAGCTTCTGATTCTGATTCTTCTTCATCTGAGTTGTTTGTTAAGGCATTGATAGCCATCATACAGAAGCTTCTTTCTTCTTCATTATCTTCATCAACAGAAGAGCTGGATGAAGATGCATTCTCTGACTCACTGCTTGAGTCATAAATGGCCATCAGGCATTGGTCATTCTCCTTTGATTCTTCTTCATCATCAGAAGAACAGGATGAAGATTCTGACTCAGTTTCACTCCAAGTTTCTGCTACAAATCCTCTTCCCTTGTGTTTGTGCTTGTGGGAGGAAGACTTGCTGGATTGTCTTTTATCTTCCTTTTCTTTTCTCTTCTCCTTCTTTTGATTCTCTAGACACTCAAGCAGAATGTGTCCAGGTTTCCTGCAGCCAAAACAAATTATTTCTTTAGAATTTGACTTATCATACCTTAGCTTTTCTCTGGATCTGGAGTCCTTCTTTCTGAAGTCCTTCTTAGCCATCTTGTAGAACCTTTTGGCTAGAAGGCTCATGAACTCCTCATCTCTTGGACCCTTTTATTCCTCTTCATCTTGAAAAGCTATGCTTCTCTCCTTCTTGGATGCTGGAGATGAAGTGGATTGCTCAGCTTCTCTAGATTTGATAAGCTGCTCATAGGATTTGAGTTTGCCTAATAAGCTCTCAGTGGAGATCTCATTAAGGCTTCTTGCTTCCTTGATTGGGTAGATCCTAGAGTCTCATGTGCTGGGGAAGCACATAAGGATCTTATCATTGATCTCAGTGATGGAGATCACTTTGTCCAAGGTCTTCAGCGCATTGATTATGAGGCTGAGAATGTTATACATATCATCAACTGTCTCAGATTCTCCCTTTTTGAAATTCTCATATTGAGAAATGAGGTGGGATCTTCTGTCCTTTCTTTCATCAACTGATCCTTCAACCATATTGTTGAGTGAGATCCAGATTTCTCTTGCTGAGGTGCATTCCACCACTTTCTGGAAAATGTCATCAGACATTATTTGTGCCAGAATGTTCATAGCTTTGGCATCTTCACTTCTTTGCTTCTTCTGTGTATCAGTCCATTCAGGTGGTGGAACAACATTGTTGTTAGTTGTGGTTTCAGCACTTGTTGCTGTTGTATGTGTTGGAGGTCCTGTCAAAATAACATTAAAGATTTCCTCATCAATTGAATTCATGTACAATCTAATCCTTGCCTTCTATAGTGCAAACTTACTGAGATTGCACATAGGAGGTCTTGTGCTAGAATATTCATTATTTTGTGCCATGAGTTTTAAAGAAAAAAAGAAAACTCTAAAATAAATTAAGATCTAATTGATCTTTATGATTAAGGTGTTAGCCTGTAAAGAATCAACTACCCTCTGATACCAATTGAAAGTCAATTGAATATCAGTTGAAATTGATTGATTAGTTGAAATTGATTGATATAATCAACCACGCTTTGATACCAATTGAAAGTGAGGTTAGATCTTAGATTTACTCTAGAGGGGGTGAAAAGAGTATTAAAAACTTTTCACTTAATTTTATAGCGGAATTAAACTAGTGATATATATGTGTATAACAGAGTGATTTATAAAACAAAATAAAGAAAACAAAGCACGCAGCACAGCACACAGAAAATTCACACACAGAGGACACAAGGATTTTTATATCAGTTCCCCAATAAACCTGGGTACGTCTACTCTTCTACCACACTTGGTAGGATCCACTAGGTTTTTGATTAGGTGCCCTATCACCAAGGGGTTTTTGATCAGGTGTCCACACACCAAGTGAGCTTTTGATCAGATGCTTTAACCAAACCACAGGTTTTTGATCAGGTGTCCTGCCACCAAGGGGTTAACTTTTGAAGGGAGTTATAACCATGTACAAGAGGGGATAAGAAGGGTTTGAATGTTCTTCTTTATCAATATTCTGAGAGAAGACTCTAGTGGATTTGATTATGTAAAGCTCCTCTATCTGATTGAAAGTGTTTGGCAATAGATGGTTGGTGCTTTCTCTTGAATAAATTGATCTTCCTATAGCTGATGAATCTGGAAGAATAAGTTCTTCATATTATTGTTGCTCTTTGAAGATCTGATCTAGCAGCAGAAATACTGAGAGAAGGTGTTGATGTTGTTCTCAGAGAATGAATGTTGCTGTTGAGGAAGATGAAGATCTGTGAATGCTTTCTTATGTTTCTTCTCTTCCTATAACTTTCTGAAGAATGATATTGCTTGAGGAAGATGAAGAATGAAAAGCTTTTTATGTATGTGTCTTTCTTCTTCCTCTCGACTGTATTATTCTTCTTCTTTCTTTTTCCTGTACAGATAATCTGTATTGTGTTCTGTACTGTTGTCGTGTGTACAAACGCTGATGTACTATATCTTCTTCCTTTTTCTTTTTACAATATATCTCTAATTTGAAATTCGAATCAGCAGAATATGGAATAAAATAATTTGCATTTAATATTTCCTTCGAACTGCACGCAAGAATTTAATTCCTTTTCCTTTTTAATTAATGGTATCCTTTTCCGCCAAACGACTATAATCTCGGGAAGAGAATGGAAAGGAATATAATCATGTCTGAAATCTTATCTTATCTGGAATAATAGATCCGTTGTTGTAGACGATCTGAGTTCAGAGAATAGAATAATATAATCTGTCTGAAATAAATCGGCTGTAGAGAAATTTTCGTCGATGTCAACAAATTTCATCGATCTCAAGATTTTCGTCGAACACAATGTTGAGTTCGTCGACCTCAAATGAATCTGGATAGAAGAATTAAATTAGTTGAGCTGAGAAGATATTTCGTCGATCTGAACATCTGATACTTATTCTTGGAACGCAGAGCTGAGCAAATTCGTCGACTGCTGAGACTAAATAATTTCGTCGGCCGCTGAGACTGGATAAATTCATCGACCGCTGAGACTGGATAATTTTGTCGACCGCTGAAACTGGATAATTTCGTCGACTGCTGAGCCGCTGAGATTGAAGATCGTCGACCGCTGAGAGCAAGCCGTTCGTCGAACGCAGAGTGTAAGTCGTTCGTCGAACGAAGAGAGCAATCCATTCGTCGAACGCAGTATCTAGTTCATCGAATGCAGAACCTGAATATTTTCTTGAGTTCTAACAGCCTAAAACCTTGACCCATTGACTATACATTGGGGTCAACTTGATCCTAGTCAACAGATAGTGATCCTAGCCCAAATCAGTAATAGGGTTGTTCCAACATGTTCTTCTAGATTCCAAACTTTTTTTCTTTCAAATTGATCTAACTCTTCATTCATAGCCAAAAACCAAAATTCGTCAATTAAAGCGGTTGAAATGCTTTTAGGTTCAATTTCAGAGACAAAACAAATATTCAAAAACATTTCATGAAGAGAAGCTCAAGTTCTTACCCCAATAGATGGTTCCCCAATAACTAGCTCCTTTGGATGATTCTTTGAGAAGTTTAAGATGCTTGGAGGCACGTATTCATCTTCCTTGGCCTCCTCCTCTCCCTCTTTGGTTCCTCTTCGTCGTTCTCCAAAGATGGAAAAGGTTCATCATTTGTACCTACAGAAAGTCTTTCTACACAAGGAATAAATTCATCAAATTTTACATAATAGACTCTTCAACCTTACAGATTCATTTGTTAAATATTTTATAGGCTTTAATAGTCGAAGAGTATCCAAGAAATATTTCTTCATCACATTTTTCATCAAACTTTCCTAAGTCATCTTTTGTATTGAGAATAAAACATTTACATCCACATACTTTAAAATATGATACATTAGGTTTCTTTTGATAGTATAGTTCATACGGTGTGAGTTTTAAAGATGGGCGAAGCATGACTCTATTCATTACATAACATGATGTGCTTACAGCTTTGGCCCAAAATGACTTAGGTAATTTCTATTCATTACAAAACATGGTGTGCTTACATCTTTGGTCCAAAACGACTTAGTACGTGCTAGTTCTTGAATTGTCCGATTCTTTCTTTCTACAACACTATTTTGTTGGGGTGTACGAGGAGCAGAGAATTCGTGCTTAATACCTAATATTTCGCAAAAAGAGTTAAACTTTTCATTTTCAAATTCTCCTCCATAATCTGATCGAATGCATTTAATTTTTAAATCTAGATCATTTTGTATACGAGTACATAATTTTGAAAATTCGCAAAACGCATCAGATTTGGAAGAGAGAAATAAAGTCCAACAATATCTAGAAAAATCATCTATTAGAACAAAAGTATATATTCTACCACCAAGACTTGTAGTGCTAACGGGACCAAAGAGATCCATATGAATTAATTGCAAAGATTTTGTAGTAGAAATTTCATTTGTGCTTTTAAAAGAAGATTTTGTAAATTTTCCTTTTTGACATGGAGAACATAGTGAAGATAAATTTCCATTTAATTTAGGCAATCCTCCAATCAATTCCTTTTTGGCTAGTTTTAAAATGAGTTTTGCACTAGTGTGACCAAAACGTCTATGCCATAGTTCTAAATGATCATTTTTAGTTATAAAACATTTTATAAATGATTTGGAAAGATCATGAAAGGAAACTATATATACGTTGTGAATTTTAGGTGCAGTTAGTAAAACAATTTTTGTGTTAGGATTAAATATTTTGCAAAGATTTGTGGATGACTCAAATAAAACATCTATTCCTTTATCGCACAATTGACTAATAGATATTAAATTAGGTTTTAATCCTTTTACATAAAGAACATTAGAGATAAGAAAGGATTTGTTACCTACTGTATCAACTCCCATGATCTTTCCTTTACCGTTATCACCAAAGATTACGATCCCTCCTTTCTTCTTTTCTAGGTTAAGGAACTTTGCTTTGTTTCCCGTCATGTTCTTGGAGCAGCCTGAGTCCAAGTACCACACGTCCTTTGTATCCTTAGCCTTCCTGCAAAACTAGAAAGAAGATGAGAGTAAAGATCTAGATACCCAAGAGGTACCACCCATAAAATAAGTGGATGGCTTAGGTACCCAGATTTGCTTTAAAGATCCCTATTTTATTTTCCTGCAAGAGCTAGACGTGTGTCCAAACCTATGACAATTTGCACACCAAATAAAGGGGGTTGAGACCCTTTTCTGAAATTCTACATTGCTCTAACTGGATGAGGTTTGAATTTTAGAGAAAATATAAGATATTTTATATGATGGGCTACCGCCGGCGTTAGTGGCTAGCGTCGGGCGATAGCTGTCACTTTGATATCCGAGCCCAAATTTTCCAGAACCATAGCATTGGTTCCCCAAGATCATGTCCAGGTATTTTTGACCTATTCCAATTTTTTTGATAGCCATATTTAGGTCATGAGTTTGTTTTTTAAGAGATGAATTTTCTTTTACAAGCATGACACATTTATTTTCAAAGCACTTTTTGTTGTTTTCAATTTGCAAGAGAGATGATTTTAGTTTTCTCTATAAGTCCCACTTTTCTCTTGTAAGAGTTTTGATTTGAGAGAGGGCCTTAGAAAGAGAAACTTCAAGATCTTTCGCCTTATTTATGGAGTGATCACACTCTTGGCATGAAATCTTTCTCTTTTCCAAAAAAAAAATAATTTTTTTGTAAGTATTTTATTGTCTTTGATAAGAGATTCATTTTCATGATTTAAAATAGTAACATCTTCTATACTTTTATCATAGGCTTTACATGTTTGAACAAATTTATCATAAAGTTCTTCGAAAGTGGGAGGAGTTACCTAAGTGTCACTAAGAACACTGGTGTCGTCATCGTTGCTTTTTGTCATCAAGCATAAGTTTGCTTCCTCCTCGCTGCTTGACTCAGATCCTCTTGATTCTTCAGAGGAAGAATCATCCTAAGTTGCACCTTTCAACACTTTCTTTTTCTCCAACCCTTTATATGGTTCTTTTTGCTCAATTAACTTCAGGCACTTGCTCCAAATGTGCCCAGTCTTTCTGCAGTGATAGCACTCTGGTGGTGGACTTTCTTCTTCGTCTTCACTTCCTTTTTCTTTATTTCATATAGAGGAGGACCCTTTTCGTCGACCATCCTTCTGGAAGAATTTCTGGAAGGTGTTCCTCCTTTCGGGATTTCTAATGAATTTCTTGAAGTTCTTGACCAGGAGACCTTCTTCATCTTCATCATCATCTTCGTTGCTTTCCTTCTTCAATTTTAGTGCGAGCGCCTTTTTCTTTGGCTCCTTGTTGTATTCTTCATGTTGAATCTGGAGCTCTACCTCATGGGTTTTGATATTCCCAATAAGATTCTCAATCTGGAGCGTTCTTAGGTTGTGTGACTACGAGATGGTCGTCACTTTTAAATTGAACCTCGGAGGTAGAGAGCGAAGAATCTTTCTGACCAAGTCGCCATCGGAGTAGATTTTTCCAAGAGCTTTTGAAGCATTGACGATCTGGGTGAAGCGTGTGTACATCGAGTTGATGTCCTCTTCGGCATCCATTCTAAGCTTTTCATATTCTGACTCCAGTTAGAATAGCTTTGCATCTTTTACCTGTGATGTACCTTCATGAGTGACATCTAATTGGTTCCAAATATCATAAGCAGTTACACATGCAGAAATTCGATTAAATTCAATTTGATTTAAAGCACAATATATGATGTTCATTGCCTTTGCATTATTTTTGCATTTCAGTTTATCGATATCATCCAATTATCCTTAGGTTTTTCTATTGTAGCCTCTCCAACTACAATTGTAGGAGGAGAGTACCGTACTTCTACCATGTTCCATACTTCTATATCCATGGTCATAAGAAAACACATCATTCGAGATTTCCAGTAGTTGAAATCCAACCCAGTAAAAAGAGGTGGTCTACTAACACCCTGACTCTCGGGAAAAGAGAGATCATGAGAGGTCATTATTCCCGGTTGTTAGACCATTTTTAGAATAAAACCCCTCTGATACCACTTGTTGGATCGGTAGGCGCCCTTAGAGGTTGGGTGAATAAGGGTTCTAAAACTTTTGGTGTATTTTAAAATACTTGAAATATTAGGGAACTGAAATAGTGCAAAACAAAGACAAATTATGTAAAATAAAATAGAGACATGATTTTATTAATATGAAATGTAGTATTACAAAATTTGACTTCTTATAACGCCAGAAATCGAAGGCGAATATTAAAAAGAATTTTTCATTTTCTATCCCGACTCGTATCCCCACGAACTGGTGGCTTTAGCCTATCCTTCCTGATCTGATACGGCCTCAAGCCGCTCTAGCCAACCCTTCCCCGGATATAGCCTCGAGCACCCCCTAGATCTACACCCTAGACCTAATCGCCAACACGAGGTGAATTTCTGCCCTATGTCCTACCCAGATCTAGTCGCCAACACGAGGCGAATTTACTAAGCAATTACAAGAATGAAAGTAACAACAATATTAAAAACTCCCTCTTGAAGAACTTCTGAAGTTGTAGGCGAAGAACCGATGGAGAATAAGTGTTGTTGAAGCGATCGTCGTTCGTATCCGACGTGAAGAAATTCTCCTTCAGAAATTTGCAGAACTTTGGTGGGAGGTCACTTTTCGGCAGAATAAGGCTCTGGAATTTTAGCACTCAACCTCTCTCAAACTTATGTATTCAAAACGAGAGAAGATGGGTCCTTTTTATAGCCTTGTAGCTAGCGCTTGCGCTAGTGCTACCGCCGACGCTATCCTAGATTAGGAAACATTCTCCGCGTGCATATCTTTAATCCATGGAAAGCCTCCCGACATTCCTCAAGTGCTCCGAGATGGCGCATGCACTATCCGCTATTGCCTGGCGCTAGCGCCTTCTAAAACAGCTCCCGAAATTGCTCTAATCAGAACTAGCACCTGTGCTAGGTGATATCGCCGACTCTAGTGTACATGTTGAAATTCTGGCTTCAAATTTGGTGGCAACCTTCTTATGTTATTCTTGAGTCATATGGACTTGTTTCATGCACACTTAAACACATAAGATCATATCCACATAGGATTTGTTATTCTCATACCTAGGATATGCGGAAGACCATGTTCCAACAAATAACTTTCCTTCTTCATTCATTCCTTTCGATGAATTGAAGTAGATCCTCTTACTAAGTCACAGAAAGATAGAGCACTATTGTAATCTCTATCTTCTAATATATCTTCTTCATCAATCACGGGTAGGCGTAGAAATTTGTTGAGAAGACTAGGCTTCAAATGGACCACAATGTTTCTGACATGACTCTTGATCACAGAGCTTTCATGATGAAGTTGTGCATTCTTGTAGAATTCCAATACTTCCCTTTCCAGAACTCGGTATCAATGCTCTAGAAGGAACAATAAGCCGGCGACTTCAAGTATGAGGACGATGTTCCTGAATTCATTTGAAGCGCTTGCAAATCCTGTGTGAATGAGTTCCCCACCTACCTGCAAATTTCCCGAGCTTATGCGAGCCATTGAGATTGAGAAGACGAATCGTCGGGAGAGAAAGGAGTTCGCAGAATGGACTTCCATAAGGTCTCGATGAAATGGCGTGACTTTTCGTGAAGCCCTTATTCTATTTATATAATATTAATATTTTGAAGAAATAGAGGCACATACTTTTTTGGAAAAATGACTATTGGGATCCAATATAATAATTAGAAAAGATTTCTGACTGAAAGAAATTCATCGAAATAATATGAAAGTCTTGGCTAATTCATCAAAATGATTCGACTAAATAAGTTGTTTCGTCAAAATGATACGATAAGACTTGTCTGATTCGTCGAAATTTTATGAGAAGACTCGATGAATTCGTCAAAATTACATGAGTGGTTTCAACTGAATTCCTTGAGTTCTCGAGAAGTCTAAATTTATGTACTTGGGGAGATTTTCTAAACTTTTCATGACTCCTTGTTGAGCATACCAAGTTCCATTTTGAAGAAGGTGAACTTGGCCTCAACTATTGGCTTCGTGAAAATATATTCAACTTGCTCATCTGTCAGGACATAGCTAAGAGTAATGTCCTTGTTCTCCACATGCTCCTGGATGAAATGATTGCGTATCTCGATGTGCTTTGTCTGACTATGAGAGACTAGATTATTTTCAATTGCTATGACTCTGGATGAGTCGCAAAACATATAAATCTCCTTCATCTTCAAGTTATAATCTTCTAGTTGATTCCTGATCCATAGAAGTTGTGCACAACAACTGCCTGCGAAGATATATTCTGATTCAGTAGTTGAGATTGCTACACAATTTTGCTTCTTACTGCTACATGAAATAAGCCCCTTCCAAGGAATTGGCAAGTCCCGAAAGTACTTTTCCAATCAACCTTGCTTCCTACAAAATCTGTATTTAAAATCCAATTAGCTAACATTCATTACTTCTTGGATACCATAAGCCAAGATTCGGTGTGCCTTTAAGGTATCTCAAAATTCTCTTTGCAGCGGCATAATGAGATTCCTTAGAGTTCACCTAAAATCTAGCACATACAAATGTTAAAAACATTATATCTGGTCTACTGACAGTAAGGTAGAGCAAGGATCCAATTATGCTTTTGTACTTGGTTTCATCAAAAGATTTCCCTTTCTCATCCTTGTCCAGAATCATAGTTTAACCCATTGGAGTCCTCATATAAGTTGCATTCTCCATTCTGAATTTCTTAACTAACTCCTTTGTGAACTTCGTCTGCGAGATGAAAATTCCATCTTCATATTGTTTCACCTGAAGTCCTAAGAAATACTTCAACTCACCCATACTGCTCATTTTATATTTCTCTTTCATCAAGTTAGAGAACTTTTTGCAGAGGTGATCATCTGTAGATCCAAATATAATATCTTCGACATAGATTTGCACTAGCAGAATCTTGTCTTTTACTTCCCTAAGAAATATTTTCTTATCTATCTTTTCTATTGTGAACTTGTTCTCAAGAAGAAAGCTAGAGAGCGTCTTATACCAGGCTCGGGGAACCTACTTCAGACCATATAAAGATTTACTCAAAAAGTAAATATAGTCAGGGAAAGATGAATCAACAAAACCCGGGGGTTGTCCCACGTATACTTCTTCCTTTAAATTACAATTAAGGAAGGCTGACTTCACGTCCATTTGATATACCTTAAACCATTTGTGAGCAGCATACGCTAGGAACAGCCTGATCGCTTTGAGTCTGGCCACTAGATTAAATATCTAATCGAAGTCGATCCCTTCTTATTATTGGTAACCTTTAGCTACAAGCCTAGCCATGTTCTTGGTGATTACTCCATTTTCGTCCAGTTTGTTTCAGAAGACCCATTTCGTCCTTATCACATTATGACCTTTGGGCCTTGGTACTATCTTCTAAACTTTGTACCTTTTAAATTATTTGAGCTCCTCCTCCATAGTGATGATCCATGAAGCATCTTGCTTTGCATCTTCAAATTTCTTCGGCTCAATCTGTGAAAGATAATTTACGTGCAATACTTTGTTAGATGTACCTCTTCTTGTTCTAAATCCATCATGAGGATCTCTAATGATCAGATCAACTGGGTGATCTCTTGAGTGTCTGATCACTGGATTTCTTGCAGTCTCTATACCACCAGGAGGTTCTTCTACTTCTGGTGCACCTTCTACCTCTTGATGTTATTATTCTTCAAACAAGGTTTGAGAGCTCACGTTAATCGACCTTGGGGCTTCATCTTTAGCTGCTTCTTCCATGTCGAGCTCTTTTATTTTAGCACTTGCATCTTCAACAAATACACTAAAAGAGCTGATATAAAGCATACTTGTCTCATCAAATACAACATTAATGCATTCTTCTACAACCAGGGTTTTCATATTGAAAATCCTATATGCCTTACTATGGCTACTATATCCTACAAAAATACCTTCAAAACATTTTTCACTAAACTTAGTTTTGTAATATTTTTCATTATTAAGTTAAAAGCACTTGCTGTCAAAGATTCTAAAATAAACACAGTTGGTTTCCTGCTCTTTAGAAGTTCATAAGGTGTCTTATGATGATTCTTGTTGATTAGTGCTCTATTTTGCTCGTGGTAGGCAATATTGACAGCTTCAGCCTAGAAGTACTCTGGTAGTGAAGAGTCATTCAACATTATTCTGCAAGCCTCAATGAGTGCTCTGTTCTTTCTCTCGGCAACTCCATTTTGTTGTGGAATATGAGGAGAGGAAAACTCATGAAAGATACCTAGACTTTCACAGAACTTTGTCATGGCGCCATAATTGAATTCTGTTCCATGGTCACTTCTGATTTTGACCACATAGCAGTTGAGTTCATTCTGGATCTGCCTAACAAAGGTGGTGAAAATATCGAAGGTGTCTGACTTGTATTTTAGAAAAAATACCCATGCAAAATGTGAGTAATCATCAACAATAACCACAGTGTATGTTTTACCTCCAAAACTACGAATTGACAAGGGACCAAATAAGTCCATATGAAGCAGATATAAGCATATGGAAGAATCTTTACGAATAATGCTTTAAAGGTAGCCCTAGTCTGCTTACCCATCTGACATGCATAACAAGGTCTCTCTTTAACTCACTTAACATCAGGTGCATCACGCACTAATTTGTGAGAAAATAACATATTTATAGTTTTGAAATTTATATGTGATAATCTATTGTGTCATTGATCATATAGAGATGCATTATCTTTTGCCAAAAAGCACACTGGTGTAGAAGATTCTAAGCAAAGAAAATTTAAGCAGAAAATAATTCTACTCTGAGTGCCTTTTAAAATATTTTCTGAGTTATCAGACGACTTTATCAAGAACTTGTCCTTGTAGAACTCTACCATATAACCTTTGTCACATAATTGACTTATGCTAATGAGATTATGTTGTAATACTTGATGTGCAGATTTGGATTTGAGTTTGAAAGATTTTTGATGTAGGACGTCGGGGCCCCGACCGCACCCTAATAAGTAATAAAATATACGTATTTTAGTATGATTATTAGTATAATTTTAATTAATATTATAAATTTTCTATGTAAATTAATTAATAAATTGCTTGTTTTACTATTTTCCTTACTAACTTAGTTTTATTTTTGTTTTTGCAGATTTTGGAAATTTTTATCAAGTCACGCCCCAAGTCACGCCCGTGACAACATGTCACGCCCGTGACCCAAGGGCGTGTAAGCTGCGTTCGACGAACGTCGAACTCCGTTCGACGAAAGTTCTACAAGCTACGTTCGACGAACTCCCTCTGCCCATGCGTTCGACGAAAGTTCACCAAGCTACGTTCAACGAAAGCGCCATCCCCAGCGTTCGATGAAAGTCGAACTACATTCGACGAAGCCCCAAAGTCAGCGCCAAAGCCACGCCCATGCTGCTGATAGACTGCCGCCCAGTGTCACGCCCATGACACTGCAGGTCACGCCCGTGTGCAGCCAAGTTTGACCGCAGACCTTCCAGAAGGCGGTGAATACAGCCGAGCAAATGTCACGCCCTAAGTCACGGCCGTGACATCCAAGTCACGGCCGTGACATCCAAGTCACGCCCGTGACCTAGGGCGTGTAAAAATAAAATTTTGCCTATAAATAGAGGGACTCGGCTAAAGCATATTTCATCCAAAGTTTGGGTGTTTAAATGTTATATTGAGTTCTTTTGAGTGATTGTGAGTTCTCTTTATGCAATTAAGTTTTTGTTTGTCTGTAATTTTTGCCTTTTAGGAATAAAATGTTGTTTTCTCATTTGGATCATCTTCCTTTTCATTTATGTTATTGTGTGTGTGTGTATGAGAATAGTTTTATTGCTTTCATAACTTAGTTTATTGCTTTCATAAACGTAGTTTATCGCTTTCTTTTAACACTTTATTTATCGCTTTCTTTTAAAAGCTTTCTTTCGATTCAGTCTTTTATTACAAGTAGAATGCGTGAGTTTATGAGATAGTATTTTTCTTTTTTGTAACTTAGCTTTATTTCAGTCTTTATATAACTGCTATATACCACCCCCATCTTGAATAAGAGGCTAATTTCCTTTAGCACTTATTTAAGTCGGTTGGGACGGATATTATTTCTGCACCTTTATGTCTTTTCATTTCTATACCACCCCATCTTGAATAAGAGGCTAAGAACATTTTAGAGCTTGTTTAAGGCGGTTGGGACGGATACTATTACTATTTTTATATAAGTCTTTTTATTTCCTTTTTATCCGTTTATATCCGCTTTAATTATTAAACATGTATTTTCCAACTGATAATGTCATCTCCATTCCGATGAGTGGCTAATTTCCTTTAGCGCACGATGTCGAAGAGCATTGGGACATTAAAATAGTTTTTCTAAAAATAAAACATCACTTTCTAAAATAATAAACGCTTAAGGTTTACACGAGAATAACGTTGAGAGGAGCTACATAATCGATGTGCGGTTTCCATTTCCGTCTTCGTACACTAGTTAGCCGAGAGGCTCGTGCATACGGACTGATCGCTCACGGGTAAAGAGAAGTGCGCTCTACCCTCGAGAGAGGATGAGGTAAGTCTCCCGAATTGTAAGTAAAAACCCAATAGCAGGGTTCACAACATAAGGCGAGTATTAAGAAGATTTGATGGTCGAAAATTCATAATCTCAGGTGAGCGTACCCACGAGAGAGGAGCGTTCATAATTATGGAACCACCACGGCCAAGCCGTTTTAATATTTTGAAAAGTCATCTCTTTTACTTCTAAAAAAGACTATTTTCGTCTCAAGGTAATTCGACATCGGGCACTATTATTATCATCGTTTAGAACTCTAGTTATACGCTTATTATTATCATTTTTCTTTTAAAAACCCAACTAAAAACTTATTCCGATAAAATAATTGTTTGTTCCACAAAGTAGGTTAATCAACACGATCCGCGGAAATATACGACCTCGATATTTTCTAAAACAAAATATCCTGTATTACTCACGATAAGGTATACTTGCCTTTATCATATGATTAGTTCGGATTAAAAATTAAACAAAAGCTTTTCAAACCAATTTAGTACAAAACTCTCCTTTGCTATTTTTAAAATCAATAGAATTCGATGTTGTAGCTGAGGTGTAATCGTCAATATTTTGAAAGCAAAAAAAGACCGTTACTTCTATCTTTTGACAGGATAACGTTTAATTTCTCAAAGTAGGAGTACTTGCGAGACTCTTTGGAAACAACTGTCAAAATCTAATCTCATCAAATAAAGGTTAACCAAAACAAAGAAACAAGAAGCAAATCCCAAACTAAATCATCAAGTTTTTGGCGCCATTGCCGGGGAACAAATAGTGTTGTTATTTGAAACAAGGAATTACTATTACTTTTATCATATATATTAAAAATATATAAAATATATATATATCTACAAAAAAAATAAAACAAAAAAAATTATTACAAAAATCAAAAAAATATATATATCATTTTTATTATTAGTATATGACCCGAGGAAACTCCTCGGACGATTCGAATATTCCTTTTGACCCGAAATCGAGCGCACTCTTCACAAGCGCCTCAGACTTCGTGATCAAAACTTACTCGAATTTCCCGAAGAGTCAGTCGGAGATACTTACACTAAACCTATGGCCGATCAAATTCCAGATTTGGCCCCGCCACGGACCATGGCATATTATGCCAGGCCAAATCTGGAAGATACCGGATCGAGCATAACGCGCCCAACAGTGGCTAATAATAATTTTGAAATAAAATCAAACATCATTCAAATGGTACAATAGTCAGTCCAATTTGACGGTTTGCCAGATGAGGATCCAAACTTACATCTTTCGATTTTTTTGGAAATCTGTGATACTTTTAAAATTAATGGCGTTACTGACGACGCCATTCATTTACGTTTATTTCCATTTTCGCTGCGGACGAAGGCAAAAGCGTGGTTAACTTCTCTTCCCAGAGGATCCATAACCACATGGGCCCAATTGACGGAACACTTTTTAACTAAATATTTCCCCTCGTCAAAAACCGCTAAGTTTTGTACGGATATCGCCTCTTTCATTCAATACGATTCTGAGTCTCTTTATGCGACTTGGGAGCATTTTAAAGAGTTCCTGCGTAGATGTCCTCATCATGCGCTGCCGTCCTGGCTACAGGTCCAGACGTTTTATAATGGCCTAAATTTTTCCATGCGACAGATGATCGATGCAACTGTCGGGGGAACGTTAAACAACAAAACCCCGGCGGCCGCCCAAGCTCTGTTCGAGGAAATGGCCATGAACGCCTATCAATGGAATGCGCCTAGATCATGCCCTACTAAACCAACTGGGATATATGAAGTGGATGCCACTTCTCACTTAGCCTCTCAAGTCGAAAGGATAAGTAAGCAAGTGGCGGAGATGACTGCTTCCTCCTCCACTCCCGCTTGGGCTCCTAATAATAATAATAATAATAATATTTTTGTCGAAGAAACTGTAGATTATCTAGGCAACCCAGTGAGGCCCCCCTTCAACCCTAATAACAATTTGTATAGTAATAATTATAATCCGGGTTGGAGGAACCACCCAAATTTTTCCTGGAGCAATCCTAATAATGTTCAGAGGCCCCCAAATGTGAACCTGCAAGGATTTTTAAACGGATTTCAGCCTCCACCTCCAAAACCTTCACCGCTCGAAGATATTTTTGCTAAATACGTTGCGTCCACCAAGTCAAATATCCGGAATATTACCGGATCGATTAAAAACTTGGAAAATCAGGTGGGACAGCTGGCAAAGATGGTCTCCGAGCGGCCATATGGAGCTCTAACAGGGAACACGGAGCCAAACCCCCGAGAAAATGCCAACGCCATAAACCTTCGCAGCGGCAAGGAGGTAACCTCCCCAAAACGGGTTGAGCCCAAGGTACATGTTTCAACACCGACCCCTCCACCCCCTCTCTCGATAGATAATACAATAAGTATTCCGACTGTGCCAAACATTTTTAGCCCGTCCCTTCCTTATCCCTTGAAAATAAACAACGAGCGGAAGGACGAGCATTATAAATTTTTTTTACAAATTTTAAAACAAATTCACATAAACGTTCCTTTCTACGAGGCACTCTCTCAAATGTCGAAATACGTGAAATATCTTAAAGAGTTGCTTTCTAATAAAAAGCGACTCGAAGATGTTTCGCGTGTTTCCCTTAACACGGAATGCTCGGCTGTCCTCCTTAACAAATTGCCGCCAAAATTGAATGACCCGGGACGATTCTCCATCCCGTGCCTCTTCGGCAATATGTTAATAAAGTACGCTCTTGCGGACTTGGGAGCTAGCATCAACTTGATACCTTTCTCCCTTTTCAAAAAACTTTATTTGGGTGTCCCAAGCCTGACTAAGATGAGCATCCAACTCGCGGATCGCTCGGTAAAGTACCTGATAGGGGTAGTGGAGGATGTTCTGGTCAAGGTCGACAAGTTTATCTTCCCGGTAGACTTTATCATCCTGGACATAGAAGAGGACGCTGAGGTGCCTATCATTCTCGGTCGCCCGTTCCTCGCAACCTCCTGCGCGTTAATCGATGTTAGTAACGGTCGCCTCCTCCTTCGGGTTGGAGACGATGAAGTCACTTTGCATATCAACCCCTCCATGCGGAACTCACTATCGAATAATGATTCCTGCTTTAATTTGGAATCCGCATTTGAGGATGAGTGTTCTTCTCTTTCGGAATTGTTATCTTTAATGATAAACGATTCGGATCTGGCAAATCAACCTCCTTTAGATGAATTGCCGCCAGACTCGCCCTTCGAGCCTTTCGATTCGAAAGAGTTAAAGATCTCCACATCTTATGAAGAACCCCCGGTCTTGGAGCGTAAGCAACTCCCCGACCATTTAAAATATATTTTTCTAGCCACGAACTTAGAACTTCCGGTTATAATATCATCTACTTTAACCGATTCGAAAACATCCGAATTGATTGAGGTTTTGTCTAAACATCGATGTGCAATTGCATGGCAAATTTCTGATATCAGGGGAATTAACCCCTCATTCTGCTCCCACAAAATTTTTCTCGAAGAAAACCCCCGCAAAACTATTCAGCCTCAACGACGACTTAACCCAAACATGCGGGAAGTCGTTAAGACTGAAATTATTAAACTCCTCGATGTAGGGATTATCTATCCTATATCCGAAAGTATGTGGGTAAGTCCCTTACAAGTCGTCCCTAAAAAAGGCGGTATAATGGTCGTGGCAAACACAAATAATGAATTAATCCAAACTCATACTATTACGGGTTGGAGGGTGTGCATCGATTACAGAAAACTAAATGATGCCACCAGAAAAGACCACTTCCCGTTGCGGTTTATTGATCAAATCCTAGAGCGTCTCTCCGCTCATCCTTTCTATTGCTTTCTTGATGGTCTCTCAGGATTTTTCCAAATCCCTATTTCCCACGAGGACCAAGAAAAAACCACTTTTACTTGCCCTTTCGGCACCTTAGCATATCGAAGGATGCCGTTTCGCCTCTACAACGCGCCAGCTACATTTCAACGAGGTATGCTGGCAATATTTGGCGAGCTAGTAGAAGATATAATGGAAGTCTTCATGGATGACTTCTCCGTCTTTGGAAGCTCTTTTGCAAATTGTCTAAAAAATTTAAATAGAGTCCTTCAGCGGTGCGAAGAGACGAACTTAGTCTTGAACTGGGAGAAATGCAATTTTATGGTCCGAGAGGGTTTAGTCCTCGGCCGTAAAATTTCTTCCAAGGGGATGGAGGTCGATAAGGCCAAAGTCGCTATAATTGAACAACTTCCTGTTCCTTCGAACGTCAAATCTATTAGAAGTTTTCTCGGCCACGCAGGTTTTTATCGGCGGTTTATTCAAGATTTTTCAAAAATAACCAAACCGCTAACTCACCTCCTGGAAAAGGATTCCCCATTCATTTTTAACACGGCCTGCATCGAGGCATTTAATTTTATAAAAAAGCAACTTATCAATTCTCCAATTCTGGTGGCACCAGATTGGTACCTTCCGTTTGAGATTATGTGCGATGCGAGCAATTTCGCGGTAGGAGCCGTTTTAGGCCAACGCGTAAATAAATATTTTCATCCAATATATTACGCTTCTCGCACACTCAATGTCGCACAGGCTAACTATACAATGACGGAAAAGGAACTTCTTGCCGTCGTTTTTGTTTTTGATAAATTCAGGCCTTACGTAACACTTTCACACGTGATCGTTTTCACTGATCACTCCGCCCTAAAATATCTTTTGGCCAAAGTTGATGCCAAGCCCCGCTTGCTTCGATGGATCATCCTTTTACATGAATTTTACTTAGAGATCTGAGATAAGAAGGGGGATGAAAATTTAGCAGCCGACCACCTCTCACGTTTAGAACAACCCTTCGCAGAAGCGCTCGTCGAACCCAAAATAGACGATCGATTTCCTGAAGAGCACCTTTTAATTTGAAGTAATATAAAAACTTCTTCCACCCCTTGGTTCGCAGATTATGCGAACTACCTAGTCACACGGGTCCTTCCAAAAGATTTCTCGACTCAGCAAAAGAAGAAATTCTTTTCTGATTTGAAAAACTACTTTTGGGAGGACCCCTTTCTCTTTCGAGTATGCGCAGACCAAGTGGTGCGAAGATGTGTTTTAAGCGAGGAGGGTGCGCAAATTTTGCTACACTGCCACGAGGGGCCGGCTGGAGGGCATTATCAAGCCAACCGGACCACGCGGAAAGCATTAGAGTCAGGCTTTTATTGGCCCACTCTCTTTAAGGATGCTCACACTTTTGTGAGTAAATGTGATAGCTGCCAGCGGTCGGGTAACATCTCTCGTCGTGACGAGATGCCCCAAAACCGTTTTCTCGAGTGCGAAATCTTCGATCTATGGGGCATAGATTTTGTAGGCCCCCTACCTTCTTCTTTTAATAATCATTATATTCTAGTGGCGGTTGACTACGTATCTAGGTGGGCGAAAGCACAAGCTCTGCCCACCAATGATGCGCGAGTCGTCGTCCATTTTCTAAAAAAATTATTTTCTCGCTTTGGCACGCCCCGTGCAATAGTAAGTGATAGGGGTACGCACTTCTACAATGCCCAGTTTTCAAAAAATTTATCTAAGTACGGCGTCACACATAAGCTCGCCACCGCCTATCACCCCCAAACGAGCGGCCAAGTAGAGGTAGTAAATCGCGAGATTAAATGCATTTTGGAGAAAACTGTTTCTTTAAATAGGAATGATTGGTCTGTCAAACTCGACGACGCGTTGTGGGAATATCGTACGGCATACAAGACCATTATCGGTTGTACGCCCTATCGATTAGTCTACGGCAAAGCGTGCCATTTACCGGTAGAGTTAGAGCACCGCGCTTTTTGGGCCTTAAAATTTTTAAATCTCGATTCGAACTTAGCCTCCGAGAATAGGAAATTCCAAAGAAACGAACTCGATGAATGGCGTGCGAATACTTATGAGAGTAATAAATTTTATAAGGAGCGTTCTAAGTTCTACCATGATCGCAAAATAAAATTTCCCAAAATATTTGCGTCGGGCGATCTTGTCCATCTTTATAATTAACGTCTTCATCTTTTTCCGGGTAAGTTGAAATCCCGATGGTCCGGCCCCTTTAAGGTTAAAGAGGTTTGGCCGTATGGGACCGTTCGTATCTCTCACCTCGAAAGAGGCGAATTTAAAGTAAACGGACATCGTTTAAAACTTTATCTTGTGGGTGATCCAGTGGACGAAAATACCGAATCCTTAACCCTCCCCAACTTATAATCTCACTTCGCCAAATGCATCAAGCTACGCGACGGTAAACAAAGCGCTCGTAGGAGGCACCCCATATTTATCTAACCTTTTATTATGCTTTATTTTTTTTCCTTTCGCAGGGTTTCTAACGGCCCCGCTAGCTTTATTACGGGGAAGCCTTTTTGCTCCATTTTTCCTTTTGTATATATTGCACTTTTATTTTCTCTTCTTCATACTTACATTACAACATTGGGGACAATGTTGGGTTTTAAGTGTGGGGGTGTTTTACCGTTTTCATTTAAACAAACAAAATTCACCTTGTCTACTTTTGTAAATATAAGCTTGAAAAAAATGTTCAAAAAATTAAACTGTCATAATACAAAAAATCAAAAAAATGTTTAAAACCACAAAAAATTCAAAAAAAATATGTATTTCTTTTTTTTACTGTCATAATACAAAAAATTACAAAAAAAAATTAGCAAAACCCCAAAACTTTTCCAAAAAATATATATATATAACTATATAGTAGTTCAAAAAAAAGAGAAACAAACAAAAATCCAAAAAAATAATAAACCATACTTTACTTTTATTCTTAAAGCATTTAGTTTCGAGAGTATATGTTTGTGGATTTTCATAATCGCTAGTTTTACTATTTGTTTGTTTATCTAAGATCGATAGATTTAAACATTCGGGGTTAAGTTTTAAAGAATTTCTTGTGTTTTTAATTTAAATAAAGGCTTTGTTATCAAGCACTACTTCTACTAGCTACAATAGAGACATGTGTATTATGTTAGCAAAACAACTTTAGACTGCAATTATCCCTACTTTATGTCTTCAGGAATCTAGGAATATTCAAATTACTAAGGTTGCTCTCAAAACTTTTTTTTATTATTCTAGAATTTCTCTTGAAAACCCTTTGTATACACCAATTTAGCATGGCAAATAAATAAAAAAGGAAGAAAAAGATCTATGTCAATGGGAATAAAAATTATTCCCTAAACATAGACACCCAATATTGTTAAAAGAGATCATATGTCAATGGGTATTAAAAATTCCGTAAACACAGGCATTGGGTTAATTAAAAAGGTCAATTTTCCCTCGTACACCAACCATGGGAGTCAAAGGAAACTATAAAAGAGGGGTGAGAGGATAAAATTCATCACCCCTAATTCAAGTACTCTTCCTTTTGCAAAGGCTTTTTACCTCCTTCCCTTAGCCACATTATTGTTTCTATTTTTAATTCAAAAAATCATTTGAGAGCATAATTAGTAACTTATATTTTTCCTTCATGTTTCTTTAAACAAAGGTTATTATAATTTCGATGTAATCTCATTTACTAATGATTGCAATTTTGTTTGTTATTTGGTTAATTAAGAAGTCTTTTGGCTAGGACATTTCTTTCTACTTAAATCATTTGCATAATTTAGGACTTAACTCTTATTACTCCGAATTTTTATTTTTCAGTCTCTTATGATTAAAATAAAATGATAGCTAAAAATTAGAACTTATGTTAATCCCATATAAATCTCTCTTACTTTTGCTCTGGAATAGCAAAAGCTTAAGTATGGGGGTATTTGATAAGTAATAAAATATACGTATTTAGTATGATTATTAGTATAATTTTAATTAATATTGTAAATTTTCTATATAAATTAATGAATAAATTGCTTGTTTTATTATTTTCCTTACTAACTTAGTTTTATTTTTGTTTTTGCAGATTTTGGAAATTTTTGTCAAGTCACGCCCCAAGTCACGCCCATGACAACATGTCACGCCCGTGACCCAAGGGTGTGTAAGCTGCGTTCGACGAACGTCGAACTCCGTTCGACGAAAGTTCTACAAGCTGCGTTTGACGAACTCCCACTGCCCATGCGTTCGACGAACGTCGAACTCCGTTCGATGAAAGTTCACCAAGCTGCGTTCGATGAAAGCGCCATCCTCAGCGTTCGACGAAAGTCGAACTACGTTCGACGAAGCCCCAAAGTCAGCCCCAAAGTCACGCCCATGCTGCTGATAGACTGTCGCCCACTGTCACGCCCGTGACACTGCAGGTCACGCCCGTGTGCAGCCAAGTTTGACCGCAGACCTTCCAGAAGGCGGCGAATACAGCCGAGCAAATGTCACGCCCTAAGACATGGCCGTGACATCCAAGTCACGCCCATGACCTAGGGCGTGTAAAAATAAAATTTTGCCTATAAATAGAGGGGCTCGGCTGAAGCATATTTCATCCAAAGTTTGAGTGTTTTAATGTTATATTGAGTGATTGTGAGTTCTCTTTATGCAATTAAGTTTATGTTTGTTTGTAATTTTCGCCTTTTAGAAATAAAATGTAGTTTTCTCAGTTGGATCATCTTCCTTTTCATTTATGTTAGTGTGTGTTTGTGTATGAGAATAGTTTTATTGCTTTCGTAACTTAGTTTATTGCTTTCATAAACGTAGTTTATCGCTTTCTTTTAACGCTTTATTTATCGCTTTCTTTTAAACGCTTTCTTTCGATTCAGTCTTTTATTACAAGTAGAATGCGTGAGTTTATGAGATAGTATTTCTTTTTTTGTAACTTAGCTTTATTTCAGTCTTTATATAACTGCTATATACCACCCCCATCTTGAATAAGAGGCTAATTTCCTTTAGCACTTATTTAAGTCGGTTGGGACGGATATTATTTCTGCACCTTTATAAGTCTTTTCATTTCTATACCACCCCCATCTTGAATAAGAGGCTAAGAACTTTTTAGCGCTTGTTTAAGGCGGTTGGGACGGATACTATTATTATTTTTATATAAGTCTTCTTATTTCCTTTTTATCTGCTTATATCTGCTTTAATTATTAAACATGTATTTTCCAACTGATAATGTCGTCTCCATTCTGATGAGTGGCTAATTTCCTTTAGCGCACGATGTCGAAGAGCATTGGGACATAAAAATAGTTTTTCTAAAAATAATACATCTCTTTCTAAAATAATTAACGCTTAAGGTTTACCCGAGAATAACGTTGAGTGGAGCTACATAATCAACGTGCGGTTTCCATTTCCATCTCCGTACACTAGTTAGTCGAGAGGCTCGTGTGTACGGACTGATCGCTCATGGGTAAAGAGAAGTGCGCTCTACCCTAGAGAGAGGATGAGGTAAGTCTCCCGAATTGGAAGTAAAAAACCCAATAGCGGGGTTCACAACATAAGGCGAGTATTAAGAAGATTCGATGGTCGAAAATTCATAATCTCAGGTGGGCGTACCCTCGAAAGAGGAGCGATCATAATTATGGAACCTCCACGGCCAAGCCGTTTTAATATTTTGAAAAGTCATCTCTTTTACTTCTACAAAAGACTATTTTCGTCTCAAGGTAATTCGACATCGGGCGTTATTATTATCATCATTTAGAACTCAAGTTATACGCTTATTATTATCATTTTTCTTTTAAAAACCCAACTAAAAACTTATTCCGATAAAATAATAGTTTGTTCCTCAAAGTAGGTTAATCAACACGATCCGCGGAAATATACGACCTCGATATTTTGTAAAACAAAATATCATGTAATGCTCACGATAAGGTATACTTGCCTTTATCATATGATTAGTTCGGATTATAAATTAAACAAAAGCTTTTCAAACCAATTTAGTACAAAACTCACCTTTGCTATTTTTAAAAACAATAGAATTCGACGTTGTAGCTGAGGTGTAATCGTCAATATTTCAAAAGCAGAAAAAGATCGTTACTTCTATCTTTCGATAGGATAACGTTTAATTTCTCAAAGTAGGAGTACTTGCGAGACTCTTTGGAAACACCCGTCGAAATCTAATCTCATCAAATAAAGGTTAACCAAAACAAAGAAACAAGAAGCAAATCCCGAACTAAATCATCACACCCCGTGGCATCACACCAGCTAGCAGACCACGGAGAAGCACGCCTGCCAGAAGGACTGCAGTCCAGGCACCCCTAACCCATCTCCGCGCCTGTTCTCAGCGCGGCGGGTTATTGAGGCTGGGGCTCGATCCCCAGACCTCCTTGATAAGAACCACTCCTAACAGGCCTTATCACCAACTGACCTACACCACTCCTAACAGGCCTTATCACCAACTGACCTGCACACAGGGTGCGGTCAGGGCCCCGACGTCCTGCATTACTTTTGTTTAGTTTATATCCAAACTAATCATTCGATAAAAGCAAGTATACCTTATCGCGTATAGTACAGGATATTTTGGTTTAGAAAATATCATGGTCGTATATTTCCATGGATCCTGTTGATTATTCTTACTTATAAGGAATGAACTATTATTTTATCAAAACAAGTTTTAATTTGATTTATAATACTTAGAGAGGGATAATTTATGTATAACTAGAGTTTTAATCGATGATGAAGATAGCACCCGATGTCGAATTACCTTGAGAGGAAAATAGGCTTTTTTAGAAGTAAAATATTTGATTTTTCAAATCATTAGAACGACATGGCCATGGAGGTTCCATATATATGAACGCACCTCTCTCGAGGGTACGCCCAACTGAGATTAAGAATATTCGACCGAACTCTCATTGTTTAATCGAATCTCCTTAATACTCGCTTTACGTTGTGAACCCCTCTATCGGGTTTTTATTCCAATTCGGGAGATTTACCTCATCCTCTCTCGAGGGTAGAGCGCATTTCTCTTTACCCATGAGTGATCAATCCATACGCATGAGCCTCTTGGCTAACTAGAGTATGGAAATGGAAATAAGAACCATACATCGATTATATGGTTCCACTCAATGTTTTTCTCTGGTAAACCTTAAGCTCATTAATTGATTTTAGAAAGAGATGATTTATTTTTAGAAAACTATTTATGTATCCCAATGCTCTTCGACATCGTGCACTAAAGAAAATTAGCCACTCATCGGAATGGGGATGGCATTAATAATAGGAAAATACATGTTATTATTTAAAGTGGATATAAGCGTGTTTAATAAAGTAAATTAAAAGACTTATTAAATGCAGAAATAGTATCTGTCTCAACCATCTTAATCAAGCGCTAAAAAGTACTTAGCCTCTCATCTGGGATGGGGGTGGTAATAAAACTTGAAATAAAACTAAATTACAAACAAAAAATATTATCTCACACACACACGCACTCTACTTTGTTGGAACCTTAGTTTTGATTTGAGTTAGGATCCACCTTTAGTATCTAACTTTATATCATAACTCATATTATAACTTAGATTAATTATCATTAAGTTAAAAGGCTGAAAATAATATATATATATATATATTAATAATATACTAAGAAAAATATATATATAATACTAGGCTAAATAATATAAGAGAAAATAATATAAGAGAAAATATTATAAGAGAAATTAATATAAGAGAAAATAAGAGAATGAATATATTTCATATATTAGCTGCGTTCGACGAACGTCGAACGGCCCTCAACATTCGTCGGACGACGCTCGGCGAATAGATTATATTATAGCAGCGCTCGACAAATTATCAAGGAAGCTGCGGTCGACGAAATCCGAACAGCGGTCGATGAAATCCGAACAGCGGTCGACAGATTCCAACCAGAACAGCAGTCGACGAAATCCAAACAGCGGTCGACGAAATCCGAACAGTGGTCGACGAATATTAAGCAAACGTTCAAAATGATGAATATATTGTTCAGGTCGACGAATCAAATGATGAGCTCGATGAAAGTGAAGCTCAGATCGACGAAATATTATCAAGCAATATTATTATATTATTATACAGCTCAACTAACATTATTATATATGATTTTCTGAAATAGCCGTTACAGCATTAATTAATATAGTCGTTGCAGACATTAATTAATATAGTTGTTGCAGAAGCAAAATACGGCAACTTATGCTCTCGAGGATCTGGGAAATAAAAGATATATTTATTATATTCCTTTCTGGTCGGCAAGGATTCAAACAGATAAATATACAGCTGATAATATATATCAGAATATATATATAGCTGTTATCTTTCGACAGAGAATAGAACAGAATACATTAACATCTTCTGTACAGGAAGAAAAGAAGAAGAAGAAGAGGAGGAAAAGAAGAACATCAGCAAAAACAGAGAATAACACTATTACTTTATCTTGTTCTGTTTTTGCTAACTCTTTCTTGCAGATCTTATATATCCTGAGACACCACTCACTATCATTAGCTCAGGATCGAAACTGCAAGAAGAAGAAAAGAGGATTTGCAATTTAGAGAAGAAGCCTGCACAAGCTGTCATCCATTCTAAATCAGACAGGTGGAGTTTCCTTCAACATCATCATCAAGATCTAAACACAACTACCAATCAGGATCTTCATCAAGAGTCTTCTCAACAAAAAGAGAAGAACAATAAATCTTTCCCTTTCTCCTTCCCCAACTTGTACAGGGTTAAAACTCCCTTCAAAAGTTTACCTGTTGGTGGCAAGACACCAGATCAAAAAATCTAGTTGGTTTATAAGCACCTGAACAAAAGCTTATAGGTGTGAGGGCACCTGATCAACTCTCCCAGTGGATTCCTACCAAGGGTCGTAGAAGAGTAGATGTACTCGAGTTTTGGGGAACTACTATATATCTTGTGTCATCTGGATATGCTTTGTTTTATGTTTTTATTTCTGTTTTGTTGTGCTGTTTATTTATGCCTACTTAGTGTTTGCTCTAATTACTCATACAGCACGCCTATATATATATATCATTATTTTGGAAGTAAAACTTAAACAAAAGTTTTAAACAGATAATAAGAACTAAACTCTCCATTCATACTTAAAATGAAAGAAAGCGTAAAAATTAAACTCATACACTAACACACTCTTGACATAAGGAAAAGAGGAAGAACCAAATGAGAAAACAAACTATTTTATTTTCAAAATAAACATTACAACTAGACAACGAAAGTAAAAAATTATACAAGAAATAAAACTTAAATGCATGAAATAACTCACATACACTCAAAACAATTTAAGAAAACACTAAAACACTCTCAAAATTTGGATGGAAATGCTTCAGTCGAGCCCCTCTATTTATAGGGAAAATTTTAAAAGTACACGCCCTCAGTCACGGGCGTGACCGAGGGCGTGACTTCTACACGTGTTGGGAAGATAGGCTCAGTCACCTTCTAGAAGCATTTGATCGGGAAAATGGCTGCACACGGGCGTGACTTGAGGTTTCATGGACGTGACTTTGGGCGGCAGACGTCAAGTTCAAGTGGGACGTGATGGCATGCGTGTAAGCTTGCTTTTACAAGGATTTGATGGGTCGCGGCCTCTGTCACGGGCGTGACTTTGCAAAAATCAACGGGACAGGGAGCCAATCGACGGGATGGGAGGTCAATCGATGATACGGGAGGTCGATCGACGAGAGGTGAAGTTGATCGAGAGGTATACGGGTGTGACCATGTAAATCGACGGGACAACAAGCTGATTGACGGGACAGCAAGCCGATCGATGGGACAGGATGTCGATCGACTCTGAGAAGGCTGTAAATTGGCATTTTAAGCTATCATGCCCTTGGTCACAGGCGTGACCCATGGTCACGGGCGTGACTGAGGGCGTGACCTAACAAAAAATGTCAAAAATGCTGAAAACAGAAAAAAAAAACTAAGTTAGTAAGGAAAATAATAAAACAAGAAATTTATTCATTAATTTACATAGAATATTTACAATATTACATAAAATTATTCTAGAAATTATACTAAAATATGTATATTTTATTACTCTTCAAATACCCCCATACTTAAGCTTTTGCTATTCTAGAGCAAAAGTAAGAGAGATCCATACGGGATTAACATAAGTTCTAATTTTTTTTACTATCGTTTTATTTAATCATAAGAGACTAAAATATAAAAATCCAGAGTATAAAGAGTTAAGTCCTAAATTATGCAAATGATTTAAGTAGAGAGAAATGTTTTAGCCAAAAGACTTATTGATTAACCAAATAGCAAGAAAAATAGCAATCATTAGTACACGAGATTAGATCAAAATTATAAGAACCTTTGTTTTAAAGAAATGTGAAGGAAATGAAACAAGTTACTAATTATGCTCTCAAATGATTTTTTTGAATTAAAACTAGATACAATAAATTGGCTAAGGGAAATGGGGTAAAAAGCTTTGGGAAAAAGAAGAGTATTTGAATTATGGGTGATGGATTTTATCCTTTCATCCCTCCTTTTAAGTTTTCGTTGGTGCCCACAGTGGTTTACGTGGGAAAACTTTTTTCTTTTGTTTTTATTAACCCAATGCTTATGCTTACAAAATGAAATCTTATTCTCATTGACATAAGATCTTTTAAATTTTTATTGGGTGCCTATGTTTATAGAATGAAGTCTTAATCCCATTGACATAAGATCTTTTTCTTCTTTTATTTTTTTATGACATGCTAAATGGGTGCATACAAGGGGTTTTCAAGAGAAATTCTAGAATAATAAAAAAACGGTTTGAGAGCAACCTTAGTAATTTGAATATTCCTAGATTCCTAAAGACATAAAGTAGAGATAATTGAGGTCTAAGGTTGTTTTGCTAACATAATATACATGCCTCTATTTTAGATGAATTAGAAATAGTGCTTGAAAACAAAGCCTCTATTTAAATTAGAAACACAAAATATTCTTTAAAACGTAACCCCGAATGTTTAAATCTATCAATCTTATATAAACGAATGAATAACAAAACTAGCGATTATGAAAAGCCACAAATGGATATTCTCGAAACTAAATGCTTTAAGAATAAAAGTAAAGTAGGGGTTTATTATATTTTTGGATTTTTCTATGTTTGGTACTATGAAATAAACTATTTTAATTTATTTTATTTTTTGAAAATTTGTGGGCTTTGCAATATTTTTTTTAAATTTTTCCAAGTATATATTTATGTTTTTGGTTTTTTTTCAAGTAAGAAAGATAAAATGCAGAAATAATTACAAATTTACAAAATAAACTATATTGACTCAATTTTTTGATTTTTTTTTGTTTTAATGAAAACAGTAAAACACCCCCATACTTAAAACTCAACATTATCCTCATTGTTGTAATTTAAGTGTGAAGAAGGGAAAATGAATGGTCAGTATGTACAAAAATAAAGAGGGAGCAAAAAGGCTTCCCTGAATTAAAGCTGGCAGGGCCTGAAGAAACCTGCAAAAAAACACATAAAAATTACAAAGTATAATAAAATATTTGATAGAAATGGGGTGCCTCCCACGAGCGCTTTGTTTACCATCGTGTAGCTTGACTAATCTGGCATGGTGAGATTATAAGTTGGGGAGAGTTAAGGATTCAATATTTTTGTCTACTGGATCACCCGCAAGATAAAGTTTTAAACGGTGTATGTTAACTTTAAATAAGCCGTTTTCTGGATGGGAAATAAGAGCAGTCCCATATGGCCAAACCTCTTTAACTTGAAAGGGGCCGGACCAGCGGGATTTTAACTTACCGAGAAAAAGCCAAAGGCGTGAGTTATAAAGAAGGACAAGATCGCCCGGTGCAAAAGTTTTTGGAAATTTTATTTTTCGATCATGGTAGAACTTAGAGCGCTCCTTATAAAATTTATTACTCTCATATGCATTTGCATGCCATTCATCGAGTTCATTAAAGTGAAATTTTCTACTCTCGGAGGCTAAGTTTGAATCGAGGTTTAAAACTTTTAGATCCCAAAAGGCGCGGTGCTCTAATTTTAACGGTAAATGGCACGCTTTGTCGTAGACTAATCGATATGGCATACAACCAATAGCGGTCTTGTATATTGTATGATATGCCCACAGTGCGTCGTCGAGTTGATGGACCAATCTTTCCTATTTAATGAAATAGTTTTTCCAAAAGGCATGTAACCTTGTGATTTACTACCTCTATTTGGCTGCTTGTTTGGGGGTCATAGGCGGTGGCGAGCTTGTGCGTAACGTCATATTTAGATAAAAATTTTGTAAATTGGGCGTTGCAGAAGTGCGTACCCCTATCACTTATTATTGTGCGG
This sequence comes from Dactylorhiza incarnata, assembly GCA_033032865.1. Taxonomy (NCBI): domain Eukaryota; kingdom Viridiplantae; phylum Streptophyta; class Magnoliopsida; order Asparagales; family Orchidaceae; genus Dactylorhiza; species Dactylorhiza incarnata. The sequence continues at coordinate 14,532,923 of JAWHQI010000015.1, forward strand.
GGCGTGCCGAAGCGAGAAAATAATTTTTTTTGAAAATGAATGATAACTGTCGCATCGTTGGTTGGGAGAGCTTGCCCTTCTGCCCACCTAGATACACAGTCGACCGCCACTAATATGTAGCAATTATTAAAAGAAGGAGGTAGAGGGCCTACAAAATCTATGCCCCACAAATTAAAGATTTCACACTCGAGAAAAAGGTTTTGGGTCATCTCGTCACGACTGGAGATGTTACCCGACCACTGGCAGCTATCGCATTTACTCACAAAATTGTGAGCATATTTAAAGAGAGTGGGCCAATAAAAGCCCACTTCTAACGATTTCCGCGCAGTTCAATTGGCTTGATAATGCCCCCCGCCCCCCCCCCCCCCCCCCCCCGATCAGCCCCTCATGGAAGTGTCACAAAATTTGCGCACCCTCCTCGCACTACTTGTTCTACACAGACACGAAAGAGAAAGGGGTTCTCCCAAAAGTAGTTTTTCAAATCATAAAAGAATTTCTTCTTTTGCTGGGTCAAAAAATCTTTTTGTAGGACCCGTGCAACTAGATAGTTGGCATAGTCTGTGAACCAAGGTGTGGAAGAAGTTTTAAGTGGTTTATAGTTAAGAGGCGCTCCTCAGGAAATCTATCGTCTATTTCGGGTTCGACAAGCACTTCTGCGATGGGGTGTTCTAAATGCGAGAGGTGGTCGACTGCCAAATTTTCAGCCCCTTTCTTAACCCAGATCTCTAAGTCAAATTCCTGTAAAATGAGGATCCATCGAAGCAAGCGGGGCTTGGCATCTACTTTGGCCAAAAGATATTTGAGGGCGGAGTGGTCAGTAAAAGCGATTACTTTTGAAAGCGTTACGTAGGGCCTGAACTTATCTAAGGCAAAGACGACGGCGAGAAGTTCCTTTTCTATCGTTGTGTAGTTAGCATGTGTGGCTGTGAGCGTGCGAGAAGCATAATATATTGGATGAAAATATTTATTAAGGCATTGGCCAAGTATGGCTCCTACCGCGATATCGCTCGCATCGCACATTATTTCAAACGGAAGGAACCAATCTGGCGCCACCAGAATGGGAGAATTAATAAGTTGTTTTTTATAAAATTGAATGCCTCCACGCTTTTGTTATTTTTGAAAAATCTTGTATAAACCGACGGTAGAAACCTGCATGGTCTAGAAAACTTCGAATAGATTTTACGTTTGAGGGAGCTGGAAGTTGTTCAATTATTGCAACTTTGGCCTTATCGACCTCCATCCCCTTTGAAGAAATCTTATGGCCGAGGACTAAACCCTCTTAGACCATGAAGTTGCTTTTCTCCCAGTTTATAACTAAATTTGTCTCTTCACACAGCTGGAGGACTCTAACTAAATTTTGTAAGCAGTTTTCAAAAGAGTTTCCGAAGACAGAGAAGTCATCCATAAAGACATCCATGATATCTTCTATGAGCTCGCCAAATAACGCCAGCATACATCTTTGGAATGTAGTTGGCGCGTGGTAGAGGCAAAATGGCATCCTTCGATATGCGAAGGTGCCGAAGGGGCAAGTAAAAGTTGTTTTTTCCTGGTCTTCGGGGGAAATCGGGATTTGGAAAAACCCCGAGAAACTATCGAGAAAACAATAAAAAGGATGACCTGAAAGACGCTCCAGGATTTGATTGATTAACGGTGGCGAGAAGTGGTCTTTTCTGGTGGCATCATTTAATTTTCGGTAGCCGATGCATACCCTCCAACCCGTAACATTATGAGTTGGGATCAATTCGTTATTCTGGTTTGCCACGACCGTTATACCATCCTTTTTGGGGACGACTTGTACGGGGCTTACCCACGTACTGTCGGATATAGGATAGATAATTCCCACGTCGAGGTGTTTTATGATCTCAGCCTTAATGACATCCCGCATATTCGGGTTAAGTCATCATTGAGGCTGAATAGTTTTGCGGGGGTTATCTTCTAGAAAAATTTTGTGGGTACAGAATGAGGGGTTTATTCCCCTGATATCTAAAATCTGCCTTGCAATTGCATGGTGATGCTTGTTTAAAACTTCTACTAATTCGGAGGTCTCCGAATCACTTAAGGTAGAAGAAATAATAACAGGAAGTTTTAAATTTTTCTCAAAAAAAACATATTTCAGATTATCGGGGAGTTGTTTTAGATCGAGGACTAGTGGTTCTTCATAAGATGGTTTAATGTTTAAAGCTTCTGAATTGAAGGGTTCGAATGGCGAATCTGTCGGCATGTCGTCGAGACAAAATAGATTTGCCAAATCTGAATCATCTAATGCTGAAGAAAAAATTCAAAAAGCGAAGAGCATTCCTCTTCAAATGCGGGTTACAGGTTAAAACTGGAATCATCGTTCGATATGGAGTTCCGCATCGAGGGATTAATATGCAAAGTTACTTCGTCGTATCCGACCCAAAGGAGGAGGCGATCGTTACTAACATCGATTAACGAGCGGGAGGTTACAAGAAAAGGGCGACCGAGTATAATAGGTACCTCAGCGTCCTCCTCTATATCCAGGATGATGAAGTCTACCAGGAAGATAAACTTGTCAACCTTGACCAGAACATCCTCTACCACCCATATTGGGTACTTTACCGAGCGATCCGCGAGTTGGATGCTCATCTTTGTCTGGCTCGGGACGCCCAAATCGAGTTTTTTGAAAAGGGAAAAGGGCATCAAATTGATGATGGCGCCCAAGTCCACTAGAGCGTACTTTATTAACAAATTGCCGAAGAGACACGGGATGGAGAACTATCCCAGATCATTAAATTTTGGTGGCAATTTATTACGGAGAACAGCCGAGCATTCTGCGTTAAAGGAAACGCGTGAAACATCCTCGAGTTTCTTCTTATTATAAAGTAACTCTTTAAGATATTTCGCATATTTTGACATTTGGGAGAGTGCCTCGTAGAAAGGAACGTTAATTTGAATTTGCTTTAAACTTTGTAAGAAATTTTTATATTGCTCGTTCTTCCGCTCGTTATTTATTTTTGAGGGATAAGGAAGAGACGGGTTACAAATGTTTGGCACACTCGGAATACTCGATGAATTATCTATCGAAGAAGAGGGTATAGGGGTTGGTGTCGAAATGGGTACCTTAGGCTCAACCCATTTTGGGGAGGTTACCTCCTTTACACTGTGAAGGTTTATGGCGTTGGCATTTTCTCTGGGGTTCAGCTCTGTGTTCCCTGATAGAGCTCCATATGGCCGCTCAGAGACCATCTTCGCAAATTGTCCGACCTGATTTTCCAAGTTTTTAATCGATCTGGTAATATTCCAGAAATTTGGCTCGGTGGATGCGACGAATTTAGCAAAAACATCTTCGAGCGGAGAAGGTTTTGGAGGAGGAGGATGGAATCCGTGCGGAAATCCTTGTGGATTCACATTTGGGTGCCTCTGAGCATTGTTTGGATTGCTCCAGGAGAGGTTTGGGTGGTTCCTCTAACCCGGATTGTAATTGTTACTATAAGGTTTGTTGTTAGGGTTTAAGGGGGGTGAACAGGGTGGCCTAAGTAATCTACAGTTTCTTCGACAAAATTATTATTTGTAGCCCAAGCGGGAGTGGAGGAGGAAGCAGTCATCTCTGCCACTTCCTTACTTAACCTCTCGACTTGAGAGGTTAAGTGAGAAGTGGCATCCACTTCATATATCCCAGTTGTATTCTTAGTGCGCGATCTAGGCGCATTCCATTGATAGACATTCATGGCCATTTATTGAACAGAGCTTGAGGGGCCGCCGGGGTTTTATTATTAAACGTTCCCCCGGTGGCTGCATTGATCATCTATTGCGTTGAGAAATTTAAACCATTATAGAACATCTGGACCTGCATCCAGGACGACAGCGCATGATGAGGACATTTATGCAAGAACTCTATAAAATGCTCCCAAGTCTCGTAGAGAGACTCAGAATCAAATTGAATGAAAGATGCGATATATGTGCGTAATTTAGCGATTTTAGACAGGGGGAAATATTTTGTTAGAAATTTCTCCGTCTATTGGGCCCACATAGTTATGGATCCTCTAGGTAGAGAACTTAACCATGCCTTTGCCTTTGTCCGCGGCAAAAATGGAAATAAGCGTAAACGAATAGCGTCATTAGTAACGCCATTAATTTTAAAAGTCGCAAATTTCCAAAAAGCTAGAAGGTGCAAATTCGGATAATCATCAGGCAAACCGTCAAATTGGACTGACTGCTGTACCATTTGAATGATGCTAGATTTTATTTCAAAATTATTATTAGCCATTATTGGGTGTGTAATACTTGATCCTGTATCCTCCAAATTCAGTCAGGCATAATATGCCATGGTCCGTGGCGGGGCCTCGTCTGTATTTGGATCGGCCATAGCTTCAGCGTTAGTATCTTCGATAGACTCTTCGGGAAATTCGAGTAAGTTTTGCTCACGAAATTGGAGGCACTCACGAAGGGTGCGCTCGATTTTGGGGTCAAAAGGGATGTTCGAATCGTCCGACGAGTTTCCTCAGGTCATATACTAATAATGATAAAAAAATTTGGTTTTGGCTTTTTCTACATATTTTGTTTTTTATTATATATATAAGTAATAAAATTAATTGTGATTCCTTTTCTCGAAATAACAACACGAAGTCCCCTGTAACGACGCCAAAAACTTGATCAGCAGATTTGGATTTGACTTTGAAAGCTTTTGTTTAATTTATATCCAAACTAATCATTTGATAAAGGCAAGTATACCTTATCGCGTATAGTACAAGATATTTTGGTTTAGAAAATATCAGAGTCGTATATTTCCACGGATCCTGTTGATTATTCTTACTTATAAGGAATGAACTATTATTTTATCAGAACAAGTTTTGATTTGATTTATAATACTTAGAGAGCGATAATATAAGTATAACTAGAGTTCTAAACGATGATGAAGATAGTGCCCGATGTCGAATTACCATGAGAGGAAAATATCCTTTTTTAGAAGTAAAAGATTTGATTTTTCAAAACATTGGAATGGCTTGGTCGTGGAAGTTCCATAAGTATGAACGCACCTCTCTCGAGGGTATGCCCACCTGAGATTAAGAATATCTGACTAAACTCTCATTATTTAATCGAATCTCCTTAATAGTCGCTTTATATTGTGAACCCCTCTATTGGGTTTTTATTCCAATTCGGGAGACTTACCTCATCCTCTGTCGAGGGTAGAGCGCACTTCTCTTTACCCGTGAGCGATCAATCCATATGCACGAGCCTCTCGGCTAACTAGTGTATTATATGGTTCCACTCAACATTTTTCTCGGGTAAATCTTAAGCTCGTTAATTGATTTTAGAAAGAGATATTTTATTTTTAGAAAACTATTTATTTGTACGATGCTCTTCGACATCGTGCACTAAAGAAAATTAACCACTCATCAGAGTGGGGATGGCATTAATAATAGGAAAATACATGTTACTATTATAAGCGATATGAGCGTGTTTAACAAAGAAAATTAAAAGACTTATAAAATGCAGAAATAGTAACTGTCCCAACAATCTTAATCAAGCGCTAAAAAGTACTTAGCCTCTCATCCGGGATGGAGGTGGTAATTAGACTTGAAATAAAGATAAATTATAAAAAAAGAAAATACTATCTCATACACACACGCACTCTACTTAAAATGAAAGAAAGCGTAAAAATTAAGCTCATACACTCACACACTCTCGACATAAGGAAAAGAAGAAGATCCAAATGAGAAAACAAACAATTTTATTTTCAAAATAAACATCACAACTAGACTATGAAAGTGAAAATTACAACAAAAATAAAACTTAAATGCATAAAATAGCTCACATACACTCAAAACAATTTAAGAAAATACTAAAACACTCTCAAAATCTTGATGGAAATGCTTCGGCCGAGCCCCTCTATTTATAGGGAAAATTTTAAGATTATATGCCCTCGGTCACGGGTGTGACCAAGGGCGTTACTTCTGCGCGTGCTGGGAAGATAGGCTCAGCCACCTTCTGGAAGCATTTGACCAGGAAAATGGTTGAAAACGGGCGTTAATTCACGTGTCACGGGCATGACTTTGGGCGGCAGACGTCAGGTTTGACTGTGGTGTGATGGTTGGCGTGTAGGCTTGCTTCTGGAAGGATTTGATGGGTCACAGCCTCTGTCACGGGCGTGACTTTGCAAAAATCGACAAGACAGGGAGCCGATCGATGGGATGGGAGGTCGATCGACGGGATACAAGGTCGATCGACGGGAGGTGAAGTTGATCGAGAGGTACACAGGCGCAACCATGTAAATTGACGGGGCAATAAGCCGATCGACAGGACAGCAAGCCGATCGACGCGACGGGATGTCGATCGATGCTGAGAAGGCTGGAAATTGGCATTTTAAGCTGTCACACTGCCAAAACTAAGTTTTGGACCGTCTTTGATAGGAGTATAGTTTTGTAGTAGGCTTCTTATTCCGGTTATGTGTCGTGAACATCTACTGTCCAAATACCAGATAGGAGTTTTGTTGGCCTTTGGACATACCTGCATTCATAAATCAATTACCCTTAGGAACCCAAACAGATTTGGGTCCTTGGTTCCTGGTTAGATGAACACCACTAGGAGTGTTAATATGGCGAGGGGTCATTCTTGCAGTGTTAACTCGTGGAGTCTTATAATTCATTTATTAAACCAACAATCAAAGGCAATATGACCAATCATTCCACCACCAACAATCAAACCTGTTGTGTCTTATTTTATTTCCTTTCTTTCGGTTTTGAATGGGAGGTCTAGCAGGAGCAACTGACTTGGAGGTAGAAGCCTCATGAGTACAGCATACACATTGCTTCTTCATCTTAAGTGGCTTTGTAACAATAGGTTTGATCTTTGGAGCATTCTTTGCATCCGATCCATGAACGAATGGATGATAATGTTGGATCGGTAGGCGCCCTTAGAGGGGGGGATAAGGGTTTTAAAAAAACTTTAGCTTTTATTTAGAAAAACATTGGAATAGTGCAATATTAAAACAAGAAGTCAAGTAAAACAAAAAGAGAGACAAGCTTTATTAATATTAAATAAGTTTTACAAAACTTGATCTCTACGACGCTAGAGATCGGAGGCGAATAATAAAAGCTCTTTTCGTTTTCTGTCCCGACTCACTTCCCCACGAACCGGTGTCCCTAGCCTTCTCCTCCCTAGATACGGCCTCAAGCCGCTCTAGCCAATCCTTCCCCGGATTTGGCATAAAGCACCCCCTAGACCTAGCCTAGATCTAGTCGCCAACACGAGGAGAATTTCAGCCTTAAGTCCTACCCCAGACCTAGTCGCCAACACGAGGCGATTTCACTGCTGTTTACAAAGAAAGATAAATAAAATAATAAAAACTCCCTTAAGATGAACTTCTGAAAGTGGAGGCGAAGATCCGTTGGAGAATCAGCGTTTGTCGAAGCAGACTTCGTATGGATTCGGCGTGATGTAATCCTCCTTCAGAAGTTGGCAGAGCTTCGCTGGGACCTCAAATTTCGGCCAAGACAAGCACCTAGAATTCTAGCACTCTCTCTCTGAGGTGTATGCAATAGGTGTCACGAAAACAAGAGGAGAGGGGGTCCTTTTATAGCCAAAGCGCTACCGCCGGCACTACCGCTACCGTCGGCGCTATCCCTGATTAAGTAACATTTGCGCGGCAGGATCTTCAATCTGTGGCAACATTTTGCTCTATGCCTCTTGTGCGCCATGCTGCCGCCAGCGCTAGTAGCTACCGCCGGGCGCTATCCCTGATTAAGTAACATTTTGCGCGGCAGGATCTTCAATCCGCGACAACATTTTGCTCTATGCCTCTTGTGCGCCATGCTACCGCCAGCGCTAGTAGCTACCGCCGGGCGCTAGCTCCTTCTATATAAGCCGCTGGAATTGCATTAATCATCGCTAGCGACAGGCGTTATCGCTACCGCCGGCACTAGTGGCCTTGTTGGAATTCTGGCCTCAATTTTGGGGACAACCATCCTTGAGTCATGTGGACATTGTTTTCCTGCACACTTAAACACACAAGATCAAATACACATAGGATTTGTTATTCTCAAACCTAGGAGATGCGGAAGACCATGTTCCAACAAACTCCCCCTTTTGATAATAACAAATCCATTAATGATAAATCAAAGCATTAATAAATAAGCATGATGAAACTATACTTGTGTGTGTGTGAGAGTGATGACATAGGATAATTATTGATTTTAGCATTTAGAATTGCTCCCCCTAAATACATGCTCCCCCTAAGTGAATGCTCCCCTAATATGTAAGCTATCATCTGAATTTGTCATGTTGGGTTTATGATAGCGGGTTATATTTATCATGTTAGTTCTCCCCCTTTGTTATTAGCAAAAGTGGGTAGGGAAACAAAGCACTAAAAAATGTGTAAATAAAAGAGAAGGCATGATCGAGCTTTTTAAGTAAATGATAAGGAGTTTTAGAATTATTTAAATAAATCAGAGTTATAAGCATTACAAAATTTTTCATAGAAGGAAATCCGAGTTTTTAACATAAAAAAGTATTGATTTTCCCTTTATATAAAAGTTTTAAGCATAAAAATAAGGATTTCCAAATAACCAATCTACCCAGACAATATGTCTACACCCTAGCCCCGTACTAAGTGACGGATGGGCATGAGGAGCTGCAAGCATGCCGTAGGTTGGGGTGTTAGTCCCATATGCAAACACTAGACAAAACTCAACCTAACACTCTTTCCCCCGAGTGCCTCGCAAGGCCCCACTGGAACCCTCCCCGGTTAAGGACAAGACATGACTAAAGATAAGTTTATCTAATGTCTACAACCCTACGCCCCCGCTATGGTGAGATATGAAGTCACAGATAATAGTTTTTTGAAACATGAAGCTTTTATATCTAATGGGAAGAATCATAATTGAATTTTTTGAAATAAAACTTACTTAGCTATATTGAAATTCATGAATGTATCAGAGTTTGAGCATTGCGGAAGATTTCGAAAAAGAAACACCATAATACTAAATAAGAGTTTAAGTTAAAAAGGAGATGTTTTTTAGTTTCAAAACTAACTTTATAAAGATAAGAGTTGAAGCATTTTGGAAGAAAGAAACAACATCCTTTTAACAATGTTTCACTTGTTGGAAGAGCATTTAGCATACACGTTTATATTGAAATAAATCAGAGTTTGTTGATATGCGTGTTAGAACAACCAATATAAATTCTAACAAGCAATTCTACCACTTGTTTTTATGAAAAAAATTGAGATTTAAGACTTGATATAAGCATGAAAGTGCAAGGTAAAAGTTATATGGTGATGATGCGGAAGACTTGTAGAAATAAATGAAACATCTTATTGTAATCAAGAATAATCCATAAAAAGATCTATGAGTTTAATTTCAAAAAGAAGATGTTTATCTAAATCATGTTTCAATGAAAATCTTTTATGGTTGACAAAAAATAACCAAGCATGAAATAATATTATCACAAAGAGATTACTACAATGTTATTTCAATTCACAATTTCAAATCATACCAAACATTAAAGAAACACATGCTAGGTTATCTAGTGCATTTTATAAATAAAAGGTAATATAGAATTAGCATTAGGATCCAATACTCATGAGAAGAAGTGTTATGGAAGATATGATGTGCACATAACTGTATTTTTGAGTAATGTAAACAAATGTTTTAATCAAAAATACAAGATATATGTAAAGTACGAGCACAATAAAACACAAATAAGATTACTTCCACACACTTTAATGCACAATAAAAAGTACAACTACTAAGGTGCTCTGCACATGCAATGCTCATTAAGACTTATCAGGGTGCAAAGTAGTGCTTGGGGATCACATATTTTATTTTGAATTTTGAGACTAGTGATCCGGTGTACTTAAGAGTAAGTGGTTTTTTCTTATTTTTGAAAGAAAGATTTGATTTGCAAAAGACACTTTACTATTCTTTCCAAGGTTCTCAACCTCACAATGCTTATTAAGACTTATCAGGAGGTTCAAGTAGTGCTTGGTGGAGTTATCTTTATCATTTTATTTTATAATTTTGTTTTGTACAAAGTTCTCGGAATACACTTGTTTTGCAAATCAATAGAATTTATGAAAAACATAACCACTTTTCTTAATTCTTAAGAGTACAAAATAAGTAGTGTATGTAAGATACTTGTGCAATTTTAATCCATTGTACTAATACAAAACATACACAAGTATTCTTAGATTAAACACATGTAGACAATGCCAAAAAGGGCGAGTGAATAAATATCATTATCAAACATAAAACATTTACTCATACTTAGAGGCATGCTAAGTTTAGTTCTACACAACCTTTAAAATATAATTGATGCACATATTAATAGATATATCAAAGCATGATGAAAACAATGTTCAACGTAGTTTGAAAAGATAAATTGCAACATTGTAGAATTTCTAAATAATAGACTAAATCATGCTTGATTATCACAGGAAAGTCCATACAATATTATTGATAGTTTTAGTGTTTTATATTTTTCTATTTTGATTTTAGCAAATACAAGCATATTTTTGTAATTTTTGTTTGTATTTTTGTATTTGATTTTTGCATAAAAATAGACTTTTAAACAACAAAAACAAAAGCAGGAAAAAACATATTTTTTGTAATTTGGTTTTTGTAGTTTTATATTTGATTTTTCAAAAAATAAAGAAAAACAGAAGTGCAAAACTAAGTAGAAAATATAGATTAAAATATTTTTAGAAATTTTTCAAAATTTTAAAATCACAGAAAATTGAACATGGACACTAGCGCCTGCGGTAGCGCTAGCGCGGGAAACAGTGAACGATTTTTTGTGATTTTGAATATTTTAATTATTGATTTTGATTAAGTGTCTCAATAGCAGTTCAATGCAGAAATTTCAAAATTTTAGGAGATGTCTAGATAGTCCAAATTGCATGAAACATTAGCGATTTTGTATATGACTTTTCCAAATAAACTTTGCAAGTGATATATTTCATTATATCTCCATTTTAATATTTTTAAGGCTTATATTTACTAATGTAGTTTGAAAATGATAGGAAATGTAAACATGATTGGACATGAATGAACAAGTCAAATATACATGATTTTAGAGATTAACAATAATGTTCATGCATAATCATACCATGGATAAGCCCTAGATGAGAATACCCAGCCTGTATATCTTAGTAAACAAATAAATCCTAACATAGACACAAATATTCTTTAGGTGGAAATGTTAGAATGATAAGTTTGAGATTAATGTTAAACCAAGTTTTGATTGTGTTTCAACTTAGAGACCTAGAATGGAGTGACAATTCTTTTTGATTTGATATCAAAATGATTCAAAGGTCTAAACTAGAAATAAATCACAATACATACATAATACACCATAACACCAACCATGGTAAACAATTATAATGCCAATTGTTGTCATATAATTCATATACATGTGATAGAGATAGTAGTTTTTAGATGATTTTTTGATATGAATTATGATATATGATTTTTAGAGAATTTTATCAAAGGACATCAATAGATCATGGTGGTGCGTGTGGCATTAGTATTTAAGATAATTAATCTTTCAACGTGTTTTTTTTGTGATTTTCTTTATAATTTAGATAAATATCTCATAACAAATTTAGAGTTTGATTCATATGGATAATATAAGATATTTATAAGTAATGAATATTAGAATAAAAGATAGTCATCAAAATAAAATATGATTTTGAATTTTGATCAATTTGAGTTATAAGATCATATTCCCTATAATATATAAGATGACTATAACATGATAGCTTAAAAGGAAAACAAAACGAAGAAAATAGAAAAGACATTAAAGCACATCATGAAATAGAAATTTGTATATTTTAATTTGAAAATATTCTACTTCATGCATTTGGATGATACTAGTGGATGAGAGATTTGGGTAACCAAAGGGAACCAAGTGTAACGGTTCCTTTAGGTACCCAAATATAGCGTGATAATTTTTGGAGAGACGATAATGAACGAATTCTTTCAAGTGGAGTTAATGTTTCATTTTTTATTTTGGGTCTCCATTCATATTTTGATTTAATATTATACATCAAATTTCCATATTCATTATACTTAGGTTTAAAATAATATTCACTTTTGAAATTATATTTCATAGGAAATTTGTGCACATTAGAATTTAATTTGGGAGATACATAATGTGGGTTAGAATTCATTGTGTTTGTGTGATTAAACATTCTACTAGGTGCATGTTTAATATGCTTTAACATACTAGTATAAGTTTTACACAAGTTTGATGATAAACTAGAAATAAGATATTTAAAATTATTTAATCCTTTTTGAAAGAGTGGTTTTAAAGATTCTAGTTTATGAGAGAGAATATTATTTTCGTTTATTAATTTTTCGTTACGTTCTTTTGAAATTAAAAGTTCTTTTTCTAAATCCTTGAATTTTTCTTTAATACTATTATAATCAAATAATGTGTATAGTTTTCAAATGAAGAGCATGATTGAGATTCAAACACATTCTTTTTGGATTCTTCATTCACATTTGCGTTCAAGGTTTTATTTTCTAAACGTAATCTTTTATTAGCAATTTCTAATTTCTTCATTCTACGTTTAGCAATTTTTTGTATATGGAAATAAGATAAAGAATTAGACTTTCTTACAGCGAAAACAGAAGAGGCAAGATGTCAACATGATGTTCCTTTGTTGTCTTCTAGGCCTTCCTTCTTTATAGATGAATTTTCATCTTCTCTTGATGAATTGCTCTCTTTGGCTAAGTCAATTTCCATGATTCCATGGTTTTGCTACAAGAGAGATTTTCTTGAATAATGGTGGATGCTTGTATGTCCTTCTCTTCCAGTGTTTGTTCCATACCTTTAAGAGGAAGATCATAAGTTATCTCAAGAAAATTCCACATCTCATATGCAGTAGGAAAAGTATGAATGAGTTTGGAAATATTTTGATCTAACGCACAAAATAGACTATTCATAGATTTTGCATTTAAAACCATTTCGTTTTTATTTAATATGCAAGGTGGCGTTTTAATAGTGATATTCCAAACTTTTTCATCTAAAGCTTTAAGAAAATTTTCCATTAATATTTTCCATCCTTTAAAATTTCTTCCTTCAAATAAAGGTGGTGCTAGTGATTTTCCTTCTTCATAAAAATTGACCCCACCAGTAGAAGCGAGATCATGAGATGCCATTATTCCTGGTTGTTAGCCGATTTCGAATAACCTGCCTCTGATACCACTTGTTGGATCGGTAAGCGCCCTTAGAGGGGGGGTGAATAAGGGTTTTAAAAAAACTTTAGCTTTTATTTAGAAAAACGTTGGAATGGTGCAATATTAAAACAAGAAGTCAAGTAAAACCAAAAGAGAGACAAGCTTTATTAATATTAAATAAGTTTTACAAAACTTGATCTCTACGACGCTAGAGATTGGAGGCGAATTATAAATGCTCTTTTCGTTTTCTATCCCGACTCGCTTCCCCACGAACCGGTGGCCCTAGCCTTCTCCTCCCTGGATTCGGCCTCAAGCCGCTCTAGCCAATCATTCCCCGGATGTGGCCTCGAGCACCCCCTAGACCTAGCCTAGATCTAGTCGCCAACACGAGGCGAATTTCAGCCCTAAGTCCTACCCCAGACCTAGTCGCCAACACAAGGCGATTTCACTACTGTTTACAAAGAAAGATAAATAAAATAATAAAAACTCCCTTAAGATGAACTTCTGAAAGTGGAGGTGAAGATCCGCTGGAGAATCAGTGTTTGTCGAAGCAGACTTCGTTTAGATTCGGCGTGATGGAATCCTCCTTCAGAAGTTAGCAGAGCTTCGCTGGGACCTCAAATTTTGGCCAAGACAAGCCTCTGGAATTCTAGCACTCTCTCTCTGAGGTGTATGCAATAGGTGTCATGAAAACAAGAGGAGAGGGGGTCCTTTTATAGCTAAAGCGCTACCGCCGGCGCTACCGCTACCGCCGGCGCTATCCCTGATTAAGTAACATTTTGCGCGGCAGGATCTTCAATCCGCGACAAAATTTTGCTCTATGCCTCTTGTGCGCCATGCTACCGCCAGCGCTAGTAGCTACCGCCGGGCGCTATCCCTGATTATGTAACATTTTGCACGGTAGGATCTTCAATCCGCGGCAACATTTTGCTCTATGCCTCTTGTGTGCCATGCTACCGCCAGCGCTAGTAGCTACCGTCGGGCACTAGCTCCTTCTATATAAGCCGCCGGAATTGCGTTAATCATCGCTAGCGCCAGGCATTATCGCTACCGCCGGCGCTAGTGGCCATGTTGGAATTCTGGCCTCAATTTTGGGGACAACCATCCTTGAGTCATGTGGACTTTATTTTCCTGCACACTTAAACACACAAGATCAAATACACATAGGATTTGTTATTCTCAAACCTAGGAGATGCGGAAGACAATGTTCCAACACATAATACTTTAGGATTATCTCTTCATAAGGTGCCTTTGTTGGATCGGTCGGCGCCCTTAGAGGGGGGTGAATAAGGGTTTTCAAAAACTTTAGATTTTATTTAAAAAACTTTGGAATATTGCAATATTTAAAACAAGAAGTCAAGTAAAACAAAAAGACAGACAAGTTTTATTGATATTAAATAAGTTTTACAAAACTTGATCTCAATGGCGCTAGAGATCGGAGGCGAATAATAAAAGCTCTTTTCGTTTTCTATCCCGACTCGTTTCCCCACGAACCGGTGGCCCTAGCCTTCTCCTTCCCGGATTCGGCCTCAAGCCGCTCTAGCCAATCCTTCCCCGTATGTGGCCTCGAGCACCCCTAGACCTAGCCTAGATCTAGTCGCCAACACGAGGCGAATTTCAGCCCTAAGTCCTACCCCAGACCTAGTCGCCAACACGAGGTGATTTCACTACCGTTTACAAAGAAAGATAAATAAAATAATAAAATTTCCCTTAAGATGAACTTCTGAAGATGGAGGCGAAGATCCGCTGTAGAATCAGCATTTATCGAAGCGGACTTCGTCTGGATTCGGCGTGATGGAATTCTCCTTCAGAAATTGGCAGAGCTTCGCTGGGACCTCAAATTTCAGCCAAGACAAGCCTCTGGAATTCTAGCACTCTCTCTCTGTGGTGTATGCAATAGGTGTGTCGAAAACAAGAGCAGAGGGGGTCCTTTTATAGCCAAAGCGCTACCACCGGGGCTATCCCTGATTAAGTAACATTTTGCGCGGCAGGATCTTCAATCCATGGCAACATTTTGCTCTATGCCTCTTGTGCGCCATGCTACCGCCAGCGCTAGTAGCTACCGCCGGCGCTATCCCTGATTAAGTAACATTTTGTGTGGCAGGATCTTCAATCCGCGGCAACAATTTGCTCTATACCTCTTGTGCGCCATGCTACCGCCAGTGCTAGTAGCTACCGCCGGGAGCTAGCTCCTTCTAAAAACACTGCCGGAATCGCGCTAATCATCACTAGCGCTGGACGCTATCGCTACAGCCAGCGCTAGTGGCCATGTTGGAATTCTGGCCTCAATGTTGGGGACAACCATCCTTGAGTCATGTGGACTTTGATTTCCTGCACACTTAAACATACAAGATCAAATACACATAGGATTTGTTATTCTCAAACCTAGGAGATGCGGAAGACCATGTTCCAAAAAACTCCCCCTTTTGATAATAACAAATCCATTAATGATAAATCAAAGCATTAATAGATAAGCATGATGAAACTATACTTGTGTGTGTGTGAGAGTGATGACTTAGGATAATTCTTGATTTTAGCATTTAGAATTGCTCCCCCTAAATACATGCTCCCCCTAAGTGAATGCTCCCCTAATATGTAAGCTATCATCTTAATTTGTCATGTTGGGTTATTGATAGCGGGTTATATTTTTCATGTTAGTTCTCCCCCTTTGTTATTAGCAAAAGTGGGTAGGGAAACAAAGCACTAAAAAATGTGTAAATAGAAGAGAAGGCATGATCGAGCTTTTTAAGTAAATGATAAGGAGTTTTAGAATTGTTTTTCATTTAAATAGATCAGAGTTATAAGCATTACAAAATTTTCAGAGTTTTTAGCATAAAAAATTTTTATGTTTGAAGTAACCAATAAAAAGTGTTCCAAGTAAATCTATCACTTAATGAAAGATAGGAATTTTTAAGAATAAGTGATGATGCAAAGAATACAAGATATTAAGTAAGCATGAAAGCGCAAGGTAAAACACTTATATGGTTAAGATGCGGAAGACTTATAGCAATACAAAAAACATCAAATAGTAATGATAATCCAAAAAAAATATGAGTTAAAGTTCACAAAAGATGATGTTTTTGTAAATCACTTTTTAATTAGATTTCTAAATTTGATAATAACCAAGCATGAAATATTGTTTATCAAAAAGAGATTACCACAATGTTACTTTAATTCATAATTTCAAAAATATACAAAACATTGTAGAACACATGCTAGGTTATCTAGTGCATTTCATAAATAAAAAGTAATATAGAATTAGCATTAGGATCCAATGCTCATGAGAAGAAGTGTTATGGAAGATAATGATGTGCACATAAGTGTATTTTTGAGTAATGTAAACAAATGTTTAAATCAAAAATACAAGATATATGTAAAGTACGAGCACAATAAAACACAAATAAGATTACTTCCACACACTTTAATGCACAATAAAAAGTACAACTACCAAGGTGCTCTGCACACACAATGCTCATCAAGACTTATCAGGGTGCAAAGTAGTGCTTGGGGGATCGTATATTTAAATTTAATATTGAAACTAGTGATCCGGTGTACTTAAGAATAAGTGGTTTTTCTTATTTTTGAAAGAAGGATTTGATTTGCACAAGACACTTTACTATTCTTTCCAAGGTGCTCAACCTCACAATGCTTATTAAGACTTATCAGGAGGTTCAAGTAGTGCTTGGTGGAGTTATCTTTGTCATTTATTTTATAATTTTGTTGTGTACAAAGTTCTCCGAATACACTTGTTTTGCAAATCAATAGATTTTATGAAAAACATAACCACTTTTCTTAATTTTTAAGAGTGCAAAATAAGGAGTGTAGGTAAGATACTTGTGTAATTTTAATCCATTGTACTAATACAAAACATACACAAGCATACTTAGATTAAATACATATGTAGACATTGCCAAAAAAGGTGAGTGAATAAATATCATTATCAAACATAAAATATTTCTCATACTTAGAGGCATGCTAAGCTTGATCCTACACAACTTTTAAACTATAATTGATGCACATTTGAATAGATATATCAAAGCATGAAGAAAGACAATGTCCAAAGTAGTTTGAAAAGATAACTTGCAATATTGTAGAATTTCTAAATAATAGATTAAATCATGCTTGATTTTTCACAAAAATCATACAGTTTTTTTGATAGTTTTATATTTTTATATTTGATTTTAGCAAATAAAAGCCTATTTTTGTAATTTTTGCTTTTGTAATTTTTATATTTGATTTTTGCATAAAGATGAACTTTAAACAAAGGAAACAACACCAGCGAAAAAGAAAAACATATTTTTTTGTAATTTGGTTTTTGTAGTTTTGTATTTGGTTTTTCAAAAAATAAAGAAACACAGAAGTGCAAAACTAAGTAGAAAATATAGATTAATATATTTTAGAAATTTTTCAAAATTTTAAAATCACAGAAAAATGAACATGGACTCTAGCGCCTGCGGTAGCGCTAGCGCGGGAGACAGTGAACGATTTTTTAGGATTTTGGAAATTTTAATTTTGGATCTTGATTAAGTGTCCCAATAGTAGTTCCATGCTGAAGTTGCAGATTTTTAGGAGATGTTTTGGATGGTTAAAAATGAAGAAAATTGTATTTGTTGGCATATTTTAACTTGAAAGATCTAGGACACCTAATTCAAGTCGTAATAATCAAAATCTTGCATCGGGAAGGGGTTTAGTAAATATGTCAGCAAGTTGAGAGTCCGTCCCAATGAAGATTACTTTTACATTTTCTTTCTTAATGTGATCCCTAATGAAATGATGACGAGTCGATGTGTTTGGATCTAGAATGGTGTACGGGATTATATGTGAGCTCTATTGCACTTTTGTTGTCACATTTAAGATCTATGTTTTTGAGATGAAATCCAAAGTCCTCTAGTATTTCGCTCTCCATAACGCTTGTGCACAACAACTACCAAGTGCAATATATTCGGCCTCCGTGGAGAGAGTGCAACCAAAGATTGTTTTTTACTAGACCAGGCAACTAAAGAGGGTCCTAAAAAGTGACATGCACCGCTAGTGCTTTTTCTATCTAGTGAGCACCCGGCGTAGTCCGAATTGGAATAGCCGTGGAGTGTGAAAGAGTCATTATGTGGGTACCATAATACTAGTTTAGATGACCCTATTAGATAACGAAAAATACGTTTTACCACTTTTAAATGAGATTCTTTTGGATCAGCTTGAAAGCGAGCACATAAACATACGACAAACATTATATCTGGTCTAGATGCACTTAAATAATGAAGAGAACTTATCATTCCTCTATATAGCGTTTGATCAATAGAAATTCTAGATTCATCTTTTCCTAGTTTTAAAGAAGCACTCATAGGAGTAGAAGCTTGTTTAAGATTTTCAAATCCAAATCGTTTAAGCATATCGTGAACATATTTTGATTGACAAATAAAAATACCATCTGTTCTTTGTGAAATTTGAAAACCAAGAAAATATGATAGTTCTCCTACAAGACTCATTTCAAATTCATTTTTCATTATTAAGACTACTTCATTACACAACTCTTCATTAGTGGCTCCAAAAATGATGTCATCAATATATATTTGTAGAATAATTAATTCGTTATTTTTATGCTTAATGAAGAGTGCGTTGTCTGCACTTCCCATAACATAACCGTGCTCTAACAAAAATGATGTAAGACGATCATACCATGCATGGGGTGCTTGTTTTAAACCATAAAGCGCTTTTTCTAATTTGTAAACATGATTTGGAAATTTTTCATTTATGAAACGGGGGGGGGTTGTTCTACATAAACTTCTTCTTTAATAAACCCGTTGAAAAATGCACTTTTAACAACCATTTGAAATAATTTTATTCTTTTAAAACTCGCAAATGCCAAAAATATTTGTATAGATTCTAAGCGAGCTACGGGTGCAAAAGTTTCTTCAAAATCTACCCCCTCGATTTGTGAATAGCCTTGAGCAACTAAGCGTGCTTTATTTCTTACAATCCTAGATTCACCATCTAGCTTATTTTTAAAAATCCATTTTACGCCAATAATTGGATGATTAGATGGTCTTTCTACTAAATTCCAAACTTTATTTCTTTCAAATTGTCCTAACTCTTCATTCATTGCCAAAAAACAAAATTCGTCATTTAAAGCGGTGGAAACATTTTTAGGTTCAATTTCAGACACAAAGCAAATATTTGAAAATGTTTCATGAAGAGAGGACCGAGTTCTTACCCCAATAGAAGGTTCCCCAATGACTAGCTCCTTTGGATGATTTTTGGAGAAGTTTAGAATGCTTGGAGGTACATATTCATCTTCTCTGGACTTCTCCTCCTCTTCTTTGGACGGTTCTTCTTCGTCGTGCTCTAAGGATGGCAAAGGTTCATCATCGGTACCTGTAGGGAGCTTCTCTGTACATGGAACAAACTCATCAAATCTGACATTAATTGACTCTTCAACCTTACTTGATCTTTTATTAAATATTCTACATGCTTTACTAGTTGAAGAATAACCAAGAAATATTCCTTCATCGCATTTTTCGTCAAATTTTCCTAAAGAATCTTTTGTATTAATAGTGAAGCATAACATCCAAATACTTTAAAATACGCTACGTTAGGTTTCTTTTGATAGTAGAGTTCAAATGGTGTGAGAGTTAATGATGGGCGAAGCATAACTCTACTCATTACATAGCATGCAGTGCTTACGGCTTCTGCCCAAAAATACTTAGGTAATTTATATTCAGACAGCATTGTGCGTGCAAGTTCTTGTATTGTCCTATTTTTCCGTTCTACAACACCGTTTTGTTGAGGTGTGCGTGGAGCGGAGAACTCATGCTTAATACCTAACATGTCACAAAAAGATTTAAAATTTTCATTTTCAAATTCACCTCCATGATCTGAGCGAATGCATTTTATTTTTAAATCTAATTCATTTTGAATGCGAGTACATAATTTTGAAAATTTGCAAAACGCATCAGATTTGGAGGAGAGAAATAAAGTCCAACAATATCTTGAATAGTCATCAATTAGAACGTAAGTGTATAATCTACCACCAAGACTCGCAGTGTTAACGGGACCAAAGAGATCCATATGAATTAATTGCAGAGGTTTTGATGTAGAAATTTCGTTTTTGCTTTTAAAAGATGACTTAGTAAATTTGCCTTTTTGGCATGGAGAGCATAATGATGATAAATTTCCATTTAACTTAGGCAATCCTCTAATCAATTCTCTTTTTGCTAGTTTTAAGATGAGCTTTGTACTCGCGTGGCCTAAGCGTCTATGCCATAATTCTAATTCATCATTTTTTGTTATAAAACATTTTATAGAAGATTTAGAAAGATCATGAAATGAAACTATGTAAAAATTATGAATTCTAGGTGCAGTTAATAACACATCTTTTGTTTTAGGATTAACAATCTTGCAAAGGTTAGTGGAAGATTCAAAAAGTACGTCTAAACCTTTATCACACAGTTGACTTATAGATATTAGGTTATGTTTTAGTCCTTTCACATAAAGTACATTTGATATAAGAAAAGATGTGTTACCCACTGTACCAACTCCCATGATCCTTCCTTTACCGTTATCGCCAAACGTCACTATTCCTCCTTTCTTCTTTTCTAGGCTAAGGAATTTTGCTTTATTGCCCGTCATGTGTTTGGAGCAGCCTGAGTCCAAATACCACACGTCTTATGTTTCCTTAGCCTTCCTGCAAATCTAGAAAGAAGATGAGAGTAAAGATCCGGATACCCAAGAGGTACCACCCATAGAGAAAGTGGTTTTTTTAGGTACCCAGATTTGTTTTAAAGATCGTTGTTTTATATTCCTGCAAGAGCCAGACGTGTGTCCATGTTTAAGACAATTAGCACACGAAATAAAGGGGGTTGAGACCCTTTTCTGAGTTTCTATGTTGCCCTTGCTGGATGATGTTTGTACATTAGAAAAACCAGAAGAATTTTTAACATTAGAGCTACCGCCGGCGTTAGTAGCTAGCGTCGGGCGGTAGTGTTCACTTTTATATCCGAGTCCAAATATTCCAGACCCAAAGCATTGATTACCCAGAAGCATATCCAGGGATTTTTGACCAATCCCGAATTTGTTTATGGCTAAATTGAGATTTTGATTTTGTTTTTTAAGAGATGTATTTTCTTGAACAATCATAACACATTTATTTTCAAATCCTTTTTTGTTCTTTTCAATTTGTAATATAGAAGTTTTCAATTTTCTCTCTAAGTCTCCTTTTTCTTTTGCAATGATTTTGTTTTGTGGAAGGGCATTAGAGAGAGAAACTTCAAGTTCTTTTATCTTAAATAAAGAGTGCTCACATTCTTGACATGAAACTTTTCTTTTTTCAAGAGAGACTAATTTTTTTGTGAGCTTACGATTTTCTTTTATAATAGATTCATTTTCATGATTTAATAAAACAAATTTATCATAAAGTTCTTCAAAGGTAGGAGGAGATACCTCAGTGTCGCTAAGAACACTGGTGTCGTCATCGTCGCTTTTGGCCATTAAGCACAAGTTTGCTTCCTCCTCGCTACTTGACTCAGAACCGTTTGACTCTTCAGAGGAAGAGTCATCCCCAAGTAGCGGCCTTCAACACTTTCTTCCTCTCTTTTGCTTCTTTTGTTCTTTCCGCTCCTTTTGGTATTTTGGGCACTGGCTCCGAATGTGCCCAGTTTTTCTGCAGTGTTAGCATTCTGGAGGCGGCCTTTCTTCTTCGTCATCGCTTCCTTTTTCTCTCTTCGATGAAGAGGAGGATCCCTTTCGTCGAGTATCTTTTTGGAAGAATTTTCGGAATGTGTTCCTTCTCTCTGGATTTCTGATAAACTATCTTAAAATTCTTCACCATGAGTCCTTCTTCATCATCATCGTCCTCATCGATGCACTCCTTCTTTGATGTCAGCGCCAACGCCTTTTTCTTCGGCTCCTTGTTGTATTCGTCATGTTGAATTTGTACTTCTACCTCATGGGTTTTGAGATTCCCAATGAGATTCTCGATCTGGAGCGTTCTTAAGTTGTGCGACTCCGAGATGGCCGTCACCTTCGGATTGAACCTTGGAGGTAAGGAACGAAGAATTTTCCTCACCAAGTCCCCGTCGAAGTAGGTCTTTCCAAGCGCCTTGGATGCGTTGACGATCTTTGTGAAGCGAGTGTACATTGAGTTGATGTCCTCTTCTGTGTCCATCCTGAATTTCTCGTATTCAGATTCCAGTTGAAACAGCTTGGCATCTTTCACCTGCGATGTACCTTCATGAGTTACTTCTAATTGATTCCAAATATCATAAGCAGTAGTGCAAGCAGAAATTCTATTAAATTCAGTCCTATTTAGGGCACAATATAAGGCGTTCATTGCTTTTGCATTATTTTTACACCTTAGTTTGTCGCTATCGTCCCATTTATCTTTAGGTTTTAATAATGTTGCCTCTCCCACTACAGTTGTAGGAGGAGAGTATCTGACTTCTACCATATTCCAGACTTCTACATCCATCGTCATAAGAAAGCACATCATTTTATTTTTCCAATAGTTAAAATCTGACCCAGTAAAGAGAGGTGGTCGACTAATCCCTTGACCCTCCGAGAAAGCGAGATCATGAGACGCCATTATTCCCGGTAGTTAAGCCGATTGGAACAAAACCTAGCTCTGATACCACTTGTTGGATCGGTCGGCGCCCTTAGAGGGGGGGTGAATAAGGGTTTTCAAAAACTTTAGATTTTATTTAAAAATTTTTGGAATATTGCAATATTTACAACAAGAAGTCAAGTAAAACAAAAAGAGAGACAAGCTTTATTGATATTAAATAAGTTTTACAAAACTTGATCTCAATGGCGCTAGAGATCGGAGGCGAATAATAAAAGCTCTTTTCATTTTCTATCCCGACTCGCTTCCCCACGAACCGGTGGCCCTAGCCTTCTCCTTCCCAGATTCAGCCTCAAGCCGCTCTAGCCAACCCTTCCCCGGATGTGGACTCGAGCACCCCCTAGACCTAGCCTAGATCTAGTCGCCAACACGAGGCGAATTTCAGCCCTAAGTCCTACCTCAGACCTAGTCGCCAACACGAGGCGATTTCACTACCGTTTACAAAGAAAGATAAATAAAATAATAAAACTTCCCTTAAGATGAACTTCTGAAGATGGAGGCGAAGATCCGGTGTAGAATCAGCATTTGTCGAAGCAGACTTCGTCTGGATTCAGCGTGATGGAATTATCCTTCAGAAATTGGCAGAGCTTCGCTGGGACCTCAAATTTCGGCCAAGACAAGCCTCTGGAATTCTAGCACTCTCTCTCTCTGTGTGGTGTATGCAATAGGCGTGTCGAAAACAAGAAGAGAGGGGGTCCTTTTATAGCCAAAGCGCTACCGTCGGCGCTATCCCTGATTAAGTAACATTTTGCGTGGCAGGATCTTCAATTCGTGGCAACATTTTGCTTTATGCCTCTTGTGCGCCATGCTACCGCCAGCGCTAGTAGCTACCGCCGGCGCTATCCCTGATTAAGTAACATTTTGCGCGGCAGGATCTTCAATCCGCAGCAACAATTTGCTCTATGCCTCTTGTGCGCCATGCTACCGCCAGTGCTAGTAGCCACCGCCGGGCGCTAGCTACTTCTTAAAACATTGCCGGAATCGCGCTAATCATCGCTAGCGCCGGGCGCTATCGCTACCGCCGGCGCTAGTGGCCACGTTGGAATTTTGGCCTGAATTTTGGGGACAACCATCCTTAAGTCATGTGGACTTTGATTTCCTGCACACTTAAACACACAAGATCAAATACACATAGGATTTGTTATTCTCAAACCTAGGAGATGCGGAAGACCATGTTCCAACAGCCTTTAGAGAAGTTGTTCCAAAGTTAATAGGATGGCTCCATCCTTTGTTGTTTTTGTTAGAGTCAACATAAGTTGGTCTAGTAAAATGACAATATGAGGTGTCAAAGTCATATTGGTTCATCGGAAAAACTACATTCTTGAAGGAAGGTTGACTTTACGGAACCTTTCCCTTACCTTTGGCGGCTCTTCTCTTAGCAGCCTTACTCTTCTCGGCCTGATGACCAACACCACTACCCTTCTCAGCAAATGAGAATCCATCAATAAGCAAAAGGATAGTTTTTGTCTTGGAGAAGCTTTTTGCAAGCTTCCTTTTAACCACTAACTTTTCTTCTAGTTCATTAATAAACTTCTCTTTCAGATGTACTAGTTCAGTAGAGCATTTGAGTTCGTCTTTCAAGGATTGGACTTCATCTCTGAGAGGAGTCAAATCCTCAATTTCCTCCCTCAGATCAGATTCCACTGCCTTGAGATATTCAATCTCCAAGGGTTGTGATTTAACTACCTTGCGGCATTTGTCAAATCCTTTCAATAGTGCTCTATATTATACCAGTAGATCTGAATCTTCCTCAGAAGGGTAGACTTCATCAATAATGAATCTTGTCACAGAATCAGATAGAGGAGTGCTAGAAATTACCTTCACATCATAAGTGGTGTCGCATTTATCCTCATCTGAATGAGCCAAAAGCCCAAAATAGGCTTCTTCATCTGAACTTAACTCGTCTGAGTCGTTTTCGCTGAAAGTCTTCAACTTCTTTGTGATGAAACTCTTTTCTTCCTTCTTCATACCTTTGAAGGGTCTCTTCTCTTCCTTCTTAGATCATTCTTTATTCCACTATGGGCATTCAACAATCATATGTCCTGGCTTATTACAATAATACCAAATGACGTCAGAAGAATTATGTTTGTTTAGGTTAGATTTATACCTACGTTTATGTTGTAGTTTTTCTTATGATGATCATTATCACGACGTGATCTTCTGTAGTTAGAAGAGGAGGATTGATTTGTCCTTTGTCTCCTCTTATTAAGCATTCTCTTGAATTGCTTGGAGAGTAATGAGAACTCTCCATCTGACATTTCAGAGCTTGAGGGGCGAGCCTCTAAGTCATCATTCTCATCTGAGGTCTGTGTCATGATAGGTGACACATCTCTACCTTTTCTTGACCCTTTGGACTTCAGTGTTATAGACTTCTCTCACCTGGAAGCCTTGCTTCCCTCTTCTTCTGCTTTTCTTATGTTCAACTTAAGATCATGGAATAAAAGCTTCCCAAACAGAATATATGGCTCCATGGTGTCCAGTTTACCAAATTCTCTAATCGCAATTGCCTTTGTGCCACATTATTTCATCAGGGATCTCAAGAACTTGTCATTTAGTTCGCCATTGGAGAATTTACGACCATAGTTCCTTAGGTCGTTGACGATCTTGAAAAACTTCTCATAGCTATCAGCAATAGTATCCTTTGAATCTTGCTTGAAAGCCTCTTACTCCTGATTGAGCAGAGATCTTTGATCATCCCTCAATTCCTCAGTTCCTTCCATGAGAACAACCAGAGAATCCCACATCTCCTTGGCAGACTTGCAGTGAAATAGATTTTGCAACATTGAGTCATCAACTGCACTGGCAATTATGTTCTTTTCCTTCTTACCAAGGCGACGAGTGCGATCTCATCTTTGGTTAGATCCAACATTTTCTTTGGAACCAACACTTTTGGATCTATGGTTGATGGAGTTGTAGGAATATAAGGACCTTCTTCAACTATTTGAAATATTCTTGGATCAGCGACTTTCATGTAGAACTTTACTCTTTCCTTCCACATGGGGAAATTCTCTTTGGTGCACACCAGCAATTTCATCGAGGACATATTATTTCTTCTATCCATTCCAGACATGATGTTCTCTTAACAACTAGATAGAGATCTTATTCAAGGTGTTAGCCATTAATGAACAACCTACCTCTGATACTAATTGAAAGTATCTGTTGAAAATGTTGAAGTGGAAGTTTGTGAAGTTGGCGGTCTGGGGGGAGACCGCGCGGTCTAGTCTAACCGCTCGGTCTTGCGTTCTCCTCTAGCGGTCTGACCTCTTTGATCTAGCCGCGGGCTTCTCGGCGTGAACGCCGTTCTTCTGTCTAAGGGAGCCGAGGTGAGGTCGCGCGATCTGGTCGTGTGACCGCGTGGCAAGTTGGAGTAACCGCGCGGTCTAGTGATTGTGTTGGGTATTGTATCCACAATATCCCTGATTTGAAGAAGTCCCCTTCAAACTAAGACGAATTGTAATTGTATTTGATTATGAACTTTAGCTGTGATGTGACAGTTTATTCCACTCTAAGTACAAACCAATGTCAGGTTTCAATGAGTCGTCAAACACAGGCCTGTGCAATGTAATCCCTCATTGTATAGACCAAAGTGTTGGCTCATGTGAAATCTCTCTATTGGGATTTACTTCATTTACAAAGTGCTAGAGAAGAAGGACTGGAGTTGATGATGGAATCACTTGAGAAAGGAAAATAACTTAAGTAAAATTCGATTATATCATTTAGAACATATAATCGAATTCGACTATATGGTTTGAATGGATATAACCGAATTCGGCTAATCCCTGTCTGAAAGGCTTATTTTTCTAAGTAAGAGAATAGTCGAATTCGATTAATGTAATTCGGTGAATTTGTTTAGTCGAATCCTTAGAATTGCTGAATTCGACTATATGGTTTAACCGAATAAATTCGGTTAATGCCATTCGGTTAATCTATTTAGCCGAATCGGTCTGCAGGTATTTTTCCGGTTCAATTCGAAGACGTATTCTTTAGGGCATTCTCCATGTACAGTACACGTGGAGCTAGATCCCTAATTCGCGCTTATGACTGTTGGAAGAAGACTCTATAAATACCTAAGGACTATTTCCAAATAACCCTAATTGCTAATCGCGAATTGTGAAAAATCTCTCGCAAACTACGACTGACGGCCGACTATTCTTGCGCAAACATTTCGTCTCCGTCAAAGCCAGCGATTCGTGACTCGTCTTCAAAAGTTCAATCGTCAAGATCAAGATCTACTGATTAGCTCTCATCTAATATTGATTAAGTCGATTCAAGTTCTCAGATCTAGCTTCAAATCGTTTTCAAGATTTCTTCATTTTAAAAGAACTGAAGTTTATTGCTAAGAAGAAGAAATCTATCTCTCAAGATCTGAAGAAGAACTTCATCAGAAGTTTAAGAAGATTGTTTTTCAATTTACTATGTTGTTGTAAGAACCATATCTTAAATCTTGTAGGAAGCTTGCTTCCGAGTTATTGTGTAGATCCTTGTTTGAGGATCGAGTTGTAGGAGCTTGTGTGTTCCGAGTTTGTAGGAGAAGTTTGTTCTCCGAGTTGTTGTAGGAGTATTCTTGCTCCGAGCTTGTAGGAGTTGTGAACTCCGAGTAGTAGGATATTGATTGATCCGAGTTTGGTGAAGTAGCTGAATCTAGCCTTGGAGTGCTAGATAGGCGAGGCGGAAAAGTGGACTACCCACATCGGGGAACCACTATAAATTCTTTGTGTTGTGCTGTGTTTACTTTTATGTATTCTTTTACTTCCAATATTTTTATTCCGCAAAAAGACGCAGAATCTACCTATTCACCCCCCCTAGGTGATTTAGGTTGCGACTAGATACTTTCAATTGGTATCAGAGGTAGGTTGTTCGCAAAAGGCTAACACCTTGAACAAGTTCTCCTAATCTAGTCGCTTGATCTAGCATGTCTGGAATGGAAAGATCAAAGGATTCTGTCAAGTTGCCAGTTTGCACCAAAGAGAATTTCCCCGTGTGGAAGGAAAGAGTTAGATTCTACATGGAGGCCGCCGATCCAAGGATTTTTCAAATAGTGGAAGAAGGTCCACATGTTCCTACAAAGCCATCTTCAATAAATTCTACAATCATGATTCCGAAGAAAATGTTAGAACTTACAAAAGATGAGATCGCTCTTGTCGCTCTAGACAAGAAGGCAAAAAATATCATAGCCGGTGCAGTGGATGACTCGATGCTGCAAAATCTGATTCACTGCAAATCTGCCAAAGAGATGTGGGATTCTCTAGTTGTTCTGATGGAAGGTACTGAAGAAGTGAGGGATGACCGAAGATCGTTGCTGAACCAAGAATACGAAGCTTTCAAGCAAGATCCAAGAGACTCCATTTCTGAAACCTATGAGAAGTTCTTTAAGAACATAAATGGTCTTAGGAACTATGATCGTGAATTTTCTGTTGGCGAACTGAATGATAAGTTCTTGAGATCCCTGACGAAAGAATGGGATACCAAGGCCATTGTAATCAGAGAATTCGGCAAGTTGACCACTATGGAGCCGCAAATCTTATTCGGAAAACTTTTGTCACATGAGCTCAAGCTCAGCATCAGGAAAGCTGAGGAAGAAGGCAACAGGACTTCCGGGAAGGAAAGATCCATGGAACTGAAAGCTGAAGGATCAAAGAAAAGTAAAGTCAAGACATCCATAAGAACTCCGTTATTAGAAGAAGATGATGAGTCTGCAAGCTGCTCGTCAAATTCTGACTTGTCTGACGGAGAATTCTCACTTCTCTCCAAGCTGTTCAAAAGACTTCTGAATAAAAGAAAGCAGAAGAGGGGTCAATCTTCTTCTTCAGATCACAGAAGAAAATGACGTGATGGTGATCATCACAAGAAGGACTACAATAATGACAGGTATAAATCTAGACCGAACAAACATGATTCTGCTGACATTATTTGCTATTGTTGCAATAAGCCAGGACACGTAATTGTCGAGTGTCCATATAAGAAGAAGGAAGGATCAAAGAAGGAAGAAAAGAGATACTTTAAAGGAAAGAAGAAGGAAAAGAGCTTCCTCGCTAAAAAAGGTCAAGACTCTGAGCGATAGCGACACTGATGCGTCAAGCTCAGAAGAAGAAGCCTACTTTGGGCTTATGGCACAATCAAATGAAGAAGCAGGCGACTCCTCGTATAAGGGGAAGGTAAACTCTCATACTCCTCTTTCTGCTTCTGAATGTGAGACTGCACCTGTTGCAAATTACGGCTACTCATCAGAGGAGGATTCAGATTTAATGACTCAGTACAAAGCCCTTGTGAAGGGATTTGACAAATGCCGCAAGGTTGTCAGATCCAAGTCAAAAGAAATTGAATCTCTCAAGACGGTGGAATTAGCTTTGAGGGAGGAAATTGAACAATTAACTCCTCTCAAAGATGAAATCCAACTCCTGAAAGACAAACTGAAAAGCTCCACTGAGTTGTTGAATCTTAAGGAGAAAACTATAAATGAACTAGAAGATAAGTTGAAGGTAGAAAGAAAGCTCGTAGAAAGCTTCTCGAAGCCTAAGACTATTCGTCCACTCATTGATAGGTTTTCTGCTCCTGCGAAGGGTAGTGGCATTGGTCATGAGGCTGAAACTAGTAAGGCTGCTGAGAAAAGAGCCATGAAAGGAAAAGGAACTGGAAAATCAAAGTCAACCTTCATTCAGGAATGTAGTTTTTCCGACAAACCCATTCGACTTTGACTCATCCTATGGTCACTTTGCTAGACCAACACATGTTGAATCTAGCAACAGATATCAAGGATGGACCAGACCCCAGAACTTTGATGTGTCTCCATTCAAAGCTCCTCATGAAGAAGTAATCGTCAAGGATCACGTTCCATTTGTTCACGGATCAGCTGCTAAGAAGGCCCCAAAGATCAAAACGATTGCACCCAAATCTATTGAGAAGAAGTTGGAGCCATGTGTGTGTTGTCACCATGAGGCCCCCACTTCTAAGAAAGCGTCTTATAAGAAAGCATCTTATAAGAAAGCCACTCCTGTTGCACCTCCCGTTCAAAAAGTAAAACAGGAGACAAAGAGAAGGTACAATCGGTTCGATTGTTGGTGTTGTGGCAAGGTTGGTCACTTTGCCATAGATTGTTGGTTTAATCCAAGAAATGTCCTGACTCCACGAATTAACAATGCAAGAATGACCCCTCGCAATGTTAACATTCCAAGTGGCGGTCATCTAACAAGAAGACAAGGACCCAAATCGATTTGGGTTCCTAAGGGCAATTGATTATTGATTGCAGGTATGTCCAAAGGCCAACTCAAATCCCATATGGTACTTGGATAGTGGATGTTCACGGCATATGACCGGAACAAGAAGCCTATTACAAGATTTCACCCCTGTGTAAGATGGTTCAAAGGTTATTTTTGGAGGATCTGATCGGGGTATCACAAAAGGCTACGGTATGATTACTAATGGTATAGTCTTTTTCACAAACGTGGCTTATGTTAAAGGATTACAACATAATCTCATTAGCATAAGTCAACTATGTGACAAAGGCTATATGGTAGAATTCTACAAGGACAAGTGCTTGATAAAGTCATCTGATACGTCAGAAACTATTTTAACAGGCACTCGGAGTAGAAATATTTTCTGCTTAAATTTCCTTTGTTTAGACTCTTCTACACCAGTGTGTCTTTTAGCAAAAGATAGTGCATCTCTTTGTGACTAGTGGCACAAGAGACTAGCACATATTAATTTCAAAACTATAAGTATGTTATTTTCTCACAATTTAGTTCGTGATGATCCAGATGTTAAGTGCATTTAAGAGAGACCGTGCATGCATGCCAAATGGGTAAGCAGACTCGGGCTACCTTTAAAAGCATTATTGGCAAAGATTCTACCAGATGCTTATATCTGCTCCATATGGACTTGTTTGGTCCCATGTCAATCCGAAGTTTAGGAGGTAAGTCTTATACGTTGGTTATTATTGATGACTACTCACGTTTTGCTTGGGTATTCTTTCTGAAACACAAGTCAGACACCTTTGCTTCTTTCACCACATTCGTCAAGCAAATCCAGAATGAGTTGGAATGTTCTGTGGTCAAAATCAGAAGTGATCATGGTACAGAATTCAAGTCTGGAGCTATGACCGAATTTTGTGAAAGCCTAGGTATCTTTCATGAGTTTTCCTCTCCCCGTACTCCACAGCAAAATGGAGTAGCTGAGAGAAAGAATAGAACACTCATAGAGGCTTGCAGAACAATGTTGAGTGACTCTTCACTACCAGAATACTTCTGGGCTGAAGGCATCAACACTGCTTGCCACGTGCAAAACAGAGCACTGATCAACAAGAATCATCATAAGACTCCTTATGAACTTCTGAAGGGCAAGAAACCAACCCTGTCTTATTTTAGAATTTTTGGTAGTAAATGCTTCGTACTTAATAACGGGAAATATTACAAAACTAAATTTAGTGAAAAATGTTTTGAAGGTATTTTTATAGGTTATAGTAGCCATAGTAAGGCATATAGGATTTTCAACAAGAAAACCCTAGTTGTAGAAGAAACTTTTAATGTTATATTTGACGAGACGAGTATGCTTCATAGTAGCTCTTCTAGTGTCTTTGTTGAAGATGCAGATGCAAGGTTCAAGGAACTAAACTTAGAAGAAGTTGTAAAGGAAGACGTTCCAAAGTCTATTGAAGTAAATATTCCGTCTACATGTGAGGAAGATGAACTTCAAGAAGATGAAGATGTACCTGAAGTGCAAGAACCTCATGGTCATCTAAATGTTGGAATGATCAGACATTTAAGGGACCATCCTGCTGAGCAAATCATTGGAGATACCCATGTCGGTGAAAGAACTAGAAGAGGTACAGCTAATGAAGTTTTGCATTTAAGCTTTCTATCACAGGTTGAACCAAAGAAATTCGATGAAGCAAAGAACGATGCTTCATGGATCATCGCAATGCAAGAGGAACTCAATCAGTTTAAGAGATGCAAAGTGTGGAAGCTTGTACCCAGACCCAAAGGACAGAATGTCATCGGAACAAAATGGGTATTCAGAAACAAGCTGGACGAAGATGGTGTAATCATCAAGAAGAAGGCCAGACTTGTTGCTCAAGGGTACAGACAAGAAGAAGGGATCGACTTCGATCAAACATTTGCTCTCGTGGCAAGGCTCGAAGCGATTCGGTTATTTCTAGCGTATGCTGCTCCCAAAGGATTTAAGGTCTATCAAATGGACGTGAAATCAGCCTTCCTTAATGCTGATATAAAGGAAGAAGTATACGTAGAACAACCCCCAAGTTTTGTCGACTCCTCTTTTTCTGATTATGTTTACTTCTTACGAAAAGCTTTATATGGTCTCAAGCAAGCTCCACGTGCTTGGTATGAGACGCTGACTAGCTTCCTTCTTGAGAACAAATTCACAAGAGGAAAGATAGACAAGACATTATTTCTTAGGGAAGTAAAAGGCAAGATTTTGCTAGTGCAAATCTATGTCGACGACATCATCTTTGGATCTACTGATGATAACCTCTGCAAAGAGTTCTCTAACTTGATGCAAGGGAAATTTGAAATGAGCAGTATGGGAGAGCTGAAGTATTTCTTAGGACTTCAGGTAAAGCAATTAGAGGATGGAATTTTCTTCTCTCAGGCTAATCTAAATCCTTTAACCGAATTCGGCGAATTCTATTAATCGAATTCGACTAATCCCAATAGTCGAATGACTAATCTTCCGGAATTCAAATTTCATTCTTATCATTTACTGGAATTTGAAGAGACACGATTCAAAATATCAGGTACGCGTTCTCTCTCCTAATTTCCAACTCTATATAAATGATTCTTAAAAGAGAAATCCGAACGCATCGCACTCCCGAATTCGTCCGTCGCTTCACTTCCGACTCCGATATTCGTTCGTGCGATTCCTCTGCCGATTCATCTCCCTCGATCGATTCTTCTCCAAAATCCGTTCGCAATGTCTAAGAAGCAGTCGAGCAAGTTGCTCTCCGGCAGTGAGCTCGTAAGAACTGGGTTCGACAGTTCGATGGATGAATTCTGAAATGTCGTTTTGGCGCTGGAAGTTGCAGGATTAGGTTTTGTTCTAGAGCATCCTTGCAAGGTTCTTGAGAAGGAAGTGTTGAAGTTCTTCAAGCATGCAGAGCTCAGGAAGCAAGGGTCAGTAATCAAGAGCAAAATCGGTGATCTCTCAGTCAAGGTTTCTCCCTCCAGATTGACTAGGCTTCTCAAACTTCCAGTGGTAACCGAATCAGATGTTCTCTCTTCCAAGGACTTCAAGAAGGCATTGTCATTTTGTGGATTGCCTAAAGGAACTAAATCCATCTATAGGAAGCACATGAATGAGGAAGGGAAACTGCTCTCAGATATTTTGGGAAAAGTTCTTATGTGTAAGGTTGGCTCTCATGATTACATTTCAAATGATATGTTCAAATTGCTCGGTTCAGTAATCTGCAGGACAAGGGTTGATTGGGGCAGCGTGTTGTTTGACAGAATTTCAGCTAGTCTGAACACTCCTAACTTTGGAAGAATCCTCTCTTTATATCTCAATCGCTTAGACAAAGTCAGATTCAGCATGAAGACAGGAACCCCTCTCCACCATTTCAAAAGAATAGATTCCTCCATTTTTGAAAGATGGTCCAGGAAAGTTGGTGAGACCAAGGTGCTGACTCCCGTTGTTTCAAAAGCTAAAAAGATCCTTTGTGATGAGTCTGAAAGGAGCTTCGACAGTAACTCTCCAGTCTCCTCTCCTGACAAAAGAAAGTGAAAAAGAACGTGAACCCTCCAAGGGGGAGTGTTCTAAGCTACCAGAATCAGGCAAACGAGACTCTCCTGTAGTTTCTCCAGCTCCATCTCTAAAGATTCCTACTCCTCACAGCTCTCCTTCCAAGGCAGATGATAATGCTGGTAGAAATGATGATAGTGATGGTAATGATGAAGGGGGAGATGACCCTGATGCTGGTACGGTGAAGATATATAAGTCAGCTAAAGGCAAAGATTCTCTTCCAGAAGATGATATCCCTACTCAGATTGAGGGGGAGAATGTCCACTCTGATCATTCTCATTCTGCAGCAGACAAGCAAGATAAGACAGAGCTAACTCCGCCTCCTGAAAATATTACAATCATTAATGGAGATGAACATGAAGCAGGGCCTTCTGCCTCTACATCCAGGATGAAAGAGAAATCAGTGCAACACCCCAAAATTCACAAAATTCAGATCATTGTTGAAGATAAGAGAAATGAAGGCTCCACCCCTCCTCCAGTTAGAAATGATGACACCCTCGATGCTCTTCAATTTATTCACTATATGAATGATGTAGATTCAAGTGATTTTCTGGTCGCTGAGGATGATTTTGGAATATCTTCTCGATTCCAAGTTCAACCTCCCTCTGCTGAAGACACCATGATGATCAATTTGGAAGAATTGCTTGTAAAGCAGAAAAGATTCTTTGAATTTGCTCTCCATCTGGCTTTTGACAAGACCAGAGCCATAGAGAAGGGAATGGGAAATCATTTACATTCAGTAGCTCACAGTTTAGACAAGGTCAAAGAAAAGCAAGATGAATATTTCTCGATGGGTGCCTCCACCCTAAAGCATGTAGTGGATGCATTACACTCGATTTGTGATAATACTACAAAACTTTCTGAAAATCAGCAATATATTTTTGAGGATGCAGTGAGGGGAAGATCGACCACTCAGAACTCTCTCCAAAGTGTAAAGCATGAAATTATCCAAACCCTGACTGAAGAAGTCAGAAAGGGGGAGGAAAGATTGCATGAAAGGATTCAAACGCAAATTTTTGATTTGAATAGAGAGATAGAAGGAAGGATTCAAGAGTCATATATGAATGTTCAATCCCAGCTTTCAGAAATTTCAAGAGGCTTTGATGTCAGGTTTCAAGATTTATATGGTTATCTGCATCAAAATCAAATGTGGTTGCACAATGAATTGTCAAGAGGCTATGCCCATGGTTTCCACGGGCCAGGCCAATCTTCTGCGCAGCCAGCATTTTCGTCTGAAGAATTCTATCCGGACATTCAATTTGCTGCTCCTCAGGGTGACTATGAACCTCCTGAAGGATACATTTGGTCTGATGATGAGAATGAGACATCCAGAAAAAGGGTAAGATCTGAAAATACTGAAGTAGGTGGAACTGGTTTCATGAGAGATGCCTTTAGAGCTGCAAATCCAAGGCAGGATGTTCAGAGGGCTGAAGGTCCGAGAAATGATAGTTCTGGAGCCTCTCAACCTAGAAGATTTGATGGTGAAGGATGGAGCCCTGAATCTAGAAATATCATTCTTGATCATTTCAGGCTAATTAGCTATTCAAATGAACTACAAGAAAAGTATTACGACAGATAAGAAATTAACAAGTGGCAGATCTCCATGATAAAAAGAAGAATTCACTCCAGAAATCATAAAGAAGACTTAAATCCTCCTCCACGTCCTCCGAAGTATTTTTCGAAGCCAAAAGCTTACTTTGACAGACAATTGAAGAAGATTCAAAAGGGAAAGACGAAAGAGAAATGATGGATGCTTGATCGCTAGACTCTATTTCTCTTTTAAGAACATTTATATATTGTTGTCTAATTAATTTTTGGTGGACTTAAGTTTTTGCTTATGATGTTTTTATATATCCACATAGCTCAGCTCTTTATTTGCTTACATTTATTATTCCCTATGCAATTCACCATAGTAGATAGGGTTCTGACTTCTTCAAATAGGGGGAGATTGTTGGGTATTGTATCCACAATAGCCTGATTTGAAGAAGTCCCCTTCAAACTAAAACGAATTGTAATTGTATTTGATTATGCACTTTAGCTGTGATGTGACAGGTTATTCCACTCTAAGTACAAACCAATGTCAGGTTTCAATGAGTCATCAAACACAGGCTTGTGCAATGAATCCCTCATTGTATAGACCAAAGTGTTGGCTCATGTGAAATCTCTCTATTGAGATGTACTTCATTTACAAAGTGCTAGAGAAGAAGGACTGGAGCTGATGATGGAATCACTTGAGAAAGGAAAATAACTTAAGTAAAATTCGATTATATCATTTAGAACAAATAATCGAATTCGACTATATGGTTTGAATGGATATAACCGGATTCGGCTAATCCCTGTCCGAAAGGCTTATTTTTCTAAGTAAAAGAAAAGTCGAATTCGATTAATGTAATTCGGTGAATTTGTTTAGTCGAATCCTTAGAATTGTCGAATTCGACTATATGGTTTAACCGAATAAATTTGGTTAATGCCATTCGGTTAATCTATTTAGCCGAATCGGTCTGCAGGTATTTTCCGGTTCAATTCGAAGACGTATTCTTTAGGGCATTCTCCATGTACAGTACACGTGGAGCTAGATCCCTAATTCGCGCTTATGACCATTGGAAGAAGACTCTATAAATACCTAAGGACTATTTCCAAATAACCCTAATTGCTAATCGCGAATTGTGAAAAATCTCTCGCAAACTATGACTGACGGCCGACTATTCTTGCGCAAACATTTCGTCTCCGTCAAAGCCAGCGATTCGTGACTCGTCTTCAAAAGTTCAATCGTCAAGATCAAGATCTACTGATTTGCTCTTATCTACTATTGATCAAGTCGATACAAGTTCTCAGATCTAGCTTCAAATCGTTTTCAAGATTTCTCCATTCTTTATTTTAAAAGAACTGAAGTTTATTGCTAAGAAGAAGAAATCTATCTCTCAAGATCTGAAGAAAAACTTCATCATAAGTTTAAGAAGATTGTTTTTCAATTTACTGTGTTGTTGTAAGAACCATATCTTAAATCTTGTAGGAAGCTTGCTTCCGAGTTATTGTGTAGATCCTTGTTTGAGGATCGAGTTGTAGGAGCTTGTGTGTTCCGAGTTTGTAGGAGAAGTTTGTTCTCCGAGTTGTTGTAGGAGTATTCTTGCTCCGAGCTTGTAGGAGTTGTGAACTCCGAGTAGTAGGATATTGATTGATCCGAGTTTGGTGAAGTAGCTGAATCTATCCTTGTAGTGCTAGATAGGCGAGGCGGGAAAGTGGACTACCCACATCGGGGAACCACTATAAATCCTCTGTGTTGTGCTGTGTTTACTTTTCTGAGTGCTTTTACTTCCAATATTTTTATTCCGCAAAAAGACGCAGAATCTACCTATTCACACCCCCCCCCCCCCCCCTCTAGGTGATTTAGGTTGCGACTAGATACTTTCAGATTGTGACCGGGTGGTGCGGGCAGCCCGGTCTGGTGGCTGTCTGGTTTCTTTGTGGTGCGCGCGGACTAAGGTCTTCTTAGTCGCGCGGTCTATGGGTTGTGTTCGCATGGCTGGTCCTTCTGCGATCAGCTTGCATATGCGGTCACAGATGGTGGATCGACTTGGTGGGCTGTTGCCCTAGTCAGTCTGGTGTGTTCGCGGTCTCTAGAGTAGGTCGGGTGGCGAACACAGGTGGTGAGCATCATGACTGGGCGAGTTGTCATGATCGTGCGGCTTATGTTAAAGTCGGTGAGCTCACTAAGCAGGAGGATCTTTTGCTGATCGCGCGGGTTGACCGTTCTGGTCGTGCGGTCAAGGGTGGTGACTCTATCTCATAGGGCGGTGACTGGATCAGGTCGCCCGCCTATTAATAGGAGTCACTGTAGCAGCAAATATATTGCACCAAGTGTAAGGTGAGCTCGCGACCTGTTCTTGCGGTCTCTTGTTTGTGATCGGCCGGTTAGCTGATCGAACTTATTTTGTGCAGCTTCTACGGATTGTGCGGGTAGAAGCGGTCACCTCCTCTTCTGAAGGTGTTCGGGCGGTCTCGCGGCTTGCAGTGCGGGTTGCTGGAGTTCGGGAGGATCAGTATAGTTTGGTAGTTCGCGTGGATCTCAGTTGGTGTTATTCAAGTCGCAGGCAGGCAGTTCGGGTGATCTGGTTTTCTAGCCGGGCGGACTGTCAGGTCGAGCGGTTAGGCGGTCTCGAGGTGTCAGACCGCTGGTTTTCCTTTTCAGCTGTTTTCTCTTCTATTTTTTGTGTACTGGCGAAATCTCGTCATGTATACCTCGCCCTATAATGAAGAATTTTGCTTATCAATAAATATTGTGTTTGCTTCATGTGCTTCTGGTTGTTTGGCTTGAACTTTTAGTTATTCTATTCCTGCTCACTCCTAGATCTACGGAAAATTTCACATGGTATCAGAGCTAGGTTGGAGTGGATAGAGCAGTGAATAACTAAAAGTTGACATCGCCTTTGTGAAGAAGGAACCAGTGGTAGAGCCATGGAAGTAAGGGGTCTTGGAATTGAGATGCTTACATCGACTAACTTTAAGAAGTGGAAGTCGTGTATGCAAAGTTATCTTCTGGGTGAGGACCTTTGGGAGGTGGTTGGAGGAGAGAGCACAGAGGAAGTTATCTTGATTGGGGATAACGGTCATGAGGTGAGGAACTGGAGGCGATCAATGCCAAAGCAGAGTTCGCCCTGAAGCGGGCAATATCACCTGACCTGTTTGATCACATCTTGGGGTGTGGATCAGCTGCAGAAATCTGGAGAGCCCTGGATGGGCTGTTTAACAAAAATAATGTGGTAAGACTTCAATTCCTGGAGAATGAGCTGGCCAGATCGGCTCAAGGTGACCTTTCTATCTCTACGTTCTTATTGAAGATGAAGAACTTGTGCGCCGAGATTTCAGGGCTGGATCCTGATGAGCCAATTTCTGAGGCAAAGCTGAAGAGGCACATCATCCGTGGCTTGCAGAAGGAATATGTTGCCTTTGTGACGTCGTTGTAGGGTTGGGAAAATCAGCTGTCTCTGCTGGAGTTTGAAAATCTGCTTGCTTCGCAGGAGAGTCTGGCGAGGCAGATGGCGGGGTGTCAGTGTCTGGGGGAGATTGCGAAGTTCTCTTCACGGGAAAGAAGAAGAAGTGGGATAAGAAGAAGACCGCTGGAGGAGGCTATGGGCCTTCAACTTCTGGACAGCAGGAGAGGGGCTATGATCCTATGGCTGAAGGGAATAAGAAGGGAGAAGGTCCCAAGTGCTTCAGGTGAGGAAAGGTTGGTCACATCAGGAAGGATTTCCAGGTGAATCTTTAGTCGGGGCAAGCTGCTGCAGGTAAGGAGGAAGCTGAGGCCAAACAAACTGATGGAGGATGGGGAGGAGCCTTTTCGGCTTCTGTTTGAGCTGCGGTTCCTATCAACTATTAGGAGGCTTGGATCATGGACTCGGGGTGTGGTCATCACCTCACCGGGGACGAGTCGAAGCTTACTTCAGCGCAGCCTTATTCAGGTAATGTTGCCATTATTACTGCTGATAATACTGTGCATGCTATTGAGAAGGTGGGGGTTGTTTCTTTGGGCAGTGATAGGGGGTCGCTTACGTTGAAGAGTGTCTATCATGTGCCTGGAATGAGGAAAGACCTCTTCTCTGTGACAAACGCTGTAGATGTTGGGTATCACGTTCTATTTGGCCCAACAGAAGTGAGGTTTCTTCGGAATGTTGAAGCAGTGAAGGCGGAGGTCGTTCATGTCGGGAGGAGAGCAAAAGACTTGTTCATTTTATCGACAAGTTCTTATGTTGACAAGATGAGGACGAATGATAGTGCTGTGATATGGCACGAGAGGTTGGGGCATGTAGGGATGGATAAGCTGAAGGCGATGGCGGTAAGAGGTCTGGTCAAGGGCTTGCCTAGTCTATCTTCCTACGGAGACGGTTATGTTTGCGCGGGATGTCAGTTCGGCTAGTCTCATCGACTACCATTTGACAAGTCGCAGACAAGGTGTAGTGTGCCATTGGAGTGCATCCACGGTGACTTGATGGGACCAACTGCTACCCCAAGCCTCGGAGGCAGCAGATATATGCTGGTGTTGATCGATGATTACACCAGATAT
The DNA here is from genome assembly GCA_033032865.1 of Dactylorhiza incarnata. Classification (NCBI taxonomy): domain Eukaryota; kingdom Viridiplantae; phylum Streptophyta; class Magnoliopsida; order Asparagales; family Orchidaceae; genus Dactylorhiza; species Dactylorhiza incarnata. The sequence goes on from JAWHQI010000015.1 coordinate 14,572,482, forward strand.
GTCTGGGTATATTTCTTGAAGGAGAAGGCGGAGACGTTTGCCAAGTTTGTGGAGTTCAAGAAGCTCGTGGAGGGTCGGCTTGGTCTGCGGGTGAAGAAGCTGAGGACTAACAACGGAGGGGAGTTCACCTCTGGTGAGTTCTCTACTTTTTGCAGGAAGGCGGGCATCCATAGGGAGCTTACTTGTGGACATACTCCACAACAAAACGGAGTTGCAGAGCGGAAGATCCATCATCTAACGGAGACCTGCAAGTGTTGGCTGCATGCCAAGAGTATCCCAAAGTCCTTCTAGGCGGAGGGAATGTATCGTGCTGCCTACATCATCAATAGGATGCCTCTCGGTCCCATCAATATGAAGACCCCGCATGTATTGATTTTCAAGGAAAAGCCAAGCGTGGCACACCTTCGGGTGTTTGGTTCCACCTGCTATGTGCACGTTCCAGATGCGCTTCAGATGAAGCTAGATGCGAAATCAAGGAAGCTAGTCTTCGTGGGTTATGATGATCGAAAGAAGGGCTGGAAGTGCATGGACCCGGAGACGCGGAGATTCGTTGTATCTCGTGACGTCGTGTTCGACAAAGTGACGTCTTACAAGGGAAGTTCTGGTGTTGAGCTACCAGAAAGCGGGGTGGAGGAGCTGGAGAATGTTGTGGAAAATCTTCAGGTGGAGCTACCTGTGTCACCAGGTGGTCCATCAATTTCTAGTTCTGAGACGAAGGCTTCTGGTTCAGGAAGTAGGGGGAGCGATGCTCCTAGTACGTCTAGAAGGGGAGCTTAGGAAGAAGCAGCTGAGGATACTGCGAGTCAGGGGAAGGCGTTGCGGAGATTTAAGCAAACTATCATAGCCCCTGATCGCTATACAGGAGGAAACATGGTGAGCTTTGTCTCATGTTTATTTGCTGGTCCCTTGGATGAGAGGGAGCCGTCGAGCTTTGAAAAGGCCAAAGGCGTGGAACAGTGGGATTCAGCTATGCAGAAAGAGATGAGTACTCTTGAGAAGAATGAGACTTGGTCTTTGGTGCCCAAGCCCAAGGGCATCACTCCTGTAACATGCAAATGGGTCAACAAGCTCAAGAAGAAGGCTGACGGCAGTATCGAGCGATACAAGGCTTGCCTTGTGGCTTGGGGGTTCTCGCAGCAATACGGTGAAGACTATGAAGAGACATTCAGTCCGGTGGCAAAATTGACTTCAGTTCGAGTTGTGATTTCCTTGGCGGCATGTTGGGGGTGGAAGGTTTGGCAGTTCGACATAAAGAATGCTTTCTTGTACGACGTGATTGACAAAGACATCTTCATGGTCCAGCCGCCAGGATTCGTATCTGAAGATTTTCCAGAGCATGTCTGCAAGTTGAAGAAGGCCCTATATGGGTTGAAGCAAGCGTCGAGGGCGTGGTATGGAAAGATAGCAGAGTATCTCTTATTCTGCGGGTTTGGTGCTTCAGACTCAGACTCAAGCTTATTCGTCAAGAAGAGCAGGGAGCTTCAAGTCATCGTGCTGCTTTACGTCGACGATATGATCGTGACGGGGAATTCAAAGGAGGAGGTAGCAAGGCTTTGGGCTGAGCTATCTATCAGGTTCGAGATGAAGGATCTGGGTGAGCTTTACCATTTCCTTGGACTCGAGGTGTAGAGAAAGGAGAGTGGAGTGCTGGTGTCCCAGGCTGGATATGCGGAGCGAATCGTAGAGCGATTCGGCATGAAGGAAGGGAAGTGTATTTCCACACCTCTGGAGAAGGCCATGAAACTTCGCAAGGATGAGAGGAGGATTCTGGATGATCTGTTGGTGTTCTGGGCTCTGGTTGGGAGCTTGATCGATCTGACGATTACCAAGCCGGATATTGCGTATGCAGTTGGCAGGGTGAGTCGGTATATGGCGGAACCACGGTCGCATCATCTTCTAGCGGCCAAGAACATATTGAAGTATGTCAAGGCGACTTCGGATATGGGTCTCCTTTACATGAGGGATGTGGGCTTCGAGGTGCATGGATACATGGATGCTGATTACGGGGGAGATTCGGATGATCGGAAGTCGACGTCTGGATACGTCTTCATGGCGGGCCCCACTGCTATATCATGGTGCAGCAAGAAGCAGGATTTCGTGTCTATCTCAACCACGGAAGCGGAATACAAGGCTTCGGCCTTGGTAGCTCAAGAAGCCATCTGGCTTAGGAGGTTGGTTGGAGACGTCCATAAGGAGGTTCGGGGTCCGACTTTTCTCCGCGGCGACAACGAGAGTGCTCTCAAACTGGTTACTAATCCAGTTTGTCACGCGAGGACCAAGCATATCGAGATTGAGCATCATTTCATTCGTGAGAAGGTGATGGAGGGATCTCTTTCGGTCGAGCATGTTCGAAGTCAGGACAACATTGTTGACATCTTCAAAAAGGCACTGGAAAAGGGGTCGTTATTCGGCGAAGAGGTTTACTTGGGTTGTTTTCAACTTCCCACTTCAAGGGGGAGTGTTGAAAATGTTGAAGTGGATGTTTGTGAAGTTGGCAGTCTGGGGAGGAGACCGTGCGGTCTGGTCTAACCGCTCGGTCTTGCGGTCTCCTCTGGCGGTCTGACCTCTTTGGTCTAGCCGCGGGCTTCTCGGCGTGACCGCCGTTCTTCTGTCCAAGGGAGCCGAGGTGAGGTCGCGCGGTCTGGTCGTGTGACCGCGTGGCGAGCTGGAGTAATCGCGCGGTCTGGTGCTTGTGACCGCGTGGTGCAGGCAGCCCGGTCTAGTGGCTGTCTGGTTTCTTTGTGGTGCGCACGAACTAAGGTCTTCTTAGTCGCGCGGTCTCCAGGTTGTGTTCGCATTGCTGGTCCTTCGGCGATCAGCTGGCATATGCGGTCACAGATGGTTGATCGACTTGGTGGGTTGTTGCCCTAGTCGGTCTTGTGTGTTCGCTGTCTTTGGAGGAGGTCGGGTGGCGAACACAGGTGGTGAGCATCATGACCGGGCAAGTTGTCATGATCGCGCAGCTTATGTTGAAGTCGGTGAGCTCACTAAGCAGGAGGATCTTTTGCTGATCGCGTGGGTTGATCGGTCTGGTCGCTCGGTCAAGGGTGGTGACTCTATCTCATAGGGCGGTGACTAGATCAGGTCGCCCGCCTATAAATAGGAGTCACTATAGCAGCAAATATATAGCACCAAGTGTAAGCTGAGCTCACGACCTGTTCTTGCGGTCTCTTGATTGTGACCGGCCGGTTAGCTGATTGAACTTGCTTTATGCAGCTTCTGCGGATTGTGCGGGTAGCAGCGGTCACCTCCTCTTCTAAAGGTGTTCGGGCGGTCTCACGGCTTGCAGTGCGGGTTGCTGGAGTTCGGGAGGATCAGTGGAGTCCGGGAGTTCACGTGGTTATCAGTTGGTGTTGTTCAAGTCGCAGGCAGGCAGTTCGGGTGATCTGGTTTTCTAGCCGGGCGGACTGTCAGGTCGGGCAGTTAGGCGGTCTCGAGGTGTCAGACCGCTGTTTTTCCTTTCAGTTATTTTCTCTTCTGTTTTTTGTGTACTGGCGAAATCATGTCTCGCCTTGTATACCTCGCCCTGTAATGAAGAATTTTGCTTATCAATAAAGATTGTGTTTGCTTCATGTGCTTCTGGTTGTTTGGCTTGAACTTTTAGTTATTCTATTCCTGCTCACTCCTAGATCTACGGAAAATTTCACAGTATCTAGTTGTCTAACTAAATCGCCTAGAGGGGGTGAATAGGTGAGTTCTATGATATTAAGCGGAATTAAAATACTTTAGAATTAATGCACACAGAATAAGACAAAACACACATCAGAGACACAAGGATTTATAGTGGTTCCCTAGAATGTGTACGTCCACTTTCCCACCTCGCCTATCTAGCACTTCAGGCTAGACTCGGCTACTTCACCAAACTCAGATTTTAACAAATCTTACACCTCAGAGTATTGAACTCCTACAAGCTCGGAGACAACATCCCCTATAAACACTCAGAGAACGACCTCTCCTACACTTGATCCTCTAAACTAAGATCTACAAAACTCAAAAGTAAAACTTCCTACAAGAGTGGTAAAGAGGTTTCATTACACACAATAGATTGAAAACAATCTTTCTAGAAATCTCAAAGAGATTTAACTTCAAACCTGAGAAAATGATTCTTCTTCCTTGTTTAAGAAAGCAACTTGAAATTGAAGGTTGAAGGAGAAGAATGACTTGAGATTGAGAGAATTTGATCTGAAACTTGAGAATCGACTAGATCTTAATGCAACTTGAAGTATTTGAAATCAGTGATCCTGCCGAGACTTTACTTTGAGAGGAATCACGACTCAAGATGTCGACGATGAGTTCTTCTGTTGCGAATACGAGAAATGTCGGCAGAAGGAAATATGTGATTTCTTAATATGTTCACGATTAGGGTTTTCAAAAATTAACCCTTAACTATTTATGGGGATTCCTCTCCTAACAGCTAGAACAAAACTTCAGTATGGAGATTCACGTGTACTGTACATGGTCGGTGCCCTAGAGGAAAGCCGTCTGCAAATTCAAAAAAACTGTTAAGTCCATTCGTTGAGTGTTCACGTGACATCTCTAGATTACTCGATGAATCAGCCTTAACTACTTGATGATTTATATTTGGTTATGATTTGAAATAGAATAAAGCTTCTGGTCAGTGATAACGAGACCTCTCGAGAGTACTCGATGAATTCGTTGAGTATTCATAAGAAATCAGTAGATCACTCAACGAATTTTACTTGGCCAAAACTAGAAACAAGATCTGATATTTTTAGAAGTATCTCGAGTAGACTCAATGAATTGATCGAGTGCTCCCGTGATATCTCGATGAATGAAATGAGTCTTCACGTGAATACTCGATGAATTTTACTTTGATCAATTATTTTCCAACCAGAATCCAACAACCAACTTCTACTTGATTTTCCCCTTGCACTTGAAAATGAAGTACACCCCAATAGAGAGATCACACATGAATAACACTATGTCCTACATAATGAAGAATTATATTGCATAGTCTTGTGTTTTATGACCCATTATAATCTGACATTGGTTTGTACTTAGCAATTAAAGTCCTGCAATAACATAACTAAAATGCAGTATCAAATACAAATTCAATTTATCTTAGTTCAAGGGGGACTTGAAATCAAGGCTATTGTGAACACAAGACCCAACAGTTGGTGCAAAATTTGTCACCCAACTTTCCACACTCATTGAACACTTTGGGGAACTCAGATAAGAGATTGAGAACCGTAACCAACTGGTTATTTACCCATGTGGCTTTGCGAACATAGTATAGAGAAATGGATGCCACTAGCAGCGGTGAACACCAGACTTGCCCACAGCGGTGAATCCCTCTCTTGCTGCAGGCAATGTTATTTCACAAAGAGTATTACAAGCTATTACAAGAGTGTGTGTAAGAAAAAGAAGAATCGACACCTTTGAAAGTCACATTATGCCCTCTGAGTATTCTCTAGAGGGTGTTTGAATATAGTTTTAAAAACTTTTACCGTAAATATGCACACACAATACAAAATACTCTAATGCCTATGCAATCAGCAACAACCAATATAAAATAAAATAAACACAGAGAATAGTAAATAGAAAACAGTAAAGGGACAACACAGAAAAGAAAACACAAAAGACACAGAATTTTTATAGTGGTTCCCCAAAATATGGGTAGTCCACTCTTCTACCACCTTGGTAGGATTGCACTATATGTGCCCGAGTCTTTTTATAAGGAGACTCTCAGAACCAGCACTTAGTCTCTTAAGAAGGAGACTTTTAAAACCACACACTGAGTCTTTTGACAAGGAGACTCTTAGAACCACTAAGTCTTTTGATAAGGAGACTCTTAGAACAAATGAATCCTTTGGAGAGAGATTCTTAGGACTCTTTCTCAGTTACAGAATAGAAACAAAATAAAGAAGAAGAAGAAGAAGAAGAAGAGAATTGGATTCTGCTGTATGAATCCTTCTACAGCTGTGAGCTTTTGATGTTCTTCAGGATGTGTATAAAATGAACCCTTGCTTATGGAAGAGAATAATTGTAAGGGTTATGAGTTTGTGATCCTTAAGATCTCTGTACTCTTGTTGGTTTGTTGCTATAAGATTTAAAGAACAAGCAGCAGCCTTGTTTATTGTTCCTGTACAAAGTTGTTCTTCTTTGTCTGTATGAGAGAGCTTTAGGAAGAAGAAGAAGAAGAAGACAGAATGATAATCTAGGTTCCTGTTTTCTTCCTCCTTGTGTATACTTATTCTTTGTCGAATAGTATTTGAAATTTTTTACTCTTTTATTTTGTCCTTAGAAGGAATATCCGTTGGACATTAAATATTTCCATTTATTTCTGTTTCCCGACCCATCCATCTGATTTGAATAACTTCCAAGAATGTCTTTGTTGTTTCTCTGGAGTACTCCATTCTATTCTTGCCAATAAACGAGCCGTTAGAAGTCATACTATAGCCTTGGATACCTTTTGGAAAAGCATCAGAAAAGATAGCAGAAAACGTTCCATTCCTGTCTGTATTCGACATAGCATCAACTTCTTTTTCCACTCTATACGACGCACCTTTGAGTTCTTATAGAATCAGCTTCGAATTCCTTATTAGCTCTGACTGAACTCAGATGTCGATGTTGCGTCGAATCCTTATCGACATATCCGTTAAGTTCTAGACTTGGACCTTGAACTTTATCGTCTGTGTCGAATTCAAGTCGAAGTTGCGTCGACTTTTGATAATGCTTTGACAGACTCTTTTTCTGCGTCGAGTTCAAGTCGAAGTTTCATCGACTTCTGATATCGCTTTGACGAACTCTTCTTCTACATCGATTTCATCTCGACGTTGTGTCGACTTCAACTATACTTCGACTTCATTCTGAGTTACTTCTATTTATATTCAAAGTTGCTTCGACTTTTAGTCGACGTTGTGTCGACTTCTATTCGACGCAAGTTTAACTCAACTTACTTTTGTGCTTGTTTTGGATAGGTCTTGACACTCTAGTGTGAGTGTGATATCCTAGGACATCTAATGTCCAAATTATCCTTTTTATACAATATGGGTAATACATCCTAGATTATGAAATCACCTTAAGATAATTTGTTAGAAAAATCACAAGGGTGTTTTCCCAACAATCTCCCCTTATTTATCTTAACAAATTTTGCAAATAATGTAGGTGATTTCAAACATACAGTTGAATAAAAATACAGTACAAACACATATAATGACATGGTTAACTGAAAACTTCTGATTAATGTAAATAGATGTTTATTAGTGTTAGTTACCAAAGAAATGATCTACTTTATTTCTTTAAGAAAAGTTGATAAGGCCTCATAGACCTTTCTGAATTTCCTTTCCACATATTTGAAGTTTGCTGGGGTGGCTTTCTCTGGATTCTTCTAAATTCTTTCATGTCCCTTGAAGAGCTTCTCCAGATTATTTTCTGCTTCAGGATAGACATCTTTAAGCTTGAATCCCAGACCAAAGACTTTAGCAGTCATTAAGTTGATTTCTTCTAGATCTAGTTCTTCTGCATCAAGGTCTGGTATATTGAATATTGATTGTGGATTATCATAAGTTGGAACAGTCTTGAATACAATCTTCTTTATCTTTTGAAGTGGATTTTCTGCTTCATCCTGATCACATCCAAGGCCTCCTTCGTGATGTTTCCCTTTATTTTTAAGAAGTTTTGATTGAGGATATGTTTGCAGCATACTTTGTAGGATCAAAGAGTGTGCTTGGGATTTGGATTGCCTCCTTTAGTTATTCCTTTTCTACATCATCCTTGCCCTTCTTTAGCCTTTCAATAAACAACCTTCTATTTTCTTCTAGCTCTCTTTGAGATGCTTCAAACTCATATTGATCCCTTTCTCTGATTTCATCTAGGGCTTTATCAAGCTTTGGATCAGTGTATACTTCCATTCTATTATAAGGGATTTCAACCTTCTCATAAGTTTTGTAATAATAAGACTTGTCTTTCTTGAATTGTTTTCTTTGTTCTTTTGTATATCTCTCCCAAATTGGTATATCTCTTCCATATCCTCTTCCTTTGAACTCGCTTCCCCTTCCTCTGTAGTTCATTCCATGTCCCCTTCCTCTGAATGGAGGTCTTCCTCTAATGGCTGGTGCTGGAATAATTGGAGTGGGTGCTGGAGTAGGATTAAGAGGGAGTTGAGCTGGTGGTAGAGAGGATGGAGCAGATTCAGGGACCTAACTTGTTTGCTTGACTGGAGATGGTGTTGTTGTTGATTCTTCATAGTAGGGCTTGAAGTCAGGTGTTTTAGGGAGAGGTGACTCAGTCCATTCTTTGGACTCTGGCTGACTCTTGTGGTAGTCATTATCATTAGATAATAAATCACTCTCCCCCTATTTTGATGGCTCCCCCTGGATTGAAGGCAAGATTTTTGAAGGAGAGAGTGATGTAGGTTGCAGAATAAGCTTGGAAGTGATGGCAGGCTCTCCTTCAGAGACAAACGACAAGGTGAGAGATGTAGTGTATACTGAATCTTGAGGTGGCATGCTGGCACACTTCTCCCCCTGCTTTATAGCATTGAGAAAGGATATAAATGCATCAGTAGGCTGTACTGACAACCTTACTTCTTTATCAATGGCTTTGATTTGAGCAGTGAGGTTTTGTAACCTCCTATGTTGAGCACAGTGCTTTCGATAATAGTCTTTCAAGAAATCAAGATAGAGAGAGATGAATTGAGACAGCAATGTCTCTAAAGCTAGAACAATTGCTTCGACAAGGTCTCTTTAATTTGGAGGAGAAGACATTGATTACCTGTGGGTACCTATACTAAAAATGAAAGAGAGAAGTAGAAAGGAAAATGGAGGAGAGTGAAAGGGAGAAAATTCAAAAAGCATAATAAAGTCGAATGCCTGAGTTGCTTTGAGTAGATGAATCGTCGCAACTTAGGGTTTTATTCGAAGCAACGCCGAAAAAAGATGAATTTAGTACACCAAAACATGTTGATGTCGCTTCTAGAAGCAGTTTGCTCGCACTTTGCAAAGTCGACGTAACATCGAGTAGAAACCGACAGGTCTCTGAATATAGTTAGCAACTATGATGTCGATGTAGGCATCGATATGAATTTGATGCTAGATCGAGTGTTATTCGAATGAACTATCCCAGATAGATCTCAAAGTTAACATCAAATAGAATTCGATGGTGCGTCAATTTGTATTCGACGCAGCTCTGAATAAATAGTTATATTTTTCTTTAAAAAAATTGTTGTTTTTCTCAGCAATACCTTTCTAAGAAAAACAGGTTTGAGTACATAATAAAGGTGTCCTAGAGAGGTCCATCAAGCATTCCCAGTGCATTGATGAAGAACTTGTGCTTACTTTCATCAAGTGGCTTGGTGAAGATGTCAGCCCTTTATATATCAGTGGAAATGTATTGAAGATTTATCTTACCCTTATCATCATTGTCCCTGAGAAAGTGGTGTCTTGTCTCTATGCGCTTATATCTGCTATGGAGAATAGGATTGGAAGCTATAGAAATAGCACTAGAGCTATCACAGAATACTATGGAATTGTCAAGAGAAAAGTTGTGGTCTAACAACTGATTTTGCATCCACAATATTTGTGAACAGTAGGTTCCTGCAGCTATATACTAAGATTCAGCTGTAGAAGTGGAGACTAAGGTTTGCTTCTTGCTATACCATGAGATCTGTCTAACACCTAGGAATTCACAGGTTCCTGAGGTGCTTTTTCTATCAAGTCTGCATCCTGCATAGTCTCCATCTGAATAGCCTACTAAGTCAAATCCAGATTCTGCAGGATACCATAAGCCAAGTTTAGGTGTACCCTTTAGATATCTGAGTATTCGTTTCACAGAACTCATGTGGGACTCCTTAGGGTCAACCTGAAATCTAGCACATATACATGTAGCAAATATGATATCTGGTCTGCTAGTTGTCAGATAGAGGAGTGAGTCAATGACAGCTCTGTAACTCTTCTGATCAAAGGACTTACCATTCTCATCTCTATCCAGAACAATATTGGTAGTCATGGGGGTTTTCATGACAGAGGCATTTTCCACTCCAAACCTCTTGATAAGTTCCCTGGTATACTTGGATTAGGATATGAAAATTCCATATGCAGTTTTCTTTACTTGAAGACCAAGAAAGTAGGATAGTTCCCCCATGCTACTCATCTCAAATCTAGACTGCATTAGGTCGGCAAACCGTTTGCAAATTTTTGATCTGTTGAGCCAAATCTGATAGCAACTACATATATCTGTACTAAAAGTATCTGATTTTTATGTGCTCTAGTGAAGAGTGTTTTATCCACCTTACCTCTTACAAAAGAGTGTTCTAGAAGGAAGGTGGATATGGTATCATACCAAGCTCTTGGAGCTTGCTTGAGACCATATAGTGCTTTGTCTAATCTATAAACAAAAGAAGGATAAGATGGATTGACAAAACCTGGGGATTGCTCCACATATACTTCTTCTTGAAGAGTTTCATTTAGGAATGCACTCTTCATGTCCATTTGATAGACTTTTATCTGCATATGTGATGTATAGGCAAGAAACATCATGATTGCTTCCAGCCTTGCCACTGGAGCAAATGTCTGGTTGAAATCAATTCCCTCCTCTTGCCTATATCCTTGAGCAACAAGCCTAGCCTTGTTCCTAACAATGACTCTATTTGAGTCCATTTTGTTATTATATACCCATTTGGTCCAATTATTGGGTAATTTCTTGGTCTCTCAACCAGGGACCAGACCTTTTTCCTTTCAAACTGAGCTAGTTCGTCTTGCAAGGCAGCTATCCAGTGAGGGTCAATGTTAGCCTCTTCAAACTACTTTGTCTCATACTATGAGAGGAATCATTGCAGCATAGTCTCATTTGTTATTTGATTCCTTGTCTTCACTCCCCTGTCACATCTCCTATAACTTGATTTGGAGGGTGATCTTTTAGGGTCATCCTGGTTCTTGTTGAACTGTTCAGTGGATTCACTTCCTCAAGAACTTTCTCTTGCTCAGTGATTATGGGAGCATCATTTTCATTCACTAGAGGGACCTTTATGTCTGGTAGAGCTGGTGTTCTAATGTCATCCTCATCTGCAGCAGTGTCTTCATCTAAATCATTGTCAGCTTTATGTGTGCCTTTGTCCTGGAAATCTAATTGGTGATCCATGATGCTGAGTCTTTCCACTTGATCTGCTAGCTGGTCTTCCTCCCTGTAATACAGTATTGGTGGAAGTTTCCTTCCCCTTGAAGAACATGTTAGTTTCATCAAAAACAACATGCATTGACTCCTCAATTTTGAGAGAGCCCTTATTACAACACCTATACGCCTTGCTTGATGAGAAATATCCCAAGAATATCCAATCATCAACCTTCTGTTCAAATATGGCAAGATGACTCTTCCCATAGTTCATAATGAAGCAAGTACACCCAAAAATCCTAAAGTATGTGACTATAAGTGTCTTTCCCTTCAATAACTCATATGGAGTCTTCAACTTAATCTTGTGGATGAGGCTTCTATTCAGAACATAATTGGCAGTATGCATTGCCCCAGCTCAAAAGGACTTTGGAAAATTGGATTTAGCCAATAATGTCCCTCCTGCTTCAATTATGGCTCTATTTTTCCTTTCAGCCACCCCATTATGTTGGGTGGTTTTAGGAGTTGAAAAACTTTGTCGCATTCCCTCATCCTCACAGAATCTACAAATTAACTAATTTTTAAACTCAGTACCATGATCACTTCTGATCATAGCCACCTGAGTATTGAGTTCAGATTGAATCTGTCTAATAAATCTTGAGAGGATCTTAAATGTGTCTCACTTAGCTTTTAGAAACAATGCCCAACTGAATCTCAAAATGTCATCTACAATGACTAAAGTATAGGACTTGCCTGCTAAACTTTGAGTGGAGATAGGACCAAGTAGGTCCATGTGTAGTAGATATATGATTCTAGGGGACTCATTTTAACTAATTGGTTTGAATGATGACTTGGTTTGCTTTCCTAGTTGACAGGCTCTACAAGGATGGTCTTTCTTAAACTTACCAATTGGTAAGCCTCTTACTAGGTTAAGCTTAGAGATCTTAGATATTGTCTTAAAATTTAGGTGACCGAGTCTCCTATGCCTTAACTCATTATTTTCTAGGTGGGAGTTAAACAAACACACCTCTGACTTAGCATACTCAAGTATACTACATAGACCTTACCCTTTCTAAGTCCTGTCAATATAATTTGGTTAGTTGCAGAACTAACTATATGACATAGGAACTTAGTGCATACAACTTTATATTCACCATCACATAGCTGACTAATACTACTTAGATTATGTTGAATCCTTAAACATAAGCTACCTTAGAGAACGAGATTTTCCCAATCCTGAGCACACCATATCCTTTGAACTGACAAGAATGGGAATTTCCAAAAATTACCTTAGGGCCTTCCTTGGCCTTGTAGTTTTCCAGCAATTCTTTTGCTCCAGTCATATGCATGGAGCATCCACTGTCCAGATACCACTGCTAGTTTATGGTAGAACGGTCTCCTCTCTGCACATGAAATTAAACATTACTATAGACCCTCTCTTGCTGGGTCTCTTTCTTCTATCATCATATGGAGTTATGAAATAGTAGGATGCTCTTTAAGTATACCCCTTATGGTGAAGAAGTGATGGTTTATTATGCCAGCAATTTTTGGCCTTGTGCCCAAATTTATAGCAATAAAAGCATCTAGAGTTGTAAATAGGAATAAAAGAAAGAGATTTAGATGATTGAAAATTTCTTGCTGGAAATATGCGTCGAGAAGAAATTGACGCATATTTAGAGTTGCATCGAGTGGAATTCAACGTGTCTGCATAGTTACGTCGATAATAATTCAATGCAAAATAGTGGTTGCGTCGAATAGAATTTGACGCACCCTCATACTTGTTTCAAGTTGATGTCGAAGCATATGCAGAACTTCATCGAGTTTCATTCGACGCATCTTTAAAACTGCGTCGAGTTCTAGTCGATGCATAATTCCTATTATTAAGAATTTTATAATTTTTATTAGCTTTTCTAAGGGGTGTTTACATAGAATTCATGTTTGATTAGTAATATTTACCCTATTGAATATAGTGATTTTATTAGGGTTATTATTTTACTTCATATGATCCTAAGTTGTTATTAGGTTGATTTATGTTAGATCTAATGAACACTATAGGATTTTCCTAGGCAGGTTTGCTAGGAATTAGTGTGTTGGTGGATGGATCTACTCCTAGACCAAGATGTTTGATTCTCATGGAGAGAATTTGTGTAATTTCCTTAAGCATTTGACTCCTCCCATTGAGTGAGTCATCAAAGGCTTTTGCCTTTGTAAGCTCTTCTTTTACATTAGAATTTTGATGCGGTTTCGACAAGTGCACCGATCGCTGTCAAGTAAGCACTTCCCCGAATGTCGATCTCTTGAGGAATGCAGGTTGTGATGAAGTGATTCGTGTCGTGAAATGATTGTTACAACGAGCGAAATAAGTAAAACAAGGAGGCTTTGGTTGGTTGGACCAAACTAACAAACAAGAAAATCAAGATGCGGGACGAGGTCACCGCTTCGCTTGGCGAGATGAATGCGTTGGTCGCTATGCCGGGCTTCGTTAGGCGAGTGGATGGAAAGAAAGTGTGGAATGTGAGGGTCGCAATCACCTCTTCGCTAATCAATGTTAGCCTTTGATAACGTGACTCTCAAGTGAGTGAATGGAGTGGATACAGGTGAGTGGTGATGAAGCGCAACACAACACAATATCCAAGGTTAAGCGAAACAAGAAGCACTTTCATTCATAGACAAATGAGAGTAATCATGTTCATTACAAACGAATACATCCACAAAAGGGAATAGGGGAGAATAAACCAATAGAGAAGACTAGTCGTCGATCTCGGCCGGAATAGTGGGTTGTCAAACTACTTCCGAGCTCAGTCGATGTATGCTTCCAGGACCAAGAGACTGTCACTATCTCCGATCTTGCTCTGTCATCTTCGTTCGCCAGGTTTTCTTCTTCTTCTTCCAAACTGAGGTTGCACAACTTGGCAATGGTGTTGTTAACGGCCGGGAATGCATCCAAACTCTTGCAATTCGCTAGGGTTTCACCGAAGAATGGTTCCCGGATGAAGGAGATGAGTGGGGATGGAGGAACGACAATGGCGTTGGGCGGAGCTTAAAATTGCGGAATGGGAGTCGACTCTCCCGCCCTCTTTTCTTGGCTTATTAAAAAATAGTAGAAATTAAGTCACACACAGTCAAACGCACGACCGTGCGTAGACCGTGCAATATTAACGAAGGAGCAGTGCCTTGAGGAAGAAGCAGCAGCGCCCGTGCGTTTTACTTACGCACGGTTGAATCCGCCCATGCGTAAATACACACGATCAATTCCAAATGGCCGGAAAACTAGGCTTAACAGGCGACCGTGTGTTTTCTTCACGCAGGGGCAACTGCCCGTGCATAAAAATGCACGATCAACGACAGAACATCATTTTCTACCCCAGGTGAGGGCGCACGACCGCAGCCGTCCGTGCATCAAGGAAAACGCACGACCGTGTGATATATTTAAACATGAAAATGGGTAAAATAGGATGATCCATCAACCTGCATAAACATCAATACGATTGGGAATACCCTTCCAGCTCAATAAAAATACAAAATAAAAGATTAGGGAGCACCATGTGCTTACCCTCAACAACAAGAAGCACAAAAGCAAACCAAAATGGGCCTAAATAGCATATAGCGCGGAAGTGATTATAAGAGAAATATAAGCAATAATAGCTCGAATAGGACGTGCATAAGAGTGAAAACTAGCCTAGATGAGTCCATAAAAGTGTATATAAATGGGACTCATCACACCCCCAGACTTACCTGTTTGCGCGTCCCGAGGAAACAAATCCGGTGGGACATGAAAATGGTAGTTAGCGTAGAGAATTGCAAAGAAAGGGTAAGATGTGAAGTATCATACTCATGCAAATAGAAATTCAGTAAAAGAAAATTCTAACTATATTAACTAATTTACAATAGTATAAAAGCGTAAGTAGAAATTTAAGTTTACTCAGAAGGTGAATCATGGTGAAATCCATCAACGTCGTGAGCCATAAGCTTGCCCGGTCACACTCTCTCCATGGTGCTAGCAAACTCATAAGGTGAATCAGTAGGGCTTTCGGGTTTTTACGAGGCTTAGGTTACGAAATGATATACAAAGATAAACTTGAAGGCTACGCAACCCAAATGAGCAACAGCAATATGCTTACCTGGAACAAGCCCACAACAGCGCTATTGTGACACACCCCCAGACTTAGCTTGAAAACTGGATGTGCACACAGCCTACTCCAACTGATTTTCTCAATTACGCACAAGGGGAATTCTTTTCATTTCTATTCCTTCCTAAGATTTTCTTTTCATTTTCTTTCTGTTTTCTTTTTATTTGATCCCCCAATTGGTTCACCAATATATTCAGCATAATAGTTTCTCATCATCACGAAATTTACACACATCACACCCAACGATAATTATACTCTTGGTTAGCTCAAATACTTGGTTGCGAAAGTGGGATAAGCTTCAGGCTTTGGTGATTGACGGAAGAGCTAAAACAAAAGATGGGTAGGCACAAATTGGCTTGCAAAGGTAAGCGTGTAGGTCATGGAAATCAAAGCTCAAACTAGCCAACTAGATGTCCTACGTCACGCTCAACTTATTGAGTCGCTCTCACCCATGCTTCAAGAGTCGCTTGGGACAAGTACTTAGCCCACGATAAAGATAAACCTTCCTTCCGACTCGAGCAACGCACAACTGGCGCTCTCTTACACACAACACTGTGCTACTGCAAACTTCAGTCACATTCACGAAATGATTAAAATAAATCAAAAGCTACGCAAAAACACTAATTGTAAATTAAAAGCATAGAGATAATCTAATTTTACTCAAATTTCTATGGGCGCATGCGGATATGACTAGAGCACTACAAGAGTCAACATCGCACTATGATTTGTAATTCCTAAGCTAGCATCCAATTTCAAATACCAAACCAAGATAAGCGTGAATGGAAGCACACAAACAAGTGAGTGCGCGCTTGTGTAGGTGAATTGGTGTATGCTATAATATGACATAAACGGAAATATAATTCTGGTATGCTAAAACGTGTACACGTGTAGTGAACACTCGGTACACTCTCCCCCCCCCCCCCCCACCCCCAGACTTGAATTGGACAATCACATGAAATTTTTTGACAATGAAAATAAGAGAAAGCTAGGGAAGAGGGTACCTATGCTCAGATATGAGCATACCAGAAGATTGGCATTAGTCCTTGGAAATCACCAGGTTCGCTGCCCGAAAAAAATCACTGCTCCTGCGAATAAATCACACCAGAGACAAAAATAGAAAGAAAACAGAAGCATAAATAGATTAGGAAAAAAATGGGAACCGAAAGGTCCCCCATTGGGTTGTCTCCCAAGAGCCCTTTTGTTTAATGCCCTTAAGGTGGACCAAATACCTGTATTAAGCAGTTTAAAGAGATAAGAGATTTAAAACAAGTTCACAAACACACATTCACAGATCAAGAAAAAAAGAAAGCTCAGCTATACGCAAATAAACATTCAACCAAATCACAAACAAACCTTGGCATTCAACCTTTTTGTTTTCAGATTCTTGAACTCTATAAACAAGTTCACAAACAAACATTCAACCAAATCAGGATAACATCAATTATTCCTGCTCTGGATCTACAAGAATCTAACTTTGGCATTCTTCGACGATCGGCCCGCTATCATATATCTTCAGACGATGCCCATTAACCTTCAAGTTGTCCCCATTCTTCCCAACTACTTCAATAGCACCGAAAGGAGAGACTCCCGTGACAACAAAGGGGCCACTCCAACGCGACTTTAATTTCCCTGGAAATAGACGGAGGCGGGAGTTAGTGAGTAGTACTTGGTCTCCATGCTTGAATTCCTTTGGGATGAAATGCCGGTCATGCCATCGCTTTGTTTTTTCCTTATAGATGCGCGCATTTTCATAAGCGAAGTGCTTGAGTTCGTCTAACTCTTTTAATTGCATGCGACATTTATCAACAGCGGCCTCGAGATCCATGTTCAGCATTTTGGTCGCCCAGAGTGCCTTGTGCTCAAGCTCCATGGGCAGATGGCAAGCTTTCCCATAAACTAATTGGAAAGGTGTCATGCTGATGGATATTTTGTAGGCAGTACGATATGCCCATAAAGCGTCGTCAACCTTTTTGGCCCACTCCTTCCTATTTGAATGTATAGATTTTTCGATTATCCTTTTGAGTTCGCGGTTGGACACTTCCACTTGCCCGCATGTTTGCGGGTGATAAGCTAGAGACAACTTGTGGCTGACCCCAAATTTCTTCATCAATTGCACGAACTGCTTATTACAGAAGTGGCTACCTCCATCACTAATTATAGTCCTCGGTGCCCCGAACCTTGAGAAGATATTTTTATGAATAAAGTTTAGAACTGTGCGCGCATCATTAGCTGCAACTGCTTTGGCTTCCACCCACTTTGACACATAATCCACAGCTACAATGGTATATTGATTACCATGTGACATTGGAAAAGGACCCATGAAGTCTATTGCCCAAACATCGAATGGTTCGCATACCAACATATTATTAAGAGGCATCTCGTTTCTCCGTGATATATTCCCAGTTCTTTGACACTTGTTACACTTGGCGATATGGGTGTGAGCATCCCTGAAGAGCGTGGGCCAATAAAACCCACATTGCAATACCTTTCGTGCTGTCCTGTTAGCTCCAAAATGTCCGTCGGCTTCCCTGTCATGGCAATGTTGCAGAATAGATTGAAACTCAGCTTCTGCGACGCAACGCCTAATAATCTCGTCACTGCATATGCGAAACAAGAGCGGATCTTCCCAAAAATAGTATTTTGAGTCAGAAGACAACATCCGTCTTTGCTGAGGGGAATGATTAGGCGAGAATGTTTTACACGCGAGATAATTTGCAATATCAGCATACCATGGGGTTGTTGGAGAATGCGCAGTGATTGCGAATAGCTTCTCATCCGGAAAATAATCAATCATTTCCTCCCCTTTGTTGTTGGATATTTCCTCCAACTTGTCATGCTCCAATCATGATAAGTGATCGGCTATTATATTCTCCACCCCCTTCTTATCTCTGATTTCCATCTCATATTATTGTAGAAGGAGAATCTAGCGGATTAAACGTGGTTTGGCCTCTTTCTTCTTGAACAGGTACCTAACTGTTGCATGGTCTGTGTACACTATTACCTTTGATAGCACCAAGTACGAGTGGAATTTCTCGAAGGCGAAAATCATGGCTAACAATTCTTTCTCCATGGTGGTGTAATTTGCTTGGGCGTTGTTGAGAGCCCGACTGCATAAGATATGGTGTGGAAGATTTTATTTTTCCTTTGACCAAGCACTGCTCCCACGACCACGTCACTTGCATTGCACATGATAACGAATGGCAAACTCCAATCAGGTGCCACCAAGATCAGGGCAGAGACAAGTTGGCCCTTTAAGGTCTCAAAGGATCGCATACATGCTTCATCGAAGTTGAAATGGACATCCTTGGCTAGCAAGTGAGAAACAGGTTTCGAAATGAATGAAAAATCCTTAATAAACCTCCGATAAAATCCCACGTTTCCCAGAAAACTATGGACACCCTTCACAGATGACGGTGGAGGAAGGTTCTTGATAACACTTACCTTTGCTTGGTCCACCTTGATCACCTGATAGGAAACCTTATGCCCCAGCATGATTCCCTCGCGTACCATAAAATGGCATTTTTTCCCAATTCAAGATGAGATTGGTATCCTCACACCGCTTGAAGGTCTTGGCTAAATTGGTGAGGCACGAATCGAAGCTGCTACCAAATAAAGTGAAATCATCCATGAATACTTCGAGGAAATCTCCCACCATGTCGACGAAGATAGCGAGCATGTATCGTTGGAAAGTTGCAGGGGCATTGCAAAGTCCAAACGGCATTCTCTTAAACGTGAAGGTGCCTGAAGGGCAGGTAAATGTTGTTTTGTCTTGATCTTCAGGGTTGATCAGGTTTTGATTGTACCCTGAGTATCCATCCAGAAAATAATAATAGTCTTGCCCTGCCAACTTTTCTAGCATCTGATCAATGAAAGGGAGCGGGAAATGGTCCTTGTGCGTTGCATCATTTAGTTTGCGGTAGTCAATACAAACTCTCCACCCTGTGATCGTTCGGGTGGGTAGCAACTCATTCTTCTCATTGGCAACAACAGTAATCCCTCCCTTCTTTGGCACCACCTGAACTGGGCTGACCCACTTGTTGTCGCTGATTGGGTAGATAATACCAGCATCCAAAAGCGTTATCACCTCCATCTTTACTACATCTTGCATCTTCGGGATCAGCCGCCTTTGGAGTTGCGCCATAAGTTTGTACTGATCTTCGAGAAGGATCTTATGCATGCAGACAGTGGGGTTGATTCCTTTAATATCTGCGTGGGAACATCCGAAAACTCTTTGGTATCTTCTTAGCACACCTACCAACACAGTTTCGTTGGCTACTGACAGTGTTGTAGAAATAATGACCGGGTGCATAGTATTTTCTCCTAGAAAGACATATTTCTGAGAATCGGGTAATTGCTTGAGGGCTGGTGAGGTGTTCATATCTGCTGACGCAATGGGTGACTCTCTAATCATATGCAGACCTTCGGACTCGTTCGAATGTATACCTTCACTGCTCGTGCCTTCTTGCTGCCATAATGCCTCGCTATCATCCAGAGCCATATCAATCTGACCATCAAATTCATCAGCCGATTCCACCGGTTCGCAGTCGGTGATTTCAAAAATTTATGGCGGATCGTGAACATTGAAGGATATAGCATCATGTCCCAATCTGAGCGTGAGCTCCCCTTGCTCCACATTAATGATGGCGCGAGCCGTAGTAAGAAAGGGGGGCCCCAAGATAATAGGTACATTTGCATCAGCCTTCATGTCGAGGATGACAAAATCAGTTGGGAAGGCAAGGTCATTAACCACTATGGTAAGGTCTTCCACCATCCCTGTCGGTTTCTTGAACGATCTGTCAGCCAGCTGTAGCATCACCTGTGTAGGCTTCAAAGTCCCTGCACCTAGCTCTCAAAAGATGGAAAGCGACATTAAGTTGATTTAGGCTCCCAGATCACAGAGCGCCTGATTGAATCGGTTATGACCGATTCTGCAAGGAATAGTAAAGCTGCCAAGGTCCTTGCACTTTACCGGAACATAGTTAGTAATCAGGGTGGAGCATTCCTCAGTGAACTCAACGGTTTTGAGGTCCTCCACCAATTTGCGCTTTGAAATCAGGTTTTTCAAAAATTTGGAGTAACCCGGTATCTGGGAGATGGCCTCAATCAGCGGTATAATTACTTGCACTCCCCTCATCATTTCTAGGAATTTATGAAATTGCTTTTCGACCTTGTCATTCCATAACCTGTGGGTGAATGGGGTTTTACAATGCTCTTCAAGGGTTGTGTCACACTAACAGAGTTCGGCTCAACTGGGGTAGGTGTCGGTTCCTCTGCTGCATCTGCATTAAGATTGTCCGTAGGATTCACAGGTTGTTCCTGTCATGGATAACTTTCTACACTTCTGCCACTTCTTAACCTCATAGTGTTCACAGACTCTAGATGCTGATCCACAATACCGGAAACGGCATCTGTGAGAATCCTTATGGTTGAGGGAAGCTGTTGAATTGCTGCGGACTGGTTATTCATTGTCTGAAGCATATCGACCACAAAAGTTAAAAACTTCTCCGTCTGCTATGACGGTTGACATTTCACTGCTCCATTGAGTGTTACAGTGTTGACTTCGGTTGCGCTGGAGGGGTGAATAAAATTACTCCAATGCTGACTAGTCTGAGCTACATTCATGACTATTTCCCAGGCATCCTTGCCCAATTTATTAAACAAAGCGCCTCAAGCTGCTACATCAAATAGCGGTCGGAATCTTTCCAGCACGCCAAAATAAAAAATCTGAATTAGGAAGTTTTCTGACAAGTCTTCTCTGTAACATTCCCTGCGCAGGGATTGAAAATGCTCCCATGCGTCAACTAACGTCTCCTCCTTTCCCTGAGCGAAGGCAATGAGTTCCTTGTACTTATCCATAATTTGTACACGGTGTTGAAAGACATACAGGAATCTCCCCTCGAACTGCCTCCATGAAGTTGTCTCTCTCTTCAACATAGTCCAGTACCAGCTTTTGGCTTTATCGTGCAGAGAGAATGAGAACGCCAGGATTTTTTTGGGTCATTTTCGACTCCGTTGAATATACACGTATAATAGATATCTAAGAATTCTTGCACGTGGTGCACTGCGTCTTCATTTCCAACCCCACTGAACTTGCAATTCTCAGATATATACTCAATGATGTCAGTGCGAATCTCGGAATCATGATTATTCCTTCTCGCATGAAGCCTGAGATCATTCAAACTTCCCTGGTAGATATGTTGCTTAATAGAAGTCATGATAAACTTGCTTGCAAAACGATGGATTAGCGCACAATTAAAAGAATGCAAGCAGCTAAATGTGTGTATCCGACAAAATAGGAAAACAACAGAGGAAAACAAAGAGAATAGAGACAATAGCTCTTGCAACGATTTTTCACAGACATAAATTCATCACGCCTGCACTCCCCGGCAACGACGCCAAAAACTTGATGCGGTTTCGGCAAGTACACCGGTCGCTGTCAAGTAATAATGGGAATAGCTTCCCCGAATGTCGATCTCTTGAGGAATGCAGGTTGTGATGAAGTGATTCGTGTCATGAAACGATTTTTATAACGAGCAAAATAAGTAAAACAAGGGGGCTTTGGTTGGTTGGACTAAACTAACAAACAAGAAAATAAAGATGTGGGTCGAGGTCACCGCTTCGCTTGGCGAGATGAATGCATCAGCCGCTATGCCGGGCTTCGTTAGGCGAGTGGACGGAAATCAAGTGTGGAATGTGAGGGTCGCAATCACCTCTTCGCTAATCATTGTTAGCCTTTGCTAATGTGAGTCTCAAGTGAGTGAATGGAGTGGATGCGGGTGAGTGGTGATGAAGCGCAACACAACACAATATCCAAGGTTTAGCGAAACATGAAGCACTTTCATTCATAGACAAATAAGAGTAATCATGTTCATTACAAACTAATACATCCACAAAAGGGAAAAGGGGAGAATAAACCAATAGAGAAACTAGGCGTCGATCTCGGTCGGAATAGGGGTTATCAAACCACTTCCGGGCTCGGTCGATGTATGCTTCCGGTACCAAGAGACTGTCACTATCTCCGATATTGCTATGTCGTCTTCGTTCGTCGAATTTTCTTCTTCTTCTTCCAAACTGAGGTTGCACAACTCGGCAATGGTGTTGTTGACGGCCGGGAATGCTTCCAAGCACTTGGAATCTGCTAGGGATTCACCGGAGAATGGTTCCTGGATGAAGGAGATGAGTGGGGATGGAGGAGGAGCGAAAACGGCGCTGGGCGGAGCATAAAATTGCGGAATGGGAGTCCTCTCTCCCGTCCTTTTTTCCTGGATTATAAACAAAAATAGCAGAAATTAAGTCACGCACGGTCGAACGCACGACCGTGTGTAGCCCGTGTAATATTAATGAAGGAGCAGTGCCTTGCGGAAGAAGCAGCAGCGCCCATGCATTTTAATCACGCACGGTTGAAGCCGCCCGTGCGTAAAAATGCACGACCAATTCTAGATGGCCGAAAAACTAGGCTTAACAGGCGATCGTACGTTTTCTTCGCGCACGGGCAACTGCCCGTGCGTAAAAATGCACGATAAATGACAGAACATCATTTTCTACCCCAGGTGAGGGCGCACGACCGCAGCCGTCCGTGCATCAAGGAAAACACACGACCGTGTGATATATTTAGACATGAAAATGGGTAAAATAGGATGATCCATCAACCTGCATAAACATCAATACGGCTGGGAATACCCTTCCAGCTCAATAAAAATACAAAATAAAAGATTAGGGAGCACCATGTGCTTACCCTCAACAACAAGAAGCACAAAAGCAAACCAAAACGGGCCTAAATAGCACATAGCGTGGAAGTGATTATAAGAGAAATGTATGCAATAATAGCTGGAATAGGGCGTGCACAAGAGTGAAAACAAGCCCGGATGAGTCCATAAAAGTGTATATAAATGGGACTCATCAAATTTTCATTTGTTAATGTATCTATTTCTTTCTCTTTCCTATACATCTGGTTTCTTAAGTCATAGTTGACTGAATATAGATTGTATTTCCTAAGGTCTTCTAGTTCTTCTCTAAGTATGTTAAGTTCTTTTTGGCTGTTAATATAATCTTGTCAAAAATCTTTAAAGCATTCCTTAAAATCTTCTGAAGAGAAATCAAAGCCATGAAATATAGTTACCTGATTTTCTTCAGTAGTATCTTCCAAAGCCATTAAACAGGCTTCTTCAGCGAAACTCTATTCATCACTGTCAGATGAGGAGGAACTTAACTCAGACTCTGAGTCACTCCAGGTTTCAGCAATGAAACCTTTACCATTCTTCTTATCCTTCCTCTTGAAGGATTTCTTCTTATGCTCCCTCTTCTTGCTGCTTTTGTTCCTTTGCTCTTCAGGACATTCTGGTGCAATATGTCCAGGCTTTCTGCAAGAAAAACAAATTATTTCATGTTTAGGAGTTTTATAAAACCTTGGTTTGCTTGAACTCCTCTCCTTTCTTCTAGAGTCTTTTGTCTTGACCCATCTTTTGAATCTTCTGGCCAAGAGATTGAACATCTCTTCCTCAGAAGTGGAAGGCTCTCCTTTAGTAGCCTTCAAAGCAATTTTCCTCTCCTTGGGAGTTGAGAGTTTCTCCCTTGCTTCTATCTCAGCCCTGCTTTTTAGTAGGAGATCATAGGACTTGAGCTTGCCTAGCAGAGCATTAGTGGATATTTTTCTATGACATCTGGACTGTTGAAATTTTGAAGTGAGGTGGAGACTGGGCAGTCTGATTTTGGGAGACTGCCGAGACCGCGCGGCCAGTGCTTGTTTTCTGTTGGTCTGACTCTGCCGGTCTAATCTGGCGGACTGCTTGTTCTTCCGGTTTGTTCTTTGTTGTTGCGGTTTGTTCCTGAGCTGGTGTGCTGGTTGGCCTGTCTTCCTTGTTGGAAGATCGGGCGGTCTGTTCCTATGTGTGACAGCCTGTCCGGGTGATTTGTTCTTGGCGATCTGGCGACTTGTTCTAAGTCGGCCAGATGGTTCCTGGTTTGCTCCTGGTGGTCTAAGGAAGGAGTACCTTTGTGAACGCGCGGCTTGTGCGCGGTCTCATGTTCGCGCGACCTATCCGCGATCTTGTCTGCTGATCTACGTCTTGGTCGGATGATCGTCCAAGTGGTCTGTGTCACAACCCGCATTTTCCCAAAAATATAATACGTAATATCAGAGCAACGGAAAATATGCGTCGTGATGCCACGCCTGCAGGAGACGACTACAGACGCTCAGGCAAACACTCTTTACGATAATTTTATAAAAGACATATATGTGATTGGATTAAAAGAGAAATTTTCATTTTAGCTTAAGACCACGTCCCTCGGTCTGGTGGATCATCTAGTCCACAAGTAGAAAACTATATATACGCAGCGGAAAATAGGTTTGTTTTTAGCCTACATGAGCAAGAAAATAAGCATTCCAGAAATGATATGCATATATCTAGGTATAGTACAGTAAGAAAGGATTTTCTTCGATTTTCAAAATATATGACATTTGTTAAAAATCATGATGTGCAAGGATGACATTTTTATATCAATAAAGTAACTACTACATCTTAGCAAAAAAGCTTCCCAGAGAGCAAGTAGGTAAAGTACTCAGAAGTAACAGCAAAGCAAACAGCAAGTACTCTAAACATAAAAGCCATACGGGCGCCAACAACTGACACGAACACGCAGGAAGGAAGGAAAACAACAAAAAAAAAGAAACTGTCTCTTACCTAGAAGAGGGGAAGGGCCTCGATAGGAGACCTGAACGACGCTGCTCTAACACCTGCGGCAGCTAAAGACCTGAACCTGAGACATTCATAAGAAAAGAATGCCTCAGCCCAAAAGGGTGCAAGAAAACCAAGATTAGCAGCATCAGAAGTAAAAGAGTGCAGGAAGGAAAAGCTAAGCAGATAAACATCTATAATCTTACAACAACCCGAGCCAGCTCAAACGAGTGCACTCGGTAAGAAGAAAAGCCTGCACTAGAAGGTAATAGTCAACACAATCAAAGCCCACCACGTGTTCGCCTTTGCGGCTCAGAGGTGATGGTCATACATATACTATCATAATACACATATATAAGCATATGTGCTTAAGAACTTGAGACTGATCAGCTCGAGGGAAAAGCGTCCCCCAAAAGAAGGTACTGCGACGGTGGTATCTTCCACTAACGCCCGCAGCCCAAAACCGGGTGGTGGTCCTTTATCCACTTCCGCCCAAAAACCAAAATCGGGTGGTGGTACTCTATCCACTGCCACACAAACAGCCAATACCGGGTGGTGGTCCTTTATCCACTGCCACCCAAAAACTACCCACCGTGCAAGGCTTAAGACAAGGGTTCTAAATAATTAAATTAAGTTTCAAATAAGACACGGGACGTAACTCGAGATATCAGCACCATAACACCCTAAGAATAGGGTCACAAAGAAATAAACACTACTCAACGATTCATTTGAAAACACTCGGTGAGTCCAAACTTGACTCCCAGTGAACTTCTCATAACAATACGACGAATAAGGCACGAAACAATACCATAACCGGTCACCAATCAAATACCGGACAACTCAAAGAATAAAGCATAGCTTCATCTAAAAAGTCTCAACGAAAAGACTAAAATGCTTGATAACATCGCTTAAGATACCCGGGATCACCCGGCGAAAGAACATATAATATATGAGGAAACAATTCAGAATAAGCGAAGAAATCGACGAGAAGGACTTATATCAAAGTCGACGAGAATGACTTATATCAAGTCGACGAGAAAGACTTATATCAAAGTCGGCGAGAAAGACTTATATCAAAGTCGACGAGAAATACTTATATCAAAGTCGACGAGAAAGACTCATATCAAAGTCGACGAGAAAGACTCATATCAAAGTCGACGGGAAAGACTTATATCAAAGTCGATGAGAAAGACTTATATCAAAGTCGACGAGAAAGACTCATATCAAAGTCGACGGGAAAGACTTATATCAAAGTCGACGGGAAAGACTTATATCAAAGTCGATGAGAAAGACTCATATCAAAGTCGACGAGAAAGACTCATATCAAAGTCGACGAGAAAGACTTATATCAAAGTCGACGGGAAAGACTTATATCAAAGTCGACGAGAAAGACTTATATCAAAGTCGACGAGAAAGACTCATATCAAAGTCGACGAGAAAGACTTATATCAAAGTCGACGGGGAAGACTTATATCAAAGTCGACGAGAAAGACTTATATCAAAGTCGACGAGAAAGACTCATATCAAAGTCGACGAGAAAGACTTATATCAAAGTCGACGAGAAAGACTCAACAACAGTCAATAGGAAAATCTTAATCAAATTTGACTGGAGGACTTTATGTCAAAGAAGAAACTTCATTTCCGAGAATACACTGGAAACGACTTTTCTGAGAGAATCTACCAGAACAATAAGGAAGACCACAAACAGAACTTCACTTGCAGAAAAGGGGGAGTAACAATCATTAAAGGGGAAGAAAAGCAAAACCCAGAAAAAAAGATTAAAAGAGAAGGGAAATGACAAATAGATAACTCAACAGCTAGGCTACTGGTGCGAGACTATGAGTGACTTTATAATTTAACCAACCTTTAAATATAGATGCTGAACATGCCAACCGTATTTTCTTAACCAAGGCCATATAACCAAATCAATTGAAGGCCAAATAACAAGAATAAGCTTGAGCTAAGAGCCGATTACACAAATTTGAATTAGCGAGACTTGCAACCCGAAGGCGGCCCACCAGTCATATAACAATAATTGAATGGAATATCGGAAATAGGATTTTTATACGGCAACCCCCAAATTTAAAATTTCAGAATGGAAATATATGTATACGACTAATTAGACTATATGTGTATAAAACAGCCCAAACAGAACATTATAACAAGGCAGCCCCCCATTTAGAGTTTAAAACAGCAGCCCCTACCTAAATAGATTTCTATAAGGCAGCCCCTAAAACCAAATAGATCAGAAATATATATTGCAGCCCCAAAAGAAATTAACATTCCCAACGGGTTTAAAGCATAGCAGCCATCCCCTCAAATGATACCAATAGGTCCAAAAGCAGCAGCCCAACAAAATTCAGAAATGGAGCTGTAAGTCAGCACCTAAATAATCCTAAATAGAATATATATCTAGCAGCCCCCCAACTAGGGAATATATACAGCAGCCCCCATTGAACAAAACGTGAGAAGCCCCCCCCCCCCCCCCCCCAATTAAGGTATATGAACAGCAGCCCCAATTAGGAAAAGTATAACCAGCAGCCCCCATTTTAACCAAGGCAGGAAACAGCACCCAATTGAAGAGATGTATCATGAATAAAAGTCCTGGAGCGGTTAAACATCAAAAATTTCCTGGGCTAAACCCCAACAACTAAAGATGAGGGCTAATCTTACCCATGACTACAACAAAAACACACAAAAAACTTCCTGGAGCAATAATTTCAAACCACCACTACACCACAAGGAGGCAGGGGATGAAGGAGAAAGAGGGGGGAAGAGATGAGAACCAACTATGAAAAAAAAACTCAGCCCTCCAGGACTTAAATAACCCCAAATCTGCCTCTTTAAGCAAGCATATATATGCATTTATACACATTTTTACATGTGTATATATATACATGTTTCCATCCAGATTTCTAGCAACGAAATGTGCACAACTAGCATATGATCCAAGCATAAAACCATCCAGATTATATTTAGCAAATGAAATCCTGTGCATAACTCCATGACCAGGGCCAAGATCGATTAAGCAAGAGGAAAGAGATGGAGGGAACGAGGAGGAAGAGTTTTCTTGCCTTGATTCGGAAGCCGACACCACGCCGAAGTGAAATCTACGGCCGGACGACCTCACCACCAACGCCGATCCCGACGAGATCTCTCCGCAACCCCGCTCCGGCGACAAAAAACAAGATCTGGCCACGAAGACAAGCTCCGGAAACACCACCAAAGATCTACCGACGGCCTTCACCTCCGACACCCGGCGCTACCGGTGTAAACCCTAAGCTCGCCTCTCCTTCTCTCTCGAAATGACTGGAACCATCGGGGGGAGGAAAAGAAATGCAAGGCTTTTGATCTCCTCTGCATAAATATACATATAACCTTATATATATAACTTTTATACATATAGATTTATAATGAATATATATATATGAACTTTTATATACAACCTTTATGCATATATATGTATATTTATTTATATATATATATATATGTCTGCATATATGTCTCAACCTAGAATTAAACTCGCCGGACGACGACGACGACGCTCCCGCAACGGTAACGCCCCTTCGCATCGACGCCCTGAATTAATATCTCGTCTTCAAATAATTATTATTAATTCCATATGTTTTATTAAAATAATTATAAGAAAAAAAAACCCGGGGCGGTACAGCCACCCCTCCTAACAGAAAGTTTCGCCCCGAAACTTAGAACCGAAACTTAGGAGACATCGGATGAAAAGTACAAAGGGAGAGGTAAGCTCACACTCGCTAGATAGACACGCTAACCGAAAAGGGCTAGGAAAGCGGATGCGGATAAGATTACCCAAAGAGAAAAGGACATTACCAAGAACTCGACATGACCTAGCAGAGAACAACAACAAAAAAGCAGATGACGGAACATCTGACTTGCGGATCCCAAACTAAAGGAAGCCTAAACGAAGATCAGCCTTTGAAAACACCGAACTAACTTCCTTCTTCACGAACAAGGCAGGAGCACCCCAGGGCGAAGAATTAGGCCAGGAAAAAGCCACACTGCAACCACTCATCTAACTGAGTGCGCCACTCTCGCAACACACGAGGGGCCAAAGGGTACGGTGCCTTAGCAATAGGACAAGTACCCGGCTCGAGGTCAGAAACAAACTCCTCAACTCTCACAGGTAGAAGAACTAGGGGGATTAACTGGGAGGACATCAGGGAACTCACGCGCCACAGGAAAAAAAAACCTCGATTTACAACAAACTGAAAACGGTTTCTAGCGTAGAGACAAGGTAAGCAACACCATGGAAAGCTAAAAGCTCCTGGCACACACCGCGGAACTAATTGGGGAAAACATAGCGCGGAAAACCAAACGCGCTCGAGGGTCGACCGATGTCCAGCTTAAAGACCAAACGCTTTACCTTGCGTTGGATAACAGCATCAAACCTGGACAACCAGCCCAAACCCAAAAATCACGACGAAAACTCCAGGTCTAGCACCTTTAGATTAACAAAACTAAGAAACCACCTAAGAGAACAGGACAACTCTGAAAGCCCTGATTCGACACCACAGAAACAACAAGAGGGAAACTTAACGCTAATGGGATCTCCAACCAGATCGAGGGTCAAACCACGACGCTCTACTAAAGGCCTAGCTACGCACAAGTGGGTAGCACCAGAATCGAGAAGGAACGTGCGCCTAAAGGTTATATACCTTAAACTCTCCTATAAGGTTGGATACGCAATTAAACGTGCGAAAACAAACTAGAATCAAAGCTGAAAGTAAATAATTAGGTTAGAATTTAACCTGGAATCACCTGGGAAAAAAACTGCTCAACAATCGATAACCTAACGACGACTGCCTGCGAAGCTCTATAGCCAAAACATCGAGTAAAACTCAAATCAAAAAGAAGGCACGCTCAACATCCTCCACCTTAACTCGCACAAAATTGAGATAACAAAAATCCAAATCCACATTCGCAAGCCAACGAATAAACTAGGTCAAAACCTTAACCTGAAAACACTTGAGCAGAAAAACTGCGTTTGATTCACAACCATTTGCCTCAACAATGCCTCGATACTCCGACGCAACTCCTTAGTCACCGCCTCACTAAGCGCACCTAAGGGTTCCCCCTCTAACCGGAGAGCCGACTGCGACGCACGACGCTCTGGAGTCATCGATTGCAATTACGAACGAACACCTCAATACACCTAACTTAAGACGCAACAGTTAGGAACTAGAATTTCCTAACTCGATACAGATCAGAAAAGAGTAGATACTTGCTCTTGCTGTTACCTTGCTCTGGGAATTTATGAAATAATGTTATGCTTAACCTCGGATGATATATCATCATCCTATTAACTTTTGTGCAAATCATATGAATGCATAAATGCTAAAATTTTATTTCAAATCATGTGTGTACGAGCGTCATCATGTATGTCTTTAGCTTGGCACGTGTGCAATGCTATGTTATGATGCATATGCAGTGCTATGCAATCTAAAAGGGCCTTAATGCATGCTATGAGCGGCGTACACATGCGATCTTATGCATCCCATACTACATAATATCACATGCAACGAAAAAGAAAATCTAATGGACACGCATGCGACCTACGTTATGCATCCCATACTACATAACAGTCGTATGTTGTCACCTATGAGGATCCATATACAAACACATATTATGCATCCCATACTACATAATATGCCCCGTATACTTCTTATAATGCTATGAGTGTAGTGTTCATGCTTCAGCCAAGACATACTGATGACCCTTCGGTGTGTGTATGCGATGAATGACGATCTCACCAGGCGGTTAACCGGGCCAACCAGACTATCCCAGCAACCCGGCTAACCTCCCTCTGATACCAACTGTCACAACCCGCATTTTCCCAAAAATATAATACGTAATATCAGAGCAAGGGAAAAATACGCGTCGTGATGCCACGCCTGCAGGAGACGACTACAGACGCTCAGGCAAACACTCTTTACGATAATTTTATAAAAGACATATATGTGATTGGATTAAAAGAGAAATTTTCATTTTAGCTTAAGTCCACGTCCCTCGGTCTGGTGGATCATCTAGTCCACAAGTAGAAAACTATATATACGCAGTGGAAAATATGTTTGTTTTTAGCCTACATGAGCAAGAAAATAAGCATTCCAGAAATGATATGCACATATCTAGGTTTAGTACAGTAAGAAAGGATTTTCTTCGATTTTCAAAATATGTGACATTTGTTAAAAATCATGATGTGCAAGGATGACATTTTTATATCAATAAAGTAACTACTACATCTTAGCAAAAAAGCTTCCCAGAGAGCAAGTAGGTAAAGTACTCAGAAGTAATAGCAAAGCAAACAGCAAGTACTCTAAACATAAAAGCCATACGGGCGCCAACAACTGACACGAACCCGCAGGAAGGAAGGAAAACAAAAAAAAAGAAACTGCCACTTACCTAAAAGAGGGGAAGGGCCTCGACAGGAGACCTGAACGGCGCTGCTCTAACACCTGCGGCAGCTAAAGACCTGAACCTGAGACATTCATAAGAAAAGAATGCCTCAGCCCAAAAGGGTGCAAGAAAACCAAGATTAGCAGCATCAGAAGTAAGAGAGTGCAGGAAGGAAAAGCTAAGCAGATAAACATCTATAATCTTACAACAACCCGAGCCAGCTCAAACGAGTGCACTCGGTAAGAAGAAAAGCCTGCACCAGAAGGTAATAGTCAACACAATCAAAGTCCACCACGTGTCCGCCTTTGCGGATCAGAGGTGATGGTCATACATATACTATCATAATACACATATATAAGCATATGTGCTTAAGAACTTGAGACTGATCATCTCGAGGGAAAAGTGTCCCCCAAAAGAAGGTACTGCGACGGTGGTATCTTCCACTAACGCCCGCAGCCCAAAACCGGGTGGTGGTCCTTTATCCACTGCCACCCAAAAACCAAAATCGGGTGGTGGTACTCTATCCACTGCCACCCAAACAGCCAATATCGGGTGGTGGTCCTTTATCCACTGCCACCCAAAAACTACCCACCGTGCAAGGCTTAAGACAAGGGTTCTAAATAATTAAATTAAGTTTCAAATAAGACACGGGACATAACCCGAGATATCAGCACCATAACACCCTAAGAATAGGGTCACACAGAAATAAACACTACTCAACGATTTATTTGAAAACACTCGGTGAGTCCAAACTTGACTCCCAGCGAACTTCTCATAACAATACGACGAATAAGGCACGAAACAATACCATAACCGGTCACCAATCAAATACCTGACAACTCAAAGAATAAAGCATAGCTTCATCTAAAAAGTCTCAACGAAAAGACTAAAATGCTTGATAACATCGCTTAAGATACCCGGGATCACCCGGCGAAAGAACATATAATATATGAGGAAACAATTCAGAATAAGCGAAGAAATCGACGAGAATGACTTATATCAAAGTCGACGAGAATGACTTATATCAAGTCGACGAGAAAGACTTATATCAAAGTCGGCGAGAAAGACTTATATCAAAGTCGACGAGAAATACTTATATCAAAGTCGACGAGAAAGACTCATATCAAAGTCGACGAGAAAGACTCATAACAAAGTCGACGGGAAAGACTTATATCAAAGTCGATGAGAAAGACTTATATCAAAGTCGACGAGAAAGACTCATATCAAAGTCGACGGGAAAGACTTATATCAAAGTCGATGGGAAAGACTTATATCAAAGTCGATGAGAAAGACTCATATCAAAGTCGACGCGAAAGACTCATATCAAAGTCGACGAGAAAGACTGATATCAAAGTCGACGGGAAAGACTTATATCAAAGTCGACGAGAAAGACTTATATCAAAGTCGACGAGAAAGACTCATATCAAAGTCGACGAGAAAGACTTATATATCAAAGTTGACGGGGAAGACTTATATCAAAGTCGACGAGAAAGACTTATATCAAAGTCGACGAGAAAGACTCATATCAAAGTCGACGAGAAAGACTCATATCAAAGTCGACGAGAAAGACTTATATCAAAGTCGACGAGAAAGACTCAACAACAGTCAATAGGAAAATCTTAATCAAATTTGACTGGAGGACTTTATGTCAAAGAAGAAACTTGATTTCCGAGAATACACTGGAAATGACTTTTCTGAGAGAATCTACCAGAACAATAAGGAAGACCACAAACAGAACTTCACTTGCAGAAAAGGGGGAGTAACAATCATTAAAGGGGAAGAAAAGCAAAACCCGGAAAAAAAGATTAAAAGAGAAGGGAAATGACAAATAGATAACTCAACAGCTAGGCTACTGGTGCGAGACTATGAGTGACTTTATAATTTAACCAACCTTTAAATATAGATGCTGAACATGCCAACCGTATTTTCTTAACCAAGGCCATATAACCAAATCAATTGAAGGCCAAATAACAAGAATAAGCTTGAGCTAAGAGCCGATTACACAAATTTGAATTAGCGAGACTTGCAACCCGAAGGCGGCCCACCAGTCATATAACAATAATTGAATGGAATATCGGAAATAGGATTTTTATACGGCAACCCCCAAATTTAAAATTTCAGAATGGAAATATATGTATACGACTAATTAGACTATATGTGTATAAAATAGCCCAAACAGAACATTATAACAAGGCAGCCCCACATTTAGAGTTTAAAACAGCAGCCCCTACCTAAACAGATTTCTATAAGGCAGCCCCCAAAACCAAATAGATCAGAAATATATATTGCAGCCCCAAAAGAAATTAACATTCCCAACGGGTTTAAAGCATAGCAGCCATCCCCTCAAACGATACCAATAGGTCCAAAAGCAGCAGCCCAACGAAATTCAGAAATGGAGCTGTAAGTCAGCACCTAAATAATCCTAATTAGAATATATATCTAGCAGCCCCCCAACTAGGGAATATATACAGCAGCCCCCATTGAACAAAACGTGAGAAGCCGCCCCCCAATTAAGGTATATGAACAGCATCCCCAATTAGGAAAAGTATAACCAGCAGCCCCCATTTTAACCAAGGCAGGAAACAGCACCCAATTGAAGAGATGTATCATGCATAAAAGTCCTGGAGCGGTTAAACATCAAAAATTTCCTAGGCTAAACCCCAACAACAAAAGATAAGGGCTAATCTTACCCATGACTACAACAAAAACACACAAAAAACTTCCTGGAGCAATAATCTCAAACCACCACTACACCACAAGGAGGCAGGGGATGAAGGAGAAAGAGGGGGGAAGAGAAGAGAACCCACTATGAAAAAAAAAACTCAGCCCTCCAGGACTTAAATAACCCCAAATCTGCCTCTTTAAGCAAGCATATATATGCATTTATACACATTTTTACATGTGTATATATATACATGTTTCCATCCAGATTTCTAGCAACGAAATGTGCACAACTAGCATATGATCCAAGCATACAACCATCCAGATTATATTTAGCAAATGAAATCCTGTGCATAACTCCATGACCAGGGCCAAGATCGATTAAGCAAGAGGAAAGAGATGGAGGGAACGAAGAGGAAGAGTTTTCTTCCCTTGATTCGGAAGCCGACACCACGCCAAAGTGAAATCTACGGCCGGACGACCTCACCACCAACGCCGATCCCGACGAGATCTCTCCGCAACCCCGCTCCGGCGACGAAAAACAAGATCTGGCCACGAAGACAAGCTCCGGAAACACCACCAAAGATCTATCGACGGCCTTCACCTCCGACACCCGGCGCTACCGGCGTAAACCCTAAGCTCGCCTCTCCTTCTCTCTCGAAACGACTGGAACCATCGGGGGGAGGAAAAGAAATGCAAGGCTTTTGATCTCCTCTGCATAAATATACATATAACCTTACGAGCATCTTCGCACGGGCTACGCCCGTGCTCGATGCTCTCCGCTTCGACAGTACTCCAGCAGTGACAGTACCCCCGTCTCGACATTGCCCCGGCGCAACGGCGCTGCCGCCGCTCGCGAACCCCCGATTTTGTTCCCGCATCTCGATTTTTTCGTACGCATGGGGGTTCGCGAGCAGCGGGAGAGCCGTTGCGCCGGGGCAATGTCGAGACGGGGGTACTGTCACTGCTGGAGTACTGTCGAAGCGGAGAGCATCGAGCACGGGCGTAGCCCGTGCGAAGATACTCGTATATACATATGAAGAATGAACAACTTTTCACATGCACGAAAGTTTACAATGCCACCCAAAAATTTCCAGACAAACCAATGTCTGTCGTCCACTGCAACATAGAGAGCACCACAGCATATACCAATTTTTTTACCCCATTCGATGAACGCCTAAAATAATAATAATGTACAGTTTCGGAGAATACGTTGACGTGTTCGATTGTAAGCCCGTTGTGCTTCACGCTATTGTTCTGTCATTTGTGCTCTTCTCTGCTGTGAACGCTCTCGATTTGAAGCTCGCTGAGCAGCACGTTGTGCCTCTGTCATTTGTGCATTTCTTCTCGATGCATAAGTTTGGTTATATATACGTTGCGCTGCACGCTGATCAACCGTCATAGATGTTTCTCTTATTCTTTTTCTAGGCCAGACATGAGAACGAACAGTATCATCTGATTGATGTATGGTAGGCTCTACTTGCATTGTAAATGGAAATCTGCATGGCTGGAAAAACATTTATGAGCATACCATGAAAAACAATACGATAAGCTTCAACTATAACGGCAAATCTAGCGCATAAGCGACGTCATTCGCTTTTTTCGCCTTAGAGTGTCCATTATATAGATACATTAAGATGAGCAATCTATTGAATTTTGATCACATAGGGCAATAAACATTGCAAAGCAGACATAAATCATCATATTATTAAAAAAGATATACATATTTGAAATAAAATCATTAAAAGAAAACTAAATATCGTAAGACGCGCAGAAGAAAATTAATTTCATCAGTGCAACAAAGTAATAGGTCAAATACATCCCTATGAAGATCAGTAATCAATAGATATCCAAGATTAAAATATATTGACACACTTTCCATTATATAGATACATTAAGATGAGCAATCTATTGAATTTTGATCGCATAATTGAAATTTCTGCCTTTATTAGTTACATTGATCAGAAACCTGAAGAAAAGTGATTTGACTGGTCATTTTTTGGAAAAAGACTGCATTGCATATTAGAGGAAAACCAAGCAATACTGCAAAAACTCATTTGTTTTCATGTTCTTCGGTCCAAGCAACACTGCAATTTGCGAGACGTAATAGTAGAGTGAGCATATAGATTCTAAACCACTATTTCAGAAGGTAATTTTGATAAACCTTGAGATTATAAATGAGCGCGAATGAGACGTTGCAATATGATATCTAAGCATAACAACAGGCATAACAATATTGAAGCATAGAAAAAATACAGCAGGTCTAAGGCAATAATATAAGGCAATAAGCAATCGAAGAATCAAATTTACAGTTGAGTTATTCAATAAATGAGCGCGAATGAGACGATGGATACAATATCTAAGCATAACAGCATTGATCAGAAACCTGAAGAAAAGTGATTCGACTGGTCATTTTTTGGAAAAAGACTGCATTGCATATTAGAGGAAAACCAAGCAATACTGCAAAAACTCATTTGTTTTCATGTTCTTCGGTCCAAGAAACACTGCAATTTGGGAGACGTAATAGTAGAGTGAGCATATAGATTAAACCTTGATATTATAAATGAGCGTGAATGAGACGCTGCAATACGATATCTAAGCATAACAGCAGGCATAACAATATTGAAGCATAGAAAAAATACAGCAGGTCTTCATAGGTAACAAAGATCATATTAGTGAAAAATATAGTGAGAGGTGCATTTAAAGCATTATCTAAGGCAATAAGCAATCGAAGAACCAAATTTACAGTTGAAATATTCAATAAATGTGCGCGAATGAGACGCTGGATACGATATCTAAGCATAACAGCAGGCATAACAATATTGAAGCATAGAAAAAATATAGCAGGTCTTCATAGGTAACAAAGATCTTATTAGTGAAAAATATAGTGATTATCTTGCAAGATTAGCTATGACAGTTGATCACCTCTCAGTACCTTAGATTAACAATATTCTTAAGGACTGAACTATGATATCGTGTGCTTCAATAATCTTATGAAGTCTTAAGTACAGAAAATTATACTGACGATTGAGTTTAACTAAAATACGCATATGAGCTATCTGTACCTAAATTAAAAAAGAAGTTCGCTAATGAGTCTTAGTTTAAATAACATAAAAGGTAAAAGTAACATCTGAAATTATAAGGCTCAATGCACCCATAAAATTTACTAATAGATTTAATACCTGGATGAAAGATTATGATCTTATGATAATAAGGCTCAATGCATCCAATAGGAAACAATCTTCTTTGCCTGGAGAATTCAACTGCCCAAACAATTTACTTTTCCTGTGAGGTTCAAGCAAAAATGAAATCAGAAGCGAGCTAAAAATTAAAAGCAGAAGGCAAAAATGAAAGCAAAAAATCCCAAACAAAGCAAACCGACGTGAACCGATGCGTAAACTGACATGAACTTTAGCAGTGGCAACTCCACTAAGTTTCCACAACGCTAACTGAAATCTATACAAACTTTAATTCAATTGTCAAACATGTAAAGTTAAATCAAAATTAAATTCAGAAATCCCTTGCAGAAGGTATAAGTTCATAACTCAAATCAATTAAGATCCATGGACATGATAATGAAAAAGAAAAAATGAGTGAAAACTCACCCCTACCACAGTGTTTCCATGCTTACCCATGCCTTCCAGTTCAGCCCTACCACAATGAGTAAAAACTGAAGAATAATTGGAGCAATAATTGGATAAGGTTTGAAATGAAAAAATGAGTAAAAACTCACCCCTACCACAGTGTTTCCATGCTTACCCATGCCTTGCAGTTCAGTCCTGCCACAATCTTTACTGATTCCAAGACAAAATTGAAACAAAAATAAAAAACTGAAGAATAATTGGAGCAATATTGGATGATATGGATTCAAATGAGAAGACAGGTGAAGCGAAACCATGCTTAGAGCAGAGAAGATAGGTGAAGCAAAACCATGCTCAGAGCAACAGGAAATATGAAGATAGGTGAAGCGAAACCATGGAAAACATAATCGTAAAACCTAACACCGGTGAAAACCATAAAAACAAAATATTTTTTTTACCACCGGTGAGGGAGATGTCGAGCAAAGTAGAACAGAGTAGTAATCGATCTTGGCGAAGTTTGCGGAAGCAGCTGCCAACGGTTTTGAGGCTTAATTACCGGCGATCCGACGCAAGTAGGCAGAGCGCCCGTTCTTGAAGCGGCGTGCGGGCTGCGCCCGCATTCGAGCGGGTTGCGCCAAAATGCTGGTGTAACTCGCTCGCCAACCGCTAAAACTCTGGTGTAACTCTCTCGCCAAAATTTGCTAATCAAGTCCAACATCATGCATGGAAAGGAAGTGTAAACTAAGAAAAAAATCTTCCTAATTTTTCAAACAGTTCAAACAATCACATGATCGTGTCTTCCTGAAGTTTAAACTGATGTCATAGACGAATTATGAGTACTAAAATTTTAACTGATGTCTTCCTGAATCAATGAAGCCATAGCCTCCTTGTTTTGTTTGAGCATGACCGTGTCTTTTTGCATATCCGCTTGGAGTGATGTAGTGATCCAGAATGTAGGAGTTAAGATAATAAAGGAAATGATTTGTAATGACAGAGAGTATTATAGCAATAAAGCAAACAGATAATTATTCAACAAATTCCCAACATATTAGTCAACAAATGTTGCAGGAGTTAATAAAGTTTATAAATTATAAACTCTATCAGAATGCAGGAGTTAATAAATTGCAAGCAGATTGATATAAAACTTATCATTCATTTCGATAAACACCAAGAATGCAGAAAGATTGATATAAACCTTATCATTCATTTCGACAAACACCAAGAATGCACCTTTGCCAGAAGAGGATCAAACGGAGCAAACGGACCAAACAAAGTATAAATTGATATCAAACGTACCAAACAGATTGATATACCTGATGCTAAATCCAAGCCTTGCTAAATCCAAGCCTTGCTAAATCCAAGCATTGCTAAATCCAAGCCTTGCTAAATCCAAGTCTTGCTAAATCCAAGCCTTGCTAAATCCCAAGCCTTGCTAAATGCATAAATCCAGAAATTCATAATCCATAAATCCATAAATTCATAACAGAGAACAAATATAGAGAGAACAGGAGTCATACGCAATTTAACTACAACAACTACCTAGATGCACGCAGAAACTGAAATTTGCTTATAACTGAAATCAATAACTACAAATCAATAACTACCTAGATGCACGAAGGAACTGGGCTTCGCCTCCTTGAACCCGTGATCGGCGTCGCTTGCTTGAAATAAATTTCATACATAAATCTCATACATCCATAAATCTCATACATCCAGCATGTTAAATATATACCTGATGCTAAGCGTGCTCCGACCACATTGACAATATCTCTAGAGATGAGAGTTCGGGTTTCCAAATACAGTCTGAATAAATGCAAATGCAAATATATAAATGCAATTCCAAATACAAATATAGTCTGAAAGAAAATTGAGTAAATTGAGTAAATTGACTAAATTGTTGCAAATTTGAAGAACAAATACAAATACAGTCTGAATAAATTGACTAAATTGACGAAATAGAAATACATACCTAAAGGATTTAGTCTGGATACAGTCGGAATTCAGTCAAAATATATACCAAATGCTAACCTGAGAGGGGAATACAATTGGGATTCAGTCCTGGAGGAATAAATACCAAATGCAAACCTACATAAAAATACCAAATGCAAACCTGAGAGGGCAATACAGTTGGGATTCAGTCCTGGAAGAGAAATACACCGAAGCAGCAGGACGGTCGGCCCCTTGCAGGCAGCGCAGAAAGGTCGAAGTTGTGTCCCGGGCACTGCGTACGAAATAGGTAAGCGAAGAGCAGAGAGGAGAAGGAATGAAGAGCAGGAAAATGCAAGGTAGAAAGTGAACTTACAGTGGGGGGAGGAAGAGGAGGACGGACGGTGGCCCCCTTGGAGGAAGCGCAGAAACGGGCCAACTCTGTCGTCAGCCCTGGAAATGGAAATGAAATAAATTAGGGAAGAGGAGAAGAGGGGGGGGGGGGGGCGATGAAGAAAATATGATGAAATATATGGCATGGTTCCGAAGGAAAGTAGGCAAGAAGATAATGAGTTGGAATTCAATTATAGGATACAATGACATGGTAATCCATGCGCATACAACTTCAGAACCATATAAGCATAAATATCACAGCCACTGAATCCTTGGTGCTTTGCCCGGCGAGGTACAGACCATACCTTGTATATCATGCGACAAATTCGCCGTTGGTGGCTTTAACATCAGTGCGGTTCATAAAAAGTAATAAAATTTCAGCAGTTAGGATGTACAAACTGATATCAATCCTAATGTCAACCCTACTATGAAGCATAATATTAAAAACTGATCTAAATCCTAATATCACGTAGTGATATCAAAAACTTATATCAAACGCGGATATCATACACCAATATCAACAACTGATATCAAAACTGTAAACTCAAATGAAACAGAAACTTCAACTGATATAAAAAATCCTAATATCACAACCTCATATATATCGTAATATCGCAACCTGGTATAAATCCTAATATGAAACAGTGATAGCTGAAATCAGAAACAGTGATGTAGGTGTGTGATATGTATGGTAATATGGATACCGAATGAGGGCCAGTGAGAAGAGGATATAGCTGTCGTTGCAATACTGAAATAGAAACTGATATCAAAACAGAAATCAACAACTGAAATGAAAATTGATAGCAAAACTGAAATAAAAAACAGCAATCGAAAAAGAGATGAAAAAACGGAAAGCAAAAACGAAATGATCAGTACGGCGGTGAGAAGCTCACCGATGGATGCAGAGTAGGGCGGTGAGCAGGCGAAGAAGCAGGTGCAGACGATGTCGATTGCGGAGTCGACGGCGGGGAGAAATAATATTGGCGACCTAGAAAGCGAGAACGAAATCACAAAGGAAATCAAAAAGAAAATCAATATAAAACTGAAATGGAAAAAGGAGCAAGCTCACCGATGGATGCAAAGTGGATGGATGCAGGCGATGTCGATTGCGGAGTCGACGGCGGCAACAAATAAAATAAGGGAGCTACAAATCCAGAAATACACGAAATAAGAAAGGGAATCTAAAACCTAATCAAAAAGGAAATGAAGAACTCACCGGCGGAGCAGGAGTTGCCTGTGAGGCAGCGGCGGCGGCGGAGTAGCGGAATGCAGAGCACAGAGGCGCAGAGAAGCAGGGTCAGTGAGCAGCGAGGCACGGGCTCCATTACTAAGAGGGAAGCGGCGAGAACAGCGGTGGGAAGACACGCGGCGAGAGGAGACGCCGACGCACACGCAGCTGCCCTGCATCACCGACAGCGTGCCGAGGCGTGACGGAGGCGGATCGCGTGGACGAAGCGGCGGAAGGGCATTTCGGGGATGGCGTTTCTTTTTCTGCGACATAGATCAAATATCTTTATAATAGTATAAGATATATAAAACTTTTATACATATATATTTATAAT
This sequence comes from Dactylorhiza incarnata, assembly GCA_033032865.1. Classification (NCBI taxonomy): domain Eukaryota; kingdom Viridiplantae; phylum Streptophyta; class Magnoliopsida; order Asparagales; family Orchidaceae; genus Dactylorhiza; species Dactylorhiza incarnata. The sequence continues at coordinate 14,613,902 of JAWHQI010000015.1, forward strand.
GAATATATATATATATGAACTTTTATATACAACCTTTATGCATATACGAGCATCTTCGCACGGCCTCCGGCCGTGCTCGATGCTCTTCGCATCGACAGTACATTTGCAGCGACGGTACATCTGCCGAAAGTCACACATGCTTGGACGATCGATCAGCCGAGAGTGTGAGTTGAATGCTGCGCATAACGGGGGCGAGTGGCGAGGGGAATTTTGTCTACCTTTTGTGAGGCCGGGAGAAGGCAACTGTATGCGGAGTGACGACTGCAGCAAGAGTACTATTGTGGTTGGGGTACTGTTGTGCACGGGGGTTCGCGAGCTGCAGGCTTGTTGTCGCGTTGCGAGACTGCTGAGGCATGGGTAGGGTACTATCATGCTGTGTACGGTGGCGCCCGGCGCACTGTGGATTGAGAAAGCGTTTGAGAAGGGTTGATTTTGGGCAGAAGCATCTTCGCTGCAAGTGTAATGTCGCTGCAAAGACCATCGAGCACGGTCGCAGGCCGTGCGAAGATGGTCGTCCCTATATATATATATATATATACTTACATTCTCATGGCAGTGAACTTGTGTGAGCGCGCAAGATGCGAAGAGCAATGTGCAGTAGTGATAGTAATTTGTCGCTGCTTTTAATGATGCTCACATGAGTGATATCAGCTGCATGAATTACAGAAAATATATTTCTGGATGATGTGTAATTGCCAATATCATATTTAAATATATGTATTAAACTTACAATTCAGGCATGCATCAGAGTTCGTGATATTGTGTACTATTGAGAAAATTTAACCGCAAAGTATTAGATGAGGTTGTTTTATTTCTTTAGAATTCTGATATAGAAAATGCTTTTGGCACCTACGAAGGTGACTGCAGAGGCAACTTGGGAAGATGATGGAGAGCAGAAGAAGAGAAAGCAGATATTTGCAAAACCTGTGGCATCCACTCTTTACCTTGAACAACATCAGTGCATACAATTCTGAACTGCCTATCATATTAGAGGTTGAAAATGAAGGAAAACATGAACCTTGGGATGCTCACGGAGACCCCTTTGGAACCTGTTGTGACGTTTTGATTCCTGCAGCCCTCTTTATCTTCCCCTTTTAATGTTTCAGTCTTTCCAAGAGTTCTCCTTTGAAATTGTAGCAGTAATAACTGCACCTTTTTGTATTCCTGCTCTATAAAAGAACCATGTATCAAATGACTGATTCAAGTTTGTCAATGAAAAGCTCTTACCCGTTACTTTTCTTTCTCCTCTGGCCTTGCCCTCTTTTTATTACCTGCACAATAATGTTAATTTAAATTCTATCAGTGGTATCAGAGCCATTGTATCCTGCATACCTATTGCTTTTGAATATATGGCTTCATCATCTACCACTCAGATTTCCTCTCACGGATCTGCCCCCATCTTCAATGGGGAAATGTATGAGCACTGGGCAATCAAGATGGAAACATACTTCGATTCCCAGGACTTATGGGAAACAGTTGAAAAGGGTCCTAAACCGGATCCAAAGGCCAAGACAGTTGATGGTGGTGAAGCAGTAATACCCAAAGAAGAAAAGAAAAAGAATTCTTTGGCACTGCACATCATCCAGAATGCTGTCACAAGCCTGATTTTTCCTCGCATTATGGGAGCAAAGACAGCCAAGCAAGCCTGGGACACTCTTAAGGAATGTTACCAAGGTGACAAGAAGGCGATCTCAATCCGACGACAAAATCTGCGGCGACAATTTGATGAGCTAACCATGAAGAATGAAGAAAAGATCTTCGATTATTTACCAAGGGTGACTAATCTAACAAATCAACTCAGCAACCTTGGTGCTCCCATACCTGAATCTGAAATTGTCCTCAAAATCTTAAGAAGTCTGCCTCAATCATATGAGCATGTTGCAGCCTCTATTGAAGAAAGCAATGATGTGGAGGAACTCCCCATAACAATTCTTGTAAGCAAAATCCAATCCCATGAAGAGAGAATGAAAAGGTACTCCTCAAATCCTCTTGATCATGCATTTCAAGTCAAGATGTCCCTTGGCAAGAAGCATCAGGACAAGAAGAACAAGTTCCAAAAGAATTTCCAACAGGGGAGCACCTGGAACACGGGGAGCAATCACCCTCACAACAAGAGTTCAAAGCATGGAGAAGAACAAAGCTCAGAAAACAGTGTGTTCTGCACCCTCTGCAAGAAGAGTACTCACGACACCTTGAAGTGCTACTACAAGTGCAAACGATGCCGCAAGCCAACCCACTTTGATAAGGACTGTTGGTTTAAAAATAAAGATAAGGGAGAAGCAAATTTTGTTGAAGAAAAAAGGAACCATGAAGAGAAGATGCTGATTGCAACTTGCTTGGAGGGAGCTGAAAAGCAAAAATCATCCAACTGGTACGTGGATTCAGGATGCTCAAGTCACATGACTTATGACATCACCTTGTTTGACCATTTGGACAAATCATACAAGTCCAATGTCATACTTGGAGATGGAAATAGCAAACTTGTAGAAGGGAGAGGAGATATTACCATAAGAAATCAAGGTGGAGAAAAACAAATCCTGCAAGGAGTTCAGTTCGTCCCTTCACTAGCTCAGAACCTACTGAGTGTAGGGCAAATGATGGACGATGGATACAGCTTTGTATTCAATTCTAATGCCTGTTCTATCTTTGATCCCCTACAAAGAAGCATTGGCACTGCCCAGATGTCAAGAAATCACATTTTCCCAATTGAACTAGAAGCAGCAAATCACCCAAATCACTCTCTTATAAGCAGCACTCAAGATCCTGCTATCCTCTGGCATCAGAGGTTGGGACACCTCAATTACAACTCCATGAAGCAGCTGTTCGAAGAAAATCTGGCTGGAGATTTGCCTAATCTACAACTTAAAACTCCCCACCACATGTGTACAACATGTGCACTTGGCAAATCTCACAGGCAGCCTTTCCCAACCTCTGATCAGAGAAGCTCACAGCCCCTTGAATTGGTGCATTGTGACCTTTGGGGGCCAGCATCAACAGAATCCCACAGTGGAAAGAGGTACTTCTTCTTATTGGTGGATGACTACTCAAGGTATGCATGGATCTATTTTCTGCAACAAAAATCTGAAGCCTTCTCACTCTTTGTTGATTTTAAAAGAGAGATAGAGAAGAAGTTAGAAAAGAGCATAAAAACTTTAAGATGTGATAATGGGGGTGAGTTCACATCACATGTATTCAATCACTTCTGCAAAATACATGGGATAAAAAGGGAGTTCACTGTCCCTGGCTCTCCTCAACAGAATGGGGTCGTAGAAAGGAGAAATAGGACCATTCTAGAGATGGCCAGAGCACTCAAATTGCAACACAGCCTACCAAAGAACTTCTGGGCCGAGGCTGCAAGCACTGCAGTCTATATACTAAATAGGTGCCCAACCAAAGCTCTAAAGAAAATGACTCCCTATGAAAGATTGTTTCAAAAAAGGCCAAAGTTAGGACACTTGAGGTCTTTTGGATGTATTGCCTTTGCCCACATCCTGAAGGAAAAGAGAGACAAGCTAGATACCACAAGCATAAAATGTATATTCACTGGATACAGTGAAAACAAAAAGGCATATAGGTTATTTGATCCTGTCTCACAGCAATTAATAATATCTAGAGATGTGATTTTCCACGAAGATGAAGAGTGGCATTGGGCATCAGACAATGAAGGCAAGATCACCTCTCCTGATGGGCCGGTTGTGCCAATCCTGGACACCATCCTGGAACCACCTGAAGATCACCTGGAGGAAGAAGTTCAACCAGCTGCAGCCGCTGAAGACATGTCTCTATCAGATCATGGAGACTCTGATTCTGAGTCATCATCGCCCAAGAAGATGAGAAATATTAGTGATATATATGAAAATTCTAACCAGTCTTATTTCACTCCAGTCCAATTGCCTTTGTTGATGCAGTTAACAGCAAAGAATGGAAGAAAGCTATGGGGGAGGAGATAGAAGTTATTGAAAAAAACAAAACTTGGAGTCTTGTACCCAGACCCAAGCAGAAAAACATCATTGGACTGAGATGGGTCTACAAATTGAAGCATAATGAAGCCGGACAGGTGGTGAAACACAAAGCTAGGCTTGTAGCTAAGGGCTACAGCCAACACTTTGGAAGAGATTACGACGAAACCTTCGCCCCTGTTGTAAGGATGGAGACAGTGCGTCTCATCCTCTCAATTGCCGCAAATCATTCCTTCCCTATCTACCATCTGGACATCAAATCCGCCTTTCTGAATGGGACTTTGAATGAAGAAACATACGTGGAGCAACCAGAAGGATTCATAAAGAGAGGGAAAGAAGAATATGTGTACAGACTGCACAAAGCTCTCTACGGGCTTAAACAAGCTCCGAGGGCTTGGCACTCTAATATCTCTACCTTCTTCCTTGAAGAGGGTCTCACAGCAAGCAAATATGAGCCCTCCCTGTACTACAAAAGAAGTGAAGACCAGCTTGAACTTATTATCTGCCTATATGTTGATGACTTGCTCATCACAGGAAGCTCTGAAGCATCCATTTCTTCCTTCAAGAGAAAAATGCAACAAAGGCACGAGATGACTGATTTGGGGCCATTGAAGTTTTTCCTTGGACTACAGATATCTCAACAACCAGGACACTTGTTTGTGTCACAAGAATTATACATAAAAGAGTTGCTAAAAAAGTATAACATGCTGGATTGCAATCCATGCCTGACACCCATGCCAACTGGAGAGAGATTGAGCAAGACTCAAGAAGGGGATGAGAAGGTAAATGAAGAAGAGTATAGAAGCCTAGTCGGGTCCCTGATTTATCTGACCCACACTAGACCTGACATTGAGCAGGCAGTGAATCTCATCTCAAGGTTCGTAAGTCAGCCAAGCAAGCCTCATCTTAATGCAGCCAAAAGGATCCTCAGATACCTCTAAGGAACAAAGCAACTTGGACTCCACTTCAGCCAAGATCTCAACCCAGGGCTCACTGGTTACAGTGATTCCGACTGGGGAGGCTCGTTGGACGATAGGAAGAGTACCAGCGGTCACATTTTCTTTTACGGTTCAAATCCGATAGCTTGGAGCTCACGGAAACAGCCTACGGTGGCGCTGTCAACAACAGAGGCCGAGTACATGGCTTTGTGCTCAGCTACCTGTGAAGGACTATGGTTAAGAAGGATGATAGAAGAACTGATTAGCGGCAGTCATTCCAGCATACAACTGATGTGCGACAATATGTCAGCCATAGCCCTCTCTAAGAATCCCGTGTTTCACAACAAGAGCAAACACATAGAGATTAAACACCATTTCATCAGAGAAAAGGTAGAGAGTAAAGAAGTTCAGAGAGAGTTTTGTGGCACAGAAATGCAGATAGCAGATGTGTTTAGCAAACCCCTGGGAAGAGCTAGGTTTGCGGAGCTGCGGAAAAAGCTTGGGATCGCCGCCCTGGTTCAAGAAGGGGTGAAGGAAAACATGAACCTTGGGCTGCTCACGGAGACCCCTTTGGAACCTGTTGTGACGTTTTGATTCCTGCAGCCCTCTTTATCTTCCCCTTTTAATGTTTCAGTCTTTCCAAGAGTTCTCCTTTGAAATTGTAGCAGTAATAACTGCACCTTTTTGTATTCCTGCTCTATAAAAGAACCATTTATCAAATGATTGATTCAAGTTTGTCAATGAAAAGCTCTTACCCGTTACTTCTCTTTCTCCTCTGGCCTTGCCCTCTTTTTATTACCTGCACAATAATGTTAATTTAAATTCTATCAGAAAATGCATGATATGAACTACACAGAAACTGTAAACGTACGATGCATGCTCGACAGTCACAGTAGTTTTCTCCTGAAAACTGAGATCATAAGTAAAGGTAAACAGAGCAATTGCGAGGAGTTTGCGATTACATTTGGGCACCCTTCACCTTATCCAAATGGAAATCGTAGCAAAAATTTATAGTGAGAGTAGAAGTTAAACAACGAAATTTTCACAGTGGAGGCTAGCTCATATATATGTAGCTGCCGTGCACGAATGTACATAGTAGCAACGTAAAGCTGAGTAAATGTGCAAAAAAGAAGAAGCAGTCATACATGTACACGCATGAAACGAACAAAGATAACGTAAGTAGTAATGTAGCTTACTGCAGCACCTGAACGTATATGAAAATATGCGTATATCTGTTGGGTGCAGCAGTCAAAACGGCAACATGCATTGTTCAGTGGCCCCGCGATACCCTGTATCGTTCACAGATGAAAGAGGAAATATCAGACAGTTGTAGGATGCACATTCGGTAGATGTTCGGTGCAAGAGAGTGTGTATGTTTTAGTATGTGTAACCTCCTAATCATATCGAAGACAAAATTCCATTCTTCACGCGCAGTGAGGGATGCTGGTGGTCGCGGTATTGTAAGCGTGAATCCATCAATTTTGGTATGCGGTCCAACAGACCACCTTGTTGTACTATCCATGCAGATGTCATTGTAATAATCGTTGCTGTTGTTGGTGTCTGCAGTGGGATTGCAGTCTGTGTGACTGATGGCTGATGTACCTGATAGGCAGATCGTATGCATGAGATATAAGGAAATGTTTAATATGTAGTAACGGTATTAAAGTGACATGTACGAAACTGGTGCACATATTCGGAATAATGAGGTTGGAAATCTTACGTTGCAGCGGTGCTGTCCACTTTGGCGATGATGATGTCATAGAATCTTTGCGGCCTGGCATTTGTATGTGTCAAATGATCCTCACTGTAATGTATGAACTAAAGCTGAGAGGAGGCAAAACAGTAGAAGTGAACGCCAGCAAATGTGAGCATAGCATTAATATGTCATGGAAACAGTTTAGCACGACAATGTGGAGTAAATAATTGCGAATGCGGAGGTTATGTATTTCAGTAGAAAAAAGAGTGTAAGTTAACATATGTAAATATATTCAGGTGCAGGACTGTGAAGCTGGGAAGAATTTTGAGTGAAAGAACGGAGGTGGATTCGAAGCTGGTGCATTGGTTGAGTTTGAGATATGTTAATTGGTAGCGTGAACTGTGAATGATTTGGATATTTATGTTTATCGTACCTGAATAGCCTTTCTTGACATGCAGCAGTGTTTAGAGGGAGGAGCAGTATGATCAGTTGTTTTGTGTATATAGCGGAACGTCAGAATATGCGAGCAAATACGTTTCTACTAAGATTTATGGCATATGAGTGGTGAAGTGCTGCGAAGGCAAAGAAGTGAGTTTATAATTTCCATAAGAAGCAGAGGCTAACTGCTGTGGAGACGTTGTTTGTGCGGAGGAAGATTAGACTTGTTGGGCTAGAGAGCACGCAAGCCCGACCAGAGCACCTGCAAATTAGTTCGAGCAAGTACCTGTACGACCGCTTAGCGGTAAGCCGATACACAACCAAAAACACAGCACAAAATAACAACCATAAAGGTGACACACAGATATAACGTGGAAACCCAATAGGGTGAAAACCACGGGACGATCGGAGTCCAACCCGGAAAGCCGCCACTAAAAATGTGTAAAACAGATAGGCAATTACAAGGCTTTCCCTCCTCGATCCACACAGAATCTTCACCAACTTCGCACCACACAATAATACACAATAAACAGTAGCAAAAAGTTGCAAGTTACCGACAGTGGCGGACGAGACGGATTACACAAATCCTCTCCAAGATGCCTCTTCGAATCCTTGCCCAAGTCTGCTCCAGATCCAATCTGTGTAGGCGAAGTATTCCTCGTCAACGTCGCAGAGACGTCCGAAAGCTCTCCCCAAACTAAGACACTTACCACAAAGGCCTCTCTAGAAACTCTTTCAATGCTTGAGATGGGAGAGAAGTGGATGCCTTACCCCTCCTCCTTCATGCCTATTTATAAGGCCAAAACCAAGGGGTAGATGGTGGTAGATAGCATGTGCATGAAGCTTCCATGAAGCTTCCCTCGGTCAAAAGCACATGTCATGAAGCTTCCTCTGGGCACTTTCCTAGAAGCTTCCTTTAAGAGCACATGTTGATTTCTTAGTCAAAGGCGGCTACCCCTTTTCACACTTGCATGAAACACATGCTTAAAAAGCATGGTCAAAAAGGTGGCTAGCCCCTTTCACACTTAGGAGAAAATACCTCATCAAATCTCCCCCTTTTCGACTAAGTGAAAAATGTGTCCTTCTAATTATCTTCATTTGGCAAGACCTTCATGTCTCCTCCATATGTCGATAGATCCAGCACCACCAAGTTCGAGTTAGTAAAACTCAAATCCACAGTTTTCTCCACAAAGGACGGGAACTGTACCCAACAATTTATTCCCTTTGCATTTATGTGGAAGAGATCGCCATGCCAGCGATCCTCACACAATGTTCGAACTTCCCCCTCGACACAGTCTTCGTAAGCATATCCGCTCCATTGTCATCTGTGTGCACCTTCTGCAAATCCATCTCTCTCTGCTCTAGAGTATCGCGTATCCAATGATACCGCGTATCAATATGTTTGGATCTCGAGTGGAAGGTGGGGTTCTTCCCTAAATGAATCGCGCTCTGACTGTCACATAAGAGTGTGTAGCGCTCCTGAGTGAAATCCAACTCTTTGATGAAACGCTTCATCCAAAGGAGCTCTTTTCCTGCCTCAGTGACTGCAATAAACTCTGCCTCCGTAGTCGACAGTGCAACGCACTTCTGTAGTCTTGACTGCCACGAAACAGCTCCCCCAGCAAATAGGATCAGGTACCCATAGGTTGATCTTCTGGAGTCCAAATCTCCAGCCATATCAGCATCTGTGTCGGCTAGTAGCTCTGGCTCACTATATCCAAACCTTAACGTTAAATCTGACGTCCCATGTAGGTACCTTAAAATCCACTTCACAGCGCTCCAATGTTCTCTCCCAGGATTGGAGAGAAACCTACTAACAGTACCAACAGCATGCGCTATACCAGGGCGAGTGCATACCATGGCATACATAAGACTACCAACTGCAGAAGCATAGGGGACCTTCTGCATCTCCTCTTTCTCCTCAGGTGTGCTCGGGCACTGGTCAGCGGTAAGTCTGAAGTGAGCTGCAAGCGGCGTGCTCACCTTCTTCGCCTGATCCATATTAAATCTCTATAGCACCTTCCTGATATATCTTTCCTGCGACAACCAAAGTAACTTGGAGCCTCTGTCTCTCCGAATATGCATCCCTAGGATGGTCTTCGCAGCTCCCAAGTCCTTCATCGCAAATGTGGAGCTCAACTACCACTTCAGCTTGGCAATGCGCGCAGTGCTCCTCCCTACTATCAACATGTCGTCAACATAAAGGAGTAAAATAATGAAATCCTCTGGAGCGTACTGCTTCACAAACACGCAGTGATCAAGGGTGGTCCTCCTGAAGTCGATCTCCCCCATAAAAGCATCGAACTTCTTGTACCATTGTCGCGGGGCCTGCTTTAGGCCATATAAGATCTTCTTCAGGCGACAGACCTGGCTCTCCTTCCCTTTCACCTTGAAACCTTCAGGCTGCTCCATATAAAGCTCCTCCTCAAGATCGCCATGCAGAAAGGTGGTCTTGACATCCATCTGCTCAATCTCCAGGTCTAGCATTGCAGCAAGGCCAAGAACAACCCGGATAGACGACATCTTCACAACAGGAGAGAAGATCTCATCAAAATCAACTCCTTGTTTCTGGCTGAAACCCTTCACCACTAATCTTGCCTTGTATCTGAGTGGTGTCGAGGGGTCTCCCTGCTTTACTCTGAAAATCCACCGATTCTTCAGAGCCTTCTTGCCCTTGGGCAATCGTACCAGCTCATAAGTATGGTTCTCATGCAGAGACTGCATCTCCTCCTGCATAGCAACCATCCACTTTTTCTTCTCTGAGCTCTGCACTGCTTCATCAAAGCACTCGGGCTCCCCCGCATCAGTCAACAAAATATACTCAGTGGCAGAGTATCTCGAAGATGGTTGTCTGACTCGATCAGACCTCCGCGGAGCGAGCTCTACTGCTGGTATGGGCACATCATCAATGATGTCCTCTGTAGGCTCGCCATCATTCATATCCTCATGGCATGGAAGTGGCTCAACGCCCTGCACTGGATCAGGCTCTGCGGCCTCCTCAGTATCGTCACCTCCAGTCATAGGAGACTCTTTATCAGTACGAGAGTCAGCCTTCTCAGTCTTTTCAGGATCAAGCATAGTCTGATCCTCACAAAATATGGCGTCGCGACTGCGTACAAGCTTCTTCTCAACCGGATCAAAGAACCTATAGCCAAACTCGCCGCTGTGTCCATATCCCAAAAATATGCATTGACGGGTCTTTGAATCTAACTTCGATCTTTCATCCCGAGGGATGTGCACAAAGGTTTTGCAGCCGAAGACCCTCAAGTGACTATACGAAGGATCCTTCGCGTACCAGACCCTATCAGGAACATCCTCCTGTAATGCATAACTGGGAGATAGGTTGATGACGTGTGCAGCTGTGTATAAAGCCTCACCCCAAAACATGCCAGGTAGCTTTGACTCAGATAGCATGCACCTCACCCTCTCCATCAAGGTCCTGTTCATTCTTTCAGCTACACCATTTAGCTGCGACGTCTTGGGTGGAGTCTTTTCATGTCTGATCCCTTGCTCTTTGCAGTATTCATCAAAGGGACCAATATACTCTCCCCCGTTGTCGGACCTGATGCACTTTAACTTCTTCCCAGATTGCCTCTCCACCTCAGCGTGGAATCTCCGAAAAGTGTCGAGAACCTCACCTTTGGTCTTAATAGCATAGACCCAAAGTTTTCTCGAATAGTAATCAATGAACGTCACGAAGTAAGACGCTCCTCCTCTCGTATGGACCTTCAGTGGTCCGCAGACATCAGTATGTACGAGCTCTAGTGGCTCGGATCTTCTTGTGGAAGTATGTCTCTGGAATGATACTCTATTCTGCTTTCCAGCCATGCAATGGTCACATCTCTCTAACTGATCCACAGATAGATCAGAGATCATCTTCTTTCGGGAGAGACATCCCAGACCCTTCTGGCTAATGTGACTCAGTCTCCTATACCATAGGGATGTGGATGCCCCATCTCTAACGGTGTTGGCCTGAGCAGCTTCAGGTCTCCCCTCCATATAGTATAGGCCAGTGTCTCTATAACCTCTGGCCACTACCAGCGACCCCTTGATTAACTTCCAAAAATCTCCACCAAAGACACTTAAGTGTCCTTCATCACCTAGCTTCCCAACTGAAACTAGGTTGAAGCGGATGTCAGGTACATGTCGCACATCTCTTTGGATCATCAATCCTCCAGTGCTCGTCTTCAGGTGCATATCTCCTCTTCCGATGACTTTAGACGTATCACCATTGCCCATCCTAAGCACCCCACAATCGTGAGTAGTGTAGGTGGCAAATAACTCCCTGTTGTGGGAGACATGTGCAGAAGCACCCGAATCAACAATCCAGCTTCGGTCATCACATGAGAGTGCAGCTGTGACGTCATCTCCAACAATAATGACATCAACCTCTGTAGATACAATAGCTGCAGTATGACTCTCCTTCCTATCATCAGTAGCCACTCCTTTCTTCCTTTCGTCAGAGAATAACAGAACTTCTGAATATGCCCCTTCTTATGACAATAGTGGCACTCCATGTTTTGATAACGTGACTTGGACTTCCCTCTGCTTTGTCCTCTCTCGCTCTTCCTTTCTCTACTCTTACTCCTGCCTCTCCCCCTGGGCTCAGTGTAGAGGATGTCAGCTCGTGAAGAAGAGCCTGATATCCCTTGAGACTTTCTTCTCACCTCTTCGTTCAGGATGCCACTCTTGGCAATCTCCATAGTAATGATGCCCCCGGGAGAGGAGTTGATTAGAGAAACTCTAACCATCTCCCAAGAGTCTGGAAGAGACTTCAGCAGCCATAATGCGTTGACCTCGTCCTCGAAGGTCACCTTCATAGCAGTAAGTTGATCCATAATACCTTGGGACTCATTCACATGATCCAGGATAGGGGATCCTTCCCTGTATCTGAACTCACCCAGCTTCTTTAGTAGATATAGCTTGTTGATGCCAGTACTCTTGGCATACAACGTCTCGAGAGTCTTCCAATGTATCTTTGCATCAACGATACTCGCGACATGATTGTAGACGTTCGGTTCCACGAATCGTCTGATGAATCCGCATAACTTCCGGTGCTCCACCTTCCACTTATTTGGATCCATGTCTTTAGGCATCTCCTCAAAGATAGGAGCATGCCAGCCCTTGACGTAGATGAGATCTTCCATCAGTAAGTGCCACTGATGGTAATTTGCGCGGTTTAATTTCACCATTTGCTCGGAGCCTGAACCTGATGTAGACTCCATCGTGCTCTGTCACTGATCGGACTGACCTCAGTTCTTTGAGCCGACTATTTCCAAGAAAGGAATCAAAGAGGATAGGGAGCGGACTAATTGTCGTCACCTACTGCACCCGATCACTAACCCGAAATATCCGATCGGCTCGTCTCGAATCCCAAATAGGTCAGCCTGATACCAGCTCTGATAATGAACCTCGCTCTGATACCACTTGTTGGGCTAGAGAGCACGCAAGCCCGACCAGAGCACCTGCAAATTAGTTCGAGCAAGTACCTGTACGACCGCTTAGCGGTATGCCGATACACAACCAAAAACACAGCACAAATAACAACCATAAAGGTGACACACAGATATAACGTGGAAACCCAATAGGGTGAAAACCACGGGACGATCGGAGTCCAACCCGGAAAGCCGCCACTAAAAATGTGTAAAACAGATAGGCAATTACAAGGATTTCCCTCCTCGATACACACAGGATCTTCACCAACTTCGCACCACACAATAATACACAATAAACAGTAGCAAAAAGTTGCAAGTTACCGACAGTGGCAGACGAGACGGATTACACAAATCCTCTCCAAGATGCCTCTTCGAATCCTTGCCCAAGTCTGCTCCAGATCCAATCTGTGTAGGCGAAGTATTCCTCGTCAACGTCGCAGAGACGTCCGAAAGCTCTCCCCAAACTAAGACACTTGCCACAAAGGCCTCTCTAGAAACTCTTTCAATGCTTGAGATGGGAGAGAAGTGGATGCCTTACCCCTCCTCCTTCATGCCTATTTATAAGGCCAAAACCAAGGGGTAGATGGTGGTAGATAGCATGTGCATGAAGCTTCCATGAAGCTTCCCTCAGTCAAAAGCACATGTCATGAAGCTTCCTCTGGGCACTTTCCTAGAAGCTTCCTTCAAGAGCACATGTTGATTTCTTAGTCAAAGGCGGCTACCCCTTTTCACACTTGCATGAAACACATGCTTAAAAAGCATGGTCAAAAAGGTGGCTAGCCCCTTTCACACTTAGGAGAAAATACCTCATCAAGACTGCCCTATGCAATCACTTCCACATCAATGTTCCCGTACATTTCATTTGGCCGGTCTTTATTTAGTTTCCACTGCGTAACCCTCTGCAGTCATTGTGATATCAGCTCTCACGCATGTTGGGGAAGATATGAACCTGAGATTTGGGAGTTCTCAGATAGGACATAAATGTATCTTTGACGTGTTCCTCTTCAACTCGCTTCTCTATGCCATGCAACGTTTTTGGTTCGTCATATAGGGAGAAAATAAATCAATTATTTGGATGCACTGATTTAATAAATTCAACATATTAGGCTTCAGCATACACATTCTGTGATATAATTATCTACAACTTTATATATATGCATCACCTTTGGCATGGCCCGTGCATCTCCTGCACCCTCCTCCTGCCCCAGGTGATTTCTGAGTTCTGTTTTGGGGATGCTGCCCGTGATAAAAATGCCAAGTTCACACACCGCAATGAGGCGCTACGCTCTCCTTCTTTTTCAGACAATGGTAACTGTAATCTTAATATTTACCTCTGTCATTCAGCATCTTTACTCCTGTTCTGGAATGTACGAAACTGATTTTTTTTAATTCTCAAACAGGCCATACATGTACGCGTATTATGTATCTCTTCTCTTCTCTTCTCTATGCTCCTTGACATCTGATTTCAGTGGCAGGAGTTACTTAGAAGAGCTCCGCCCTTAAATCCATTTTCCTTCCTAATGCTGCTACGTTGTTATTTATGAGCCCATTTCCCTTCTCCTACGCATACGGTACTCCAATTATGTCCGCCTTCTCTACTCAGTTTGTTTATCGAACATGAACGACCTTTCTTGACATGCAGCAGTGTTTAGAGAGAGCGGAGCACTATGATAAGTTGTTTGCGTATATGTCGGAACGTCAGAATATGTGAGCAAATATGTTTCGATTAACATTTATGTCATATGAATGGTGAAGTGCTGCGAAGGCAAAGAAGTGAGTTTAGACTTTCCATAAGAAGCACAGGCAAACTGCTTTGGAAACGCTGTTTGTGCGGAGGAACATTACGCAGTGATGCAGTATTGACAGAGTATTACGGGTAGACACAGCACATGTCATAAGCAACAGAGTCAAGCAAGGCACATGTAATCTTATGCACGGAGAGCAAGTTGATACATTTTTCATCTACTGGATACGTATATTAATGTACTCGAGGCAGCACCACCATATTTTGTAGTATCTCATATAGTCAGTGCAATAAATAATAGAACAATTTATTCCTTATTACATATCTAATAATGTACAGTGCCTCGCAGCTGAAACTCATATTTTCTGTGTCGTTTGCTTTTCATGTACCTTGCTTTTCATTGTTCATGCATCGTGAAAATTCAGTGTACAAATGTAGCACTTTTGTCGAATACATTTTGTAGAATCACTGATGAACACAGAACAGAGCACATGTTACTACAGTACGTGAGAAATTATGTGAGAGCACAGTGGTCGCATCAGCAGGTACAATATAAACGAAGCAGTGAAGTACAGAGGGAGATCGAAAAACTTAGAAGCAGGAACGATCATTTATAGCAATAAGAGAGCACTGAGCAGATGCTCAGAGGCACACGTGAAATGTGTGTACTAAAAACTGTGCAGTAAACAACGGTGCAACATGTTCAAAAGTATAGTAGAAATGCATGTGGAGTAAACATATGCAAACATATACAGGTGACATGACTCGTACTTTGCGGAGTACTATTGTCTCAGTAGCATCAACGCTGAGAGTACGCTGGGTTAACATCAAATAACGCCATAGGACGGACAGATATTTTATGTCCGTCGATGATATGGCCGTGCATCTGTTTTGCGGCAGACGTCATTGTGACCTCATCTGCGAAGAGCACCTCACCCGTCCCCGCTGGCTCCCCAGATGCATTAACGTCAGCCTTCATAAAGACATGTAAAACAAAAATGAGTTTGATAGCACGAAGGCAGAAAATATGTAAGTACTGAGTAGGAGTCATGGTGCGTACAGCGGCATGAAGGAATCCAGGAAGAGGTGCGAAGGTTGAACTCAGAACCTCGGTAGTTGTAGCAAAGCTAAGGCCGGTGAGCAGTAGGGAGAAGTAGTAGTACTCACGCATATCAGGCGGGACAGTGCAGCAGGAGGCAAGTTCATCGCGCTGTGCAAGCGTCATATCAGATGAAGAGGCAGGAGTGGTCATTGCAAATCTCAGGAAGCAAACAGGTGGCAGTACAGTTTGCGGTCGCAACAGCAAAGCCACAGAGTAATGAGGGCGTACGTCGAGCTACGAAAGTGGCGCAGAACCTTGTTGATGCACACAAACCTGGAATCTATGACGTAGTAAAGAGAGAATAAAATCAGAAAATACATGAAAGTACAATTTATCCGAGACGACGTAAGGTAATAATAATAACAGAAGCAGGAAGATGAGCAGCATGAGTAACCTTAGGTGATGGCAAAAAAAGAGAGAAAATGTAGATTCATTGCTGGGACGTAGAAATATCAATTTGAGCAATCAGAATGTGGTTCTTCAGGAGTCTATGCATGAGCGAGCTGGATCTGACTATGTATGATGTGACTGACCGGCCAGTCAGAGGTGTATTAATAATTGTCAGTAATACCGTTGTACAAATATGTTTTGAAGAAAAATATCAGGAAGAACTACAGAATGTACCTGCACGATAACTTTTGAGAGTAACTCTTTGAAAACAACATTTTTTGTGTAACTTCCAGGAAATGTAGCTATCGTCCCATTATTTATTAGTACCTTTGTGCTCAAAGCATCCACACCTCTTGATAGAGCAACATATAGCTGACCATGAGTGAAAACAGGAGAAGGCAGGTACAGGCCTATCTGCCTGATGGTTTGGCCTTGAGATTTGTTTATAGTTAATGCGAAGCTCAAACGAATTGGAAATTGCTTTCGAGTTAGCTCGAAAGGGAGCTTCTGATCTCCAGTATTTTTTAGGGGTATGCGTGGAAGAAACACTGGCCTGCCTTTATGCTGCCCTGTAAGAATTTCAGCCTCAATAACATTCCTTGAGAATCGACGGCATATGAGGCGCGAGCCATTGCAAAGGCCAATTCGAGGGTCTAAATTTCGCAGAAGAATGACAGGCGCACCATTTTTCAATGACATTTTGTGGGGAGGAAGACTTCCCGGTGAGATACTATTCAGAAACTCCTGCGGATATAAGTTATATTTATCATCGTCAACAGAATCGAAGGAGTAGTATGTCGTTTCATCTCCTGGTAAAACAGTGAGGCATTTCTCATTTAAGTGAGTCACATCTTCGTTTAACGGAGTCAGCAATGCTCTGTTTTCCCAGTACTCAGAGCTATTAATATTACATGCCAAATTACAGAATACAATGTTGATAAGTACACTGATCGAATGTTCCCCTTCCCATGGAATGATCATTGATTCGGGAATGCGTATCATATCATCATCACATGTACGCTCAACACCATTTCCAACACGAAGAAGAAACTCTGAGAAATGTCGGTCATTGAGTGCATGCATATTTTCAGACAGTGAAAGTAAGTGGACGGTTGACCACAGATGTGATGCAACTATGCTTGCATTAATTATTTGTGACCTTGTGCCATTAACTACAACAGGTGGGACCTGACGGAAATCACCTCCCATAATTACAACCTTCCCGCCAAAAGGTTGATCTGAGTCCAAAACATCGCGGAACAAACGATCAACAGACTCGAAAACATATTTATGTGACATTGGCGCCTCGTCCCATATAATAACGGAACAGTGGTGAAGTAGTTGTTGTATCTCAGAAAGCTTGGCAATTTTACAGAATGAGGATGC
The DNA here is from genome assembly GCA_033032865.1 of Dactylorhiza incarnata. Taxonomy (NCBI): domain Eukaryota; kingdom Viridiplantae; phylum Streptophyta; class Magnoliopsida; order Asparagales; family Orchidaceae; genus Dactylorhiza; species Dactylorhiza incarnata. Next base: position 14,630,990 of record JAWHQI010000015.1, read on the forward strand.
CTCAATGGGAATTGGAATTTTGAATTTTAGGTGTGCTGTAGTGCCACCTGGCAGAAGAGTTGCAGCGATGCCTGACGAAGTAGTGGCAAGTACAATATGACCATCTAGGCGTAGATGTGCAAGGAGCGCTCTGTACAAAAAAGTTTTGCCGGTGCCCCCCGGACCATCAGTGAAAAAAACACCACCTCTCTTATCTCGAATTGTTTCAGTAATAATGTGGAAGGTCGAGGACTGGCTCTGATTCAAAGATGAAATACAACTAACATCCGCGTCTGAAATTGGTATTGACAGCTCATCTGCAATTAAGCTGGAGAAGTTATCCATATTTTGGAACAGCAAGGACATTTGAGGGATATCAAAGTGGGATATACTTTTACTATGTTGCTGAAGAATATAATCTAGTTCACGGAGGAGTTTGTTCAGGACGAATACATCACTGATAGAAGAATTTGTAACATAATCTGCAGTCATTGCCGTGTAGTTGTCATTCCATAGGGACCGAACTTCAGTAGGGTTACAGTATAGTAAAATTGTAGTAAATAAGGTCCGTAGTGCTGATGGCATCTGATATTCGGTAGCCTCGCGCATACAACTATGTAGCCCGGAGTCTCGTTCTAATAGGCCGTAATGTTCAGCTGCATCTTTAAATGTTGGATGAGTCATAGTAGCAACCGTCATCAAGTGTGAAAAAGAGCTGGGCCCTCGCACATGATTCAGAAGCATGCGCAGGTAAAATCGTTCTCCTTCAGATGGATGTACAGAGTACATTCTCGCAATAATTTTTTGTCGGCGTCTCCGTTTATGCCATGTTCTTGAACTCGAATTCCACGTGTAGTGTTTTGGAAATTCAGTGTATAAATATCTGCGTGCTTCATACTCACTGTCGTTAACTCTAAAAAATTCTGTCAGCATTGTGCGGGAGTTTCGCTCATTTGCAAGAATGTTATTGAGCAAATCAGTTGTGCGGAACTGAACCTGGTGCTTGTCAGGTAAATGAATCTGTAAACGAATAACCGATGGATATGTCTGGTACATCGTGAATTTAAATATTTCCCAAAATGCTTCCTGTGGACATATCCATCGACCATTTATATATTCAGATACTTCATTGCGAGATTCAGTAGGCTGAACCCCAAATGCAATATAGTCAGATCCCTTGTGAATGTATTTATATAAGTACTTTATACTTTTTATACTACTACAAATCTCGACATTAATGTGGCAGTCATATTTCGGTAGAAGCCATGGATTATATGGAACAACCCACCGGTTATCTATATGAAAATCTTCTCTGTGTGGCAACGTAAATGCCCGCCCATCATTTCGGCGTCTATATACTGGGTATGAGTCTGCTCCTTGCACGGTATGTTCAGAGAAGTGTTTAGGGTAGCCCTTTTTGCAGCTACCATGCTTCATGCATGGAGCATGCGGATTGACATGGGAACACGGGCCATGGATCATATGGCGCACCACAACATTATAGAGTTCAGGTTCATTTTCGACATGAGGGAGCTCGGCTCGAAAAATACTGTCGTAATCATCTGGCGTGTTCATTTTGGAACGTGCATCAAAAATAATGAGCATATGAACATGTGGCAAGCCTCTTTTCTGAAACTCAATTACGTGCACGTGACTAACTGTTCTCCCTATAACATATTTGTGGAAAATATCCTGCTTTAATTTTTCATATTTAGCGTGAAATATTCGAGCAACAATATGTGGACGGTCCTGTGCTGTTTGTCCAGGATAGAGTGATTATGTGATTTCGGGCCAGGAGGAGTTGCATGTCATTGTTAAGAAAATATCTGGTCTACCATATTGCTGGACAACAGACATTGCATCTTGGTAACGCTGATACATGTCGCGAGGACTTCCAACAAAAGATGACGGTAGGATAAACCGCCGACCAATATTTGATGTTGTATAATAAGATAATTTAGTAATGTGGAGTATATAGTATATAGAGAGGAAGAAGAAAATTATAGTGAAACATAGTGAATGTACCTCCACTATTTTCTCCTGCATTCAGGCAGTCCTGCAAGCCAGTATACAGTTCAGCACGAATATTATGTTGATTTCTTTTTATCCATCGTAATTTCTGAGTTTCTATCTTAATGTAGTTGTCAACAACGTATTGCTGCAGCAGACGACAGCCGTGCAGTGGTAACGATAAAAGTGGCTGACGGTCCTGTAGCAGAATGTATATGAGGTTGGTTGTGATGTAAGCAGATGTTTACAAATCAAAGTGGTAATAAATATAAATATGAAACCTGAAGTATGTAGGAGTAGTTGTCGCAACAGCTCATGCGTTGACTATTCAGCCCTTTATATTCAGCTAACCAGCCATACGTGTCGTATGGCAGAAGCAGTGGGTACTGAAGTGGGTCATAGAAACCAGTGTACTCTTGGACAGTAACTACGCTGCCTTCAATTGTCTCGACAATTATATTCCTTTCATTAGAATCAAAATACTCTTCAGCACCAACGATTATAGCAGCAACCTGTGATGCAGTTGGTAGTATATATTGTTGTTCAAATGCACGCCTTTCCTTAATTACCAATCGGCACTTCTCAATATCTTCTCGTTGTGCTAAGCGACGAAACATCAGAACAAATGGGTTGCATGTATTAAGAATTAATGTTATCTTCTGAAGCAATTGACAATCTAACTCGGAGCTTTCTTGTAGGCGATGATCCACCTCATGTTCTGTATCGTATATATATAACTGTAAGTAGCGAGGTCTTGTATTTGCAGTTGGCAGAAGAGATCCAATTTTGTGGTATATTGCTCCATGAGCACGAAAAGTATAAATGGCGTGTTGATCAGCAGCTAATGCCGAATCTAATTTAACACCCATAGAAGTGAAAGAGAACACATGATTATAGGAACGGATGTATCTTCTGAAATGACGGCTTTCAGTTGAATCAGCAGTGAACAAACTGTAAAGTTCAGCTGGGAAGGGTATAGCTGGAATTTGCACTCGGCCATTGTTGCAACACATTACTGATGTTTCACCATCAAACAGTTTAGCACGGCAGTACATACAGAAATGCGGGCACTGCAGGTGTAAGTGCACAATTTGTGTAGTTGCAGGAGATATGCGAGCAATGTGAAGGCTCCTCGGACGACGATTTGCAGTGGCAACAGTATCATCGGAGCTGTCATCACGGTTGACGTAAGGCTGTTGAACGGGTTGTGCTGAGTTTTCTACGAAGGCAAATTTTGAGGATTGTGTTATGAGCATAAGGTGCAGGGACAGAAACTCTTATAGTAGTAGATAATGTTATGACTGCGTACGGTATGGGAAGTTTTCACGCCGTTGTTGCAGAACTGGGATAGCAGACAGTAGTGGAGGTGCACATTCAGGCAGCAGTGGAGCGGAGGCAGACATTGTGGAAGATTGTCCAAGTTGAGGTAGGCGGTTAGCGTGAGAGAACGATGAAGGCTCTACAGCTGACAGTGAATATCGATGCACAACACCGTTATCTGCATTTGTGACTTCGAGATGCAAGAGTGTGTGGGTAATGTGTTATGTAGTGGTATTTGTAAGCAGGAGTATGTGTACAAATAAATAGACATACTTACCCCACGTCATGCTGACGTTTTCACGGGGAACATGCGGTACTGCCTCACGTGGAGGTGGTTCGTGTGGAGGCACAACACTGTGCGGGGACACGCAGCATTTAAGTTCAATTTGTCCACGCTGAAGTGGTACTTGATGGCGTCGTCTTTGAGCAGCAGCACGCCTAATCTCCCGTTGCTGTGCACGCTGTGTCTCTGTCATTTGCGTAGCACGCACTCTTTGGTAGCATCGCTTGTAAGCTCGTCGTGCAGCACGTTCTTCAGTGGACATTTCTGCCACTCCTCTTCGTGAGTGGGCTCGAGCACGACTTGGTGGAGTAGCACGCGCTGCTACTGGTATGTCTGCCGCAAGTTGAGTGCTCTGGGGTAGGCGTACCACATGGTATTCAGCCTCAGAGGATTGGTTTCCAAACTGTGTGCGCTGTTGGGGTAGTTGTTTGCGTCGTGCCTGCGTAGCAGCACGTCGAACCTGTCGCTCGTGTGCCCATTGGTCTTCTGACATATGAGCACGCCGCTCACGTTGGTACGATCGATTATATGCTCTTTGCGCCTCAAGTTGTTCATCGGACATATGCGATCTTCGTCTGTGTGAGCACTCTCGATTAGAAGCCGGCTGAGTAACATAGGATGTTGATGGCGCATTTGCAGCATCTGCTGAACTATTACGCTGATGGTGTACGTCATATGCTGAACGTTGCTCATCTATTATGGGTAGTTCCCGTACTCTTTTTCGAGCATGGCCACGCAGGTCAACTCTGTCTGATATGCCCTCTACTGTACGATCACGATCCATTACTTGTTAAGCACTTTGAATATAGCCCAAAAACTATACACGGCCAGGTAAGCAGGTTTCTGCAGTAATTCGTGTCGTGCTGACATAAATAAGAGCATATGTAAAAACAGTGCACTGTAAATATTGAGCAGCATGCGGTAATAGCACATGGGTATGAAATCAAGTGGCGTATCCAACGGAATCCGGCAGAATAATTTTCCGACATTGTAAACTCTTACCAACAGAAGTACATGGCGTTTATATTAGAGCAATAACAAAAGAAGGACCCAAAAAACAATTTGAGAGAAATAGCAAACCAGCAGAACATAGATGGTAACAACATAGAGTTGATATAAATAAAGCAGAACCAGGTCGTGGAGGATGCAGGGAGAAACAAAAGTACATGAGGAGCAGTATAGTGGTTGCCCTTTGTTGAAGAGGAGGGGCAGTAGGACTTAGTTACTCTGTAAATAATAGGCTGACCCAACTACGGTAACACAAATATGTGAAAGAGTAGAAAGAATGGTAAGTCAAAGAAGCAAGAAGCCCAATGCAAAGAGGATTAGGAGAACATGTACTAATAATGGGAGGTAGAAAACATGACAGAGTGGAAGTACAGTAGTACACTAACTCAGTGCAATGATATGACTGACGTGCACTGAATGTGTGGCGGGACAAACTATTGCACAACCTGAGTAGGAGGTGACTGAAGAATTTTGTACGTTAAATAATTCGGAACCGTAAACTGAGTAGAGAAGGCGGACATAATTGGAGTAGCATATGCGTAGGAGAAGGGCAGTGGGCTCATAAGTAACAACGTAGCAGCAGTAAGAAGGAAAATGGATTGGAGGGCGGAGCTCTTCCAAATACCTTCAGGTACTGAAATCGGAAGTCAAGGTGCATAGCGAAGAGAGGAGAAGAGGAACATGGTACACGTACTTGTATGGCCTGTTTGAGAAATAAGAAAACATCAGTTGCGTACATTCCACAACAGGAGTATTCAAAGACTTTCTGCAAATTTGGTAAACTCTGTATCTATAGTTGATAGGAAAATATAACAATATTCATACAGAACACAACCTAGGTGATCATTAGAAGAAGAGATATACAACATCATGCCATCCAATTACATCAGCGAAAGGGAACCAAGAGTATCATTTTTTTTTTGCTAAAAACTAAGTTTCAATATGGCAAGATCAAGCTCAGACGAAAGTAGAGAAACTTTTGACAGGCGTCTAAGGCTCTATTAGTTCAATTAAACAGAGCTACAAAATAGGTAAATTAAATAGGGCAAGAAACAAAGAAAGCGTAATTATGGAAGTCATGCAAAGAAGGAAATTAATATCAACAAAATTGTTGCGTATTGTTGCTGCATAAGGTTTTTTAACTAACAACATCGGAGAGAAGGCTTATAGTGAAACAATCCATACGCTTATTCAACAGAAATAGTAGAGGGATAGCAAGTGTTTTGAAAGCAACATGAAGATCAAAACATATATGGAATCAGGGAAGTCAAATGGAAATGAAGGCAATCAAAGCTGCAATGAAAATGTAATGCCAAAAGCAACATCATGATCAGAAGATGGTGTTCAGCCTCACTATTTTAATGTCAACATACAATTATCAATTCAAGTCAACACAAAAAAATATGTATGAAATATGATAGAGATATTGAAATCTCAATAAAAATTTAATGCCAAAAGCAACATCAAGATCAAAACATACATGGAATCAGGGAAGTCAAATGGTGAAATCTCAATCAAAATTTAATGCCAAAAGCAAAATCAAGATCAAAACTTATATGGAATCAGGGAAGTAAAATGGAAATGAAGGCAATGAAAGCTGCAATCAAAGCTTCTTCGGCTTACTTAAATTCAGAAATCATAACAGAGGAGTATGCACTGGAATCACGGACGTGAAATGGAAATGAAGGCAATCCAAGCTGCAAAGAGAAGGTTTGGAGTATACAAACCTCACTGGCATGCCAAGAAACACAAAAACTTTTGGCCACAAAACAATCTATGCTTCTCGATTGGATCCATAATAAATTAAAGATAAGCATAGTCAGAACAACAACGGCTCAGATGACATCGCATGGGTTGCCATGACAAACCTCTCCACGGGCCATCCTCGATGCACTACACATAGTAGAGGAAAACTCAGCCATTCCATTTCAACTTGCCATTCGTCATTGCCATTCATCAAGTTCTATTGAGTGTTTTGCTCATCTACTATCACCCAAAACAGGAATTATCATTCAACAGTTGCTAAAGGAGATGTGAAACTCCAGCGATCAACAGGTGAATTATGTATTTCTCTTGATCTTGCATCAAAGTAGGAATATTTATATTCTGTAAGAGCATTATTTTTATAACTAAAACACAGTAAAATAGAAGGATTATTTATATAACAAACATAATCAATCACATCAAAGTTTCCAAAAAACCTTCTCATAGTTCAGAGTAAATGTCAAAGGTCAATGGCATCACTTAGAGTCAACTTGTCTCAATGTCAGTTTATCGATCACAAATTTCGAAGGAAGATATCAATCTCAACATAAAATTAACAATTCAAGTCCTCACAAAAAAATCTGTATAAAATATGATAGAGATATTGAAATCTCAATCAAAATGTAATGCCAAAAGCAACATCAAGATCAAAACATGTTGTTCAGCCTCACTATTTTAATGTCAACATCACATTATCAATTCAAGTCCACAAAAAAAAAATCTGTACTGTAATGCCAAAAGCAACATGAAGATCAAAACATGGTGTTCAGCCTCAGTACTTCAATTTCAACATAAAATTACCAGTTCAAGTCCACCCAAAAAAATCTGTATGAAATAGGATAGCGATATTGAAATCTCAATGAAAATGTAATGCCAAAAGCAACATCAAGATCAGAAGATGGTCTTCAGCCTCACTATTTTAATTTCAACACACAATTATCAATTCAAGTCCTCACAAAAAAATCTGTATGAAATATGATAGAGATATTGAAATCTCAATCAAAATTTAATGCCAAAAGCAACATCAAGATCAAAACATATATGGAATCAGGGAAGTCAAATGGAAATGAAGGCAGTCAAAGCTGCAATGAAAATGTAATGCCAAAAGCAACATCAAGATCAAAACATAGTGTTCAGCCTCACTATTTTAATTTCAACATAACATTATCAATTCAAGTCCACACAAAGAAATCTGTACTGTAATGCCAAAAGCAACATGAAGATCAAAACATGGTGTTCAGCCTCAGTACTTCAATTTCAACATAAAATTACCAGTTCAAGTCCACCCAAAAAAAATCTGTATGAAATAGGATAGAGATATTCAAATCTCAATGAAAATGTAATGCCAAAAGCAACATCAAGATCAGAAGATGGTCTTCAGCCTCACTATTTTAATTTCAACATACAATTATCAATTCAAGTCCTCAAAAAAAAATCTGTATGAAATATGATAGAGATATTGAAATCTCAATCAAAATTTAATGCCAAAAGCAACATCAAGATCAAAACATATATGGAATCAGGGAAGTCAAATGGAAATGAAGGCAGCCAAAGCTGCAATGAAAATGTAATGCCAAAAGAAACATCAAGATCAAAACATGGTGTTCAGCCTCACTATTTTAATTTCAACATAACATTATCAATTCAAGTCCACACAAAGAAATCTGTACTGTAATGCCAAAAGCAACAAGAAGATCAAAACAGGGTGTTCAGCCTCAGTACTTCAATTTCAACATAAAATTACCAGTTCAAGTCCACCCAACAAAAATCTGTATGAAATATGATAGAGATATTAAAATCTCAATGAAAATGTAATGCCAAAAGCAACATCAAGATCAGAAGATGGTCTTCAGCCTCACTATTTTAATTTCAACATACAATTATCAATTCAAGTCCACACAAAAAAATCTGTATGAAATATGATAGAGATATTGAAATCTCAATCAAAATTTAATGCCAAAAGCAACATCAAGATCAAAACATATATGGAATCAGGGAAGTCAAATGGGAATAAAGGCAGTCAAAGCTGCAATGAAAATGTAATGCCAAAAGCAACATCAAGATCAGAAGATGGTGTTCAGCCTTACTATTTTAATTTCAACATACAATTATTAACCACACCTAACCAAATAAGGAAGTTAGCACATGTTATTGATCTATAGAAATAGACAATCTTTGGCAGAGTTTGCAAAGGAATGGAGATGATGAAGCAGCTTGGAAGTGTTCAGAACAATAGTAAAAAAATTTCAACAGATGTCATTTGAAGCTCACCGATGCTTTTACGATGGTTGCAGAGTGCAGGATGCGACCGCGGAGGAAGCTGTTGCAAGTGAAGTCGATTCTTGAGTCGATGCCGGCGAAGAAGAAATAGGCGTGCTACAGATCAGAGGAGAAAAGAAGATGAGCAGAAAAGAAAGGAAATCAGAAGTAAGGATAAAAGAAACTCCAAAACGCAATAGCCGAGTACCTGCGGAGAACGAAAAACAAACGAAAGGGGAAGCAAGGGTAAAAGGAAACTCGAAAACGAAATAGGCGGAGTACCTACGGAGAAGGAGGTGGATGAGTATTGAGGTACCTGGGGCGTATTTTGCGGAAATAAGGCGAGAACCCAGGCAGAGAATCCATTTGCAGGCGGAAAGCGGCGGCAGGGGCGGTGGGAGCACACGCGGCGACGGCAGAATGCGACGCACAGGCGCAGAGTTGAGAGGCCACGCGATTTTAACACCTGCGCCTGCCGAACTGCAGAGGGAGAGGGCGACATGGAGGCGGATAGCGCCGGAAGAGCGAATCGGGGAGAAGGGCGTTTCGGGGAGAACAGGACCGTGACCGACGACTTGCGACTCGAACTGCAGAAGATCCTTATTAATATAAGATATGTATATTCATTTATATATATATATATGTCTGCATATATGTCTCAACCTAGAATTAAACTCGCCGGACGACGACGACGACGCTCCCGCAACGGTAACGCCCCTTCGCATCGACGCCCTGAATTAATATCTCGTCTTCAAATAATTATTATTAATTCCATATGTTTTATTAAAATAATTATAAGAAAAAAAAAAACCGGGGCGTTACAGTCTGATCGTGCGGTCTGCCTTATGAGGCAGCTGGCGATCTGACGGGTGGTGATTGTATCTCTCCTGTGCGGTGACGACATCCGTCTACCCGCCTATAAATAGAGGTGCAGGGCCCGTCATTCCCAACGAGAACTGTAAGAACTGAGCCTGGGTTAATTCGTGTGGGCTCACTTTGAGGTCGGGCGGTCTCGGAAGCGAGTTGACTGTTTGTTGTGTTCGCAGGTTTGCGGTCAGCAGGTTGCGGTCTCCTTCCTTGGTGATTCCCAGCGGCTAGAATAAACAGTTCGGCAGCGGTCTGTCTGCGAACTGGTTTATGTTCGTTCTTGTGCTGTTCGCAACGAGCTCAGCGATCAGGCGACCTTCAGCGGTTAGGCGATCTGAGTTGCAGTCTGGCGACAGCTTCAGTTCTTCGTTCCAATAAAGCTCCAGTTTGTGCGGTCTGAGGTGCGGTCTTGCAGTGCTGGCAGTCTGTCTGGTTTTTGTTCGTGCAATCTCATGTCAATCCGGGTGACTTCTGGAGTCAAGCGGTCTGTGCGGTCTCAGCTTGTCTAGCCGCCAGATTTGTTTTGGTGTGTTTTGTTCTTCTTGTCTCCGTGATTCTGATGAATCATGTCTCGCCATGTATACCTCGCACTGTAAATGAAGTTTGTGTTTCAATAAAGTTTCTTGTGTTGCTGTGTGGCATTGTGTTTGTTTGGCTTTAACTCAGTTGATACAACTCCTGCTTACTCCTAAACGATTCAAATAAAAATTTTAACATGGTATCAGAGGAAGGTTGTTGGAGTGGATAAGCCATGATCAACTTGAGTTATCATCGTCTTTGTGAAGAAGAGACCACTTAGATTGCCATGGAAGGTGGATTCGCAAGAGGGCTTGGTATTGAACTCCTTACATTGACTAACTATAAGAAATGGAGGTCGTGTATGGAGAGCTATTTACTTGGCGAGGATCTATGAGAGATAATTGGAGGAGAAGACACACAAGAGTTGTTTCTAGCAGGAGATAATATGGCAGAGGTGAGACTTTGGAGGAGGACGAATGCTAAGGCAGAGTTCACTCTCAAGAGGGCTATCTCACCGGAGCTGTTTGATCACATCATTGGATGTAAATCTGCTGCTGAAATTTGGACGTCTTTGGACGGGTTGTTAAATAAGAAGAAAGTAGCTCGGCTACAGTTTCTTGAAAATGAGTTGGCAAAGGCCTCTCAAGGTGATCTTTCTATTTCTACCTTCTTTCTCAAGATGAAGAATCTCACAGCAGAGATCTCTGCATTGGACCCTGATGAGCCCATCTCCGAGGCAAAACTGAAGAGGAATATAATCCGCGGATTGTGGAAGGAGTATCTCGCCTTTGTGACTTCAGTTCAAGGTTGGGCAAATCAACCATCTCTATTGGAGCTGGAGAACTTACTTGCTTCGCAAGAAAGTTTGGCAAGACAGATGACGGGGACTTCTATCTCTGGGGGAGATAGTGATGTGTTGTTCTCTGGAAAGAAGAAGAAGAAGCCGGGTTATGATGGACCCTCTACTTCAGGTCAGCAGGATAGGGGTTATGCTCCTAAGTCTGATGGGAAGAAGAAGGGAGAGGGACCAAGGTGCTTCAGGTGCAATAAGACCGGCCACTTCAAGAAGAATTGTCGGGTTAATCTTCAGTCGGGACATGTAACAGAGAAGGAGAAGCCAAAGTCTAACGAAGCTGGATGGGGAGGAGCCTTTGCGGCTAATATGACGGCGATGCCCGTTAAGGCCTTGGCTGCCATCAACTTCGAAGAGGATTGGATTGTTGATTCAGGGTGTGGACATCATCTCACCGGGGATGAATCAAAGTTCTCTTCTTTGGCGCCTTACTCAGGTAACGATGCTATCATTACGGCTGATAATTCTATTCATGCTGTCAAACAAGAAGGTGTTGTCTCCCTGAGCAGTGATAAGGGTCCACTCACGTTGAGGAGTGTTTATCACGTGCCTGGTATGAGAAAGAATCTCTTCTCTGTGACCAATGCGGTCGATGCCGGTTATCACGTTCTGTTTGGCCCAACAGAAGTGAAGTTTCTTAAAAATCAACCGGAGATAAGGGGAGATGTTATCCATATTGGAAAGAGGGTGAAGGACTTGTTCGTGTTATCGACAAGTACTTATGTTGATAAGATGAAGACCAAAGATAGCGCGACTATCTGGCATGAAAGGTTGGGGCATGTTGGCATGGATAAATTGAAGGCTATGGCGGTAAGGGGCCTTGTCAAGGGCTTGCCTAGCTTGTCCTCTTTTGGAGACGATCATGTTTGTGTTGGATGTCAGTTTGTTAAGTCTCATCGACTTCCATTTGATAAATCACAAACTAGATGCAAAGCGTCGTTGGAGTGCATCCACGGTGATTTGATGGGACCGACAACCACCCCAAGCCTTGGAGGCAATAGATATATGTTGGTGTTGATTGACGATTACACCAGATATGTCTGGGTGTATTTTTTGAAAGATAAGTCGGAAGCCTTTGCGAAGTTTGTGGAGTTCAAGGAGCTGGTGGAAGGTCGGTTAGGCCTGCGGGTGAAAAAATTGAGAACTGATAATGGTGGGGAGTTCACCTCTGGTGAGTTCTCAAGTTTTTGCAGGAAACACGGCGTTCAGAGAGAGCTCACTTGTGCCCATACTCCACAGAAGAATGGCATTGCGGAGAGGAAGATTCGTCATCTGACGGAAACCTACAAATGCTGGCTTCATGCCAAGAGTATTCCAAAGTTCTTTTGGGCGGAGGGAATTGATAGTTTATATAGGTGTAGTCAATAATACCTAGAGGGGGGGTGAATAGGTTTTACTTATCTTCTTTGTTTAAACCTAATGTTTCTAGCTGCAGAAAACACAATCACAGAAAGCACACAAGGATGTATAGAGGTTCCTCAAGATCGGGTGTCTTGAGTAGTCCTTTTTCCCCCTTCACCTTTCTAACAGTGAGTTAGACAAGGCCACAAACTCCAATCTTGGCTCCTTGAGCTTACACCACAAGTTCCTCAGAACTTCTCAGATCAATAGTGATCCTACCTCAGACACAGCAGCCCTACACTCAGGCTCAACATCCCTACACTCAGGATTAACAGCCCTACCCCTCAGGCTCAATAGCCCTACACCTCAGGCACAACAGCCCTACATCTCAGAGTTATGTAACTCCTACCACTCAGAAATCTCACAGATTTCCTACCTCAGACCTATCAAGAAGTCCTACCACTCAAGCTGTCAACACAGCTTTACACACAGGCTCAACAGCCTTTTACTCAGGCAATAATGCCTTACAAAGATATAATAGAGTTTGAGCTAGATACAAAAGACAAAAGGTTTACTCTTAGGTCTTCTGAATCCTTTCTTCAGATCTGCAAACAACAGCTTCAGATTTGTATCACCTTGATCTTCTCCTTCAGCAAAGCAGAAGATCAACTTGCCCTTCTTGAGTTTGTACAGGAAGAGCTTACTAATCTCCCTTAGAAGATTAACTTCAGCTGCAGAGAACAACTTCAACTGGCTGAAACGTGAATGCTCGATTGCGGCGTACAACAAAGGCTTTTTCAATCGAACAGTTCTTGTTGTTGTGCCCTAGCTTCTTTTTTTATACCTCCAGAAGGCTTCAACGGCTATATCGATCCTCCTGACACATTATGGGTTAGATTGGAGTTGCTTTTCCCTCTCAATTGTCAGCACATTTGGATCTGTCTCAGCGTTTGGGCTGAGACCGCATCCAGTATCAACGGTTGGGCTGAGATAGCTTCCAGTCTCAGCGGCAGCTCCAGTCCCCTTCTCAGCGGTTGCTCCAGTCTCCTTCTCAGTGGATCCGCTGAGATGGCTCCTTGTCTCAGCGGTTATGACCCTTCGTCTCAGCTGATCTGCTGAGACAGATCTTCATCTCTTTGTGGATGGTTTCTTCTCATCTAAGGCCATGTTTGGCCCTTCCTTTTGAGTTACCTGTGCCTGTATATCCTACACAAGTATAGCTTTGTTAAATACAATATGTCCTTAGCATTGAGAGTGATGCCTCTTTAGATCAAGGTAATATTGAGGGAAATATACCCAACAATCTCCTCCTATTTGAAGAAGGCAGAACATCCCCAATGCTAAGGTCCATTAACAATAAAAAATCTTATCACAAAAAAAAATGATCTTTGAAGCATAAGACCTAACACCCTAAGCATAAGCATTTGCACTGGCCCTTTCTCCCCCTTTCTCCCTTTTCTCCAGCATTGGTACTGGCCCTATCTCCCCCTTTCTGGCTTTTTCAACCTTAACTTGCTATGGATAGAGGGACAATAGCTGTAGATCCCTTTGGATCAATCTATAGGCTAACCTGTACACTCCTAGCATTTGCCAACTTCCCCTCAACCTGAGTAGGGAATTTACTCCCACTCAATTGGAGAGCTATTTTCTCTAATAGCTGATCCATTTCAATTTGAACATCCCATTTAAGGTAGTGAATACTAAAGAGAATAAATACAGAGTACATATATCAATAGTAACAAACACAATATTATGATCAGAATATGAAATATCATTTCACTTTAAATGTTCAGTACATATATATAAAAGAAAATTCAAGTTATAGTTGTACATTCAATCCAAAAAAAAATGTCAAGGCTGGTTTTTCTAAGATTGACCCTTGGAAGAGCTTTCTCCATCTGTAGATTTTCTTTTCCTAGTTTCAGTAGCAGCCTTGATCTTCTCCTTTACTTTGAAGTACAGAAGTGGCTTGAGAAGATATCTGGAGGGAATTCTTAAAGGAGTTTCCCTTCTTACCATGTTTTCTTTGAGAATCCTTTCCCTTAAAGATTCCCTTTCAAGGTGTTTGATCCACTCAGCAGCTGAATAGACATGGTCAATGTCCTTCATTGGATTTCCATGGCTCACCCAGGTATTGGCAACAATTGTGTCCAACTCCAGATTGTCATCTTCATGGAGTGGATCCTCTAATCTTTCCATTCTTTTCTGTGCCATGTATTCTTCAGCAGTTTGAATACCCTCTACCCTTCTCCTCTTTGCTGCTCTCTCATCAGCAATCAGATTTGATTGACTTTGGAAGTCAAAGTCTTCATCTCTGCTAGGGTTCAAGATTGGCAGATTCAAAGCAATTCTTGTTCCTTACAGCACTTTTAAGCTTGAGTCCCATTGATTACCAGTGACCTTTCTGACCATGGTAAGGATATTTTCTTGAATAGCACTGGAGGCATTGTTGACCACTTCCACCATTTGCTTGCTGGCTTCTTCTTGATTGGAGAGTATCAGTTTGTGGGAGGACTCCATGTTGTTATACAGCTGTATGTGAGCTCCTTTCAGCTTAGCATGTAGATTGAGTATCTTCTCCTCCCCTTCTTTGCTATGTTCCACTATCTTCTTCTCAATTTCAGAATGTTGATCCAATATGGATTGAGAGAGAGTCTGAAAGGTGATGTCCACATCATCCAAAATGCATTCCTTTGCCTTGTCAATGTGGGACTTGACTTGGCTGCTTGATGTGTTGACCACTTGTGTCATTCTGGCAACAGCTTTTTCCTAGACATTCTTATTTTTGTAGAGTTGATTCTTTACATATGTGATGTCCTTTGTAGAATCCCCTTGATGGTCTGCAATATCCTTCAGAACTGTGTGCTGGGCAGCAACAGTATTTTTGGCCATTTTAAACCATCTTGTCATCTGCAGAAGGATATGATCTGATGCAGTTTTGACATCATTAACCTGGGCATTCAGTTCAGTTCTCACTTCGGCCACTCTTGACTCCATTCTTTGCTCACTGGCCTGGATCTCCTGAGTCAATGCAGCTCTTGTTGTATACAATTCATTCCGTATCTGGGCAGAGACATCATGAACCTTTTCAGCAACAATCTTTTTCATAGACAACATCTGACCCTCAATCATTATTTGTATTGAGTTTAACAGATCAGATGTGTCCAGAGCTGCAACTGGCCTTTCCTGGGCTAATTCCTTTTCAACCATCATTTCAACTCCACTTTGAGCATTAGCCCTCTCATTATCAGGGATCTGCTCCCCCTCAGATGGGGCATTAGGTGATACCAATTCCTGTTGATGTTCTCCCTCACTAGCATACCCACCTCATCCTTCATAGGCAGGGCTATTCTCCCCCTCACTTGGGGCATCCATAGGAGGATAATTTTGTCTAAGGTCACCTGAAAAATGATTGATGAGTTAGACACCTAGACTATACTATTGATAGAGAAGAGAGGCCTAACTAAAGTCCTAATTTACCATGTATAGGTGAGTTGGGAAATTCATCTTCAGCTTGATGAACAGCTGGATCAACATTCAGCTGGGTTGGCTCAGGATTGCGCACAACTCTTCCTTGGGGCTCCTCATTTGTCCTGGGGACCTCTTCATTATCAATGTTCATAGGGTTGCTGCCAGATCTACGATCAAACCCATGAATATCTTCATTTTCAGACCCATTTGACTTTGAGGATGAGTCTGATTTGTGCTGAGATGAATCTTTCTTCTTTTCCTTTGCCACAGATGGCTGGCTCATAGGGAGCACTCTGGAGAATCTATCCGGAGTCTTAATGTCCATTCTTTTGAGATAATGGAGATTTGACCCCTTTGAGTTTGCAAAGGTTTTAGAATGACTATTCTGTAGGTACAGAGATAGTATTCTTCCCATATTGGGGGCTTGTAGAGATTCCTTTATCCTTTGAAAGATAACTTCTCCCCATGAGGTTCTCTTGGACAGAATTATCCTAGTCATTAATTCAAACATGAACTGTGAGACAGTGTCATGTGAACCAGGCTTGTATAGGATAGCTTTGCCCACTATATCAGACAACAGCTTCCCCTGTTGTTTGAAGAACTTCCTCCTTAGACAACTGGTTTTAGTATCACTGTATCCTGTCCACTTTAGGGCAGTCCTCTTATCCTTTTCAGATATTTCCTCCTCTTCAGTTTTACTGCAGGGAGTTAATTTCAGCCCCTTCTCCAACCTTTTAGCTGTAATCTTTATCTTCTCACTTCCTATCTTGGACTTCAGGATGGTTTTGGAAGGAGATAATTTGACATTGTTGAACCATTCCAGAACTTCAGTTCTGAGAATGCAGCATGGTTCAGATAGCATGTGCTCTAGACCTTGAGCTTCCATTAGATGAATCACGTGTCTTATTTCTTCTGAGGCATGAGAGAATCCATCTCTTACTATTTCATAGCCCTCCAGGAGATCTTTTGAGCTTTTTGGCGCCATGGAATCAGAAAATCGAGGCGCTGAGACGGGAGAGAAGATGAATCGTCTCGACGGCTAAGGGTTTGGCTTTGTGGTGTGTTTTAGGTTACAATGTATCTATTTATAGAATTTTAGTTTCGTTTTTATTAACCCTAGGCTTTTAGACTTAATTACCTTATTTTGTTAAGGAGTTTTGGGTTAATTAACAGATTTCATATTGAACATACCCCATCTCAGCGGTTCAGCTGAGATGGAGACCTAGGCCGCTGGGACAGTGAACTGTCAACCGGTGGGACAGTTTGCTCGTATCAGCGGTTCAGCTGGGATTTTTCTCAGCTGATTCAGCTGAATATACTCCTGCAGTTTAGCTGATCATAGAGTTTAGATCTAATGTAGATAATTTGGCTGAAGATGTGTCCTAGTCATGTCACTAAGTTTTAGTGTACAATAATGTAAAGTTTGATAATTCACCATGTATAATCATCAACAGTGACAGCTATTACTCATACATTTAGAACTATTCTATACTAAGCATGCCAAGATCAATTTTGAAAGCATTGAATTTAGATTCATCCAGTGGCTTTGTAAAGATATCAGCTACTTGTTTGTCAGTTGGGACAAATTCAAGAGAGTTGTCTTTACACTCTACATGTTCCCTAATAAAATGATATCTAATCTCTATGTGCTTAGTCCTGCTATGAGAGACAGGATTTTTAGCAATAGATATTGCACTGGATGAATCACAATATAAAGGAGATTCCCTTACCTTGATGTTGTAATCCTCCAATTGATGTTGTGTCCAAAGGAGTTGTGCACAACAGCTACCTGCAGCAATGTATTCAGACTCAGCTGTGGATATTGCCACACTGGTTTGTTTCTTGCTGCTCCAAGATATCAATCTTCTCCCTAGGAACTGACAAGTACCACTTGTACTCTTCCTGTCTTCTTTGCAACCTGCAAAATCTGCATCTGAAAAGCCTGTTAGTTCAAAGTCATTGTTCTTAGGGTACCAAAGGCCAAGATGCAAGCTGCCCTTAAGGTATCTCAGAATCCTCTTCACAGAGGTGTAGTGAGATTCCTTAGGACACGCTTGATACCTAGCACAAACACATGTAGAATACATAATGTCTGGCCTACTAGCAGTCAAGTATAATAGGGATCCAATGATGCATCTGTACATGGACTCATCAAAGGCCTTTCCCTTTTCATCCTTGTCTAATGATACATTGGACTCCATGGGTGTTCTCATGGTGGAGGCTGATTCCATCCCAAATTTCTTGATGAGCTCCTTAGTGTACTTGGTCTGGGAGATGAAAATTCCATCATCAGACTGTTTCACTTGGAGCCCAAGGAAATATTTGAGCTCACCCATACTGCTCATTTCAAAATCCCCCTGCAATAGATTGTCAAATCTCTTGCAGAGGTTGTCATCAGTAGACCCCAAAGATTATGTCATCAACAATAGATTTGGACTAAGAGACACTTGCCCCTTGTTTCCCTAAGAAACAATGTGCTATCAATCTTTCCCCTCATGAACTTGTTCTTGAGGAGAAAGTTGGACAAAGTCTCATACCAAGCTCTTGGAGCTTGCTTGAGACCATAGAGTGCTTTCCTAAGAAGATAAACATGAGAAGTTAGGGTTTGATGCACAAAACCTGAAGGTTGTTCAACATATACCTCTTCCTTCAAGTCTCCATTGAGAAAGGCTGATTTGACATCCATCTGGTAGAATTTGAACCCCTTGTGGGCAGCATAGGCAAGGAATAGCCTAATTGCTTCCAACCTTGCAACTGGTGCAAAGGTTTGATCAAAGTCTATACCTTCCTCTTGCTTGTATCCTTTGGCTACTAATCTGGCCTTGTTCTTGATGATTGTATCATTCTCATCAACCTTGTTCCTGTATACCCATTTAGTGCCAATCACATTGTGTCCCTGAGGTCTTGGCACCAGCTTCCATACTTTGCATCTCTTAAATTGTAGGAGCTCTTCTTGCATTGCTTCAATCCAGAAGGTGTCTTGATTGGCCTCTTCAAACTTCTTGGGCTCCATTTGAGAAAGAAAGCTCAAGAATAGTGCTTCATTATGAGCTCTGCTTCTTGTCAATATGCCTTGGGTATGATCCCCAATTATTAGATCTCTTGGATGATCTCTCAGGTGCCTTGCAGCAGCAGGAAGAGGGTCCTCTGGTGGCTGTGTTTGTTCCACTGGTTCAGCTATGACTTCATCTTGTACCTCTTCTTCTTCAGGAATTGCAGCAGCTGTCTGTGTGTTCCTGTTGTTGGGCTTGTCTTGGACAGTCAGCTCATGCATCCCTTCTTCATTTCCTGTCACAATAGAAGAACTAGATCATTCTTTGTAGAGAAGGCTGGTCTCATCAAATACAACATGCATAGATTCTTCTACAACATGGGTTTTCTTGTTATAAACTCTATAAGCTCTACTATGTGAGCTATACCCAACAAGAACCCCCATATTGCATTTTTCTGCAAACTTTGTTAATTGAGATTTTCCATTATTTAGAATGTAGCATTTGCAACCAAAGATTATAAAGTAGGAAATTGTAGGTTGTTTGCCTTTCATAATCTCATAAGGAGTTTTCCCAAGGACCTTATTAATGGAGGCTCTATTGAGAACATAACAGGCTGTATTGACTGCCTCAGCCCAAAAGTATTCTGGGAGTGAGGAGTCACTAAGCAATGTTCTCCCAGCTTCTATCAAGGTCCTATTCCTCCTCTCAGCCACACCATTTTGCTGTGGAGTCCTTGGGGAGGAGAACTCTTGGGTGATACCAAATTCTTGACAAAATTTTGTCATGGCTTTAGATTGAAATTCTGTGTCATGGTCAGTTCTTGTCCTGACCACAGTACATAGTAGATCATTCTAAAAATCCTTGACATAATTTATAAGGACATGTAAGGTATCTGACTTCTTCTTAAGGAAGAATACCCATGTGTACTTTGAATGATCATCTACAATTACCAAAGTATACAACTTCCCACCTAGGCTCTGAATTGGCAAAGGACTAAACAAGTCCATGTGCAATAGGTATAAACACCTTTCATTATCCTTGGAGCCAATACTTTTAAAGGTGGCCCTAGTTTGCTTACCCATTTGGCAAGCATGACAGGGACCAGTTTTAACACATTTTAGTTTAGGACTATTTCTAACAAGGTCTTTAGAAAATAATCTATACATTGTCTTATAGTTAATGTGGGCAAGTCTCTTGTGCCATTGGACACAAAATGACTCACTTTCATTGGCTACAAGACACACAGAAGAGATAGAATAATTGCAAATGAAGTCTAAGTAATAAACATTTCCACTCCTAGTGCCTGAGATAATGGTCTCCAAGTCATTAGACTTTTTGATCAAGCACTTGTCATTGTGGAATTCAATGACATAGCCTAAGTCACATAGTTGGCTTATGCTTACAAGATTGTGTTGCAACCCTTCATCATAAGCTACCCTTGTGATTGAGACTATGCCATTTGAAATCATACCATATCCTTTGGTGACTCCCTTTTCAGATCCACCTAAGATAACTTTGGGTCCATTCTTCACTAGATGGTAATCCTTTAGAAGATCCTTAGTTCCTGTCATGTGCCTTGAGCACCCACTGTCCAAGTACCATATTTGGTTGAGACTGGTACTTGAACTAACCTGCAACACAAAATTTAATGTACCTTAGGATCCCAACTGACTTTGGGTCCTAGGTTCATGTTAACACCATAGGGGATATTCCTAGAAAGGGTTGGTTTGGCTTGAGGTTCAATCCTTGCCTTTGGCACATTGGGGTTGTGCCAACAATCAATTGCAAAGTGTCCCACTTTGCCACAGCACCAACACTCATATATATTATATCTCCTCTTCTGAACAGTCCTAGAAGATGAAGCTTCCTATTTCTGTTCAGTAGAGGACACAGCTGCTGTTTTCTTTGTTTTATCAGTAAAGGCCTGCCTTTTTACCTTCCTATAATCAGTCAAGGCAGCCAGTTTTTGTTTGACACCAACACCCTCTAGCTTGGCAGCTAAACATGTGTGGATGGCACCAAAAACTGGGCTTTTTGGCTTGGTTACAGGACAGTCAACAGCCATGGACTTTGCTGAACAATGTTTAGAGTTGACAGCCTTGGTTATCTTGAGTGAAGGGGCTGAGGTTCCAAAAACAAAAGGTCCATGATAGGCCATTTGAATTTCCTCATGCAGAGCCTTGAAGGCACTCAAGCCTAACTCCTTTCTATATCCATAGCTGTGAGCATTCTTGCTCAAGTTATTGGATCTTCCATTTAATAAGTGACCATGAACACTTTCTTGGTCATACTTGTTTGAGGGCATCAAGACTTTCACAAAGGAGGTCTTAGATTCTTTTGAGTCCTTAACCTTTCCCTTAGTGTTGCTAGTAGCTGCCTCCTTGTTGAAACCAACACCTCTCATGTCATGGGAGTTGAAGGTGTCAATAATAGGCAGCACTGTCTTGGGCTTGGAGAACTTAGCCACCAGCATCCTCTCCTTAAGAAGCTTTTCTTCAAGATCCTTAATGATCTTGTTCTTGTGGATTATGGTGCCCACATGGATGATTGACATTCCCCTTAGCTTTCCAATCTCCTTGCTCATTAGAGCTAGCTGGGTAGCATGCTCAATGCACTCAGATTTTGATTGCTTTAGGGAAGCAATTTCTTGAGCTTGCCTCTTGGCTAGCATTTTACTCTTTTTCAGAGCTTCCAGGAGTGCACCATACTTATCAATCAATTGATTGACATCCTCCTCGGAATCTGATTCACTGCCAACTTTAGATGGAGGAGATTCAGATTCTGGACCTGTTTCATAATTAGAGGAAGAAGAAATGCAGTGTATCAATACCTGCTCATGTACTGAATTGCTGTGGCTGTCCTCATCTTCAGTTATAGCCATCAGCCCATGGTCATCAAGAGTGACCTCATCCTCCTCTTCATCACTATCTAAATGTGATAGAGGGGCCCTTATCTATCCTGGTAGCAGGATAGTCTTCTTCTTCTTGATCAGCAAACAACCCCAAGTAGGCTTCCTCCTCACCATCTGAATCTGAAGATGAAGATTCAGATTCACTCCAACTCTTGCCTTTCTTAGCTAGGAAGGATTTTTCTCCCTTCCTCTCCTTCTGGTGATGAGGCTTCTTGTCACCTCTTTCCTTTCTCTTGACTGGGCAGTCAGCAATAACATGTACAGGCTTACTACAACAATAGCAAATTATGTTAGTTAAAACATGTAAGACCCCCTCCCCCTTTCCGGAAGGGTTACCCGGGTCTTATGCCCAAAACCGCCGCCTTACGGATGACACCAACTCACGGGTTAGTCGCCACCTGATAATGTTAAATCTAGTTAGTTTAATTAGGTTATTTTTAGGTTATTTACTCTTACTTTTTGCTTATTGTTGTTTACCTAAATGCATTTTTTGTTCATTTTCCTATTTTTAGTGCTAACTTAAGGTTTCTGAATTTTCAGGTCAAAAATGCAAAATTTCCTAAGTCACGCCCTAGGTCACGCCCGTGACCTAGGGCGTGTAAGTTACTGTTTCCAGTTAAGCTGCTGCCGCCATAATTCAGAAGATCTGGTCAAACACGCCCAAAGTACACGGCCGTGACACACAAGTCACGCCCGTGACACGCAAGTCACACCCGTGACACGCAAGTCACGCCCGTGACCAGCCCGTGAACAGCTCAGATTTGACCAGCTGACCACCAAATTGGTCACGCCACTGTTACACGGGCGTGCTTCCAGTCACGCCCGTGACTGCCACGTCAGCCAGCTGCCAGCGCCCATGATTGCCGCCAGCGCCCATGACCGGACTAACCACCGAAATGGTCACGCCCTCAGTCATGGGCGTGACCTAGGGCGTGACCCATCAAATCGCGTCAGAATCGTGCGCCGAACCTGATCCAAGCCACAGAATTGATTAAACAGTGTCACACCCCTAGTCACGGGCGTGACTGAGGCGTGACCGAGGCAGAAAAATTTCTATAAATTGAAATGACCTCCAAGCTTTCCCCATTCAGTTTTTGGTAGAGAGAACTGGTGCTACTACTCTATTTTCATGTTATTTTGTATTCCCTTTCTCTCTCTCTCTCTCTTCAATGCATTTCCTTTTCTAGTTTTCATATGAATGTTGTAATGCCTTTGTAATTTCCTTTCATAGTGTATTACTAATGCTTAGTAGGCTTTCCATGCAAAAGTAATCTCAGTTGAACTTTTGTTTAATAAAAATTGTATGTTTTTGTTCTCTTAAAATCTTCATCATTTCTCTCTCCTACCCCTCCACCATGAGTAACTAAATCCTCATAGTACTCGATCTTGATGATCTGAGGATGAGTTGATCAAGTTATGATCCTTTAGTCTTCTTTCACTTTCTAAAGTTTTGGGCCTTAGATTTACTCTTAATTAAAATTTAGTGGAGCTATATTATCGATATATAGTCCCCACCTTTGCTTTCATTCTTGGCTAGCCGAGAGGCCGATAGTCTAAAGTGAGCACTTAAGAGTAAAGAGAGTTACATACATTTCTCGAGAGAGAATGACGTCAATCTCCTGGATTGGAGTCAAACCCAATAGCGGGGTTCACCACTTAAAGCGAGTTTTAGGTATTCGAATACGGGATGAGAGTTCGGTCGGATTTTCCTAAACTCAGTTGGGCATATCTTCGAGAGAAGCATGCTCAAACTATAGGAACCCCCACAGTCAAGCTACCCTTACTTTATTAAGTTTTAAGTTTGCTTTTGAATTTTGATCAACTTAAGCCGAAGTAAGTCAAGATCGAGTGCTATTTCTTAATCATCGTTTAGCCGTACTTTTATCCAGCTTATATTTCAACTTAGCAAACAAAACCTTCCAAAAAATTATTAAGATAAAATAATAGTAATTCGTTTGAGTATAAGTAATCAACGGTTCTCGGATTTTAATACGACACTTGTGTTCCTATACTACAGTTCGATGGGTATACTTGCCTTCTCGGATTGCTAGTTCGTATTTTATTTCGTACAAGCGGAATTTTAATCACCAAGTTTTTGGCGCCGTTGCCGGGAACACGCATTTTGTTGATATTTTGAAAGAACGAATCTATTACTTTTATCACCTCTTTTTCTCTCCTCTTTCTTGAAAAAAAAAATTAATTCAAAAAAAAAAGAGACCTTTTCTTTTTCGAATTTCTCAATCTTATTTTCCCTTCTCTTTCTAGTTTATGACCCGAGCAAATCCGTCAGAACTTGTAGACTTGGACCAAGAACTTGAGCATACTCTTCGGAGAAAAGTGCAAGTTCAAGATCCTACATTCCAAGAACTGGCTGAGGATTCGGAGTCGGTTGTTAATATGGGCGAACCTAACCAAAATGAACTCCCCAACATGGTTGCGGCCCCTGAATGGACTATGTCCCATTATGCAAGGCCTAACCTGGATGGGACGGAAATTAGTATAGTCCGCCCTGCCGTAGCTAATAATAATTTCGAACTAAAGCCCAGCATAATTCACATGGTGCAGCAATATGTGCAGTTCGACGGATTATAAGATGAAGATCCAAACGCACATATTTCTAGCTTCCTTGAAATCTGTGACACCTTCAAAATAAATGGTAATACGGATGATGCAATTAGGCTAAGACTCTTCACATTTTCTTTAAGAACAAAGGCTAAGCATTTGTTGTCGTCTCTACCTAGAGGTTCTATCACCACTTGGGCCCAGTTAACTGAAAAATTTCTAACTAAGTATTTTCCACCTGCGAAAACTGCTAAGCTTAGAAATGATATTTCTTCTTTTTGCGAAATAGATTCTGAAACGCTATATGATACCTGGGAAAGGTATAAAGAATTCTTAAGACATTGCCCTCATCACGCTCTGCCTGTATGGTTACAAGTGCAGACGTTTTATAATGGGCTAAATCAACATACTAAGCAAATGATAGACGCCGCTTCCGGTGGTACCTTAAATAACAAAACCCCGGATGCCGCTCTTGAGCTATTTGAGGATATGGCCATGAACACCTATCAGTGGAATGTGCCAAGATCCCGCCCAAACAAACCTGCAGGTATGTACGAAGTGGATAACGTCTCCCAGCTGGCACTACAAGTGGAAATGCTTAGCAAAAAGATATCGGAAATGAATGCTCCTTCCGCACCTCAGGTTTGGGAATTCGCAAAAGCCACCTCCGAAAAAGCTGATTACGTAGGCAATAGAAATGCTTATAATAATTATTCTGCTGCTTCTAATTTTCATGCACCTGGTTTTTAATTACCGAATAATTATAATCATGCGCTACGTAATCACCCGAACTTTTCTTGGAGTAATCCTGCAAACACAACTCGCCCGCCTCTACAAAATGAATTTACACCACCTCCACCCCCTGTTAACTTTCAAAAACCTCCATCTTTGGAGGAGATGTTTTCAAAATATATAAGTATGAACGAAGCAACTGTCCGAAACTTAACTGGATCTGTTAAAAATCTAGAAAACCAAATCGGGAAGCTCGCCAAAATAATATCCGAGCGACCGCCCGGGACTCTTCCCGCTAACACCGAGCCCAACCCGAGAGAGCAAGCGAAAGCTGTAACTCTTCGGAGTGGGAAGCAAATATCCGGTCCGGTTAGCGAAGAGCCTGAGGCAAGATCCACCCCTATTTCAAAAACACCACTCACTCAAACAGATTTTATCACTGCACCTCATATTTTCAAAAACAACCCCGCCCCGCCTTATCCTTCTCAACTCAACAAAGAAAAATTAGATGATCAATATCATCGCTTCCTGGAAATGTGTAAGCAAATACACATCAATTTGCCCTTCCATGAAGCGATATCACAAATGCCCAAGTACGCTAAGTACCTGAAGGATCTTCTAACTAATAAGAAAAAGCTAGAAAATCTATCGCACGTAACTTTAAATGCTGAGTGTTCCGCCGTCCTAACAAATAAATTACCGAAAAAGGCTAACGATCCGGGTAGTTTTTCTATCCCGTGCCTCTTTGGTGATCTATTTGTAAAGAACGCGTTGGCCGACTTAGGTGCGAGCATCAACTTGATGTCATTCTCCTTGTTTAAGAAGTTAGGAGTGGGCACCCTTAGCCCCACACGTATGAGTATACAACTAGCAGATAGGACGATAAAATATCTGCTGAGAATTGTGGAGGACGTGCTCGTAAAGGTAGACAAATTCATCTTCCTGGTGGATTTTGTCATTTTGGACATTGAAGAGGATGTCAAGGTTCCCCTAATCCTTGGCCGTCCCTTCCTTACCACCTCCCGTGCTATCATTGATGTGAGTAATGGTAAGCTATTCCTCTGAGTTGGAGATGATGAAGTAACCTTCTCCATAACACCCTCTATGAAAAATACCCTAGAAAATGACGATTCGTGTTTTTTCTTAGATGTGTTAAGTGAAGACCCTTCTTTTTGTATTTCTGAAAATGGTTCTTCTTCTTTTTGTTCATCTTCAAACACCTCCACTAAAATATTACAAGAAATGAAAATGGCCATTGCTCCCGCCCCCTCAAATTTTCAAATTAAATCAAAATTTTTTGAAGAAATTACTTTTGAAAAAGAAAAGTCTTTCAAATCTTCATACGAGGAACCTCCCACATTAGAACTTAAAGAACTACCCAATCATTTAAAATATGAATTTTTAGAAAAAGACTCTAAGTTACCAGTAATAGTGTCGGCCCATTTAAGTGAATCTGAAAATGCCAAATTGCTAAAAGTTTTACAAAAGCACCGCCAAGCAATTGCTTGGCAGATTTCTGATATTAAGGGCATAAGTCCGTCATTCTGCACGCACAAAATTCTAATGGAAGATAATTCACATAATTCTATTCAACCTCAACGCCGATTAAACCCAAAAATGAAAGAAGTAGTAAAGGTTGAGGTCGTGAAATTATTAGACGCAGGAATTATCTATCCAATTTCAGATAGCAAATGGGTAAGCCCCGTTCAAGTAGTTCCTAAAAAGGGAGAGATCACGGTAGTGTTAAATGACAATAATGACTTAATCCCAACACGGACGGTGACTGGGTGGCGTATGTGTATTGATTATCGCAAATTGAACGACGCCACCCGCAAGGACCATTTCCCCTTGCCATTCATCGATCAAAACTTAGAACGATTATCCGGCCATAGCTTTTATTGTTTCCTCGATGGTCTCTCGGGCTACTTCCAAATTCCCATCTCGCCCGAGGACCAGGAGAAAACGACGTTTACTTGTCCTTTCGGCACCTTCGCCTATCGAAGAATGTCGTTTGGCTTATGTAATGCACCGGCAACATTTCAACGGTGAATGTTGGCCATTTTTGACAAGTACGTAGAAAGTATTATGGAGGTATTTATGGACGACTTTTCCGTGTTTGGTGATTCCTTCGATTTTTGTTTAGAAAATTTAGAAAAAGTGTTAGAACGGTGTGAGGAGACCAATCTCGCCCTGAACTGGGAAAAATGCCATTTCATGGTGCGGGAGGGATTGGTTTTAGGTCATAAGATATCAGCAAGAGGAATTGAGGTCGATGAAGCAAAAATAGAAGTGATCGAAAAACTACCACCGCCAACCAACGTTAAGGCCATAAGAAGCTTTGTAGGACATGCCGGTTTTTACCGCCGATTTATAAAAGATTTTTCGAAAATTACCAAACCCCTCACTCATCTTTTAGAAAAAGACACTCCATTTATTTTTGATGATACCTGCTTATCTGCTTTTCAATTAATCAAAAATAAGCTAATAAATACACCAATTATGATAGCTCCAATCTGGGACCTTCCATTCGAAATCATGTGCGATGCAAGTAGCTTTGCGGTGGGAGCCGTTTTAGGACAACGTATATCTAAAAACTTCCACCCTATTTTCTACGCAAGTAAAACACTTACATCCGCGCAAGAGAACTATACCACAACGGAGAAAGAATTATTAGCAGTTATTTTTGCATTCGACAAATTTCGACCTTATATTACGCTTTCAAAAATTATTGTTTTTACGGACCACTCGGCCCTCAAATATTTACTTTCTAAACCGGATGCCAAACCATGCTTACTTCGCTGGATCTTACTCCTCCAGGAGTTCAACTTGGAAATCCGAGATAAAAAGGGGGCTGAGAATTTGGCCGCGGACCATCTTTCACGATTAGATAACCCATTTATTGAAGATTTAAAAGAACAAACTTTTAATGATTATTTTCCCAGCGAGAAGTTATTATCAATCAACACTACTCCTTCTCCTTGGTTTGCAAACTTCGCCAACTACTTAGTAGCTCGAGTCCTCCCAAAAGAATTCTTCCATCAGCAAAAGAAGAAATTCTTTTCTGACCTGAAGAATTATTTTTGGGAGGACCCGTATCTGTTTCGAGTTTGTGCAGACCAAGTAGTAAGGAGATGTGTTTCTTTCGAAGAAGGACAAAATAATTTAAAACACTTACATGAAGGACCGACTGGTGGGCACTATCAAGCCAATCGGACCGCTCACAAAGTGCTAAGTGCAGGCTTTTATTGGCCTAGCCATATTAAAGATGCCCAATCTTTTGTGAGACGGTGCGATAGCTGCCAACGGGCCAGAAATATCTCTAATAAAAATGAAATATTGCAAAATTATTTCCTCGAGTGCGAAGTTTTCGACCTTTGGGGAATTGATTTTGTAGGTCATCTTCCTTCTAGCCATGGTAATAAATACATTTTAGTTGCGGTAGACTACGTGTCTCGATGGGCAGAGGCCCAAGCTCTTCCTACCAATGACTCCCGAGTCGTTATTATTTTCTTAAAAAAATTATTTTCTCGATTCGGTACTCCTAGGGCCATCGTTAGCGATAGGGGTTCGCACTTTTGTAACGCCCAATTTGCAAAAACACTTTGAAAATATGGCGTTACATATAAGCTTTCAACTGCATACCACCCCCAAACTAACGGCCAGGTCGAGGTAGTGAATAGAGAAATCAAAGGTATTTTAGAAAAAACTGTTTCCACCTCACGTAAGGACTGCTCACATAAATTAGACGATGCTCTATGGGCTTACCGAACAGCGTACAAGACCGCCATCGGTTGTACACCGTATCGGTTAGTATATGGGAAATCGTGCCATTTACCGGTCAAATTAGAACATCGTGCTTTCTGGGCCCTTAAATTTTTAAATTTTGATCCCCATTCCACCGCCGATCTTCGAAAATTCCAACTCAACGAACTCGATGAGTGGCGCTCCAATGCGTATGAAAATAATAAATTATATAAGGAACGAACGAAATGCTTTCACGATAAAAATTTAAGGCACCCGAAAACATTTAAACCAGGCGACCAAGTATTACTTTATAATTCTCGTCTATGTTTATTTCCTGGAAAGTTAAAATCTAGATGGTCAGGTCCTTTTAATGTAAAGGAAGCTTATCCGTATGGAACTATTTTTATATCACACCCAGATAAGGGTGATTTCAAGGTTAATGGGCAGCGTCTAAAACTTTATTTTTCTGGTGACAATGTTGACATGGACAGTGAAAAACTTCTTTTGTCTGGACTGTAATAATTTGGATTAACTTTTGAACTATATTCTTTTAGTCGAGCTCAAACGACATTAAACAGAGGGCGCTCTTGGGAGGCAACCCAAGGTTTTTAAAATTTGTTGTTTTAATTTTTCTTTGGCCCTGGGCGGCTCCGATACTCTCAACTTCGGCGATCGCCTGCTTCAACATTGCTGATTTCAATACAAATTCAAGATGATATTTCATGAAGATTCAAAGCGCCAATAAGGGGGAGCAGCATGACACATCCTTTCAAGCCCATAAATCCAGGGAAGTGCCTATTTCAGTTTTTCAGTTTTAGTTTCTTTTCTTAGTTACCCCTTCCTTCACTCTCCTTTTTCATTGAGGACAATGTTTATCGTAAGCTTGGGGGAGAATGTCTTCTTTTCTTTTCTTTTGTTTTAGTAGTCTAAATTAGATTTTGGTAAAATCAATAGTACCCCTTGCTTTGTGTTTTGTTTTTCCCAAAATATTTTATATAGCCTTAGTTAATTTCAAAATTTGTCATCCAACTTTTTAATTATGTTTCACAAATAAATTGTTGACTCATGTAGTGTTCTAATTCTAGGTAGCATGTTAATGTGAAAAGTTTTTCTAAAATCTTGTACTTTCCTTATCGTTTTCTCTTTTATCTTCTTTACTTTCTTAAAAATTCTTCATCCACTATTTTTCTCTTCATTTTTAGATATATTTTGCAAGGTTAACTTTTGATTTGTGTAGTAAATGTGAATAATCCTAGACGCTTATTATTCTTATTTTCAGGATAAGTTCATTAGTCTTTATTTAATATCTAGGGCTTACTTTTTGAAATCCTTCAAAACTCATGCTTTAAATAAATTTAGGAGCAATGAAAATGATTTAGGCCATTTCTTTTGTTTAAGTTTGAGCCTTCATGCCAACACTTAAAAAGAAACCCTTTGTTAGCCTCTTTTGAGCCTTTTCCCATGTTTTATTGTCACCTCCACTTATCAAATTTTTCACCAAAGCCAAAATTTCCAAACTTATTTGAATCACACTAACACTTTGAGTTTTATTTAAATTTTTTAATAGTGTGATTGGTTTATTGCATGGAGAGCTTCAAAGAAAAGAATTTGCTCAAAAAGAAGATATTTTAAGCATATTTGTATTAGTTATCTTTGCCAAAATTTCAAAAAAAAATAAATAAAAAAAATGGCTATTTAAGGGAAAGAAAGAAAATATGCTATATGCTTATAATGAAGGATTGCCTCTTATCATTCATATCGAAATTTTTATAAAACTCATGTTTATGGTTTAGTGTGATTATAGTAACCACTTTTATCTTCGATTTCCATTCCAAATCATATGCCTAAACCAAACATTTCGGTCCTAATAAAGTCCTCTTGATTCATGCTCCTAAATTTGCTTTAGCTAAGTAAAGAAGAAAAGTAGAATAGTTAAGTCTTGGGTATGAATTTAGATCCCTGTTCTTAGAATGATATAATTATAATTTGTCTCTTAGGGTTTAGTAACAATTCAATGCACTATCTCACTTGTTACTTTGCTCAATTTTATTTTAAAACTTTTTAGTTAAAATTTTGGATGATTAATTTTTGTTAGTAAAGGGTATAAAAATTAAGCTTAAATAAAGTACTTATTTTAGGTTTCCTTTTCACTATTCTCCCTACTTGGAATTTCGCAAGGTACTCGTGTTTAGCATAATTAAATCTTTTTGATTAGTCATTTTTTTTATTAGCTAAGCATATTTCTTTGCTTGGGGACAAGCAAAGTGTAAGCTTGGGGGAATTTGATAATGCTAAATCTAGTTAGTTTAATTAGGTTATTTTTAGGTTATTTACTCATACTTTTTGCTTATTGTTGTTTACCTAAATGCAATTTTTGTTCATTTTCCTATATTTAGTGCTAACTTAAGTTTTCTGAATTTTCAGGTCAAAAATGCAAAATTTCCTAAGTCACGCCCTAGGTCACGCCCGTGACCTAGGGCGTGTAAGTTGTTTTTTCCAGTTAAGGTGCTGCCACCATAATTCAGAAGATCTGGTCAGACACGCCCAAAGTACACGACCGTGACACACAAGTCACGCCCGTGACCAGCGCGTGAACAGCTCAGATTCGACCAGCTGACCACCGAATTGGTCACGCCACTGTTACACGGGCGTGCTTCCAGTCACGCCCGTGACTGCCACGTCAGCCAGCCGCCACCGCCCATGATCTCCGCCAGCGCCCATGACCGGACTAACCACCAAAATGGTCACGCCCTTAGTCACGGGCATGACCTAGGGCGTGACCCATCAAATCGCGTCAGAATCGTGCGTCGAACTTGATCCAAGCCGCAGAATTGATTAAACAATGTCACGCCCCTAGTCACGGGCGTGACTGAGGGCATGACCGAGGCAAAAAAATTTCTATAAATTGAAATGACCTCCAAGCTTTCCCCAATCAGTTTTTGACAGAGAGAACTGGTGCTACTACTCTATTTTCATGTTATTTTGTATTCTCTTTCTCTCTCTCTCTCTCTCTTATTTCAATGCATTTCCTTTTCTAGTTTTCATATGAATGTTGTAATGCCTTTGTAATTTCCTTTCATAGTGTATTACTAATGCTTACTAGGCTTTCCATGCAAATGTAATCTCAGTTGAACTTTTGTTTAATAAAAATTGTATGTTTTTGTTCTCTTAAAATCTTCATCATTTCTCTCTCCTACCCCTCCACCATGAGTAACTAAATCCTCATAGTACTCGATCTTTATGATCTGAGGATGAGTTGATCAAGTTATGATCCTTTAGTCTTCTTTCACTTTCTAAAGTTTTGGGCCTTAGATTTACTCTTAATTAAAATTTAGTGGAGCTATATTATCGATATATAGTCCCCACCTTTGCTTTCATTCTTGGCTAGCCGAGAGGCCGATAGTCTGAAGTGAGCACTTAAGAGTAAAGAGAGTTACACGCATTTATCGAGAGAGAATGACGTAAATCTCCTGGATTGGAGTCAAACCCAATAGCGGGGTTCACCACTTAAAGCGAGTTTTAGGTATTCGAATACGGGACGAGAGTTCGGTCGGATTTTCCTAAACTCAGTTGGGCATTTCTTCGAGAGAAGCATGTTCAAACTATAGGAACCCCCACGGTCAAGCTACCCTTACTTTATTAAGTTTTAAGTTTGCTTTTGAATTTTGATCAACTTAAGCCGAAATAAGTCAAGATCGAGTGCTATTTCTTAATCATCGTTTAGCCGTACTTTTATCCAGCTTTTATTTCAACTTAGCAAACAAAACCTTCCAAAAAATTATTAAGATAAAATAATAGTAATTCGTTTGAGTATAAGTAATCAACGGTTCTCGGATTTTAATACGACACTTGTGTTCCTATACTACAGTTCGATAGGTATACTTGCCTTCTCGGATTGCTAGTTCGGATTTTATTTCGTGCAAGCGGAATTTTAATCACCACCACCGCAAGACGCCGATTCTGCCGGCTAGTACGATCATTCAACCGTTAGGCCAACAGAGTATAGAATATATAAAATGAAAGACAAGTCCACATCAAAGATTTATATAAGCAATAGTATGAAGTCCAGCATGAGTACAAAAGAGAGAAAGGGCTTAAGCCCGGTACATAGCAAAATAATTTAAAAGTAGTACAACTCTCTCTCTCTCTCACTACATCTCTATGTGGAAGCTACAACAAACAAAAGGACTCTCAATAACACCTGTCTCGTAGTAGAAGTGATGCGCAGCAACTGTTCCTTAGTTCCTTCCATCTTGTCCGACTGGTTATGCTGCTGCTCTTGCTCCTCATTCCTAAAATGATACGGTCCACCGACCGTTAGTCAAAAGACTAAGCCAAGATCCCCAACCCTTCCCCCAGTGACTCCTAAGCACCGTGCGGGAGGAGGAAGCGGAGGACATCAAAGTGGAGTAAACAAAAGCAGGTGACAGTGGCGAGGCTAGCAAGTATATAAATACTAAATAGGTAATGAAAACATCTCTACCCTAGCAGGAGTATGTATAAAGGTAATAAGTAAAGAGCGGTATAAGAAATAAGAGCAGCTACGTAAGTAACCTTAACTTATATGCACACACAAAAGCACATAAGCTAAGGGGTCTGGCAAGAAGTAAACTCATCGTATAAAAGAGCCCATACTGATTTATACGATGAGGTATCTGTTTGTGCAGAAATGCAATGCTATGAGGTGCAATGCAATGATGCGATGTTTATATTACTATTTCATACACATGTAACTCACCCGCACGACTCTGTACGTACAGACCTTTAGTTCCCACTTTTCGGAGGTAGCTAACCTCTCGGGCACCTCCCGTCGTGATCAAACGGTGGCAGAGGAGCGGGCGTCTCCTCACCTAGGTGGGTAAGTCACACTACCAGACCTAGGCCCTAACGTACGCTGTGATACCGGTACCCGGTACTCACAAGCTCCTACGTACTAAACTGAATTGGCCATGCATGGTTTAGGGAATCCGTCCCGTCGGACGCACAGAAGAGAACCTGGCCCCCATAAAACCACTAGCACTGCCGAGTCAACGAACTGCTGTCGGTGTGACGACTAAGACAGAACCGAAGACCCACCACATCTTATACACAAGCAACATGTATTAGCCATTTACTTCCGAGCCTCCAGCTCGCAATTCTTCATCAACATTTATAAAATAGAGATTACCGCTCGCTAGACTACACCAGTCTTTTATTTAAACTACGAGCCTACCGCTCGCTAGACTACATTATTCTTGTATTTAAACTACGAGCCTACCGCCCGCTAGACTACACTAGTTTTATATTTAGACTACGAGCCTACCGCTCGCTAGACTATCCCAGTCCTTCCTTATATATCCCGAGCTTACCGCTCGCAGGACTATCCCAGTCCTTCCTTATATATCTCGAGCTTACCGCTTGCAGGACTATCTCAGTCCTTCCTTATAACCCGAGCCTACCGCTCGCAGGACTATCCCAGTCCTTCCTCATATATCCCAAGCTTACCGCTCGCAGGACTATCCCAGTCCTTCCTTATAACCCGAGCCTACCGCTCGCAGGACTATCCCAGTCCTTCCTTATATATCTCGAGCTTACCGTTCGCAGGACTATCTCAGTCCTTCCTTATAACCCGAGCCTACCGCTCGCAAGACTATCCCAGTCCTTCCTTATATATCCCGAGCTTATCGCTCGCAGGACTATCCCAGTCCTTCCTTACAACCCGAGCCTACCGCTCGCAGGACTATCTCAGTCCTTACTCATAACCCGTTCCAATTCGGGATGGGAGTTAACTTGGCTAGTTTTCCTACTTAACTAGTTTTGTCTACAATTTAGTTGATCTTAGAAGCTTTAGGGTTAGCCTTGCACTTCCGGAGGGTTACCCGGTGAGGGTCTCGCAGCGGTACTAGGAAGTGTGATGGGCTGACACCCCGAACTTCCTCTTCCCAAGGCACTTAATCTTGTTGGTATCTACCCCTTTTTACTTGATCCACATTTTCCTCTCCAATTGCATTAATTCTCTAAGATGAGTTAAACTTGGCACTTAGGAGTGGGGGAC
The DNA here is from genome assembly GCA_033032865.1 of Dactylorhiza incarnata. Taxonomy (NCBI): domain Eukaryota; kingdom Viridiplantae; phylum Streptophyta; class Magnoliopsida; order Asparagales; family Orchidaceae; genus Dactylorhiza; species Dactylorhiza incarnata. The sequence goes on from JAWHQI010000015.1 coordinate 14,665,640, forward strand.
TTCTTTTGAACTCCAACACCACCAACTGTGATCGAGTGCTGACTCTCCCATCATCACATTCTAAGCTCGAGTTCCCTTCTTCACCGAGGAACTGCACACATACACCTAAAATTCTCATCCTTACTTGGACCCACACTCCTATTCTTCGTCATCCTTAGCCCGGGGTTTGCCTTAGATGTTTCCCGACTTCACCCTTGAGTTTTACCATAAGATGGCTCACCGGCTAAGGGCAGTTCTACTTTCATATAATCGTTTAACACTGATGAGTTGTTTGTGGTGCCCTTGACGAGGTCTAACTTCCTTTTCTTATCAATGTAAATTCCTACACTTATAGCTTTGCTAAACGCACCCCAACCCTTATTTCCCACCATGCCCTTAGAGATGATCTTCCAAATAATCTGAGCCTTCATAATAATCAAAGAGTTAATAGTTCTAGGTGTGAAGGTCAGTGGTGGTCTAAATCATATAAATCAGTTTTACTATTCGCAGACCAAAATAAGATTGAGCTAGATTGACTCCTATGTACGATCTTGATCACATCATATCCGAATGAGTTCCAATTATTACCATAGGTTCGCAACGAGTATTGATCTAACAACCTCAAATCCGAATTTCATAAATTTTCTAGGGAATCTTTAATCATAGATTCTATTAAAATAGGAGATGTGCAAATAGAGATTTCTACATCGAGTGTCAACTAATGATCTCCATAAATTTACTGTAACATAATATTGGTCTAAAGACCTCAAACCCAAAGTCTCACATTTTTACAGGAATTATTTAACCATAATTTCTATTTAAAATAAATGGGGTGCAAATAAGGATTTACACATCAAGTGTTATGTTAAGACTTCAATAAATTTTGGGAAAATTGTTATAGCACCATATTGGTCTAAAAACACCAGATCCTAAGTCTCATATTATTCCAAGGAGTATTTGCCCTTAATTATCATTTATTACATTTGGTGTGCGTATAAGGGGTTACACTACAAGTGCTATGTTAAGACTTCAATAAATTCTGGGAAAATTATTATAGCACCATATTGGTCTAAAAACACCAGATCCTAAGTCTCATATTATTCCAAGGAGTATTTACCCTTAATTATCATTTATTACATTTGGTGTGCGTATAAGGGTTTACACTACAAGTGCTATGTTAAGACTTCAATAAATTCTGGGAAAATTATTATAACACCAAATTGGTCTAAAAACACCAGATCCTAAGTCTCATATTATTCCAAGGAGTATTTACCCTTAATTATCATTTATTACATTTGGTGTGCGTATAAGGGTTTTTACACTACAAGTGCTATGTTAAAACTTCAATAAATTCTGGTAAAATTATTATAGTACCATATTTGTCTAAAAACACCAGATCCTAAGTCTCATATTATTCCAAGGAGTATTTACCCTTAATTATCATTTATTATATTTGGTGTGCGTATAAGGGTTTACACTACAAGTGTTATGTTAGGACTTCAATAAATTCTGGGAAAATTATTATAGCACCATATTGGTCTAAAAACACGAGATCCTAAGTCTCATATTATTCCAAGGAGTATTTACCCTTAATTATCATTCATTATATTTGGTGTGCGTATAAGGGTTTACACTACAAGTGCTATGTTAAGACTTCAATAAATTCTGGGAAAATTATTATAGCACCATATTGGTCTAAAAACACTAGATTCTAAGTCTCATATTATTCCAAGGAGTATTTACCCTTAATTATCATTTATTACATTTGGTGTGCGTATAAGGGTTTACACTACAAGTGCTATGTTAAGACTTCAATAAATTCTAGGAAAATTATTATAGCATCATATTGGTCTAAAAACACCAGATCCTAAGTCTCATATTATTCCAAGGAGTATTTTCCCTTAATTATCATTTATTACATTTGGTGTGCGTATAAGGCTTACACTACAAGTGCTATGTTAAGACTTCAATAAATTCTACAACTTCAGAGGGTGAGGTATTCCATCCTCACCAACTCATAACCATAACTTCAATGGCATCTAATGGGGCAAATGGGCCAAAATCACCTTTTTCCCATTTTTGCTAAATGCACCCCAATTTTCCCTAAACCCTTAAGTCAAAAGCTTCAATTTGAAGCTCAGAAAAATCCACTTATGCACATGAATTGAATTCATATCTAAAGGTGGTTGATATCATGCCTAATGCCTGGACAAATTAATCAAGGCATTTGCATGAGCCCAAGTCACTAAACACTGGATGCACTTTTATACTTGTCTCACCAAAAATGGTATAAATGAGTTATACTTGGCCAAATGACATGAAGTCAGTGGCATTTTAAAGGTAACCTCAATGTCCACAATACTTATGTTGATCACTAACTCCAGAAGTGAACATAACCTAGGGAAATTAACATGTAAGTGTTATACAAGATGGTTTAACATAGCAAAAACACTATTAAGACATGTCACACCAAAAGTGGTATAGAATGAGTTATACTTGGCCAAATGACATGAAGTTAGTGGCATTTTAAAGGTAACCTCATTATCTACAATTCTTATGACGATCACTAACTCCAGAAGTGAACATAACCTAGGGAAATTAACATGCAAATGCTATACAAGATGGTTTAACATAGCAAAACACTATTAAGACATGTCACACCAAAAATGGTATAGAATGAGTTATACTCGGCCAAATGGTCTCAAATTTCTACCAGTGGTATAAATATATATGAAGAGCTTACCACCCAAATTTGGGGGTGTTTGGAATTATACAACTCCACAAATACCAAATATTTACATTTTCTAATAAATTGGATAACTCAATGGATATACATCCAAAAATTCTCAAATTTAAACCCTAGGTGTGTCAACATACCATGCATGCATCGTAGAAATTTCAGGTCAAGATGAGGTCCAACAAAAAAATTATAAGCAATATAGTTTCTGACCTAGCCTAGGACCAATCCCACCAAAACAGGTGCCCTGGGTCCTACACATCTCCAAATGGTCTGATCTTGGGTCCTATGGAAACTAGAGACCAAGGCCTTTAACAGTTGTCTCAGCCAACGTTTCCTAAAAAGGCCTCTAAAGGCCTCAAATTAATTAAGCAAATCTGATGAAATAATGTGACAGATTTCATATATAGGTGTGACATTAATATATTTATATATATATATATAAAACGATGGCTGCACGAATCTTGGCGTGGAATTGGACGGTATCAGGTCATCGTTCCCGATAGGCCAACGGATTGGATTGCCCGCGCCTGGGCCGTTTTGTGACCTCTTTTCTGGCGAATCCCGGCCGTCTCCGGCAAAACGGCTAGGCCACCACCACCCGACCTAGGGTTATCGAATGGTGGTGATAACTCGGCCGGAGGTGGCCGGAGTAGGCCTTCCGAATGTTGCATTTTTCGTCCATGAACAAGAGAAAAAAACAAAATGGTATCACTCCATTTCTTTGATGATTTTGAAAATAGAATAAATAGATCTACATCACAAGGGAGAGGGAAGGAGAAAATTTGCCTGAACCCATGGTGTTTCCCGTGTATTCCTCCTGGTGGCCGTTCGAGCTTCTCCGGCGACTTCCTTGCCCAACTCCGGCCACAGTGCACTATTCCCTCTGAAAACATGGGGGTTCTTCTCCTTGACACCTTGTGAAGCTAATAGAGTGTTGAGATGAGGTCGGGGGAGGCTATAATCAAAGCAGACATTAATTGGCGATTTCCTCTATGGTGGCACCTCCCTCAACAGCCACTGCCACAGCTCCAGCTCATCAGAAATATTACCCTGAGCTCGAATTGATTGCCAGGGGAAAGGAATTTGGCTTGGAGTGGGCTTGGTTCTTGGTTTGCCATTAATGGTGGCCGACCCTTCCTTGTTTTCTCCTCCCCCTCATCTCTACAGCTACCAGCTCAGTCCAATCATGCTGTGGTTTCATTGGGAAGGCAGAGGGTAGGCCAGGAATTAAGGAGTGGTGTCCAAGTGGAGCTATCCTCATGAATTCCCATTTGTCTCTTCTCCAATTGGGGGAAAAACCCAATTTCACCCCTTACATGTTATCCTATTTCAAATCCAGAGGGGCAAGCATGGTCATTGGTGGTTGGGCTTCAGAATGGGCCTTGGTTAAGGCTTTAATCCATGGCAATTTGGTCTAATTCATTTAAATACCATTTTAGCCCAATTTTGACCTAGAGTTGACTTTAGGGTTTGACTTGGTCAACTGATGAGTAGGCTGACCCCACATGGTGACCATGGGGTCCATAGACTCCCTTTGGTGTGAATCACAGCTTGGTGAATCCTCTTTGGGCACTTTGACCTATTTAGGTCAACTTAGGCTAAATGGGTCAAATGGTGATTTTGACCCAAACCCTAGATTTGTCTTGACCCATTGGGTTACTAGTGACCCATTGATCTCCCGAGAGGATTAGGTGATGTCAATTGGGTCATTTTTGAGGTTTAGACATCAAGCATTTAACCTTGAATTTAGTTTGCCTATTTGCACACCATGGTGCTTTTCACCTTTCTACCTTGGTTCTAGGGCAATTCTTGGTCTCTTAGAGCAATGTCATGACCTTGTCATGACAAAGTGCAGCTTAGGGGTCTAGTAGTTCTGGGGATGTTACAAATCCCAATAAACAAAAGAATAATTTCGTCAGCGAAATTCGAGTTCGGGTCCACGGGGTTCCACTTGTGAAGGTAGTATGAGGGTTGTTCAGTCATTAAACCTGACATCATTTCCAGGGATCTATATTGACATCAGAAGTCTATATGCAGATTTCTAGAACGTTCCCGTATTAATATTTCAAGGTGTCTACTACTCGAATTACAATCCATGGTATGAATATTCTATATTATCACCCCAACTCTTCATTGTGAATGAAGTATGAAGTTTACATCAAAGATTGAATCTAATAAAATTCACAAGGCTTGCCACTGATATAAAAGATCATATATCAAAGGTTCATGATGTTTCAACATCAATAATTCAGGAAATAATTTCTCAAAATGTAATCTCACGTTGTACTTTGTGGAGAAGGTATGTCATTTACTCAATGATTAATTCTAATAAAATTTACATAGCTTTATACTGACACAAGATATCATATATTAAAAACTCATGACATTTCAACGTCAATAATTCAGTGAATTAATTTCTCAAGTTGAAGTCTCAAATTGTACTTGTGAAGGAAGCCTGTTATTTATTCAAGGATTAATTCTAGCAAAATTCTCCGAGCTTCTTACGGATATGAGAAGTCCATGTGCAAATTTCTATGACAATCCAGTAACTATATTTCATGGCATAAATTTTCTACATTTAAGTCGACACATACTTCAATAATCTAGCTATAAACATGAATTTATTTATGGTAAAAAAAGATTCAACTTATGTTCACATATAGTAATCTTTCCTGAATCCTTTCATACAGTTCAGCATCGACCAATACGTATGAGTCAATAAATCACCAAGTTCACATATTACTTATTTATGTCATTCAAAAGTTCATAGGTGATAATTATGATTCGTGATTTGGTTATACCCAAATATCATTGGTAGCAATGATACTCAATTCCCGTGTTTATCAGTCTCAATCCTTAGCCTCTTTATATGTGGGAATCATGGTTACCTTTTTATTTAGGATCAAACTAGGTAGGGTTAAGTCATATCGTCTTAACAGTTAAGCGCAAAATTCATCCTTTCGTGGTCTCTGGTTATGCGTCAACTATCTCCCAAAGCATATGGATATCGGTCACGATATAATTTTTCGAAAATGAAAAGGGCTTGATTTTTCAATAATTGTATGTACATTATCTTCAAACGCCCTGAAATTCAAGAAATCCCAATTATAGTTCTATCATGCAGGAATTTAATTCCAATTCACAAGTTTCATGACGCGATAAATTGTTCCAAGCAACTAACTTGGCAACTTTATGTTTCTAATAACTTGACTAAAAACCAGTCAACTTTACCATTTGTCTCGATTCTATTACATATCATCGTCGCAGGCTTGAGGAGGTAAATCTATGATATCATCCTTCGCATTGGGTTGTTTATATACTATTTGTTCTTAAGGTCATGGGGACCTGCATCCACCCAAACTCTACACCCATCCAATCCACTAAAGCTTTATTTACTTATCTACGCATACAAGACCTCATCTTCACCCAAGCAAGCGTTTAGAAAACACCAATCCTCAAGATCCATATGTTTGAGATACATCTTCTAATACGTTTTAGGGACGTCCAAATCCGTACCAAGTTAGCCCAATAAACAAAAGGATAAGCCCCCATATATTTTGGGTTAAATTTCTTCGATATCACTATAGTACATTTATCCTATATATGCACACGATTCTTAAGGCATACTATCTAAGACTTGGAGTTCCACCCTGAAACTTATTGATATGACACACACTCAAGGCCCTTAATGCTACCATTTACGAGTCCTTCTTAAGGTCAATATGTGACTAAATCAAGAATGGGCTTTCTTTGGATTTGGGTTCTTATTCGACCTCTAATAATTATCTTGGTGACTGCTTCACCGTAAAATATACGGGAAGTATAATTGGTAGGATAGTTTATGCTTAGGAGTCTCTTATTACTCCAAAAGTAGGTCACAGGCACCAAATCCTTGAGATGGTTCAATTAGTTTGGTTAAGGGCTAATATCATTTGATAAGTGAGCGGTAAACACCGGAGTGTAGGCCTTGAACACATACACTCATACTAAGCTCTTCCCTTTAATCACGATGGGTATCCCCATATCCTAACCAAGTCTATGCCTGAGGTCCATTTAAGACTAGTATACGCCACGAAATCGTCTTGGTAAGTCAAACTAAAGTGGTGTCCTAGTTGGGTTGGCCTAACTCATGCTTAGATGGACTATATTCTGTGATTTTTACGCATGGGCACAGCACTGCTTCCGCTGCTTAGTTTGTCCGCAAACTAAATCTCGAGCGGGGTGGCCTAGTGTTGTGGACTTCTATATCTTATGATCGTTCGTGCGCTTTGATACCAGTTTGTAAGACCCCCCTCCCCCTTTCCGAAAGGGTTACCCGGGTCTTATGCCCAGAACCGCCGCCTTACGGATGACACCAACTCATGGGTTAGTCGCCACCGCAAGACGCCGATTCTGCCAGCTAGTACGATCATTCAACCGTTAGGCCAACAGAGTATAGAATATATAAAACGAAAGACAAGTCCACATCACAGATTTATATAAGCAATAGTATGAAGTCCAACATGAGTACAAAAGAGAGAAAGGGCTTAAGCCCGGTTCATAGCAAAATAATTTAAAAGTAGTATAACTCTCTCTCTCTCTCTCACTACATTTCTATGAAAAAGCTACAACAAACAAAATGACTCTCAGTAACACCTGTCTCATAGTAGAATTGATGCGCAGCAACTGTTCCTTAGTTCCTTCCATCTTGTCTGACTGGTTATGCTGCTGCTCCTGCTCCTCATTCCTAAAATGATACGACCCACCGATCGTTAGTCAAAAGACTAAGCCAAGATCCCCAACCCTTCCCCTAGTGACTCCTAGGCACCGTGCGGGAGGAGGAAGCGGAGGACATCAAAGTGGAGTAAACAAAAGCAGGTGACAGTGGCGAGGCTAGCAAGTATATAAATACTAAACAGGTAATGAAAACATCTCTACCCTAGCAGGAGTATGTATAAAGGTAATAAGTAAAGAGAGGTATAAGAAATAAGAGCAGCTACGTAAGTAACCTTAACTCATATGCACACACAAAAGCACATAAGCTAAGGGGTCTGGCAAGAAGTAAACTCATCGTATAAAAGAGCCCATACTGATTTATACGATGAGGTCTCTGTTTGTGCAGAAATGCTATGCTATGAGGTGCAATGCAATGATGCGAAGTTTGTATTACTATTTCATACACATGCAACTCACCCACATGACTCTGTATGTGCAGACCATTAGTTCCCACTTTTCGAAGGTAGCTAACCTCTCGGGCACCTCCCGTCGTGGTCAAACGGTGGCAGAGGAGAGGGCGTCTCCTCACCTAGGTGGGTAAGTCACACTACCAGACCTAGGCCCTAACGTACGCTGTGATACCGGTACCCGATAATCACGAGCTCCTACGTACTAAACTGAATTGGCCAGGCAGGGTTTAGGGAATCCATCCCGTCGGACGCACAGAAGACAACCTGGCCCCCATAAAACCACTAGCACTGCCGAGTCAACGAACTGATGTCGGTATGACGACTAAGACAGAACCGAAGACCCACCACATCTTATACACAAGCAACATGTATTAGCCATTTACTTCCGAGCCTCCAGCTCGCAATTCTTCATCAACATTTATAAAATAGAGGTTACCGCTCGCTAGACTACACCAGTCTTTTATTTAAACTACGAGCGTACCACTCGCTAGACTACACTAGTCTTATATTTAGAATACGAGCCTACAGCTCGCCAGACTATCCCAAACTTTCCTTATATATCCCGAGCTTACCGCTCGCAGGACTATCCCAGTCCTTCCTTATATATCTCGAGCTTACCGCTCGCAGGACTATCCCAGTCCTTCCTTATAACCCGAGCCTACCGCTCACAGGACTATCCCAGTCCTTCCTTATATATCCCGAGCTTACCGCTCGCAGGACTATCCCAGTCCTTCCTTATAACCCGAGCCTACCGCTCGCAGGACTATCCCAGTCCTTCCTTATATATCTCGAGCTTACCGCTCGCAGGATTATCCCAGTCCTTCCTTATAACCCGAGCTTACCGCTCGCAGGACTATCTCAGCCCTTCCTTATATATCCCGAGCTTACCGCTCGCAGTACTATCCCAGTCCTTCCTTACAACCTGAGCCTACCGCTCGCAGGACTATCTCAGTCCTTACTCATAACCCGTTCCAGTTTGGGATGGGAGATAACTTGGCAAGTTTTCCTACTTAACTAGTCTTGTCTATAATTTATTTGATCTTAGAAGCTTTAGGGTTATCCTTGGACTTCCGGAGGGTTACCTGGTGAGGGGCTTGCAGCGGTACTAGGAAGTGTGATGGGCTAACACCCCGAACTTCCTCTTCCCAAGGCACTTAATCTTGTTGGTATCTACCCCTTTTTACTTGATCCCCATTTTCCTCTCCAATTACATTAATTCTCTAAGATGAGTTAAACTTGGCACTTAGGAGTGGGGGAGTTCTTTTGAACTCCAACACCACCAACTGTGATCGGGTGCTGACTCTCCCGTCGTCACATTCTAAGCTCGACTTCCCTTCTTCACCGAGGAACCGCACACATACACCTAAAATTCTCATCCTTACTTGGACCCACACTCCTATTCTTCATCATCCTTAGCCCGGGGTTTGCCTTAGATGTTTCCCGACTTCACCCTTGAGTTTTACCCTAAGATGGCTCACCGGCTAAGGGCAGTTCTACTTTCATATAATCGTTTAACACTGATGAGTTGTTTGTGGGGCCCTTGACGAGGTCTAACTTCCTTTTCTTATCAATGTAAATTCCTACAATTATAGCTTTGCTAAACGCACCCCAACCCTTATTTCCCACGATGCCCTTAGAGATGCTCTTCCAAATAATCTGAGCCTTCATAATAATCAAAGAGTTAATAGTTCCATGTGTGAAGGTCAGTGGTGGTCTAAATCATATAAATCAGTTTTACTATTCGTAGACCAAAATAAGATTGAGCTAGATTGACTCCTATGTACGATCTTGATCACATTATATCCGAATGAGTTCCAATTATTACCATAGGTTCGCAACGACTATTGATCTAACAACCTCAAATCCGAATTTCATAAATTTTCTACGGAATCTTTAATCATAGATTCTATTAAAATAGGAGATGTGCAAATAGAGATTTCTACATCGAGTGTCAACTAACGATCTCCATAAATTCTGATAAATTTACTGTAACATAATATTGGTCAAAAGACCTCAAACCCCAAGTCTCACATTTTTACAGGAATTATTTAACCATAATTTCTATTTAACATAAATGGGGTGCAAATAAGGATTTACACATCAAGTGCTATGTTAAGACTTTAATAAATTCTGGGAAAGTTGTTATAGCACCAAATTGGTCTAAAAACACTGGATCCTAAGTCTCATATTATTCCAAGGAGTATTTACCCTTAATTATCATTTATTACATTTGGTGTGCGTATAAGGGTTTACACTACACGTGCTATGTTAAAACTTCAATAAATTCTGGGAAAATTATTATAGCACCATATTGGTCTAAAAACACCAGATCCTAAGTCTCATATTATTCCAAGGAGTATTTACCCTTAATTATTATTTATTAAATTTGGTGTGCGTATAAGGGTTTACACTACAAGTGCTATGTTAAGACTTCAATAAATTCTGGGAAAATTATTATAACACCATATTGGTCTAAAAACATCAGATCCTAAGTCTGATTTTATTACAAGGAGTATTTACCCTTAATTATCATTTATTACATTTGGTGTGCGTATAAGGGTTTACACTACAAGTGCTATGTTAAGACTTCAATAAATTCTGGGAAAATTATTATAGCACCATACTGGTCTTAAAACACCAGATCCTAAGTATCATATTATTCCAAGGAGTATTTACCCTTAATTATCATTTATTAAATTTGGTGTGCGTATAAGGGATTACACTACAAGTGCTATGATAAGACTTCAATAAATTTTGGCAAAATTATTATAGCACCATATTGGTCTAAAAACACCAGATCCTAACTCTCATATTATTCCAAGGAGTATTTACCCTTAATTATCATTTATTACATTTGGTGTGCGTATGAGGGTTTACACTACAAGTGCTATGTTAAGACTTCAATAAATTCTGGGAAAATTATTATAGCACCATATTGGTCTAAAAACACCAGATCCTAAGTCTCATATTATTCCAAGGAGTATTTACCCATAATTATCATTTATTACATTTGGTGTGCGTATAAGGGTTTACACTACAAGTGCTATGTTAAGACTTCAATAAATTCTGGGAAAATTATTTATAGCACCATATTGGTCTAAAAACACCAGATCATAAGTCTCATATTATTCCAAGGAGTATTTTCCCTTAATTATCATTTATTATATTTGGTGTGCGTATGAGGGTTTACACTACAAGTGCTATGTTAAGACTTCAATAAATTCTACAACTTCAGAGGGTGAGGTATTCCATCCTCACCAACTCATAACCATAACTTCAATGGCATCTAATGGGGCAAATGGGCCAAAATCACCTTTTTCCCATTTTTGCTAAATGCACCCCAATTTTCCCTAAACCCTTAAGTCCAAAGCTTCAATTTGAAGCTCAGAGAAATCCACTTATGCACATGAATTGAATTCATATCTAAAGGTGGTTGATATCATGACTAAGACCTAGACAAATTAATCAAGGCATTTGCATGAGCCCAAGTCACTAAACACCGGATGCACTTTTATACTTGTCTCACCAAAAATGGTATAAATGAGTTATACTTGGCCAAATGACATGAAGTCAGTGGCATTTTAAAGGTAACCTCAATGTCTACAATACTTAGGTTGATCACTAACTCCGGAAGTGAACATAACCTAGGGAAATTAACATGCAAGTGCTATACAAGATGGTTTAACATAGCAAAACACTATTAAGACATGTCACACCAAAAATGCTATAGAATGAGTTATACTTGGCCAAATGACATGAAGTCAGTGGCATTTTAAAGGTAACCTCATTGTCTACAATACTTATGATGATCACTAACTCCATAAGTTAACATAACCTAGGGAAATTAACATGCATGTGTTATACAAGATGGTTTAACATAGCAAAACACTATTAAGACATGTCACACCAAAAATGGTATAGAATGAGTTATACTTGGCCAATGGTCTCAAATTTCTACCAATGGTATAAATATATATAAAGAGCTTACAACCCAAATTTGGGGGTGTTTGGAGTTATACAACTCCACAAATACCAAATATTTACTTTTTCTAATAAATGGGATAACTTAATGGATATACATCCACAAATTCTGAAATTTAAACCCTAGGTGTGTCATCATACCATGCATGCATGGTAGAAATTTCAGGTCAAGATGAGGTCTAACAAAAAAATTATAAGCAATATAGTTTCTGACCTAGCCTAGGACCAGTCCCACCAAAATAGGTACCCTGGGTCCTACACACCTCCAAATGGTCTGATCATGGGTCCTATGGAAACTAGAGACCAAGGCCTTCAATAGTTGTCTCAGCCAACTTTTCCTGAGAAGGCCTCTAAGGGCCTCAAATTAATTAAGCAAATCTGATGAAATAATGTGACAGATTTCATATATAGGTGTGACATTAATATATTTATATATATATAAAACGATGGCTGCACGAATCTTGGCGCGGAATTGGACGGTATCGGGTCATCGTTCCCGATAGGCCAACGACTTGGATTGCCCGTGCCTGGGCCATTTTGCGACCACTTTTCCGGCGAATCCCGGCCGTCTCCGGCAAAACGGTTAAGCCACCACCACCACCCGACCTAGGGCTATCGAATGGTGGTGATAACTCGGCCGAAGGTGGCCGGAGTAGGCGTCCCGAATGTTGCATTTTTCGTCCATGAACAAGAGAAAAAAACGAAATGGTATCACTTCATTTCTTTGATGATTTTGAAAACAGAATAGATAGATCTACATCACAAGGGAGAGGGAAGGAGAAAATTTGCCTGAACCCATGGTGTTTCCCGTGTATTCCTCCTGGTGGCCGTTCGAGCTTCTCCGGCGACTTCCTAGCCCAACTCCGGCCACAGTGCACTATTCCCTCTGAAAACATGGGGGTTCTTCTCCTTGACACCTTGTGAAGCTAATAGAGTGTTGAGATGAGGTCGGGGGAGGCTATAATCAAAGCATCCATTAATTGGCGATTTCCTCTATGGTGGCACCTCCCTCAACAGCCACTGCCACAGCTCCAGCTCATCAGAAATATTACCCTGAGCTCGAATTGATTGCCAGGGGAAAGGAATTTGGCTTGGAGTGGGCTTGGTTCTTGGTTTGCCATTAATGTTGGCCGGCCCTTCCTTGTTTTCTCCTCCCCCTCATCTCTACAGCTGCCAGCTCAGTCTAATCCTACTGTGGTTTCATTGGGAAGGCAGAGGGTAGGCCAGGAATTAAGGAGTGGTGGCCAAGTGGAGCTATCCTCATGAATTCCTATTTGTCTATTCTCCAATTGGGGAAAAAACCAATTTCACCCCTTACATGTTATCCTATTTCAAATCCAGAGGGGCAAGCATGGTCATTGGTGGTTAGGCTTCAGAATGGGCCTTGGTTAAGGCTTTAAACCATGGCAATTTGGTCTAATTCATTTAAATACCCTTTTTAGCCCAATTTTGACCTAGAGTTGACTTTAGGGTTTGACTTGGTCAACTGATGAGTAGGCTGACCCCACGTGGTGACCATGGGGTCCCTAGACTCCCTTTGGTGTGAATCACAACTTGGTGAATCCTCTTTGGGAACTTTTGACCTATTTAGGTCAACTTAGGCTAAATGGGTCAAATGGTGATTTTAACCCAAACCCTAGATTTGTCTTGACCCATTGGGTTATTAGTGACCCATTGATCTCCCTAGAAGATTAGGAAGGGTTAGGTGATGTCAATTGGGTCATTTTGAGGTTTAGACATCAAGCCTTTAACCTTGAATTTAGTTTGCCTATTTGCACACCAAGGTGCTTTTCACCTTTCTACCTTGGTTCTAGGGCAATTCTTGGTCTCTTAGAGCAATGTCATGACCTTGTCATGATAGAGTGCACATTAGGGGTCTAGTAGTTCTGGGGATGTTACAAAACATGTTTACTAGTTTTGAGTCATACCTGTCCCCTTTGGGATGTTGCCTCTCAGATCTGTAATGATCCTTCTTGGGATGAGAAGAGGAGGAAGGCTTGTTCTTCCATTGTTTCCTCTTGATCATCTTCTTGAACTACCTTGTGAAGGAAGCAAACTCCTCATTAGAAGAGGAGCTGTCTGATTTGTTGCTCTCAAATTTCTCAGATTCAGCAGCCTTTCTTGGAGGTGACTGCACTCTAACCTTGTTCCTCTTAGAGCTTTCAGCTTTGAGAGCAACAGATCTCTCCCTTGTGTAAGCCCTGGAGGAAGAGTCCTCCTCCTTTCTTGCAGAAAGTTGCATCTCATATGAGAGCAGTTTCCCAAACAGTGTATGGGTGGGGGTTTCTCCAAGTCTTGTCCCTTCCCTGATTGCACAGATTTTAGTGTCCCATTCTCTAGTTAGAGATCTAAGGAACTTGTCATTAAGTTCATAATCTGTGAACACCCTTCCATAGGTTCTTAGTTCATTTACAATCCAAAAGAACCTTTCATAGCACATGGAGATATTCTCCTGGCTCAGCTGTCTGAAGGCTTCATACTCCTGATTGAGGAGTGACTTTCTATCATCCCTTACTTCAGTTGTTCCCTCCATATATACAACCAATGTGTCCCACATTTCCTTGGCAGTTTGGCAGTGTACCAAGTTCTGAAATGTAGTGTCATCAATGGCATTTACTATTATGTTTTGAGCTCTCTTGTCCATAGTGTACAGTGCTATCTCATCATTGGTCAGTTCAGAAAATGCCTTAAGTACTTTTCTAGTAGGGTCAATAGTGGAGACTTTCTCAAAGGTATAAGGACCATTTTTGACAGTCAAAAAGATCCTTGGGTCTGATGCTTCCATGAATAGCCTTACCCTTTGCTTCCATATGCCAAAGTGTTCTTTGGAGCATATAGGCAACTTCATTGACCCCAACTCCTTCATTCCACTGTTGGCCATTTGATTTCAGATTTGACTACTCCTGTATAGGATCTGATCAGACTGTTAAGTCCTTTTGATAAACCTCGCTTTGATACCACTTGATAGTTTATATAGGTGTAGTCAATAATACCTAGAGGGGGGTGAATTGGTTTTACTTATTTTCTTTGTTTAAACCTAATGTTTCTAGCTGCAGAAAACACAATCACAAAAAGCACACAAGGATGTATAGAGGTTCCTCAAGACCGGCTGTCTTGAGTAGTCCTCTTTCCCCCCTTCACCTTTCTAACAGTGAGTTAGACAAGGTCACAAACTCCAATATCGGCTCCTTGAGCTTACACCACAAGTTCCTCATAACTTCTCAGATCAATAGTGATCCTACCTCAGGCACAGCAGCCCTAAACTCAGGCTCAACAGCCCTATACTCAGGCTCAATAACCCTACCCCTCAGGCTCAACAGCCCTACACCTCAGGCACAGCAGCCCTACAGCTCAGAGTTATGTAACTCCTACCACTCAGAAATCCCACAGATTTCCTACCTCAGACCTATCAAGAAGTCCTACCACTCAAGTTGTCAACACAGCTTTACACACAGGCTCAACAGCCTTTTACTCAGGCAACAATGCCTTACAAAGATATAATAGAGTTTGAGCTAGATACAAAAGACAAAAGGTTTACTCTTAGGTCTTCTGAATCCTTTCTTCAGATCTGCAAACAACAGCTTCAGATTTGTATCACCTTGATCTTCTCCTTCAGCAAAGCAGAAGATCAACTTGCCCTTCTTGAGTTTGTACAAAAAGAGCTTACTAATCTCCCTTAGAAGATTAACTTCAGCTGCAGAGAACAACTTCAACTGGCTGAAATGTGAATGCTCTATTGCGGCGTACAACAAAGGCTTTTTCAATCGAACAGTTCTTGTTGTTGTGCCCTAGCTTCTTCTTTTATACCTCCAGAAGGCTTCAACGGCTATATCGATCCTCCTGACACAGTATGGGTCAGATGGGAGTTGATTTTCCCTCTCAATTGTCGTTTGCGCCAAAAGCAGATCCCGTCAGCACATTTGGATCTATCTCAGCGGTTGGGCTGAGACCGCATCCACTCTCAGCGGTTGGGCTGAGACAGCTTCCAGTCTCAGCGACAGCTCTAGTCCCCTTCTCAGCGGTTGCTCCAGTCTCCTTCTTAGTGGATCCGCTGAGATGGCTCCTTGTCTCAACGGTTATGACCCTTCATCTCAGCGGATTTGCTGAGACAGATCTTCATCTCTTTGTGGATGGTTTCTTCTCATCTAAGGCCATGTTTGGCCCTTCCTTTTGAGTTACCTGTGCCTGTATATCCTACACAAGTATAGTTTGTTAAATACAATATGTCCTTAGCATTGAGAGTGATGCCTCTTCAAATCAAGGTAATATTGAGGGCAATATACCCAACAGGAATGTCTTGTGCGGCTTATGTCATCAACAGAATGCCTCTAAGTCCTATCAACATGAAGACCCCTCGCGAACTGATGTTCAAGGAGAAACCGAGTGTTGCTCACCTTCGGGTGTTCGGGTCAACCTGCTATGGGCATATTCTTGATGCTCTTCGGACAAAGCTAGATGTGAAAGCAAGGAAGCTAGTCTTTGTTGGGTATGATGAGCGGAAGAAAGGATGGAGGTGCATGGATCCTGAGACACGGAGATCAATGGTATCTCAGGATGTGGTGTTCGATGAAGTGACTTCCTACAAGGGGGTTTCAGGAGTTGAACTACCGGAGAGCAGGGTTGATGAAGCAGGGAAAGCTGCGGGAAGTCTTCAAGTGGAGTTACCTGTTTCACCAGGAGCTCCAGCTATGTCAAGCTCTGAGATGGAGGCTTCAGGTTCTGGAAGCAAGGGGAGCGATGATCCAAGTTCGTCTGGAAGAGGAGCTTGCACAGAAGAAGCAGCTGAGGAGGTGGTTAGTCAGGTGCAACTTCTAAGGAGGTCAAAGAGGACTATCAAGCCACCAGATCGATACACAGGAGGAAACATGGTGAGCTTCGTCTCATGTTTCTTCGCTGGTCCCTTGGATGAGAGGGAGCCATCGAGCTTTGAGAAAGCCAAAGGCGTGAAGCAGTGGGATATTGCTATGCAAGAAGAGATGGATGCTCTCAAGAAGAATGAGACTTGGTCTCTAGTGCCCAGGCCTAAGGGCATTACCCCTGTAACATGCAAATGGGTTTACAAGCTCAAGAAGAAAGCTGACGGCACAATCAAGCGATACAAGGCTCGCCTTGTAGCTCGCGGGTTCTCACAGCAGTATGGTGAAGATTATGATGAGACGTTTAGTCCAGTGGCAAAGATGACTTCGGTCCGATTTGTTATTGCTTTGGCGGCATCTTGTGGATGGGAGATTTGGCAGCTTGATGTTAAGAATGCCTTCTTATACGGAGAGATTGACAAGGATGTCTTCATGATCCAGCCGCCGGGTTTCATCTAGGAGGATCGTCCGGACTACGTCTGCAAACTAAAGAAGGCCTTATATGGGTTGAAGCAAGCGCCTCGGGCGTGGTATGGAAAGATCGCGGAGTATCTCTTATTCTGCGGGTTCTTTGCTTCAGACTCTGATTCCAGCTTGTTCGTCAAGAAGGAGGGGGCGCTTTGGGTTATTGTACTGTTGTATGTGGATGACATGATTGTCACCGAGAACTCGAAGGAGGCAGTAGCAAGGCTGAGAGCTGAGATTGCTATCAGGTTCGAGATGAAGGATCTAGGGGAGCTTCACCATTTCCTTGGACTCAAGGTCCAGAGGTGAGAGAGCGGAGTGCTCGTTTCTCAGGAAGGATATGCGGAGCGGATCGTTCAACGATTTGGCATGGAAGAAGGGAAGAGCATCTCTATACCTCTGGAACAGCATCATAAACTTCGGAAGGATAAGGAAGAGTTCTATCTGAACCGTTGGTGTTCCGAGCTCTGGTTGGGAGCTTGATTTACTTGACCATCACGAGGCCTGATATTGCTTATGCAGTTGGCAAAGTGAGTCGGTACATGGCGGAGCCACGGAAGCCTCATCTTCTGGCGGCAAAAGGGATTTTGAAATATGTGAAGTCGACCTCTGATTTAGGTCTCCTATTTAGGAGAGGGTCAAGCTTGGTGTTGCTTGGATACATGGATGCTGACTACGGGGGAGACGTGGATGATCGTAGATCAACGTCTGGTTATGTCTTTATGATGGGCCCCACAGCTATCTCTTAGTGCAGCAAAAAGTAGGACTCGGTGTCTATATCTACCACAGAAGCGGAGTACAAGGCTTCGGCCTTGGCAGCTCAGGAAGCCGTTTGGCTCAGGAGGTTGGTGGAGGACGTTCATGAGGAGGTTCGAGGTCCCACTATGTTACGCGGGGACAATGAGAGTGCTCTCAAGCTAGTTAATAATCCAGTCTGTCACGCGAGGACCAAGTATATTGAGATTGAGCACCATTTCATTCGTGAAAAGGTGTTGGGAGGATCTCTTATGGTCGAGCATGTTCGGAGTGCGGACAATGTCGCAGACATCTTCACAAAGCCGTTGGCGAAGGCACCGTTTACACGGTTGCGGAGTTTACTCGGGTTAGTCTCCACTTCCCATTTCAAGGGGGAGTGTTGAAATTTTGAAGTGAAGTGGAAACTGGGCGGTCTGATTTTGGGAGACCGCCGAGACCACGCGGCCAGTGCTTGTTTTCTGCCAGTCTGGCTCTGCCGGTCTGTTCTGGCGGACTGCTGGTTCTTCCGGTTTGTTCTTTGTTGCTGCGGTCTGTTCCCGAGTTGGTGTGCTAGTTGGCCTGTCTTCCTTGTTGGAAGACCGGGCGGTCTGTTCCTATGTGTGACCTCCTGTCCGGGCGGTTTGTGCTTGGTGATCTGGAGACTTGTTCTAAGTCGGCCAGATGGTTCCTGGTTTGCTCCTGGTGGTCTAAGGAAGGAGTACCTTTGTGATCGCACGGCTTGTGCGTGGTCTCGTGCTCGCGCGACCTGTGCGCGATCTTGTCTGCTGATCTACGTCTTGGTCAGATGATTGTCCAAGTGGTCTGATCGCGCGGTCTGCCTTATGAGGCCGCTGGCGATCTAACGGGTGGTGATTGTATCTCCCCTGTGCTGTGACGACATCCATCTACCCGCCTATAAATAGAGGTGCAGGGCCCGTCATTCCCAATGAGAACTATAAGAACTGAGCCTGGGTTAATTCATGCAGTCTCACTTTGAGGTCGGGGGGTCTCGAAAGCGAGTTGACTGTTTATTGTGTTCGCAGGTTTGCGGTAAGCAGGTTGTGGTCTCCTTCCTTGGTGATTCCCAGCGGCTAGAATAAACAGTTCGGCAGCGGTCTGTCTGCGAACTAGTTTATGTCCGTTCTTATGCTGTTCGCAGCGAGCTCAGCGATCAGGCGGCCTTCAGCGGTTAGGTGATCTGAGTTGCGGTCTGGCGACAGCTTCAGTTCTTCGTTCCAATAAAGCTCCAGTTCGTGCGGACTGAGGTGCGGTCTTGCAGTGCTGGCAGTCTGTCCGGTTTCTGTTCGTGCGATCTCAGGTCAAGCCGGGTGACTTCTGGAGTCGAGCGGTCTGTGCGGTCTCAGCTTATCTAGCCGCCAGATTTGTTTTGGTGTGTTTTGTTCTTCTCGTCTCCGTGATTCTGATGAATCATGTCTTACCATGTATACCTCGCACTGTAAATGAAGTTTGTGTTTCAATAAAGTTTCTTGTGTTGCTGTGTGGCATTATGGTTGTTTGGCTTTAACTCAGTTGATACAACTCCTGCTTACTCCTAAACGATTCAAATAAAAATTTTAACATGGACTCTCTGATAGCCCAGATTTTTGAGTCCCATGTGCTTGGGAAGCACATGAGAAGCTTGTCATTAATTTCTGTCAGAGAAATTTCCTTGTCTGGTCCCTTCAGCTCATTTATGTTATTGATGAACCTTTCATGCATCTCAGCCACACTTTCCTCGACCTTTTTTTGAAAGTTCTCATATTGGGTTATGAGAAGGGAATTTTTGTCCTTTCTTTCATCAGAGCTGCCCTCAACTAATCTAAAAAGGGATTCCCAGATTTCATTAGCAGAGTTGCAATCAGCAACCTTCTGGAATATGTCATCAGACATAATTGATGACAGAATATTCATGGCTTTGGAATCACATGCCTTCGCTTTCATTTCAGCATTAGTCCACTTTGCTCAAGGGACAACTTCTTGTGTCACTGTCCCACTGGAATATTTTCTGACTGGTGCTGGAGGACCTGAAATAATTGTAACGCCCCTGATTTTCATTAATTATTTATGTGGCCGCTGTGATGTAATTTTGGCGTTTGGGCGTTACGTCAGCTCGTCAGGTTTAGTTTTGGGCCTTAGCCTAGTTAAAGTGTGTAATTTAGATCGAGCGTGTGAGATTTTGCGTCGATTCGAGTTATGGGAGATTATTTATGTAATTATTGCATTTATTATAATTCCCTGGCTCTGTGTTCGACAATTTGAAGAGGCTCTGCGTTCGCGAACGGCAGTGGCTCTGCGTTCGACAAACGGCAGAGGAGCGGCGTTCAACGAACGGCAGAGGAGTTGCGTTCAATGAACGACAGTGGCTCTGTGTTCGACGAACGGCAGAGGAGCTGCATTCAACGAATGGTAGAGGAGCTGCGTTCGATGAAGGGCAGAGGAGCTGCATTCAACAAATGGCAGAGGAGCTGAGTTCAACGAACGGCAGAGGAGCTGCATTCGATGAACGGCAGAGGAGCTGCGTTCGATGAACGGCAGAGAAGATGCATTCAACGAACTGCAGGCTAGTTGCGTTCGACGAACTGCTGGCTGAGTTCGACGAACTCCTGGAGGCTTAATATATATACATTAAGCTTAGGTTTTATCTTTTCATCTCCTTTCCCTTTCGGCCGACTAAGAGTTCTTTTGGGCGAGAGAGCGAGAGAGGCGTGTCGTGGAGCTTCCGGCCGGCGATTTCTAGGGCTATTGTAGTTGGAATCGTGTTTGGAGAGTAGATTTGGAAAGCTCTCGGCGGGATCTTCGTTCTAGTGGTAAGCTTTTCCCGTTTCGTGGAATTATTGGAGTTATGGTAGTGACCTAATTCCTCTTTTCGATCCGAAAGGTTTCAAGATTTCGTGCTCTGGTGAGTTCTTGGCCGATCCATAGCTTTTGGAGAGGAGAACTTCGAGCTTGCAAGGTTAAAGGAAAGTGGCTTTCCCCTCCCTATCTCTTGTTTCTTGAATCCTTGTTTTTCTTCTCATTTTGAATCCTTGTCGTGCTGAATGGCTTGTGTCTTTGAGGGTTGGTATGATATTTATTAACCTTGAATTCCCCCGAAATGTCTAGAATTTTTTCCCTAGGAAAAACATGTATGCTGCCTAGACCTCCTCCCTGTTTTCATTTAGAATACTTTGATTTCTCGAAATGTCATTGTTTCTTGCTTGGGGATTTCTCGAGAGATTGCCTCTCCTGTCTTTGACTTCTCGAGAAACTATAATCCTACTTTGGGGATTTCTCGAAAGTTTTCATCTCCTACTTGTGATTTCTCGAGGACAACAAATCCTGCCTTGGGGATTTCTCGAGAAATAGCGTCTCCTGCCTTGAGATTTCTCGAGAACTACTATTCCTGCCTTTGGGACTTCTCGAGAATCCTATTCTCTGCCTTTGATCTCTCGAGAACCAATTGTTCTTAGTCATTGAGTTCTCGAGAACTTTAGGTTCTTAGCTTTTGACTCCTCGAGTATTGCCCTTTTGTTTCTTAGTGTTTGAGTTGTGCCTCCGATTACTTCTCCTCTTGAAACCTCGTACCCTTTGCAGTTAAATAACTTATGTCTTCTCTTATGCATCGTCTTATGCAGTGTTTACTCCATTTGTGACCCTATCCTTAGGGTATCCAGGTGATTGTTTTTCTCGGGCTTCGTCCCATGCCATAACTAAAGGAATTAACTAATAAGACCATTGCCTTTGTCCTTGCACGGTGGGTCGTGTTTTGGGGGGGCAGTGGGGAGTGTTGTAGCCTTGCACGGTGGCCATTTTAGTGGTGAACCGCAGGCTTGGCATGTGGTCCCGTGGACCGTGTTTGGGTGGTTGGGGATAGAAACCCCCACCCGTTTTTTTGGCTTTGGGTGGCAGTGGATAAAGGACATCAATCTCTTTAAATAAATTTAACAAGATAAATGAACTTTGCTTGTTCATCTTTATGGTATTTGGTGCACTTGGTGCTTTGCTTAGTTCTTTGTTTGGAGCTTCTCTTTCGGTAAATATGGCTTGGGTTGGTACCCCTTATGCCTTATTTACTTTTCTGCTTGTTTTCTACCACTTGTAATTCCCTTGCTGAGGCGTTCTTTGTTTTATTGAATGCCTCAGGTTCAGAGCCTTAGCTGCTAGTGGTGTAGCCTGGAGTCTCCGGGATTTTAGTTGCTGATTTACCTCGTTGCTGCGAGGTAGCTTTGGTTAGTTTTCTTTTTGTGTTGAGACATGCTAGTTTGGAGCCAACGGGTTAGTGTCAGGTTGTTGACGCCCTTTGTGCCCTTTTGATACTTTATAATTTACTTTCCAGTTAAATGTTACTACTTTTTAGATCTTGTGTATCTTGCTCTCTGGGAATGATTTATGTCTAGGTGCATTATGGTTATAAAATGATTTTTCTTTCATCCTCATTGCATTCTTTTTAACAGAAATCCTTATCTTTAAAGTCGCCTAAAGATATTTTCTATACATATACTATGCCTAGATATGTGCATATCATTTACTTTATGTCCTGTCATCACGTGCATATAGGACCTTAAGTGAACTAAATCAAGTATTTTCCACTGCAATTACATATATTTCTCGGTGGACTAGTTGATCCATAAACTGAGAGACACAGTTCTTCCCCCAAAACCTAATAAATGATTTCAAATGATGATCTATCATGTAAACATGTTTTGATTAATTAAGTAATAGGTTCCCGCCTGAGTGTCTGCAGTTGTCTCCTGCATGACGTGGCATCATGACTCATATTTTCTCTTACTCTGATATTCCTAAATTCAAAGAAAATGTGGGTTGTGATAGTTGGTATCAGAGATAGGTTGTTCGACAAGTCGGTCGAGCAACAAATTCTGATATAGTATAGTTGTTTTGGTTTCATTGCATACACACACTGATGTGTCATCAGTACGTCTTGGCCGAAGCATGAACACTACACTCATAGCATGATAAGAAGTATACGGGGCATATTATGTAGTATGGGATGCATAATATGTGTTTGTATATGGCTCCACCATAGGTGGCAACATGTGACGGTTATGTAGTATGGGATGCATAACCATCATCACATGGATGCCCATTAGCACGTTTTCTTTTCGTTACATGCAATATTATGTAGTATGGGATGCATAATATTTCATGTGTACGCCACTTATAACATGCATTAAGGCCTTTATTAGAATGCATAGCACAACATACATTACATAGCATTTCATAAGCACGCGTGCAAAGCTAAAGACTTATATGATGACACACGTACACCCATGATTTCAAAATGAACAGAAAATTCATGCATTCATGACCCTTGCACAAGAGTCAAGAGGGTTGATGTAGTATCATCGCCAAATTTAGCATAGCATCATGAAAACCCAAGAGCAAGATGGTAGCAATGGCAAGTATCTGTACATGTATGTTCTGAACCAAGCAGTGTAGTTCTAGAGTAAGGTTAAGTTTTAAGTATAGGTTTATGCGTATTAGCAGAGTTGGCGCGCAAGCGAGTCACGACTAGGTCGACTCCTCAGTCGGAGGGTGAGTCATCCGGAGCGCAGAGTGAAGCTTTGATCGAGAGTCTGTGCCAGAGCAATGAAGCTCTGACTAGGCAGATGGTTGCTATGTAATTGCAAGTTGAGGCATTGTTGTCTGTCGGTGCTAGGCAGCAACCCGTAGTGCAGGCCCCCATAGTAGGACAGGCAGTACCTACTCCTCCTGCTCCCTTGGTACCTCCAGTAGCGATACCTCCAGAAATGCATTTCATTTCGCACTTTCAAAGGTTGGGTCCTCCATCATATGACGGACGAGCTGATTTCGTGGTCTTGGGCGATTGGCTTATAGATATTGAAGAGATGTTCTCATATTCAGGAATCACCGTGGATCAGAAGGTGATGGTTGTCGCGTACTAGCTTAAGAGTCTCGCAAAGAGTTGGTGGTTGAGGGAGAAGGAAGACTTTTCTGAAGGATGTTCATGCGAAACCTTCAAAGGAATATTGTTAAGAAAGTTTCTGCCATCAGTAGAGTAAGACCGGTTGATGAATGATTTCCTGCATCTGAAGCAGAGGCAGCTCTCGGTGAGCGAGTATGAGATTGAATTTTGCAAGTTGAGCAGGTGTGCTCCGGCCCTGGTAGCCTCGGAAGAAGGAAGAGTAAAGAGATTTCTGGGTGGTCTCCTGATGAGTCCTCATCATATACACATATTTGGACTCATCCGGGCCATTTTTCCTATCATTCCACTGCACTTTAGCCCCATTTTAGCTCATAATTATCACTCTCTGCTCGGTGCGCGTCTTGGCCTGTTTCGGTGTTATTTTCCTGTTCATCTTTGTTACAAGTTTTCATGATGTGTTAAGTGCCACCTTCAGTGGCCAGACTGGTGTTGTACGCTGGAATAGGAGTCGTGCAGGTGTTCCCGGTGCAATTCTGCACAGGAACACTGCGCACGATCACCTGCTCTATTACGCACGACCACTGGTCGTGCGCTACTGATCGTGTGCACTTAACCCTTTTTTCTGAGTTCTGTTTGGTGCAGTGCGCACGACCATCTACGCTAGTGCGCACGACCACCGGTCGTGCGCCACTGTTCGTGCGCACTTATCATCAATTTCATGAGTTCTGTTTCAACCAGTGCGCACGACCACCTACGATAGTGCGCACGACCACCGGTCGTGCGCCACTGGTCGTGCGAACATGTTATTTTATAATTTCTGTCTTTGCAGGTTCCGTCCAGGCAGAGCGCATGATCACAGGATTCTAGTGCGCACGACCACTGGTCGTGCGCCAATGACCGTGCGCACTGTTTAATTCCAGCGCCTATAAATTCCGCTGCTCGCAAATTAGGTCGAGGATCCGATTTTCTTCCGCCGTTTTCCGCCCGGTTCTGCCCAGATTCGCCCCTCCACCGTCGCCCACCATATGGAGGTGCTCCGGGCTTGCTCTTCACGCCAATCTTGAGCCGGAGTTTCCTCTCGGCCTCCTCCTTCATCCAAGAGCTCCAAAGGAAGACCTAGCCGCCATTACCATCAAGCAAGAGGAAGTTTGCAACCTCTACCGGATCGTGACACGAAGAAGACGGGTCCATTGGAGAGTCGTGACAGCTCTCCCTACCCCGGACGTAGTTGTGGACCGAGCTTGGACGCGGATTGACAACCCGGCGATTCCAACCGTGAATCTCCAACGAGCCTTCGGATTCGGTCGATTTCTTGCCTTGTTCTCCTCTTATTGATTGTTGTAATAGTTAGATCTTTTGTATTTTGATGAAGAACACTATAGACCTTGTTATTTAAAGTTATTTCATGTCTATGTGAAATACCCTTTTTGTTTATTTGTGTGCTTGAGGAGCGCCCCATTCCATTTTCCACTCCACCACTGTGTCCGGTGCCGCACTAGCAATTGCTAGTGGCGTGCTTGTCGAAGAGGTGCTTGCGACCCTCACTCCGCTAGCCTTCTCGTCCATCCGCCTACCGAAGCGTGGCATCGCGGCCCGTATTCCATCCCGCCTAACGAAGCAGCGCGCTCAAGGCCTGCATTGTTCGATTCCACTTGCCTTCTCGTCCATCCGCCTACCGAAGCGTGGCATCGCGGCCCGTATTCCATCCCGCCTAACGAAGCAGCGCGCTCAAGGCCTGCATAGTTCGATCCGCTTGCCTACTCGTCCATCCGCCCTTACGAAGTAGCGCGTTCAAGGCCTACGTAGTCTTCCATCCCGCCGAGCGAAGCATTGCATAGCGGCATTGCATAGGAGTAGTTGATAGCTTTTATTTTATTTTCCAAAAGCCAACCCAACTCCCCCGCATTGCATCCGCTTTAAGGACTTCAATCTCAAGTCCTTCCTCGAAACCTAACTCCACCTTACTGTGTTCCTTGAGAGATTCGATACTCGCGGATTACTCCTCGTTTTATATTACTTGAACGATCAGTACACTGCCGTTTCGTGTCGCAGTCGAGCTACCGCCTATAGCGGTGTGTGAGATTTGCGCCATCAAGTTTTTGGCGCCGTTGCCGGGGAACACAATCGTGTGAGTTTTCTTGAGAGGTAGACGAGAGATTCTAGTTCTTTTTTTTCACTTGTATATCCATTTTTCAACTTTGTTTTTTGTCTTAAAAAAAAAAAAATTTAGCCTCTTAATTTTCTTTGCTCCGTTTTTTCTCTAGTTTTTAACTTTTCTAAAGCAGGATTTTCAGATTTATCTTGTGTGTGTAGTATTATTTTGCAAAGAATCTTTATTTTCTGTTATCCACATACTTCTGTGATGTATTCTGAAGCCGAGTGTCATCTTTCTGACACTTTGCGTCGATACATCGACGCCATGACTGCTTTAAACGCTGAGCATTGTATTAGGTGTTTGTTATGTCAAGGTATAGGCCATGTGTTGAAGGATTGCCCTCGTCTGTGCGATCCTTCCCCCTCTGAGGATGTATACACAGCATCCCCCCGTTTACGGGAGACTACTGCGGACAGGCCCACCAGAGTGTTGCCTGGCCCCTATACTGACATTGCACATCTTGCTCGATCTTTGCCCTTGGAGATTACCGAGGAATCTCTCGCCGCGTACTGCTCTTTCATGGGTCCCTCAATCCCCTCTTATGAGCTTCCCTTGAGTGACGATGTGCACTCATTCGATGGTCAACAGGGACAGGATTGGGAACTCATGGATGCACCAGTATGGTGTGCAGATTCTGGTTCTTCCTGTGGGGAGGCGTCTGTGGATATTTTCGCGGAGGCGACTGCTCATTTACTTTCTGATCATGAGAGCAGTCCGGTTCCTCCGCATTCCTTGCAAAATTCATCTACTCCAATCTTTAGTGAGTCGGCTGATGATGTCGTGCGGGTGGCTGATTCAGCGCCTGAGGTTGCGCCAAAGTGGGACGAGGATTTCATTCTCTCTGATGGGGAGTTTGATACCTTTGAACACGATGACGTGCCGCGGTGGGATGAGGAGGATTCTCTTTCCGAGGAGGAGGTATTTACCTTCTTATTGGATGGGGACATCCGGCTCACCACCAAGGACCCCGAGCTCTTGGGTTCTCCTCGTTACGACTCATATGATACTGACAGTGATCTATGTTTGGATCCTGCTGGGAGTGAGACCGGGACCACTCCCCCGATTTTTGATTATTTATGTCATTCTTCTCTTTTATTTCCTGACCCCCCTTCTTCATCTGAGCCTGTGCAGGTTGAGTCTTCACAGGTACATCAGGAGGACTTGGAGCATGATGCTCAAGTCAATGATGAGTATATCCTCATATGTGAGGAGGTTTATTCCCCCTCCGTTGAGGAAGCTCCACGCATTGCCTTTTCCTCCTGCTGCCTCCCTGGTGACGATACCTTGCTAGGCAAGGATGTGTTTTGTGAGATGAGTGAGGACCAGGCCTCCTCCTTTTCTTACATTCTCTGCCCTCTACCTGTGAGGAGCAGGTATTTATATTTAGGTAGAGGGGTGACTGTTCTATCACCGTATCGGTACCCGCTACCGACACGGATATTAGGCCAGGTACCTGTCCACTTCTCCTTCCATAGGCCCATTAGCTAGAACCGTTTTAATTTAGAATAAGTCGTGCTGGGAGGACAATAACCCCAGTAGTTATCTTTCTTTTCCTGCATTTTTATTTCTTCTAATCATGTTTAGTTAGTAGTACTTTCTTTTCAGTTTTCTTTTGTCTTTTGTTTTTGCGGAGCTGACCCCTGCAGGTATCTTCTCTGGATGGTGGATGCTGCAGCTTAGTCTTGGTTTAAACGCCAATCTTCCGGTATGCTCACTTGCTGAGCATTGGGTACTCTCTTTCCCTAGCTTTTTCTGATTTTCATGTCATATATTCTGTGGAGTGTTTAGTTTAAGTCTGGGGGAGAGCAGTTTTGTTTACCCGTTCACGTGCACTATCGCACTGCATGCCAGAAGTATTTTATTTACAGTTTTATTATTTGTTCATTTTCATTGCACACCACAACACCCACTTGAGCGCGTACTCACCTGTTTGCTTGCTCTGTTGTGAATTTAATTCTTCTGCTTATGTGGGAAAGTCTAGGTGATGGCTTAGGACTATGTAGCAGAGTAAAATGTTGACTCTAGTAGTGCTCCTAGTCGAGTGCTCGGTTGCATAGAAATTTGTGTAGAGTAGACTTCTCTTTATACTTATGGTTTTATATTTTTCTTATTAGTGTAAATGTTGTTTACTCTACTCAAATGGTGAATTCGGTGGAATCAAACGGTAGCATAGGGATGTGTGTAAACGATCGTTAGATTCGTATTGCTTGAGTCGGGAGAAAGGAGAATCTTTCTCGGTGGCTAGAACTTGCCCCAAGCGATTCTTGAAGCATTGGCATAGGATAGTTCTAGTGCGTGAGAATGACGTAGGCCATTATTTTGGCTCGGTTGAACTTTTTATTTCATGCCTATCGTCTACCCTTGCTAGCCCCTTTGTGCCTACCCTTTTCTTGATTCAGCTCCACATTTTTCTCACCAAAGCCTAAAAGCCTAGCCTAGTCACACACCCAAATCTGAGCTTTTGTTGTTGTTTCATTTACATTTTGGGGGATGTTGATTGTGGTGTCTATTGTGTGAATCTGTGGATGTGCTCATTTGAAAATTTTGCTGAAAGAAAAAAAAGACAAGAAAAAGAAAGATAGAAAGAAAAATGAAAGGAAAAGAGAAAAAGAAAAGAAAAAGAAAATTGAGTTTTATTGAAAAATCATGTAGAAAAATTATGTATTGGGAGTAGGCGGTGCACACACCTATGTTGCAAAAGTTCAAGTCTGAGGGTGTGGTGCACTTGCATTCGATTGTGGTGCGCAGGTAGTTATTTTTAAAGCTCATTTGGGTTATGTGTTTAAGCCATTTTGTTTATCATCATTTACCTCACCGTAACCCAAGCCCCATTTCTAACCTAAAGTCCTACCGACTCACGCTATGAACCAATCTAGTGTCGTGGAGAGAATGTGACCCGGTGAGCCTATGGTCGCCGACACCGATGGATTTCGGTGGAGTTTGTCCGGCATCCCGATCTTGGGCAATGCTCGTCTCAGCGTTTAGTTTACTTTCTCCGTATGCATGACCGAACGATTCACCGCTGTTCACCATTTTGAGTAGTTGTAATATGCTTTTACTCTTTTAGAAATATATAGACTGTTTATATAATCAGAAATCTTCTCTACTATTCTTCTTATGCACGTGAGCATGCGACTTCGCATGGTACTCTATAATGTAGTTTTAAGCCATCTACTTTTCTTTCCCCGTTCGCTTAGAATTTGTTTGCTCGGGACGCGCAAACAGGTAAGTCTGGGGGTGTGATGAGTCCTCATCATATACACATATTTGGACTCATCCGGGCCATTTTTCCTATCATTCCACTGCACTTTAGCCCCATTTTAGCTCATAATTATCACTCTCTGCTAGGTGGGCGTCTTGGCCTGTTTCGGTGTTATTTTCCTGTTCATCTTTGTTACAAGTTTTCATGCTGTGTTAAGTGCCACCTTCAGTGGCCAGACTGGTGTTGTACACTGGAATAGGAGTCGTGCAGGTGTTCCCGGTGCAATTCTGCACAGGAACACTGCGCACGATCACCTGCTCTATTACGCACGACCACTGGTCGTGCGCTACTGATCGTGTGCACTTAACCCTTTTTTCTGAGTTCTGTTTGGTGCAGTGCGCACGACCATCTACGCTAGTGCGCACGACCACCGGTCGTGCGCCACTGTTCGTGCGCACTTATCATCAATTTCATGAGTTCTGTTTCAACCAGTGCGCACGACCACCTACGATAGTGCGCACGACCACCGGTCGTGCGCCACTGGTCGTGCGAACATGTTATTTTATAATTTCTGTCTTTGCAGGTTCCGTCCAGGCAGAGCGCACGATCACAGAATTCTAGTGCGCACGACCACTGGTCGTGCGCCAATGACCGTGCGCACTATTTAATTCCAGCGCCTATAAATTTCGCTGCTCGCGAATTAGGTCGAGGATCCGATTTTCTTCCGCCGTTTTCCGCCCGGTTCCGCCCAGATTCGCCCCTCCACCGTCGCCCACCATATGGAGGTGCTCCGGGCTTGCTCTTCACGCCAATCTTGAGCCGGAGTTTCCTCTCAGCCTCCTCCTTCATCCAAGAGCTCCAAAGGAAGACCTAGCCGCCATTACCATCAAGCAAGAGGAAGTTTGCAACCTCTACCGGATCGTGACACGAAGAAGACGGGTCCATTGGAGAGTCGTGACAGCTCTCTCTACCCCGGACGTAGTTGTGGACCGAGCTTGGATGCGGATTGACAACCCGGCGATTCCAACCGTGAATCTCCAACGAGCCTTCGGATTCGGTCGATTTCTTGCCTTGTTCTCCTCTTATTAATTGTTGTAATAGTTAGATCTTTTGTATTTTGATGAAGAACACTATAGACCTTGTTATTTAAAGTTATTTCATGTCTATGTGAAATACCCTTTTTGTTTATTTGTGTGCTTGAGGAGCGCCCCATTCCATTTTCCACTCCACCACCGTGTCCGGTGCCGCACTAGCAATTGCTAGTGGCGTGCTTGTCGAAGAGGTGCTTGCGACCCTCACTCCGCTAGCCTTCTCGTCCATCCGCCTACCGAAGCGTGGCATCGCGGCCCGTATTCCATCCCGCCTAACGAAGCAGCGCGCTCAAGGCCTGCATTGTTCGATTCCGCTTGCCTTCTCATCCATCCGCCTACCGAAGCGTGGCATCGCGGCCCGTATTCCATCCCGCCTAACGAAGCAGCGCGCTCAAGGCCTGCATAGTTCGATCCGCTTGCCTACTCGTCCATCCGCCCTTACAAAGTAGCGCGTTCAAGGCCTACGTAGTCTTCCATCCCGCCGAGCGAAGCATTGCATAGCGGCATTGCATAGGAGTAGTTGATAGCTTTTATTTTATTTTCCAAAAGCCAACCCAACTCCCCCGCATTCCATCCGCTTTAAGGACTTCAATCTCAAGTCCTTCCTCGAAACCTAACTCCACCTTACTGTGTTCCTTGAGAGATTCGATACTCGGGGATTACTCCTCGTTTTATATTACTTGAACGATCGGTACACTGCCGTTTCATGTCGCAGTCGAGCTACCGCCTATAGCGGTGTGTGAGATTTGCGCCATCATCTCCGCAGTGATATCCAGCAGCTGGCCAGTGCATACAGGTCGGAGAAGTACGCCGAGGTAGTAGAGGCAGCGCTGAAGGTTGAGGCAATCGATAATGCCAAGAATCGAGGATCAATGATGAAGAAGGGAAAGAGAAATGCTGGAGAAGAAGGAAATTATGGTGCGCTTGCCTCAGTCTTGAAGAAAGAAGGTGGTGAGGTCTGCAGTTTCTGTGTTCGCTCTGGCCATCCAGTTGAAAGGTGTTTCAAGAGGAAAGGAGTTCAAAAGCAGCAGCGAGTGCTGACAATTTAGGGTACTCTGAAGGGAGAGATGCTCTGCCCGTTGTGCAAGCAGAAGGGGCATGATGTTGCCCATTGTTGGACCAAAGATAAAGTCTGCTTCCAGTGCGGACAGAAGGGGCACTTGAAGTTTCAATGCCCGCGAGTTCAACCCACGTTGCAGCCAGTTCCGCTTTGAGCCTTGCCGTCGCGACAACATCAGGATAAAGGAAAAGGAAAGCTGAACGTGTTAACCCAGGAGCAAGCGCAGTCTTTGACCCAAGTGATCGCAGGTTAGACCTTAAGCCAACTGTTAAGCTTTGATTCCTTTTTCACTGTATTAGACTAGTTTCTTTTTCGCTTATAGGGAGATTTAAGGTAAAGAATCGTTGGGCGCGTGTTCTGTTTGATTTGGGTGCTACCCATTAGTTCGTAGCAAGGGCTTTCGTCGAGCGTCACCATTTGACCCCTGAGCTGGGCAACGATTCGTTCCTCTTTAAGTTCCCTTCTGGTGTTTTGGTATCCTCGAACCAGTGTGTCCGAAGTTGCCCCGTTTTCTTAGGAGATTTCTTGGTTGTTGCTGATCTCAAGGTGTTGGACCTAGAAGACTTTGATGTGATTTTGGGTATGGACTGGTTTTCCAGCTATGATGCGGTCATCTGATGCAAGGAAAAGCATCTGGACTTTGTGATGGACAACGATCATCCCATGAGCGTTTTTGGGTCTCCTTGCCAGTGTTCCCCGATAATTTCTACGGTATGTGCTCGAAAACTGGTACTTTCCGATTGTTTGGCTTACCTTGTTTCTGTAGTAGAAACTGTTGTTGGATCGCCATGTATTGAGGGTGTTCTGGTGGTGCGAGCGTTTCCTGATGCCTTCCCTGTAAGTCTTCCGGGTCTTCCGCCTGATAGAGATGTGGAGTTCGTTATTGATCTTAAGCCTGGTACTCGTCCTATCGCTAAGGCCCCGTACCGTATGGCCCCGCGCGAGTTAGAAGAGTTGCGAACTCAGTTAGTGAGCTGTTGCAGTGTGGATTTATTAGGCCAAGTTCTTCGCCCTGGGTGCTCCAGTTTTGTTCATGAAAAAGAAGGATGGTTCCATGAGGTTGTGCATAGATTATAGAGAGTTAAACAAAGTGACCATCAAGAACAGGTATCCATTGCCGAGGATAGATGATCTGTTTGATCAGTTGCGTGGTAGCACTGTGTTTTCGAAGATTGGCCTTCGATCAGGCTACCATCAGTTGAGGATCCGTGAGTCGGACGTTCCTCAGACTGCCTTTCGTTCCCGTTATGGTCATTTTGAGTTTCTGGTTATGTCTTTTGGTTTGACGAATGCACCCTCTGTGTTTATGGACATGATGAACTGCGTGTTCAAGGATTTTCTGGATCATTTTGTTGTGGTATTCATAGATGATGTGTTGGTATATTCTAGAAGTGCTGAGGAGCATGCTACGCATTTGTGCTTAGTATTGTCTACTCTTAGAGAGCACAAGTTGTATGCGAAGCTGAGTAAGTGCGAGTTCTGGCTTCCTCAGGTATCCTTTCTGGGTCATGTGGTGAACAAGGATGGAATTACTGTAGACCCCGCTAAGATTTCTGCTGTGTTGGATTGTAAGACGCCTTCGACACCTAAGGAGATAAGAGTTTCTTAAGGTTGGATGGGTACTATAGGAGATTTGTTCAAGGATTCTCAGTGCGGTCGGCACCTTTAACTAAGCTTACCCTGAAGAATACCGCTTTTGTTTAGAGCGATAAGTGTGAAGAAGTCTTTCAAGAATTAAAGAGGCATTTGTGCAGTGCTCCTGTGTTAGCCTTGCCGATCGAAGGAATAGAGTATGTTGTCTATGTGGACGCATCTCACATTGGACAAGGGTGTGTTTTGATGCAAGAAGGAAAGGTGATTGCCTATGGGTTTAGACAATTAAAAGTTCATGAAAAGAATTACCCTACGCATGACTTAGAATTTGCTGCAGTGATTTATGCTTTAAAGCTTTGGAGACATCTATTATATGGAGTGTCATGCAAGATTTATACGGATCACAAGAGTCTGAAGTATGTCTTTACCCATAAAGAGCTGAATTTTGCGCCAGCGCATATGGTTGGAGTATGTTGCGGATTATGAGGTTGATATCCTGTATCATCCGGGTAAGGCTAATATGGTGGCCAATGCCCTGAGCAGAAAGACTGTGCATGTCTTCAATCTTTCCGTGCAGTCCTTAGTAGAGTAGTTTATGTTGATGGATACCTCAGTCGGTAGTAGTACCGCACCTTCGAGTCTTGAAGCTGAAGAGCCTTCTTGGATTACCCTTACGAGATTGCACCAGAAGGAAGATCATGACTTACAGCATCTCCGGAGTATAACCGAGAAGGGAGAATTACCAGATTTTTCGATCGATGATAAAGATACTATGAAGTACCGAGGTAGGTATTGTATCCCCGCGTTGGTTGATATTCGGGCAAAGATCTGTAGTGAAGCGCATGACTCTTAGTGTTTCCTATCATCCTGGTTCCACGAAAAAAATACAAAGACCTGAAGCAGATCGATTGGTGGTCAGGTATGAAGAATGATATAGCCAGATATGTTTCTGAATGTTTAACTTGTCAGCGCATGAAGGCGGATCATAAGAGGCATAGAGGTAAGTTTAACCCGTTGGATGTTCCAAGCTGGAATTGGGAGAGTATTTCAATGGACTTCATTACCGGTTTGCCGAGGTCTCCCGGAGGACATGATTCTGTGTGGGTTATAGTTGGCAGATTGACAAAGTATGCTCACCTTGAGCCTTTTAAGACCTGTTATTCTATGGAGAAAATAGCAGAGCTCTATTTGGATGAAGTTATCTGATTGCATGGTGTTCCCGTGAGCATTGTGTCGGACCGAGATTCTAGGTATATGTCTCATTTCTGGCAGAGTTGGCATGGATCTTTGGGCACTGACCTTAGATACTCTACCGCTTACCATCCTCAGACCAATGGTCAGACAGAGAGAGTGAATCAAATTTTGGAGGATATGATAAGGTGTTATATTCTAGATTATGGTGGAGCTTGGGATAAGCGTCTTGGATTGATGGAATTTTCCTACAATAATAGTTATCAGGAGAGTTTGCAAATGGCCCCCTTTGAGGCTCTGTATGGGAGGCATTACCGAACTCCCTTGTTTTGGGCCGAGGTTGGTGAGAGTTCGTTGTTAGGCCCAGAAGCTTTGGAAGAGATGAGTGTTGTCGTAACTCATATCCGCGAGAAGCTTCGTATTGCTCAGGAGTGGTATGAGAAGTATGTTAATCGAAGAAGGGTGGATCTTGGGTTTGTCGTCGGAGACTTGGTGTTCTTGAAATTTTCTCCAATGTCGGGCGTTAAGAGATTTGTAAGGAACCACAAGTTGGACCCCCGGTATATGGGACCTTTCCAGATTGTTGAGCGCATCGAAGCGTCAGCTTATAGATTGGATTTGCCTGCTTCCTTCCCAAATGTTCACGATGTTTTTCATGTGAGCCAGCTGAGGAAGTGACTGCGTAGTGATCGGCTTGTTCTTGATTCAGTGCCCGTATTGCAGCCCAATCTTTCATGTGTTGAAGAGCCTGTCCGAATCTTGGAGACTCAGGAGCGTGTGTTGCGGAGGAAGACGGTCCCGATGGTTAAGGTTCTTTGGAAGAATCAGGGTGTCAAAAGTGCAACATGGGAGCTGGAGTCTTCCATGAGAGAGACTCATCCTAGCCTCTTCCCATAGACTTCGGGTAAATCTTCTGTCAGGTAACCTTTGGATTTGATTATGTATCTTTCTTGATCTTTGGATTTCAAGTTTCAAGATGAACCTTCTTTTTAGGGGGAGTGACTGTAATGCCCCTAATTTTCATTAATTATTTATGTGACCGCTGTGACGTAATTTTGGCATTTGGGCATTACGTCAGCTCGTCAGGTTTAGTTTTGGGCCTTAGCCTAGTTAAAGTGTGTAATTTAGATCGAGCGTGTGAGATTTCATGTCGTTTCGAGTTATGGGAGATTATTTATGAAATTATTGCATTTATTATAATTCCTTGGCTCTGTGTTCGACGATCTGAAGAGGATCTTCGTTCGACGAACAGCAGTGGCTCTGCGTTCGACGAACGACAGAGGACCTATGTTTGACGAACGGAAGAGGAGCTGCGCTCGACGAACGGCAGAGGAGCTGTGTTCGACGAACGGCAGAGGAGCTACGTTTGACGAATGGCAGAGGAGCTGCGTTCGACGAACTGCAGGCTAGCTGCACTCGACGAACTGCTGGCTGAGTTCGACGAACTCCGGGAGGCTTAATATGTATACATTATGCTTAGGTTTTATCTTTTCATCTCCTTCCCCTTTCGGCCGACTAAGAGTTCTTTCGGGCGAGAGAGCGAGAGCGGCGTGTCGTGGAGCTTCCGGTCGGCGATTTCTAGGGATGTTGTAGTCGGAATCACGTTTGGAGAGTAGATTTGGAAAGCTCTCGGCGGGATCTTCGTTCTAGTGGTAAGCTTTTCCCGTTTTGTGGAATTTTTGGAGTTATGGTAGTGACTTAATTCCTCTTTTCGATCCGAAAGGTTTCAGGATTTCGTGCTCGGGTGAGTTCTTGGCCGATCCATAGCTTTTAGAGCGGAGAACTTCGAGCTTGCAAGGTTAAAGGCAAGTGGCTTTCCCCTCCCTCTCTCTTGTTTCTTGAATCCTTGTTTTTCTTCTCATTTTGAATCCTTATCGTGTTGAACGGCTTGTGTCTTTGAGGGTTGGTATGATATTTATTAACCTTGAATTCCCCTGAAATGTCTAGAATTTTTTCCCTAGGAAAAACATGTATGCTGCCTAGACCTCCTCCCTGTTTTCATTTAGAATACTTTGATTTCTCGAAATGTCATTGTTTCTTGCTTGGGGATTTCTCGAGAGATTGCCTCTCCTGTCTTTGACTTCTCGAGAAACTATAATCCTACTTTGGGGATTTCTCGAAAGTTTTCATCTCCTACTTGTGATTTCTCGAGGACAACAAATCCTGCCTTGGGGATTTCTCGAGAAATAGCGTCTCCTGCCTTGAGATTTCTCGAGAACTACAATTCCTGCCTTTGGGACTTCTCGAGAATCCTATTCTCTGCCTTTGATCTCTCGAGAACCAATTGTTCTTAGTCATTGAGTTCTCGAGAACTTTAGGTTCTTAGCTTTTGACTCCTCGAGTATTGCCCTTTTGTTTCTTAGTGTTTGAGTTGTGCCTCCGATTACTTCTCCTCTTGAAACCTCGTACCCTTTGCAGTTAAATAACTTATGTCTTCTCTTATGCATCGTCTTATGCAGTGTTTACTCCATTTGTGACCCTATCCTTAGGGTATCCAGGTGATTGTTTTTCTCGGGCTTCGTCCCATGCCATAACTAAAGGAATTAACTAATAAGACCATTGCCTTTGTCCTTGCACGGTGGGTCGTGTTTTGGGGGGGCAGTGGGGAGTGTTGTAGCCTTGCACGGTGGCCATTTTAGTGGTGAACCGCAGGCTTGGCATGTGGTCCCGTGGACCGTGTTTGGGTGGTTGGGGATAGAAACCCCCACCCGTTTTTTGGCTTTGGGTGGCAGTGGATAAAGGACCGCCCCCGTTTAATTTGAGGTGATAGTCTCTTTAAATAAATTTAACAAGATAAATGAACTTTGCTTGTTCCTCTTTATGGTATTTGGTGCACTTGGTGCTTTGCTTAGTTCTTTGTTTGGATCTTCTCTTTCGGTAAATATGGCTTGGGTTGGTACCCCTTATACCTTATTTACTTTTCTGCTTGTTTTCTGCCACTTGTAATTCCCTTGCTGAGGCGTTCTTTGTTTTATTGAATGCCTCAGGTTCAGAGCCTTAGCTGCTAGTGGTGTAGCCCGGAGTCTCCGGGAGTTTTAGTTGCTGATTTACCCTGCTTATGTGAGGTAGTTGTGGTTAGTTTTCTTCTTGTGTTCAGACATGCTAGTTTGGAGCCAACGGGTTAGTGTCAGGTTGTTGACGCCTGTTGTGCCCTTTTGATACTTTATAGTTTACTTGCCAGTTAACTGCTACTAATTTTTAGATCTTGTGTATCTTGCTCTCTGGGAATGATTTATGTCTAGGTGCATTATGGTTATAAAATGGTTTTTCTTTCATCCTCATTGCATTCTTTTTAACAGAAATCCTTATCTTTAAAGTCGCCTAAAGATATTTTCTATACATATACTACGCCTAGATATGTGCATATCATTTACTTTATGTACTGTCATCAAGTGCATATAGGACCTTAAGTGAACTAAATCAAGTATTTTTCGCTGCAATTACATATATTTTCTCCGTGGACAAGTTGATCCACGAACTGAGAGACACAGTTCTTACCCCAAAATAGGCTTGGGCATTAAAACCGGGCCTGGGGCCGGCCCAGGCCCGGCCCGGCAAAAGCCCGGGTACGCCCGGTGGCGGGCTAAGCCCGCCCCGGGCCAGGCCGGGCTACGGGGCCCTTGCAGGGCCCCGATTTTTGGGCAAAGCCCAGCCTAAAAACCGGCCCGGGCCAGGCCGGGCAAAGCCCGGTTTAAAGGCCTGGGCCGGAACTGGGCCGGAACTGGGCCGGAACTGGGCCGGGCTTTGCCCAGGCCCATAAGGCCGGGCCCATAACCAACGACTATAGAGGTGTTGGGTGTGCACCCAACAGCTCTATAGCCGTTGGGGCTCCTGCCGCCTGCAGCAGCAGCAGCATTAAATGTTGCTGCAGGCGGCAGCAGCATAAAGTGGTAGCTGCCACTTTATCAAGTGGCAGCAGCCACTTTTATTATTCTTATTTTTTTAAATTAAAATTAAAATTTTTATTTAAACCCCCCCCCCCCCCCCCCCCCTCTCCTCTCTCTCTCTTACTCTCTCTCACTCTCTCTCACTCTCTCTCACTCTCTCTCTCTCTCTCTTACTCTCTTACTCTTTCTAAGTCTCTTACTCTCTCACTCTCTCTCATTCGATGTCGTCGAGCATGGCGTCATCGTCATCAACGTTGGCGCACGAAATTGTGGAGCACAAACACACAGCTCCAGTGTGGCAGCACTTCGATAAACACAAAGTCGGCAACGAACACAGGGCAAAGTGCAAACTTTGCGGGAAACTGCTCACACTCAGTGGCAACTCAACACTCGCACGACACATTAAGTCGTGCATGGCGAAGCAAGCTCCCGAGTCCAGTCAGGCCCAATTATCGGGATCCGGACAAATATGGACATACGATCAAGCTCGGCAGCGGGAGCTGCAGGTGAAGAACGCCATCAGACGTGGGTTGCCGTTCAACCACTATGATAATGCGGAGGAGACCGAGTACATACATCAAGGGCTTCAACCCAAATATCAGCAAGTAAGTCGATCCACCATTAAACGCGACGCACTTAAATATTATTTAGAAGCGAAACAATCTTTAATAAATTATTTTGAAAATTTTGAGGGTCGAGTGAGTTTAACAAGCGACGTTTGGACAAGTAGTATAAAATTAGGATTATCATATATGTATATCACTTGTCACTAGGTCGATCCCGTTTCTTGGGATCTAAATAAGCGCATAATATGTTTTGAAAGTTTTGAAGTCCCGCACACCGGTCAAGCGATTTATCAAATTATTTTAAAATGTGTGCGGGAATTTAAAATTAAAGATAAAATTATGAGTATTTTTTTCGATAACGCCACACATATACCACCGCAATTGAGTGGTTAAAACGCGATTTAAGACCTATGTTAAACGGTGCATTTTTTCATACTCGTTGTGTATGTCACATTTTAAATTTAGTCGTACAGGATAGTTTAGCTTATATGGAACCAATTATTAATAAAATTAGTTTAATGTTACAATTTATTTATAGTTCTAAACAACGACGACAAGATTTTATAAAATTCGTAAACGCACAAGGTGAAAAATTTTTGAAACCTTTATTTGACATGCCAATTAGATGGAACTCGACCTACACAATGTTAAAACAGGCGATTCGTCAAAAATCACTACTTATGGAATATTATACTACGTTAGGTATGTTCGATTTAAATGAGGCCGATTGGGCAGTTTTAGAAAGTTATATGGAATTATTAGAAGTTTTTTACACGGCAACAAATTATTTATCGGGTGTATATGTTGGAACATGGTCTTCCGCATCTCCTAGGTTTGAGAATAACAAATCCTATGTGTATTTGATCTTGTGTGTTTAAGTGTGCAGGAAATCAAAGTCCACATGACTCAAGGATGGTTGTCCCCAAAATTGAGGCCAGAATTCCAACATGGCCACTAGCGCCGGCGGTAGCGATAGCGCCCGGGGCTAGCGATGATTAGCGCGATTCCGGCTGTGTTTTTAGAAGGAGCTAGCGCCTGGCGGTAGCTACTAGCGCTGGCGGTAGCATGGCGCACAAGAGGCATGGAGCAAAATGTTGCCACGGATTGAAGATCCTGCCGTGCAAAATGTTACTTAATCAGGGATAGCGCCGGCGGTAGCTACTAACGCTGGCGGTAGCGTGGCGCACAAGAGGCATAAATCAAAATGTTGCTGTGAATTGAAGATCCGGCCGCGCAAAACATTACTTAATCCGGGCTAGCGCCGGCGGTAGAGCTAGCGCCGGCGGTAGAGCTAGCGTCGGCGGTAGCGCTGAGGCTATAAAATGGACACTTTGGCTCCGTATTTATCATCCTCTAGAGATCCCAAATTCTAGAGCCTCGTGCCACAGCATAGAGAGGAGAGTTCGGAGAGATACTCCCACAAATCCATAAAGCCATAAGGAGATCCGTGGAGAAGATTTCAACACGCGTCATCATCATGACGAAAGACCGCATCGACTACGATCATACTCTGCGGGCCTTCGTCCACTTCTCCAAGAGATCCATATAGGGAGTTTTTATTATTGTTGTCTTCTATTTTATTTCTCTTTTTCTTTGTAAACGGTAGTGAATTCGCCTAGTGTTGACGACTAGGTCTGGGGTAGGACTTAGGGCTGAAATTCGCCTCGTGTTGGCGACTAGATCTAGGCTATGTCTAGGGGGTCCTTGAGGCCACATCCGGGGAAGGATTGGCTAGAGCGGCTTGAGGCCGAATCCGGGAAGGAGAAGGCTAGAGCCACCGGTTCGTGGGGAAGCGAGTCGGGATAGAAAACAAAAAGAGTTTTTATTATTTGCCTCCGATCTCTAGCACCATTGAGATCAAGTTTTGTAAAACTTATTTAATATCAATAAAGCTTGTCTCTCTTTTTGTTTTACTTGACTTCTTGTTTTAATATTGCAATATTCCAAAGTTTGTCTAAATAAAATCTAAAGTTTTTGAAAAACCCTTATTCACCCCCCCCCCCTCTAAGGGCGCCGACCGATCCAACAAGTGGTATCAGAGGGGTTTTATTCCAATCGACTTAACAACCGGGAATAATGGCGTCTCATGATCTCGCTTCTACTAGTGGGGTAAATTTTTATGAAGAAGAAAAATCTCCACCACCTTTATTCGAAGGGAAAATTATAAAGGGTGGAAATTATTAATGAAAAAATTTATTAAAAACTTAGATATCAATGCATGGGATATAGCAATAGTTAGATCAGCGGATGAATCAAATAAACAAGAGCGTCACCTAAATGCAAAAGCTATGCATTATATTTTTTGTGCTTTATCCCAAGAAATTTTCATATTAATATATTGCTTTTCTAGTGCATACAAAGTTTGGCAATTTCTTGAAGAAATGTATGATTTTCCTCTCGCAGGTATAGATCAAACACAGGAGGAGAAGAACATACAAGCATCCACTACTATTCAAGAAGATCTCTCTCGTTGCAAAGCCATGGAAATCATGGAAACTAACTTGGAAAAAGAGAGCAATACATCAAAAGAAAAAGAAGATGAAAATTCATCTATGATGGAGGAAGGCGCAAAAGATAACGAAGGAACTTCATGCACACATTTTGCCTCTACCAAAAGCGCTGTAAGAAAGTCAAAATCTTCTTCTTGTGTGATAACTTCCATTTCTAGTTTCAATATACTAAAAACTGCTCAACGTAAGATCAAGAAATTGAAAATTACTAATAAAAATTTACGTTTAGAAAATAAGAGATTAAAAACTAATGTTAATTTAGAATCTAATTGTGATGTGGTTTCACCATCTTGTCCTTTACTTGAAAACACAAAACCTTGTTTTGATTGTGATAATTTTAAGGAAAAACTTAAGGATCTTGAAAAAGAAATTATTTGTATAAAAGAACATAATGAAAAATTATCTTTAGAAAATTCATCTTTAAAAGGTGATTGTGCTACATGCAAAAGTTATAAAATTGAAATTGAAGAGATGGATGAAACATTTGAGGAATACAGAAATGAATACCAAAACCATATTGATTCAATTGTTTCTACTCTTAAAAATAGCACAATTGTGTATAACAAAGCTAGACATAACTTGAAACTTAAGAACAATGATTTGAAACTAAAATTATCTTGCTTAAGGAAATCTTAAAGAAAATTTCTCAATATCAAACAAACTCTAAAATCAAGTTAAATATGATATCTCAAAATATGAATAAACCAAACAATGGGAATAAAAAACATCAAAAGATTGTAAATGAAATTCCAAAACACTATCATCATCATCATTTACAATATCAATCTTCTCCCAACGAAAAATTAAACGTTCACAAATTTCCTATGAAAAATACCTTCAATTATCATTACAATCATAATCATCAATATAAAGATTATCATAATGGAAATTTGACATATAAGAATAACATTAAACCAAGTATGAATGGAGACCCATTCTTAAGAATAACGCACTAATGTCAAAAGAAAAGGTCCACTCATCACTATCTCCCCAAAAGCAAACACGATTTATTTGGGTACCCAAAGGAACCGTCACACCCGGTCCTCTTTGGGATACCTAAATCTCTCATGCACTATCTAAACATCTCCTAAAAATCTGATATTTCAGCATGGAACTGCTATTGGGACACTTAATCAAAATCAATAATTAAAATATTCAAAATCACAAAAAATCATTCACTGTTTCCCGCGCTAGCGCTACCGCAGGCGCTAGCGTCCATGTTCATTTTTCTGTGATTTTAAAATTTTGAAAAATTGCTAAAAATATATTAATCTATATTTTCTACTTAGTTTTGCACTTCTGTGTTTCCTTATTTTTTGAAAAATCAAATACAAAACTACAAAAACCAAATTACAAAAAATATGTTTTTTTCGCTTATATTGTTTCCTTTGTTTAAACTTCATCTTTATGCAAAAATCAAATATAAAAATTACAAAAGCAAAAATTACAAAAATATGCTTTTATTTGCTAAAATCAAATACAAAAATATAAAACTTTAAAACTATCAAAAAAAACTGTATGATTTTTGAAAACTCAAGCATGATTTAATCTATTATTTACAAATTCTACAATGTTGCAATTTATCTTTTCAAACTACATTGAACATTGTTTTCATCATGCTTTGATATATCTATTAATATGTGCATCAATTATATTTTAAAGGTTGTGTAGAACTAAGCTTAGCATGCCTCTAAGTATGAGTAAATGTTTTATGTTTGATAATGATATTTATTCACTCACCCTTTTTGGCATTGCCTACATATGTGTTTAATCTAAGAATACTTGTGTATATTTTGTATTAGTACAATGGATTAAAATTGCACAAGTATCTTACCTACACTCCTTATTTTGCACTCTTAAAAATTAAGAAAAGTGGTTATGTTTTTCATAAATTCTATTGATTTGCAAAACAAGTGTATTCGGAGAACTTTGTACAAAACAAAATTATAAAATTAATGACAAAGATAACTCCACCAAGCACTACTTGAACCTCCTGATAAGTCTTAATAAGCATTGTGAGGTTGAGCACCTTGAAAAGAATAGTAAAGTGTCTTGTGCAAATCAAATCTTTCTTTCAAAAATAAGAAAAACCACTTACTCTTAAGTACACCGGATCGCTAGTCTCAAAATTCAAAATAAAATATGTGATCCCCCAAGCACTACTTTGCACCCTGATAAGTCTAAATGAGCATTGTGTGTGCAGAGCACCTTGGTAGTTGTACTTTTTATTGTGCATTAAAGTGTGTGGAAGTAATCTTATTTGTGTTTTATTGTGCTCGTACTTTACATATATCTTGTATTTTTTATTAAAACATTTGTTTACATTACTCAAAAATACACTTATATGCACATCATTATCTTCCATAACACTTCTTCTCATGAGTATTGGATCCTAATGCTAATTCTATATTACCTTTTATTTATGAAATGCACTAGATAACCTAGCATGTGTTTCTATAATGTTTGGTATGATTTGAAATTGTGAATTGAAATAACATTGTAGTAATCTCTTTGTGATAATATTATTTCATGCTTGGTTATTTTTTGTCAACCATAAAAGATTTTCATTGAAACATGATTTACATAAACATCTTCTTTTTGAAATTAAACTCATATATCTTTTTATGGATTATTCTTGATTACAATAAGATGTTTCATTTATTTCTACAAGTCTTCAGAATCATCACCATATAACTTTTACCTTGCACTTTCATGCTTATATCAAGTCTAAAATCTCATTTTTTTCTTAAAAACAAGTGGTAGACTTGCTTGG
This sequence comes from Dactylorhiza incarnata, assembly GCA_033032865.1. Classification (NCBI taxonomy): domain Eukaryota; kingdom Viridiplantae; phylum Streptophyta; class Magnoliopsida; order Asparagales; family Orchidaceae; genus Dactylorhiza; species Dactylorhiza incarnata. The sequence continues at coordinate 14,709,473 of JAWHQI010000015.1, forward strand.
GAGAATTTATATTGGTTGTTCTAACACGCATATCATTTTTATAGTAACAAACTCTGATTTATTTCAATATAAACGTATATGCTAAACGCTCTTCCAACAAGTGAAACATTGCTAAAAGGATGTTGTTTCTTTCTTCCAAAATGCTTCAACTCTTATCTTTATAAAGTTAGTTTTGAAACTCAAAAACATCTCCTTTTTAACTTAAACTCTTATTTAGTGTTATGGTGTTTCTTCTTTGAAATCTTCCGCAATGCTCAAACTCTGATACATTCATGAATTTCAATATAGCTAAGTAAGTTTTATTTCAAAAAATTCAATTATGATTCTTCCCATTAGATTTAAAAGCTTCATGTTTCAAAAAACTATTATCCGTGACTTCATATCTCACCATAGCGGGGGCGTAGGGTTGTAGATATTAGATAAACTTATCTTTAGTCAAGTCTTGTCCTTAACCGGGGAGGGTTCCAGTGGGGCCTTGCGAGGCACTGAGGGGAAAGAGTGCTAGATTGAGTTTTGTCTAGTGTTTGCATATGGGACTAACACCCCAACCTACGACATGTTTGCAGCTCCTCATGCCCATCCGTCACTTAGTACGGGGCTAGGGTGTAGACATATTGTCTGGGTAGATTGGTTATTTGGAAATCCTTATTTTTATGCTTAAAACTTTTATATAATGGGAAAATCTTACTTTTTTATGCTAAAAACTCTGATTTCCTTCTATGAAAAATTTTGTAATGCTTATAACTCTGATCTATTTAAATGAAAAACAATTCTAAAACTCCTTATCATTTACTTAAAAAACTCGATCATGCCTTCTCTTTTATTTACACATTTTTTAGTGCTTTGTTTCCCTACCCACTTTTGCTAATAACAAAGGGGGAGAACTAACATGATAAATATAACCCGCTATCAAAAACCCAACATGACCAATTAAGATGATAACTTACATATTAGGGGAGCATTCACTTAGGGGGAGCATGTATTTAGGGGGAGCAATTCTAAACGCTAAAATCAATAATTATCCTAAAGTCATCACTCTCTCACACACACAAGTATAGTTTCATCATGCTTATTTATTAATGCTTTGATTTATCATTAATGGATTTGTTATTATCAAAAGGGGGAGTTTGTTGGAACATGGTCTTCCGCATCTCCTAGGTTTGAGAATAACAAATCCTATGTGTATTTGATCTTGTGTGTTTAAGTGTGCAGGAAATCAAAGTCCACATGACTCAAGGATGGTTGTCCCCAAAATTGAGGCCAGAATTCCAACATGGCCACTAGCATCGGCGGTAGCGATAGTGCCCGGCTCTAGCGATGATTAGCGCAATTCCGGCTGTGTTTTTAGAAGGAGCTAGTGCCCGGCGGTAGCTACTAGCGCTAGTGGTTGCATGGCGCACAAGAGGCATAGAGCAAAATGTTGCCGCGGATTGAAGATCCTGGCGCGCAAAATGTTACTTAATCAGGGATAGCGCCAGCGGTAGCTACTAATGCTGGCGGTAGCATGGCGCACAAGAGGCATAGAGCAAAATGTTGCTGCGGATTGAAGATCCTGTCGCGCAAAACATTATTTAATCCGGGCTAGCGCCGGCGGTAGTGCTAGCACCGGCGGTAGCGCTGAGGCTATAAAATGGACACTTTGGCTCCGTCTTTATCATCCTCTAGAGATCCCAAATTCCATAGCCTCGTGCCACAGTATAGAGAGGAGAGTTCGGAGAGATACTCCCACAAATCAATAAAGCCATAAGGAGATCCGTGGAGAAGATTTCAACACGCGTCATCATCATGACCAAAGACCGCATCGACTACGATCTGCGGGCCTTCATCCACTTTTCCAAGAGATCCATATAGGGAGTTTTTATTATTGATGTCTTCTATTTTATTTCTCTTTTTCTTTGTAAACGGTAGTGAATTCGCCTCATGTTGGCGACTAGGTCTGGGGTAGGACTTAGGGCTGAAATTCGCCTCGTGTTGGCGACTAGATCTAGGCTAGGTCTAGGGGGTGCTCGAGGCCACATCCGGGGAAGGATTGGCTAGAGCGGCTTGAGGCCGAATCCGGGAAGGAGAAGGCTAGGGCCACCAAGTCGTGGGGAAGCGAGTCAGGATAGAAAATGAAAAGAGTTTTTATTATTCGCCTCCGATATCTAGCGCCATTGAGATCAAGTTTTGTAAAACTTATTTAATATCAATAAAGCTTGTCTCTCTTTTTGTTTTACTTGACTTCTTGTTTTAATATTGCAATATTCCAAAGTTTGTCTAAATAAAATCTAAAGTTTTTGAAAAACCCTTATTCACCCCCCCCCCCCCCTCTAAGGGCGCCGACCGATCCAACAGTATATTATCCTACTAGCGCGCTAGTTATTGAAAATTTTGTTAATATAACACAAAAATTAAATTATTTTAAACAATATATCGGATGGCAAGATTTAATAGAATTGATGGAATTTTTTTTTTAAAATATTATAAAGAAATGCCAGCGATGTTTTCATGCGCCGCCGCTTTGAATCCTCTATTCGGCGTAGAAGGCGTTGAAAATTTAATAGAAGAAATAAATAATAATTTAGGCAAAAATATTAGTTACTCAAATTTGGATAACATTAGTATTTTAAATTTTAACACTATTTTTACTGAATGTTATAATTATTATGATAATTTATACGGATCGCGGCCCCGAGAGGATGTGTCGCAACAAAAAACACGCGATAGTTTTAAAAATAAAATGTTAGAGCTAGCATCTAGGAAATAAGCACGCACAACTTCTAGTAGTTTAAATGAATTAGGTTTGTATACGAAGACACAATTTCGTAATTTTATGAGTATGGACGAAATAGAAAATTTTGATCTTTTAAAATGGTGGAAAGGTAAAGTAAATACCTATCCTATTATGGCCTATATGGCTCGAGATTTACTAACGATCCAAGCTAGCACAGTAGCTTCGGAGTCTACTTTTTCTCTTAGTGGTAGGGTGTTGAACGAGCGGAGAAGTAGTCTAATCGAAGAATGGCTCGAAATCTGCATATGCTACAAGGATCACTTGGATGCAATGAGGAGGAAGTAGCATACTTCAAATTTGGAGGATAGCTCATCCGAAATGGAAGACGAGATGGACGCAATCAACCTAAATTAGTTAAAAGCACCGTTTAAAGCTCAAAGCCTCAAAGGTGGCGAGCCGTATTTTGAAAAGCAGACGAAATAAGTAATCTTTATTTTTTTAATAATTGTATTTGCAAAGTTAGTTTATTCGGATAATTATTATTTTTTATTTTAGAATTCAAATTTTCAAATACACATATGTATAATTCTGTGTAATTCGTTTTCGTTCAACATTAATAAAAAAAAATTTCTTATAATACTCGTGTTTTTTTTAATTTATATTTCATAGTTTTTATTTTTTTAATAAAAATTAAAATAAATAAATATGAAAAAAATAAAATTATAAAAAATAAAAAAACCGGGTCGGGCCCTAGGCCCGGCCTGGCCCGGCTCGGCCCTGGGGGCCTAGGCAGGCCCCCTTCCATGGGTGAAAGCCCGGCCCGGCCTGGCCTGGTTGCAACCAAGGCCCGGGCCCGGCTCCAAAAAGCCCGGGCCCGGTAAGCCCGGTTCAAGCCCGGGCTCGGGGGGGCTTTTTGGTCAGGCCTACCCCAAAACCTAATAAATGATTTCAAATGATGATCTATCATGTAAACATATTTTGATTAATTAAGTAGTAGGTTCCCGCCTAAGCGTCTGCAGTTGTCTCATGCATGACATGACATCATGACGCATATTTTCTCTTACTCTAATATTCCTAAATTCGGAGAAAATGCGGGTTGTGACAATAATGACATTGAAAATGTCTTCATCAATAGAGTTCATGTAAAAATTTATTCTGGCCTTCCAGAGTGTAAACATATTTAGGTTACACACTTGTGGTCTTATTGATGCATAGTCCTTAGAACTCATTTTTCTAAAAATAGTTTTTAAATATAGAAATTGTGAGAGGTGATCTTTTGATCAAGGTGTTAGCCGTTTTATGATCAACCCACCTCTGATACCAATTGAAAGTGCATAGTGTGCCCTCTGAGTATTCTCTAGAGGGGCTGAATAGAGTTTTAAAAACTTTTACTCTAAATATGCACACACAACACAAATTACTCTAATGACTATGCAATCAGCAATAACCAATACAGAATAAAATAAACACAGAGAATAGTTAACAAAAAATAGTAAAGGGACAACACAGAAAAGCAAACACAGAAGACACAGAATTTGTATAGTGGTTCCCCAAAATATGGGTAGTCCACTCTTCTACCACATTGGTAGGATTGCACTATATGTGCATGCGTCTTTTGATAAGGAGACTCTCATAACCAGCACTGAGTCTTTTGATAAGGAGACTCTTAGAACCACACACTGAGTCTTTTGACAATGAGACTCTTAGAATCACTGAGTCTTTTGATAAGGAGACTCTTAGAACCATTGAATCCTTTAGAGAGGGATTCTTAGGACTCTTTCTCAGTTATAGAATAGAAACAGAAGTAAAGAAGAAGAAGAAGAAGAGAATTGGATTATGCTATATGAATCCTTCTACAACTGTGAGATTTTTATGTTCTTCAGGATCTGTATAAAATGAACCCTTGCTTATGGTAGAGAAGAAATGCAAGGGTTATGAATTTGTGATCATTATAATCTCTGTACTCTTATTGGTTTGATGTTATAAGATGTAAAGAAGAAGCAGCAGCCTTATTTATTGTTCATGTATAGAGTTGCTCTTCTTTTTCTGTCTGAGAGACCTTTAGGAAGAAGAAGACAGAATGATAATCTAGGTTCATGTTTTCTTCCTCCTTGTGTATAGTTATTCTTTATCGAATAGTATTTGAATTTCTTTCCTCTTTTGTTCTGTCCTTAGAAGGAATATCCATTGGACATTAAATATTTCCTTCTATTTCGGTTTTCCGGCTCATCCATCTGATTTGAATAACTTCCAAGAATGTCTTTGTTGTTTCTCTGGAGTACTCCATTCCATTCTTGGCAATAAACGAGTCGTTAGAAGTCAGACTATAGCCTTAGATAACTTATGGAAAAGCATCAGAAAAGACAACAAAAAACTTTCCATTCCTATCTATATTCGATGTAGAGTCAACTTCTTTTTCCACCCTATTCGATGCACCTCTAAGTTCATATAGAAGAAGCTTCGAATTCCTTCTTAGCTCTGACTGAACTCAGATGTCGACATTGCGTCGAATCCTTATCGATGTATCCGTCGAGTAAAAGACTTGGACCTTGAACTTTATTGTCTGTGTCAAATTCATGTCAAAGTTGCGCTGACTTCTGATATTGCTTTGACAGACTCTTCTTCTGTGTCAAGTTCAAGTCGAAGTTGCATCGACTTCTGATATCGCTTTGACAGACTCTTCTTCTGCGTCGAGTTCATCGCTATGCTATGTTGACTTCAACTATACTTTAACTTTAGTTTGAGTTACTTTTATTTGTATTTGAAGTTGCTTTGACTTTTAGTCGATGTTGCGTCGACTTCTATTCGGCGCAAGTTTAACTCAACTGACTTTTGTGCTTGTTTTGGATAGGTCTTGATGCTCTAATGTGAGTGTGATATCCTAGGACATCTAATGACCAGATTACTCTCTCTGTACAATATGGGTAATACATCATAGATTATGAAATCACTTTAAGATAATTTGTTAGATAAATCACAAGGGTGTTTTTCCTAATAACCTTCCAGGAGAGAGGCTCAACTGGAGGTGGAGAAGAGCCGACACCTTCCAGGAGCGAAGCTCAACTGGAGATAGAGAAGAGTCGACACCTTCTAGGAGTGAGGCTCGACTGGAGGTGGAGGAGATTCAACACCTTCTAGGCCATTCGCTAGACGAGCGAGCTCAACTAGAGGTGGAGAAGAGTTGACACCTTCTAGGAGGGAGGCTCAAATAGAGGTGGAGAAGAATCAACACCTATTAGGAGCGAAGATCAACTTAAGGTGGAGAGGAGTCGACACCCTCTAGGAGCGAGGCTCAACTGGAGGTGGAGAAGAATCAACACCTTCCAGGAGCAAAGCTCAACTAGAGGTGGAGAAGCATCGACACCTTCCAGGAGCGAAGCTCAGCTGGAGGTGGAGAAGATGTTGGATCGGTAGGCGCCCTTAGAGGGGGGTGAATAAGGGTTTTCAAAAACTTAATTTATATTTTGAAAAGCTTTGTAATAATGCAAGATAAAGACAATAAGAAGTCAAGTAAAACAATTGAAATAAAGTAGAGACATGCTTTATTAATATCAAATACGGTTTTACAAAAGTTGACTTCTATAACGCTAGAAATCGGTGGCGATGAATAGTAAACTATTTTTATTTTCTATCCCGACTCGCATCCCCACGAACCGGTGGCCCTAGCCTATCCTCCCCGGATTCGGCCTCAAGACGCTCTAGCCAACCCTTCCCCAGATATGGCCTCAAGCACCCCCTGGACCTAGCCTAGATCTAGTCGCCAACACGAGGCGAGTTTCCCCCTAAGTCCTACCCAGACCTAGTCGCCAACACGAGGCGATTTCACTAATCGTTTACAAGAAAGATATGAAATGAAAATAAATAAAAACTCCCTCTTGATGAACTTCTGAAGTTGGAGACGAAGATCCGCTGTAGAATAAGCGTTGTAGAAGCGGACTTTGTTTGGATCCCGCGTGATGAGATTCTCCTTCAGAAGTTTGCAGAACTTTGGTAGGACATCAGCTTTCGGCCAAGATAGCCTCTGGAATTCTGGCACTCTATCTCTCTCTGATCTCTGTAATGTCTGTATGAAATGAGAGAAGAGGGGTCATTTTTATAGCCTCAGCGCTAGCGCCTGCGCTAGTGGTACCGCCAGCGCTATCCCATATTAGGACACATTCTGCACGGCAGAATCTTCAATCCGAGGAAACAATTCTCTCTTGCCTACTGTGCTCCTCGCTATCGCCTGCGCTATCGAATATCGCCTGGCGCTATCTCCTTCTATAAGTTCTCCCGGTAATTGCGCTTAAGAAATCATTTTCATCGATCGAAATTTTGTCAAACGGAGCAAAGAGATCGTCGAGCGAATTTTTGTCGAATGTCGTTATGAGCATTTCGTCGAGCGCCACTAATAGTTCGTCGAACAATAGCTAGCACCTACGCTAGTACTACTGCCAACGCTAGTGGGAGATTTGGATTTGATGGCTCAACTTTGGGGGAAACCTTCTTATGTAATCCTTGAGTCATGTGGACTTTGTTATCCTGCACACTTAAACACACAAGATCAAATAAACATAGGATTTGTTATTCTCAAACCTAGGAGATGTGGAAGACCATGTTCCAACAAACTCCCCCTTTTGATAATAACAAATCCACTAATGATAAATCAGAGCATTAATATATAAGCATGAAGAAACATACTTGTGTGTGTGTGTGAGAGTGATGACTTAGGATAATTATCGATTTTAGCATATAGAATTGCTCCCCCTAAATACAAGCTCCCCCTAAGTGAATGCTCTCCTAATCTGTAAGCTATCATCTTAATTAAGCATTATATTTTGATAGCAGATTTTATTTATCATGTTAGTTCTCCCCCTTTGTTATTAGCAAAAGCAGGTAAGGAGACACCACTTAAAAGTTGATAATAAGATAAAGGCATGATCGAGCTTGTAGAGATGGAAATGATAAGGAGTTTAGAATACTTTTTATTGAAATAAATCAGAGTTTGAGTATTATAATATTTTCATAAATCAAAGTTTGTAGCATAAACAAATACAAGGTAAATGTAAAGTTGCGGAAGACTTAAAAAATACACTCAAACATCTTTTGTAAGACATGATGATTCATAACAGATATATAAGTTCAATTTTATAAAGAAGATGTTTTGTAAATCATTTGTTCAAGTAAAATCTTTAAATTCAATAATAAAGTAACCAAGCATGAAATAATGTTACCAAGAAGAGAGTACTACAATGTTATGTTAATTCACAATTTCAAAACATACTAAACGTTGTAGAAAGCATGATAGGTTATCTAGTGCATTTCATAAATAAAGAGTAGTATAGATTTTGCATTAGGATCCAATACTCATGAGAAGAAGTGTTATGGAAGATAATGATGTGCACATAAGTGTATTTTTGAGTAGAGTAAACAAATGTTTTAATCAAAAATACAAGAAATATGTGAAGTAAGAGCACAATAAAACACAAATAATTTCACTTCCACACACTTTAATGCACAAACAAAAAATGTACAACAACCAAGGTGCTTTGCACACAAAATGCTCATTAAGACTTATCAGGGTGCAAGCAGTGCTTAGGGGATCACATATTTTATTTTTAATGTTGAGACTAGTGATCCGGTGTACTTAAGAGTAAGTGGTTTTTATTTTAAAAGAAAGATTTGATTTGCACAAGATACTTTACTATTCTTTCCAAGGTGCTCAACCTCACAACGCTTATTAAGACTTATCAGGAGGATCAAGTAGTGCTTGGTGGAGTTTTCTTTGTCACTTTATTTTATGATTTTTGTTTTGTACAAAGTTCTCCGAATACAATTGTTTTGCAAATCAATATAATTTATGAAAAAACATAACCACTTTTCTTAACTTTTAAAAGTGCAAATAAAGGAGTGTAGGTAAGATACTTGTGCAATTTTAATTCATTGTACTAATACAAAACATACACAAGCATTCTTAGATTAAACATATATGTAGACAATGCCAAAATAAGTGAGTGAATAAAGATCATTATCAAACATAAAACATTTACTCATACTTAGAGGCATGCTAAGCTTAGTTCTACACAACTTTTACAATATAATTAATGCACATATTAATAGATATATCAAAGCATGATGAAACCAATGTTCAAAGTAGTTTGAAAAGATAAATTGTAACATTATAGAAGTTCTAAATGATGGGTTAAATCATGCTTGATTTTCATAGTAAAATCCATACAGTTTTTTTTATAGTTTTAATGTTTTATATTTTTGTATTGGATTTTTGCAAAAAAAAAAACTTTAAACAAATGGCAAAACAAAAAGGCAAAAAACATAATTTTTTTTGTAATTTGGCTTTTGTATTTTTGTATTTGATTTTCGCATAAAAGATAGACTTTAAACAAGAAGCAAGACATATTTTTTGTAATTTGGCTTTTGTAATTTTGTATTTAATTTTTGCATAAAAAGAGACTTTAAATAAAAAGGAAAAACATATTTTTGTAATTTGTCTTTTGTATTTTTGTATTTGATTTTTCAAAAATAAAATAGAATCAGAAGTGCAAAACTAAATAGTACATATAGATTAATATATTTTTAGGAATTTTTCAAAATTTTAAAAATACAGAAAAATGACTAAGTGCGCTAGCGCCGGCGTTAGCGCTAGCGCGGGAAACAGTACACGGTTTTTAAGGATTTTGAAATTTTTGATTGTTGATCTTGATTAAGTGCCCCAATAGTAGTTTAATGCTGAAATTTCAGAATTTTAGGAGATGTTTTCGATGGTCAAAAATTACAAAATTGCGTTTGTGAATGTGTTTTAACTTGAAAGATCTAGGACACCTAACTCAAGTCGTAATAATTGAAATCTAGCATCGGGAAGAGGTTTGGTAAATATGTTAGTGAGTTGAGAGTCCGTGCCAATGAAGCTTACTTTGACATGTGATTTCTTAATGTGATCCCTAATGAAATGATGACGAACATCGATGTGTTTGGATCTAGAATGGTGTACGGGATTATATGTGAGGTCTATTGCACTTTTGTTGTCACATTTAAGATCAATATTTTTGAGATGAAATCCAAAATCCTCTAGTGTTTGACTCATCCATAATGCTTGTGCACAACAACTACCAAGTGCGATATATTCGGCCTCCGTGGTGGAGAGTGCAACCGAAGATTGTTTCCTACTAGACCAAGCAACTAAAGAGGGCCCTAAAAAGTGACAAGTACCGCTAGTGCTTTTTCGATCTAGTGAACAACCGGTAGTCCGAATAGGAATATCCGTGGAGTGTGAATGAATTATTGTGTGGGTACCATAATCCTAATTTAGATGACCCTAATAGATAACAAAAAATACGTTTTACCGCTTTTAAATGAGATTCTTTTGGATTGGCTTGAAAGCGAGCACATAAACATACGGCAAACATTATATCTGGTCTAGATGCACTTAAGTAAAGAAGAAATCCTATCAGTCCTCTATATAACGTTTGATCAATGAAAATTCCAGATTCATCTTTTCCTAGTTTTAAAGAAGCACTCATAGGAGCAGAGGCTTGTTTAAGATTTTCAAATCCAAATCATTTAAGCATATTGTGAACATATTTTGTTTGACAAATAAAGATACCATCAGTTTGTTGTGCGATTTGAAAACCAAGAAAATATGATAGTTCTCCTACAAGACTCATTTCAAATTCATTTTTAATTACTAAGACTACTTCATTACACAATTATTCATTAGTGGCTCCAAAAATGATATCATCAACATATATTTGTAAAATAATTAGATCGTTATTATTATGCTTAATGAAGAGTGTGTTGTCAGCACTTCCCATAACATACCCGTGTTTTAACAAAAATGATGTAAGTCGATCATACCATGCACGGGGCGCTTGTTTTAAACCATAAAGCGCTTTTTCTAATTTGTAAACATGATTAGGGAATTTTTCATTTATGAAATCGGGGGGTTGTTCTACATAAACTTCTTCTTTTATAAACCCGTTTACAAAAGCACTTTTAACATCCATTTGAAATAATTTTATTCTTTTAAAACTCGCAAATGCCAAAAATATTCTTATAGATTCTAAGCGAGCAACGGGTGCAAAAGTTTCTTCAAAATCTAGCCCCTCGATTTGAGAATAACCTTGAGAAACTAGGCGTGCTTTATTTCTTATAATCCTAGATTCACCATCTAATTTATTTTTAAAGATCCATTTTACGCCGATAATTGGATGATTAGATGATCTATCTACTAGATTCCAAACCTTATTTCTTTCAAATTGACCTAACTCTTCATTCATAGCCAAAAACCAAAATTTGTCATTTAAAGCAGTGGCAACGTTTTTAGGTTCGATTTCGGAAACAAAGCAAATATTTGAAAACGTTTCATGAAGAGAGGATCGAGTTCTTACCCTAGTAGAAGGTTCCCTAATGACTAGCTCTTTTGGATGATTTTTTGAGAAGTTCAAAATGCTTGGAGGTACATATTCAACTTCCTTGGACTTTTCCTCCTCTTCTTTGGACGGTTCCTCTTCGTCGTGCTCCAAAGATGGCAAAGGTTCATCATTTGTACCTGTAGAAAGCTTCTCTGCACATGGAATAAACTCATCAAATTTAACATTAATAGACTCTTCAACCTTACTTGATCTTTTGTTAAATATTCTATAGGCTTTACTGGTTGAAGAATATCCAAGAAATATTCCTTCATCACACTTCTCATCAAATTTTCCTAAAGAATATTTTGTATTAAGAATAAAACATTTACATCCAAATACTTTAAAATATGATACGTTAGGTTTCTTTTGATAGTATAGTTCATACGGTGTGAGATTTTGTGATGGGCGAAGCATGACTCTATTCATTACATAGCATGATGTGCTTACGGCTTCGGCCCAAAAAGACTTAGGTAATTTATATTCAGATAACATGGTGCGTGCTAGTTCTTGGATTGTCCTATTTTTCTGTTCAACAACACCGTTTTGTTGAGGTGTGCGTGGAGCGGAGAACTCATGCTTAATACCTAACATTTCACAAAAGAATTTAAAATTTTCATTTTCAAATTCACCTCCATGATCTGAGCGAATGCATTTTATTTTTAGATCTAGTTCATTTTGAATACGAGTACATAATTTTGAGAATTCGCAAAATGCATCAGATTTGGAAGAGAGAAATAAAGTCCAGCAATATCTTGAGAAATCATCTATTAGAACGTAAGTGTATATTCTACCACCAAGACTTGCGGTGTTAACGGTACCAAAGAGATCCATATGAATTAATTGCAATGGTTTTGATGTAGAAATTTCGTTTTTGCTTTTAAAAAATGATTTTGTAAATTTTCCTTTTTGGCATGGAGAACATAGTGAAGATAAATTTCCATCTAACTTAGGCAATCCTCTAATCAATTCCCTTTTTGCTAGTTTTAAAATGAGCTTTGTGCTAGCGTGACCTAAACGTCTATGCCATAGTTCTAATTCATCATTTTTTGTTATAAAGCATTTCATAGATGATTTGGAAAGATCATGAAACTAAACTATGTAAACATTGTGAATTCTAGGTGCAGTTAGTAACACATCTTTTGTTTTAGGATTAACTATTTTGCAAAGATTAGTGGATGATTCAAATAATACGTCTAATCCTTTATCACATAGTTGACATATAGATATTAAGTTATGTTTTAATCCTTTTACATAAAGAACATTTGAGATAAGAAAAGATTCGTTACCCACTGTACCAACTCCCATGATCCTTCCTTTACTGTTATCACCAAACGTTACGATCCCTCCTTTCTTCTATTCTAGGCTAAGGAATTTTGCTTTGTTGCCCGTCATGTGCTTGGAGCAGCCTGAGTCCAAGTACCACACGCCCTCCATTTCCTTAGCCTTCCTGCAAATCTAGAGAGAACATGAGAGTAAAGATCCAGATACCCAAGAGGTACCACCCATAGAGTAAGTGGATTTCTTAGGTACCCAGATTTGTTTTAACGATCGTTGTTTTATATTCCTGCAAGAGCTAGACGTGTGTCCAAACTTAAGACAATTAGCACACGAAATAAAGGGAGTTGAGACCCTTTTCTGAGTTTCTACGTTGCTCTTGCTGGATGACGTTTGAACATTAGAAAAAACAGAAGATTTTTTAACACTTGAGCTACCGCCGGCGTTAGTGGCTAGCATCGGGCGATATGGTTCACTTTTATATCCGACCCCAAACTTTCCAGAACCATAACATTGATTTCCCAAAATCATATCCAAGAATTTTTGACCAATCCCGAATTTTTTTATGGCTATATTTGTTGGATCTTGTGACGCCCTTAATGGGGGATGAATAAGGGTGTGTTTAAATTATAGTTTTTAACATAAGAATTTTTAAACAAATTTTACTTTTCTAAAAATTACTTATAAAAAATTTCAAACCAATGTAATTTTTAAATTAATTCAAACACAAATTTCTAAGTTAAAGATTAAGCAACCAAATTTACAATTAAAGAAAAAGTCATAATTTTTTAATCATCAAATTCACATACAATAAAAATTATCTTAACAATGCTTAAGATCAAGGCACAAATATGATAATAAACTTTTAACAATTTGAGTTTACCGATCCTTCTCCCAAGGATCAGAAGGCTATCACTTGTCTCTCCCTAGACCAAGCCCAAGCCTATCCTCTAGATCTTCCCAAGATCTAGACGTAGCACACAAGGCCACAATTTCCTACCAAGCCATGCAAGGACTTGGACGCTCCGCACAAGGAAGCGATTTTCCCCTAAGCCACGCAAGGACTTAGACGTCACGCACAAGGAGACGATTTCCCTACCAATACAAAGTGAAATGTATATAAATAAAAATACAAAATTAAATGAAGAACTCCCTAGAAATTCAAATCTCTGAAAGGAAGGTTGAAGCCTCGAGATGATCATTGATGTAGAAGCACATCCGATCTCGTCTTCAATCTCAAATCTTCTAAGCACAAATGGGAGTTGATGAGGTTCTGGAGCTCTCTGCTTTGTATGCACTCAGGAAAGGACTTAGAATTCTCAACGCTTGGAATGCACGAACAAAACGAACCAATTTATAGTTTTTCACTGTCGCCTGGGCGACATCGCTGTCGAAATTGCGACAGCGCCAAACTACCGCTCGTCGTGCTGTCGTGCGGGCTGTTGCTGTAACTTCTATCCTGTCGCCTGGGTGACATCGCTGTCGGAATTCCGACAGCGCCAAACTACTACTCGTCGTGCTATCATGCGGGCTGCTGCTGTAACTTCTGTCCTATCGCCTGGGCGACAACAGATGTCGAAAAATTCCGACATCAAAATTCTCCATACAGTTAAATTGAGCTCCAATCAGAATTGTGAACATCTGATACCTGTTACATGCACACCATCAATAATAATTGAATCAAATACAAATGGGATTTTGTTATTATCAAGCCGGAAGAGTGCGAAATGCATGCTCCAACAATCTCCCCCTTTTGATAATTACAAATCCGTATAAGAAGAAATCATGTCTATTTAGGTTGTTGTGTTTAACATATGGTGTGTGCACAAAAAAGAACATGATATATTCCTCTAAAATGTAAGCTCGCCCTAGATGAATGCTCCCCCTAAATGAATGCTCCCCCTAAATGTTATAGTAAATTGAAATGATGTATTATTTAGGTGGAAGATTTAGGTGGAATTGTTCTTATTGTTCTTTGATTTCTTGAATATACTTATAATTCTTCCCCTTTTGGTATTAGCAAAAGTTAATTTGAAATGAATGAGTAGTTCTTAAGGGAAGAGATAGGATGTAGAAAATAAGAGTAAGCGGAAGCACTTGTGTTGAAAATGATTGAAAGTCTTGAAATAATAGTAATATGCCATAGTATTGAATAAACTCATGAAGAGATAGTATAGCCATATGAAGTAGTAGAATAATAAAAAAATAACTTAAACATGATTAATGTCATTTTAAAGTATCATAGAAAGACACAATTGTGTATAGAAATTTGGAATCTTTTCGGTCCAATTCTCATGAGATGAAGGTTTATATAACATAATGATGTGTACAAGTGTTGCTTTGATCAAACATACAAAATTATTTAATTTACATGATCATTGGAATAAAAAAACATAACATAAGCATAAAAAAAACTTTGACCTTGAAGATATAGCACAATAAGAATAGAATACCATCTTTTATTTTGCACAAGACACTTTACAATTCTTTCCAAGGTGCTCAACCTCACAATGCTTATTAAGACTTATCAGGAGGGTAAGTAGTGCTTGGTGGAGTATCCTTGTCCTCAATTTAAACTTTTTGTTGATAACATATTTTGTGATATCTTAACTTTGTAGTTTGTATAGATATTTATATATAGTTTTATTTTTAATTGACCAAGGATCTCCGAATTCACTTGTATCGCAAAAGACGGTGTATATTTGGTTGTGCTAACAAATCAAGCTTGAAAGTAGTTTTTATGAAATGCTATTGTATTGTGTTAAAGCAAACATGATTCATGTATATATTAAATAGAAAGACATATGTATGGATCAAAAGAAGTGAACGTGATAGCTCATTATTATATATAAACAATTTCTCATACTTAGAGGCATGCGAAAACAATTTCCAATAGTCTAAACCACTTAGCAGGAGTGTCAATACTATGATAGAGTGGAAATGAAATCATATAATCATGTAAAAAGCCATTTTAAAAAAAATAAAAAACACATGGTTTGGCATCAATTCATGAGTTGTGGCATTAATAATGACAAATAACTAGTGTAGAGTATCAGAGAGATCAAAATTGAAGATAAATCAAATTTGGGAGCTGTCGGAATTTTCCGACACTCACTGTCGCCTGGGAGACAGTGAACTTACCCATATTTCATTTTCTATTTACTGAACTTAATCTTATGTTTATTTCTACTGTTTTTTTGGAACAATTTGTATGAATTATTAATGATGTGAGAATTTTTGTTAAGTCATTCAAATTCTATGTTTTGATTTAAAATGATGTTTTTCCATTGTTCTTTATATTATTAAACTTGATTTGTCATATTGGATATGCTTAGTTTTAAATATCTAGGATTCCTAATTCAAGCCTTAGCATTGAAAATCGGGAATCCGGCAATGTTTTGTGAATATATCGGCTAGTTAATTATCCGTTCCTATGAAGGATATTTTAATCTGATTATTTTTAATGTGGTCTCTTATAAAATGATGCCTAACATCAATATGTTTAGACCTATAGTGATGAACTGGGTTGTAAGTTAAATCAATTGCACTTTTGTTATCGCACCATAGCTCTATAGTTTGTTGTTTAATGTTAAAGTCTTATAAAGTTTGTTTCATCCAAAGAGCTTGTGCACAACAACTACCAAGTGCGATGTATTCAACCTCGGTGGTTGAGAGGGCAACAGAATTCTGTTTCCTACTCGACCATGAAATGAGTGAAGGGCCTAAAAAGTGACAAGTGCCACTAGTGCTTTTCCTATCTAGTGAACAATCGGCAAAATCAGAATCAGAATAGCCAAAAAGAGTAAAATCATCGCTATGAGGATACCACAAACCAAGTTTAGATGTGCCAATTAAATATCTCAAAATTCTTTTTACCGCTTTTAAATGTGATTCTTTGGGATCGGCTTGAAATCTAGCACATAAACAAACTGAAAACATAATATCTGGTCTAGAAGCGGTTAAGTATAAAATTGAACCTATCATGCCTCTATATAAAGTTTGATCTATGGATATTCCACTTTCATCTTTTCCTAATTTTAAAGAGACACTCATAGGAGTACTAGCTTGTTTAAGATTTTCAAATCCAAATCTCTTCAAAACATCATGTATATATTTTGATTGGTTTATAAAAAATCCATCATGTTTTTGAATAATTTGAAATCCTAAGAAATATTTTAGTTCTCCTACCATGCTCATCTCAATTACACTTTCCATCATTTTAACAAAATAATTACATCTCTTCATTAGTGGCTCCAAAAATAATATCATCAACTTGCTTAATGAAGAGTGTACAATCAACACCACCCATTTTAAAACCATTTTGTAATAAATATAAGGTCAATCTATCATACCATGCTCGTGGTGCTTGTTTTAAATAATACAAAGCTTTTAGTAATCTATACACGCGATTAGGAAATTTTTCATTTATAAAGCCTGGGGGTTGTTCAACATAAACTTCTTCTTTAATCAACCCTTTTAAAAATGCAGTTTTAATATCCATTTGCAATAATTTAAATCTTTTATGACTAGCAAATGCAACAAAAATTCTAACTGCTTCCAATCGTGCAACGGGTGCAAAAGATTCATCAAAATCTACCCCTTCAATTTGATTGTATCCTTTTGCTATAAGCCTAGCTTTGTTTCTAGTGATCCTAGAGTCAGTATCTAATTTATTTTTAAAAACCCATTTGACTCCTACCACAGGATGATCACTAGGTCTATCTACAAGAATCCAAACTTTATTTCTTTCAAATTGGTTAATTTCTTCATTCATAGCTAGAAACCAAGATTCATCATTTAAAGCGGTGGCAACATCTTTTGGTTCTATATTTGAGACAAAACATAAATTTGAAAAACTTTCATGTAAACTAGAACGTGTGCGTACCCCACTTAATGGTTCTCCAATAACAAATTCTTGTGGATCTTTTGAGAGCCTTAGCTCGGTTGGAGGTACATATCCTTGTTTTTCTTCTTCTTCACCATCTTTTTTGTCTTCTTTCTCTACTTTTTCTTCATCATCATCATCATCATTTTTCCTCAGATTTTGTTCCACATCTTCTTCATTTTTCTTATTACCTGCAACTTTAGTATTTTCTACACAAGAAATGTTTTCATCAAATTTTAAATGAATAGTTTCTTCAACCACTTTAGTACGTTTATTATAAACTCTATAGACCTTGCTAGTTGAAGAATAACCAATGAAAATTCCTTCATCACATTTTTCATCAAATTTACCTAAGTTATCTTTTGTATTCAAAATAAGCATTTACAACCAAAAACTTTAAAGTAAGATACATTTGGTTTTCTTTGAAAATAAATTTCATAAGGAGTTAATTGTAATGTAGGACGAATCATGACACGATTAATAATATAGCATGCAGTACTAACCGCTTCAGCCCAAAAATATTTTGGCAATTTAAATTCACAAAGCATAGTACGTCCTAATTCTTGAAGTGTTCTATTTTTCCTCTCCACTACACCATTTTGCTGTGGTGTGCGAGGAGCGGAAAATTCGTGTTTTATCTCAAATTCATTACAATATGAAATGAATTTTTCATTATCAAATTCTCCTCCATGATCTGATCTAATGCATTTTACTTTTAAATCAAGCTCATTTTGAATACGTGAAATCAGTTTTACAAATTCATCAAAGCATCATATTTTGAATTTAAAAACGATGTCCAATAAAATCTAGAATAAATATCAATAATAACAAACGTATATTTTCTACCTCCTAGACTTTGTGTAGTAATTGGACCAAACAAGTCCATATGTAATAATTGTAAAGGTCTAGTAGTAGAAATAATATTTTTGCTTTTAAAAGATGATTTTGTAAACTTTCCTTTTTGGCATGGTGAACATAATGAAGAAAGCTTTCCATTCAAATTTGGTAAACCTTTTATTATTTTATTTTTAGAAAGCTTTACTATGCGTTTAGCACTAGAATGTCCTAGTCTCCTATGCCATAATTAAAGTTCACCATTCTTTGAAATAAAACATTTAAGTGTAGAATGAGATAAATCATGAAAAGTTATTGTATAGACATTGTTTATTCTTGGTGCAGTAAGTACAATTTCATTTGTTTTGGAATCAATAATTTTGCAAAGGTTTGAGCTTGAGTCAAATAAAACATTTAGATTTTTATCATATAGTTGACTAATAGAAATTAAATTATGTTTCAAACCTTTAACATATAATACATTTGAAATTTTAAATTCTTCTTTACCTACTACTCCAATGCCTTTGACTTTACACTTGCCATTATCTCCAAATGTCACTGTTCCACCTTTCTTCATCTCTAGGCTAAGGAACTTTGATTTATTGCCCGTCATGTGTTTTGAACACCCAGAGTCCAAATACCACATGTCTTCGTTGTTCCTAGCCTGCACGGACATCTAAAAAGATGATGAGAGTAAAGATCTGGTTACCCAAGTGGTCCCTCCCATGGTATAGGTGGACGCCTTAGGTACCCAGATTTGTTTAACACTAACTTTTCCTTTCTTCCAGCATGAGTCTGAGATGTGACCAAATCGATGACATTTGGCACATGCAATGAATAGTGAGGAACCATTCTTTAATGGTTTCTCTGGACTCTTGCTGGAGGAAACATCTTTATGTGTGGACTTAGAAAAATTTTTATTTTGAAAAAGAGGTTTTCTGAACCTGGAGCTGTCGCTGGTATCAACAACAGCTGTCGAAAATTTCCGACAGCTTCCAGAAACGTATCCTAGTCCAAATTTTGCTTACCCATGGCATTGGTTTCCTAAAATCATATCAAGAGATTTTTTCCCATCACCAAATTTTCCAATTGCCATGTTCAATTCATTTACTTTGGACTTAAAATTGAATTTTCTTTTACTATCATGCCACATCGATTTGCAAAATTTTTCTTATAATTCTCTAATTGAGAATGAGAAGTTTTGACAACCTTTTCCAAGTCCTTTTTCTCTTTTAGAAGTTGATCAATTTTTTGATCGGACTTAGAAATAGTGTTTTCATTTCTTTTACCCTTCTCGAAGAGTGATCACACTCTTGACAAATTACCTTCTCTTTCCCAATAGTTTTCAACTCATTTGATAATTTTTTATTTACTTTCAAAAGATCTTTATATTCACATTTTAAAGAATCGATTTTCTTTAGGCTTTTATCCAAAAATTTGCAAGTTTTCATAAATTCAGAATATAAATCATCATAAGATGGAGGAGTTACCTCAGTGTCGCTTTGGACACTGCTATCGTCGTCAGATGACGTATTTTCTTTCCCCATCAAGCATACATTTGCTTCTTCTTTATCTTCATCGCTTGCTTCACTTGAGCCTTCAGAAGTTGTGTCATCCCAAGTCTCCGCCTTCAGAACCTTCTTTTTGAACTTCTTATTGTGCCTCTTCTCTTTCTGCTCTCTCAGATATTTTGGGCACTTGCTTCTTATATGTCCAATCTTTTTGCAATGATAGCATTCCGGTAGCGGACGTTCTTCTTCATCATCCATTTTTCCTTTGCCTTTGTTGTAGGAAAAATCCTTGTTTTTGAAAAATTTTCTAAATGAGTTTCTCCTCTCAGGATTTCTCATAAGCTTCTTAAAGTTCCTCACAAACAGTCCTTCTTCATCTTCCTCACTTTCTTCAGTCTCACTTTCAATTTCCTTTTTAGATTTCAACGCCAAGCTCTTCTTTTTGGGCTCCAAATTGTACTCTTGGCTTTGAATCTTCAACTCCACTTCATGGGGTTTTAGATTCCCAATGAGGCTCTCCAATTGTAAGGTCTTAAGATCATGTGACTCAAAAATTGCAGTCACTTTAGGATTAAACTTCGGGGGAAGTGATCTTAAGATTTTCCTTACTAAATCTTCATTGGAGAAAACCTTACCCAGCACCTTTGAATCGTTCACGATTTTAGTGAATCGTGTGTACATTGTATCAATTTCTTCATCCACCTCCATTTTGAATCTTTCGAACTCTGACTCCAGTTGAAATAGCTTTGAATCCTTTACCTGCGAAGTACCTTCATGAGTAAATTCTAAAAGATTCCAAATTTAAAATGCAGTATTACAAGCACAAACTCTATTAAATTCAGTGCGATCCAGTGCGCAAAATAAAGCATTCATGGCTTTTGCATTGCTCTTACATTTTAATTTATCATTGTCATCCCACTTGTCTTTGGGTTTGTCCATAGTTACATGTCCTACAACAAATGCAGGGGAAGTATAACACGTCTCGACCATATTCCAAACTTCTATGTCGAGAGCTATTAGAAAACACCGCATTCGGGTTTTCCAATAGTTATAGTCTGTGCCCGTAAAAAGTGGTGGCCTACTAATTTCTTGCCCCTCAACAAACGCGTGATCGTTGTGCGCCATTACTCCTGGTGTTAAAACCGTCTTGGAGTAACCTGGCTCCGATACCACGTGTTGGATCGTGTGACGCCCTTAGAGGGGGGTGAATAAGGGTCTGTTTAAATTATAATTTTTAACTTAAGAATTTTTAAACAAATTTTACTTTTCTAAAAATTACTTATAAAAAATTTCAAACCAATGTAATTTTTAAATTAATTCAAACACAAATTTCTAAGTTAAAAATTAAGCAACCAAATTTGCAATTAAAGAAAAAGTCATAATTTTTTAATCATGAAATTCACATACAATAAAAATGATCTTAACAATGCTTAAGATCAAGGCACAAATATGATAATAAACTTTTAACAATTTGAGTTTACCAATCCTTCTCCCAAGGATCGGAAGGCTATCACTTGTCTCTCCCTAGACTAAGCCCAAGCCTATCCTCTAGATCTTCCCAAGATCTAGACGTAGCACACAAGGCCACAATTTCCTATCAAGCCACGCAAGGACTTGGACGCTCCGCACAAGGAAGCGATTTTCCCCTAAGCCACGCAAGGACTTAGACGTCACGCACAAGGAGACGATTTCCCTACCAATACAAAGTGAAATGTAGATAAATGAAAATACAAAATTAAATGAAGAACTCCCTAGAAATTCAGATCTCTGAAAGGAAGGTTGAAGCCTCGAGATGATCGTTGATGTAGAAGCGCGTCCGATCTCGTCTTCAATCTCAAACCTTCTAAGCACAAATGGGAGTTGATGAGGTTCTGGAGCTCTCTGGTTCGTATGCACTTAGGAAAGGACTTAGAATTCTCAAAGCTTGGAATGCACGAACAAAACGAACCAATTTATAGTTTTTCACTGTCGCCTGGGCGACATCGCTGTCGGAATTGCGACAACGCCAAACTACCGCTCGTCGTGTTGTCGTGCGGGTTGTTGTTGTAACTTCTGTCCTGTCGCCTGGGCGACATCGCTGTCGGAATTCTGACAGCGCCAAACTACTGCTCGTCGTGCTGTCGTGCGGGCTACTGTTGTAACTTTTGTCCTGTCGCCTGGGCGACAGTAGATGTCGGAAAATTCCGACATCGAAATTCTCCATACAGTTAAATTGAGCTCCAATCAGAATTGTGAACATCTCATACCTGTTACCTGCACACCATCAATAAAAATAGAATCAAATTCATACGGGATTTTGTTATTATCAAATCGGAAGAGTGCGAAACGCATGCTCCAACAATATTGAGGTCTTGATTTTGTTTTTTAAGAAATTTATTTTCTTGTACAATCATAACACATTTATTTTCAAATCCTTTTTTGTTATTTTCAATTTGTAAAAGAGAGGTTTTTAGTTTTCTCTCTAAGTCCCCCTTTTCTTTTGCAATAGTTTTGTTTTGTGAGAGGGCCTTAGAAAGAGAAACTTCAAGTTCTTTTGTCTTAAATAAAGAGTGCTCACACTCTTGACATGAAACCTTTCTCTTTTTAAGGGAAATCACCTTTTTTGTGAGCTTATGATTTTCTTTGATAATAGATTCATTTTCACGATTTAATATAATATTATCTTTTATACTTTGATCATAGGATTTGCAAGTTAAAACAAATTCATCATAGATTTCTTCGAAAGTAGGAGGAGTTACCTCAGTGTCGCTAAGAACACTGGTGTCGTCATCGTTGCTTTTTGCCATTAAGCATAGGTTTGCTTCCTCCTTGCTGCTTGATTCAGACTCGCTTGACTCTTCAGAGGAAGAATCATCCCAAGTTGCGGCTTTCAGTACTTTCTTCTTCTCTTTTACTTTGTATTGTTCTTTTTGCACCTTTTGATACTTCGGGCACTGGCTCCGAATGTGTCGGGTCTTTCTGCAGTGGTAGCACTCCGGTGGTGGTCTTTCTTCTTCATCTTCGCTTCCTTTTTCTTTCCTTGATGAAGAGGAAGATCCCTTTCGCCGAGTATCCTTTTAGAAGTATTTTCGGAATGTGTTCCTTCTTTTCGGATTCCTGATGAACTTCCTGAAGTTCTTCACCAGGAGACCTTCTTCATCTTCATCATCATCTTCGATGCTTTCCTTCTTTGACTTTAGTGCTAGCGCCTTTTTCTTTGGCTCTTTGTTGTATTCATCGTGTTGAATCTGGAGTTCTACCTCATGGGTTTTGAGATTCCCAATAAGGTTCTCGATCTGGAGAGTTCTTAAGTTGTGCGACTCCGAGATGGCTGTCACCTTTGGATTGAACCTTGGAGGTAAGGAACGAAGAATTTTCCTCACCAAGTCCCCGTCTGAGTAGGTCTTTCCGAGTGCCTTTGAAGCGTTGACGATCTTGGTGAAGTGAGTGTACATCGAGTTAATGTCCTCTTCGGTATCCATCCTGAATTTTTCGTATTCAGATTCCAGTTGGAATAGCTTTGCATCTTTCACCTGCGATGTACCTTCATGAGTAACTTCCAATTGATTCCAAATATCATAAGCAGTTGTGAATGCAGAAATTCTATTAAACTCGGTCCTATTTAAAGCGCAAAATAAAGCGTTCATTGATTTAGCATTATTTTTATACCTTAATTTATCGTTATCATCCCATTTATCTTTAGGTTTTAGTAATGTCGCCTCTCCCACTACAGTTGTAGGAGGAGAGTACCGAACTTCTACCATGTTCCATACTTCTACATCCATGGTCATAAGAAAACACATCGTTCGATTTTTCCAGTAGTTAAAATCTGACCCTGTAAAGAGAGGTGGTCGACTAATCCCTTGACCCTCCGGGAAAGCGAGATCATGAGACGCCATTATTCCCGGTTGTTAAGCCGATTGGAATAAAACCGCTCTGATACCACTTGTTGGATCGGTAGGCGCCCTAAGAGGGGGGGTGAATAAGGGTTTTCAAAAACTTAATTTATATTTTGAAAAGCTTTGTAATAATGCAAGATAAAGACAATAAGAAGTCAATTAAAACAATTGAAATAAAGTAGAGACATGCTTTATTAATATCAAATACGGTTTTACAAAAGTTGACTTCTATAACGCTAGAAATCGGTGGCGATGAATAGTAAACTCTTTTTGTTTTCTATCCTGACTCGCATCCCCACGAACCGGTGGCCCTAGCCTATCCTCCCCAGATTCAGCCTCAAGCCGCTCTAGCCAACCCTTCCCCGGATATGGCCTCGAGCACCCCCTAGACCTAGCCTAGATCTACCGCCAACACGAGGCGAGTTTCCCCCTAAGTCCTACCCAGACCTAGTCGCCAACACGAGCCGATTTCACTAACCGTTTACACGAAAGATATGAAATGAAAATAAATAAAAACTCCCTCTTGAATGACTTCTGAAGTTGGAGACGAAGATCCGCTGTAGAATAAGCGTTGTAGAAGCGGACTTCATTTGGATCTGGCGTGATGAGATTCTCCTTCAAAAGTTTGCAGAACTTTGGTAGGACATCAACTTTCGGCCAAGATAGCCTCTGGAATTCTGGCACTCTATCTCTCTCTCTGCTCTCTGTAATGTCTGTATGAAATGAGAGAAGAGGGGTCCTTTTTATAGCCTCAGCGCTAGCGCCTGCGCTAGTGGTACCGCCGGCGCTATCCCATATTAGGACACATTCTGCGCGGCAGAATCTTCAATCCGAGGAAACAATTCTCTCTTGCCTACTGTGCTCCTCGCTATCGCCTGCGCTATCAGATATCGCCTGGCGCTATCTCCTTCTATAAGTTCTCCCGGCAATTGCGCTTAAGCAATCATTTTCGTCGATCAAAATTTCGTCGAACGGAGCAAAGAGTTCGTCGAGCGAATTTTCGTCGAATGCCGTTATGAGCATTTCGTCGAGCGCCGCTAACAGTTCGTTGAACAACAGCTAGCGCCTGCGCTAGTACTACCGCCAGCGCTAGTGGGAGATTTGGATTTGATGGCTCAACTTTGGGGGCAACCTTCGTATGTAATCCTTGAGTCATGTGGACTTTGTTATCCTGCACACTTAAACACACAAAATCAAATACACATAGGATTTGTTATTCTCAAACCTTGGAGATGTGGAAGACCATGTTCCAACAGAAGAGTCGACACCTTCCAGGAGCGAGGCTCAACTGGATGTGGAGAAGAGTCGACACCTTCGAGGAGAGAGGCTTAAGTGGAGGTGTAGATGAGTCGACACCTTCCAGGAGCGAGGCTCAACTGGAGGTGGAGAAGAGTAGACACCTTCCAGGAGAGAGGCTCAATTGGAGGTGGAGAAGAGTCGACACCTTCCAGGACATTCGCTAGATAAGTGAGCTCAACTAGAGGTGGAGAAGAGTCAACACCTTCCAGGAGTAAGGCTCGACTGGAGGTGGAAAAGAGTCGACACCTTCCAGGAGGGAGGCTCAACTCGAGGTGGATAAGAATCAACACCTTCTAGGAGCGAAGCTCAACTAGAGGTGGAGAAGAGTCGACACCTTGTAGGAGCGAGGCTCAACTGGAGGTTGAGAGGACTCAACATCTTCCAAACCATTCACTAGACGTGTGAGCTCAACTAGAGGTGGAGAAGATTCGACACCCTCTAGGAGCGAGGCTCAATTGGAGGTGGAGAAGAGTCGACACCTTTAATGAGAGAGGCTCAACTAAAGGTGGAGAAGAGTCGACATCTTCCAGGAGCCAAGCTCAACTGGAGGTGGAGAAGAGTGGACACCTTCCAGGAGCGAAACTCAACTGGAGGTGGAGATGAGTCGACACCTTCCAGGAGCGAAGCTCAGCTGGAGGTGGAGAAGAGTCGACACCTTCTGGGAGCGAAGATCAACTGGAGGTGGAGAAGAACCAACACCTTGCAGGAGCGAATCTCAACTGGAAGTGGAGAAGAGTCGACACCTTCCAGGAGCAAGGCTCAACTAGTGGTGGAGAAGAGTCGACACCTTCTAGGAGGGATGCTCAACTAGATGTGGAGAAGAGTCAGCATGTTCAAGGAGCGATGCTCAACTGGAGGTGGAGAAGATTCGACACCTTCCAGGAGAGAGGCTCGATTAGAGGTGGAGAAGAGACAACACCTTCCAGGCTATTCGCTAGACGAGCGAGCTGAACTAGAGGTGGAGAAGTGTCTAAACCTTCTAGGAACGAGGCTCAGCTAGAGGTAGAGAAGAGTCGACACCTTCCAGGAGCGAGGCTCAACGGGAGGTGGAGAAGAGTCGACACTTTCTAGAAGCAATGTGGAACTGGAGGTGGAGAAGAGTTGACACCTTCCAAGAGCGAGGCTTGACTGGAGGCGGAGAAGAGTTGACACCTTCCAGGCCATTTGCTAGATGAGCGAGCTCAACTAGAGGTGGAGAAGAGTCACCACCTTCCAATAGCAAGGCTCAACTATAGGTGGTAAGGAATCAACACCTTCCAAGAGTGAAGCTCAACTAGAGGTGGAGAAGAGTCGACACCTTCCAAGAGCGAGGCTCAACTGGAGGTGGAGAAGAGTCAACACCTTCCAGGAGCGAGGCTCAATTGGAGATGGAGAAGAGTCGACAACTTCCAGGCCATTCGCTAGATAAGCGACCTCAACTGGAGGTGGAGAAGAGTCGACACCTTCCAGGCCATTTGCTAGACGAGCAAGCTCAACTAGAGGTGGAGAAGAGTAGACACCTTCCAGGAGCGAGGCTTAACTAGAGGTGAAGAAGAATCAACACCTTTTAGGAGTGAAGCTCAACTGGAGGTGGAGAAGAGTCGACACCCTCCAGGAGCGAGGCTCAACTAGAGGTGGAGAAGAATCGACACCTTCCAGGTGCGAAGCTCAACTGGAGGTGTGATAAGCCTGGTT
Source organism: Dactylorhiza incarnata (assembly GCA_033032865.1). Taxonomy (NCBI): domain Eukaryota; kingdom Viridiplantae; phylum Streptophyta; class Magnoliopsida; order Asparagales; family Orchidaceae; genus Dactylorhiza; species Dactylorhiza incarnata. Next base: position 14,735,950 of record JAWHQI010000015.1, read on the forward strand.
TTTATAGTAAATTCCAGATTCATCTGGGTCGTTTTCCTTGTGGTTTCAGTACACTTTAGGCCCATTATTTCTTATATTCGATTACATTATCTGTTTCACTCTTAGTGCACATGTTCAACCTAGTTTGGTGTGGTTTCTTATATTTCATCCTTGCAATGATGCCTTACTATTTATGTTGATCACTTGGAATGCATCTGCTTGTGGTTTGGACTGTTTTCCTATAGGTTCAAGGGTTGTGTGGACGCCCGGTGTTGGCTTGAGCCATTTTTAGCCTGAAAGGCCACTGGTCCTGCATTTTTATTCACGCACGATCAGGCGCACGACCACTGGTCATGTGCATTCCCTCATTTCCCACTCGAGCGGTTCGCACGATCACTGGATTTCTTCGCGCACAACCTCTGGTCGTGTGCCAATGATTGTGTGTTATTTTAGCAGTCTGGACTCTCCTATAGGTTGTTCTCACATGGGCAGAGGCATTTCTTCGTGCACGACCACAGGCCATGCGCCACTACTCGTGCGCTATTTTGGCATGCTCGACTTTGCTACAGGTTATTCTCACACGATCAGTGACATTTCTTCATGCACAACCACTAGTCGTGTGAGACTAATCGTGCGCCCTGTTTATTCTGCTCCGTAATTAAATGCAGGTTCCGCGATTTTAGGGCAGACCCTGACATTTTGCCGCCAGCTCCCCCGCGCACTTGCGCCGTTTTTGCTCTCCATCTACCCCCCTTCCATATCCTTCCATTGGGAAGCTTCCTCCGGTGAATCCAAGCTACATCCAAGGTTCCGGAAGACTTCCCAGCCATCCACGACAAGTACATCAAGGTGTTGGGCATTTTCCACTTGGGGAGGAAGAAGACACCGCTGCAAGCTGAAGAAGACGGACAAAGGTCAGAGGTAGTGACATCCTCGAGACCCCGGAAGCAACCAAGGACTGAGCACGGAGATGGATTGACAATCCGCCATTCCGACCATGTTTTACGGCGAGACTTCAATTCTATCGGTTTACTCTACCCTTCTTCCATTTGGGAAATGTACTTCTAAATGCTTGTAATGAACTAGGATCACTATTATTTGTCTATGAATGAAGGTTTTCCTTGTTATTATCTTCCTTGAGTTTGTTATGTTGTGAATGTGCCTCACCTCCGCTCACATCCACCCCTCACACGCACTTGTTAAGCCACTCTATCAAAAGCTAGAGGTAAAACCCCGAAGAGGTGCCTGCAACCCTCATTTCCGCACTTGAGATCACTCCATCCACCTGCCTATCGTCTATCCTCTTACTGAAGCATGGCATCGCGGCCTGCAAATCACCTCGCCAAGCGAAGCGGTGCTTTTCACCCGCATTTTAATTTTATTGTCGTTAAGGTAGGAAACTAAAATCCAAGCCCTTTATTTTCCTCCCCTCGCCGTAGCAATCTTCTCACAACACGATCATTTCACCCACTCTGCATTCCTTGAGAGAAAGATACTCAGGGATCATATTCCCAATTTTATTACTTGACAATGACCGGTACACTGCCATTTGTACCGCATTCTGCTCTCGCTTTTAGCGGTGTAGAATCTACGTGTCAAGTTTTTGGCGTCGTCGTCAGGGAGTGGCGAGATGTGATTATTGTTATTGAAAACATTGTTATGGGGGTCGTTGTTTTTTAGTTGTTTATTCTTCTTTTATGTATGCAGGGGCGAGTTCCAGGTGACCTAGTCCCTTTTGACCCTGAGATTTAGAGGACTTCCCGTGCACAGCGGCGTGCCACAGTCGCTCTTGCTGAAATGGGAGATAATCTAAATCTGGGAGAAGGCCATAGGGGTTGAGTAGTGCCTGAGGATGGGGCAAATGTTATATTAGATGAACTTAAAGTGAACCGGCCGAGGCCTCGCACCATGAGGGACTACACCACTCTGACTGCAGGGAGTGTGTATACCGGGTTCGGCCCGGCTATCGCAAACGCTCAGTTTGAAATAAAACCTGCTACTCTGAATATCATTCGGAATAACGCCCAATTTTCTGGGCTGCCTTCTGAAGACCCCCATCTTCACCTAGCCGAGTTTTCTAATATAAGCGCCACCTTCCGCTATGCAGGTATATCTGATGATACTGTCAAGCTGAGGCTCTTCCAATTTTCTCTTAGAGATAAATCCAAGGCGTGGCTTCACACCATTCCGCATGGGACCGCCGCTACTTGGGATGCCTTATCTTCCAAATTCTTAGGAAAGTTCCACCTGGTGGATAGGATCGTGAACTTGCGTTGGTAACTAGATTCCTTCCACCAACAAGATTAGGAAACGCTAGCAGATATATGGGAGCGGTTCAATGATCTCATACGGAAATGCCCTAACCACGAGCTCCAGCCTTGGAACCTCGTGGAGAACTTCTACTTTGCCATCGACCCGAACTATAGGGCGATGATCGATGATGTGGTAGGAGGGACTCTTATGAACCATACTCTGGAAGAAACTACATGTATACTTCGAGATACTGCCTCAAACAGCACGTACTGGACAGCGAGAAGGATCACGCAGAAGAACACCAGAGGTATCTTCGCATTGGGATCAGTTACCCCCGCCGCAACACCTGCAGCTGTCATATCCTGCCAAGGGTGTGGAGCTACAGTACATCATTCATATGAGTGCCCAGGAGACGACCCCTCAGGTGATTTTGCAAACCTAAATATAACTGAATCCGTTAATTTTATGGCTAATCAGAATAGGGGAATGCCGTACAGAAATGCTTATAACCCGGGAGTGAGAAATCACCCTAATTTTGCTTGGAATCAAAACACTACTGGCCAAAGATGGAAACCGGGGCAGCATCAGTTTGATGCTTCTGCTTCTGGAAGTCAACTGCGGCCGCCTCATCCGGGTTATAATCAAACACCTCCGGGACCAAGAAAAAGTAGCTTGGAAGATACGCTGGAAAAATTAATTAAAATCACCCAAGATAACATGGCTAACCAGACGGCCTCGATGCGAAACCTAGAAGTGCAAATGGGCCAATTGGCCCAAGCAGTTTCCGAGCGCATTCAAGGCACCCATCCCAGTACCTCTAAAAAGAACCCGAGCGAAAATGGGAAGAGGTCGCGGATGCTGACGTCGTTGACCATGGTGATTTGGAACTCCCGTGCTATATTAATAATATGAGCACTATGGCGTTGTGCAACTCTGGTTCATCACGCAACATTATTGGTTTGCAAGATGTTGAGAAGTTTAATACTCAGGTGAATGTGGATGACCGAACGTCTCTAATTCTGGCTAATGGAGCAATGGTGGAAACTGAGGGAGAGGTACGAAAAGTAAAAGTTGTGGTTGATGGGACTGAGGTGGTGACTGATTTCCAGGTTCTGGGACCCCGTGAGAACAACTTGATTCCAATTCTGGGTGTCCCATTCCTAAAGGAGAGCGGGTTGAAAATAGACTTCTATAATGGTTGCGTCACTCTACCTCATAGAGTGACAACTTCTATCGTGAACATGACCAAAACTTCTGACTTTGATACTTCTCCAACTTTGATTACTGATGATTTTTTAAGCAGTGAAGGAAACAGTGAAGAAGCAGAGAAGAAGGACGAGAAGGGAGACCTGGTGATCGAGGGGATAGAGACGATGGAATCCCTAAACTCAAAAAACTATATTTCTGAGATTGGTGAAACTAGTTTTGTTCGGGAGCAGCTCCCCAGCTCTGTGTGTAATAAAGTCACTAATGAACTTGTTAAGCGTGTCGTAGCTTGGGCTGATCCAATCGCCACTTCGGTGCCGGACATGATGCCGACAACCACTAAGGTGAGAAGCGATGCGGAATATAAGCGATGGCGTTCTCCCACTATGGAGAAAATTAAGAAAGAAAAACTCCAACACGTAGCACGACTTGCAGCTCGCCGTGGTGAGAAGGAGGGGGCTAGGGGGAAGTTGGGTAAAACCAATTTTAGCCCTAAAGCTTCCACCCCCGGTCATTCTGAATCCGCGAGGAGATGCATCATAAATCCGATGTTAGTTGTTCGCGCCTTTTCTGTTTTTGAATTCTGGAATTTGCTGTTTTAAATTCTAAGACTAGTTTGTTTTTTGTTACTTGTTTGGTGAACTCTTCTATGAACAACTTCTTTAATGCATGTATTTGGTCCACCTAAAGGACGTTAAACAAAAGGGCTCTTGGGAGACAACCCAGTGGAACCACTTGGTTCCGTTCAGTTTCTTTTTCTTTTTCTAATCTATATATTAGTTTATCTCTGTTTTGTCTGGGAGAATGCTTTAATCGTAGGGTCAAATCTATTTAGAGCATGCGAGACTGCCGCAAGTGGATAAGAATCACTGACCTTCTGGTAGGCTCATTTATGATCCTAGGTACCCTCTACCCTTAGCCTCTTTTTATTATGCAAATGTTTTATTGTGATCTGGATGATATTAAGTCTGGGGGAAGAGCGGTACTGAGTGCTCACTACACGTGCACATGTTTCAGCTTACTAGTAGTACATTTCATTTTTTTACTATAATTTCATAGTTGCATCACACACCATTTCACCATACTTCTCGGGGGCTAAGAACTTGCCCCAAGCGACTCTCAAAGCATGGGTGCGAACAATTTGGAATTTGATCGTGACATAGGCCATCTATTTGGTAAGCTTGAGCTTTGTTATATCATTCCTATACGCTAACCTTTGGTAGCCCATTTTGTGCCTAACCGACCTTTTGGTTCAGCTCCACCATACTTCACCAAGGCCTAAAAGCTAATCCCATTATCGCAACAAAAATTAAGCCAAAAGCATTAAAGAATTGTAATTTTCCAATGCGGTGCGGTCTTGTGAAATTTTTGTGTAGATATGGATATCGTAAAAATTTCTATATGCTGAGATTCTTGCTAATAGTTTTTGGGATAAAAGAAAAAGAAAAGCAAAGAAAAAATATATCCCTAGCGTTGTAATTGACTCATCTATTTCTATCGTTTGGTGTAGGCCGTGTGCACACCCGATTCCAAAGTCAAGCCTGGGGGTGTGTTACACGTGTGCTATTGGGGGTTGCAATGAATTAGCACTTTTGTGAGCTCTTTTGGGTTGCGATTAGCCATCATGTTTATCTTTGCATTCCAAACCGTAACCTAAGCCTCGTGATTACCTAAAGTCCTATTGATTCGTCTTATGAGTTTAGTAGTGTCGTGGAGAGAGTGTGACAGGGCGAGCTTATGGTTCTCGACGTTGATGGATTTCAATGGAGATAATTCGGAGTTCCGGTCTTGGGTAACACTTCCCTTCGTGATTCTGCTTACTTTCGTACTACACGTGACCACAGATTCACCAATATTCAATTTTTGAGTAAAAATAAATTCCTTTTTACGCCTTTACACTATTTATGAATTAGCTAGCATAGTTAGAAACTTCTTCTAATGAACTTCTATGCGCACAAGTATGCAACTTCGCATTCTACTCCATGTTTGCAATTTTTTGGCTACCTATGCTTTTTCTACTCCGTCGGATTTGTTTGCTCGGGACGCGCAAACAGGTAAGTCTGGGGGTGTGATGAGCACAGTTTTTATAGTAAATTCCGTATTCATCTGGGTCATTTTCCTTGTCGTTGCACTACACTTTAGGCCCATTATTGCTTATATTCGATTACATTATTTGTTTCACTCTTAGTGCACATGTTCAGCCCAGTTTGGTGTGGTTTCTTATTTTTCATCCTTGCAATGATGCCTTACTGTTTCTGTTGATCACTTGGAATGCATCTGCTTGTGTTTTGGACTGTTTTCCTGCAGGTTCGGGGGTTGTGTGGATGCCCGGTGTTGGCTTGAGCCACTTTTAGCCTGAAAGGCCACTGGTCGTGCATTTTTGTTCACGCACGATCAGGCGCACGACCACTGTTCGTGCGCATTCCCTCATTTTCCACCCGAGCGGTTCGCATGATCACTAGATTTCTTCGCGCATGACCACTGGTCGTGCGCCAATGATCGTGCATTATTTTGGCAGTCTGGACTCTGCTACAGGTTGTTCTCGCACGGGCAGAGGCATTTCTTCGCGCACGACCACTGGTTGTGCGCCACTGCTCATGCGCTATTTTGGCATGCTCTACTTTGCTACAGGTTATTCTCGCACGATCAGTGACATTTCTTCGCGCACGACCACTGGTCCTGCACCACTGATCGTTCGCCCTGTTTATTATGCTCCGTATTTAAATGCAGGTTCGGTGATTTTAGGGCAGACCCGGACATTTTGCCGCCAGCTCCCCCGCGCACTTGCGTCGTTTTTACTCTCCATCCACCCCCCCTTCCATATCCTTCCATTGGGAAGCTTCCTTCGGTGAATCCAAGCTACATCCAAGGTTCCGGAAGACTTCCTGGCCATCCACGACAAGTACATCAAGCTGTTGGGCATTTTCCACTTGGGGAGGAAGACACCGCTGCAAGCTAAAGAAGACGGACAAAGGTCAGAGGTAGTGACAGCCTCGAGACCCCGGAAGCAACCATGGACTAAGCACGGAGACGTCTTGACAACCCTCCATTCTGACCACGATCCACGGCGAGACTTCAATTCTATCGGTTTACTCTACCCTTCTTCCATTTGTGAAATGTACTTCTAAATGCTTGTAATGTACTAGGATCACTATTATTTGTCTATGAATGAAGGTTTTCCTTGTTATTATCTTCCTTGAGTTTGTTATGTTGTGAATGCTCCTCTCCTCCGCTCACATCCACCCTCACACGCACTTGTTAAGCCACTTTAGCAAAAGCTAGAGGTGAAACCCTGAAGAGGTGCGTGCAACCCTCATTTCCGCACTTGAGATCACTCCATCCACCTGCCTACTGTCCATTCGCTCACCGATGCACGGCATCACGACCTACAAATCACCCTGCCAAGCAAAGCGGTTCTTTCGACCCGCATTTTAATTTTATTGTCGTTAAGATAGGAAACCATAATCCAAGCTCTTTATTTTCCTCCACTCGTCGTAGCAATCTTCTCACGACACGATCATTTCACCCACTCTGCATTCCTTGAGAGAACGATACTCGGGGATCATATTCCTAAATTTATTACTTGACAACGACCGGTACACTGCCGTTTGGACCGCATTCTGCTCTCGCTTTTAGCGGTGTAGAATCTGTGTCAAGGTGGAGAAGAGCCGACACTTTCTAGGAGCAAAGCTCAACTCGAGGTAGAGAATATTCGACACCTTCCAGGAGCGAGGCTCAACTGGAGGTGGAGAAGAGTCAACATCTTCCACGAGAGAGGCTCAACTGGAGGTGGATAAGAGTCAACACCTTCCATGAGCGAGGCACAACTGGAGGTGGAGAAGAGTTGACACCTTCTAGGAGCGAGGCTCAACTGGAGGTGGATAAGAGTCAACACCTTCCAGGAGCGAGGCTCAACTGGAAGTGGAGATGAATCGATACCTTCTAGGAGTGAAGCTCAACTAGAGGTGGAGAAGAGTCGACACCTTCTAGGAGCAAAGCTCAACTGGAGGTGGAGAAGAGTCGACACCTTCTAGGAGCGAGGCTCGACTAGTGGTGAAGAAGAGTCGACATCTTTTAGGAGAGAGGCTCAACTGAAGGTTGAGAAGATTCGACACCTTCTAGGAGAAGAATGGCTCAACTGGAGGTGGAGAAGAGTCAACACCTTCCAGGAGCGAGGCTCAACTAGAGGTGGAGAAGAGTCGACACCTTCTCGTCCATTCGCTAGATAAGTTAGCTCAACTGGAGGTGGAGAAGAGTCGACACCTTCTAGGAGCGAGGCTCGGCTGTAGGTGGAGAAGAGTCGACGCCTTTCAGTCCATTCGCTAGACGACTGAGCTCAACCACAGGTGGAGAAGAGTCGACACCTTCCAGGAGCGAGGTTCAACTAGAGGTGGAGAAGAATCAACACAGTCCAAGAGTGAAGCTCAACTGGAGGTGGAGAAGTGTCGACATCTTTCAGGAGAGAGTCTCAACTGGAGGTGGAGGGTAGTTGACACTTTCCAGACCATTCGCTAGATGAGCGAGCTCAATTGAAAGTGGAGAAGAGTCGACACCCTCCAGTAGTGAGGCTCAACTGGAGGTGGAGAAGAATCGACACCTTCCAGGAGAGAAGCTCAACTGGAGATAGAGAAGAGTCGACACCTTCGAGGACCGAGGCTCGACTAGAGTTGGAGAAGAGTCGACACCTTTCAGGCTATTCATTAGACGAGCGAGCTCAACTAGAGGTGGAGAAGAATCGACACCTTCCAGGCCATTCGCTAGACGAGCAAGCTCAACTGGAGTTGGGAAAGAGTTGGCATCTCCCAGGCCATTCGCAAGACGAGCGAGCACAACTAGAGGAGGTGGCAAACATTTTAGGCTCCTAGTGTCGACTAGCTGGCAACTCTCTGCTCAGAGAGTCCACTCAAGGGGCAAGTAGCCAGCTGGCAGGGGAGGAGCCCAGTGCAGAAGCTTGGTCTATGATAAAACTCTGCTCGAGTAATCCACTCGAGGGGGCAAGTAGCCAGCCGACAGGGGAGGAGCCCAGTATACAAGCCTAATCTACGGCAATACTCTGCTCGAGGAGTCCACTCGAGGGGTCATGTTGCCAGCTGGCAGGGGAGGAGCCCCGTGCACAAGCCTAGTCTATGGCGAAACTCTGCTTGAGTAAATCAACTCACTCGAGGGGTTAAGTAGCCGATTTGTAGGAGGGGAGCTCGTGCATGGACTCAGACTACGACAACACTCTGCTCAAGGACTTCAACTCACTCGAGGGGGCAATTAGTCGGTATGCAGGATGGGAGCTCATGCAGGGATGCGGACTATGGTAACACTCTGCTCGAGTATCTCAACTCACTCGATGGGGAAAGTAGCTGGTATGCAGGATGGGAGATCATGCAAGGACTCAGACTATGACAACACTCTGCTTGAGGACATAGAACTCACGTAGAGTACTTCAGAATGTTGTTTCATTCTCTCCCCTTGTAACTAGTACACGGGCAAAGAGAGTCTGCACTCGAGGGGTAGATCGGCTAACATGTAAGGGGGAGCTGATCTCGGCTGGCAATGAAGAGGCTTGGACTTATGATGCCACACTGAACCCAAGATGTCATCTCATTGCTCGACCAGAAGTTCCAAGGTGAGAAGTGAGTAAACACATCCTAAAATGCCCTTGAAGACATCATACTCATTTGAGTGGATGTTCGATCCAACTCTTAAGAATTTTGCAATTTGAAGATCAATACTGATATATGTTGTGAATAATAATAAGAAGAACTAGTATGTTATACATGACCTGATTCATGATGACTTTTCCTCACCAAAGTGAGTTATGAATAATTGTCATTTGAGTTTTCATCGTGAAGTATAAGCTGCTAAATAAAATCATCCCAAGTTAGAGCACCCATTGTGAGTAAGCATTTGCCGAATATAGATTTCTTCTACATCTCGTAGTGATGAGTAGTTGGATGCGTTCTTGCCAGTATGAGTCATTGAGGAGCTCACGAGTAGGAACTCATGGAACTAAATTGAACACCAAATGTTGAAGCGATGACCTCGCGAGTTGAACTCGCGGAATATAGAGGAGAACACTTTAATTGCTGAAGTGATGACCTCGCGAGCTAAACTCGCGGAATTAAGTAGAATACCATATTTGTTAAAGTGTAGACCTCATGAGTACGGACTTGTAGAATATAGAGGAGAACACCTTAATTGCTGAAGTGAAGACCTCGCAAGTTGGATTCACAGACATGAGGAGAATCCTCCGCGAGTATGGCCTCGCGGAATATACACTCTACCATGACCCTATCATATGGATCCCTCTATGACGGTTGCCATCATGGTCTAAACGTCCAAGCCAACACTTTGACGACATGAACCCCTACGCAAAGTTTGCGGGTTCCAGGGGTAGCGCCCAGGAAATTTTTTATTTTCTACACTTCCAACTCGCCCGGATTTGAGCTCGCCTGACCTTGAAATCACTCCTCCCCGAGCTTGATTTCTTCTCGCCTGGCTTTAAGCTTCCTTTGAGGAGGTCACCTACACATGGTCTCCTCGCACCTTGCAAGTAGAACATATGCAGGCAGAGCACCTGTGAGCGGAATATCTGTGAGTAGAACACCTGCGTGCAGAATACATGCGAGCAGAATATCTGTGAGTTGAATATCTATGAGTAGAATGCCTGCGGGCAGAATATCTGCAAGTAGAACACCTGTGGGCAGAATACCTGTGAGCAGAATATCTGCGAGTTGAATATCTGCAAGTTGAACACTTACGGGAAGAATATCTACGAGTAGAACACCTGCGGGCAGAATACCTACGAGCAGAATATCTGCGAGTTGATTGAGCTCGCCTGAGTTGGAACTCGCCTCAGTTTGAACTCGCCTAGTTAGATCTCTCCTGAACTGGGACTCGCCTCAATTAGAACTCGCCTCGCACTCTTGTCATCATGGTTCAGCGTGAGGTCTTGCACTAAAGTTTCTTTCTCTGGTCATGGTCCAGCTCTCCGCACCAAAATTGTTAAAACCCGGATACTGGTTCAACTATTGTTGGGAAAACACCCTTTAATTTATCTTACAAATTATCTTAAAGTGATTTCATAATTTAGGATGTATTACCCATGTTGTATAGTGTGGGTAATTTGGTAATTAGATGTCCTAGGATATCACACTCACACTAGAGTGTCAAGACCTATCCAAAACAAGCACATATTTCAGTTGAGTTAATCTTGCGTCGAATATAAGTCAACACAACTTCAACTGAAAGTCGAAGCACCTTTGAATACAAGTAGAAGTAACTCAGACTGAATTCTAAGTATAAGTGAAGTCGACGTAACGTCGAAATGTTCTCAACGCAGAAGATAGTGCCTGCCAAAGCAATATCAGAAGTCGACGCAACTTCGACTTGATTTCAACGCAGAAGATGTAGTTCAAATTCCCAGTCTTCAACTCTACGGATACGCCGATAACTATTCGATGCAATGTTGACATCTGAGTTCAGTCATAGCTAAGAAGTATTTTGAAGCTGCTTCTATAATAACTTAAAGTTGCGTCGATTAGAAGTAAGATAAATTCGACGCTAAGTCAAATACAGCCAAAAATAGACTGTTTTCTGCTTGCTGAAGCTCTCTCTCAGAAAGAACAAAGAAGAACATCTTTGTACAGGAATACAAAAAGCCTCTGCTTCTTCTTCTTCTACATCTACAACAGAAAGCCATCAAGAGTACAGAGAGATTTTCGGAATCACAAGCTCACAACCCTTGAATTCATTTCTATCTAAAGCAAGGGTTCATTCAAAACAGATCCTGTAGAACACCAACAGAAGAAATAATTCAACATCTTCTTCCTTTCCTTATCTTTTTCAATTATTCTATAACTGTATAAAGAGTTCTTAGAATCCCTCTCCAAAGGATTCAGTGGTTTTAAGAGTCTCCTTATCAAAAGACTCAGTGGTTCTAAGAGTCTGTTGATATTTCCAAGGTGATCTCAAAGCAATCAAGCAGTTAGTCTCACTACCAACGCAATATGAGCCTATAGGGTCGCACATAAGAGTGTTTGGAGAAGTTGGAGGAAGGATTGTGTTGGCCTTACTCATATTGGATATGAGTGAAGGATCAATCCTATGAATCATTAGAGTTAGGTCGAGTCGACTAAATTGAAAGACTTTATTTAAGGGTAGCTAATCACCTAGAGGGGGGGTGAATAGGTTATTTTAAAATCTATTTGCAATTCTTAATTAAATCCTACATGAATGTGAATAAAGATCAGAGCTTTCAAGAAACAAACACAAACACACAGAATTTTATAGTGGTTCCCCTATCTTGGGTAATCCACTTTCCCCCTTCTCCCCTCTAGTAGTGTGCTAGATAAGGTTTATATCTCCTCCAGATCTCAGACCATCAAAAAGGTCTTACGGCTCAGATCTCAACAGATCTAACAGTCTCAGATCTCAACAGATCTTACAGTCTCAGATCTCAACAGATCCTACACTCTCAGATCTCAACAGATCCTACAATCTCAGATCTCAACAGATCCTACCTCAGCCTTTATAACAATAGTCTTACATTCAGATTCACGCCTGAATCTTACAACTCAGATCAGACCCGATCCTACACCTCAGATCCTTGAAAGATCCTACACTCTGATCTGACAACTTAGATCCTACAGAAATTGAAAGAAGTAGAAATAACACTTAGACTCAGATTCTTCAATGTATTGAGTCTTCTTGATCTATCTAAAAGATCAGATAATAATCTTCAGCAGAACAGCAACAGTGAAATGATCTTCTTGAATTGCACAGGCTGTGATGACTGTTCTTCTTTAGGAAGACAGATTCTTCCTCCTTAACCTTCTCTCTTCAGAAAATAAACTCAGCACCAAATTGCTAAAGAAATTTCTTGTAGTACGATTCTGAAAGATGAGATGGCTTCTTCAGATTCTTCCTCAGATTTTCTCTCGAACGACGGAGAAGATAATGGCCTTCAATAGGAATGTTCAACATCTAAATCATAGGTCTTGCCTTCTATTTATAACCCGCCATCCGTGACATCTGAGACGTTCCTCCACATCAGCATGACGCAAGATCTTCAACAGTCTTAATTGGATTCATAATAAGAGAGGAGTTTAGACATGGTCATCATCTCGACATGGCTCAGCTTGTTGTAGATGTACTGTTACTCATTTCTAAACTCAACGCTTTTCAGGAAAAAGGCGTTGAGCACTGTGTATCTCTGTCGACGCTTTTTCTATAAGGTGTCGAGCGATGTGTAGATGCTCGACACTTTCTACTTAGACTGAATCTCTCAACACCTCCTTCTTAGGCGTCGAGCAATCTTTAGTCATTTAATGCTTTTTATCTGTAGGAGTCAAGCAATGTATAGGGGCTCGACGCTTCTTAACTGTGCCTTCACATCTAGATTCTTTTTGTTGGCGTTGAGCTAACTGACATTAGTCGACACTTCTTATTCCATGGCGTCGAGCGATATTCCTTGGCTCGACGCTTCTTGACTTGGTCTCAGATCTTCAGCAGCGACCTTGTCTTGTTGAGACAGCAGACATAGGTCGACGCTTCTGGGTCACAGGCGTCGAGCGATGTGTAGTGTCTCGACGCTTGTGAACTTAGATGAATTTCTTGAGCACCTAGCTTGACCTGATCTCTTGCACATTGATTCTAGAAAGTATATCAAATACATTATGAGGTATATCTTGACTTAGGAATGGACTTCTCAAAATCTAGGACATTGTGGGCAATGGTCCCAACAATCTCCCCCTATTTGAAGAAGTCATAACCTTAGTAAATGATATACCCCTTTTTACAAGGATAACCAATATTTTCTACATAGACAATCATAATATGATGAGTATAATACTTTATAAAAGCAGATTACCACAACATTCTAACAGAAGAAATTATCTCAGACATGATTTATGATATGAGCACAAAATCACAAATTACATGCTCTACATCACAAGCAATTCAGAATAAATCATGTAAATATAAGGAAAGAATCACATCACAGGCATATATATATATGATGATAATAAAAGATAGTTTGCTCTGGGAGCTCATCAAGATTATCCAAAATTATATCAAATACATTCTCTGAGAACTTTTAAGAAATATTCAAATCCTAAAGTTGTTCAAGTTCCTTGATATCTATTCCTATTTTGGCTCTCTTGGATAGGGCTTCAGCAACTTCTTTCCTTCTCTTGAAGTAGCCAAATGGCTTTGGGAAATATCTGATTGGCTCCTTATCACTTGCCTGAACTTTCCCAGCCAATTTGTCGGCTTTGAACTTTATCTTCAGCTCCTCCTGATCCCTGCGCTTCAACCACTCAACTTCAGAATACCATTTCCCCCTTTCTCTTGTATTACCTTTCACAGCTTCCCATGCTGCCAAAATCATTTACCTTGATGAGGGAGACCAATGTTCATAATCATCTCTTGATTCAACTTCTTCTCTGAATTTCCTTTTGCTAGATTCTACTTGCTCATAAGAGATGTTCTTTTTCTTGTGCTTGTCTTCAGGACTGTACATCTTTGCAATTTGCTTTTGAATTTGTGTAGGAGATGCAGGCTTAGATTCAGATACTTGATCATCATAGTAGATGGGAGGATGGCCTAAAGTTTCTCTTATGGAATTAGAGGTCCAAATAGCATGCTCAGAGCTGGCTTTAATCATTGACCTCTCCCCCTTTGTGACTTCTTCAACTATATGATATCTTAGAACATTCTTCTGAAATCTAATCTGACCCTCCAGATGATTTACTCCTCCTTCAATAGTTTTCTTAACTTTAAGAAGATGATCATCAATGGTATCTGTATTCATTTTTACTTGATCTTTTAGGGTAGAGGAGCTCACATCAACCTTGGCTAGCATATCAGCATCATGTTTTTGCAACCTTGCTTCTATTTTGGCAGTGCCTGTTAGAATTTGAGCAACTTGTTCTTTGTATAATACCTACATATTGTTGCTCAAGATTCCTTGATTCTTTTGAACATCATCTGCAGTCTTTGCAATATCTGTTTGTGTTGCTTTAATACCCTTTGAAGTCTCTTTGATTTAATCTAGCTGTTCACATGAATAATCCACAGAAGCACCAGCTCTTTTGAAAAATTTTACCATTTCCTCTCTCCGTGCATTCATCTGATGATTGACTTCAAATCTTACCAATTTAAATTGAAAATTTACATCATTTTTCAATTTTGTATTATTTTCTTCAATATACTGCTACAGTAATCTTCTTTGATTATTGAGCAACTCCTCCAGCTGAGTTAGTATTGGACTTAGATCCACATTGATTTCTCTTGTTATTCCAGCACTTCTACTACTTTCCTCTCTGATGAAAGAGTCATCTCTCTGGCTCATATGTGAGCTAGAGGATTCTATCTTGATCACCTTCTCAGCCTCTTTCCTTGTGGTTTTAGTTCCTCCTTCCACATCCATAGCATCAACAGCAGGATTCTCTTGAGCAGGGACCTCAGGCTGATACTCCCCCTCAAATGCTGCATTGTACTAGTCAGTATTCCCTTGATCAGGGATCTCTTGCTGATGCTCCCCCTCAAATGGTGCATTTTCTGGATCAAGATTCTCAGGGGCAAGGATCTCATGCTGAGACTCCCCCTCAACATCTGCATTGTTAAAATCAATATTGTTTTGAACAGGGATCTAATTCTGAGCCTCCCCCTCATTTTGAAACTTCCCCTCATCTCTAGCAGGGGATCCAGGTTGACCTCCTCTCTCTTCTTCTTCTTTCTCTTTCCCATCTTTTTCTTTGTTGTTCTTGTCAACCCCTTCCAGTATTGGATCAGTATCTGTTTGTGTGTCAGGAATACTGTCCCTAGATTTGTTCCCTTCTTCTTCTTCAGATGTTGTGAGTTTAGGGTCATGGATTGGAGAGGAATTCGATTTCCTTTTGGATGATGATGAGCTTGGAGAGCTGGTAGAGACCTTCTTCTTCTTTTTCTTCTGAACTTTCTTCTGCTTGGGAGAAGATTTTGTTGGTGGATGACTTGACAAGATCCTTTCCCATCTTTCTAGCATTCTGATGTCCATTTTCTTCATGTGATTTATTTTTGACACAAGTTTGTTGTTTACAGAATCTGGAATTACTTTTACCAGGTACAAAGACAGTATCCTACCCATGTTGGGTGCTTGGATACATTCGATCACTCTGTCAAACACCACCCTTCCCCAATCAGTTCTCAATGTATGAATAATTCTGGTCAGTAGAACAAACATTTTCCTGGAGATTTTATCATGGGACCCTGTCTTGCATAATAGTCCCTTTCCTATTACATTTGTCAGCAGCTTTCCTCTTGAGTTCATCCCTTTCCTCAGTATACTCCCAGAAATTTCGTGTGATGTTTCAATTGCACACCATACTTGGGCTAATTTTATTTGCTCAGAACTCACCTCTTCTTCTTCTTCATTACTTTTGAGTCTTGGCAGTTCTAATGCCTTAGCGAGTCTTGTAGGAGAAATTTCAATCTTCTTACCATTTACAGTAGTTTTAAGCTTCGAGCTAGCGGTGTTTATTACAGCATTGGAGAAAAGTTCTAAAACATCTCGTTTCCAGATTAGAGACGATTCAGATAGAACGAATTCCAACCCTGATTTGTAAATTAGCTCGATGGTTGTCTTAATTTCCTCTGGTGCTGCTTGGAATCCATTGTGAACGAGCTTGCCTCCTTCGTAAAGGTAATCACTGCTCTTGGGAGGCATTGTTGATGTTGATTTTTGATCGTAAGTGTTGATGGAGAGATTTACTAGGGCATATAATTTTGAACTGAGAATTCTAGGGCATAAGTACTAACGAAGTGTCTTCCCTATTTATAGAATTTCTAGTTCAAGAAGATGAATGGCCGCGCGCCAGACTTGTTTAACAAAAATGATCAAATGGTTCAGATTTACCCTGTCGAGACGGCCTAGCTCTTTTCGCACAAGCGTTGAGATTGCTTGACGTAAGTTATCCTCTCTCGACGCCATTTATCTTCGTTCGATGCCAGGTATCTTCTCTCGACGCCAGATATCTTTGCTCGACGCCAGGTATAACTCCACTCACCCTTTTGGACTTAATTATTATTTTTCATTTATTTATTTCATTTTCTGTATTTATTTGAGAATTGTCAGTTATTCTAGCTTTATTTTATTTTGTTTCAAGACAACTTCATTCCATTTTAAGCATTCCTAATTCAATTTTGAAGTTATTGAATTTTGTTTCATCCAGGGGTTTAGTGAATATATCAGCCACTTGTTTGTCTATGGGGATATATTCAATTGTGATGTCTCCATTTTCTACATGTTCTCTTATGAAGTGATATCTAATTTCTATGTGCTTTGTTCTGCTATGTGATACAGGGTTATTAGCTATAGCAATAGCACGAGTTGAATCACAATATAAAGGAATTTTACTTAGCTGGATTTTATAGTCTTGGAGTTGGTGTTGAATCCATAGTAGCTGAGCACAGTAGTTTCCAGCTGAGATGTACTCAGATTCTGCTGTAGAGATAGCTACACTGGTCTACTTCCTGCTACTCTAAGATATTAGCCTTTTGCCAAGGAATTGATAGGTGTCTGATGTACTTTTTCTGTCCTCCTTGCATCCTGCAAAGTCAGCATCTGAAAAACCAGTCAGTTCAAAGTCATTGCTTCTAGGATACCAAAGGCCAAGATTAAGAGTACCCTTCAGATATCTCAGGATTCTTTTGACAGCAGTGTAGTGAGATTCTTTAGGGTTCACTTGGTACCTAGCACACACACATGTTGAGAACACAATGTCTGGCCTGCTAGCAGTTAGGTAGAGCAATGAGCCAATGATGCCTCTGTACAAGGTTTCATCAATAGGTTTCCCTTTTTCATCCTTGTCCAGTGACATGTTGGCTGCCATAAGGGTTTTCATGACAGTGGAATTTTCCATTCCAAACTTCTTGATGATCTCTTTGGTGTACTTAGTATGAGAAATGAAGATTCCTTCCTCAGACTGTTTCACTTGAAGTCCCAAGAAGTATTTGAGCTCACCCATGCTGCTCATTTCAAATTTCCCTTGCATAAGGCTTGCAAACCTTTTGCAAAGGTTATTATCAGTTGAGCCAAAAATTATGTCATCTACATATATTTGTACTAGAAGAATATGACCTTTAACTACCCTAAGAAACAATGTCTTGTCTATCTTTCCCCTTGAGAATTTATTCTCAATGAGAAATCTAGATAATGTCTCATACCAGGCCCTATGTTCCTGTTTTAGACCATACAAAGCTTTTAATAAAAGATAGACAAAGTTTGGATGAGTAGAGTCAATAAAACCTGGGGGTTGTTCTACATATACTTCCTCCAATATTGTTCCATTAAGGAATGCTGACTTCACATCCATTTGATATACTATGAATCCAATATGTGCTGCAAATGCCAGGAATAGCCTGATTGCCTCCAATCTTGCCACAGGCGCAACCACTTGATTAAAATCTATGCCTTCCTCCTGTCTATATCCTTGGGCAACCAACCTTGCTTTGTTTTTGATAATCACACCATTTTCATCCAGCTTATTCCTAAATACACATTTGGTCCCTATGACTTTGTGTTTATTTGGTCTTGGAACCAATATCCAAACCTTGCATCTTTCGAATTGATTTAGCTCTTCTTGCATAGCCAATATCCATGAAGGGTCCTTATTGGCTTCATCAAATTTCTTAGGTTCTATTTTGGATAGGAAGTTATGATGCAATGCCTCATGTATTGAGTTCCCTCTTCTGGTTTGCACACCTTCATTTGGATTTCCTATAATCTGTTCTTTGGGGTGATCCTTCAGGTGTTTGGTTGCATTCCTCCACCTCTCATTCTCCCTTTGTGATTTTGGTGCATCTGTTTGAATTGGTTGTTCTAGAGGTTCTGGATGTTGTGGTTCTTCAACAACAATTGGTTCTTCATGATTGTCTTCTTCTTGAGACTCATCCTCTCTAGTCACAATCACAGTCCCATTAGTTTCTTCATTGCTTTCAATGTGCTGTTCATTGATACTCATCTCCTTCAATTTCTGTGTAGAACCTGCATTACTAGAGAGACTTCCCAGATCCTTATAAATAAGGTTGGTTTCATCAAATACAACATGTATAGATTCTTCTATCTTATTTGAGCTTTTTTTGAAGATTCTATAAGCTCTACTTTGAGAGTTATAGCCAACAAAGATTCCCTCATGAGCTTTTTCAGCAAACTTAGTGAGATGGTGTTTTCCATTATTTAATATAAAGCACTTACTTCCAAATATTTTGAAGTAGGCTAAAGTGGGTTTTCTATCTTTCATTAACTCATAAGGGGTCTTATTCAGTCTTTTGTTGATAAGTGCCCTATTCTGCACATGGCATGCTGTATTTACAGCTTCAGCCCAGAAATACTCAGGAAGAGAGGAATCACTCAGCATACTCTTACTGGCTTCAATGAGAGTTCTATTTCTTCTCTCAGCAACCCCATTTTGTTGGGGAGTTCTAGGAGCTGAGAACTCTTATGAGATGGCATGATTTTCACAAAATTTGGTCATTGTACCTGACTGAAATTCAGTCCCGTGGTTACTTCTAATTTTGACTACTGTATTTCCTATTTCATTTTCGATTTGCCTAACAAAGCTATTGAATACTTCTAGAGTGTCTGACTTGTGTCTTAGGAAGAATACCCATGTGAATCTAGAATAATCATCAACAATTACAAGGGTGTAAGTCTTTCCTCCTAGGCTATGAATTGGCATTGGTCCAAATAGGTCCATGTGAAGTAGGTATAGACATCTAATGGAATCCTTCGCACCAATTGGTTTGAAGGATGACTTGGTTTGCTTACCCATTTGACAAGCATGGCAGGGACCCTCCTGCATACACTTCCACTTAGGCCCAGTTCTCACTAGGTCTCCTGAAATGAGCTTTTTTATAGTCTTATAGTTTATATGAGCTAACCTTTTGTGCCATTGTACACTACTAGAGATTTTATTCTCAGCTACTAAGCATATTGGATTTTCTTGTTCAGAACATATAAAATTTAAGCAGTAAATGTTGTCACTCCTAGTGCCTGAGAGAATTATCTCATTCTTTTTCATAATTAGGCACTCATCCTTGTGGAATGAAATGTCATACCCAAGATCACATAATTGACTTATGTTGATGAGGTTGTGTTGCAATCCATCAACATAAGCAACTTTGGTGATGGTGACAATTCCATTTGTGATTTTACCATAACCTTTAGTCTTACCTCTGTCAGATCCTCCAAATACAACCTTTGGTCCATTCTTCACAGAGGTATAGTCATTCAGTAGACTTCTTGTTCCAGTCATGTGCATGGAACACCCACTGTCCAAATACCAGATAGGAATTTGATTGGTCTTTGGACAAGCCTGCAATAAGAAAATTACTTTTTCTTAGGAACCCACACAGAGTTGGGTCCTAGAACCTTGTTAGTATTAGCTGGTATCTTTACTTGTTGTTTGATCCTTTGTGCTGTGTATGTTGCCACTGGTCTGAGTACTGGTTTCCCAGAATTAATTCTTGGAACAGTTGGGTTGAACCAGTAGTCAAGAGCAAAATGGCCAACCTTTCCACAGCACCAACATTCATATTTGTTATATCTCCTTAGAGGTCTTCTCACCTCTTTGGGTTGACTCACATTTTGTTCAATTGCCTTATTCAATGGATTTTTGTAAAGTGTTTTAATGAAGTTTGCTGATTGAGTTTTCTTGACAGCAGTAGTTTTCACTACTGGTCTCAGTTCCTCTCCTTTGAATTTGGTGTTTGCTCCAAATACAAAGGAGTCATGATGAGTTAATCCTTTTTCTTTGTATAGAGATTTGGCATCACTAATGCTTGGTTGAATTGAGTGAGCTTTGCTAGTGGAACACTCACCCTTCCAATGCTCATGCACACCTTCTAGATCATGCTCATTTGTGATAAGCATGACTTTGTTGAATATTATAGGTTGCATGGGTGCCTTGTCATTATTTTTAGATTTATTTTCTGCCTTCCCATTGTATCCTATGCCACATCTGTGTTGTGCAGAGAATGTGTCTATTATGGGAAGGATAGTTTGTGGTTTTGAGAATTTTGCCACAAGCTTCCTTTCAGCTAGGAGTTTTGCTTCAAGTTCTTTTATTAATTTCTCCTTAGTGCATAAAGTCTGAATGTGAATGATAGACATAACTTTCAATTTGCTAAGCTCCTTGCTTACCTGATTCAGCCTCTCAGCTGCCTCAGAGTATTGGGAGTTAGTCTTCTTTAGTTCAGATATTTCTTTATGTAGCTTTTTGTTATGTCTTTTGCTCTTTTTGAGGGCTTTAAGAAGTGACTCATATTTCTCAACAATTTCATCTTCATGAAAGTTAGATTTTGAGTCACTCTCATCAGAAGAAAGTGAATTTGCCTCACGTTTAGAAATAGTTTCATGTTCAGATTCATAATCAGATAACGGAGTTCTATCAAGTACCTTTACATTGGAGATTGTCTCCTGATCCTCTTCATCACTGAGGGCCATGAGTCCTATGTTTTCTTCTTCATCCTCCTCACTATCAGACTTTGATAGTGGGGCTCTTATCATAGATCCCTGGTTCAGAATGTCTTCACTTTCATGGACAGCCATCAGTGCTATGAGTGCCTCTTCACCGTCTGAATCAGATGATTGAGACTCACTGTCACTGAGAGTGACTTTGCCTTTCTTGGCTATTAGGCTCCTCTCATGTTTCTTGTCAGACTTGTGCCTCTACATGCCTTATTGGGTGCTTGGGGTCATGTAACTCGCCGGGAAAACATTGTCATGCTCCTCCTCGATTCCAAGACGATCTCCCTCCTCTGCCTCCTCTGAGCTCAAAAACTCCAATCGATTGAGGGGTTCTACTCCTTGGGAGGTCCTGAAGGTGGTAGTGAGCTCGATTAGGGGTGGCTTAATTCAAAGCTGCCATTAAAGCCACCTCTTGGCCGTCCAATAGGCTCCAAATTGAGCTCCACCTGGCACCTGGCCGGCTTGGGAATTACTGGGAATTACTCCCTGAGTTCAGAGAGGGGCTTGGGAAGGGAAATTGAGGGTCATTTGGCACTCATGCCCAAAATCCCTCATTTTTGTCTCTTTGATTTGGGGCTAATCCCAAATTATCCCTAATCACTTCTCTAACCTCCCAATTTTAGGTACCACCTAAGATTAGGCATTATGGACTTGCTCTTGGGCCCATGCATTTGGGCTAACCCATGTTGGATTGGGCTTTGAGCTCAATTGACCTAAATTGACCAAATTGGGGCTTTTGAGTTTGGGATTGACCCAAGCTCACCCCAACTAATGTGTCTGACCTACATTGGTGCCTTAGACCCTATGGACCTATTCCAAGGGGAATTAAGTCATGGTGGGGTCATATGGGGCTTATTTGCACATAATTGCTTATAGGTCAATTTGGGCATTTTGGTGATTTTGCCATAATCCTCCAAAATTGAATGTACACCTTGGTTCATTTAGGTCTCATATACTCCCCTTAGGGTTTAGGAAGGGTTTTGCTACTTCAATTTGGCCAATTGAGGGCCAATTGAACCATATAGGTCAAAATTATAATTTGGGGTAATTTGGTAATTTATGCCTAATTTCCCAAAATTGGTTTGTCCCAAGGGTCCAATGTGGATCCATTAGACTCCCTTAGTGATCTTGGAGTGTTAGGGGTGATCAATTTGGCCACTTATGACCAATTGAATGTCAAATTGGCGGAATTAGTTCATTTTGGTCAAATTGGGGCTTTTTGGTAATTGACCAATTTCCCCAAAAACTGGTCCACCCCAATGGTTCAATGTTGCCCCACTAGTCTCTCCTAATGTCTATAGAGGGTTTGGTGTGACAAATTTGGTCGCATTGGGCCAATTGAAGGTCAATTGAGAGGATTGGTTCATTTAGGTCAAATTGGGGCTTTTGGGGTAATTGACCTAATTTCCCAAAATTGACTAATTCCAATAGGTCCATTTTGTCTCATTAGTCTACCCTAGTGTTTAGGAAGTGTGTGGGGTGGTCAATTTCATTTTGAAGTTTAGATATCAAGCCTTAAGCCTTGGAGTCAAGTTTGGCTATTTGCACATCAAAGTGATCTTCACCTATTCACCTTGGTTCTTAGAGCCATTTTGGTCTCTTTGAGCAAAGTCATGCCTTGTCATGACAAAATGCATCTTAGGGGTCTAGTTGTTCTGGGGATGTTACAAATCCCAATAAACGAAGAAACAATATATATATATATATCATAAGTAAATATATCATTCTTTATGCTCTTACTGTGTTTTCATTTTCCATCGTTGGATCTTTCACATGTTTTATCTGATATTTTTTAATATAAAAAAATAAAAACAAACTTCCCGTGATACGAGAGAGTGAGAGAGAGAGAGAAAGAGAGGAGAGGGGGGAGAGAGAGGAAAAGAGGGGAAAAAATATTTTTTTAAGCATATATGTACTTTCTTTTTACAAAATAATATTGTAATGTTGATGTATATTTTTTTACGGTCATTTCGAGTACTCATATGTATATGTTGCGGGCGCAGCCCGCAGACGCATTGAGCACGAGCAAAGCCCGTGCTGAGGCGGGCAAAACCCGCCTGGATGCAACCGTAGGCCGTCCGACAACATCGCGTCGGGGGTTGGTGAAGCCCGTCGTCGCTGACCGGGCACTATCGCACTTGGCCGTAGGGGCGGAGCCCCGTGTCGGGCACTCGTATGTATATATATGTGTGTGTTTGTGTGTTTGTGTGTGTGTGTGTGTGTGTGTGTGTGTGTGTGTGTGTGTGTGTGTGTGTGTCTGTGTGTGTCTGTGTGTGTCTGTGTGTGTCTGTGTGTGTGTGCGTGCGTGTGCACGCGCGCACGTGTTTAATAGTACATTATAAATAAAATTTCCATTCATAAATATTATATATAGTTTAATTAGAGTGATATGCATTCATACTATATTGTAGCATGTATCATATCTAGTTTGCAGTTGATAAATATTTAAAATAAAAATTGGAGAAAAAATGATTTATCCCCTCCCCACCTCCCTCTTACTTTCTTTTTCAAGTTTGATCTTCACTGAAAATGAATTTCTAGGGCTCTGTTTGACGGATTGGGATCTCTTCACTTTATATAAATGTGCATAATTTTTTAATTAAAGAAAAAATATAAAATGATGAGATTAGTGAATTCATCGGATCAACCATGAATAATCCAAACCGTGAAATAGATACTATTCATTTCGACTCAAATGGAGAGAATCCTGATATCTGTTTGACACGACTATGGCAATCATGAACATGATGGACATGAGCCATCCGCGAACGTCCCGACCTCACCTAAGGAACTTCATCCACTTTTATGTTCAAAATTAAGTTTCTTTTTTTGGTGGTTGTCATGTCAAACATACATTCTATGACGATGACATTTTTTGTCAAACTCACGGAAGCAATAACGCCACACCAAAAGTAGCCTAAATGCTTTTTTTTCTCAATTTCATTTTAACTTTATTAATAATACAATATCCAATTGGCAAATCAAAATCAATATTGAAGGAATGCAATATCCTTGTAGGTTTGTAGAATTATAGGTTGCACCCCTCGTATCTTTTGAAATTACAAAAACATCTCATGTAACATTTTATAACATGCATGCACAAAAATACCCCCCCGAAGGAAAGTGTAATTTCAAAAAATAGCGGGGGTGCAACATGCAATTACGCTAACTTGCAGGTGAGGTTTGGGTTCGGGTAATTAATAGTTTAAAATTATAACATTTGATAACACTAACATGAATTTATAGCACCTGAACTCCAGCCATTAGGTAGGAAAATTGAGAGAAACTAAAATAATATAACCAGAAAAACATTTTTTCTAGCTGTCATCTGGGAATTTAAGATAAAAGATGCTGATCGAAAAAATAGAAAATTACACGAATATAGACGGAGTGAGGGAGGCGGCGGAACCATTTCTCCGAGTGATTAATATGGGCTTCTACGAAGACTGCTGCAGACCAGATTGTGTGGCCTGAGCAACAGTAGGTTTCTTTTTCTTCTTGCTTCTATGCTTTTTGATGATCCTGACCCGCTCTGTGCTGCGCTTTTCCCATTCCTTCTTGTATTTCTTGTAGATCAGCATTGCTGCCCGAGCATCTTCAACCTGAAAATATGGACGAGTTACTGAAGTTATTAATCCAAATGGAACACAAATAAGAATATAAATACAAAGACATAATTTATATGCGCAGAGCGGCGACAATAGTATGAAGAAGCATGCCGAAGAGAAATAGAACCGAAAGCACAATAATAAGTTGTTAACTTCTCTTATTGGGGAGCGAGAGTTTTAATTAATATAGTTTTACCGTTTCAAGTCTATTTACTCTGTATTTATGTCTTTAGGCTCCTCTTACTCTAGTATATGAGTAAAGAGCCTATTTCTTAATTAATACTTTTCCATTATTCCCCTTTTAACTTGGTATCAGAGCGAGAACCCTAATCTCACGCCGCCGCATCCTCTCCTTCGACCTCTCGTCACCACTCCCTCGCTGCTATGTCTCGTCGATTCCTCTCATTTGCCGGTTTGAGGTCCTCTCGATGTTGATCCAGGCGGCCCCTCACGTCGGCGGTTGCACGCTGAAGGAGACGTCCGCCCCTCCTTGTGACGTTGTTGTCTCGCTGTCGACGCTCCTTCCTTCCTATTGCCTTGCATGGGAGTGTTCTGGTATCGTCTTCGTCGTTCGTCTTCGCCAGCTTCCTCGACGCAGCTCTCTTATTCTTCATCGCCTTCTTCGACGATCCGTCTGTGCTTCTCTGTCTCCAGCGAGCTCGCCGATTTTTTCCAGAAATAGATGCCACTCTCATCATTTCGTCGCTTCTTCTCACCGTAATCGACGACAGCTCGCCAGATATCTTCTCGTCGATATCTTCTCGTCACTCTCCAGATATCTTCTCGCCGATACTGATCGACGACAACTCTCGCCGATACAGATGAGTGCCAGACGACCTCTTCTCACTGGTATCTTCTCGCCGATACTGATCGACGACAGCTCTCTCTGATACAGATGAGTGCAAGAAGCCTCTTCTCGCCGATTCCGATCGCCGGCTGCCTCCATATTCCAGCTTCTAGATTCCGATCGCCGACTTCTTCAAGCTCCAGTTGTCTCTTGATATTGCCACCATGGTTGATTCTTCTGCCTCATCGCCAAGTGTTGTGACACCCCAGATGAGTGACCTTCAGCGCACTCATAGCCACATTGGCTCTTTGAAGATCATCATTGTGCCACTGGATGGGACGAACTACCATGAATGGTCCTGTGCAGCCCAACATGTTATTCACAGTCATCGGATGTTCGGATATATAGATGGGACGATCGTGAAACCTCCTATGGATGATCCCACTTGGAAGCGTTGGGATTCTGACAATTATCTTGTTGTATCGTGACTCTGCCCATGAGATCTGGAGTCAGGCACGCGAAACATACTCTCAGATCATAAATTCTACCCAGATTTATGAGCTTACACGTCGTATTCTGGAGTTGTGTCAGGGATCCATGACGGTGTCCACTTCTCTGAGTTTGAGCGTCTCTTTGAGGAATTGGATTACTTTGAACAGTTTACCCCCGCATGTACTGTCGATACAGTTCTGTTGCAGAAAAAGGACGAACGATTTCGTCTACATGTTTTCTGATGGGTTTGAACATGAAATTAGATATGGTTCAGACTAATATTCTTCATTGTTCCCCTCTCCCATCTCTTCGGGAGGCATTCAACATGGTTCTAGGCGATGAAGACCGCCGTAGGTCCCTCAGCAAGATTGGTCCTCCTGATCGCTCTGCCTTTACTAGTGTTGGTCGAGGCAGCACTAACCCCACCCACACTGTATCTACTTGTGATTATTGTGGCCGCAGGGGCCACACTTGCGATGTCTGCTTCAAACTCCATCCTCACCTTGCTCCACCTGTGGTCGTGGACCAAGACGGGGGGGCGACAGAGTGGTTCCAAATCTCATGATGCTGCCTACTCCACAGAAATCTATGACGACTGTCAGCCCCCAGGACATTTTACCGCGCATGAATTGGATGCTCTCCGTTGTCTTCTTCACTCCCAGTCGGACGTGACCTCTAATACTTCTACTTCCTTTGCTACTGCAGTTATGCCCAGTGCCAATGCTGCCACGACTCCTCCGTCTTAGTGGATCATTGACTCGGGCACCACCGATCACATGACAGGATCCTCCTCAGGTTTTGTCTCCTACACCCTCTTGTATGGTAAGGACAAGATTGTCTCGGTAAAAGGCACCCTATCCCCCATTGCGGGCAAGGGCCACATTTCCTTTTCTACTTCTATTTTCCTTTCTTTTGTCCTGCATGTTCCCTCTTTTTCCCGCAGTTTACTTTCAATTAGCAATATCACTCGATCTCTTAACTGCTTTGTAACCTTCTTTTCTGATTCTTGTGTTTTTCAAGAACTGGGTACGAAGAGGATCATTGGCAGTGGTAGGAACCGCGGTGTCCTGTACTACCTGGATTTTAAGACGTCGTTTCATGCTCTTTCTTCCTCTGTTGTTACTGCTGTTGATGCTTGACGCTGGCATTTGCGCCTTGGGCATCCCTCTCCTGTCTATCTTAAAAAAATATTTTCTGCTTTGTTACCTTTTATTAAAACGTTAGCTTGTGATGTTTGTGAAATGTCTAAACATGTTCGACATTCATCGTCGCATTTCTCTATTCCTAATAGCAACCCTTTCGCTGTTATGCATTCTGATATTTGGAGTCCTTCCCCTGATATATCTTTATCTGATTTTCGTTGGTTTGTTACTTTTATTGAATGTTTTCCCGCACTACTTGGGTTTATCTTTTAAAGAAGAAAAACGAAGTGTTTCCGTGTTTTCAAACCTTTCATAAAATGGTGCAACATAGTTCAATGTAAATATTTGTGTTCTCCGTAGTGATAATGGGGTGGAGTATAGTAAACGTGGAGCATTTGACTCTTATCTTACAAGCCATGGTATTGTTCATCAAACCACTTGTGTTTACACCTCTACCCAAAATGGTATTGTTGAACAAAAATATCGGCATCTCCTTGATGTTGCCCAGTGCCTTCTCACCACCATGCACCTTCTGAAATCCTATTGGGGTGATGTTATTCTAACTGCTCCTCATCTTATCAATCGTATGCCTTCACGGGTCCTGAATTATGTTACTCCTCTAGCCCGACTCTCCACTACATCTGTTGTTCATACTTCTCATCTTCCGCCCCGTGTTTTTGGTTGTGTATGTTTGTTCACATACATCAGCCTCATCGCGACAAACTTGACCCTCGGGCTCACCGTTGTCTTTATTGGCTATTCTGCCACTACAAAAGGGTATCGGTATTATCACCCTCCTTCCCGACGTGTTTTCTGTACCATGAATGTTACTTTCCGTGAAGAGGAATCCTAACTACCTGAATTCGAATCAATCTACTCGTCAAAGAAAGAATGATGACATGGATTTTGATTCTAATGTTCCTCTCCCTCTGATTCCTCCTACTCCTACCATAGCTGCTACTCCTACGCCACCTACATTCCCAACGTCTCCTGCCCAAATTTCCCTTTGTCCTTCTCGCATCTCTCCTTTTCCTCATGCTTACCATCGTCGTCAAACAGGTAAACAGTCCACCGCCGTTTTCCCGCTACCGGTGACTTCTTTGGACTCAGATTTTGGTGATGATCTACTTGTCCCCCTTGCATTGCTAAAAGGTAAAGTTGTGTGTACGCAATACCCTATTTCTAACCATGTTGCATATCATCACCTTACCCAGGCTCATCAGGCCTTTATATCTTCTTTATTCTCGACTCCTATTCCAAAGACGTGGCAGGAGGCTGTGAGCATTCCGGTATGGGCTCTAGCAATGGAGGAGGAAATGTCTGCCTTGAACAAGAATCACACATGGGATGTCTCTCCCCTGCCTCAAAACAAGAAAGTCATTGGTTCAAGGTGGGTCTTCTCTGTTAAGCAAAACCAGGATGGTAAAGTTGAGCTTCGCCTCGTGGCTCGAGGATACACTCAGACTCAGGGAGTCGACTATCAGGAGACCCTTGCTCCTGTAGCAAAGATGGACTTCGTTCGTGTTCTTCTGTCTTGGGTTGCTTGCTTGGGATGGGAGCTTCACCAACTGGACGTTAAAAATGTCTTCTTGTACGGTGAACTTGATGAAGAAGTGTACGTGACATTCCCTCCTGGATTTGTGAAGAAGGGTTTGTCTGTCATTTAAGGAAGTCGTTGTATGACCTGAAAAAGTCTCTCAGGGCTTGGTTTGGCAGGTTTCTTAAGGCCATGATTAAGTTCGGGTACAAACAGGGGCAGTCTGATCACACTTTGTTTATCAGGAAAATGAGAAAAAATTGTGATATTTATTGTCTACGTTGATGACATTGTAATCACCGGTGATGACTCAGAGGAAATCGCAAATCTAAATTATATCGTGTCCGCTGAGTTTGACGTAAAGGACTTAGGGAGATTACGTTACTGGAGATTTAAGTGACCAGATCAACCCAAGGTATCTTCATCTCTCAACGTAAGTATGTTTTGGATCTGTTAAAAGAGACTGGTATGCTCGGTTGTGTTCCAGCCAACACTCCTATGGAGGAGAATCATAGGATTGATGAAGACAGTGATGACGACCAAACGGATGCCTCGAGTTATCAGAGATTGGTTGGGAGGCTCTTATACCTATCTCACACCCATCGTGACATTACATATGCTTAGGAATCTTGAGTAGATATATGCATGCTCTCAGGATCAGACATCAGGACGTTGCGTATCGTGTAATACTTAAAGAAGGCCCATTGTCGTGGGCTTATATTTTTCATGAACAATCACTTAAAGATTGAAGTCTTTACTGGTGCTGATTGGGCTGGAAGCCGTGATGATAGGAAATCCACAACGGGTTACTGGACCTTTATTGGTGGAAATTTGATGACATGGCATAGCAAGAAGCAAAATGTGGTGGTCAGATCTAGTGCTGAAGCTGAGTATCGATCAATGTCCCAAGGTCTCTGTGAAGGTATATGGCTACGTACTATGTTACAACATGTGGGCCTCCACGAGAAAGTTCCCCTCTCTCTATACTGTTACAATAAAGCAGCTATCAGTATTGCTCACAATCATGTTCAACATGACAGAACTAAGCATGTTGAGGTCGATCGTCATTTTATCAAAGATCATCTGGATAAAGAAACTTGGTCACTCTTTTCGTTCTCTCTAAAGATCAATTGGCAGATGTCTTCACCAAAAGCTTGGGATGCGACATGTTTACTGATGTCATTCATAAACTCGGAATGACTGATATCTTCCGTCCGACTTGAGGGGGAGAGTTATAATTAATATA
Organism: Dactylorhiza incarnata; assembly: GCA_033032865.1. NCBI lineage: Eukaryota > Viridiplantae > Streptophyta > Magnoliopsida > Asparagales > Orchidaceae > Dactylorhiza > Dactylorhiza incarnata. The sequence continues at coordinate 14,765,703 of JAWHQI010000015.1, forward strand.
GTTTTACCGTTTCAAGTCTATTTACACTGTATTACCCAATAGTGGTATTTATGTCTTTAGGCTCCTCTTACTCTAGTATCTATGAGTAAATAACCTATTTCCTAATTAACACTTTTCCAATATTCCTTTTTCAACTACGAGGTGATCCCTTGGTTGCATTTGAACGAAGATTTGTGTTGGTTGACGAGAAAATGACCTCAAGATCATAACAAGTCAGGCACTTCCCTCTGTCATCAACAATTCGGCAACATGGCCCCAACTCCGCAGGGTCAAAACAATAACCAACAAATTGCAATATATATAAATATTATTAACTACACAAATCTCCCCTGGGAGTTAGCATAATTATAAGTTGCACCCCTATATATTTTGAAATTACAAAAACCTCCCCTGTAAGTTTAAATTTCATAACATGAATGCATAAAATCCCCCATGGCGCTTTCTACAGGGGTGTTTTTGTGCATGCATGTTATGAAATGTAAACATATATGAGAGGTTTTTGTAATTTCAAAAGATATAGAGATGCCACCTGTACTGTAATCTTGCAAACTTATGGCACCATGGGTATAGAGTTTATACATGCTGGATATGAGAAGCAGATTAGAAAGAGTTCAATATTCTAAGGAAGAGGAAGGGATCGGTTATTAGATGCCAGGAGGAAACGCTCAGTTTAGAGAGGTTAGGAGGCACCTCATGGCTAAAAGGAGATAGCAGCGCTCGCCTCGATAACAAAGAGACAGCACTAGGACATAGAGGGTGGGGGTGGGGTTTAAATTGTGTCGAGTTGCAAGGAAGATGTGCTGAAGATTTGCAGAAACCAAGCAGGGAAGATGTGCTGAAGATTTGCAGAAACCAAGCAGGGAAGATGTGCTGAAGATTTGCAAAAACCAAGTCAGGTGCACTGGACGGAAAGAGAAGGAAACATTGCACTTGATTTCATATTGAGTACAATCCTTAAGATGCTATCGAGGAGAATAGGTTTTTTTTAACTTTAAGCCATGTTACTCCATGTTGGGTTTGGATGGTATTAGAGCATATTGTGCACCACTGCGAGCAAGGTTTTAAATGTCGGATGTCGGAGACATGTCGGATTGGGTTTTTAGATGTCGGATGTCGGAGACATGTCGAGGACATTTCAATATGTCGGATTTCTATAAAATAATTATATTTCTATCGACCACCCAAATTTATCACCATAATCCTCATCTATACTGAGCATTTTACTCTAGTTATGTAAAACTTTATTATGGGAACCTGAAAAGGAGCCTTCTTTATGGCTAAACATTGAGCTGCAAAGTAGAAATAACAAACGAAATCTACAAAGATATAACACCAGCTCAAATTTTTATTTTCACACAGCTATAACTTCTGAAATAACATTTCATCAGAACTTAGAAGTATAGAAAAACCCTAAACAGCGATGGACAACGCTAAACATCGGTTCACTTTAATTTAATTCAATTTAGGCGACATTTCAAAATGTCTGGCTATAATGATTATTGCGTGTCGGCCGAAATGTCGGGTTTTATACAAAAAGTCGGCCGACATTTTCGAAAACGCCATAACCTATATATTTTGATTATGCAAGTCGTCTTCTTATCAAACAGGACATGTCGGACATGTCGGCCGACATTTAAAACCTTGACTGCGAGTAGACATTGATAAAAAATTTATATGGTTAAAATATTTAACTTTGATAATGCTACAAACCTTGTCTCCTAGACCACTATGGGTTCTAAATTAGAGAATAATTCATTCTAGAAAGTAATAGAGGACTTCAAAGCCGAGAAATGAAACTTTATTTCATAATATTTGGATAAGTATTCTAGGAGTTATGAATTTTTTAATAAAGGAGGCAGCAAGCTGAAATTCAGAATTCAGCAATGCGTGATCTAAACGAAGCGAACGAGATTTATATCTAATCTTGGAATTTCTTGCTAAAATTTTGGGAGTTCTTAGTAAATATACTAAAGTTATGATCTGGAGTGTTTCAAATATTTTGGACGTTTTTTTAATAGATTTTTAGCAAAAACTATTTAGATAATAATGCATGCATGAATACAGAAATAAAAAGATTAATTACGCAAATGATCAGATTTTTTTTCTTAATAACTCAAATGAGCTTAAAGTTTTGTGAGAGATTTATAAAGGTAAAAGAGGTTCCCATTAAAATTTTAGCACAAAATACTTTGATTTACTTTTTTTTAATTCTTACAGTTGACAATACACGAGGTAACAAAAATTCATGTTTTAAGATGTTCCCTAGACTAGAGTTAGGGAAAACCTGGCTCTGATACCAATTTGATGTAGGCTAAGATGATTATGAGATGATTTAAGATGGAATGAGTTATTTTCGAGATTCGACGTTCATTTACGTTAAAAACTTGAGCTAGGCGAAAACTAGCTTAAAGTCAACTAGCAAGCCGGAAGTGAAATCGTCAACAATTATGTGTCATGCGAGGAGTTGCTAACCGATAGTGTCTAGTCTTAACAAGCATGTAGAATAAAATAATAATGCTTTGAAATAGTAATACCGTAGTTGAACTAATTTTGTATTTTCTTGGTTGATGGGATAACTTGAGCTAGTACTGATCGGGCAGTCCTTCGCCGGGTCGTTGCCTACTCCTTCCTTGAAAGTCCTTCAAGGGTCGCACACTCTCACTCCCAGTAGTCCTTCACTCAGAGGGGAAAGAGCACAAGGGGAACAATGTAGCAAAAGCTAACACTTACAACTTTCATTCATTCAAAGGATGATTACAACATGAGCATTCTTGTCTATTTATAGATCTTGAGAGCCATGAAAGATGAGGAGGGAATGTGATGCGGAGCAGAGGAGAGGACGAGCTTTGGGCCCATTCGGGGCTGATTTGGCGACTTACCATATATGGCGTGCCCGGATCGACGATCCGACTCCGTGGATGCGTTCGGATTCGTGTTGCGAGTCGATTTCATATATTACTTTATATATTTTGGTTTATTATTGTTGTATTTAAGTGGATTTTCCCCCGGCCAATCATAGCCGTTGATTGGGATGCCCTAGCTTTGTTTTTATTATAAATAAGAGAGTAGTGGGCTGATTGGAGGCATTGCAGAATTTGGAGAACTCTAATCCCGGATTCCAGCGATCAACCCGCGGTGCCGACGCCGTGGAACCCTAGGTGACGACTCCTAGGTGCTCAAACTTCTCCCCAAGGTACTACCCATCCATTGCCTCCTTCTTCCCCCTCCGAAACCTCACCCGCAGTCCCATAACTCCGAATCACTGTTCACGAACACTGTTTACGCAGCACTGTTCACAGAACACTGTTCACGGAGCACTGTTCACGGACCCTATTCACACAGCACTATTCATCCGCGAAATTGTCACCCATCCACCTCTCTTCCCTCCGTGGTTCCACTCCCAAATATCCTACGAACGCTAGATCAATTCCGATCTAGAGTTTCCAACCCCGATCCGTTATTTCCAACACCATACGCCATCCCGCACCCCAGATCTTCTTTCATACATCGGATCCATCCATTTCCCACCCGGATCTATCTCCTAGTGGCCGGATCAATCCATTTCCGGCCTGATCTCCTTACTTTCCACCGTGGACAGCCACCGCCATTCCGTCACGCCTCCGGTTACACCTTGGATTGTCGCCCACACATCTCCGGCTCCGAATTCTTCATTGTCTTGGTCAGCCCACTACTTTGGTGAGTCACTTGTTGTATTTGGACGATTATTTTCATCAGTTATTTATTGGGTGGGACATTTTATATTTGTTTGGAGAAACATCATCGTAGAATATTGCTCTAGATTATTATTGTGACCTGCAGGATTTTATTCGTCGCACGCTCTAGTTTTGGCCCTCCACGCGGAGGAAAGCCTAAGCTTGCTTGCCATAATAAATTATTTTTATCTTGTTGTGACTTTATCTGCGTGGGATATTTTTAATTATTATCTAACTGTGGCTTAATCGTCGGATTTGCATAACATGTAGGGTTAGGTCACGGTTTATCCGCCGCCTATAGATTCGTCCTGCGTCAGAATGACTTTGGTGTCCATAAATTTGGTTGGAGGTTGGACCATCATTATGGTGGTCTTTAGTCACATGTTTGAATGAGGAAGAAAATGAGGTGACTACATGTGAAAAGGGGGTGGTTTGTGGTGGCTATTAAAGGCATGAAGAAAATAAAGTGGATTATGTGTGTAAAGGGAGAAGTTTATGGTGGTCATTCATCATGAGGGTCTTTAGTCACATGTTTGAATAAGGAAAAAAATGAGGTGGCTTACATGTGAAAAGGGGGTGGTTTGTGGTGGCTATTAATGACACGAAGAAAATAAAGTGGTTTATGTGTGAAAAGGGGGTGGTTTATGGTGACCATTCATGATACGAAGAAATAAAATGATTTATATGTGAAAATGGATGTTTCATATATGGGCTAAGTTATGTTGGGTTTGGATGGTATTGGGCTTGGCTTGCTCAAGATCTATAATATATCCTACAATGCATAAAGCCCAAAACTACATAAGTAATAGCCCAAAAATACATAAGGCTTAAAATGCAAGTGAGCTCATAAGTATGCTCAAAATAAAATACATAATACAATAGAAATATAGATTTAGTTTAAAGGTTGATTGTCGACGTCAACTTCTCCACTATCTTGATTTAACTTGTCCTGCATCACAACCTGTACTGTAATCTTGCAAACTTAAGGCACCATGGGTATAGAGTTTATACATGCTGGATATGAGAAGCAGATTAGAAAGAGTTCAATATTCTATGGAAGAGGAAGGGATCGGTTATTTGATGCCAGGAGGAGACGCTCAGTTTAGAGAGGTTAGGAGGCAGTGAGGCACCTCATGGCTAAAAGGAGATAGCAGCGCTCGCCTCGATAACAAAGAGACAGCACTAGGACATAGAGGGGGGGGGGGGGGGGGGGGGGGGGTAAATTGTGTCGAGTTGCAAGGATGATGTGCTGAAGATTTGCAGAAACCAAGCAAGGAAGATGTGCTGAAGATTTGCAGAAACCAAGTTAGGTGCACTGGGCGGAAAGAGAAGGAAACATTGCACTTGATTTCATATTGAGTACAATCCTTAAGATGCTATCGAGGAGAATAGGTTTTTTTTTTACTTTAAGCCATGTTGCTCCATGATGAGATTCAATAAGGACTGTAGCTCACATAATTAAATCCCACAGAACCGAGTGCTCTGACCCACGCCCAAACATAACATTTATATTAATCTAATAACAACAATTGGGCTTAAATTGATCATGAAATTTAAAATTATGGGGTGCTGCAAAACAAATTAATCAAGAAAATTGTATTCAATTTTGTATGTTCAACAAACTGGTTATACAAAAAATAAATGATCAGTTATTATGAAATATAATTATGTTATTCTATTCAGGCGTATCAAATAGTCATCATCAAATTAGAACAACACCAATCATCCAATATTTCAAAACAAATAGCTAAAGTTCCCCGAGTTAATGGCTTATGCATGCCTTCAAGTACTTAAATCAATTGCATGCATCTTATAAGTAGAATGAACGGGCCTTTAATTTTACAAGAAAACATCAAACAAAACACATCAAAACTCTTTTAATCTAGATACACTATTTGGGTCATACATTGTCTTAGTTTCTCTATCGATTTCCTTAGGAGATATGTACAGTTTTGCAGAGGATGAGTACGTCCTCGCATTCAATATAATAAGTCAGTCTACTGCATGCAAATAAATATTTCTTTCTCTAGAGCAGTATGTTGCTAGTGTCACGCCCTTGACATTAAGCATTTGGTCAGTTCTTCAACCGAAACACCAAAATACAGCGACCAAACAAGACATATCAACCTCTAGATATCCAGTAGAAACTTATAACAAATTATATATATAGCATAAATGGCTGATGCAATGATACGAAGGCTCCCCTAAATGATAACTCCCTGTAGAATCAATATCTCTCCCTAAGTATGACATATTTCACAATCTCAAATTTTATCCCTCCCTTTGTTATTAGCAAAAGAGAATCATCACATAAATAGAAGAAACATAATCGAAAGATAATCATTAGTGGCATAGTAGAGAAGTATGGAAAAAGTCACGAGAAGCAGAGAGGGAAGAACAAACAAAAATCAAGAGAAGCTGAGAGGGAAGGACGAAAAATAAGCGCAATGAAGAAAGTAATCATGAATAGTGGAGTAAAAACAAAAGCATAAGATAAATCATCGAAGAGTGCAAAGATGACCAAGAATCCAAGATATAAAACAAACAATATGCACTGAAACCGAGTTATGCATAGGATGGCGCAAGTAAAAGCATACAAAATCCATAATGACGGAATAAAAGAAAGAAAATCTAAACAGATAAGTAAAATATGTTGAGTGTTAATCGGGTCTAAACAAGCGTAAGATAAATTGTTACCAGGAGAGAGGGAGAGTTGAGAGAAGGAGAGGGAGCAGCCCCCTTTCTTAAAAACTTAGATGATCCAAAGATACAAAATAGGGTTTAACAATAGCATCTTATACAATGAGTCAAGCCATAACAAAATACCAAAATACCCCTACATAATAATAACAAGACTAAGTCCCTCTAGCGCCTTCCGCGCTATCGGCGGCGGTATCGCCGAGTGATACCGCCGGCGATACCGTGCCGCTTGTTGCGCCCTAGCCGCCCGGATTGATAGCGCTCGGCGCTGACGTGTCACCCGCCCCGCGAGGTCTCCGTGCATACACCCTCCACGGCGGTTCTCCATCCTGCAGGTCGGTAACAATGCCGCCGTCTGGAAGGCAGTAGCCTGGAAATTGACGGCGAAAGTCGTCTCGAAGCAGCCACGTGCTATCGGACTGTGGCCGATGGCGCCAGGCCACCCGGATTTCGTCAGGAAACCCCGCGCCCGAGTGAGGTGGTCGATGGTCAAAAATGGCGGCCGGTTATAATGGTGCCGCACACGAATAGTCAAGGTCGGCTGGGTATGATCCACGGATGGGTGGTCACCGATAACACTGCGTAGTTGCGACACATGGAAAACAGGATGAATCTGGCTGCCTTCTGGTAACTGAAGGCGGTATGCCACTGCTCCAATCCAGACGATTACTTCGAACGGGCCAAAGAAGCGCGGCGCCAATTTTTGGCACGCTCGGCGAGCCACAGTCAGCTGACGGTAGGGATGAAGCTTGATGAACACCTTCTCCCCCATGTTGAATTGGAGGTCCCTGCGTTTGCGGTTGGCGAAAGAGGTCATTTTGGCCTGGGCCCGACGGAGGTGATGCTTCAAACTGGCAAGAATGGTGTCGCGATCCTGAAGGTGGGCCGCGAGACTGTCCACGGCGCACTCGCCCGGAAGCTGCCGCACCAATAGATGGAGGTGGGCGGTCGTAAACCACTTCAAATGGGGAGGTGTTGGCCGCATAGTGATAGGCCGTATTGTAGGAGTATTCCGCACAAGGGAGCCATTTGGCCCAAGTTCCCGGCCGCTCGCCAATAAAACATCGGAGGTAGGCCTCTAGGCACCGATTGAGGACTTCGGACTGTCCGTCCGTTTGAGTATGGTAGGCGGTGCTCATGCGGAGTCGAGTACCTGGTAGGCGGAATAGAGATGTCCAAAAACTGCTCAGAACGAGAGAGTCCAGACCGCTAACGATAGAGCGTGGAAACCCATGAAGACGCACTATCTCGGCGATGAAACTACCCGCGACCGACTTCGTCGTGTAAGGATGGTGAAGAGGGATAAAGTGGCCATACTTCGAGAGGCGGTCCACGACAACTAATATACCATGGAAATATCCTCCCATATGCGTTCCGGTATCGGAAGGGGCTGCAGGAGACCTCCTGGGAACATAGACTCGTACTTGGCCTTCTGACATGGAAGGCATGCAGCGACATAGGCCTTGATCTGACGAAACATCTGTGGCCAAAACAGGGAGACTGATAGACGGCGATATGTCTAAAATGCTCCGGCATGACCACCGGTCGGCGATGCGTGGAACTCGTCCAACAATCGCGGAATGCATGTGGAGGTGGTTAAAAGCGCCAAACAGTCGCGGTAGAACAACCTTCCGCCAATGAGTGTGTAAGGGGGGTGCGCCGCCGGATTGGCGATGAGGTCCGTGTGAATTGATGACAGAAAGGGATCTTTTTCGACGCCCTCTTGGATGTCGGAGCCATCCTCCCAAACGGGCCGAGTAATGGCCGTTAGCTCCGGAGCGTGCGGTTGGCGGGAGAGGGCATCGGCCACCCGGTTGGTCTTGCCGGATCGAAACGCAATCGAAAAGTCGTAGCCCAATAGCTTGGCTACCCAAACTTGTTGTGTCGGTGTTGCTATTTTTTGTTGCAAAAGATAGCGAAGGCTATGGTGGTCCGTGCGAACCACAAAAGGCCGACCGAGGAGGTACGGTCTCCAATGCTGTACCGCTAAGACGAGGGTCATGAACTCGTTCTCATACGCCGAGTGGCTGCGAATGGTAGAAGAGAAGGCAGGCTGTAAAAGGCAATCGGTTTTCCGGACTGCATGAGGATCGCGCCGACATCGGTGCCCGATGCGTCGCACTCCACCTGTTAAGCGCACGCGGCGTCGTATCATCATTATTATTAGTAGTAGTAGTAGTATTTCCTTTTAAATGTTATTAGGACAAGGAGGTGGTTTTGGGGAGTTAGGATATCTTTGGATCCTTGGTCTTTGGGCTCTCATTAGAGAGAAGCTCTTTGGAGGAACCAGACTCCGAGAGTTGGTCGGAGCTTGCTCCGGATTGTATCTGTGTTTCTTTGATTCAAGCATTCTCTTTCTTATTAGTATTATTTGGTCCGACCTGCCGCTCCGCCCGCTGACCTAGCCGCCGGAGTCATGCTTTCAGCCGAGGATTCTCCCCGACTCGTCCACCCCGCTCGGCCTCCCGCCAGAGCCGTTGTTCGTCGCCCGATCTGCGTCCCGCCAACGACACCGTCAATCGTAGCCCGCTCTGCGTTCCCCGATCCGTAGTAACTGTCGTTTGCCCGATCGGCGTTCCCCGACCCCCTGCTGGCCAGATCTACCCGTGTAGCACCGTCGTCCCTCGCCCGATCGGCGTCCAGCCGCCCCGTGCGTCCTCCTCAGCCCGCCAGCGCTCCTAGCCGCCGCCCCGTGCGTCCTCCTCAGCCTGCCGGCGCTCCCAACCGCCGCCCCGTGCGTCGTCATCAGCCCGCCAACGCTCCCAGCCGCCGCCCCGGACCCCTGTTGGCTAGATCTGCCTCGGCCCCCTGTTGGCCAGATCTGCCCCGTGCGGCACCAATCCGCCTCGTTCCACCCAGATCTGCCGGCCTCCACCCACTATCACGCCACTCCGCTTGATTCCGCCCGGATTCCGCCCAACTCCCGCCACCGTTACCATCAAATCAGCCACCTACCTCATTGGCAACATGGTCGCAGCCCAATCGGCCGCGCCCGGGCCGCTGTTCTTGCCATCGGCGGACACCAACCCTCGGTTGGATTTCTCTGCCCTCGCTACACAAATCCTGGCCACATGCGCCTCTCTCCACGCCAAAGTAAATCGTTTCATCGCTCTCGACGGACGGGCCTTCGCAACCTCCCTCGAGGCTCCATGCCCTAGGTCGCCTCCACCACGGCCGCCTATTCTACCATGCGAGAGTTATCCGGCCATGTCGCCCCCAATATTCCGCTACGACACCAACCCGTCCCTCCGCCCCATAGTCGATCCTCCCGTTGAAATCGCACTGATCGCTGATATACTGTATCTCCCCACGGTGGTCGTACCTCCACCGCTTCCGCCACCTCTCTGGTCACCCGCTGTGTCGCCCCCTTTGGCCATTTCATGGCATCCTCTCCCTGGTCTTGCTCCGCCGACCTCTGCCTTGCCACTTCCACCAGCCGCATCGCCGCCTCTTCCGTCGCTCTGTACCCCGTTGTTCCCGACGGATCCTTTCCTGTTGCCGGTCGTCGCATCCCCGACATCCTTATGGATGTTGCTCACCACCGCTCCACCGACTTTGCAGAAGCCGCTGCCTTCGCCGCCGGTCTTTCTGATGGCGCCGCCGCGACTCGCCAACACCGCAACCGTTGCTACGCGCTACCTGGCCCTGTTTTGGAGAGAGGACAAGGTACCAGAGGATCCGGCCACCCGCCTGATACACGAGCTGGAGGGCAAGCTCATTTTGAAGGACGGATAGAGTGTTACAAGACCACGTGTCGCGGGCACATTCACTCAAATGAACGGCGGGCGGCGTGCCGACCTTGGGGTCAAGGTCGTTTTCTGACAGGGTGTATTGTTACGCGCACGCGGCGTCGTATCATTATTATTATTAGTAGTATTTCCTTTTAAATGTTATTAGGGTTGATGTGAGCCCCCCCTACCCCTCCCTATATAAGGAGGTGGTTTTGGGGAGTTAGGATATCTTTGGATCCTTGGTCTTTGGGGCTCTCATTAGAGAGAAGCTTTTTGGAGGAACCAGCCTCCGAGAGTTGGCCGGAGCTTGCTCCGGATTGTATCTGTGTTTCTTTGATTCAAGCATTCTCTTTCTTGTTCGTATTACCACCACAGAGGGTTGTTCAAAGTCCGGCATGGCCAAGACCGGCCCGTGCACGAGGGCGGACTGAAGGCCCGTAAATGCGGCCATGGCCGCGACTGACCAAACAAAGGGGCCCTCCTCCGACATCTTGAGTAACTGGGTGAGGGGACGGGCTAAGGTCCCATAACCTTGGATGAACCTCCGGTAGTAGCCGGTCAGACCGAGAAAACCGCGCACCTCGCGTATGGTCGTGGGGGTAGGCCAGTGGAGAACCGTCGCGATCTTGTCGGCGTCCATGGCCACCCCATTGGCCGAGATAGTGTGGCCTATGTAGCTCACCGAGGTGGATCCGAACGAGCACTTCTTGCGGTTCAATACGAGGTGGTCTGCGAAGAGTGAGGAGGGTGGCCCGGACGTGTCGGAGGTGTTCCTGCCAATTGGAACTATACACCAATATATCATCAAAAAAAGGACATGTTTGCGGAGTACCGACCGAAAGATGTCATTCATGGTAGCCTGGAAGGTGGCCGGGGCGTTGGTCAGCCCGAACGGCATTACCAAGAACTCGAAATGATCGTCATGAGTTCGAAATGCAGTTTTGGGAACATCCGTCGGCCGTACCAGAATCTGATGATAGTCAGCCCGGAGGTCCAGGTTGGTGAAGAAGGTGGCGCCATGGAGCTCGTCATGAAGCTCCTGAATGACGGGGATTGGATATTTGTCGGGGACGGTCACTTTGTTGAGCTCACGATAGTCAATGCAAAAGCGTCAACTGCTGTCCATCTTGCGCACGAGGAGGACCGGGCTGGAGAAGGGGCTCGCACTGGGCCGAATGATGCCCCCAAGAGCATCTCCCGCACAAGGCGTTCGATCCCGTCTTTCTGCACATGTCCATAGCGGTACGGTCGAACCGACACCGCGGATGTGCCCGGTTGAAGGACAATGGCGTGGTCAGTGGGGCGGACGGGAGGTAAGCCGGCTGGGGCCACGAAGATCTCGAAAAACTCGTACAAGAGGTCGCGTAGGTCGTCTGCTAGGGGCCCTGTGTTCCGGTACGCTCTGAAGAGGCCAAAGTCATGTTGAAAAGTGTACGGCCGATGTGCGTTGAAGGGCTCGGAAGGAGACCGGAGTCCGGAGGAGGGTCGAGTCACCAGTGAGGCAGCACGCGGTGGGTCCTTGCTGGAAGAGCATGGTCATCTTGGCCCAATTAACACGAACGTCGCCCAGCGTTTGGAGCCATGCGACCCCCAAAACAATGTCAATGCCACCCAAGCCGAAAATGTAGAAGTCGGTCGTGGGTGCATGCGTCGATAGTCAACATAACCGCTTGACAACTGCCCTGGGTCGGTCGTCGTCGCCCGTCTCCTAAGCAAACCGTGAACTCGGGCGAGGGCAGATGGGTGAGAGCGAGATCCCGCGCCAATTGGTCCGAGATGAAGTTGTCGCTAGCGCCGCTGTCAATCATGAGGACGATGTCCCGGTCCTGTATGCGGCCTTTTAGTTTCATCGTGCGAGGGCCCGTGATGCCGCCAACCGAGAAGGAAGTTCCAGGCAGTGGAGGGGTTCGGTGGGAGTAGGAGTTGTTTCGGTGTTTTAGGATATGACCGGGTCTTCGCACTCGGCTGTTGCTTCCGTCAGAGCTTCGTCCCCAAATAAAGCATGAAATTCCTTGACTGACCACACATGATTTGGAGAGTAAGGTTGGCGGCAACAAAAGCACAAGCCCTTCCGGCGGAGCTCGTTGTAGTCCCCATCGGAGAAACAGTGTGGAACGGAACGACCCGGGCGAGGCCCGCCCGGTTGAAACACGCGAGGAGCCACCTCTCGCGGCGGAGCCGGCCGAGGGGAAGCATGATGGACCAGTGGAGGATGGTGGATGCCCAAATCCGCTTCAACCGCGCGAGCAAGGTCGATGGCGGCCGAGACGGTCTGGGGGTGATGTGTGCGAAGGCGAGAGCGGATGGAGGGCAGGAGGTCTTGCAGAAAAAACTCAAGTAATGATCCGGGGGAAGCCCCGGTACGTGGGACACCAACGCCACAAACACATCAATGTAACTGTCTACGTCGGACGATTGGCGGATGTTGCATAGGCGCTCAATGGCGCAGCCGGAGTGCCGCGCATCGTAGCGCTGAATCATTTCGTGCTTCAGCTCGGGCCATGAGATATGGGGTTGCACCTGGCGAAGCCAACGCGCCCAATGCAGGGCGGAGCCGGAGAGACCGACAACAGTGGTGCCCACCTTGTCCTCGTCGTGTGTGCGGTGGAGGTCGAAAAATTGCTCCGCACGAGCGATCCACCCCATTGGATCCACCCCGTTAAAGGACGGCAGCTACAACGCCAGGGGTGGTCGTCCGGCCACCGGAAGAGTACCCGCGGGGCGCAGGTCGACCGCGACATGCGGCTGTAGCGGGGAGGGGGATTGCCCGAGGATCGAGCCAACCTCTCGGGTCGACGTCGAGGCGGAGGCAATGGGTGACGCGGTCGTGAGAAGCTCGAGGCGAGCGAGGATGGAGGCGTTGGTGTTGGAGTTGGTGAGGGCGATGGCTTGGAGGGCAGAAATGGACGCCCGCAAGTCGGAGAGGTCGGCATCGTGGGCGTCGGAGCGGGCGCGGAGGTCCTCCGTAGCGTCGAGGAAGGGGGCAAGGTTGTTGCGAGTACCGATGGTCATGGTGTCGAGATTCCGGCGGCACGGTGGCGGGCGGACGGGCAGGTCGGACCAAATGTTACCACTGCGAGAGAGAAGAGACGGAGAAGGGGGGGAAGGCCGGCGGAGAGGAGAGAGGGAGAGTTGGGGGAAGGAGAGGGAGCAGCCCCCTTTCTTAGAAACTTAGATGATCCAAAGATACAAAATAGGGTTTAACAATAGCCTTTTATACTATGAGGCAAGCCATAACAAAATACCAAAATACCCCTACATAATAATAGCAGGACTAAGTCCCTCTAGCTCCTCCCGTACCGCCTGTCGCGCTATCGTCGGCGATATCGCCGAGTGATGCCGCCGGCGATACCGTGCCGCTTGTTGCGCCCTTGCCGCACGGATCGGTAGAGCTCGACGCCGACGTGTCACCCGCCCCGCGAGGTCTCCGTGCATACACCTTCCACGGCGGTTCTCCATCCTGCAGGTCGGTAACATAAATATAGTTCATTCTAATTTTTAAGTAAACCAAATCTATGCCGGTCCCAAGCCTGGATGAAAAATGGGGAGGGTTGTGTTAGGTAGACGGACATCATAAAATTTAGTCACTCTTATGAATATTCTATTCATTTGTTGGTAGAAAATTAAAAAACAAGTTGTCCCTTTGAGGACACAAACCCATCCTAGAGACTAATTCATCAACACCAATTTCAAAGCCACATTGCTCTCTTTCTCCCATTTAAGAGAGCATCTGACGCTACTGTTGTAATTGTCCAATTATAACCTGACAAAGAAATCACAATAATATTGTTTACCCAGAAATCGGCGATCCCCTCCGAGCTAACATTTTTCAGCTATCCAGGTATGTTTGGAGCTCCGGGCCGATCTCGCTCCTCCGGGGGGGTCTCGTCGAGCCCGAGCGGTCTCGCGCAAGAGGGAGGTCGCCCCTTCCTGGGCGACCTCAAGCAGAGGGAGGTCGCCCCTTCCTGGGCGACCTCAAGAAAGAGCAGGCCGCCCCTCCCGGGCGACCTCAAGCAGAGCAGGCCGCCCCTCCCAGGCGACCTCGCAGGGAGGAGATCGCCCCTCCCGGGCGATCTCAAAAGGATCAGGTCGCCCCTTCCGGGCGACCTCGAGCAGAGCAGGCCGCCCCTCCCGGGCGACCTCGCAGGGAGGAGATCGCCCCTCCTGGGCGGTCTCAAAAGGAGCAGGTCGCCCCTTCCGGGCGACCTCGAGCAGAGCAGGCCGCCCCTCCCGAGAGACCTCGAGCAGAGCAGGCCGCCCCTCCCAGGCGACCTCGCAGGGAGGAGATCGCCCCTCCTGGGCGATCTCAAAAGGATCAGGTCGCCCCTTCCGGGCGACCTCGAGCAGAGCAGGCCGCCCCTCCCGGGCGACCTCGCAGGGAGGAGATCGCCCCTCCTGGGCGGTCTCAAAAGGAGCAGGTCGCCCCTTCCGGGCGACCTCGAGCAGGGCAGGCCGCCCCTCCCGGGCGACCTCGCAGGGAGGAGATCGCCCCTCCTGGGCGATCTCAAAAGGGGAGATCGCTTCTCCTCGACGACCTCAATTCGGAGGTTCTCGGTCCCGAACTGATTCTGTTTTGTGTGATCTGTTCAGGTGATGCAGACTCAGACGATCTCAGCGATCTCAGAATATCCCGGGCGATCTCAGCGATCTCAGCTTGTCCCAGGCGGTCTCAGCTTGTCCCGGGCGATCTCAGCGATCTCAGCATGTCCCGGGCGATCTCAGCTTGTCCCAGGCGGTCTCAGCTGGTCCAGACGATCTCGGCGGTCTCAGCAGCGGTCTCAGGCGATCTTAGCAGTTCCGGGCAGCCCGTTGCCTTTTAGATCTGCCCGTTCGGGCAGACCCCGTGTCTATAAATAGAGGGGTAGCGGTACCAGTTGGTGGATCTTTGGAGAGTTCCCAGCTCTAGTCGTGGACTTGAGCGGTCTCAGTTTTTGGAGACCGCCGAGACCGCCCGTCACTCTTTCCGGAGACCTCCCCGTCTCCCTCCAGGCCCTTTTTCTTCAAGTTTTATGATGTTTTTTCATTCTTTCCTGTTGTAATCTCAGCTGTAACTCAAGTTTTATATCAATAAAAATAGCCTTTCCTTCAGCTCAAAGTAACCAGCCATTCAACAGTCTTACCCCCCCATCCTTCAGTTTGAGCGATCGTGGAGTTGGTACCATTTTTGGCACCAACAGAACGAACACACGACCTTCAGATTTTGAGTGGTTGGTGAACAGCGGTTGCGGGATTTCGACCAAAAATACTTCAAAACTTCAAACGGTCATAACTTTTGATCCGGGTGTCGGAATTCAGAAATTCAAAGCCTGTCGCGACCGGCTCGGCCTGAACTATCCAAAAATTGAACTGGGTTCTCTGTTCAGCCACTTTTCAGCCCTCAGATTTCAAAAATTCGGCTCCGTTTGAAAGTTATTTCAGTTTTTTCTCTTTCGGCAATTCTTGTTTTCATGGATCATCCGTCAGAAGGCCTCGAGCACCCTTCCAATCATCCTGAAGTTCCTGTCCAAGCTATCAATGACAAGCCTTCTAGCAATCATCTAGAACATTTGTTACAACCTGAAGCAGCAGGACTCTCTATTCCTTATCATGAGTCTCATAAGGTTAGTATGGGTGATCCCCCTTACCTAGTTGATAGATTAATAGTTCCTGCAGGAGAAGAACAAGAGCCTTCCCCATTATCACACAAAATTCGTTGGGAAGTAGTTCCAAATGATTTCAAAGAGCCTTGTCTACCAGTCTATTCTGGAATGAGTGATCCGGTTTTTCATCTGCAAGCCTTTGAGGCGGCTACTTCACTAAGAATTCTATCAGATGGTATTAAGTGTAAACTTCTCGTCATGACTTTTGATGGCCAAGTTCTGGATTGGTTCTATCATTTACCACCTCAATCGATCAATTGCTTCGGGGATCTTCGAAGAGAATTTTACTTAAGGTTCAGTACTTTAAGGAAGCGTAAGAGAGGTCTCCCAGCTCTTTTTCAGATCAAGCAAATGGACAACGAATCTACTGCTCACTTCATCGATCGCTTTCAAAAAGAAATCCTTGATGTTGTTAATGCTGATCAAAGTCTCTATAAACATGCCTTAATTAATGGTCTCCAGGAAGGTCCTCTCAAGTTTAAAGTCACCATGAATGAGCCAGAATCTTATGCTCATCTTATTAAAATAGCAAATCAGTTCATTAAGGGTGAGGATGCGAACCCCAGTTATTTTGCTTCTTTAATTAAGAGGCCTCAACAACAACAGAAGGATTATTCTTCTCATGGTCATCTTCCTATCAATCGTCGTGGCTATTTGTTAGAATATGAGCAAGGTCCCAACTTATCATCTCAACATGAAATATGCTATGATTATGAGCATCTATCTGCTTCTCCAAGTATCATGCAGCTAAATCAATCAGAGTTATGCCTTGTCAACCCTCATATCTCAACTCAGGCTTATGATTACAAGTCATGTAATTCTCCTCGCTCAAATAAGCAAGATACGTTCCGAGGAAGGTATACAAGTTTGACTATCTCAATGAAAGAAGTTCTTCAGGTTATCCAGCAAGAACCTGGTTTTACGAGACCGTCTCTCATGCGACCTGATCATAGGAATTGTCACAAAGATTTGTTTTGTCAATACCACATGTGTGTGGGTCATGATACAGAAAAGTGTCGCGCTCTACATAAGCTTGTAGAGAAGTTATTGAAAGAAGGCAAACTGCGGGAATATGTTGCTTAAAAATATGATTGTAAAATCTTTTCTAGCAATATTGGCCATTCACTCGATGTTAGATCTACTTTCATTGGCAAAAAGGTTTGTCTTAAGGCTAAAGCTTTTTCAGTTATGATTGGCATTAATTCTTTCCTTCAAATGCGTACATGGCTGAATATGGCTTGTGAATGTTGTGGCAATCAAACCCACCTTTTTGGTGGTTACCCGAGTATCTTTAAAGGCAATCAAACCCATCTTTCGATGGTCGCCCAAATCTTTAAAGGCAATCAAACCCATCTTTCGATGGTCGCCCAAATCTTTAAAGGCAATCAAACCCATCTTTCGATGGTCGCCCAAATCTTTAAAAGCAATCGAACCCATCTTTTGATGGTCGCCCCATTACAGTTTCATCTTTATATCCACATTATAGTGGTTGCTCCAATTGAGCATTACTGCTTCTTCTTTTGCATATGATACAGATGCTATGCTAGCTTCTTGCTTACAAATGAGGTGAATATCACCATATTGTATCGAGACACCCAAAAACTTCTTTTCTATAAAGGTTTATATGAAAAGATGAATAGGTGGTTGCGAGTTTTCCTCAGATACTCGCATTATGAAGTTTCTTTCATACCTGCTTTGAGTTCTCTTTTGCATAGTTTAGCAGGTATTCGCGAGTTTTCTTCAGGTACTCGCGTTATATTCTTTCATACCTGCTTTGAGTTCTCTTTTGCAGAGTTTAGCAGGTATTCGTGAGGCCTCTTCAGGTACTCGCGTTATATTCTTTTATACCTGCTTTGAGTTCTCTTTTGCAGAGATTAGCAGGTATTCGCGAGTTCTCTTCAGGTACTCGCGTTATGCTTTATATCTGCTTTGAGTTCTCTTTTGAAGAGTTTAACAGGTATCCACGAGTTTTCTTCAGGTACTCGCGTTATATTCTTTCATACCTGCTTTGAGTTCTCTTTTGCAAAGTTTAACAGGTATTCGCGAGGTCTCTTCAGGTACTCGCGTTATATTCTTTCATACCTGCTTTGAGTTCTCTTTTGCAGAGTTTAGCAGGTATTCGCGAGTTTTCTTCAGGTACTCGCGTTATATTCTTTCATACCTGCTTTGAGTTCTCTTTTGCAGATATTAGCAGGTATTCGCGAGTTCTCTTCAGGTACTCGCGTTATGCTTTATACCTGCTTTGAGTTCTCTTTTGCAGAGTTTAGCAGGTATTCGCGAGGTCTCTTCAGATACTCGCGTTATATTCTTTCATACCTGCTTTGAGTTCTCTTTTGCAGAGTTTAACAGGTATTCGCGAGGTCTCTTCAGGTACTCGCGTTATATTCTTTCATACCTGCTTTGAGTTCTCTTTTGCAGAGTTTAGCAGGTATTCGCGAGTTTTCTTCAGGTACTCGCGTTATATTCTTTCATACCTGCTTTGAGTTCTCTTTTGCAGATATTAACAGGTATTCGTGAGTTCTCTTCAGGTACTCGCGTTATGCTTTATACCTGCTTTGAGTTCTCTTTTGTAGAGTTTAGCAGGTATTCGCGAGGTCCCTTCAGGTACTCGCGTTATATTCTTTCATACCTGCTTTGAGTTCTCTTTTGCAGAGTTTAGCAGGTATTCGCGAGTTTTCTTCAGGTACTCGCGTTATATTCTTTCATACCTGCTTTGAGTTCTCTTTTGCAGAGTTTAGCAGGTATTCGCGAGGTCTCTTCAGGTACTCGCGTTATATTCTTTCATACCTGCTTTGAGTTCTCTTTTGCAGAGTTTAGCAGGTATTCGCGAGTTCTCTTCAGGTACTCGTGTTATATTCTTCATACCTGCTTTGAGTTCTCTTTTGCAGATATTAGCAGGTATTCGCGAGTTCTCTTCAGGTACTCGCGTTATATTCTTTTATACCTGCTTTGAGTTCTCTTTTGCAGAGATTAGCAGGTATTCGCGAGTTCTCTTCAGGTACTCGCGTTATGCTTTATACCTGCTTTGAGTTCTCTTTTGTAGAGTTTAGCAGGTATCCGCGAGTTTTCTTCAGGTACTCGCGTTATATTCTTTCATACCTGCTTTGAGTTCTCTTTTGCAGAGTTTAGCAGGTATTCGCGAGGTCTCTTCAGGTACTCGCGTTATATTCTTTCATACCTGCTTTGAGTTCTCTTTTGCAGAGTTTAGCAGGTATTCACGAGTTTTCTTCAGGTACTCGCGTTATATTCTTTCATACCTGCTGTGAGTTCTCTTTTGCAGAGTTTAGCAGGTATTCGCGAGTTTTCTTCAGGTACTCGCGTTATATTCTTTCATACCTGCTTTGAGTTCTCTTTTGCAGAGTTTAGCAGGTATTCGCGAGTTTTCTTCAGGTACTCGCGTTATATTCTTTCATACCTGCTTTGAGTTCTCTTTTGCAGAGTTTAGCAGGTATTCACGAGTTTTCTTCAGGTACTCGCGTTATATTCTTTCATACCTGCTTTGAGTTCTCTTTTGCAGATATTAGCAGGTATTCGCGAATTCTCTTCAGGTACTCGCGTTATGCTTTATACCTGCTTTGAGTTCTCTTTTGCAGAGTTTAGCAGGTATTCGCGAGGTCTCTTCAGGTACTCACGTTATATTCTTTGATACCTGCTTTGAGTTTTCTTTTGCAAAGTTTAGCAGGTATTCGCGAGGTCTCTTCAGGTACTCGCGTTATATTCTTTTATACCTCTTTGAGTTCTCTTTTGCAGAGTTTAGCAGGTATTCGCGAGTTTTCTTCAGGTACTCGCGTTATATTCTTTCATACCTGCTGTGAGTTCTCTTTTGCAGAGTTTAGCAGGTATTCGCGAGTTTTCTTCAGGTACTCGCGTTATATTCTTTCGTACCTGCTTTGAGTTCTCTTTTGCAGAGTTTAGCAGGTATTCGCGAGTTTTCTTCAGGTACTCGCGTTATATTCTTTCATACCTGCTTTGAGTTCTCTTTTGCAGAGTTTAGCAGGTATTCGCGAGTTTTCTTCAGGTACTCGCGTTATATTCTTTCATACCTGCTTTGAGTTCTCTTTTGCAGAGTTTAGCAGGTATTCGCGAGTTTTCTTCAGGTACTCGCGTTATATTCTTTCATACCTGCTTTGAGTTCTCTTTTGCAGAGTTTAGCAGGTATTCGCGAGGTCTCTTCAGGTACTCGCGTTATATTCTTTTATACCTGCTTTGAGTTCTCTTTTGCAGAGATTAGCAGGTATTCGCGAGTTCTCTTCAGGTACTCGCGTTATGCTTTATACCTGCTTTGAGTTCTCTTTTGCAGAGTTTAGCAGGTATTCGCGAGTTCTCTTCAGGTACTCGCGTTATGCTTTATACCTGCTTTGAGTTCTCTTTTGCAGAGTTTAGCAGGTATTCACGAGGTCTCTTCAGGTACTCGCGTTATATTCTTTCATACCTGCTTTGAGTTCTCTTTTGCAGAGATTAGCAGGTATTCGCGAGTTCTCTTCAGGTACTCGCGTTATGCTTTATACCTGCTTTGAGTTCTCTTTTGCAGAGTTTAGCAGGTATTCACGAGGTCTCTTCAGGTACTCGCGTTATATTCTTTCATACCTGCTTTGAGTTCTCTTTTGCAGAGATTAGCGGGTATTCGCTTGTTCACTTCAGGTACTCAGGTAACATATGTTACTTTTATACCTGCTCTGACCGTTCTTTCGCAGAAATAGGCAGGTGCTTGCTTTTTCTCTTTAGGTACTAGCATAAAAGTCAGTGTTCACAAGTTTTCTTAAGAAGAGAGAAATTATTCGCAAGCATTCCTGGTGCTAGTAAGTTTGCACAGGTATTTACATTTTTTCTATCACACATGCTCTACTAAGGCAGAAAAGGTGGATCACGATTCTCGTGGGTAAGTTTTATTTTTTCGAAGTTTTTTCGAAAAACTTACAAAAATGCGGGGATTATGTTTACCCAGAAATCGGCGATCCCCTCCGAGCTAACATTTTTCAGCTATCCTGGTATGTTTGGAGCTCCGGGCCGATCTCGCTCCTCCGGGGGGGGGGGGGGGGGGGGGGGGGGGGGGGTCTCGTCGAGCCCGAGCGATCTCGCGCAAGAGGGAGGTCGCCCCTTCCTGGGCGACCTCAAGCAGAGGGAGGTCGCCCCTTCCTGGGCGACCTCAAGCAGAGGGAGGTCGCCCCTTCCTGGGCGACCTCAAGAAAGAGCAGGCCGCCCCTCCCGGGCGACCTCGAGCAGAGCAGGCCGCCCCTCCCGGGCGACCTCGCAGGGAGGAGATCGCCCCTCCCGGGCGATCTCAAAAGGATCAGGTCGCCCCTTCCGGGCGACCTCGAGCAGAGCAGGCCGCCCCTCCCGGGCGACCTCGCAGGGAGGAGATCGCCCCTCCTGGGCGGTCTCAAAAGGAGCAGGTCGCCCCTTCCGGGCGACCTCGAGCAGAGCAGGCCGCCCCTCCCGGGCGACCTCGAGCAGAGCAGGCCGCCCCTCCCGGGCGACCTCGCGGGGAGGAGATCGCCCCTCCTGGGCGATCTCAAAAGGATCAGGTCGCCCCTTCCGGGCGACCTCGAGCAGAGCAGGCCGCCCCTCTTGGGCGACCTCGCAGGGAGGAGATCGCCCCTCCTGGGCGGTCTCAAAAGGAGCAGGTCGCCCCTTCCGGGCGACCTCGATCAGGGCAGGCCGCCCCTCCCGGGCGACCTCGCAGGGAGGAGATCACCCCTCCTGGGCGATCTCAAAAGGGGAGATCGCTTCTCCTCGGCGACCTCAATTCGGAGGTTCTCGGTCCCGAACTGATTCTGTTTTGTGTGATCTGTTCAGGTGATGCAGACTCAGACGATCTCAGCGATCTCAGAATATCCCGGGCGATCTCAGCGATCTCAGCTTGTCCCAGGCGGTCTCAGCTTGTCCCGGGCGATCTCAGCGATCTCAGCATGTCCCGGGCGATCTCAGCTTGTCCCAGGCGGTCTCAGCTGGTCCAGACGATCTCGGCGGTCTCAGCAGCGGTCTCAGGCGATCTTAGCAGTTCCGGGCAGCCCGTTGCCTTTTAGATCTGCCCGTTCGGGCAGACCCCGTGTCTATAAATAGAGGGGTAGCGGTACCAGTTGGTGGATCTTTGGAGAGTTCTCAGCTCTAGTCGTGGACTTGAGCGGTCTCAGTTTTTGGAGACCGCCGAGACCGCCCGTCACTCTTTCCGGAGACCTCCTCGTCTCCCTCCAGGCCCTTTTTCTTCAAGTCTTATGATGTTTTTTCATTCTTTCCTGTTGTAATCTCAGCTGTAACTCAAGCTTTATATCAATAAAAATAATCTTTCCTTCAGCTCAAAGTAACCAGTCATTCAACAGTCTTACCCCCCATCCTTCAGTTTGAGCGATCGTGGAGTTGGTACCATTTTTGGCACCAACAAATATGATTTCTGCAAATAGGCAAGTCAAATAAAAGAAAGTGGATCGACTTCTCTTCAATTGAAGTTGTATTAAAAAAATTTAAAACTAAGCGGGTGTTGATATTCACATACCCTCTTTGACTATTTGTAGACCCCGGAATTATAATTGTACCGCAAGACGCTATTTATACCCCAAGACCCTTTTTGACTTGATGATCCTTAGCATGAATCGCGGGGAAAATTCTGGCCATGTGATCCCTTAAATCGAGAAGTTTGGTAATTAATAGTATGTGTATACATAATTATAAATTATAAATAGTGATTTAACAAATTTAATAAATAACATAGATTTGGTTAGAAAATGGATTCAGCGATTTTATTTGAAATTTCCAGATACACAGAACAAATAAAATTGGCCAGGAGAAGAAGGAATTTCTTCTACTTCTATTATTCTCGATTTTCTCATCGTCCTCCGCCGGCCATCGAAGTTGAAAGTGGAGGAGCAGATCCAAAAGTGTTTACGGGAAGGAGTTCGTAGGAGCCGCTGATTGCACTCGCCAGCTTTCGCAAATGAATCCTCCGCCGCTGAACATCGGAATAGCCACTATATATCTGCACTCGCCGGACTCGTCGGAGCAGCTAGCCATTTTATTAGAGAAATTTGAGCAACCTAGAATTTTAGGATAGAAAAATTTTGAGAGAAATGGGAGAAAGGGATCACCGGAATGCAAGGACTGGAGCTATGGAGGGTGCTCGCCGGCTAGATGTGGCTCGCCGACCGGAATCTGGAGAGGAGGCGCCGAAGCTCGGTTCGGCAAGAGGGAGAAAGAGGCGCAGATTTTGGAGTGGGGTGCATTTAGGGTATTTGAGGTCTTTAAAAAACATTTTGATTTTTTATTTTATGGACTAGAATAGCCATATAGGGTCTGCGAATATCAACAACACATGACCATCAAATGATTTTTCACACACAAGCTACTGTACCAACTAGCACCCAAAAAAAGTTCTACTGTTCTAGAATCTATAGAGTAAGCAAAAACAGGATTGTGAGTACGCTTCAGATATGCATAAGAACAATTTGAACGTGCACATCTCATGCCATACATGAGGTCAGCAATCGCATGAGTGTCTCAACATGATTCACTACATCACCACTAATTTTTGTAGCATGTTAAAGGAATCATAGGTGCCGAACACTTGTAAGGAATCTACTTGACCTAGAATAAGAAGAAAAGAAGTTACAAGACCTTTAAAGTCCAAGTCTACGCAGAAATCTAGAATTCCTATAGTCTAAAGGTTTCGAAATTGGAAATAAAATTCAGGTTATGATCACAACAGAAAAGACATTTATGTTTAAAGTATTTTCATAGAAAAACATACATAAAAATATAATACATTTTTCCTAATTATAAAAATATTGTTTAAATGAATGCACGTATTTTTCATTATTTTTTAGTGTCACTAGGAGGAATGATCATTCTTACTCACTAGTTGGGCTGACCCGTCTTCGAACATTTCTTTTTAGGGTTCAAAGGTGAGAGATACGCCTTGGATAAGTAGAAAGTAATAGAAATACTTGAGTTAATCTTATTCATCCACATAGGGGGATACTTATAACATTACAAAAGACTCACTAAGCCTCACACAAGATGTGGGACTAAACTCACTCACACATACTAATATAATAATCTCAACTCTCCCCCTCAAGCTGGAGGGGAAACCTCAAGCTTGACAACATCAATGGAAAGGATAAATGTGGTAGGCAAAGGTGGGACAAACGGGTGATCGGGGATACTCCCACACACGGTACACCCACGGGAAAGAAACCACACACGAATCCACGAGACCGCGGGGATAACACCACGCACGCACGGATCTATGGGACCGCGGGGATAACACCACACACACGAATCAACGAGACTGCGGGGATAACACCTCTCACACAGATCTACGTGACCGCGGGGATAAGAGAGAAAGGGGAAAAAACAACCACCAAAGACCATGTCACCTACCAATCAACAAGGAAAACTTGGGGAGACACAAACAACACACGACATAAGCCTAGAGGCCGTGTGGGACTAAGGCGAACACCGGGAATTAAATATCATCCGGGTCGCCCTCATCCCAAACACTCCCCCTCACGTGAAAAACACGTGCAAATAGGCATAACAACACAATAAAACTAAGACATGAATAAAAAACACTAAAAACAAAGCAACAGGAAGCAGAAAGTCAGTCGAGCATCAAGCATGGACGAACAGCAACAGGAAGCAGAGACGGGCTTGATGAAGATATGCAGAGCGTCGACGGGCTCAACTGGATCTGGAAAATAGGAGCAGCCAGCGGAACAACAACATGCGGCACGCAGATCAGGAAGAAGAAGCTCCAGCGGCAAGAAGATCGACTCCCTCTGGCAGCAGTCGGACGAGAAAGAGATCGAGTGCAGAGAAACTGCGCAAGCGAGATCCATGGAGATAGCAGCAACAGAGATCAGTGCAGGAGAATAACAGGCCGGCCGGATCAAAGCAAGACCAGCGGGATCAATGGAGGAGAGGCTCACGCAAGGATCGACGGGCACAATCATCGTCAATCATCGACGAAGGAAGGAGAGCAGTCGTAGAAGAAACCTTCCAGACGGGCTCGACGGAGTCGCTGCAGACGGGATCGACGAAGTCGCTGACGAGATTAGCGCAGAGCGCAGACGGCGAGGAGGGGGTGGATCCGCTCCCGTCGATGGAATCCAACTTCAATTCCGTCGACGGGAGCGGGAGCGAAAATGGGAGACGAAACCCGGAGTTGTTGCGGTAGCGGGAGAGGAAGATGCAGCCGGAAGCGGAAACAGCTAGCGAGCAAGATGCGGAACCAGGATTAGGTTAGCTCTGATACCAAGTAGAAAGTAATAGAAATACTTGAGTTAATCTTATTCATCCACATAGGGGATACTTATAACATTACAAAAGACTCACTAAGCCTCACACAAGATGTGGGACTAAACTCACTCACACATACTAATATAATAATCTCAACTGGATAAACATTCATGATCCTCCACATTTGTTTGTCTTCCCATTCAATTGTCTTTCATTTTAGTTGTATTATTTATTTATGAACTTAATGCAACGTAATGAAATTATCGAAAATTTTCAATGTATCAGACAATGTTTAAGATTTATGGTTCATTCATTTCTAGTTGGCTCTGTGAATCAGTATTTGAGGAACCTTTTTACCTTTAGCTTCACACTTTTGCTTCCACTGTAAGCATTGTTTAATTTTGTTTCCATTTAATCATGTTTTGTACCAATTTTATTATTGTTGATTTGTTTACTTCTTATCACGAGTTCCGGTCGGACTGTTAATTGTTGTTAAAATAGGCAGGGGAGTTACACAGATAAAGGTTTAGGATCCTATGACCTAGAAAAATTCATAGAGGCTTAGGATTTCGTCTGAATCACTCCATCAACGTTAGAGTCATCAAGTTTCATCTAACTCTTAGTTTATGCATATGTATAAAGATACCCTTCATAGTAAATTCTTCATTTATGTCATAATAGTAATAATTACTCTCATTGCATCTTATAGGCACCCCGTAGCGGTGAGACAGGAGAACCTACGCGATAGAATATCACTCCTAAGGTCGTCATGGATAATGTCAGTGCGCCAGTGGGGCCAACATCTACTGGCTTTACAGCTGAAATTGCAAGGGCAGTAATCCTAACCCTATTGGAGTTCAGGAATGCTCAACCTGCAGTGGTCCAAGCCCCAGTTCATGCACCTGCTGCTGTGGAGATAGGGATGAACCGTTATCTGAGGAACTTTGGAGAGCTCCGCCCCTCCAACTTCAGTGGAGAAGAAAGTCCTATGGAGACTGATGACTGGCTGATTAAGACCCAGAATTTGTTGAACATGATGTAGTGCCCCGAGAACAAGAAAGTACCTCTAACGGCTTTCCTTCTTGAGGGTGAAGCCAATCTGTGGTGGACTAGACACTTAGTTGACGATCCTGCTGGAAAGAATCTAAGTTCGAATTTCCCTCTTTAAAACTTAACTCCCTTTCCGACCTAATGATAAGGCGGTCACTCCCTATGCCAGGTCATTCTGCCGATATGTTCACTGGAATGAATTATCCAAAGCACTCGCAAGCCGGTTCGTGCCTCCTTCAGAGCGGCGGAGCCTTCAGGAGTACCTCAGGCTGAATCAAGGGGATAGGACTGCCATAGCCTATGAACGAGAATTTACTGATTTATCTCATTATGCGGGCTTAATGCAAGGAGATGAAAATGATAAGTATCATCGCTTCACGAATGGCCTTCGTGACTTGCTGAGATAGTTGTTGCTGACCATGATCAATATTGACTATTGAAGCTTGGTCGATACTGCTAGGAAGTTAGAGGCAAATCAACTGAGGGTGCAGAGACGCAATAACTTCAAGAGCAAGCGAATCCAAGATGAACCACAACAACCTCAGAATAGAAACCATAAAAGGAAAAGCAGGAACAAGAAACAGAAGATGGGCGAGAAGAGAGGAAATCAGCTCAGAGCCAAGGTCAAGGATTTTCCACTCTGCCCTAAGTGCAACCGCCGCCATCAGGGTGAATGTTTGGCCGCTTCAGAAGTGTGCTACAAGTGTCAGCAACCTGGACATATAGCTTGCTACTACCCGAGTCATTCAAATAGTCGGGTAACAAATTTTAAGTTTTGTAATCACCTTAGATTTAATCAATGCCTTCAAAGTCTAATATTCATGATTGCAACCTTTTCCATAGCCGGAGTTCGAGGTTGGTGATCCAAGTAGAACTGACAAGGGAAAGGCGGTGATGAACTATAATGTAAAGTCGACCCCAAGAAGAGGTCTGGTGCAGCCCAGAGCGTACGGACTTAGCCAACAGGAGGCCAAGGTGCAGAAGGACGTAGTTACAGGTATGAATTTGTCATAAATAGTTTTATTTCTATCTCCTTAGTGACACAACATTACCTATGTTGCATTCATGCATGTAGGTATACTTATGATTCAAAATGTACCCTCCAAGATTGTCTTTGACATGAGTGTTTCGCACTCGTTCATAGCAGAATCTTTTGTGTTTAGGCTGGGCTTAGAGATCCTTTCAGAGTCAACACTGTAACACCTCCCCTGCAATGACTATATAATATAGGTCCGGTCGGGACCCCACAGCATATAATCGCCACAGTTTTAATATTAAAAGTGATATAGAAACTGCCCAACTCAAAACTCAGAACAAACACAGCGGAAACATTTAAAAGACACAGAAGTTGTCCACATCTACATAAGAGTATCATGGCCTTAAGGCCTTACAAAACGATGCTCAAGTCATTCATCACAGCACATAAAATATCCAAAAGATAATAGCATCTCTATGCTACCTCGACATGCAAGCCGGAACATAAATGAAGACAACATAAACAGTCAACAAAACAGGAGGAGGTACACTTCAGGAGGCTTAGGCCTTTTTGGCCGGCGAGTTGGGTCCCACCTGCGATCCTTGTCCTGCATCCATTACACAAAGAGCGGTATAACGAGGGTCAGCTTTGACTGACCAACAACAGTGTAACAACACCCCTCCTCCCGGCCGTCCTAGCGGACCCTGGGGAACTACATCACCCTGCAAGTCAGCACTTCTTATGCAAATGTAATAAACAATAATAACATAAAAAAACAGGTATGAGTGTCACAAGCATCATCCACGTTTTTATGTTGGGCAGTTAAAGTAAGGGGCCTAACAATGCAGCATGTATACAAACCTGAGTTTCACCCAAGGCACCCTATGGCGTGTATGCTTCTAACATAACATCACACATCATCATTTCACAACAATCAACGGGTACTCATCATTTCCTCAGGGGCGTGCAAGCCCACGGCCAAGAACTCCACTGAGACATCACCCCTTACATGGCTCACCACGTCAACGGGCGTATCAGCATACTTGTTCTTGTCACTATCACCAAACCAAACAACCGATGCTAAGAACTCTCGCCGAGACCCCACCCGCACATGGCTCACAATGCCATTGGGCTTGTCCATCAGCACAGACGTTCTCGTCAGTTATCACAAAAGGGGACTTGTATTGCCGGGACACTCTCCCCGCATGAATCCAAGCATTCACGGGCTAGCCAGCCGACCACAAAGACAAAGTCATGCCTTCACATACAAGCGGCATCACAAGTCATTCACCACGCACAATAAATCCATTTTTTAAACCAACGTTCGTTCTCACAAGAAACATAAAGGGCGTCACAACGACGTTTTCTCCGCTATCGGATTTCTAGCAAAAATCTCTAGAATGCACGTTAAGCAACATCACCGAATCGGACAACCGGTCGCGCTTTCGGCTTCATCCACAATGCCTAACCCGCTAACGGAGCGGATCTCTAATGCAAAATCATGTCGGGGACGGACTCAATCAACCCGATGGTTCTTCTTGAACCAAGGCGACCCGAACCCCTCTCATTTGAGAGATCCGGTGCCATAAATTTCAGAAAAGAGAACGGCGACGAAAGAGATGTCATGCACGCATCCTAAAACCGGGAGGAGAGATGTCGTTACCCTAAGGGTCCGTTCGGCACGCAGGAATTGGCTTTCTAGCATTGGCTTTGATCGCCAGAAAGTCAATTTTGGCGTTCGGCGGGACAGAATTCGGTGGGTATTGGCTTTGGGAGGGGAAACCCATGGTTTTCAGATTAGGATAAAATCCAAAGCCACGAAAACATACCCTTCCCCCTCGATTTTCCGCGGAATTGACAAAGACACAAACCTTATCTCTCGCAAGCTTGCTCGTTCTCCTCTACCAGCATCGATACTCCTCCAACGCTCGTTCTCCTCCACCGGCGACGAAGACAGACCAATCTTCCTCCTCCGGCGGCGATGAAGACTGACCGCTCTTCCTCCTTCACTGGCGACGAAGACCGGCCGCTCTTCCTCCTCCAACGACGGCGAAGGTTGACTGCTCTTCCTCCTCAACCGGCGATGAAGGCCACAGCTCTTCCTCCTCCCGCGGCGACAAATTAAGCCCCTATGGATCTCTCTTCCTCCTCCACTAGCGGCTACAAAGATTGATCTACGTTCCTCCTACAGCGACAATGATGGCCAACCGCTCTTCCTCCTCCAACGGCGACGAAGCCCTATCTTTTTCCTCGTACATGTAGCTTCTTCTTCTTTTGTTTTTCTTCTTCCTCGTCCATTAGCAAGATGCAGAAAACTTGAATGAAAGTTTTTTTTTATTTTGATTTTCTATCCTTTTATCTTTCGTTATAATGTTCAGTTATAGAATCAATTGAGTTCTTGAATGTCATGATCTCAATGCTTATAGGGTTGGTTTTGATCAGGCTGGCAATCCTAGATTATCTGGATAAGTGTAGGAGATATAGTGTTTGGACCTTACATGGTGCACTTCTTTGTTAATAGAATGTTAAGTGTGCACTTCTTTGTTCATTATTTAATAGAATGGAGATGAATACAGATGAGAGTACATCAAAGAGAATTTGGATTAACAACATTTGTTAAATTGGTATGATAAATAGTTTGATTAATAATATTTGTTTAACAATATTTGTTAAATTGGTATGATAAATAGTTTGATTAACAATATTTGTTATCCAATCAATTTGAGGATGCTAGACCCTTGAGAATTTGTTGTCCTATAAGTTTGATTAACCTCATTTGGTGTTCTCAGGTTCAATTAATATAGATTCAATCTTCAATTTCTTCAATAATAACATCCTTCAATATCTTTCTTTATTAACAATTTGTGTCTGCTAAAGTCAATTCCAGAAAGTCAATTCTATCTTGCAGCCGAACAGCTTTTATGTCTCAAAGCCAATTATGTTGACTGAATTCCATCCTGCAGCCGAACAACAGAATTGGTTTTCTGCATAAAGCCAATTCCTTTAGATATTGGTTTTCAGACTAAAGTCAATGCCAGAAAGCCAATTCCTGCGCATCGAACGGACCCTAAGAGTTCTCTTCCTCGCCATGGATCGGTTGAAAGGCACGGATAGAAACGAGCGCCTTCGAGTCCTCTCCACGGATCTGGTTTCGGATCGGCGAACGGAGCTCCGGTGCTCCAACAATGGCGGATCTAGCCCTTCTTCTTCCTCCAAACCCTCCTTTCCTTAGCCTCCAAAAGCACAAAAGACTTAATGAAATGAGCATAGAACTCCTCTGTCCTATTAAGGACCTTATGACGCACTTATATGAGCCTTTAGATCAAGATCTAAGGAGATCGGACGTCCAGAAATCGCTACTTACGGATCTGGTTCCGTAAGATAGCGTCGGCGCTAGCGCTAGCGCCTGCGCTAGCCACTCGACGAAAACCCATTCGACGAAAACATCTCGACGTCCCGACGAACTGCACCACTCGACGAAAACTATCGTCCGCGCTAGCCTCTCGACGGACTCCCTTCGACGAAGCCGTCTCGACGAATCCAACTCAACGTAACCGTCGAAACCACTAGTCTACTCGACGGGGCAGCTAACACCTGCGCTGGCACCTAGCGTCGGCGCTAGCTCCCAGGTACAGAAGAACCTGTACTAGCCTTAGGCATTCCAGCCTCCGCGCTCAGCGAAACCTGGGTGTTAAAACTCCACCCCCTGAAAAGAATTCCGTCCTCGATATTTAAGACGTTAATGAAAACATACTTAACACGCATACCTGACACAAACAGTTCTGGAAAGTCATCCCGCATTGTTTGTTCGCGCTCCCACGAGAACTCGTCTCATCCGCAATTATTCCAGCGCACCTTCACCAGCTTGACCTCTTTATTCTGCAACCGTCGGATTTCGGAATCTTCTACGCAAACCGGACAAACCATCATCCTCAGATCTTCAGCTACAGGAACTGTCGAAGACCAAACAACATCTTCCGGCTCCACCAACGCTTTCCTCAGCACCGAAACATGGAAAATGTCATGCAATCCACTTAGCTCGGCGGACAACGCTAACCGATAGGCCGCTTCGCTTATGCGCTCTGTAACCTCAAACGGACCCAAATACCTCGGACTCAACTTCTTGAGTCGCCGAATTCGCGAAACGCCTTTGAACGACTTGATCTTCAAGTAGACCATGTCGTCCACCGCAAACTCCACATTTCTGTGACGCGCATTAAATACTTTGCCTGCCGATCCTGAGCAATCTTCATGCGCTCCTGGATCGTTTGCACCAACTCGCAAGCGTCTGCCACTACTTCCTTCCCTAAAAGCTGAGTGTCTCCCGCCTCTATCCAAGACATCGGCGTTCGACACCGCCTTCCATACAAAGCCTCGTATGGCGCCATCTTGATACTCGCCTAGAAATTATTGTTATAGGAAAACTCCACCATGAAGAGGTGGTCTTCCCAACTCTTCCCAAAATCGAGGGCACACATCCTCAACATGTCATTCAGCGTCCGATTTGTTCTCTCCGTTTGACCAGCGGTCTGCGGATGGAACGCGGTACTAAATTTCAACTTTGTGCCCAAGCTTCTCTGTACTAACCTCCAATCATTGGACGTGAACCGCCCATTGCGATCACTAACGATGCTCTTTGGAATTTCGTGCAACCACAGAATATTTCGAATATACAGCTCCACGAGCTTCTCCATGCTATCGTCCTTCCGATTTGGAATGAAGTGGGCCACCTTGGTCAGGCAATCCACAATCACCCAAATCGCATCGTTACCTTGCCGCGACCGAGGCAAACCATGCACAAAATCCATGGAGATGTCGTTAAATTTCCACTCGGGGATAGGAAGAGGTTTTAAGAACCCGCCCGGCCTTTGGCACTCGACCTTCACTAAAGCACAAGTCTGACATCGACTTACGTACAAAGCTACGTCCCGCTTCATCCCAGGCCACCAAAATGATTTTTTCAAATCCAAGTACATCTTTGTACTTCCTGGATGAATGGAGTATTTCGTGAAGTGAGCCTCAAACATCAACTCCTCACGGAGTTTGCCAAAACGAGGGACACACTCTTCTGTTTCTCTTTAAAAGTCCACCGACCATCTCCAAAGCACTACCTTCGCTCTGCTGAGCTTCCAACACAAATCGCTGACACTCTTCGTCTGCACTGGTCGCCTCTCGGATTTGATCCGCTAAATCACACTGCATCTCGATCCAGTTCAACCAAGCTACGCTGGACTCACCCCGAGCCACACACGAAATGTCAAGAGACTCGAACTCTCGCATCAAACGCCCGTCATGCGCTTCAATCCAATTACCTTGCCCGAAATACTTTCTACTCAAGGCGTCAGCCACCACATTGGCCTTACCTGGCGTATACTGAATCGCTACGTCGTACTCCCCAAGGAACTCGACCCACTTACGCTGCCTCATATTGAGATCTTTCTGATCCAGGAGGTATCTCAGGCTTTTGTGGTCCGTGAAGATTTCCACCTTCGCACCATACATGTAGTGCCGCCACAACTTTAACGCAAAAATCTCCGCCGCCAACTCCAAGTCGTGGACGGGGTAATTTCTCTCATGAGGCTTTAGCTGCCTCGACCCATAAGCTATCACGATGTCATGCTGCACCAGCACGCAACCCAAACCGCAACCTGACGCGTCGCTGAAAATCTGAAATCCTTCAGTCCCACTAGGAAGACTTAGGATTGGAGCGGACATCAATCTTTCCTTCCAGGTCTCAAACGCACGGGCACGCCCCGGCGTCCACACAAACTTCTGGTCCTTTCGGGTAAGAGTGGTGAGGGGCAAAGCCATCCGCGAAAAGTTCTCAACGAACCTTCTGTAATAACCGGCTAGTCCAAGGAAGCTTCGGACTTCCGCCACGGTTCTCAGTACAGGTCAATCTCTAATGGCTTCAATCTTTGTTGGATCCACTGCCACCCCATCTCCACTTATCACGTGACCCAGAAACGCCACCTTCCCGATCCAAAACTCGCACTTTGAGAACTTAGCATAAAGTTGGTTCTCCCTCAGCGTCTGCAACACCAATCTCAAGTGAGACTCATGCTCCGCCTTCGACTACGAATACACTAAGATGTCGTCGATGAACACCACCACGAACGAATCTAGGTATCGCCGAAACACTCTGTTCATTAAATCCATGAACACTGATTGCGCGTTCGTCAAACCGAACGGCGTCACCGAGAACTCAAAATGACCGTATGTCGTCCCAAACGCCGTCTTGGGAATATTCTCTTCTCGAATCCTCAACTGATAGTAACCCGACTTCAAATCCAATTTGAAGTACACCGTCGACCCCACCAGCTGATCGAACAAATCATCGATTCGCGGAATCGGATACTTATTCTTGATGGTCAACTTATTCAACTCACGATAGTCTATGCACAATCGCATACTACTATCTTTTTTCTTTACGAATAACGCCGGCGCACTCCACGGCGAAGAGTTGGGCCTAATGTACCCCTGCTCGAGCAACTCTTGCAGCTGCACCATTAGCTCGGTCAGTTCCTTCGGTGTCATCCTAAACGGAGGACGCGACACCGGCCTCGCACCTGACACCAAATCTATTGAAAAATCGATTTCACGTTGAGGAGGGGCTCCCGGAAGCTCCTCGGGGAACACATCCTCGAATTCTTCCACCACCGGTACTGCTCTGATTGCCAACTTTGTGGAGTGAGTCTCCAACAAAGCTATAAACGCCTCAGCTCCTTGATTCACCGCTCGCATCAACTGCACAGCGGAAATCAAGGAGCAAGTCACTCCGCCTAGGCCCTCGAACTTGACCTCCGCTCTACCTTCGCTCCTTAGAGTCACCACCTTCAACAGGCAGTCAATACTAGCTCGTTGCTCTGCAAGCCAGTCCATCCCCATGATAATGTCAAATTCGGCTAGTGGTAGAATCGTTGTTACCAACTCGAAGTCACACTCGCAAATCCTCAAAACAATGCGTCCTTTCCTTCAGGTGGTCATGAAAGACTCATTCGGCATGCGCAAGCTAAGCTCCACCCCCGCCTAGACAGTCTCAACACCGATTCTCTGGATAAAGCTTTTCGCGAGAAAAGAGTGTGACGCTCCCATGTCGAACAACACTGAAAGTGCACAGTTAACCTCACTAGAATTCTCTAAAGGGGGGGTGAATAGAGATTTAAAAATACTTTGTACAAAGTTAACAAATATATATATATATATATATATGTGTAATAATCACAGATTTAAGCTTCCCACACACACCAACAAGAATTAAGCAAATAAAGAAAGTAACAGCAAAAAGAAAATCACAGCACAACACAAAGAAATATAGTGGTTCCCCAAACTTTGGGTAGTCCACTCTTCTACCCCCTTGGTAGGAATTCACTATCTTGTACTGAGTCTTTTGATAAGGAGACTCTTAGAACCAGCCTGAGTCTTTTGATAAGGAGACTCTTAGAACCAGTACAACTGAATTTTTTGAAGAGAGATTCTAAAACCTCTTTTACACAATTTGAAAATGAAATGAGAATAAGAAGAAGAAGTAGAAGAAGTAATTGAAACAAGAAAGAATCTTCTTCTTAGCAAGAAGATTAGAAGCACAAGAAATAGTGAATGAAATTTCTCTTCTATAGTGAGAAGGAGATTGTAGGCCTCTTTCTCTTTCAGTGAGAGGTTTCAGAAATTGCAGCAGTATGATCTCAGAAGAAGGAGAAGAAGAATGCTTGTTGTTTGTTGCAGCATACTTTCACTTTTCTCAATTTTTCTCACTTTTCTCTTGGGAGCTTTTCCTCTATTTCAAATGTATGGAGTGGATCACTTCTTGTTCTTCTCTGTCGACTTCCCTCTTATTTATAGCTCTGTTTATTCAAAGAATACTATAGGAGAATAATTAATTAGCAGTCAGAGAAATAGTAAGAGAGAAAAGATTCCATAATCAATATTTCTGTAGAAGGAAAGAGATCATTCTGATTTCAAATAATATCCATAATAAACTTAATCAATTTAGCCAAGAATCAATCAGAAGGAAAGACTGATTCAGAACAGCTATAAAAGAATAATATAATTCCATAAGAATCAGATCTACAAGAAGAAGGAAAGAGATCTGGCGTGTTTTGAATTTGTCATAGGAATCGACGTGCGTCGATTACTATTCGACGGAAGCGTCGATTTCAGACTAGCTGGACGTCGAGAGGAGAATATGGAAGGTGCGTCGACTTCGTTAGATAAATCGACTAGAAGTCAGAGTTACGTCGGCATAGGTTACGTCGAATTCTGTTTGGAGTTACTTCGCCTCATTCTGAGAGGAACGACGACTACACTTCGACGTTGCATCGAATACTATTCGACGCATATTTACTTAGACTAATTTTTCATTCTTAGAATTTATATTCTACTCATTTTTAGGGGTTAAGATAAATCATTTCCCCAACAAACACTCTGGAGTGATTGCCAGAAACTAGCACGAAGCTTACACGCATACAACAAATATGAAATGTCGCAACTGATTTAAGCTACCAAACGAAAGATCTAAACTTTACATACCTGTCACCACATCGGGTTGACGAATCGATTTCTGCTGCCCTAGGTTGTAGGCTCGAGGCTGCACAGGAGGGAACCGTGAAGCACTGGACTCCGCCGCTTTCCCTTTCTCCCCAGCACTAGGACCGGAACGAACTGACTGCTCTTGCCTCTGCTCCGAGCTATGTGGCCCACCTTGCCACACCTAAAGCACGTCACGGGTCCCCTGGAATGGAACTCCCCAGATGGTGCACCGCTTCTGTCACCGTTCCTAAAAGGACGGGGCTTTCTCTTCCACCGACTTCCCTCGGACTTCCACTGAGACTGAGAAGGTTTTACCTTCTCCTTGCTTATCCGCAAAACCCTTACGACGCTGGGTTCGCTCTATATCGCTCTCCAATGCTCGAGCAGCTTCGACTAGCTCATTGAATCCCGCATTCTTCAAGGCTATCAGAGGTTGCCTTAGATTTTCTCTCAGACCTTGATAGAAGAGATTATCTCTCTCCTCATCATTTGCCGTGGTCGTCCTCGAAAACGACCCAACCGAGTAAACTCCTGCAGGTACTCATCTACTGACTTCTCACGTTGCACCATGTGCAAGAACTGCCTCTGAAGTGCTAACCTCGTTGAAGAAGGGATATATCGCTTCAGGAAAGCATTCCTGAACTCTTCCATGGACGGGGCACGTCACGGGAAATGACGACCGGTATGATTCACCCACCACAACTTGGCGTCGCCTTCTAACATAAACGTCGCGAACTGGGACCGCATGTCCTCTGGAATCTCTACCGCTATCAGGAGTTCCTGAATCCTTGCCCCACCACTCTCTCAGCTAAAGGCTCTACTTGCCTTACTCCCACCTCCGGTGTCACAGTAACCGGGGTCACAGGAGTCGCAGCCTGCACAACAGACGTCGCAATCTGTGGCATCGTCGCAGCTTGAGCCGCCACCATCGCCTTCGCTAACATACGGCAGAAGTCAGCCGGGGACACACCCATATTCATAAGGGTTGGGACAGTAGCACGTCTTGTCGAAGGCTCCTCTTGTCGCCTCGACGTCCCCGCTTCGTCGCCACCATCCTAGCATAAGCAAGAAAGCAACAAATCAGACTTTATTCGCAAGAATCGAACACAAGGACACTCATGGTCCCGCAAAGTACTCATATGTGGACAACCTCTTAACGCGATCCGATTACACTAAATCTCAACAAGAACGCAAACCTCCCTCTGATACCAAATTGTAACACCTCCCCTGCAATGATTATATAATATAGGTCCGGCCGGGACCCCACAGCATATAATCGCCACAGCTTTAGTATTAAAAGTGATATAGAAACTACCCAACTAAAAACTCAGAACAAACACAGCGGAAACATTTAAAAGACACAGAAGTTGTCCACATCTACATAAGAGTACCACAGCCTTAAGGTCTTACAAAACGATGCTCAAGTCATCCATCACAGCACATAAAATATCAAAAAGATAATAGCATCTCTATGCTACCTCGGCATGCAAGCCGGAACAAAAATGAAGACAACATAAACAGTCAACAAAACAGGAGGAGATACACTTCATGAGGCTTAGGCCTTTTTGGCCGGCGAGCTGGGTCCCACCTGCGATCCTTGTCCTGCATCCATTACACAAAGTGCGGTATAACGAGGGTCAGCTTTGGCTGACCAACAACAGTGTAACAACACCCCTCCTCTCGGTCGTCCTAGCGGACCCCGGGGAACTATATCACCCTGCAAGTCAGCACTTCGTATGCAAATGTAATAAACAATAATAACATAAAAAACAACAGGTATGAGTGTCACAAGCATCATCCACATTTCTATGTTGGGCAGTTAAAGTAAGGGGCCTAACAATGCAGCATGTATGCAAACTTGGGTTTCACCCAAAGCACCCTATGGCATGTACGCTTCTAACATAACATCACACATCATCATTTCACAACAATCAATGGGTACTCATCATTTCCCTAGGGGCGTGCAAGCCCATGGCCAAGAACTCCACTGAGACCTCACCCCTTACATGGCTCACCACGCCAACGGGCGTATCAGCATACTTGTTTTTGCCACTATCACCAATCCAAACAACCGATGCTAAGAACTCTCGCCGAGACCCCACCCGCACATGGCCCACAATGTGATCGGGCTTGTCCATCAGCACAGACGTTCTCGTCAGTTATCACAAAAGGGGACTTATCTTGACGGGACACTCTCCCCACATGAATCCAAGTATTCACGGGCTAGCCAGCCGACCACAAAGACAAAGTCACGCCTTCACATACAAGCGGCATCACAAGCCATTCACCACGCACAATAAATCCCTTTTTTGAACCAACGTTCGTTCTCACACGAAACATAAAGGGCGTCACAACGACGTTTTCGCCGTTATCGGATTTCTAGCAAAAATCCCTAGAATGGACGTTAAGCAACATCACCGAATCGGACAACCGGTCGCGATTTCAGCTTCATCCACAATGCCTAATCCGATAACGGAGCGGATCTATAATGCAAAACCATGTCGGGGACGGACTCAATCAACCCGATGGTTCTTCTTGGACCAAGGCGACCCGAACCCCTCTCATTTGAGAGATCTGGTGCCATAAATTTCAGAAAAGAGAAAGGCAAAGAAAGAGATGTCATGCACGCATCCTAAAACCGGGAGAGATGTCGTTACCCTAAAAGTTCTCTTCCTCGCCATGGATCGGTTGAAAGGCACGGATAGAAATGAGCGCCTTCGAGTCCTCTCCACGGATCCGGTTTCGGATCGGCGAACGAAGCTCCGGTGCTCCAACAATGGCGGATCTAGCCCTTCTTTTTCCTCCAAACCCTCCTTCTTTCCTTAGCCTCCAAAAGCACAAAAGACTTAATGGAATGAGCATAGAACTCCTTTGTCCTATTTAGGACCTTAGGATGCACTTATCTGAGCCTTTAGATCAAGATCTAAGGAGATCGGACGTCCAAAAATAGCTACTTACGGATCTGGTTCCGTATGCTAGCGTCGGCGCTAGCGCTACCGCCTGCGCTAGCCACTCGACAAAAACCCATTCAACGAAAACATCTCGACGTCCCGACGAACTGCACCACTCGATGAAAACTATCGTTGGCGCTAGCGCTACCGCCCGCGCTAGCCTCTCGACGGACTCCCTTCGACGAAGTCGTCTCGACGAAGCCAACTCAACGTAACCGTCGAAACCACTAGTCTACTCGACGGGGCAGCTAACGTCTGCGCTCGCACCTAGCGCCGGCGCTAGCACCCAGGTACAGAAAAGTTTGTACTAGCCTTAGGCATTCCAGCCTCCGCGCTCAGCGAAACCTGGGGTGTTACAACTCCACCTTCCTTAAAAGAATTTCGTCCTCGAAATTTAAGACGTTAATGAAAACATACTTAACACACATACCTGACACAAACAGTTCCGGAAAGTCATCCCGCATTGTTTGCTCGCGCTCCCACGACTCGTCCGCAATTATTCCAACGCACATTCACCAGCTTGACCTCTTAATTACGCAACCGTCGGATTTCGGAATCTTCTACGCAAACTGGACGAATCATCGTCCTCAGATCTTCGGCTACGGGAATTGTCGAAGACCCAACAACATCTTCCGGCTCCACCAACGCTTTCCTCAGTACGGAAACATGGAAAACGCCATGCAATCCACTTAGCTCGGCGGACAACGTTAACCGATAGGCCACTTCGCCGATGCGCTCTGTAACCTCAAACGGACCCAAATACCTCGGACTCAACTTCTTGAGTCGTCGAATTCGTGAAACGTCTTTGAACGGCTTGACCTTCAAGTAGATCATGTCGCCCACCGCAAACTCCACATTTCTATGACACGCATTAAAATACTTTGCCTGTCGATCCTGAACAATCTTCATGCGCTCCTGGATCGTTCGCACCAACTCGCAAGCGTCTGTCACTACTTCCTTAAAAGGTGAGTGTCTCCCGCCTTTATCCAAGACATCGGCGTTCGACATTGCCTTCCATACAAAGCCTCGTATGGCGCTATCTTGATACTCGACTGGAAACTATTGTTATAGGCAAACTCCACCATGAAGAGGTGGTCTTCCCAACTCTTCCCAAAATCGAGGGCACACATCCTCAACATGTCCTCCAGTGTACGATTTGTTCTCTTCGTTTGACCATCGGTCTGCGGATGGAACGTGATACTAAATTTCAACTTTGTGCCAAAGCTTCTCTGTACTAACCTCCAGTCCTTGAACGTGAACCGCTCATCGCGATCACTAACGATGCTCTTTGGAATTCCATGCAACAGCACAATATTTCGAATATGCAGCTCCACGAGCTTCTCCACGCGATAGCCTTCCGATTTGGAATGAAGTGCGCCACCTTGGTCAGGCGATCCACAATCACCCAAATCGCATCGTTACCTTGCCGCGACCGAGGCAAACCATGCACAATATCCATGGAGATGTCGTCAAATTTCCACCCGGGGATAGGAAGAGGTTTTAAGAACCCGCCCGGCCTTTGGCACTCGGCCTTCATTAAAGCACAAGTCTGACATCGAATTACGTACAAAGCAACGTCCTGCTTCA
The DNA here is from genome assembly GCA_033032865.1 of Dactylorhiza incarnata. Lineage (NCBI taxonomy): Eukaryota > Viridiplantae > Streptophyta > Magnoliopsida > Asparagales > Orchidaceae > Dactylorhiza > Dactylorhiza incarnata. The sequence goes on from JAWHQI010000015.1 coordinate 14,805,810, forward strand.
TCCCAGGCCACCAAAAGGATTTTTTCAAATCCAAGTACATCTTTGTACTTCCTAACATAATCAAATCGTGCTCGTCGGTGGACGTGAGCCCAACGAACGTGTGGTGGTGGTCACACATATACTGAAAGTGCACAGTGTGCCTTTGAGTATTTTCTACAGGGGGTGAATAGAGTTTTAAATCTTTTATACCCTAGTTATGCACTCACAATACAAATATTATGTGTTATGCAATCATCAACACCAAAAGCAGAATAAAGTAATCACAGGAAATATAAAACAGAAAAGCAGTAAACTGGACAGCACAGAAATTCAATACAGAAGACACAGAATTTTATAGTGGTTTCCCAAATTGTGGGTAGTCCACTCTTCTATCTCCCTGGTAGGATTACAATACCTGTGCCTGAGTCTTTTAATAAGAAGACTCTCAGAACCACTGAGTCTTTTGATAAGGAGACTCTTAGAACCACTGAGTCTTTTGATAAGGAGACTCTTAGAACCACTGAGTCTTTTGATAAGGAGACTCTTAGAACCACTGAATCCTTTGGAAGAGAGATTCTTAAAATTCTTTTACAGTTGGAGAATGAGAACAGTAGAGTGAGAAGAAAGAAGAGAAAAGGATTCTTTAGTAAGAATCCTTCAGAAGCTGTCTCTTTGAATGTTGTAGCTTCTGTTTATCTTAGGATCTGAATATGGTGAACCTTTACTTATGATAGTGATGATTGCAAGGGTTATAAGCTTGATCTTGATTATCTGCACTTTTGTAGACTTGTTGTTATGTGATGTAGAAGAAGAAGCAGCACTGTTGTTATGATCTTTTGTTGTGTATAGGAGTTGTTCTTCTGTTCTGCCTTAGGGTTGGTGGAAGAAGAAGAAGAAGAAGCTCTTAGTCGACAGCCAGAATAATGAATCAGTTCCCCGTCTTTTCTTCTCCGCTCAGCATACTTATTCTCTATCATTTGAGTTTGAATTTCTTTCTTCTTCTGGGTTGTCCTTAGAAGGAATGTCAATTGGACAATTGATGTTTCCTTCTATTTGTGTTCTCGACCCGTCCATCTGATTTGAATAAACATCCAAGAATATTTTTGTTGCATCTCTGAAATACTTTATTCCATTCATGGCAATAAACGAGTTGTTGGAGAACAGTCTTCAGCTTTGTAGACCTTCTGAAAAGGTATTACAAAAGACAGCAGAAAACCTTATATTTCTGACTGTACTCGACGCTGCGTCGACTTCATCTTTCGTCATATCGACGCACCTCTGAGTTCTTATAAAAGTAGCTTCGAATTCCTTCTTAGCTCTGGCTGAAATCAGATGTCGACGTTGCGTCGAGTTCTTATCGACATATCCGTCGAGTTAAAGACTTGAATTTGAACTTCATCTTCTTCGTCTACTTGAAGTCGAAGTTGCGTCGACTTCTAAGATGGCTTCGACATGCTCTTCCTTCTGCGTCGAGTTCATTTCGAAGTTGCGTCGACTTCTGATATAGCTTTGACAAGCTCTGTCTTCTGCGTCGAGTTTATTTCAAAGTTGCGTCGACTTCTGATATAGCTCTGACAGACTCTGTCTTCTGCGTCGAGATTATTTCGACGTTGCGTCGACTTCAACTGATGTGTCGACTCCTAGTCGACGTTGCGTCGACTCCTAGTCAACGCATAATTACTCTGGATAGTTTTCTTCATGATTTCAGCTTGCCTTTCTAATTACTTTGACTCAGCTAACTTCCTAAGACTTCTATGACTAAATTACCCTTACTATACAACATGGGTAATTATCCTAGAGAGTAAAATCACCTATAGTTAATTTGTTAAGTAAAATCAAATGGAGTTTTTCCTAACAATCTCCTCATATTTATCTTAACAAATTTTACAGATTGTTTATAGTGATTTTACAGAATAATGGAAGAAGAAAAAAGTTGTAAGGAGAAAGAAGAAACCATGAGCAGGCAAGTGAAAACTTGTGTCTTCAAGGTTAAATTTTAGACTTCGCCCTTTATCAATTCAGCATCACCATTCAGCCTTTGTTTCTTTGTTTTTGTATCAACTTACTGTGATACTACCATGAGAGATAACTTCCTATTTTTGTAAAGATTCTTTTAAAATTTTGGAACGAAATGGCTTGCTTCTCTCTTTCTGAATATCTAACACAGATAGCTCTTCTTGCAATTTTAGAGGTGACTCTTCTTCATCATCTTCATGTTCAGTGACTTGATTAGGAGTTTGATTAGCATCCTCCTCCCCCTAAATATGTGCACCCTGACCTATTCAGCATGTTCAATCTCAATCTCCCCCTGAATATGTGCACCCTGACCTATTCAGCATGTTCAATCGCAATCTCCCCCTTGTTTATCAACCTGATCCTCCTTCTGTTTCTCCCCCTTCTTAACCTCATCAGCATGGGAGGTTAAGAATGACCTAGTCACAGAGGAGGAGGACATTCTTGACTATAAGGACTGCATAGAGACAGTGACCTCACCAAACTGTGTTTGCATGGTTACAAAGATTGTTTGACTTTTGAGAAGTATTCTCATCCATATTGAGATTGTGTTAGTGACCATTTACACTGCCTAGTTTGATGGACTGCATAGAGACAGTGACCTCACCAAACAGTGTTTGCATGGTTTCAAAAATTGTTTGACTTTTGAGAAGTATTCCCATCCATATTGAGATTGTGTTAGTGACCATTTACACTGCCTAGTTCGATGAAATAAAGGGCTCTAGACATGGCATCATGTGCAGAGACTTTGCACAACAATATTTTCTCAACAATATCTCTTTTATTTCTCTGTCAAATAGCTCTGCTTCTGCTTCTCCAAAAAGAAGATCAGAGGTACATCCTGCACATGTAACTCCTTTAACTAAAATTAAAATCCATTATATCCACATTGTCCTTCCTTTAGTTGGGTTGTCCTATGTTATTCATCCTGCACATGTAAATCAAACATTAGCATAGACCATCACTTGTTGGGGTCTCTTTCTTCTATCATCATATGAAGTTATGAAAGAATATGTTGGTCTTTCAGTATACCCCTTAAGGTGAAGAAGTGTTGGATTATTATGCCAGCAATTTTTAAATTTGTGCCCAAATTTGAAACGATGGGAGCATCTAGAATGGTAATTAGACATAAAAGAGAGAGGTCTAGATGATTGAAGATTTCTTTCGGAAAACATGCGTCGATAAGATATCGGCGCATCTTTAGAGTTGCGTCGAGTGTAATTCGACATGTCAGCATAGTTACGTTGATAAAGGTTCGATACAGAATATTGGTTGCGTCGAATTGAATTCGACGCACCCTCATACTTGCTTCGAGATGATGTCGAAGCATATGCAGAACTCCGTCGAGTTTCATTCGACGCATCTTTAAAAGTGCGTCGAGTTCTATTCGACGTATAATTTCTTTTATTAAGGATTTTATAATTTTTTTATTAGATTTTCTGAGGGGTGCTTACATAGAATTCATATGTGATTAGTACTATTCACCCTATTGAAGATAGTTATTTTATTAGGATAATCATGCAATTCTTCACAAATTTCACTGTTTTTATTTACCTGATTCTCAATAGATTTAGCAAATACTACTGGATTTTTCCAGGCAGGTTTGCTGGAAGATCCATTACTGATTGATAAATCTGCTCCTAATCCAAGATATTTGAATCTCTTAGAGAGGCTCTCTGTGATATCTCTTAGCTTTTGACTCCTCCCATTGAGTGAGTCTTCAAAGGCTTTTGCCTTTGTAAGCTCTTCCTTTGGTATTAGATGTTCAGCATTTATTTCATCTATTTGTTTTTTTTAACTCTCCTACTCAATCCTGAGTTGATTATCATAGTGATGATTTTCATATATCCTTTTACTTTTCAGTTCTTTTAACTCTTTCCTAAGTATTTTTATTTGATTTTATGCCTCTAATTGACCTTGGCAGAACTCTTTAAAACAAATTTTAAATTCATTGGAAGAGTAATCAAAATTATCAAAATATGATATATGATCTTCTTCATTATCTGAGGAGGCCTCCAAAGCAATCAGGCAGGCTTCTTCAGTAGCACCTTCTTGCTCACTTTCAGATGAGGAACATGACTCAGATTCTAAGTCACTTCAGGTTTCAGCTATGAAACCTCTTCCATTCTTCTTTTCCTTCCTTTCAAAAGAACTGTATTCAACTAAACTGATCATAGTATCTCATATTTCTTTTGCAGACTAGCATTCAACCACTTCCTGAAATATGTCATCTGACATAGTGGATATTAGTATATTCATAGCCTTAGCATCACAGGCTTTTGCATTCTTTTCCATATCTGTCCATTCAGCCCTAGGGACCAGTTCCTGTGTAACAGTCCCCCTTGCATCTTTCCTGAATGGAACATGGGGACTTGAAATAATGACATTAAAGATGACTTCATCAATAGAGTTCATATAAAGCTTTATTCTAGCCTTCCAAAGTGTAAACTTATTTAAGTTACACATTGGTGGTCTTGTTGATGCATAGTTCTTAGAACTCATTGTTCTTAAAATAGTTTTAGATAATTTTAAATAAAGAAATAAGAGAGAGGATATCCTTTGATCAAGGTGTTAACTTTTTAATGATCAACCTACCTCTGATACCAATTGAAAGTGCAGTAAACTGGACAGCACAGAAATTCAATACAGAAGACACGGAATTTTATAGTGGTTTCCCAAATTGTGGGTAGTCCACTTTTCTATCTCCCTGGTAGGATTACACTAACTGTGCCTGAGTCTTTTAATAAGGAGACTCTCAGAACCACTTAGTCTTTTGATAAGGAGACTCTTAGAACCACTGAGTCTTTTGATAAGGAGACTCTTAGAACCACTGAGTCTTTTGATAAGGAGACTCTTAGAACCACTGAATCCTTTGGAAGAGAGATTCTTAAAACTCTTTTACAGTTGGAGAATGAGAACAGTAGAATGAGAAGAAAGAAGAGAAAAGGATTCTGTCTCTTTGAATGTTGTAGCTTCTGTTTATCTCAGGATCTGAATATGATGAACATTTGCTTATGATAGTGATGATTGCAACGGTTATAAGCTTGATCTTGATTCTCTGCACTTTTGTAGACTTGATGCTATGTGATGTAAAAGAAAAAGCAGCAATGTTGTTATGATCTTTTGCTGTGCAAAGGAGTTGTTCTTCTGTTCTGTCTTAGGGTTGGTGGAAGAAGAAGAAGCCCTTAGTCGACAGACAGAATAATGAATCAGTTCCCCATCCTCTCAGCACTTATTCTCTATCATTTGAGTTTGAATTCTTTTCTTCTTCTGGACTGTCCTTAGAAGGAATGTCCATTGGACAATTGATGTTTCCGTATATTTTTGTTCTCGACTCGTCCATCTGATTTGAATAAACTTCCAAGAATGTTTTGCTGCATCTCTGGAATACTTCATTCCATTCTTGGCAATAAACGATCCGTTGGAGAACAGTCTTCAGCTTTGTAGACCTTCTGAAAAAGTATTAGAAAAGACAGCAGAAAACCTTCTATTTCTGACTGTACTCGACGCTGCGTCGACTTCATCTTTCGTCATATCAACGCACCTCTGAGTTCTTATAAAAGTAGCTTCGAATTTCTTCTTAGCTCTAGCTGAACTCAGATGTCGACGTTGCGTCGAGTTCTTATCGACGTATCCGTCGAGTTGAAGACTTGAATTTGAACTTTATCTTTTGCGTCTACTTGAAGTCGAAGTTGCATCGACTTCTAAGATGGCTTCGACAGGCTCTTCCTTCTGCGTCGAGTTCATTTCGAAGTTGCGTCGACTTCTGATATAGCGTTGACAAACTCTGTCTTCTGCGTCGAGTTTATTTCGAAGTTGCGTCGACTTCTGATATAGCTTTGACAGGCTCTGTCTTCTGTGTCGAGATCATTTCGACGTTGCCTCGACTTCAACTGATGCTTCGACTCCTAGTCGACGCATAATTGCTCTGGATAGTTTTCTTCATGATTTCAGCTTGCCTTTCTCATTACTTTGACTCAGCTGACTTCCTAAGACTTCTATGACTAAATTACCCTTACTGTTGAAACCAAAACATGGCTTCTTTGTGGAGCTCGGGCCCTCAATGAAGAGGGGCGGCTAGCACTTACTAATTCCTCGGAAGAAACCGACCGGAGACTCGGAACTAAGGACAGACTCTTAGTCGCAGCGAGGAGGTCCCACCACACACCCGAAAGATTTTTGAGCGCTTCCCCTCTCAAGCCAAAGCTGAGACCGGGCACCTTGGAGAGCCTGAGAGCTAAGCCAAGATAACCAAGAGAGGAAGAAGCTCTGAAACTGAGATTCGAATCCTCTCCCAAGGTGCCCTTCAAGGTCTATTTATAGTTTTTTAAGTCTGGTCTGTCAATAGTGAGATTCCGCCATACACTTTTGTTATACGCAGCCCAAAATGGTCTGTCAACAGCCAAACTCCGCTGTTTGGAGGGGCTAACTGCAGACCACGAGGGGCTTTTAGGTAAAAACGATCATGAATCCTCCCTGGGCGAGCCTCCTCCGAGGGCCTAACTCGCGAACTGAGAGGCTCGGCTCGCCCGCCATCCCGCGAGCAAGCGACTAAGCTCCGGTCTGCTCGCCTTCCTGCGAGCGGCCTGCGAGAGCCCGGCTCGCCCGGCCCCATGGCTCGCTCGCCTTCTTACTCCAAATAGCATGATGGTCCCTTTGTCTCCGCTCTCCTCCTGGCGAACACCGGGGTTGTACACTTACTATAAAACATGGGTAATTACCCTAGAGAGTAAAATCACATATAGTTAATTTGTTAAGTTAAATCAAAAGGAGTTTTTTCCAACATATACAAACTCAGGTCCCTCAAATTGAGGAGATGCGTAGCAACAATGACCCGAATGATACTCAACTCTACCATCATAAAGTCGAGGAGAGGTGTAATGATGATAACGTGGGGACCTCTCATTGTGGTGGTCGTCTGTAGCATAATCGAATTGTCTCAAATGATCGCCACGGTCCCTGGAAGTGATGTGCCACGTAGGAGGATAATCATCGTAATAATAAGGGTGCATCTAAAGTGAAGGCGATGGGTAGCGATAATAGTACATCATAGGACGGAACATATAGACTCAATAACCGCATATCAAAAGAGTGCTCGCAACCTAGATCTGATACCATTTGACGCAAGACGAATCTATAGGCGGTGGCCAAGCAATGCCCTAACCCTACATGCAACGTAAAAACTCATACAATGAATGTGATGAGTCCTAAACTCCGTCTAAATTAGGGTAAGGTACATTAGAGCACAACTATACTTGTAACTTAATTTGACATGTGGTGGGATAACTCGAATTCTTATGACTAAATGCAATACATGGAAGAAACGACGGAGTACTCAAGTCAAGTAATTAAGTAAATAAATTCAACGAGGCAAAATTATTTCTTTAGGGCAAAGCAAAATTCGGCTTTCCTCCGTGTGGAGGGCCAAAGTCAAGAGTGTGCAGCGAATTGATGCTGCAATTCTGCAAATCACGATAATAATTGAAAACAAACATCCACAATCTAAGAGATCCAAACAAGTATAAAAATACAACACAATATTTTAATAATGAAAATAAGAGTCCATACAACAATAAAACACTAACGAAATATGGGAGTTGTCATAGGAGGGTAGATTCGGGAAAGTTTGGCGATACGGCGGCTAAAATCTGAGTATACAGACTGGATCCGAAGGTAGGGGCTGGGCCTGAGTGGAGGTGGCTAGAATCTGAATATTTGGGGCTGGATTTGGAGGTAGGGGTTGGATCTGAGTATAGGTGACTGTATTGGGAAAGGGGGCAGCGGGTTGTGGACTATGGGTGGTGGCGGCACTATTAGGACAGAAATAGGGAGGCAGTAAGGCTGAAGGGTGGTTGGGCAGGGGTTTTGGGAGGGTTGTAGGGTGGATGGGCGGAGGTTTTGAAAAGCTGCAATTTTGGAGGGGATTGGATGGGAGGCTAGGGTTGTGGAGAGGGGAAAATGAAGGGTATAGGTAGGGGATACCGAGGGGAAGCAAGAACGCGCCTAGGAGTCGTCACCTAGGGCCTCACGAAGCTGTCACCGTGAGGGGATCGCCGGATTTCGAGAATAGTCTTCTCCAAAATTTGCAATAGCCTCAAAGCAGCCCCCTACTCATATTTATATTAAAACAACATTAGGGCATCTCTTACATCAATGGTTATGATTGACTACTAATGTGACGGACCCGATTACACTAAAGAAAGACTAAAAATACAATATATGGAAATGTAAGTAAACGAAAATCCGGACGCATCCGCGGAGTCAGATCGTCGATCCGGAAATGCTAATTATGGCAAGTAGCCAATTGGCCTTGAATGGGTCCAAAACTCGTCCTCTAGCACGGGTCTGCGTCGCCGTTCCGCATTAAAGGGAGTCTCCGAACTAATCATCTCTTCAGTCAAGGCTATCAGAAGTATCAATAAGGGTTGTACGACTTTTCTAGTCCTGATGTGTGCATACCAAAAATAATTTGCAAGAAGTACTAGTTCAGGAATTTCCAGATGTTTTTCCTGAAGAGCTACCTGGTGCCCCTCCTGCCAAAGAGGTTGATTTCTAAATCGACCTTATACCTGGATCCGCGCCAGTGGCTAAGGCTCCTTACCACATGGCTCCCAGAGAACTAGCAGAATTAAAATCCAGTTGCAGGAATTACTCGATTTGGGATTTATCCAAGCCAGCACATCGCCTTGGAGTGCACCAATTCTATATGTTAAGAAGAAGGATGGCAGTCTGAGATTATGCATAGATTACCGTGAGCTGAGCAAGCTGACAATTAAGAATATGTATCATATTTGAAGGATAGATGATTTGTTTGATCAGCTTGAGTGGTCTTTCACATTCTCCAAGTTAGATATAAGATCAGGTTATCATCAGTTGATAGTTCGGGACGGCCATGTTCAAAAAACATCGTTCAACATGAGGTACAAGCACTATGAGTTTGTAGTTATGTCGTGCAAACTGACTAATGCCCCGTCTGCCTTTGTGGACTTGATGAACAGAGTATTTCGTAAATTCTTAGATCGATTCATTATCGTTTTCATTGACGATATCTTGGTTTATTCAAGGAGTCAAGAAGATCATGTCAGGACAGTTCTGAGTACTCTCAGGGAGAATCAATTGTAAGCAAAATTTTCTAAGTGTGAGTTCTAGCTTTTAGAGGTTGTTTTCTTGGGACATTATCAGTCAGAGTGGTCTAATAGTGGATCCAAAGAAAATTGAAACTATACGAGAATGTCCAAGGCCGAAGTCAGTCACTGAAGTTCGCAGTTTTCTAGATTTAGCGGGTTATTACTGGAGATTCATTAAAGATTTCCCAAAGATAGCTTTACTGGTGACTACGCTTACTAGAAATAGGAAAGCCTTTAGTTAGACAGTTAATTGCGAGTTTGCTTTTAAGGAGCTGAAGAACAGACTGATATCCGCACCAATTGTGTCAACCTTCAGGTATGGATGACTTTCAGATTTATAGCGACGCTTCGGGTCAAGGCCTGAGTTGTGCTTATGCAACATAAAAAGGTCATAGCCTTCGCCTCCAAACAATAAAAGAATCATGAGAAGAACTATCATGTTCACGATCTGGAACAAGCAGTTGTCATTCATGTACTAAAGATCTGGAGAAACTGCCTTTATGGAGCACGTTTTGAGGTCTTCAAAGATCATAAGAGTCTCAAATATATTTTTGATCAGCGAGAACTCAGTATGAGACAACGTAGATGGTTGGAGTTTCTGTCTGATTATGACGTGGAGATTCAGTATCACCCCGACAAAGCAGATATGGTGGCAGATGCTCTTAGTAGAAGAGGTTTGAGTTATTCTCTCATCACTAAGCAGGAGGAGTTGATTAAAGCACTAGAATGACTGGAGATCAGTGTGATACTTCGTGGCAGTGGGAGTTCTGCAAGTCTAAGCTGGATAGAAACCGTGCGTGACATTAAAGACAACATCAGACAGGCTTTACCCTTAGATCCAATGATGACAGAGATTTGGGAGTTGACTCAGGCAGGTTAGAAAGAGAATTACGTAACTCAGGAGGGCTTACTGCTACACGACAGAAGGGTTTGCATTCCAAATGTTAGTCAACTTTGAGGACACACTTCGAGACTCATAATTCTAGATAGTCTATACATCAGGGTAGTACGAAAATGTTCGCCGATCTTAAATGATCAGTGTGGTGGCTAGGGATGAAGGATGACGTCGCAGAGTATGTTGGAAAGTGTGAAACATGCAAGTTAGTTAAAGTTGAATGCAGAATCCAAGGGGCAAGTTGCGGCCATTACCTATCCCAGAGTGGAATTTTGAAGACATCGATGGATTTTGTGCCTGGCCTTCCAAGGTCTCGAAGTGGAAATGATTCTCTTTGGGTCATCGAGGACCGTCTATCCAAGGTTGCTCACTTTATTCTTAATAAGAGGACGGATCAAGGTCTGAGATTGACTCAGTTATACGTGATGAGACAGTCCATCTGCATTGTGTTCCGAAGTCTATCATTTCAGATAGGGTTGACAGATTTACCTTTAAAAATTAAAAGTATGTCCAGGAATGTTTGGGTACTAAGTTAAAGTTTAGTACAAACGTTAACCCCCACACAGATGGGCAAATCGAGCGCACAAATATAACTATGGAGGATATGCTCCGAATGTGCATTTTGGACTTTGGAGGTAAGTGAGAGAAATATGTCACCTTGGTAGAATTCTCCTATAATAACAAGTTTCAAGCAAGCATTGAGATGACACCTTTCGAGGCTCTATATGACAGACGTTATCGGATACCATTATGTTGGGCTGAATGTGAAGAGATGATCGTTAATAAAAAATCATGGATTGATAAAACCACAGATCGAGTTAAGCTCATTCAGGAGCGTATAAAGATAGCCCAATATAGGTAGACTAAATATTACGATCAGTGACGCATAACTGTAGAATTTGATGTTGGAGATTATGTTTATTTGAAGCTTAGACCCGTAAAGGGAATTTCTAAACTCAGGCGGATGAAAATAATTTTAATTTCAGGATCCAATCACGATTAAATTTTGAGGATGTGGTCGTCTGGTCAAGGTAACTATTTTTATTTTACGATTTCTCCGCGTGAAATAAGAAAAATATTGTGTATTATAATTTCATCTCGATTCGAATTTGAACGGGTGTAACATACTAAAAATAGTTACTACTTAGAATTCTCTCTTTAAAACTGGATAAAAACATTAAGTATTAGGATTAACAATGAGTCATTTTAGGCTTTTTAAATTCTCTCTTTTGTACCTAATTCTACAAATATTTATTACTTCAACACTATCAAAACTGGATAAAAACATTAAGTATTGGGATTAACAATTGTTGGAAAAAACTCCTTTTGATTTAACTTAACAAATTATCTATAGGTGATTTTACTTCTTAGGAGTATTACCCTCATTGTATAGAAAGAGTAAATTGATCATTAGATGTCTTAGGATGTCACACTCACCTTGGAGTGTCAAGGTCAGGTCAAGATAATCACAAAGTCAGTTAAGTTAAGACTTGAGTCGAATGAAAGTCGACGCAACTTCGACTTGATGTCGACGCAACTCTGACTAGAAGTCCAAGCAACTTAATCAGCCTGTCGAAGTATAAGTCAAGTCGACGCAACGTCGAAATTGACTCGACGTAGTAGGAAGAGCTTGTCGAAGCCATCAGTGAAGTCTACGCAACTTCTATTTCAACTCGACGCAGAAGATGAAGTCCAAGTTCAAGCTTCCAACTCGACGGACACGTCGAGAAGTATTCGACGTAACATTGACATCTGAGTTAATTCAGTGCTGAGAACTATTTCGAAGTCACTTCAATAAGAACTCAGAGGTCTGTCGATAAGAAGGAAGTCAATTCGACGCTACGTCAACATCTGAGTTTAGTCAGAGCTAGAAAGGATTTCGAAGCTACTCTTATAAGAACTCAGAGGTGCGTCGATAAGAAAAAAGTTCAATTCGACGCTGCGTCGAATACAGTCTGAAAAGGAAACTTTCTCTGCTGCCCTTTTAACACTTTTTCAGAAGGACCACAAAGCTAAAGACAGTTCTCAAACGGCTCGTGTATTGCCAAAAATGGAATGGAGTATTTCAGGACACAGCAAAAACATTCTTGGAATGTATTCAAGTCTGATGGACGGGTCGGGATCAAAAGAAGAAAGGTAAATCAAATGTCCAATAAGAGTTCCTTTTCAGGACAGCCTAAAAGGAGAAAGAAATTCAAATACCAATCATCAGAATAAGTATGCTGAAGAGGAGAGGAAAATTAGCACATGGATCATTATTATTCATCTGTCGAAAAAGGGTTCTTCTTCTTCTTTCTCCTTCAACCCTAAGACAGAAAACAAGTGCTTTCTCTGCACAGGAAAAGAAAAAGCTGCTCCCTCTTCTTCATCACACAGCAGTTAGTTTACAAGAAGTGGATCAAGCAAATAATCATTGCAATCATCACAATCATAAGCAAGGGTTCATCGTATACAGATCCAGTGAAAATCAGAAGCTGCAGTTCTTGAGAAATTGCTTCTGAAGAATTCTGAGAATAGAATTCTATTCACCCTCTTCTTTCTTTCTTCTCCTTTATTCTTCAACTGTAAAAGAGTGTTATTAATCCCTCTTTCAAAGGATTCAGTGGTTCTAAAAGTCTCCTTATACAAAGACTCAGTGGTTCTAAGAGTCTCCTTATCAAAAGACTCAGTGGTTCAAAGAGTCTCCATATCAAAAGACTCAGGCACAGGTTGTGCAATCCTACCAGGGAGGTAGATGAGAGGAGTGCCCATATTTTGGGGGACCTCTATAAAAATTCATGTGTCCTCTGTGTGTTGATTTTCTGTGTTGTCCCTATTTCATTCTTTCTGTGTTTTGATTTCCTGCAATCTGTATTTTCTTTATTCTGTCTATTGGATTGCCGATTGCATAATACTTAGAGTTTTTATTGTGTGTGCATAATTAGGGTAGAAAATATTTAAAACTCAATTCACCCCCCCCCCCCCCCCCCCCCACCCCCTCTAGAGAATACTCAGAGGCACACCGTGCACGTTCAATTGGTATCAGAGGAAGGTTGAGCATTATAAGGTTAACACCTTGATCAAAAGATCTCCTCTCATTTCTTTACTGTAAATTAGTTAAAAACTATTTTCTAAGGAAAATGAGTTCTAAGGATTATGCATCAACAAGACCACCAGTGTGTAACTTAAATAAGTTTATACTCTGGAAGGCCAGAATAAAGCTTTATATGAATTCTATTGATGAAGACATCTTTAATGTTATTATTTCAGGTCCCCATGTTCCATCAGGAAAGATGCAAATGGGACTATTACACAGGAACTGCTCCCTAGGGCTGAATGGACAGATGTGGAAAAGAATGCAAAAGCCTGTGATGCTAAGGCTATGAATATACTAGTATCTGCTATGTCAGGTGACATATTTCAGGAAGTGGCTGAATGTCAATTTGCAAAAGAAATATGGGATACAATGATCAGTTTAGTTGAAGAAAGTTCTGATGAAAGGAAAGAACAGAAGAATGGAAGAAGTTTCATAGCTGAAACCTGGAGTGACTCAAAACCTGAATCATGTTCCTCATCTGCAAGTGAGCAAGAAGGTGTTGTTGAAGAAGCATGTCTGATGGCTTTGGAGGCCTCCTCAGATAATGAAGAAGATCAGGTATCATATTTTGATAATTTTGATTTCTCTTCCAATGAATTTAAAACTTGTTTTAAAGAGTTCTGCCAAGATCAATTAGAGGCAGAAAATCAAATAAAAATACTTAGGAAAGAGTTAAAAGAACTAAAAAGTAAAAGGATATATGAAAATCATCACTATGATAATCAACTCAGGATTGAGGAGAGTTAAGAAAACAAATAGATAAAACAAACGTTGAAAATCTAACACTAAAGGAAGAGCTTACAAAGGCAAAAGCCTTTGAAAACTCACTCAATGGGAGGAGTCAAAAACTCAAAGACATCACACAAAATCTCTCCATGAGATTTAAACATCTTGGTTTAGGAGCAGACTCATCCACTAGCACAGAAGTCCCTAGGAGACCTGCCTGGAAAAATCCATTAATTTTTGTTGGATCTAGTGAGAATCAAATAAATGAAAACAATGAAAATTGTGAAGAATTACATATCATCCCGATAAAGTTATAATATTCAATAGGGTGAACATTAATAATCAACAAGGAATACCAAGCAAACGTCTTGTAGAAAAATCCATAAACAACAATTATCCTGATAAAATCACTACACTTAATAAATTGAATCCAACTAATGAAAAGAAAACTCTAGGGAAAAGCAATTCAGAAAAACCAATGAATCTCAATCAAAGAACTAAAACTAGAAGAAAAATCATTAGGCACACTACAGATCTACTATATCAAGATGTATTTTATGCAAATTTCAAATATCAAGATAATAAACATTGGTTAAATAGACCTATCTTATGTCATCCAAAAAGATATCATGAAAGACCCTTCTATTTTTTCATAGAACCCTATAATGGTAAAAGCAAAGGGCCCAAGGTAACTTGGGTTCCTTCTAATGTTTGAGCTACTTGTGTAGAATTAGGTAGGATCCCTCCTAGGAGATAATGGAAGGGGAAGGAAGAACTATGGCTTAATAAAGAAATAAATCCAACAAGAAAGTGATCTCTTCTCTGAATACTATTATTATCTTCTTTGGTTCATGAAAATAATAGTATAAATACTATTTTCAATAAAAATATTGTTGGGAAAAACAGCAAGAACTTTCTAAGAAAATAGAAATATTTATTCAGAGTTGCAACGAATAGAATTCGACGTACCGTCTAATTCTACTCGACGCTTGCTTCGAAAGCTATATGCAACAGATAATTCGAGTTGCGTCGAATAGAATTCGACGTACCATCTAATTCTATTCGATGCCAGCTTTGAGAGCCGTCTAAATCAGACAATTCGAATAGCATTCGACGCAATGTCGACTTCATATCGACGCATCCGTCGATTTAATACTTGCCCGTCAAATTCGAAGGTGCGTCGAGTTCAAATCGACGTAACGTCGACATGACAAGTGCGCGCAGTTTCACTTCTAGAAGCTGCTTTGACACATTTTGGCGCGCTGACTATTAATCTTTGTCGACGGTGCTTCGGATAAAGCCCTAAGTTACGACGAATCATCTTCTCTTAAGCAACAAAGGCGTTGAATTCATTACGCATTCGAATTTTCTCTTTCCTGCTCTCGTGCTCTCCCTCCCTCCAGCTCTCCTGCATCTTTCTCTCGTCTCTCTCTCTCTTCTCTTTTTGCAGGTACTTTAGAATCAATGGCTCCTCCAAAGATAACTCTGGCTTTGATGTTGATATAGACTCCTTCAACGCAGCATCTGATAATTTCAAAGTCATTCTCGGCTTATTCCATACAGCTGGGCAAACAAAGTTGATCTCCACAAGATGGAAGATTTTTGATGTAGAGTTGTCAGAGCTAAAGGGCAATATTCACATAGGAACTAATGGCACCCTCCATGGGAAAATTTCTGGACATAATATCAGTATAACAGAGGAAATGTTATCTCAAACACATGATCTACCCATTGGTAGTGATTCAGATGAACATACAGGGGAAGAGATCAGTAAGGCTCTGCAGATAATGCAGTTCAAGAAGGAAAAGCTCATACACCTGAAAAAGAATAATGTGGCAGAAGAATACAGATTCTTAGCTGATATAGTAGGAAAGGTGTTATTGTGTAAGATTTCAGCACATGATGATATTCCCAAGCAGCAACTTCAAATAATGGGAGTTCTTGTCCTGAAGAAGAAGATAAACTGGGGAAGGTGCCTTTTAAGGTTGATTGGGCACAAATACTCTCATAAAGAAAATGCATATATGAGAATAATGAGTCAGATGATGTTTCATCATTACCCCGTGGTCTGCAAATCAAAAGGGGTGCAAATTCCACCAGGGAAAAGAATGAACATTGGAATTTTCTCCAAGTAGACCAGGCAGATCCTCAAGTCTGGTCAAGCTGCACTGTCACCTTCTCCTTCTCCGGCACCACAGGTTACAGAAACAGTTGTGCCAGATCTTCCAGCACAGGATATTCCACCAGTTCAACACAATATCATTCATGGTGAAGGTGCCACTGTACAAGACATCCAGTACATTCCACCTGAACCAGCTCCAGAACCTACACCATAAATTTCCCTCCAATCACAACAACAACCATCCTTCACCACTCCAACAGAAAATCCTCCAGACATCCATTCCTTTGATGTCAGATCTCCTCTACCTCAATCTTCCATCCATCAACAATCTCCCAACATCCATACCCTCGCATACATCAATGAGAATTCAACAACCATTCCTCTAGTTATCCAATCCTCACCTCCAGTTGATACAACTCCAACAGTGGAATTAGATATTCCTCCAATGATCATATCCACACCTCCACTTGCCTTTGCCTCCCATTCTACACATCCATTTGATGTTCAGCAAGTAATTGCAAAAGCAGTAGGACTGGCTACTGGCACATTTGTTGACCTACTGGTCACTCAAGCCAGAAGGTTCAATAAAAAATACTCACAGATGGAGAGTGAAGTGCAAGAATCAAAAGGATCTCTCCTGGCTCTCAAAGCATTTGTGTCCTCCTCCTTGGTAACAAAAGAATTCTTAACCTCCCTTGTTACTAAGGTTCAGAAGGGTAAGAAGATTCAGGAGGAGGAAATGCCTAATCAAAAAAAGAGTGGTCAGGAGAAGGACAAAGTTGCTGAAGTTCCTGACCATGATAAGCTTACTATATTCCAAACAGTAGGCTAGAAATTCCAGATGCAAATATCCAGGGGGAGACTCTTATAAGCCCTCAAGATAATCTTGTACAAAATCAGGGGGAGCTTCTTACAATAGCCCTGGGGGAGCTTCCATCAACTCAGGGGGGGGCTCCTAGAAGATGATCAACTTTTAGATGAAGTGTCAAAGATTGCTAAGGAAGCTGCTCTGGCTGCTGAAGAGAATACACAATCTCAAGGGGAGTCTCCCAAAGAGGATCACACTCATCAAGAAGCTAACAGGACTGATAAAGAGGAGAATGAGCATCTTGTATTTGCTCCAAGAAAGGTGATACCACAAGTATTCTCAAGGAAGAGAAAAACTCCTACAAAGAATAGTGATGTTCAGGTATTATGTGTCATATGAAACAATTCTCATTATCAAATGGATACAGTAATTCAGAACAGTATAATTACTTGGAAGTTTACTATATGATCTATCATGTTATTTAATAATATCTTTATTGTATCTGTATAATTACTTGTATTAATAATTATGTCAAAGTATGTGTAAAATCAATTTAAACAATCTGTAAAATTTGTTAAGATAAATAGGGGGAGATTGTTGGGAAAAACTACTTTTGATTTAACTTAACAAATTATCTATATGTGATTTTACTTCCTATGAGTATTACCATCATTGTATAAAAAGGGTAAATTAGTCATTAGATGTCTTAGGATATCACACTCACCTTGGAGTGTCAAGGCCAGGTCAAGAAAATCGCAAAGTCAGCTAAGTTAAGACTTGCGTCAAATGAAAGTCGACGCAACTTCGACTTGATGTCGACGCAACTCTGACTAGAAGTCAAAGCAACTTAATCAGCCTGTCGAAGTATAAGTCAAGTCGACGCAACGTCGAAATGGACTCGACGTAGTAGGAAGAGCTTGTCTAAGCCATCAGTGAATTCGACGCAACTTCTATTTCAACTCGACGCTGAAGATGAAGTCCAAGTTCAAGCTTCCAACTCGACGGACACGTCGAGAAGTATTCGACGTAACGTTGACATCTGAGTTCATTCAGTGCTGAGAACTATTTCGAAGTCACTTCAATAAAAACTCAGAGGTGCGTCGATAAGAAAGAAGTCAATTTGACGCTACATCGACATCTGAGTTCAGTCAGAGCTAAGATGGATTTTAAAGCTACTCCTATAAGAACTCAGAGGTGCGTCGATAAGAAAGAAGTTCAATTCGACGTTGCGTCGAATACAGTCTAAAAAGAAGCTTTCTCAGTTATCCTTTTAACACCTTTTCAGAAGGACCAAAAAGCTAAAGATAGTTCTTCAACGGCTCGTTTATTGCCAAGAATGGAATAGAGTATTCCAGGACACAGCAAAAACATTCTTGGAAGGTATTCAAATCTGATAGACGGGTCGGGATCAAAAGAAGAAAGGTAAATCAAATGTCCAATAAGAGTTCCTTTTCAGGACAGCCTAAAAGGAGAAAGAAATTCAAATACCAATCATGTAGAATAAGTATGCTGAAGAGGAGAGGAAAATTAGCACATGGATCATTATTATTCATCTGTCGAAAAAGGGTTCTTCTTCTTCTTCCTCCTTCAACCCTAAGACAGAAAACAAGTGCTTTCTTTGCACAGGAAAAGAAAAAGTCGCTCCCTCTTCTTCATCACACAGCAGCTAGTTTACAAGAAGTGGATCAAGCAAATAATCCTTGCAATCATCACAATCATAAGCAAGGATTCATCATATACAGATCCAGTGAAAATCAGAAGCTGCAGTTCTTGAGAAATTGCTTCTGAAGAATTCTGAGAACAGAATTATATTTTCCCACTTCTTTCTTTCTTCTCATTTATTTTTCAACTGTAAAAGAGTTTTATTAATCCCCCTTTCAAAGGATTCAGTGGTTCTAAGTCTCTTTATCAAAAGACTCAGTGGTTCTAAGAGTCTCATTATCAAAAGACTCAGTGGTTCTAAGAGTTTCCTTATCAAAAGACTCGGGCATATGTTGTGCAATCCTACCAGGAAGGTGGAACAGAGTACCCACATTTTGGGGAACCTCTATAAAAATTTATGTGTCCTCTGTGTGTTGATTTTCTGTGCTGCCCCTATTTCATTCTTTCTGTGTTTTGATTTACTGCAATCTATGTTTTCTTTATTCTGTCTATTGGATTGCTGATTGCATGATACTTAGAGGTTTTATTGTGTGTGCATAATTAGGATAGAAAATATTTAAAACTCTATTCACCCCCCCCCCTCCTTCTAGAGAATACTCAGAGGCACACTGTGCACTTTCAACAATGTTGAATAATAATAAAATAGTTTATAAAAACTTAGAATTTTTTATATGTGCATTAGCTTGCTTGCGTACTGTCCATATCTGCATTAACGGGCCAATTTAGTTAAGATCTTATTGGTTGGTCGAACCAATAAGCCGAAGCCAAAATGCAACGTATGAGCAAGTATCGTGCAACCTGAGACAACTGAAACAAAGAGCGTAAATAAAATACAATTGAAAATAAACTTGTAGAAAAAATACACGAAAATAAATGACTTAAAGTGATGCTCCGCAATCCGCATGGTGAATCAGACGTGTTAACGGCACACCTCATCAATCGTCTTCCATCTTGTGTCCTTCAATATGCTACAGTTACTGCTCCTCTATCCTATAAATGCTCCATTCATACATCTCATATTCCTCGTGTTTTTGGGTGTGGTTGTTTTATTCGTATTCATTAAGTGTGTTGGGAAAATCCTTGATGATTTAGTAGATCATATTCTTATAATGCACTTAGTTGTATTTGAGCATATTATATATACTTGGTTCAGATAGTAGTTGCCCAGATGAAGCCAGACTGAAGGAGAAGAGAATTGAAAAATATGCGAAGGCAGACATCGATTGTCAATCAGGCATTCGCCGATCAGGTAATTGATCGTCGGTTGGGTGTCTGATTATCGACCGGGCGATCGCCGACCGGAGACCCGAACGCCGATCGGGCTCAAGTCATTATCCCTGAGTTCTTTCAATAGCTTATCGCCGACCAGACCCGATTGTCGGTCGGAGCTCAGTCAGAGCACAAATTAAAAGCCGCACTTCGAATTGCACTCGACGTTTGAAGATTAAGAACCGGAGCTCAGTGATCGCAGACCGAGTAGATCTCAGCGTCCAGTGATTGCGACCAATTCTGAAGTGCTGACGAGATTTAAAATAGAGTCGTTGTCGATCTATTAAAGGAAGCAGATTTCACGATTCAGAAAGAAGATTTCTGAATATATTGTCTTTTTCGGTCTATGCATATATGAAAGATTTGTTGTCCTGATTTAAAAAGGATTTTTTTTAAAATCAAGATATAAAAGAAAGAGTATTTGTAGCAGCAACCCGGCAAGAGAACAAGAGAAAATATACATAGTAGAAGACAAGAATAAAAAGAAAAATAGAGAGGTCATAGAAATTGTGATATCATCTTCTCTGGTCTTCATCATTTCCCTCTCTGAAGTCTTCGGTCTCTCTCTCTCTCTTAAGACAAATTTATTGAGGAAAATACAGCAACCCGAGAAGTGAAAACTTATTTCTCTGAAGCTCACATTCTCAAGTTCTCTCTCAAGAAGTTTTTTTTATGCTTTCTCTCTCAAGAAGTTTTTGTTTGTCTTCTCTCCCTCTCGGAAGAACAAGGAAAGATTACAGAAGACAGTATCCACACAAAGCTGAATTACAGAATCAATCTAAAGCTTGTTAAAGATTGGTTCTCAGTGTGGAAAAGCCTAAAACTCATTTCAATACTAATTGGACAAGAGTTTTGAGAATCCCTCTCTAAGGAATTCAATATATTGTTATGAGAATCTCCTTATCATAAGATTCAAGCTTGATTATGAGAGTCTCCTTATCAAAAGACTCGGGCGGTAGATTTCTACCTGGTGGTAGAAGAGAGTACACAAGTTCAGGGGAACCTCTATAAATTTCTAGTGTCTTCTGTGATGCCTACTTTATAACTTAAATTTTCTTTTAAATTTTTAATTCTGCATTTATTCTCTTTCTATTTTTTTCCTTGGATGTGGTGTGCATATGACAAGGAAGATCAATCACAACCTATTACGCACTTTCAAAGTGAATCGATACAAACTAGATGCAAGATCCAAAAAATGTGTCTTTGTTGGGTACTCTTCTGCTACCAAAGGTTAGCATTATTACCACCACCTGCCAATCGCTTCCTTTGTGATATGGTTGTCACATTACATGAGGGGAATGTTATATTAGGTTTTGCTATAGGGAGAAGACATCGGTAACTAGATTGGTGATATTCCTCTACATGTTGTCCCTTCTCCTAATATTTCCCATACTACTCATATTAATATATCTATAGTTCCTCCTGCTCATCCTCTATGAAATTGCATACCTACTATTCCTAGAGTCTATTATCGCAAGCACACGTGCAGTCTCCAACTATTCAAGCCTCCATATGCCTGCTTCAGATCTAGATTCCGGTGACGATCTCCATCTACATATAGTACACCTACAAGGTAAAATAGATTGCACTAATCATCATTTAACAAATGTTTCGTAGTTCTATATCATCACCTCAATCTTGCACAAAAAGCATTTATTTCTTCTATTTCTTCGATTGTTCATCCCAAAAAATGGTGGTAAGAAATTGTTGTATCTCAGTGGAAATGGACAATGAAGGAAGAAATATTTGCTTTAGAAAAAGACCTAGAGCCTATTATTGCAAGCACGTTATTGTTGAGAAAGCGTCGTCTCCAACTGTTCAAGCCTCCAAGTGCCTACTTTAGGTCAAGATTCTGACGGCGATCTCCAACTTTATATTGTCCACCTACAAGGTAAAATAGATTGCACTAATCATCATATAGCAAATGTTCAATATCATCACCTCACCCCAACACATAAAGCATTTATTTCTTCTCTTGCATTGATTGTTTTTCCAAAAAATGGCGGTAAGGAACTCGTATAATTAGTGGGAAAATGCAGTGAAGAAAGAAACATTTGCCTTAGAAAAGAATTGGACAGGGGAAATCTTTCACCTCCCTCCTAGAAAAAGAGCAGTTGGGTCAAGATGGGTGTTCACAGGCAAGCAGAATCAAGAGGGAGATGTGGAACCATGCAATGCAAGATTAATGACTCAGAGATACACCCAAACTAAGGGTATTGATTATCAGCACACTTTTGCACAAGTTGCAAAGAAGGATTCCATTTGACTATTATTATCTTGTGCAACATGCCTTTGAGATTTACAACAACTAGCTGTGAAGAATGTATATTCCCAAGGTGATCTGGAAGAGGAGGTATACATGAAGTTTCTGTCAGGTTTCTCACAAACAAGATCAGAAGGGAAAGTATGTCACCTCAGGAAGTATCTTTATGGTCCGAAACAATCCCCTCAGAGCATGGATAGATAAATTTCACAAAGTTATGATCTTGTTGGATTGGGGATACAAACAGGGACATTCTAATAAAACACATTTTATAAAAAAAGGAAACAAAACAAAGTATCATCCTCATTGTATATGTGGATATTATTATTAGAGAAGATGATATTGAAGAATCGCATGGCTAAAAGCACATTTGTGCAACGAATTTGAAGTCAAAGATTTAGAAAACTTGAAGTACTTAGGTATTGAAGTTACAAGATCCAATTGAGGAATTTTTATGTCCCAACAAAATATGCCCTACATCTTCTAAAAGAAATTGATATGCTTGGTTGGGCACATGTGGATACTCTTATTGAAGTCCATCACAAGATTGATAAAGACAAAAATGGAGATATAGTTTACTCCTCAAGCTACCAAAGACTGCTTGGCAAACTCATTTACTTATCACATACTTGTCTTGACATCATATACACTGTGAGAATGTTGAGTAGATATATGTATGCTCCCAGGATCAGACATGAGGAAGCAGCTCACCAGGTCTTAAGGTATCTCAAGAAGTCTCCTGAACGTGAACTTCTTTTTTCAAGGAACGAACACTTGAAATTTGAAGTGTTCACTGGTATTGATTTGGTTGATAGTCAAGATGATAGAAAGTCTACATTTGGGATGCTCTTTTGTTAGTAGTAACATATTAACATGGAGAATCAAAAAGTAAATTGCGATGGCAAGCTCGAGTTCAAAACTAGAATATAGAGTCATATCAAAGGGAGTATGTGAGGGCCTATGGTTAAAATATGTTAGGATCTTGGACTCTTGAAAGATAAACATATTCTTTTCTATTGTGACAACAAAATTGTCATCAATATTACTCACAAACTAGTCCAACATGATAGGATGAAGCATTTTGAAATAGAAAGATATTTTATTATTTTATCAAGGACCACCTAGACAAGGGGATATATGCACACCTTTTATTCACTCCAAAGATCAACTAGTAGGCATCTTCACCAAGGAGCTAAGTTGTAATACTTTCACCAATGACATCCAAGTTGAGGATGATTGATATCTACTACCGACTTGAGGGGAAAGTTGAATATTGTGCAATTATTCTAACTTATTATGTTGTGGGCCTATATAGAGGTCGTGTACTGTGTATGAAACATAATAATTTTCTATGTAACTTCTGGCAAAACATGCTAATGAGTAAAAATTTAAAAATAGGTGGTCTAAATAAAACCTTCAGTTATCTTAAAAAATATTTAAGTGGGAGCAAGCCAAATATCAAACAGAAGCCGAGTGAGCTAGTTAACATGGAGAAGGTCGCATACAGAGCAATGTTCTTTTTGCTGAATTTTAACGTCTAGAATCTCCTCAGCAAGATCTCTAAGAGACCTCTTCCGTCCTTCCCTGATGGATTAAATTGTACATATCAGTTCATAGAAATTAAAACACGCAAAGACCAAAGGATAAGCATGTAGAGTGTGAACTTTGAAAGCCCAACGGAATACAGAATACCTGAGAAGGGGCCGATATTCTGAAGTATCTCTGATATCTTTTCTGGGATGACTCAATAATAGCACCTGGGGTTACAGTTTTATCCAGATTTAGTATATTAGTACACGAAGATAGATTCGTTAAATATGAAATACTCTCCAAACCACAACCTTTAAATCATTGTGCAAAGCATGACCTACAAGGATTCTTCCTTTAATTAATTCGGCAACCTTTTTCTGAACAGTCATAAATTCCTTTGCTGCAGTATATAAAACATTTCCTATAAATACAGAATCAATTCCAAATATACAAAAAATAAGTAAGAAAATTGTGGGCTACAAACCTTTCTTCAAGTTTTTGGGTCTAATCCCACTTATCTTTGTACGAAAGTCAACAACATAATCTAAAGGACGAACATATTCATCATATACAACATTTCCCCATGTATTTACCTTCAGAAATATTGAGTTGTTAGTATCACTTGGAAAATTTTCTTGTCCATATCAGTTATAACGACAAGTGACCAAGACCTAATTCTATAAATAAGAAATAGAATGTAAATTTAAATGATTGGATGTAGCAGTATAGCAAGTGAAAATCAATTATTTATCCACCCAACATGTGACACATTTACATAGAAGTTCAAATTATGCTGTTCGATTTTCTTTCATCTGTATGTACACTCTTTAGTGAGACTATGAATAAACATAATGTTACGCAACCCCTCAAAACATTTTCCTCTGCCCATGGTGTATCAACCTCACTTCCATCACCAACAATGGGTAGAGAGAAAAATAAGCCTCCAAGAAATACTCATATTATAACGATTTTGTCCAATAAAATTGTGAATTTCAAGTTACATCCTATAACTTAATTAAAAAAAATTGCAAATATAATAAAATCATGTATCATAGGCTGTAAATATCGGATGTTAGTAACATGTCTGATTGAGTTTTTAAATATTAGATGTTAAAAGTTGAAGGCATGTCACGGATATTTTAAAATATCATATTTTCATGTAATATATAAAAAAAATTATATATTGCAAGTATAAATATATGTTCTAAACTTAAAAATTAGCATAACAAACAAACGAACAATCAATCATGTATATCTCAAAATAAATTCAAAGAGTATCAAAAATAAAATATTAATAACACACTACAACTACAATTAATAAGTACAAATAGATATATACTAAAATATATTTAATATTATACAAGATTTCAATTTATATAACACTAAATTTTACAAAAAATAAAAAAGATTTACAAACTAGATATCCTTAATTGATATAAGTTTTTTCATACTTAATAAATTTATGTTAAAAGCATAAAAACAATTGAATAGTAAATGAGTTGAAAATTATAATATTTTTGTAATATAAAATAAAATTATAATTTGAAATAATTATACAAAATTGATTTAAGAATAACATATAGTAAATAAAATAAAACAATAAATCTAATCGATTTAAGCATATGATATAATACATATACATGATTTAAACATATATTGCTAACATAATATAAAATAAAATAGCAGATGATATGTTTAAATGTCGTGTCGGCCGATATATCGAAAAAAATCAGATATGTCGGTCTATATTTGTATTAAATGACATAATCTTACTTTTTTGAAAAAAAACATTGTTTTCCACTTTTCCCTTTAAATACATGTCGACGGACATGTTGGTCATCGGAGGATATTTAAAATAGTGCACATTATAGAGAGTTTCAGTGTGTGAAATTGATAATTCAAATTTAAAGTAGTTCCATGATTAGAATGATATCATTCTAATGATAATAAATGAACTATTCATAAAATAATTTGAATATTTTTAAAATGGCCATAATCATTAAAGATATAAATCCAAATTTATTTGCTGAATTGATTTCATATTCATACGTATATGTAGGCATGCAAGCGAGTCGAGATCGAGATCGATCTCATCAAAAAAAGCCGGCTAGAGCTCGAGCTACTTTTTTTGAGCTCGAGTTCGACGAGTTCGTTTTAAATGGCTCGAGCTCGCCTAGCTCGATGTGCTTGGCTCAAATATTCTCATTTCTCGAATCTTATTTTCTTAGCTCGAATCTTATTTTCTTAGTTCATAATGATTTTACAATAATATGGCCTGGGAAAGGAAAGCAAAAAATTTGATATCTTATTCCCATTTATTTCAAAGTCTACTTTCTATCAACACATGAAAATTTATGAAAATACTATCATAAGTATTTTTTTCAAAGTCTACTTTCTTAATCTGGACTGAGCCAAATACTCTCATAAGTATAAATAAATCTCATTATTTATGTGAGGGTTCTACAAATTGTCCAACTCTTCCCTCAAATCTGAAACCTTTTTTAACTTAGGCTCCTTATTATCAGTACCATGGAAACGAAGAGATCGGTCCACTGTGCCTTCCTACAGATTACATGGAGACACTCAAATTCATACAGCACACATTTACTAATCAGATATGACTTAAACCGAATACTTTCATGTAGCATAATGAAACTTTATTTACAATTTATGATAGTTAAAATAATAAGATTAGCTGAATAGAATAAGCTTTTACGGTATTAGATGTGAAGAAATCAACAGAGTGAACTCTCACTTTATATATGATAGATAACTGGAATGGAGTAAATACCATGGACCAACACATCAAGAATGCAAAAAATGCCTTTTGTCCAGAAATACAATCAGTGATTGTAAAATGCAAAAGCAATTCATTTTAGAATTAATGGTATAATTGATGCATCAGTACGATTGCACAGATTTTAGCCTACCAAGTACCAACACATCACGAATGCATTCACAAAATCAAAGCATAAATGTGAAGCTAAGAGTTCATGCCGACATACATCAGAACAGATACATAAGAAGAAAGTTCGGTGGAGAAACATGATGATATGTAAAGCTACTGTTAATAAGAACTTCATAACAAAGACATGTAGTTGGTATAATTCAAAGAAGTTTTCAAAGCGCATGACGTCATCAACCGGAAGAAGTACTTGCACCGATTTCTTCTCGCTCTGCAATTCAAGATATAAATTTTAGAATTCACACGTAGAGATGTGCATACAAAAATAATTCATAGTTAATTAATTGTACCTTAGTCTTCTTTTTAACTCCAAAACATTTTCTCAACCAATCTCCGCCACACATCAGAACTTGAACTATGTTCGTCTTTAACGATGCACGATATTTAGCGATGACTCTACTACTAGCACTAAAAGTAGCTTCAAAAGTGTTAAAGCAATCTATACAAAAGGCTCATCCAAAGGCCCGTGACTGAGCCCATTACTACGTAGACATTAGTCCCACATCTTGGATGACAATTTTATTTCCACTCATCTCACCTATTTATACATGTAATTATAGTTGTCTTGATGTAATATATATTTATGAGAATAATTTTTTTCTCCAAATCTGTCTCTCTACATAGTATCAGAGGGACCGATCCAACGGACCTGGTTTTTTTTATTGAGCATCTACCATCTACTTGTTCCTTTTATAGGCTCAATTCCCGTGTGTAGACAAAACTGCCACAAAGCCTCGGTACCGCAGCGCGTCCCGCACTGTTGTCGATCTCGCGCATCCTGCACTGTTGCCGATCGCGAGCGTCGTTTTTTGATACTGCGTTGTTGCTGATCCCGCACTTCCCGCGCGCCCCCTCTGTCGATCTCGTGTGTCCCCTATGATGATCCCGCGCGTCCCGCGCATCCCCTCTACGCGTCCTGCACGTCAACTCTGTCGCACATCCCGCGTGTTCCCACGCCACGCGTCCAGCAGGTCCACACGTCTCGCATGCCTGTTTCCGCGTGTCCCCTTGCTGCCGCAACCCCCTAGCGTCGCACCCCTCCAGCCGCACCCCACCTTACCACAGTAGCCTGCCGCATCATTCTTACCAGTCATGGACGTGTCTGCTGGCTCTTCCTCTTCCTCCCTTCCGGCACTTTCTCTGGTTCCTGTTCCTGATGTACGGGATGAACTACGGATCACTATTATCTCTCTCAGTGGCAAGAAAAAAATTTGTCGAGTGGGTGCACTCGATGTGACAAGTTCTACAAACAAAGGGGTTGCTTCATCATCTCACGAAGGCACTGCCTGTTGAGCCCAACGAGCAATGGCTCTGTGATGATGGCCGCGTTCAATCCTGGATTTTGAATTCGATGGACGTTGAGCCATATCGTATGACAATGTATCAGGAGATGGCAAAGGCAATGTGGGATAAACTTCACTCCTTGTATTCTGGCAAGGACAGTGTCCAACACATGTTTGACATTTTCAAGGAGCTTCAATCTCTCACTCCGGGAGCCGACGGAGACTTAACCTCCTTTGTTGCAAAATCCAAAACACTCGTCGAGGCCTGGATTCAAAATCAGTCTCCAATGTCGGATCTCACCACTCAACATGCTCAGAAGGAAGCAATCGGCATTGCCATGATGATGGCATGTGTACCCCATATCTCCAAAGTGTCAGTGCCACCATTTTCTCATCCTCCACGGTTCCATCCCTCTCCGATGTGTGCTCCACGATGTTGAAGGTGACACCACCCCTTGAAGCTCCAGGGCTTGTCTCTCCGACCCTTCTCCAACACTCTTTTGAACACCGTCTCACCCTGCCGCCGGCTCGTGGGGGTTGCACCAGCTCTCGTGGACGAGGCCACGGCGGTTGGAATCGCTCCAAGGGTATCGACACTCGCGTGTGTACCTATTGTAGCCAGGGTGGTAATTTGGAGTCTACTTGCTTTCGTAAGCATGGTGTACCTCCGCGACCTCCGCAACAGCATGCCTCAATTGCAACTGATGATCCCTCTACCGCCCATGCTGACAGCTTGAGCACCCAACTTTAGCATCTTCAAGGGTTGATCAGTCGCTCTCCTGGCTCTGTGGCAGTAATTGCAAATGAAGGCATCTCTTGTTATTCCAATAGTCCGGCTTGGACAGTAGACTCTGGTGCCACGAATCATATCACTCCATAAAAGCTGCCTCAATATTTGAACTCTGCATACCCTAAGTTCATCACGGTGGCTAATGGGAAGACCACCCCTATTTGTGGTGTTGGGGATGTGCCTCTCACTTCATCTCTCTCTTTGCGCTCGGTTCTTCATGTTCCAGACTCTCATTTTAATCTTCTCTCTTTTAGTCATCTGACACAAGATTTTGACTGCTCTGTAACATTTTCATCTTCTTCCTTTGTTGTGCAGGATCGACAAACCCAGAATATCATTGGTGGAAGGCAACTGTCAAATGGGCTCTACACTCTAGATGTTCTCACAACTGCACTAACCTCTGTTACCTTTCTTGATTGGCATCGGCGACTTGGGCATGCGCCTCTCCCGATTCTCCGAACAGCTCTTCCCGATCTCTCCCTACCTGACTTTACCTGTGAGTCTTGCATCTATGGCAAACAACATCGTTCTACTTTTACACCTCATTGTACTCGGAGCTCTGCTCCATTTAATTTAGTGCATTCTAATATTTGGGGACCATATAAAAAACTAGTGTTTTTGGTTACCGCTATTTTCTCATATTTATTGATGATTATTATCGCATGACCTAGTTGTATATATTTCACGATCGTTCTGAACTACTAGGTGTATTTCGTGCCTTCATCGCGGACCCAACCGCAAGACCCGATCGATGTTGTCGCTACTACGCGCCTTCTGTGGCCCCGCTCCGTCGAAACCCCGCCGCCTCTGCCCCGATCTGACGTTCTCCGCTGGTTTCCGCGGCCAAATCCGCCGGCCTCCTCCCAGAATCGCTTGAATCTGCCCAGATCCGCCAACCTCCACCCACTATCACACCGATCTGCTCGATTCCGCCCAGATTCTGCTCATTCCCACCCAGGACCGCCGCTCTCTGTCGTTCCCGCGCCGTTCCTCCGGATTCCGCCCAACTCCCGCCGTCGTTGTCATCAAATCAGCCACCTACCGGCCTCTCCCCGCCAGATCTGCCCTTTCTACACACCAATCGGTCGACATCATCTCCAGTCTACCTCCTTGGCAACATGGTCGCAGCCCAATCGGCCGCGCCCGGGCCGCTGTTCTTGCCATCGGCGGACACCAGCCCTCGGTTGGATTTTTCTGCCCTCGCTGCACAAATCCTGGCCACATGCGCCTCTCTCCAAGCCAAAGTCGATCGTCTCATCGCTCTCGACGAACGGGCCTTCGCAACCTCCCTCGAGGCTCCCTGCCCTAGGTCGCCTCCATCATGGCTACCTCCTCTACCATGCGAGAGTTATCCGGCCATGTCGCCCCCAACATTCCTCTACGACACCAACTCGTCCCTCCTCCCCACAGTCGATCCTCCCGTCGAACTCGCGCCGACCGCTACTATACTGCCTCTTCCCACGGTGGTCGTACCTCCACCGCTTTCGCCATATCTCCGGTCACCCGCTCTGCCGCCCCCTTCGGTCATCTCACCGCATCCTCTCCCTGCTCGTGCTCCGCCGGCCCCTGACTTGTCACTTCCAACGGCCACATCGCCGCCTCTTCTGCCGCCCTGTACCCCGTTGTTCCCGACGGATCCATTCCTGTTACCGGTCGTCGCGTCTCCGACATCCTTATGACTGCTGCCCACCACCGCTCCGCCGACTTTGCGGAAGCCACTGCTTTCGTCGCCCGTCTCTCCGATGGCGCTGCCGCTACTCGCCAACACTGTCACCGCTGCTACGCGCTACCTGGCCCTGTTCTGGAGGGAGGTCAAGGTACCAGATGATCCAGACACCCGCTTGATACACGAGCTGGAGGGCAAGCTCGTTTTGAAGGACGGATGGAGTGTTACGGGTCCACGTGTCGCTGGCACATTCACTCAAGTGAACGGCGGGTGGCGAAACGACCTTGGGGTCAAGGTGGCTTTTCTGACGGGATGTATTGTTACGCGCACGCGTTCTCTTATTTTATTATTGCGTTTCTTTTAAATGCATTAGGTCGTTGTGAGCCCCCCCCCCCCCCCCCCCCCCCCACCTCTCTATATAAGGAGGTGGTTTGTGAGTTGGGTTATCTTTGGATCTATTGTCTTTGGCTCTCATTTGAGAGAAGGCTCCTTGGAGGAACCAGCCTCCAAGAGTGGGTCGGAGCTTGCTCCGGATTGTATCTGTTTCCGTTAATCCATGCAATTCCCTTCTTGTTCGTATTAAGGTCGCCCGCTCTTTAATGTTTCAGATGACGGAGCCAACCGTATACTGGCATTTCACATTCTCTATGTTGTGCTATCTCATTCATCGCAAGCCTTCCTCCATTCTCAACTTTGTGACCCCCATCAGCCTTCTATTCCATTCCACACCTCCCTTTCCCTTGACTCCTCACGTGTTTCGTTGTGCATGCTATGCTCACCGTCTTGGTCCTCCTACAGACAAGTCTGCTCCCCGAGCTACCAAATATATGTTCGTAGGATATTCCAGCACTCAGAAGGGTTATGTATGTTTGTGCGAACAAAAAAAAAGGAGACCGTGAAAATGAGATTAATAAAGATTTTATTTCCAAAAACTTTTCTATTACAAAGGAATGGAGGAGAGAGAGGAGATTACAAACTACCAATGTGGGACTAAACACTATACAGGACAATACACAGGACTGGGCGGTCTCCACATGGAGAGACCGCCAGGTCGCCCGGTCTCCCCGCCAGGTCGCCCGGTCTCCCCGCCAGGCCGCCAGGCCTCAACACAGCATTAGACCGCCAGGGAGGGTAGAACGCCAGACCGCCCGGTCTCCTTGCCAGACCGCTCGGTCTTCACACTCCATCAGACCGCACGGGTAGAACGCCAGACCGCCCGGTCTCCTTGCCAGACCGCTCTGTCTTCACACTCCATCAGACCGCATGGGTAGAACGCCAGACCGCCCGGTCTCCATACTCCAACACTCCCCCTCAAGCTGGAGCATATATATCAATCATGTCCAGCTTGTCACAAATGTTTGAAAAAGAAGTAGAAACTGGTTTAGTGAAACAATCTGCCAGCTCATTGTTAGACGTGACGAATGGAGTACAGATTTGTTTCTTCAATATTTCTTCTCTGATAAAATGGCAGTCTACTTCAATATGTTTTGTCCTTTCATGGAGACAACTGATTGTTTCTTGCTCTTCCAGCTTACTAAATTTCCCCCTACAAAGATGCAGAATCCCGAAGTAGACTTGCGATCTTCTTTATCGTCGGCATAGCTAGAATCCAAGTAGGCTTTAATCTTGAGATGATTATTTTTCTGAAAGAGTAGTCTCTTTCCTGGAGCCCCTTTAACATACTCTAGTATCCTCAGAGAAGATTGTAGATATGAACTGACTAACCTTGCCTACAGCGTATGAGTTTGCCTACTAGACGTCTGTATCTTGTAACATCTGACAAGGGTGGCGAATCGTCTTGCAACGTTTTATCTTCACCGGCAGCCATGGGGCATCGAGCAGGTTTAGCCCCAGTCAGGCATGTCTCTTGCAAGAGATCAAGAGCATACTTGCGTTGTAAGAGAACCAATGAGTTTTGTTTTCGTGAAATCTCGATCCCCAGAAAGTACTTTGGAGGACCCATATCTTTGGTGACAAATTGTTGACGGAGATGTTTCTTTGTTAACGATATTCCAGCTTGATCATCACCAGTGAGGAGAATGTCATCAACATATACGGCAAGAACCACCAGTCCCTGAGGGGTTTTGCGAATGAAGAGAGAGTGATCTGCAAAACTTCTTGTAAATCCAATGATAACTACAATGCCACTGAATTTATCAAACCATGCTCGTGGGCTTTGTTTAAGACCATAGATGACTTATCACAATTTGCATACATGTGTCTCCTCCTGAGCAACATACCCAGGAGGTTGCTCCATATAGACATCCTCTTGAAGATCGTCATATAAGAAAGCATTTTTGACGTCTAGTTGAGATATTGGCCAATCTTTGTTGATGGCAACAGAGAAGAGAACCCGAATAGTACTGATACGAGCCACGGGAGAGAAAGTGTCGAAAAAACCAATGTCATATGTCTGAGTGAAGCCTTTAGCCACCAGACGTGTCTTGTAACGATCCACAGTACCATCAGGATGAAACTTAACAACGAAGACCCAGCGACAGTCAACAACATCGGTGCCTAGAGGAATTGGAACAAGGGTCCAAGTACCCAACTTAGTGAGAGTGTTCATTTCCTCATCCATGGCAGCCTTCCAGTGAGGAATGGCGGGCGGAGAATGAACAAAGGGCGTACACCCAAAAACACGGCGAGGTAGGGGAAAGGCATTTTTTCTGGATAAAGGACAGAAAATGGTGTTTTGCCATGAAGAACTGTAGAGGGAAGACGGTTGATGAGATGGCAGGAAACTAGGATGGCATATCCCCAATATGATCGAGGAACATGCATTTGAGTGAGGAGAGTGCGAGCGACATCAAGGAGGTGACGATTCTTGTGTTCAGCCACGCCATTCTGCTGAGAAGTATAGACACAGCTTGTTTGATGTAAAAAACCAGTGCGCTTGCAAAAATTAGTAAAATCATTGCTAAGATATTCTTTTGCATTATCAGAACGAAGAATTTTGATACACTCATCAAATTGCGTTTTAATCATTTCATAAAAAGAGGTCCATACAAACATTAATTCAGAGCGATCTTTTAAGAGATACACCCAAGTACATCTAGAGAAATCACCAATGAAAGTTACAAAATATGAGCTACCCCTTCCAACAGTGGGGGTGGGGAAGGTCCCCAGATATCGGAGTGAATAAGTTCAAAGGGACTAGAAGACCCACGTCCTTGCTTTGACGGGAAGGAGGAGCGATGATGTTTGCCAAGTTGACATGCTTCACAATTGAGGGGAGGACCTTGCTTAGGTAGTTGGGGTAGAAGTTGATGAAGCCTTGGAGGAGGATGACCAAGACGAAAGTGCCATTGCAGAAGATCGGTAGAAGAAGAGGTAGATAGAGCCGAAACATTGTCCAAGAAGTAGAGTCTGCCGCTCTCAGTCCCAGTAGCAATCGTCTGCTTGGTGCAAGGATCCTAAAAAGAGCAAAAGTTAGGGGTGAAAGTGACAGAGCACTGCAGTTGCTTGCATAGCGAGGTAACAGATAATAAATTGCACGGGAACTTGGGCAAATATAGAGTGTCTTCCAGACGAAGAGACGGTGTGACCTGGACCATACCAGTCCCATTAACCGGAGATGGGGAGCCATCTGCTATGAACACCGGGGGCAAGCGATCATGTTCTTCTAAGAGAGAAAAACATTGAGGATTGCCAGTCATATGATTCGTAGCACCGGAATCAATCAGTCATTTACCTTGAGTGACTACATGGGCGCTACCTGAGGAAGTGACCACTGAGGTTGTTTGCTTCGAAGTAGAGGCGGGAGAGTCACCGGTGGGGCGAAGATGAGGATGCTTGAGCCAGCACCGAGCTACGGAGTGGCCGGTCTTCCCACAGTGAGAGCAAAGGTACCGAGAAGTTTCACGACCTTCCGGATGGTGGCTCCGACCTCCAGTGCTAGTCCTCTGAGTCTGCTGAGCATAGTTCTCCGGCAGCAGAGGTGAGACCAAAAGAGGGCGTTGAAGAAGAGTGGTAACAGCGGCAATGCGGGCAGCAGTAGCATCCAAAGTTGGAGAATCAGCCTCCCCAAGAATTTGTTGACGGATCATGTCATAGGAATCGGGTAGGCGCAGAAGATAACACACAACCAGAAGTTCCTGGAAGTGTTTGTGTTGTTCAGCAAGATCAGCAGAGAAGGGTCTATTCTGAAGAATTTCAGCACCAAGGGCCTGAACTTGTTGATAAACAGCGGCAGGAGGCATGGAGGGACGAGCAAACAGGTCCGCATATAGGGTATATATGTGAGACGTTTGAGCTCCCTTCGAGTAGAGAGCAGCAAGATGGAGCCAAGCAGCTTTGACTGTTTCATCATGTCTAATGACAGACAGACATTCATCTGAGAGACTGTTAGCGAGCCAGGTGCGAACAAGGGCGTCGCTAGCATCCCAATCATCAAAGGTATTAGAATTGCGAGGAGGCGGATCATCAGTAAGATGATGATGCTTGCGCTGAGAGCGGAGAAGAAAGGTAAAAGAGACACTCCAGTCGGGGTAGTTGGGACCGAGAAGCTTGGAGATGGTGCCAAGATTACCCGAAGGAGTGGAGGGAGCGGGGTGAAAAACAGGGGTGGTGGGAGTAGTAGCTGCAGAGGAGCCATCTGAATCAGCCATAGGGAAAGGAGAGAGGCCGCGCGAACAAGAGTGGGCGAACAGGAGCAAAGGGCGCGCGATCAACAACAGATAATGACCGCGTGAACAGGAGAAACCGCGCGAACAGGAGAGACCACGCGAACAGGAGAAACCGCGCGAGCAGGAGAAACCGCGCGAGCAGGAGAAACCGCGCGAGCAGGAGAAACCGCGCGAGCAGGAGAAACCGCGCGAACAGGAGAAACCGCGTGAACAGGAGAAACCGATCAGAGAGCGAGAGATATCACAACCAGAAGATCGTTCCCTCTGATGCCATGTGCGAACAGAAAAAAAAAGACCGCGAAAATGAAAATAATAAAGATTTTATTTCCAAAAACTTGTCTATTACAAAGGTATGGCCTCTTTATATAGAATGGAGGAGAGAGAGGAGATTACAAACTACCGATGTGGGACTAAACACTATACAAGACAATACACAGGACTGGGCAGTCTCCACATGGAAACACCGCCAAGTCGCCCGGTCTCCCCGCCAGGACTCAACACAGCATCAGACCGCCAGGGAGGGTAGAACGCCAGACCGCTCGGTCTCCTTGCAAGACCGCTCGGTCTTCACACTCCATCAGACCGCACGGGTAGAACGCCAGACCGCCCAGTCTCCTTGCCAGACCGCTCTGTCTTCACACTCCATCAGACCGCACGGGTAGAACACCAGACCGCCCGGTCTCCATACTCCAACAATGTTATTCTCCCGTTGATCGCAAGATTGTTACATCTGCAGATGTAACATTCCTCGAAGACCAACCATTTCACTCCACACTTACGGTACCTCTAGCAACTTCAGCACTACCATGCTTTGTCGTTCCTATCCATTCTATCTCACCTCCCCTTCTACTTACACCCACTAAAATCTCTCCCAGCCCGCCTATTATTCATGTGTACAAATGGCGTTTCCCTCGTTCTGATACCCAACGATAGTTACCCTCTACAAATGATGCTTCGCGACCTACTGATCCAGTACTAGCCTCTACTGCTCATCCACTATCAAATTATGTGTCATTATATCGCTTGTCTCCAGCGCTTCACAAATTTGCGACATCATTGTTGATTATTTGCATCCCTACTTCTTTGCAAGAATCTCTTCAACATCCCGGGTGGCGGGCTGCTATGGATATAGAAATGACAGCTCTCTGGGCTAATCAAACCTGGGACCTTGTCCCACTACCACCTGGTCAAACCTGTGTGGGTTGTAAGTGGGTCTTCACCGTCAAGTATGGACCGAATGGGGTTGTGGAACGACTGAAAGATCGACTTATGGCTTGTCGTTTCACACAGTCACAAGACATTCTCACCCGTTGCGAAGCTGAATACTATCCATGTTTTAATTTCTCTGTCTGTTCATCGTCACTGGCTATTGCATCAGTTGGACATCAAAAATGCTACTCTGGAAGCAAGCCTGCAAAAACACCTGTGGATGCCAACCAGAAGCTCTGTGTGCACAGCTCCAACTCTGACCTACTACTTCCAAATCCAGAATACTACCGTCGTCTTGTGGGCAAGCTAATTTATTTCACAGTTACACGAACTGATATATCCTTTACTGTTGGGGTTGTCAGTCGTTTCATGCATGCTCCACGAACTTCACATCTACAGGCAGTTAAGTATATCCTCCATTATCTAAAGCGTGCTCCTGGTCAAGGGCTTGTGTATAAGCCCTCTTCGTCCTTATCTCTCATTACCTACTCGGATACTGACTAAGCTGGCTCTCTGGACGATCGTCGATCCACCAGTGGTTACTGCACTTACTTTGGTGGACACTTTGTCATTTGGAGAAGCAAGAAGCAAATTGTAGTTGCACGATCATCTGCAGAAGCAGAGTATCGCTCAATAGCCTCGGTTGTTTCTGAACTTACGTGGTTGGAAAGTTTCCTCAGCGATTTGGGTGTGAAACTCTCCTCTCCAACCACTCTCTTTTATGATAGTAAGGAAGCTATCCACATTGCAAATAATCTTGTGTTTCGCGAACACACCAAAAACATTGAGGTCAACTGTCATTTTATCCGGGAGAAAGTGCAGATGAAGAAACTAGACCTGGGACATGTCTTTGTGGACGGACAGATTGCTGATATTCTTACCAAAGTCTTATCATACCCACTTTATCACCCGTTCTTGTCCAAGCTTAGTTCATATGATTTGTATGCTCCAGCTTGCGGGGGAGTGTTAAAGCAATCAATACAAAAGGCACATACAAAGGCCCAACCTACGAAGCAAAGATACTTAAAAATACTCTGAGTATCGGCTTAGACGCCTATCGGATACGGGAGATGCCCCGAAACGCGCGGAAACGTGTTTTCGAAACTCTAGGAAACGCATTTTTTAATATTTAAAAAAAAAATCAGAATCGCGTATCCCGCTTGCGGGATGCGCGCGGGATACGCGATTCCCGTGCGGTAAATCTCGCGCTTATCTATTTCATTTCACGCTTTGGGTTTACGGCTTTATGAGATTCACACCCGTCGAAGCTCTCCCTCTTGCTGCTGCTGCCGCGCTAATGTTGCCTCTCTACTGATGCCGCTCCACTACCGCTCCAAATCCTGCTCCCTGCTCTCGTTACAGCGCTGCTCGTAAGCTCCTCCTCCTCCTCTTCTTCTTCTTTCTCCTCTTCTTCTTCTTCTTTCTCCTCTTCTTCTTCCTCTTCTTCTTCCTCTTCTTCTTCTTCCTCCTCTTCTTCTTCTTCCTCTTCTTCTTCCTCTTCTTCTTCCGGATTTTTTTCATTTTCGATTTA
Source organism: Dactylorhiza incarnata (assembly GCA_033032865.1). Lineage (NCBI taxonomy): Eukaryota > Viridiplantae > Streptophyta > Magnoliopsida > Asparagales > Orchidaceae > Dactylorhiza > Dactylorhiza incarnata. The sequence continues at coordinate 14,843,352 of JAWHQI010000015.1, forward strand.
AGAATAAAACCTGGAGGTGCACTTCTGTAGATTTAGAAATATTTATTTCTATTAAGCAATTCATAGAAAGGCTTAAGTGTTGTTTATTAAGCAATTCATAGAAAGGCTTAAGTGTTGTTTATTAAGTAATTCATACCCTTTTGAGCTCTAAAAGTTAACTATTACCCTGCGTGGTTAGTTTTTCTTGCGTATGAGATACATAGGAAAGCACATAAATAACATTTTAGATTAAATTCCCTCAAATTTCATTTTAGGTTACAAGATTTGGATTTTTTTCAATTGTTGCAAGTATATGTTCTTAATTACCCTTTGAATTTGAAAGCAACTTCCTTGAAGGGCTAGCAACATTAATTTTTGGTAATGTCAATGATGTATAATATAAGTTTGAAGTCCCGGTTTTCATATGTATGGTCTATGTTGTAGTCTTATTAAATTCTTTTTCGTTACAATTCAAGATATGTACACTTAATTTGTTAGTTGTATTATTTTTAAATTAATTAATACATATATTAATATACAACAACAACACTCAAGCCTTTATCCCACCATAGTGGGGTCGGCTAAATGGATCATTTGTCTCTATTGCGCCCTATCTTTAATCATAGTCTCATTAATGCCTAAATACATCATGTCTTTCCTTATAGTTTCATTCCAAGTCTTTTTTGGTCTACCCCTCCCCCGTTTAACATGTCTAGTGACTAAACTCTCACAACGCCTAACAAGTGCCTCTAATGGTCTCCTATGTACATGTCTGAACCATCTTAAACGAGTTTCTCGCATCTTCTCTACAATTGGCGTCACTCCTGTCTTATCCCTGATACATTCATTCCTAATTTTATCCAGTCTCGTGTGACCACAAATTCACCTAAGCATTCTCATCTCCTATGTTGCGCCGACACTTCAAAATGCACAGCGTGTCGGTGTCGGACTCTTCGACACTCATCGGACTCTCCGACACTCTCCGACACTTCAGAACACTATAAAGGCCACTATGTATGATGTTTTATTTTTAAAATTTAGGCACTATAGTGAACAATGACTCAATGAAGATTTTTCTAGAATTTCTCCATACAAGGATAGTGAAATCATTCAAGAAATCAAAAAAATGCTTTAAGAAGTACTTTCCTAACATTGAGGATCGAGCCAAGGTGAATTTAGAGTACGCAAATTTTGCTTATATAAATGGAGAATTTAGAGAATTTGATTCTGTTCACAGTCGATTTTCGATGGATCCTAAGGCTTGGTGGGTTATACATGGTGCAAGTGCACCTATGCTACAAAGTTTAGCCATAAAGCTTCTTGCACAACCAGCATCTTCATCATGTGCCGAGAGGAATTGGAGTACGTACTCCTTCATAATTATAAAAAATAAATATTTAATATACGTGTCCCAGCGTGTCAGAATATGATATTTTTTGAGAATTGACGAGTCGCGTATCGCGTCGTGTCGTGACGCGTGTCACGTGTCGGTGTCGGTGTAACATAGCTCATCTCCGCAACTCCCATTTTTTGCTTATGTACACCATTCACTGCCCAACACTCAGAACCGTACAGCATTGTTGGTCTGCAGTACGATAAAACTTGCCTTTAAGTTTTTATGGTACTTTACGATCACATAAGATCCCATACGCGCCTCTCCACTTCAACCAACATGCTTGGATTCTATGTATCACATCTTTATCTACACCTCCATCTTTTTGAATTATCGATCCCAGATAGTTAAAGCACTCACTGCGGGAAATATCTTGGTCACCCAATTTAATGACGGAGTCATACGACTTTCTTGCACTACTAAATTTAAGCTCTATATTGTCCTGCTCAACCTAAAACCCTTCTTTTCTAAAGTTTCTCGCCAAGATTCAAGTTTTGCGTTTACACCCTTAAGCGTCTCATCGACCAAAACAATATTATCTGCAAATAATAAACACCAAGGTATTTCTTGTTGGATATGTCCGGTGAGCTCATCTAAGATAAGGGTAAAGAGAAAAGGGCTTAAAGCTGACCATTGATGTAAGCCAACAGCGATAGAGAATTCCTGTGTTAATCCTCCAGATGTCCTCACCCTTGTCACTGAATTTGTATACATATCTTTGATTACGTCAATGTTAATCCTCCAGATGTCCAAGATGTGGGACTAATGCCTACGTATTAATGGGCTCAGTTGTAGGCCTCTATGTAGCATAGGTACGGAAACAGGATACGGGATACGATACGAAATGGATACCATAAACATGTTTTTTAAAAAAATAAGGATACGTGAAACATTTTTAATTTTTTTTAATTATATTAATATAAGTATCCTTATTTTTATATTAATACTTATATTAATATAATTAAAAAATAATTAAAAATGTTTCACGTATCCTTGTTTTTTTTTAAATCGCGTTTATGGTATCCATTTCGTATCGTATCTCATATCCTGTTTCTGTACCCATGCTAACATAGGCCCACGACTGAGCCCATTAATACGTAGGCATTGGTCCCTCATCTTGGATGACAAATTTGTCTCCACTCATCTCACCTATTTATACATGTAATAACAGTTGTCTTGATGTAATATATATTTATGAGAATAAATTTTTTCTCCAAATTTCTCTCTCTCTCTCTCTCTCTCTCTCTCTCTCTCTCTCTCTCTCTCTCTCTCTACAAGAAGCAACTGAAATAATAGGAATTGCAAAAATATCTCATGTCATTGTCGATAAAATCTTGTACTTTAGTGCATGAACTCTCCACCATTCTAAAACATCAAAATTTCTTTCACCTCTAATATAATCTTTCTCAATCATGTAGCAATTTTCTTTAAGGTATATGTCAACTTCAGATTTTTGAGGTTGAATGGATTCCACTGAGTTCACATAATCAAAATACTCAGACCAATCAGATTGTGTTTGAACTCGTCTATTAGAATAACTTGAAAGACTACTCTCTTCAATTTCATCTCTCCTCGCCTTCAACCATATGGTTTTCCATGTACTCTACATATAGTTTACGCAAGGTCTCTTTAACGAAGTATATTTCATTATCGGCTCTTTGTGCAGGGTATAATTTGGGAAAAAAGAACTCAAGTGCTCGCATTTTAAACCTTGGATACAAAACGGTTGCAAACGACATTAACAAATTAGAATCCCCTCAATATTTATCAAACTTGATCTTCATTTTCTCAAACATGTCTTTAATACAGAAATCATTGTCCAACGATTTCTTATCTAACACAACTTTAATTCTCTGCTCACCTCATTAAGAAATAGATTTAATGTTGGATACTCGCTTCCAGAGATAATGTGTGAAGCAGTCCAAAATACTTCCAACACTGAGCATACTTTCTCAATTTTACCCAATCTTCCTCAGTTGGTCAACTCTCATAATGTGGATCCCATTCGGCAAACCTTGGAAATACGTCTTTGAATTTACTTGCACTTGCCAACATCTCATACGTTGAGTTCCACCATGTACGACAATCATCAATTAGCTTTCTTTCCGATAGAGTAAGTTGTTTCACAATTTCTGAAAATATTTTAAGCCTTGCATCGGATCGTAAAATATACTTGACACTATCACGGATAACAAGAACGATATTTTTAATTTCAAAGATACCATCTTGGCTATGAGATTGAGAATATGAGTGCAACATCTGACATGGAATAATTTTCCATCACAAAGCAATTTTTGTGTGTTTCTTATGTAAATTTTCAAATTCTCTATAGTAGAATCATTGTCAACAGATATTTTGTTTGAATCTTACTTTCAATGCACCAATCTTTCAAGCACCACATACAACATTTGCAATCTCAAGAGCGAGGGGGTGGAATGTGAACATAGTTTAGGACAAGTTTTTGCAGCTGTCAATTTTGATCAGTCTAATGACCAGTTATTACTATATATTCGATCCTTTTATTTTTGTAATTTCCAACAATTTGTAGTGAAGTTGATTTTAGGGTGCGTTTGGTTGGGCGTTTAGGCTCTGGTGCGGCAGGATAGAAACGGAGGTTGCTGGATAAGCAGCGTTTGGGCGAGCTGATCCAGCAACCTCCGTTCTTAAGTAAACTCTGGTTCCTTTATACGCGCAACCGCGGCTTCGAGCTCCAGTCCAGACGCACGGCCCCTCGTCGTTCCGCGACTCGTTCTCCCCCGATAACCTAGCGGGATTTCCCCCCTCCTTCTCGCCCCGATTTCGCCGCCGGTGAAGGTAATGCTCCTTCCTCTCCTCGTCGTTCCCGACTGCCTCCCTATTTGCTCTGGATTTCCTTCCTCTTCTCAACGTTTTGCCCCATTTTTGCAGGGTTTTGTAGCCGCCGGTTGTTTGTTGTCGTTGATTTTCACGCCGCCGGCCACCTGGAGGTTTTCGGAACAGATATCTCCTCCACGACAGGGATCCCTCCTTCCTCCAGTCCAAAATCAGGTATTCCACTTCATTCCTCCTCCTTACCTTATGTGTGTGTTATATGTGTTTATGTTCATATGTGTGTGTGTGTGTGTGTGTGTGTTTATGTTCATATATGTGTGTGTGTTTGTGTATATATGTGTGTGTGTGTGTGTTTATGTTTATATATGTATGTGTGTGTGTGTTTTTATATGTATATGTGTGTGGTATATGTATATATGTTTGTGTGTGTGTTTATATGTATATGTGTGTGCAAATGTATGTTTATATATGTGTGTGTGTTTATGTATACATATATGTGTGTGTATATGTGTGTGTATATGTGTGTATATTTATGTTTATATGTGTGTATGTGTGTACATGTGTGTGTACATGTATGTTTATATATGTATGTGTGTGTTTATGTTTGTGTTTGTATATATATATGTGTGTGTGTATATGTGTGTGTGTTTATGTTTATGTGTGTGTGTGTGTGTTTATGTGTGTGTGTTTATGTTTAGGGTTGTGTGTGTGTGTGTGTTTATATGTTTGTGTGTGTGTGTATATGTTTATATATGTGTGTATCTTTGTGTATTTATATGTATGTGTGTATGTGTGTATTTATATGTGTGGTCTATATTTGTGTGTGGTATATGTTTATATGTGTGTGTTGTGTGGTTATATGTGTGTGTTTATGTGTGTTTGTGTATGTATGTGTGTGTGTTTATGTTTGTGTGATTGTGTATGTGTGTGTGTTTATGTGTATGTTTATATATGTGTGTGTGTGTGTGTTTATGTATATATATATATGTGTGTACATGTATGTTTATATATGTATGTGTGTGTGTTTATGTTTGTGTTTGTATATATATGTGTGTGTATATGTGTGTGTGTGTGTGTGTGTTTATGTTTATGTGTGTGTGTGTGTGTGTGTTTATGTGTGTGTGTTTTATGTGTGTGTGATTGTGTATGTGTGTGTGTGTTTATGTTTGTGTGATTGTGTATGTGTGTGTGTGTGTGTTTATGTTTATCTGTTTGTGTGTGTGTGTGTTTATGTTTATATGTGTGTGTGTGTGTGTGTTTATGTTTATATGTTTGTGTGTGTGTTTATGTTTATATGTTTGTGTGTGTGTGTTTATGTTTATATGTTTACGTGTATATATGTGAGTGTGTGTGTGTGTGTTATGTGTGTGTGTGGTATATGTTTGTGTGTGTGTTTATGTTTAGGGTAGTGTGTGTGTGTGTGTTTATATGTTTGTGTGTGTGTGTTTATATGTGTATGTTTATGTGTGTGTGTATGTTTATGTGTGTGTGTGGTATATGTTTGTGTGTGTGTCTGTGTGTGTTTATATGTTTTTGTGTGTGTGTGTGTTTATATGTTTGTGTGTGTGTGTTTATGTGTGTGTATGTTTATGTTTAGGGTTGTGTGTGTGTTTATGTGTGTGTGGTATATGTTTGTGTGTGTGCGGTATATGTTTGTGTGTGTGTATGTTTATGTGTGTGTGTGTGTGTGTTTATATGTGTATGTGTGTGTGTTTGTGCGTCTGTGTGTTTGTGCGTCTGTGTGTTTATGTATATTTTTTTTATATGTTTATATGTTTACATATGTTTACATTTTTAAGATGGGTAAGCCGAAAGACGGTGGTGTCTCCGCTATATGGGATTCAAATAATGTCCTGGTTTTTTGCGACATATGCATTCATGAAATAGAGCTTGGTAACCGACCGACAACCCATTTTAGCAAAGAGGGTTGGGTTAATGTGACTACCAAATTCCACCTACAAACTGGAAAAAAGTATGATAAGGTTCAAATGAAGAACAAATGGGATCATTTGAAGGAGTGGAAGATATGGAGTGAGCTAAAACGTGAGTCCACTGGTTTGGGTTGGAATCCGACTACAAAGACTATAGATGCTTCGGACGAGTGGTGGACCGAGAGATTGAAGGTATTCATTTATTAAAAAATGATCATTTAACTTTATGTTCAACTATTTGCCCTTCCTAATTTTTGTTATAATATTGTAGGTTGTCCCAGCGGCCAAAAAGTTCAGATATGCTGGCATCCCCCCCCCCCCCCGAGTTAGAGGAACGATTGAGGAGGATGTTTGATTCAGTAGTTGCCTGTGGACGTCATGCTACCATTCCTAGCATAAGGAGTAATCCACCTGAGTCTACCGACGAGAGAGAGTTGTCCGGTGGGGAGCATGACATCCAGGAGGATAATATTGCACCATCTCCCCCCGAGGTCACATCGGCGAGGAAGAGGAAGAAAGGAAGAAAAGTGTCACCAGCTCCGTCTTAGAAGATCCGGCAGAATCTTCAAAGACCGTCAGTCGATGCATTCAGGGACATCGAAAGAGCAATCCTTATACTATTACTCAGGCATTAGAGCGGTTAAGTGGATACCCCGACGTTGTAGTGGACGAAAAATTCTATGACTTTGCCATCACATTTTTGTTGGACAAAGGTCATAGAGAGGCATTTATGTTCCTACCCGAGGGTATGAACATAAAGTGGATTTATAACCGCTACAATGGTGGGGAGTAGGCAGGCTTATTATATTTATGGTCATGTACTGATAGACTAATATTGTTATTTCTGTTAGACTGATATTTATGGTCATGTACTGATAGACTGTTATTCTTATTTCTGTTGGATTTTATTATTAGTATTTCTGTTAGACTGTTCATGTTTTTAATGTTATTGTTGTTGTTGTGGTTGTGGTTAGACATTATTCTTATTGATGTCCTTTCTTTTGTGTATCAGAAAATGTCTACCACTGACTCCGATGATTCAGAAGATAGCTTTGAGGCTATTCAAAATTATGCAATCGCACATCATCAAAATGTGGTAGCAGCAGTTAGTATTTTGGCTGAAATTAGTTCTCTTTTCAACCAACATGTACCATGCATGACATCGAAGCAGACAGGTGATAAATGGGTTGGAGAAATGCTTCAATCTTCGACAGTCAGATTTCATAATTCTTTTCGGATGTCCCAAGAAATTTTTATGGATCTATTGCATGTCTTGGAGGAGAAGTACGGATTTCACGGGACTAGACGGACTGCATCTAGAGAGATTTTGGCACTGACCTTGGACATACTGTCTCATAATGAGGTCATGAGAAAGACATGTGAGCGTTTTCAGCACTCGACGGAGACTGCTAGCAGGTTTTTTGGAGAAGGCATTCGCGTGTTGATACTACTGGCGGATGAAGTGATTCAGCCATTAGATAGATCTTTCAGTAGCACACCGCCAGAGATTCTCTACGACACACGTTTCTGTATGCTCATGGTTACATGTCATTCTTTAAAGATTGTGTTGGGGCAATTGATGGAACACATGTTCATGCATGCGTACCTGTTCGTGATTAAGTACCGTACATTGGGAGACATGGCATGCCAACACGAAATGTGATGGCTGCTTGTGATTTCAACATGTGTTTCACGTTTGTTATGCCAGGTTGGGAAGGCTCTGCGCATGATAGCCGCATTTTCAATTATGCGCTTCGGGATCCCCGTTACAAATTTTCGCATCCACCGCCAGGTAATAAGATTTACATTCCATTTTTTATACTTCTCACCTTTGAAGCATAACAACTTTGCTCCTGGTTTTCAGGAAAATATTACTTGGTGGACTCTGGGTATCCGCTACAAAGGGGATACTTGAAACCATATCCAGAGACACGTTATCATCTCTCGGACTTTGCTCGTGGCGGTCGTGCACCGGAAGGACGCCGAGAGATATTCAATCACGGGCACTCATCCCTTAGAAGTGTCATTGAAAGATCGTTCGGCATTTGGAAGAAGTGGGTCATATTGCGTGATATGCCGAGCTACAGCTTCGCCAAACAAACCGATATTGTGATGGCGACTATGGCACTACATAATTTTATTCGGCGACACCCGTCGCGGAGGGATATTGATTTCAATGACGTCGAGCAGGGAGGTGGTGATGAGGGGGGAAGCACACAGGGGCATCAAGTAGTTTGTCCTGATACAGCAGGCGGGGTAGATGAGATGATCACGTTGCGTAAAAATATAGCGCAACAGTTGTACACTTCTAGATCTTAGATGGTGAGAAGAATTGTTGGTATTTTTATCTATTATAGTAACTATTATCAAGATTGTGTATTTGATGTGTATCGAAATTTTTTTTTTCAAAAACTCCATTTGACCCAAACAAAATTTAAAAAACTTCATTTCAATAAGCACTGAAAACTCCATTTCACCCAAACAGTTTTCTAACAAAACTCCATTTCTCAGAAACAGCTCTTTTTCAAAACTCCATTTCTGATCAGCAGCTTTTCATCAGCAACAGCCCAACCAAACGCACCCTTAGTCACATTCTTCAATAAAAAATTTAACTTCTTTTTTCCATCTCATACACATTCACACAATAATTTGTCATTGTTGTTCTTGATATACTTTTCCACTCTAGTATACCTCGTCTTTGCATCAAATTGATCCTTCTTCCTCCACAATAGTGAACGGGTGCTCATGCATCTATATCAAATTAGCTATCAACTTTTTCATGATTTCCAATGTCAACTTTCACATCATGTAACGCAGGGTGAGAAGATGGATCTACATTAAATGGCACAAAACCAAGTTCTGATTGTCTTCTGTAAGACGTCTTAATAAGGATTATTTGCAATCACGGTAAAAAAACATTTACAAAATCCAAAATCACTCCAACAACTCAGTTTCACAGGCATCTACAAAATTGTGTTGCACATCTTAGAGCAGAAGCTGAAGAGGAGAGATCTACACAAACACAAACATAACTTGGTTTTGTGTCATCTAATATAGATCCATCTTCTTACCCTGCGTTACATGATGAGAAAGTTGACATGGAAATTATGAAAGAGTTGATAGCTAACTGGATTTCGATGCATGGACAGTTGAACACCCGTTCTCTATTGTGGAGGAAGAAGGATTCAATTTGATGCAAAGACGGGGTATACCAGAGTGGAAAAGTATATCAAGAACAACAGTGACAAATTATTGCGTGAATGTGTATGAGATGGAAAAAAAAGTTTGAAATTTTTATTGAAGAATGTGACTAAAATCAGCCTTACTATGGATTGTTGGAAATCAAAATATCAAAGGATCGAATATATGGTAATAAGTAGTCATTGGATTGATCAGAATTGGAAGCTACAAAAACGTGTCCCAAACTATATCCACATTCCACTCCAACGCTGAGGTCTTGAGATTGCAGATACTATATGGCGGTGCTTGAAAGAATCGAGCATTGAGAGTAACATTCAAACAATATTTGTTGACAATGCATCTCTTAATGATTCTGATATAGAGAATTTGAAATTTTACATAAGCACAAAAAATTTTCTTTGTGATGGAAAATTATTCTATGTCAGATGTTGCGTTCATATTCTCAATCTCATAGCCCAAGATGGTATCTCTGAAATTAAAGGCATCGTTCTTATTATCCGTGATAGTGTCGAGTATATTCGACGATCGGATGCAAGGCTTAAATATTTTCAGAGATTGTGAAGCAACTTAATCTACCGGAAAGAAAGTTAATTGATGATTGTTGTACAAGGTGGAAGTCAATGTATGAGATGCAGGCAAGTGCAAGTAAATTCAAAGACGTATTTCCAAAGTTAACTTTCGATACTATTGCAAGATCCCCAAGGTCTCTTAAATAGACCATACAAGGGGCATTAACGTAAATACCCCGACTCTAACAATAACAACACATACATAACAAGACTTATACAATAAACATAATAAAAGAAGCGGTAACAAATTGGGCACGCTGCCCATAATAGTACCCTCCATTAAAAACAGTGACCTTGGGGTATTAAGGAAATCATAAAACTTTTGGAAGTTGCAGTGGATCTCTCTTGAGAGGAGCTCTCTACAGGATGTGGTCTCGTTGGTGCTATCATGGTCACCAAGAAGAGAAGTTACAGTGAAGATGTGGTGAGGGACAAAATCTGTTCTAAAGAACCTTCTCAGACTACTCAATGTTTTTCTTCCGCTAAGCAACTACTTCCATTTATAGAATTACTGCTTCCTACTAAGGTCAGTGCAGGATGGAGACAATAGAGGATACAGGTTGACAATGATGAAGAAGTTGATGACAAATAAAATGCAAATAATGCTGAGATCATGACGGACTAACATCACCGGAGAGAATGAAAGTTGAAGGAATTAGCTCAATGGTAGCCAGAAAAATGTATAGCCATATTTGCAGTATAAGACTTATCCCGCACCTAAAAATAAGGGAGATATTAACTTCGCACGTCACTAAAGTTTGTATAGATCTAAGATTTCATTTTCTTGCTTTTTCCTAGTTCGATCTTCTTGATTTAAGTTTATTGCAACTGATTCCAATGATTATGAGACTTTGATCGATTTACTTTGATTTTTGTTCTTTATTTTCTTCGGACAACAACCTAGCACAATCTCGTATTGCTACCAATGGAATCCACAAAAATGAACTCCTTAAAAGAGGCAATTACATAGTAGATTTCAAAATTTACATAGCAGATTTTCGGCTCCTTATAATGGTGGTCATCCTAGCATCTTATAAAAAGTTATAAGAACGTGATTCTAACTATCACAATGCCCCAAAAAGGTTGAAATGGCATGCTGACTTGGAGAAAGTTATAGAAGCAGTGAAGATGCACGATCACATAACCCTTAAAAGCATTAAATCCAATTACAAAAACTGGGTGAAAATGTAACACTATGAGTCAACAAAGAAGCGTCGCGTGGATACATCTGTTGAGAACTCCTCTTGGATATCTAATTTTGCTAGAGAGCTTGAATTATAGTCGGGTACTAAAGTTTTTTCTGACACTTGAGAGCTCACCCTTTAAGGGAATTTTGCTTGAATCATAACCAAGTTAATCGCTTAGATGACTTCGTGGTGGCTTGACATCTCCTTTTCCTAGACTCCTGTCATATATTTCCTTATCCTAAGAATATTTTAAGTTAACTTTATTCTATATGCTTTCCATATAATTTTCTATGTTGGTCTTAATGCTCTTTCAGCAAGTATCTGTTTTTCAGATGCCTTAAGAACACCTGTCTTCTCCCTTTTAATCTTGGATGAAAAAAATACGTGTCATATCCTCTTTTTTCTTTTGTTTTCTCTCTCTTTTTTTTACATTTATGTATTTTAGCAATCCAAGGAGTGTTTTTCTTACTTCAAAGAGGTTAAAGGCTCTCCTAATGCTCATAAAATCTAAACATTCACGATGAAGGAAGAAGTTATTTTTATCTAAGCATCTCAGTGAATTTTTTTATCCGAATATAAATTTTAAAAGAAATTGAGAGGATGACACATTTAACAAAAAACAAAACATAAAAATTATGCATACTTTCAAAAAATTATAAAAGATGTAATAAAATAGGGTAAAATAGGAATTATAAGGGAGATTTAAGCAATCATGCTAGACTAAATTTTTTACGGTAAAGACATTGTAAAGTAAACCTTCTAACTAAGGATCCAAAATTTTGTACCAATTTCCTACATCTAAGTAATTTTGTGCCAATTTCCTACATTGTAAATAGACGAGATATGCAGCAACTTCTAAGTAATTCAATTGGAGCCAATTTCCTACATCTTAAAGGTAGGATTTTTGTTCACACACTAAAGAAGCTAGGATAGCCAGAAGGCATTTTCATTAAGACACAAAAACTAATTCAACTAATTATCAACTACTTCGTACTTTCCTCCTGAATATTTGTGTAATTAACATAAATGAAATTTGTCCAAATGGAGGTATAAAAAAGTATATGGTAAATTGTGCATAATTCTCTTTTTCGTTAAAAATGAAAATGAAAAATTATCTTCTCTGTTTTTATCTATCCAGTCGATGCCCAACGTTTCCCAATCCAGATGCTCGAAGACACCACGCCTAGCATTACCACTGCAACCGGTGGCCACCCTGAGGTCCGGTGACCCATCCTCTTTCGGCCTCCAGTCTATTCGACGAGCTCTAGGTCATCGTTTCATGTTCGCGGCACCTACAGCCGTTGCTTTGCTCCTGCAACCACCTCCAAATCCCTCCGCCACCGCCGGCCAATCTTCCGCCACCGCCGTCCAATCTTCCGCCAACTCCTTCCAGCCTCCCCTCACCTTCCCTGCCATCGGCCGACCACCATCTACAATTTTCGATCACTCTTAATCCCTTTGGAAAATATTCTTCGTTCAATCAATTATATGATCTTCTCTCCGAGCCTTAAACAAAGTCATTATCCCTACCTACACACCTATCCAGAAATCCCACCAAGCCCAACGACTATATCAGAATCCTACCCGACCATCCAGTGAATCCAACACTCATTTAAGTTAATCCAACCCTCATCAGCTCCTCATTCCACCACCCTGTTTGTTGTTAATTTGAAAATTGTGTTGTTGTTCTATTTTACTTCTTGCCTGTGGAAAAGTCTAATGTGTTATTCGCGTTCGATTACCAGCCACTATGCACACACCATGCAAAAAAACCTAGATTAACTAATTTAGTTTAATTATCCGTCGAGTTAAATTAGCACTGCATAATTTATCTAAGCACAAATTTATTTAATATTGAAATTTACATTCCTTGCCTACATCAAGTGCGGACCAGTTTTTGCATGTGTACTGACGTATATTGTTCACCACAGTCATAACAAAGGTGCTTTTTGCGTTATAATCAAATATTTGTAGTTGACAAGTCTTTTAATGTTAAATTTTTCAGGGTTAAATTTGGAGGTTGTATGTTCGGAACGACGACTTGTTTAGTTTGTGATGGCTATCTTCGAGATATTGGTCCTCGAACATGTGAGCAAGGGGAAACGATTTATATATCATGCCTTAAATTTGAGCATCAATTTATTTTTTGTTTTAATCTTCATATAAAATTGTTATGGATTGGAACTATCAATATCCCTCTCTAATCCCGGAACCAAGGTTGCAGAAATTCTTAAGGGTGTGCCTTCGAATTTTACATAAATGCCCATATTTCATTTCGAAATTCATAAAATTCATAGTAGAAATCACAAAACATGGAAAATGCAATAACTATTTGGTTACTTGACCCAATTCTTCAGGAATTCTTGGCATATTGATTGCAAATATTCCCATATGGTTGATTACTTATAAGCCATGTCCACGATTGAATGCAATAACTATTTCGTTTCTAGTTCTTGTTGTCTTGCAGCTAACTCTTTTGTTATTGTTGTTGTACCGTCCATGATAGGGAGTTGAGAACCTAATGAGAGCACCAAATGCAAAATAAATATGGGAGTGGATTAAGAAGAATGGACCAAGCACAGGAAGTCGGTGGTGAGAGAGAATAAGAGGAAGAAGATAACAGAAAATATAAAAAAGAATGACTACAGTTTGCATGCTAATGTTCTTATAACGGCCTCTAGCCTATTAATAGATATCTAAAGGCCAACTAGTTGTTACACTAATCTCTATGACATGTTGCCTGGCAACCTGGCGCTGTTGTCATGCATTTATTCTATGTAGCCGATCCTATAGAGGGATATGTTTAATATCACGTTGTACAAATTAAGAGATCAAAAGGAGCAATGCAAACAAGCCCAATATGGGTATTGGAGGGATAAAACTGAAGTTTGATAAGGCAATGAATGCTTAAGAGAGGAATATTTCATAGCAATGGAGAAATTTGATACTCTGTGCAATACCATCTAGATAATAGTTTCCACTTACTGAGATAAGCATGTCAACCATCTAATAAAGTATCTTTGGTTCAATGTTATCTTTGTTTAATAGTCCAGCACTATCTTGTTTACACAACCTAGTATTGTTTTAGAAATATCAATAGCAAATGATCTTTCCACTTTTTAGACTATCAGATAGCCAAAATTCTGGTAGATTTGACGGCATCTTGATGTCGGTGGATAGAATTGAAAATGATTTAAGAAGTTGTTCTTTAAAGATGTCGGTAAAACAAACAACTGATACTGAAATCAAACAACTCCAAAGAAGCATTACGTAAATGGGAGGGCTCAAGTTTGCTTTCTAGCTTTAGAAGCCGCGAGATACATTGGTACCATAATCAGTATAAAAAGCAAGTAGCATAAGACCAAAAACATTGTAAATAAAGTGTTAGCAAAGCACCAGAGACTCCATATGCTGTCATCCCAATGAATAGTAAGGAAAGAAGGATACATGAAGCTTAAACAAATGCACGGAAACCAACAAAATCATCACAATATACTAGTTTAATATAAGGAAAGCAGTTCACTGATCTTTTACTAAGGGATGGGTATTCATGAATCTCATCCAAAATTTCTTTGCAGCTTTCAGAACTCAAAAAATTAATAATGGTATCAAAGATTTTTAAGGAATACCTAACCTTCCTTTTTTCGAGCCCCACATAGAATTATCATTCATGAGCAGGTGTCCATGAAAGAAAGGAGAGGAAGGAAACAATACAAGGAGAGGAAGAAAGAATTACAAGAGTGATTCTGCCAAGAGCGTTTTTATTCCCCTGAAAGCTCACACCGACCATCTCACAGTCCATGGACAAAGCATCAGTCAAGCTGCCCAAAAGGGGGTAGACTTTCAGTATCGGATGCATATAGAAATGTAGAGAGAATGAGAAAGGGAGAGAGGAAGAAAACCTGAAGTCTTCGGAGGTGGGCGTAAGGATGGAAGGAGTGGACGGAGGAGCTGCTGGCTCAGAGTCCGGCCTCGCCTTACGCTTGCCGAGAGAGGAAATCGAACGGATTCCATTGACCGAGTGAGCGAGCTTTGAGGAGGATTTACGCTGGCGGGAGGCTTTCAGCATCTGCTGAAGGTTGGCCCAGTTAGGATTAAGCGCCGCCGCCGGTTCGCTGTCGGCCTTTCCACTCCCCTCCTTCTCCATGTGTTGCTCAAAAGTCGGAATACGCCCACTAACCTTTAAAATCAATTTAAACACCAGTGGTTTTTTTTTAGAACCCGTTCTCAGGGTACGAGAACAAATTCAATCGTAGGATCTCGCGATCAACGGTCGAGATGCAATACATCTAAAATACTCCTCCAAAATATTTGAAATACTCCCGCAATACGATCTGAATATTAATCTGCACCGTTGGATCTCGCGATCCTACGGTTGGATCTGCTCGCGCAACGAACACGGGAGCGTTCTGAGCGTGTGAGGAGGCGTTCTGAGCGCGCATTGAACACTGGAGCGTTTTGAGCGCGCGAGGAGGCGTTCTGAGCGCGTAGTGAACACAGGAGTGTTCTGAGCATGCGAGGAGGCGATCTGGGCGCGCAACGAACATGAGAGCGTTCTGAGCGCGCGAGGAACTGTGAAATGAGAAGTCGCGTCCCCAAAGGGGAATTGGGCTCCGGTCGCACTCGACGAGGGGCGTGACTTCGGACGGGTCCTCTGCGAGCCCCCCTGCGGAAGGCGGGAGGAGGCTTAGCCGCACCCCGTTGCGGAGAGGGGTGCGGCTTGACCGCGCCCCTTGGGGGTGCGGATTGGCCGCACCCCCCCATCATGGGGGTGCGTTTAGACCGCGCTCTGCCGAGGTGGGGCGGTCTTGGTCGCGCCTGGTGACGCCAGAGCGTGAACTGTCCGTAGCGTTCTCCACTCTCGCAGTCATGGGTTGAACTTTGACTCCACTAACTCCACTTTCCCTTAGTGGAGCTTTCTCCAAACGCACCCCATGACTCTTATAAATCCATGTTTGAACGTCATCTCTACGAATGCACATCATAAGCCCCCCAAACCTTCGGAGTCTGAATTACTACGTGGAGGAGTTCAGAGGTTTTGACGTTCTTCCTTGTGGTGGCTTGGATTGAGACAACGAGATAAGCGTGAGGTTGTTTTCACTTCGTCTTCCGCAGTCTCGTCTTGATTCGTACAGCCTTGTGTCGGCGCTTTTTGCGGTCTTGGGACTCTATTGTTATAGTCATTGTCGAAGCATCAATCGAGGGGACAGGCCTCAGGATGGCCAGTGAAGAGCATATGTATTCAAACTGTGGACGAATGTAAGAGGGGCAGACCCTTACGCCGTCGGGACCTTACTGCGGTGAAGATGGGCGAACCTTCAATCGACGACAATGCGAAGTCCTCGGGGCAAGGCCCCAAAGTGGCCGGTGAAGAGCGTATGTATTCAAATCGGGGACAAACGTAAGAGGGACGGGTCCTCACGACGTCGAGACCTTACTGCGGTGGAGAAGGGCGAACCTTCAATCGACGACAATGTGAAGTCCCCGAGGCAAGACCCCAAAGTGGTCGTGAAGAGCATACATATTCAAACCGGGGATGAACGTAAGAGGCGCGAACCGTTACGACGGTGGGACCTTACTGCGGTGAAGAAGGGCGAACCTTCAATCAACAGCAATGTGGAGTCCCCGGATCAAGGCCCCAAAGTTAATGATAAAAAGTGTTTGTGACGGTGAGGAAGATGTATGTTATTTTTACTCAAACATAGGTGTCGGTGTTAAAACATATTTTTCATGGTAGAGAGTTGATTTGCGCGAATCTGAGCTCGCGGCTTTGTACATAATATAAGATAAGTTTGCGCGAGTCTGAGCTCGCGGCTTTGTACATAATATAAGATAAGTTTGCGGAAGTCTGAGCTCGCGGCATTGTACATAATATAAGATAAGTTTGCGCGAGTCTGAGCTCGCGGCTTTGTACATAATATAAGATAAGTTTGCGCTAGTCTGAGCCCGCGGTTTTTTGCGTGATAGAAGATTCAAATTACTGATAAAAGCAGCGCATGTTTTGGGCGTTCCAGGTGCGTGGTAGAGTCTTCCCTTCAGCTGTTCTGAGCCTGTATATTTCGGGCTTTACGACGGTAGTAACAATGTACGGACCTTCCCAAGTTGGCGAGAGTTTATCTCCTTGTGGTCCTTTACCATCCGCCTCAATGCTGTGTAGGACAAGATCCCCTACATTGATTGGCCTGGGTTTCACCGTTCGATCGTAAAATCGGGCTACACGTCTTTGGTAGTGAGCTATGAGTTGGGCAGCCGTATCCCTGACTTCTGTAATTAAGTCTAGGTTTTCTCGGTGCAGCTCGTCGTTCTTTTCAGGATCGAAGGTTTTTGTGCGACTGCTGGGGACGCTGTTGTCTACGGGGATAATCGCCTTTATGTCGTAGCAGAGATTGTACGGGGTTTCCCCTGTGGGAGTCCTTTCCGTTGTACGATATGCCCAAAGTACATTTGGAAGAGCGTCCTCCCGCTGCCCTCCTTCCTCCTGGAGGTGGGTTTTGAGTCCTTTGAGTATGGTGCGATTTGTTACTTCAATCTGGCCATTTCTTTGTGGGTAGGCTACGGCCGTATGGCGAAGGTTAATCTTTAAGTCTTCGCACATTTTGGTGAACAACATTCCCGTGAACTGAGTGTCGTTGTCGGCGACGATTATTGCCGCGATTCCAAAGCGACAGACGATGTTCTTCCACACAAACTATTTGGCGTTCTCCTCAATGATTTTGGCGAGGGGTTCAGCTTCTACCCACTTTGTGAAGTAATCGATAGCCATGATGATAAACTTTCTCTGGTCGGAGGCCATGGGGAGGGGACCGAGGAGATCGATTCCACACTGAGCGAATAGTCAGGCGCCTTGGAGTGTCTTAAGCGCTACTGGGGGGCTGATGAGGGACGGTTGCATGGAGCTGGTAGCTTTTACATTTTTGAACGAATTCGGTGGCGTCCCTTTTCATTGTTGGCTAATAAAACCCCTGACGTAGGATCTTTCGGACCAGGGCTCGTGTGCCTAGGTGCTCTCCACATGTCCCTCCATGGACTTCCTTTAAGGCGTACTCTGCTTCCGCTGCCGGAAGGCACTTTAGGTAAGGCCCAGAGAAGGCCTGCCTGTAAAGTTCCCCTTCGATGATAACGTATGGGGCGGCTCGCATTCGCAGCCATCATGCTTCTAAGCGGACGTTGGGCTAGTCTTCATGTTCAATGTAAGCTCGGAGGGGTGTCATCCAGGATGGCCCCTCTTCGCTAATTTCGGTGATCTCCCATGTCCCGGGAATGATGGGAGTCGCAATCTCTTCGACTCGACGCCTCCAGGATTGATAGTTAGAAGGAGAGGTCGCGAGTTTGGAGAGTGCGTCGGCTCTGGAATTCTGCTCCCTAGGGATGTGCAAAATTTGGTACAATAATACTTTTTGTAGGAGGGATTTCGTGAGTATGAGATATTGTGTCATTTGGTCGCTCTTTGCCTCGTAGTTTCCTCCAACTTGTGAGACCATGAGCTGCGAGTCGGTGTAGATTGTCAGGTTCTCCGCCTTGTAGTCGACGACGAGTCGCAGTCCGGTGATTAGAGCCTCGTACTCAGCAATGTTGTTGGTTGCTGGGAACTTTAGCCCGAGGTCGTACTCTAAAGTGATGCCCTCTGAACTGATTAGGAGCAATCCTGCTCTGGCTCCTTCGGTCGCAGAATCCCCGTTGACATAGAGAGTCCAACGAGCGGCGGAGATATCTTTAACAGGGGCGGTCTCCGGAGGTAGAGTATTCTCTACGATGAAATCGGTGAGCACTTGGAATTTGATGCTTGGTAGCGGTAAAAATTGGATGTCGAACTTGCCCAGTTCGACTGCACACTTTTTACTAGTCTCTCAGATACTTCTGGATTCTGGAGAATGGCCTGTAACGATAACTGAGTCAACACTTTTATCGTATGAGCCTGGAAGTAGGGTCGAAGCTTTCGTGTCGAAGAGACGAGGGTGTAGGCCGTCCTATCGGGCATCGGGTATCTGGCTTCGACGTCGGTGAGGACCTTGCTGAGGTAATAAACAGGTCGTTGGACTCCTCCTTCGTCCTTTACTAGCACCGAGCTGACGGTCATAAGGGATATTGTCAGGTAAAGGAACACGACTTCTTCAGGGATAGGGTTTGATAAGAGCGGGGGCGAAGCCAGGTACTGCTTGAGGTGCTCGAAGGACATCTGGCATTCGTCCATCCACTGGAACCCAGAGTGACGTGCCCCTCGAAGGATTTTGAAGAAGGAGAGATATTTATCTCTTGTCCGCGCCAGGAATCGCGAAAGAGCATCAATCCTTCCATTTAAGCGTTGGACCTCCTTGATGGAATGGGGTGGCGGCATGTCTCCCATCGTCTTAATCTTTTCTGGGTTCGCCTCGATCCCTCGATGGGTTACCATGAATCCCAGAAATTTTCCCGCCGTCACACCAAATGCACACTTGCTGGGGTTGAGCCCTGTGCGAACAAAAAATAGACCGAGAAGATGAAAATAATAAGAATTTTTTATTTTCAAAAACTATGTATTACAAATGTATGACCTCCTTTATATAGAATGGAAGAGAGAGAGGAGGTTACAAACTTTCGATGTGGGACTAAACACTATACAAGACAACACACAGGACTGGGCGGTCTCCACATGGAGAGACCGCCAGACCGCCCAGTCTCCTCGCCAGACCGCCAGGTCTCCATACTGCTATAGATCGTCCGGGGAGATCGCCAGTACGCTTGGTCTCAATACAGCATTAGACTTCCAGGGAGAGAACGACAGACCGCCCAGTCTCCTCACTAAACTGCTCGGTCTTCACACTGCATCAGACCGTACGTGTAGAATGCCAGACCGCCCGGTCTCCAAACTCCACCACTCCCCCTCAAGCTGGAGCATATATATCAATCATGCCCAGCTTGTCACAAATGTTTGAAAAAGAAGTAGAAATTGGTTTGGTGAAGCAATTTGTCAGTTCATTGTCAGACGTGACGAATGAAGTACAGATTTGTTTCTTCAATATTTCTTCTCTGAAAAAATGGCAATCTACTTCAATATGTTTTGTCCTTTCATGGAACACTGGATTCTTTGATATGTATATAGCAACTTTGTTGTCGCAGAACATTGGTAGAGGATGGTTATAAACTTCTCTTAAGTCCATCATGAGAGCTTGCAACCATTTTAGTTCACAAGTTGTTAACGCCATGCTTTGATACTCAGTGTTAGTAAAGGAACGTTCACCTAGAGGGGGGTGTTAGGTGATTTGGGTTCTTTTCAAATTATTTGCGCGAGTTTCGAATATTCAAGCACAGCACAAAAATATCGCACAGATAAACACAGATAAAACACACCAGACGACACAAAATCTATAGAGGTTCCTCAAGACCGGGTGTCTTGAGTAGTCCTCTGTCCCTCTGCGCCTACCCAGCAGTGTGCTAGAATCAGCAAACTCCGCCAAAAACTTCAGGCCCTCAAGCCTTACAACACGGAACCGCAAGTCCAACAGCTTAGGCCCGCAAGCCCCTACTGCCCCCGAGCTCGCAAGCTCGACACTCAGGCCCTCAAGCCCTACACAACACAGACCCGCAAGTCCTGTGCCTACAGCCTAGGCCCGCAAGCCCCTACTGCGCCCGAGCCCTCAAGCTCGACAAAATCGGACCCGCAAGTCCACTGCCCTGGCCCTCAAGCCTCACAGCTCTCCAGCCCTCAAGCTAGACGGTGTCGGACCCGCAAGTCCACTGCCCTGGCCCTCAAGCCTCACAGCTCTCCAACCCTCAAGCTAGACAAATAGGCCCGCAAGCCTTACAAAAAAATACAGTGATAAAAGACTGATACTTCTGCCGGATGAAGATCGACAACTTCGACTGTTACTTTGACTCATTCTGAGAGGAACGTCGACTACACTTCGACGTTGCGTTGAATACTATTCGACGCATATTTACTTAGACTAATTTTTCATTCTTAGAATTTATATTCTACTCATTTTTAGGGGTTAAGATAAACCATTTCCCCAACACCAGGCTCCCACCTAGCTGGCAGGGCCGGGAACCGCTCAGTGGCAGGAAGGTCTCAAGGTACTTAGCCCCGATGCTAGCCCGCTGACCAGGCTCCCACCTAGCTGGCTGGGACGGGAACCGCTCGGTGGCAGGAAGGTCTCAAGGTAATTAGCCCCGATGCTGGCCCGCTGACCAGGCATCCACCTAGCTGGCAGGGCCGAGAACCGCTCGGTGGTAGGAAGGTCTCAAGGTACTTAGCCCCGATGCTGGCCCGCTGACCAGGCTCCCACCTAGCTGGCAGGGCCGGGAACCGCTCAGTAGCAGGAAGGTCTCAAGGTACTTAGCCCCGATGCTGGCCTGCTGACCAGGCTCCCACCTAGCTGGCAGAGCCGGCAATCGCTCGATGGCAGGAAGGTCTCAAGGTACATAGCCCCGATGCTGGCCCGTTGACCAGACTCTCACCTAGCTGGCAGGGCCGGGAACCACTCGGTGGCAGGAAGGTCTCAAGGTACTTAGCCCCGATGCTGGCCCGCTGACCAGGCTCCCACCTAGCTGGCAGGGCCGGGAACCGCTCGGTGGCAGGAAGGTCTCAAGGTACTTAGCCCCGATGCTGGCCCGTTGACAAGGCTCCCACCTAGCTGGCAGGGATGGGAACCGCTCGGTAGACGGAGGTTTTCAAAGTGTTTTTCCCCCGAGGTGGCTCCGTTAGCCGGCAAGGTCGGAAGGCCTCTCGGGGACGTTAAGTGTTTTTCCCCCGAGGTGGCTCCGCTAGCCGGGCTCTCGCTAGCCAGCGAGGTCGGAAGGCCTCTCGGGGAGGTTAAGTGTTTTTCCCCCGAGGTGGCTCCGCTAGCCGAGCTCTCCCTAGTCGGCGAGGTCGGAAGGCCTCTCGGGGAGGTTAAGTGTTATCCCCCCGAGGTGGCTCTCGCTAGCCGGGCTCTCGCTAGCCGGGCTCTTGCTAGCTGGCGAGGTCGGAAGGCTTCTCTGGGAGGTTAAGTGTTTTTCCCCCGAGGTGGCTCCGCTAGCCGGGCTCTCCCTAGCCGGCGAGGTCGGAAGGCCTGTCGGGGAGGTTAAGTATTTTTCCCCCGAGGTGGCTCCCGAGGTCGGAAGGCCTCTCAGGGAGGTTAAGTGTTTTTTCCCGAGGTGGCTTCGCTAGCGGGGTTTCCAGCACCACTCGCTGAATATGCTGGGTTAGACTTTTCTTTCCGAGCGTGTGCCCCGCTCGAAAAGAGCGAGGATTGTGTACAACCCCATATTCGTCGAGTGGGCCCCCGAGGCCTAAGATGTCTTTTAAGCCCAATAGTTTTTAGCACTGCCCCAGGCAAGAAGAAGGAGGCGAGTGGTGGAGGCGGAGGCTTCCCGCTCGCCCAGCCCGTAGGGGGGGGGGGAGCCGGAGGCATGCGGCCTCCTGGGCTCGCCCCCGCCCAGCAAGGGGGGCGAGCCGGAGGCATGCGGCCTCCTGGGCTCGCCCCCGCACCAGCAAGGGGGGCGAGCCTGAGGCATGCGGCCTCCTCGGCTCGCCCCCGCCCCAGCAAGGGGGGTGAGCCGGAGGTATGCGACCTCCTGGGCTCGGCCCCGCCCCAGCAAGGGGGGCGAGCCCGAGGCATGCGGCCTCCTGGGCTCGCCCCCGCCCCAGCAAGGGGGGCGAGCCAGAGGCCTGCGACCTCCTGGGCTCGCCCCCGCCCCAGCAAGCGGGCAAGAGGGGCGGGCTGCCTGCCCCCTCTCGCCTAGATCCCTTAGCGGGTGAGAGGGGCGGGCGGCCCGCACCCTCTCGCCCAGCCTCCTTAGCGGGCGAGAGGGGCGGGCGGCCAGACCCCCTCTCGCCCAGGTCCCTTAGCGGTCGAGAGGGGCGGGCGGCCAACCCCTCTCTCGCCCAGCCCCTTAGCAGGCGAGAGGGGTGGGCGGTCTACCCCCTCTCGCCCAGCCCACTTAGCGGGCGAGAGGGGCGGGCGGCCTGCCCCCCTCTCGCCCAGCCTCCTTAGCGGGCGAGAGGGGCGGGCGGCGAGCCCACCTCTCGCCTAGGTCCCTTGGTGGGCGAGAGGGGCGGGCGGCTAGCCCCCCTCTCGCCCAGGTCCCTTCGCGGGCGAGAGGGGTGAGCGGCCAACCCCCCTCTCGCCAGTCCCCTTAGCGGGTGAGAGGGGCGGGCAGCCTGCCCCCCTCGCGCCCATCCCCCTTAGTGGGCGAGAGGGGCGGGCGGCCTTCCCCCTCTTACCCAACCTCCTTAGCGGGCGAGCGGGGCGGGCGACATCCCCCCTCTCGCCCAGGTCCCTTGGTGGGCGAGAAGGGCGGGCGGCCAGCCCCCTCTCGCCCAGGTCCCTTCGCGGGGGAGAGGGCGGGCGACCAGCCCCCCTCTCGCCCAGCTCCCTTAGCGGGCGAGAGGGGCGGCCGGCCAACCCCCCTCTCGCCCAGCTCCCTTAGCGGGCAAGAGGGCGGGCGGCCAGCCCCCCTCTCGCCCAGCTCCCTTAGCAGGCGAGAGGGGCGGGCGGCCAGCCCTCCTCTCGCCCAGCCCCAGGTGGGAGGGGGGTCGGTCTGCGTTTAGCACCGTAGAACAACGGGATTTGGCTATTCGCAGGCTAAATCCGGGGGTATTTTCGTAATCCCGTAGGTCAGAATTTGGTTATTTGCAGACCAAGTTCAAAATCCTATAAATAGGACCAAGGCGGCACCATTTGGAAGGATCTTTCTTTTGGCCTCCTCTCCCCCCTAAGTTCCTTTGATGGGTTGAGAGAGCCTCCAAAGGTGCCCAAGCTTAGCATTGGCTTGGGAGGGGAAGCGCTCTAAGATCTTCCGGGTGTGTGGTGGGACCTCCTCGCTAAGCCCTTGGCCTTGTTCCTAGTTCCTTAGCCTCTTAGACTAGGACTCTCCCTTGGGAGGAGTATGTGTTGGTCACCCCTCAACTTGTTGAGGGACGAACTCCTCGAGAGATCAATTTATTGGTTTCAACAAGAAGGTTGGGTTCTTCTTGCTCCCCTTAGTGAAGCACAAAGTCAACAAATCACTCGGCTTGGCTGCATTAAGAAACCATCAACAACAGGCTGCTGGTGATATTAGAGGACACGACCCTCGACTAGAATCTGGAAGTAATATGAAGCAAACCCGTGCACAAGGTGTTTTGTGGAAATGCTTCACCAACCAATCAGACTATTGCTCAATGAATCTCTTGTATTTCCAACGATGTTCAAAGAATACAGAGTCATTACCCAGATTCTGAAACAAAACTCCTACAACAAATAATGGTACTGTTAAAAATCAAATAATGGGTTTTGATGGGGTTCCCGCAAAATGAAGATGGTTGAGCCGGATATTTTTTGTCGCGACCTTTCAAATAATGACTAATTGTAAATCTACTAAGGAAGCATCTCAACCATCTCCGCTCGTTCTTCCGCATCGACCATCGCTCGCCGGCGGTGGTGAAACACCCTCCATGGAGCTGGTGCCGGAGGAGCAGACGGCTCCACCGGTGTTGGTATTTTTAGAAGTCCAGTATCATAAATTAGGAGAAATTGCGGTGCGAGTTAGTGTGGCGACTAGTATTTTTGATGAGTATTTTTTAAGTAAAATTATAAGAAGTTGCGGTGCGACTAGCCAAAACTGCACTGCCTTTAAAATCTCTTATTTTGTCATTTATATCTATAGTAGGGAAAATTTCCTTTTGGGTGAAATATTTATTATTTATAAAGTAGCCTTATTAAGCTATCATTCAAAAATTAATCTAAAAAGGCATTTTGGGTAATATTGAATCTCAGCCATGCTACCCGCTTGATCGCTCCTCAACTCGAACGCGTCCCGATGCCCGATTTTTGATGAAGACCCATTGATGGAATTCCAATGAAGCACTGACAATGAAACTTCACTTCCTGCCACCGAGCGGTTCCCGACCCTGCCAGCTAGGTGGGAGCCTGGTCAGCGGGCCAGCATCGAGGCTTAATTCCTGGAAAACTTTCATAACTTTGATTATCATATTACATATAAGAAAAACTAAGTCTGAAAGTAAACCATCATACTACATGGACTTAAAGAAAAACTAAGTATGAAGACTAAAACCTGGTCTCCTACTCCCAGGTCTGATCTTCCTCGACCTCTTCTAGTTGTTGTTGTTGCTGCCTCGGACCCCTTGCCTCCCTTAATTCCAAGAACTTAGGGCAGACGGACGTCGCGTGACCCTCCTCATCGTGGAAGTCACAGTAAGGTAACTCAACCATATCCCATCTTCTTCCTCTTCTTTCTGCTTTCCTGGCTCTCCTCCTTCCTCCGCCAATTGCCATGGTTTGCTGAGGTGGTGGAGAGGGTGCCTTCGGTCCCTGCCTCCGCCCTGGGGGGTCGGGCCTCTCTCCCTGGAAGTTACCCTCTTCTTGGTCGAACTTCCTCTTGGAAGCCTCTACCTTCCCCCCTGCTGTATTGCCTCTGTCTCACTCAGCTTGGCCAACCTTCTTGCTTACTCCGGGTTGGCTTCCTCACTCTCAACTTCTTCCGCCACCCTTTCCATCAACTCCTCAAAAGATAAAGGAGCTCTCCTCTTGAGGTCCATCTTGAAGAATCCCCCTGCAGACCCACGATGAAAGTGAGCTGGAGGGTGTAGCCTGACACCTCTTGGATGAGCAGGACCTCTTCCTGGAACATGTCAACATAGTGAGCCAGTGACTCCCCTGGCTCTTACTTGATCTTGAAAAGTGCTTCAACATCTTTCTTCCTCTTCCTTGACGTCGAGAAGCGAAGCAGGAATCCTCGACGCAAGTCCTCGAAAGCATAGATAGATCCCATAGGGAGCTGGTGGAACTAATCCCTAGCTTTCTCCTTCAAAGTGGTCGCGAATAGCCGACACTTGAAAGCATCCGACATGGACCTGATGGAAACCATGTCCTCAAACAACTGTAGGTGCAGGACTTGGTCATCCTTGGCGGAGTAGTGAGACATCTCCAGCCCTCTGAACCCCTCTATAACTGGGGCTGAGAGGATCAGCTCACACAAAAGACTTCCCCATGCTCGCCCCCCTTTGGGGCTGGGCGAATGGGGGCCTGGCACCTCCCCACTCGCCCCCTTGGGGCTGGGCGAGTGGGGGCCTGACACCTTTCCACTCGCCCCTTTGGGGCTGGGCGAGTGGGGGTATGACACCTCCCCACTCGCCCCCTTGGGGCTGGGCGAGTGGGGGTATGACACCTCCCAACTCGCCCCCTTGGGGCTGCGCGAGTGGGGGTATGACACCTCCCCACTCACCCCCTTGGGGTTGGGCGAGTGGGGGTATGGCACCTCCCCACTTGCCCCCTTGGGGCTGGGCAAGTGGGGGTATGGCACCTCCCCACTCGCCCCATGCTGGCACCTCCTTCCTGGGTCGCTGGCCGAGAGTGCTCTCGCCCACATGCTGAGGCGAGACCTCCGGACCACCTCCTCTCTTGCCTTCGCCTATCGAGGCGAAAGCTACCTGCAAGGTCTGCAGGAACTCCAGCTTGAAATTTTCAAACATCTCCAACGTCACTCCAACCACCGGGGGTAGCGAGTGGCCTGGGTCGGATCCTCCACCTCCAGCCATGGAGCTCAACTTGAGAGTTTCTTGAGTTGGTCACTCTCCACGCTCACCGCACCATAATGTTGAAACCAATAAATTGGTCTCTCGAGGAGTTCGGGCCCTCAACAAGTTGAGGGGTGACCAACACTTACTCCTCCCAAGGGAGAGTCCTAGGCAAAGAGGCTAAGGAACTAGGAACAAGGCCAAGGGCTTAGCGAGGAGGTCCCACAACACACCTGGAAGATCTTAGAGCGCTTCCTCTCCCAAGACAATGCTAAGCTTGAGCACCTTTGGAGGCTCTCTCCACCCAACAAAGGAACTTAGGGGGAGAGGAGGTCAAAAGAAAGCCAATGCTAAGGGAGCTGGGCGAGAGGGGGGCTGGCCGCCCACCCCTTTTGCCCACCAAGGGACCTGGGTGAGAGGGGGGCTGGCTGCCCGCCCCTCTCGCCCGCTAAGGAGGCTGGGCGAGAGGGAGGCAGGATGCCCGCCGCTCTCGCCCGCTAAGGCGGCTGGGCGAGAGGGGGGCAGGCTGCCCGCCCCTCTCGCCCGCTAAGGGGGCTGGGCGAGAGGGGGGATGGTCGCCCACCCCTCTCGCCCGCTAAGGGACCTAGGCGAGAGGGGGGCTGGCCGCCCGCCCCTCTCGCCCACCCCTCTCGCCCACCAAGGGACCTGGGCGAGAGGGGGGCTGGCCGCCCGCCCCTCTCGCCTGCTAAGGAGGCTGGGCGAGAGGGGGGGGGGGGGGGGGGGCAGGCCGCCCGCCCCTCTTGCCCACTAAGGGGGCTGGGCGAGAGGGGGTAGGCTGCCCACCCCTCTCACCCGCTAAGGGGGCTGGGCGAGAGGGGGCTAGCCTCCCTCCCCTCTCGCCCGCTAAGGGACCTGGGCGAGAGGTGGGTTGGCCGCCCACCCCTCTCACCCGCTAAGGAGGCTGGACGAGAGGGGGGCAGGCCGCCCGCCCTTCTCGCCCGCTAAGGGAGCTGGGCGAGAGGGGGCAGGCAACCCTCCCCTCTCGCCCGCTTGCTGGGGGCGGGGGCGAGCCCAGGAGGCCGCATGCCTCCGGCTCGCCCCCCTTGCTGGGGCAGGGGCGAGCCCAGGAGGCCGCACGCCTCTGGCTCGCCCCCCTTGCTGGGGCAGGGGCGAGCCCAGGAGGCCGCATGCCTCCAACTCGCCCACCTTGCTGGGGCATGGGCGAGCCTAGGAGGCTGCATGCCTCCGGCTCCCCCCTACGGGCTGGGCGAGCGGGAATCCTCCGCCTCCACCGCTCGTCCCCTTCTTCTTGCCAGGGGAAGTGCTAAAAACTGCTGGGCTTAAAAGACATCTTAGGCCTCGGGGGCCCACTCGACGAATACAGGGTTGTACACTTCTATCTTTGATAAAAATGAAATCTTAAACAAAATTGTGGTGCAATTAACTAGTTGATGTGCATCCGTAGAGATGATGTTCATCCATGGATTTATAAGAGCCATGGGGTGCGTTTGGAGAAAGCTCCACTAAGGGAAAGTGGAGTTAGTGGGGTCAAAGTCCAACCCATGACCACGAGAGTGGAGAAATCCGCTACGGACAGTTCACGCTCTGGCGTTGCCAGGTGCGACCAAGACCGCGCCCCCTCCTTGGCAGAGCGTGGTCTAAACACACTCCCCATGATGGGGGTGCGGCCTAACCGCATCCCTCCTGATGGGGGTGCGGCCTAACCGCACCCCCATCACGGGGATGCGGCCTAACCGCACCCCCATCACGGGGGTGCGGCCTAACTGCACCCCCTTTGGGGTGCTGCCAAGCCACACCCCATAGGGGGTGCAGCCAATCTGCACCCCCTTGGGGTGCGGCCAAGCCGCACTGCTTGTGGGGTGCGGCCAAGTTGCACCCCATGTAGGGTGGGGTCAAGACGCACCCCATGTGGGGTGGGGAAAAGCCGCACCCCTTGTGGGGTGCTGCCAAGCTGCACCCTCAAGGAGCGTGGTTAAGCCGCACCCCTCTTCCCAATGGGGTGCGGTTAAGCCTCCTCCCCCTTCCGCAGGGGGCTCGCAGAGGACCCGACCGAAGTCACACTCCTTGTCAGGTGCGACCGGAGCCTAATTCCCCTTTGGGGCGCGACTCCTCATTTCCTCATTCGACACGCACTTAGAATGCTCACGTGTTCATTGCGCGCCCGGAATGCCTCCTCGCATGCTCAGAAAACTCTCGTGTACACTACGTGCTCAAAACGCCTCCTCGCGCGCTCAGAATGCTCAAGTGTTCAATGTGCGCTCAGAATGCCTCATCGCATGCTCAGAACGCTCTCGTGTTTGTTGCGCGCTCAGAACACTTCCTCGCGCACTCAGAACATTTCCACGTTCCCAACACCTGCGCAGTTAATGTTTCCTAATTTCTCAGATTGCAGGATCCATTTGTCGCCTTCATCAACATCAATGAAGCTGCCCGAACTGCCCAAACTGCCCAAACTGCCCGAACTGCCCAAAGGGCAAGATGGTCATTTACAAAAAATGGCAATCTGTGTGCTCCAAATCGACCAGCGTGATTCGCCCGTCAGGTGGTTACGGTGGTTACGACGGTAAAATTATCGGGCTACCCCCGGCCAAACCTATCAAAGGAGCCCAGAGCCTTCATTTCAAGACACTTTGCCTTCTTTGCCCAAGAGAGATCCTTTGAAGATTTCCTTAGAATTCTCCTTCGGCGCTTGAAGATCTCCTTCATCCCTCGAAGATCTCCTTCATCCCTCGAAGATCTCCTTCGAATCATTAAG
This sequence comes from Dactylorhiza incarnata, assembly GCA_033032865.1. Lineage (NCBI taxonomy): Eukaryota > Viridiplantae > Streptophyta > Magnoliopsida > Asparagales > Orchidaceae > Dactylorhiza > Dactylorhiza incarnata. Next base: position 14,872,635 of record JAWHQI010000015.1, read on the forward strand.
GATCTCCTTCGAGCCTTCGAAGTTTGCGAAAGACGACTCAGCATTCTCACTTTTGTTCTCACCACCATTCTCAGAAGAAGAAATAGTTATTTTCCAAGAGGTGGCCTGTCACCCTTGGAGTTCTCTCTCTATATATCATTATAATGAGCAGCGTCCTGTCATGCTCGAGTTCTTAATTACTAATTGTAACCCCCCAGAAGTTAGTGGAAGTTGGTCGGCACAGCTCCGGCCACATGGTTTTTCACCCTTTCCGGGTTTTCCACGTGAAATGTCCTTGTGTCACTTACTGATTCACTCATTGACTTGGCTCACTTGGTTCACCTTCGAGCTAAGGTGGTTCAATTCAACCGGTCTACCAGAGCACTCGAGTGATCCACAACAGTTTGGTGACGTCTGTGGGAAAGGATTCTCAAAGCTCTGCAAACACTCACATGAGATAGTACTTATCGCCGATTGTAATGGCAAGACGAAGTGCTTGTTGAATTTTGAAGTGTAAGTGGAGGTCGGGAAGTATAGGCATCAGACCGGGCAGTCTGGTAAACCGCGGAGGTCGGGCAGTCTGGTATGAAGACCGCGCGGGTTGTCTTCCCGCATTGGTCTAGTGGTTAGCCAGTGGCAGGTGGCCTTGGTTCTCAAACCACCTGGGGTCAGCTATCTGTTTGTAACCGGGTGGTCAGCATTCACGGTTACATCCAGGTGTTAGTTCTCTGGCCGGTTTTTTGCTCGCGGGCTGGAAGGTGTCTACTGGTATTGCTGGAGTATGCAAGTAGTTTTGGATCTTGCGGCGCTCTTAGAGTGGGGGTGAATAAGGGCTAATATTTAATTTGATAATTTTCTAAAATATTAAGATAATTTTGCAATGATAAACAAGTAGATTTTTTTTCACAACCAAAATAATCACTTAGAAAATTATGAGGAAATTGGAAATCAAATTTTATTTTCACAAGTGATGAATACAAAGAACTATTGATCTTAATAAAGCTTAAGACTAAGGCTATGATAAAAATAAAGTTCTTTTCAATTCACCGGTCCTTCAACCAAGGACCGGCTGGCAATAGTATATCTCTTCCTAGATCTTACTACTAGCCTCCCCCTAGATCTCTCCACGATCTAGATGCTGCACACAAGGCGGCGATTTAATCCTAAGCCTCACAAGGACCTAGATGCCATGCACAAGACGGCGATTTTCCCCTAAGCCACACATGGACTTAGACGCCACTCACAAGGCGGCGATTTCCTCTACGGATTATAAGATGATAAAATAAATTACAAAATTGAGATTAAGATATGAGAAGTCCCTAAATCCACGGCTCTGAAAACGACGTTAAATGCTTGCAAAGGTTGCCTGGAATTCCGCACATGAACCGTCGCTCCTTCGATCTTGAACATTCTTGCCGAAAAGGGAGTTCTCGAATTTCTGGAGCTCTCTGATGAAAAGCACTCAGGAATTGGTACTCCAGAATAGTGTGTAACTACTTCTCCACGAAAAACGAGTCATTATGTAGTTTGTCGATGTCGTCGACTACATCTAACTGTCGTCAGTCGACGTTATCTCCTCCAGCTACCATGTGTCCCATGCGAACGAAGTGTGTGCGCGATGTGATAGTTTCAGCTGAGATGTGGGTTGTCGGATTTTGATATCACTGTCGGAATTCTGATAGTGGACGGAACTTGCAGAACATGCAGAAACCGCTGAGCTGTCGGTGATGACACCTAGCTGTCGCAGACGACAGTGATTTTTCTGGACTATTCATTCTGAGCACCAAACAATAATTAGCATAGTTGCATACCTATTATACCTGCACACCATAGAGAAAATAGGATCAAACACACCCGAGATTTGTTATTAGCAAACCGAGGAGTTCGAAATACATGTTCCAACAATCTCCCCCTTTTGATAATAACAAATCCACTTTGAAAGAAATCAGAGTGTCCTATTAAGTGATATATGATAAGGAAGACTAAATAATTGGTTGTGCGATAACATTATTCGGATGAAGTTCCCTTATATGTATTCTCCCCCTAAGTTGTACTCCCCCTAAGTGTGTACTCCCCCTAAATATGATAAGAAATTAATGTGGTTAGGAATGATTTCTTTCTTTACAAGAATAATCTCCCCCATTTTGGTATTATTAAAAGAAATTAGGTTGAGGGAAATTAGGATGCATTATGTAGGAGTTAAAAACCATGATTTACCTTATGTAAAAGATGTAATGTTTAAGGGAATAAACATAGTATAGAAGAGATTTCTAAATAAATAAATAAGAGTTTTAGGCAAGCGGAAGATTAGAATAAACATTGGATTGTAAGCATGAAAATTATAAGTATAAATATGAGTTTGAGTTCAAATTGTAAAGATGTTGTAACCTTTGTCAAATCTCATAAGTTTTCATAAACTTATCAAGCATGGTATGAATATATTAGAAAGAGAATATACTACAATGTTACTGAATTTGAAGTGTAAGAGATACCAAAAACATTGTAGAGATCATGCTAGGTTATCTAGTGCATTTCTTATATAAAGAGTAGTATTGATATAACATTAGAATCCAATACTCATGAGAAGAAGTGTTATGAAAGATAATGATGTGCACATAAGTTTATTTTGAGCAATGTTAATAATTGATTTAAATCATAAAATATAAGACATATGTAGAGTAAAGTGCACAATAAAACACAAGTATATTTACGTTCACACACTTTAATGCACATATTTTTAGAAAAAAATGGTGTAAGAACCAAGGTTTGCACAAGACACTTTACTATTCTTTCCAAGGTGCTTAACCTCACAATGCTTATGAAGACTTATCAGGAGGTTCAAGTAGTTCTTGGTGGAGTTATATTTGTCTATTTTTATTTTTGATCACAGTTGTGAGACAATATTCTTTGAATGCACTTGTGTTGCAAACCCAACACATTTTTAAAGTCAACCATTTTTCTTAAATTTTTAAGTGCAATTCAAATGTAGTGTACGTAATAGACTTATGCAAGGTTTAATTCATTGTACAATTACAAGACACAAGCAAGCATTTGTAGAGTTAATCACACATCTAGATTACCAAAATAAGTGAGTGAAAAAGTATCATTATCAATCACAAAACATTTACTCATACTTAGAGGCGTGCTAAGCTTGTTTCTCCACATAGTTTGCAATACATTTGATGCACTTAATTAGATATGTCAAAGCATGATAAACAAAACAATGTTCATAGTAATTTGAAGAAACGAGTTTTAACATTGTAAATATTTCTAAATAATAGAATTCAAACATGCTTGATAGAAGCAATAAAGATCATATTTTTTTGTATTTTTTTAAATTTGTTTAATAGAGAAAGAAAATAAATTTTTTTTGGATGTGTGAACTTTTAAATTGATGCTTCATAATAAAAATAGAACAAATATTACAAAATAGCCAGAAATACAAAACAAACTAGTGCATATAAACGGAAATATTTTTGAGTAATTTTCGAAAACAAAAAATATTTTTAAAAGAAATTTGACCTTTTGAGGATGTCGGAAAACGACATCTAGGCGTCGTCGACGATAGAGGAAAAACTATAAAAGATCGCGAATCCGAGGAAAGCAAATCTGGGAGGCATTTCCTGTAGGGTTTGCGCGAGAGCTGCTGTCGGAAGTCGCCGGAAATCCAAGTTTGTAGGTAAGTTTGTGGTTTTTTGTTAATTTTTGGTGAGATTTTTTAAATTAAAACTTGATTTAAGGATTCCTTTTTGTTTTTGTGAAGTTTTAGAAAGGAAATCCTAGATCTAAGTGTAGATTGAAAAAAAAATTGTTGAAAGGAAATCTTAAAAAAAAAATAGATCTAAGTGTAGATTCTAGATCTAAATGTTGATGAAAGGAAATCCTAGATCTAAATGTTGATGATTTTTTTTAATTTATGTGAAGGTTGTTCGATTAAAGAGATGGCTTCAAGTTCTAGAGCACGTAAAAGTACTTCTGGTGACTCCCATTCGTCATACCAAAGTTATCCGGGCATTGAAAGGTCACTTATTGGAGTAGCTAAGGTGGTGGAGTTTGACCTTCCACGACACGAACACATATATGATCTACTCGCAGAGGTAGGTATCATTTCCGTTATAATTCCAGACATGTTCTCATCAGTGTTAATTCGAGAGTTTTACAATCATTTGGAAGATCCAAATTATACGGATTTGAATGGTGGTGTAAGATCAAAAATCCAAGGACAATATGTGGAAATTACCCACATAGATTTGAGAAATGAATTTGGACTAATTGAGAGTAAGCATGTGATTGACATAGTAGAAAATTATAGAAAAGAATGAGATTGGACGCTCCTCAATATAATATTGCATGGAAATTCTATGAAGAATTTAATTACAACTACGACGATGCTCACACCGGATGCATAGGTGGTGCAAGAAATCCTAAGGAATACTGTCATCTACAAAGCCGGTGACTCAAGAAGTATTACGACACAACTTAGCCTTATGACGTATTTTATATTAGAAAGAGAGTCATTTGACGTTGCAGATCTACTGTTATCCATTATGCGTTATACGTTTAGATTGAAGAGTCTGACTTGGAAGAAGGTTCATAGCTTGCCGATGGGAGCAATCATCCAACGTATATTATATAAGAAATATTCTTGGATAAACCAAGAGTTTTATTTGAGTGATTGTATTCCCAGTGTTTTTACTACGGATACTATGTGACCTAGTCGATCTCAGCGTGAGCCATCAGTAGAGATGAGAAATCCATGAATCTCACGTGGAGGATCTGTACGCGAAGCTATGGATGAGTTACGTGACTCACTTGAGGAGCATAGGAAGTCGTTTGAGGAGCACAAGAAGGATGTGAAGAAGAAGATGGGCAAGATGCAGAAATTTATGAAATGTCTAGTAAAAGGTTTAAAGCTAAAACCTACTCCTGCTGAGGCCGCTGAATGGGAAGATTCAGAGTCGAAGCTGCCGTGTCAGTCTACTATACGAATACGACATGGAAGAGATGCTGGTCAGAGCTCTAGAGGGGATCATCCAGAGAGTAATAGTGCTGAGAGCAGAGATTTTTGAGTGGTTTTCTGTAGGTTTTCATGTTCTGGTAGATGTCGTCAGCGACAGGTAGCTGTCGTGGACGGCAGTGAAGTTTTAGTTTTTTTTGTTAGTTTGTTGTGTTTGAAACTTTAGTTATAAGTTATCTGCAATTAATGTTTGTATTAAACTTTCAGGTAGTGGAAAGTTGATGATGTTGAAAATTAGATTAATTCTCTGTGTGGATTTGGCAATTTTCATTTGATTTTAATTTTAATTTTTATTTATTTAAATTAATATGATCAATTTGATATGTCTAGGATTCCTAATTCTAGTCTTAGCATTGAAAAGCGAGAATCCGGAAGTGGTTTTGTGAATATATCGGCAAGTTGCGAATCTGTGCCTATAAATGAAATTTTAATGTGATTTTGCTTTATGTGGTCTCGTATAAAATGATGTCTAACATCGATGTGTTAAGACCTAGAATGATGTACTGGGTTGTTTGTTAAGTCAATCGCACTTTTTTGTCACACCATAATTCTATTGTTTGATGATTTATGTTATAGTCTTCTAATGTTTGCTTCATCCAAAGGGCTTGTGCACAACAACTACCTAGTGCAATGTACTCGGCCTCGGTGGTTGAGAGGGCAACAGAATTCTGTTTCCTACTCGACCAAGAAATGAGTGAAGGGCCGAGAAAGTGACAAGTGCCACTAGTGCTTTTGCGATCTAATGAACACCCAACATAATCAGAATCGGAATAACCATGCAAAATAAAATTTTCACTATGTGGATACTATAAACCTAGTTTAGAAGTTCCAATTAGATAATGAAAAATACGTTTAACTGCTTTTAAATGTGATTCTTTTGGATTAGCTTGAAATCTAACACATATACACACAACAAACATAATGTCAGGTCTTGAAGCGGTTAAATATAATAATGATCCAATAATTCCTCTATATAAAGTTTGATCTATGGAAATTTCACTTTCATTCTTTCCTAACTTTAAAGAAACACTCATAGGGGTATTAGCTTGTTTAAAATTGTCAAACCAAAATCTCATTAAAATATCATGAATGTACTTAGATTGATTAATAAAAATGCCATCATGTTTTTGTGTAATTTGAAAACCTAGAAAATATGTAAGTTCTCCTACCATGCTCATTTCAAATTCATTTTTCATCACTTTAACAACATCATTACATAACTCTTCATTAGTGGATCAAAGATAATGTCATCAAAATAGATTTGCAAAATAATTATATCATCATTTACATACTTAATGAAGAGTGTACTATCAGCACTACCCATTTTAAAATCATTCTTTAATAAATAAAGCATTAATCTTTCATACCATGCTCGGGGTGCTTGTTTCAAACCATAAAGAGATTTATATAACTTATAAACATGATTGGGATATTTATCATTAACAAAGCCAGGAGGTTGTTCTACATAAACCTCTTCCATAATGTAGCCATTTAAAAATGCAGTTTTAACATCCATTTGTAATAATTTAAATCCTTTATAACTAGCAAATGCAATGAAAATCCTAACTACTTCAAGACGTGCTACGGGTGCAAAGGTTTCATCAAAATCTATTCCTTCAATTTGAGCATAACCTTTTGCTACAAGCCTAGCTTTGTTTCTAGTTATCCTAGATTCACTATCTAATTTATTTTTGAAAATCCATTTTACTCCTACAACAAGATGATCACTAGGTCTTTCTACAAGCTTCCAAACCTTATTTCGCTCAAATTGATTAAGTTCTTCCATCATAGCTAAAAAACAAGATTCATCATTTAAAGCGGTTGAAACATCTTTTGGTTCTATGTTGGAAATAAAACAAAGGTTTGAAAATAAATCATGTAGAGAAGCACGTGTACTTACCCCTCTTGTAAGTTCTCCAATGACCAAGTCTTGCGGATGATCAATAGTGAATCTAAGTTCGCTTGGTGGCACAAATTCCTCAACTTCTTCTTGTACTTCTTCCTCTTTTTCTTCTTTTTCATTTTCAAGTATGTCTTCTTCATCATCATTTCTTTTCAACGGAAGTTCTTCACCATCACCTGCAGATTTATTCTCCACTACACATGGAACAAGTTCATCAAATTTAACATGAATGTTTTCTTCAACTACTTTAGTCTGTTTATTATAAACTCTATAAGCCTTACTAGTTGATGAATAACCAATGAAAATACCTTCGTCACATTTTTCATCAAATTTACCTAAAGTATCTTTTGTATTTAAAATAAAACATTTACACCCAAATATTTTGAAATAAGATACATTAGGTTTCTTTTGAAAATATAATTCATATGGAGTAAGTTTCAACATAGGATGTAGCATGACACGATCTATAACATAACATGTAGTACTAACAGCTTCGGCCAAAAAATATTTTGGTAGTTTAAATTCAGATAACATAGTGCGTGCTAGTTCTTGAAGTGTTCTATTTTTCCTTTCCACTACACCATTTTGCTGTGGTGTACGAGGAGCGGAAAATTCATGCTTTATCCCAAATTCAGTACAATATGAAATAAATTTTTCATTATCAAATTCACCACCATGATCTGATCGTATACATTTAATTTGTAAATCTAATTCATTTTGAATGCGAGTGCATAGCTTAGTGAATTCAATATACGCATCAAATTTGGATACTAGAAAAATAATCCAACAAAAACGAGAATAGTCATCAATTAAGACAAAAGTATATTTTCTACCTCCTAGACTTTGAGTTGAAATTGGACCAAACAAATCCATGTGAATTATTTGCAAAGGCCTAGAAGTAGACATAATATTTTTGCTTTTAAAAGATGATTTTGTAAATATTCCTTTTTGACATGGCGAGTACAATGAAGAAAGCTTTCCATCTAATAGTGGTAAACCCTTAATCAATTTATTTTTGGAAAGTTTCACTACAAATTTAGTACTAGAATGTCCTAGTCGCCTTTGCCACAATTCTAACTCATCATTCTTTGAAATAAAACCTTTAAGTGATGAATGAGAAAGTTCATGGAAGGTAATCATATAAACGTTATGAATTCTTGGTGCGGTAAAAATAACATCATGAGTTTTTGAATCTATTATTTTGCAAAGGTTTGACGATGACTCAAATAAAACATTCAAGCCTCTATCACATAATTGACTAATAGATATTAAATTGTGTTTCAAACCTTTAACAAATAAAACATTAGAGATTTTGAAAGAATCATTACCAACTTCACCAATTCCCATGATCCTTCCTTTTCTATTGTCGCCAAACGTTACAACTTCTCCTTTCTTCATCTCCAGGCTAAGGAACTTTGATTTATTGCCCGTCATGTGCTTTGAACAACCAGAGTCCAAATACCACACATCTTCTTTATCCTTAGCCTGCCTGCATACTTAACAAGATGATGAGAGTAAAGATCTGGTTACCCATGTAGTTCCTCCCATAGTATAGGTGGACGCCTTAGGTACCCAGACTTGCTTAATATTACATGATCCCTTCTTCATGTAAGAGTCCGTGATGTGACAAAATCTATTACATTTGGCACACACAACAAAGAGAAATGACACTCTTTTCAAAGTTTTCTATGGACTATTAGTGGAAGAGGATGTTGCAGCAGTTGTATTATAATCATTTTTATTATTAACCTTCCATTTAATGGATTTTCACTATCATCGGCGATAGTAGCTGTCGGATTCCGACAGCTTCCAGCAACGTATCCAAGTCCAAACATAGCAGTTCCATAGCATTGGTTGGCTAACATCATATTCAGTGATTTCCGGCCAACTCCAAACTTATTTATAGCCAAGTTTAACACACCGATTTGAAAATTCTTTCTCGTTATTATCCAATTGTGAATGAGAAGATTTCAAAGATCTTACTAAATCCCTCTTTTCTTTGATAAGAAAATCTACTTTAGATTTGGATTTAGAAAGTTCTTGTTCTAATTCCTTAATTCTTATCAAAGAGCGATCACACACTTGACAAACAATCTTCTCCTTCTCAAGAACTTTCAGTTCATTTGTTAGTTTTCTGTTTTCTTTTGAAAGAATTTTATTTTCAGATTTTAGACAATCAACATTCTTAAGACTTTTTTGAAAAAATTTACAAGTGCGGAGAAATTCATCATAAAGCTCATCATAAGTTGGGGGAGTTACCCCAGTGTTGCTCTGGACACTGTAATCGTTCTCAGATGATGCGTTGCTTTTTCCCATTAAGCACATATTTGCTTCTTCATGATCTTCGGAACTTGAATCATTTTCTCCTTCCGATGATGTGTCGTCCCATGTTTCCGCCTTTAGAACTTTCTTTTTGTATCTCTTATTTTTCCCTTTCTCTTTTTGCTCTTTCAGAAACTTTGGGCACTTGCTCCTTATATGTCCAATTTTCTTACAATGATAACATTCTGGTGGTGTACGCTCATCATCTTCCTCAGTTTCACTCTTTTTTTCCCTTCTTATATGAAAAATCCTTCATGTTAAAGTACTTCTTAAAAGTGTTCCTCCCTTGCTGATTTCTCATAAACTTCTTAAATTTTCTCACAAACAAACTTTCTTCATCTTCTTCCTCATCTCCATCAGTCTCACTCTCAACTTCTTTCTTAGACTTTAGTGCCAATGCCTTCTTTCTTGGCTCCACACTATACTCTTGCTGTTGGATTTTCAGTTCCACTTCATGTGTCTTCAGGTTTCCAATTAAACTCTCTAGTTGAAGAGTCTTAAATTTATGAGATTCCGAGATGGCGGTCACCTTCAGATTGAACTTCGGGGGAAGTGATCTTAAGATTTTTCTAACTAAATCTCCATTTGAAAAATTCTTTCCAAGGACTTTGGAATTGTTGACGATCTTGGTAAATCTGGTGTACATTGTATCGATGTCTTCATCAACCTCCATTCTGAACTTTTCAAATTCCGACTCGAGTTGGAACAGTTTGGAGTCCTTCACCTGCGAAGTACCTTCATGAGTAACTTCTAATAATTTCCAAATTTCAAACGCAGTTTCACATGCACATACTCTATTAAACTCAGTTCTATCTAACGCACAAAATAGAGCGTTCATTGCTTTTGCGTTATTCTTACATTGTAACTTATCATTATCATCCCATTTATCCTTAGGCTTATCCATTGTTACACTACCAAGGACTAATGTCGGTGTAGTATAACTCGTCTCTACCATGTTCCAGACTTCGATATCTAGTGCAATTAGAAAACAACGCATACGAGTTTTCCAATAGTTATAGTCCATGCCCGTGAATAAAGGTGGTCGACTAATCCCTTGACCCTCTACAAATGCGTGATCGTTATGCGCCATTACTCCCGGTGGTAAAACTGTTTTGGAGCAACCTCGCTTTGATACCAAGTGTTGGATCTTGCGGCGCCCTTAGAGGGGGGTGAATAAGGGCTAATATTTAATTTGATAATTTTCTAAAATATTAAGATAATTTTGCAATGATAAAAAAGTAGATTTTTTTTTCACAATCAAAATAATCACTTAGAAAATTATGAGGAAATTGGAAATCAAGTTTTATTTTCACAAGTGATGAATACAAAGAACTATTGATCTTAATAAAGCTTAAGACCAAGGCTATGATAAAAATAAAGTTCTTTTTAATTCACTGGTCCTTCAACCAAGGACCGGTCGGCAATAGTATATCTCTTCCTAGATCTTAATACTAGCTTCCCCTAGATCTCTCCACGATCTAGACGCTGCACACAAGGCGGCGATTTAATCCTAAGCCTCACAAGGACCTAGACGCCACACGCAAGGCGGCGATTTTCCCCTAAGCCACACACAGACTTAGACGCCACGCACAAGGCGGCGATTTCCTTTACGGAATATAAGATGATAAAATAAATTACAAAATATATATTAAGATATGAGAACTCCCTAAATCCATGGCTCTGAAAACGGCGTTGAATGCTTGCAAAGGTTTCCTGAGATTCCGCGTATGAACCGTCGCTCCTTCGATCTTGAACGTTCTTGCCGAAAAGGGAGTTCTCGAATTTCTCGAGCTCTCTGATGAAAAGCACTCGGAAATTGGTACTCCAGAATAGTGTGTAACTACTTCTCCACGAAAAACGAGTTATTATGTAGTTTGTTGATGTCGTCGACTACATCTAACTGTCGTCAGCCGACGTTATCTCCTCCAGCTGCCACGTGTCCCATGCGAATGAAGTGTGCGCGCGACGTGATGGTTTCGGCTGAGACGTGGGCTGTCGGATTCCGATATCACTGTCGAAATTCCGACAGTGGGCGGAACTTACAGAACATGCAGAAACCGCTGATCAATCGGTGACGACACCTAGCTGTCGCAGACGACAGTGATTTTTCTGGACAATTCATTCTGAGCTCCAAACAATAATTAGCATAGTTGCATACCTATTATACCTGCACACCATAGAGAAAATAGGATCAAACACACTGGGATTTGTTATTAGCAAACCAAGGAGTTCAGAATACATGTTCCAACAAGAAGTCCACGCGGCTTGTTCTTAAGTCGGCGAACTATTCTGCAGGGTTAACTCAGCAAGCCACACGAGTTGTTTGCTATCCGCTATTGTTGGTGGGCAGTTTTCCTTTCGCATAGGTGGTGACTACACTCCTCACCTCTACTATAAATAGGACCTCCACCGGAGCTAATAAAAAGACTTGAATAGTAAGTGAGAGCTCGCGAGTTTGTGGTGCGGATAGACTTTTCTGTTTGCGCGATTTGAGGCTTACCTTTACTGTGTTCGGAGGTTGTGCGTCTTGTTTGTGGTTTTGATTTGATTAGGGGAGACCGCAGTGGATAAAATGGTAGCAGTCTGTGGCGGGTAGCAACAGGAGGTTGCAGTTAGCGACAAGGCAATTTCTCTTCAGCTCGGTTCCAGCTTTCAAAAAAGTTCAGACCGCGGCGGTTAAGCGGTTTTCCTTTGCCGGTCTGTTACTTCTGTTCAGTTCAGTAGCTTGTTCGAGGTTAGGAGCGGCCAAGTGACTGCGGTCAGGCGGCCTTGCTTGGGTGGATATAGTGAGCATTGGAATGATGGGTAGTCAGCGTGTTGAGTTGCGGGTTGGTGATTTCGCGACTAGTCGCGCGGTCAGCGTGGCGACTTGGCAGTTTGTGTAAGACCCCCCTCCCGGAACACAAGACACGGCCGAGGGGAGTCCTATGCCCAGGACAGCCGCCTTGCGGAAGTGCCAGCAGAAGAGCTAGCCTCCCCCACAAGACGCCTATCCTGCCGGCCAAACCAACTGAACAACGCCAACCCATCAATAATGTAAAAGCAAGAAGCCATATATATTCACAATTAAGTAACAATGTCCAAACAGTACAAAAAGATAGGAAGCTACACAAGCTCATGTATATCATCAGAGTATAAACTTGCACTAAGACTGCATTATAACCACTCGCTCAAATCTGCCGCTGACGGTAGACAAAGTATCGTAATCACCAGTACTGTCACCCTGGCCTGGCTGTCCTCCTGTGTAGTACGCTGCTGCTCCTAAAAGTAGTGGTGTAACAACCGTTAGTCATAAAGACTAATTGGTTTCACATCCTCTCCCCCGGCGACTCCAAGGCACCGGGCGGAAGGGAATGAAGAAAAACTGCAATATAGTCAGTAGTAGCAAAAACAGGTGACAAGGAAATATGTAATTACAACAGTGTATCAAATGTATAAGAAAGTACATCAAAAAAGAGCAGTTATAACATATGTATAAGAGAGTACATCAAAAGAGAGCAGGATCAACGACAGTGTATAAGCAGTTGAGCATATAATAACATAATTTGAACTTAACTTATAAGGGTGCCCATACAAGCTTATAAGTTAAGGATCCGAGCATAATGTAACCCATCATATAAAGGTGCCCATACAAGTTTATATGATGAGTCCCGATGCGGTGCAATGACATGATTATGTAATGATGAATGCAATGCAATGATTATGTAATGATACTCACCCATGCAAAGTTGTTATGCCGACATAGACCTACAATTCTTGCTTTTTGAGAGGTAGCTAACCACTTAGGCATCTCCCGTCGTGGCCAGACAGAGACAGTTGAACGAGCTCCTCCACTACTAGGAGGGTATGAACACTACCAGTCCTAGGCCTCTGTATGTCTCAACGCTAAGAACACACAGCGGAGACTCTGCGTACTGCTCGCATCATGCTGAGCCTTCAAGGACACAGAAGGGGACTTGGGTAGGTGAGCACCAAGAGTCCAACCCAACCGGTCTAGAGTCTAACTGTCGGCTTCTATCGGTGTCACGACTAGCAAGCCCGTAGACCCTCCACAAGTAATCCTCCAACCAGGATCCATACACCACCATGTGTAAGCCATGCAACCATGTAATTCCCATGCACACCCGTGTTGTCAAGCATCCAGGGGCTCACGGATGGAGCCTTCTTACCTTTCACATCATACCGGTTCAACCGATGCTAAATAGCATTCAAGGCCCCCAACAACCTGGTCCTTAACATTTCACGACAAGATATAACCATATCTTATAATCCACACCAAGCCATCAATGCTACTCATACCGAGTTGTCATGACTCTATGCAGTAGCGTGTGTTTAACATGGAAATTACCTTACCAGATCCTGGTCCAGATGAGCACCTTAAGCTCTCTTTTCAGCATAATAATTTATAGCGACAAGTTTAATTATGGATTCATTCTAAAACCAAATCCACTGAAACTTTTACTATAAGTCGTAATTATTGCCGGAATTATTACCACCAAATTTCGACCTCATTGTATTATGCAATACAAATTTACGGTACTCTACATTTATATTGTAACATCCCCCAGACAGCTAGACCCCCCAGGTGAATCTGTCATGACAAGGTCACGACAAGGCTTTGGTAGTGTAGAAATCCCTTTAACTTAGGAAAAATTAGGGTTGAAAGTGCCTTGGTCTGCAAATAGTAAATTGCAGCTACCCAACCTAGGGTTTGACCTAGGGGCCTTATCTTGACCCATTTGACCCCACCATAGTATCCCTAACCCTTTAGGGGTCCCCTTAGAGCACCAAAGGCCCATTGGGGTCAACCAAAGAGGCCAGATTGACCAAAGTCAACCCTAACCCCAAATTGGTCAAAGTAGCCTAATTAGAGTCAATTGACCTCCACCATGCCATGTTGACCACACTTCTTGGTCTAAAATATCATAAGAGACCTAGTAGACCTAAAAGCCCCATCATGGGACCCCCAATTGTGCAAATTGACCTATATGCCCTTTTAGGTCAAACTGACAATTCTTCACTAAGTGCCCTAAATGACCACCACCATATGAAATTGACCCTACCTATAGTATTATAATATCATAGGGGACCCAGTGGAACAAAAAGCCCCATGACTGGGTCAACCCTAGGGCTCAATTTGACCAAAGTCAACTTAGTCGATTTTGGTCAAATCAACTCATATTGGGTCAACTAAGGCTCATGTGACCAAATTGACCCCACCAGTAGTTTCTAAATTTTATTTGGAGTCCAATGGACCCAAAAGCCCCATCCTAGAGTCACCCAATTGGTCAATTTGACCAAAAGTCAAACTTGCCCAAATTAGGTCAAATCTCTTAAACCTAGCCCAATCCCTTTTGGGCTAGCTCAATTGAGCGGTCAACCAGCCTAATAGGCTAACATTAAACACAGGAGGGAGTGGAAAATCGACCATGGTGATTAGGAGAGAGAAAATAGGGGTTTTCCCCAATTTTGAGGAGAGAGAAAGAGGCCATTCATGGCCATTAAGGTGATACACCCCTTGGAATCCCCATTGATGACTCCTTTCATCTCCCCTGATGAATGTGGAGGGGATTCTAGGAGTTTTCTGGAGGAATAGAAGGGTAGGGGGGCTGTTTGGGTGGCCGGCCATAGGAATACCAAAAGCCCATTAATGGCTTTTGGAGTTAGAGCCTCCACCATCCTTAATTGGCCCTCCCATTAGCTTCATAATGGAGAGAGGAGTTGAAACCCCCACTTTCTCGACCCTTTCAGTGCTCAGAGGAGGAGATTCCATGGCACCCAAAGCTCCAAGGAGGAACAATGGAGGCCGGGAAACGGAGCCACGAATCACACCAAATGAGGTCCGATCCTCTTCCTCCCTCTCAATGCTTAGATCTCAATCTAATTGGGGCTTGATTCGAGTTCAATCGGGCTCGAATCGTGCTCTCAAAGGTGCTTGTTTTTGAGCACTTTTCCCCTCCCCGAAACCCCTACTCCGGCCACCACCGGCCGACAAATGACCTCCTATCGCCGACCACCACCTCAACGGAGGTGGTGGTGGCACTTGCCGGCCGGGGAGATGTGAGGGTGGCCGGGAAATCGCCCCGCAAAGTCGGCCCAGGCACGAGACATCTCCACCGTCCGTTCATCGGAGAAGACGATGGGATGGCCGTCGGATCCGCGTGCTTTGGATTTAAATAATATATTATTTATTTATATATTCATATTAATAGTGCTATTTGTTAGCTGATTCTAGTTTTAATTATAGAAAATACTTAGAGGCTTCTAAGGAAAAATTGTCCAACATCAAAGTTGGAGCCCCCGATGTCTAGTTTATTACAAAATTGAGTTCAGCCAATTTGGAGTCCTGGTTTGACCTCAACACCCATTTTAGTGCAAGGTTTGACTGAACTTTGAGTGGATGCCCATATCAATCCAGAACTCCAAATGACTTGAAATTTGGGGTGTAGGCTATTCTTATATATATATAGGACATATCCAAAAATCAGAATTTTTGGAGAATATTTTTCTATAGTTTTTGGAAAACTTTAATAATCCATGTGTGATTTAATTAGGTGTCTTAAACACCTCAAGACCCTTCCAAATTTGGATGTGTAGTCTTAGAGAGCATGTTATGTCTCTGGTTAAAATATCAACCCATTTGGAGTTGATTTGATAGGGCAATTCACAAAGTCAACCCTAGGCTCCCTAGGTTAGGGAAAAACTTTGGGTGAGTGCCCCCACTCCCCCACAAAGCCAATTGGCCTCAAATTTGGGGTGCACATCACCCTCACCCATGCCAACCCTTGGTCCAAATTTAGTGGGCATTGGAGGTGGTTTACCCTAATAAATTGCAAAGGGGCTAATTGCTAATTGCACCCCAATTAGGCACCCTAAGAACCCTAATCCTCACCAAATTTTGGTGGGACCTTGGGTGACCATTCACTGACCTCTGGCCAAAGTTTTGGGTTGGTTGGACTTGGACATGATATGGAATTTCCCTTGGACATATGTATGCTTAGGAGATAAATTAGGGTAAAGATGGACCTAGGCTAACTATTGAGTGTGGAGGGGCTTCCTCCCACTTATTGAAGGAGTGACTTTTGTCACTGACTTGGGGTGTATGGGATACCCCAAGGAGCCAATTATGGGAGGGTTGGGCTTGGTGTGCCCTTGAACCCTAGTGGTTAACCCTAGAGTGCCCTTTAGGGCTTTGTGAAGGACATAGGGGTGTTTGTCCTTGGAGAGGAGTGTAATGGACTCCTCCGAGTCCTATGAGTGATATAACACCCTCACAAGAAGTATGGGTGGATTTGGGGAAGTATGGACCATAATTCTAGGGTAAACCCTAAGGGGTGCATTTAGAGGTCAATGAAGGAAGAGGGGTCAAACCTTTATGGTTTGACCTACAATTTTGGAGAGTAGGTCATAGTGACCAGAGGAGACTCCCCTGTGAAATTGAACAGGTTTGGGGTTGTATACCTTAGGGAATAAATCCTTGGGTAGATTTGTAAATATTTAGGTTTTTGGGTTTTAGGCAAGATTAATACCTAGGGATTAACCAATTTCTGTCACCAACTTAGTTTTGATGTTATTAACCCCTGGAGATTCTGTTAGAACCATTGGAAGACTTTTGGAGGTCCAAATTATAATTATTCTTATTGTTGACAATTTTTGGGATGATTAATTTTAGGGTGTTAGTTTTCTGTAATTTCATGAAATTATGCTGGATATCATTTCATACCATTATGAACCCACATAAATGTTCTCATAATTTTTGGATTGGTATTTTTGGTACTTCTAGTTCAAATTGGAATTAATTACAAATATGACCTTTATGGAAATTACAAATGTAACCTTTATGGAATATGGTCAAATTTTGTAGGACTGGATATTTTAGTATGATTCACCTCTGTAAAAATTTGCATAAGGTTTGGAGTTCATATGAGGGTACCTCTTTTGGAAATAATTGAAATTGAGTAGGTTTAGGAATTTTTAAAAATAGTAAACCTTGCTGGAATTTCCTAAAAATTCATATTTACTGATTATTAGGTACCCTGGATTTATGTAAAAATTTTAGTAGGCATTGGAAGTCAGAAAAGTGCACTTGTAGTTCAAATCTTAGGAGGTTGTATTTTTGGAAAATTGCTTTAAATATTAATAATGTTGGGAAAAATACGATTCTCTGGAATTAATCTTATAACATCATGATAGACCTCCAGTAAATAGCTTGGGTCAGTTGGATGAATATTTGGTGTACCTATAGTTGTGAGCTTCATATAATTAGTTTGGTCTACGTATAGTAAAACTGTGAAATTTGAGAATCATGTGGATCCTTAGGAGGGATGGGAGGTATGAGGTTTACCTAGTTTGGTTGAGAAGGTATGATGGTCAACAAGAATGATTATAGATGGTAAAGTGTGCTTGGTGTGTTGAGGGTAAAGTGGTGCTCGGGATTGACGAAGGATCATCTTGGAAAGTCATGAGTCACCTAGGGTTAATTCAATTGTAATAACAAAGAGGGTGTTCTTATGGGTAGATACCAACAATACTAAGTGTCTTGAGAAAGGGAACTTTGGGGTGTCATCCCATTTCGGTTGCTAGTACCATAGCGAGCCCCTTACAGGGTAACCCTCGGGAAGTCCAAGATTAACCATAAACTGTAAGAGTAAAATAATATACAAGAATAACTTAATAATACACATACCCACACCCCGTGGTTACGACAGGTTAGTTGGTTTGGTGCTACGAGCTATAGGCTCGGTAGTTGTAAGAGCGGACTGGTTAGTCCGGTGAGCTTGTGACTCAAAGATGGTTGTTGATGGCGGGCAGGTTAGCCCGGGGAGCTTATGGCTCGGAGGTAGGTAGTAGAACATGTTGCATGTGCACTGAAGGCGGTGGGTCTTCGGTATTGGCGGTCGTTCACACCGACGTCAATACATTGACTCGGCAAGTGTGGTATTTACACTTAGCCATGAAAGTCTGGTGGTCCAGCCAGTAAGAGTACGCAGATGCTCCGCGGGTTTTGCGTTGAGGCGTACGATAGGTCTAGGTTAGGTAGTGTGAATACCAACCTAGAGGTGGGCGAGGACCAACCCACCGCTTCCGTTTGCCACTACGGGAGTATCCTGGGAGTCTAGCTCGCTCCAAAAAGGGGGAACTAAAGGTCTATGCGCATAGAGTCGTAGTGAGTGAGTTGCACTTGTATGAACATAACATAACAGCATACCTGGCATGTCATAGCATAAAACATTACATTTCAACCTACCCCTAACGTATAAGTCGGTTATGGGACTTCTTATACGGTAGGCCTTACTAAACGACCCCATGGTCTATAGGTTTGTGTGTACATTCCTATAAATCAATGGTTAATTTCTTATACTTATCTTTGTACCCCTGTTTACTTTACCTGTTCGCACCTTACTTTGCTTACTGCTTCAGTTTATTATATATACACACTTGTGTAGTGGTAGATCTTTCCATAACTAGTTTCCCTGTCACCTGCATTTGTTTACCCCTTTGTTTACCTCCGCTTCGTCCTCCCGCTCGGTGCCTAGGAGTCACTAGGGGAGAGGTGGGGGATTGGCTTAGTCTTTTTTGACTAACGGTCGGTGGACCATATCATTTTAGGAGATCGAGGAAACGCAACAACACCAGAGGCCGGTGAAGACGGAGGCAGACCAGTCTAGTACAGGAGCACAGGATTCAGGATCAGTGAGTGATTAGAAGTTAGCTTCCGCGAGTGATCTTGTAGTGAGGATATGATGCACAGGGCATGAGCCCTTTATTATTGTAACCTTTGTTATCTTTTATTCAGTTATACTCTGTGGACATTTACCTTTATGGTTTTATATTTCATGTTGATTATGTGGACTTGTTTTCTTTAATGTACTTTTTTTCGTGATCGATTTGGCCGGCAGGATCGGCGTTTTGTAGTGGCGACCTTCCTGAGTGAAGGTGTCACCGCAAAGCGGCGGTTTTGGGCCTAAGACCCGGTGTCTGAAAAGAAAAAAAAGGGGTCTTACATATATGACCATTATAAATAATGCTAAACACTTAGACCTCACCCATAATCAATGTTACTTACCTTCACCATCAACTACACATGCCACGTTTATGGTTCCACCTACAACTAACAATTGAAGTTTCATTTAAGGGGTCATCTTAACAGATATAAATCTTAAATCATTATCACATGTAAATACTAGCATGTACATGATTCATACAAAATTTCGGCCCAAGCGGCCTTCACATTCAGCATTTATATCTCCTTCAAATTTATCAAATCAAATGGCAATAACTTTAATATCACTTATCCAACCATCATGAAATTCAACAGGGATCTACATATTGTTGTCACCAATATCTCCACCAATTTTTATGAGCATCCAACCAATATTTTGAGAGAAATCCACAAAATATTGAGATCAAAAGTGTTATGACATAGTTCACTAAAATTGGATTTCTGGGTGCTACATTTCTCCAAAAATTACGATCCGCCCCATTTTGGAAAGCTAACATCAAGGGCTACAACATTCATGTTGAGTCCTAAACCAAGATCCAAGCGGGTCCTACCCCAAAATCTGCTCTGAAGTCAACTACAGAAATCTGGACAGCAAAACAGCACGCACTTAACGCATTCCAACTTTCTGGACAGTCCACTCGACTGGACTCCTAGGAAGCTACAGGTCACTTCAAAAAATGCGTAACCTATCGTAGGAAAGCTCATTCCGAGGGCTACAACTCCATGTTGAGCCCGAAGTCTAATTCCAATGGGATCAAGCCTAAAAATTGGCTTGAACCCAGCTGCGCACAATTTTTCCTTAATAACCAAGTGCAATGTTATAAATTGAAAACTTCTTTAGCAAGGGGGCTATCACCACCTTTATCACACAATTATATAATTAACAACCCTAGTTAACAGGGGATTTTTAACTGGGAATTACTCATCAACAATTTTTCCCTAATAACCAAGTGCAATGTTATAAATTGAAAACTTCTTTAGCAAGGTGGCTATCACCACCTTTATCACACAATTATATAATTAACAACCCTAGTTAACATGGGATTTTTAACTGGGAATTACTCATCAACAATGTTTCCTTAATAACCAAGTGCAATGTTATAAATTGAAAACTTCTTTAGCAAGGGGGCTATCACCACCTTTATCACACAATTATATAATTAACAACCCTAGTTAACATGGGATTTTTAACTGGGAATTATTCATCAACTTTTTCACATAATAAATAACTTAAAATCCTACATAACAGGGGACTATTCATCATCTTCCCCAAAAAAACAAGGGTGAGGTCAGCACACCTTCTCCCATCCAATACTCCCTCCATAGACCATAGATTTCAACAAAATCAAATCATATCTCTTCCTTTTGAAGAGAAGAAGTGATTGAAGGAACTTTCGTGGCAATCGGTGCCCTAACAAGAAAGATCCGGTTTGGTCTTTTCCTAGGAAACTCCATTAACTCACAAGCCAAGCTCTTTTGAGCTCAACACCTCTACTAATTTTCTCTACGATCTAGCACCAAGGGAGAGGGGTCAGAAGTCACCTTATTTTCCAGCCATGGTTCAAGCTCATCTTCATGGCAGTGGGGTGGTGGTCGGCCAAGCTCCAAATCCTTCTCCAAGCTTGCTACTTCAAGAACCCTAAGTTAAAACCTTAAGGTGGGAGGAAGAAGATGAAGAGAAGAAGGAGGAGAAGAAGTAGAAGATGAATAGGGTAATCTGACCAACAACCCTTTTACTTTAAGAGAGAAGAGAGAGTAGGGGGATTAGAATTGCATTACTGGCATTAAGGACAACCCAACTTACAATGCCATGTGTTGGAACCCCAAGATTTGGTGTCAGCCCCCTATTAGACATCGACTCCATTACTGCCTAAAAAGATAAGCATTTAAGCTTTACTGGACGACGGCAGAAAAATTGCCCAGATCCTGCACTGCAACACTTTCGTCGAACGCTTACAACTTCATCGAACGCTACAACTTCGTCGATCGTCGAACCACGCAATTTTGTCGAGCGCTACAACTTCGACTTTGTCGAACGGCGCAATTTCGTCGAACGCTACAACTTTGTCGATCGTCGAATGATGCAATTTCGTTGAACGCTACAACTTCGTCTTCGTCGAACGCTGCCCCTTCAACTTCGTCGAATGCTGCCCCTTCGACTTCGTCGAACGCTTCCCTTTCCACTTCATCAAACGCTTCCCCTTCCACTTCGTCGAACGCTGCCTTTTTGACTTTCGTCGAACGCTTCCCTTTCCACTTCGTCGAACGCTTCCCCTTCCACTTCGTCGAACGCTGCCCCTTCGACTTTCATCGAACGCTTCCCTTTCCACTTCATCGAACGCTGCTCCTTCCACTTCGTCGAACACTTTAACTTCGGGAGTTCGTCGAACGCAACTTCAGGAGTTCGTCGAACGCATCCCTTCTAAATTTCTGATATAATTCAAATTAAGTATTTGCTATCTTATATAAATTAAAGCCCTTTTAACATGGTCTATTAGGATCTCCAGATCCCACCTGGTCCGAGCATCTCTAAGTGACCCGTGTCACCCGAGGGGTCTAGTTCGAAGTGGGACATTACAGTTTGCGCGGACAACCTTTGTTAGCCGGGCGGTTTGGCGAGCTCATGTTGTAACCGCCAGCTTCTTGTAATTGGTTTTCTTCTCTCCTCACCATTGTGTGCACTGATAAATCATGTCTCGCAATGTACAAAAGATATTTAATTCAAGATTTTCTCTTGTTCCTTTATTGTTTCTGGTGTCTGGTGCTGGTATGGTTGAGAGTGTTCCTGCGACCTAGTTCTCATTTTTCTGCTTATAAAAAATTTTTAACATGGTATCAGAGGGGACCGAGGTTTGAGCAGTGATTCAGCCACAGTTATCTGTCTTGGATTTCTGGAAGCATAGTAATCAGTTGTATAGCAATGGAAGGAGGAATAAAAAGAGGTCTTGGCATTACTCATGTGACATGCAAGTGGGTCTACAAGCTAAAGAAGAAAGCTGACGGGAGTATCGAGCGATACAAGACTCGCCTTGTAGCTCGAGGGTTATCTCAACAGTACAGAGAAGACTATGAAGAGACGTTTAGTCCGGTAGCCAAGATGACTTCGGTACGAGTGGTGATTGCATTGGCAGCTAGCCAAGGGTGGGAGATTTGGCAACTCGACGTAAAGAATGCTTTCTTGTACGACGAGATTTACAAGGATATCTTCTTGGTTCAGCCACCGGGATATGTATCGGAAGTTCATCCAGGACACGTCTGCAAGCTCAAGCAGGATCTTTATGGGTTGAAGCAAGCGTCTCGGGCGTGGTATGGGAAGATCACAGAATACCTCCAGTTCTATGGATATTTTGCTTCAGATTCAGACTCGAGTCTATTCGTAAAAAAGATCAGGGAGCTGCAAGTCTTGGTGTTGTTGTACGTTAATGATATGATCATCACAGGGAACTCGAAGGATGAGGTAGCTAAGCTTCAGGCTGAGTTAGCTATCAGGTTCGAGATGAAGGATCTGGTGGAGCTTCACCATTTCCTTGGGCTCGAGGTGGAGAGGAAAGAGAGCGGTGTGCTCGTATCTCAGAAAAGTTATGCGGAGCGGATCGTTAAGCAATTTGGCATGCAGGATGGGAAGAGCAGCTCTACTCCTCTAGAGGTTGGTCTAAAACTTCGGCAGGATGAGGGGAGGATTCTTCCTGATACGTTGGTGTTCTGGGCTCTTGTTAGGAGCCTGATATACTTGACGATTACGTGGCCGGATATTGCTCACGTAGTTGGCAGGGTAAGTCGGTATATGGAGGAACCACGGAAACCTCATCTGGTGGCGGCTAGGAGTATTTTAAAGTACGTGAAGTCAACCTCAGACATGGGTATTCTTTACAGGAGGGACATGGGCTTTTGTTTGCATGGTTACATGGATGTCGATTATGGGGGAGACTCTGACAATCGGAAGTCGACGTCTGGTCATGCTTTCTTATGCGGATCGGTGGCTATTTCGTGGTGCTGCAAGAAGCAGGATTCTATGTCCGTCTCTACCACTGAAGTGGAGTACAAGGCTTCTGCCTTGGCAGCTCGGGAAGCCATATGGCTTAAGAGATTTGTGGAGGACGTCCATAAGGAGATTTGTGGTCCTACTCTGCTGTGTGGTGACAATGAGAGTACCCTCAAACTAGTTAATAATCCAGTCTGTCACGCATGAACCAACCATATCAAGATCGAGCATCATTTCATTCGGGAGAAGGTGCTGGAGGGATCTTTGATGGTTGAGCATGTGCAGAGTGAGGACAATGTCGTTGACATCTTCAGGAAGTCGCTGACGAAAGGACCATTTACTCGGTTACGTAGATTGCTTGGGCTGACTTCCACTTCCCACATCAAGGGGGAGTGTTGAATTTTGAAGTGTAAGTGGAGGTCGGGCGGTCTGGTAAACTGCGGAGGTCAGGCAGTCTGGTATGAAGACCGCGCGGGTTGTCTTCTCGCATTGTTCTGGCGATTAGCCAGTGGCAGGTGGCCTTGGTTCTCAAACCACATAGGGTCAGTTATTTGTTTGTAACTGGGCGGTTAATATTCGCGGTTACATCCAGGTGTTAGTTCTTTGGCCGATTTTTTGCTCGCGGGCTGGAAGGTGTCTGCTGGTATTGCTGGAGATATGCAAGTAGTCAGCGCGGCTTGTTCTTAAGTCGGCGGACTATTCTGCAGGGTTAACTCAGCAAGCTGCGCGAGTTGCTTGCTACCCGCTATTGCTGGTGGGCGGTTTTCCTATCGCGTAGGTGGTGACCGCACCCCTCACCTCTACTATAAATAGGACCTCCACCGGAGCTAAGAAAAAGACTTGAACAGTAAGTGAGAGCTTGAGAGTTTGTGGTGTTGATAGACTTCTCTGTTCGCGCGGGTTGAGGCTTACCTTTGCTGTGTTCGCAGGTTGTGCGGCTTATTTGTGGTTCTGATTTGATCAGGGGAGACCGCAGCGGATAAGCCGGTAGCAGGAGGTCGCGGTTAGCGACAAGGCAGGTTATTTTCAGCTTGGTTCCAGCTTTCAATAAAGTTCAGGCCGTGGCGGTTAGGCGGTTTGCCTTTGCCGGTCTTTTACTTCTATTCAGTTCAGTAGCTTGTTCGCGGTTAGGAGCGGCCAAGTGACTGCGGTCAGGTGGCCTTGCTTGGGCGGACAGAGTGAGTATTGGAATAACGGGTAGTCCGCGTGTTGAGTTGCGGGTTGGTGATTTTGCGACTAGTCGCGTGGTCAGCTTGGTGACTTGGCGGTTTGCGCGGACAACCTTTATTAGTCGGGCGGTTTGCGGATTCATGTTGTAATCGCCAGCTTCTTGTAGTTGGTTTTCTTCTCTCCTCATCATTGTGTGTACTGATAAATTATGTCTGGCAATTTAGGTCTCGCAATGTACAAAAGATAGTTGATTCAAGATTTTCTCTTGTTCCTTCATTGTTTCTGGTGCTTGGTATGGTTGAGAGTATTTTTGCGACCTAGTTCTCGTTTTTTCGCTAATCAGAAATTTTTTACAGTGCTCATACTACTGAAGGATCGATCCTGGAAGGACGCGTCGATCCCGCTCCTTCTTATTCGCTTATCAATGTACCTCTCATGGAAGAGGCAGTGCTTGCACCCACAGCAGCACTAGAAGGGCACATATGACAAATGGAAGAACAATAAGCCGAGGTGCTGACTCTCGTGAGAAATCTTGGGGCTCCTCGAGCTCCCGTTCAACCTCCAGCATTGAACTTTCCACCTCACCCAGCTCCAAAACATGCTCCAAATGAGGAGGTCATTCGAGAAGAAGATGCCTCAGAAGAGTTCTCTGATGTCGCAAGCTCCACACATCCTGCTCGGTCGTCCAGAGGACCAAAAGCTGATCACCATCACCAGCGCCAGGGAAGAGCTGTCCTTTGACAAGTGATGGGAATAACCACACGAGAAAAGATATGAGATATGATAGCGGAAGAGTACGGCCAGGCGGGGCGACGCGCAGCTCTCGCCCGCCATCCCGCGCACCACGGTTCCCCATTATCGCCTCAGGTCTTGGTCCATCCAGTTCCGAATGGTTTCAAGATTCCCAATATCGAAACATTTGACGGGACGGATGACCCATTGGAACATGTCAATCACTTCACCACCATCATGAGGATTTACAATGCCCCCGGACAGCTCCTCTGTCAAGTGTTCCCAGCAACCTTGAAAGGACAAGCGCGCACCTGGTCCCATTTCCAACGAGATGGATCCATCAACAACTTTGCTGAAATGGCGCAGCAGTTCGTGGACCAGTTTATCGCCAATCGCAGGATTGTCCGAGATCCCTCCCATCTCTCAGGAATCCGCCAAAATGACAGAGAGACTGTTAAGGATTTTTTTCGACGCTTCACTATGGAGGCTCGGCAAATCTCGGGGGTCAACCCCGAGCTCTTGCGAGAAGTTTTCCTTGGATACCTCTGCCCAAGTGGCTTTTACTCAGCTCTAATAAGGGAAACCGTACCAAGTTATCCTGACCTTGTTCACCAGGTAGAAGCTCAGATAGCTGCCAATGAGGCCATCAAAGTGCACCGTCAGCAGTTCGAAGGCAGCCAAAAGAGGAAAAGGGGGCGGAGCAAGCCCCTAGAGGATGAGAAGTATGGCACAACGAGGAGTGCCGCAGTGATGAACGTCGTCGCGACCCCTGAAGAGATTTAGGTCCACAGCCGCCCAGGGTCTACACCTCATTAAACACCACCAAAACTGATGTGTTCTATGCCATTCAAAATAACCTGAACTCCACAAGCCACTGGTGCCAGCCCCAAATCTGAGGAACGACCAGTCTAGATATTGCGAGTTCCATCGAGGAACTGGTCATACCACCGAAGAATGTACTAGACTGAAAGACGAAATCGAGCATCTCATCCGTCAGGGACTCCTGGGAAGATTTCTACAGGGATAGGTTCCCAATCAGCCTCAGCCGCCTAGGTAAACGGGGGAGCAGCCTCTCGCTCCCCGAGGCACGGTATGATGAAAGTCGATGGTGGGAGAAATCGAGACTATCACCGTCCCTCACACCCTAGCATCACAAATTCTCTTGATTGCCAACCCCCAAGGGATCACGAAGATAAGAAGCTAGAGCAGGACATTATAATCGCTTTAGGGGAAGAGGATCTGTAAGGGTTACGACTACTGCATCAGGACCCACTCGTGATCAGCACGGGGATTGTCTACCCTTGCTTCAATCTTAAAAGGATATTGGTCGACAACGGAAGCTCAGTCAACCTCTTGTTCCTGTCCACATTGGAAAGAATGAAACTCAAGAAGGATCAGCTCAGCCCCGCGACCGGGCCTGTCTATGGCTTCGACAACCAACCTATTCTAGTTCAGGTCATAATCACCCTCTCGGTCACATTGGGCAAATTCTTGAGGCAGTCAACGCATAGCATCCAATTCGTGGTGGTGGAGTCGATGTCCGCCTACAATGCCATCTTTGGAAGACCGCTCTAATCCATCTTTGGAGCAATCCCATCTATTCTGCACCTAACTATGAAGTTCCCGACTTTCGTAGGGATAGGGGTCATAAGAGGAAACCAAGAAGCAGCACAAACGTATTCCTTAAAGCAGGCACGACCAATGGAAGCAACCGCTCTCAATATTGACACCTTTGACTTACGGGATGAGGCCACCCTACAGTGCGGATCGCCCGTCGAAGGGCTCATCGAAGTACCAATCTCCCAGCAGGATCCAACCCAGACAATCTAGGTTGGGTCCCTCCTATCTAAGGAAGAGCGAGAGGAATACACTCTCTTCCTCCACGCCAACGAGGATATCTTCGCGTGGAGTCCAGAAGATATGCCCGAGGTAGATCCTCAAGTCATCTTCTGTCACAACCCGCATTTTCCCATGAATTTAATAAATATTATCAGAGCAAAGGAAAGACACATGTTATGATGCCACGTCCTGTAGGGGATAACTACAGACGCTCAGGTAAACACTCCTTACGAATAATTTATAAAGACATGAATATGATTTATTTAAATAGAAAATTTATGTTTTTAGCTTAAGAGTGTGTTCCTTGGTCCAGTGGATCAACTAGTCCACGAGTAGAAAACTATACATACGCATCGGAAAATAGGTTCATAATACCCTTCATGAGCATGAAGATCAAACATTTCAGCAATGATATGCACGTCTATAAATTTAGTATAAGTAAAGAAAGGATTTTCTACGATCTTCAAAGTAGGTTCCATTTACTTAAAATCATGTTATGCAAAAAATGACATTTTATATAAGTAAAGTAACTCATGCACCCTAACAAAAAACCTTCCCAGAGAGCAATACTTCATCCAAAGCAAGAAGTAATAGCGTAATAGCAAAAGCGCAGTATTCAACAAGAGAACACTATGGGTTCCAACAAACCCATAGGCAAACAAACTACTAGAACCAACAGAAGGCAACCTCTCACCAAGAATGGAAGGAAGAAAGCCACCACCAAGGATAGAAAGACTCCGCTCAACCACCTGTGACTGCTACAAACCTGAACCTGAGGCATTCAAAGAAAAGAATGCCTCAGCCCAAATGTGGCAAGAAAGCAGCACAATACTAAAGAAAGAGTTAAGGTTAGCATGAAAATGAGAGGGTATGAAAAACTAGACTACAAAAGTAAGGACAAACAAATAACATCGATTCAGAAAAAACATCTCAAAAGCGAGAGCAAAAGGAAACTAGCACCAAGAATAATGACAGCCTAAATTATAATGATATATATATAAATGATACAAGAACCTGAGATTGCTTAGCTAAGAATAAAGGGCACTGAGGTGGTGGTCCTTTGTCCACTGCCAACCTAAGCCCCAAAATAACTCGAAATCAGGGGTGTAAAATCCACAAACGGGCACTGAGGTGGTGGTACTTTATCCACTGCCAACCTTAGCCCAAAATAACCCAAAACCAGGGGTGTAAAATCCACAAACGGGCACTGAGGTGGTGGTACTTTATCCACTGCCAACCTTAGCCGAAAATAATACCTAACCAGGGGTGTTGTGGCGGCGACTCTAGTCCACACAAATCAACAGCCCAAACAGAGGCACTGTGACGGTGACTCTTAGCTCACACAACCAACAAACCCCATCATAGCTCAACAACCACAGAAGCGGTGGTGCATAAACATATATATGAATATATAAATAAAACACTCTACAGATCAATAGAAAACACTCTGAGCATTAGACAACATAGATCAAAACAATCAAGAAAGACTCACCAAAACTATCCCGAAATATTTGAGGAATTAACCCAATATACATGACGAAATAACACTAAGAATGAACACTTAACATCACGGGAAATAATAAGACACGACTTCACCTAAAGACTCAACAAATGAGCATAAAACGCTCAACAACATAATTTAAGATACTCAGGCCCACACGGCAAAAAGGGCCTAAAAGCATTGATAAAATAATTCAAAATACACGACAAAGCTAACAGGAAAAGATTTATCAAAGTCGACGGGAAGTTAACAAAATCGATGGGAAACCTTATAGAAAAGTCAACGGGAAAAGCTGCCCAAAATCGACAACAAAAGCTTAAGAAAATCGATGTGAAAACTTAATGAAAGTCGATGGGAAAAGCTGCCCAAAATCGACGGGAAAAGCTTAAGAAAATCGATGGGAAAAGGCTTAGTCAAAATCGACAGGCTGTCCCGTCAATCATAGGTCCCGTCGATTGGCGGGAAGACCTGGCGATTCTGACTTAAAGGGCAGAAGACAACAAAAACAATCGGCGGGAAAGCTTAAGTTATAATCGACGGGAAGATTGCTCGATATCGACGGGAAGCCTACTCGATATCGACGGGAAGAGGCTCTATCAAAGATGACTAAAGAAAGCCAAGTAAAAGTCGACGAGAAGATATTTCGAAGAAGAAATCGACGGGAAACTTCTTTAAGAAAGAATCGACGAGAAGAGGTGTCGATCGGCGGGACGGGTGCCGATCAACGGGACTGAAGCAGAAAATCCAGGAAAACTAAGTAAAATTCGACTGGAAGGCTAAAAGAGGGTCCGATCGACGGGATGGGAGCCCGATTAACGGGACGGGAGCCCAATCGACGGGTGTCCCGTCAATTTTTACTTAGAAAACTCAGCAAAACTTGATCACCCTGCCCTCTCTCATCGATCGACGGGACGGGGTGCCGATCGACGGGACGGGGTGTCGATCGACGGGAAGGCTATACAAACAGAATTTCTAGGAAAAAACTCAGGCAAAAGAAAATCGACTGGACAGACTCCTGAAATAAAAATCGACGGGATAGACCTCCTTCAAAGGAAAATTCCAAAATTATGCTAAGTAGAATAATTTGACAGAAAATATAAGCTTGAAATCAAACCATCCAAAACACTCAATTAAAAATATTTTAAGATAAAGTAAACCATTCAGATTTCAGTAAAACAAAGAGCACTTAAACAACAATAAAAAAAGAAGGGAGAAGAGATGACAGTAGGGGTAAGAGACCAAAAAGATCTTTATGAAGGAAAATCATTCAACACAATAAAGAAGAAAAAACTGCTATTTGCAGCCCACCCATAAAAAAACCTCTTATATCTACCAAAATTTACTCACCCCATAGATCAAAGAGGGAAAACACCTAATTGCTCATACCAAATCAGAAAATATACCCACAGCAACATGGAAAAGAAAATCCAAGCTATTAACAATAAAAGAAAAGAGACACAAAAAGAAATACTGCAACTTACCTCGAACTTGCGAGCCAACTCGCCGATTAGCACTCCTCGGCAAGGGAAGAAGCTAGACAAGAAAACAAGGAAAAACTCCAACCACTAGGGTTAAGCTCGACGACAAAACTCGACAAAACACGAAAAAACATATCGCACGCACAAAGATCTCAGCGAGAGCTCTCCAAAACTACGCTCCGGTGATGAAACCGAGCTCTCGAGCTCCCTCGACGGCCAACGGAAAGAAGAAAACTGTTGGAACAAACCTATTTCTGATTTGGGCTAGGATCACTATCTGTTGACTAGGATCAAGTTGACCCCAATGTATAGTCAATGGGTCAAGAGTTTAGGCTGATTGAACTCAAGAAATCATTCAGATTCTGCGGTCGACGAACTCCACAAGGCGTTCGACGAACTGCTCTCTGCGTTCGACGAACGGCTTACATTCTGCATTCGACGAACGACTTGCTTCAAGCTCGTCTCAGCGGCTCAGCGTCTCAGCGGTCGATGAAATTATTCAGTTCAGCGATCGACGAATTCCTCAGTTCGATGAACTCAGCTCTGTGTTCGATGAAAGTTCTTCACAGCTCAACTAAATTAATTCTTCCAGCAAGATTCATTTGAGGTTGACGAACTAAATTTTGTGTTCGACGAAAATTCTTGAGATCGACGAAAATTGCAATACAGCAGAATTATTTCAGGAAGATTATATTATTTCATTCTCTGAACTCAGATCGACTACAGCAACGGCTCTATTATATCAGATAAGTAAGGATAATATATTTCCTTTTATTATTTAAAGATTATAGCCGTTGACATATTCTTGGAAAAGGACATATCCATGGAAAAGGAAAAAGGTAAACGGCATAGCAGATTTGCAGTTTCAAAATATCTCTTCAGAATATTATATTCCTTAATATAAGGGATTTGGATTTAATATCTGTCAGAGATTTCAAAAGAAAAGGGAAGAAGATATACATATTATCCTTCCATAGTTTTTACACGACAACAAGCATACATAACATTTTTTCAGAAAACTGCACAGGCAGGAAGAAAGGAAGAAAGAAAGAAAGAAAGGAAAAAAAGCTAACAAATCTTCATCTTCTTCCTCTAGCAGCACTTACTTACTGAGAACATCATCAACAATACTTTCTCAATCATCTGCTACAAGTTTAGATCTTCAAAAGAGCAACAACAAACTGAAGAACTTGTTCTCTCAGTTTAATCAGCTACACAGGAAGATCATTCATTCAAAAGAAAGCTTCCAGCCAATCTACTGTCAAACAAATTCATATCAGACAGAGGGAGCTTTTCTACATCAACATCCACTAGAGTCTTCTCTCAGATTGTTGACAGAGAAGAACATACTAACCTTTCTATCCCCTCTTGTACAGGGTTAAAACTCCCTTCAAAAGTTTACTTCTTGGTGGCAAGACGCCTGATCAAAAAATCCTGCTTGGTTTTTGGGCACCTTATCAAAAGCTCATTGGTGTTAGGACACCTGATCAAAAATCCTAGTGGATTCCTACCAAGAGTGGTAGAAGAGTAGACGTACCCAAGTTTATTGGGGAACTACTATAGCTCTGTTGGAACCTTAGTTTTGATTTGAGTTAGGATCCACCTTTAATGTCTAAGTTTCTATCATAACTCATCTTATAACTTAGATCAAATCTCATTAAGAAAGAAGGCTGAAAATAGACATAATTAATAGGCTGAAAAATAAGAGAAAGATGAAAATAACATATGTTCTCTGCGTTCGACGAATGCCTATCTGCGTTCGACAAATGGCGCTCTGCGCTCGACGAATGGTATTCATTCCGCGCTCGACGAAATCCATCGGTTCAGCGGTCGACGAACAGATTATTTTAGTGGTCGACGATCCCATCTCAGCGGTTCAGCGCTCGACGAACCCGTCTCAGCGGTTCAGCGATCGACGAACAGATTGTCTCATCGGTCGACGAACAGACCCCGTCTCAGCGGTCGACGAAAAGTTGCGTTCGACGAACTCAAGTCTGCATTCGACGAACAGCTCAATACTTCAGCGGTCGACGAATCCTTCCGTTCGACGAACTCAAGTCTGTGTTCGACAAATATTCAGCAGAAGCTCAGAACGATGAATCAAATGATCAGGTCGACGAACGTGAAGCTGAGCTCGATGAAATATCTGCAGCATTATTTTTATATCATTCTCAGTTCGACTAAATATTATATATATGATGTCAAATTTATTAAAGCAATATTTTATTATTTCTATATATATATTGTTGCCTTAACAATACAGCCGTTGCAAGCATTAAATGATATAGCCGTTGCAAAAGATAAAGACAGCAACTTATGTTCTCGAGGATCCAGGAAATAAAAGAGATATTATATCTTTCCTCTCTTGTCGGCAAGAATTCAAATCAGCCACAAGATCTCCAGATTATATATTCAGAGAGAAGAACAGAGAAGAAATTAAGAGACAGAAAGAAAAAGAGAAAAAGAAAAAGGAAGAACCACGAAAAGAAAACAGAGGAGCAAAAAGAAGAAGCAGATCTAAATATTATATTATCTTCTTTTTGCTAAACTCTTCTTTGCAGATCATATACATCCTGAGACACCAAATCAATATCAATTGCTCAGGATCAAAACTGCATAAGAAGAAGTAGAAAAGTGTTATTGCAATCAAGTGAAGAAGCTCCATCCTCAAGCTGTCATCAATCTAAATCAGACAGGGGGAGCTCTCTTCAACATCATCATCAAGATCCAACTCAACAACCCATCAGGATCTTCAAGAGTCTTCTCAGCAAAGAGAAGAACAACATACCTTTTTGTTTTCTTTATTCCTTCCCATCTTGTAAAGGGTTATAACTCCCTTCAAAAGTTAACTCCCGGTGATAGGGCACCTTAGCAAAAACCTGCATCTTGGTTTTGAGCACCTGATCAAAAGCTCTGTGGTGTGTGGACACCTGAACAAAAACACCTTGGTGTGAGGGCACCTGATCAACAACCTCCAGTGGATTCCTACCAGTGGGTAGAAGAGTAGATGTACCCAGGTTGATTGGGGAACTACTATATATCTTGTGTCATCTGGTTTGCTTATATTTTTATTTCATTTTTGCTGTAATGTGATTATTATGCACTCTTAGTGTTTGTTGTTATTACTCACACAACACCTATATTTATATATATCCTTACTTTTGAAATAAAGTTAAACAAAGATCCTTAATACTTAAGAACTAAAACTCACTTTCAATTGGTATCAAAGCATATCAATTGGACTTTCAATTGGTATCAAAGCAGGTTGATTACATACATGCTAACACTTGAAATCACAAAGATCACTTAGTTCTTAAAAATATTTTTTTTGTATCTAATGGCACAAGCAGAATTTTCAATTTCAAATCCACCAATATGTAATTTGGATAGATTCTCTTTATGGCAAGTTAGAATCAGATTATATATGAATGCAATAGATGAAGATATTTACAAATTTATTTTGCCAGGACTTCCATCTTCAATTTCCTCAACAGATGATCAAGAAAAGCTGAAAAGTGTTGATGCCATGGCCATGAACATATTGGCTAAATCAATGTCAAAAGACATTCTTCAAAGAGTGGCTGATTGCACTTCAGTAAGGGACATCTGGAACTCCCTCTCAAGGAAGGTAAATGAATCCTCTTTTACTTCATTTACTAACTACACTTTTGATGCAGAACCATCATCTACTCTAATTGAAGAAGAAGAAGAAGAGGAAGAACAAAAAGCCAGAAACTTCTGCATGATGGCCATATATGGATCATATCACATATCAGATGCAGAATCTGAACCAGAAAAGGTAACTGAGGTAACTACAATTCCTAACTTTACCTCTGATCCAGTTAAATCTGTTTTCATATCACCATGTACAGGTTTAATAAAATCTGAAAATAGAATCAGAAAAGAGTTAATAGAAATAAATATTTTAAGTCCTGAATATAATAAACTTAAAGAAGATTTAAAATTATCTGAAGAACAAATTATTTGTTTAAAAAATAAGTTCATTAAAGCTAATAAGTTTAAACAAACTTTTAAAGAAAAAGGAAAATTTTATGTTCAACAAAATCAAAATAATTCTTCAAATTTGTATTTTAATGAAATAAAAAGGCCAACATATCTATCTATAAGGCATTTTTTTAAATTGTTTAATATTTTTACTCAAATTATAATTAAACAGCAGTTTTAAGATTCATTGGAATTTCCTATCTTAAAGACAAAAATCAGATAACTTCACATTCTTCCAGATTTTCTCCAAAATCAAGTTGAGCATTCTACTTAGATTGCATAGATCAGAAATGATCAAAGCACTGAGTGTGAGTCTCTTCTGATTAAGGGGATTCTATAGAAGGAAGGTATCAGGCATTGTCTTTCTGATTTTAAAATTTCTTAGAATCCAATAACAGCTAGCAATTCATTTCATTAAAATCCTATTTAAATAAAATCTAGGAATCAGAAATTGCTTGGTTTTTTAAAAAGAAATAATCTCTGACCCTTAAGCCTTAAGTTATTCAAGACTTTTTATGCTTAGGTATCCTAAACCAAATAGGGGGAGATTGTTAGAACCTAGTCTTAATTTGGATTAGGATCCCAACTCAAATAGGGGGAGATTGTTGGAACCTTAGTTTTGATTTGAGTTAGGATCCACCTTTAATGTCTAAGTTTCTATCCTAACTCATCTTATAACTTAGATCAAATCCCATTAAGAAAGAAGGCTGAAAATAGACATAATTAATAGGCTTAAAAATAAGAGAAAGATAAAAATAACATATGTTCTCTGCGTTCGACGAACGACTATCTGCGTTCGACGAACGACGCTCTGCACTCGACGAATGCTATTCATTCTGCGCTCGACGAAATCCAGCGGTTCAGCGGTCGACGAACAGATTATCTCAGCGGTCGACGATCCCGTCTCAGTAGTTCAGCGCTCGACGATCCCATCTCAGCAGTTCAGCGGTCAACGAACAGATTGTCTCAGCGGTCGATGAACATACCCCGTCTCAGCGGTCGACAAAAATTTGCGTTCGATGAACTCAAGTCTTCTTTCGACGAACAGCTCAATACTTCAGCGGTCGACGAAATTATCCAGGATCAGCGGTCGACGAATCCTTCCGTTCGACGAACTCAAGTCTGTGTTCGATGAATATTCAGCAGAAGCTCAGAACGACGAATCAAATGATCAGGTTGACGAACGTGAAGCTGAGCTCGACAAAATATCTGCAGCATTATTTTTATACCATTCTCAGTTCGACTAAAATATTATATATATGCTGTCAGATTTATTAAAGCAATATTTTATTATTTCTATATATATATGGCTGCCTTAACAATACAGCCGTTGCAAGCATTAAATGATATAGCCGTTGCAAAAGCTAAAGATGGCAACTTATGTTCTCGAGGATCTAGGAAATAAAAGAGATATTATCTCTTTCCTCTCTTGTCGGCAAGAATTCAAATCAGCCACAAGATCTCCAGATTATATATTCAGGGAGAAGAACATAGAAGAAATTAAGAGACAGAAAGAAAAAGAGAAAAAGAAAAAGGAAGAACCAGGAAAAGAAAACAGAGGAGCAAAAAGAAGAAGCAGATCTAAATATTATATTATCTTCTGTTTGCTAAACTCTTCTTTATAGATCATATACATCCTGAGGCACCAAATCAATATCAATTGCTCAGGATCAAAACTGCAGAAGAAGAAGTAGAAAAGTGTTATTGCAATCAAGTGAAGAAGCTCCATCCTCAAGCTGTCATCAATCTAAATCAGACAGGGGGAGCTCTCTTCAACATCATCATCAAGATCCAACTCAACAACCCATCGGGATCTTCAAGAGTCTTCTCAGCAAAGAGAAGAACAACATACCTTTTTGTTTTCTTTATTCCTTCCCATCTTGTAAAGGGTTATAACTCCCTTCAAAAGTTAACTCCCGGTGATAGGGCACCTTAGCAAAAACCTGCATCTTGGTTTTGAGCACCTGATCAAAAGCTCTGTGGTGTGTGGACACCTGAACAAAAACACCTTGGTGTGAGGGCACCTGATCAACAACCTCCCGTGGATTCCTACCAGTGGGTAGAAGAGTAGATGTACCCAGGTTGATTGGGGAACTACTATATATCTTGTGTCATCTGGTTTGCTTATATTTTTATTTCTTTTTTGATGTGCTGTGATTATTATGCATTCTTAGTGTTTGTTGTTATTACTCATACAACACCTATATTTATATATATCATTACTTTTGAAATAAACTTAAACAAAGATCCTTAATACTTAAGAACTAAAACTCACTTTCAAATGGTATCAAAGCATATCAATTGGACTTTCAAGCTCCTTGTGTCCTCTGTGATTGCATTACTTTTCTGTGCTTGTGCTGTGTTTTATTTTCAGTTTCTTTTAAATCACTTGGCTACAAATATATATATATATATATATCAGTATTTTCAATTTCGTAATAAAACTAATAAAAAGTTTTAATACTCTATTCACCCTCCCCTCTCTAGAGTTAATTTAAGATCTAACCTCACTTTCAATTGGTATTAGAGGGTAGTTGATTTTTACAGGCTAACACCTGAATCACAAAGATCAATTAGATCTTAAATTCTTTCAGAGTTTTTATTTTATTCATTTTTTTTGTTTTAAAAACTCATGGCACAAAACAAAGAGTATTCAAGCGCAAGACCTCCTATGTGCAATCTAAATAAGTTTGCACTATGGAAAGCAAGGATTAGGTTATACATGAACTCTATTGATGAAGAAATATTCAATGCTATTTTGATAGGGCCTCCAACACCCACATCAACAACTAGTGCTGAAACCACCACTACCAACAATGCTGTTCCACCTCCTGAGTGGACTGAAGCCCAGAAAAAGCAAAGAAGTGCTGATGCAAAAGCCATGAACATTCTGGCTCAAACAATGTCTGATGACATTTTTCAGAAAGTGGTAGAATGCACTTCTGCAAGAGAGATATGGACTTCTCTCAACAATATGGTTGAAGGATATGCTGATGAAAGAAAGGACAGAAGATCACATCTCATTTCTCAATATGAGAATTTCAAGAAAGGAAAAGCCGAGACAGTGGCTGATATGTACAATTGGCTCAGTCTCATAATTAATGAGCTAAAATCTTTGGACAAAGTGATCTCTATCACTGAGATAAATGATAAGATCCTTATGTGCTTCCCCGACACATGGGACTCTAGGATCTGGCCTATCAAGGAAGCCAGAAGCCTCAATGAGATTACTACTGAGACATTGTTAGGCAAGCTCAAATCCTATGAGCAGCTTGTCATATCTAGAGAAGCTGAAAAGTCCACTTCATCTCCAACAACAAATAAGGAAAGGAACATTTCCTTCAAAGCTACAGAAGAAGAAGGAGAGACTCTTGACAATGATAAGTTGATGAGTCTACTTGCCAATAGATTCTACAAGATGGCAAGAAAAGACTTCAGGAGAAAGTCATCGAAGAGCTATGAAAAACTAAGGTATGACAAAGCTCCATATAAAGAAGTTATATATTTTGGTTGCAGGAAACCAGGACACATTGTACCTGACTGTCCAGAGAAACAAAACAGGAAGGACAAGAAAGAAAGAAAGGAGACAAGAGAAAGAAGACAAGAAGCACTCCAGCAATTCTTCCTCCCACAAGCACAAACACAAGGGAAGAGGATTTGTAGCAGAAACTTCGAGTGAAACTGAATCAGAATCTTCATCCAGCTCTTTTGATGATGAAGAAGAATTAAAGGAGAATGATCAGTGCCTTATGGCCATTTATGACTTAAGCAGTGAGTCAGTAAGTGCATCTTCATCCAGCTCTTCTGATGATGAAGATGATGAAGAAGAAAAGAGCTTCTGTATGATGGCTATCAATGCCTCAGCAAAAAACTCAGAAGAAGAAGAATTAGAAGCTGAAGCTGACAATGATGCAGATCAGGTAATATCTAATTTTGATTTTAATTCAGTTGAATTCAATGATGAATTCAAGGTTCTTTGCTTAGACTTACTCAAATATGAGAAGGAAATAATCTCTCTCAAAAATATGCTTGCTGAAATGAATCAAATAAGTGAAGAAAATGCTATCTTAAGAAAGATTTGGCTGCCTCTAGAGAACAAATTATTCTCATTTAGAATAAACTTTCTGAGGCCAAGAAATTTGAAGAATCCCTAAATGAGAGAAGCATCAAACTGATGGACATTACAAGCACTGTTAATGCTAGACTTAATAGCAAACTGGGATTGGGTGCTTCATCAAGTGAGCCACATCTCATTAAGAAAAACATACTATCTACACCTATAGAATTCATTTTTGCTAAGAGCAAAGAGGCTGTAGAAGTAAATAAAGATATTTCAAGCAAGGCTGTTAAGAATAAAAGAATTCAGCAGAATTCGTCGAACGGAGCTCGACGAAATGAATTCACTTTGTCGAACGGAGATCGACGAAAGCTGAAGACAGATTTTCAGTATAGTTATTATATGAATGGTGCTCGACGAAATCTCATTCATTCGTCGAACGGCAATCGATGAACACAGCCCAGTTCGTCGAACAGAAATTATACAGAAAATTTAAAGAATTCTTATTCTAAACATACTATCAATCCTTTCACTAAATGGATAATACCTCCAAGGAGATATCATCCAAAAGGCTATAAGGATCATCCCGAAATATCCTTTATTTCTGATTTTTGTGGAAATTTAAAAAGACCCAAGGTAGTCTGGGTCAAGAACAAATAGATTATTTTTTTATTTTGCACGTACACAGCTATCCAAGAGTAAAAGAACAATGGTACTTGAATAGTGGCTGTTCAAAACACATGATAGGAAACAAGGCCAATATGAACAACTACAAGGCAAAGCTTGGACCAAAAGTAATATTTGGAGACTCGAACTGTGGACAAACAAAAGGATATAGAAAAGTCAAGGTTGGAGAAGACACCTTCAAAGAGGTAGCTTATGTCAAGGGACTGAAGCAAAACCTCATCAGCATAAGCCAATTATGTGATGAAGGGTATCAGGTAACTTTTAATAAATCAAAATGCATTATTAAATCTTCTAGTAATATTACTGTTTTATCAGGTATTAGGCAAGGAAATATCTATTTAGTAAATTTCAACTCATCAAAATCAGAAATCTCTTTATTTAATCAATTAAGCAAACCTAGTGAACTTTGGCATAAGAGATTAGGACATGTAAATCTAAGGACCATTGCTAAATTATCTAAGGACAATCTTGTTAGAGGATTACCCTCAGGTTCATACAAGAAAGAAGGTCTTTGCAGGGCATGTCAACTAGGCAAGCAAACTAAAAATAGTTTTAAATCAATATCTAAAAGTGATTCACCTAGAATCTTATACTTGCTATATATGGACCTTTTTGGACCAATAGCAACAAAGAGTTTAGGGGGGGAAGTCATACACTCTAGTTATTGTAGATGACTTTTCTAGATTCACTTGGGTGTTCTTTTTGAGAGAAAAGTCAGATAACTTTAAAGTTCTTACAGACTTTCTTAAGAGCATTCAGATTGAGTACTCTACTATAGTTGCATTGATCAGAAGTGATCATGGCACTGAGTTTGATTCTCTTCTCATGCAAGAATTCTGTGAGAAGGAAGGTTCAGGCATTTCTTCTCAGCTCCTAGAATTCCTCAACAAAATGGGGTAGTTGAAAGGAAAAATAGAACCCTAATTGAATCAACAACAACATTACTTGCAGATGCTAATTTGCCCCTATCCTTTTGGGTAGAGGCTGTTAGCACAACAAATTATGTGTTGAATAGGAGTTTGATACATAAACTTAAGGGTAAGACTCCCTATGAGTTACTTAAAGGGAAGAAACCTAAAGTTAGCTATTTTAGAACATTTGGTTGTAAATGTTTTGTTCACAATAATGACAAAAAATACCATAGGAAATTTGAACCAAAATCTGAAGAAGGAATTTTCTTAGGTTATTCATTAATCAGCAAAGCATATAGGATATTTAACAAATCCTCTTTTAAAATTGAAGAATCTATGCATGTTTCTTTTGATGAAACTAACATGTTTTACAAGGAGAAGAATTCTTCTACCAAAGAAAACCTGCAGGTACCTACACTCTGTGAGCATCTAGATCAATTAGCTCTACAGAAGGAACGACTAAATCCTTTACAACAGGATGGTGAAGAAAGTGATGAAAAAATCAGTGAAACTGTACCTGAAAAGGAAGCATTAAGTAACATTCCACAAGAGGAATTAATTACAAATAATGCTGATCCCACTATGCCTGTTGATTATGTCAATATTAGAGATCACTCCAAATCTCAAATAATTGGAGACATATCAACTGGTGTCCAAACAAGGCATCAAGCTAATCAGAATCTGATGCACACTTGTTTTCTCTCCCAGATTGAACCTCAATCCCTACAAGATGCAGAACAAGATCCCAACTGGATCATTGTTATGCAAAAGGAGCTCAATCAGTTTGAGCCAAAAAAAGTTTGGGAATTGGTTCCTAGACCAAAGAATCATCCAGTCATTGGAACTAAATGGGTCTACAGGAACAAGCTAGATGCAGATGGCAATATTGTGAGAAATAAAGCTAGACTAGTAGCTCAAGGATACTCACAGGAAGAAGGAATATATTATGATCAGACTTTTGCACCAGTTGCAAGGTTAGAAGCAATCAGAATCTTCCTTGCATTTGCTGCATACAAGAAGTTCAAGGTTTATCAAATGGATGTGAAGAGTGCATTCTTCAATGGAGAAATCAAAGAAGAAGTCTTTGTGGAACAACCACCAGGTTTCATCTCTCCAACTCACTCCTCTTTTGTATTTAAGCTTAATAAAGCTCTCTATGGTCTTAAACAAGCTCCCAGAGCATGGTATGAGACCTTAGCTAGTTTTCATTTAGAGAATAAATTCTGTAGAGGCATAGTAGATAAAACCCTATTTTTCAGGATACATAAAAATCAAACTTTACTAGTTCAAATATATGTAGATGATATTATCTTTGGCTCTACTGATTCAAATTTATGCAAAAGATTTTCCAATCTAATGCAATTTAAATTTGAAATGAGAAGTATGGGTGAACTATCATACTTCTTTGGTCTTCAAGTGAAGCAAACTCCAAATGGAATCTTCATATCCCAATCTAAGTATGCTAAGGAATTAGTGAAAAGATTTGGTATGTCTGATTCTTCCACCATGAAAACACCCATGCCCTCTAATGCTGTTGTTGATAATGATGAATCAGGGAAACCTGTTGATCAAAAGGTATATAGAGCAATAGTTGGCTCATTACTTTATTTAACAACAAGTAGGCCTGATATAATGTTTGTTACTTGTATTTGTGCTAGGTTCCAAGTTAACCCCAAAGAATCTCACCTAATTTTATTAAAAAGAATTTTGAGATATATAAAGGGTTGTCCAAATCTAGGACTTTGGTATCCAACAACATCTGAATTTGAATTAACTGAATTCTCAGATTTAGATTATGCTGGATGCAGAGTAGACAGGAAAAGCACACCAGGAACTTGTCAGTTTCTTGGTGATAGGCTTGTGTCTTGGTTTTGTAAGAAACAAACATCTGTGTCTACATCAACAGCTGAAGCTGAATACATAGCTGCAGGCAGTTGCTGCTCACAGATATTGTGGATACAAAATTAGCTCATAGACTATGGTGTCAACTTAAATAATTCAATTATATTTTGTGACAATACTAGTGCAATATCTATAGCACAAAATCTAGTTCTCCATAGTAGGACTAAACATATAGAAATTAGGCACCACTTCCTTAGGGATAATGTGGATAAAAATATAATTTGCCTACAATTCATCTCTACTGATTTGCAAAGAGCTGACATTTTCACCAAGCCCTTGGATGAAAAGAAACATATTTTCTTTATAAATCAGCTAGGAATGATAGATGACGATTCAATCTGATAAAAAAAATAAAGTTTTCTACTTATCCCATTTATCATCTAACTGAGATCGACGAAATTTAGTTTTTCGTCGAACGGAGATCGACGAAGTCATCAAGTTCGTCGAACCGAGATCGACGAAAACTCATTTTTCGTCGAACCCAGTTTTGATGAAGCTTTTATTTCTGACATGTTCTCATAATCAAAATCTTTTTCATTTTAACTAAATGCCTACAAAATTGCTTCTCTTTCTAGTTCCCTTTGCACTTGATCTCTATTTCATTTTGCAGGAACAATAGCAATATAAAGATGGCATCCTTCCCTACCTCCATCAAATGTCCCTTCCTCGAGGGGCTTAGCATCAGGCCTTCCTGAAACTAGGCAGGGGGAGAAGTTCTATGAACAAGCTCCATTTGATGCAGTTGCTCAGGGGGAGATGTTCTATGAACTAGGCAAGGGGAGTAAGCTGAAGAACCTCTAGTCTCAGGGGGAGATACTCTCAGGGGGAGATGCTCTTAGGCTAACATATCTTATGAAAGAGATAAATGATGCATGAAGAAGTAATAGATTCAATACAGATTCAGATTCAGATTATGACAGATTTAGGAAGATGCTGTAGATTTCAGTTATGACAGATAACATATTCAGATTATAAACAGATGTTCAGATCAACAATTTCAGAAAGCTAAAATATAGCAAATATAGCTCAGACATCAAATTCAGACACAACAGATACAACTTAGACAATCAAGTCAGAAAGCAAGAACTCAGTTCAGACAATCAGATTTCAGAATTCAGAAAGCAAATTTCAGAGAAAATCAAAGGTTCTGATTGTGTGTTTTTATCAGTTTTATTTTCATTGAAATGTTTCAGAACTCCAGAGTATTATTTATTTTATATCTGATGAAATATTTAAAATATATCAGATATATATATGCTCTGTTGTTTTGTTTATTTTAAGTTTTTGTCAAATAGTGTCCTAACCCAAATAGGGGGAGATTGTTGGAACAACCCTATTTCTGATTTGGGCTAGGATCACTATCTGTTGACTAGGATCAAGTTGACCCCAATGTATAGTCAATGGGTCAAGAGTTTAGGCTGATAGAACTCAAGAAATCATTCAGATTCTGTGTTCGACGAACTCCACACTGCGTTCGACGAACTGCTCTCTGCGTTCGATGAACAACTTACATTCTGCGTTCGATGACCGACTTGCTTCAAGCTCGTCTCAGTGGCTCAACGTCTCAGCGGTCGATGAAATTATTCAGTTCAACAGTCGACGAATTCCTCAGTTCGACGAACTCCTCAGTTCGACGAACTCAGCTCTGCGTTCGACGAAAGTTCTTCACAGCTCAACTAAATTAATTCTTCCAGCAAGATTCATTTGAGGTCGACGAACTAAATTTTGTGTTCGACAAAAATTCTTGAGATCGACGAAAATTGCAATACAGCAGAATTATTTCAGGAAGATTATATTATTTCATTCTCTGAACTCAGATCGACTACAGCAACGGCTCTATTATATCAGATAAGTAAGGATAATATATTTCCTTTTATTATTTAAAGATTATAGCCGTTGACATATTCTTGGAAAATGACATATCCATGGAAAAGGAAAAAGGTAAACGGCGCAGCAGATTTGCAGTTTCAAAATATCTCTTCAGAATATTATATTCTTTAATATAAGGGATTTGCATTTAATATCTGTCAGAGATTTCAAAAGAAAAGGGAAGATGATATACAAATTATTCTTCCATAGTTTTTACACGACAACAAGCATACATAACATTTTTTCAAAAAACTGCACAGGCAGGAAGAAAGGAAGAAAGAAAGAAAGAAAGAAAGAAAAAAAGCTAACAAATCTTCATCTTCTTCCTCTAGCAGCACTTACTTACCGAGAGCATCATCAACAATACTTTCTCAGTCATCTGCTACAAGTTTAGATCTTCAAAAGAGCAACAACAAACTAAAGAACATGTTCTCTCGATTTAATCAGCTACACAGGAAGATCATTCATTCAAAAGAAAGCTTCCAGCCAATCTACTGTAAAAAAATTCATATCAGACAGAGGGAGCTTTTCTACATCAACATCCACTAGAGTCTTCTCTCAGATTGTTGACAGAGAAGAACATACTAACCTTTCTATCCCCTCTTGTGCAGGGTTAAAACTCCCTTCCAAAGTTTACCTCTTGGTGGCAAGACACCTGATCAAAAAATCCTGCTTGGTTTTTGGGCACCTTATCAAAAGCTCATTGGTGTTAGGACATCTGATCAAAAATCCTAGTGGATTCCTACCAAGGGTGGTAGAAGAGTAGACGTACCCAGGTTTATTGGGGAACTACTATAGCTCCATGTGTCCTCTGTGATTGCATTACTTTTCTGTGCTTGTGCTGTGTTTTATTTTCAGTTTCTTTTAAATCACTTGGCTACACATATATATATCAGTATTTTTAATTCCGCAATAAAACAAATAAAAAGTTTTAATACTCTATTCACCCCTCTCTTGAGTTAATTTAAGATCTAATCTCACTTTCAAAAACCCTCTTCCAAACTCTCCCTCCCTAACCAGAGAGCTCTCCTCGAAAAAAGGAAGAAAAAGATGTCTGGACGGCTTGGGGAAGAAGAAGAAAGGACTAGCTTATTAATATAATAATATTAAGTGGAAATTGGAAATCCATTAACCCTTAAATTAATATTTTAAATATAAATATCTTCTTCCACTAACCTACATTCTCGATTCTTCTCTAAAATAATTATGATTATATAATAATACTTATAATAATTCTTATTATATATAATAATACTTAAAATAAATCAGATATGAAGATTTATTTATATATACATATAAATTATGATAATTTATGATTATATTATTTATAATTAAATTATTGCTTTTATATATATTTTAGATTGTCGTATTATTTTATGTATATACATATATTACTTTTTATGTAAA
Source organism: Dactylorhiza incarnata (assembly GCA_033032865.1). Taxonomy (NCBI): domain Eukaryota; kingdom Viridiplantae; phylum Streptophyta; class Magnoliopsida; order Asparagales; family Orchidaceae; genus Dactylorhiza; species Dactylorhiza incarnata. Next base: position 14,917,399 of record JAWHQI010000015.1, read on the forward strand.
ATATTTTGGACTAAACACATGTATTTAAATGTTTTACATTATCTTCGCATTTTAATTATTTTGATTAATCAAAATAATGCGACTATCTAGAAAGTAAGAATAGTAGCATTACATTATAAGCTATTTTATCATGTATAAACATATTGCATATATATAATATGATATATATATCTTATTATTATCTTCATCCTTTTTATTTTGGTTCTCGCTCTTTATTAATTATTTATACGCACCCCTAAATGGTAACGCCCTCACACCGCCAATTCGAAGATAATTATATTTAAACTAATTAATAATTAGATTTAAAATAATTAGCGAAAATCCTGGGCGTTACAACCACCCCTCCAAAAAGAAAGTTTCGCCTCAAAACTTTACAATGCGAAGCGGAACACCGACTTGGAAAGAACACGCGCACGACGGTTCCTTACCGCAAACTCAATAATACAAGCGCATCAATACATAATTATTAACGACATAACTTTTATATAACAACTAGGTCAAATCTAACCTGAGATTACTTGGAGGAAAACTGCTCTTCTTCCTTTGCTAACACACTTAACTCGGCCTCTCCTCGATCCAACTGTCGCTGCTAAGACGGTGGCAGAACCAGTGCTGGAAGGGCAAGCTGCTGGCCGACCAACCGGAACTATGAACACCAGAATTTCACATATCCTTTCTATCCACACTGATAGCACGTCATATCCTTTAACCGGCATCGAGTCGCATCATGCCCTCTTTGCCCAGAATACTCACATGCCTTATCCTTCTTCCAACACAGGGCAAGATCGTGCCCCATCCGACTGCAAAAAGTGCAATACTTGACATTCTTCGGAGCACCTTGAAGAGCCATCGCCTAAAGCTGCTTCTGCATCACCTGAAGTTTCTTATGCGCGCCCAGCCTCTTGTAACATTTCTCTAACGGATGGCTCACACGACTGCAAAAGCTGGACACCATCTTGCCCTTGTTACTTGGAGCAGAGCTGCCACTATCGCTAACCTTCCTCTTTACCTTCCTCGACACCACATCCTGACCCACAACAGGGTTCTGCACCCCAGGCTGCTGCCCAAAAGTAGCCGCCATCAAAGCCTGAATCTGCGCCTACATCTCGACCATTTGCCTCGACAATGCCTCGCTATTCTGACGCAACTCCTCAATCACCGCCTCACTGCGTACACCCGAGGATTCATCCTCTAACCAGAAAGCCAACAACACTACCCTCTGGATTCATCGACTGTATTTACGAACGAACCGCTCATCTACACCTAGCTTAAGACACAACAACTAGAAAACTAGAATTTCCTAACTCGAAACAGATCAGAAAAGAATAGATACTTGCTCTTGCTAATACTTGCTCTGGGAATTCATGAAATGATGTTATGCTTAACCTATGATGATATACCCACATCCTATTGACTCAGGTGCATAAAATATGAATGCATGAATGCCAAAATTTTATTTCAAATCATGTGTGTACGAGCGTCATCATGTATATCTTTTACTTGGCACGTGTGCTAATGCTATGTTATGATGTGCATGCAGTGTTATGCAGTCTAAAAAGGCTTTAATGCATGCCATGAGCGGAGTATACATGCGATCTTATGCATCACATACTACATATTATTGCATGTAACGAAAAAGAAAAATTGACCTAATGGACATCCATGGGACATGCGTTATGCATCTCATACTACATAATCGTCGCATGTTGTCATCTATGAGGATCCATATATAGACACATATTATGCATCTCATACTACATAATATGTCTCGTATACTTCTTATCATGATATGAGTGTAGTGTTCATGCTTCAGCCAAGACATACAGATGACCCTTCGGTGTGTGTATGCAATGAATTACGATCTTCACCAGGAGGTTTATCGGGCAAACCAGACTACCACAGTAACCCGGCCAACCTGGCTTTGATACCAACTATCACAACCCGCATTTTCCCACGAATATAAAAAATATTATCAGAGCAAGGGGAAGACACTTGTTATGATGTCACGTCCTGCAGGGGATAACTACAGACGCTCAGGCAAAGACTCCTTACGAATAATTTATAAAAGACATGAATATGATTGATTTAAATATAAAATTTACGTTTTTAGCTTAAGACCGTGTCCCTCGGTCCAGTGGATCAACACGTCCACGAGTAGAAAACTATACATACGCATCAGAAAATAGGTTAATAATACCCTTCATGAGCATGAAGATCAAACATTTCAGCAATGATATGCATATATCTAAATTTAGTATAAGTAAAGAAAGGATTTTCTAAGATCTTCAAAGTGGGTGACATTTACTTAAAAAACATGTTATGTAAAAAATGACATTTTATATAAGTAAAGTAACTCATGCACCCTAACATAAAACCTTCCCAGAGAGCAATACTTCATCCAAAGCAAGAAGTAATAGCGTAATAACAAAAGAGCAGAATTCAACAAGAGAACACTATGGGTGCCAACAAACCCATATGCAAACAAACTACTACAACCAACAGAAGGCAACCTCTCACCAAGAAGGGAAGGAAAAAAGCCACCACCAAGGACAGAAAGACTCCGATCAACCACCTGTGACTGCTACAAACCTGAACCTGAGGCATTCAAAGAAAAGAATGCCTCAGCCCAAAGGGGGCAAGAAAACATCACAATACTAATGAAAGAGTTAAGGTTAGCATGAAAATAAGAGGGTATGAGCAACTAGACTACAAAAGTAAGGACAAACAAATAACATCGATTCAGAAGTAACAACTCAAAAGCAAGAGCAAAAGGAAACTAGCACCAAGAATAATGACAGCCTAAATTATAATGATATATAAGTATATATATATGAAATGATACAAGAACTTGAGACTACTTAGCTCAGAAGAAAGGGCACTGAGGTGGTGGTCCTTTATCCACTATCAACCTTAGCCCCAAAATAACCCGAAACCAGGGGTGTAAAATCCACAAACGGGCACTCTGGTGGTGATACTTTATCCACTGCCAACCTTAGCCCAAAATAACCCGAAACCAGTGGTGTAAAATCCACAAACGGGCACTGAGGTGGTGGTACTTTATCCACTCCCAACCTTAGCCCAAAATAATACCAAACTAGGGGTGTTGTGGCGGTGACTCCAGTCCACACAAATCAACAACCCAAATAGAGGCACTGTGATGGTGACTCTTAGCTCACACAACCAACAGAACCCAACATAGCTCAACAACCACAGAAGCGGTGGTGCATAAACATCTATATGAATATATAAATAAAACACTCTACAGATCAACAGAAAACACTCGGAGCATTAGACAACATAGATCAAAACATTCAAGAAATACTTGCCAAAACTATCCCAGAATATTTGAGGAATTAACCCAATATACATGACGAAATAACACGAAGAATGAACACTTAACATCACGGGACATAACAAGACACGACTTCACCAAAAGACTCAACAAATGAGCTTAAAACACTCAACAACATAATTTAAGATACTCGGGCCCACACGGCAAAAAGGGCCTAAAAGCATTGGTAAAATAATTCAAAATACACGACAAAGCCGATGGGAAAAGATTTATCAAAGTCGACGGGAAGCTAACAAAATCGACGGGAAGCTAACAAAATTGACGGGAAACCTTATAGAAAAGTCAACGGGAAAAGCTGCCCAAAATCGACAGGAAAAGCTTAAGAAAATCGACGGGAAAACTTTATGAAAGTCGACGGGAAAAGCTGCACAAAATCGACGGGAAAAGCTTAAGAAAATCGACGGGAAAAGGCTTAGTCAAAATCTACTGGTTATCCCGTCAATCGGCGGGAGGTCCCGTCGATCGGCGGGAAGACATGTCGATTCTGACTTAAAGGGCAGAAGACAACAAAAACAATCGGCGGGAAAGCTTAAGTTATAATTGACGGGAAGATTGCTTGATATCGAAGAAGCCTACTTGATATCGACGGGAAGAGGCTCTATCAAAGATGACTAAAGAAAGCCAAGTAAAAGTATATTTCGAAGAAGAAATCGACGGGAAACTTCTTCAAGGAAGAATCAACGAGAAGAGGTGTCGATCGACGGGATGGGTGCCGATCAACGAGACTGAAGCAGAAAATCCATGAAAACTAAGTAAAATTCGACTGGATGGCTAGAAGAGGGCCCGATCGATGGGACGGGAGCCCGATCGACGGGTGTCCCGTCGATTTTTACTTAGAAAACTCAACAAAACATGATCACCCTATCCTCTCCCGTCGATCGACGGGATGGGGTGCCGATCGACGAGAAGGCTAAACAAACAGAATTTCCAGGAAAAAACTAAGGCAAAAGAAAATCCACTGGACAGACTCCTGAAATGAAAATCGACGGGGTCGACCTCCTTCAAAGGAAAATTCCAGAATTAAGCAAAGTAGAATAATTTGACAGGAAACATAAGCTTGAAATCAAACCATCAAGAACACTTAATTAACAACATTTTAAAATAAAGTAAATCATTCAGATTTCAGCAAAACAAAGAGCACTTAAACAACAAAAAAAAGAAGGGAGAAGAGATGACAATAAGGGTAAAAGACCAAAAAGATCCTTATGAAGGAAAAATCATTAAACACAACACAGAAGGAAAAACTGCTATTTGCAGTCCACCCACAAAAAAACCTCTTATATCTACCAAAATATACTCACCTCATAGATCAAAGAGGGAAAACACCTAATTGCTCATACCAAATCAGAAAATATACCCACAGCAACATGGAAAAGAAAATCCAAGCTATTAGCAATAAAAGAAAAAAGACACGAAAAGAAATACTGCAACTTGCCTCGAATTTGCGAGCCGACTTGCCAATTAGCACTCATCGGCAATGGAAGAAGCTAGACAAGAAAACAAGGAAAAGCTCCAACCATTAGGGTTAAGCTCGACGACAAAACTCGACGAAACACGAAAAAACTTACCGCACGTACAAAGATCTCGGCAAGAGCTCTCCAGAACTATGCTCCGGCGACGAAACCGAGCTCTCGAGCTCCCTCGACGGCCAACGAAAAGAAGAAAACCCATCTTCCAAACTCTCCCTCCCTAAACAAAGAGCTCTCCTCGAAAAAAGGAAGAAAAAGATGTATGGTTGGCTTGGGGAAGAAGAAGAAAGGACTAGCTTATTAATATAATAATATTAAGTGAAAATTGGAAATCCATTAACCCTTAAATTAATAATTTAAATTTAAATATCTCCTTCCACTAACTTACTTTCTCGATTCTTCTCAAAAATAATTCTGATTATATAATAATACTTATAATAATTCTTATTATATATATAATAATACTTAAAATAAATCAGATATGGAGATGTATTTATATATACATATAAATTATGATAATTTATGATTATATTATATATAATTAAATTAGTGTTTATATATATATTTTAGATTGTCTTATTATTTTATGTATATACATATATTGCTTTTTATATAAAATCATTTGGACTAAACACATGTATTTAAATGTTTTACTTTATCTTGGCATTTTACTTATTTTGATTAATCAAAATAATGAGACTATCTAGAAAATAAGAATTGTAGCATTATATTATAAACTATTTTATCATGTATAAACATATTGCATATATATAATATGATATATATATATAAATCTTATTATTATTTCATTCTTTTGTTTTGGTTCTCACTTTTTATTAATTATTTATACGCACCCCTAAACGGTAACACCCTCACACCGCCAATTCGAAGATAATTATATTTAAACTAATTAATAATTAGATTTGAAACTATTAGCGAAAACCCGATGCATTACATCTTCCATTCCAATCGATCAGCTGATCGACACAACAGCCGGAGATGAGCTGCTCAGCTTCATGGACGCGTACTCAGGCTACAACAAAATCAGAATGAACCCGGAAAACGAAGATCACACTGCATTCCGAACAGACAAAGGAGTTTACTGCTACAAAGTCATGCCCTTCGGCCTCAAGAACATCGGGGCAACCTACTAGAGGCTAATGAACAGAGTATTCAAAGACCTCATCGGAAGCACAATGGAAGTCTATGTGGACGACATGGTGGTAAAGAGCATTCGCCGCTGTGACCACTTAGAGGATCTGGAAGGGTGTTTTCAGCTCCTCCGCCGTTTCCAAATGCGGCTTGTTGGAGTTTGGAGACCGGGCGGTCAGACGTTCTACCCGTGCGGTTTGATGCAGTGTGAAGACCGAGCAGTTTAGTGAGGAGACTGAGTGGTCTGGCGTTCTCTCCCTGGTGGTCTGATGCTGTGTTGAGACCAGGCAGTTTGGCGATCTCCCTGGATGATCTGTTGCAGTATGGAGACCTGGCGGTCTGGCGAGGAGACCGGGCGGTCTGGCGGTCTCTCCATATGGAGACCGCCCAGTCCTGTGTGTTGTCCTGTATAGTGTTTAATCCCGCATCGATAGTTTGTTATCTCCTCTCTCTCCTCCATTCTATATAAAGGAGGTCATACCTTTATAATACATAGTTTTTTGGAAATAAAAAAATCTTATTATTTTCATATTCTTGGTCTATTTTCTGTTCGCACATGGTATCAGAGGAGGTTATCTTCTGCTTGTGATCACCCTCCCTCCTTCCCCTGTTCGCAAGGTTTGCTTCCTCTGCTCACGCGGTTCTCTTTTCGCGCGGTTTGCACGGTTTGCTTCCTCTGTTCGCGCGGTTTGCCTCCTCTGCTCGCGCAGTTCTCTGTTCGCATGGTTTCTCTTGCATCTTGTTCGCTCTCAATAGTTCATGCGACCTCTCCTATCCCCTTTGATTCGTGCGACCTTCTTTGCTCGCGCGACCTTTCTCCTTTCTCTATGGATACTTCAGATAATTCCTCTGCAGCTACCACCCCCCTGTTTTTCATCCCCCTCCCTCCACTTTGTTAGGTAAACTTGGCACCGTCTCCAAGCTTATCGGTCCCAACTACCCTGACTAGAGTGTCTCTTTCACCTTTCTTCTCCGCTCTCAGCGCAAGCGTCATCATCTTACTGATGATCCACCTCCTCGCAATTCTGCTACCTTTGATGATTGGGATGCTAGCAATGACCTTGTTCGCACCTGGCTCGTTAACAGTCTCTCAGATGAATGTTTGCATGTCATTAAACATAATGAAACAGTCAAGGCTGCTTGGCTCCACCTTGTTGCTCTCTACTCAAAGGAAACTCAAACGTCACACATATATACCCTATATGCAGACCTGTTTGCTCATCCCTCCATGCCTCCTGCCGCTGCTTACCAACAAGTTCAGGCCCTCGGGGCTAAAATTCTTCAGAATAGACTCTTCTCTGCTGATCTTGCTGAACAACACAAACACTTCCAGGAACTTCTGTGTTGGAACAAGCCAATTACTGATTTGGGCTAGGATCACTATCTGTTTATTAGGACAAAGTTGACCCCAATGTATAGTCTTAAGGGTCAAGGTTTTAGGATGATAGAACTTAGGAAAAGACAAGTTTTCCGCGTTCGACGGACTCCATACAGCGTTCGACGAATTCCATACTGCGTTCGATGAATGGAATGCTCCTGCGTTCGACGAACTTGGCAAGGTTCTGCGGTCGACGAACTCAATACTGCGTTTGACGAATTGCTCTCTGCGTTCGACGAACGGCTTACACTCTGCGTTCGACGAACGGCTCGCCTCAGTCTCAGCGGTCGACGATCTTCAATTCACAGCGGCTCAGCGGCTCAGCGGTCGACGAAATATTCAGTTCGACGAACTCATTCCGCGTTCGACGAACTCCTCTCAGCGGTCGACGATTTTATTCAATCTCAGCGGTCGACGAATTTGCTCAGTTCAGCGGTCGATGAATTTGCCAACTCATTTTGTGTTCGACGAACTCCTCTCAGCGGTCGACGAACTCAGCTCTGCGTTCGAAGAATAAGTATCAGATGTTCAGATCGACGAAAGTTCTTCTCAACTAATTCAATTCTTCCAGCCAGATTCAGTTGAGGTCGGCGAACTCAACATTGTGTTCGACGAAATTTGTTAAGATCGACGAAAATTCTCTTTAGCAGATTTATTTCAGAAGATCAGTTATATTATTCTCTTCTGTTCGACGAACTTCATTCTGTGTTCGACGAACTAAGCTCTGCGCTCGACGAAATTTGTTATTTCAGTTCAGAATTTCAGACAGATCATTTTATTCCATTTTTTGAACTCAGATCTCTCAGCAACGGCTCTATTCTTCCAGATAAGTCAAGGATTATATCCTTCCTTTTTATATTATTCCTTTCCATTCGCTTCCCTAGAAAATAGCCGTTTGGCAGAAAAGGATATCATTAATTAAAAAGGAAAAGGAATTAAAGTCTTGCTTGCGGTTCTAAGGAAATATTAAATGCAAATTATCTTATTCATTATTTTGTTGATTCGAATTTCAAATCAGAGACATATTGTAAAAGAAAAGGAAGAAGATGTACAGTATCAGATCAGATATTACAAAATAACTATACAGAAAAAAGGATAATACAGTCGACAGGAAGAAGAAAGAAACATACACAAAAAAAGCTTTTCAGTCTTCATCTTCTTCAAGAAGCAATTTCATTCACTGAGAACATCAACACCTTCTCTCAGTTTCTGCTGCAAGATCAGATCTTCAAAGAGCAACAATAACCTGAGGAACTTATTCTCTCAGATTCATCAGCTATAGGAAGATCAGTACATTCAAGAGAAAGCTCCATCCTCAAGCTGTCAAGCATTTTCAATCAGACATAGGAGCTTTAAACCATCATTACACTAGAGTCTTCTCTCAGATTGTTGACAGAGAAGAACTTCTTAACCCCTTTATTCCATCTTGTACAGGGTTCTAACTCCCTTCAAAAGTTAACCCATTGGTGACAGGGCACCTGAACAAAAACCTGTGGTTTAGTTAGAGCACCTGATCAAAAGCTCACTTGGTGTGTGGACACCTGATAAAAAACCCTTTGGTGATAGGGCACCTGATCAAAAACCTAGTGGAATCCTACCAAGTGTGGTAGAAGAGTATACGTACCCAGGTTTATTGGGGAACTACTATAAAATCCTCGTGTCCTCTGTGTTGTGATTATTTTCTGTGTTGTGCTGTGTGATTTGTTTTAATTTGTTTTATAACTCACTATGCAATACACATATAAAGTATCACTATTTTAATTCCGCTATAAAAATAAGTGAAAACTTTTTAATACTCTATTCACCCCCCCCTCTAGAGTAAACTTTATGATCTAACCTCACTTTCAATTGGTATCAGACGGTAGTTGATTCTTTACAGGCTAACACCTGAATCATAAAGATCAATTAGATCTTAAATTTATTTTAAAGTTTTCGTTTTCTAAAAACTCATGGCACAAAACAAAGAATATTCAAGCACAAGACCTCCTATGTGCAATCTAAGCAAGTTTGCACTATGAAGGCAAGGATTAGATTGTACATGAATTCTATTGATGAGGATATTTTTAATGTTATTTTGACAGGACCTCCAACACCTACAACAGCAACAAGTGCTGAAACCACAACAACAAACAATGTTGTTCCACCACCTGAATGGATAGAAGCACAGAAGAAGCAGAGAAGTGCAGATGCCAAAGCTATGAATATTTTAGCACAAACAATGTCTGATGACGTTTTCCAAAAAGTGGTGGAATGCACTTCAGCACGAGAAATCTGGATCTCACTCAACAACATGGTTGAAGGATCAGCAGATGAAAGAAAGGACAGAAGATGCCACCTTATTTCTCAATATGAGAATTTCAAAAAGGGAGAATCTGAAAGTGTAGCTGATATGTATGACAGGCTCAGCCTCATAATCAATGAGCTGAAGACCATGGACAAAGTGATCTCCATCACTGAGATCAATGATAAGATCCTTATGTGCTTCCCCAGCACATGGGACTCTAGGATCTGGCCAATCAAGGAAGCCAGAAGCCATAATGAGATCTCCACTGAGATCTTGTTAGGCAAACTCAAATCCTATGAGCAGCTTATCAAATCTAGAGAAGCTGAGCAATCCACTTCATCTCCAGCATCCAAGAAGGAGAAAAGTATAGCTTTCCAAGCTACCGAAGAAGAAGAAAAAGCTCCAGGAGAAGTGGAGTTCATGAGTCTTCTAGCCAAAAGGTTCTACAAGATGGCTAGAAAGGATTTCAGAAAGAAGGATTCCAGATCAAGGGAAAAGCCAAGGTATGACAAATCAAATCCTAAGGAAATTATTTGTTTTGGCAACAGGAAACCTGAACACATTCTGCCAGAGTGTCCAGAGAATCAGAAGAAGGAGAAGAGAAAAGAGAAAGAAGACAAGAGGCACTCCAGCAAGTCTTCCTCCCACAAGCACAAGCATAAGGGAAGAGGATTTGTAGCTGAAACTTAGAGTGAAACAGATTCAGAGTCTTCATCCAGTTCTTCTGAAGATGAAGAAGAATCAAAGGAAAAAGACCAATGCTTGATGGCCATTTATGACTCAAGCAGTGAGTCAGAATTTGCATCTTCATCCAGCTCTTCTGATGATGAAGATAATGAAGAAGAAAGAAGCTTTTGTATGATGGCTATTAATGCCTCAGTAAACAACTCAGATGAAGAAGAATCAGAATCAGAAGCTGACAATGACACTGATCAGGTAATCTCAAATTTTGATTTCAATTCAATTGAATTCAAAGATGAATTCAAAGTTCTTTGCTTAGACTTAATCAAATCTGAGAAGGAAATAATCTCTCTCAGAAATAAGTTGGCTGAAATGAACCAACTTAGTGAAGATAATGCTATTCTTAAGAAAGAATTGGCTGCCTCCAGAGAACATATTATTCTCATTGAGAATAAACTATCTGAGGCCAAGAAATTTGAAGAACACCAAATGGGAGAAGTATCAAACTGATGGACATCACAAGCACAGTAAATGCCAGATTAAGTGGCAAACTAGGCTTGGGTGCATCATTAAGTGATCCACCACTTATTAAGAAGAACATACTTTCTACACCAATAAAATTCATTTCTGCTAAAAGCAAAGAGGTTGTAGATGTAAATAAAAACATTTCAAGCAAGGCTGTTAAGAATAAAGGAATTCAGCAGAAATCGTCGAACGGAGCTCGACGAAATGAATTCACTTCGTCGAACGGAGCTCGACGAACTCTGAAGCCAGAAGCTCAGTATATTCATTATTCGAATGGCGCTCGAAGAAAGCATGTCCATTCGTCGAACGGTGATCGACGAACTCAGCCCAGTTCGTCGAACAGAAAATTTACTAAAAACCTGAAGAATTCTTATTCTAAACATACTAAAAATCCTTTCACTGAATGGATAATACCTCCAAGGAGATATCATCCACAAGGTTATAAAGGCCTGATATGTCTTTTATTTCAGAGTTTTGTGGTAATACAAAAGGACCCAAGGTAGTCTGCGTCAAGAACAACTATAATGTTTTCTGTTTTGCAGGTACACAGCTATCCAAGCAAGAATGAACAATGGTATTTGGATAGTGGTTGTTCAAAACACATGACAGGAAACAAGGCCAACATGAGCAACTACGAGGCAATGCTTGGACCCAAGGTGATATTTGGAGACTCCAACTGTGGACAAACCAAAGGATATGGGAAGATCAAAGTTGGAGCAGTTACCTTCAAGGATGTAGCTTATGTCAAGGGTCCGAAGCACAACCTCATCAGCATAAGCCAGTTATGTGATGAAGGTTATCAGGTAACTTTCAATCATTCCTTATGTCTTATTACAATAATTAAAACATTAATGTGTTATCTGGTATTAGACATGGAAATATTTACTTAGTCAATTTTGACTCTGCCAATTCTGAATTTGCTTATTCAATTCTATAAGTAGAACAAATGAATTATGACATAAAAGGCTTGGACATATTAACCTTAGAACTATCTCTAAGCTTTCTAAGGACAATCTTGTTAGAGGACTGCCTTCTGGTTTGTACAAGAAGGAAGGACTCTGCAGGGCTTGTCAATTAGGTAAGCAGACTAGAAGTAGTTTTAAATCTTTATCCAAGAGTGATTCACCTAGGATTTTGTATTTACTGCATTTGGACCTTTTTGGACCTACTGTTATACAAAGTCTAGGAGGGAAACATTACTCTCTAGTGATTGTAGATGACTTCTAAGATTCACTTGGGTGTTTTTTCTTAGGAACAAGTCTTACACCTTTAGTGTTCTGACAGACTTTCTCAGGTCCATCAAGATTGAGTACTCTACTCTAGTTGCATTGATCAGAAGTGATCATGGCACTGAGTTTGAATCTCTTCTGATAAGAGAATTATGTGGAAAAGAAGGGATCAGGCAAAGTTTCTCTGCTCCTAGAACTCCTCAACAAAATGGGGTAGCTGAAAGGAAAAATAGAATCCTTATTGAATCAGTAATTACATTGCTTGTTGATGCTCACTTGCCACTCTCTTTTTGGGCAGAGGCAGTGAACACAGCTAATTATGTGTTGAACAGAAGCCTGATACATAAACTTAAGGGTAAAACTCCCTATGAATTACTTAAGAATAAAAAGCCTAAGGTTAATTATTTTAAGATATTTGGGTGTAAATGTTATGTGCATAACAATGACAAGAAGTATCTAAGGAAGTTTGAAGAAAAAGCTGCTGAAGGCATATTCTTTGGATATTCTCTTTCTAGTAAAGCATATAGAGTTTACAACAAATCTACTCTTAAGATAAAAAAGTCCATGCATGTATCTTTTGATGAGACTAACATGTTAATTGAGGAGAGGAACACCACCTATACCAAAGATACTTTGCAGGTACCAGCTCTATGTGAAGAGCTAAATGGATTAGATCTATAGAAAGAAGATTCTACACTTCGATCAACTCAAAATCTTGAGGACAGTGAAGAAGAAGATCATCCAGATCTTGCTGACAAATCAAATCAAATGACAGCTGAACAAATTCCCCAAGTGGATATCATTGCTAAACCAACTCCAAATGTTGACCACATCACAGTTAGAGATCATCTAATATCTCAAGTGATTGGAGATATTTGAGCAGGTGTTCAAACAAGGCATCAACTACACCAAAATCAGATGCACACTTGTTTCCTATCCCAGATAGAACCTCAATCCATAAAAGATGCAGAATAAGATCCAAATTGGATTCTTGCAATGCAAGAGGAGCCCAATCAATTTGAAAGGAACAAGGTATGAGATTTGGTTCCAAGACCAAAAGGCCATCCAGTTATTGGCACCAAGTGGGTCTTCAGGAACAAGCTTGATGATCAAGGCAACATAGTCAGAAATAAAGCAAGATTGGTAGCCCAAGGATACTCACAGGAAGAAGGAATTGACTATGATCAGACCTTTGCTCCTGTTGCAAGACTTGAAGCTATCAAGATTTTTCTAGCCTTTGCTGCATTAAAGAAATTCAAGGTATATCAAATGGATGTGAAGAGCACATTTCTTAATGGAGACATCAAAGAAGAAGTCTATGTGGAACAACCACCAGGTTTCATCTCTCCAACTCACTCCTCCTATGTATTTAAGCTTAATAAAGCTCTCTATGGTCTCAAGCAAGCTCCCAGAGCATGGTATGAGTCCTTAGCTAATTTTCTCTTAGGGACAATTTCTGTAGAGGCATAGTGGATAAAACCTTATTTTTCAGGATACATAAAAATCAAACTTTACTAGTTCAAATATATGTAGATGATATTATTTTTGGCTCTACTGATTCAAATTTATGCAAAAGGTTCTCTAACCTAATGCAATCAAAATTTGAAATGAGTAGTATGGGTGAATTATCATACTTCCTTGGTCTTCAAGTGAAGCAAACTCCAAATGGCATATTCATATCACAATCCAAGTATGCTAAGGAATTAGTGAAAAAGTTTGGTATGTCTGATGCTTCCACCATGAAAACACCCATGCCCTCAAATGCTGTTGTTGACACTGATGAATCAGGGAAACCTGTTGATCAGAAAGTATATAGAGCAATTGTTGTCTCATTACTTTATTTAACACCAAGTAGGCCTGATATAATGTTTGCTACCTGTATTTGTGCTAGGTTCCAAGTTAACCCCAAAGAATCTCACCTAATTTTATTAAAAAGAATTTTGAGATATATAAATGGTTGTCCTAATCTAGGACTTTGGTATCCAACAACATCAGAATTTGAATTAACTGGATTCTCAGATTCTGATTATGCTGGATGCAGAGTAGACAGGAAAAGCACATCAGGAACTTGCCAATTTCTTGGTGATAGGCTTGTGTCTTGGTTTTGTAAGAAATAAACATCTGTGTCTACTTCAACAACTGAAGCTAAATACATAGCTGCAGGCAGTTGCTGCTCATAGATATTGTGGATACAAAATCAGCTCCTAGACTATGATGTCAATCTAAATAATTCAATTATATTTTGTGACAATACTAGTGCAATATCTATAGCACAAAATCTAGTTCTCCATAATAGGACTAAACACATAGAAATTAGGCACCACTTTATCAGAGATAATGTGGATAAAAATAAAATTTGCCTACAATTTATTCCTACCGACTTACAAAGAGCTGATATTTTCACGAAGCCATTGGATGAAAAGAAACATATTTTCTTTATAAATCAGCTAGGAATGATAGATGGAGATTCAATCTGCTAAAAATTAAGTTTTCTACTTATCCCATCTCTTCATCGAACTGAGATCGACGAAATCTAGTTTTTCGTCGAACGGAGATCGACGAAGTCATCAAGTTCGTCTAACCGAGATCGACGAAAATCTACTTTTCTTCGAACCCAGTTTTGATGAAGCTTTTTGTTTCTGATCTGTCATTATAATCAAATCTTTTACTTTATTTTAACTGAATGCCTACATAAACTGTTTCTCTTCCAGTTCCTTTGCACTTGATCTCTATTTTAATTTGTAGGAACACTAGCAATATAAAGATTGTATCCTTCCATACCTCCTCAAAAGTCCCTTCTTCTAGGGGCCTAGCTCCAGGTCTTCCTGAAACTAGGCAGGGGGAGATGTATTGAAGAAGCTCCTTTTTGTTCGGGGGAGATACTTTCCTTTTTGGCATGGGGAGTTGTTTTTTGAAGATGCTCAAGCTTCAAGAGGAAATGTTGATGAAGAAGCATGTTTTCAGTTCTATGAAGAAGCTCCATATGATGCAGTTTTTGCTCAGGGGGAGATGTTCTATGAAGTAGGCAAGGGGAGAAAGCTGAAGAAGCTCCAGTCTCAGGGGGAGATGCTCTCAGGCTAACATGTTGTATGAAAGAGGGAAATGATGCATGAAGAAGCTACATATGTTGCAATTTCAGATGCAGTGTTTGCTCTAGCTTAATGCAGATTCAGATACAGCTTTTGATATAGAAGAAGCAACAAATACAGATTCAGATTATGACAGATTTAGGGGAAGATGTTATGACAGATTCAAATTCTGATTGGTAGCAAAGCAGATTAAGAAATAATTTTTATTAGAGCAGATATCAAATTCAGATTATAAAGTTACAGTTCAGATCAGATAAAGCATTTCAGATAATCAAATTCAAAAAGCTGAAGGCAATATCAAAATTCAGAAAGTCAGAAAGCAAGAACTCAGAGAAAGACAATGTCAGAATTCAGAGAAAGTCAAAGGTTCTATTTATTTGTTTTTATTAGTTTTATTTTCAATGTAAATTTTAAAACTCAGAGTATCATATTTTATATCCGATGAAATATTTAAAATCTATCAGATATACATGCTCTGTTGTTTTGTTATTTGTTTTATTATTCAAATTTTGTCAAATAGTGTCCTAACCCAAATAGGGGGAGATTGTTGGAACAACCCGATTACTGATTTGGGCTAGGATCACTATCTATTTATTAGGACAAAGTTGACCCCAATGTATAGTCTTAAGGGTCAAGGTTTTAGGCTGATAGAACTTAGGAAAAGACAAGTTTTCTGCGTTCGACAAACTCTATACTGCGTTCGACGAACTCCATACTGCGTTTGATGAACGACATGCTCCTGTGTTCGACGAACTTGGCAAGGTTCTGCGGTCGACGAACTCAATACTGCGTTCGACGAATTGCTCTCTGCGTTCGACGAACAGCTTACACTCTGCGTTCGACGAACTGCTCGCCTCAGTCTCAGCGGTCGACGATCTTCAATTCACAGCGGCTCAGCGGCTCAGCGGTCGACGAAATATTCTGTTCGACGAACTCATTCTGCGTTCAACAAACTCCTCTCAGCGGTCGATGATTTTTTTCAGTCTCAGCGGTCGACGAATTTGCTCAGTTCAGCGGTCGATGAATTTGCCAACTCATTATGCGTTCGACGAACTCCTCTCAACGTTCAACGAAATCAGCTCTGCGTTCAAAGAATAAGTATTAGATGTTCAGATCGACGAAAGTTCTTCTCAACTAATTCAATTCTTCCAGCTAGATTCAGTTGAGGTCGACGAACTCAACATTGTGTTCGACGAAATTTGTTGAGATCGACGAAAATTCTCTTCAGCAGATTTATTTCAGAAGATCAGTTATAATATTCTCTTCTGTTCGACGAACTTCATTCTGCGTTCGACGAACTCAGCTCTGCGCTTGACAAAATTTGATATTTTAGTTCAGAATTTCAGACAGATCATTTTATTCCATTCTCTGAACTCAGATCTTTCAGCAACGACTTTATTCTTCTAGATAAGTCAAGGATTATATCCTTCCTTTTTATATTATTCCTTTCCATTCTCTTCCCGAGAAAATAGCCGTTTGGCGGAAAGGGATATCATTAATTAAAAAAGAAAAGGAATTAAAGTCTTGCTGCAGTTCCAAGGAAATATTAAATGCAGATTATCTTATTCCTTATTTTGTTGATTCGAATTTCAAATCAGAGACATATTGTAAAAGAAAAGGAAGAAGATATACAGTATCAGATAAGATATTACAAAATAACTATACAGAAAAAAAAGAAGGATAATACATTCGACAGGAAGAAGAAAGAAACATACACAAAAAGCTTTTCAGTCTTCATCTTCTTCAAGCATCAATTTCATTCACTGAGAACACCAACACCTTCTCTCAGTTTCTGCTGCAAGATCATATCTTCAAAGAGCAACAATAACCTGAGAAACTTATTCTCTCAGATTCATCAACTATAGGAAGATCAGTACATTCAAGAGAAAGCTCCATCCTCAAGCTGTCAAGCATTTTCAATCAGACAAAGGAGCTTTACACCATCATTCCACTAGAGTCTTCTCTCAGATTGTTGACAGAGAAGAACTTCTTAACCCCTTTATTCCATCTTGTACAGGGTTCTAACTCCCTTCAAAAGTTAACCCATTGGTGATAGGGCACCTGAACAAAAACCTGTGGTTTGGTTAGAGCACCTGATCAAAAGCTCACTTGGTGTGTGGACACCTGATCAAAAACCCCTTGCTGATAGGGCACCTGATAAAAAACCTAGTGGAATCTTATCAAGTGTGGTAGAAGAGTAGACGTACGCAGGTTTATTGGGGAACTACTATAAAATCCTTATGTCCTATGTGTTATGATTATTTTCTGTGCTGTGCTGTGTGATTTATTTTAATTTGTTTTATAACTCACTCTGCAATACACATATAAAGTATCACTATTTTAATTCCGCTATTGATGCGTGTTCGGCAAGTGCACCAGTCGCTGTCAAGTAATAATTATGGGAATTGTTTCCCCGAATGTCGATCTCTTGAGGAATGCAGGATATGGTGAATGAATTACGTTATGAGTCAATTGTTACACGAGCGAAGAAAGTAAGAGCAAAGGGCGTTGTGATTGGTGTCCTAAGATATTGCAGAAATAAGAGAAATGCGGGTCGAAAGCACCGCTTCGCAAAGTGGGTGTGAGTGCAGCGGCCGCGATGCCGCGCTTTGGTAAGCGGGAGAAATGACCACAGAGCAGGGTTTTGCGAGGGTCGTATTCACCTCTTCGCCAACATCACCACTAGCAATTGCTAGATGGCTTCACACGCAAGCAACTCAGAATATCACAACGAAAAGCAAAGTGATTCTCACAACCATAGCATCATTGCACATGAACATCAAACAAAGGATCTATAACATTAATCTAACAAGAGTTCATTACAACAACACTAAAAGAAGCACACGCTCAAGGTTTAGAAAGGACCCAACAAAAGATGTCACCGTATCCTGGGTTCTCGGCCGGAATGAGAGGTTGTCGGGCTCTCTCCGGGCTCGGCCCTCAGATGGTGTGAGGACTCGAAGGAGGTTGTCACTTCTCCAGCGATCTACAACACTTCTATGGTCTCCAAGATGAAGAATGCTTGAACTCGTGGTGGAGAAAGCTTGCAAACGTTCCCAGATGGAAGTATGGTGGAGGAGATCACCGGATGTGGTCTCCTATGGTGGAAAAGGTGAAAATGGCTGGCTTTTCTGGCTTTTCCCACGAGGGGAATCGTCCTCCCCGACTGCAGCTGAATCCCTGCCTTAAATACTAAACAGTCAGATTTTTGGTCACGCACGGGCGAACGCACGCCCGTGCGATGCCCGTGCTTATTTACGATAAAAATAGACACGAGGAAGAAGCAGTCGTGCCCGTGCGTTTTACTCACGCACGAGCAAATCCGCCCGTGCGTAAAAACGTACGGACAAACTCAGAATGGCTAAAATCAAAGCTAAACAGGGTGATTGTGCGATTCCTTTGCGCACAGGCGAATCCGCCTGTGCGAACGCACGATCAAATTCAGATCACCAGTTTTCTCCCCAGATGAAAGCGCACGACCGCAGCCGTTCGTGCGTCAAGAAAACGCACGACCGTGCGATATACACATTCATGAATTTTGGGCAAAAATGAGATGATCCAACCACCTGCAAGCACATCAATCCAGCTGGGAATACACCTCCAGCACCAATCAAACAGAAAAAGGAATGGGGAGCACCATGTGCTTACCCCCAATAACATGGAGCGCAAACGCACACCAAAACGGGCCTAAGAGTGCACTTAGCATGGAATAACGAATATGAATAAAAACATCCCTAAAGTGTAGTGCGTAGACTAGATAATCGGCCCAGATGAGCCCATAAATGTGTATATAAATGGGACTCATCACACCCCCAGACTTAACCATTTGCACGTCTCGGGCAAACTACTCAGCTCGCCCGTCTGAACAATTGGGTGTTAGAGTGAGTTTGAGCGGTAGAGACCCATGCGAAGTCGCATGCTCACGTGCGTAGAAATACGTTAGAATAGAATTTAACTCAAGATTATATTTAACTATTTCTAAAATAGTAATTCAAAATCTAGTTTACTCGGATGGTGAATCCCGGTGAATCTTTCGGTCGCGCACAAGGGAAAATAGCGTGACTAATGAGTAGAGTATTACTCGAATCAAAGCTCGGGACAATCTCCTAAGAAATCCATCAAAGTCGGTTTCCATAGGCTTGCACGTTCGCACTCTCTCTACTGCATGAGATGACTCATATCCAAAATCAATAGGACTTATAGGTTAGGACTTGGCTTAGGTTGAGTTCAGGTTAGATAAGTAGAAGAACGATGGGCATCGCATGCAACATAGCCTGAATACTAAAGAGTGTAAAATCACCAAAACAACAAGTTAAAGAACTACACAACACCCCAGACTACAACTGGACACTAGGTGTGTGCTAAGCCGATCATACATTGTTTTTGTCGAGAGAATATATTTGAAAGTTCTTTTTGCACAGATTTTTTTCTTTTCTCTTCTCGACAGTATATCTTTTGTAGGCACAATATAAACTTCTCCTTTAGCTTTTTTCAACACTACCATACAACTCAGAGATAACAACAAACGAAAGATATATATTTCTTTCAACTCATTTGTTGGTGCGAAAATAGGTTTGGCTGTATGGCTTTGGTGACATTTAAGTGGAGCTAAACAAGGAGGAAAGGTCGGCTCAAGTGGGCTTGCAAAGGTAATTACATTGGTTAGGATTTCAAAAGCATAAACGGATCAAGAGATGGCCTATATCACGCTTTTATAATGAGCTATTCAACGCAATCGTTTCAAGAGTCGCCTAGTGCAAGTTCTAGCCACCGAAAAAGGTTATTCGTCCTTCCGATCCTAGTAATATGCTACTACTAATCTTGCTACACTCGACCATATGCTACCGCTGGATTCCCCGCTAGAGTAAAATAAATTGCAGCTACTATAATAGAAATAATTAAAGTATAACATTGAATTTTATTCTACTCTAATTTAATTTCTAGGCGTGACGGGAGCACTCGACTAGAGCACTACTCGAGTCGACATTTTTCTCCACCCTTCACTCCTACACTAACGATCCAATTCTTACGAGCGGGGAACCTCGCAGCAATACCCAATAAGCACGTGTGATCAAGTACGCATGAACTAGGTGCAAGTGTATGCAATGTGTGCAACAAAATTAAAAATCCTAACTCAGCACATTCTAACATGCTATGCAAAGTGCGTGCACGTGCATAACCGATCTCTCCCCCAGACTTGATCAACACCAAATAAAATAGAGAATTCATGAATAAAGATAAAAGGGGCAGAGTGGACCTATGCTCATGAATGAGCATGCCAGAAGTGCAGTGTTTGCTACTTGAGTTTAGCTTCAAAGTGTCTGCCAAAGATGTCGCCATACCTGCAGAATGACATCTCCACACACGTTGAAACAAAAGCAAAACTGCCGGCAGGAATATTCATCAAGAAAAGAGTTATGCGGCATTGACACACAAAACAACAATGATAGAAAGATATATCATAAAAACAAAAGATGTCCTGAACCACACCCTAGGGACGATGCCCTAGCAGAATAATGTCAGAATAAAGTACACCTCAAGATAATTTAAAACAAATAGAACTAACTAAAAGAAAACGCAACACCATGGAGGACGCAACAGAACGATCACTGAGGAGATGACGAAGGAGACTGCGAAGGATGGGGAGGAGTACACATCCGCCTAGATCGCGATGTTGAAGCCCGGGCAGGAACAACAGGAGGCTCGACTCCTAAATGACGCCAATCCGCGAAGAAAGCTCGTACTGCATGGCCATAGCATCCTCCAAGCGTACAAACCTGTCATAAAAGTCAGTAAACTTTTGCTCAATGCTTTGCCGCGGTGCGCTCCATTGAGCAGCAGGATAAGCGGAATGGGGGACATCAGGGGGCTGCCTACTCGTCCCAGTCGAGGTGCTAGGCTCGGCAGCATCGGAATGAGCAGCCCTCTCCACACGCCCTGACCCGACCTCACAGACTTGGTACCCCCAATTGTCACCAATCCGCACCTTCTGGATCAGCTTGAAAGCTACCATCATGGCCAATGAGATGTGATAACCCCTGGAGATAACTGTCATGGGCGGAAGAGAATCTCAGATGCCAAGCCCTTTTGCAATCCGAGTGATAAAATGTGAGCCTCCAATCGCCTTCAGGGGGAGGTACGTGGCTTGACGAAGAAGATACTGGGCGAGCACTTGCCCGAGATGGAGAGGCACGCCCTGGTGCATGCTGCAGAAGTAGAGGAGATCTTGCCAACCCGCTGCATTCTGGCTCATGGCGCGGGCGTTGATGTTGTGCCTGATCAAATGCTGGACATAACGGAGCGCGGGGGAGAAAATGTGGGTGGACTTGGCAGCGCGACCCTCATACTACTGATCCCGTCCCGTAATGGACTGCTAGAATTCGCTGGGGGATACCCCCTCCGGGAACTCATCCGGACGGGTGATAATGTCCGTCTGAAGAAGTTCATCATGGGTGTAAATCCCAGCGCAAACTGCCAGTTGGCCAAAACTCATGGTATGGGTGCGGCCCTTCATACGGAACGAAACCGAAGTGGGCTCTCCGGTTTCCTCATCGACAAGGTAAAGGATGCGGAAGGTGGAAAGGAACTCAAGCGTGAGTTCACGGTGGCCCGACTCCGTGATGGAGAAGAGGTTTCCCCATGATCCCACATTGAGTAGCCTTTCCACCGCCACATCCAACTGGACGGCCCGGAGATCCGGGACAAAGACAAAGCGATGATCTAGGAAAGATTTGTGCCGCAGCAAATTATACCTCTCCAAGAACTCCGGTCTCCCGAATTGCAGCATCACCTCAACACCCGGTTCGTCCGATCTTGAGGAAGAGGCTCCTCCGCGGAGAAACGAGCTCACAGCCTTCTTGACACCCATGGAGCTTCACTCAAGAGCTACAGAAGGGAAACAAAGAGGAGTGGAAGAGAAAACGAAAGAGAAGATGGAGAGGGGAGGACAAATCGCGCAAGGGGGAGAGGTTTTTGCAAATCGCACGACATAAGGGTTTAGGGCCTGCGTGCGATTCCATCGGGGAAGAAGCTTTTTTATAAAAAAAAATCGCACGATCATGCGATATGGTCACGCACGAGCATTCCAATCGTGCGATTGCAAAAATCTGCCCCAAATGTCCCGATTTTTCGTGATTTGAACAAAATGGGAGGAACAAGGTGCGCGCTCCAAAATGAACGAGAAGAACAGAGAAAATTCTCACAAACAAAAGATAAAAGCTCGCGAATTCCAAATAACAAAGACAGCTAATTAAGATGATAAAGTTAAATTAACTACTCCTACGCCTAGATAACCACTGGATTTCTGTCATCCCATCACGACTTATTTGACACTAATCACAGCTCTAGCTAATTGGACTATGAAAAGAGAAGTGAACAGGTAACTGGTTAATTATTCATGTCGGTAGCGGGTACCGATACGGCGAAAGAACAGTTACCCCCATACCTGAGTAGATATGCTTGCACTGAACATTGTCCAGGGGTAAGAAGTGTGAAGAAGACGTCTCAATGTCAGTCTTCATGTGCAACTGATATATTCTATCGTCGGTTTGCATAGCGGGACCAGCAACTTCCTGAATCAGATCCAATGCGGATGCCTGCGATGAATCAAACACGAGCGCGAGATAAAGAAACAAATCAGAAGAATGACTAAAAGAAATCTCATCTGAGGGGATGATCCCGGCTTCATCCCCCATAGGGTGCGGCCATGACAAACTGATGATATCATCGAAGATTTCACTAGACTCAACATCACACGCAATGGCCTCCTCTATAACTTGGACTTCCTCACACTGGACCGAAATGGTTGTTTCAGCACAATCGAGACTGTCCTCCTCCATGAGAGTGGGCACGACACTGCGCAGGTCTGCAACATCCTGCAAATTGACCTCAATGATGACATCAGAAATAGATGTAGTTTCGTGTGTAGTGGGAGAAGACGTGCTTCATAAGAGTTCGGGCTCACTCTCCACACAAGGGCACAAATCCACGCAAAGTGGTACATGAACCGAAGAGTTATGGGGGTCGCATTAGAAACAGAGTCATGAGGAACACTGATGCACGTGTCGATTCCAGAGACTTCAAGAAGTGAAAGTGGAAGGGACACGTAACCAGAGGAAGGAGCTGTGTTTGCAGAATTCGAGGATGGGATGATCCGGATATCCGGCTCATCGTCATCCGCCAATTGGCGAAGATAATCCGCACAGTCCTTCAAGGCATGCTCTCTACTTTTGCAAAATAAACACGGATTTACCGACTTTGCCGGCACCAAAGGCGCGTCAACCGCGTAAAAGTGCGACAACGGAGGCGCAGTAGAGGAGCCAAAAGATTTATGGGCTCCGTACGGTTTCTGAACAACACCATACTCTTTGGGACACCTATCACTAGCGTGGGATGTGTCCCCACACCAACGACATCGGATATTCAAATGTGCCCACATGATACAGAAGAAGAAAATAGCATGCTAAAGAATAAATTAAAAAGGAATAAGAGACTCAATCGCAAGTAATCGATTCACAACCAAAATCTCATCACGCATGCATTCCCCGGCAACGTCGCCAAAAACTTGATGCGTGTTCGGCAAGTGCACCGGCGCTGTCAAGTAATAATTATGAGAATAGTTTACCCGAATGTCGATCTCTTGAGGAATGCAGGATATGGTGAACGAATTGCGTTGTGAGTCAATTGTTACACGAGCGAAGAAAGTAAGAACAAAGGGCGTTGTGATTGGTGTCCTAAGCTATTGCAGAAATAAGAGAAATGTGGGTCGAAAGCACCGCTTCGCAGAGTGCGGGTGAGTGCAGCGGCCGCGATGCCGCGCTTCGGCAAGCGGGAGAAATGACCACAGAGCGGGGTTTTGCGAGGGTCGTATTCACCTCTTCGCCAACATCACCACTAGCAATTGTTAGATGGCTTCACACGCAAGCAACTCAGAATATCACAACGAAAAGCAAAGCGATTCTCACAACCATAGCATCATTGAACATGAACATCAAACAAAGGATCTATAACATTAATCTAACAAGAATTCATTACAACAACACTAAAAGAAGCACAAGCTAAAGGTTTAAAAAGGAACCAACAGAAGATGTCACCGTATCCTGGGTTCTCGGCCGGAATGAGAGGTTGTCGGGCTCTCTCCAGGCTTGGCCCTCAGATGGTGTGCGGACTCGAAGGAGGTTGTCACTTCTCCAGCGATCTACAACACTTCTATCGTCTCCAAGATGAAGAATGCTTGAACTCGTGGTGGAGAAAGCTTTCAAACGATCCAGGATGGAAGTATGGTGGAGGAGATCACCGGATGTGGTCTCCTATGGTGGAAAAGGTGAAAATGGTGGGCTTTTCTGGCTTTTCCAACGAGGGAATCGTCCTCCCCGCCTGCAGCTGAATCCCTGCCTTAAATGCTAAACAATCAAATTTTTGGTCACGCACGGGCGAACGCACGACCGTGCGCTGCCCGTGCGTTATTTACGATAAAAATAGACTTGAGGAAGAAGCAGCCGCGCCCGTGCATTTTACTCACGCACGGGCAAATCCGCCAGTGCGTAAAAATGCACAGACAAACTCAGAATGGCTAAAATCAAGGCTAAACAGGGTGATCGTGCGATTCCTTCGCGCACGGGCGAATCCGTCTGTGCGTAAAACGCACGATCAAATTCAGATCACCGGTTTTCTCCCCAGATGAAAGCGCACGACCGCAGCCGTCCATGCGTCAAGAAAATGCACGACCGTGCGATATACACATTCATGAATTCTGGGCAAAGAGGAAATGATCCAACCACCTGCAAGCACATCAATCCAGCTGGGAATACACCTCCAGCACCAATCAAACAAAGAAAAAGGAATGAGGAGCACCATGTGCTTACCCCCAATAATATGGAGCGCGAATGCACACCAAAACGGGCCTAAGAGTGCACTTAGCATGGAATAACGAATATGAATAAAAACATCCCTGAAGTTTAGTGCGTAGACTAGATAATCGGCCCAGATGAGCCCATAAATGTGTATATAAATGGGACTCATCAGCTATAAAAATAAGTGAAATTTTTTTAATACTCTATTCACCCCCCCTCTAGAGTAAACATTAAGATCTAACCTCACTTTCATTCTGGTTGTGTGTTATCTTCTGCGCCCACCAGATTCCTATGACATGATCCGTCAACAAATGCTTGGGGAGGCTGACTCTCCAACTCTGGATGCCACCGTTTACCACATTGCCGCTGTTACCACTCTTCTTCAACGACCTCTTTTGGTCTCACCTCCGCTGCCGGATAACTATACTCATCAAGCTCAGAGGGGTAGCACTGGAGGTCAGAACCACCATCCGGAAGGACGTGGGGCTTCCTGGTACCTTTGCTCCCACTATGGGAAGACTGGCCACTCCGTAGCTCGGTGCTGACTCAAGAATCCTCATCTACACCCCACTGGTGACTCTCCCGCCTCTACTTCCAAGTAATCAGCCTCAGCTGTCACCTCCTCAGGTAGCGCCCATGTAGTCACTCAAGGTAAATGGATAATTGATTCTAGTGCTACGAATCATATGATCGGTTGCCCCCGGTGTTCATTCCAGATGGCTCCCCATCTCCAGTTAATGGGACTGGTATGGTCCAGTTCACACTGTCTCTTCGTCTGGAAGTCATTCTATGTGTGCCCAAGTTCCCGTGCAATTTATTATATGTTACCTATCTATGCAAGCAACTGCAGTGCTCTGTCACTTTCACCCCTAACTCTTGCTCTTTTCAGGATCCTTGCACCAAGCGGGCGATTGCTACTGGGACTGAGAGTGGCAGGCTTTACTTCTTGGACAATGTTTCGGCTCTATCTACCTTTTCTTCTACCGATCTTCTGCGATGGAATCTTCATCTTGGTCATCCTCCTCCAAGGATTATTCATCAGCTTCTACCCCAACTACCTAAGCAAGGTCCTCCCCTCAACTGTGAAGCATGTCAACTTGGCAAGCATCATCGCTCCTCCTTCCCCGCAAAGCAAGGACGTGGATCTTCTAGTCCCTTTGAACTAATTCACTCTAATATCTGGGGTCCTTCCCCCACCCCCACTGTTGGAAGGGGTAGCTCATATTTTGTAACTTTCATTGATGATTTCTCTAGAAGTACCTAGGTGTATCTCTTAAAAGGTCGCTCTGAATTTATGTCTGTATGGACATCTTTTTATGATATGATAAAAACACAATTTGATGCGTGTATCAAAATTCTTCATTCTGATAATGCAAAAGAATATCTTAGTACTGATTTTACTAATTTTTGCATGTGCACTGGTATTTTACATCAAACAAGTTGTGTCTATACTTCTCAGCAAAATGGCGTGGCTGAACACAAGAATCGTCACCTCTTTGATGTCGCTCACACTCTCCTCACTCAAATGTATGTTCCTCGATCCTATTGGGGATATGCCATCCTAGTTTCTTGTCATCTCATCAACCGTCTCCCCTCTATAGTTCTTCATGGTAAAACAACATTTTCTGTCCTTTATCCAGAAAAGGATGCCTTTCCCCTACCTCCCCGTGTTTTTGGGTGTACGACCTTTGTTTACTCTTCGTCCGCCACTCGCGACAAGCTCTCTCCACGTGCTACCAAGTGTGTCTTTCAAGGCTACTCTACCACTCAAAAGGGTTATTGTTATTTTGACCCTATTTCTCGCAAACAATTGGTCTCTGTAGATGTTACGTTCTTCGAAGAGACGTCTTATTTCACCAAAGATTCTTCCGTCCCTCTGTCTAATATTCCTTCTTCCTCTCCCATTCTCCCAGTACCGGCTACTCCACACAAGAATACCACATCTCCTCCACCTCCTTCCTTATCCCCATCTCCGCCTCCTAACTCTCTTAATCCCCCCCACGCCCGCCTCTCTCTGTTCTCGGACCAGCACTCTCTGCCACTGATGCACCAGATGATGATAGACAAGACGACCATGATCTTCCTATAGCTCTTCGCAAAGGGGTTCGCACATGTACCCAACATCCGATTAATGATGTTGTTTCCTATGCTTGTCTTACTTCTTCTTGCCGGAACTTTGCTTTGGCTATATCTGTCACTGTTACTCCCCATTCTTACCAAGATGCTCTTACTATTCCTCACTGGAAGGCTTCCATGGATGAGGAAATGAACACTCTCACGGAAAGGGGTACTTGGACCCTTTTTCCAATTCCTCTAGACACCGATGTTGTTGGTTGTCGCTGGGTCTTCGTTGTTAAGTTTCATCCTGATGGTACTGTGGATTGTTATAAGGCACGTCTGGTTGCTAAAGGCTTCACTCAGACATATGCCATCGATTTTTTCGACACTTTCTCTCCCGTCGCTCGCATCAGCACTATTCGGGTTCTCTTCTCCGTTGCCATCAACAAAGATTGGCCAATATCTCAACTAGATGTCAAAAATGCTTTCTTATATGGCGATCTTCAAGAGGATGTCTATATGGAGCAACCTCCTGGGTATGTTGCTCAGGGGGAGACACATGTATGCAAGTTGCGAAAAGCCATCTATGGTATTAAACAAAGCCCTTGAGCATGGTTTGATAAATTCAGTGGCATTGTAGCTATCATTAGATTTACAAGAAACTATGCAGATCACTCTCTCTTCATTTGCAAAACCCCTCAGGGACTGGTGGTTCTTGCAGTATATGTTGATGGCATTCTCCTCACTGGTGATGATCAAGCTGGAATAGCATTAACAAAGAAACATCTCCGTCAACACTTTGTCACCAAAGATATGGGTCCTCCAAAGTACTTTCTAGGGATCGAGATTTCATGAAAACAAAACTCAATGGTTCTCTCACAACGCAAGTATGCTCTTGATCTCTTGCAGGAGATATGCCTGACTGGGGATAAACCTGCTCGATGACCCATGGCTTCCGATGATGATCAAACGTGGCAAGATGATTTGCCACCTTTGTCAGATGTTACAAGATACAGACGTCTAGTAGGCAAACTCAATTATCTTACGGTAACAAGACCAGACATCTCATATATTGTCGGAAAGGTGAGTCAGTTCATGCAAGCTCCAAGAAAATGCCATCTACAATCTGCTCTGAGGATATTAGAGTATGTTAAAGGGGCTCCAGGAAAGGGACTTCTCTTTCAGAAAAATAATCGTCTCAAGATTAAAGCCTACTCGGATTCTAGCTATGCCGTCGAAAAGAAGATCGCAAGTCTACTTCGGGATTCTGCATCTTTGTAGGGGGAAATTTAGTGAGCTCGAAGAGCAAGAAACAATTAGTTGTCTCCAGGTCAAGTGCAGAAGCTGAGTGTTGGGAATCTTGCCCACATGATTCCTGATTTGAAGAAGTCACCAAGTCAAGAAAACTTCACTTTGTATTTGATCACTTCTCTAGCTTGAAAATCTAAGGAAGTTCGTCGAACGAAGAATGAAGTTCGTCGAACGCAGAAGGAAGATCGTCGAATGTAGAAGGAAGATCGTCGAACGCAGAATGGAGATCGTCGACCGCTGAGATTTGGTGTGTTCGTCGAAACGCTGAGACTGGGCGAGTTAGTCGAACGCTGAGACTCGGCAAGATCGTCGAACGCTGAGACTCGGCAAGATCGTCAAACACAGAAGGCTGTTCATCGAACACAGAAGAAATATCGTTGAACACTGAGACTCGGCAAGATCGTCGAATGTTGAGACTCGACAAGATCGTCGAACACTAAGACTTGGCGAGTTCGTCAAACGAAGATTGCGGTTCGTTGAACGCAGAGAAGATGCAACATCGTCAACATCGACAAAGAAGCCTTGTCGCTGAAAATGCTGAGTATGACTGATGGCGTAGGACATCGTCGTAAAGAAGGCAGGTCATCGAGAAGACTGAAGAAGGACATCTGAAGACAAGCAGTTGTTAAAGTATGATCTGTCGACATGTTATCACTCATGTTGTCGAGAGAACAACGAGATTACGACGACAGTTTGCAAGAAAGAAGATCACGACGACACAGTCAGAGATAACATATCGTCGTATATGCAGAAGCACCAGAATGTCTCGTATCATCAAGATACCTGCATCAGTGTTAGATGCAAGAAGAATTGAAAGTATACCTAATTTCAAGGCATCGACAAAGTCCTGTCGTCGAGATATCATCCATGTCGTCGTAACATTGGAAATATCATCGAGATAGATTCAAAAGTTGTGGACGCGCTGTCAGCATTTAATGCCACCGCCTGATTGTCCAATCAGCGCGTGCTCTTAAGCAAAGGAGCGTCTGACACTTAAGGAACTTTTTCTGAAGACCGTTGGGAGCCTCGCAGTCTTATAAAATAGATAAGAGGTTGCCCTAATGCGAGAAGAAAATCGATCAATCAGAAAGAACTTGCGCATACAGAAAATAGAACAAAAAAAGCGGCGCAAATAAGAAAGTGAAAAAGAAGAAGCAGTCATCTCCATTGACTGATAAGAAGCCAATCCTCATCAGGCTAAGAAAAGATTGAAGAAGAACTGTGCCCTCAAGATTTGATTCAGAAGCATCTTCTTCAACCTTAAGAAGCAGATCTTCAACAGGCTAAAGTTGTCAATCTTCATCCGGCAGAAGTAACTGTCTTTTATCACTGTATTTTTTGTAAGGATTGCGGGACTATTTGTCTAGCTTGAGGGCTGAAGAGTTGTGAGGCTTAAGGGCCAGGGAAGTGGACTTGTGGGTCCGATACCGTCTAGCTTGAGGGCTGGAGAGCTGTGAGGCATGAGGGCCAGGGCAGTGGACTTGCGGGTCCGATTTTGTTGAGCTTGAGGGCTCGGGCGCAGTAGGGGCTTACGGGCCTAGGATGTAGGCACAGGACTTGCAGGTTTGTGTTGTGTAGGGCTTGAGGTCCTGAGTGTCGAGCTTGCGGGCTCGGGGGCAGTAGGGGCTTGCGGGCCTAGGCTGTTGGACTTGTGGGTCCGTGTTGTAAGGCTTGAGGGCCTGAAGTTTTTGGTGGACTTTGCTGATCCTAGCACACTGCTAGGTAGGCGCAGAGGGACAGAGGACTACTCAAGACACCCGGTCTTGAGTAACCTCTATAGATCTTGTGTCGTCTGGTGTGTTTTATCTGTGTTTATCTGTGCGATATTTTTGTGCTGTGCTTGAATATTCAAAACTCGCGCAAATAATTTGAAAAGAACACAGATCACCTAACACCCCCCCTCTAGGTGAACGTTCCTTTACTAACATGTGGTATCAGAGCTAGGTTGATCAAAAGAAGACTTAACCGTCTGATCTAGATCGTGGAACGACTCACTATGGCTGGTGGAGATCAAAATCGGGAGATGAGATCCATGAAACTTCCAATCTGCTCAAAGGAGAACTTTCCTATCTGGAAGGAAAGGGTTAGGCTGTTCATGGAAGCGGTTGATCCAAGAATCTATCTGACAATTCAACAGGGTCCGTTCATCCCTACAACTGCTTCCACCATTGATCTAACAAAGAAGGTGGTAAGGAAATATGAGGACATGACCAAGGACGAGCTAGCCTTGGCAGGCCTAGATAAGAGGGCACAAAATGTCATTGTAAGTGCCATAGATGATTCAACCCTCCAGAATCTGATTCACTGCAAAACGGCCAAGGAGATGTGGGACTCCTTGATAATGTACATGGAGGGTACTGAAGAGGTTAGGGATGATAGAAAATCCCTTCTCAACCAAGAGTATGAGGCCTTCAAGCAAGTCAAGAATGAAACAATCTCCAACTGTTATGAGAGATTTTTCAAGATAGTGAATGGATTGAGAAACTATGATAGAGAGTTCACAAACTTAGATCTTAATGACAAGTTTCTTAGATCCCTCACAAAAGAATGGGACATCAAGATCTGTGCCATCAGAGAGATGGGTAAGCTGGGCATCATGGAGCCCAAAAATCTGTACGGGAAGTTGTTGTCTCATGAACTTCAGCTCAAGACCAGAAAAGCTGAAGAAGAAAGCTCAAAGGTGAGCTCAAGAGACAGATTTGTGGCTCTAAAGGCTGAGAGCACCAGAAGATCCAAGGGCAAGATCTCTGCAACTCAGATCAGATCTGAGAGCAGTGAAGAATCAGAAGCCAGCTCTTCAGATTCTGATGATACTGACAGAGAGGTGGCCCTCATCTCAAAACAGTTCAGAAAGCTGATACACAGAAGGAGGAGGGATAATCACAGAAATTCATCCTCAAGTTCCAGAAGATCTGATTATCGTGACAGATCCAGAGCCCCCAGGGAGGAAAGTTACATGTCTAATCCTAGTAAAAATGATTTAAATAAAACTATTTGCTATTCCTGCAGCAAGACAGGTCACATGGCCGCTGACTGCCCTTTTAAGAAGAAGGAATCAAGGAGCCATGAAGAAAGAAGAAGCTCAAGGAGCAAGAGGATGGCAGAAAAAGGATTCATGGCAAAGAAGGTCAGAACACTGAGTGATTCTGACTCAAGTTCCTCTGGTACTGAGGAAGATGCACTCATTGGCTTGATGGCCATAGGTGAAGATAACCAGGATGACATCTCTCTTGGGAAGGTAACCAACAGAACTCCTCTATCTGACTCTGATTCTGAATCAGTAGCAGATTCTGTGCATGATGATGAGGGTGTGTCTGCTGCCAACAACACAGCCTCAAGATCCCAATATGATGTTGAATCTGAACTAATAAGGCAATATAAAGCCCTATGGAAAGCTTTCAAAAGCTATAAGAAACTCCTCAAAGTCCAGACCAAGGAGTTAGATTCCTTGAAGCCTATTCAATCTGAGCTCCAGAAGACAGCTGAGAAGCTGGCTGCTATGAGCAAAGAAGTGGACAAATTCAAGGAAGCCATAAGGCTTAAGAATGCTGAATTGGGACAGAAGAACAAGGTCATCAAGGACCTTGAGGAAATATTGTTGGCTGAGAAGAAACTTGCATCCAGCTTCTCAATGCCCAAAACTATCCTGCCTATCATTGATACCTTCTCTGGACAGTTCAGAGGTATTGTTGGTTTCAATCAGGAGACAGTTACGGGAAAAGATTCTGAAGCTAGACCTTCCTATAAGAAGGTGCTAGTGTCAAGTCCTTCAACCCACAAACCTGCAGCCACAGCAATCAAGAGTAATGGAAAGGCTGTTCCTACAAAGCCTATTCCCAGGAAGGTGAATCAAAATGTGATGAGACTAATTCCACCCCAAACTCACACATATGAGGTTCACCCAAGATTTGTTAGGCAAGAAGCATGCTCTTCTGCTCATCAGCACTGCCACCCCACTCAGATGGTGAAGCAGAAGAGAAGACACAACATACATGAATGCTGGTGCTGTGGGAAAGTAGGCCACTTTGGCTTGGACTGTTGGTTCAGCCCGACAGGGCTCAATGCAAAGAGAGTGCAGAACCCTCAGAGGTTTATTGTTCCTTTATAACACCCTAACAGAAACCAAGGACCTAATCCATATTGGGTACCTAAGGGGAAGTGATTTCTTTTGCAGGTAGGTCCAAATGCCAACCAATCTCCAATTTGGTATTTGGATAGTGGCTACTCTAGGCACATGACTGGAGTCGGAAGGTACTTCAAAGAGTTCGTCCCTGTGGAGAATGGACGAACAATGATTTTTGGTGTTTCAGAAAAGGGAATGATCAGGGGCTATGGCAACATCTCAAATGGGTTAGTTACAATCACAAAGGTTGCCTATGTGGAGGGATTGAAACACAACCTCAAAAGCATAAGTCAACTTTGTGACTTAGGCTTTTTATTACCTTCCACAAGGACAAGTGTCTAATGAAGAAGTCCTTAGATTCTGAGGCTACCTTAACTGGCACTAGGAGTGGGAATATTTATTGTTTAAATTTTCTCAATACAAATTCTTCCATGCCCATATGTCTTGTGGCTGATGGTAAAGAGGCTCTCTGTGTACAATGACACAAGAGACTTGCACACATCAACTATAAGACAATAAGCAAGCTTTTCTCACAAGACCTAGTTAGAAATGGACCTGATATTAAGTGCATCAAAGATGGTCCATGTTAAGCTTGCCAAATAGGAAAGCAGACTAGGACTAACTTTCAAAGCATATCTAACAAAGAGGCCACTAGTGCTTATTTCTACTGCACCTGGATTTGTTTGGTCCTATGTCAGTTCATAGCTTAAGAGGGAAGACCTACACCCTTGTAGTTGTTGATGATTATTCAAGGTTCACTTGGGTATTCTTCCTCAAACAGAAATCAGATACCCTAGATATCTTGAAAATGTTTGTCAGGCAGATCCAGAATGAGATGGACTGTACTGTGGTCAAACTCAGAAGTGACCATGAGACAAAATTTCAGTCAGGGGCCATGACAAAATTCTGCCAAGAACTAGGTATCTCCCAAGAATTCTCCTCACCTAGAACACCTCAACAGAATGGGGTTGCTAAAAGGAAGAACAGAACCTTGATAGAGGCCAGTAGGACAATGCTAAGTGACTCCTCTCTACCAGAATACTTCTGGGCAAAGGCTGTCAATACAGCTTGTCATGTGATAAACATGGCTTCCATCATCAAAGACCATAAGAAAACTCCCTATGAGTTAATGAAGGGCAGAAAACCAACCTTATCCTACTTTAGGATCTTTGGTAGCAAATGATATGTCCTTAATAATGGGAAATTCAAGCTAACTAAGTTTGCTGAGAAAAGCAGTAAGGGTATTTTTGTTGGCTACAGCTCTCATAGCAAGGCCTATACAGTGTACAACATCAATAACCAAGCAGTGGAAGAATCTGTTCATGTGGTATTTGATGAGACTAGCCTTATACATAAGGGCTAGTCTAGTTCTCTAGTGAATGCAGGTACATTGGAGAGAATTGAGAAGTTATCCATTGAAGACAATGCTGGCACCTCACTCAGAGATAAGAATCAGTCAGTGATAGTTGAAATCGAGGAAGAACCTGCAGAAAGTTCAGAAACGGTTGAAGAAATGCTACCTGAAGAAGTTGCTAATGCAGAAGTGCCCAGAATACTACCAACTGCCTTGAGACAAGTAAGAGATCATCCCCAAGAACAGATAATAAGAAATGTCAACCAAGGTGTGATGACAAGGAGCAGAGCTGCAATTGAAGCATTGTACCTGAGTTTTCTCTCTCAAATTGAACCCAAGAAATTTGAGGAAGCAAATCAGGATCCATTTTAGATTGCAACAATGCAGGAGGAACTGAACCAGTTTAAGAGATGCAGATTATGCAGGGTGCAAGGAAGACAGGAAGAGTACCTCAAGGACATGTCAATTCCTTGGTGGAAGATTGATCTCGTGGAGCAGTAAGAAGCAGACCAGTGTGGCAATCTCAACAGCAGAATTAGAGTATATCTCTGCTGGGAGCTGCTGTGCCCAACTGCTATGGATCAAACATCAACCTGAAGACTACAATCTAAAGATGACCAAAACACCCCTGTTTTGTGCCTCTTCCACTGCAATCTCAATTGCTAAGAACCCTGTCTGCCACAGCAGGACTAAGCATATTGGGATCAGGTATCACTTCATCAGGGAGTATGTGGAAAATGAAGATATCACCCTTAAGTTTGTCCCAACAGACAAACAAGTGGCTGATATATTTACAAAGCCCCTAGATGAAGCTAAGTTTAATTTCTTCAAATTCCAACTGGAGATATTAAACTTAGAGTGTACAACCCCGAAATTCGCCTAGAAGATGGGCCAACCAAAAAACAACGGAGCGAGCCAGAGGCCAGCCGAGTGCTCGCAAGAGGGCGAGCGAGCCAGAGGCTCGCCGAGTGCTCGCAAGAGAGCGAGCGAGCCAGAGGCTCGCCAAATGCTCGCAAGGAGGCGAGCGAGTCAAGAACTCGCCAAACACTCGTGAGTCGCTGGAACCGGCCAAATTACCCTGTCACCCTTGGTGGTCTGCCTTTAGCCTCTCCAAACAGCGGAGTTTGGCTGTTAGCACACCCATTCGGGGTGCGGATAGTAAAATCAAGAGGCGGAATCCTGCTATTTGCAGGCCAGATAAGAAAATCTATAAATAGGACCTCAAGGGCACCTTTGGAGAGGATCTCACTTCAGCTTCCCTCTCCTTAGGCTTTCTTTGGTTAGCATTTCCAGAGCTCTCCAAGGTGCCCAAGTCTCAGCTTTGGCTTGGGAGGGGAAGCGCTCAACGATCTTCCGGGTTAGTGGAGGGACCTCCTCGCTGTGACTAAGGTCCTAGTCAAATTCTTAATCTTCCGTCCACCCTCCTCGAGGGATCAGTAAGGACTACCCGCCCCTCATTTCGGTGAGGGCCCTGAACTCCACAGAGACTGAGAAACCGGTTTCAACATTTTGGTGCGGTGAGCGTGGATCGTGGCTGGTTCAAGAAAGTTCCAGAGAAGGGTTATGGCGGGAGATGAAGAGCAGGGCGAGGAGTTCGGCGAGACCCCTCAGGAAGCGATGGCTAGGATGTTTGCGGATTTCAGAAAGGAGGTGCTCGACACCTTGGGGTTCACGGTCACGGCTCTGCGAAGTGAGTTTGCGACCCCGTCACCTCAGGCGACCACTCCCCCAACAGCAGTCGGCGAGAGGGCACCAGGAGGAAGGGCTGGAAAAGAAGTTGTCGTCGGCTTAGGCCAGAGCCAGGAAGGACGGGTGCTGTTCGCCAGTCCGGCGAGCTCCGTGCCGGTGAGCTCAGCGCTGGCGAGCTCCATTCCAGCGAGCGCGTCACTGGCGAGTGCACGCCAAGAGGAAGCAACGACTGTCGGGGTGGTTCAGGCGAGCACTGCCCTCGCGAGCACAGTCCCGGCGAGCTCAAGTTTGGCGAGCGAGCTTGGGGGACGAGTGGAGCCGGGAAGAGTGGCGGGAGGGGGAAGCCCCTTTTGCGAGTTGGTGCTTTCCGCACCCGTCCTGGGGGGATTTGGAGAATGGGACCGGGTGTACTACAACGGTAGAGATGACCCTGTCCAGCACCTGCAGAGTTTCGAAGACTCGGTCTCCATCAGGCCGATGTCAGATGCTTTCAAGTGTCGGCTCTTCGCTGTCACCCTCAAGGAGAAGGCTAGGGACTGGTTCCATCATCTCCCCGTAGGATCAATCTACTCGTTCGAGGATTTGCGCCGAAGTTTTTTGCTGAGGTTCTCGACCTCAAAAAAGAGGAAGAAGGACGTTGATTCCCTCTTCGCAATAAAGCAGGGACCCAGGGAGTCGCTGGCTCAGTATGCCGATCGATTCCAGGAGGAAGTACAGCTCACCCAGGAGATGCCTAGGTTTGCACTCCAACTCGCCTTCACGGTCGGGTTGAGAGAGAGTTTCTTTAAGATGGCGTTGAAGAGAAAAGCCCCCGTCTCCTTTGAAGAGCTGATGGAGAGGGTGTCGGAGGAAGTCGCAAGTGAGGAAGCCAATCCGGAGCTCACCAGGAGGCTAGCAAAGCTCAGTGAGCTGGAGGTGAGGCAGCAGGAGGTCAGGAGAAGGGAAGAACCCCGGGCCCCGGAGGGAGAATGGAGGCCGCAAGGGGGAGGAGTGCAAGGGCAGGGAAGAGGTTACGGCCCAGGAAGGGGTAACCATGTCGGAGGTCAATGGAGGCCCCCCCAGTTAGGGTGGAGGCAAGGTCCGATGCAGATGACTCCCCCTCCCCAGCAGGCCATGGCGATTGGACGAGGAGGAGGAAGAGGAAGGGGAAGGGGAGGAGAGGCGGAAACGGCGGCCGCTAGGAGAAGAAGGAATAGGGTGGCAGAGGCTGAGGCGAGGGAAGTGGCAGTGCCATATTGCATCTTCCATGATGTGGAAGGCCAATCAACGGACACCTGTCCGGAGTTCTTAGAAGTGAAGAGGGGCAGAGCGCCCGCGCCACCACAGCAGCAGCCATTAAGGATCGTGGAGGTTGAACCTCGAGAGGGGGGGGAGGAAAGGTGTGAGGATAGAGCCGATTTGGGAAGTAGAGGAGGGATCGGGGTGATCCACGGGGGGGGGGGGGGGGGGGGGTAGGGGTGGATGCGACCCGCAAGGCTAGCCTCCATACCATTTACCGCTGAAGCGTGGCTTCGACATCCACCGCCCCACCCCCGGCCGAAAAAATCAT
Organism: Dactylorhiza incarnata; assembly: GCA_033032865.1. Lineage (NCBI taxonomy): Eukaryota > Viridiplantae > Streptophyta > Magnoliopsida > Asparagales > Orchidaceae > Dactylorhiza > Dactylorhiza incarnata. The sequence continues at coordinate 14,954,493 of JAWHQI010000015.1, forward strand.
TTTCACTCAGAAAGACATGCCAGGCTACGAGGACCCGTTCTGCGACGCGCTAGTCATCCAGACGGCGATCGAGAACTTCACCGTCTCCCGGATCCTGGTGGACAACGGAAGTTCGGTCAATGTCGTCTTCAAAAAGGCGTTTGACAAGATGGAGGTAGAGCCTAGGAGGGTGTTGGCCTCAGATGGCCCTTTGTTCGGATTCTCAGGGGAGAGGAAGGAAGTAGAAGGGGGAGTAGGGCTTCATGTGACCCTGGGTGGGCAGTCCCGAAACTGTCATTTTGTCATTGTGGATGCCCCAAGCAGTTACAACGCATCTTCAGACGGCCACTCATCAGCGCGTTCCGCTGTGTCCCTTCCACCTTTCATCAGTGCCTCAAGTTCAACGACGGAGGGGTTCAGGTGCGGATAAGGGGGGATCCCAAGGTGGCGAGACAGTGCTACGTAACGGCTGTCAACACCATCTCCTGGATGGGAGAAGCTGAGGAGTGGGATAGGATGATGGGGAAGGCGGCCGAAGCCGGAAGTATGGAGGTAGCCGAGGAGAAGATGGAGGGAGATGAAGTCCATGCCCAGGAAGGGGTAGCTGAGGTACCCCGGGCGGAAGGAAAGGAAGAAGAAGAGAAGGCCCTGGAGGGATGGGCGAAAGAGCTGATGGTGGTAGAGAAGGAAGTCGAGGAGGAGACCCAGGCTCCCACTTGTGCCGAAGAGGAGAGGGCTTGGGGAGAGCAGTCCCGGTTGGAGGCTGTGGACGAGGTCGTGGAGCTCGAGGTCACCACCTGGCTGGGGGTGGTGGAAAAAGTCTGGGTCAGCGGAGAACTCAGCCCAGGAGATCAAGCGGAGATTCTGGCTTGCGTACAAAAGAACGTGGATGTCTTCGCTTGGAGCGCCGCGGAAATGCCCGGGATCGACGCGGATGTGGCGTGCCATCGCCTCAACCTCGACCCTGGCGCCCGCCCCATCCGTCAGAAGAGGAGGGCCGTCGCGGACAAGCTAGAAGGGCCCATCCGCGAGGAGGTGGGCAAACTCCTGCAGGCCGGGTTTGTATCGGAGATCCAGTATCCAGGCTGGGTCTCCAACGTCGTTATGGTAAAGAAGGGAGGAGGTAAGTGGCGTATGTGTATCGACTTTTCGCTTCTTAATAAATCATGCCCGAAAGATTGCTACCCCCTGCCCAGAATCGACGCGCTGGTTGACTCAGCCGTTGGTTTTTCTGTAATGTCTTTCTTAGATGCTTTTTCAGGTTACCATCAAATCCGCATGCATCCCCCGGACATCAAGGATGTTTCCTTCATCACGGGGGATGGATGTTATTGCTATAAGATGATGCCCTTCGGGCTCAAGAACGCAGGGGCTACGTACCAAAGGATGATGGATAGGGTCTTCCGTGAGCAGAAAGGAAGAAATTTAGAAGTCTATGTCGACGACCTCATGGTTAAGAGCCGAGACCTTGAGACTCACCTCCGAGACCTCGAAGAGACATTTGGGACCCTGCGGCGGTACAAGATGAAGCTCAATCCCTTGAAGTGTGTCTTCGGGGCGAGCCGAGGGAAGTTCCTGGGCCATTTGCTCACCCCCGCAGGAGTGGAGCCCAACCCGGACAAAGTTAAAGCAGTGATGGAGTTGGAGTCGCCGAGAAATCCGAAGGAGGTTCAGAGCCTTACGGGGAAATTGGCAGGGCTCAGCAGATTCCTCTCCAAGGCGGGGGAAAAGTGTGCACCTTTTTTCAAAGTACTGCGGGGAAACAAGAAGTTTGAATGGACCCCGGAGTGCGAGAAGGCCTTCCAGGCTCTGAAAGAACAGCTCACCCAAACCCCTCTGCTCCAGGGACCGAGGCCAGGAGAAGACCTATCCCTGTACCTGGGGGTAGGGTCCGAAGCAGTAAGCTCCATGTTAATCTGGGAGGAAGGGAAGAAACAGTTCCCTATCAACTACGTCAGTCGAGTGCTGAAGAAGGCAGAGCTCCGGTACCCGATTTTGGAAAAGTTGGCCTTCGCATTGGTGGTGTCAGCCCGGAGGCTCCGACCTTACTTTCAAGCCCATTCAATTAAAGTAGTGATGGACCACCCGCTCCGCAAAATCATGGAAGGGTTGGAGCACTCAGGAAGGTTGGCAAAGTGGTCCATGGAGTTAAGCGAATTCAATATCACGTTCGTACCCAGGACATCCATCAGGGCTCAAGCGGTGGCAGACTTCATGGCCGACTATGCGGCCGAAGTGGGGGAGCACGAGCCACCTCCCCCAGAAGCATGGAAGATGTTGGTTGACGGAGCGTCGGGAAAATACTCCTATGGAGGGGGAATAGTCCTGGTGAGTCCTCAGGGGACTCGGATTGAGCAAGCCTTAAACATCCATTTCCCAATCACCAACAACCAGGCTGAGTACGAAGCAGTGATAGCGGGCCTTCGGCTGTCCCGAGAACTGGGTGTGCAGGACGTGGAGGTCTCCATGGACTCCATGGTGGTAGCATGCCAGATCAAAGGAGAGTTTGAAGCAAAGGACCCAACCCTCCTACTATACCTGGAAAAGGTTAAGGGGGTCATCGGGCAGTTCCGCACCTTCTCCATCAAGCACGTGCCGAGGGAGGAGAGCAACCAGGCGGACCTCCTAGCCAAGTTCGGTCCCCGAGCGGGGGGGGGGGGGGGGGGGGGGGGGGGGACGACTTCGGAACTCTTCCGGCCCTCCATCGAGGAAGGAGAATTGATGGAGGTGGATCAACAAGCCTCGTGTATGGATCCGTTCATCACCTTCCTATCCTCCGGGCAGTTCCCTGGAGAGGATGTGGACAAGAGACGCTTCAGGTATAAGTCCGCCTATTACTCTTTGCATGCAGGGGGGCTATATAGAAAGACCCTCTCGGGACTCCTGGCCCGTTGTGTCTCCGAGGAGGAGGTCCCGAGAGTGCTGGAAGAAATCCACTCCGGGGAGTGCGGCAGTCACTCCGGGAGTCAGACCCTGGAAGGGAGGGTGTTGAGGCAAGGCTACTTCTGGCCCACTCTCAGCAAGGATGCGGCAGAGTTCGCAAGAAAGTGTCCGAAGTGCCAGCTCTATGCTCCGCTCCAACTCCTCCCAGCTCAAAGGCTCCGGACCATCACGGCCCCCCGGCCCTTCGCCATATGGGGGATGGACCTGGTCGGCCCCTTTGCCCAAGCCAGCGGCCAGAGGAAGTTCCTGCTGGTCATGATCGACTACTTCTCCAAGTGGGTAGAGGTGAAAGCACTTGCTAAGGTAACCTCTCAGGTTGTAAGGAATTTTGTGTGGGGAGAAATAATTTGCAGGCATGGACTCCCTCTAGCTATAGTGACGGACAATGGGGCGCAGTTTGCGAGTGAGGAGTTTGTCGGCTTCTGCACTCAGCTCGGCATTGAACTCAGGTTCGCTTCGGTCTACCACCCGAGGAGCATCGGGCAGGTGGAGGCGGCGAACAAGATAATCGTCAACCTGATAAAAAGGAAAGTGGAAAACCTTCGAGGAAGTTGGGTGGAACAGCTACCCTCCGTCCTCTGGGCCATGAGGACTACTCCGAATACCGCCACCGGGGAGACTCCATTCAAGCTCTCTCACGGGTCCGAGGCCGTTCTCCCCATAGAGTTTGAGGTGAAGACCCCCCGGGTGATAGCCGCGAGCGAGGGGGATGAAGAGTGGCTGGAAGGTAACAATGCAGAGCAGAGGCTGTCCTTGGACCTGGTGGAAGAACTCCGAGACTTGGCTACCATCAGGCAGGAAGAGGTCAAGCGGCGGATGGCTCGATATTTTGACAGACATATCCGGATAAAACACTTTCAGAAAGGAGATCTAGTCCTGAAGAAAGTCGACGCGGCCGGCATAGGGGCCACGGTGGGAAAGCTTAACCCCAACTGGGAAGGTCCATATATTGTAAGCAGGGTGCTCAAGTCGGGAGGGTATCATCTCCAGGATGTGGAAGGAGTACCCCTCGACTGAGCCCGAAGTGGGGATGATTTGAAAAGGTTTTACCCTTATGTGCTTTACTATGTTGTTTAATGAATGTCTTACTCCTTTTTTTATAATGCTTATAACTACTGCCGTGCCGACATGACTAAGTCTGGATATGATGGTGCTGGAATGCCCCAGATCGATTCCGCTCCCGGGATCTCACTAGACGGGGGGTTCAGGTTGATCTCTGGAGAGGTTGGCAGAGTAACAAGGGTTGGTGCTGGAATGCCCCAGATCGATTCCGCTCCCGGGCTCTCACTAGACGGGGGTTCAGGTTGATCTCTGGAGAGGCTGGCAGAGTAACAAGGGTTGGTGCTGGAATGCCCCAGATCGATTCCGCTCCCGGGCTCTCACTAGACGGGGGGTTCAGGTTGATCTCTGGAGAGGCTGGCAGAGTAACAAGGGTTGGTGCTGGAATGCCCCAGATCGGTCGGACGTATCTCAGCGAGAGCACGCGCGTTCGCGTCCTCCATCGCGGCGAACCTCTCTTCATTGGCGAGCCGGTCTAACCGATTCTGCTTGTGTAGATCCCTTAGTAGGGTGGTATGCTTCTGAAATATCTCCGTGACCCGCCTCTTCATTCGCTCTGGATCGCTGGGATCCCCCCAAAAGTCAGCGACCTGGCTCGGCGAAGGAGGTGGGGACATCTCCAGCGCTCCGGACTCGACTCGGAGAGAGGGGTCATCGGGTTACCTGCGAAGTAAGAGTCAGCGGCAAAGAGAAGATCAACACTCAATGAAAACAATCTAACCTAGTGGAGGAATTGGAATACTGGGCCGCTGGCGGGAGGTGCCCGGCTGACCCCGGAATGCCTCAATAAAGGAAGGGGTGAGGGCCTTACCCAGACCAGTGGCAAGCGCGGGTCTGGAGCCGAGTCCAGGCTCGGCAATCAACGTCCCTCCTGGGCTCCTCTGACCCAGGACGCCGAATCCGGGAGTGGAGATCTTTTGATTCGGCAATCCCTGCGAGCTCGCTGGAGGAGGAATTTGATCCTCTGGCACCGCGAGGAAAGACACTGCATGACAGGTAAACACGACTTAGCGAGTCAAGGAATGTAAGAGAAAACGGGGTAGTTCGCTCACCTCGTTGCGAAGGCGAGTCCTGTCTATCAACGGCCCTCGTATCCGCGAGAAGAATGTCACCCCCACCCGTAGAAGAGAGACGGATCTCCGTGTTTGGCCTTCCCGATTCGCTCTCGTCCGGAGGATCGTTCTGCGAATATGATAAATAAAGATGAAAAGGGAGAGCACCAAATAAGCAGTTGGGCGATAATACCTGAGAGGCGCGCTCGTCATCCGGAGAATGCGGCGAAGAGGAAGGCCCGCCCCCGCCAGTCGGGCGCCGAACGGCCTTTGCCGTCCTTAGGGAAGGGGGAGGCGGAGAGCGTCGCGGAGAATTCCATGAGGCGATGACAGCGGTCTTCCCCTTCTGGGCCTCCTGCGAAGCCTTTAGGCGGGCCAGCATCTCTTCCTTCTTCGACATTGCGTCAGGGAGCGAGGGACCAAGTAAGAAAGGCCAGAAAAAAATGAAAAGTTCAAATGTCGGCCAAGGAGAGTGGTATTTATAGTGGTGAACATGGGACCCACCAAAAGATTCTCGCCACATCACCAAGGGGCCGGCGAATATCAAGGGTTGGATGGTTCTTCGCGAGCCTAAAGAGCCTCGCGAAGAGCGGGGATTGTGTACAACCCCGATATTCGCCTAGAAGATGGGCCAACCAAAAAACAATGGAGCGAGCCAGAGGCCAGCCGAGTACTCGCAATAGGGCGAGCGAGCCAGAGGCTCGCCGAGTGCTCGCAATAGGGCGAGCGAGCCAGAGGCTCGCCAAATGCTCGCAAGGAGGCGAGCGAGTCAAGAACTCGCCAAACACTCGTGAGTCGCTGGAACCGGCCAAATTACCCTGTCACCCTTGGTGGTCTGCCTTTAGCCTCTCCAAACAGCGGAGTTTGGCTGTTAGCAGACCCATTCGGGGTGCGGATAGTAAAATCAAGAGGCGGAATCCTGCTATTTGCAGGCCAGATAAGAAAATCTATAAATAGGACCTCAAGGGCACCTTTGGAGAGGATCTCACTTCAGCTTCCCTCTCCTTAGGCTTTCTTTGGTTAGCATTTCCAGAGCTCTCCAAGGTGCCCAAGTCTCAGCTTTGGCTTGGGAGGGGAAGCGCTCAACGATCTTCCGGGTTAGTGGAGGGACCTCCTCGCTGTGACTAAGGTCCTAGTCAAATTCTTAATCTTCCGTCCACCCTCCTCGAGGGATCAGTAAGGACTACCCGCCCCTCATTTCAGTGAGGGCCCCGAACTCCACAGAGACCGAGAAATCGGTTTCAACATAGAGTAATCCTCTACTTATTTTTCACTAATCCCTTTCTAGATGGTTGGTTAGAAAATCTCACAGGATTTGGATGAACTATGACCGAGCAAGGGGGAGCTTGGACTATTGTCAACTTAAAGAAGAGCTCCACGAAAGAAGTCAGAAAGGGGGATAAATAACACATCAATATGTTCAAGATAGAAAGATGCTCAAGTAGAAACACCTCAAAGATAGGGGGAACAAAGGTGTAGGGGGAGCCACAAAAGAAGAGACATCAAATCAAGGGGAAGCTATAAGCCTGATGTACTCAGAGAGTTCAGCAAAGATAAGTACAATCTTACATGCTCAAAAGTTAAGATTATAATATTTATTGTCAAGTGAAAGTAATCTTGAATTGAGATTCTGACTTCTTCAAATAGTGGGAGATTGTTGGGAATCTTGCCCACATGATTCCTGATTTGAAAAAGTCACCAAGTCAAGAGAACTTCACTTTGTATTTGATCACTTCTCTAGCTTGCAAATCTAAGGAAGTTCGTCGAACGAAGAATGAAGTTCGTCAAACGCAGAAGGAAGATCGTCGAACACAGAAGGAAGATCGTCGAACGCAGAATGGAGATCGTCGACCGCTGAGATTTGGTGTGTTCATCGAAACGCTGAGACTTGGCGAGTTAGTCGAACGCTGAGACTCGACAAGATCGTCGAACGCTGAGACTCGGCAAGATCGTCGAATGCAGAAGGCTGTTCGTCGAACACAGAAGAAATATCGCCGAACGCTGAGACTCAGCAAGATCGTCGAATGCTGAGACTCGGCAAGATCGTCGAGCGCTGAGACTTGGCGAGTTCGTCAAACGAAGATTGTGGTTCATCGAAAGCAGAGAAGATGCACCATCGTCGACATCGACAAAGAAGCCTTATCGCTGAAAAGGCTGAGTATGACTGATGGCGTAGGACATCGTCGTAAGCAAGGCAGGTCGTCGAGAAGACTGAAGAAGGACAGCTGAAGACAAGCAGTTGTTAAAGTATGATCTGTCGACATGTTATCACTCATATCGTAGAGAGAACAACGAGATTACGATGACATTCTGCAAGAAAGAAGATCAAGACGACACAGTCAGAGATAGCATATCGACGTATATGCAGAAGCACCAGAATGTCTCGTATCGTCTGCATTAACGGGAACCTACCATCCAAAGCCTCCTCCTGCTGTTGGGGTTGATTCTTCTAGGTCGTCAATGAGAGCCCTCCATCAAGTGAATTCACTTTCTAGAATTGGCTTTTCGACGAAAACTAATATCTGCAAGAATTGTCTTTGTACAAGATTTCAATTATATTGTTGGCTACATGATTGAATTTAGTCAACAGAATTGGAATTGAGACACAAAAGTTGTTCGGCTAAATGATTGATTTGGAATTGTAATTGATATTATACAATAATTTAATAAAATCCAAAATGGGCGTCAGCGCCGAACACATTAAATTGCATAAGATGTTTATGACACGCGTTTTTCGCCAAAGCACGTTTTTTGCCCGGGCCCGCATTTTTTTCCTAGGTGCGCGTTTTTCTCCCGGGCACGTGTTTTTTGCCAGGGCTCGCGCTTTTCGGTCTGGTAACCGTGTTTTTCAGTCTGAGACATCATTTTTACCCAATCCTGAGTTCGTCGGCAGGGAGTGCATTTTTCGACATGGCAACACATTTTTTGTCCAGGCGTCTTTTTTTTGCTCGGGCGCCCGAGCGCATTTTTTCGGCCTAGGAAAAAAATGCGCAGTGGGGAGAAAATGTGTGCTCTGGCAAAAAAATGTGCGGTCGGTTAAAAAACGTGGGCCTGAGGCAAAAAATACACGACCGGACAGAAAAATGCGCGCTCGGCCCAAAAAATACGCGTTCGGGCGAAAAATGAGTGACGAGGTGAAAAACATGCGCACGACTAAAAAACGCGCGCTCTGCAGAAAAAATGCGCATCCGGGTGAAAACCTTCCGCCTGGGAGAAAAATGCGCCACTGTTTGAAAAATGCGCCACTTTTTGAAAAATGCACGCCCCAATGAAAAAACATGCACCTGGGTCGAATATGAACACATGTGCGAAAAAACGTGCGCTCGAGCGAAAAACGTGTAAGACCCTTTTTTTCTTTTGAAAACCCGGGTCTTCTGCCCAGAACCGCCGCTTGCAGTGACACCCTCACTTGGGAAGGTCTCCACTACAAAACGTCGATCCTGCCGTCCATATCGATCACAGAAGACGAAAAGAATAAACGAACAAATATAAGTTCAAGTCCACAATCACATGCTATATATATATATTTGAATGTCCACATGATAATAACTGAATACAAAGATAACAATAATAAGAAGGTTACAATAATAAAGGTCTTATGCCCTGTACATCATGTCCTCACTACAAGATCACTTGCGGAAGCTAACTACTAATCACTCCCTGATCCTGAATCTGGCGCTCCTGTAATAAACTGGCCAGCCTCCATCTGCACCGGCCTCTAGTGTTGCTGCGTTTCTTCGATCCCCTAAAATGATATGGTCCACTGACCGTTAGTCAAAAGACTAAGCCAATCCCCCACCCCTCCCCCGGTGACTCCTAGGCACCGTGCGGGAAGGATGAAGCGGAGGACAATAAGGGGTATAACAATAGCAGATGACAGGGGTACAGGGAATGTCTACACTACACATGCATATATATAAAATGGAAACAGTAAAAGAGCATGGTAAGAGCAGGTAAAGAATCAGTAAAGTGCAGTAAATAAAGACATGTATATAATAGAAAAGTAACCATTGATTTATAGGAATGCCCACACAAACCTATGGACCAAAGGGTCGTTTAGCATGGCCTATCGTATAAGAAGTCCCATAACCGATGTATACGATAGGGGTAGGGGTTGAAATGCAATGTTGATGCTATGACATGCAAGTATGCAGTTAAATGTTATGTTCACACAAGTGCAACTCACACACTTCAACTCTATGCGCACAGACCTTTAGTTCCCCCTTTTTGGAGCTAGCAAGACTCCCAGGATACTCCCATAGTGGCAAACGGAAGCGGTGGGTTGGGCCTCGCCCACCTCTAGGTTGGTATTCACATTACCTAACCTAGACCTATCGTACGCCTCAACGCTAAGAACACAACGGTGGAGCATCTGCGTACTCTTACTGGCTGGACCACCAGACTTTCAAGGCAAAGTGCAAATTCCACACTTGCCGAGTCATCGTATTGACGTCGGTGTGAACGACTGTCCAATACCGGAGACCCACCACCTTCATGCACATGCAACATGTTCTACTATATCCCGAGCCATAAATTCCTCGGGCTAACCCTCCCGTCACTATAACCTTCCGAGCCAATGGCTCGCCAGACGAACCTGTCCGTTCCAACAATCATTTCTGAGTCACAAGCTAACCAGACTAACTAGTCCTCTGCTTCAACCACCGAGCCTACCGCTCTTACAACCAAACCAACTAACCTCCCATAACTACGGGGTGTGGGTGTGCGTATTATTTAGTTAATCTTGTACAACATATTACTTCTTCAGTTTATGGTTAATCTTGTACTTCCCGAGGATTACCCCGTAAGGGGCTCGCTACGGTACTAGGAACTATAATGGGATAACACCCCAAAGTTCCCTTTCTCAAGACACTTAGTGTTATTGGTTTTTACCCATAAGAATACCCTTCTTCTTCACCTTTACACTTGGATTACCCTAAGTATCTTCTGACTCCCCACGGGAAAGACGATCTTTCGTCTATCCCGAGCACAACTTTACCCTTAACTCACCAAGCACACTCTCATCACCAAAACTCCTTTTTGGTGACCTTCAACCTCTTCAACCTCTTCAACTTGACCATGTACACCAACTACATGTCACTTCCACTTGGTAGGCCCCTAAATACCCAAGTTTCACATTTTTACTATACGCAGACCAAACTAACTATATGAAGCTTATAAGTAGAGGTACTCCAAATATTCATCCAACTGACTCAATATTATTACTGGGAGTCTATCATGATATTCTAAGATTAAATCCAGAGAATCATATTTTTCCTTATTCATTTAACATTTATTTTAATTTCTCCAAACATTTGCCAAGTATGAAAATGAACATGAAGTGTAAGGAATTCTTATGATATGACTCTCCAAAAATCATGATAAATCTATGATTTCTAAATAACAGGAAAGACAACATATCATATTTTTACAGTAAGAAATTGTCCTCTATTTTTAATATTTATCATCCATCCAAACTTGTAGTTTTATGAAGAAACCACCAAATATATCTACTCCAAAATTTTGGGAAAAAATACAAAGCTCTTGTATTCATCAGAAAAGTCTACAGACTAAATTTTAGGATTTATGGAAATCATTTTCTTACTTAATTAAATGCTTTAAGAAAACCTCAAATAAGACAAGTTGTGAAGTAGCCTACTGATTTAAGTCTCCAAAAATTATATAAAAAATCATAGAGTTTCCTAATGCTCTGAAATGTCCCATCACCAATTTGCACAATTTATCGAAGAGTATTGGACCCTCAATTAATTTTATTAAGCCTAAGACAAAATAGGTGCCTTCTGAATGAAGTACTGTTTAAATCATTTAATAAATTTCACAAAAATTACCAGAGGTCCAACATGTGATTATAAAGGCACTAACAAGGTTTCATCATCATCCAAGTCCATTTTAGTATGTTTGTATCTCTTAAAAGAAGTTTACCTAAAGGGGATTATGTCCTATTTCAAAGGGGCTAATTGCTCCTAAAATCCTTATAAAATTACCTAGGGCCTAATTACATCCCATGAACTTATCCACCAAGTTCCATGACCATTCAAGAACATTTGACCCCATGTCCTTCACAAGGTTCTATATGCACCCCAAGGGGTATAACTGGGGTTCTAGGGCATATCTAACTCCACACCACCCCATCTCACTGATGGAGGTGTTGTAGGTGATCCTAAACCAATGGCCAAGGTTTCAACTCATGGGGATGAGTTTTGACCACCATACCCCAAGATAAACACCATGCCCTAATTTTGACTTAATTTGGCCCAACTTGGGTTAACAAATTACCTATCTAAATCAGTCCCCATTGGGCTGAGATTTTTACCAAGGTCATACAAAAACCCCAAGGACCACCCACCAAAATTTGAAGGGCATTGGAGGTCATTTGACCCACTAATTAATTAATACTTGATTTATGAAATTATTACAAAAACCTTAGAAAAATGTTCTCCTAAAATTCCCATCTTTTGAAATGATGAGGGGGTTGATATAAGTAGCCTAGGTTGCAATTTTCAAGTCAATCACATGACCCAATCAAATGTTATACATGGAATGGTGGCTGCCCTACCCTAGGGACCAGTCCCACCAAAATGACCCTACAGGGAGCCACAAGGCTTCTTTTGGACTGAAACAAATTTTTAATTAAAGTAGATTCCAAGGGCTAACTCTTTCATGTTGGACACTTTCTCAGATTATGAGTACAAAATATTTTAAAAAATAAAGGAAAGCACATCAGTTTATTTGGTACTTAAATATTTAAATGGAATAATCATTTCATTAATCAGATCAGACGGCTGAGGGGTTTCATCCCCATCACACCTCTGGACAGAAAAAGCCCGTCCTAGGCACCATTCCAGCCCATTTTCCTGGCAATGAAACCCCCTCTCCGGCCGGCCAATGCGAAAGTGGAGGTTAGATCTTAAGTTACTCTTGAGGGGGGGGGGGGTGAATAGAGTATTAAAAGTTTTCCTTAGTGTTGTATATATATGTGTAGGCAGAGTGAGATATATATATAAACAGAAAAACATAATAAATGAAGGCACACAACACAACACAAAGAAATAATCACACACAGAAGACACAAGGAATTTATAGTGGTTCCCCAATAAATCTGGGTAGTCCACTCTTCTACCACCATTGGTAGGAGTCCACTAGGAGGGTTGATCAGGTGCCCTAACACCAAGGTGATTTTGATCAGGTGTCCACACACCACAGAGCTTTTGATCAGGTGCTCAAAACCAACTAGATTTTTTGATCATGTGTCTTGCCACCAGGGAGTTACACTTTTGAAGGGAGTATTAACCCTGTACAAGAGTGGTGGGAAAAGGGTTATAATGTTCTTCTCTGTCAAGGTGCTGAGAGAAGACTCTAGTGGACTTCTTGTAAAGCTCCCCCCGTCTGATTGAAGTAGTTGACAGATGATGGAGAAGCTTTCTCTTGAAGACACAAATCTTCTGTAGCAGATTGATCTGGAAGAATAGGTTCTTCAGATTTCTTGTTGCTCTTGTAGAAGACTTGAACTTGCAGTAGATATCTGAGAGATGGTTCTTGAAGAAGATGTTCTCAGAGCAAAGATGAGTGCTGCTTGAGGAAGAAGAAGAAGACTGAGAATTGTAGACTGAATGTTCTTCTTCTTTCTTTCTCTATCCTTGTTGTTGTCTTTCTGTATTCTGAAAGAATCTAATTTGAATTCTGTCGAGAGAGAGATAGGACAATAATGTCTGTCCTTGATATATTCTATTTTTGGAAATAGAATTATCTGTTTTTAATTCTTTCTTGGAATAACAACAAAGACAAAACGACTTTGACAGGTCCTTTAATTCCTTAGCCGTGAAATACTCCTTTGCATTAAATGTCAATCGCTATCCTTGTCTTGAAACAAAGGAAATAAGGAATATATTTAAAGAAAATAATATCCTTACTTGCTTGTCTTGAATACGTCCAAAATGTATTGAATATATCCATTGGAGTCGTCGATCTGTGTTCAGAGTGTTGACAAAATAACTGATATAAATAATCTGGACTTGTATTTGTCGAACTGAGCTTTAAAACAGAATTTGTCGAGCTCTGGCTGGAATTCGTCGAACGCTGCTTGCCATTTGTCGAACACTGCTCAGAGAATGTCGAGCGCTGGAACTGGCTATAATACTTCAGTCTGCTGAGAACAATTTGTCGAACGATGCTAGACATTCGTCGAACGCCACTCGCCATTTGTCAAATGTTGAGAACTTAAATTTTCCTTAAGTTCTAGCCACTCTAACAGCCTAAAGACTTGACCCTTAAACTATACAAAGGGGTCAACTTGATCCTTAGTTAAAACATAGTGATCCTAGCCCAAATCAGTAATAGGGTTGTTCCAACAATCTCCCACTATTTGGGTTAGGATACTATTTAACAATCAATCAAATAAATACAATAGAAAAATAAACAGCAGAGCATAAAAAGGTATATCTGACAGAATGAAAATTCATTTCAGCAGATAGAATAAAAATAGTGCTCTGAGTTCATAATCATTACAACAAAATGTTTAAACAAGAACAAAATAAATAAGTCTGAACCTTTTTCACTTCTTTGTTGATGAAGGTTTGAAGATGATTTTCCTGTCAGGATCTTCAGATTTCTTCTTGCTTATATAGAGATCCTGAGCTCCAATAATAGTCTGAGATTTACCTTGAACAACAACTGCCTGTGGGAACTGCCTCAAGAATTCATCAGCATTGAAAAAGTTCTTTGATTTGTACTTTTCAAACTCCTTTCTTCTGTACTCTAACATGGTTGAGAACTGAGAGTTGTCTTTTCCTTCATCTTTTGCCTTGTTAATCCGTGCTGAGGCAATTGTCTCCTTGAACCTAGCCATCTGTGCTATTTCATCAACTCATGTATTCTCTGGGGACAAAGGCCTTTCATTAGAATCAATAGCCTGCAATGAAGGTTTTTCAAAAGGAATGTTTCTTTTCCTATGCAAGGATCCATCAGATATTATAAGCTTATACTCTATGGAAGCATTCTTGGAAGAGGTTGAAGATGTACAACCCCGATATTCGCCAGGTGAGGAAGCGCGGTGTGAGAAGGAAACAGGAGGAAGGAAATAATAAGACCCTAGGACCGAAGACCTCACGAAAGGGATCTAGGAGAAATCTCTCTCGGAGGGCCCGCTGAGAGGCGAGCGAGAAGAGTCAGCGAGATAAACACTCGCAGGCAATTTAAAGAAATTTCCTGAGTTCGACGAAAGGGATGCTGCGTTCGACGAACTCTTTCGAGTTCGTCGAGCCCACTGGTGGTCGTCGAGCCCGCCCCTGTTCGGAGAAATCATTAGCAGTCGACGAAATGTTCTATGCTCATTAAAGCCAAAGGGACGGTCTCGCAAAAGGAGCCGCGTGATCCAGACCTCGGCAGATATCTTCAAAGGACTGGGCCAAGCGAGGGCGGGCAAGTCAATACGTCGCAGGCCGCTGGCGGAAGAGACCCTTTGTTCAGTAAAGAGGTGTACGACGAAACGTGTTTAGTGCGCAGCAAAGTTAGTAGGCGATCTCGCAGGAAGGCTCGTGAGCTTAGAGCCTCAACTTACAACGAGCTCAATTCTATGCTCGACAAATTTTGAACGGAGCTCAGCATTCGGCGGATGGCGCCCGACGAACAAAATATACTCTATAGCAGTGCTCGACAAATTACAACAGGGAAGTAGCGGTCGGCGAGCCGCCCATCTCAGCGGACAACGAACAACTTAATGTTTGGCATCCGTTGACCTCGTATGTGATCGGCGAAGTGACCTGCGTTCGGCGAAAGGCGTGTTGAGCTCGACGAATTCAAAAGGCGGTCTCGCAGGAAGGCTCGCGAGACTGGACCTCGGCAGATACCGCCAGAATTGGCCGGCGAGGTCCTCGCATGGCGATCGCCTAGGAGAGGCATCGCAAGCAGGACTCGCGAGAGGACCCGCGAGAGCTTCAACAGTCATGTTCTTGCAGTTCCTTGCCCATAAGTTGATAGAGCTAAATTACCCTTTTTCCTTTGGTGGTCTGCCTTTAGCCTCTCCAAACAGCGGAGTTTGGCTGTTAGCAGACGCATCTGGGGTGTAGATAGTAAAATTAGAAGGCGGGATCCTGCTATTTGCAGGCCAGATCAGAAAACCTATAAATAAGACCTAATGGGCACCTTTGGAGGGGACTTTTTGACTTCAGCTTCTCTCTCCTCAGGCTCTCCTTGGCTAGCATTTCCAGAGCTCTCCAAGGTGCCCGAGTCTCAGCTTTGGCTTGGGAGGGGAAGTGCTCAACGATCTTCCGGGTTAGTGGAGGGACCTCCTCGCTCTGACTAAGGTCTTAGTCATTTTCCTAGTCTTCAGTCTAACTTCTCTGAGGGATCAATAAGGGCTAGCTGCCCCTCATTTCGGTGAGGGCCCCGAGCTCCACAAGAGGCCGAGAAATTGGTTTCAACAGAAGAAGATCTTGAAGACCAGGAGCTTTGATAACCACTTGTGTTAGCTGGTTTACTTGATTGCTGAGTAGTGAACTTTTGAGAGGAAGAAGAAGGTCTTGCTGAGCCTGCTGATCCTGCTGGAGGAGGAGGTGGAGGGGGATTAAACTTAACTGGCTTATCAGAATAGTAACCAGTTTTCTTGAATTTCTTTCTCCTCTTCATTTCATTTCTGGAGAACTTCATCCAGTGAGGGGTGTCTTTGTCAAGAGTGATGTTATGAAGGATGTAATAGGGAATATCACTATCTGGGTTAGGAGGTTTGGGGACAGCCAAAGACTTTGCCTTTCTTTTCTTTCTCTTCCTTGATAATATATCATCAGAATCACTATCATTGTCTTCTTCATCAAAATTAGAAGAAAGAATTGGATCATCATATAATTCATTGACCATTTTAAGAGCTTTGATCTTTTGCTCTTCAGCTTCAAAAGCTTCATCTTCTGCTTTCCAAATTTCATCAAAATCTGGAATTGGCGATTCATCAACAACAACAGTTGGGAAATCAAAACTATTGATAATTTCTTCTGAAATTTCAACTGATTCATTTGGATACTTTGAATTGGAATTTAAACAGGAACTGGATCTGCAATTTGAGCTTCAAAACTTCTGATAATCTCTTTCAGCAAAACTGTATCTATAGGAGCAGTGTATGGAACAATTGCTCTAGAATAATCATGATGTTTTGGCAGAACTGAGTAAATGGGATTGAACTTAGATAGCAAATGAGTAATATCTAAAGTGGGATGAATGTAGATATTATTTGTCTCTTCTATGACTGGTATTGCAGATGCTTCTACCAAATCAAGCATATCTGAATCAGAAATTTGAACATCTGTATCTTCAATAACATCTGTATCCTCAGAAACTGGAGCTGTATCTTCAAGAAAAACTAAGGCCTCTGAAACCGGAGCTTCTGGAGCTTCTTCATAAGGCATCTCCCCCTGCCTAGCTCCAGGGGAACCTGAATCTAGGCCCCTAGAAGAAGGGACAGAAAGGGAGGAAGGAATTGAAGATATTTTGGAAGATAGGTCAGAAATTGCTGTAAGAATTGGAGCAATTCTTGCATCCAAGGTGGAGTCAAGAGTAGAAAGAATATGATTAACTGGAGCAAGTTTTGCATCCAGGATTTGATCTATCTTGGGAAGAATATAATCAAGAATTTGATCTGCAACAATGTGGAAGTGGAGAAATAACATTTCAGGTGGATGAGATGAGGATGATTGAGAAGTGGATGGAATGGAAGTTGGTACAAAGATGTTTGCTACATTGGCATGTTGTTGAGGGATGTCAGAATGAATAGGGCAAGAGTGATGGATGGGTGACTGTTGGTCATCATGAATTGGAGATGGAGGTGGAGAAGTATGAGGAGGTAGAAGGTTGAAGGAAGGAGGTGGAGTGTCATCAATGGGTGTGGGATAATTTGGAGGTGGAGTTTGTGCAGGAGAAAAATGCTGAGGAGGGGATGGGAGAGGAGGAGAAGAAACAATAGGAGGAGGAGAAGGAGCTTCTAGAAGGGTTGAGGGAGTGACTGGATCAGTCCTTGTGCCTTCTGAAGTTTTCTTTTGTGTAACTGCTCCTGGGTTCTTCTTGGTGAACACCCTGTCCCATTTAGCAAAGAGAGCCGAGGTCAGCTTCTTGCTAGCATTAATGGTTACCTTGGGAGATACCAGAAGGTCTTGGTGCCTTTCCTGCAATACAATACCTAAAATTCTTCCAAAAGAGTCCTTTTCCTTAGATATTTTCTTCTTAATAAATCCAAAGAGAATTGATCCCCAGTTCACTTTCTTCTTTTCCATTAAGGCCACCATCAACATAAATTGGTACCTATTAATATAATCATGACCTGTTGTTTTCCCTAACAACACTTTTCCAACAATATCAGAAAGAAACTTATATTCCAAAGATAAGTTTTTCTTAAGCAGATGATTAGGGTTTCCAGTAGAATGACCCATTTTAATCAATGCTTCACCATTTTCAACATAGCTTAGCTCTAACTCATCATGACCATTCACAAAACCAAAAACCTCAGATAGAATGGTAGGGGTAATAGAAACCTGATGTCCTGAGATGGTTCCTGTTAGACTTTTATCATCTGGCTTAGCCGTGAAACACCATTCTTTAATTTCTGCTGTGTGCAGCTTTATCCTCATGCTCATTACTTTCTTCAACTGTTGCTCTTCAAAGAGTTGAAGAATATCTGTGAAGACTTGGTCGGATTGTGCGAAAGATTCCATTTCGATGTCAAACTCGGCATCGAACTTCATCGAGTAGAGCACGGCTTGAGAAATCGCCATTAGTACCTGCAAGAAAAAAGATCAAGTGCAGAAGGGAACTGGAGGGGAATGATTTCTGTAGGCGCAATCTATTAAAAACTAGAAAAAGAGATTATATAGATCGGAGAAGGGGGCACATTTGAGGAGCGGGGTTCGACAAAAACCTAATAAAAGCAGAAGTCGAAAAGACTTTAGATCTCCGTCAGACAACGTTCGACAAAAATATCCTTTTCGTCGACCACCGTTCGACAGGTGAAATATTCTTTATCGATTCTGTAGAAGGTTTTGTCGACCGTCGTTCGACAAATGATTCAAATTCGTCATCCTCCGTTCGACGAATTGAGGGGATAAATAGAAATTTTAATTTTTAACAGATTGAATCTCCATTTATCATTCCTATTTGATTTATAAAGAAGATATGCTTCTTTTCATCCAAGGGCTTGGTGAAAATGTCAGCTATTTGTAAATCAGTAGAAATAAATTGTAGGCAAATTTTATTTTTATCCACATTATCCCTAAGGAAGTGGTGCATAATTTCTATGTGTTTAGTCCTACCATGGAGAACTGGATTTTGTGCTATAGATATTGCACTTGTATTGTCACAAAATATAATTGAATTATTTAAGTTGACACCATAGTCTAGAAGTTGATTTTGTATCCACAACATCTGTGAGCAGCAACTGCCAGCAGCCATGTATTCAGCTTCAGCTGTTGATGTAGACATAAATGTCTGCTTTTTACAAAACCAAGACACAAGCCTATCACCAAGAAACTGACAAGTTCCTGATGTGCTTTTCCTATGTACTCGGCATCCAGCATAATCTGAATCTGAGAATCCAGTTAATTCAAATTCAGATGTTGTTGGTTACCAAAGTCCTAGATTAGGGAAACCCTTTATATATCTCAAAATCCTTTTTAATAAAATTAAATGAGATTCTATGGGGTTAACTTGAAACCTAGCACAAATATAGGTAGCAAACATTATGTCAGGTCTGCTAGCTGTTAAATAAAGTAGTGAGCCAATAATTGCTCTATATACTTTTGAATCAACAGGTTTCCCTGATTCATCATTATCAACAACAGCATTTGAGGGCATGAGTGTTTTCATGGTGGAAGAATCAGACATACCAAATCTTTTTACTAATTCCTTAGCATACTTAGATTGGGATATGAAGATTCCATTTGGAGTTTGCTTCACTTGAAGACCAAGGAAGTATGATAACTCACCCATACTACTCATTTCAAATTTGGATTGCATTAGATTAGAAAATCTTTTGCACAAATTTGAATAAGTAGAACCAAAAATAATGTCATCTACACATATTTGAAGTAGCAAGGTTTGATTTTTATGAATCTTAAAAAATAGGGTTTTATCTACTATGCCTCTTCAAAAATTGTTTTCCAAAAGAAAACTAGCTAAAGTCTCATACCATGCTCTAGGAGCTTGTTTGAGACCATAAAGAGCTTTCTTAAGCTTAAATACAAAAGAGGGTTGAGTTGGAGAGATGAAACCTGGTGGTTGTTCCACATAGACTTCTTCTTTAATTTCTCCATTTAAGAATGCACTCTTCACATCCATTTGATATACCTTGAACTGTTTATATGCAGCATATGCAAGAAAGATTCTGATTGCTTCAAGTCTTGCAACAAGAGCAAAGGTTTGATCATAATCAATCCCTTCTTCCTGTGAATATCCTTGGGCTACCAGTCTTTCTTTATTTCTCACAATGTTGCCTTGTTCATCTAGCTTGTTCCTGAAGACCCATTTAGTGCCAGTAACTGGATGGCCCTTTGGTCTTGGAACCAAATCCCAAACCTTGTTCCTTTCAAATTGGTTGAGCTCCTCTTGCATTGCAAGAATCCAATTTGGATCTTGTTCTGCATCTGTTATGGTTTGAGGTTTAACTTGTGATAGGAAACAAGTATGCATCTGATTTTGGTGTAGTTGATGCCTTTTTTGTACACCTGCTGAAATATCTCCAATTACTTGTGATATTGGATGATCTCTAACTGTGATGTGGTCAACAATTGGAGTTTGTTCAGCAATGATATTTTCTTGAGGAATTTGATCAGCTGTCACTTGAATTAACTTGTCAGCAGGATCTTCTGGATGATCTTCTTCTTCACTATCTTCAAGTGTTTGAGTTGTTGGAAGTGAAGAATCTCTTTTCTCTAGATTTAGCTCACTTAGCTCTCCACATAGATCTGATACCTGCAAGGTATTTATGGTAGAGGTGGTATTCTTCTCCTCATTCAATAGGTTAGTTTCATCAAAGGAAACATGCATGGACTCCTCTATTTTAAGAGTAGATTTGTTGTAGACTATATATTCCTTACTAGATAGAGAGTATCCAAGAAATATGCCTTCAGCTTCCTTGGCTTCAAACTTTCTTAGATATTTCTTATCATTGTTATGCACATAGCATTTACAACCAAAAATCTTAAAATAGCTAACCTTAGGCTTTTTATTCTTGAGTAGTTCATAGGGAGTCTTACCCTTAAGTTTATGTATCAAGCTTCTATTTAACACATAATTTGCTGTGTTCACTGCCTCTGCCCAAAAAGAGAGTGGCAAATGAGCATCAGCAAGCAATGTAGTTGCTGATTCAATTAATGTTCTATTTTTCCTTTCAGCTACCCCATTTTGTTGAGGGCTTCTAGGAGCAGAGAAACACTGCCTGATCCCTTCTTTTACACAGAATTCTCTCATCAGAAGATTCTCAAACTCAGTGCCATGATCACTTCCCATCAATGCAACTACAGTAGAGCACTCAGTCTTGATGGACCTGAGAAAGTCTGTTAGAACTTTGAAAGTATCAGACTTGTTCCTAAGAAAGAACACCCAAGTGAATCTTGAGAAGTCATCTACAATAACTAGAGAATAATGCTTCCCTCCTAAGCTCTGTATAGCAGTAGGTCCAAAAAGATCTAAATGCAATAGATACAGAATCCTAGGTGAATCACTCTTGGATAAAGATTTGAAACTACTTCTAGTCTGCTTACCTAACTGACAAGCCCTGCAAAGTCCTTCCTTCTTGTATGAACCAGAAGGCAGTCCTTTGACAAGATTGTCCTTAGAAAGCTTAGAGATAGTTCTAAGGTTAATGTGTCCTAGCCTTTTATGCCATAGTTCATTTGTCTTAATTACTTATTGAATTAAATAGACATATGTCTGTATTGGCAGAGTCAAAATTGACTAGATAAATATTTCCTTGTCTAATACCAGATAATACATTTTTATTTTTATTATTGGTAATAAGACATTGGGAAGGGTTAAAGGTTACCTGATAACCTTCATCACATAACTGGCTTATGCTGATGAGGTTGTGCTTAAGACCTTTGACATATGATACTTCTTTGAATGTGACTGCTCCAACCTTGACCTATCCATACCCTTTTGTCTGTCCATAGTTGGAGTCTCCAAAGACAACTTTGGGTCCAAGCTTTGCCTTATAATTGCTTAGATTGGCCTTGTTTCCTGTCATATGCTTTGAGCATCCACTATCCAAGTACCAATATTCATTTATTCTTAAATAGCTGTGTACCTGCAAAGACAGAAAAATAAAATAGTTGTTTTTGACCCAGACTGCCTTGGGTCCATTTGTTTGTCCAAAATATTCAGAAATAAAGGACATTTCAGGCTGATCCTTATAGCCTTGTGGATGATATCTCCTTGGAGGTATAATCCATTCAGTAAAAGGATTTTTAGTGTGTTTAGAATTAGAATTCCTGAAATTCTGTGTATAGTTTCTGTTCGACAAATTTGGGTAAATTCGTCGACTGCCGTTCGACGAATGTTCATGATTTCGTCGAGCACTGTCCATGTAATTACTATACTAAAAAATCTATTTTCAATTTTCGTCGATATTCGTTCGACAAATTGCAGTCTTTTTGTCGAGCTTCGTTCGACGAATTCTTCTGAATTCTCTTATTCTTAACAGACTTGCTTGAAACATCTTTATTTGCTTCTATAGCCCCTTTGCTTTTAGCAGATATGAATTTTATGGGTGTAGATAATATATTCTTCTTAACTAGATGTGGCTCACTTGATGAGGCACCCAAGCCCAATTTGCTATTAAGTCTAGCATTAACTGTGCTTGTTATGTCCATCAGTTTGATGCTTCTCCCATTTAGGGATTCTTCAAACTTTTTGGCTTCAGACAACTTGCTCTCAATGAGAACAATATGTTTCCTGGAGGCAGCCAAATCTTTCTTAAGATTTATATTTTCTTCACTTATAATTTTCATGTCAGCTAGCTTATTTGTGAGTGAGATTATTTCTTTCTCAGATTTCAGTAAGTCTAAGCAAAGAACTTTGAATTCAGCCTTGAATTCAACTGAAGTAAAATCAAGTTAGATAATACCTGATCTTCATCATCTTCTGCTTCAGATTCTGATTTTTCCTTATCAAAATTATGTCCTGAGGTATTGATAGCCATCATGCAGAATGTTCTTTCTTCTTCATCATCACTGGAGCTGGATGAGAAGGCATCTTCTGACTCACTGCCTGAGTCATATATTGCCATCAGACATTTGTCACTTTAATTTGATTTTTCTTCATCATCATCAGATGAACTTGATGATGAGTCAAATTCAGTTTCACTCCAGGATTCTGCTATAAATCCTATTCCCTTCTTTTTGTGCTTGTGGGAGGAAGACTTGCTGGAGCTTCTCTTTTCTTCTTTATCCTTTTTCTTCTCTTTCTTTTGATTTTCTGGACATTCTGTTAGGTAGTGTCCAGGTTTCCTGCATCCAAAACAAATAACCTCTTTAGGTGTTGATTTGTCATACCTTTGCTTTTCTCTTGTTCTGGACTCTTTCTCTCTGAGTTTCTTCTTAGCCAGTTTGTAAAATCTTTTGGCTACGAGACCCATGAACTCCTCATCCTTTGGAGTCTTTTCTTCTGCATGAGCTGCTTTGAAAGCTATGCTCTTTTCTTTCTTTGTTGCTAGAGATGTAGTGGATGATTCAGCTTCCCTGGACTTGATGAGCTGCTCATAAGATTTGAGTTTGCCCAACAAAGCTTCAGTGGTAATCTCATTTAGACTTCTGGCTTCCTTGATTGGCCAGATTCTAGAATCCCATGTGCTAGGGAAGCACATTAGAATCTTATCATTTATTTCAGTGATAGATATCACTTTGTCCAAGGTCTTCAGCTCATTGATTATGAGACTGAGTCTGTTATACATGTCAGCCACTGTCTCTGTGTCTCCTTTCTTGAAGTTTTCATATAGAGAGATCAAGTGTGATCTTCTGTCTTTTCTCTCATCTGCAGAACCTGCAACCATGTTATTTAGTGAAATCCAAATTTATTTAGCTGAAGTACATTCAACCACTTTTTGAAATATGTCATCAGACATAGTTTGAGCCAGTATGTTCATGGCTTTAGCATCTGAACTTCTCTGCTTTTTCTGAGCTTCAGTCCACTCAGGAGGTGGAACAACAGTGTTGTCTGCCGTGGTTCCAATGCCTGTTGCTGTAGGTGCTGGAGGCCCTGTCATAATAACATTGAAAATCTCTTCATCAATAGAGTTCATATAAAGCCTAATCCTTGCTTTCCAAAGTGCAAACATGCTAAGATTGCACATTGGAGGTCTTGTGCTTGAGTACTCCTTGTTCTGTGCCATGAATTTTTAACAGAAAATAGATAATTAATAAAAAACTCTAAATTAATTTAAGATCTATTTGATCTTTGTGATTCAGATGTTAGCCTGTAAAGAATCAACTTCCTCTGATACTAATTGAAAGTGGAGGTTAGATCTTAAGTTACTCTAGAGGGGGGTGAATAGCCTATTAAAACTTTTCCTTAGTTTTATAGTAGAATCAAAATAGTGTTGTATATATATGTGTAGGCAGAGTGAGATATATATATATATATATAAACAGAAAAACAGAATAAATGAAGGCACACAGCACATCACAAAGAAATAAACAGACACAGAAGACACAAGGAATTTATAGTGGTTCCCCAATAAATCTGGGTAGTCCACTCCTCTACCACCCTTGGTAGGAGTCCACTAGGAGGGTTGATCAGGTGCCCTAACACCAAGGTGATTTTGATCAGGTGTCCACACACCAAAGATCTTTTGATCAGGTGCTCAAAACCAACTAGATTTTTTGATCAGGTGTCTTGCCACCAGGGAGTTACACTTTTGAAGGGAGTATTAACCCTGTACAAGAGAGGTGGGCAAAGGGTTATAGTGTTCTTCTCTGTCAAGATGCTGAGAGAAGACTCTAGTGGACTTGTTGTAAAGCTCCCCCTGTCTGATTGAAGTAGTTAACAGATGATGGAGAAGCTTTCTCTTGAAGACACAAATCTTCTGTAGCAGATTGATCTGGAAGAACAGGTTCTTCAGATTTCTTGTTGCTCCTGTAGAAGACTTGAACTTGCAGCAGATATCTGAGAGATGGTTCTTGAAGAAGATGTTCTCAGAGCAAAGATGAGTGCTGCTTGAGGAAGAAGAAGACTGAGAATTGTAGACTGCATGTTCTTCTTCTTTCTTTCTCTATCCCTGTTGTTGTCTTTCTGTATTCTGCAAGAATCTAATTTGAATTCTGTCAAGAGAGATATAGGAGAATAATGTCTGTCCTTGATATTCTATTTTTGGAAATAGAATTATCTGTCTTTATTTCTTTCTTGGAATAACAACAAAGATAAAAAGACTTTGACAGGTCCTTTAATTCCTTAGCCGTGAAATAATCCTTTGCATTAAATGTCAACGGCTATCTTTGTCTTGGAACAAAGGAAATAAGGAATATATTTAAAGAAAATAATATCCTTACTTGCCTGTCTTGAATACGTCCAAAATGTATTGAATATATCCGTTGGATTCGTCGATCTGTGTTCAAAGTGTTGACAAAATAACTGATATAAATAATCTAGACTTGTATTTGTCGAAATGAGCTTTAATACAAAATTTGTCGAGCTCTGGCTGGAATTCATCGAACGCTGCTTGCCATTTGTCGAACGCTGCTCAGAGAATGTCGAGCGCTGGAAATGGCTATAATACTTCAGTCTGCTGAGAACAATTTGTCGAATGATGCTAGACATTCGTCGAACGCCACTCGCCATTTGTCGAACGCTGGGAACTTAAATTTTCCTTAAGTTCCAGCCACTCTAATAGCCTAAAGACTTGACCCAAAAACTATACAAAGGGGTCAACTTGATCTTTAGTTAAAACATAGTGATCCTAGCCCAAATCAGTAATAGGGTTGTTCCAACACAATGCCTCCACCACCTTCGCCGAGGTGGTGGTCAGCTATTGGGGTGGTTGGCCGGCCCGGGGGTGGCCAGAATGGACTTTTTAGGGAGATAATAAATAGCTTACAACCAGCCATTCATGGAGCTTGATCCGAGCCCGATTTGGCTCGAATCAAAGCCCATTTTGATGTGGATCTATTCACTAGGTGAGGAGAGGAGGATCAGACGTGAATTGGTGCAGAATTCCTTGTGGATCTTGGGTTCACCATGAGAGCTCGGGGAGCTTTTGAAGCCATGTCAATCTGAGCCTAGAGTGCACAATACTTTCGGGAAAGTTGGGGGTTTCACTCCTCTCACTCTTTTGAAGATGTTAAAAGCCTTGATTGGGAGAGGGGCAGGTTACAACCTTGAATGCCATTAATGGCCATCAAGGTAATTTCGGTTTTGGCTTGGGGGAGATGAATAGGTACTCAATCCAGCCGGGAGAAGGCTGGAAACTTCTCCTCTCCCCAAGAGGAGATGAATGGTGCCATTATTGGAGGAGATGGGATGTTTCCTCTTCCTCTCCATTAACTCCCCCTTCCTTCTCTCTCTTTCAAATTAGGGTTTTCTCTCTCCTGGCCGAATTTCCTGAAATTGAATGGTTAATTCAGTAATTACCAACCCCATTAGGTGGTGGACCACCTCAATTGAGTCTAGCCCAAGTGGATAGGGCTTGATTAGGTCAAAATAGGTCATTTTGACCTAAATTTAGGGTGGAGTTGACTTTGGTCAATTTGACCGTTTGGGTTGGCCCCAGTGGGTGGTAGTGACCCATTGGCCTCTCTTAAGGGTTTGGAAGGTCTAGGTGGAGTCAAGGTTCATGGTGGGGCCCTAAAGTCCAACCTTAGGCTTGGTGTTTGAAAATTGCTATTTGCAGACCACTTGGGTTTTCTCCTTCTCACCTAAGCTCTCATGGTCTTGAGCTCTTCCTATGGTTTTGTCATGACCTAGTCATGACAAAACAAACATAGGGGTCTAGTTGTTTGGGGGATGTTACAAATCCCAATAAACAAAAAAAATAATTTCGTCCTCGAAATTCAGGCTAGGCTAGCGGGGTTTTCACTGAGAGTGACCGAACGTAACATCCCCTAAGAACTGAAGTTATTTCTGACTCGAAGAGCACCGACTATCTCTGCCACACCAGTTCTAGTGGCTCACAGGGGAATCAATCGATCAGAGGCTACCGGGCCATCTATAGTAGAAATTTGCTGCTCCGACCGTAGTAGAGCTCTCCTAAAGGAGGAGACATGGAAGTTGTCGTGCAATCCCGCTAACTCCGGCGGTAGCTCTAGTCTATAAGCCAATGGGTCAATCCGCTCTAGGATCCTGTAGAGCCTCATTTATCTTAGAATGAGCTTCTTCTGCCCGCGTACCCGCGAGTCTCCCTGCATTAGACGTATCTTCAAGAACACCTGGTCTCCAACCTAAGTCTCTACTGCACGATGCCGCGCATCGTAATGCTTGGCCTGCCTGCTCTGGGCCCTAGCATCCTAACTCAAATCAGTCGCACCTGGGCATCTGTGTCCTTCACAAATTCAGAGCTGATTCTTATTAAATCTTCATCCTGGGTCCAAGATGGTGGAATTCTGCGCCTATGTCCCTCCGAGGGTGGAAAGCTGTGATGAACGTCAACCAACAGTTGAGATAAGCCTGGACTGATCTTCACTCTTGGACATAACCTGTTCATCCCGATCCGACACGATCGTCCTGGTCACACCACGATAACGGACAAACTACTCAACAAATCCCATCAAACACCAAATAGAGCGTCGTTCCAGCCCGGGGTGACCCTAGCTACCTTGGTTAGTTTATCCTCGATGTTCCAAACAAACTTGTGCCCGGAGTGGGGATGTGGCAACCAATGTATGAAATCCATAATTATGTCCTCAAACTCCACTCTAACACGGGCAATGGCCGTGGTAGTTCTCCAAAGACTTTTGCACTTATCCTTCACCGTGCATCCCGAAACTTATGACGTCTTTCTTTATTTTGGGAAACTGCATGGTCCGGAAAACACCATTTCTTCGGTGACTAAAGTTATTGTTTGTAAGGGTAGACAATGCCTCTAAAAAGTTTTCTCTACACATTCTGATTCTTATTTCTTCACGTGCTTCCGAGTACTCAAACAACTCAACTCTACAACTCATCCAATTCTTACCATTGATGGAACTGATTAGATCGTCAAGCGTCCCAATTATCATCAAAATTTACGGGGTGCACTTATGAATCTTATGAACATATGTTAAACAAACAACACTAGTATCAATGTTTATAAGATGACTCCCGATCACTTTCTATGTGGAGTTTGATTCATAAGGTACACGTGTAAAATCTTTTGAAACCTTAAGATTTTTCACAAGTCAATTTCATCACGGAAATATCATCACATTTATTTCACCAAAATCCTATCACTTCCACATATGTTAGTCTTGATCACTTTTGGATGATCCAAAGTAAGATAAACTTAGATCGTTCTTATCATAGTAAACTAAAACACTATATTCTAATTCCTAATAGTCATCGTCTAAGATCTTTGGTTATTCATTATCATAGCTCCCAAGGTATAAGGGCTATTATTGCAGTTAAAATTTTCAACCATGAAAGGGCGTGATTTTTAACAAATCATAAATTGATCACTTCTAAATGCCCCAAACCATAAGAACTTTCGGATATAACAATAACTTGTAAGAAATAATTTCCGTCCTCAACTTCTAGAATATGACATCGACATCCCTAAGTGATTAATCCTGGCGACTTTATATTTCCAATGATTCAACTAAGGTTAAGTCATTGCTTGATCAACGATGTCTATCCATTGCCCTGGTATTAATACGGATCATCATTCCAAACATACTTTTACACAATCTCATCTTCGCCCGAGTAACATCGAATATGATCAACTTCAAAATCATTATTTTCACGACACAATACTTTCTAAATTATGTCTAAGGGAAACCCAAGTCAGTCAATAATTTGCCCAATAAACAAAAGGTAAGCCCCAATAAACAAAAGATAAGCCTTTATCTATTTTGGGCTAAATGTCTTCAAATTCAGTATGTTATATTCGTCCTAGCTGGGCACACAATCTTAGACTTGGGGTTCTATCTGAAACTTGTTGGTATACTCCATACTTTAGACTCTTCAAGGTACCTTCCACGACAACCTTATCAGGGTCAACATGTGACAATCCCAAACGGGTCTCTTCTGAACATGGATTCTTATCTGACCCTCGGTGTTTGTCATGGTGGTTGTCTCAATGTAAACATGTCACTGGTACGAGGGTTGAGTCTACGAGTCCCCTACCATTCTGCTTACATGTCAATATCTTTAAGGCGGTCCTATTATTTTGGATAATCCTTTGATAGATGAAGTAGGGAAACCAAAGGTATGGCCTAGGTGGCCAATCTCATGTTAAGCTCCTCAATTAGTCTCTTTGGGGTATCCTCGTATCTAAACAAAATTCATACCTATGGTCTATTTCAGGCTAGGGCATGCAATAAATTGTCATGGTAAGTCAAATATCCTAGTGGAGTTGAGTCTAACTTATTGACTAAAGGACTATCTAAAGAGATCTATGTAGCCAGAGGTATTCCCTGCTGGGGGCAGGGTTTGCCGCATGCTACAAAAGAAAACTTGCCAAAAGATTCAGTTAAAAGTGGAATTTTCCATGTGATTTCCCATATGGGCACACCATTGCTTCCGCTGCTTAGTTTATCCTCAAACTAAACTCGTGCGGGGTGGCCCAGGGTTTGTGGACTTCTTTTCTTCGGATCGAGGTTTGCTCTAATACCACTTTGTAAGACCCTTTTTTTTCTTTTGAAACCCCGGGTCTTATGCCCAGAACCACCGCTTGCAGTGACACCCTAACTCGGGAAGGTCGCCACTACAAAACACCGATCCTGCTGGCCATTTCGATCAAAGAAGAAAAAAAAATATACGAACAAATTTAAGTTCAAGTCCACAATCACATGCTATATATATATTTGAATGTCCACATGATAATAACTGAATACAAAGATAACAATAATAAGGAGAAGGTTACAATAATAAAGTGCTTATGCCCTGTACATCATGTCCTCACTATAAGATCACTCGCGGAAGCTAACTACTAATCATTCCCTGATCCTAAATCTGGCACTCCTGTAATAAACTGGCCCGCCTCCATTTGCACCGGCCTCTAGTGCTGCTGCGTCTCTTCGATCTCCTAAAATGATATGGTCCACCGACCGTTAGTCAAAAGACTAAGCCAATCCCCCACCCCTCCCCTGGTGGCTCCTAAGCACTGTGCGGGAAGGATGAAGCGGAGGACAACAAGGGGTATAACAATAGCAGGTGACAGGGGTACAGGGAATGTCTACACTACACATGTATATATATAAAATGGAAGCAGTAAAAGAGCATGGTAAGAGCAGGTAAAGAATAAGTAAAGTACAGTAAATAAAGACATGTATATAATAGAAAAGTAACCATTGATTTATAGGAATGCCCACTCAAACCTATGGACCAAGGGGTCGTTTAGCAAGGCCTATCGTATAAGAAGTCCCATAACCGACTTATACGATAGGGGTAGGGGTTGAAATGCAATCTTGATGCTATGACATGCAAGTATGCAGTTAAATATTATGTTTACACAAGTGCAACTCACACACTTCGACTCTATGCGCACAGAACTTTAGTTTCCCCTTTTTGGAGCTAGCAAGACTCCCAGGATACTCCCGTGGTGGCAAAGGGAAGCGATGGGTTGGGCCTCGCCCACATCTAGGTTGGTATTCACACTACCTAACCTAGACCTATCGTACGCCTCAACGCTAAGAACACAACAGCGGAGCATCTGCGTACTCTTACTGGCTGGAACACCAGACTTTCAAGGCTAAGTGCAAATTCCACACTTGCCGAGTCAGCGTATTGACGTCGGTGTGAGCGACCATCCAATACCGGAGACCCACCACCTTCATGCACATGCAACATGTTCTACTATATCCCAAGCCATAAATTCCCCAGGCTAACCCGCCCGTCACTATAACCTTCCGAGCCAACGGCTCGCCGGACCAACCCGTCCGTACCAACAAGCATTTCTGAGTCACAATCTCACCAGACTAACTAGTCCGCTGCTTCAACCACCGAGCCTACCTCTCGTACAACCAAACCAACTAACCTCCCCTAACTACGGGGTGTGGGTGTGCGTATTATTAAGTTAATCTTGTACAACATATTACTCCTACAGTTTATGGTTAATCTTGGACTTCCCGAGGATTACCCTGTAAGGGGCTCGCTACGGTACTAGGAACTATAAAGGGATGACACCCCAATGTTCCCTTTCTTAAGACACTTAGTGTTATTGGTTTCTACCCATAAGAATACCCTTCTTTTTACCTTTACACTTGGATTACCCTAAGTATCTTCTAACTCCCCACGGGAAAGATGATCTTTCGTCTATCCCGAGCACTACTTTACCCTTAATTCACCTAGCACACTCTCATCACATAAACTCCTTTTTGGTGACCTTCAACCTCTTCAACCTGACCATGTACACCAACTACATGTCACTTCCACTTGGTAGGCCCCTAAATACCCAAGTTTCACATTTTTACTATACGCAGACCAAACTAACTATATGAAGTTTATAAGGAGAGGTACTCCAAATATTCATCCAACTGACTCAATATTATTACTGCGAGTCTATCATGATATTCTAAGATTAAATCCAGAGAATCATATTTTTCCTTGATCATTTAACATTTATTTTAATTTCTCAAAACATTTGCCAAGTATGAAAACGAACATGAAGTGTAATGAATTCTTATGATATATGGCTCTCCAAAAATCATGATAAATCTATGATGACTAAATAACAGGAAATACAACATATCAAATTTTTACAGTAAGAAATTGTCCTCTATTTTTTATATTTATCATCCATCCAAACTTGTAGTTTTATGAAGGAACCACCAAATATATCTACTCCAAAATTATGGGAAAAATACAAAGCTCTTGTATTCATCAGAAAAGTCTACAGACTAAATTTCAGGATTTATGGAAATCATTTTCTTACTTAATTAAATACTTTAAGAAAACCTCAAATAAGACAAGTTGTGAGGTAGCCTACTAATTTAAGTCTCCAAAAATTATATAAAAAATCACAGAGTTTCCTCATGCTCTGTAATGTCCCATCACAAATTTGCACAATTTATCAAAGAGTATTGGACCCTCAATTAATTTTATTAAGCCTAAGACAAAATAGGTGCCTTGTGAATGAAGTACTAGTTAAATCATTTAATAAATTAGACAAAAATTACCAGAGGTCCAACATGTGATTATAAATGCACTAACAAGGTTTCATCATCATCCAAGACCATTTGAGCATGTAAGTATCTCTTAAAAGAAGTTTACCTAAAGGGGATTATGTCCTATTTCAAAGGGGATAATAGCTCCTAAAATCCGTATAAAATTACCTAGGGCCTAATTACATCACATGAACTTATCCACCAAGTTCCATGACCATTCAAGAACATTTGACTCCATGTCCTTCACAAGGTTCTATATGCACCCCAAGGGGTATAACTAGGGTTCTAGGGCATATCCACCTCCACACCACCCCATCGCACTCATGGAGGTGTTGTAGGTGATCCTAAACCAGTGTCCAAGGTTTCAACTCATGGGGATGAGTTTTGACCACCATACCCCAAGATAAACACCATGCCCTAATTTTGACTTAATTATACCCAACTTGGGTTAACAAATTACCTATCTAAATCAGTCCCCATTGGGCTGAGATTTTTACCAATGTCATACAATAACCCCAAGGAGCACCCACCAAAATTTGGAGGGCATTGGAGGTCATTTGACCGACTAATTAATTAATATTTGATTTATGAAATTATTACAAAAAACTTAAAAACATATTCTCCTAAAATTCCCATCTTTTGATATGATGAGGGGCTTGATATAAGTAGCCTAGGTTTCAATTTTTAAGTCAATCCCATAACCCAATCAAAAGTTATACATGGAATGGTGGCTGCCCTACCCTTGGGACCAGTCCCACCAAAATGACCCTACAGGGAGCCACAAGGCTTCTTTTGGGCTGAAACACACTGTGAATTAAGGTAGACTCCAAGGGCCAACCTTTTCATGTTGGACACTTTCTCAGATTATGAGTGCAAGATATTTTATTAAATAAAGGAAAGCACAGCTGTTTATTTGGTACTTAAATATTTAAATGGAATAATCATTTCATTAATCAGATCGAACGGCTGAGGGGTTTCGTCCCCATCACGCCTCTGGATAGAAAAAGCCCATCCTGGGAACCCTTCCAGCCCATTTTCCTGGCCACGAAGCCCCCTCTCCGGCCGGCCAATGCCTCCACCACCTTCGCCGAGGTGGTGGTCGGCTATAGGGGTGGTTGGCCGGCCCGGGGGTGTCCGGAATAAACTTTTTAGGGAGGGAATAAATAGCTTACAACCAGCCATTCATGGAGCTTGATCCGATCCCGATTTGGCTCTAAGTAAAGCCCATTTTGATGTGGATCTATGCACTAGGTGAGGAGAGGAGGATCGTACCTGAATTGGTGCAGAATTCCTTATGGATCTTGGGTTCACCATGGGAGCTCGGGGAGCTTTTGGAGCCATGTCAATCTGAGCCTAGAGTGTACAATACTTTCGGGAAAGTTGGGGGTTTCACTCCTCTCACTCTTTTGAAGATGTTAAAGGCCTTGATTGGGAGAGGGGGAGGTTACAACCTTGAATGCCATTAATGGTCATCAAGGTAATTTCGGTTTTGGCTTGGGGGAGATGAATAGGTACTAAATCCAGCCGGGAGATGGCTGGAAACTTCTCCTCTCCCCAAGAGGAGATGAATGGTGCCATTATTGAAGGAGATGGGAGGTTTCCTCTTCCTCTCCATTAACTCCCCCTTCCTTCTCTCTCTTTCAAATTAGGGTTTTCTCTCTCCTGGCCGAATTTCCTAAAATTGAATGGTTAATTCAGTAATTACCAACCCCATTAGGTGTTGAACCACCTCAATTGAGTCTAGCCTAAGTGAATTGGGCTTGATTAGGTCAAAATAGGTCATTTTGACCTAAATTTAGGGTGGAGTTGACTTTTGTCAATTTGACCGTTTGGGTTGGCCCCAATGGTTGAGTAGTGACCCATTGGCCTCTCTTAAGGGTTAAGAAGGTCTAGGTGGAGTCAAGGTTCAAGGTGGGGCCCTAAAGTCCAACTCTAGGCTTGGTATCTGAAAATTGCTATTTGCAGACCACTTGGGTTTTCTCCTTCTCACCTAAGCTCTCATGGTCTTGAGCTCTTCCTATGGTTTTGTCATGACCTAATCATGACAAAACAAACTTAGGGGTCTAGTTGTTTGGGGGATGTAACAAATCCCAATAAACAAAAAAAATAATTTCGTCCTCGAAATTCAAGCTAGGCTCGCGGGGTTTTCACCGAGAGTGACCGAACGTAACATCCCCTAAGAACTGAATTTATTTCTGACTCGAAGAGCACCGACTATCTCTGCCACACCAGTTCTAGTTGCTCTCAGGGGAATCAATCGATCGGAGGCTACCGGGCCATCTATAGTAGAAATTTGTTGCTCTAGCCATAGTAGAGCTCTTCTAAAGGAGGAGACATGAAGTCGTCGTGCAATCCCGCTAACTCCGGCAGTAGCTCTATTCTATAATCCAATGGGTCAATCCGCTCTAGGATCCTGTAGAACCTCAATTATCTTAAAATGAGCTTCTTCTGCTCGGGTACCCGCGAGACTCCCTGCATAAGACGTATCTTCAAGAACACCTGGTCTCCAACCTAGAACTCTACTGCACGATGCTGCACATCGTAATGCTTGGCCTGCCTGCTCTGGGCCCCACCATCCTAACTCAAATCAGTCACACCCGGGCATCTGTGTCCTTCACAAATTCAGAGCGGAGTCTCTTTAAATCTTCATCCTGGGTCCAAGATGGTGGAATTCAGCGCCTCTGTCCCTCTGAGGGTGGAAAGCTGTGCTGAACGTCAACCAAGAGCTGAGATAAGCATAGACTGATCTTCACTCTTGGACATCACCTGTTCATCCCGATCTGACACGATCGTCTTGGTCACACCACGATAACGTACAAACTACTCAACAAATCCCATCAAACACCAACGAGAGCGTCCTTCCAGCCCAGGGTGACCCTAGCTACCTTGGTCAGTTTATCCTCGATGTTCCAAACGAACTTGTGCCCGGAGTGGGGATGTGGCAACCTGTGTATGAAATCCATAATTATGTCCTCAAACTCCACTCTAACATGGGCAGTGGCTGTGGTAGTTCTCCAAAGACTTTTGCACTTATCCTTCAACGTGCATCATGAAACTTATGACGTCTTTCTTTATTTCGGGAAATTGCATGGTCCGGAAAAAACCATTTCTTCGGTGACTAAAGTTATTGTTTGTAAGGGTAGACAACACCTCTAAAAAGTTTTCTCTACACGTTCTGATTCTTATTTCTTCACGTGCGTCCGAGTACTCAATCAACTCAACTCTACAACTTATCCAATTCTTACCATTGATGGAACTGATCAGATCGTCAAGCGTCCCAATTATCCTCAAAATTTACGGGGTGCACTTGTGAATCTTATGAACATATGTTAAACAAACAACACTAGTATCAATGTTTGAAAGATGACTCCTGATCACTTTCTATGTGGAGTTTGATTCATAAGGTATACAGGCAAAATATTTTGAAACCTTAAGATTTTTCACAAGTCAATTTCATCACGGAAATATCATCACGTTTATTTCACCAAAATCCTATCACTTCCACATATGCTAGTCTTGATCACTTTCAGATGATCCAAAGTAAGATAAACTTAGATCGTTCTTATCATAGTAAACTCAAACACTATATTCTAATTCCAAATAGTCATCGTCTAAGATCTTTGGTTATTCATTATCATAGGTCCCAAGGTATAAGGGCTATTATTGCAGTTAAAATTTTTAACCCTGACAGGGCGTGATTTTTAACAAATCATAAATTGATCACTTCTGAATGCCCCAAACCATAAGAACTTTCGGATATAACTATAACTTTTAAGAACTAATTTCCGTCCTCAACTTCTAGAATAGGACATCGACATCCCTAATTGAATAATCCTGGCGACTTTATATTTCCAATGATTCAACTAAGGTTAAGTCATTGTTTGATCAACGATGTCTATCCATTGCCCTGGTATTAATACGGATCATTATTCCGAACATACTTTTACACAATCTCATCTTCGCCCGAGTAACATCAAATATGATCAACTTCAAAATCATCATTTTCACGACACAACACTTTCTAAATTATGTCTAAGGGACACCCAAGTCAGTCAATAATTTGCCCAATAAACAAAAGGTAAGCCCCAATAAACAAAAGACAAGCCTCTATCTATTTTGGGCTAAGTATCTTCGATATCATTATGTTATATTCGTCCTAGCTTGGCACACAATCTTAGACTTGGGGTTCTATCTAAAACTTGTTGGTATACTCCATACTTTAGACTATTCAAGGTACCTTCTACGACAACCTTATCAGGGTCAACATATGACAATCCCAAACGGGTCTCTTCTGCACTTGGACTCTTATCTGACCCTCGGTGTTTGTCATGGTGGTTGTCTCAATGTAAACATGTCACTGGTATGAGGGTTGAGTCTACGAGTCCCCTACCATTCTGCTTATATGTCAATCTCCTTAAGGCGGTCCCATTAGTTTGGATAATCCTTTGATAGATGAATTAGGGACACCAGAGGTATGGCTTAGGTGGCCAATCTCATGTTAAGCTCCACAATTTGTCTCTTTGGGGTATCCTCGTATCTAAACCAAATTCATACCTACGGTCTATTTCAGACTAGGGCATGGAATAAATTGTCATGGTAAGTCAAATGTCCTAGTGGAGTTGAGTCTAACTTATTGACTAAAGGACTATCTAAAGAAATATTTGAAGCCAGAGGTATTCCCTGCCGGGGGCAGGGTTTGCCGCATGCTACAAAAGAAAACTTGCCAAAATATTCAGTTAAAAGCGGACTTTTCCATGTGATTTCCCATATGGGCATACCATTGCTTCCGCTTCTTAGTTTGTCCTCAAACTAAACTCGCGCGGGTGGCCCAGGGTTTGTGGACTTCTTTTCTTTGGATCGAGGTTTGCTCTGATATCACTTTGTAAGACCCCCTTTTTTCTTTTGAAAACCTGGGTCTTATGCCCAGAAGCGCCGCTTGCGGTGACACCCTCACTCGGGAAGGTCGCCACTACAAAACGCCGATCCTGCCGGCCATATCGATCACAGAAGAAGAAAAAAAATAAACGAACAAAAATAAGTTCAAGTCCACAATCACATGATATATATATATATTTGAATGTCCACATGATAATAACTGAATACAAAGATAACAATAATAAGAAGAAGGTTACAATAATAAAGGGCTTATGCCCTGTACAACATGTCCTCACTATAAGATCACTCGCAGAAGCTAACTACTAATCACTCCCTGATACTGAATCTGGCGCTCCTGTAATAATCTGGCCCGCCTCCATCTGCACCGGCCTCTCGTGCTGTTGCGTCTCTTCGACCCCTTAAAATGATATGGTCCACCGACCGTTAGTCAAAAGACTAAGCCAATCCCCCACCCCTCCCCCGGTGACTCCTAGGCACCGTGCGGGAAGGATGAAGCGGAGGACAACAAGGGGTATAACAATAGCAGGTGACAGGGGTATAGGGAATGTCTACACTACACATGTATATATATAAAATCGAAGCAGTAAAAGAGCATGGTAAGAGCAGGTAAAGAATAAGTAAAGTGCAGTAAATAAAGACATGTATATAATAGAAAACTAACCATTGATTTATAGGAATGCCCACACAAACCTATGGACCAAGGGGTTGTTTAACAAGGCCTATCGTATAATAAGTCCCATAACCGACTTATACGATAGGGGTAGGGGTTGAAATGAAATGTTGATGCTCTGACATGCAAGTATGCAGTTAAATGTTATGTTCACACAAGTGCAACTCACACACTTCGACTCTATGCGCACAGACCTTTAGTTCCCCCTTTTTGGAGCTAGCAAGACTCCCAGGATACTCCCGTAGTGGCAATCGGAAGCAGTGGGTTGGGCCTCGCCCACCTCTAGGTTGGTATTCACACTACCTAACCTAGACCTATCGTACGCCTCAAAGCTATGAACACAACAGCGGAGCAGCTGCGTACTCTTACTGGCTGGACCACCAGACTTTCAAGGCTAAGTGCAAATTCCACACTTGCCGAGTCAACGTATTGACGTCGGTGTGAACGACCGTCCAATACCGGAGACCTACCACCTTCATGCACATGCAACATGTTCTACTATATCCTGAGCCATAATTCCCCGGGCTAACCCGCCATCACTATAACCTTCCAAGCCAACGACTCGCCGACCCAACCTGTCCGTACCAACAAGCATTTCTGAGTCACAAGCTCACCGGACTAACTAGTCCGCTGCTTCAACCACCGAGCCTACCGCTCGTACAACCAAACCAACTAACCTCCCGTAACTATGGGGTGTGGGTGTGCGTATTATTAAGTTAATCTTGTACAACATATTACTCCTACAGTTTATGGTTAATCTTGGACTTCCCGAGGATTACCCTGTAAGGGGCTCGCTACGGTACTAGGAACTATAATGACATGACACCCCAAAGTTCCCTTTCTCAAGACACTTAGTGTTATTGGTTTCTACCCATAAGAATACCCTTCTTTTTTACCTTTACACTTGGATTACCCTGAGTATCTTCTGACTCCCCACGGGAAAGATGATCTTTCGTCTATCCAGAGCACAACTTTACCCTTAACTCACCAAGCACACTCTCATCACCTAAACTCCTTTTTGGGGACTTTCAACCTCTTCAACCTGACAATGTACACCAACTACATGTCACTTCCACTTGGTAGGCCCCGAAATACCCAAGTTTCACATTTTTACTATACGCAGACCAAACTAACTATATGAAGCTTATAAGGAGAGGTACTCCAAATATTCATCCAACTGACTCAATATTATTACTGGGAGTCTATCATGATATTCTAAGATTAAATCCATAGAATCATATTTTTCTTTAATCATTTAACATTTATTTTAATTTCTCCAAACATTTGCCAAGTATGAAAATGAACATGAAGTGTAAGGAATTCTTATGATATGGCTCTCCAAAAATCATGATAAATCTATGATGACTAAATAACAGGAAATACAACATATCATATTTTTACAGTAAGAAATTGTCCTCTATTTTTAATATTTATCATCCATCCAAACTTGTAGTTTTATGAAGGAACCACCAAATATATCTACTCCAAAATTATGGGAAAAATACAAAGCTCTTGTATTCATCAGAAAAGTCTACAGACTAAATTTCAGGATTTATGGAAATCATTTTCTTACTTAATTAAATACTTTAAGAAAACCTCAAATAAGACAAGTTGTGAAGTAGCCTACTGATTTAAGTCTCCAGATATTATATAAAAAATCACAGAGTTTCCAAATGCTCTGAAATGCCGCATCACCAATTTGTACAATTTAGCAAAGAGTATTGGGCCCTCAATTAATTTTATTAAGCCTAAGACAAAATATGTGCCATGTGAATGAAGTACTGGTTAAATCATTTAATAAATTTCACAAAAATTACCAAAGGTCCAACATGTGATTATAAAGGCACTAACAAGGTTTCATCATCATCCAATACCATTTGAGCATGTAAGTATCTCTTAAAAGAAGTTTACCTAAAGGGGATTATGTCCTATTTCAAAGGGGATAATTGCTCCTAAAATCCTTATAAAATTACCCAGGACCTAATTACATCCCATGAATTTATCCACCAAGTTCCATGACCATTCAAGAACATTTGACCCCATGTCCTTCACAAAGTTCTATATGCACCCCAAGGGGTATAACTAGGGTTCTAGGGCATATCCACCTCCAGACCACCCCATCTCACTCATGGAGGTGTTGTAGGTGATCCTAAACCAGTGGCCAAGGTTTCAAATCATGGGGATGAGTTTTGACCACCATACCCCAAGATAAACACCATGCCCTAATTTTGACTTAATTAGACCCAACTTGGGTTAACAAATAACCTATCTAAATCAGTCCCCCTTAGTCTGAGATTTTTACCAAGGTCATAAAATAACCCCAAGGAGCACCCACCAAAATTTGGAGGGCATTGGAAGTCATTTGACCCACTAATTAATTAATATTTGATTTATGAAATTATTACAAAAACCTTAGAAATATATTCTCCTAAAATTTCCATCTTTTGATATGATGAGGGGCTTGATATAAGTAGCCTAGGTTTCAATTTTCAAGTCAATCCCATGATCCAATCAAAAGTTATACATGGAATTGTGGCTGCCCTACCCTAAGGACCAGTCCCACCAAAATGACCCTACAGGGAGCCACATGGCTTCTTTTGGGCAGAAACAAATTTTGAATTAAAGTAGACTCTAAGTGCTAACTTTTTCATGTTGGACACTTTCTCAGATTATGAGTGCAAGATATTTTAAAAAATAAAGGAAAGCACAACAGTTTATTTGGTACTTAAATATTTAAATGGAATAATCATTTCATTAATCAGATCGGACGACTGAGGGGTTTCGTCCCCATCACACCTCTGGACAGAAAAAGCCCGTCCTGTGCACCCTTGCAGCCCATTTTCCCGGCCACGAAGCCACCTCTCCGGCCGGCCAACGCCTCCACCACCTTCGCCGAGGTGGTGGTCGGCTATTGGGGTGGTTGGCCGGCCCGGGGGTGGCCGGAATGAACTTTTTAGGGAGGGAATAAATAGCTTACAACCAGCCATTAATGGAGCTTGATCAGAGCCCTATTTGGCTTGAATCAAAACCCATTTGACGTGGATCTATGCACTAGGTGAGGAGAGGAGGATCGGACCTAAATTGGTGCATAATTCATGTGGATCTTGGGTTCACCATGGGGGATCGGGGAGCTATTGGAGCCATGTCAATCTGAGCCTAGAGTGCACAATACTTTCGGGAAAGTTGGGGGTTTCACTCCTCTCACTCTTTTGAAGATGTTAAAGGCCTTGATTGGGAGAGGGGGAGGTTAGAACCTTGAATGCCATTAATGGCCATCAAGGTAATTTCGATTTTGGCTTGGGGGAGATGAATAGGTGCTCAATCCAGCCGGGAGAAGGCTGGAAACTTCTCCTCTCCCCAAGAGGAGATGAATGGTGCCATTATTGGAGGAGATGGGAGGTTTCCTCTTCCTCTCCATTAACTCCCCCTTCCTTCTCTCTCTTTCAAATTAGGGCTTTCTATTTCCTGGCCGAATTTCCCGAAATTGATTGGTTAATTCAGTAATTACCAACCTCATTAGGTGGTGGACCACATTAATTGATTCTAGCCCAAGTGGATTGGGCTTGATTAGGTCAAAATAAGTCATTTTGACCTAAATTTAGGGTGGAGTTGACTTTGGTCAATTTGACCGTTTGGGTTGGCCCCAATGGGTGGGTAGTGACCCATTAGCCTCTCTTAAGGGTTAGGAAGGTCTAGGTGGAGTCAAGGTTCAAGGTGGGGCCCTAAAGTCCAACCCTAGGCTTGGTATCTGAAAATTGCTATTTGCAGACCACTTGGGTTTTCTCCTTCTCACCTAAGCTCTCGTGGTCTTGAGCTCTTCCTATGGTTTTGTCATGATCTAGTCATGACAAAACCAACTTAGGGGTCTAGTTGTTTGGGGGGTGTTAAAAATCCCAATAAAAAAAAATAATTTTGTCCTCGAAATTCAGGCTAGGCTCGCGGGGTTTTCACCGAGAGTGATCGAACATAACATCCCCTAAGAACTGAAGTTATTTTTGACTCGAAGAGCACCGACTATCTCTGCCATACCAGTTCTAGTGGCTCTCAGGGGAATCAATCGATCGGAGGCTACCGGGCCATCTATAGTAGAAATTTGCTGCTCCGGCCATAGTAGAGCTCTCCTAAAGGAGGAGACATGGAAGTCGTCGTGCAATCCAGCTAACTCCAGTGGTAGCTCTAGTCTATAAGCCAATGGGTCAATCCGCTCTAGGATCCTGTAGAGCCTCATTTATCTTAGAATGAGCATCTTCTGCCCGCGTACCCGCGAGACTCCCTGCATCAGACGTATCTTCAAGAACACTTGGTCTCCAACCTAGAACTCTACTACACGATGCCGCACATTGTAATGCTTGACCTGCCTGCTCTGGGCCCCAGCATCCTAACTCAAATCAGTCGCACCCGAGCATCTGTGTCCTTCACAAATTCAGAGCCGAGTCTCTTAAAATCTTCATCCTGGGTCTAAGATGGTGGAATTCTGTGCCTCTGTCCCTCTGAGGGTGGAAAGCTGTGCTGAACGTCAACCAAGAGCTGAGATAAGCCTGGACTGATCTTCACTCTTGGACATAACCTGTTCATCCCGATACGACACGATCGTCCTGGTCACACCACGAAAATGGACAAACTACTCAACAAATCCCATCAAACACCAACGAGAGTGTCCTTCCAGCACAGGGTGACCCTAGCTACCTTGGTCAGTTTATCCTCGATGTTCCAAATGAACTTGTGCCCGGAGTGGGGATGTGGCAACCTGTGTATGAAATCCATAAATATGTCCTCGAACTCCACTCTAACACGGGCAGTGCCTGTGGTTGTTCTCCAAAGACTTTTGCACTTATCCTTCACCGTGCATCACGAAAGTTATGACGTCTTTCTTTATTTCGGGAAACTGCATGGTCTGGAAAACACCATTTCTTCGGTGACTAATGTTATTGTTTGTAAGGGTAGACAACGCCTCTAAAAAGTTCTCTACATGTTTTGATTCTTATTTCTTCATGCGCGTCTAAGTACTCAAACAACTCAACTCTACAACTTATCCAATTCTTACCATTGATGGAACTGATCATATCGTCAAGCGTCTCAATTATCCTCAAAATTTACGGGGTGCACTTGTGAATCTTATGAACATATGTTAAACAAACAACACTAGTATCAATGTTTATAAGATGACTCCGGATCACTTTCTATGTGGAGTTTGATTCATAAGATATACGGGTAAAATCTTTTGAAACCTTAAGAATTTCACAAGTCAATTTCATCACGGAAATATCATCACGTTTATTTCACCAAAATCCTATCACTTC
Organism: Dactylorhiza incarnata; assembly: GCA_033032865.1. NCBI lineage: Eukaryota > Viridiplantae > Streptophyta > Magnoliopsida > Asparagales > Orchidaceae > Dactylorhiza > Dactylorhiza incarnata. Next base: position 14,996,668 of record JAWHQI010000015.1, read on the forward strand.
CACATATGCTAGTCTTGATCACTTTCGAATGATCCAAAGTAAGATAAACTTAGATCATAGTAAACTCAAATACTATATTCTAATTCCAAATAGTCATCGTCTAAGATCTTTGGTTATTCATTATCATAGCTCCCAAGGTATAAGGGCTATTATTGTAGTTAAAATTTTCAACCATGACAGGGCGTGATTTTTAACAAATCATAAATTGATCACTTCTGAATGCCCCAAACCATAAGAACTTTCAGATAAAACTATAACTTGCAAGAACTAATTTCCGTACTCAACTTCTAGAATAGGACATCGGCATCCCTACGTGATTAATCCTGACGACTTTATATTTCCAATGATTCAACTAAGGTTAAGTCATTGCTTGATCAACGATGTCTATCCATTGCCCTGGTATTAATACGGATCATCATTCCGAACATACTTTTACACAATCTCATCTTCGCCCGAGTAACATCGAATATGATCTACTTCAAAATCATTATTTTCACGACACAACACTTTCTAAATTTTGTCTAAGGGAAACCCAAGTCAGTGAATAATTTGCCCAATAAACAAAAGGTAAGCCCCAATAAACAAAAGATAAGCCTCTATCTATTTTGGGCTAAGTATCTTCGATATCATTATGTTATATTTGTCCTAGCTGGTCACACAATCTTAGACTTTGGGTTCTATCTGAAACTTGTTGGTATACTCCATATTTTAGACTCTTCAAGGTACCTTATACGACAACCTTATCAGGGTCAATATGTGACAATCCCAAATGGGTCTCTTCTGCACTTGGACTCTTATCTGACCCTCGGTGTTTGTCATGATGGTTGTCTCAATTTAAACATGTCACTGGTACGAGGGTTGAGTCTATGAGTCCCATACCATTCTGCTTATGTGTCAATCTCCTTAAGGCAGTCCTATTAGTTTGGATAATCCTATGATAGATGAAGTAGGGACACCAGAGGTATGGTCTATGTGGCCAATCTCATGTTAAGCTCCTCAATTAGTCTCTGTGGGGTATCCTCGTATCTAAACCAAATTCATACCTACGGTCTATTTCAGACTAGGGCATGGAAAAAATTGTCATGGTAAGTCAAATATCCTAGTGGAGTTGAGTCTAACTTATTGACTAAAGGACTATCTAATGAGATCTTTGTAGCCAGAGGTATTCCCTGCTGGGGCCAGGGTTTGCCGCATGCTACAAAAGAAAACTTGACAAAAGATTTAGTTAAAAGTGGACTTTTCTATGTGATTTTTTATATGGGCACACCATTGCTTTCGCTGCTTAGTTTGTCCTCAAACTAAACTCGCGCGGGGTGTCCCAGGGTTTGTGGACTTCTTTTCTTTGGATCGAGGTTTGCTCTGATATCACTTTGTAAGACAATAGCAGGTGATAGGGGTACATTGGATGTCTACACTACACTTGTATATATATTAAATGGAAGCAGTAAAAGAGCATGGTAAGAGCAGGTAAAGAATAAGTAAAGTACAGTAAATAAAGACATGTATATAAAAGAAAAGTAACCATTGATTTATAGGAATGCCCACACAAACCTATGGACCAAGGGGTCGTTTAGCAAGGCCTATCGTATAAGAAGCCCCATAACCGACTTATATGATAGGGGTAGGGGTTGAAATGCAATGTTGATGCTATGACATGCAAGTATGCAGTTAAATGTTATGTTCACACAAGTGCAACTCACACACTTCGACTCTATGCGCACAGACCTTTAGTTCCCCCTTTTTGGAGCTAGCAAGACTCCCAGGATACTCCCGTAGTGGCAAACAGAAGCGGTGGGTTGGGCCTCACCCACCTCTAGGTTGTTATTCACACTACCTAACCTAGACCTATCGTACGCCTCAACGCTAATAACACAACAACGGAGCATCTGCGTACTCTTACTCGCTGGACCACCAGACTTTCAAGGTTAAGTGCAAATTCCACACTTGCCGAGTCAACGTATTGACGTCGGTGTGAATGACCGTCCAATACCGGAGACCCACCACCTTCATTCACATGCAACATGTTCTACTATATCCCGAGCGATAAATTCCGCAGGCTAACTCGCCCATCACTATAACCTTCCGAGCCAATGGCTCGCCGGACCAACCCGTCCGTTCCAATAACAATTTCCGAGTCACAAGCTCACCGGACTAACTAGTCCACTGCTTCAACCACCAAGCCTAATGCTCATTCAACCAAACCAACTAACCTCCCGTTATTACGGGGTGTGGGTGTGCGTATTATTAAGTTAATCTTGTACAACATATTACTCCTACAGTTTATGGTTAATCTTGGACTTCCCGAGGATTACCCTGTAAGGGGCTCGCTACGGTACTAGGAACTATAATGGGATGACACCCCAAAGTTCCCTTTCTCAAGACACTTAGTGTTATTGGTTTCTACTCATAAGAATACCCTTCTTTTTACCTTTACACTTGGATTACCCTAAGTATCTTCTGACTCCCCACGGGAAAGACGATCTTTCGTCTATCCCGAGCACAACTTTACCCTTAACTCACCAAGCACACTCTCATCACCTATACTCCTTTTTGGTGACCTTCAACCTCTTCAACCTGACCATGTACACCAACTACATGTCACTTCCACTTGGTAGGCCCCTAAATACCCAAGTTTCACATTTTTACTATACGCAGACCAAACTAACTATATGAAGCTTATATGCAGAGGTACTCCAAATATTCAACCAACTGACTCAATATTATTACTGGGAGTCTATCATGATATTCTAAGATTAAATCCAGAGAATCATATTTTTCCGTAATCATTTAATATTTATTTTAATTTCTCCAAACATTTTCCATGTATGAAAATGAACATGAAGTGTAAGGAATTCTTATGATACGGCTCTCCAAAAATCATGATAAATCTATGATGACTAAATAACAGGAAATGCAACATATCATATTTTTACAGTAAGAAATTGTCCTCTATTATTAATATTTATCATCCATCCAAACTTGTAGTTTTATGAAGAAACCACCAAATATATCTACTCCAAAATTATGGGAAATATACAAAGCTCTTGTATTAATCAGAAAAGTCTATGAACTAAATTTCAGGATTTATGGAAATCATTTTCTTACTTAATTAAATACTTTAAGAAAACCTCAAATAAGACAAGTTGTGAAGTAGCCTACTGATTTAAGTCTCCAAAAATTATATAAAAAATCACAGAGTTTCCTAATGCTCTGAAATGTCCCATCACCAATTTGCACAATTTATCAAAGAGTATTGGACCCTCAATTACTTTTATTGAGCCTAAGACAAAATAGGTGCCTTGTGAATGAAGTACTGGATAAATCATTTATTAAATTTCACAAAAATTACCAGAGGTCCAACATGTGATTATAAAGGCACTAACAAGGTTTCATCATCATCCAAGACAATTTGAGCATGTACGTATCTCTTAAAAGAAGTTTACCTAAAGGGGATTATGTCCTATTTCAAAGGGGATAATTGCTCCTAAAATCCTAATAAATTACCTAGGGCCTAATAACATCCCATGAACTTATCCACCAAGTTCCATGACCATTCAAGAACATTTGACCTCATGTCCTTCACAAGGTTCTATATGCACCCAAGGGGTATAACTAGGGTTTTAGGGCATATCCATCTCCACACCACCCCATCTCACTCATGGAGGTGTTATAGGTGATCCTAAACCAGTGACCAAGGTTTCAACTCATGGGGATGAGTTTTGATCACCATACCCCAAGATAAACACCATGCCCTAATTTTGACTTAATTTGACCCAACTTGGGTTAACAAATTACGTATATAAATTAGTCCCAATTGCGCTGAGATTTTAACCAAGGTCATACAATAACCCTAAGGAGCACCCACCAAAATTTGGAGGGCATTGGAGGTCATTTGACCCACTAATTAATTAATATTTGATTTATGAAATTATTACCAAAACCTTAGAAAAATGTCCTCCTAAAATTCCCATCTTTTGATATAATAAGGGGCTTGATATAAGTATCCTAGGTTTCAATTTTCAAGTCAATCCCATGACCCAATCAAAAGTTATACATGGAATGGTGGCTACCCTACCCTAGGGACCTGTCCCACCAAAATGGCCCTACTGGGAGCCACAGGGCTTCTTTTGGGCTGAAATTTTTTTTGAATTAAAGTAGACTCCAAGGGCTAACGTTTTCATGTTGGACACTTTCTCAGATTATGAGTGCAAGATATTTTATAAAATAAAGGAAAGCACATCAGTTTATTTGGTACTTAAATATTTAAATGGAATAATCATTTCATTAATCAGATCGGACGGCTGAGGGGTTTCGTCCCCATCACGCCTCTGGACAGAAAAAGCCCGTCCTGGGCACCCTTCCAGCCCATTTTCCCGGCCACGAAGCCCCATCTCCGGCCGGCCAATGCCTCCACCACCTTCGCCGAGGTGGTGGCCGGTGATTGGGGTGGTTGGCCGGCCCGGGGGTGGCCGGAATGAACTTTTTAGGGAGGGAATAAATAGCTTACAACCAGCCATTCATGGAGCTTGATCCGAGCCCGATTTGGCTCGTATCAAAGCCCATTTTGATGTGGATCTCTGCACTAGGTGAGGAGAGGAGGATCGGACCTGAATTGGTGCAGAATTCCTTGTGGATCTTGGGTTCACCATGGGAGCTCAGGGAGCTTTTGGAGCCATGTCAATCAGAGCCTAGAGTGCACAATACTTTCGGGAAAGTTGGGGGTTTCACTCCTCTCACTCTTTTGAAGATGTTAAAGGCCTTGATTGGGAGAGGGGGAGGTTACAACCTTGAATGCCATTAATGGCCCTCAAGGTAATTTCAGTTTTGGCTTGGGGGAGATGAATAGGTACTCAATCCAGCCGGGAGAAGGCTGGAAACTTCTCCTCTCCCCAAGAGGAGATGAATGGTGCCATTATTGGAGGAGATGGGAGGTTTCCTCTTCCTCTCCATTAACTCCCCCTTCCTTCTCTCTCTTTCAAATTAGGGCTTTCTATTTCCTGGCCGAATTTCCTGAAATTGATTGGTTAATTCAGTAATTACCAACCTCATTAGGCGGTGGACCACATTAATTGATTCTAGCCCAAGTGGATTGGGCTTGATTAGGTCAAAATAGGTCATTTTGACCTAAATTTAGGGTGGAGTTGACTTTGGTAAATTTGACCATTTGGGTTGGCCCCAATGGGTGGGTAGTGACCCATTGGCCTATCTTAAGGGTTAGGAAGGTCTAGGTGGAGTCAAGGTTCAAGGTGGGGCCCTAAAGTCCAACCCTAGGCTTGGTATCTGAAAATTGCTATTTGCAGACCACTTGGGTTTTCTCCTTCTCACCTAAGCTCTCAAGGTCTTGAGCTCTTCCTATGGGTTTGTCATGACCTTGTCCTGACAAAACCAACTTAGGGGTCTAGTTGTTTGGGGGATGTTACAAAATGAGTGTCTGGATGAAATACGCGCGCCTGGGTCGAAAAATGTGCGCCCTGACTACAAAACGCATGCTGAGGCAAAAAATAAGCGCACTTGCAAAATATGCCTGGCCGCACAAAAAATTTGCGCCCGCGCGAAATACGCCTGCCCATGCGAAAAAGGCCCACCTAGGCGAAAAATGTCCTCCCGGGGCGAAAAATGTGCGCCAATGTGAATAACGTTTGCTCGGGCGAAAAAACAGCTGCCCGGGCAAAAAACGCCCGCCGGGGCGAAAAAATCCCGCCCGGCCAAAAAACACACGCTCAGTCGAAAAATGCGCGCCCGACCGAAAACACTCAATTATGCGGAAAACTCTTGAGCGGGGGTAAGAATTGGTGATTTGACTTTTTAGTTAAAGGTCAAAGTCATGGGTTTTTACATAAAAGTCAATACCTGCGTATATTTCATCACGTGGGACGCTAGAATTAAATTTCTAATCTCAAAGGTTAATTCCAAAAAGTCAATTGAGTCCAAACGAATAGACCATCGTCTTGTTTTTTATTACTCAAAGCCACGACAAAGACAACTTCTCTTCTTCATTCAGAAACAGTTAACGTGCTTTATGTTAAGATGTTGATTCTACCACTATTGCTTAACATAGAAGATTTATCTATCCAAGACAAGCCAAACAGCCAACTGAAATCATTACAGCAGGACAACAAGGTGATGATAGGATGCCAACAACAACTATGCATGTAAGAGACCATCCCAACACTCTCATAATTGGAGATGCAAGTCAGGTGCCACCACCAGAAGCAGACATCAGAATGAAGCTCTATTTTTGAGTTGTTTATCTCAGTTTGAGCCCAAGAAGTTAGAAGAAGCCAACAAATATCCCTTCTGGATCAAATCTATGCAAGAAGAACTCCGACAATTTATGAGATGCAAGGTCTGGAAGTTGGTGCCAAAACCACAAGGACACAACATAATTGGCACCAAATGGATCATCAGGAACAAGTTAGATGAACATGGAGTTATAATAAAAAACAAAGCCAGACTAGTTGCCAAAGGATATAAGCAAGAGGAGGGACTTGACTTTGACCAAAATTTGCCCCAGTATCAAGGCTGGAGGCTATAAGAATGTTCTTAGCCTATGCTGCATTCAAAGAGTTCAAAGTCTACGAGATGGGCGCAAAGTCTGCCTTCCAAAATGATAATATGAAGGAAGATGTGTATGTAGAGCGACCCTAAGGTTTGTTCATCCAACCCTAACCTCTTATGTTTACTTTCTTAAGAAATCTTTGTATGCGTTAAAGCAAGCCCCTAGGGCTTGGAACCCTGTACAACTTTCTCATTAAGAACAAGTTCTTAAGGGGAAAGATAAACATCACATTATTCCTAAGGGAAACAAAAGGGCAAGAGTCTCTTAGTCCAAGTTTATGCTGATGACATAATCTTTGGGGTCCACTGATGACAACCTTTGCAAAAGGTTTGCCAACCTTATGCAGGAGGAGTTTGAGATGAGCAGTATGCGAGAGCTAAGTACTTTGTAGGACTCCAAGTGAAACAATCTGATGAGGGAATTTTCTTCTCTTAGACCAAGTACACTAGAGAACTAATTAAGAAGTTTAGGATGGAATCTGCTTCCAGAAAACTCACATGGGATCAAATGAATCCCTGGACAAGGATGAGAAGAGAAAATCCTTTGATGAATCCATGTACAGGTGCTTCATTGGATTCCTACTATATTTAACTACTAGAAGACCAGACATTATGTATGCAACATGTGTTTGTGCTAGGTACCAACCATGCCCTATGGAATCTCACTACATAGATGCAAAGAGGATTTTGAGATATATTAAGGGTAGTCAAAATCTTGGTATGTGGTACCCTAGGAATAATGATTTTGAACTAATAGGATTTTCAGGTGCAGATTTTGCAGGATGCAAAGAAGATAGGAAAAACACAAGCGGATCTTGTCAATTTCTAGGCAGGAGACTTATTTCTTAGAGCAGTAAAAAGTAGACTAGTGTGGCTATATCCACAGCTGAGTCAGAATACATATCTGCATGGAGTTGTTGTGCACAATTGTTATGGACTCAGCATCAACAAGAAGATTATAACCTTAAGATAAGTAAAACTCCCTTATTTTGTGATTCATCCAGTGTTATTTCTATAGCTAAGAACCGTGTATCGTATAGTAAGACCAAGCACATAGAAATACAGTATCATTTCATTAGAGAACTTGTGGAGAATGGAGATATCTGTCTTGAATTTGTCAACACAGACAATCAAGTAGTTGATATCTTCACATGTCTCTGGATGATGCAATGTTCAATTTCTATAAAATTGAGTTAGTAATGTTAAATGTTGACTATATTATCTTTAAAATTAACTCATGTTCATCAGTTGGCTATCAATTAACAAATAGGGGAGGTGATCAGATGAGAAAACTAGATAAGATAAATAGCTGAGATAGTCACAATTATGCCGTGGAGATCGTAGAGAATATACTTATGGGTGCATCTGTAAGACCCCCTCCCCCCTCCAGGAACACAATACACGATCGAGGGGAGTCCTATGCCCAGAACATCCGCCTTGTGGTAGCGTCAGCACATGAGCTAACCTGTACCACAAGATGCCTATCCTGTAGGCTAAACCTATATCATCATGCCAACCCATCAATAATAGAAAAACAATAACAGCCATAGATTCACAATTAAGTAAAGATGACCCATCAAGTATAAAAGGACAGGTAGCTACAAGAGCTCCTGCAAAATATCAGAGCACAAAAACTGCCCCAAGGGCTATATGTTATAAGTAACACTCACATTTATCACTGACGGTAACGAAGGAAATGTAGTCTCAGGCCCTGTTGTCCTAGCTTGGCAGCCCTCTTACGTCGTGCGCTGCTGCTCCTTCTGATGCGGGGTGTCCACCTAAAATGGTGACGTAGCAACTGTTAGTCATACAAACTAAGTGGCTTCACATCCTCTCCCCCGACGACTCTTAGGCAACGGGCAAAAGGAAAGAAAAAGAACACTACAATATAATCAGTACTATACAATATAACAAGTGGCAAGGGTATAGTAATCACAACCAGAGTCAAGAGTATAAGAGTACATCTATTCTAGCAGTACAATCAGCAACAAAGTATAAGTAGAGCAGAGTATATAAATAACTGAATTAAACATAAATTATAAGGATGCACATACAAGCTTATAAGTTAAGGTTCCTTCACAACAATAAGTAACTCATCATATAAAGGTGCCCATACAAGTTTATATGATGGAGATCTTTATGCGGTGCAATGCAATGAATGTATGTGTATGGCTCACCCATGATTCATGCATGGACTCTGAATTTCTATGTTGACCTAGACTTATACTTCCTACTATTCGAGGGTAGCTAACCTCTCAGTCATCACCTGTCGTGGACAGACGGTGATAGTGGATTGAGATCTCCACTATTAGGTTGGTATGCACACTACCAGACCTAGGCCTTACGTATGTCTCAATGCTAAGAACACATCAACGGAGAACCTGTGTACTGGACACGGAAGGAATCTTGGGAAGTAAGCACCAATAGACCAACCCAACCGGTCAATAACACGAAATGGACATTTGGCAAGCAAACACCAAAGAGCCCAACCCAACCAACCAAGATCTATCTGCCAACTCCCAACGGTGTGACGACTAGCGAGCCCGTAGATCTGCCACATGCAATCCTCAACACATGATCATAACCATCGTGTGCCAACACCCACACTTGCCATATAACCCTATTACCCAAGAGCTCCAACGGAGTCCTTTTCATTTTTCCAACATACTCGTGCTTTTAAGCATGGAAGGGCTTCCACTGAGTCCCTTTAAATCATACCCTAGGATGCCATCGCATCCTAACTGTTAGGTCAAGCCCTCACTACTACCCGAAGGGAGTTATCATGACTCAAAGCAGTGGCTACATGTATCAAGGGTTTTCACTCATACGATCCTTTGGACTACATGTGTATCTGATTATCACACTGAGAGAGTCAACATTATAAAATTATTCAAGTATATTATCTGGGCTACCCAATTGATATTTCCATCACAGATCATACCGATTAATCATTTGAAATCTTTCCACCCATTTATTCCCCAATCAAATTCAACTCACAATTAGCGTCACAAGATAATTCTTAGCAATTAATAAGATAAGGAAATTCTCAACCATTAATATGACAAGATATATCCCGACAATGGTTGTAATGTATTAACACATAAGTATCCATATCTCATAAAACATAACAAGGGCGTGTAGAACAATATTAAGTTTAAGTCTATCAATTTTCATAAGTGTCTGATGACTAATTTAAGAGAAATCCAGTTACATCACAATCTGTACACTATGGACTCAGCTTACGGAAACTGAATTTCCTGGAGCGTCAGACAACCAAAAATTATGTGCCACCCCATTCCAAAAAGGTATTTCCAAGGGCTACAACTTTTGTATTGATCCTAAGTTCCAGATCTAAGCCTATCTTAGATAAAATCGGGTTTGAAGTATTTCTGGACAACAAGCTGTCCTGTACTTAAACAGGATCGTCTTCTGCACAACCATTTTCGATTTAACTTTGCGGGAGCTACGGAGCTCCCCAGAAAATGCACAACCAGTTGTTGGAAAGGTCTTTCCGAGGGCTACAACTGTTGTGTTGAGTGCAAGACCTGAATGTGGCTGGATCATACCTGAAAATATTGTTGAAGTCTGTCATGTGCAAAAAACATGTTTTCCCCAATTTATAAAATCTGCACAGATCTCAAGACAGATGAACATCATCTATTCATCTTCTTCCTCCAACACCAACAAATACTATTTCTCCTTCTCACCTCCAATACTCCCTCATTAGACCACCGTTCTTCACGAAATTAACTCCTACAACTTCGTATTGAAGAGAAGAGTAGATTGAAGACATTATTTCGGTGAACGACGCTCTAGAATAGAAGTTCTAGCGTGGTCTCTTCCTAGAAAGCTCATTTAAAATCACCAAGGTCAAGCTTCTTTGATCAGACCTCTCTCCTAAATTAGATCTAAAGATCTAGCACCAAGGGAGAGGGGGTGGAAGTCACCTGATTTTTGACCATGAATCTCGTTTGTCTTCTTGGCGGCATGGTGGCGGTCGGCCAAGCTCCAAATTCTTAGCTTTACTTTTCCAAGGAGAAAGGGGTTGCTGGTTAGCTTCTTGAGGTGTGAGGAAGAGGAAGAAGATGAAGTTCTAAGGTTTAAAATGTTTCGTACGGTGGCTTCCTGTCCAAGGCTAATAAAAGAAGCTGATTTGATTTTAATATTAATGGGAAAAATACTTCCCATCCTCTGGATTGTACAACACCGCCATGTGTCGCTTTCTATAGGACCACCTTGATTATAAGACATAAAATAAACTTTACACAACTCAAAAATCTCCTATGCGGACAACACGCATCCCGACATAGCGAATCTGCAGAAAATAATGGTACAGGGCCGATACTCAACGACGAATTCGTCGAGTCCACTCGACAAATGTAACGAGTCCACTCGACGAATCATCGAGTCCACTCGACGAATCGTCAAGTCCTCTCGACGAATCGTCGAGTCCTCTCGACGAATCGTCGAGTCCTCTCGACGAATCGCAGAGTCCTCTCGATGAATCGCCGAGTCCTCTCGATGAATCGCGGAGTCCTCTCGACGAATCGCCGAGTCCTCTCGACGAATCGCCGAGTCCTCTCGACGAATTGCCGAGTCCTCTTGACGAATCGCCGAGTCCTCTCGACGAATCGCCGAGTCCTCTCGATGAATTGCCGAGTCCTCTCGACGAATCGCCGAGTCCTCTCGACGAATCGCCGAGTCCTCTCGACGAATCGCCGAGTCCTCTCGACGAATCGCCGAGTCCTCCCGACAAATCGTCGAGTCCACTCGACGAATCGTCGAGTCCACTCGACGAATCGTCGAGTCCACTCGACGAATCGTCAAGTCCTCTCGACGAATCATCGAGTCCACTTGATGGCTTCGTCAAGTCCTTTTTGCCGCGCTAACATTTTCTGCTTAAGTGCAGCCCAGGCCCAATTCAACTCACCAAACACGCGTTCCAGGGTGCCTAACGCGAATTGGGACGTTACAAATCCTATTAATAAATAAATAATTTCGTCCCCAAAATTGAGTTTGGGCCTACGGTGTTTATAGTAAAAGGTTCAACACAAATTCATTCGTACCTTGCAGGAACAAATCTGGATAATGCTGCTACATAAGGCCCATGGGCTCTCAAGTGTACTCCTGCTTCCCATGATTGGACCATAGGACCTTCACCAAAGGAACACTTTTCCTCCGCAACTTCCGGATTTCAGTGTCTACTATCCTCGCTGGCTTTAACTGGACAGATCTGTCAGTTGCCACATGACGGGAAGTAGTGGTGACGAATTGCTCAGGCCGAAGTAGTACCTTCCGAAGGGAGACACATGAAAATTTTTGTGCAAATTCTCCAACTCTGACGGTAGCTCCAGCCTATATGCCAAGGAACCAATCCGCTCCAAGACGCAATAAGGCCCCAAGTACCACATGCTGAGATTCTTCCTTCCACGAACACGCGACACTCCGTGCATCGATCTAATATTCAAGAAAACTATGTCACCCACTTGAAATTCCACCATCCATTGCTTTGCATCATAATACTTCACCTGCCGGCTCTTTGCCTCTAGCATGAGATCCCTGATCAGCCTTATCATAACATCAGTGTCATTAATATATTCCACCCCTAACGCCTTTAGATCCTCATCCTGGACCCACGACAAGGGTGTTCTGCACCTCCTACCATATAGGGACTCATAGGGATCCATCCCAATGCTCACATGATGACTGTTATTATACGAGAACTATACCAATGGTAGCAGTCTCTTCCATGGATCTCCTCTATCTAAAACGCATAACCGCAGTAGATCCTCCATTGTTCTGATAGTTCTTTTCGAATGCCCGTCTATCTGCGATTGGAAAGCGGTGCTAAAGGTTTACCTTGAGCCCAAATACGCTTGCACTGCCCTCCATTCCCTAGAAGTGAAGCGACCATCACCGTCTGAAACGATAAGTTTGGGCACTCTGTGGTATCTGACAAACTGCTCCACGAAGAGACGCACCATAACATCCATATGTGCCTCATTCCTCATCAGAATGAACCAGACAACCTTCGCTTGTCGGTCCATTATCACCCAAACTGAGTCATTCCTGGAGCGAGAACAGGGTAGACCGTGAACAAAATCCATGGAAATATCTTCGAACTTCCACTCGGGGATGGATAGTGAATGCAACAGTTCTGCATGGCTCTTAAACTCCGCCTTCACCTTCTGGAAATTTATCTAATGTGTCATGAAATATGTAACATCTCTCTTCATCCCCGTCCATAACATAGTCTTCCGCAGATCAGTATAAATTTTGGCGATCCCAAGATGCACCGAGTACTTAGTGCAATGAGCCTCTCTCAGAATGTATTTATGGATCCCACCTTCTGCGGTAATAAATACTCTGTCGTGGAAATGAATGAGGTTGTCCTTCAAAGTATATCCCTCAGCCGATCCATTCTTGAGTGCTTGGAATACTAGGGCCAGAGTTGCATCCTTCTTTTGCTCGGCCCGTATCCGATCTCGAATGTCACAAACCATGCTTAGTGTTGTTATGTAGTCGGTAAAAACCTCAAGACAAGCCCTGGAAACAAACGTAATTTCCATCTCCTCGAGCATCTGGGCAAACTCCATGGCCATCAATCAAGAATCTGATCCTCCTGATGAGTCTGATATTTATAGGGTTTTTTGGAATCATCTGGGTTAGTTTTCACGCTCATGCACTTCACTTGTAGTTCATTATTGCTCATATTTCACTTGTTCATAGTTCTCACATGAAGTGCACATTTAGGCATGTTGTGGTGTGCAATTGCGCACTATTTTGCTGGGGGTAAGCACATTGTGCTCCCCATTTTATTTCTGCTATTATACTTGTGCTGTAGGCGTGTTCCCAGCGTTTAGATGTGTTGTTCAGGTGGGCAGATCATCCATATTGCTCAGAATTCATGTCTGCATGAATCGCACGACCGTGCATTTTCTTCACGCACGGTCGGCTATGACCGTGCATGATGATCAGCTGGCTAATATGCTGTTCTGTCCCTGCTCGTGCGATTTGTTTTCTCACGGGCAATTCACCCGTGCGTGAGTAAAATCGCACGAGCTCTCTTATTGTCCAAATTTATATGTTTCTTATTGCCCATGCGTTTGCTTCACGCATGGTTGGATTCAACCGTGCGCGAAGGAAATGCACGATCTCCTGTTAATAGCCTTTTTTTCGAGCCGTCTGGATTTGCCTGTGCGTTTTTACGCACGGTCTGTTTTGACCTTGCGTGAGTAAAATTGCACGGGCATTTTTGGGTCATCTTCCTGGGCTTCTTGTAAGTTTAATAGCACACGGCCCACACACGGTCGTGCGTTCGACCGTGTGTGACCAAATTTCTGATTATTTTGTATAAAAGCTGTAGATCTCGCCCTAGACCGGATCAATCATCTTATCCCGCGATTCTTCTGCCAGAGGGGGCCGACTGCTCCGTTTTTCTTCTTCCAAGGGAGGGTATCACTCCATAGTGTTTCCCCATCATCCTAAGCTCTCAAGAAGGTGACCTCCACTCCATATTAGCCAGATTGCTAGGAAGAACAAGGGGATTGATGTGGACAATGTAGACACTTGAGAAGATGGGTTAGAGGTGGTGAGAACATCAGAGATCCCGGACGCAACCGATGAATGGATTGTAGGAAATGGATTGACAACCTAGTGCATCCTCCCATTTCTACGACATAGTCTCGATCATTGTTTGTATCTCTACCCTTATTTTCCACACTTATGGTTGTATGGTAAGAAATCACCCATACCTTGATGATGAACCTTGCTTAAACCTATTTCAATTGCTATTTGCTTTCATTATGCTTTTATGAAAGTTCATTGTGTTTATGCTTGGTGTGTGGAATCACTATAGAATGATTTGCCCGTGATCTTGGTTGAGCTTTGTTAGAGGTTGTACAACCCTGTATTTGTCGAATGGGTTACCGAGATCCAAGCGGTCTTTTAGAGCATCATTTTTTAGCATGTTCCATGGCAGAGAGAGAGGAGGGCGAGCGGTGGAGGAAGAGACCTCCCGCTCGCCCAGCTTGTGTAAAAGGCGAGCAAGAGGGGGGGGGGGGGGGCGAGCTCCTCTCGCCCCTGCTCCCAAGGAAGGGGCGAGCTCCTCTCGCCCCCGCTCTCAAGGAGGGGCGAGCTCCTCTCGCCCCACTCCTGATGATTAAAATTCCGCTTGCACGAAATAAAATCCGAACTAGCAATCCGAGAAGGCAAGTATACCTATCGAACTGTAGTATAGGAACACAAGTGTTGTATTAAAATCCGAGAACTGTTGATTACTTATACTCAAACAAATTACTATTATTTTATCTTAATAATTTTTTGGAAGGTTTTGTTTTGCTAAGTTGAAATAAAAGCTGGGTAAAAGTACGGCTAAACGATGATTAAGAAATAGCACTCGATCTTGACTTACTTCGGCTTAAGCTGATCAAAATTCAAAAGCAAACTTAAAACTTAATAAAGTATGGGTAGCTTGAGCGTGGGGGTTCCTATAGTTTGAACATGATTCTCTCGAAGATATGCCCAACTGAGTTTAAGAAAATCCGACCGAACTCTCGTCCCGTATTCGAATACCTAAAACTCGCTTTAAGTAGTGAACCCGCTATTGGGTTTGACTCCAATCCAGGAGATTTACGTCATTCTCTCTCGATAAATGCGTGTAACTCTCTTTACTCTTTAGTGCTCACTTCAGACTATCGGCCTCTCAGCTAGCCAAGAATGAAAGAAAAGGTGTGGACTATACATCGATAATATAGCTCCACTTAATTTTAATTAAGAGTAAATCTAAGGCCCAAAACTTTAGAAAGTGAAAGAAGACTAAAGGATCATAACTTGATCAACTCATCCTCAGATCATCAAGATTGAGTACTATGAGGATTTAATTACTCATGGTGGAGGGGTAGGAGAGAGAAATGATGAAGATTTTAAGAGAACAAAAACATGCAATTTTTATTAAACAAAAGTTCAACTGAGATTGCATTTGCATGGAAATCCTACTAAGCATTAGTAATACACTATCAAAGGAAATTACAAAGGCATTACAACATTCATATGAAAACTAGAAAAGGAAATGCATTGAAATAAGAGAGAGAGAAGAAGAATACAAAATAACATGAAAATCACTGAAAATAGAGTAGTAGCACCAATTCTCTCTGCCAAAAAACTGAATGGGGAAAGCTTGGAGGTCATTTCAATTTATAGAAATTTTTCTGCCTCGGTCACGCCCTCAGTCACACCCGTGACTAGGGGCGTGACATTGTTTAATCAATTCTGCAGCTTGGATCAGGTTCGGCCCACAATTCTGACGCGATTTGATGGGTCACGCCCTAGGTCACGCCCGTGACTGAGGGCATGACCATTTCAGTGGTTAGTCCGTTCATGGGCGCTGGCGGCGATCATGGGCGCTGGCGGATGGCTGACGTGGCAGTCACGGGCGTGACTGGAAGCACGCCCGTGTAATAGTGGCGTGACCAATTCGGTGGTCAGCTGGTCGAATCTGAGCTGTTCACGGGCGTGACTAGCGTGTCACGGGCGTGACTTGTGTGTCACGGCCGTGTACTTTGGGCGTGTCTGACCAGATCTTCTGAATTATGGTGGCAGCAGCTTAACTGGAAACAGCAACTTACACGCCCTAGGTCACGGGCGTGACCTAGGGCGTGACTTAGGAAATTTTGCATTTTTGACCTGAAAATTCAGAAAACTTAAGTTAGCACTAAAAATAGGAAAATGAAGAAAAATTGCATTTAGGTAAACAACAATAAGCAAAAAGTAAGAGTAAATAACCTAAAAATAACCTAATTAAACTAACTAGATTTAGCATTATCCAATTCCCCCAAGCTTACACTTTGCTTGTCCCCAAGCAAAGAAATATGCTTAGCTAATAAAAAAAAAGACTAATCAAAAAGATTTAATTATGCTAAACACGAGTACCTTGCGAAATTCCAAGTAGGGAGAATAGTGAAATTGAAACCTAAAATAAGTACTTTATTTAAGCTTAATTTTTATACCCTTTACTAACAAAAATTAATCATCCAAAATTTTAACTAAAAAGTTTTAAAATAAAATTGAGCAAAGTAACAAGTGAGATAGTGCATTGAATTGTTACTAAACCCTAAGAGACAAATTGTAATTATATCATTCTAAGAACAGGGATCTAAATTCATACCCAAGACTTAACTATTCTACTTTTCTTCTTTACTTAGCTAAAGCAAATTTAGGAGCATGAATCAAGAGGACTTTATTAGGACCGAAATGTTTGGTTTAGGCATATGATTTGGAATGGAAATCGAAGATAAAAGTGATTGCTAAAATCACACTAAACCATAAACATGAGTTTTATAAAATTTTCGATATGAATGATAAGAGGCAATCCTTCATTATAAGCATATAGCATATTTTCTTTCTTTCTCTTTCATAGCCATTTTTTATTTTGAAATTTTGGCAAAGATAACTAATACAAATATGCTTAAAATATCTTCTTTTTGAGCAAATTCTTTTCTTTGAAGCTCTCCATGCAATAAACCAATCACACTCTTTTAGAAATTTAAATAAAACTCAAAGTGTTAGTGTGATTCAAATAGGTTTGGAAATTTTGGCTTTGGTGAAAAATTTGATAAGTGGAGGTGACAATAAAACATGGGAAAAGGCTCAAAAGAGGCTAACAAAGGGTTTCTTTTTAATGGTTGGCATGAAGGCTCAAACTTAAAAAAAAATGGCCTAAATCATTTTCATTGCTCTCTAAATTTATTTAAAGCATGAGTTTTGAAGGATTTCAAAAAATAAGCCCTAGATATTAAATAAAGACTAATGAACTTATCCTGAAAATAAGAATAATAAGCGTCTAGGATTATTCACATTTACTACACAAATCAAAAGTTAACCTTGCAAAATATATCTAAAAATGAAGAGGAAAATAGTGGATGAAGAATTTTTACGAAAGTAAAGAAGATAAAAGAGAAAACGATAAGGAAAGTACAAGATTTTAGAAAAAAACTTTTCACATTAACATGCTACCTAGAATTAGAACACTACATGAGTCAACAATTTACTTGTGAAACATAATTAAAAAGTAGGATTAGAAATTTTGAAATTAACTAAGGCTATATAAAATATTTGGGGAAAAACAAAACATAAAGCAAGGGGTACTATTGATTTTACCAAAATCTAATTTAGACTACTAAAAAAAAAGAAAAAAAAAGAAGACATTCTCCCCCAAGCTTACGATAGACATTGTCCTCAATGGAAAAGGAGAGTGAAGGAAGGGGTAACTAAGAAAAGAAATTAAAACTGAAAAACTGAAATAGGCACTTCCCTGGATTTATGGGCTTGAAAGGATGTGTGATGCCGCTCCCCCTTGTTGGCGCTTTGAATCTTCATGAAATATCATCTTGAATTTTTCTTGAAACCAGCAATGTTGAAGCAGGCGATCACGGAAGTTGAGAGTATCGGAGCCGCCCAGGGCCAAAGAAAAATTAAAACAACAAATTTTAAAAACCTTGGGTTGCCTCACAAGAGTGCCCTCTGTTTAATGTCGTTTGAGCTCGACTAAAAGAATATAGTTCAAAAGTTAATCCAAATTATTACAGTCCATACAAAAGAAGTTTTTCACTGTCCATGTCAACATTGTCACGAGAAAAATAAAGTTTTAGACGCTGCCCATTAACCTTGAAATCACCCTTATCTGGGTGTGATATCAAAATAGTTCCATACGGATAAGCTTCCTTTACATTAAAAGGACCTGACCATCTAGATTTTAACTTTCCAGGAAATAAACGTAGACGAGAATTATAAAGTAATACTTGGTCGCCTGGTTTAAATGTTTTCGGGTGCCTTAAATTTTTATCGTGATAGCATTTCGTTCGTTCCTTCTATAATTTATTATTTTCATACGCATTGGAGCGCCACTCATCGAGTTCGTTGAGTTGGAATTTTCGAAGATCGGCGCCGGAGTGGGGATCAAAATTTAAAAATTTAAGGGCCCAGGAAACACGATGTTCTAATTCGACCGGTAAATGGCACGATTTCCCATATACTAACCGATACGGTGTACAACCGATGGCGGTCTTGTACGCTGTTCGGTAAGCCCATAGAGCATCGTCTAATTTATGTGACCAGTCTTTACGTGAGGTGGAAACAGTTTTTTCTAAAATACGTTTGATTTCTCTATTCACTACCTCGACCTGGCCGTTAGTTTGGGGGTGGTATGCAGTTGAAAGCTTATGTGTAACGCCATATTTTAAAAGTGTTTTTGCAAATTGTGCGTTACAAAAGTGCGAACCCCTATCGCTAACGATGGCCCTCGGAGTGCCGAATCGAGAAAATAATTTTTTTAAGAAAATAATAATGACTCGGGAGTCATTGGTAGGAAGAGCTTGGGCCTCTGCCCATCGAGACACATAGTCTACCGCAACTAAAATGTATTTATTACCATGGCTAGAAGGAAGAGGACCTACAAAATCAATTCCCCAAAGGTCGAAAACTTCGCACTCGAGGAAATAATTTTGCAACATTTCATTTTTATTTGAGATATTTCCGGCCCGTTGGCAGCTATCGCACCGTCTCACAAAAGATTGAGCATCTTTAAAAAGGTTAGGCCAATAAAAGCCTGCACTTAGCACTTTGTGCGCGGTCCGATTGGCTTGATAGTGCCCACCAGTCGATCCTTCGTGTAAGTGTTTGAAAATATTTTTTCCTTCTTCGAAAGAAACACATCTCCTTACTACTTGGTCTGCACAAACTCGAAACAGATACAGGTCCTCCCAAAAATAATTCTTCAGGTCAGAAAAGAATTTCTTCTTTTGCTGATAGGAAAATTCTTTTGGGAGGACTCAAGCTACTAAGTAGTTGGCGAAGTTTGCAAACCAAGGAGAAGGAGTAGTGTTGATTGATAATAACTTCTCGTCGGGAAAATAATCATTAAAAGTTTGTTCATTTAAATCTTCAATAAACGGGTTATCTAATCGTGAAAGATGGTCCGCGGCCAAATTCTCAGCCCCCTTTTTATCTCGGATTTCCAAGTCAAACTCCTGGAGGAGTAAGACCCAGCGAAGTAAGCGTGGTTTGGCATCCGGTTTAGAAAGTAAATATTTGAGGGCCGAGTGGTCCGTAAAAACAATAATTTTTGAAAGCGTAATATAAGGTCGAAATTTGTCGAACGCAAAAATAACTGCTAATAATTCTTTCTCCGTTGTGGTATAGTTCTCTTGCGCGGATGTAAGTGTTTTACTTGCGTAGAAAATAGGGTGGAAGTTTTTAGATATACGTTGTCCTAAAACGGCTCCCACCGCAAAGCTACTTGCATCGCACATGATTTTGAATGGAAGGTCCCAGATTGGATCTATCATAATTGGCGCATTTATTAGCTTATTTTTGATTAATTGAAAAGCAGATAAGCAGGTATCATCAAAAATAAATGGAGTGTTTTTTTCTAAAAGATGAGTAAGGGGTTTGGTAATTTTCAAAAAATCTTTTATAAATCGCCGGTAAAAACCGGCATGTCCTAGAAAGCTTCTTATGGCCTTAACGTTGGTTGGCGGTGGCAGTTTTTCGATCACTTCTATTTTTGCTTCATCGACCTCAATTCCTCTTGCTGATATCTTATGACCTAAAACCAATCCCTCCCGTACCATGAAATGGCATTTTTCCCAGTTCAGGGCGAGATTGGTCTCCTCACACCGTTCTAACATTTTTTCTAAATTTTCTAAACAAAAATCGAAGGAATCACCATACACGGAAAAGTCGTCCATAAATACCTCCATAATACTTTCTACGTACTTGTCGAAAATTGCCAACATACACCGTTGAAATGTTGCCGGAGCATTACATAAGCCAAATGGCATTCTTCGATAGGCGAAGGTGCCGAAAGGACAAGTAAACGTCGTTTTCTCCTGGTCCTCGGGCGAGATGGGAATTTGGAAGTAGCCTGAGAGACCATCGAGAAAACAATAAAAGCTATGGCCGGATAATCGTTCTAAGATTTGATCGATGAATGGCAAGGGGAAATGGTCCTTGCGGGTGGCGTCGTTCAATTTGCGATAATCAATACACATACGCCACCCAGTCACCGTCCGTGTTGGGATTAAGTCATTATTTTCATTTAACACTACCGTGATCCCTCCCTTTTTAGGAACTACTTGAACGGGGCTTACCCATTTGCTATCTGAAATTGGATAGATAATTCCTGCGTCTAATAATTTCACGACCTCACCCTTTACTACTTCTTTCATGTTTGGGCTTAATCGGCGTTGAGGTTGAATATAATTATGTGAATTATCTTCCATTAGAATTTTGTGCATGCAGAAAGATGGACTTATGCCCTTAATATCAGAAATCTGCCAAGCAATTGCTTGGCGGTGCTTTTGTAAAACTTTTAGCAATTTGGCATTTTCAGATCCACTTAAATGGGCCGACACTATTACTGGTAACTTAGAGTCTTTTTCTAAAAATTCATAGTTTAAATGATTGGGTAGTTCTTTAAGTTCTAATGTGGGAGGTTCCTCGTATGAAGATTTGAAAAACTTTTCTTTTTCAAAAGTAATTTCTTCAAAATTTTTTGATTTAATTTGAAAATTTGAGGGGGCGGGAGCAATGACCATTTTCATTTCTTGTAATATTTCAGTGGAGGTGTTTGAAGATGAACAAAAAGAAGAAGAACCATTTTCAGAAATACAAAAAGAAGGGTCTTCACTTAACACATCTAAGAAAAAACACGAATCGTCATTTTCTAGGGTATTTTTCATAGAGGGTGTTATGGAGAAGGTTACTTCATCATCTCCAACTTGGAGGAATAGCTTACCATTACTCACATCAATGATAGCACGGGAGGTGGCAAGGAAGGGGTGGCCAAGGATTAGGGGAACCTCGACATCCTCTTCAATGTCCAAAATGACAAAATCCACCGGGAAGATGAATTTGTCTACCTTTACGAGCACGTCCTCCACAATTCCCAACGGATATTTTATCATCCTATCTGCTAGTTGTATACTCATACGTGTGGGGCTAAGGGTACCCACTCCTAACTTCTTAAACAAGGAGAATGGCATCAAGTTGATGCTCGCACCTAAGTCGACCAACGCGTTCTTTACAAATAGATCACCAAAGAGGCACGGGATAGAAAAACTACCCGGATCGTTAGCCTTTTTCGGTAATTTATTTGTTAGGATGGCGGAACACTCAGCATTTAAAGTTACGTGCGATAGATTTTCTAGCTTTTTCTTATTAGTTAGAAGATCCTTCAGGTACTTAGCGTACTTGGGCATTTGTGATATCGCTTCATGGAAGGACAAATTGATGTGTATTTGCTTAAACATTTCCAGGAAGCGATGATATTGATCATCTAATTTTTCCTTGTTGAGTTGAGAAGGATAAGGCGGGGCGGGGTTGTTTTTGAAAATATGAGGTGGAGTGATAAAATCTGTTTGAGTGAGTGGTGTTTTTAAAATAGGGGCGGATCTTGCCTCGGGCTCTTCGCTAACCGGACCGGATACTTGCTTCCCACTCCGAAGAGTTACAGCTTTCGCTTGCTCTCTCGGGTTGGGCTTGGTGTTAGCGGGAAGAGTCCCGGGCGGTCGCTCGGATATTATTTTGGCGAGCTGCCCGATTTGGTTTTCTAGATTTTTAACGGATCCGGCTAAGTTCCGGACGGTTGCTTCGTTCGTACTTATATATTTTGAAAACATCTCCTCCAAAGATGGAGGTTTTTGAAAGTTAACAGGGGGTGGAGGTGGTGTAAATTCATTTTGTAGAGGCGGGCGAGTTGTGTTTGCAGGATTACTCCAAGAAAAGTTCGGGTGATTACGCAGCGCAAGATTATAATTATTCGGTAATTGAAAACCAGGTGCATGAAAATTAGAAGCAGAATAATTATTATAAGCATTTCTATTGCCTACGTAATCAGCTTGTTCGGAGGTGGCTTTTGCGAATTCCCAAACCTGAGGTGCGGAAGGAGCATTCATTTCAGATATCTTTTTGCTAAGCATTTCCACTTGTAGTGCCAGCTGGGAGACGTTATCCACTTCGTACATACCTGCAGGTTTGTTTGGGCGGGATCTTGGCACATTCCACTGATAGGTGTTCATGGCCATATCCTCAAATAGCTCAAGAGCGGCTTCCGAGGTTTTGTTATTTAAGGTACCACCGGAAGCGGCGTCTATCATTTGCTTAGTATGATGATTTAGCCCGTTATAAAATGTCTGCACTTGTAACCATACAGGCAGAGCGTGATGAGGGCAACGTCTTAAGAAGTCTTTATACCTTTCCCAGGTATCATATAGCATTTCAGAATCTATTTGGCAAAAAGAAGAAATATCATTTCTAAGCTTAGCAGTTTTCGCAGGTGGAAAATACTTAGTTAGAAATTTTTCAGTTAACTGGGCCCAAGTGGTGATAGAACCTCTAGGTAGAGTCGACAACCACTGCTTAGCCTTTGTTCTTAAAGAAAATGGGAAGAGTCTTAGCCTAATTGCATCATCTGTAACACCATTTATTTTGAAGGTGTCACAGATTTCAAGGAAGCTAGCAATATGTGCGTTCGGATCTTCATCTTGTAATCCGTCGAACTGCACGTATTGCTGCACCATGTGAATTATGGAGGGCTTTAGTTCGAAATTATTATTAGCTATGGCAGGGAGGACTATACTAGTTTCCGTCCCTTCCAGGTTAGGCCTTGCATAATGGGACATAGTCCATTCAGGGGCCACAACCATGTTGGGGACTTCATTTTGGTTAGGTTCGCCCATATTAACAACCGACTCCGAATCCTCAGCCAGTTCTTGGAATGTAGGATCTTGAACTTGCGATTTTCTCCGAAGAGTACGCTCAAGTTCTTGGTCCAAGTCTACAAGTTCTGACGGATTCGCTCGGGTCATAAACTAGAAAGAGAGAAGGGAAAATAAGATTGAGAAATTCGAAAAAGAAAAGGTCTCTCTTTTTTTTTTGAATTAATTTTTTTTTCAAGAAAGAGGAGAGAAAAAGAGGTGATAAAAGTAATAGATTCGTTCTTTCAAAATATCAACAAAATGCGAGTCCCCGGCAACGGCGCCACAAACTTGATGATTAAAATTCCGCTTGCACGAAATAAAATCCGAACTAGCAATCCGAGAAGGCAAGTATACCTATTGAACTGTAGTATAGGAACACAAGTGTCGTATTAAAATCCGAGAACCGTTGATTACTTATACTCAAACAAATTACTATTATTTTATCTTAATAATTTTTTGGAAGGTTTTGTTTGCTAAGTTGAAATAAAAGCTGGGTAAAAGTACGGCTAAATGATGATTAAGAAATAGCACTCGATCTTGACTTACTTCGGCTTAAGTTGATCAAAATTCAAAAGCAAACTTAAAACTTAATAAAGTAAGGGTAGCTTGACCGTGGGGGTTCCTATAGTTTGAACATGATTCTCTTGAAGATATGCCCAACTGAGTTTAGGAAAATCCGACCGAACTCTCATCCCGTATTCGAATACCTAAAACTCGCTTTAAGTGGTGAACCCCGCTATTGGGTTTGACTCCAATCCAGGAGATTTACGTCATTCTCTCTCGAGAAATGGGTGTAACTCTCTTTACTCTTAAGTGCTCACTTCAGACTATCGGCCTCTCGGCTAGCCAAGAATGAAAGCAAAGGTGTGGACTATACATCGATAATATAGCTCCACTTAATTTTAATTAAGAGTAAATCTAAGGCCCATAACTTTAGAAAGTGAAAGAAGACTAAAGGATCATAACTTGATCAACTCATCCTCAGATCATCAAGATCGAGTACTATGACGATTTAGTTACTCATGGTGGAGGGGTAGGAGAGAGAAATGATGAAGATTTTAAGAGAACAAAAACATGCAGTTTTTATTAAACAAAAGTTCAACTGAGATTGCATTTGCATGGAAAGCCTACTAAGCATTATTAATACACTATGAAAGGAAATTACAAAGGCATTATAACATTTAAATGAAAACTAGAAAAGGAAATGCATTGAAATAAGAGAGAGAGAGAGAGAGAGAGAGAGAGAAGAATACAAAATAACATGAAAATCACTGAAAATAGAGTAGTAGCACCAGTTCTCTCTGCCAAAAAACTGAATGGGGAAAGCTTGGAGGTCATTTCAATTTATAGAAATTTTTCTGCCTCGGCCACGCCCTCAGTCACGCCCGTGACTAGGGGCGTGACATTGTTTAATCAATTCTGCGGCTTGGATCAGGTTCGGCGCACGATTCTGACGCGATTTGATGGGTCACGCCCTAGGTCACGCCCGTGACTGAGGTCGTGACCATTTCGGTAGTTAGTCCGGTCATGGGCGCTGGCGGCGATCATGGGCGCTGGCGGCTGGTTGACGTGGCAGTCACAGGCATGACTGGAAGCACGCCCGTGTAACAATGGCGTGACCAATTCGGTGGTCAGCTGGTCGAATCCGAGCTGTTCACGGGCTGGTCACGGGCGTGACTTGCGTGTCACGGGCATGACTTGTGTGTCACGGCTGTGTACTTTGGGCGTGTCTGACCAGATCTTCTGAATTATGGTGGCAGCAGCTTAACTGGAAACAGCAACTTACACGCCCTAGGTCACGGGCGTGACCTATGGCATGACTTAGGAAATTTTGCATTTTTGACCTGAAAATTCAGAAAACTTAAGTTAGCACTAAAAATAGGAAAATGAACCAAAATTGCATTTAGGTAAACAACAATAAGCAAAAAGTAAGAGTAAATAACCTAAAAATAACCTAATTAAACTAACTAGATTTAGCATTATCAGCTCCCAGCAAGGGGGGCGAGCTACTCTCGCCCCCGCTCCCAAGAGGAGGGGGCGAGCTTCTCTCGCCCCACTCCCAGCATGGGGGGGAGAGCTCCTCTCGCCCCCCCACCCCCAGCAAAGAGGGGGTGAGAGGAGGTGGGGCGAGACCCCCTCTCGCCCCCGCCCCCAGCAAAGGGTGGGCGAGAGGAGGTGGGGCGAGCCCCGCTCTCGCCCCCGCCCCTAGTAGGGGGCGAGACAGGAGGGGGCCGAGCCCTCCCTCTCGCCCCCATCCCCAGTAGGGGGGTGAAACAGGAGAGGCCCGAGCCCTCCCTCTCGCCCCCATCCCAAGCAGGGGGGAGAGATAGGGAGGAGGTCAGCCCCCTCTCGCCCGGCCCCGGGAGGGTGTTCTAGACTGCGTTTAGCACCTCAGAACAGCGGGATTTGGCTGTTCGCATGCCAAATCCGAGGGTATTTTGGTAATCTCGTAGGACAAATTGTGGTTATTTGCAGACCCAGTTCAAAATCCTATAAATAGGACCAAGGTGGCACCATTTGGAGTGACTTCTTTTTAGTTCTCTCTTTTGCCATCTCTCTCCCCAAGTCTCTTTAGTGGGTGGAGAGAGCCTCCAATGGTGCCCAAGCTTAGCATTGGCTTGGGAGGGGAAGCGCTCTAAGATTTTCCGGGTGTGTGGTGTGACCTCCTCGCTAAGCCCTTGATCTTGTTCCTATTTCCTTAACCTCTTAGCCTAGATCTCTCCCTTGGGAGGAGTAAGTGTGAGGTCACCCCTCAACTCGTTGAGGGCTCGAACTCCATAGAGACTAAGTCTTGTTCTCAAGTCTTGGTTTCAACATTTATGGTGCGGTGAGCATGGAGAGTGTCCAACTCAAGAAACTCTCAAGATGAGCTCCATGGCTGGAGGTGGAGGATCCGACCCAGGCCACTCGCAGCCCCCGATGGTTGGAGTGACGTTGGAGATGTTTGAAAGTTTCAAGCGGGAGGTCCTGCAGACCTTGTAAGTAGCTTTCGCCTCGATAGGTGAAGGCAAAAGAGGAAGTGGTCAGCAGGTCTCGCCTCAGCAGGTAGGAGAGAGCACTCTCGGCCATCAATCCAGGAAGGAGGTGCCAGTGGGGGGAGTGGGGAGGCATTTGGCCCCCACTCACCCAGTCCCCTAGGAGGGGGCGAGTGGGGAGGTCCCAGTCCCCAGTCGCCCAGCCCCAAGGTGGCGAGTGGGGAGGTCCCAGACCCCCACTCGCCCAGCCCCAAGGGGGCGAGTGGTGAGGTCCCAGACCCCCACTCGCCCAGCCCCAAGGGGGCAAGTGGGGAGGTCCCAGACCCCCACTCGCCCAGCCCTAAGAGGGCGAGTGGGGAGGTGTCACACCTCATCTCGCCTAGCCCCAAAGGGGGGCGAGCATAGGAAGTCCATTGTGTGAGCTGATCCTCTTGGCTGCGGTTCCAGAGGGGTTCGGAAGGTTGGAGATGTCTCACTACTCCGGCATGGATGACCCCGTCCTGTACCTGCAGTGGTTTGAGGACATGGTCTCCATTAGGCCCATGACGGACGCTTTCAAGTGTCGATTATTTGCGACAACTCTGAAGCAGAAGGCTAGAAAGTGGTTCCACCATCTCCCTGCCGGATCCATCTATGCCTTCGAAGACTTGCGCCGAGTTTTCCTGCTACGCTTCTCGACGTCAAGGAAGAGGAAGAAAGATGCCGAGGCACTTCTCAAGATCAAGCAAGAGCTAGGGGAGTCACTGGCTCACTATGTTGACCGGTTCTAGGAGGAGGTTCTCCTCACCCAAGAGGTGCCAGGCTACATCCTCCAGCTCGCTTTCATCGTGGGGCTGCAGGGGGGTTTCTTCAAAAGGGACCTTAAGAGGAGAGCTCCTCAATCTTTTGAGGAGTTGATGGAAAGGGTGGCGGAAGAAGTTGAGAGTGAGGAGGCCAACCCGGAGTTCGCGAGAAGGTTGGCCAAGCTAAGTGAGCCGGAGGCAAGGCAGCAGGGGGGAGGGTAGGGGCTCCCAAGAGGAAGTTCGACCAAGAGGAGGGCAACTTCCAGGAAGAGGGGCCCGACCTCCCAGGGTGGAGGCAAGGACTGAAGGAACCCTCTCCACCACCCCAGCAAACCATGACGATTGGCCACAGGAGAAGAAGAAATCATATGGGAGGAAGAGGGGGCGTCAGGGTGGAGTTACCTTACTATGACTTCCACGATGAGGAGGGTCACACGACATCCACCTGCCCCGAGTTCTTGGAAATGAGGGAGGTAAGGCGTCCGAAGTCGTAATGTCAGCAACCAGAGGAGGTCGAGGAGGACCATACCTGGGAGTAGAAGTCCAAGTCCCGATCCCCGTGCTTAGTTTTTTCTTTACATCCATGTATTATGAAGGTTTATTTCCTTACATAGTTTTCCTTGCATGTAACCGGATGACTAATGTAACAAAAGTTTTTCTAAGTTCTTTTTCCGTCGGATGGTTCCACTGACCGGGCTCTCACTAGCCGGCAGGGCAGGTTGACCTCCCAGGGAGGCTATGTTCTCTTCCCCTCAGATGGTTTCGCTGACCGGGCTCTCACTAGACGGCAGGGCAGGTTGACCTCCCAGGGAGGCAAAGTTCTCTTCCCCTCAGACAGTTTCGCTGACCGGGCTCTCACTAGCCGGCAGGGCAGGTTGACCTAGGGATGCAAAGTTCTTTTCCCCTCAGATGGTTCTGCTGGCCAGGCTCTCACTAGCCGGCAGGGCAGGTTGACCTCCCAGGGAGGCAATGTTCTCTACCCCTCGGACGGTTCCGCTGACCGGGCTCTCACTAGCCAGCACGACAGGTTGACCTCCCAGGGAGGCTATGTTCTTTTCCCCTTGGATGGTTCCGCTGACCGGGCTCTCACTAGCCGGCAGGGCAGGTTGACCTCCTAGGGAGGCAAAGTTTTCAACACCCCTTAGATGGTTCCGCTGACCGGGCTCTCACTAGCCGGTAGGGCAGGTTGACCTCCTAGGGAGGCTATGTTCTCTTCCCCTCAGATGGTTTTGCTGGTCGGGCTCTCACTAGCCAGCAGGGCAGGTTGACCTCCCAAGGAGGCAAAGTTCTCTTCCACTCGGACGGTTCCGCTGACCGGGCTCTCACTAGCCGGCAGGGCAGGTTGACCTCCCAGGGAGGCAAAGTTCTTTTCCCCTCGGATGGTTCCATTGATCGGTCTCTCACTAGCCGACAGGAAAGGTTGACCTCCCAGGGAGGCAAAGTTCTCTACCCCTCGGATGGTTCCGCTGACCGGGCTCTCACTAGCCTGCAGGGCAGGTTGACCTCCCAGGGAGGCAAAGTTCTCTTCCCCTCAGACGGTTCCACTAACCAGGCTCTCACTAGCCGGCATGGCAGGTTGACCTCCCAGGGAGGCAAAGTTCTTTTCCCCTCAGATGGTTCTGCTGACTGGGCTCTCACTAGTCGGCAGGGCAGGTTGACCTCCCAGGGAGGCAAAGTTCTCTACCCTTTGGACGGTTTCGCTGACCGGGCTCTCACTAGCCGGCAGGGCAGGTTTACCTCCCAGGGAGGCTATGTTCTTTTCCCCTCGGATGGTTCCACTGACCGGGCTCTCACTAGACGGCAGGGCAGGCTGACCTCCCAGGGAGGCAAAGTTTTCAACACCCCTCGGATGGTTCCGCTGACCGGGCTCTCACTAGCCGGCAGGTCAGGTTGACCTCCCAGGGAGGCTATGTTCTCTTCACCTCGGATGGTTCTGCTGACCGGGCTCTCACTAGCCGGCAGGGTAGGTTGACCTCCCTGGGAGGCAAAGTTCTCTTCCCCTCGGACGGTTCCGCTGACCGGGCTCTCACTAGCCGGCAGGGCAGGTTGACCTCCCAGGGAGGCAAAGTTCTTTTCCGCTCGGATGGTTCCACTGACCGGACTCTCACTAGCCGGCAGGGCAGGTTGACCTCCCAGGTAGGCAAAGTTCTCTACCCGTCGGACGGATCCGCTGACCGGGCTCTCACTAGCCGGCAGGGCAGGTTGACCTCCTAGGGAGGCTATGTTCTTTTCCCCTCGGATGGTTCCGCTGACCGGGCTCTCACTAGTTGGCAGGGCAGGTTGACCTGCCAGGGAGGCAAAGTTTTCAACTCCTATCAGATGGTTCCGCTGACCGGGCTCTCACTAGCCGGCAGGGCAGGTTGACCTCCCAGGGAGGTTATGTTCTTTTCCCCTCTGACGGTTCCGCTGACCGGGCTCTCACTAGCCGGCAGGGCAGGTTGACCTCCCAGGGAGGCTATATTCTTTTCCCCTCAGATGGTTCCGCTGACCGGGCTCTCACTAGCCGCCAGAGCAGGTTGACCTCCCAGGGAGGCAAAGTTCTTTTCCCCTCGGATGGTTCCACTGACTGGGCTCTCACTAGCCGGCAGGGCAGGTTGACCTCCCAGGGAGGCAAAGTTCTCTACCCCTCGGACGGTTCCGCTGGCCGGGCTCTCACTAGCCGGCAGGGCAGGTTGACCTCCCAGGGAGGCTATGTTCTTTTCCCTTCGAATGGTTCCGCTGGCCAGGCTCTCACTAGCCGGCAGGGCAGGTTGACCTACTAGGGAGGCAAAGTTTTCAACACCCATCAGATGGTTCCGCTAACTAGGCTCTCACTAGCCGGCAGGGCAGGTTGACCTCCCAGGGAGGCTATGTTCTTTTCCCTCAGATGGTTCCGCTGACCGGGCTCTCACTAGCCGGCAGGGCAGGTTGACCTCCCAGGGAAGCAAAGTATTTTCCCTCTGATGGTTCAAATGACCGGGCTCCCTCTAGCCGGCAGGGGAGGTAGACCTCCTAGGGAAGCTAAGTGTTTTTCCCCTGTGGTGGTCTCGCTGGCCGGGCTCTCGCTAGCCGGCAGTGTGGGAGGACCTCTCGGGGAGGCTATATGTTCTTTCCCAAGGTAGCTCCGCTAGCCGGATTTTTCAGCGCCACTCGTCGAATATGCAGGGTTGGACATTTCTTTCCGAGCGTGTACCTCGCTCAAAAAGAGCGGGGATTGTGTACAACCCTATATTCGTCGAATGGGTTCCCGAGACCCAAGAGGTCTTTTAGAGCATCATTTTTAGCATGTTCCAGGGCAGAGAGAGAGGAGGGCGAGTGGTGGAGGTAGAGACCTCCCGCTCGCCCAGCTCATTTAAAAGGCGAGCAAGAGGGGGCGAGCTCCTCTCTCCCCCGCTCCCGAGGAAGGGGCGAGCTCCTCTCGGCCACGCTCTCAAGGAGGGGGCGAGCTCCTCTCGCCCCGCTCCCAGCAAGGGGGGTGAGCTCCTCTCGCCCCCACTCCCAAGAGGAGGGGGCGGGCTTCTCTCACCCCGCTCCCAGCAAGGGGGGCGAGCTCCTCTCGCCCCACGCCCCCAGCAAAGAGGGGGGCGAGAGGA
This sequence comes from Dactylorhiza incarnata, assembly GCA_033032865.1. Taxonomy (NCBI): domain Eukaryota; kingdom Viridiplantae; phylum Streptophyta; class Magnoliopsida; order Asparagales; family Orchidaceae; genus Dactylorhiza; species Dactylorhiza incarnata. Next base: position 15,027,312 of record JAWHQI010000015.1, read on the forward strand.
GGTGGGGCGAGCCCCCCTCTCGCCCTCGCCCCCAGCAAAGGGTGGCGAGAGGAGGTGGGGCGAGCCCCCCTCTCACCCCCGCCCCCAGTAGGGGGAGAGATAGGAGGGGGCCGAGCCCTCCCTCTCACCCCCATCCCCAGCAGGGGGTCGAGACAGGAGAGGGCCGAGCCCTCCCTCTCTCCCCCCATCCCAAGCAGGGGGGTGCAAGACAGGGAGGAGGTCAGCCCCCTCTCGCCCGGCCCCGGGAGGGTGTCCTGGACTGCGTTTAGTGCCTCGGAACAGTGGGATTTGGCTGTTCGCAGGTCAAATCTGAGGGTATTTTGGTAATCTCGTAGGCCAGATTGTGGTTATTTGCAGACCCAGTTCAAAATCCTATAAATAGGACCAAGGGGCACCATTTGGAGGGACTTCTTTTTAGTTCTCTCTTTTGCCATCTCTCTCCCCAAGTCTCTTTAGTGGGTGGAGAGAACCTACAATGGTGCCCAAGATTAGCATTGGCTTGGGAGGGGAAGTGCTCTAAGATCTTCCGGGTGTGTGGTGGGACCACCTCGCTAAGCCCTTGGTTTTGTTCCTAGTTCCTTAACCTCTTAGCCTAGATCCCTCCCTTGGGAGGAGTAAGTGTGAGGTCACTCCTCAACTCGTTGAGGGCCCGAACTCCACAGAGACTAAATCTTGTTCTCAAGTCTTGGTTTCAATAGAGGTGAATGCAACCCTCCTTTCCGCAAAGCGTTTTCACTCCATTCTACTAGCCTACTCATCCATTACGCGTCCCTACTCTTCCTCTCGCCAAATAAAGCGTGCTAATGACTCATATAATCCACCTCAATTCCGCCAATGCGACCCATTCCATCTGCTTGCCTTCTCGCCCATCCGCCTTGTGAAGCAGTGCATAGCGGTCTGCATAGTCTCCATCCAGTTTGCGAAGCAGTGCATAACGACCTGCATAGTAGTGTTAATTTAGGTCCTTTTATTTTGTTTCCGCAACCCAAAACCAAATCACCCGCATTCCATCCGCTCGAAAGGACTTCAATCTCAAGTCCTACCTCAAAAGTAAACTCCACCTTTCTGTGTTCCTTCGAGATCGATACTTGGGGAACCTCACCCATTTTATATTACTTGAACGATCGGTACACTGCCATTTCATGCCGCAGTCTCGCTACCCCCTATAGCGGTGTGCTAGATACGCGCATCAAGTTTTTTGGCGTCATTGCCAGGGAACACAGTCGTGCGAGTTACTTGAGAGAGAGAGAGAGATGAGAGATAATGTTCTTTTCCATTTATTAATACCATTTTCTTCTTTGTTTTAGTTCTTAGAATTTGTCATTTTAAATTTCTTTATTCCTTATCTATTTTGTGATTTATCCAAAGCATGCATTCATTTTTATTATTATTTCTTGTGTGTAGTTAATTCTTGTAAAGATTATATTTATTTGGTGAATCACCCCGCAGCAGTATGTATGCATACTTGCAATGCAGATGGTGCGGGGCATCCAGTCATCATAGTGAACAATGTCATATGGGAAACTGTAGCTATGATTCTTATGACTCTGCTTATGGGAAATCAATATCATATAGTTCCACATATAATCGACCTAATTATCATAACCACGTGCCTCCTACACGAACACCAACCACAAATAGTATCCCACCTCTTTCGAGGTCAAGGGTTGATCATAAGTGTTTGTTTTGTCGGAGCATGAATCACACTCTAAAAGGATTGTGTCGCGTTCCAACGCCATATGGAGGAGGAGGATGAACCAGATATTCGTATTGTGCCATCCTCTTCCAATTCTTATGCTCCATCAATTTCTGATGAGTTTCTCGCAGTACCCGCCCTTCTTCGTGGGACCGCTGCAGATATACCCGTCAGAATAGCTTCTGATTCATACTCAGATGATATGGAATTGTCTCTTATTATACATTCTTCACCTATTTACGATTCACATGTGGAGGAACCAGCTCAGATAATCTCTGAATCCATTTTTCCTCCACCTTCTTTGCATAATTTTTCTACACCAATTTTAGATGATCCTGTCGAAGTAATTGAGCAGGGTGATGATTCTGAGTCTGAGGTTGCTCCAAAGTGGGATGATGATGTTGTTCTCTCTGATGGTGAGAACGAAAACTTTGAGCACGATGGTGCGCCAAGGTGGGATGATGAGGATACTCTTTCTGATGAGGAGGTTTGCACTTCTTCATGGGATGAGGAGGTCCAACTCACCACTGAGGCCCTTGAGTTCACGGCCCCCCTTGCTATGATACGTATGATGATGACAGTGATCTATCCTTAGATCCTGCTGGGAGTGAGACTGGGACAACTCCCCCGATATTTGATTATTTATGCCATTCTTCTCCTTTATTTCCTGACCCCCCTTCCACTGTGTCTGAGCCTGTGCAGGTTGATTCTTCATAAGGACACCAGGAGGACTTCGAGCATTTTTCTTAAGTCAATGATGAGTGTATTCTCCTATGTGAGGAGGTTGATCCCTCCTCCATAGAGAAAGCCTCATTTATTGCCTTCTCCTCCTGTCTCCTCCCTAGAGACAACACCTTGCTGGGCAAGGATATTTTTGGTGAGATGAGTGAGGATTACTCCTCCTCTTACATCCTCTTCCCTCTACCTACGAGGAGCAAGTATTATTATTTAGGTAAAGGAGTAACTGTTTTATCACCGTATCAGTACCCGTTACTGGCACAGATATTAGAACAGTTACATGTACACTTCTCTTTCCATACTCCCATCAGCTAGAACTCTTAAAGTTCTGAATAAGCCATGCTGGGAAGACAATAGCCCCAATAGTTATCTTACTCTTTCTTGAAATTTATTTTATCTAGTGTGATTTAGTTAGTTGTATTTCATTTTAGTTTTTCTATTTCCTATTGTTTTGGCGGAGCTCACCCCCTGCAGGTATTTTCTATTTGTGAAGGCGATGGTTGTGATTCTTCGTATGGCTCCTTTGCCATAGATTTACACGCGTCTTCCGGTATGCTCACTTGCTGAGCATTGGGTACTCTCTTCCCCTAGCTTTATTTTGAATTTCATAGCCATATATTGTGTTGGATTGTTTAGTTTAAGTCTTGAGGAGAGCCATTTTCTGTGCCCGCTCACGTACACTATTGCATAACACGCTAAGTGCCTTTATTTAAGTTATACTGTTCATTTTCTTTGCACATCACAACACTCACAGGAGCGTTTGCTTTGCCATTAGCACGTCACGAGTTGAACACATTTCTTTATGTGTGATTTGGGAAAATTATTGTGCTGGCTTCAGATTATGTTTACTCTTGTAGTGCTCTAGTCGAGTGCTCATGTCTCACATAGAAATTTGTGTAAACTCAATTTCTTTTTATGCTTTTAGTTTATATTTCTCTATTAGCATAAATATTGTTTACTATACTCAAAAAATGCTGAATCCAGTGTGAATCAAACGGTAGCATTAAAATGTGTATAAACGTTCGTTAGCTTCGCATTGCCCGAGGAGGGAGGAAGGATTATCTTTCTCGGCGGCTAAGAACTTGTCCCAAGCAGTTCTTGAATCATGGGTATTCAGTTAGTCAATTGCGTGAATGTGATGTAGGCCATCATTTTGGCTCGTTTGAGCCTTTGTGCTCATTCCTATCGCTATATCTTCGCTAGCCCAGTTGTGCCTACCCGTTCTTTGATTCAGCCCCCACTTTTATCTCACCAAAGCCTTAATGCCAATCCTAATCGCACACCCTAATTTGAACTCAAGTTTGTATTTTATTTTCATGTTTGGGATGTTGATGCTGTGATATTTTTGTGAAATTGTGGATGCGCTTCATTGCTCAATTTGCTGAAGATGTTTTGAAAAGAAAAGAAAAAGAAATTAAGAAAAAGAAAAGAAGTGAAAAGAAAAAGAAGAAGAGCTTAATTGAAAATATTTATGTATATATCAATGATTGAGAGTAGGCGATGCACACATCCATGTTATCAAATCCAAGTCTGGGGATGTGGTGTACCCGTGTATTTGTTTGGTGCTTGAGGATAGTTTTCTGTGCTAGCTCATTTGGGTTTAGTGCTTGAGCCATCATTTTTATCAGTGCATACATCACCTAAACCCAAGCCCCGTCTTAAACCTAAAGTCCTATTGATTCACGCCTTTGAGTCAAACCAGTGCCATGGAGAGAGTGCGAACGGGCAAGCTTATGGTCAACGACATTGATGGATTTCAATGGAGGTTGTCTCGAGCCCCGATCTTTGGCAATTCTCACCTCATCGTTCAGTCTACTTTCTTCCTATGCATGACCTGATGATTCACCGTGATTTAATTTTTGATTAAATGTAATATATAAATATGCTCCTAGAAAATTATAGATTAATATGTATAATTAGAAATTTCATTTACTGATTTCTACGTGCGCCGGCATGTGACTTCACATGGTACACTGCTTTACAATTTCTATGCCAGCATGTGTTTTTCTTGTTCGCTTGAGGGATGATTTGCTCGGGACGAGCAAATGGTTAAGTCTAGGGGTGTGATGAGTCAGATATTTATATGGTTTTTCGGACTCATCTGGGTTAGTTTTCACACTCATGCACTTCACTTGTAGTTCATTATTGCTCATATTTCACCTGTTCATAGTTCTCACATGAAGTGCACATTTAGGCCCGTTGTGGTGTACAATTGCGCATTATTTTGCTGGGGGTAAGCACATTGTGCTCCCCATTTTATTTCTGCTTTATACCTGTGCTGGAGGTGTGTTCCTAGCATTTGGATGTGTTGGGCAGGTGGGAAGATCGTCCATATTGCCCAGAATTCATGTCTGCATGAATCGCACAGTCGTGCGTTTTCTTCACGCACAGTCAGCTACGACCGTGCGCGATGATCGACTGGCCAATATTGTGTTCTATCCCTGCTTGTGCGATTTGTTCTCGCACGGGCAATTCGCCCGTACGTGAGTAAAATCACACGAGCTCTCTTATTGTCCAAATTTATATGTTTCTTATTGCCCGTGCGATTGCTTCACGCACAGTTGGATTCAACCGTGCGCGAAGGAAACACATTCCTGTTGATAGCATGTTTTTTGAGCCGTCTGGATTTGCCCATGCGTTTTTACACATGGTCTATTTTGACCGTGCATGAGTAAAATTGCACGGACGTTTCTGGGTCATCTTCCTGGGCTTCTTGTAAGTTTAATATCACACGGTCCACGCACGATCGTGCATTCGACCGTGCATGACCAAATTTTTAATTATTTATTATAAACGCTGTAGATCTCGCCCTAGATCGGATCGATCATCTTATCTCGCGATATCTTCCTCCAGAGGGGGATGATTGCTCTGATTTTGTTCTTCCAAGGGAGGATATCACTCCATAGTGTTTCCCCATCATCCTAAGCTCTCAAGAAGGTGATCTCCACTCCATATTAGCCGAATTGCAAGGAAGAACAAGGGGATTGACGTGGACAACGTAGACACTCGAGAAGACAGGCTGTAGGTGGTTAGAGCTTCAGAGATCCCGGACGCAATCGATGAATGGATTGTAGGACATGGATTGACAACCCAATGCATCCTCCCATTTCCATGACATAGTCTTGATCATTGTTTGTACCTATACCTTTATTTTCCTCTTTTATGGTTGTATGGTAAGAAATCACCCATACCTTGATGATGAACCTTGCTTAAACCTATTTCAATTGCTATTTGCTTTCATTATGCTTTTATGAAAGTTCATTGTGTTTATGCTTGGTGTGTGGAATCACTATAGGATGATACGCCTGTGATCTTGGTTGAGCTTTGTTAGAGGTGAATGCAACCCTCCTTTCCGCAAAGTGTTTTCACTCCATTCCACTAGCCCACTCAACCATTACGCGCGCCTACTCTTCCACTCGCCAAATGAAGCGGTACTAACGACCCGTATAATCCACCTCAATTCCGTAAGTGCGACCCATTCCATCCGCTTGCCTTCTCGCCCATATGCCTTGTGAAGCAGTGCACAGTGGCCTGCATAGTCTCCATCCATCTTGCGAAGCAGTGCATAGCGGCCTACATAATAGTGTTAATTTAGGTCCTTTTATTTTGTTTTCGCAAGCCAAAACCAAATCTCCCACAATCCATCCGCTCAAAAGGACTTCAATCTCAAGTCCTACCTCAAAAGCAATCACCACCTTACTGTGTTCCTTCGAGATCAATACTTGGGAAACTCACCCATTTTATATTACTTGAACGATCGGTACACTGCCCTTTCGTGCCTCAGTTTCGCTACTGCCTATAGAGGTGTGCTAGATTCGTTCATCACCCCCGCGGGTGCATTCCTACTTAACGCATCAACAACTGAGTTTGCCTTCCCGGGGTGGTAGTTCAGTGTGACCTCATATTCACATAAGAACTCCAACCATTGACGTTGTCTCATGTTCAAGTCCTTCTGTGTGTGAACATACTTCAGATTCTTATGATCAGAAAATATCTCGTAGTGGATGCCGTACAAGGAGTGCCTCCAAATCTTTAAGGCGAAGACCACTGCTCCCAGTTCCATATCATGCACGGTGTAATCCGTCTCATATTTCATTAGCTGGCATGAGGCGTATGCAATTACATGCCCATGTTGCATCAAAATAGCTCCCATGCCTTGGTATGATGCATTTGTTGGATCTGTATGCGCCCTTAGAGGGGGGGGGGGTGAATACGGATTCTAAGATTTTCGAAACTATTTAGAGAAATTAATTGCTTTTAGGTTGGAATCAATGAAAATCATTAAGCACGAATCAGAGATAAAGAGACAAACATATTTTCATTAATCATTAACTTGAAATAAATGTGATTACAAAACTTTTCCCAATAACGCTTGGAAAAGAGGCGACCAATGAAAACACTTTTGGTTTTCTATACCGACCCTTCTCCTAAGGACCGATTACTAGACAAGGCCTCAAGCCGCTCTAGCCCTTCCCTCACATGAAAGGCCTCGAGCACTCCCTAGATCTACAGCCTAGACCTAGTCGCTAACGCAAGGCGAATTTCCCCTAGTTCCCGCAAGGTCCTAGTCGTCGTGTGGCGAGTTCCTCTACTTAACAAAAGTTATAAAGATTACAATTTGAAAACTAAATCAAGACAATAACTAAGACTTCCTCAAATGAAGAACTTGATGTCGATGTAGATGCGATCAGATCGGTCTTCAAGTTCTTTTGCGTTCACGATCGTTGACGGAGTTCTTTAGGCTGCTTGGGAAGGCTCTCATGAGTGCTCTGAAAATATGCCTTCAAATCATTCTGGAACAGCAAGCAACAACGGAGGAGGCGCGCGTCTTTTAATAGAATCATCCACTACTACCTGCGGTAGTACTACCGCCCCGCGGTATCCACATTAGGCAATGAAGCACACGGATCGTGGTAGTTTAGGCAACATTTTGAGCTCCAAACACTAGCGCGCTGCAGTAACGCTAACGCCCTGCGATAGTGAGATATCCTTCCTTCAGCCACTATCTCCTTCCAAATCTGCTCCTCAATCAACTACAGACGGGAAGTTTCCAAAAGCTACCATCGGGCGTTAGACTTAACGCGCCGCGATAATACTTGCCAAAATAACGTCCGGTCGACATTCCTTTTTCTCCACTATTTCCTTCTCGTCAAATGTTTCCATTTATGTTAGAGCCAGCGGTAGTGCTAACACGCCGCGGTAGAAATGCCTGGCATCAATTTTCGTCGACCGACATTTATTTTGGTCGAACACCTTTCGTCGAACGCCATCTTCGTCGAACACATTTCATCGAACGCCATCTTCGTCGAACTCCGCTTTCATTTCATCGACCTCCATTTCGTCGATCGCTGCTTTCATTTCGTTGACCTTCATTTCGTCGATCACTAATGCCAGCGGTAGTTCTAACGCGCCGCGGTAAAGCATGCATTTCGTCGAGCGCCGTGGTAGAGCATGCAGTTCGTCGAACGCAGGTTTCATTTCGTCGAACGCCAGTTCGTCGAACACAGCTTCCATTTCGTCGAACGAACACTAGCGCCAGCGGTAGTACTGACGCTACGCAGTAGCACCAACAAAAGCACATTTCCATGGAAATTTGAAAGCACAGAATCCTGCATACTATAAACACAAAACAAGTATGATCAAATACAATATGATTTGTTATTGTCAAACCAAGAGATGTGGAAAGCATGTTCAAACAAACTTCCCCTTTTGATAATAACAAATCCCCTTAGAAAGAAATAATTCAATTGATAGGAATTTGTGTTTATAATAGAGATAAGCATGAAATTTAAGACATGTGCATATGCTCCCCCTAAATGAATGCTCCCCCTAGACCAAAACTTCCTATGAACTTGACTCCCCTAAAACATGTTAATTTCTTTGAAATTTATTCTCCCCCTTTTGGTATTATCAAAAGAGGGTGGAGAGGTAGTCCAACAAAAAGTGTGCAATAACTGTGTAGAGAGGGAATGATCATGATAAAGAGTGAAACGCTTATTAAAAATGCAATAGATAGGAGAGAAAAGAAAGGAAAGTGATGAATTTTTCATAAAGAAACCACTTGTTGGGACAATGTATTCATGATCGAGCGTACAAGTAGTAAAGAGGTGGAAAGCATGACGAAATACTTTTTTTGAAGTGAACATCTATATATGAATTGTGAAGCATAGTAGATGATTAAGAATTTTAGACATAACAAAATAGATGTTGTAGCATTTTAAGTACACAAAATAATTTCAGTTGTAACCTAGCCATATACTAGTTTTGAAAGGTATGCAATACAGAGTTCTCATGGCATAGCGAAAAAAAATATGTAAGCATGATACAAGATATCAAGTCAAGATGGAAGAATACAATGTTCTAAATTGAGAAAACAAGTACACTTATACATTGTAATGATCATGCAAGGCTATCTAGTGCATTTACGTAAGAATTTAGAGAATACATGTAGATATGCAATAGACTCCAATTCTCATGAGTAGAAGGCTTACAAGTGATAATGATGTGTACAAAATAGTGTTTTTGATAAAAGTATACATATGAGTTAATCAAAACACATGCCATGTATAATGGAATAAACACAATAATATTGAACAAGCATTTTTAGAGTTACCTCTTCCCACAAAGCTATATTAATTTTTCAATGCACATAATAAAAAATAGTACAACTACCAAGGTGCTCTGTACACACAATGCTTATTAAGACTTATCAGGGTGCAAAGTAGTGCTTGGGGAATCACAATTATTATTTTGAATTTTAGTTATTTGTGATTCGGTGTACAAGAAAAAGTAGTGTAGAAAGGAAATGTTTGCAACAAGGCACTTTACAATTCTCTCCAAGGTGCTCAACCTCACAATGCTCATTAAGATTTATCAGGAGGGTGAGTAGTGCTTGGTGGAGTTATCTTTGTCAATTATTCAGTTGAATTTTTTGCTTAACGACAAAGGTCTCCGAATTCACTTGTATGTGCAAACAAAATTTTTGGAAAGACATACTTCTTCAAAAAATAGGTGCATGAAATTTTTTTTACATGTGGTGTAGGTAAGACTAAGCATGCCTAACAATAATATTAAGTTGTTACACGACACAATCATGAAGGAGAAGATTAAATTCATATGTAGTATATCAAAAAAAAGGTGTGAGTGAAAAAATCATTTGCAAATATAAGCCATTTACTCATACATAGAGGCATGCTATGCAATACTACACATGATTTCTATAATCAATTTCAAAGTACACAAGATAATGATCAAAGCATGATACAAAAACAATGCTATTAAGATACTTGAAATAGAGAATAAACATTGTATACAAAACTTGGCAAGATAAACCATATCATCCTTGAAACATAGAAAATTACATCAGTTTTTATAATTTTTAAGTTTTTCAAAAAAAAAAAAATAAAACAAATACAAAACATGTTTTTGTTGTTTTAATTGGTTTTTCAATTTTGTAGTTGGTTTTGATATATAGAAAAAACAAAGCATGTTTATGGTTGGATTTTGATTTGTTTTATAGTTTTTTTGTTTTTAGAATTTTAAAAGAAAATAACAAGAACTGAAAAATAAAAAATGAAAGAGAAAACAGGAAATTCAAAAATGACCCACTACCGCCAGCGGTACCCAGCTATCGCCGAGCGGTAGTGACAGAACTCAATTTTTTGGAAAAGTGTAAGATTTTTCAGAATTATTCTTTTGAAAATAGTTGTGCAGATTAATGACAATGCAGTTCAGTAAAGAAATCAGACATATGCATACGCAAAAAATGCGGATTTCGCAAGTTCAAGCTAGTATGTCCAAAACCCCTAGTTCTAGTCTAAGCAGATGAAATCGTGAATCGGGTAGAGGCTTGGTAAAGATGTCCGCAAGTTGCGATTCAGTTCAAATGAAGTTTACATGAACATGTTCCTTTTTGATGTGATCCCTAATGAAGTGGTGTCTTACGTCAATGTGTTTAGATCGTGAGTGATGAACATGGTTGTTTGTTAAGTCAAGAGCACTCTTGTTGTCACACTTGAGTTCAATATTAGTTAAATGGACACCAACATCTTCTAAGGTTTGAGTCATCCATAATGCTTGGGCACAACAACTTCCTAGTGCAATATATTCTGCCTCGGTGGTGGAGATGGAAACAGAGTTTTGTTTTCTACTTGACCATGCAACTAGAGAAGGACCTAAGAAATGACATGTACCACTAGTACTTTTCCTATCTAATGAACAACCCACATAATCAGAATCAGAATACCCATGCAAGAGAAAAGAATCATTATTTGGATACCAAAGTCATAATTTTGATGTGCCTATTAGATATCGAAAAATTCATTTCACCGCTTTTAAATGAGATTCTTTTGGATTTGCTTGAAATCTAGCGCATAAGCATGCGACAAACATAATATCTAGTCTAGATGCACTAAGGTATAATAGAGATCCAATCATTCCTCTATATAAAGTTTGGTCAATTGAAATTCCGGCGTCATCTTTTCCTAATTTTAGTGATGCGCTCATTGGAGTACTAGCTTGTTTTAAATTTTCAAAGCCAAAACGTTGTAGCATATCATGGACATATTTGGATTGACATATAAAAATTCCATCATTTCGTTGGGTTATTTGAAATCCTAAAAAATATGTTAGTTCACCCACTAGAGTCATCTCAAATTCATTTTGCATCACTTGAATAACTTCCTTACACAACTCTTCATTAGTGGCTCCAAAAATAATATCGTCAACGTATATTTGTAAAATAATCAAATCATTATCACAGTGCTTAATGAAGAGCGTGTTATCGACACTACCCATATTATAATCGTGCTTTAATAAAAAAGATGTTAAGCGTTCATACCAAGCACGGGGCACTTGTTTTAGACCATAAAGCGCTTTTCTAATATCTATACATGATTTGGAAATTTTTCATCAATAAATCCAGGGGGTTGTTCGTCATAGACTTCTTCTTTAATTATCCCGTTTAAGAAAGCACTTTTAACATCCATTTGAAATAATTTAAACTTCTTATAACTCGCAAAAGCTAAAAAAATTCTAATCGATTCAAGGCGAGCAACGGGTGCAAATGTTTCATCAAAATCTACCCCCTTGATTTGAGAATAACCCTGTGCCACTAATCTAGCTTTGTTCCTAGTTATTCTAGATTCTTCATCTAATTTATTTTTAAATATCCATTTGACACCGATAACCGGGTCATTAGATGGTCTTTCAACTTGTTTCCAAACCCTATTGCATTAAAATTGATTCAATTCGTCATTGATAGAAATAAACAAAAATCCATCATTCAAAGCGGTGGAAACATTTTTCGGTTCTATTTCGGAAACAAAGCATAAGTTTGAAAAAAATTCATTAAAAGAAGAACGTGTAGTTACCCCTCTTGAAGGTTCTCCAATTATAAGCTTCCTTAGATGATCTCTTGTAAATCGAAGCACACTTGGAGGCACGAGCTCCTCTTGCACCGTCTCTACTTATTTTTCTTCTCCAAGTGGATCATCATCATCATGCTCCAAAGGTGAAAGAGGTACATCTTCATTTCCTGCACAAGTAGAATCTACACAAGGCAAAAGTTCATCAAACTTCACATGAATAGACTCTTCAACCTTTTTAGATTTTTTATTATATACTCTATATGCTTTGCTAGTGGAAGAGTAACCAAGAAAAATACCTTCATCACATTTTCATCAAATTTAGCTAATGCATCCTTGGTGATTAGGATAAAACATTTACAACCAAAGACATGAAAATATGATACATTAGGTTTCTTTTGAAAATACAATTCATAAGGAGTTAATTTCAAAATAGGGCGAAGCATAACACGATTTATGACATAACATGATGTATTTACGGCTTCGGCCCAAAAATATCTAGGCAACCCATACTCGGATAGCATGGTGCGTGCACGTTCTTGAAGTGTTCTATTTTTCCTCTCCACCACACCGTTTTGTTGGGGGGTGTGTGGAGCAGAAAATTCATGTTTAGTACCTAGATTATTACAGATGGTGGTGAAGCTATCGTTTTCAAATTCCACTCCATGATCCGATTGTATACACTTGATCTTTAGATCTAATTCATTTTGAATATGATTGCAAAGTTTTGAAAATTCAGAATACGCATTGGATTTGGAGGTAAGAAATAAGGTCCAAGTAAATATAGAAAAATCATCAATTAAAACAAAAGTGTACTTTTTACCACCAAAACTACACGTGCTAATAGGTCCAAAAAGATCCATGTGAATTAGTTGTAAGGGTCTTGAGGTGGATATTTCTTTTTTACTCTTAAACGATGTTTTTGAAAATTTTCCTTTTTGGCATGGTGAGCATAAAGAAGATAGATTTCCATTTAGCATAGGCAAACCTTTAATGAGTTTATTCTTTGACAATTTTAAGATTAACTTGATGCTAGAGTGACTGAGACGCCTATGCCATAATTCAAGTTCTTCATTTTTTGATATAAAACATTTGAGAGATGCACGTGGTAGATCATGAAAGGCAATTAGATACACATTGTGAATTCGTGGTGCAGTGAGTACAATACTATTGGTTTTAGGATCTATAATTTTGCATAAATTAGTAGAAGACTCAAATAAAACATTTAGACCTTTATCGCAAAGCCGACTAATATAAATCAAGTTGTGTTTCAAACCTTCTATATACAAGACATTAGTAAGAGAGAAAGAATTGTTACCCACAGTACCAGTGCCTAAAATCCTTCCTTTTCCATTGTCCCCAAATGTCACCATTCCTCCTTTCTTCTTAGTGAGGCTAAGGAATTTTGCATTATCGCCCGTTATGTGCTTGGAGCACCCTGAGTCCAAGTACCACATGTCTTCCTTTTCCTTAGCCTGCCAACATACCTAACAAGAAGATGAGAGTAACGATCCGGATACCCAGGTGGTTCCTCCCATAGAATAGGTGGAAACCTTAGGCACCCAGATTTGCTTGACAGTACATCGACCCTTCATCCTGCAGGAGTCCAAGGTATGCCCGAAGTGATGGCACTTGGCACATAACACAAAAGGGGTTGAGACCTTTTCCAGTTTTTGTTGTGGACTCTTGCTGGAGGATGGGGAATCAGCAGAATAGATTCCAGATTTGTGATTATTTGATGAATTATGAGTTCTGGTACTACCGCCAGTGTTAGCCGTTACCGCCGGGCGGTAGTTAGTAGAGACAAAACCTAGACCAGTTTTTGCACTATCATGCCTTTGGTTGGCCAAAATCATATCAAGATTTTCTGGCCAACACCGAATTTTTCTATGGCTAAGTTAAGGTCATGGATTTTAGCTTTTAATGCAAAATTTTCACTAACTAAATTTCCGTATCTATTTGCAAAATTTTTCTTTTCATTTTCAACATTAGAAAGAGAGAGTTTCAAATTTCTTTCCAAGTCTCTCTTTTGTTTCGAGAGTGATTCGATATTGGAGAGAGCATTAGAAAGATCAGTTTCAAGTTTGCTAGTCCTTGCCAAGAGATCATCATTCTTTTGGCAAGACTCCATCTCCTTTCCCAAGGCAAAAACTTCCTTATTTAATTTTTGATTTTGTTTCAAAAGAATTTTATTTTCAGTTTTAAGTAGATCAAGATCTTTTAAATTTTTGCCAAAAGATTTGCAAGTTCTTAAGTATTCAGAATAAAGATCATAAATAGTTAGAGGGGATTACCTCAGTGTCTCTTTGGACACTGCACTCATCATCGGTTGGTTCATTGCATTTCCTAATAAGGCACAAGTTTGCCTCATCATCATTGCTTGAGCTTGAAATACTTGAGCAACCGGAGGAAGAGTCATCCCATGTTGCAGCTTTTAAGACTTTCTTCTTCTCCTTTCCTTTAACCCATTTTTTCTTTTTGCTCCTTCAGGAATTTTGGGCATTGACTTCTAATATGCCCGGTCTTCCTACAGTGGAAGCACTCGGGAGGTGGTCGCTCTTCGTCGTTGTCGCTAGACTTCTCCTTATTCTCTCTTTTGGATGAAGAGCCCTTTCAGAAAAATTTCTGAAAGGTGTTCCTCCTTTCCAGATTCTTCATGAACTTAGTGAAGTTCTTCATAAAGAGACTCTCCTCGTCATCTTCCTCGTCGTCATCTTCTTTTCTTGACTTCAGTGCCAAGGCTTTCTTCTTTGGTTCCTTGTTGTACTCTTCTTCTTGAATCTTGAGTTCTACCTCATGGGTTTTAAGGTGTCCAATGAGGCTCTCAATTTGGAGCCGCCTAAGATCATGCAATTCAAAAATCGCCGTCACTTTTGGATTGAACTTTGGTGGGAGTGATCGAAGAAGCTTTCTCACCAAGTCGCCGTTTGAAAATGTTTTTCCAAGAATTTTTGAGGCATTGACGATCTTGCTGAATCGAGTGTACATGGAGTCGACTTCCTCATTTGGATCCATCCTGAACCTCTCAAATTCAGATTACAGTTGGAATAGTTTTGAATCTTTGACCCGCGAGGTACCTTCATGCGTTATTTCTAATAAGTTCCAAATATCATAAGCAGATTCGCATGCACTAACTCTATTAAATTCAGTCCTATCAAGAGCACAGAACAGAGCATTCATTGCTTTCACATTTTTCTTACACCTAGCCTTATCTCCATCGTCCCATTTATCCCTAGGTTTTTCCATGGTTACTTCTCCAACAATGTATGTACGAGAAGTGTATGAAGTTTCAATACATGCCCATACATCTAGATCTATGTTTATCAGAAAACAACGCATACGCATTCTCCAGTAATTAAAATCAGTTCCGGTAAACAACAGAGGTCTACTTATTCCCTGCCCCTCATGGAAAGAGAGATCACGGAGCACCATTATTCCCGGTTGTTAGACCGAATTGGAATAACCTAGCTCTGATACCACTTGTTGGATCTGTAGGCGCCCTAAAAGGGGGGTGGGGGTGAATAAGGGTTCTAAGATTTTCGAAATTATTTAGAGAAATTAATTGCTTTTAGGTTGGAATCAATGAAAATCATTAAGCACGAATCAGAGATAAAGATACAAACATATTTTCATTAATCATTAACTTGAAATAAATGTGATTAGAAAACTTTTCCAAATAACGCTTGGAAAGGAGGCGACCAATGAAAACACTTTTGGTTTTCTATACCGACCCTTCTCCTAAGGACCGGTTGGCTTTAGCCTATCTTTCACTAGATAAGGCCTCAAGCCGCTCTAGCCCTTCCTTCACCGGAAAGGCCTCGAGCACTCCCTAGATCTACAGCCTAGACCTAGTCGCCAACGTGAGGCGAATTTCCCCTAGTTCTTCCAAGGCCCTAGTCGCCGTGTGGCGAGTTCCTCTACTTAACAAAAGTTATAAAGATTACAATTTGAAAACTAAATCAAGAAAAGAACTAAGACTCCCTCAAATGAAGAACTTGATGTCGATGTAGATGCGATCAGATTGGTCTTCAAGTTCTTTTGCGTTCACGAATGTTGACAGAGTTCTTTGGGCTGCTTGGGAAGGCTCTCACGAGTGCTCTGAAAATATGGCTTCAAATCATTCTGGAACAGCAAGCAACAATGGAGGAGGCGCGCGTCTTTTTATAGAATCAACCATTACCGCCTGCGGTAGTACTACCGCCCCGCGGTATCCACATTAGGCAATGAAGCATATGGATTGTGGTAGTTTAGGCAATATTTTGAGCGCCAAACACTAGCGCGCTGCGGTAACGCTAATGCCCCGCGATAGCGAGATATCCTTCCTTCAGCCAATATCTCCTTCCAAATCTACTCCTCAATCAACTGCAGATGGGAAATTCCCAAAAGCTACCGCCGGGCGTTAGACTTAACGCACCGCGATAGTACTTGCCAAAATAGCGTCCCGTCGACATTCCTTTTTCTCCACTGTTTCCTTCTCGTCAAATGTTTCCATTTATGTTAGCGCCAGCGGTAGTGCTAACACACCGCGGTAGCAACACCTGGCATCAATTTTCGTCGACCGGCATTTATTTTGGTCGAACACCTTTCGTCGAACGCCATCTTCGTCAAACACATTTCGTCGAACGCCATCTTCGTCGAACGCAGCTTTCATTTCGTCGACCTCCATTTCGTCGATCGCTGCTTTCATTTTGTTGACCTTCATTTCGTCGATCGCTAACGCCAGCGGTTGTTCTAACGCGCCGCGGTAAAGCATGCATTTCGTCGAGCGCCGTGGTAGAGCATGCAGTTCGTCGAACGCAGGTTTCATTTCGTCGAATGCCAGTTCATCGAACACAGCTTCCTTTTAGTCGAACGAACACTGGCGCCAGTGGTAGTACTGACGCTACGCGGTAGCAACAACAAAAGCACATTTCCATGGAAATTTGAAAGCACAGAATCCTGCATACTATAAACACAAAACAATTATGATCAAATACAATAGGATTAGTTATTGTCAAACCAAAAGACGCGGAAAGCATGTTCCAACAACATCAATATATATCTGGAATCCTTCATTCCCAGATGGACGAGCAAGGATTGGGGCAGAGCTAAGGCGACCCTTCAACTCATGGAATGCAACCTCGCTCTTGGGGGACCATATAAACGACACTCCTTTCTTGGTCAAAGCGGTGAGAGGGAGAGCGATCATTGAAAATCCTTCAACAAACTTGCGGTAGTAACCAGCAAGTCCGAGGAAACTCCGCACATCCGCTGCCGACTTCAATGGCTGCCTAAATCACATAGAGGGGGGGGGGGGGGGGGGGGGGGGGGGGGGGGGTGGGTGAATAAGTGAGTTCTATGGCTAATCCTTGACAGGATCCATAGCTAATCCTGACCCACTAATCACATAGCCCAAGAACGCACTTACTAAATGAAAGTATCAAGTTGCTACCTAAATCACATGGGGGGGGGGGGGGGGGGTGAATAGGTGAGTTCTATGGCTTGTTACTTAGAATTAAAATCTATAAAGAAGAGCGCACAGAAAATAAAGAGCACACAAACACAAGGATTTTATAGTGGTTCCCTGATGTGGGTACTCCACTTTCCCACCTCACCTATCTAGCACGCCCGGCTAGACTAGGCTACTTCACTAATCTCAGATTATGAAAAATCTTACAACTCGGAGTACAACTCCTACAAGCTCGGAGAACAACCTCACCTACAAACTCGTTCCTCTTAATTAGGATCTACAAGAATTCGGAAGATAAAACTTCCTACAAGAATGTGTAAATTGATATTACAAAAACTTTGAATTTAAAATCCAATCTCTTAGAATCACAAGGAGATTCTACTTCTTTAGATCTGAAAGAATATGTCTTCTTCTTCTTCCTTGAAATTGATGAAATCCTGAACTTAAAAGAGGAAGAAGAAATCCTTTGTCTTGAACGATTTGATCTGAATGCTTGACGACACAACAAGATCTAGAAGGCACTTGAATCAATCTGAGTACTGAGATCTCGTTGAGTCGAGATTTGATGAGGAATCATGCACATGACTTGTCGGCGGCAGAAGATCGTCTGTGCGAGAACGAGAAAGATGGCCGACAGAAATCACGATGTCTTTCTTTCAAAAATAGCACGATTAGGGTTAATAGAACCATCATTTAAGTATTTATAACACTCCTTCAAGACTATAAAAATGACTCAAGGAAAGAGGTCCACGTGGACTGTACATGGAAGAAAAACCCTGAAAGGAAAAATCGCATTGAATAGAAGAAAACACGCTCTATCTGGATTCGTCGAATTGATTCGTCGAATACAAGATTACTCGACAAATTCATATAAAGACTCGATTACTTAGACTTAGAGAAAAGAGCTGAGATGGGAAGAAAAGAATTTAGATCACTCAAGTATTTCACGAGAGAACTCGATGAATTCGTCGAGTGTTCACGAGAAATTGACAGACCACTCGACGAATTCGATGAGTGTTCTCGAGTGAACTATCTTTTACTCGACGAAAAACACTTAACAATTTTTATGAGACTTCTCGAGTAAATTCGACGAATAGCAAGGTTTCACGTGTAAGACCCCAGTTTTTTTTGCTACAACACCGGGCCTTATGCCCAGAACCGCCGCTTTGCGGCGACACCAACTCTCGGCAAGGTCGCCACTACAAAATGCAGATCCTGCCGGCCATATCGATCATAGAAGAAGAAAAGTATAAATGAACAAATAGAAGTTTAAGTCCACAAATCACATGCTATATATATAAGTGTCCACATGATATAACTGAAATAGCAAATGTTACAATAATAAAGGGCTCATGCCCTGTATATCATATCCTCACTACAAGGTTACTCGCGGAAGAAAACTACTAATCACTCACTGATCCTGAAGCTGGTGCTCCTGTACTAGACTGGCCCGCTTCCATCTACATCGGCCTCCAGTGCTGTTGTGTCTCTTCAATCCCCTAAAATGATATGGTCCACCGACCGTTAGTCAAAAGACTAAGCCACTATCGTCCCCGCCACCCCCCGCAACTCCTAGGCACCGTGCGGGAAGGATGAAGCGGAGGACAATAAGGGGCATAAAATAAGCAGGTGACATGGCCTAGCTACAGGAATAACTACCACTATACATGTGTATATATAGTTGAAGCAGTAAATAAAGCATATTAAAGAGCATGTAAAGAATAGTAAGTAAAATAGCAAAGTAACCATTGATTTATAGAAATGCCCATACAAACTTATAGACCAAGGGGTCGTTTAGCAGGGCCTATCGTATAAAAGTACCATAACAGATTTATACGATAGGGGTAAGGGTTGAAATGCAATGCTTATGCCATGACATGCAGAGTTATGAAGTTTATGCTATCTTCACACAAGTGCAACTCACACACCATGACTCTATGCACACATACCTTTAGTTTCCCCTTTTTGGAGCTAGCAAGACTCCCAGGATACTCCCGTAGTGGCAAACAGAAACGGTGGGTTGGACCTCGCCCACCTTTAGGTTGGTATTCACACTACCTAACCTAGACCCATCGTATGCCTCAAAGCCAAACCGCGGAGCATCTGCGTACTCTTACTGGTTGGACCACCAGACTTTTCTTGGCTATGTGCAAATCCACACTTGCCGAGTTAGCGTATTAACGTCGGTGTGAACGACCGTCAATACCAAAGACCCACCACCTTTATGCATATACAGTTATGATTACCATCTATCTCTGAGCCATAAGCTCCCCGGGCTAACTTGCCCGTAACCATAACCTTCCGAGCCACCGGCTCGCTGGACCAACCAGTCCGTACAAATAAGCATTACTGAGTCACAAGCTCACCAGACTAACTAGTTCGCTGCTACGACCACCGATCCTACCGCTCGTAAAACCAAACCAACCAACCTCCCGTAACCACAGGGTGTGGGTGTGTTCATTATAAAGTTAATCATGTACAACATCTTCTCCTACAATTTATGGTTAATCTTGGACTTCCCGAGGTCAACCCTGTGAGGGGCTCGCAGCAGTACTAGGAGCTACGATGGGATGATAGCCCAAAGCTCTCTTTCTCAAGACACTTAATGTTATTGGTATCTACCCACAAGATTAACCCTCTTAACATTTCACTTGAATTATCCTCCTAAGTGTTTTCTGACTCCCTACGGGAAAGAATCTTTCGTCAATCCCGAGCACAACTTTACCCTTAACTCACCAAGCACACTCTCATCACCTAAACTCCTTTTTGGTGACCTCCAATCTCTTCAACTAGGCTAGGTACACCAACTACCTTCCATTACCACCTAGTGATCTACATGTTACTTAAATCTTACAGTTTTACTATACGCAGACCAAATGAGTTATATGAGTTACATGAGAGGAAGTACTCTAAATATTCATCCAAATGACTCATATTATTACTGGGAGTCTATCATGATACTATAAGACTAAATCTAGAGGATCATATTTTTCCTTAATTATTTGACATTTATTATAATTTCTCCAACATTAGCAAAGTATGAAATTGAACATGAAGTGTAAGATCTCCTTATGATATGCCCCCCATACAATTATGGAAAATCTATGATATCAAAATAATAGTAAATACAGAATATCACAATTTTACAGTAAGGTGTTGGCCTTTAATTATAATATTGAATAATTACCCCAAATTAAAAATTAAAGAAGGAACCACCAAAAATACTTGTCCAAAAATTATGGGAAAATTACTAGACCTTTATATTAATCAGAAAAGTCTACTGACTAAATTTCAGAATTTATCAGAACTAATTAGTCACATAAATAAATAATCTAAGTAAACTGACACTAGGAAAAATGATGAAGTAACCTACTGATAAATAATTCCAAAAATTATACAAAACTTCACAGAGCTTTCTAATGCCCAAAAATGTCCTACCACCAAGTTTCACAATTTTCTAGAGGATATTTGGCCCTCATTTATTTGACATATTCTTAAGACAAAATAGATGAGACTTGTGAATGAAGTACTAATTAAATCAATTCAACAATTACACAAAAATTACCAGAGGTCTATATCATGATTTTATGTACCCTACCAAACTTTCATCAATATCCAAGATAAATTGATGTAAATTCCTCTTATAAGAAAGGTGCCCTAAAATTTATAACCTAATTCAGAGGGAACAATTGTTCCTAAAATCCTCATAAATTTTCCTAGGGCATATATACATCATATAAACTAATCTACCAAGTTCCATGATCATCCAAGGACATATGACCATATGTCATTCACAAGGCTTAAAGTGCAACCCTAGGGTTAGAACTATGGTTCTAGTGCACATCCACTCCAAACCACCCCAAACCACTCATGGGGGGGGGGGGGGGGGTGTTTTATGTGATCCAAAACCAGTGATCAAAGTTTCATCACTTTTGGATGAGGGTTGACCCCTTAAATCCACCAAGAGCACTTTTGACCTAAATAGGCCTAGTTTGACCAAACTTGGGTTAATTAATTACCTAACCAAATCAGTCCCAATTGGGATGAAATTTTTACAAATGTCATTTGATGACCCTAAGGTCCACCCACCAAAATTTGGATGGTATTGGATGTCATTAGACCTTATAATTAATTAATATGTGAATTATTAAATTTTTACTAAAACCTTAAAAAACTGTTCTCCAAAAATTCCCATTTTTGGATACGATTAGGGGGTAGTTATAATTAGACTATGCTCCAAATTTCAAGTCAATATCATTATCTAATAAAAAGTTTTTCAAGAAATAGTGGTTGTCCTACTCTAGGGACTAGTCCCACCAAAATGGCACTAAAGGGAGCTACAGTGCTCCTTTTGGGCTAAAGCAAATTTTAAATTAAAGTACACACCAAGGGCTACAACTTTAGTGTTGACCACTTTTCCATAAGGAGGGTCTAAGTATTTTCTATATTTAATTCTAACTACTGCCAGTAATAATATAGAAAATGAGATAATAATAATTGCTATTAATGTTTCCTATACAGGGAGATGGAGGGCCACGATTGCGTCTTCAAGCTCTAGCTGGCGGCCATGATATACCCGACATGGAGCTACTTCTAGGTGTATTTACCGTCCAACCAGCCACCTCCCCGACCGGCCACTGCCACCAGCACCTCCGTTGAGGTGGTGGCTAACACCGGGCGGCGGCACGGTCGCCGGAGGGGCCGATTCCGGCGAACCCGCACCCCATTTTTTTTATGGAAAAATCCGAAAAGCTCACATGGGATTGGGCTCAATTGAGCCCGAAGTCTCTCCTATTTGATCTAGGATACTAGCACAAGGGGAGAGGGGGAGAAGCGGATCTTGATTGGAGCCCGACGATGATGGCGGAGGTGGTCGGCCATGACTTTTCCCTTCTCCGGCGAGCTTGCCCGATCCCTCGATTCCCCACCAAAACATTCAATCCAATATATTATTTCGACTGCCATCCACCTTTTGAAGCTAATGGTGAAGTTAGATTTGAGTGGGGAGGGTTGTATAAAGGGAATTTGAGGAGGGGAATTTCGTCCATGGCCATTAAGACCACTTTTGAAAACTGAAATCTCATCAATTCAGCCACCATATGACCTGGAAAAACTCCTAACCTTCTTGTAACATCCATGGGAGATGAATCCCCATTAATTGGGAGATCAATTGGCCTCCCTTGGCCATGAATGCCATTACTCCCTCTCTTTCCCTCTCCTCCATTTTTGGGGAAAATGAAGTTTCTCTCTCCTGGCCAAATTTCTTGAAATTGAATGGCAATTTCAGTAACTCCCAACCCCATTAGCTAGTGGACCACCTCAATTGGGTCTAGACCAAGTGGATTGGGCTTGATTAGGTCAAAATAGATCATTTTGACCTAAATTTAGTGTGGAGTTGACTTTGGTCAATTTGACCATTTGGGTTGACCCCTGATGAGTCCTCATCATATACACATATTTGGACTCATCCGGGCCATTTTTCCTATCATTCCACTGCACTTTTGCCCCATTTTAGCTCATAATTATCACTCTCTGCTAGGTGCGCGTCTTGGCCCGTTTCGGTGTTATTTTCTTGTTCATCTTTGTTACAAGTTTTCATGCTGTGTTAAGTGCCACCTTCAGTGGCCAGACTGGTGTTGTACGCTGGAATAGGAGTCGTGCAGGTGTTTCCGGTGCAATTCTTCACAGGAACACTGCGCACGATCACCGGTTCTATTGCGCACGACCACTGGTCGTGCGCCACTGATCGTGTGCACTTAACCCTTTTTTATGAGTTCTGTTTGGTGTAGTGCGCACGACCATCTACGCTAGTGCGCACGACCACCGATCGTGCGCCACTGTTCGTGCGCACTTATCATCAATTTCACGAGTTCTGTTTCAATCAGTGCGCACGACCACCTACGATAGTGCGCACGACCATCGGTCGTGCGCCACTGGTCGTGCAAGTATGTTATTTCATAATTTCTGTCTTTGCAGGTTCCGTCCAGGCAGAGCGCACGATCACCGAATTCTAGTGCGCACGACCACTGGTCGTGCGCCACTGACCGTGCGCACTGTTTATTCCAGCGCCTATAAATTCCGCTGCTCGCGATTTAGGTCAAAACCCCCGCATTTTTCCGCCGTTTTCCGCCCGGTTCCGCCCAGATTCACCCCTCCACCGTCGCCCACCATATGGAGGTGCTCCGGGCTTGCTCTTCACGCCAATCTTGAGCCAGAGTTTCCTCTCGGCCTCCTCCTTCATCCAAGAGCTCCAAAGGAAGACCTAGCCGCCATTACCATCAAGCAAGAGGAAGTTTGCAACCTCTACCGGATCGTGACACGAAGAAGACGGGTCCATTGGAGAGTCGTGACAGCTCTCTCTACCCCGGACGTAGTTGCGGACCGAGCTTGGACGCGGATTGACAACCCGGCGATTCCAACCGTGAATCTCCAACGAGCCTTCGGATTCGGTCGATTTCTTGCCTTGTTCTCCTTTTATTGATTGTTGTAATAGTTAGATCTTTTGTATTTTGATGAAGAACACTATAGACCTTGTTATTTAAAGTTATTTCATGTCTATGTGAAATACCCTTTTTGTTTATTTGTGTGATTGAGGAGCGCCCCATTCCATTTTCCACTCCACCACCGTGTCCGGTGCCGCACTAGCAATTGCTAGTGGCGTGCTTGTCGACGAGGTGCTTGCGACCCTCATTCCGCTAGCCTGCTCGTCCACCCGCCTACCGAAGCGTGGCATCGCGGCCCGCATTCCATCCCGCCTAACGAAGCAGCGCGCTCAAGGCCTGCATAGTTCGATCCGTTTGCCTACTCGTCCATCCGCCCTTGCGACGCAGCGCGCTCAAGGCCTGCCTAGTCTCCATCCCGCCAAGCAAAGCATTGCATAGCGGCATTGCATAGGAGTAGTCGTAGTATTTTCTCTTTATTTTTCACAAACCAAATCCCTTTCTTCCGCACTCCACCTATCGCTGGACTTCGATCTCAAGTCCTTCCTCGAAACCTAACTCCACCTTACTGTGTTCCTCAAGAGACCGACACTCGGGGATTTTCCCCATTATTATTACTTGCGCGACCGGTGCACTTGCCGAATCATCGCATCAACCCCAATGGGTGGGTAGTGACCCATTAGTCTCTCTTAAGGGTTAGGAAGGTCTAGGTAGGGTCAATTTTGCAAGGTGGATGCCAATTGACCCACAATAAGGCAATTTGACCAAAACAAGGCTAGAATTGACTTTGGTTAAATTGGCCAAATTGGTGGCCCCATGGTGGGGCTTTTTGGTCCATTGGATCCCTAATATCCTTATAAGGGTAGTGATGCGTGTTCGGCAAGTGCACCGGTCGCTGTCAAGTAATAAAATTTGGAATAGCTCCCCCGAATATCGTCTCTCAAGGAATGCAGGTTTTGGTGAACGAAACGTGTGGTGAATCGATCGTTATACGAGCGAATAAAGGAAAAACAAGGGCATTGATTTTGGGTTTCCTAAGCTAGAGCAGAAAAGAGAGATGCGGGTCAAAACTCCGCTTCGCAAGGCGAGGTGGGTGCAACGGCCGCGATGCAGTTCTTCGGGAGGCGCGTGGACGGAAAGTAACTATGACGGGTGAGGGCCGCACACACCGCTTCTCCAAGCAACACCACTAGCAATTGCTAGGGCTTCACACACAAAAAATCTCAGAAAAACACAGCAAAGAAAGTGCTATTCTCGCACCACCGCATCATTACACATGAACATCACAAAAGATTTATAACATAAAGCTAAATGATAGTTCATTACAACAATACAAGAGAAACACAAACATAAAGTTTAGAGAAGACCAATAGGAAGAAATCACCGTGTCTTGGGTTCTCGGCCAGAATGAGAAGTTGTCAGGCTCTCTCCGGGCTCGGCCCTCAGATGGTGTGCTGATTCGATGGAGGCTGTCACCGCTCCAAAGACCTACAACTCTTCTATGGCTTCCCACGATGAGGAATGCTTGAGCACTTGGCGGAGGATGCTTGCTAACACTCCCGGATGGAAGGATGGTGGTGGAAAACGCCGGAATATGGCCTCTTTGGTGGTGGAGGTGAAGGAGAAGCCTTCAGACCTCAGGAACGGCGGGAAGGACCTAATTTCCCGCTCCCTCCCAGCCCTCCTCCTGCTCTGCGATGTAATCTGCATTTTATACTAAACAGGCAGAAAAATGGTCACGCACGGTCGAACGCACGACCGTGCGTGAACCATGCGTTATTAAATGATAAAATTAGGCTTGAGGGAGACGCAGCGCCACCCGTGCGTTTTTACCCACGCACGGGCAAATCCGCCCGTGCGTACAAACGCACGGGTGAATTCAGAATGACCAAAACATGGAGAACACAGGCCAACCGTGCGTTTTACTCACGCACGGGCAAATCCGCCCGTGCGTAAAACACACGACTAAATTCAGATCGATTGTCTTCTGCCCAGATCAGAGCGCACGACCGCAACAGCCTGTGCGTCAAGGTAAACGCACGACCGTGCATTTCACACAGTCATGAATTCTGGAAGAAGACTGGATACAAGATAATCCGGCCACCTACAAACAAGATAAAAATAGTTGGGAATACACCTCCAGCACCAGATAAACAAAGAGAAATGGAAGGGGAGCACCATGTGCTTGCCCCCAATAATGAGGAGCGCAAATGCACACCGAAACGGGCCTAAGAGTGCACTTAGCAATGAATAACCAATATGAATGAAAACATGCCTAAAGTGTAGTGCATAGACTAGATAATCGGCCCAGATGAGACCATAAATGTGTATATAAATGGGACTCATAACACCCCCAGACTTACCCGTTTGCACGTCTCGGGCAAACACTTAATCCTATGGTAGAAAAGTGCACATTAAAGAAGCAACTGCGCAGGCAAAATACGATGGGAAGTAAAGAAATAACGATCGTAAAAATAAAGTAGAAATTTTTTTAAAACAAAGACTATATTTTAAGAACTTCTACAAGTGTAAAATATAAAATACTACTACTCTGAGGTGAATTATTGGTGAATCGAACTGTCGCGCCCTAGGGAAAATAGCGTGAACTGCTGAGGTGAGCGTTGTTCAAATTGGATCTCAAGAAAGAGCTCTCCAAGAAATCCATCAAGGTCAATGGTCATATGCTTGCCCTTTCACACCTTCTCCACTGCATGAGACGATCTTATCAAGAATCAGTAGGGCTTTTAGGCTAGACTTGGGCTTGGGGTGAGGTATGGTGATGAAGTAGAAGAACGTAGGCTAAACGCACCCAACCTCCGACAAATAAACAAAATTCAAACTTTACATCTTCACCTTGAAGCACACTCCCCCAGACTTCAATTAAGCACTATGGTGTGCGCGAGACTACCATACTTATGGTTCTATTCTTTTTAGAGTTCATTAACTCTCTTTTTTTATTAGATCCATAATAAAATAAGTTAGGATCAATCAAAATTTTTTTCATTTATCTGCGCGCACACACCACATCACACCTCCAAATTTTTATTACTCCGCATCGCAAAATCATCAACAAAATGTATAAATTTCAAAGCTTGACTCTAGTGCGTTTTAGGTTAGGATATGTGGTCTTGGTGAAAGTTTGGTGGAGTTTAACAAATAGGAAAGGTAAGGCTCAACGAGGCTAGCAAAGGGTGATATTAGGTTGGGAAATCAAAGCTCAATCGGATCAAATGATGGCCTACGTCATGCTCCCAACAAGATCATTCAACGCACTCGTTTTGAAAATAGCTAGGGGCAAGTTCATAACCACCGAGCGAGGTCTCCTCTCCTTCCAACTCAAACAACACGAGGCTAACAGCTCTTCTACACTCGACCTAGGGCTACCGCTAGATTCACCAAATTCACCGTTCGAGTAGAGTATTTTAAGGTTACACTACAGAAGTAAATAAAACTATAATTTTGTAATAAAATCTACTCTACGAGAATTTTTTAAGGCACGTTAGCGCTCTACTAGTAGCACCGCACGGGTCACAACTTGTTCTGCCACACAATCCTAAATCAACAAACAAGCTTCCAAACATACAAATTAAGCACTTACACGATAAATGCGCACGAATAACAAGAAAACAAATGTGGTGCGCGGTATACAATGCGACAATACATTTGAAAATTCTTAACTCAGCACATTCTAACATGTCATGCAAAGTGTGTGCACGTGCACCGATCACTCTCTCCCCCAGACATGATCAAAACCAAATATAATAACCAATTCAGAGATAAGTAGGAAAGTGGTAGAGTGGACCTATGCTCATAAATGAGCATGCCAGAAGTGCGGAAATTCCTCTTTTCTTTTAATAAAATATCCTCTCCATTTTCCACCACACGAGAGCTCCAACCTGCACTGTTAGCAAGAAGAAAATACAGAACATATAAAAAAAAGCAAACGTAACCGGTTGGTTCCAATGGGTTGTCTCCCAAGAAGCCCTATTGTTTAACGTCCTTAAAGGTGGACCAAATACCTGTATTACAGCAGTTTATAAAGTCTAGGAATAAGAAAAAGCTGATAAATCCTAATTATTATTACAAGCTCAAAAACAAATCAGCTATAAGCTGATTTGAAGTAGTAACAACTGATGAAAGAAAAAGGTCCGGGGACCTGGTAGTAGGGTGGAAATTAAGTAGGATGCTCAGCCTCCAACCCCAAATCTCCTCCTTTTTCGCTCTCTTCTTCTCCTCCAGTATTATGTCTTCAAAGAAAAACCTCTTGCCCCCTTGTAACCAATCCTCAAAGGGAAGCACCAACGATGATGAGGAAACAAGATTTTCCTTCACTGTACCTTCCTCATCCCGCCAGGATTTCGGCTCTTCCATGCATAAGGTCTGATCAACCGGAGAAGGGGCATCCTGCATTCTTGTACATAAAGAAAGGGGGTCAGGAAATAAATTGGAAGAAAAACTAAAAGAAATCTCATCTGAGGGGATAATCCCGGCTTCATCCCCCATATGGTGCGGCAAAGACAAACTGATGATATCATTGAAGATTTCACTAGACTCGACAGCGCACGCAATAGCCTCCTCTATAACTGGGACTTCCTCGCACTGGACCGAAACATTTGCTTCAACACAATCGAGACTGTCCTCCTCCATGAGAGTGGGCACGACACCGCGTAAGTCTGCAACATCCTGCAAATTGACCTCAATGGCAATATCAGAAATAGATGTAGATTCATGTGTAGTGGGAGAAGACGTGCCACATAAGAGTTCGGGCTCACTCTCCACACAAGGGCACAAATCCACGCAAAGTGGTATATGAATCGAAGAGGTATGGTCGGTCGCATCAGAAACAGGGTCATGAGGGACACTGATGCACATGTCGATTCCAGAGCCTTCAAAAAGTGAAGGTGGAAGTGACACGTAACCAGAGGAAGGAGCTATGTTCGCCAAATTCGAGGATGGGATGATCCGGATATCCGGCTCATCGTCATCCTCCAGTTGGCGAAGGTAATCAGCACAGTCCTTCAAGGCATGCTCTCTACTTTTGCAAAATAAACACTGCTTCACCGGCTTCGCCGACACCCAAGGTGCGACAGCCGAGTAAAGGTGCGACAACAAAGGCGCAGTTGAGTTGCCAAAAGATTTATGGGCTCCGTATGGTTTCTGAACGACACCATACTCTTTGGGACACCTATCACTAGCATGGGATGTGTCCTCACACCAACGACATCGGATATTCAAATGCGCCCACATGACAGAGAAGAAGAAAATAGCGTACTAAAGAATAAATTAAAGAATAGAAAAGACTCAATCGAAAACAATCGATTCACAACCAACATCTCATCACGCCTACATTCCCCGGCAACGGCGCCAAACACTTGATGCGTGTTCGGCAAGTGCACCGGTCGCTGTCAAGTAATAAAATTGGGAATAGCTTCCCCGAATATCGTCTCTCAAGGAATGCAGGTTCTGGTGAACAAAACGTGTGGTGAATCGATCGTTATACAAGCGAATAAGGGAAAAACAAGGGCATTGATTTTGGGTTTCCTAAGCTAGAGCAGAAAAGAGTGATGCGGGTCAAAACTCCGCTTCGCAAGGCGAGGTGGGTGCAACGGCCGTGATGCAGTGCTTCGGGAGGCGCGTGGACGGAAAGTAACTATGACGGGTGAGGGTCGCACACACCTCTTCTCCAAGCAACACCACTAGCAATTGCTAGGGCTTCACATACAACAAATCTCAGAAAAACATAGCAAAGAAAGTGATATTCTCGCACAACCGCATCATTGCACATGAACATCACAAAAGATTTATAACATAAAGCTAAATGATAGTTCATTACAACAACACAAGGGAAACACAAACATAAAGTTTAGAGAAGACCAATAGGAAGAAATCACCTTGTCTTGGGTTCTCGGCCGGAATGAGAAGTTGTCAGGCTCTCTCCGGGCTCGGCCCTCAGATGGTGTGCTGATTCGATGGAGGCTGTCATCGCTCCAAAGACCTACATCTCGTCTATGGCTTCCCACAATTAGGAATGCTTGAGCACTTGGCGGAGGATGCTTGCTAACACTCCCGGATGGAAGGATGGTGGTGGAAAATGCCGGAAAATGGCCTCTTTGGTGGTGGAGGTGAAGGAGAAGCCTTCAGACCTCAGGAACGGCGGGAAGGACCTAATTTCCCGCTCCCCTCCCTGCCCTCCTCCCGCTCTGCGAAGTAATATGCATTTTATACTAAACAGGCAGAAAAATGGTTACGCACGGTCGAACGCACGACCGTGCGTGAACCGTGCGTTATTAAATGATAAAATCAGGCTTGAGGGAGACGCAGCGCCGCCCGTGCGTTTTACCCACGCACGGGCAAATCCGCCCGTGCGTACAAACGCACGGGTAAATTCAGAATGACCAAAAACATGGAGAACACGGGCCAACCATGCGTTTTACTCACGCACGGGCAAATCCGCCCGTGCGTAAAACGCACGAATAAATTCAGATCGATCGTCTTCTGCCTAGATTAGAGCGTACGACCGCAACAGCCCGTGCGTCAAGGTAAACGCACGACCGTGCATTTCACACAGTCATGAATTCTGGGAGAAGACTGGATACAAGATAATCCGGCCACCTGCATACAAGATGAAAATAGCTGGGAATACACCTCCAGCACCAGATAAACAAAGAGAAATGGAAGGGGAGCACCATGTTCTTACCCCAAATAATGAGGAGCGCAAATGCACACTAAAACGGGCCTAAGAGTGCACTTAGCAAGGAATAACCAATATGAATGAAAACATGCCTAAAGTGTAGTGTATAGACTAGATAATTGGCCCAGATGAGTCCATAAATGTGTATATAAATGGGACTCATCAGGTAGGGGCAAGGTCAATTGGGCATGGTGGAGGCCAATTTACCTTAATTAGGCTACTTTGTCCAATTTAAGGTTAAGGTTGACTTTGGTCAACTTGACCACTTTGGTTGACCCCAATGGGTCCTTAGTGCTCTAAGGGAATCCCTAAAGGGTTAGGTATGCTATGGTGAGGTCAAAGGGTGAAGGTGAGGCCCTTAAGTCCAACCCTATGCTTGTTAACTAGAAATTGCTATTTGCAGACCACTGTGGTTTCCTTCTTCTTGGCTAAGGCCATGTGGTCTCTTCAAGCTTCCTAGGGTTTTGTCATGACTTAGTCATGACAAAACCACTCTAGGGGTCTTGTTGTTTGAGGGATGTTACAAATACCAATAAAAAAAATTTCGTCACCGGAATTCAGGCCAGGCTTGCGGGATTTTCACAGAGAGTGACTGAACGTAACATCCCCTAAGAATTGAAGTTATTCCTGACTCGAAGAGCACCAACTATCTCTGCCACACCAGTTCTAGTGGATCTCAGGTGTGCTCCTCTTGTCCATAATTTTACCACCTGACTTTTACCAACCGAACCTTCTTGCGCCGCAAGACTCGTATCATTGTATCGTCTATCCTGACCGGCTCCACGCAAATTGATCTGTCAGAAGTTACTGGCCCATCTTTAATAGATATCTGCTGCTCCGGCCATAGTAGAGCTCTCCTAAGGGAGGAAATGTGGAAGACGTCATGCAAACAAGCTACCTCTGGCGGCAGCTCCAGTCTATAAGGCAACGGGCCAATCCACTCCAGGATCCTATAGAGCCCCATTTATCTTAGACTGAGCTTCTTCTGCCCGCGTACCCGCAAGACTCCATGCATTAGATGTATCATCAGGAACACCCGATCTCCAACCTGGAACTCTACTACACGATGCCGCACATCATAATACTTGGCCTGCCTTTTCTGGGCTTCCATCATCCTAACTCGAATCAGTCGCACCTGACATCTATGTCCTCCATAAATTTAGAGCCGAGTGTCTTTAAATTCTTATCCTGGGTCCAAGATGGTGGAATTCTGCGCCTCCATCCCTCTGAGGGTGGAGAGGTGTGCTGAACATTAGCCACGAGTCCAGATAAGCCTGGACTGATTTTCACTTCTTGGACGTAACCTGTCCATCCCGATCTGACACGATCGTCCTGGGTACACCACGATAATGGACAAAGATATCATTAAATCCCATCAAACACCCACGAGAGTATCCTTCCGGACCGGGGTGACCCTAGCTACCTTGGTCAATCTATCCTCGATGTTCCAGATAAACTTGTGCCCAGAGTGGGGATGTGGTAACCTGTGTATGAAATCTATAATTATATCCTCGAGCTTCCACTCTAGCACGGGCAGTGACTGTGGTAGTTCCCCAAAGGCTCTTGCACTTGGTCTTCACCAGTTGACAGACCTCACCGTGCATCACCAAGCCTACCACGTCTTTCTTTATTTCGAGGACATACGTGTTCTGGAATACACCATTTTTCCGGTGACTAAAGCTCTTGTTTATATGGGTAGACATTGCTTCTATAAAGTTTTCTCCGCATGTTTAGGTTCTTATTCCTTCAAGTATGTCATAGTGATCAATCATCTCCACTCTACAACTTATCCAGTTCTTACCATTGGTGGGACTGATCAGATTATTAGGCATCCCAATCATCCTCAAATTTTAAGGTGGTGCACTTGTGAACCTTATGAGTATATGTTAACCAATCTTTATTAGTATCCATGTTTGTATGATGGATCCCAATCACTTTCTATGTGGAGTTTGATTCATAAGGTATACGTGTAAAATCTTTTGAAACCCTAAGATTTTTCACAAGTCAATTTCATCAAGGAAATATCATCACGTTTATTTTACCAAATTCCTATCACTTCCACATATGTTAGTCTTGATCACTTTCAGATGGTCCAAAGTAAGATAAACATACATCATTCTTATCATAGTAAACTCAAACACTATATTCTAATTTCAATAAGTTATCATCTAAGACCTCTGGTTAATCATCATCATTGTTCCCAAGGTATAGGGGCTATTATTGTAGTTCAAATTTTCTACCATGATAGGCTGTGATTTTTAACAAATCATAAGTTGATCACTTCTGAATGCCCCAAACCATAAGAACTTTCGGATATAACTATAACTTGTAAGAACTAATTTCCGTCCTCAACTTCTAGAATAGGACATCAGCATCCCTAAGTAATTAATCCTGGCGACTTTACATTTCCAATGATTCAACTAAGGTTAAGTCGTTGCCCAAAATGTTGGACAGCACAGAAAATTACAGCATAGACACAATGAATTTTATAGAGGTTCCCCAAAATGTGGGTATTCCTCTCTTCTACCCCTTGGTAGGAATGCACCACCTGTGCCTGAGTCTTTTGATTAGGAGACTCTTAGAACCAATGATCTTATGATAAGGAGATCATGAACCACCAGATCTTTTGATAAGGAGATCTTGAACCACCAGATCTTTTGATAAGGAGATCATGAACCACTGAATCCTTTGAAGAGGGATTAATAAAACTCTTTTACAGAATGAGAAAGAAAAGGAGAAGAAAGAATGTTGTATGAATTCTGTTCTCAGAACTCTTGTGATAGCTGATTGAAGAACAACCAATGTAAGGCCCCCACAGAATCTGATCTTGATTAGCCTATGCTTTTGTTGGTGATGATCTGCAGAGACTTTGTTTTTCAGATTCTTTTTGACTTCTCTAATTCAGATCCTGCTGCTATATGATGGTGATGAGAAGCAGCAGTTGGATCTTCTAGTCTATCAGATGAAGACCTGTTGTCGTTCTCTTTTCTTCTCTATTCTTTGTTAGGGTGTCTGAGAGAGGAGGAAGATGAAGAGAAACCCTAATGTGAAAGAAGACGGTTGAGAAAATGTGTTAATTGCCTTGCTCTTCTCTTTCTTCTCTATCATTATATAGTCTATCTTTAAATTGATTTTGTTTCCTTGTTAGGTAAGACCTAAAAATGTATCTTTGATAGACATTATCTTTCATTCCTTTATTACTTCTCGACCCGTCCACCCAGGAGGTGTATACTTCCAAGAAAGTCTTTATCTCCTTCTTTAGTGCTTCCTTCTACTTCAGGCAATTATTAAGCCGTTGGAGAACTGTCTGAAAGATGTGGGCCATGATAGAAGCATCAGAATGATAGCCGCAAAGGTTGAACTTTCACAGATTGTATTCGACGTAGCATCGAATTAACTTCCTCTCTTATCGATGCTACTTCGAGTTCATCTAAGAGTTGCTTCGATTTCTTCTTTGCTCTGACTGAACTCAGCTAGTCAATGTTGCATCGACATCTTATCGACGTGTATGTTGTGTTGATTTGCCTGGCTCTGAACTGCATCTTCTGTGTCGAGATAAAGTCGATGTTGTGTCGACTTTAGATGGCTTCAACAGATATTTCCTTCTGCGTCGAGTTGAAGTAGAAGCTGCGTCGACTTCTTCAAGTGTTCTGACAAGTCCGTGACCTCTGCGTCGACATCTTTTTGACGTTACGTCGACTTGAGTTACTTCGACAGAGTGTTTGAACCACTTGGACTTCTAGTCAGAGTAGCGTCGATATAGCTCGATGTTGCGTCGAATTCTATTCGACGCAGTTATTAACTTCTGCCCAAATTTGCAGCCCTTGAACTGGTCTTGACACTCTAGGTTGAGTGTGACATCCTATGACATCTAATGACCAAATTACCATCACTATACAATGGGTAACATAAATCCTAGTGAATAAAATCACTTCTAATTAGTTTGTTAAGTTAAATCAAGGGTTTTCCCAACAATCTCCCCTATTTATCTTAACAAATTTTACATTTTGTTCTGAGTGATTTTATACAATTTTTATAATCAACACTACATACAATGTAGAACAGACACAAGATAATGCAGACTAAAAGTTATGAATATTTCCATTCAGTGGTCATGCAATAAGAATTGTATCACACTGTTCTTCCCAGTATATATACTTGTCTTCATAAGAATAATACTGTGCACATAATACCTCTTAATTAAGAGTTCTTCTCAGGAGTCTTTCTTTTCCTTGAGAACACCTTTGGAATTTCTCTTTGAGCTATTTTTAGAGGTTCATTGTCATCATCTTCTTCAACAACAATCTCTTTCTCCTTGAGAAGCTCCCCCTGAGTTTGTGCATTCTCTTCAGCTTCTTGGGCGGCTTCCACAACAATTTGTGTTGCCTATTCTAGAATATTGTCATTGAGAGGAGCTTCTTGAGCAGCTGCTGTACTTACAACTACCATTTCCACATCCAGATTCATCTGAATGTCTGGAGCTGACTCCCCCTGATCCTGTGCAGTTTGCGCAAACCCCTTTATAGCTTCTTGTGTAATCTTTGCTATCTCTTCTAGTACCCCTGTTGGGTATATTGCCCTCAATATTACCTTGATTTGAAGAGGCATCACTCTCAATGCTAAGGACATATTGTATTTGATAAAGCTATAGTGGTGTAGTATATACAGGTACAGGTGACTCAAAAGAAAGGGCCAAACATGCCCTTAGTTGTGAAGAATCATCTAAAAAGAGATGAAGTTTTGTCTTAGCAGAACAGCTGAGACGAAGGGTATAAACCGCTGAGACGAGGAGCCGTCTCAGCGGATCCGCTGAGAAGAAAGTGTCTCCGCTGATAAGTTCTTCAAGCGCTGAGAATCAGCGTGTTCGTCGAATGCTGAAGGCCGTTCGTCGAACACAGGACTAAGTTCGTCGACCGCTGAGACGAGACCAAAGAAGGAGCCGCTGAGAAGGCTTAATAGGCGTGTTCGTCGAACGCAGAGTGCCGTTCGTCGAACACAGAACACTGATCGTCGAACGTAGAGATAGTGCAGATCGTCGAACACAGAGATAGTGCAGATCGTCGAACGCAGAGTGCCATTCGACGAACGCAGAGACAAGACAAGATCGTCGATCGCAGAGTTTGACAAGATCATCAAACACAGAGTGCCATTCAACGAACGCAGAGACAAGACAAGATCGTCGAACGCAGAGCTTGGCAAGATCGTCGAACGCAGAGTTTGACAAGATCATCGAACGCAGAGTTTGACAAGTTCGTCGAACGCAGAGTGCAACGCGTTCGTCGAGCGCAGACCTTCTCTATGGAAAAGTAGGGCGGCGGGACCTGCGACTAGGGCAAGTTGCAGAAAAGATACAGGGGACCACCGATCTCTCCCATACTTCTTGGGAGATTAAATTAGAGCCGTTGAAGATCAAAAGAAGAATAAAAGAAAGTGTTAGGGCATTTTCTATCCCCCGGCCGATTGCGTGTGAAATCTCCATTCGTCATTGACGGCTGCTGCTGCACTCGACTTTCTTCCTGCTCCCTGAAAGAGAAGAAGAAACTGAGAGAAGAAGATAGCTCCCCCACCAGAAGGGGCAATGTGATCTTCCATCACTCTATTGAAGAGGAAGATCAAGTTGTGGCTGTATTCAACATCTTCAGCTACAGGAAGCACAGGCTGTGCAGGATATACAGGAGAGTAACTCTACTATAATAAATTTCTAAATCATTTTTCTGTAGGCCATTTTGCCTGAGCTGTAAGACCATTTGGTCTGAGTTTGTAGGAACCTGAGGGTTCTGAGTGTAGGGCTGAAGGCCTGAGTGTAGGATCAGGAGCTGATATGAGTTGTAGGGCTTCATTGCCTGAGCTGTAGGAGAAGGAATTCTCTGAGTTGTAGGACCTGCTGAGGTCTGAGCTGTAGGATCAGGAGCTGATCTGAGGTAGGGCTATTTAGCCTGAGGGAGGACCTGTTGTGGTCTGAGTTGTAGGACCTGCTGAGGTCTGAGCTGTAAGATTAGGAGCTGATCTGAGTTGTAGGGCTGTTTAGCCTGAGGTAGGACCTGTTGTGGTCTGAGTTGTAGGACCTGCTAAGGTCTGAGCTGTAGGATCAGGAGCTGATCTGAGTTGTAGGGCTGCTGTGCCTGGGGTAGGGTTTGAGAAAACCTGAGAGATCCCGAGGGATCTGTGTTGTAAGCTCTTGTTAGAAAGGTGAAGGGGGAAAGAGGACTACTCAAGACACCCTATCTTGAGGAACCTCTATACATACTTGTGTGCTTTCTATGTGGTTGATCTTTTGCTTTAACCAGAAATCAGAAATAAGCGAGGGTGCTTAGAGGAAAATCAAAAAGACCTATTCACCCCCGTCTAGGTGATTTAGACTACAAACCTAATATTATTTCAAGTGGTATCAGAGATAGGTTGGTCAAGAAGGACTTAACAGTCTGACCAGATCCTAAAAGGTATTTCCTAGTCAAAACCCAATGGCCTCCAGTGTAATGTAGAAGGAGATGAGCTCAATGAAACTGCCCATATGTAACAAAGCCAACTTTGGCATATGGAAGCAGAGGGTTAGGCTGTACATAGAATCTACATTACTGTTCAGGAAGGCCCCTTCATTATCACAAAACCCTCCACTGTTGATCCTACTAGGCAAGTTGGAAAACCATTCACTGAAATGACCAAGGATGAGATAGCATTGACTACTATGGATAAAAGGGCTCAGAACATCATTGTCATTGCTATTGATGATTCCACCTTTCAAAACTTGGTACATTGCACTTCTACCAAGGAGATGTGGGATACACTGATAGTGTACATGGATGGGAATGAAGATGTGAGGAATGACAGGAAGTCACTCCTCAATCAGGAATATGAAGCTTTCAGGCAGCAAGGGCAGGAGAGCATCTCCATGTGTTATGAAAGGTTCTTTAGAATAATTAATGAACTAAGAACCTATGAGAGAGTGTTCACAAATTATGAGCTGAATGATAAGTTCCTCAGATCTCTAACAAGAGATTGGGACACAAAAATTTGTGCCATAAGGGAGGTGGCTAAGTTGACTGAAACTCCTCCCCAAACTCTCTATGGAAAGTTGCTCTCCTATGAAATGCAGCTGACTCTCAGGAAGGAAGAAGAGAAGAAGGCAAAGGGTGATACCAGGGAGAATTCCCTGGCCTTCAAGGCTGAAAGCTCAAGAAGAGGGAGAGAGAAGGCTCACTCTCCTCCCAGAAGATCTGCTGAACCAGAAGATTCTGAGCCTAGCTCATCAAGCTGCTCTTCTTCTGATGAAGAAATTGATGTTCTTACAAGGCACTTCAGAAAGCTGGTGAGGAGGAAGCAATGGAAGAACAAGTCTTCCTCTTCATATCACAACAAGGAGGACAGCAAAGAGTCAAAGCATCACTCCAGAAGTGACATGTATGAGTCTAACTCAAAACATAATTCTTCCAAAGTTGTTTGCTATTGCTGTAGCAAGCCTGTGCATGTCATTGCTGACTGCCCTATGAAGAGAAGAGAGAAGGATGAGAAGAAGGCTCATCAATCAAGAAGCAAGAAAGGAGAGAAATCCTTTCTATCTAAGAAGAAGAAGAAGAGCTGGAGTGAATCAGACTATAGCTCATCAGAATCTGAAATGGAAGAAGCCCTCATTGGGCTGGTTGCTGTTGAAGAACCTACTGTTGGCAGGATTGCAGTCAGGGCCCCTCTATCACATTCAGACAGTGATGTAGAGGAGGATGAGGTTATTCACAATGACCATGGGCTGTGACTCTAACTGAAGATGAGGACATCCACAATAATTCAGAACATGAGCAGGTATTAATTCATTCCATTATCTCTTCTGATTATGAGACTAGTCCTGAATCTGATGCATCTCCATCAATTGATGGAAGGGGCATGGAAGCTGAGGAAGAACTCAATCAATTAATTGAAAAATATGGTGTTCTTTTGGAGGCTCTGAAGAAGAGCAAATAGCTTTCCAAGAGGCAAGCCCAGGAAATTGTTTCCCTCAAAATGACTAAGGATGTAAACACTGAACCTACCACCCTGGTGGCTCAGATGAGCAGACAAATTAGACATTTACAGGGGTTAACAATGGTGCAAATAAGAACTATTTCCCTGAAGAACAAGGTCATCAAGGACCTTGAAGAAAAGCTTGAAAAGGAGAAGTGCCTGGTGGCCCAATTCTCCAAGCCCAAATCAGTGCTTCCCCTTATTGACACCTTCTCCTCTCAAACCAATTGGAGAGGTCCTGGATTCAACAAGATGGAAGTAGGAGAAGGGAGTGGAGTAAAAAGCAAGAAGAAGGCTAAGCCTCAAACCACCTTTCAAAAGGTGCCGCTTCCCTCCAACAGGTATGACCACGAAAGCAATCATGGTCACTGGAAGAATGGAAGGTCCTATAGGAAGGAAAACACTCCTTCCCATAGTGAAAGAAAGGGCATGGGATTGAGTGCAATGAAAGTTCCCCATGAGGAAACACAAATGGCCCAATCTGGACCATTTGTGTTTGGTGCCTCAGTACTTTAGGATCATTGGATCTAATTGCTACATTCTAAACAATGGAAAAGCTCAGTTAACCAAGTTTGCTGAAAAATGCAACATGGGGATTCTTGTTGGATATAGCTCACATAGTAGAGCCTATATGGTATATAACAAGAAAACCCATGTTGTTGAAGAGTCCATTCATGCAGTGTTTGATGAGTCCAGCCTAATCTACAAGTGCTAGCCCAGTTCTTCTGTTTTGACAGGAAGTGAAGAAGCAATGGAAGAACTATCCATACAAGAACCTTCCAGCAGCAATAAAGCAAATCCTGATGCAGAAGTTCAAGAAGTAGCAGAGGTGCAAGATGCTGAAGATGCTGAAGAAACTGCTGAACCAGTGGAAGAAGTTCAGCAAGTAGAGCACAGATTACCTGCAGCTACAAGACATCTAAGGGATCATCCCTTGGAACAGATTATTGGAAATGTAGCAAGGTGTGACAACCAGGAGCAGAGCTCATAATGAGGCCTTGTTCCTCAGTTTTCTGTCACAGGTAGAACCTAAGAAGTTTGAAGAGGCCAATGTGGATCCATTATGGATCCAGGCTGTAACACCTCCCCTGCAATGATCATATAATATGGGTCCGGCCGGGACCCCACTACATATAACCGCCACAGCTTCAGTATTAAAAGATGATATTGACTACCCATTCTCAAAACTCAGACAACACAGCGGAAACAAACAGAAAACACAGAGATTGTCCATACTACATAGGAGTCCAACTGGCCTTAAGGCCATACAAAACCACAGTCCAAATCACCAAACATTCAACACAAAAGGACGTCCCAACAAAAGGGGACAGATAGTAGTTTTACCTAAACTACCTCGGCATGCAAGCCGGTTACAACAGAGGTAATAAAAGAAGTGCATGAAGACAAGGTAAACACTTCATGAGGCTTTAGGCCTTTTTGGCTGGCGCGCTGGGTCCAGCCTGCGATTCTTGCCCTGCAACCAAATCACAAAGAGCGGCAAACGAGGGTCAGCTATGGCTGACCACAAACGGTGTAACAACATCCCTCCTCCTGGCCGTCCTAGCGGACCCCGGGGAACTACTTCACCCTGCAAGTCAGCACTTCGTATGCAAATGTACATAAATGGAAAACAGCATAAAAACAGGTATGAGTGTCACATACAACATCCACGTTTCTATGTTGAGCAGATAATAAAAAGGGGCCTATTAGTGCAGAATGAATGCAAACCCGGGTTTCACCCAAGGCACCCTAAAGCGTATGAATCTATCACATCATCATACATCATCATCACATCACAAACACAAGGGTACTTATCGTTTCCCCGCAAGGGCATCATAACCCAAGGCCAAGAGCTCTCGCTGAGACCCACCTCGCCTGGCTCACCACGCCATCGGGCTTGTCTAACAGCTCACACGCTCGGGCCGTCAACAACACACTAAGACCGATACTAAGAATTCTGGCTAACCAAAACGTCCCAAGGCCCTGGACTTACTCTCGGGACAACGTCCACCGATTGCCTCGCCTGGCGACCGTCAACGGACTCATCCGTAGCACAGACATTCTCGTCAGTCAACAATCGAAGGGACTAATCTTGCCGGGACACTCTCCACACGTGAATCTCAGTCTTCACGGGATAGCCAGCCGACCACAAAGACCAATCGCGCCTTCGCACAACACTAGGCTTCACAAGCCCCATACTCCGCACATTATTTCTCCGCCCTAAACCCAACGTTCGTTACCACACGAAGCTACAAGTGCATCACAACGACGAGTTCGCCATAATCGGATTTCTAACAAAACCCCTAAAATGCGCGTAAATCAATATCACCGAATCGGACCAACGACCACAAATTCGGCTTCACCCACAATGCCTAATCCGCTAACGGAGCGGATCTCTAGTGCAAATCATGTCGGGGACGGACTCAATCAACCCGATGGTTCCTTTTGAACCAAGGCGACCCGGATCCCTCTCACTCGACGGATCCGGTGCCAAAATGCAGAAAATAAAGGAATGCCAAGCACGCATCCTAAAGACCGGGAGGAGAAATGTCGTTACCTTTTGAGATCTCCTCCTAGCCATGAGAAGCTTGCAAACCAACGGTGGAGAAGAAGCTCCTTGACGCCCTCAACGCGTTGCCGGTCTCGGATCGGCGATCGGAGCTCCGAAGCTCCAACAATGGCGATCCCCCCTCTTCTTCCTCCTTGCCCCCTTCTCCTTTCTCCAACCTAAGAGAGAGAAAAGGCTTGAAAATATGAGGGATTAACCCCTTATCCAAGCCCTAAAGCCCCCCCAGCGAAACATCTCAGCCGCTGGATCAAATCCCGAAATATTTGATCGGTCGGATCGTCATCCCCGCACGATTTCGCGGAACATAAATAAACAGGGCGCACGATCACAGGCGCACGATCACTGGTCGTGCGCGAAGAGGAGAATGGTCGTGCGATAAGCCGAGACAGAACTCCGATTCCTTGCGAGATACGCACGATCACTAGCGCACGATCACTGGTCGTGCTCGAAGAGGACAATGGTCGTGCGCATAGAACTGTTGTGGAATTTTAGCCTATCCCGAGCGCAGCATTACCACTCCGCCTACCTCGCTGAACTACGATTTTTGGGGTGTTACAACTCCACCCCCCTTAAAAGAATTTCGTCCTCGAAATTTCAGAATTTAAACAGGAAATTCACAACGCATACCTGGAGCGAAAAGTTCCGGGAAATCCTCCCGCATCGCTTTCTCACGCTCCCAAGAGAATTCATCTCGCCCGCAGTTATCCCATCGCACCTTTACAAGTTTGACTTGCTTGTTACGCAACTGCCGGACTTCAGAATCCTCCACGCACACCGGGCGAACCCTCGCCCCCAAGTCCTCCATCACCGGCACCGCCGCCGCTTCGACTACGACGCTCGGCTCTACCAAAGCTTTCCTCAGCACGGAGACATGGAAAACGTCATGTAATCCACTCAGCTCTGCGGACAACGCCAAACGATAAGCTGCTTCGCCTATACGCTCTGTAACCTCGAACGGACCCAAATATCTCGGACTCAACTTCCTGAGTCGCCGCACCCGCGAAACACCCTTGAACGGCTTGATCTTCAAGTAGACCATGTCGCCCACTGCAAACTCCACATTTCTGTGGCGCGCATTAAAATACTTCGCTTGTCGATCCTGAGCAACCTTCATGCGCTCCTGAATCGTCCGCACAATCTCGCAAGCATCTTCCACCACTTGCTTTCCCAAAATCTTAGTGTCTCCCACCTCTGCCCAAGACATCGGCGTTCGACACTTCCTTCCACACAAAGCTTCGTATGGCGCCATCTTGATACTCGCCTGGAAGCTATTATTATAGGCGAACTCCACCATGAAAAGGTGGTCTTCCCAACCCTTGCCAAAGTCGAGAGCACACATCCTCAACATGTCTTCCAACGTACAGTTCGTTCGCTCCGTCTGACCATCGGTATGCGGATGGAACGCGGTACTAAACTTGAGCTTCGTGCCTAGACTTTTCTGCACTAATCTCCAGTCCTTCGAGGTGAATCGCCCATCGCGATCACTAACGATGCTCTTCGCAATCCCGTGCAACCGCACAATGTTTCGAACATAAAGCTCCACGAGCTTCTCCACGCCATCGCCCTTCTGATTCGGAATGATGTGGGCCACCTTCGTCAGGCGATCCACTATCACCCAAATCGCATCGTTACCCTGCTGCAATCGAGGGAAACCATGCACAAAATCCATAGAGATGTCATCAATTTCCATTCGGCGATGGGAAGAGGCTTCAAGAACCCACCGGGCCTTTGGCACTCAGCCTTCACCAAGGCACAAGTCTGACATCGGCTCACGTACTCGGCTACATCCCGCTTCATCCCAGGCCACCAAAAAGATTTCTTTAAATCCGCGTACATCTTTATACTTCCTGGATGAACGGAGTACTTCGTAAAGTGAGCTTCAAACATCAACTCCTCGCGAAGCTTGCCGAAGCGCGGAACACAGATCCTTCCGTCTCTCCTCAGAATTCCACCAACCATCTCCAAAGCAGTGCCTTCGCTTTGCTGAGCTTCCAACACCAACTGTTGGAACTCCTCGTCCGCACTGGTCGCCTCTCGGATTCGATCCGTTATATCACACTGCATTTCAATCCAGTTCAAACGAGCTACGCTAGACTCACCTCTAGCCACACAAGAAATGTCAAGAGACTCCAAGTCTCGAATCAAACGCTCGTTATGCGCCTCCATCCAATTACCTTGCCCGGAGTACTTCCTACTCAAAGCATCTGCCACCACGTTGGCTTTACCCGGCGTATATTGAATCTCCACATCGTAGTCCCCAAGGAACTCGACCCACCTACGCTGCCGCATATTCAGGTCCTTTTGGTCTAGAAGATACCTCAAGCTTTTGTGATCTGTGAAGATCTCCACCTTCGCACCATAAACGTAGTGCCGCCACAACTTTAGCGCAAAGATTACCGCCGCCAACTCCAGATCGTGGACGGGATAATTCTTCTCATGAGTCTTTAACTGCCTTGACCCATAAGCGATCACCTTGCCGTGCTGCACCAGCACGCAACCCAACCCGCAACCTGACGCGTCGCTGAAAATC
Organism: Dactylorhiza incarnata; assembly: GCA_033032865.1. Classification (NCBI taxonomy): domain Eukaryota; kingdom Viridiplantae; phylum Streptophyta; class Magnoliopsida; order Asparagales; family Orchidaceae; genus Dactylorhiza; species Dactylorhiza incarnata. The sequence continues at coordinate 15,070,782 of JAWHQI010000015.1, forward strand.
TGAAATCCTTCCGTCCCACTAGGAAGACTAAGGATTGGAGCAGACATCAACCTTTTCTTCAGATTCTCAAATGCACGGGCACACTCCGGTGTCCATACGAACCTCTGGTCCTTGCGAGTGAGAGTGGTGAGGGGCAACGCCATCCGCGAAAAGTTCTCCACGAACCTTCTGTAATAACCGGCTAGTCCAAGGAAACTCCGGACTTCCGCCACGGTTCTCAAAACAGGCCAATCTCTAATGGCTTCAATCTTCAATGGATCTACCGCCACCCCGTCTCCACTAATGACGTGACCCAAGAATGCCACCTTCTCGATCCAAAACTCGCATTTTGAGAACTTAGCATAAAGCTGATTCTCCCTTAGAGTCTGCAATACTTGCCTCAAGTGAGACTCATGCTCTGCCTCCGATTTTGAATACACCAAAATGTCATCAATAAACACCACCACGAACGAATCTAAGAACGGGCGAAAAACACTGTTCATCAAATCCATGAACATAGATGGCGCGTTCGTCAGTCCGAACGGCATCACCGAAAACTCGTAGTGTCCATACCGAGTCCCAAACGCTGTCTTGGCAACGTCCTCTTCTCGAATCTTCAACTGGTAGTACCCCGATTTCAAATCCAACTTGGAGTACACCACCGACGCCACTAACTGGTCGAATAAATCATCGATTCGGGGAATCGGGTATTTATTCTTAACGGTCAATTTATTCAATTCACGATAATCGATACACAACCGCATACTTCCGTCTTTCTTCTTCACAAACAAAACCGGCGCGCTCCACGGCGAAGAGCTGGGCCTAATGTACCCTTGCTCTAACAACTCCTGCAACTGAACCTTTAGCTCGGCCAGTTCCTTCGGTGCCATCCTAAACGGAGGACGCGACACCGGCCTTGCACCCGGTACCAAATCTATCGAGAAATCAATTTCACGCTGAGGAGGTGCTCCCGGAAGCTCCTCGGGGAATACATCCTCAAATTCTTTCACCACCGGAACTTCTCTAATAGCCAACTTTGTGGAGTGAGTCTCCAACAAAGCTAAGAACGCCTCGCCTCCTTGGTTTACCGCACGCCTCATTTGCATAGCAGAAATCAGGGAGCAAGCCACTCCGCTTAGGCCTTCAAACTTGACCTCTGCTCTACCTTCACCCCTCAGGGTTACCACCTTCAACTGGCAGTCGATACTAGCTCGCTGCTCCGCAAGCCAGTCCATTCCCAAGATAACATCGAATTCGGCTAGTGGCAGAATCGCTGCTACTAACACGAAATCACAATCGCCAATTTGCATCACAATGCGTCCCTTCCTCATGGTAGTCATGAAAGACCCATTCGGCATACGCACACTCAACTCCACTTCTGCCACTACGGACTCAGCACCAATCTTTCGGATAAAACTTTCCGCAAGAAAAGAGTGTGACGCCCCCGTGTCGAACAACACTCGATAGGGGTAGCCCGAAACTAGTACGAAACCTAACCACGGGCAAAACAACATGAAAGGCCACAACCTACATTATAGTAATAACGAAACTTAAACCTTTCGTACCTGTCACCACATCGGGTTGACGTATCGCTTCCTGTTGCCCAAGATTATAGGCTCTAGGCTGCACTGGAGGGAACCGCGAAGCACTCGACTCCGCCGCTTTCCCCTTCTCTACAACACTGGGACCCGAACGCACCGATTGTTCTTGTCTCGGCTCTGGCCCAGCTCCGCCCTCGGTACAAAAACGACTAATGTGACCCACCTTGCCACACTGGTAACAAGTAACCGGACCTTTGGAACGGAAATCTCCCGAAGGTGCGCCACTTCTCTCCCCAGGCCTATTAGGACGGGGCTTCTTCTTCCATCGGCTGCCCTCGGACTTCCACTGGGGCTGAGACTGAGAAGGCTTTCCTTCTCCCTGCCTTGCCGCAACACCCTTTCGCCGCTGAGTTCGCTCCAAGTCGCTCTCCAGCGTGCGAGCGGCTTCGACCAACTCATTGAATCCCGCATTCTTCAAGGCTCTGAGTGGTTGCCTTAAATTTTCCCTCAACCCTTGATAAAAGAGGTTATCTCTCTCTTGATCATCTGCCATAGTCGTACCCGCATAACGACCCAACCGAGTGAACTCTTGCAGATATTCATCCACTGTCTTCTCCCGCTGCGCCAAATGCAGAAACTGTCGCTGCAGTGCTAACCTTGTTGAAGCCGGAATGTAACGCTTTAGGAAAGCGTTTCCGAACTCCTCCATGGACGGAACACGCCCAACAAAATGTCGACCGTTATGGTTTACCCAACACAACTTCGCATCGCCCTCTAACATAAAGCTCGCAAAGTGAGACTGCCTCTCAGCTGGGGTCTCAGCTGCCTTCAAGAGCTCCTGGATCCTCGAAAGCCAATCCTCGGCATCCGTTGGAGTGCCCACTCCCTTGAATGTCGGAGGGTGGAAACTCAAGAAATACTTCATGAATCGATCACCCATCGGAATAGCTCTCTCCGCTAAAGGCTCTGCTTGCCTTACTTCGACCTCCGGTGTATCCAGCGTAGCCGCCGGAGTAACAGGAGTCGCAACTTGCACTACCGGCGTAGGAACCCGTGGCATCGCTCCAGCTTGAGCCGCTACCATTGCCTCCGCTAGCATGCGACAGAAATCAGTCGGGGACATGCCCACATTCATGAGGCCTGGAGCAGTAGCACTGCTCCCCGAAGGCTCCTCTTGCCTCCTCGACGTCCCCGCATCGTCGCCAACGTCCTAGCATCAGCAAGGAAAAATAAAAGCTCATCAGGATCTAAACGCAAGACTCGAACGCAGGGATACTCATGATCCCGCACAATACTCCTATGTGGACAATCTCTTACACGATCCAAAAACACTAGACCTCGCAAGAATACTAAACCTACCTCTGATACCAAATTGTAACACCTCCCCTGCAATGATCATATAACATGGGTCCGGCCGGGACCCCACTACATATAACCGCCACAGCTTCAGTATTAAAAGATGATATTGACTACCCATTCTCAAAACTCAAACAACACAGCGGAAACAAACAGAAAACACAGAGATTGTCCATACTACATAGGAGTCCAACTGGCCTTAAGGCCATACAAAACCACAGTCCAAATCACCAAACATTCAACACAAAAGGACATCCCAACAAAAGGGGACAGATAGTAGTTTTACCTAAACTACCTCGGCATGCAAGCCGGTTACAACATAGGTAATAAAAGAAGTGCATGAAGACAAGGTAAACACTTCATGAGGCTTTAGGCCTTTTTGGCCGGCGCGCTGGGTCCAGCCTGCGATTCTTGCCCTGTAACCAAATCACAAAGAGCGGTAAACGAGGGTCAACTATGGTTGACCACAAACGGTGTAACAACATCCCTCCTCCCGGCCGTCCTAGCGGACCCCGGGGAACTACTTCACCCTGCAAGTCAGCACTTCGTATGCAAATGTACATAAATGGAAAACAGCATAAAAACAGGTATGAGTGTCACATACAACATCCACGTTTCTATGTTGAGCAGATAATAAAAAAGGGCCTATCAGTGCAGAATGAATGCAAACCCGGGTTTCACCCAAGGCACCCTAAAGCGTATGAATCTATCACATCATCATACATCATCATCACATCACAAACACAAGGGTACTTATCGTTTCCCCGCAAGGGCATCATAACCCAAGGCCAAGAGCTCTCGCTGAGACCCACCTCGCCTGGCTCACCACGCCATCGGGCTTGTCTAACAGCTCACACGCTCGGGCCGTCAACAACACACTAAGACCGATACTAAGAATTCTGGCTAACCAAAACGTCCCAAGGCCCTGGACTTACTCTCGGGACAACGTCCACCGATTGCCTCGCCTGGCGACCGTCAACGGACTCATCCGTAGCACAGACATTCTCGTCAGTCAATAATCGAAGGGACTAATCTTGCCGGGACACTCTCCACACGTGAATCTCAGTCTTCACGGGATAGCCAGCCGACCACAAAGACCAATCGCACCTTCGCACAACACTAGGCATCACAAGCCCCATACTCCGCACATTATTTCTCCGCCCTAAACCCAACGTTCGTTACCACACGAAGCTACAAGGGCATCACAATGACGAGTTCGCCATAATCAGATTTCTGACAAAACCCCTAAAATGCGCGTAAATCAACATCACCGAATCGGACCAACGACCACAAATCCGGCTTCACCCACAATGCCTAATCCGCTAACGGAGCGGATCTCTAGTGCAAATCATGTCGGGGACGGACTCAATCAACCCGATGGTTCCTTTTGAACCAAGGCGACCCGGATCCCTCTCACTCGACGGATCCGGTGCCAAAATGCAGAAAATAAAGGAATGCCAAGCACGTATCCTAAAGACCGGGAGGAGAAATGTCGTTACCTTTTGAGATCTCCTCCTCGCCATGAGAAGCTTGCAAACCAACGGTGGAGAAGAAGCGCCTTGACGCCCTCTACGCGTTGCCGGTCTCGGATCGGCGATCGGAGCTCCGAAGCTCCAATAATGGCGGATCTCCCCTCTTCTTCCTCCTTGCCCCCTTCTCCTTTCTCCAACCTAAGAGAGAGAAAAGGCTTGAAAATATGAGGGATTAACCCCTCATCCAAGATCTAAAGCCCCCCCAGCGAAACATCTCAGCCGCTGGATCAAATCCCGAAATATTTGATCGGTCGGATCGTCATCCCCGCACGATTTTGCGGAACAGAAATAAACAGGGCGCACGATCACAGGCGCACGATCACTGGTCATGCGCGAAGAGGAGAATGGTCGTGCGATAAGCCGAGACAGAACTCCGATTCCTTGCGAGATACACACGATCACTAGCGCACGATCACTGGTCATGCGCGAAGAGGATAATGGTCGTGCGCATAGAACTGTTGTGGAATTTTAGCCTATCCCGAGCGCAGCATTACCACTCCGCCTACCTCGCTGAACTACGATTTTTGGGGTGTTACACAGGCAATGCAGGAAGAACTTTTGCAATTCAAAAGATGCAAAGTATTGAAACTAGTGGCAAGACCACAAGGACACAACATCATTGGCACCAAATGGATCTTTAGAAATAAGATGGATGAGAATGGAACTATCATCAAGAACAAGGCAAGGCATGTTGCAAAGGGATACAGGCAAGAGGAAGGGATTGACTTTGATCAAACCTTTGCTCCAGTTGCAAGGTTGGAGGCTATAAGGCTATTCCTTGCATATGCAGCCCACAAAAGCTTCAAAGTATACCAGATGGATGTCAAGTCAGCATTCCTAAATGGAAATCTGAAAGAGGAATTATATGATGAGCAGTATGGGTGAGCTCAAATATTTCCTTGGGCTCCAGGTGAAACAGTCTGAGGATGGAATTTTCATCTCCCAGACTAAGTACACCAATGAGCTCATCAAGAAATTTGGGATAGAGTCTGCTTCCACCATAAGGATACCCATGGGATCTAATGTATCATTAGACAAGGATGAAAAGGGGAAGGCCTTTGATGAGTCCATGTACAGGTGTATCATTGGATCCCTGTTGTACTTAACTGCTAGTAGGCCAGACATTATGTATTCTACATGTGTTTGTGCTAGGGATCAGGCCTGCCCTAAGGAGTCTCACTACACCTATGTGAAGAGGATCTTGAAATACCTCAAGGGAAGCCTGAATCATGGCCTTTGGTACCCTAGGAATAGTGATTTTGAACTGATAGGCTACTCAGATGCATATTTTGCAGGATGCAAAGAGGACAGGAAAAGCACAAGTGGCACCTATCAATTCCTAGGGAGGAGGCTGGTCTCATGGAGCAACAAAAAGCAAACTAGTGTGGCAATGTCCACAGCTGAGTCAGAGTACATTGCAGCAGGTAGCTGTTGTGCTCAACTATTATGGATTCAACACCAGTTAGAGAAGTACAACCTCAAGGTAAGTCAATCTCCTCTTTATTGTGACTCATCCAGTGCTATCTCCATTGCTAAGAATCCTGTCTCTCACATCAGGACTAAGTATATTGAGATAAAGTATCATTTTATAAGATAACATGTTGACTGTACAGATATCAGCCTTGAATTTGTCCCCACTGACAGTCAAGTGGCTGATATCTTCACTAAGCCATTGGATGAGGCCAAGTTTAATGCTTTCAAGATAGAACTAGGAATGTTGAGTGTAGAATAGTGCTCACATTGAGGGGGAGCTAGAATGGGTTGTTCAAATTGAACAAGTTCTGCTATTTCAGAAAATTGCTCTCTATTTGAGGGGGAGCAAATTCCCTGCTCAGGTTGAGGGGCAGATGGCAAATGCTAAGTGTGTATAGGTTGACCTATAAGTTGATCCAAAAGGATCAATAGATGTTGCCTCCCTATCCATAGAAGGTTAAAGGTTGAAGAAACCAGAAAGGGGGAGATAGGGCCAATGCTTAGGATAGTCCAATGCTAGATAGGGCAAATGCTAGGGTATTAGGGCCCATGATACAGATCAATCTTTGTGATATGTTTTTGCTGTTAAAGTACCTTAGCATTGGGAATGTTCTGCCTTCTTCAAATAGGGGGAGATTGTTGGATATATTGCCCTTAATATTACCTTGATTTGAAGAGGCATCACTCTCAATGTTAAGTACATATTGTATTTGATAAAGCTATACTTGTGTAGTATATACAGGTACAGGTGACTCAAAAGAAAGGGCCAAACATGCCCTTAGTTGTGAAGAATCATCTACAAAGAGATGAAGATTTGTCTTAGCAGGACCGCTGAGACGAAGGGTCTAAACCGCTGAGACGAGGAGACGTCTCAGCGGATCCGCTGAGAAGAAGGTGTCTCCGCTGATAAGTTCTACAAACGCTGAGAATCAGCGTGTTCGTCGAACGCTGAAGGCCGTTCGTCGAATGCAGGACTAAGTTCGTCGACCGCTGAGATGAGACCAAAGAAGGAGCCACTGAGAAGGCTTAATTGGCGTGTTCGTCGAACGCAGAGTGCCGTTCCTCGAACGCAGAACACTGTTCGTCGACCGCAAAGATAGTGCAGATCGTTGAACGCAGAGACAGTGCAGATCGTTGAACGCAGAGCGCCGTTCGACGAACGCAGAGATAAGACAAGATCGTCGATCGCAGAGTTTGACAAGATCGTCGAACGCAGAGTGCCGTTCGACGAACGCAGAGACAAGACAAGATCGTCAAACGCAGAGCTTGGCAAGATCGTCGAACGCAGAGTTTGACAAGATCGTCGAACGCAGAGTTTGACAAGTTCGTCGAACGCAGAGTGCAGCGCGTTCGTCGAGCGCAGACCTTCTCTACGAAAAAGTAGGCCGGTGGGACCTGCGGCTAGGGCAAGTTGCAGAAAAGCTACAGGGGACCTCCGATCTCTCCCATACTTCTTGGGAGATCAAATTAGAGCCATTGAAGATCAAAAGAAGAATAAAAGAAAGTGTTAGGGCATTTTCTATCCCGCGGCCGATTGCGTGCAAAATCTCCATTCGCCATTGACGGCTGCTGCTGCTCTCGACTTTCTTCCTGCTCCCTGAAAGAGAAGAAGAAACCAAGAGAAGAAGATAGCTCCTCCACCAGAAGGTGCAAGGTGATCTTCCATCACTCTATTGAAGAGGAAGATCAAGTTGTGGCTGTATTCAACATCTTCAGCTACAGGAAGCACAGGCTGTGCAGGATATACAGAGAGTAACTCTGCTGTAATAAATTTCTAAATCATTTTTCTGTAGGGCATTTTGCCTGAGCTGTAAGACCATTTGGTCTGAGTTTGTCGGAACCTGAGGGTTCTGAGTGTAGGGCTGAAGGCCTGAGTGTAGGATCAGGAGCTGATTTGAGTTGTAGGGCTTCATTGCCTGTGCTGTAGGAGAAGGAATTCTCTGAGTTGTAGGACCTGCTGACGCCTGAGATGTAGGATCAGGAGCTAATCTGAGGTAGGGCTGTTTAGCCTGAGGTAGGACCTGTTGTGGTTTGAGTTGTAGGACCTGCTAAGGTCTGTGTAGGATCAGGAGCTGATCTGAGTTGTATGGCTGTTTAGCCTGAGGTAGGACCTGTTGTGGTCTGAGTTGTAGGACCTGCTGAGGTCTGAGCTATAGGATCAGGAGCTGATCTGAGTTGTAGGGCTGCTGTGCCTGAGGTAGGGTTTGAGAAAACCTGAGAGATCCTGAGGGATCTGTGTTGTAATCTCTTTTGAACCGAGTTTGGAGGAGTTGGCCTTGTCTAACACATTGTTAGAAAGGTGAAGGGGTAAAGAGGACTACTCAAGACACCCTGTCTTGAGGAACCTCTATACATACTTGTGTGATTTCTGTGTGGTTGATCTTTTGCTTTAACCAGAAATCAAAAATAAGCTAGGGTGCTTAGAGGAAAATCAAAAAGACCTATTCACCCCCTCTAGGTGATTTAGACTGCAAACCTAATATTCTTTCACTCCTCCAACCTGAGGCTGACTTTGAATACCTGGGAGCTCCCCTTGATCTGCTAGCTCCCCCTGGATTTGTGCTCCCTAAAAGGTATTCACCTTGTCAGGGGCAGGCTTTTTATTTGCTTCTTCCTGAACTTCTCCCCCTAAGATAGGACCCTCTTCCTCTAAGATATTCTCCCCCTTCTTGACCTTGCTGGCTAGTGAGGTTAAGAATTCTCTTGTAACCATAGAGGAAGAGACAAATTCCTTCAAGACCTATAGGAATTTCTTGGAATCCAACAGCACAACCTCTATCTGTGAGTATTTCTTGTCAAATTTCCTGGTCTGAGAGTCCATTTGACCTGCAAAAGTTGAGGAGGCAATGACTACTGCTTTGGAGATGATTTGCTCAATGTCAATGGGAGGATGAGCTGGAGGTGGAGGTGATGAAGGGAAGTCTTCCTGAATGGGAGAGAGAGGATGGTAAACTTCAGGTGAGAAATGAATTGGAGGTGGAGGTGGTATGGATGGAAGTAGATGGGTTTGTAAAATAGATGGTTCAGGTGGAGATGTGGAAGGGATCTGCTGTTGTTGTTGTTGAAGTGAGGCTGGTGAATCTTCTTGATGGGGCTCTGGAACAGTGTCCATTGGAGAAGGATCATCCCTTAGGGGATCTGGAATCTCTCTGTTTGACTCTAGAGGAGGAGGAGATGCTGGAGCTTGACCACTATTTGCTTGGTCCATTTAGAAAGGATTCCAATATTAATTCTCTTTCCAGGAGGAATGGGCACTCCTTTTGACTTGCATAGTGATGGGTAATGATGGAGAAAGACTTGACTCATAATTCTCATATATGCATTTTTCTTGTGGGCATATTTGTGCCCAATCATCTTCAGGAGCAATCTTCACCAGTTTACCTTCTTCTTAAGTACAAGTGCTCCCATTATTTGAAGTTGTTGCCATGGTATGGCATCATGTGCAGAGATCTTACACAATAATACTTTCCCCAGTATATCAGCTAGAAATCTGTGCTCTTCACCAAGGTCCACCTTTTTCAGATTGATAGGCTTGTCCTTTTTAAATTTCATCAGTTCCAAGAATCTCTTAAGTTCATCCCCTGTAAGTTCATCTGACTCATCCCCTATCTGAAGGTCATATGTTTGGTTCAGCAATTCCTCTGAAATCAACACATCTGTGTCATATATCTCCCCATTGATGGAGCCATCCTCTCCTATCTGAATGTTGTCTTTGAGTTCAGTCAATTCGACTTCCAGAATCTTGCATCGTGTTGAGATAAGTTTGGTCAGACCAGCCTCCTGAAACAGGCTAAGAATTGCTTTGAAATGTTCTGCTGCTGCACTGAAAGTGTCCACATCTACATCAAATCCTGAATTAACCTTGGGAGGATCCATCTCATTGAGTGTACCTGCAAAGACGAAGACAAAGCGAGAGATAAAGAGGCACAGGAGAGCTGAAGAGCAAGAGAGCAAGAGAAAGAGAATTTGAAAGCGCAAATGTTTCGACGCTGTAATTGCTTAAAAGCAGATGAATCGACGCTACTTAGGGTTTATGTCGACGTACCATCGATAATACTTATTATTTGGCGCCCAAAGCTGTGTTGAGATTGCTTCTAGAAGCAACTCTGCGCGTGTTGGTATGTCGACGTTGCGTCGACAAGTACTCGAAGTAGCTTCGAGATTATTCTGAGACCCTAAGGCGATGTAGTCCTGTCGACGTTACCTCGAATTCCAATCGACGTGACTTCAGATTTAATCAGCAAATATTAAGTCAACGTATGCGTCGATAAGAACTTGACGCTGCGTCGAATTCTATTCGAATTGTCTGCTCTGTGTGCTTCTCGATGCTGGCGTCGAGTAGAAGTCAATGGTATGTCGACTCCTATTCAACGCATCTCTTAATAAACATATCTATTTCTTTTAGAAGATTCTTGCTGTTTTTCCAACAATTTTATTTATTGAAGACACATCATAATATGATGTTATAAATGTTAAGGAGAATTTAAGATAGAAATTACTCCCTTGAATGACTCTTGTTCCTTATTCATTACCTACGTAATTCTCCCCACTCCATTTCTCCTGAGTGAGACCCTACCTACACCTGCACAGGTAACTCAAACATTAGAAGGGACCCAGGTTATCTTGGGCCCTTTGCTTTTACCAATGTAGGGTTCAATGAAATAGAAGGGTCTTTCATGACACCCTTTGGGATGATAGGGAATGGATTTCCCAAACCACTTATCCTGATGCTTGAAATGAGTATAAAAGGTATCTAGATATAATAAATCTGCAGAGTGTTTTATTATCCTAGACATTGATTTACCCTCTTGATCATGGTTAGTTAATTTTCCTATGATGTTTTTACCAAGGGGTTTCTCTTTGTCATTCAGATGTATTTTGTTTGGTTTATCTATCCTATCTGAACTGCTACCAGCCTTACCCTTAGTTGGTTTGCTCTTCTCAGTGGGTTGATTTTCACTAGGTCTAACAAATGAGACTGGATTTTTTCAGGCAGGTTTCCTAGGTGCTTCAGTGCTGGTGGAGGGATCTGCTCCTAATCCTAGGTGATTAAATCTCATAGAGAGATTTTCAGTGATATCCTTGAGCTTCTGACTCCTCCCATTGAGTGTGTCCTCAAAGGCCTTTGCCTTTGCTAGCTCCTCTTTCAATTTTAGATTTTCTTCCCTTAGTTTGATTACTTCTAACTCTTTACTGTTAATTTCATTTGTTAAGTGTTGATTTATTAGGTTCATTTCATCTTTCTTAAGGTTTTCTAATTCAGTCCTAGCTTTGTCTAACTCTTTTTGTACCCTAAGATGTTTAAGGCAGAAATCTTTAAAGCAAGATTTGAAATCATCTGAGGTAAAATCAAATTCATCAAAGATAGATGATACCAGATCATTTTCATCATCTGATGCCATCCCAAGAGCCATCATGCAAGCTGCTACTGCTTTTTCTTCATCATCACTTTCAAATGATGAGGAGTCTACTTCTGCTTTAGAATCACTCCAAGTCTCGGCAATAAAGCCTTTGGCTTTCTTCTTGTCTTTTCCTCTAAATAATTTTTTCTTCTTCTTCTCATCCTTGCTGTTGCTTTTCTCACTTTACTCTTGTGGGCAGTCAGGAGCAATGTGCCCTGGTTTGTTGCAGGTATAGAAGATAACCTCCTTCTTGGGAGTCTTATCATACCTGGGCCTTGAGTCCCTTTCTCTTCTCCCTGAGTCCTCAGTCTTCATCCACTTCTTGAATCTCTTTGCCAGTAGACTGAACATTTCATCCTCAGGAGTGGAGGACTCTCCTTCAGCAGCTTTTAGAGCAAGGGACCTTTGAACAAGAGCTAGAGAGGTCTCCCTTTCTTCAGCATCAACCCTGTTTTTCAGTAGCATCTCATAAGACTTAAGATTTCCTAGCAAAGATTCAGTTGAGATCTCTCTGTGGCATTTGGATTCTTTGATTGCCCAGATCCTTGAGTCCCATGAGCTAGGGAAGCACATGAGAATCTTATCATTAATTTTAGTCAAGGATATCTCCTTGTCTAAGCCTCTGAGCTCATTAATGATCAAACTGAATCTGTCATACATATTGGCAATAGATTCTTCAATTTTCTTTTGAAAGTTCTCATACTGGGATATGAGAAGGGAATTTTTATCCTTCCTTTCATCAACACTTCCCTCAACCATTGTGGTGAGGGAATCCCAGATTTCTTTTGCTGATTGGCATTCAACAATGTTTTGGAAAATGTCATCAGACATTGTTGATACTAGAATATTCATGGCCTTGGCATCACATGCCTTGACCTTCTTCTCAATCTCTGTCCATTCCTTTCTTGGAACAACCTCAGTTGTTGAGGATTCTCCTTCCTTTTGTCTGACTGGAGCAGGAGGACCTGTGAGAAGAACATCATAGATATCTTCATCAATGGAATTCATGTACAGTTTTATTCTGGCCTTCCAGAGTGTGAACTTATTCAGATTACACACTGGAGGTCTTGTAAAAGCATAATCCTTAGAGCTCATTTTCTTTATAAAATATGTTTATAGAAAAGAAATAAGAGTAAGAGGTCTTTTTGATCAAGCTGTTAACCTCTTATTGATGAACCTCCCTCTGATACCAATTGAAAGTGCACAGTGTGCCTCTAAGAATCCTCTAAAGGGGGGGGGGGGGGGGGGGGGGTGAATAGAGTTTTAAAATTATTTCTATCCTAACTGTGTTTAACAATAAATTACTCTAGAGAGTTATGCTTAACAATCCAGGCAGAATAAAGAATGCAGGAAATAAAGTGCAGAATAAGAAAGTTGGACAACACAGAAAATCACAGCACAGACACAATGAATTTTATAGAGGTTTCCCAAAATGTGGGTAGTCCTCTCTTCTACCACATGGTAGGAATGCACCACCTGTGCCTGAGTCTTTTGACCAGGAGACTCTTAGAACCAATAATCTTTTGATAAGGAGATCATGAATCACCAGATCTTTTGATAAGGAGATCTTGAACCACCAGATCTTTTGATAAGGAGATCTTGAACCACTGAATCCTTTGAAGTTGGATTAATAAAACCCTTTTACAGAATGAGAAAGTGAAAGTGGAGGTTAGATCTTAAATTAACTCTAGAGGGGGGGGGGGGGGTGAATATAGTTTAAAACTTTTCCCTTAGTTTTATAGCGAAATTGAAAATACTGATATAAGTATATGTGTATAGAGTGAGTGATAAATAAAAACTGAAATAAAATGAGTAATGAAAATAGCACACACCACAACACAAAAAATAAATCAAACACAGAGGACACAAGGAGCTATAGTAGTTCCCCACTAAACTTGGGTACGTCTACTCTTCTACCACCCTTGGTAGGAATCCACTAGGATTTTTGATCAGGTGCCCTCACACCAATGAAATTTTGATAAGGTGCCCAAAAACCAACTAGATTTTTTGATCAGGTGTCTTGCCACCAATGGGGTAAATTTTTGAAGGGAGTTTTAACCCTGTACAGAATGGGATGGAGAGGGGTTTAGATGTTCTTCTCTGTCAAGATGTATAGAGAAGACTCTAGTAGATTTGATGTTGAAAAACTCCTCTGTCTGATATGAAATTGTTGACAGTAGATTGACTGGAGCTTTTCTCTTGACAGAAATGATCTTCCTGTTAGCTGATTAAATGGAGAGAATGATTTCTTCAGTTTGTTATTGATCTTTTGAAGATCTGTACTTGCAGCAAAGACTGAGACAGAGTGTAGTTGTTCTCAGAAAATGTGTGCTGCTGAAGAGGAAGAAGATGAAGTTCTGTTCTCTGAAAAATGCTGAGGAGGAAGAAGACTAATTTTCAATTTCTTTTCTTCCTGTATATTTCTTACTTTCATTTTCTATCGTTTTCTGTACATCAAATATGTAATATATTCTATATTTGATCTCTCGTGAAAAAAACAACTGTAAAATCCTTCTGCTGTATCATCTTTCCTTTTCTTTTGAAAAACTCTGACAGACATTAAATGCAGATCCCTTATATTAAGGGATAAAAATATCTGAAAGGATATTTTGAAAACATAAATCTGCTGCGCAGTTTTATCTCTTTCCTTTTCAATGAATATGTCTTTTTCCGAGAAAGTGTCAACGGCTATAACTTAAATAATAAAGGAAATATATTTTCCTTACTTGATCTGATGGAAAGAGCCGTTGCTGTTAGTCGATCTGAGTTCAGAGAATGAAATGATATAATCTTTCTGAAATTTCTGAACTTAAATAATAATTCTTCGATCTGAACAAAATTCGTCGAACGCAGATACGTCGACCTCAAGATTTTCGTCGAACACAAAATTTACTTCGTCGGCCTCAATTGAATCTTGCTGGAATAATTAATTTTGTTGAGCTGTGAAGACTTTCGTCAATCTGAAGGTGTTCGTCAAATGCAGACTTGAGTTCGTCGAACGGAAGTATTCGTCGACCGCTGAGCCTGGATAAAATCATCGACTGCTGAGCTTGAGTAAAAGGCATTGAGCGCTGAGCTGGGATCTGTTTGTCGACCACTGAACCGCTGAGATGGGATTGTCGACCACTGAGACGCTGAGACGGGATTGTCGACCGCTGAGACGAGCTTGAAGCAAGCCGTTCGTCGAACGCAGAATGAAATTAGTCGAGCGCTGCACTTAGACAAATTCTTCGACCGCTAAGATCTGAGCTGTTAGTCGAGCGCAGAATGAACATCTTTTGTCGACCGCAAAGCGCCATTCGTCAAACACAGATAGCCGTTCGTCGAACGCAGAGAACATGTCGATCGTTGAACGCAGAGAGATTGCCGTTCGTCGAACGCAGATAGCCATTCGTCGAACGCAGTGTGGAGTTCGTCGAACGCGGAATCTGAATGAATTCCTTAGTTCTAACAGCCAAAACTCTTGACCCATAAACTATACATTGGAATCAACTTTGTCCTTAGTCAACATATAGTGATCCTAGCCCAAATCAGAAATAGGGTTGTTCCAACAATCTCCCCCTATTTGGGTTAGGATACTATTTGACAAAAATTGAAAATAAACATATACTAATACAACAAAAACAACAGAGCATGAATATATCTGATATATTTTTAAATATTTTATCAGATATAAAATAAATAATACTCTGAGTTTTGAAACATTTTAATGAAAATAAAACTGATAGAAATACAATCAGAACCTTGATTTTTCTGAATTCTGCCTTCTGAATTCTGAAATTCTGATATTGTCTGATTTGTATTGTTCTGAATTATGATCTGAACTGAACTGTATTTGCTATGTAAATCAGCTTTCTGAATTTGTTCTGAACTGAATATGTTATCTGCTGCTTCTTTTAAATTCAAAACTATGTTCTGAATCTGCATATAAATACTGCAATCTGCTTTTTAATCTGAACAACTTTATAATTCTGATTAGCTGTGCTTGTAGCAATAATTGATACTGAGTTTGCTATATCAAAATTCTTCTTCTGAGCTATATCTGCATCTGAACTTGATCAAGAACTTTATCTGAATTTTTCTGAAATAGAAACAGCAAACAGCAAACTGCTGTGAGCTTTATCAAGCTTCTTCACACATTAACTCCCTCTGAGAGTGTTTCCCCCTGAGACTGGAGGTTCTTCAGCTTTCTCCCTTGCTTAGTTTATGGAACAACTCCCCCTGAGCAAAGCAGTGCATCAAATGGAGATTGTTCATGAAAACTTCTCCCTCTGCCTAGTTTCAGGAAAGGCCTGAAGCTAGGCCCCTTGAAGAAGGGACATTTGATGGAGGTAGGGAAGGATGCAAGATTGTCATTGCTATTATTCCTGCACAATAAAATAGAGATCAAGTGCAAAGGGAACTAGAAAGAGAAATAATTCTGTAGGCATTCAGCTAATATCAAAAAATTGATTAATGATGACAGGCTGAAATAAAAAGCTTCAGAAAAATTGGGTTCGACGAAAAATGAGTTTTCGTAGATCTCATTTCGACGAACTTGATGACTTTGTCGATCTCCGTTCGACGAAAAACTTGATTTCGTCGAGCTCAGTTCAATGAAGAGATGGGTAAGTAGAAAACTTAATTTTTTAATAGATTGAGTCTCCATCTATCATACCTAGCTGATTTATAAAGAAGATATGTTTCTTTTCATCAAAGGGATTGGTGAAAATATAAGCTCTTTGGAAATCAGTAGAGATGAATTATAGGCAGATTTTGTTTTTATCCACACTATCCCTAAGGAATTGGTGCCTAATCTCTATGTGTTTAGTCCTACTATGGAGAACTGGATTTTGTGCTATAGATATTGCACTAGTATTGTCACAAAATATAATTGAATTATTTAAGTTGACACCATAGTTTAGGAGCTAATTTTGTATCCACAATATCTGTGAGCAGCAACTGCCCGCAGCTATATATTCAGCTTCAGCTGTTGAAGTAGACACAAATGTTTGTTTCTTACAAAACCAAGGCACAAGCATATAACCAAGAAACTGACAAGTTCCTGATGTGCTTTTTCTGTCTACTCTGCATCCAGCATAATCTGAATCTGAGAATCCAGTTAATTCAAATTCAGATGTTGTTGGATACCGAAGTCCTAGATTAAGGCAACTCTTTATATATCTCAAAATTCTTTTTAATAAAATTAGGTGAGATTCTTTGGGGTTAACTTGGAATCTAGCACAAATACATATAGCAAACACTATATCAGGCCTACTAGCTGTTAAATAAAGTAAGGAGCCAACAATTGCTCTATATACTTTTTGATCAACAGGTTTCCCTGATTCATCAGTATCAACAACAACATTAGTGTTTTCATGGTGGAAGAATCACACATACCAAATCTTTTCACTAATTCCTTAGCATACTTAGATTTGGATATGAAGATTCCATTTGGAGTTTGCTTCACTTGAAGTCCAAGGAAGTATGATAGTTCACCCATACTACTCATTTCAAATTTAGATTGCATTAGATTAGAAAATCGATTGCATAAGTTTGAATCAGTAGAGCCAAATATGATATCATCTACATATATTTAAACTAGCAATGTTTGATTTTTATGTATCCTGAAAAATAAAGTTTTGTCTACTATGCCTCTACATAATTTATTCTCTAAAAGAAAACTAGCTAAAGTCTCATACCATGCTCTAGGAGCTTGCTTGAGGCCATAGAGAGCTTTCTTAAGCTTAAATACAAAAGAAGAGTGAGTTGGAGAGATGAAACCTGGTGGTTGTTCCACATAGACTTCTTCTTTGATTTCTCCATTCAAGAATGCACTCTTCACATCCATTTGGTAAACCTTGAATTTCTTGTATGCTGCAAATGCAAAAAAGATCCTGACTGCTTCTAATCTTGCAACTGGTGCAAAAGTTTGATCATAGTCTATTCCTTCTTCTTGTGAGTATCCTTGAGCTACTAGTCTAGCTTTGTTTCTCACAATGTTGCCATCTGCATCTAGCTTATTCCTGTAGACCCACTTAGTTCCAATAACTGGATAATTCTTTGGTCTAGAAACTAATTCCCAAACTTTGTTTATCTCAAACTGATTGAGCTCCTCTTGCATAACAATGATCCAGTTGGGATCTTGTTCTGCATCTTGTAGGGATTGAGGTTCAATCTGAGAGAGAAAACAAGTATGCATCATATCCTGATTTGTTTGATGCCTTGTTTGCACACTTGCTGAAATATCACCAATTATTTGAGATATTGGGTGATCTCTAACTGTGATGTGATCAATAGTTGGAGTGGGTTCAGCAATAATTTCCACTTGGGGAATTTGTTCAGCTGGAAGATGTTCTGCTGTAGTTTGAATTGAACTGTCAGCAAAATTTGGGTGATTTTCTTCTTCACTTTCTTCAGCATTCTGCCGTACAGGATCCAGAAATCCTTCTTTCTGTAGAGCTAATTGATCTAGCTGCTCATATAGTGTAGGTACATATAGATTTTCTATGGTAGAAGAATTCTTCTCCTTGTAAAACATATTAGTTTCATCAAAGGAAACATGCATAGATTCTTCAATTTTAAGAGAAGATTTGTTATAAATCCTATATGCCTTGCTGATTAATGAATAGCCTAAGAAAATTTCTTCTTCAGATTTTGGTTCAAATTTCCTAAGGTATTTCTTATCATTATTATGAACAAAACATCTACAGCCAAATGCTCTAAAATAGTTAACTTTAGGTTTCTTCCCTTTAAGTAATTCATAAGGAGTCTTACCCTTAAGTTTGTGTATCAAACTTCTATTCAGCACATAGTTTGCTGTGCTAACAGCCTCTGCCCAAAAAGATTGGGGCAAATTAGCATCTGCAAGCAATGTTCTTGCTGATTCAATTAGAGTTCTATTTTTCCTTTCAACTACCCCATTTTGTTGAGGAGTTCTAGGAGCTGAGAAGAAATGCCTGATACCTTCCTTCACACAGAATTCATGCATGAGAAGAGACTCAAACTCAGTGCCATGATCACTTCTGATCAATGCAATATGACTAGAGTACTCAATCTTTATGCTCTTAAGAAAGTCTGTAAGAACTTTAAAGTTATCTGACTTTTCTCTCAAAAAGAACACCCAAGTGAATCTAGAGAAGTCATCTATGATAACTAGAGTGTAATACTTCCCCCCTAAAATCTTTGTTGTAATAGGTCCAAAAAGGTCCATATGTAGCAAATATAAGATTCTAGGTGAATTACTTTTAGATAATGATTTAAAACTATTTTTAGTTTACTTGCCTAGTTGACATGACCTACAAAGACCTTCTTTCTTGTATGAACCTAAAGGTAAACCTCTAACAAGATTGTCCTTAGATAATTTAGCAATGGTCCTAAGGTTTACATATCCTAATCTCTTATGCCAAAGTTCACTAGGTTTGCATAATTCATTAAATAAACAAATTTCTGACGTAGATGAATTGAAAAATTTACTAAATATATATTACCCTGCCTAATACCTAATGAAAAAATAACATTATCAGAAGATTTAATAAGGCATTTCAATTTATTAAAGGTTACCTGATACCCTTCATCACATAACTGACTTATGCTGATGAGGTTGTGCTTCAGTCCCTTGACATAAGCTACCGCTTTGAAGGTGACTTCTCCAACTTTGACTTTTCCATAGCCTTTTGTTTGTCCACAGTTGGATTCTCCATATATAACTTTTGGTCCAAGCTTTGTCTTGTTGTTGTTCAGGTTGGCCTTGTTTCCTGTCATATGATTTGAACAGCCACTATCCAAATACCATTTTTCATTTATTCTTGGACAGCTGTGTACCTGCAAAAACAAAAAACAATATATTTGTTCCTGACCCAGACTACCTTGGGTCTTTTTGTATTTCCACAAAAATCTGAAATAAAAGACATTTCAGGTTGGTCCTTATAACCTTGTGGATGATATCTCCTTGGAGGTATTATCCATTCAGTGAAAGGATTGATAGAATGTGAAGAATAAGAATTGTTCAGATTTGCTGTATAGTTTCTGTTCGACGAATTGGGCTGAGTTCGTCGAGCGCCGTTCGACGAATGACTAAGATTTCGTCGAGCGCCGTTCATATAATAACTATATTGAAAATATGTCTTCAGAGTTCGTCGAGCTCCGTTCGACAAAGTGGATACATTTCGTCGAGCTCCGTTCGACGAATTCTGCTGAATTCTGCTATTCTCGATAGTCTTACTTGAAATGTTTTTATTTACTCCTATAACCTCTTTGCTCTTAGCAGAGATGAATTTTATAGGTGTATAGAGTATGTTCATCTTAATTAGAGGTGGCTCACTTGATGAAGCACCCAAGCCTAGTTTGCTATTAAATCTAGCATTTACTGTGCTTGTAATGTCCATCAGTTTGATGCTTCTCCCATTTAGGGATTCTTCAAATTTCTTGGCCTCAGAAAGTTTATTCTCAAGGTGAATAGTTTGTTCTCTAGAGGCAGCCAAATCTTTCTTAAGATTTACATTCTCTTCACTTATTTGATTCATTTCAGCTAGCTTATGTCTGAGTGAGATTATTTCTTTCTCAGATTTTAGTAAGTCTAAGCAAAGAACTTTGAATTCATCTTTGAATTCAACTGAAGTAAAATCAAAGTTAGATATTACCTGATCTGCATCATCTTCTGCTTCTGATTCTGATTCTTATTCATCAGAATTGTTGGTTGAGGCATTGATTGTCATCATGCAGAAGTTCTTCTCTTCTTCATTATCTTCATCATCACTGGATGATGATGCATTTCCTGACTCACTGCCCGAGTCATAAATGGCCATCAAACATTGGTCATTTTCTTTTGTTTCTTCTTCATCATCTGAAGAACTGGATGAATTTTTTGATTCAGTTTCACTCCAGGTTTCTGCTACAAATCCTCTTCCCTTCTTTTTGTACTTGTGGGAGGAAGACTTGCTGGAGTGTCTTCTTTCCTCTTTTTCAGCTTTCCTCTCCTTCTGATTTTCTGGACAATCTGGCAGAATATGTCCAGGTTTCCTGCAACCATAACAAATAATTTCTTTAGAATTTGACTTGTCATTGGCTTTTCATTGCTCCTGGATGACTTTTTCCTGAAGTCTTTTCTTCCCATCTTGTAGAATCTTTGGGCAAGTAGACTCATGAACTCCTCATCTCTTGGAGCATTTTCTTCTTCATCAGCTGCTTTGAAAGCAATGCTCTTTTCTCTCTTTGTTGCTGCAGATGAAGTGGATGATTCAGATTCCCTAGATTTGATGAGCTGCTCATAGGATTTGAGCTTGCCCAACAAAGTTTCAGTGGTAATCTCATTGAGGCTTCTTGCTTCCTTGATAGGTCAGATCCTAGAGTCCCATGTGCTGGGGAAGCACATAAGAATCTTGTCATTGATCTCAGAGATAGAGATCACTTTATCTAAGGTCTTCAGCTCATTTATTATGAGGTTGAGCCTATTGTACATATCAGCTACTGTTTCATTTTCTCCTTTCTTAAAATTCTCATACTGAGAAATAAGATGTGATCTCCTGTCTTTCCTTTCATCAGCAGATCTCTCAACCATGTTGTTGAGAGAAATCCATATTTCTCTAGCTGATGTGCATTCCACCACTCTCTGAAAAATGCCATCAGACATTGTTTGAGCCAGAATGTTCATGGCTTTTGCATCAACACTCCTTCACCTTTTCTGTGCTTCTGTCCATTCAGGAGGTGGGACAGCATTGTTGGTAGTTGTGGTTTCAGCACTAGTTGCTGTTGTAGGTGTTGGAGGCCCTATCAAAATAACA
Source organism: Dactylorhiza incarnata (assembly GCA_033032865.1). Lineage (NCBI taxonomy): Eukaryota > Viridiplantae > Streptophyta > Magnoliopsida > Asparagales > Orchidaceae > Dactylorhiza > Dactylorhiza incarnata. The sequence continues at coordinate 15,091,826 of JAWHQI010000015.1, forward strand.
TTAAATATTTCTTCATCAATTGAGTTCATATATAACCTAATCCTTGCTTTCCACAGTGCAAACTTACTGAGATTGCACATAGGAGGTCTTATGCTAGAATACTCCTGTTTTGTGCCATGAGTTTTTAACAGAAAATAAATAAAATAAAAACTCTAAAGGAATTTAAGATCTAATTGATCTTTGGGATTCAGGTGTTAGCCTGTAAAGAATCAACTTCCTCTGATACCAATTGAAAGTGGAGGTTAGATCTTAAATTAACTCTAGGGGGTGAATAAAGTTTAAAACGTTTCCCTTAGTTTTATAGCGGAATTGAAAATACTGATATAAGTATATGTGTATAGAGTGAGTGATAAATAAAAACTGAAATAAAATGAGTAATGAAAATAACACACAGCACAACACAGAAAAGAAATCAAACACAGAGGACACAAGGAGCTATAGTAGTTTCCCACTAAACTTGGGTACGTCTACTCTTCTTCCACCCTTGGTAGGAATCCACTAGGATTTTTTATCAGGTGCCCTCACACCAATGAGCTTTTGATAAGGTGCCCAAAAACCAACTAGATATTTTGATCAGGTGTCTTGCTACCAATGGGGTAAACTTTTGAAGGGAGTTTTAACCCTATACATAATGGGATGGAGAGGGGTTTAGATGTTCTTCTCTGTCAAGATGTATAGAGAAGACTCTAGTGGATTTGATGTTGAAAAACTCCTCTGTCTAATATGAAATTGTTGACAGTAGATTGGCTGGAGCTTTTCTCTTGAAAGAAATGATCTTCCTGTTAGCTGATTAAACAGAGAGAATGATTTCTTCAGTTTGTTATTGCTCTTTTGAAGATCTGTACTTGCAACAAAGACTGAGAGAGAGTGTAGTTGTACTCAGAAAACGTGTGTTGCTGAAGAGGAAGAAGATGAAGTTCTGTTCTCTGAAAAATGCTGAGGAGGAAGAAGACTAATTTTCAATTTCTTTTCTTCCTGTATATTTCTTTCTTTCTTTTTCTGTCGTTTTCTGTACAACAAATATGTAATATATTCTATATTTGATCTGTCGTGAAAAAACAACTGTAAAATTCTTCTGCTGTATCTTCTTTCCTTCTCTTTTGAAAAACTCTGATAGACATTAAATGCAGATCCCTTATATTAAGGGATAAAAATATCTTAAAGGATATTTTGAAAACATAAATCTGCTGCGCAGTTTTATCTCTTTCCTTTTCAATGAATATGTCCATTTCCGAGAAAGTTTCAATGGCTATAAATTAAATAATAAAGGAAATATATTTTCCTTACTTGATCTGATGGAAAGAGCCATTGCTGTTAGTCGATCTGAGTTCAGAGAATGAAATGATATAATCTTTCTGAAATTCCTGAACTTAAATAATAATTCTTCGATCTGAACAAAATTCGTCGAACGCAGATTCGTCGACCTCAAGATTTTTGTCGAACACAAAATTTATTTCGTCGACCTCAATTGAATCTTGCTAGAATAATTAATTTTGTTGAGCTGTGAAGACTTTCGTCGATATGAAGGTGTTCGTCGAACGCAGACTTGAGTTCGTCGAACGGAAGTATTCGTCGACCGCTGAGCCTGGATAAAATCGTCGATCGCTGAGCTTGAGTAAAAGGCATCGAGCGCTGAGCTGGGATCTATTTGTCGACCGTTGAACCGCTGAAACGAGATTGTTGACCGCTGAGACGTTGAGACGGGATTGTCGACCGGTGAGACGAGCTTGAAGCAAGACGTTCGTCGAGCGCAGAATGAAATTAGTCGAGCGCTACACTTAGACAAATTCTTCGACCGCTGAGATCTGAGTTGTTAGTCGAGCGCAGAATGAACATCTTTCGTCGACCGCAGAGCGCCGTTTGTTGAACGCAGATAGCCGTTCGTCGAACGCAGAGAACATGCCGATCGTCGAACGCAGAGAGCTTGCCGTTCGTCGAACGCAGATAGCCCTTCGTCGAACGCAGTGTGGAGTTCGTCGAACGCAGAATCTAAATGAATTCTGTAGTTCTAACAGCCAAAACTCTTGACCCATAAACTATACATTGGGGTCAATTTTGTCCTTAGTCAACATATAGTGATCCTAGCCCAAATTAGAAATAGGGTTGTTCCAACAGAAAGAAAAGGAGAAGAAAGAATGTTGTATGAATTCTGTTCTCAGAATTCTTGTGATGGCTGATTGAAGAACAGCCAATGTAAAGTCCCCACAGAATCTGCTCTTGATTAGCATCTGCTTTTGATGGTGATGATTTGCAGAAACTTTGTTTGTAAGATTCTTTTTGACTTCTCTAATTCAGATCATGCTGCTATATGATGGTGATGAGAAGCAGCTGTTGAATCTTCTAGTCTATCAGATGAAGACCGGTTGTCGTTCTCTTTTCTTCTCTGTTCTTTGTTAGGGTTTCTGAGAGAGGAGGAAGATGAAGAGAAACCCAAATGTGAAAGAAGACGGCTAAGAAAATGTGTTAATTACCTTGCTCTTCTCTTTCTTCTCTATCCTTATATAGTCTGTCTTTAATTTGAATTTGTTTCCTTGTTAGGTAAGAACTAAAAAGGTATCTTTGATAGACATTCTCTTTCATTCCTTTATTACTTCTCGACCCGTCCACCCAGGAGGTGTATACTTCCAAGAAAGTCTTTATCTCCTTCTTTAATGCTTCCTTCTACTTCAGGCAATTACTAGGCCATTGGAGAATGGTCTGAAAGATGTGGGCCATGATAGAAGCATCAGAATGACAGCTGCAAAGATTTAACTTTCACAGACTGTATTCGACGTGGCAGCGAATTAACTTCCTCTCTTATCGACGCTGCTTTGAGTTCATCTAAGAGTTGCTTAGATTTCTTCTTTGCTCTGACTGAACTCAGCTAGTCAACATTGCGTCGACACCTTATTGACGTGTACATTGAGTTGATTTGCCTGGCTCTGAACAATATCTTCTATGTCGACATGAAGTCGACATTGCGTCGACTTTAGATGGCTTCGACAGATATTTCCTTCTGCGTCGAGTTGAAGTAGAAGCTGCGTCGACTTCTTCAAGTGCTCTAACAAGTCCATGACCTCTGAATCGACATCTTTTCGATGTTACTTCGACTTGAGTTACTTCGATAGAGTGTTTGAACCACTTGGACTTCTAGTCAGAGCAACGTCTACATAGACTCGATGTTGCGTCGAATTCTATTCGACGCAGTTAATAACTTCTGCCCAAATTTGCAGATCTTGAATTGGTCTTGACACTCTAGGTTGAGTGTGACATCCTAAGACATCTAATGACCAAATTACCCTCACTATAAAATGGGTAACATAAATCGTTGTGAATAAAATCACTTCTAATTAATTTGTTAAGTTAAATCAAGGGTTTTTCCCAACACTTGGGGTTCTATCTTGAGACTTGTTGATATTCTCCATACTTTAGACTCTTTAAGGTACCCTCTATGACAACCGTATCAGGGTCAATATGTGACCTAATCCCAAACAGGTCTCTTCTGAACTTGAATTTCTTATCCGACCCTCGGTGCTTAGTGTGATGGTTGTCTCAATGTAATCATGTCACCGGTATGAAGGTTGAGTCTACGAATCCCTTACCATTCTGCTTATGCGTCAATCTCCCTAAGGCGATCCTATCTATTTGGATAGTCCTTTGATAGATGAAGTAGGGACATCAGAGTTATGGCTTAGGTGGCCACTCTCATGTTAAGCTCCTCATTTAATCTCTTTTGGGTATCCTCGTATCTTAACCAAATTCATACCTACGGTCTATTTCAGACTAGGGCATGGTATAAATTGTCATGGTAAGTCATGGGTCCTAGTGGGGTTGAGTCTAACGCATTGACTAAAGGATTATCTAAAGAGATCTTTGCAACTAGAGGTGTTTCCTGCTGGGTGCAGGGCTCGCCGCAGGCTGCAAAAGAAAACTTGCCAAAAGATTCTGTTAAAAGTGGACTTTTCATGTGATTTACCCATATGGGCACACCATTGCTTTCACTGCTTAGTTTGTCCTCAAACTAAACTTGCGCAGGGTGGCCTAAGGTTTTTAGACTTCTTTTCCTCGGATCGAGGTTCGCTCTGATACCAGTTTGTAAGACCCCATTTTTTTCTCGCTACAACACCGGGCCTTATGCCCAGAACCGCCGCTTTGCGTTGACACCAACTCTCGGGAAGGTCACCACTACAAAACGTCGATCCTGCCGGTCATATCGATCACAGAAGAAGAAAAGTAAAAACAAACAAATAGAAGTTCAAGTCCACAAATCACATGCTATATATATAAGTGTCCACATGATATAACTGAAATAGCAAATCTTACAATAATAAAGGGCTCATGCCATGTACATCATATCCTCACTACAAGGTCACTCGCGGAAGCAAACTACTAATCACTCACTGATCCTGAAGCTGGTGCTCTTGTACTAGACTGGCCCGCCTCTATCTGCATCGGCCTCCAGTGCTGCTGCGTCGCTTCGATCCCCTAAAATTATATGGTCCACGACCGTTAGTCAAAAGACTAAGCCACTATCGTCCCCGCCTCCCCCCGCAACTCTTAGGCACTGTGCGGGAAGGATGAAGCGGAGGACATCAAGGGGTATAAAATAAGCAGGCGATATGGCCTATCTACAGGAATAACTACCACTACACATGTGTACATATAGTTGAAGCAGTAAATAAAGCATAATAAAGAGCATGTATAGAACAGTAAATAAAATAGAAAAGTAACCAATGATTTATAGGAATGCTCATACAAACCTATAGACCAAGGGGACGTTTAGCAGGGCCAATTGTATAAAAAGTCCCATAACCAATTTATACGATAGGGGTAGGGGTTGAAATGCAATGCTTATACCATGACATGCAGAGTTATGCAGTTTATGCTATGTTCACACAAGTGCAACTCACACACCTTGACTCTATGCACACAGACCTTTAGTTCCTCTTTTTTGGAGCTAGCAAGTCTCCCAGGATACTCCCATAGTGGCAAACAGAAGCGGTGGGTTGGGCCTCGCCCACCTCTAGGTTGGTATTCACACTACCTAGCCTAGACCTGTTAAATTTTTGAAGTGGAAGTGGATCTGAGCTGGGCGGCCTACAGATTGGAGACAGCAGAGACCGTGTGGTCTGCGTTGGTTCTCTGGTTGGTCTTGTCTCAGCGGTTTGGTCTGAGCGGTCTGATCTGGGAGATCGTCTCTTCTGTCTGGGCGGCTTGGGCGGGTTGGTCTGGCGACTTGTTCTTGTCGGCCAGATGCTCTTGGAAGGAGACCAGGCGGTCTGTTTTTGAGACCGCAGTGACCGGGCGATTTGGCTGTAACCAAAAGATTAATAAAGGAGCTGTGAGCTTTGCCGAGTTCGAGCGGTCTGCTTTGCGAGACCGCTCGCGATCTGATGGGCGGTTATTGTATCCCGTTTGTGTGGTGACGACATCCGTATACCCGCCTATAAATAGGGGTGCAGGGCCCCTAATTATCAATAAGAACTATAAGAACTCAAAGTTGGCTTAAGTGTGCCAGTCTCACTTTGAGGTCGCGCGGTTTGAGACACTTGTTTGACTGGTTTCTGTGTTCGTAGGTTAGCGGCTTGCAGCTAGCGGTCAGCTTGTCTCCTTCTTCCAGCTTTGAATAAACCAGTCCGGGCGGACTGTGTTTAGGTGTTTGCGGTCTGTGCAGCGGACTCAGTTGATCAGGCGGTCTTAAGTGGCCACGCGGTCTTGAGTTGCGGTCTGTCGCCGATAGCAGTTCTTTGTTCAGAGTTCGCGGGTTCTTCTTTGATCAAGACCGTGCGGTCTGGGCGATCAAGTAGTGCGAACTGTTTATTTTCAGCAGAGAAATAAAACAACGAGTTGGTGGTCTGGGGTTGCGGTCTGGCAGGTGCGGTCTGTACTCTGTTCGCACGGTGTCAGCGGATTCCATCCAGCTTGTCTGTTCGCGCGGTCGGGCGATCTCAAGTGCAAGGTCGATGCGGCTTATTTTACACTTGTGTTTTGTGCTTCTCTTCTCTGTGATTCTTATGAATCATGTCTCGCCATGTATACCTCGCATTGTAAAGAGATAGTTAATGCCATACTACTATTCGTTCTTCTCATTGTCGTTGTTGTGCTACACTTGTGAAAGTATTTGTGAAGTGTGTTCCGCGTTGTTTTTCTTCACCTCCGGACCTCACGTTTTTTCAACATGGTATCAGAGGTAGGTTGCTGAGGTTGCGAAGCAGAAAGTGCTGATACTTCTCTTGGGTTTCTCAAGAGGTAGCAATCAGTGGGATAGCAATGGAAGGAGGATATGCTAGAGGTCTCGGTATTTAGCTCCTTACGCAGACTAACTTCAAGAAGTGGAAGTCTTTGTTGGGTATTGTAGCCACAATTACCTTGATTTGAAGAAGTGTTCCTTTGAACTAAGTTGAATTGAGTTGTATTTGATGTTGTTTCTAGTTATGTGTTTGCAGATTATAAATGACTAAGTACAAACCAATGTCAGGTTTATGTACAACCCCGATATTTGCCAGGCAAGGAGACGCGGTTTTAAGAAGGCAACATGATGAAGTAATAAGAGGGTGAGGCCTTAGGGCCGAAGACCTCGCGAAAAGGATCTGAGAGAAATCTCTCTCGGAGGGCTCGCTGAGAGGCGAGCGAGAAGGGTAGGTGATAAGTAGTATTTTTATAACTTTTTAATAGAAAATATTGTAAATATTTAATATGAATTTTCTATTTAATGTCAAATTTAGGATATAAGTAGTTCTTTTTGTAATTTTGATTCTAACTTAGCTTAATTTCGATATTTGCAGATTTTTGGGACAAATCGGGAAAAATGGCATGACACGCCCCAGGTCACGCCCGTGACCAAGGGCGTGTAACCTGAAGATCAGTCCAGAATCGATGCCGCGCTGTTTGAACCAGTCCACACCAAGTCAAGCCCTAGGTCACGCCCGTGACCCAAAGTCACGCCCGTGACTGGGGGCGTGTAATCTTAGAATCTTCCACGTGGAGCCGCCGTCGAGACGAGGAGATGCTGTCGAGAAGTCAACCTAAGTCACGCCAGTGACCCACATGTCACGGCCGTGACTTTCCAGCGTGATCCCTGCTCTGCCGCCGCGCCGAATTCCAGCCCACGCCGCATTTAATGCACACGTCCAAAGTCACGCCCGTGACCATGTTACACGGGCGTGTAATGTCAAACTTTTCTGCCGCCGACACGTCAAGACCACGCCGCTGCCGGATCCAATGTTACAGTGATTACACGCCCTTGGACACGCCCGTGACCGAGGGCGTGTAACTTGAAAATTTTGCCTATAAATTCAGAGGCTCTCCTTGAGTCCAGGGTTCAGAATTTTGGAGTGGGGGAGGTGCTGTTGGAGCCAATCTTGAGTATTCTTCCACTTTCATGTTCATGTTCATGTGTCTTTATTTTCATGCTCTCTTCCTTTTCTCATGCAATGTACTAGCTTCCTTTCAATGCAATAGCCTAGTTTAAGTTTGTAACTTTGTTTTTCCTAGCTTGCAATCTCTTCTCTTAAGACTTGTAATAGTTTTCATTTAAATAAAGATTAGTTTGCTCTCTTGATTTTGCCTCTTAGTTAAATTTTCTTATTATGCATTTTTATTTTTCTTCCTCTTTCCCCTCCACCATGATTAACTAATCCTCATTAGTACTCGATCAAAATGATCCGAGGATGAGTTAGACAAGTTATGATTTTCTAAAGTTTTCTTTTTCCGTTTTTATAAACACTTGAATTACCCTTGATTTTTAATTAGTGAGGCCATATTTTCGATATATGGTTTTCGCTTATGTTTTCATACTTAGTTAGCCGAGAGGCTCAAAGTATGAATCGATCACTCAAGGGTAAAGAGAGTTGCACACACCCCTCGAGAGAGGATGACGTAAATCTCCCGGATTGGAGTCAAATCCAATAGTGGGGTTCACTTCGTAAAGCATGTTTTAGGTAATCGATAATAGGACGAGAGTCCGGTTGATTTTTCCTAAACTTAGTTGGGCATTAACCTCGAGAGAGGCATGTTCGAGCTTCGGGAACCTCCATGGTCAAGTAGTTCAATTTAAACGGAATTAGATTTAATCTCTTTTCACTTGTCTTTTCTCACTCCAAGGTGACTTTTGATTGAGTACTAGCCTCTTTTATCATCATCTAAACCCTTAATTTAGCTTGCAATTTCTCTTTTTTCTAGCCAAGTACCAAAACCCTAAAATATCATTAGATAAGATAATAGCGACTTTCCTCAAAGTAGAAGTAATCAACGCGCCCCGTGGAATACGACCTTGGTATTTCTTAATATCCTATACTATAGACGATAAGGTACACTTGCCTTTATCGGATATAGTTTTGGAGAAAATCTCAACCCTTCACTAAATTTAAAAATCTACCAAACTAAATATCAAGTTTTTGGCGCCGTTGCCGGGGACTTTTGCGTAGATATTTTGAAACAAGGATAGCTATTAATTTTATCATGTTGTTTTTATTTTAGTTTTTCTATTTTTGAAAATCTTAAGGGTGAAATTTAAATCTTGGAAAGGGACGTTTGGGATTTTATCCCATCACACCTCCTAGTACCTTGCGAACCCTTCACCGGGTATCCCTTGGGAAGTCCAAGACTAACTTAATCCGCCTAAAAGAACAAAAAAAAATATATTCTCTCTTTTTCTTCTTCCTTCCTTCTCTTTTTAGTGTATGACCCGTGGTAGCACTTCGATTCTTCCTTTTGATCCGGAAATCGAGCGAACCCTTTTGAGGCACCGCCGTTCTCGTGATCAAGGAAATCAAGTAGAATCCGAAGATTCAATCGGGGACACTAACGTAGCAAATATGGATCATAATCTTAATCCTCCTAATCTTAACGAGCCAAATCCTAATGAGGACGCGCAACGGACCATGTCCTATTATGCGCGGACGAATTTGGAAGGCATACAATCGAGTATTGTTCGCCCCACGGTGGCGAACAATAATTTTGAGATCAAGTCCAGCATCATACAAATGGTGCAACAATCTGTGACCTTTGATGGTCAACCGGACGAGGATCCAAATTCACATATCTCTTACTTTCTTGAAATTTGCGACACTTTTAAGATCAATGGCGTCACCGATGACGCCATTCGATTACGTCTTTTTCCTTTCTCTTTGCGGTCTAAGGCCAAGCAGTGGCTGGGCTCCCTACCTAGGGGATCCATCACTACATGGGCCGAAATGGCGGAAAGATTTCTTAATAAATATTTCCCGCCTTCAAAGACCGCTAAATTGCGCACGGATATTACGTCGTTCATGCAAATCGACTCGGAGACTCTCTATGACACATGGGAGCGCTTCAAGGAGCTTTTACGTCGATGCCCTCACCACGCACTTGCCACTTGGCAACAAGTGCAAATATTTTATAATGGCTTAAATCTCCAAACGAGGCAAATGATTGATGCGGCCGCCGGGGGACATTAAATAATAAAACCCCGATCGCCGCTCAAGAGCTTTTCGAAGAGATGGCCACAAATGCGTACCAATGGAACATGCCCCGAGCGCGGCCTAATAAGCCGGCCGGAATTTTTGAAATAGACGCTAACGCAAATTTGGCTTTACAAGTTGAGCGCTTAACAAAGCAAGTGGCGGAGATGTCTGCTTCCTCCGCCACTCCTCCTTGGGCTAATAATATTTTACTTGAAGAGCAAGTTGATTACATGGGAAATCCGCCTCGGCCTTCCTATAACCCGAACACCGCTCCGTATAATAACACCTACAATGCGGGTTATAGGAATCATCCGAATTTCTCATGGAGCAATCAAGGAAATGCTCAACGTCCCTTAAATTTAAATCAACCTCCAAATCAACTTCTTAATTTAACTCCCCCTCCAAATTTTAATCCACCCGGTTTTCCACCGCAACAGCAAAAGCCCTCTCCGCTTGAAGAGGTTTTTGCAAAATATGTTGCTACAAATGAAGCGAACATCCGGAACCTCACCGGATCGATCAAAAATTTGGAGAACCAAGTGGGCCAGCTAGCAAAGATAATCTCCGAGCGCCAGCAAGGAGCCCTTCCGGGAAACACGGAGCCAAACCCAAAGGAGAGTGCAAATGCGATTACACTCCGAAGCGGGAAGGAGGTGGTTTCAAAACAGGACGAACCCATGGTAACTTCCTCCCCTCCTCCTCCTCCTATTTTATCTTCGAATTTACCTGCTACGTTAGCTCCGCGCGCTTCTACTTCAAACATTCCGTATCCATCTAAGTTTAAAAGCGAGAGTGCCGAAAAGAATTATAAAAAGTTTTTAGATATTTTAATGCAAATTCACAGTAATGTACCCTTCTGCGAGGCTATCTCTCAAATGCCTAAATATGTGAAATATCTTAAGGAGTTGCTCTCCAATAAGAAAAAATTAGAAGATATTTCGCATATTTCTTTGAACGCAGAATGCTCCGCGGTTGTACTCAACAAATTGCCTAGAAAAGTGAATGATCCGGGACGGTTCTCCATCCCGTGTTTATTTGGCAATTCGTTAGTAAAACACGCTTTAGCGGATCTGGGAGCAAGTATCAATCTCATGCCTTTTTAATTATTTAAGAAACTAGGTCTAGGAAATCCAAGCCCCACTCGAATGAGTATTCAATTAGCGGATCGCTCTTTAAAATATCCGGTAGGAATAGTGGAGGACGTGCTCGTCAAGGTCGACAAGTTCATCTTCCCGGTGGACTTTGTCATTCTTGACATCGAAGAGGATGCCGAAGTACCCCTCATACTTGGCCGCCCCTTCCTTGCCACCTCCCACGCCATTATTGAAGTAAGTAACGGAAATCTCCTCCTTCGGGTTGGAGATGATGAAGTTTCTTTCGGCATAAATTCCTCGATGCGGAACACATTAGAAAACGACGATTCATGTTTTTACCTGGAAGAGTGTTGGGAATTCGATTCACCTCCCGAGTTAGTCTCCACCTCGAGTCACGAGTCCGAGCTCGCCGAACTCTTTTGTCTGGAAGAAGAAGAAGTCACTCGTTTCACACCACCCGAACCACTATTTTTAGAAAAATTGAAAATCAAAACTTCTTATGAAGAACCACCCGTTTTAGAACTAAAGCAACTTCCCCCTCACCTTAAGTATTTATTTTTAGAAAAAGAGTCGAAGCTACCCGTCATCATTTCATCCGAACTTAGCAACTCGGAAATTTCTGAGTTAGCTATTGTCTTAAGAAAGCACCGCCACGCAATTGCGTGGCAAATTTCGGATATTAAGGGTATAAACCCTTCCTTCTGCACTCATAAAATCTTTCTCGAAGATAATTCCCGAAATTCGGTCCAGCCTCAACGGCGGCTAAACCCTAACATGAAAGAAGTCGTTAAGGCCGAAGTGATCAAACTATTGGACGCGGGAATTATCTACCCGATATCGGATAGTACTTGGGTTAGCCCAGTACAAGTCGTACCGAAGAAAGGTGGCGTTACGGTAGTAGCTAACGAGAATAACGAGTTGATCCCAACCCGTACTGTTACGGGTTGGCGGATGTGCATCGATTACCGAAAACTAAATGATGCCACCCGTAAGGATCACTTACCTCTACCATTTATTGATCAAATCTTAGAGCGCCTTTCAGGTCACTCCTACTACTGTTTTCTCGATGGTTTGTCGGGATATTTTCAAATCCCAATTTCGCCCGACGACCAAGAGAAAACCACTTTCACTTGTCCCTTTGGCACCTTCGCTTATCGAAGGATGCCATTTGGTCTTTGTAACGCGCCAGCTACATTTCAAAGATGTATGCTGGCGATATTTGACGAGTTAGTAGAGGAGGTGATGGAAGTGTTTATGGACGACTTTTCCGTATTCGGAAACTCATTTAAAAATTGTTTAAAAAATCTTGAGCGTGTGTTGCAGCGATGCGAGGAAACGAATTTAGCACTTAATTGGGAGAAATGCCATTTTATGGTCAAGGAAGGATTAGTCCTCGGTCATAAAATTTCGGGCATGGGGATCGAGGTCGATAGGGCCAAGATTGAAGTGATTGAAAAGCTCCCCCTCCAACAAACGTAAAAGCTATTCGTAGTTTCCTAGGGCACGCAGGGTTCTATCGGCGCTTTATACAAAATTTTTCCAAAATCACAAAGCCGTTAACCCATCTTCTTGAAAAGTAATCCTCATTTATTTTTAGCAATGAATGCCATTTGGCTTTTAAACTTATTAAAGAAAAACTTATAAACTCCCCGATTCTAGTCGCGCCGGATTGGTCACTCCCTTTTGAAATCATGTGCGACGCGAGTGACATTGCGGTTGGTGCCGTTTTAGGCCAACGGGTGAGTAAGTATTTCCACCCTATTTATTATGCGAGCAAAACACTCACGTCGGCACAAGCAAATTACACCACGACCGAGAAGGAACTTCTAGCAATCGTTTTCGCCTTCGATAAGTTTAGGTCATATATCACCCTCTCGAAAGTTATCGTCTTCACGGATCACTCCGCACTTAGGTATCTTTTAAGCAAATCGGACGCCAAGCCTCGTCTTTTGCGATGGATCCTCCTCTTGCAGGAGTTTGACTTAGAGATCCGGGACAAAAGAGGAGCCGAAAACTTAGCGGCCGATCACCTTTCTCGTTTAGAAAATCCCTCCTCGGAAGTATTGATAGAATCTAACATCGATGATAAATTTCCCGAAGAGTGCCTCCTCGCTCTCGAAAATATTAATTCATCGTCTACCCCCTGGTTTGTAGATCTGGCTAACTATTTAGTAGCCCGGGTCCTGCCAAAAGAATTCTCGAGTCAGCAAAAGAAGAAATTCTTTTCTGATTTAAAGAATTACTTTTGGGAGGACCCCTTTTTATTCCGTGTATGCGCAGACCAAGTGGTGAGACGATGCATCTCGAGTGAGGAGGGTCTTAAAATTTTACGACATTGTCACGAGGGACCATCCGGTGGCCATTATCATTCAAACCGAACCGCGAGGAAGGCGGTGGAGGCGGGCTTTTATTGGCCCTCGCTCTTCAAAGATGCTCACACCCTTGTGAGTATTTGCGACAGCTGCCAGCGGTCGGGCAACATCTCTCGCCGGGATGAGATGCCCCAAAATATTTTCTTAGAATGCGAAATTTTCGATCTTTGGGGCATTGATTTCGTTGGTCCTCTCCCTCCTTCGTTTTCAAATAAGTATATTCTAGTAGCGGTCGACTACGTGTCGAGGTGGGCGGAAGCGCAAGCTCTCCCCACCAACGATGCGCGAGTCGCCGTTAACTTTTTAAAAAAATTATTCTCTCGATTTGGCACTCCGCGCGCTATTGTGAGTGATCGGAGCACCCATTTTTGCAATACTCAATTCACAAAAATCTTAGCAAAATATGGTGTCACGCACAAATTATCCACTGCATATCACCCACAAACGAGCGGCCAAGTTGAAGTCGTTAATCGAGAATTAAAACGAATCTTAGAAAAAACAGTTTCTATTAATCGGAAGGATTGGGCAATAAAGCTCGATGACGCGCTATGGGCCTATCGAACGGCGTACAAGACCGCTATCGGTTGTACACCATATCGAATGGTCTATGGCAAGGCTTGCCACCTTCCGGTCGAATTAGAACACCGCGCATTTTGGGCGCTTAAATTTTTAAATCTTGATTCTACTTTAGCGGGCGAACAAAGAAAATTCCAAATGAACGAATTAGATGAGTGGAGAGCGAATGCGTATGAGAGTAACAAATTATATAAGGAGCGAACAAAGTTTTATCACGACAAACATATAAAATTTCCAAAAACTTTTTCGCCGGGCGACCTCGTCCTCCTTTATAATTCTCGTCTTCGCCTTTTTCCGGGAAAGCTGAAATCTCGATGGTCTGGACCTTTTATTGTTAAAGAGGTTTGGTCCTATGGGACAATTCTAATTTCCCACCCAGAAAAAGGTTCCTTCAAAGTTAACGGGCACCGCCTTAAATTGTATCTTCCGGGAGACTTACCTAATGACAAGAGTGATGCGATATTTCTTCATAATATAACATGATCGGCAAGTGGGTCAAGCTACGCAACCTTAAACAAAGCGCTTTTGGGAGGCACCCCAAAGTTATCTTTTGTTATTTTCTCTTGTCTTTTCTTTTCTTCTTTAACAACTTTTGCAGGTAATCGCGGCTTCCGGACAAAAGCTTCAAAAAAAACCAGGGAAGACCTTTTTCCTTCTCTTCTTTCGTTTTTGCATTTCTTTTTACCTTTTCTTACTTCATACTTATTTTTAAACATTGGGGACAATGTTTAACTTTAAGTATGGGGGTGTAAATAGCCCTTTGTAAATATTTGTAAATAGTTTTAAAAAGAAAATTTTCAAAAAATAAAAATAAAAAAAAAACAACAAAAAGAAAATTTTAATTTTGTTTCTATGATTTCCTTTATTTAAGCACTTGTAAAATCCAAAAACTCAAAAAAAAAATTTAGAAAATCGAAAATTTAAATCTTGGAAAGGGACGTTTAGGATTTCATCCCATCACACCTCCTAGTACCTTGCGAACCTTTCACCGGGTAGCCCTTGGGAAGTCCAAGACTTGCAAAAATTGTTAAGTTTTAAAGCTAGTTTCCTTTTTTTGTAAATAGTTTTTAATGTCAAAAATTCAAAAAAACATAATATCAAAAATTAAAAAAAAAAGATAATATCAAAAATTCAAAAAATTCTTATATCCCTCCTTCTTGTTGTTTTTGTGATTTCTTAGAAATCTAGTTGAGAATGTTTATAAGCATGTTTAAGTTTTTAATTGGCTAAAATTTTGCTTATCATAGTTTGTTAATTTTAAATTTGAGGTAATCTTGACTTAAGAATCATCTTATGATTTTAAATTGATTAGAGAATTTTGTTAGCATGACTTCTCTTTTTATTTTTAAATGGCTTCATTTTGTAGTAAATTTCCTAAACCTCTTTAGATTTCAATTATATTTTCTTCTAACTTCTTAGATCTTAGGAATTTTAATTTTACTAGAATTTGCTCTCAATATGATTTAAAGCTAGCTAGATTTTTTTCCCCTACCATACCCCCTTTGATGGCATAAAAAAAATGTATTAAAAGATCATATGTCATGGGAATAAGAGGATAAAATTCATTATTCCCTAAAACATATGCACCCAAAATATTTGAAAAGATTATATGACATGGAGTAAGAGGATAAAATTCATTACTCCTAAACCATATACATTTTGGGTTTTTATTAGAAGAGAAAAAAAAAGAGAAAGAAAGAAAAAAAAAGGAAATTTCATGATAAATTTCATTTCCTCCATTCAAAAATGTCTCTTCTTATGCCAAATTTTATGAAATCCCCCTTAGCCAATTATCATTGTTCTAGTTTTAGTTGAAAATTATGGAGAGAGCAATATTTAGTAATTTACTTTTCCTTAAGTTTCTTTTAAGGTAGAGTTCTTATAATTTTAATTTAATTTAGTTTTATAATTTCTACAATTTTGTTAAACTACTTAATTTTCTTGAGAAGTTTTTGCCTAAACATTTTTCCCTCTTTTCGAATCATCATCATAATTTAGGACTTAACTCCCCCTTGAATTTACTCTTAACTTAACTTTTGGTTAAATGAAATTTTAGTTTTAAATTAAAATTTTTTTAAGGATGTCTTATAAATTATGTCTCACACTTTTGCTCTGGAATAACAAAACCTCAAGTATGGGGGTATTTGATAAGTATTATTTTTATAACTTTTTAATAGAAAATCTTGTAAATATTTAATATGAATTTTCTATTTTATGTCAAATTTAGGTTATAAGTAGTTCTTTTTGTAATTTTGATTCTAACTTAGCTTAATTTCGATATTTGCAGATTTTTGGGACAAATCGGGAAAAATGGCATGACACGCCCCAGGTCACGCCCGTGACCAAGGGCGTGTAACCTGAAGATCAGTCCAGAATCGATGCCGCGCTGTTTGAACCAGTCCACACCAAGTCACGCCCCAGGTCACGCCCGTGACCCAAAGTCACGCCCGTGACTGGGGGCGTGTAATCTTAGAATCTTCCACGTGGAGCCGCCGTCGAGACGAGGAGATGCTGTCGAGAAGTCAACCTAAGTCACGCCCGTGACCCACATGTCACGGCCGTGACTTTCCAGCGTGATCCCTGCTCTGCCGCCGCGCCGAATTCCAGCCCACGCCGCATTTAATGCACACGTCCAAAGTCACGCCCGTGACCATGTTACACGGGCGTGTAATGTCCAACTTTTCTGCCGCCGACACGTCAACACCACGCCACTGCCAGATCCAATGTTACAGTGATTACACGCCCTTGGACATGCCCGTGACCGAGGGCGTGTAACTTGAAAATTTTGCCTATAAATTCAGAGGCTCTCTTTGAGTCCAGGGTTCAGAATTTTGGAGTGGGGGAGGTGCTGTTGGAGCCAATCTTGAGTATTTTTCCACTTTCATGTTCATGTTCATGTTTCTTTACTTTCATGTTCTCTTCTTTTTCCCATGCAATGTACTAGCTTTCTTTCAATGCAATAGCCTAGTTTAAGTTTGTAACTTTGTTTTTCCTAAGCTTACAATCTCTTCTCTTAAGACTTGTAATAGTTTTCATTCAAATAAAAATTAGTTGTTCTCTTTATTTTGTCTCCTCCTTACTTAGTTAAATTTTCTTATTATGCATTTTTATTTTTCTTCCTCTTTCCCCTCCACCATGATTAACTAATCCTCATTAGTACTCGATCAAAATGATCCGAGGATGAGTTAGACAAGTTATGATTTTCTAAAGTTTTCTTTTTCCGTTTTTATAAACACTTGAATTACCCTTGATTTTTAATTAGTGAGGCCATATTTTCGATATATGGTTTTCGCTTATGTTTTCATACTTAGTTAGCCGAGAGGCTCAAAGTATGAATCGATCACTCAAGGGTAAAGAGAGTTGCACACACCCCTCGAGAGAGGATGACGTAAATCTCCCGGATTGGAGTCAAATCCAATAGTGGGGTTCACTTCGTAAAGCAAGTTTTAGGTAATCGATTATAGGACGAGAGTCCGGTTGATTTTTCCTAAACTTAGTTGGGCATTAACCTCGAGAGAGGCATGTTCGAGCTTCGGGAACCTCCACGGTCAAGTAGTTCAATTTAAACGGAATTAGATTTAATCTCTTTTCACTTGTCTTTTCTCACTCCAAGGTGACTTTTGATTGAGTACTAGCCTCTTTTATCATCATCTAAACCCTTAATTTAGCTTGCAATCTCTCTTTTTCTAGCCAAGTACCAAAACCCCAAAATATCATTAGATAAGATAATAGCGACTTTCCTCAAAGTAGAAGTAATCAACGCGCCTCGTGGAATACGACCTTGGTATTTCTTAATATCCTATACTATAGACGATAAGGTACACTTGCCTTTATCGGATATAGTTTTGGAGAAAATCTCAACCCTTCACTAAATTTCAAAACCTATCAAACTAAATATCAGTAGGCGAGATAAACACCAGCAGGCAATTTAAAAGAGTTTCCTGAGTTTGACGAAAGGAGTACTGCGTTCGACGAACTCTCCCGAGTTCGTCGAGCCCACCTGTGGTCGTCGAGCTCACCCCTGCTCGGCGAAATCATCAGAAGTCAACAGTGTTCTATTCTTAAAGCCAAAGAGACGTTCCTGCAAGAGGAGTCGCGAGATCCAGACCTCGGCATATATCTCGCTAGAGGGCCAAGCGAGGGCGGGCAAGCCAATACCTCGCAGGCCGCTGGCAGAATAGACCCTTTGCTCAGTGAAGAAGTGTTCGGCGAAGCGTGTTCAGTGCGCGGCAAGGTTAGCAGGCGATCTCGCAGGAAGGCTCGCGAGCTTAGAGCATCAGCTTCCAGCGAGCTCAATTCTGTGCTCGACAAATGTCGAACGGAGCTCAGCATTCGTCGGACGGCGCCCGACGAACAAAATGTACTCTACAGCAGCGCTCGACAAATTACAGCAGGGAAGCGGCGGTCGACGAACCGCCCGTCTTAGCGGACAGCGAACAACTTAACGTTCGGCATTCGTCGACCTCGCCTGTGATCGGCGAAGTGCCCTGCGTTCGATGAAAGGTGTGTTGGGTTCAACGGTCAGGAGGCGGTTTCGCAAGAAGACTCGCGAGACCGGACCTCGACAGATATCTCCAGGATGAGCCAGTAAGGTTCTCGCAGTTCCATGCCCATAGGTTGATAGGGCCAAATTACCCCTTTACCCTCGGTGGTCTGCCTTTAGACTCTCCAAACAGCGGAGTTTGGCTGTTAGCAGACCCGTTTGGGGTGCAGATAGTAAAATCAGAAGGCGGGATCCTGCTATTTGCAGGCCAGATCAGAAAACCTATAAATAAGACCTAAAGGGAACCTTTGGAGGGGACTTCACTTCAGCTTCTCTCTCCTTAGGCTCTCCTTGGTTAGCATTTCCAGAGCTCTCCAAGGTGCCCGTGTCTTAGCCTTGCCTTGGGAGGGGAAGCACTCAACGATCTTCCGGGTTAGTGGAGGGACCTCCTCGCTGTGACTAAGGTCTTAGTCTTTTTTCTAGTCTTCAGTCCATCTTTTCCGAGGGATCAGTAAGGGCTAGCCGCCCCTCATTCCGGTGAGGGCCCCGAGCTCCACAAGAGGCCAAGAAATCAGTTTCAATATTTTGGTGCGGTGAGCATGGAGC
The DNA here is from genome assembly GCA_033032865.1 of Dactylorhiza incarnata. Taxonomy (NCBI): domain Eukaryota; kingdom Viridiplantae; phylum Streptophyta; class Magnoliopsida; order Asparagales; family Orchidaceae; genus Dactylorhiza; species Dactylorhiza incarnata. Next base: position 15,110,379 of record JAWHQI010000015.1, read on the forward strand.
GTGGATGGTCCAAGAAAACTCTAAGGAGGGGATGACAGGAGGCAAGGATCAAGGCGAGGATTTCAGCGAGTCACCGCAGGTGGTGACGCCGAGGTTGTTCGCGGATTTTAGGAGGGAGGTGCTTGATACTTTAAGACTCTCGGTCGCGGCGCTGCGAAGTGAGTTCGTGACCCCAGCACCTCAGGCGACCCCTCCCCTTGCAGCGGTCGGCGAGAATGCCCCGGGGGGAAGGGCCGGAAAGGAAGTCGCAGGAAGTTTGGTTCAAGACTTGGAGGGGCGAGTGCTGTTCGCCAGCCCGGCGAGCTTCGTTCCGGCGATCTCTTTGTCGGCAAACTCTGTGCCGGCGAGGGCGGCGCTGGCGAGCGCACACCCGGAGGATGTGGCGACTGTGGGAGTGGTCCAGGCGAACACCGTTCTTGCGAGCGCAGTCCCCGCGAGCCCGAGTTTGGCGAGAGAGCTCGGGGGGCATGTGGAGTGAGAAAGGGCGACAGAAGGGCGAAGTCCCTTCTGCGAGTTGGTACTATTTACACCTATCCCGGCAGGGTTCGGAGAGTGGGACAGGGTGTACTACAATGGCAGGGATGACCCTGTCCAACATCTCCAGTCTTTTGAGGACCCGATCTCTATCAGGCCGATGTCGGATGCTTTCAAGTGTCAGCTCTTGGCCGTCACCCTTAAAGAAAAGGCCAGGGACTGGTTCCATCAGCTCCCTACAGGGTCGATCTACGCCTTTGAAGATTTGCGCCGAAGTTTTCCGTTGCGGTTCTCAACTTCAAAGAAAAGGAAGAAGGACGCCGAGTCTCTCTTCAAAGTGAAGCAGGAGCCCAAGGAATCATTGGCTCTCTACGCGGATCGGTTTCAAGAGGAGGTGATGGTCACGCAGGAGATGCCTGGGTTCACACTCTAGCTCGCTTTCACCGTCGGGCTAAAGGAGAGCTTTTTCAAAATGGCTTTGAAGAGGAAAGCTCCCGTCTCCTACGAGGAGTTGATGGAGAGGGTGGCGGAAAAAATTGAGAGTGAAGAGGCCAACCCAGAGCTTACTAAGAGGCTAGCAAAGCTCAGTGAGCCAGAGGTCAGGCAGCAAGAAGTGCGGAGAAGGGAAGATCCCAGAGCCCCGGAGGGGGAGTGGAGGTAGCGTGCCGAAGGAATGCAAGGTCAGGGAAGGGGTTACGACCCGGGAAGGGGTAACTTTTATGGAGGACAAGGAAGACCCCACCAGTTGGGGTGGAGGAAGGGTCTGAGGCAATTGCCTCCCTCACCTCAGCAAGCCATGGCGATTGGGCGGGGAAGAGGAGGAAGGGGAAGAAGAGAAGAGGTGAGGGAAGAAGCGGGAGCGGGAAGAAGGAGAAGAAATAGGATGGCGGAGGGCGAGGCGAGAGAGGTGATGCTGCCGTATTGTGACTTCCATGATGAGGAAGGTCACGCGATGACCACCTGCCCAGAGTTCCTAGAGACAAAGAGGGCCCGAGTGCTCTTGCCGAGGCAACAACAATAGGTGAGAATCGAGGAGGTCGAGCCTCGAGGGGAGGAGGAAGAAAGGTGTGAAGACAGAGTTGACGTGGGGAGTAGAGGAGGGATCGGGGTGATCCATGGGGGGGGGGGGGGGGTAGGGGTGGAGGCAACCCGCAAGGCTATCCTCAATACCATCTATCGGCGGAGCGTGGCCTCAACATCAACTGCTCCACCCCCAGCGGAGAAAATTTCTTTTTCCCAGAAGGACATGCCAGGACATGTGAATCCGTTCTGCGATGCGCTGGTCATCGAGACCGCCATCGAGAACTTCACCGTCTCATGGATTTTAGTAGACAACGGGAGTTTGGTCAACGTCGTCTTCAAGAAGGCATTTGACGAGATGAAGGTGGAGGCCCGGAGGGTGTTGGCCTCGGATGGTCCCCTATTTGGTTTTTCGGGAGAAAGGAAGGAAGTAGATGGTGGAGTGGGGCTCCATGTGACCCTCGGAGGACAGTCCCGAAACTGCCGCTTCGTGATAGTGGATGCCCCGAGCAGCTACAATGCCATCTTCGGACGACCTCTGATCAGCGCGTTTCGATGCGTCCCTTCCACTTTCCACCAGTGCCTCAAATTCAGCACGGGTGGAATCCAGGTCCGGGTCCGGGGAGACCCCAAAGTTGCGAGACAGTGCTATGTGACGGCTGTCAACACCATATCCTAGATGGGAGAAGCGGAAGAGTGGGACAAAGTGATGGAGGAAGCGGCAGAGGCCAGAGGCGGGGAGGAAGAAGAGGAGAGGACGGAGGAAGAGGAAATTCATGCACAGGAAGGGGTTGCTGAAGGACCCAGGGCGAAGAGAGGAGGAGAAGAGGAGAAAGAAGAGGGTGCCCAGGAAGGAAGGGAGGAGGAGTCGATGATGGTAAGTGAGGAAGAGACGGAGGAGAGAGCCCAAGCGCTCGCTTGCGCCGGGGAGAAGGAAAATGCTTGGGGAGAGCAATCTAGGCTGGAGGCCATGGAGGAGGTCATGGAGCTTGAGGTCACCACTCGGCTTGGGGTGGTGGAGAAGGTCCGGATCAGCGTAGCGCTTAGTTCGGAGGAGCAGGCTGAGATCCTAGCCTTCGTGCAAAAGAATGTGGATGTCTTCGCTTGGAGCGCCGCGGAGATGCCCGGGATCGATGCGGATATGGCTTGCCACCACCTCAACCTCGACCCTGGCACCCTCCCCATCCGCCAAAAGAATAGGGCCACAGCGGACAAGCTGGAGGGTCCGATCCGCGAGGAGGTGAAAAAGCTCCTACAAGCAGGTTTTGTGTCGGAGATCCAGTATCCAGGCTGGGTCTCCAATGTAGTCATGGTAAAGAAGGGGGGAGGTAAGTGGCGCATGTGTATCGACTTTTCACTACTTAATAAATCATGCCCGAAGGATTGCTACCCCCTGCCTAGAATCGACGCGCTGGTTGACTCATCCATCGGTTTTCCTGTAATGTCTTTCTTAGATGCTTTTTCAGGTTATCATCAGATCCGCATGCACCCCCGGGACATCAAAGATGTCTCCTTCATCACGGGGGATGGATGCTACTGTTATAATATGATGCCCTTCGGGCTCAAGAATGTAGGTGCCACATATCAAAGGATGATGGATCGGGGCTTTCGCGAACAAAGGGGAAGAAACTTAGAGGTCTATGTTGATGATCTCATGGTAAAAAGCCGGTACCTCGGGTCTCACCTCCGAGACCTTGAGGAGACATTTGGGACCCTGCGAAAGTATAAGATGAAACTCAAACCCTTGAAGTGTGTCTTAGGGCCTAGCCGAGGGAAATTCCTGGGTCACTTGCTCACCCCGGCGGGGGTGGAGCCTAACCCAGACAAGGTCAAGGCAATAATAGAGTTGGGGTCGCCAAGAAACCCGAAGGAAGTTCAGAGCCTCACGGGGAAGCTGGACGGACTTAGCAGGTTCCTCTCCAAGGCGGGGGAGAAGTGTGCGCCCTTCTTCAAGGTACTGAGGGGCAATAAAAAATTCGAATGGACCCCAGAATGTGAGGAAGCCTTTCATGCCCTGAAAGGGCAACTCACCCAAACCCCCCTACTTCAAGGGCCGAGACCGAGAGAAGACCTCTCCCTGTACCTGGGAGTAGGATCTGAGGCAGTAAGTTCAGTACTTATCCGGGAGGAGGGAAGAAAGCAATTCCCTATCTACTATGTCAGCTGGGTACTGAAGAAGGCGGAGCTCCGGTACCCAATTTTAGAGAAGTTGGCCTTCGCATTGGTGGTGGCGGCTCAGATGCTCCGGCCCTACTTTCAGGCACATTCAATCAAAGTGGTAACAGATCACCCGCTTCGCAAAGTCATGGAAGGGGTGGAACACTCGGGAAGATTGGCAAAGTGGTCCGTGGAGCTGAGTGAGTTCAACATTACGTTCATCCCCAGGGCGTCAATCAAGGCCCAAGCAGTGGCAAACTTCATGGCTGACTACACATCCGAAGTGGGGGAACATGAACCGCCTCACCCAGTGGCGTGGAAGATGTTGGTGGATGGTGCGTCAGGAAGGCAGTCCTATTGTAACACCCTGCCAGTACGAATAATATAATAGTAGGTCCGACCGGGACCCCATGCCATACAACCCACACTAGCTAGGAGTTAAAAGGTGATAAACAGAAAGAAACTACAACAGAGTATACTAAACACTAGCGGAAGCATAATGATTTAATATTTCAATTAGAATTGTCCACTATCATAGGAATGAAATCATGAAATAGAGTTATGGCCTTAAGGCCTTACATTTAGCAAATGTACTAAAACTCCAAAACATACATCGGCACGCAGGCCGGCAATACATGAGAAAGCTAAAAAGGGAGGCTGGCCTTCAAGGGCCAACTCAGCAAAAGGGCCACCGCCCGCTATTTCCCACTAGGCTCACCTGCACCTGCATAAGAACATTCCACCAAGCGGTGGCAAACAAAGTAACGGTCAGCACCGCTGACCAAATTATAATGACCCCACCCCTTTAACGGGGTGGCGGAGCTTCTACTCTGCAAGTAAGCCATATTAGCATACGTACTAATATAAAGAAGGTGCAACTACACAAGGTGAGGTTTCAAGCACATTCAATCTTCTAGGTTGAGCATCAAAAAGGAGGGAACCTAGGTATGCACATGATGTTGGTTGGGTTCACCCGAAAATTCCCCACAACCGCCTAAACAACCGCATGAGGCTAACAACATCAATTCCACAAAACACTCCACCGTAAGGGCCATCGCCTTAGGTAGGAAAAAGAGCTTTTGGTCGGTCTAGGTAAACCACCTTCCACGACCTCTCCCATGATCACACGGCTACATGAGGTAGGGACCTCTTACCGATCTGCATGGAAACGGGTTCGGTTTAGCTTTGCCCGTGCTCTAATCGTCGCGATCTATCGCACGACGCGGGTACGGCTTTGCCTCGGCCCGTAAGGGTTTAGCACTTTCAAGTGCTACACAATATATAAGCTACGCACCTAATCCCTTCACAAGGATCTAGGCTTCACAAATACTCAACAAGGGAGGTATAATACGCTCCGCATCAATTTCGTGGTGAAGGTTTGCCTTCATCCAATCTCAAAGCATGGGGCTTTCGTTAGGATCTTCACAAGACGCCTACACTTACATCCCGCAATACTATAGATGATTTCACGGAGTCATTCTCCGGCACGCATTCTAGGCTTAACCTAAATGCAACGTCGCAATCCAAGCATCACCGATTCGGGCTCACGGCCACGAATAGGCTTCACACAAAATGCCTAAATCCGCACGACTACCGGATTTTCTACATGCAATAAGTCGGGTACGGACACAATCGACCCGGAGTTCTGAAGAACTTGAGGGAATCCTACACTTCACCCATTTGGTGAAAGGGATCCCTCATGCAAGCATAGAGAAATGAAGGAGAGGAGAAAAGACAAGTCCAAACAACGGGAGAAGGAATCGTTACCCTAGGAGCGTTCTTTTTCGCCATGTATCCGAGATTCTAGATGGAGGGAAATGACTGCACCGGGCTGCACTCTCCAGATCTGGAAACGGTTCGCGAAACGGAGCTCCGGAGCTCCGTCAATGGCGGAATCTCCCTTCTTCTTCCTTGCCTCCTTCTTCTTCCTCTAGGTTTGGAGAGAGAAAAGCCTCAAAAGAATGAGGGTTAATCTCCTCTCACAAGCCCTAAGACCCCCCAGCAACTAATCCTAGCCATTGGATCGAATTCCAAAGGATTTGGACGGCCGGATCGTCTCCTCCGCTCAAAATCGCGGAGCAGATAAACAGCGTGCACGATCACAGGCGCACGATCACTGGTCGTGCGCGAAGAGGAGAATGGTCGTGCGATAAGCCGAGACAGAACTCCGATTCCTTGCGGTTTACGCACGATCACTGCCGCACGATCACTGGTCGTGCGCGAAGAGGACAATGGTCGTGCGCAGGGACCTGTAGCGGAATTTTTAGCCTATCCCGAGCGCATCACTACCACTCCGCCAACCTCGCTGAACTACGAAATTTGGGGTCTTACAACTCCACCCCCCTTAAAAGAATTTCGTCCCGAAATTTCGAAAACAATATAAGCAGGAATTACAGTAAGAATTTACCTGAGAGAAATAGCTCGGGGTACTCCGCAAGCATCGCTTGCTCTCTCTCCCAAGATAGCTCCTCTCGGCCGCAATTATCCCACCGGACCTTTACCATCTGAATGGACTTGTTCCGCAACTGCTTTACCTCGGTATCCTCGATGCGTAAGGGCTTGACTTTCGTCGACAACCCACTATCAACCGGCACTTTGCCAACCGCAACGACATGAGTAGGTTCTTGCACTGCCTTCCTCAGAACTGAAATGTGAAACACGTCGTGCAGACCTCTCAGCTCTGCAGATAGTGCAAGCCGATAAGCCGCATCACCAACACGTTCCACAATCTCAAACGGTCCTAAGTACCTTGGACTGAGCTTTTTCAAGCGTCGGATCCTTGATACCCCTTTGAACGGTTTGATCTTCAAGTAAACCCGGTCACCGACGGCGAACTCTAGGTTCCTATGCTTGGCGTTGTAATATTTTGCTTGTCTATCCTGGGCAATCAATAGCCTTTCACGTATAGATCAGATCGTCGAATTTGCTTCCTCAACGTCCTTTCGCTTTAATAGCTTAGTATCGCCCGTTTCCGCCCAAGACAATGGCGTACGACACTTCTTACCATAGAGGGCCTCGAAAGGAGCCATCTTTATACTGGCTTGGTAGCTATTATTATAGGCGAACTCGATCATATAGAGATGATCTTCCCACTTCTTTCCAAAATCTAGAGCGCACATTCAGAGCATATCCTCTATAGTCCTGTTGGTCCTCTCGGTCTGTCCATCCGTTTGCGGGTGGAAGGCCGTGCTGAATTTCAATTTAGTGCCCAACAGTTCATGGATAAGCCTCCAATCTTCCGATGTGAAACGCCCGTCACAATCGCTGATGATGCTACGAGGTACACCGTGCAGCCGCACAATACTATCGACATAGAGCTTCGCTAGCTTTTCTACAGAATCATCCTTCCGGTTCGGAATAAAATGCGATACTTTTGTCAGTCTGTCCACGATCACCCAGACGTCATCGTTTCCATGCTGCGACCTCGGCAATCCGTGCACGAAATCCATCGAAATATCGTCAAACTTCCATTCCGGAATCGGCAAGGACTTCAAAAATCCACAGGGACATTGACATTCCACCTTCACCAACGCGCAAGTGTTGCACTTGGCCACGTAGAGGGCAATGTCCTTCTTCATACCCGGCCACCAGAAAAGTTTCTTCATGTCCATGTACATTTTCGTGCTCCCCGGGTGGATAGAGTACTTGGTATGATGAGCCTCGTACATCAACTCCGCCCGTAGAGTACCAACGTTTGGGACGCACAATCTGCCATTCTTCCACATAAGGCCATCTTCGAATGAGAAATCAGCGTTTAACCCGTCAACAGTTTCCGCTTTATAGCGTTTCATGCTCTCATCCAGCTCCAATGCCTGTCGAACTCGGTCGGCAAGGTGGTATTGAACCTCCGTCCAGTTCAAGCATGCTGAAGTAGACGCTCTTCGATCAACGCAAATGATCTCCATTTCTTCCAGCTCACGGATTAGACGCTCATCGTGCATCAAAATCCAATTTGCTTGAGCGGGAGCCCGACGACTCAACGCATCCGCAACTACATTTCCCTTTCCAGGAGTATATTTGATGTCGAAGGTGTAGTCCCCAAGGAACTCCAACCACCTCCTCTGACGCATATTCAACTCCCTTTGATCTAGCAAGTACTTGAGGCTCTTATGGTCGGTAAAGATGTCGATCTTCACGCCATACAAATAATGCCTCCAAAGCTTAAGAGCAAATACCACGGCCGCTAGCTCCAAATCATGGACCGGGTAATTCCTCTCATGAACCTTCAACTGCCGGGAGCCGTAGGCAATTACCTTACCGAGCTGCACTAGGACACAACCCAAACCACTCCCTGAGGCGTCGCTATAAATTTCGTAGCCTTCCGTACCACATGGCGAGCATAGAATGGGCGCTGTGGTCAGACGGCTCTTCAGCTCTTCAAAAGCTCGTGCACACTCGGGCGACCAAACGAACTTATGATCTTTCCTAGTCAATTTAGTGAGAGGAAGTGCAATCCTCGAGAAGTTTTCCACAAAGCGCCTATAATAGCCGGCAAGTCCTAAGAAACTTCGGACTTCCGCTACGTTTTTCAACAAAGGCCAGGCTCGGATCGCTTCTATCTTCGACGGATCAATCGCAATTCCATCTCCACTAACGACGTGACCAAGGAATGCTACTGACGGTAGCCAAAACTCGCACTTGGAGAACTTGGCATATAGCTGACTCTTCCTCAAGGTGCTCAGAACTGCGTGCAGATGCCCTACATGCTCCTCTTCCGATTGAGAGTATACCAAAATGTCGTCGATGAAGACGATCACAAATTGATCCAAATACTCACGGAACGTCCTATTCATTAAGTCCATGAATACCGACGGTGCATTAGACAGACCGAACGGCATCACCGTGAACTCATAGTGCCCAAAGCTAAACACTAGCGGAAGAGTCAGCTATAACAGAGTATACTAAACACTAGCGGAAGCATAATGATTTAATATTTCAATTAGAATTGTCCACTATCATAGGAATGAAATCATGAAATAGAGTTATGGCCTTAAGGCCTTACATTTAGCAAATGTACTAAAACTTCAAAACATACATCGGCACGCAGGCCGGCAATACATGAGAAAGCTAAAAAGGGAGGCTGGCCTTCAAGGGCCAACTCAGCAAAAGGGCCACCGCCCGCTATATCCCACTAGGCTCACCTGCACCTGCATAAGAACATTCCACCAAGCGGTGGCAAACAAAGTAACGGTTAGCACCGCTGACCAAATTATAACGACCCCACCCCTTTAACGGGGTGGCGGAGCTTCTACTCTGCAAGTAAGCCATATTAGCATACATACTAATATAAAGAAGGTGCAACTAAACAAGGTGAGGTTTCAAGCACATTCAATCTTCTAGGTTGAGCATCAAAAAGGAGGGAACCTAGGTATGCACATGATGTTGGTTGGGTTCACCCGAAAGTTCCCCACAACCGCCTAAACAACCGCATGAGGCTAACAACATCAATTCCACAAAACACTCCACCGTAAGGTCCATCGCCTTAGGTGGGAAAAAGAGCTTTTGGCCGGTCTAGGTAAACCACATTCCACGACCTCTCCCATGATCACACGGCTACATGAGGTAGGGACCTCTTACCGATCTGCATGGAAACGGGTTCGGTTTAGCTTTGCCCATGCTCTAATCGTCGCGATCTATCGCACGACGCGGGTACGGCTTTGCCTCGGCCCGTAAGGGTTTAGCACTTTCAAGTGCTACACAATATATAAGCTACGCACCTAATCCCTTCACAAGGATCTAGGCTTCACAAATACTCAACAAGGGAGGTATAATACGCTCCGCATCAATTTCGTGGTGAAGGTTTGCCTTCATCCAATCTCAAAGCATGGGGCTTTCGTTAGGATCTTCACAAGACGCCTACACTTACATCCCGCAATACTATAGATGATTTCACGGAGTCATTCTCCGGCACGCATTCTAGGCTTAACCTAAATGCAACGTCGCAATCCAAGCATCACCGATTCGGGCTCACGGCCACGAATATGCTTCACACAAAATGCCTAAATCCGCACGACTACCGGATTTTCTACATGCAATAAGCCGGGGACGAACACAATCGACCCGGAGTTCTGAAGAACTTGAGGGAATCCTACACTTCACCCATTTGGTGAAAGGGATTCCTCATGCAAGCATAGAGAAATGAAGGAGAGGACAAAAGACAAGTCCAAACAACGGGAGAAGGAATCGTTACCCTAGGAGCGTTCTTTTTCGCCATGTATCCGAGATTCTAGACGTAGGGAAATGACCGCACCGGGCTGCACTCTCCAGATCTGGAAACGGTTCGCGAAACGGAGCTCCGGAGCTCCGTCAATGGTGGAATCTCCCTTCTTCTTCCTTGCCTCCTTCTTCTTCCTCTAGGTTTGGAGAGAGAAAAGCCTCAAAAGAATGAGGGTTAATCTCCTCTCACAAGCCCTAAGACCCCCTAGCAACTAATCCTAGCCATTGGATCGAATTCCAAAGGATTTGGACGGCCGGATCGTCTCCTCCGCTCAAAATCGCGGAGCAGATAAACAGCGCGCACGATCACAGGCGCACGATCACTGGTCGTGCGCGAAGAGGAGAATGGTCGTGCGATAAGCCGAGACAGAACTCCGATTCCTTGCGGTTTACGCACGATCACTGCCGCACGATCACTGGTCGTGCGCGAAGAGGACAATGGTCGTGCGCAGGGACCTGTAGCGGAATTTTTAGCCTATCCCGAGCGCAGCACTACCACTCCGCCAACCTCGCTGAACTACGAAATTTGGGGTGTTACACCTATGGAGGGGGAATCATCCTGGTAACCCCTCAAGGTACAAAGATAGAATAAGCTCTGAACATCCACTTCCCGATTACCAATAACCAAGCTGAATACGAGGTGGTGATAGCGGGCCTATGGCTGGCCCATGAACTGGGGGTGCAAGATGTGGAGGTCTCGACGGACTCCATGGTGGTGTCATGCCAAATCCGGGGAGAGTTTGAAGCGAAGGATCCGACTCTCCAGCGGTACCTGGAGAAGGTCAAGGGAGTCATCGGTCAATTTCGCACTTTCTCCATCAGACATATGCCGAGGGAGGAGAGCACCCCCGCGGACCTCCTAGCCAAGTTCGGTCCCCGAGCAGGCGGAACGGTTTCGGAACACTTCCGACCCACCATCGAGGAAGGAGAACTAATGGAGATAGATCAGCGGACCTCGTGGATGGATCCTTTCATCACCTTCCTATCATCAGGGAAGTTCCCTGAAGGAGACATAGACAGGCAACGCTTCAGGTATAAGTCAGCTTATTATTCCTTGCATGCAGGACGGCTATATAGGAAGACTCTCTCGGGACTCCTGGCCCGTTGTGTTTTCGAGGAGGAGGTCCCAAAAGCCCTGGAAGAAATTCACTCCGCGGAGTGTGGCAGTCATTCCGGGAGCCGAACTCTGGAGGGGAGGGTGTTAAGACAAGGCTACTTCTGTCCCACCCTCAGCAAAGATGCGGCGGAGTTCGCAAGAAGATGCTCAAAGTGCCAGCTCTATGCTCCACTCCAACTCCTTCCAGCCCGGAGGCTCCGGACCATCACAGCTCCCTGGCCTTTTGCCATATGAGGGTTGGACCTAGTAGGCCCTTTCCGTCAAGCTAGTGGCCAAAGAAGGTTCTTACTGGTCATGATCGATTACTTCTCCAAATGGGTAGAAGTGAAGGCGCTCGCCAAGGTAACATCTCAAGTTGTGAGGAATTTTGTATGGGGAGAAATAATTTGCAGGCACGGCCTCCCCCTGGATATAGTGATGGACAATGGGCCGCAATTTGCTAGCGAAGAATTTGTTAGCTTCTGCACCCAGCTTGGCATCGACCTCAGGTTCGCATCGGTTCATCACTCGAGAAGCAACGACCAAGTGGAGGTGGCAAACAAAATAATAGTCAACCTGCTAAAGAAGAAGGTGGAGAACCTCCGGGGAAACTGGGTAGAGCAGCTACCATCTGTTCCCTGGGCCCTGAGGACTACCCCTAAAACCGCCACTAGAGAGACCCCGTTCAAACTTTCTCATGGGTCCGAAGCAGTCCTTCCCATAGAGTTCGAAGTAAAGAACCCGGGGTGGTCGCCGCAGGTGAAGGGAATGAAGAGTGGCTAGTGGCCAATGACGAGGAACAAAGGCTATCCTTGGACCTGGTGGAGGAACTCCGGGACCAGGCCACCATCAGGCAGGAGGAAATCAAGTGGTGAATGGCCCGATATTTTGACATGCTCATCCGAATAAAGCACTTTCAAAAAGGAGATCTGGTCTTGAAGAAGGTCGACGCGGCCGAAAGAGGGGCCGCGGTAGGTAAGCTCAACCCCAATTGGGAGGGTCCATACATTGTAAGCGAAGTGCTCAAGTTGGGGGGGGGGGGGGGTATCACCTCAAAGATGTGGAAGGGGTACCTCTCGGCCGAGCCCGAAGTGGAGACGATTTGAAGCAATTCTACCCATGAAAGTTTTATTGCAATACTAGTCGAATATTTTACTTCTTCATTTGATAGTTATAACTGTTATGCGAGGGCAAGCAAGGTGACAAGTATTGGCGCTGGAATGCCCTAGATCGATTCAGCTCCCGGGCTCTCACTAGACGGGGGTTTCAGGTTGATCTATGGAGATGCTGGCAAGGTGACAAGTATTGGTGCTGGAATGCCCCAGATCGATTTCGCTCCCGGGCTCTCACTAGATGGGGGGTTTCAGGTTGATCTCTGGAGATGCTGGCAAGGTGACAAGTATAGGTGCTGGAATTCCCCAGATCGATTCCGCTCCCGGGCTCTCACTAGACGGGGGGTTTCAGGTTGATCTCTGGAGAGGCTGGCAAGGTGACAAGTATTGGTGCTGGAATGCCCCAGATCGATTCCGCTCCCGGGCTCTCACTAGACGGGGGGTTTCAGGTTGATCTCTGGAGAGGCTGGCAAGGTGACAAGTATTGGTTTTGGAATGCCCCAAATCGATTCCGCTCCCGGGCTCTCACTAGACGGGGGGTTTCAGGTTGATCTCTGGAGAGGCTGGCAAGGTGACAAGTATTGGTGCTGGAATGCCCCAGATCGATTCCGCTCCCGGGCTCTCACTAGACGGGGGGTTTCAGGTTGATCTCTGGAGAGGCTGGCAAGGTGACAAGTATTGGTGCTGGAATGCCCCAGATCGATTCCGCTCCCGGGCTCTCACTAGACGGGGGGTTTCAGGTTGTTCTCTGGAGAGGCTGGCAAGGTGACAAGTATTGGTGCTGGAATGCCCTAGATCGATTCCGCTCCCGGGCTCTCACTAGACGGGGTGTTTCAGGTTGATCCCTAGAGAGGCTAGCAAGGTGACAAGTATTGGTGCTGGAATGCCCCAGATCGATTCCGCTCCCGGGCTCTCACTAGACGGTGGGTTTCAGGTTGATCCCTGGAGAGGCTGGCAAGGTGACAAGTATTGGTGCTGGAATGCCCCAGATCGATTCCTCTCCCGGGCTCTCACTAGACGGGGGGTTTCAGGTTGATCTCTGGAGAGGCTGGCAAGGTGACAAGTATTGGTGCTGGAATGCCCCAGATCGATTCCGCTCCCGGGCTCTCACTAGACGGGGGGGGGGGGGGGGGGGGGGGGGGGGGGGTTTCAGGTTGATCTCTGGAGAGGCTGGCAAGATAACCACTGTCGATGCTGGAAGGCATCAGGTCCATTTCGCTTCCAGACTCTCACTAGACGGGAGGTATAAGTTGATTACTGGGAAAGTTGGCAAAGAGATGAGTTCTTCATAAGATCAGGATGATATGCCTCAGGTTGGTGAGCCTTCGGCGCTGACCCGGTCCTTCTCGCTCGGCGAGCCTGCTCGCTCGGCGAGAAGAAAGATTTCGCTCGATAGAATGCGGGTGACAAGAATCAACCCTAAGCACTCCGGGGTATCCGGCGCTCGGTAGAAAAGATGCCGGCACGGGGTAGGAGACGAGCTCTCGCCGAGAAGGAAAGTACCCTGCGAAACGTAGAAGAAGGTGCATACCTAAAGGGTGATAATCCTAAGGCAAATGGCGAAAGGCCAGAGTAGCTAAAAATGTCCTATGCCTACCTATTCGATAACGTAAGATGCGAGAACAATCATCGCGAAAATAACCTACGTAAAAATGAACATCGAGGCAAGCGAGAATGAGATATCAGCACAAAAGACAATATAGCAGAAAGGGCGAACACAATACAAGGCCAAAAATATGCATCCATGCATCACAGTTTAATTTACAGAAGGCGGCGATCTCGCCAGCCCAAAACAAAACAGAAAATAAAATCAAAAACTATTAAGCATCATGGATCGCTCGCGGACCCTTCCTCGTCATCGCTGCTCTTCACTGGCGGAAGCGGGATAAAGAGCTCCGGGACGATGTCCTCCAGAATCAAGTCGGCCGCGTCGGTGGCTAGGAGGCCGGCCGCCATCATCGTCTGGAAGATATATCGAGCTGACTCGGTAGACTCCAAGCGGATTTCCTCGTCTCGCGCTCGCCGCTCTTCTTTCAGACGGCGGGGAGAAGGGGGAACGACGACGCATGTGAGGTCGCAGTTTAGGGCTTTCAGCCCGGCCATCTCACTCTCCAATTCCTGAACGCGAGCGTCGGCTCTTCCGGCGGCCTCGACATCCTGCAAGTAAAATAAGTTAGGGACAAAATGGCCGATGGAGAGGAGGGTGGCGAGGTCTAGGTAACTTACCACACTACCCTCTGCGGCGAGCAACTTTTCCGTCAGCTGCGCGTTCTCGGCAAGAAGCCCCTGATAGGCCCTCGCGAGCTCCACGTTCTGAAGCTCCAGTTGTAAGCAGCGCCTCCCCGTCATATGGGCAAGCTCGGTAGAGTGCAACTGAGACCTCGCGCTCTCGAAAGCGAGAGTTCTTGCAGTCTCGTCTTTATAAGACCACGCATCCTCGCGCCCATAGAGGGCAAACTAGAGATCGAAGGCATGGCCGCTGATGGTCTCCTTTTCCACCCAGGAAGGAAGGATGGTGGAGATGTCCACCCGATTAGTTGCCGGCTTCCAGTTTACCAAGAGCTCGCCGGTCTCATCCCGGCGCCTCTGGACGAGACCGAAGTTGTAATGTTTGACGGGGATAGGCGGGACGGAGGTTCTGGAAGCCTCCTGGCAGGGCTCATCATACTCACCTCCCGCGGAAAGGCCGGTGAGGTCGAGCTCATCGAAAGTGGCACCGCGAGGCTCCTTCCCCTTCGAGGAGCCGAGCGAGACCCCGCTCTTCTTACTCTTTTTCTTCGGCGGAGATCTTGGGGGAATGGCATGACCACCAGAATCCCCCGGCCTCTTGCGAGAGGAGGGCTCACCTGGTGTGACGGCGCCTCAGCAAGACTCCGCCCCCATGGTCGCGAGAGCCAGGGTAGCGTCGGTCTTCCGATTGCTCGCGTAGGGGTATGGATGGGAAGATCCCGCTCGCCTAAAAAGGGTTGAAACTTCAATAAATACGAGGTTACTGGGAAAAAAGTTGTAGTGATAGAGCGAGATCCTTACCTTCCCACCAAGCACTGAAAGCAGCTTGTCGAGGTTGCAGCGAAGATGAACAACCTCAAAGTTCTTATCGCAGAAGAACTGATAGAGGAGGGCGTCGTGTCCTCCGAGGGCAGTGGGCCGGTAGGTGGTCTCACCATGCTGGACTGGCGAGATCGGAATATTACCAAAGTTCCCCTTAACGAAGAGGAACTTCTGGGCCCAAAAGTGGGCTTTGTTGACGGTCTCATCAACCTTGGGACCCGAGCCCACAAAGTAGGCGGTCCCATCCTTGTAGGTGCGGAATGAGAACAGCTTCCGAAAGACCGGGAGGCTGAACTCGATGCGCTCCTCGTGAAGGTAGCATGCGAAGGATGTGATCACCACCATGGCGTTAGGGGTAAGCTGGCCCGGAACAACGCCATAGTGCTTGAGCACCTGGCGAGCAGCAAGAAGACCAGGATTAGTTCACATAATGAGTGAGACTCGACCGGCAGAGAATAAGAAGCGAGCGAGAGAGGTTATTACCTGGCGAACCTCCGGCCGCAGAGGAAGACGCAAACCGACCACAAAATGAGCGGTGGGGATGGCCAGCTCATCAACGAGCGATGCGTTGATCACGTCATTCTCGTTGGGATGGCATGCCTCAAATGGGGGGGGGTGACGTAGTCGGCGACCGCGCTGAAGTACTCGTCGTAGGTCAGGTTGCAATGGAAGAAGCTGTGCTCGGCGAAAGCCTTAGCGATCTTTCGCCGACACTCCGACTCATTAGCGTCGCCGCCCATTTCAACAACCTGCGAGAAAGAAAGTAGAGCTAGAGCAGGAAGGAGCGAGAGCTCTGAAGCGGAGGAGGAAGAAGGATAGCAGTAAATGCGGTGGTTGACTCAGTTATGGCCGCCTATTTATAGCCAAAGTAAAAGGGCGGGAAGAAGCCCAAGCGCCGGTGGGCGCGATTAGCAGCAAGAACATCACATCGTGGTCTCGGGTGAGAAAGGTCTGCGGGGTTAGTTCAATCAACATTTTCGCGAGATACATTTAGCGAGAACAGAGGGCCCTCGCGAGCACAACATAACATGAGAATGAAACGGATTTATTAGCAGCGAGCGAGACTCATACAAAACTTGTAATACTTATTGTCATACGAAATAAAGATGACATATAAGCGACAAATATACGAGTCACAAGCCATTGCGAGATCGTCTAGAGTAAACAACACTCATTAACAGGAAATAAGTGTTCGGGACGGCGAAGGAGTTAGAGAGAATCATGGGGTAACCATTTCCACCTGCCCTCACCTCGCGACCCGGACCGTGGTGGTACCCTAGAATTATAGTAATCCTCGGCCGTGCGCCCCTCCCAGTCTATGAGGAAGGCGTAGTCCCTCATCCTCGCTATATGAACCTCCGACGTCGTGACATTCTCATCGTGATAACGTTGTCTCGCGGTCCGAAGCCTCGCGCACTCTTCCATCAAGACAGCATGTTGAGGTCCATCAACATCCGACCATGTTTCCTCAACAACTCCACAGCTCGTTGTTTCATCATCTCAGGATCTCGCGGATCCCCTAAGAAGTCTTCCACTTGGTCAGGAAGGGGGGACATCTCGTCGTCGCCCAACTCGGAATCGGTAGGCGGATTTTCAGGATTCTCTGCGAAATGTTGCAAAAAGATTAGGTAGTGCTCTTGAAGTTCGCGCAGGGCAGGGGGGCCATCAGAATGCTTACCCAGAGGAGGGCGAGAGGTCCCAGGGCGGCCCTGGAAGACATTTCCATAGTGGGGGTAGAGAGATTTATCCAAGCCAGGAGGGTAGGCTTCGCTGTTGGTCGGAGGGACCTTTGGCGTCACGGAGCCATCGGTCTCCTCGCTCGTCAGGAGTCGGAACCCTGGCTTATCTATAGTTTTGACGGGAGGAGGCGGAGGCGGAGGCCTCAATGCCTGGCGAGCCGGGGACTTCCGGGGTGAGACTGCAAGAAGCAGGGAATGATGGTCAGTTGACAAAAGGACTGGTATGCGAGATTAAGAGCGTACCCGCGACATTTTTCCCAGCAAGATTTGTATCCACCGGCGGAATTTTGCGAGACCCACCAGCAGGTTCGCCAGCGTCCTTGTTCGGCAAGGCATCCTGCCAGTAGACATGAATCACAGGCAAACTCATTGACTTAAGCCAGAGGGATAGCTCATACCTTCTCGTGAGGACGGCTATCCGGGGAGGAGTCCAGCAGCACAGAGTCATCCCCGGTTCGACAAGTCGCCTTCACGTTCTTAATTTTCGGCGACTGAGCGGGAGGCCGTCGATTCATCCAGGCGGGGACCCTGGTCGTGGAGGGTAGCCCGCCGACCCTCACCGCCCTCAACCGAGCCTCGGCTTCTTCGGAAAGAGGCATCTCCAGGCAGTTACAGTACCGGGCAAAAGGAGAGAAAATGAAGTGGCGGCGCACGCCTTTGAGGACTCGGGACGATATTTATAGCCCTCAGGGTGGGCCCCATGAAAGATTCCCGACAGATCATCAAGGGGCTGGCGAATACCAGGGGTTGGATGTTTCTTCGCGAGCATAAATATTCTCGCAAAGAGCGGGGATTGTGTACAACCCTGATATTCGTCAGGCAAGGAGACGCGGTTTTAAGAAGGCAACATGATGAAGTAATAAGAGGGGGAGGCCTTAGGGCCGAAGACCTCGCGAAAGGGATCTGAGAGAAATCTCTCTCGGAGGGCTCGCTGAGAGGCGAGCGAGAAGGGTAGGCGAGATAAACACCCGCAGGCAATTTAAAAGAGTTTCCTGAGTTCGACGAAAGGAGTACTACGTTCAACGATGTACAACCCGATGTTCGCCAGGAAGGGGGTTCCAAGTTCGCACGACCAGGAGAGCAAGCCAGGATGGGCGAGCCCAGGTAGGGCCGAGCCCGGGAAGAGGCGAGCCAGCCGGTCGGAGGAGTTCGCTAGGCAGGCCCGGGCCCTTGGGGTGCAAATAGCCATTTCTGGGGTACAATTAGCCATTTTGGCGAGCTCGACCCGCTAAGGAGTGGTTCAGCGGGCGAGCCGTAGAGGCAGGCGAGCCAGCCGGCCGAAGGAGTTCGCCAGGCGACCGAGGGCGAGCCCAGGTAGGGGGGAGCCCGGGAAGAGGCGAGCCAGCCAGCCGAAGGAGTTCGCTAGGTGGCCTTGGCGAACCTTGTGTTCGCTGAATAGGTCGAGGGTCTCGGGTTCGCTGGTAATTGGGGTGGTCTTTTACCAGAAAACCCCTGCTGGTCTGCGGTTAGCCCCTCCGGACAGCGGAGTTTGGCTGTTAGCATACCAATTTGGGGTGCGGATAGTAAGAATGGACAGCGGGAGTTGGCTATTGACAGACCACAAAACCAAAATCTATAAATAGACCTTAAAGGGCACCTTGGAAGGGAACCGGTTCATTATCTTTGAGCTCTCCTCTCCCTAGGTCGCTTTGGTTTGGGCTCTCTAGCTCTCCAAGGTGCCCGAGTCTTAGCTTTGGCTTGGGAGGGGAAGCGCTCAATGATCTTCCGGGTTAGTGGAGGGACCTCCTCGCTGAGACTAAGGTCTTTGTTCTTTGCTCGAATTGTCGGCCTTACCTCTTCCGAGGGACCGGTAAGGGCTAGCTGCCCCTCATTTCGGTGAGGGCCCCGAGCTCCACAAGAGACCGAGAAATCAGTTTCAACATTTTGGTGCGGTGAGCGTGGAGCGTGGCTGGTTCAAGAAAGTTCCAGAGAAGAGTTATGGCGGGGGATGAAGAGCAGGGCGAGGAGTTCGGCGAGACCCCTCAGGAAGCGATGGCTAGGATGTTCGCGGATTTCAGAAAGGAGGTGCTCGACAACTTGGGGTTCACGGTCACGGCTCTGCGAAGTGAGTTTGTGACCCCGACACCTCAGGCGACCACTCTCCCAACAGCAGTCGGCGAGAGGGCACCAGGAGGAAGGGCTGGAAAAGAAGTTGCCGTTGAACCAGGACTTGACAGGGAAGGGCGAGTGTTGTTCTCCAGTCCGGCGAGCCCGGTGTTGACGAGCTCCGTGCCGGCGAGTTCGGTGCCGACAAGCTCTGCCCCGGCGAGTGCGACACAGGCGAACGCGCGCCAGGAGAATGCGGCGATGGTCGGGGTGGTCCAGGTGAGCGTCACCCTCGCGAGTGCGATCCCAAGCTTGGCGAGCGAGCTAGGTCTGCGAGCCGAGCGAGAAAAGATGGCAGGAGGGGGAAGTCCCTTCTGCAAGTTGGTGTTGTCGGCACCCGTTCCAGCGGGATTCGGAGAATGGGATAGAGTGTACTACAATGGCAGAGACGACCCAGTTCAGCATCTGCAGTCTTTCGAGGACTCGGTCTCCATCAGGCCGATGTCCGATGCCTTCAAGTGTCGGCTCTTCGCCGTCACTCTCAAGGAGAAGGCCAGGGACTGCTTTCATTCACTTCTGGCAGGCTCTATCTACGCGTTCGAGGACCTGCGCCGAAGTTTTTTGCTGAGATTTTCAACTTCAAAAAAGAGGAAGAAGGACGCTGATTCCCACTTCGCGGTGAAGCAGGAGTCCAGGGAGACGTTGGCTCAGTATGCGGATCGGTTCCAGGAGGAAGTGCAGCTCACTCAGGAGGTGCCTGGGTTTGCACTTCAACTCGCCTTCGCGGTCGGGTTGAAGGAAAGTTTCTTCAAGATGGCGTTGAAGAGGAAGGCCCCCGTCTCCTATGAGGAGCTGATGGAGAGGGTGGCAGAGGAAGTGGCAAGAGAAGAAGCCAACCCAGAGCTCACCAAGAGGCTAGCAAAGCTCAGTGAGCCGGAGATGAGGCAGCAGGAGGTCAGAAGAAGGGAAGAGCCCCGGGCCCTGGAGGGGGATGGAGGCCGCAAGGTGGAGGAATGCAGGGGCAGGGAAGGGGTTACGGCCCAGGAAGGGGTAACCGTTTCGAAGGTCAATGGAGACCCCCCAGTTGGGGTGGAGGCAGGGCCCGATGCAGTTACCTCCCCCACCTCAACAGGCCATGGCAATTGGCCGGGGGAGAGGAAGAGGAAGGAGAGGAGAGGCGGAGGCGGCAGCCGTTAGGAGGAGAAGGAATAGAGTGACGGAGGCCGAGGCAGGGGAGGTGGCGTTGCCATATTATATCTTCCATGATGTGGAAGGCCACTCCACAGACTCCTGCCCAGAGTTTCTGGAAGTGAAGAGGGGCAGAGCGCCCCCACCACAGCAGCTGCAGCCGGTAAGGATTGTGGAGGTCGAACCTCGAGAGGAGGAAGAGGAAAGGTGTGAGGATAGAGCAGACTTGGGGAATAGAGGAGGGATCGGAGTGATCCATGGGGGGTAGGGGTGGAGGCAACCCGCAAGGCTAGTCTCCATACCATCTATCGCCGGAGCGTAGCGTCAACATCCACTGCTCCACCCCCGGCCGAAAAAATTATTTTCACCCAGAAGGACATGCCGAGCTACGAGGACCCGTTCTGTGACGCGCTGGTCATCCAGACGGCGATCGAGAACTTCACCGTCTCCCGAATCCTAGTGGACAACAGGAGTTCGGTCAATGTCATCTTCAAGAAGGCGTTCGACAAGATGGAGGTGGAACCCAGAAGGGTGTTGGCCTCAGATGGCCCTCTGTTCGGATTTTCGGGGGAGAGGAAGGAAGTAGAAGGAGGAGTAGGGCTTCATGTGACCCTGGGTGGACAGTCCCGGAACTGTCGTTTTGTCATAGTGGACGCCCCGAGCAGTTACAGCGCCATCTTCGGACGACCACTCATCAGCGCGTTCCGCTGTGTCCCTTCCACTTTTCATCAATGCCTCAAGTTCAACGACGGAGGGGTCCAGGTGAGGATCAGGGGGGATCCCAAGGTGGCAAGACAGTGCTACGTAATGGCTGTCAACACCATCTCCTGGATGGGAGAAGCTGAGGAGTGGGATAAGATGATGGGGGAGGCCGAAGCCGGAGGTTCGGGGGTAGCCGAGAAGAAGAGGGAGGGAGATGAAGTTCATGCCCAGGAAGGGGTAGCTGAGGTACCCCGGGCGGAAGGAAAGGAAGAAGAAGAGAAGGCCCAGGAGGGAAGGGCGGAAGAGCTGATGGCGGTAGAAAAGGAAGTTGAGGAGGAGACCCGGGCTCCCACTTGTCCCGAAGAGGAAAGGGCTTGGGGAGAGCAGTCCCGGTTGGAGACGGTGGACGAGGTTGTGGAGCTCGAGGTCACCACCCGGCTGGGGGTGGTGGAAAAAGTCCGGGTCAGCGGAGAGCTCAGCCCAGGAGATCAAGCGGAGATTCTGGCTTGCGTACAAAAGAATGTGGACGTCTTCGCTTGGAATGCCGCAGAAATGCCCGGGATCGACGCGGATGTGGCGTGCCATCGCCTCAACCTCGACCCCGGTGCCCACCCCATCCGTCAGAAGAGGAGGGCCGTCGCGGACAAGCTAGAAGGACCCATCCGCGAAGAGGTGGGCAAACTCCTGCAGGCCGGGTTTGTATCAGAGATCCAGTATCCAGGCTGGGTCTCCAACGTCGTTATGGTAAAGAAGGGAGGAGGTAAGTGGCGTATGTGTATCGACTTTTCGCTTCTTAATAAATCATGCCCGAAGGATTGCTACCCCCTGCCCAGGATCGACGCGCTGGTTGACTCAGCCGTTGGTTTTTCTGTAATGTCTTTCTTAGATGCTTTTTCAGGTTACCATCAAATCCGCATGCATCCCCCGGACATCAAGGATGTTTCCTTCATCACGGGGGATGGATGTTATTGCTACAAGATGATGCCCTTCGGGCTCAAGAACGCAGGGGCTACGTACCAAAGGATGATGGATAGAGTCTTCCGCGAGCAGAAAGGAAGAAATTTAGAAGTCTATGTCGACGACCTCATGGTTAAGAGCCGAGACCTCGAGACTCACCTCCGAGACCTCGAAGAGACATTTGGGACCCTGCGGCGGTACAAGATGAAGCTCAATCCCTTGAAGTGTGTCTTCGGGGCGAGCCGAGGGAAGTTCCTGGGCCATTTGCTCACCCCCACAGGAGTGGAGCCCAACCCGGACAAAGTTAAAGCGGTGATGGAGTTGGAGTCGCCGAGAAATCTGAAGGAGGTTCAGAGCCTTACCGGGAAATTGGCTGGGCTCAGCAGATTCCTCTCCAAGGCGGGGGAAAAGTGTGCACCTTTTTTCAAAGTGCTGCGGGGAAACAAGAAGTTTGAATGGACCCCGGAGTGCGAGAAGGCCTTCCAGGCTCTGAAAGAACAGCTCACCCAAACCCCTCTGCTCCAGGGACCGAGGCCAGGAGAAGACCTCTCCCTGTACCTGGGGGTAGGGTCCGAAGCGGTAAGCTCCGTGCTAATCCGGGAGGAAGGGAAGAAACAGTTCCCTATCTACTACGTCAGTCGAGTGCTGAAGAAGGCAGAGCTCCGGTACCCGATTTTGGAAAAGTTGGCCTTCGCATTAGTGGTGTCAGCCCGGAGGCTCCGGCCTTACTTTCAAGCCCATTCAATTAAAGTAGTGATGGACCACCCGCTCCGCAAAATCATGGAAGGGGTGGAGCACTCAGGAAGGTTGGCAAAGTGGTCCTTAGAGTTAAGCGAATTCAATATCGCGTTCGTACCCAGGACATCCATCAGGGCTCAAGCGGTGGCAGACTTCATGGCCGACTTGCGGCCGAAGTGGGAGAGCACGAGCCACTTCCCCCAGAAGCATGGAAGATGTTGGTGGATGGAGCGTCGGGAAAATACTCCTATGGTGGGGGAATAGTCCTGGTGAGTCCTCAGGGGACTCGAATTGAGCAAGCCTTAAACATCCATTTCCCAATCACCAACAACCAGGCTGAGTACGAAGCAGTGATAGCGGCCCTTCGGCTGGCCCGAGAACTGGGTGTGCAGGACGTGGAGGTCTCCACGGACTCCATGGTGGTAGTATGCCAGATCAAAGGAGAGTTTGAAGCAAAGGACCCAACCCTCCTACTATACCTGGAAAAGGTTAAGGCGGTCATCGGGCAGTTCCGCACCTTCTCAATCAAGTACGTGCCGAGGGAGGAGAGCACCCAGGCGGACCTCCTAGCCAAGTTCGGTCCCCGAGCGGGGGGGACGACTTCGGAACTCTTCCGGCCCTCCATCGAGGAAGGAGAATTGATGGAAGTGGATCAACAAGCCTCATGAATGGATCCGTTCATCACCTTCCTATCCTCCGGGAAGTTCCCTGGAGAGGATGTGGACAAGAGACGCTTCAGGTATAAGTCCGCCTATTACTCTTTGCATGCAGGGGGGCTATATAGAAAGACCCTCTCGGGACTCCTGGCCCGTTGTGTCTCCGAAGAGGAGGTCCCGAGAGTGCTGGAAGAAATCCACTACGGGGAGTGCGGCAGTCACTCCGGGAGTCGGACCCTGGAAGGGAGGGTGTTGAGGCAAGGCTACTTCTGGCCCACTCTCAGCAAGGATGCGGCAGAGTTCACAAGAAAGTGTCCGAAGTGCCAGCTCTACGCTCCGCTCCAACTCCTCCTCGCTCAAAGGCTCCGGACCATCACGGCCCCCTGGCCCTTCGCCATATGGGGGTTGGACCTGGTCGGCCCCTTTCCCCAAGCCAGCGGCCAGAGGAAGTTCTTGCTGGTCATGATCGACTACTTCTCCAAGTGGGTAGAGGTGAAAGCACTTGCTAAGGTAACCTCTCAGGTCGTAAGGAATTTTGTGTGGGGAGAAATAATTTGCAGGCATGGACTCCCTCTAGCTATAGTGACGGACAATGGGCCGCAGTTTGCGAGTGAAGAGTTTGTCGGCTTTTGCACTTAGCTCGGCATTGATCTCAGGTTCGCATCGGTCCATCACCCGAGGAGCAATGGGCAGGTGGAGGCGGCGAATAAAATAATCGTCAACCTACTAAAAAAGAAAGTGGAGAACCTTCGAGGAAACTGGGTGGAACAGCTACCCTCCGTCCTCTGGGCAATGAGGACTACTCCGAATACCGCCACCGGGGAGACTCCATTCAAGCTCTCTCACGGGTCCGAGGCCGTCCTCCCCATAGAGTTTGAGGTGAAGACCCCCCGGGTGATCGCTGCAAGCGAGGGGGATGAAGGGTAGCTAGAGGGCAACAACGCAGAGCAGAGGCTGTCTTTGGACCTAGTGGAAGAACTCCGGGACTTGGCCACCATCAGACAGGAAGAGGTCAAACGGCGGATGGCTCGATATTTCGACAAACATATCCGGATCAAGCACTTTCAGAAAGGGGACCTAGTCCTGAAGAAGGTCGATGCGGCCGGCAGAGGGGCCACAGTGGGTAAGCTTAACCCCAACTGGGAAGGCCCATATATTGTAAGCGAGGTGCTCAAGTCGGGAGGGTATCACCTCCAGGATGTGGAAGGGGTACCTCTCGACCGAGCCCGGAGTGGGGATGACTTGAAACTATTCTGCCCTTGAACGCTTTGTCATGTTATTTAATAAATGGCTTACTCTTCTTTTTTCGTATATAATGCTTATAACTACTGCTGTACTGGGGCCGCAGCAGGTTGGACATATTGGTGCTGGAATGCCCCAGATCGATTCCACTCCCGGGCTCTCACCTAGACGGGGGGTTCTGGTTGATCTCTGGAGAGGCTGGCAAGGTTGGACATATCGGTGCTGGAATGCCCCAGATCGATTCCGCTCCCGGGCTCTCACCTAGACGGGGGGTTCTGGTTGATCTCTGGAGAGGCTGGCAAGGTTGGACATATTGGTGCTGGAATGCCCCAGATCGATTCCGCTCCCGGGCTCTCACCTAGACGGGGGGTTCTGGTTGATCTCTGGAGAGGCTGGCAAGGTTGGACATATTGGTGCTGGAATGCCCCAGATCGATTCCGCTCCCGGGCTCTCACCTAGACGGGGGGTTCTGGTTGATCTCTGGAGAGGCTGGCAAGGTTGGACATATTGGTGCTGGAATGCCCCAGATCGATTCCGCTCTCGGGCTCTCACCTAGACGGGGGGTTCTGGTTGATCTCTGGAGAGGCTGGCAAGGTTGGACATATAGGTTTTGGAATGCCCCAGATCGATTCCGCTCCCGGGCTCTCACCTAGACGGGGGGTTCTGGTTGATCTCTGGAGAGGCTGGCAAGGTTGGACATATTGGTGCTGGAATGCCCCAGATCAATTCCGCTCCCGGGCTCTCACCTAGACGGGGGGTTCTGGTTGATCTCTGGAGAGGCTGGCAAGGTTGGACATATTGGTGCTGGAATGCCCCGGATCGATTCCGCTCCCGGGCTCTCACCTAGACGGGGGGTTCTGGTTGATCTCTGGAGAGGCTGGCAAGGTTGAAGATATTGGTGCTAGAATGCCCCAGATCGATTCCGCTCCCAGGCTCTCACCTAGACGAGGGGTTCTGGTTGATCTATGGAGAGGCTGGCAAGGTTGGATATATTGGTGATGGAGTGCCCCAGATCGATTCCGTTCCCGGGCTCTCATCTAGACGGGGGGTCCAGGTTGGTCTCTGGAAAGGCTAGTAATAAGGGTCAAGGGCTAAGATAACAAAGTGGTAGAGCCAGAAGGGTTTGGTTCGCAAAATTGAAAGGATTGAGGCAGGTAAGGCCTGAGGTAACGGGTCGAGACACTAGAGTCAGGGGGTTTTGGTTCGCAGGATGCCAATGCCTCAGCTCGCCAAGGTCGAGTTCGCCGGGCAATACCCGCGGGCGATGACTGCCCGGGCTCGCGAGACCCATAAGAAGAGAACCCCGGCAAGGCGAGCCCAGACACACGCATTCGCGAGCCCTCCGGAAGCACTGCCGCTTAACTAGTCATGAGCAGAAGAAAGAGATCAAACGTGAGAGAGAGAACAAAGAGACGCGAGCATGCACATAAACACCAACGAAAAATTATAACTAGCATTACTCAAGATTTTTCTATGTTCGGCGGCGATCTCGCCAGCCCAAAAAGAATAATGTACATTCGAGAGGAGGAGAAGCTAAAGGGGTTCATTCTGGGGGGCCCTCGCCGTTCTTGCGGGCCCCCAACCACGGCGCCAAGTCGAAGAGGTCCGGGCAGACGTCTTCGGCTGTAAACTCCATCGCGTCTTCCGCGAGTAGACTCGCATTCTTAAGGGTCGTGAAGACGAGATTGGCGACCTCCTGCGCATCTCGCCGCCTCTGTTCCTCGCCTTCGGCAGCCCTCTGTTGAGAACCGGCTCGCCCAGGAGAAGGAGGTAGCACGCTGCGGACCAACTCGTCCACCCGGGTCTTCAGCATAGTATTCTCCAACTCCAGCTCACCGTTGCGAGCGAGAAGCTTGGTTGCTACGTCGGCATCCTGAGCATCAAATGAGTTAAGAGAAGGCTAGAGGTCGCAAACGGCAAAGAAAAGAGACCCAAGGGTCACTTACCATCTTGCCCTGCATCCCGGCGAGAAGGCTTTCCGTCACCTCCTCCCTCTCCTTAAGGCCCTTGATCTCTTCGCGAGCTCTCTTAAGCTCCTCCCTGTACGCGCAGATATCCCTATCCGCCTGCAGATAGCGGCGCCCCGCCATATGCGTGAGTTCCGTCGAGCGGAACTGGGCTCGCATTTCTTCATAGACCAGTTGCCGTGGCCCCATATCTTTATAAGCAACGGCGTCCTCGCGGCCATATAAGCCGAAGGAGATAGAGAACGCCTCCTCCCCGGTCTTACCGAGCTCCACCCAGGAGGGGTGAAGGGTGGAGCAGGAAATCCGGTTGGCATTGGGGTCCCAAGCGAGCAGGGGTTCGCCGAGGATGTCAGAAACTTTCTCGCCCAGACCGAAGTTCCTGTGGCCTTTGGGTTGGGGGGTCACGGAAGAACTCCCAGCACCCTGGTCCGCCGGGGGGTCAGGCTTTTCCGCAGGGGAAGGGGGCGAGCCGTCGGTCTCGCTTAGATAGACGACCGCGCTCCTATCCTTGGCAGCGAGGGTTTTTCCCTTCAACTTCTTGGAGGAGGACCGCGAACCCGGCTGACTCGCAGAAGGGGGCCGCTTCTTGCCGGACCCGACGGCGGGAAGATCGCGGCAAGCCTCTGCCGCCGCGGTCGCGAGAGTGTCCGCCGTGAGAGTGATGCCTTGTGCGTGCGGAGGATTAACAGGGATCTCGCGCTCGCCTGTAAAGTAAGAGCGTTATACAACGAAGAAAGGAAAGGAGAGTGGGGCGAGAGCGAGCCCTACCTTCCCCTTGAGGAACGGCGAGTAGCGAGTCGACATTGCGCCGCAGATAGGCAACTTCAAAGTTCTTGCCGGAGAGGTATTGGAGAAGTTTGGCGTCGGCACCACTCAGCGAGCTCGGAGGGCGGTAAGTGGCGTCATCCCGCTGGAGGGGGGGCGAAGTGGAGATTGCCGAAAGGTCCCTTCACCAGGAGAAACTTCTGGGTCCAATAGTGACTCTTGTTCACTGTCTCGCAGACGGTGATGTGCTGACTCGCGAAATAGGTGGTCCCGTCTCGGAAGGCGCGGAAGGAAAATACCTTGCGGAAAACGAGGAGGCTGAACTCGATCCTCTCCTCCCGCAGGTAACTGGCGAACGCGACAATATCCGCGATCGCATTTGTGGTCAACTGGCTCGGTAACACCCCATAATACCGCAACACCTACAAAGAACAATGAGAAAGTTGCGATAGCGGGCACGAAGCAGCGAGAAGGCTAGGCGAAGTACCTGACAAATTTCAGGCCACAAAGGGAGTCGCAACCCATTCTCGAAGTGTGCGATGGGGATCGCGAGCTCGTCAGCCTCGGTCTCGTTCAATGTAGATCTCTCGCTCGGACAGCGAGCCGAATAACCCTCCGGGAGATAGCGGTCCACAGCATGTTTATAATCCTCGGCCGTGATGTTCGCGCAGTAGAACTTGTGGGCTTGAAACGCTGAGGCGCATTTTGACCGCCCCTCGCTCTCGCCATCCGCTCCCATTAGCTGATTCGTTCGCATCGAGTCAGGAAGAGGAAACTTACAAGCAGCGAACGCGAGAACGATCTTGCGAGAACAGAGATGAGCGTAGGCATGAGAGGACTTGAGAAATAAATGGGACGGGTAGAAAAGTGAATCCGAACTATTTATAGGAAATTCGGGTGGGCACGGGAATCGAAGTGTCGGGAGTGCGGATAGCTAAAATAAAGTAGATTTCTGCTCAAAGGGACTGCAGTCTTGCGAGCCAGGGCTCGCCGCCGCGCGGTAATTGAGTCCCGCCCAAAGCCGGCCAGCGAAGAAAAGGGGTCCGGGCATAGCGTTGCATAGAAGCTCGCAAGCGCTCCGCGAGGGCGATCATATCAAACACAGCGAACGAACTGAATAAACCACATGCACACCACAGAAATAAGGAAAAAATAATAATAAAAGGCGAGTCACGACGGACTCGCGAGTATTACCACACCAGATATTGTTCAACAGACGTCATGAAAGAAATAAAAGCAAAAGGATAGTAGAATTAAACCCGCGGCAGCCTCAGGGGTAAGGAAGCCATTTCCAGCGACCCCGACCCCGCTTCCCCGCACGCGGCGGCAATCTCGGATAATGGTATTCGCGAAGCGCTTTAAACTCGCGCAGGATTAGGTGTGCTTGATCCTCGCCCCGCGAGATGTGCACGTCGGGCGAGGTAACATCTGCGCGAGTCACCGGCTCCGCCTCGGCGATCAAGCACACATTCGCGTCTTCCATCACGACGAATCTCTCGTCAAAGGCAGCCCGGTCCGCGTCATACCGCTCCTCCAATTCGCGTAACATCATGCCATGCTTCTGAAGCACCTCGGAAACCCGACTCTTCATCCGCACGGGGTCGCCCGGGTCACCCAAGAAGTCTTCAATCTGGCTAGGCGAAGGCGGTGGTGACATCTCCATCCTCCCGTGCTCTGACTCAGGGGTGGCTCCTGAGATTTCAGCGAAGGAAGAGTTAGTAGGATCAGGGGACGAGCAAGAGGTGGGAGCTCGCGAAAACATGCTAACCTGGCGAGAAGGGGGACTCGTGATGGGGCTTACGCAAAGACTCCGGCCGACCCTGGAAGTTTTCGCGGAACCCCGGGACGTGGGGTTTCCCCAGACCAGGAGGGTACACCACTCTCTCCGCGACTTGGGCGTCGTCGAGAAGCGAGCCGCCTGGACTTCGCCTGCCCATCAGACCGAAGCCAGGGGTCGCCACGTTAACCTTAGGCGGGATCGGCGAGTGCACCGGTGTGGAGACTTTCTCCTTGGGGCTCGGCGGTGGGGTATCTGCATATGCCACAAACGTGTAGATATCACACAGACTTAAGCGGAGATAAGGGAGGATACGTATGACTTACAAGGTTGCGAGGTCGGCGCCTGCTGAGTCGAAGTCCCGGTCCCAGCATCTAGCGATAACAACCTTGCGGGGGACGGAGGGTGAGAAGAGGTCAGCGTGAGGCCCGCCATACGTTCCTCGGGTGGAGGGTTCTGCGAGAGGAAAATGAGTAAATGGGTAGTCGATGTAAAAAGTCTAGACGAAGAATACCTGTTGTGCGAGCCCGGTATCCGGCGGCGGGGGCGAGGCAGGAGGCGACGACACGTCCTCCCCCTGCGACCTCCAAACCGTCTTGGCCTTCTTAGACTGTGGGGAAGGGGATGTGACCGAGTTGAACATCCAGGCGTTGCGCTCGGCGACCTGGGCCTTCGCCATCTCTCTTGAAGCCTTCAGTCGATCTCGCGCGCTCAGCTTGGAGGACATTCTGAGAAGTTGTTTTCTGCGAGGAAGATGGGGAAGAAAAAGCTTGATCACTAGCCACGGCGGATGGTATTTATAGCTTTGGGCGTGGGACCCACCAGAAGATTCCCGCCACATCAGCCAAATCGGCGAACACCAGGGGTTGGATGTTTCTTCGCGAGCTCAAGACAACCTTGCGAAGAGCGGGGATTGTGTACAACCCCGATGTTCGCCAGGAAGGGGGTTCCAAGTTCGCACGACCAGGAGAGCAAGCCAGGATGGGCGAGCCCAGGTAGGGCCGAGCCCGGGAAGAGGCGAGCCAGCCGGTCGGAGGAGTTCGCTAGGCAGGCCCGGGCCCTTGGGGTGCAAATAGCCATTTCTGGGGTACAATTAGCCATTTTGGCGAGCTCGACCCGCTAAGGAGTGGTTCAGCGGGCGAGCCGTAGAGGCAGGCGAGCCAGCCGGCCGAAGGAGTTCGCCAGGCGACCGAGGGCGAGCCCAGGTAGGGGGGAGCCCGGGAAGAGGCGAGCCAGCCAGCCGAAGGAGTTTGCTAGGTGGCCTTGGCGAACCTCGTGTTCGCTGAACAGGTCGAGGGTCTCGGGTTCGCTGGTAACTGGGGTGGTCTTTTACCAGAAAACCCCTGCTGGTCTGCGGTTAGCCCCTCCGGACAGCGGAGTTTGGCTGTTAGCAGACCAATTTGCGGTGCGGATAGTAAGAATGGACAGCGGGAGTTGGCTATTGACAGACCACAAAACCAAAATCTATAAATAGACCTTAAAGGGCACCTTGGAAGGGAACCGGTTCATTATCTTTGAGCTCTCCTCTCCCTAGGTCGCTTTGGTTTGGGCTCTCTAGCTCTCCAAGGTGCCCGAGTCTTAGCTTTGGCTTGGGAGGGGAAGCGCTCAATGATCTTCCGGGTTAGTGGAGGGACCTCCTCGCTGAGACTAGGGTCTTTGTTCTTTGCTCGAATTGTCGGC
This sequence comes from Dactylorhiza incarnata, assembly GCA_033032865.1. Taxonomy (NCBI): domain Eukaryota; kingdom Viridiplantae; phylum Streptophyta; class Magnoliopsida; order Asparagales; family Orchidaceae; genus Dactylorhiza; species Dactylorhiza incarnata. Next base: position 15,140,962 of record JAWHQI010000015.1, read on the forward strand.
CTTACCTCTTCCGAGGGACCGGTAAGGGCTAGCTGCCCCTCATTTCGGTGAGGGCCCCGAGCTCTACAAGAGACCGAGAAATCAGTTTCAACAGACGAACTCTCCCGAGTTCGTCGAGCCCACCTGTGGTCGTCGAGCTCACCCCTGCTCGGCGAAATCATCAGAAGTCGACAGTGTTCTACGCTTAAAGCCAAAGAGACGTTCTCGCAAGAGGAGTCGCGAGATCCAGACCTCGGCATATATCTCGCAAGAGGGCCAAGCAAGGGAGGGCAAGTCAATACCTCGCAGGCCACTGGCGGAATAGACCCTTTGCTCAGTGAAGAAGTGTTCGGCGAAGCGTGTTCAGTGCGCGGCAAAGTTAGCAGGCGATCACGCAGGAAGGCTCGCAAGCTTAGAGCATCAGCTTCCAGCGAGCTCAATTCTGCGCTCGACAAATGTCGAACGGAGCTCAGCATTCGTCGGACGGCGCCCGACGAACAAAATGTACTCTACAACAGCGCTCGACAAATTACACTAGGGAAGCAGCGGTCGACGAACCTCCCGTCTTAGCGGACAGCGAACAACGTAACGTTCGGCATCCGTCGACCTCGTCTGTGATCGGCGAAGTGCCCTGCGTTCGACGAAAGGTGTGTTGGGTTCAACGGTCAGGAGTCAGTCTCACAAGAAGATTCGCGATACCGGACCTCGGCAGATATCGCCAGGATGAGCCAGTAAGGTTCTCGCAATTCCATGCCCATAGGTTGATAGGGCCAAATTACCACTTTACCCTCAGTGGTCTGCCTTTAGCCTCTCCGAACAGCGGAGTTTGGTTGTTAGCAGGCCCGTTTGTGGTGCAGATAGTAAAATCAGAAGGCAGGATCCTGCTATTTGCAGGACAGATCAGAAAACCTATAAATAAGACCTAAAGGGCACCTTTGGAGTGGACTTCACTTCAGCTTCTCTCTCCTTAGGCTCTCCTTGGTTAGCATTTCCAAAGCTCTCCAAGGTGCCCGAGTCTCAGCCTTGGCTTGAGAGGGGAAGCGCTCAACGATCTTCCGGGTTAGCGGAGGGACCACCTCGCTGTGACTAAGGTCTTATTCTTTTTTCTAGTCTTCAGTCCATCTTTTCCGAGGGATCAGTAAGGGCTAGCCGCCCCTCATTCCGGTGAGGGCCCCGAGCTCCACAAGAGGCCGAGAAATCGGTTTCAACAGTTTCAATGAATTATAAAACACAGGTATATGCAATGTAATTCTTCATTGTGTAAACCAAAGTGTTGATTCATATGGAATCTCTCTATTGGGGTGTACTTTATATTCAAACACAAAGGAAGAGCCAAGAGAAGTTGCTGCTGTTGTTTTGATCTGGGAGAAAGAAATTTTTTCATAAGAATTTTTTTAAGAAAAATTTTCCTAAAGAAATTTTCGTCGAACGCAGTTCGACGATCGGAGCTCGTCTTTCTCCGTTCGACGAAGTGAAGATACTTTGTCTTTCGCTGTTTTGCTTATATTTCGTCGGCCGCTATTAGCTGTTAGCTGAAGACATTTCGTCGAACGCCGTTCGACGAAATTACTATTTCTTAGTTCACTGGTTTGCTGTTAGCTGAAGGCAGTTCGTCGAACGCAGTTTATTAGCATTTCGTCGAACGCAGTTTATCAGCATTTCGTCGAGCGCTGTTTGGTTATATTTCGTCGACCGCTGTTTGGTTATATTTCGTCGACCGCTGTTTATAAATATATTTCGTCGACCGCTGTTTATATATATACTTCGTCGATCGCGATCGTCGATCTCCGTTCGACGAAAGGAAGGAAGTTCGTCGATCGCAGTTCCGTTCGACGAAATTTTGACAGATTCTGAATTTTCGCTGGCGCTGTTTCGAAATTTAAATCGCTAGGCTTTCTTAATGTCTGCTTTCCATTTAAGCTTCTACCGCGTACAACATTCATGGAAAATTACCCTTGATTCTTGCAGACAGCCGTTGGAGAATATATTATTCCTTAATTCTTGATTATAGCCGTTAGAGAATATATCATTCTTTAAAAAGCTTGCATACAGCCGTAGAGAAAAGTTTGATATATATTCTCTTCTGATATTTTGTCCATAGGGGTTCGTGAAAATTATTATCCCCTTTCAGCAGACTGTCGGCCATTATTTTCTTACGCAAGCTGTTCCTCTCCGACAAGAAGAAGTTTTGCTGTTCTTCTTTGCTAAGGGCAGTCGACAAGATCAAAGCATATAACAGATATAATCTCCTATTGATCCAGCCGACTACAAGTTTCAGATTAAGCTTTTTCGACTTCAAGTCTTCTTCTTCCTCCATTCTAAAAGGACTGAAATTATTTCTTCTGGAAAAAGAAACTTACTTTTATTTGATCAGAAAGTAGAACATCTTCAAGAAATTTATTTCTTGTTGATCTGAAAGGAGAACTTCATCAAGAGATTTATTTCTCTTCGATCTGAAAGAAGAAAACTTCATCTGAAGTTTTAGAATATTTTGTAAAACACCCTTTCATATTTTTGTAGGAGATTTGTCTCCGAGTTGTAGGAGGTTTGTCTCCGAGTTGTAGGAAGCTCTTCTTCCGAGTTTGTAGGAGCCTTGTCTCTGAGTTGTAGGAGTTTTACTCCGAGTTTTTGTAGGAGTGGTTTGCTCCGAGTTGTAGGAGTGGTTTGCTCCGAGTTGTAGGAGTTTTACTCCGAGTTTTTGTAGGAGATTTTGTTCTCCGAGTTGTAGGAGATTTTGTTCTCCGAGATTGTAGGAGTTTGACTCCGAGTTGTAGGATTGTTGATAATCCAATATTGTGAAGTAGCCTAGTCTAGCCGGTCGTGTTAGATAGGTGAGGTGCAAAGTGGACAACCCAAGAACGGGGAACCACTATAAATCCTTGTGTGTACTGTGCTCTTTGGTTTCTGTGTGCTTTACTTCTTATATTTTTAATTCCGCAAAAAGCTATAGAAACCACCTATTCACCCCCCTCTAGGTGATTTAGGTCGCAACTAGATACTTTCAGTCTTGCATGGAGAGCTATCTTCTTGGCGAGGACTTATGGGAGGTTGTTGGAGGAGAAGCTAGACAAGCTGTGGTTCCTGCTGATGGGAATGCTGAGCTCGTAGAGGCTTGGAGAAGAACGAATGCTAAGGCAGAGTTCACTCTTAAGTGGGCTATCATTCCAGAGTTATTTGATCACATCATTGGATGCGGATCAACTGCTGAGATTTGGACAGCCTTGGATGGCTTGTTCAATAAGAAGAATGTAGCGAGGCTACAGTATTTGGAAAATGAGTTGGCAAAAGCAACTCAAGGAGATTTGTACATTTCTACGTTCTTCTTGAAGATGAAGAACCTCTGCGCTGAGATATCGGCTTTGGACCCGGATGAGCCTATCTCAGAAGCTAAGCTGAAGAGGCACATAATTTACGGCTTGCGGAGGGAGTATGTTGCCTTTGTTACTTCTGTTCAAGGCTGGGCCAATCAGCCTTCGTTGCTGGAGCTGGAAAACTTACTTGCTTCGCAGGAAAGTTTGGCAAAGTAAATGGCTGGAATGTCAGTTTCTGGGGGAGAAGGCGAGGTTCTGTTCTCTGGCAAGAAGAAGAAATGGGACAAGAAAAAGAAGAAGTCGTCTGGATATGATGGTCCATCTACTTCGTATCAACAGGAGAGGAGCTATGCTCCTAAGCGTGATGGGAAGAAGCAAGAAGGACCTAAATGCTTCAGGTGCAATAAGTTGGTCATTTCAAAAGGGACTGCAAGGTCAATCTTTAGCCGGGGCATGATGTATGAAGGAGAAGGCTGGTTCCAATTCAGAAGGTAGTTGGGGTAGTGGAGGAGCATTCATGATGGGCACGTGTGTTCGGGCCATGACTTCCATCAACTATCAAGATGATTAGATTGTGGACTCTGGGTGTGGTCATGACCTCACTGGGGATGAGTCGAAGTTCTCCTCGTTGCAGACATATACAAGTAATGACGCTATCATTATGGATGACAATACTATTCATGCAATTGAGAAGGAGGGTGTGGTTTCATTGACCAATGCGGTGGACGCTGGCTATCACGTTCTGTTTGGTCCAACAGAAGTGAAATTTCTCTGAAACATTTCAGCTGTGAAAGCTGAAGTCACTCATATTGGAAGACAGGTGAAGGACTTGTTTGTTCTTTCAACAAGTTCCTATGTTGATAAGATGAGGGATAATGACAGCGCTGCTATCTGACATGAAAGGCTTGGGCATGTTGGTATGGATAAGCTGAAAGCTATGGCGGGTAGAGGCCTGGTGAAAGGTCTGCCTAGCTTGTCATCTTTTGGGGATGGTCATTTTTGTGCAGGTTGCAAGTTTAGTAAAGCTCAATGCTTTCCATTTGACAAATCACAAGGCAGATATAAAAGACCATTGAAGTGCATCCATGGTGATCTGTTTGGACCTACCAACACTGCCAGTCTTGGAGGTAGTAAGTATATGCTGATCTTGGTTGAAGACTTCACCAGATATACCTGGGTATATTTTCTGAAGGAGAAGTCAGAGACGTTTGAGAGGTTTGTGGAGTTCAAGGAGCTGGTGGAAGGTCGGCTAAACCTGTGGGTGAAGAAGTTCAAAACAGACAATGGAGGGGAGTTCACCTCCAAGGAGTTCTTTAGCTTCTGCAGGAAACATGGCTTCCAAAGGGAGCTTTCTCGTGCTCACACTCCACAACAGAACGAAGTTGCAGAGCGGAAGATCCGTCACCTGACGGAGACTTGCAAATGTTGGCTTCATGCCAAGAGTATCCCAAAGTCCTTCTAGGCAGAGGAAATGTCTTGTGCAGCCTATGTTATCAACCGGATGCCTCTCAGCCCCATCAATATGAAGACCCCTCATGAGTTGATGTTTAAGGAGAAGCCAAGCGTGGAACACTTTCGAGTGTTTGGTTCTACCTGCTATGTGCATGTTCCGGAAGCACTTCGAACGAAGCTAGATGCTAAGGCAAGGAAGCTAGTCTTCGTTGGTTATGATGACCGGAAGAAAAGGTGGAGATGCATGGATCCCGAGACATGGAGGTATGTGGTCTCTATGGATGTGGTATTCGACGAGTTGACGTCATACCATGGTTACTCTTCTGTTAAGTTACAAGGAAGCAGGGGAGATGGTGGACCAGAGGAAACTGCAAGGGAAGCTCTGGTGGAGTTGCATGTTTCTCCAGGTGCTCAAGGGATTTCTAGCTCTGGATCAGGTGCTTCAGGTTCTGGAAGCAGGGGGAGCGAAGCTCCATGTCTATCTGAGAAGAGAGTTAGTCCAGAAGCTGCAGTGGAAGAGGTGGTTCGGAGTCAAGCTCTGAGGAGGTCCAAGAGGACCATTATTCCACCTGATCGGTATACGGGCAGGAACTTGGTGAGCTTTTTCTCATGTTTCTTCGCAGGTCCCTTGGATGAGAGAGAGCCATCTTGTTATGAAAATGCCGTTGGAGTCAAGGAGTAGGAAGGAGCCATGGATGAAGAGATGGAGGCCCTCAAGAAGAATGAGACTTGGTGCCTAAGGTTGAGGGGGTTGCTCTGGTGACTTGCAAGTGGGTTTTCAAGCTGAAGAAGAAGGCTGACGGAAGTATTGAGCGGTACAAGGCTCGCCTTGTAGCTCGTGGTTTCTCTCAGAAGTATGGGGAGGATTATGAAGAAACATTTAGCCCCGTTGCCAAGATGACTTCAGTCTGGGTGGTAATCGCTTTTGCAGCTTGCCAAGGGTGGATGATTTGGCAACTCGACATGAAGAATGCTTTCTTATATGGCGAGATTGACAAGGATATCTTCATGGATCAGCCACCTGGGCATGTATCCGAAGAGCACCCAAGATATGTTTGTAAGCTCAAGAATGCTCTTTACGACTTGAAGCAAGCGCCTCAGGCGTGGTATGGAAAGATCGCAGAATACCTCCAGTTCTGCGAGTACTTTGCTTCTGATTCTGATTCGAGCTTGTTTGTAAAGAAGACGAGGGGAGCTTCAGGTCTTGGGTGCTGCTATACGTTGACGATATTATCATCACCGGGAACTCTGAGATAGAGATAGGTAGACTTCGAGCTGAGCTAGCTATCAGATTAGAGATGAAGGATTTGGGTGAGCTCCACCATTTCCTTGTGCTCAAAGTGGAGAGGAAAGAGAGCGGTATGCTTGTTTCCCAGAAGGGCTAGGCGGATCGAATCGTGAAGAGGTTCGGCATGGAAGGGGGAAGAGAAGCTCTACTCCACTGGATGCTGGAGTTCATCTTCGGCGAGATGAAGGAAAGGTTCTTACCGATCCTTTGATGTTCCGGGCTTTGGTCGGAAGCTTGATATACTTGACGATCACGAGGCCAGATATTGCGTATGCAGTTGGCAGGGAGAGTTGGTTTATGGCAGAGCCTCGGAAGCCTCATCTTGTGGCGGCTAGGAGTATATTGAAATATGTCAAGTCCACCTCGGATTTGGGTCTCTTCTATGGGAGAGATTCCGGCTTTTGCTTGCACGGGTACATGGACGCTGATTATGGAGGAGATTCGGATGATCAGAGATCGACGTCTGGGTATGTTTTTATGACAGGCTCAACAGCTATATCATGGTGCAGCAAGAAGCAAGTTTCTGTGTCTGTCTCTACCACGGAAGCTGAGTACAAAGCTTCGGCTTTGGCAGCTCAGGAATCCATCCGGCTTAGGAGGCTTGTGGAGGACATTCATAGGGAGGTGGGAGGTCCTACTCTACTACGTGGTGACAAAGAGAGTGCTCTCAAACTGGTGAATAATCCAGTTTGTCACGCACGTACGAAGCACATAGCGATTCATAACCATTTCATTCGTGAGAAGGTGTTGGAGGGATCTCTGATTGTGGAGCATGTGCAGAGCAAGGAGAACGTTTCTGACATATTCACTAAGCCACTGGCGAAGGGACCTTTTGGTCGGTTGCGGAGTTTGCTTAGGCTGACTTCCACTTCCCACTTCAAGGGGGAGTGTTAAATTTTTGAAGTGGAAGTGGATCTGAGCTGGGCGGTCTGCAGATTGGAGACCGCAGAGACCGCGCGTTCTGCGTTGGTTCTCTGGTTAGTCTTGTCTCAGCAGTTTGGTATGAGCCGTCTGATCTGGGAGACCGTATCTTCTGTCCGGGCAGCTTGCGCAGGTTGGTCTGGCGACTTGTTCATGTCGACCAGATGCTCTTGGAAGGAGACCGGGCAGTCTATTTTTGAGACCGCAGTGACCGGGCGGTTTGGCTGTAACCGCAAGATTAATAAAGGAGCTGTGAGCTTTGCCGAGGTTGGGCAGTCTGCTTTGCAAGACCGCTCGCGATCTAATGGGCGGTTCTTGTATCCCGATTGTGCGGTGATGACATCCGTCTAATCGCCTATAAATAGGGGTGCAGGGCCCGTCATTATCAACAAGAATTGTAAGAACTCAAAGTTGGCTTAAGTGTGCCGGTCTCACTTTGAGGTCGCGCGGATTGAGACACTTGTCTGACCGATTTCTGTGTTCGTAGGTTAGCGTCTTGCAGCTCGCGGCCAACTTGTCTCCTTCTTCCAGCTTTAAATAAACCAGTCCGGGCGGACTGTGTTTAGGTGTTCGCGATCTGTGCAGCGGACTCAGTTGATCAGGCGGTCTTAAGTGGCCAGGCGGTCTTGAGTTGCGGTCTATCGCAGATAACAGTTCTTCGTTCAGAGTTTGCAGGTTATTCTTTGATCAAGACCGTGTGGTCTGGGCGATCAAGAAGTGCGGACTGTTTGTTTTCAGCAGAGCAATAAAGCAGCAAGTTGTCGGTCTGGCAGGTGCGGTCTATACTCTGTTCGCGCGGTCTCAGTGGCTTCCGTCCAGCTTATCTGCTCGCGCGGTCTGGCAATCTCAAGTGCCAGGTCGCTGCGGCTTGTTTTACACTTGTGTTTTGTGCTTCTCTTCTCCGTGATTCTTATGAATCATGTCTCGCCATGTATACCTCGAATTGTAAAGAGATAGTTAATGTCATAGTACTATTCGTTCTTCTCATTGTCACTGTTGTGCTACACTTGTGAAAGGATTTTTGAAGTGTGTTCTGCGTTGTTTTTCTTCACCTCCGGACCTCAAGTTTTTTCAACAAGACCTATCATATGCCTCAACGCAAAACCGCGGAGCATCTGCGTACTCTTACTGGTTGGACCACCAGACTTTTCTTGGCTAAGTGCAAATCCACACTTGCCGAGTCAGCGTATTAACGTCGGTGTGAATGACTGTCAATACCAAAGACCCACCACCTTTATGCACATGCAGTTATGATTACCATCTATCTCCGAGCCATAAGCTCCGCGGGATAACCTGACCGTCACCATAGCCTTCTGAGCCACCGGCTCGCCGGACCAACCCGTCTGTACAAGCATTACTTGAAAGGGCATAGTGTGCCTCTGAGAATCATCTAGAGGGGGGGGGGGGGGGGTGAATAAAGATTTAAAAATTATTCCTATTCTAACTGTGAGTACAATAAAATAATATAAGGATTTATGCTCAAACAAGATCTCAAGCAGAATAAACTTGTGCTGAAATATAAAGCAGAAATCAGTAGAGTAAACTAGCTATAGGGACAGCGCAGAAAATTAGCAACCAGAAGGCACACAGAATTTTTTATAGAGGTTCCCCAAAATGTGGGTACTCCCATCTTCTACCACATGGTAGGGATGCACCACTGTGCCTGACTCTTTTGGTAAGGAGTCTATTAGAACCACTGATCATTTGACAAGGAGATCATGAACCACCAGATCTTTTGATAAGTAGATCTTGAACCACCAGATCTTTTGATAAGGATATCTTGAACCACTAAATCCTTTGAAGAGGGATTAATAAAACTCTTTTATAGAAGGGAAGGAGAAATAAGAAGAAGAAAGTTGTAGGAATTCTGTTTTCAGAATTCTTATGATGGCTGTATGAAGAACAACTTCTTGTATCTATTCACAGGATCTGCTCTTGATGAACTTCTGCTTATGATGGTGATGATTTGCAGAAGCTATGATTGTCAGATCCTTCTATCTTCTTTCTGATTGAACTCTGACAGCTATAAGATTGTGTTGTTGAGTAGCCTTGTTCTGTTCTCTTCGAGAGAGAAGAAGAGCATCAGATATTCCTTCTCTATATTTTTCTTCTATTAGGGTTCCTGTGAGAGAGGAAGAAGAAGAAGGAGATCCAATAGAGTAGTATGGCCGATTGTGATGAGTGCCTTGCTTTTCTCTTTCTTTTGTTGCCTTTAATTGTCCTGCAATTGAATTTGAATTTGATTCCCTTTTAGGTAAGTCCTGAAGGGTATATTTGTCTCAGCAATAAATCCTTCCTTCCTTCTTTTATTCCTGACCCGTCCACCAACATTTAGGCTTATTTCCAAGAAAGCTTTTCTCTAACCTCAGTTAATTCTTTATTCCATTTAAGGTAATTAAGGAGCCGTTGGGGAACGGTCTTGAGAGAGGTGGGCCATAAGAGAGGGTCAAAACTGACAGCTGAAAAGGTTTCCCTTTTTAGACTGTATTTGACGTAGCGTCGAGTTCACTTCCTCTCTTATCGACGCACCTTCAAGTTCCTATAGGAGAAGCTTCGAATTCATCCTTGCTCTGACTGAACTCTGCTAGTCGACATTGCGTCGATTTCCAATCGACGTAACCGTCGAGTTGAAGATATGATTCCGAGCTTCATTATCTGCGTCGAGATGAAGTCGACGTTGCATCGACTTTGAATGGCTTCGACATATATTTCCTTCTGCGCCGAGTTGAAGTAGAAGTTGCATCGACTTCTTCAAGAGCTCTGACAAGTCCATGTCTTCTGCGTCAATATCTATTCGACGTAACATCGACTTGATCTACTCCGACATAAAGAGTATGTTGCTTGGACTTCTTATCAGAGTAGCGTCGACATCCATTCGATGTTGCATCGATTTCTATTCGACACAAATATTAACTACACCAAATTTGTGCTTCTCTTGATATGGTCTTGAAACCCTAGGTTGAGTGTGACATCCTAAGACATCTAATGACCAGATTACCCTCACTATACAATGGGTAATTGAATTCTAAGAAACAAAATCACTTTTAGGTAATTTGTTAAGTTAAATCAAGGGTGGGGGGTTCCCAACAATCTCCCCCTATTTATCTTAACAAATGTTACAAATAGAACAAAGTGTTTTTACTTATTTCTTTGCATAAATAAACATAAATGCATACAAGACATCCTAGACATAAGAATGAAGTATATACAATACATGATTGGTATATATAGAAAATAACATATTGTTTTTCACAGACCATTCTAATGTCAAGTAATATGTAGATATCCAGAGCTGTTTTCCAAAAGAAATTTTTCTTACAGAGTACCTGAGCCTCATTGCTCCTTCTCAAGAGTTTTGCTTTTTCTTGAAAATACTTTTGAGGAGACTTTCCTTGGGGCAATCTTCAAAGGCTCATCATCTTCTATAGTAGCATCCTTGGGAAGCTCCCCCCTGAGTGTGAGCATTCACTTTATCTTCCTGGACAGCTTCCACATCTATCTTGGCTACCTCATCCAGGAGATTGTCATTCCGAGGCATCTCCTGATCAGCTGCAGTACTTACAGCTTCCAATTCTATATCAATATTTCTCTGAACATCTGGAGCAAGCTACCCCTGAACTGTTGCATCTATTTGCTCATCATTTAATTTTTCAGGAAACCCCCCTGATTTGCAGGCTCCCCCTGGATCTGTGCATGTTGGATTATTGTAGCTTTGTCAGGACCTTGAGCATCACCTTTATTTTGTCCACTCAACTCTAGAGTAGGTCTTTCTTCCTCCAAATCCCCCTTCTTAAACTTGCTGGCCAGGGAGGTTAAGAATCCCTTTGTGACCATTGAGGAAGATACAAAGTCTATGAGGCTCTAAAAAGTTCTTTGAAAATTTAATAGCTCACCCTCCATTTGTGAGTATTTTCTGCCAAACCTTCTAGCTTCCATGGCTCTACCACTAGTTCCTTCTTCACAAAGGCGACGACAACTTTGAGTTATTCACTGCTCAATACCCTCCAACCTCCCTCTAATACCATGTGAAATTTTCCGTAGATCTAGGAGTGAGCAGGAATAGTATAACTCAAAGCAATAGCCAACAACCAGAAGCACATGAATAAAACTTCAATCTTTATTGATACTTGCAGAAAACTTCGTTACAGAGCGAGGTATACATGGGGAGACATGATTTCCCCAGTACACACAACCAGAAACAAAAATACAAAGCTGAAAGACAACTGGCGGTCAGGAAACTGAGACTGCCAAACCGCGCGACCTGCGAGACCGCGCGACTAGAACATGAGACCGCCCGAACTGCCTGCCTGCGACCTGAACAACACCAACCGAGAACTCTGCGACCTCCACTGATTCTCCCAAACTACAGCAACCCGCACTGCAAGCCGCGAGACCGCACGAACACCCTAGAAGAAGAGGTGACCGCGGCTGCCCGCACAATCCACAGAAGCTGCACAAGGAAAGTTCAATCAGCTAACCGTCCGGTCACAAAGAAGAGACCGCAGGAATTAAATGCGAGCTCTGCTTACACTCGGTGCGATTGAATTTGCTGCTATAGTGGCTCCAATTTATAGGCGTGAGACTTGATCCAGTCACCACACTATGAGATAGGGACACCACCATTGATCGCGCGACCAGACCGGTCAACCCGCGCGATCAGCAAAAGATCATTCTGCTTAGTGAGCTCGCCAGCTTCAACATAGACAAGGAGATCGCCACTCCTCCAAGAAGCCGCCCACTACCAGTGTTTGCCAACGAGACCGCAAACACAACCTGTTCGACAATGAGACGGCGAACACAACCTATTCGCATTGCCAGCCTCGACCAGAGACGCGAACAGAGACTGCGCGACTAAGAAGCCTTAGTCAGCGAACCCTACCAGGAACCCAGACAAACGCCAGACCGGACTTCCGGATACCTGAACCAACCCTGTGCGATCAAAGCTTGACTGGCACAGTCCTGAAGGAACAACCCCCCACGCGGTCACAAAACCAGACCGCGCGACCTCACTTCAACAACCTTGGACAAAAGAGCGGCGGTCACTCCGAATAGACCTGCGGCTAGACCGAAAAGATCAGACCGTAGATGGAGACCGCAAGACCGCGCGACCTCCTCCCCAGACCGCAACTCCACTTAAATTCCTTAGCCGAGTGAACGGCCCCTTTGCCAGCGCCTTTGTGAAAATGTCAGCAACGTTGTCCTGAATCCGAACATGCTCGACTGAAAGAGACCCCTATAACACCTTCTCACGAATGAAATGATGCTCGATCTCGATATGCTTGGTTCTTGCATGACAAACTGGATTATTAACCAGTTTGAGTGCGCTCTCATTGTCGCCGCGGAGCAGAGTCGGACCCCGAACCTCCTTATGGACATCTCCCACCAACCTTGTAAGCCAGATGGCTTCTTGATCTGCCAAGGCCGAAGCCTTATATTCCACTTCCGTGGTAGAGATAGACACGGAATCCTGCTTCTTGCTGCACCATGATATAGCCGTGGGGCCCTCCATGAAGACCAATCCAAACGTCGACTTCTGATCATCCGAATCTCCCCCGTAATCATCATCCATGTATCCATGCACCTCGAAGCCCGCATCCCTCTTGTAAAGGAGACCCATATCTGAAGTCGCCTTGACATACTTCAAAATATTCTTGGCCGCTAAAAGATAAGGCATCTGTGGTTCCGCCATATAACGACTCACCCTGCCAACTGCATATGCAATATCCGGCCTAGTGATCGTCAAATAAATCAAGCTCCCAACCAGAGCTCGGAACACGATCGGATCTTCCAGAATCCTCCCCTCATCCTTGCGAAGTTTCATGGCCTTCTCCAGAGGTGTAGAAATGCACTTCCCTTCCTTCATGCCGAATCGCTCCACGATTTGCTCTGCATATCCAGCTTGGGACACCAGCACTTCACTTTCCTTCCTCTGAACTTCAAGTCCAAGGAAATGGTGAAGCTCACCCAGATCCTTCATCTCAAACCTGATAGATAGCTCAGCCCGAAGCTTTGCCACCTCCTCATTCGAATTCCCTGTCACGATCATATCGTCAATGTAAAGCAGTACGATGACCTGAAGCTCCCCGCTCTTCTTGACGAACAAGCTTGAGTCAGAGTCTGAAGCACCAAATCCACAGAATAAGTGATATTCTACAATCTTCCCGTACCATGCCCTCGGCGCTAGCTTCAACCCATACAGGGCCTTCTTCAGCTTACAGACATAGTCTGGAATCTTCAGACACGAAGCCTGGCGGCTAGACCATGAAGATATCCTTATAAATCTCGTCGTACAAGAAAGCACTTTACGTCGAGTTGCTAAATCTTCCACCCGTAGAACGCCGCCAAGGCAATCACGATCCGAACTGAAATCATTTTTGCCACCAGACTGAAGAATCACCCGGCAATCCTTCTTAATGTGACCAAGATTCCCGCACCTGAAGCACTTGGGACCTTCCCCCTTCTTCTTCTCTTCAGCCTTGGGAGCATAGCCCCTCTCTTGCTGTCCAGAAGTTGAAGGCATGTTGCCTCCTCCAGCGGTCTTCTTCTTCTTATCCCATTTCTTCTTCTTCCATGTGAAGAGAACTTCGCCATCTCCCCCAAACACTGACACCCCCGCCATCTCCTTGCCAGACTTTCCTGCGACGCAAGCAAATTCTCCAGCTCCAGCAGAGACGACTGATTTGCCCAACCCTGCACCGACGTCACAAAGGCCACATACTCCTTCTGCAAGCCACAGATGATGTGCCTCTTCAGCTTCGCCTTAGAAATTAGCTCATCAGGATCCAGTGCTGAAATCTTGGCGCACAAGTTCTTAATCTTCAGGAAGAACGTAGAGATAGAAAGTTCACCCTGAGCCGACCTAGCCAGCTCATTTTCCAGAAACTGTAGTCTCGCTACATTCTTCTTGTTAAACAGCCCATCCAGGGCTCTCCAGATCTCCGCAGCTGATCCACACCCCAAGATGTGATCGAACAGGCCAGGTGATATTGCCCTCTTCAGAGTGAATTCTGCTTTCGCATTAATCCTCCTCCAGTTCCTCACCTCATGACCATTGTCCCGAACTGGGACAACCTCTTCTGTACTATCTCCTCCGACCACCTCCCAGAGGTCCTTACCCAGAAGATAACTCTGCATACACGACTTCCACTTTTTGAAGTTAGTCGAGTTGGGCATCTCAATTCCAAGACCTCTTGCTTCTATGGCTCTACCACTGGTTCCTTCTTCACAAAGGCGATGGCAACTTTGAGTTATTCACTGCTCTATCCCCTCCAACCTCCCTCTGATACCATGTAAAATTTTCCGTAGATCTAGGAGTGAGCAGGAATAGTATAACTCAAAGCAATAGCCAACAACCAGAAGCACATGAAAAAAACTTCAATATTTATTGATACATGCAGAAAACTTTGTTACAGAGCGAGGTATACATGGCGATACATGATTTCGCCAGTACACACAACCAGAAAGAAAAATACAAAGCTGAAAGATAAATGGCGGTCAGGAAACTGAGACCGCCAAACCGCGCGACCTGTGAGTCCGCGCGACTAGAACATGAGACCGCCTGAACTGCCTGCCTGCGACCTGAACAACACCAACCGAGAACTCCGTGACCTCCACTAATTCTCCCAAACTCCAGCAACCCGCACTGCAAGCCGCGAGACTGCCCGAACACCCTAGAAGAAGAGGTGACCGCTGCTGCCCGCACAATCCGCAGAAGCTGCACAAGGAAAGTTCAATCAGCTAATGGGCCGGTCACAAAGAAGAGACCGCGGGAATTAAACGTGAGCTCTGATTACAGTTGGTGTGATTGAATTTGCTGCTACACTGGCTCCTATTTATAGGTGTGAAACCTGATCCAGTCACCACCCTATGAGATAGGGACACCACCCTTGATCGCATGACCAGACCGGTTAACCCGTGCGATCAACAAAAGATCATTCTGCTTAGTGAGCTCGCCAACTTCACCATAGACAAGGATCTCGCCACTCCTCCAAGAAGCCGTCCACTACCAGTGTTTGCCAACGAGATCGCAAACACAACCTGTTCTCCAATGAGACAGCGAACACAACCTGTTCGCATTGCCAGCCTCCTCCAGAGACCGCGAACAGAGACCGTGCGACTAAGAAGCCTTAGTCGGCGAACCCTACCAGGAACCCGGACAGACGCCAGACTGGACTTCCAGATACCTGAACCAACCCTGTACGATCACAGCTTGATCGGCAAAGTCCTGAAGTAACAACCTGCCATGCGGTCACAGAACCAGACCGCGCGGCCTCACTTCAGCAACCTTGGACAAAAGAGCGGCGACCACTCCGAATACACCTGCGGCTAGACCGAAAAGATTAGACCGCAGATGGAGACCGCAAGACCGCGTGGTTTGCCAGACCGCGCGACCTCCTCCCCAGACCGCCAACTTCCACTTCAATATTTTCAACATGGTTTGGTAGTTTCCTTTCAGGCCCTTGAAATTTTCCAGCAAATCCTTTGCTCGAATCATATGCATGGAGCAGCCACTGTCCAGATACCACTGCTGGTTTGTGGTTGAACAACCTTCTCTCTACATATTAAATTAAACATTAGTATAGACCCTCTCATGCTGGGGTCTCTTCCTTCTATCATCATATGGAGATATGAAAGAGTGAGATGGTCTTCCATTGTTCTCCCTTAGGTGAAGAAGTGCTGCATTGTTATGCCAACAATGTTTGGTAGTATGTCCTTGTTTTGAGCAGCAAAACAACTTGGAATATTAGCAAAAGAAGGTGTTGATGTTTGGTGATTTTGTGCAGAAATATGCGTCGAGAAGAAATCGACGTAGTTTTAGAATTACGTCGAGTGAAATTCGACGTACCTACATAGTCCCGTCGATGATCATTCGATGTATGGTATTGGTTGCGTTGAGAGTAATTTGACGCACCCACATGCTTACTTCGAAACGATGTCGACGCATATGCTGGAGTCCGTCGAGATGCATTCAACGCATTCCTAATATTGCGTCGAGTTTTACTCGACGAATAATTCATATCATTTAGTGTTTGTGAATTTGAATTTAAAATTTTCTTAAGCAGGTTGATTTCTGATCTTAGTTCATCATTCTTGATCATTAAATCATGTCTAGCTTTATTGTAGGCATTTGTGCTATTTTTAAGAGTGGAAATGACAGAGTCAATATGATCTTGGTAATCATTTCTATATTCATCAAAAGTTTCATCCATCTCTTCTATTTCAATTTGATAACTTCTGCATGTAGCACACTCATTTTTCAACTCTGAATTTTCTAAGGTTTGTTTGCCTAGGATTCCTGGTTCATCACTAGTGTCTACCCTATTAAATGTGGTGAGTTTATTAGGATTATTTTTCTCATGTTCTTCACATGATTCTGAAACATTGTTAGGTCTAGACCTAAAGGATGTTACTGGTTATCACAAGCATATTTGTTAGTGAGTGATTGTGATTCCTGATCAAGATGATCAAATTTCTTGGAGAGATTGTGTGAGATATCTTTTATCTTTTGGCTCCTTCCATTGAGGGAGTCTTCAAAAGCTTTTGCCTTTGAGAGTTTTTCCTTGGGTCTGAATTTTCATTATCTATGGTATTTATTTCTTTTTCTTTCTTAAGCAGTTCACATTTTAGATTACAGTTAGCTGAGGATAAAGGATCTTTACTAATAACTTCTAATTCAGATTTGATTATTTAGTTCCTTTTGATTGTTAATGTAATCTTGGCAGAATTCTTTAAAGCATCCTTTAAAGTCTTTTGAAGAAAAGTCAAAGTCTTCAAAGATGTTTACCTCAGTTTCATTAGTGGAGTCTTCTAAAGCCATTAAGCAGGCTTCTTATGGTCCACCATCTTCTTCATCATCAGATGAGGAGGAGAATGATTCTGAATCTGAATCACTCCAGGTCTCAGCTATGAAACCTCTCTCTCCTTTCTTATCCTTTCTCATGAAGGATTTATTCCCGTGCTCCTTCCTCTGCTTGTTTTTCTTGTTCTTTTCTTCCTCAGGACATTCAATAGAAATATGTCCTGACTTTCTGCAAGAAAAACAAATAATCTCTTGTTTAGGAGTTTTATCATACCTTGGCTTGCTTGAGCTCCTCTCTCTTCTCTTGGAATCTTCTGTCCTGGCCCACTTCTTGAATCCCTTATCCAAGAGATTAAACATTTCCTCTTCAGTGGTGGAGGACTCTGCTTCTGCAGCCTTTAATGCATGTGTCCTCTCTTTAGAAGTAGGTGTCCTTTCTTGGGCTTCTGACTCAGCCCTACATTTTAGCAGGAACTCCTAGGACTTGAGCTTTCCTAAGAGTGCATCAGTTGATATTTCCCTAAGGCATCTAGAATCTCTGATGGCCCAGATTCTAAAGTCCCATGTACTAGGGAAGCACATGAGGAGCTTGTTGATGCGCGGATCTAGCACACCGCTATAGGAGGTAGTGAGACTGCGGCACGAAACGACAGTGAACCGGTCATTGACAAGTAATAATATGAGGAAGTAAATCCCCAAGTATCGAATCTCACAAGGAACACAGTAAGGTGGAGTTACTTTTGAGGAAGGACTTGAGATTAAAGTCCTTTGGGTCGGATGGATTGCGGAAAAGGGGATGATTTGGATTGTGGAAAATAAAAGAAAACAACTACTCAACTACTCCTATGCAGGCCTTGAGCGCACTGTTTCGCTAGGCGGAATGGAAACTACGTAGGCCTTGAACGCACTACTTCGCAAGGGCGGATGGATGAGTAGTCAAGCGGATGGAAGGGTTCGCACCGGCGGAGTCAAGGTGGATTACACGGGCCGTTAGCACCACTTAGCTTGGCGGATGGAAGAGTAGGCACACGGAAGGGGCGAGTAGGCTAGCGTAAAGGAGTGGAGGGTGGAGTGGATTTGATGGCGCACCTCTAGTGACTAATAAACATACAACAACATTTCATAAACATGAATTATCATGAAGAGTAAATATGTTTATAGCACAACATCATCAATAAAATGAAGAACACAACCAAATACATCCACACAAGTAGAGAATAATGCAAGAGATACAACCGAATCCGGAGGCTTGTTGTAGATTCATGGTAGGAATCGTCGGGTTGTCAATCTACGTCCTAGCTCGGTCCCAACTATCGTCCGTGGTAGAGGAGGGCTGTCACTTCCTCCCAATGGACCCGTCTTCTCCGGTAAACTACAATCCGTCCACGTCCGATGTGAAGAACTCCTTGCTTGGCGATGAAGATGAGTGTAGAATCCTCTTCTTGAATTACTTGGATGATGGAGGCGGTCGAGAGGATATTCCGGCTCAAGATTTGAGCCAAGAATGTGTCCGGAGCACCTCCAAATGGTGGGCGGTGATGGAGTGGCTAAAAAGGGCGAACAGGAGCTCTTGGGTGCAGGAAAGAAGATCGATCCGGTCTAGGGTGGATTCTGCAGCTTTTATAGAAACAGTCAGACATTTGGTCACGCACGGTCGAATGCACGACCGTGCGTGAACCGTGCGATATTAATTCAGAAGGAATGCCTTGAGGAAGAAGCAGCAGCGACCATGCATTTTACTCACGCACGGACAAAGCTGCCCGTGCGTACAAACTCAGGACCAACTCCAGATGGCCTCAAAATCAGGCAGAACAGGCGATCGTGCGATTTCTTCTCGCACGGGCAACTGCCAGTGCGTAAAAACGCACGATTAAAGACAGAACATCATTTTCTACCCCCTATGAGGGCTCACGATCGCAGCCGTCCGTGCGTCAAGGAAAACGCACGACCGTGCAATATACGTAGACATGAAATCTGGATAAAATAAGATGAAGCATCCACCTGCATAAACATCAACTCAGCTGGGAATACCCCTCCAGCTCAATCCAAATACAGAAAAAGGGTTGGGGAGCACATGTGCTCACCCCCAACAACAAGAAGCACAAAAGCATACCAAGACGGGCCTAAAAGTGCACTTAGCATGGAATGAAGTATAGAGAACAAATATGAGTGATTATGGATCTAAAATATAGTGCTTTGACTAAAATACTGGCCCAGATGAGTCCAAAAATATGTATAAAAATGGGGCTCATCACAGCCCCAGACTTACCTGTTTGCGCGTCCCGAGCAAACGGATCCGGTGGGATATGAAAATGGTAGTTAGCGTAGAGAATTACAAAGAAAGAGTAAGATGCGAAGTATCATACCCATGTAAATAGGAATTCAGTAAAAGAAAATTCTAACTATACTAACTAATTTACAATAGTATTAATGCATAAATATAGATTTATTTGTACTCAGATGGTGAATTATGAAGAATTTTGCAGTCATGCCCGGTGTGAATGTAAACGAGCAACTCAGGAGGGTGTTGCTAAAGACCGGAATTCAGGGATAACTCCGCTGAAATCCATCAACGATGAGAACTATAGGCTTGCCCGGTTACACTCTCTCCACGGCGCTAGCAAACTCACAAGATGAATTAGTAGATCTTTCAGGTTATTACATGGGCTTAAGTTATGGTATGGTATACAATGATAAACATGATGGCTACGCAACCCAAATGATCTATATGACAATGCTGCACCCGAACCAGTCCAAGAACGATGCTAGTGTGACACACCCCCAGACTTAGCTTGAAAACTGGGTATGCACATAGCCTACTCCAAACAAATACCAACTGAATTTTTCTATTACGCCCAAGGGGATTTCTTTTCATTTCATTTTTTTTTCATATTTTACTTCTAACTTCAGTTTTTTTTCTAATTATTTTATCCCCCAATTGGTTCACAAGAATGTATTCAGCACACAATATAATTTTTTTTCACATCACAAAAATTTCATACATCACACCCAAACAAGAAATATAATTTCAGTTAACTCACTACTTGATTGCGATAATAGGATAAGCATCAAGTTTTTGTGATTGAAAGAAGAGCTGAAACAAAGGATGGGTAGGCACAATTTGGCTTGCAAAGGTAAGCGAATGGGTCATGGAAATCAAAGCTCAAACTAGCCAACTAGATGGCCTATGTCATGCTCAACTTATTGAGTCGCTCTCACCCATGCTTCAAGAGTCACTTGGGGCAAGTTCTTAGCCTACGAGAAAGATAAACCTTCCTTCCGACTAGAGCAACGCACAACTAGCGCTCGCTTACACACAACACCGTGCTACCGCAAAATTTAGTCACATTCACCAAATGAGTAAAATAAATCAAAAACTACGCAAGAGCACTAATTGTAAATTAAAAGCATAGAGATAATCTAATTTTACTCAAATTTCTATGGGCGCATGCGGATGCGACTAGAGCACTACAAGAGTCAACATCGCACTCCGATTTGCAATTCCTAAGCTAACATCCTATTTCACATTCCAAACTAAGATAACATGTACGGAAGCACACAAACAAGTGAGTGCGTGCTTATGCGGGTGAACTGGTGTATGCTATAATTTGACATAAATGAAAATACACTTCTGGTATGCTAAAACGTGTACACGTGTAGTGAACACTCGGTACACTCCCCCCCCCAGACTTGAATTAGACAATCACATGAATTTTGACAATGAAAATAAAAAATTGCTAAGAAAGAGGGTACCTATGCTCAGATATGAGCATACCAGAAGATTGGCGTGTAAACCAAAAGAAAGCTGCAGCATCCGCCATCCAGAAGAAGGACCTGTAGGCGTGAGCTCCGCCAAAAAAAAAAAATATACATAATAAAATGAAAAACACTAACTAAACTAAACTAGATGAAAAAAATGCAAGAAAAGTAAGATAACTACTGGGGTTATTGTCTTCCCAGCACGAATTATTCAAATTTTAAACAGTTCTAGCTAATGGGAGTATGAAAAAGGAAATGAACAGGTAACTATTCTAATATGCGTGTCGGTAGCGGGTACCGATACGACGAAAAATAGTTACTCCTCTACCTAAATAATAATACCTGCTCATCACAGGTAGAGGAAGCAGAAAGTAAGAAGTGGAGGAGGAGTCCTCCTCACTATTCTCACCAAAAATATCCTTGCCCAGCAAGGTGTCATCTTCAGGGAGGTTGTAACGCCCCTGATTTTCGTTAATTATTTTACGTGCCCGCTGTGACATAATTTTGGCGTAAGGGCGTTACGTCAGCTCGTCTAATAGTGTGTTGAGCCTTAGCTTAGTTAAAGTATGTCTTGTAGATAGAGCGTGCGAGATTTCGCATCGTTTCGAGTGAAAGTAAAGATTTTGGGTGGATTTCAAGATTTTAGCTTCCGGAGGCTTTAGCCCGAGTTTGGCCCGTCGGAATTGAATTCTGACTTCGCCGTTGGATTCGTAGCGCCGTGTTTTAGTTAAGGTGCAAATTTCGTAGAAATCCGAGGTGTTTTGGTCGCCCTCGCAGTTTTAAGTAATTTGGAGGATTAATTAATTATTTAAATAATAAATTAGGTTTATATATAAGCCTAAAATCCTTCCCTTCCCTATTCATCTCCTTCCTCGATCAAAATCAGCCGCCGAAGGTTAGGGCGAGAGCGGAGCTTCGTGGAGCCTTCAACCGGCGATTCCTAGGGCTGTAGTGGTCGGAATCGAGTTTGGTTTGAAGATTTGGAAAGCTCTCGGCGAGATCTTCGTTCTAGCGGTAAGCCTTTCTCGTTTCGTGGAGTATTGGGAGTTTTGGTGGTGACCTAACCCCTCCTTTTGATCCGAAAAGTTTCAGGAATCTGTGCTCGTGTGTTTCCCTAGCCGATCCATAGCTTTCGGAGCAGAAATCTTCGAGTTTGCGAGGTTTAAGGCAAGTGGCTTCCTCCTCCTTCCCTTTCGTTTCTTGAAGCATTGTTTCGCATGTGTCGATTTCATGTCGCACGGTTTAACTTAAGTCTTGGAGTGTTGGTTTGGTAGTAAGCATCCTCGATTGTCTTCCTCGCTAAGCATCGGATAGTTTTTCCCTGGAGAAAATCTGCTGTAGTCGAATCAACCATGCTCGCCTGACTGATGTATCGAGAGATCCCCCTATGTCTCGAGAGATCCCCCTGATGTCTCGAGAGATCCCCCTGATGTCTCGAGAGATCCCCCTGATGTCTCGAGAGATCCCCCTGATGTCTCGAGAGATCCCCCTATGTCTCGAGAGATCCCCCTATGTCTCGAGAAATCCCCCTATGTCTCGAGAAATCCCCCTATGTCTCGAGAGATCCCCCTATGTCTCGAGAAATCCCCCAATGTCTCGAGAAATCAAATTTCCTTTCTCTCGAGAAACCCTTTTTTCCTCTCGAGAAGTTCCTTGTAGTTTTCGAGAAGTCCTAAATTTTGATGCGATTTGTGTGGTTTCTGGTGGTGGGATTTCAAAATTTTGGACGGGGCTCTGCCCCTTGACCACCGCCAGGGGCGCTGCCCCTTAGACCCCGTTAGGGGCTCTGCCCCTAAGACCCCGCCAGGGGCGCGGCCCCTTGGAACCCCGCCCGGAACGCATGCGATTTCATTGAGTTTTTTCATGTTTGAATCTCGTGTCCTCTCGGGTGCACTTGGATGATTGCCAGTGACCCTTCGGTGCTCCTGGCCTTGAATCCCTCTTGTCTGAACCCCTCTTTACTCGTTGTGGTCTGTTAATATTTGAGTACTCTTATGATTCATTTTGATCGGTGTGTACTTTGCCTTGACCCTATTTCTTAGGGCATTCTAGTGTTTATCCTTTCGGGCAGCGTCCCGTGTTTAATTAAAATTTAATCAATAAGAACTACTGTCTTTAGCCTTACACAGTAGTTGTGTTTGGGGGACAGTGGGGGAAATGTTATAGCCTTGCACGGTAGTCGTGTTTGGGTGGTTGGGTCTAGAAGTACCCCCACCTGGTTTTGGGCTTTGGGTAGCGGAGGTAATTAACCGCTCCCGTATAATTTGAGCTGATCAGTCTCTTTAATTGATGAAACTAAATAAATGATCATGTTTGTTCCTCTTTTGGTATTTAGTGCACTTGATGCTTGTTGTTTCTTTATTTAGAGCTTCCCTTGCGGTAAATTTTGGCTTGGGTTGGTACCCCTTATGCCTTGCTTGTTTTTCTGCTAGTTTTCTGCCACTTGTAATTCCTTGCTGAGGCGTTCTTTGTTTTATTGAATGCCTCAGGTTCAGAGCTGTAACGGCTAGTGGTGTAGCCTGAAGTTCAGAGTTTTAGTAGCTGTTCACCCCGCTGCTGCGAGGTAGTTGTTTTTAGTTACTTCTTGTGCTCAGACATACTAGTTGGTGCCAATGGGTTAGTGTCATGT
Source organism: Dactylorhiza incarnata (assembly GCA_033032865.1). Classification (NCBI taxonomy): domain Eukaryota; kingdom Viridiplantae; phylum Streptophyta; class Magnoliopsida; order Asparagales; family Orchidaceae; genus Dactylorhiza; species Dactylorhiza incarnata. The sequence goes on from JAWHQI010000015.1 coordinate 15,164,100, forward strand.
TGTTGACGCCCATTGTGCCCCTTTTTATACCTTATGGTTTATTTGCCAGATTATGCCACTACTTTTAGATCTTTTGTATCTTACCCTCTGGGAACGATTTATGTTAGGTGCACTATAGTTATAAAATGGTTTTTCTTAATCCTCATTGCATTCTTTCTAACTGAAACCCTTAACTTTAAAGTCGCCTAAAGGTATTTTCTACTCTTACAGTACGCCTAGTTATGTGCATATCATTTACTTCATGCTTCGTCGTTTGCATACATGTAGGACTTTAAGTAAACTAAATCAAGTTCTTTCCGTTGCAATTATATACATACTTTCTCGGTGGACTAGTTGATCCACGAACTGAGAGACACAGTTCTTATCTCAAAACCCCTAATAAATGATTTTAAATGATGACTTATCATATAATCATGTTCGTTTGGTTAAGTAATAGGTTCCCGCCTGAGCGTCTACAGTTGTCTCCTGTATGACGTGGCATCATGACGTGTATTTTCTCTTACTCTGATATTCTTAAATTCGGAGAAAATGCGGGTTGTGACAGAGGTGGCAGGAAGAGAAGGCAATGAATGAGGCCTCCTCTATGGAGGAGGGATCAACCTCCTCACATGAGAGGATACACTCATCATTGATTTCCAAGTCCTCCAGGAGTACCTATGGAGGCTCAACCTGCATAGGCTCGGATAAAGAAGGGGGGTTAGGGAATAAAAGAGAAGGAAAACTTAAATGAACATCAATCGGGGGAGTGGTCCCGGTCTCACTCTCAAGAGGTTGGGGTAATAAGATATTGTAGGCATCATCGACAAAGCTGCAGGGCTCAGTAGGATCATCAGTGACCTCCTCCACGATTTGGACTTCCTCCACCGGTGCTGAGGTAGAATCCTCGTCACCTTGGAAAATATCCTCCTCCATAGTAATAGGCACAACACATAAATCACCTGCCTTATCCTGCGAAACATCCTCAATAATGTCGTCAGAGACAAAGGTAGTAGAATGCACAATAGGAGGAGGAATAGTGCTTAGATAAAAGTCAAGCACCGATTCCTCACAAAGAATCAAATCCATACATGGTGATATATGCACAGGGGAGATGGGCTCAGTCATGTCAAAGCCTAGATCAGCCACAACTCTGATGAGCGTGTCTGGATCATTCCCTTCAAAACTTGTAGGTGATACATCAACGTAATCAGAGGTGGAAGGTGTACTGTCAGAGTTAGGAGTTGGGACGATCCGGATATCCGGATCGTCATCCTCGTCCAATTGGCGAAGAAATGCAGCACAATCCTTCAAGGCATGATCCATGCTCCGACAAAACAAGCACTATTTTGCATTTTTCTTCGGCTCAAATTGGACCGGAGATGAATGCAAAAAGGGCACGTGCGGAGCGGAAGAGTAACCATAGGACTTACACGCACCATAGGGAGTACCAAACGAAGTCGGTGCTCCATATACTGGCCTTGAGTGCTAGGGCTATTATCTCCCTTTGGACATCTATCACTAGCATGAGATATATCTCCACACAAACGACAACGAATATTAAATGAAGCCCACATTGTGTGAAGATAACTAGATTCAAAAGAAAAACACTATTGTGCAAAATACTACACCCAACAAAAAATTACTAAGAAACATATATAAAACAAGAAAATGGAATAAAAAGAACTAAAATAAAATAAAGGATGCAATTTACAAATGGAAGAACTTCTATCGCAGGTTCTCCCTCTCCAGAAAACTCACACGAATGTGTTTTCCGGCAACGGCGCCAAAAACTTGATGCGCGGATCTAGCACACCGCTATAGGCGGTAGAGAGACTGCGGCACGAAACATCAGTGAACCGGTCGTTCTCAAGTAATAATATGAGGAAGTAAATCCCCAAGTATTGAATTTCACAAGGAACATAGTAAGGTGTAGTTACTTTTGAGGAAGGACTTGAGATTAAAGTCCTTTGGGTCGGATGGATTGCGGAAAAGGGGGTGATTTGGATTGTGGAAAATAAAAGAAAACAACTAATCAACTACTCCTATGCAGGCCTTAAGCGCACTGCTTCGCTAGGAGGGATGGAAACTACGTAGGCCTTGAATGCACTACTTCGCAAGGGCGGATGGACGAGTAGTCAAGCGGATGGAAGGGTTCGCACTGACAGAGTCGAGGTGGATTACACGGGCCGTTAGCACCGCTTAGCTTGGCGGATGGAAGAGTAGGCACACGGAAGGGGCGAGTAGGCTAGCATAATGGAGTGGAGGGTGGAGTGGATTTGATGGCGCACCTCTAGTGACTAATAAACATACAACAACATTTCATAATCAGGAATTATCATGAAAAGTAAATAGGTTTATAGCACAACATCATCAATAAAATGAAAAACACAACCAAATACATCCACACAAGTAGAGAAAAATGCAAGCGATACAAACGAATCCGGAGGCTTATTGTAAATTCACGGTTGGAATCGTCGGGTTGTCAATCCGCGTCCTAGCTCGGTCCCAACTATCGTACGGGGTAGAGGAGGGCTGTCATTTCCTCCCAATGGACCAGTCTTCTCCGGTAAACAACAATCCGTCCACGTCCGATGCGAAGAACTCCTTGCTTGGCGATGAAGATGAGTGTATTATCCTCTTCTTGAAGTACTTGGATGATGGAGGCGGCCGAGAGGATACTCCGGCTCAAGATTTGAGCCAAGAATGTGTCCGGAGCACATCCAAATGGTGGGCGGTGATGGAGCGGCAAAAAAGGGCAAACTTGAGCTCTTGGGCACGGGAAAGAAGATCGATCTGGTCTAGGGCGGATTCTGTAGCATTTATAGAAACAGTCAGACATTTTGTCACGCACGGTCGAACGCACGACCGTGCGTGAACCGTGTGATATTAATTAAGAAGGAATGCCTTGAGGAAGAAGCAGCAGCGACCGTGCATTTTACTTACGCATGGACGAAGCCGCTCGTGCGTAAAAACGCACGACCAATTCTAAATGGCCTTAAAACCAGGAATAACAGGAGATCGTGCGATTTCTTCTCGCACGGGCAACTGCCCGTGCGTAAAAATGCACGATCAAAGACAGAACATCATTTTCTACCCCCGATGAGGGCGCACGATCGCAGCCGTCCGTGCGTCAAGGAAAATGCACAACCGTGCGATATACGCAGACATAAAATCTAGATAAAATAGGATGAACCATCCACCTGCATAAACATCAACTCAGCTGGGAATACCCCTCCAGCTCAATCCAAATACATACAAAGGGTTGGGAAGCACATGTGCTTACCCCCAACAATATGAAGCACAAAAGCATACCAAGACGGGCCTAAAAGTGCACTTAGCATGGAATGAAGTATAGAGAACAAATACGAGGGATTATGGATCTAAAATGTAGTGCTTTGACTAAAATACCAACCAAGAGGAGTCCATAAATGTGTATAAAAATGGGACTCATCACTTGTCATTAATCTCTGTAAGAGTGATTTCCTTGTCCAGCCCTCTCAACTCATTTATGATAAGGCTGAATCTGTCATACATTTCTGTAATGCTTTCATCAGCCTTTTTCTTGAAATTCTCATATTAAGATATGAGAAGAGCCTTTTTGTCTTTCCTCTCATCAGAGCTTCCTTCAACCCGTCTGGAGAGAGATTCCCAAATCTCTTTTGCAGAGTTGCAATCAGCCACTTTCTGGAATATATCATCAGACATGGTTGAGACCAGTATGTTCATGGACTTGACATCACATGCCTTGACCTTCTTCTCATCCTCAGTCCATTTTGCTCTGGGAACTGATGTTTGTATGACCTTCCCAGTGGAGTCCTTCCTTTTTGGGGCTGGAGGACCTGTGAGGATGACATTGAAAATATCCTCATTAATAGAATTCATATATTGTTTTATTCTGGCCTTCCAGAGTGTGAACTTATTCAAGTTACACACAAGGGGTCTTGTGGAACCATAATCCTTAGAACTCATTTTCTTTATAAAATATGTTTATAGAAAATAAATAAGAGTAGGAGGTTTTTTGATCAAGGTGTTAACCTCTTAATGATGAACCTCCCTCTGATACCAATTGAAAGTGAACAGTGTGCCTCTGAGAATTCTCTAGGGGGGGGGGGGTGAATAGAGATTTAGAAATTATTCCTATTCTAACTATGAGTACAATAAAATAATCTAAGGATTTATGCTCAAACAAGATCTCATGCAGAATAAACTTGTGCTGAAATATAAAGCAGAAATCAGTAGAATAAACTAGCTATAGGGACAACATAGAAAATTAGCAACCAGAAGTCACACAAAATTTTTTATAGAGGTTACCCAAAATCTGGGTACTCCCCTCTTCTACCACCTGGTAGAGATGCACCACTGTGCCTGAGCCTTTTGGCAAGGAGACTCTTAGAACCACTGATCTTTTGATAAGGAGATCATGAACCACCAGATCATTTCATAAGGAGATCTTGAACCACCAGATCTTTTGATAAGGAGATCTTGAACCTCTAAATCCTTTGAAGAGGGATTAATAAAACTCGTTTATAGAAGGGAAGGAGAAATAAGAAGAAGAATGTTGTAGGAATTCTGTTTTCAGAATTCTTATGATGGCTGTATGAAGAACAATTGTTGGGTATATTGCCCTCAATATTACCTTGATTTGAAGAGGCATCACTCTCAATGCTAAGGACATATTGTATTTAACAAAGCTATACTTGTGTAGGATATACAAGCACAGGTAACTCAAAAGGAAGGGACAAACATGGCCTTAAATAAGATGAAATCATCCACAAGGAGATGAAGATTTGTCTCAGCATAACCGCTGAGACGATGGGTCAGAACCGCTGAGACGAGGAGCCGTCTCATTGGATCCACTGAGAAGGAGACTAGAGCAACCGCTGAGAAGGGAACTGGAGCTGGCGCTGAGACTGGAAGCCGTCTCAGCCCAACCGCTGAGATTGAATGCTGTCTCAGCCCAACCGCTGAGACAGATCCAAATGTTTTGACGGGATCTGCTTTTGGCGCAAATGACATTTGAGAGGGAAAAGCAAGTCCAATCAGCCCCATACCGTGTCAGGAGGATCGATATAGCCGTTGAAGCCTTCTGGGGGGGTATAAAAGAATATGTTAAGGCACATCAAGAAGAACTGTTCCATTGAGAATCCCTTGCTGCACGCCGCAATCGAGCACTCGCATTTCAGCCAGTTGAAGTCATTCTCTGCAGCTGAAGTTAATCTTCTAAGGGAGATTAGATAGCTCTTCATGTACAAACTCAAGAAGGGCAAGTTGATCTTCTGCTTTGCTGAAGAAGAAGATCAAAGTGATACAAATCTGAAGCTGCTGTTTTCAGATCTGAAGAAAGGATTCAGAAGACCTAAGAGTAATCCTTTTGTCTTTTGTATCTAACTCAAACTCTATTACATCTTTGTGAGGCATTGTTGCCTGAGTGAAAGGCTGTTGAGCCTGTGTGTAAATCTGTGTTGACAGCTTGAGTGGTAGGACTTCTTGATAGGTCTGAGGTAGGAAATCTGTGGGATTTCTGAGTGGTAGGAGTTCATAACTCTGAGGTTGTAGGGTTGTTGTGCCTGAGGTTGTAGGGCTATTGAGCCTGAGGTGTAGGGCTGTTGAGCCTGAGGTGTAGGGCTGCTGAGCCTGAGTGTAGGGCTGCTGTGCCTGAGGTTGGATCACTCTGGATCTGAGAAGTTCTGAGGAAATTGTGGTGTAAGCTCAAGGAGCCGAGATTGGAGTTTGTGGTCTTGTCTAACTCATTGTTAGAAAGGTGAAGGGGGAAAGAGGACTACTCAAGACACCCTGTCTTGAGGAACCTCTATACATCCTTGTGTGTTTTCTGTGCTTGTGTTTTCTGCAGATAGAAACATTAGGTTTAAACAAAGAAAATAAGTAAAACCTATTCACCCCCCTCTAGGTATTATTGACTACACCTATATAAACTATCAAGTGGTATCAGAGCTAGGTTGATCAAAAGGACTTAACAGTCTGATCAGATCCTATACAGGAGTAGTCAAATCTGAAAACAAATGGCCAACAGTGGAATGAAGAAGGAGTTGGGGTCAATGAAGTTGCCTATATGCTCCAAAGAAAACTTTGGTATATGGAAGCAAAGGGTAAGACTATTCATGGAAGCCTCAGACCTAAGGATCTTTTTGACTATCAAAAATGGTCCCTATACCTTTGAGAAAGTCTCCACTATTGACCCTACAAGAAAAGTACTTAAGGTATTTTCTGAACTGACCAATGACTAGCACTGTACACTATGGACAAGAGAGCTCAAAACATAATAGTAAATGCCATTGATGACACTACATTTCAGAACTTGGTACACTGCCAAACTGCCAAGGAAATGTGGGACACATTGGTTGTCTATATGGAGGGAACAGCTGAAGTAAGGGATGACAGAAAGTCACTCCTCAATCAGGAGTATAAAGCCTTCAGACAACTGAGCCAGGAGAATATCTCCATGTGCTATGAAAGGTTCTTTAGGATTGTAAATGAACTAAGAACCTATGGAAGGGTGTTCACATTTTATGAACTTAATGACAAGTTCCTTAGATCTCTACCTCGAGAATGGGACACTAAAATCTGTGAAATCTGGGAAGGGGCAAGACTTGGAGAAACCCCCACCCATACACTGTTTGGGAAACTGCTCTCATATGAGATGCAGCATTCTGCAAGAAAGGAGGAGGACTCTTCCTCCAGGTCTCACACAAGGGAGAGATCTGTTGCTCTCAAAGCTGAAAGCTCTAAGAAGAACAAGGTTAGAGTGCAGTCACCTCCAAGAAAGGCTGCTGAATTTGAGAAATCTGAAAGCAGCAATTCAGACAGCTCCTCTTCTGATGAGGAGTTTGCTGCCTTCACAAGGCAGTTCAAGAAGATGATCAAGAGGAAACAATGGAAGAACAAACCTTCCTCCTCTTCTCATCCCAAGAAGGATCATTACAGATCAGAGAGGCAACATCCCAAAGGGGACAAGTATGACTCTAAAACTTGTAAACATGTTTCAACTAACATAATTTGCTATTGTTGTAGTAAGCCTGGACATGTCATTGCTGACTGTCCAGTCAAGAGAAAGGAAAGAGGTGACAAGAAGCCTCATCACCAGAAGGAGAGGAAGGGAGAAAATCCTTCCTGGCCAAGAAAGGCAAGAGCTGGAGTGAATCTGAGTCTTCATCTTCAGATTCAGATGGTGAGGAGGAACCCTACTTGCGGCTGTTTGTTGATCAGGAAGAAGAAGACTATCCTGCTACCAGGATAGGAATCAGGGCCCCTCTATCACATTCAGATAGTGATGAAGAGGAGGATGAGGTCACTCTAGATGACCTTGGGCTGATGGCTATAACTGAAGATGAGGACAACCACAGCAATTCAGAACATGAGTAGGTATTGATACACTGCATTTCTTCTTCTTCTGATTATGAAAAGAATTCAGAATCTGAACCTCCTTCATCTAAAGTTGGAGGTGAATCATATTCTGAGGAGGATGTCAATCAATTGATTGATGAATATGGTGCACTCCTGGAAGCTCTGAAAAAGTGCAAAAAGCTAGCCAAGAGGCAAGCCCAAGAAATTGCTTCCCTAAAGCAATCAAAATCTGAGTTCATTGAGCATGCTACCCAGCTAGCTCAAATGAGCAATGAGATTGGCAAGCTAAGGGGAATGTCAATGATCCATGTGGGCACCATAAGTCACAAGAACAAGATCATCAAGGATCTTGAAGAAAAGCTCCTCAAGGAGAGGATGCTAGTGGCTAAGTTCTCCAAGCCCAGGACAGTGATGCCTATTATTGACACCTTCATCTCACATGGCAGGAGAGGTGTTGGTTTCAACAAAGAGGCAGATACTAGCAACACTAAGGGAAAGGTCAAGGACTCAAAAGAATCTAAGACCTCCTTTGTGAAGGTCTTGATGCCCTCAAACAAGTATGACCAAGAAAGTATTCTTGGTCACTTACTGAATGGAAGTTCCTATAACTTGAGCAAGAATGCTCACAGCTATGGAAATAGAAAGGGCATGGGATTGAGTGCAATGAAAGCTCCACATGAGGAAATACAAATGATCCAACCTGGACCATTTGTGTTTGGTGTCTCAGCACCTTCAGTCAAGAACATGGAAGCAGGCTCTTCCAAATCTGCTTTAGCAAATAGCAAGACTGCTGTCAAATCTGTTGACAAGACCTGCTGCCCAGTGTCTGATTACATCAGATCTTGTGTGACTGCCAAGTCAATGCAAACTGAGGCCATCAGGACAAAGATCAGCAAGACTGTCCACAGATTATCCTTTAGTCAGATTATTGCTGAAAGAAATAGGAAGAATGCTGATATCTCTTCTACTGAACATGTACAAAGTGCTGTACCAATTCAGAGAACTGTTCAGAAAAGGAGATACAATATTCATGATTGTTCGTGCTGTGGAAAGGTGGGACACTTTGCAATTGATTGTTGGCACAACCCCAATGTGCCAAAGGCAAGGACTGAACCTCAAGCCAAACCAGCCCTCTCTAGGAATATTCCCTATGGTGTTAACATGAACCTAGGACCCAAAGTCAGTTGGGGTTATAAGGTACATTAAATTTTGTGTTGTAGGTTAGTTCAAGTACCAGTCTCAACCAAATATGGTACTTGGACAGTGGGTGCTCAAGGCACATGACAGGAACTAAGGATCTTCTAAAGGATTACAATCCAGTGAAGAATAGACCCAAAGTTATCTTTGGTGGATCTGAAAAAGGAGTCACCAAAGGATATGGTATGATTTCAAATGGCATAGTCTCAATTACAAGGGTAGCTTATGTTGAAGGGTTGCAACACAACCTTGTAAGCATAAGCCAACTATGTGACTTAGGCTATGTCATTGAATTCCACAATGACAAGTGCTTGATCAAAAAGTCTAATGACTTGGAGACCATTCTCTCAGGCACTAGGAGTGGGAATGTTTATTGCTTAAACTTCATTTGCAATTATTCTATTTCCCCTGTGTTTCTTGTAGCTAATGAAAGTGAGTCTCTCTGTGTCCAATGGCACAAGAGACTTGCCCACATTAACTATAAGACAATGTATAGATTATTTTCTAAAAACCTTGTTAGAAATAGTCCTAATCTAAAATGTGTTAAAAGTGGTCCCTGTCATGCTTGCCAAATGGGTAAGCAAACTAGGACCACCTTTAAAAGTATTGGCTCCAAGGATACTGAAAGGTGTTTATACCTATTGCACATGGACTTGTTTGGTCCTTTGCCAATTCAGAGCCTAGGTGGGAAGTTGTATACTTTGGTAATTGTAGATGATCATTCAAAGTATACATGGGTATTCTTCCTTAAAGAAGAAGTCAGATACCTTACATGTCTTTATAAATTATGTCAAGGCCATTAAGAATGATCTACAATGTACTGTGGTTAGGACAAGAACTGACCATAGCACAAAATTTCAATCTGAAGCCATGACAAAATTTTGTCAAGAATTTGGTATCACCCAAGAGTTCTCCTCCCCAAGGACTCCACAGCAAAATGGTATGGCTGAGAGGAGGAATAGGACCTTAATAGAAGCTGGGAAAACATTGCTTAGTGACTCCACACTCCCAGAATACTTCTGGGCTGAGGCAGTCAATACAACCTGTTATGTTCTCAATAGAGCCTCCATCAATAAGGTCCTTGGGAAAACCACTTATGAGATTCTGAAAGGCAAACAACCTACAATTTCCTACTTTAGAATCTTTGGTTGCAAATGCTATATTCTAAATAATGGAAAATCTCAATTAACAAAGTTTGCAGAAAAATGCAATGTGGGAGTTCTTGTTGGGTATAGCTCACATAGTAGAGCCTATAGAGTTTATAACAAGAAAACCCATGTTGTAGAAGAATCTATGCATTTTGTATTTGATGAGACCAGCCTTCTCTACAAAGAATGGTCTAGTTCTTCTATCTTGACAGGAAATGAAGAAGGGATGCATGAGCTGACTGTCCAAGACAAGCCCAGCAACAGCAAAACACAAACAGCTGCTGCAATTCCTGAAGAAGAAGAGGTACAAGATGGTGAAGTCATAGCTGAACTGGTGGAACAAACACAACCACCAGAGGACCCTCTTCCTGCTGCTGCAAGGCACCTGAGAGATCATCCAAGAGATCTAATAATTGGAGATCATACCCAAGGCATATTGACAAGAAGCAGAGCTCATATTGAAGCACTATTCTTGAGCTTCCTTTCTCAAATGGAGCCCAAGAAGTTTGAAGAGGCCAATCAAGACACTTTCTGGATTGAAGCAATGCAAGAAGAGTTCCTACAATTCAAGAGATGCAAAGTATGGAAGCTGGTGCCTAGACCTCAGGGACACAATGTGATTGACACTAAATGGGTATACAGAAACAAGCTTGATGAGAATGGTACAATCATCAAGAACAAGGCCAGATTAGTAGCCAAAGGATACAGGCAAGAGGAAGGTATAGACTTTGATCAAACCTTTGCACCAGTTGCAAGGTTGGAAGCAATTAGGCTATTCCTTGCCTATGCTGCCCACAAGGGGTTTAAAGTCTACCAGATGGATGCCAAATCAGCATTTCTCAATAGAGACTTGAAGGAAGAGATTTTGCAGGTTGCAAGGAAGACAGGAAGAGTACAAGTGGTACTTATCAATTCCTAGGGAGAAGACTGATATCTTGGAGCAGCAAGAAACAAACCAGTGTGGCAATATCCACAGCTGAGTCTGAGTACATTATTGCAGGTAGCTGTTGTGCACAACTCCTTTGGACTCAACATCAGTTGGAGGATTACAACCTCAAGGTAAGGGAATCTCCTTTATATTGTGACTCATCCAATGCAATCTCTATTGCTAAAAATCCTGTCTCTCATAGCAGGACTAAGCATATAGAGATTAGATATCATTTTATTAGGGAACATGTAGAATGTAAAGATATTTGTCTTGAATTTGTCCCCACTGACAAAAAACTAGCTGATATCTTTACTATGCCACTGGATGAATCTAAGTTCAATGCTTTTAAAATTGATCTTGGCATGCTTAGTATAGAATAGTTCTAAATGTATGAGTAATAGCTGTCACTATTATTGATTATGAATGGTGAATTATCAAACTTTACATTACTGAACACTACAACTTAGTGACATGACTAGGACCCATCTTAAGCCAAAATATCTACATTAGGCCTAAACCCTATGATCAGCTAAAATGCAGGAGTATGTTTAGCTGAATCAGCTGAGAAAAATCCCAGCTGAACCGCTGAGATGAGGAAACTGTCCCAGCGGTTGACAGCTCACTGTCCCAGCTGAACCGCTGAGACGAGCAAAATGTCTCAGCAGTTGACACTTTACTATCCCAGCGGCCTAGGTCTCCGTCTCAGCTGAACCGCTGAGACGGGGTATGTTCAATATGAAACCTGATAATTAACCCAAAAACCCTTAACACAATAAGGTAATTAAGTCTAGAAGACTAGGGTTAATAAAATCAAAACTAAAATTCTATAAATAGATACACTGTACCCTAAAACAAACCACAAAGCCAAACCTTTAGCCGTCGAGACGATTCCTCTTCTCTTCCGTTTCAGCGCATCGATTCTCTGCTTCCATGGCGCCAAAAAGCTCGAAAGATCTCCTGGAGGGGTATGAAATAGTAAGAAATGGATTCACTCATGCCTCTGAAGAAATTCGACACGTGATTCATCTAATGGAAGCTCAAGGTCTGGAGCACATGCTGTCTGAACTGTGCTGCATTCTCAAAACTGAAGTTCTGGAATGGTTCAACCATGTTAAACTGTCTCCATCCAAAACCATCCTGATGTCCAAGATAGGAGGTGAGAAGATAAAGATTACTGCTAAAAGGTTGGAGAAGGGGTTGAAATTAACTCCTTGCAGTAAAAATGAAGAGGAGGAAATCTCTGAAAAGGATAAGAGGACTGCCCTAAAGTGGATAGGATACAGTGATACCAAAACCAGTTATCTAAGGAGAAAGTTCTTCAATCAACAGGGGAAGTTGTTGTCTGATATTGTGGGCAAAGCTATTCTATGCAAGCCTGGGTCACATGACGCTGTCTCTCAGTTCATGTTTGAATTAATGACAAGGATAATTCTGTCCAAGAGAACCTCATAGGGAGAAGTCATCTTTCAAAGGATAAAGGAATCTCTACAAGCCCCCAATATGGGAAGAATACTATCTCTGTACCTACAGAATAGTTATTCAGAGATCTTTGCAAACTCCAAGGGGTCAAATCTCCATTACCTCAAAAGAATGGACATTAAGACTCTGGATAGATTCTCCAGAGTGCTCCCTATGAGCCAGCCATCTGTGGCAAAGGAAAAGAAGAAAGATTCATCCCAGCAGAAATCAACTTCATCCTCAAAGTCAGCTGGGTCTGACAATGAAGATAGTCATGGGTCTGATCATAGATCTGCCAGCAACCCAATGAACATTGATAATGAAGAGGTCCCCAGAACAAATGAGGAGCCCCAAGGAAGTGTTGTGCCCAATCCTGAGCCAACCCAAGTGAATGCTGATCCAGCTGTTCATCATGCTGAAGATGAAATTCCCAACTCACCTATCCATGGTAAATTAGGAATTCAGTTAGGTCTCTTTTCTCTATAAATAGTATAGTCTAGGTATTTAATTCCTCCATCACTTTTCAGGTGACCTTAGACTAAATTCTCCTCCTAAGGATGCCCCAAGTGAGGGGGAGCATAGCCCTGCCTATGAAGGAGGAGGTGGGTATGCTAGTGGGGGAGAACATCAACAGGAATTAATATCTCCTAATGCACCATCTGAGGGGGACCAGATCCCTGATAATGAGAGGCCTACTGCTCAAAGTGGAGCTGAAGAGATGATGGAAAAAGAATTAGCGCAGGAAAGGCCAGCTGCAGTTCTGGACACATCTGACCTGATAAACTCAATACAAACAATGATTGAGGGTCAGATGTTGTCTATGAAAGAGATTGTTGCTGAAAAGATCAATGATGTATCTACCCAGATAAGGAATGAATTGCACACAATAAGAGCTGCATTGACTTAGGAGATTCAGGCTAGTGAGCAGAGAATGGACTCAAGAGTGGCTGAAGTGAGAACTGAAATGAATGCACAAGTTAATGATGTCAAAACTGCATCCGATCATATCCTTCTACAGATGACAAGATGGTTTGAAATGGCCAAAAATACTGTTGCTGTCCAGCACACAGTTCTGAAAGATATTCCAGTCCATCAAGGGGATTCCACAAAGGACATCACATATGTAAAGAATCACCTCTTCAAAAACCAAAATGTCTGGGAAAATGCAGTTTCAAGGATGACACAAGTGGTCAACACATCAAGCAGCCAAGTCAAGTCCCACATTGACAAGGCAAAGGAATGCATTTTAGCTGATGTGGACAACACCTTTCAAACTCTCTCTCTCAATCCATATTGGATCAACATTCTGAAATTGAGAAGAAGATAGTGGAACATAGTAAAGAAGGAGAGGAGAAGATTACCACTCTACATTCTAAGATGAAAGGAGCATACATACAGTTATATAACAACATGGAGTCCTCTCACAAACTGATACTCTCCAATCAAGAAGAAGCCAGCAAGAAAATGGTGGAAGTGGTCAACAATGCTTCCAGTGCTATTCAAGAAAATATCCTTACCATGGCCAGAAAGGTCACTGATAATCAATGGGAATCAAACTTAAAGGTGCTGCAAGGAACAAGAATTGCATTGAATCTGCCAATCTTGAACCCTAGCAGAAATGAAGACTTTGATTTCCAAAGTCAATCAAATCTGATTGCTGATGAAAGAGCAGCAGAGAGGAGTAGGGTAGAGGGTATTCAGACTGCTAAAGAATACATGGCTCAAAAGAGAATGGAAAGATTAGAGGATCCACTCCATGAAGAGGACAATCTGGAGTTGGACACAATTGTTGTCAATACCTGGGTGAGCCATGGAAATCCAATGAAGGACATTGACCATGTCTATTCAGCTGCTGAGTGGATCAAACACCTTGAAAGGGAATCATTGAGGGAAAGGATTCTAAAAGAAAACATGGTAAGAAGGGAAACTCCTTTAAGGATTCCCCCAAGATATCTTCCCAAGCCACTACTGTACTTCAAAGTAAAGGAGAAGCTCAAGGCTGCTGCTGAAGCTAGGAAAAGAAAGTCTACAGATGGAGAAAGCTCTTCCAAGGGTCAATCTTAGGAAAATCAGCCTTGACATTTTGTTTTGGATTAAATATACAACTATAAGTTGAATCTTCTTTTATATATCTATACTGAACATTCATAGTGCAATGATAATTCATATTCTGATCATAATATTGTGTTTGTTACTATTGATATATGTACTCTGTATTTACTATCTCTAGTATTCAGTAGCCTAGATGGAATGTTCAGATTGAAATGGATCAGCTATTACAGAAAATAGCTCTCCAATTGAGGGGGAGTAAATTCCTTACTCAGGTTGAGAGGTAGTTGGCACATGCTAAGAGTGTACAGGTTAGCCTATTGATTGATCCAAAGGGATCTATAGATGTTATCCCTCTATACATAGAAAGTTAAGGAGGAGATAGCAAGTTAAGGTTGAAGAAACCAGAAGGGGGGAGATAGGGCCAGTACCAATGCCAGTACAAATGCTGGAGAAAAAGGGAGAAAGGGCCAGTGCAAATGCTTATGCTTAGGGTGTTAGGTCCTATGCTTCTGATGGGCAAAACTATGCTTGCAAACGATAACGGCAAGTGTACCGTATCAAATGTAGTATAGGTTATTAAAACAAGGTCGTATTAGACTCGGGGCGGTTGAATACTCTTACTTCGGAAAATCTCTATTATTTTATCGAATAGAATTTGTGGTTGGTTGGTTGCGAAAAAGGAGAAATAGTTTATTTAAATTAATGAATTAAAAGTTAGTACTCAACCTTGAATCACCTTGGAAAAATAAATAAATAAAGAAATAGAACTTCTAATCTTCTTTAAAAGAAATGCTTGACCGTGGAGGTTCCTGATTTATGAACGTACCTCTCTCGAGGACACGCCAAACTGAGTTTAGGTTGATCAATCGAACTTTCGTTCTAGAATTGAAACCCCTAAAGCTCGCTTTATCGAAGTGAACCCCTCTATTGGATATAACTCCAATCCGGGAGATTTATGTCGTCCTCTCTCGAGGAGTGCATTCAAATCTCTTTATCCTTAAAGTGATCGATTCGAACTCAAAATCTCTCGATTATTTGACTACGAAAACAAGAATGAGATTAAATATCGATAATATAATCTCAATCAATATAAATTCAAGGATAAATCTTAAGCGATCTAAATAAGAGAAAAAGAATTTCTAAACTGAATTATGAATTATATTTTCCTTGGATCATCTTGGCCGAGTACTAATGAAATTTAGCTACTCATGGCGATGGAGGAATTGATGAAATACAAGAGGTGCATAATGAAGATTGAGAGCGGAATAAGAGTGAAAGTGCTATTTTATTAATCGAAAGGGAAAATTACAACTAGGAAACAAGAGATTACAAACCTGAAATGAAAGTACAAGCTAAGGAAAAAGATTACAAGCTTAAGAATAATAAAAGCAGTGTAAGAAAATAAACTTAGAACTCCCAAAATTCGTCCCCAAACATCTGGAAAAGCTCCCTTTAAATAGCTGAATTTTTGGTGTTACACGCCCTTGGTCACACCCGTGACCAAGGGCGTGTAAGGGGCGTGATCGAAGCGGCAGCGGAGAGGGCGCCTTCTGGAGTAATTGTGAGCGTTTCGGCCGTGTCACGCCCTAGGTCACGCCCGTGACCTGGGGCGTGTAATCCTGAAATCTGGCTGCTCGCGGGAAACTCTGGCGGGAAGAAGCGCGGGCCGAGTCACGCCCGTGACCGGATGTCACGCCCTCGGTCACGCACGTGACCGAGGGCGTGTAAATTTAATTGACGTGGCAACGTGCTCCGGATGCTTGTGGCGGGTTGTGGACGTGACATTGGGTCACGCCCTTGGTCACGCCCGTGACCTGGGGCGTGTACTTGGCGAAATCTTCACGGAGCGTCCCCGGAGTGGTAGAAGCAGGTCTGGAGTATTTCGTAGGTTACACGCCCATGGTCACGCCCGTGACCTGGGGCGTGTAACATTAACTTTTTGCTCGAAACAACCCAGAGAACCTGAAAACACAAAATAAACTTAAGTTAGCTTATGAAATGACAATAGAAGGATTTATATGATACAATTCCTAAGAAATAACATAATTTTATATAAAAAAAACATAATAAACCTAACTAAAAGATGAGTAAATAAATTACTCATCAAATACCCCCATACTTGCTCATTGCTCGTCCCGAGCAATCCATTTTTCACAAGGGTGAGAAAAATTAATGCAAGATAGAATTATGAAGACTAGAGAGTAAAATGCGAAGTAATATGCTGGCATGTGTAGATATTTTAGTAAAAAGATGTTCTTGGCATAAATGCTAATTTATGAAATACTTCAAAAAATGCGTTATAATTATTTATCATTACTTAAAAAAATTAGTCGACGGTCATTCAAAAAGTTATGTGAAGGGAGAAAATAGCGTGATTGCTGAGATTTAGATTAATAGATGTAGACGTTCGGGGTGGCCTCCAAAGAAATCCATCAATGTCGACGGCCATAGGCTTGCCCGTTTGCACTTTCTCCACTACACTTCGAACTAAATCGACTCTATGGATCTTTAGGACTTAAATAGGGTACATTTTAAGGCTTGGGTTTAAGAACGAGGTAGCAATGATAAATATGAAGGCGCATTCCACTTAAACAAAATTTTTGAGCCAAAAGAAAATGATTGCCACCACAAAATAATGAAGCTTTACCCCCATACTCGCTTTTTTTCAAAGGGAAAACACTCTCATACACTTTTATTTAAATCATGAATCTTCATAATTGGGATCATTCCAAGTATGCGTGAACATACCTGGGCCGCATATCATTATGAGATTATTGCTTTTTGAGATCTAAACACTTTTTTTTTTGAATTGATACCCACAATTTTTTCATAGAATCGTACCCAAATATTTTTTTTCAATTTAGCTCAAAATTTCAAAGTGTTCATTTGGGTTTTGGGCTTTTTAGCTTTGGTGCCGAAATGATGAGGGTGGATCAAATAAAGGTGTAAGGCTCAAATTTGTGTGAACAATGGTGGTAAATCTAGGTTGGGTGCAAAGGCTCAAACTATCCAAAGAAAGGCCTAAATCATTTCCGTAAATTTAATTTGTCTAAAGCGCACATGTTTCGAAAATAGCTTGGGGCAAGTTCTAGACATCGAGAAAGGATACCCTTTTGTTCAATTCGAGTAATAGCTTTCTAACAATCTTCTACACACTCACCTAAACTACTTTTGGATAAGACCGGATTCGAATTTAAAAGTAAAATAAATTATTACTACGCAAATTAATAAAACATAATTTTAGATCTATGCCAAGAATTTAATTTTACACCAAAACTACTCAAAGACAAGCATATGACTAGGAGCACTACATGAGTCAACAATTTTACTCTAAAGTTTCAAAAACTATTCTAGCACAAAAATATTTTTTAGTCCATATGAAAAACAGTCTACTTAAAACTTACAATTTAGCAAGTGGGAGTTTTGATGAATAAAAAGAACATTTTCTAATAGATTTTTTTTTTGTTCTTGGACTTCCCAAGATCTGCCCGGTGAAGGGTTTGCAAGGTACTAGAGGCTATGATGGGAATTCAAGCCCAAAGCGTCCTTTCCAAGAAATTTAATTGCATTTTTTTATTATTATATATTTTTTTATTTTTTTCAAGAAAAACTACAAAGAAAGCTTTGCTACACCCCCATACTTAAAATTAAACATTGTCCCCAATGTTTAAAACTAAGTATGAAAGATAAAACAAAAAAAATGTTAATAAAGAAAAAATAAGAGAAATTACTAAAGTGTAAAGAGGGCTTCCCTGAATGATAGTCGGGGTTGCCGGTCGAACACCTGCAGAATTAAATTAGAAAAAAAAAAGCAAACAAGAAAAGAAAGACAAAATAAAGAGGTTAACATTGGGTTGCCTCCCAGGAGCGCTTTGTTTACCGTCGCGTAGCTTGACTAAGTGGTAATTTTAAAGATTTTGGAAGTGAATGGTTTCGATGTTTCCGGGCGCTGGGTCGCCCGGGTGATATAATTTTAAGCGTTGTTCGTTGACTTTGAAAGAGCCTTTTTCTGGGTGCTCTATTAGCACCGTTCCGTATGGCCAAACTTCTTTAACTATGAAGGGACCGGACCATCGTGATTTTAATTTACCCGGAAAAAGCCTAAGTCTTGAATTAAATAATAGGACTAAGTCTCCTGGTGAAAAAGTTTTTGGATTTTTGATTTTTTTATCATGATAAAATTTTGTGCGCTCCTTATAAATCTTATTATTTTCGTAAGCGTTTGCGCGCCACTCGTCTAATTCATTTAATTGTAGTTTTCTGTGCTCGGAGGCTAAGTTTAAATCCAAATTTAAAAATTTTAGCGCCCAAAAGGCGCGATGTTCTAATTCCACCGGTAGATGACAAGCTTTTCCGTAGACTAATCGGTACGGTGTACATCCGATGGCGGTTTTATACGCTGTCCGATATGCCCATAGAGCGTCGTCTAATTTTAGCGACCAATCCTTCCTATTAACGGACACAGTTTTTTCTAAAATTCTTTTAAGTTCACGGTTCACCACCTCCACTTGGCCATTTGCTTGTGGGTGGTAGGCGGTAGATAGCTTGTGGGTAACTCCATATTTTGCTAGAATTTTAGCAAGTTGGTTGTTACAAAAATGTGTGCCCCGATCACTAATTAGTGCTCGGGGTGTGCCAAATCGTGAAAATAATTTTTTTAAAAATTTTACGACGACTCTTGCGTCGTTAGTGGGAAAAGCTTGTGCTTCCGCCCACCTTGACACGTAATCGACCGTAACAATGATATATTTATTATTAAAAGAGGAGGGTAAGGGACCTATGAAATCTATTCCCCAAAGATCAAAAATTTCGCATTCTAAAAAAATATTTTGGGGCATTTTGTCCCGGTTAGAAATGTTACCTGACCGTTGGCACCGATCACAATTACTCACGAAATTGTGAGCATCTTTGAATAAGGTGGGCCAATAGAAGCCCGACTCTAGCGCCTTTCTTGCGGTCCGGTTCGCTTGATAATGGCCACCAGTTGGCCCTTCGTGGCAGTGCCGCAGAATTTGGGCGCCTTCCTCGCCCGAAATACACCTTCTTACCACTTGGTCCGCGCAGACACGAAATAAAAAGGGGTCCTCCCAAAAATAATTTTTCAAATCTGAAAAGAATTTCTTCTTTTGTTGACTTGAAAAATCTTTTGGTAGGACCCGGGCCACTAAATAGTTGGCCAAATCCGCGTACCAAGGGGTGGAAGAAGTCGTTACCTTTTCGATAGCAAGGAGGCGCTCTTCAGGGAATTTGTCGTCAATTGCAGATTCCAATAGTGCTCCTGCAGCCGGATTCTCCAACCGTGAGAGGTGGTCGGCCGCAACATTCTCCGCTACCCTTTTGTCTTGGATCTCCAAATCGAATTCTTGTAGTAGGAGGATCCACCTTAGCAGTCGAGGCTTTGCATCTCCTTTTTGTAGTAAATACCGGAGAGCGGAGTGATCTGTAAAAAAAATAACTTTTGAAAGTGTTAAATAAGATCGAAATTTGTCAAACGCAAAAATTATTGCCAAAAATTCTTTCTCCGTTGTTGTATAATTTGCTTGTGCGGATGTTAGCGTTTTGCTTGCGTAATAGATTGGGTGAAAATGTTTATTCACCCGTTGACCTAAAACTGCGCCTACAGCAAAATCGCTCGCATCGCACATGATTTCAAACGGAAGAGACCAGTTTGGCGCGATTAAAATAGGGGAATTTATTAGTTCATTTTTGATTTTGTTAAACGCTTTCAAACACTCGTCATCAAAATTAAACGCGGATTCTTTTTCCAAAAGATGAGTTAGCGGTTTCGAAATTTTTGAGAAATCTTTTATAAACCGTCTATAAAAACCCGCATGTCCTAAAAAACTTCTAATAGATTTTATATTGGTAGGAGGGGAAGTTTTTCTATGACCTCGATCTTGGCCCTATCGACCTCGATCCCCTTACTAGAAACTTTATGTCCGAGGACTAACCCCTCTCGGACCATAAAGTGGCACTTCTCCCAGTTGAGTGCCAAATTCGTGTTTTCGCAGCGTTGAAGAACACGATCAAGATTATTTAGACAATTGGTGAAAGAATCGCCAAAAACAGAAAAATCATCCATGAATACTTCCATGATGTCTTCGATAAGTTCATTAAAAATTGCCAACATACATCTTTGGAATGTAGCCAGCGCGTTGCAAAGTCCAAAAGGCATTCTTCGATATGCGAAGGTGCCGAACGGACAAGTGAATGTGGTTTTCTCTTGGTCTTCGGGCGCAATTGGGATTTGAAAATATCCCGAAAGACCATCGAGAAAATAGTAGTGCGAGTGACCGGATAATCGTTCTAAAATTTGGTCAATAAAGGGTAACGGAAAGTGATCCTTGCGCGTAGCATCATTTAATTTTCTGTAATCGATGCATACACGCCAACCCGTAACAGTACGGGTCGGAATCAACTCATTATTTTCGTTGGTGATTACCGTTATTCCTCCTTTTTTAGGCACGACTTGCACTGGGCTAACCCAAGTGCTATCAGAGATTGGGTAAATAATTCCCGCATCTAATAATTTTATTATTTCGGCCTTAACGACGTCCATTCATATTTGGATTAAGCCGTCGTTGAGGCTGAATAGTACTGCGAGAATTATTTTCTAAATTAATTTTGTGCGTGCAAAAAGAGGGGTTAATCCCCTTGATGTCAGAAATTTGCCATGCAATTGCATGGCGGTGATTATTTAATATTTTTATTAATTCGGAAATTTCCGAATCGTTAAGCGCGGAAGATATTATTACGGGCAGTTTTGAATTTTTTTCTAAAAATATATATTTTAAATGTTCCGGCAATTGTTTTAGTTCTAAACTTGGTGGCTCCTCGTAAGATGTTTTTATTTTAGAAATATTTAGGTTTATTTCTTCAAATTTGGTTGGCCGAGTTTTTTCTTCTAAACAAAATAATTTTGTAATTTCCGGATTTTCAAATAACGGCGAAATTATTTCAGAAAACGACGTTATTTCCTCTTCAAAATTTGTTTCTAGGGTAAAACAAGAGTCGTCGTTTGGAAATGCATTTCTCATCGATTGATTTATATTAAAAATAACTTCTTCCTCCCCAACTCGTAGGAGAAGGTTTCCGTTACTTACATCAATAATAGCCCGAGCGGTGGCTAGGAAGGGCCGGCCGAGTATGAGTGGTACTTCGGCATCCTCTTCGATATCGAGGATGACAAAGTCTACCGGAAAGATAAACTTGTCAACCTTCACTAGCACATCCTCAATGATCCCGATTGGATACTTTACGGACCGATCCGCTAGTTGGATGCTTATATTGGTTGGGCTTGGTGTGCCCAAACCAAGCTTCTTAAATAAGGAGAACGTCATAAGATTTATGCTCGCCCCTAGATCGGCCAAGGCGTTTTTAATTAATAAATTTCCGAACAAACACGGGATGGAAAACCTTCCCGGATCATTTAATTTTTCCGATAATTTATTAAGAACTATCGCCGAACATTCTGCATTAAGAGAAATACGCGAAATATCTTCAAGTTTCTTTTTATTTGATAATAAATCCTTGAGATATTTCGCGTATTTAGGCATTTGAGAGAGTGCCTCACAAAATGGTACATTAATTTGTATTTGTTTTAAAATATTTATAAATTTTTTATACTGCTCCTCGTTCCGCTCATTTTGTAATTTAGAAGGATACGGAATAAAAGGCGTTTGAATAATGCGCGGAGCTAAATCAGAAGAATTTAAATGCGGAGTTGGAGTTGAAACGTTTACCTTAGGCTTGGCCAAATTTGAACTTTTTACCTCCTTTCCGCTGCGGAGGGTTATAGCGTTGGCGCTCTCCCGTGGATTGGGCTCAGTATTGCCCGGTAGAGCTCCCTGCTGGCGTTCGGAGAACATCTTGGCGAGTTGTCCAATCTAATTTTCTAGGCTTTTAATAGATCCGGAAAGGTTCCGGATATTGGCATCAGTAGAAGCGACGTATTTGGTGAAGACCTCTTCAAGTGAAGGGGCCTTTGGTGGTTGTGGTGGAGTGAATCCAGGAGGATTCACTTGTGGGGGGCGTTGAGCATTATAGGGTTGCTCCATAAAAAATTCGGGTGGTTCCTTAAACCCGGATTATAATTATTAGGAAGATTATTATTATTTGGGTTATAAGGAGGACGATAGGAGTTCCCCATATAATCAACTTGTTCTTGATTATAATTATTATTATTATTATAATAACTATTATTATTATGATTATTAGCCCCGTTAATGGCGGAGGAAGCAGATATCTCCACCATTTGCTTAGTAAGCCATTCTACTTGATGTGCTAAATTCGGTGTGGCCTCGACTTCAAAGAGTCCGGTCGGTTTGTTAGGACGCGACCGTGGCGCATTCCACTGATAAGCATTCATGGCCATCTCCTCAAAAAGCTCTTGAGCGGCATCTGGGGTTTTATTAATTAGAGTTCCCCCAGCTGCTGCGTCAATCATCTGCCTCGTTTGGAGATTCAAACCATTGTAGAATGTTTGAACTTGTTGCCATAAGGTAAGGGCGTGGTGAGGACATCTCCGCAATAATTCCTTGAAGCGCTCCCATGTGTCATAGAGAGACTCCGATTCTATTTGCATAAATGAGAGAATGTTCGTACGTAATTTAGCGGACTTTGCCGGAGGAAAATATTTCGTTAAGAATTTCTCCGTCATCTCAGCCCATGTAGTGATGGAACCTCTAGGAAGAGATCCCAACCACTGCTTGGCCTTAGTCCGCAAAGAAAATGGAAATAAACGCAAACGAATGGCGTCATCGGTGACGCCATTAATTTTAAACGTGTCGCAAATTTCCAAAAAATTCAATAAATGTAAATTTGGATCTTCATCTGGTAACCCGTCAAAGATGACGGTTTGCTGTACCATTTGAATGATGCTAGTTTTGATTTCAAAATTATTATTTGCCACCGCCGGGCGAATAATACTTGATTGTGCTCCCTCCCAATTTGGCCTCGCATAATCGGACATAGTCCGTAGCGGAGCCTCATTATGGTCGGGGTCACCCATTATATCTTCGTTAGTTTCTCCGACTGACTCTTCGCGAATTACTGGTAGATCACTAAATCGGAGACGTCGCCGCAAGGTGCGCTCGATTTCCGGATCAAAACCAAATTCTAAATCAATTGAAGAGTTTCCTCGGGTCATAAACCAAAACAAAAGAAAATAAGCGGGAAAAGAAAAAGGGAAAATAAGATTTTTAGATAAATAAATAAATTTTTATTTAATTATATTATATATATATATATTTCTTTTTTTTTATTTTATTATTATTATTATTATTAGGTGAATTAAAATTAGTCCTGGACTTCCCAAGATCTACCCGGTGAAGGGTTTGCAAGGTACTAGAGGCTATGATGGGAATTCAAACCCAAAGCGTCCTTTCCAGGAATTTAGTTGCACCTTAAAATTAAGAAAAAGGAAAAAGATAAAATTAATAGATATTTCGGTTTTCAAAATATCAACCGTGTCCCCGGCAACGGCGCCAAAAACATGATGGGCAAAACTATGCTTGCAAACGATAACGGCAAGTGTACCGTATCGAATGTAGTATATGTTATTAAAACAAGGTCGTATTAGACTCGGGGCGGTTGAATACTCTTACTTCGGAAAATCTCTATTATTTTATCGAATAGAATTTGTGGTTGGTTGGTTGCGAAAAAGGAGAAATAGTTTATTTAAATTAATGAATTAAAAGTTAGTACTCAACCTTGAATCACCTTGGAAAAATAAATAAATAAAGAAATAGAACTTCTAATCTTCTTTAAAAGAAATGCTTGACCGTGGAGGTTCCTGATTTATGAACGTACCTCTCTCGAGGACACGCCAAACTGAGTTTAGGTTGATCAATCGAACTTTCGTTCTAGAATTGAAACCCCTAAAGCTCGCTTTATCGAAGTGAACCCCTCTATTGGATATAACTCCAATCCGGGAGATTTATGTCGTCCTCTCTCGAGGAGTGCATTCAAATCTCTTTATCCTTAAAGTGATCGATTCGAACTCAAAATCTCTCGATTATTTGACTACGAAAACAAGAATGAGATTAAATATCGATAATATAATCTCAATCAATATAAATTCAAGGATAAATCTTAAGCGATCTAAATAAGAGAAAAAGAATTTCTAAACTGAATTATGAATTATATTTTCCTTGGATCATCTTGGCCGAGTACTAATGAAATTTAGCTACTCATGGCGATGGAGGAATTGATGAAATACAAGAGGTGCATAATGAAGATTGAGAGCGGAATAAGAGTGAAAGTGCTATTTTATTAATCGAAAGGGAAAATTACAACTAGGAAACAAGAGATTACAAACCTGAAATGAAAATACAAGCTAAGGAAAAAGATTACAAGCTTAAGAATAATAAAAGCAGTGCAAGAAAATAAACTTAGAACTCCCAAAATTCGTCCCTAAACATCTGGAAAAGCTCCCTTTAAATAGCTGAATTTTTGGTGTTACACGCCCTTGGTCACGCCCGTGACCAAGGGCGTGTAAGAGGCGTGATCGAAGCGGCAGCGGAGAGGGCGCCTTCTGGAGTAATTGCGAGCGTTTCGGCCGTGTCACGCCTAGGTCACGCCCGTGACCTGGGGCGTGTAATCCTGAAATCTGGCTGCTGGCGGGAAACTCTGCCGGGAAGAAGCGCGGGCCGAGTCACGCCCGTGACCGGATGTCACGCCCTCGGTCACGCCCGTGACCGAGGGCGTGTAAATTTAATTGACGTGGCAGCGTGCTCCGGATGCTTGTGGCGGGTTGTGGACGTGACATTGGGTCATGCCCTTGGTCACGCCCGTGACCTGGGGCGTGTACTTGGCGAAATCTTCACGGAGCGTCCCCGGAGTGGTAGAAGCAGGTCTGGAGTATTTCGTAGGTTACACGCCCATGGTCACTCCTGTGACCTGGGGCGTGTAACATTAACTTTTTGCTCGAAACAGCCCAGAGAACCTGAAAACACAAAATAAACTTAAGTTAGCTTATGAAATGACAATAGAAGGATTTATATGATACAATTCCTAAGAAATAACATAATTTTATATAAAAAAAACATAATAAACCGAACTAAAAGATGAGTAAATAAATTACTCATCAGCTTCACACATCATTTCTTTTTTCTGTGATAAGATTTTTTTTGTTAATGGACCTTAACATTGGGGATGTTCTGCCTTCTTCAAATAGGGGGAGATTGTTGGGTATATTGCCCTCAATATTACCTTGATTTGAAGAGGCATCACTCTCAATGCTAAGGACATATTGTATTTAACAAAGCTATACTTATGTAGGATATACAGGCACAGGTAACTCAAAAGGAAGGGCCAAACATGGCCTTAAATAAGAAGAAATCATCCACAAGGAGATGAAGATCTGTCTCAGCATAACCGCTGAGACGATGGGTCAGAACCGCTGAGACGAGGATCCGTCTCAGCGGATCCACTGAGAAGGAGACTGGAGCAACCGCTGAGAAGGGAACTGGAGCTGGCACTGAGACTGGAAGCCGTCTCAGCCCAAACGCTGAGACTGAATGCTGTCTCAGCCCAACCGCTGAGACAGATCCAAATGTTTTGACGGGATCTGCTTTTGGCGCAAATGACATTTGAGAGGGAAAAGCAAGTCCAATCAGCCCCATACCGTGTTAGGAGGATCGATATAGCCGTTGAAGCCTTCTGGGGGTATAAAATAAGATGTTAGGGCACATCAAGAAGAACTGTTCCATTGAGAAGCCCTGCTGCACGCCGTAATCGAGCACTCGCGTTTCAGCCAGTTGAAGTCATTCTCTGCATCTGAAGTTAATCTTCTAAGGGAGATTAGATAGTTATTCCTGTACAAACTCAAGAAGGGCAAGTTGATCTTCTGCTTTGCGGAAGAAGAAGATCAAAGTGATACAAATCTGAAGCTGTTGTTTTCAGATCTGAAGAAAGGATTCAGAAGACCTAAGAGTAATCCTTTTGTCTTTTGTATCTAACTCAAACTCAATTACATCTTTGTAAGGCATTATTTCCTGAGTGAAAGGCTGTTGAGCCTGCGTGTAAAGCTGTGTTGACAGCTTGAGTGGTAGGACTTCTTGATAGGTCTGAGGTAGGAAATCTGTGGGATTTCTGAGTGGGAGGAGTTCATAACTCTGAGGTTGTAGGGTTGTTGTGCCTGAGGTTGTAGGGCTGTTGAGCCTGAGGTGTAGGGCTGTTGAGCCTGAGGTGTAGGGCGATTGAGCCTGAGGTGTAGGGCTGTTGAGCCTGAGGTGTAGGGCTGCTGAGCCTGAGTGTAGGGCTGCTGTGCCTGAGGTAGGATCACTCTGGATCTGAGAAGTTCTGAGGAACTTGTGGTGTAAGCTCAAGCAGCCGAGATTGGAGTTTGTGGCCTTGTCTAACTCATTGTTAGAAAGGTGAAGGGGGAAAGAGGACTACTCAAGACACCCTATCTTGAGGAACCTCTATACATCCTTGTGTGTTTTCTGTGCTTGTGTTTTCTGTAGATAGAAACATTAGGTTTAAACAAAGAAAATAAGTAAAACCTATTCACCCCCTCTAGGTATTATTGACTACACCTATATAACCTATCAACAACTTCTTGTATCTATTCACAAGATCTGCTCTTGATGAACTTCTGCTTATGATGGTGATGATTTGCAAAATCTATGATTGTTAGATCCTTCTATCTTCTTTCTGATTGAACTCTGACTGCTATAAGATTGTATTGTTGAGCAACCTTGTTCTGTTCTCTTCTTAGAGAGAAGAAGAGCAGCAGATATTCCTTCTTTGTATTTTTCTTCTAATAGGGTTCCTGTGAGAGAGGAAGAAGAAGAAGGAGAACTAATAGAACAGTATGGCCGATTGTGATGAGTGCCTTGCTTTTCTCATTCTTCTGTTGCATTTTATTGTCCCGCAATTGAATTTGAATTTGATTCCCATTTAGGTAAGTCCCGAAGGGTATATTTGTCTCGGCAATAAATCCTTCCTTTCTTCTTTTATTCACGACCCGTCCACCAACATTTAGGCTTATTTCCAAGAAAGCTTTTCTCTGACCTCAGTTAATTCTTTATTCTATTTAAGGTAATTAAGGAGCCGTTGGGGAATGGTCATGAGAGAGGTGGGCCATGAGAGAGGGTCAAAAATGATTGTATTTGACGAAGCATCGAGTTCAATTCCTCTCTTATCGACGCACCTTCAAGTTCCTGTAGGAGCATCTTTGAATTCATCCTTGCTCTGACTTAACTCTGCTAGTCAATGTTGCGTCGATACCCAATAGACGCAACCGTCGAGTTGACGATATGATTATGAGCTTCATTATCTTTGTCGAGATGAAGTCGATGTTGCATCGACTTTGAATGGCTTCGATAGATATTTCCTTCTGCGCCGAGTTGAAGTAGAAGCTGCGTCGACTTCGTCAAGTGCTCCGACAAGACCATGTCCTCTGCGTCGATATCTATTAGATGTAACGTTGACTTGATCAACTCTGACAGAAAGTGTATGTTGCTTGGACTTCTTGTCAGAGTAGCGTCGACATCCATTCGATGTTACATCAATTTCTATTAGACGTAAATATTAACTTCACCAATTTTGTGCTTCTCTTGATATGGTCTTGACACCCTAGGTTGAGTGTGACATCCTAAGACATCTAATGACCAGATTACCCTCACTATACAATGGGTAATTGAATTCTAAGAAACAAAATCACTTTTAGGTAATTTGTTAAGTTAAATCAAAGGGGTTTTCCCAACAATCTCCCTTATTTATCTTAACAAATTGAACAAATTGAACAAAGTCATTTTACTTATTTATTTGCATAAATAAACATAAATGCATACAAGACATCCTGGACATAAGAATGGAGTGCATACAAGACAGGATTGGTATATATAGAAAATAACATTTTGTTTTTCACAGACCATTCTAATGTCAAGTAATATGTAGATATCCAGAGCTGTTTTCCAGAAGAAATTTTTCTTACAGAGTACCTGAGCCTCATTGCTCCTTCTCAGGAGTTTTTCGTTTTCTTGAAAATACTTTTGAGGAGACTTTCCTTGGGGAAATCTTCAAAGGCTCATCATCCAGTAGATTGTCATTCTGAGGCATCTCCTGATCAGCTGCAGTACTTACAGTTTCCAATTGTATATCCAGATTTCTCTGAACATTTGGAGCAAGCTCCCTCTGAACTATTGCATCTATTTGCCCATCATTTTATTTTTCAGGAAACTCCCCCTGATCTGCAGGCTCCCCCTGGATCTGTGCATGTTGGATTATTGTAGCTTTGTTAGAACCTTAAGCATCACCATTATTTTGTCCACTCAACTCTAGAGCAGGTCTTTCTTCCTCCAAAATGTTCTCCCCCTTCTTAACCTTGCTGGCCAGGGAGGTTAAGAATTCCTTTATGACCATGGAGGAAGATACAACGTCTTTGAGGCTCTGAAAAGATCTTTGAAAATTTAATAGCTCACCCTCCATTTGTGAGTATTTTCTGTCAAACCTTCTAGCCTGGGAGGCTACCTGGTCTACAAATGTGGAGGAGGCAATGGCCACAACTTTGGAAATGATCTGCTCAAGATCAATTGTGGGTGGATGAGATGTCGATGGAGGAGGTGATGGAGGGAGCTCTTCTTGGATCGGGGAGAGAGGCTGATAGAACTCTGGTGAGACATGACTAGGTGGAGTGAATATGGATGGTAGCTGATGAGGAATTTGATGAGATGACTCTGGGTCAGAAGGAGATTGGTGTTGTTGTTGTTGTTGAGATGGAATATCCTCATGATGGAGATCTGGAGCAGTGTCCAGAGGAGGTGAAGATAGAGGAGGAGGGATATTGTCCCTTGGATGGTCTGGTAGTTGCCTTTCAGTCCCTTGAAGTTTTCCAGCAAATCTTTAGCTCCAGTCATATGCATGGAGCAGCCACTGTCCAGATACCACTGCTGGTTTGTGGTTGAACAACCTTCTCTCTACACATTAAATTAAACATTAATATAGACCCTCTCATGCTGTGGTCTCTTCCTTCTATCATCATATGGAGATGTGAAAGAGTGAGATGGTCTTCCATTGTTCTCCCTTAGGTGAAGAAGTGATGCATTGTTATGCCAACAATGTTTGGCAGTATGTCCTTGTTTTGAGCAGCAAAAACATCTTGGAATATTAGCAAAAGAAGGTGTTGGTGTTTGGTGATTTTGTGCAGAAAATATGCGTCGAGAAGAAATCGATGCAGTTTTAGAATTGCGTCGAGTGAAATTTGACATACCTGCATAGTCCCGTCGATGATCATTCGAAGTATGGTATTGGTTACGTTGAGTGTAATTTGACGCACCCACATAGTTGCTTCGAGATGATGTCGACGCATATGTTGTAGTCCGTCTAGATGCATTCGACGCATTCCTAATATTGGGTCGTGGTCTACTTGACGTATAATTCGTAATATAATTTTTACCAAAGTCATTTTATGACCCTATGGGCCACCCACCAAAATTTGGAGGGTATTGGATGTCATTAGACCATATAATTAATTAATATGTTAATTATTAAATTTTTACAAAAACCATAGAAAAATGTTCTCCAAAAATTCCCATTTTTGAATATGATTAGGGGGAAGGTATAATTAGACTATGCTCCAAATTTCAAGTCAATATAATTATCCCATCAAAAGTTATTCAAGAAATAGTGGCTGTCCTACCCTAGGAACCAGTCCCACCAAAATTGCCCAACAGGGAGCTACATTGCTCCTTTTGGTCTGAAACAAATTTTAAATCAAAGTACACACCAAGGGCTACAACTTTGGTATTGACCATGTTTCCATCAGAAGGGCCTAAGTATTTTCTATATTTAATTCTAACTACTGCCAATAATAATACAGAAAATGAGATAATAATAATAATTGCTATTAAGGTTTCTGTATAGGGAGATGGAGTGCCACGATTGCATCTTCATGCTCTAGCCGACGACCATGATATACCCGACCTGGTGCAGCTTCTAGGCCTATTTCCCATCCAACCAGCCACCTCCCCGGCCCGCCACCGCCACCACCACCTCCGTTGAGGTGGTGGCTAACGTCGGGCGGCGGCACGGCCGCCGGAGGGGCCGATTTCGCTAAACCCGCACCTCATTTTTTTCATGGAAAAATCCAAAAATCTCACTTTGGATCGGGCTCAATTAAGCTCGATGTCTCTCCTATTTGATCTAAGATACTAGCACAAGGGGAGAGGGGGAGAAGCGGACCTTGATTGGAGCCCGACGATGATGGCGGAGGTGGTCGGCCATGGCTTTTCCCCTCTCCGACGAGCCTGCCCGATCCCTCGATTCTCCACCAAAACATTCGATCCAATATATTATTTCGACTGCCATCCACCTTTTGAAGCTAATGGTGAAGTTAGATTAGAGTGGGGAGGGCTGTATAAGGGGAATTTGAGGAGGGGAATTTAGGCCATGGCCATTAAGACCACTTTGGAAAACTGAAATCTCATCAATTCAGCCACCATATGGCCTGGAAAAACTCATAACCTTCTTATAACAGCCATGGGAGATGAGTCCCCATCAGTTGGGAGATCAATTGGCCTCCCTTGGCCATGAATGCCATTACTCCCCCTCTTTCCCTCTCCTTCATTTTTGGGGAAAATGGAGTTTCTCTCTCCTGGCAGAATTTCTTGAAATTGAATCGCAATTTCAATATCTCCCAACCCCATTAGCTAGTGGACCACCTCAATTTGGTCTAGCCCAAGTGGATTGGGCTTGATTAGGTCAAAATAGATCATTTTGACCGAAATTTAGTGTGGAGTTGACTTTCGTCAATTTGACCATTTGTGTTGACCCCAATGGGTGGGTAGTAATCCATTGGTCTCTCTTAAGGGTTAAGAAGGTCTAGTTAGGGTCAATTTGGCAAGGTGGAGGCCAATTTACCCACAATAGGGCAATTTGACCAAAACCGGGCTAGAGTTGACTTTGGTCAAATTAGCCAAATTGGTGGCCCCATGGTTGGGCTTTTTGGTCCATTCGATCCATAATATCCTTATAACGGTAGGGGAAAGGACAATTTGGCATGGTGGAGGCCAATTTACCCTAATTAGGCTACTTTGACCAATTTAAGGTTAGGGTTGACTTTGGTCAACTTGACCACTTTGGTTGACCCCAATGGGTCCTTAGTGCTCTAAGGGGACCCCTATAGGGTTAGGTATGCTATGGTGGGGTCAAAGGGTCTTGGTGAGGCCCTTAAGTCCAACCTTATGCTTGTTAACTGGAAATTGCTATTTGCAGACCACTATGGTTTCCTTCTTCTTAGCTAAGGCCAAGTGGTCTCTTCAAGCTTCCTAGGGTTTTGTCACGACCTAGTCATGACAAACCACTCTAGGGGTCTAGTTGTTTTGCAGATGTTATATCCCGAGTTTTCTTGACGATTTTACTTGGATTCTTCGAGACCACTCGACGAAAAGGACTCAGACTATTTTTCTTCCACTTCTGAATTCAGCACCTACTTCACCTTATCTTCTCCATAGTGTTTGAATATGAAGTACATCCCAATAAGAGATTTCACATGAGTCAACACCTTGGTCTACATAATGAGGGATTACATTGCATAGACATGTGTTTATGACTCATTGAAACCTGACATTGGTTTGTACTTAGCAATTAAAGTCCTGCAAACACACAACTAAGAGACCTCATCAAATACATTATCAATTCATCTTAGTTTAAGGGATACTTCTTCATATCAAGGTTATTGTGGCAATAATACCCAACAATCTCCACATATTTGAAGAAGTCAGAACCTCATGTACTAAGGTGAATTGCACAGATAATAATCATAATCACAAAAAAAATTTATGGCATAAGTAAATGAGATAAATAGATTAACAACAAAACATTAATACATCTATAAATGTATTTAAGAGTCAAACACAAAGTCACAACACAAATACTTAAGTCATCTTGGCTTTCTCCTTCTTGCTTTTCCTCACCTGCCTATCAAAGTAAGTGAAAGGCTTTGGAAAGTACTTTGGAGGAGGAGCTTCAGGGTTGTGGAATCCATATTCTCTGAAGTGTATCTTCCTCTTTAACTGAGCTGCCTTGTGCATGTTAATCTCCTCTTGGCTGTAATGATTCTGTGGTAGTTCATTAGCAATATCAATCAACTTGAAAGTGTCTAAGATAATGCTTTTTGAAATTGGACTCCAAACTTCTAAAAATTCTCTTCTTTCTCCAACTGGTTCCCTGATGACTATACAAGCTCCTTGCCTTGAAGAATGATCTGACTTTCTTGCAAAGGTGCCTTCCCCAAATTTCCTTTTCATTATGGGAGACTCTGAAGGTTCAACAACCTCTTCTTGATCAGACCAAGTAGTAGAGTATTGAACTGGGGGAACATAAGGTTGCTCATCAACCACTTGCTTTGGGATAACTTGCTCTGGACTCCTTCCAGTCAAGACTTCATGTAGCCAAGAGATATTCTGAGATTGCTAAACATTATTCTCATGAAATCTACTTTCTACCTCTTTACTCAATTCATAAATTTTGCTTACATAATTTCCTCCCCCTTTCTGACTTTTTCAGTAAGGGTTTAGATAACATATTCTTTGAAATAACTCAACTCAAAGCGAAGACTGTGAGCATCTGAATTACAAGAGTGCATCAACACATCCTGCCCTTTAGATATTATTTCAGCTTTCTCAAAAACAACATTCATTCCCTGCATAGAGAGATTCATTCTAATAGCAATTGCATCAAATTTCTCATCCAGTTCTTGCCTTAGGATACCCATATTATGCTTGATTTCTACTAGCCCATTATTGATATCCACTTCTACTTCTCTAACTTTATTGTAGACTTGTCTGAGGAGAACTCAAAATGTGCTGCTTGAGTCCTGAGCAGAGCCTCAATTGATTTTAACAATACATTTTCAGAGGAGGATGCTACAGGAACATGCCTAGAAGAAGGAGCTCCAAAGCTTTCACCATAAGAAACAAACACATATGAATCTTCTTTTCCTAGAGCAATTTCAGACTGCACATCCTTGTTAATTTCTTCATAGAGCACAATGACAGCTGATCTTATCTGCTCTTCTGTGCTTTGCTCCCCCTCAGAACTTGCAATCACTTCTGTGTGTTCTGAAACAATATCTGGGGCCTCACCTGCAATATTAAGAACTCCATCAGATGTGGATTCTTGCCTTTGCTCAGCTGTCTGATCTTCAGAAAAATGACTCTGAAGAACTTGATCTATTATTTCTATATTCACTTGAGCATAGGGGTGCTCTCCACCATCATCACCATCACTATCATCATCTTAATCATCTTCAGCTTTAGTTTCAGTATCAGCTTTATCTTGAGCATCTTCTCTTGGAGAAGGAATAAGAGATTCAGGAGAAGGAACCTTTGGAACTTCTTGAGAGACCTATGGTGATTGAACACTTATGTTCTCCCCCTGCATAGGTGCAACCACTGACTGAGAACTCTTCTTCCTCTTAAGCCTTGGCTCTTCCATAACCTCTTCGTCTTCCTCTGCAATAGACCTCTTCAGACCAGGCCTTACAATTTTCCTGTCCCATCTTTGAATAATAGAAGAATCAATATTTTTGAGGTGATGAATAGTGCTTCCAGAGGACATATCAAACAAACTACCATTAATTTGATTCAGAAACAAGGAGATGATCCTTCCAAAGTTAGGAACCATCAAACTTGATTTGATTTTCTCAAACAAAATCAATCCCCAATTGACTATCTTCCTACAGATAATTCCTACTAGCAGCTTGAACATTTCATTAGAGAGGTAGTCATGAGAACCTACCTTGCACAGAAGAACTTTTCCCAAAACATCTGAGATAAGCTTTCCTTCATCATTCATATTTTTCCATCTGATTGAAGTAGTTCCTCTAGGCAGACCACAAAACAACAGAGTTCTGTTGTAATTTTCCTTAAACAAATAGTCCTTTTCTTCCACTGACGGCAACTGCAGAAATTTGGGCAAACGAAAAGGCTTCATCTTGATTACCTTATTCTTGACTGTCTATTTCATCACAATGCCCTGGTGTCAAAGAATGCCATTCTTGAAGAACTCGAGCACTTCTTTATCTAGAACACGGTAAGGGTGTTCAAGAACAAATGATAAACCGGCCTCCTCCAGGCAAAGAACAACATTCCTGAACTCATTAGTAGCATTGGCTAATCCTGCGCAAACCAACTCTCCCCCTACCTGAAGGAATCCATGGCTTTTTCGAGGCATTGTGACCAGCTTTCGACGAGAGCGGCGGTAGGGAGATGAATTATCGGAGGGTTTTGAGAAAAGAGGATGAGAGCGGCGTGTGTGACTCGTGAAACCCTTAAATCCTTTATATAGTATTAACATTTTGAAGTAAGAGAAGGCGCACACCTTATGTTAATAAAAAGACTATTCAGATACAATAGGTTGAATAGAGAAAGAATTGCTGAATCGACAAAATTATTTGAGGAAAAACTCAATTTGTCGAAGGTCTTGTCTTCACTCGATGAATCAACGAAAGTAATGACTTTACTCGACGAATTGTCGAAGTGACTCGTGAAATACTTGTCTTTTCAAAATTTCTTCCCTTGGACTGATTTCCTTGACCTCTTTTAAGAGTCCTTATTCAGCATACCTAGTTCCATTTTAAAGAAGTTGAACTTGGTCTCATCAAGCGGCTTCATGAAAATATCTGCAACTTGCTTATCTGTCGGGACATAACTGAGGTTGATGTCCTTGTTCTCCACATGCTCCTGGATGAAGTGTTAGCATATCTCTATATGTTTTGTCTAGATGTGAGAGACTGGATTATTTGTAATTGCTATAACACTTGATGAATCACAAAATATTTGAATCTCCTTTAGCTTCAAGTTGTAGTCTTCAAGATGATTCCTTATCCACGGAAGTTGTGCACAACAACAGCCTGCAGAGATATACTCTGATTCGGCAGTTGAGATTGCTACACAATTTTGTTTCTTGCTACTCCAAGGGACAAGCCTCCTTCCGAGGAATTGGCATGTCCCGGAAGTGCTTTTCCTGTCATCCCTGCTTCCTGCAAAATCAACATATGAAAATCCCGTTAGTTCAAAGTCAGTACTTCTTGGGTACCATAAGCCAAGCTTTGGTGTGCCTTTAAGATATCTCAAAATCCTCTCTGCAGTGGCATAATGAGGTTCCTTAGAGTTCACATGAAATCTAGCACAAACACATGTTGAAAAGGTAGAGCAAGGATCCAATTATGCTTTTGTACATGGTTTCATCAAAAGGTTTCCCTTTCTCATCCTTGTCCAGAGTCATATTTGATCCCATTGGAGTCCTCATTGAGATTGCATTCTCCATTCCAAATTTCTTAATTAACTCTTTGGTGGACTTCGCCTGAGAGATGAAAATTCCATCTTTAGATTGTTTCACCTGAAGTCCTAAGAAATACTTTAGCTCACCCATACTTCTCATTTCAAAATTTCCTTGCATTAAGTTAGAGAACTTTTTGCAAAGGTTATCATCTGTAGATCCAAAGATAATATCATCGACATAGATTTGCACTACCAAAATCTTGCCTTTTACTTAAGAAATAATGTCTTATCTATTTTTCCTCTTGCGAATTTGTTCTCAAGAAGAAAACTAGAGATGGTCTCATACCAAGCTCGTGATGCTTGTTTTGGACCATATAAACTTTTTGTAAGAAATAAACATAATCAGGGAAGGAGGAATCAACAAAACCTAGGGGTTGTTCTACGTGTACTTCTTCCTTTAAATTACCATTAAGGAAGGCTGACTTCACGTCCATTTGATAGACCTTGAATCCATTGTGAGCATCATACGATAAAAATAATCTGATCGCTTCGAGTCTTTCCACTGGAGCATAGGTTTGATCGTAGTCAATCCCTTCTTGTCGATAACCTTGGGCAATAAGTCTAGCTTTGTTCTTGACAATTACACTGTCTTCATCCAGCTTGTTTCTGTAAACCCATTTAGTTCTGATAACATTCTGACCTTTGGGTCTTGGCACCAGCTTCCAAACTTTGCATCTTTTGAACTGATTGAGCTCCTCTTGCATTGCAATGATCCATGAAGCATCCTCTTTGGCTTCATCAAATTTCTTTGGTTCAACCTGCGAATGAAAACTCAAATGCAAAACTTGGTTAGTTGTAACTCTTCTTGTCCTTATTCCAACTCTGGTATCTCCGATGATTTGATTTGCTGGGTGATCTCCCTAATGTCTGATCACCAGATTTCTAGCATCATCCCTAATAACAGGTTCTTTTGCTTTTGGTACCTCTTCTATTTCTTAAGGTTCTTCATCAGGAGTGATTGGATCACTTACTGAAACTGTCCCTGGAGCATCCTCCTTGATGACTTCTTCCAAATTCAGTTCTTCCAGTTTCAAACCAGCACCTATATCTTCAACAAAAATACTGGAAGTGCTGTTGTGAAGCATACTTATCTCATCAAATATAACATTTATTGATTCTTCTACGACTAGTGTTTTCTTGTTGAAAATCCTATGCCTTACTATGGCTACTATAGCCTACAAAAATACATTCAAAACACTTTTCACTAAACTTAGTTTGTAATACTTCTTGTTGTTAAGCACAAAGTATTTACTGCCAAAGATTTTAAAATAAGATATAGTTGGTTTCCTGCCCTTTAACAGTTCATAAGGTGTCTTGTGATGGTTCTTGTTGATTAGTGCTCTATTTTGCACGTGATAAGCAGTGTTGATGGCTTCTGCCCAGAAATATTCTGGAAGAGAAGAATCATTCAACATTGTTCTACTTGCCTCTATGAGTGTTATATTCTTTCTCTTGGCAACTCCATTTTGTTGTGGAGTACGAGTAGAGGAAAACTCATGAAAGATACCTAAGCTTTCACAAAATTCTGTCATGGCCCCAGACTTGAATTCTTTTCCGTGGTCACTTCTGATTTTGATTACGGAGCAGTTTAGTTCATTCTGCATTTGCCTAACAAAATTAGTGAAAGAATCAACTGTATCTGACTTGTGTTTTAGAAAGAATAACCAAGCAAAATATGAGTAGTCATCAACAATAACCAACGTATAAGCTTTACCTTATAAACTCCTAACTGGCATGGGACCAAATAGATCCATATGAAGCAGATATAAGCATCTGGTAGAATATTTGACAATTATGCTCTTATAGTTAGCCTGAGTCTGCTTGCACATTTGGCATGCATGACAAGGTCTCTCTTCAATGCACTTAACGTCAGGTGCGTCACACACTAAGCTGTGCGAAAATTACATATTTATAGTTTTGAAATTAATATGCGCTAATCTCTTGTGCCATTGATCACAAAGAGATGCACTATCTTTTGCGAAAAAGCATACTGGTGTAGAAGAATCTAAACAGAGAAAATTCAAGCAAAAAATATTTCTACTCCTAGTGCCTGTTAAAATAGTTTATGACGTATCAGCCGACTTTATCAAGCACTTATCCTTGTATAACTCAACCATATAGCCTTTGTCACAAAGTTGACTAATGCTAATTAGATTATGTTGTAATCCATTAACATAAGCTACATCTGTGAAGGAGACTATACCGTTGGTAATCATACCGTAGCCTTTTGTGATTCCCCAATCAGATCCACCAAAGATAACCTTTGGACCATCCTTGACTGGGGTGAAGTTCTGTAATAGGCTTCTTGTTCCGATCATGTGGCGCGAACATCCAATGTCCAAATACCATATAGGCGTGTTGTTGGACTTTGGACATACCTGCAATCAATAATCAACTGCCCTTAGGAACCCAATAGGATTTGGGTCCTTGTCTTCTTGTTAGACGACTTTCATTTGGATTGTTAGCATTGCGAGTGGTCGGCCTTGCTTGTTAACTAGTGGAATTCTAGCATTCTTGGGATTAAACTAGCAATCCATAGCGAAGTGACCAACTTTTCCACAACACCAACAGTTGTAACGCCCTTGATTTTCGTCAATTATTTTACGTACCCGTTGTGACGTAATTTTGGCGTAAGGGCGTTACGTCAGCTCTTTTGGTAGTGTTTCGAGCCTTAGCTTAGTTGGAGCTCGTGATTCAGGTCGAGCGTGCGAGATTTCGCGTCGTTTCGAGTTAAAGTGAAGGTTTGGAGTAATTATCAAGATTTTAGCTTCAGGAGGCTTTATCCGGAGTTTGGCTTGTCGGAATTGAATTCTGACTTCGCCGTTGGATTCGTAGCGCCGTGTTTTAGTTAGGGTGCGAATTTCGTAGAAATCCGAGGTGTTTTGGTCGCCCTCGCAGTTTAAAGTAATTTAGAGGATTAATTAATTATTTAAATAATAAATTAGGTTTATATATAAACCTAAAATCCTTCCCTTCCCTATTCATCTCCTTCCTCGATCAAAATCAGCCGCCGAGGGTTAGGGCGAGAACGGAGCTTCGGAGAGCTTCCGGCCGGCGATTTCTAGAGCTGTAGTGGTCGGAATCGAGTTTGGTTTGAAGATTTGGAAAGCTCTCGGCGAGATCTTCGTCTTAGTGGTAAGCTTGTCTCTCTTCGTGGAGGTTTTGAAGTTTTGGTAGTGGCCTAACTCCTCCTTTTGGTCCGAATCGTTCCAGGTTTCCGTGCTCAGGAGTTTCCTTGGCTTTCGCATTGAAGTTAGTGGAGTTCTGCAAGGTTAAGGCAAGTGGTTTCTTCCTCTTTCTCTCTTGAATCTTTTGACGGTTGGTTTGCTCGTTTTGAGCTCTTGTCATGCTGATTAGCAAGAGTTTTGTGTGTTTGGTGTGGTAACCTATGATCTAGAACCTCCCCTTGATTTTCTCCTCCTCAATCTTACCCTAGTATCTAGATTTCCCCTGGAGAAAACCGTGGTCGATACAATCCCCTTATTCTTGCTGTAGCTCGAGAGCAGCCTTGGATTTCTCGAGACATAGCTGTCTCTGCCCTTGGATTTCTCGAGACATAGCCGTCTCTGCCCTTGGATTTCTCGAGACATAGCTGTCTCTGCCCTTGGATTTCTCGAGACATAGCTGTCTCTGCCTTTGGATTTCTCGAGAAATAGCTGTCTCTGCCCTTGGATTTCTCGAGACATAGCTGTCTCTGCCCTTGGATTTCTCGAGACATAGCTGTCTCTGCCTTTGGATTTCTCGAGACATAGCTGTCTCTGCCCTTTGGATTTCTCGAGACATAACTGTCTCTGCCCTTTGATCTCTCGAAAACTCATTTGACCCCTGCCTTTGTATTTCTCGAGACATGATTGTCTCTGCCGTAGATTTCTCGAGACATGAGTGAGTTCTCGAGAACTTTGATTCCCTGCTCCTTGATTTCTTCTGGATTTCTCGTGAAATGTCATACCTGCACTCTTTGATATCTCGTGAGGTTCTGTTCTGTCTATGGAGTCCTCGTGAACTTTATCCTCAGCCCTTTGTTCCCTAGTGTTCGAGTTATGTCCTCAATTCCTTGCCCTTTTTGTTTCTCGAGAAACCTTGGTATTGCCCTCCATGTCTTCGTCTTCGAAGATCACGTTTGATGTGATTTTGTGCAGTTTCCGGTGGTGGGATTTCAAAAATTTGGACGGGGCTCTGCCCCGCACCCCGCAAGGGCTCTGCCCCTTGACCCCGCTCGCTGATCGGTCAGCGAGACCACCGCAGGGGCGCGGCCCCTTGGAACCCCGCCAGGGGCGCATGTGTTTTCGTTGCGATTTCCATGTTTTAATCTTGTGTCCTCTCTAGTGCACCAGGATGTTGCCAGTATCCCTTCGGTGCTCCTGATCTTGAATCCCTTTTGTTTGAATTCTTTTACTCGTTGTGGTCTGATAATGTTTGAGTTTACCCTTATGATTCGTCATGAGTTATGCCTCTGATTACTTCTCCTCCTTCTTGAAACCTTGTGCCTCTTACAAGGGTACAAGGGGTTTTGCCCAAGTCTCTTGGGTGTCCTTGATCGTGAATCCCTCGAGCTTGAACCCCTTTGCCTTTTTGGTTCAATGACTCCGAGTTTCACCTTATGAATCGTTTGATCAGCAGTTATCTCATGGTGACCCTATCCTTAGGGTGTTTCTTCCTAGTATTTGTGATGTTAGCAGTATGCGGTGATGTTGCTAATAACTGCATTGCGTCTTTGATCATGTTTACCTCCTATCAACATCCTAAACCTGTTGTGATCTTGCAAATCTTTGGTTTCGCTAGTGATTCATCTTGATCGGCGTGTGCTTTGCCTTGACCCTATTTCTTAGGGCCTTCCAGTGATTATCCTTTCAGGCAGCGTCCCGTGTTTAATTAAAATTTAAGTAATAAGAACTACTGTCTTTACCCTTACACAGTAGCGGTGTTTGGGGGACAGTGGGGGAAAATGTTATAGCCTTGCACGGTAGTCGTGTTTGGGTGGTTGGGTCTAGAGACACCCCCACTCGTTTTGGGCTTGGGTTGCGGAGGTAAGTAACCGCTCCCGTTTATTTTGAGCTGATCAGTCTCATGTATGAAGAATTTACAAGATAATTAATTTATACTTGCTCCTACTTATGATATTTGGTTGCACTTGGTGCTTTGCTTAGCTCCTTGTTTCAGAGCTTCTTTTTCAGTGAATCAGGCTTGGGTTGGTACCTCGTATTCCTTTATTGCTTGTCTTTTCCTTATTTCTTGCCACTTGCAATTCCCTTGCTGAGGTGTTCTTGTTATTGAATGCCTCAGGTTCAGCACCGTAGCGGTTAGTGGAGTAGCCTGAAGTCTTCGGGAGTTTTTAGCTGTTGTCTACCCCGCTGCTACGAGGTAGTAGTAGTTGTTGTTGTTTGCTTCTCCTTGTGTTCAGACATGCTAGTTTGGGCCAATGGGTTAGTGTCAGCTTGTTGACGCCCCTTGTGCCTCTTTGATACTTTATAGTTTACTTACCAGTTTATGCCACTGCTTTTAGATCTGATACCTTACTCTCTGGAAATGATTTATGACTAGGTGCATTATAGTGATAAAATGGTTTTTCATTCAACTTCATCTCATCATTTTTAACTAAAACCCTTAGTTTTAAAGTCACCTAAAGATATTTTCTATACTTATACTACGCCTAGTTAAGTGCATATCATCTACTTTATGTCCTGCCTTCACGTGCATATAGGACCTTAAATGAACTAAATCAAGTGTTTTCCGCTGCAGTTACATATATAATTTTTTTCTGTGGACTAGTTGATCCACGAACTGAGAGACACAGTTCTTACTCTAAACCCTAATAAATGATTTCAAATAATGATTATCATGCAATCATGTTTTCAATTATCAAGTAATAGGTTCCCGCCTGAGCGTCTGCAGTTGTCTCCTGCATGACGTGGCATAATGACGTGTATTTTCTCTTCCTCTGATAATCTTAATCCCTGAGAAAATGCGGGTTGTGACAACAGTCGAACCTATTGTACCTTCTTTTTACCTCCTGCTTGACTTTTTGAATGGGAGGTCTAGCAAAAGCTACCGACTTGGAGGTAGAAGCCTCGTAATTGCAGCAAACACACAACTCCTTCTCAAGTGTTTTCGTCGCAATAGTTTTAACCTTTGGTGCTTTCTTTGCAGACGGTCCATGCACGAATGAACCATAGTCCTTGAGGACTATCTCTTCGTAAGGTGCTTTGAAAGTAGTCATTCAGAAGCTTCGGGGACGGCTCCGTCCTTGGTTGCCCTGACATGACTCAACGTGAGTTGGTCTCGTAAAGTGACCATACAATGTTTCAAAGTCATATGTGTTTGTAGGAAACACTACCTTCTTGAAGGAAGGTTGACTCTGATCAGCCTTACCCTTGCCCTTAACGCCTCTTTTCTTAGCCACCTTACTTTTCTCGGTTTTGTTGGAGCAACCCTATTACTGTTTTGGGCTAGGATCACTATGTACTGATTAGGATTAGTTGACCCCATTGTATAGTTTAAGGGTCAAGTCTTTAGGCTGATAAATTAGCTAGAACTTAAGTTAAAATCTAAAGTTCCCAGCGGTCAACAAATGGCTAGCAGTGCTCGACAGATGGCTCCCAGCGTTCGACAGTTTTTGTTGCCAGCGATCGACAGATTACAACCAGCATTCAACATCTTCTGGACAGCGCTCGACAGATTACAACCAGCATTCAACATCTTCTGGACGGCGCTCGACAGATTATAGCCAGCGTTCGACAGATCATTTATTGAAGCCCAGATTTGTTATCAGCTACATTCTATTTATCCTAACAGCAAAACGACGACTATAACGGATCTATTTAATTTCTTTGGACGTATTCTGACAGATAAGGAAGGATATTAAACTCAGTTAATATATTCCCTTCTTTCCTTTTTCCAAGACAGCAATAGCCGTTGACATTTAATGAAAAGAAATCTTTTCACGGCCAAGGAATTAAAGGACCTGCCAGAGTCGTTTTGATTTTCGTTGTTATTCCAAGAATATCTTAAAGACAGATTATTCTATTCACAAATATAGAATACATTAAAGACAGTTTTTTGGACATATATGAATCAGTCGACAGAATTCAAACAATCATTCTACTACAGAATACAAAGAATATATACAGCAAAATAAAAGAAGAAAGAGATACAACACATCTCTCAGCAAGTATTTCTTCTTCTGAGAACATCTTCCTCAAGAGCATTCTCTCAGAATCTGCTGCATATTCAAATCTTCTAAAAGAGCAACAAGCAATCTGAAGAACCTGTTCTTCCAAATGAATCTGCTACAAGAGATCTTAGTTTTCAAGAGAAAGCTTCTCCATCTTCTGTCAAATACTTCAATCAGACAGGGGGAGCTTTACAACAACATCCACTAGAGTCTTCTCTCAGCATCTTGGCAGAGAAGAATACTATAAACTCTTTCTTACCTCTCTTGTACAGGGTTAATACTCCCTTCAAAAGTGTACCTCCTTGGTGGCAAGACACCTGATCAAAAAATCTAGTTGGTTTTGAGCACCTGAACAAAAGCTCTGTGGTGTGTGGACACCTGAACAAAAATCCCTTGGTGTGAGGGCACCTGATCAAAAATCCTAGTGGATTCCTACCAAGGGTGGTAGAAGAGTAGACGTACCCAGATTTATTGGGGAACTACTATAGCTCCTTGTGTCTTCTGTGTTTGGTTATTTTCTGTGCTTATGCTGTTTGTTGTGTGATTTCATTTACTTAATTTTTCTGTTAATATAATTCTCACACTGCTTACACTTATATATAATACTATTTTAATTCCGCTATAAAAACTAAGGAAAAGTTTTAATACTCTATTCACCCCCCCTCTTGAGTAACTTAAGATCTAACCTCCACTTTCAATTGGTATCAGAGGTAGGTTGATCTCACTTAAAGACTAACATCTGGATCAAAAAGATCAATTAGATCTTAA
The DNA here is from genome assembly GCA_033032865.1 of Dactylorhiza incarnata. Lineage (NCBI taxonomy): Eukaryota > Viridiplantae > Streptophyta > Magnoliopsida > Asparagales > Orchidaceae > Dactylorhiza > Dactylorhiza incarnata. Next base: position 15,207,453 of record JAWHQI010000015.1, read on the forward strand.
TTTAATTTAGAGTTTCTCTTTATCTATTTTCTGTTTAAAACTCATGGCACAAAACAAGGAATACTCAAGCACAAGACCTCCTATGTGCAATCATAGTAAGTTTGCACTGTGGAAAGCAAGGATTAGGCTTTACATGAATTCTATTGATGAGGATATATATAATTCTATTTTGACAGGACCTCCACCAGCACAAGAACAATCATCAACCAATGTTGTACCTCCTCCAGGACACATAGATCCATTGAGGAAATACAAGAATGCAGATGCCAAAACAATGAATATATTGGCACAAACCATGTCAGATGATATATTCCAAAAAGTTGCTGAGTGCACTTCAGCAAGAGATATATGGAATACCCTAACTGCAATTGTTGCAGGTTCTGCTGATGAAAGGAAAGACAGAAGATCACACCTGATCTCTCTGTATGAGAACTTCAAGAAAGGTGATGAAGAATCAGTTGCAGACATGTACACTAGGTTAAGTGTAATTATAAGTGAACTCAGGACTCTGGACAAGGAAATCTCATTAACAGAGATTAATGACAAGATCCTAATGTGCTTCCCTAGCACTTGGGATTCAAGGATCTGGCCAATCAAGGAAGCCAGAAGTCTCAATGAGATCACCACTGAAACTTTGTTGGGCAAGCTCAAATCTTATGAGCAGCTCATCAAGTCCAGGGAAGCTGAAGCATCCACTTCATCTCCAGCACCAAAGAAAGAGAAGAGCATAGCTTTCAAGGCAGCTGATGCAGAACAAGAAAAGGCTCCAAAAGATGATGAACTCATGAGCCTTATAGCCAGAAGATTCTACAAAATGGCTAAGAATGATTTCAGAAGGAAAGAATCCAGATCAAGAGATAAGCAAAGGTATGACAAATCAACTCCTAAAGAAGTTATTTGTTTTGGTTGCAGGAAATCTGGACACTACTTGACAGAATGTCCAGAGAAGCAAAAGAAAGATAAGAAAAAGGATAAAGAAGAAAAGAGAAGCTCCAGCATGTCTTCCTCCCACAAGCACAAAAAGAAGGGAAGAGGATTTATAGCAGAATCCTGGAGTGACACTGAATCTGAATCATCATCCAGCTCATCTGATGATGATGATGAAGAAAAATCAAAGGAAAATGACCAATGTATAATGGCCATTTATGACTCAGACATTGAGTCAGAAAATGCTTCTTCATCCAGTGATGATGAATGCTATGAAGAAGATAAGAACTTCTGCATGATGGCAATCATGCCTCAGCAAACAATTCTGATAAAGAAGAATCAGAATCAGAAGCAGAAGATAATGCAGACCAGGTAATGTCTAGTTTTGATTTCAATTCTAGTGAATTCAAAGATGAATTCAAAGGTCTTTGCTTAGATTTAATCAAATCTGAGAAAGAGATAATCTCTCTCAGAAATCAGTTGGCTGAAATGAATCAACTGGTTGTAGAAAATGTTAATCTTAAGAAAGATTTAACTGCCTCTAGAGAACACATTATTCTCATTGAGAACAAGTTGTCTAAAGCTAAGGAATATGAAGAATTCCTCAATGGCAGTAGTGTTAAGCTGATGGACATCACAAAAACAATGAATGCTAGATTTAATAGCAAGCTGGGTTTGGGTGCATCATCAAGTGATCCATAACTTCTTAAGAAAAACATCCTCTCTACTCCAGTGATATTCAATTCTCCTAAGAGCAAAGAGGCTGTAGAAGTGAATAAAGATATTTCAAGCAAGTTTGTAGAGAAAATAAAAGAATTCAGAAGAATTCGTCGAACGAAGCTCGACAAAAAGATTTCAATCTGTCGAACGACGATCGACGAAAACTGAAAACAGATGTTCAGTATAGTAATTACATAGACACTGTTCGACGAAATCAAGCACATTCGTCGAACGACAATCGACAAATTTACTCAAATCTGTCGAACAAACACTATACACAGAATTTCAGGAATTCTAATTCTAAACACACTAAAAATCCTTTTACTGAGTGGACAATACCTCCAAGGAGATATCATCCCAAAGGCTACAAGGATCAGCCTGAAATGTCATTTATTTCAGATTTCTATGGAGATACAAAAAGACCCAAGGTAATCTGGGTCAGGAACAAATAGATTTGTTTTGTCTTTGTTTTTGCAGGTACACAGCTGTCCAAGAACAAGTGAAAAATGGTATTTGGACAGTGGCTGTTCAAAACATATGACAGGGAACAAGTCAAACCTGAACAGCTTCAAGGCAAAGCTTGGACCAAAAGTTATATTTGGAGACTCCAACTGTGGACAGACCAAAAGATATAGAAAAGTCAAAGTTGGAGAAGTCACCTTCAAAGAGGTAGCCTATGTAAAGGGACTGAAGTATAACCTTATCAGCATAAGTCAATTATGTGATGAAGGGTATCAAGTAACCTTTAATAAATTGAAATGCCTTATTAAATCTACTGATGGTATTACTATTTTATCAGGCATTAGACAAGGTAATATATACTTAGTAAATTTCAATTCATCCACTACAGAAGTCTGTTTATTTAGTGATACAAGTAAATCTAGTGATCTTTGGCATAAGAGACTAGGACATGTAAACCTTAGGACCATTGCTAAACTATCTAAGGACAAACTTGTTAGAGGTTTACCCCTGGGATCATATAAGAAAGAAGGTTTATGTAGGGCATGTCAACTAGGCAAGCAAACTAAAAACAGCTTTAAATCATTATCTAAAAGTGATTCACCTAGAATATTATATTTGCTACATATGGACCTTTTTGGACCTATAGCAACAAAGAGTTTAGGGGGGAGTCTTACTCTCTATTTATTGTGGATGACTTCTCTAGATTCACTTGGGTGTTCTTTTTTAGAGAAAAGTCAGATAAGTTTAAAGTTCTTACAGACTTTCTTAAGAGCATAAAGATTGAGTACTCTACTGAAGTTGCATTGATCAGAAGTGATCATGGCAGTGAGTTTGAGTCTCTTCTTATGCAAGAATTCTGTGAGATGGAAGGTATCAGGCATTGTTTCTCAGCTCCTAGAACTCCTCAACAAAATGGGGTAGTTGAAAGGAAAAATAGAACTCTAATTGAAGCAGCAAGAACATTGCTTGCAGATGCTAATTTGCCCCTATCCTTTTGGGCAGAGGCTGTCAGCACAGCAAATTATGTTCTGAATAGAAATTTAATACACAAGCTTAAGGGAAAGACTCCTTATGAATTACTTAAAGGGAAGAAACCTAAGGTTAACTATTTTAGATCATTTGGGTGTAGATGTTTCATTCACAATAATGATAAGAAATACCTTAGAAAATTTGACCCAAAATCAGATGAAGGAATTTTCTTAGGATATTCAATAACCAGCAAAGCATATAGGATTTATAATAAATCTACCCTCAAGATAGAAGAATCTATGCATGTTACTTTTGATGAGACTAACATGTTTTACAAGGAGAAGATTTCTTCTACCATAGAAAATCTGCAGGTACCTATATTATGTGAGCAGCTAGATCAATTAGCTCTACAAAAAGAAGGAATTCTGAATCCTGAACAGCAGAATGCTGAGGAGAGTGAAGAAGAAAATCTCCCAGATTTTGCTGAAAGTTCAGAACAGATAACAATAGATAATCCTCCACAGAATATAGCAGCTGAACAAATTCCCCAAATGGAAATTATTGCTGAACCAACTCCAACTGTTGACCACATCACAGTTAGAGATCATCCAATATCACAAGTAATTGGTGATATTTCAGCAGGTGTGCAAACAAGGAATCAAGTACATCAGAACTTGATGCACACATGCTTTCTCTCCCAGATTGAACCTCAAACTATAAAAGATGCAGAACAAGATCCCAACTGGATCATTGCTATGCAAGAGGAACTCAATCAGTTTGAGACAAACAAAGTATGGGATTTGGTTCCTAGACCAAAAGACCATCCAGTGATTGGCACCAAATGGGTCTTCAGGAACAAACTAGATGAACAAGGCAACATTGTAAGAATAAAGCAAGACTGGTAGCCCAAGGATATTCACAGGAAGAAGGGATTGATTATGATCAAACCTTTGCTCCTGTTGCAAGACTTGAAGCAATCAGAATATTTCTTGCATTTGCTGCATACAAAAAGTTCAAGGTATATCAAATGGATGTAAAGAGTGCTTTCTTGTATGGGGAAATCAAAGAAGAAGTATATGTGGAACAACCCTCAGGTTTCCTCTCTCCAACTCAACCCTCTTTTGTATTTAAGCTTAAGAAAGCTCTCTATGGTCTCAAACAAGCTCCTAGAGCCTGGTATGAAACTTTAGCTAGTTTTCTTTTGGAAAACAATTTCTGTAGGGGTTTAATAGATAAAACCTTATTTTTCAGGATACATAAAAATAAAACTCTGCTAGTTCAAATATATGTAGATGATATTATTTTTGGATCTACTGATTCAAATTTGTGCAAAAGATTTTCAAATCTGATGCAATCTAAATTTGAAATGAGTAGTATGGGTGAGTTATCATACTTCCTTGGTCTCCAAGTGAAGCAAACTTCAAATGGAATCTTCATATCCCAATCTAAGTATGCTAAGGAATTAGTGAAAAGATTTGGTATGTCAGATTCTTCCACCATGAAAACACCCATGCCCTCAAATGCTGTTGTTGATAATGATGAATCAGGGAAACCTGTTGATTCAAAGATATATAGAGCAATTGTTGGCTCATTACTCTATTTAACAGAAAGTAGGCCTGATATAATGTTTGCTACTTGTATTTGTGCTAGGTTTCAAGTTAACCCCAAGGAATCTCACTTAATTTTGCTAAAAAGGATTTTGAGATATATAAAGGGTTGCCCTAATCTAGGACTTTGGTATCCAACATCATCTGAATTTGAATTAACTGGATTTTCAGATTCAGATTATGCTGGATGCAGAGTAGACAGGAAAAGCACATCAGGGACTTGCCAGTTCCTTGGTGATAGGCTTGTGTCTTGGTTTTGTAAGAAACAAATATCTGTGTCAACATCAACAGCTGAAGCTGAATATATAGCTGCTGGCAGTTGCTGCTCACAGATATTGTGGATACAAAATCAACTTCTAGACTATGGAGTCAACTTAAATAATTCAACTATATTTTGTGACAACACTAGTGCAATATCTATAGCACAAAATCCAGTTCTCCATAGTAGGACTAAACACATAGAAATTAGGCACCACTTCCTTAGGGATAATGTGGATAAAAATAAAATTTTCCTATAATTTATTCCTACTGATTTACAAAGAGCTGACATTTTCACCAAGCCATTGGATGTAAAGAAGCATATCTTCTTTACAAATCAACTTGGAATGATAGATGGAGACTCAATCTGCTAGTAAATTAAGTTCTCTATTTACCTCAAAAATTTGTCGAACGGAGAACGACGAATTTATATCATTTGTAGAACGGTGGTCGACAAAACCTTATATTTTCAGAATCGATAAAGAAATGTTACATGTCGAGCAGCGGTCGACGAAAAGGATATTTTTTGTCGAACGTTGTCTGACAAAAACTTAAAGTCTTTTCGGCTTCTGTCTTTATCAGGGTTAGTTGCTGAATGCCGCTCCACAAATGCACCTCTTTCTCTCATATATATATTTACTACTTGTATTTCTTGAGAGCGCTCCTACAGAAATTGTTTCCCTCCAGTTCCCCTTTTGCACTTGATCTTTCTCCTCTTTTGCAGGACTCAATGGCGATTTCTCAAGCCTCGCTCTATTCCATGAAGTTCGATGCTGGGTTCAACATAGATATGGAATCCTTCGCAACATCTGATCAAATCTTCAAGGACATCCTTCAACTCTTTGAAGAGCAACAGTTGAGGAAGTTAATGAGCTTGAGGATAAAGCTTCACACAGCTGAAATCAAAGAATGGTGTTTCACAGTTAAGCAGGAAGATGAATGTCTGACGGGCACAATCTCAGGACACCAGGTTTATCTTACCCCTACCATTCTAACTGAAGTTTTTGGGCTTGTGAATGGTGATGAAGATATAGAAATTAGTTCTGATGAATTTGAAGCAGCTTTAGTCAAAATGGGTCACTCCTCTGGAAACCCTAATCATCTGCTTAAGAAAAATCTGTCTTTGGAATACAAATTCTTATCAGATATAGTTGGCAAGGTGTTGTTAGGAAAAACAACAGGACATGACTATGTTAAAAGGCACCAATTTCTGTTGATGGTGGCCTTGATGGAGAAAAAGAATGTGAACTGGGGATCACTTCTATTTGATTTGATTAAGAAAAAGATCTCCAAGGAGAATGTTAGCTTTGGCAGAATTTTAGGAATTGTTCTGCAGGAAAGGCATCCAGACCTTCTGGTCTCTCCAAAGGTAACAATCAATGCTAGCAAGAAGCTGACCTCAGCTCTCTTTGCTAAGTGGGAAAGGGTATTTCCAAAGAAGAATACAAAGTCAGTCAAGCAAGCTTCTGCAGACACAAGGACTGATTCAGTCTCTTCCCTAACCCTTCCAGAAGTTCCTCCTTTGGTCTCCTCCCTTCCTCTCCCACCTCCTACTACTCAAAGTTTTTCCCCTGCACAATCTCCACCTTACAATTCTTTTACACATATTGATGACATTCCCCCTTCTTCTTTTGATCTCCTCCCTCATCACTCTTCTCCACCTCCATCTCCTACTCATAATGATTCCCAATGCCCTATCCATCTTTCTTCTTCTACTCATCAAGAACCCTCTCAACAAGGTGCAGATGTCTCAAGCATCTTTGTACCAATCTCTGTAGCTGATTAGATACTTGGTCTCATCCTTCCCAAAATAGACCAGTTATTGGATGCAAAACTTGCTCCAATTGTTCAATCTATTTCTGCTTTATCTGAAATGATTTCTTCCTTCCCTTCCTTTCAATCTGTCCCTTCTTCTAGGGGCCTAGATTCAGGTTTCCCTGAAGCTAGGCAGGAGGAGATGTCTGATGAAGAAGCTCCAGATGCTCCAGATCCTCAAGCACTTGGAAATTCAGTTCTTCCAATTTCAGAAGAACCAGTTCTACCAGGTCCAGAAGAAATAAATAATGTTTCTATTAATCCCTCTATAGATATTATTTATTTGCTTTCTCAGTTTAGAACAGTTCCACCAGTTTTACCTCAACAGCATAATTATTCTAGAGCAATTGTCCCATACACTGCTCCAGTTAATGAAGCTCTGTTAAATAAGATAATTAGAAGTTTTGAAGTTAAGATTACAGATACAGTTTTCATTCAAGATCAAGCTCTCAGTCAAGAAGAAAAACTAGTTGTAATGTCAGAAGAAGCAATCACAAATTCTGATTTTCCAACTTTTATCTTTGATGAAACTCCAATTCCAGACTTTGATGAGATCTGGAAAGCAGAAGATGAAGCTTATGAAGCTGAAGAGCAAAGGATCAAAGCTCTTAAATTGATAGCAGATTTATATGATACACCAATCTCTTCTTCTGATTCTGATGAAGAAGATAATGATAGTGATTCTAATGATACAATGTCAAGGAAAAGAAAGAAAACAAAGGCTAAGTCTAAAGCTATCCCCAAGCCTCCTAATCCAGATAATGATATCCCATATTATATTCTCCACAATATCTCTCTTGACAAAGTCTTACATCATTGGATGACACTCTCCAGAAATGAGCAGAAAAGAAGAAAGAAGTTCAAGAAAATTGGTTATAGTCCTGATAATCCAGTTAAGTTTAATCACCCTCCTCCTCCTCCTTCTCCAGCAGCAGGATCATCAGGGATGTCTTCCTCCTTCTCTAGATCTGCCCCCAGCAGTCTAGGAGATATGAAGGAACTCATAAAAGCTCCAGTGGCTCTCAAAGTTCTACACCAGCCAGAGCTCCTCCCTCAAGTTCTTCCAGACCAATTTCAGATTACAGATATACTTTTTCAAATGGCTTATTTCACAGCAGAATGAATCTTCAAGATAGTAAAACCTCAGAGCAGGCAAATGATTCTGTTGAAAGGTCTCCTTCTCCAGAAATTCAAGAAACAGATGAAATAGCTCACATGGCTAGATTCAGAGAATCAGTAGCTATTGCTCAGATCAATAAAGCTAAGGCTGAAGGTGAGGACCATTCTCAATTTTCTACATTGTCTGAATTCAGAAAGCAAGAGCTTGAAAAGTACAATTCCAGAAAATTTTTTAATGCTGAAAGATTTTTAAAGAAGTATCCAGCAGCAGTAGTTCTTCCTACTACATCTCAAACAATCATAAGTCCAGAAAATTGATACAGGAGCAAGAAGCAAGCTGAAGATCCCAACAGGGAAATCATTTTCAAGCCTTCCTCACAGTGAAAAAGTACAGTTTCAAATTCCTTCTGTCTTTGAACTACTTGAATTCAGTATAAATGTTTCTAAACTCAGAGCATTTTATTTCAATATTATCTGCTGAAGCATTTCAATTCTGTCAGATATATTTCTGCTCTGTTGTTTATCTTTGTGTTATTTATTATTTGATTTATTTGTCAAATAGTATCCTAACCCAAATAGGGGGAGATTGTTGGAGAAACCCTATTACTGTTTTGGGCTAGGATCACTATGTACTGATTAGGATCAGTTGACCCCATTGTATAGTTTAAGGGTCAAGTCTTTAGGCTGATAAATTAGCTAGAACTTAAGATAAAATCTAAAGTTCCCAGCGGTCAACAAATGGCTAGCAGTGCTCGACAGATGGCTCCCAGCGTTCGACAGTTTTTGTTGCCAGTGCTCGACAGATTACAGCCAGCATTCAACATCTTCTGGACAGCGCTCGACAGATTACAGCCAGCATTCAACATCTTCTGGACGGCGCTCGACAGATTATAGCCAGCGTTCGACAGATCATTTATTGAAGCCCAGATTTGTTATCAGCTACATTCTATTTATCCTAACAGCAAAACGATGACTATAACGGATCTATTTAATTTCTTTGGACGTATTCTGATAGATAAGGAAGGATATTAAACTCAGTTAATATATTCCCTTCTTTCCTTTTTCCAAGACAACAATAGCCGTTGACATTTAATGAAAAGAAATCTTTTCACAACCAAGGAATTAAAGGACCTGCCAGAGTCGTTTTGATTTTCGTTGTTATTCCAAGAATATCTTACAGACAGATTATTCTATTCACAAATATAGAATACATTAAAGACAGTTTTTTGGACATATATGAATCAGTCGACAGAATTCAAACAATCATTCTACTACAGAATACAAAGAATATATACAGCAAAATAAAAGAAGAAAGAGATACAACACATCTCTCAACAAGTATTTCTTCTTCTGAGAACATCTTCCTCAAGAGCATTCTCTCAGAATCTGCTGCATATTCAGATCTTCTAAAAGAGCAACAAGCAATCTGAAGAACCTATTCTTCCAGATCAATCTGCTACAAGAGATCTTAATTTTCAAGAGAAAGCTTCTCCATCTTCTGTCAAATACTTCAATCAGACAGGGGGAGCTGTACAACAACATCCACTAGAGTCTTCTCTCAGCATCTTGGCAGAGAAGAACACTATAAACTCTTTCTTACCTCTCTTGTACAGGGTTAATACTCCCTTCAAAAGTGTACCTCCTTGGTGGCAAGACACCTGATCAAAAAATCTAGTTGGTTTTGAGCACCTGAACAAAAGCTCTGTGGTGTGTGGACACCTGAACAAAAATCCCTTGGTGTGAGGGTACCTGATCAAAAATCCTAGTGGATTCCTACCAAGGGTGGTAGAAGAGTAGACGTACCCAGATTTATTGGGGAACTACTATAGCTCCTTGTGTCTTCTGTGTTTGGTTATTTTCTGTGCTTGTGCTGTTTGTTGTGTGATTTTATTTACTTAATTTTTCTGTTAATATAATTCTCACACTGCTTACACTTATATATAATACTATTTTAATTCCGCTATAAAAACTAAGGAAATGTTTTAATACTCTATTCACCCCCCCCCCCCCTCTAGAGTAACTTAAGATCTAACCTCCACTTTCAAGTTTGATGACCGATATCACTACCCTTCGCAGGAGCAGAGAAGCCATCAATGAGAGGGAGGATGGTCTTTGGTATAAAGAAGCTTTACACTTGCTTTCTCTCTACCACTAGCTTTCCCTTCAACTCAGTTATGGATTTCTTCTTTTGCTTTATTAGTTCAGCAGTGCTTTGGAGTTCGGCCTTCAAGAGTTGGACTTCATCTTTGAAGGGAAGTAATTCTTCAATTTCTTCTCTCAAATTCGATTCCACGGTCTTGAGAGACTCAATCTCATTTGTATGAGATTTGACTACCTTTCAACACTTGTCAAATCCTTTCAATAAGGCTTTGTACTGAACTAATATAGAAGAGTCTTCCTCCGAGGAGTAGCCTTCATCCACAATGGAATCCGTCTTAGATTCAGAAAGAGGTGTATGAGAATTTACCTTCCCCTCATATGGGGTGTCATAGTTTTCCTCATCGGTCTGAACCATGTTATCGAAGTAGGCTTCTTTGTCTGAGCTTGACTCGTTTGAGTCACCGTCGCTCAGAGTTTTTGACTTTTTAGCCAAAAAGCTCTTTTCCTCCTTCTTACTTTTGAAGGATTTATTTTCTTCTTTTCTCGAGCCATTCTTCTTCTTGTACGGGCACTCTGCAATCACATGCCCTGACTTATTACAACAATAACAAATAAAGTCAGTCGAAGAATGTTTGTTCGGTTTAGTTTCGTACCTGTCATTGCTATAACCCTTCTTGTGTTGTTCACCATCACGTCTTGATCTTCTGTGATCTGACGAGGAGGATTGACCTCTCCTCTACTTCCTTTTGTTCATCAATCTTTTGAATTGCTTGGAGGGTAGGGAGAACTCTCCATCGAACATGTCTGAGCTTGAGGAGCAAGCCACAAGCTCGTCAACTTCCTCTGATGACCGTGTCCTCACCGGTACCATGATCTTACCATTCTTTGACCCTTCAACCTTCAGAGCTACAGACTTCTCCTTTCCGGAAGTCCTGTTGCCTTCTTCCTCAGATTTCCTAATTTTGAGCTTCAACTCATGGGAAAGAAGCTTCCCAAATAGAATTTGTGGCTCCATAGTAACCAACTTTTTGAATTCTTTGATGGAAATGGCCTTGGTATCCCATTCTTTCATCAGGGATCTCAAGAACTTGTGATTCAGTTGACCAACAGTGAATTCCCAATCATAGTTCCTAAGACCATTGCCGATCTTGAAGAACTTCTCATACGTGTCAGAAATAGAGTCCCTGGGATCTTGCTTAAAGGATTCATACTCTTGATTCAGCAACGATCTTCGATCATCCCTTACTTCTTCCATACCTACCATCAAGAAGACAAGAGAATCCCACATCTCTTTAGCAGATTTGCAATGGAAGAGATTCTGTAGCATAGAATCATCCACAACACTGGCAATTATACTCTTAGCTTTCTTATCCAAGGCGACAAGAGCAATCTCATCCTTCATCAAGTCAAGCATCTTCTTGGGAACTTGAACAGCAGGGTTGATGGTAGATGCAGTCATTGAAACATGAGGACCTTCTTCAACTATCTGAAAGATCCTTGGGTCAGCGGCTTCCATGTAAAACTTATCTCTTTCCTTCCATAAGGGAAAGTTCTCCTTTGTGCAAACAGGCAGCTTCTTGGAAGAATCCTTGCTTCTATCCATTCCGTACATGGTGTCTTTGAACAACTAGATGGAGGAGTTTGTTCAAGGTGTTAACCTTTTAATGAACAACCTACCTCTGATACCAATTGAAAGTATCTAGTTGCTACCTGTTGGACATGTGTGTCACATCCCTTTGTTTGAGAATAAAAAATCCCATATTGTATTTGATCTTGCTTGTCGTGTGTTTATAGTGTGCAGGAACTATAAGTGCAATACTCCATAGGTAGAAAGCAGCTTGGAATCAAATTCTCTGAATGGATCACTACCGCCAGCGCTAGACAATACCGCAGGCATTAACGCTACCGCCTGACGCTAGCTCTAACTCCAAGCTACCGAAGGAACTAGGTGCTACCACAGGCGCTAACTCCAAGCTCTATAAAATGAAGCTTTCTCTCTCATTTTGGCAACACATCCTAGAGAGAATACCAGTGCCAAAATTATAGACCTGTTACTTTACCGAAAAGTCATCTCCCACTTAAAGCTAAAGAAAATTTCTGGAGAAGGAAGCCATCACGGTGCATCTGAAGAATGATCGCATCAACCTTGCTTATGCTACATCGATCCTTCATCGCCAACTTCAGAAAATCTCATAGAGGGAGTTTTCATTTGTGTTATTTCATTATTTTGAATCTTTGCAGTTAAATCGCCTAGTGTTGGCGACTAGGTCCTTGCGTGGCTTAGGGGGAATTCACCACGTGTGTTGGCGACTAGGTCTAGGTGATTAGATCTAGGGGGTGCTCGAGGCCATATCAAGGGAAGGATTGCCTAGTGCGGCTTGAGGCCATATCGAGGGAAGGATTGGCTAGAGCGGCTTGAGGCCATATCCAGGGAAGGATATGCTAAAGCCATCGGTTCATGGGGATACGAGTCGGCATAGAAAAGGAAAAAGTAATTGTATTTGCATGCCTCTGATTTCTAGCGACATTGAAATTAAATGTATGTAAATAATTTTTTATCTAATACAATCATGTCTCTATTTGTCTTTACTTGATTTCCTTCATTTGGCTAAAATTCTAAAATTGCAAATTACATTATTTTCTTCTTTTAGCTAAATTGTTATTTCGCTCTCGTTTACTTTAAAACAATTTAGAAAATTGCTCAATATTATAAAAAGAATTTTATTCCCTTATTCACCCCCCTCTAAGGGCGCCTATCGATCCAACAAGTGGTATTAGAGCGCAAGATATTCCAAATTGGTTTAAAAATCAGGAATAATGACGTCTTATGATCTCGCTTTTTTTTTGAGGGTTAAGGAATTAGTAGACCTACACTATTTACTGGGTCAGATTATAATTATTGGAAAAATAGGATAAGTTGTTTTCTTATGACCCTAGATATTGAGGTGTGGAATATGGTAGAAGAGGAATACTCTCCTCCTACATTTGTTGTTGGAGAGGTAACATTAGAAAAACTTAAGGATAAATGGGATGATAGGGATAAACTTAAATGCAATAATAATGCCAAAGCCATGAATGCTTTAATTTGTGTGTTAGATAGAAATGAATTTAATAGAATTTCCGCATGTACTACTGCATATGATATTTGGAATCATTTGGAAATTACTCATGAAGGTACATCACAGTTAAAGATTTAAATGTTTTCCAACTAGAGTTAGAATATGAAAATTTTAGGATGGATGAAAGCGAAGATATTGATGCAATGTACACACGCTTCACCAAGATCATCAATGACTCAAAAGCTCTTGGAAAAACCTTCTCCAACGACGACTTGATCCAAAAGATTCTTCGATCTCTTCCTCCAAAATTCAATCTGAAGGTGATGGCTATCTCAGAGTCGCGCAATCTAAGAACACTCCGGTTGAGAGCCTCATTGGGAATCTCAAAACCCATGAGGTAGAACTCAAGATCCAATACGATGAATACAACAAGGAGCTAAAGAAAAAGGCATTGACACTAAAATCAAAGGAGTGCCAAGAGGATGAGGATGAAGATGAAGAAAGTCTCTTGGTAAAGAACTTTCGAAAGTTAATGCGAAATCCGGAAAGGAGAAACACCTTGCAGAAATATTTTCAAAAGGATGCAAGATTGAAAGGGTCATCTTCAAAGAAGGAAAAGGAGAGCGGCGATGAAGAAGAAAGACCTCCACCAGAATGCTATCATTGCATGAAGACCGGGCATATTCGGAGCCAGTGCCCAAAGTTTTTGAAGAAAAAAGGAAAAGAGGCACAAAGGGAAGGAAAAGAGGAAGGTGCTAAAAGCTAAAACATGGGATGACTCCTCCTACTCTGAAGAATCAAGCGGGTCTTCATCAAGCAAATATGAGGAAGCAAGCATGTTCCTCATGGGACATGGAAACGACGATGACGATACCAGTATTCTTAGCGACACTGAGGTAACTCCTCCCACATATGATGAACTTTTTAATGAATTTCTTGAAACTTGCAAAGCTTTTGATAAAATAATGAAAGATAGCATTTTATTAAATCATGAAAATGAATCTCTAATTAAAGAAAATCAAAAGCTTTCCAAAAAATTAATTATTTTAGAAAAAAGAAAGGTTTCTTGCCAAGAGTGTGATCACTCCATTAAAATGGCAAAATATAGCGAAGATTCACTTTCTAAAGCCCTCTCCCATGCCAAAACTCTTACAAAAGAGAATGGGGAATTAGAAAGGAAATTAGAAGCCTATCTTTTGCAAATTAAAAATAATAATAAAGGTTTTGAAAATATGTGTGTCATGCTTGTGAAAGAAAATTCATCACTTAAAGCACATGCTCATGATCTCACCATGACCATTAAAAAATTTGGAATGGGCCAAAAATCACTGGATATGATTTTAGGGAACCAATGCTATGGTTCTGGAAAATTTGGGCTCGGATATCGAGGTGAGGGCTATCGCCCGATGCTAGCCACTAACGCCGGCGCTAGCATCTCATATAAGAACTCAACATTTTCTTTTGCAAAATATTTTTCTTCTGTAAAAATGATTCCTTCAGGCAAGAATAACACAAAATTTCAGAAAAGGGTCTCAACCCCCTTTATTTCGTATGCAAACTATTATTGGTTAGGTTACATGTCTAGTTCTTGCTGGAAAGTAAAACAAAATACTTTAAAGCAAATCTAGGTACCTAAGACTTCCATTATTCTATGGGTGGTACCGCCTGGGTATCCAGATCTTTACTCTCATCATCTTTCTAGATGTGCATGCAGTCTAAGGACAATGAAGATGTGTGGTGCTTGGATTTTGGATGTTCCAAGCACATGAGTGGCTATAAAGCAATGTTCCTTAGCCTAGAAAAGAAGAAGGGAGGGATCGTGACGTTCGGCGATAACAAAAAAGGAAGGATCTTGGGAATTGGTACAGTTGGTAACAAATCCTTTACAATATCGAATGTTCTTTTTGTAAAAGGGCTAAAACAAAATCTAATTTCTATTAGCCAATTATGCGATAAAGGATTAGATGTTTTATTTGAATCTTCTACTAATTTATGCAAGATATCTAATCCTAGTACAAAAGATATTTTACTAACTGCACCAAGAATATATAATGTTTATATAGTTTCATTTTAAGATCTTTCTAAATCATCTATAAAATGTTTTATCACTAAAAATGATGAATTAGAACATTGACAAAGACGGCTAGGACATGTTAGCACAAAGCTTACTGTAAAACTTGCCAAAAGTGATTTAATTAGAGGATTGCTTAGGTTAAATGGAGCTTTACCTTCACTTTGCAATTAATTCATATGGATCTTTATGGTCCCGTTAGCATCGCAAGTCTTGGTGGTAGATTATATACATATGTATTAATAGATGATTTTTCAAGATATTGTTGGATATTATTTCTCTCATCCAAATCCGATGCATTTTGCGAATTTGCAAAATTATTTACTCGTATTCAAAATGAAAGTGATTTAAAAATTAAATGCATTCGCTCGGATCATGGAGGAGAATTTGAAAATGAAAAGTTTACATCTTTTTGTGATATGTTAGGCATAAAACATGAGTTCTCCGCACCATACACACCACAACAAAATGGTGTTGTAGAAAGAATGAATAGTTCACTTCATGAACTAGCACACACTATACTATGTGAATATAAATTGCCTAAGTCCTTTTTGGTCGAAGCCGTAAATACATCATGTTATGTTATGAATAGAATCATGCTTTGCCCATCTCTTAATCACACACCATATGAACATTATTTTCAAAAGAAACCTAACGTATCTTACTTCAAAATTTTTGGTTGTAAATGTTTTATTTTAAATACTAAAGATAGGTTGGGAAACTTTGATGAAAATGCGATGAAGGAACTTTTCTTAGATACTCTTCAACTAGTAAAGCTTATAGAATTTTTAATAAAAGAACTAGTAAAGTTGAAGAGTCGATTAATGTGAAATTTGATGAGCTTGTTCCTTGTGTAGAAAGATTTTCTGCAGGCAAAGAAGATGATCTATTACCACCTTTGGAGCATGGTGACAAGGAACCTTCCAAAGAAGAGGAAGAGGAGGCCAAGGAAGATGATTATGTACCTCCAAGC
This sequence comes from Dactylorhiza incarnata, assembly GCA_033032865.1. Taxonomy (NCBI): domain Eukaryota; kingdom Viridiplantae; phylum Streptophyta; class Magnoliopsida; order Asparagales; family Orchidaceae; genus Dactylorhiza; species Dactylorhiza incarnata. Next base: position 15,223,533 of record JAWHQI010000015.1, read on the forward strand.
GCCTTGAAATTTACAAAGGATCATCCACAGGAACTAATAATTGGTGAACCATACATTGGGGTAAGAACTTGCTCTTCTCTTCATGAATCTTATTCAAACATTTGTTTTGTTTCCGAAATTGAACCAAAAAACATTTTAACCGATTTAAATGATGAATTTTGGTTTTTGTCTATGAATGAAGAGTTAGAAAAATTTGAGCGACATAATATTTGGAATTAGTAGAAAGACCATCTAATCACCCGATTGTAGGTGTAAAATGGATTTTTAAAAATAAATTAGATGGTGAGTCTAGAATCACTAGAAATAAAGCACGCTTAGTAGCACAAGAATATTCACAAATCGAGGGGAGATAGGTTTTGATGAAACTATTGCACTCATTGCTAGATTGAAATCTATACAAATTTTTCTAGCATTCACAAGCTTTAAAATAATAAAACTATTTCAAATAGATGTAAGAAGTGCTTTTCTAAACGGGTTTGTAAAAGAAGAAATTTATGTTGAACAACCCCCCGATTTTATTAATGAAAAATTTCTCAATCATGTTTATAAACTAGAAAATCGCTTTATGGTTTAAAACAAGCGCCCCATGCATGGTATGAAAGACTTACATCAGTTTTATTAAAGCACTATTATATTATGGGAAGTGCCGATAATACTCTCTTCATTAAGCACAATAATGATGATTTGATTATTTTGCAAATATATGTTGATGATATAATCCTTGGATCTACTAATGAAGAGTTGTGTAATGAAGCTAATTTAGTGATGAAAAATGAATTTGAAATGAGTCTAGTAGGAGGACTTTGGTTTTCATCTAAAAAGTATTGAACTAAAATATGACAACAAAATTGCCATTGATCTTACAAATAATCTGGTACACCATTCTAGATCCAAATATATAGATGTGCATCATCATTTCATAAGGGTTCACATTAAAAAGGAAAATGTCACTACAACATTTTTGGTCTTTAGCAACACTTCATTTTGCAACATTTAAAAAATGTTCTCTAAACATAAAATATGGAACAATTTTAAATTGTTGCAATAGAGTAGTAGATTTAGGCAAACTTTCGACCCAACATTCAATAAATGTTCCCTTATCCATTATTGGGAACATTTTCTAAATGTTGCATTTGCTAACTCACTTTAAGCAACAATAATAATATGTTGGCTATTAAAATTTTATTTTGTAACATGTTAAAAATGTTACTACCCCTATCTAATCTCAGCAAAAATGATTACATGCACACCAAAAATAGTTATTCACACATCAAAATTAAGACTTAAAATTAAAATTTTAATAAAACCTAAACTTTCTAAGCCCAGCAACCTTCCTCCTTTCCCGATTCCCATCGCCTGAAATCGCGAACGAAGCGCAAAAGGAACCCCCATCGTCGGAGCCGATCGAACTCGCCAGAGAGCCAACCTCTCGACGCCCTCGACGACCTTCCTCCACACTAGGTATTTGTTCCTGGTGTCAGGAGTATTGATCTCCTCCTCTCGAGCACCATTTGTATTTCCTCTTCTTCACTCAACACAGCTAGGTCTTTATGCTTCTCTTTGTTTTGCTTCTCTTAACTTCTAATTTTTGTTTATGTTTTTGGATCTAACTCAACGAGGTTCTTCTGTAGTAGGCATCGAGCTAGATCTCAGTGACAAGCCTGTTAGGCTTGGCATAAGGTCAAGGCTTTATTTAGCGTATATTTTTTTGAAGAAAACAACTTATTGACAATCCGAACAATGCATTATCACCAATAGTTATTTTAAACTTATGAAATTTATTGAAGGGTGAGAATGAAGAGAGTAGCCCAGGTTATGTTGTTCAAGAAAATTAAGGGGTAAATTGGATTGTGCATTTTTCTCCAAGAATTAATGAATAGAGGCTTCCTTTTTCTTTGTCCGGCTCTTCCTTGAAGCTCTAATTGAGTTCTCTTTCACATACCGCCAACTGCAGGCCTGCAACTTCATCTAAGTTACTCTGCATCCAAGGTTTATTTGACTGAATTCCTACATGGGGCTGCATTTTGCAAGTTTTTATTTCTTGCTGTGAAGGTGCTCGATGTATTGTCCAAATGATGTTTTCTATGGATGAGTTAGTTCGCTTTAGCTCAATTTATTCCAATGCTTCAGTTCATTTTTACTCATCTATATGATGGTATGTTCAGTTTTTTCCATCAAGCACCTGCTACATGAAACATAAAATTCATAAAATTGGCCTGATATCGTGCTTCCACTAAGCTATTTATGTTCAATGGTGTGCTCAGTTTGTTAATTATATTTCTTATTTTCCTGTAAATTTCAGCTATGTTTTATATGGTAATGAAGTTTTAATGTTGAGCTAAGAGGATAGTGGGTTCTGATGTCTTCCGATATATCTTCTATTTTTTACTTTCATAACCATTTTTATGCTCATCCCCAACACCCATATTTTAACAAAAGTGCCCTCGCTATTTGGGGGGAGGCTATTAGAAAAGCATATACAACATAACTAATCATTTCAGTCTAACAAGAAGATTTAAACAATTCATATCCCTGTTACATTAAAAATATTATGACTTTAAAACCTCAACTTAAACCATTAAGTGAAGAGTATTGATGTCAAATAATGGCTTGTATCTGTAACAATGAGTATTGATGTCACTTCAAAATGTAGCTGAAGATGAAGAAAGTGGGAAATGAAGGTTGCTCGATTTCAGCATACGCCGACTATGGGAAATGGTGCTTTGTTTTTGCAACAATACATAGGTATGTACTCTAAATTTTCTAAAATTCTTATAGTTTGAGTGAGACCGGCAGCCATCAGGCCACAGACTACGCTTCCTCCATTTGAAATAGACATTAGAGTGGCAAAGTGTGTTACTTCCATTCCAATGGGGCACAACTTTGACGCTAGAAATTGCACGAGCGTGGAGTTGATGGCAGTTTTAGTTACGAAATTGAAAAGAAATCATTAATTTCAAGTTTTAAATAGTATATTTTTGTCAATAAAACCTGCTCATCATGATTGTCGATAGTGTGCACAAATCAATATTGCTCTTATGTTGTAGCATTTACATTAAATTAATTTTAGGACCTTAAATTAGATCAAAATTGAAATTGCAATAAAACCATTAGGGAAATGAACCTTTTGAGCATATCTTACTCTTAATTTGTTGTCACTATCAACATTATGCCTAACATCAGATTTTCTCTTATTTGCACTTTAGTTGTGCATCGGGCTGCCCTTGTAGTTGCAAGGATATTAGGGAGCGGGACTCCTATACTTTCTATCAGGTGCTTAATATTCTTCTTTGTTCCAAACATGATAATCCTATTATCAATGGAATACTATTGTTATGCTTGACTTCTATTTTGATGACGTGCAATTGATAATTATGTTATATATGCATTTATATCTGATAGGCTCACTACAATATCACTAATTATTATCTTTATACTTTCAGGAAGTTGATGGTCAACCATTGATTCTCCATCCATTGAGCATGAAGTGCCTTCTTGACCATTATGGAAGCTATGATATGCTCCAACCAAGGTTTATAATAGAATCATAACCTACTCTTAATGTTGAAAGAATAATTTTTGCATTGCTTACCACAATTTTTTGTCTATTTATTCTTTATCTACTGCTTACTCTTCCAAGTGATGTACTTTTTTTTTGTTTTTAATAAAGATGCAGGTTTTGTTTGAAAGTACATAGTGGAGAGTCTAACTTTTGGTTTGAAATTTATTAATAATCCTGTAACATAAATAAAGTTGGATTTTGGCAGAGAGATTGTTGAGATGTTTACTGCTGGAGCATGATGTTGCTGAGAATGCGAAGACCAATCATTTTGAAATAAGTGCAGTCTTGGTGATTGCAGGAAAAGCTTGAGAGGAAGGGTTATAGAAGGTATATCACAAGTTTGGAGATAGATTTACTTTTATTTTATACTTATTTCTACTTAGGTTTGGGACCGGTTTAGAGCTAATGCATGTTGATCGATGGCTCTATGGTGCAAACTTAGATTTACATTTATTTAATACTCTATAGAAGATCTAAAAACTGAATGTTTCGATCTGCAGAAGGATGATCGGAGCAGAAATGGCCCTTTGAGTCAAACACGAGCATGGGCGGAAGACTACGACACAGAGCAATTGATCAGATTGTCAATGGGCTTATCGATTGCAAATTTAGACGGGCAGTCCAGTTTTGCTCCCTTTGAGGTTGGTATGATTAGTTTTGCTCCCTTTTTAAATTAATGATGCTCTGACATCTGCAACCAATAAACTTAAAAGTAAATGGCATTGACCAACAAAGAAGTAGAATACGTTGATCTTGAAAAGAACATATATACCACAATGCATTCAGAAAACAATCGCGTGAATCCATTCAGTTCTTAGAATTGTTTGCTGCAATTCCTGAACAGTTGTTAGAGTAGTTCGGTGAAGTGTCTTTACTTATAACAGTTCAGTGAAATGCTGTTAGAGCAGTCCACTGCACTACTCTAATGCAATTCAGCAAGTCCACTGCAATGCTGTTAGAGCAAACCACTGCACTGCTCTAATGCAGTCCACTGCACTGCTCTAATGTAGTCCACTGCACTGCTCTAATGCAATCCACTACACTGCTGAAATGCAGTCCATTGAACTATTATGCTGCTCTGACATTTTAATGAAGTTCGCTGAACTGTTGTGCTGCTATGACATTCAAATGTAGTCTACTATTTTTTTTGTACATTTAGCTTAAGTTCTTTCAATTCAACTCACTAGGGGATGTTTTTTATAAATGTTTTAAACTTTACATTATTTTAAAACCAATAAATCATGAATCTCAGTTCTTGCCAATATTTCAATTTTCTTATATTGATTTTGTGTATGAGTATGTAGTAACTTCTTGTCATATTTGTTCTCTGTGTAGATTTTATTTAGCATACTACTCATTTTCTATGTTCCTAGGTTGGTGCTGATGCTCCTGTGGACGATACAGACTATGAATTTCTTCCAGGAGGAGAGCAGATATGCCCTGAGAGGCATGTGAACTTATTTTTCAGTAAGTATATTAGTAAATGGTGAATGTATATTTTTTCTCCTATATTTCTTGAATCATAATTGATATTAGTAAGTAGTCTTTCTAATAATAACCTTTCAACATTTTTAACTGATCAATGTTGATCTTCTTCCAGGAGCAAAGAAGAAGTAGCTGATGGTGGATATGCCGGATGAAAACATTATTTTTGGCACATGATAACACATCAGATGACTATGACTTCATGTGACTCTCCGATAGCGAATATTTGTCTTTTTTGGCCATTATAGAAATTTTTTTCCTGTATTAAGTTTAATTAGAGATGATATCTCTATTGGTCTGTATTGAGGGGATTGGTCTATCTCCCACCCTCTTATTACTATATTAGTACAATCGAAATAAAAAATTATATATGTTGATTAATTTAGTATTTCGTGCATTTTTTGGATGTGCGACTTGTATTTCCTACTTTTCATTTTGCTAGGAGCTTCAATTTACATTTTTGATATACTTTTGCATTAGCCAATTTTTTAAAAAGAATGTTGCAGCTTTTTGGCAACATTTTTGAAGTGTTGCAATTGTACCGTTTGACAACAATTTTTAACTATAAAACGACAAGTCAACATTTATAAAATGTTGTAATAGGTTTATCGAAGAACTGTTGCCTATACTAAGGTTATAGACAACGGTTTTTGTATAGTGTTGCCTAAATATATGAAAACTGTTGCCTTTGACCTTTGGTAACACAGTTATAGGCAACATCGTATGACAACAATTTTCAATATTTTGGCAACAGTTTACAATTTTAGACAACATTTTTCAAGTGTTGCTAAATACAAAAAATGTTGTAGCGTGTTAGAATAAGTTTCATTGGCACAGACTCTCAACTTGCTTATATATTCACTAAACCTCTTCCCAATGCAAGGTTTCAAATGTTAAGGTTAGAATTAGGAGTCTTTGACATCTTAGGATGAAAAACGCTAAAGTTTTATGCAATTTGAGCAATCAAGTCATCACCAAAAATTACAAAATTTCTACATAAGACCTACTCTTAAGACTCTTAATAAATATCAAAAAATAGATTTTTAAGATTCTCAATATTTCTCTTACTGTTTACCGCGCTAGCGCTAGCGCTAGCACCGGCGCTAGCGTGGGTGTTCAATTTTTCTGTTTTTTAAAATTTCTAAAATCATTAAAATTATGTTAGTTTATATGTACTACTTAGTTTTGTATTTCTGACATTTGTTATTTTTGTTTTATTAATATTATGGAAAATCAACTACAAAATTTCAAAATTCAAAAATACAAAAATATTTTTTGTGGTTTTCTATTTTTTTTTCATTAAAAATTTCAAAACAACAAAAAAACTGTATGATTTTTATTGTTAATATCAAGCATGTATGAATTCTATTATTTAGAATTATTTACAATGTTAAAATTTATTCCTTCAAAATACTATGAACATTGTTTTGCTTATCATGCTTTGATATATCTAATTAAGTGCATCAATTGTATTGAAAAATATATGTAGATCCAAGCTTAGCATGCCTCTAAGTATGAGTAAATGTTTTATGATTGATAATGATACTTTTTCACTCACTTATTTTGGTAATCTACATGTGTGTTTAAATCTAAAAGTGTTTGCTTGTGTATTGTAATTGTACAATGAATTAAAACTTAAATAAGTTTATTACCTATACTACATTTGAATTGCACTTAAGAAATTAAGAAAAGTGGTTGAGTTTAAAAAATTATGTTGGCTTTGCAAAACAATTGTATTCGGAGAATGTTGTTTCACAAAAGTAAAAAAATATATATTGACAAATATAACTCAACCAAGTACTACTTGGAAAGAATAGTAAAGTGTCTTGTGCAAACCTTGGTTATTACACCCCTTTTTCGAGAATACGTGCATTAAAGTGTGTGAAAGTTAATATACTTGTGTTTTATGGTGCACTTTACCACTTTTATGTGTGTTAATATATCTTGTGTTTTTGTGATTTACATCATTTGTCAACATTGCTCAAAATACACTTATATGTACATCATTATCTATCATAACACTTTTTCTCATGAGTATTGGATTCTAATGCTTTATATATACTACTCTTTATATAAGAAATGCACTAGATAACCCAGCAGGATCTCTACAATGTTTTTGTACCTCTTAAACTTGAAATTAAGTAATATTGTAGTATATTCTCCTTTTGATATATTCATTTCATGCTTGGTAACTTTATGTAAAACTATGAGATTTCAAAAAAGTTAAAACATCTTTACATTTTGAACTTAAACTCATATTTATACTTATGATTTCCATGCTTACAAAAAGATGTTTCTTATAATCTTCTAATTGCTTAAAACTCTTATATATTTATTTGAAATCTCTTATATACTATGCTTAAACTCTTTATCATTTCCTATATTACAAAAGCTCGATCATGATTTATAATCCCTAAAGAATGCTTCCTTACTTTCCTTACCCCACCTTCTTTTAATAATACCAAAAGAGGGAGATTAATTGAAGAAATCTAGAGGAGAAATCTAGAAGATTAAGGGGAGAATAATTCTTTTAATTTAGGGGGAGTAAAACATAAATTGCATTTATGTAGGGGGAGCATTAATATAGGGGGAGTATGCACTATTCTCAAGCTTATCATATACTATAGTTGTACTATTATCTCGCTTATCATATACTATAAACACCATTGTTGATTTCTTGCTAAGAGGATTTGTTATTATCAAAAGGGGGAGATTGTTGGACATGTGTGTCACATCCCTTTGTTTGAGAATAACAAATCCCATATTGTATTTGATCTTGCTTGTCATGTGTTTATAGTGTGCAAGAACTATAGGTGCAATACTCCACAGATAGAAAGCAGCTTGGAATCATATTCTCTGAATGGAGCACTATCGCCAGAGCTAGCCGATACTGCAGACATTAGTGCTACCGCCTGGCGCTAGCTCCAGCTCGTGCCACAACGCCACGCCACGACGATTTTGTAACTGCCTCTACACGACTGCTACCACAGGCGTTATGTGCAATTGTAGGCGCTAACTCCAAGCTCTATAAAATGAAGCTTTCTCTCTCGTTTTGGCAACACATCCCAGAGAGAATACCAGTGCCAAATTTCTAGAGTTGTTACTCTGCCGAAAAGTCATCTCCCACTCAAAGCTAAAGAAGATTTCTGGAGAAGGAAGCCATCACAGTGCATCCGAAGAACGACCGCATCAACCTCGCTTTTGCTACAATGATCCTTCATCACCAACTTCAGAAAATCTCATAGAGAGAGTTTTCATTTGTGAGACATGTTATTTTGTTATTCTGAATCTTTGAAGTTAAATTGCCTTGTGTTGGCGACTAGGTCCTTACGCGGCTTAGGTGGAATTCGTCGCGTGTGTTGGCGACTAGGTCTAGGTGATTAGATCAAGGGGGTGCTCGAGACCATATCCGGGGAAGGATTGTCTAAAGGTGCTTGAGGCCATATCCGGGGAAGGATAGGCTAAAGCCACCGGTTCGTGGGGATACGAGTAGGTATAGAAAAGGAAAAAGTAATTGTATTTGTACGCCTCCGATTTCTAGCGATATTGAATTCAAATGTATGTAAACACTTTTTTATCTAATACCATCATGTCTCTATTTGTGTTTACTTGATTTCCTTCATTTGGCTAAAATTCAAAAATTGCAAATTATGTTATTTTCTTCTTTTACCTAAATTGTCATTTCGCTCTCGTTTACTTTAAAACAATTTAGTAAATTGCTTAATATTATAAAAAGAATTTTATTCCCTTATTCACCCCCCTCTAAGGGCGCCTATTGATCCAACACTACATAAATCACCTAGAGGGAGGTGAATAGGTTAGTTCTATGGCTTTTTACGTGGAATTAAAATCGATAAAGAAGAGCGCACAGAAAACAAAGATCACACACAAACACAAGCATTTTATAGTGGTTCCCCGATGTGGGTACTCCACTTTCCCGCCTCACCTATCTAGCACGCCCGACTAGACTAGGCCACTAATCTCAGATTATGAATAATCTTACAACTCGGAGTACAAGTCCTACATGCTCTGAGAACAACCTCTCCTACAAACTCGGAGAACAAACTCTCCTACAAACTCGATCCTCTTAACTAGGATCTACAAGAACTCAGATGATAAAAATTCCTACATGAATGTGTAAAAACATATTACAAAAACTTTGAATTGAAAATCCAATCTCTTAGAATCTCAAGGAGATTCTACATCTTCAGATCTGAAAGAATAGGTCTTCTTCTTCCTTGGAATAGATGAAATCCTGAACTTGAAAGGGGAAGAAGAAATCCTTTGTCTTGAACGATTTGATCTAAATACTTGATGACATAACAAGATCTAGAAGACACTTGAATCAATCTGAGCACTGAGATCTTGTTGAATTGAGACATGATGAGGAGTCGTGCATTGGACTTGTCTGCGGCAGAAGATCATCTGTGCGAGAACGAGAAAGATGGCCGACGGAAATCACGATGTCTTTCTTTCAAAAATAACACGATTAGGGTTAATAGAACTATCCTTTAAGTATTTATATCACTCCTTCAAACGGCTATAAAAATGACTTAAGGAAAGAGGTCCACATGGACTGTACATGGATGAAAAACCTTAGAATGAAAAATCGCGTCGAATAGAAGAAAAAATGCTCTATCTGGATTCGTCGAATATAAGATTACTCGACAAATTCATATAAAGACTTGACGAATTAGACATAGAGAAAAGAACTGAGACGAGAAGAAAATAATTTAGACCACTCGAGTATTTCACGAGAGCACTCGACGAATTCGCCGAGTGTTCGTGAGAAATCGACAGACCACTCGACGAATTCGTCGAGTGTTCTCGAGTGAACTATATTTTACTCGACGAAAAACACATAACAATTTTTTTGATATTTCTCGAGTAAACTCGACGAATAGCTAGGTCTTCATGAGTTGTCTCGACTAATTTACTTGGATTCTTCGAGACCACTCGACAAAAAGGACTTAAACTATTTTTCTTCCACTTCTGAATTCAGCACCTACTTCACCTTGTCTTCTCCATGGTGTTTGAATATGAAGTACATCCCAATAGAGAGATTTCACAAGAGTCAACACCTTGGTCTACACAATAAGGGATTACATTGCATAGGCCCGTGTTTATCACTCATTGAAACCTGACATTGGTTTGTACTTAGCAATTAAAGTCCTGCAAACACACAACTAAGAGACCTCATTAAATACAATATCAATTCATCTTAGTTTAAGGGATACTTCTTCAAATCAAGGTTATTGTGGCTATAATACCCAACACTATACTTGGCAAACAACTGATGTTCCCGTAGCTTTTCCAATACCAAATCCAGGTGCTTCGTATGGTCCTCCTATGACTTCGAATAAACCAATATGTCATCGATGAACACAATCACGAAGACATCTAGGTAAGGCTCAAGCACGTGGTTCATCAGGCTCATGTATGTGGAAGGGGCATTTGTGAGGCCATATGGCATGACTGTGAACTCATATAGTCCGTACCTCGAGCTAAAAGCTATTTTTGGAACATATTCCTCCTGTATTCTCAGTTGATAGTACCCTGATCGCAAGTCCAACTTGGAGAACCAATGGGCTCCCACTAGCTGATCGAATAGCTCATCGATCCTGGGTAAGGGATAGGTATTCCGCACCGTCAATCGGTTGAGCTCTCGGTTATGTATACATAATCGTAAGGATCCATCCTTTTTAATGAACAAAACAAGGGATCCCCAGGGTGACGAACTGGGGCGAACAAATCCTGAGTCCACCAACTCTTGTAGTTGAACCCAAAATTCTGCTAGTTCCTTAGGGTCCATCTGGTATGGGGCTCGAGAAACAGGTTTAGCACCCCATATTAGACTAATCTGGAAGTCCACTTCCCCAGGAGGGGGCAATCCAGGTAACTTATCCGGGAAGACATCGGGAAAATCTCGATGTACTAGTACATCCTTCATGTTAATCTATATCTCCTTTAGCTCAAAACATATCATAAGAACATAACCCCATGCTAATGGGCCTTGATGGCCTGAGTAGAAGAAAGTAAACGAGGGGAGGCCGAAATAATACCTTTGACGGTCGCGTATGTGGTGTCATATCTCAGCACAACCTTCTTTGTCGGGCAATCTATCTGAGCATGGTTCCAGGTGAGCCATGTCATCCCCAGGACAATGTCAAAGTCCGGCATCCTCAGAATTGTTCTCGGGGAATCGAGCGTTAGGCCATCAATGGTCACCTTTAGGAGGCACTTTGATGTCGATTTCATCATCGACCCATTAGGAAGAGGTACCTTTCGGATAGCCCATGTGTACTGTCAAACTTTATCCAAGTCCTTGACGAAGTCCTCTGAGACAAAGTTGTGCGATGCTCCCGTGTCGATCAGGGCATGGGCGGGCTTTCCGCATACATTCCCTATTCTTGAATTTGTCATATAATTTTAGGTAGCTAAGTTTCTACTTCTAGCAATTCTAAATCACCTTTATATTCAATGACTTGTAAATAACTTGAACACCAGTATACCTACAATAAGTCTTTCTGGACTCCGAGGCTGAGCGAGATTTAGTGCGTAGACCTGCTCCCCAGCTGGTCAATGGTCTCCACCATGGTTTCCTTGGCCTCGACCATGTCCTCGACCACGCCGAGCTGCTGGGGGAACCATGGGGCGATCTGGAGCATTCCCTTATAATAGAGGGCAAAAGCGCCGAATGTGGCCCGAATAATGGTAATGTAAACAACCCTCCCTGAAAAGGCCCTCTGGGTTGCTGATACGACTTGGCTAGCTGAGGTGGGAGTAATGCTAACTGTTGGGTTGGTTGCTCCATCCAAATGTTCTGACGGAAATGACCGCCACCTCTTCTCTGATTTCCTCCTCCTCCTCTAGCACTTTGTCTCCTCCAAAAACTAGATCCTGCTTCCATCACACCCTCTACGGGTCTCTTAGCACTAGCCTGACCCCTAAGTGGTCCGCCTCTAATTTCTTTGCCATCTCTATGATTTACGCAAGGCTCTAATCAGCGATGAATAGAAGAGCCTGCCTAAGAGGGTCTCGCAGACATTTGTCGAACCTCTTTGTGTAACCGCGATCAGCTAAATTGTAGGAGTTTGCAAATCTGGCAAGGTGTTGAAACTCTTGCTGGTATTCTACTATTAAAATTTCTTGGAGTAGGATCGAAGACAATACAGCGGAAGACTTCAATCAATATCAAAGTCAAGTAACCAGTGACAATAGAAGGAAAAGAAGATCTATATTGACTATCTTATTACAATGAGTTGCATACATGGCGAGACATGATTTATAAGAGAAACTGAGATGACAAGAACAAGCAACAAGACAAGCTACTGACGGCTAGAATATCTGATACCGCACAGACTGCTCGAACACAGCAAGACCGCATGTCAACCCTGAGACTGTGCAAACAACACAGGTCGCTGACCTGTAATCTGCCAGACCGTCAATCATAGACCGCACGAACTGCTTTTTTTTGAATTGCTGAAAACCACACCCTGTTCGCACTTCTTGATCGCCAGGCCGCACGGTCACTAGATCACAGAAGTATCCCACGAACAGAAGAGGATAAGAACTGCACACTGCTGCAAGACCACAACTCAAGATCGCCTGACCGCTGAAGGTTGCCTGATCAACTGAGTCCGCTGCAAGCAGATCAAGAACTACAAACCGCAGATCACTCATACGAGACTGCTGGCGAGCTGGTTATTCAATGATGGAAAGATAAGAAGAAAGATGACGAAGACTGTTGTCTGCCTAACCTGCGAACACAACAAACCGGTCAACAAACTTCAGCCCACACGACCTCAAAAATGAGACCGGCGTAATCAATCCAAACTTTAGTTCTTACAGTTCTTGCATACGAATGGCTACCCCTGCACCTCTATTTATAGGAAAACGAATGGATGTCGTCACCGCCCATAAGAGATACAGACACCTCCCTTATTAGGACACACAGTCACCAGAATTAAACCGCGCGATCTTCATAAGACCATTATTTGACTTAGAGCAAAATGAACCAATTAAGATAGTTCACCAGAACAACAATTGCAGACCGCCCGACTTATATAAGAATAGAACTACATGAGCACAACTGACCAACCAAGGTTGACCACCAGAGCAAACTCATGCAAACCGCCCGGTCTCACCCCAAGACCACCCGGACTCTACGAGTACTTGAGCACTCCTGGCTAACAGAAGCTATCCACCAATACCAAGCTCTCACAGGCCGCGCGAGCTCTGCAGTCTCTAAAATACAGACCATCTGGACTCCCACTTGCACTTCAAAATTCAACACTCTCCCTTGAAGTGAGAAGTGAAAGTCAGCCCAAGTAAACTCCTCAACTGATCAAATGGTCCCTTCAACAATGACTTTGTAAAGATGTCCGCGACATTATCCTTGCTCTGCACATGCTCAACCATAAGAGATCCCTCCAACACCTTTTCTCGAATGAAATGATGTTGAATCTCTATGTGCTTGGTTCGTGCATGACTAACTAGATTGTTCACCAGTTTGAGAGCACTCTCGTTGTCACCACGAAGCAGAGTAGGACCTTGCACCTCCCCATGACAGTCCTCCACAAGCCTCCTAAGCCAGATGACTTCCTGAGCTGCCAAAGCCAAAGCTTTGTACTCCGCTTCTATAGTGGAGACAGATACATAATCCTGGTTTTTGCTGCACCATGAAATAGTTGTAGAGCCAGTCATAAAGACATATCCAGAGGTCGATCTCCGATCATCTAAATCTCCTCCATAATCAGCATCCATGTATCCATGCAAGCAAAAGCCCGAGTCCTTCCCATAGAAGAGACCCAAATCATAGGTGGACTTTACGTTCTTCAGAATGCTCCTAGCCACCTCAAGATGAGGTTTTTGAGGCTCTGCCATAAACCGACTCACTAGACCAACTGCATAAGAGATATCTGGCCTTTTGATCATCAAGTATATCAGACTTCTTACCAAAGCCCAGAACACCAAAGGATCAGAAAGAACCTTCCCCTCATCATGTCGAAGTGTCATACCAACCTCCAGTGGAGTAGAGCTGCTCTTCCCTCCTTCCATGTTGAATCACTTCACAATTTGTTCTGCATAGTCTTTCTTGGATACAAGCATACTGCCCTCTTTCCTCTCCACTTAGAGTGCAAGGAAATGGTGAGCCTCACCCAAGTCCTTCATCTCAAATATGATAGCTAACTAAACATGAAGTCTAGCTACCTCAACCTCAGAATATCCTGTGACGATCATGTCGTAAACATATAGCAACACCAAGACCAGAATCTCCCCTTCTTCTTTACGAAAAAGCTTGAATCTTAATCAGAAGCAAAGTAACCGCAGAACTGAAGGTAATCTGATATCTTGTCATACCACGCCCGAGGCGCCTGCTTCAAGCCGTAAAGAGCCTTCTTGAGCTTACATATATGTCTTGGGAAAACTTCAGAAACATAACCAGCTGGCTGATCCATGAAAATGTCCTTATCAATCTCGCCATAAAGGAAAGCATTCTTTATGTCGAGTTGCCAAATTTTCCACCCTTGGCAAGCTGCCAAAGCGATCACCACCCGAACCGAAGTCATCTTGGCAACATGGTTAAAGGTTTCTTCATAATTCTCACAATACTTCTGAGAGAATCCTTGAGCTACAAAGTGAGCCTTGTATCACTCAATATTACCATCAGTCTTCTTCTTCAACTTGAAAACCCATTTGCAAGTCACTGGAGTAACACCATCAACCTTATGCACCAAGTCCCAAGTCTCATTCTTCCAGAGGGCAGCCACCTCTTCATCCATGGCCTCTTCCCACTCCTTGACTCCAATGGCGTTTTAAAAACAAGATGACTCTCTCTCATCCAGGGTACCTGGGAAGAAACATGAGATGAAGCTCACCAAATTTCCCCATGTGTACTGATCAGGTGGAATGATGGTCCTTTTGGACCTCCTCAAAGCTTTACTCTGAACCACCTCTTCATCTACTTGTTCTGAACTAGCTCTCCTTTCAGGTAGACTTGGAGCATCGCTCCCCCTGCTTCCAGAACCTGAAGCACCTGACCCTGAGCTAGAAGCAACTGGAGCATCTAGAGAAACAGGAAACTCCACCTGAACCTCCTCAGTAGCTTCTTTAAGACCTCCATATGACCTGCTTTCTTGAAACTCAATAGAAGAGCTACCTTGATATGATGTCAACTCATCAAACACCACATCCCTTGAGACCACAACTCTCCGTGTCTCTGGATTCGTGCATCTCCAACCCTTCTTTCGGTCATCATAACCGATGAAGACTAGCTTCCTTGCTTTCACATATAGCTTCGTTCTAAGAGCATCAGGAACATGCACGTAACAGGTAGATACGAACATTCAAAGGTGTTCCACCATAGGCTTTATCTTGAACATCAACTCATGAGGGGTATTCATGTTGATTAGACTAAGAGGCATCCGATTGATGACATAAGTTGCACAAGACATTCCCTCTGCCCAGAAAGGCTTTGGGATACTCTTGGCATGAAGCCAACATTTGCAGTTCTCCGTCAGATGACAAATCTTCTGCTCTGCAACTCTGTTCTATTGTAGAGTGTGAGAACAAGAGAGAGATCTCCGGATGCCATGCTTTTTGCAGAAGTTAAAGAACGCATTTGAGGTGAACCCCCCTTCATTATCGGTTCTGAACTTCTTGATCCGCAGGTTAAGCCGACCTTCCACTAGCTCCTTGAACTCCACAAACTTTTCAAAGGCTTCCGACTTCTCGTTCAGAAAATACACCCATGTATATCTAGTGAAGTCATCAATCAAGACTAGCATATACCTACTACCTGCAAGATTGACAGTTGTAGTAGGTCCAAACAGATCACCATGAATACACTCTAATGGTGTTTTACATCTGCTTTGCGATTTGTTGAATGAAAGGCGATGAGACTTACCATATTAATAACCTGCACAAACATGACCTTCACCGAAAGATGACAAACTAGGCAGACCTCTTACAAGGCCTCTCCCCGCCATTGCTTTCAACTTATCCATCCTAACATGTCCAAGTCTCTAATTCCAGATAGTAGCGCTATCATTAGTCCTCATCTTATCAACATAGGAACTTGTAGATAACACAAACATGTATGAGTGACTTCAACCTTCACTGCTGACACGTTTTGAAGAAACTTCACTTCCATTAGACCAAAAAGAACGTGATAGCCAACATTAACATCATTGGTCACCGAGAAGAGGTGTTTCTTCATCCCCAGAACATGATAGACACTCTTCAACATGAGTGGACCTCTATCTCCGTTGAAAGAAACTACACCCTCCTACTCAACTGCTTGTATAGTATCATCAGCAGTAATGATAACATCATTACCTGAGTATGTCAGCAAAGAAGATAACTTTGACTCATCTCCGGTTAGGTGATGACCACAACCCGAGTCTACAATCCAATCATCTTGATATTTGATATAAGCCAAAGCCCGAACGCAAGTGCCCATCATAAAAGCTCCATCACCCCATCTATCTCTTGTATTGGAAACAACTTTTTCTTTTCCTGCAGCATGCACTGACTGAAGATTGACTATACAATCTCTCTTGAAATGACCAAGCAGATTGCACCTGTAGAACCTTGGTCCTTCTTTCTTCTTTCCATCACGCTTAGTAGCATTTCTCCTCTCTGCTGATATGAAGTTGAAGGTCCATCGCTAACAAATGTCTTCTTCTTCTTATCCCATCTATTCTTCTTGCTCGAGTATAGAACCTCACTTTCTCCCCTAGAGATAGATATCCCAGCCATTTGCTTTGCCAAGCTATCTTGCGAAGCAAGCAAGTTTTCCAGCTCTAGCAACGATGGCTGATTAGCCCAACCTTGTACAGAAGTGACAAAGGCCACATACTCCCTCCACAAGCCGCAAATTATGTGCCTCTTCAACCTTGCTTCTAAAATAGGTTCATCCGGGTCCAAAGCTTATATCTTCGTGCATAGGTTCTTCATCTTCAAGAATAAAGTTGAAATGGATAAATCTCCCTGAGTTGCTTTCTCTAACTCATTTTCAAGAAACTGTAGCCGAGCTACGTTCTTCTTGTTGAACAAGCCATCCAAGGCTCTCCAAATCTCAGCAGCTGACCTACAACCAATTATGTGGTCAAACAGCTCCAGAATGATAGCATGCTTTAGAGTGAACTCTGTCTTAACATTTGTTCTCTTCCAAGCTTTCACCTGCTCAGCATTCCCTTCAACAGCTACTACCGCTTGTCTATCATCTCCTCCGACTACCTCCCATAAATCTTCGCCAAGAAGATATCTCTCCATGCACGACTTCCACTTCTTGAAGTTAGTCTGCCTAAGGAGCTCAATTCCAAGACCTCTTGTATAACCTCCTTCCATTGCTATCACACTGGTTAACCCAAACATCAGAGACTCAAGCAAGATTCTGTGGCTGATCACTGCTTGGAACCTACCTATGATACCAAGTTAAAATTTTGGAGATGGATCGAAGATAACAATGGAAGACTTCAATTCAATTCAAAAAAGTTAACCAATGACAATAAAGGACAAGAGAATCTCAATTGACTACACTCTTATTACAATGTGTTGCATACATGGCGAGACATGATTTATAAGAGAACACTTAGATGAGAAGAACAAGCAACAGAAGCATCTGGCAAACAAAAAACTGAGACAACCCACACCGCTCGAACTCTGCAAGATCGCCGGCTTCCCTGAGACCACGCGAACAGTTCTGGTCGCTGACCTGTAAACTGCCAGACCGCCAATCACAGACCGCTCAATCTGCTCCTTATTGAACTGCTGAAAACAAAGCTGTTCGCACTTCTTGATCGCCCAGACCGCACAGTCTGAAGATCACAGAAATAACCCGCGAACACAAGATGAAGAATTGAACTGCTGTAAGACAGCAACTCAAGACCGCCTGACCACTTAAGGTCGCCTGATCAACTAAGTCTGCTGCAAACAGACCAAGAACTCCAAAACACAGTTCGCCCAGACAAGACCACTAGTGAACTGGTTTTTTCAAAGCTGGAAAGAAGGAAGAATGCTGACGGTAGACCGTTAGCCGCTAACCTGCGAACACAACAAACCGGTCAACAACCTCAGACTGCGCGGCCTCAAATGAGACCGGCACAATCAAACCAACTTTAGTTCTTACAGTTCTTGTATACGAATGGCTAGCCCTGCACCCCTATTTATAGACAAACGAGCGGATGTCGTCACCACCCATGAGGGATACGATCACCTTCCTTATTGAAACCTGCGGTCTCCAAAAACCAGACGGCGCAGTCTTCATAAGACTTTAATACACTTAAGCAAAAATGTTCAAGTAAGACAGCTTGCTAAGAACAACTCGGTATACCACCTGGTCTCTTATAATAACATTGACATATGAGCATCTGACCGATGAAGCGCAGACCGCTAGAATCTAGCTCATACAACCCGCCCAGTCTCTTATAAGATCAGAGCCACAGCAGACCGCCAGAGCGATCTCATGCATACCAAAGTACTAGTTCGCCGAAGCGACCTCCAGTACAGGACCGCCCGGTCTAAACCAGAACAGGAACACTTGGGCACAATAGGCAAACCACAATAGTTTGCCAACCCCAGAGATGAGCGATCTCAAAGCTAGATCGCCATACCAGATCACTAGTTCGCACGGTCTCCGCGGTCTCCATAGTCAGACCGCCCGGACACTCCAGTTCCACTTCAAAAATTTAACAATAGGTTGCACAAGCCATTCCCTCTGCCAAGCAAGACTTCGGGATACTCTTGGCATGAAGCCAACAATTGCAGGTCTGCATCAGATGACGGATCTTCTGCTCTACAACTCCATTCTATTGTTGAGTGTGAGCACAAGAGAGCTCTCTCTGGATGACATACTTCCTGCAGAAGTTGAAGAATGCATTTTAGGTGAACTCTCCTTCATTGTCGGTTCTGAACTTCTTGATCTGTAGGTTAAGTCGACCCTCCACTAACTCCTTGAACTCCACAAACTTACCCAAGTATATCTAGTGAAATCATCAATTAAGATCAACATATACCTGCAACCTCTAAGACGGACAGTTACGGTAGGTCCAAACAGATTACCATGAATACACTCCAATGGTGCTTTGCATCTACTTTGTGATTTGTCGAATGGAAGGCGACGAGCCTTACCATATTGACAACCTGGACAAACATGACCTTCACCAAAAGATGACAAACTAGGCAGACCTCTCACAAGGCCTCTTCCTACAATAGCCTTCAGTTTATCCATTCCAACATGTCCAAATCTTTCATGCCAGATAGCAGCGCTGTCATTAGTCCTCATCTTATCAACATAGGAACTTGTAGATAACACAAACAAGTCTTTCATCTGTCTTCCAACATGAGTGATGTCTGTCTTCACATCTGACACATTCCAAAGAAAATTCACTTCTGTTGGACCAAACAGAACGTGATAGCAAGCATCAACAACATTGGTCACTAAGAAGAGGTTTTTCTTCATACCCGACACATGATCGACACTTCTCAACGTAAGTGGACCTCTATCACTGTTCTAAGAAACTACACCCTCCTGCTCAACTGCATGTATAGTATCATCAGCAGTAATGATAACATCATTACTTGAGTATGCCTGCAAAGAAGAAAACTTTGACTCATCTCCGGTGATGGGATGACCACACCCTGAGTCCACAATCCAATCACTTGATAGTTGATAGAAGCCATAACCCGAACATAAGTGCCCTTCATAAAAGCTCCATCATTCCACCCATCTCCTGTATTGGAAGCAACCTCTTCTTTTCCTGCAGTATGCCCTGGCTGAAGATTGACTCTACAATCTCTCTTGAAATGACCAAGCTGATTAAATCTGTAACACCTTGGCTCTTCCTTCTTTTTTCCATCACGCTTAGGATCATTGCTCCTCTCCTGCTGATATGAAGTTGAAGGTCCATCGCTAACAAATGACTTCTTCTTCTTGTCCCATCTCTTCTTCTTGCTAGAATAGAGAACCTATCTTTCTCCTCCAGAGATATATATCCTAACAATTTGCTTTGCCAAGCTCTCTTGCGAAGCAAGCAAGTTTTCCAGCTCTAGCAACGGTTGCTGATTGGCCCAACCTTGCACAGAAGTGACAAAGGCTACATACTCCCTCCTCAAGCCGCGAATTATGTGCCTCTTCAACCTTGCTTCTGAAGTAGGTTCATCCGGGTCCAAAGCTGATATCTCCGCGCACATGTTCTTCATTTTCAAGAAGAAAGATGAAATGGACAAATCTCCATGAATTGCTTTTGCCAACTCATTTTCAAGAAAATATAACCGAGCTTCGTTCTTCTTGTTGAACAAGCCATCCAAGGCTGTGCAAATCTTAGCAACTGACCGACATCCAATTATGTGGTCAAACAGCTCCGGTATGATAGCACGCTTGAGAGTTTTCTCTTCCAAGCCTTCACTTGCTCAGCATTCCCTTCAGCAGCTACAACTGTTTGTCTAGCATCTCCTCCGACTACCTCCCATAAATCTTCGCCAAGAAGATAGCTCTCCATGCACGACTTCCACTTCTTGAAGTTAGTCGGCGTAAGGAGCTCAATAATAAGACCTCTTATATATCCTCCTTCCATTGCTATCACACTAGTTAACAATAACTTCAGAGAATAAAACAAGATTCTGTGGCTGATCACGGCTTGGAACCTGCCTCTGATACCACGTTAAAATTTTTTGTAGTAGGATCGAAGACAATATAGCGGAAGACTTCAATCAATTTCAAAGTCAAGTAACCAGTGACAATAAAAGGACAAGAAGATCTATATTGACTATCTTATTACAATGCGTTGCATACAAGACGAGACATGATTTATAAGAGAAACTGAGATGAGAAGAACAAGCAACAAGACAAGCTTCTGACTGCTAGAATATCTGATACCACACAGACTGCTCGAACACAACAAGACCGCACATCAACCCTGAGACCGCGCGAACAATACAGGTCGCTGACCTGTAATCTGCCAGACCGTCAATCACAGACCGCACGAACTGCTTTTTATTGAACTACTAAAAATAACACCATGTTTACACTTCTTGATCGCCAGACCACATGGTCACTAGATCACAGAAGTATCCCTCAAACAGAACTGAAGAAGAACTGCACACTGCTACAAGACTGCAACTCAAGACTGTCTGACCGCTGAAGGTCTCCTGATCAACTGAGTCTGCTGCAAGCAGATCAAGAACTACAAACCGCAGACTGCCCAGACGACACCGCTGGCGAGCTGGTTATTCAAAGATGGAAAGATATGAAGAAAGATGATGGAGACTGCTGGCCGCCTAACCTACGAACACAACAAACCGGTCAACAAACTTCAGCCAACGCGACCTCAAAAATGAGACTGGCACAATCAATCCAAACTTTAGTTCTGACAGTTCTTGCATATGAATAACTACCCATGCACCTCTATTTATTGGAAAATGAATGGATGTCTTCACCGCCCATAAGATATACAGACACCTCCCTTATTAGGATGCGCGGTCACCAAAACTAGAGCGCGCCATCTTCATAAGACCATTGTTTCACTTAGAGCAAAATGGACCAATCAAGATAGTTTGCCAGAACAACACTTCCAGACCGCTCGACTTATATAAGAATAGAACTACATGAGCACAACTGACCAACCAAGAATGACCACCAGAGTGAACTCATACAAACTGCCCGGTCTCACTACCAGACCGCCCAGACTCTGCAAGTAATTGAGCACTCTTAGATAACTGAAGCTGTCCACCAATCCCGAGCTCTTGCAGGCCGCACGAGCTATGCGGTATCCAAAATGCAGACCGCCCGGACTCCCACTTGCACTTCAAAATTCAACATCTACTACTGATCTAGATCCCTACTTTAGCTGCAAGAACCTCTCCTCGAGCTCATTATGGGCCGTAGAGGGGATAATGTGCTCCTGGAATGAACTAATAACTCATTCCATCTCATGTCAGTGTATTTACGTCTGTCAAAGGTGGAGCACATAAGGGACTTACACCACCTCTTGACATGCAAATCCAGGGATGAAACTTTCAACGTAACTGCCATACTGGTAGGGCATCAGATCCCCGCCATCAACTCCTGTATAGAGTCTAGTCACTCCTCTGTATGGACAGCCAACTCCGTCCCATGATAGGTGGGAGGAGAGAGAGCTCGGAAGGTACATAACTAAGTTTGAGCCCGTGGCCTATTGCTGCGATGGGATTTGTTGAGACCTAAAGGCATCCAAGATTGTCGTCAAGGTCTGTCTTAGCTCAGACTGCTGGAAAGAAGTAGGTTCTGGAGGTACGGGAGTGCCAGCTGCTGGCTTTGAACGTACCATAATCTACACGTAAGGTAGAATTTTGGGTTAGGTTGGCTACTTAAAGGAAGGTAATGGACACACTTAATGTGAATAACACATGGGCACACCACTGCTTCTGCTTATTCAGTTTGTCCTTAAAATGAAGAGTCGAGCAGGGTGGCACTATGGGGTAATGAACTTCTTTATCTCAGGATCATTGCAAGATGATACCATTTGTTGGTACCCCCTCTCGGAACACAAGACACATCTGAAGGGATTCTTATGCCCAGAACAACCGCCTTGCAGTAGCGTCAGCACACGAGCTAATCTATACCACAAGACGTCTATTGTCACAACCCGCATTTTCCCAAGAATATAATACATATTATCAGAGCAAGGGGAAAATACGCGTCGTGATGCCACGCCTGCAGGAGACGACTACAGACGCTCAGGCAAACACTCCTTACGATAATTTATAAAAGGCATATATGTGTTTATATTAAAAAGAGAAATTTTCATTATTAACTTAAGACCGCGTCCCTCGGTCCGGTGGATCATCTAGTCCACAAGTAGAAAACTATATATACGCAGCGGAAAAATAGGTTTGTTTTTAGCCTACATGAGCATGAAGATGAACATCCCAGAAATAATATGCATATATCTATGTTTAATATAGTAAGAAAAGATTTTCTACGATCTTCAAAGTACGTGACATTTATTTAAAACCATGATATGCAAAAATGACATTTTTATACCCAAAAGTAACTAATGCATTCTAGCATAAAGCTTCCCAGAGAGCAAGTAGGTAAACAATTTGAAAGTAACAGCAAAATAATTAGCAAGTAAACTAGCACAAGAAGAGATTCATACGGGCGTCAACAACTGACACGAACCCGCAGGAAAGAAGGAAAAACAACCAAAAGAACTGCCCCTTACCTACTAGAGAGGAAGGGCCTCTACAGGACAGCTAAACGACGCCGCTCTAACTCCTGCGGCAGCTAAAAAACCTGAACCTGAGACATTCATAAGAAAAGAATGCCTCAGCCCAAAAGGGTGCAAGAAAACCAAGATTAGCAGCAATTAGTAATAAAGGAGTACAGAAAGAAGAACTAAGCAGGTAAACATCAATAATCTAACCACAACACGAGCCAGCACAAACGAGTGCACTCGGTAGGAGGAAAAGAAAAGCCTGCACTGAAAGGTAATAGCCAAAGCAATCATGGCCAACCACGTGTCCGTCCCTGTGGCTCAGAGGTGATGATTATACATATAATATATCATAATACCATACATAAGCATATAAGCTTAATAAAACTTGAGACTGATCAGCTCGAGGGAAAAGCGTCCCCCAAAAGAAGGCACTTCGACGGTAGTATCTTCCACTAACGCCCGCAGCCCAAAACCGGGTGTGGTCCCATATCCACTGCCACCCAGAATCCAATTCAGGAGTGCTGCGGCGGTGACTCCAATCCACCCAAACCAACAGTCCAAAAGAGGCACTGTGGCGGTGACTTTAAGCTCACACGCTCAACAGACTCACACTTAGCACCTGTAGCAGGGGTGCACAATCATATATATAGGTATATGTATATATATAAGTATATAAACAAACCTCAGTGCAGGACACCTGAGAACACTCAGAACATTAGACCACGGAGGTCATGGAGATCAAGAACCATTCAACAAAACTATCCCGGAGAATTAGGCAACAAAGAAAACTTAGCTCATAGATCCAACAGAACCCAAGGAGGAGGGTCAGACCGGGAAAACATGGTAACAAATGGTCTTAACCATAATTCAAGTCGAGAGAATCA
The DNA here is from genome assembly GCA_033032865.1 of Dactylorhiza incarnata. Taxonomy (NCBI): domain Eukaryota; kingdom Viridiplantae; phylum Streptophyta; class Magnoliopsida; order Asparagales; family Orchidaceae; genus Dactylorhiza; species Dactylorhiza incarnata. Next base: position 15,247,667 of record JAWHQI010000015.1, read on the forward strand.
GGAAAACACAGGATTCAGCAATAAACCAATAGGTTAATATTCAACTTACAACAGAGCTGAAGATTTCAGCAACCCGACACCATGCAGGGCTTGGTGTCGGAACGAGACGGAGGTAACTTGACACGAAGGCCAAACACCAGAACAATATTAGTGGGTTCATAAGAGAACACTTGGAACATAGCTAACGCAGATCACAAGGGAAACACTTGGCGAGTCCAAACTTGACTCCCAACGAACTTCTCGTAACAGAACGATGAATAAGGCACGACAAGACACCATAAATGACCGCTAACCATATACAGGACAACTCAACGAATAAGGCATAGATCCTCGAAGGTCTCAACCAAAGGGACTTCACATACTTGATAGCACCGCTTAAGATACCCAGCAAAAGAACATATAAATACATGAGGAAACGATTCCAAATAAACGATGAAGTCGGCCGAAAAGCTCATCAAAAGTTGACGGAAAACTTAACAGAAGTTGGCAGAGAAAGAGGAAGAAATGACGGAAAAAGAAGAACGCCCGATCACCCAGCAACCACCAGCCAAGGGGACTACTACTGAGCTTATCTCTGGTCGCCGTCCACTGCAGTATCACTTGAGATCATTTACTTTAGGGTTGCGCCATTGATTAGCTACGACCTAACTCTTATGTCTACTACAACGACTCGATAGGAGTTGCCCAAGGAGCAGAATCTTAGGTACGAGCCTCTAAACACCAACAACCCTCAACGAGAACCATACAAAGATCTGAAGTTACTCCCGAAAGGATGCACATGCAATGCAACACTTCCCACATTAAATGCTTCAGTCGGCCACTATACATGATCATACATTCACCTTCCATTTAAATACCCAATAGAGAAAACACCCACAATAGCCGGCCATGCCTGGCAAGAACCCCCAAAAGAATACAATGTGATTTCTACATGAAGCTCAACCGCAAACCCATAGCGAGATAAACCACAGAAAAATACCCTTGAACTCTAGCCCCAAATCCGGATTTACCCCAAGCTGTGAGCAGAGTAACAATTAGCCTCAAAACAACCTTTAGATTATATTATTTAACTTGAGAGTGAAATGGTGAGTGAGAAAGAGGAGGGAGAGAAAGAAGTGCAAGTCCTAATTTTTCTGAACTCAACCCAATTGCCGTCACCATAAGGAAAACATCCTAAATCCAGAATGAACATAGAGATAAGAGAAGAGGAGGGAGAGGAAGAGAATGGCTCCAAATGACTTTCATAACCGCACCCCAAGCTAATGACGAGTGTAGGGAATGGCCAGTGCAGAGGATGACATGTGTAGGATTTAGCCGGCGACATAATCAGAAATGAAATAGCAAAAGCTTCAAGATTTCCATCAGCACACATATATACATATATATAGACAGCCCAAATTTAGCCACAATCAGCAAGCATAAACCCCCAAGAAAGCTGCTAACATACCCCAAACCGAACTTTATAATAAGGCATCCCCCCTATCTAGATGCCATAACAACACCTCCCAAAACAAAATCCATAACAACACTTCTCAAAACAAGATCCATAACAGCACTTCTCAAAACAAGATCCATAACAGCACCCCCAACACAAATGCTATAACACAAGAATACCTCCATTTATGAAATCTGGAAAGGGAAATCAGCAACGACAAACTCAATCCTCAAATCATAAAATTTCTAACCTCTCCTAATGATGCAAACCATCCAGGTCTTTAGTCGCAAGGAAGCATATAACCAACCCGATATTTATGCTAAGGATTTACGCAGAATTAGCCAATTAATATATATAGTTTGCAGAATTTAACAAGCAACGTAATCAGAATCGCCAAAATGAACCGAGCATGCAACCCCACCAAAACAGGGTTTCCAAAATTTATAGCATAAACCCCAAGAAACTCTGCTAACAAAACCAGGAAGATCTGCTAGCAAAAGCCCCCAAATAATCAGAACAGAAATCGGGTAAGGAACTGTAAGCATAACTCCCATATAACAGATCAGAGGAGTTTAGAAATTAGGTGAAGAAATCTACCAGTATAAGCTCCCAAACAACAAAGAAAGCAGGTGCAAGAATTTGGAAGCTAGGTAAAGAGATCCACTCGAATAAACTCCATACGATAAAAACAACAGAAGAGTGGGGGAGAAGGGCGAGAAGAAGAATTTTCTTGCACAACATAGGTTAAAGCCTTCACAACCCCATATTCAAGCCAAGCTCATAAGAAACAAGAAGAAGACGAGAAGGAGATGAAGGGGAAGAGTTTCCTTGCCTGAAGACCGCAAGGCCACTGCCGATCCCGACGCGAGCCACCCGATCCTTACTCCGATGAAGGAACCAAGCACCGGCGACCTCCAAAACCCTTCCTCCGGCGGCCTACACCTCCCGACGCCGGCGATGCGACGAAGCCCTAGCTCACGCACTCCACTCACACGGCAAGAAGGAGATATCGGGGGAGGAAAGAATGGCAGCAGCTTTTATAAGTAAAATAAAATTAACTTTTATATATATATATAAAGATAACATTTATATATATATAAGAATTTATATATAATACTTATATATATGTATATGTAATTATCTATGCACCTACCTATATATAAACAAAAACTCCTCATATGAAATCATGGTTGCAATTATTTTACCTATACAGGAACCCATATATACACGAATATATATATATCTTTATATTTTTTTTTATACATATACCCGCATAAGCCTCTTTCTAGCAACAAAACGCCGGAAGACGACGACGCCTCGAATTAATATTTCGTTTTAAAATAATTATTATTAATTTCATAGGTTCATTAAAAATAATAATAATAAGAAAACCCGGGGCGTTACAGTCACCCAACCTAACAAAAAGTTTCGTCCCGAAACTTTGCAACAACGATTCAAACGAGGGAAAAAAAAAGACACAGCAGACGGAAACCTACCGGAGAAAACCAGCCGAAGGGTGAGGGTAGGACTCCTTCACCAAAGGGATAGACTTGGCTACAACTCTAGCACAGAAACTAGGACAAGGCGAGAGCACTCCAGGGTAAGGAACTAGGCCAGGAAAATCCACATAGCAACAACTCACCTAACTGAGAGCGCAACTCTCGCAACACAAGCGGGGCCAAAGGGTACGGTGCCTTAGCAAAAGGACAAGTACCCGGCTCAAGGTCAGAAACAAACTCCCCAACTCTCACAGGCAGAAAGACTAGGGGGGATTAACTGGGAAGACAACAGGGAACTCCCGCGCCACAGGAAAAATCTCGATACACGGCAAACAGATAACGGTTTCTAGCATAGAAACGAGGTAAACAAACTCACCAGGAACTAAAAGGTTACGAGCACACGCCGCGGAAAGAATCGGAGGAAAACCTAGCGCGAAAAGCTAACGCACTCAAGGAAAGACCGATGTCCGGCTAAAGGACCAAACGCTTTACCTTGCGCGCACCCGAAGACTCGCCCTCTGACTGGGGAGTCGACTCTGATGCACTACGCTCTGAAGTCATCGACTGCAATTACGAACGAACACCTCAAAACACCTAGCTTAAGACGCAACAGCTAGGAACTAGAATTTCCTAACTCGATACAGATTAGAAAGGAGTAGATACTTGCTCTTGCTGTTACCTTGCTCTGGGAATTCATGAAATGATGTTATGCTAAACTTAGGATGATACACCATCATCCTATCAACTTATGTGCATATAAAATAATGCATGAATGTCAAATTTTATTCCAAATCATGTGTGTACGAGCATCATCATGTATGTCTTTAGCTTGGCACGTGTGCAATGCTATGTTATGATGCATATGCAGTGCTATGCAATCTAAAAAGGCCTTAATGCATGCTATGAGCGGCGTACACATGCGATCTTATGCATCCCATACTACATATTATCGCATGCAACGAAAAAGAAAATCTAATGGACACGCATGCGACCTACGTTATGCATCCCATACTACATAACAGTCGTATGTTGTCACCTATGAGGATCCATATACAAACACATATTATGCATCCCATACTACATAATATGCCCCGTATACTTCTTATCATGCTATGAGTGTAGTGTTCATGCTTCAGCCAAGACATACTGATGACCCTTCGGTATGTGTATGCAATGAATGACGATTCTCACCAGGCGGTTAACCGGGCAACCAAACTATCACAGCAACCCGGCTAACCTAGCTCTGATACCAACTGTCACAACCCGCATTTTCCCAAGAATATAATACATATTATCAGAGCAAGGGGAAAATACGCGTCGTGATGCCACGCCTGCAGGAGACGACTACAGACGCTCAGGCAAACACTCCTTACGATAATTTATAAAAGGCATATATGTGTTTATATTAAAAAGAGAAATTTTCATTATTAACTTAAGACCGCGTCCCTCGGTCCGGTGGATCATCTAGTCCATAAGTAGAAAACTATATATACGCAGCGGAAAAATAGGTTTGTTTTTAGCCTACATGAGCATGAAGATGAACATCCCAGAAATAATATGCATATATCTATGTTTAATATAGTAAGAAAAGATTTTCTACGATCTTCAAAGTACGTGACATTTATTTAAAACCATGATATGCAAAAATGACATTTTTATACCCAAAAGTAACTAATGCATTCTAGCATAAAGCTTCCCAGAGAGCAAGTAGGTAAACAATTTGAAAGTAACAGCAAAATAACTAGCAAGTAAACTAGCACAAGAAGAGATTCATACGGGCGTCAACAACTGACACGAACCCGCAGGAAAGAAGGAAAAACAACCAAAAGAACTGCCCCTTACCTACTAGAGAGGAAGGGCCTCTACAGGACAGCTAAACGACGCCGCTCTAACTCCTGCGGCAGCTAAAAAACCTGAACCTGAGACATTCATAAGAAAAGAATGCCTCAGCCCAAAAGGGTGCAAGAAAACCAAGATTAGCAGCAATTAGTAATAAAGGAGTACAGAAAGAAGAACTAAGCAGGTAAACATCAATAATCTAACCACAACACGAGCCAGCACAAACGAGTGCACTCGGTAGGAGGAAAAGAAAAGCCTGCACTGAAAGGTAATAGCCAAAGCAATCATGGCCAACCACGTGTCCGTCCCTGTGGCTCAGAGGTGATGATTATACATATAATATATCATAATACCATACATAAGCATATAAGCTTAATAAAACTTGAGACTGATCAGCTCGAGGGAAAAGCGTCCCCCAAAAGAAGGCACTTCGACGGTAGTATCTTCCACTAACGCCCGCAGCCCAAAACCGGGTGTGGTCCCATATCCACTGCCACCCAGAATCCAATTCAGGAGTGCTGCGGCAGTGACTCCAATCCACCCAAACCAACAGTCCAAAAGAGGCACTGTGGCGGTGACTTTAAGCTCACACGCTCAACAGACTCACACTTAGCACCTGTAGCAGGGGTGCACAATCATATATATAGGTATATGTATATATATAAGTATATAAACAAACCTCAGTGCAGGACACCTGAGAACACTCAGAACATTAGACCACGGAGGTCATGGAGATCAAGAACCATTCAACAAAACTATCCCGGAGAATTAGGCAACAAAGAAAACTTAGCTCATAGATCCAACAGAACCCAAGGAGGAGGGTCAGACCGGGAAAACATGGTAACAAATGGTCTTAACCATAATTCAAGTCGAGAGAATCAGGAAAACACAGGATTCAGCAATAAACCAATAGGTTAATATTCAACTTACAACAGAGCTGAAGATTTCAGCAACCCGACACCATGCAGGGCTTGGTGTCGGAACGAGACGGAGGTAACTTGACACGAAGGCCAAACACCAGAACAATATTAGTGGGTTCATAAGAGAACACTTGGAACATAGCTAACGCAGATCACAAGGGAAACACTTGGCGAGTCCAAACTTGACTCCCAACGAACTTCTCGTAACAGAACGATGAATAAGGCACGACAAGACACCATAAATGACCGCTAACCATATACAGGACAACTCAACGAATAAGGCATAGATCCTCGAAGGTCTCAACCAAAGGGACTTCACATACTTGATAGCACCGCTTAAGATACCCAGCAAAAGAACATATAAATACATGAGGAAACGATTCCAAATAAACGATGAAGTCGGCCGAAAAGCTCATCAAAAGTTGACGGAAAACTTAACAGAAGTTGGCAGAGAAAGAGGAAGAAATGACGGAAAAAGAAGAACGCCCGATCACCCAGCAACCACCAGCCAAGGGGACTACTACTGAGCTTATCTCTGGTCGCCGTCCACTGCAGTATCACTTGAGATCATTTACTTTAGGGTTGCGCCATTGATTAGCTACGACCTAACTCTTATGTCTACTACAACGACTCGATAGGAGTTGCCCAAGGAGCAGAATCTTAGGTACGAGCCTCTAAACACCAACAACCCTCAACGAGAACCAGACAAAGATCTGAAGTTACTCCCGAAAGGATGCACATGCAATGCAACACTTCCCACATTAAATGCTTCAGTCGGCCACTATACATGATCATACATTCACCTTCCATTTAAATACCCAATAGAGAAAACACCCACAATAGCCGGCCATGCCTGGCAAGAACCCCCAAAAGAATACAATGTGATTTCTACATGAAGCTCAACCGCAAACCCATAGCGAGATAAACCATAGAAAAATACCCTTGAACTCTAGCCCCAAATCCGGATTTACCCCAAGCTGTGAGCAGAGTAACAACTAGCCTCAAAACAACCTTTAGATTATATTATTTAACTTGAGAGTGAAATGGTGAGTGAGAAAGAGGAGGGAGAGAAAGAAGTGCAAGTCCTGATTTTTCTGAACTCAACCCAATTGCCGTCACCATAAGGAAAACATCCTAAATCCAGAATGAACATAGAGATAAGAGAAGAGGAGGGAGAGGAAGAGAATGGATCCAAATGACTTTCATAACCGCACCCCAAGCTAATGACGAGTGTAGGGAATGGCCAGTGCAGAGGATGACATGTGTAGGATTTAGCCGGCGACATAATCAGAAACGAAATAGCAAAAGCTTCAAGATTTCCATCAGCACACATATATACATATATATAGACAGCCCAAATTTAGCCACAATCAGCAAGCATAAACCCCCAAGAAAGCTGCTAACATACCCCAAACCGAACTTTATAATAAGGCATCCCCCCTATCTAGATGCCATAACAACACCTCCCAAAACAAAATCCATAACAACACTTCTCAAAACAAGATCCATAACAGCACTTCTCAAAACAAGATCCATAACAGCACCCCCAACACAAATGCTATAACACAAGAATACCTCCATTTATGAAATCTGGAAAGGGAAATCAGCAACGACAAACTCAATCCTCAAATCATAAAATTTCTAACCTCTCCTAATGATGCAAACCATCCAGGTCTTTAGTCGCAAGGAAGCATATAACCAACCCGATATTTATGCTAAGGATTTACGCAGAATTAGCCAATTAATATATATAGTTTGCAGAATTTAACAAGCAACGTAATCAGAATCGCCAAAATGAACCGAGCATGCAACCCCACCAAAACAGGGTTTCCAAAATTTATAGCATAAACCCCAAGAAACTCTGCTAACAAAACCAGGAAGATCTGCTAGCAAAAGCCCCCAAATAATCAGAACAGAAATCGGGTAAGGAACTGTAAGCATAACTCCCATATAACAGATCAGAGGAGTTTAGAAATTAGGTGAAGAAATCTACCAGTATAAGTTCCCAAACAACAAAGAAAGCAGGTGCAAGAATTTGGAAGCTAGGTAAAGAGATCCACTCGAATAAACTCCATACGATAAAAACAACAGAAGAGTGGGGGAGAAGGGCGAGAAGAAGAATTTTCTTGCACAACATAGGTTAAAGCCTTCACAACCCCATATTCAAGCCAAGCTCATAAGAAACAAGAAGAAGACGAGAAGGAGATGAAGGGGAAGAGTTTCCTTGCCTGAAGACCGCAAGGCCACTGCCGATCCCGACGCGAGCCACCCGATCCTTACTCCGATGAAGGAACCAAGCACCGGCGACCTCCAAAACCCTTCCTCCGGCGTCCTACACCTCCCGACGCCGGCGATGCGACGAAGCCCTAGCTCACGCACTCCACTCACACGGCAAGAAGGAGATATCGGGGGAGGAAAGAATGGCAGCAGCTTTTATAAGTAAAATAAAATTAACTTTTATATATATATATAAAGATAACATTTATATATATATAAGAATTTATATATAATACTTATATATATGTATATGTAATTATCTATGCACCTACCTATATATAAACAAAAACTCCTCATATGAAATCATGGTTGCAATTATTTTACCTATACAGAAACCCATATATACACGAATATATATATATCTTTATATTTTTTTTTTATACATATACCCGCATAAGCCTCTTTCTAGCAACAAAACGCCGGAAGACGACGACGCCTCGAATTAATATTTCGTTTTAAAATAATTATTATTAATTTCATAGGTTCATTAAAAATAATAATAATAAGAAAACCCGGGGCGTTACATCTATCCTGCCGGCTAAACCAATATCATCATGCCAACCAATAAATAATAGCAAAACAACAGGAGCTATAGATTCACAATTAAGTAGGGATGTCCCATCAAGTGCAAAAGGACATGTAGCTACAAGAGCTCCTGCAAAATATAAGAGAACAAATATTGCCCCAAGGTCTACAAGTTATAACTAACGCTCATATCTGTCACCGACGGTAACGAAGGTAATGTAGTCCCAGGCCCTGTCTGTAAGAGACCCCCCCCCCCCCCAAACTGAACCCAGGTCGGGGGAGAGGGGTCTTACTGCCCAAGGCGTCCGCTCAACGCTTCTCGGGTGGCAACGACCCACCCTCTCATGCACTGAGTGGTCGCCTTGTCATGCAAGAGATTCAACACATCACATCAGAAACACAATGGGGAAGCAATCAAAAGGAAAACCAACAAGGCATACATATATGCATAAGCAAAGGCCGTAGCAGACTGGTTGTAGGGTTGGCCCGGTGGGCTAAGGGCGACTACTACATCTTTTATACATTCCTTATATAGCCCTATACTCTAGGACTCACATCACGAAAGACAGAGGGTGAAGCTGGTGTAGTCAATCGAGCAATCTCCAAAGCTGGTATGCTGTCATGTGGGGTGGTGGCTTCGCGCTGTTTCATCTCATGTGAATGGTTATACAAACAACCATTACTCATTGAGCTAAGTGGAAAACACATCTCCTCCCCGAATCCATATCCTGGGGACGAGCTCAGTGCCTAAACAATAAATAGATATACGAAGCACAATAGGTTAGCAACATGTAATTATATAAAAATCCTAATAAGATCATCAATTGTATTAAAAGGGCAGCCCAACTGATCGTAGGATTAATACCAGTAACCGTGGTTCGCAAAACAAGCCGCGGGTGTTCAAACCCGCTCACAGAACCATGTGTCGACATAGTTTGGACTGCTTAACTTCCAGTAGGGTAGCGAACCCCGCGGGCCTCACCAATGTGGCTGTTGGTGATAGTGACCAGTCCTGCCACTTCTGGGTGTGGTCGTACCGTATCACCCAGGCCCTCCCATACATCTTAGTGTACTACTTGGATGTGAGCGACATCCGGCGATCCTGAAATTTAGGCCGACCAGCGGAGGCAAATCTGCGGGTACAAAGTGGTAATTACTCGCAATGCACATCTCCCTGTCGCGCGCCATGAGTCATCAACTCTCCCGCACCGGTACAAACGGTCTATGGGCGTGACCGACCCACCACTTTTATCGTATGCATTTTGCAAATAGTTAACTAAAGCAAAACATCCACATCAGGTCTGCCACGGGCGTGAGGGCACATTATTTGGGGCTAACCCTGGAGGAGATACTCAACTCGCGGTTATCCCCAACTAAGGCTCTACAAGGTAGGAATGGCTGCTCGTCAGAGTAGAACCCAGGCTAGCGCTGCAGGTATGACAAATTACAGTAATTGTTTGACCAGTACGAGACTGGAGTCTCAAAGGAATGTAAATAAAGAGCAGTAATTACTTGACCAGTATGAGACTGGAGTATCAAAAAGAATTGAACAAAAGCAGTAATTACTTGACCTGTACGAGAATGGATTATCGAAAAGAATTGAACAAGAGTAGTAATTACTTAACCAGTACAAGACTCGAGTATCGAAAAGAGTTAAACAAGAGCAGTAATTACTTAACCAGTATGAGATTGGAGTATAAAAAAGAATTGAACAAGAGCAGTAATTACTTGACTACAACGAGACTTGAGTATCGAAAAGAATTAAATAAAGAGCAGTAATTACGGGACCAGTACGAGACTCGAGTCAAATTAGTTGCAATAAAATAAACATAAAGGTTAGTAGTCCTTCACTCCATATTTAGGAGGCTTCGGTTCCATCTCCATTCATAGGAGGAAAGTCCTGTTCTATCTCCGTTTGTAGGAGTGTCTTCCAGATTCTGCCTTTCTTAATTATAGTCCACCCAAGGATTTTAATTGCACGTTTTACACATTGCTTTATTAGGTGTTCCTTTGTTTCTCCAGAAAGAGGCGGATTCCAATGTCCGGAATCATTCTAAACGCAGCCCGACGTTTCATAAAGACCCTACCTCGCTTCGAGTTTGATCTTTCACTCCTATTCAACGGGTTGTTATTTATTCGTAATATTGTCCTATGACGCAATTGCGTGTCACGATTCCCTCTCCCAATTCTTTTGAAAATTTGACAATACAAATCTTGATCGTTTTACCCGAAAATTTGACGATTCCATCGCATATCTCCAAATGTCCCCATATTTTGATATTATACTCAAAATAGTATATTAAGTGCAAATACATTATTCCAATATTTTCCATCCCTTTTTGGGGGTTTATTTTGTTCGTAGAAATCTTAATTACGCTCATAAAATTATCAAATCAGTTTATAAAAATCCCAAACTTTGTTAGTGTCTTCAAGAGGCCCTAAACATGAGCCCATAATACTTCAAGAAATTTTCAAGGCGGTTAATGTATTTAATTCATTTAAATAAATCTTGCAAAGACCAATAAAATTTGCAAAACTCATCAGAAAATTCCCAAAAAAAATACTGGAGTTAGTCCTCATAGGAAGAAGTATTTTTCATGTTCAAAGATTTTTCCCTATGAACCTAGATTGCCCTCAGAAAATTCAGTAATGGCAGAGATGGCGGCGCTGTAGAGAGTGCCATCCTTCTGCCCCCAAAGAAAATCTGGGGCTGATCCGCTGCGGGGTGCGCGAATACTGAGGAGGGGCGGGATTTAAGAATCCCGCCGCCGTCTGATCTCATCAAGGAGGTTGCTGCTCCCTAACGATGCAGAGGGTGGCGGCCTCTGCCACCGTCGGGCAGCAGCCGCCTGCCGCCGGTGCCACCTACTGCCGACGCTACCCACGGTCAACTCGCCGGGGTCCGGCGATTCATCTGGCGGTGGCCCAACGGCCTGTCGCCGCAGCTAAAAATCCACCTGAGGGAGGGTGGCGTGGCCTGCGCCATTTGTCGGTACCGCGCTACTCCTTCCTCACTAGTCTCCAAGTCCCTTTCCCCCGACCGACTCACCGGGGGTTGGGCTTGCCTCCAGCGGTGCCCGACTGCCCTGCGCCGCCGGCTGCAGCCGGAAAGGCCTAAAAGAGGGGGTGGGATTATGTAGAAGTATGGGGCTTGCGGATGCCGCCGAAAACACATTTTCCAGTGGCACGACCTCCTTACACCACCAGGGAAGAAGTCCCCTGGTAGGGGACTACTCCCCCAGCACCACCATCTGTGGTGTGGTGGAGTTCCCTCCGCCTGGCCACCACCACCCGAGCCTGGGCATGGCTCGGGTGGTGCTGGCAACGCTCCGGCGACGGAGAGGTACATACAACATGTTGGGAGAGTGGGTAAGGGGGGGGGGGGGGGGAGGAGGTGTTCCACCTAGCGTGGGGGTGCTCGGGCGGCGTTGGGTTGAGCGGCCATGAGAGGTGGCGATGGTGGTGGAGTTGGGAGATGTTTTCCGGCGAGAGGGCTCGGGCAATGGGAAGATGGCTGGCTGGGGGGGGGGGGGGGGGGGGGCTCCAGCAGGGGTGGGGGTTTTCTACTATTTTAGGGATGTAGTGGGGCCTCCCATTCTTCTTCCCCAATGTGGTATTAAAGGGAGGGGTGGGGGGGGGGGGGGGGGGGGGGAAGATATTTCTTCCCCCTCCCTAACTCTACTTTATGTCCAGCTAGCTATGGCTTGTGGATAGGGGCAACTGTAACACCCCCCAAACAACTAGACCCCCAAGTTGGTTTTGTCATGACTAAGTCATGACAAAACCATAGGAAGAACAAAAGACCATGTGAACTTAGGTAAGAAGGAGGAAAACCACAGTTGTCTGCAAATAGTAGTTTCTAGTTAACATGCCTAGGGTTGGACTTTAGGGCCTCACCCTGATCCTTTGACCCCACCATAACATCCCTAACCCATTAGGGTACCCCTTAGAGCACCAAGGACCCATTGGGGTCAACCAAAGAGGCCAAATTGACCAAAGTCAACCCTAACCCTAAATTGGTCAAAGTAGCCTATTTTGGGTCAATTGGCCTCCACCATTCCAAATTGACCTTTCCCCTACCCTTATAAGGATACTAGGGACCCAATGGACCGAAAAGCCCCATCATGGGGCCTCCAATTTGGCCAATTTGACCAAAGTCAACCCTAGCCTTGTTTTGGTCAAAGTGTCCTATTAAGGGTCAATTGACCCTCCCCTTGCCAAATTGACCCTACCTAGACCTTCCTAACCCTTAAGGCAGGCCAATGCATCATTAGACACCCATTGGGGTCAACACAAATGGTCAAATTGACCAAAGTCAACCTTATCCTAAATTTAGGTCAAAATGACCTATTTTGACCAAATCAAGCCAAATCCACCTGGGCTAGACCCAATTGAGGTGGTCCAACACCTAATGGGGTTGGGTGATACTGAATTGGCCATCCAATTTCAAGAAAGTCGGCCAGGAGAGAGAAATTTCCAAATGGGAAGGAGAGAGAAAGAGGAGGATTAATGGGTAGGAAGAAGAAACCTTCAACCTCCCCCAATAATGATACCATTCATCTCCTCTTGGGGAGAGGAGGAGTTTCCAGCCCTCTCCAGACCACATTTATACCCTATTCATGTTGGGTTTTTCTAGAACCATACATCAGATGTAGGCGCAGCGGAAATAAACAGAAACAACCCAAAAATGCTTGGATCGGCCATGAATGTTGAATCAAGAAGTTAATAAAATACTAGGTAAAAATTACCTCAATGGGGTTGGATCAAATCCAACCAAGATGCTCCAAGAGTTGATTCCTGTCGGTGGCAAGAAGAGTTCTCACGTAGAATTATGTCTACGTCTCTACAGAAGTCCACACGAGCCGGGAGAACGCCAAGTCACGTCGCACGCAACTCGGAAGGAAGAAAGGCTGCACCTTGCACTTCCACGAATTGCTAGATCCGCTTCAGGAAGAACAATGCCGGCGACAATCGACGGAGAGGAGGTCGGCGGAGGCGAACGAGCGACGGAACTCCTTCCGTCTAGGGTTCGGGCGAGAGCGGAACACTTCCGTCGGCCTTTCTCTTTTGTTAGTTATGATGAACCCTAAAACGAAGTCCTATTTATACCCAAAGGATAAACAGCTTCTAGAAGAATCGCTATCCGCAGACCACACATCAGAATAAGGGCTTCTGTTACAATTCGTCGGAATTCCACGGGACAATCCGACGAATTCGACGAATCAGATCAAACGGCAACATTTGCCAAGAATGATCTCTGTAATAATTCGTCGAGTCTTCACGGGACAATCCGACGAATTCGACGAATCACAACAGACGGCAACAATTGCCTAGTCAAGGCTCTCTGTGATAATTCGTCGAGATTCCACGGAATGACCCGACGAATCCCGACGAATTCCGACGAATCCAGACAGACGACAACACTTTGTCGAGTGGAGGATCTCTGTCACAGTTCGTCGAGTTTCCACGGAATGACCCGACGAATCCCGACGAATCCGACGAATCCAATCCGTGTAAACCCGACGAATCCGACGAATCATATCCGACGAATCCAATCCGTGTAAACCCGACGAATCCGACGAATCATATCCGACGAATTCAGACAGCAACATTTGCTGGACTTCCCCATTCTATATATATGGTGATTGGTAACCTTTACCAACACAGTCAATCTTCCAACTTCTCCACATGCTCTTATGTGCGACCCTGCAGGCTCATATCGCGTTGGAAGTGAGATTACATGTTTGACCACTTCTAGATCACAATGGCAACTCCAACAGTCTCCCACTTGATCTTGAAAGTATCAAACCAAAAACCTCACAAACAATGAGCGGCATCTAGCAATGCATCATTGCTCCCCAAGCAATAAGAGTTCATAACTCATAAGCCTTTATGACCAATGTTCCAGCGTTGTCTTTGTCCCTTTGTCCCTTACATCCGGAAAGAACTAGAGGTCTGGACCGTGTCACCCTCATAATAGCTCAATCCAAGTTTCTTGATCTAGAACGGACTTCCAGAGAATGGTGAGCTCAATATCACATATTGACTCTACCAAGCATGGCCATGCATTTCTCAGTCCAATTCCATCAAGGGGCCCATGGATGCAACTCCTGTTATATAGGAGGACAAATCCCATATCTGCTCACACCCAAACACCCAAATGATTCGTAACGTACCCAACGACCACCCTTATCATCAACCTTCTTCAAGGAAGACTTTAGATGACATCAAAGCACGCTCTTCCTCACTCGGTGAATGCTGTGACTTCAGGTCAAAGGACCACAACACCATTGTCAAATGAGACCTACTTGTGACACTTTTAAGTAACAATCCACAAAGTAGTCTCAGGTTGGGTCTGTCCAGTACAACTTGTTCACTAACAAGTACCCATGTGATGACTTGATATCACAATATCATGACCTGTGAGAACCGGTCATCAGTCAACACACATGCTAGTCTTAATGTATCATCATCACCCTTAGCTTCTACGATGATACCTCGACCAGGGACCTTTTAAGAATGAAGCTTCGAAATCATAGGCTCTCACATTCAAGTCTCGTACTTGATGTCCTATGGAAGCGAACATTCTAAGGGTATTTATCACGAATTTTATTCTATCATATAGAAACAGTATATCGTAATAAAAGAACTTGCCATTAATCGTAAAAAGAAATAATTGGTACACAATTCATCATATGAATAAATTTTAAACAGCCAACAGAATATTTATTTTACATGCAACCCACAAGACTCCCACTAGAGTTGATCATTCAGGTATCGTATACCCATTGATCTAGTATGACCATCATGCTTTCTCTGCGCGAGAGGCTTTGTCAGTGGATCTGCAATATTCTCCTCAGTCGGCACTCTGCAAATGTTCACATCTCCTCGTTCGACAATCTCACGAATAAGATGGAACCGCCGAAGTATGTGCTTGGAGCGCTGATGGGATCTAGGTTCCTTAGATTGTGCAATTGCACCATTGTTATCACAGTAGAGAACTACGGGACCAACAATGCTAGGAACTACATCTAGCTCGCCGATGAATTTCCTAATCCATACAGCCTCCTTCGCTGCATTAGCTGCAGCGATATACTCGGCCTCAGTTGTAGAATCAGCAACTGTCTCTTGCTTGGAACTCTTCCAGCTCACAGCTCCTCCATTCAGGCAAAACACAAACCCTGACTGAGACTTTGAATCATCCCTATCAGTTTGGAAGCTAGCATCCGTGTAACCACTTACAACGAGCTCTTCCTCTCCACCATACACCAAGAATACATCCTTAGTCCTTCTCAAGTACTTCAGGATATTCTTTACGGCTATCCAGTGACATTCACCGGGATCAGACTGATACCTGCTAGTCATGCTCAAAGCAAAAGAGACATCGGGTCGAGTACATAACATTGCATACATGATTGACCCAATTGCCGAAGCATATGGAATCAACTTCATGCGGTCCTTATCTTCGCAAGATTTTGGACACTGGTCCTTAGAGAGATTCACACCATGAGACATGGGCAAAAATCCTTTCTTGGACTCAAGCATGTTGAACCGCTTCAACACCTTGTCAATGTACGTACTCTGGGTCAAACCCAGCAACTTCTTCGATCTATCTCTATAGATCTTAATACCGAGTATGTAAGTCGCTTCACCCAAGTCCTTCATAGAAAAGCAGTTCCCTAGGTTGTTCTTAACAACTTTCAGGGTAGGTATGTCATTCCCGATCAGCAGTATGTCATCTACATACAATATCAGGAAGACAACAATGCTCCCACTGATTCGCTTGTAAACACACGGTTCATCTTCATTCTTGACAAAACCAAACTCTTTGATCTTCTTATCAAAACGAAGATTCCAACTTCTAGAGGCCTGTTTCAGTCCATAGATGGACCTATTCAGCTTGCATATTTTAGTGGCTTCATTTGGGGCTACAAAACCCTCAGGTTGTGTCATGTACACTTCCTCAAGGAGGTTTCCATTTAGGAAAGCCGTTTTGACATCCATCTGCCAGATCTCGTAGTCATAATACGCAGCAATAGCAAGCAATATCCTAATGGACTTTACCATGGCAACAGGGGAAAAGGTCTCATCATAGTCAACACCATGAATTTGCTTGAAACCCTTAGCCACCAGTCGCCCTTTGAATGTCTGTACATTCCCATCCATGTCGGTCTTCTTCTTGAAGACCCACTTGCACCCTATGGGTCGTACCCCTTCAGGTGGTTCCACCAAGTTCCAAACTTGGTTTATATACATGGAGTCCATTTCGGATTTCATAGCCTCAAGCCATTTGTCGGAGTCCGGTCCATTCATAGCCTCTTGGTAGGTTGCTGGTTCATCATCATGATCCAAAAGCAACACATTACCTATTTGAGACACGAGAAATCCATATCTCTCAGGCTCAAATCTTGGTCTACCAGATCTACGTAGGACTTGTGTTTCGTGAGCAGGTTCTCTAGCTACAACATCTTGTAGTCCTGGCTCAGAATCCAACTCTGGTTCATTCACTATTTGTGGTTCTTGAACTTCTTCAAGTTCTACCTTTTGCGTCTTTCTTGATAAGAACTCTTTCTCCAAGAAGACACCCGTCCTTGCGACAAACACTTTGCCCTCAGACGGTAGGTAAAAGTAATATCCCTTCGTTTCCTTAGGATATCCCACCAGATAACACTTATCTGATTTGGGTTCCAGCTTGTCAGGCATTTGACGTCGTACGTATGCCTCACAGCCCCAAATTTTAATGAACGACATACTAGGACACTTCCCAGTCCATATCTCATATGGTGTCTTTAGAACCGTTTTCGTCGGAGCGCGATTCAGTGACATTGCAGCAGTCTCTAAAGCAAAACCCCAAAAGGAAACAGGCAAGTCTGCATGACTCATCATCGACCGTACCATGTCTAACAGAGTACGATTTCTCCTCTCAGACACACCATTATGCTGCGGTGTCCTAGGTGGAGTGAGCTGTGATACAATACCACACTCTTTCAGATGATCACGGAACTCATGACTCAGGTATTCGCCACCTCGATCAGATCGGAGTGCTTTAACCTTTTTACCCAATTGGTTCTCCACTTCATTCTTAAACTCTTTGAACTTTTCAAAGGTTTCGGATTTGCACTTCATAAGATACACGTATCTGTATCTACTGAAATCATCAGTAAATGTAACGAAGTAGAAATACCCACCTCTAGCCATAGAACTCATGGGTCCGCATACATCACTATGTACAACACCCAAGAGATCCTCAGCCCTCTCAGTATAACCAGTGAAAGGGGCTTTAGTCATCTTGCCTAATAAACAAGACTCGCATCGCTCAAATGATTCATAATCAAATGAGTCCAATAGTCCATCTCTATGGAGCTTGGATATGCGCTTCTCGTTTATATGGCCCAAACGACAATGCCAGAGATATGTAGGATTTGAGTCATTTGTTCTTAGTCTTTTATTACTATCTACATTATAGATCGGATGGTCCAGGTTCAAAACATAAAGACCATTAAACAATTGAGCTATAGCATAACAAACATCATTCTTAAATATAGAACAACAATTGTTCTTAATTATAAAAGAAAATCCAATCATGTCCAAACATGAAATGGATATAATGTTTCTAGTTATGGCCGGAACAAAATAACAATTATTAAGTTCTATTACAAGCCCACTGGGCAAAGAAAGACGGTAAACCCCTACGGCTACAGCAGCAACTCTTGCTCCATTGCCGACACGTAGGTCCACCTCTCCTTTACTCAGCAATCTCCTCCTTCCTAGTTCCTGCACATTTGTACAAATGTGAGAACCACATCCGGTATCCAATACCCAAGATGAAGGAGCAGAAAGGTTTATCTCTATAACATAAATATCCGAAGCGGAAGTCATACCTCCCTTCATTTTCTGCAGACCCTCAATGTACGAAGGACAATTCCTCCTCCAATGACCAGCCTTGCCACAGTGGTGGCATTTTCCTTCCTTCACGGTGCTCTTCTTTTTCAGCGCAGAAGATTTGGGCTCAAGATGTGACTTAGGTCCCACCTTCGTCTTCTTGAAGCCCTTGGCCTTACCCTTGCCTTTATGTACCATCAATATGGGACTAACAGGCTTGGCCTTCTTCATGTTTATTTCGGCAGTTCGCAACATGCCTAGGAGCTCGGGCAGTGTCTTGTCTATTTCATTCATGTTATAGTTCAAGACGAACTGCTCATAACTATCCGGCAACGATTGCAGGATAAGATCTGTGGCCAACTCTTGACCCAGAGGAAAACCCAGTCTCTCCAGGTTCTCTATATACCCAATCATCTTGAGTACGTGAGTACCAACCGAGTCTCGAGCTCCCATTTTGCACTGAAATAAGGCCTTCGTGACATCGAACCTCTCTTGACGAGCTTGCCCTTGAAACATTTTCTTTAGGTGCTCGTCAATCTCCTTGCACCCCATGTTCTCGTGTTGCTTCTGAAGCTCAGAGTTCATGGTGGCAAGCATAAGGCACTCGACGTCTAAGGCGTCATCGGTATACTTCTTATAAGCATCCTTATCAACACGGGACGAGTTCCCGGTCGGCACCTCGGGGGCTTCTTCTTCCAAGACGTAGAGCTTTCGCTCTTGCCTGAGAACAATTCTCAGGTTCCTATACCAGTCCATGTAATTCGTCCCACTAAGCTTGTCCTTCTCAAGGATAGCTCTTAGGGACAAGGTGGAGTGTGAACCACTTGCCATGGAATTCTACAAGAATTCATGCAGAATCTAATTAGTACCTTAATTTCAAAATACAATTTATTTTTAATTTGGACTTCAATTAAATACTCCCACTATTTTATTCAAAATGATAGCCCTCACTATCAATTCGGAGAGTCCATGCGAGCTACTCTCTTAGTGGACAAGATCCGTATTTCACCAACACCACGAGTCCGCTTTGGCGTTCCTCTCATAATGCGGTTATTTAGGTAGGCAACGCTTGCCAATTGCATCCTCATGCAATTCTTGTATGGCTGGTGAATAACTCCTTATTCGCATCCATCATATGGAGCATGCCAACCCTATGCCTCTAGGCACTCAACCTTTGAGGTCACCTAGTTAAGTTAGACCCGATGTCGACAGTGGGATATCACAATTATCCGCTCGCACCCTTACCAAGATAGATTAATGCACCTTGCTTTGGCAAGCCCACACTTCATCGATCGAGGCAGGAAGAGTGTCATCCATCGGAAGGCATCCGAACACTTAATATTTGATGAAGGGAATTTTAAAAATAGGTTAACACTTAACCATGATCAACATTTGATCAACGTGCACATCCACAGCAAAAACAAACTTTCTAAAATCCTCATGCATCCCTTATGTGCACTACATAAGACTATCAACCTTTGATAGACTAAAGGGCTAAATCTGGACATTTAGAACTCTTCCAAATCTTCAGATTTACATGCATTGGACAAAGGCAAAGACAACTCGACTTAAAGCAGTAGACAAGCTCGTCTCTCATTGTTGGATTCAAAATCCAAAACAATAGAAGGGTTCATTAACCACTTGAGGGACGGTTACTGCTAAGGAGACAACAATTTCTAACAATTAGAAATTACCACGAAATCCCAGACGTTCCTGGCGGGGTTCCAAGACCCCCTTTTAAAATCATCAACATTTGATGTTCCAGGAAGAAATCTTGACATTTAGAACGCTTCTAAATACCTAGATTTGCACGTACTGGAATAACCAAACTTCTGAAACAACATCCAAGACCAGAACCTGCCTCTGATACCACTGTTGGGTTTTTCTAGAACCATACATCAGATGTAGGCGCAGCGGAAATAAACAGAAACAACCCAAAAATGCTTGGATCGGCCATGAATGTTGAATCAAGAAGTTAATAAAATACTAGGTAAAAATTACCTCAATGGGGTTGGATCAAATCCAACCAAGATGCTCCAAGAGTTGATTCCTGTCGGTGGCAAGAAGAGTTCTCACGTAGAATTATGTCTACGTCTCTACAGAAGTCCACACGAGCCGGGAGAACGCCAAGTCACGTCGCACGCAACTCGGAAGGAAGAAAGGCTGCACCTTGCACTTCCACGAATTGCTAGATCCGCTTCAGGAAGAACAATGCCGGCGACAATCGACGGAGAGGAGGTCGGCGGAGGCGAACGAGCGACGGAACTCCTTCCGTCTAGGGTTCGGGCGAGAGCGGAACACTTCCGTCGGCCTTTCTCTTTTGTTAGTTATGATGAACCCTAAAACGAAGTCCTATTTATACCCAAAGGATAAACAGCTTCTAGAAGAATCGCTATCCGCAGACCACACATCAGAATAAGGGCTTCTGTTACAATTCGTCGGAATTCCACGGGACAATCCGATGAATTCGACGAATCAGATCAAATGGCAACATTTGCCAAGAATGATCTCTGTAACAATTCGTCGAGTCTTCACGGGACAATCCGACGAATTCGACGAATCACAACAGACGGCAACAATTGCCTAGTCAAGGCTCTCTGTGATAATTCGTCGAGATTCCACGGAATGACCCGACGAATCCCGACGAATTCCGACGAATCCAGACAGACGACAACACTTTGTCGAGTGGAGGATCTCTGTCACAGTTCGTCGAGTTTCCACGGAATGACCCGACGAATCCCGACGAATCCGAGGAATCCAATCCGTGTAAACCCGACGAATCCGACGAATCATATCCGACGAATCCAATCCGTGTAAACCCGACGAATCCGACGAATCATATCCGACGAATTCAGACAGCAACATTTGCTGGACTTCCCCATTCTATATATATGGTGATTGGTAACCTTTACCAACACAGTCAATCTTCCAACTTCTCCACATGCTCTTATGTGCGACCCTGCAGGCTCATATCGCGTTGGCAGTGAGATTACATGTTTGACCACTTCTAGATCACAATGGCAACTCCAACAATTCATTCCCCCCCAAGTGAAACCAAAATTTCCCTTCATGGCCATTAATGGCTTTTATTGAAAAATGGTTTTCCGCATCCCTTTGATTTGAGAATAACAAATCCTACTTGTATTTGGTCTTGTTTGCTATTGTGTTTTTAGCATGCAGGTTTGAACAGATATGACACCAGGCGCCTGCAATGTTGGTCTGGTACTATCCACAAGAAGAAAGATTGAAAGATGTCTAACGCCAGGCATTAAGACTTAATGCTAGCTGTTAGCGATCGCCAGGATGGTCTGCCGATCGATGGGATGGCTTGCCGATTGAAAAAAAGAGAAAGATGTTTAACGCCAGGTGTTAGGACTTAACGCCGGCATTAACGATCGATGATTATGGTAAGGAGGAATGCAGTCGTGATTGAAGGGGCAATTTAGGAATGATTTGACTCAACGCCCGACGTTAACTCTTAACGCCGGTGTTAACTTTTGTTTCCGCCAAGATGCAAAATGAATTGGAGGGAAGCAGTCGTAATTGCAGGAGCATTTTGGGAATGATTTGACTCAACGCCTGACGTTAGAGTCAATGCCAGCGTTAAGGTTGCCTAAAATGAAAGTTTCCAAAGATGCATAATCTCCTTCCTATTTTGAAGATCCGAGCCATCAAGTTATTTCTATACTGAGTCAACGCACGACGTTAATTCTTAACGCCAGTGTTAGCTTCCAGTCCTATACAAAGGTGGATTTCATCTTCTCCAGTGGCTAATTGCTAAGAGACTTTTTCCTGCACTTCAGAAACTCCTTGAGGGCCGTATTTTTCCAGATCATCATCTCCCACACAAATTCAAAAGGAGGAATCGAAGGAGGCTTGGATCAATACGCTAACTCAACGCAAAGAACGCACACTTGGACTTCAACGATTTTCAACGATTCTTCAGCGCTTCCTTCAGATTACCTCAAAGGGAGTTTTATATTTGTCTTTTATTTTTATCTTTGTAATCGGTTCGTGAATTCGCCACGTGTTGGAGACTAGGTATGGGTAGGACTTATGGTGTAATTTGCCTTGTGTTGGAGACTAGGTATGGGTAGGACTTAGGGTGTAATTCACCTCATGTTGGCGATTAAGTTTAGGGAGTATATCAAGGGGGTGCTCGAGGTCTTTCTGGGGATATGAAGGCTAGAGCGGCTTGAGGCCGTATCTGGAGAGAGATCGGCTAAAGCCAACCGGTTCGTGGGGATACGAGTCAGTATAGAAAATGAAAAGAATATTTCATATTTCGCCTTCGATTTCTAGCATCATAGAAATCATATTTTGTAATCAATTTTATAAATGATAATCATGTCTCTTCTTGTTTAATAAAATTGATTTTATTTCTAAATTCATTATCTCTTTATTTTTGATTTAACTTACTTCTACCAAAACAACAAAAGTTTTATATAAAAGTATAATGTTTTCTAAATCCCTTATTCACCCCCCTCTAAGGGCGCCTCAAGATCCAACAAGTGGTATCAGAGCTAGGTTATTCCAATACGGTTTCACCACCGAGAATAATGGCGTCTCATGATCATGATCCGGCTTCTACTAGTGGGGAAAATTTTAATATAAATAAAAACGTATTATCACCACCTTTATTTATGTGTAAAAATTATAAAGGGTGGAAAATATTAACGAAAAATTTTCTTAAAGCCTTAGATGAAAAAGTTTGGAATATTACTATTGAAAAGCCACCTAGCGTACTAACTAGAAACGAAATTGTTTTAAATGCAAAATCTATAAATAGTCTATTTTGTGCGTTAGACCAAAATATTTTCAAACTTATTTATACTTTACCTACCGCTTATGAGATTTGGAATTTTCTTGAAAGAACTTATGATTCTCCTTCTGTAGGTATGGAACAAACACAAGAATTGGAGAACATACAAGCTTGCACAAATATTCAAGAAAGCTCCTCAAATGATGGATCCATAAAATGCTCATCAAGCGGAAAGGATGATGGAAACTCTTGTTTGGAAGAGGAAGATGAAGAAGACAAAGGAACATTATGTTCAAATCTTCCCTCATCCAAAAGCAAAGTAAGGAAATCAAATGCTCTATTTGTTTGCAATTCTATTTTCAGATTTCAATTGCTACAAATTACGAAGCGCAAAATTAAGAAATTGAAAAATGCTAATTGCAAATTGCGCTTAGAAAATAAAGGTTTAAAAACAAAAGTTAATAAAGAATCAAATTTTGAGTTATTTAGGTCTACCCATGGCTCCTTAGTTGAAAACATTACACCTTGTGTAGAGTATAATGAATTAAAAGAAAAACACAAGAAACTTGAAAAGAAGTTTAGTTTTGTAAAAGAACAAAATGAAAGATTATGTTTAGAAAATTCATCCTTGAAAAATGATTGTGCTAAGTGTAAAGACTATAAAATTGAAATTAAAGAGATGGATGAAACATTTGAGGAATATAAAAATACCCATCAAAATTATATTGATTGAATTATTTCCACTCTTAAAAATAGCACAATTGCGTATAATAAAGCTATACATAATCTTAAGATCAAGAATGATGAATTAAAAACAAAATTCAACTTGCTTATGAAAATTATGAATAAAAATTCACAATACATAAATTCACAATATCAAGTAATATCTAAAAACAAGTTGAATATGAATGTCTTGACTAAACCTAAAAATGGGAGTAAGGAACACAAAGTATTTATAAATCAAAATCCCAATCACTATTATTTACAAAATCATTCTTCTCCCAACTTAAAAATAGAAGTGCACAAATTTCCTATGAAAAATATTTTCAATCATCATTATAATTATACTCTTCAAAATAAAGACAATCATAATGGAAATTTGATGCATAAAAATAATATTAAACTAATATTTCAATGGAGGCCCAAAGCTAAACATGAAATACTAATTCCACTCAAAATGGCCGATTCATCACTATCTCCCTAAAAGCAAACACGATGTATTTGGGTACCCAAAGGAACCACCACACTTGGTCCCCTTGGGATACCTAAAACTCTTATTCATTAAGTATCATACAAATGCATGAAGTAGAAATAATTAAATATGAAATATCATCAACTCTACTTCATGATATGCTTAAATTTTTTTGTTTGTTTTCTTTCTTTAACCATCATGCTATGGTCATTTTGTATAACATGTGACATGACTTTCACACATTAATCCACAAATTCATTAATGAATCAAATTGAATGAAATTAAATAAAAGTCATATCACCTCTCAAGTGACCTATCTTTCCTTTTTATTTTTTACCTTCTAAATCCATTACCTTTTAATGTCTTATATCATCATTATAAATTAAATGCTAAATGCTTATGTGATATTATCAAGACTAATAAAATAATTGTCAAAAAGGGATTTAAAGGAAGATTATGGGGTCTTTGGCTAAATGTATAAAATGCACAAGTGGTTGATTACTTATTTAATATCCTTATGTCATTTGATAGCCTCTAATATGTTTAATCATAATAAAAAAATTCGGAATTGAATAATTGCAAAAATCATATGTTTGTAAACAAAAACAAAATTAAATTTACAAAAATATGCGAGATTTTGATGGAAACTTCAAACGATCATAACGTTTGATCCGCTTGTCCGAATTTCGCCCATAATAGCTTTTCGGAACGAGGTCGAGAAGATCTATGCAAAGGCAAACGAGCTTTGCTCGTTTGATTTCATTTAGACCCTCAAAATTACCAAAATTCAACTCCATTTAAAAGTTATCTTAATTTTTCTTTTTTTTTGACAATTTTTGAGTCTATAAATTTTAAATATTTAGCTTGGGTAGCAACCAATAACACTTAAATATATTGAGAAAGGGAGGTTTGAGATGTCACCCCATCACATCTCCTAGTACTGATGCGAACCCTTCACAGGGTAGACCTCGGGAAGTCTAAGATCCACTCAAAATTGCTAAGTCCAACTAAAACCTAACAAAGATCAAATTAACTATAGACTCATGCGTATTCTTATTATGACCGAAAAAGAAAACAATTATTACTATGTCTTCAGAAAACTATATATATATATGGTTTGATAATACTCAAAAATTCAAAGAGAAATTTTATTAAACCATTCAAAAATAACCAAAAATTGTTTATCACTATATTCATTTTCACCATACAATCTTTCTCCTTAATATGTTGAAATGAATGAATATGAATCATTTTATTTTAAATACTTACATCATTATGAATAAAAATAATGAGTACCTAAATTTCTCTGTGTTTAAACTACTGATCGCTTAAATAATCATGCAAATCAAAAGATTGTTTAATTCAAATATGAAACATAACGACTTCCAACATATGGTTTGTGATATTTATAATGTGAATGAAATATGTTTTTGTGTGTGCATGTATCTCACCTATATGTAATCCCTAGAATTATCTTTATACTAATAAGAACAAATCAAATAGAATCATCACTTTATTCTAGGTCTAAAAATTAAAATACTATTCCTGAATACATACAACATTAACTCTATTAATCTTATGACATAACATTACATTCAAACTCATCATTCTAGCATTATCAATTAATAAGTATTATCATTCATTCTAGTTACCTAATAATACCATAATGAATCCATCTTAATGTAGAACAATTAAAAGTTAAAACTCATAATGACTATGTTGCTTTACAATATAATTAGAAATCAATCTCTCATAAAAGCCATAGTTTATAAATTGATTCCATAGAACAAAATGCTTAGGATGTCCATGATCATTCATCCACATTATGTGTCTCACAATAGCGAGGGCGTAGGATTGAATGCATTAGATGACCTAACCTCTAAGTCATGTCTTGTCCTTAACCGGGGAGGGTTCTAGTGGGGCCTTGCGAGGCACTGGGGGGAAAGAGTGCTAGGTTGAGCGATCTCTAGTGTGTGCATATGGGATTAACACCCCATCCTACGGCATGTGTGCAGCTCCTCATGCCCATCCGTCACTTAGTACGGGGCTAGTATGTAGACATATTGTTAGGGTATTATGATCTAGGACATACCTATATCATATGTTGTGCATATACTCTTTAATATTATTCATGCATTCTTGGTTTGATCGAACATGTTGAAACCGACTACTCGGTCTCTGTGGAGTTCGGGGCCCTCAGCGAGGCTGAGGGGCGACCAACCCTTACTTCCCCCAAGGGAGAGCTCTAGGTTGAAGGTGCTGGAACTAAGAACTGGACCGAGGGCTTAGTGGGGAGGTCCCGCCACATACCCGGAAGTCCCCTTGGAACTTCCCCTCCCAAGCCACTACTAAGCTTGGGCACCACTGGAGCCTCTCCTCACCCCCTAGAGAGCTTGGGGAGGGAGAGGGAGAAGGAGAGAGATAGCCTAGGATGAGAGATCCCTCCAAATGGTGCCCCCTTGGTCCTATTTATAGGATTTTCGGATCTGGGCTGCAAATAACCTAAACTGGACTGCAGAATACCCAAAATACCCTCGGATTTGGACTGCGAATAGCCAAAACCGGACTGCAAATAGCCAAATCCCGCTGTTCTGGGATGCTAAACGCAGACCGACACCTCCCCCCGAAACTGGGCGAGAGAGGTACCTTGCGGGGCTCGGCGAGCCCCCTAACTGGGGCGGGGCGAGACCCGGGGATGCCCCCCCCTGCTGGTCTCGCCCCTTAGCTGGGGCTGGGCGAGACCCTGCCAGGGGCGGTCCCCCTGGCCGGTCTCGCCCCTTAGCTGGGGCTGGGCGAGAACCTGCCAGGGGCGGCCCCCCTGGCCGGTCTCGCCCCTTAGCTGGGGCTAGGCGAGACCCTGCCAGGGGCGGTCCCCCTGACCGGTCTCGCCCCTTAGCTGGGGCTGGGCGAGACCCTGCCAGGGGCGGTCCCCCTGGCTGGTCTCGCCCCTTAGCTGGGGCTGGGCAAGACCCTGCCAGGGGCGGTCCCCCTGGCTGGTCTCGCCCCTTAGCTGGGGCTCGGCGAATACAGGGTTGTACACAATCCCCGCTCTTTTCGAGCGAGATACACGCTCGGAAAGAAATGTCCAACCCTGTATATTCGACGAGTGTCGCTGGAAATCCGACTAACAGAGCTACCTTGGGGAAAAACACTTAGCATGCCCGAGAGGTCCTCCAACCTCGTCGGCTAATGAAGCCACCTCGGGGAAAAACACAACCTCTCCGAGAGACCTTCTTACCCTGTCAGCCAACGAGGGGAGCAAATTACCTAACCCCCCTGGGAGCTCAACCTGGCCTGCCGTCTAGTGAGAGCCCGGTCAGCGGAACAATCCGAGGGGTGAAGAACATAGCCTCCCTGGGAGGTCAACCTGCCCTGCCGGCTAGTGAGAGCCCGGTCAGCGAAACCATCCGAGGGGTGAAGAACATAGCCTCCCTGGGAGGTCAACCTGCCCTGCCGGCTAGTGAGAGCCCGGTCAGCAGAACCATCCGAGGGGTGAAGAACATAGCCTCCCTGGGAGGTCAACCTACCCTGCCGGCTAGTGAGAGCCCAGTCAGCGGAACCATCCGAGGGGTGAAGAACATAGCCTCCCTGGGAGGTCAACCTGCCCTGCCGGCTAGTGAGAGCCCGGTCAGCGGAACCATCCGAGGGGTGAAGAACATAGCCTCCCTGGGAGGTCAACCTGCCCTGCCGGCTAGTGAGAGCCCGGTCAGCGGAACCATCCGAGGGGTGAAATCACTTAACCTCCCTGGGAGGTCAACCTGGCCTGCCGTCTAGTGAGAGCCCGGTCAGCGGAACCATCCGAGGGGTGAAGAACATAGCCTCCCTGGGAGGTCAACCTGCCCTGCCGGCTAGTGAGAGCCCGGTCAGCGGAACCATCCGAGGGGTGAAGAACATAGCCTCCCTGGGAGGTCAACTTGCCCTGCCGGCTAGTGAGAGCCCGGTCAGCGGAACCATCCGAGGGGTGAAATCACTTAACCTCCCTGGGAGGTCAACCTGGCCTGCCGTCTAGTGAGAGCCCGGTCAGCGGAACCATCCAAGGGGTGAAGAATATACCCTCCCTGGGAGGTCAACCTGCCCTGCCGGCTAGTGAGAGCCCGGTCAGCGGAACCATCCGAGGGGTGAAATCACTTAACCTCCCTGGGAGGTCAACCTGGCCTGCCGTCTAGTGAGAGCCCGGTCAGCGGAACCATCCGAGGGGTGAAGAACATAGCCTCCCTGGGAGGTCAACCTGCCCTGCCGGCTAGTGAGAGCCCGGTCAGCGGAACCATCCGAGGGGTGAAGAACATAGCCTCCCTGGGAGGTCAACCTGCCCTGCCGGCTAGTGAGAGCCCGGTCAGCGGAACCATCCGAGGGGTGAAGAACATAGCCTCCCTGGGAGGTCAACCTGCCCTGCCGGCTAGTGAGAGCCCGGTCAGCGGAACCATCCGATGAAGAACATAGCCTCCCTGGGAGGTCAACCTGCCCTGCCGGCTAGTGAGAGCCCGGTCAGCGGAACCATCAGAGGGGTCAAATCACTTAACCTCCCTGGGAGGTCAACCTGGCCTGCCGTCTAGTGAGAGCCCGATCAGCGGAACCATCCGAGGGGTGAAGAACATAGCCTCCCTGGGAGGTCAACCTGCCCTGCCGGCTAGTGAGAGCCCGGTCAGCGGAACCATCCGAGGGGTGAAGAACATAGCCTCCCTGGGAGGTCAACTTGCCCTGCCGGCTAGTGAGAGCCCGGTCAGCGGAACCATCCGAGGGGTGAAATTGTTGAAATTGTTGAAGTGGAAGTTTGGAGGCTTTTGGATCTGGGCGGTCTGGGTGAGGTCGGGCGGTCTGGCGAGTTCGCGCGAACTAACGGTCTGATTCTGCGGTCAGGCAAGTTTGCCGACTTGGCGGTCTGGATCGGCGGTTTGGCATGATCTGTGCCTAGTTGCGGTCTCCCGGGTTGACTGTTGGTCTGGTCCAAAGTCTGCTGAAGGAGGAGCCGCGCGGTCTGTGCGTGATCGCGTGGCAGGCTGTCCTCTTCAAGGCTGTAGCGGTCTGGTGTGACCGCACAGCTTGATCAAGGTTCTCTTCAGGATGCGGTCTGATAGCTGACCGGGCCTTCTGGGAGAGTTCGCGGACTAAGGGTCTTAGTCGCGCGGTCTCAGCTCGCGGTCTCAGGAGGAGGCTGGCTTGCGAGCTGGTTGCTGTTCGCGGTCTCAGGAGGAGATCGGCATGCGGACAGGAGTTCGCGGTCTGATGGCGAACTGACTGTGTTCGCGGTCTCGTGCGAACACAGGTGGTGAACAGCTTCGGGCGGTCTGGCGATCTTCGTTGAAGTCGCGATCTGCCGTGAGAGCAGCGGTCTCTCATGGCTGATGTGTGAAGCTGGCGGGTTCACCAAAATGAAGCAGGAGTTCGGCTGCTGATCGCGGGTTGACCGGTTTGGCGGTCTGATGGGTGGTGACTCTATCTCATAGGGTGGTGACTGGATCAGGTCTCACGCCTATAAATAGGGAGCCACTGTAGCAACAAAGACAACACACCAAGTGTAAGCTGAGTTCGCGTCTTTCTTGCGGTCTGTGTTTTCTGACCGGGTGGTCTCTGATCGAATTCTTCTTGTGCAGCTTCTGCGGATAGTGCGGGCAGCAGCGATCACCTCTTCCTCTGAAAGTGTTCGGGCGGTCTGCGGCTTGGAGTTGTGTTGCTGGAGTTTGGGAAGATCAGGAGGTCGAAAGAAGGGAGCGGTCTGTGCAGCGGTTTGGTGGTGGTCTGAGGTCGGCAGGGTGTTGCGGTCTAGCAACAGGAGGAGATCGCAAGGGAGATCGCGCGGTCTGTGCAAGAGAGGTCGCGCGGGTTGTGCGGTCTGAAGTCTTTCAGTATTCTTCTCTGTATTGGTTCTGGAGTGTTGTGCTGACGAAATCATGTCTCGTCAAGCATGTCTTGCCCTGTAACTGAAGTTAGAAAATCAATAAAGATCAATTGTTTGCCCCAAATTGTTTCTGGTTGTTTTGGCTTGTAACTCTAGTTGTTATTCCTGCTTGCTCTCACAAGGTCCGGAAAAATTTCACATGGTATCAGAGGGAGGTTGGAGTTGAAAGAGCAGTGAATAACTTAGAGTAGCCATCGCCTTTGTGAAGAAGGAACCAGAGGAAGAGCAATGGAAGGTGGTTTTGCAAGAGGTCTTGGTATTGAGATGCTTACATCGACTAACTTCAAGAAGTGGAAGTCGTGTATGCAGAGCTATCTTCTGGGTGAGGACCTCTGGGAGGTGGTAGGAGGAGATGAAACAGAAGAGGTGAAAGCAACGGAAGCAGGTGATAATGGTCCGGCTGTGAGGGCGTGGAGAAAGACCAATGCTAAAGCCGAGTTCACCTTGAAGCGTGCCATTTCACCGGAACTATTTGATCACATCTTAGGGTGTGGATCAGCTGCCGAAATCTGGAGAGCCCTTGATGGGCTGTTTAACAAGAAGAATGTGGCGAGGCTGCAGTTCTTGGAGAATGAGCTGGCAAGGTCGGCTCAGGGTGATCTTTCTATCTCAAACTTCTTTCTGAAGATGAAGAACCTCTGCGCTGAGATATCAGCACTGGATCCTGATGAGCCTATCTCTGAGGCGAAGCTGAAGAGGCACATCATCCATGGCCTGCGGAAGGAATATGTTGCCTTTGTGACGTCAGTGCAGGGATGGGCAAATCAGCCGTCTCTGCTAGAGCTGGAGAATCTGCTAGCTTCGCAGGAAAGTCTGGCAAGGCAGATGGCGGGAGTGTCAGTGACTGGGGGAGACGGCGAGGTGCTCTTCTCAGGGAAGAAGAAGAAGTGGGAGAAGAAGAAAAAGATCGCGGGAGGCTATGGGCCTTCAACTTCTGGGCAGCAGGAAAGGGGGTATGCTCCCAAGGCTGACGGGAAGAAGAAGGGGGAAGGTCCGAGATGCTTCAAATGCGGGAAGGTTGGGCACTTCAAGAAGGAATGCCCAGTTGTTACTCAATCGGGGCATGTTGCTGGAAAGGTGGAAGTGGAGGCCAGGCACATTGATGGAGGATGGGGAGGAGCCTTCTCGGCTTCGGTTGAAGCCTCGGCTACTATCAACTATCAAGAGGACTGGATCGTGGACTCGGGGTGTGGTCATCACCTCACCGGAGATGAGTCAAAGCTTTCATCAGCACAACCCTATACAGGTAACAATGCTATCATCACCGCTGATAATACTGTGCATCCAGTCGAGAAGGTGGGGGTTGTTTCTTTGGGCAGTGATAGAGGGCCACTTACCTTGAAGAGTGTCTATCATGTGCCCGGGATGAAGAAAAACCTCTTCTCCGTGACCAACGCTGTTGACGCTGGGTATCACGTTCTGTTCGGCCCGACAGAAGTGAAATTTCTGCGAAATGTAGAGGCCGTAAAGGCCGAGGTCGTCCATGTCGGGAGACGGGCAAAGGACTTGTTTGTTTTATCAACAAGTTCCTACGTCGACAAGATGAAGACGAATGATGGTGCCGTTATATGGCATGAGAGGTTGGGGCACGTAGGGATGGACAAGCTGAAAGCTATGGCGGTGAGAGGTCTGGTCAAGGGCCTGCCAAGTCTATCTTCCTACGGAGAAGGTCATGTTTGCGCGGGATGTCAGTTCGGCAAGTCTCATCGACTACCGTTTGACAAGTCGCAGACAAGGAGTAGTGTGCCGTTGGAGTGCATCCACGGTGACTTGATGGGACCTACTGCTACCCCAAGCCTCGGAGGCAGCAGGTATATGCTGGTGTTGATCGATGATTACACCAGATATGTCTGGGTATATTTCCTGAAGGAGAAGGCGGAAGCGTTTGCCAAGTTTGTGGAGTTCATGGAGCTCGTGGAAGGTCGGCTGAATCTGCGGATCAAGAAGCTGAGGACGGACAACGGAGGAGAGTTCACCTCTGCTGAGTTCTCCAGTTTTTGCAGGAAGGCAGGCATCCGGAGGGAGCTTACTTGTGCATATACTCCACAGCAGAATGGTGTTGCAGAGCGGAAGATCCGTCATCTGACGGAGACCTGCAAGTGTTGGCTGCATGCCAAGAGTATCCCAAAGTCCTTCTGGGCGGAGGGAATGTCTTGTGCTGCTTACGTCATCAACAGGATGCCTCTGAGCCCCATCAACATGTTGACCCCGCATGAGATGATGTTCAAGGAGAAGCCAAGCGTGGCACACCTTCGGGTGTTCGGTTCCACCTGTTACGTGCACATCCCTGATGCTCTTCGGACAAAGCTAGAAGCGAAGGCTAGGAAGCTAGTCTTTGTGGGATACGATGAGAGGAAGAAAGGGTGGAAGTGCATGGACCCGGAGACGCGGAGATTTGTTGTATCTCGCGACGTCGTGTTCGATGAGGTGACATCTTACAAGGGGTCTTCTGGTGTGGAGCTACCAGAAAGCAGGGTGGAAGTGCCGGAGAAAGCTGTGGAAAATCTTCAGGTGGAGCTACCTGTGTCACCAGGTGGTCCATCTCCTTCTAGTTCCGAGACGGGGGCTTCTGGTTCAGGGAGCAGGGGGAGCAATGCTCCTAACACGTCTGGAAGTGGAGCTAGGGAAGAAGCAGCTGGAGATAATGCGGTTCAGGGGAAGGAGCTGAGGAGGTCGAAGCGAGCGATCATCGCCCCTGATCGCTATACAGGAGGAAATGCAGTGAGCTTTGTCTCATGTTTCTTTGCTGGTCCCTTGGATGAGAGGGAGCCGTCTAGCCTTGAGAAGGCCCAAGGCATGAAGGAGTGGATGTTGCGATGCAAGAAGAGATGGCAGCTCTCGAGAAGAATGAGACCTGGTCTCTTGTACCCAAGCCGAAGGGCATCGCTCCTGTAACATGCAAGTGGGTCTACAAGCTGAAGAAGAAAGCAGACGGCAGTATCGAGCGTTACAAGGCTCGTCTTGTAGCTCGGGGGTTCTCGCAGCAATACGGTGAAGACTATGATGAGACATTCAGTCCGGTGGCAAAAATGACTTCAGTTCGGTTCATCATTTCCTTGGCGGCGTTCAGTGGATGGAAAATTTGGCAGCTCGACGTCAAGAACGCTTTCTTGTACGGCGAGATTGACAAGGACATCTTCATGGTTCAGCCACCAGGTTTTGTGTCTGAAGATTTTCCGGAGCATGTCTGCAAGCTGAAGAAGGCCCTGTATGGGTTGAAGCAAGCGCCGAGGGCGTGGTACGGGAAGATCGCAGAATATCTCCTATTCTGTGGATTTGTTGCTTCAGACTCAGACTCAAGCTTGTTCGTCAAGAAGAGCGGGGAGCTTCAAGTCATCGTGCTGCTCTACGTCGACGATATGATCGTGACGGGGAACTCGAAGGAGGAGGTAGCGCAGCTTCGGGCCGAGTTGTCTATCAGGTTCGAGATGAAGGACTTAGGTGAGCTTCACCATTTCCTTGGACTTGAGGTGCAGAGGAAGGAAGGTGGAGTGCTGGTGACCCAGGCCGGCTATGCGGAGCGAATCGTGGAGCGATTCGGCATGAAGGAAGGGAAGTGCACTTCCACACCTCTGGATAAAGCTATGATGCTTCGGAAGGATGAGGGGAGGATCATGCAAGATCCGTTGGTGCTCCGAGCTCTAGTTGGGAGCTTGATTTATCTGACGATCACGAGGCCGAATATTGCATATGCAGTTGGCAGAGTGAGTCGATATATGGCGGAGCCACGGGTACCTCATCTGCTAGCGGCCAAGAACATTCTGAAGTATGTCAAGGCGACCTCGGACATGGGTCTCCTGTACCGGAGGGATGCGGACTTCAAGGTGCACGGGTTCATGGATGCTGACTACGGGGGAGATTCGGATGATCGGAAGTCGACGTCTGGATTCGTCTTCATGGCGGGCCCCACAGCTATTTCATGGTGCAGCAAGAAACAAGATTCCGTGTCAGTCTCTACCACGGAAGCGGAATACAAGGCTTCGGCTTTGGCAGCTCAAGAAGCCATCTGGCTTAGGAGGTTGGTGGGAGACGTCCATAAGGAGGTTCGGGAGCCGACTCTGCTACGCGGTGACAACGAGAGTGCTCTCAAACTGGTAACCAATCCAGTTTGTCACGCGAGGACCAAGCATATCGAGATCGAGCATCACTTCATACGGGAGAAGGTGCTGGAGGGATCTCTTTCGGTCGGGCATGTGCGGAGTGCGGACAATGTCGCAGACATCTTCACAAAGGCGCTGGCAAAGGGGCCGTTCACACGGCTAAGGAGCTTACTGGGGCTGGTTTCAACTTCCCACTTCAAGGGGGAGTGTTGAAATTGTTGAAGTGGAAGTTTGGAGGCTTTTGGATCTGGGCGGTCTGGGTGAGGTCGGGCGGTCTGGCGAGTTCGCGCGAACTAACGGTCTGATTCTGCGGTCAGGAAAGTTTGCCGACTTGGCGGTCTGGATCGGCGGTTTGGCATGATCTGTGCCTAGTCGCGGTCTCCCGGGTTGACTGTTGGTCTGGTCCAAAGTCTGCTGAAGGAGGAGCCGCGCGGTCTGTGCGTGATCGCGTGGCAGGCTGTCCTCTTCAAGGCTGTGGCGGTCTGGTGTGACCGCACAGCTTGATCAAGGTTCTCTTCAGGATGCGGTCTGATAGCTGACCGGGCCTTCTGGGAGAGTTCGCGGACTAAGGGTCTTAGTCGCGCGGTCTCAGCTCGCGGTCTCAGGAGGAGGCTGGCTTGCGAGCTGGTTGCTGTTCGCGGTCTCAGGAGGAGATCGACATGCGGACAGGAGTTCGCGGTCTGATGGCGAACTGACTGTGTTCGCGGTCTCGTGCGAACACAGGTGGTGAACAGCTTCGGGCGGTCTGGCGATCTTCGTTGAAGTCACGATCTGCCGTGAGAGCAGCGGTCTCTCATGGCTGATGTGTGAAGCTGGCGGGTTCACCAAAATGAAGCAGGAGTTCGGCTGCTGATCGCGGGTTGACCGGTTTGGTCACGCGGTCTGATGGGTGGTGACTCTATCTCATAGGGTGGTGACTGGATCAGGTCTCACGCCTATAAATAGGGAGCCACTGTAGCAACAAAGACAACACACCAAGTGTAAGCTGAGTTCGCGTCTTTCTTGCGGTCTGTGTTTTCTGACCGGGCGGTCTCTGATCGAATTCTTCTTGTGCAGCTTCTGCGGATAGTGCGGGCAGCAGCGATCACCTCTTCCTCTGAAAGTGTTCGGGCGGTCTGCGGCTTGGAGTTGTGTTGCTGGAGTTTGGGAAGATCAGGAGGTCGAAAGAAGGGAGCGGTCTGTGCAGCGGTTTGGTGGTGGTCTGAGGTCGGCATGGTGTTGCGGTCTAGCAACAGGAGGAGATCGCAAGGGAGATCGCGCGGTCTGTGCAAGAGAGGTCGCGCGGGTTGTGCGGTCTGAAGTCTTTCAGTATTCTTCACTGTATTGGTTCTGGAGTGTTGTGCTGACGAAATCATGTCTCGTCAAGCATGTCTTGCCCTGTAACTGAAGTTAGAAAATCAATAAAGATCAATTGTTTGCCCCAAATTGTTTCTGGTTGTTTTGGCTTGTAACTCTAGTTGTTATTCCTGCTTGCTCTCACAAGGTCCGGAAAAATTTCACAGAAATCACTTAACCTCCCTGGGAGGTCAACCTGGCCTGCCGTCTAGTGAGAGCCCGGTCAGCGGAACCATCCGAGGGGTGACGAACATAGCCTCCCTGGGAGGTCAACCTGCCCTGCCGGCTAGTGAGAGCCCGGTCAGCGGATCCATCCGAGGGGTGAAATCACTTAACCTCCCTGGGAGGTCAACCTGGCCTGCGGTCTAGTGAGAGCCCGGTTAGCCGAACCATCCGAGGGGTGAAGAACATAGCCTCCCTGGGAGGTCAACCTGCCCTGCCGGCTAGTGAGAGCCCGGTCAGCGGAACCATCCGAGGGGTGAAATCACTTAACCTCCCTGGGAGGTCAACCTGCCCTGCCGGCTAGTGAGAGCCCGGTCAGCGGAACCATCCGAGGGGTGAAGAACATAGCCTCCCTGGGAGGTCAACCTGCCCTGCCGGCTAGTGAGAGCCCGGTCAGCGGAACCATCCGAGGGGTGAAGAACATAGCCTCCCTGGGAGGTCAACTTGCCCTGCCGGCTAGTGAGAGCCCGGTCAGCGGAACCATCCGAGGGGTGAAATCACTTAACCTCCCTGGGAGGTCAACCTGGCCTGCCGTCTAGTGAGAGCCCGGTCAGCGGAACCATCCGAGGGGTGAAGAACATAGCCTCCCTGGGAGGTCAACCTGCCCTGCCGGCTAGTGAGAGCCCGGTCAGCGGAACCATCCGAGGGGTGAAATCACTTAACCTCCCTGGGAGGTCAACCTGGCCTGCCGTCTAGTGAGAGCCCGGTCAGCGGAACCATCCTAGGGGTGAAGAACATAGCCTCCCTGGGAGGTCAACCTGCCCTGCCGGCTAGTGAGAGCCCGGTCAGCGGAACCATCCGAGGGGTGAAGAACATAGCCTCCCTGGGAGGTCAACCTGCCCTGCCGGCTAGTGAGAGCCCGGTCAGCGGAACCATCCGAGGGGTGAAGAACATAGCCTCCCTGGGAGGTCAACCTGCCCTGCCGGCTAGTGAGAGCCCGGTCAGCGGAACCATCCGATGAAGAACATAGCCTCCCTGGGAGGTCAACCTGCCCTGCCGGCTAGTGAGAGCCCGGTCAGCGGAACCATCCGAGGGGTGAAATCACTTAACCTCCCTGGGAGGTCAACCTGGCCTGCCGTCTAGTGAGAGCCCGGTCAGCGGAACCATCCGAGGGGTGAAGAACATAGCCTCCCTGGGAGGTCAACCTGCCCTGCCGGCTAGTGAGAGCCCGGTCAGCGGAACCATCCGAGGGGTGAAGAACATAGCCTCCCTGGGAGGTCAACTTGCCCTGCCGGCTAGTGAGAGCCCGGTCAGCGGAACCATCCGAGGGGTGAAATCACTTAACCTCCCTGGGAGGTCAACCTGGCCTGCCGTCTAGTGAGAGCCCGGTCAGCGGAACCATCCGAGGGGTGACGAACATAGCCTCCCTGGGAGGTCAACCTGCCCTGCCGGCTAGTGAGAGCCCGGTCAGCGGATCCATCCGAGGGGTGAAATCACTTAACCTCCCTGGGAGGTCAACCTGGCCTGCCGTCTAGTGAGAGCCCGGTTAGCGGAACCATCCGAGGGGTGAAGAACATAGCCTCCCTGGGAGGTCAACCTGCCCTGCCGGCTAGTGAGAGCCCGGTCAGCGGAACCATCCGAGGGGTGAAGAACATAGCCTCCCTGGGAGGTCAACCTGCCCTGCCGGCTAGTGAGAGCCCGGTCAGCGGAACCATCCGAGGGGTGAAGAACATAGCCTCCCTGGGAGGTCAACCTGCCCTGCCGGCTAGTGAGAGCCCGGTCAGCGGAACCATCCGAGGGGTGAAATCACTTAACCTCCCTGGGAGGTCAACCTGGCCTGCCGTCTAGTGAGAGCCCGGTCAGCGGAACCATCCGAGGGGTGAAGAACATAGCCTCCCTGGGAGGTCAACCTGCCCTGCCGGCTAGTGAGAGCCCGGTCAGCGGAACCATCCGAGGGGTGAAGAACATAGCCTCCCTGGGAGGTCAACCTGCCCTGCCGGCTAGTGAGAGCCCGGTCAGCGGAACCATCCGAGGGGTGAAATCACTTAACCTCCCTGGGAGGTCAACCTGGTCTGCCGTCTAGTGAGAGCCCGGTCAGCGGAACCATCCGAGGGGTGAAGAACATAGCCTCCCTGGGAGGTCAACCTGCCCTGCCGGCTAGTGAGAGCCCGGTCAGCGGAACCATCCGAGGGGTGAAGAACATAGCCTCCCTGGGAGGTCAACCTGCCCTGCCGGCTAGTGAGAGCCCGGTCAGCGGAACCATCCGAGGGGTGAAGAACATAGCCTCCCTGGGAGGTCAACCTGCCCTGCCGGCTAGTGAGAGCCCGGTCAGCGGAACCATCCGAGGGGTGAAATCACTTAACCTCCCTGGGAGGTCAACCTGGCCTGCCGTCTAGTGAGAGCCCGGTCAGCGGAACCATCCGAGGGGTGAAGAACATAGCCTCCCTGGGAGGTCAACCTGCCCTGCCGGCTAGTGAGAGCCCATTCAGCGGAACCATCCGAGGGGTGAAGAACATAGCCTCCCTGGGAGGTCAACCTGCCCTGCCGGCTAGTGAAAGCCCAGTCAGCGGAACCATCCGAGGGGTGAAGAACATAGCCTCCCTGGGAGGTCAACCTGCCCTGCCGGCTAGTGAGAGCCCGGTCAGCGGAACCATCCGAGGGATGAAGAACATATAAAAACTTTTATTTCATTTGTTATCCGGTTACATACAAGAGACTCTAAGTAAGGAAACCAACTATCACACTACATGGATTTAAAGAAAAACTAAGCACGGAGACCAGGACTTGGACTTCTACCCCCAGACATGGTCCTCCTCGACCTCTTCTGGTTGTTGACGATGCGGCTTCGGACACCTCGCCTCCCTTAACTCCAAGAACTCAGGGCAGGCGGATGTCGCGTGACCCTCCTCCTGATGGAAGTCACAGTAAGGTAACTCCGCCCAGACGCCCCCTCTTCCTCCCCTACGATTTCTTCTTCTGTGGCCTATCACCATGCTTGCTGGGGTGGTGGAGAGGGTGCTTTCGGGCCCTGCCTCCACCCTGGGAGGTCAGTCTCTTCTTCCTGGAAGTTGTCCTCCTCTTGGTCGAACTTCCTCTTGGGAGCCTCTACCTTCCTCCCATGCTGCCTTGCCTCTGGCTCACTCAGCTTGGCCAGCCTTCTTGTGAACTCCGGGTTGGCCTCCTCACTTTCAACTTCTTCTGCCACCCTTTCCATCAACTCTTCAAAGGACAAAGGAGCTCTTCTCTTGAGGTCCATCTTGAAGAAGCCCTCCCGCAGCCCCACCGTGAAGGCGAGCTTGAGGGTGTACCCGGGCACCTCTTCGACGAGGTGAACCTCTTCCCTGAACCGTTCCAGATATTGAGTCAGCGACTCTTCTGGCTCTTGCTTGATCTTGAAAAGTGCTTCGGCATCTTTCTTCCTCTTCCTTGACGTCGAGAAGCGCAGCAGGAAACCTCGACGTAAGTCTTCGAAGGCATAGATGGATCCCGCAGGGAGCTGGTGGAACCAATCTCTAGCCTTCTCCTTCAGAGTTGTCGCGAAGAGTCGACATTTGAAAGCGGCCGACATGGGCATGATGGAGGCCATGTCTTCAAACCACTGTAGGTGTAAGATGGGGTCATCCTTGCCGAAGTAGTGAGACATCTTCGCCCCCTTGAACCCCTCCGGAATCGGGGCCGAGAGGATCAGCTCACAAAAGGGACCTCCCGTGCTCGCCCCCTTTTGGGGCTGGGCGAGTGGGGGCCCGGCGCCTCCCCACTCGCCCCCTTGGGGCTGGGCGAGTGGGGGCCCGGCGCCTCCCCACTCGCCACCTTGGAGCTGGGCGAGTGGGGGCCTGGCGCCTCCCCACTCGCCACCTTGGAGCTGGGTGAGTGGGGGCCTGGCGCCTCCCCACTCGCCACCTTGGAGCTGGGCGAGTGGGGGCCTGGCGCCTCCCCACTCGCCACCTTGGAGCTGGGCGAGTGGGGGCCTGGCGCCTCCCCACTCGCCACCTCCTGGCACCTCTCTGGTTGGTTGGTTGAGAGGGATCTCACCCTCCTGTCGGGGTGAGACCTCCGAACCACTTCCTCTCCTTCTTTCGCCAATCGAGGAGAAAGTCACCTGCAAGGTCTGCAGGACCTCTTGCCTGATATTCTCGAACATCTCCAACATCACCCCAGCCACCGGGGGCTGCGAGTGATCCGGGTCGGAACTTCCTCCACCTCCGCCCATGGAGCTCATCTTGAGGGTTTCTTGAATCGATCACACTCCACGCTCACCGCACCAAAATGTTGAAACCGACTACTCGGTCTCTGTGGAGTTCGGGGCCCTCAGCGAGGCTGAGGGGAGACCAACCCTTACTTCCCCCAAGGGAGAGCTCTAGGTTGAAGGTGCTGGAACTAAGAACTGGACCGAGGGCTTAGTGGGGAGGTCCCACCACATACCCGGAAGTCCCCTTGGAACTTCCCCTCCCAAGCCACTACTAAGCTTGGGCACCACTGGAGCCTCTCCTCACCCCCTAGAGAGCTTGGGGAGGGAGAGGGAGAAGGAGAGAGCTAGCCTAGGATGAGAGATCCCTCCAAATGGTGCCCCCTTGGTCCTATTTATAGGATTTTCGGATCTGGGCTGCAAATAACCTAAACTGGACTGCAGAATACCCAAAATACCCTCGGATTTGGACTGCGAATAGCCAAAACCGGACTGCAAATAGCCAAATCCCGCTGTTCTGGGATGCTAAACGCAGACCGACACCTCCCCCCGAAACTGGGCGAGAGAGGTACCTCGCGGGGCTCGGCGAGCCCCCTAACTGGGGTGGGGCGAGACCCGGGGATGCCCCCCCTGCTGGTCTCGCCCCTTAGCTGGGGCTGGGCGAGACCCTGCCAGGGGCGGTCCCCCTGGCCGGTCTCGCCCCTTAGCTGGGGCTAGGCGAGACCCTGCCAGGGGCGGTCCCCCTGGCCGGTCTCGCCCCTTAGTTGGGGCTGGGCAAGACCCTGCCAGGGGCGGCCCCCCTGGCCGGTCTCGCCCCTTAGCTGGGGCTGGGCGAGACCCTGCCAGGGGCGGTCCCCCTGGCCGGTCTCGCCCCTTAGCTGGGGCTGGGCGAGACCCTGCCAGGGGCGGTCCCCCTGGCTGGTCTCGCCCCTTAGCTGGGGCTGGGCGAGACCCTGCCAGGAGCGGTCCCCCTGGCCGGTCTCGCCCATTAGTGGGGTTCTCGCCCCCTTCCTTGGATCCTGCTGAGGAACGA
The DNA here is from genome assembly GCA_033032865.1 of Dactylorhiza incarnata. Classification (NCBI taxonomy): domain Eukaryota; kingdom Viridiplantae; phylum Streptophyta; class Magnoliopsida; order Asparagales; family Orchidaceae; genus Dactylorhiza; species Dactylorhiza incarnata. Next base: position 15,288,710 of record JAWHQI010000015.1, read on the forward strand.
TGTTCCGAAATGCCTCTTGGCTCGAGTACCTACTCGGCGAATACAGGGTTGTACAGAACATACTTATGTTGTGTTTTGCATATCTTATCATTTTTGAGCTCTAATGATCTTGTAAAACACAAATTTATGAAAACCAAATAAAATTATAAAAACCATTTTTGAATAAATAAAAATGCTTAAATAAGCCTTCTAATCATTTCCAACTTCTCTGAAATTTCTACACTAAGAAGACCTATATACATACAACCTATTCCAAAGATTTGTTTTTCAAAAATCTTAAAAAACAGAGTACTGTTTGGGTATTAACTAATTAACGCCAGACGTTAGCCTTTTTGACCAAATTGCAATTCTGTACAACCCCGATGTTCGCCAGGAAGAGTCAGATGGTTCACACCCCGGTGAGGCGAGCCAAGATGGACGAACACCCCGGTGAGGCGAGCCAGGCGAACAAGGCAAGACAGGCGAGCCCGCCTAGAGTAAGTGCGGATAGCCATTCTGGGGCTCGCCGAGGCAAGACAGGCGAGCCCGCCTAGAGTAAGTGCGGATAACCATTCTGGGGCTCGCTGAGGCAAGACAAGCGAGCCCGCCTAGAGTAAGTGCGGATAGCCATTCTGGGGCTCGCCGTGGCAAGACAGGCGAGCCCGCCTAGAGTAAGTGCGGATAGCCTTTCTGGGGCTCGCCGAGGCAAGACAGGCGAGCCCGCCTAGAGTAAGTGCGGATAGCAATTCTGGGGCTCGCCGAGGCAAGATAGGCGAGCCCGCCTAGAGCAAGTGTGGATAGCAATTCTGAGGCTCGCCGAGGTAGTGCGGGAGAGCGAGCCAGGTAATATGCCAATAGCAATTCTGGGGCTCGCCGAGGCAAGACGGGCGAGCCCGCCTAGAGTAAGTGCGGATAGCCATTCTGGGGCTCGCCAAGGCAAGACAGGCGAGCCCGCCTAGAGTAAGTGCGGATAGCCATTCTGGGGTTCGCCGAGGGAAGACAGGCGAGCCCGCCTAGAGTAAGTGCGGATAGCAATTCTGGGGCTCGCCGAGGCAAGACAGGCGAGCCCGCCTAGAGTAAGTACGGATAACAATTCTGGGGCTCGCCGAGGCAAGACAGGCGAGCCCGCCTAGAGTAAGTGCGAATAGCAATTCTGAGGCTCGCCGAGGTAGTGCGGGCGAGCGAGCCAGGTAATATGCCAATAGCAATTCTGGTGCTCGCCAACCCAGAGGCTCGCGAGCTCCACTCGCAAGGGAGGTCGCGAAGCGGGCTGGCTCGCCCAGTAAAAGTCTGGGAAGGGATTTTTTACCAGGAGGCCCCCGGTGGTCTCCGGTTAGCCTCTCCAAACAGCGGAGTTTGGCTGTTAGCAGACCGATCCGGTGTGCGGATAATAAGAATGGACAGCGGGATTTGGCTATTGACAGACCACAAAACCAAAATCTATAAATAGACCTTAAAGGGCACCTTGGAAGGGGACCGGTTCATAATCTTTGAGCCTTCTTCTCTCCTTAGGTCACTTTGGTTTGGGCTCTCCAGCTCTCCAAGGTGCCCGAGTCTTAGCTTTGGCTTGGGAGGGGAAGCGCTCAACGATCTTCCGGGTTAGTGGAGGGACCTCCTCGCTAAGACCAGGGTCTTGGTTCTTTGTCCGAGTTATCTGCCTACCTCTTCTGAGGGACCGGTAAGGGCTAGCTGCCCCTCAATTCGTTGAGTGCCCCGAGCTCCACAAGAGTCTGAGAAATCGGTTTCAACATTTTGGTGCGGTGAGCGTGGAGCGTGGATGGTTCAAGAAAGTTCCAGAGAAGGGTTATGGCAGGAGATGAATAGAAAGGCGAGGAGTTCGGCGAGACACCCCAGGTGGCGATGGCCAGGATGCTCGCAGATTTCAGAAAGGAGGTGCTCGACACCTTGGGGTTTACAGTCACAGCTCTGCGAAGCGAGTTCGCGACTCCAACACCTCAGGTGACCCCTCCCGCAACGACGGTTGGCGAGAATGCCCCGGGGGGAAGGGCTGGAAAGGAAGTTACCGTTGGATCAGGACAGGACAGGGAGGGGCGAGTGTTGTTCGCCAGTCCGGCGAGCCCGAGGCCGGCGAGCTCCGCACCGGCGAGCCCTGGTCCAGCGAGCTCAGTGCCGACAAGCTCTGTCCCAGTGAGCGTGGCGCAGGCGAGTGCGCGCCAGGAGGATGCGGCGAAGGTCGGGGTGGTTCAGGCGAGCGCCGCCCTCGCGAGTGCGGTCCCGGCGAGCTCAAGTCTGTTGGAACATGGTCTTCCGCATCTCCTAGGTTTGAGAATAACAAATCCTATGTGTATTTGATCTTGTGTTCAAGTGTGCAGGTTAACATAGTCCATATGACTCAAGGAGTACTCATGATGACTGCCCCCAAAATTGAAGCCAAAATTTGAAAAGGCTCACTAGCGCCGGCGGTAGCGATAACGCCCGGCGCTAGCGTTGATCTGCGCGATTCCGGCATCGTTTTTAGAAGGTGCTAGCGCCCGGCGTTAGCTACTAGTGCTGGCGGTAGCATGGCGCACAAGAGGCATGGAGCAATATGTTGCCGCGGATTGAAGATCCTGCCGCGCAAAACGTTTCCTAATCCGGGCTAGCGCCGGCGGTAGCGCTAGCACCGACGGTAGTGCTTGGGCTATAAAAGGACCCCCTCTCCTCTTGTTTTCATACACCAATTGGATACACCTCAGAGAGAGAGTACTAGAATTCCAGAGGCCTATCTTGGCCAAAATTTGAGGTCCCGGCGAAGCTCTGCCAACTTCTGAAGGAGGATTCCATCACGCCGAAGCCAAACGAAGTCCGCTTCGACAAACGCTGATTCTACAGCGATTCTTCGCCTCCATATTCAGAAGTTCATCTTAAGGGAAGTTGTTATTATTGTATTTCCCTTTTATCATTGTAAACGGTAGTGAAATCGCCTCGTGTTGGCGACTAGGTCTGGGGTAGACTTAGGGCTGAAATTCGCCTCGTGTTGGCGACTAGATCTAGGCTAGTTCTAGGGGGTGCTCGAGGCCACATCTGGTGAAGGATTGGATAGAGCGTCTTGAGGCCAAATCCGGGGAGGATTAGGCTAGGGCCACCGGTTCGCGGGGAAACGAGTCGGGATAGAAAACAAGAAGAGCTTTTATTATTCGCCTCCGATCTCTAGCGTCATCGAGATCAAGTTTTGTAAATTTTATTTATTATTAATAAAGCTTGTCTCCTTTTTGTTTTACTTCACTTATTTCATGTCTTTAATCTTGCAATATTCCAAAGTTTTCTAAATAAAATATAAAGTTTTTGAAAACCCTTATTCACCCCCCCCCCTTCTAAGGGCGCCGACCGATCCAACAAGTGGTATCAGAGCCAGGTTTTATTCCAATCGGCTTAACAACCGGGAATAATGGCGTCTCATGATCTCACTTCTACTAGTGGGGGAAATTTTTGTGAAGAGGAAAAATCACTTGCACCACCTTTATTTGAAGGGACAAATTATAAAGGATGGAAAATCTTAATTGAAAAATTTATTAAAACTTTAGACATCGAAGTTTGGAATTTAGCAATAGCAAGACCCGCAAATGAATCAAATAAAAAAGAACTTCAATTAAATGCAAAAGCTAAACACTATTTGTTTTGCGGTCTATCTAATGAAATTTTCAAATTGATATATTGCTTTTCAAGTGCATATAAAGTATGGCAATTTCTTGAAGAAATGTATGATTCTCCATCTACAGGTATGGAACAATCGCAAGAACCGGAGAATATGCAAGCGTGCACAAATCATCAAGAATGCCCTCCTCAGGACGAATCAATGGAGCACACATCAAAGGAAAGAGATGAAGCAATCTTACTTTTGGAAGAGGAGTGCCAAGAAGAAGACAAAGGAACATTATGTTCAAATCCTCCCTCATCCAAAAGCAATGTAAGGAAATCAAACTTCATCGCTTGTACTTCCATTTCGACTTTACAATTGCTACAAATTACAAAGCGCAAACTTAAGAAACTAAAAAATGCAAATTGCAAATTGCGCTTAGAAAATAAAAATTTAAAATCAAAAGTTAAAGTAAAATCAAAATCTGATTTATCTAGCTTTACTCATGTCACTTCACTTGAAAATACAAAACCTTGTCTTGATTGCAATAATATTAAAGAAAAATTTAAGGAACATGAAAAAGAAATTATTTTTATAAAAGAACAAAATGAAAAATTACATTTAGAAAATTCATCTTTGATAAATGATTGTGCTAAGTGTAAAGAATATAAAATTGAAATTAAAGAGATGGATGAAACATTTGATGAATATAGAAACAACTATCAAGATCATATTGATTCAATTGTTTCCATTCTTAAAAATAGCACAATCACTTATAATAAAGCTAGACATAATTTAAAAATTAAAAATGATGAATTAAAATAAAAAATCAACTTACTTATGAAAATTGTAAATACAAATTCACAAAATCAAACAATATCCAAAAGCAAGATGAATACAAATATGAATACCTTACTTAAACCTAATATTGCGAATAAGAAACAAAAAGCTTTTGGAAATCATAAACCAAGTCTTGAATGCAGACCAAAAAGCAAAAATGAAAACTTAAATGCAAGGATCCATTCATCACATTCTTTTCCCAACTTAAATTCAAATGAAAACAAATTTCCATTGTATAATAAATTCAAGAGTAATGATTATGGAAATTTGAAAAACAAAAATTACATTTTTTCATGGTACGAATGGAAACCCATACATAAGAATGACACATTAATGTCAAACGAAAGGGCCCATTCAAACATATCTCCCCAAAAGAAAACACGATGTATTTGGGTACCCAAAGGAACCATCACTCCCGGTCCTCTTTGGATACCTAAATCTCTTATTCATTAGTATCCCTTCATTTGCATGAAGTAGAAATCAATTAAAATAAAATACACAAATTTCTAGTTCATGATGTGCTTTAATGTCTTTTCTATCTTTTTCTTTTTGTGTTCTTTTTAAACTATCATGCCATGGTCATCCTATATAGTATTGGAAATATGATTTTATCTCATAAAGCTTAATGAGTTTATAAATCATATTTTTATTTTGATGACCTATCTTTTATTATTATAAATATCTTATATTATTCATATGAATCAAACTCTAAATTTGCTATAAGATATTTCAAATTAAATCCGGTTATTAGGCTATTAAGATTCCTAGCCTTCACCAACAAGTGGTTTAGTGAAATAACTTGAACTAAAAGAAAATTCAAGATTTAAATAAAAGCTCAACTTTCAATATGGGTGTCATTGTTCACAACAAAAAATTATATTGTGTTCTCTCCTTGATGTCAAACATGATCTAAACCATCACTATTGTTCACCTATCAAAAAAATCATATATATATATATTCAAAATTCTTAATTAAAGGAAAATCACTAAAATGTGTTGAAAGAAGTTATCCTCATAATGAATAATGAATTCACAAACACCACCATGATCTAGTGATATCCTTTGCTAAACATCTCTAAAATCATAATTCATATCAAGAATCATCTATAAACAACTATCACAAATTATATGATAACAATTGACATTATAATTGTTTACCATGGTTGGTGTTATGGTGTATTATGTGTGTATTGTGATTTATTTCTAGTTTAGACCTATGAATCATTTTGATATCAAATCAAATAGAATTGTCACTCCATTCTAGGTCTCTAAGTTGAAACACAATCAAACTTTGGCATAACATTAATCTCAAATTTATCATACTAACATTGTCACCTAAAGAATATTTATATCTATGTTAGGTTTTATATGTCAGGGCATATCCATGTTACTATTTGCGTGAACATTACTCCTTATTCACCGAAACCATGCATATTTGATTTGTTCAAACATGATATCTTGGGTTTTCATTTCCTATTTTTTTAAGTTATAAGCACAAGTCTTTAGAAAAGTCAAAATGAAAACATAAGTAAATATATCTCGTACAATGATTATTTTGTCAAGTCATATAAGAAATCGCTAACGTTTCATGCAATTTGGATCATCCAAAGCATCTCCTAAAAATCTGCAACTTCAGCATGGAACTACTATTGGGACACCTAATCAAGAGCACCAATCAAAATTTCTAAAATCCTAAAAAATCATTCACTGTCTCCCGCGCTAGTGCTACCGCAAGCGCTAGCGTCCATGTTCATTTTTCTATATTTTTTAAATTTCTAAAAATCCCTTAAAATATATAAATCTATATTTTCTACTTAGTTTTGCACTTCTGTGTTTCTTTATTTTTTGAAAAATCAAATACAAAACTACAAAAATCAAATTACAAAAAATATGTTTTGTTTTTTCGCTTGTGTTGTTTCCTTTATTTAAAGTTCATCTTTATGCAAAAATCAAATATAAAAATTACAAAAGCAAAAATTACAAAAATATGCTTTTATTTGTAAAAATCAACTACAAAAATATAAAACAAAACAAAAACAAGTATCAAAATTATTCTTCTGAACTTAACTTTTCTATGTATCTTGCGAAAGGGTGATTTGGGCTATCATCCCATCATATCACCTAGTACCGGGCGAAACTCTCACAATGTAGTCCTCGGGAAGTGCAAGATCAATTTTATAAGTTCAAACTTTAAATAAAGATTATTTTTCAAAAATATCAAAAAATACTGTATGGACTTTATTGTAAAATCAAGCATGATTTAATATATTATTTAGTACTTCTATAATGTTGCGATTTATCATCTCAAACTACTTTGAACATTGTTTTCATCATGCTTAGATATATCTATTAATATGTGCATCAATTATATGTTAAAGGTTGTGTAGGATCAAGCTTAGCATGCCTCTAAGTATGAGAAATGTTTTATGTTTGATAATGATAGATATTCACTCACTTTTTGGCATTGTCTACATAGGGTTTAATTTAAGAATGCTTGTGTATGTTTATGTATTAGTACAATGAATTAAAATTGCACAAGTATCTTACCTACACTCATTTATTTGCACTTTTAAAAATTAAGAAAAGTGGTTATCTTTCTTATAAATTATATTGGTTTGCAAAACAAGTGTATTCGGAGAACTTTGCACAAAACAAAAATCATGAAATAATTTAACAAAGTTAACTCCACCAAGCACTACTTGAACCTCATGATAAGTCTTAATAAGCGTTGTGAGGTTGAGCACCTTGGAAAGAATAATAAAGTATCTTGTGCAAACCATATCCTTCTTTCAAAACAAAAACCACTTACTCTTAAGTACACCGGATCACAATAAAAAAAACAAGAATAAAATTATGTGATCCCCCAAGCACTACTTTGCACCCTGATAAGTCTTAATGAGCATTGTGTGTGCAAAGCACCTTGGTAGTTGTACATTTTTTTTGTGCCTTGAAGTGAGTGGAAGTAAAATTATTTGTGTTTTATCGTGCTTTTACTTTACATATTACTTGTAATTTTGATTAAAACATGTGTTTACTCTACTCAAAAATAAACTTATGTGCACATCATTATCTTCCATAACACTTTTTCTCATGAGTATTGGATCCTAATGCTAATTCTATATCACTCTTTGCTTATGAAATCACTAGATAACCTAGCATGTTTTCTATAATATTTGGTATGATTTGAAATTGTGAATTGAAATAACATTGTAGTAATCTCTTTGTGATAGTATTATTTCATGCTTGGTTATGTTTGTCAACCATAAAAGTTTTTCATTGAAACATGATTTACATAAACATCTTCTTTTTGAAATTAAACTCATATATCTTTTTATGGATTATTCTTGATTACAATAAGATGTTTCATAAGTCTTCCGCATCATCACCATATAACTTTTACCTTGCACTTTCATGCTTATATCAAGTCTTCAATCTCAAATTTTTTTCTTAAAAACAAGTGGTAGACTTGCTTGGTAAGATTTATATTAGTTATTCTAACACGCATATCATTTTTATGCTAAAAACTCTGATTTATCTCTATATAAACTTTTATGCTAAACACTCCTCCAACAAGTGAAATATTGCTTATAAAACATCCTCTTAGTATTGAATTTCAAATCAAACTTTACTTTTGTGTTTCTAATTGCTAAAAGGATGTTGTTTCTTTCTTCCAAAAATGCTATAACTCTTATCTTTATAAAGTTTGAAACTCAAAACACATCTACTTTTTGAACTCTTATTATGATGTGTCTTTTTCAAAATCTTCCGCAATGCTCAAACTCTGATTCATTCATAATTTTCAATATAGCTATGGGAGTGTTCTCATAAAGACAAATAAAAATAAAAACACATAGGCTATAAATTATCATTAAGGTTTAAATGCTTAATGGTTCCAATAATTATTATCTATGACTTCATATATCACCATAGCGGGGGCGTAGGGTTGTAGACATTAGATAACCTTATCTCTAGTCATGTCTTGTCCTTAACCGGGGAGGGTTCCAGTGGGGCCTTGCGAGGCAATGGGGGGAAAGAGTGTTAGGTTAAGTGTGTGTCTAGTGTTTGCAAATGGGACTAACACCCCAACCTACGGCTTGTTTGCAGCTCCTCATGCCCATCCGTCACTTAGTGTGGGGCTAGGGTGTAGACGTATAGTCAGGGTAGATTGGTTACTTGGAATCACTATTTTTTTTTGCTTAAAACTCTTATATAAAGGGGAAATCATTACTTTTGCTCAAACTAAAAACTCTGATATATTTATACAAAAATTATTCTAACAAGTGGCTCTAAAACTCCTTATCATTTCCTTCTCACTCAGAAGCTCGATCATGCCTTTATTATCCAACTTTTCTGTGGTGCATCCCTACCCACTTTTGCTAATAACAAAGGGGGAGAACTAACATGATAAAATGCAAAAGGGGGAGAACTAACATGATAAATATAATCCGCTATCAAAATGCAAACCCAACATGATTGATTAAGTTGATAGCATACATATTAGGGGAGCATTCACATAGGGGGAGCATGTATTTAGGGGGAGCAATTCTAAATGCTAAAATCAATAATTATCCTAAAGTCATCACTCTCACACACACACAAGTATAGTCTCATCATGCTTATTTATAAATGCTTTGTTTTATCATTAATGGATTTGTTATTATCAAAAGGGGGAGGAGTTTGTTGGAACATGGTCTTCCGCATCTCCTAGGTTTGAGAATAACAAATCCTGTGTATTTGATCTTGTGTGTTCAAGTGTGCAGGTTAACATAGTCCATATGACTCAAGGAGTACTCATGATGACTGCCCCCAAAATTGAAGCCAAAATTCGAAAAGGCTCACTAGTGCCGGCGGTAGCGATAGCGCCCGACGCTAGCGTTGATCTGCGCGATTCCGACATCGTTTTTAGAAGGAGCTAGCGCCCGACGTTAGCTACTAGCGCTGGCGGTAGCATGGCGCACAAGAGGCATGGAGCAATATGTTGCCGCGGATTAAAGATCCTACCGTGCAAAATGTTTCCTAATCCGGGCTAGCGCCGGCGGTAGCGCTAGCGCCGGAGGTAGTGCTTGGGCTATAAAAGGAGCCCCTCTCCTCTTGTTTTCGTACACCAATTGGATACACCTCAGAGAGAGAGAGAGTACTAGAATTCCAGAGGCCTATCTTGGCCGAAATTTGAGGTCCCGGCGAAGCTCTGCCAACTTCTGAAGGAGGATTCCATCACGCCGAAGCCAAACGAAGTCCGCTTCGACAAATGCTGATTCTATAGTGGATCTTCGCCTCCATATTCAGAAGCTCATCTTAAGGGAAGTTGTTATTATTGTATTTCCCTTTTATCATTGTAAACGGTAGTGAAATCGCCTCGTGTTGGCGACTAGGTCTGGGGTAGACTTAGGGCTGAAATTCGCCTCGTGTTGGCGACTAGATCTAGGCTAGTTCTAAGGGGTGCTCGAGGCCACATCCGGGGAAGGATTGGATAGAGCGGCTTGAGGCCGAATCCGGGGAGGATTAGGCTAGGGCCACCGGTTCGCGGGGAAGCGAGTCGGGATAGAAAACAAGAAGAGCTTTTATTATTCGCCTCCAATCTCTAGCGTCATCGAGATCAAGTTTTGTAAATAAAATATAAAGTTTTTGAAAACCCTTATTCACCCCCCCTCCCCCCCTCTAAGGGCCCCGACCGGTCCAACAAAGTCTAGCGAGAGATCTTGGGGGGTGAGTGGAGCCAGAAAGGGTGACAGGAGGGGGAAGCCCCTTTTGCGAGCTGGTGCTTTCCGCACCCGTCCCAGGGGGGTTTGGAGAGTGGGATCGGGTTTACTACAATGGTAGGGATGACCCTGTCCAGCACCTGCAGAGTTTCGAAGACTCGGTCTTCATCAGGCAAGTGTCGGCTCTTCGCCGTCACCCTCAAGGAGAAGGCCAGGGACTGGTTCCATCAGCTCCCTGCAGGATCAATCTACGCGTTCGAGGATTTGCGTCGAAGTTTTTTGCTGAGGTTCTCGACCTCAAAAAAGAGGAAGAAGGACGCTGATTCCCTCTTCAAAGTGAAGTAGGAACCCAGGGAGTCGTTGGCTCAATATGCCGATCGGTTCCGGGAGGAAGTCAGCTCACTTAGGAGATGCCTGGGTTTACAGTCCAACTCGCTTTCACGGTCGGGCTGAAAGAGAGTTTCTTCAAGATGGCATTGAATAGGAAGGCCCCCGTCTCCTATGACGAGCTGATGGAGAGGGTGTCGGAGGAAGTCGCGAGTGAAGAAGCCAACCCAGAGCTCACCAAGAGGCTAGCAAAGCTCAGTGAACCGGAGGTGAGGCAGCAGGAGATCAGGAGAAGGGAAGAGCCCCGGGCCCCGGAGGGGGGATGGAGGCCGTAAGGCGGAGGAATGCAAGGGCAGGGAAGAGGTTACGACCCAGGAAGGGGTAACCATGTCGGAGGTCAATGGAGGCCCCCCCAGTTAGGGTGGGGGCAGGGTCCGATGCAGATTCCTCCCCCTCCCCAACAGGCCATGGAAATTGGACGGGGAAGAGGAAGGAGAGGAGAGGTGGAAACAGCAGCCGCTAGGAGGAGAAGGAATAGGGTAGTGGAGGCCGATGCAGGGGAGGTGACGTTGCCATATTGTATCTTCCATGATGAGGAAGGTCACTCAACGGACACCTGCCTGGAGTTCCTGGAAGTGAAGAGCGGCAGAGCGCCCGCGCCACCGCAGCTACAGCCGGTAAGGATTGTGGAGGTCGAACCTCGAGAGGAGGATGAGGAAAGGTGTAAGGATAGAGCCGATAGGGGGAGAAGAGGAGGGATCGGGGTGATCCATGGGGGGGTAGGGGTGGAGGTGACCCGCAAGGCTAGCCTCCATACCATCTACCGCCGGAGCGTGGCTTCAACCTCCACCGCTCCGCCCCCGACCAAAAAAATCATTTTCACCCAGAAGGACATGCCGGGCTATGAGGACCCGTTCTGCGACGCGCTGGTCATTCAGACGGCGATCGAGAACTTCACCGTCTCCCGAATCCTAGTGGACGATGGATGTTCGATCAACGTCATCTTCAAGAAGGCATTTGACGGGATGGAGGTGGAGCCCAGAAGGGTGTTGGCCTCGGATGGCCCTCTGTTTGGATTCTCGGGGGAGAGGAAAGAAGTGGAAGGGGGAGTAGGACTTCATGTGACCCTGGGTGGGCAGTCCAGGAACTGCCATTTTGTCATAGTGGATGCTCCAAGCAACTACAGCGCCATCTTCGGACGGCCACTCATCAGCGCGTTCCGCTGTGTACCCTCCACCTTTCATCAATTCCTTAAGTTCAACGACGGAGGGGTTCAGGTGCGGATCAGGGGTTATCCCAAGGTGGCAAGGCAGTGCTACGTAACGGCTGTCAACACCATCTCCTGGATGGGAGAAGCGGAGGAGTGGGATAAGATGATGGAGGAGGCGGCCGAAGCCGGAGGTAAGAAGGTAGCCGAGGAGAAGTTGGAGGGAGATGAAGTCCATGCCCAGGAAGGGGTAGCTGAGGGACCCCAGGTGGAAAGAGAGGACGAAGAAGAAAAGGCCCAGGAGAGAGGGGCGGAGGAGCTGATGGTGGTAGAGAAGGAGGTCGAGGAAGGAACCCAGGCTCTCGCTTGTGCCGAGGAGGAGAGGGCTTGGGGAGAGCAGTCTCGGCTGGAGGCTATGGATGAGGTCGTGCAGCTCGAGGTCACCACCCGGCTAGAGGTGGTAAAGAAGGTCCGGGTCAGCGGAGGACTCAACCTGGAAGATCAAGCGGAGATCCTGGCGTGCGTGCAGAAGAACATAGATGTCTTCGCTTGGAGCGCTGAGGAAATGCCCGGGATCGATGCAGATGTGGCTTGCCATCGCCTCAACCTCGACCCCGGCACCCTCCCTATCCGCCAGAAGAAAAGGGCCACCGCCAACAAGCTGGAAGGGCCCATCCGCGAGGAGGTGAGCAAGCTCCTACAGGCAGGCTTTGTAACGGAGATCCAGTACCCAGGCTGGGTCTCCAACGTCATTATGGTGAAGAAGGGAGGAGGTAAATGGAGGATGTGTATCGACTTTTCTTTACTTAATAAATCATGCCCTAAGGATTGTTACCCCCTGCCTAGGATCGACGCGCTGGTTGACTCAGCCGTCGGTTTTCCTGTGATGTCTTTCTTAGATGCTTTTTCAGGTTACCATTAAATCCACATGCACCCCCCAGACATCAAGGATGTCTCCTTCATCACGGGGGATGGATGCTACTGTTATAAGATGATGTCGTTCGGGCTCAAGAATGCAGGTGCCACATACCAAAGGATGATGGACAGAGTCTTCCGCGAGCAGAAGGGAAGAAACTTGGAGGTTTATGTTGACGACCTCATGGTAAAGAGCCGAGACCTTGGGTCTCACCTCCGAGACCTTGAGGAGACGTTCGGGACCCTGCGGCGCTACAAGATGAAACTCAATCCCTTGAAATGTGTCTTCGGGGCGAGCCGAGGAAAGTTCCTAGGCCACTTACTCACCCCCGCAGGAGTGGAGCCTAACCCGGACAAGGTTAAGGCGGTAATGGAGTTGGGGTCACCGAGGAATCCGAAGGAAGTTCAGAGCCTTACAGGGAAGCTGGCTGGGCTCAGCAGGTTCCTCTCCAAGGCAGGGGAATAGTGTGCGCCTTACTTCAAGGTGCTATGGGGCAACAAGAAGTTTGAATGGACCCGGGAGTGCGAGGAGGCCTTCCAGGCTCTGAAGGAACAGCTCACCCGAACCCCTCTACTCTAGGGGCCGAGACCAGGAGAAGACCTATCCCTGTACCTGGGGGTAGGGTCTGAAGCAGTAAGTTCCGTGTTGATCCGGGAGGAGAGGAAGAAACAGTTCCCCATCTACTATGTCAACCGAGTGCTGAAGAAGGCAGAGCTCCGGTACCAGATCCTGGAAAAGTTAGCCTTCGCATTGGTGGTGTCGGCCCGGAGGCTCCGACCTTACTTCCAAGCCCACTCAATCAAGGTAGTGACAGACCACCCGCTCCGTAAAATCATGGAGGGGGTGGAGCAGTTGAGAAGGTTGGCAAAGTGGTCCGTGGAGTTAAGTGAATTCAATATCACGTTCGTGCCCAGGACGTCCATCAGGGCTCAGGCGGAGGCAGAGGTCATGGCCGACTATGCGGCCGAGGTGGGGGAGCACGAGCCGCCTCCCCCAGAGGCATGGAAGATGTGGGTGGATGGAGCATTAGGAAAGTACTCCTATGGAGGGGGGATAGTCCTGGTAAGTCCTCAGGGGACTGGGATTGAGTAAGCCTTAAACATCCATTTCCCAATTACCAACAACCAGGCTGAGTACGAGGAAGTGATAGCGGGCCTTCGGCTGGCCCGGGAACTAGGGGTGCAGGACGTGGAGGTCTCCACGGACTCCATGGTGGTAGCATGCCAAATCAAGGGAGAGTTTGAAGCGAAGGACCCGACCCTCCTGCTGTACCTGGAGAAGGTTAAGGGGGTCATCGGGCACTTCCGCACCTTCTCCATCAAGCACGTGCCGAGGGAGGAGAGCACCCAGGTGGACCTCTTAGCCAAGTTCGGTCTCCGAGCGGGAGGGACAGCTTCGGAACTCTTCCGACCCTCCATCGAGGAAGGAGAATTGATGGAGGTGGATCAACGAGCCTCGTGGATGGACCCATTCATCACCTTCCTATCCTCCGGGATGTTCCCTGGAGAGGACGTGGACAAGAGGCACTTTAGGTACAAGTTCGCCTATTACTCCCTACATGCAGGAGTGTTATATAGGAAGACCCTCTTGGGACTCCTGGCCCATTGTGTTTCCAAGGAGGAGGTTCTGAGAGTCCTGGAATAAATCCACTCCGGGGAGTGCGGCAGCCACTCCGGGAGTCAGACCCTGGAAGGGAGGGTGTTGAGGCAAGGCTACTTCTGGCCCACTCTCAGCAATGATGCGGCAGAGTTCGCGAGGAAGTGTCTGAAGTGCCAGCTCTATGCTCCACTCCAACTCCTCCCATCTCAAAGGCTCCGGACCATCAAGGCTCCCTGGCCCTTCGCCATATGGGGGTTGGACCTGGTTGGTCCCTTCCCCCAAGCCAGCGGCCAGAGGAAGTTTCTGCTGGTCATGATCGACTACTTCTCCAAGTGGGTAGAAGTGAAAGCACTCGCTAAGGTAACCTCTCAGGTGGTAAAGAATTTTGTGTGGGGAGAGATAATTTGCAGGCACGGGCTACCTCTAGCTATAGTGACGGACAATGGGCCGTAGTTTGCTAGTGAAGAGTTTGTTGGCTTCTGCACTCAGCTCGGCATTGACCTCAGATTCGCGTCAGTACACCACCCGAGGAGCAATGGGAAGGTGGAGGCGGCGAACAAAAGAATCGTTAACCTATTAAAAAGAAAGTGGAGAACCTTCGGGGAAACTGGGTGGAACAGCTACCCTCTGTCCTCTGGGCAATGAGGACTACTCCGAATACCGCCACCGGGGAGACTCCGTTCAAGCTCTCTCACGGGTCCGAGGTCGTTCTCCCCATAGAGTTTGAGGTAAAGACCCCCCCGGGTGATCGCTGCGAGCGAGGGGGGTGAAGAGTGGCTAGAAGATAACAACGCAGAGCAGAGGCTATCTTTGGACCTGGTGGAAGAACTCCGGGACTTGGCCATCATCAGGCAGGAAGAGGTCAAACGGCGGATGGCTCAATATTTTGACAAACATATCCGGATAAAGCACTTTCAGAAAGGAGACCTAGTCCTGAAGAAGGTCGATGCGGCCGGCAGAGGGGCCACGGTGGGTAAGCTTAACCCCAACTGGGAGGGTCCATATATTGTAAGTGAGGCGCTCAAGTCGGGGGGGGTGTATCATCTCCAGGATGTGGAGGGGGTGCCTCTCGACCGAGCCCGGAGTGGGGATGACTTGAAATGATTTTACCCTTTAAAGCTTTATTCTGTTGTTTACTAAATGTCTTACTCCTTTTTGTGATGCTTATAATTACTGCCATGCCGGGGTGACGAAGGTTGGATGTGTTGGTGCTGGAATGCCCCAGATCGATTCTGCTCCCGGGCTCTCACCTAGACGGGGGGTTCAGGTTGATCTCTGGAGAGGCTGGCAAGGATGGATATGTTTGGTGCTGGAACGCCCCAGATCGATTCCGCTCCCGGGCTCTCACCTAGACGGGGGGTTCAGGTTGATCTCTGGAGAGGCTGGCAAGGTTGGATATGTTTGGTGCTGGAATGCCCAGATCAATTCCGCTCCCGGGCTCTCACCTAGACGGGGGGGTTCAGGTTGATCTCTGGAGAGGCTGGCAAGGTTGGATGTGTTGGTGCTGGAATGCCCAAGATCGATTCCGCTCCCGGGCTCTCACCTAGACGGGGGGTTCAGGTTGATCTCTGGAGAGGCTGGCTAGGTTGGATGTGTTTGGTGCTGGAATGCCCCAGATCGATTCCGCTCCCGGGCTCTCACCTAGACGGGGGTTCAGGTTGATCTCTGGAGAGGCTGGCAAGGTTGGATGAGTTGGTGCTGGAATGCCCCAGATCGATTCCGCTCCTGGGCTCTCACCTAGATGGGGGGTTCAGGTTGATCTCTGGAGAGGCTGGCAAAAGGAGGCACGGGTTGAAGGTAACAGGTTAAGGTGTTAAGGCCAGAGGGGGTTTGGTTCGCAAAATCGAAAGGGTTGAGGCTGGTAAGGCCTAAGGTAGCGGGTTGAGGTGCTAAAACCAGGAAGGTTTAGTTCGCGTGATGCCAAATGTCTGAGTTCGCCAAGGTCGGGTTCGCCGGGCAGTATCCGCGGGCGGCGACATTTCGGGTTCATGAAATCCATAAAAGGAGAATCTTGGCGAGGCGAGCCCAGACGCACGCATTCGCGAGCCCCCTGAAACATTGCCGCGTAACTACTAGTCATGAGAGGAGTTCAGAAGAAAGATCAAATGCCAGAGAAAAATAAATGTGAGCATGCTAATAAATACTGGCAAAAAATCATAATTATCATCCCCCAAGATTCTTCTATGTTCGGCGGCGATCTCGCCAGCTCAAAAAGAATAATATACATTTGAAGGGAAGAGAGAGAAGGGAGGCTAAGGGGGTTCATTCTGGGGGGGCCCTCGCCATTCTTGCGAGCCCCCAACCATGGCGCCAAGTCAAAGAGATCCGGGCAGACGTCTTCGGCTGTAAACTCCATCGCGTCTTCGGCTAGTAGACTCGCGTTCTTAAGGGTCGTGAAGACGAGGTTAGCGACCTCCTGTGCATCTCGCCGCCTCTGTTCCTCACTTTCGGCAACCCTATGTTGAGACCCGGCTCGCCCAGGAGAGGGGGGTAGCACGCTGCGAATCAGCTCGTCCACCCGAGCCTTCAGCATGGTATTCTCCAACTCCAGCTCGCCGTTGCGAGATAGAAGTTTGGTTGCTACGTCGGCATCCTGTGTTAACACCGAATGAGTTAGACAAAGATCGGGGGTCGCGAACAGCAAAGAAAGGAGGCCTAGGGCCGCTTACCATCTTGCCCTACATCCCGGCGAGAAGGCTTTCCGACGCCTCCTCTCTCTCCTTAAGACCTTTGATCTCATCGCGAGCTTTCTTAAGCTCCTCCCTCTATGCACGGATCTCCCTGTCCATCTGCAGGTAACGGCGCCCCGCCATGTGTGCGAGCTCCGTCGAGCGGAACTGGGCTCGCATTTCTTCGTAGACCAGTTGCCTTGGCCCCATCTCTTTATAGGAGGCGGCGTCCTCGCGGCCGATCAAGCCGAAGGCGATAGAGAACGCCTCCTCCCTGGCCTTACCAAGCTCCACCCAGGAGGGGTGAAGGGTGGAGCAGGAAATCCTGTTGGCATCAGAATCCCAAGCGAGCAGGGGGTCGCTGAGGGAATCAGAAACCTTCTCACCTAGGCCGAAGTTCTTGTGACCCTTGGGTTGGGGGGTTGCGGAAGAGCTCCCAGCGCGCTGGCTCACCAAGGGGTCCGGCTGTTTCGCAGGGGAAGAGGGCGAGCCGTCGGTCTCGCTCAGATCAACGACCGCGCTCTTGTCTTTAACAACGAGGGTTTTCCCCTATGACTTCTTGGAAGAGGATTGCGAACCGAGCTGACTCGCCGACGGAGGTTGCTTCTTGCCGGACCTAGTGGTAGGAAGATCGCGGCAAGCCTCTGCCACCGCGGTCGCGAGCGTGTCCGCCGTAAGTGAGGTGCCTTGCGCGTGCGGAAGATTAACGGGGACCTCACGTTCGCCTGTAGAATAAGTGCGTTACACAGCGAAGAAAAGAAAAGGAGGGGGGAGGGCGAAAGCGAGTCATACCTTCCCCTTGAGGAACCGCGAGTAGCGAGTCGACATTGCCCCTCAGATGGGCGACCTCGAAGTTTTTCCCAGAAAGGTAGTGGAGGAGTTTGGCGTCAGCGCCGCTCAGCGAGCTCGCAGGGCGGTAGGTGGCGTCATCCCGTTGAATAGGAGTGAAGTGAAGGTTGCCGAAAGGTCCCTTCACCAAGATGAACTTTTGAGTCCAGTAGTGACTCTTGTTCACCATCTCGCAGACGGTGACATGCTGACTCGTGAAATAAGTGGTCCCGTCCTGGAAGGCGCGAAAAGAGAACACTTTGCGGAAGACGAGGAGGCTGAACTCGATCCTCTCCTCCCGCAGATAACTAGCGAACGCGACTACATCCACGATCGCATTCAGGGTCAGCTGGCACGGCAGCACCCCATAGTACTGTAACACCTACAAGGGATAGAGGATGAAAAAGTTGCGATAGAGAACAGGGAGCGGCGAGAGGGCTAAGCAAAATACCTGACGAATTTCAGGCCATAAAAGGAGTCGCAACCCATTCGCGAAGTGAGCAATGGGGATCGCGAGCTCGCCGTCCTCGGTCTCGTTCAGCGTAGCTCTCTCGCTTGGACAGCGAGCCGAATAGCCCTTCGGGAGATAGCGATCCACGGCATATTTTTATTCCTCTGTCGTGAGGTTCGCACAGTAGATTTCATGAGCTTGAAACACTGAGGCGCATTTGACCGCCCCTCGCTCTCGCCATCTGCTCCCATTGAAGGATTTGTTCGCAGCGATCCAGGAAGAAGCGACCTGCAAATAGTGAACGCGAGTGCAAGCTTGCGAGAACTGAAATGAGCGTAGAGGCGAGAGGATTTGGGAAATAAATGCGGCGGATGGAAATGTGAATCCGAACTATTTATAGGAAAATAGGATGGGCACGGGAATCGAAGCGTCGGGAGTGCGGATAGTGAAAATAAAGCAGATTTTTACTCGAATAAGACTACAGCCTTGCGAGCCCGGGCTCGCCACTGCACGGTAACTGAGGCCCGCCTGAGGCCGGCCCGTGAGGGAAGGGGGCTTGGGTGCAACGTTGCCCAAAAGTTCGCGAGCGCTCCACGAAGGCAACCATATCAAACACGGCGAACAAGCGGAATAAGCCACAGGCGCAGCACATAAAGGGCAAGGTAAAAAAAAATGATAAAAGGCGAGTCACGATGGACTAGCAAATATTATCACACCACAGGTATCGTTCAACAGAAACATCATAGGAGGAATGAAAACAAGGGGATAGTAGAAATAAACCCACGACAGGCTCAGGGGTAAGGAAGCCATTTCCAGCGACCTCGGCCTCGCTTCCCCGCGCGCGGCGGCACTCTCGGATAGTGGTATTCGCGAAGTACTTTGAGCTCGCACAGGATCAGGTGTGATTGGTCCTCGCCCCGCGAGATGTGCACGTCGGGCGAGGTAACGTCTGCGCGAGTCACCGGCCCCGCCTCGGCAAGCAAACGCGCATTCGCATCCTCCATCGCAGCGAATCTCTCGTTGAAGGAAGCTCGGTCCGCGTCATACCGCTCCTCTAGCTCGCGCAGCATCATACGATGCTTCTGAAGCACCTCTGACACCCGTCTCTTCATCCGCGTGGGGTCGCCCAGGTCGCCCAAGAAGTCTTCGATCGGGCTCGGCGAGGGAGGCGGTGACATCTCCACCCTCCAGTGCTCTGACTCAGGCGTGGCTTCTGAAATTTCTGCGAAGAAAGAGTTAGCAGGATCAGGGGACGAGCGAGAAAGTGAGCCCGCACAGATGCACTAACCTTGGGAGAAGGGGGACTCACGACGTTGTTTGCGAGAGCACTCCGGTCGACCCTGGAAGTTTTCGTGGAACCCTCGGACGTGGGGTTTCACCAGACCAGGAGGATACACCACCCTCTCCGCGACCTGGGCGCCGTCGAGAAGCGAGCCGCCTGGGCTTCGCCTGCCCACAATACCGAAGCCCGGGGTCTCCATGTTAGCCTTAGGCGGAATCGGCGAGCGCGCCGGTGTGGAGCCCCTCTTCTCAGGGCTTGGCGGTGGGGTATCTACATAGGCCATAAGCACATGGATATCGCAAAGAAACATGAGCGGGGATAAAGGAAGGTACTTATGACTTACGAGGTTGCGAGAGAGGCGCCTGTTGGATTGAGGTCCCAACCCCAGCAGTTAGCAATCCCAACCTCGCTGGGGACGGGGGGCGAAAAGAGGTCAGCGTAAGGCCCGCCATGTGTTCCTCAGGGGGAGTATTCTGCGAGGGGAGAAGGAATAAGTAGGAAGTCGATATAAAAAATTTTAGACGAAGAATACCTGTTGCGCGAGCCCAGTATTCGGCGGTGGGGGCCAGGCAGGAGGTGACGACACGTCCTCCCCCTGCGACCTCCAAACCGTCTTGTCTTTCTTAGTCTGGGGGGAAGGGGATGTGGCGGGGTTGAACATCCAGGCGTTACGCTCGACAGCCTGGGCCTTCGCCATCTCCCTGGAAGCCTTCAGTCGATCCCGCGCGCTCGGCTTGGAAGACATTCTGGAGAAAGATTGTTTTCAGCGAGGAAGAGGGAGAAGGAAAGGCTTGATCACTAGCCACGGTGGACGGTATTTATAGTTTTGGGCATGGGACCCACCAAAAGATTCCCGCCACGTCAGCCTAATCGGCGAACACCAGGGGTTGGATGTTTCTTTGCGAGCTTAAGATAACCTCGCGAAGTGCGGGGATTGTGTACAACCCCGATGTTCGCCAGGAAGAGTCAGATGGTTCACACACCGGTGAGGCGAGCCAAGATGGACGAACACCCCGGTGAGGCGAGCCAGGCGAATGAGGCAAGACAGGCGAGCCCGCCTAGAGTAAGTACGGATAGCCATTCTAGGGCTCGCCGAGGCAAGACAGGTGAACCCGCCTAGAGTAAGTGTGGATAGCCATTCTGGGGCTCGCCGAGGCAAGACAGGCGAGCCCGCTTAGAGTAAGTGCGGATAGCCATTCTGGGGCTCGCCGAGGCAAGACAGGCGAGCCCGCCTAGAGTAAGTGCAGATAACCATTGTGGGGCTCGCCGAGGCAAGACAGGCGAGCCCGCCTAGAGTAAGTGCGGATAGCAATTCTGGGGCTCGCCGAGGCAAGACAGGCGAGCCCGCCTAGAGCAAGTGCGGATAGCAATTCTGAGGCTCGCCGAGGTAGTGCGGGCGAGCGAGCCAGGTAATATGCAAATAGCAATTCTGGGGCTCGCCGAGGCAAGACGGGCGAGCCCGCCTAGAGTAAGTGCGGATAGCCATTTTGGGGCTCGCCGAGGCAAGATAGGCGAGCCCGCCTAGAGTAAGTGCGGATAGCCATTCTGGGGTTCGCCGAGGCAAGACAGTCGAGCCCGCCTAGAATAAGTGCGGATAGCAATTATGGGGCTCGCCGAGGCAAGACAGGCGAGCCCGCCTAGAGTAAGTGCGGATAGCAATTCTGGGGCTCACCGAGGCAAGACAGGCGAGCCCGCCTAGAGTAAGTGCGGATAGCAATTCTGAGGCTCGCCGAGGTAGTGCGGGCGAGCGAGCCAGGTAATATGCCAATAGCAATTCTGGGGCTCGCCAACCCAGAGGCTCGCGAGCTCCACTCGCAAGGGAGGTCGCGAAGCGGGCTGGCTCGCCCAGTAAAAGTCCAGGAAGGGATTTTTTTCTAGGAGGCCCCCGGTGGTCTGCGGTTAGCCTCTCCAAACAGCGGAGTTTGGCTGTTAGCAGACCGATCCAGTGTGCGGATAGTAAGAATGGACAGCGGGATTTGGCTATTGACAGACCACAAAACCAAAATCTATAAATATACCTTAAAGGGCACCTTGGAGGAGGACCGGTTCATAATCTTTGAGCCTTCTTCTCTCCTTAGGTCACTTTGGTTTGGGCTCTCCAGCTCTCCAAGGTGCCCGAGTCTTAGCTTTGGCTTGGGAGGGGAAGCGCTCAACGATCTTCCGGGTTAGTGGAGGGATCTCCTCGCTAAGACCAGGGTCTTGGTTCTTTGTCCGATTTATCTGCCTACCTCTTCTGAGGGACCAATAAGTGCTAGCTGCCCCTCAATTCGTTGAGGGCCCCGAGCTCCACAAGAGACCGAGAAATCAGTTTCAACAAATTCGGCTTTCTCATGATAAGTCTTAATGAGCATTGTGTGGGTGAAGCACCTTGGTAGTTGCACTCCTTTTATGTGCTTTGAAATTTTATTCTAAAATTGATGTGTGAAAGTAATTATAAGATTACATTCTTAATATTGTTGTTACTATTTCATTACATATGTCATGTGTTTTGATTATTTCACTTGTATACTTTTATCAAAATACCTTATGCACACATCATTGATTTTCATAAAGCTTCTACTCATGAGAATTGGATCCTAATGCAAAATTACATAATTCTCTAAAAACTTTAGTAAAAGAACTAGATTGCACTGCATGATTTCTACAATGTTTTCTTTACTTGAAATACGAATTGGTTACATTGTAGTTATTATCTTTTTGAATATGTTGATTCATGCTTGCCTATTTGTTATGAAAATTTTCAAAGCTCCAATGCTCAAATGTGATGAGTCTAAATATACTGTTGAAATGGCCAAACTATTACAAAAATATAAATCTTAATAACTTTGTTTATTAAGATTTTTGAGGATGTTAAGACCACATGTTCCCTCTGAATTATGTTATAACATTTTTAGGGAACTTTCGTATAAGAGTAATTTACATGCTCAATTTATCTTGGATACTAATGAAAGTTTGGTAGTGCTCATATAATCATGATATAAACCTCTGTTAATTTTAGTGTAATTTTTGAATTAATCTAATTAGTACTTCATTCACAAGTCAACTATTTTGCCTTAAGATTATGATAAATAAATGAGGGATAAATATTCTCTGGAAAAATTATGAAACTTGGGGATAGGACATTTTAGGGCATTAGAAAGCTCTGTGAATTTTTGTATAATTATTGGAATTGTTTACCAATAGGTTACTCAACAATGTCCCCTATTTTGGATTTACTTGAAATATTTATTTTTGTGACTTGATGGTTTTTATAAATTATGAAACTCTGTCAGTAAACTTTTATGATCATTATAGAGGTCTGGTAATTTTGCCATAATTTTTGGACAAGTATTTTTGGTGGTTCCTTCTTTAATTTCTAATTTTGGATAATTATTCAATATTATAATTAGAGGCCAACACCTTACTATAAAATTGTGATATTCTGTATTTACTGTTATTTTGACATCATAGATTTTCCATAATTTTATGGGAGCCATAACATAAGAAGATCTTACACTTGATGTTCAATTTCATACTTGGCCAATGATGGGAAAATTATAATAAATGCCAAATAATTAAGGAAAAATATGATCCTCTGGATTTAGTCTTATAATATCATGATAGACTCCCAGTAATAATCTTGAGTCATTTGGATGAATATTTGGAGTACCTCCTCGCATGCAACTCATATAACTCATTTGGTCTACGTATAATAAAACTGTAAGATTTAAGTAACATGTAGATCATTAGGTGGGAATGGAAGGTAGTTGGTGTACCTAACCTAGCTTAAGAGATTGAAGGTCACCAAAAAGGAGTTTAGGTGATGAGAGTGTGCTTGGTGAGTTAAGGGTAAAGTTGTGCTCGGGATTGATGAAAGATCATCTTTCCCGTGGGGAGTCAAAAAACACTTAGGAGGATAATTCAAGTGAAGTGTTAAGAGGGGTAATCTATTGAGTAAATACTAATAACACTAAGTGTCTTGAGAAGGGGAGATTTGGGCTATCACCCCATCATAGCTTCTAGTATCGCTGCGAGCCCCTCACAGGGTTGACCTCGGGAAGTCCAAGATTAACCATAAACTGTAGGAGAAGATATTTTTACAAGATTAACATAATAATGCACACACCCACACCCCATGGTTATGGGAGGTTAGTTAGTTTGGTTTTACGAGCGGTAGGCTCGGTGGTTGTAGCAGCAGACTAATTAGTCTGGTGAGCTTGTGACTCAGTAATGCTTGTTGGTACGGACGGGTTGGTCCGGCGAGCCAGTGGCTCAGAAGGTTGTGGTGACGGGCAGGTTAGCCCGGGGAGCTTATGGCTCGGTGATAGATGTTAAACATATTGTATGTGCATAAAAGGTGGTGAGTCATTGGTATTGACGGTCGTCGCACCGACGTCGATACTTTGGCACGGTAAGTGTGGTTAACACTTTACCAAGAAAAGTCTGGTGGACTAGTCAGTAAGAGTACGCAGGAGCTCCGTTGTTGTGTTCTTAGTGTTGATGCATATGATAGGACTAGGTTAGGTAGTGCAGATACCAACCTAGAGGTGGGTGAGGCCCAACCCACTGCTTCCGTTTGCCACTACGGGAGTATCCTAGGAGTTTTGCAAGCTCCAAAAAGGGGTACTAAGGTCTGTGCGCATATAGTCGAAGTTTGTGAGTTGCACTTGTATGAACATAGAATTAAACTGCATAACCTTGCATGACATAACATAAACATTGCATTTCAACCCTGACCCCAATCGTATAAATCGGTTATGAGACTTTTTATACGATAGGGCCTGCTTAACGACCCCTTGGTCTATAGGTTTGTATGGGCATTCCTATAAATTAAGGTTACACTTCTTTAATACTGTCTCCTTACTACTATTATGCTTAGTACCGCTTTACGTTTTACTACTGCTTACTTGTTACTGTTTTACCTCCTACTGGTTTACTCATTGCACTATATATTGAATTGCGTTAGACACTTCCGTAGTTAGATTTACAGTCACCTGCTTTTGATTATACCCCTTGATGTTCTACGCTTCATTCTTCCCACGCGGTGCCTAGGAGTCACCTGGGGAGGGTGGGGGATTGGCTTAGTCTTTTGACTAACGGTCGGTGGACCTTATCATTTTAGGGGACCGAGGAGACGTTGCAGCACCAGAGGCTGGTGCAGATGGAGGCAGGGCAGTCTAGCACGGGAGAACTGATGACATGATCTGTGAGTGTTCTACTAGTTTTAGTAGATTACACTTCCACAAGTGACCTTTTTAGTGAGGCTATGATGTACTGGGCATGAGCCCTTTTATTACTATCTTTTATTCAGTTACTGTATGTGGACACTTATATTCTATGATTCCTATATGGAAAGTGATTTGTGGACTTGTCATCAGTTGTACCTCTCTTTTCTGTATTCGATATGGCTGTCAGAATGGACATTTTGTAGTGGCGACCTTCCCGAGTGAGAGTGCCACCGCAAAGAGACGATTTTGGGCATAAGACCCGGGTTTTCAAAAAGAAAAAATGGCATCTTACAGCAACACCCTTTTGTTGTTGTTGTTGGTGGTGGTGGTGGTGGGGGGGGGGGGGGGGGTGAGGCTCCCATTGGAGAAAACTCCAAAATTAGGAATTGGGG
This sequence comes from Dactylorhiza incarnata, assembly GCA_033032865.1. NCBI lineage: Eukaryota > Viridiplantae > Streptophyta > Magnoliopsida > Asparagales > Orchidaceae > Dactylorhiza > Dactylorhiza incarnata. Next base: position 15,313,683 of record JAWHQI010000015.1, read on the forward strand.
GGGGGGGGGGGTGACCAAAGTCAACCCTATGGTGGGTCCATCCTGGCGGTCAATGTCCGAGTGGGTTCAACTCGTCAGGTGAATGGTTAATGCTAGAGTATTAAATCAACTTGGGCGCGTGCACGCTTTTTAGTGTGTCATACAACTTGATTTGACCGTGGGTTGACTTACCGATGTCGTAATTGGTTACAATGAACTTTGTTGGTCTTGTTTTGAATTTAGGAGTCCACTGAGACTGACTGAGAATGATTCCGAGTTTATACGCTTTATATTTCAAAACTGTGTCGTGGCGGCCTACAAAACCTAAAACAGACATATTTCTCATACAACCTAACAGAGTGTGTTATTTAACTACAATATTTATCACAGATTATCACAGCAGTAATAAAGAAATAAAGCATAAGCAATCAGAAGACACAAGAAATAAAGTGGTTCCCCTCTCAATAGGGTACATCCACTCTTCTATCACACTGGTAGGAATCCACTACAGGTTTTTGCATTTTTGGTGCTTGTTTTTCAGGTATTGATTGCAAGTCCTTTCGATAATCCCATCGTAAAGGCCTTATACTCCGAGTGGCTTGGACAACCGGGTTCGGAGAAAGCTCGAACATATTTCCACACACAATACCTGTAGTGGATTCCACAATGGTGTACTTGCGACGCACTACGATACTTAACATGATTGTTTTCTCCAAACGACCTCAGATTGGAATGGAACGAGTTTCATTGCGCTTGTATTGATTACACGAATCTAACTGAACTGATAGAAGTCAATTCGGAGTACGTATGGTCACCATTCCATAACAGTGTATTTGTGATGCTCTACGATACTGAAAATGGTCGTTTTCTCCAAACGACCTCAGATTGAAATGGAACGAGTTCCATTGCATTTGTATTGATTACATGAATCTACGCATGGTCACTATTCCACAACAGTGTACTTGTGATGCGTTACGTTACTCAAAATGGCCATTTTCTCCAAACGACCTTGGATTGGAATGAAACGAGTTCCATTGTGCTTGTTTTGATTACACGAATCTAACAGGACCGACAGAAGTCCATTCGGAGTTCCCTAGCCCAATATCCCATAATCGGGTCACTTTCTTTCTTTTGGGTTGCTTTTTGGGGTCCACTAGGGTCTAGTGGCCCAATAAAAGTCGAGATGTTACAATACAATTAAAAGAAAATGATTTTCGTCCTCGAAAATTGCTCAAGGTAGGGGGTGTGTGACATACCTGAGAGAAGAGTGTCGTGTATCTTTCTCGAATGAGAGCTTCCAGTTCCCATGTATACTCATCGCGTTGCAGTCTTACCATAAGATCTTGACCATCGTGATGGTTTTGTATCGTAGGCTCTTGACCTTGGAGTCCACTATCCTTACTGGTTCGAGTTGAATGGATCGGTCGGACTGTATCGATATCGGTGGTGTGGAAAGATGTTGATCTGGTTGTCGGAGAACACGTCGTAATGATGAAACATGAAAGACGTCGTGAAGGTTTCCCAATTCAGCGGGCAAAGCTAATCGGTATGCGACGAGGGTAATTCATTCTATGACCTGATATGGTCCCAGGTAGAAAGGATCCAGCTTTTTCTGTTTCTTTATCTGGGAGATCCCGTGCATCAGTTTGATCTTTAGGAATACCATATCTCCCACACTAAACTCCACCGGTCGATGGCGTGCATCATAATATTTTGCTTGGCGGCCCTGCGCTTCCAGCATTCGATCTCGGATTAACCTTATTGCAACCGTGGTGTCATCTATATATGTGACTCCCAAAGCTTCTGGATCCTCATTTTGTGCCCGTGACAATGGAGCTCGGCAATGTCTTCCATATAGAGCCTCGTATGGTGCCATCTTAATACTTTCCTGGAAGCAGTTGTTATAGGAAAATTTTACCAAGGGTAGCACCTGTTACAAAGGTTCGCTGTGTTCTTCTATGCATAGTCGAAGGAGGTCCGCCATCATCCGATTTGACCTTTCCATTTGTCCGTCCGTTTGAGGATGGAAAGCGATGCTAAAAGCTAATTTGGTCCCCAGATAAGCTTCCACCCTCCTCCATTCCTTCAAAGTGAAATGTCTGTCACGGTCAGATACGATTAACTTGGGGAATCCATGGGATCAGACTACCTGTTCTATGAAATGCCTGGCTAGAACATCAACACCGTCACTTTTTCAATTTAGAATGAAGCGAGCCACCTTTGTAGGGCAATCCAGCATGACCCATATGGAGTCATTCCCTGCACGAGATTGGGGCAAGCCGTGGACAAAATCCATAGAGATGTCCTCAAACTTCCATTCTGGTATAGGCAGTGGCTGCAGTAAACATTGTGGGATGCGACATTCTGCTTTGACTATCTGACAGGTCTGGCAATGTGCTACAAAATCACTGACGTCCCTTTTCAAACCTGGCCAATGTAGCGTCCCCCGTAATAATGTATACATCTTTACTACCCCTGGGCGGATAGAATGTCTCGACCGGTATGCTTTGCGTAGTATCTCCTCTCGGATCCCCTCGATGGAGGGGATGAACACACAATGCTTGTACTATAGAATACCATCATACATGTTATAGTCATCTTGAGTGCTGTCTTGCATGGTTTGGATGATCAGAGTCGCTTCTAGAACGACCTTCTGAGCCTCTCGTATTCTGTCCCAGATGTTACACCGTATTTCCATCCAATATAGCTGGGCTTAGTAGTCCATAGGATCACTGCGCGTGATAAGGGTGATGCTTAAGTTTGCATAGGATGGGATTATATCCCCCGATATCAGCTCTAGCCAGCACCCGACTACTAGGGGTTGGCAACTTAAGGCATCTGCAACTTTGTTGGATTTGCCGGGGTGATATTGGAGGGAAAGTCATAATCGCACAGAAATTCTAGCCACCGGCGTTGTGTAAGGTTCATCTCCTTCTGGGTGAAAATGTATCTGAGGCTTTTGTGGTCGGAGAAGATCGCACATCTGACTCCGTACAGGTAATGCCTCCAGATTTTTAGCGCAAAGACCACGACACCCAACTCTAAGTCATGTGTTGTGTAGTTAAGCTCGTGCGGCTTTAACTGTCATGATGCGTAGGCGACTACCCTGCCATGTTGCATTAGTACAGCTCCTAACCCTTTCATCGATGCATCTGTGTAGATCAGAAAGCCCTCGGTGCCTGAGGGGAGTGTGAGAATTGTAGCAGAGGTTAAGCAGTTCTTTATTTCGACGAACGTTGCTTCACACTCATGTGTCCATCAGAACACAATATCCTTTTTGATGAGAGTAGTGATGGGTATGACGATTCTTGAGAACCCCTCCATGAACTTATGGTAGTATCCGGCGAGACCCAGGAAGCTTCTTCTATCTGCCGCTGACTTAAGTTGAAGCCAATTCCGTATTACTTGTACTTTGGCCAGATCCACTGCCACCCCGTTCATATTGATGGTGTGTCCTAAGAACCTGACTTCTCCATCCATAACTCGCACTTGTTGAATTTTGCGAAGAGTGAATGTTCTCTTAGTTTGAGGAGTACGATTTAAAGATGCCTGGAATGGACCGCGTTGCTCCTTGAGTAGATGAGAATATCATTTATGAAGATGATTACAAAATGGTCCAGAAATGGTCTCAAACACTTTATCCATAATGTCATGAAAGTGGACGGGGCGTTGGTCAGCCCAAACGGCATCACCATAAACTCGTAAAGTTCGTAGCAGGAGCTAAATGCTGTCTTAGGGATGTTCTTCTCCCATACCCAAAGTTGGTAGTACCCAGACCTTAGATCCATTTTGTAAAAAATAGGCGCGCCTTACAACTGATCGAATAATTCATCTATCCTTGGTAGAGGATATGTGTTTCATATGTTATGCATATTTATTTCTCTATAATCGATGCATAGGCGCATCGACCCATCCTTCTTCTTGACTAACAATACGGGGGCTCCCCATTGTGAGGTACTTGGATGAACGAAACCTGCATCGATTAGTTCTTGCAGTTGTATCTTGAGCTCAGCTAGCTCCTTTGGGGCCATTCGGTAGGGTTCCCGGGACACCGGTCGATCTCCATGTGCAAGCTCAATTTGGAAGTCTACTTCTCGTTGCGGGGGTAATCCTGTAAGAGATTCTGGAAAAACATCTAGAAAGTCCCAAACTATGGGCACCTTGTGTTGGTTATTCCAAGGTGATCTCAAAGCAATCAAGTAATTAGTATTACTGCCAATGCATTATGAGCCTATAGGGTCGCACATAAGAGTAATTGGAGAAGTTGGATGAAGGATTGTGTTGGCCTTACTCATATTGTATATGAGTGGAGGACCAATCCTGTAACTGATTGGAGTTGCGTTGAATTGTACTCGATGCTGCATCGAGATTGTCTCGACGTGGAGTACTCAACGTTGCGTCGAGATTGTCTCTATGCAAGTCTTGTACTCAACGCTGCGGCGATATTGTCTCGATGTGATGTACTCAACGTTGCGTCAAGATTGTCTCGACGCAAGTCTTGGTCTCAATGTTGTGTCGAATTGTCTTGACAAACAGGTTATATTCAACGTCGCATTGAGATTGTCTCGACGCAGTGTACTCGACGTTGCGTTGAGATTGTCTCGACGCAATTCCTATACTCGACGTTGCGTCGAATTGTTTCGACGATACGTATTTACGTATTTAACTCCAATTAAGTCTCTGGTCTGCGGATAATGTGTTTTATGCCTTGAGTATAAAATAGGAAGCGATTAGGTTTCCTGTAGAGATAATCTTTTCATTAAACTATCAGAGCTGAAGTGGAAGAGTTCCGCATAGGTCTCGACATTCTGCGAGATCGCTGCCGTCGCCTTTCCCTATCGTCGGATCTAGCAGTTCGTGGGAGACACAGAGGGCATTCTTCCTCCATCCCAGATCTTGTTGTACAAGAGTCGTCGGGTTCTTCTTCACTGTGTGCACTCCTACAGAGGTACTGATCCATTTCAGTACTTGCAACTCAGAGTTCATTTTTGGAATCAGACCTTGGAGCATCTTGGTTGAGTGCTGACTCAATCCATTGCAAGTATATTGTAATGCGTTGCTTTATTTATTTATTGATTCATGAAATCGCAAGATCCGAGACTCTTTTAGGTTGTTCTTATTTTATTTTCGCCGCGCATATATGATATGTTGTTCATTTATGAATGAAGTAAAAAACCCAACAGTGGTATCAGAGCTAGGTTTGCGATCAAATATGTGTAAATCGAAAGATTTCAAATGAAAGTGATTGAGTTGCGAGTTTCATATTTCAGAAATCATTTCTTCTTTGCCGTAACCGTCCCTCAGAATGGTTTGTGAAACCAAATGTCTTAGAATTTAAATCTGACTTTGAGAGATGAGCTTGTCTACTGCATAAGTGGAGTTGTTTTTGTCTGTGTCCAATGCATATAAATATGGAAGTTTAGAAGTGTTCTAAATGGTCAGATTTAACCCTCTTTATCAAAGTTTTCATAATTTTTATTTGTGGACATCTGGGATATATTTGGTTTGTGAATGCTGTAATTCCGTGAATGTGCACATTGATTAATTGTTAATCGATTATCATAAAATCCCTTATTAAATATTTAGTATACGGATGCCTTCCGATGGATGACAATCTTCCTACCTCAATCGATGTAGTGTGAGCTTTCCAAAACAAGGTGCATCAATCTATCTTTGTAAGGGTACGAGCGGATAATCGTGATATCCCACTGTCGACATCGGGTCCAACATAACTAGGTGACCTCAAATGTTGAGTGCCTAGAGGCATAGGGTTGGCATGCACCATATGATGGATGCGAATAAAGAGTTATTCACCAACCATACAAGAGTTGCATAATGATGCAATTGGCAAGTGTCGTCTACCTAAATAACCGTATTATGAGAGGAACGTCAAAGTGGACTCATTGTCTTGGTGAAATACGGATCTTGTCCACTAAGAGAGTAGCTCACTTAACCTCTCTGAAGTGATATTAAGGGTTATCAATTTGAATAAAATAAATGGAAGTATTTAATAAAAGTCCTTATTAAATAAAAATATTTTTTGAAATATAATATTGAAAAATAGTTTTGCATAATTTTGTAGAACTTCCATGGCAAGTGGATCTCAGTCCACCTTGTCCCTGAGAGCTATCCTTGAGAAGGACAAGCTCAATGGGACTAACTTCCTTGACTGGTATAGAAACCTGAGAATTGTTCTCAAGCAAAAGTGTAAGCTCTATATCTTGGAAGATGATCCCGACCAGTACCGACCGGGAATACATCCCGTGCCGACAAATATGCTTATAAGAAGTATCAAGATGAATCCCTAGATGTCGAATGACTCATGCTCTCTATCATGAACTCTAATCTTCAGAAGCAACATGAGACCATGTGTGGCTTTGAAATTATCGAGCACCTAAAGAAAATGTTCTAAGGGCAAGCTTGGTAAGAGAGGTTCGACATCACTAAGGCTTAATTTCAGTGTAAAATAGGAGCAAGGGACCCAGTGGGAACTCATGTACTCAAGATGATTGGGTACATTGAGAACCATCAGAGACTGGGGTTTCCTTTAAGCCAAGAGTTCGCTACTGATCTTATCTTGCAATCGTTGCTGGACAGTTACGAGCAGTTTGTCTTGAACTACAATATGAATGAAATAGATAAGACACTGCACGAGCTCCTAGGCAGGTTAAGAACTGCCGAGAACAGCATGAAGTAGACCAAGCCTGCCATCCCCATATTGATGGTGCATAAAGGCAAGGGCAAGGCCAAGGGATTCAGGAAGACTAAGGTGGGACCTAAGTCTTCCTTGATCCCAAATTTTCTACGCTGAAAAAAAAGGGATTAGCTAATGAAGGGAATTGCCATCACTGCGGTAAGGCAGGGCATTGGAGGAGGAATTGTCCCCTCAACATAGAGGATCTGAAGAAGAAGGGAAGTGTGACTTCCACTTTAGGTATTTTTGTTATATAAATTAACATGTCTGCTCCATCATCTTGGGTATTGTAAATAGATGTGGTTCTCACATTTTTACAAATGTGCAGGAACTGACAAGGAGAAGACTGCTGGGTAAAGGAGAGGTGGACCTGCGCGTTGGAAATGGAGCAAAAGTTGCTGCTGTTACCGTAGGATTGTACCATCTTTCCTTGCCCACTGAGCTTATTTTAGAACTTGATAATTGTTATTTTGTTCCTGCTATGACTAGAAACATCATTTCTATTTCATGTTTGGACATGAATGATTTTTCTTTTATTATTAAGAACAATTGTTTGTTCTATTTATAAGAATGATGTTTGTTATGGCGTTGCTCATATGTTTAATGGCTTATATGTTTTGAACATAAATCATCCAATCTATAACATAGAAAATACAAAGCGACTAAAAACTAATGACTCCAATCCTACATATCCATGGCATTGTCGTTTAGGCCATATAAATGAGAAATGTATATCCAAGCTCCACAAAGATGGACTATATGACTCATTTGATTATGAATCATTTGAGAGATGCGAGTCATGCTTATTAGGCAAGATGACAAAGGCCCCTTTCACTAGTTGTAGTGAGAGGGCTGATGATGTTTTGCGTATAATACACAGTGATGTATACGGACCCATGAGTTATATAGCTAGAGGTGGGTACTACTACTTCGTTACATTTACTGATGATTTCAGTAGATACAGATATATATTTCTTATGAAGTGTAAATCTGAAACCTTTGAAAAGTTCAAAGAGTTTAAAAATGAAGTAGAGAACCAACTGGGAAAAAGGATTAAGGCACTCTGATCTGATCGAGGTGGCGAATACCTGAGTCATGAGTTTCGTGATCATCTGAGAGAGTGTGGTGTTGTATCACTCCACCTAGAACACCACAACATAATGGTGTTTCTAAGAGGAGGAATCGTACCTTGTTATACATGGTGCGATCGATGATGAGTCATGCAGATCTGCCTGTTTCCTTTTGGGGATTTTCTCTAGAGACTGCTACTTTCACTTTGAATTGTGCTCCAACAAAAATGGTTCTAAAGACACCATATGAGATATGGACTGGGAAGCGTCCTAATATGTTTTTCATTAAAATTTGGGGTTGTGAGGTATACGTACGATGTCAAATGTCTGACAAGATGGAACCCTAATCAGATAAATGTTATCTAATGAGGTATCCTAGGGAGACCAAAGGATACTACTTCTACCTGCCATCTGAGGGCAACGTGTTTGTTGGAAGGACTGATGTCTTCTTAGAGAAAGAGTTCTTATCCAGAAATACTGCAAAGGTAGAACTTGGAGAAATTCAAGAACCACAAATTGAAAACGAACCTGAATTAGAACCTGAGAAAGGACTATAATCAGTTGTAGCTAGAGAGCATGCTCAAGAAACACAAGTCCTACGTAGATTTGGTAGACAATGATTTGAGCCTAAGAGATATGGATTTCTTGTGTCTCAAATAGGTAATGTGTTGCTAATGGATCATGATGATGAGCTTGTAACCTACCAACATGCTATGAATGGACCGGAATTTGAGAAGTGGCTTGATGCCATGAAATCTGAAATGGACTCCATTTATGCAAACCAAGTTTGGACCTTGGTGGAACTACCTGAAGGGGTACGACACATAGGGTGCAAGTGGGTCTTCAAGAAGAAGACCGGCATGGATATGAATGTACAGACATTCAAAGGGCGATTAGTGGTTAAAGGTTTCAAGCAAATTCATGGTGTTGACTATGATGAGACCTTTTCCCATGTCGCTATGGTAAAGTCCATCAGAATTCTACTTGCTATTGCTATGACTACAAGATCTAGCAAATGGATGTCAAAATGGCTTTCCTAAATGGAAACCTCCTTGAGGAAGTGTATATGACACAACCTGAGAGTTTTGAATCTCCAAATAAAGCCACTAAAATATGCAAGTTGAATCGATCCATTTATGGATTGAAATAAGCTTCTCAAAGTTAGAATCTGCATTTTGATGAGAAAATCAAAGAGTTTGGTTTCATCAAGAACGAAGACGAGCCTTATGTTTACAAAAGAATTAGTGGGAGCATAGTTGTTTTCCTGATACTGTATGTAGAGGACATATTGTTGATCGGAAATGACATTCCGACCCTGCAAGTTCTTAAGAACAACCTAGGGAACTGCTTTTCTATGAAAGACTTGGGCGAAGTGACTTACATTCTTATTATTAAGATCTATAGAGACATTCTTACCCATGTCTCATGGTGTGAGTCTCTCTAAGGACCAATGTCCTAAATCTTTGGAAGATAAGGACTGCATGAAGTTGATTCCATATGCTTCAGCAATTGGATCAATCATGTATGCAATATTATGTTCTCGACCCGATGTCTCCTATGCTTTGAGCATGAAAAGCAGGTATCAGTTTGATCCTGGTGATTGTCACTAGATAGCCATCATGAATATCCTAGAGTACATGAGAAGGACTAAGTATATGTTCTTGGTGTTTGGTGGAGAGGAAGAGCTCATTGTAAATGGTTACATAGATGCTAGCTTCCAAACTGATAGGGATGATTTAAAGTCCCAGCCAGTTTTTGTATTTTGCCTTAATGGAGGAGCTGATAGTTGGAAGAGTTCCAAGCAAGAGACAGTTGCCGATTCTACGATAGAAGCCGAGTATATCGCTGCAGCGAATGCCCCAAAGGAGGTTGTGCGGATTACGAAATTCATTGGCGAGCTAGATGTAGTTCCTAGCATTGTTAATCATGTAGTTCTCTATTGTGAAAACAATGGTGCAATTGCCCAAACTAAGGAACCTAGATCTTATCAGCGCTCCAAGCACAAACTTCGGCGGTTCCATCTTATTCGAGAGATTGTCGATCGAGGAGATATGAGCATATGCAGAGTATCGATTGAAGAGAATATTGTGGATCCATTGACGAAGCCTCTTGCATAGTGAAAGCATGATGGTCATACTAGATCAATGGGTATTAGATACCTGAATGATCATCTCTAGTGGGAGATTCGGGATTGTAGTTGTGTCGGTTATTATTCATATGATGAATATAGTATTTTATATTTGATTTTACTTTTATGGCAAGTTCTTTTATTATGTTAACTGTTTCTATATGAAAGAATAATTAGCATAATAAATGCCCTTAGAATGTTCGCTTCCATAGAATTCAAGTACGTGACTTGAATGTGGGGGCCTATGCTTATATGAAGCTTCATTCTTAAATTGTCCTTGGTCGGTGTATCATCTTAGAAGCTAAGGGCAATGATGGTATAATTAGACTAGCATGTGCGTTGACTGATGATCAATTCTCACAGGTCATGATATTTTGATATCAAGTCATCACATGGGTACTTGTTAGTGAACAAGTTGTACTGGACAGACCCACCATAGGACTACTTTGTGGATTGTTATATGAATGTGTCACAAGTAGGTCTCATATGGCAATGATGTTTGTGGTTCTTTGACCTGAAGTCACAACATTCATCAAGTGAGGAAGAGTGTACTTTGATGCCATCAAAAGTCATCCTTGAAGAAGGTTGATGATAAGAGTGGTTATTGGGTATGCTACGATTCATTTGGATATTTGTGTGTGGACAAATATGGGATTTGTCCTCCTATATGATAGGAGTTACATCCAAGGGCCCCTTGATGGAATGAGACTGAGAAATGCATGTTCATGCTTGGTTGAGTCAATATGTGATATTGAGCTCACCAATTTCAGACAGTCTTTTCTAGATCAGGAAACTAGGATTGAACAATTATGAGGGTGATACGGTTTGTACCTCTAGATCTATCCGGATGTAATGGACAAAGGGACATGACAACACTAAAACATTAGTCAGAACATGCTTATTGAGTTATGAACTCTTATTGCTTGGGTGGCCATGATGTATTGCTAGATGCGGCTCATTGTTTGTGAGACTTTTGTTGATACTTTGTGATCAAGTGGGAGACTGTTGGTTATTCCAAGGTGATCTTAATGCAATCAAGTAGTTAGTCTTACTGCCAACACAATATGGACCTATAGGGTCGCACATAAGAGTGATTGGAGAAGTTGGAAGAAGGATTGTGTTGGTCTTACTCATATTGGATATGAGTGGAGGACCAATCATGTAACTGATTGGAGTTGCATCAATTATACTCGACGCTGCATCAAGATTGTCTCGACGTGGTGTACACGACGTTGCGTTGAGATTGTCTTGACTCAAATCTTGTACTAGATGCTGCGTCGATATTGTCTCAACGTGGTGTACTCGACGTTGCGTCGAGATTGTCTCGAAGCAAGTCTTGGAATCAATGTTGCATCAAATTGTCTCGACAGACAGGTTATATTCGACGCCGTGTCGAGATTGTCTCGACGCAGTGTACATGACATTGCGTCGAGATTGTCTCGACGCAATTCTTGTACTCGATGTTGCGCCGGATTGTTTCGACTATACGTATTTAACTCCAATTAAGTCTCTAGTATGCGGATAATGTTTTTTATGCCTTGAGTATAAAACAGGAAGCGATTAGGTTTCCTGTAGAGATAATCTTTTCGTAAGACTATCAGAGCCGAAGCAGAAGAGTTCCGCATAGGTCTCGACATTTCACAAGATCGCTGCTGCCGCCTCTCCCTGTCGTCTGATCAAGCAGTTCGTGGGAGACGTGATATAAAAATTTTACAGTTTTGCAAAGTGAAATGATTAAAGATTTTCTCCAAAACTATATCTGATAAAGGCAAGTGTACCTTATCGTCTATAGTATAGGACATTTAGAAATACCAAGGTCGTATTCCACGGGGTGGGTTGATTACTTCTACTTTAAGGAAAATCACTATTATCTTATCTAATCGATTTTTGAGTTTTGCTTTACTAGCTAAATAGAGACAAAGTGCAAGCTAAAAGAAGGGATTAAACGATGGTAAAAGAGATTAGTGCTCAATCAAAAGTCACCTTAGATTAAGAATAATCAAGCGAAAGGAAATTAAATCTAATTCCGTTTAATTAAACTACTTGACCGTGGAGGTTCCCGAAGCTCGAACATGCCTCTCTCGAGGTTAATGCCCAACTAAGTTTAGGAAAAATGAACCCCACTATTGGATTTTGTTGGATCTTGAGGCGCCCTTAGAGGGGGGGGGGGGGGGTGAATAAGGGTTTTAAAAACTTTAAGATTTAATAGAAAACTTTTGATATTTTATTTGAATAAGAGAGAATATAAAACAAAGAGTAGAAAATCAATTTTATTAAATAGAAAAAGACATGATTATCATTAAAAAACTTGATTACAAAATTTGTTTTCTATGACGCTAGAAATCGAGGCGACTAATATGAAAACTCTTTTTTGTCTATACCGACTCGTATCCCCACAGTTGGGAATCTTGCCCCCACGATTCCTGATTTGAAGAAGTCACCAAGTCAAGAAAACTTCACTTTGTATTTGATCGCTTCTCTAGCTTATTATCTCAGGAAATTAACGAAATATCGTCGAGAAGAATGGGCGATGTCGTCGACAAAGTATGCCTGTCGTCGTGATGATGAGCAAAGCAACCGCCGAGAAGTAGTGTGTTCGTCGATCGTTGAGGCATAGCAAGATCGTCGAATGAAGAATGTCGATCGTCAAACGAAGGATGGCAAGTTCGTCGATCGCAGAATGCTATTCGTCAAATGCAGAAGCAAGATCGTCGAACGCAGAGAAGATGCAGTATCGTCGACTTCACCAAAGTGGTCGTGTCGTCGAGAAAGAACAAACATCGTCGTAAGGAAGGCATGTCATCGAGAGAACAATATGATCACGACGACATGATGCAAGAAGGAAGATCGCGACGACATAGTCAGAGATAGCTTGTCGTTGTAATGATGAAAATATCTTCAAGATAGAATTCAAATCGTGCGGACGTGCTGTCAGCAATTAATGCCACCGTCTGATTGTACAATCAGCGCATGCTTTGAAAGATGGGCGTCTGACAGTAAAGGAAATTGTATGCGACCGTTATACGGCTTGTCCATCCTATAAAAGTGAACAGTGTTGCCCTAGAAAAATAAGAAGCTTGCTGTGCAAGAATAAGAACGAGAAAAAGAATCTGGTCGCTCTTCAATAGAACTGTATATTCAGCGGAGAAGAAGGAGAACAAGATTCAAGCGTTCTCGAAAGAATCAGTCATCTTATTGACTGAGAAGTTGTCGTTCAACTTCAGGTAAAAAGTAGAGATTGAAGAAGAACTGTGCTGTCAAAGATCAGAATCAGAAGAATCTTCTTCAATCATAAGAAGCCAATCATCATCAGGCTAAGTTGTCGATCTTCATCAGGCAGAAGAACGGTTGTATTACTGTAAATTTCTTGTAAGGCTTGCGGGCCAATTTGTCTAGCTTGAGGTCTGGAGAGTTGTGAGGCTTGAGGACTAGGAAAGTGCACTTGCGAGTGCGTCTTGTAGAGCTTGCGGGCTCGGGGGCAGTAGGGGCTTGCGGGCCTAGGCTGTTGGGACTTGCGGGTCCGTGTTGTAGTGCTTGAGGGCCTGAGTGTCGAGCTTGCGGGCTCGAGGGCAGTAGGGGCTTGCGGGCCTAGGCTGTTGGGACTTGCGGGTCCGTGGTGTAAGGCTTGAGGGCCTGAAGTTTTTGGCGGCGTTTTCCAAGCCTAACACACTGCTGGGTAGGCGCAGAGGGAGAGAGGACTACTCAAGACACCCGATCTTGAGGAACCTCTATAGATCGTTGTGTGTTTTCTGTGGTCTGTTCTTTACTTTACATATCTATTAATCAAGAATCAAGAACACCTAAAAGGGGATAAAATATTTTGAAAACCTATTCACCCCCCCCCCCCCTCTAGGTGATAAAGTAGACACCCCATAAATAACAAGTGGTATCAGAGGGTGGTTGTTCAAAGAAAATCTTAACAGCTTGAACAGATCTGCCAGCGGGTGTCTAAGGATCATTAGTATGGAGTCAAGAATAGTTATGTGTTGTAGAGAAAATTCTCCCCTGTGGAAAGTTAGAGCCAGAATATACATGGAAGCTTTGGATCCCAGGATGTTTCAAATCACTCAAGAATGGCCATATGCTCCCAAGACCACATCCAAGACAATGACTGAGAATGAGATGATTCTAGTTAACTTTGACAAAAGAGCCAGAGACATCATAGCTGCTAGTTGATACTTTTATACTCCAAAAATTGATCCACTGCACAACAACTAAAGAGATGTGGGACTCTCTGACAGTCCTCATGGAAGGATTCTCAGAAGTTGGAGGCACTGCAGCTGAGAGGAAGAACAAAACCCTGAGTGATAGTGAATCAAGCTATTCAAACTAAGAAGAGAAAAATCAGTTTGGACTGACTGTCCTATCTGAGTCAGAGGAAGAAGTCAAGGATGAAGTCTCACCTGAACAAGTATGCATAAGAGCTCCTACATCTACTTCAGACTAAGAATCGGAGACGAGCTCATCTGGTAATGATGACTGGCCCAAGTCATACGATGACCTCTTAGAAGATGTCAAGATGCTCAAAATGATGTGCAAGGAGCAGGATGAAAAAATCTCCTCTCTTCAAGCAAGAAATCTTGATCTCTCAGAGAAGGCTGAAAGGCTGACTCTAGAGAACGCAGATTTCCGCCAGCTCAAGAGAGACTACAATGCAAACTCCAACCTTGACCTGATGTGCAAGTTTGGAAAAACTATGAAGGAGCTGGTAGACAGCAGGGAAGCATGCTACTCTCTCACCAAGGAGATTATGCTTCTAAAGAAGGATAGAAATAAGGCGGGCTTCCTTAAGACGAGGGCTGATAAAGTCAGAAGTATGGAGGACAAATCTTCCATTAAAGGAAACCAAGTAGCAAGCTCCTTCAAACCAGAGACCTCCCCTTCACTGGTTAATGGTTGCTTCTCCACTCAAAGAAGGGAGCTGGAATGCTTTATGGAAGATAGATCAGACAGACCCTGCGGGATGAAGGCTAGGCAACCCAATCTTGGGAATCTCAAAAAGGGGAGCTCCACAAGTGAAGCAAAGAACATGCTCAAGACCTCAAAGGTACCGCAAAAAGTTATGAGGTGGCAGGAACTTGCTGAGATCAGAATAGAGAAGAGATCAATAAAGAAGAATGAATCTAGAAGGAAAACTGTGAATGGCGACAATCACATCTACCATCAGCACAGCTCACCTTTTGTGCTTCATTCATTTGTTCACACACAAAGAACCCCAGGTCACAATGTCAGACAGAAAAGGCGATTCAACAGGTTTGAATGTTGGCACTGTGGCAAGACAGGCCACTTTGCAATCGATTGTTGGTACAATCCAACTGCTCCAAAGGTAATGAATGCTAAGCCTGCAAAATGCTTTATTTATTACAATTCTGTATACCCTGGAGTAATCAAATCTAGTATGCATATTAATGCTAACAAATTCCAAGGACCCAAATTCATTTGGGTTCTTAAGGTATTGTAATCTTGTCTTGCAGGTAGTCCATGTGCCCACCAGAAGCAAATCTGGGCCTTGGACAAGGTGGCTGTTCTAACCCATCGACAGAACAGCAAAATTAGCACACTAACAATCTTAGTGCAGGGTTGGTACTGATGGCGCAAATCTCACACACCGCTATAGGCGGTAGCTCGACTGCGACACGAAACGGCAGTGTACCGATTGTTCAAGTAATATAAAACGAGGAGTAATCCCCGAGTATCGAATCTCTCAAGGAACACAGTAAGGTGGAGTTAGGTTTCGAGGAAGGACTTGAGATTGAAGTCCTTAAATCGGATGGAATGCGGGGGAGTTGGGTTGGCTTTTGGAAAATAAAATAAAAGCTATCAACTACTCCTATGCAATGCCGCTATGCAATGCTTCGCTTGGCGGGATGGATACTAGGCAGGCCTTGAGCGCGCTGCGTCGAAAGGGCGGATGGACGAGTAGGCTAGCGGAATCGAACAATGCAGGCCTTGAGCGCGCTGCTTCGTTAGGCGGGATGGAATGCGGGCCGCGATGCCACGCTTCGGTAGGCGGATGGACGAGAAGGCTAGCGGATCAAACTATGCAGGCCTTGAGCGCGCTGCTTCGTTAGGAGGGATGGAATACACGGGCCGCTATGCCACGCTTCGGTAGGCGGGTGGACGAGTAGGCTAGCGGAATGAGGGTCGTAAGCACCTCTTCGCAAAGCACACCACTAACAATTGTTAGGGCGGCACCGGACAACCAACAATCCACACCACAAGGCACACCTCAAAATAATAAGCAAGAATAGTCAAATCACATAGACATAATCAAGTATAAATGCTAATAATCAAGCAACCTTCATCATAATGTTAGATCTAACTACATATACATCAATAAGAGAAGAATAGAGCAAGAAATCGACCGAATCCGAAGGCTCGTTGTAGATTCACGGTTGGAATCGCCGGGTTGTCAATCCGCGTCCAAGCTCGGTCCGCAACTACGTCCGGGGTAGAGAGAGCTATCACTACTCTCCAATGGACCCGTCTTCTTTGTGTCACGATCCGGTAGAGGTTGCAAACTTCCTCTTGCTTGATGGTAATGGCGGCTAGGTCTTCCTTTGAAGCTCTTGGATGAAGGAGGAGGCCGAGAGGAAACTCCGGCTCAAGTTCGGCGTGAAGAACAAGCCCGGAGCATCCCCCGATGGTGGGCGGCGATGGAGGGGCGAAATCGGGCGGAACGGAGCAGAAAACGGCGGAAGAATCGGGGATCCTGACCTAAAATTGCGAGCAGGTCATTTTATAGGCGCTGGAATAAACAGTGCGCACGGTCATTGGCGCACGACCAGTGGTCGTGCGCACTAGAATCCTGTGATCGTGCGCTCTGCCTGGACGGAGCCTGCAAAGACAGAAATTATAAAATAGCATGTTCGCACGACCAGTGGCGCACGACCGGTGGTCGTGCGCACTATCGTAGGTGGTCGTGCGCACTGGTTCAAACAGAACTCATGAAATTGATGATAAGTGCGCACGAATAGTGGCGCACGACCGGTGGTCGTGCGCACTGCACCAAACAGAACTCATGAAAAAGTGTTAAGTGCACACGATCAGTGGCGCACGACCAGTGGTCGTGCGCAATAGAACCAGTGATCGTGCGCAGTGTTCCTGTGCAGAATTGCACCGGAAGCACCTACACGACTCCTGTTCTAGCGTACAACCACGAATCCAGCTACTGAAAGTGGCACCTAACAGTGCATGAAAACTACTAATGAAGATAAACATGAAAACACACCAAAATGGGCCTAGAAGTGCACATAGCAAGTGATAACAAATATAAGCTAAAACAAGGCTAAAGTGCAGTGGAATGACTAGATAAACGGCCCAGATGAGTCCATATATGTGTATATAATCGGGACTCATCACACCCCCAGACTTACCTGTTTGCGCGTCCCGAGCAAACAAATTCTAAGCGTACGGGGAAAGAAAAGTAGATGGCTTAAAACTACAATATAGAGTACCATGCGAAGTCGCATGCTCACGTGCATAAGAAAAATAGTAGAGAAGATTTCTCATTATATAAACAGTCTATATATTTCTAAAAGAGTAAAAGCATATTACAACTACTCAAAATGGTGAACAACGGTGAATCATCCGGTCATGCATACGGAGAAAGTAAACTAAGCGCCGAGACGAGCATTGCTCAAGATTGGGACGCCGGACAAACTCCACCGAAATCCATCGGTGTCGGTGACCATAGGCTTGCCCGGTCACATTCTCTCCACGGCACTGGTTTGACTCAAATGCGTGAATCAATAGGACTTTAGGTTTTAAATGAGGCTTGGGTTTAGGTGAGGAAAAACAAAGATAAAAACGACGGCTAAAGCACTAAACCCAAATGAGCTAATGCAGGAAACTATCCTCATTCACCACACAAACATGCGGGTACACAACACCCCCAGATTTGGACTTAACAGCATGGGTGCGTGCACCGCCTACTCCCAAACATAAATCTATACATAAAGATTTTCAATTAAACATTCCTTCTCTTTCCTTTCTTTTTAACTTCTTTACTTTTTCTCATTTTTTTTTCTTTTCTTAACATTTTCAGCAAATAAACAAAAGGACACATCCACATCTTCACAAACATATTACCACATCAACAACCCAACTCATGAAAATAATAAACAGCTAAAGCTCAAATTTTGGGTGTGCGACTAGGATTGGCTTTTGGGCTTTGGTGAAATAAAAGTGGGGCTGAATCAAAGAACGGGTAGGCACAACTGGGCTAGCGAGGATATAGCGGTAGGGATAGGCACAAAGGCTCAACCGGGCCAAAATGATGGCCTATATCACATTCACACAATTGACTAACCGTATACCCATGCTTCAAGAATCGCTTGGGGCAAGTTCTAGCCACCGAGAAAGATTCTCCTTTCTCCCGACTCAAGCAATACGAATCTAGCGATCGTATACACACATCCCTATGCTACCGTTTGATTCCACCGAATTCACCATTTGAGTAGAGTAAACAACATTTACACTAATAAGAAAAATATAAAACCATAATTATAAAGAGAAGTCTAATCTACACGAATTTCTATGCAACCGAGCACTCGACTAGGAGCACTACTAGAGTCAACATTTTACTCTGCTGCATAGTCCTAAGCCATCACCTAGACTTTCCCAAATAAGCAGAAGAATTAAATTCGCTACAGAGCACGCATACAGACGAGTACGCGCTCAAGTGGGTGTTGTGGTGTGCAATGAAAATAAACAAAACATTTTAAATGAAATCTTCTAGTATGCAGTGCAATAGTGCACGTGAGCGGGTAAACAAAACTACTCTCCCCCAGACTTAAACTAAACAATCCACAGAATATATGACATGAAAATCAGAAAAAGCTAGGGAAAGAGAGTACCCAGTGCTCAGAAATGAGCACACCAGAAGATTGGCGTTTAAACCACGACTAAGCTGCAGCATCCGCCATCCAGAAGAAGTACCTGCAGGGGTCAGCTCCGCAAAACAAAAGAAACAGAAAAAGATAAACTACAATACTACAGCTAACTAAACAGGATTGAATAAAATAAAATGCATGAAAAGTAAGATAACTACTGGGGTTATTGTCATCCCAGCACGACTTATTCAGATTTTGTACAGTTCTAGCTTATAGGCCTATGAAAAGAAAAGTGCGCAGGTAACTGTTCTAATATGCGCATCGGTAGCGGGTACCGATACGGAGACAGAACAGTCACCCCTCTACCTAAATATAGATACCTGCTCCTCACAGGTAGAGGGTAGAGAATGTAAGAAAAGGAGGAGGCCTGGTCCTCACTCATCTCACAAAATACATCCTTGCCTAGCAAGGTATCGTCAACAGGGAGGCAGCAGGAGGAAAAGGCAATGGGTGGAGCTTCCTCAACGGAGGGGGAATAAACCTCCTCACATGAGAGGATACTCTCATCATTGACTTGAGCAAAAAGCTCCAAGTCCTCCTGATGTACCTGTGAAGACTCAACCTGCACAGGCTCAGATGAAGAAGGGGGGTCAGGAAATAAAAGAGAAGAATGACATAAATAATCAAAAATCGGGGGAGTGGTCCCGGTCTCACTCCCAGCAAGATCCAAGGGTAGATCACTATCATCATCGTAAATATCATAGCAAGGGGGACTTGAGAACTCAGGAACCTCAATGGTGATTTGGACCTCCTCGTCCCATGAAGAAGTGCAAACCTCCTCATCAGAGAGAGTATCCTCCTCATCCCACTGAGGTGCATCATCGTGTTCAAAGTATTCATTCTCCCCCTCAGGGAAAATGACATCCTCATCCCACTTTAGAGCACCCTCCGAGTCAGAAGCATCACCCAGCTCCTTTACTTCGATAGGATCATAAAGAATATGTGTAGAAAAATCTTGCAAAGAAACTGGAGGGACAAAAATATTCGGTTCCTCCGCAAAAAGATCTGCTAAAGCCTCCCCGATGGAAAGAATACTTTCCTCATCATACTCAGGTGCATATAGGAGCTCCCATTCCTCTCCTTGTTGGCTAACAGATGAGTGATCATCATCACTGGGAGTGAAGCCATAAACAGGGAGTGAGGAGTCCGTGCACGAGACAAGCTCAGGGGTAGAGGGCACAATTGCCTCCATGGGTAAAGAATGAGCGATAGGGACAATGTTGTCCTGAGTGGAGGAGTGGCGGTCAGGCTTGAAAAGACTAGGGCAGTCCTTCAATTCATGACCCTCTCCTCGACACAACAAGCAAACAATGTTCCTACACTGCCTAGCATTCAACTCATTCATTTGGTCTATATAATAAAACATCTTATCATTAAAGCTAGGGGAAATATCCCATGACGACATTTTCAAAATTCAAAGCAGACAAAAAGAAACTGAAATTCTTTGCAAGGAAATCTACACAACTAATAAAACTTCTTGGATTAGACTTGCCTAAAACTTTAAAATAAGAGGGAAAGAAATAAAAACAAGCAGTAAATAAGTAAAAGCAAACAAAAATTAAAAAGGCGGCTATACACACTGGAAGAACTACTATCTCTCGGCTCTCCCTCTCAAGAAAACTCACACGTCTGTGTTCCCCGGCAACGGCGCCAAAAACTTGATGGCGCAAATCTCACACACCGCTATAGGCGGTAGCTCGACTGCGACACGAAACGGCAGTGTACAGATCGTTCAAGTAATATAAAACGAGGAGTAATCCCCGAGTATCGAATCTCTCAAGGAACACAGTAAGGTGGAGTTAGGTTTCGAGGAAGGACTTGAGATTGAAGTCCTTAAATCGGATGGAATGCGGGGGAGTTGGGTTGGCTTTTGGAAAATAAAATAAAAGCTATCAACTACTCCTATGCAATGCCGCTATGCAATGCTTCGCTTGGCGGGATGGATACTAGGCAGGACTTGAGCGCGCTGCGTCGAAAGGGCGGATGGACGAGTAGGCTAGCGGAATCGAACAATGCAGGCCTTGAGCGCGCTGCTTCGTTAGGCGGGATGGAATGCGGGCCGCGATGCCACGCTTCGGTAGGCGGATGGACGAGAAGGCTAGCGGATCGAACTATGCAGGCCTTGAGCGCGCTGCTTCGTTAGGCGGGATGGAATACATGGGCCGCTATGCCACGCTTCGGTAGGCGGGTGGACGAGTAGGCTAGCGGAATGAGGGTCGTAAGCACCTCTTCGCAAAGCACACCACTAACAATTGTTAGGGCGGCACCGGACAACCAACAATCCACACCACAAGGCACACCTCAAAATAATAAGCAAGAATACTCAAATCACATTGACATAATCAAGTATAAATGCTAATAATCAAGCACGCTTCATCATAATGTTAGATCTAACTACATATACATCAATAAGAGAAGAATAGAGCAAGAAATCGACCGAATCCGAAGGCTCGTTGTAGATTCACGGTTGGAATCGCCGGGTTGTCAATCCGCGTCCAAGCTCGGTCCGCAACTACGTCCGGGGTAGAGAGAGCTGTCACTACTCTCCAATGGACCCGTCTTCTTCGTGTCACGATCCGGTAGAGGTTGCAAACTTCCTCTTGCTTGATGGTAATGGCGGCTAGGTCTTCCTTTGAAGCTCTTGGATGAAGGAGGAGGCCGAGAGGAAACTCCGGCTCAAGATCGGCGTGAAGAACAAGCCCGGAGCATCCCCCGATGGTGGGCGGCGATGGAGGGGCGAAATCGGGCGGAACGGAGCAGGAAACGGCGGAAGAATCCGGGATCCTGACCTAAAATCGCGAGTAGGTCATTTTATAGGCGCTGGAATAAACAGTGCGCACGGTCATTGGCGCACGACCAGTGGTCGTGCGCACTAGAATCCTGTGATCGCGCGCTCTGCCTGGACGGAGCCTGCAAAGACAGAAATTATAAAATAGCATGTTCGCACGACCAGTGGCGCACGACCGGTGGTCATGCGCACTATCGTAGGTGGTCGTGCGCACTGGTTCAAACAGAACTCATGAAAAAGTGTTAAGTGCACACGATCAGTGGCGCACGACCAGTGGTCGTGCGCAATAGAACCAGTGATCGTGCGTAGTGTTCCTGTGCAGAATTGCAGCGGAAGCACCTGCACGACTCCTGTTCTAGCGTACAACCACGAATCCAGCTACTGAAAGTGGCACCTAACAGTGCATGAAAACTACTAATGAAGATAAACATGAAAACACACCAAAATGGGCCTAAAAGTGCACATAGCAAGTGATAACAAATATAAGCTAAAACAAGGCTAAAGTGCAGTGGAATGACTAGATAAACGGCCCAGATGAGTCCATATATGTGTATATAATCGGGACTCATCAGGTACCAAAAGACAACATCCAAGCAGGGTGAAAGAATGCCTTAGGCAGACGCGTTAGGAAGAATGCGTATCCTAGACATGTTTTAACAATAAAATTGTATCGACGGAATAGCGTCTGAATAACGTAAATATTATTAAATTAGATAAATAAGAGCCGCTCGATGCAGCGTACAACGTTTCCTCATCGATAAACTCAAAAATGAGTGTACGCCTCTTCACCTACTCCCACTATAACTAGAGTGAATGTCTAGGATGGAACTCATTTGCCCTAATACATTCCTCGACAAACCACCTCTTCGTCTCTGATCTATTGTCTTCCCAGGAACAATATCAAACGAAAAAGGAACAGGAGAGATTCCGTGGGAGCGAATGGAAGTTCTTATAGAAAAAGCAGTAAACAAAATCAGGGATGAGATGAAGGAGGAAGTAAAATCAATAATGGAGGACATCACTCAATTGCAAACTCAACATGCGGAGTCCACGATCCTCATCATGAACAGACTCACCAACCACGAGCAAACCCTAGACGCTCGTCTTCTGGAACTAAGAAACTTTATTGATGTCGGGGATCAAGAAACTCTTGAACATATATTTGAACTGAAGGAGTCCGTAATGCAAGAAATTCAAGACGGGGAAAGGATGATTAAAGAAGAAATTTAGGAGGAAATCAAGAGAGGCATCGCTGCCTGCTCGCATCAAGTGAAATGGGTAAGTAATCAGGTAAAGCAAGCGCTTCAAGTTACCCTCTCGGAATGTATACCCACTGAACTCTCCACCAGCTCTGACTCTGAAACTGAATCGGGTGAATCCACAAAAACCAGAAACAAGAGGAAAATCTTCTGCGAAAAGTACAGGAAGAACAGGGTAGATGAGGTCCAACTGGACCCAGATTCTAGCCGGTGGAGTCCTCGCTCGAACGAGATCATCACTGAATCTTGGATAGCGTTTGGACACGGTCAGAAGGACCATGAGAGTGTGTACTCCTCCATCGAATGGAACCATCACATGAAAGATCTGGAAGAAAGAACAAGACATAAGACCGCTTTTCCCCATGGTCCCCCTCCTCCTCCAAAGAAGATTCCAAAGCCGATGCACTTCTGCAGAAGACAGAAGAAGAAGGAAGCAAAGGAAGCCAGCTACAGCAAGGCATAAGAAGAAATTCTGTTTAAAAATGATTGAACGCCAGTCATTTCTTAAGTTAACATTACATAAAGAATACTTGGTCCAGTTAAACGACCAGTCTTATATATGGACAATTCTAGTATAAAAGCATTTATATATGCCTGCTTATAAGGCATATGCTTGTGATATTATTGTGTCATGCTATTCTTAATGTGCATGGTATTCATAAAAATGCAATTACGGCTATATCTAGTTATTGCCTGCTGATAACTGACAACATGCCCTGCACCTTGTGTGCTTAGCTAGCAAAATAACATACATGGGTCTATGCTAGAAATCAGATGCGGGTTATGCAGGTTATGTAGGTTATGCAGGTTGTGCAGGTTATGCTAGACATCAGATGCAAATTATGCAGGATACAAGGAAGACAGGAAGAGTACATCAGGGACATGTCGATTCCTTGGCGGAAGACTGATCTCTTGGAGCAGTAAGAAGCAGACTAGTGTGGCAATATCTACAGCAGAATCAGAATATATCTCGGCTAGAAGCTGTTGTGCCCAACTGCTATGGATCAAACATCAACTTGAAGATTATGACCTAAAGATGACCAAAACACCCCTGTTTTGTGACTCTTCAAGCGCAATCTCAATTGCTGAGAACCCTGTCTCTCATAGCAGGACTAAGCATATTGAGATCAGGTATCACCTCATCGGGGAGCATGTTGAAAATGCAGATATCACCCTTGAGTTTGTCCCAACAGATAAACATGTGGCTGATATATTTACAAAGCCCCTAGATGAAGCTAAGTTCAACTTCTTCAAATTCCAACTAGGAATGTTGAACTTAGAATAATTCTCTACTTATTTTTCACTAATCCCTTCCTAGATGATTGGTTGGACAACCTTTCAGGATTTGGATAAACTATAACCGAGAAAGGGGGAGCCTTGAACTATTGTCTCCTAAAAGAAGTGCTCCAGAGAAGAAGTCAGAAAGGGGGAGAAAGGGCATCAAATGTTCAAGAAGACGACCTCAAAGAAAGAGGGAACAAAGAAGTACAAGGAGCCATAAGAAACGAGACATCAAATCTAGGGGGAGCTACAAGCTTGATGATGTACTCAGAAAGTTCAGTAAAGATAAGTACAATCTTACATGCTCAAAGTTAAAATTATAATATTTATTGTCTAGTGAAAGTAGTCTTGAATTGAGATTCTGACTTCTTCAAATAGGGGGAGATTGTTGGGAATCTTGCCCCCATGATTCCTAATTTGAAGAAGTCACCAAGTCAAGAAAACTTCACTTTGTATTTGATTGCTTCTCTAGCTTATTATCTCAGGAAATTAACGAAATATCGTCGAGAAGAATGGGCGATGTCGTCGACAAAGTATGCCTTTCGTCGTGATGATGAGCAAAGCAACCACCGAGAAGTAGCGTGTTTGTCGATCGCTGAGACATAGAAAATCGTCGAACGAAGAATGCCGATCGTCGAACGAAGGATGGCAAGTTCGTTGATCGCAGAATGCTATTCGTCAAACGCAGAAGCAAGATCGTCGAACACAGAGAATATGCAGTATCGTCGACTTCACCAAAGTGGCCGTGTCGTCGAGAAAGAACAAACATCGTCGTAAGGAAGGCATGTCATCGAGAGAACAATATGATCATGACGACATGATGCAAGAAGGAAGATCGCGACGACATAGTCAGTGATAGCTTGTCGTTGTAATGATGCAAATATCTTCAAGACAGAATTCAAATCTTGCGGACGTGCTGTCAGCAATTAATGCCGCCGCCTGATTGTCCAATCAGCGCATGCTTTGAAAGATGGGCGTCTGACAGTAAAGGAAATTGTATGTGACCGTTATACGGCTTGTCCATCCTATAAAAGGGAACAGTGTTGCCCTAGAAAAATAAGAAGCTTGCTGTGCAAGAATAAGAACGAGAAAAAGAATCTCGCTGCTCTTCAATAGAATAGTATATTCAGCGGAGAAGAAGGAGAACAAGATTCAAGCTTTCTCGAAAGAATCAGTCATCTTATTGACTGAGAAGTCGCCGTTCAACATCAGGCAAAAAGTAGAGATTGAAGAAGAACTGCGCTGTCAAATATCTGAATCAGAAGAATCTTCTTCAATCATAAGAAGCCAATCGTCATCAGGCTAAGTTGCCGATCTTCATCAGGCAGAAGAATGGTTGTATTACTATAACTTTCTTGTAAGGCTTGGGGGCCAATTTGTCTAGATTGAGGGCGGGAGAGCTGTGAGGCTTGAGGGCCAGGGCAGTGCACTTGCGGGTGAGTCTTATCGAGCATGCAGGCTCCGGGGAAGTAGGGGCTTGCGGGCCAAGGCTGTTGGGACTTGCGGGTCCATGTTGTAGGGCTTGAGGGCCTGAGTGTCGAGCTTGCGGGCTTAGGGGCAGTAGGGGCTTGTGGGCCTAGGCTGTTGGGACTTACGGGTCTGTGTTGTAAGGCTTGAGGGCCTGAAGTTTTTGGAGGCATTTGCCAAACCTAGCACACTGCTGGGTAGGCGCAGAGGGAGAGAGGACTACTCAAGACACCCGGTCTTGAGGAACCTCTACAGATCGTTGTGTGTTTTCTGTGATTTGTTCTTTACTTTCATATTTATTAATAAAGAATCAAGAACACCTAAAAGGGGATAAAATATTTTGAAAAACCTATTCACCCCCCTCTAGGTGATAAAGTAGACACCCCATAAATAACACCCATGAACCGGTTGGCTTTAGCCGATCTCTCCCCAGATACGGCCTCAAGCCGCTCTAGCCAATCTATCACAAGAAAGGCCTCGAGCACCCCCTAGATCTACTCCCTAGACCCAGTCGCCA
The DNA here is from genome assembly GCA_033032865.1 of Dactylorhiza incarnata. Taxonomy (NCBI): domain Eukaryota; kingdom Viridiplantae; phylum Streptophyta; class Magnoliopsida; order Asparagales; family Orchidaceae; genus Dactylorhiza; species Dactylorhiza incarnata. The sequence continues at coordinate 15,339,760 of JAWHQI010000015.1, forward strand.
ACACGAGGTGAATTTCTCTCTAAGTCCTACCTAGACCTAGTCGCCAACACGAGGCGAATTCAGGAACCGATTACAAAGATAAAAATAAAAGACAAATGCAAAAGACAAATATAAAACTCCCTATGAGGTAATCTGAAGGAGATGTCGAAGAATCTCTGAAGATCATTGAAGTTCAAGCGTGCATTCTTCGCGTTGAGTTAATTTGTTGATCCAAGCCTCCTTTGATTCCTCCTTTGGAAATATGAGCGGGAGATGTGTTGATCTGGAAATACGGCCCTCACAAAGTTTCTGAAGTGCTGGAATAGAACTCTTGGCAATCAGTAGTCGGAGACATCGAAATCATCCAATTTACGGGTGTTGACCATAGATAACAACATATTGATGGCTCGGATCTTCAGAAGAGAAAGGAGATTCTGCAATTTAAGAAATGTTTTATTTTAGGAAATACTAACGCCGGCGTTAAGGATAACGCGGGGCGTTGGGCAAATCATTCCTAAAGTTCCTCCTGCAATCACGATTGCTTTCTCCTTGCCAAATTCGTCGACCGGATAGTGCCCAGCATTAAGACCTAACGCCTGGCATTGAGTTCCTTCATCGCCATTTCGTCGAATGAATTTCGTCGAACGGTATCACATTTCGTCGAACATCATTTTGTCGAACGCAGTTCGTCGAACGACATCTGATATTGTCGAACGTCTTCTCATTTCTTCGAATGCCATTTCATTTCGTTGAGCGCTAACGCCCATCGTTTAGCGTAATGCCTGGCGTCAAAAATAATTCATCAATCGCAATTTCGTCAAACACACTTCATCAAACTGAATCACATTTCGTCGAACGCCATTTCGTTTCATCGAGCGATAACGCCCAGCGTTAAGCTTAACGCCTGGCTTTAGACAAATTTCAATCCTTCAGCTTGTGGTTAGTGATAGACCATTGTTGCAGCACCTGGTGTCATATCTGTCCAAACCTGCATGCTAAAAACATAATGGCAAAACAAGATCAAATACAAGTAGGATTTGTTATTCTCAAATCAAAGGGATGCGGAAAACCATGTTCCAACAATCTCCCCCTTTTGATAATAACAAATCCAATTAGAGATAAATCAGATTCATAGATAAAGAATTTGTGTTTTTATAAAGATATATGACACTCAGCAATAATAAGATAATGATAGGAATTATAGTTCGTTGAACATTGTGCTCCCCCTACAAAGATGCTCCCCCTTTGTTATTAGCAAAAGAGGGTGGAGTGAAATAAAACTAGAATAAAGAAGACAAAAGTTGGGACATAACTAAGAGAGGATTAAGAGTTTTGTGTAAGCAAAAAGTAAGTCATGATCAATCTAATGGAGAGAGTAGCACAGCGGAAAAAAAAATATGATAGGCATGAAAGAACAACATTCCATGATTTTACCAAAAGAATTCTACCACTTGTTTTTCAAATTAATTTTTAAGAAGAATATTACTTGTTTGTACCACTTGTAAAAAGAGATGCAATATTGTTTGACAAGTACAAGTGAAAGACAAATCCTTAGAAACAAGCATGAGAACACATGATATAAGGATACATGATTAAATAGAGAAATGCAGAAAAACAAAATAATTAAGAGTAGTGTTTTTGTTATAGTTTGACCATTCCAATAATATGTCTAGACTCTTCACATTTGAGCATTTAATTTTGAAAATTTTCTTAACAAACGGGCAAGCATGAATCAACATATTCAAAAAGATTAGAACTACAATGTACCCAATTCATATTTCAAATAAAGAAAACATTGTAGAAATCATGCATTGCAATCTAGTGCTTTTACTTAAGGTTTTAGAGAATTATGTAATTTTGCATTAGGATCCAATTATCATGAGTAGAAGCTTTATGATAATCAATGATGTGTGCATTAGGTGTTTTGATAAAAGTATACAAGTGAAATAATCAAAACATATGACATATATAATGAAATAGTGAGAACAATATTAAGGATGCAATCTTATAATTACTTTCACACATCAAATCTAAAATAAAGTTTCAAGGCACAAATAATGAGTACAACAACCAAGGTGCTTCGCCCACACAATGCTCATTAAGACTTATCAGGGAGCGAAGTATTGCTTGGGGGATCACATAAGCAATTTTATTGATTTTTATTTTTAGTGATCCGGTGTACAAATAGAAGTGATAAAAGATGAGTGTGTTTGCACAAGACACTTTACAATTCTTTCGAAGGTGCTCAACCTCACAATGCTCATTAAGACTTATCAGGAGGGTGAGTAGTGCTTGGTGGAGTTATCTTTGGCTTTTTATTTCAGATTTTTATTTTGGCCCAAAGGTCTCCGAATTCACTTGTTGTTGCAAACATTTATATTATTGAAATAACACTTCTATATTGTGCATGAAATTTATTTTTGAAAGACGATGTAGGTAATTTCGACATACAACTTAATATGATAAAACTATTACACTACACAATCATGCAAGACTATGATTATGAGTATATGTAGATTACCAAAATAGTGAGTGTATAATTCATTGATTAACATAAGGCATTACTCATACTTAGAGGCATGCTAGGCAAACATACACAATTATCTATAGACTATTTTATTGCGCATAATAAGATTAAGGTTAAGGCATGACAAAAATAATGTTTAGAAAATTTGAAATTAAAATTAGACATTGAAGAGAATCGTAATGTGTATGCCTAATCAATTTTGACCATTTGAAACAAAATAACTAAGATGTATGCTCTTGTGAAGACTTATAGTCAAACCATAATTTTATAAAGAGTTAAAGCAAAAAAGATAACAAAACATATTTTTGATCATTTTGAATTATTTGAATTTTTTTGTATTTTGAAATAAAACAACCAAATTAATAATAAAATAATTCCAAATACTGAGAAAAGAAGCAGAGAAAAACCATTATAAAATACCATAAATAGTGTAGAGAAAACAAAATTTCCATTTGGTAAAAAAGGAGCTAACGCCTGGCGTTAAGTACTTAACGCCCAAACAGAACTCTGTTTTTGAGATTTTTTGAAAAACTTTTCTTTGGCATAGATAGTATGTATATAGACCTTCTTAGTGTAGAAATTTTAGAGAAGTTGTGAATGATTAGAAGGCTATTTAAGCATGTTTTATTTGTTCAAAAAATGGTTTTATATTTTTATTTGGTTTTCAAATACTTGTGTGTTACAAGATCATTAAAGATCAAAAATGATAAAATATGCAAAACACAAGATAAGCATGTTCGATTAAAACAAGAATGTATGAATAATATAGTCATAAAGAGTGCATGCAAACAATACGATATAGGAATGTCTTAGATAATAATACCCTAACTATATGCCTACACACTAGCCCCGTACTAAGTGACAGATGGGCATGAGGAGCTGCACACATGTTGTAGGATGGGGTGTTAATCCCATATGCACACACTAGATAATGCTCAACCTAGCACTCTTTCCCCCCAGTGCCTCGCAAGGCCCCACTGGAACCCTTCCCAGTTAAGGACAAGACATGATGTTGACGCCAGGAAAATCCTGGCCTCAGGATTCAGACCAATGCAGCCGAAGGCTACTCGCCCAGCAGTCCAACGAGATGGCTTGGCTGGCAACGACGAAGAAGCTAGAAGAGCAACAAACAGGACCCCAGGTGCCACGGCAGGGAGGTCCCACCACGTACCCGGAAGCTCAAGGGAGTCTTCCCCTCCAAAACCAAAAATGGCCGAGCTTGGTACAAGAAAGGCAGGGACCTGGCGAGTATCTCGCCTGAGGGGGTCAACCTCATCCAAAAGGTCCTCTTTCTTGTACCCCTGGGGGTCTATTTATAGACAAATCCTGGGGGGGGGGGGGGGGGGGGTAGTTACCTGGCCATACTCGCCCATACTTGGCTCTGCTCGCCCAAGCTAGCTTCCTGCTCGCCAAGCTCCCTTCCTGCTCGCCAAGCTCCTTTCCTGCTCGCCAAGCTCCTTTCCTCCTCGCCAAGCTCCCTTCCTGCTCGCCAAGCTCCCTTCCTGCTCGCCAAGCTCCCTTCCTGCTCGCCAAGTTCTCTTCCTGCTCGCCAAGCTCGCGCCTTGCTCGCCCAGCTCGCGCAGCTCGGTCTGCGAATAGGCATCTCCTTAGGCCTTTCTAATCTCGACGAATTACGGGTAGTACACAATCCCCGCTTTTTTCGAGCTCGCTCGCTAGGTCAGAAAAACAATGTAGGACCCGTGGTTCGGAGAGATGGGCACTAAAGAGTAAAGGCGCGAGGTCCTTCCCAAGAGGGGATCTCATCTGTAGGAGGAAAAAGAGTCGATACCTTGCCGAGCTTAATTGGAGGAAGAGAGAACGCTGACACTTCACGGGAGCCGAGCTTAACTGGAGGCGGATAGAAGGTCAACACCTTCTAGGAGCCCAGCTCAACTAGAGGTGGAGAGAAGGTCGACACCTCGCAGGAGCCGAGCTCAACTGGAGGCAGATACAAGGTCAACACCTTCTAGGAGCCAAGCTCAACTAGAGGTGAAGAGAAGGTCAACACCTCGCAGGAGCCGAGCTCAACTGGAGGCGGATAGAAGGTCAACACCTTCTAGGAGCCCAGCTCAACTAGAGGTGGAGAGAAGGTCGACACCTCGCAGGAGCCGAGCTCAACTGGAGGCGGATACAAGAGGTCGACACCTCGCAGGAGCCGAGCTCACCTGGAAGCGGATAGAAGGTCGACACCTCGCAGGAGCCGAGCTCAACTGGAAGCAGATAGAAGGTCAGCACCTTCTATGAACCCAGCTCAACTAGAGGTGGAGAGAAGTTCGACACCTCGCAGAAGCCGAGCTCAACTGGAGGCGGATACAAGGTCGAAACCTTCTAGGAGCCGAGCTCAACTAGAGGTGGAGAGAAGGTCGACACCTTCTAAGAGCCGAGCTAAACTAGAGGCGGAAAGAAGGTCGACACCTTATAGGAGCCGAGCTCAACTAGAGGTGGATAGAAGGTCGACAACTTTTAGGAGACGAGCTCAACTAGAGGTGGATAGAAGGTCGACACCTCGCAGGAGCCAAGCTCAACTAGAAGCGGATACAAGATCGACACCTTCTAGGAGCCGAGCTCAACTAGAGGCGGATAGAAGGTCGACACCTTCTAGGAGCTGAGCTCAACTAGAGGTGGAAAGAAGGTCGACACCTCGCAGGAGCCAAGCTCAACTGGAGGAGGATATAAGGACCACACCTTCTAGGAGCTGAGCTCAACTAGAGGTGGAGAGAAGGTCGGCACCTCGCAGGAGCCGAGCTCAACAGGAGGTGGAGAGAAGGTCGACACCTTCTAGGAGCCAAGCTCAACTAGAGGCGGATATAAGGTCAACACCTTCTAGGAGCCGAGCTCAACTAGAGGTGGAAAGAAGGTCGACTCTCGGGGGGGTCTTTCTGGACACACACACACTCGAGGTCTCCACTCCGCCTGCATCCCGAGGCCTTCATCTTACTCGGATGTTGGATGTCGATCAGTAGGGAATGACGTTTCGGGGAGGTCCAAGGGGATGCGCCATCCCGAGGTCTCCATCCTACTGCTTTTGCTGAATGCTGGTTGGTCAAATCGATCATCTCTTCGTCAAGTTAGGGGGTTGGCGTCCGGACTCTCCTCTGATAATCTCTCCAGCCAGATGGGAAGTGCAGTCGGGGGGTAACTCGGCCAACGTCCAAGGGGGGAGCTGATCTCGACCGTCAATGCAGAGGCTTGGTTTTAGGAGGACTCTCTCCTGAGGCGCTATCCCACCACCCGACTTGGGTTTTTACGAGAGTCATGTCGGAGGCCTGTCCCCCAATCGGCCGCCAGGTTGCGGAAGAGTCTTCATACTGTCACTCAACAATCAGAAGGGATTAACCGCACCAACTCATATGATTGGAATAATTTACAAGAGATATTAGGCTTTGCCGCAAGAGGTCAAATGACACCTTTATACAAGGGTCCCTCAGTCAGGTAAATCGATCATCGCTTCGTCGAGTTGGGAGGTCGGCGTTCAGACTTTCTCCTGATAATCTCTCCAGTCGGATGAGAGATTCGGTCGGAGGGTAACTCGACCAACGTGCAAGGGGTAGCTGATCTCGACCGTCAGTGCAGAGGCTTGGTATTTGGAGAATGCACTACCGAGGCACGGTCCCATCATCCGTTCTGGATGTTATGAGAATCAAGTCGGAGGCTCATTTCCCAACCTGTCGTGGATATCGATTTTACCTACTTCAAAAAGCTCTTGCCAGAAGAGAAAAACAACTCTCGCGGCCCATGTTTCAGGGGGCGAGGAATTTTTATTCAAATGGAATAAACATAAGGAGGGGGAGAATACACCATCCCGCTCAGGGATAGAACCTTTTCAGGTCATTGCCGCTCCAGGTATTCCCAAGTAATTCCCCTTCATGATTCTGCAGGCAGTATCCGCCAGTCTCGAATGCCTCTTGAATGATGAAAGGTCCTTCCTAGTTCAGTTCGAGCTTCTCGATGACAAGTGATCTCCCTGTTGAGCCTTTAGGTACTTCTGAGAAGTTCTTCGTCTCATTGAACACACCATGAAGGGGACTGACAGTCGGGGAGGTTCAAAGACACACCATCCCATGGTCTCCATCCTACTGCTATTGTTGGTGCTGTTGAAGAGATCGACAAGTAGGGACTGACTGTCGGGGAGGTTCCAAAGGAACACACCATCCCGAGGTCTCCATCTTACTTGGATGCTGAATGCCGACCTAACCTGTTTCCTGTTGCTCAACAATTAAACGGGGAGTTAAGCACACTTAAGCACATTAACTCACACAATTGGAGGAAATAATTGGAAACGCATCGCTTTGTTATGGATTTTTAGCCATCGAGGGTGCACGACACCTTTATTCAAGTGTCCTCTGAGAGGTTAAGTCGATCATCCTATCGTCGAGCTAGGAGGTCGGCGTCACGACTTCTTCCTGATAATCTCTCCAGTCGGATGAGAGGTGCAGTCGGAGGAAACTGCGGCCAACATGCAAGGGGGGGAGCTGATCTCGACCGTCAATGCAGAGGCTTGGTCTTAGGGGAACGCACTACCGAGGCACCGTCCCATCATCCGTTCTGGATCTTACGAGAATCAAGTCGGAGGCCCGTTTCCCAACCTGCCATGGAGGTCGGCTTTACCTGCTTTCCTTCTTTATTTTGAAAATGCTTAGCTGAAAGAGACAAAAGACTCACAATCTCCCATGTTTTAGGGAGGTGAGGGATATCAACTTAAAGGCTATACGAGTAAGAACATAGCACCGGGGATACCAACTGGAACACCTCCTAAGTAAGACCCCTCATGGATCATAGCCGACGGAAGGAGATCATCGGGAGTAGGGAGCTTGCGGAATACCAAGCTTGCAGATGTCACGAGTAAGCATTCTCATGGAACATAAGTCCTTCATGAAGATCATCGCGAGTAGAAGCTCGCGGAACACCAGTTCTGAGAACCACCGCGACTAGGAGCTCGCCGAGCATCAACTTGGAGACCTCGCGAGTAGGTTATGTGCTTTCCCTTGGTGGTGAACTCGTCATGAATCATCCTGTTTGTTAGTCATACAAAAGCACTCACGGGCTTTACCAAAGCACCCATAAGCATATAGATGTATGGAAACCACTGACATTGAAGAAGGACGAAATTGAGGGGAGAAGTGTCCCTTTTGACATAATACCCCCTACGTAGAGGGTTCGGGGGTTCCCTCGCGAGTAGAGATCTCGCCTATGGGCGAGTAAGGAAGGATCTCGCCAAATTTGATGTTCGTCGCCTGCATGAAGTCGCCTATGCCGAGTAATAAGGAAGCTCGCCTATGGGCGAGTAAGGAGGGCAAGTAAGGAGGGATCTCGCCGCTATCCAGGAAGCTCGCCTCTGGAACTTGCCCCTGGAACTCGCCTATGGCGAGTAGGGATCTCGCCATCTGGAACTCGCCTTCAGGAAATCGCCTCTGGAACTCGCCTATGGCGAGTAGGGATCTCGCCATCTGGAACTCGCCCTCTGGAACTCGCCTATGACGAGTAGGGATCTCACCATCTGGAACTCGCCTTCAGGAACTCGCCTCAGGAACTCGCTTCTGGGACTCGCTTATGGCGAGTAGGGATGGAACTCGCCTTACTTGCGAGAATTCGCCAAACTCGCGAGTTGCCAACAACTTCCTCTTGATCGCCAATTTCTACCATCTCGCCTTCCTACTAGACTTTCTTCCAACGACTACGATCCACGCTCACCGCACCAAAGTGTTGACGCCAGGAAAATCCTGGCCTCAAGATTCGGACATTTGCAGCCGATGGCTACTCGCCCAGCAGTCCAACGAGATGGCTTGGCTGGCAACGACGAAGAAGCTAGAAGAGCAACAAACAGTACCCCAGGTGCCACGGCAGGGAGGTCCCACCACATACCCGGAAGCTCAAGGGAGTCTTCCCCTCCAAAACAAAAAATGGCCGAGCTTGGTACAAGGAAGGCAGGGACCTGGCGAGTATCTCGCCTGAGGGGGTCAACCTCATCCAAAAAGTCCTCTTTCTTGTACCCCTGGGGGTCTATTTATAGACAAATCCTGGGGGGGGGGGGTGTAGTTACCTGGCCAGACTCGCCCATACTTGGCTCTACTCGCCCAAGCTAGCTTCCTGCTCGCCAAGCTCCCTTCCTGCTCGCCAAGCTCCTTTCCTGCTCGCCAAGCTCCTTTCCTGCTCGCCAAGCTCCCTTCCTACTCGCCAAGCTCCCTTCCTGCTCGCCAAGCTCCCTTCCTGCTCACCAAGCTCGCTTCCTGCTCGCCAAGATCGCGCCTTGCTCGCCCAGCTCGCGCAGCTCGGTCTGCGAATAGGTGTCTCCTTAGGCCTTTCTAATCTCGACGAATTACGGGTAGTACACATGACTTAGAGGTTAGGTCTTCTAATGCATACAATCCTACGCCCTCGCTATTTTGAGACACATAATGTGGATGAATGATCATGCACTTCCTAAGCATTTTGTTTTATGGAATCAAAAATATGGCTTTTATGCGCGATTAATTTCATATTATATTTGATTTTAAAGCAACATAGTTATTATGAGTTTTAACTTTCAATTGTTCTTCTTTAAGATTGAATTATTATGGCAATAAAAATATATCTAGCATGGATGATAATATTTATTAGTTGATAATGCTAGATATGATGAGTTTGAATGTAGTGTTATGCCATAAGGTTAATTGATATAATGTTGTATGTATTCAACAATAGAGATTCAAACTTTGAAAATAGAATGAAGTGATGATTCTAGTTAATTAATTATTTTAGATATAATGATGATTCTATGATCTTCATATAAATGAGATACATGCACAACATAATTGATTCATATAATGGTCATGATCACAAGCTATTTGATGGAATCAATGGGATCTTTTGTAGATTTTTAATATTTGAGTTAAAAAGATCTATTGAATTGGAAAGATTATTATACATGATCATGAATTTTAACATATAGGAATTATATACTCATAATTAATTGTTCATGATGATATAAATGAGATATTATTAAAGAACATTCATATTCATCCTTTTTGGATGATTAGAGAGAAATATTATAAGGTGAAAACTTAAGATAAATATAAAGAGAAAAATATTTATTGTTATTTAGAAAGGTTTTGTGAATTTTCTCTTTGATTTTTGAAATCTTAAATAAATCACGTATATATAGTTTTATTAAAGCATAGTGATGATAAAGGTAATACAATAATTTTTCAGAAAATAATATTTTAGATAAATAAAATTTTTGGAAAATTATGCTACCTCCAGCGTTAGAACCTAACATCGGGCGCTAGCAATAGAGTTGAGATTCTTTATATAAACACAAATGATTTTTGCAAATTTTCAATTCTGGTTTGAGATGATTATGATTAAACATACTAGGGGTAATCAAAATGACGCAAATATATTAAATACCTAAGCAAATCATGCACATTTTATAAATTTAGCCTAATACCCCAAAAATACCTTTTAAATCCATTTCGACAACTATTTCATTAGTCTTAATAATACATAACAAATTTAGGATTTAATTTATATTTGACTTCCATAGGGAATGGATCTAGAAGGATAAACATAAAAAGGATAAGTAGATCACTTGAGAAATGATATGACTTTTTATATTTAATTGTGTTCAATTTGATTTATTAATGAATTTTGGTTTAATATGTGAAATACATATCACAAGTTATATAAAGTGATCTTATCATGATGGCTCAAAGAAATAAAAGTAAAAACAAAAAAAGAAATTAAGCATATCATGAAGTAGAGAATTGATATTTCATTTTTAATTGATTTCTAATTCATGCAAATGATTGGATACTAATGAATGAGAGATTTAGGTATCCCAAGAGGACCGGGTGTGACAGTTCCATTGGGTACCCAAATACATTGTGTTTGCTTTTGGGGAGATAGTGATGAATGGGCCCATTTGAGTGGAGTTATTATTTCATCTTTAACTTTGGGCCTCCATTCTAACATTGGTTTAATATTGTTTTTGTTTGTCAAATTTCCATGATGATTTTGTAAAACATTGTATAGGAAATTTGTGAACATTTAATTTTATGTTAGGAGAAACATGATTTTGTAAATAATGGTGATTTTGATTTTGATATACAAATACTTTATGTTTCTTACTCCCATTATTTGTCTTTGTTAAAATATTCATATTCATATTCATCATGCTTTTAGATATAGTTTGATATTGTGAATTTGTATTTACAATTTTCATAAGCAAGTTGATTTTTGATTTTAATTCATCATTCTTGATCATTAGATTATGTCTAGCTTTATTATAAGCAAGTGTGCTATTTTTAAGAGTGGAAACAATTGAATCAATATGATTTTGATAGTTATTTCTATATTCATCAAATGTTTCATTCATCTCTTTAATTTCAATTTTATAGTCTTTAGACTTAGCACAATCAATTTTCAAAGATGAATTTTCTAAACATAATCTTTCATTTTGTTCTTTAATAAAAAGAAGTTCCTTTTCAAGTTCCTTGCATTTTTCTTTTAAATCATCAAATTCTATACAAGGTGTAATGTTTTTAACTAAGGAGCCATGGGTAGAACTAGATAAATTTGAGTTTGATTCTTCATTAATTTTTGTCATTAAATTTTTGTTTTCTAAGCGCAAATGTTTATTAGCCTTTTTTAATTTCTTAATTTTGCGCTTTGTATTTTGAAGCAATTGTAATGTAGAGATAGAAGTACAAAAAATGGAATTGGATTTCCTTACATTAGTTTCAGGAGAGGCACGATTTGTACATATCGTTTCTTTGACATCTTTTTGGCACTCCTCTTCCGAAGATAGTATGTCTTCTTCTATTTCACTTGATGTGCACTTCATGGATCCGTCATGAGAGGAGCATTCTTGAAGACTTGTGCAAGCTTGCATATTCTCCGGTTCTTGTGATTGTTCCATACCTGTAGAAGGATAATCATAAATTCTTTCAAGAAAATTTCAAATCTCATATGCGGTAGATAAAGTATAAATAAGTTTGAAAATATTTTGGTTTAACACACAAAATATACTATTCATAGATTTTGCATTTAAAACAATTTCGTTTCTAGTTAGTACACTAGGTGGCTTTTCAATAGTAATATTCCAAACTTTTTCATCTAAGGCCTTAAGAAAAATTTTCATTAATATTTTACACCCTTTATAATTTTTGCCCATAAATAAAGGTGGTGATAATACTTTTTCATTTATATTAAAATTTTCCCCACTAGTAGAAGCGAGATCATGATCAAGAGACGCCATTATTCCCGGTTGTTAAGCCGATTTGGAATAACCTGGCTCTGATACCACTTGATGAATCTTGAGGCGCCCTTAGAGGGGGGTGGGGGTGAATAAGGGTTTTAAAAACTTTAAGATTTAATAGAAAACTTTTGATATTATATTTGAATAAGAGAGAATATAAAACAAAGAGTAGCAAATCAATTTTATTAAATAGAAAAAGACATGATTATCATTAATAAATTTGATTACAAAATTTGATTTCTATGACGCTAGAAATCGAGGCGACTAATATGAAAACTCTTTTTTTTCTATACCGACTCGTATCCCCATGAACCGGTTGGCTTTAGCCGATCTCTCCCCAGATACGACCTCAAGCCGCTCTAGCCAATCTATCACCAGAAAGGACTCGAGCACCCCCTAGATCTACTCCATAGACCCAGTCGCCAACACGAGGCGAATTTCTCCCTAAGTCCTACCTAGACCTAGTCGCCAACTAGATGCGAATTCACGAACAATTACAAAGATAAAAATTTAAGACAAATACAAAAGACAAATATAAAACTCCCTATGAGGTAATCTGAAGGAGACACCGAAGAATCGCTGAGGATCGTTGAAGTCCAAGCGTGCGTTCTTTGCGTTGAGTTAGCGTGTTGATCCAAGCCTCCTTTGATTCCTCCTTTTGAAATATGACCGGGAGATGTGTTGGTCTGGAAATACGGCCCTCATAAAGTTCCTGAAGTGCTGGAATAGGGCTCTTGGCAATTAGTTGTCGGAGACATCGAAATCATCCAATTTATAGAATTTGAGCTAACGCCAGCGTTAAGTGCTAACGCCAGGCGTTGACCATGTATAGAAACATATTGATGGCTCAGATCTTCTGAAGAGGAAGGAGATTCTGCACTTTAGGAAATGTTTTATTTTAGGCAATACTAACGTCGGCGTTAAGGCTAACGCGAGGCATTGGGCAAATCATTCCTAAAGTTCCTCCTGTAATCACAGCTGCTTTCCCCTTGCCAAATTCATCGACCGGATTGCGCCCAGCGTTAAGACCTAACGTCTGGCATTGAGTTCCTTCCTCTCCATTTCGTCGAACGGTATCCCATTTCATCGAACATCATTTCGTCAAACGCAGTTCATCGAACGGCATCTGATTTCGTCGAACGTCTTCTCATTTCGTCGTATGCTATTTCATTTCGTCCATCGCTAATGCCCAACATTAAGCGTAATGCCTGGCGTCAGAAATAATTCATCGATCGCTATTTTGTCAAACACACTTCGTCAAACTAAATCACATTTCATCGAACGCCATTTCACTTCGTCAAACTGATTTCAATCCTTTAGCTTGTCGTTAGTGATAGACCATTGTTGCAGCACCTGATGTCATATCTGTCCAAGCCTGCATGCTATAAACACAATGGCAAACAAGATCAAATACAAGTAGGATTTGTTATTCTCAAATCAAAGGGATACGAAAAACCATGTTCCAACAGATTTGACTCCAATCCGAGAGATTTACGTCATCCTCTCTCGAGGGGTGCGTGCAACTCTCTTTACCCTTGAGTGATCGATTCATACTTTGAGCCTCTCGTCTAACTAAGTATGAAAACTTAAGTGAAAACCATGCATCGATAATATGGCCTCACTAGTTAAAATTCAAGGGTAATTCAAGTGTTTTATAAAAACGAAAAAAGAGAGCTTTAGAAATCATAACTTGATTATCTCATCCTCGAATTATTTCGATCGAGCACTAATAAGAATTAGTAAATCATGGTGGAGGTGAAAGAAAAAAAAAATTGCATCAAGGAAAATTACTAAGTAGAAAGAGAGGTGAAGAAATTATGCCAACTTTTATTGAAATGAAAAACTATTACAACAATTTAAGCAAGATTGCAAACTAGAAAAATAAGGATTACAAGCTTAATAAACTAGTGCATGGAAAAAATCTAGTACATTGCATGAGAAGAAAATGAGAACATGAACATGAATAGGAAAAACTCACTATCGGCTCTAGCAGCACCTCCCCCTCTCAAAATTTCTGTACCCTAGACGCAAGGAGAGCCCTGGAATTTATAGGAAAAAATTTCAAGCTAAACTTCCTTTGGTCATGGGCGTGACTTAGGGGCGTGTAATCACTGTTCTGCATGGCTGGGACAGTGGCGTGGGCTTTTCGTGACGGCATGAGAAATTCGGACATTACACGACCGTGTAACTTGGGTCAAGGGCGTGTACTTGGACGACTTCATTTAATGCGGTGTGGGTCTTCTTTGCGGAACTGCGGTGTGTAGGGATCACGCGGGAAAGTCATGGAGGTGACATATGTGTCACAGGCGTGACTCATGTTGACTTCTTGAAGGCGGCTCCACGTCTCGACGGCACCACGCTGGGAAGATTCTAAATTTACATGCCCCTGGTCACGGGAGTGGCTTTGGGTCATGAGCATGATTGGGGGCGTGACTTGGTGTGGGATAGCTCAATCAGTGCGGCATCGACTCTGGTTCGAACTTCAGGTTACACGCCCCATGGTCACGGGCGTGACCTTGGGGCGTGTCTTGTAAATTTTATCAATTCCTCCCAAAATTCTGCAAATATTGGAATTAAGCTAAGTTAGAGTCAATATTACAAAAAGAACTACTTATAACCTAGAGTTGACATGAAAAGGAAAAATTCATATTAAGTAATTACAAAAATTTCTATTAAAAACTTTTATAAATACTACTTATCAAATACCCCCATACTTGAGGTTTTGCTATTCCAGAGCAAAAGTGTGAGACATAATATATAAGACATCCATAAAATTTTTAATTTCGAACTAAAATTTTATTAACCCGAAAGCTATGTTAAGAATAAATTCCAAGATGAGTTATGTCCTAAATTATGATGATGATTTGAAAAGAGAGAAAATTGTTTAGGCAAGGACTTCTCAAGATAATTAATTAGCTTACCAAAATTGTAGAAATTATAAAACTAGATGAAATTAAAATTGTAAGAACTCTATCTTAAAAGAAACTTAAGGAAAAGTAACTTACTAAATATTGCTCTCTCCATAACTTAAGTTAAACCTAGATCAAAGATATTGGCTAAGGGGGGGGGGGGGGGGGGGGGGGGGGGGTTTACAAAGCTTGGCATAAGAGGAGATTTTTGATTTGAGGTGATTAATTTTATCCTCTCACCTCTATTTTTTTTTCTTTTCCTTTTTTTTTGTATAAGTTTAGGGAATAATGAATTTTATTTTCTTATTCCCATGCATATGATCTTTTAAAATACTTGTTTTATGCCATCAAAAGGGGTAGGGTAGGAAAAATTTCTAGTTTATAAATTAAATTATATTGAGAGCAAATTCTAGTAAATTTAAATTTCCTAAGATCTAAAAAACTAGAAGAAAATATAATTGAAATCTAAAGTGGTTTAGCAAATTTACTACAAAATAAAGCCATTTAAAAATATAAAGAGAAGTCATGCTAACAAAAATTCTCTAATCAAACTCAAATCACAATATAAGATTACCTAAAATTTAAAATTAACAAACTATGATAAACAAAATTTTGGCCAATTAATAACCTAAAAATGCTTATAAACATTCTCAACTAGATTTCTAAGAAATCACAAAACAACAAGTAGGAGGGGTATATGATTTTTTTTTTGGAATTTTTGATATTATATTTTTTTTGAATTTTTGAATATTATTTTTTTTTTGAATTTTTGAATATTATCTTTTTTTTTGAATTTTTGATAATATAAGAAAGGAAACTAGTTTTAAATCTAACACTTTTGGTTAATTCCTGGACTTCCCGAGGTATACCCCGTGAAGGATTCACACGGTACTAGGAGGTGTAATGGGATGATATCACAAACGTCCCTTTCCAAGATTTAAATTTTGATTTTCTATTTTTTTTTTTAGTTTTTGGGTTTTTCTAATTTAAAAACTATTTACAAAGAACTATTTACACCCCCATACTTAAAGTTAAACATTGTCCCCAATGTTTAAAACTAAGTATGAAGCAAAAGAAAAGAAAAAGAAGCAAATAAAGTGCATGACAAAACAAAAAGAAATGCAAATTAAAAGAGAAGGAAGAAGGATAAAGGGCTTCCCTGATTTTTGAAGATGCGCGGGGAAACGGCGGTTACCTGCAAAATATGTTAAAGAAGAAAAACTAGAGAAAATAATAAAAAGATAACTTTGGGGTGCCTCCCAAAAGCGCTTTGTTTAAGGTCTCATAGCTTGACCCAATTGCCGATCATATAGGAGGAAGTAATATCGATTCAATCTTTTCGTTAGCTAACTCTCCCAGAAGATATAACTTAAGGCGGTGCCCGTTAACTTTGAAGTAACCTTTTTCCGGGTGGGAAATTAGGATTATCTCATAGGACCAAACCTCTGTAACAATAAAGGGTCAGGACCATCGGGATTTTAATTTTCCCGGAAAAAGGCGAAGATGAGAATTATAAAGGAGAACGAGATCGCCCGGCGAAAACTTTTTCTGAAACTTTATGTGTTTATCGTGATACAACTTTGTTCGCTCCTTATATAATTTGTTACTCTCGTACGCATTTGCTCGCCACTCATCTAATTCGTTCATTTGAAATTTTCTTTGTTCTGCCGCTAATGTAGAATCGAGATCTTACAACTTAAGCGCCCAAAATGCGCGGTGTTCTAGTTCGACCGAAAGGTGGCAAGCCTTACCGTAAACCATTCGATACAGTGTACAACCGATAGCGGTCTTGTATGCCGTTCGATAGGCCCATAGCATGTAATCGAGCTTTATTGCCCAATCCATTCGATTAATAGAAACAGTATTTTCTAAAATCCGTTTTAATTCACGATTTATGACTTCGACTTGGCCGCTCATTTGTGGGTGATATGCAGTGGATAATTTGTGCGTGACACCATATTTTGCTAGAATTTTTGTAAATTGGCTATTGGAAAAATGGGTGCCCCGATTACTCACTATAGCGCGTGGCCTGCCAAATCGAGAAAATAATTTTTTTAAGAAGTTAACGACTACTCGCCCATCGTTGGTGGGGAGAGCTCGCGCTTCCGCCCACCTCGACACGTAGTCGACCGCAACTAGAATATACTTGTTTGAAAATGAGGGAGGGAGTGGACCAACAAAATCAATACCCCAAAGATTGAAAATTTCGCATTCTAAGAAAATATTTTGGGGCATCTCATCCCGGCGAGAGATGTTCCCTGACCGCTGGCAGATGTCGCAAGTACTCACAAGGGTTTGAACATCTTTGAAGAGCATGGGCCAATAAAAGCCCGCCTCCAGCGCCTTCCTAGCGGTTCGTATCGCTTGATAATGACCGCCGGCTGGTCCCTCGTGACAATGACATAAAATTTTAAGGCCTTCCTCACTTGAGACGCGTCTTCTCACCACCAGGTCTACACAAATACGGAATAAAAAGGGGTCCCCCAAAAAATAATTCTTTAAACCAGAAAAGAACTTCTTTTGCTGACTCGAGAATACTTTTGGCAGGACCCGGGCTACTAAACAGTTAGACAAATATGCAAACCAGGGGTGGAAGATGAATTTATATTTTTGAGAGCGAGTAGGCGCTCTTCGGGAAATTTATCATTAATGTCGGCTTCTATTAATGCTTCCAAGGTGGGATTTTCTAATCGAGAAAGATGATCGGCCGCCAAGTTTTTAGCTCCCCTTTTGTCCCGGATCTCTAATCAAACTCCTGCAAGAGGAGGATCCATCACAACAGACGAGGCTTGGCGTCCGATTTAATTAAGAGATACCTAAGCACAGAGTGATCTGTGAAGACGATAACTTTGGAAAGCGTGATATACGACCTAAATTTATCAAAAGCGAAAATGATTGCTAGAAGTTCCTTCCTGGTAGTGGTGTAGTTCGCTTGTGCCGATGTGAGTGTCTTGCTCGCATAATAAATTGGGTGGAAATACTTACTCACCCATTGGCCTAACACAGCACCTACCGCAATATCACTCGCGTCACACATAATTTTGAAGGGTAGCGACCAATCCGGTGCAACTAGAATCGGAGAATTTATAAGCTTTTCTTTGATAAGTTTAAAGGCCTAATGGCATTCGTCATTAAAAAGGAAGGAAGACTCTTTCTCGAGGAGATGGGTTAACGACTTCGTGATTTTGGAAATTTTTTGGATAATGCGCCGATAAAACCCCGCGTGACCTAGGAAACTTCTAATGGCTTTTACATTCGTTGGAGGGGGGAGTTTTTCAATTACTTCGATCTTGGCCCTATCGACCTCGATCCCTTTGCCCGAGATTTTATGGCTATGGACTAATCCTTCTTTGACCATAAAATGGCACTTCTCCCAATTGAGAGCAAGATTAGTTTCCTCACAATGTTGTAACACGCACTCGAGATTTTTTAAACTATTTTTGAAAGAGTTTCCGAAAACGGAAAAGTCTTCCATAAGCACTTCCATCACCTCCTCTACTAACTCGTCAAATATTGCCAGCATACATCTTTGGAATATAGCTGGCGCGTTACAAAGACCAAATGGCATCCTTCGATAAGCGAAGGTGCCAAAGGGACAAGTGAAAGTTGTTTTCTCTTGGTCGTCGGGCGAAATCGGGATCACGAATCCGAGCTCGCCGAGCTCTTTTGTTTAGAAGAAGAAGTCTCTCGCTCCACACCACCTAAACCATTATTTTTAGAAAAATTATAAATCAAAACATCTTAAGAAGAGCCACCCATTTTAGAATTGAAACAACTCCCTCCTCACCTAAAATATCTATTCTTAGTAAAAGAGTCTAAGCTACCCGTTATCGTTTCATCCGAATTTAGCGATTCAGAAATTTCGGAATTGACTATAGTCTTAAGCAAGCACCGACACGCAATTGCGTGGCAAATATCAGATATCAAGGGTATTAACCCTTCCTTCTGCACTCACAAAATCTTCCTCGAAGATAATTCCCGTAACACGGTCCAGCCTCAACGACGACTAAACCCGAATATGAAAGAAGTCGTTAAGGCCGAAGTTATTAATCATTTGGACGCGGGAATCATCTACCCGATATCGGATAGTACTTGGGTTAGCCCGGTACAAGTCGTACCGAATAAAGGTGGCGTTACGGTAGTTGCGAACGAAAATAATGAATTAATCCCAACCCGTACTGTTACGGGTTGGCGGATGTGCATCGATTATCGAAAACTAAATGATGCCACCCGTAAGGAGCACTTCCCGCTACCTTTTATTGATCAAATCTTATAGCACCTTTCAGGTCACTCCTACTACTATTTTCTTGATGGTTTGTCAGGATATTTCCAAATCCTGATTTCGCCCGACGACCAAGAGAAAACAACTTTCACTTGTCCCTTTGGCACCTTCGCTTATCGAAGGATGCCATTTGGTCTTTGTAACGCATCAGCTACATTCCAAAGATGTATGCTGGCAATATTTGACGAGTTAGTAGAGGAGGTGATGAAAGTGTTTATGGATGACTTTTCCATTTTTGGAAACTCTTTCAAAAATTGTTTAAAAAATCTCGAGCGCGATCATTTGCTTAGTTTGAAAATTCAAGCCATTATAAAAAATTTGCACTTGTTGCCAAGTGGGAAGTGTGTGGTGAGGGCATCTATGCAAAAGCTCCTAAAAGCACTCCCATGTATCATAGAGAGTCTCTGAGTCGATTTGCATAAATGACGCAATATCTGTTCGCATTTTGGCTGTCTTTGTAGGCGGAAAATATTTAGTTAGAAATTTTTCCGCCATATCGGCCCATGTAGTGATGGATTCCCTAGGAAGTGAGCCCAACCACTGCTTGGCCTTAGGCCGCAAATAAAAAGGAAAAAGACGCAATCGAATGGCATCATCAGTGACGCCATTGATTTTAAACGTGTCGCAGATTTCGAGAAAATTAGAAATATGATAGTTTGGATCTTCGTCCGGCTGACCATCGAAGGTCACTGATTGCTGCACCATTTGTATAATGTTGGACTTGATCTCAAAGTTAATTTTTGCCACCGTGGGGTGAACAATACTAGACTGTGTGCCTTCCAAATTCAGTCGCGCATAATAGGACATGGCCCGTTGCATGGCCTCATTAGGATTTGGCGCGTTAGGATTAGGAGGATTAAGATCCATATTCGCTGTGTTAGTGTCCCCGATCGACTCTTCGAATTCAAATTGATTATCCTTATCACGAGAACGACGGAGCCGCCAAAGGGTTCGCTCGATCTCTGGATCAAAAGGAATATTCGAAGCGCTACCTCGGGTCATACACTAAAGAAGAAAAAAAGAAATGAAGAAAAAGAGCGGATAATGAAAAGAAAAGAAAGAAAGAGGAAAACTAGACTATTATATTTTTTTTCTTTTGAAATTTAGAAAAAGTAAAATAAAATAAAAAGAAGCATGATAAAATTAATAGCTATCCTCTTTTCAAAATATCTACACAAATCCCAGACAACGACGCCAAAAACTTGATATAAAAATTTTACAGTTTTGCAAAGTGAAATGATTAAAGATTTTCTCCAAAGCTATATCCGATAAAGGAAAGTGTACCTTATCGTCTATAGTATATGATATTTAGAAATACCAAGGTCGTATTCCACGGGGTGCGTTGATTACTTCTACTTTGAGGAAAATTACTATTATCTTATCTAATCGATTTTTGAGTTTTGCTTTACTAGCTAAATAGAGACAAAGTGCAAGCTAAAAGAAGGGATTAAACGATGGTAAAATAGATTAGTGCTCAATTAAAAGTCACCTTGGATTAAGAATAATCAAGTGAAAGGAAATTAAATCTAATTCCGTTTAATTAAACTACTTGACCATGGAGGTTCCCGAAGCTCGAACATGCCTCTATCGAGGTTAATTCCCAACTAAGTTTAGGAAAAATCAACCGGACTCTCGTCCTATAATTGATTACCTAAAACTTGCTTTACGAAGTGAACCCCGCTATTGAATTTGACTCCAATCTGGGAGATTTACGCCATCCTCTCTCGAGGGGTGCGTGCAACTCTCTTTACCCTTGAGTGATCGATTCATACTTTGAGCCTCTCGGCTAACTAAGTATGAAAACTTAAGCGAAAACCATACATCGATAATATGGCCTCACTAGTTAAAATTCAAGGGTAATTCAAGTGTTTTATAAAAACGGAAAAAGAGAGCTTTAAGAAATCATAATTTGATAATATCATCCTCGGATCAATTCGATCGAGCACTAATGAGAATTAGTTAATCATGGTGGAGGGGAAGAAAAAGAAAAATAAAATTGCATCAAGGAAAATTACTAAGTAGAAAGAGAGGGGAAGAATTTATGCCAACTTTTATTGAAATGAAAAACTATTACAACTCTTTATGCAAAATTGCAAACTAGAAAAATAAGGATTACAAGCTTAATAAACTAGTGCATGGAAGAAATCTAGTACATTGCATGAGAAGAAAAAGAGAACCTGAAAGTTTAAAGAGACATGGACATGAATAGGAAAAACTAACTATCGGCTCTAGCAACACCTCCCCCTCTCCAAATTTCTGAAACCTGGACTCAAGGAGAGCCCTGGAATTTATAGGAAAAAATTTCAAGCTACACGCCCCTTGGTCACGGGTGTTGTTTATTGGGGTGTCTACTTAATCACCTAGAGGGGGGGGGGGGGGGGGGTAGGGGTGAATAAGTTTTCTTTGTATAAAATCCCCCTTTAGGTTTTTCTTACTTTATGGTTAATAGATCTAAGAAATAAAGAACAAACCACAAAAAGCACACAACCATCTATAGAGGTTCCTCAAGACTGGGTGTCTTGAGTAGTCCTCTCTCCCTCTGCGCCTACCCAGCAGTGTGCTAGGCTCAGCAAACGCCGCCAAAAACTCCAGGCCCTGAAGCCTTACACCACGGACCCGCAAGTCCAACAGCCTAAGCCCGCAATCCCCTACTGCCCCCGAGCCCGCAAGATCGACACTCAAGCCCGCAATCCCTACACAACACAGACCCGTAAGTCCTGTGCCTACAGCCTAGGCCCGCAAGCCCATACTGCGCCTGAGCCCTCAAGCTCGACAAATCACACCCCCAAGTGCACTGCCCTGGCCCTCATGCCTCACAGCTCTCCAACCCTCAAGCTAGACAGTGTCGGACCCGCAAGTCCACTGCCCTGACCTTCAAGCCTCAAACTCTCCATCTCTCTAGCTAGATGGTTTGGACCACAAGCCTTACAAGAGATTACAGTAAATAAAACTGCTTCTTCTGCCAGATTGTGATTGGCGACTTAGCCTGATGGAGATCGACTTCTTTAGGTTGAAGAAAATGCTTCTTGATTTGGAGATTTAGCACTGGATCTTCTTCAGCCTTCACTTCATTTGCCTGGTGTTGATCGGATACTTTTCAGTCGAAGATGATGACTGATTCTTTTGAGAGCACTTGATGCTTGCTCTCTACTTGTCCTTCCTTTTCTCCGCAGAATATATTGTTCAAGAGTAGCGGCAGGATACTTCCTTGCTCTTATGTTCGAGAGAGTTCCTAGGGCACCCATAGTTCCTTTTTATAGGACAGAGGAATCGCACAATGGTCATATGCAATGTCCTTTTCTGTCAGATGCCCATCTCATTGCAGCACGCACTGATTGGACAATCAGACGGCGGCATTAACTGCTGACATCATGTCCGCAAGATTTGAATTCTGGCTTGAAGATATTTGCATCATTACGATGACTAGCTGTCTTTGACTTTGTCGTCGTGATCTTCCTTCTGCCACTGATGGAGGTATCTCGACGATACAAGATATCCTGGCGATTCTGTATATATGATGATTTTCTTTTTCTGACAGTGTCGTTGTGAGCTTCCTTCTTGCATCATGTCGTCGTGATAATGTATTTTCTCGACGACATGAGATACACACGACGATGTCCTGTGTCTTCTCTGCGTTCGACGAATAGCATTCTGCGATCGACGAACTTGCCATCCTTTGTTCGACGATCGCCATTCTTCGTTCGACGATCTCGCCACGTCTCAGCGGTCAACGAGACAAATACTTTGCTTCTCTGCTCTACCCGTCATTACGACGACAAGCACGCATTGTCGACGATATCACCTTTTCTTTTCGACGATATGTACTTAGTAAAATAACTAAGGTACATGACATATTATCGATTCCTGCAAGCATGAACTAGATGGAATGTCAAATACAAAGTTAAGTATTCTTGACTTGTTGACTTCTTCAAATCAGGAATCATGTGAGCAGGATTGCCAACAATCTCCCCCTATTTGAAGAAGTCAGAATTTCAATTCAAGACTACTTTCACTTGACAGTAATTATTATAATCTTGCATAGAAGGGTTTACTTATCTTTTGCTGAGCATATGAGTACATCAATCATATGGCTCCCCTAGATTCGATGCCTCCTCTTTTGTGGCTCCCCCTTCTTCTTGACATCTTTGCTACCCCTATCTTTGAGGTCTTCATGAGCATCTTAGTATTGAGCATATTGATGCCATTCTCCCCCTTTCTGACTTCTTTCCTCCACTTGAGATTTTCTTGAGTGAGTGACTCCCCCTAGATGTGATAACGCCCCTTGGATTGACATGGGGTTAGGATTTCTTTAGTCCAGTGTTGACCCTGGATCACTTATAGTCCATTAGCCTTGTGTGCTGCTGATTGGCTAAGTGGACTTCCCTGCAAAACGGATTTAAAATCCCTTAGGAACCCAAGATAACTTGTGTCCTAGGTTCTTGTTAGCCCAATAAGGAATTCTTATTCTTACCTCAGCCACTCCGGAAGGTTTCTTCTTTGTACTGGGCACACTAGAGTTGTGCCAACAGTCAATGGCAAAGTGTCCTGTTTTTCCACAGCACCAGCAATCAAACCTGTTGTATCTTTCCTTCTGTCTGACTGTATGAGCAGGGGTTCTTTGTGTGCGAACGACTGAATAAAGCAAAGAAGGTGAACTGTGCTGATGGTGGACATGTTATTTATTGCTGTCGACCACAATTATCCTTCTAGAGTCAGTCCCTTTTAAGGATTTCTTCTCTTTTCTGAGCTCAAAATGTTTTTGCCTCCTCACACCTTTCTGGGGCTCTTTGTAGATTCTAGGCATGATCTTGGATTTGAAGGAGCTAGCAATAGGCTTCACTTCAGTGGCAAGCTTATCCTCCACCCGTCTGGTGTTGTCATTCTTGACTTTCAGGACATTGGGCTGCATTTTGTTCTTCTTCAGAATAACTACTTCTCTGGTGAGTGAGCGACACAACTCCTTGCTTTCAATTAGTGACTTCAGAGTTTTCCCAAATTTGTCTATCAAGTCCTTTTTGAGTTGACAAAACTCAGCACTCTCTAGAGTTAGCTTTTCTGCTTTCTGTGAGAGATCAAGATTTCTTGCTTGAAGAGAGGAGATTTTTGCATCCTGCTGCTTGCACAACATCTTGAGAGTCTTGACCTCTTCTAGAAGATCGTTGTAAGATTTTGACCAGTCATCGTTGCTGGATGAGCTTGACTCCGAATCTGAGTCGGAAGTGGAAAGAGGAGCCCTTATGCGCTTGGGACAAACCTCATCCTGATGACTCTCTTCTTCTGACGCAGATAAGACGGTCAATCCAAACTCATTCTGATGACTCTCTTCTTGAGATCCTTCCATAAGGACAGTTAAAGAGTTCCACATCTCTTTTGCTGTCATGTAGTGAGCCAGTCTCTAGAACGTGGACATATTAACTGCACCAGCAATAATGTCTTTGGCTTTCTTATCCAAGTTGTCTAGGATTTTCTTGGACACTGTCTGAGAGAAATAAGCCCCTTCATGAACAACTCTGAACATTCTAGGATCTATTGCCTCCATGAATATTCTTACTCTTACTTTCCATAGGGCAAAGTTCTCCCTGGAGCATTCAGCTATTCTTGATTCCATAGCCTATGGTACTTAGACACCCTCTGGCGGATCTGTTCATGTTGTTAAGCTTTTCTTTGAACAACCTCGCTTTGATACCACTTGTTATTTATTGGGGTGTCTACTTAATCACCTAGAGGGGGGGGGGGGGGGGGTGAATAGGTTTTTCTTTGTATAAAATCCCCCTTTAGCTTTTTCTTACTTTCTGGTTAATAGATCTAAGAAATAAAGAACAAACCACAAAAAGCACACAACGATCTATAGAGGTTCCTCAAGACCGGGTGTCTTGAGTAGTTCTCTCTCCCTCTGCGCCTACCCAGTAGTGTGCTAGGCTCGACAAACGCCGCCAAAAACTCCAGGCCCTCAAGCCTTACACCACGGACCCGCAAGTCCAACAACCTAGGACCGCAAGCCCCTACTGCCCCCGAGCCCGCAAGCTCGACACTCAGGCCCGCAAGCCCTACACAACACAGACCCGCAAGTCCTATGCCTACATCCTAGGCCCGCAATCTCCTACTGCGCCCGAGCCCTCAATCTCGACAAATCGCACCCGCAAGTGTACTGCCCTGGCCCTCAAGCCTCACAGCTCTCCAGCCCTCAAGCTAGACGGTGTCGGACCCGTAAATCCACTGCCCTGGCCCTCAAGCCTCAGAGCTCTCAAGCTAGACGGTTTGGCCCGCAAGCCTTAAAAGAGATTACAGTAAATAAAACAGCTTCTTCTGCCGGATGGTGATTGGCGACTTAGCCTGATGGAGATCGACTTCTTTAGGTTGAAGAAGATGCTTCTTTATTTGGAGATTTAGCACTGGATCTTCTTCA
This sequence comes from Dactylorhiza incarnata, assembly GCA_033032865.1. Lineage (NCBI taxonomy): Eukaryota > Viridiplantae > Streptophyta > Magnoliopsida > Asparagales > Orchidaceae > Dactylorhiza > Dactylorhiza incarnata. Next base: position 15,365,098 of record JAWHQI010000015.1, read on the forward strand.
GCCTTCACTTCATTTGCCTGGTGTTGATCGGCTACTTTTCACTCGATGATGATGACTGATGCTTTTGAGAGCACTTGATGCATGCTCTCTACTTGTCCTTCTTTTTCTCCGCAAAATATGTTGTTCAAGAGTAGCGGCGGGATACTTCCTTGCTCTTATGTTCGAGAGAGTTCCTAGGGCACCCATCGTTCCTTTTCATAGGACAGAGGAATCGCACAACGATAATATGCAATGTCCTATTCTGTCAGATGCCCATCTCATTAGAGCACGCGCTGATTGGACAATCAGGTGGCGACATTAACTGCTGACATCATGTCCGCAAGATTTGAATTCTGGCTTGAAGATATCTGCATCATTACGATGACAAGCTGTCTCTGACCTTGTCGCCATGATCTTCCTTCTGCCACTGATGGAGGTATCTCGACGATACAAGATATCCTGGCGATTCTGTATATATGACAATCTTCTTTTTCTGACATTGTCGTCGTGAGCTTCCTTCTTGCATCATGTCGTCATGATCATGTATTCTCTCAACGACATGAGTTACATACGAGGATGTCCTGTGTCTTCTCCGCATTCGATGAACAGCAGTCTGCGATCGATGAACTTGCCATCCTTTGTTCGACGATCTCGCCACGTCTCAACGGTCGACGAGACAAATATTTTGCTTCTCTACTCTGCCCGTCATTATGACGACAAGCACGCATTGTCGACGATATCGCCTGTTCTTTTCGACGATATGTACTTAGTAAAATAACTAATGTACATGACATATTGTCGATTCCTACAAGCATGAACTAGATGGAATGTCAAATACAAAGTGAAGTATTCTTGACTTGTTGACATCTTCAAATCAGGAATCATGTGAGCAGGTTTCCCAACAACGGGCGTGACCTAGGGGCGTGCATTCACTATTCTGCACGGCTGGGACAGTGGTGTGGGCTTTGCGTGACGACGGGTAACTTGGGTCACGGGTGTGTATTTGGATAGTTTCATTTAATGTGGCGTGGGTCTTCTTTGCGGCGCTGCGATGTGCAGGGATCATACGGGAAAGTCATAGGCGTGACATATGGGTCACGGGCGTGACTCCTGTTGACCTCTCGATGGTGGTTCCACGTCTCGATGGCAGCACGCTGAGAAGATTCTAAATTTCTACGCCCCTTGGTCACGGGCGTGGCTTTGGGTCACAGGCGTGACTGGGGCGTGACTTGCTGTGGGCTAGCTCAATCAGTGCGGCATCGACTCTGGTTCAATCTTCAGGATACATGCCCCTTGGTCACGGGCGTCACCTTGGGCATGTCTTATAAATTTTATCAAATTCTCCCAAAATTCTGCAAATATTGGAATTAAGCTAAGTTAGAGTCAAAATTACAAAAAGAACTACTTATAACCTAAAGTTGACATTAAAAGGAAAAATTCATTTTAAATAATTACAAAAATTTCTATTAAAACTTATATAAATACTACTTATCAAGACACATAGGGCATTCTTCCTCCATCCCAGATCTTGTTGGACAAGAGTCGTGAGGTTCTTCTTCACTGTGTGCACTCCTATAGAGATGCTGATCCATTTCGGTTCTTGCAACTCAGAGTTCGATTTTGGAATCAGAACTTGGAGCATCTTTGTTGAGTGTTGACTCAATCCCTTGCAGGTATATTGCAATGCGTTGCTTTATTTATTTCATGATTCACAAAATTGCAAGATTCAAGACTCTTTTGGGTTGTTCTTGTTTTATTTCCGCTGCGCATATATGATATGCTGTTCATTTATGAATGAAGTAGAAAACCCAACACCTTGGTGAGTACTTGAGTTTTGTTCTCCATTTCGAAGTAGATCAAGTACATTTCATCCTTTCGTCGGATCGATTTAACAGTTTGTGCGGACATTAGAATAATGCGAGTGACAGATGGTATACCTGCTAAGGTGATAGACTGACCATTTGGGTTCTGAAGGTGGATTTCTCTGGTCGAGCAGTTTATTTGGGCCTTGTGTTCGGCCATCCAATCCATCCCCAGGATGATGACGAACCTGGTTATTGCTAGAATAATTGCGATGATTTTGAACTCCATTCCTCCTAACATAGCCTGGAATGAGCACTTTTCTGTGGATGTTACGTATGAACCGTCAGGGAGTCAGATTCGTATTGACATTCCAGACGATCGGACGGTGTTCCCTTTGGTTGCGATGAAATCTGGGAGACGAAGGAATGTGTGGCTCCGGTATCGAATAATGTTTTAGCAGGGCGGCCTTCTATCAGAAGTAAACTTGGTAACATATATATACTATAATCACAGGGCTTTTAAAGATATATAGCTAGGATACATGTATGTCAAAACAAAACTATATCACATGACTTCTACCCGATAACATCATCCAGCTATATTAGCACTAATGACAAAAATATATACGTATAACTACATCTGGTTCGGGTCCATGCTGGAGGTCTAGTGCGTACGCCTCAAGTGGTGCTGCTCTGCCCTGCCAGGGATGGTCCCTCCTGCCTCAATCCTGTCTTCGAGGGGCAATCCCTCTGTCTCGGCCATGGGCCCGGGGTAACTCCACCTATCCTCTTCACTGCTGGGACACCATCCGCTGGTCCATCTCTAATGCAGCAACATGCGTAGCAATCGTGTGGAAGGTCGACTGTGAAATGATGATCAAGGACTGTCGTAGGTCATCACGCAGTCCCCGATAGAACTTGGCGGCTCTATCTCTATCTGTGGTGTCCAATGTACCTCCGAAGTGGGCTAAGTGAATGAACTCAGGCTAGTACTCTGGCACGGTCCTCTATCCTTATCGGATGTGGAGGAATTTCTCCTGGAGCTCGACTCGGTCAGTGTCTGAGATGAAGTGCTCCAGGAAAGCCTCGAAAAATTGTCCTCAAAGTATTATGCTAAGTGGTCATCCTCTGAATGCGGAGCGGCTAGCTGCCCTCCACCAGTCTCGAGCATAGCCTTCTAATAACCTCATCACTAGAGACACTGCGGCAATGGCGGGGAACATCATGTCGACTAGTAATTCCTCAACCCTTTCCACCCACTCTTCTGCATGCATGGAGGACTCGGTGCCTCGAAATAAAGAAGGCCTTAGCCCCCAGAAAGTCATGAGCAGGTCTGTGGGCACGGTAGGCTGCTGGGGTGGTCGTAGGATGGCAGTGTGGAAAGTTGCTAGCAGTGTTGTCAAGGTCTGACCCAGGTCGGTCTCGGTGAATAGAACTGCAGCTCGAGCAACCGGGTCTGGTGGTGGAGTAGTAGGGTGGTACTGGTCCCTAGATGATGATCTCTCATTACTGGACTCTAGTATCTGGAGAAGTACCAGACGAGAAATCAGTATTTGCAAAAGTAAGGGAATTTTGCAAAAACTGACAGAAACGGAAGCGAAATGTGTGAGGTTGTGCTACTGTGCAATCTTGAATCCTTAAACTTCTAAACTATGGGTCCACCAAGCTTCCGCTGCGTGGTTCGTCTTGAACCAAGAAACAAGACATGGGGAGGAAGGATCTAAAGACTTCTCAGTGTGGATGGATCGTGATAGTTCTGATCCATTTGTAAGACGCCCCCCCCCCCCCCCACCAAACTGAACCCAGGTCAGGGGAGAGGGGTCTTACTGCCCCAGGCAGCCGCTCAGCGCTTCCCAGGTTGCAACGACCCACCCTCTCATGTACCAAGTGGTCACCTTGTCAGGCAAAAGAATCAACACATCACATCAGAAACATAATGCGGAAACAGTCAAAAGGAAAACCAACAAGGCATACGTATATTCATAAGCAAAGGTCGTAGTCGACTGGTTACAGGGTTGTCCCGGTGGGCTATGGAAACTACTACATCTTTTTATACATTCCTTGCATAGCCCTATACTCTAGGTATCACATCACGAAAGACAAGGGGTGAAGCTGGTGTAGTCGATCGGGCAATCTCCAAAGCGGGTATGCTGTCATGTGGGGCGGGGGCTTTGTGCTGTTCCATCTCCTATGAATGGATATACAAACAACTATTAGTTATAGAGCTAAGTAGAAAACACATCTCCTCACCGGATCTGTATCTTGGGGACGAGCTCTGTTCCCAAACAGTAAATTGATAGCTAAGGCACAAGAGGTTAACAGCATGTAAATATACAGAAATCCTAATAAGATAATCAATTATATTAAAAGGCCAGCCCAACTAATGGTAGGAGTAGTACATGTAACCGTGGTTCGCAAAATAATCAGTGGGTGTTCTAACCCATTCACAAAACCCTATGTCGACACAGTTTGAACCGCTTTTCTTCCAGCAGGGTAGCGAACCCCGCATGCCTTACCGATGTGTCCATCGGTGACAGTGACCAGTCCTACCACTTCTGGGTGTGGTTGTACCGCATCACCCAGGCCCTCCCGTACATCTCAGTGTACTACTTGGATGTGAGCGACATCCGGCGATCCCAAAATTTAGGCCGACCAACGGAGGCAAATCCGCGGGTACATTGTGGTAATTACCCCCAAGGCACATCTCCCTGTTGCCATAAGTCATCAACTCTCCCGCACTACTACGAACGGTCTATGGGCGTGATCGACCCGCCACTCTTACCATAAGCATTTTTCAAACAGCTAACTAAAGCAAAACATCCACTACAGGTCTGCCACGGGCGTGAGGGAAAATTTTTTTGGGCTAATCCTGGATGGGATACTCAACTCGCGGTGTTGGAACCTTAGTTTTGGATTAGAGTCGTGATCCTTATTTATAAATATTATGTGATCGACAAAATTCCATTAGGACAAGAGACAAGAGAAAATTAGACATGTTCTCTGGGTTCGACGAACGGCTATCTGCTTTCGATGAATGGCGCTCTGCGGTCGATGAATGATATTCATTCTGCGCTCGATGAAGAACAGCTATCTCAGCGGTCGACGATCCTATCTCAGTGGTCGACAAAATCCAGCCATCTCAGCGGTCAACGAAAAGCTGCGTTCGACGATCTAAAGTCTGCGTTCGACGAATATTCAGCAGAAGCTCAGAACGACGAATTAAATAATCAGATCGACGAACTTGAAGCTAAGCTCGACGAAATTATCATCAACAATTATATTTCTCCTTTCTCAGCTCGTCTAATATTCGCAGCAATATTCTTGATTAATTTCTATTTTATATATTGCTGCATGTCTTCTTTATGAATTAATATTATTGTCGTTGCAGCATTAAATATTATAGCCGTTGGCAGAAAAGACAAAGACAGAAATTTGTCTGCTCGAGGAAATTAAAGAGATATTATCTCTTTCCTTGTCGGGCAAGAATTTAAATCAGCCCTGAAGCCTTCTCCAGAATATATATAAAAAGAGAAGAGCAGAGAAGAAGAAGAAGAGAATAGGAAGAACCAGGAAGAATAAACATGGAGAGATACAGGAGAAAAACAGAGAAGCAAAAAGAAGAACACATCAGCAGAGTTCTTTATAAGAACAATATATTTTATCTATCCATCTTCTTTTTGCTAACTCTTCTCTGCAGAACATATTTATCCTGAGACACCAATCAATACCATTTGCTCAGGATCAAACTGCAGAAGAAGAAAAGGAGTATTTATAATCAGGAGAAGAAGCCTCCACAAGTTGTCATCAATTTCAATCAGACAGGGGAGCTCTGTTGGAGTTGGGGAACACTTCTGGTCAGTGTTCGTCGAACGGCGTTCGACGAACGGAGAAGGGTTCGTCGAACGGCGTTCGACGAACAGAGAAGGGTTCGTCGAACGACATTCGACGAACGGGTCCTTGATTACTCCCGTCTCAGCGGCTCGTTGAACGGGAGAAGGCTGCATTCGACGCTCGACGCCTGCGCTCGACGCCTGCGTTTGACGCTCGACGCCTGCGCTCGATGCCTGCGCTCAATGCTCGATGCCTGCGCTCGACGCTCGCCGCCTGGTGTACATGTTGTCTCAGCCGGTTCCGTCTCAGCGGATGTTATTGAACCATCTCAGCGGATGTTTGGTCTGATCCCGGTTTGGCGCCCTATTTAAAGGGTGCATAACCCTGGTTTAGGGTTAAGGTCGTTAAGCAAAACGGAGCGTAACAGTTCTTTCTTGGCGGCGGTTCCTCTGTTCTTGTCTAAAGAGGGTTAAGTGAGGTAGGATCGGTTTTGATCCTTATAACCTTGTTAGCTGTAATCCATCTTGGTGAATAGAACAAAGAGAAGAGGAAGGGGAGAGGGGACGTAGCCCAGATTGGGGTGAACCTCTGTACATCTGTGTGTTTTCTGTGATATTCTGTGTTTTTTTGTTTTCTTTCGAATTTCTCATCTCGGCATACCCTATTTTCTTTACATTTGGTATCAGTGCGAGGTTCTTGATCTTGGAAATGGGTTCTGGCGGTGTGCTGATCGAGATCGAGAAGTTTGACAGAAGTTGATTTGATTTATGGAAGATGAAGATGGAAGATATGTTGATTGATCGAGATCTATGGTCTGCGATCGAAGATGATCCTCCTGTTCCTAAGGTTGCAGAGAAGGATGCGAGCGCATCGAAGGAAAAATCTACCGAGGCGACTGCAGATGTTGCAGTAGAGGCTGCGGCCTGGACAAAAACCGATTGGAAGGCTAAGGGCCTGATCCGATTATTCCTAGAAGATTCAATCTTGACTAACGTCATGGAGGAGACTTCAGCATGAAGTCTGTGGTGTATGTTGGATTCCCTCTACCAGAGCAAGTCCATGGTAAACAATTTTCTATTGAGGAAGAAATGGTATAAACTTCGGATGCATGAGGGCAATTCGTTTTCAGAGTACTTGACTCAATTCAATACCATCGTGAGTCAGTTAATCTCGATTGGTGAGAAGATCTCGGATGAGGAGAGAGCCATCACCTTGTTGTGCTCGCTGCCAGATTCATGGGACAATCTGATTGTCGTGATTGGGGGGGAGTGGAGACAAGGAACTGTCATATGATAATGTATGTGCAGCTCTTTTATCTGAGGAGACCAGAAGAGGAGGTTCTGAGGTGACAACCAAAGGTGCTTTGTGTATCAAGATCTCGTTCTCAATGAAGGGAGAACAAGCATGGTGGATATCGAGATAAATCTAGAGGTAGATCCAAGATCCAAGCATGGTGGATATCGAGTAAGAAGCCCGTTCGGTGCTGGAAGTGCAATGAGACTGGTCATGTGAAGTCTCAATGTCCGAACAAGGCCATTCAGAACAAGGAGACACCGACAACTTCTGGTAAGAAGAAGGAGGGCGACGGCGGTGACATGTACATCGCTGTCGCGTGCGTTGCTTAGAGAGACTCTGATATGTGGTATGTAGACACATGAGCATCATACCACATGACCCCTCATAGGCACTGGTTCTGTGAGTATGAGAGGTTTGATGGTGGAGATGTCATGCTGGGTGATGATTCTGCTATGCAGATTATTAGGTGTGGCAAGGTGTTGTTGAAGTTGTCTAATGGGATCACAAGATCTCTTCCCAATGTGATGCACATTCCAGGGATGAGCAGGAATTTAATCTCGGTGGGTTCCATGACGGATGCAGGAGTGCACTTCAGCTGTGACAAGAAATCTTGCAAGATGACAAGGGGGGCAATGGTGATTGCTAGTGGAGTGAGACATGGAACACTTTATACTCTGCTTGCTGATACAGTGGTTCCATGTAGAGCTCTTATCTCTGAGAGCTAGGAGGTTGACCAGGAGGAGGTGTCCAGGCTGTGGTATCATCAGCTTGGGCATATCAGTGAGAAAAGGATGTCGGCCATGGCATCTGGTCAGATGGTGGAAGGGGTGCCGGAGTGCTCCACAAGCCTTGGGTTCTGTGAACATTGCCTGCTTGACAAACAAACTGGATTAAGCTTTCGTGGGACGGGCACGAGGGCAACTAAAGTGCTGGAGTTGATACACAGTGATGTGTTTGGGCCAACTCTAGCTCCATCTCTAAGGGGTGCAAGGTACTATGTGTCCTTTACTGATGACCTCTCACGTTATTCCTGGATCTATTTTCTCAGGTCCAAGTCGGAGGTTCTGGATATGTTTAAGGAATTCAAGAACCTGGTGGAGAACCAGTTGGAGAGAAAGGTGAAGGTCCTCCGTTCTGACAATGGAGGGGAATACTGCTCTGATGCTTTTGAGCGCTACTATACTGAGCAGGGGATTGCACGGCAAAAGACCACACCGTACACTCTAGAGCAGAATGGAGTGTCAGAGAGGCTGAACAGGACCTTGATGGAGAAGGCCAGGTGCATGCTCAGTTGGGCAGGTTTGGGGAAGGAGTTTTGGGCTGAAGCAGTGGCGACTGCAAACTACCTGAAGAACAGGTCCCCTACATCTGCTGTGGAAGGATGTACACCCTTTGAAGCCATCTTCAAGAGAAAGCCAAAATTGGCCTATGCTCGTGTGTTTAGGTGTGATGCATATGTTCACATTCCAAAGGAGAAGAGGGGGAAGCTTGATGTTAAATCTGAGAAGTGCATCTTTGTGAGTTACAGAGATGGCATAAAAGGGTACAAGCTTTGGAACCCTGTGACCAGGACTGCAACATTCAGCAAGGATGTGGTGTTTCATGAAACCAGTCCACAGGTAGTCACACAAGCTGAGAAGGCCAAAGAAGCAGAGAAAGAGACAGTGGTGGTGGAAGAAAGTTTTGAAAAAGGAGCTACTACTGTTGGGGCTGAATCTGATTCTGAATCAGATGATTTGGAGGTGGTGAGAAGTGTTGATGAGTCAGAAGATGAAGCTGAGGAAATACCACTTCTGAGGAGATCGACAAGGGAAAGTTGGGCACCAGTGAGATACCACCAATGTGCAGTGGCTGCACAATGTTGCCTGAGTATGCTTGGTGAAGATCCAATCTCTGCCAGAGATGCTAGATCAAGGGCTGATTCAAATCAGTGGGAGCTAACCATGGTGGATGAAATGGAGTCTCTGAGGAAGAATCAGACTTGGAGTCTGTGTAAGCTTCCAAAAGGGAGGAAGGCCATTGGAAGCAAATGGGTTTTCAAGCAGAAGGTGAAGGGTGATGGCACTGTGGAGAAATACAAGGCGAACAGGGCTCGAAAATGCCTGCACGACCCCTGGTGGTGGAAGATGATGCTGGGGGCGGAAGAGGCGAACAGGGCTCGAAAACGGCGGAGGAAAACGATCGTCCGACCTAATTTCGCGGGCTGTATATTTATAGAAAACAGGGCGCACGATCAGTGGCGCACGACCAGTGGTCGTGCGCACTGAAAGTTGGTGATCGTGCGCGCTGTGCCCGAAAACCTGCAAAACAAAACTACATAAAATAATAAAGCGCACGATCGAACGCATGACCATGCGTAAAAATGCACGACCAAATTTAGAAAGCAACTTTGGGCTGCAATTGAATGCGCACGATCGGCGGCGCACGACCAGTGGTCGTGCGCAGTAGAACCAGTGATCATGCGCAGTGTTCCTGTACAGATTTGTACCAGGAACACCTGCACGACCCCTGTTCCAGCATAAACATTAAACAAAACCACAGAAAGTGGCACAAAACACAACACAAGAATGATAAGCATGAAAATACACAAAAACGGGCCTAGAAGTGCACATAGCATGGAATATCAAATATGAACGAAAACATGCCTAAAGTGTAGTGCAAAGACTAGATAAACGGCCCAGATGAGTCCATAAATGTGTATAAAATTGGGACTCATCACACCCCCAGACTTACCTGTTTGCGCATCCCTAGCAAACAAATTCGGCGGAGTATGAAAAAGGTAGCTAGAGTAGAAAATTGCAAAGACAGAGTAAGATTCGAAGTATCATACATATGCACATAAAAATTTTGTAAAAGAAGATTCTAACTATACTAACAAATTTACAAAAGTATAAATGCGTAAATAGAGATTTATTTGTACTCAGATGGTGATTCGTGAAGAATTAATGCGGTCGTGCCCGGTGTGAAAGTAAACAAGCCACTCAGGAGGGTGTTACAAAAGACCAGAATTAGGGAATAACTCCGCTGAAATCCATCAACGACGAGAACCATAAGCTTGCCCGGTTACACTCTCTCCACGACGCTAGCAAACTCACAAGTTAAATCAATAGGGCTTTACGGTTATAATGAGGCTTAGGTTACGGTATGATATTCAATGATAAACGAGACGGCTACGCAACCCAATTGAGTCTAAAGATAACGCCGAACCCAAAACAAGACCACAAGCGATGCTAGTGTGACACACCCCCATACTTAGCTTAAAAACTAGGTGTGCAAACAGCCTACTCCAGCAAATACCAACTGAATTTTCTATTACGCTCAAGGGGATTTCTTTTCATTCTAAATCTTTTTTGATTTTTTCTTTTAACTTCATTATTTTCTTTTTCTTTTTCTTTTTCTTTTATCCCCGGTTGGTTTACAAAAAGGAGTTCAGCAAATAATATAGATCTTTCTTTCACATCGCAAAGGTTCCAAGCATCACATCCAAATATGAAATGTAATTTCAGTTACCACATTTTTGGTTGCGATAATAGGATAAGCTTCAGGCTTTGGTTATTGAAAGAGGAGCTGAAACAAAGGAGGGGTAGGCACAAACTTGGCTTGCAAAGGTAAGCGCATAGGTCATGGAAAACAAGGCTCAAACTAGCCAAAACAAAGGCCTACATCATATTTAACAAGATGAGTTGCTCTCACCCATGCTTCAAGAGTCGCTTGGGGCAAGTTCTTAGCCCACGAGAAAGGTAAACCTTCCTTCTGACTCGAGCAACACGCAACTAGTGCTCGCTTACACACAACACCGTGCTACTGCAAATTTCAGTCACATTCACCAAATGAGTAAAGTAAATCAAAGATTACGCAAGAATACTAATTGTAAATTAAAAGCATAGAGATAATCTAATTTTACTCAAATTTCTATGGAAGCAAGCGGATGCGACTAGAGCACTACAAGAGTCAACATTATACTCCGAATTGCAATTCCTAAGCTAACATCCTATTTCACATTCCAACCAAAATAAGTATGAATGGAAATACACATACAAGTTAGTTCGCTCTCAAGTGGGTGCTTTGTGTGCAGACAAAATGAACAAAAATATTTGAAATAAGACTTCTAGCATGCTAAATAAATGTGCACGTGAGTGGGTACACAAAAATATCTCCCCCAGACTTAAACTATGCATTAAGATATTCTAAAACAAAGTTAGGGGAAGAGAGTACCCAATGCTTAGCAAGTAAGCATGCCGGAAGCCAGGAGCGAAGCTCTACGAAGAATCACAACCACCGCCAGCACAAATAGAAAATACCTACAGGGGTTGGTCTCCGTAAAAGCACAACAAAATAATACCTAACTAACATGTTAGAGTAGGCGATAAAATAAAAGATAAGAAAAATTAAGATAACTACTGGGGTTATTGTCATCCCAGCACGACTTATTCAGGATGGTGGGGGTCTTAGCTAATGGGAGTATGGAAAGAGAAGTGGACAGGCAGCTGTTCTAATTCCCGTGTCGGTAGTGGGTACCGATACGGTTATAGAACCACTACTCCTCTACCTAAATAATAATACCTGCTAGACACAGGTAGAGGAGAGAGAAAGAAAGAGGTGGAGGGAGAGTCCTCCACTCTACTTTCACCAAAATAAATTTCCTTGCCTAGCAAGGTTTTGTCTTCAGGGCGGCAGCAAGAGGGGAATATAGTACATGACATATCCTCTGTGGAGGGGGAATTAACCTCCTCACACAAGAAGATCTGAGCAGCACTGCATGATGCAATGTGCACCACCTCTTGCATAACCTGTGAAGGCTCAACCTGCATAGGCTCAGAAAGGGAAGGGGGATCAAGAAATAAAGGGGAAGAAGAACATAAATAAAAATCGATCGGGGGAGTGATCCCGGTCTCACTCCCATTAGATTGGGGAAGTAAAATAATGTGGTCATTGTTGACAATGCAGCAAGGTTCAGTGGGATTGATTGTGGCCTTCCCCAGGATTTGGACTTCCTCCACAGGTGCTGAGGAAAAATCCTCTTCACCCAGAAGGTTGTACTCCTCCATAGGAATAGGCACAACACAAAGATCGCCATCCTCCTCTTGCGACGCATCTTCAACAATGTTATCAGAAATAAATGTAATAGAATGCACAATAGGGGGAGGGATAGGGCTTGAAAAAGAATCAAGCACCGATTCCTCACAAAGAATCGAATCTATGCATGGTGATATATGTACAGGGGAGATGGGCTCTGCAATGGCAGAGTCTAGATCAGCAACACATCTGGTGATTGTGTCCACATCATTCCCTTCAAAACTTGAAGGTGACACGGACACATAACCAGATGTTGAAGGTATGCTGCCAGAAGTAGGAGTCGGGACGATCTGAATATCCGGCTCGTCATCCTCGTCCAATTGGCGACGGAATGCAACACAATCCTTCAAAGCATTATCCATGCTCTGACAAAACAAGCACTGCCTTACAGGCTTCTTTGGAACAGCAGGTGCTGAAGCCGAAAAGAAGTATGATGGCAGAGGCTCGGCAGAATATCCATAGGACTTACGCGCACCATATGGAGTACCAAACGAAGTCGGTGCTCCATATACTGAGCGTTGAGTGCTAGGGTTACTATCTCCCGTTGGACATCTATCACTAGCATGAGATGTATCTCCACAAAAGTGGCAGCGAATATTAAACGCAGCCCACATAATGTGAAGATAAAATGATTCAGAATAAACACTACTGTGCAAAATAATACACCCTACAAAAATTTACTAAGCAACCTAATAAAAAAACAAGAAAACAGATTAAGAAGAAATAAAACAAAAGAATGCAATACACAAATGAAAAGGGCTTAAATCTTAGATTCTCCCTCTCCAGAAAACTCACACGACCGTGTTCCCCGGCAACGGCGCCAAAAACTTGATGCGCAAATCTCGCACACCGCTATAGGCGGTAGCTAGACTGCGGTACGAAACGGCAGTGTACCGATCGTTCAAGTAATATAAAATGTGGGAGTGAATCCCCAAGTATCGATCTCAAAGGAACACAGTAAGGTGGAGCTATCTATCGAGGAAGGACTTGAGATTGAAGTCCTGTAGGTCGGATGGATGAGGAAATGGGGGTTTTGGACTGTGGAAAATAAAGAGAAAATACTACAACTACTCCTATGCAATGCCGCTATGCAATGCTTCGCCAGGCGGGATAGAAAACTGCGTAGGCCTTGAGCGCTCTACTTCGAGAGGGCGGATGGACGAGTAGGCAAACACAATCAAACTGTGCAGGCCTTGAGCGCGCTGCTTCATAAGGCGAATGGAATACACGGGCCGTTAGCACCGCTTAGCTTGGCGGATGGACGAGTTGTCTTACGGATTGAGGGTCGCAAGCACCTCGTCGCAATGCACGCCATTAGCAATTGCTAGTGCGACACACCTAACTACGGCGGAATGGAATAAAAATGTAGGCGCTCCTCGAGCAACTTAAACACCAAAGCATTTCACATAGACATGAAATATAGAAATACAAACAAGTTTAAGTGCCACTTCATCATAATATAAAGATCTAACTACATACACACATCAATAAGAGAAGAACAAGGCAAGAAATCGACCGAATCCGAAGGCTCGTCGAGGAGTCACAGTTGGATCGCTAGGTTGTCAATCCGCGTCCAAGCTCGGTCCTCAACTACGTCCGGGGTAGAGAGAGCTGTCACAACTCTCAATGAGCCCGTCTTCTTCGTGTCACGATCCGGTAAAAGGTTGCAAACTTCCCCTTGCTTGATGGCAATGGAGGCTAAATCTTCCTTTGAAGCTATAGGATGAAGGAGGAGGCCGAAATGATCTCCGGGCTCAAGATAGGCATGAAGAATAGTCACGAAGCACCTCCTGGTGGTGGAAGATGATGCTGGGGGCGGAAGAGGCGAACAGGGCTCGAAAACGGCGGAGGAAAACGATCGTCCGACCTAATTTCGCGGGCTGTATATTTATAGAAAATAGGGCGCACGATCAGTGGCGCACGACCAATGGTCGTGCGCACTGAAAGTTGGTGATCATGCGCGCTGTGCCCGAAAACCTGCAAAACAAAGCTACAGAAAATAATAAAGCGCACGATCGAACGCACAACCGTGCGTAAAAATGCACGACCAAATTCAAAAAGCAACTTTGGGCTGCAATTGAATGCGCACGATCGGCGGCGCACGACCAGTGGTCGTGCGCAGTAGAACCAGTGATCGTGCGCATTGTTCCTGTACAGACTTGTACCGGGAACACCTGCACGACCCCTGTTCCAGCATAAACATTAAACAAAACCACAGAAAGTGGCACAAAACACAGCACAAGAATGATAAGCATGAAAATACACAAAAATGGGCCTAGAAGTGCACATAGCATGGAATATCAAATATGAACGAAAACATGCCTAAAGTGTAGTGCAAAGACTAGATAAACGACCCATATGAGTCCATAAATGTGTATAAAATTAGGACTCATCAGGTTGCAAGGGGGTTCTCCTAGATCAAAGGTGTTGATTATTATGAGATCTTCTCACCGGTAGCCAAGATTACGTCGATCAGATTGGTACTCTCTATTGCGGCAGTGCGTGATTTAGAGATTGACTAGATGGATGTGAAGACAACGTTTCTTCACGGTGATCTGGAGGAGGAGATATACATGAAGCAGCCAGAAGGATTCAAAGTCAAGGGCAAGGAGGATCAGGTTTGCAGGCTGAAGAAGTCCATGTATGGACTAAAACAATCTCCGAGGATGTAGTACCAGAAATTCGACACCTACATGCTAGAGTTAGGTTTTGAAAGATCGAATTTTGACCACTGTGTACATCCAGAGAAAGGGAGAGCAGTTCATCTTCCTGACACTTTATGTAGATGATGTGCTACTGGTGGGCAATAGTGTCAGGATGATCCAACAAGTGAAGAAGCTGCTCTCAGCCAAATTCGAGATGAAGGATTTGGGTCCAGCAAGTGTCATCTTGGGAATGCAAATTTCCATGGATCGAAGCAATAAGAAGCTTTGGTTGGGGCAGCAGAGGTACGTCGAGGAGATGTTGAAGAAGTTCAATATGACGGACTGCAAGCCAGTGGGAGCACCAATGCCAGTTGGGTGCAAGTTATCTGCAGAGTTGAGCCCGAAGACACAAGATGAGGTCGAGGACATGACGAAGGTCCCTTATGCTAGTGTTGTGGGAAGCTTGATGTACTCCATGGTCTGCACTCGCCCTGACATTGCTCAAGAAGTGGGAGTGTTGAGCCGGTATATGGCTACACCAGGAAAGGAACACTAGAACGCTGTGAAGCGTGTGTTCAGTTATCTCCGAGGCACTTCGAATTACTCCTTATGTTTTGAAGGGGCTGGTGAAGGAGGAGTCCTGGACGTGGTTGGGCACGTGGACTCGGATTGGGGAGGTGATCTGGATAGCAGGAGATCCATCAGTTGGTACGTGTTCACACTGTTTGGAGGTGCAATCAGTTGGATGAGTCAGAGGCAATGTGTTGTGGCACTCTCATCGACGGAGGCAGAGTAGATGTCTCTTACTCATGCGAGCAAGAAGGCCATATGGCTGCGAAGGCTATGTTTGGAGCTCAGGTTTGAGCAGGGGCCAGTGAAGCTGTGGTGTGACAGCCAAGGGGCTATTCAGCTAGCCAAGAATCCAGCCTTCCACGCACGAACCAAAAACATTAACATCCAGTCTCATTTCAATCGGGAGAGGGTGGAGAAGAAGGTAGTTCAACTGGAGAAAGTGGACACGATGGAGAACAGCTCTGATTTTCTTACCAAGGCGGTTCTTGTTGCCAAATTTCAATGGTGTGCATCGACCGTAGGATTGAAGAGGAAGGTTGGAGGAGTAGCTCTCGTCGGAGGAAGATGTTCACAAAGTGGGAGAATGTTGGATTTGGGGAACACTTATGGTCAGTGTTTGTCAAACGGCGTTCGACGAACAGAGAAGGGTTTGTCGAACGGCATTCGACGAATGGGTCCTTGATTACTCCCATCTCAGTGGCTCGTCGAATGGGAGAAGCCTGCGTTCGACACTCGACGCCTGTGCTCGACGCCTGCGCTCGATGCCTGCGTTCGACGCCTGCGCTCGATGCCTGCGCTCGACGCTTGACTCCTGCGATCGACGCTTGACTCCTGCGCTCGACGCTTGCCTCCTGGTGTATATGCTGTCTCAGCCGATTCCATCTCAGCGGATGTTATTGAACCATCTCAGCGGATGTTTGGTCTGAGCCAAGTTTGGCGCCCTATTTAAAGGGTGCATAACCCTGGTTTAGGGTTAAGGTCGTTAAGAGAAAAGGAGCGTAACAGTTCTTTCTTGGCGGTTGTTCCTCTGTTCTTGTCTGAAGAGGGTTAAGTGAGGTAGGATCGGTTTTGATCCTTTTAACCTTGTAAGCTGTAATCCATCTTGGTGAATAGAACAAAGAGAAGAGGAAGGGGAGAGGGGACGTAGCCCAGATTGGGGTGAACCTCTGTACATTTGTGTGTCTTCTGTGATTTTCTGTGTTTTTTTGTTTTCTTTCGAATTTCTCATCTCGGCACACCCTATTTTCTTTACAAGCTCTTCAACATCATCTTCAATGATCCAATCTCAACAACACCATCAGGATCATCTAGAGTCTTCTCAAGAAAAGAGAAGAACAACATATTTTTTCCCTTCCAATCTTGTACTAGGTTAAAACTCTCTTCAAAAGTTTACCTCTTGGTGGAAAGACACCTGATCAAAAAATCCTGTTTAGTTTTTGGGCACCTTATCAAAAGCTCATTGGTGTTAGGGCACCTGATCAAAAATCCTAGTGGATTCCTACCAAGGGTGGTAGAAGAGTAGACGTACCCAGGTTTATTGGGGAACAACTATATTTTCTTGTGTCTTCTGATTGCTCTGCTTATGCTTTTATTTACTATGTTTATAATAATCTGTGATAACTGTGATACAAATTTGTAGTTATATAAATCACTCTGTTTCACACATATATTTATATATATATCATTATTTTGAAAGAACCCAAAAAGATTTTTTAATTTATGAACTAAACTCACTTTCAATTGGTATTAGAGGTTTGTTGATTTTATATACAGGCTAACACCTGAATCATAAAGATCAATTGATTCTTAAGTTTTTTAAAGGTTTTTCTAAAATCTAATGGCACAAGTAGAATTCTTAATCACAAATCCACCAATCTGTAATTTGGATAGATTTTTTTTATGGCAAGCTAGAATCAGATTATATATGAATGCAATAAATGAAGAAATTTATAACTCTATTTTCCCAGGACCTCCATCTTCACAAACATCAACAGATGCTCAAGAGAAGCTGAAAAGTGCAGATGCAAAGGCTATGGACATATTAGCTCAATCAATGTCAAATGACATTTATCAAAAAGTTGCTGATTGCACTTCAGCAAGAGGCATCTGGAACTCCCTCACAAAGATGGTAACTAAACCTTCTTTCCCTAACTGTACTTATGATGCAGAACTATCATCTAGTCTAAGTGAAGAAGAAGAAGAAGAACAAAAAGCTAGAGCTTTCTGCATGATGGCCATATATGGCTCATATCACAACTCAGATGCAGAAGCTGAATCAGATGAGGTAACTGAGGTAACTTCAAATATAAATTTTACTTCAGAACAATACAAATCAGATTTTAATTAACATATACAGATTTAATAAAATCCGACAAAGAAATAAAGGAGTTAACAAAAATAAATAATTTAACTCCTGAAAATAATAAACTTAAAGAAATTTTGAAAAACTAAGAAGGACAAATTATTTCTTTACAAATTAAGTTAATTAAGGCTGAAAAGTTTAAACAATCTTTTAAGGAAAAAGAAATTATTATGTTCAACAAAATCAGAAAAAGTTTTCAAATTTATATTTTAATGAAGTAAAAAGGCAAATATATTTCAAATGCTTAACCTTTATAAATCTTTTAACTCAAATAATAATTAATCAAGCAGTTATAAGATTCATTTTAATTATTTTTTTTATCCTAAAAACAAAGTCAGATAACTTCAATGTTCTTACAGACTTTCTCCAAAATCATGTTGAGCATTCTACTATGATTGCATAAATCAGAAATGATCAGAGCACTGAATGTGAGTCTCTTCTGATAAGGGGATTCTATAGAAGGAAGGTATCAGGCAATGTTTTTCTGATTTTAAAATTCCTTAAAATCCATTGACAGATGTAGCAATTCATCATATTAAAATCCTATTTAAAAAAACATCTAGGAATCAGAATTGCTTAAATGTATTTTAAAAGAAGAAGAAATAATATAATTTATGGTTAAATATTTTCAAAAAGAACAATAAATTCTTCTATAATCTCTGACCCTAATGCTTTAAGTTATTCAATATCTTTTTTATGCTTAGGTATCCTAAACCAAATAGGGGGAGATTGTTAGAACACCTAGTCTTAATTTGGCTTAGGATCCCAACTCAAATAGGGGGAGATTGTTGGAACCTTAGTTTTGGATTTGAGTCGGGATCCTTATTTATAAATATTCTGTGATTGATGAAATTCCATTAGGACAAGAGACAAGAGAAAATTAGACATGTTCTATGGGTTCGATGAACGGCAATCTGCGTTCGACGAATGGCGCTCTGCAGTCAACGAATGATATTCATTCTGCGCTCGATGAAGAACAGCTATCTCAGCGGTCGACGATCCCGTATCAGCGGTCGAGAAAATCCAGCCGTCTTAGCAGTCGACGAAAAGCTGCGTTCGACGATCTCAAGTCTGCGTTCGACGAATATTCAGTAGAAGGTCAGAACGATGAATTAAATAATCAGATCGATGAACTTGAAGCTAAGCTCGACGAAATTATCATCAGCAATTATATTTCTCCTTTCTCAGCTCGTCTAATATTCTCAGCAATATTCTTGATTACTTTCTATTTTATATATTGCTATTTATTATTGCCCGTCTTCTATATGAATTAATATTATAGCCGTTGCAACATTAAATATTATAGCCATTGGCAGATAAGACAAAGACGGAAATTTGTCTGCTCGAGGAAATTAAAGAGATATTATCTCTTTCCTTGTCAGGCAAGAATTCAAATCTGCCCTGAAGCCTTCTCCATAATATATATATATAAAAAGAGAAGAGCAGAGAAGAAGAAGAAGAGAATATGAAGAACCAGGAAGAATAAACAAGGAGAGATATAGGAGAAAAATAGAGAAGCAAAAACAAGAACACATCAGCAGAGTTCTTTATAAGAACAATATATTTTGTCTATCTATCTTCTTTTTGCTAACTCTTCTCTGCAGAACATATTTATCCTGAGACACCAATCAATATCATTTGCTCAGGATCAAACTGCAGAAGAAGAAAAGGAGTATTTACAATCAGGAGAAGAAGGCTCCACAAGCTGTCATCAATTTCAATCGGACAGGGGGAGCTCTTCAACATCATCTTCAAAGATCCAATCTCAACAACACCATCGGGATCATCTAGAGTCTTCTCAAGCAAAGAGAAGAACAACATATCCTTTTCCCTTCCCATCTTGTACAGGGTTAAAACTCCCTTCAAAAGTTTACCTCTTGGTGGCAAGACACCTGATCAAAAAATCTTGTTTGGTTTTGGGCACCTTATCAAAAGCTCATTGGTGTTAGGACACTTGATCAAAAATCCTAGTGGATTCCTACCAAGGGTGGTAGAAGAGTAGACGTACCCAGGTTTATTGGGGAACTATTAAATTTTCTTGTGTCTTCTGATTGCTCCGCTTATGCTTTTATTTACTATGTTTATAATAATCTGTGATAACTGTGATAAAAATATGTAGTTATATAAATCACTCTGTTTCACACATATATTTATATATATCATTATTTTGAAAGAACCCAAAAAGAGTTTTTAATTTATGAACTAAACTCACTTTCAATTGGTATCAGAGGGTAGTTGATTTTATATACAGGCTAACACCTGAATCATAAAGATCAATTAGTTCTTATGTTTTTGTAATGGTTTTTCTAAAATCTAATGGCGCAAGTAGAATTCTCAATCACAAATCCACCAATCTGTAATTTGGATAGATTTTCTTTATGGCAAGCAAGAATCAGATTATATATGAATGCAATAGATGAAGAAATTTATGACACTATTTTCCCAGGACCTCCATCTTCACAAACATCAACAGATGCTCAAGAGAAGTTGAAAAGTGTTGATGCAAAGGCTATGGACATATTAGCTCAATCAATGTCAAATGACATTTATCAAAAAGTTGCTGATTGCATTTCAGCAAGAGGCATCTGGAACTCCCTCACAAAGATGGTAACTGAACCTTCTTTCACTAACTGTACTTATGATGTAGAACTATCATCTAGTCTAAGTGAAGAAGAAGAAGAAGAACAAATATCTAGAGCTTTCTGCATGATGGCCATATATTGCTCATATCACAACTCAGATGCAGAAGCTGAATCAAATGAGGTAACTGAGGTAACTTCAAATCTAAATTTTACTTCAAAACAATACAAATCAGATTTTAAATTAACATATACAGATTTAATAAAATCTGACAAAGAAATAAAAGAGTTAACAAAAATAACTAATTTAACTCCTGAAAATAATAAACTTGAAGAAAATTTGAAAAACTCAGAAGAACAAATTATTTCTTTAAAAATTAAGTTAATTAAGGCTGAAAAGTTTAAACATTCTTTAAGGAAAAAGAAATTATTTATGTTTAACAAAATCAGAAAAAGTTTTCAAATTTATATTATAATGAAGTAAAAAGGCTAATATTATTCAAATGCTTAACCTTTCTAAATCTTTTAACTCAAATAATAATTAATCAAGCAGTTATAAGATTCATTTGAATTTTTTTCTATCTTAAAAACAAAGTCAGATAACTTCAATGTTCTTACAGACTTCCTCCAAAATCATGTTGAGCATTCTACTTATATTGCATAGATCAAAAATGATCAGAGCACTGAGTGTGAGTCTCTTCTGATAAGGGGATTCTATAAAAGGAAGGTATTAGGCAATGTTTTTCCGATTTTAAAATTCCTTAGAATCCATTAATAGCTGTAGCAATTCATAATATTAAAACCCTATTTAAAACAAAATCTAGGAATCAGAATTGCTTAAATGTATTTTAAAAGAAGAAGAAATAATATAATTATGGTTAAATATTTTCAAAAAGAACAATAAATTCTTCTATAATCTCTGACCCTAATGCAATAAGTTATTCAATATCTTTTTTATGCTCAGGTATCCTAAACCAAATAGGGCGAGATTGTTAGAACACCTAGTCTTAATTTGGCTTAGGATCCCAACTCAAATAGAGGGAGATTGTTGGAACCTTAGTTTTGGATTTGAGTCGTGATCCTTATTTATAAATATTTTGTGATCGACGAAATTCCATTAGGACAAGAGACAAGAGAAAATTAGACATGTTCTCTGGGTTCGACGAACGGCGCTCTGCAGTCGACGAATGATATTCATTTTGCGCTCGACGAAGAACAGCTATCTCAGCGGTCGACGATCCCGTATCAGCGGTCGATAAAATCCATCCGTCTCAGCGGTCGATGAAAAGCTGCGTTCGTCCTTCTCAAGTCTGCGTTCGACAAATATTCAGCAGAAGCTTAGAACGACGAATTAAATAATCAGATCGACGAACTTGAAGCTAAGCTCGACGAAATTATCATCAACAATTATATTTCTCCTTTCTCAGCTCGTCTAATATTCTCAGCAATATTCTTGATTAATTTCTATTTTATATATTGCTATTTATTGGTGCTCGTCTTCTTTATGAATTAATATTATAGCCATTGCAACATTAAATATTATAGCCATTGGCAAAAAAGACAAAGAAGGAAATTTGTCTGCTCAAGGAAATTAAAGAGATATTATCTCTTTCCTTGTCGGGCAAGAATTCAAATCAGCCCTGAAGCCTTCTCCAGAATATATATAAAAAGAGAAGAGCAGAGAAGAAGAAGAAGAGAATATAAAGAACCAGGAAGAATAAACAAGAAGAGATATAGGAGAAAAACAAAGAAGCAAAAAGAAGAACACATCAGCAGAGTTCTTTATAAGAACAATATATTTTATCTATCTATCTTCTTCTTGCTAACTCTTCTCTGCAGAACATATTTATCCTGAGACACCAATCAATATCATTTGCTCAGGATCAAACTGCAGAAGAAGAAAAGGAGTATTTACAATCAGGAGAAGAAGCCTCCACAAGCTGTCATCAATTTCAATCAGACAGGTGGAGCTCTTCAAAATCATCTTCAAAGATCCAATCTCAACAACACCATCAGGATCATCTAGAGTCTTCTCAAGCAAAGAGAAGAACAACATATTCTTTCCCCTTCCCATCTTGTACAGGATTAAAACTCCCTTCAAATGTTTACCTCTTGGTGGCAAGACACTTGATCAAAAAATCCTGTTTGGTTTTTGGGCACCTTATCAAAAGCTCATTGGTGTTAGGACACCTGATCAAAAATCCTAGTGGATTCCTACCAAGGGTGGTAGAAGAGTAGACGTACCCAGGTTTATTGTGGAACTATTATATTTTCTTGTGTCTTCTGATTGCTCTACTTATGCTTTTATTTACTATGTTTATAATAATCTGTGATAACTGTGATAAAAATTTGCAGTTATATAAATCACTCTGTTTCACACATATATTTATATATATATATATATAATTATTTTGAAATAACCCAAAAAGACTTTTTAATTTAAGAACTAAACTCACTTTCACGCGATTATCCCAACTAAGGCTCTAAAAGGTAGGAAAGGCCGCTCGTCAGAGCAGAACCCGGGGTAGCGCTGCAGGTGTGACAAATTATAGTAATCGTTTTGTTGGAACAACCCTATTACTAATTGGGCTAGGATCACTATTTGTTGACTAGGACTAAGTTGACCCCAATGTATAGTCTAAGTATCAAGGTTTGAGGCTGTTAGAACTTAGGAAAAGATCAAGTTTCTGCGTTCGATGAACACCATACTACGTTCGACGAACTACATCCCGCGTTCGACAAACATTGTGCTCCAGTTCGACGAACTTCCCAAGTCTTAGCGTTCGACGAACTTGCCAAGTCTCAGCGTTCGACGAACTTGCCAAGTCTCAGCGTTCGCCGATCTTCCCAAGTCTCAGCGTTCGACGAGCTTCTCTATGCGTTCGACGAAATAGCTTATCAAATCGACTAACACAATTCTTCCAGCCAAATTTAGCAGATTATCATTCAGTTCGACGAACTCAACATTCTATTTGACGAACTTAGCTCTCAGATCGACGAAATTTCACTTTAGTTCATTATTTAAGAAGGATCATTTTTATTCTATTTTCTGAACTCAGATCGACAATCAGCAACGGATTTATTCCTATCAGATAAGTCAAGGATATTATCTTTCCTTTTATTATTCTCTTATTTCGAGAAAGTAGCTGTTTGGCTAATCAGAAAAGGATACATTTATTGAAAAGGAAAAGGAATTAAATATTCAGACTGCAGTTCCACAAAATAATCCTCCTGATTATTCTATTCCTTATTTAGAGGATTTAAAATTCAAATTAGAGATATATCGTCAAAACGAAGAAGGAAGAAATAGATACACATCTTAACAGTACAACTGATAGGAAGAAGAGAGGAAGTAATAGTCGGGAAAAAGAAATACAGAAAGAAAAAGTTTATAGATCTTCATCTTCCTATAGCAGCAATATCATTTTCTGAGAACATCAACATTATTCTCTCAATTTTTTGCTGCAAGTTCAAATCTTCAAGAGTAAAAATAATATGAGAAATCTTTGTCTCTCAGATTCATCAGCTATCAAGGAAGATCTATATTCAAGAGAAAGATCCATCCTCAACTGTCATTTATTTTCTTTCAGACAGGGGGAGCTTTACAACAACACAAATCCACTAGTCTTCTCTCAGCTTATTGACAGTGAAGAACTTCATAAACCTCTTTATCCCATCTTGTATAGGTTATAACTCCTTTCAAAAGTTAACCCCTTGGTGGCAGGGCATCTGATCAAAAACCTGTGGTTTGTTTGAGCACCTGATCAAAAGCTCATTGGTGTTTGGACACCTGATCAAAAATCCATTGGTGATAGGGCACCTGATCAAAAACCTAGTGGAATCCTACCAAGGGTGGCAGAAGAGTACATGTACCCATGTTTATTTGGGAACTACTATAAATCCTTTTGTCCTCTGTGTTCTTGTTTATTTTTCTGTACTGTGTTGTGCTGTGTTTTCTTTATTTGTTTTTATAACTCACTCAGTACACATATATATATATATATCACTATTTTAATTCCGCTATAAAAATAAGTGAAAAACTTTTTAATACTCTATTCACTCCCCCCCCCCCCTCTAGAGTAAATCTAAGATCTAACCTCACTTTCAATTGGTATCACCAGTACGAGACTGGAGTATCGATGGAATTTAAACAAAGATCAGTAATTACTTGACCAGTACGAGACTGGAGTATCGAAAAGAATTGAACAAGAATGGTAATCACTTGAACAGTACCAGACTGTAGTATCGAAAAGAATTGAACAAGAGCAGTAATTACTTGACCAGTACGAGACTGGAGTATCGAAAAGAGTTGAACAAGAGCAGTTATTACTTGACCAGTTCGAGACTGGACTTTCGAAAAGAATTAAACTAGATCAGTAATTACTTGACCAGTACGAGACTGGAGTATCGAAAAGAATTAAATAATGAGCAGTAATTACGGGACCAGTACGAGACTGGAGTCAAAGGAGTTGCAATAAAATAAACATAAAAGTTAGTAGTCCTTCACTCCATATTTAGGAGGCTTTAGTTCCATCTCCATTCAGAGGAGGAAAGCCCTATTCCATCTCCGTTTGTAGGAGTTTCTAGATTCTGCCTTTCTTAATTATAGTCCGCCCAAGGATTTTAATTGCACCTTTTACACATAGCTTTATCAGGTGTTCTTTAGTTTCTCCAGAAATAGGCAGATTCCAATGTCAAGAATCATTCTAAACGCAGCTCGATGTTTCATAAAGACCCCACCTTGCAACGAGCTTGAGCTTTCACTCCTATTCATCGGGTTGTTATTTATTCGTAATATCATCCTATAACGCGATTGCGTGTCATGATTCCCTCTCCGAATTCTTTTGAAAATTTGATAATATAAATCTTGATCATTTTACCCGAAAATTTGGCGATTCCATAGTTTAACTCCAAATATCCCCATATTTTTATAGTATACTCAAAATAGTATATTAAGGGCCAATAAATTATTCCAATATTTTCCAGCCCTTTTTGGGGGTTTATTTTGTCAGGAGAAATCTTAATTAGGCTCAAAAAATTATCAAATCAGTTTATAAAAATCCCAAACTTTGAAATTGTCTTTAAGAGGCCCTAAACATGAGCCCATAATATTTTAAAATTTTTCCAAAGTTGTTAAGGTATTTAATTCATTCAAATAAATCTTTTAAAGGACCGTAAAAATGGCAAAACTTATCAGAAAATTCCCAAAGAATTACTGAAGTTAGCCCTCATAGCAAGGAGCATTTTTCATGTTCAAAGATTTTTCCCTAGGAGCCTAGATTGCCCACAGAAAATTCAGCAAGGGTCTGCTAACGGTGGTCTGCGGATAACAGATTCTAGGAGAGATGGCGGCGCTGGACAGAGCGCCGTCCTTATGCCCACACAGTGGATCCCTGGCCGATCCGCTGCGGGGGGGGGGGGGGGGGGGGGGGGGAGCTCAAATGCTGAGGAGGGGCAGGGTTTAAGAATCCCGCCGCCGTCCGATCTCATCAAGGAGATCTGACGGCATCTGCTGCTCCCCGGCGATGCATAGGGTGGCAGCCTCTACCACCGCCAGGCAGCAGCAGCCTGCCGCCGGTGCTGCCCCGGTCGACTCGCCGGGGGATAACAATTCATCTAGCGGTGGCCCGGCGGCCTGCCGCCGCTGTCCACCGACAGAAAAATCCACCCAAGGGAGGGTGGCGAAGTCTGCGCCATTTTTGTTGGCGCCGCGCCGCCCCTCCCTCACTGGGGGCCTAGTCCCTTGCCCCCGGCCGGCTCGCCGGGTGTTGGGCTTGCCTATGACGGTGGTACGACGACCCTGCGTCATCGACTGCCGCCGGAAAGGCCTAAAGGTGCCGAGGGGTGCGGGATAATGCAAAAGCAGGGGGCTCGCGGGTGCTGCCAGAAACGCATTTTTCGGCAGTAGCACCACCTTCCACCGCGGGGGAAGAAGTCCCCTGGTAGGGGAATACTCCTCCAGCCCCACCACCAGTGCTGGGGTGGAGCTCGCTCCACCTGACCACCACCACCCAAGCCTGGGCTTGGCTAGGTGGTGCTGGAGGCGCTCCGACGGCGGAGAGGTGCAAGCAACACATCGGGGGAGTGGGGAAGGGGGAGGAGGAGGTGTTCCACCTGGCGTGGGGGTACTCGGGTGCCGTTGGGTTGAGCGACCATGGGAGGTGGTAGTTGTGGTGGGGTTGGGAGATGTTTTCTGGTGAGAGGGCTCGGGCAAGGGGAAGGAGGCTGGCTTGGGGGGGGTGTGCTTCAGCAGGGGGGGGGGGGGGGGGGGGGTCTACTTTTATATGGAGGTAGGGGGGCCTCCCTTACTTCTTACCCTATGTTGGATTAAAGGGAGGGGGTGGGGGAAGATATTTCTTCCCCCCTCCCTCCACTACTTTATGACAAGCTGGCCATGGCTTGTGGATAGGGGCAACACCCTTTTGGTGGTGGTGGTGGGGGGGGGGTGAGGCTCCCATTGGAGAAAACTCCAAAAAATGGAATTTTGGGTGTATGTGTGGGGTGGGGGGTGGGGGTTGGGGTGGGGGTGGGATTGACCAAAGTCAACCCTTGGGTTGTTCCCTCCTTTCGGTCAAAGTTCGAGTGGGTTCAACTCGTCGGGTGAATGGTCAATGCTGGAGTATTAAATCAACTTGTGTGCGTGCACGCTTTTCAGTGCGACATACAACTTGATTTGACCATGGGTTGACTTTCCGATGTCGTAATTGGTTACATCGAACTTCGTTGGTCTTGTTTTGACTTTAGGAGTCCACTGATACTGACTGAGAATGATTCCGAGTTTATACGCTTAATATTTTAAAATTGCGTCGTGGCGGCCTACAAAACCTAAAATGAACATATTTCTTATACGACCTCCGATTGAAACACAACGAGTCTTGTTGCACTGGTATTAACTGTATGAGTCTAACGGAACTGACAGAAGTCTATTTGGAGTACGTATGGTCTCTATTCTACAACGGTGTACTTGTGACGCGCTACGATACTCAAAATGGTCATTTTCTACAAATGACATCAGATTGGAATGGAATGAGTTCCGTTGCTCTTGTATTGATTACACGAATCTAACGAATCAGATAGAAGTCAATTCATAGTACATATGGTCATTATTCAACAACAGTGTACTTCTGATGCGCTACGATACTTAAAATGGTCGTTTCTCCAAACGAGCTCGGATTGGAATGGAATGAGTTCCGTTGGGCTTGTATTGATTACATGAATCTAACGGAACTAAGAGAAGTCAATTCAGAGTACGTATTGTCACTATTCCACAATGGTGTACTTGTGATGCGTTACGATACTCAAAATGGTCGTTTTCTCCAAATGACCTCGGATTAGAATGTAACGAGTTCCGTTGCACTTTTATTGATTACACGAATCTAACGGAACTGGCAGAAGTCAATTCGGAGTTCACTAGCCCAATATTCCATAATCGGGTCACTTTCGTTCTTTTTAGTTATTTTTATTAGGTCCATTAGGGTCTAGTGGCCCAATAAAAGTCGGGATGTTACACTATTGTCCTAGCCTAGTTGTACTCTAGCGCCGCGCATTGCTTCTCCATCTGCTGCGGAGTATCCTCCTAAAATGGTGACGTAACAACCATTATTCATACAGAGTAAGTGGCTTCACATCCTCTCCCTCGGCGACTCTTAGGCACCAGGGGGAAGGAAAGAAAAAGAACGATGCAATATAATTAGTAATATACAATACAACAAGTGGCAAGGGTATAGTAATCACAACAAGAGTCAAGAGTATAAGAGTACATATATCTTAGCAGTATAGTCAACAACAAAGTATAAGTAGAGCAGAATATATAAAGAACTGAATTGAACGTAGCTTATAAAGATGCCCGTACAAGCTTATATGTTAAGAGTCCTTCGCAACGATAAGTAACTCATCATATAAAGGCACCCATACAAGTTTATATGATGAGGATCTTTATACGGTGCAATGCAATGCATGTATGTATGATGACTCACCCATGATTCACGCGCGCACTCTGAATTTCTATGCTGACATAGATTTTTACTTTTACTTCCCACTATTCGAGTGTAGCTAACCTCTCAAGCATCACTCGTCGTGGCTAGACGGTGACAATGGATCAGACTCTCCACTACTAGGTGGGTATGCACACTACAAGGCTTAGGCCTTACGTATGCCTCGACGCAATGAACACATCATCAGAGAACCTGCATACTGGAAATGGAAGGGGTCTTGGGAAGTAAGCACCAAGTGCCCAGCCCAACCGGTCAATGGCACGGAAGGGGTCTTTGGGAAGCAAACACGAAAGAGCCCAGCCCAATCGACCAAGATCGTTCTCCAACTCTCATCAGTGTGACAACTGGAGAGCCTGTAGATCTGCAACATGCATTCCTCAACACAGGATCTTAACCATCGTGTGCCAACACCCACACTTGCCGTATAACCACAGTACCGAAGAGCTCCAACATTGTCCTTTTCATTTTTCTAACATACTCGTGCTTTTAAGCATGGAAGGGCTTCAACTGAGTCACTTTACATCATAACCTAGGATGCCATCGCATCATAACTATTAGGTAGAGCCCTCACTACTACCCGAAGGGAGTTATCTTGACTCAAAGCAGTGGCTACACGTATCAAGGGTTTTCACTCATACAATCCAGTGGACTACATGTGTATCCGATTATCACAATGAGAACGTCAACATTATAAAATTATTCAAGTCTATTATCTGGGCTACCCAATTGATATTTCCATCATAGCTCATAACGATTAATCATTTGATATCTTTCCACCCATTTCTGCCCCAATCAAATTCAACTCACAATTAGCGTGACAAGACAATTCTTAACAATTAATATGACAAGGAAATTCTCAACCATTAATATGACAAGATATATCCTGATAATGGTTGTAATGTCTTAACACATAAGTATCCATATCTCATAAAACATAACAGGGGCGTTTACAACAATATTAAGTTTAGGTCTATCAATTTTCATAATTGTCCGATGAGTAATTTAAGAGAAATCCAATTAAATTTCAATCTGTACACTATGGACACATCTTATGGAAACTGAATTTCTCAGAGCTACAGATAACCAAAAATTATGTGCCACCCCATTATAAAAAGGTATTTCCAAGGGCAACAACTTTTGTATTGATCCCAAGATCCAGACTTAAGCCTATCCTAGCTAATATCGGGTTTGAATCTAATACAGTATTTCTGAACAGCAAACTGTCTTGTACTTAAACAGGATCGCCTTCTGCACAACTATATTCGAATTCACTTTGCGAGAGCTACAAAGCTTCATACAAAATGCACAACCAGTCGTTGGAAAGGTCTTTCCGAGGGATACATCTTTTGTGTTGAGTGCAAGACCTGAATGTGGTTGAATCATACCTAAAAATAGGCTTGAAGTCCGTCACATGCAGAAAATAGGTTTTCCCCAATTTATAAAATTTGCATGGTTCTCAAGACAGATGAACATCATCTGTTCATCTTCTTCCTCCAGCACCCACAAATACTATTTTGCTTTCTCAGCTCCAATACTCCCTCATTAGACCACCGTTCTTCATGAAATCAACTCCTACAACTTCGTATTAAAGAGAAGAGTAGATTGAAGACATTATTTCGGCGAATGATGCCCTGGAATGGAAGTTCTAGCTTGGTCTATTCCTAGAATGATCTATTAAACTCACCAAGGTCAATCTCCTTTGAGCCAATATCTCTCCTAAATCAGATCTAAATATCTAGCACCAAGGGAGAGGGAGCGGAAGTCACCTGATTTCCGACAATGGATCTCGTTTATCTTCTTGGCGAATTTGTGGCGGTCGGTCAAGCTCCAAATCCTTAGCTTTATTCTTCCAAGGATGAAGGGGTGGCTGGTTAGCCTCTTGAGGCATGAGGAAGAGGAATAAAATGAAGATCTAAGGTTGAAAATGTTTCTTACAGTGGCTTCCTGTCCAAGGCTAAGAAAAGAAGCTGATTTGACTTAATATTAATGGGAAAGATACTTCACATGATCTGGATTGGACAACACCACCACATGTCGCTTTCCTACAGGACCACCTTGATTATAAGACATAAATAAACTTTAAACTACTCAGAAGTCTCCTATCCAGAAGGCACGCATCCCGGTACAGCGAATCTGCAAAAAATAATGGTACAGGGCCGATACTAGACGAATTCGTCGAGTGGTATCGATGAATTCGTCCAGTCCACTCGACAAATCATCGAGTCCACTCGATGGGTCGCTGAGTCCACTCGACAAATCATCAAGTCATCTCGATGAATCGTCTAGTCCACTCGATGGATTGCCGAGTCCTCTCAATGAATCGTCGAGTCCTCTCGACGAATCGTTGAGTCCACTTGATGGCTTCGTCATGTCCTTTTAGCCGCGTCGGCATTTTTTGCTCGTGTGCAGCCCAGGCCCAAGTCAACTCACCAAACATGCATTCTAGGGGGCCTAGCGCGAATCAGGATGTTACATTATCTCTCCGTCTTTCACACTATGATTATAATTTATTAACATACTGACTATGCCTTATGAATCACATGCGGCTCACTCGACTACACTGTCGTGTGTTTGGCTAACTTGTCGTGTGTTTGGCTAACTCAACGATGCCGTTGGATCAATTCCGGATAATAAATCAATAAGGTTGCTCTTCAATACCCATTTCAAGAAATTAAATAAATATGAAGTGTCTATATAAAGCTATGACATTAACTGCGAACTTAAACTCTAAACCCTAGAAAGCCATCGACAACCTTGCATTTCTCTCAACATCTCAATGTCTAAGATCCCTAACGAAATGGCTCCAAAAGCTGTTAAAGTACTCCAACATGTTGGATATGATGGCGCCCTTAGAGGGGGGGGGGGTGAATAAGGGGTTTACTGTTTTTGAGATAAACTGAAGATTTTAAATAACAGAAAACTTTTTGGCTCTATCGCTTACGCCTGGCGTTAAGAGTCAACGCCGGGCATTATCTCTCCAGAAATTATTTTTACAGAAATATTCAAAATGATTTTCTTTATGAAATATAATTCCAGAAAAATTAGATATACCGAAAAAGAATTTTATATTTCACAAAAAATGATTACAAGGATAAAATTTCAATAATGCTTGAAATTAGAGGCGACAACTTAAAAATCACTTTTTGTTCCTTCATCGGTCCTTCTCCCAAGGACCGGTTGGCTATAGCCTATCTATCCCAAGATAAGGCCTCTAGCCACCCCCTAGATCTACCCTAGACCTAGTCGCCATGCACAAGGCAGAGAATTTCCCCTAAACTGAATCCGGCCTAGTCGATACACGCATGGCGACAAATTCACTACTATTACAAGGAAAAATGAAAAGATAAAGTAGAAAATCAGAATAAAAGACTCCCTAGATTGAAGAGCACTGAAGGAGATGTTGAAGATACGCCATGACCACGTCAGAGTTGAAGCCGACATCCTTCTTCAAATTTGCTGTGGGAAATCTCCTTCTCACACTTGTTCCTCAATGTTGATGTTGGGAGTTCTTTCTGAATTCGGGATGAAATGATCTCTCTGAAGTATAGAATGAAGGCTTGGATACTTATCAACTTGAGCAAACGAGATCAGGTCTTTAAATAGACACAGGAGCTAACGCCTGACATTAAGAGTTAATGCCAGCGTTAAGCATCGTGCACGGCAGTTGCTGAGAGCATGCAAACCGTCGAGATCATGGCAGATCGTGACTCAACGCGGGCGTTAAGAGTCAACGCTGGCATTGTCTCTGGCTTCTCAACGGATTCCTTCTCGATGACATTTCATCTCGACGGTTTCTTCTTGACGAAAGTTAATGCGGGGATATATTCGACCTCTGTGGTAGAGAGGGAAACAGAATTATGTTTCATACTTTACCATGATATGAGTGATGGGCCTATAAAATGACACGTGCCACTAGTGCTTTTACGATCTAATGAACATTTCGCATAGCCCGAATCAGAAAAACCGTGTAAAATAAAATAATCATTATGAGGATACCATAAGCCTAATCTAGATGTTCTAATTAGATATCTAAAAATACGTTTAACCGCTTTCAAATGTGATTCTTTTGGGTTAGCTTGAAATCTAGCACATACACAAATGGAAAACATAATATCGGGCCTAGATGCGCTTAAATAAAGCAATGAGCCTAGCATTCCTCTATATAATGTTTGATCAATAGAAATACGTGTTTCATCTTTTCCTAATTTTAGTGATGCACACATTGGTTTATTAGCTTGTTTTAGGTTTTCATATCCAAATCTTTTAAGAATATCATGAACATATTCAGTTTGACAAATAAATATACCATCTTATTTTTGTGAGATTTGAAATCCTAGAAGATAAGTGAGTTCTCCTACCAAGCTCATTTCAAATTCTTTTTTCATCACTAAAATTACTTCATTACATAACTCTTCATTAGTGGCTCCAAAAATGATATCATCAACATAAATTTGCAATATAATCAAATCATTATCTACTTGCTTAATGAAGAGTGTATTTTCCGCACTTCCCATTTTATAACCGTGATTTATCAAAAATAATGTCAATCTATCATACCAAGCATGTGGTGCTTGCTTCAAACCATAAAGCTCTTTTTCTAACTTATATGCATGGTTTGGAAATTGTTCACTCACAAAACCGGGGGGGGGGGGGGGGGGGGGGGGTTGTTTTATATAAACTTCTTCTTTTATAATCCCATTTGAAAATGCACTTTTAACATCCATTTGAAATAGTTTAAGTCTCTTAAAACCCGCAAATGCATGAAATATTCTAATTGATTATAGGTGAGCAACGGGTGCAAAAGTTTCATCAAAATCTACCCCTTCGATTTGTGAATACCATTGTGCAACTAGTCTAGCTTTATTCCTTGTAATTTTAGAGTCACCATCTAGTTTGTTTTTGAAAATTCGTTTGACTCCTATAACTGGATGATTAGATGGCCTCTCTACTAAATTCCAAACCTTGTTCTGTTCAAATTGATTTAGTTCATCATTCATAGCTAAAAACAAAATTTATCATTTAAAGCAGTTGAAACATTTTTTTGGTTCTATTTCAGATACAAAACAAAGGTTGGAAAAAGACTCATGTAAAGAAGAATGAGTACTTACCCCTTTTGATGGTTCTCCTATCACAAGCTCCTTTGGATGATCCTTAGTAAACTGCAACACGCTTGGAGGAACATATTCTACTATTTCATCTTCTTTTTCCTCTTTTTCTTCTTCTTTTTCTCCAAGCGATTCATCATCCTCATGCTCCAAAGGGGAAAGGGGTTCGTCTTCATTTCATGTATGATCAGTATCTACACAAGGAACAAACTCATCAAACCTTACATAAACAGACTCTTCAACTATTTTAGTTCATTTATTATAAATTCTATAAGCCTTACTAGTTGAAGGGTACCCAATGAAAATTCCCTCATCACATTTTTCATCAAATTTTCCTAGTGCATCTCTAGTTTTTAAAATAAAACACTTACAACCAATGACATGAAAATA
Organism: Dactylorhiza incarnata; assembly: GCA_033032865.1. Classification (NCBI taxonomy): domain Eukaryota; kingdom Viridiplantae; phylum Streptophyta; class Magnoliopsida; order Asparagales; family Orchidaceae; genus Dactylorhiza; species Dactylorhiza incarnata. The sequence goes on from JAWHQI010000015.1 coordinate 15,398,730, forward strand.
AGATACATTTAATTTTCTGGTAAAGTAAAGCTCGTAAGGTGTAAATTTTAAAATAAGTCAAAGCATGACACGATTAATGATATTACAAGAAGTATTAACCGCTTCAGCCCAAAATGATTTAGGCAACCCATATTCACAAAGCATAATGCGTGCTAGCTCTCGAAGGGTTCTATTTTTCCTCTCCACTACACCATTTTGTTGTGGGGTGCGAGGAGCGAAAAATTCATGATTAATTCCTAACTCATTACAAAAAGAAGAAAATTTATCATTTTCAAATTCTCCTCCATGATCCGAGCGTATGCATTTAATTTATAAATCAAGTTCGTTTTGAATACGAAAGCATAGTTTTGTGAATTCAAGAAATGCATCGGATTTGGAAGATAGAAATAAATTCCAACAAAATCTAGAATAATCATCAATTATTACAAAAGTATACTTTCTACCACCTAGACTTGAAGTGCTAACCGGTCCAAATAGATCCATATGAATTAATTGAAGTGGTATAGAAGTAGAAATTACATTTTTGCTCTTAAACGAATTTTTTGAAAACTTTCCTCGTTGGCAAGGCGTACAAAGAGAAGATAAATTACCATTAAGCATAGGTAAGCCATTAATTAATTTATCTTTTGATAATTTCAAAATAAGCTTAGTGCTAGAGTGACCAAGGCGCCTATGCCAAAGTTCTAATTCTTCATTTTTTGAAATAAAGCATTTTAAAGAAGAATTTGAAAGATCATTAAAGACAATCATATAAACATTATGCATCCTAGGTGCAGTGAGTACAACAACATTTGTTTTAGAATTTATAATTTTGCAAAGATTTGTAGATGATTCAAATAATACATTTAAGCCTATATCACATAATTGACTAATTGAAATTAAATTATGCTTTAAGCCATCTACAAATAAAACATTTGAGATTGAAAAAGAATCGTTACCGACTGTGCCGATGCCCATGATCCTTCCTTTTCTGTTGTCACCAAATGTCACCATCCCTCCTTTCTTCATCTCAAGGCTAAGGAACTTTGCTTTGTTTCCCGTCATGTGTTTGGAGCATCCCAAGACCAAATACCATACGTCCTTTTTGTCCTTAGCCTACCAATATACCCAAAAAGGAGATGAGAGTAAAGATCCAGATACTCAAGAGGTTCCTCCCATAGAATAAGTGGAAACCTTAGGCACCTAGATTTGCTTTATAGCACTACCGCCCTTTTTCTTACAAGAGTTTGAGGTGTGTCCAAATAAATGACATTTGGCACATGATATAAAATGGGTTGAGACCCTTTTTGAAGTTTTGGCTAAACTCTTGCTGGAAAATGAGGTAACATTTGAATTTTTAAATTTATTATTAATAGAATTAATGTTTCTAGAATTATAGCTAACACTGGCATTAGGAGTTAACGCCTGGCGATAGCTTCCAGAACCATATCCAAGGCCATATTTGGCACTTCCATGGCATTGGTTGGCCAAGATCATGTCCAAAGATCTTTGCCCAACTCCAAGCTTCTTAATAGCTATATTTAAATAATGAATACGAGCTTTGAGAGAGGTGTTTTTAGTTACCAACATAACGCACCGATTCGCAAAACTTTTCTTTCCTTCCTCTATTTGAGAAAGAGATGTTTTTAAAGTTCATTCTAAATCCCCATCTCTTTAGTAAGACTTTCAATATTGGATTGGGATTTAAAAAGAGCTTCTTCTAGTTCTTTTACTCTTCCCAAGGAGTGATTGCACTCTTGGCAAGATACCTTTTCTTTCCCTAATTGTTTAGATAATTTTTTGTTTTCTATTAATAAAAGTTTAGTTTCAAAATTTAGAAGATCAATATCTTTTAAACTTTTATCAAAAAATTTGCATGTTTGTAAATATTCAATATAAAAATCATCATAAGTAGTCGGGAGAGTTACCTCAGTGTCGCTTTGGACACTACTTTCATCCTCGGATGTTTTGTTATTTTTTCCCATAAGGCACATATTTGCCTCTTCTTCATCGCTAGTGGATGAGCCTCTTGAATCCTTGGAGGAGGAGTCATCCCATGTAGCTGCTTTTAGGACCTTCTTCTTCTCTTTTCCCATGTGCCGCTTTTCTTCACGCTCTTTCAAATATTTCGGGCACTGGCTCCAGATGTGTCCAGTCTTTCTACAATGATAGCACTCCGGTGGTGGTCGCTCATCATCATCCTCGTCGCTACCTCTTCCTTTCTTTGATGAAGATCCCTTCTTGATGAAGATCCGTTCTTGATGAAGTATTTACGAAAGGTGTTTCTCCTTTCCGAATCCTTCATGAACCTTTTGAACTTCTTCACAAAGAGGCTCTCCTCGTCCTCTTCATCATCATCTTCGTCAACATCCTTCTTTGACTTTAATACTAAGGCATTCTTCTTTGGCTCCAAGTTGTACTCTTGTTGTTGAATCTTGAGTTCAACCCCATGGGTCTTGAGGTTCCCAATGAGGCTCTAAATTTGGAGTTTCTTTAAATCGTGCGACTCCGAGATAACCGTAACCTTTGGATTGAACTTTGGAGGGAGAGATCGTAGAATTTTTCTCACCAAGTCACCGTTGGAGAACACTTTTCCAAGTACTTTTGAGTCGTTGACGATCTTGGTAAATCTTGTGTACATTGAATCAATGTCTTCATCCACCTCCATCCGGAATTTCTCGTATTAAGATTCAAGTTGGAAAAGCTTTGAATCCTTGACCTGTGAAGTTCCTTCACGAGTAAGTTCTAATAAATTCCATATATCATAAGCAGTTTCGCAAGCACAAGTTCTATTAAATTCCGTTCTATCCAAAGCACAAAACAAAGCATTCATAGCTTTAGCGTTATTTTTGCATCTTAACTTGTCATTATCATCCCATCTATCTCTTGGTTTTTCCATAGTAATTTCGCCAACAACAATTGTTGGTGGAGAGTAACTTTGTTCTACCATACCCCACACATCATTATGTAAATCAATTAAGAAACAACACATTCTTATTTTCCAATAGTTATAATCAGTCCCGGTAAATAGTGGAGGTCTACTAATTCCTTGACCCTCAATGAAAACATGATCATGATGCACCATTATTACCGGTTGTGAAACCGTTTTGGAATATCCTCGCTCTGATACCAAGTGTTGGATCTGATGGAGCCCTTAGAGGGGGGGGGGGGTGAATAAGGGGTTTACTGTTTTTGAGATAAATTGAAGATTTTAAATAACAGAAAACTTTTTGGCTCTGTCGCTAACACCTGGCGTTAGGAGTCAACGCCGGGCGTTATCTCTCCAAAAATTATTTTTACAGAAATATTCAAAATGATTTTCTTTATGAAATACAATTCCAGAAAAATTAGATATACTGAAAAAGAATTTTATATTTCACAAAAAATGATTGCAAGGATAAAATTTCAATAACGCTTGTAATTAGAGGCGGCAACTTAAAAATCACTTTTTGTTCCTTCACCAGTCCTTCTCCCAAGGACCGGTTGGCTATAGCCTATCTATCCCTAAATAAGGCCTCTAGCTACCCCCTAGATCTACCCTAGACCTAGTCGCCACACACAAGGCAGTGAATTTCCCCCTAAACCGAACCCGGCCTAGTCGCCACACGCAAGGCAGCGAATTCACTACCGTTACAAGGAAAAAAATGAAAAGATAAAGTAGAAAATCAGAATAAAAGACTCCCTAGATTGAAGAGCACTGAAGGAGATGTTGAAGATAGTCCATGACCACGTCGGAGTTGAAGCGAGCGTCCTTCTTCAAATTTGCTGTTGGAAATCTCCTTCTTACTCTTGTTCCTCAATGTTGGTGTTGGGAGTTCTCTCTGAATTCAGGATGAAATGATCTCTCTGAAGTATGGAATGAAGGATTGGATACTTATCAACATGAGCAAACGAGATCAGGTCTTTAAATAGAGACATGAGCTAACTCCTGGCGTTAAGAGTTAACGCCAGCGTTAAGCATCGTGTACGACAGTTGCTGAAAGCGTGCAAACCGTCGAGATCGTGGCAGATCGTGACTCAACGTGGGGGTTAAAAGTCAACGCTGGCATTGTCTCTGGCTTCTCGACGGATTCCTTCTCGACGACATTTCATCTCAACGACTTCTTCTTGACGAAAGTTAACGCGGGCGTTAACTACTAACGTGGTGAGTTAGCTCTTTTTTCAGAGAATCGTCATCCTGTTCATAGGGTATTTAACTGTAGTACCTGCACACTATAAACACAAGCAAGATCAAATACATAGTGTGATTTGTCATTTCAACTATGAAAAGTGGAACACAAGCTCCAACACAAGAGTGGTATGAAGTAGTAAGAAATGGATTCCAACATGCTTTTGTCGAGATAAAGGAGGTAATAGGAATGTTAGAGGCTGTCGGCCTGGAATTTTTGTTGTCTGAAGCAACCATAATTCTGAGAGATGAAGACCTAGATCTTTACTCCAATGCAAAGCTCTCTTCATCAAAGACAACATTAAAGAGCAAAGTGGGTGTGTGAAGGGGGGGGGGGGGGGGGGGCAAATATTAAGATTAACCCTAAGCGGTTGGCCAAAGCTTTAAACTTGCCTTCGAAAATATTGGAGACGAAGAAGAAGTATCTACCCAGGAAATTGACCAAACACTGGAATGGTGTGGAATTCATGGAATAAAATATGGGTCCCTAAAGAGGAAATGCTTCAACCATAGGCAAACTTCTGGTTGATATCATTGGGAAATCCATTCAATGTATGACAGGATCTCATGATAGCATTTCCAAGCCCATGATTGAATTAATCACACGGGTAATTCTGATGAAGAAAACTGAATAGGCTTCAGTAATCTTTCAAAAATTGATTACATGCCTACATTTTTTGAACCTAGGCAGAATCCTATCATTATACTTGATTAATACTTTCCCAGAGCATTTCTTCAAGGATAAAGGGATCAAACTCCACTACATGAACTATATGGACATCAAAACTCTGGAGAGGTTTACCAGAATTCTGCCGAAGAGCCAAGCCGCCCAGACAAAGGATAAGATCAAGGAAAAGGGGAAGAAATCAGCTGCATAGAGTACCTCTGAATCTGAAGCAGATACTGCAACTCAAGGCGATGACCATGAAGATTAGGTCTCACAAGGAGATGACCATGAAGACAGGTCCTACTAAGAGATTACCATACTACTCTTACATTAGAAAATGCCTCTACTCAGAGGAAGATAGAAAGGGCTGCAGGAGCAAATGAAGATATTCCAAGAAACCATGCTAGGGAGGTTGCTCTAGTTGAGCGGGAGCTTCACACTGAAATCCCCACTCAGCAAGAAGACTTTCCCTTCTCTTAAGTGGCTGATACATCCACTCCTCTTGAGTTGGATGGTCAAGAATACCACATAAGAAGTTCAAATCCTTATGAAGTTCCATCATCACAGATGCCTCATCGTCCACCTTCCAACAAAAGTGTTGAAAGCTCCATCATAGCTTCAGTAAAAGCACTCTTGGATGAGCAAGCCACAACTTCGAAAGGGTATATTGACAGGTCAGTCAAAGAACTGAAAGCTGAGTTAATGTTTAAGATTCAAAATGTTAAAATTGAAGTCATGGCTGATTTAGATTATTTACAAGGTGACACTGCTCACATAAATAAACAGACAACCAAGTGGTTTGACATGGTAGCCAGCACAGTCACACAAAATGTCAATATTCTCAGAACTATGTATGCCAGCCTGAGGCAATCTTCCTAATACATAACAAGTGTTAAAAAGTATATAAGTCAAATAGATAAAACCATCGGGCAAGGACTAGATCACATTGAAGAATATGTATACTCCACTCATGTTGAGGCCATGAAAATGGCAGCAGAACACAAATAAGAGATTCTTACTAATCACACAAATGTTTTCCAAACAATATCCAACAAATTTGAAGTAAACACTAAAATTTTGGAAAACAAGATTGATAAAGGAGCCAGAAAGGGGGAGAAGATAAATGTTGTGCAAGGCTTATGAGTTCTTCAAGGCACAAAGATTGCTCTCAACTTACCTCTACTGAACAAGAATAGGACTTCGGACTTTGACTCTCAGGGTCAGGAAAAAGTATTTCAAGATGAGCAGCTAGCCAAAAGGAGAAAATGAGATGGAGTCATGTTGCATTAAGAAATTATGGCAATAAGGAGATAGGATCAGGTAGCTGATCCTGAGTATGAATACTGGAGTGATGATTCCCAAAGTATCATCATCAATGCATGGATCAATCATGGACAACTCCTAAAGAATATTGACAGTGTTTATCTTTCAGAGGAATGGATACAACATCCAGAGAGGCTCTCTCTATAAGAGAAAGAATTCTTGGAACACAGTTTTCCGCATCCCTTTGGTTTGAGAATAACAAATCCTACTTGTATTTAATCTAGTTTGCCATTATGTTTTAGCATCTAGGTTTGAACAAAATTGACACTAGGAAGTTGTATTATTGGTCTGGACTTGCTCACAAGCTGAAAAAGAAGAATGTGGTCTAACGCGAAGCGTTTGGACTTACCGCCTGCATTGACTTTCGTTCCCACCAAGATGAAAATGACATGGATGGAAGCTACCATGATTGCAGCAGCATTTTGGGAATGATTTGGCTTAACACCAGGCGTTAGCCTCAACGCCAGCATTAAGGTTGCCTAAAATGAATGTTTCCAAAGATACATAATCTCCATCCAATTTAGAAGATCCGATCCATCACTATACAGAGTCAACGCATGGCGTTATCCTTAACACTGGCATTAGATTCCTATCCTATAAATAGGTAGCATTCGTTCTCTTCAATCATTGATCTCAAGGAGCCATATTCCAGCACTTCAAAAGATCTGTGAGGGCCATATTTCCAGACCACCATCTCCCACACAAATTCAAGAGAAGAATTTGAAGGAGGATCAGATCAACGCTAACCCAATGTGAAGAACGCATGCTTCGACTTCGATGATATTCAGTGGGTCTTTGATGAGTCCCATTTATATAAACATTTATGGGCACATCTGGGCCGATTATCTAGTCTACGCACTACACTTTAGGGATGTTTTCATTCATAATCATTATTCCATGCTAAGTTCACTCTTAGGCCCTTTTTGGTTTGCGTTTGCGCTCCATATTATTGGGGGTAAGCACATGGTGCTCCCCATTCCTTTTTCTTTGTTTGAATGGTGCTGGAGGTGTATTCCCAGCTGGATTGCTATGCTTGCAGGTGGTTGGATCATCTCCTTTTTTCCCAGAATTCATGAATGTGTATATCGCACGGTCGTGCGTTTTCTTGACGCACGGATGGCTGCGTTCGTGTGCTTTCATCTGGGGAGAAAATCGGTGATCTGAATTTGATCGTGCGTTTCACGCACGGGCGGATTCACCCGTGCGCGAAGGAATCGCACGATCACCCTATTTAGCCTTGATTTTAGCCATTCTGAGTTTGTTTGTGCATTTTTACGCACAGGCGGATTTGCCCGTGCATGAGTAAAATGCACGGACGCGGCTGCTTCTTCCTCAAGTCTATTTTATCATAAATTACGCACGGGCAGCGCACGGTTGTGCGTTCTCCCTTGCGTGACCAAAAAATTTGACTGTTTTAGTATTTAAGGCAGGGATTCAGCTGTAGTCGTGGAGGACGATTCCACTCGCAGGAAAAGCCAGAAAAGCCAGCCACTTTCACCTTTTCCGCCATAGGAGACCACATCCGGTGATCTCCTCCACCATACTTCCATCCGGGATCGTTTGCAAGCTTTCTCCACCACGAGTTCTAGCATTCTTCATCTTGGAGAGCATAGAAGTGTTGTAGATCGCTAGAGAAGAGATAACCTCCTTCGAGTCCGCACACCATCTGAGGACCGAGCCCGGAGAGAGCCCAAAAACCTCTCATTCCGGCCGAGAACCCAGGATACGGTGACATCTTCTGTTGGATCCTTTCTAAACCTTGAGCTTGTGCTTATTTTTGTGTTGTTGTAATGAACTCTTGTTAGATTAATGTTATAGATCCATTGTTTGATGTTCATGTGCAATGATGCTATGGTTGTGAGAATCACTTTGCTTTTCGTTGTGATATTTTGAGTTGCTTGCGTTTGAAGCCATCTAGCAATTGCTAGTGGTGATGTTGGCGAAGAGGTGAATACGACCCTTACAAAACCCCGCTTTGTGGTCATTTCTCCTGCTTACCGAAGCACGGCATCACGGCCGCTGCACTCACCCCCACTCTGCGAAGCAGTGCTTTTGACCCGCATTTCTCTTATTTCTGCAATAGCTTAGGACATCAATTACAACGCCCTTTGTTCTTACTTTCTTCGGTCGTGTAACAATTGACTCACAACGCAATTCATTCACCATATCCTGCATTCCTCAAGAGATCGAAATTTGGGAATCTATTCCCATAATTATTAATTGACAGCGACCGGTGCACTTGCCGAACACGCATCAAGTTTTGGCGCCATTGCCGGGGAACATAGACGTGTGAGTTTTTTTGGAGAGGGAGAGCTGTTAGATAGAAGTTCTTTTCCATTTGTATATCGCATGTGTTTTAATTTAGTGTTTGTAAATTCTATTTTTATCTGTTTTTAAGTATTTCAAAAATCAGGTTTCCGCCGTTTTAAACTTTATTACCTGCATATTGAGATCAATTTCTATTTATATTAGTTGTTAATCCTTCTTTACACCAATATGTATGCTTATCAACAATGTAAGTGGTGTAGAGCGTCTAATCACTCTAGTGATGAGTGCTATTTAGGAAGCCATAATTATAATTCGTGTAGTTCATCGTATGGAGAATCTAGAACTTCATACAATGAACTTACATATTATAAGTATGCGTCCCAATCGCGAGCATCGCCTTCACCGGGTGGTTTGGCTTTTCCACAGTAAAACCTACCGGGAAGCGTTGCTTGTGTTGTCAGAGTTTTGATCACGCGCTGAAAGACTGTGAGCAATGGAAATTTAAATTGGGAGAGGATGATGAGCCAATACTTATCTCCATTCCACTGCCTTCCTATGCCACCGCTCCTTCCATCGCTGATGACGCATACATTAGGCCCCCGGGTCATCTTGGGAGAACAACGAATGCGTCGATCAGCGTTGATGTTGATCACTACGATAACATTGTGGAGTTTTCTTCCTCCATTATGCCATCCTTTCTTGTGGATTCTGTATCTGAGGATATTTCTTCACTCCTATCGGACTCTATCTTGAGTCCTGTTTCTACTCAGATATTGTCTTGTATCAGTATGCATGTATCTTCTGCTCTTATTACCGATTTTCTAGATGTGCAGGATGAGCATATGGAGACCGAAGGTGTGCCGAGTTGCACTGAGGAGGATATTTTCCTTAGTGAGGAGGTTTCTACCTCATCACCGGAGGAGAAGGTCCAACTCATCATCGAAGTTCCTAGCTGCTCATATTCTTCCTGCAGTGATGTTATTGCGATCAGCAATAATCCTTCTATGAAACCTGATGGGAGTGACACCGGGACCACTTCTCCTGTGCATGATTTTTCTAGTTCTTCATCCATTTTATTTCCTAATCATCCTTCTCTTAATGAAAATATTGATATTTTCATCCTTCCTGCTTCCCCTCCTGTTAATGCTGCTAATATTTGTTTACTCCCCTGTAGGTCTATGAGTTCGTGGACCCATTTTTGGGTGATTTTGAGATGCAGTCTTGGCAGGGAAAGCAGTTGGCAATAATGAAAACCATCGCCTATTACACTTCATCATCATTGCCTGCTTTTTCCTTGTGAGAATGGGTGCAGGGCGGTAAATGGTACTTCATTCACGATAGACGATTGGAGGAGATGAAGAAGATGAAGAAAGATGAAACTTGGAGATGGAAAACTTCTAACCCTCTTGACTACTACTGTTGCTGCGTCTTCGGGCCCATTTCCTTTATTTCTAGTTACTACTTTAAATCAACTTATAGTTGATTATTTTTGCCGAGTATGTAATAATAATTAGGATTTATTAACTTCTGCTTTTATGCTTAGACAATCTTTTAAACTGCATAATACAAGTATTAAGTCCAGTTTAAGGACGGTAAACAAAAGCGCTAATAGGAGACAACCCAGTTTTGGTTATTTTTATTTCTCTAATCCGCTAATAATTTAGTATTTATATCTTCTTTTGCTTGGAGATGCTGCAGCTTTTTCTTAGTTTACACGCCAATCTTCTGGTATGCTCATTTCTGAGCATGGGTTGTAAGACCCCAAATTTCATGTGCATTGAAAAATAACAAAAATGAAAATGAGTTGAAGTCATGGAGCTAGCGCCAGGCGCTAGTGCTAGCGCCGGCGGTAGCGTCCTTAAGCGGTACCGACTTAAGGCTAGCGCCAGCGCTAGTAGCTAGCGCCGAAGGTAGCAATAAATTCTTAAATACCCCCAAACCCGACTTTTCAGCCCATTCTCTCTAAAAATCTCTGAAGTTCTGAGGGCAGTGGGCTGGGAGCAGGGAAGAAGATCCGTTGGAGTTGAGCTTTCATCGTGCCAGGAGGGATTTGTGAAGAAGCATCTGCGTGCGTGTACCATCGCGGATTCCAGCCAATCCCCTCTTAGTTCTATGGCACCGAAACGACTAACTAGGGTAACGAATCTCCTCCCTAATCCTTGGACATGTACGTCCTTTGATTTGCATGCGTTTTGGAAGTCTTCTACTAATTAGTAGATCAGATCTTCCGGTGGGATGAAGTTATTCCCCCACAATTTGCATATAGAGTCCGGAACGGTAGTACGGGCATAGGCATGCTGTGTGAAGCCCATCTGGTCAGGACGAGCCGGATTGGTGATGATTATTGCGTGTAAAAGGCCGGAGAAAATTCCGTGTACCTGCTGTGGTTCGGGTCTTGTGTACTATGTTGTACAGAAAAAGGGTCCTGGAGGTAAATCCCAGGAAGTACCCGAAGTTGTGTAGCAGAATTAAGTTCTGTTACTATCGCCGGGCGCTAGCGATAGCGTCGGCGGTAGCTCCAGGTGAGCTACCCGTGTTGTTATCTGGAGGTGTTTTCCCAGAGGTAGCAGAACTGGGTTCTATTACCAGTGCCGGGCAGAACTGAGTTCTGTTGCTAGCGGCGGGCGCTAGCGTTAGCGCCGGCGGTAGCGCCCAGCATACAGACAGTGTGTTTCAGTACTACCTACATTCCTGGAAACTGGATGCGTAGCAGAAAAAGTTGTGGAACTTGCAAAACCCAGCTTTAAGAGATGGGTATTAGGTGACGCTTACCCGTATCGTGCATAGTGGAATCGCGGTATTTGAGCAACGGGCCTAGATGATCCGAACCCTCCCATAGTGGTGGTGAAGAGGTCGCCCGTCGGTGCACTGGACTATGGATGAGTGTCGGAACTTCGTGTGTACGGACTAGCTCAAATTGCTTGTCTAAGTTGAAATAAGACTTAGCGTGAGGGCGTAACTCAGGGAGTATGCCAAAGTGTGCCTTGAGAGCACGAAGCGGGTGGCTTGGTATGCCTCCGTTGGTGTTGTTTGCGGATATATTTATATGCTGCTGACTCTTACTTGCAGGGAAGGAGCACCGACGCCCCGAGTTTGGGGTGGGGTCGTTATAAATCTTGGTCAGCTAAAGCTGACCGGTTACTTGTTTTCCCACCACTTGGTGGATTTGCTTATACAGGTCCCGGTGAGACTAACGGGAGATAGCGGGCTGAAGCCCCTGCTGCTGTGCTGTGCTGGCCCTTGAAGGCCATAACTTTTGTTTACCTTTTTGTTCATGTGTGGCCGGCCTGCATGCCGATGTCTGAAAGCCACCTTTATGATGTAAACAAACAATGTAAATAACTGTTTATGTATTTCATTCCTAGTAGAGTTGTGGACATGTTGTACACTGGTTTTAAATGAAACTATATATGCTTCCGTTATGCGACTCTGATGCTGAGATAGTTATGTCTTTGACTGTTTAATGCTAATTTTAGTACCGCTCTCTTCTGTTCATTTCATATGGCGTGGGGTCCCGGCCGGACCTACTGTTATATGCTATGTAACAGGGAGGGTGTTACAAATTGGTATCAGCTCCGGGTCTCGATCCCTTTCCGTCTGAATTCGTGGTCGAATTCTTTTAAGGGGTGGTGAGCACGTGTGTGCGTCGCCTTTAAATCATGTAAATAACCAGTAATTGTCCACTTTAGGAATGAATTACATGTATACGTGTAGCATTCTAATGGAACTTCTGTGTTCCTTTATTGTTTCATGTTATCTCTTAGTCGCTAATTATGTTCTGGGTACATATGCAGGCGGATGGGAGTGGAGCGGGGCCTTCTCGACCCCCTCGTTCGACTACAAGTAGTGCACCAACTCCGGTGCTGACTCCTCTTTCGGCTGAAACTGTAAGGATGATCGCTGAGGCAGTATTTGCGATGTTCACGGCACAACCAGGAGGGCATGTCCCTGGACAGCCTCCTATTCTGGGAGCGGCTCCAGTGCAGGCTCCAGCAGCCGAACCTGCGGTGGAAAGGCCAGTGCCGTTGAGGGCACGAAGAGCTCCAGATCAACACCTGCAATACTTTTTGAGTTTCCACCCTCCCACGTTCACGGGGGCAGGAACCCTGACGCAAGCGGAGGATTGGCTGTCAAGGGTGCGCAAAACCTTGAAGGCCACAGATACAGAGGAAGAGCAAAAGGTTACTTTGGCAACCTTCCTATTGGATGGGGAGGCGCAGCTGTGGTGGGACGAGATGGAGTTACATCAGCTAGCAGGGAGGCAGCTGACAGATATCTCCTTTGATGAGTTTTCCAGACTATTCTTAGCGCGGTATCTGCCACAGGCCCAACAGATAGAGATGGAAAATCAGTTCAACCGTCTGACTCAGGGTGATAGAATGATCGACGACTATCTACATGAGTTTACACGGTTGGGGCGCTATGCAGGCGTAACATTTGCGGATGAAGCTCGTAAGACAAATCGGTTTTATGAAGGCTTGCGAGAAGAGTTGCGGTTCCTTCTGTCAGGGCCAATGACGTAGGGGTTTATGACCCTAGTCAACTCGGCTCGTTCTTTAGAGAAAGATATAACACGGTCCCAAGCAGGAAGGAGCTAGCAGTAGTCAAGCCAGAGTTCAAAGTAGCGAGCTCGGCAAAGTCGGGATGAGACAAATGGAAGAAAGGAGCGCGGCCATCTGGGTCAGCTCAATCTTCAGCATTGGGAGTGACTGGGCATCGCCCAATCATCTGTTACAACTGCGGCAAGCCGGGACATATAGCTCGTGATTGTCGTGGTGGAAAGAAGGCAGTTGCGGCCTATGTGGCAGAGAAAGGGAAGGCGGTAGCGTCAACCGCATCCCACGCCACTCCAGCCCAGCCTAGAGTGTACAACCTTGGCCAGCAGGAGGCCATCAAACAGAGCGATGTGGTGACAGGTATGCGATAGTATATAGCTTTAGTTGCTTTTTATACTTCATACCTTATGCATTCCTCGTTAACCTTTAATGTACTAGGCTTTGTCCTGATCTTTAAGTATCCTGCAAGAGCACTGTTTGATACGGGTGCTTCACATTCCTTTCTATCGGAGGCCTTCATACAGCAACTTGGAGTGCCTTCGTCATTTAGATAGGAACGATTAGATGTGATGATACCCAATGGGTATTCGATAAGCGCGGATCGAGGATGTGTGGTAAAGGTACGAATAGGGAGTCAAGACTTTGATTTGTAAGCACTGATACTCCCGCTTTCAGAATTTGATGTGATCTTTGGTATGGACTGGCTGTCAGCACAACAGGCCTACATTGATTGCACTTCTAAGGAGGTCACACTGGGGCGGAATACCGAACGTGCGATGACGTTTGCTGGTTTGCGTGGATTGAGCAAGACACTAATGTCTGCTGTCCAAGTGGTCAAGGCAGTTCGGCAAGGCGCAGAGTTATGTGTTGTGCTAGTGGGGGATGCAAAGCCTCAACCCAGTTTGAGTGATGTTCCGGTGATTTCAGAGTATCCAAATGTGTTTCCGAAAGATCTCCCTGGAGTGCCACCTCAGCGAGAGATTGACTTCACTATAGAGTTGGTGCCAGGTGCCAAACCTGTTTCACGCTCTCCGTGCCTAATTGCGCCAAAGGAGATGGCGGAATTAAAAGTTCAATTACAGGAGTTGCTAGAGCAGGGTCATATACATCCAAGTACATCCCCTTGGGGAGCTCCAGTCCTTTTTGTGAAGAAAAAGGACGGAAGCATGCGTCTATGCATTGACTACCGAGAATTGAACAAGCTGACCGAGAAGAAAAAGTATCTGATTCCTCGAATCGATGACTTATGTGATCAGCTAGTGGGGTCAACTGTGTATTCAAAGTTGGATCTCAAGTCCGGCTATTACCAGTTACGAATTCGGGATTGTGATATCCCTAAGACAGCATTCAGTACTCGCTACAGACACTACGAGTTTACAGTGATGTCGTTTGGATTGATGAATGCACTGCCAGTATTTATGGATCTGATGAATAGGACCTTTCGAGAGTGCCTTGATCGGTTTGTCATTATCTTCATTGACGATATCTTGGTGTACTCTCAGCCTAAAGAAGAGCACGCGATTCATTTGCATGAAGTTTTGGAAACCCTGCGACGTAGTCAACTATATGCCAAGTTCTCTAAGTGCGAGTTCTGGCTAGCCTCAGTGGCGTTCCTTGGTCATGTTGTTAATGGCGAGGGTATCGCAGTGGATCCGGCAAAGATTGATGCAATCCAAAAGTGGCCCGTTTTGGCGACAGTAGCGGAAGTCAGGAGTTTCCTTGGACTTGCCGGCTACTATCGGCGCTTCGTGGAGAACATTTCGCAGATCGCTCTACCTCTCACCACCTTGACGAGGAAGGATCAGAAGTTCGTTTGGTCACTGGAGTGTGCACGGTCTTTTGAGGAACTGAAGAGGCGTCTGACCACAACACCAATTCTGTGTTTGCCATCTGGTGCATAGGGTTATGAAATTTACAGCGATGCGTCAGGGAGCGGCTTAGGCTGCGTACTTCTTCAGCATGGTCAAGTAATTGCTTATGGCTCTTGCCAGTTGAATGTGCATGAGCGAAATTACCCGGTCCACGACTTGGAGTTGGCGGCCGTGATCTTCACTCTGAAATTATGGCGACACTACTTATATAGTGTGAAGGTTGACATCTTTACAGACCATATGAGCCTTAAGTATCTGCTAAATCAGAAGGAGCTCAACATGCGATAGCGAAGATGGATGGAGTTCCTGGGGGACTACACTTTCGAGATACACAATACTCCCGGGAAGGGAAATGTAGTCGCGGATGCTTTGAGCCGGAGGTCTTCTGCGTAGGCCAACTGGATTCAGATGTATGATCCACGTCTGATGAGGGACTTGGAAGCCTTGGAGATCTCCTGTGTGGAGAGGAGTTCTAGTGCGAGTGCGTGCTTGAACTGGACGGAGGTGCAGTACGACCTCGCAGACAGAATACGACAGGCCTTAGAACTTGATTCGAGCATGCAGCGCTATTTGGCGGAGTCTGAAGTTGGGACTGCTGCAGAGTTTGTGTTGGACGACGGTCTGATGTGGAAAGACGGTCGGTTGTGCGTCCCAAATGTTGGTAAGTTGCGGGAGGAATTAATGTACGAAGCGCACTTTACAAAGTACTCAATTCACCCAGGGAGCACAAAGATGTACCAAGACATGAAAAATCTGTTTTGGTGGCCAGGATTGAAGAAAGACATCGCCTTATACGTGGCAAAATGCAAAACTTGCGCACTAGTGAAGGCGGAATGTCTGAAACCTGGAGGTTTCCTGAAGTCGCTGCCTATACCGGAATGGAAATTTGATGACATTTTGATGGATTTCGTGCACGGTTTGCCGAGATCGCAGAGTGGGAATGATGTCGTATGGGTGATCGTGGATCGCTTGACGAAGGTAACCCACTTTATTCCAAACCGGAAGGACGATTCAGTTGAAAAGTTGGCAAAACTTTATGTAGATAGCATTGTTCGATTGCACGGTGTGCCCCGTAGCATCGTCAGTGACCCAGATGGACGCTTTACTTCGAAAGATTGGAGGCTAATCAACCAGTTGTTAGGTACAAAGCTGAAGTTTAGCACAGCTTTCCACCCTCAGACGGATGGACAGACTGAATGTAAGAACAGAACTCTGGAGGATATGCTCCGTATGTGCGTCCTGGATTTCGGTAAGAAATGGGAAGATCATCTTTTTATGATCGATTTCGCTTATAATAACAGCTATCAGGCAAGTATAAAGATGGCACCCTTCGAGGCCCTCTATGGTAGAGCTTTCCGCACTCCCTTATCTTGGGCGGAGACAGGTGAAACGAAGCTATTTAAGCGAAAGGAAGTCGAAGAGGCAAATGCTGCGATTCAAACAATCCGGGATAGATTGTTGATTGCGCAAGATAGGCAGGTGAAGTACTACAATGCCAAGCACAGAAACGACGAGTTCGCCGTGGGCGATTGGGTTTATCTGAAGATCAAACCTTTCAAGGGTGTGCCCCAGATTCGGCGCTTGAAAAAGCTGAGTCCAAGATACCTTGGACCGTTTGAGATACTGGAACGTGTTGGCGAAGCTGCCTATCGACTCGCTCTTTCGACAGTGTTGAGTGGTCTGCACGATGTGTTCCACATATCGGTATTAAGGAAAGCTGTACAAGAGCCTAGCCAAGTGCTTGTAGCTAGTCAGGTGTCGGTCGATGATGGGCTGAAGACGCTGGTCACGCCTATTTGCATCGAAGACACTTGATATCTCACTTATGTTATAAATTATGAATTAAAGATTTCATCATAACGACCCTTCTCTTAATTGTGTCGTCCAAAATTACATCGATAAATATCATTGAGTCATCTTAATAATTTCAAGCGTGAGTTGATAGAAGCAACAACTAACCGTTTATTTTAACTCTCAAATCCTCAACATTTTTGTACATGATGGTCGTTGTCATTTTTCCCGAGGTCCGAACATAGTAAGATTCTCCATCTTAGCCCTAAATAGTTTAAACCATCATACTACAAGATCCAAAGAGTCACCTTCCTAAGCTTTCTGGTTGTGCATAAATCAACTCTAAGAGTAAAATGATCTTAACTAAATTTTCACCAAGGAGAGGGCTTGAATTTTAATTAAAAAATACAATCTGAAAATTACCCTTGAAAGCCCTGGAGTGCAAGAAACTCTAGTTGTAATCTTTACTTGCGAAAATTTGATTTCAATCTTCAAAATTCCATGATGTGACACATTTATCCCAACCTACTAAACCTGACATTCTTTCTTGTTTTCAATACTTGACTAAATCGAGACATTTGTTCGGACGTGAATGATTATTAATTGTTTGGATAACTCTACAAATCGATGTCTCGAGGTTAAGAAGGTGTATCTACAACAATACACTTGCACGTTTGTTACGATAAACTGATTATTTCTTATGGTCATGCGGACTTATAGCTCAGTCTTACTTCTATCCATTCTAAATTCTACGTGGTCTTGCACTGAATCCGACGTTTATGACGTTCTTCCTTTGTGACCGGTAAGAGCTTGATGACCAAACGTCCTTATAAAAGACATGACCACATTGCTTGGATCAGGAAGTTAGTGAAATTCCCTAAATTCTTAACCTGACTTTCTTGATTTCGAGAGTCTTATGCACATACACTGGACAACCCTTTACGTATAATCAAATGATTAACCAGTTGATCACTTTTGTCGACTTAGAATCAGCCTTGGAGCAATAAGATGAGTACATGCTCACTCTTGAAGTGTACCATTCACTTAACTTGCCAGTATAACTATAGCGATCACAACTTGGTATAAACAATCCCTACTATTTAAGGTGAAGTAATTCTCCAAGGGTCTCAATCTTCTAAGGAGGGTTGGTCCACAAATCAAAAGTGTGTGAATAAGATCTCGTCATCACCTGAGTATCATTGAATACTCCAAACCTCGAGATTACTACGAAAATGTCATAACCTTTTCTAAACAAAGTCTAGGGGGCAATCCAAGTCGGTATTTTATTGGCCCAATAAACAAAAGGATAAACCCCTACCGATTTGGGCTAAAGTCTTTTCAGTACTTCTACGGTATATTCATCTTACATACGTACATAAACTTTAGGACATATAATCTCCGAGTTGGTGTTCCACCCTGAGACATATTGTTGTGATAAGACTTTGGCTCCCAATGTTATAAATTATGCTAAATTTTCCGAGTTCTCTATATGATAAACTAGGAAAGGGGCCTTTTCAAAACAAAGATATTCAAAATCCAATTCGACCTCTGGTATATTATGGTGGTTGTCTCAACGTACTGTAATGGGAAGTATCAAGTTATGGCAAGGGGTTATGCTTATGGGTCTTCTATTACTCTGAAGAAGACTACAGACACCCGATCTCCTCGAGATGGTCCTACCACTTGATAGCAAAGCGTAACCTTCAGCGTGAAAGTCTCAACATCAAGACTTATACTAACTTCTTCCCTTAGCTACATTGGGTATCCTTAACCTTCAACCAAATCTAGACCCAAAGTCGCTCTTTGAACTAGGGTGCGTCACTAAATTGTCTAAGTAAGTCAAAATTTGGCCTAACTTGCTGCTTAGTGGACCGTTTTATGTGATTTCATACATGGGCACACCATAGCTTCTGCAGCATAGTTTGTCCGCAAACTACACTCGAGCGGGGTGACCCAGTATGTTGTGGACTGTTCTCTTATGATCGTTCGTTCAGTGATACCATTTGTAAGATGTCTTTTTCCAAAACCCGTTCGGGTACTTGAAAACTCGAACCTCTCCCGCATCGCACGGTTGAGGTAGATCTTCGCCCAGAATCATTGCCTTGCGGTGTCACCAACACACGGGTTGGCCAACACCGCTCAGCACCAACCCTGTCGGCGATACGATCATAAGTAAAATATGCCAAAAGATGTAAGTACATAATTGAAGGCATGTCCACAATCACCGCATCATATATATATATATATATATATATATATATATATATATATATATATATATAATGAAAACAGAAAGTCCAAAAGAGAAGTACAAGTAAAAAGGGGCTCATGCCCGATACATATCCAAAATAATGTACTCTCTCTCTCTCTCTACAACATGCGGAAGTCTACAACAAAACTCTCAAAAGGCGGAAGTCTAACTATCTAGTCATCAACCTGTGGCGTCGTGGTAGTGTGCTGCATCTGCTGCTCAGGTCCTTCCATCTCGTCCTGCTGCGCGCGAGACAACTCCATCTCCTCGGACTCCTGCGGTCACACCGACAGTTAGTCATAAATACTAAGTCGTTTTGTCCTCGCCTCCCTCCACGACTCCTAGGTCCCGAGCGGGAGGAAGAAGCGGAGGACAAACAAGGGGTAAACAAGAAGGCGGTGACATGGCACTACTCTAGCAGGTATAAGTAAAGCAATAAAATCTAGCTAGCAGTATAGTGCAAGTATAAGGCAATAAAGTAGAGCAATGAAGTAAGCAGTAAATAGAAAGAAAATGCAGGGCAGTAAGTAAATCTAAACTACCATCACAGATTTGTACCTTAACTTATATGAACGCCCATACGACATATAAGTTAAGTTGTCCAGGTAACCCATCATATAAAAGAGCCCATACTAATTTATATGATGGGGGTATGCTAATGTGAATGTTATGCTATGTTATGGTTATGATGTTTCAATGAATTTATGCAATGTGACTCACCCACACGACTCTATGCGCACAGACCTTTATAGTTCCCATTTTGTTAGAAAGCAAGCCAACCTTTCGGGTACCGACCGTCGTGGCTCACGGTGGTAGTGGATCGGGCACTCCACATCCTAGGCAGGTATGGTCACTACCAAGCCTAGACCTCACCTACGCCTCAACGCTAAGAACACAACAACGGAGCTCCTGCGTACTCTTGCTGGAATCTAGCAGACTTTAAGGTCGGGGTGGGTTATTAGGGATTGTCTTCCAGACTGCAGCACTCAAACTTACCGGCCCTCTAAACCTCACCCTCACCTGAGTCAACGTACTACCGTCGGTGACACGACTAGCCTAGTACCGAAGACTCACCACTATTTGAATAAGTAACAGGTGTTAACATGTCCACCCGAGCTTCCGGCTCAGGGACTAACACACAAGCTGATCCAACCCATCTCCTTCCCGGAGGAGATCCATACCAGTTTGTAGACCTACTTAGGCTACTCTTGCCTACGATTTAGTTAGTGTTATATTTAGGTTGAATCTTGGACTTCCCGCGGTGTACTCCGTAAGGGGCCCCTAACGGTACTACGGATCAATGGGTTCAACCCCACCATCCTCTTCAATACAATTACTTTAGTTGGTGATTAATGTTTGGTTCACCCTTCATCATTTCATATAGTTAAAGTGACTTAGCTCATCTCCCGTCCCACCCAATCGGGTTGGACGTACCTCCATTCCTTCTACATTAACTCTAGCACAACCTCACAACTAACCCTAGGATTGACCCTCCTTGAATCATGGTGTGCTATAACTCATTTACTGATTGGGTATAACTCTCATCCATAACTTAGGGGTCTGAATTGTCTAAAACTCAAAATTCTGTTTTTACTAAACGCAAACCACTAAGTTGAACTACCCATCAGCCCCATAAGGGAAACCTTCTAAAAACTCCTCACCAAAGTCTCTAATAATTATCCTAGGCTCTCACTGACCTTAGTAAGGTATGTTCCAATTTTCATAATTTTCCATACTAAATTGGTATTTAATATAATTTTAAGTAGTTAAGGCCTTAAGTCACATTACACATGAACTACCCTCAAAATGATTCTTCATGCTACATGAGAATTATCAGTAAGACAATATTCCATATCATGGTGGTTCACTGAGTATCATAGCCCTAGAATGCCATTTGGCCTACTATATCATCATAATTGTATAATTACCAAAATGCCACTATAATTAGGAAAAATAGTATTTCACTTTTGAAAATTCTACAAAAATTACCAAGTGTCCATATGGGGACCTAAAGTCCAAAGATGCCAAATTATTGTTTCATTACCATGTGTTTTGATCTTTTAAAATTATTAAACATCCAAAGATGGCAATTATCAATTTCTACATGAGGTACATGAAATATAACTCTACAAGCTTCCAAACTGTTATCATGGGCATATATTAACGTAAAACTACAGATAACCAAGTATCACATCATTGCCCTATGATTTGATATTTTAAAAATATTAAATACTCAAGTGGTGTAAATTCCAATTTCTACATGAGGTACAAGAAATATAATTCAACAAGCTTTTAAACAATTATCATGGGCATATATTAACCTAAAACTACAGATAACCAAGTATCACATCATTGACCCATGATTTGATATTTTAAAAAGATTAAATACTCAAGTGGTGTAAATTCCAAGTTCTACATGAGGTACAAGAAATATAATTCAACATGCTTCCATCCAATTATCATGGGCATATATTAACCTAAAACTACAGGTAACCAAGTATCACATCATTGCCCCATGATTTGATATTTTTAAAAGATTAAATGCTCATAAGCTAGCAAGTACTTAAGACTTCCTACACAAGGAATAATGCTTCCATAACTCATAACAAAATTACCATAGCCTTATTTCACCCTAATACAGCCACTGATAGTATATCAAAGTCATACAAGGTCATAAGACCTTGCATTTTATTTTATTAAGGAAAAGGTGGCAATTTCATTTATTAGGAAGAAAATTACTTAAATACCCCTAAAAATCATCATTAAATTAACTAAGTCATTTTATGCTCCTACCAACATAACCACAATGTTCTGAGCCACGGCAAGAACATTTGGCCCTATGTCCTTCACAAATCTCACTTTGCACCCTTAAGGGTCTACCCTTAGGGTTTTAGGTCACACCACCCTAATGGCTCCAAATGGACCATTAGGGTGTGTCACATGCATTAGTATATACATACCTACATAACCATCATGATGGGAGGAGGCTAACACACTCAACTCCTCCAAATGACCCAAACCCTAATATGACCCTTAAAGGTCCTCATTAGAGTTTCCCATTTTCCAAATCAAATCAACTCCAAATGGAGTGAAATTTTAGGTAGGCAGTACTCATGTACAAAAGAGTATGCCACCAAAGTTTGGTGCCATTTGGACATCATATGCTCCAAAAATCAACTTAATTTAAATATTACAACTACCACAAAAACCATAAGTAAAATTGTCCACCAAGGGCTGTCCCATTGGCAGGGGGTGCCCCTAGGGTATACCAACCCATGGTTAGAAGCACAGCTCCAAATCATGAAGGGTGTGACCTAGGTAATTATTCTAATGGACTGACCTAGTGTGGGACATGTAGTAAAACAGCTCCCTAGGGATCTGTGGTTCACCAAATGACCTAAAGTCAAAGCCAAATGAAAGTTAAGACCAAGGCCTACAACTTTCATGTTGGGCACTTTTTCTGGTTCAGCCATTAGGAGGCCCTAATTTATATTTGAAGTGGACTGAATAAATAAGGCAGAAATTCATACTATAGCATTAATTAAATAAAGGGTAAATGAAATCTGCACAGATCTTAAAGCAGATCCAAGGGCATTCAGATCGTCTTCCTCCTTGAGCCGAGAGCCAGGATTCTCCCGTCCTGGGCCAATTTACTCCTCCTTTTCCTGGCCACCTGGTGGCCACCACGGCCGGCCACCACCGCCACCACCTTCGTGGTGGTCGGGGCTATAACTCCCGGCGACATGGCGGCCGGAGGAGGCGTATTCCGGCGAGCCTGGGTGACTTGATTTGATCCGATTTTCATGAAATCGACGAGTGGATTCGGGCTCAATTGAGCCCAATCCTTCAATGTTTTGTGATGAGAAGCTAGCATGGGGGAGGGGAGGAGAAACGAACCACTACTGGCGCGTGGCGGCGGCTCCGGCGGCGGTTTGCCATGCAAAAGCTCAGCTCTGGCAATCCTGCTCCCTATCCCAATTCTCCAGCTACAGCTCTGTTCCAAGGGGTGTTCCCGTCTGCTCTCGACCTTCTGAAGCTTATGGTTGGGTTGGATTGGGATGATGAGGCCTCTAAAGATGGTTTTGAATTGAGGCCACCTCGGTTCTCTCATGGCTGCCACCCTCTTGTAGTTGCCGGCCTCCTGCTTCCACTTGGGTCAAGGTCAGACCCCCAGCAATCAGGGAAGGGTCCAAGGCTGACTGGGGGAGGAGTGTAGAGGAGTGGAATGCTTTTAGCTTTTTGCTTTATGCTTTAAGCCTTTTTGATCAAGCTTTTGGTCCCCCCCCCCCCCCTCCATTGATTTCATCATGCTTAATGTGAGGGCTCAGTCTAGGGCTGATGGCAAGGCCTAAGGTCCATGATTAAGGTTAATTGATTGGTGTTAGGGTTCATTTCAATTTAGGCTTGAAATTCCCTTTAATAGGCTATGTTGACCATGGTTGACTTTGGTCAACCATGGTGAGGGGGTTGACCCCACTTGGGGGTCATGGGTCCCTTAACCTCACCCAACATTGGTTGGTCCATGGTGGGGCCCCAATTGGGCTAATTTATCCTTAAGGTGTGATCTTGACCTAAATTGAGCTAGAGTTGATTTTGGTCCAATTGGTCAACTGGTTGACCAGGAGATGGGGCTTTTGGGTCCAATGAGTTCCTCAAAATGTTTAGAGTGTTGTGGTAAGGTCAATTTGAACATTTAAGGGTCAATTGAACCCTAATTGACTTAGCTTTGTTAAAGTTGGCCTATTGTTGACTTTGGTCAATTTCATGCAATTGGGTCCCACCCAAGTGCACTTTCCATCCTATAGGTCTCCCTTGGTGGTTAGGGCATCATAAGTGAGGTCAACTTGGACAATTGAGGGTCAATTGGCCTAAGGGAGTGGTATTGGGCTATGTTGATTTTGTGCCCTTGGTGTGCACTTAGCACACTCCACTTGGCCCAAGGGCCTTAGTGGCCACTCTACACACCACCCATGCCCTAACACCATCTAGGGGTCTAGAATGATTGGGGATGTTACAAATCCCAATAAATAAAAGAAATATTTCATCCTCGAAATTTAGGTTTGGGTCTACGAGTTGCATGTACTTATAAGAGTAAAGGATTTCAAAGACGATTAATTTGCACCTGAGGTGAAGAGTTCCGGGAAACATTATTGCATGAAGTCCAAGGGCACCCAACTATGCCCCTCTTGCCCATGATTGAACTATAATACTCGGACACCAAAATCTCCTTCCACGGAAGAACTCGGACCTCTACTATATGAGAACTCAAACCGGAGCAACATTCTTTACCAAGATTTATCATTGCACTTCTACTTTTACTTGCTCCATCCCGGTAATAAATAGGACTTAGACACTTCAAAAAAAAAATCAAACAAGCTAACCAGGCGTGGGTGTTATCAAAATCACTACACTCCCTGAAGGAGGATCTACCTGTAATACCTAAAATCCTACCAGGTTAATTTATACTGTCTTGCCGCATTAGATGGCACCGAAATCCTTTGAGTTCAACTTAACTTCATAAGGTTATAGTCACGACCCATGCTTACTTACTACTCTGCCCATAAATCGATTAGCCAGGACGTGATCCTTTAGCCAACAGTTATTGTCTATTCTGATTCTTCACTATACGATTCTCTTACACGTAGGCGTCCAACACCATCTACACCAAGAGACCTTATCCCTTAACATATGAGGTCTCGGCTGATAAACCATTTCCGGCTCCGCGAATACAAGGTCAGGTTTATCAGCTACAAAGTAATAAGATAAACTTTGACTACACCTGGACCAGAGTCTCTTAATACCTACGAATGCTACATGAGGTTAACGCTTCCTCACGTTAAATAAATGTAGGTATCTTCCAAGTTTGTCTTTGAGGCACATAACGTCTGTAGTTTAAAACGGATGTTCGTGAAGTGACTTCCAACTACTTTCCATATCCATTTGGTTCATAACTCATGAGGGTAAAACCCTTTTTATCATGACATGTTTTGACACAATTTGATTTCAACACGAAGGGTGTCCCATTAAAACCCATTAATCCTCGAGAAGTTTCACCATTTATATCTGGAAATCAAACCTGTCTCCCTTATTCCTGAATCTTCCTAACTGGGATTATAAATTTTTGGAGAAATTGTAAGTTCTGGTTCTTAAGATCGGAGGATTCTTGTAAATTATATATCTTCAATGCATCATTCGTCAAATTTCACTTTAGATTACCAATAGCGAGTGGGCTAAACATTCAAAGTCAAGTGGTCTCATCTCACGTATGTTATAAATTATGAATTAAAGATTTCATCATAACGACCCTTCTCTTATTTGTGTCGTCCAAAATTACATCGATAAATCTCATTGAGTAATCTTAATAATTTCAAGCGGGAGTTGATAGAAGCAACAACTAACCGTTTATTTTAACTCTCAAATCCTCAACATTTTTGTACATGATGGTCGTTGTCATTTTTTCCGAGGTCCGAACATAGTAAGATTCTCCATCTTAGCCCTAAATAGTTTAAACCATCATACTACAAGATCCAAAGAGTCACCTTCCTAAGCTCTCTGGTTGTGCATAAATAAACTCTAAGAGTAAAATGATCTTAACTAAATTTTCACCAAGGAGAGGGCTTGAATTTTAATTAAAAAAAATAATCTGAAAATTACCCTTGAAAGCGCTGGAGTGCAAGAAACTCTAGTTGTAATCTTTACTTGCGAAAATTTGATTCCAATCTTCAAAATTCCATGATGTGACACATTTATCCCAAGCTACTAAACCTGACATTCTTTCTTGTTTTCAATACTTGACTAAATCGAGACATTTGTTCGGAAGTCAATGATTATTAATTGTTTGGATAATTCTACAAATCGATGTCTCGAGGTTAAGAAGGTGTATCTACAACAATACACTTGCACGTTTGTTATGATAAACTGATTATTTCTTATGGTCATGCGGACTTATAGCCCAGTCTTACTTCTATTCATTCTAAATTCTACTTGGTCTTGCACTGAATCTGTCGTTTATGACGTTCTTCCTTTGTGAGCAGTAAGAGCTTGATGACCAAACGTCCTTATAAAAGACAAGACCACATTGCTTGGATCAGGAAGTTAGTGAAATTCCCTAAATTCTTAACCTGACTTTCTTGATTCCGAGAGTCTTATGCCCATACATTGGACAACCCTTTACGTATAATCAAATGATTAACAAGTTGATCACTTTTGTCGAGTTAGAATCAGCCTTGGAGCAATAAGATGAGTGCACGCTCACTCTTGAAGTGTACCATTCACTTAACTTGCCAGTATAACTATAGCGATCACAACTTGGTATAAACAATCCCTGCTATTTAAGGTGAAGTAATTCTCAAAGGGTCTCAAACTTCTAAGGAGGGTTGGTCCACAAATCAAAAGTGTATGAATAAGATCTCGTCATCACCTGAGTATCATTGAATACTCCAAACCTTGAGATTACTACGAAAATGTCATAACCTTTTCTAAACAAAGTCTAGGGGGCAATGCAAGTCGGTATTTTATTGGCCCAATAAACAAAAGGATAAGCCCCTACCGATTTGGGCTAAGTCTTTTCAGTACTTCTACGGTATATTCATCTTACATACGTACATAAACTTTAGGGCATATAATCTCCGACTTGGTGTTCCACCCTGAGACATATTGTTATGATAAGACTTAGGCTCCCAATGTTATAAATTATGCTAACTTTTCCGAGTTCCCTATATGATTAACTAGGAAAGGGGCCTTTTCAAAACAAAGATATTCAAAATCCAATTCGACCTCTGGTATATTATGGTGGTTGTCTCAACGTACTGTAATGGGAAGTATCAAGTTATGGCAAGGGGTTATGCTTATGGGTCTTCTATTACTCTGAAGAAGACTATAGACACCCGATCTCCTCGAGATGGTCCTACCACTTGATAGCAAAGCGTAACCTTCAGCGTGAAAGTCTCAACGTCAAGACTTATACTAACTTCTTCCCTTAGCTACGTTGGGTATCCTTAACCTTCAACCAAATCTAGACCCGAGGTCGCTCTTTAGACTATGGTGCGTCACTAAATTGTCTAAGTAAGTCAAAATTTGGCATAACTTGCTACTTAATGGACTATTTTATGTGATTTCATACATGGGCACACCACAGCTTCCGCTGCATAGTTTGTCCGCAAACTACACTCGAGCGGGGTGACCCAGTATGTTGTGGACTGTTCTCTTATGATCGTTCGTTCAGTGATACCATTTGTAAGATCTCTTTTTCCAAAACCCGTTCGGGTACTTGAAAACTCGAACCTCTCCCGCATCGCACGGTTGAGGTGGATCTTCGCCCAGAATCGTTGCCTTGCGGTGTCACCAACACACGGGTTGGCTAACACCTCTCAGCACTAACACTGCCGGCTATACGATCATAAGTAAAATATGCCAAAAGAAGTAAGTACATAATTGAAGGCATGTCCACAATCACCGCATCATATATATATATATAATGAAAACAGAAAGTCCAAAAGAGAAGTACAAGTAAAAAGGGGCTCATGCCCGATACATATCCAAAATAATGTACTCTCTCTCTCTACAACATGCGGAAGTCTACAACAAAACTCTCAAAATGCGGAAGTCTAACTATCTAGTCATCAACCTGTGGCGTCGTGGTAGTGTGCTGCATCTGCTGCTCATGTCCTTCCATCTCGTCCTGCTGCGCGCGGAACAACTCCGTCTCCTCGGGCTCCTGCGGTCACACCGACCGTTAGTCATAAAGACTAAGTCATTTTGTCCTCGCCTCCCTCCAACGACTCCTAGGTACCGAGCGGGAGGAAGAAGCGGAGGACAAACAAGGGGAAAATAAGAAGGCAGTGACATGGCACGACTCTAGCAGGTATAAGTAAAGAAGTAAAATCTAGCTAGCTGTATAGTGCAAGTATAAGGCAATAAAGTAGAGCAATGAAGTAAGCAGTAAATAGAAAGAAAATGCAGGGCAGTAAGTAAATCTAAACTACCATCACAGATTCGTACCATAACTTATATGAACGCTCATACGACATATAACTTAAGATGTCCAGGTAACCCATCATATAAAAGTGCCCATACTAATTTATATGATGGGGGTATGCTAATGTGAATGTTATGCGTTGCTATGGTTATGATGTTTCAATGAATTTATGCAATGTGACTCACCCACACGACTCTATGCGCACAGACCTTTATAGTTCCCATTTTGTTAGAAAGGAAGCCAACCTTTCGTGTACCGACCGTCGTGTCTCACGGTGGTAGTGGATCGGGCACTCCACATCCTAGGTGGGTATGGTCACTACCAAGCCTAGACCTCACGTACGCCTCAACGCTAAGAACACAACAACGGAGCTCCTGCGTACTCTTGCTGGAATCCACCAGACTTTAAGGTCGGGGTGGGTTATTAGGGATTGTCTTCCAGACCGCGGTACTCAAACTTACCAGCCCTCTAAACCTCACCCTCACCTGAGTCAACGTACTACCGTCGGTGACACGACTAGCCTAGTACCGAAGACTCGCCACTATTTGAATAAGTAACAGGTGTTAACATGTCCACCCGAGCTTCCGGATCAGGGACTAACACACAAGCTGATCCAACCCATCTCCTTCCCGGAGGAGATCCATACTAGTTTGCAGACCTACTTAGGCTACTCTTGCCTACGATTTAGTTAGTGTTATATTTAGGTTGAATCTTGGACTTCCCGCGGTGTACTCCGTAAGGGGCCCCTAACGGTACTACGGATCAATGGGCTCAACCCCACCATCCTCTTCAAGACAATTAATTTAGTTGGTGATTAATGTTTGGTTCACCCTTCATCATTTCATATAGTTAAAGTCAGTTAGCTCATCTCCCGTCCCACCCAATCGGGTTGGACGTACCTTCATTCCTTCTACATTAACTCTAGCACAACCTCACAACTAACCCTAGGATTGACCCTCCTTGAATCATGGTGTGCTATAACTCATTTACTGATTGGGTATAACTCCTATCCACAATTTAGGGGTCTGAATTGTCTAAAACTCAAAATTCTATTTTTACTAAACACAGACCACTAAGTTGAACTACCCATCAGCCCCATAAGGGAAACCTTCTAAAAACTCCTCACCAAACTCTCTAATAATTATCCTAGGCTCCCACTGACCATAGTAAGGTATGTTCTAATTTTCATAATTTTCCATACTAAATTGGTATTTAATATAATTTTAAGTAGTTAAGGCCTTAAGTCACATTACATATGAACTACCTCAAAATGATTCTTCATGCCACATGAGAATTATCAGTAAGACAATATTCCATATCATGGTGGTTCACTGAGTATCATGACCCTAGGATGCCATTTGGCCTACTATATCATCATAATTGTATAATTACCAAAATGCCACTATAATTAGGAAAAATAGTATTTCACTTCTGAAAATTCCACAAAAATTACCAAGTGTCCATATGCGGACCTAAAGTCCTTTGCCAAATTATAGTGTCATTACCATGTCATTTGATATTTTAAAATGATTAAACATCCAAAGATGGCAATTATCAATTTCTACATGAGGTACATGAAATATAACTCTACAAGCTTCCAAACTGTTATCATGGGCATATATTAACCTAACTACAGATAACCAAGTATCATATCATTGCCCCATGATTTGATATTTTAAAAATATTAAATACTCAAGTGGTGTAAATTCCAATTTCTACATGAGGTACAAGAAATATAATTCAACAAGCTTTCAAACAATTATCATGGGCATATATTAACCTACAACTACAGATAACCAAGTATCACATCATTGCCCCATGATTTGATAATGTAAAAAGATTAAATACTCAAGTGGTGTAAATTTAAAGTTCTACATGAGGTACAAGTAATATAATTCAACAAGCTTCCAAACAATTATCATGGGCATATATTAACCTAAATCTACACATAACCAAGTATCACATCATTGTCCCATGATTTGATATTTTTAAAAGATTAAATACTCATAAGCTAGCAAAATTAGCATAGCTTTATTTCACCCTAATACAGCCACTGATAGTATATCAAAGTCATACAAGGTCATAAGACCTTGCATTTTATTTTATTAAGGAAAAGGTGGCAATTTCATTTATTAGGAAGAAAATTACTTAAAAACCCCTAAAAATCCTCATTAAATTAACTAAGTCATTTTATGCTCCTACCAACATAACCACAATGTTCTGAGCCAAGGCAAGAACATTTGGCCCTACGTCCTTCACAAATCTCACTTTGCACTCTTAAGGGTCTACCCTTAGGGTTTTAGGTCACACCACCCTAATGGCTCCAAATGGACCATTAGGGTGTGTCACATGCATTAGTATATCCATACCTACATAACCATCATGATGGGAGGAGGCTAACACACTCAACTCCTCAAAATGACCCAAACCCTAATATGACCCTTAAAGGTCCTCATTAGGGTTTAACATTTTCCAAATCAAATCAACTCCAAATAGAGTGAAATTTTAGGTAGGCAGTACTCATGTAAAAAAAGAGTATGCCACCAATGTTTGGTGTCATTTGGACATCATATGCTCCAAAAATCAACTTAATTTAAATATTCCGACTACCACAAAAACCCTAGGTAAAATTGTCCACCAAGAGCTGTCCCTTTGGCAGGGGGTGCCCCTAGGGTATACCAACCCATGGTTAAAAGCACAGCACCAAAGCATGAATGGTTTGACCTAGGTAATTATTCTAATGGACTAACCTAGTGTAGGACCAGTCCTAGTAAAACATCTCCCTAGGGAGCTGTGGGTCACCAAATGACCTAAACTCAAGGCCAAATGAAAGTGAAGACCAAGGCCTACAACTTTTAAGTTGGGGACTTTTTCTGGTTCAGCGATTAGCAGGCCCTAATTTATATTTGAAGTGGACTGAATAAATAAGGCAGAAATTCATACTATAGCATTAATTAAATAAAGTGTAAATGAGATCTGCACAGATCTTAAAGCAGATCCAAGGGCATTCAGATCATCTTCCTCCTTGAGCCGACGTCCAGGATTCTCCCATCCTGGGCTGATTTACTCCTTCTTTTCCCGGACACCTGGTGGCCACCACGGACGGCCACCACCGCCACCACATTCGTGGTGGTCGGGGCTACAACTCCCGGCGACATGGCGGTCGGAGGAGGCGTATTCCGGCGAGCCTGGGTGGCTTTATTTGAGCCGATTTTCATGAAATCAACGAGTGGATTCGGGCTCAATTGAGCCCGATCCTTCAATGTTTTGTGATGAGAAGCTAGCATGGGGGGAGGGGAGGAGAAACGAACCACTACTGGCGCGTGGCGGCGGCGCCGACGGCGGTTTGCCATGGAAAAGCTCAGCTCCGACGATCCTGCTCCTGATCCTGATTCTCCAGCTACAGCTCTGTTCCAAGGGGTGTTCTCGTCTTCTCTCGTCCTTCTGAAGCTTGTGGTGGGGTTGGATTGGGATGATGAGGCCTCTAAAGGTGGTTTTGAATTGAGGCCACCTCGGTTCTCTCATGTCTGCCACCCTCCTATAGCTGTCGGCCTCCTGCTTCCACCTGGGTCAAGGTCAGACCCCCAGCAATCAGGGAAGGGTCCAAGACTGATTGGGGGAGGAGTGTAGAGGAGGGGAATGCTTTTAGCTTTTTGCTTTATGCTTTAAGCCTTTTTGATCAAGCTTTTGGTCCCCCCCCCCTCCATTGATTTAATCATGCTTAATGTGAGGGCTCAGTCTAGGGCTGATGGCAAGGCCTAAGGTCCATGATTAAGGTTAATTGATTGGTGTTAGGGTTCATTTCAATTTAGGCTTGAAATTCCCTTTAATAGGCTATGCTGACCATGGTTGACTTTGGTCAACCATGGTGAGGGGGTTGACCCCACTTGGGGGTCATGGGTCCCTTAACCTCACCCAACATTGGTTGGTCCATGGTGGGGCCCCAATTGGGCTAATTTAGCCTTAAGGTGCGATCTTGACCTAAATTGATCTAGAGTTGATTTTGGTCCAATTGGTCAATTGGTTGACCAAGAGATGGGGCTTTTGGGTCCAATGAGTTCCTCAAAATGTTTAGAGTGTGGTGGTAAGGTCAATTTGAACATTTGAGGGTCAATTGAACCCTAATTGACTTAGTTTGGTTAAAGTTGACCTATTGTTGACTTTGGTCAATTTCATGCAATTGGGTCCCACCCAAGTGCACTTCCCATCCTATAGGTCTCCCTTGGTGGTTAGGGCATCATAACTGAGGTCAACTTGGACAATTGAGGGTCAATTGGCCTAAGGGAGTGGTATTGGGCTATGTTGATTTTGTGCCCTTTGTGTGCACTTAGCACACTCCACTTGGCCCAAGGGCCTTAGTGGCCACTCTACACACCACCCATGCCCTAACTCCATCTAGGGGTCTAGAAGGATTGGGATGTTACACTGGATGCGTAGCAGAAAAAGTTGTGGAACTTGCAAAACTCAGCTTTAAGAGATGGGTATAAGGTGATGCTTACCCGTATCGTGCATAGTGGAATCACGGTATTTGAGCAACGAGCCTAGCTGATCCGAACCCTCCCATAGTGGTGGTGAAGAGGTCGCCCCTCGGTGCACCGGGCTATGGATGAGTGCCGGGACTTCGTGTGTACGGACTAGCACAAATTGTTTGTCTAAGTTGAAATAAGACTTAGCGTGAGGGCGTAACTCAGGGAGTATGCCAAAGTGTGCCTTGAGAGCATGAAGCGGGTGGCTTGGTATGCCTCCGTTGGTGTTGTTTGCGGATATATTTATATGCTGCTGACTCTTACTTGCAGGGAAGGAGCACCGCCGCCCCGAGTTTGGGGTGGGGTCGTTATAAATCTTGGTCAGCTAAAGCTGACAGGTTACTTGTTTTCCCGCCACTTGGTGGATTTGCTTATACAGGTCCGGTGAGACTAGCGGGAGATAGCGGGCTGAAGCCCCTGCTGCTATGTTGTGCTGGCCCTTGAAGGCCATAGATTTTGTTTACCTTTTTGTTCATGTGTGGCCGGCCTGCGTGCCGATGTCTGAAAGCCACCTTTATGATGTAAACAAACAATGTAAATAACTATTTATGTATTTCATTCCTAGTAGAGTTGTGGACATGTTGTACACTGGTTTTAAATGAAACTATATATTCTTCCGTTATGCGACTCTGATGCTGAGATAGTTATGTCCTTAACTGTTTAATGCTAATTTTAGTACCACTCTCTTCTGTTCATTTCATATGGCGTGGGGTCCCGGCCGGACCTACTGTTATGTGCTATGTAACAAGGAGGGTGTTACATGGGTAACGTTTCTTCCCCTAGTCTTTTATTTAATTTTCATGGTTACGTCAATTGTGTCTATTGCTTAGATTAACTATGGGGGAGAGTCGATATGTGTTACCCACTGCACGGGCATATCTCAGTGCATGCTAGAAGCATTTTATTTCAGTATATTATTTGTTCATCTTTACCGCACACCACTACACCCACTTTAGCGCGCACTCGCTTGTTTGTATGCTCATGTATATTCAATTCGTGGTTGTGATGTAGGAATTGCTGTATTAGCAAAAAAAATTTTGCAAGATGGAGTGGCATGTTGACTCCTGTAGTGCTCTAGTTGAGTACTCGTGTCTTGTTTAGGAATTTGAGTAGAATTAGTTTTTATTTATGCTTCTAATTTACAATTAGTAGATTTGCATAGATTTTTATTTATTTTACTCAAAATGGTGAATGTGGTTGAATCTAGTGGTAGCGGTGTATTGTGTGTAGGCAAGCGCGAGGTTAGTGTTGCTCGAGTCGGGAGGAAGGATTACCTTTCTCGGGTGCTAAGAACTTGCCCAAGCGACTCTTAAAGCATGGGTGCGAACGATTTGCAAGTTGAGCGTGACATAGTCCATCTTTTGGCAAGCTTGAGCTTTTTTTCTACCATTCCTATACGCTAACCGTTGCTAGCCTATTTTGTGCTTACCCGACCTTTTGGTTCAGCTCCACCATACTTCACCAAGGCTTAAAAGCTAATCCCATTATCGCAACAAAGAATAAGCCAAAAGCATAAATGAATTGTAATTTGCCAATGCAGTGCGGCGATGAGAAATTATAGTGTTGATGTGGATTTCTTAAAAAATGTCTATATGCTGAGATTTTTGCGAGAAGATTTGGGGATAAAAAAGAGAAAGAAAAAGAAAAGAAAAGCAAAGAAAATATATCCCTAGCATTTTAATTGAAACATCTTGTTCTATCGATTGGAATGGGTCGTGTGCACACCCGGTTTCAAAGTCAAGTCTGGGGGTGTGTTACATGTGTATTATTGGGGCTGTTATGATTTAGCACTTTTGTATGCTCATTTGGGTTGCGATTAGCCTTCACGTTTATTATTGTATTCCAAACAGTAACCTAAGCCTCGTATTAACCAAAAAAGACATATTGATTCATCTTGTGAGTTCACTAGCGTCGTGGAGAGAGGGTGACAGTGCGAGCTTATGGTTCTCGACGTTGATGGATTTCAACGGAGATAATTTCGAGTTCCGGTCTTGGGTAACACTCCTCTTCGCGTCTTAATTACTTTCATACTACGTGTGACCACGAGATTTACCAACATTCCATTTTTGAGTAAAAATAAATTCCTTTTTATGCATCTACACTGTTTATAAATTAGCTAGCATATTTAGAAACATCTTCTAATGAATTTCTACGCACACAAGTATGCAACTTCGCATACTACTCCATGTCGCAATTTTTTAGCTAACTATGCTTTTCCCACTCCACCGGATTTGTTTGTTCGGGGCGTGCAAACAGGTAAGTCTGAGGGTGTGATGAGTCCCATTTATATACACTTTTATGGACTCATCCGGGATAGTTTTCTCGCATATGCACTTCACTTTTATTTCATTATTGCTTATATTTCGCTTGAACACATTTCTTCACAAAGTGCACTCTTTGGTCCCGTTTTGGTGTGCAATTGTGCGCTATGTTTGTTGGGGGTAAGCACATGGTGCTCCCCAACCCCTTTTATGTATTTGGATTGAGCTGGAAGGGTATTCCCAGCAATGTGATTGTTGTTTGGTGCTGTGCAGGTGGGTAGAACATCCATTTTGCCCAGATTTCATGTCTGCATGAATCGCACGGTCGTGCGTTTTCTTGACGCACGGTCGGATGCGATCGTGCGCTCTCATCTATGGCCCAAAGTAGCATTCTGAATTTGGTCATGCATTTTTACGCACGGTCTGTTTTGATCGTGCATGAGTAAAATCACACGATCTCCTTTTTTGTCTAAAAAAATTATGTTTTATTTTGTTCACGCACGGTCGTGCGTATCTAAAACGCACGGTCGTGCATGAACAAAATTCTGCACTCTTTCTATTTAAGTTGCGATTTTAGGTTTTCAGGCCCCCGATTCAGTTCCGCCATTTTCACCGCATGGAGAGCTCCAACTCCGTTTTCTTCCACACTTCCATGAGGGCTTTGCCCTAGGCCACCTCCATCATCCAAGAGCTTCCAAGGAGAGGGATCTAGCCCTACATCCATCATCATCCAAGGAGAAGGAAGCTTTGGTCTTGTGGCCAGGTCGTGACACGAAGAAGACGGGCCATTGGAAGGTAGTGACAGCCTGCTCTACCCCGGACGCAGTTGAGGACCGAGCTTAGACGCGGATTGACAACCCAGCGATTCCAAACGTGAATCTTCAACAAGGCTTCGGATTGGGTCGATTCCTTTGCTTTCTCCCTCTTTGTTTTGATGAATGTAACTAGATTCTCTATACTTTGATGATGTGCACAATAAACCATGATTTGTAATGTTAATTTCATTTTTATGAAATTATCTTGTTTACATGTGTATGAGGTGCGCCACCAAATCCACTCCACCCTCCACTTCATTCCGCTAGCCTACTCCCCCATTCCGTGTGCCTACTCTTCCATCCGCCAAGGTAAGCGGTGCTAACGGCCCGTGTAATCCATTCGCCTAACGAAGCAGCGCGCTCAAGGCCTGCACAATTCGATTCCGCTTGCCCACTCGTCCATCCGCCCTTGCAAAGTAGTGCGTTCAAGGCCTACGTAGTTTTCTATCCCGTCTGGTGAAGCATTGCATAGCGGCATTGCATAGGAGTTGTTGTAGTTGTTTTCTTTTATTTTCCACAATCCAAATCACCCCCTTTTCCGCAATCCATTCGACTCAAAGGACTTCGATCTCAAGTCATGCCTCGAATGTTATCTCCACCTTACTGTGTTCCTTCGAGATCGATACTTGGGGATTCACTACCACATTTATATTACTTGAACGATCGGTACACTTCCATTTCGTGTCGTAGTCTTGCTACCGCCTATAGAGGTGTGCTAGATTTGCGCACTAAGTTTTTTGTGATGAGTCCCATTTATATACACTTTTATGGAATCATCCGGGATAGTTTTCTCGCATATGCACTTCACTTTTAGTTCTTTATTGCTTATATTTCGCTTGAACACATTTCTTCACAAAGTGCACTCTTTGGTCCCGTTTTGGCGTGCAATTGCGCGCTATGTTTGTTGGGGGTAAGCACATGGTGCTCCCCAACCCCTTTTCTGTATTTGGATTGAGCTGGAAGGGTATTCCCAGCTGTGTGATTGTTGTTTGGTGCTGTGCAGGTGGGTAGAACATCCATTTTGCCCAGATTTCATGTCTGCATGAATCGCACGGTCGTGCATTTTCTTGGCGGATGGTCGGATGTGATCGTGCGCTCTCATCTATGGCCCAAAGTAGCATTCTGAATTTGGTCGTGCATTTTTACGCACGGTCTGCTTTGATCGTGCGTGAGTAAAATCGCACGATCTCCTTTTTTGTCTAAAAATATTATGTTTTATTATGTTCACGCACGGTCGTGCATTTCTAAAACGCACGGTCGTGCATGAACAAAATTCTGCACTCTTTCTATTTAAGCTACATTTTTTAGGTTTTCAGTCCCCCGATTCAGTTCCGCCATTTTCACCGCAAGGAGATCTCCAGCTCTGTTTTCTTCCACCCTTCCATGAGGGCTTTGCCCTAGGCCGCCTCCATCATCCAAGAGCTTCCAAGGAGAGGGATCTAGCCCTACATCCATCATCATCCAAGGAGAAGGAAGCTTTGGTCTTGTGGCCAGATCGTGACACGAAGAAGACAGGCCATTGGAAGTTAATGACAACCTTCTCTACCCCGGACGCAGTTGAGGACCGAGCTTGGACGCGGATTGACAACCCAGCGATTCCAACCATGAATCTTCAACAAGGCTTCGGATTGGGTCGATTCCTTTGCTTTGTTCCTCTTTGTTTTGATGAATGTAACTAGATTCTCTATACTTTGATGATATGCACAATAAACCATGATTTGTAATGTTAATTTCATTTTTATGAAATTATCTTGTTTATATCTGTGTATGAGGTTCGCCAACAAATCCACTCCACCCTCCACTTCATTCCGCTAGCCTACTCGCCCATTCCGTGTGCCTACTCTTCCATTCGCCAAGCTAAGCGGTCTAACGGCCCATGTAATCCATTCGCCTAACGAAGCAGTGCGCTCAAGGCCTGCACGGTTCAATTCCTCTTGCCTACTCGTCCATCCGCCCTTGCGAAGTAGTGCGTTCAAGGCCTACGTAGTTTTCCATCCCATCTGGCGAAGCATTGCATAGAGGCATTGCATAGGAGTAGTTGTAGTTGTTTTCTTTTATTTTTCACAATCCAAATCACCCCCTTTTCCGCAATCCATTCGACTCAAAGGTCTTCGATCTCAAGTCCTGCCTCGAAAGTTAGCTCCACCTTACTGTGTTCCTTCGAGATCGATACCTAGGGATTCACACCCATATTTTATATTACTTTAACGATCGGTACACTACCGTTTCGTACCGCAGTCTTGCTACCGCCTATAACGGTGTGCTAGATTTGTGCACCAAGTTTTTGGCGCCGTTGCAGGGGATGCAGGCATGTAATGTTTTGTGTTGTGAACCATTGTTATAGGAGCAGTTGTTTTTAATTTTTGATTTTCTTTTTTTCTTCTTTTTGTGCATGTAGAGACAAGCCGGAAGGGAAGTAGTACCCTTCGATCCTAAAATTGAACGGACTACTCGCACACTAAGGCGTGCTGCAGCCGTGCAAGCGGCAATGGGAGATAACCTGAACTCCGGAGGTGAACCGAGAGCACCCAATGATAGAGAGGATGTGAATCCTAGAGTGCCCCATGTCGGGCAGAATCATCTGGGGGATGAGCAGGAGGCGGTTAGACAGAGACCCCGAACAATGAGAGAATATACCACTCCAACAGCTGGGAGTGTGTATCCAGGGTTCGGGCATAACATCATAAACAACCAGTTTGAGATTAAACCGGCCATCCTGAACATCATCCGCAACAATACACAATTCTCTGGAATACCTAGTGAAGACCCACATCTTCACTTGGCGGAGTTTTCCGATATTTGCGGGACCTTCCATTACATAGGAATTCCTGATGACACAGTCAAGCTGAGACTGTTCCCATTCTCGTTGCGTGACAAAGCAAAGGTCTGGCTCCACACTATTCCCCTAGGAACTGCTGCAACATGTGATGCTCTCGCATCCAAATTTCTCGCTAAATTCCTCCCGGTAGACAAAATCATGAGCCTTCGACGGGAGATCGCCACTTTCTGTCAAGCAGATCAAGAAACTCACGCAGAGGCTTGGGAGCATCTTAGTGACCTTCTTCGCAGATGCCCGAATCACGATCTCCAGCCATGGAACATTGTGGAAACCTTCTTCTTCGCCATTGAGCTCAACCACCGGGCAATGATTGATGCTACTGCTGGAGGGACCTTGATGAACCATACGCTGGAGGAAGCTCTTAGGATTCTGCAGACACTGCCTCTCACAACACCTTCTGGACTGCGGGGAGAAATTGATGGCGCAAATCTCACACACCGCTATAGGCGGTAGCTCGACTGCGACAAGAAACGGCAGTATACCGATCGTTCAAGTAATATAAAACGAGGAGTAATCCCCGAGTATCGAATCTCTCAAGGAACACAGTAAGGTGGAGTTAACGTTCGAGGTAGGACTTGAGATTGAAGTCCTTAACGTCGGATGGAATGCGGGGGAGTTGGGTTGGCTTTTGGAAAATAAAATAAAAGCTATCAACTACTCCTATGCAATGCCGCTATGCAATGCTTCGCTTGGCGGGATGGAGACTAGGCAAGCCTTGAGCGCGCTGCGTCTCAAGGGCGGATGGACGAGTAGGCAAGCGGAATCGAAAAATGCAGGCCTTGAGCGCGCTGCTTCGTTAGGCGGGATGGAATACACGGCCCGCTATGCCACGCTTCGGTAGGCGGATGGGCGAGTAGGCTAACGGAATGAGGGTTGCAAGCACCTCTTCGACAAGCACGCCACTAGCAATTGCTAGTGCGGCACCGGACGTGACGGCGGGATGGAGGATGGAATGGGGCGCACCTCAAGCACACAATTAAACAAAAAGGGTATTTCACATAGACATGAAATAACTTTAAATAGCAAGGTCTATAGTGTTCTTCATCAAAATACAAAAGATCTAACTATTACAACAATCAATAAGAGGAGAACAAGGCAAGAAATCGACCGAATCCGAAGTCTCGTTGTAGATTCACGGTTGGAATCGCCGGGTTGTCAATCCGCATCCAAGCTCGGTCCGCAACTACGTCCGGGGTAGAGAGAGCTGTCACGACTCTCCAATGGACCCGTCTTCTTCGTGTCACGATCCGGTAAAGGTTGCAAACTTCCTCTTGCTTGATGGCAATGGCGGCTAGGTCTTCCTTTGGAGCTCTTGGATGAAGGAGGAGGCCGAGAGGAAACTCCGGCTCAAGATTGGCGTGAAGAACAAGCCCGGAGCACCTCTAGATGGTGGGCGACGATGAAGGGGCGAAACTGGCGCGGAACGGCGGAGCTGGGCGTGAAAACGGCGGTCTCCCCGACCTAAATCGCGAGCAGCGGAATTTATAGGCGCTGGAATAAACAGTGCGCACGGTCAGTGGCGCACGACCAGTGGTCGTGCGCACTAGAATTCGGTGATCGTGCGCTCTGCCTGGACGGAACCTGCAAAGACAGAAATTATGAAATAACATGTTCGCACGACCAGTGGCGCACGACCGGTGGTCGTGCGCACTATCGTAGGTGGTCGTGCGCACTGGTTGAAACAGAACTCATGAAATTGATGATAAGTGCGCACGAACAGTGGCGCACGACCGGTGGTCGTGCGCACTATCGTGGATGGTCGTGCGCACTGCACCAAACAGAACTCATGAAAAAGGGTTAAGTGCACACGATCAGTGGCGCACGACCAGTGGTCGTGCGCAATAGAACCGGTGATCGTGCGCAGTGTTCCTGTGCAGAATTGCACCGGAAACACCTGCACGACACCTGTTCCAGCGTACGACACCAGTCTAGCCACTGAAAGTGGGACTTAACATCGCAAGAAAACTAATAACAAAGAAAGATACGAAATAACACCAAAATGGGCTTAGAAGTGCACATAGCAAGTGATAACAAATATAAGCTAAAACAAGGCTAAAGTGTAGTGGAATGACTAGATAAACGGCCCAGATGAGTCCATATATGTGTATATAATCGGGACTCATCACACCCCCAGACTTACCTGTTTGCGCGTCCCGAGCAAACAAATTCTAAGCGAACGGGGAAAGAAAAGTAGATGGCTTAAAACTACAATATAGAGTACCATGCGAAGTCGCATGCTAACGTGCATAAGAAGAATAGTAGAGAAGATTTCTGATTATATAAACAGTCCATATATTTCTAAAAGAGTAAAAGCATATTACAACTACTCAAAATGGTGAACTACGGTGAATCGTTCGGTCATGCATACGGAGAAAGTAAACTGAGCGCTGAGATGAGCATTGCTCAAGATTGGGGTGCCGGAAAAACTCCACCGAAATCCATCGGTGTCGGTGACCATAGGCTCACCCGGTCACATTCTCTCCACGACACTAGATTGATCCATAGCGTGAGTCGGTAGGACTAATAGGTTTTAATTGGGGCTTGGGTTACGGTGAGGTAAACAATGATAAACAAAATGGCTTATACACATAATCCAAATGAGCTTTAAAAATAACTACCCGCGCACAAAAATCGAATGCAAGTGCACCACACCCCCAGACTTGGACTTTTGCAACATAGGTGTGTGCACCGCCTACTCCCAATACATAATATTTCTACATGATTTTTCAATAAAACTCAATTTTCTTTTTCTTTTCTTTTTCTCTTTTCCTTTCATTTTTCTTTCTATCTTTCTTTTTCTTGTCTTTTTTTTTTCTTTCAGCAAAATTTTCAAATGAGCACAACCACAGATTCACATAATAGACACCACAATCAACACCCCCAAAATGTAAATGAAACTACAACTAAAGCTCAGATTTGGGTGTGCGACTAGGCTAGGCTTTTAGGCTTTGGTGAGATAAATGTGGAGCTGAATCAAGAAAAGGGTAGGCACAAAGGGGCTAGCAAGGGTAGACGATAGGTAAGAAATAAAAAGTTCAACCGGGCCAAAATAATGGCCTACGTCATTCTCACGCACTAGAACTATCCTATGCCAATGCTTCAAGAATCGCTTGGGGCAAGTTCTAGCCACCGAGAAAGATTCTCCTTTCTCCCGACTCAAGCAATACGAGTCTAGCGTTCATTTACACACATCCCTATGCTACCGTTTGATTCCACCAGATTCACCATTTGAGTAGAGTAAACAACATTTACACTAATAGAAAAAGATAAACCAAAAATATAAAAAGAAGTCTAATCTACACAAATTTCTATGCGGCCGAGCACTCGACTAGGAGCACTACTAGAGTCAACATTTTACTCTGCTACATAGTCCTAAGCCTTCACCTAGATTTTCCCACATAAGCAGAAGAATTAAATTCACAACAGAGCAAGCCAACAGGTGAGTACGCGCTCAAGTGGGTGTTGTGGTGTGCAATGAAAATGAACAAATAATAAAACTGTAAATAAAATACTTCTGGCATGCTATGCATGAGTGCACGTGAGTGGGTGCAAAAACTGCTCTCCCCCAGACTTAAACTAAACACTCCACAGAATATATGACATGAAAATAAGAAAAAGCTAGGGAAAGAGAGTACCCAGTGCTCAGAAATGAGCACACCAGAAGATTGGCATTTAAACCACGACTAAGCTGCAGCATCCGCCATCTAGAAAAAGTACCTGCAGGGGTCAGCTCCGCAAAACAAGAGAAACAGATAAAGATAGACTACAATAAACTACAGCTAACTAAACAGGATGGACTAAAATAAAATGCATGAAAAGTAAGATAACTACTGGGGTTATTGTCATCCCAGCACGACTTATTCAAGTTTTGTACAGTTCTAGCTTATAGGCCTATGAAAAGAAAAGTGCACAGGTAACTGTTCTAATATGCGTGTAGGTAGAGGGTACCTATACGGAGAAAGAACAGTCACGCCTCTACCCGAATATAGATAAAACCTGCCCATCACAGGTAGAGGGAAAAGAAAGTAAGAAGAGGAGGAGGCCTGGTCCTCACTCATCTTACCAAAATTATCCTTGCCCAGCAAGGTATCGTCCGCAGCAGGTCCGCAGGAGGAGAAGGCAATGAGTGGAGCTTCCTCTACGGAGGGGGAATAAACCTCCTCACATGAGAGGATGCTCGCATCATTGACTTGAGAAAAAAGCTCCAAGTCCTCCTGAAGTACCTGTGAAGATTCAACCTGCACAGACTCAGATGAAGGAAGGGGATCAAGAAATAAAGAAGACGAAGAACATAAATAAACATCAATCGGGGGAGTGATCCCGGACTCACTCCCATCAGGTTGGGGAAGTAAAATAATGTTTGCATTGTCATCAATGCTACAAGATTCGGCGGGATCAACAGTGGCCAAACTAGAGATTTGGACTTCCTCCACCGGTGCTGAGGAAAACTCCTCTTCACCTAGAAGGTTGTCCTCCTCCATAGGAATAGGCACAATACTAAGATCAACCGCCTCCTCCTGCGACACATCATCAACAATGTCGTCAGAGACGAGTGTAGTATGCACAACAGGGAGAGGAATAGTGCTCGAATAAAAGTCGAGCACCGATTCCTCACAAAGAATCGAATCCACTAGAGGTGGTGGATGCACTGGAAGAATGGGCTCAGCAATATCGGTGCCCAGATCAGCCACACATCTGGTGACCGTGTCCATGCCATACCCTTCAAGATGTGAAGGTGACAAAGACACATAACCGGACGTTGAAGGTGTGCCGCCAGAGTTAGGAGTTGGGACGATCCGGATGTCCGGTTCGTCATCCTCGTCCAATTGGCGAAGATACTCGGCACAATCCTTCAGGACATGATCAGTGCTATGACAAAACCGGCACTGCCTTGCGGGCTTCTTTGGCACAGCGGGAGCTGGAGCCGAAAAGAAGTACGACGGTAAAGGCTCAGCAGAGTAGCCATAAGACTTACGCGCACCATATGGAGTACCAGACGAAGTCGGTGCTCCATATGCTGGGCTATAAGAATTATGCCTACTATTCTCCTTAGGGCATTCATCACTAGAGTGGGAGGTAGCTCCACACCAACGGCAACGGAAATTGAGATGTGCCCACATAGTGTGAAGATAAAACGATTCAAAAAGAAGAACACTATTGTGCGAAATACTACACCTAACAAAAATTTACTAAAGCAACCTACTATAAAACAAGAAAATGGAAT
Source organism: Dactylorhiza incarnata (assembly GCA_033032865.1). Lineage (NCBI taxonomy): Eukaryota > Viridiplantae > Streptophyta > Magnoliopsida > Asparagales > Orchidaceae > Dactylorhiza > Dactylorhiza incarnata. The sequence goes on from JAWHQI010000015.1 coordinate 15,442,246, forward strand.
AAAGAGAACAGAAATAAAATAAAAGATGCGATAAACAAATGGAAGGGCTTCTCTCTCAGATTCTCCCTCTCCAGAAAACTCACACGACTGTGTTCCCCGGCAACGGCGCCAAAAACTTGATGCGTGTCGGCAAGTGCACCGGTCGCTGTCAAGTAATAATTGTGGAGAATGGAATCCCCGGATGTCGGTCTCTTGAGGAATGTAGGTTGGGTGAACGAATCGCGCAGTGACTATTGTTACACAAGCGTTTCACAAACACAAAGAGGGGGTTTTTGGTTGGTTTTCCTAGTCTTAACAACAGCAAAAGAAATGTGGGTCGAAAGCACCGCTTCGCAAGGTGAGATGGATGCAACGGCCGCGATGTCGTGCTTCGAGAGTTGGATGGAGCGTGCTCAAGTACGAGAAGGTGAGGGTCGCAAATACCTCTTCGACAAGCACGCCACTAGCAATTGCTAGTGCGGCACCGGACGTGACGGCGGGATGGAGGATGGAATGGGGCGCACCTCAAGCACACAAATAAACAAAAAGGGTATTTCACATAGACATGAAATAACTTTAAATAGCAAGGTCTATAGTGTTCTTCATCAAAATACAAAAGATCTAACTATTACAACAATCAATAAGAGGAGAACAAGGCAAGAAATTGACCGAATCCGAAGTCTCGTTGTAGATTCACGGTTGGAATCGCCGGGTTGTCAATCCGCGTCCAAGCTCGGTCCGCAACTACGTCCGGGGTAGAGAGAGCTGTCACGACTCTCCAATGGACCCGTCTTCTTCGTGTCACGATCCGGTAAAGGTTGCAAACTTCCTCTTGCTTGATGGCAATGGCGGCTAGGTCTTCCTTTGGAGCTCTTGGATGAAGGAGGAGGCCGAGAGGAAACTCTGGCTCAAGATTGGCGTGAAGAACAAGCCCGGAGCACCTCTAGATGGTGGGCGACGATGGAGGGGCGAAACTGGCGCGGAACGGCAGGGCTGGGCGTGAAAACGGCGGTCTCCCCGACCTAAATCGCGAGCAGCGGAATTTATAGGCGCTGGAATAAACAGTGCGCACGGTTAGTGGCACACGACCAGTGGTCGTGCGCACTAGAATTCGGTGATCGTGCGCTCTGCCTGGACGGAACCTGCAAAGACAGAAATTATGAAATAACATGTTCGCACGACCAGTGGCGCACGACCGGTGGTCGTGTGCACTATCGTAGGTGGTCATGCGCACTGGTTGAAACAGAACTCATGAAATTGATGATAAGTGCGCACGAACAGTGGCGCACGACCGGTGGTCGTGCGCACTATCGTGGATGGTCGTGCGCACTGCACCAAACAGAACTCATGAAAAAGGGTTAAGTGCACACGATCAGTGGCGCACGACCAGTGGTCGTGCGCAATAGAACCGGTGATCGTGCGCAGTGTTCCTGTGCAGAATTGCATCGGAAACACCTGCACGACACCTGTTCCAGCGTACGACACCTGTCTAGCCACTGAAAGTGGGACTTAACATCGCAAGAAAACTAATAACAAAGAAAGATACGAAATAACACCAAAATGGGCTTAGAAGTGCACATAGCAAGTGATAACAAATATAAGCTAAAACAAGGCTAAAGTGCAGTGGAATGACTAGATAAACGGCCCAGATGAGTCCATATATGTGTATATAATCGGGACTCATCAGAAATGCACCGAGAAATGCTCGGGGACTTTTTGTTGTGGATTCATTACCTCCTGCAGCTGCTCCCGGTACTAACATTACTTGCGAAGGATGCGGAGGTGGTGGTCACCACGCATATGAATGCCCAGGTAGCGAGATGTTAGGTGAATTTTCACATTTTAATTTATATGAATCTGTTAATTATGTTGGAAATCAAGCTAGGGGGCACCCTACGACAATGTTTATAATCTGGAGGTGAGGAATCACCCGAATTTCTCATGGAACCCAAACGCAGAAGGCCAACGATGGCAATCGGGGCAGCAGCAAAATGATGTTTTTGCCTCCGGAAGTCAACCGAGGCCGTCTCATCCGGGTTATAATCAAGGCGCCCCGGCCCCCAAGAAAAGTAATCTAGAAGAAATGATGGAGAGATTTATGGAAGCTGCCAACTCTAATATGGCTAACCAAACCGCGTCCATGCGAAACTTGGAGACGCAATTGGGCCAATTGGCTCAAGTGCTGACCGGGCATTCGCAAGGGACCCTTCCCAGCAACACTGAAAAGAATCCAATCAATCAAGGGAAGAGTCTCGCCGATGCGGAAGTAAGTGACCCAAGTGAGTTGGTAATCACATGCTCCATCAATATTGTTGAAACTACTGCATTGTGTGATACCGGTTCATCCCTCAACGTCCTTGCATTGTAGGATGTTGCTAAATTGTAACTTGAAAAGGATACAGATGACCGAAAGTCCTTAGTGCTTGCTAACAGGACTGTCATTAAAGCGGAGGGAGAAGTGAAAAATGTTGAAGTCATAGTCGATGGGACGGTGGTGGTCGCTGATTTCCAAGTATTGGGACCCCATAAGAATCAATCTATTCCCATTTTTGGAGTCCCATTCTTGAAAGAGAGCGGTGCCACTTTGGATTTCTCTGCGGGGTGTGTTATCTTACATAGTAAGGTAACACCCCCTACTTGCCCCAAGATTGAAGCTAAAACATTATCTCGCTCCCCCCAATTTTTTACTGTTGAATCTCTGAGTAATGTAGAAGACAGAAACGAAAAAGTATCGTTGGAGGGAAAAAAGGAAGAGGAGCAGTCGAGCGGAAAAGAAGAAGAAGTTGAATTTTGAAAGGAATGTGACCCGGAAAGGAAGGAGAGCCTCATTTCTAAACCCGCCAAGCAGAACTTAACTCAGGACAACGTCCCATTTTTATCTAGCAAGAAATCTTGTAATAAACTTCTTAAACACTCTGTCTCTTGGGCTGATCCAGTTGCCACAGCGGCAACGGAAGTGCTGCCACCCACCACCAAGGTGGGAAATTCTGAAGTGCATCAACGTTGGCGCTCTCCAACAGTGGAGAAGCTTAAACAAGAAAGACTGTTGTGTGGTGCACGCTCCGCTGCCCTCCAGCGCGAGAAGGAGGAGGTTAGGGGAAAGGGAGAGACATCCTCCTTGGGCCCTAAAGCCTTCACCTCCCTTCCATCTCGCGTGGCTGGGGAGAACCACCACAAATCAGCATATAATTGATACGTGATGGGGTCTCCGGGTTTTTGGTTGTGCTGTGTCTTCTGCTCTGATTTTTGTGTTTCGTTAATCTGCTATGTTGTGTTTTGTTTTTATTTAGTTTGGAACATTTTTCATAACTGCTGCTATCAAACATTAATACGGGTATTTGGTCCACCTTTAAGGACGTTAAACAAAAGGGCTTCTTGGGAGACAACCCATGGGAACCACCCGGTTCCATATGCTTATTTAATCTCTATTATGTTTTGTTCGTTTGTTTTTATGCTAACAATGCAGGTGTGAACTCGCTTGGAGGAAGAGGAAGGAGAACCCTAAAGATGGATTTGACCGCACTTCTGGCATGCTCATTCATAGGTCCACTCTGCCCCTTTTATCTTTATTCATTAATTCTCTATTTTATTTTGTGTTGATCAAGTCTGGGGGAGAGATCGGTTATGCACGTGCACGCACTTTGCATAGCATGTTAAAATGTGCTGAGTTAGGATTTTTAATTTTGTTGCACACATTGCATACACTTGCACCTAGTTCACGCGTACTTGATCACACGCGCTTATTGGTTATTGCTGCGAGGTTCCCCGCTCATAAGAATTGGATTGTTAGTGTAGGAGTGAAAGGGTGGAGAAAAATGTCGACTCAGGTAGTGCTCTAGTCGATTGCTCCCGCCACGCCTAGAAATTCAATTAGAGTAGAATAAAATTCAATGTTATAATTTAATTATTTCTATTATAGTAGTTGCAATTTATTTTACTCTAGTGGTGAATCCGGTGAATCCAATGGTAGCATAGGGTCGAGTGTAGCAAGATTAGTAGTAGCTTATTACTAGGATCGGAAGGACGGATAACCTTTTTCAGTGGCTAGAACTTGCACTAGACGACTCTTGAAACGATTGCGTTGAATAGCTCGTTATAAAGCGTGATATAGGCCGTCTCTTGATCCGTTTGTGCTTTTGAAATCCTAACCAATGTAATCACCTTTGCAAGCCCACTTGAGCCAACCTTTCCTCCTTGTTTATCTCCACTTAAATGTCACCAAAGCCATACGGCCAAACCTATTTTCGCACCAACAAATGATTTGAAAGAAATTTATATATATATCTTTCGTTTGTTGTTATCTCTGAGTTGTATGGTAGCGTTGAAAAAGGCTAAAGGAGAAGTTTATATTGTTCCTACAAAAGATATATTGTCGAGAAGAGAAAAGAAAAAAATCTGTGCAAAAAGAACTTTCAAATACATTCTCTTGACAAAAACAATGTATGATCGGCTTAGCGCACACCTAGTGTCCAGTTGTAGTCTGGGGGTGTTGTGTAGTTCTTTAACTTGTTGTTTTGGTGATTTTACACTCTTGAGTATTCAGGCTATGTTGCATGCGATGCCCATCGTTCTTCTATTATCTAACCTGAACTCAACCTAAGCCAAGTCCTAACCTATAAGTCCTATTGATTTTGGATATGAGTCATCTCATGCAGTAGAGAGAGTGCGAACGTGCAAGCCTTTGGACACCGACTTTGATGGATTTCTTAGGAGATTGTCCTGAGCTTTGATTCGAGTAATACTCTACTCATTAGTCACGCTATTTTCCCTTGTGCGCGACCGAAAGATTCGTCGGGATTCACCATCCGAGTAAACTAGATTTCGAATTACTATTCTAGAAATAGTTAAATATAATCTTGAGTTAAATTCTATTTTAACGTATTTCTACGCACGTGAGCATGTGACTTTGCATGGGTCTCTACCGCTCAAACTCACTATAACACCAAATTATTCTGACGGGAGAGCTGAGTTGTTTACCCGAGACGTGCAAATGGTTAAGTCTGGGGGTGTGATGAGTCCCATTTATATACACATGTATGGGCTCATCTGGGCCAATTATCTAGTCTACGCACTACACTTTAGGGATGTTTTTATTCATATTTGTTATTCTATGCTAAGTGCACTCTTAGGCCCATTATGGTGTGCGTTTGCGCTCCATATTATTGGGGGTAAGCACATGGTGCTCCCCATTCCTTTTTCTTTGTTTGATTGGTGCTGGAGGTGTATTCCCAGCTGGATTGCTGTGCTTGCAGATGGTTGGATCATCTCCTTTTTGCCCAGAATTCATGAATGTGTATATCGCACGGTCGTGCATTTTCTTAACACACGGATGGCTGCGGTCGTGCGCTTTCATCTGGGGAGAAAATGGGTGATCTGAATTTGATCGTGCGTTTTACGCACGGGCGGATTCGCCCATGCGCGATGGAATCGCACGATCACCCTGTTTAGCCATGATTTTAGCCATTCTGAGTTTGTCCGTGCATTTTTACGCATGAGCGGATTTTCCCGTGCGTGAGTAAAATGCACGGGCGTGACTGCTTCTTCCTTAAGTCTATTTTTATCGTAAATAACGCATAGGCAGCGCACGGTCGTGCGTTCGCCCGTGCATGGCCAAAAATCTGACTGTTTAGTATTTAAGGCAGGGATTCAGCTGCAGTCGTGGAGGACGATTCCCCTCGCGGGAAAAGACAGAAAAACCCGCCAATTTCACCATTTCCACCATAGGAGACCACATTTGGTGATCTCCTACACCATACTTCCATCCGGGATCATTTGCAAGCTTTCTCCACCACGAGTTCAAGCATTCTTCATCTTGGAGACCATATAAGTGATGTAGATCGCTGGAGAAGTGACAGCCTCCTTCGAGTCCGCACACCATCTGAGGGCCGAGCCCGGAGAGAGCCCGACAACCTCTCATTCCGGCCGAGAACCCAGGATACAGTGACATCTTCTGTTGGGTCCTTTAAAACCTTGAGCTTGTGCTTCTTTTAGTGTTGTTGTAATGAACTCTTGTTAGATTAATGTTATAGATCCTTTGTTTGATGTTCATGTGCAATGATGATATGGTTGTGAGAATTGCTTTGCTTTTCGTTGTGAAATTCTGAGTTACTTGCGTGTGAAGCCATCTAGCAATTGCTAGTGGTGATGTTGGCGAAGAGGTGAATACGACCATCGTAGAACCTCGCTCTGTGGTCATTTCTCCCACTTACCGAAGCGCGGCATCGCGGCCGCTGCACTCACCCCTACTCTGCGAAGCGGTGTTTTCGACCCGCATTTCTCTTATTTCTGCAATAGCTTAGGACATCAATCACAATGCCCATTGTTCTTACTTTCTTCGCTCGTGTAACAATTGAATCACAACGTAATTTATTCAACATATCTTGCATTCCTCAAGAGATCGACATTCGGGGAAACAATTCCCATAATTATTACTTGACAGCGACTGGTGCACTTGTCGAACACGCATCAGTCTTCGCCGTCTCCAGAATTCTTCATAGGGGGTTTTTAATTTGTCTTATATATTTTGTTGTACATTTATACTTTGTGACTGTTTAGTGAATTCATCGCGGTTGTTGGCGACTAGGTCCGTGCGCGGCTTAGGGGGAATTCACTGAAGTTTTTGGTGACTAGGTCTAGGAGTAAGATCTAGGGGGTGCTCGAGGCCTTTCTAGGGATAGAAGGGCTAGAGAGACTTGAGGCCGGATCTGGGGATAGATCGGCTAATGCCAACCTGTTCTTAGTGAGAAGAGTTGGTATAGAAAACCAAAGAGTCTTTTATATTCGCTTTTGATTTCTAGCATCATATAAATCCATTTTTGTAATCTCTTTTATAGATGATAATCATGTCTTTTCTAATTCAATAAAATTGATTTCTTGTTCCTTACTTTTAATTAAATTTACTTCATATAAAATATCAAATGTTTCTCTTAAAATCCTAAAGCTTTCAAAATCCCTTATTCACCCCCTGTAAGGGCGCCTAAAGATCCAACAAGAATTGTTAAAGAGAATTTGGTAAGAAAAAGCAATCCAAAGAGGACGTCATCCAAATATATTCCAAAACCCTACCTATATTTCAAGAGACAAGAAAATAAAGCCAAGAACGCTAAAAGTAGGGCAGCTGAACAAGGTGAAGGATCGAGAACTACTCTCTAGAGAAAAAGCTCAAATTCTGATTGACAAACTCTCAGTACTATGAAAATATATCTGTGTTAAAGTATAATGGTTTTTAAGGCTATAAATTCTTGTTTTATACATCGAAAATATTAAGTCTGCTGAGATATACTTCTTAATGATCATTGCTAATTTTCTGTGATAATATAATCCTATTATTATATCATGTCTGTACTATGATCGCATGACGTTCAAATATAACTTGAACAGTTGTTATAGCATGGCCCACTGTCATATAATGACCCTATGGTTAATGCCCCTTAACATTGATATGTGTTCTGTATTCTTCAAATAGGGGAGATTGTTAGAAACATTGTCCTCAATATTACTAGATTAATGAAGCACATACAATGATAAGTGCATAATGTATTTGATGGCATATCTACTTCATGTTTATACAGGTCACATTACAGTTGACTCCAAAATAGATTTCATGCAAAGGAAGAATACACCGCCGAGAAGGAATATCAGTGTCGATTATATCGTTGACATATCATTGAGTATAAAGTCTCCTCTCGACGATATCATGGAGATGACACTAAAAGCACCAGATCTCAGCACTAAAGTTCATACCGCTGAGAATGAAGGAACTACTCAGCGGTACTATTGACAAGCCTCAATTACAACCATAGTAAGATACAGGTCTTTGTAGCAAGACTCATACAACTGAGAACGAAGACAACACTTAGCTGTACCGTGGAGTATATTCAAAATATTACCGTTGAAGCACGCTCTGCTTAGCGGATGTCAAAATTGGTGGCGGCGCTGTAAGCAAAGATAAGGTGTTCTATTCCTGTCCAAGTCGGTGACAAGACATTTCTAGAGGCCGTTGAAGTTTGTCAAGAGCTATAAAGAAGAACTGCAAGGGCAATGGAACAGTTTTGTTACATAACCTAAAAATCCAGAAGAGCTCAGCGGTGCTCTAAGAGAAGAAAGATTGTTACTACTGAAGATTAACAAAAGAACCAGCTGAGTCAGTAATCTGACTCAAGATTGATCTTCTTCCGTCTGTAGGAAGAAGAATATAAAGGGGGAGCAAGCCCTAACCTATTCTACCATAAGATCATTCAATACATGCACCTGCTCTAGATCTTGCCATCAAGCAAGAACAACAGAAGTTCTCATTTATTCAAGGTCTATCTACAACTAGACTTCTGTTGTAATCAATTATATTACCTCAATTGTAGGATCTAATTGTTGATCTGAGATGTAGGGCATCTGTGCCTGAGTTGTAGGGTTGTACTCCCAGCCTGAGCTGTAGAACTTTTGTATAAGTCTTACTATAGGACTTGGAGATAAGTTTATGGTAGGAAACCTAGAGGGTTTCTAAGCTGTAGGAGTTGGAGTACTCTGAGTGTAGGGCCTATGTTCCTGAGGTAGGGTCTTGGCGGAGACCTGAGAAATCCTGATGGATTTGTGTTGTAAGCTCTTTTGAGCAGAGTTTTGGAAGAGTTTGCCTAGTCTAGCACATATCTAGATAGGTGTAGAGGGAACGTGGTTGTACCCAGACCTTGGGGAACCACTACAAATCTCTTTATGATTGTTGGGTGCTTGCTTTACTTTCTTAGATTGCTGAAATTCGAAGAACACTAACTAAACACCAAGACACATATTCACCCCCTCTCTAGGTGAGTTAGACTACTTATATATAAACAATCATAAATATTTTCATGATTTCTTTTTCTAATTGCAAATAAGTCTCCATTCCCTTCATTGCAAATTTTACTCCATCTTTATTAAATGTAACTTTAAAATTTTTACAACATATTTGACTAACACTTAATAATAATGTTTTAAATCTTCTACGTATAAAACATCCTTTAATTTACCATTTAGTAAATCTACTTCACCTTTACCTATGATCTTTGCTCCTTGATCATTTCCAAATTTTACCTTTCCTCCGACATATTACAAATATTTTTCATAATATTTATTTCACCAGCCATATGACTATTGCATCCACTATCAAATTTCTATCTTTTTTATTGTTCTAATTTTAACACTTTTAATGCTGGGTGAACAACCATGTAATGCTGATTTTGATTTATTTCAGTTGGAATAGGTAATCTTTGAATGAATTGTGGTGTCTTATAGAATTTTTGGTGTGTCCAGAGCTTCCATAAAATTCACATTTATAGATTGGGTGTACAACCCCGTATTTGTCGAGTGTGGCCCCAGGCTAGAGATAGTCAAAGAGCAAGAAAGGAGGACATTCACCCAGGTCAAGAAAGTGCAAAAAAGGGTTCCGATCGAGTGCAGCCTCTCTCGCAGGGCACTCACGCGAGAGTAGCATGGATGTAGCAGCAATCAGGCGAGTGAAGGGTGGGACCCCACTTGCCCAAAGGTCGAGGTACCCTGCGAGTGGCGCTCTCAAGGGCCACTCGCCCCGCGGGTGCCGGGAGGTCTGACATGCGGGAGGCTAGGCGAGAGGTGCCTTCATGGACCATTCGCCCAGGGGTTGTGGGGGTGAAATTACACTGATACCCTTGGTGGACTTCCAATAGCCCTTCAAAATAGCAGAGTTTGGCTGTTAGCAAGTCAATTTGTGGTACGTTTAGTAAAACCAAAAGGCGGGATTACGCTATTAGTAGACCAGACTAGAAGAGTTATATATAGACCTTGAAGGGCACCTTTGGAGAGGGTTTCGATTTCTGGCTTCTTCCTCCCTAGGTTTTTTGGTTAGCTCCTCAGGCTCTCCAAGGTGGCCAGCTTCAGCTTTGGCTTGGGAGGCGAAACACTCTAAGATCTTCCGGGTGTGTAGTGGGACCTCCGTGCTATAGCCAAGGGTCTGTGTTAAGCTCTTATTCTTCGGTCTGCTTCTTCCATGGGACCAGTAGGTGCTACATGCCCCCTTTAAGGGGTCCGATCTCCTCATTGGTGCCAAGTATTGGTTTCAACATTTTTGGTATGGTGAGCGTGGAGATCAGTTAGTACAAGAAAGTCTCAAGGAAGCGGCATGACAAGAGAAGAGGAGCTAGACACCGGCTTTGGCGGTTTGCCACCACCCAGTGCACCAACGACAGTTCAGATGCTGACAAACCTCCAAAGGGACCAGTTCGGGGCGATCCAATACACATTCACCGTGGCAAGGGGAGATCTCGCAACCCCGGGGCCCCAGGTGGTCCCACCTCCAGGAGTTGGCGAGAATGCCCCAGGGCAAAGTGCAGGAAAAGAAGTGACGGCCGAGGGGCCGTGGCGAAACCTATCTGGGCGAGAGCTTTTCCCCAGCCTGGCGATTGCGAGTGGGGTCCCGGTGGGTACCATCCGGCGAGTGCCGTCCGGCGAGTAGTTCCCCAGCGAGCGAGAGGCTGGCGGGATCAGGCCCGACCCGAGAGCTCGTGGGGAGAGTGGAGCAGGCCAGGGGCGCGAGTGGGGAAAGTCCCTTCATATGAGTTGGTGCTCTCGGCACCACTCCCTGAAAGATTTAGAGAACTGACCATGCAGCTCTACATCGGGAAGGACGACCTTGTCCAGCACTTGCAGTGGTTCGAAGATATGGTTTCCATCAGACCCATGTCGGACGCTTTCAAGTCAACTCTTTGCCACTACCCTGAAGGGGAAGGCCCGAGAATGGTTTCAACAGCTCCCCATAGGGTCAATTTATGCTTTCAAAGACCTACGTCGCGGCTTCCAGCTGCGCTTCTCTACCTCGAAGAAGAGAAAGAAAGACCCCGAGGCGCTTTTCAATATCAAGCAGAGGCCAGGGGAGTTCTTGGCCCACTATGTGGACCAGTTTCAAGAGGAGGTCCTCCTCATCCAGGAGGTGCCAGGGTTTACCCTCCAGCTCGCCTTCACGGTGGGGCTGCGGGAAGGGTACTTCAAAATGAGCCTGAAGAGGAGGGCTCCTCTGTCCTTCGATGAGTTAATGGAGAGGGTGGCAGAAGAGATAGAGGGGGAGGTAGCTAACCCGAAGTTCACAAAAAGGCTGGCAAAGCTAAGTGAGCCAGAGGTCAAGCAATAAGAGGTTCGGAGAAGGGAAGAGCCGAGGGCCCCTAAGTTGGGGTGGAGGAAGTAGGGAGGAGGCAACTTCCAGAGGTGCCAAGAGAGGCCTCATCAGCTTAGGTGGAGGCAGGGTCCGAGGCCATTGCCTCCCCCGCCTCAGCAGGCTAAGTAGATCGAGTGAGGAGGAAGAGGAGTCGGAGTGGAGGCCGGAGTAAGGAGAAGGAATTACGGCGCGGATGCGGAGAGAAGGGAGACGACATTGCCATTTTGTGACTACCACTAGAAAGAGGGTCACACAATGGCCACCTGCCTAGAGTTCCTAGAGATGAGAGGGGCCAGAGTGACGACACAGTGGGAGCAGCGACCAGTGAGGATCAAGGATGTCCTACCTCGAGAGGAAGAAGAAGAAAGGTGTGAAGACCGGGCTGATGTGGGAACCCGGGGAGGGATCGGAGTGATCCATGGGGGGGTGGGGATCGAGGCGACCCGCAAGGCGAGCCTCCATGTCATGTACCGTCGGAGCGTGGCTTCAACGTCTCAATCCCCACCCCCAGCGGAAAAGATTACCTTCTCCCAGAAGGATATGCCAGGTCATGAGGACACATTCTGCAATGCACTGGTTATCTAGACAGCCATTGAGAACTTCACCATTTCCTGAATCCTCGTGGACAACAGGAGCTCAGTCAACGTCATCTTCAAGAAGGTCTTTGTGAGATGGAGGTGGAGGCCAAAAGGGTGTTGGCCTCAGACGACCCATTCTTTGGTTTTTCAGGGGAGAGAAAGGTGGTGGAGGGAGTAGTAGGTCTCCCTGTCGTCCTTGGGGGGGGGGGAGGGGGCAATCCCGTAACTGCCGGCTCGTCATTGTGGTCACTCCGAACAGCTACAATGCCAACTTCGGGCGACCCCTCATCAACACGTTTCAGTGCATCCACTCCAAATTCCACCAATGCCTCAAGCTCAGTGTTGGAGGGATCCAGGTCCGGGTGAGGGGTGAAACCAATGTGTCAAGGACGTGCTACATCACCGCGGTCAACACCACCTAGTAGGACGAGGCGGAAGGAATGCGCCGAGAGATGGAGAAGAGAGCTGAAGTGGAGGGGGTCGTCGGAGGACCTGGGACAGAGGCCCAGGAAGGAGGGGCAGAAGAGCTGTTGGAGGTCCATGAGAAGAAAAGGGAGAGAAGAGGAGTAGAAGAGGGGGCCATGGCAGGAGGGGCAGAGGAGTTAATGGAAGTTTGGGAAGAAGAGAGGGAGGAAGGAAGGGCCGAGGCGGATGAATGCAGTGAAAAGAAGGAGAGCTAGTGGGGGGAGTAGTCCCGAGTGGAGGCCGTGGATGAGATCGTAGAACTAGAGGTCACTTCTCTGGCGGGGGTGATAGATAAAGTGAAGATCAGCGGGGAGCTCGGCCCCGAGGGGCAAAAGAAGATCCTGGCATGCGTCCAGGAGAACATGGATGCCTTCGCATGAAGCACGGTGGACATGCCCGAGATCGATGCAGATGTGGCTTGCCACCGCCTCAACCTCGACCCCGGCACCCGTCCCATCCATCAGAAGTAGAGGTCCACTGCTGACAAGATGGAAGGTCCCATCCGGGAGGAGGTGAGCAAGCTCTTCAGGGCAGGTTTTGTATCTGAGATCCAGTACCTAGGTTGGGTCTCTAATGTAGTGATGGTAAAAAAAGGAGATGGTAAGTGGAGATTGTGTGTGGAATTTTCTTTATTGAATAAATCTTGCCCCAAGGATTGTTACCCCCTGCCTCAAATCGACGCGTTGGTTGACTCAGCCGTTGGTTTTTCCCTAATGAGTTTTCTAGATGCTTTCTTAGGTTACCATCAGATCTGCATGCACCCTCCCGAAGTCAAGGATGTCTCTTTCATCACAAGGGGTGGGTGGTACTCCTACAAGATGATGCCCTTTGGGCTAAAAAATGCAAGGGCAATGTATCAACGGATGATGGACGGGGTCTTTCGAGAACAGAAGGGGAGGAATTTAGAAGTGTACGTGGACGATCTCATGATCAAGAGCCGGTACCTCGAGTCCCACCTTTGGGACCTCGAAGAAACTTTTGGGACATTGCAAAAATTTAAGGTGAAGCTCAATCCCCAGAAATGTGTCTGCGGGGCTAGCCGAGGGAAGTTTTTAGTACACTTGCTCACCCCTGGCGAGGTGGAACTTAACCCTGACAAAGTAAGGGTAATCTTGGATCTAGGATAGCCGAAAAATGCGAAGTAGGTCCAACGCCTCAACGGGAAGCTAGCTGGGCTAAGCAGCTTTCTCTCTAGGGCGGGGGAAAAATGCGTGTCATTCTTCAAGGTGCTAAGGGGAAATCAAAAGTTCGAGTGGACCCTAGAGTGCGAGGGGGCTTTCCAATCATTAAAGAAGCAGCTAACTCAGGCTCCCTTGCTCTAGGGACCAAGACAGCGAGAGGACCCAACCCTATACTTGGGAGTAGGGACCGAGGTGGTGAGTTCCGTGCTGGTGCGGGAAGAAGGGAAGAAATAGCTCCCGATCTACTACGTCAGCCGCATCCTGAGGAAGGCTGACCTTAGGTACCCCATCTTAGTAAAGTTGGCCTTCTCCCTCGTGGTGTCGGCCCGGAAGCTTCGGCCTTACTTCCAGGCACATTCAATTAAGGTGGTGATCGACCACCCTCTTCGCAACATCATGGAAGGAGTGGAGCAATCAGGAAGGCTGGTTAAGTGGTCAGTGGAGCTAAGCAAATTCGACATCTCATTTGTGCCCTGGTTATCGATAAAGGTTCAGGCCGTGGCAGACTTCTTGGCCGACTATGTGACCTAGGTGGAGGAGGCCAGACTACCCCACTCAGTAGCCTGGGAGATGTTTGTCGATGGAGCATCATGGAAGCACTCCATTAGGGGGGAGTCATCCTGGTAAGTCCCCAAGGGATGAGGATCGAGCAAGCCATCAACATCCACTTCCCGATCACCAATATCCAGGCGGAGTACGAGGTAGTGATAGCAGGCCAACGACTGGTCCTGGAGTTGGGCGTGCAAGACGTGGAGGTCTCGACAGACTCCATGGCGGTGGCGTGCCAGATCAGGGGGGAGTTTGAGGCAAAGGAGCCAAACCTCCAACGCTATCTGGAGAAGGTCAAGGGGGTCATTAGATAATTCCACACCTTCTCGATCCAACACGTGTCGAGAGAGGAAGGTGTCCCGGCTGACCTCCTAGTTAAGTTCGGTCCCCGGGCATGGGGGACAGTGTCAAAACTCTTCCGACCATCCATCGAGGAAGGGGAGTTGATGGAGGTCGATCAACGAGCATCATGGATGGATCCCATCATCACCTTCCTGTCATCAGGGAGGTTCCCCGAAGGGGATGTGGACAAGTGATGGTTCAGGTACAAATTGGCATATTACTCCCTACATGCATGTGCACTATACCGAAAGACCCTCTCGGGGCTCCTAGCTCATTGCATGTCAAAAGAGGAGATACCAAGGGTCCTGGAGCAAATCCACTCAGGGGAGTGTGGAAGCCACTCGGGGAGCAGGACCTTAGAAGGAAGCGTGTTGAGGCAAGGCTACTTCTGGCCCACCCTCAGCAAAGATGCAACAAAGTTCGCCAAGAAATTCTCTAAGTGCCAGCTATATGCTCCCCTCCATCTCCTTCCATCCCAAAGGCTCCGGACCATCACATATACGTTGCCTTTCACAATACGGGGATTGGATTTGGTAGGTCCCTTCCCCCAGGTGAGCGGCCAGAGAAAATTCCAACTAGTAATGATCGATTACCTCTCCAAATGGATGGAGGTGAAAGCGCTAGCTAAGGTAACTTCACAGGTAGTCTGAAATTTTATATGGGGGGAATAATCTGTCGGCATGGTCTTCCGCTAGCCATCGTCACGGGCAATGGGCCGCAGTTTGCCAGTGACAAGTTTGTCAGCTTTTGCACCCAGCTAGGCATAGATCTTCAGTTCGGGTCGGTTCACCACCCAAGGAGCAATGGGCAAGTGGAGGCGGCGAACAAAATTATCGTGAATTTGCTTAAGAAGAATGTAGAGAACCTAAGGGGCAACAGGGTAAAATAGCGACCATCAGTCCTCTGGGCCATGAGGACCACCCCAAACACGGCCACCGGGGAGACCCCATTCAGGCTCTCCCATGGATCCGAGGCAGCACTTCCTATAGAGTTCGAGGAAAAGTCACCAAGGGTGGTGGCTGCAGGGGAAGGAGATGAAGAATGGAGACTGGAAAATGAGGGCGAACATAAGCTATCTTTGGATTCTGTAGAAGAGCTCCAGGACCTAGCCACCATCCGGCAGGAGGAACTCAAGCAGCAGATGGCTCGGTACTTCGACAATTATATTCGAGTAAAGCAGTTTGAGAAGGGGGGTTTTGTCCTGAAAAAGGTTGATGCGGCTGTAACAGGGGCCGCAGTGGAAAAGCTCGACCCCAACTGGGAGGGTCCCTACATTGTAGAGGAAGTGCTAAAGTCGGGAGGGTACCACCTCCCGGATACGGAAGGGGTACCCCTCATCCGAGCTCAGAGCGGGGATGATCTAAAGCGCTTATATCCTTAAACTTTTATGTTGGTTTGTTATATGATTGATTCATTGTGTGCTGATTTCAATGCCTACTCTAATCATATGCCCTTGTGTGTTTGAGCTGGAATACCCCAGATTGATTCTGCTGCTGGGATCTCATTAGACGGTGGGTCAGGTTGATCTCTGCAGAGGCTGGCTAAGGAAAGTTTGAGATGGAATGCCCCAGATCGATTCTGCTGCCGGGCTCTCATTAGACGGTGGGTCAGGTTGATCTTTGGAGAAGTTGGCAAAGTAAAGTTTGAGTTGGAGTGCCCCAGATCGATTCTGTTGTCGGGCTCTCATTAGACGGTGGGTCAAGTTGATCTCTGGAGAGGCTGGCTAAGGATTGATTGAGCTGGAGTGACCCATATCGATTCCGCTGTTGGGATCTCATTAGACTGTGGGTCAGGATGATCTCTAGAGATGCTGGTTGAGGAAAGTTTGAGCTGGAGTGCCACAGATCGATTCTGATGTCGCGCTCTCATTAGATGGCGGGTCAGGTTGATCTCTAGAGAGGCTGGCTAAGGAATGTTTGAGCTGGAGTGCCCCAGACCGATTCCGCTGCCGGGATCTCATTAGATAGTGGGTTAGGTTGATCTCTGGAGAGGCTGGCTAAGGAAAGTTTGAGCTTGAATGCCCCATATCGATTACGCTGTCGGGCTCTTATTAGACGGTGGGTTAGGTTGATCTCTGGAGAGGCTGGTTAAGGAAAGTTTGAGCTGGAGTGCCCCAGATCGATTCCGCTGCCAGGATCTCATTAGACGGTGGGTCTGATTGATCTCTGGTGGGTTAGGTTGATCTCTTGGGCGACCTCGCCAGTGAGGTCGCCCAGCTTGGGTGACCTCGCTTCCTGGGAGGTCACCCTTTGGCCGACCTCGCCAGTGAGGTCTCCCCCCTTGGGCGACCTCGTATCCTAGGAGGTCGCCCCTTGGGAGACCTCGCCAGTGAGGTCGCCCAGCTTGGGCGACCTCGCCAGTAATGTCACCCATCTTGGGCGACCTCACCTCCTGGGAGGTCGCCCCCCATTGGGCGACCTCACCAGTGAGGTCGCCCAGCTTAGGCGACCACGCCTCCTGGGAGGTCGCCCCCCCCTTGGGCGACCTCGCCCTGGGAGGTCTCGGGCAGTCCCTTTTTGGGTGTTCTCTCTTTTCAGGTAATTTCTACCTCAGCAGGTCCAGGCGATCTTAGGCTATCTCAGCAGATCCGTGCAGCCCGTTGCTTTTAGATCTGCCCGTTTGGGTAGGTCCCCGCGCTTATAAATAGAGGGGTAGGTGTACTAGTTTCTGGACTTTTGGTGAGAGTTTCGGACCCCTAGGCTTTGACGTGAGCGGTCTCATTTCTGAGACTGTCACTACCTCTTTTCAGCAGCTTCTGCTATCTCATTCTTGAGACCCCTGCTACCTCTTTTCAGCAGCTTCTGCTATCTCATTCCTGAGACCGCTGCTACCTCTTTTCAGCAGCTTTTGCTATCTCATTCCTGAGACCCCCATCATCTCTTTTTCTCCTCACTCTTTCCTTCACTCGTAGCTCGAAATAACTAGCCATCTAACAGTTTTCTTCCTCCTTCTCCAAATTGAGCAAGTGTGGACCTGGAACATTTTTTGGTTCGAATAATAGGCTCTCACAAAAATGACATGGCCAGGCTCTCATAAAGCTGGCGGGACAGCAGACTCACCCGGTGGCAGAAAGCTAAGAAAACATAAGAGAAAATCCAAAGGGGGAGGTAGGCGAGTGGTCCCAGTAGAAGGGGTACTCGCCCAGGAAGGCACTTGCCCGACAAGGCACTCGCTCGGCAGTTATGTGAGTGGCCCCGGAAAAAGAGGCTTCCACACGGCAAGTACACCAAAGGCAACTCCTCGTCTAAAGAAGAGTATGAGGGTCACTCGGAGTGAGTTGTGAACTCGGTAAGGTTGTACTCTCAGCAGAATTATCATGGCTATCTAAGTCCTAAGATATCGGCAAACGCACACCACTTGCGAGAGTGCGAGTGGAGGCGTGCGAATGTAAGCCAACAGTTAATGTGAACATGCCACTTGCGAGAGTGCGAGTGGTGGTGTGCCAATGTAAGACATCAGTTAATGTGAACACGCCAATTGCGATAGTGCGAGTGGTGGTGTGTGAATGTAAGCCAGCAGTTAATGTTGACACGCCACTTACGAGAGTGCGAGTGGTGATGCGTGAATGTATGCCAGCAGTTAATGTCAATGCATCACTTGCAAGAGTACGAGTAGTGGCGTGCGAGTAGGTACAAACAGTTATTAAGTACATATCAGTTGGCAAAAGTAAACGAAAGCGTGCGAACGTGAAAACAAGTAATGAGTCAATCATAGGTATATGTGCGAGAGGTTAGCGAATGATAGCAAGAAAATAAAAAAGGACTCAGTTAAATAGACTTCATTTTCATTTCATTCTCAAAAAGCGTTTACAAAAGGGGGTCTCGCCCCTTACATATTGCAATCAAAAAGAGAAAAAGGCAGAAAGTAAGTCTTCAGGGCTGGCCGTCGGACTTCTCGCTAAAGGAATCACTGACTTCGCCGGCGGAAGGGACGACATCGTCCTCTCGTTGAAGATCAGCTTCACCTTCCGGCACCGGCACTGGATCGAAAAGCTCGGGCAGAAGGTCGCGAGCTCTGAGCCTCTTATTCCCTTCGTTCAGTATCCCGGCGTCTCACAGCATCTCGATCGCATGCCTCGCCACTCCCAGAGCCATCTCCTACATCATCACCTCAATTTCGTAATTTGTGCATCGATGCCGAGTGCGTGGATCCCCAGGAGGCAGCGAGGTGGCGGCTTCTCAAAGGAGTTTAACTTTGGACCGGAACTCTCTATTCTGTGCGTCCGACCAGTCCGCTCGTGCTTTCAAAATGTCCATGTTCGCAGTGCTCTGCAAGAAGTAAGAGACGTGAAATGTTAGCTTGGGGTGAGAAGGCGAAAAGGAGAGGCGCAAGAGCGCAAGAAGGGTCGGTATCACTTACAACATGAACAGGATGTTCGGCGAGAAGCTTTTCAGCGGCGTCTAGTTGCTCCCGCAGGATCCGCGCCTTCACGGAGGCTGCGAATCGCGTCTTCTCCACCTCAACGAGGTTCCATGCGAGAGTGATATTGCTGCTCGAAGACATATGCACCAGCTCCAAGGCGCGTAGTTGAGCGCGCACAGTTTCATGCGCGAAGGTCCGGGTGGACTCAGCGTTGTAGATGTCCGCATCCTCCCAACCAAAAAGCGCAAAGGTGAGGGCATACGCCTCGCCGCTGGTGGTGTCCTACTCCTACCAGTAGGGCAAGAGTGAAGTGATCGAGTTCCTGTTGGCCGTATCATCCCAGAGCACTAGGGGTTCGCCCGTCTCATCCAAGTACCTCTTGCCCAGGCCGATGTTGCGATGCCCCTTTGGAGAAGGTCTCCAGAAGTTCCGGATGGCGCGGTGGAGGTCCCAGCCGATGTGATGGGGGCCCGACAGTCATTTTTGCCAGGGTACCAACCATCTCGCCCACGGTCGAGACACCCGCTTCTGGGGTCTCGACGCCTACCCTCTTGACCTTAGAGACGGAGGACTTAGACTACTTAGAAGAAGAAGCGCCGGGTGTCATGTTAGGCTTCCGCTTGCGGCTGCTAGACTTAGGGGGAGGAGGATTCTCGTGGCAGGCCTCGGCGGTAGATTTTGTTAGAGCTAAGGTCTCATCGGGCACTTCCGCGACTCTGTGCGGAGGGTGCAGAGGGAGATCTCGCAGACCTGCATTTTAAGGGTTAAGAAAAGTATGGGCAGAAAGGGTAAATGGAAGGTAAAGCATGACCGATTAACCTTACCTTCACCCGGCAGGATAGGAGGAAGCGAATCGACGTGCTTCCGCAAATAGACGATGTCCATGTCATGCTGTTGGATGTCTGCATGGATCTTGGACTCGTACGCTCCCAGCGACGGCGGCCGGTTGGTCGACTCATCCTCTTGAATGGGCGTGAGAGGGATGTTGCCGAATTTCCCAGTGACAAAGATAACTCTCCGGACCCAGTCATGGTTCTTGTTGACTGTGTCGGTGACCTTTAGGGGGGTCTGGCCGGAGAAGAAGGCCCCCCGCCTCTCGCCCGGAAGTTAAAGAGTTTGCGAAAGACGGGGAGCGAGAACTCTATACCCTCCTCACGCAGGTAACACGCGAATGTCACCAGCATGGCAATCAAGTTGGGGTTGAGCTGCGCAGGGACGAGCCTGAAGTAGCGTAGGGTCTTGCACATCTCGGGCTAAAGAGGGAGGAGGAATCCCATCTCGAAGTGTTTGAGGGGGATGGTGAGAGTATCTGGTGATAATTGGTTAATATGGTCGTGGTTCCCCGGGCTGCGCGTAACGAACCCGGGAGAAACATGGTCAACGATCGCCGCTGTGAACTCATCCTCCGATAGATCGCAGGTCTCAAAATCATGGTTGGCGAAAAGCTGAGCGCACTTGCCCCTGCCATCATCATCTTTCGGCATCATAAAGTTGGGAAGGGGGAAGTTCTTGCAAAAGTTCTAGAGAGAAGGGCGAGTGCCGGCTTAAGAACCAAAAGTGAGAGAGATAAAAGTGTAATAAAGGCGGTAGGTAAGCTGCATATTTATAGAAAATGCTGGAGAAATATGAAATTATCTAGGCACGGGGTGCAGATAGCAACCGCGCTACCCCAACACCTTGGAAGGCGAGTCAGTCCACAGAGACTCCAAGTCGCCGGCGGGAGGCAAGTGTAGCGCGCGAGACTCTTCAAGTGAAAGCAAGTTAAAACGAATCGAAAGTTAAAGCATCGCGAGACAACATTGATGCGCAAATCTTAGCACACTGCTATAGGCGGTAGCAAGACTGCGACACAAAACGGCAGTGTACCGATCGTTCAAGTAATATAAGATGTGGGAGTGAATCCCCAAGTATCAAATCTCAAAGGAACACAGTAAGGTGGAGTTAACTATCGAGGAAGTACTTGAGATTGAAGTCCTTAAGTCGGATGGGTTGCGGAAATGGGGGTTTTTGGTTGTGGAAATAAAAGAAAATACTACAACTACTCCTATGCAATGCCGCTATGCAATGCTTCGCTTGGCGGGATGGAGACTAGGCAGGCCTTGAGCGCGCTGCTTCGAAAGGGCGGATGGACGAGTAGGCAAACGAAATCGAACTGTGCAGGCCTTGAGCGCGCTGCTTCGTTAGGCGAATGGATTACACGAGCCACTATGCCACACTTCACTAGGCGGATGGAAGAGAAGACTTGTGGATGGAAATGGGGCACACCGGCGGAATGAGGGTAGCAAGCACCTCGTCACAAAGCTCACACCTTGCAATTGCTAGTGTAGCAAACCCAAATCGCTCACACCATAATCACCACAAGAGCTCACCTCAAGAACTCATACACAAATGATATCATTGCTTAACAATTAAATACAAATTAAAGCAAGTGCATAGTACAAACATCATCATAAAATAGAAGATTACACTGCAAGCAACAATAACTTAAGAAGAGAAAATTGCAAGAGATACGACCGAATCCGGAGGCTTGCTGTAGATTCTCGATAGGAATCGTTAGGTTGTCAATCCGCGTCCTAGCTCGGTCCCAGCTATCGTCCGGGGTAGAGGAGGGCTGTCACTTCCTCCCAATGGACCCGCCTTCTCCGGTAAACTACAATCCGACCACGTCTGCTGCGAAGAACTCCTAGCTTGGCGATGAAGATGAGTGTAGAATCCTCTCCTTGAAGAGCTTGGATGATGTGAGGTGGCATTGGGCAAAAGGTGGAGGAAGAAGGGAAGAAAACGGAGCTATCGCCCCTTCCGGCGGAAGAAATCGCGGAACTGTTTGGGCTGCTGAAAACCTAAAAAGCGCAGTTTAAATAGAAAAGTTGCAAAATTTTGTTCATGCACGACCAAACGCATGACCGTGCGTAAAAACGCACGACCAAATTCAGAATGTTGTTTTGGGCTACAAATGAACGCGCACGATCGACTAGATCGTGCGTGAAGGATAAACGCACGACCGTGCGATCTGGAAAATTGTATAATGACATAAATTCTTAGATAAAAGAGGGAAACTCGTGCGATTTTGTTCACGCACGATCAAAACTGACCGTGCGCGAACAAAACGCACGAGTCGGGGCAGATCACCATTTATAAGTACTGTAGGAATCGCACGGTCGCTGAAATCGTGCGTCAAGGAATCGCACGACCGTGCGATTTCTCCAGGTTACAATTCCCATAGAATGAAGATCTGCCCACCTGCAATATAAACCAACAAGTTGGGGAACACACCACCAGCACACAAAAATATATAATAACAACAAAATAAAGACATGGGGAGCATCATGTGCTTACCCCCAGCAGAATAGTGTGCGATTGCACACCACAATGAGCCAAAATGATCACTTCATGAAGAAATGTGTTCAAGTGAAATATAAGCAATAATGAACTAAAAATGAAGTGCAAGTGCGTGAAAACTAGCCCAGATGAGTCCAAATATGTGTATATAAATGGGACTCATCACACGCCCAGACTCACCTGTTTGCACGTCCCGATCAAACCAATCCTAAGAAGGCGGGAAAAAGAAATAGCTAGCGTAAAATTAAAAAATGGAGTACCATGCAAAGTCGCATGCTCATGTGCATAGGAAAATAATAGAGAAGATTTCTAATTATACACATCGTTTATAAATTTCTAAAAGAGTAAATAAATATTACTTCTCCTCAAAATCGGAGTAACGGTGAATCATTCGGTCACGCATACAGAGAAAGTAAAATAATCGCTAAGACAAGCATTGCCAAAGTTGGGATTCCGTACAAACTTCTCCAAAATCCATCGGTGTCGAAGACCATAAGCTTGCCCGGTCACATTCTCTCCATGACACTAGATTGGTTCAATGCGCGAGTCGGTAGGACTTTAGGTTTTAAATGAGGCTTGGGTTATGGTGAGGTAAACAAAGATAAACACGAAGGCTTGATACACCGAAACCCAAATGAGCTTTATTACAACTCCCCGCACACCAACATTGAATGCAAGTGCACCACACCCCCAGACTTAGACTTTTGCAACATGGATGTGTGCACTGCCTACTCCCAATCATAAATTTATACAAAGATTTTTCAATTAAGCACTTCTTCTTTTTCTTTTTCTTTTTATTTCTTTTCTTTTTCTCATTTTTTTCTTTTTCTTTTCTTTTCAAAACAATTTCAGCAAGATGAGCAATGAAGTGCATCCACATTTTCACAAAAAACATCACAACATCAACACCCCAATCATGAAAATAATAAACAACTAAAGCTCAAATTTGGGTGTGCGACTAGGATTGGCTTTTAGGCTTTGGTGAGATAAAAGTGGGGCTGAATCAAAGAACGGGTAGGAACAACTGGGCTAACGAGGATAGAGCGATAGGAATGGGCACAAAAATTCAACCGGGCCAAAATGATGGCCTACGTCATTCTCACGCAAAAGAACTATCCTATGCATATGCTTCAAGAATCGCTTGGGGCAAGTTCTTAGCCACCGAAAAAGATTATCCTTCCTCCTAGCTCGAGCAATACATATCTAACGATACTTTACACACATCCCTATGCTACCTTTTGATTAACACCGCATTCACCATTTGAGTAGAGTAAACAATATTTACACTAAAAGAAATGCATAAAACTAAAAGTATAAAAAGAAATCTAATCTACACAAATCCCTATACTCACATGAGTACTTGACTAGGAACACCGGAGTCAACATTTTACTCCACTACGTAATTTAAAATCCAGCACAATGATTTTCCCAATCACATAAAGGAAATGAATTCAACTCATGACATGCCAACAACTAAGTACACGCTCATGTGGGTGTTGTGGTGTGCGAAGAAAATGTAACAAAATCATATATAACTGAAAATAAAATACTTCTAGCATGCACTAAGATGTGTACGTGTAGTGAGTAACACATCGCGGCTCTCCCCCAGACTTAATCTAAGCAATAGACACAAATGATGCAAACATGAAAATTAAATAAAATACTAGGGGAAGAAAAGTTACCCATGCTTTGAAATGAGCATACCAGAAGATTGGAGTGTAAATCAAGAAAAAGCTGCAGCATCCGCTATCCAGAAAAAGTACCTGCAGGGGAGACAGCTCCAAGCAAAAGCAAATATCTATACAAAATTATTAGCGGATTAGAGAAATAAAATAACCAAAACTGGGTTGTCTCCCAGCAGCGCTTTTGTTTACCGTCCTTAAGCTGGACTTAATACCTGTATTAAGCAGTTTTCAAAGATTGTCTAAGCATAAAAGCAGAAATTAATAAATCCAAATTATTATTACATGCTCAGCAACATAATCAACTATAAGTTGATTTAAAGTAGTAACTAGAAATAAAGGAAATGGGTCCGAAGACCCAACAGCACCAGTCCAGAAGATCAGGAGCTTTCCATCTCCATATTTCATCTTTCTTCATCCTCTTCCTCTCCTCCAATCTGCGGTCATGAATGAAGTAGCACTTTCCACCCTGCACCCAGTCTTTTAAGGAAAACGCAGGCAATGATGATGAGGTGGAATAGGCGATGGAATTCATCATTACCGTTTGCTTTTCCTTCCAAGACTGCCACATAGAATCACCCAAAAAGGGGTCTAGACATTCATGCACCTACAGGGGGACATATGAAACATCGAAAATTAAAGGAGGAAGGATGAGTTCATTGAGATCAGCATTAAAAGAAGGTTGATTAGGAAATAAAATGGAAGAAGAACTAAATGAATCAAATAAAGGAGGAGTGATCCCAGTTTCACTCATGGCAGGTTCCACAAATGTCTCAATGCCGGTTGCAATAGAAGCACTTCAGGAAGAATACGAGCAGCTAGGAACTTCGATGATGAGTTGGACCTTCTCCTCCGGTGATGAGGTAGAAACCTCATCACTAAGGGAAATGTCCTCCTCAGTACAACTCAGCATAGCTTCAGGCTCCATAGGTATATCCTGCACATCTAAAAACTCGGCAATAAGAGCAGAAGATACATGCATACTGATACAAGAAAATATCTGAGTAGAAATATGACTCAAGATAGAGTCTGATAGGAGTGAAGAAATATCCTCAGATACAGAATCCATAGGAATGGATGGCACAATGGAGGAAGAAAACTCCACAATGTCGTCGAAGTGATCAATAACGACGCTGATCGACTCATTCGTTGTGATCCCAAGATGACCTGGGGGCCTAACGTATGTATCATCAGCGATGGAAAGAGCGGTGGCATAGGAAGACAGTGGAATGGTGATAAGTGATGGCTCATAATCCTCTACCAATTGCAATTTCCATTGCTCACAGTCTTTCAGCGCGTGATCAAGACTCTGACAACACAAGCAGCGCTTCCCGATAGGTTTTGACTATAGAAAAGCCAAACCACCCGGTGAAGGCGATGCTCGCGATGGGGACGCATACTTATAATACGACGAACTACATGGATTATAAGTATGGCTTCCTAAATGGCACTCATCACTAGAGTGATTAGACGCTCTACACCACCTACATTGTTGATAAGCATACATATTGGTGTAAAGAAAGATTCACAAATAATATAAGCTGAAAAATAACTAAGTATGCACGAAGGAAAAAATTAAATCAATAGGAACCTGATTTTTGAAATACTTAAAAAAATAGACAAAAAGTGAATTTACAAACACTAAATTAAAACAAATGTGATATACAAATGGAAAAGAACTTCTATCTCACAGCTCTCCCTCTCCAGAAAACTCACACATTTGTGTTCCCCGACAACGGCGCCAAAAACTTGATGCGCGAAACTTAGCACACCGCTATAGGCGGTAGCAAGACTGCGGCACGAAACGGCAGTGTACCGATCGTTCAAGTAATATAAGATGTGGGAGTGAATCACCAAGTATCGAATCTCAAAGGAACACAGTAAGGTGGAGTTAACTATCGAGGAAGGACTTGAGATTGAAGTCCTTAAGTCGGATGGGTTGCAGAAACGGGGGGTTTTGGTTGTGGAAATAAAAGAAAATACTACAACTACTCCTATGCAATGCCGCTATGCAATGCTTCGCTTGGCGGGATGGAGACTAGGCAGGCCTTGAGCGCGCTGCTTCGAAAGGGCGGATGGGCGAGTAGGCAAATGAAATCGAACTGTGCAGGCCTTAAGCGCGCTGCTTTGTTAGGAAAATGGATTACACGTGACGTTATGCCACGCTTCACTAGGCGGATGGAAGAGAAGGCTTGCGGATGGAAAGGGGGCACACTGGCGGAATGAGGGTCGCAAGCACCTCGTCACAAAGCTCACACCTAGCAATTGCTAGTGTAGCAAACCCAAATCGCTCACACCATAATCACCACAAGAGCTCACCTCAAGCACTCAAACACAAATGATATCATTGCTTAACAATGAAATACAAATTAAAGAAAGCGCAGAGTACAAACATCATCATAAAATAGAAGATTACACTACAAGCAACAATAACCTAAGAAGAGAAAATTGCAAGAGATACGACCAAATCCGGAGGCTTGTTGTAGATTCTCGGTAGGAATCGTCGGGTTGTCAATCCTCGTCCTAGCTCGGTCCTAGCTATCGTCCGGGGTAGAGGAGGGCTGTCACTTCCTCCCAATGGACCCATCTTCTCCGGTAAACTACAATCCGTCCACATCCGCTGCGAATAACTCCAAGCTTGGCGATGAAGATGAGTGTAGAATCCTCTCCTTGAAGCACTTGGATGATGTGTGGTGGCCTTGGGCAAAAGGTGGAGGAAGAAGGGAAGAAAACAGAGTTGTCGCCCCTTCCGGCGGAAGAAATTGCGGAACTGTTCGGGCTGCTGAAAACCTAAAAATCGCAGTTTAAATAGAAAATTTGCAAATTTTGTTCATGCACAGCCAAACGCACGACCGTGCGTAAAAATGCACGACCAAATTCAGAATGCTGTTTTGTGCCGCAAATGAACGTGCACTATCAACCAGATCATGCGTGAAGGATAAACGCACAACCGTGCGATCTGGAAAATTGTAAAATTACATAAATTGTTAGATAAAAGAGGGAAACTCGTGCGATTTTGCTCACGCGCGATCAAAACTGAACGTGCGCAAACAAAACGCACGAGCCGGGGCAGATCACTATTTATAAGTACTGTAGGAATCGCACGGTCGCTGGAATCGTGCGTCAAGGAATCGCACGACCGTGCGATTTCTCCAGGTTACAATTCCCATAGAATGAAGATCTGCCCTCCTGCAATATAAACCAACAAGCTGGGGAACACACCACCAGCACACAAAAATATATAATAACAACAAAATAAAGACATGGGGAGCATCATGTGCTTACCCCCAGCAGAATAGTGCGCGATTGCACACCACAATGAGCCAAAATGAGCAATTCGTGAAGAAATGTGTTCAAGTGAAATATAAGCAATAATGAACTAAAAATGAAGTGCAAGTGCGTGAAAACTAGCCCAGATGAGTCCAAATATGTGTATATAAATGGGACTCATCAAGCATTCGGCAGAGTTATAAAAATCACAATATACAACATTCAAATAGGCAAATAGTTCGTGAAACACAGCAGGTCTCGACTTGTTCAGTGCATAAAAGAGAAGAAAGGAAATATAAGGGGGTGCGGGAGGATGCAGGGGCAAGAGTCGGTTGGCTTAATACTGTACCCACTGCCATTGACCCCGCCCTCCTCCGTGACCTCGGAGGCTCTCGCGGGTTATGGTATGCACTCATCGCCGTGAGCCACTCATTTCCACTTAAGCCACTCATTTTCCCACTCATCAACATCACAATCCCCATGCTCCTTCCTAATTGGCTGATTAATAGCCATGCACTCATCCTAGGCAGAGGGAGGGTTAGGATCAAGGCTAACCCAAGCTTATCCAAAACCCTCCTCCCTCATCCCCCAGTCAAACCAAGAAAAATGCAATCCAAGGGGTGAGATCTGATTGGCTAACCCAGGCTCAACCTCTAAGTCTCGTCCAGCTCCTCCTGATCAAACCATGGTTGGAGAAAACATGGTTTTTTCATTGTCCAAGAAGGAAGAGAGGAGGGAGGGGCTCTTCCCCCTCTATATAACACTTTCTCTTTACCCCCCCACCCATCTACACCACCCCTCTGCCCAGCTCTAGTCGAGCCCAAGCCACCACCTGTCGGAGCTCTACCTCGTCGGAGAAAGAGAAGCCAAGCTCCGCCACCTCCACCACCCACACATGGTAACTTTGTCGGAGGGCTCCCAGAGGACCCCAACCATGATAGATACTCCTATCCTTCCTCCCTACCTTTTGGATGTGTCGCATGTGTACACCAGTGGCTGGAGCGCCACCGCCATTCCCCCCTCTCCTCTATTCAAATTAAAAGGAATTAGCTCCAACAGTGGCTGGTGCGCCAGGCCACCAGACCACCACGGGAGAGAGCATCGGCCCCCAGCGAGTCAGCCGGGGGCGGAGCCTTGGCCGGCCGGCAGCCAGCTACTAGCGGCAACAACCTGCAAGGGTGGTGCGGTGTGTACAAGAACTTTGGTTTTTTTAATAAAATTTTATAATTTATTTATTATAGCATTTTGATTTTTTGGGCCTTATAAGAAGCCTCAATGCCAAAACGTTGAACATAAAAGTTGTGCATGTCAGTGAGGAGCATCTCTAGGATTTTTGTAAGAATTTATGTCATAATATAGTATTTTTAATAATTAAAATACTGTGATATTTGAGGTTTTTGAATTAACAGAGACTCTTAATTCTAAGGAAAAAATTCTGGAAAATTTGAGGTGATGATCAAGGCTTAAGTTTACCCTCTGTAATTATTTGAGAATTTTTAACAGTTAGGTGGCATTTTAGTGATTTAATTAATATAGTTTCCTTCATTATATAATTTCTAGAGGAATATCTGCTCG
Source organism: Dactylorhiza incarnata (assembly GCA_033032865.1). Lineage (NCBI taxonomy): Eukaryota > Viridiplantae > Streptophyta > Magnoliopsida > Asparagales > Orchidaceae > Dactylorhiza > Dactylorhiza incarnata. Next base: position 15,470,723 of record JAWHQI010000015.1, read on the forward strand.
ATTAAAACCACTATAATTTTTATATGGTGATTATTAGAGAATGACATAGCCCCTGAAAAATAATTAGATTTTATTAGGCATTCCTAATATTTCTAAAGATTTAAATGATGTAGAAATTACTGGATTAATAATATCAGAGGCTTTTAATTTAGTAATAAAAATTAGACAAAATTCTTGGATGACAGTGGGTCGGTGCTTACCCATTGAAAAGTTTGGTGATTTATTGAAAGGTTATATATTTTTGAGAAGTTAATTTGTGTCTCTTCATTATTTTAAATATTCCAGAGAGCTCCTACTTAGTTAAATGAGTCTTATTAAAATCATGGAAGCTTCCTTGTTTTAGTATAACCCTCATTCAAAATTTGGCAATTTTTGGATTAGCAAAAGTATTTTTGGTATTTTAATATAAGGGTTTTTTCAAGGCGAATAATTTATCGGAGGCCAAAACAAGCTTAAAATGATTTATGAAAATTAAGGGAATTCTGTTAGGGCAAATACAACCTCTGGTTCAAGATTCTTAAAAATCTGACTCTCGTTAGTATTTGTTGAATAAAAGAGTTTTAAATTAGAAGAATTAATTTCGGGCGTATTACATGAACTTGATTCGCCCCGGTGCATGCAATTGAGGTTAAAAGAGCTTGTGTTAAACCTCTTACGGATATTTGGAGTCTCAATGATTAAATCTGGTGTTTATAATAAAGAGGCTTAATATTATAATAAGGCTCGATTGTAATCTTGTAATCCGATGATTCTCTCAAAATGATGCAACTAAAAGTTCTAATCAGATACAATCAAACCGGCGGACCCTAACATGGTAAAATACAAAGAAGACACCGCAAAATTATGAACTTGCATGCTTGGAACGGAGAAGCCTCCTGTGAATGGAGTTGACTCCTTGGAAAGGAGAAGCCTCCTGTGAACGGAGTTGCCTCATTGGAACGGAGAAGCCTACTGGGAGCAGAGAGAAGATTTGTTCTCACCTCCTTAAATGGAGAGGAAACTGCAGAAATGAACTAATTCTTATTCTGTCCTTTCATTCAGTATTTCAGATACTGCACTTTATTTCAGTACTGCTCTTATTTCAGTTCAGTACTTTGTTCACTACAATTCATTTCAGTTCAGCACTCTATTTCAGTTCAGCTTTTCATTTCAGTACAACCCTTTATTACAGTTCTTCAAATCAACATTTCATTATTGCAGTTTATTTTAGTACTTTACTTCAGTACTTCACACCTGCAATTTATTTCAGCAACATTCTCCTACCGCACTTAATTATTGCAATTTACTATTCCTACATTTTTTAGCTTGGGTCCTATTCTGACAAGAACTCCCATTATTTGCAGTTGTTGCATGGGAATAACATCATGTGCTGAGATCTTACACATCATCACCTTCCCTACTATATCAGCTAGGAATCTATATTCTTCTCCAAGATCAAGCTTCTTCAGATTGATGGCCTTATATATCTTTTTTGAACTGCATGATCTCCAGAACCTTTTTGATCTCTTCCCCTGACAGTTCATCTGAATCACTGCCAGTTGAGAGATCAAATGTTTGATTGAGTAGTTCCTCTGATATATGTACATCTGTCTCCGAAATTTTCCCTTTGAGGGAGCCATCATCTCCTATTTGCACAATGTCCTTGAACTCTGTCAACTCTACATCAAGAATTTAGCATCTCGTGGAGATCAACTTTGTTAGCCCAGCAGTGTGGAATAAGACAAGAATGGCGTTGAAGCATTAAGCAGCAACATTGAATGAGTAAATATCCATGTCAAAACCAGAATTTATCTTTGGTGGAGCCATTAAATATGATGTACCTGCAGAAAGAAACATGAGAGAGAGAGAGACGAGAGAAAGATGCAGAAGATTTGGGGAGAGGAAGAGCACGAGATCATGAGAGAGAGAGAATTTGAAAGTGTAATGAATTTGATGCCAATCTTCCTTACAAGAAGATGATACGTCGCTACTTAGGGTTTTATTCGAAACACCGTCGAAAAGATTAATAGACTGTGCACCAGAATGTATCGAAGCAGCTTCTAGAAGTGAAACTGCGTGCACTGCATGTCGACGTTGCGTCGATTAGAACTCGACGAATCTTCAAATTTGACCAGCGACTATTTATTCGACATATCCGTCGATATGAAGTGAACATTGCGTCGAATGCTATTCGAATTATCTAATTTAGGCGGCTCTCAAAGCTAGCATCGAATAGAATTAGACAGTGGACGCAACTCTGAATGAATAGTTATATTTTCTTAGAAAATTCTTGCTGTTTTTCCCAGCAATGTTTTTATTGAAAAAAGTATTTATACTATTATTTTCAGATAAGTTGTAGATTCAAAGTAAAAATCCCTCCCTTGTTGGATTTGGGTCTTTATTAGAAAATAACTCTTCCTTCCCTTCCCATTCTCTCCTAGGAGGGATCCTACTTATTCCTGCACAACTAGCTCAAACATTAGAAGGAACCCAGGTTACCTTGGGCCCTTTGCTTTTACCATTATAAGGTTCTATGAAAGAGTAGAAAGGTCTTTCATGATTTCCTTTTGGATGACAGAGAGTGAGTTTATCAAACCTTGATTTATTATTTTAATACTTCAGATGTGTATAAAATGTATCTAAATATAATAAATCAGCAGAGTGTTTTATTATTCTATTTTTGGCTTTATCCTTTTGATTATTGTTGTTTAATTTCTCTACATTATTCTTGCCTAGAGGTTTCTTGTCATTGTTTAGAATTACTTTGTTAGGCACAGTTAATTTATACAATATTCTGATCCTTAAATACTGCACTCTTCTCACTTGATTGATATTCACTAGGTCAAATAAATTTAACTAGATTTTTCCAAGCTGGTCTACTAGTGACTTCAGTGTTAGTGCAAGGGTCTGCTCCTAGACCTAGGTGTTTAAATCTCATGGAGAGATTTCGTGTTATTATTTTGAGCTTTTGACTCCTCCCATTGACTCCTCAAAGGCTTTTGCCATTGTTAGCTCTTCTTTTAATTTTAGATTTTCATTTCTTATATCTATTAATTCTGTTTATTTTTCCTGAATTTCATTTCTCAAGTCATTATTTGTTGAATATAATTCTTCTTTCTTAAGATTTTCTAATTCTTCTCTATCTGCTTCTAACTCTTTTTGAATTTTGAGAAAATCATTACAAAATTCTTTAAAGTAGGTTTTAAAATCATCAGAATTAAAATCAAAATAATCAAGAAGGGATACCCGTTGTAATATCCAATTTCCTAATAGACCCCTTAACTTCAACTAGGGTGAGTCAAGTGGTGAATGTTGTGAGTATGTGCTAGGTTGCAACCATAGGACACATAGGGTTAGGTGAACTCACATGTGATCTACTAAAGGGATCAAATCAACCTAGGTCAAACTAGCTCAGCAAAGACCTCACACTTGCAAATTGACTCTACCAATAGATGATAAACACTCAAAGGAATGCTATTGACTCAAAAGCCCCATCATGGAGTCAACAATTTGGCCAAATTGGCCAAAGTCAACATTTCCCCAATTTTGGTCTAAAGCACACCTATTGGTCGAATTAGCTCACCTAGGTCTTCACCATGACTCAACCAACCTTGGATAGTGTCAATGGACTCAAGACCATCACATTGGACCAATCAACTCATCAATTGACCAAGTCAAACCCTAAAGTCAACTATAGGTCAAAATTGGGCTAAAATTGTATTTAAATGATTAGGCCAGGCCATATGGGCTAAAGCCCTCAAAGTCAGCCTACTCTGAAGCCCATATGCACAATGACCACCCTTGCCCTCTGAATCCAACAAGCAAACACATGCATGGGGGCAAAAGTGGAAAATCCCCCTTCCTCCATTAAGAAACAAGAGGATTTTGGGGAGAGGAGGCCATGTGGCCCTCCTTTCCTCTGCCCAAGACAAAATCTGACCTCCTCCATAACTCCTCAACCGAATTTGGGCTGAAATAGTGCCACTTGGTGGCTGGGAGGAACATCCAAGGAGGAGGCCAAAAACCACCAACTCAAACCATATGTACAACCCATATCAACCTCTTTAAACCCTTCCAACAGCTTCAGAACTTCGAGAGGAGTGGAGCTAGTGTACTAGAGTGAAGCAAACCGTGGAGAATCGAGTTTTCTTGGAGGATCGCCGGAGTTCACCGCCGTCATGCCGCACCACCACAACACGCGTCGCCAAGCATGAAATCAGGCACATTTCTCCTCCCCTCCTTCTGTGCTAGAATCTAGACCCACCTAGGAGTGATATCGGGCTCAATTGAGCCCGATCCCATGTGAGCTAGAGGGCGTTTTTCCGAGCTTTTGTTCTTGCTCGGGATCGCCAGAGAAGTCGTCTCTGGTGGCCGTGTTGCCGTCAAATGCTAGCCACCACCTCAACGGAGGTGGTGGGGGCGGTGGTCGGCCGTGGGGTGGAGGAGGTTGCCGGGAAAAGCCAGTGGAAGTTCACCCAGGCGGGATTGATCTAGACCGTTGGCTGGCTGGGGAAGATGACCAGATGCCGTCCAGTTTGCTTCCAGATTCGTGCTGATTTGTCATATATATACATATGTTATTAAATGAATTTGTCACACTTCCTGCAGCAGTTCGTTTAATTAATTTGAGGCCTTTAGAGGCCTTATTTTGAAAAATGCGCAGAGACAACTAATGTAGATCTAGATGTCTACTTTCATCTGAAAGTGAAATCAATCCATTTGGTTAAATGTAGGTCCCACGGTACTCATTTTAATTAGGATGGTCAAAACAAAAATCAGATCTTTGAATGTGTATAACTTTTTAATGACAAGTCTGATGGACTTGAGATTTTGGCCATGCATGCATGTGCCTTATACCTAGCTTAGCTTTAAATATCAGAATTTTTGAAGACAATTTTTCTATAATTTTGTTCAAAACTTAGAAAATTAAATAAATGAAATAATTAGAGTATTATAACTCCAAATGACCCCAAACTTGGGTGTCACCTTCATTTAGACAATAGTAAACTATGGTTAAAATTGAGACCAAATGGATCTCTGCATGAGAGGTAAATCCTCATTGCATGTCTCTACCTACAAGGGGCAATGGTGTGCCAATAGACAAAGGTCTATTTTGCATATTCAGAAGAAATGGCTAGGTATTAGCCTCTGAAACTTTGGTGGCACCTTCCTTATATCAAAACACACCACCTCAAAGAATATTGGGATTTTTGGGATCAAAAACCCCACATTTTGGATTAATGTGAATTAGGTCACATATTAGTGTTCATGAAAGTTTCATGATGAATATCTTGTAGAAAACTATAGAACTCTGGAGAAATTATAGTCATGACATGCAGGACCTCTGGAAATTTTTGTAGAAAACTTAAGAGGCTTTACATTTAGTAAATGACAAAAATACCCTTAAGTCATAAATCTGAATACTAGGGTTTCACAAAGCAAAATGCTTGAGAAAATTGTGAAATCATGGAAAACAGTTAGGAATACAATTACAAATCTCTGGTATTTTTGATAGAATTTTTAGAGATATTTTTCATGTTGAAATACCCTTTATTCAATTTGTCACACTTTGTATATTGTGAAAAATTTATGGTGAATTATTCCTGGAAAACTATGATCTTCTGGAATTGGTGTTTTCATGTCATTATTGTACCACTGTAATTTTCTCAAAATTTTAGGAAGTTAGGATCTAGTACTTGACGTACAAAGTCATTTTGTTACCCATTTAATGATAAATAGAAATTATGGGTCTAACTTTGCTGGAAAATATGATCTTCTGGAATTAATGTTTTTAAGTCATTATAGTGCCACTGTAATTTTCTAAGAATTGTAGGAAGACAAGATCTAGTAATTGATGTACAAAGTCATTTTGTTACCCATTTAATGATAAATAGAAATTATGGGTTTAAATTTGCTGGAAAAATATGATCTTCTGGAATTAAAGTTTTTAAGTCATTATAGTGCCACTGTAATTTTCTCAGAATTTTAGGAAGACAAGATCTAGTACTTGATGTACCAAGTCATTTTGTTACCCATTTAATGATAAATAGAAATTATGGGTTTAAATTTGCTGGAAAAATATGATCTTCTGGAATTAATGTTTTTAAGTCATTATAGTGCCACTGTAATTTTCTCAGAATTTTAGGAAGTCAAGATCTAGTACTTGATGTACAAAGTCATTTTGTTACCCATTTAATGATAAATATAAATTATGGGTTTAAATCTGCTGGAAAATTATGAAACATTGGGAATCTTATTATTATGTCAAATATCACCTCTGGAAGAATATTTAGCAAGTTTGAATTCACTAGCATGATACCCCCTTTGCATTTTGGATGATAACAATTGATTAATGAATTTCTATGGAAGTCAAAATTATATGAAACATGCTTAGATTCTGATCATCTCTTATTATATCCATCATGAACTTATGATAAAAACTATAAGTCATTTGGAAGTGATTTGACCAAGGCTCCATCATGGGAATCTAAGTTAGTTATATGTCATGGTCTGTGGATAGTAAAAACTCAATAAGATGATTAGGTCAACAAAATCACATAGGAAATCAGTGAGATTTGGATTATAACAAGATATGAGTATAGACCACTTAGAGGACGAAGAATTACTAGAGTTGGGCACCATTCAAAAGAACGGTTGCTTAGGAGTGAGATGAAATATAAGGCGTGAAAACACCTAAGTTATAAAGAGTAATGAGAGGGTGGAATTTTAGGTCAGGGTAGTCACCAATAATATTAATTGTCCTGGAAAGGGGTTGGGCATCATCCCATCATATAACTTAGTACCTTGCGAACCCTTCACCGGGTAGCCCTTGGGAAGTCCAGGATTCACCCTAAACTTCTAAGTATAGCAATAACTAGTCAAGAGTAGTCTAATTCGGTGATTAAGTGACATGGTGGAACCCATCCCGAGTTGGGGGATAGGAGATTATATATCAAGACTGGATAGTCTTGAGAGCTGAAGACTCGGGTGGTAATTTTATTCAGGACAGGTTGGTCCTGCGAGCTGGAGGCTCGGGTGGTGATAAATTGCATGTGCATAGAAACTATTTAGTGGCGGGTCTTCGGTACGGGCTGGTCGTCACATCGATGACAGTATGTTGACTTAGGCAGGTGTGAGGTTGGGGGGCCAGTAGGTTATTTATACTGCGGTCTGGAGGACGATCCCCAAAAGGACGCACAACCGGCCTTTAAGACTCGTAGGTGCCAGCAAAGATTACGTAAGACTATAGAGTGCACCTAGGACATGTACATAGGCGTACGGTGATGACGCATATTTTGACTTAAATATGCTTACTATTATTATTATATTTTTAATATAAACTATATATATTTCTCTAAATTATATTATAATTATCTAATTATTAATATTTTATAATTATTCGCACTAATGCTGTTTTATTTTATTTTATGACAGGCTTTGGGGAATTTTGGCACGTCTCGACGTAAATGCCCGCTGTCAACTTTTGTACGAGAAATAATTCTCATGCAAATAATTTTTGCATGCATGTTATTCCACCATTTTTTCTCTCTCCTCACCATGCATGAAATTATCCTTAATTTATTATATTTAATTTTTCATGCATGGTCACCTTTATTATGCATAAAATATTTTACAAATTTCAAAACATGTGCACTCTTTCTCTCTCTTATATTATTTCTCCATTTAAATCTTCTTCCACCCCTTCATCTCCTTTCCCTTCATTTTAATTCATGCATTATTTAACCCTTCATCTTCTCCTCCACCTCTTCATGACCCCACTTTATTTCTCCAATTTATTCCTCCACATGCATGGCCGCCTCTCCCTCATCTCCCTCTTTATTTCATTTCATTTTATTTTTATTTCCAAGCATGTGTCTGATCACTCTCCTCATCCCCTCATTATTTCTTTTTATTTTCATCAAATCCTTTCATCCTCCCTTCTTTATTTCTCTAAATTAAATTCATCTTCCACCCCTTCATATTCCACTCAATTAATTCTCTCATTCCATGCATGGCTGGCCACATCATTTCATTTCTTCTCCTCTCCACCAATCAAAATCAAAGGATTGTTATTATTGATAATTTATTTTCATGCAACCTCTCATCTTCATTTCTTTATTTCTCTTGGAGTCCAAAGGCCACAATTTATTGTAATGGATTATTCTAGATGGTTTTTGCATCTATATAAGGAGCACAAATTCAAGGCTTTAAGGAGGTTGGAAAAATTCAAGAGTTGGAGAAGAGAGAGAGTTCAAGAGAGTTCTACCTCGTATGAGAGTTTAATTTCATGCTGTTTCTTATATGCTTTTGTTTCCATTTTGCTTAATATAGTTGTGTACTCTTATTATTTCCTCTTAATGAAAATGCAATCTTTCTCTTTTATTGTTATTTCTTTCCTTACTACGAGTAGCTAAATTTTCTCTTAGTGCTTGATTGGTTAGTATTGGGATGAAGATTACATTATAATCTATCGTCTCTAATTCTTAGATTTTTCATTTCGATTTATTTCCGATTTAATTTTGGTTGCGAGTTTATATTGCTAGTATATAAATTTCGCCATCCGATTGGTATTCTAGTTGGCCGAGAGGCTCATGAATGCTTTAGATCTCTCGGAAATAAAGAGATTTGGATATTCTTCTTTGAGAATTGAAGATATCGAGTCTTTTGGATTTGGGATTAATCGTTCATGCAATTATAATTTTATTTCAAATTTTAAGAGATTATGTTTGAAGTATTATTAAAATTAGGCGATAGTTGTCTCTAGCGAGTTTCTATCATAATTTTTCAATCCTCCAATCGAAATGGAATTTTTTAGAATTATAGCGCTTCTTTTATAATCGGATTCCCAAGAACACCCAATCAAGTGCTAAGTCTTTTTAAAATCGTGAATTTCTCTTTCGTAAATTCTTTGTACTTGCAATTTTTAATTTCAAAAACCAAAATCAACTTTCGTTCGGTAGGATAATAGTAACGGCGTGAGTAGTAGTAATTGACAGCCCCGGTCTAATACGACATTTTTCTATACTACGATTCGATAGGTGCACTTGCCTTTTCGAGTTGTTAGTAAAATTAACCATCAAGTTTTTGGCACCGTTGCCGGGGATATTTGTCAATATTAAGAAAACGTCGTCGCTATTACTTCTACAAAAATAAAAAATAAAAAATTAATTATTATATAATCAACCCACATCATCGTTTTCTACCCCACCTAAATTCTTGGAAAGGACGCTTTGGGCTTGAATTCTCATCACAGCCTCTAGTACTGCTGTAAACCCCTCACAGGGTAGATCTCGGGAAGTCCAGGACTAACATAATCCGCCTAAAAAGAAAAAAAAAATCATTATCATTTTTAATTTTGGTTTCCTTCACTTTCGATTATTCTCCCTCTTTCTCCTTTCTCTTTCTAGTGCATGACCCGTAGTAGCTCTCCGAGTAATCCTGATATTCATTGTGATCCAGAGGTCGAGCGCACCCTTTGGCAGCGCCTCTGAACTCATGATCAGGATTTACATATAGATCTCGAAGAGACGATCGGAGACACTAACACAGAAATTATGGGTGATCCCAATCCAGAAGTTGACCAGCAAAGGACAATGTCCTATTATGCTCGGCCCAACCTGGAGGGTACAAAATCAAGTATTGTCTGCCATGCTGTAGCAAACAATAATTTTGAACTTAAGCCTAGCATCATCCAAATGGTGCAGCAATATGTGCAGTTCGACGGATTACAAGATGAAGATCCGAACTTGCATATTGCGAGCTTTATCGAAATCTGCGATACTTTTAAGATAAATGGCATGAGTGATGATGCGATTAGATTAAGACTTTTTCCTTTTTCCTTAAGGACTAAAGCTACAATGGTTGAGTTCTCTTCCTAGAGGTTCCATCACCACATGGGCTCAATTAACTGAAAAGTTCTTATCCAAATATTTTCCGCCCGGCAAAACTACAAAATAAAGAACTGATATTTGTTCTTTTAGTCAAATCGATTCTGAGACCCTCTATGACACTTGGGAGAGGTTCAAGTAACCTTTGAGACGTTTCCCTCATCATGCTCTGCCTGTATGGTTACAGGTCCAGACATTTTATAACGGGCTAAATCAAGCAACCCAGCAAATGATAGACGCCGCATCCGGTGGTTCTTTGAACCGAAAAACTCCGGAGGGCGCTCTTGAGGTTATCGAGGATATGGCGATGAACACCTATCAGTGGAATACGCCTAGGTCTCGCCCAAATAAACCTGCAGGTATGTACGAAGTGGACGCCGTGTCCCAACTGGCGCTTCAAGTAGAGATGCTAAACAAGAAAGTAACGTAGATGACTGCTTCCTCCGCCATTCAGGTACATGAACATGCAAATGCTGCTGCTGCCGAGCAGGTGGATTATCTGGGGAACATACCCAGGCCTGCTCAAAATAATTTTGCTAATTTTTCTAATTTTTCTTCTCCGCCTGGTTTTAATTTACCTTCGAACTTGTATCATCCCGGATGGCGTAACCATCCGTATTTTTCGTGGAGTAATCCCGCAAACGCCGCACGTCCACCATCCGATTTTACACCACCACCTCCTCCTGCGCAAAATTTTCAAAAACCTCCCACCATGGAGGAAATGTTTTCAAAATATATTAATGTGAATGAGGCGACGATTCGTAACTTAACAAGGACGGTTAAAAATCTTGAAAATCAAATCGGGCAGCTCGCCAAAATCATATCCGAGAGACCGCCTGGGACTCTTCCCGCTAATACCGAGCCCAATCCGAGAGAGCAAGTGAAAGCTATAACTCTTCGGAGTGGGAAAGAATTATCCGGTCCATCCGTTAGCCAAGAGCCCGAGGTGCCTATCGCCCCTATTTTAAATGAACCGCCTCTTTCAAATGAAGTTATTATTTCACCTCCCATTTTTAAAAATTCTCCCGCCCGGCCGTACCCATCTCAATTAAATAAAGAAAAGTTAGATGATCAATATCATCATTTTTTGGAAATATTCAAACAAATCCAAATTAATCTACCTTTCCATGAAGCGATTTCTCAAATGCCCAAATACGCAAAGTATTTAAAGGATCTTCTAACAAATAAAAAGAAATTTGAAAACTTATCTCACGTAACGTTGAATGAAGAGTGCTCGGCGGTCGTTAATAATAGTAATCTACCTAAAAAGATAAACGATCCGGGTAGCTTTTCTATCCCCTGCGTTTTTGGTGATCTTTTTGTGAAATATGCGTTAGCTGATTTAGGTGCGAGCATCAACTTGATGCCTTTTTCTCTCTTTTAGAAGTTAGGTTTGGGCACTCTAAGCCCGACTAAGATGAGTATACAACTTGCTGATAGGACCATTAAGTATCCGTTAGGAATAATTGAGGATGTGCTCGTAAAGGTTGACAAGTTTATCTTCCAAGGTAGACTTTGTCATTTTGGATATCGAAGAGGATGTCGAGGTTCCCTTGATCCTTGGCGGCCCTTTTCTTGCCACCTCTCGTGCGGTAATCGATGTAAGTAATGGAAAACTCTTTCTACGAGTAGGCGATGATGAAGTTTCATTTTCCATCACTCCTTCCATGAAAAATGCTTTATCTAATGATGATTCATGTTTTTTCTTAGACGTTTCTCATGACGAGCAAAATTTTTCTTTTAAAAATTTTTCTGAAAAAAGTTTTTCTTCTTTTTCTGAACTCCTGCATAATTTTCCACATAATACAGTTATGGCAATTATCAATATTTTTGAAAACCAAATAAAATCCAACTCTTTTGAAGAAATTATTTTAGATAAGGACAAGGTTTTAAAATCTTCGTACGAGCAGCCACCTACTTTGGAACTTAAACAACTACCCGACCACCTTAAATATATCTTTTTGGAGATAAATTCTAATCTACCAGTTATAGTCTCGGCATTTTTGACTGAATCGAAAAATGAAAAATTAATAACGATTTTACAAAAGCACCGACGAGCTATAGCTTGGCAAATTTCAGATATCAAGGGTATAAGTCCATCTTTTTGCACACATAAAATTCTTTTAGAAGATAACTCACGCAATGTCATTCAACCCCAACGTCGATTAAATCCAAATATGAAAGACGTAGTAAAAGGCGAAGTTCTTAAATTATTAGATGCAGGGATTATCTATCCGATTTCGGATAGCAAGTGGGTGAGCCCGGTTCAAGTAGTTCCTAAGAAAGGTGGCATAACGGTAGTGGTAAATGAGAAAAATGATTTAATTCCAACACGAACAGTAACGGGATGGCGAATGTGCATAGACTATCGTAAATTAAACGATGCCACTCGCAAGGATCACTTTCCCCTCCCCTTTATCGATCAAATTCTAGAACGCTTATCAGGACATAGCTTCTATTGTTTTCTTGATGGTCTCTCGGGCTATTTCCAAATCCCCATTGTGCCCGAGGACCAGGAGAAGACAACGTTTACTTGTCCCTTTGGCACCTTCGTGTATCGAAGAATGCCATTTAGTCTATGTAATGCGTCGGCTACATTTCAAAGGTGTATGCTGGCTATCTTTGACAAGTATGTAGAAGACATTATAGAAGTATTCATGGATGACTTTTCGGTTTATGGTGACTCTTTTGATTTATGTCTAGAAAATCTTGAGAAAGTTTTAAAAAGATGCGAAGAAACAAATCTTGTTTTGAACTGGGAGAAGCGCCATTTTATGGTACGAGAGGGACTAGTTCTAGGTCATAAGATTTCTTCTAAAGGCATCGAGGTAGATAGAGCAAAAATTGAAGTAATCGAAAAATTACCTCCACCTACAAGCGTAAAAGCAATGAGAAGTTTTCTAGGACATGCTGGGTTTTATCGCCGTTTCATTAAAGATTTTTCAAAAATCACTAAGCCTCTCACTCATCTCCTCGAAAAAGATGCTCCGTTTTTGTTCGACGACGCTTGTTTAAATGCTTTTAATTTAATTAAGGAAAAACTCATTAACGCTCCGATCATGATCGCTCCGGTTTGGGATCTTCCATTTGAGATTATGTGCGATGCGAGTAGTTTTGCCGTTGGTGCGGTTTTAGGCCAACGTATTTCTAAAAAATTTCATCTTATTTATTATGCGAGTAAGACTCTCACTTCGGCGCAACAAAATTACACCACAACGGAAAAAGAGCTTTTGGCCGTTATTTTTGCGTTCGATAAGTTTCGCCCTTATTTAACCCTCTCCAAAATCATCGTTTTTACGGATCACTCGGCCCTTAAATACTTACTTTCAAAACCGGATGCCAAGCCGCGCTTAATTCGTTGGATTCTACTACTTCAAGAGTTCGACTTGGAAATCCGGGATAAGAAAGGAGCCGAAAATTTGGCGGCGGATCACTTATCTCGTTTAGAAAATCCTTGTATCGAAGAATTAAACGAAAAATATTTTAACGACTCTTTTCCGGATGAAAAACTTTTGAAAATTAACATTTCTTCTTCTTCTACTCCTTGGTTTGCCAATTTTGCCAATTATCTAGTGGCCCGTGTTCTCCGAAAAGATTTTTCTTTTCAGCAAAAGAAGAAATTCTTTTCTGATTTGAAGAATTACTTTTGGGAGGACCATTTTCTCTTTAGATTATGTGCAGACCAAGTAATAAGAAGATGTGTCTCGTTTGAAGAAGGTCAAAATATTTTGAAACATTTACATGAAGGACCGACCAATAGCCATTATCAAGCCAATCGAACCGCTCACAAAGTTCTTAGTGCAGGCTTTTATTGGCCTAGCCTTTTCAAAGATGCTCAATCTTTGGTGAGTCGGTGCGATAGTTGCCAACGGACCGAAAATATTTCTAGTAAAAATGAAATGACGTAAAATTATTTTCTTGAATGCGAAGTTTTTGATCTTTAGGGCATAGATTTTGTTGGACCCCTCCCTTCTAGTTGCGGAAATAAGTATATTTTAGTTGTGGTTGATTACGTTTCCCGATGGGTGGAAGCCCAAGCACTTCCTACGAATGATTCTCATGTTGTTATTTCTTTTCTCAAAAAATTATTTTCTCGATTTGGTACGCCTAGGGCGATCGTTAGTGATAGGGGTGCGCATTTTTGTAATGCCCAGCTCGCCAAAATTTTATCAAAATATGCCGTTACGTACAAGCTCTCCACTGCATACCACCCCCAAACTAACGGCCAAGTTGAAGTTGTCAACCGAGAAATCAAACGTATATTGGAAAAAACCATTTCATCTTCTAGAAAAGATTGGTCTCTAAAACTCGACGATGCTCTTTGGGCTTATCAGACGGCTTACAAAACCACCATCGGTTGTACACCGTATCGCTTAGTCTATGGAAAATTGTGTCACTTACCGGTAGAACTAGAGCACCGCGCGTTTTGGACCTTAAAATCTATAAATTTTGATCCGCACTCGGTCGCCGATCTTAGAAAATTTCAACTCAACGAACTCTACGAATGGCGCTCCAACGCCTATGAAAATAATAAAATTTATAAAGAGCGAACAAAGCATTTTCACGATAAAAATTTAAGGCATCCAAAAACTTTTAAATCGGGCGATCAAGTCTTGCTTTATAATTCTCGCTTGCGCTTATTTCCTGGCAAATTAAAATCGCGTTGGTCTGGTCCTTTTATGGTGAAAGAAGTTTTTCCTTATGGTACTGTGTTGATTTCACACCCGGATAAGGGTGATTTTAAAGTTAATGGTCAGCGTCTCAAATGTACAACCCGTATTCGCCGAGTGGGCCCCCCCCCAGCCAACTGGCGAAACCTGGGTCGTCTGGATCATTCTCCGGGTCACTCGCCCAGGCTAAGGAAGGTAAAAATGCCCCCAAGTCGGTGGAGGTAAGCTGTAGGAGAGAAGACGCTAGGCGAGTGGTGCCCTCACGGACCACTCGCCCAGAAGCGAGGGCATTCGCCTAGCCAGACGGATGCTCAGCGAATGGTGCCCTCACGGACCATTTGACCAAAGGGCTGTGAGGGGAAGATGACCAGGATACCCCTGGTGGGCTGCAAATAGCCCTTCGGAACAGCGGAGTTAGGCTGTTAGCAGACCAATTTGGGGTGCGGTTAGTAAAATTAAAAGGCGGATTCAGGCTATTTACAGACCAGCCTAGGAAAACTATAAATAGACCCTTAAGGGCACCTTGGAGGAGATCCGATTTTAGAGAATCCTCTCCTCCAGGCTAGTTTTTGGTCGGCTGCTAGTGCCCTCCAAGGTGCCCGGTCGAGCTCTGGTTTGGGAGGGGAAGCTCTCTAAGATCTTCCGGGTGTGTGGCGGGACCTCCTCGCTTCAGCCTTGGGTCTATTCCATTTCCAGCATCCACCGTCAGGAGAGCCTGGTGAGGGAGAAATAAGCATCAGCTACACCCCCAGTGGGTCCGAACTCAAGAGACCAGTTGCTGGTTTCAACATTTTTGGTGCGGTGGGCGTGGACCGTAGTCGGTGAAGGAAAATCCCAAGCTGGTTTCGATAACAGGAGATGGAGGAAATGGTTCTGACTCAGGTCACTCGCAGCCACCAGCGGCAGGGGAGTGGCTGGAGATGTTTGAGAAGTTCAAGCGAGAGGTCCTGCAGACAGTTATCGCCAGTCGGAGCGAGTGCGAGACCCCGGCTATCCCCGTGGTTCCGCCCCTGCAGATCGGCGAGAAAGCACCGGGGCAGCGGCCGGGGAAGGAGGTGCCAGCAGAAGGAAGTGCGCGAGATCTCCCCGGGAGGCAGTTGTTCAGCTGCCCGGCGAGTGTTGAGGTGTGCGAGCTGGCTCCGCGCGAGAGGACCATTCGCCGAGCAGGGGAAGGGAGCCCCTTTTGCGAGATGATCCTCTCGGCCCCAGTGCCAGAGGGGTTTCGTGGGCCGGAGATGTCCTACTACACCGGCAAGGAGGATCCAATCGTGCACCTGCAGTGGTTTGAAGATATGACGTCAATCCTTCCCATGTCGGATGCTTTTCAATGCCGACTCTTCGCAACCACCCTGAAGGAGAAAGCGAGGGACTGGTTCCACCAGCTCCCCACAGGTTCTATCTACGCGTTCGAGGATCTACTCCGAAGCTTCCGGCTGCGTTTCTCAACGTCGAAGAAGAGGAAGAAGGATGCGGAGGCTCTCTTCAAGATCAGGCAGAGGGAGGGAGAACCCCTGGCCAAGTATGTGGATAGGTTCCAGGAGGAGGTACATCTTTTGCAGGAGGTGTCGGGGTTCGCCCTCCAGATGGCATTCATAGTAGGGTTGCGAGATGGGTTCTTCAAGATGGACCTAAAGAGAAGACCTCCGGTGTCCTTCGAAGAGTTGATGGAACGAGCCGCGGAGGAGATTGAAGGGGAGGCAGCCAACCCCGAATTCTACAAAAGGTTGGCAAAGATGAGCGAGCCCGAAGTGAAGCAGCAGGAGGGGAGAAGGAGAGAGGAACCCAGGGGTCATGGGTTCGAGAGACCGCCTCGGAATTGTAGGAACCAAGAACCCAACAACAGGTTGGGCTGGAGGAACCAGGAAGGACCGGCGCGAGGCCAGGATGAGAGGTAGCAAGGAAGGGAGGCAGGAGGAGTGAATCAGGGGTGGAGGCAGGGTCCCAGACCCCCTCACCCCCTGAGGGAGCAAGCCATGGCGGTAGGCCGAGGGAGAAGAGGTAGAGGAGCGAGAGGAGGAAGAGGAAGAGCAGGAAGAGAGGACAGGGTGGCGATGCCTTACTGTGACTTTCATCAGGAAGAAGGTCACATGATCGCCACCTGCCCGGAGTTCTTGGAGATGAGGGAAAGAGGACAGCCACGGCGGCAGCAGGCCAGAATTGAGGAAGTGCTCCAAGAGGTAGAAGAGGACCGGTGTGAGGATATGGCAGATACAGGAACCAGGGGGGAATCGGGGTGATTCACGGTGGGGTTGGGATAGAGGCCTCGCGCAAGAGAAGCTTCCAGGCCATGTTCCGAAGGGACGTCGCGTCGACTTCCCAGACCCCGCCCCCCTCAGAGAAGCTCACCTTCTCCTCAGAAGATATGCCCGATTATGAGGATCCATTCTGCGACGCCCTGGTGATCCACACGTCGATAGAAAACTTCACGGTCTCCCGGATCCTGGTGGACAATGGGAGCTCGGTGAATGTGATCTTCAAAAAAGCTTTCGACGCGATGGAGGTAGAGAAGAAGAGGGTGCAGGCCTCCGACGGACCACTGTTTGGTTTCTCAGGGGAGCGGAAGGAGGTCGAGGGAGGCGTAGGTCTCCAGGTGATGCTAGGAGGAGTCCCAAGGAACTGCCGGTTCGTCATCGTGGACGCTCCGAGCAGCTATAACGCCATCTTCGGACGACCCCTCATCAGCGCCTTCCGGTGCGTGCCCTCATCGTACCATCAGTGCTTAAAGCTCCATAGTGGAGGAGTCCAGATCCGCGTCCGAGGAGACGCTAAGGTGGCGAGGCAGTGCTACGTGACTGCCGTCAACACCATTTCATGGATGGCGGATGCCGAAAAGATGGATGAAGAGATGGTAAGGCCGGAGGGGCTCCATAGTGGAGGAGTCCAGACCCGCTGTCCAGGCTCCCATCTAGCTGGCAGGTCCGAAGGCTCACTCAGCGGCAGGTTCTATGATAAAGAGGTTGGCTCCGAGCAGACCCGCTGTCCAGGCTCCCATCTAGCTGGCAGGTCCGAAGGCTCACTTGGTGGCAGGTTCTATGTTAAAGAGGTTGGCCCCGAGCAGACCCGCTGTCCAGGCTCCCATCTAGCTGGCAGGTCCGAAGGCTCACTCGGTGGCAGGTTCTATGTTCAAGAGGTTGGCCCCGAGCAGACCCGCTGTCCAGGCTCCCATCTAGCTGGCAGGTCCGAAGGCTCACTCGGTGGAAGGTTCTATGTTCAAAAGGTTGGCCCCGAGCAGACCCGCTGTCCAGGCTCCCATCTAGCTGGCAGGTCCGAAGGCTCACTCGGTGGCAGGTTCTATGTTCAAGAGGTTGGCCCCGAGCAGACCCGCTGTCCAGGCTCCCATCTAGCTGGCAGGTCCGAAGGCTCACTCGGTGGCAGGTTCTATCTTCAAAAGGTTGGCCCCGAGCAGACCCGCTGTCCAGGCTCCCATCTAGCTGGCAGGTCCGAAGGCTCACTCGGTGGCGGGTTCTATGTTCAAGAGGTTGGCCCTGAGCAGACCCGCTGTCCAGGCTCCCATCTAGCTGGCAGGTCCGAAGGCTCACTCGGTGGCAGGTTCTATGTTCAAGAGGTTGGCCCCGAGCAGACCCGCTGTCCAGGCTCCCATCTAGCTGGCAGGTCCGAAGGCTCACTCGGCGGCAGGTTCTATGTTAAAGAGGTTGGCCCCGAGCAGACCCGCTGTCCAGGCTCCCATCTAGCTGGCAGGTCTGAAGGCTCACTCGGTGGCAGGTTCTATGTTCAAGAGGTTGGCCCCGAGCAGACCCGCTGTCCAGGCTCCCATCTAGCTGGCAGGTCCGAAGGCTCACTCGGTGGCAGGTTCTATGTTCAAGTGGTTGGCCCCGAGCAGACCCGCTGTCCAGGCTCCCATCTAGCTGGCAGGTCCGAAGGCTCACTCGGTGGCAGGTTCTATGTTCAAGAGGTTGGCCCCGAGCAGACCCGCTGTCTAGGCTCCCATCTAGCTGGCAGGTCCGAAGGCTCACTCGGTGGCAGGTTCTATGTTCAAAAGGTTGGCCCCGAGCAGACCCGCTGTCCAGGCTCCCATCTAGCTGGCAGGTCCGAAGGCTCACTCGGTGGCGGGTTCTATGTTCAAGAGGTTGGCCCCGAGCAGACCCGCTGTCCAGGCTCCCATCTAGCTGGCAGGTCCGAAGGCTCACTCGGTGGCAGGTTCTATGTTCAAGATGTTGGCCCCGAGCAGACCCGCTGTCCAGGCTCCCATCTAGATGGCAGGTCCGAAGGCTCACTCGGTGGCAGGTTCTATGTTCAAGAGATTGGCCCCGAGCAGACCCGCTGTCCAGGCTCCCATCTAGCTGGCAGGTCCGAAGGCTCACTCGGTGGCAGGTTCTATGTTCAAGAGGTTGGCCCCGAGCAGACCCGCTGTCCAGGCTCCCATCTAGCTGGCAGGTCCGAAGGCTCACTCGGTGGCAGGTTCTATGTTCAAAAGGTTGGCCCCGAGCAGACCCGCTGTCCAGGCTCCCATCTAGCTGGCAGGTCTGAAGGCTCACTCGGTGGCGGGTTCTATGTTCAAGAGGTTGGCCCCGAGCAGACCCGCTGTCCAGGCTCCCATCTAGCTGGCAGGTCCGAAGGCTCACTCGGTGGCAGGTTCTATGTTCAAGAGGTTGGCCCCGAGCAGACCCGCTGTCCAGGCTCCCATCTAGCTGGCAGGTCCGAAGGCTCACTCGGTGGCAGGTTCTATGTTCAAGAGGTTGGCCCCGAGCAGACCCGCTGTCTAGGCTCCCATCTAGCTGGCAGGTCCGAAGGCTCACTCGGCGGCAGGTTCTATGTTAAAGAGGTTGGCCCCGAGCAGACCTGCTGTCCAGGCTCCCATCTAGCTGGCAGGTCCAAAGGCTCACTCGGTGGCAGGTTCTATGTTCAAGAGGTAGTCCCCGAGCAGACCCGCTGTCCAGGCTCCCATCTAGCTGGCAGGTCCGAAGGCTCACTCGGTGGCAGGTTCTATGTTCAAGAGGTTGGCCCCGAGCAGACCCGCTGTCCAGGCTCTCATCTAGCTGGCAGGTCCGAAGGCTCACTCGGTGGCAGGTTCTATGTTCAAGAGGTTGGCCCCGAGTAGACCCGCTGTCCAGGCTCTCATCTAGCTGGCAGGTCCGAAGGCTCACTCGGTGGCAGGTTCTAAGTTCTCAAGAGATGATCTCAAGAGCATTCGCATAGACCACGCGCCGGAGAGAGGATCACGCCCCACTCTCTTGACTACTTAAGTGAAACCCCGTGATACGCGAATGGTAAGGTTCACTTGGTAGCGAGAGATCGAAGGGGAACGACCGACCTAAGTCATCTTCGAGCATTCGCGGGGTGGCCAAGACAGTCGCATCACGACCCAACGTCCTAATGAGCCTAGCGAGGTGTGGCGGCGAATAAGAAGAATCGGCGTCCTAATGAGCCTAGCAAGGTGTGGCGGCGAATAAGATGAATCGGCATCCTAATGATCCTAACGAGGTATGGCGGCGATTGAGAAAAAAAGCTGAGAATAATGCAGATTGTAATCAATGAAGTATATCTTTTACAAGCACTCGCCGGTTCAAGATTACAATCAAAAGTATAAACGCAAAAAGAGGAAATACAAGAAGCCCTTCTCAAGGATCAACAGACTTCTCGCTTGAAGATCCGTCGCTCCCATCAGAGTCTGGAACAAGGGCGTCATCTCGCGGCTCGATGTGGTCGTCCTCGGGAAAGGGAATTGGGATGTAAAGCTCGGGGACGACTTGACGAGCGGAAAGGCGTTCGGCCTCTGCCTTCAGGTATCCCGCTCGCCGCAGCACCTGCAGCGCATGCTTGACGGCATTTTGCGCGTTCTCTTGCATCAGCTGCTCCAACTCGTGGTGGGGATAAAAATGGCCCCCACTCCCCGGGTCGAGTGCTGACGCACCAGCCTCTCGCAATCGCTGGACTTCGGCTTTGGCTAGACGGATTTCATCCTCAAGGCCGGCCACCCGAGCACGGAGCATCTCGGCAACCAAGGTATCCTGAAATTAATAACAAGGGTAATAAGAATAAAGTTGTCAATCGGCAACAAATCACTCGCGGGAAAGGAGAAAACATACCTCTGCGACAGGGCGGTTGGCGAGAAGGGTCTCCGCAGCCGTCAGCTTGGTCCAAAGCTCCATCGCCTCAGTAGAAGCAACAGACTGGGACTCCTCAACCGCCGCCAAGTCCCGCGCCAGTTTGATGCTCCGGCGCGAAGACATGTGCGCGAGCTCGAGCGCCCGCAGCATGGCCCTGGCACTCTCGTGGGTGAGAATCTGGGTCGTCTCGGCATCGTATACTTCGGCGTCTTCTCGGCCATAGAGGGCATACGCGATGGCGTAAGCCTCCCCGCTAGCAAGATCGCTCTCTATCCACGACGGATGGAGGGTGGAGAGCGAGACCCGGTTCGCATTCCTGTCCCACTTAACCAAGGGAGCTCCCGAGGGGTCCATGTACTTCTCGCCGCTGGGGAAGTTCCGATGGTCCCTGGGAAGTGGGGGCGGCGGCAACGACGGTCCCGCGCGAGGGGTAGTCTCTCCTGGCGCACTCGTCCCCGGTGCTTGGATCTGAGCACTCGCCGCGAGGGTCTCGCCCAGGACCCCCTTCCCCTTGGCGGATGGAGGGTTTTTTGACTTCTTGGAGGTGGAAGGGGTCAACGCCGATGGCTTGCGTTTCTTTCCGCCAGTCTTGGAGGAAGAAGGTTCCTCCCGACAGGCATCCGCGGCGGCCTGTGCGAGAGAGAGGGTAGATCCGGAAGGACGTGGCGGATGAAGAGGGAAATGGCGCACACCTGCATAATATAACGAACGGTTCTAGCGAATGATATGAAAATTACAAAGCGAAAGCGAATGAAGTCTCGAACACTTACCCTCGCCCTGTGGAATGGGTGGAAGCGAGTTGACATTTCGCCGGAGATGGACGAGATCCATCCCGTGCTCCAGGATGTATTGGTGGAGCTTGGCCTCGTGCCCCCTTGGGTCGGGGGGGCGGAAGGTTGACTCCTCTTCCTGCACCAGCGCGAGGAGGGTGTTCCCTAGGTTCCCGCTTACGAAAATAAAGCGGCGAACCCAGTCATGGTTCTTGTTCGGGAGCCCGTAGTGTTTTAGGGGGCTCAGTCCCGAGAAGAACGAGATACCGTGGGTGCAGCGAAGGGTATAGAGCTTGCGGAAGACGGGCAGCGAGAACTCGATCCCCTCTTCTCGCAGGTAGCTCGCGTACCCGACCAGCATAGCGATGGAGTTGGGGTTGAGCTGGCCGGGCACGACCCCATAATATCTGAAGGTCTGGCGGAGCTCCGGCCAGATCGGGAGGCGGAATCCCACCTCGAAATGCTCTAGCGGGCTCGCGAGAGCACAAGGCGAGATGGAATTCAGGCGCTCATCCGTCCCGGGCTTTCGCGCGTCGAAACCCGGCGGGACGTAGTCGGCAACGGCGGTCAGGTAGGCCTCCTCGGAGAGGTCGCAGGAATCAAAAACATGGTTGGCGAATGCGCTGGCGCACTTGGCCCTGCCTTCCGCATCACCACCCATCTTAGCGAATGAAGAAGGAAAGGAGAGCAACAGATAAGGAAGAAGCGTGAGTGCTAGTGCAAGGAAAGAGAGCGGATGGTCAGGTATTTAATACGGTGGTTGAAGGACCTATTTATAGAGGGACTAAACGGCATTTGGACTTTCGAGGCCACGGGTGTGCGGATAGCCATCGCACCTTCCCGACACCTCGAGGCCCGAGCCGTTCCCTCTCGCCCATTAATGGCAAATGTCCTATGTCTATTCATTCTGCGGCTACGCAACAGGGTTGGAAGAGCATCCGGCTATAAGTTATCACTCGGCAATATCCAAGCAAAGTTATGATACGAAAAACGAATAAAGAAGCATTCGCAAAGCGTAGAGAAATTATTACAGATAAATAGAATGTTCAGCATTCGCAGTATAAAGTAAGAAAAGGAAACAATAAGAGGGGTGGACGTTGGGTAGGTCAGATCTCCTCCCAGATCCACCGACCTCGCTTTCGCGACCCAGCTTCCATGGGCATTCACGGGCGGTAGTACGCGAGCATACTGGTGATTTCCTGGGAAGCAAGGTGGAGTTGGTCCCGGGCTCGCGCGGCATGCCTTTCGGGAGACAACTCCCCTCCTTCACCCCCCAGCCGCTCCACCGCCGCGAGAAGATGCGAATGGCTTCGTCGAAGGTCCTTCAGCTCCCGTGTGACTCCCAGCCGCACCTCATCCACCTGACCGGCGACGTTCCGCTGGATGTGGATGAGCTTCCCCAAGACCTCCGTAATCTGCTCCTGCAGGGTCGCGTGATCGGAGGAGTCACCCAGGAAGTCAGCAAGGTCCCCAGGGGAGGGAAGAGGCGAGAGCATTCCCTCTCCTCCCTCATAGTAGGAGTCGAAGGGGGAGGCTTCGCGATAGCCTGCGGAATCACAACTAGGTTAGAGGTGATAAAACACGCGAGTACAATAGAGGCGGGTGAGTGAACTGACCTGGGGTGGGGTCCGGGTGACCCGAAGGACGAGACGAATGGGGATGCGTCCCAAACAGCCAGGCGGGAGGTAAGACCTTTCCCTTTCCTGGACGGTAAGGCTGTGTAGAAGGAGCTGGAGCCTCCGCACGGTCATCAGCACAGAGATGCTGATCCAGCACTCGCTCAGGGGAGACCCTCCGTTCATTCGCGGTGACAGAGAGGTTCACCTGAGCGGGGGGACTGGGAGGAATGGAGTCCCGCAGCGGGACGCCAGTGTTGAGGGCTGCGAAAAGATAGTGGTCAGTAGCAGAAAACATAAAAAGAAAAAAGCGAGAAGGTTCACAACTCACGGGATTGGGGTATAGTCTTCCTAGGAGGAGGCGGAGGAGCAAGATCCGAATTGGGAGGAGGTACCTCGTCCGCGGGAGGTGGCACCACCACGCTGCTCAGAACGGCCCCATGACCGTCCTTAGGTACCAAAGCCCCCTGCGAATGGGCGGAATAAGTGCAGGGTAAGGGACAGGAACTAAATGGAGACAGGAAGAATCCTCATACCAGCACCGCGGGGTCCGGAAGGGCATCCGCCAGCGTATTCGCCGGTGGAGTATCCGCCGGAGACTCCGAAGCAGTCCCGCCTCTCTGACGATTCCGCCGAATCGTCTTGGCTCGACGCGAGACATAGGGGACACTCGGATTCCGTTTAGACATTAGCCAGGGAGCAAATTTGGATGCCCTGGGGGCAGTCGCAGCTTGGGCAGCAGCTAGGCGATCGATCATCTCTCGCGAGAGGGGTTTCACAGAAGGTTTGTGGAAAGACATTAGGAAGTGGAAAAACTCCGAGGCAAGATGAGAGAGTGGTCCAGAGAAACCTGACATAAGGGTATATATATAGGTGGCGGTGGGACCCACAGAATCTTATGGATCCAGTCAGCAGGCACTCACCGAATACAGGGTTGGACTGTTCTTTACGACCGGAGGAACCGCTCGTAAAGAGCGGGGATTGTGTACAACCCGTATTCGCCGAGTGGGCCCCCCCCCCCCCCAGCCAACTGGCGAAACCTGGGTCGTCCGGATCATTCGCCGGGTCACTCGCCCAGGCTAAGGAAGGTAAAAATGCCCCCAAGTCGGTGGAGGTAAGCTGTAGGAGAGAAGACGCTAGGCGAGTGGTGCCCTCACGGACCACTCGCCCAGAAGCGAGGGCATTCGCCCAGCCAGGCGGATGCTCAGCGAATGGTGCCCTCACGGACCATTTGACCAAAGGGCTGTGAGGGGAAGATGACCAGGATACACCTGGTGGGCTGCAAATAGCCCTTCAGAACAGCGGAGTTAGGCTGTTAGCAGACCAATTTGGGGTGCGGTTAGTAAAATTAAAAGGCGGATTCAGGCTATTTACAGACCAGCCTAGGAAAACTATAAATAGACCCTTAAGGGCACCTTGGAGGAGATCCAATTTTAGAGAATCCTCTCCTCCAGGCTAGTTTTTGGTCGGCTGCTAGTGCCCTCCAAGGTGCCCGGTTGAGCTCTGGTTTGGGAGGGGAAGCTCTCTAAGATCTTCCGGGTGTGTGGCGGGACCTCCTCGCTTCAGCCTTGGGTCTATTCCATTTCCAGCATCCACCGTCAGGAGAGTCTGGTGAGGGAGAAATAAGCATCGGCTACACCCCCAGTGGGTCCGAACTCAAGAGACCAGTTGCTGGTTTCAACATCAAACTTTATTTTTCTGGTGATACTATTGCTGCGAACAATGAATCTATGCTCTTACCAAACACTTAATTATTTTTGTCGTTCTTTTTCTTTCTTTTGTACTTTTCTTTTTGCATTTCCTTTTCTTTTTATTTTTGTTTTGGCGACTCCTGCGAATCGGACCCCTTGTTCGCCTGCTTCAACATTGCTGCTTTCATGATGGTTCGAGCTGATATTAAAGTGGTCTAATGCACAAGCAAGGGGGAGCGGCATCAACCTTCGGACTTGCCAATTCAGGGAAGTACCTGATTATTTTCGTTTCAATTCCTGTCTTTCTTTTGCTTCTCTCCCTTTTTTCTCTTTTGAACATCGAGGACGATGTTCCCTCTAGTCTGGGGGATTAAATGTTCTCTTTATTAGAAAAATTTCAAAAAAAATTATTTTCTTTTTCTCTCTTATTATAAATATATATATATATATATGAAAATCTAAAAATAATATTTAAAAAAAAAGATAATATCCACAAATTCCAAAAAATGAGAAAACCCAAAAATCTTTAGTAATTTGAGTTAATTTTGCTTCGTCTTTAGTACCCCGCGACTTTGTGTTTTCTTGTTTTTAATCATTCGTGTATTTGTTAACTAAAATAAATTTTTCTAACTTTCACTTTGGCTATGTTTCGCGGGTAATATGTTGACTCGTGTAGTGTTTCTAATTAGGGTAGCATGTTATGTTTGAAAAATCTTTTGAAAATTTGCACTTTTTCATGATTTTCTTTTTATTTTTTTCACTTATATAAAATCTATCATCCCTTGTTGTCTCTTTTACAAAATCTTTGCAATGTTGACTTATGTTTAGTGTAGTAGATGTGAACCAGTCTAGACGCTTATAATTTTCACTTTCATGATAAGTCAAGTTTCTTTATTTTTCTACCTAGTCTTGCACCTTTTGAATTTTTCAAGCCTGACTTTAGATAGATTTAGGAGCATGAAGATGATTTAGGCCACCTCTTGATTCGTTTGAGCCTTTGCATTCCAAGCCATAAAATCTTTACCGTTGCTAGCCACTTTGTGCTTTCCTCGTTTCTTTTGTAGCCCCACTTATTTTCACCAAAGCCAAATAGCCTACCTATGGTGTTGCTAGCTTGTGCCTCCTTTTTGTGAAAATGGTGAAGTTTTAATTTTGTTATCCTTTTGCTACAAAAGAAGAAAAAAATGATGAAATGAGTATGAAAAAAACATGATAAAAAAATATTGAGAAAAAATTGAAGAATGCATTTTTGACCCCTACCTTTATATTTCAAAATTATTTGGGGTGTCAAAATTTATTTTTGCTAGCATACAAGTTTTTGCAAAGCTCTTCTTTTTGTTTTAAGTGTGTCTTAATCCTTCACGTTTATCTTTCGATATCCGCACCTTAAGCCCAAGCCTTAAATGTTATACCTAATGAAGTCCTTTTTTTGATTCATGCTCCTAAGTTTATTTTTAGTCAAGAAAGCGAAAAAGTAGATTGGGCAAGCCTTTTGGTAGGAGTTTAGACTCTTGATTTAGATTGAGGTGGTTATAAAATGTCTCTTAGATTTTAGTAGCAACTCAATGCCCTTTTCATTCGTCTCATTACTTAGTTTTTAATTTTGTTAAAACTTGGGATGATTTATTATTATGTTAGTGAAATCTATAAAAATTCATGTCATGGTTAAGTAAGAATTTTCAGTTTATTTTTCATAATTTCTCTACTTCTAATTTCGCATCGTACTCGTGCACGACATAGCTAATTTGATTATTTAGTCCTTTTTATTTTGCTAGCTCGTATGTTTTTGCTTGGGGACAAGCAAAATGCTAAGTCTGGTGGAATTTGATGACGCATATTTTGACTTAAATATGCTTACTGTTATTATTATATATTTAGTATAAACTATATATATTTCTCTAAATTATATTATAATTATCTAATTATTAATATTTTATAATTATTCGCACTAATGCTGTTTAATTTTATTTTATGACAGGCTTGGGGGAATTTCGGCACGTCTCGACGTAAATGCCCGCTGTCAACTTTTGTACGAGAAATAATTCTCATGCAAATAATTTTTGCATGCATGTTATTCCACCATCTTTTCTCTCTCCTCACCATGCATGAAATTATCCTTAATTTATTATATTTAATTTTGCATGCATGGTCACCTTTATTATGCATAAAATATTTTATAAATTGCAAAACATGTGCACTCTTTCTCTCTCTTATATTATTTCTCCATTTAAATCTTCTTCCACCCCTTCATCTCCTTTCCCTTCATTTTAATTCATGCATTATTTAACCCTTCATCTTCTCCTCCACCTCTTCATGACCCCACTTTATTTCTCCAATTTATTCCTCCACATGCATGGTCGGCTCTCCCTCATCTCCCTCTTTATTTCATTTCATTTTATTTTTATTTCTAAGCATGTGTCCGATCACTCTCCTCCTCCCCTCATTATTTCTGTTTATTTTCATCAAATCCTTTCATCCTCCCTTCTTTATTTCTCTAAATTAAATTCATCTTCCACCCCTTCATATTCCACTCAATTAATTCTCTCATTCCATGCATGGCCGGCCACATCATTTCATTTCTTCTCCTCTCCACCAATCAAAATCAAAGGATTGTTATTATTGATAATTTATTTTCATGCAACCTCTCATCTTCATTTCTTTATTTCTCTTGGAGTCCAAAGGCCACAATTTATTGTAATGGATGATTCTAGATGGTTTTTGCATCTATATAAGGAACACAAATTCAAGGATTTAAGGAGGTTGGAAAAATTCAAGAGTTGGAGAAGAGAGAGAGTTTAAGAGAGTTCTACCTCGTATGAGAGTTTAATTTCATGTTGTTTCTTATATGCTTTTGTTTCCATTTTGCTTAATATAGTTGTGTACTCTTATTATTTCCTCTTAATGAAAATGCAATCTTTCTCTTTTATTGTTTTTTCTTTCCTTACTATGAGTAGCTAAATTTTCTCTTAGTGCTTGATTGGTTAGTATTGGGATGAAGATTACATTATAATCTATCGTCCCTAATTCTTAGATTTCTCATTTCGATTATTTCCGATTTAATTTTGATTGCGAGTTTATATTGCTAGTATATAAATTTCGCCATCCGATTGGTATTCTAGTTGGCCGAGAGGCTCGTAAATGCTTTAGATCTCTCGGAAATAAAGAGATTTGGATATTCTTCTTTGAGAATTGAAGATATCGAGTCTTTTGGATTTGGGATTAATCGTTCATGCAATTTTAATTTTATTTCAAATTTTAAGAGATTATGTTTGAAGTATTATTTAAATTAGGCGATAGTTGTCTCTAGCGAGTTTCTATCGTAATTTTTCAATCCTCCAATCGAAACGAAATTTTTAAGAATTAGAGCGCTTCTTTTATAATCGGATTCCCAAGAACACCCAATCAAGTGCTAAGTCTTTTTAAAATCGTGAATTTCTCTTTCGTAAATTCCTCGTAATTGCAATTTTTAATTTCAAAAACTAAAATCAACTTTCATTCGGTAGGATAATAGTAACGGCGTGAGTAGTAGTAATTGATAGCCCCGGTCTAATACGACATTTTTCTATACTACGATTCGATAGGTGCACTTGCCTTTTCGAGTTGTCAGTAAAATTAACCATCATACGGGAGGTCTTGGCCTAGTAGTGTGTATAACCGCCTAGTGGTGGAGACGCCCGCTCCACCGCTACCGTAGCCACAATGGTAGTACAAGAGAGTTTAGCTAACTCCGAAAAGTGGGAACTAAAGGTCTGTGATCACAGAGTCGTGTGCGTGTGTTGCACTTGTATGAATCATAATTAGTCATGCATATCACATCATACATAAACCATAGATGTAATTATATAACCTTATCATATAAATTAGTATGAGCTCTTTTATATGATAAGGAATAAATATTGAAATCTTAACTTATAAGTTTGTATGGGCATTCATATAAGTTAAGGTACTCTTATGATATCAGCTAGTGTTTACTTGTTCGTTACTTGCGCCGCGCTGTTCTTGTTTACTGCTCTTATTTACCGCTTATTTACTGTTCTTACCGTATCATATTACGCACCGCTACTGCTTTTACATGCTACTATTTTATTGTTAGACACATATTTACTGTGCCAAAATAGATGCCCTTTGTCACCTGCTTGTCAATTTCTGTTTTGATGTCCTCCATTTTCCTTCCTCCCGCGCGGTGCCTAGGAGTCGCGGGGGTGAGGCGAGGATGACAGCGGCTTAGTCTTTATGACTAACGGTCAGTGGACCTTATTATTTTAGGAGCCAGAGCAGCAACATGACCAGTCGGAAGAGGTGGCGGAAACTGAGGAGCAAGTGCGCGCATCACTTCTACCACGAGACAGGTGTTCGATGAGAGTAGTTTGTTTTAGCTTCCGCATTTAAGATGTAGTGAGAGAGATTTTTTTATACTTTTATTTGGACATGTATCAGGCTTAAGCCCTTCTCTCTTTTTTTGAACTCATGCTGGACTATGTATTTGTTTAAATAAAATATATGTGATGTGGACTGGCTTTTCAATTCATGTTTTCTATTTTCTATTGGCCTAATGCTAATGATCATATAGCCGACAGAATTGGCGTCTTGCGGTGGCGACTAACCCGTTAGTTAGTGTCATCCGTAAGGCGACGGTTCTGGGCAGAAGACCCGGGTTACCCTCCCGGAAGGGGGGTTGGGGGGTCTTGCAAACTGGTATCAGTTGAACGAATGATCATAAGAGATAGAAGTACACAACACTGGGACACCCCAGCTTGAGCTTTAGTTTTCGGACAAACTAAGCAGCGGAAGCTATGGTGTGCCCATGTGTGAAAATCACAGAAAAATAGTCCATTAAGCATTGAGTTAGGCCAATTCTAATACAACCCTTCTTTTGTGTAGTCCCCGCAGTTCACCGATCCACGAGATACCGTCCCTCCTCCTCCGACTGCCACCCCTTTCCTGCAAACAGAGATGGCGCAAACCTTGACGCCTATCTTGCAAGCCTTCAGAGAGCAGCAGGTTCCGGCCGCACAGCCGAACCCCGGATCAAACTGGCTGAATGCCTTCAAAAGTTTGTCCCCTCCAGTGTACCACGGGACAGAGAATGCAGTAAGGACCGAGGAGTGGCTCGACTCTATCCAGGAGCGACTAGCAGGAATCAGCTACCCAGTCAGCAGAGCTGTATCCTTGGCGACGTCTGCCCTAGACGCTCATGCCAAAAGATGGTGGAAGTCGGTTCTGGACTCCACTTTTGCTGATCGGGAGATGTCAAGCATCTCATGGGACGAGTTCAGCGACGTATTTTGGGAGCATTTCGTATCGGCCACGGACAGGGATGAGCTAGAAGAGAGGTTCCTGAACCTCCGACAGGGGACCAGATCAGTGATCGAATACCAGAGGGAGTTCTCCCATCTGGCCAGATTTGCGGGGTGCATGACTTAGATGACAGGAAGTACGCGAAGAGATTCTATCGGGGTCTCAGGGATTCTTTGAGGCAGGCTCTCCAATTTGTATCCCACGGCATGTCTTCACAGATTATTGAGATGGCCAAGAAACTGGAGGAAGACTAATTAATGGTGCAGAGCAGGGGAAAGAGGCCGGCTGACGGGTCATACCATGGAGCAGGGGCCCGTAATGGGGCAGGGTGATGAGTCACCGAAGAGGTAGGGGACGTACTCGTCACAACTTCAGGCCAGAACAGCAGCCTCCTGCAGTAATAGCCCCTCCACCGTTACAGATCCGAGAGCCTGGGAGGCAAGATGATCGAGGCCGCCAGCAGGTGATTTGCTTTGGGTACCACCAGCCAGGGCACATCAGAGATAACTACCCTCAACAGTTTCTTCCTCCTCCCCCTCCAGCAGCCCCTCCAGCACAGCAGGGCTGGGGCCGAGGACGAGGATGAGGTCGGGGCCGAGGACCTCACGGTAGACGCCGACAGCCAGAGCAGATGTATGCTCTGGATCTTGCAGAGCCACGAAACCCCGAAGGAGTCATCACAGGTACTTCAAGTTATTGCAATTTTAATTCATACATGATAAATGTTGCAACCTCTAGTAGATCAACTTATAACTTAGACAACAAAACCTCAGGTATAGTCTTTATCAGCGGCAAACCCGCTCATACGTTGTCCGACACGGGTGCTTCGCACTCATTCGCATCTAAAGATTTCTTGGAAGGTCTCGATGGAGTGGAACGATTTATCAGCTGCGATAGAAGGGTGCGTCTACCAGATGGGTCAGAGCTACTATCTTCTGCCGCTTGCAACATGGAGGGAGAGATCGGAGGGAAGATATTCGATATGCCGGCACATATTTTGAAGATGCCGGACTTCGACCTCATCATAGGCATGACATGGCTGCACTGGAGTCATGCTAGGATTGATTGCCCAAATAGATGGATCACCCTACGGCATGGAGATTCTTATGTCGTGGTCGAAGGTATTAAATCCGTCTCCCATCTCTTATTATCATCTGCATAGGTTGTGAAAGCCCATGAGCAGGGAGACGAAGTTTTTATGATTTGTTTCGGGATGACCGAGACTGAGGACTCAGTAGAGGATATTCCAGTGGTTAGAGACTTCGCCGATGTATTCCCCGAAAAGTTACCTGGGCTGCCCCCGTCTAGAGATGTAGACTTCTGGATCCAACTGGTGCCAGGAGCAAAACCGGTGTCTCGGGCACCGTATAGGATGACACCGAAGGAGTTAGCAGAGTTCAGGAATTAGCTATAGGAGCTGGTGGATTCAGGGTTCGTCAAACCGAGTTCGTCGCCATGGGGAGCATCGGTATTATTTGTGAAGAAGAAGGATGGGTCACTGCGAATCTGCATAGATTATCGAGAGCTGAACTAGTTGACAGTGCGGAACACATATCCGTTACCCAGGATCGATGAGTTATTTGACCAACTGCAGGGAGCCTTTTGGTTCTCTAAGCTTGATCTGAGGTCCGGATACTATCAGTTGCGGATTCGAGAAGAGGACATCCCGAAAACGGCCTTCAGTTCCCGCTACGGGTTATATGAGTTCACAGTGATGCCCTTCGGGCTCATGAATGCTCCCTCGGCATTTATGAGCTTGATGAACCGAATATTCGAACCCTACTTGGACAGATTCGTCATAGTATTCATTGACGACATCTTAGTATACTCCAAGACGAAGGAGGAGCACGCACAACACTTGGCTAAAGTCCTGGGTAAGTTGCGGCAACACCAGATGTACGCAAAATTATCAAAGGGTCAATTCCGTCTACGGGAAGTGGCATTTCTGGGACAAGTCATCAGTGGGGCTGGCTTGTCAATAGACCCGGCCAATGAGCGAGCGGTGAGAGACTGGCCACAACCAATGTCGGTCTCAGATGTTCGTAGCTTCCTGGGGTTAGCAGGGTACTACCGCAAGTTTTTGCAGGGATTCTCAAAGATTGCACTTCCCCTCACGTCCTTGACAAATAAAGACACTGCTTTTACGTGGACAGATGAGTGTGAGGCAGCTTTCCATGAGTAAAAGAACCGACTCACCACATCCCCCATTCTTGCCCTCCCCTCTGGGATGGAAGGATTCCAGATCTACACCGATGCATCCTATCAGGGGATGGGTGCAGTTCTCATGCAACATGGCCATGTGATTGTATATGCTTCGAGGCAGCTAAAGAAGCACGAACAAAATTACCCAGTGCACGATTTAGAACTCGGAGCGGTGGTCTTCGCCTTGAAGATTTGGAGGCATTATCTGTATGGGATTCATTGTGAGATCTTCTCTGACCATAAGAATCTCAAATACATCGACACCCAGAAGGATTTGAACTTACGCCAGCCGAGGTGGCTAGAGTTCTTATGCAACTACGACTATACCATGCACTACCATCCAGTGAAGGCGAACACCGTAGCAGATGCTTTGAGCAGGAGGGCCGGCACTTCTGGACCGGAGCCCCAGTTGATGGCTATGGAGTTGGTGAGGATGTTGGAGGACATGCACATCACTTTGGTTTCTAAGGCGGATCCCGAAGCCCACAGGGAGTACCTGACATCCCTGAGCATCACATGTGACATATGGGACCGCATCAGGGCACATCAGAGGCATGATTCAGCCTTGGAGCCTGTATTCAGAGCCTTGGAGGAGGGCAAGTTAGAGGATTTTTTGTTGCGCGATGACATCGTTCATTTCTGGGGCCGTGTCTACATCCTCGCAGGAGGTAGGATCCGGGAGGACATTCTTAGGGAGGCACACTGCACTCGGTACTCAGTGCACCCCGGGATCTCTAAGATGACAGCAGACCTGCGGAGAGACATGTATTGGCCCGAAATCAAGAAGGAGATTGTGTCTTTCGTCTCACACTGCGAAATTTGCCAGTTAGTGAAGGTGGAGTGCAGGAGCCCAATAGGACTTTACAGCCATTGCCAGTGCCGGAATGGAAGTTCGAGGACATATCCATGGATTTCATACAAGGGTTGCCTCATTCCCACTCCGGGCACGATTCTATCTGGGTGATCGTGGACAGGTTGACCAAGGTAGCACGGTTCATACCGGTCAGGAAGGACGACTCAGTTGTGGTTCTGGTGAGGTTATTTGTGGAGCAGTTCGTTAGGTACCACGGCGTACCCAGGATGATTATCTCAGATCGTGACGGTCGGTTCACCTCAAGGGAGTGGAGAGCGGTGCAGGCTTACTTAGGATCTCAGCTCACATTCAGCACTGCTTTCCATCCACAGACCGACGGGCAGACAGAGCGGACCAACCAGAATTTGGAGGACCTGCTACGGTTGTGTATATTGGATACGGGAAAGCCCTGGGAGAGGTTGTTGCCTATGATCGAGTTTTCTTACAACAACAGCCACCAGACAAGCATCAGGATGGCACCGTAAGAGGCTTTGTATGGTAGGAAGTGCCGGACACCCCTCTCTTGGGTTCAGGATGCAGACTAGAGAGCACTCAGATCGGAGTTTGTGGAGGACACAGACGCAACAATTCGGATGATCAGGGATATGATGCTAGAGGCTCAGAGTAGGAAGGCCAAGTACTTCGATACAAGACATCGAAAGGTGGAGATCCAAGTGGGAGATATGGTGCATTTGAAGGTACGTCCGGTGCATGGTGTCTCGCGGGTGCGAGGACTCAAGAAACTCAGCCCTCGATTTAGGGGGTCTTACAGGATCCTGGAGCGGATCGGCCCCTTGGCTTACAGGTTGGAGCTGCCATATGAGTTGGCGAACTTGCACAATGTATTTCACGTCTCTTCACTACGTAGAGCTCTACTCAAGCCAGAGCAGCACATCACTTCACCTTCGGGCCCGATAGAGTCTGATAGATCAGTCCGTTTGGAGCCAGTCCGGATTGACGGCACGGCAGTCCGAGTTCTGCGGAAGAAGAAGGTCCCCTTGGTCAAGGAGCTATGGTCCAACCATGCTCAGGAGGAACACACATGGGAGTCGATGGATCTCATGCGGCAACAGTACCCGAGACTCTCCGCTTCAGGTACAATCTAAACCCTCTCAGATTTAATTATTTACATTGCGCAAAGAACCCGTAGACCCGAACTTGAATTTCGGGGACGAAATTATTTTTTTGTTTATTGGGATTTGTAACATCCCATTTCCTACTAGACCCCTTAACTTCAACTAGGATGAGTCAAGTGGTGAATGTTGTGAGTTTGTGCTAGGTTGCAACCTTAGGAAACATAGGGTTAGGTGAACTCACATGTGATCTACTAAAGGGATCAAGTCAACCTAGGTCAAACTAGCTCAACAATGAACTCACACTTGCAAATTAACTCTACCAATAGATGATAAACACTCAAAGGAATGCTATTGACTCAAAAGCCCCATCATGGAGTCAACAATTTGGCCAAATTGACCAAAGTCAACTTTTCCCCAATTTTGGTCAAAAGCACACCTATTGGTCTAATTAGCTTACCTAGGTCTTCACCATGACTCAACCAACCTTGGATAGTGTCAATGGACTCAAGACCATCACGTTGGACCAGTCAACTCATCAGTTGACCAAGTCATACACTAAAGTCAACTCTAGGTCAAAATTTGATAAAAATGGTATTTAAATGATTAGGCCAAGCCATATGGGCTAAAGCCCTCAAAGTCAGCCCACTCTGAAGCCCATATGCACAATGACCACCCTTGCCCTCTGAATCCAACATGCAAACACATGCATGGGGGCAAAAGTGGAAAATCCCCCTTCCTCCATTAAGAAACAAGAGGATTTTGGGGAGAGGAGGCCATGTGGCCCTCCTCTCCTCTGACCAAGACCAAATCTGACCTCCTCCATAACTCCTCAGCCGAATTTGGGCTGAAATAATGCCACTTGGTGGCTGGGATGAGCATCCAAGGAGGAGGTCGAAAACCACCAACTCAAACCATATGTACAGCCCATATCAGCCTCTTTAGACCCTTCCAACAGCTTTAGAACATCGAGAGGAGTGGAGCTAGTGTCCTGGAGTGAAGCAAACCATGGAGAATCAAGTTTTCTGGGAGGATCGTCGGAGCTCGCCGCCACCATGCCGCACCACCACAACATACGTCGCCAAGCATGAAATCAGGCACGTTTCTCCTCCCCTCCCTCTATGCTAGAATCTAGACCCACCTAGGAGTGATATCGGGCTCAATTGAGCCCTATCCCATGTGAGCTAGAGGGCATTTTTCTGAGCTATTGTTCTTGCTCGGAATTGCCGGAGAAGTCATCTATGGTGGCCATGTCGCCGTCAAACGCTAGCCACCACCTCAACGGAGGTGGTGGGGGCGGTGGTCGGTCGTGGGGTGGAGGAGGTTGCCGGGAAAAGCCAGTGGAAGTTCGCCCAGGCGGGATTGATCTGGACCATTGGCTGGCTAGGGAAGATGACCGAATGCCGTCGAGTTTGCTTCCAGATTCATGCTGATTTATCATATATATACATATGTTGTTAAATGAATTTGTCACACTTCCTGCAGCAGTTTGTTTAATTAATTTGAGGCCTTTAAAGGCCTTATTTTGAAAAATGCCCAGAGACAACTAATGTAGATCTAGATGTCTACTTTCATCTGAATTTGAAATCAAGCCATTTGGTTAATTGTAGGTCCCACATTACTCATTTTAATGAGGCTGGTCAAAACAAAAATCAGATCTTTGAATGTGTATAACGTTTTAATGACAAGTCTGATGGACTTGAGATTTTGGCCATGCATGCATGTGCCTTATACTTAGCTTAGGTTTAAATATCAGAATTTTTGGAGACAATTTTTCTATAATTTTGTTCAAAACTTAGAAAATTAAATAAATGAAATAATTAGAGTATTATAACTCCAAATGACCCCAAACTTGGGTGTCACCTTCATTTAGACAATAGTAAACTATGGTTAAAATTGAGACCAAATGGATCTCTGCATGAGAGGTAAATCCTCATTGCATGTCTCTACCTACTAGGGGCAATGGTGTGCCAATAGACAAAGGTATATTTTGCATATTCAGAAGAAATGGCTAGGTATTAGCCTCTGAAACTTTGGTGGCACCTTCCTTATATCAAAACACACCACCTCAAAGAATATTGGGATTTTTGGGATCAAAAACCCCACATTTTGGATTAATGTGAATTAGGTCACATATTAGTGTTCATGAAAGTTTCATGATGTATTTCTTGTAGAAAACTATAGAACTCTGGAGAAATTATAGTAATGACATGCAGGACCTCTGGAAATTTTTGTAGAAAATTTCAGAGGCTTTACATTTAGTAAATAAGAAAAATACCCTTAGGTCACAAATCTGAATACTAGGGTTTCACAGAGCAAAAGGCTTGAAAAAAATTGTGAAATCATGGAAAATAGTTAGGAATACAATTATAAATCTCTGGTATTTTTGATAGAATTTTTACAAACATTTTTCATGTTGAAATACCTTTTATTCAATTTGTCACACTTTGTATATTATGAAAAATTTATGGTGAATTATTCCTAGAAAATTATGATCTTCTGGAATTGGTGTTTTCATGTCATTATTGTACCACAGTAATTTTCTCAGAATTTTTGGAAGTCAAGATCTAGTACTTGATGTACAAAGTCATTTTGTTATCCATTTAATGATAAATAGAAATTATGGGTTTAAATTTGCTGGAAAATATGATCTTCTGGAATTAATGTTTTAAGTCATTTTAGTACCATTGTAATTTCTCAGAATTTTAGGAAGACAAGATCTAGTACTTGATGTTCAAAGTCATTTTGTTACCCATTTAATGATAAATAGAAATTATGGGTTTAAATTTGCTGGAAAAATATGATCTTCGGGAATTAATGTTTTTAAGTCATTATAGTGCCACTATAATTTTCTCAGAATTTTAGGAAGACAAGATCTAGTACTTGATGTACCAAGTCATTTTGTTACCCATTTAATGATAAATAGAAATTATGGGTTTAAATTTGCTGGAAAAATATGATCATCTGGAATTAATGTTTTTAAGTCATTATAGTGCCACTGTAATTTTCTCAGAATTTTAGAAAGTTAAGATCTAGTACTTGATGTACAAAGTCATTTTGTTACCCATTCGATGATAAATAGAAATTATGGGTATAAATCTGCTGGAAAATTATGAAACATTGGGAATCTTATTATTATGTCAAATATCACCTCTGGAAGAATATTTAGCAAGTTTGAATTCACTAGCATGATACCCCCTTTGCATTTTAGATGATAACAATTGATTAATGAATTTTTATGGAAGTCAAAATTATATGAAACATGCTTAGATTCTGATCATCTCTTATTATATCCATCATGAACTTATGATAAAAACTAGAAGTCATTTGGAAGTGATTTGACCAAGGTTCCATCATGGGAATCTAAGTTAGTTATATGTCGTGGTCTGCGGATAGTGAAAACTCAATATGATGATTAGGTCAACAATATCACACAGGAAATCAGTGAGATTTGGATTATAACAAGATATGAGTATAGACCACTTAGAGGATGAAGAATTACTAGAGTTGGGCACCATTCAAAAGAACGGTTGCATAGGAGTGAGATGAAATATAAGACGTGAAAACACCTATGTTATAAAGAGTAATGAGAGGGTGGAAATTTAGGTCAGGGTAGTCACCAATAATATTAATTGTCCTGGAAAGGGGTTGGGCATCACCCCATCACATAACCTAGTACCTTGTGAACCCTTCACCGAGTAGCCCTCGGGAAGTCCAGGATTCACCCTAACCTTCTAAGTATAACAATAACTAGTCAAGAGTAGTCTTATTAGGTGATTAAGTGACATGGTAGACCTATTCAGGACAGGTTGGTCCTGAATAGTTGGAGATGGGAGATTGTATATCAGGACGGGATAGTCTTGCGAGCTGAAGGCTCGGGTGGTAGTTCTATTCAGGACAGGTTGGTCCTGCGAGCTGGAGGCTCAGGTGGTGATAAATTGCATGTGCATAGAAACTATTTAGTAGTGGTTCTTCGGTACGGGCCGGTCGTCACACCGACGACAGTACGTTGACTTAGGCGGGTGTGAGGTTGAGGGGATAGTAGGTTGTTTATACTGCGGTCTGGAGGACGATCCCCAAAAGGATGCACACCCAGACTTTAAGACTAGTTGGTGCCAACAAAGAGTACGCAAGACTCTAGGGTGCACCTAGGACATGTACAGAGGCGTACGAGAGGTCTAGGCCTGGTAGTGTGTATACCCGCCTAGTGGTGGAGATGCCCACTCCGTCGCTACCGTAGCCACAATGGTAGTACCAGAGAGTTTAGCTAACTCCGAAAAGTGGGAACTAAAGGTCTGTGATCATAGAGTCGTGTGCGTTTGTTACACTTGTATGAATCATAATTAGTCATGCATATCATATCATACATAAACCATAGATGTAATTATATAACCTTATCATATAAATTAGTATGGGCTCTTTTATATGATAAGGTATAAATATGGAAATCTTAACTTATAAGTTTGTATGGGCAGTCATATAAGTTAAGGTACTCTTGTGATGTCAGCTAGTGTTTACTTGTTCGTTACTTGCGCCGCGCTGTTCTTGTTTACTGCTCTAATTTACCGCTTATTTACTGCTCTTATTGTTTCATATTACGCATCGTTACTGCTTTTACATGCTTCTATTTTATTGTTAGACAAATTTACTGTGCCAAAATAGATGCCCTTTGTCACCTGCTTGTCACCTTCTGTTTTGATGTCCTCCATTTTCCTTCCTCCCGCGCGGTGCCTAGGAGTCGCGGGGGTGAGGCGAGGACGACAGCGGCTTAGTCTTTATGACTAACGGTCAGTGGACCTAATTATTTTAGGAGTCGGAGCAGCAGCACGACCAGTCGGACGAGGTGGCGGAAACTGAGGAGAAGGTGTCGCGCATCTCTTCTACCACGAGACAGGTGCTCGATGAGAGTAGTTTGTGTTGGGGAAATGATTTATCTTAACCCCTAGAAATGAGTAGGAAATGAGTTCTCAGAGTAAAATAATTAGTTTAAGTAAATATGCGTCGAATAGTAATCGACGCAACGTCGAAGTGTAGTCGACGTATCTCTCATACTGAGTCGAAGTAATTCTAAACAGAATTCGATGTAACCAAAGTCGACGTAACTCTGATTTCTAGTCGACGCACCCAGTAAAGTCGACGCACCTATGTCGACGCTTTTTCCATATTTTCTTCTCTACGTCTAGCCAGGCTGAAATCGACGCTTACGTCGAATAGTAATCGACGCACGTCGATTGCAGTGACAGTTTTAATAACACGCCAGATCTCTTTCCTTCTTTCTGTAGATCTAAAATTTATGGAATTATATTATTCTTTTCTAGCCGTTCTGAATCAATCTTTCTTCTAAATGATTCTTGGCTAATTTGATTAAGATTATTATGGACATTATTTGAAAATAGAATGATCTTTTTCCTTCTACAGATATAATGATTATGGAAACTTTTCACTCTTACTATTTTTCTGACTGCTAATTGATTATTCTCCTATAACAACATTTTGAATAAACAAAGCTATAAAAATTCAAGGAGGTCGGCAAAGAAAAACAACAAGTGATCCACTCCATCCATTTGAAAAAGAGGAAAAGCTCCCAAGTGAAAAGTGAGAAAGCTGAGAAAAGTGAAAGAGTGCTGCAGCAAAGAAAAAGACTTCTTCTTCTCCTCCTTCTAAAGCCATACTGCTGCCATTTCTGAAAGCTCTCACTGAAAGAGAAAAAGGCCTACAATCTCCATCTCACTATAGAAGAGAGATTTCAAATTCACTATACTTGTGCTTCTAATCTTCTTGCTAGGAAGAAGATTCTTTCTTGCTTTAATTGTTTTTCTTCTACTTCTTCTTCTTATTCCGATTTCATTTTCAAATTGTGTAAAAGAGTTTTTAGAATCTCTCTTCAAAAAATTCAGTTGTAGTGGTTCTAAGAGTCTACTTATCAAAAGACTCAGGCTGGTTCTAAGAGTCTCCTTATCAAAAGACTCAGTGCAAGATAGTGAATTTCTACCAAGGGGGTAGAAGAGTGGACTACCCAAAGTTTTGGGAACCACTATATTTCTTTGTGTTGTGCTGTGATTTTCTTTTTATTTCTTTTGCTTAATTCTTGTTGGTGGGTGGAAAGCGTAAATCTATGAATATTACACACATATATATATATATATTTATTAACTTTGCACAAAATATTTTTAAATCTCTATTCACCCCCCCCCCCCCCTCTAGAGAATTCTAGTGAGGCTAACTGTGCACTTTCAATTGGTATCAGAGCCAGGTTGATCAAAAAGGGATAACTCCTTGATCAAAAAAGATCCTACCTCATATATATATATATATATTTCTATAAAACTTTTATGGCACAAATCAAAGATTATGCTTCCACCAGACCACCAATTTGCAACCTTGAAAAGTTTGCACTTTGGAAAACAAGAATTAGGATCTATATGAATTCTATTGGTGAAGATTTGTTTAATGTTATTTTGACAGGTCCTCCCAAGCCCTATAGAAAGGACTCAAGTGGTAAAGTGACTCAAACACTTGTCCCAAGGGCTGAGTGGACAGTTGAAGAGAAGAAGGCAGGAACAAGTGATGCAAAAGCTGTGAACATTCTTGTCTCAACCCTCTCAGATGAAATCATTCAAAAGGTTGTTGACTGTGAATCAGCCAAAGAAATCTGGGAGGCTCTTACAAAGATAGTAGAAGGAAGTGCTGATGAAAGGAAAGATAGAAAGACTCTATTGATCTCCCAATATGAGAACTTTCAAAAGAAGCATGAAGAAAGTATATCTGAGATGTATGACAGATTCAGTCTGATCATCAATCAATTAAGGAGTTTGGATAGAGAGATCTGTAACACCCTGCCAGTACGAATAATATAACAGTAGGTCCGGCCGGGACCCCACGCCATACAAGCCACACTAGCTAGGAGTTAAAAGGTGATAACCAGAAAAGTAACAACTAAACGAGAGTACAAAACGTAAGCGGAAGCATTAATTAAAACATTCAAAAAGAACTGTCCACTATCATAGGAATGTAACCAGAATAAGAGTTACGGCCTTAAGGCCTTACATTCATCCAATGCACAAAACTCCATAAGCATACATCGGCACGCAGGCCGGCCATACATGAAAAAGCTAAAAAGGGAGGCTGGCCTTCAAGGGCCAACTCAGCAAAAGGGGTCACCGCCCGCTATTTCTCGCTAGGCTCACCTGCACCTGCATAAGACATTCCACCAAGCGGTGGCAAACGAGGCAACGGTCAGCACAGCTGACCAAATTATAACGACCCCACCCCTTTCCCGGGGTGGCGGAGATTCTACCCTGCAAGTAAGCCATACTAGCACAAGTACTAATCTAAAGAAAGTGCAACTACACAAGGTGAGGTTTCAAGCACAATCAATCTTCTAGGTTGAGCATCAAAAGAAAGGAACCTAGGTATGCACATGATGTTGGTTGGGTTCACCCGAAGGTTTCCCACAACCGCCTAAGCAATCGCATGAGGCTAAACATAACATCAAATTCACAACACTCCACCCTAAGGGTCACAACCTTAGGTGGGAAACAAGAGCTTTTGGTCGGTCTAGGTATGACACCTTCCACGACCTCTCCCATGATCACACGGCTTTCATGAGGAAGGGACCTCTCGCCGATCTGCATGGAAACGGGTTCGGTTCAGCTTTGCCCGTGCTCTAATCGTCGCGATCTATCGCACGACGCGGGTACGGCTTCACCT
This sequence comes from Dactylorhiza incarnata, assembly GCA_033032865.1. Taxonomy (NCBI): domain Eukaryota; kingdom Viridiplantae; phylum Streptophyta; class Magnoliopsida; order Asparagales; family Orchidaceae; genus Dactylorhiza; species Dactylorhiza incarnata. The sequence goes on from JAWHQI010000015.1 coordinate 15,512,540, forward strand.
CGGCCCGTAAGGGTTTAGCACTTTCAAGTGCTACACTAAATATACGCTACGCACCTAACCCATTCACAAGGATCTAGGCTTCGCGAATTCTCAACAAGGGAGGTACATACGCTCCGCATCAATTTCGTGGTGAAGGTTTGCCTTCATCTAAACCTCAAAGCATGGGGCTTTCGTTAGGATCTTCACAAGACGCCTACTCTTAACTCCCGCAATACTATAGGTGAGTTCACGGAGTCATTCTCCGGCACGCATTCTAGGCCTAACCTAAATGCAACATCGCAAATCAAGCATCACCGATTCGGGCTCACGGCCACGAATAGGCTTCACACACAATGCCTAAATCCGCACAACTACCGGATTTTCTACATGCAATATGCTGGGGACGGACACAATCTACCCGGAGTCCCGAAGGACTTGAGGAAATCCTACACTTCACCCATTTGGTGAAAGGGACTCCTCACGCAAGCATAGAGAAATGAAGGAGAGGACAAAAGACAAGTCCAAACAATGGGAGAAGAAATCGTTACCCTAGACGTGTTCTTCTTCGCCATGGATCCGAGATTCTACGCGGAGGGAAAGAACCGCACCGGGCTGCACTCTCCGGATCTGGAAACGGCTCGCGAAATGGAGCTCCGGAGCTCCGTCAATGGCGAAATCTCCTCTTCTTCTTCCTTGCCCCCTTCTCCTTCCTCTAGCCTAGGAGAGAGAAAACTATGAAATAATGAGGGTTTAATCCCTCTCCAAAGCCCTAAGACCCCCCAGCAATAAATCCCAGCCGTTGGATCGAATTCCAATAAATTTGATCGGTCGGATCCTCTTCTCCGCTCAAAATCGCGGAACAGAATAAACAGGGCGCACGATCACAGGCGCACGGTCAGTGGTCGTGCGCGACGAGGGCAATGGTCGTGCGCACTATCCGGGATAGAACTCTGAATTCTAGCGAATAAGCGCACGATCGCTGGCGCACGATCACTGGTCGTACGCGAAGAGAGAAATGGTCGTGCGCACTGTCCGAGACAGAACTCGATTCTCTTCGGAATTAACGCACGATCGCTGGCGCACGATCACTGATCGTGCGCGATGAGGCCACTGATCGTGCGCTAAGAGCAGATAGGGAAAATTCTAGCCTGCTTCACGTGCCGCACGACCACTCCGCCTACTTCGCGGAACTACCAGTTTTTGGGGTGTTACAACTCCACCCTCCTTAAAAGAATTTCGTCCCGAAATCCAGGAAACAGTAATAGCATAAATTACAGTTATACTTTACCTGAGGGAAAAAGCTCGGGATACTCCGCAAGCATCGTTTGCTCTCTCTCCCAAGAGAGCTCCTCTCGGCCGCAGTTATCCCACCGGACTTTTACCATCCGAATGGACTTGTTCCGCAGCTGCTTTACTTCGGTATCTTCGATGCGTAAAGGCTTGACTTTCGTCGACAACCCACTATCAACCGGAACTTTGCCGACCGCAACGATATGAGTAGGCTCTTGCACTGCCTTCCTCAATACTGAAATGTGGAACACGTCGTGCAGACCGCTCAGCTCTGCAGATAGTGCAAGCCGATAAGCCGCATCACCAACACGCTCCACGATCTCGAACGGTCCCAAGTACCTCGGACTGAGCTTTTTCAAGCGTCGAATCCTTGATACCCCTTTGAACGGTTTGATCTTCAAGTAAACCCGGTCACCGACGGCAAACTCTAAGTTCCTATGCTTGGCGTTGAAATACTTTGCTTGCCTATCCTGGGCAACCAATAGCCTTTCGCGTATAGACCAGATCGTCGAAGTTGCTTCTTCAACATCCTTTCGCTTCAATAGCTTAGTATCGCCCGTTTCCGCCCAAGACAACGGCGTACGGCACTTCTTACCATAGAGGGCCTCGAAAGGAGCCATCTTTATGCTGGCTTGGTAGCTATTATTGTAGGCGAACTCGATCATAAAGAGGTGATCCTCCCACCTCTTTCCAAAGTCTAGAGCGCACATTCGGAGCATATCCTCCATAGTCCTGTTGGTTCTCTCGGTCTGTCCATCCGTTTGCGGGTGGAAGGCCGTGCTGAACTTCAATTTTGTGCCCAACAGTTCATGGATAAGCCTCCAATCTTTCGATGTGAAACGCCCGTCACGATCGCTGACGATGCTACGAGGGACACCGTGCAGTCTCACGATACTATCCACATAGAGCTTTGCTAGCTTCTCTACGGAATCATCCTTCCGGTTCGGAATGAAGTGTGATACCTTTGTCAAACGGTCCACGATCACCCATATGGCGTCGTTTCCATGTTGCGATCTCGGCAATCCGTGCACGAAATCCATCGAAATATCATCAAACTTCCACTCCGGAATCGGCAAGGACTTCAGAAACCCACCGGGACGTTGACATTCCGCTTTCACCAATGCGCAAGTATGACACTTGGCCACGTAAAGGGCAATGTCTTTCTTCATGCCCGGCCACCAGAACAATTTCTTCATATCTATAAACATTTTAGTGCTCCCCGGGTGGATCGAGTACTTGGTATGATGAGCCTCGTACATCAACTCCGCCCGTAGAGTACCAACGTTTGGGATGCATAACCTTTCCTGCTTCCACATAAGGTCGTCTTCGAAGGAGAAATCAGCGTTTAACCCTTCAACGGTTTCCGCTTTGTATCGTTTCAAGCTCTCGTCCAACTCCAATGCTTGTCGAACTCGGTCGGCAAGGTCGTAGCGAACTTCCGTCCAGTTCAAGCATGCTGAGGTAGACGTTCTCCTATCAATGCATAAGATCTCCATTTCTTCTAGCTCACGGATTAGACGCTCATCGTGCATCAAAATCCAATTTGCTTGTGCGGGAGCCCGACGACTCAACGCGTCTGCAACTACGTTTCCTTTACCGGGAGTATATTTGATATCGAAGGTGTAGTCCCCAAGGAACTCCATCCACCTCCTTTGGCGCATGTTCAACTCCCTTTGATCTAGTAAGTACTTGAGGCTCTTATGGTCGGTAAAGATATCGATCTTCACGCCATATAGATAGTGTCTCCAAAGTTTGAGGGCAAAAACCACGGCCGCTAGCTCCAAATCATGGACCGGGTAATTCCTCTCGTGAACCTTCAGTTGCCGGGAGCCGTAGGCAATTACCTTCCCGAACTGCACTAGGACACAACCCAATCCACTTCCTGAGGCGTCGCTATATATTTCGTAGCCTTCCGTACCTTGTGGCGAGCATAGAATGGGCGTCGTGGTCAGACGGCTCTTTAGCTCTTCAAAAGCTCGTGCGCACTCGGGCGACCAAACGAACTTATGATCCTTCCTAGTCAGTTTTGTGAGAGGAAGTGCGATCCTCGAGAAGTTTTCCACAAAGCGCCTATAATAGCCGGCAAGTCCTAAGAAACTTCGGACTTCCGCTACGTTTTTCAACAAAGGCCACGCTTGGATCGCTTCTATCTTCGACGGATCAACTGCAATTCCTTCGCCACTAACAACATGACCAAGGAATGCCACTGACGGTAGCCAAAACTCGCACTTGGAGAACTTGGCATATAGCTGACTCCTCCTCAAGGTGCTCAGGACTGCGTGCAGATGCCCTACATGCTCCTCTTCCGACTGAGAGTATACCAAAATGTCGTCGATGAAGACGATCACAAATTGATCTAAATACTCTCGGAATGTCCTATTCATCAAGTCCATGAATACCGACGGTGCGTTGGATAGACCGAACGGCATTACCGTGAACTCATAGTGCCCAAAGCGGGTACTGAACGCTGTCTTTGGAAAGTCACATTCCCTTATTCGCAGTTGATAGTAGCCGGACCTTAGGTCTAGCTTGGAGTAAACCGTCGACCCCATCAGTTGGTCGAACAGATCATCGATTCTAGGAATCGGATATCGGTTTTTCTCGGTCAACTTGTTTAGCTCTCTATAATCAATACATAGACGCAAGCTCCCATCCTTCTTTTTCACAAAGAGGACCGGTGCACTCCAAGGCGAAGAACTTGGACGTACGTAGCCTTGCTCTAGCAGCTCTTGCAATTGGACCTTCAACTCTGCCAATTCCTTTGGCGCTATTCGGTATGGTGAGCGGGCCACTGGTTTGGCACCTGGCACCAACTCGATACAGAAATCAATCTCCCGATGAGGCGGAGCCCCAGGGAGTTCGTTAGGAAACACGTCGGCGTATTCCGCTACAACTGGGACATCACACAACCTGGGCTTTGGCTCCGAAGCCTCCAACAAGGTGAAGAACAACTCAGCGCCTTTTCTCACCGCCTTAACCACTTGGAGAGCAGACATCAGCGTCTTGCTCGCTCCTCGCATACCGGCGAATGTGGTTTCATCGTCGGTGTTCGTTCCCAGAGTGATCTCCTTTGTCTTGCAATCTATGCATGCTCGCTGCTCCGAGAGCCAGTCCATGCCGAAGATCACATCGAATTCAGCTAACGGTAGTAACGACGCTTCCAAGTCGAAATCTTGACTTCCGATCCGCACCTTCACACGGCTCTTCCTATCCGCACTCATTCGAGATCCATTGGGTAGCACTACTTCCAATCTATCCTCTACAAAGGTAGACGGCACTCCGATTCGCACCACGAAGTCCTCGGACAGAAAAGAGTGCGATGCACCCGTATCGAATAGAGCTCTCGCCGGATAGTTGAAAATTAGGACGAAACCTAATTGTACACAAATAACACATATAGTCGTACAACAGTAAGAATCATATACATAGCTGTAAAAGCTAACTTCTAATTCGTACCTGTGACTACATCGGTTTGTCGTATAGCTTCTTGTTGGCCAAGCGAATAGACTCTCGGCTGAGTTGGAATGTGTTGGGAGGCCGAAGACTCTGCCGCTTTGCCCTTTTCCGCAGCCCGAGCATACTCCACCGCTCGATTTGCCGCCTTTGGGGGACCACTTTGACACACCGCAGCTTTGTGTCCCACCTTCCCGCAGGTGAAACACGTAATAGGAGTCCGCGCGGTCGTGGCTCCCGAAATATTCGAAGAAGCTGGTTCCGCCTGCTTGAACTTCCGCTTGTTCCTTCTGAAGTCCGGCTTGGACTGAGAGGCCGGCGCATGAAACTCGGGTTTCTTTACAACACTCTTTGCTTGTACCCTCTTCATGTCCAACTCCAAAGATCTGGCGGTTTGCACCATCACTTGGAAGCCAAACGTCATAGGGCCTGCAAGGAGCAGCCTCAACTCGTCCCGAAGCCCTTCATAGAATTTATTCGTCTTCGTCTCCTCATCCTCCACCAATGCCCCCGCATAGCGACTCAGTCTGGTAAACTCATGTAAGTAATCGTCAACGGAGCGATCACTTTGAGTTAACCTCAGGAACTGGTTTTGTAACGCAATGCGTTGGGCAGAGGGGATAAACCGCTGGAGGAACGACTTTGAAAATTCAGCCATTGTTATTTCAGTAATGTCTCTATCGCCGAACTTGTGCAGTTCCTGCTCTTCCCACCACAGCACAGCCTCTCCGTCAAGAAGGAAAGTGGCTAAGGTGACCATCATGGCTTCGTCCGTCGCCGTCGCCCTCAGAGTTCTTCTAACTCTTGACAACCAGTCTTCTGCCACCGTTGGGGACTCAGATCCCGAGAAGGTAGGAGGATTAAAGCTCAAGAAGTGCTTTAATTGTTGGTCACGTGCTCGCCCCGCAACTACTTGCGCAACTTGACGCTCCACCCTCGGTGCTAACGCCGGTTCCACTGCAGCTACTAGCACAGGGGCATCAACCCTCGGTGCTACCGCAGGTTCCACTGCAGGTTCAATTACCGGGGCCGCATCGATAGTAGGCGTAGCAGGCTGTGCAAGCCTTTGCGGTTGAGCATTGATCATCGCGAAGACTGCTTCTGCGACCATTCTGATCATCTCAGCCGAAGGAGTGGTCGCTGGCACCTCAGCCGACCCACTACTTTCAGCAGTGTTACGGGGTTGAGACCGCCCCGCAGCACTTCTAGTCACTTATAATCATGCAAGGCACAATTTAGTGACCCTAAACATATCAAACATCAATCATGGAACGCTCAGGTTCCTCTAACAAGTATGTTTTTTTTTCCATTCCTAAGTGGACATTCTTATTAGTTTTTGACGTTTTAGGTGAATGCACACCCCGTGCGCACCACCCCTTAAAAGGAATTCGTCCCGAATTCGCTAAACTACGGATCGACGCCTTAAGTCCGATACCAAATTGTAACACCCTGCCAGTACGAATAGTATAACAGTAGGTCCGGCCGGGACCCCACGCCATACAAGCCACACTAGCTAGGAGTTAAAAGGTGATAACCAGAAAAGTAACAACTAAACGAGAGTACAAAAGGTAAGCGGAAGCATTAATTAAAACATTCAAAAAGAACTGTCCACTATCATAGGAATGTAACCAGAATAAGAGTTACGGCCTTAAGGCCTTACATTCATCCAATGCACAAAACTCCATAAGCATACATCGGCACGCAGGCCGGCCATACATGAAAAAGCTAAAAAGGGAGGCTGGCCTTCAAGGGCCAACTCAGCAAAAGGGGTCACCGCCCGCTATTTCTCGCTAGGCTCACCTGCACCTGCATAAGACATTCCACCAAGCGGTGGAAAACGAGGCAACGGTCAGCACAGCTGACCAAATTATAACGACCCCACCCCTTTCCCGGGGTGGCGGAGATTCTACCCTGCAAGTAAGCCATACTAGCACAAGTACTAATCTAAAGAAAGTGCAACTACACAAGGTGAGGTTTCAAGCACAATCAATCTTCTAGGTTGAGCATCAAAAGAAAGGAACCTAGGTATGCACATGATGTTGGTTGGGTTCACCCGAAGGTTTCCCACAACCGCCTAAGCAATCGCATGAGGCTAAACATAACATCAAATTCACAACACTCCACCCTAAGGGTCACAACCTTAGGTGGGAAACAAGAGCTTTTGGTCGGTCTAGGTATGACACCTTCCACGACCTCTCCCATGATCACACGGCTTTCATGAGGAAGGGACCTCTCGCCGATCTGCATGGAAACGGGTTCGGTTCAGCTTTGCCCGTGCTCTAATCATCGCGATCTATCGCACGACGCGGGTACGGCTTCACCTCGGCCCGTAAGGGTTTAGCACTTTCAAGTGCTACACTAAATATACGCTACGCACCTAACCCATTCACAAGGATCTAGGCTTCGCGAATTCTCAACAAGGGAGGTACATACGCTCCGCATCAATTTCGTGGTGAAGGTTTGCCTTCATCTAAACCTCAAAGCATGGGGCTTTCGTTAGGATCTTCACAAGACGCCTACTCTTAACTCCCGCAATACTATAGGTGAGTTCACGGAGTCATTCTCCGGCACGCATTCTAGGCCTAACCTAAATGCAACGTCGCAAATCAAGCATCACCGATTCGGGCTCACGGCCACGAATAGGCTTCACACACAATGCCTAAATCCGCACAACTACCGGATTTTCTACATGCAATATGCCGGGGACGGACACAATCTACCCGGAGTCCCGAAGGACTTGAGGAAATCCTACACTTCACCCATTTGGTGAAAGGGACTCCTCACGCAAGCATAGAGAAATGAAGGAGAGGACAAAAGACAAGTCCAAACAATGGGAGAAGAAATCGTTACCCTAGACGTGTTCTTCTTCACCATGGATCCGAGATTCTACGCGGAGGGAAAGAACCGCACCGGGCTGCACTCTCCGGATCTGGAAACGGCTCGCGAAACGGAGCTCCGGAGCTCCGTCAATGGCGAAATCTCCTCTTCTTCTTCCTTGCCCCCTTCTCCTTCCTCTAGCCTAGGAGAGAGAAACACTATGAAATAATGAGGGTTTAATCCCTCTCCAAAGCCCTAAGACCCCCCAGCAATAAATCCCAGCCGTTGGATCGAATTCCAATAAATTTGATCGGTCGGATCCTCTTCTCCGCTCAAAATCGCGGAACAGAATAAACAGGGTGCACGATCACAGGCGCACGGTCAGTGGTCGTGCGCGACGAGGGCAATGGTCGTGCGCACTATCCGGGACAGAACTCTAAATTCTTGCGAATAAGCGCACGATCGCTGGCGCACGATCACTGGTCGTGCGCGAAGAGGGAAATGGTCGTGCGCACTGTCCGAGACAGAACTCGATTCTCTTCGGAATTAACGCACGATCGCTGGCGCACGATCACTGATCGTGCGCGATGAGGCCACTGATCGTGCGCTAAGAGCAGACAGGGAAAATTCTAGCCTGCTTCACGTGCCGCACTACCACTCCGCCTACTTCGCGGAACTACCAGTTTTTGGGGTGTTACAAGATCTCTCTCACAGAGATCAATGACAAATTATTAATGAGTCTCCTAAGTTCATGGGACTCAAGAATATGGGCAATAAGAGATACTAGACGACAAAAGGAAATCTCAACAGATGCCCTCTTAGGAAAACTCAAATCCTATGAGCAACTACTGAAAACAAGAGAAGAGAAGGAACGAAGGGAAAACACTCCAACCTCCTCAAAAGATAGAAACATTGCATTAAAAGCAACATAAGAGGAAACCCTTGTTACTGAAGAAGAATTATTCAGCCTCCTGGCCAGAAGATTCAAGAAATGGGTCAGGAAAGATGGGTCTAGAAGGAGAGAGTCAAAATCAAGGTATGATAAGACTCCTACTAAAGAAATTATTTGTTACTCCTGCAGGAAAACTGGACATATTGCTCCAGAATGTCTAGAAAATGCTGAGAAAAAGAAAGATCTGAAAAAGAAAGATCTCAAGAGGAAGGATAAGAAGAAAGAAAGAGGCTTCATTGCAGAAACTTGGAGTGAAACAGACTCAGAAGACAGCACCTCATCTAAAAGTGACAATGAAGAGTCTAAGCAAGAAGACCTATGCTTAATGGCCCTTGGAAGCTCAAAAAAAGAATGTGTTGCTGAATCATGGAGTGAAACAGGTTCAGAAGGAAGCATCTCTTCTGAAGATGAAAAAGAAGATAGCCTTATTCTCATAAAGGAATCTGAGGATAAGGATGAGGTAAGCATTTTTGATGAAATAGATTTTCTATGTGATGATTTCAAAAGTGATTTTAAAGGACTCTGTTTAGATCAACTAAAAGCTAAATAAGAAATTAAGGATCTAAAAGAACAAATCAATGTGAGAAAAATAGAGGATACATGTTCAAAAAATTATGAACTAAGGTGTGAAATCTATAAAACAGAAAAGGAAATATAAAGTGCTAAAATAGAAAATCAACTCCTTAAGAATATGGTTTCTCAGGCAAAAGATTTTGAAAAATCTATAAAAGTCAGAAGCCAAACACTTAAATAAATCACTGAAAAACAAACAATAAGACATAAGAATCTGGGGCTAGGGGCTGATCCTTCAACCAGTTCAATACCATCTACCAAACCTGCTTGGATGAGCCCTGTTAAATTTACTAAACCCATAAAATCAACAAACTTAGAAGAAGACTCACAGAATAAAGAAGAAGACTTCACCTTCAAAGAGATAGACCATTTTGATGAAACATCATACTATTCAGATGAAGACTCTCAAACTCCTCCTAAGAAGGCTACTAGGCCAAAAGAAACAATTCATAAAAAATAAATCTCCAACCAGAAAAAGGGAAGAATAAAATCTGTGAAGACATAATTGCGTCGACTTCATATCGACGTATGAATGATAGTACGTCGAATTCTACTTGACGCAATCTCTTTGATGCTTCGACCTCAAATCGACGCATGAATAAAATTACGTCGACTTACAATTGACGCAACTACTTCCATGCATCGATTCCAGATCAACGCAATCTAGAGAAAGCGCCGAATACATATCAACGCAACTCTCAACATATGTCGAATAGATATCGACGCATAAAACCTCAGAACAACTTAAATACAGGACATATCTATCCTTCAAAAATTTTCTATCTTAAACCCCATTGAGGACCCATTCATCCTGATCAAAATCTCTATCCTAATCAAAACCATTATCCTAATCAAAATCTCTATCCTAATCAAAAGCTTTATCCTAATCAAAATTTCTATCCTAATCAAAATTTCTATCCTAATCAAAACTGTTATCCTAATCAACATCTCTATCCCTCTCTAAACCCAAATTCTCATAATTTAAAGACAATCAGGTGTTATATCTGTAATAAAACTGGCCACATTGCCAAACAATGTTGGCACAATCAATCCAATTGTCTATAAAATTAGTCCAAGGCTGACTTAGAAAACCTTAGGAAGAAATAATCTCTCAAGAAAAACTTAAAATTTTTAAGACAAAATAAAAGTCACGTCGATTTCTAAATCGACGCATCGTTGATAGGAAACCCTAACATCTCAATTCAGACTATACCGACGCATACATTGACTTCCAAAAGAGGGGCAATACTAAAATATTTTTGGTCACATCTACTGTAGTACCGAATAAACCTCGAGTTGTGTCTCGTCTCGACGTTTCACCTGACTTAAATAAACTCTTCAATTAGAAATCTACACACTCTCTGCATCCTTCTCACTTCTCAGTCCAGCCATCACTTCCTCTCTCTCTCACGGACCAAAATGGCTCCCAAGATCAACTCTGGTTTCGATATTGATCTTGACTCTTTCAAAGCCGCCGCCGAAAACTACAAGAGCATCATAGCTCTTTTCACTGAAGCCGGTCTAAACAAACTCATTTCAACAAGATGCAAACTCCTGGAAATAGAACTCACTGAATTGATGAATCATCTTCAGATATTTGAACAAGGAGAGATTACAGGAATAATCCATGAAACACCTGTCTCAATCTCTGCAGAACATCTTAGGGATACCTTTGATCTTCCATCAGGTAATGAACCTGTGGAACTCACTCCTGAGGAAATCAAAAACTTATTAATCACCATGAAATTCTCCAGAGATGGACCAATCAACCTGAAGAAAATAGACTTCTCTGATGAATATAGGCTCTTGGCAGACATAGTAGGAAAAATACTACTATGCAAAATCTTTGCCCATGATGCAGTGCCTAAGCAGCAACTAAACATTATGGGGGCCCTTATGCTGAAAAAGAAGATAGACTGGGGCAGCTGCTTACTGAAGATGATAGGCCACAAATATTCTCACAAAGAGAATGCCTACATGAGGATCATGAGTCAGGTACTCCTTCACTCCTTCCCTGACCTATGTAGGTCAAAAGGAATTCCCATTCCTCTTGGAAAAAGGATGTCCATAGCCCTCTTCTCAAAATGGACCAGGCAAATCCCCAAGCCTGGTTCAATTCCTGAAAGGACCCCCTCCCCTCCTAATTCTTCTGTGAATCCATCTTCCCCTCCTCCTCAACATACAGACATCTTTTCCCTACCTACATCATCTCACATACCTCATATATCAACAATCACTTCTCCCCTTTATCCCCTCCACCATTATCTCCTTCACCAACACACCCTGAACCATCTCCATCCAATGAAACTCTAATCACTCAGTGTATCCAGTCAGCAGCCCAAAGATTTCAAGAAATCCTGGATGGACACTGTCTTCAAATTCACTCCTCTATCAGGCACATGCAAACCCAGTTGGATGGGGTAAATGCCTCTGTGCAAGTACTCAAAACCTCAGTGTCTTCATCTAAGGTTACTAAATCATTCTTAACCTCCTTGGCTAAGAAGTTCAAGAAGGGGGAGAAGTTAGATGAAGAACGGCTCTCCAGCCACAAATCTCACTCACACAAATCCTCTCCAACATCAAAATCCGATTGTCTTGCTCTGCCTAAGACCATTGGGAATGAAATAGTACCTGAGCTACATACTACAGAACAGTAAACAGATGTACTTTCTATAGCAAGAGGAGCTAAACAACAAGTAGCTCTCTTTCAAGGGGAGGCAAGTAGAGTAGAGAAAGAAGTTGAAAAGGAAGCTAAGGGTGAAGGTTTGGATGAAAGTGAAAAAGAAAAAGAAGCTGAAGAAGCAGAAAAAGAAAGTTTAAAGGAAGTTCTATCTCAGGGGTAGTAGACTGCTTTGACTCCGGGGGAGCTGAATGAACATCTTGCTACTGAGAAGAAATAACTCACCTCTATAAAAAGACCTGATCTCCCTTTAGTTATTCTCTAGGAACAGAAAAACTCCTCCTACTCCTCCTGAATGATATGTTGAACAATTTTGAGCAGAGCTCTATTTTTAATACTTAAGTACTGCTTGATCTGTACAAAAAGTCTGTTATATGATTTCTTTTTTCCATTATCTTCTGATTACCTAATATATCTCTTTTCTATAAATATGTTTTGATGTGTTGATTACAAGCTGATAAAATTTCTCACTGAATAGGGTTAAGACAAATAGGGGGAGATTGTTGGGGAAATGATTTATCGTAACCCCTAGAAATGAGTAGGAAATGAGTTCTCAGAGTAAGATAATTAGTTTAAGTAAATATGCGTCGAATAGTAATCGACGTAACGTCGAAGTGTAGTCGACGTATCTCTCATACTGAGTCGAAGTAATTCTAAACAGAATTCGATGTAACCAAAGTTGACATAACTCTGATTTCTAGTCGACGCACCCAGTAAAGTCGACGCACCTCTGTCGACGCTCTTTCCATATTTTCTTCTCGACGTCTAGCTAGGCTGAAATCGACGCTTACGTCGAATAGTAATTGACGCACGTCGATTTCTGTGACAGTTTTAAAAACACGCCAGATCTCTTCCTTCTTTCTGTAGATCTGAAATTTATGGAATTATATTATTCTTTTCTAGCCGTTCTGAATCAATCTTTCCTTCTAAATGATTCTTGGCTAATTTGATTAAGATTATTATGGACATTATTTGAAAATAGAATGATCTTTTTTCCTTTTACAGATATAATGATTAAGGAAACTTTTCACTCTTACTATTTTTCTGACTGCTAATTGATTATTCTCCTATAGCAATATTTTGGATAAACAGAGCTATAAATATTCAAGGTGGTCGGTAGAGAAAAACAACAAGTGATCCACTCCATCCATTTGAAAAAGAGGAAAAGCTCCCAAGTGAAAAGTGAGAAAGCTGAGAAAAGTGAAAGAGTGCTGCAGCAAAGAAAAAGCCTTCTTCTTCTCCTCCTTCTAAAGTCATACTGCTACCATTTCTGAAAGCACTCACTGAAAGAGAAAAATGCCTACAATCTCCTTCTCACTATAGAAGAGAGATTTCAAATTCACTATTCTTGTGCTTCTAATCTTCTTGCTAGGAAGAAGATTCTTTCTTGCTTTAATTGTTTTTCTTCTACTTCTTCTTATTCCTATTTCATTTTCATATTGTGTAAAAGAGTTTTTAGAATCTCTCTTCAAAAAATTCAGTTGTAGTGGTTCTAAGAGTCTCCTTATCAAAAGACTCAGGCTGGTTCTAAGAGTCTCCTTATCAAAAGACTCAGTGCAAGATAGTGAATTCCTACCAAGGGGGTAGAATAGTGGACTACCCAAAGTTTGGGGAACCACTATATTTCTTTGTGTTGTGCTGTGATTTTCTTTTTATTTCTTTTGCTTAATTCTTGTTTGTGTGTGGGAAGCTTAAATCTGTGAATATTACACATATATATTTATTAACTTTGCACAAAATATTTTTAAATCTCTATTCACCCCCCCCCCCCCTCTAGATAATTCTAGTGAGGCTAACTGTGCACTTTCAGTTTGTTTTAGCTTCCGCATTTGAGATGTAGTGAGAGAGAGTTTTGTACTTTTATTTGGACATGTATCGGGCTTAAGTCCTTCTCTCTTCTTTTGTACTCATGCTGGACTATGTATTTGTTTAAATAAAATATCTGTGATGTGGACTTGCCTTTCAATTCATGTTTTCTATTCTCTATTTGCCTAATGCTAATGATCGTATAGCCGACAGAATTGGCGTCTTGCGGTGGCGACTAAACCGTGAGTTAGTGTCATCTGTAAGGCGGCGGTTCTGGGCATAAGACCCGGGTTACCCTCCCGGAAGGGGGGAGGGGGGTCTTACACCCGTTCTTCTTCATCATCTGATGATATGCCCAATGTCATCATGCATGTTGCTTCTGCATCTCTTTCTTCATCACTCTCTGATGAAGAGGAACTTGACTCTTCTTCAGAGCTCCATGTTTCAGCAATGAAACCTTTAGCTTTCTTCTTGTGTTTCCTCCTGAAAGACTTCTTTTTCTGCTCATCTTTGTTGCTGGTCCTGTCCCTTTGTTCCTGTGGGCAATCAGGGGCTATATGCCCTAGTTTGTTGCAGGAGAAGCAAATAACTTCCTTATTTGGAGTCTTATCAAATCTTGGCCTTGAGCTCCTTTCTCTTCTTCTTGAGTCTTCTGCCTTAACCCATTTTCTAAATCTCCTTGCTAGGAGGCTGAACATTTCATCTTCAGGAGTGGAGGTCTCTCCTTCAGCAGCCTTCAAAGTAAGGTTCTTTTGGATGGGAGTTGAGGTTGTCTCCTTTGCCTCTGATAAAGCTTTACTCTTCAGCAACATCTCATATAATTTGAGCTTTCCTAGCAAAGCATCAGCTGAGATCTCCCTGTGGCATCTGGACTCTCTGATGGCCTAGATCATTAAATCCCATGAGCTAGGGAAGCACATATGAATCTTATCATTTATCTCTGTCAAGGATATCTCTTTGTCCAGACCCTTCAGTTCATTGAAAATGATGCTGAATCTGTCGTACATTTCAACAACACTTCCCTCAGCTTTCTTTTGAAAGTTCTCATATTGGGATATGAGAAGGGAATTCATATCCTTTCTTTCATCAAAACTCCCTTCTACCATTATGGTGAGAGATTCCCAGATCTCTTTTGCTGATTGACAGTCAGCTACTTTCTGAAAAATGTCATCAGACATTATGGAGACTAGAATATTCATAGCCTTGACATCACATGCCTTCTGCTTCTTCTCAACCTCTGTCCACTCATTCCTTGGGACAGCTACCAGTGTGGAAGATCCACTGGCACTTTCTCTGACTGGAGGTGGGGGACCTGAAGTTATAACATCAAAGATACCTTCATCAATAGAATTCATATACAGCTTTATTCTAGCCTTCCAGAGTGTAAAATTATTCAGGTTACACACTGAAGGTCTTGTTTATGCATAATCCTTTGAACTCATTTTCTTTATAAAGTAATTTTATCTGATTTATAATAAAGAAATGAGAGGAGGAGATCTTTTCATCCAATTGTTAACCTTTTAATGATCAACATGGCTTTGATACCAATTGAAAGTGCATAGTGTGCCTCTGAGTATTCTCTATAGGGGGGGTAAATAGAGTTTTAAAATATTTTCTTTCCTATTTGTGCACACACAATAAAGCACTAAGTATTATGTATTCAGCAACACCAAAGAAAGAATAAATTAAATGTTGTTTGCTGAAATAAAACACAGAATAAAGAAATGGACAACACGAAAAATCTCACACACAAAGACACATGAATTTTTATAGAGGTTCCCCAAAATGTGGGTACTCCTCTCTTCTACCTCCCTTGTAGGATTGCACAACCTGTGCCTGAGTCTTTCTATAAGGAGACTCTTAGAAACACTGAGTTTTTTGATAAGGAGACTCTTAGAACAACTGAGTCTTTTGATAAGGAGACTCTTAGAACCACTGAATCCTTTGGAAGAGGGATTAATAAAACTCTTTATAGTTGAAGGAAAAAGTGAGAAGAAGATAAGAAGAAGAAGATAGAATTCTGTTCTCAGAATTCTTCAGAAGAACATCTGATGTTTCTGTCTTTCATAGGATCTGAAATGATGAACCCATACTTATGATATATATATACATGTTTGCAAGGGTTTTTTGTTCGATCCTTTTCTCTGAAGGCTTCTTGTAATCTAGCAACTATATGATGATAAAGAAGAAGCAGTTGTGTCTATTTCCTGTGGAGAGAGAGCTTATTTTTTTTGTCTTAGGGTTGAGGAAGAGGAAGAGGATGACCCTTTTCGACAAACAAAATAATAATGAATGCTTCTTACGATGTTTCTCTTCTTCTACATATTTATTCTGTATGATTGAGATTTCAAAAACCTTTCTTCTTTTGGGCTGTCCTGAAAAGAAATTTATCTTTGCCACTTATTTTTCTTTCTTCTTCTGTTCTCGACCCGTCCATCACTTTTGAATACCTTCCAAGAATGATTTGCTGTGTCCTAGAAAGCTCCATTCCATTCATGGTAATTAACGAGCCGTTGGAGAACTGTATCCAGCTTTGTGGTCCTTCTGAAAAGGTCTCAAAAGGACAGCATAAAAGCTTCCTTTTTCTGACTGTATTCGACGCTGCGTCGACTTCATCATTCTTCATGTCGACGCACCTTTGAGTTCTTAACGAAGTAGCTTCGAATTCCTTTTTACCTTTGGATGAACTCAGATGTCGACGTTACATCGATTCCTTATTGACGTATCCATTGAGTTGAAGACTTGGACTTTGGGCTTTAACTTCTGCGTCAAATTGTAGTCGAAGTTGCGTTGACTTCTTGAATGGCTTCGACAAGCTCTTCCTTCTGCGTCGAGTTCCTTTTGACGTTGCGTCGACTTTAATTATACTTTGACGGATTGAATAAGTTGCTTTGACTTCTTGTCAGAGTGGCATCGATATCAAGTCAATGTTGGGTCGACTTTTATTCGACGCAAGTCTTAACTTAACTTATTTTGTGATTGTCTTGATTTGCCTTGACAGTCTAAGGTGAGTGTGACATCCTAAAACATCTAATGACCAATTTACCCTTACTATTCAATGTGGATAATATAAACTAAGAAGTAAAATCACTTATAGATAATTTGTTAAGTAAAATCCAAAAAATGTTTTTCCCAACAAGAACCATGTCCATTGCTCATAGCACATGTCCAGTTGTTTCAATTCCTTAAAATTTACCACCATGGATGTGCATGACACAATCTGTTCTCTTTCTTACAGTTCTAATTGATGGACTGAAGGGACCTAGTAATAAAATTGATGTTTATGTTCAACCATTGATTGACGAGTTGAATGAATTATTGAATGATGGTGTGGCTACATATGATGCATTAAAAGGAAGATGTTCACTCTGTGTACCGCATTGTTTTGGGCAATTAATTGGAGATGTCCATAATATAACCTTCCAAAAATAACTCATAAAATTATTATAACAATTATGATCAGATAGGACAAGAGGTCTAGCAGTTGGCTTCAGATTATTTTATTTCTAGCTGTCTGTGAGGTGATATTTGTAATATGTATATATGAATGAAATGTTCCATATTCAGTGAGGCCACTTTCATATTCAGCGAGGCCCAAATGCTTCCCCTATAAGTCCTGTTTAGGGTTCTTGTGTTTCAAAATATAACCAACCTCCTTCTTAGTAAATGAAATGTTATATAAAAGCTGTTTAGAACCTTCGATACCTTCTAGCACTGTTCAAGTTAGTAGTATATTTTTATACTCATTTATTAACATGTTTAACATATCTAATGTCATATGTTATTAGCTTGACCTATTGCTGGCAACTGTTATTATGTAGGTTTGAGTTTGGGAGATCATGAGGCTGCAATCATTGATATTAACCAACACACTATCAGATCCATATTGGGTTTGTTCATTTGTAACAAATTGACTCAAATTTTTACCATTTATTATCATCAGAATTAAAGTATATTTATATAGGTTTTCATGTTTTTTATCTTTAGAATTTAAATTTTATTTTGGTGAGATTAATTGATTTATTAAGGGTGATTGAATAGCCATAAATAAATGATTACATGGTTTTATTAAATGATGATCTAGTGTATTTAACTGCACACTGTAGTGAACTACAGTGCAGGTTTGCACTACAATTGCAGTGTAGTGACCAACATTGAGTGAAATGATAACCAATGCAATCGAAGCAAATCAACTTATAGGATTTAATATTTATTCTTCATTCTAGAATATCAATTAATTCTTCCTCTCTATATTATAGTGAGATGACAACAATGCAGGAGGGTATTTATCAATTCAAAATGCCATCCCTTTAAGTAGATCTGAGCTTTAGTGCATCGGTGTTGAATGATGTTTGTGTATCAATGATATCTGGGAGCGAGGATTATTCTTTCCAGCACATGAGGAAAAATCAATATGAAGAAAGCTTATTTGGATGTGAAGATGATAGGTAAAATAATTTTAGAGACTTCAAGGCCATCATTTTTCATGAGCAAAACTATGGTTTCAGTTTACTCTTCAAAATCTATCTTTAGAGCTCTTCCTGGTGCTATATAGAAAATCCCTTATACGGTAAGCTCTTAGATTTCGGAATTTACCTTTTGCATGATTTTTGTTAAACCCAATTACTGCAGTTTATTTGAATAAATTAATTGTGACCAAGTTATTATCTACTACCAAACATACCTATTTAGCTAGTCACCATTTCATCATCTGTATCCAGTTTGGATAAAGCATACTTTCAGCATTTAAATCTGATTGAATCATGTGTGCATATAATACTGATTACTGTCTGTTTAAATAAAATATTATGATTTTCCTAGCTCTCATTTGTAAATTTTCCAAAATAATCCATATTGCATGTAGTTTTTCTTATAGCCCAAAGAAAAGCTTAATATTTCTGGATTGCTACATTCGTTGGGCCTAGGGAAATATGCCATTACATTCCAAGAGAAGGAGGTAAATATGTTTTTGTGTTAGGGAAATATGCATCACATCACATTCCAAGCGATGAACAATAATTATTTGAAGAATGAGCTTTCACCCTAATTACCAGTGAAATCATGTTATTGAATGTTGAAATGTATTAAAATGAAAAGGTGTGTGATCACTTGATTATGATGGTGTCACTGTTTGATTTAGATCAACCTTACATACCAGGTTATGTGCAAAATTATTTTTGTGGAGCTTAAAGGTACTTGAATTAGAATAATGGAAACCTAGGGTTTGATCTTTGTACAAAAACTAGGAGGTATTTGAAAAGCTGGATTAAAACCCAATGACATTATATCATTTTGGAATTGCATGGCAGAGATTACATGAAGTAGTCAGGATCTCTATGTATCATATTATTACAACTTTAATGTGCCTTCACATAAAATTTATGTTTCTAATTCATAAAATTGAAGGCGAGATAATATTCAAGCTTCTCTTTTTAACGCTACAGCGCCATTATTCAACGTCATCTTTAAGAAGGCGTTCGACGAAATGAAGGTGGAGGCCAGAAGGGTGTTGGCCTTGGATGGTCCGTTGTTCGGATTCTCCGGGGAGAGGAAGGAGGTAGAAGGGGGAGTGGGACTCCATGTGACCTTGGGAGGGCAGTCCTGGAATTGCCCCTTCATGATAGTGGATGCCCCGAGCAGCTACAACGCCATTTTCGGATGGCCTCTCATCAGCGCGTTCCGATGCATCCCATCCACCTTCCACCAGTGCCTCAAGTTTAACACCGGAGGAATCCAGGTCCGGGTCCGGGGAGACCCCAAGGTGGCGAGGCAGTGCTACGTGACTGTCGTCAACACAATCTCTTGGATGGGAGAAGCGAGGAGTGGGACAAGGTGATGGAAGAGGTGGCCGAGGCCGAAGAAGAAGAGAGGACGGGGGGAGGAGCGGATGGAGGAATAGTTCATGCCCAGTAAGGGGTCATTGAGGGGCCCAGGGTCGAGGAAGGGAAAGAGGGAAAGAAAGATGAAGAGGCCCCAGGAGGAGGGGCGGAAGAAAGGGCGAAAGAGTTGATGATGGTGGAAGAAGAAGAGATGGGGGAAGGAGCCAGGGGGCTCGCTTATGGCGGAGAGGATGATGGAGCCTGGGGGGGAATGATACAGGTTGGAAGTTGTGGAGGAAGTGGTCGAGGTGGAGGTGACCACCAAGACCGGAGCAATCGAGAAAATCAGGATCAGCAGGGAGCTCAGCCCGGAGGACCAGAGGAAGGTCTCGGCTTGCGTCTAAGACAATGTGGACGTCTTCGCATGGAGCGCCGCAGAAATGTCGGGGATCGACGCGGATGTGGCGTGCCATCGCCTCAATCTCGATCCCGGCACTCGCCCCATCCACCAGAAGAAGAGGTCCACTACTGACAAGCTGGAGGCACCTATCCGAGAGGAGGTGAACAATCTCATCAAGGCTGGTTTTGTATAGGAGATCAAGTACCCAGGCTGGGTCTCCAATGTAGTGATGGTAAAAAAAGGAGATGGTAAGTGGCGTATGTGTGTCGATTTCTCTTTTCTTAATAAATCTTGCCCCAAGGATTGCTACCCCCTGCCTAGGATCGACGCGCTGGTTGACTCAGCCGTCGGTTTCTCCGTGATGTCTTTTTTAGATGCTTTTTCAGGTTAACATCAGATCCGCATGCACCCTCCCGACATCAAAGATGTCTCCTTCATCACAGGGGACAGATGCTATTGTTATAAAATGATGCCTTTTGGGCTCAAGAAAGCAGAGGCTACATACCAATGGATGATGGACAGGGTCTTCCGCGAGCAGAAGGGAAGAAACCTGGAGGTCTACGTTGATGACCTCATGGTAAAGAGCCGAGACCTCAAGTCTCACCTCCAAGACCTTGAGGAGACTTTTGGGACCTTGCGGAAGTACAAAATGAAACTCAACCCCCTGAAGTGTGTCTTCGGGGCTAGCAGGGGAAAATTCCTAGGCCACTTGCTCACCCCTGCAGGGGTGGAGCCTAACCCAGATAAGGTTAAAACAATCATGTCGTTGTGGCCGCCAAGAAATGCGAAGGAGGTTCAGCGCCTCACCGGAAAATTGGTCGGGCTCAGCAGGTTCCTCTCAAAGGCGGGTGAGAAGTGTGCACCTTTCTTCAAGGTATTACGGAGAAACCAGAAGTCTGAATGGACCCCAGAATCTGTGGAAGCTTTCCAAGCCTTGAAAGGGCAACTCAACCAGACCCCGCTACTCCAGGGGCCGAGGCAAGGGGAGGACCTATCCCTATACCTAGGGGTAGGATCGGAGGCAGTCAGTTCGGTGTTGGTCCGAGAAGAGGGGAGAAGGCAGTTCCCCGTCTACTACGTCAGCCAAGTGTTGAGGAAGGTGGAGCTCCGATACCCGATTTTGGAGAAGTTGGCATTCTCCTTGGTGGTATCGGCCCGGAAGCTCAGACCATACTTCCAAGCACACTGAATCAAAGTGGTGACCGACCACCCGCTTTGCAAAGTTATGGAGGGGGTGGAGCACTCGGGGAGGCTAGCAAAATGGTCCGTGGAGCTAAGCGAGTTCAACATCGCATTTGTGCTTAGGACTTCAATCAAGGCACAAGCGGTGGCGGACTTCATGGTGGACTACGCAACTGAAGTAGGGGAACATGAATCACCTTCCCCGGTCGCTTGGAAGATGTTAGTGGATGGTGCGTCAGGGAAACACTCCTATGGAGGAGGAATCGTCCTGATCAGCCCCCAAGGAACAAAGATGGAGCAGGCCATGAGCATCCATTTCCCTATTACCAACAACCAAGCCGAGTACGAGGCAGTGATAGCGGGCATGCGGCTGGCTAGGAAGCTAGTGGTGCAAGACGTGGAGGTCTCTACGGACTCCATGGTATTGGCATGCCAAATCAGGGGAGAATTTGAAGCAAGGGAGTTGACCCTCCAACGCTACCTAGAGAAGGCCAAGGTGATCATCGGCCAATTTCACACTTTTTCCATCACACATGTGCCCAGGGAGGAGAGCACCCCAGCGGACCTAATAGCCAAGTTTGGTCCTCGGACAGGGGGAACAGTGTCGGAACTCTTCCGACCGTCCATTGAAGAAGGAGAGCTGGTGGAGGTGGATCAGCGAGCATCATGGATGGATCCCTTCATCACCTTCCTAACTTCGGGAAGGTTCCCGGAAGGAGATGTTGACAAGCGATGATTCTGGTACAAATCTGCATATTACTCCTTACATGCAGTGTTGCTATACCGAAAAACACTCTTGGGGCTCCTAGCTTGTTGTGTGTCTGAGGAGGAGGTCCCGAGGGTCCTTGAAGAAATCCACTCGGGGGAGTGTGGCAGCCACTCCGGGAGCCGGACTTTGGAGGGGAGAGTGCTGAGGCAAGGCTACTTCTGGCCTACCCTGAGCAAGGATGCAGCGGAACTTGCAAGGAAATGTTCAAAGTGCCAACTCTATGCTCCACTCCAACTCCTCCCGGCTCAAAGGCTCCGGACCATCATAGCTCTGTGGCCCTTCGCTATATGGTGATTGGATTTAGTGGGACCTTTCCCCCAGGCAAGCGGCCGAAGGAAGTTCCTACTGGTGATGATAGATTACTTTTCCAAATGGGTCGAAGTGAAGGCGCTGGCCAAGGTAACATCCCAGGTAGTGAGAAATTTTGTTTGGGGTGAAATCATTTCCAGGCATGGGCTCCCCCTAGCCATCGTGATGGATAACGGACCCCAGTTCGCCAGCGAGGAATTTGTTAGTTTTTGCACCCAACTCGGCATAGACCTCGGGTTCGCATCGGTCCACTACCCAAGGAGCAACGACCATTTGGAGGCAGCGAACAAAATAATCATCAACCTACTAAAGAAGAAGGTAGAGAATCTCAGAGGCAATTGGGTGGAGCAGCTACCTTTGGTCCTATGGGCTTTGAGAACCACTCCGATCACGGCCACTAGGGAAACCCCTTTCAAACTATCCCACGGGTCCGAGGTCATTCTCCCGATAGAGTTCGAAGTCAAAACCCCCAGGTTGATCACCGCGGGCGAAGGAGATGGAGAATGGTTAATAGAGAATGATGCAGAGCAAAGGTTGTCCCTGGACCTGGTAGAAGAGCTCTGAGACCTCGCTACTGTCCGACAGGAGGAAGTCAAGAGGCGGATGTCAAGGTACTTCGATCAGCACACCAGGATCAAGCACTTTGAAAAGGGAGATTTAGTACTAAAGAAGTTTGATGCGGCCGGAAGAGGAGCCGCGGTCGGCAAACTAGAGCCCAATTGGGAGGGGCCCTACATTGTAAGTGAAGTGCTCAAGTCGGGGGGTACCACCTCCGAGATGTGGAAGGGGTACCTCTCGGCCGAGCCAGGAGTGGGGATGATTTGAAGAGCTTTTATCCTTAACAATTTCCTGTAACTGACTTTCGAATATTTCCTACTCAATGCATATGTTTTGGAATAACTCTCTGGCAGGTTTTATGTGGTTTGGTGCTGGAATGCCCCAGATCGATTCCGCTGCCGGGCTCTGATAGATGGTGGGTCAGGTTGATCTCTGGAAATGCTGGCAATGTTTCAAGGGGCTTGGTGCTGGAATGCACCAGATCGATTCCGCTGTCGGGCTCTCATAGACGGTGGGTCAGGTTGATCTCTGGAGAGGCTGGCAATGTTTCAAGTGGTTTGGCGCTGGAATGCCCCAGATCGATTCCGCTGCCGGGCTCTCATAGACGGTGGGTCAGGTTGATCTCTGGAGAGGCTGGCAATGTTTCAAGTGGCATGGTGCTGGAATGCCCCAGATCGATTCCGCTGTCGGGCTCTCATAGACGGTGGGTCAGGTTGATCTCTAGAGAGGCTGGCAATGTTTCAAGTGGTTTGGTGCTGGAATGCCCCAGATCGATTCCGCTGCCGGGCTCTCATAGACGGTGGGTCAGGTTGATCTCTGGAGAGGCTAGCAATGTTTCAAGTGGTTTGTTGTTGGAATGCCCCAGATCGATTCCGCTGTCGGGCTCTCATAGACAGTGGGTCAGGTTGATCTCTGGAAAGACTGGCAATGTTTCAAGTGGCTTGGTGCTGGAATGCCCCAGATCGATTCCGCTGCCGGGCTCTCATAGATGGTGGGTCAGGTTGATCTCTAGAGAGGCTGGCAATGTTTCAAGTGGTTAGGTGCTAGAATGCCCCAGATCGATTCCGCTGTCGGGCTCTCATAGACGGTGGGTAAGGTTGATCACTGGAGAGGCTGGCAATGTTTCAAGTGGTTTGGGTAGGCAAACGGGTTACTCATAGCTGGAGATCAAGCTCGCAAGCAACCTCAAAGCCCGGGCAAGGCGAGACCAGGGGCCCGTCCGCATAAGGAATAAATCGCGGCGGAGCGACTGAGTCCGTTGTTCGCAAAGTTACTGGTGAGTTTCAGTGGCGCGAGTAAAGATGGCGAGCCAGAGAGGGCCCTTCTTCGCGGTGGTCAATGGAAAACGATAAGGGCTCTCAAAAGGCGAGTGCGAGCGAGGCAGGCTCATACTGGCCCCTCTCACAAGGATCCCCAATAAGGTGCATCTCAAGCAAGGATGGGGATCTACAACCTAATTCTTACCATCGCCGGAGAAGAGAAGGGGGCGAGAGCGACCTAGGTACGACACGGCGAAGGGAAAGTTGTCAATTAAAGAGATGTGGGCGCGAGCATCAAACGAAAGTCTTAAAGGTACGAACGCAAGAAAATCAGGATCGCGCGGGCATGAATTAAGGGGCACATACGAATAAAAAGTAGGGCTATAACATTGGAAAGATAGACAAAATGTTTCTTTTCATTTCTCACAAAAGATTACAGATCAACGGCGGACTCGCCGGCAAAAAGAAAAGTTTTCACATTATAAACAACAAAAATTAAGGCGGCTCGCCAGGTGATTCTTCAGTCACTCTCGCGATCTGTTGGAACAACCCTATTTCTGATTTGGGCTAAGATCACTATCTGATTGACTAGGATCAAGTTGACCCCAATGTATAGTCAATGGGTCAAGAGTTTAGGCTGTTAGAACTTGAAATTTCATTCAGATTCTGCATTCGACGAACTACACACTGCGTTCGACGAACGGCTATCTACGTTCGACGAACGACATGTTCTCTGCGTTCGACGACCGGCTATCTACGTTCGACAAACGACGCTCTAAGAATTATATTATAACAGCGGTCGACGAATGAAGCAATATAACAGCGGTCGACGAAGATCACCTACCTTAGAGCTCGACGCTCCCGTCTCAGCGGTTCAGCGCTCGACGCCTTTACTCTGCTCAGCGCTCGACGCTTTTTCTCTAGCTCAGCGCTCGATGCTTTTACTCCAGCTCAGCGCTCGACGATTTTATCCAAGCTCAGCGGTCGACGAATCCTTCCGTTCGACGAACTCCAGTCTGCGTTTGACAAATTTTGTTCAGATCAAAGATTTCTTATTTAAGCTCAGAAATTTCAGAAGAATTATATTCATTTCATTCTCCGATCTCAGATCGACGACAGCAACTGCTCTTTCCATCAGATCAAGTAAGGAGAATATATTTCCTTTATTATTTAAGTTATAAACTTTGATATTTCCTCGGAAAAGGACACATTCATTGAAAAGGAAAGAGAATACGGCGTGACATTTGCAGTTCCCAGAAATATGCCTTCAGAATAATATATTCCTTAATATAAGTAATGTGCATTTAATTTCTGTCCGTGATTTCAAAAGAAAGAAGGAAGAAGATATTACAGAATAATTTTACAGTTGTTTTTTACACTACAATCAGTACAAACTCATTAATACAGCAGTACAGAAAAAGGAAAGAAAAGGCTGTCGAGTGAGAAAGA
The DNA here is from genome assembly GCA_033032865.1 of Dactylorhiza incarnata. NCBI lineage: Eukaryota > Viridiplantae > Streptophyta > Magnoliopsida > Asparagales > Orchidaceae > Dactylorhiza > Dactylorhiza incarnata. Next base: position 15,537,835 of record JAWHQI010000015.1, read on the forward strand.
AATATAGAAGAAAAGATATTAAAATAACTTCTTCTTCCTCCTCAAGCATTCTTCAGAGAACAGAACTTCATCTACTTTTTCCTCTTTCAGCAACGCACATTTTCTTAGAGCAGCTACACCATCTCTCAGATTTCCTGCTGCAAAATAGAATAAAGAAAGGAGAAAGCTTCAGGAAGAGAAGAGTAAAAAGAACAAAAAGAACATCAACTTCTTCTTCCTCAACAGCAGCATTTTCATTTCAACTGAGAACTTCAATTCTTCTCTCAGTCTTTTGCTGCAAGTCCAGCTCTTCAAAAGAGCAACAACAACCTGAGAAGCACTCTTTCCTTTCAGATTTATCTGCTACAGGAAGATCAATTCTTTCAAAGAAAAGCTCCAGCAAAATCAACTGTCAAACATCTCATATCAGACAGAGGAGTTCTTTTCTACATCAACATCCACTAGAGTCTTCTCTATACATCTTGACAGAGAAGAACATCTAAACCCCTCTTTATCCCATTCTGTATAGGGTTAAAACTCCCTTCAAAAGTTTACCTCTTGGTGGCAAGACACCTTGTCAAAAAATCATGCTTGGTTTTTGGGCACCTTATCAAAAGCTCATTGGTGTGAGGGCACCTGATCAAAAATCCTAGTGGATTCCTACCAAGGGTGGTAGAAGAGTAGACGTACCCAAGTTTAGTGGGGAACTACTATAGCTCCTTGTGTCCTCTGTGTTTGATTTCTTTTTTGTGTTGTGCTGTGTGCTATTTTCATTACTCATTTTATTTCAGTTTTTATTACTCACTCTATACACATATACTTATATCAGTATTTTCAATTCCGCTATAAAACTAAGGGAAAAGTTTTAAACTCTATTCAACCCCCCCCCCCCCCCCCCCCCCCCTCTAGAGTTAATTTTAGATCTAACCTCCACTTTCACGATCCCCTGCCTCGGAGATGGGCGCAAACAAGTCAGGGACGACTGATGAACAAAACTATGCTTGCAAACGATAACGGCAAGTGTACCGTATCGAATGTAGTATAGGTTATTAAAACAAGGTCGTATTAGACTCGGGGCGGTTGAGTACTCTTACTTCAAGAAAATCTCTATTATTTTATCAAATAGAAGAATAAGGTTGGGTTTATGTAATTTAATTTTACTAATTAATAAAAACTAGCGCACGGCTTTCGAATCACCTTAGACTAAGCAAAAGAGACGTGTAGTAGAAATTGATTTTGTGTTAAAGTGGCCTTGACCGCGGAGGTTCCAAAAGCATGAGTGCTCCTCTCTCGAGGGTTGGCTTAACTAAGCTTAAGTTGCACACGACCGAACTCTCGTTCTATAATCAAGTGGCTTAAGACTTGCTTTAAGAGAAGGACCTCATTAGGATATTAATCCCGTCCGGAAGAGTTACGTATGTCCTCTCTCGAGGGGTACGTTCGACTCTCTTTACCAATGACCGATCCGTCTTAAGGGCCTCTCGGCCGTCAAAAGACGAAAACCGTTACTAGAATGAGTTGGCCACGGTAAATCGTAAGTGTTTTAACACTAAGAATAAAATTCTAAAACACAAAAAGAGATTGCATCATCCTTGGATCATCTAAGCCGAGCACTAAAGTGATTAGTTACTCATTGAGATAGAAGAATTAAAGAAAATAGAAGAGTTCATAAAAAAGAGAGAATAGATTGAGATAAGAAAAGAACTACTTTATTAAATTACTAAAGAAAAATTAGAAGACATGAATTGAAAGTTACAACTATTGAATTGAAAACTACAAATGCTAAAAAGAAAAAGGACATACAAGAACTACTAAAACATGAAAATAAAATAAGAAAAGGAGAATTGAACTCCCCAAAAATTCGTCCCCAAACATCTGTTGGAGCTGGCTTTATATAGCTGAAAAAATGAGGTTACACGCCCTTGGTCACGCCCGTGACAAAGGGCGTGTAAGGGGCGTGATCGAAGCAGCAGCGGAGAGGGCGCCTTCTAGAGTAATTGCGAGCGTTTCGGCCGTGTCACGCCCTAGGTCACGCCCGTGACCTGGGGCGTGTAATCTTGAAATAGTGTTGTTGGCGGGAAACTCTGGCGGGAAGAAGCGCGGGGCGAGTCACGCCCGTGACCTGATGTCACGCCCTAGGTCACGCCCGTGACCCGGGGCGTGTAACTTTAAATGATGCGGAGGCTCGATCTGGATGCTGGTGGCGTGGTCCCGACCGTGACTTGGATGTCACGCCCTTGGTCACGCCCGTGACCTGGGGCGTGTACTTGGCGAATCTTCACGGAATGGGCCCGAAGTAGCGGCAGCAGGTCTGGAACACATCTTAGGCTGACACGCCCTTGGTCACGCCCGTGACCTTGGGCGTGTACTTGATATTTTTGCTCAAAGTGCCCAGAAAACCTGCAAAACATAAACTAAACTTATATTAGTGACAGAAATAAAAAGGAATGATTATTCTAAGATAAAACAAATAATTGATATAAATTCATATTAAAATTACATCAAAATTATGCTAAAAGATGAGTACAAATAGTACTCATCAAACACCCCCATACTTGAGCTTTTGCTATTCCAGAGCAAAAGAATGAGGGAAGAGTTACAAGACATCGGTATTATTTCTAATTAACTAAAATTTTATTAAACCAAGAATAAGTCAAAAGCAAATTTTAGGAATTCAAGAATTAAGTCATAAGTTATGTTGATAATTTAAAAAGAGGAATTTGTTTAGCTAACTACTTCTCAAGATAACTATTTAGCAATCGAAATTATAGAAATTTTCAAACAAAATTAGATTAAAATTATAGACACTCTAACATAAAAGAAACTTAAGGAAAAGACACCTACCAAAATATTGCTCTCTTAATAATTTAGTTTAAGACTAGAAACAATGAAATTGGCTAGGAGTGTGTTTAAGCGGAATGGCAAAATGAAGACAAAGGATATGAAGAGGTTTTTGATTGGGGTGATGAATTTTATCCTCTCAGCCCCTTTTTTCATTTTTTTTTAAGTATATGTAATACCAGAGAATGATAGACTATTATCCTATCATTTCCACGACATATACACATTTTTCTCTCTTCATTTTTTTTGGAATTTTGGGTTGCATATGTTTACCAGAGAATAAAGAACTAACATCTCCTTATTCCCATGACATATGATCTAACAAAAGGGGAAAAGAAAAAATACATATGTTTACCAAGGGTAAAGAAAAACTTCTAGTTTATAAATTAAACTATTTTGAGAGCAAATTTTTAGTGGAATGAAATTTCCTAAGATCTTAAAGTTAAAAGCGAATATAATGAAAAAAATCTAGAGATGTTTAGCCAATTTACCACAAAGTGAAGCTATTTAAAATTAAACGGAGAAGTAGTGCTAAATTAACTCTCTAATCGAATTAAAAACATAAAATGTTTCTTAAAACCAAATTACTTCAAATTTAAATTTAACAAATTTTGATAAAATAAAATATTAGCTAAATTAAAAATGTAGGAATACTTATAATCGTACCTCAAACTAAATTTCTAGAATATTAAAAACAACAAGGCTAGGCGTTATTTATTATTATTATTTCTATTTTTTTTCAAATAAAAAAAATAATGAAAGCGAAGCTACACCCCCATACTTAAAATTAAACATTGTCCCAATGTTTAAAACTAAGTATGAAGAAAATTTTGAAAAATAAACTTTTTTTTTTAAAGGAAAATACATAAAATTAAAGATAAGCAAGGGGTGCCTCCCAAGAGCGCTTTCTTTTTCCCGTCTTTAAGCTAGACGGTTATTGTTAGGAAAATGGAAATTTGAAAGAGAAGTGAACAGGCAACTCCCCTAATTCACGCGTGGGTGAATGGGTCGGCGTCAGTCGCACGGCAACTCCACCGTTTATCTTGTGATTCTCCTTTTGTCCTTGAACTTGAATATGTAAATCCAAATCACCTATACATACCTGAGGTGATTTGAATTTATAAAGATGGGCGGCATATGGATCATCAATTAATTGGGGTAGCAACGGCTCATCTTCAACCTGGAAATTATTAGTATAAAGAGAATCACAATTAAACTTGTCAGATAATATTTCGCAAGGAGGAGGCGCTTGCGAAAATAAATGATTAAGCTCCGGTTGTTCCTTTTCTATAATAATTATTTCTTTAGAAAAATCTAGTGTATTATCAAGCGGAATTAAATTTTCGGACACTAAATTTTCATGAATTTTTGGTTGGATAGAAGAAATTCGTGAGTATTCATGACAAAGAAAATAAAATCCGGGTGAAGTAGAGGAAGAAACTTGTTCTTCTTCTATTTCATCCGGGGTGTCCATAACTTTAAGAAATTCATGGTAAAGTAATTTTTCTTCATCTTCGGTAAAAGAAGTTATGGGATTACATGAAACTACATGTTCCTCCATAACTAAATCATCCGAAGGTGGAGAAAAAATAAAATTTTCCTCTAAAATTTGGGGGGTAGTATCTATTTGAATCGGCGGACATTCCCCAAAATTAGAGTACGAAGGTTGCGGCGTAAAAGAAGAAGAACAAGAATTCGGTTCTAAAGATTTATCTTCATCGCCCCGTAAACTATCCGGGTGACCTTGCCACCAAGAATAATCTACTTCGGGGATAGAAGAAAAATTATTAGAAGCCGAAAAATTATTCTTGTGAAAATTGGAGAAAATGCTAGACGAAATGACATTTTCCTCTAAATTTTGGGGGGTAGTATCTATATGAATTTGCGAAATTTCCCCCAAATTAGAGAACGAAGACTGTGGAGTATAAGTAGAAAAACAAAAATTTGTGTCTAAAGATTTATCTTCATCCCTCCGAGAATTATCCGGGTGAGCTTGCCACCAAGAATAATCAAGTTCGGAACTAGAAGAACAATTATTAAATGCCAAAAATTTGCTTTCATTATAATTAGAAAAATTATTTTCATTAAAGTTTGAAAAATTATTCTCATTAAAAGGGGAAAAATTATGATCGTAATTATTATCAAAATTATTTTCATAATATTGAGGATAATTATTTTCATAATAATTATTTTGAGAATAAGAATGCAAATAACATTCCTCACTTTGATGAGGCGCACCACAATAATGACAACTAAATTGGCGTTCTCGTGCGGCTTGTAAGAGATAAAGTTGGTTTCGAAGCTCGACAACCTTAACAGCCAATTCAAATTCTTTCATATTAAAATAAATAAAAAGGAAACAACCTTCACCTAAATGAATGGAATTTTATAAATATTTTTATTATAAATTTTCTTTTTCAAAAAGCGGGTTAAATTAGTCCCGGACTTCCCAAGATCTACCCGGTGAAGGGTTTGCAAGGTACTAGAGGCTATGATGGGAATTCAAACCCAAAGCGTCCTTTCCGAGAATTTAGATTGCGCTTTTTAAGATTTTTTTTTTATATAAAAATAAAATTAAAGAAAAGGGGGAGAAGAAAGAGAACGATAAAATTAATAAATATTTCTTTTTTCGGAATATCAACCGTGTCCCCGGCAACGGCGCCAAAAACTTGATGGACAAAACTATGCTTGCAAACGATAACGGCAAGTGTACCGTATCGAATGTAGTATAGATTATTAAAACAAGGTCGTATTAGACTCGGGGCGGTTGAGTACTCTTACTTCAAGAAAATCTCTATTATTTTATCAAATAGAAGAATAAGGTTGGGTTTATGTAATTTAATTTTACTAATTAATAAAAACTAGCGCACGGCTTTCGAATCACCTTAGACTAAGCAAAAGAGACGTATAGTAGAAATTGATTTTGTGTTAAAGTGGCCTTGACCGCGGAGGTTCCAAAAGCATGAGTGCTCCTCTCTCGAGGGTTGGCTCAACTAAGCTTAAGTTGCACACGACCGAACTCTCGTTCTATAATCAAGTGGCTTAAGACTTGCTTTAAGAGAAGGACCTCATTAGGATGTTAATCCCGTCCGGAAGAGTTACGTATGTCCTCTCTCGAGGGGTACGTTCGACTCTCTTTACCAATGACCGATCCGTCTTAAGGGCCTCTCGGCCGTCAAAAGACGAAAACCGTTACTAGAACGAGTTGGCCACGGTAAATCGTAAGTGTTTTAACACTAAGAATAAAATTCTAAAACACAAAAAGAGATTGCATCATCCTTGGATCATCTAAGCCGAGCAGTAAAGTGATTAGTTACTCATAGAGATAGAAGAATTAAAGAAAATAGAAGAGTTCATAAAAAAGAGAGAATAGATTGAGAGAAGAAAAGAACTACTTTATTAAATTACTAAAGAAAAATTAGAAGACATGAATTGAAAGTTACAACTATTGAATTGAAAACTACAAATGCTAAAAAGAAAAAGGACATACAAGAACTACTAAAACATGAAAATAAAACAAGAAAAGGAGAATTGAACTCCCCAAAAATTCGTCCCCAAACATCTGCTGGAGCTGGCTTTATATAGCTGAAAAAATGAGGTTACACGCCCTTGGTCACGCCCGTGACCAAGGGCGTGTAAGGGTCGTGATCGAAGCAGCAGCGGAGAGGGCGCCTTCTGGAGTAATTGCGAGCGTTTCGGCCGTGTCACGCCCTAGGTCACGCCCGTGACCTGGGGCGTGTAATCTTGAAATAGTGCTGTTGGCGGGAAACTCTGGCGGGAAGAAGCGCGGGGCGAGTCACGCCCGTGACCTGATGTCACGCCCTAGGTCACGCCCGTGACCTGGGGCGTGTAACTTTAAATGACGCGGCGGCTCGATCTGGATGCTGGTGGCGTGGTCCCGACCGTGACTTGGATGTCACGCCCTTGGTCACACCCGTGACGTGGGGCGTGTACTTGGCGAATCTTCACGGAATGGGCCCGAAGTAGCGGCAGCAGGTCTGGAACACATCTTAGGCTGACACGCCCTTGGTCACGCCCGTGACCTTGGGCGTGTACTTGATATTTTTGCTCAAAGTGCCCAGAAAACCTGCAAAACATAAACTAAACTTATATTAGTGACAGAAATAAAAAGGAATGATTATTATAAGATAAAACAAATAATTGATATAAATTCATATTAAAATTACATCAAAATTATGCTAAAAGATGAGTACAAATAGTACTCATCAACGACCTCTTCCGCAGTGAAATCCATGGCATCGGGAACAATCATGTCCGCCCCTTTGAGAGTGTCGAGGACGAGCTCCGCGATCTCCATCGACCTTTTGCGATCGGCCTCTTTTTCCTCTCGAGACTGACCATGAGTCCCATCTCGTGGAGGAGAGGGGGGAAGCACCGCCAAGGTCAGATCGCGGATCTGGGCCTTGAGGCAAGTGTTCTCCGTCTCCAGGTCGGCGATCCTCGCGTGAAGCTGGCTGACGAACTCGGCATCCTGTGAAAAGCGGGTTAGCAAAGGAAAAAGCGAAGCGAGACAGGAGAAGATTTTTGCAAAGCATTACTTACCAGTCCGCCTTGAAGGCTGGCGATGAGACCTTCAGACAAGGCCTCCTTCCCTTTAAGTTACGTGACCTCGTCGGCGGAATTCCCGAGCTCAACATTGAGCTCTTTGATTTCCTTGTCCGCAGTGAAGTAGCGGCGGCCCACCATATGGGTAAGCTCCATCGCCCGGAATCGGGCCAGCATGGCCTCGTACACGAGTCCCTTCTGGGTATAGGCCCGGAAGACGGAGGCGTCCTCGCGACCGTAGAGCCTGAAGGCAAGGGAGAACGCCTCACCCTCAATTTTGTCACCCTCCAACCAGGAAGGGAGGAGGGAGGAGGGAGAGCACCGGCTCACCAACCGCATCCGCAAGCTTCATGCCGAGCCCAAAGTTCGTGTGGCTTGTCGGCTTGGGCTTGGCGGCCGCCTCCCCACCTTCTTTGGCAGGCTCCTGATTCGCTGCAGGAAAGGAGGGGAGTTCGGATTCAGAAAGGTCCACGACCTCCTTCGCCTTGGCGGTAGAGGGGGCTTTCTTGGTCTTCTTCGCCGCCCCCTGCGAGGCGGGCCGGCGTGGAGGAAGGGATCTCTTCTTCCCCTACGAAGAGCCCGGAATGTCGCAGAAAGCCTCGGCGGCCACGCTCGCGAGCGGGCCAGAGGTGAGGGAGGAAGAAGCCGCGTGTGGAGGGTTGAGCGGAATTTCACACTCTCCTGCAAGGATAACTAAGAGCGTTAGCTAAATCGAAGGAGAGTGGAGTGGGGGGATCGACGAACGTGAGTCAAACCTTCTCCTTGGGGGACAGACGGCAACAGGTCCACCCGCTCTCGGAGGAAAGCGACCTCAAAGTTATTTCCTTTGAGGTATTGGTACAAGCTCGCATCACAACCTCCTAGCGAGGCCGGGGGGCGATAAGCGGCCTCGTCCCGCTGGGTGGGGGTGTAAGAGATGTTGCTGAAAGGGCCCTTCACCAGGATGAACTTCTGCGTCCAATAGTGGGATTTCTTCACCGTCTCGCAGACGGTAACATGCTGGCCCGTGAAATGAGCCGTCCCGTCCTTGTACGCACGGAACGAGAACACCTTGCGGAGACGAGCAGGCTGAACTCGATCTTCTCCGCCCTGAGGTAGCTGGCGAACGCGACCACCACGGCGATTGTGTTCGGCGTTAGCTGGCTTGACAGAACGATGAAATACCTGAGCACCTAGAAAAGTCAACAGGGGTTAGAATGTCGTTCGCAAAGCGAGTCAGGAATATAACGATCAAGAAACGAACGTACTTGGCGCACTTCCGGCCAAAGAGGAAGTCGCAGCCCATTCTCGAAATGAGCAATGGGGATTGTGAGCTCGTCGGGATGCGGATCACTGATGGTGTCTCGCTCGGTAGGGCAGCGAGCCACTAACCCGGAGTAGATGTATTGATCAACGGTAGCTTGGTATTCCTCCTTCGTGAGGTTGGCGCAGAAGAAAAGGCTCTCGAGGAAGTCCCCGGAGCACTTGGCCCGCCCCTCGGCTTCCGTTTTGCCGACCATGATGTTCTGAAGCCGCAAATCACAAAAGTCGCGAGACCAAACTAGTTTTGCGAGAGAGTTAGAAAGAGGGGGAGCGCGAAGGAGGAATAGTAAATGCGGTGGTTGAAAAGAAAAAGGACCAACTATTTTTAGAAATGAAAAAGGCGGGAAGAAGTCGAAGCGCCGTCGACTGCGGATAGCGGATTTGCGCGGTATTCTTCCGCCTCCAGGGGTCCTATTCGCTCGCATCGAGGCGGCACCTTGTCGAACTTCCTCCCATTAATCGTCGGCGAGCTAGCGCTGGATAATAAAATAAAGTAAAATGCGAGGGCAAGACTCGAATACGAGTAATAGAGATATAAAAGTAACCAACGAATGAGCGAGTCAGGCATGGCGAAAGAAAAGGTAATAAACACGAGAAATGAGGGCTCGCAAGCGAGTCAAAGTATCATTATTACAGACTTGTAAAAGATATTCGCGGCCCCTCCCTGCGAAGGGGAGGGGGAAGAAAAATAATAGAATACAAAGCGAGAATTCTTAATATCGCAACCACTTCCAGGGACCGTGACCCCGAACACCAGATCGAGGGGGGACTCGCGGGTAGTGGTACTCGCGAAGCCTGGCTTGTTAGCCGCATGTAATCGTTAATTCAAGCAATGTACACCCCGGGGGAGGTCACGTCGCCATGATCGGTCGGCCGCACCTCGGCGAGGATGCGCGCGTTCGCGTCCTCCATCGCGGCAAACCTTTCCTCATTAGCGAGCAGATCCAGCCTATTCTGTTCATGTAGATCCCTCAGCAGGGCGGTATTCTTCTGGAATATCTCGGTGACCCGTCTCTTCATTCGCTCCGGATCACTGGGGTCCCCCAGAAAATCAGCGACCTGACTCGGCGAGGGGTGTGGAGATATCTCCAACGCTCCAAACTCCGACTCGGTGAGCGGGGTCATGGAATCACCTGCAAAGTAGAAATCAGCAAGAAGACGGACAATAACACTCTATAGCGATGGTCTAACCTCGTGGAGGAATTTGAGTACTGGGCCGCTGGCGAGAGGTGCCTGGCTGATCTCGGAATGCTTCAACAACAGCAGGGGTAAAGGCCTTACCGAGACCAGGAGCGAGCCCGGGTTCGGCAATCAGCGTCCCTCCAGGGCTCCTTTGTCCCAAAATGCCGAATCCAGGAGTAATGAAGGTCCAGTTCGGCGAGGTAGGCGGGTCCGTGGGAGGAGGAACTTGCTCTTTCAGGGCCGCGAGAGGGGATACTGCGCAAGAAGTAAGTGTGATCAGGCAAGCTAAGGGATACGAAGGGAGATAAGGTAAGTCACTCACCTCGTCGCGAAGGCAAATCCCGTTGGTCGGCGGTCCTCGCATCTACGAGAAAAGTGTCAGCCCTTCCCGTAGAAGGGATGTGGGTCTCTGAGATTGACCTCGCCAAGGCATTCTCATCCGGGGGAGCATTCTGCGAGTAGGATAAGTTAGGTTGAAAGAAGAAGACATTAAAACAGCGAACTTGACGGTAGTACCTAGAAGGCGAGCACGTCAGGGGGGGAGTGCGGTGAAAGAGAGGACCCACCCTCCCCGGCCAGGCGCCGAACGGCCTTTGCCGTTCTGATGGTGGGTGGAAGCGGAGAACGCCGCGGAGAAGTCCAGGAGGCGATGGCGGCGGTTTTCCCCTTTTGGGCCGCTTGCGAGGCCTTCAGGCGAGCCAACATTTTGTCTTTTTTCGACATCGCGTTAGGGCTCGCGGCGAGTAAGGAAAAGGGAGAGAAGAATAAAAAGTCTGAATGCCGACCAGGAAGGGTGATATTTATAGTAGTGGCCATGGGACCCACCGAAAGATTCTCGCCACGTCACCAGGGGATCGGCGAATAACAGGGGTTGGACGGTTCTTCGCGAGCCTGAAAAGCCTCGCGAAGAGCGGGGATTGTGCACAACCCCGATATTCACCTAGAGTTGAACAAAGACGGAGGAATAACCAACAAGCAAAAGTAATGTGGGAGGGATATATATCATTAATGGGCAGAAAATGAGAGAAAGAATAAAATTTTCATGTGTTTCCTGCGTTCGACGAACGGCTAACAACGTTCGACGAACGACGCTCTACGGTCGACGAAAAGGTGCAAAGCTGCGTCCGACAAAATCCGAGCAGCGCTCGACGATCCCGCCTCAGCACAGCGGTCGACGCTTTTCCTCAAGCTCAGCGGTCGACGCTTTTCTCAAGCTCAGCGGTCGATGTAACGCCCCAGGTTTTCTTATGATTAGTTTAAGAGGGCGTTACCGTCCCGCGAGCGTCGTTGTTCGTCAAGTTGTGAAGATCAATATATAAATGTAAATTTAAGACTTTATAAGCATAGCATTAGTTAGAAGGTGTATTAATTAATATGTATTACTTAATATAAGCTAGTTATTAATTAGCGTATTCTAGTTACTATATATATATCAGTAACAACGCACATATGTTATAAGCTAACTCATACCTGTTAACAGCTACCCGTGATCAAATATCTTCTGATGTAGGCTGCTTAGATGTATAGTTCTTGTTAATGATATATGTGTATGTATATTCCCTGTTAATAATGTATGTGTTTGAATATCCCTGTTGAGAATGAGTGTATAAGTCCTGTTAAAAAAAAAATTTAATGATTATATATATATATATATCTGTATTATATAAAGCAATATAGATATCTTAAAAGCACACCGTAGATCGAATCTGAACCGTCCAATCCAAGCATGATCAACATCTGGCCACACGGCGAAATGACCGTTTTGCCCCTGCAGGAACCAAAAAAACTGAGCCAGCTGCAGCTCGGTTCGGTCACGCCGGCTCAAGGGGGGCAGGCGCGCTCAGGCGAGAGCGGGCGGGCTCACGCGGGTCGGGACGGGGCGAGCCAGGGCAGCCTCACGCGGGAGCGGGCGGGCTCACGCGGGCCAAGCTGGAGCGTGCCAGCCGGCTGTGCCCGCCGGCTGTAATATTTGAGCATACACCGGCTTCCCTCTATATAAACAGCGGGAAGCCAGTGTATTTGGCGATGTGGGACTAAAAATCCCACATCGCCATTAAGCGGGCGGGGCCCGCCTGTGGGCCTCGCCTGCGATTTTTGAAAAAGAAAAATCAAAATGTTTTTAAAATCTTTTTTTAAAAAAACTTATAATGTTTAATTTTTTAAAAATTTGTTTTTAAAAACAAATTTTTTTAAAAGTTTTTTAACTTCAGGCGGATGAACAGTGGCGCGAGCCACTGTTCATCCGCCGTTTAATTTTTTTACAAAATTTTGTTAAATTTTTTTTTTAAAAAACTTATATTGTTTAATTTTAATTTTTGTAAAAGTTTTGTTTTTTAAAAAAAAACTTATATTGTTTAATTTTTTTAAAATTTGTTTTTAAAAACTTTCGCCCGCCCCCGAAGCCCGCCGCAAGCAGCTGGGTACTGCCGAGCGGGGCACGACGGCCGGAGGCCGTGTCGGGAGGGCGAAGACGGACGAGGGGGCGAAGATTATTTAAAATTTAATGAATGTAAAATGATTTAAAATTTTAAATAGGTGACGGGGGCGAAGACCGGCGAGGGGCGGGCGAAGCCCGCCGACGCCGAGGGGGCGGGCGAAGCCCGCCTTGAATGCCAAGCGGGCAAAGCCCGCTTGTTCGCCCGCATTGATGCGGCCGAAGGCCGCCCGAGAGCATCGAGCACGGGCGTAGCCCGTGCGAAGATGCTCGTATATATATATATATATATATATATATATATATATATATATATATATATATATATATATATATGCTTGCATTGTTGAAGAGGGGGCCTTCAACCTTTTTCCTTTCCCCCTCCCGATGACTCCAGCTGTCGAGCGCGACTTAGGGGCGAGCTAGGGTTCGGCGTCGGGTTCGTCGGTGGTGGCGATTTGGAGGTCGTCGGAGCTTTGCTCCTTCGTCGGAGTAGTGAATCGGTGAGCCCTCGTCGGCTTCGGCAGTGGTCTCGCGGATATCCTAGCAGATTTTTCTTTTTACTTGATGTCTAATTGCCTTTGGGGGAGGTGGCTGCCTTATGTATATGCTTCCTTTCGTTTATTACAATCGGGTGGGGAGGCTGCTCTCCAGTTTTGTTTAAATGGAGGGCTACCTTGTAGCATCTGTTCGGGGTTGCTGCTATACTTCCTGATCTGGGGCTGCCCTTTTGTTTTTTTTTTCTTGTGGGGTTGCTGCTGTTTTTCTTATTTATGGGGGGGCTCTGCCTTACATACTTATATCTATACTCTAAATGGGGGGCTGCCTTGTGCAGATTGCTGCGGTTTATATACTTTAAATTGGGGGCTGCCTTTTATTCATGTGCATATACTCTAATTGGGGCTGCCTTGTACTGATACTGATTTGGGGGAATGCTTCTCTAGTATTACTAACGGGGGATGTCTTATATATACTCCATGTGGGGCTGCCTTATAAATAATTTAATTCTTTTATAAGGGGGTTGCATTACCTGACCCCAGGCTGCTTATTTTATGATCCTAGACCTATTAGGATTATATTGTGGTATCTCCTTTGGTTTTATGGTAGCAGCTATGTGGTGTTCCCTGGGTGTTATGATCAGCAGCTATTGTTATGTTGTCTTCCCTGTTTTCAGTTGGCAGTTGGTATGCTCATTGTTTTATCATGGCGGCTTTTGATTTAATTTGTTTCCCTTGGTTTTAATTCGACAGCTACTTGGTATCCTTATTCTCCCTTAGCCTCGTGGTTGGCAGCTGTTGAGTTTCCTTCCTTAGCCTCACATTTAGCATTTATGTTGGTTATGTTGGAAGTTTGGTGTATTCCCTTAGAGTATGGCAGTAAGCACTTGATATACGAAACTCTGCACCCATACGCTAGGAAATTTTCTTGGTTCAAACTTAAGTCAATTACCCGGTTCATAAATTTTTTGTGCTTCAATTGAGGGCTAGGCATTCACTTAGGTTTATGCAAAGTTAAATTTCCTAGGCTATGCTAGAATTTCGTTCTCTTGGGGGAGTTTGAGCCTGTCATCTATTGATTTTATGCGGGGATTCTCCTTGGTCTTTATGTTATTGGTTAAATCTTGAACTTATCTGTTTAGTTAAGCATGAGTGGTCTTGCTCGACAAATCTCCAAATCCTGCACTGTTCTTTTGTTGGCTAAGTTATATTGGTTTGGCGGGTTAAACTTCCCGGAAATTTATGATGATAACTCTAGATGGGTCGGAGAGCATTAAATCATAAGTTCCCCGGAAGGTTCTTTTCCTAACTCCGGGCGGGTAGGGGAGTTAGGCGCAAAATTTCCTGGGAATTTTCCTTGCTAATTCTCGCTGACTTAGCGAGGCTAGCATTTGTCAAGCTTAAAAGTTGTGTAGATGCATTTCGGGTTCGAGCCCTATATCCATTTCACTTAAGGGCAGCTTCATTCTTTTAGTAACACTATCAATTGTTATTAAGCGACTGCGCACTTTTTGTGCAAATGCTAAAGTTTATTTTCCCTGTATCAAATATAAGATTTATTTTGTTTAGTGGCTGCCATATTATTTGTGGGTCGGCTAGCTGTTGTGGTCATCTTTTTGCTCTTGTATTGAACCATATTGCCGCCTCAAGCGAGATCTGGATGGTTTTGTTGGCTATGTTCTGATGGTCTAGCCGGTTAAATTCCCTGGGATTTTGTTTCCTAATTCCCGGCGGGTACGGGGAATTAGATGCTAAACTCCCTGGGAATTTCCATTGCTAGTTCTCGATGATACAACGAAACCATTATTTGCTAAAGAGGAATGTCTTGTAGTTGCATTTTTTGGATTCGAGCTTTTCACCTGTTCCAATCATTGACAATTTCATCCTTACAGAAAAGTGATCATTTATGGATGTCATGTTCGGCAATTATATTCAAATGTTGGTTAAATTATAAAGTCACTCATACTCTCACACTAGTAGCCTAGCTGTTGAGGTCATTTATTAATTTCTTCTTCCTTGTCTGCCTAACGTATTGATTTTAGGTTAGTGGCTGTTGTGTTTGCCTTTTTGGGTCGTGATTGGTGTTCTGGGTTCTTGATTCCTGATGTCATCCCCTTGGAATCTGGATAACTTCTATACCTGTTTAGTTATGCTACCAGGTAGTCTGATAAGACTTCCCTAGGTTTAGAAAAGTTTGCTCGCCCTAAGATCGTACAATTTCTTCTTCTTTTATGATGTTTCCCGTCGACTTGATATAAGTCTTTCTCGTCGACTTTGATGTAAGTCTTTCTTGTCGATTTCTTCGCTTATTCTGAATTGTTTCCTCATATATTTATATGTTCTTTTATCGGGTGTTCCCGGGTATCTTAAGCGATGTTATCAAACCTTTTAAGTCTCTTTGGGCTGAAACTTTTGATTAAGTTATACTCTATTCTGTGATTTGCCCTGTTTTTGGTTAGTGTTCATTGTGGTGTCTTGTCGTGCCTTATTCATCGTGCTGTTACAGGAAGTTCGTTGGGAGTCAGGTTTGGACTCACCAAGTGTTTTCAAATGAATCGTTGAGTATTGTTTACTTCTTTGTGACCCTATTCTTAGGGTGTTATGGTGCTGATATCTCGGGTTACGTCCCATGCTTAATTGAAACTTAATTTGATTATTTAGAACCTTTGTCTTAAGCCTTGCACGATGGGTTGTTTTGGGTGGCAGTGGATAAAGGACCACCACTCGGTTTTGGCTTTTTGGGTGGCAGTGGATAGAGTACCACCACTTGGTTTTGGCTTGTTGGGTGGCAGTGGATAGAGTACCACCACCCGGTTTTGGCTTTTCGGGTGGCAGTGGACCACCACCCGGGTTTGGCTTTTTGGGTTGGCAGAGGCTAAAGGACCGCCACCTGTTTATTTGAGCTGATCAGACTCAAGTTCTTATAAACATATATGCTTATATATGTGTATTATGATATTATATGTATGACGATCACCTCTGAGCCGCAATGGCGGACACGTGGTGGGCTTTGATTGTTTTGGTTAATACCTTCTGGTGCAGGCTTTTCTTTTCCTCTTACCGAGTGCACTCGTTTGAGCTGGCTCGAGTTGTTGTAATATTATTCATGCTTACCTGCTTAGTTCTCCTTTCTGCACTCTTTTATTTCTGATTGCTGCAAATCTTGGTTTTCTTGCACCCTTTGGGCTGAGGCATTCTTTTCTTATAAATGTCTCTGGTTCAGGTCTTTAGCTACCGCATGGGTTAGAGCGACGTTGTTCAGGTCTCCTGTCGAGGACCTTCCTCTCCTCTAGGTAAGGGGCAGATCTTTAGTTATTTTCCTTCTTTCCTGCGGGTTCGTGTCAGTTGTTGGCGCCCGTATGGCTTTTATGTTTAGATTACTTGCTTGTTGCTTTGCTGTTACTTTTGGGTTGTTTACCTACTTGCTCTCTGGGAAGCTTTATGCTAGGATGCATTAGTTACTTTATTGGTATACAAATATCATTCTTGCACATCATGATTTTAAATAATTGTCACATACTTTGAAGACGTAGAAAATACTTTCTTACTATACTAAACATAGACATGTGCATATCATTTCTGGGATGTGGATCTTCATGCTCATGTAGGCTAAAATAAACCTATTTTCCGCTGCGTATGTATAACTTTCTACTTGTGGAGTAGTGATCCACCGGACCGAGGGACGCGGTCCTAAACTAAAAATATAAATCTTCTTTTTATCTCAAACATTTATACGCCTTTAATAAATTTATCGTAAGGAGTGTTTGCCTGAGCGTCTGTAGTCGTCTCCTGCAGGACGTGGCATCACGACGCATATTTTCCCCTTGCTCTGATATTATGTATTAAATTCTTGGGGAAAATGCGGGTTGTGACGGTCGACGCTTTTACTCAAGCTTAGCGGTCGACGCTTTCCTGAGTTCGACGAACTCCGTTGTCCGTTCGACGAATTTGCTTCTCAGTCCGACGGCCGTCTCAGCGGTCCTGTCTCAGCGGAAGAATTCGCAGGAGGAAGCGCGAGACCCGACATCGATGGGCATCGCCGGTAAGAATGCGAGCAAGGTCTTCACAGGCCACTCGCCCAGCGGGGGTTGTAAATCCAACACATGGAAGAGGTAACAAAGAAGGCGAGCCAGAGCTTCAAGGGTCGCTCGTAGGAAAGTGCGCGAGTCATATCCCTGCGAGCCCAAGTTTCAAGGACAGCTCGCAAGAAGGCGAGCGAGCTGGGTACTCGTCGGCTGCTCGCAAGAAGGCTGGCAAGCCGGGTACTCGCCAGCTGCTCGCAAGAAGGCAAGGGAGCCGGATCCTTTCCAAGTCTTAGGGTTCGACGAGATCCATCCTGCGTTCGATGAGCGCCGAGCATTTGTTGAGATCGTCGAACTCAGTTCAGTGTTCGACAAATTTCGTTCCCCGTTCGACGAAACCCGTTCGACGAAACCCGTTCGACGAACTCATCTTTCCGTTCGACGAATTCACCTCTCGAGCGAGTATTGCTCTAATAAACTACTCGTCTATAGATTAAAGATAGTGAAATTACCCCTCTACCCCTGGTGGTCTGCAAGTAGCCACTCCAAACAGCGGAGTTTGGCTGTTAGCAGGCCAAATTGGGGTGCGTTTAGTATAATCAAAAGGCGGAACCCCGCTATTGACAGACCATGAGCAGGAAAACCATAAATAGGCCTTGAAGGGCACCTTGGGAGAGGGATCCGATCTCAGTTCTCTGAGCTTCTTCATTTTCCTTGGTTACTTTGGTTCAGCTCTCTAGCTCTCCAAGGTGCCCAAGTCTCAGCTTTCGCTTGGGAGGGGAAGCGCTCAACGATCTTCTAGGTTTGTGGTGGGACCTCCTCGTTGTGACTAAGGTCTTAGTCAGTTTCCGAGTCTCAGGTCTGCTCCTTTCGAGGGACTAGTAAGGGCTAGCTGCCCCTCAACTTGTTGAGGGCCCGAGCTTCACAAGAGATCGAGAAATCGGTTTCAACAATATTATTCGCTTCGATTTCTAGCGTCCTTGAAATCAGATTTTGTAATCAATTTTATAAATGTTAATCATGTCTTTTTCTTGTTTAATAAAATTGATTTCATTTCTAATTTCAATATCTCTTTACTTTGTTTTAACTTAGATCAAAATATCAAATGTTTTCTATTACAGTATAAAGTTTTTAAAACCCTTATTCACCCCCCCCCCTCTAAGGGCGCCTACAGATCCAACAACTATGTTCTAATGCCAGTAGTAGCAATACTGCCCAGCGGTTGTGATATCGTCGAGACATCAAACTAAAGCTGCAATATATCGACAATATTGCTAATCTTTGAGGGCTAAGGCTATCAGTAGCGATACCGCCCGATGTTTACTATATCGTCAAGATGTTAAGATGACACTGCATCACATCATCGAGAAAGTTTTCTATAGTAAGTTACTACCACATCGTGTTTGCTCTAACGTATGGCGGTAACATAAGGAAAGGCTTTCAATCAGCACGTGATCAAGAAGCCAAAAGGAGAAGGAGACCTACATCGAATTGTAATCAACCTAACGTCAGGCGATAGTGTTACCGCCTAGCGGTAACGATCGTGCCCAAAATTAGCAAAGCATGATTTCCATATCTGCCATAATTCATGTGGCACACTTATTATATTTGGCTACCTCCTAGTGTTATCAATATTTCCAGCATTAACTCCCATGATCTATTTAAAGATCGACTCCTCTCCTTCTAAATGATGAGGATTATTCCTTTGCCTCCAAATCCAGAACTTTGTATATTTTGAGAGTGGTTCGTCTCCAAACATTGAGAGAAATTCCTCGGGCAAACATGAATATCAAAAGATGAATCTAAAGGAGAAGGGATGAAATGCATATTCAACATGAAGGGTGAGCGCATCAAGAATGCAGACGTATACTTTGCCTTCGTCTTCACCTTCAGAAATTCTTGGGGAGTTTCTCATACACTTTATTTATCTGGTAATCCTTTTTTTTTTATCTTATTGTAATGGGAGTGGAGAAATTGTTCGGGGAGAATATCAGATTCCATGAGAAATTTGGCGTAGCTTATGGAGACTAAGTCTTGCAAGGCCTGGGGGAAAATCGTCAGGAGTGGACGTTGAATTCCAGGGAGGATTCCATAATTCGTCGCGTGTTGTGGCAACTTGGCCAAGGGTAGATCTAGGGGCAATTTGAGATCTTATCTGGGGAGAGATAGGCTAGAACCAACTTGTCCTTGGGAGAATGTTCGGTATAGAAAACAAAAAGGGATTTTCTTATTCATGCATTGATTTCTAGCATTATAGAAATCAAACATTTTTGTAATCAAAGTTTTGTGAAATAAAAATCATGTCTCACTCTGCTGTTCACTAATTAGATTTTATTTCTTCTTTATAAATGTTTTAAATAATATTTTCCATCGAAGTTTAAACTCATAATATATTTCAACGTTCATTTGTTTTATAACTCAAGGAATTCATTCTATGTGAGCTATTGTCTGGCGGAAGTACTTACCGTCGACGGTATCAAAAAAGTTTGAATTCCTTCTTTTCAAAAAGTAACATTCAATACAATCTTTTCTGCAAACTTAAAATAAAGTTTTCTATAAAATATTCTTAGAATTTGATAGTGCGTCATAACTCCCCTGAGTATTCTCTAGAGGGAGGGGGTGAATAGAGATTTAAAACTTTTTACTAATAAGTGCATAGAAAATCAATCGTAATTACTAGGCATCCAGAATTCCAACTAGAATTAATATTATCATAGAACAATAGATATAATCAAGAGAAAATCACATAAAATTCATAAACACGTATGACACAAAAGTTATAGTGGTTCCCTAAAACCTGGGTTCTCTACTCTTCCACCACCTTGGTTGGAATACACTATCACAGTGCCTGAGTCTTTTGATATGGAGACTCTTAAAACCAGGGACTGAGTCTTTTGATAAGGAGACTCTTAGAACCAAACCAGATCTTTTGATAAGGAGATCTTGAACCAAACTAAATCCTTTGAAGAGGGATTCTTAAAACTTTTTACTCAATTTACAGAAATAAGAAATATACTAAACAGAAGAAGAAGAAGAAGAAGTTTATTCTTCTGATTTGAATCCTCTTTTAGTAGTCACTGAGGATTCTAGACTGAAAGTGAGTTTAGTTCTTAAATTAACAACTCTTTTTAGGTTATTTCAAAATAATGATATATATAAATATGTGTAAAAAGTGAGTTATAAAAACTTAAATAGAGAAACACACAGCACAGCACATTAATAAAAAGAAATAAGACAGGCAACCAGAAGACACCAGAAATAAAGTAGTTCCCCAATCAACCTGGGTACATCTACTCTTCTACCCACTGGTAGGAATCCACTACAGGTTTTTGATCAGGTGC
The DNA here is from genome assembly GCA_033032865.1 of Dactylorhiza incarnata. Taxonomy (NCBI): domain Eukaryota; kingdom Viridiplantae; phylum Streptophyta; class Magnoliopsida; order Asparagales; family Orchidaceae; genus Dactylorhiza; species Dactylorhiza incarnata. Next base: position 15,557,999 of record JAWHQI010000015.1, read on the forward strand.
CCTGCCACCAATGAGCTTTTGATAAGGTGCCCAAAAACCAAGTCACTGGTTTTTGCTAAGGTTCCCTGTCACCGAGAGTTAACTTTTGAAGGGAGTTATAACCCTGTACAAGAGGGGAATAAAGAAACCAAAAATATATATATTGTTCTTCTCTTTTCTGAGAAGACACTAGAGATCCTGATGGGTTGTTGAGAATGGATCTTTGATGAAGATGTTGAAGAGCTCCCCCTGATTTGATTAGAGTTGATGTTCAGGTGGTGAAGCTTCTTCTCTTGAATGTTGTAACTCTTTTTCTTCTTCTGAAGTTAAGATCCTGAGCAAATGATCTTGATAGGTGTCTCGGGATGAATATGATCTGCAGAGAAGAGTTTAGCCAAAATAAGATATAATATATATTGTTCTTATTAAGAACTCTGTATATCTTCTTCTTCCTCTGCTTTCATGTACTGCTTTGTATTTCTCTTCTCTTTGTTCTGCCTTAGTTGCTTCTCTGCTCTTCTCTCTGAGAATATAATCTGGAGAGCTATTCGGCTGATTTCAATTCTTGCCGACAAGAGAGGAAGGAGATAATGTCTCTTTAATTCCCTAGATTCCTCGAGAACAAAAATTACCGTCTTTAGCTTTTGCAATGGCTATAATATTTAATGCTTGCAACGACTGTAATGTTAAGGCAGTAATATATAGCAATATATAAATAAAAATGATAAAATATTGCTTTAATCAGATATAAGAATATTAGTCGAACTGAGAATATCTAAATAATAAAGCTGGTAGAAATTCGTCGAGCTCAGCTTCAAGTTCGTCGATTTGAACATTTGATTCGTCGTTCTGAGCTTCTATTGAAGATTCGTCGAACGCAGACTTGAGATCGTCGAACGCACCTTTTTGTCGACCGTTGAGATAGCTGGATTTCGTCGACCGTTGAGACGGGATCATCGACCGCTGAGATAGCTGGATTTTGTCGACCGCTGAGATAGCTTTTCTTTGTCGAGCGCAGAATGAATATAATTTGTCGACCGCAGAGCGTCGTTCGTCGAACGCAGATAGTCGTTCGTCGAGCGCAGAGAACATGTATAGTTTTTTATCTTTCTCTTATTTTCTCAACCTATTAATTATATATATTTTCAGCCTTCTATCTTAATGGGATTTGATCTAAGTTATAAGATGTGTAATGATAGAAACTTAGACATTAAAGATGGATCCTAACTCAAATCAAAACTAAGGTTCCAACATAGACACTAAGTGTTCTGGATCCTTTATCAAAGAATGAATCCTTGCTTAGAAGAAGATGCAAGGATTATAAACACCGATCCAGTCTTGATCTCTGTATCCTTTGTTAGCTTCTTTCAGAGATGGAGGAAGAATATGCTTTCTTCAGCTTGTAGAAGATGAAAAAATGATAGAGATCTATCGGGTAGGCTGAGAAAGGGAGAGAGAGAGAGAGAAAGATTTTCCAAGAAGAAGAAGAATTATATTGTTAGCTTGCTCCTTTTGAATTCTGTATGTATACATATTTATGTCCATTCAGTTGAATTGGGATTAAATGACTTTCCCTTTTTGATCCTTCCCTAGTAGGAATGTCCAAAGAGAATGATTGCTCTCTTTCTATTTATGTTGATAACCCATCAATAACCTTTTATATAACTTCCAATTTCATCGACCTTGAATCTCTGGAATGATTCTTTCTCTTCTTGTAAATGTGCGGCCCGTTATATTTCAAAAATCTTCCATATATACCTTATGAATAATCATCAGGATCCATTCTAGGAAGTTTTCTAAATCTTTGAGTGTATTTGACATTACGTCGAATAACTTCTGCCTTCACATCGAGGCACCTTTAAATTCTCCTAGAAGCAGCTTCGAAATCTTCTTCAGCTTTGAATTGAACTTTGCCATCGACGTTGTGTCAATTCATTATCGACGTACCTATCGAGATGAATATCATATAATTAAAGTTCTGACTTCTGCGTCAAATACCTTTCAAAGTTTCATCGACTTCCAATGAAGCGTCGACTGCTAGTCTGAGATACCTATACTTATATTCAAAATTACTTCAAATTTCAATCGAAGCTGCGTCGAATTCTTTTCGACGTAGATTTAACTCAACTGGATTTGATCTCCTTTTGATTAGACTTTGACACTCTAAGGTGAATATGTCATCATAGGACATCTAAAGACCTTATTCCCTTCATTATACAACATGGGTAATAAATCCTAGGGAATGAAATCACTTTTACAAAATTTGTAAGGTAAATCAAGAGGATGCTTTTCCTAACAATCTCCCCATATTTATCTTAACAAATTTTTATCTTAAGTCATTTCAATATATTGAAAAATAAATGTATATACATCAAAGCATATGTTAAAAGACAACAACATAAACTGAGGGGTATGAAGAACTTCCGAATAAATATTATGTTCATCATAATGAGTTACCCAAAAAGCATTCTACTTTTCTTTCTAAGGAATGTAGATAGGGCTTCATAGATTTTCTTGAACTTTGTTTCCACAAAATTGAAATTAGCTAGTGTTGCCTTCTTTGGATTTTTCTGGATTATGTCATGCCCTTTCAATAGATTTTCTATATTAGTTTCTTCATCAGAATAGACATCATATACCTTGAATCCAAGGTGTATGATTTTAGCAGCCAGTTCATTTATTTCATCCAAATCTAGCTCATTTTTTGGATCTGACACTATGAAGGTTGAATGTATGATGCCAGGAATTATAGCTATTTTGAAAACAATCTTTCTTTTCTTTTGAAATGGCTGATCTACAATATTTTGATCAAATCCGAGACCTCTTTTGTGAAGTTGTACTATATATTTCAGAACTTTTGCTTCAGGATTCTTGGTAGCATATATTGAGGAATCAAATAATGTGCTTGGAATTTTGGTGGCTTCTTTTATCTGCTCTTCTTCCACTACATCTTTCCCTTTCTTGAGCCTTTCAATAAACTTCCTTCTATTCTCCTCAATTTCCCTTTGAGGGGCATCATATTCATTATGATCCCATTCTCTAATCTCATCTAAAGCTTTGTCAAGATTTGGATCAGTATATATACCTTCATCTGATTTTCAAGTACTTGAACTTTCTCATAGGTTTTATAATATGACCTGTCCTTCTGTACTGCTTTCTTTGTTTCTAAGAGTACTTCTCCCAGATAGGCATCTGCCTTCCATATTCCCTTCTTCTGAATGTATCACTTTTCCTTTGAACATGTCTAGTTGTTGGTGTTGTAACTGGTAGGACAGAGGCAGGAGGAAGAAAGAAGGAGCAGGAGCAGGAGGAAGCAGAACATGAGATAAGATTGTTGATTATTTAGAGGCGTGTTTTATATCTGTGTTCTCAGTAATGGGTGACTCAGTCCATACTAAAATTTCATTCAAACTTGTCCAATAATCATCATCATTTGAGAAAAGATTAGACTCCCCTGGATTGCAGGCAGAAATCTATTTGGAGAAGATGGCATAGGTGCAAGAAGGACTAGAGAGATAATTGTCGGTTCTCCTTCAGAGACATAAGAGGAGTATTTGTGCTCAATAGCAGTATAGACTGAATCAGGTCGGGGCCCACTGTCACCCTTCTCCCCCTACATTATTTAATTAAAGAAAGATATAAGGACCTCAGCAGGCAACGTCGATGATCGCCGTTCCTTCTCGATGAAATTCATCTGAGCAGAGAGATTCCTTAACCTGCGATGTTGTGCAGATAATTTTTGATAACAGTCTTATGAAAATTCCTTGTATAAAGATGAAAACATGGACAATAATGTTTCCAAAGACAAGTCAGTTGCGTCAAGAATGTCTCTAATAGAGATCTTTGATTGTCTGTGTGTACCTGCAAAGAAGAGAGAAGACAAGAGTAGAAAAAAGGAAAGCAGGAGAGCAAGAGGGAGAGTATTCAATAGAATAATTAAGTCTAACTGTTGGAACATGCTTTCCACATCTCTTGGTTTGAGAATAACAAATCTCATTGTATTTGATTATACTTGCCATGTGTTTACAGTGAGCAGGAGCTTCTACTTTCAAGCCTCTATGACTACGAGAAAGAAAGACGAAGAATTCCCTACCAGGTCAATGCTTTGGTGCTAGCGTGACGCGCTAACACTACCACTGGTGGTAGCTATGCAGATTTGGAAACTTCGTCGAAAAGGAAACATTCATCGAGAAAGGAAGGTCATCAAGACTGAATATGACAATGCTTATCGCAGGGCGTTAAGGCTAACGCCCGGAAGTAACTTATGGAAGTCCCGCGATCACTATGCTCATTGTGGAGCAGAAAAGGATGGAGATCTTTTGGCTGGGAATAAAATATACTAATGTGATGCGTTAGCATTACCGTGGCGGGGTAGGAAGGGATACCAATTCTGGAGACAGAAGGATGCCAAAAATGGCTCAATCTGTGTGCCAGAATGTTGCCTAAAGAGGCTACTGCCCAACATTAGCACTACCACTGGTGCTAGGATCCGATCCTATTTAATGAGCGGTCCGTCTACGTTTTGAGTAGCTGATTAGCCGATTTGAGAAGATATCGAAGCCACTACTCCTATATTCGTGAGAGCCTCCTCATTGCAGCTGAGAGAATTCCGTCGATGTTCGTGAATGCTAAGGACTTGAAGAGAGATCAACCACGCCGACTTCATCTTCAGTTCATCCTTTGAGGGAGTTTCTTTGATGTTTTAGTTTTTATTATTTGTAACCTTAATATTTTTATTGGAAGAGAAATTTGTCGCGTGGTTGGAGACTAGGGCCTTGTGAGGACAAAGGAGAATTCGCCTCCTCGGTGTGGTGACTAGGTCTAGGGTTAGTTCTAGGCGGAAGACCGAGGACTCATCTAGAGAGAGATAGGCTAGAGCCAAGAGGTCCTGGGGAGAAGGGTCAGTATAGAAAACCAAAAAGGTTTTAACGCATTCACCTCTATCTCAAGCATCATTGGGATTTGTTTTTGTAATGTTCTTCAAGCAATAATATTATATGTATTTCTCTAATATTGTCTTGCAATTTCTGATTGTTGAAATCTAAACGAAAAAGGGGTTCCCTGTCACTAATGCAGAGCGGTAATGCTATCGCAGGCAGTAGTAATAGAGCTCTCTTCTGTCGTGCCAAACATAGCCCACTCTCATAAAAATCCTACTGCAGTATTTAAACTGAGATATTCTTGAAAATACTGTCATCCCATTTGAATAAAATAAATTAAGTTCAAAATTTCTTAAAACCCTTATTCACCCCCCTCTAAGGGTGGCTACAGATCCAACAAGTGGTACCTGAGCCAGGTTATTCCTAAATGGTCTAACAACAGGGAATAATTACGCTCCATGAACTCGCTTTTCATGAGGGTCAAGGAATACCTAGACCTCCACTCTTCACAGAAATTAACTATAACTACTTGAGAACGCGAATGCCCTATTTTCTAATTAATTTAGATCTAGACGTCTGGGCTTGTGTTGAACAACCGTATACTACTTCTACATATGTTGTTGAAGTAACCATGGAAAAGCCTAGAGATAGGTGGGATGATGGAGATAAACAAAAGTGCAAAAACAATGCTAACGCAATGAACGCCTTATTTTGTGCTTTAGATAGAACTGAATTTAATCGAGTTAGTGCTTGCGAAACTGCCTATGATATTTGGAATCTATTGGAAATAACGCATGAGGGCTCTTCGTAGGTTAAAAAAGACTCAAAGTTATTCCAACTGGAATCAGAGTTTGAAAGATTCAGATTGGATACAAACAAGGGCATAGACTCGATGTACAATTGCTTCACCAAGATCGTCAACGCCTCAAAGATACTTGGAAAAACCATCTCAAATGGTGACTTGGTGAGGAAAATCCTTCGGTCACTCCCTCCAAATTTCAATCCAAAGGTGACTGCTATTTCAGAATCACATTATCAAAGACGGCTCCAAATTGAGAGCCTCATTGGGAACCTCAAAATCCATGAGGTTGAACTCAAAATCCAAGAATTAGAATACAACAAAGAGCCAAAGAAGAAAGCCTTGGCACTGAAGTCAAGGAATGAGGATGACAATGATGAGGAGGACGAGGAGAGCCTTTTTGTGAAAAACTTTACAAAGTTCATGTAGAAACTAGAAAGAAGGAACGCTTTTAGTTAGTTTTTCCGAAAAGGTTCATCATCTAAAAGAGAGAATAAGGAGAAATCAAGCGATGACGACGAGCGGCTTTTCCCCGAGTGCTTCCACTGCAGGAAGACCGGGAATATACGAAGCCAATGCCTAAAATACCTAAAAGAGCAAAAAGAAAACCGGCGCAGCGACAAAGAAAAGAAAAAAATTCTGAAGGCTGCAATATGGGATGACTCTTCATCTGAAAGCTCAAGATGGTCTAATTCAAGCGACGGTGATGAGGATAATTTGTGCCTCATGGGTAGAAGCCATGAATCTTCGAATGACAATTGTTGTATCCAATGTGAAACGGAGGTTCTTCCTATTACTTATGATGATCTTTATATTGAATATATGAAAACATGCAAATATTTTAATAAGAGTCTAAAAGATCCCGATCTTCTAAAAATTGAAAATAAAATTCTTTAAAAACAAAATCAAAAGTTAAATAAGGAAGTGAAATCGTTGGGAAAAGAGATAGTATCTTGCCAAGAAAATGATCATTACTTGGCAAGGGTAAAAGAACTAGGAAATAATCTTTCTAAGGCTCTCTCAAATAATGAATCTCTTACAAAATAAAAGGGAGACTTAGAAAGAAGTTTAAAAATCTCTCTTTCTCAAATTAAAGAAGGAAAGAAATTTTTTGTAATTAGGTGTAACATCCCCCCAAATTACTAGACCCCTAGGACGGTTTTGTCATGAATAGGTCATGACAAAACCCTAGGATGCGCAAAGAGAACATAAGAGCTTAGGCTCGAGGTGAAAATCACCATGGTCTGCGGATAGTGATTTCTAGTTACCAAGCCTAGGGTTGGCCATAGGGCATCACCGTGACCCATGACCCCACCATGACATGACTAACCCAATAAGAGGGTCCTCTCGTAATACCCCAATTATCCAATCGTAGAAAGAAGGGGGTGTATTATGTGCAGCGCTAGTGCCGGCGCCAGCGCAGGCGCTAGCGCTAGCACAGGCTCTAGCGTTAGCACAGGCGCTAGCGCAAGCACAGGCGCTAGCGCTAGCCAGGTGCTAGCGCTAGCACAGGCGCTAGCGCTAGCACGGGCGCTAGCGCTAGCACAGGCGCTAGCGCTAGCACAGGCGCTAGCGCTAGCACAGGCGCTAGCGCTAGCACAGGCGCTAGCGCTAGCACAGGCGCTAGCGCTAGCACAGGTGCTAGCGGTAGCAGTAGCGCTAGCGCGGGCGCTAGCGGTAGCGGTAGCGCTAGCACGGGCGCTAGCGGTAGCGGTAGCGCTAGCACGGGCGCTAGCGGTAGCGGTAGCGCTAGCGCAGGCGCTAGCGGTAACGGTAGCGCTAGCGCAGGCGCTAGCTCTAGCGGTAGTGCTAGCGCAGGCGCTAGCGGTAGCGGTAGCGGTAGCGCAGGCGCTAGCTCTAGCGCAGGCGCTAGCGATAGCGCTAGCGCAGGCGCTAGCGATAGCGCTAGCGCAGGCGCTAGCGATAGCGCTAGCGCAGGCGCTAGCGATAGCGCTAGCGCAGGCGCTAGCGATAGCGCTAGCGCAGGCGCTAGCGATAGCGCTAGCGCAGGCGCTAGTGGTAGCGGTAGTACCTGGCGGTTGCCGAACCGGCCGGTGATATGCCGTCGAAATGTTAGTGCTGGCGCTAGTACTAGCACCGGCGGTAGCTCAGCCGACGGGAGGCGGTCGGGATTTGTTTTTGTGGCCAAATTCATGGTCAATGGAGTCCAAATGTCCTCCTAATTGATGGGGATTAATTCCCCCCATCAATTAGAAGAATGTAAAGAGGTTTTCCAACATTTATGGAGGGTGAATGGTGTGACCTTTGGGGATTGCCAAAATTTTCACCATTAATGGTGTTAATAAAGGAATCCCAAGCTTCATCTCCTCCCCAAATTCATGGTCAATGGAGTCCAAATGTCCTCCTAATTGATGGGGATTAATTCCCCCCATCAATTAGAAGAATGTAAAGAGGTTTTCCAACATTTATGGAGGGTGAATGGTGTGACCTTTGGGGATTGCCAAAATTTTCACCATTAATGGTGTTAATAAAGGAATCCCAAGCTTCATCTCCTCCCCAACCAGGATTTGGTTCTATAAAAGGGCTCAAGGGGTGAAGGGAATGAGTTTACCCCACTTTACTAGAAAAATTTTCCTACCTGAGCACCTACCGGCATGACACCAAAGAGCTCTCGACCAACCATGGCGGATCAGCGATCGGCACGACTACAAGCCATAATTTAGGTCCTCTCCTCTCATCTATTTCTTAGTGGGTTGATCTCTTCATTTTGGCCACTAGATTTGGGGCCAATTGGTCTTGGATCGGTGTGGCCGAAAGCTTGTGTTTCAAGTTTTCTTCCCTTGTACAAATTCTAGATTCCGTCCGCCTCCGGCCGGCCAACAACCGTACATCGCCGGCCGCCATCTCAACGGAGGTGGTGGAGGCATTGGCCGACCGGGAGAGCATCTAGGTGGCCAGGAAATCACCTCCTAAGTTGCTATATGATGGGCCAACCATGGTCATTGGCTGATTGGAGAAGATGAAGGGATGCCCTTCGTTTGTGCTTTAAGATCTGTGCAAGTTTACATAACAATATATTTGATACTCATATTTCTGTCCCTGTACTGGAAATAGTTAAAAATAATTATAGAAAATACTTAGAGCCCTCTACTTGAAAAGTGATCTATACCAAACTTGTAGCCCCTGATGTCTACTTTAATTTAAAATTGATTTGAGATGATTTGGCCCATTGGTATGACTGCAGCACTCAAAATGGTGCAACCTGTACATAAGGTTGACCAGAGCTTGATTTTTGTGCCCCCATTATTCCAGACATCCAAATTCTTTGAAATTTTGAGCATAGGTTAGATTTACCCTTACCCTCAACATATCCAAAAATGGAAATTTTTGGAGAAACATTTTTTATAGTTTTTGTAGAAATTTAATAATTCATGTGATAATTAATTATAGGGTCAATTGCCATCAAAACCCTTCCAAATTTTGGTGGGTGGTCGTTAGGGTCATTTCATGTCTCTGGTAAAAGTTTCATTCCATTTGGAATTGATTTGGTTGAGTAATTGAGTAACCCAAGATTGGTCAAACTAGGGGTATTTTAGATCAAAAGTGCACTTGATGGATTTGAAAGATCAACCCTCATCCCGTTGTTGTGAAACTTTGACCACTGACTTGATGTCATATAAAATACTCCCACAAGTGTTTTTTGGGTGGTTTAGGGTGGATGTGCCATGAAACCTAGTTCAAACCTTAGGGTTGTATATTGAACCTATTGAAGGTCATATGGTCATATGTCATCAGATTGACTTGAAATTTGGTAGAGGGGTTAATAGGGTGGTGTAGAGCCCTAGGTGATATTGATCTCTGATAATTTTGTCAAGAATTTTGAATTGTTATTTCTGGTACTTCATTCATAACCCTCAATCTGTGCCCTTGTTGTATAAAAATTAACTACGGGTTTAATACTCACTGAAAAATCATGAAACTTGGTCAGAGCACTTTTCAGGGCAAGAATATAATCTATAAAATTTCGTATAATTTTTGGAGGAGTTTTTATATGGTTCTCTTCACAAAGTGCCATAGGATTTGTTTGATTAAATAAAGGATTTATATGGTCAACTAAATATTAAAAATTATGAAACTCAACCGGTGAACTTTTCTGACGATTTTGGACACCAAGTAATTTTCTTGCAATTATTGAATGAAAATTTCTAGTAGCTTCTTTGTTAATCATTGATCTTGATTAATTAGTTTATATTTTAATTGGAGGTCAAAACATTTCTGGAAAATTGTGAAATTCGGGTTTGTTGTTATTTTGTTGTTATCTAGTTATACAAATTTTAGTGAAGCCATACCATGTCGGAAAATTATACTTGATGTACAAATCATAGGTTCCCTGATTTTGGAAAAATTATAATAATTACCAAATTATGTAGAACAATTATGAATTTCTAGAGATGGTGTTAAAATATCATAACACACCCCCAATAATAATCTTGGGTCATTCAGATGATTGTTTGGAGTACCTCCTCTCATGCACCTCATGTAGCTCGTTTGGTGTGCGTATAGTAAAACAATGTAGTTAAGATAACTTGTAGACCATAAGGTGGGAATGGGAGGTAGATGGTGTACCTAATCTGGTTGAGGAGATTTGAGGTCATCAATAGGAGTCTATACGTTGAGTATGCCCGATAAGCTAAGGGGCAGAGTTGTGTTCTGGATCGACGAAAGATCGGCTTTCCCTTGGAGAGTCAAAAAACACTTAGGGTTAACTCAAGTGAAATGGTAAGAGGGGTATGTTCATGGGTAGTTATCAATAATAGTAAGTGTCTTGGAAAGGGCGGTTTGGGCTATCATACCATCGTACCTCCTATTACTGCTGCGAGCTCCTCACAGGGTAGACCTCGGGAAGTCCAAGATTTACTCTAAATTATAGGAAAAAATTATTATGCAAGATTAACTCAATAATACACTCACCCACACCCTGCTGCTTCGGGGGTTACCTTGTTTGGTCAGACGAGCAGTAAGCTCAGTGGATGTTGTTGGATCGTGTGACGCCCTTAGAGGGGGGTGAATAAGGGTGTGTTTAAAATATAATTTTTACTTAACAATTTTTAAACAGATTTTACTTTTCTAAAAAATTACTTATAAACAATTTCAAACCAATGTAATTTTTGTTTTAAACCAAACACAAATTTCTAGTTTAAAGATTAAGCAACCAAATTTGCAATTAATAAAAGAAGCATAATTATATTAATCATGAAATTTACAATCAATAAAATGATCTTAACAATGCTTAAGATCAATGCACAAAAATGATAATATAAATTTCACTAATTTTGATTTTACCAATCCTTCTCCCAAGGATCGGAAGGCTATCACTTGTCTCTCCCTAGATCAAGCCCAAGCCTACCCTCTAGATCTTCCCAAGATCTAGACGTAGCACACAAGGCCACGATTTCCTACCAAGCCACGCAAGGACTTGGACGCTCCGCACAAGGAAGCGATTTTACCCTAAGCCGCGTAAGGACTTAGACGCCGCACGCAAGACGACGATTTCTCTACCAACACAAAGTTGAATGTGAATGAATGAAAATACAAAGTCAAGTGAAGAACTCCCTAAAAAATCAGATCTCTGAAAGGAGGGTTGAAGCCTCGAGATGATCGTTGATGTAGAAATGCGTCCGATCTCGTCTTCAATCTCAATCCTTCTAGCACAAATGGGAGTTGATGGAGTTCTGGAGCTTTCTTGTTCAAATGCACTCTGGAAGAAGGTCTGGAAATGCCAAGAACTGAATTCCACGAAGTTTTGAGCTCTTTAATAAAAAGGAGCTGTCGCCGTCCGATAACTACTGTCGCCGGAATCTGATATCTCCAGAGGCTACCACGTGTCCCACTAAAACGAAGTTTCTGCATGGTGTTGAGGTCGTGGTTGAGACATGGGATGTCGGATATCTGATAGTACTGTCGTATATCTGTTAGCTAAGGTAACTGCTGCACGTCCTGGTGTTATCGGAAGATCGTGGGCTGTCGGAAATCTGATAGCGATATCGGAAATCCGATAGCTCTTAACCGTTGCGCAGAGATCAAATAAACACGCTATCGGAAATTCGATAGGGCTGTCGGAAATCCGATAGCTCCAAAAACTGGAAAATTGATATTTTGCTCCAATTGAAAGCATGTTATTCTTGCACCTATTATCTGCACACCATTAATCAAAAATAGGATCAAATACATTCGGGATTTGTTATTCTCAAACCGGACGAGTGCGGAACGCATGCTCCAACAATCTCCCCCTTTTGATAATAACAAATCCTTATAAAAAGAAATCGAATAAATCATATACAGATAGTGACAAGTACATTATGTGTGTACAAGTGTGAACTTATGATCTTCATGTTCTCCCCCTTAATATGATCTCCCCCTTAACATTAGCTCCTTCTAAAATTATTCTCCCCCGACTCATAAACTCCCCCTACATGAATGCTCACTTAATTAATTAAGTGTTTTTAGTGATTTAAGTGATTTCTCTTATTATCTTCTCCCCCTTTGATATTATCAAAAGTAATGAATATAGGGAATAGAGACGAGGATAGAGTAGTAAGGAGATATGGTAGAAAAGGAGTAAGAATTGAAGGAATTGTTTGAGTACACTAGCGGAAGCTTTGTAAGTAGTATGATGTTGAGATAGGTAATCATAGAGATGAGGCCAAGCATTCTAGTAATGTGTTATAATGTATAGAAGCAAATATACTTAACCAAGATGAGATTCAAATGTCAATTATCAGAGAAAGACAGATGAGAATATATAATATTGAATCGTTTCGGTCCAATTCTCATAAGAAGAAATTTTATAAATAACAATGAAGTGTAGTAGTGATACTTTGAGAAAGAATACATATGAATATATTTAAAATATACATGATCATGGAATTGATAATCATAACAGAAATATACATAAAGCCAAACTTATGAACCAGAAACTTTGCAAATATACATAAAAGGACCATTTTGGTTTTGCAAGACACTTTACAATTCTTTCCAAGGTAAGGTGAGATTTTTTGGTTTTTCAAGTTTTGGTTAAAATTTCTCCAATAGTTTTGTGATTCTCATATTCCTCTTGATTTTCATGGAGTTTTTTGAAGATAAAATGTAGAAGGTTTAGTAGATCTAGATAGTTGAGATCTTGGGTTGTATAAGAGATGTAGATCTTGTTTTTTTGTAAGAGAAATTAGACTTTTTTGTTAGTTTATGTTTTGAAACATGAGTTTCCTTTCTTTCTTGTTGTTTTTGTGTAGATCTAGAAGTTCATAGTTATCAGATTTAGGAAAAAGATGATGAATAGAAAAAAATTGAAGTGTTATAGTAAGAAGATGATGAATAGTGTTTTGCACTAAAGTTTTAATTTTTTAAAAATATTAGAGATGTTGAAGAATTTTTGCTGTGTGAAAATTTTTTAGATTTGGGATAGGAAGATTTTTTGAAATTAAAATTTTCGGAAGCAAAAAAAATTTTTTAGCTATCGGATATCCGATAGGTGGTATCAGAAATCCGACCGTGCCAGAATTTTTCTTTGTTTTTTTTTTTTAAAAAAAAATTTTATTTCTTATGCAGATATGTCTTCTAGTTGGAGATCGAGAAGGGGTGAGTCAGGGGATGCGCATTCTTCTTATCAAAGTTTCCCGGCCATAGAAAAAGCACAAATTGGAATTTCAAAAATCCTGGAATTTGATCTCCCCAGGCATGAACGAGTCTATTTTATGCTTGCTGAGGCAGGTATACTCTCGGTTATTATCCAAGACATTTTCTCCTCATTTTTAGTCCGTGAGTTTTATAATCATCTTGAGGATCCAGCATATACCGATTTGAATGGTGGAGTGAGATCCAAAATTCAAGGGCAATATGTGGAGATCACTTCATTTGATTTAAGAAGTGAATTTGGTTTAATGGAAAGTGAGAATGTCTTGGACATAGTGGAAAACTATAGACTTGAGAGAAATTGGACGTTTATGAACATGTCTTTGCATGGAAATTCCACCAAAAACCTCATATCCACTATGAAGACATTGACAGACGATGCTCGTCTTGTACAAGATATACTAAGGCACGCGATTATGTTGAAGTCCGGTGATACGCATAGTATTACGGCTCAACTTAGTCTTGTGACTTATTATATAGTGGAGAAGGAGTTATTTGATGTGGCCGATCTGCTTTTATCTATGATTCGTTATACATATCGCCTCAAAAATCCGGAGTGGAAAAAGGCACACACCCTCCCTTTAGGTGCAATTATCCAGCGTATTCTATTCAAGAAATATGCATGGATAGATCAAAACTTTTATCTTGGAGATTGTGTTCCAGAGATATATCAGACGTCGGATATTAAAGGTAAGAAAAGTCAACGAAAGCCGCCGACTATGGAAATGAGAGAGCCTCCTATTGGACGTGGAGGGTCTATGCGGGAGGCACTCGACTCTTTCCAAACTAAGTTGGATAAACATATAGATGACTTCCAAGAGCATAAAGTGTCATTTGAAGAACATTAGGTGGAGGTGAAGAAAGATCGAATGCGAATGCAGAAATTCATGAAGTTCCCTGTGAAGGGACTTAAATTATCCAGTGATCTTCGGCCCATTCCAAATTTTTTCATGGCTAGTGTTAAGTCATGAATCTGGTTTCTCATTTCTGTATTCTCGGATACTAAATTTACGCATCTACGTTCAAAAGATTTCTTTCCCTCGTGGACTTTGGAAATTGAAGATTTCAGATCTCTCTCTAAAATCTCATTCTTTTTAGTAAGAATTTTTATTGTAGAATGAGATTTGGAAAGAGATTCTTCAAGTTCTTTAATTCTTCCCAAAAAGTGATCACACTCTTGGCAAGAAATATCTCTTTTTCCAATAGTCTAAATTTCATTTAACAATTTTTTGTTTTCTTTAAGCAAAATTTCATTTTCAGATTTAAGAAGATCATTATCTTTTAAACTCTTTTCAAAAAATTTGCAAGTCTTTAAAAATTCAGAAAATAATTCATCGTAGGTTGGAGGAGTTACCTCAGTGTCACTTTGGACACTGCATTCGTCATCAGATATGACGCTCTTTCCCATTAAGCACATGTTGGCCTCCTCTTCTTTACTTGAACTTGAACTGCTTGCATCCTCAGAAGTAGTATCATCCCATATTTCCGCCTTCAACACCTTCTTCGACCCTTTGTGCTTCTTTTCATTAAGTTCTTTTAAGTACTTTGGACACTTGCTTCGGATGTGTCCTAACTTCTTGCAGTGATAGCACTCCGGTGGCGGTCTCTCTTCCTCCTCATCGCCTTCCTTTCCTTTTTTCTTCCTAAACGTCTCCTTCTTAAAATATTTCTTAAACGAATTCCTCCTCTCTGGATTTTTCATAAATTTTCTAAATTTTCTAACAAATAAACTTTCCTCATCTTCTTCTTCCTCCTCAGAATCACTAGTTTCTTCCTTCTTAGATCTTAGAGCCAATCCCTTCTTCCTTGGCTCCATATACTCTTGTTGTTGAATTTTCAATTCAACTTCATGAGTTTTCAAGTTCCCAATGAGGCTCTCCAATTGTAAGGTCTTAAGATCATGTGACTCGGAAATTGCAGTCACTTTAGGATTGAACTTCGGGGGAAGTGATCTTAAGATTTTCCTTGCTAAGTCTCCATTTGAGAACACCTTTCCTAGCACCTTTGAGTCATTCACGATTTTTGTGAATCGTGTGTACATCGTATCAATCTTTTCATCTACCTCCATTTTGAACCTTTCAAATTCAGACTCCAGTTGAAATAGCTTTGAATCCTTTACCTGCGATGTACCTTCATGAGTGATTTCTAACAGATTCCAATTTTCAAATGCAGTATTACAAGCACAAACTCTATTAAATTCAGTGCGATCTACTGCGCAAAATAAAGCATTCATGGCTTTTGCATTGTTCTTACATTTTAATTTATCATTGTCATCCCACTTGTCTTTGGGCTTATCCATAGTTACATCTTCTACAACAAATGTTGGAGAAGTGTAACTAGATTCTACCATATTCCAGACTTCTATATCTAGCGCAATTAGAAAACAACGCATACGTGTTTTCCAATAATTATAGTCTGTGCCCGTGAATAAAGGTGGTCTACTTATGCCTTGCCCCTCAACGAAAGCATGATCGTTGTGCGCCATTACTCCCGGTGGTAAAACCGTTTTGGAGTAACCTCGCTCTGATACCACTTGTTGGATCGTGTGACGCCCTTAGAGGGGGGGTGAATAAGGGTGTGTTTAAAATATAATTTTTACTTAACAATTTTTAAACAGATTTTACTTTTCTAAAAAATTACTTATAAACAATTTCAAACCAATGTAATTTTTGTTTTAAACCAAACACAAATTTATAGGTTAAAGATTAAGCAACCAAATTTGCAATTAATAAAAGAAGCATAATTATATTAATCATGAAATTTACAATCAATAAAATGATCTTAACAATGCTTAAGATCAATGCACAAAAATGATAATATAAATTTCACTAATTTTGATTTTACCAATCCTTCTCCCAAGGATCGGAAGGCTATCACTTGTCTCTCCCTAGATCAAGCCCAAGCCTACCCTCTAGATCTTCCCAAGATCTAGACGTAGCACACAAGGCCACGATTTCCTACCAAGCCACGCAAGGACTTGGATGCTCCGCACAAGAAAGCAATTTTCCCCTAGGCCGCGCAAGGACTTAGACGCCGCACACAAGATGACGATTTCTCTACCAATACAAAGTTGAATGTGAATGAATGAAAATACAAAGTCAAGTGAAGAACTCCCTAGAAAATCAGATCTCTGAAAGGAGGGTTGAAGCTTCGAGTTGATCGTTGATATAGAAATGCGTCCGATCTCGTCTTCAATCTCAATCCTTCTAGCACAAATGGGAGTTGATGGAGTTCTGGAGCTTTCTGGTTCGAATGCACTCTGGAAGAAGGTCTGGAAATGCCAAGAACTGAATTCCACAAAGTTTTGAGCTCTTTTAATAAAAAGGAGCTGTCGCCATCCGATAGCTACTGTCGCCGGAATCCGATATCTCCAGAGGCTGCCACGTGTCCAACTAAAACGAAGTTTCTGCGTGGTGTTGAGGTCGTGGTTGAGACGTGGGCTGTCGGATATCCGATAGTACTGTCGGATATCCGTTAGCTAAGGTAACTGCTGCACATTCTGGCGTTATCGGAAGATCGTGGGTTGTCGTAAATCCGATAGCGATATCGGAAATCCAATAGTTCTTAACCGTTGCGCAGAGATCAAATAAACACGCTGTCGGAAATCCGATAGGGCTGTCGGAAATTCGATAGCTCCAAAAACTGGAAAATTGATATTTTGCTCCAATTGAAAGCATGTTATTCTTGCACCTATTATTTGCACACCATTAATCAAAAATAGGATCAAATACATTCAGGATTTGTTATTCTCAAACCGGACGAGTGCGAAACGCATGCTCCAACAGATGTGGTTCGGACGGGTTTGTCCAGCGAGCGGGTGGCTCAGAAGGTTGTTGGGAAGGGCGGGCTAGCCCGGGAGCCTATGGCTTGGAGGAACACAATAATTATATTGCATGTGCATAAATGTGGTGGGTCTTTGATATAGACGGTCATTCACACCGACGTCGATACACTGACTCAGCAAGTGTGGGTTTGCACTTAGCCAAAAAAGTCTGGTGGTCCAGCCAGTAAGAGTATATAGGCGCTCCGCAGTTTTGCGTTGAGGCGTACGATAGGTATAGGTTAGGTAGTGTGAATACCAACCTAGAGGTGGACAAGACCCAACCCACCGCTTCCATTTGCCACTACGGGGGTATCCTAGGAGTCTTGCTAGCTCCAAAAAGGGGGAACTAAAGGTCTGTGCGCATAGAGTCGAAGTGTGTGAGTTGCACTTGTGTGATCATAACATTACCCAGCATAACACTACATGGCATAGCATACACATTCAATTTCAACCCCTACCCCTATCGTATAAACTGGTTATGGGACTTTTTGTACGATAGGCCTTGCTAACCGACCCCGTGGTCTATAGGTTTGTATGGACATTCCTATAAATCAATGGTTACTTTTCTATTATACACCTGTCTTTACCTGCATACTTTACTGTTCTTTACTTGTTCTTTATCTTGCTTACATATTACTTACTGCTTCAATTATTTATAAACACCTGCATAGTGATAGATACTCATGTAGCTAATACATGCCACCTTCTTTATTTTATACCCCTTGCTGTCCTCAGCTTCATCCTCCCACTCAGTGCATAGGGACACTGGGGGATGGATGGGGGGAACGAGGCTTAGTCTTTTTACTAACGATCGGTGAGCCTTGTCATTTTAGGGGATCGAGGAGACACAGCACCACCAGAGGCCGGTACAGATGGAGGAGGGCCAGTCTAGCATGGGAGCACCAGTTTCAGGATCCGTGAGTGTCTTCTAGTAGATTTTGCTTCCGTGAGTGATTTGTAGTGAGGACATGATGTACTGGGCATGAGCCCTTTATATTGCTACTTTTTATTTCAGTTATTATTTATGGACCTCTCCTCTACTTTATGATATATATATAACATGTGATTTGTGGACTTGTCTTCATGTATACTTCTCTTTTCTATGATTGATATTGCCGACAAGATCATCGCTTTGTAGTGGCAACATTCCCATGTGTTGGTGTCACCGCAATGCCGCGGTTCTGGGCATAAGACCCCATTTAGTAGCGAAAAAAATGTGGTCTTACAAACTGGTATCATAGCAAACCTCGATCAGAAGAAAATAAGTCCACAAACCCTGGGCCATCTCGCGTGAGCTTAGTTTGAGGACAAACTAGCAGGGGAAGAAATGGTGTGCCCATATGGCAAATCACATGAAAAAGTCCACTTTTTAACTGGACCTCTTTAGACAAACCACCTTACGAGTGTCAAATTTTCCTTTGTTGCCTACAACGAACCCTACTCCGCCGCATGAAGCACCTCCAACTCCAAACATCATCCCATCACCGCCGTCTCCTACTCCGTTCCAGTAGATGGAGATGGGACAGACGCTGACCGCCATACTGAATGCATTCAGGGATCAACAGGCTTCGGCTCCTCAGCCAAACCCCGGGTCCAAATGGCTGAGCGTCATCCATGGGCTTTCTCCCCCGTCCTACCTCGGGACAGAGTCAGTGGTTCGGAATGAGGAGTGGGTGGATATCATGTACAATATGTTGGCAGGGTTACAGTGTCCGACAGAGATTGAAGTACCGCTGGTGGTCTCATGTTTGGAGTCCCATGCGAAGAGATGGTGGAAGTCATTGCTAAACACCACTTATGCAGGATTGGAGGATGCGGACGTTTCGTGGGATGATTTCAAGGTAGCACTGCTGGAGCATTTTGTGCCACAGTCTGCGAGGGACGAGTTGGAGGACAGATTCCTGCAGTTGAGGCAGGGGAGCAGGACAGTTCTAGAGTACCACCAGGAGTTTACCCACCTATCCCGGTTTGCGGACTCCTATCAGCTGGATGATGTAGGGTATGCAAAAGAATCTACAAGGGCCTCCGTGACGAGCTGAGGTAGGCTCTCCTTTTTGTTTTTGACGGCAGCATGGCCAGGATCTTGGAGATGGACAAGAAGCTGGAGGCAGACCAGCACACCGTCCAGGGAAGGAAGAGACCGACAGAGGACAAGGGTTGGGGCGGCCGGAGAGACCAGCAGAGAGGTCACGATGTTGGAGAAAGGAGGACGGAGGGCCGACCCCACCAGGAGGAGAGACAGGAGCAGAGGGAGCAGGTAGTATTGGCTCCTCAGCCTTTACAGACACGGGAGGTGCCGAGGCTAGGAGGTGGGCTGACTCCCCCTCTAGAGTGCTATATGTGTCACCAGACAGGCCACATCCAGAGGAACTGCCCGCAGAGGAATGTGCCACCGGCACTACAGGCTGCCCCACAGGCCCAGCATTTTGGGGGCCGAGGGCGGGGACGGGGTCGTGGATTCTAGGGACATGATCATAGGCAAGACAGGGACCATATGTATGCCTTAGACTTGGCTCAGCCCCGAAACCCGGCAAGGGTCATCACAGTTACTTTACTGTCTTCCTTACAACTATTAGTACCTTGAAAAAACTTAGCTTTACTTTAGCATTGAACCAAACGAACAAAAAATCACCCAGGTATAGTACTTGTCTGCGGTAAGCCCGCATATACCCTATTCGATACAGGTGCCTCACACTCGTTCATCTCAGAAGAATTCGTGGATGATTTGGATCAAATTCAGCATTTCACGGGCCTCCACAGGAGGGTGTGACTCCCGGACTGATCGGAGTTAGTAACGAGTGTCAAGTGCAATATGAACGTGGAGATTGGAGGAAAACTGTTCGAAGCACCAACGATGCTCTTAAAGATGAAAGACTTCGACCTGATCTTGGGCATGAATTGGCTATACTGAAACATGCAAGGATCGACTGCCGGCAAGGAGGATTGTTCTAAGGCATGAAGACTCAGAAGTGGTAGTCGAAGGTATTATACCCACCTCCCATCTTTTATTATCGTCTATTCAGGCCGTCAAGGCCCATCTGCAGGGAGAGGAAGTATATCAGGTGTTGTTCGAGATGACCGAGGTCAAGTATTCAGTGTCAAGCATTCCGATCGTGCGGGAGTTTGCTGATGTATATCCAGAGAATTTTGCCAGGGCTTCCACCGCACCGAGAGAAGGATTTTCAGATCCAGCTAGTGTCGGGGGCTAAGCCAATGTCTAGAGCTCTTTATCGGATGGCCCGAAGGAGTTAGTGGAGTTTTGAAGCTAGTTGCAGGAGCTGGTGGAAGCTGGATTTGTTAGACTGAGTTCCTCGCTTTAGGGAGCTTCGATGCTATTTTTGAAGAAGAAGGACGGGACGCTCAGACTGTGCATCGAATACAGAGCATTGAACAGGCTGACAGTTCGGAAAACGTATCCGCTGCCTAGGATCGATGAGCTGTTTGATCAGCTAGAGGGAGCCCACTGCTTCTCGAAGCTGGATTTGAGGTTGGGGTATTATCAGCTACGGATACAGGAGGAGGACATCTCGAAGATGGCTTTCAGCAGCCGATACAAACTGTATGAGTTCACCGTGATGCCCTTCAGGCTCACAAACGTGCTGTCGGCATTTATGACTCTAATGAACCGGGTGTTCGAGCCATATCTCGACATCTTTGTCATCGTGTTCATCGATGACATTCTCATCTACTCAAGGACGGAAGAGGAGCATGTACGACATCTGGCACTGACATTGGAGAAACTTTGGGAGCACAGTCTATACGCGAAGTTCAGCAAGTGTTAGTTTTGGCTGAAGGAGGTGGCCTTCCTGGGTCACATTATCAGTGGAGTTGGACTAGCAGTGGACCCGGTGAAGATCCAGGCAGTATGTGATTGTCCACCGCTGAAGACGGACACCGACGTGTGGAGTTTCTTGGGACTTGATGGTTATTACCAGAAGTTCGTGCAGGGCTTTTCTCAGATAGCCCTCCCGCTCACATCCTTAACGAAGAAGGATAACACATTCGTTTGGACGCCGCAGTGAGAAGCGGACTTCTAGGAGCTGAAGGGTCAGCTTACGTCGGACCCCATCTTTGCCCTTCCATGAGGGAAGGAAGGATTCCAGGTGTATACTGATGCATCATATCAGGGGATGGGTGCCGTTCTGATGCAGAATGGACACGCGATAGCATACGCCTCCCGACAATTGAAGAACCACGAGCGGAACTACCTGGTTCACGACTTGGAGATGGGAGTAGTTATATTCGCTCTGAAGATCTGGCGTCACTACCTCTATGAGGTCCACTGTGATATATTCTCAGATCACAAGAACCTGAAGTACATGGACACGCAGAAGGAACTGAACATCCGATAGAGACGATGAGTGGAGTTCTTATCGGACTATCAGTATACCATGCACTACCACTCGGGGAAGGCGAATGTGGTAGCATACGCACTCAGCAGGAGAGCTACCACCTCGAGAGAGGAGCCCAATTGATGGCTATGGAGCTGGTACGAATGCTCGAGCACATGCAGATCTCATTGGTGTCAGAGGATGACCTTGTGCTCTATGAGGAGTACTTGACGACGATGAGTACCACATATGACATTCGAGACCGCATCAGGGGATGGACAGAGGCATGATGCCAAGATGGAGCCAATATTTAGGGCCTTGGAGGAAGGTACGACGGGGGATTATTCACTGAAGGATGGGCTGCTTTGTTTCAGAAGTCGAGTTTACATACCGGCAGGGGTAGGATTCGGGATGATATTATGACTGAGGCTCACTGTAGCAAGTATCCAGTGCACCCGGGTATCACAAAGACGATGGCGGATATGAAGAGGACCATGTATTGGTCGGGCATGAAGAGGGACATCACTTATTTTGTGACCCACTGCGAGTCATGCCAGCTCCGGAAAGCGGAATGCAAGAGCCCGGCCGGATTATTATAGCCACTCCCTGTGTCGGAGTGGAAGTTCGACGACATCACGAAGGACTTTATACATGGACTTTCCCGATCACATGCAGGGAATGATTTGATATGGGTGATCATCGACAGGTTAACGAAGGTGACATATTCATTCTGGTCAGGAAGGACGCTTCGGTCAGAGATTTGGTATGGAGATTTGTGGAGCAGTTTGTCCGGTATCATGGTGTTCCTAGGACGATCGTGTCAGATCGGGATGGACGGCTTACGTCCCGAGAGTGGAGATATGTCCAGGATTATTTGGGTACACGGTTGACATTCAGCACAACATTCCACCCACAGACAGATGGGCAAACAGAACGTACCAACCAGACGCTGGAGGATCTATTACGCCTATGCATTTTGGACCGCGGAGAGCCATGGGAGAGACTGTTGCCTCCTGTAGAGTTTTCCTATAACAACAGTCATCAGTCCAGCATAGGCATGGCCCCTTACGAAGCGTTATACGGACGGAGGTGCAGAACTGCACTGTCTTGGATCCAGGTTGAGGATCCTAAAGCACTCGGCTTGGAGTTTGTGGCGGATACTGATGCTCAGGTGAGACTGAACCGAGACAAAATGCTGGAAGCACAGAGCAGGCAGGCCAAGTATTACGATGCACGACATCGTGCAGTAGAGTTCCAGGTTGGAGACCGGGTGTTTTTGAAGATACGTCTGATGCACGAAGTCTCGCGGGTACGCGGATGGAAGAAGCTCAGTCCTAGGTATATGGGGCCTTACAGGATCCTGGAGCGGATCGGTCCCCTGGCGTACAGACTGGAGCTTCCGCTGGAGCTAGCGGGATTGCACGATGTCTTCTACGTCTCCTCCCTTAAGAGAGCTCTACTACGGCCGGAGCAACATATATCTATAGCGGATGGGCCAATATCTACTGACCGATCAGTTCATTTGGAGCCGGTCCGGATAGATGACACCGAGATGCAAGTCCTACGGCGCAAGAAGGTTCCGCTGGTCAAGGTCCTGTATAGGAACCATGGGCAGGAGGAGCACACCTGGGAGCCACTAGACCTGATGCAATAGAGGTATCCGGAGCTCTTCGCGCCAGGTATAATTTAAATTCTCTAGGGATGTTACATTCGAGCACTTGCTTTAGGAACCCCGCATGCTTAACCTGAATTTCGGGGACGAAATTTTTATTTTTATGTATATTGTAACATCCCCCAAACGACTAGACCCCAAGGACGGTTTTGTCATGACTAGGTCATGACAAAACCCTTGGATGCGCAAAGAGAAATAAGAGCTTAGGCACGAGGCGAAAATCACCATGGTCTACGGATAGTGATTTCCAGTTACCAAGCCTATGGTTGGCCTTAGGGCATCACCGTGACCCATGACCCCACCTTGACATGACTAACCCAATAAGGGTCATCTCATAATACCTCAATTATCCAACCGTAGAAAGAAAGGGGGTGTATTGAATGTGGCGCTAGTGTAACATCCCGACTTCGAAAAAGGGGTCTAGCCGATTCAGTTGAACCCTTGGAGGAATCTAGGCCGGGTCATCAGGCAATCACGACCCGACCTTCACCACATAGAGGTAGTCATTTAGAGAAACGACTGTTTTGGGTAGCATCGTGCTTCGCCACGACGTCAAAGTTGTTTATTGAACATACGTACTCCGAATCGACTTCTGTCAGTTGCGTAAAACTCGTATGGTCGATATGAGTACAACGGAATTCGTTTCGTTCCAATCAGAGGTCATTTGGTGAAAGTGACCATTTTGAGTATCGCAGCGAGTCACGACGACACAGTTTTAGAATATGGAGCATACGTGCTCCGAACCAACTCCGGTCAGTTGCGTTAGACTCGTATGGTCGATACGATTGCATTGGAATTCGTTTCGTTCCAATCCGAGGTCATTTAGTGAAAGTGACCGTTTTGAGTATAGTAGCGCGTCACGACGATGCAATTTTAGAATATGGAGCATACGTGCTCCGAATCGACTTCCGTCAGTTGCATTAGACTCGTATAGTTGATACGAGTGCAACGGAACTCGTTTCGTTTCGATCCGAGGTCATATGCAGAATATGACTATTTTGAGTATCGTAGCGCGTCACGACGACACGATTTTAGAATACAAAGCATACGTGCTCCGAATCAACTTCCGTCAGTTACGTTGGACTCGTATGGTCAATATGAGTGCAACGGAATTCGTTTCGTTCCGATCCGAGGTCGTTTGGAGAAAACGACTATTTTGAGTAATACCGAGCGCCGCAACGACGCCATTTTAGAATATTGGGTAAACAAACCCCAATTTCACCCTAGTCAGTTGCAACAGACTCGCGGGATCAATTCTAGCACAATGCAATTCGTTTCGTTCAAATTCGATGAGATTTGCGAAAGGTGGCCGAAATAATCTATTTTGAGTTGCGTACTGGGTTGAGCGAGTAATTATGAATAACGGACTCGGAATCAACTTCAAATAATTTCGTTAACTTCATGTGATTATTACGAACACAGCGACACCCTCTGCGCATTTATTTTGCGAGCACTTTGCATGCTTTGATATATATAAATGTGTATAAATATGTGTGTGTGTGTAATGTGTATATATATATATATACATATATAAGCTTATATATATAAACAAAATAGTGAGGTGCCCTGTTGAAAAACCAAAACCAGCGATGAAAACCAGGGGCGGAGAAACCATGGGCGAAAACCAGGCGAGCTCGCTGGGGGCGTCGGATTGGTCGACCATGGCTATACAAGGGCTGGGCGGCAAGGTCACCACACGCGCTTCCTCCTCCTCTTCCCCTCCCCGAAGCTCTGTCCTGGCAGAGGGTTTCACGGCAAGGGGAGCTCACGACAAGGTCACCACATCTTTCCCCCTCCTCTCCCCTCCTCGAAGCTCTAAGGCCTGATGGAGGGAGCTAGCTGCAGCTTCACATCGGAAAGATTCAAGCTCTCCCTCTCCTACTTATCTTCCTCCTCTCAGCTCTGGATGAGGATTTGGGGCGTGTCAAGAGGAACTCCGACTCCTCCTCCGCCTCTTACTTAAGCATATCTTCCTCTGGTTATGGTAACCCTATGCATTTTCTAATTTCTTTTAGCATTGGTTTTGATTTGGAGGATGGCTTGTGAAGAGGTTTCTTAGGCCACCCATGCAACTATTATTGTTGTAAGGACGTTCGAAGATGAGAGTTCTCTCTTCCCTTCTCCTTTTCATTGGCTAGTTTGGTGGTTATCTGGGCCTCTGGTTTTCTATCCTCGCTTCTCTTTCTCTTTATCCATCTTCCGACCTCTCATTCTGTAGATTTCTAGCAGAGGTTCACATGAGGATAGCCCTACAATGTTACTCCTACTGCTTCTGCTACTACTGCACCTCCTCCCGTTATTGCTACATGCTTCTATTTCTCTTAGTCTTTGTTTGGCTCCACGTTTTAGCTCTGGTAAGTTTGGATAAAAACATCATTGTCATAGAATGTAGGTGTCAACGGTTGTGGCCGCCACCAAGAGAAGGAAACTAGCTTTGAACATAAATGTGGTTAAAGTTCCTTAGATGAGGTCGGACATTCACCCACGACGGTTCATAACGACCGCCCTCGCCGCCCTCCTCTCTCTCTCTCTCTTTCTCTCTCTTTCTTTCTGTGCAAGTTCATATATATATATATATATATATATATATATATATATATATATGTGTGTGTGTCAATATATGTATATATAAAGCTAGTTCAAAAGCAGGCCTGTTTTGTTGTAGTTTCACTTGGGAATGTTGATGCACTTGAGGAGAAGTTCTTTTTTTTGAAAAAGAAACTTTCATTTGGTTTCATGTTTTCCCATTTGCTGTGTGTTCACCAAATTTTGTTGAAATGGGGCTGCTCCTTTCCTTGTTGGTTTGGGGGCTGCTTCTTGTTAACTTGGACTGCAGGTTTGTTGAAATGGGGCTGCTCCTTTCCTTGTTGGTTTGGGGGCTGCTTCTTGTTAACTTGGACTGCAGGTTTAATTGTTGGGGCTGCTCCTTTCCTTGTTGGTTTGGGGGCTGCTTCTTGTTAACTTGGACTGCAGGTTTGTTGAAATGGGGCTGCTCCTTTCCTGGTTGGTTTGGGGGGGGGGGGGGGGGCTGCTTCTTGTTAACTTGGACTGCAGGTTTGTTGAAATGGGGCTGCTCCTTTCCTTGTTGGTTTGGGGGCTGCTTCTGGTTAACTTGGACTGCAGGTTTGTTGCTTTGGGGCTGGTTTGCTATTATCCCACTTTAGAGGTTGCTGTTTGTTTTTCTACTTGGGGGCTACTTTACACTAATCTTGCTTGGATTACGTTGGGGTTGGTTATATAATCCCAGCTAGGGGCTGCTATATAGTTATATATCCTTCCTACTTGGGTTTATGTTGGGGGGGCTGCCTCTTATCCTTGATAAATTGGGGGTTGTGATGTTTGTTGAATTGGGGGCTGCCTTGTGAGCTGTTAATGGGGGCTGTTTACTTTCCTGTTGGGTTAGTAGGGGGCTGCCTTGTGAGCTGATTTTGGGGGCTGCTCCTTGTTAAGTTGAACTGCTCTTTACCTTGATGATTTGGGGCTGTTTGCTTTGAGCTGCTCTTTACCTTATTGATTTGGGGCTGTTTTGCTGGGGCTGCTCTTACCTTGTTGATTTGGGGCTGTTTGCTTTGAGCTGCTCTTTACCTTGTTGATTTGGGGCTGTTTGCTTTGAGCTGCCCCTTTACCTTATTGATTTGGGGCTGCTCTTGTTCCCTCTTGGTCTAATGGGGGCTGCTGCTGTATTTTTAATAAGGGGGTTGCCCTTCATAGCTCACGACAAGGTATGATAGCTTCACTCTCTCTTCCTCCTCCTCCTACCTCAATTCTCCCTCCCATGGCAGGAATCTGCCACTTATTAGTTTTCCTTGTCGTTCCGATTTGGTGAGGAATGGAGTCGTGCTACTCCGAATTGGTAGAGATTAGGAATGCGATCATATGCCTAGGCATGAAATTTATGGGGGACTCTCACGCCATAAGCATCACCCAAGAGGAACCCCTTCTCCGCCTCTTACTTGAGCCTATCTTCATCTGGTTTGGTATCCGATTGAGGGAGCTTCATCTCTTCCTCCTCCGACAAATGGTAGACTCTAAACCTTATCTATTTTCGTCTACTCTTCATCTTATTTCTCTCTTTCACACTACTGTGCTACTTCTTGTGCCTATAAAGCTTATGGGTGTCTTGGGCTTGATTACCAAGCATTCAAGTGATTGACGGAAGTTTACATAAATACAAGCGGGTCTTATGTGGATGACTGGGGATTGATCGCCAAGCACCGAAATGATCGACGAAGGTCTACATGAATGCAATTGTGCCCTATGTGGGCAGGTTGGATTTGATTGCCAGCCGAGTTAAATTAGTGGTACCTTCTCGGATAGAGATATGCTAAGCTTATAAAGAGTTCGTCTTCTCTCCTTCTACAAAACTACGGGTGGATATTTTGTTAAGCTTTAAGAGAGTTTTCTTAATTCCTACGGGAATGAAAGGTTGCCTTCGAGAAAGTAATTCCTACGGGAATGAAAGGTTGCCTTCGAGAAAGTAATTCCTACGGGAATGAAAGGTTGCCTTCGAGAAAGTAATTCCTACGGGAATGAAATGTTGCCTTCGAGAAAGTAATTCCTACGGAAATGAAATGTTGCCTTCGAGAAAGTAATTCCTACGGGAATGAAAGGTTGCCTTCGAGAAAGTAATTCCTACGGGAATGAAATGTTGCCTTCGAGAAAGTAATTCCTACGGGAATGAAATGTTGCCTTCGAGAAAGTAATTCCTACGGGAATGAAATGTTGCCTTCGAGAAAGTAATTCCTACGGGGAATAAGTTGTGCCTTCGGGAAATATTCCTACGGGAATATATCGTGCCTTGGGATAAAATCGGATGGCCTATGAGTTTTACTCTAAGGCAACCCGCGCGATGGACGGTCTGGGAGGGCAACCCGTGCGAAACTAATAGAACTACGTGGGTCTGAGGCCGTATGCAGGATGATACGGAGTACGTAGGCGGTGGTCGTGGGAAGACCGCCTCGGCCCAATACAAGTCCAGATATCCCCCTCCCTTATAATTGTTATATTATGTTTGGGTGTTAGTAGGAGTTGGATTCTGTTTGTAGTTCTAATAACTTGTCTTTAGCACAGGTGACAGGTGCGGATGAGTGACAGCACCTATGTGTGGATGAAGCCACGGATCAGGCTACGTCAGGTATAAAGTTTTATTAAGCCGCATCTCCTTTTGTTGCGCCCTATCTCAGGGTATACATATATGATGCAATGAAGCCTTGACGGATAGGATTCATTGCGGCGGCGAAATCCATATTACTCATACAGGTTTTGAAACTATGATTTTTGTGATATTTAATCTTCCGCTATAAATAATGTCTTCCGCTAAGGGTAACAAGTGCACTCTTTAATAATGTCTTCCGCTAAGGGTAACAAAGCGCACTCTTTAAATAATGTCTTCCGCTAAAATACTGCTTCCTTACTCTGTTGGTGTGTAGTGACTTTCGCTTAACACCACCCCTAGGCGTGTCATCGGAGTGTTCAAGGAAAAAGGGTTGGAGAAGCTAGTGCCTTCACCCTTCGGGGTCACTTCGGCGTCGTGCTAAAGGGTGGTGTGCGATAAGATCCCCCGGTCGGACCGTCGATTTTGGAGGGGGGGTCTTACAAATGGATCAGAGCGCAACCGATCTTGTCGACCTATTCGTGATCACAGAAACTTCTCTTGCTCCGCTAATCGATGTAGTGTGGTTCGGGACGAACCACTGTAGCGGAAGCGGTGGTGGACCTAAAAGGTAGAAATTGACAACAAACTTGGCATATATATGTGGATTGACACTTAAATGTCATTTACCACTTCCGATCTCAAGCGACGATTTACATTGTCCCCATAAAACACTCCCGTAAAACCCTACGAACATCCACTTCAAATTTTGAACCCCGGGTTTAAGCCTCTTTGTTTTATTGGGGTTAATTTTTCGTTTTCAAAATTCCATTCGAGGTAAACTAATCGTATGAAATTATGTGTACAATGTAAGGATTCTTTTACTAATTTCAATCCCAAGTTTAAGCCTATTTGTTTTATTGGGATTAAAATTCTCGTTTTCAAAATTTCATTTGAGGTGAGTTAATCAAATGAAATTTTGCGTGTATATAGAGAATTGCTCTAACAATTGCAAATATGAAGTATGATTTGACTTGATCAATTTGACGATCTGTTGAAAATAAAGTCGTGCAATCGTAAAAGAGCTATGATAAAATGTTAGTCTTTTCAATAACGTTAATATTTTCAGGAAATGACTACTGAGGCGACGTGCTGGAATGAAGTAAATGTGTGGCAAATTTATAAAAGCTTGTATACAAACAATCCAAAAAGTACATTGTTAACATTCTCAGGACTTGCGATGGTTGCATACTCAGCCAGCCGGGAAGCCTCGTTAAAAAGGGTAAGCCACTGAGGACCCGAAGGTGATGGTTACCTATTTTATTGCTTGCTTGCTTTGGGAAACGTGGCGGGTCGGTCATGCCCGTAGACCGTACGTACCGGTGCGGGAAGGTTGACGACTCTAGGCGACAGGGAGGTGTGCACCCCGGGAGCTCGGTTGTATCTTACATGCCCCGTTGGGTCCCTCCGCTGGTTGACCAAATTCAGTTATTACCGGATGTCTCCTACGTCCGAGGGTACACGGGGTTGTACGTTGGGGCCTGGGTAGTGCGGTACATCCACACCCAGAAGTGGCAGGACCGGCCACTGTCACCGACGGCCACATCGGTGAGGCCCGCGGGGTTCGCTACCCTGCAAAAAGAAGCGGTCAAAATATTTCAACGTAAAGAGCAAACTGGTAAAACATTATATGTGATTACCGTGGCGGGTCAGTCGTGCCCAAGGACCGTTCATACAGGAATGGGAAGGTTGACGACTCATGAGGTACTAGGGAGTGTGTGAACCCCGGGAGGTTATTTATTATTTCCCCGCAGGGTCCCTCTGCTGGATAGCCGACTTTTGTAATTGACGGATGTTGCTCACATCCAGGAGTACACTGGGTTGTACATTAGGGCCTGGGTAGTGCGGTACGTCCACACCCAGAAGTGGCAGGACCGGCCACTGTCACCGACGGCCACATCGGTGAGGCCCGCGGGGGTCGCAACCCTGCTGGAAGAAAAGCGGTCAAACTGTTTCAACATTGTGTGTTGTGATTGAGTCGTGAGTACTCGTTATGCATGGCTTGCATATGCATCAAAACATACATATTTGCATACGCATCATTTGCATCAAAACATACATATCTGCATATACCATTAACATATAACCTTCGTATGGGAGTTGGTTATATGTTTATGGATTTTTACTGCTTATTTGCAATTTTATCTGTACCATTAACATATAACCTTCGTATGGGAGTTGGTTATATGTTCATGGATTTACTCTGCTTATTTACAATTTTCATCTGTTCCACCAACATATAACCTTCGTATGGGAGTCGGTCATATGTTGATAGGTGTTACAAAAGCTTATGCAAGTTATAACTTTTATATGTTCCACTGACACGTAGCCCCGTAAGAGAATTAACTATATGTTGATGGATTTTTACTATATGCCTTTCAAACATAACTCATAAATTTTGCAAGGTGTTGAGTTGCCTCTACTTTCAGTTGAGCTCGGCTCCCTGGAAGGTGTTAAGTTGACTCCGCTTCCAGCTGAGCTCGGCTCCTGGAAGGTGTTGAGTTGCCTTCGTCTCCCGTTAAGCTCGGTTCACGGGAGGGGTATCAAGCGATGAAGGGTTTCTTGTTTCTCACGACTAGATCAATTTAAATCGTTCAAGCTACCCCGTAGTTCACGTAAGCTACTTGTATAGTACACGGCGGGAGCCGTCTACATAGCTCGTTAGGTAAACCAAACCTAGAGACCCTTAAAATTTGGGATCATTCGACACCTCTAGTGGTCTGCAATACGACCTGTTTTGAATCTCCACGACCCACTCGTATTTTCGGGGACGAAAATTTTCTTTGTTTTATTGGATTGTAACATCCCGACTTCGAAAAAGGGGTCTAGCCGATTCAGTTGAACCCTTGGAGGAATCTAGGCCGGGTCATCAGGCAATCACGACCCGACCTTCACCACATAGAGGTAGTCATTTAGAGAAACGACTGTTTTGGGTAGCATCGTGCTTCGCCACGACGTCAAAGTTGTTTATTGAACATACGTACTCCGAATCGACTTCTGTCAGTTGCGTTAAACTCGTATGGTCGATATGAGTACAACGGAATTCGTTTCGTTCCAATCAGAGGTCATTTGGTGAAAGTGACCATTTTGAGTATCGCAGCGAGTCACGACGACACAGTTTTAGAATATGGAGCATACGTGCTCCGAACCAACTCCGGTCAGTTGCGTTAGACTCGTATGGTCGATACGATTGCATTGGAATTCGTTTCGTTCCAATCCGAGGTCATTTAGTGAAAGTGACCGTTTTGAGTATAGTAGCGCGTCACGACGATGCAATTTTAGAATATGGAGCATACGTGCTCCGAATCGACTTCCGTCAGTTGCATTAGACTCGTATAGTTGATACGAGTGCAACGAAACTCGTTTCGTTTCGATCCGAGGTCATATGCAGAATATGACTATTTTGAGTATCGTAGCGCGTCACGACGACACGATTTTAGAATACAAAGCATACGTGCTCCGAATCAACTTTCGTCAGTTACGTTAGACTCGTATGGTCAATATGAGTGCAACGGAATTCGTTTCGTTCCGATCCGAGGTCGTTTGGAGAAAACGACTATTTTGAGTAATACCGAGCGCCGCAACGACGCCATTTTAGAATATTGGGTAAACAAACCCCAATTTCACCCTAGTCAGTTGCAACAGACTCGCGGGATCAATTCTAGCACAATGCAATTCGTTTCGTTCAAATTCGATGAGATTTGCGAAAGGTGGCCGAAATAATCTATTTTGAGTTGCGTACTGGGTTGAGCGAGTAATTATGAATAACGGACTCGGAATCAACTTCAAATAATTTCGTTAACTTCATGTGATTATTACGAACACAGCGACACCCTCTGCGCATTTATTTTGCGAGCACTTTGCATGCTTTGATATATATAAATGTGCATAAATATGTGTGTGTGTGTAATGTGTATATATATATATATACATATATACGCTTATATATATAAACAAAATAGTGAGGTGCCCTGTTGAAAAACCAAAACCAGCGATGAAAACCAGGGGCGGAGAAACCATGGGCGAAAACCAGGCGAGCTCGCTGGGGGCGTCGGATTGGTCGACCATGGCTATACAAGGGCTGGGCGGCAAGGTCACCACACGCGCTTCCTCCTCCTCTTCCCCTCCCCGAAGCTCTGTCCTGGCAGAGGGTTTCACGGCAAGGGGAGCTCACGACAAGGTCACCACATCTTTCCCCCTCCTCTCCCCTCCTCGAAGCTCTAAGGCCTGATGGAGGGAGCTAGCTGCAGCTTCACATCGGAAAGATTCAAGCTCTCCCTCTCCTACTTATCTTCCTCCTCTCAGCTCTGGATGAGGATTTGGGGCGTGTCAAGAGGAACTCCGACTCCTCCTCCGCCTCTTACTTAAGCATATCTTCCTCTGGTTATGGTAACCCTATGCATTTTCTAATTTCTTTTAGCATTGGTTTTGATTTGGAGGATGGCTTGTGAAGAGGTTTCTTAGGCCACCCATGCAACTATTATTGTTGTAAGGACGTTCGAAGATGAGAGTTCTCTCTTCCCTTCTCCTTTTCATTGGCTAGTTTGGTGGTTATCTGGGCCTCTGGTTTTCTATCCTCGCTTCTCTTTCTCTTTATCCATCTTCCGACCTCTCATTCTGTAGATTTCTAGCAGAGGTTCA
The DNA here is from genome assembly GCA_033032865.1 of Dactylorhiza incarnata. NCBI lineage: Eukaryota > Viridiplantae > Streptophyta > Magnoliopsida > Asparagales > Orchidaceae > Dactylorhiza > Dactylorhiza incarnata. The sequence goes on from JAWHQI010000015.1 coordinate 15,590,929, forward strand.
CATGAGGATAGCCCTACAATGTTACTCCTACTGCTTCTGCTACTACTGCACCTCCTCCCGTTATTGCTACATGCTTCTATTTCTCTTAGTCTTTGTTTGGCTCCACGTTTTAGCTCTGGTAAGTTTGGATAAAAACATCATTGTCATAGAATGTAGGTGTCAACGGTTGTGGCCGCCACCAAGAGAAGGAAACTAGCTTTGAACATAAATGTGGTTAAAGTTCCTTAGATGAGGTCGGACATTCACCCACGACGGTTCATAACGACCGCCCTCGCCGCCCTCCTCTCTCTCTCTCTTTCTCTCTCTTTCTTTCTGTGCAAGTTCATATATATATATATATATGTGTGTGTGTCAATATATGTATATATAAAGCTAGTTCAAAAGCAGGCCTGTTTTGTTGTAGTTTCACTTGGGAATGTTGATGCACTTGAGGAGAAGTTCTTTTTTTTGAAAAAGAAACTTTCATTTGGTTTCATGTTTTCCCATTTGCTGTGTGTTCACCAAATTTTGTTGAAATGGGGCTGCTCCTTTCCTTGTTGGTTTGGGGGCTGCTTCTTGTTAACTTGGACTGCAGGTTTGTTGAAATGGGGCTGCTCCTTTCCTTGTTGGTTTGGGGGCTGCTTCTTGTTAACTTGGACTGCAGGTTTAATTGTTGGGGCTGCTCCTTTCCTTGTTGGTTTGGGGGCTGCTTCTTGTTAACTTGGACTGCAGGTTTGTTGAAATGGGGCTGCTCCTTTCCTGGTTGGTTTGGGGGGGGGGGGGCTGCTTCTTGTTAACTTGGACTGCAGGTTTGTTGAAATGGGGCTGCTCCTTTCCTTGTTGGTTTGGGGGCTGCTTCTGGTTAACTTGGACTGCAGGTTTGTTGCTTTGGGGCTGGTTTGCTATTATCCCACTTTAGAGGTTGCTGTTTGTTTTTCTACTTGGGGGCTACTTTACACTAATCTTGCTTGGATTACGTTGGGGTTGGTTATATAATCCCAGCTAGGGGCTGCTATATAGTTATATATCCTTCCTACTTGGGTTTATGTTGGGGGGGCTGCCTCTTATCCTTGATAAATTGGGGGCTGTGATGTTTGTTGAATTGGGGGCTGCCTTGTGAGCTGTTAATGGGGGCTGTTTACTTTCCTGTTGGGTTAGTAGGGGGCTGCCTTGTGAGCTGATTTTGGGGGCTGCTCCTTGTTAAGTTGAACTGCTCTTTACCTTGATGATTTGGGGCTGTTTGCTTTGAGCTGCTCTTTACCTTATTGATTTGGGGCTGTTTTGCTGGGGCTGCTCTTACCTTGTTGATTTGGGGCTGTTTGCTTTGAGCTGCTCTTTACCTTGTTGATTTGGGGTTGTTTGCTTTGAGCTGCCCCTTTACCTTATTGATTTGGGGCTGCTCTTGTTCCCTCTTGGTCTAATGGGGGCTGCTGCTGTATTTTTAATAAGGGGGTTGCCCTTCATAGCTCACGACAAGGTATGATAGCTTCACTCTCTCTTCCTCCTCCTCCTACCTCAATTCTCCCTCCCATGGCAGGAATCTGCCACTTATTAGTTTTCCTTGTCGTTCCGATTTGGTGAGGAATGGAGTCGTGCTACTCCGAATTGGTAGAGATTAGGAATGCGATCATATGCCTAGGCATGAAATTTATGGGGGACTCTCACGCCATAAGCATCACCCAAGAGGAACCCCTTCTCCGCCTCTTACTTGAGCCTATCTTCATCTGGTTTGGTATCCGATTGAGGGAGCTTCATCTCTTCCTCCTCCGACAAATGGTAGACTCTAAACCTTATCTATTTTCGTCTACTCTTCATCTTATTTCTCTCTTTCACACTACTGTGCTACTTCTTGTGCCTATAAAGCTTATGGGTGTCTTGGGCTTGATTACCAAGCATTCAAGTGATTGACGGAAGTTTACATAAATACAAGCGGGTCTTATGTGGATGACTGGGGATTGATCGCCAAGCACCGAAATGATCGACGAAGGTCTACATGAATGCAATTGTGCCCTATGTGGGCAGGTTGGATTTGATTGCCAGCCGAGTTAAATTAGTGGTACCTTCTCGGATAGAGATATGCTAAGCTTATAAAGAGTTCGTCTTCTCTCCTTCTACAAAACTACGGGTGGATATTTTGTTAAGCTTTAAGAGAGTTTTCTTAATTCCTACGGGAATGAAAGGTTGCCTTCGAGAAAGTAATTCCTACGGGAATGAAAGGTTGCCTTCGAGAAAGTAATTCCTACGGGAATGAAAGGTTGCCTTCGAGAAAGTAATTCCTACGGGAATGAAATGTTGCCTTCGAGAAAGTAATTCCTACGGAAATGAAATGTTTCCTTCGAGAAAGTAATTCCTACGGGAATGAAAGGTTGCCTTCGAGAAAGTAATTCCTACGGGAATGAAATGTTGCCTTCGAGAAAGTAATTCCTACGGGAATGAAATGTTGCCTTCGAGAAAGTAATTCCTACGGGAATGAAATGTTGCCTTCGAGAAAGTAATTCCTACGGGGAATAAGTTGTGCCTTCGGGAAATATTCCTACGGGAATATATCGTGCCTTGGGATAAAATCGGATGGCCTATGAGTTTTACTCTAAGGCAACCCGCGCGATGGACGGTCTGGGAGGGCAACCCGTGCGAAACTAATAGAACTACGTGGGTCTGAGGCCGTATGCAGGATGATACGGAGTACGTAGGCGGTGGTCGTGGGAAGACCGCCTCGGCCCAATACAAGTCCAGATATCCCCCTCCCTTATAATTGTTATATTATGTTTGGGTGTTAGTAGGAGTTGGATTCTGTTTGTAGTTCTAATAACTTGTCTTTAGCACAGGTGACAGGTGCGGATGAGTGACAGCACCTATGTGTGGATGAAGCCACGGATCAGGCTACGTCAGGTATAAAATTTTATTAAGCCGCATCTCCTTTTGTTGCGCCCTATCTCAGGGTATACATATATGATGCAATGAAGCCTTGACGGATAGGATTCATTGCGGCGGCGAAATCCATATTACTCATACAGGTTTTGAAACTATGATTTTTGTGATATTTAATCTTCCGCTATAAATAATGTCTTCCGCTAAGGGTAACAAGCGCACTCTTTAATAATGTCTTCCGCTAAGGGTAACAAAGCGCACTCTTTAAATAATGTCTTCCGCTAAAATACTGCTTCCTTACTCTGTTGGTGTGTAGTGACTTTCGCTTAACACCACCCCTAGGCGTGTCATCGGAGTGTTCAAGGAAAAAGGGTTGGAGAAGCTAGTGCCTTCACCCTTCGGGGTCGCTTCGGCGTCGTGCTAAAGGGTGGTGTGCGATAAGATCCCCCGGTCGGACCGTCGATTTTGGAGGGGGGGTCTTACAGCTAGTGCCGGCGCTAGCGCTCGCACAGGCGCTAGCGGCAGTGCTAGCGCAGGCGCTAGCGGTAGCAGTAGCGCATGGCAGTGGCCGAACCGACGGGTGTTACACCGTCGAAATGTTAGCTCTGGCGCTAATACTAGCGCCAGTGGTAGCTCAACCGACGGGAGGCGGTCGGGAATCGTTTTGGTGGCCAAATTCATGGCCAAGGGAGTCCAAAAGTCCTCCCAATTGATGGGGATTAATTCCCCCCATCAATTAGAAGAATGTTCAGAGGTTTTCCAACATTTATGGAGGGTGAATGGGGTGACCTTTGGGGATGGCCGAAATTTTCACCATGAATGGTGTTAATGGAGGAATCCCAAGCTTTATCTCCTCCCCTACCAGGATTTGGTTCTATAAAAGGGCACAAGGTGTGAAGGGAATGAGTTTCCCCCACATTTCTAGAAGAATTTTCCTACCTAAGCACCTACCGGCATGGCACCAAAGAGCTGTCGACCAACCATGGCGGATCGGAGATTGGCACGACTACAATCCATAATTCTGGTCCTCTCCTCTCATCTATTTCTTAGTGGGTAACTACTAGCGTTGACGGTAGTGCTTAAGCTCAGTTTGTTGGTTCCAAGCTACTTTCTACTTGTGGAGTATTGCACCTATAGTTCTTGCACACTATAAACACACGACAAGCAAGATCAAATACAATTTGGGATTTGTTATTCTCAAACAAAGGGATGTGACACACATGTCCAACAGTGCGCACCCCGGGAACAGTCGACACAAGTTGCGCAACCAATTGCATGGAGCACGCAAGCAAATGCACACGCACTCGTACAACCCCACTCACCCGGACAGTCGCCGACCATTCGCTCCACCTGCGCGCCGACTGGTCGCATGCCGGTGCGCGGTCGTACGCGGCCTGTTCAACACCGGCCACGCTCACCGATCGCACCACCAGGGCATGGCCGAGCGCCGCTTTGTGGACAGCCCCGGGCGTCGCTCAGGTACCATCCAACGCGCAACCCTGTGCGCCGGCTATGCCCCATTCGACATGCGGGTTTGGTCGCTCGCCTCCAGCCGAGGACCGTCTGGGAGCGCGTCGACGGGAATTGGCCGCGTGTGTGTCGGCATGTCGCCGCCCGGCGCATGACCAAGCACACTGGTGTGGGACCTCGCGCGACCCCAAACGCTCGGCGTGTCACCGTTGGCACCTCGGTCGGTCGCCCGCGCGCAAGTGAAACCACCTCAACGCGATCTTTCTCTCTTATTATTTCTTCCTCGCAAGAGACGGGGAATCACATACCTCTGGCATGGCACGACGCGTCGCACAAAGATGATGATGTTCTGAATTGCGGCGCTGAAATCAAAATCTCCAAACTCCTCCACACCATAGTCCGGACTCCGAAGGTTTGGGGGTCTTATGATGTGCACCCATAGATTTATAGGCACTCTCATGGTGCATTTAGAGGAGGCTCCACTAAGAGGAGGTGGATTTATTGGGGTTAAATCCAAGCCATGATCATAGGGGTGGAGGAATCCGACGGCGCGCGATTCGCACTTTGTCGTCACCCGGCGCAATCAAGGTCGCACCCCACTACTGGGGTGCGGTTAGCCCGCACCCAACTAGTGGGGTGCATGCGGGTATCCCGCACACCCTTAAGGGGTGCGACCAAGCCACACCACCCATAGTGGGGTGCGGCCAAACAGCACCCTCCAAGATGGGGGTGCTGCCAAACCGCACGCCCCATGGTGGGGTGCGACCAGCCCCCCCCCCCCCCCCCCTCCCCCCCACACCATGGTGGGGTGTGGCAAAACCGCAACCCCCAAGATAGGGGGTGCTGCCAAACTGCACCACCCATGATGGGGTGCGACCGACCCCCCCCCCCCCCCCCCCCATCCTCGTCTTGCGGAGGATGCGGCAGAAACCGCACCCTACGGGAATGAAAGGTTGCCTTCGAGAAAGTAATTCCTACGGGAATGAAAGGTTGCCTTCGAGAAAGTAATTCCTACGGGAATGAAATGTTGCCTTCGAGAAAGTAATTCCTACGGAAATGAAATGTTGCCTTCGAGAAAGTAATTCCTACGGGAATGAAAGGTTGCCTTCGAGAAAGTAATTCCTACGGGAATGAAATGTTGCCTTCGAGAAAGTAATTCCTACGGGAATGAAATGTTGCCTTCGAGAAAGTAATTCCTACGGGAATGAAATGTTGCCTTCGAGAAAGTAATTCCTATGGGGAATAAGTTGTGCCTTCGGGAAATATTCCTACGGGAATATATCGTGCCTTGGGATAAAATCGGATGGCCTATGAGTTTTACTCTAAGGCAACCCGCGCGATGGACGGTCTGGGAGGGCAACCCGTGCGAAACTAATAGAACTACGTGGGTCTGAGGCCGTATGCAGGATGATACGGAGTACGTAGGCGGTGGTCGTGGGAAGACCGCCTCGGCCCAATACAAGTCCAGATATCCCCCTCCCTTATAATTGTTATATTATGTTTGGGTGTTAGTAGGAGTTGGATTCTGTTTGTAGTTCTAATAACTTGTCTTTAGCACAGGTGACAGGTGCGGATGAGTGACAGCACCTATGTGTGGATGAAGCCACGGATCAGGCTACGTCAGGTATAAAGTTTTATTAAGCCGCATCTCCTTTTGTTGCGCCCTATCTCAGGGTATACATATATGATGCAATGAAGCCTTGACGGATAGGATTCATTGCGGCGGCGAAATCCATATTACTCATACAGGTTTTGAAACTATGATTTTTGTGATATTTAATCTTCCGCTATAAATAATGTCTTCCGCTAAGGGTAACAAGCGCACTCTTTAATAATGTCTTCCGCTAAGGGTAACAAAGCGCACTCTTTAAATAATGTCTTCCGCTAAAATACTGCTTCCTTACTCTGTTGGTGTGTAGTGACTTTCGCTTAACACCACCCCTAGGCGTGTCATCGGAGTGTTCAAGGAAAAAGGGTTGGAGAAGCTAGTGCCTTCACCCTTCGGGGTCGCTTCGGCGTCGTGCTAAAGGGTGGTGTGCGATAAGATCCCCCGGTCGGACCGTCGATTTTGGAGGGGGGGTCTTACAGCTAGTGCCGGCGCTAGCGCTCGCACAGGCGCTAGCGGCAGTGCTAGCGCAGGCGCTAGCGGTAGCAGTAGCGCATGGCAGTGGCCGAACCGACGGGTGTTACACCGTCGAAATGTTAGCTCTGGCGCTAATACTAGCGCCAGTGGTAGCTCAACCGACGGGAGGCGGTCGGGAATCGTTTTGGTGGCCAAATTCATGGCCAAGGGAGTCCAAAAGTCCTCCCAATTGATGGGGATTAATTCCCCCCATCAATTAGAAGAATGTTCAGAGGTTTTCCAACATTTATGGAGGGTGAATGGGGTGACCTTTGGGGATGGCCGAAATTTTCACCATGAATGGTGTTAATGGAGGAATCCCAAGCTTTATCTCCTCCCCTACCAGGATTTGGTTCTATAAAAGGGCACAAGGTGTGAAGGGAATGAGTTTCCCCCACATTTCTAGAAGAATTTTCCTACCTAAGCACCTACCGGCATGGCACCAAAGAGCTGTCGACCAACCATGGCGGATCGGAGATTGGCACGACTACAATCCATAATTCTGGTCCTCTCCTCTCATCTATTTCTTAGTGGGTAACTACTAGCGTTGACGGTAGTGCTTAAGCTCAGTTTGTTGGTTCCAAGCTACTTTCTACTTGTGGAGTATTGCACCTATAGTTCTTGCACACTATAAACACACGACAAGCAAGATCAAATACAATTTGGGATTTGTTATTCTCAAACAAAGGGATGTGACACACATGTCCAACAGTGCGCACCCCGGGAACAGTCGACACAAGTTGCGCAACCAATTGCATGGAGCACGCAAGCAAATGCACACGCACTCGTACAACCCCACTCACCCGGACAGTCGCCGACCATTCGCTCCACCTGCGCGCCGACTGGTCGCATGCCGGTGCGCGGTCGTACGCGGCCTGTTCAACACCGGCCACGCTCACCGATCGCACCACCAGGGCATGGCCGAGCGCCGCTTTGTGGACAGCCCCGGGCGTCGCTCAGGTACCATCCAACGCGCAACCCTGTGCGCCGGCTATGCCCCATTCGACATGCGGGTTTGGTCGCTCGCCTCCAGCCGAGGACCGTCTGGGAGCGCGTCGACGGGAATTGGCCGCGTGTGTGTCGGCATGTCGCCGCCCGGCGCATGACCAAGCACACTGGTGTGGGACCTCGCGCGACCCCAAACGCTCGGCGTGTCACCGTTGGCACCTCGGTCGGTCGCCCGCGCGCAAGTGAAACCACCTCAACGCGATCTTTCTCTCTTATTATTTCTTCCTCGCAAGAGACGGGGAATCACATACCTCTGGCATGGCACGACGCGTCGCACAAAGATGATGATGTTCTGAATTGCGGCGCTGAAATCAAAATCTCCAAACTCCTCCACACCATAGTCCGGACTCCGAAGGTTTGGGGGTCTTATGATGTGCACCCATAGATTTATAGGCACTCTCATGGTGCATTTAGAGGAGGCTCCACTAAGAGGAGGTGGATTTATTGGGGTTAAATCCAAGCCATGATCATAGGGGTGGAGGAATCCGACGGCGCGCGATTCGCACTTTGTCGTCACCCGGCGCAATCAAGGTCGCACCCCACTACTGGGGTGCGGTTAGCCCGCACCCAACTAGTGGGGTGCATGCGGGTATCCCGCACACCCTTAAGGGGTGCGACCAAGCCACACCACCCATAGTGGGGTGCGGCCAAACAGCACCCTCCAAGATGGGGGTGCTGCCAAACCGCACGCCCCATGGTGGGGTGCGACCAGCCCCCCCCCCCCCCCCCCCCCCCCCCCCCCCCCCCCCCCCCCTCCCCCCCACACCATGGTGGGGTGTGGCAAAACCGCAACCCCCAAGATAGGGGGTGCTGCCAAACTGCACCACCCATGATGGGGTGCGACCGACCCCCCCCCCCCCCCCCCCCCCCCCCCATCCTCGTCTTGCGGAGGATGCGGCAGAAACCGCACCCCCTCGGCAGGTGCGGTCGGTGCCCATTTTCCCCTTAGGTGGCACAGTTTCCCAATTCCTGAGTGACACGATCATCGGAGGGCGCATCCTCGTTTTCATAGCGACTGCTCTCCAATGGCACTTAACTTTTCCATTGGTTCTCCGTTCGCTCAGAATGCTTTCATGTTAGTTGCGTGCTCAGAACGCTCACGTGTTCGTTGCGCGCTCATAACGCTCTCGTATTCGTTGCACGCTCAGGATGCTCTCGTGTTCATTGCGCACTCAGAACGCTTCCGCATTCATTGTGCGCTCATAACACATTCACGTTCCCGACTCACGCGGCAGTTAACTTTTCTTAATTCTCAGATTTCAGGTCTTCTTTGTTGCCTTTATCGCCATCAACGAAGCTGCACGAACAACCCGAACGGCCCGAAGGGCGAGACGGTTATTTACAAAAAATGACGATCCATGTGCTCCAAATCGGCAACGTGATTCGACCGTCAGGTGGTTATAATGACAAAATTACCAGGCTACCCTTGCTCAAGGCTATAAAAGGAGCTCAGGGCCATCATTTCAAGACACCTTGCCTTCAAATCCTGAGGGAGCTTCGTTGAAGATTTCCTCTGAGTTATCCATTGGCACTTGAAGACCTCCTTCGGCCTTCGAAGATCCCCTTTGAGTTCTTGAAGATTTCCTTCGATCCGGAAGACAATCTTCCTAAGCGATTTGGGAATCTTCCAGGTCCAGAAAGGCGGCTCGGCAATCTCACTTTCGTTCCCAAAAGAAGAAGTAATTGGATCTCTGAGAGGTGGTCTGTCTCCCTCGGAGTTCTCTCTCTCTCCCTCCTACCATTGTAACGAGTCGCGACCTATCGCGCTCGAGTTCTTAGTTTTCAATTGTAACGCACCAGTGCATAGTGGAATTTGGCTGACACTGCTCCGACTGCGTGGTTTTTCACTTTTTCCGGGTTTTCCACGTTAAAAGTCCTCGTGTCACTTACTAAATTCTTTTATTGATTGTTTGCGCGCTCGGTTCTCTCCCGAGCTAAGGTAGTTCAATTCGACTGGTCTACCAGAGCATCGAGCGACCCGCAACAATTATAGAGGACCCAGAGATATTTGGCTACCTAAAAGTTGTAATCTAACTTACAGGTATGTCCAAACCTTAACAAAATTCAAAATTGGTACTTCAATTGCTGATCTAGACATATTTCTGGTGATCAAAAAAATTGTTGAAAGACTTCGAGAAATAGAATTGCCTAAAATTTATTTTTTGGAGACTCCAACTCTGAATATACGAGATAACATGGTAAGAAATCCAATGTCATGATAAACTACACAAAAATAGCTTTTGTGGTAGGATTAAAATAAATTTTGATAAGCATAACTCAGCTATGTGATAAGACTGTCATGTTATTTTGCTCAATAAGCAAGATCATGTTAAAGATAGAATTTGGAATGTAATCATGCTTGCTGCAATTATAAATAGGAATTTTATATATATTTTAAATTCTCTGATTTTGTTTTTACTAATTAAGTTTGTTTTATAACTCATCCTCTACTTGTGAGTTGTGAGTTGTCATAAAAATTACACAGTAATGTAAAAACTACAACAAAATTATTTTCTTAAAATGTAGTTAATGTTTTACCTAGTGCATAGGATACTAAAGAAAAACCTTATAAATCTTATCAATTTAGTAAGCAAACTAAAATAATTTTTTTGAAGAGCTTAGCTCGCAATGACTCCCCTAGAATTCTCTAGTTAGTTCATGGATCACTATATATCTAAAGTAAGATAAAATTTCTCTTGTGTGATGGCCAAAGTAGTTTTTGGGGGTAGACTAGTGTATAGTGGGGTTACATGACTAGATAGTGATTTCCTTGGGATCCAATGGTCTTCGGACTGGCCTACTTGGTGGAATGTGTGAAACAAGATTGGGGTTGTGCCAATTAGATATATAGTGTTATCTAGGAAATATTAATTAATGAGTAAAAGTATGTCACTCATCACCATTGGTGGGTAACCAAGTTATTGCGATTCATCACTTAACCTATTTTGTGTATACACGTATATATTAAGCACTATTGTTTATTTTATTTTTGATATGAATGTTTGCTTAGTAGAATAACAACAATATAATGAATAATTATAAGAAAATGTACAACCTTATTCAACATCCTACATAATTTAGGTTAAGTATAAATGATAGCCCAATTCATGAATAGCACCTATAGAGAAAGATGAGAGAGATAAGAAAAGGAACACCAAGAAGAGGGATATAGAGATAGAGGATTACAAATAAAAAAACTCTGCTTTAAACCAAAAAGAATTTGGCAAATGAGAGAATAATATTATATATTACTTCATTTGGCAAATGAGGGAATTTTGCTTGATTAGCCTAAAGATGGTTATCGATTTAAAGACGCAACTTGACAATGACTTTTTGAGTATGAAGAGACAAATGAAATTTCTTGAACTAGTGACAGATTACGAAGCACCACAGAGCTCAAGTACCCTGCGATGTTATACTGCCAGGAAAAGGTCAAACAAACTTCAACAATATACAAGTTACTTGTACCCAAACCTGATGCAAGCGGTTAGGTATATAATAATTAGACCCATGGAAAGCTTTTTTGTGGTTAGGTTATAGTTTTAGAGGGATCCTGATATAGTGGCATAGAGGAAGAGGTCCTAAGCATTTGTACCATAAAAATGATTTTCGATTGAATGAAAAAGAGATATGATAGATTCACAATTATAGAATACTAGAATACGACCACAATCAAAATCTATAAAATCATTTTTTGTATGGAATTAAAAAGAGATATATGACAGAATCATAACTATATAATATGACCATTGCTTACCCAGAAGACCGCTTCCAATAGAATTACTCGCAGACCGGGCGGTTTGTAGTCATAAGTCGCCCGGTTCAGGTTTTACAAGGTCCATCAACACCAACAAGCACAGGCCGAGCGGCCTGGCAAGAATCAGATCGCCTCCAAGTACTGAAGATTATCCAGGCCCAAGTCCAAAAAGGCAAGCCGCGGTCTCAAGTCGGAGACCGCCCGGGTTGTGCCATAAAGACAAGCCAAGGTTCAAATCCAAAGAACAGCCTGCGGTCTCAAGACGGAAACCGCGCGGATTACATCGTCACCTTGGTCACGTTGTCTCCAACCCCTGGTCAGGCAGGTCGGAAGGGCAAGCCACCAAGCCGCGCGACTTCTTTCTTTTCTTCTTTGTATCCCGTCACCGCCTGCCCGTTTCTCCTGTACCCGGGCAGGCGGTTATTTTATCCCTGCCCGTTCGGGCAGGCCCCCGAACCTATAAATAGGGGGTGGCACTGTTCCCAAGGCACGCACACTCGAATCCAAGAGCTCGCTTGTTTGAGTTGCGGTCTCGAGTTTCCCGTCTTGCGGACTGTTTGACCAGCCGGCTTCTTCTTTCCTGCACTTGTAACCGCTTCTTTTTAATCAAAGGAAAGCCCGTCACAGGAGTGGCATTCGCCATGACGGGCGAAGTCTGGCCTTGACCGCTGCTAGCGGTCTCGTTTTCTCCACCTAAAAAGTAACCGGCAACCCGCAGCCTCCGATTTCCTTCGGAGGTGCGATTTCGGACTCAACAGAAACACGGGACCTTCAGATCGCGGATTGTCGGTGAAATCCTCTTTGCCATAATGTCAGACCGCCAGTTCCCCCTTGGAGACCGCTCCGATCATAGTGAGGAATCTTTGTGGGAAGCCTTGGAGCAATCCAGAAGAGAAGCTGATCGGGCTCAGAGGGCGACTGATCAGCGGTTGGATGCAATCTGCCAGACTTTGGCCCTATTAACTGAGCGGTTAGTTCCACAGCAAACCGCGGTTAATCAGGCGGTGACTCCAGTTCCTCCTCCGCCTCCACTTTACCCGCTACCACAAGCCGCCAACCTCCAATCTCACCAAGAAGGTTTTGCGACTAGGCAAAACTTCTATCAGGAAGCCGCGCACAGCATGCCGGCTCGGGCCCTTGATTTCCAGGGGGCGGCTTCTCATGCTGCCCGCCTTTCTTACCCGCAGGAGGGCGTAGCCCTTCTCTCCTACCCGCTTGAAGTTCCTATTCATCACTCCTACCCGCCAGAAGCTGCTGCCCGGTCCTCTTACCAGGTGGCTTGTCCGCGAGTAGCCGCAGCTCCGGCGGCTTATTATTCTGCTCCTCTATATGAAGATATGGAAGAAACTTCTCCCTTCGTGGACGAAGTCCGAGGGGAGTCTGCCCCTAATAATTTCAGAGAGCCTCGCCTTCCAGCTTTCAATGGGGGAGACTGATCCCACGATTCATTTACAAGCCTTCGAGTCAGCCATCGCTCTTAGAACCATAACTGATGCGACTAAGTGCAAGCTTCTTGTGACCTCCTTTGAAGGACAAGCAAGAGAGTGGTTTTACGGGTTGCACCCCAGGTCAATCAGTTGTTTCGCTGAGCTGCGAAGGGAATTCCTGCTGAGATTCTCTACCTCAAGGAAGAGAAAAAGTGGCCCGGCGGCCCTTTTCGATATAAAGCAGCGGGAAGACGAGACGTGGGATCGTTTCGTAGACCGCTTCTAGAAGGAGATCATGGAAGTCCAGAATGTGGATCTAGAGTTGTATAGGGTTGCCCTCATTCATGGTTTTAGAGAGGGCCCCCTAAACTTCAAAGCGAATATAAAGGAGCCTCGAACTTATCAGGAAATGATAAGTTTAGCAAATATGTTCATTAGAGGAGAGAAGAGCAATCCGGGCTACGTCGCAAAGCTGGTAAGCGACAAGGAGCAGTCAAATCCATCCTTCCATCATCCGCCATCAAATCAGTCCCACTTTGAACCCCGTTCCCAAAGGGGGAGAAACTACAAAAATAAGCAACCATTCATGGGCCATCAGCGGTTTCAAGATCAGAAACCACCGTTGGCCATCGCTCCCTCTCCATCCGCTCATCTTCCGCAAATCATGCCGGTATACTTACAACAGTATACCGCGCAACCACCTCCAGTCATTCCATCCACTCAATATGATGACTCACAAGAGTCATTCACTCCCTTAAACATCACCATGAACGAAGTTGTCCAGATTCTACAAAAGAGGCCAGATTTCAAAAGGCCTGCTCCTCTGAAGTCGGACATCCGCAGTCGAAATCCGAACCTTTATTGTGAATATCATAAAGAAGGGGGGCATCTAACCGAAGACTGTCGGGCCCTTCGTTTGCTAATAGAGAGACTCCTGGGAGAAGGAAAGCTCTGGGGTCTAGTTCGGAAAGACGCAATTGCTGAACCAACTGTCGAGAAGAGAAAAGAGAAAGAAACAGTAGAAGTAACCTGGGAATGCGCCGACGTCGAAGACGCCGGCTGCTATGATGACATCCACCCTTCCACTGAATGCGTCGAAGTCAATGATGTGGGCCCCTTAGGGGACATCTATTGTATTCATGGAGGAGCTGGAGCGGAATCATCTCGCAAATCCAGCATCGCGAGAGTTCTGAAGCAGGAAGTGGCAGCCACTACAAGTTCTCCCCCCGAAAGCACTATTGTCACCTTTGGTCAGGATGACCTTCCCTCCAATGCCAATCCTTTCGACGATGTGGTGGTAATCAAAGCCGTCATCAAAAATTATACAATCCACAAGATTCTGATTGATACAGGCAGCTCCGTCAATCTCCTTTTCCGCCCGACTTTCGAAGCCCTGAAGACCGGAAAGCCTTTGTTTTCCACCGACGGGCCCCTCTACGGTTTTTCTGGGGAGAAGAAAGAAGTAGAGGGTTCAGTAAAGCTCCTGGTCTCTCTTGGAGGAGTGATAAACCTAATCAATTTCATGGTGGTAGATGCCCCGAGCAATTACTACGCTATCTTCGGGAGGCCAATCCTTAATGCATACAGGGCAGTAGTGTCTACCTTTCACCTTGCTCTCAAGTTCGCTGCCGAAGGGAAGCAGTATCGGGTTAGAAGCAACCCAAAGGTGGATCGTGAGTGTTACGTCTTAACTGTCAACATGATCACCGACGTTCCACTTCCCGAGGCCGTGGCTGAAGTTTTAGAGATTGCTGAGTCTTCAGAGGCTGCCGAGGAAGGAAAAGATCGAGAAGGGGCTCACTTGGAACCTGCCCAAGCGACCCAAGAAGTTCCTATTGCTGAGGGGGAAGAAAAGAAGCTGGTTATCAACGCTGAGTTGCCGGAGGAGGAGAAAGTGGAGCTAATCTCCTGCCTGTTGGAGAATCTGGATATCTTCGCTTGGTCAGCGGAGGATATGCCAGGAGTGGATCCAGACGTGGCTTGTCATCATCTGAACGTATCTCCCGAGTTCAAGCCCGTCCAACAAAAGAAGAGAGAAGTGGCGATCAAGCTAGCGTTGCCCATCAGAGAGGAGGTTTCAAAACTCCTGAAAGCGGGTTTCATTTCTGAAATTCAATATCCTACGTGGATGTCGAATGTTGTAATGGTTAAGAAATCTGGTGGGAAGTGGCGCATGTGCGTAGACTTCACCAAACTTAATAAAGCGTGCCCTAAAGATTGCTACCCTCTGCCTCGGATAGATGTCTTAGTTGATTTCGCGGTTGGGTATGGTTTTATGAGTTTCCTCGATGCCTTCTCCGGGTATCATCGAATTAAAATGCACAAACCTGACATCCCGCATACCTCATTTATCACAAACGATGGGTGTTACTGCTATCTCGTAATGCCCTTCGGTCTTAAAAACGTGGGCGCAACATAATAAAGAATGATGGATACCGTCTTTAAGCATCAAAAAGGCAGGAATCTCAAAGTTTACGTCGATGACCTTCTTCTAAAAAGTAAAACATTCTTATTACACCTGAAAGACCTCGTAGAGTCGTTCGCTACTCTACGGAGGTTCAAGTTAAAATTAAACCCATTGAAATGTGTGTTTGGGGCAAACAAAGGAAAGTTTCTTGGGCATCTCTTGACTCCAAACGGCCTTGCACCAAATCCAGATAAGGTGAAGTCCATCCTTGATATGACCCCTCCTCGAAATACCAAAGAAGTTCAGCAACTTGGGGGAAGATTGGTAGGATTGAGCAGGTTTATCTCCAAATCCGGAGATAAAAGTTCCCCATTCTTTAAAACACTGCGAGGGGGATCAAAGTTCGAATGGAGCGAGGAGTGTAACAAGGCTTTTGAGAAGCTGAAAGTACAGTTAACTTCGACTCCACTACTCCAAAGTCCCCGTGAGGGAGAAATGCTATTCTTATATCTGGGAGTCGGACCAGATGCGGTGAGTTATGTCCTCGTTCGGGAAGAAAAGAAGAGGCAATTTCCAATATACTATGTCAGCCACATTCTTAAAGATGCAGAAACCAGATATTCGATCTTAGAGAAACTGGCCTTGGCCTTGGTTATGTCTGCGCGAAGGCTTCGTCCTTATTTTCAGGCTCATTCCGTCAAAGTTATTACATATCATCCTTTAAAAAATATTCTTGAAAAGCCAGACCATTCAGGGAGGTTAGCAAAATGGGCTATTGAACTAAGCGAATTTGATATATCATACATCCCCCGAACAGTGATCAAAGCGCAAATCTTGGCAGACTTCTTGGTAGATACAACAGAACCTAGTCCTGAGCAGGTGGTACAATCTCCTCTGGCTTGGGTCATTTATGTAGATGGGGCTTCTAGCAGAAACTCCGTGGGAGCCGGAGTAGTGTTGATTAGTCCAAATGGCATCAGGCTGGAGCAAGCTATCAAGTTCTTCTTTCTAGTTACAAACAACCAGGCAGAATATGAAGCACTTCTGGCTGGGCTGAGGCTTGCGAAAGATCTGGGCATAGAATATGTACATGTTAGAACCGATTCACTAGTGATGGCCTCCCAGGTCTTGGGGAACTACGAGACAAGGGAGCCGATTCTGAGGAAATACCTGCTGTTAGTCAAAAGGGAAATCCGAAGATTCAAGTCATTCATCATCGAGCATATTCCAAGAACGCAAAATGAGGAGGCAGATGAGTTGTCGAAGTTCGGTCTTCCATCCGGGGGAGTGACCTCTGAACTTTTTCATCCGACAACAGATGAGGCAGAACTCATGCAAATTGATCATAATCCTTCGTGGAAGGATCCTTACGAGCTATTCCTATCAAAAGGGGAGTTCCATCATTCCATCAAAGATCGGAGAAGATTCAAAAGGAAGGCAGAGTACTATTATCTGATAGCGGGAGTTCTCTACAGAAAGACTCTCAAGCGATGCCTAAGCGGGACCCACAACTGAGTTGATCTCTCTGAGGAAAGCAATGTTCGCCGCCTAGGCCCACCTTCCCAATTGATCAACTCGGCCTGTAGCCCTAGGCAAGAGAGCAGTCGAGTGGCTTACAGCCCTTATGACCACTTGAGGAAAGCAATGTTTGCCGCCTAGGCCCACCTGCCCACTTGGTCATCTGGGTCTGTACTTGTCTTTTTCTTTATTTCTATAGCTCCTATGACCGCTTGAGGAAAGCAATGTTCGCCGCCTAGGCCCACCTGCCCACTTGGTCATCTGAGTCTGTAGCCATCTTCTGTTACACTACAGGGAATTATCTCATCCTATATGGTTACTCTAGACCATTTGGGAGAAAGAAAAACATGATTTTTATTGGTACATCACAAACCGGTCGGTTTGAATAAGCAGGTACCAGATGCATCATGCGGTCTGGTTGTCAGACCGGACGACTTTGAATAAGCAGGTACCAGATGCATCATGCGGTCTGGTTGTCAGACCGGATGACTTTGAATAAGCAGGTACCAGATGCATCATGTGGTCTGGTTGTCAGACCGGACGACTTTGAATAAGCAGGTACTAGATGCATCATGCGGTCTGGTTGTCAGACCGGACGACTTTGAATAAGCAGGTACTAGATGCATCATGCGGTCTGGTTGTCAGACCAGACGATTTGAAACAAGCAAGATACTATAAAATATCACAAGGCAAATATCAAGGGATCAAGCATAGTCCAGACCGGTCGATCTCATCGTTTGGTTTATGGGCCTATCATCTTTATGATTCTCAATTCAATCCGTTCGGATAATAACGGATTATGTACAATCAGGCAATTGTGATTCTTATTACAAGTATCAAGCTACTAAACCGCTGAAAGAATGCATAGTCCGCACGGATTTATCAATCGATGTTATTTTACATAAATCATTCAGGTTAAATGTTAACCATGCGGCCTATCGATTGTTTTCTTATGACTTAATATTCTATCTTGTGAGGTAATTACAAAAAACCAGGTCATAGTCGCGCGGCTTGGTTATGACAATTTCCTATTCGGTTATTAATTATGTTCACAGAGGTGAAACTTACAGCAATCTGAGTTGTAAACCGCTCAAGATAAAATGTTGGCCGCACGACCTGTTGATTATTCTTATGACTTGGCATTCTCTAAAGCAGTTATACAAAGTCAGCAATCTGAGTTGTAAGCCGCTCAAGATAAAATACTGGCCGCACGACCTGTTGATTATTCTTATGACCTGACATTCTCTAAAGCAGTTATACAAAGTCAACAATCTGATTTGTAAGCCGCTCAGGATAAAATGTTGGTCGCGCGACCTGTTGATTATTCTTACGACTTGGCATTTTTTATCCTATAAAGAAATTATACGAAGTCAAATAATAATCGTGCGGCTTCGATATGTTCGGCTCCCTGGGTATAACAAGGCATTCATAATAAGGTAAGGCAGAACTTGGATTCCTATCCGCTCGATCAAACATCCAAGCCGCATCGACTACATGACGTAACATTATAGTTGACACTTTCTCGGGATGAATCAAATCAACTTAACCGAATTTAAAGAAACAAGCTATGCGAATAGGTTTCTTTTACTGATAATTATTTAACCGGATCCTAACCGGTTGAGTTAATATTAAGTCGCACGACTTGGTTAGAAAGGCCAATTATCTAAAGCAGAAAGAGATCGCCAACAATCACAGGTAGGTCGCAGAAAGTAGACAACTAGACAGGTAAAAGCTTTCCATTACATTGTCAAAATATTCTTACATCATGCTTTAAACCGACCGGCTAACAAAATCAGGTCGTCGACTGTTCAAAATAAAAAAGCAAAATACAACTATTGATTATTCTGCTTGAGTTTCTTCGATGCAGGAGAACTCGAGTGTTCGCTGCCACCAATTGAAACATCAGGGGAATAACCCTCACCACTCGTCGAAGATGAGCTGCTTAGTTCGCCCGACTTGCGCCCGCTCCCTTCGTCAGAGTCAGTGGACTCGGAGTCCGAGCTGCTCTCTTCCTCTTTAGCCGCAGCGGACTTCTCGGCTTCATCATCCTCGTCGTCACTCTTCTCCGAGCTGGATCCGTCGGCTTTATTCTTTCCTTTGGCTATCCGCCTGATCTTATCTAACTTCCTTTGCAAGATTGGGTAGGCATCTGAGAAGGTGAAATGCTCGAAACCAGGCGCGAACCCTTTGAGCTCCCGCAGGCGGTTAAAAGCATTGTCGATTCCCTCGGCGACATGAGGAAAAAGTTCCTCTTGATAGATCGGATTGGTCTCGTCATACTTTGCCTGCAAAAAAAAAGAGTAAGGTAAGAGACCGTGCGGTCTGGAAAATTCAGAAGAATGGTTGGCCAGGTGATAACTTACCGACTCGGCTTCCTTTAACCGCGCATTTTCCTTCTTCAACTCGGCAATTTCCTTCTCTAGGTGATCATTCGCTTTGATCAACCTTTTGAAGGTCATTCCCATGAAGACATTAGTGAAGAGGCTCTCAGCACCAACCCGCGCGGCCTCCCGGGCGAGCTCTTCTTCAGGAATCTTCCACAAACGCCTAAAGTTCCGTCGGTCGAACATGGCAATACTGGCGGCCTCAGCATGCCGGCCAGACTTCTCATTCGCCCAATGGGGGAGAGCAGAAGAGACCTGGACACCGTCGCTGTCCGGATGCCAGGTCAAGACCGAGCGGCCTTTTAAATCCTTCACCTTGCTGAAGGAACGGAGTGCGGAGAAGTCGCCCGAGGAGGCCGAATCCTCCCCATCATATGGCAGCGGCTTGTTCCTGACTTGTCTTTTTCTCTTCTCTGTCTGAGTTAAGACCAAACCGGCCGGGCTAACCGGCATGTTAGCGGGTACGATGGCCTCGGATGCGAAAAAGAGAAGAGTCAGCACAAAAGATCGACCGGTCAACATTAAAGTCGGAAGCGGTTTGAAGGAAAGCTTACTATCTTCAGGCCGAACATTCTCTAATTCGGCAAGTAGCGGGATGTAATAGCTTACATTAAGTCGCTCATCCTCGAGAAGCTTGCAGGTTTTCTTCTCAAATTCGCTGATAGCGACCTGTTGAAAGGCCTCCTCCGGCCGCACTTGCGGGTTCGGGTTCAGCAGGCCAAGTCGGCCTTCGAAAATCAAGTATCTCTCCGACCAGGCTGTGACCTTGTTCGCAAGGTTTACCATCTTCAAACCGCGGCAGCCGAAGTAGAGGTGGCCTTTGAAGACATTCGACTCAGAGCCCGGGACAGCCCGCACCGAGAATATCTTCCTGAAAAGGTCCATGGAGAAGTGGACTCTCTGAGACCGCAGGTAGGAGATGAAGCTGCAAATCCCGGCCATCGAGTTAGGGGAGATTTGGCCGGGTACAACTCCATAATGGTCAAAGACCATGGCAAGCTCAATTGAAATGGGGAACTTGAAGCCACAATCGAAATGGTCGATTGAGATCGCGATTTGGTTTGGGCCAGAGGAATTCATCCGCTCATCACGGCGGAAGCCGCGCGAGCAGCGGATTGTCAGACATGTGCTTCTCAACGAATTCATCCAATTCGTCCTTTGTCAAACGGCACTCCTCGAGGTCTGCCGAGTGAAATGCTACAGCGGCTTCGGAGCGGGTAGCAGAGGTTTTCGCAGGTCGCTTCGGCTGACGCTTTGCTCCCATCTTGAGATTCTGGTAAAAAGACCTTCGGAAAGGCGCTACTTATAAGAACGGGTGATCTGCATTTAGCAAAGGTCAAATCGCGGCTAGATCAATCAACCCGCGCGGGTACATCACCACGAAAGACAATCACAAAGACATAAGTATAATTCGAGCAGGCAAATTAAAGGATCGCAGAAACAAGATGATCGACTTATAAAGTAATCCGCAGGCACCAATCAACATACGATAAGAATGCAAAACAAATTCAAATACCCAGACCGCGCGGTCTGAAGACAGACCGAATATTATAAAATCATGTTCAAACAGTTGTCCAAAGGACCGAATAAAATATTACAAAATAGTTGTCTTCAAAACCGCTCATCACTGGCGAGTATCACTTGGCACGTCCTCCCTGTGAAGTCGCGCGACATGATCGCCGATTTGAAGGATAGTTCCTTGCATCTGATTCATGCTGTGATTGAGGTGGTTGATCATGCTATGAAGTCTGGCGGCGTCCTTTTCTACTCGCGCTGCAGGAATCACGCGATTAGGTAAGGTCGTCGCGGCCTCATTCGCACTAGCAATAGGATGGATCGTCCCAACTATTGGAAGAGTCGAGCTCGTTCTGGCAGCCGGGCGGTGTGATCCACGCCGACCTTCCTCAGCAACATTAACAGCACGACGGTTTTCGCCGGTCTCCCTTGTCAGACGGAGGTACTTCTCCCTGAAGTAAGCACAGTCCCCTTCAAGCTTATGTATCTCTCTCTTTCCTCGGTCAAGTCGGTCGGACAGGGAAGCCAACTGGTCTTGATACACCTTTTCCTGCTCGCGGCGTTCTCTCCGTTCGACCTCCAGCGCAGCTCGGCTTTCCTTCCTCTCAGCTTCCAATTCAGCCCGCAGTACGATCTTTTCCTCCTGAGCCGTCTTCTCCCGCTCCTCAAGGGCCTTCAGCTGCTTTGAAAGGGCTTCAAGGTTCCTTTGAAGACGGGACATCTCATCCTCCATCTGGGTGTCCGGTATAACCGAGGATCTCGGTAAAAGCGGATCAAGTGGGAGAAGATAAGTCACCAGCTCGCCCGGTTTCGGAATGGAGTCGCGATCATCTGCAAATAAGAAAGACAGTCAAGAAGGTCGATCGAATACAACCTCATATAAATAGAAGAATCATCAAAAAGAGACCGCTCTTTCCAAATTCTCCTCGCTTACGAGCCGCTGCAGTTCGAGTAAAATTCGTACGGATAGATCGCTTTGCTCGCTCGGTATCAATCTTTCAACGCTGTTCTCTCCACGATCTCTCGGTTTTCTTCCGTTTGGCAGCGGAAAATCGAGCGGCAGTAGGAAAGAAGCTGGGGGACGGGTTCAACAACAGGTCGCGTGACTTATTTCGAGACCTCGTCTTGAAAAAACGAACAGGGTGGTAATCCGCGACCCTTTTACCTTGCAACAGAAGATTGGGTGGCGGTGGTGGCGGTCTGGAAAGCTGGTCCCTTACTCTCTCCGCCTTCACCTGCATAAGTCGAAGCCCGCCCATCAAAAAATCTTCAGCGGCCGGTATGGTTGTCTCGGTTCTGGTCGTAACCTCAGGCAGGACGCCCTCCTTAATGCTGGTTGCATCCTCACTCAGGGCGGCCTCTTTCTCTCCAGGCGGATTGGCGGCCTGCAGTTCGGAAGAAGTTCTCAGTAAGTCGTCTTGATTCTGGAGGGAATCCATGTCTCTGATGATGTCACTTACAGAGATGCTGTGCGCATCAACTTGAATCTGTTCGTTCGGGGGGGAAGGAGTAATTACACCCTCCGAAACCTCTTTCTCACGCGACTTATTTTGAAGACTACCCTCTCCCGGCCTCCTAGAAGCCGCCTTATGTTTGGCTTTTAGGCTCTTCACCTTTTTCAGGATCCTGTCCGCCGTGGACTCATCTTTTTTCCTCTTCTTCGTCGGCTTCAGACCGGCTTGTTTCGAGGAAACCGGGCTGTCTTCAACATTCACTATCTGGCCCGGCTGGTCACTCGGCTTAGGGGAGTCAACTGCTTCTCCTCCTTCGTCTCTTATCTTCAGGTGGAATACACCAGAAGGAGTGACCTCCACTTTAAAGGAATCGTCTTAATCACCCTTCGGGATGACGGTCTCCGAGTCTGCCTTATCCGGCGGAGGGGGCGGGTTGTTTCCTTTGTTAGAAAGGGCTGGAGGATCAGCTGGGAGTAGGTTCGGACAAATCGCCTCATTTTTAGTCGACAAGTCGACTGTCAGCTCGGGAAACGGGTCAGATGGCTTACTCGTAGAAGCAATCGTTACTGTGTTATCAGGCCGCGTCTTTTTTCTCTTCTTCTTATCCTTCGAACGGTCTCCCTTGCGGTTTTTACCGGGTTTTTCGAGAACTTCGAGCTGGGCCATTAAATCCACCATCTTTTTTGGGCTGTTCAGTCCGAAGGTTCTAACCACAAGAGGCGAGTAGTGACTCGTGATAGCAATGAAGTTATGCCAGAATAAAAGCTCCTAGAGCATTTATAACCCACAGGATAAGATCGGCGCGGTCTCCGGCTAAAACGAATATTTTCGAAATCTCCTTGGTAATTTAAAAATATGCGGGGATTATGTTTACCCAGAAGACCGCTTCCAATAGAATTACTCGCAGACCGGGCGGTTTGCAGTCATAAGTCGCCCGGTTCATGTTTTACAAGGTCCATCAACACCAACAAGCACAGGCCAAGCGGCCTGGCAAGAATCAGATCGCCTCCAAGTACTGAAGATTATCCTGGCCCAAGTCTAAAAAGGCAAGCCGCGGTCTCAAGTCGGAGACCGCCCGGGTTGTGCCATAAAGACAAGCCAAGGTTCAAATCCAAAGAACAGCCCGCGGTCTCAAGACGGAAACCGCTCGGATTACATCGTCACCTTGGTCACGTTGTCTCCAACCCCTGGTCAGGCAGGTCGGAAGGGCAAGCCGCCAAGCCACGCGACTTCTTTCTTTTCTTCTTTGTATCCCGTCACCGCCTACCCGTTTCTCCTGTACCCGGGCAGACGGTTATTTTATCCCTGTCCGTTCGGGCAGGCTCCCGAACCTATAAATAGGGGGCGGCACTGTTCCCAAGGCACGCACACTCAAATCCAGGAGCTCGCTTGTTTAAGCTGGGTCTCGAGTTTCCCGTCTTGCGGACTGTTTGACCGGCCGGCTTCTTCTTTCCTGCACTTGTAACCGCTTCTTTTTAATCAAAGGAAAGCCCGTCACAGGAGTGGCATTCGCCGTGACGGGCGAAGTCTGGCCTTGACCGCTGCTAGCGGTCTCATTTTCTCCACCTAAATAGTAACCGGCAACCCGCAGTCTCCGATTTCCTTCGGAGGTGCAATTTCGGACTCAACAACTATAATGTAAATACATGTATTTATAATATTCGCTGTGAAGAAATATATTTCTTTAAGTCTAAGAGGAGCTAAAATTGTTTAAAACTATTAAAAGCTAAGAGTAACGATTTCAATTCTCATATATAACAATATCTATGTGACTGGAAGTTCGTGGCGGGTAAAAGTCGAGCACCAGTTTTACACTCAGTTATTTTAGTCATCTATCTTAATTCCTAGGCTTGGCTAAATTGAGGAATCAAACATTTGCTTCAATCAAACGGTCCCAAAGTTTCCCCACTTTTTACAAAAGGATTGATCTGTTTGCAACTCTAGTTTAAATAAAACTTATTCTAATATTAGTGGACTAATATAATCCCATGAAAGCTTAATCAAAACTTGTAACCATCTTAGTTAAATTTCTTAAATAAATGAACTAATTTAAAATCACTAAGGGTCCGTTCGTTTCACAGACATTGATATTGAAATATTAGATTTATCCAATATCAATACACACGGGAAATGACATTGAGTTTAATACAATTCTTTTGTTCGTCTATATGATGATTTTCTTTCATATGAATTGAAATTCGTTACTTTTTACTGTTTGTTTGCAGAAAGACATTCTTTCGTAGGAATTAACATTGATCAATGTTGATTTTCTAAGCTTCTTTCTGCAAATTATCATAAGCAATAGCGCGTTTTTAGCCCGGCACACGTTTTTTTAGCCCGATGCGCGACTTTTTCGCTCGGGCGCGTTTATTTTCGTCCGGGCGCGGTTTTTTCGCCCGGGCACGCATTTTTCGCACGAGCTCGATTTTTTCGCCCGGGCGCGATTTTTTCGCCCGAGCTCATTTTTTCGCCCGGGCGCGTTTTTTTCGCACGAGCGCGTTTTTTTGGCCCGGACGCGATTTTTTCGGCCGGGCGTGTTTTTTCCCCAAGCCGCATTTTTTTTCGCCCATACGCGTTTTTTTCGCCCGGGCGCAGTTTTTTTGCCCACGCGTGTTTTTTTCGCCCCGACGCGCTTTTTTCTCCCGGGCGTGAATTTTCCGCCCGTGCGTGAAAAGAACACGCCCGGGCGAAAAATGCGCGATTTTTTTCGCGAAAAAACGCGCCCAAGCGTAAAAAACGAGCCCGGTCGAAAAAATCGCTCCCGGGCGAAAAAAATGCGCCCGGGGAAAACCGCGCTCGAGCGAAAAGAGCTTCCTCTGGCGAAAAAAAAGCGCCTAGGCAAAAAAATTGCACCTGGGCAAAAAAATTGCGTCCGGGCGAATAAAACTCGTTCCGGCGAAAAAAACTATCCTGGGCGAAAAAATCGCTCCTGGGAGAAAAGATCGCGCCCGGGCGAAAAAATCGCGCCCAGGCGAAAAAAACGCGCGCGGGCAAAAAAAATCGCGCTCGCGCGAAAATATCGCGCCCGGGCGAAAAAATCGTGCCCGGGCGAAAAAAAATGCTTGCGGGCGAAAAAAAACGCGCCCGGGGGTAAAATCGCAACCGTGCGAAAAAATCGCACCCGGGCGAAAAAATTGCGTCCAGGCGAAAAAAAACGCGCCCGGGGCAAAAAAAATGCGCCCGGGCGAAAAAAATGCGCTCGGGCGAAAAAAATGCGCCTGGGCGAGAAAATCACGCCCGGGCGATAAAGACGCGCGTCGGGCTAAAAAAACGCGTGACGGGCGAAAAAATCGCGCCCGGGCGAAAAAAACGCTCCCGGGCGAAAAAACTGCGCCCGGGCGAAAATATCGCGCCGGGGGAAAAATCGCGTAAGTCGTGTAAAATCATGTTCGGCCGGAAAAATCGCATCCGGACAGAAAAATTGTGTTCGGGCTTAAAAATTGGGTTCGGGCGAAATATCTGCGTCCTCGCAAAAAAATCACATATGGAGCTCAAAAACGTACATGTGAAAAAATCACGTACGGGCAAAAAATACGCATTCGGGCCAAAAAAATTGATATCTTTTTGGAATGTCGGAGTTAGCGATCTCAATATCCGCCCCTGGAGATAAACATTAGATCGATAGGTTTTTCAGTTATGGTGAATATCGTCGACTTTCCACCAGAAAACCAATTCCACTCTACAATTTTTGATACGGACAACAAAAATGACTTTCATATTCTCAAAGTCAATACTCCAATAATCAATCACGAACGAACCCTAAAAATTTCCAGACAAATTGATTTACTTCAAAATTAATTCTAAAGATAATTAAATATATTTTTTTTTTATATTAATCCTTGATCATGAGAAATTTAAGATTAATAAAGTAGTAATAAACTACTCAATACATTTATGACCATTCAGATTATCGCTACTAGACCCAAACTGTTTTATAGCTCAAGCACTGCAAAGTGATTTGTGCAATAGCCAAAGGCGAGAAGGATATTAAGGCTTCGTTTGGTTCGGCTTATTTGCTCCGATGAGTTTGGTCAAAAACGTTATTATCATAGAATGTATGTTTGCAAGACAAAGGTTATGACCGCTATAAATACAATAAATAAATTTTGAGCATAAAATGCATGAATATTTTTAGGTGAGGTTGAGCGTTCACGAAAGACGGTTCATGATCACGGCATTCACGACCGCCATCACCACGCCAAACGAAGCCTAAGTAGCTAGTGTCGGCAAAAATAGAATGATCTCTCTATTTGAGATGATGGTGGCGACAAGAAAAGCAGTGTCGTGAAACTAGTGTTGAGATTAGAGCTGTTAGAAAAACAGCGATAGAAAAAATAGTAGGATAAGAAGGGGGACATTGCCCAATAGGAAGAGAAGCATGAAAATGCCGAAAGCTCTTTTTAGCTTTTTTGAATGTTGGATGATTCACTACTTTCCAAAAAAACACTTTTTTGATGCTAACACTATTCTTGAAAATCAAACACCTCCAAAATAACGAAGACTTGCGAAAACAATAGAAATATATTTTGTTTTATTTTCGGTGGCAGGTAGGATATGGTAGAGCGTCACAACATGGGCTTTGTCGGGCTCCATTTGTAATAATAAATAACAAAAAAATGTGGCCACAATTTTAGCTAGCCACGTAAAATGTGTTTCCTCCTTTCATAATTTTATTCCATACAAATATGTTACGTTGAGATTTTTGGTTCTTTCTGAGGACTTTTGGCTGGGGCGACCCCCTCGAAGGCAAAGCCAATAATTTGCCAACTAATCATCTTCTGTCCCATTCATGATTAAAAATCACATCGAATGTAAATATATTTGCTCTAATAATTACATAAATCATCCTACAAGTTAGCATAATTTTAGGTTGCATCCCTCTTTTTTTTTAAACTACAACAACTTTTCTGTTTACATTTCTTAACAACAATGCGCAAGAATATCTCTGGAGGCACATGCACAAAAATATCTTGGGAGGCTCCATACTTGCCATGATTAGTAGCTGGTCCCAAAAATTGATCAGCCACATTGGAACTGAGACGCAGGGCAGACTCCTAAGTCATTTTCCGCAATCGGCGAAAGCATTATGGAGCAATGTTGTGTGGAAGTAGAAGGCCCACGAGTCGAATTTCTTTTCTTGGAGAGGAAGCAATGACGATATCGGACATATGCTAACTCTGTGCCAGCATCCGCAATAAGAAATGGAGGATGCATGCGTTATTCGGAATGATTATGCGGAAAATGTTTATAGGTGGAGATCTTACATGAAATATATTCTTGTTATAAGCAATTTTTTATTTATTGTATTTAATGAGTGTAAAAGTTGTGTTGGCCTACTTGCCCCGAGGAAACAAGTGAGATAATAGTCCACCTTTGAACAAAGATTGTGGCTTTCACCAACTAATGTTTCTAGCGAAGTGACTTTATACATAGGAGATTCGCCTAAATTGGTAGAACCCCTCACCCATAGAGCATATTGACTGTCGCTAAATAGCTCGATCTTTATCATTGGGAGTTCCTCTTATATCTTGTATCCTTTTTTCCTTGGATTCAGATACAAAATTTGTAAGTGTATATTCGGACGAATAACGAGCTCGGGGGCTATGCGTGTGGAAACCCTAGGTATTCTGCTATATATACCTAGCTGGAGGCAACGGAGAGATAAGTTCCACCTTGATTTTCCTCCGGATGTTTCGAGCTCCCTCTACATTCTCGAAACAGCCCTAAGGGTTCGCTCGTTCCCGTTCGACGGAGAAGCCATAGCCGTCTTGCCGTTCATCCGCGAGTTCCTGCAGACGCGAAGCCTTCGCGATCCTCCACTCCCGTCGCAGTTCGTCGCGCCTCTCCCGCCGTTCTTGCCGCTCGCGATCGACGAGGGAGGTTTCTTTCTGCTGTTGCCGCTGCCGCTCGTCGAAGGAGATCGAAGCCGCCGCTGTCTTCGCTGCTCCAAGTTCCAGATCTGCAGTGTGCAGTCGCCGGATTCGCCGGATCCTTTGTCTCCCGCCTCAGATCCGCCGCGCCGCCGCTTCCGTCGTCCAGATCTGCCAATCGAGACTCTGCCGTGTGCCGCCTCCGTTGTCCAGATCTGCCGTCGACGCCTCAGTCGCCGTGCCCTAGATCTGTCGCTCGTGCGAAGAAGACGAAGCCGCTGCTAGCAAAGGAGGAGTTCGCGCACGACCGCTGATCGTGCGCTCGACCCCTCTCGCACGACCGCTGATCGTGCGCTCGTCAGCAGCTAGTTCCCCCGCACGACCGCTGTTCGTGCGCTCCTTGGTCACGCATGACCTTTGATCGTGCGCGTCCCACCGGTTTCCAAACCGTCCCAGCGGTCCCAGCTCGTCTCAGCGGTTGTCTCGCCGTCCCAGTGATAACTTCTAAAAAAAGAAGTTATTAACTCCTTTATTTTAGTGAATATTGAGAAAATATACGAAAGACAACGATGAATTGACTAATAAATATCATATTTGTAAGTGTGGATAGTTTTATTGTCAAACGTGCAATATATTTGTGCAGGAATGTGAGAAATCCATGAAAGATCGGACAACTGTAGGCTGGAATTACATTGCTGGGCAGATTGCAGCAGCTTGGTCATGACCTGGTCATAACATGGCGGTTTAAATTAAAGTTGCTGAACCAAACATACAGATTTTCGAATTACGTAAAGTGGGGGCCAGTAGTTTATTGGTGAAAGGACGCACCTTTTCAGGACTGTACTATAGCGTGCAGAGAGAAATATATGCTTTTTGGCAGTTTAGTAAGAGAGCAGACGGGTTACTCTTTTGAACTAGAGAGAGAAAGAAAAAGTGAGAGGGCTTTGAGAGAAGAAAGAGAAGACAGATTTGAGCGGATTTGGCATCTAAATAGGACGAATTCCTGCGCTAATATCTAGATTTCGAACAATGTCTTGTAAGATCTTTCCAATTTGGTTTTACATTTCAAGGATCACGAACTAAACCTTCTTATCTTGTATGTTGTTAGTACTGGGTTTTGTTGTGATGTTTAATTTATAATTTCTCCGTATGATTTCTTGGTTTGCTATCTTTATCAATATTATGACTTATTTCGAAAGATTTGAATAATGTTTATCTTCAATAATTCGTGGTGAGATTCGAGAGAGGAATCACGATTTAATTAAAATAAATACTTAATTTTATGCGGCGAGATTCGAGAGATGAGTCGCATAGATATCTAATTTAAATCTTTTACTTCTATACTACACCGCGAGATTCGAGAGAGGAGCGATGTGTTTGCGTCATAACTTTGATATAATAAAAGAGAGAGGAAGAGATTCCATCACTTTATTAGCAAGAGCGATTTGATCAGTTTAATTTACCATGCATTTTTCTAAGTTAGAGATAACTAGAGAAGTCTAGGTTATGGGAATTCAAGGATCGAGAGATCATGGTTCCTAGTTTTAATCGAGCAAGATAGTAAAACAAGTATAATGCATCGGTATATTTAGCAACCTAGGAAAACGATATACAAGATTCTTTTCTCTCAAATTTGATAAAAGATAACTTAAGTATTTTTAATTTTAAATTAGTTTTAAATTTTCTGTGATTTAGTTTCATCAAACCAATCGAATTACTTAACTTGGGTTTAAGGAAAAGAGTTAGCTAATACTCATTAGCGTTAGAGTTTTCACTTCTCCGAGGGAACGATCTTATCTCACTATTATATTACTTGATCCGGCACGTATACTTGCGTATATACACTTTGGGCGTATCAAGTTTTTGGCGCCGTTGCCAGGGAAGCGGCTATCTAACGGTTTATTTCTTACGATATTAGTGAGCTCTTAGTAATTAGAGACCAAGTCTTTATTTTATTTCACTTTGAACTTTTGTCTAGTGTATGTCCCGATTCCGTAACATTGAAATATTACCTTTGAATCTAGAAATCGAACGTACTTGTAGACGGAATAGGTAAACTATTAGAGCAAGCACTATTATTTATCAAGAGATGGATAATAATCAGCAAGGCAATGAAAATGATCATGGGGGTCAGGTGGACCCTAATGGTCAAGTTGAACACAATGGTCATAATGTTCAAAACGCTGCACCACGAATGACTTGTCGCGACTATAACGCACCGTTAAGAGGAGGTTTGCAGTTTAGTATAGCGCGACCCACAATCGCTGCTAATAATTTTAAAATAGACTCTACCACAATGCAACAACTACAACATAACAAGTTTGTGGGTCTTAATCATGAAAATGCAAACGCTCATTTAAGAACATTCTTAGAAATCTGTGATATGTATAAGGTAAACGGGGCTTCAGATGAAGCTATTCAATTAAGGTTATTCCCATTCTCTTTGGAGGGTCGGGCTAAAGATTGGCTTAACTCTCTACCTCCTGGTTCCATCACTACGTGGGATCAATTGGAAGAGAAGTTTCTGAATAAATATTTCCCACCTTCTAAAACAGCTAAGTTGGTTAGAGACATCACCACTTTTGTCCAAAATCATGGCGAAACACTTTATGAAGCGTGGGAAAGGTTTAAAGAAATGCTTAGGAAGTGTCCACATCATGGGATGGCCCAACACCAACAAGTCACAATTTTTTATAACGGGTTACAAACCACTACGATGATCCTAGTTGACGGAGCCGCGGGAGGGTCTTTATTAAAGAAATATCCAGAAGATGCTTTTGAAATTTTAGAAGATCTTACTTTTAACAATTACCAAGAATTCGGAAGGAAGGTAATAACCATCCAGCCGGTATTCATCAAGTAGATCAAATCACTTCGTTAGCAGCTCAAATGGCCACTCAATTTAATTTAATAAATAAGAGGTTAGATTCTCTATCTACCCCTTCAATAAGTGTGCCAATGACAGTGGAACAATTAAACCAAGTAACTGAAGAAGTACATTATCTTGGAGGCCAACAAAGGCAAGGACCTTCAAATTTCGGCATTCATTATAATCCAGAATGGCGAAATCATCCCAATTTATCTTGGAAAAATTCACAAAATGCAATGCAACCACCAGGTTTCAATCAAAACCTTAATTCTATACCAACCCATATGCATAATCAACAAACCAATAATAGGAAATTGACTGATGAGTATATTGTAGGGGTGTTTCAAAAGAATGACTCTAGGACGGGTGGTTTTGAGTCTTCACTCCGATCTTTAGAATCCACAATTGGCGAATTGGCCAATGCTTTAAATCAAAGAACAATAGGATCGCTACCATCTGACACCACACTTAATCCAACAAGAGAAGAGCCAAATAATCATTGTAAAGCTATTGCATTAAGAAGTGGGGTAGAGATCTCAAGTGGAGATGGATTGCTAGAGAAGTTAAGGGAGGATGAGGCAAGAGAAAATACGATTAGGAGAGAAGAGTCTATAGAAGTTAAGGAGTCGGAGGAAGTGGAAGTAGATCCACAAAATAGTAAAAAGAAAGAAATTATTTACCCTCCTCCACCTTTTCCATCTAGATTTAATAAAACAAAACTTGACAAACAATTTCAAAAATTTATGGAAATTTTTAAGAAACTTACAATTAATATTCCATTTGCCGAGGCATTAGAGCAAATGCCTATTTATGTCAAGTTTATGAAAGATATTTTATCGAAGAAAAGAAAATTTTTAGATAAAGAAATAGTTGCATTAACGGAAGAGTGTAGTGCAATTTTGCAAAAGAAATTGCCTCAAAAACTTAAGGACCCCGGCAGTTTTACCATACCGTGCTCCATAGGAGTGAAATTTGTCGGGAGAGCATTATGTGATTTAGGTGCAAGCATCAATTTAATGCCCTTATCTATTTATACAAAGTTAGGTCTAGGAGAGATAGCTCCAACAATTCTTACTCTCCAATTAGCCGATAGGACTTTAGCATTCCCTAAGGGAATAGTTGAAGATGTATTGGTTAAGGTGGAGAAATTTATTTTTCCAGCCGATTTTTTAGTGTTGGACATGGAAGAGGATAAGGATGTACCCATAATCTTAGGGAGGCCATTTTTAGCAACCGGTAGAACTTTAATTGACGTACAAAAAGGGGAGTTAACAATGAGAGTTAATGAAGAGGAAGTAACATTCAATATCCTAAAAGCTATGAAATTTCCAAATGAAAAAAAAATTGTTACTCTATTGAAGAAGTGGAGATTAAAAATCAATTAATTAAGGGTAATAAAGATGACCTAGAACAAAGACTTCTCACAATTTTGATAAATGAAGAGTGGGATGATGATTTAGAATTAGATGAATGTGTGAAGGTCTTAGAATCCCATTATAAATTGCCTATCTTTAGGAGTTTTGAATCCATAACTAGGTCAAGTGAACCAAAAATTATGAAACCGTCAATTATTGAACCTCCAACTTTAGATTTGAAACCTCTTCCGGAACATCTTAAATATGCTTTTCTAGGAGAAGAAAGCACTCTTCCGATAATAATTAATGCATCATTAAAATTTGAAGATGAAGAAAAACTACTTCTTGTTTTGAAAGAATTTAGGAAGGTCATGGGATGGACTATAGTAGACATTAGTGGCATTAGCCCCTCAATTTGTATGCATAAGATAATATTAGAAGATGAGGCTAAAGGGTCAATTGAACATCAACGTAGGCTTAGTCCACCCATGAAGGAAGTAGTTATGAAAGAAATAATAAAATGGTTAGATGCAGGAATTATTTATCCTATTTCGGATAGCAAATGGGTAAGTCCGGTACAATGTGTACCGAAGAAGGGAGGAATTACGGTGGTGAAAAATGATAACAACGAGTTGATACCAACTAGGACGGTTACCGATTGGAGAATATGTATGGATTATAGGAAACTAAATAAATCAACTCAGAAGGATCACTTTCCACTACCTTTTATTGATCAAGTACTTGACAAGTTGGCGGGTAATGATTATTTTTGTTTATTAGACAGGTATTCCGGCTATAATCAGATTATGGTTGCTCCGGACGATCAAGAAAAGACCACATTTACATGTCCTTATGGTACGTTTGCATTTCGCAAAATGCCATTTGGATTATGTAATGCACCCGCCACTTTTCAAAGGTGCATGATATCTATTTTTACTGATTTAATGGATGAAGGAATAGAGGTGTTTATGGATGATTTTTCTGTGTTTGGGAAGTCATTTAATTGTTGTTTGGAAGTTCTTAGGAAAGTATTAACAAGATGTGTTGAGACAAATTTAGTGCTAAATTGGGAGAAGTGTCATTTCATGGTGAGAGAGGGAATTGTCTTAGGCTATAAAGTATCAAGCAAAGGTTTGGAGGTAGATCGGGCTAAGATAGAAGTTATTGAAAAGCTTCCTCCTCCTAAGAATGTCAAGGGCATTCGTTGTTTTTTAGGCCATGCGGGGTTCTATAGGAGGTTTATTAAAGATTTCTCTAAAATATCAAAACCTTTATGTAATTTGTTAGAAAAAGATACCCCCTTTATATTTGATGACCACTGTTTGCACGCTTTTGACACATTAAAAGACAAGTTAGTTTCTTCACCTATTGTCACAACACCAGATTGGTCATCATCTTTTGTTCTTATGTGTGATGCTAGTCATTATGCCGTAGGAGTTGTTCTAGGACAAATCCGGGATAAAATTTTTCATACTATATATTATGCTAGCAAAACACTTATTGATGCACAAATAAACTACACCACAACCGAGAAGGAACTCTTAGCCGTAATTTTTGCATTTGATAAGTTCCGTTCTTATTTAATAAATTCTAAAATGATAGTTTATACGGATCATTCGGCAATCCGGTAT
Organism: Dactylorhiza incarnata; assembly: GCA_033032865.1. NCBI lineage: Eukaryota > Viridiplantae > Streptophyta > Magnoliopsida > Asparagales > Orchidaceae > Dactylorhiza > Dactylorhiza incarnata. Next base: position 15,624,563 of record JAWHQI010000015.1, read on the forward strand.
CTGTTGGAGAAGAAGGACGCTAATCCTAGACTGATTAGATGGGTGCTCTTACTTCAGGAATTTGACATTGAAATCAAGGACCGAAAAGGGGCGGAGAATCAAATAGCCGATCATTTATCGAGATTAGAACAAAGTGATGAGAAGAATTAACATATAGGGATAAGAGAAAATTTCCCGGACGAACAGATATTAGCTGTCACTGTGGGAAGTATACCATGGTATGCTGACTATATGAATTACATAGTTAGTAATATATTACATCCAGATATGGATTATCAACAAAGGAAAAGGTTCCTTCAACAGGTGAAATATTACCTATGGGATGATCCATACCTATATAAAATCTGTTCGGATCAAATTATCCGGAGGTGTGTTGCTGAAGTAGAGGTTCTTAGTATCATAGAAAAGTGTCATTCATCACCTTATGGAGGACATTTTAAGGGAGACCGGACTGCGGCAAAAGTTCTGGAGGCAGGTTTTTATTGGCCCACTTTATTTAAGGATGTCCACTTATTCGTGAAGAGTTGTGATAAATGTCAAAGAACGGGAAACCTGAGTCGCAAAGCGAGCATGCCAATGAATACCATTTTAGAGGTTGAAATTTTTGATGTTTGGGGGATTGATTTTATGGGACCATTTGTTAATTCGGATGGCAACCTATATATTCTATTAGCAGTCGACTACGTGTCAAAGTGGGTCGAAGCTATCGCTACGAATAAAAATGATGCCAAGGTCGTATTAAAATTTTTACAAACTAATATCTTTTCAAGATTCGGTACACCTAGAGCAATTATTAGTGATGGTGGAAGCCACTTTTGTAATTCACAATTTAAAACATTACTAAGGAAGTACGGAGTGATGCATAAGATCGCTTTAGCATATCATCCCCAAACTAATGGTTTGGCTGAGGTTTCCAACAAGGAAATTAAATCCATTTTAGAGAAAACGGTAAGTACCACTAGGAAAGATTGGTCACAAAAATTGAATGATGCGTTGTGGGCTTACAGAACAGCATTTAAGACGTCCATAGGACTGATCCCGTATAAGATGATTTATGGAAAATCATGCCACCTTCCTGTCGAGTTAGAACATAGAGCCTATTGGTCTACGAGAAAATTAAATTTCGATTATAATGAAGCCGGTAAGAATAGGTTGCTTAATCTCAATGAACTCGATGAGATGCGATTTCATGCATATGACAATGCAAAATTATATAAAGAAAGAACAAAAAGATGGCATGACGCTAGAATAGAGAAGAAAGCATTTATTTCGGATCAGTTAGTACTACTTTATAATTCACGCCTTAAATTATTTCCGGGTAAATTGAAATCTAAGTGGTCCGGTCCGTTTTGAGTTAAAGAAGTCCATCCTTTTGGGGTAATTTCAATTTGTAACGACAAAGACGGTTCTATTTTTAAAGTAAATGGTCAAAGATTAAAAACTTACTTCCATAACAATGAGCCTCGGGAAGCGATGGTGATAAATTTATCTGTCTAAGAATGGCTTAGTCCAGCAGAGACGTTAAATCAAGCGCTTATTGGGAGGCAACCCAACTAAAATAAGTAAACTAAGTAGTAAATTATAAATGTGAAAGGTTAAAATGCGTAAGGAAGGTCCGTTAAATTACTGCGTTAAATTGTCATGACCAGGTTAACCAAGGTCCTGACATTTTAATCTCTGTCATTTTGACTAAGAAAACAAAGCAAAAAAAAATTATTCGAACCGCTGGGATCAAATTACCTCAACCGCTGGGATCATATTACCTCAACCGCTGGGATCATATTTCCTCAACGCTGGGAATACTCGACCGGTTCAACCTCTTCATTTTGTCGATCCGGAGTAAACCGTCGGTCCAAGCTAAAATCTTAAAGCAATTTGAAACCGGTTTAGGTTTCATTATCTCCTCCCGAGCCCTGGTTCAGATTCCGCGAAACCCTAGCACCCTCTCTACGGGGAGCGCCGTGGGTGATTCCGGCGTGACTAAGCTTCAATTCGTCTTCACAAGGAGGTGGCGATTGCTCGTCAAGGAGGCGGTGCTTGAGTTCGCATCCTCTACGCAAGGAGGCGGCGACCACCTTTTAGCACATCCGCAGCATTAAAGCTTCGACTTCGGCCTCGATTAGGTAGCACTTCCTAATTCTTCTTCCTCCAGATAAGGTAATAAAGTCTTAAAATTTTTCTAGGGTTCATGATAGAATCAATTTTTCATGTCAGAAAATGTCGTCTAAACGTAAAGCAAAGAACAAACCCGTGTCAGGTTCAAGTAAAGATTTTCAGTTTATAAATGATGAGGCAAAACTACGATACGAAGGATTACAGGATAAGCCTTTCATTTTTGAGCGTGGGTTTGAAATCGAAAAAAGGGCCTGGAGTTCAGAGTATGTTACACGAATGAAAGATTTTGGATGGGAGTCATTTTGCCACCCCCGGAAGGAGGCTGTTTTACCATGGATATATGAATTTTATGCCAATGCTTTAACTCTTGAGCACAGAAAAATTTATGTAAGGGGGCACCAGGTCGATTTTTCAGGAACTGAAATCAATCGTTTATTTGACATAGAAGTTCCAAACGAAGAAGAATTCCAGCGTGTACAAGCTTCCACTACGCCGTCTGTTATTGCGGCGGCAATTTACAATAACGTAGACAACGCCTGGGTTTCAGCGGAGGGCTTAAATCTGAAGGCTAATTGTTTAAAAAGGGAAGCCAAGGTGTGGCTTATGTTCATAAACACTAGTATAATCCCAACCAAAAACACCACAAGAGTCTCTATGGAACGTGCCTTATTAATCTACTGTATATTAAACGGTATTCGTTTCGATGTTGGGAATATAATTTCAAATCAGCTACAAGAGAGGCTCCTTGCTATGGATAGGTTGCAACTATGGTTCCCCACTCTTATTATTGAACTCTGCCGTGCTAGCGGTATGTACGGGGATAAAGAAACCTTGATTACAAAAGTCGGACACCATATTACAAAGGTAGTCATCACCAGCAATATTAGGGATAGTTCAGACACTCATGAGAGCACACCACCCCCTGCTGGTAATACTGACCCACTTCCGAAGTCTGCAGCAAACATTCCTTCCTCCTCCACCGCGCCAGATAAGGTTGACTTATCGGAGATCATCGACAATTTAATAAGTGTAACAGAGGACCAAGAATACATGAAAAGTTATCAGCGATTCATGAATCTACTAATTAATGAGAAATGTGATGATATTCTGAGGAATCAAGCGAGACTTATGGAGGATGCTGGTTTAGATACGGTGAAGACGACTTACAAATACAAGTCCAAATTTGATCAACAAGGATACTTGCTCTATTCGGACGGTGCACAGATCGACCTTAGTGACATCGGCGGCATGGATGAGGACATGGATGACGTTTAGTTCCTTTTATTTCTTGTTTTAATCAGACAATGAATTTTTTTTCTTTTTCTTGTGTTATTTTGAAGACTGCTCCTATGACTGCTACTTCTAATATGTTGCTATGCTACTTCTAATATGCTCCTATGACTGCTACTTCTAATATGCTGCTATGCTACTTCTAATATGCTACTATGACAGTTATTCTAATATGCTGCTATAATATTATTCATTTTTGGCAGAGTTTATGCTGTTTTTATGCTGATTACGTTTCTGGAATGAAAGTTTTATTGGCTGTATCTGCCTCTTACATGTTCTCTTTATTTATAGATTTACACGGTCACCTATTTTAGGTGTTTACAACTATTTATGGTACGAAGTAATGTCTGATATTTTAGGTATTTACAAATATTATATAGCCAGGCTTGATTGGTAGAAACCGTGTCCGGGGCTGGCTGGACTTTCCTCCAATGATATAATTGAATTCCGTAGATCTCTCCTGATGTTAATTGTCATTGATACAATTGATTGCCATTGATACAATTGATTCCGTAGATCTCTCCTGATTTCGTGATGTATATTTAAATTGATTATGTTCCACTAGTTAGAACTCCTTCCAGGCAGTTGATTTATCTGGATGGTTTTATAATTGTTTGATGAATTAACCTATTTTATAATTGTTTGATGATTTATAAAAGGGTTTTATAATTGTTTGATGATTTGAATTCGATTGATATCTGACAATTATTTTATGACTTCTTAGATGTTTTATACTAATAACCATGCCAATTGCTTTATCTGAATGAGCCTTATCTTCATTTTATTCCAAGATAATTTCTTTGGTCGGTGTTTATCAGAATGTCATGACCTCTAAGTACACCCCATGTAATGGAACATCATATCTGCCAAAAATTTCTAGGGGAGTATTCTATTTTCATTTATTTTCTTCTTTGGATTCCTGTTTTATTTGAAAATTTCAACTACTTTTTGTTTCACTACGTTCTCAATGAGGTCTCTGCTAGGGTCTAGCAGCTGATTAAGTGTGGGGGTGACTTCAGTTATCCTCCGTTTATTTTCACTTATAAAATTTCTATTCAGGGCACCTTTCGATAAGTTCTTCATTTTTGTTACCACCAGACGGCTTACTAAGGTCATTTCATCTTAAACTAATTGGCAGATTAATTAATTTAGTGGTTTCTAGTAATGAATTTAAAGTTAGTAAGATGCAGTTATAGCTCTCTTAAGTATTTCAATTATGCACTAGATTCTCTAAAGAATTTGCTCTCTACAAAATAATTTATTAACCTGTTAACATAATTGTGGAAGGATGAGCAAGAACTAAGTCAATGTTGTAAGATAAAACATAGAGTGTATGTAGTTACTTGATAACAATGAATAGGATCACCTTTGGATCAGTTCACACCGCAAAGCCTACATTTGTTTTGATTATCCATCATTCTTTGAGCTTGAATTTTATCATTTTGATACTATTTGATCATACCCTATAATTTTACTAGTTATTTCTTAGTAACTTTCCACCTTTGGGGGTTTATAAAAAGAAGGAAAAGAAAACAAATGTCCAATGTCATAGTGATATCTCGCCTAACTGTGTGTACACCTACTTAGAATGATCCCAACTATGATCATAGAGTAAAAGAAAATTATAAAAAAAAGTATAATGACATAGTGATATGCGTCCTAAGTATGTATACACCTACTTGAAATGATCCCAACTATAGACTAAAAAATTGATGATGGTTAAGAAATAAACCTCAAAGTATGGAGAGTCATTAAGAATTTTAACTAGGGAAATTCCGCTCTCTATCAAAATTCATTCATAAAGTCTTCACCAAGCCAAAGTCATTCATATTGTAAGCCCTTATGATTTCTTATCAAATTGAACTACTAAACTCTTGTGGAGGTATAAAACAAAGACTCGGCAATTTCTTACCCTTTCCAAATATGAGCATGTTTAATGAGTTAAGTTGTTTGAGAGTGAACAATTTTAAGGAAACACACACACAACACTAGAAATATTGAGAGAGCTGCACTTGTTATCTAACTAACAGAATTGTGAATGGTTGAAATATCTTTTAAGAGATCTGCCTTAGTTAATTTGAAATACTGAAGTAAGCCTAAGTTGGTGTACGTAAAGAAGATGATTTTTGCCTTGTCCTAATAGAGGTTTTCATATTTTTTTTGCCAGAACTGGTTAATGTTTGCTAGGGACTAGCAAAGACCTAAGTGTGGGGGTGTGATAACTTCTAAAAAAAGAAGTTATTAACTCCTTTATTTTAGTGAATATTGAGAAAATATACGAAAGACAACGATGAATTGACTAATAAATATCATATTTGTAAGTGTGGATAGTTTTATTGTCAAACGTGCAATATATTTGTGCAGGAATGTGAGAAATCCATGAAAGATCGGACAACTGTAGGCTGGAATTACATTGCTGGGCAGATTGCAGTAGCTTGGTCATGACCTGGTCATAACATGGCGGTTTAAATTAAAGTTGCTGAACCAAACATACAGATTTTCGAATTACGTAAAGTGGGGGCCAGCAGTTTATTGGTGAAAGGACGTACCTTTTCAGGACTGTACTGTAGCGTGCAGAGAGAAATATAGGCTTTTTGGCAATTTAGTAAGAGAGCAGACGGGTTACTCTTTTGAACTAGAGAGAGAAAGAAAAAGTGAGAGGGCTTTGAGAGAAGAAAGAGAAGACAGATTTGAGCGGATTTGGCATCTAAAGAGGACGAATTCCTGCGCTAATATCTAGATTTCGAACAATATCTTGTAAGATCTTTCCAATTTGGTTGTACATTTCAAGGATCATGAACTAAACCTTCTTATCTTGTATGTTGTTAGTACTGGGTTTTGTTGTGATGTTTAATTTATAATTTCTCCGTATGATTTCTTGGTTTGCTATCTTTATCAATATTATGACTTATTTCGAAAGATTTGAATAATGTTTATCTTCAATAATTTGTGGTGAGATTCGAGAGAGGAATCACGATTTAATTAAGATAAATACTTAATTTTATGCGGCGAGATTCGAGAGATGAGTCGCATAGATATCTAATTTAAATCTTTTACTTCTATACTACACCGCGAGATTCGAGAGAGGAGCGGTGTGTTTGCGTCATAACTTTGATATAATAAAAGAGAGAGGAAGAGATTCCATCACTTTATTAGCAAGAGCGATTTGATCAGTTTAATTTACCTTGCATTTTTCTAAGTTAGAGATAGCTAGAGAAGTCTAGGTTATGGGAATTCAAGGATCGAGAGATTATGGTTCCTAGTTTTAATCGAGCAAGATAGTAAAACAAGTATAATGCATCGGTATATTTAGCAAATATCACAACAGACCTAGGAAAGCGATATACAAGATTCTTTTCTCTCAAATTTGATAAAAGATAACTTAAGTATTTTTAATTTTAAATTAGTTTTAAATTTTCTGTGATTTAGTTTCATCAAACCAATCGAATTACTTAACTTGGATTTAAGGAAAAGTGTTAGCTAATACTCATAAGCGTTAGAGTTTTCACTTCACCGAGGGAACGATCTTATCTCACTATTATATTACTTGATCCGGCACGTATACTTGCGTATATACACTTTGGGCGTATCACCCAGCGGTTCCAGCCCAGCTCGTCTCAGCGGTTGTCTCGCCATCCCAGCGGTTCCAGCCCAGCTCGTCTCAGCGGTTATCTCGCCGTCCCAGCGGTTCCAGCCCAGCCGTCTCAGCAGTTTCTTGTGCCGCAACCTCCCTCGGCTGCTCCAAGTCCAGATCCCCCTCAGCCTCCATCAAGTCTCCCGCTGCCGCCGTCTCCAAGCAAAATGATGAAGGGGAACTCCATGGCGTCCCACATTCCGATGATAAAGCTGGAAAAGTTCATGGCGACTGAGTTCAACTCCTGAAAGTTGAACACTCAGTTCGGGATGAAGTTTGTGAACGTGTTCTACACAGTTCAGTCTTATAGTGTTGAGGTCGTTGGGACTGCTGATGAGGCACAGTGGTTTTCAGATGAAGACTTCTGCAGGGAATACCTGCTGAACTGTCTGTCATCCAGCTTGGCACCTACATGAAGATGAGCACCGCAAAGGAGATCTGGGATGCGCTGTAGGAGCACTTCAGGCAGGAGGAGGACATGTCCAAGACGCACCTAGTGGACAAGTTCCACTCTTTCAACTTCGACGAGGAGAAAGCCATTCTCCCTCAGGTATCAGAGTTTGAAATTTTAATTGATTCTTTGCATAGTGAGTCCGTCAGTCTGCCTAAAAGTTTTGTTGCGGGCATGATTGTGTATAAATTGCCCTCCTTGTGGTACAATTTCAAAATGGAAATGTATCGCAAGAAGATGCAGGTTGGTCTGAACGACCTCAAGCGTTTCATACGCATTAAGGATGAGAACAGGACGAAGAACGCTTTGGAAGCTATTGGCAAGCAGAAGGATGCTGCCAACATGATTTCAAGCTCCAAGCGGCCTCCGCCCCCTCCCAAGATCAAAATGTCTCGTAGTAGCCCCCAGGTTGCAGGCCCGAGTAAACCCTCTAAGAAATTTAAGGGTAAATGTTATAACTACAACAAGTAGGGACACTGCGCATCTGACTGCAAGCAACCGAGGAAAGAGAGAACCTGGGCACCACAAGAAGGCAACCAAGCCCATTTGGTCCGCCAAGCTGAGTCATCTAACTTTGTTGCCATGGTCAGACACGTGCAGGCCAGCACAGAGTGGTACCTGGATTCGGGGGCAACGTGCCACGTTTGCAATAATGCTAATCTTCTGACAGAGCTGAAGGATGCAAAGGAATCAGTTACTGTGGCAAATGGAGGCACAGCTGACGTGTTGAAGGTGGGGAATGCAACTCTGCTGCTCTCCTCAGGTAAGTCTTTACTTTTAAAGAATGTTAAATTTATTCCTTCTCTAGCTGCTACCTTAGTGTCTATTAGTTTGTTATGTGATGCGGGTATGTCGCTTAGCTTCTGTAGCGGCAGGGTGACTTTGTCAGTTAACTCGCACTATTTTGGATGTGCTTATGTCCAAAATAGGATGTACCGTCTGAGTTTAGCAAGTGAGGTAGTCCAACAAGTTCAATTGAACTTAGTTAGCCCTAGGACTCTATACGAGAGACTAGGACAAGTCAACTACTGGAAAATGTTCCAAGTAGCTAGAACTCACAAGATCACATTAGACATTAAGTCTCCACTTGAAAAATGCGAAGTGTGCGCTCAGACTAAGATCACTAGGAAACCTTTTGGGACGGTTACTAGGAGCACAACACCTCTTGAGCTTATACATTCCGATATTTGTGACTTTAAAAGTTTTGTCACCAGAGGTGGGAGGAAGTATATGATCACGTTCATAGATGACTACACGAGATTCTGTCATATCTCGTTGCTTAAAACTAAAGATGAAGCGTTTGAAAAGTTTTGTCTTTTCAAAACCAGGGTAGAAAACCAACTAAGCATGAAAATAAAACATTTTAGGTGTGATAGAGGAGGAGAATATATGTCCAGTGAGTTCAGATGCTTCCTTGCTTCACAGGGCATCATAGCAGAAACCACTGCTCCTTACTCCCCCCAATCTAACGGCATAGCCGAGCGCAAGAATAGAACGTTAACAGAGATATTGAACTCAATGCTGCTCACTGCAGGCATGCCTTCCGCTTATTGGGGTGAAATAGTCTTGTCCGCGAATCACATTCTGAATAGAGTCCCTCATGCTAAGTTAGAGGTTACTCCCTACGAACTTTGGTTTAAGAGACCCCCGTCTTTTACTCGACTTAAGACTTGGGGTTGTATAGCCTATGTCAGGGTTCCTGACCCTAGAAGGCCTAAAGTTGGACCTAGGACCAATACTTGTGTCTACTTAGGTTGTGCTGAGGATAGTGCTGCAGATAGGTTCCTTGATATTTCTAATAATATCATAATAGAATTTAGGGATGCGATGTTCTTCGAGGATAAGTTCCTCAAAGATAAGAACTTAACAATCCCAGGTATGCAAGTAACTATTACTGAAGAAGATCCTACTTCAGTACCGAGCACCTCCTATTCCGTTCCGGTAGATAACTCTGGCCTAGAGTCTAGAAGGACTTCTCTAAGAGAGCGAATTCCCAGAACCTTCGGTAGTGACTTTGTGACTTACCACGTTGAGGCCAATCCATCCACCTATAAGGAAGCGATGAGATCCAGGGATTCACTACTCTGGAAAGAAGCTATAGATGAAGAGATGAGTTCTCTTCTTTAGAAATAACACCTGGACGTTGGTTGATAAGCCAAAAGGGGCTAAAACCGTAGGGTGTAAGTGGGTTCTGAAAAAGAAATTGAATCCTGATGGTAGCGTAGTTAAGTATAAAGCACGCCTGGTGGCTAAAGGTTTCACACAAGTAAGCGGAGTAGATTACTTTGATGTCTACTCACCCGTGTGTCACTTGGCAACCATTCGGGTTCTCCTTGCTATTGCATCTATTGAGCACTTTGTTGTTCATCAGTTGGATGTTAAGAATGCATTCTTGAATAGAGATCTTACCGAAGAGATCTACATGAGTCAACCTGAAGGTTTCATTGTAGACGGCCATGAAATGAAAGTCTGTAAACTTCTTAAGTCTTTATACGGACTAAAGCAATCATCGAAATTATGGCATGAGAAGTTCGACTATAGTGTAAAGAACATGGGATTCATGTCGAGTCTCTCGGATAAATGTCTTTACATACGCAATAGATCAGATAAAGTCGCCATAATATGCTTGTACGTGGATGATATGATTATTCTGGGGTCTGATCAACCCGAAGTGGATGACGTTAAGTCAGATCTCATAAAAGAATTTAGCATTAAAGACCTATGTGTAGCTAACACTATACTAGGCATGCAAGTGAGCTTTGGGAAAAATGGTATTTCCCTAAGTCAAAGCCACTACATAAAGTCCTTGTTGGACACGTGGGGTTACAGTGCCAGTAGCGCATCTGAGACACCATACGACTACACTAACCGCCTAAAGCCCAATGAAGGAGCTATGGTTAGACAGTTAGATTATTCTAAACTGCTTGGTAGCCTCATGTATGCCATGGTATGCACTAAAACTGACATAGCCTTTACGGTCGGCATGTTGTGCAGATTCACTAGTAATCCGGGTAAAGACCATTGGAACGCCTTGGGTAGACTCATGCGATACTTAAAGCACACTCAAAAGTATGCTTTAGTTTACACTGGTCAGCCTTCAGTTCTTGAAGGTTATTCTGATGCATCATGGTGCTCAGAATTAAACGACAGCAAGTCCACTAGTGGTTTTGTGTTTACACTAGGAGGAGCAGCTGTAGCCTGGAAGTCCAAGAGGCAATCCTATATTGCTCTCTCTTCTATGGAATCCAAACTCTACGCTCTTGCGTCTGCAGGAGAAGAAGCCGAATGGCTGAGAGATTTGGTGATGGACATTCCTTTGTCGAGCCTGAAAATGAGTTCTGTTGCAGTTTACTGCGACAATCAGGCTACTAAAACGATTGCTACGAACACTTTGTTCAATGGAAAAAGAAGGCATCTCAGGCTGAAACAATCCTGGTTGACCTCTCTCACAAGTCAAGGGATTATGTCCCTTATTGATGTGAGATCGAAAGATAATGTTGCAGACCCTTTGACCAAAGGATTGAATAGATCTCTCACAATCAAAACATCTGGGGAAATGGGATTAAAGTTCATAGAAATATGAAACTCTCCTCCGCAGTTTATGTTTTAACAGTGAGAACCTATAGTCGCAACATTCAAGCATCTAAAAACAGACTGAAAACCCAAATAACTTCTTGATGAAAACTCAAGATGGTCTGGTGCCGGTTATTCCACATTTGATAACCAAGCAACTTTCTCATTGTAAGTTGATTCAAGAGTTATTCAATTGGAAATTGAAAGTCGTTGTAAATGTTAATCTAAACATTATTGGTCACATCACATTATTCCACATTTGATAATGTTGCACGTGATGTGTGCCCACATGTGTTGGTGAGGCACATAGTGATCAGTAATGAGTAAGATAACGGGTCTAGTCCTAGTTAGACTGGATGAGATGCTGACAGAGTTACTTCACCATTGCTAGAAGTGCTAAGCTCATTTAGTAAGAGCTAGTTTACTTTAAACGTTACTGCATACGATTATGAATTCATAGAGTCTGACTCGTGAAATTCCTTGCAGGCTACAGTGGAGATTATGGAGGAGATGTATACCTGGACATGGATGACGATGATCTATTAAACGAGTAGAATCATCAAACGTTTAATTTCATGTTATGTTTTGTAATAATTATTCAAACTATATTTTGGGATAGAATCTGTGGTTTTTTGACTTGCTGTTTAGGCAAAAACCTTTTCATATGTTGATTAGTATGATCTATCCTAAATGCTTTGTTTAGTTTGTTTATTATTTTGTCTACTCTCCAGCAACCCGAAACATTACGTTATTTGTCACGAATATAAGAGAAGATTGTAAGTGTATATTCGGACGAATAACGAGCTCGGGGGCTATGCGTGTGGAAACCCTAGGTATTCTGCTATATATACCTAGCTGGAGGCAACGGAGAGATAAATTCCACCTTGACTTTCCTCCGGATGTTTCAATCTCCCTCTACAAAATTGTGTTTTGAGGATCGGGTGTTCCGAGTAGAGAGATTATCCAAAGTACAAACGGGTAGAAATATCGTTTGTGTTTTCCGAAAAACACAATGAATAAAAATTTCTAAAACGGCGTCTTAGGCCGTGTTTGGCTCGTCGGATTTGTCGTGCGACTGGGATCCTCCCATGCGACAAATATGAGGATTCACCCGGAATGCATTTTCTTGCCCTCATAATATGGGAAGATTGGGAATACCGCCTTAGCAAGGAGTGATCCAAAAGACACTCTGGGAATGAGAGAGGTGGGATGAAGGGATGGGGTCGCGGCCTTCAATTAAGTCAAAAATAATGTTTTTGAGTTACAGTAATGCGAATAAGATGCATTTTGAGCGGTTGCATTTTCCCCATAGAAAATGAAGCAAAAACTCTCAAACAAAGAGCGCCACGTGAATCCATTTTTCATCACATTGTTTTCAATTCTCTATGATAAGATGAATGGCCTGTTTTGGAGAGCGGTGTCGGTGAGAAAAGGAGTGGTAGCAAAAGTAGGATAGGAAATATGAGCAATTGGAAAAAATCTATTGCAAATGAAGATATATTTGAGTGAACTCCGTTTGGAGAACTTTTCAGAAAGGAGGAGGACATTATAAACTGTTTAGCAAAGCTGGATATAAGAAAATAGAATAAATTCATAAATGCGTGCCTGTGCGGAAAATGCGCGCCCGGGCAGAAAATGCGCCCTCGGGCGGAAAATACATGCCCGAACCTAAAAATGCACGTCCGAGAGGAAATTGTGCGCTCGGGCGTGAAATGCGCGTCAGGGGAGGAAAATGCGAGCCCTGCGAAAAATGTGTGCCCTGGCGAAAAATATGCCCTTGCTCGAAAAATAAGCACCCGGGCGAAAAATACGTGCCCGGGCCAAGAAATACGCGCCCAGGCCGAAAAATGCCCGCCCAGATGAAAAATGCGCGCTTGCACCGATAATGCATGCTCGCACCGATAATGCGCGCCCGGGAGGAAAATGTGCGCACGGGCAAAAAATGCGCGCATGGGCGTAAAATTTGCGTTCGGGCCAAAAAATACGCCCCGAGCCGAAAAATGCGCGCCCGGGATGAAAATGCTCGCCGTGCCGAAAAATGAGCTTCCGGGCCGAATAATGCGCGCCCAAGCGGAAAATGCTCTGCTGGGGCGGAAAATGCGCGCCCGGGCCGAAAAATGTGTGCCCGGGCCGAAAAATGCGCTCTCGGGCCGAAAAATGCACGTCCGGGCCGAAAAAGCGCGTCTAGCTAATAAATGCGCGCTCTGCCTGAAAAATGAGCACCTCGGCTGAAAATGCGCGCCCGAAAAAAATTGCGTGCCTTGGCGGAAAATGCTGGGCAGAAAATGGATCGTTAGGAGAACTGGATCGTCAGGAGAAAGGCTAGTGTTACCGCAGTGTTGCCGAACTGGATCGAAAGGAGGAAAACGTTTCTATAGCGTCAACTGTGTATCAGGATGAGAAAATGCTTTCCAAAAAGGTTGTAAAGTAGGAGACCAATGACTCTTCATAGAGAGGAGAAAAATGAGTTTTGGGCGGTAGCTTTTCCAACTGATAGACTTTTCAAACAGTTTGTAATGTGCGGTAACGTTTTTCAGAAAATGAAATGGAGCTAAAAATCTTCCAAAGCTGGCCCGAAGTTTGATGTCTAAAGAACTATAAAAATAAAATATGCCATGAATAGCTTGCTCTAAAACAAATTTTAATTCCAAAAAACCATTAAATATATGTTCCGAAAAAAATACTTAAATCACATCCTTAACTTTAGCTTAAATTTGAAATATCTGCTTGAACTTTGTTTTTTTCATATTCGCCTGAAAATATTTGGCTGGACCAACTTCGGCTAAGTTCTTGTTTGTTTTATGATGTGAGACTGCTGAGGCGATGATGGGAATATTTAATGTTATTATTATTTTAAAAAACTTTAAAGTATAATTAAAAAATTTATTAAAAATTAAATTATAATTGTTGTGGAGCGCTTAACGCTCTTCCAGTTCAGAAAATCAAACCGTCTTAACCTGAGTGTGAGTCAAGCGCGCAAACAGTTAAAAGAGAACCAACAATGGAGACGGCAAGACTTTTAACGTGGAAAACCCTAGAAAGAGAAAAACTACGTGGTCGGTTCGATGCCGACCAAATCCACTAATTTGCTTGAGGTTATAAGTGTTGGAATATTCGAGAGGATGACAGATCACCGCTCTGATTACAAGTAATTGAAAGTAAAAAAGGTGTGGAGTCTGTCATGGTGCTCATAGGAGCGACTTCGAGAGTAAGCACTGAAGAAATCACTGAAGATGGTGCTGGAGCAGACACTGTGGAAAGCTAATTAAGTTCACACTTGAGAAAGCACTTGAGATGCTCGTACTTGAGAAGACACTTGAGATGATCGTACTCCAAAGGAGGTCCTTAAATTTATCATGGAGGAGGACTTGAGAGCCATATAAAGTCTTCAAACTCGGAAGCAGAGACCTAAGAGGTTTCTCGCCAGAAAACCTCAGAGCTCTCTCCGTGCCTCTTGGTTGCTTGTCTTCAAATAAAGGTCTAGAAGTCTTTTTATAGTATTTCTGAGGGACGCGTTGATATTTGCGGCATCTTGAGATTTGAACCGACGAATGAGGCTGCATGATCCTAGTCACCTAGATCACCAATTTCTGGAAAATGGTGGGCATGCCCCTGGGCGGCCTGAGAAGTTTCGCGGGTGATGATGGAGGATGACGGTTGCGGTAGGAAGAACCAGTGAATGCTAGCGGCGGATGGCCACCGCGCGCGCGCGTACTGTAATTTTTCCGTAAATTACAAGCCCATAATTTTTTTGTTGCCAACATATTTTAGGGCATGCGAGTCTTTCTCAACTTTATGCGTTGAGATTGTTTTTTGTGCATGCCCCTTTGTGAGTATACTTAGGCAAATGTTATTTTACTTTGGGTCACCTAGATCACGCATAGACAGGGGGGGGGGGGGGGGGGGGCGTGAATAGTGTGACGAGTGCTTTTGAATCTTTTTTAAGTTCCAGCAAGATGATAAGAAAAATTTAAGTACAAAAAGCACACAAGGATTTATAGAGATTCCCCAAGAAGGACTTGGGTAGTCCTCTCTCCACAACATCTATCTAGCAATATGTTAGACTAGGTAAACTCCTCCAAATCTCAGTCTTCTTCTCCAAGACGTACATTCAGGCCACCAAGGACTTACCTCAATCTCTCCAATAAAAGATCTGCACACAGATCTTTTTCAAGATCCTACACTCAGATTCCCAAAGGAATCCTACAGATCAGTCTCAAAGAGCCCTACAACTCAGGCTTGCACAAAAAGCCCTACAACTCAGATCTCAAAAGAACCTACAACAATCAGCTTATAATTTCACTGTTTGCAATACAACTTTGACTCAAAAGATGAATAAAGAATAAACTTGAGTCTTTTGTAGAAGCACATCAGATAAGCTTCTTCTTCTTTGATCAAATCTCAGAAATAATCTTCTTGAAAGATGTGATCTTGAGCAAAATAAACTTTCTTGTAGAATAAAACTTCTTACTCAGATAGATAATCTTCATGGAGAAATTCAATTGATAAGTAATACTTGATTAATAAGATAAATCGGATCTTGATTGTACATGCTCTAAAGTTCTTGCAAGAATAATGGAGAACAAACAGTAACAGAACCTTAGGGTTCTTTCTTGACAAATTTTCCTTCTCCCTCCAATGGATTTATGTTCTCGTTCTTTGTCGCAGATGATTCACAAAAGCTTTACATAGAATGTAATCTTAATTATTGTCCGAATTGTGAGCCCTCATGTCTTATTTATAGAAACATATGCCAACGGCTAGGAATAAAGAAGGATTTTTTTAATTAACACCTTATAGAAGAAATCCCTTGATTGACGCCTCGGATGTTGGATTTCATATTGAAATTTAAGCTATGGCATAAATTCTAGCTTTATTCACGTGCCTTGCATATAAGTTGTCTTGGCGATATAAGTCTTCTAGACGATATAAACCGTTTGGACGATACATGCCTTCTGGACGATACAAGTGATACAACTCTTCTAGACGATACAACTTTTCTAGACAGCATTAGACTTAGCCAATATTTAGATATAGATCATATCTCACTGATGTAGCTATGGTTTAGCCGACATAGAATTTTGTCGTCGAGATCGCCTAGTCGATACAACTTTGGTCTAGATGACATAAAATCTTTGTCGTCTAGATCATCTAACCAATTTTTGCCTTAGCCTATTTCAGGTTTATTCCAACATATTGGCTATCATTGCAGGTTCATTTCCAGACCATTTCCAAATGACTTTTCCTTAATAGTGACAAGTTTAATATAGTGTTAGATCATAAGTCAACATATGTTTTGCACCATGAGGGATTACAGAGGCAAAATACTATTTGATAGACTATAAACCCAACCCTACTGTTGAAACCGAGACTTGAGAACAAGACTTGGTCTCTGTGGAGTTCGGGGTCCCAAAAGAGGGGGTGACCTTACACCTACTTCTCTCAAGGGATAGCAATAGGCCGAAGACTTAGGAAACTAGGAACAAGACCAAGGGCTCTGCGAGGAGGTCCCACCACATACCCGGAAGATCTTAGAGCGCTTCTCCTCCCAAGCCAATGCTGAGCTTGGGGAACCTTTGGAGGCTCTCTTCACCCACTTGAAGAAACTTAGGGAGAGAGAAGCCCAAAGAGAAGTCCTCTCCAAAGGTGCCCTTAGGGTCTTATTTATAGATTTCAGGACTAGGTCTGCCAGTAGCCAGATTCTAGCCTACGAGATTACGAAACTACCTTCAAATTTGGCATGACAACAGCCAAATCCTACCATTCCAAGGCGCTAAACGCAGACCCCCCCCCCCCCTCTCCTCGAGGCTGGGCGAGAGGGGGCAGGCCCCCCTTAATCTCCCCCTCACTGGGCTGGGCGAGTAGGAGGCCGCCCCTCTACCGGGGCGGGGCTAGACTGGGGGTTGGCCCCTCTCCGGCTCGCCCCCTAGCTGGGGTGGGGGAGAGCCTGGGAGGTCGCTCACCTCCGCCTCACCCCCTCGCTGGGGTGGGGGCGATACCGGGGGTTGGCCCCTCTCCGGCCTCGTCCCCCTTGCTGGGGCGGGGGCGAGCCCCGGAGGTCGCCCACCTCCGGCTCGCTCCCTCTACTGGGGCGGGGGCGAGACGGGGCTGGCCGCCCGCCTCCCTCGCCCCCCTTGCCGGGGCGGGGGCGAGCCCGGGAGGTCACTCACCTCCGGCTCGCCCCCTTCGCTGGGCGGGGGCGAGAGAGGGGGCTGGCCGCCCGCCTCCCTCGCCTCCCTCGCCCCCTTGCTGGGGCGGGGGACAACCCGGATGGTCGCCCAGCTTCGGCTCGCCCCCTCTGCTTGGGCGGGGGAGAGAGGGGGTTGGCCGCACCCCTCACTCGCCCCCCTTGCTGAATATGGGGCGACGGGGGGCAGACCGCCCTCTCCTCTCGCCCCCTTACTAGGGATGGGGCGAGAGGGGGCAGGCCGTTCTATCCTCTCGACCCCTTCCAAGGGCTGGGCGAGCAGGGGGCAGGCCTCCCTCCCTGCTCGTCCTTTCTTTGCCTGGGACATAGCTAAAAAATAACATTTGACCCAAAGACCTCCTGGGTCCCGGGGGCCCACTCGGCGAATACAGGGTTGTACACAATCCCCGCTCTATTTGGAGAGTGCCTTCCTGAGAGCTCGACTAGTGGAGCCACCTCGAGGGAAAAATTACTTAGCCTCCCGAAGAGTCCTTCCTACCCTGCCGACTAGTGAGAGCCCGGCTAGCGGAGCCACCTCGGGGGAAAAATTACTTATCCTCCCCGAGAGGCCTTCCTACCCTGCCGGCTAGTGAGAGCCCGGCTAGCGGAGGCACCCCGGGAGAAAAATTACTTAGCCTCCCCTAGAGGGCTTCCTACCCTGTCGGCTAGTGAGAGCCCGACTAGCGGAGCCACCTCGGGCGAAAAATTACTTAGCCTCCCCGAGTGGCCTTCCTACCATGCCGGCTAGTGAGAGCCCGGTTAGCGGAGCCACCCTGGGGGAAAATAACTTAGCCTCCCCGAGAGGCCTTCCTACCCTGCCGGCTAGTGAGAGCCCGGCTAGCGGGGCCACATCGGGGGAAAAATTACTTAGTCTCCCCGAGAGGCTGATGGCGCGTCCCCTCCGACACTCCTTGCTGATGATGACCCGGTTGCCGAGGCGCTGCGACACAAAGATCTGAGGTGCCATGATGATGCTGAAGGAAGTTCGCGTTACAATTTCCGCCCGCGGCGTGCCAAAACTGCCGTGAAAACTTAAAGTTTATTTATGCACTTTTATTTATGCACTTTTATTTTATATTAATGAATATAAAATTATTTCATGCTTGATGATAATTTTATATTCATTAGTTGGTTGTAATTTTAATTTTGAACTCTTTTATTATTTTGGTGTGTATCTAACCATTTGGGTGGATTAGGTTATATCTCCATCTTGGATGGTTAAGATTTTGTTGTAACTCCTATTTAAGGAGGCCATTATGAAGAGATGAAGCATTAAAGAGAAAAAACAAACCCTACTTTCCTCTTGGAAATTTCGGCCACAAGGAGTTCTCCCCTTGCCGCCCTCCCCTTGGTGTGAAGCCTCCCCTTGCGATCTCCTTCCCGTTCGATGCGACTCCGGCGTGGCTTCCTCCGGTGCGACTCCAAGGAAGAAGGTTGCAACCCCATTCGGTGTGACGCTGGTGGATCCGTGAAGAGAGTGAATCTCCCACCTTATCTTGTGTGTTCATCTTCTTGGTTGGGTAACTTCTTCCTCATTTGTGATTTCTTGCTGTGAGATTTGTGGAGGTATTTTCGAACCGTCTTTTCCGTGATTTTAAAACGCATCGCTTGCAAGTTTTGATTTCGAATCGTTGTTATTGAATCTCTTGTGATTCAGATTGGGAAGATCCGGTGCGGGAGCAAAGCTCGGCCTAGCCTTGACTTGTTCTCCAAGATTGGCACAATTTGTGCTAACAAGGGAATTAATCTCAACTAGAATTTCGAGCGCTACTAATCGTTTTCCGCCGCTCCGAAATAAATTATTTGCTGCATTTGAAACGGTTCAAGTTGAAGAATAGATGCTTGTGTAGGTGCGGTGAGTTGTGTGCTTGTTGGAGAGGTAGGTCTTAAGGACGTTGTATCGAGTCCGGCTTACGATGAGTTGTGTGCTTGTTGGAGAGGTAGGTCCTTAGGACGTTGTATCGAGTCCCGCTCAATTTTATCCGTTGGATTTGGGAGCCAACCGACCCCTTTTCGTTTGCTTTTGGTTGGAACCCTCCTATATTATTTTTAATTTCTGTGATGAAAGCTTTCCGTTAGCGTAACGTCCACGTGTCTCGTTCTTCCCTACATCAATTTGGTATCAAAGCGAGGTTGTGTTTAGTTCTATCTCGACACCATCCTTACTCTCAGATCTGTAGGCTATCCGTCCTTTAGTCAGTGCGTTCGTTAGAACGTTCAAAATCTGAAAATTTTCGGATTGGTCTGCATTTAGTAAAATCTCAGAATTTCAAAACTTGTCAAAAAATTCTGAAATGTTTTCTGTAGCTTCCTGCACGTATTTCCGGCAACATTAAACAGGAAATTTTTCAATTCGTCCTCGTTAGGTTAGCCTGAAAATTGGGAACGTCGTAATTCTATCTAGTTGGTCTGCGAATAGCGGGCTAAATTTGTCTTTTTTCAGCGAAATTCTGAAAAAAAAAAATTTTAACGATCTACGTATTATCTACGTCAGGAATCTATAAAAATATCCTACCTTCAATATAGCTACAGCCCTAGAAAAAAATCATCTTTCCAGAGTTTTCCTGAATCTGAATGAGCACTAGGCTAGGAACGGAATACAGGACACCGTCTACGTCTAGGATGGCTGCGAATCAGCATGATGATCCCAACACCGAGGCCATAGCAGGTCTACGTACCGAAATGACTGAACTTAGGAAAATGTTGGCACAAATCCTTCTGAATCAAGGAGGACCACCACCACCACCACCCGTTAATGTTGGGCAGCCAGACCGGCACCAACAGGACCATGAATCGGATTCCGATGGGAACTCTCTTCGAGTGCCCCCTCGAGAGCGTCACACCGAGCGTGCCTTCAACATCACTAGGGCCGTTAAGATTGACGCCCCCACTTACGATGGTTTGGGAGACCCCCAAGTCTTCCTTACTTGGGTAGTGGATATGGAATGTTACTTTGAATGGCACAACCCGACGGACCCTCAAAAGGTCCAAGTCGCCAGGATGAAGTTAACGGTACAGGCGAAAACTTATTGGTTGAACGAGGAGCGTAGATTAGGAGCCGGGCAGGGAGTCCCACCTATAGGTTGGCCTATAATGAAGAATTTACTGACCGATCAGTACGTCCCTGCGTACCACCGAACCCGAATGTTCGATGAGCTTGCCACCCTGCGGCAGGGCTCGAATTTGGTAGCCAAATATATGGGAGAACTGAAGGACCGCATGGTACATTGCGACCTTAGAGAGGTTCCAGAAGTCAGGTTATCTAGGTTCCGTAAGGGGCTTCATCCTGATATCCAAAGGAAGCTCCTGCGCTATGGGCATACGGACTTAAACACGACATTCAATGCCGCCCTGGACATTGAAAAACACCTCGCCTCTAAGGCTCACTCCCGATACTCTCATGTGAAGAATAAGTCCACCACTGGGGCTTCTTCTTCCACATATCCTGATAAGGGGAAGTTTAGGTCCACCGAGTCAAAGTCTGTTGTGATCACCGCTAGAAACACTAAGAACCCCACGAGTGAGCGTATCCCTATTGGGAAGGTTAGCAAGTCTAACACCACATGTTATTCTTGTGGCATTCAGGGACATTACGCCTTTGAATGCCCTACGAAGACAAAAGCCGTAGCCTTTCTAGAATCGTCTACTGACCCTGCTGATTACGAGTACGAGGCTGCTGAGGAGAGTGACCCCGATGGTGTCCCAAGCGATTTAGAGGACGATCACCACCTTATGGTGATGCGTTGCATCTTGACCACCCCTCATCCCGTGGACGACTGGAAGAGGATGAGTATATTTTCCCTGATCTTTAAGAGTGGTGAGAAACTTTGCAAACTAGTTATTGATGGCGGTAGTTGCGTGAACGCCGTTTCTGAGAACGCCGTTAAGCGTATGTCCTTGACTGCTGAACCGCATCCGACCCACAATAAGGTTGCTTGGATCAGTAAGGTAACTATTAAGGTTACCCAGCGCTGCTTAGTCCCCCTGACCTTCAAATCCTACACGGATGAGGTTTGGTGCGACGTCCTGCCGATGGACGTTTGTCATGTGCTGTTAGGCCGCCCCTGGCTCTACGACCGTGATGTGACGCACTATGGTCGCGCCAACACATATGAGTTCAAATTCAACGGCAAGACCATCACCTTGAGACTGACTGTGCCGAAATAGCCGGTAGTGTTGGCTAAGGATACCTCTATCCCGGTAGAAAGGAAAGCATTGAGTTTAGTTGGAAGGAAAGAATTTGTGAAGGATTCCTTCCTTGAGGGTATGATGTACGCTCTCGTTCTCATGCGTGCAAAGACTGATAGTGGCATATTGGATGATTTACCCCGAGAGCTACGGGTATTGTTGGATGACTTTAGGGACGTTTACCCGGACGAGCTGCCTTCGTCGTTGCCACCACTTAGATATATACAACATGCCATAGATCTTATCCCCGGATCGTCCCTACCCAACCAGCCGCACTATAGGCTTAACCCCGCTGCCCATAAAGAGTTACAAACCCAGATTGAGGATTTACTGAGTAAGGGATTCATTAGGACGAGTATGAGCCCATGTGTTGTCCCAGCCCTTCTTGACCCTAAGAAGGATGGCACTTGGCGCATGTGTGTTGATAGCCGAGATTTCAACAAAATTACTATAAAATATAGGTTTCCAATTCTGCGACTAGATGATCTCTTGGATGTCCTATCAGGTGCCACTATTTTCTCAAAGTTAGACTTACGGAGTGGTTACCATCAGATTAGGATTCAGGAAGGGGATGAGTGGAAGACAGCGTTCAAATCTAAGGACGGGTTGTATGAGTGGTTAGTGATGCCCTTTGGGTTATCCAATGCCCCCAGCACCTTCTCTCGGATGATGACGCACGTTTTAGGCCGTATATGGGGAAATTTGTTGTAGTATATTTCGACGACATCCTAGTCTTTAGCACCTCCCACGCTGAGCATCTCTCCCACATCAAAGTGATCCTCTCCACCTTAAGAAAGGAAACCTTATTTCTAAACCATAAGAAGTGCACATTTTATGTTCCGGAGGTCGAGTTCTTGGGTTACATCGTTGGTTCTGCAGGTATTCGTGTTGACCCAGGTAAGGTCCAAGTGATTAGAGACTGGCCCAAGCCCACTAGCCTTCAAGAGGTACGAAGTTTCCACGAGTTAACCACGTTCTACCGTCGTTTCATTCGCGATTTTAGTAGTATCATGGCGCCCATTACTGACTGTATGAAGAAGGGCGAATTCACATGGACGAAATCCGCCACGTTTGCATTCCGTCGTATAAAAGAGCTTATGACCGAAGCACCGGTGCTGCGTCTCCCTGACTTGACCAAGTTCTTCGAGCTTACTTGTGACGCGTCAGGCGTAGGAATTGGAGGTGTCCTGAGCCAAGAGGGTCACCCGATTAGTTATTTTAGTGAGAAATTAGCGGGCGCTAAGTTAAACTATTCCAACTACGATAGGGAATTTTATGCGATCGTTAGATGTTTACATCATTGGAGGCACTATCTCCTTTCTAAGGAATTTGTGATCCTCTCCAATCATGAAGCGTTACGATTCATCAACGGTTAGCACAAAATCAGCCCACGCCACGCTAAATGGGTATCCTTCTTGCAAGAGTACACATTTAACCTTAAGCACCTTAAGGGGTCCGAAAATCGAGTTGCCGACGCACTTAGTTGCCTCACCCTCTTGCTTTCCTCCATGCAAGTCCACGTGGTTGGGTTGGAGCGCATAAGGGATGAATACGCCACATGCCCTGATCTTCAGGAGGCATATCTATCTGCCCAGGATAGCTCTCCCACGACCATTTCGGCCTTTTCACTTCGGGACGGCTATCTGTTCAAACACGGGAAATTGTGTATCCCTCGCTCCTCTTTGCGACTCCACATCATTTGGGAGCTGCATAGTGGCGGCTTGAGTGGACACTTCGGTAGAGAAAAAACAATTACGCTAATAGAGGAGAAATTCTATTGGCCCAAACTAAAGGCGATGGTTGGGAGGGTAGTGAGCAGTTGCCGTACGTGTCAAGTTTCTAAGGGTACTAAGTCCAATGTTGGTTTATACACTCCTTTACCTATCCCGTCCATACCATGGGAAGACGTGAGCATGGACTTCGTGTTAGGCCTTCCCCCCACCCTTCGACGTCATGACTCTATTCTTGTCGTTGTGGATAGGTTCTCCAAAATGGCATACTTCCTTCCATGTAGTAAGACCGAAGACGCTTCTCACATGGCGAAGCAATATTTTAAGGACGCCATTAGTCACCGCGGAGTTCCGAAGACTATTGTCTCGGATAGGGACGTAAAATTCACTAGCTACTTTTAGAAAACCTTGTGGATTCTTTTGGGAACCAAACTACTATTCTCCGCGGCTTATCATCCGCAAACTGATGGGCAGACAGATGTAGTCAATAGAAGCCTAGGAAACCTTCTCAGATGTCTAGTGAGCGATCATAAAGGCACGTGGGATCTTCTTCTTCCTCACGCCCAGCTAGCCTATAACAACTCCAAAAATCGGTCAACCAGTCTGTCTCCAAACGAGATTGTTCACGGGTACAAGGCCCCTCTGCCTCTTGACTTGGTTCCGTTGCCCCCAACGTACAAGAGAAGTCAGTTCGCACAATCCTTCGCCCAACATATTCATGACTTACATGCACGTATACGAGCTACCTTGACCGATCAATATGAGTCTTATCGAACGCACGCTAATTTACATAGGAGGGTGTCATACTTTAAAGTCGGCGATCTGGTTTTAGTACGGTTAGTTCCCGAACGAATGCCAACTGGCACCGTTGATGCGTTATTTCGGCAATGCTAATTAGCAAGCATGAAATGCGATACGACGACAGTGCACCGGTCGCTCAAGTAATAAAATAGGGAGGAACTCCCCGAATATCGTTCTCTAAGGACCGCAAGTTGGGTAGTACGATTTGCTCAAACCAGGAAATCAGTTAAAAGGATTAATAAGAAACAAAGGGGGTTGTGATTTGGGTTCCTAAGCTATTGCAGAATGAAAAGAAATGCGGGTCGAAAAGCACCGCTTCGCAACGTGTGGGTGAGTGCAGCGGCCGCGATGCCGCGCTTCGGTAAGCGGGTGTAGTGGCCATAGTGCGGGGTTCGTGAGGGTCGTACTCATCTCTTCGCAAACATCGCAACTAGCAATCGCTAAGTGGCTTCACACACAAGCAACCTAGGCTATCACAACAACAAACGAGGGCTATTCTTGCCACCGCATCAACATTGGACATGAACACAAGCAATAATGCTTAAGATTAACTTAACAAGCATTCATACAACGCATAAACAAGTACAAGCATCAAGGGTTAGAGAGGACCACAAAGAAGATGTCATCGCGTCTTGGGTTCACGGCCGGAATAAGAGGTTGTCGGGCTCTCACCGGGCTCGGCCCTCAGATGGTGTGCTAACTCAAAGGAGGCTTTCACCGCTCCAACGATCTTCAGCGCTTCTATGGTCTCCTCGGCGAGGAATGCTTGAGCTAGCGGCGGCGGAAACTTGCAAACGCTCTCAGATGGAAGGATGATGAAGGAGATCGCCGGAGATGGTCTCCTCTTGTCTCCTACAGTGAAAAGGGTGAAAATGGCGGGATTCCCAGCCTTTCCCGCGAGGGGGATCGAGCTCTGTCCCGTCACACCAATGGCAGCAACATTTCCTGCTTAAATACTAAACAGGCAGAAAAATGGTCACGCACGGTCGAACGCACGACCATGCGCATACCGTGCGTTAATTAATGATAAAAACTGGCGTGAAGACGAAGCTACGCCGCCCGTGCGATTTACTCACGCACGGGCAAATCCGTCCGTGCGTCAAAACGCACGGGCAAATTCAGATACGGCATAAAACAACAGAAACAGGAGACCGTGCATTTTACTCATGCACGGGCATTTCCGACCGTGCGTCAAAACGCATGAGTAAACTCGGATCGCCAGTTTTCTGCCCAGATGAGAGCGCACGACCGCAGCAGACCGTACGTCAAGGAAAATGCACGACCGTGCGTTTCAAACAGTTATGAAATCTGGGAGAAAACTGGATATAAGACAATCCGGCCACCTGCACACAAGAAAAACAAGCTGGGAATACACCTCCAGCACCAGATAAACATAGAGAAATGGAAGGGGAGCACCATGTGCTTACCCCCAATAACAAGGAGCACAAATGCACACCGAAACGGGCCTAATAGTGCACCTAGCAGGGATTAGTGAATATGAATGAAAACGTGCCTAAAGTGTGGTGCAAAGACTAGATAATCGGCCCAGATGAGTCCATAAATATATATATATATATATATATATATATATATATATATATATATATATAAATGGGACTCATCACACCCCTAGACTTAACCATTTGCACGTCTCGGGCAAACTACTCAGCCCTCCTGTCGGAACAATTGGATGTTAGCGTGAGTGTGAGCGGTAGAGACCAATGCGAAGTCACCTGCGCACGTGCATAGAAATACATTAGAACAGAATTAAACTCAAGATTATATCTAACTATTTCTAGAACAGTGGTTTGAAATTCATTTTACTTGCATGGTGAATCCTTGTGAATCTTTCGGTTGCGCAAAAGGGAAAATAGCGTGACTAATGAGTAGAGTATTACTCGAATCGAAGCTCGGGACAAACTCCTAAGAAATCCATCAAAGTCGGTGTCCATAGGCTTGCACGTTCACACTCTCTCTACTGCATGAGACGACTCGTATCTAAAATCAATAGGACTTATGGGTTAGAATTGGGCTTAGGTTGAGTATAGGCTAGGTAAGTAGAAGGACTATGGGAATCACATTCAACACAACCTGAGCACTCAAGAGAATTACAATAACCAATACAAAATTTTCAAGAATTACACAACACCCCCAGACTTCAACTGAACACTAGGTGCGTGCTAAGCCAAAAATAAATTGAATTTGCCAAGAGAATATTATTTTTGCACCACTTTTTTTTTCTTTTCTTTTCTTTCTTTTCTTTTCTTTTCTCTCATTGACAAAATGACATTTGTAAGTACAATAAAACGGCTCCTTTAGCTAATTCAAAACTGCCATACACAACAAAGATGACAACAAATGCGATCGAAAAGGAAATTTCTTTCAGCTCAAAGGTTGGTGTGAAAATTGGTTCGGCCGTATGGCTTTGGTTAAATTTTAGTGGAGCTAAACAA
The DNA here is from genome assembly GCA_033032865.1 of Dactylorhiza incarnata. NCBI lineage: Eukaryota > Viridiplantae > Streptophyta > Magnoliopsida > Asparagales > Orchidaceae > Dactylorhiza > Dactylorhiza incarnata. The sequence goes on from JAWHQI010000015.1 coordinate 15,650,985, forward strand.
AGAGGAAGGGTAGGCTCAAGTGGGCTTGCAACGGTGATTATGTAGGTAAGGATTTCAAAAGCACAACCGGATCAAGAAATGGCCTATATCACATTTTATGACGAGTACTTCAACACAATCGTTTCGAGAGTCGCCTAGTGCAAGTTCTAGCCACCGAGAAAGGTTGTCCTTCCTTCCGATCTTAGTAATAAGCTACTACTAGTCTAGATGCACTCGACCTTATGCTACCGTTGGATTCACTGGATTCACCACTAAAGTAAAATAAATTGCAGCTACTACAATAGAAATAATTAAATTATAACTCTGAATTTAATTCTACTCTAATTGAATTTCTAGGCGTGACTGGAGCACTTGACTAGAGCACTACTCGAGTCAACATTTTTCTCTACTCCTCACTCATACGCTAATAATCCAATTCTTCCGAGCGGGGAACCTCGCAGCGATACCCAATAAGTACCCGTGATCAAGTGCGCGTGAACTAGGTGCAAGTGTATGCAATACGTGCAACAAAATACAAATCCTAACTCATCACATTCTAACATGCCATGCAAAGTGTGTGCATGTGCACTGATCACTCTCTCCCCCAGACTTGATCAAAACTAACTAAAATAACAGATTCAGAAATAAGTAAGAGAGGGGTAGAGTTGACCTATGCTCATAGAAGAGCATGCCAGAAGTGCGGTAGTTCCAACATTAATATTTTTCATACTTTCCTCATCCTCCACAAGAGAGCATCCGCCTACAATGTTAGCAAAACAGAAATAGTAGTGCATAAAAGGAATTAAAAAGCAGACGGAACCGGGTGGTTCCCATGGGTTGTCTCCCAAGAAGCCCTTTTGTTTAACGTCCTTCAAGGTGGACCAAATACCTGTATTAAAGTATTGTTCAAATAGATCTAATAAAATTTTTGTAATTGCACAGAATATCCCATAAATTCAATACATCACCAAAGATGAAAAGATAGAAATTAAGCAGAGTTATACAAATCACGAGTTCAAATACAACAGAGAGACAAAAGAGAAAATCACCCTAAAATATTTGACTCAGCTAGATAAACTTTTGTACAGTCCTTCAAAACTGTGCCTCCCTCATAGATTTTCAAGCGATGACCATTCACCTTGAACGTCCCTTCTTTTTCTCCCAAAATTTCAATTGCGCCAAACAGAGAGACACCAGTCACAGTGAATGGGCCACTCCATCGTGACTTCAACTTTCCAGGAAATAAGCGCAGACGAGAGTTGTAGAGGAGAACGCTATCTCCCGGATTGAATTCTTTTGGTCGAATATGCCTATCATGCCACTGCTTTGTCTTTTCTTTGTATATGCGAGAGTTCTCGTAGGCAAAATGCCGCAATTCTTCAAGTTCATTCAGCTGAGAAAGACGCTTTCCGCCGTTGCTGCGATGTCCATGTTTAGGAACTTTGTTGCCCACAAGGCTTTGTGTTCTAATTCCACTGGTAGGTGGCATGCCTTTCCAAAAACAAGCTGGAAGGGTGTCATTCCTAACGGAGTTTTGAAAGCGGTACGGTAGGCCCACAAGGCATTATCCACTTTCGTTGCCCAATCCTTTCTATTCGAGTGGATTGATTTTTCTATTATTCTTTTGAGTTCTCTATTCGAAACTTCCACTTGCCCACACGTTTGCGGGTGGTAAGCTAACGAGACTTTATGATGCACGCCAAATTTTTTTAATAATTGCAAAAACTGTCGGTTGCAAAAATGACTACCACCATCACTTATGATTGTCCGCGGAGCTCCGAATCTGGAAAAGATATTTGCATGAATAAATTTCAAGACTGTACGGGCACCATTAGCAGCAACAGCCTCCGCCTCCACCCACTTTGAAACGTAATCCACTGCCACGATTATATAATGTTTTCCATGAGACATTGGGAATGGACCCATGAAGTCGATTCCCCAAACGTCGAACGGTTCATAGACTAACATGTTATTGAGCGGCATCTCGTCTTTCCGCGAAATGTTGCCGGTTCTCTGGCATTCATTGCATTTTGAGACATACGCGTGAGCATCCTTGAATAGCGTTGGCCAAAATAATCCACTCTGAAGTACCTTGCGTGCTGTCCTAGCAGCGCCAATGTGTCCTCCGGTCTCCCTATCGTGGCAATTCTCGAGAACAGATCTGTACTCCAATTCCGGGACGCAACGTCTGATTATACCATCGCTACATGTACGAAACAACAAAGGGTCTTCCCAAAAATAATACTTTAAGTCCGAAAAGAGCTTGTTCCTCTGCTGAGGCGTAAGATTGGGCGAGAGAGTTTTACACGCAAGATAATTTGCGATATCAGCGTACCATGGGGTTGTTGACGGATGCGTAGTGATTGCAAATAGCTTCTCGTCCGGAAAATAATCGGTCGTTTCCTCCTCTTTGATGTTGGGAGAATCAGCCGTCATGTCGTTCTCCAGCCGCTATAAGTGATCTGCGATAACATTCTCTACCCCCTTCTTATCTTTGATCTCCAAATCATACTCTTGCAGCAGTAGGATCTAGCATATTAAATGCGGCTTGGCCTCCTTCTTGCTGAATAGGTACCTCAGAGCGGCATGATCAGTGTACACTATCACTTCGGAGAGCACTAAGTATGAATGAAATTTCTCGAAGGCGAAGATCATGGCCATCATTTCTTTCTCCGTGGTGGTGTAGTTTGCTTGCGCGTTATTGAGGGTCCGACTGGCATAAGCAATGGTGTGAAAGGTTTTGTCTTTCTTTTGGCCAAGCACTGCCCCCACGGCCACGTCACTAGCATCGCACATGATCACAAATGGCAAGCTCCAGTCAGGTGCCACCAAGATCGGAGCGGAGATAAGTTGCCCCCGTAGGATTTCAAACGCTTGCATACATGCTTCATCGAAATAGAAAGGGACATCTTTGTCTAGCAAGTGAGAAAGAGGTTTTGAAATGGTTGAGAAATCCTTTATAAGACTTCGGTAGAATCCTACATGCCCAAGAAAGCTACGGATACCCTTCACAGAAGACGGCGGAGGAAGGTTCTTGATGACACTAACCTTCGCCCGATCCACCTCAAGCCCTTGGCGGGAGACCTTATGCCCCAACACAATTCCTTCGCGCACCATAAAGTGGCATTTTTCCCAATTTAAGATGAGGTTGGTGTCCTCACACTGCTTTAAGGTCTTATCAAGATTGGCAAGGCAGGAATCAAAACTGCTGCCGAATAACGTGAAATCATCCATGAAGACTTCGAGAAAATTTCCCACCATGTCAGCGAAGATTGCAAGCATGCATCGCTGAAAAGTTGCAGGAGCATTGCAAAGTCCAAATGGCATTCGCTTGAACGCGAAGGTACCGGAAGGGCAGGTGAATGTCGTCTTGTCCTAATCAGCTGGGTCGATTAAGATTTGATTGTACCCGGAGTAGCCATCCAGAAAACAGTAGTAGTCTTGCCCTGCCAACTTTTCCAACATCTGATCAATGAAAGGGAGTGGAAAGTGGTCCTTGCGCGTATCATCATTTAGCTTGCGGTAATCGATGCAGACCCTCCATCCGGTGATCACACAGGTAGGTAGTAACTCATTTTTCTCATTGGGGATAACGGTGATCCCTCCCTTCTTTGGCACAACCTGAACTGGGCTGACCCACTTGCTGTCACTAATTGGATAGATAATGCCTGCATCCAAAAGCTTTATCACTTCTACCATTGATGAGTCCCGATTATATACACATATATGGACTCATCTGGGCCGTTTATCTAGTCATTCCACTGCACTTTAGCCTTGTTTTAGCTTATATTTGTTATCACTTGCTATGTGCACTTCTAAGCCCATTTTGGTGTTATTTCGTATCTTTCTTTGTTATTAGTTTTCTTGCGATGTTAAGTCCCACTCTCAGTGGCTAGACTGGTGTCGTACGCTGGAACAGGTGTCGTGCAGGTGTTCTCGGTGCAATTCTGCACAGGAACACTGCGCACGATCAGCGGTTCTATTGCGCACGACCACTGGTCGTGCGCCACTGATCGTGTGCACTTAACACTTTTTTCATGAGTTCTGTTTGGTGCAGTGCGCACGACCATCTACGATAGTGCGCACGACCACCGGTTGTGCGCCACTGTTCGTGCGCACTTAGCATCAATTTCATGAGTTCTGTTTCAATCAGTGCGCACGACCACCTACGATAGTGCGCACGACCACCGGTCGTGCGCCACTGGTCGTGCGAACATGTTATTTCATATTTCTGTCTTTGCAGGTTCCGTCCAGGCAGAGCGCACGATCACCGAATTCTAGTGCGCACGACCACTGGTCGTGCGCCACTGACCGTGCGCACTGTTTAATTCCAGCGCCTATAAATTCCGCTGCTCGCGATTTAGGTCAAATCGACCGCCGTTTTCACGCCCAGCTCCGCCGTTCCGCGCCAATTTCGCCCCTCCACCGTCGCCCACCATCTAGAGGTGCTCCGGGCTTGTTCTTCATGCCAATCTTGAGCCGGAGTTTCCTCTCGGCCTCCTCCTTCATCCAAGAGCTCCAAAGGAAGACCTAGCCGCCATTACCATCAAGCAAGAGGAAGTTTGCAACCTCTACCGGATCGTGACACGAAGAAGACGGGTCCAATGGAGAGTCGTGACAGCTCTCTCTACCCCGGACGTAGTTGCGCACCGAGCTTGGACGCGGATTGACAACCCGGCGATTCCAACCGTGGATCTCCAACGAGCCTTCGGATTCGGTCGATTTCTTGCCTTGTTCTCCTCTTATTGATTGTTGTAATAGTTAGATCTTTTGTATTTTGATGAAGAACACTATAGACCTTGTTATTTAAAGTTATTTCATGTCTATGTGAAATACCCTTTTTGTTTATTTGTGTGCTTGAGGAGCGCCCCATTCCATTTTTCACTCCACCACCGTGTCCGGTGCCGCACTAGCAATTGCTAGTGGCGTGCTTCTCGACGAGGTGCTTGCGACCCTCATTCCGCTAGCCTACTCGTCCACCCGCCTACCGAAGCGTGGCATCGCGGCCCGCATTCCATCCCGCCTAACGAAGCAGCGCGCTCAAGGCCTGCATTGTTCGATTCCGCTAGCCTACTCGTCCATCCGCCCTTTCGACGCAGCGCGCTCAAGGCCTGCCTAGTCTCCATCCCGCCAAGCGAAGCATTGCATAGTGGCATTGCATAGGAGTAGTTGATAGCTTTTATTTTATTTTCCAAAAGCCAACCCAACTCCCCCGCATTCCATCCGATTTAAGGACTTCAATCTCAAGTCCTTCCTCGATAATAAACTCCACCTTACTGTGTTCCTCAAGAGACCGACACTCGGGGATTTTCCCCATTATTATTACTTGCGCGACCGGTGCACTTGCCGAATCATCGCATCAAGTTTTTGGCGCCGTTGCCGGGGAACACAGTCGTATGAGTTTTCTTGAGAGGGAGATCCGAGAGATAATAGTTCTTCCAGTGTGTATAGCCGCCTTTTTTTTATTTTTTGTTTGCTTTTTACTTTTTAGCTGCTTGTTTTTATTTCTTTCCCTCTTATTTTAAAGTTTTAGGCAAGTCTAATCCAAGAAGTTTTATTAGTTTGTGTAAATTTTCTTGCTAAGAATTTCAGTCTCGTTATATCTGCTTTAATTGTCAAATATGTCGTCATGAGATAGTTCACCTAGCTTTAATGATAAGATGGTTTATTATATAGACCAAATGAATGAGTTGAATGCTAGGCAGTGTAGGAACATTGTTTGCTTGTTGTGTCGAGGAGAGGGTCATGAATTGAAGGACTGTCCTAGTCTGTTCAAGCCTGACCGCCACTCCTCCACTCAGGACAACATTGTCCCTATCGCTCATTCTTTACCCATGGAGGCAATTGTGCCCTCTACCCCTGAGCTTGTCTCGTGCACGGACTCCTCACTCCCTGTTTATGGCTTCACTCCCAGTGATGATGATCACTCATCTGTTAGCCAACAAGGAGAGGAATGGGAGCTCCTTGATGCACCTGAGTATGATGAGGAAAGTATTCTTTCCATCGGGGAGGCTTTAGCAGATCTTTTTGCGGAGGAACCGAATATTCTTGTCCCTCCAGTTACTTTGCAAGATTTTTCTACACATATTCTTTATGATCCTATCGAAGTAAAGGAGCTGGGTGATGCTTCTGACTCGGAGGGTGCTCCAAAGTGGGATGAGGATGTCATTTTCCCTGAGGGGGAGAATGAATACTTTGAACACGACGATGCACCTCGGTGGGATGAGGAGGATACTCTTTCTGATGAGGAGGTTTGCACTTCTTCATGGGACGAGAAGGTCCAAATCACCACTGAGGCTCCTGAGTTCTCAAGTCCCCCTTGCTATGATATTTACGATGATGATAGCGATCTACCCTTGGATCTTGCTGGGAGTGAAACCGGGATCACTCCCCAGATTGTTGATGATTTACGTTTTTCTTCTCGTTTCTTTCTGGACCCCCCTTCTTCATCCGAGCCTGTGCAGGTTGAGTCTTTACAGGTGCCCCAGGAGGGCTTGGAGCTTTTTGCTCAAGTCAATGATGAGAGTATCCTCTCATGTGAGGAGGTTTATTCCCCCTCCGTTGAGGAAGCTCCACCCATTGCCTTTTCCTCCTGCTGCCTCCCTGTTGACGATACCTTGCTAGGCAAGGATGTGTTTTGTGAGATGAGTGAGGACCATGCCTCCTCCTTTTCTTACATTCTCTACCCTCTACCTGTGAGGAGCAGGTATCTATATTTAGGTAGAGGGGTGACTGTTCTGTCTCCGTATCGGTACCCGTTGCCGATGCGCATATTAGAACAGTTACCTGTGCACTTTTTTTTTCATAGGCCTATAAGCTAGAACTGTACAAAACTTGAATAAGTCGTGCTGGGATGACAATAACCCCAGTAGTTATCTTACTTTTCATGCATTTTATTCCAGTCCATCCTGTTTAGTTAGCTGTAGTTTATTGTAGTTTATCTTTTTCTGTTTCTCTTGTTTTGCGGAGCTGACCCCTGCAGGTACTTCTTCTGGATGGCGGATGCTGCAGCTTAGTCATGGTTTAAACGTCAATCTTCTAGTGTGCTCATTTCTGAGCACTGGGTACTCTCTTTCCCTAGCTTTTTCTGATTTTCATGTCATATATTCTGTGGATTGTTTAGTTTAAGTCTGGGGGAGAGTAGTTTTGTTTACCCACTCACGTGCACTATTGCACTGCATACTAGAAGATTTCATTTAAAATGTTTTGTTTAATTTCATTGCACACCACAGCACCCACATGAGCGCGTGCTTATCTATTTGTTTTGTTCTGAACAAACTATCTTGGTTAGGAATGTGAATTGGAATGATAGCTTAGGAATTACTATTGGGAGCGCAATGTTGACTCGAGCAGTGTTCTAGTCGCATCCGCGTGCTACAATAGAATTTGAGTAAAATTAGATTATTTCTATGCTTTTAATTTATGATTAGTATTTATGCGTAGTTTTAGATTTATTCTACTCAAGTGGTGAATGTGAATGAAATTGGTGATAGCCCGGTGTTGTGTGTATACGAGCGCTAGTTGTGTGTTGCTCGAGTCGGGAGGAGGGTTTACCTTTCTCGTGGGCTAAGAACTTGCCCCAAGCGACTCTTGAAGCATGGGTGTGGGCGATTCGTTGAGATAAATGTGATATAGGCCACCTTTTGGCTAGTTTGAGCCTTCGCTTTCCATATCCTATTCGCTCACCTTTGCTTCCCAACACTTGTGCCTACCACTCCCTTTGTTCAGCTCCTCCTCCATACACCAAGGCCTAAAGCTTATCCCACTGTCGCAACCAAGTATATGTTATCTTCACTCATGTTTTAGATTTGGTGTGATGTTTGGAATTGTCGTGTTGTGAAGGAGAAATAAACTCTATTTGCTGATTTTGAATCAACCGGAGGATAAGAAAAAGAAAAAGAAAAATATGGTATTGAAATAAAAATCTGAAAAAAAAGTGTATTGAAAAGTTATCCTCCCGAGCGTTTTAGAAAATCTGTTGGTATTTGTGGAGTAGGTCGTGTGCACACCTAGTTTTCATAATAAGTCTGGGGGTGTGTCACACGAGCTTTGTTTTTGGTTTTGCTTGGTGCAGCGTCCCGTTGACTCATGTTGGTTGCGTAGCCTTCGTTTTTACCTTTGATTATCATACCGCAACCTAAGCCCCAATATAATCCTAAAAGTCCTATTGATTTATCTCGCGAGTTTGCTAGCGCTGTGGAGAGAGTGTGACCGGGCAAGCGTATGGTTCCCGACGTTGATGGATTTCAGCGGAGTTATTCCCGAACCCCTATCTTTTGCAACACCCTCCTTAGTGGCTTATTACTTTCACACCGGGCATGATCATCAAATTTTTCACAATTCACCAACTGAGTATTGATAAGTCTTTATTTACGCTCTAGTATTTTCATAAATTAGTTAGCATAATTAGAATCTCTTTTTACGAAATCTCTATTTGCATGCTTTTGTTACTTCGCATTGTACTCCCTTGCGTAATTTTTTTTGCTAACTACCTTTTTCACACTCCACCGGATTCGTTTGCTCGGGACGCGCAAACAGGTAAGTCTGGGGGTGTGATGAGTCCAGATTATATACACATATATGGACTCATCTGGGCCGTTTATCTAGTCATTCCACTGCACTTTAGCCTTGTTTTAGCTTATATTTGTTATCACTTGCTATGTGCACTTCTAAGCCCATTTTGGTGTTATTTCGTATCTTTCTTTGTTATTAGTTTTCTTGCGATGTTAAGTCCCACTCTCAGTGGCTAGACTGGTGTCGTACGCTGGAAAAGGTGTCGTGCAGGTGTTCTCGGTGCAATTCTGCACAGGAACACTGCGCACGATCACCGGTTCTATTGCGCACGACCATTGGTCGTGCACCACTGATCGTGTGCACTTAACACTTTTTTCATGAGTTCTGTTTGGTGTAGTGCGCACGACCATCTACGATAGTGCGCACGACCACCGGTTGTGCGCCACTGTTCGTGCGCACTTAGCATCAATTTCATGAGTTCTGTTTCAATCAGTGCGCACGACCACCTACGATAGTGCGCACGACCACCGGTCGTGCGCCACTGGTCGTGCGAACATGTTATTTCATATTTCTGTCTTTGCAGGTTCCGTCCAGGCAGAGCGCACGATCACCGAATTCTAGTGCGCACGACCACTGGTCGTGCGCCACTGACCGTGCGCACTGTTTAATTCCAGCGCCTATAAATTCCGCTGCTCGCGATTTAGGTCAAATCGACCGCCGTTTTCACGCCCAGCTCCGCCGTTCCGCGCCAGTTTTGCCCCTCCACCGTCGCCCACCATCTAGAGGTGCTCCGGGCTTGTTCTTCATGCCAATCTTGAGCCGGAGTTTCCTCTTGGCCTCCTCCTTCATCCAAGAGCTCCAAAGGAAGACCTAGCCGCCATTACCATCAAGCAAGAGGAAGTTTGCAACCTCTACCGGATCGTGACACGAAGAAGACGGGTCCAATGGAGAGTCGTGACAGCTCTCTCTACCCCGGACGTAGTTGCGCACCGAGCTTGGACGCGGATTGACAACCCGGCGATTCCAACCGTGAATCTCCAATGAGCCTTCGGATTCGGTCGATTTCTTGCCTTGTTCTCCTCTTATTGATTGTTGTAATAGTTAGATCTTTTGTATTTTGATGAAGAACACTATAGACCTTGTTATTTAAAGTTATTTCATGTCTATGTGAAATACCCTTTTTGTTTATTTGTGTGCTTGAGGAGCGCCCCATTCCATTTTTCACTCCACCACCGTGTCCGGTGCCGCACTAGCAATTGCTAGTGGCGTGCTTGTCGACGAGGTGCTTGCGACCCTCATTCCGCTAGCCTACTCGTCCACCCGCCTACCGAAGCGTGGCATCGCGGCCCGCATTCCATCCCGCCTAACGAAGCAGCGCGCTCAAGGCCTGCATTGTTCGATTCCGCTAGCCTACTCGTCCATCCGCCCTTTCGACGCAGCGCGCTCAAGGCCTGCCTAGTCTCCATCCCGCCAAGCGAAGCATTGCATAGCGGCATTGCATAGGAGTAGTTGATAGCTTTTATTTTATTTTCCAAAAGCCAACCCAACTCCCCCGCATTCCATCCGATTTAAGGACTTCAATCTCAAGTCCTTCCTCGATAATAAACTCCACCTTACTGTGTTCCTCAAGAGACCGACACTCGGGGATTTTCCCCATTATTATTACTTGCGCGACCGGTGCACTTGCCGAATCATCGCATCAGCCATCACCACCTCTTGCATCTTCGGGTTCAGCCGCCTTTGGGGTTGAACCGATAGCTTGTACTGATCTCCAAGAAGGATCTTGTGCATGGAGACGGTGGGGCTAATTCCTTTAATATTGGTAAGGGAATGTCCGAAGTCTTTTTGGTATCTTCTTAGCAACCTCACCAACGCAGCTTCGTCGGCCACAGACAGAGTTGCAGAAATAATCATCGGATGCGTGGTGTTTTCTCCCTGGAAGATATATTTCAAAGAGTTCGGTAATTGTTTGAGAGCTGGAGAGGTGCAAGAATCCGATGGCACAATAAATGATTCTCTGATCGGAAGAAGATCCTCAGACTTGTCCGAGGATGAACCTCCATTGCCCACAAGGCTTTCTTGCTGCCAAAAAGTCTCACAATCCCCTGGGCTCATATCAAACTGACTATCCAATTCCTCGGTTGGCTCCGCCAGTTCGCAGTCTGTGATATCAAATAGTTGCGCCGGGTTGTGAACATTAAAAGATATGGCATCCTCCCCCAATCTGAGAGTGAGCTCTCCCTTCTCCACATTAATGATGGCACGTGCCGTCGCGAGAAAGGGGCGTCCCAAGATAATAGGAACTTTAGCATCGGCCTTCATATCAATGATGACAAAATCAGCTGGAAAGGCGAGGTCATTCACCACAATGGTAAGGTCTTCCACAATCCCGACCGGTTTCTTGATCGTTCTGTCGGCTAGCTGCAACATTACTTGTGTCGGCTTCAAAATCCCCGCACCTAGCTCTTGAAAAATGGAGAGCGGCATTAGATTGATGGAGGCTCCTAGATCACAAAGTGCCTGACTGAATCGGTGGTGACCGATTCTGCAAGGGATAGTAAAGCTGCCATGGTCCTTACGCTTTGTAGGGACGTCGGTGATGAGGGCGGAGCACTCCTCAGTGAGATCAATGGTTTTGAGGTCCTCCAGATCCTTTCGCTTTGAAATCAGCTTCTTCAAGAATTTTGAGTAACCCGGTATCTGGGAGATGGCCTCAATCAGCAGTATGCTAACTTGTACTCCCTTCATCATTTCCAGGAATCTGCGAAATTGCTTCTCTGACTTCTCATTCCGTAACCTGTGAGGAAATGGAGGGCTAATGATACTTTTCGAGGGTTGTGCCACGCTTGCAGAATCCGGCACAGTAGAGGTAAGAGTCGTCTCCCCTGTCACATCAGCATCAAGCCTGTCCGTAGGATTCGTAAGTGGTTCCTGTAGCGCAGGTGCAGGAGGTGTTTTCTGATGTGGGAGGTCTTTTATACTCCTGCCACTTCTTAACTTCATGGTATTCACACACTCGGGCGGCTGACCCGAAATCCCCGAGACAGCATCTTTGAGATTACTAATAGTGGAGTTGCGCTGCTGGATTGCTGCGGCCTGTTCATTCATTTTATGCAGTATATCGGCCACGAAAGTAAGTAGCAGCTCTGTTTGCTCTGACGGAGGACATTCCTCTACTCCATTAAGTGTTGCTGCGTCAACTTCGCTAGTGCTCGGAGGATGAGTAGAGTGGCTCCAATACTGGCTTGTCTGCGCTACATTCGCAACTATTTCCCAGGCGTCCTTCCCCGACTTATTAAACAGGGCGCCTCCGGCTGCGACATCAAAAAGCAAACGGAACCTGTCCAAAACACCAAAATAGAAAATCTGAACTAAAAAGTTTTCTGACAAATCCTCACGATAACAGTCCCTGTGTAAGGATTGAAAACGCTCCCATGCGTCTACTAAGGTCTTCTCCTTTCCCTGGCTGAAGGCAATAAGTTCCTTATGCCTATTCATACCTCGCATGCGATGTTGAAAATCAAACAGGAACTTCCCTTTAAATTGCTTCCAAGAAGTTGTCTCACTCTTCCGGGTATCCCGGTACCATCTTTTAGCTTTATCACGCAAAGAGAATGAAAATGCCCGGATTTTTTGCTGGTCATTTTCGACTCCATCGAAAATACACGCGTAGTAGACATCTAAGAATCCCTGCACGTGATGAACTGCATCTTCATGCAAATCCCCGCTGAATGTGCAATTTTCAGATATAAACTCGATTATGTCAGTGGAGATCTCGGACGCATGATTATTTATTCGTGCCTGATTCATAAGATCATTTAAACTCCCCTGATGAATATGTTGCTGGATAGAGGTCATGATTACTAGCTTGCAGGACAAAGGATTAGCGCACAACAAAAAGAAACAAAAATACCTTAAAACAGATTTCCAAAGAAAACAAATCATACACGCTTGCAATCCCCGGCAACGGCGCCAAAAACTTGATGCGCTATTTCAGCAATGCTAATTAACAAGCGCGAAATGCGATACGGCGGCAGTACACCGGTCGCTCAAGTAATAAAATAGGGAGGAACTCCCCGAATATCGTTCTGTAAGGACCGCAAGTTGGATAGTACGATTTGCTCAAACCAGGAAATCAGTTAAAAGGATTAATAAGAAACAAAGGGGGGTTGTGATTTGGGTTCCTAAGCTATTGCAGAATGAAAAGAAATGCGGGTCGAAAAGCACCGCTTCGCAACGTGTGGGTGAGCGCAGCGGTCGCGATGCCATGCTTCGATAAGAGGGTGGAGTGGCCACAGTGCGGGGTTCGTGAGGGTCGTACTCACCTCTTCGCAAACATCACCACTAGCAATCGCTAAGTGGCTTCACACACAAGCAACCTAGGCTATCACAACAACAAACAAGGGCTATTCTTGCCACCGCATCAACATTGGACATGAACACAAGCAATAATCCTTAAGATTAACTTAACAAGCATTCATACAACGCATAAACAAGTACAAGCATCAAGGGTTAGAGAGGACCACAAAGAAGTTGTCACCGCGTCTTGGGTTCACGGCCGGAATAAGAGGTTGTCGGGCTCTCTCCGGGATCGGCCCTTATATGGCGTGCTAACTCGAAGGAGGCTGTCACCGCTCCAACGATCTTCAGCGCTTCTATGGTCTCCTCGGCGAGGAATGCTTGAGCTAGCGGCGACGGAAGCTTGCAAACGCTCTCAGATGGAAGGATGATGAAGGAGATCGCCGGAGATGGTCTCCTCTTGCCTCCTACAATGGAAAGGGTGAAAATGGCGGGATTCCCAGCCTTTCCCGCGAGGGGGATCGAGCTCTGTCCCGTCACACCAATGGCAGCAACATTTCCTGCTTAAATACTAAACATGCAGAAAAATTGTCACGCACAGTCGAACGCACGACCGTGCGTTAATTAATGATAAAAACTTGCGTGAAGACGAAGCTGCGCCGCCCGTGCGATTTACTCACGCACGGGAAAATCTGTCCGTGCTTCAAAATGCACGGGCAAATTCAGATACGGCATAAAACAACAGAAACAGGAGACCGTGCATTTTACTCACGCACGAGCGATTCCGACCATGCGTCAAAACGCACGAGTAAACTCGGATCGCTAGTTTTCTGCCCAAATGAGAGCGCACGACCGCAACAGACCATGCGTCAAGGAAAACGCACAACCATGCATTTCAAACAGTTATGAAATTTGGGAGAAAACTGGATACAAGACATTCCGACCACCTGCACACAAGAAAAACAAGATGGGAATACACCTCCAGCACCAGATAAACATAGAGAAATGGAAGGGGAGCACCATGTGCTTACCCCCAATAACAAGGAGCGCCGAAACGGGCCTAATAGTGCACCTAGCAGGGAATAGTGAATATGAATGAAAACATGCCTAAAGTGTGGTACAAAGACTAGATAATCGGCCCAGATGAGTCCATAAATATATATATAAATGGGACTCATCATCCTTTAAAAAGTTAGCACCAAAGCGTGCTGGCCCTTTTCAGATTATAAAGAAGCTAGGTGACAACGCTTTCGTGTTAGATTTGTCGGCTGATTGGGGAATATCCCTTATTTTTAATGTCTCAGATTTGACGCCGTTTGTTTCACCTCCGCATGAGTTGCATTCTGTGTCGTCTTCTCCCTCCACTAAAAATTCTATTGGGTTGGGGAGTGGTAGTTCGGATGATCTCTCTCCTTCGGTCCCCGCAGGTATAACATCGGATGGTACGTTGCCTTCCTTTATTTCTACTGTTGACATGTTTCCCAGGTTCCCCAAGACGTTTCTCACTGCAGATGTGATTCTTGCTGCTGAGCCACTTGCTACTCCTGATGGTGCTACCTACCGCTTCCTCATCCGTTGGTGTGACCGCCCTCCCTCTGATGACTCATGGGTACTCGTGACAGAGCTTCAACGTTTGGACGCCGAGATTCTCAGCCGCTATCTCTCAGACCACGCATCAGAGATACGTGATTTTGAGTGGGGGAGGATTGATGGCACGTCCCCTCCGACACTCCTTGACGATGATGACCCGGTTGCCGAGGCGCTGCGACACAAAGATCTGAGGTGCCATGATGATGCTGAAGGAAGTCCGCGTTACAATTTCAGCCCGCGTCGTGCCAAAACTGCCGTGAAAACTTAAAGTTTATTTATGCACTTTTACTTATGCACTTTTATTTTATATTAATGAATATAAAATTATTTCATGCTTGATGATAATTTTATATTCATTAGTTGGTTGTAATTTTAATTTTGAACTCTTTTATTATTTTGGTGTGTATTTAACCATTTGGGTGGATGATATTATATCTCCATCTTGGATGGTTAAGATTTTGTTGTAACTCCTATTTAAGGAGGCCATTATGAAGAGATGAAGCATTGAAGAGAAACAAAAACCAAACCCTACTTTCCTCTTGGAAATTTCGGCCACAAGGAGTTCTCCCCTTGCTGCCCCCCCTTGGTGTGAAGCCTCCCCTTGCGATCTCCTCCCCTTCGGTGCAACTCCGGCGTGGCTTCCTCCGGTGCGACTCCAAGGAAGAAGGTTGCAACCCCATTCGGTGTGACGCCGGTGGATCCGTGGAGAGAGTGAATCTCCCACCATATCTTGTGTGTTCATCTTCTTGGTTGGGTAACTTCTTCCTCATTTGTGATTTCTTGCTGTGAGATTTGTGGAGCTGTTTTCGAACCGTCTTTTTCGTGATTTTAAAACGCATCGCTTGCAAGTTTTGATTTCGAATCGTTGTTATTGAATCTCTTGTGATTCAGATTGGGAAGATCCGGTGCGGGAGCAAAGCTCGGCCTAGCCTTGACTTGTTCTCCAAGATTGGCACAATTTGTGCTAACAAGGGAATTAATCTCAACTAGAATTTCGACCGCTACTAATCATTTGCCGCCGCTCCGAAATAAATTATTTGCTGCATTTGAAACAGCTCAAGTTGAAGAATAGATGCTTGTGTAGGTGCGTTGAGTTGTGTGCTTGTTGGAGAGGTAGGTCTTAAGGACATTGTATCGAGTCCGGCTTACAGTGAGGTATGTGCTTGTTGGAGAGGCAGGTCCTAAGGACGTTATATCGAGTCCCGCTCAATTTTATCCGTTGGATTTGGGAGCCAACCGACCCCTTTTCGTTCGCTTTTGGTCGGAACCCTCCTATGTTATTTTTAATTTCTGTGATGAAAGATTTCCGTTAGCGTAACGTCCATGTGTCTCGTTCTTCCCTACATCAGAGGCCTTCCTACCCTGCCAGCTAGTGAGAGCCCGGCTAGCGGAGCCACCTCAGGGGAAAAATTACTTAGTCTCCCCGAGAGACCATCCTACCCTGTTAGCTAGTGAGAGCCCGGCTAGTGGAGCCACCTTTGGGGAAAATCACTTAGCCTCCCTGAGAGGCCATCTTACCTTGCCGGCTAGAGAGAGCCCGGCTAGGGGATCCAACTCGGGGCTAAGTTGTAACACCTCCCCTGTAATGACTATAAAATATAGGTCCGGCCGGGACCCCACAACATATAACCGCCACAGCTTCAGTATTAAAAGATGATATAACTACCCAACTCAAAACTCAAATAACACAGCGGAAACAAAACTAAGAAACACAGAGATTGTCCATAACTACCTAGGAGTAAAACCAACCTTAAGGCCTTACAAAACCAGTGTCCAAGTCATCAAACATTCAGCACAATTATGAAATCCCCAAAAGAGGAAAACTAGCTTCCCTAAGCTACCTCGGCATGCAAGCCGGAAACAACAAAAGACAAGTATAGAAATGCAGGAAAGCAAAGTAAACACTTCATGAAGCATTATACCTTTTTGGCCAGCGAGCTAGGTCCAGCCTGTGATCCTTGGCCTGCATCAAAATCACAAAGAGTGGTAAACGAGGGTCAGCTATGGCTGACCACAAACGGTGTAACAACACCCCTCCTCCCGGCCGTCCAAGCGGACCCCGGGGAACTACATCACCCTGCAAGTCAGCACTTCTTATGCACATGTATATAAATAAAGCAACATAAACGACATGCATGAGTGTCACAACCATCATCCACATTTCTATGTTGAGCAAGTAATAAAAGGGGCCTACAAATGCAATATGAATGCAACCCGGGTTTCACCCAAGGCACCCTAAAGCGAATGAATCTAACACATCATCATACATCAACAGCATAACCACGGGGTACTCGACACTTCCCCCAAAGGGCATCGTATCCCAAGGCCAAGAGCTCACGCTGTGAACCACCGCGCCTGGCCCACCATGCCATCGGGCTTGTCTGACAGCTCACTTGCTCTTGCCGCCAACATTACGCACAACACAACTGTGGGGTACTCGACACTTCCCCCAAAGAGCATCGTAGCCCAAGGCCAAGAGCTCACGCTGTGACCCACCGCGCCTGGCCCACCATGCCATCGGGCTTGTCTGACAACTCACTTGCTCTTGCCGCCAACACTGAAGGGACTTGTCTTGCCAGGACACTCTACACACATGAATTCCGGCATTCACGGGATAGCCAGCCGACCACAAAGACCAAGTCGCACCTTCGCACATCACTAGGCATCACAAGCCTCACAACCTGCACATTATTTCCCCGCCCGGAAACCAATATTCGTTAACATACGAAACTACAAGGGCATCACGACGACGAGTTTACCGTATTCGGATTTCTAGCAAAACCCCTAAAATGTGCGTCAATCAACATCACCGAATCGGACCAACGGTAGCGAATTCGGCTTCAACCGCAATGCCTAATCCACTAACGGAGAAGATTTCTAGTGCAAATCATGTCGAGGACGGACTCAATCAACCCGATGGTTCCTCTTGAACCAAGACGACTCGGATCCCTCTCACACGACGGATCCGGTGCCAAAATGGAGAAAAATAAAGAGGAAAAAGGGATGCCATGCACGCATCCTAAAGACTGGGAGGAGAAATGTCGTTACCTTTTGAGATTTCCTCCTAGCCATGGGAAACTTGCAAAAGAATGGAGGAGAAGAAGCGCCTCGACGTCCCCTACGCTCTGCTGGTCTTGGATCGGCGAACGGAGCTCCGAAGCTCCAATAATGGCGGGATCTAGCTCTCTTCCTCCTCCAAACCCCTTCTCTCTCTCAAGCCCTCAAAACCCAAGATGAAAAGAAATGAAGAGGGAAAACCCTCTCAGCCCTAATTAGACCCCTCCCACAAACTCATCTGAGCTGTTAGATCAAGATCTAAACCAAACGGATGCTCAGATTTCGTAGTTTATGGATCTGGCTCCGTCAGTTAGCGAATGCACGGTCGAACGCACGACCGTGCATAAAAACACATGATCAAACTCGGAACACCATTTTGCTAGCCGAAGAGCACGCACGGTCGGATTGATCATGCGTCAATAAAAACGCACGACCGTGCATAAAAACACATGATCAAACTCGGAACACCATTTTGCTAGCCGAAGAGCACGCACGGTCGGATTGATCGTGCGTCAATAAAAACGCACGATCGTGCATCAAGAAAACCTGTCGTCTCGACAGTTCCCTACGAAGAAGACCCAACGCCTGACGTTAACTCTCAGATCATCAAAACTGGGATGTTACATAAGTACTTCTGAAACCTCCGGCCATCGAGCGGTTTCCATCCCTGCCATCTTGATCGGAGCCTGGTTAATAGACAAGCATCGGGGCTAAGTACTTTTGAAACCTCCATCCACCGAGCGGTTCCCGGCCCTGCCAGCTTGATGGGAGCCTGGTCAGCGGGACAGCATCAGGGCTAAGTACTTTTGAAACCTCCAGCCACCGAGCGGTTCCCGGCCCTACCAGCTTGATGGGAGCCTGGTCAGCGGGCCAGCATCGGGGCTAAATATTTCTGAAACCTACGGCCACCGAGCAGTTCTCGGCCCTGCCAATTTGATGGGAGCCTGGTCAGCGGGCCAGCATCGGGGCTAAGTACATCTGAAACCTTCAGCCACCGAGCGGTTCCAGGACATGTCAGTTTGATGGGAGCCTGGTCAGCGGGCCAGCATCGGGGCTAAGTACTTCTGAAACCTCTGGCCACCGAGCGGTTCCCGGTCCTGCTAGCTTGATGGGAGCCTGGTCAACGAGCCAGCATCAGGGCTAAGTACTTCTGAAACCTCCGGCCATCGAGCGGTTCCTGGCCGTGCCAGCTTGATGGGAGCCTGGTCAGTGGGCCAGCATCAGGGCTAAGTACATCTGAAACCTCTGGCCACCGAGTGGTTCCTGGCCCTGCCAGCTTGATGGGAGCCTGGTCAGTGGGCCAGCATCGGGGCTAAGTACTTCTAAAAACTCCGGCTACCAAGCGGTTCCCGACCCTGCCAGCTTGATGGGATCCTGGTCAGCGGGCCAACATCGGGGCTAAGTACTTCTAAAATCTCTGGCCACCGAGTAGTTCCTGGCCCTGCCAGCTTGATGGGAGCCTGGTCAGCGGGCCAGCATCAGGACTATGTACATCTGAAACCTCCGGACACCGAGCAGTTCCCGTCCTTGCCATCTTGATGGGAGCCTGGTCAGTGGGCCAGTATCAGGGCTAAGTACTTCAGAAATATCTGGCCACAGAGCGGTTCCCAGCCCTACCAGCTAGATGGGAGCCTGGTTAGTGGGCTAGCATCGGGGCTAAGTACTTCTGAAACCTCCGGCCACCGAGCGGTTCCCGGCCCTGCCAGCTTGATGGGAGCCTGCTCAAAGGGCCAGCATCGGGGTTAAGTACTTCTGAAATCTCCAGCCACTGAGTGGTTCCCAGCCCTGCTAGCTTGATGGGACCTGGTCAGCGGGCCAGCATCGGGGCTAAGTACATCTGAAACCTTCGGCCACCGAGAAAGTTCCTGGCCCTGCCAGCTTGATGGGAGCCTGGTCAGCGGGCCAGCATCGGGGATAAGTACTTCTGAAATCTCCATCCACCGAGCTGTTCCCAGCCCTGTCAACTTGATGGGAGCCTGGTCAGCGGGCCAGCATCGGGGCTAAGTACATCTGAAACCTCCCACCACTGAGCGGTTCCCGGCCCTGCCAGCTTGATGGGAGCCTGGTCAGCGGGCCAGTACCGAGGCTAAGTACTTCTGAAACCTTCGGCCACCGAGCGGTTCCCAGCCCTGCCAGCTTGATGGGAGCCTGGTCAGTGGGCCAGCATCAGGTCTAAGTACTTCTGAAACCTCCGGTCACCGTGCGGTTCCCATCCCTGCCAGCTTGATTGGAGCCTGGTCAGCGGGCCAGCATCAGAGCTAAGTATATCTGAAACCTCCGGCCACCGAGTGGTTTGATGCGCATTCGGCAAGTGCACCGGTCGCTGTCAAGTAATAAATTTGGGAATAGCTTCCCCGAATGTCGATCTCTTGAGGAATGTAGGTTCTGGTGAACAAAATGTGTGGTGAGTCGATTGTTACACGAGCGAATAAAATAAAACGGGGGCGTCGTGATTGGTGTCCTAAGCTATTGCGAAAATGAGAGATATGCGGGTCGAAAAGCACCACTTCGCAAGGTGTGGGTGAGTGCAGCGGCCGCGATGCCGCGCTTCGGTAAGCGGGTGGAGTGGCCACAGAGTGGGATTTTGTGAGGGTCGTATTCACCTCTTCTCCAACATCGCCACTAGCTATTGCTAGATGGCTTCACACACAAACAACTTAGACTATCACAACAACAAGGAAAGCTATTCTCACCACCACAACATCATTGCACATGAACAACAAGCAAGGATCTATAACATTAGTCTAACGAGCTTTCATTACAACAACACAAAGAGAAAGCACAAGCATCAAAGTTTAGAAAGGACCAAAAAGAGGATGTCACCGGGTCTTGGGTTCTCGGCCGGAATGAGAGGTTGTCGGGCTCTCTCCGAGCTCATACCTCAGATGGTATGCGGACTCGAAGGAGGCTGTCACCGCTCCAACGATCTACAACATTTCTATGGCCTCCAATGGAGAAGAATACATGAACTAGTGGCAGAGAATACTTGCAAATGCTCTCGGATGGAAGAATGGTGAAGGAGATCGCCGTAAATGGTCTCCTCTCGTCTCCTTCGGTGGAAGGGGCAAAAATGGCGGGATTCCTCGCTTTTCCGGTGAGGGGAATCGGGCTCTCCCGGGGCTCCCCGTTGACTGCAATTTTTCCTGCTTTAAATACTAAACAGGCAGAGTTTTGGTCACACACGGGCGAACGCACGATCGTGTGCTGCCCGTGCATTATTTAATGATAAAAACAAGCTTGAAGAAGAAGCTGCGCCGCCCGTGCGATTTACTCACGCACGGGCAAACCCGCCCGTGCGTCAAACACAGGTAAATTCAGAAATGCTAAAACAACCAGAAGAAACAGGCAACCGTGTATTTTACTCACGCACGAGTAAACCCGACCGTGCGTAGAAACGCACGACTAAACTCAGATCGCCTGTTTTCTGCCCAAAAGAGAATGCATGACCACAACCGTCCGTGCGTCAAGGAAACGCACGACTGTGTGTTGTACACAGTCATGAATTCTGGGAGAAAACTGGAGGATCCGACCGCCTGCACATAAGACAAAACAGCTGGGAAAACACCTCCAGCACCAGATAAACACAGAAAAAGGAATGGGGAGCACCATATGCTTACCCCCAATAACAAGGAGCGCAAATGCACACCGAAATGGGCCTAAGAGTGCACCTAGCAAGTAATAACAAATATGATCGAAACCATGCCTAAAGTGTAGTGCATCGACTAGAAATACGACCCAGATGAGTTCATAAATGTGTATATAAATGAGACTCATCACACCCACAGACTTAACCATTTGCACGTCCCGGGCAAACTACTCAGCTCTCCTGTCGGAACAATTGGATGTTAGATTGTGATTGAGTGGTGGAGACTCATGCGAAGTCGCATGCTCACGTGCGTAAAAATACATTAGAATAGAATTAAACTCAAGATTATATCTAACTATTTCTAGAACAGTAATTTGAAATCTACTTTACTTGGATGGTGATTCCCGATGATTCTTTCGGTCGCGCACAAGGGAAAATAGCGTGACTAATGAGTAGAGTATTACTCGAATCAAAGCTCAGGACAATCTCCTAAGAAATCCATCAAAGTCGGTGTCCATAGGCTTGCACGTTCGCACTCTCTCTACTGCATGAGATGATTCGCATCTAAAATCAATAGGACTTATAGGTTAAGATTTGGCTTAGGTTGAGTTTAGGCAAGATAAGTAGAAGGACGATGGGAGTCACACTCAACATAACCTAAGCACTCAAGAGAATAAAAATCACCAATACAACATTTTCAAGAACTACACAACACCCCCAGACTTCAACTGAACACTAGGTGCATGCTAAGCCAATCATACTTTGTTTTTTTCGAGAGAAAGTAATTGAAAGTTCTTTTTGAGTATTATATTTTTTTCTCTTTCCTTTTCTCTACTCGACAGAATATCGTTTGTAGGCCTAATAAAAACTTCTCCTTCAGCTTTTTCAAGGCTACCATACACCACAGAGATAACACCAAAAGTGATAGATAACTAAATTCCTTTCAGGTCATTTGTTGGTGCGAAAATAGGTTTGGCCGTATGGCTTTGGTGAGATTTTAGTGGAGTTAAACAAGGAGGCCAGGTAAGCTCAAGTGGGCTTGCAACGCTGATTACATTGGTAAGGATTTCAAAAGCACAAACAGATCAAGAAATGGCCTAAATCACACTTTATAACGAGTACTTCAACACAATCGTTTCAAGCGTCGCCTAGTGCAAGTTCTAGCCACCGAGAAAGGTTGTCCTTCCTTCCGACCCTAGTAATAAGTTACTACTAGTCTAGCTACACTCAAACCTATGCTACCGTTGGATTCACCGGATTCACCACTAAAGTAAAATAAATTGCAGCTACTATAATAGAAATAATTAAATTACAACATTGAATTTTATTCTACTCTAATTTAATTTCTAGGCGTGACGGGAGGACTCGACTAGAGCACAACTCGAGTCGACATTTTTCTCTACTCCTCACTCCTACGCTAACAATCCAATTCTTACGAGCGGGGGAACCTCGCAGCAATACCCAATAAGTGCGCGTGATCAAGTGCACGTGAACTAGGTGCAAGTGTATGCAATGTGCACAATAAAATTGAAAATTCCTAACTCAGCACATTCTAACATGCCATGCAAGTGTGTGCACACGCACAACTCGCTCTCCCCCAGACTTGATCGAAACCAAATAAAAATTCAAACAAAAAGAAAAAGAGGGGTCGAGTGGACCTATGCTCACAAATGAGCATGCCAGAAGTGCGGTAATTCCATCTTTATATTTTCTCCTTCCTCATCCATCACGCGAGAATTAGCTCCAATGGGTCCGCCAAAGATGTCGCCGTACCTGAAAAGTGACATCTCCAAAACCGCAAAAACAAGAATAATACAGCCAACACTGACATTCATCATGATAAGGGATATGCGGCAGAGACAATCAATAAAATAATGTATATATCAGAGAAATGAAGCTGTTCAAGACCACACTCTAGGGACGATGCCCTAGCAGAATAATATCCGGAATAGAATCCACAAAGAGTACATCCAAGATAGATTAAAGAAAATAAAACTACAAAATAACTAAATGCCCTGGAAGCCGCATCAGAACAATCATGGGGAAGATGGCGGAGGAGACTGCGAAGGAGGAGGAGGAGTGCGCATCCGCCTAGATCGCGAAGTAGAAGCTCGGGCAGGGGCAACAGGAGGCTCGACTCTCGAATGGGCGTCAATCCGTGAAGAAAGCTCGTACTGCATGGCCATAACATGCTCCATGCGCACCAACCTGTCGTAAAATTCCAGATACTGCTGCTCGATGCTTTGCTGCGGGGCGTACCATTGAGCAGTAGGAGATGCAGAATGGGGGACATCAGAGGTCTGCCTACTCGTCCCAGCCGAGGTGCTAGGCTCAGCAGCATCGGCATGAGCAACTTTCTCCACACGTCCTGACCCAACCTCACGGACTTGGTAGCCCAGTTATCACCGATCTGTACCTTCCGGACGAGCTTAAACGCTACCATCATGGTCAAAGAGATGTGATAACCCCGGGAGACATCAGTCATGGGCGGAAGCGAATCCCAAATGCCAAGCTCTTCGGCGATCCTCGTGATGTAATGTGAGCCTCCAATCGACTTCAGGGGGAGGTAAGTGGCCTGACAAAGAAGATACTGGGCAAGCACTCGCCCGAGATGGAGAGGCACACCCTGGTGCTTGCTGTAGAGATAAAGGAGATCCTGCCACCCCGCAACATTGTGGCTCATGGTGCGGGCATTGATGCTGTGCCTTATCAAGTGCTGGACATAACGGAGCGCAGGGGAGATAATGTGGGTAGATTTCGCAGCGCGAGCCTCATACTGCTGATCCCATCCCATAATGGACTGCCAGAATTCGTTGGGAGACACTCCCTCCAGGAACTCATCCAGACGGTGGATAATGTCCGTCTGTAAGAGTTCCTCGTGGGTGTAAATCCCAGTGCAAACCGCCAGTCGGCCAACACTCATGGTATGGGTGCGGCCCTTTATACAGAATGAGACCGCAGTGGGCTCTCCGGTTACTTCATCAACTTGGTCAATGATGCGGAAGGTGGAAAGGAACTCAAGCGTGAGTTCATGGCAGCCCTTCTCTGTGATGGAGAAGAGGTTTCCCCATGATCCCACATCGAGTAACTTTTCCACCTTCGCATCCAAATAGACAACTCGAAGGTCCACAACCGAAACAAAACGATGATCGAGGAACGTTTTGTGGCGCAGCAAATTGTACCTTTCCAGGAATTCTGGCCTCCCAAACTAAGCATTACTTCAACACTAGGATCCTCAGATCTTGAGGAAGAAGATTCACCTCTGCGGCGAAATAAGCTTACGACCTTCTTGACACCCATGGATGCGCCCTAAGAGCTAGGAAGTCGAGGAAGACGAGGAGAGGAAGAGAGAACGAGAGGCGATGGACGGGAAAGAGGGGGATCGTGCACGGGAGAGGAGGGTTTTGCGAATCGCACGGCGGGAGAGAACTCTGGAATTAGGGTCAGCGTGCGATTTTTGACGGGGCAGGAGCTGGTTTATAAAAAGAGAAAATCACATGGTCGTGCGATTCCTATGCGCACGGACAATCTGGTCGTGCGATTGTGAACTTCTCCCAAAATTTCTCAAATTCCGCGGCCGGCAGAATCAGAAAAATTTGCACGCTACAACATGAACAGAGAAGAGCACGACGACAGCAATTGCCTGACTACTGACTCCACAGGGCGCGCGGCGCACGAAAAACTCACAAAAACAAGAGATAACATTTGCAGAAAGCAAAAAAAAAATTTTAAAACTAAAGATGATAAAATCTAAATCAACTACTCATATACCTAGATAACTGTTGGGCTACAAGTCCCGCCAACGGGACTTATTCTGACATTTAAAATGCAGATTAACTAATAGGCGGATGAAAGCGAAAATGGTCAGGTAACTGTTCGCGCTCATGTTTCGGCAATAGGTACCGAAACGGAGATAGAACAGCTGCCCAAATACCAGTGGGAAAATAATGCCTGATATGAATATCATGCAAGGGCACAATATGTGTTGTGAAGCTCACCGTATCTAGCTCCACCTGCACCTGATTCCTTTCAATGTTAGGCCTTGTTACAGGCTCATACACCAACGAAACTGGCTCCACAATGTGGTCCTGCAGAGGAGAAGCAAGAGCATGGTCAGGAGATAAAATAGAAGAAAAACTGAAAGAAATCTCATCTGAGGGGATAATCCCGGCTTCATCCCCCATAGGGTGCGGTAATGACAAACTGATAACATCGTCGAAGATCGCACTAGACTCAACAATGCACATAATAGCCTCCTCTATAACTTGGACTTTCTCACACTGGACCGAAATGGTTGCTTCAGCACCATCGAGACTGTCCGCCTCCATGAGAGTGGGCACGACACTGCACAGGTCTGCAACATCCTGCAAATTGACCTCAATGATAACATCAGAAATAGATGTAGCTTCGTGTGTAGCGGGAGAAGACGTGCCACTTGAGAGTTAGGGCTAACTCTCCACACAAGGGCACAAATCCACGCAAAGTGGTAAATGAACCGAAGAGGTATGGAGGGGCGCATCAGAAACAGAGTCATGAGGAACACTGATACACGTGTCGATTCCAGAGACTTCAATAAGTGAGGGTGGAAGGGATACGTAACCAGAGGAAGGGGCTGTGCTCGCAGAATTCGAAGATGGGACGATTCAGATATCCGGCTCATCGTCATCCTCCAATTGGCGAAGATAATCAGCACAGTCCTTCAAGGCATGCTCTCTACTTTTGCAAAATAAACACTGCTTCACCGGCTTCGCCGGCACCCAAGGTGTGGCAGCCGCGTAAAAGTGCAACAACAGAGGCGCAGTAGAGTTGCCAAAAGATTTATGGGATCCGTACGGTTTCTGAACGACACCATACTCTTTGGGACACCTATCACTAGCATGGGATGTGTGCCCACACCAACGACATCAAATATTCAAATGCACCCACATGATACAGAAGAAGAAAATAGCATAATAAAGAATAAATTGAAAAGAATAAAAGACTCAATCGAAAACAATCGATTCACCACCAAAGTCTCATCACTCGTGCAGTACCCGGCAACGACGCCAAAAACTTGATGCGCGTTCGGCAAGTGCACCGGTCGCTGTCAAGTAATAAATTTGGGAATAGCTTCTCCGAATGTCGATCTATTGAGGAATGCAGGTTCTGGTGAACAAAACGTGTGGTGAGTCGATTGTTACACGAGCGAATAAAATAAAACAGGGGTGTTTTGATTGGTGTCCTAAGCTATTGCAGAAATGAGAGAAATGCGGGTCGAAAAGCACCGCTTCGCAAGGTGTGGGTGAGTGCAGCGGCCGCGATGCCGTGCTTCGGTAAGCGGGTGGAGTGGCCACAGAGCGGGATTTTGTGAGGGTCGTATTCACCTCTTCGCCAACATCACCACTAGCTATTGCTAGATGGCTTCACACACAAACAACTTAGACTATCACAACAACAAGGAAAGCTATTCTCACCACCACAACATCATTGCACATGAACAACAAGCAAGGATCTATAACATTAGTCTAACGAGCTTTCATTACAACAACACAAAGAGAAAGCACAAGCATCAAAGTTTAGAAAGGACCAAAAAGAGGATGTCACCGCGTCTTGGGTTCTCGGCCAGAATGAGAGGTTGTCGGGCTCTCTCCGGGCTCGGACCTCATATGGTGTGTGGACTCGAAGGAGGCTGTCACCGCTCCAACAATCTACATCATTTCTATGGCCTCCAATGGAGAAGAATGCTTGAACTAGTGGCGGAGAATACTTGCAAATGCTCTCGGATGGAAGAATGGTGAAGGAGATCGCCGGAAATGGTCTCCTCTCGTCTCCTCCGGTGGAAGGGGCGAAAATGGCGGGATTCCTCGCTTTTCCTGCGAGGGGAATCGGGCTCTCCTGGGGCTCCCCGTTGACTGCAGCTTTTCTTGCTTTAAATACTAAACAGGCAGAGTTTTGGTCACGCACGGGCGAACGCACGATCGTGCGCTGCCCGTGCGTTATTTAATGATAAAAACAATCTTGAAGATGAAGCTGCGTCGCCCGTGCGATTTACTCACGCACGGGCAAACCCACCCGTGTGTCAAACGCACGGGTAAATTCAAAAATGCTAAAACAACCAGAAGAAACAGGCAACAATGCGTTTTAGTCACGCACGAGTAAACCCGACCGTGCGTAGAAACGCACGACTAAACTCAGATAGCCTGTTTTCTGCCCAGAAGAGAACGCACGACCACAACCCTCCGTGCATCAAGGAAACGCACGACCATGCGTTGTACACAATCATGAATTCTGGGAGAAAACTGGAGGATCCGACCGCCTGCACACAAGACAAAACAGCTTGGAAAACACCTCCAGCACCAGATAAACATAGAAAAAGGAATGGGGAGCACCATGTGCTTACCCCCAATAACAAGGAGTGCAAATGCACACCGAAACGGGCCTAAGAGTGCACCTAGCAAGGAATAACAAATATGATCGAAACCATGCCTAAAGTGTAGTGCATCGACTAGAAATACGGCCCAGATGAATCCATAAATGTGTATATAAATGGGACTCATCACGGTTCCCGGCCATGCCAGCTTGATGGGAGCCTGGTCAGCGGGCCAGCATTGGGGCTAAGTGCATCTGAAACCTCCGGCCACCGAGCGGTTCCCGGCCCTGCCAGCTTGATGGGAGCCTGGTCAGCGGGCCAGCATCGGGGCTAAGTACTTCAGAAATCTCCGTCCACCAAATGGTTCCCGACCCTGCCAGCTTGATGGGAGCCTGGTCAGCGGGCCAGCATGGGGGATAAGTACTTCTGAAACCTCCAGCCACCAAGCGGTTCCCGGCCCTGTTAGCTTAGTGGGAGCCTCGCTAGCGGGCCAGCATCAGGGATATGTACTTCTGAAACCTCCGGCCACCGAGCGGTTCCCGACCCTACCAGCTTGATGGGAGCGTGGTCAGCGGGCTAGCATCGCGGCTAAGTACTTCGGAAACCTCCGGCTACCGAGCGGTTCCCGGCCCTGCCAGCTTGATGGGAGCCTGGTCAGCGGGCTAGCATCGGGGCTAAGTACTTTGAAAATCTCATCATTGGAAGCTATAGAAGAGTGGTAGGTCGTTGGAGCGGTGACAGCCTCCATCGAATCAGCACACCATCTGAGGGCTGAGCCCGGAGAGAGCCCGACAACCTCTCATTCCGGCCGAAAACCCAAGACGCGGTGATTTCTTCCTATTGGTCTCCTCTAAACTTTATGTTTGTGTTTTCCTGGTGTTGTTGTAATGAACTATCATTTAGCTTTATGTTATAAATCTTTTATGATGTTCATGTGCAATGATGCGGTGGTGCGAGAATAGCACTTTCTTTGCTGTGATTTTCTGAGATTTGTTGTGTGTGAAGCCCTAGCAATTGCTAGTGGTGTTGCTTGGAGAAGAGGTGTGTGCGTCCCTCACCCGTCATAATTACTTTCCATCCACGAGCCTCCCGAAGAACTGCATCGCGGCCGTTGCATCCACCTCGCCCTACGAAGCGGAGTTTTGACCCGCATCTCTCTTTTCTGCACTAGTTTAGGAAACCCAAAATCAATGCACTTGTTTTTCCTTTATTCTCTTGTATAACAGTCGATTCACCACACGTTTCGTTCACCAAAACCTGCATTCCTTGAGAGACGATATTCAGGGAAGCTATTCCCAATTTTATTACTTGACAGCGACCGGTGCACTTGACAGCTGAGAGGGAATCAGCTGGAATCTTTTGAAACAGCTTCCTCTCCACAGAATCGACGATGGTACAAGCACGCAAGATCTCCTTCGAGGATTTGCCCTTGGCACAATGACCTTCAATTGTCCTCCTTCCCTACTCTCAGCCCACTGCTCTCAGAGAGGCAGAGGATTCTCAAAAAAATGAGAAGGAAAGTCAGATTTGGGTGCTTATATGATTTTCCCGCTACCGTCGGTGCTTGCCACTAGCACCGGGCGCTAGCCCAAAGTCGGTACCGCTATAACACACTACCGCTAGAGCTATCTCTACTGCGGTGCTAGAATTCATCGAGGTGACTTGATGTTTTCGACGATACACAAGTCCCTTCGTCGATATGCTACTAATTCGACGATAAGAGCTACCGTCGGCACTAGCACTAGTGCCTTGCAATAGCTCCTTAGCTTCAGCACACTTGCATTTCCATTGGACATGTAACTTGGGGTCTTAAAAGCGACCTGATTGTCTTTTCCTTTTGTATCCATTTAAGAAAGCGGCATATCATATGGAAAATCCAGACTTCCAAAATGCCATGATGCAGCACGTAAAAGACACGTCTGAGTCGAAGATCACAGAACATCATGAGCGCAGCGATCTCACCGAAGAGTTTAAGGAAGTTAAATTTGTCGACCTCTTTACTGACGTGGCAAGAATGATAGACGAACAATCGGCCACATCAGTAGAGACCGCTGAAGAAGAGGAAAATGTTGAGATTGATGGAGATGCAGACGAAGCAAGTGGGATCCAATATGTTGAAGGTCCTGACATGAGCTCTGCCGTAGTATCGAGCTCTAGGTCCAGGATTCCACGCAGAAGCTCAGAGGAATCTTCCGAAGAGATTGACTCTTTATCATTAGATGAGCTATCTCAGAAGAAACTAAAGACCAATTAAAAGACCCGTAGTTTCTATACTGTATTTTTTTATTCTTTTGTTCTTTTCAAATTGCGATCGTCGGTATTGAGATCGCGTGAACTATGTATTTACACAGAATAAAATGAAAACAAGTTTTTGCATACCTTTTTCTCTCTTTTAAAAGAATACTTATACTTTTGTGCTTGTGTCGATCTTACCATTTGTGATCTCATCACAATACTTAATAAAGAAAAAAATGATCAGAATAGATGGAAATCGGTCTCTAGACTTGTAGGAAAAGAATAATTTGTGTTATTTGTGATTTTTTTAAGAGGTAGAATTAGCATTCGATCTTAATGCCTTTTGTATTATTGAGCTTGAAAAAACAGCTATATACTAGAAGAATCCATATTATAATTTATATTAAATACAACAACAGATAATAGCGATATCCTTTTCATTAGACAGACATATAAGAAGAAAATGAGAAATGTTATATTTAATCTTATTAGAGTGCCATATTATGAGATCGACATATTTAGATAAGATCGCTTATGAATAGCGATCTCCAGTAACAATAAGCCCTCTGCTGAGATGTCGAATTATAACCATTCACAAACAATGATCATGAATATATCAAGTTATTTAGAGTAACACTTGAGCAAGAAATGAGTGGGCGGTCTACAATAATTCAGACTGCTCCTTCTGCGGATGATAACCGATTCTTGAAGAAATTTGAACATTTGAAAATAAATATCCAGCGATCTCATTTTTCCAGACTGATACTTAGTAGAATATTAGAAGAGAGACCTCATGAATACTCTCATATATTTAAAGAAAAAGATAAGTAAGAGAAGCATTGAATTTGTGGTCTCAATTTTTTCTGACTGTCCATTTTGAGAACAGATGTTAGAAAAGTTTGGCAGTTGATGGTCCCAGACATCTCAAACTGATTCTTAACTGATGCATACATAGAAAAAACCCAGGCGGTGGTCTCAAATGCTCTAGACCGACCCTCCATAGAATAGAACTAATAAATTACAGACATCAGACTTCAAAATTTCAGACCGCCTCTTATCATGATAACAAGGAACTTAGGTGGAGGTCTCAGATGCTCCAAACTGCCCCTTTATAACATCGACAGATGTGTAAAAACTAGCATTCTCAAAAACCTCAGACTGCCCATTCACAATAAAAAGAGAGACTTAAAGCTTGAGAGGTGTTCAATCCGATATGATCAAAAGTGCAGGTGCGGTCATGCTGTAAGGCTACACCGACATTTCTTTCCTCAAGAGATCATCATGATTGTAACACCCTAAAAAGAAGAAGAGACCTCGATGTACATAGATATACAAACTAGAATGATAAAAAGGGCGGGTGCAATCATGATGCAGGGCTATACCGACATTGGTTTCCTCAAGAGATCATTAAGATTGCAATAGCCTAAGAAGAGAAGAAGAGACCTCGATGGTCAAAGGTATACAAACTAGAATGATCAAAAGGGCAGGTGCAGTCATGCTGTAGAGCTACACTGACATTGCTTTCCTCAAGAGGTCATTAAGATTGTAATACCCTAAGCTGAGAAGAAAGAAAAGAGGTGAACAACTCTAAATGTTCAAAATGGCAGGTGTGGTCATGCAGGAAGGATACACAGGAATTGCTTTCCACAAGAGATCATTAAGATTTTAACACCCTAGCCACTCGAGTGCTCAGGCGACGGTAATAAGTGCTACTGACCGCCACTTGGCTTTCCATGCACCAATGAGTATTTGAGGGTCATAGAGCATGATGATCAGTAGGGCAGGTGCGGTCATGCTGAGGAGTTTCACCGACATTGCAAATGTCCAAATAAAAATCACAGGCCTTTCATTCCCAATTGCTCAAATCAAAATCAATTGGGCTAAATCATTACCAAAGGCCCATCCAGGAAGCCCATGAGCCAAATTACCCCCTAAGCCACTCTGAATTTGAATGGAGGATTTTCATGGAGGGCAAAATGGGGAAATCACCATTTTGGAGGAGAAAGAGGAGGATTTCATGGGGTGCATACTACATGGAACCTCCTCCTCAATCCCGAAGGAAGCCAATGCATTCCCCATGCATTGGGACTAGCCACCTTTAAATGTCAGTCGGCTGCCATCAAGAAGTAGCATCAAAAATGCTTTGGATGATCCCCCCTATGGTGAAACCATTTATACACCCCCTCAGCCCAAGGTTGGGCGAGTGGGGGAATGACACCTCCCCACTCGCCCCCTAGGGGCTGGGCGAGTGGTGGAATGGTACCTCCCCACTCTCCCCCTCTTTGGTGGCTGGATGAGTGGGGGCTGGATGCCTCCCCACTTGCCCTCGCTGATACCTCCTTCCTGGGCTACTGGCCTGGAGTGCTCTCACCCATCTGCTGGGTAGGGACCTCCGGACCGCCTCCTCTCTCGCCTTCGCCTCCCGCAGCAAAAGCTAGCTGCAAGGTCTGTAGGACCTTGTCACAACCCGCATTTTCTCCGAATTTAAGAATATCAGAGTAAGAGAAAATACACGTCATGATGCACGTCATACAGGAGACAACTGTAGACGCTCAGGCGGGAACCTATTACTTAACTAAACAAACATGATTATATGATAAGTCATCATTTGAAATCATTTGTTAGGGGTTTTGAGATAAGAACTGTGTCTCTCAGTTCGTGGATCAACTAGTCCACCGAGAAAGTATATATACTTGCAGCGGAAAGTACTTGATTTAGTTTACTTAAAGTCCTACATGTATGCAAACGACGGAGCACGAAGTAAATGATATGCACATAACTAGGCGTACTGTAAGAGTAAAAAAATACCTTTAGGCGACTTTAAATTTAAGAGTTTCAGTTAGAAAGAATGCAATGAGGATGAAGAAAAACCATTTTATAACTATAGTGCACCTAACATAAATCATTCCCAGAGGGTAAGATACACAAGATCTAAAAGTAGTGGCATAATTTGGCAAATAAACTATAAAGTATAAAAAGGGGCACAATGGGCGTCAACAACATGACACTAACCCATCGGCACCAACTAGTATGTCTGAGCACAAGAAGTAACTAAAAACAACTACCTCGCAGCAGCGGGGTGAACAACTACTAAAACTTTGAACTTCAGGCTACACCAGTAGCCGCTACGGCTCTGAACCTGAGGCATTCAATAAAACAAGGAACGTCTCAGCAAGGAATTACAAGTGGCAGAAAACTAGCAGAAAAATAAGCAAGGCATAAGGGGTACCAACCCAAGCCAAATTTACCGAAAGAGAGCTCTAAACAAAGAGTCAGCAAGCATCAAGTGCACTAAATACCAAAAGAGGAACAACACGTTCATTCATTTAGTTTCATCAATTAAAGAGACTGATCAGCTCAAATTATACGGGAGCGGTTAACTACCTCCGCTACCCAAAGCCCAAAACCAGGCGGGGGTACCACTAGACCCAACCACCCAAACACGACTACCATGCAAGGCTATAACATTTTCCCCCACTGTCCCCCAAACACAACTACTGTGTAAGGCTAAAGACAGTAGTTCTTATTACTTAAATTTTAATTAAACACGGGACGCTGCCCGAAAGGATAATCACTGGAAGGCCCTAAGAAATAGGGTCAAGACGAAGTACACATCGATCAATATGAATCATAAGAGTGACTCAAATGTTAACAGACCACAACGAGTAAAAAGAGGTTCAAATGAGAGGGATTCGAGATCAGGAGAACTGAAGGGTCACTGGCAATCATCCAAGTACACCCGAGGGGACACGAGATTCAAACACAAGAACTCAACGAAATCATATGCGTTCCAGGCGGGGTTCCAAGGGTCGCGCCCCTGGCGGGGTCTTAGGGGCAGAGCCCCTAACAGGGTCCAAGGGGCAGCGCCCCTGGCGGTGGTCTCGCCATCAAAATTTAGGACTTCTCGAAAACTACAAGGGACTTCTCGAGAGATAAAAGGATTTCTCGAGAGATGGAATTTGATTTCTCGAGAGAAAGGCATGGATTTCTCGAGAGATGAGTAGGATTTCTCGAGTGATGAAGATTGATTTCTCGAGAGGAAGGCAGGGATTTCTCGAGAGATGAGAATGATTTCTCGAGAGAAAGGCAATTTCTCGAGAGATGAGAATGATTTCTCGAGAGATGGAATTTGATTTCTCGAGAGATGGAATTTGATTTCTCGAGAGGAAGGCAATTTCTCGAGAGATGAGTATGATTTCTCGAGAGATGCGTATGATTTCTCGAGTAATCTGGAATTAGCAAGAAGAAAGAAAATGGGAGTTTATCCAGTTCACGGTTTTCTCCAGGGAAAAACTATCCGATGCTTAGCGAGGAGGAACAATCAAGGATGCTTACTACCAAACCAACACTCCAAGACTTAAGTTAAACCGTGCGACATGAAATCGACACAAGCGAAACAATGCTTCAAGAAACGAAAGAGAAAGAGGAGGAAGCCACTTGCCTTAAACCTTGCAAACTCGAAGATCTCCGCTCCGAAAGCTATGGATCGGCTAGGGAAACACACGAGCACAGATTCCTGAAACTTTTCGGGTCGAAAGAAGGGGTTAGGTCACTACCCTAACTCCAAAAATTCCATAAAACGGGAAAAGCTTACCGCTAGAACGAAGATCTCGCCGAGAGCTTTCCAAATCTACTCTCCAAACGCGATTCCGACTACTACAGCCCTAGAAATCGCCGATCGAACGCTCCTCGAAGCTCCGCACTCGCCCTTTCGCTCGGCGGCTGATTTGATCGAGGGAGGAAGAAGATGAATAGGGGAAGAAGATTTTAGGCTTTATATAAAAAAAACCTAATTAATTAATTAATTAATTAATTAATTAATTCCCCCATTCACTTAAAACCGCGAGGGAAACTAGATCACCTCAGATTTCAACGAAATTCGCACCTTAACTGAAACATGGCGCTATGAATCTAACGGCGAAGTCAGAATTCAATTCCGACGGGCCAAACTCGGGCTAAAGCCTCCCGAAGCTAAAATCTTGATATCCACCCAAAATCATTACCTTAACTCGAAACGATGCGAAATCTCACACGCTCGGTCAACAAGACATACTTTAGCTAAGGTAAGGCTCCACCCACTACTAGACGAGCTGACGTAACACCCTTACACCAAAATTAAGTCACAGCGGGCACGTAAAATAATTAACGAAAATCAGGGGCGTTACAGACCTCCTGCTTGAAGTCTTCAAACATTTCCATTGTCACAGCCATGGGCGACTCCAAGTGGCTCGGGTCGGAACCATCTCCTCCATCTATAGAGCTCAACTTAAGATTTTCTGTATTGGTCACTCTCCACGCTCACCGCACATAAATGTTGAAACTGTTGGAGTTTCAGAGGTGTTCTTAAAGCAATCAACAGTTAGTCTTACTGCCAACGCAATATGAGCCTATAGGGTCGCACATAAAAGTGCTGGATAAATTGGAGAAAGAATTGACTTCGCCTTGCTTATATAGGAGATGAGTGGAGGACCAATCCCGTGACTGTTTGGAATTAAGTTGAGAATGCCTCAATGGGAAATCATTTAAAAGGTTTACACGAATGGATTTATACTTGACAAATTCGGCTAAAGTGTTTAACCGAACTGTGTCAAATTCGGCTAAAGGGTTTAGAAGAATTCGGCTAAAGGGTTTAGACGAATTCGGCTAAAGGGTTTAGATGAATTCGGCTAAGTCAAAATTCGGATAAAGGGTTTAGACGAATTTATATAGCCGAATTTATATAGTCGAATTCGGTTATAGTGTATTGTCGAATTCAGTTATAGTGTATAATCGAACTGAAGGCATTCGTCGACCGCTGAGACGGCAAAAAGGCTAGTGTAGTAAGTTCATCGAACACAGATCTCCTTGACTTCGTCGAACGCAGATCTCTTGAGTTTGTCGAACGCAGTTCTCTTGAGTTCATCGAATGCAGATTTCTTGAGTTCGTCGAACGCAGATCTCTTGAGTTCGTCGAACGCAGATCTATTGAGTTCGTCGAACGCAGATCTCTTGGGTTCGTCGAACACAGATCTCTTTGAGTTCATCGAACGCAAATCTCTTTTAGTTCGTCGAACGCAGTCTTTGGTATATAACAGTTCACGATCTTAGGTTTCGGTGTGGGAACAGACAGATTACGACCGACCATTTTTCGTGATTTGCAAGAGCAGCGCCGGAAGTGTTCCGCTAGGGCTTCTCTCCTCTTTTGACAGTCGCCGCCTCTCCTGTCTCCGATCTAGCAGTCCGTGGGGATGCTGAGACCTTTTCTTCTCCAACTCATTCCTTGTTCGACAAGGCATTGAGGTTCTCCTCTGCTTGTGTGGATCTCTGTAGAGGGGCCGAACCATTTCGGTTATAACAACTCAGGATTGGTTCTACCAGAAATCAGTGAGGAGCATCTTAGTTGTGTATCGACTAAATCCCATAAAGGTATATCGTTTTGTTGCCTTTTCTATTTCTTGATTCATGAAATCCGCAAGTTCCTTAACTCTTTGGGTTGTTCTTGTTATTTTTCCGCTGCGCATATGTGATATGCTGTCCACTTTATTGTTAAGAGAAAACCCAACAGTGGTATCAGAGTGAGATTGCAATCAAGTGCGTGTAAATTGGGATTTTAGAAATGTTTTAAATGCCCTGATTTCTTCTTGGAACCCCGCCAAGAACGCATGTGATTGCGTTGCGATTTCATTATTTCAGAAATAATTTCTCCTTTGCAGTAGCCGCCCCTCCATGTGATTTGTGAAATCACATGTTTGAGATTTTGAATCTGACATTGAGAGACGAGCTTGTCTACTGCACAAGTGGAGTTGTTTTTGCTGTGTCCAATGCATGTAAATCTAGAGATTTAGAAGTATTCTAAGTGTTCAGATTTAGCCCTTCTTATCAAAGTGTTGATAACTTTTGTGCACGTTGGGGATGCATTTGGTTTGGAATTATGTATTTCTATTTTGTGAATGTGCACACTGATTAAAAGTTAATCAAGATGAAATGTTCATCGATTCAATAATAAAATCCCTTATCCAATATTAAGCATTTGGATGCCTTCCGATGGATGACACTCTTCCTGCCTCGATCGATGAAGTGTGGGCTTGCCAAAGCAAAGTGCATTAATCTATCTTAGTAAGGGTGCGAGCGGGTAATTGTGATATCCAACTGTTGACATCAGGTCTATCTTAACTAGGTGACCTCAAAGGTTGAGTGCCTAGAGGCATAGGGTTGGCATGCACCATATGATGGATGCGAATAAACAGTTATTCACCAACCATACAAGAGTTGCATAGTGATGCAATTGACAAGTGTTGTCTACCTAAATAACCGCATTGTGAGAGGAACGCCAAAGCGGACTCGTTGTGTTGGTGAAATATGGATCTTTTCCACTAAGAGAGTAGCTCGCATAAACTCTTTGAATCGAAATTAATGGTCATCGTTTTGATTAAAATAGTGGGAGTATTTAATTAAAGTCCTTATTAAAATAAAATGTATTTTGAAATATAGTACTAAAAATCTTTTGCAAATTTATTGTAGAATTTCCATGGCAAATACATCACACTCCACGTTGTCCCTGAGAGCCATCCTTGAGAAGGACAAGCTCAATGAGACGAACTTCCTCGACTGGTATAGGAACCTGAGAATTGTTCTCAGGCAAGAGCGCAAGCTCTATGTCTTGGAAGGGGAAGCCCCTGCAGAGCCGACCGGGAATGCTCCGCGAGCAGATAAAGATGCTTACAAGAAGTATCAGGATGATACCTTGGATGTGGAATGCCTCATGCTTGCTACCATGTCCTCTGAGCTTCAGAAGCAACATGAGAGCATGTGTGGTTATGAGATAATCGGGCACTTCAAGAAAATGTTCGAGGGGCAAGCCCGCAAGAGAGGTTTGACATATCCAAGGAATTATTTCAGTGCAAAATGGGAGATCGAGACTCAGTAGGGACTCACGTACTCAAGATGATTGGGTATATAGAGAACCTTGAAAGATTGGGTTTTCCCTTAGGTCAAGAGTTGGCCACAGATTTGATCCTGCAATCGTTGTCGGACAGTTATGAACAGTTCGTCTTGAACTATAACATGAATGAAATAGAAAAGACACTGCCCGAGCTCCTTGGCATGTTAAGAACTGCCGAGAACAACATGAAGAAGGCCAAGCCTGCCAGCCCCATACTGATGGTGCATAAGAGCAAGGGCAAGGCCAAGGGATCCAAGAAGACTAAGATTGGATCTAAGTCTCCTCTTGATCCCAAGTCTTCTGCACTGAAAAAGAAAGGTCTAGCGAAGGAAGGAAAATGCCACCACTGCGGTAAGGTAGGGCATTAGAGGCAGAACTGTCCCCTCTACATTGAGGATCTGCAAAAGAAGAAGGGAAGTGTGACTTCCACTTCAGGTATTTACGTTATCGAGATAAACTTTTCTGCTCCTTCATCTTGGGTATTTGATACCGGATGTGGTTCTCACATTTGTACAAATGTGTAGGAACTGAGAAGGAGAAGAATGTTGGGTAAAGGGGAGGTAGACCTGCGCGTCGAGAATGGAGCAAGAGTTGCTGCCATCGCTGTTGGTGTCTACTGTCTTTCTTTTCCCACTGAGCTTTGTAATAGAACTAGATAATTGTATTTTATTCCAGCCATAACTAGAAACATTATATCCATTTCATGTCTTGACATGAAGGGTTTTTCGTTTATAATTAAGAACAATTGTTGTTCGATTTTTATGAATGATGTTTGTTATGGTGTAGCCCAATTATTTAATTGTTTATATATTTTGAACTTAGACCATCTGATCTATAATGTTGAAAATAATAAAAGACTAAGAACTAATGACTCGAATCCTACATACCTTTAGCATTGTCGTTTGGGCCATATAAACGAGAACCGCATATCCAAGCTCCATAGAGATGGACTATTGGACTCATTTGATTATGAATCATTTGAGAGATGCGAGTCTTGCTTATTAGGAAAAATGACTAAAGCCCCTTTCACTGGTCATACTGAGAGGGCAGATGATCTCTTGGGGTCATACATAGTGATGTGTGCGGACCCATGAGTTCTATGGTTAGAGGTGGGTTCCACTACTTCGTTACATTTACTGATGATTTTAGTAGATACAGATACGTGTTTCTTATGAAGAACAAATTCGAGACCTTTGAAAAGTTCAAAGAGTTTAAGAATGAAATGGAGAACCAACTGGGAAAAAGTATAAAAGCACTCCGATCTGATCGAGGTGGCAAATATTTGAGTCAGGACTTCCGTGATCATCTGAAAGAGTATTGTATTGTATCACAGCTCACCCCACCTAGAACACCGCTACATAATGGTATCTCTAAGCGGAGAAATTGTACTTTGTTAGACATGGTACGATCGATGATGAGTCATGCAGATTTGCCCATTTCCTTTTGGGGTTTTGCTTTAGAGACTGCTGCTTTTACACTAAATCGCATTCCGACGAAGATGGTTTAAAAGACACCATATGAATATGGACTGGGAAGTGTCCTTGTATGTCTTTCATTAAGATTTGGGGCTGTGAGGCATACGTACGACGTCAAATGTCTGACAAGCTGGAACCCAAATCAGATAAGTGTTATCTTGTGGGATATCCTAGGGAAACCAAAGGGTATTAATTCTACCTACCATCCGAGGGCAAAGTGTTTGTTGCAAGGACTGTCGCCTTTTTGGAGAAAGAGTTCTTATCCAGAAAGACTGCAAAGGTGGAACTTGAAGAGGTTCAAGAACCACAAACAATGAATGAACGTGAATTGGAACCTGAGCAAGGACTACAATCTGTTGTAGCTAGAGAACCTGCTCAAGAAACACAAGTCCTACGTAGATCTGATAGACCAAGATTTGAGCCTAAGAGATATGGATTTCTCGTATTTCAAATAGGTAATGTGTTGCTTATGGATCATGATGATGAGTCTGCAACCTATCAAGAGGCTATGTGTGGACCTGACTCCGAGAAGTGGCTTGAGGCCATGAAATCTGAAATGGACTCCATGTATACAAACCATGTTTGGACCTTGGTGGAACCACCTGAAGGGGTACGACCCATAGGGTGCATGTGGGTCTCCAATAAGAAGACCGGCATGGATGGGAATGTACAGACATTCAAAGGCCGGCTGGTGCCTAAAGGTTTCATGCAAATTCATGGTGTTGACTATGATGAGACCTTTTCCCCTGTAGCCATGGTCAAGTCCATCAGAATTCTACTTGCTATTGCTGCGTATTATGACTGCGAGATCTGGCAAATGGATGTCGAAACGGCTTTCCTTAATGGAAACCTCCTTAAGGAAGTGTATATGACACAACCCGAGGGTTTTGTATCTCCAAGTAAAGCCACTAAAATATGCAAGTTGAATCATTCCATTTATGGATTGAAACAAGCTTCTCAAAGTTGGAATCTTCGTTTTGATGAGAAAATCAAAGAGTTTGGTTTCATCAAGAACTAGGATGAACCTTGTGTTTACAAGAAGATTAGTGGGAGCATTGTCATTTTCCTAATATTGTATGTAGATGACATACTGCTGATCGGCAATGACATTCCAACCCTGCAAGCTATTAAGAACAGGCTAGGGGACTGCTTTTCTATGAAGGATTTGGTTAAAGCGACTTATATACTTGGTATTAAGATCTATAGATATTGATCGAAGAAGTTACTTGGTTTGACCCAGAGTACATACATTGAGAAGGTGTTGAAACGGTTCAACATGCTTGAGTCCAAGAAAGGATTCTTACCCATGTCTCATGGTGTGAGTCTCTCTAAGGAACAGTGTCCTAAATCTTTGGAAGATAAGGACTGCATGAAGTTGATTCCATATGCCTCGGCAATTGGATCAATCATGTATGCAATGTTATGTACTCGACCCGATATCTCATATGCTTTGAGCATGACGAGCAGTTATCAGTCTGATTCTGGTGATGGTCATTGGATAGCTGTCAAGAATATCCTAAAGTACTTGAGAAGGACTAATGATACGTTCTTGGTGTATGGTGGAGAGGAAGAGCTCGTTGTAAGTGGTTAGGACTAATGATACGTTCTTGGTGTATGGTGGAGAGGAAGAGCTCGTTGTAAGTGGTTACATAGATGCTAGCTTCCAAACTGATAAGGACGATTCAAAGTCCTAATCAGGTTTTGTATTTTGCCTTAATGGAGGAGTTGTAAGCTGGAAGAGTTCCAAACAGGAGACAGTTGCCGATTCTACGATAGAAGCCGAGTATATTGCTGCTGCAAATGCGGCAAAGGAGGCTATGTGGATTAGGAAATTTATCGGCGAACTAGATGTAGTTCCTAACATTGTTGATCCCGTAGTTCTCTACTATGACAACAACAGTGAAATTGCCCAAGCCAAGGAACCTAGATCTCATCAACTCTCCAAGCACATACTTCGGCGGTTCCATCTTATTCAAGAGATTGTCGATCGAGGAGATGTGAGCATTTGTAGAATACCGACTGAAGAAAACATAGCGGATCCACTAACAAAGCCTCTTGCGCAAAAGAAGCATGATGGTCATATTAGATCAATGAGTATTAGATACCTGAATAATCCTCTTTAGTGGGAGCTTGGTGAATTGCATGTTTGTTGGTTGTTTATTCATTTGATGAATTGTAATATGTACTATATGTTTCATTTTACATTTATGGCGAGTTCTTTTATTATGTCAACTGTTTCTATATGATAGACTAATTAACATAGTGAATGCCCATAGAATGTTTGCTTCCATAGGTATTCAAGTACGTGACTTGAATGCGAGGGCCTATGTTTAAATGAAGCTTCATTCTTAAATGGTCCCTGGTCGAGGTATCATCCTAGAAATTAGGGCGAGGATGAGACCATAAGACTAGCATGTGTGTTGACTGATGACCGGTTCTCACATATCATGATATTGTGATATCAAGTCATCACATGGGTACTTGTTAGGAACAAGTTGTACCGGACAGACACACCGTGAGACTACTTTGTGGATTGTTATATGAACGTGTCACAAGTAGGTCTCAAGTGACAATGGTGTTTGTGGTCCTTTGACCTGAAGTCACAACATTCATCGGGTGAGGAAGAGCGTACTTTGATGCCATCTAAATTCTTATCTTGAGAAAGGTTGACGATATGGGTGGTTGTTGGGTATGTTACAAATCATTTGGATGTTTGTGTGTGAGCAGAAATGAAATTTGTCCTCCTTTATGACAGGACTTACATCCATGGGCCCCTTGATGGAATGAGACTGAGAAATGCATGGCCATGCTTGGTCGAGTCAATATATGATATTGTGCTCACCAAATTTTATCAGTCTATTCTAGATCTGGAAACTAGGATTGAACAATTTTGAGGGTGACACGGTCCATGCCTCTAGTTCTATCCAGATGTAAAGGACAAAAGGACATGAAAACACTGATACATTGGTCATGACAGGCTTGTTGAGTTATGAACTCTTATTGCTTGGGTAGCAATGATGTATTGCTAGATGCCGCTCATTGTTTGTGAGACTTTTGTTAACACTTTGTGTTCAAGTGGGAGACTGTTGGAGTTTCTGAGATGATCTCAAAGCAATCAACAGTTAGTCTTACTGCCAATGCAATATGAGCCTATAGGGTCGCACATAAAGTGCTTGGAGAAATTGGAGAAAGAATTGACTTGGTCTTGCTTATATAGGATATGAGTGGAGGACCAATCCTGTGACTGTTTGGAATTAAGTTGAGAATGTCTCAATGGGAAATCGTTTAAAAGGTTTAAACGAATGGATTTATACTTGACAAATTCGGCTACAGTGTTTAACCGAACTGTGTCAAATTCGGCTAAAGGGTTTAGACGAATTCGGCTAAGTCAAAATTCGGCTAAAGGGTTTAGACGAATTTATATAGCCGAATTTATATAGTCTAATTCGGTTATTGTGTATAGTCGAATTCGGTTATAGTGTATAGTCGAACTGAAGGCATTCGTCTACCAATGAGACGACAAAAGGCTAGTGTAGTGAGTTCGTCGAACGCAGATCTCCTTGAGTTCGTCGAACGCAGATCTCTTGAGTTCATCGAACGCATATCTCTTGAGTTCGTCGAACGCATATCTCTTGAGTTCGTCGAACACTGATCTCTTGAGTTCGTCGAACGCAGATCTCTTGAGTTCGTCGAACGCAGATCTCTTTGAGTTTTGAGTTCGTCGAACGCAGCTCTCTATGAGTTCGTCGAACGCAGCCTTTGGTATATAACAGTTCATGATCTTAGGGTTCAGTGTGGGAATAGATAGATTACGACCGACCATTTTTCGTGATTTGCGAGAGCAGCGCCGGAAGTTTTACGCTAGGGCTTCTCTCCTCTTTCAACAGTCGCCGCCTCCCCTATCTTGGATCTAGCAATCCGTGGGGACGCTGAGAGCTTTTCTTCTCCGACTCATTCCTTGTTCGACAAGGCATTGAGGTTCTCCTCCGCTTGTGTGGATATCTGTAGAGGGGCCGATCCATTTTGGTTCTAGCAACTCAAGA
Source organism: Dactylorhiza incarnata (assembly GCA_033032865.1). NCBI lineage: Eukaryota > Viridiplantae > Streptophyta > Magnoliopsida > Asparagales > Orchidaceae > Dactylorhiza > Dactylorhiza incarnata. The sequence goes on from JAWHQI010000015.1 coordinate 15,694,033, forward strand.
TTGGTTATACCAGAAATCAGTGAGGAGCATCCTGGTTGAGTATCGACTCAATCCCGTAAAGGTATATCGTTTTGTTGCCTTTTCTATTTCTTTATTCATGAAATCCGCAAGTTCCTTAACTCTTTGGGTTGTTCTTGTTATTTTTCCGCTGCGCATATGTGATATGATGTCCACTTTATTTTTAAGAGAAAACCCAATAGAAACCGAGACTTGAGAACAAGACTTGGTCTCTATGGACTTTGGGGTCCCCAAAAGAGGGGGTGACCTTACACCTACTTCTCTCAAGGGAAAGCACTAGGCCGAAGACTTGGGAAACTAGGAACAAGAGTAAGGGCTCAACGATGAGGTCCAACCACACATCCGGAAGATCTTAGAGCGCTTCCCCTCCCAAGCGAATGCTGAGCTTGGGGAACCTTTGGAGGCTCTCTTCACCCACTTGAAGAAACTTGGGCCAAAGAGATGTCCTTTCCAAAGGTGCCCTTGGGGTCTTATTTATAGATTTCTGGACTTGGTCTGCTAGTAGCCAGATTCTAGCCTACGAGATTATGAAAATACCCTCAAATTTGGCCCGCCAACAACCAAATCCCGCCATTCCAAGTCACTAAACGCAGACCCCCCTCTCCTTGAGGCTGGGAAAGAGAGGGGGCAGGCCCCCCTTACTCTCCCCCCTCACTGGGCTGGGCGATCGGGAGGCCGCCCCCCTGCCATGCCGGGGCGAGATCGGGGGTTGTCCCCTCTCCGGCTCGCCCCCTAGATGGGGCGGGGGAGAGCCCGGGAGGTCGCCCACCTCTGTCTCGATCCCTCGCTGGGGCGGGGCGAGACTAGGGGTAGGCCCCTCTCTGGCCTCACTCCTCTTGCTGGGGCGGGGGCGATCTCGGGAGGTCGCCCACCTCTGGCTCGCCCCCTCTGCTGGGGCGGGGGCGAGAGGGGGATGGTTGCCCGCCTCCCTCGCCTCCCTCGCCTCCCTCGCCCCCATGCTGGGGCGGGGGCGAGCTCGGGAGGTCGCGCACCTCCGGCTCGCCCCCTCTGCTGGGGCGGGGGCGAGAGAGGGGGTTGGTTGTCCACCTCCCTCGCCCCCTTGCTGGGGCGGGGGAGAGCTCAGGAGGTCGCCCATCTCTGGCTCGCCCCCTCTGTTGGGGCGGGGGTTAGACGAGGCTGGTCGCCCGCCTCCCTCGCCCCCTTGCTGGAGATGGGGCAAGAGGGGGCAGGCCGCCCTCTCCTCTCTCCCCTTACTGGAGATGGGGTGAGAGGGGGCGGGATGCCCTCTCCTCTCGACCCCTTCGAAGGGCTAGGCGAGCAGGGGGCAGGCCTCCCTCCCTGCTCGCTCCTTTCTTTGCCTGGGAAATAGCTAAAAAATAACATTTGGCCCAAATACCTCCTAGGTCCCGGGGGCCCACTCAGCGAATACAGGGTTGTACACCTACATTAGCCATAAAATTTTGTTATCCTTGTCACATCAAAACTAGAATAGAACATCAAATATATGATGTATTTATTGTTATCCCGAGAGCTTCTTCAAATCAGGAATCTTATGCTCAATATTCCCAACAATCTTCCCCTATTTGAAGAAATCAGAACCTCATATATCAAAAGACACATTTACATTATTATAAAACAAATTGACACAAGGCACATGGTAAATATTCCATTATATACTAAATTCAGAACAATGTTTACATTTGAAATTTAACTAGAACATCATTAACCCAAGAGTGTCAACTTTTCATTATCTTTTTGTGATCTCTAATCACTGTCTCCAACAGCTTTCCTCCTTTGTCTTTCAATATAGCCTAGTGGTTTAGGAATGTATCTGGGAGGAGGTGGTGGTCCATTTGGATACATTCTCATGTAAATCCTCCTCTTCTCTCTTGTTCTTCATGCTTGTTCCATTCCACAGAGCTATAATACCTTAAGGTATTATTATCTTAACTATGAAACTGATTCCAAGTGTACAATATGATTGACTTGAATTTAATGCTCCATTCTTCATAGCTGGGAAGTTTCTGAATTTCCTCTCTTCTCTTCTTTCTTTCCAACATCTCTTCTTCATGTGTTACTGCTTTAGTTTTATGAGATGATTCAGCAATGTTAGGACTGCTAGAGAACTACTCAACTTGGGGTTCGGGATATGAAGGATCTGAATCAAAATTCAGCTGGGGTAGATTCAAGGCAAGCCTTGTGGCATTTGAAACCCAAACAGCCTGATTAGCACCATGTTTTATGATAACTTCCTCCCCCTTTCTGACTTGTTCAGATACATGGTGGCAAATGCTTCCCTGGAGGTCAGATATTGTACTTCTAAGTGTACAACCTCGATATTCGCCAGGCAGGGAAATCGAGCGAGACGGGAGTGACGAGATCTGGGCCTCGCCGAGATCGACTCCCAACCAATGAGACCTCGGCAGACCACCAAAATGGGCCAACGCGGTCCTCGCGAGAACCTCGTCAGCAGACCCTCGTCCTCGCGAGAGCTCCTTCAGTAGGGTTCTCGCAAAACGACCCTCCAAAGGAGATGCCGCGGGCAGTATTTGCGAGAGCTCCTTCTGCGGGCAGGATCTGCGAGAAGGCCGGCGAGAACTCCAACAGTAGGGCTCTCGCAACCCCTTACCCATATATCATTAGGATCAACTTACCATTTTACCCTCGGTGGTCTGCTCTTAGCCTCTCCAAACAGCGGAACTTGGCTGTTAGCAGACCCACCTGGGGTGCAGATAGTCAAATCTGAAGGCGGAATCCTGTTATCTGCAGACCGCAAAACCAAAATCTATAAATAGACCTTAATGGGCACCTTGGAGGGGAACCGGTTCAGGATTTTTGAGCCTCCTTCTCTCCATAGGTTGCTTTGGTTTGAGCTCTCTAGCTCTCCAAGGTGCCCGAGTCTTAGCTTTGGCTTGGTAGGGGAAGCGCTCAACGATCTTCCGGGTTAGTGGAGGGACCTCCTCGCTAAGACTAGGGTCTCCTTTCTTTGTCCGAGTCATCTGCCTATCTCTTCCGACGGACCGGTAAGGGCTAGCTGCCCCTCAATTCATTGAGGGCCCCGAGCTTCACAAGAGACTGAGAAATCGGTTTCAACATTTTGGTGCGGTGAGCGTGGAGCGTGGCTGGTTCAAGAAAGTCCCAGAGAAGAGTTATGGCGGGAGATGAAGAGCAGGGCGAGGAGTTCGGCGAGACCCCTCAGGATGCAATGGCTAGGATGTTCGCGGATTTCAGAAAGGAGGTGCTCGACACCTTGGGGTTCACGGTCACGGCTCTGCGAAGTGAGTTTGCGACCCCGACACCTCAGGCGACCACCCCCCCAACAACAGTCGGCGAGAGGGCACCAGGAGGAAGGGCTGGAAAAGAAGTTGCCGTTGAACCAGGACATGACAGGGAAGGGCGAGTGCTGTTCGCCAGTCCGGCGAGCCCGGTGTTGGCGAGCTCCGTGCCGGCGAGTTCGGTGCCGACAAGCTCTGCTCCAGCGAGCGCGGCGCAGGCGAGCGCGCGCCAGGAGGATGCGGCGACAGTCGGGGTAGTTCCGGCGAGCGTCGCCCTCGCGAGTGCGATCCCAAGCTTGGCGAGCGAGCTAGGTCCGCGAGCCGAGCGAGAAAAGATGGCAGGAGGGGGAAGTCCCTTCTGCGAGTTGGTGTTGTCTGCGCCCGTTCCAGCGGGATTCGGAGAATGGGATAGAGTGTACTACAACGGAAGAGATGACCCAGTTCAGCATCTGCAGTCTTTCGAGGACTCGGTCTCCATCAGGCCGATGTCCGATGTCTTCAAATGTCGGCTCTTCGCCGTCACTCTCAAAGAGAAGGCCAGGGACTGGTTTCATTCACTTTCGGCAGGCTCTATCTACGCGTTTGAGGACCTGCGCCGAAGTTTTTTGTTGAGATTTTCAACTTCAAAAAGGAGGAAGAAGGACACTGATTCCCTCTTCGCGGTGAAGCAGGAGTCCAGAGAGACGTTGGCTCAGTATGCGGATCGGTTCCAGGAGGAAGTGCAGCTCACTCAGGAGGTGCCTGGGTTTGCACTTCAACTCGCCTTCACGGTCGGGTTGAAGGAAAGTTTCTTCAAGATGGCGTTGAAGAGGAAGGCCCCCGTCTCCTATGAGGAGCTGATGGAGAGGGTGGCAGAGGAAGTAGCAAGCGAAGAGGCCAACCCAGAGCTCACCAAGAGGCTAGCAAAGCTCAGTGAGCCTGAGATGAGGCAGCAAGAGGTCAGAAGAAGGGAAGAGCCCCGGGCCCCGGAGGGAGGATGGAGGCCGCAAGGTGGAGGAATGCAGGGGCAGGGAAGGGGTTATGGCCTAGGAAGGGGTAACCGTTTCGAAGGACAATGGAGACCCCCCCAGTTGGGGTGGAGGCAGGGCCCGATGCAGTTACATCCCCCGCCTCAACAGGCCATGGCAATTGGCCGAGGAAGAGGAAGGGGAAGGGGAGGAGAAGCAGAAACGGCGGCCGCTAGGAGAAGAAGGAATAGGGTGGCGGAGACCGAGGCAAGGGAAGTGGCGGTGCCATATTGCATCTTCCACGATGTGGAAGGCCACTCAACGGACACCTGTCCGGAGTTCCTGGAGGTGAAAACGGGCAGAGCGCCCGCGCCACCACAGCAACAGCCATTAAGGATCGTAGAGGTGGAACCTCGAGAGGAGGAGGAGGAAAGGTGTGAGGATAGAGCAGATCTAGGGAATAGAGGAGGGATCAGAGTGATCCATGGGGGGTAGGGGTGGAGGCAACCCGCAAGGCTAGTCTCCATTCCATCTACCGCCGGAGCGTAGCGTCAACATCCACCACTCCACCCCCGGCCGAAAAAATTATTTTCACCCAGAAGGACATGCCGAGCTACGAGGACCCGTTCTGCGACGCGCTGGCCATCCAGACGGCGATCGAGAATTTCACCGTCTCCCGAATCCTAGTGGACAACTGGAGTTCGGTCAATGTCATCTTCAAGAAGGCATTCGACAAGATGGAGGTGGAACCCAGAAGGGTGTTGGCCTCAGATGGCCCTCTGTTCGGATTTTCGGGGGAGAGGAAGGAAGTAGAAGGAGGAGTAGGGCTTCATGTGACCCTGGGTGGGCAGTCCCGGAACTGTCGTTTTCTCATAGTGGACGCCCCGAGCAGTTACAGCGCCATCTTCGGACGGCCACTCATCAGCGCGTTCCGCCGCGTCCCTTCCACTTTTCATCAGTGCCTCAAGTTCAACGACGGAGGGGTCCAGGTGCGGATCAGGGGGGATCCCAAGGTGGCAAGACAGTGCTACGTGACGGCTGTCAACACCATCTCCTGGATGGGAGAAGCTGAGGAGTGGGATAAGATGATGGAGGAGGCAGCCGAAGCCGGAGGTTTAGAGGTAGCCGAAGAGAAGGAGGGAGATGAAGTTCATGCCCAGGAAGGGGTAGCTGAGGTACCCCGGGCGGAAGGAAAGGAAGAAGAGGAGAAGGCCCAGGAGGAAAGGGCGGAAGAGCTGATGGTGGTAGGGAAGGAAGTCGAGGAAGAGACCCAAGCTCCCGCTTGTGCCGAAGAGGAAAGGGCTTGGGGAGAGCAGTCCCGGTTGGAGGCTGTGGACGAGGTCGTGGAGCTCGAGGTCACCACCCGGCTGGGGGTGGTGGAAAAAGTCCGGGTCAGCGGAGAACTCAGCCCAGGAGATCAAGCGGAGATTCTGGCTTGCGTACAAAAGAACGTGGACGTCTTCGCTTGGAGCGCCGCGGAAATGCTCGGGATCGACGCGGATGTGGCGTGCCATCGCCTCAACCTCGACCCCGGTGCCCGCCCCATCCGTCAGAAGAGGAGGGCCATCGCGGACAAGCTAGAAGGGCCCATCCGCGAGGAGGTGGGCAAACTCCTGCAGGCCGGGTTTGTATCGGAGATCCAGTATCCAGGCTGGATCTCCAACGTCGTTATGGTAAAGAAGGGAGGAGGTAAGTGGCGTATGTGTATCGACTTTTCGCTTCTTAATAAATCATGTCCGAAAGATTGCTACCCCCTGCCCAGAATCGACGCGCTGGTTGATTCAGCCGTTGGTTTTTCTGTAATGTCTTTCTTAGACGCTTTTTCAGGTTACCATCAAATCCGCATGCATCCCCCGGACATCAAGGATGTTTCCTTCATCACGGGGGATGGATGTTATTGCTATAAGATGATGCCCTTCGGGCTCAAGAACGCAGGGGCTACGTACCAAAGAATGATGGATAGGGTCTTCCGCGAACAGAAAGGAAGAAATTTAGAAGTCTATGTCGACGACCTCATGGTTAAGAGCCGAGACCTCGAGACCCACCTCCGAGACCTCGAAGAGACATTTGGGACCCTGCGGCGGTACAAGATGAAGCTCAATCCCCTGAAATGTGTCTTCGGGGCGAGCCGAGGGAAGTTCTTGGGCCATTTGCTCACCCCCGCAGGAGTGGAACCCAACCCCGACAAAGTTAAAGCGGTGATGGAGCTGGGGTCGCCAAGAAATCCGAAGGAGGTTCAGAGCCTCACAGGGAAATTGGCTGGGCTCAGCAGATTCCTGATGGCGCAAATCTCACACACCGCTATAGGCGGTAGCTCGACTGCGACACGAAACGGCAGTGTACCGATCGTTCAAGTAATATAAAACGAGGAGTAATCCCCGAGTATCGAATCTCTCAAGGAACACAATAAGGTGGAGTTAACGTTCGAGGTAGGACTTGAGATTGAAGTCCTTAACGTCGGATGGAATGCGGGGGAGTTGGGTTGGCTTTTGGAAAATAAAATAAAAGCTATCAACTACTCCTATGCAATGCCGCTATGCAATGCTTCGCTTGGCGGGATGGAGACTAGGCAGGCCTTGAGCGCGCTGCGTCGCAAGGGCGGATGGACGAGTAGGCAAGCGGAATCGAACAATACAGGCCTTGAGCGCGCTGCTTCGTTAGGCGGGATGGAATACGGGCCGCGATGCCACGCTTCGGTAGGCGGATGGACGAGAAGGCTAGCGGATGGAATGGTTCGCACCGGCGGAGTCGGAATGGGTTACACGGGCCGCTATGCCACGCTTCGCTAGGCGGATGGAAGAGTAGGCATACGGATGAGGGTCGCAAGCACCTCTTCGACAAGCACGCCACTAGCAATTGCTAGTGCGGCACACGAATGTGACGACGGGATGGAAATGGACGGCGGCGCACCTCAAGCAACACAAATAAACAAAAGGGTACTTCACATAGACATGAAATAACTTTAAATAGCAAGGTTTATAGTGTTCTTCATCAAAATACAAAAGATCTAACTATTAAAACAATCAATAAGAGGAGAACAAGGCAAGAAATCGACCGAATCCGAAGTCTCGTTGTAGATTCACGGTTGGAATCGCCGGGTTGTCAATCCACGTCCAAGCTCGGTCCGCAACTACGTCCGGGTAGAGAGAGCTGTCACGACTCTCCAATGGACCCGTCTTCTTCGTGTCACGATCCGGTAGAGGTTGCAAACTTCCTCTTGCTTGATGGCAATGGCGGCTACGTCTTCCTTTGGAGCTCTTGGATGAAGGAGGAGGCCGAGAGGAAACTCCAGCTCAAGATTGGCGTGAAGAACAAGCCCGGAGCACCTCCAGATGGTGGGCGGCGGTGGAGGGGCAAAACTGGCGCGGAACGGCAGAGCTGGGCGTGAAAACGGCGGTCGATTCGACCTAAATCGCGAGCAGCAGAATTTATAGGCGCTGGAATAAACAGTGCGCACGGTCAGTGGCGCACGACCAGTGGTCGTGCGCACTAGAATTCGGTGATCGTGCGCTCTGCCTGGACGGAACCTGCAAAGACAGAAATTATGAAATAACATGTTCGCACGACCAGTGGCGCACGACCGGTGGTCGTGCGCACTATCGTAGGTGGTCGTGCGCACTGATTGAAACAAAACTCATGAAATTGATGATAAGTGCGCACGAACAGTGGCGCACGACCGGTGGTCGTGCGCACTATCGTAGATGGTCGTGCGCACTGCACCAAACAGAACTCATGAAAAAAGTATTAAGTGCACACGATCAGTGGCGCACGACCAGTGGTCGTGCGCATTAGAACCGGTGATCGTGCGCAGTGTTCCTGTGCAGAATTGCACTGGAAACACCTGCACGACACCTGTTCCAGCGTACGACACCAGTCTAGCCACTGAAAGTGGGACTTAACATTGCAAGAAAACTAATAACAAAGAGAGATATGAAATAACACCAAAATGGGCCTAGAAGTGCACCTAGCATGGACTGATCAATATGAACTATAACAGGGCTAAAGTGTGGTGAAATGACTAAATAAATGGCCCAGATGAGTCCATAAAAGTGTATATGATCAGGACTCATCACACCCCCAGACTTACCTGTTTGCGCGTCCCGAGCAAACAAATTCCAAGCGAACGGGGAATGAAAAGTAGATGGCTTAAAACTACAATACAGAGTACCATGCGAAGTCGCATGCTCACCTGCATAAGAAAAATAGTAGAGAAGATTTCTCATTATACACAACAGTTTATATATTTCTAAAAGAGTAAAAGCATATTACAACTACTCAAAATGGTGAACAGTGGTGAATCGTTCGGTCATGCATACGGAGAAAGTAAACTAAACGCTGAGATGAGCATTGCTCAAGATTGGGATGCCGAACAAACTCCACCGAAATCCATCAGTGTCGGTGACCATAGGCTTGCCCGGTCACATTCTCTCCACGGCACTGGGTTGACTCAAATGCGTGAATCAATAGGACTTTAGGTTTTAAATGGGGCTTGGGTTTAGGTGAGGATAAACAAAGATAAAAACGACGGCTAAAGCACTAAATCCAAATGAGCTAATGCAGGAAACTATCCTCATTCACCACACAAACACGCGGGTACACAACACCCCCAGACTTGGACTTAACAGCATGGGTGCGTGCACCGCCTACTCCCAAACATAAATCTATACATAAAGATTTTCAATTAAACATTCCTTCTCTTTCCTTTCTTTTTAACTTCTTTTCTTTTTCTCATTTTTTTTTCTTTTCTTATCATTTTCAGCAAATAAACAAAAGGACACATCCACATCTTCACAAACATATTACCACATCAACAACCCAACTCATGAAAATAATAAACAGCTAAAGCTCAAATTTTGGGTGTGCGACTAGGATTGGCTTTTGGGCTTTGGTGAAATAAAAGTGGGGCTGAATCAAAGAACGGGTAGGCACAACTGGGCTAGCGAGGATATAGCGGTAGGGATAGGCACAAAGGCTCAACCGGGCCAAAATGATGGCCTATATCACATTCACACAATTGACTAACCGTATACCCATGCTTCAAGAATCGCTTGGGGCAAGTTCTAGCCACCGAGAAAGATTCTCCTTTCTCCCGACTCAAGCAATACGAATCTAGCGATCGTATACACACATCCCTATGCTACCGTTTGATTCCACCGAATTCACCATTTGAGTAGAGTAAACAACATTTACACTAATAGAAAAAATATAAAACCATAAGTATAAAGAGAAGTCTAATCTACACAAATTTCTATGCAACCGAGCACTCGACTAGGAGCACTACTAGAGTCAACATTTTACTCTGCTGCATAGTCCTAAGCCATCACCTAGACTTTCCCAAATAAGCAGAAGAATTAAATTCACTACAGAGCACGCATACAGACGAGTACGCGCTCAAGTGGGTGCTGTGGTGTGCAATGAAAATAAACAAAACATTTTAAATGAAATCTTCTAGTATGCAGTGCAATAGTGCACGTGAGCGGGTAAAAAAAAACTACTCTCCCCCAGACTTAAACTAAACAATCCGCATAATATATGACAGGAAAATCAAAATAGGGCTAGGGAAAGAGAGTACCCAATGCTCAGCAAGTGAGCATACCAGAAGACGCGTATAAACTAAGACAAAGCTGCAGCATCCGCCATCCAGAAAAAGATACCTGCAGGGGTCAGCTCCGCAAAAACAAAGACACAAGAAAACTAAAAAGAAAGTACTACTAACTAAACATGATTAGAAGAAATAAGAATGCAGGAAAAGAAAGATAACTACTGGGGTTATTGTCCTCCCAGCACGACTTATTTGGCATTTGTACAGTTCTAGCTAATGGGCCTATGAAAAGAAAAGTGGACAGGTAACTGTTCTAATATGCGTGTAGGTAGCGGGTACCTATACGGAGAAAGAACAGTCACGCCTCTACCCGAATATAGATAAAACCTGCCCATCACAGGTAGAGGGAAAAGAAAGTAAGAAGAGGAGGAGGCCTGGTCCTCACTCATCTTACCAAAACTATCCTTGCCCAGCAAGGTATCGTCTGCAGCAGGTCCGCAGGAGGAGAAGGCAATGAGTGGAGCTTCCTCTACGGAGGGGGAATAAACCTCCTCACATGAGAGGATGCTCTCATCATTGACTTGAGCAAAACGCTCCAAGTCCTCCTAAAGTACCTGTGAAGATTCAACCTGCACAGACTCAGATGAAGGAAGGGGATCAAGAAATAAAGAAGACGAAGAACATAAATAAACATCAATCGGGGGAGTGATCCCGGACTCACTCCCATCAGGTTGGGGAAGTAAAATAATGTTAGCATTGTCATCAATGCTATAAGATTCGGCGGGATCAATGGTGGCCAGGCTTAGGATTTGGACTTCCTCCACCGGTGTTGAGGAAAACTCCTCTTCACCTAGAAGGTTGTCCTCCTCCATAGGAATAGGCACAACACATAGATCGCCAGCCTCATCCTGCGACACATCATCGACAATGTCGTCAGAGACGAATGTAGCATGCACAACAGGGGAAAGAATCGAATCCACTAGAAGTGGTGGATGCGCATGGAGAATAGGCTCAGCAGTGTCGGTGCATAGATCAGCCACACATCTGGTGACTGTGTCAACGCCATACCCTTCAAGATGTGAAGGTGGCAAAGACACAAAACCGGATGTTGAAGGTGTGCCGCCAGAGTTAGGATTCGGGACGATCCGGATATCCGGCTCATCATCCTCATCCAATTGGCGACGAAAAGCAGCACAATCCTTCAGGGCATGATCTGTGCTCCGACAAAACTGGCACTGCCTAGCGGGCTTCTTTGGCACAGCGGGGGCTGGAGCCGAAAAGAAGTATGACGGTAAAGGCTCAGCAGAGTAGCCATAATACTTACGCGCACCATATGGAGTACCAGATGAAGTCGGTGCTCCATATGCTGGGCTATAAGAATTATGCCTACTATTCTCCGTAGGGCATTCATCACTAGAGTGGGAGGTAGCTCCACACCAACGGCAACGGAAATTGAGATGTGCCCACATAGTGCGAAGATAAAATGATTCAAACTAAAAATGCTATTGTGCAAATACTAAACCAAATAGAAATTACTAAAGCAACCTGATATAAAACAAGAAGAAGGAATAAAAAGAACAGAAATAAAATAAAAGATGCAATTTACAAATGGAAGGGCTTTTCTCTCAAATTCTCCCTCTCCAGAAAACTCACACGACTGTGTTCCCCGGCAACGGCGCCAAAAACTTGATGGCGCAAATCTCACACACCGCTATAGGCGGTAGCTCGACTGCGACACGAAATGGCAGTGTACCGATCGTTCAAGTAATATAAAACGAGGAGTAATCCCCGAGTATCGAATCTCTCAAGGAACACAGTAAGGTGGAGTTAACGTTCGAGGTAGGACTTGAGATTGAAGTCCTTAACGTCGGATGGAATGCGGGGGAGTTGGGTTGGCTTTTGGAAAATAAAATAAAAGCTATCAACTACTCCTATGCAATGCCGCTATGCAATGCTTCGCTTGGCGGGATGGAGACTAGGCAGGCCTTGAGAGCGCTGCGTCGCAAGGGCGGATGGACGAGTAGGCAAGCAGAATCGAACAATGCAGGCCTTGAGCGCGCTGCTTCGTTAGGCGTGATGGAATACGGGCCGCGATGCCACGCTTCGGTAGGCGGATGGACGAGAAGGCTAGCGGATGGAATGGTTCGCACCGGCGGAGTCGGAATGGGTTACACGGGCCGCTATGCCACGCTTCGCTAGGCGGATGGAAGAGTAGGCATACAGATGAGGGTCGCAAGCACCTCTTCGACAAGCACGCCACTAGCAATTGCTAGTGCGGCACACGAACGTGACGGCGGGATGGAAATGGACGGCGGCGCACCTCAAGCAACACAAATAAACAAAAGGGTACTTCACATAGACATGAAATAACTTTAAATAGCAAGGTCTATAGTGTTCTTCATCAAAATACAAAAGATCTAACTATTAAAACAATCAATAAGAGGAGAACAAGGCAAGAAATCGACCGAATCCGAAGTCTCGTTGTAGATTCACGGTTGGAATCGCCAGGTTGTCAATCCGCGTCCAAGCTCGGTCCGCAACTACGTCCGGGGTAGAGAGAGCTGTCACGACTCTCCAATGGACCCGTCTTCTTCGTGTCACGATCCGGTAGAGGTTGCAAACTTCCTCTTGCTTGATGGCAATGGCGGCTAGGTCTTCCTTTGGAGCTCTTGGATGAAGGAGGAGGCCGAGAGGAAACTCCGGCTCAAGATTGGCGTGAAGAACAAGCCCGGAGCACCTCCAGATGGTGGGCGGCGGTGGAGGGGCGAAACTGGCGCGGAACGGCAGAGCTGGGCATGAAAACGGCGGTCGATTCGACCTAAATCGCGAGCAGCGTAATTTATAGGCGCTGGAATAAACAGTGCGCACGATCAGTGGCGCACGACCAGTGGTCGTGCACACTAGAATTCGGTGATTGTGCGCTCTGCCTGGACGGAACCTGCAAAGACAGAAATTATGAAATAACATGTTCGCACGACCAGTGGCGCACGACTGGTGGTCGTGCGCACTATCGTAGGTGGTCGTGCGCACTGATTGAAACAGAACTCATGAAATTGATGATAAGTGCGCACGAACAGTGGTGCACGACCGGTGGTCGTGTGCACTATCGTAGATGGTCGTGCGCACTGCACCAAACAGAACTCATGAAAAAAGTATTAAGTGCACACGATCAGTGGCGCACGACCGGTGGTCGTGCGCAATAGAACCGGTGATCGTGCGCAGTGTTCCTGTGCAGAATTGCACCGGAAACACCTGCACGACACCTGTTCCAGCGTACGACACCAGTCTAGCCACTGAAAGTGGGACTTAACATTGCAAGAAAACTAATAACAAAGAGAGATACGAAATAACACCAAAATGGGCCTAGAAGTGCACCTAACATGGACTGATCAATATGAACTATAACAGGGCTAAAGTGCGGTGAAATGACTAAATAAATGGCCCAGATGAGTCCATAAAAGTGTATATGATCAGGACTCATCAATTCCTCTCCGAGGCGGGGGAAAAGTGTGCACCTTTCTTCAAAGTACTGCGGGGAAACAAGAAGTTTGAATGGACCCCGGAGTGCGAGAAGACCTTCCAGGCTCTGAAAGAACAGCTCACCCAAACCCCTCTGCTCTAGGGACCGAGGCCAAGCGAAGACCTATCCCTATACCTAGGGGTAGGATCCGAAGCAGTAAGTTCCGTGCTGATCCGGGAGGAGGGAAAGAAGCAGTTCCCAATCTACTACGTCAGCCAAGTGCTGAAGAAGGCGGAACTCCGATACCCGATCCTAGAAAAGTTAGCCTTCGCATTGGTGGTGTCGGCCCGGAGGCTCCGACCTTACTTTCAAGCCCATTCAATTAAAGTAGTGACGGACCATCCGCTCCGCAAAATCATGGAAGGGGTGGAGCACTCAGGAAGGTTGGCGAAGTGGTCCGTGGAATTAAGCGAATTCAATATCACGTTCGTACCCAGCACATCCATCAGGGCTCAAGCGGTGGCAGACTTCATGGCTGACTACGCGGCCGAAGTGGGGGAGCACGAGCCACCTCCCCCAGAAGCATGGAAGATGTTGGTGGACAGAGCGTCGGGAAAACACTCCTATGGAGGGGGAATAGTCCTGGTGAGTTCTCAGGGGACTCGGATTGAGCAAGCCTTAAACATCCATTTCCCAATCACCAACAACCAGGCTGAGTATGAAGCAGTGATAGCTGGCCTTCGGCTAGCCCGAGAACTGGGTGTGCAGGACGTGGAGGTCTCCACGGACTCCATGGTGGTAGCATGCCAGATCAAAGGAGAGTTTGAAGCAAAGGACCCAACCCTCCTACTATACCTGGAAAAAGTTAAGGGGGTCATCGGGCAGTTCCGCACCTTCTCCATCAAGCACGTGCCGAGGGAAGAGAACACCCAGGCGGACCTCCTAGCCAAGTTCAGTCCCCGAGCGGGGGGGACGACTTCGGAACTCTTCCGCCCCTCCATCGAGGAAGGAGAATTGATGGAAGTGGATCAACAAGCCTCATGGATGGATCCGTTCATCACCTTCCTATCCTCCGGGCAGTTCCCTGGAGAGGATGTGGATAAGAGACGCTTCAGGTATAAGTCCGCCTATTACTCTTTGCATGCAGGGGGGCTATATAGAAAGACTCTCTCGGGACTCCTGGCCCGTTGTGTCTCCGAGGAGGAGGTCCCGAGAGTGCTGGAAGAAATCCACTCCGGGGAGTGCGGCAGTCACTCCGGGAGTCGGACCCTGGAAGGGAGGGTGTTGAGGCAAGGCTACTTCTGGCCCACTCTCAGCAAGGATGCGGCAGAGTTCGCAAGAAAGTGTCAGAAGTGCCAACTCTACGCTCCGCTCCAACGCCTCCCCGCTCAAAGGCTCCGGACCATCACGGCCCCCTGGCCCTTCGCCATATGGGGGTTGGACCTGGTCGGCCCCTTTCCCCAAGCCAGCGGCCAGAGGAAGTTCCTGCTGGTCATGATCGACTACTTCTCCAAGTGGGTAGAGGTGAAAGCACTTGCTAAGGTAACCTCTCAGGTTGTAAGGAATTTTGTGTGCGGAGAAATAATTTGCAGGCATGGACTCCCTCTAGCTATAGTGACGGATAATGGGCCGCAGTTTGCGATTGAAGAGTTTGTCGGCTTTTGCACTCAGCTCGGCATCGACCTCAGGTTCGCTTCGGTCCACCACCCGAGGAGCAATGGGCAAGTGGAGGCGGCGAACAAGATAATCGTCAACCTGCTAAAAAAGAAAGTGGAAAACCTACGAGGAAGTTGGGTGGAACAACTACCCTCCTTCCTCTGGGCCATGCGGACTACTCCGAATACCGCCACCGGGGAGACTCCATTCAAGCTCTCTCACGGGTCCGAGGCCGTTCTCCCCATAGAGTTTGAGGTGAAGACCACCCGGGTGATCGTCGCGAGCGAGGGGGATGAAGAGTGGCTGGAAGGTAACAATGCAGAGCAGAGGCTGTCCTTGGACTTGGTGGAAGAACTCCGAGACTTGGCTACCATCAGACAGGAAGAGGTCAAACGGCGGATGGCTCGATATTTTGACAAACACTCCGGATCAAGCACTTACAGAAAGGGGACCTAGTCCTGAAGAAGGTCGATGCGGCTGGCAGAGGGGCCGCGGTGGGTAAGCTTAACCCAAACTGGGAGGGCCCATATATCGTAAGCGAGGTGCTCAAGACGGGGGGTATCATCTCCAGGATGTGGAAGGGGTACCTCTCGACCGAGCTCGGAGTGGGGATGATTTGAAACGATTCTACCCTTGAAAGCTTTATTATGTTGTTTAATCAATGTCTTACTTTCATTAGTTATGCTTTTAACTGCTGCTGTGCCGAGGTGACAAGTATTGGTGCTGGAATGCCCCAGATCGATTCCGCTCCCGGGCTCACACTAGACGGGGGGTTCAGGTTGATCTCTGGAGAGGCTGGCAAGGTGACAAGTATTGGTGCTGGAATGCCCCAGATCGATTCCGCTCCCGGGCTCACACTAGACGGGGGGTTCAGGTTGATCTCTGGAGAGGCTGGCAAGGTGACAAGTATTGGTGCTGGAATGCCCCAGATCGATTCCGCTCCCGGGCTCACACTAGACGGGGGGTTCAGGTTGATCTCTGGAGAGGCTGGCAAGGTGACAAGAATTGGTGCTGGAATGCCCCAGATCGATTCCGCTCCCAGGCTCTCACTAGACGGGGGGTTCAGGTTGATCTCTGGAGAGGCTGGCAAAGTGACAAGTATTGGTGCTGGAATGCCCCAGATCGATTCCGCTCCCGGGCTCACACTAGACGGGGGGTTCAGGTTGATCTCTGGAGAGGCTGGCAATGTGACAAGTATTGGTGCTGGAATGCCCCAGATCGATTCTGCTCCCGGGCTCACACTAGACGGGGGGTTCAGGTTGATCTCTGGAGAGGCTGGCAAGGTGACAAGTATTGGTGCTGGAATGCCCCAGATCGATTCCGCTCCCGGGCTCACACTAGACGGGGGGTTCAGGTTGATCTCTGGAGAGGCTGGCAAGGTGATAAGTATTGGTGCTGGAATGCCCCAGATCGATTCCGCTCCCGGGCTCTCACTAGACGGGGGGTTTAGGTTGATCTCTGGAGAGGCTGGCAAAGTGACAAGTATTGGTGCTGGAATGCCCCAGATCGATTCCGCTCCCGGGCTCTCACTAGACGGGGGGTTCAGGTTGATCTCTGGAGAGGCTGGAAAGGTGACAAGTATTGGTGCTGGAATGCCCCAGATCGATTCCGCTCCCGGGCTCACACTAGACGGGGGGTTCAGGTTGATCTCTGGAGAGGCTGGCAAGGTGACAAGTATTGGTGCTGGAATGCCCCAGATCGATTCCGCTCCCGGGCTCTCACTAGACGGGGGGTTCAGGTTGATCTCTGGAGAGGCTGGCAAGGTGACAAGTATTGGTGCTGGAATGCCTCAGATCGATTTCACTCCCGGGCTCTCACTAGACGGGTGGTTCAGGACGGTCTCTGGAGAAAATGGTAGGATGACAAGTCTTATGCTGGCAAACTCCTTCTCGCTCGTCGGGCCTGCTCGCTCGGCTAAGAGAGGTCGCGTGCGACACTACGCAAGTGGCGAGGATCGATCTCATACGGCAGAAAGGTTGCCTGCACTGGGTAAGAGGCGAGCTCTCGCCAAGAGGAAAAATACCCTACGAAACCTGAAGAAAATACGCGTAGCTAAAGGCGTAACAAGCCTAAGGTAAACGGAGAGAGACCCGAGCAGCCGAAGCGTCCTGCGCGCACCTATCCAATAACGTGCGGCGCGAGAATGACCTCCGCAAAAGCGAATCACGAGATGAGCAAGGGCGAGACGATCGACAAGTGAAAATAACAAAACGAGAAAAGGAGAGCGTAGTGAACAAAACAAAATCTGCATTCTATATTTCATAATTCAGTTGCAATCTTTGGCGATCTCGCTGATCAAAAATTATAACACAAGTTACAACACAAAAGGGGGAAGGGAGGCGAGCTTCAGGAGATCCTTCTTCGTCATCACTATCCTTCACTGGTGGGAGAGGGAGGAAGAGCTCTGGAACAATGTCTTCCAGAGTCATGTCAGCCGCATTATCCGCCAAAAGGCCGATCGCCTTCGCCACCAAGAAAATGTAGCGAGCCGACTCTATCGATCCCACACGAATTTCTTCGTCTCGCGCTCGCCGGTCTTCTTTTAAACGGCGAGGCGAAGGGGGAACCACGGCGCGAGGGAGGTCGCTATTTAGGGCCTTCAGCCTGGCCACCTCGCTCTCCAAGTCCTTGATGCGAGCGTTGGCCCTCCTGGCGACCTCGACATCCTGCGAGCAAGTCAGGTTAGAGAGATGAAGGGGTTGGGGGAAAAGAGGAAGTTGGAAGTCTAGATGACTCACCACCCTTGCCTCCGCGGCGAGCAGCTTCTCTTTCAGCTGCGTGCTCTCGGCGAGAACTCCCTGGTAGGCCCTCGTGAGCTCCACATTCTGAAGCTCCAGCTGTAAGCAATGCCTCCCCATCATATGGGCGAGCTCGGCAGAACGCAGCTGGGACCTCGCGCTCTCATAAGCAAGGGTCCTCGCGGTCTCATCCTTGTAAGACCCTGCATCTTCGCGACCATAAAGCGCGAACGAAAAGTCGAAAGCGTGACCACTGACGGTCTCCTTCTCCACCCAGGAGGGGAGGATAGAAGAGATGTCCACCCTGTTTGTCTCTGGCTTCCAGGTGACAAGGGGCTTGCCAGTCTCGTCCCGACGCCTCTGACCGAGCCCGAAGTTATAATGGTTCACCGGGATGGGGAGGACCGAGGCCCTGACCGCCTCCTGGCTAGGATCTTCGTCCTCGCCCGCCGAAAGGCCGGTAAGGTCAAACTCATCGAAGGCAGCCTCGCGAGGTTCCTTGCCTTTTGACGAAGCGAGCGAGGCCGCGCTTTTCTTTTTTTTGGCGGAGACTTCGGAACGGCACCATGACTGCCGGAAGCTCCCGATCTCTTGCGGGAGGAAGGCTCGGCCGGGGTGACGTCTCCTTGGCAGGCTTCCGCCCCCATGGTAGCGAGAGCCGTTGTGGCATCGGTCTTCCGATTGCTCGCGTAAGGGGGATGGAGGGGAAGATCTCGCTCGCCTAAAAAACAAAAAAGTCATATAGATAAGTATGATAGGCTTGCAAATTGAGACAAATATGTTAGGCAGAGATCTTTACCTTCTCCGGCGAGGACCGGAAGCAGCGAATCTAGGTTGCGGTGGAGGTAGATGACTTCAAAGTTCTTCTTACAGAAGAACTGATGGAGGAGGGCGTCATGGCCGCCGAGGGCGGTGGGCCGGTAGGTGGTCTCGCTATGTTGGATCGGCGAGAGGGGAATGTTGCCGAAGTTCCCCTTGACGACGACAAACTTTTGGGCCCAGAAGTGGGTCTTGTTGACGGTCTCAACCACTTTCGGGCCAGTGCCCACGAAATAGGCTGTCCCGTCTTTGTAGGCGCGGAAGGAGAACAGCTTCCGGAAGGCAGGGAGGCTGAACTCGATTTGCTCCTCGGGAAGGTAGCAGGCGAAGGCGGTGACCACCGCCATGGCATTGGGTGTGAGCTGGCCGGGAACCACGCCATAATGCTTGAGCACCTAACAGGCAGAGAAAACGGGATTAAACTGCGTGGCGAGCGAGACTCGAGTGGCAAATTAAATAGGAAGTAAGCGAGAACGATTGTTACCTGGCGAACTTCTGGCCACAAGGGAAGGTGCAAACCAACCGCGAAGTGGGCGATGGGGATGGCCAATTCGTCGACCAACGGGTCGTCGATCACGTCATCCTCGCTAGGGCGGCGTGCCTCGAATGGGGGGGGGGGGGGTGACGTAATCAGCGACCGCGCTGAAGTACTCCTCATCGGTCAAGTTGCAATTAAAAAAACCATGCTCGGCGAAGGCCTTCGCAACCCTTCGCCGGCCCTCTGACTCCGCGTCGCCGCCCATCTGGAAGATCTGCGAGAAGGGGAAGAATGCGAGAACGAGAAAGAGCGAGAGCTCTGCAGCAGCAGAAGAAGAAGATCGAGAATAAATGCGGTGGTTGGCTCAGTAAAGACCGCCTACTTATAGCCAAAACAAAAAGGCGGGAAGAAGTCCAAGCGTCAGCGAGCACGAGTATCAACAAAAACATCACATCATGTCCGCGGGCGAGAAAAACCTGCGGGGTTAGTACAAACGACACTTTCGAGAGATATATTTGGCGAGAGCAGAGGGTCCGCGCGAGCACAATATAATATGAAAATGAAGTAGACTTGCTAGCACCGAGCGAGAAATAATAAAAAGCTAGTAATACTTATTGTCAGAAGAAATAAAGCCAACATATAAGTGGCAAATATGCGAGTTGCGAGCCATGGCGAGATTGTCTAAAACAGCGACACCCATTAATAATAATAAGAGTTCACAATAAAGCAGTTAGCGAGAATCATGGGGTAGCCATTTCCACCGGCCGCCACCCCGCGACCCGGACCTCGGCGGTACCCTAGAATTATAGTACTCTTTCGCCAAACGACCCTCCCGGTCCGTGAGGTAGGCGTAGTCTCTCATCCTCGCTATGTACACCTCCGGCGTCGTGGCATTCTCATCTTGATCGCGATGTCTCGCTTGCCGGAGCCGTGCACATTCTTCCATCAGGACCGCGTGTCTATCCTCGGCAGCTTCCCTGTCCCGTCTCGCCTGCATGTTGAGGTCCATCAGCATTCGCCCATGCTTTCGCAAGAGCTCCGTGGCCCGCTGTTTCATCATCTAGGGATCTCGCGGATCCCCTAAGAATTCCTCCACCTGATCAGGAAGGGGGGACATTTCATCGTCGCCCAGTTCAGAATCGGTATGCGGATTCTCGACAGTATCTGCAAGATCTCACAAGGTCAGATAATGAGCGTGAGGTCACGCAGGGTTTCGGCGAGGCCATAACGCTTACCGAGAGGGGGGCGAGAACCCGAAGGACGGCCCTGAAACACGTTTCCATAATGGGGGTAAAGAGATTTGCCCAGGACAGCGGGATAAACCGTGCTATTGGTCGGGGGAATCTTCGGCGGGGCGGAGCCACCGGTCTCCTCGCTCGTCAGGAGCTGGAACCCGGGCTTATCAACGATTCTACCTGGAGGGGGCGGAGATGGAGGCCGCGACGACGGGCGGATCGGGGACTTCAGGGGCGAGACTGTAAGAAAAGAGTAACGGAGATCATATATGGTTGACATAAATATTACGGTATGCGAGATCCAGATCGTACCGATGGTGTCTTTCCCAGCGAGGTTCGTGTCCACCTGCTGGCTTTTCCGAGACCCCTCAGCACGTTCCTCAATGATCTCGCTCGGCAAAGTATCCTGCGAGTGGAAATGAATGAAGAGCAATTTATTGACGTGAATTCGAATAACTCATACCTTCTCGGGGCGGCGATCGTCCGGGGAGGAGTCCAGCGTCACGGAGTCGTCTCCAGAGAGGCGAACTGCCTTCGCCTTCTTGACTTTTGGCGACTGGGCGGGAGGCGGCCGGCTCATCCAGGCGGGTACCTTGGTCGTGGAAGGTAGCCCGCCGGCTCTCATCGCCCTCAGGCGAGCCTCTGCTTCTTCGGAAATCGGCATCTCCCGGCAGCTAGAACAAGAAAGGAAGGAAAAGAAGCGACGCACACCAATGGAAGTTCGGGACGATATTTATAACCTGCATGGTGGGTCCCACCAAAGATTCCTGACAGGTCATCTGGGGGCGGTCGAATATCAGGGGTTGGACGATTCTTCACGAGGACATTAGTCTTCGCGAAGAGCGGGGATTGTGTACAACCCCGATATTCGCCAGGCAGGGAAATCGAGCGAGACGGGAGTGACGAGATCTGGGCATCGCCGAGATCGACTCCCAGCCAATGAGACCTCGGCAGACCACCAAAATGGGCCAATGCGGTCCTCGCGAGAACCTCGTCAGCAGACCCTCGTCCTCGCGAGAGCTCCTTCAGCAGGGTTCTCGCAAAACGACCCTCCGAAGGAGATGCCGCGGGCAGTATTCGCGAGAGCTCCTTCCGCGGGCAGGATCTGCGAGAAGGCCGGCGAGAACTCCAACAGTAGGGCTCTCGCAACCCCTTACCCATATATCATTAGGATCAACTTACCATTTTACCCTCGGTGGTCTGCTCTTAGCCTCTCCAAACAGCGGAACTTGGCTGTTAGCAGACCCACCTGGGGTGCAGATAGTCAAATCTGAAGGCGGAATCCTGATATCTGCAGACCGCAAAACCAAAATCTATAAATAGACCTTAATGGGCACCTTGGAGGGGAACCGGTTCAGGATTTTTGAGCCTCCTTCTCTCCATAGGTCGCTTTGGTTTGAGCTCTCTAGCTCTCCAAGGTGCCCGAGTCTTAGCTTTGGCTTGGGAGGGGAAGCGCTCAACGATCTTCCGGGTTAGTGGAGGGACCTCCTCGCTAAGACTAGGGTCTCCTTTCTTTGTCCGAGTCATCTGCCTATCTCTTCCGAGGGACCGGTAAGGGCTAGCTGCCCCTCAATTCATTGAGGGCCCCGAGCTTCACAAGAGACCGAGAAATCGGTTTCAACACTAAGCATGTTCACACTTTTAGTGATATGATTCTTTATTTCTAGGAGGTGTTCATCCAATAATTGTCTACAAAAGTCAACTCTTCCACGGATTTTCATGCTCTGTCATGTTGTTAGCAGTAGACTGGATAGCATTTTGAAGATTTTCTGAGGTAGCACACTGATTTTCTATTATATCTTTTAGCCCTTTATGAGTTATTTCCAGTCGATGGGCTGTATGGTCCACTGCATGAGCAGCCCTTATGAAAAAGTTTAGTGTTTGGGCATTCAGTTGATGCATCTCAGCTCTGACATCTGCTATTTCTTCAGATGAATTCTTTCTCAAACTTTGGACAACCTTGTCCACATAGCATTCAAATTTCTTTGATTGACCATCCAACAAATCTATCATCTGAGCCATAAAGGAACCATGAAGTGCTTCACTGATTGTAGGAATGGGATTGCTAGGCTCTCCAATATTTGTTGGAATGGTTGGATCTGTTGCATATTCATAATCCTCAAACATGCAGTCAGGAGTGTCAGCCATATCAGATTTCTTCTCAGCTTCTGGCTCTATCACAATTGAATTTCCATTGAACAATATAATCTCTAGGCCAGTGTAAACTATTTCTTCTGGATCAATTATTTGTTCAGCCACTTTACCAACAATTCTAGGAATGCTTTCAGCAATTCTCTACAAGTTAGTCTACAACTTCTATATCATCTATATTCTGGGCAGAGCTCTCATGTTGGTACTCCCCCTCAATCACTTCAGTTGCTTCATCATCAAGTACTTCAGTTACTTCATCAGCAAGTACTGCAGTATATTTTGCTGAGTTTTCAAAGAAAGACTCCCCATAACTATCTCAGTATCTTGGGTTGAGCTCTCCAAGGGAGACTCCCCCTCAACTTCAGCTACCTTCTCTATTGCAGTACTTTTCTCAACTACAACTTCTTTCTCTACTTCATCTTCTTTCTCTACTTCATCTTCTTTCTCTACTTCATTAGAATCCTCTACTTCATCAGCTTTCTCAATCTCATCAGCCACCATGGGCATCTCCATGGGGGACATTTCTTCCACATCTATTAGAGAAACATGATGCACAGATTGCTCCCCCTCAATATGACTATGAGAGCTATTAGAGTTTGTTACCAATTTCTTTCCTTCTTCTTAGAGCTTTCTCCTTGGCTCTTTCTAGACTTAGAGAAAGGATTTTCCTACTTCTCTACTGATTTAAAGCCAATCTTCTTCAGATAATGCAGAGGGTTGTCTTGTGACTCATCATGCTTATCACCTAAGGTCTTCAGCAGATATAGAGAGATAATCCTCCCAAAATTAGGGGCACTCAAACATGTCTTGAACTTCTCAAACATGAACGGACTCCAGTTAGTTTACTTGGTTAGTATAATGGTAGTCATGACCTTGAATATCTCTTTGGAAATTCTATCATTTGAACTAGACTTACATAACATTACCTTGCTCACTATATCAGATAAAAATTTTCCTGGTGAATTCATCTTTATCCTGTATAATTATTCTCATTCCTCATTTGAGTAGCCACACCATTTTAGGGCTAACTGATGATCTGCTTGACTGATTTCATCTTCTTCTTCATCCACTTAAAGTGCAAGTAGTTGAAGAATTCTAAGAATACTTCTAGCAGTAATTTTCAGATCATTTCCTCCTACAGAAGTCTTGATATATCTTCCTTTTGAACTTATCTTTCCATTTTGGAGAATTTCCTGAACTTCTTTTAACCAGACAGATGTAGGTTCTGATAGAACATAGTCCAAACCTGATGCACTGAGGAGAAAGATGACATTCTTGATTTCGTCTGACACATTCTTGAATGTGTCTAGCATGAGTTCATTGCCGATGTTCATCCTGATAGGATATGATCTTGGGAGCCATTTACAATAAAGTTGCAGAGAGCAGAAGAATTCTTCAGCGGTGGAATGAAGGAAGCTCAGGGGTCGCGTAGATGACTCTAGGGTTTATGATGTATTTAAACTTTAATGTTTACAATGATTCTAATTATAGTATATAAACAGAAGGTTTTTGCAATAATTTTGAGAAGATATTATTAATAAAGATCTAATTTTGGTGTGCCAATAGCCAGAAATTGCATCAAGATGATATTTTTCTGTGTCATCTGGACCTTCTCAACGATATTTTCTTTGTCATCTAGACCTTCTCGACGACATTTTTCTACACTTAGCAGAAATTATGCACACTTCCAAAAAAGGGTTAGACAATGTTTGTGTTGATAAGATCTCTGGTCTTTACACCAATAAATCTTTTAATTGAGAAAATACAATTAATACAATTCTATGAGAAATATATCAATTCATATTAAGCATACCAAGCTCAATTTTGAATTGATTGAATTTTGCTTCATCAAGGGGCTTAGTTAAGATGTCAACCACTTGCTTGTATGTTGGTACATATTCCAAGCAAATGTCTTCTTTCTCCACATGCTCCCTAATGAATTGATACCTGCTCCCTAATGAAGTGATACATGATTCTTTATATGCTTGGTTCTGCTGTGTGCCACATGATTCTTTATATGCTTGGTTCTGCTATTGAATCTAAAGTAATCGAGCATAACAACTCCCAGCAGAGATGTACTCTTACTATACAGTTGAGATTGTAACACATGTCTGCTTTTTATTACTCCATGAGATTATTCTTCTTTCAAGGAATTGACATGTTCGTGAAGTGCTTTTACTATCTTCCTTGAATCCTGCAATGTATGCATGTAAAAAGCTTATTAGTTCAAAATCATTACTCCTAGAGTACCATAAGACAAGATTAGGTGTACCCTTGATGTATCTCAAAATCCTCTAAGCAGAGGTGTATTGAGAGTCCTTGGGGTTCACTTGATATCTTGCATAAACACATGTAGCAAACATATTGTATGGTCTACTAGCAGTTAGGTAGAGTAGAGATACAATGATGCATCTTTACATGGTCTCATCAAAAGGTTTCTCTATCTCATCCTTGTCTAGACAAATTGTGGAGCTCATTGGAGTCCTCATTAAGGTTGCACTCTCCATTCCAAACTTCTTAATGAGCTCTTTTGTGAACTTGGTCTGATAGATGAATATCCCATCCTCAGATTGCTTCACTTGGAGACCTAAGAAGTATTTCAGCTCTCCCATGCTGCTCATTTCAAACTTCTACTGCATAAGGTTGGCAAACCTTTCATAAAAGTTATCATCTGTAGATCTAAAGATTATGTCATCAACATATATATGGACCAACAAGGTCTAGCATTTAATTTCCCTTAGCAATAATGTATTATCTATCTTTCCCCTTGAAAACTTGTTTTCATTTAGAAAGGTAGATTGAGTCTCATACCAAGCTCTAGGTGCTTGCTTAAGACCATATAAAGCTTTGTTATGATAGTAAACATGATTGGGATAAGTTGAATTTACAAAACCTGGGCGTTGTTCTACATATACTTCCTCTTTCAAGTCTCCATTGAGGAAGGCAGACATCACATCCATTTGATATACCTTGAAACTTTTGTGAAATGCATATGCTAGAAACAACCTGATGGCCACCAATCTTGCTACTTGTCCAAAAGTTTGGTAAAAGTCTATACATTCTTCCTGTTTATAGTCTTTTACAACCAACCTTGCTTTATTCTTGATAATCACTCCTTGTTCATCCATCTTGTTTCTGAACACCCACTTAGTTCCAATAATGTTGTGGTCATAGGGTCTGGGAACCAAATTCCAGACTTTGCATCTTTGGAATTGTTCAATTCCTCTTACAAAGCCATGATCCAGAATGGATCTGAGATGGCTTCTTCAAAATTCTTTGGCCCCACTTATGAAAGGAAGCTCAAATAGAGAGTCTCATTCATGGTGCTACTTCTTATTTGAATTCCTTGATTGATGTCCGCAATGATTTGATCTTGTGGATGGTCCTTATGGAACTTGGTGTCAATAGCCAATTGATGAGTCCTGATCATATACACTTTTATGGACTCATCTGGGCCAGTTATTCAGTCATTTCACCGCACTTTAGCCGTGTTATAGCTTATATTTGATATTCCATGCTAGGTGCACTTCTGGGCCCATTTTCGTGTGATTTCATGTTTATTGTCCTTAGTAGTTTCCATGCACTGTTAGGTGCCACTTTCAGTGGCTAGATTAGTGGTATATGCTGGAATAGGAGTCGTGCAGGTGTTCCCGGTGCAATTCTGCACAGGAACACTGCGCACGATCACCAGTTCTATTGCGCACGACCACTGGTCATGCGCCACTGATCATGTGCACTTAACCCTTTTTCATGAGTTCTGTTTGGTGCAGTGCGCACGACCATCTACGATAGTGCGCACGACCACCGGTCGTGCGCCACTGTTCGTGCGCACTTATCATCAATTTTATGAGTTCTGTTTCGGATAGTGCGCACGACCACCTACGATAGTGCGCACGTCCACCGGTCGTGCGCCACTGGTCGTGCGAACATGTTATTTCACAATTTCTGTCTTTGCAGGTTCCGTCCAGGCAGAGCGCACGATCACAGGATTCTAGTGCGCACGACCACTGGTCGTGCGCCACTGACCGTGCGCACTGTTTATTCCAGCGCCTATAAATTCCGCTGCTCGCGAATTAGGTCGGGACATCCGCCGTTTTCTCGCCCAGCTCCGCCGTTTCGCCCCCTTTCGCTGGTTCTTCGCCCCCTAGGCCTCCTCCATCATCCAAGAGCTTCAAGGAGGAGATTCCACTCATCTTCATCGCCAAGCAAGGAGTTCCTCGCATCAGACGTGGCCGGATTGTAAATCGCTAGAGAAGACGGGTCCATTGGGAGGTGTGACAGCCCTCCTCTACCCCGGACGCAGTTGGGACCGAGTTAGGACGCGGATTGACAACCCGGTGCTTCCTACCGTGAATCTACAACGAGACTCCGGATTGGGTCGTATCTCTTGCCTCTTTCTTCTACTTGTGTGGTTGTAGTTGTTTGTAATCTCTATATTTAGATGATGAATGCTATGAACTATGTGTATTATTGTTCATTTCATGTTTATGGAATTATTTAGTTCATATGTGTTAATGAGGAGCGCCGCTATCCATTTTCCACTCCACCACCGTGTCCGGTGCCGCACTAGCAATTGCTAGTGGCGTGCTTGCGACCCTCACTCCGTTAGCCTACTCGTCCATCCGCCTACCGAAGCGTGGCATCGCGGCCCGTATTCCATCCCGCCTAACGAAGCAGCGCGCTAAAGGCCTGCATAGTTCGATCCGTTTGCCTACTCGTCCATCCGCCCTTGCGACGCAGCGCGCTCAAGGCCTGCCTAGTCTCCATCCCGCCAAGCGAAGCATTGCATAGCGGCATTGCATAGGAGTAGTCGTAGTATTTTCTCTTTATTTTTCACAAACCAAATCCCTTTCGTCCGCACCCCACCTATCGCTGGACTTCGATCTCAAGTCCTTCCTCGAAACCTAACTCCACCTTACTGTGTTCCTCAAGAGACCGACACTCGGGGATTTTCCCCATTATTATTACTTGCGCGACCGGTGCACTTGCCGAATCATCGCATCAAGTTTTTGGCGCCGTTGCCGGGGAACACAGTCGTGTGAGTTTTCTTGAGAGGGAGAGCTGAGAGAGAGAAGTTTCTTCCAGTGTTTATAGCCGCCTTTTTATTTTTGTTTGCTTTTTAAATTTATATTGTTTATTATTATTTCTTCTCTCCTATTTTAAATTTTTAAGCAAGTTTAATCCAAGGAGTTTTATTAGTTTGTGTAGATTTCCTTGCAAAGAATTTCAGCCTCTTTATATCTGCTTTAATTATTGAAAATGTCGTCATGGGATATTTCACCTAGCTTTAATGATAAGATGGTTTATTATATAGACCAAATGAATGAGTTGAATGCTAGGCAGTGTAGGAACATTGTTTGCTTGTTGTGTCGAGGAGAGGGTCATGAATTGAAGGACTGTCCTAGTCTTTTCAAGCCTGACCGCCACCCCTCCACTCGGGACAACATTGCCCCTATCGCTCATTCTTTACCCATGGAGGCAATTGTGCCCTCTACCCCTGAGCTTGTCTTGTGCACGGACTCCTCACTCCCTGTTTATGGCTTCACTCCCAGTGATGATGATCACTCATCTGTTAGCCAACAAGGAGAGGAATGGGAGCTCTTAGATGCACCTGAGTATGATGAGGAAAGTATTCTTTCCATCGGGGAGGCTTTAGCAGATCTTTTTGCGGAGGAACCGAATATTTTTGTCCCTCCAGTTTCTTTGCAAGATTTTTCTACACATATTCTTTATGATCCTATCGAAGTAAAGGAGCTGGGTGATGCTTCTGACTCGGAGGGTGCTCCAAAGTGGGATGAGGATGTCATTTTCCCTGAGGGGGAGAATGAATACTTTGAACACGATGATGCACCTCGGTGGGATGAGGAGGATACTCTCTCTGATGAGGAGGTTTGCACTTCTTCATGGGACGAGGAGGTCCAAATCACCACTGAGGCTCCTGAGTTCTCAAGTCCCCCTTGCTATGATATTTACGATGATGATAGTGATCTACCCTTGTATCTTGCTGGGAGCAAGACCGGGACCACTCCCCCAATTTTTGATTATTTAAGTCATTCTTCTTCTTTATTTCTTGATCCCCTTTCTTCATCCGAGCCTGTGCAGGTTGAGTCTTCACAGGTATCCCAGGAGGACTTGGAGCTCTTTGCTCAAGTCAATGATGAGAGTATCCTCTCATGTGAGGAGGTTTATTCCCCCTCCGTTGAGGAAGCTCCACTCATTGCCTTTTCCTCCTGCTGCCTCCCTGTTGACGATACCTTGCTAGGCAAGGATGTATTTTGTGAGATGAGTGAGGACCAGGCCTCCTCCTTTTCTTACATTCTCTACCCTCTACCTGTGAGGAGCAGGTATCTATATTTAGGTAGAGGGGTGACTGCTCTGTCTCCGTATCGGTACCCGCTACCGATGCGCATATTAGAACAGTTACCTGTGCACTTTTCTTTTCATAGGCCTATAAGCTAGAACTGTACAAAATCTGAATAAGTCGTGCTGGGATGACAATAACCCCAGTAGTTATCTTACTTTTCATGCATTTTATTTTATTCAATCCTGTTTAGTTAGCTGTAGTATTGTAGTTTATCTTTTTCTGTTTCTTTTGTTTTGCGGAGCTGACCCCTGCAGGTACTTCTTCTGGATGGCGGATGCTGCAGCTTAGTCGTGGTTTAAACGCCAATCTTCTGGTGTGCTCATTTCTGAGCACTGGGTACTCTCTTTCCCTAGCTTTTTCTGATTTTCATGTCATATATTCTGTGGATTGTTTAGTTTAAGTCTAGGGGAGAGTAGTTTTGTTTACCCGCTCACGTGCACTATTGCACTGCATACTAGAAGATTTCATTTAAAATGTTTTGTTTATTTTCATTGCACACCACAGCACCCACTTGAGCGCGTACTCGTCTGTATGCGTGCTCTGTAGCGAATTTAATTCTTCTGCTTATTTGGGAAAGTCTAGGTGATGGCTTAGGACTATGCAGCAGAGTAAAATGTTGACTCTAATAGTGCTCCTAGTCGAGTGCTCGGTTGCATAGAAATTCGTGTAGATTAGACTTCTCTTTATACTTATGGTTTTATATTTTTTCTATTAGTGTAAATGTTGTTTACTCTACTCAAATGGTGAATTCGGTGGAATCAAACGGTAGCATAGGGATGTGTGTAAACGATCGTTAGATTCGTATTGCTTGAGTCGGGAGAAAGGAGAATCTTTCTCAGTGGCTAGAACTTGCCCCAAGCGATTCTTGAAGCATTGGCATAGGATAGTTCCAGTGCGTGAGAATGACGTAGGCCATTATTTTGGCCCGGTTGAGCTTTTTATTTCATGCCTATCATCTACCCTTGCTAGCCCCTTTGTGCCTACCCTTTTCTTGATTCAGCTCCACATATATCTCACCAAAGCCTAAAAGCCTAACCTAGTCGCACACCCAAATCTGAGCTTTAGTTGCAGTTTTATTTACATTTTGGGGGATGTTGACTGTGGTGTTTATTATGTGAATCTGTGGATATGCTCATTAGAAAATTCTGCTGAAAGAAAAAAAAAAAGGATAGAAAGAAAAATGAAAAGGAAAAGAGAAAAAAAAAAGAAAAAGAAGATTGAGTTTTCTTGAAAAA
Source organism: Dactylorhiza incarnata (assembly GCA_033032865.1). Taxonomy (NCBI): domain Eukaryota; kingdom Viridiplantae; phylum Streptophyta; class Magnoliopsida; order Asparagales; family Orchidaceae; genus Dactylorhiza; species Dactylorhiza incarnata. The sequence continues at coordinate 15,723,912 of JAWHQI010000015.1, forward strand.
TCATGTAGAAAATTATGTATAGGGAGTAGGCGGTGCACACACCTATGTTGCAAAAGTCCAAGTCTGGGGGTGTGATGCATTTGTTTATTATCGTCGTGCGGGTAGCTCTCTTTTATGCTCATGTTGGGTTAGGTGTGCTTAGCCATTTGGTTTATCTTTGTTTACCTCACCGTAACCTAAGCCCCATCTCTAGCCTAAAGTCCTACCGACTCACGCTATGAACCAAACCAGTGCCGTGGAGAGAATGTGACCGGGCAAGCCTATGGTCACCGACACTGATGGATTTCAGTGGAGTTTTTCCCGCATCCCGATCTTGGGCAATGCTCGTCTCAGCGTTTAGCTTACTTTCTCCGTATGCATGACCGAACGATTCACCGCTGTTCACCATTTTGAGTAGTTGTAATATGCTTTTACTCTTTTAGAAATATATAAACTGTTTTTATAATCAGAAATCTTTTCTACTATTTTTCTTATGCACGTGAGCATGCGACTTCGCATGGTACTCTGTAGTGTAATCATTAAGCCATCTACTGTTCTTTCCTAGTTCGCTTAGAATTTGTTTGCTCGGGATGCGCAAACAGTTAAGTCTGGGGGTGTGATGAGTCCTCATCATATACACATATTTGGACTCATCCGGGCCATTTTTCCTATCATTCCACTGCACTTTAGCCCCATTTTAGCTCATAATTATCACTCTCTGCTAGGTGCGCGTCTTGGCCCGTTTTGGTGTAATTTCGTATCTTTCTTTGTTATTAGTTTTCTTGCGCTGTTAAGTCTCACTTTCAGTGGCTAGGTTAGTGGTATACGCTGGAACAGGTGTCGTGCAGGTGCTTCCGGTGCAATTCTGCACAGGAACACTGCGCACGATCACCGGTTCTATTGCACACGACCACTGGTCGTGCGCCACTGATCGTGTGCACTTAACCATTTTTTCTGAGTTCAATTTGGTGCAGTGCGCACGACCATCTACGATAGTGCGCATGACCACCGGTCGTGCGCCACTGTTCGTGCGCACTTATCATCAATTTCATGAGTTCTGTTTCAATCAGTGCGCACGACCACCTACGATAGTGCGCACGACCACCGGTCGTGCGCCACTGGTCGTGCGAACATGTTATTTTATAATTTCTGTCTTTGCAGGTTCCGTCCAGGCAGAGCGCACGATCACAGGATTCTAGTGCGCACGACCACTGGTCGTGCGCCAATGACCGTGCGCACTGTTTATTCCAGCGCCTATAAATTGACCTGCTCGCGATTTTAGGTCAGATCCCCGATTCTTCCGCCGTTTCCTGCTCCGTTCCGCCCGATTTCGCCCCTCCATCGCCGCCCACCATCGGGGGATGCTCCGGGCTTGTTCTTCACGCCGATCTTGAGCCGGAGTTTCCTCTCGGCCTCCTCCTTCATCCAAGAGCTTCAAAGGAAGACCTAGCCGCCATTACCATCAAGCAAGAGGAAGTTTGCAACCTCTACCGGATCGTGACACGAAGAAGACGGGTCCATTGGAGAGTAGTGACAGCTCTCTCTACCCCGGACGTAGTTGCGGACCGAGCTTGGACGCGGATTGACAACCCGGCGATTCCAACCGTGAATCTACAACGAGCCTTCGGATTCGGTTGATTTCTTGCTCTATTCTTCTCTTATTGATGTTTATGTAGTTAGATCTAACATTATGATGAAGCGTGCTTGATTATTAGCATTTATACTTGATTATGTCTATGTGATTTGAGTATTCTTGCTTATTATTTTGAGGTGTGCCTTGTGGTGTGGATTGTTGGTTGTCCGGTGCCGCACTAGCAATTGCTAGTGGCGTGCTTGTCGACGAGGTGCTTGCGACCCTCATTCTGTTAGCCTACTCGTCCACCCGCCTACCGAAGCGTGGCATAGCGGCCCGTGTATTCCATCCCGCCTAACGAAGCAGCGCGCTCAAGGCCTGCATAGTTCGATCCGCTAGCCTTCTCGTCCATCCGCCTACCGAAGCGTGGCATCGCGGCCCGCATTCCATCCCGCCTAACGAAGCAGCGCGCTCAAGGCCTGCATTGTTCGATTCCGCTAGCCTACTCATCCATCCGCCCTTTCGACGCAGTGCGCTCAAGGCCTGCCTAGTATCCATCCCGCCAAGCGAAGCATTGCATAGCGGCATTGCATAGGAGTAGTTGATAGCTTTTATTTTATTTTCCAAAAGCCAACCCAACTCCCCCGCATTCCATCCGATTTAAGGACTTCAATCTCAAGTCCTTCCTCGAAACCTAAGTCCACCTTACTGTGTTCCTTGAGAGATTCGATACTCGGGGATTACTCCTCGTTTTATATTACTTGAATGATCGGTACACTGCCGTTTCGTGTCGCAGTCGAGCTACCGTCTATAGCGGCGTGTGAGATTTGCGCCATCACCAATCCTTTATTCCTTTCAGGTACTGCTTCTTCTGCGGGCTGAATGACTTCCACTTCAGGATTTGTCTCTTGTTCTTCAGCTTCTTCTTCAACACTGATGGGATCAGATGAGATCACTTCTTGTACTTCTTCAGTGTCATCTATCTTTAAATCCTTAAGCTTGGATTTTGTACCTGCAATTGGACATCTTGAAGAATCCTCAAGCAACATGTATAGATTCTTCAAACAAATTAGATTTAGGATTATAAATCCTCTAAGCTTTGCTATGATGTTTGTACCCAACAAAAATTCCATCACAGGATTTCTCAGCAAACTAGGTAAGATAGTGCTTTCTATTGTTTAACACATAACACTTACTTCCAATGATTTTGAAGTAGGCCAATGTTGGTTTTCTGCTTTTCAGAAGCTCATAGAGAGTCTTATTGTGATTCTTGCTGATTAATGCTCTATTTTGCACATGACAAGATGTGTTTATTGTCTTAGCCCAGAAATATTCTAGTAGTGAGGAGTCACTAAGTAAAGTTCTGTTGGATCTTAAGGCGCGCTTAGAGGGGAGGTAAATAAGAGTTTTTGAAAACTTTATAATTTAAAAGAAAACTTTTAATATTTTATATAAAATAGACTGGATCAAACGTAAATTGCTAGAATTGAAAACCAAATCAATTTTATTGAACAAAATGAAACATGATTATCATTTATAAAATTGATTACAAAATAGGATTTCTCTAAGGCTAGAATTCGAGGCGAATAATATGAAAAACTCTTTTTGTTTTCTATACCGACTCTTCTCGCTAAGAACCAGTTTTCTTTAGCCGATCTATCCCTAGATACGGCCTCAAGCTGCTCTATTCCCAGAAAGGCCTCGAGAACCCATAGATGTAACTCCTAAATCTAGTCGCCTTGTGGAGAATTCCCCCTAAGCCGTACACGAGCCTATTCGCTAACAACCACGCCGAAGTCATAAAACGATCATAAAAGATAAAAGGTGTTACAAAATATGAAAGACAAATTGAAAACTCCCAATGAAGATATCTGATGAAGATGACGAAGAACCGCTGAATATCATTGAAGTCGAAGCGTGCATTCTTCACATTGAGTTTGCGTTGATCCAATCCTCCTTTGATTTCTTCTCTTGCATTTGAATGAGAGATCTTGGGTGGTCTGTAAATACATCTCTCACAAAGAATTCATCGTGGTGGAATTGGGCTTCTTGAGTTGTAAAGTTGAATAGAATTAATGCCACATATTTATAAGAGAGGAAGCTAATGCCGGTGTTATGGATGACGCCAGGCATTGACTTAGTTTAGAATTGTTTTGATGGCTCAAATCCACATTCTAGGAAGAAAATATTGCATGTTTGGAACCATAACATTTTAAGCAACCTTAATGTTGACATTAATTCCAACGTCGACGTTAGGCCAAATAATTCCAAAAATGCACCTGCAAACACGGCAGCTTCCCTCCATACCATATTTATACTAGTGAGATCGAGGGTCAATGTCGGCACTGGCTATGACCCCTGGCGTTAGAGCACATCCTTTCCTTTCAGCACAATGAGCTAGTCCAGACCAACATATAACATTCTAGTGTCATCCTTGTTCAATCCTGTATACTAAAAACATAATGGCAAACTTGATCAAATACAAGTAGGATTTGTTATTCTATAACAAAAAGTATTTGTCAAACTGTGTTTCAACAATCTCCCTCTTTTGATAATAACAAATCCAATTAAGATAAATCAGATTTTAAAAAGTAAATGATGTTTTTATAAAGAGATATGGCACTATGCTACTTGCAAATTTTTATGGGAAATATTATATTTAAAGATATGTGCTCCCCCTATTTAAGTGTTCCCCCTTAGTGTATGATCCCACAGAATAGATTCATGCCCCCCCCCTTAATCTAGTGAATCCTACTCCTTAAAAATTAAGATTTATCATTTTATTCTCCACCTGTGGTTACTAGCAAAAGTGGATGGAGTGTAACAAAACAAGGCTAAAATAAGGTAAATAAGTGAAAGTTGGGACTACCAAGAGAGGGTTAAGAGTTTTTTTGTAGGATAGAGGAATTTATGATCGAGCATAGAAGGATTAGTGCAGTGGAAAATTATGATAAGCATGTAGAAACAAAATCCCCTTTAATTTACCAAGCAAGTTTACCACTTGTTAAAAAAAGTTAAAAAGAGTTTTAAAACACAAGTGATGAAAAGAATTCAAAACTAAGACTTGAGATAAGCATGATAACTCATGGTAAAAATACTTGATCATATTAATAGTGCAGAAAACAAAGTAACCAAGATAATCATTTTAATTTGTAGAGAAAGTGTTTTGATTTTGTGTTTTGAGTTACAAAAATACAAACAATTTTTCTAGAATTTTCTCATATCAGGAGCATTTAAAAACAATTTCAACAACCAAAGACAAGCATGATTTGACATATTCAAAGAGATAATAGCTAAAATGCAACTAATTCATATTTCAAGTGAAGAAAACATTGTAGAGATCATGAATTGCAATCTAGTGCTTTCACTTATGCTTTTTAGAGAATTATGTAGATATGCATTAGGATTAAATTCTCATGAGTAGAATCTTTATTTCCAAGCACATAAAAGAGTACAACTACCAAGGTGCTTCGCCCACACAGTTCTCATTAAGACTTATCAGGGAGCGGAGTATTGCTTGGGGGATCACATAAGCATTTATATATATTTTTTGGTGATCCGATGTACAAATAGATGTGATAAAAAGATGTGCATGCACAATACACTTTACAATTCTTTCCAAGGTGCTCAATCTCACAATGCTCATTAAGAATTATCAAGAGACTAAGTAGTGTTTGGTGGAGTTATCTTTGTCATTTTATTCATATATTTTTTATTTAGGACAAAGGTCTCTGAATTCACTAATTTATTGCAAACAATAAAAAGTTTGAAATCACACTTCTATATGCGTAAGAAATTTATTTTTGAAAGAAAGGTGTAGGTAATTTAGACATACAGCTTAAAATGTTAAAATATTATACTACACAATCATGCAAGACTAAGATTATGATCATATATAGATTATCAAACTAGTGAGTGAATGAATCATTATTTTACATACAAACATTACTCATACTTAGAGGCTTGCTAAGCAATCTTAAACAATTTTCTATAGTGGATTTCATTGTATATATCAAGATTAAGGTCAAGGCATGACAAGACAAAACAATTTTTAGGAAACTTGAAATGAAAATTAAACATTGAAGAGAATTTTTAAGAGTATACCTAAACACTTTTGACCATTTGTGAAGAAAATACTAAGATTTTTGCTCTTGTGAAATCTTATAGTTAAGTAGTATAACAAAACAATTTTTTTGAAAATTTTGAAACAAAAGCATGAAAAAAACATATTTTTGAAAATTTTGATTATTTTAATTTTTTTGTAGATTTTTGAATAAAGAAGAAAAAAGATTAATGGAAAATAAAATTTTTCAAAACAGAGAAACAAACATGAAAATATGCATGAGAGAATAACAGAGATTTTTCAGCACAAAAATGGAAATTGGAGCACAGAGGGCTAACGCCAGGCGTTGAGTTCTAATGATGGCGTTTGAGCCTAACGTTGGTGTTAACTCTTAACGCTAAAATAGTAGATGATTTCTTGGATTTTTAGAAAAAAAATCTTTGATTTAGAGTTCTTATATAGAGACATTCTTATTGTAGAAATTCCAGACATTTTAGAGATCATTAGAAGGCTCTTTAAACATGTTTTTGTTTGTTTAAAAATAGTTTTATTTTTTATTAGGTTTTCAAATACTTGTGTTTCACAAGATCATTAAAGCTCAAAATTATAAAATATGCAAAACACAAGGTAAGCATGTTCAATCAAACCAAGAGTGCATGAAGAGTGTAATCATAATGAGTGTATGCAATATATATGATATAAGTTTGCCTTAGATTATAATACCCTGACAATATACCTAAACACTAGCCCCGTACTAAGTGACGAATGTGCATGAGGAGGTGCACACATGTCGTAGGTTGGGGTGTTAGTCTATATGCATACAAAAGAGGTCGCTCAACCTAGCACTCTTTCCCCTAGTACCTCACATGACCCCACTAAAACCCACCCCGATTAAGGATAAGACATTACTTATATGTTAGGACTTCTAATGCATACAATCATACACCCCTGCTATTGTGAGATACATATCATGGTGAATGACCATGCATATACTAAGCGTTTCAAGTCTAAGGACCGATTCATAAACTTAGGCTTTATTTTTAGGAATTTTTAAAATAATTATTGTAATTAGGATAGATGATTTTAAAGCCAAATTAATTTCATGATTTTCAAATTTCATTATTCAATTTAACCTTCATGGCATGATATAACTTGCATGGAAATTGATTTCTACCTATAGTAAGAGAAGATGCTAGAATGATGAGTTTGAATGCAATGTCATGTCATAAGATTAGTAGTGAAGATGTTGCATGTATTAAAAATAGAATTTCAATTTATAAACCTAGAATGAAGTGATGATTCTATTTGATTTGTTCTTATTGGTACAAAGTTGATTCTAGGGTTTACATACAAGTGAGATACATGCAAACACATTATATAATACATTCATATAATAATCATGATCACACAAAATATTTTGAAAGCAATGAGATCTTTTTCAATTATGTTTAATATTTGAATTAAAAGATCTTTTGATTTTGCATGATTATTATAAATGATCATTTACTTTAACACATAGAAATTAACTACTCATAATCAATTATTCATGATGATGTAAGTGAAGTATTATGAGAACATTCATATTCATCATTTTCAAATAAGTTAAGGTAAAAGACTGTAAGGTGAATAATGAATATATATATATATATATATATATATAATTAGAAAATATTTTTGGTTATTTTGAGAGGTTTTGTAAAATTTTAATTTAATTTTAATTATAGAAAATCGCCTAAACATATAAAACCTTTTTGAAGGCAAAGATAGTGATAATTAAAGTGGCAAAAAAATATTTTTTCAGAAATTGAATATTTTTCATGATTATATTTTAACATGATAAGGGTTATCAAATACAACATTGAAATCAAACAAATAAACAAAAAGTTGCGCATCTTATATTTTAACCAAAGACACCTAAATAGCCTATTTAAATCCTTTTTTTTAAATATTACTTTTAATATCATAACATATATAATTTAGTATTCAATTTATAAGTCATTTATAAGTAATGGATTTAAAAAGTATGAGAACTAAAAAATAGTATTGATAGATCACTTGAAAGATCGATGATATGACTTTTTATTCAATTTCATTCAATTTGATTTGTTAGAGAATTTAGGCATATGCAAGGTGATTGAGTCATATCGCATTATGTATAAAGTAGCCATAAGAATGTTGGATCAAAAGTGAACAACATAAAAATTGTACAAACTAAGAAGAAAAGAGAATTGTTTTTATTTTTATTTTTAAGTGTAGCATATCATGAAGTAGAATTTTGAATACTCAACTTTGATTTGTTTCTACTTCATGCATTTGATTTAATACTAATGAATAGGAGATTCAGGTTTCCAAAGAGGAACAAGTGGGATGGTTCATTTGGGTACCAAAATACATCGTGTTGTCTTATTTAAAGGATGAATGAGCCCTTTCAAGTGAAGTTAATATGTTGTTTCTAATAATGGTTCTCCATTCATACCTAGGAAGAACATTATATTTATTTATCAAATTTCCATAGTCATTAACTTGAGTCATTGGATAAAAGTGACTTTTGAATTTATTATTAAAGGAAATTTGTTTGCATTCAATTTTATGTTGGGAAAAGATTGATGTTGTAAATAATAATAATGATAATGTTTTAGAATTTCATTTAATAGCTTTTGATGTTTTTCATTCCTTTTGTTTGGCTTAGTTAAGATATGAAAATTTTCATTCAACTTCCTTTTGGATCTTGCATGATATTGTGGATTTTTTTGTTGTGAGTTTTTATTCATAATTTCGTTAAGCAAGTTGATTTTTGTTTCTAATTCATTATTCTTAATCTTGAGATTATGTATAGCTTTATTATAAGCAAGTGTGCTATTTTAAAGAATTGAGGTTATAGAACTAATATGAGTTTGATAATCATTTCTCAATTCTTCAAATGTTTCATCCATCTCTTTAATTTCAATATTATAATTTTTGCATATAGCACAATCACTTTTCAAAGATGAATTTTCTAAAGACAAATTTTCATTATGTTCTTTAGGAGGCTCTCTTTCATAAATCTTAAAATTTTCTTTAAGAGATTTACACTCAAGGCAAGGAATATTGTTTTCAAGTGACGGGGAAGGTGGAGAATTAGATAGATTAATTTTAGAATTCTCAACATGTTTTAATTTTAGAGTTTTATTTTCTACACGTAATTTGGAGATAATTTTTTTAACCAGTTCAAGCATAAGAAAAGAAGAAATAGAGTTAGCAACAAGAAGAGAGGAATTTGTTTTGCTTACATTACTATTTGGCTTGGAATTTTGATTTTAACATAAGGTTCCTTTAACATTTTCATCTTCCCCTTTCATTGATGCATTATTATCTTCCCTTTTGTTTGACGTGCACTCTATGGATTCATCAAATGAGGAGTTTTCTTTAAAACACATGCATGCTTGCATATTCTCCAAATCTTGTGCTTGCTCCATACCTACATGAGGAAAACTATAAATCTCTTCAAGAAATTTTCAAATTTGGTACGCATTAGAAAAATAATAAACCAATTTGATAATACCTTATGATATTTCACAAAATAAACTATGCATAGTCTTTACATTTAAATGATATTCTTTTTTATTTAATTCATCTGGTGGTTTGATTATTGTGATATTCTAAACTTCAATATCTAAGGGCTTAAGAAAATTTTCCATTAGAATTTTGCACCCTTTATAATTTTTCCCTTCAAATAAAGGTGGTGCTAGTGATTTTTCATTTATTTAAAATTTCTCCCCACTAGTCGAAGCGAGATCATGATAATGAAGCGCCATTATTCCCGTGGTAAAATCGTTTTGGAATAACCTTGCTCTGATACCACTTGTTGGATCTTACGACGCTCTTAGAGGGGGTGAATAAGGGTTATAAAAAACTTTATAATTTAAAGAAAACTTTTGATATTTTATATGAAATAGAATGGATCAAATGTAAATTGCTAGAATTGAAAACCAAAAATTTTTTTTTGAACAAAATGAAACATGATTATCATTGATAAAATTGATTACAAAATATGATTTCTATAACACTATAAATCGAGGCGAATAATATGAAAAACTCCTTATGTTTTCTATACCGACTCTTCTCCCTAAGAACTGGTTGGCTTTAGCCTATCTATCCTCAGATACGGCCCCAAGCTGCTCTAGCCTCTCTATCCCCAAAAAGTCCTCGAGCACCCCTAGATCTAAGCCCTGCACCAATTCGCCTTATGGAGAATTCTCCCTAAGCCACACATGGACTTAGTCGTCAACAACCACGACAAATTCATGAAATGATCACAAAAGATAAAAATGTTACAAAATATAAAAGGAAAATTGAAAACTTCCTATAAAGAGATCTGAAGGAGATGCCGAAGAACTGCTAAAGATCATTGAAGCCGAAGAGTGCTTTCTTCACATTGAGTTAGTGTTGATCCAATCCTCCTTTGATTTCTTCTCTTGAATTTGATCAGGAAATCTTTTATGTTATGTAAATACAGCTCTCACAGAGAATTCAGAGTGGTGAAATAGGGCTCCTTGAGGTGTAAATGTGAATAGAATGAATGCCACCTATTTATAAGAGAGGAAGCTAACACCGGCGTTAGGGCTAATGCTAGATGTTGACTCAGTTTAGAATTGTTTTGATGGCTCGAATCAACATTCTAGGAAAGAGATATTGCAAGTTTGGAAACATCACATTTTAGGAAACCCTAACACCGGCGTTAAGGCTAACACTGGCGTTAGGCCAAATCATTCCCAAAATGCACCTGCAATCTCGACAGCTTTCCTTCATACCATTTTCATACTGGTGAGATTGAGGGTCAACGTCGATGTTGGCTCTAACTCCTGGTGTTATACCACATCTTTTCCTTTCAACACATTGAGCTAGTCCAGACCAACATATATCATCCTAGTGTTATCCTTGTTCAATCCTACAAACTAAAAACACAATGGCAAACTTGATAAAATATAAGTAGGATTTGTTATTCTCAAACGAAAGGGACACGAAAAACCGTGTTCCAACATGTTCTACTTACTTCAATATGGGTTCTAATCTTTCTCTCTACAACTCCATTTTTTGTGGAGTTCTTGGAGAGGAAAACTCCTGAAAGATACCTAAACTACAACAGAACTTGGTCATAACACCTTTCTGAAATTCCGTTCCATGGTCACTTCTGATTTTGACCACAATGTAGTTCAATTCATTCTAGATTTGCTTGACAAAGATAATGAAGGTGTCTAATATATCTGACTTTTGTTTAAGAAAGAACACCCAAGCAAACCTAGAGAAATCATTAATAATCACAAGTGTATAGACTTTTCCCCTTAAGCTGTGAATTGACATGGGAACAAACAAGTCCATGTGCAGTAAGTGTACACACATAGTGGAATCCTTGACACCAACTGTCTTGAAGGAAGCCTTTGTTTGCTTGTCCATTTGGCATGCATGACAAAGGCATTCTTGAGCACAATTCCACTAGGGGTCTACCCTAACTAAGTTTTTTGATAAAAGCTTATTGATTGTTTTATAGTTAATATGAGCCAATCTCTTGTGTCATTGCACACAAAGAGATGCTCTATTTTTAGCTGTGAGACAAACTGGAGAATTTGAACATAAGAAATTATGACAGTAAATATTTATACTCCTAGTGCCATACAGAATAATCTATGAATCTTCAGATTTCTTTATTAGACACTTATCCTTGTGGAACTTAATCACATATCCAAGATCACATAGTTGACTTATGCTTAATAGATTGTGTTGCAATCCTTCTACATAACCCACCCTTGTGATGGTGGCTACGTCATTGCCGATCTAACCATAGACCTTTATTTTTTCTTTGTCAGATCCTCCAAAAATAACTTTTGGGCCATCATCAACCGAGGAATATTCTTTCAATAGTCTTCTTGTTCTAGTCATATGTCTAGAACATCCACTGTCCAAAAACCAGATAGGAATGTGGTTAGTCTTTGGAAATATCTGCAAAAATAAATCATTTCTTCTTAGGCACCCAAACCTTGTTGAGTCCTAGAGTCTTGTTAGTACTCAAAATCAATTTGGATCTACTTTCACTCTGATGTGCATGATGGATGCTAACAAGATTGCATGCTAGTTTGACATTTGTTACCCTAGGAACTATTGGATTGAACTAGCAGTCTATGACATTATGACTAATCTTTCCACAACACCAGCATTCAAACTTAATGTAGTTCTTCCTCTTGCTCACAATAGGAATTGGATGATTTTGCTTGTGAATTGAGGGATACCTGAAGGAGACTGCATAAGATTCTTTGCATAACATGTGATAGTTTATAGATATGTAGTCTAATTCACCTAGAGGGGGGGGGGGGGTGAATAGGTCTCTTTGGTTTTTACTTAAATGATGTTACTAGTAAACAAAATAACAAGCAAACATAGAAAGCACGCGTGTTTATAGTGGTTCTCCAAGACAGTGTGTCTACGGGTATTCCACTTTCCCTCTACACCTTTCTAACAGTGTGTTAGACAAGGCAAACTCCTCCAATCTCATCTCATAGGGCTTAGAATACAGATCCTTCGGGATCTCTCAGGCTTACTCCAAGCCCTACCTCAGGCCAACCAGTGCTACCACTCAGAGTGCTTCCACTCCTACAACTCAGAGATCCCCTTGACCTCCCACCTCAAGCCTATTAAGAAGCCCTACTTCTCAGGAAAGATGCACTACAGCTCAGGCTCAACAGCCTTACAAACCTTAGGCTCAACAACCCTACTACTCAGGTTCAACAACCCTACAATCTTAGGAACGGTGCCCTACAAGCTCAGAACAATAAAGTTCCTATAAAAGGTTATAAGTATAGCTTACAATAGTTGACAGTAGAGTTTGTCTTCTGTTGTATATGCACATCTGGTGCAACCTTGAAGCAGAGATGAATGAAATCATCAGACCTTGCTCCTATTTGATCCTTCACTTCAGTGGATAAGAAGGATCACCTTGCTCTTATGAATAGAAGAGTTATCTTCTCTCCTTGTATCTACTTACTGGTTCAGTTAGCAGGAGGAGGAAAGAACTTAAAAGCCGTCAATGGAATAGTGATAATGGCCTTTCTCTTATCAGCACACCAACAGATCCTTTTGAAGGTGCCCTAAGATGTTATTTTATACTTCATGTGTCTTCAACGGATCTTAGAAAGGCCCCTGACACTTTGGAAGAGGATAAAACACTTTATCTCTCCTTTATAGTTGTTTGCGCCAAAAGCAAGTCACGCCACTAACTTCTTCTTGATTTGAATCTGTCTCAGCGGTTGGGCTGAGACAATTTTTCGTCACAGCGGTTTAGCTATCTTGGTCTCAGCGGATCCGCTGAGACAGATAGTCTTCTCAGTGAATTTTGGCTATCTGCAGCTCAGCTGAGGCAGATCACTTCTCAGCGGCTCCTGGCCTCGTCTCAGTGGTTTCGCTGAGACAGTGACTCCTTCTCAGCAGTTTTGACAGCGAACCTCTGAACTTATTCCAATATTTGGAATATCATAACCCTGCACATTCCTGATGCAAAGTAGGGTTTTTTCAAATACAATATGTACTTACCATTGTGAGTGATGCTTCTTCAAATCAAGGGATCATTGAGGGAAATATTCCCAACAATCTCACCCTATTTAAAGAAGGCAGAACATCCCCAATGCTAAGATACATAACCAACAAAAAGAACTTATCATGTAAATGTATTACATAACAACATGATATCATAACATTTAAATGTTGACATTCATTTGGCATCACAGATAAGAAATGTCATGATAGATTATTTTCATAACAACATAACAACATTGATTGTCAACACAATAACATTATTAACTAATTATAACATTATTAACTAATTATGTCTAGGCATCACAGATTATATAAAGCAATAATATTGAAAAATATTAAGCTTTGACTCAGATTAGCCTATAACAGACACCAATTGATTCAATAGAACTTTCAATTTCATTTTTGTCATAATGTTTCTACATTATTCAAATTACAAGTTGATTTAATGAAATACTAAATACATTCATTTAAGTTTTTCTTCTCCTAGAGCTTTCAGCTTAATGATCAGCAACCTCCTTCCCTTTAGCAGCAGCAACAATCTCAGCTAGCTTTTTCTTGTTTTCTTGCCTCTTGAAATAAAGATATGGCTTTGGAATGTATTCAGAAGGCATTCTCCTTGGATTGTTCTTTCCTACTAGATTTTCCTTGAAGATTTTATCCCTGTGAGTGTTTCTCTCCAGATGTTAAATCCACTCTTTAGGTGGATAGATTCTATCAATATTCTTGCACACTTGACCATGGCTTAGCCAGGCATTCAGGATAATGCTCTTGGAGGTCTCACTCCAATACTCATAGTCAAGGTCATTGCCCTGCTCTTCCCTTTGCTTAGCCATAAATTCTTCTGCTAGCAATACTCCTACTCTCTCTTTTCTTTGCCAATTGAATATTTTGAGCAATCTTAGCCTGCCCCTCAAAGTCAAAGTCTTCTTTCCTGTAATTATCCCGCATGGGTAGGTTCAGGGCAATTCTGGTTCCTTACAGCACTTGGAGAGCTAATCCAGAATTGGTCTCAGCATTGGCCACCTCCCCCTTTCTGGCTTCTTCAATTATCTTAGCTTCTAGGGACTAGGAGGCAGCTGCTACAGAACTTGAGATGGTCTAGAAGACATTTTCAAAGTCAGATTTCATCTCATCCTTCATTTTCTCAGCCTCACTAATCATAGTAGTGGTTGTATTCCAGACATATTCTTGTATATGGTTGGTGGCTTTTTTTATAACCTCATCTGTCTTGCTTACAAAGTTCTTTACATATGACATATCTTGCTCAAACAGTTGGAGGTGTTTGTCCATTGATCTTAGGATTGTATTCTGAGAAACCACTGACTTCTCTGCAAGGTCAAACCATTTTGTAATTTGTTTATTAAGGACGGCAGTTTCTACCTTAATATCTTGAACTTCTGCCATTACTTCTTTCTTTTCAGATAGGATGTAGCTATCAATATGATTCTTGATGGAAGCCATGTGGACTTCAATTAATATATTGATTGAGCTTATGAGCATGTCATGTGATATTGCAGATGTTTGTTCTTCAACTTCCATTGACTCCATTGCCTGTTGATGATGCCCCCCTCAGTTTATCACCTATCTAGGCTTGAGCATCCATCTTTGCTTGCTCCCCCACAATTGGAGCATCTTTCTTGTCCTTAACAGGAGATTTGTCCTGCTGCTCCCCCTCACTTGGAGCAACATCATTTTCCTTAGCAGGAGATTTCTTCTACTGCTCCCCCTCAGATGAAGGATAATCATTATCTTGATCATCTCCCAGAAGTGTGCTGGTTCAGGAGGGATTAGATTAATTCTTTGCTCTAGATTGAATATAAGTGAGTCAATCTTACCATGAAGATCAGTAGCAGCAATGTCTTCATCATCCTTTTTATCTTCTGAGGAGGAGTGTATCATCTGTACACTTTTATCGATAGTGGAAGCATCTTCATCCTTTTGATGTTCTTTCTCAGCAGCATCATCCTTTCCTTTGTCCTATCCTTTCTCAGGAGCATTGCCTTCATGACCTTCAGGGTTATGATCTCCTCCTTGATCATCCTTTGGAGGACTGCTGGTTGGACCTTGATTGTCCATTGCTAGGACATTTTCTTCTGCCTCTGAACCAGAATTATAGTAGACTATTCTGGATTTTCTCATCCCCTTGACTAAGCTTTTCTTCTTCTCCTTGGTCTCAGAGGGTTGGCTCATGGGGAGGACCCTTGAGAATCTATCCAGGGGTCTTATGTCCATTCTCTTTAAGTAATGGAGGTTTGTTCTTTTAGAGTTGTCAAACTTTTTTTGGATGGGTGTTTAAGAGATATAGGGAGAGAATTCTGCCTAGGTTGTGGGCCTGCAGACATTCCCTAATTCTTTGGAATAGCACCTCAGCCCAAGAAGTCTTCTTCTTAAGAATAACTCTTCACATCAAATTAAACATGTGTTTTGAGATGGTGTCATGAGAACCTGGCTTGCACAAGATGGCTTTGCCAACAATATCAGAGAGAAATTTGCCTCTCTGGTTAAAGAACTTCCTCTTTAATGACCCATGTTTGGCATCACTATCTTCCTCCTCTTCACTGCAAGAGGTCAGAATTGAAGAAATGGATAAGGACATCTTGACAGTAGAGAAAAATTCTAGAACTTTAGTTCTGAGAATCATGGAGGGCTTAGACAAGACATACTCTAGTCCTTGGTCTGAAAGAAGTTGAATCACTTCTTTTATCTCTGCAGGAGCATGCATGAATCCATTTCTAACAATCTCATATCCTTCATGAGATCTTTTGCCATTTTTGGCTCCATTTGTTCTGAAGGACAGGTCGCTGAGATGGGAGGTAGAAGGTTTTGTCTCGTCGGCTAGGTTAGTGGAAAGTGTAGTGAAATAATCAACATTATGATATTTATAGGGGCTTGATTTAGGTTAGATTTTCCCTAAGTATATATGTTTATCAGACTTAATCAATTTGATTGATTTTATATTGCTGAGTTGTCAATTTGGGCATTAGTTAATTGAACCAGACCATCACAGCAGAACTGCTGAGACAGAGGTGTTATCCGCTGGGACAAAGTATTGCCAACCACTGAGACAGTTCTAGTTGTCTAAGCGGATTAGCTGAGATCTTCTCAGCTATCTCAGTGGTTCAGCTGAAACCTTCTCAGCTGTTTCAGCTGATTTCACTATCATTGTTCCTAAACATGCTAGATTCAGAAAGCAATAAACTTTAGGCATATGTCAAGACCTAAACATGCTACCAATTATTTAGATAGCTACTTTTCCTATCAAGGCTTTCTATACATGATTACATGATATATTAAATCTAGGGAATAACATCATGAGCAAGACATACAAATTGGCAAAATAAAATTTATTCTAAATTCAACATGTCAAGCTCAATCTTAAAAACATTAAACTTTGCCTCATCCAATGGCTTTGTAAAGATGTCATCAACTTGTTTGTCAGTGGGGTCAAATTCAAGGCATACATCATTACATTCTACATGCTCTCGAATAAAATGATATCTGATCTCTATATGCTTAGTTCTGCTATGTGAAACAGGATTCTTAGCTATAGAGATAACACTGGATGAGTCATAGTATATTGGAGAATTACTTACCTTGAGGTTATAGTCCTCTAACTGATGTTGTATCCACAATAATTGTGCACAACAACTTCCTGCAGCTATGTATTCAGATTCAGCTATGGGTATAGCCACGCTGGTCTGCTTCTTGCTGCTCCATGATATTAGCCTTCTTCCTAGGAATTGACAAGTTCCACTTGTGCTTTTCTTATCTTCTTTGTAACCTGCAAAATTTACATCTGAACAGCCAATTAGTTCAAAATCATTGTTCTTAGGGTACCAAAGTCCAAGGTGTTGGCTTCCCATAAGGTATCTCAAAATCCTCTTTGCAGTTGAGTAATGATATTCCTTAGGGCATGCTTGGTACCTAACACAAACACATGTAGCATACATAATGTCTGGTCTACTGGCAGTTAGATACAACAGGGACCCAATTATGCACTTGTACATGGATTCATGAAAGAGCTTGCCCTTTTCATTCTTGTCCAGGAAAATGTTGGACCTCTGTGAGTTTTCATGGTGGAGGCTGATTCCATCCCAAACTTCTTAATAAGCTCCCTAGTGTACTTGGTCTGAGAGATGAAAATTCCCTCATCAGGCTGTTTCACTTGGAGGCCTAAAAAGTCCTTGAGCTCTCCCATACTACTCATCTCAAACTCCCTCTGCATAAGGTTGGCAAACCTTTTGCAAAGGTTGTCATCTGTGGACCCAAAGATTATGTCATCAACATAAATTTGGACTAGAAGACACTTGCCATTTGTTTCCCTAAGAAACAATGTGTTATCTATCTTTCCCCTCAATAACTTATTCTTGATGAGAAAGCTAGACAAGGTCTCATACCAAGCCCTAGGTGATTGCTTTAGACCATATAGAGCTTTCCTAAGAAAATAAACATGAGAGGAGAGGGTAGGATGAACAAAACCTGAGGGCTGCTCCACATATACCTCTTCCTTTAGATTGGCATTTAGGAATGATGATTTGACATCCATCTAGTACACTTTGAACCCCTTGTGGGCAGCATAGGAAAGGAACATCCTTGCTGCTTCTAACCTTGCAATTGGGGCAAAGGTTTGATCAAAGTCAATACCTTCTTCTTGCCTGTACCCTTTGGCCACCAGCCTGGCTTTGTTCTTGATGATGGTGCCATTCTCATCAAGCTTGTTCCTGTAGATCCACTTGGTGCCAATGATGTTGTGTCCCTGAGGCTTTGCCACCAATTTCCATACCCTGCCCCTCTTGAACTAAAGTAGTTCTTCTTGCATTGCTTGAATCCAGAAGGTGTCTTCATTTGCTTCTTCAAATTTCTTAGGCTCCATTTGTGATAGAATGCTTAACAATAGGGCTTCATTATGAGCCCTGCTTCTGGTAACCACTCCTTGGTTTACATCTCCTATTATTTGGTTTCTTGGATGATCCATTAGGTGTTTGTTTGCTGGAGGCAACCTGTCAGCTATCTGCAGCTCTTCTTCTTGAGCAGCATCATCTTCAGCAGCTTGCTGATCTTAAACTTCAGGGGTTACTACCTCTGAATTGACCTTGCTTGTGTTGGGTATGTCTTGGAGAGACATATCTTGCATTTGTTGTTCATACCTGTCAAAATAGGAGAGCTAGACCTGCCCTAATAGAGCAGGTAGGTCTCATCAAAACCTACATGCATAGACTCTTCTACAACATGAGTTTTCTTATTGAATACTTTATAGGCATTGATATGTGAGTTATATCCAACAAGAACCCATACATTGCATTTTTCAGCAAACTTAGTTAATTGAGATTTTCCATTATTTAGAATGTAGCATTTGCATCAAAGATTCTAAAGTATGAAATAGTTGGTTGTTTGCCTTTCAGTATCTTATAGGGGGTCATTCATAGGGCCTTATTAATAGATGCTCTATTGAGAGCATAACATGTAGTATTGACTGCCTCAGCCTAGAAATATTCTATGGGTGAGGAGTCACTAAGTAGTGTTCTCCCAGCCTCTACCAAGGTCCTATTCCTCCTCTCAGCCACACCATTCTGCTGTGGAGTCCTTGGGGAGGAGAATTCTTGGGTGATACCAAATTCTTGACAAAACCTTGTCATTGCCCCGGATTGAAATTATGTACCATGGTCAGTTCTAGTATTGACCACAGTACATTGGAGTTCATTCTGGATTGCCTTAACATGGTTTATAAAGACATCTAAAGTATCAAATTTCTATTTAAGGAATAATACCCATGTATACTTTGGGTGATCATCAACAATCACCAAAGTATACTATTTCCAACCTAGGCTATGAATTGGCAAAGGACCAAACAAGTCCATGTGCAATAGATAAAGACATCTTTCATTGTCTTTGGAGCCAATACTTTTAAAGGTGGCACTTGTTTGCTTGCCTATTTGGCATGCATGACATGGACCACTTTTAAAACATTTCAAATTAAACTGTACAACCCAGTATTCGTCGAGTGCTTTTCCCTCGGATAGAGAGAGGGAGGACGAGCGGTAGGAGGCGGAGACCTCCGCTCGCCCAGCTCATATAGGAAGCGAGCAAAGGAAGGGGGCGAGCTCCTCTCGCCCCCCGCTCCGGAGGAAGGCGGAGAGGGGAGAGGCCAGCTCGACCCCCCCTCTCGCCCAGCATTCGACGGAGAGGGGAGAGGCCAGCTCGACCCCCCCTCTCGCCCAGCATTCGGCGGAGAGGGGAGAGGCCAGCTCGACCCCCCCTCTCGCCCAGCATTCGGCGGAGAGGGGAGAGGCCAGCTCGACCCCCCTCTCGCCCAGCATTCGGCGGAGAGGGGAGAGGCCAGCTCGACCGCCCTCTCGCCCAGCATTCGGCGGAGAGGGGAGAGGCCAGCTCGACCCCCCCCTCTCGCCCAGCATTCGGCGGAGAGGGGAGAGGCCAGCTCGACCCCCCTCTCGCCCAGCATTCGGCGGAGAGGGGAGAGGCCAGCTCGACCCCCCCTCTCGCCCAACATTCGGCGGAGAGGCCAACTCGGCCCCCCTCATCCAGTTTACTATTCGCAGTCCAGTTTGGCTATTCGCAGTCTAGTGGTCTGCATTTAGCATTTCAGAACAGCGGGATTCAGCTATCCGCAGCCCAATTCAGGGGTATTCTGGTAATCTGGCAGACCAGTTTTTGGCTATTTGCAGCCCAACTTCAAAAATCCTATAAATAGGACCAAGGGGGCACCATTTGGAGAGATCTCTCATCCTAGGCTAGCTCTCTCCTTCTCCCTCTCCCTCCCCAAGTCTCTCTGGGGGGTGAGGAGAGGCTCCAGTGGTGCCCAAGCTTAGTAGTGGCTTGGGAGGGGAAGTTCCAAGGGGACTTCCGGGTACGTGGCGGGACCTCCCCGCTAAGCCCTTGGCCCAGTTCTTAGTTCCGACACCTTCAACCTAGAGCTCTCCCTTGGGGGAAGTAAGGGTTGGTTGCCCCTCAGCCTCGTTGAGGGCCCCGAACTCCACAGAGACCGAGTAGTCGGTTTCAACATTTTTGGTGCGGTGAGCGTGGAGTGTGACCGATTCAAGAAACCCTCAAGATGAGCTCCATGGATGGAGGTGGAGGAAGTTCCGACCCAGGTCACTCGCAGCCCCCGGTGGCTGGGATGATGTTGGAGATGTTTGAAAATTTCAGGCAGGAGGTCCTGCAGACCTTGCAGGTAGCTTTCGCCTCGGGAGGCGAAGGCAGGAGAGGAAGTGGTTCGGAGGTCTCTCCCCGACAGGAGGGTGAGATCCCTCTCGACCAACCAGCCAGAGAGGAGGTGCCAGGAGTTGGCGGGTGGGGAGGTCATCGACCCCCACTCGCCGAGACCCAAGTTGGTGGGTGGGGAGGTCCTCGACCCCCACTCGCCGAGACCCAAGTGGGCGGGTGGGGAGGTCATCGACCCCCACTCGCCGAGACCCAAGTTGGCGGGTGGGGAGGTCATCGACCCCCACTCGCCGAGACCCAAGTTGGCGGGTGGGGAGGTCCTCGACCACCACTCGCCGAGACCCAAGTTGGCGGGTGGGGAGGTCCTCGACCCCCACTCGCCGAGACCCAAGTGGGCGGGTGGGGAGGTCATCGACCCCCACTCGCCGAGACCCAAGTTGGCGGGTGGGGAGGTCCTCGACCCCCACTCGCCGAGACCCAAGTGGGCGGGTGGGGAGGTCATCGACCCCCACTCGCCGAGACCCAAGTAGGCGAATGGGAAGGTGTCAAACCCCGTCTCGCCCAGCCCCCAAGGGGGGCGAGCAGAGGAGGTCCTTTTTCTGAGATGATCCTCTCAGCCCCGATTCCGGAGGGGTTCAAGGGAGCAGAGATGTCTCACTACTTCGGCAAGGATGACCCCGTCCTGCACCTGCAGTGGTTTGAGGACATGGTCTCCATCATGCCCATGTCGGACGCTTTTAGGTGTCGACTCTTTGCGATAACCCTGAAGGAAAAGGCTAGAGAGTGGTTCCACCAGCTCCCTGCGGGATCCATATATGCCTTCGAAGACTTGCGTCGAGGTTTCTTGCTACGCTTCGCGACGTCAAGGAAGAGGAAGAAAGATGCCGAAGCACTTTTCAAGGTCAAGCAAGAGCCAGAGGAGTCGCTGGCTCGATATCTAGAACGGTTCAGGGAAGAGGTTCACCTCGTCGAAGAGGTTCCCGGGTACACCCTCAAGCTTGCATTCACGTTGGGGCTGCGGGAGGGCTTCTTCAAGGTGGACCTCAAGAGGAGGGCTCCTTTGTCTTTTGAGGAGTTGATGGAAAGGGTGGCCGAAGAAGATGAAAGTGAAGAGGCCAACCCGGAGTTCACAAGAAGGCTAGCCAAGCTGAGTGAGCCGGAGGCAAGGCAGCAGGGGGGAAGAGCAAAGGCCCCCAAGAGGAAGTTCGACCAGGAGGAAGACAACTTCCAAGAAGAGGGGACCGACCTCCCAGGATGGAGGCAGGGACCGAAAGCACCCTCTCCACCACCCCAGCAAGCCATGGTGATAGGCCACAGAAGAAGAAGAAATCGTGGAGGAGGAAGAAGGGGCGTCCGAGTGGAGTTACCCTACTGTGACTTCCATCAGGAGGAAGGCCACGCGACATCCGCCTGCCCTGAGTTCTTGGAAATGAGGGAGGCGAGGGGCCCGAGGCCGCAGCATCGACAACCAGAGGAGGTCGGGGAGGACCATGCCGGAGAATAGAAGTCCGAGTCCCGGTCTCCGTGCTTTGTTTTTTCTTTGAGTCCATGTAGTAGGAGAGAGTGTTTCCCTACTTAGTTTTTCTTGCATGTAACCGAATGACTAATGAAATGAAAGCTTTTTGAAGTATTGTTCCCCTTGGATGGTTCCGCTGACCGGGCTCTCACTAGACGGCAGGCCAGGTTGACCTCCTAGGGAGGAAAAGAGATGTTCCCCTTGGACGGTTCCGCTGACCGGGCTCTCACTGGACGGCAGGCCAGGTTGACCTCCTAGGGAGGAAAAGAGATGTTCCCCTTGGATGGTTCCGCTGACCGGGCTCTCACTAGACGGCAGGCCAGGTTGACCTCCTAGGGAGGAAAAGAGATGTTCCCCTTGGATGATTCCGCTGACCGGGCTCTCACTAGACGGCAGGCCAGGTTGACCTCCTAGGGAGGAAAAGAGATGTTCCCCTTGGATGGTTCCGCTGACCGGGCTCTCACTAGACGGCAGGCCAGGTTGACCTCCTAGGGAGGAAAAGAGATGTTCCCCTTGGACGGTTCCGCTGACCGGGCTCTCACTAGACGGCAGGCCAGGTTGACCTCCTAGGGAGGAAAAGAGATGTTCCCCTTGGACGGTTCCGCTGACCGGGCTCTCACTAGACGGCAGGCCAGGTTGACCTCCTAGGGAGGAAAAGAGATGTTCCCCTTGGACGGTTCCGCTGACCGGGCTCTCACTAGACGGCAGGCCAGGTTGACCTCCTAGGGAGGAAAAGAGATGTTCCCCTTGGACGGTTCCGCTGACCGGGCTCTCACTGGACGGCAGGCCAGGTTGACCTCCTAGGGAGGAAAAGAGATGTTCCCCTTGGATGGTTCCGCTGACCGGGCTCTCACTAGACGGCAGGCCAGGTTGACCTCCTAGGGAGGAAAAGAGATGTTCCCCTTGGATGGTTCCGCTGACCGGGCTCTCACTAGACGGCAGGCCAGGTTGACCTCCTAGGGAGGAAAAGAGATGTTCCCCTTGGATGGTTCCGCTGACCGGGCTCTCACTAGACGGCAGGCCAGGTTGACCTCCTAGGGAGGAAAAGAGATGTTCCCCTTGGACGGTTCCGCTGACCGGGCTCTCACTAGACGGCAGGCCAGGTTGACCTCCTAGGGAGGAAAAGAGATGTTCCCCTTGGACGGTTCCGCTGACCGGGCTCTCACTAGACGGCAGGCCAGGTTGACCTCCTAGGGAGGAAAAGAGATGTTCCCCTTGGACGGTTCCGCTGACCGGGCTCTCACTAGACGGCAGGCCAGGTTGACCTCCTAGGGAGGAAAAGAGATGTTCCCCTTGGATGGTTCCAATGACCGGGCTCACACTAGACGGCAGGCCAGGTCGACCACCTAGGGAGGAAAAGAGATGTTACCCTTGGATGGTTCCGCTGACCGGGCTCTCACTAGACGGCAGGCCAGGTCGACCTCCTAGGGAGGAAAAGAGATGTTCCCCTTGGATGGTTCCGCTGACCGGGCTCTCACTAGACGGCAGGCCAGGTCGACCTCCTAGGGAGGAAAAGAGATGTTCCCCTTGGATGGTTCCGCTGACCGGGCTCTCACTAGACGACAGGCCAGGTCGACCTCCTAGGGAGGAAAAGAGATCTTCCCCTTGGATGGTTCCGCTGACCGGGCTCTCACTAGACGGCAGGCCAGGTTGACCTCCTAGGGAGGAAAAGAGATGTTCCCCTTGGATGGTTCCTCTGACTGGGCTCTCACTGGACGGCAGGCCAGGTTGACCTCCTAGGGAGGAAAAGAGATGTTCCCCTTGGACGGTTCCGCTGACCGGGCTCTCACTGGACGGCAGGCCAGGTTGACCTCCTAGGGAGGAAAAGAGATGTTCCCCTTGGATGGTTCCGCTGACCGGGCTCTCACTAGACGGCAGGCCAGGTTGACCTCCTAGGGAGGAAAAGAGATGTTCCCCTTGGATGGTTCCGCTGACCGGGCTCTCACTAGACGGCAGGCCAGGTTGACCTCCTAGGGAGGAAAAGAGATGTTCCCCTTGGATGGTTCCGCTGACCGGGCTCTCACTAGACGGCAGGCCAGGTTGACCTCCTAGGGAGGAAAAGAGATGTTCCCCTTGGACGGTTCCGCTGACCGGGCTCTCACTAGACGGCAGGCCAGGTTGACCTCCTAGGGAGGAAAAGAGATGTTCCCCTTGGACGGTTCCGCTGACCGGGCTCTCACTAGACGGCAGGCCAGGTTGACCTCCTAGGGAGGAAAAGAGATGTTCCCCTTGGACGGTTCCGCTGACCGGGCTCTCACTGGACGGCAGGCAAGGTTGACCTCCTAGGGAGGAAAAGAGATGTTCCCCTTGGACGGTTCCGCTGACCGGGCTCTCACTGGACGGCAGGCCAGGTTGACCGGGCTCTCACTAGCTGGGTGGTTCTCACTAGTTGGGTGGCTCTCACTAGTAGAGCTCGCTCCTAGGAGTGTGTCGACCCATTGTCGACCACTAGTGGAGCTCGCTCCCGGAGGCGCTCAGTCCCGAGCAGACTCCCTAGCCGGGCTCTCATTAGCCGACAAGGTTGGAGGACCTCTTCGAAGAGGCTACGTGTTTTTCCGAGATAGCACCGTTAGCCGGATTTCCAGCGACACTCGTCGAACACTCAGGGTTGGATGATTCTTTGCGAGCTTAAGCTAACCTCGCAAAGAGCGGGGATTGTGTACAACCCAGTATTCGTCGAGTGCTTTTCCCTCGGATAGAGAGAGGGAGGACGAGCGGTAGGAGGCGGAGACCTCCGCTCGCCCAGCTCATATAGGAAGCGAGCAAAGGAAGGGGGCGAACTCCTCTCGCCCCCCGCTCCGGAGGAAGGCGGAGAGGGGAGAGGCCAGCTCGACTCCCCCTCTCGCCCAGCATTCGACGGAGAGGGGAGAGGCCAGCTCGACCCCCCTCTCGCCCAGCATTCGGCGGAGAGGGGAGAGGCCAGCTCGACCCCCCCTCTCGCCTAGCATTCGGCGGAGAGGGGAGAGGCCAGCTCGACCCCCCTCTCGCCCATCATTCGGCGGAGAGGGGAGAGGCCAGCTCGACCGCCCTCTCGCCCAGCATTCGGCGGAGAGGGGAGAGGCCAGCTCGACCCCCCCTCTCGCCCAGCATTCGGCGGAGAGGGGAGAGGCCAGCTCGACCCCCCTCTCGCCCAGCATTCGGCGGAGAGGGTAGAGGCCAGCTCGACCCCCCCTCTCGCCCAACATTCGGCGGAGAGGCCAACTCGGCCCCCCTCATCCAGTTTACTATTCGCAGTCCATTTTGGCTATTCGCAGTCCAGTGGTCTGCATTTAGCATTTCAGAACAGCGGGATTCAGCTATCCGCAGCCCAATTCAGGGGTATTCTGGTAATCTGGCAGACCAGTTTTTGGCTATTTGCAGCCCAACTTCAAAAATCCTATAAATAGGACCAAGGGGGCACCATTTGGAGAGATCTCTCATCCTAGGCTAGCTCTCTCCTTCTCCCTCTCCCTCCCCAAGTCTCTCTAGGGGGTGAGGAGAGGCTCCAGTGGTGCCCAAGCTTAGTAGTGGCTTGGGAGGGGAAGTTCCAAGGGGACTTCCGGGTACGTGGCGGGACCTCCCCGCTAAGCCCTTGGCCCAGTTCTTAGTTCCGACACCTTCAACCTAGAGCTCTCCCTTGGGGGAAGTAAGGGTTGGTCGCCCCTCAGCCTCGTTGAGGGCCCCGAACTCCACAGAGACCGAGTAGTCGGTTTCAACAAGAACTATTTCTAACTAGGTTTCTAGAAAATAGCCTATACAATGTCTTGTAGTTGTTGTGAGCAAGTCTCTTATGTCATTGAAGACAAAGAGACTCACTTTCATTAGCTACAAGACACATAGGAGATAATGAAGAATTGCATATAAAATCTAAGCAATACACATTCCCACTCCTAGTGCCTGAGAGAATGATATCTAAGTCATGTGACTTTTTGATCAAACACTTATTATTGTGGAAATCAATGACATAGCCTAAGTCACAAAGTTGACTTGTGCTTACAAGGTTGTGTTGCAACCCTTCTACATAAGCCACACTTGTGATGGAGACTATGCCATTTGAAATCATACCATAACCTCTGGTGATGCCTTTTTTTGATCCACCAAAGATGATCTTAGGTCCATTCTTCACAGCTTTGTATTCCTGTAGAAGACTTTTGGTACCTGTCATGTGCCTTGAGCACCCACTGTCCAAGTACCATATTTGCCCAAGGCTGGTACTTGAACTAACCTTGTCTAGAATGTACTGACTATCTTCATCATCATTTGTTATGGCCATTAAGCCATGATGTTCTCTTGCATCTTCATCCTCCTCTATATCACTGTCTGAATGTGATAGAGGGGGCATTGATACTTACCTTTGCTGCAGGAAAGTACTCATGTTCCTCAGTTGCAAAGAGCCCAATATTGGCCTCTTCTTCTTCATTTGTATCTGAGGATGATGACTCATATTTACTCCAGCTCTTGTCCTTATTGGATAGGAAGGACTTTTCACCCTTTCCTCCCTTTTGGTGATAAGCTTTCTTATCACCCTTCTCTTTCCTCTTGACTGGACAGACATCAATGACATGTCCAGGTTTACTGCAGCAATAACAAATTACATTAGTTGAAACATGTTTAAAATGTTTAGAGTCATACCTGTCCGCCTTGGGGTGTTGCTTGTCTTATTTGTTGAGATCCTTCCTGGGATGTGAGGAGGAGGAAGGCTTGTTCTTCCACTGCTTCCTCCTCATCATCTTCTTGAAATGCCTTGAGAAGGCAACAAACTCCTCATCAGAATAGCTGCTATCAGATGTGCTGGACTCAGAATTTTCTGAGCCAGCAGCCCTTCTTGGAGGTGTAGGCATCCTTGCCTTGCTCTTCTTGGATCCCTCAGCCTTGACGGCCACATTCCTCTCCCTTGCATGAGTCTTGGAGGATGTGTCCTCCTCCATCCTAGCAGATAGATGCAACTCATAAGAGGGAAGCTTTCCAAACAGAGTATGGGGAGGAGTCTCACCCATCTTTGCCACCTCCCTGATGGCACTGATCTTGGTATCCCAATCTCTAGTTAGAGATCTTAGGAATTATCATTTAGCTCATAATGAGTGAAGGTCCTTTCATACGACCTCAAATCATTCACTATCCTGAAGAATCTTTCATAGCAATCAGCTATGCATTCCAGGCTTTGCTTCCTGAAGGCTTCATATTCTTGATTGAGGAGGGATTTCCTATCATTCCTCACCTCTTCAATCCCTTCCATGTACACTATCAGTGTATCCCACATGTCCTTGGCAGTCTCACAATGTACCAAGTTCTGGAATGTTGAATCATCAATAACATTGTCTATAATGTTTTGAGCTCTTTTGTCCATTGTTGCCAATGCTATCTTATCCCTTATCATTTCAGTGTATGACTTGCCTACCTGCCTAGTAGGGTCAATGGTGGAGGGCTTTGTGATAAGAAAGGGGCACTCCAGGACAGTGATAAAAATCCTAGGGTCTGAGTCCTCCATGAAAAGCTTAACCGTTTGCTTCCAAATGCCAAAGGTTTCCTTTTTGCATATTGGAAGCTTCATAGACCCCATCTCCTTTTGAACTACATTGGTAGCCATTGGATTCAGATTTTACTATACCTATGTAGATCCTGGTCAGACTGTTTAGTCCTGTTTGACCAACCTCCCTCTGTTACCACTTGATAGTTTATAGTATGTAGTCTAATTCACCTAGGGGGGGGGGGGGGGGAGGGGGGTGAATAGGTTTCTTTGGTTTTTAATTAAATGTTGTTACTAGTAAACAAAATAACAATCAAATATAGAAAGAACACAAGTGTTTATAGTGGTTCCCCAAGACAGTGTGTCTACGAGTAGTCCACTTTCCCTCTACACCTTTCTAATAGTGTGTTAGACAAGGCAAACTCTTCCAATCTTAGCTCATAGAGCTTACAACATAGATCCTTCAGGATCTCTCAGGCTTGCTCCAAGCCCTACCTCAGGCCAACCAGCCCTACCACTCAGAGTGCTTCCACTCCTATAGCTCTGAGATCCCCATGACCTCCTACCTCAGGCCTATCAAGAATCCCAACTTCTAAAGCAAGATGCCCTATAGCTCAGGCTCAACAACCTTACAAACCTTAGGCTCAACAACCCTACTACTCAGGTTCAACAACCCTACAATCTCAGGAACAGTGTCCTACAAGCTCATAACAATAGAGTTCCTACAAAAGGTTATAAGTATAGCTTACAACGGTTGACAGTAGTGTTTTTCCTCTATTGTATATGCATAGCTGGTGCAACCTTGAAGCAGAGCTGAATGAAATCTTCAGACCTTGCTCCTATCTGATCCTTCGCTTCAGTGGATGAGAAAGGATCACCTTTCTCTTCTGAATAGAAAAGCTATATTCTCTCCTTGTATCTTCTTGCTGGTTCAGTTAGCAGGAGGAGGAGAGAACTTGAATGCCGTCAATGGAACAGTGATAATGGCTCTTCTCTTTTCAGCACACCAACAAATCCTTTTGAAGGTGCCCTAAGATGTTCTTTTATACTTCATGTGTCTTCAACGGCTCTTAGAAAGGCCCCTGACACTTTGGAAGAGGATAAAACACTTTATCTCTCCTTTACAGTTGTTTGCGCCAAAAGCAAGTCATGCCACTGACTTCTTCTTGATTTGAATCTGTCTCAGTGGTTGGGCTAAGGCAATTTTTCGTCACAGCGGTTTAGCTGTCTTGGTCTCAGCGGATCCGCTGAGACAGATAGTCTTCGTAGCGGATTTTGTCTATCTGCAGCTCAGCTGAGGCATATCACTTCGCAGGGGCTCCTAGCCTCATCTCAGCAGTTCCGCTGAGAAAGTGACTCCTTCTCAGCAGTTTTCACAACAAACCTCTTAAATTATTCCAATGTTTGGAATATCTTAACTCTACACATTCCTGATGCAAAGTAAGGTTTATCAAATACAATATGTACTTAGCATTGTGAGAAATGCCTCTTCAAATCAAGGGAACATTGAGGGCAATATTCCCAACAACATGTGATTGTGTCTCGGATTGATCTTGGGGTGCATAACCACTATCTTTCATTTGACAATAGTTCTCTTAGTAGGTATCTTCTCTTTGCTTTTGGTGCTAGTGTTTAGACCAAATGCAAAGGGTCTGTGACTTTTCATCACAATTTTGTCATAAGTTGCCTTAAGAGCACTCTTCCCATAATGCACATCCTTTGTTCCACTTGTGGAACAGTAATTGGAGAAATGTCCATAAATGGACTTTTGATCAAACTTGTTGGAGGGTACAATTACCTTCCTAATGTTGATCTTCTTACTTGTAGGATTTACCTTATTATTCTCTTTAAGGTATCTTATACCTCCCTTATGAATAGGAGAGAACCCATCAATCAATGGAAGAATTGTTTTGGGCTTAGAGAAGCTTGCAACTAGCTTTCTCTCAATGATAATCTTGTTCTCTAATTCCAAAAATCTTCTGCCCCTTAATATTAGGGTACTAGATTGATCTCCACATTTCTTTAGAGATTCAATTTCTATTACATGAGCCTTGCACAGCTCTTTGCTGCAACCAAGGCCCTGAGTAATTTCCCAAACTGATCTATTAGCTTAGTATTGGAACTTGCTTTGAAGTATTGCTTAAGCTTGTTGAAGTCTGAGTTCTCTTGAGCCAGTTTTTCAACATTCTCAAGTAATTCAGATTTGCTGGCTTCAAGGGTGTTTATCTTTTTAGTCTGATCCTTGCACAACTTCTTGCTTTTCTTGAAAGCTTCAAGTGGTTCTTCATACAGATTTATTAAATCACTTTCAAACTCATTTTCTGAAGCTGTCTACCTCAGAATCTGTTTAATGATTACCTATGCAGAGAAGGAATCCTCCTGCTTATCATCATCACTTATATCCATAGCAGTGAATTGTTTTTCTTCTTCTGAGCTGGAAGAGCTAAACTCACTATCACTTAGAGTCCTAGTCTTATTTGTCAGAAGCTCGTTTTTATATTCTTGTCTCTGTGAGATCTTTTCTCATCAGATTTCTTTTTATCCTTCCTTTTAGAAGGATAGTCAGCTATTATGTGACCTGCTTTCCTGTATCCAAAATAGATAATATCAGTAGAAAGATGTTTATTTTCTTTAGTTTCATACCTATCCCATTTTTACTTATGGGGATTATTGTTTCTCCTTGAGTTGAATGAGGATGAAGATCTTCCTTTCACCCTCCGTTTTCTTCTAAGGAGATCCATGCAATTCTTGTAAAATAGAGAGATTTCTCCTTCAGATATATCTGATCCAGTGGAGCTAGTCTCAAATTCTTCAGATTATTGCTCCTTGCTTTTCCCGGAGCTTTCAGCTTTTAGTGCCACAGATTTTTCTCTGTTGTGATATTAGCTGCCATCTTCTTCAGCCTTCCTTGTGTTCAGCTGAAGTTCATGGGAAAGAAGTTTCCCAAATAGATTATGGGGGTTCTATATTGCATAGATTCCACATCTCTGTGACTGCATAAATTTTTTATATCTCGCACCTTATTGAGTGATCTGAGAAATTTGTCATTTAAATCATAACTAGTGAATGTCCTTCTATGTATTTAGACCATTCACAATTTTGAAGAATTTCTCATAACATTCATAAATAGAATCCTTCTTTTCTTATCTAAAAACCTCAAACATCTAGTTAAAAAGAGTCTTTCTATCATCCCTGACTTCAGTAGTATGAAAGTGGAGGTCAGATCTTAAGTTACTCTAGAGGGGGGGGGGGGTGATTAGAGTATTAAAACTTTTTGATTAGTTTTATAGCAGAATTTAAAATACTGAGTAAGTATATGTGTAATCAGTGAGAGTTAACGATAAAGACAGAAGTAGTAAAAAGCACACAGCACAAGCACACAGAAATAAGCAAGCACAGAAGACACAAGGAGCTATAGTAGTTCCCCAATAAATCAGGGTACGTCTACTCTTCTACCACCCTTGGTAGGAAGCCACTAGGAGGTTGTTGATAAGGTGCCCTCACACCAAGGTGTTTTTGATAAGGTGTCCACACACTAAGTGAGCTGTTGATAAGGTGCTCTAACCAAGATGCAGGTTTATGCTAAGGTGCCCTGTCACCGGGATTAACTTTTGAAGGGAGTTATAACCCTGTACAGGATGGTATACAAGGTTTAGAGTGTTCTTCTCTGTTAATGATCTGAGAAAAGATAAAAGGTGTTGAAGCAGAAAGCGCCCCCTGTCTGATGAGAGTTGATGACAACTTTATGGACAGAGCTTTCTCAAACAGAAGTCTTTGTATCAGATTATCAGGAAGAAATTAATCTTCAGATTGTTGTTGCTCTTGAAAGACTTTATCTTGCAGCAGATCTGAGAGATTGAATCTTGTTCTCAGACTGAAGAGGATGTTGCCTTGATGAGGAAGAATGCTGGAAAGAATAATATATTTTCTTCTTCTTCTTCCTCTTAAACTTCTTCTGTTCTACATATTTTGGTTGATGATCTCCTCTTTTCTTTGATGGATTGTCTATATTCAAATTCAAATCCTCTGTCTATTTAAGGAATATATTTTTCTGACTTTAAATCCTTCTTGGAACTAGGTAGCCACCCAAAAATGACTTTGGCAGGTCCTTTCAATTCCTTTTGTCGAGAAAGATGCCTTGGCATTAAATGTCAACGGCTATTCTTCTTCTTGGAATAAAAGGAATATAATGATATAATAAATAAGAAAGATATCCTTACATGGCTGCCTGAATACGTCCAAGGAGAAATAAATATATCTGTTATTCTGCTGATTTTAGTTCAGAGAACTGACATCCACTGAGAATATTAACCTGAACTTCAGAGAGGAATTTGTCGAGCGCTGGCTAGAATTCATCGACCGCTGCTAGTCATTTGTCGAGCACTGAATATAGAATTCGTCGAGCGCTGATAGCTATTTGTCGAGCGCCGCTCAGAAAATGTCGAGGGCTGGAACTGTGAATTTCTTCAGTCTGCTGGAAACAATTTGTCGAACGAATCTGGTCATTCGTCGAACACCACTCGCCATTAGTTGAGCTTGAATTTTCCTAAGTTCTGACTAATCTAACCAGCAAAAAACTTGACCCTAAGACTATACAATGGGGTCAATACATATTCTAATCAACATATAGTGATCCTAGCCCAAATCAGTAATAGGGTTGTTCCAACAATCTCCCCCTATTTGGGTTAGGATACTATTTGACAAATAATTGAATAAATACAGCAGAAAGTATAATCAACAGAGCAAAAATGAAATGAAATATATCTGATAGATTAAAATAGATCATCAGATAAGATAAAAGTAAAATGCTCTGAGTTTAGAAACTTTACATTCATAAACAAGCAAATATTTAAGACTTTTTGTCCTGAGAAGGTGGCTTGAATATGATCTTCCTGTTAAGATCTTCTGATTTCTTTTTGCTGATAAACAGATCTTGAGCTCCAATGATTTTCTGTTCTTTGACATGAGGGATAAATGCTTCTGGGTGCATATCAATATATTCCTCAGCATTGAATGCTTTAATTGGTTTGAATTTTTCAAGTTCTTTTCTTCTGTATTCTGACATGGTTGAGATATTTGAGAAGTCTTTGCCTTCTGCTTTAGCTTTGTTAATCTGTGCAGATGCAATTGTTTCTTTCAGTCTTGCCATCTGACAGATTTTCTCTTCTTCTGGATCTGGAAAGTAATAAATATCTTCTAAATTATTTTTATCTTGAGTGACCTTTTGAGGTACTTTATCTCTGTGAAGAGATCCATCAGAAATGTGAAGTTTGTATTCTGAAGATATTTGGGGTGAAGTAATGGTTTGACCCTCTTGTAAGGTAAGTGCAGATTTCTTAGAATGAGGAGCACTGGCTGATCCAGAGGTTTGAGGACCACTAGAACTACCAGGTCTCCCTGATTGTTGAGAGCTTTGCTTCTGAGAAGAGAAAGATACACCTGCTGAACCTGCTGCACCAGCTACTGGAGGAGGAGGAGGATGATTGTGCTTGACTGGTTTGTCAGGGATGTAGCCAGTCTTCTTGAATTTCTTCCTCCTGTTGTTCTCATTTCTGGAGAGCTTCATCCAGTGAGGAGTTTTCTCATCAAGAGGAACATTATACAAAATGTACAAAGGAATGTCATTCTTTGGATTTGGAGGCTTGGGAGCAGCCTTTGACTTAGCTGTTCTTTTCTTTCTTTTCTTTGAAAATGTATTATCAGAATCACTGTTGTCATCATCATCATCTTCAGTGTCAGAAGAGGAGATTGACTTATTATATAAATCATCAATTCTTTCGATTGCTTCACGAGCCTTTAATCTTTCTTCTTCAGCTTTGTCAAACTCTGCATCTGCTTCTTTCCAGATTTCATCAAAGCTTGGCATTGGTTCTTCATTCCATACAGGAATTGGAGGTGAAGAAGTAATTTGTGAGGCTGTTGCATCTTGTGGAGTGGGGTGATCTTGTGTATCATCAAGGAATTCTGCAGGATCATCTTCATATTCTGCAGAATGATCCTTCATTTGAATGTCTTGATCGGTGGATGAAGGAATAGAGGAGATGTAATTTTGTATGATATCAGAATGAGTCTTCTGAGGAAGGCATATCAGAGCCTTTGATAAATCCTCTATGTATACTTTTGGTGATACCCTTGAAGTATATGTGACATCAAATTTTGATAATAAACTATATAGATCACAGGATGGATGAATGCATATACATGAATGCATATTTATTTCTTCTATAACTTGTGTATCTGATATTATACATGAATCAATCATATCTGTATCAAAAGCTGTAACTTCTGTATCTTCTGGAGTGTCTTCTGTTTCTGGAGCTTCTTCATAGGACATCTCCCCCTGCCTAGCTTCAGGGCAACCTGAATCTAGGCCCCTAGAAGAAGGGACATTAGTAGAGGAAGTAAGAGAAGCTATCTTAGCAGATAGAGCAGAAATTGCCTGAAGAACTGGAGCAAATTTTGCATCTAGGAGTTGGCTTATTTTAGGAAGGATATGATCAAAAACCTGATCAGCAATGGAGGAGAGGTTGAGGGATGGATAATCTGGTGTATGAATATAGGATGGTTGTGAAGTGGATGGAGATGAGATTGGAGGAATTAGAGAGATATTGCTGATGTTGGTAGTATGTGTGGGAATTTCTGGATGGACAGGGCTAGGAGAATGAGTGGGTGAATGATATTCATTATGTATTGGAGATGGTTCTGGAGATAGATGTGTGGTAGGTAGTGGTTCTGGAGATAGAGGTGTGGTAGGTAGTGGTTGTGGAGATAGAGGTGGAATATCATTAATGGGTGATATGGCAGTTGAAGGAGGTGGTGAAGAATGAGAATGTACAGGTGATTGTTGAGCAGGTGGAGATGGGATATGAGAAGGAGAAGGATCTGAGGAAGGAGCTTCTTGAAGGGTAGAGGGAGCGACTTGATCAGTCCTTGTGTCCTTAGAGGTTTTCCTTTTCTTAGAGGCATCAGCCCCTGTATTCTTCTTGGGAATTACCATATCCCATTTAGCAAAGAGTGATGAGGTCAGCCTCTTGCTGGCGTTTATGGTCACCTTTGGTGACACCAAAGGGTCTGGATGCCTTTCCTGCAGAAAAATTCCTATAACTCTTCCAAAACTTACACTATCTTTAGAATTTTTCTTCTTAATCAATTCAAAAAGAATTGATTCCCAGTTGATTGTCTTCTTCTCCATCAAGGACACCATCAACAAAAATTGGTTCCTATTGATATAGTCACGCCCAGATGTCTTGCCCATCAAGACTTTCCCAACAATGTCTGCTAAGAACTTGTAGTCCTGAGACATGTTCTTTTTCAGAAGGTAGTTAGGGTTTTCAGTCAAATAGCCCATTTTGACTAAAGCTTCATCAAATTCATTTGAGCTTATGTCTAAGTCATCTTCACCATTCTCAAAACCAAAAATTTCAGAAAGGATTGTGGGAGAGAGAGAGACATGATGACCTGAGATTGTTCCCGACAAGCTTTCATCGACTGGTTTTGCAGTGTAAACCCATTCTTTTATCTCTGCAACAGCTATCTTCTGCCTGGTGCTTAGAAACTTCCTTAGATGTTGTTCTTCCAGCATTTGAAGAATATCTTTGTAGATTTGGTCCGACTGTGCAAACGAGTCCATGTCAATGTCGAAACCTGCGTCAAACTTCATTTGGTGCAGAGAGGACTGAGGAATCACCATTGTTCCTGCAAAGAGAGTTGAAGATCAAGTGCAGAGGGGAACTGGAGGGAAAGACGATTTCTGTAGGCGCAAAGCTTAGAATAAGATAAAATAAGGCTTATATAGAAGGGTCGAAGAATGAGGGCGCATTCGTAAACCACTGTTCGACAAAACCTAATAAAATTAGAAGTCGAAAAGGCTTTATTTCTTTGTCTGAAAGCATTCGATGAGAAAATCTTTTTCGTCGACCATCGTTCGACAAATGAAATTGCCTTAACTGACTCTGCGTTTAAGAGGTTTCATAGACCACCGTTCGACAAATGATTCAAATTTGTCATTCTCCGTTCGACGAATTTGTGAGAAAAATAGAAATACTTAATTTTTAGCAGATTGAGTCTCCATCTATCATTCCTAGTTGATTTATAAAGAAGATGTGCTTCTTTTCATCCAGGGGCTTGGTGAAAATATCAGCTCTTTGCAAATCAGTAGAAATGAATTGTAGGCAAATTTTGTTTTTATCCACATTGTCCCTAAGGAAGTGGTGCCTAATTTCTATGTGTTTAGTCCTACTATGGAGAATTGGATTTTGTGCAATAGATATTGCACTAGTGTTGTCACAAAATATAACTGAATTATTTAAGTTGACACCATAGTCTAGGAGCTGATTTTGTATCCATAATATCTGTGAGCAGCAACTGCCAGCAGCTAAGTATTCAGCCTCAGCTGTTGATGTAGACACAGATGTTTGTTTCTTACAAAACCAAGACACAAGCCTATCACCAAGAAACTGACAAGTTCCTGATGTGCTTTTCCTGTCTACCCTGCTTCCAGCATAATCTGAGTCTGAGAATCCAGTTAATTCAAATTCAGATGCTGTTGGATACCAGAGTCCTAGAATAGGGCAACCCTTTATATATCTTAAAATTCTTTTTAGAAAAGTAAGATGAGATTCTTTAGGATTAACTTGAAACCTAGCACAAATGCATGTAACAAACATTATATCTGGCCTACTGGCTGTAAAATAGAGTAGAGATCCAACAATTTCCCTATACAATTTCTGATCAACAGGTTTCCCTAATTCATCAGTATTAATAATAGCATTAGAGGCCATGGGTGTTTTCATAGTGGAAGAATTAGACATTCCAAATCTTTTCACTAATTCCTTAGCATACTTATATTGAGAGATAAAGATTCCTGATGGGGTTTGCTTCACTTGAAGACCAAGGAAGTATGATAATTCACAAATACTACTCATTTTAAATCTTGATTGCATTAGATTGGAAAATGTTTTGCACAAGTTTGAATCAGTAGATCCAAAGATAATGTCATCTACATATATTTGAACTAGTAGAGTTTGATTTTTATGTACTTTGTAAAATAATGTTTTGTCTACTATGCCTCTACAGAAATTGTTTTTCAAGAGAAAGTTAGCTAAAG
Organism: Dactylorhiza incarnata; assembly: GCA_033032865.1. Taxonomy (NCBI): domain Eukaryota; kingdom Viridiplantae; phylum Streptophyta; class Magnoliopsida; order Asparagales; family Orchidaceae; genus Dactylorhiza; species Dactylorhiza incarnata. The sequence goes on from JAWHQI010000015.1 coordinate 15,760,337, forward strand.
TCTCATACCATGCTCTGGGAGCTTGTTTGAGACCATAGAGAGCTTTATTAAGTTTAAATACATAGGATGAATGAGTTGGAGAGATGAAACCTGGTGGTTGTTCCACATAGACTTCTTCTTTGATGTCTCCATTGAGAAAAGCACTTTTCACATCCATTTGATATACCTTGAACTTTTTGAATGCAGCAAAGGCCAAGAAAATCCTTATAGCTTCAAGCCTTGCAACAGGGGCAAATGTCTGATCATAATCTATGCCTTCTTCCTGTGAATATCCTTGAGCTACCAATCTTGCTTTGTTTCTCACAATATTGCCTTGATCATCAAGTTTGTTCCTGAAGACCCACTTGGTGCCAATAACTGGATGGCCTTTTGGTCTTGGAACCAAATCCCAAACCTTGTTTCTTTCAAACTAGTTGAGTTCCTCTTGCATTGCAAGAATCCAATTTGGATCTTGTTCTGCATCTTGTCTGGTTTGAGGTTCAACTTGTGATAGAAAACAAGTATGCATCTAATTTTGGTGTAGTTGATGCCTTGTTTGAACACCTGCTGTGATATCACCAATCACTTGTGAAATTGGATGATCTCTAACTGTGATGTGGTCAGCAGTTGGAGTTTATTCAGCAGCAGTATCCACATTGGGAATTTGTTCAGCTGTTTCATCCTGTGGAGGATGTTCTGCTGTTACTTGATTCAGGTAATCAACAAGATCTGGATGATCTTCTTCTTCACTATCTTCAAGAGTTTGAGGTAATGGATGCAGAGAATCTCCTGTTTGTAGATTTAACCCTTTAAGCTCTTCACATAGAGCTGGTACCTGCAAAGTGTTCTTGGTAGAAGAGTTCTTCTCCTTGTAAAACATGTTAGTTTCATCAAAGGAAACATGCATAGACTCTTCTATTTTAAGAGAGGATTTGTTAAATACCCTATATGCTTTGCTAACTATTGAATATCCTAAGAAGATTCCTTATTCAGATTTTGGTTCAAATTTACTATGGTATTTCTTATCATTGTTATGAACAAAACATCTACATCCAAAAGTTCTAAAATAATCAACTTTAGGTTTCTTCCCTTTAAGCAATTCATCGGGAGTTTTACCCTTAAGTTTGTGTATCAAACTTCTATTCAGAACATAATTTGTTGTGCTAACAGCCTCAGCCCAAAAAGATAGGGGTAAGTTAGCATCTGCAAGCAATGTTCTTGCTGATTCAATTAGAGTTCTATTCTTCCTTTCAACTACCCCATTTTGTTGAGGAGTTCTAGGAGCTGAGAAGCAATGCCTGATACCTTCCATCTCACAGAATTCTTGCATGAGAAGAGACTCAAACTCAGTCCCATGATCACTTCTGATCAATGCAACTACAGTAGAGTACTCAATCTGTATGCTCTTAAGCAAGTCTGTAAGAACTTTAAAGTTATCTGACTTTTCTCTCAAAAAGAACACCCAAGTGAATCTAAAAAAGTCATCTACAATAACTAGAGTGTATGACTTCCCCCCTAAGCTCTTTATTGCTATAGGTACAAAAAGGTCCATATGTAGCAAGTATAAGATTCTAGGTGAATCACTTTTAGATAATGATTTAAAGCTATTTTTGGTTTGCATACCTAATTGACATGCCCTACAAAGACCTTCTTTCTTATATGATCCTGATGGTAAGCCTCTAACAAGATTATCCTTAGCTAGTTTAGCAATGGTCCTGAGGTTTACATGTCCTAATCTTTTATGCCATAATTCACTAGATTTGCTTAGCTCATTAAATAAACAAATTTTTGATTTAGATGAGTTGAAATTTACTAATTATATATTTCCTTGTCTAATTCCTGATAGAACAACAACATTATCAGATGATTTAATGATGCATTCTGATTTATTAAATGTTACCTGATAACCTTCATCACATAACTGACTTATGCTGATGAGGTTGTGCTTCAGACCCTTGACATAGGTTACTTCCTTGAATGTCACTGTTCCAACTTTAATTTGACCATAGCCTTTGGTTTGCCCACAGTTGGAGTCTCCAAAGATCACCTTGGGTCCAAGTTTTGCCTTATAGTTGTTCAGGTTGGCCTTGTTCCCTGTTATATGCTTTGAGCAGCCACTGTCCAAGTACCATTTTTGATTTAATCTTGGATAGCTGTGTACCTACAAAGACAAAAACATAAACTAGTTGTTTTTGACCCAGACTACCTTGGGTCCTTTTATGTTACCACAAAATTCAGAGATAAATGTCATTTCAGGATGATCCTTATAGCCTTGTGGATGATATCTCCTTGGAGGTATAGTCCACTCAGTAAAAGGATTTTTAGTATATTTAGGATTAGAATTCTTAGAGTTTTCTGTATAGTGCTTGTTCGAGGAATTTGAATAAATTCGTCGACTACTGTTCATATTATAACTATACTAAAAATCTGTTCTCAGTTTTCGCCGAGCCTCGTTCGACAGATTTGAATCCTTTTGTCGAGCTTCGTTCGACGAATTCTTCTGAATTCTCTTATCCTTAACAGAATTGCTTGAAATGTCTTTATTTCTTTCTGCAGCCTCTTTGCTTTTAGCAGAAATGAATTTTATGGGTGTGGAGAGGATGTTTCTCTTAGTCAGAGATGGCTCACTTGATGAAGCACCCAAGCCCAGTTTGCTATTGTTAAATCTAGCATTGACAGTGCTTGTGATGTCCATCAGTTTGATACTTCTCCCATTGAGGGATTCTTCAAACTCTTTGGCTTCAGATAACTTATTCTCAAGAGTAGTAATGTGTTCTCTTGAGGCAGCCAAATCTTTCTTAAGATTTGCATTCTCTTCACTTATATTGTTCATTTCAACTAACTTATTTCTGAGAGAGATTACTTCTTTCTCAGATTTTATTAAGTCTTGGCAAAGAATTTTGAAATCATCTTTGAATTCAATAGAAGTGAAATCAAAGTTAGATAATACCTGATCAATATCATCTTCTGTTTCTGATTCTGATTTCTCTTCATCAGAATTGTTGGTTGAGGCATTGATTGCCATCATGCAAAATTTTTTTTCTTCTTCATCATCACTAGAGCTGGATGATGATGCTGATTGTGACTCATTGTCTGAGTCATAAATAGCCATTAAGCATTGGCTGTTTTCTTTTGTTTCTTCTTGATCAGAAGAACAAGATGAAGATTCTGATTCAGATTCTGTTTCACTCCAGGATGTTGCTACAAATCCTCTTCCCTTCTTTTTGTGAGAGTGGGAGGAAGATTTGCTGGAGCCCTTCTTTTCTTCCTTTTCTTTTCTTCTTTCCTTCTTGTCCTTCTTGTGTTGAATCTCTGGACATTCAGGAGCAATGTGTCCTGGTTTCCTGCAACCAAAATATATAATTTCATTAGAGTGGTTTTTGCCATACCTTGGCTTGTCATGACTTCTGGATAACTATTTTCTGATGTCTTTCTTAGCCATCTTGTAGAATCTTTTGGCAAACAGATTCATAAACTCCTCTTTGTCAGGAGCTTTTCCTTTATCTTCTGCAGCCTTGAAGGCTATGCTTATTTCCTTCTTGGGTGCTGGGGATGAAGTAGATTCTTCAGCTTCCCTAGTTTTGATGAGCTGCTCATAACACTTTAGCTTGCCCAACAAAGCTTCAGTGGTGATCTCATTGAGACTTCTGGCTTCCTTAATTGGCCAGATTCTGGAGTCCCATGTGCTGGGGAAGCACATAAGAATTTTGTCATTAATCTCTGTGAGTGAGATCACTTTGTCCAGAGACTTCAGCTCATTTATTATGAGGCTGAGCCTATTGTACATCTCAGCAAAATTTTCTGATTCTCCCTTCTTAAAGTTCTCATATTGAGAGATCAGGTGAGATCTTCTATCTTTTCTTTCATCTGCTGAGCCTGCCACCATATTGTTGAGAGATTCCCAAATTTCTTTTGTTGAGGTGCACTCAACAACCTTCTGGAATATGTCATCTGACATAGTTAGGGCCAGAATGTTCATGGCCTTTGCATCTGCATTTCTCTGCTTTTTTTGAGCTTCAGTCCACTCAGGAGGTGGAACAGCAGTATTGTCTGTTGTTGCTGCAGTACTAGCTGATGTTGTAGGTGCTGGAGTCCCGGTTAGAATAACATTAAAAATCTCTTCATCAATGGAGTTCATATAAAGCCTAATCCTTGCTTTCCATAGTGCAAAATTATTGAGATTGCACATAGGAGGTCTTGTGCTGGAATATTCCTTGTTTTGTGCCATGAGTTTTAAATAAGATAAAGTTTGAGAGAAGGAAACTCTTAGAAAGATTAAGATCTGGTTGATCTTTGTGATTCAGGTGTTAGCCTGTAAAGAATCAACACCCCTCTGATACCAATTGAAAGTGGAGGTCAGATCTTAAGTTACTCTAGAGGGGGGTGAATAGAGTATTAAAACCTTTTGATTAGTTTTATAGCGGAATTTAAAATACTGAGTAAGTATATGTGTAATCAGTGAGTGTTAACGATAACGACAGAAGTAGTAAAAAGCACACATCACAAGCACATAGAAATAAGTAAGCACAGAAGACACAAGGAGCTATAGTAGTTCCCCAATAAATCTGGGTACTTCTACTCTTCTACCACCCTTGGTAGGAATCCACTAGGAGGTTGTTGATAAGGTGCCCTCACACTAAGGTGTTTTTGATAAGGTGTCCACACACCAAGTGAGCTGTTGATAAGGTGCTCTAACCAAGATGCAGGTTTTTTCTAAGGTGCCCTGTCACCGGGATTAACTTTTGAAGGGAGTTATAACCCTGTATAGGATCATATAAAAGGTTTAGAGTATTCTTCTCTGTCAATGATCTGAGAGAAGATAAAAGGTGTTGAAGCAGAAAGCTGCCCCTGTCTGATGAGAGTTGATGACAACTTTGTGGACAGAGCTTTCTCAAATAGAAGTCTTTGTAGCAGATTATCTGGAAGAAATTAATCTTCAAAATTGTTGTTGCTCTTGAAAGACTTTATCTTGCAGCAGATCTGAGAGATTGAATCTTGTTCTCAGAATGACGAGGATGCTGCCTTGATGAGGAAGAATGCTGGAAAGAATAATATATTTTCTTCTTCTTCTTCTTCCTCTTAAACTTCTTCTGTTCTACTTATTTTGGTTGATGATCTCCTCTTTTCTTTGATGGATTGTCTATATTCAAATTCAAATCCTCTGTCTATTTAAGGAATATATTTTTTTGACTTTAAATCCTTCTTGGAACTAGGTAGCCACCCAAAAACGACTTTGGCAGGTCCCTTCAATTCCTTTTGTCGAGAAAGATGCCTTGGCATTAAATGTCAACGGCTATTCTTCTTCTTGGAATAGAAGGAATATAATGATATAATAAATAAGAAAGATATCCTTACATGGCTGCCTGAATACGTCCAAGGAGAAATATATATATCCGTTATTCTGCTGATATGAGTTCAGAGAACTGACATCCACTGAGAATATTAATCTGAACTTCAGAGAGGAATTTGTCGAGCAGTGGCTAGAATTCGTCGACCGCTGCTAGTCATTTGTCGAGCGCTGGCTATATAATTCGTCGAGCGCTGATAGCTATTTGTCGAGCGCCGCTCAGAAAATGTCGAGTGCTGGAACTGTGAATTTCTTCAGTCTGTTGGAAACAATTTGTCAAACGTATCTGGTCATTCGTCGAAGACCACTCGCTAATAGTTGAGCTTGAATTTTCCTAAGTTCTGACTAATCTAATCAGACTAAAACTTGACCCTAAGACTATACAATGGGGTCAATACATATTCTAATCAACATATAATGATCCTAGCCTAAATCAGTAATAGGGTTGTTCCAACATACTACCTTCCATATATACTACCAAGGAATACCACATCTCCTTGGCTGTTTTACAGTGAACAAGAGGAATCATCAATAGCACTTACCAAAATGTTTTTGGCCCTCTTGTCCATGGTGGCAAGTACTATTTCATATTTGGACATCTCAAAATATTTCTTGGGAATAGAGGCTTCACTATTGATAGTAGATGATGTCATTTGAATGAAAAGCCCTTGAAGAGCGTCAACCTCTCCTTCTAGATAGCAAAATTCTCCTTCATGCATATAGTTATTCATAGAGCTAAGCTCTTTGCAATTCTCACCAGCAAACATGATTCTTAATCCTGAGTGAACCCAAATAGATCTTGTTCTTTAGATGTTAGGCTAGTTAGAACTTAACCAACCTCTGATACCAATTATTATTTTACTTTGGGTCACCTAGATCACACCTAGATGGGGGGGGGGGGGGGGGGGGGGGGTGAATAGTGTGATGGTGCTTTTTAAACCTTTTTAAAGTTTCAGCGAGATGATAAGAAAAATTCAAGCACTGAAAGCACACAAGGATTTATAAAGATTCCCCAAGAATGCCTTGGGTAGTACTCTCTCCACACCACCTATCTAGCAATGTGCTAGACTAGGTAAACACCTCCAAATATCAGTCTTATTTTCCAAAACATACACTCAGGCCACCAAGGCCGTTTTTCAATCTCTCTAACAAGAGATCTACACTCAGATCATTTTCAAGATCCTACACTTAGATTGCCAAAGGAATCTTACATCCTAGGCTCCAAGAGCCCTACAACACAGGTTTACACAAAAAGCCCTACAACATATCTCACAAGATCCTACAACAATCAGTTTATAATTTCACCACTTACAATACAACTTAGACTCAAAAGATGAATAAAGAATAGACTTGAGTATTTTCTAGAAGCACATCAGATAGGCTTCTTCTTCCTTTATCATATCTCAGAAATAATCTTCTTGAAGGATGTGATCTTGAGCAAAATAAACTTTCTTACAGAATAAAAATTCTTGCTCAAATAAATAATCTTTTGGGAGAAATTCAATTGCTAAGAAATACTTGAGTAATGAGATGAATCAGATCTTGATTGTACATGCTCTGATGTTCTTGCAAGAATACTGGAAAACTAACAGTAACAGAACCTTAGGGTTCTTTCTTGAGAAATTTTGCTTCTCCCTCCAATGGATTTATGTTCTCATTCTTTATCGCAGATGATTCACAAAAGCTTTAGATAGAATGTATTCTTAATTATTGTTTGAATTGTGAGCCCTCAAGTCTTATTTATAGAAACATCTGCCAACGGCTAGGAATAAAGTGGGATTTATTTAATTATGACCTTCTAGAAGAAATCCCCTGATTGGCGCTTCAGATGGTGTTTTTCAAATTGAAATTTAAGCTAAGTCATAATTCCCAGCTTTATTCCTGCGCCTTGCATATATAGAAATCTTATGGACGATTTTCTCTTCTATATGATTGATGCGATTACGGCAAGTGCACCGGTCGCGTGCAAGTAATAGTTGGGAGGCAACTCCCTAGATATCGATCTCTCAGGGAATGCAAGTTGTGGTGACAAGAAAATAGAGTGAGGTGAGTGTTACGACGAGTAAAAGAAAGTAAAAACAAGCGAGTTGTGCTTGGTGTCCTAAGTTATTGCAAAAATAAGAGAAATGCGGGTCGAAAGCACCACTTCGCAAAGTAGGGGTGAGTGCAGCGGCCACAAAGCCGCGCTTCGGTATGTGGTTGAAATGGCCACAGTGCGGGGTTTTGTGAGGGTCGTATTCACCTCTTCGCCAACATCACCACTAGCAATTGCTAGATGGCTTCACACACAAGCAACTCAGAATATCACAATGAAAAGAAAAGCGATTCTCACAACCACAACATCATTACACAAGAACATCAAGCAGAAAATCTATAACATTAATATAACAAGAGTTCATTACAACAATAGCTAAAAGAAGTACAAGCTCAAGATTTTGAAAGGACCCAATAGAAGATGTCACTGCATCCTGGGTTCTCGACCGGAATGAGAGGTTGTCAGGCTCTCTCCGGGCTCGGCCCTCAGATGGTGTGCAGACTCGAAGTAGGCTGTCACCTCTCTAGCGATCTACAACACTTCTATGGTCTCCAAGATGAAGAATGCTTGAACTTGTGGCAGAGAATGCTTGCAAACGGTCCCGGATGAAAGTATGGTGGAGGAGATCCATGGATATGGTCTCCTATGGTGGTAGAGGTGAAGGAGGAGACTTCAGACCTCAAAAACGGCGGAAGAATGAAGTGGATCTGGGCTGACTAGGTTGCAACTCGGATAGGATCCTTAAATAGATGGACAGTCAAACAGCGCGCATGACCAAGGCGCACGAGCATGTGCTCGTGCGTGAAGGAATTGCATGTGGTCGTGCGAGAGCGACCTGTATCCTGGAAGAAATCTGCATTTGATCGTGCGATTTGTATAGGCCAAAACATTGCACGATCAAGTGATCGTGCGCCTGATCGTGCGAGAACAATGGCACGGAATCAGGTGATGAATATCATTAAATCACTTGGATTGCCCCCACTGGAATGCCTTCCAGCTCCTGGTACCTGCAACAAACTCAAACATACCCGCTGGGGCCTAGAAACAAAGCTTCCAGTGGCATAAAATATGCACCAAAGAGAATAAAAGGGAAACATTTGAGATAACACACAGAACTAGGCTATGGAAGGAACTATTTACGCAAATGAACAACTAATCCAATATGAGCGATAACCAACCTAATATGCAGTACATATGCATGATACTAAGCCTAAATGAGTCCTAAAACATGTATATAATGGAGACTCATCAATGATATAAGTCGTATGGATGATATAAGTATTCTAGACGATATAATCCATCTACACGATACAAGTTAAACAAATCTTCTACACGATAAAGCTCTTCTAGACGATACAACTCTTCTAGATGATAAAACTCTTTTAGACGACATTGGACTTAGCCAATATTAAGATATAGATCATATCTGGCTGATGTAGCTATGGTCTAGCCGACATAGTATTTTGTCGTCGAGATCATCTAGCCGATACAGTAGTGGTCTAGATGAAATAGAATCCATGTCGTCTAGATCATCTAACCGATTTTTTACTAAGCCAATTTTAGGATTATTCCAGCCTATTGTCTATCTTTTCAGCTTCATTTCTAGACCTTTTCCAAATGACTTTTCCTTGATAGTGACAAATCTAATATAGTGTTAGATCATAAGTCAACATATGTTTTGCACCATGAGGGATTACATATGCAAAACACTATTTGATAGACTATAAGCCTAACCCTACATTAGCCATGCACTTTTGTTATACTATCATATAAAAACTAGAATAGAGCATCAAATATATGCTGTGTTTATTGTTATCCCGAGAGCATCTTCAAATCAGGAATCTTGCGATCAATATTCCCAACAACAAATTATCATGTTTTGGGCGATTATGAGCTTACCGCTTTGCGCTGATGCCAGATGTCATTATTTGTGCTTTAAGCTTATTATTTGGCATTGTCTTTAGTGCTCTCTACCATAATTGTGAGCATGCCACTTGTTATTAGTAGCAGGAATCGATCTTCTTTATGGACTTATCACTCGGCATTTAGCATCAGAGGTCGTCACTCGAGCTTGATGATTGGCGTTGATAGTTTATTTAGGATGTAGTCTTAGTCACCTAGAGGGGGGTGGGGGGTGGGGGGGGGGGGGGGGGTGAATAGTTTTCTTTTTCTATAGGCTATAAACTAACTATTTTCTGATATTATGTTAGTTATTATCAAGCATCCAGAAAACACACAAAGATTTATAGAGGTTCCTCAAGACAGGGTGTCTTGAGCAGTCCTCTTTCCCCATTCACCTTTCTAACAATGAGTTAGATAAGGCCAACACCTCCAAACTCAGATCCAAGAGCTTACAACACAGATCCCTCGGGATCTCTCAGGTATTCACAAACCCTACCTTAGGCTCAATAGCCCTACCTCAGGCTCAACAACCCAACCTCAGGCTCAACAGCCCTACCTCAGGATCAACAACCCTACCCCAGATCACACACTGATCCTACACTCACGCTGACCTCTCAGCTCTACTTCTCAGGCTAGACAGCCCTACTTCTCAGGCTAGACAACCCTACTTCCTCAGGCAAAGATGCTCTACAGCTTAGAACTGTTAAGTTCCTACAGTAATAACAATGTATGATTACAAAATAAGATAGAATAAACTTAATCTTCTATTGCAGAACAACTGTTGTGGAAGTCTTGAATCTGGGATGAGTCCAATGGCCTCAACTTTGATTCATCTGATCCTTTTCTTCAGAGAAAGAGTGAGCATCAACTTACTCTATCTTGAGTTGATCAAGAGGAGCAATATATTCTCTCCTTACAACTTCAGGTAAACAGGAAGTGAAATATTTCTGGGTTGCCGTCAATGGAACAGTAACCTTGTTCTTCTTTTATGTGCTGGAGAGTTAGAGAGCTTTTATAAAGCCCTAATGATTATTTTAGTACTGCCCTTGTCTTTCAACGGCTATCAGATGTCCTCCTGACACAACATGGGAGTGATTGGAACATCCTTTCCTGCTTTATAGGTGTTGCGCCAAAAGTAAAGCCCTTCTGCTTATATGAATCTGTCTCAGCGGTTGGGCTGAGACAGCCTCCTGTCTCAGTGACTGCATGTATCCCGTCTCAGTGGATCCACTGAGACAGACAGTTGTCTCATCGAATTTTCCTTATCCACAGCTCAGCTGGCCCAGTCTCCTTCTCAGCAGCTCCTGGCCTTATTTTAGCGGTTCAGCTGAGACTGAGATCTTGTCTCAGCGGTTTTGACAGTAAACCTACTGAACTTACTTCGCACCTTGGTATGACCTAACCATGCATAGTCATTAGATGAAATGACGTTTATCCAATACAACTTGTACTTAGCATTGAGTGTGAAGCCTCTTCAAATCAAGGGAACATTGAGGGTTATTTTCCCAACAGGCGTAAGCACCGAAGGTCATCACTTGATTATGAGCATGCTATTTGTTGTTAGCATCGGGGTCTTCACTCAATTATAAGCTTGATGTTTACGTAAACACCAGAGGTGGTCACTTGATTATTAGTTCAATGCTCGGCATAAACATCGAGGTTGTTGCTCGATTATGAGCTCATTGTTCAGTGTTAGCATCGGAATTCGCCACTCAATTATGAATTTGATGTTCATGTGGCCTAGACGCTTGAATGTGGTGAATAAGTATGTTTACCAATCGTTACTGGTAAACTAACTTGTCATTTGGCCCTGAAGGTCATCGCTTGACATTAATGCCGAAGGTTGATACTGGGATGTGGCGTGGAGGGACTTTTGTCCGCTCTTGCCAGTTGATTAACTTGTTGCTTGGATCCATAGGTTGTCGCTCAGTGTTGATACCAGATATAGATGCTCGGATATGGCATGGAGGGACTTTTGTTTGCTCTTTCCAGATGGCTAACTTGTTGCTTGGATCCGGAGGTTGTCGCTCGACGTTGATGCGAGAGGTAGACGCTCGGATGTGACATGGAGGGAATTTTTTCTGCTCTTGCCAGTTGGTTGACTTGTTGCTCAGATCTAAAGGTCATTGCTCGACATTGATGCAGGAGGTAGATGTTTGAATATGGCGTAGAGGGACATTTAGCTGCTCTTACTGATTGACAAACTTGTTGTTTAGATCCGGAGGTTGTTGCTCGGTGTTGATACCAGAGGTAGACACTCGGATATCAAGCAACATTCGAGCGGGATGCCCTGCAGTATGGTTGCGGGATGACCTACAGTGCAAGAGCGGGATAATTTGTAGCGCGAGAGTGGGATGACCTGCAGTGTGCAAGCAATATGCTTTGTAGTGTGGGAGCGGGATGACCTGCATCGCATGTGCATTGCCCAGCATCGCAAAAGCAATATGCCTTATAGCACGCAAGTGATTTTGCCCTGAAGCACGCGAGGGATATGCCCTTCAGCGTGCGAGCGAGATGCCTTTCAGTGCCTGAGCAAGATGCCCTGCAGCGCAGGAGCGAGATACCCTGCAGCGCGCGAGCGAGATGCCCTATAGCGCATGAGCGAGATGCCCTACAGTGCGCGAGTGAGATGCCCTATAGAGAGCAAGCAAGATGCCCTGTAGGGCACGAGCGAGATGCCCTGTTGTGTCCGAGATGCCCTACAATGTGCGAGCGAGATTACCTACAACACGTGAGAGAGATACCCTGCATCGCACGAGGGAGAAGCCCTACAACACACAAGAGAGATGCCCTACAGTGCACGAGCGAGATGCACTGCAGTACGGGAGCAGTATGCCCAACTGCACGGGATTGGGATGTTCATCAGTGTGGGAGCGGGATTCCCTGCAGTGTAGGGGCGATATGCCTAGCAGTGCGAGATACCTAGCACTACGGGTGGGTGTGTGTGTGTGTATGGGGGGGGGGGGGGGGGGGGGCGAGGCCTTATAGTCTGGCGGGGTGATGCCCCGCATCATAGGGGTGTGATGCCCTGCAACGTGGGGGGAGAAATGCCCTACAACGCGAGAGAGAAATGCCCTGCAGCGCAGGAGCGAGATGCCCTGTAGCGTGGGAGCGAGATGCCCTGTAGTGTCGGAGTGAGATGCCCTGCAGCGTGGGAGAGATATGCCTAGCAGCGCGGGAGCGAGATTCCCTACAACATGGGAGCGGTATGTAACATCCCTAATCCTACTAGACCCCATGGAGGTGTTAGGGCATGACATGAGGAGAGAAGGGTGAGTGGAAGCAAGGAGATGACCTTAGAGTTCAATAAGTTGGGGTGAACTCACATAGTGCTCACAAGTGAGCACAAGACAACTTAGGTTAAATTTGCCAAATTCAACTCACAAACACTTATTGACCTCACCAATATGTTCCTAACACTAATAGAGACTCACTTTACCAAGAACCCCAGCAATTGGTCAACCAAATTGGACAAGTAGACCAAAGTCAAATATAGGTCAACTTAACCTTATTCAACATAAATGGACTCAATTTACCTTAAATACCTCAAATTGACCTTACCTATGTTCCCTAACCACTAAGGAAGGCCATTAGGTCAATAATCACTAATTGGTTCCACCCAATTTCAAGGTATTCACCAAAGTCAATTTTTGGTCAACATAGCCCAAATCAACCCAATCAAGGACCAATTGGCCTTCAATTGGTCAAATTGACTTCACCCCTTACCTTCTAACCCCACTAGGGATCTGTTGGAAACAGTGCCCAGCAATATTCCTAATTTGAAGAAGTGTTCAGATCAATGATAAATGCACTTTGTATTTGATGGTATATTTTATTCATGACTGTAGAGGATAAATTATATGTCCAGTAATTCTCTAAGTTCAAAATCGTCAAGAAGGACTGGACATATCATTGAGATGATACACATATCGTTGAAATACATCGAAGCTACACCACTAGTATCAAGACTATAAAAGTAATGAAAATTCACTATGTAAATATCGTCTCAAGACTCAGCAGATAAATCATTGAGAAAGGAAACATATCGTCGAGACAGTTTTGACGATATCATCATGAAGAAAGCTTATATTTGAGAAAGCTAAGTTCAGATGACTCGACGACATCGTCTTGGAGAAGATGTATAGCCTTGAAGGGTGAAAAAGTTTATCATTGAGATAACTCATTAAGTCCTGGAGAAAGGATCATGTAGACATCATCGGCTTGAGGACTTTATATCGTCTAGAAGATCAATACGACATCGTCTTGAAGAAAGATTATCAACTTGATGAATAAGTCTGTCATATAAAAAGAAACATCTCGACGATATTGTATAGAAGAAGCACTATCGTTGAGATATCAAGTAAAGTCTTGAAGAAGGATGTGTGTCGACGATATCGTCTTAAAGAAGACATATCGCGTTGAAGATTGAAGACATATTGTATACAAGGAAACATCTCGACGATATCGTCTAGAAGAAGCAGTATCGTTGAGATATCAAGAAGAGTTTTGAAGAAAGATGTATGTCGATAAATTCATCATATAGATTACACATCGTCTACACGATCAAGACGATATCGGCTTGAAGGAAATTTATCATCTTGAATGATGTTGAATTGCAATAAATGTGCCGTTCTTCTCAGAAATTGATATATAGGTTATGTGCACGCTGCCAATAATGCGCACTAATCAAGGAATATTAAATTATATATTTTCCACAGAATATGGCTGTTACACAGCATTAATGAAGAATATTATTCACTTCCATATTCTGCAAGTTCCAAGAATGGCAAGACATTTATGATAATTTATTCTGTCGTTTCTCTCAAATATTCTATCTGGCAAATTAATTATGGAAGAATTTTGTAAGGGCTTTATGCAAAGTTATAGAAGAATATACAAGAAAGGAATTGTCGATTTCATAGGTGACTTGACTTTCTTACAACATACTGATTCTGATCAAGAAAAGAAAAGAAGAGCACAGGCAAAAAAATTCTTCATCACTTTGCTGAGAAGACACGAAAGAATCTTCCTCCTGTACAAGAAGTGCATCTATCAACGAATAAGAAGATTCAATAGAAAGGTTGAGTAATTCACAAAATCTCTGGGCTTACATCTGCAAGAAGAAGAAGAAGAAGTTTGTTATTCAAAGATTATATCTTGAAGACTTCTCTTTTACAAATAGAACAACATCTTTCTTGTTTGGTAGGGTTCTGTGTGAGCGTGAGCTTGTAAGATCGTGACAGATCTGAGTTGGTAGGGTTCTATATGAGCCTGAGCTTGTAGGATCTTGTGACAAATCTAAGTTGGTAGGGTTTTGTGTGAGCCTGAGTTCTGTAGGATTCTTTGTGAGCCTGAGTTTGGTAGGATCTTGCCGAAGATCTGAGTTATGGTAAGAATTATAAGGTCTGATACTAGTAGGGTTCTTTGTGAACCTGAGTTGTAAGATCTACTTATTAAGTAGAGATCTGAGTTGGGAGGTTGCCTAGTCTAGCAAATTGCTAGATAGGTGGGAGGGATAGTGGACAACCTCTAGACACATTGTTTAGTAGGGAACCATTATAAATCTTGTGTGTTTTCTGTGTTGCTTTTGTGCTGTGATAGATAGAATTTTAAAGTAGCAATTAACCTTGAAAACACCTAATCACCCCCCCCCCCCCCTCTACGTGTAATATAGATCAACCAAAATCTAACAATTGGTATCAGAGGTAGGTTGAGTTCAAAGGCTTAACAACTTAGAATAAGATCTACAAGTTTGGTGGGTTGTGATAAATCAATGGTTGGTGAGCATCATAAGGAAATGAGCTCAATGAAGCTGCCCATCTGCACCAAAGAAAACTTCGCTATCTGGAAATAGAGAATCAAATTGTACATTGAAGCTTTAGACCCTGGAGTCTATTTGGCAGTGGAAGAGGGACCCAATGTTCCTATAAAAATCCCCGTGGATCCAACAACAGCTCCTACACCTAAAACCTTATCCCAGTTCACCAAAGATGAAGTAGCCTTGGTCACCATGGACAAAAGGGCTAAGAAGATCAATGCAAATGAAATTGATGATTCAACATTTCAGAATCTGATTCATTGCAAAATAGCATAGGAAATGTGGGAATACTTGATTATCTATATGGAAGGAACTGAATAGGTCAAAGATGACAGAAAATCCCTTCTGAATCAGGAATATGAATCCTTTAGACAAGACAAGAAGGATAACATAACTGTCTGCTATGAAAAGTTTTTCAGGGTTGTCAATGGGATCAGAACCTGTGAAAGAGAGTTCACTAATTATGAGCTAAATGACAAATTCCTGAGATCTCTGAACAAAGAATGGGACATGAAGCTGTGTGCAATAAGGGAAGTTGGCAATCTGGGAGCAATGGATCCTAGACAGCTATATGGCAAGCTCCTATCATATGAGCTGCATCTGAATACTAGAAAGGCTGAAGAGGAAAACTCCAAGGCTTACAAAAGAGAAAAGGCATTGGCCTTTTAAGCTGAAACTTCCAGAAAGCACAAGACAGTGGAGCCTGTCTATGTCTCAGAGGAAGAGACCTCCAGCAACTCTAGCTCAGAACTGTCTAATGAAGATCTCTCACTGTTCACCAAGCAGTTTGAGAAACTGTTGAGAAACAGAAGAAGAGGGAACAGAAGATATGATGCTTCACCCTCCAGTTCCAGGAGAGAAGACAAGTCTGGGAGGAAACACAGATCAGAGAGGTATGAATCCAAATCTAATAAATATATTTCTTCTAACATTCTTAATTACAGCTATAAAAAGCCTAAGCATGTCATTGTTGAATGTCCATTCAAGAGACAAGTGAAGAGTGAAGAAAAAAGCACTAAAAGAGCAGGAAGTCAGAGAAAAGCTTTGTGGCAAAGAAAGTGAAAACACTCAGTGACAGTGACACTGAATGCTCTTCATCAGAATCAGATAGCCATATAGCAGCCATGACCTTCTCAGATGAAGAATGTTGTGATGAAATTCATCACAAACAGGTAATTCCTAAAGCCTCTCCTACCATATTTGACATAGATTCAGATGCAAGCTCCTCTTCAACAGTAAGAGAAGTTGACACTGATTATATTGAGAAATTTGGTGCCTTGCTTGATGCTCTTAAGTGCTTAAACTAGAACTTGGTCTCTTGTGGAGCTCAGGCCACCAACAAGTTGAGGGGCAGCTAGCACTTACTAATTCCTCGAAAGGAACAGACCGGAGCTTCGGAACTATACAGAACTTTAGTCGCAGCGAGGAGGTCCCACCACACACCCGGAAGATCTTTGAGCGCTTCCCCTCCCAAGCCAAAGCTGAGACTGGGCACGTTGGACAGCCTGAGAGCTAAGCCAAGATAACCTAGGGAGGAAGAAAGCTCAGAGTACTGAGATTGGAATGTCCTCTCCAAAGGTGCCCTTCAAGGTCTATTTATAGTTTTTCCAGCCTGGTCTGCTAATAGCGGGATTCCACCTTACTCTTTTGCTATACGCAACCCAAAATGGTCTGCCAACAGCCAAACTCAGTTGTTTAGAGAGGCTAACGACAGACCACCAAGGGTTTTTAGGTAAAAAACACACATGGACCCTTACTGGGCGAGCCACCAGCACGGGACCCCTCTCGCGAACTAAGAGGCCTGGCTCGCCTGCTTTCCCGCGGGCGACCGACGAAGGCTCAGCTCGCTTGCCTACCCGCGAGCAGCCGACGAGAGCCTAACTCACGAGCCTTCGTGCGAGCACCACGCACGCCCCACTGCGAGCATCTGGCTTGCCCTCTTTCTTATCCTTCTTCCCTGTTGACCCCTTATCCTCTGCTCACCTCGTGGTGAATACCGGGGTTGTACATTAAGAAAGCAAAAACTCTCTATAAAGCACAAGCTGCAGAGATCATCTCCTTGAGTGACAAGAGAGATGAACTGCTTGATAAAGTAACTGAGCTAGCTCAAGATAAGACCAAATTATCAACCTCTCCACTGAGCATAAGAACATTAGAATCAAAGAGCTAGAGGATAAGTTCTTAGAGGAGAGTAGAATTGTGGCTAGTTATTCTAAGACACAAACTTTTCTTACTTTGATAGATAGCTTTTCACAAACTAATAAGAATGGTTTGGTCTACTCTCAAAGTGAAAATAGTGGGAAATTTGCTCAAGGAAAGACAGTCTTTAGAAAGGTGATCATACCCACAAATTCATATGACCATAGTAGCATGTATGGATGCAAAGAGAGCAAGGAGACAGAAAGTGGTCTTAAGCTTCCTTCCACTTGGCTCCGCAAAAGACAAACTTTCCTTGGGAAGAGTGCACTATCTGCACCCCAAAAGAATCCTCCTAAGAAGGTTTTCAGAAACACTCATGCTGGGGAAAGTTCCTCAATTTCCAAAAAGGGAGGGTTAACTGCCAAGCAAGAGGTTAACCCAATCAGACCAAGTTCCTCCGGAAAATCTAGATACAATAGATTTGAATGTTGGTGCTGTGGTAAAGTAGGCCATTTTGCCTTAGACTGTTGGTTTAATCCAACTGTCCAGAATTCTCCCCCACATGAGAATTATTAGGAAAGCAGTTAATCTTCCATTTAGTTTCCCCCTAACAGAAACCTAGGACCCAAATCCAATTGGGTGCCTAAGGTAAGTAATCCTTTTTGTAGGTATGTCCAAATGCCAACCCTTTTGGTATTTGGACAGTGGTTGCTCCAGACACATGACTGGAGTAAAGAGGGTAGAAATTGGATTAGCTATTCAATAAAATAAGGTTGAATATTAAATAAAGATAAAAGTCATTCTCAGAAAACTGCAAGCTACTCTAAGACAAGTCAGGGGTATAGACAAGAGAAGGGCATTAAGTTTGGCAAGACCCCTTATTCCTATTACAATGTTGGAATTAAACATAATATTCCTAGTTTGTGTAGCCCATAGAGGATTCCAAACCTATCAAGTAAAATGTCAAATCAGTATCTCCAAATAAGAAATTTGAAGGAGGAAGTCTAAGTGGCACAACCTAGATGATTTTCTCAAGAGCGATACAGAATAAATGTTTCGAGGACAAAATCTAAGTCTCGACGATATTACTGGAGTCTCGACGACAAAGTTGAAGTGATTCCGATAATAAGGTTAAAGTAATCTCGACGACACTATCAACGACAAAAATGCACATCGTCAAAATACAACCCAGATACTCAATGCAATATTGGATCTTTAATCCGAGCCGTTTGATGGATTCTTAATCTATTAACCATGACAAAAAGGTATGTGCCTCTTCATCTACCTCTACTATAAATAGAATGAATGCTTAAGATAAAAATTACACTTTCATTTGCTCTAAGTCATTTCCATGACAAACCTCCATTCCGTCTCCGACAATCGGTCGATTCTCGACGTTCTTCTTCAATGGCTCCCAAGATGGAAGAATCCTCAGTGATATCCGACTGTGAGCTTCTGAGAGGAGGATTCAACTCCTATTCCGAATAAATTAGGTCAGTAATTAATTGGACTGGTGGAATAAGCATGGCTGGAATATCTGTTCTGCGAACCTTATGTTCTCATGAACAGGGAGCTCCAAGAATTCTTTGATGGAGCGAGAATGAATCGTTCATGGACCATCCTAATGTCTGCAGTGGCCGGAAAGAAGATCAAAATGTCTGCCAAGTGCTTAGGAAATGCCTTGAGAATGCCAAGACTGTAGAAAGAGATTGAAGAGGAAGATCTGACTATTGAAGACCTTTCTGCAGGATATGCCTGGTGTGGGCACAATGGCATGACCTATGGGTCTATTAAAAAGGCAGAATTTAACCAGAAGGGAAAACTCCTAGCTTACATTGTAGGCAAAGTACTACTGTGCAAGCCTGGTTCCCATGACAGTATTTCCAAGGAAATGTTTGAGGAAATGTGCAGGATCATTGTTTCAAAGAAGACAGATTGGAGAAAGTTTCTATTCCAAAGGATTAAGAGCACCCTGAATGTTGGAGCATGCGTTCCGCACTCGTCCGATTTGAGAATAACAAATCCCGAATGTATTTGAACCTATTTTTGATTAATGGTGTGCAGATAATAGGTGCAAGAATAACATGTTTGCAAAATACCGATTTTCCAAAAATTGGAGCTATCAGATTTCCGACAGCAGTACCAGATTTCCGACAGCGCACGATTTCATCCGTTCTCCGATCTCTACTCAGCAGTTTAGAGCTATCGGATTTCCGACAGTAGTAATGGATTTCCGACAGTGCACGATCTTCCCGTTACTCTACGACGTGCAGCAGTTACGCAAGCTAACAGATATCCGATAGTGCTATCGGATATCCGACTACCCACGTCTCAACCACGACTCAATCGCGATCGCCACTCTCCGCAAAAATGCCGAATACATGGGACACGTGGCACCATTGGAGCTATCAGATTTTGGCGATAGGCAGCTAACGGATGGCGTTATCTATCTTTTATAAATTGGTTCGTTTTGTTCGTGCATTCCAAGCATTAAGAATTCCAAGTCTTTTCCTGAGTGCATACGAACCAGAGAGCTCCAGAACCTCATCAACTCCCATTTGTGCTTAGAAGGTTTGAGATTGAAGACGAGATCAGACTTGCTTCTACATCAACGATCATCTCGAGGCTTCAACCTTCCTTTCAGAGATCTGAATTTCTAGGGAGTTCTTCATTTCATTTTGTTTTTTCATTTATATACATTTCACTTTGTATTGGTAGGGAAATCGTCTCCTTATGCGTGACGTCTATGTCCTTGCGTGGTTTAGGGGAAAATCGCTTCCTTGTGCGGAGCGTCCAAGTCCTTGCGTGGCTTGGTAGGAAATTGTGGCCTTGTGTGCTACGTCTAGATCTTGGGAAGATCTAGAGGATAGGCTTGGGCTTGGTCTAGGGAGAGACAAGTGATAGCCTTCCGATCCTTGGGAGAAAGATTGGTAAACACAAAATTGTTAAAAGTTTATTTTCATATTTGTGCCTTGATCTTAAGCATTGTTAAGATCATTTTTATTGTATGTGAATTTCATGATTAAAAATTATGCCTTTTCTTTAATTGCAAATTTGGTTGCTTAATCTTTAACTTAGAAATTTGTGTTTGAACTAATCTAAAAATTTCATACTTTGAAAATTTTTATAAGTGATTTTTAGAAAAGCAAATTTTGTTTTAAAAATTCTTAAGTAAAAATCATAATTTAAAAAGGCCCTTATTCACCCCCCCCCCCCCCTCTAAGGGCGCCACAAGATCCAACACTGAAGACCCCTTCATTTGGTATAATCTTATCTATCTTCCTCCTGAATTCCCTTGGGGATGTGGTGAAGAGAAAAATTGGAGCACCTCTACATTATTCTAAGAGGTTAGATTCAAAGATGTTGGATAGATGGGAGAGAGTTATCTTCAAAACCCCTAAGGATGCCCAAGCAGCTGGAAAAGGAAAGAAAAAGAAAGTTGTGATAGTTGATGAATCAGAGGAGGTAGGGTCCTCTAGCAGCTCTGAAGAACGAGGAGCATCATCAATTCCAGACCCAATCCTGTCCAAGGTTGCTAAAGAAGAAGGAGCCCCATCTTTACCAAACCCTGCTTTGACAGAGGTGAAGGTAGCTCTATATCAAATGATCCCAGAGGATGTGAGTGAACTTGCTAACACATTGGTTATTGAAGTAAGAAGAAGCCCCATTTTGGGCAGTGATCCAGTTGAGGGGGTGTCCCAGCTTGGGAGTTCAGCCCAAGAGCCTGTAAATGTTGAGGGGGAGAGAAATCTGGTGTGCTATACCCTAGGAAATCAGGGAGAAGTAGTCCAGGAGGAGGTTGTAGACCATGAGCCAGAAGAGGAAAGGGCAGGACAAGAGCTAGAGAAGGAAGATGGCAAGGAGCCAGAAAAAGTTGAGAGCACTGAACCCTAGGCTGGGCTTGGTTTAATTATTCTCAAAGGTAACGAAGTGTTGATGGAAGAAGAGGAAGAAGAGAAAATTCTAGTAGACCTTTCTGACCTTCAGGGTCATGAGAGTGCTCATGCAAGTCCTCCAAAGGAGAATAATGTTCGAGAAGAGAATGTTGTTGTATCATCTTCTAATCAATCAGGTTCCCTATTCCATATGATCTCAGCATTGCTGAAAGTTCAAAGGGAGAGGATGGAACAATTCATTCTGCAAATAGTTGATGGCCTCAGGCAAGAGATAAAGGCTGAGTTGTAGAGTGTGAAAGATGATATGCATCATCTGAAAACTCAGCACACTCATTTGTTTCACTTAGCAGCTCCAGCCATGAAAAATGTTGGTGAGGAGATCAACATAGTTGGACATCAGTCTCATCAGATCATCCAAAACTAAGGCACTATGTCATGGGATATTGAGAGAGCTCTTCAACAAATAGTAGGGGTTTATGAATTCAGATAGAGATCAAATTCTGAACAGAATGGAGGTGAATACTCAGAACTTAGATGAACATCTGCTAGAAGTAAGAAATAACTTGGATGAGGCTGAACAACACCTACATGAGAAGATAAATTTGGTACAAGTGGCCCTTGATGATCACATTGTTGAAGAAGTCCTAAAGGGTGAGAAGGCAATGATAAATGCTGGCTCAAATCAAGCCATGTGGACTGTAAATCAAGTTAAGAAAGCTTTACAGAAGCCTCCCTCAGCTTATGAGTTAGCAGAACCATCTGAGAGCACTGCCTCAGAGGTATATGGTATAGAAATTGGAGAATTTGCTAGCTCAAGAAAAAGGAAGAGGGTTCAGAGCAAAAGGTACATGCAGAAGAGGCTAAGGGAAATTGAGCAGGATCCACAGTCACGCAAGTTGACTCCTAACTCTAGGACCCTGATCTTAGAAGCTTGGATGGAGTTTGGATACCCTAAAGATGGGTCAGAAAGAGTTTTCTATTCTGTTGACTGGAATCTTCATCTAAATCAAATGGCGAAAAAGAGAAATCATAAGCTAGCATTCCCTGATGGTCCTCCTCCTTCTCCGAAGAAGATTCCAAAACCAATCATCTTCTATGAAAGGCAGAGTAGAAAAGGAAAGGGAAGCAACATCAGGACCTGACGATCATAGAATGTTTTTCTGAAAATGACTTGAGCAAATGACTGAAATATTTTATTTTAAAACATTATCTCTATCTATATCATGTTGATAGATGAATCATGTTACAATTGTTGAATGTATTCAAATTTTGATTCTATTTATCATTTGGCATTTATCATTGAAGTGAGTTATGACTTCTTCAAATAGGGGGAGATTGTTGGAAACATTGCCATACAATGTTCCTGATTTGAAGAAGTGCTCAGATCAATGATAAATGCACTATGTATTTGATGGTATATTTTATTCCTGATTGCAGTGGACAAATTATATGTCCAGTAATTCTCTAAGTTCAAATATGTCCATAAGGGCTGGATATATTGTTGAGATGATACATATATCGTTGAAATACATCAAAGCTACATCACTAGTATCAAGACAATAAAAATAATGAAAATTCACTAAGTAAAATATTGTCTTAAGACAGCGGATAAATCATTGAGAAATAAACATATCATCGAGACAATTTTGACGATATCGTCTTGAAGAAGGCTTATAGTTGAGAAAGCTAAGTTCAGATGACTCGACGACATCGTCTTGAAGAAGATGTATAGTCTAGAAGGTTGAAGAAAGTTTATCATTGAGATATCTCGTTATGTCCTGGAGAAAAGATCATGTAGACAACATCGGCTTGAAGACTTTATATCGTCTAGAAGATCAAGACGATATCATCTTGAAGAAAGATTATCAACCTGATGAATAAGTCTAAGTCATATAAAATAAACACCTCGACGATATCGTCTAGAAGAAACAATATCGTTGAGATATCAAGTAAAGTCTTGAAGAAGGATGTATGTCGACGATATTGTCTTAAAGAAGACATATCGCCTTGAAGATTGAAGACATACTGTATATAAGGAAACATCTCGACGATATCATCTAGAAGAAGCAGTATAGTTGAGATATCATGTAGAGTTTTGAAGAAATATGCATGCCGACAATTTCATCGTATAGATTACACATCGTCTACATGATCAAGATGATATCGGCTTGAAGGAAGTTTATCATCTCGATAGATGTTGAACTGCAATAAATGCGCCGTTCTTCTCAGAAATTGATATACAGGGAATGTGCACACTGCATGTCATGCGCACTAATCAAGGAATATTAAATGATTTATTTAACACAGAATATGGTCGTTACACAACATTAATGAAGAATATTATTCACTTCCATATTCTGCAAGTTCCAAGAATGGCAAGGCATTTATGATAATTTATTCTATCATTTTCTGAAATATTCTATCAGGCAAATTAATTATAGAAGAATTCAGTAAGGGCTTGTATACAAAGTTACAAAAGAATATAAAAGAAAGGAATTGTCGATTTCAGAGGTGACTTGACTTTCTTACAACATACTGATTCTGATCAAAAGAAGAAAAGAAGAGCTCAAGCAAAAAAAAAATTCAACACTTTGTTGAGAAGACAAGAAAGAATCTTCCTCCTATACAAGAAGTGCATCTATCAACTAAGAAGAAGATTCAATAGAAAGGTTCAGTAATTCACAAGATCTCTGGGCTTACATCTGCAAGAAGAAGAAGAAGTCTGTTATTCAAAGCTTATATCTTGAAGCCTTCTCTTCTACAAACAAAACAACATCATTCTTGTTTGGTAGGGTTCTGTGTGAGCCTGAGCTTGTAGGATTGATGCGTATTCGACAAGTGCACTGATCGTTGTCAAGTAATAAATTTGGGAATCTCTTCCCCGAATATCGTCTCTCAAGGAATGCAGGTTCTGGTGAACGAAATGCGTGGTGAATCGATTGTTATACGAGCGAAGAAAATAACAACAAGGACATTGTTATTGGTTTCCTAAGCTAGTGGGGAAAAGATAGATGCGGGTCAAAACTCCGCTTCACAAGGCGGGGTGGATGCAACGGCCGCGATGTCGTGCTTCAGGTGGCGCGTGGACAGAAGGAAACTGTGACGAATGAGGTTCGCACACACCACTTTGCAAACATCACCACTAGCAATTGCTAGGTGGCTTCTTCACACAAAGGACTCAGAAAATCACAATAAGAAGGAAAAGCTATTCTCATACCACTGCGTCATTGCATACGAACAAGCAAGGATTTAAATCATCACTCTAACAATAGTTCATTACAACACACTAAGAGAAAACACAAGCATCAAGTTTAGAGAGGACCAAGCAGAAGATATCACCTCATCTTGGGTTCTCGGCCGGAATGAGAGGTTGTCAGGCTCTCTCCGGGCTCGGTCCTCAGATGGTGTGCGGACTCGAAGCAGGCTGTCACCGCTCCAATGATCTGCAACACTTCTATGGCTTCCCACGACAAGGAATGCTTAAACTAGTGGCGGAGAATGCTTGCTAACGCTCCCAGATGGAAGAATGGGGGAAGAAATCGCCGGAAAATGGTATCCTTTGTGGTGGAGGTGAAGGAGAAGCCTTCAGACCTCAGAAATGGTGGGAAGGACCTGATTTCCCGCTCCCTCGAGGGCTCTCTCATTGACTGTGGTTTATCCTGCTTTATATACTAAACAGGCAGAAAAATGGTCACGCACGGTCGAACGCACGACCGTGCGTGAACCGTGCGTTATTAAATGATAAATTCTAACTTGAGGGAAACGCTGCGCCGCCCGTGCGTTTTACTCACGCACGGGCAAATCCGCCCGTGCATAAAAACGCACGGGTAAATTCAGCATGACTAAAAACAGGAGGAAACAGGTCGACCGTGCGTTTTACTCACGCACGGGCAAAATCCGCCCGTGCGTAAAAACGCACGACTAAACTCAGATTGTCCGTTTTCTACCCAGATACAGACGCATGATCGCAACCGTCCGTGCGTCAAGGAAATGCACCACCGTGCGATATGTATAGACATAAATTTTGGGGGAAAATGGGATGATCCGGCCACCTGCACATAAGATATACCAGCTGGGAATACACCTCCAGCACCAAATAAACACAGAAAAAGGACTGGGTAGCACCATGTGCTTACCCCCAATAACAAGAAGCACAAATGCACACCGAAACGGGCCTAAGAGTGCACCTAGCAGGGAATAACAAATATGATCGTAAACATGCCTAAAGTGTGGTGCATCGACTAGAAATACGGCCCAGATGAGTCCATAAATGTTTATATAAATGGGACTCATCACACCCCCAGACTTAACCATTTGCACATCTCGGGCAAACTACTCCGCTCTCCTATCGGAATAATTGGATGTTAGAGTATGATTGAGTGGTGGAGACTCATGCGAAGTCGCATGCTCACGGGCGTAGAAATACATTAGAATAGAATTTAACTCAAAATTATATTTAACTATTTCTAAAACAGTAATTTGAAATCTAATTTACTTGGATGGTGAATCCTGGTGAATCTTTCGGTAGCGCAAAAGGAAAAATAGCGTGACTAATGAGTAAGGTTTTACTTGAATCAAAGCTCGGGACAAACTCCTAAGAAATCCATCAAAGTCGGTGTCCATAGGCTTGCACGTTCGCACTCTCTCTACTGCATGAGACGACTCGTATCTAAAATCAATAGGACTTATGGGTTAGGATTGGGCTTAGGTTGAGTTTAGGCTAGATAAGTAGAAGGATGATGGGAATCACATTCAACATAACTGAGCACTCAAGAGAATTATAATCACCAATACAACATTTTCAAGAAGTACACAACACCCCCAGACTTCAACTGAACACTAGGCGTGTGCTAAGCCAATCATACTTTGTCTCTGTCGAGAGAATGTAATTGAAAGTTCGTTTTGAACAATTTTTCTTCTTTTTCTCTTTTTTTTCTCGACAGAATTTCTTTTGTAGGCACACTAAAAACTTCTGCTTCAGCTTTTTCAAAGCTATCATACAACACGGAGATGACACCAAACATGATAGATATATAAATTTCTTTCAACTCATTTGTTGGTGCGAAAATGGGCTTGGCCGTATGGCTTTGGTGACATTTTGGTGGAGCTAAACAAGGAGGGAAGGTAGGATCAAGTGGGCTTGCAAAGGTGATTACATTGGTAAGGATTTCAAAAGCACAAACGGATCATGAAATGGTCTATATCACACTTTATAACGAGTACTTAAACGCAATCGTTTCAAGAGTCTCCTAGTACAAGTTCTAGCCACCAAGAAAGGTTGTCCTTCCTTCCGAACCTAGTAATAAGCTACTACTAGTACAACTACACTCGACCCTATGCTACCGTTGGATTCACCGGATTCACCACTAAAGTAAAATAAATTACAGCTTCTATAATAGAAATACTTAAATTACAACATTGAATTTTATTCTACTCTAATTGAATTTCTAGGCGTGACGGGAGTACTCGACTAGAGCACTACTCGAGTCGACATTTTTCTCTACTCCTCACTCCTACACTAACAATCCAATTCTTACGAGCGGGGAACCTTGCAGCAATACCCAATAAGCACGCGTGATCAAGTGCACGTGTACTAGGTGCAAGTGTACGGAGTGTGCACAATACAATTGAAAATTCCTAACTCAGCACATTCTAACATGCTATGCAAAGTGTGTGCACGTGCATAGCTCGATCCCTCCCCCAAACTTGATCAAAACTAAATAAAATAGGGAATTCTGGAATAAGGAGAATAGGGGTAGAGTGGATCGATGCTCATAAATGAGCATGCCAGAAGTGCGGTAATTCCTTCTTTAAAATTTTCTCCTTCCGCATCCACCAAGCGAGAGCTTTAACCTGCGATGTTAGCAAAAAGAAAAATAACAGGACTAAAAGAAATAGACTAAGCAAACGGAACTGGGTGGTTCTCATGGGTTGTCTCCCAAGAAGCCCTTTTGTTTAACGTCCTTAAAGGTGGACCAAAAACCTGTATTAAGCAGTGAAGACAAATAGTTCTAACATAGTTCATAGGAATTGTTCAAAGTATCTGATGAGATAAATTCGCGCTGCGCAAAATTAAAATATTATCCACGTATAATTCGATAAGGCAAGTGTACCTATCACTTTATAGTATAGGATTTAGAAAATCAAGTGTCGTATTTTTCCGGGCTTGTTGAGTACTTCTACTCACAAAGAAGAGCTATTATTTTATCGATCGAAAGTTGGGTTTGTTTTGGAAAAACAATTTGGAGAAAATTAACTACGAAGAAAGATTATGATTAAAAGGATTAGCACCTGGTCTTGAATCCCTTTGGAATAAAATATAATTTTATAAAAGATGAAACCGCAAACTCTTATTGAAATATCCTCGACCGTGGAGGTTCCCAAAATATGGTAGAGCCTCTCTCGAGAGAACTACCACCTAACCTTAGGTTGATCGATTAAGACCCCTCGGCCAGTCGAAACCCCCTAAGCTTGCTTTAAGCGGTGAACCCCACTATTGGATTTGACTCCAATCCGAAAGATTTGTGTCACCCTCTCTCGAGGAATGCATACAACTCTTTTTATCTTTGAGTGATCTCCTCGTTCGCATGGATCTCTCGATCACTAGCAAACGAATCATAGATTGAAAGTCATATTCCGGACATATGAAATCAAAACAAAATAATTCAAAGATAAATCGAAGATAAACAAAACGAGAGTTTGCTAATTAGAAAGATTCAAAACATATTTTATTTTATTCCAAAGTTCATCATGACCAAGTGCTAAAGGAAACTTAGCTACTCATCATAGTGATGGGAATACAAGTAGAAGAGGAAAAAGACATGATTAAGAAAACAACAATACTTGAATTAAAATAGCAATAATAAAAACTTACAACTTTAGGAAAAAGTAGCTAGAACATAAAAAAAACAGTAAACTAAAGCTGAAATTAAGCTCCAAAATTGCACCCCCCGACTTCTGGAGATTGCTGCCTTTTATAGATGAAAAAACGGGGAGTCACGCCCTTGGTCATGCCCGTGACCAAGGGCGTGTAAGCTGTGTAACTACTGTCATGAAAGCCCGGGACGTTGGGGAAAAGGAACCGCCAAAAATTAATTGCACGGCGGGTCACGGCCTCGGTCACGCCCGTGACCAAGGGCGTGTCTTGAACGGGTCTGGAAACGGTGGGAAACGCCGCGATCTGGAGTTAATCTGGCGGTTGCAGAAAAGTCACGGCCTCGGTCACGCCCGTGACCGAGGGCGTGTAAGCTAGAAACGGCGGGAGTTGATTGCTGGCTGAAATGAATGCAATCCGGGCGAGTCACGCCCGTGACTTTAAGGTCACGCCCTCAGTCACGCCCGTGACAGAGGGCGTGTAATTTTAATCTGACGTGGCGGCTGACTTCTTTCAACTGGAATGCGCGGGGCTGGATCACGGCCGTGACAAAATGTCACGCCCTAGGTCACGCCCGTGACCGAGGGCGTGTACTTTGCGATTTCGGCAGAAATACTCCAAATATTCTCCTGATTAGTCATATGAGCTTGAAATTGCTATTGGCAGCCCAAATTACCTGAAAATACAAAAATAAGATAAATTAGTGATAAATTAACTAAAACTAAATTAAATTAAATTAATTATAAATAAAATATTAGGTGAAAATAACTATAAATATAGCATCATCAAATACCCCCATACTTATTCGTTTGCTAGTCCCGAGCAAACAACTTTCCATAGGAGTAGAAAAATTTAAATACAAGAAAAGAATTTTGAACCTAAAAAGTAAAAATGCGAAGTCTTGCGCCTAAGCGTGTAGAAATTCTAGTAGAAAAACCTATTCAGCATAAAAATTAGCTTATAATTTTCAAAAATGCGTTATAACATATTGTTACTACTTTTAAATTGAAAATCCGGTAAATCCTAAAATTATATTTAAGGAGCGGGTAGCGTGTTTACTAAGATCAATATTACACAAAATCAAAGTTCGGGATAGCCTCCAAAGAAATCCATCAATGACGATGGCCATAGGCTTGCCCTTTCACACTCTCGCCACGGCACTAGTTTAACTCATAAGCACGAATCAATAGGACTTAATTAGGTTGAAATGTGGCTTAGGTTCAAGGTGCGGATATCAAAAGATAAACGTGAAGGGTTAAGGCACACTTAAAACAAAAAGAAGAGCTTTGCAAAAACTTGTATGCTAAATAATTTTTACACCCCAAATAATTTTGAAATATAAAGGTAGGGGTCAAAAATGCACTCTGCAAATTTTTTTCTCAATATTTTTTTCTTATTTATTTTTTTTTCTTCATTTTTTTTTTCATTTTTTTTTCTTCTTTTGCAGCAAAATGATAGCTAAATTAAAATCACCATTTTCACAAATAAGAAACACAAGCTAGCAACAAATAAAGCTCTAAATTTCAAGCGTGCACCATAGGCAGGCTATTTGGCTTTGGTGAAAATGAGTGGGGCTTACGAAAGAAATGGTAAAAAGCACAAAATGGCTAGCAACGGTTAAGATTTTATGGCATGGAATGCAAAGGCTCAAACGAATCAAGACATGGCCTAAATCATTTTCATGCTCATGAATCTAACTTATGCAAATGTCTTGAGAGTCGCTAGAGGCAAGTTCTAGACATCGAGAAAGAATACCCTTCCGTTCAAATTGGGTACTATTTCTCCAGTAAACTTCTACATACTCACTTAAAGCATTTTTGGATTCTACCGATTTCAAATTAAAAGTAAAACAAAAATATTCTACGCAGTTAGAAAATCATAAATCTAATTTTATGCTGAATAGTTAATTCGACATGAGATCCTACTAACGCGTGCGCGTAACTAGAACACTGCACGAGTCAACAATTTTACTCCAAAATTCAAAATCTAATAAAGTATATAAAATTTTCTACAACACTATGTAAAAGTAAATCTACTAAGAATTTTGCAAACAAGTAAATATAGAAATATTAAGAAAACTATATAGTTTTTTTTGTAGATTTTTTTAATTTTTTTAATTTTTTTTTTTGATAAAAATTTTGGGTGTTGCTTTGCAATAAAACCGACGTGAAATACCCTCCCCCATACATAAAATAAAACAGTCTCCCCAATGTTTTAGAAAGAAGTGCGAGTAAAGGAGAGGAAACTTCCATGATGAAGAACAAATCAATACCCAAGCCATCCTGAAGAAAAACAGGAAGTAAAACTCTTTTTTTTATATTTTGAATATTTTTACAGGAATAAAAGAAAAATAAAACAAAAATAAAGGTGTGGGACAGAAAATAAAAGATACAGACGACCAAAAATAAAAAAAAACTCTAAGCATCATCGTCGTCGTCCTCCTGCTGATAATAAGCACGCAGATCAGCAAATTCCCGCTGCAGATGCTCCATAGAAGAAGCATGGCGCTGCTCGAGGGTATCAAAATGTGTGTCAAAATGAGTGCGCATGGACAGCTGCTCTGTCTGAATCTGATCCAAACGAGTGTGGATCCGCCCAAACTGCTGATCGAAATAAGTGGATGAGTCGGGCGCAGGGGGAAAATGCTGCTGTGGCGGCTGTGGAAACTGCGGAGCTGGAGCAACGCCACCCGAATCAGCTTCGAAATCAAGATCGATCGGGTCGCCACCCACTTCGCCAGGAACGGCCTCGTACTCGCGGCCACGCCGACGCATCAAACCAAGGGCTCGGAGGTTTTGGAATGTGATAGGCGCAGGCGTTTGGAGTGGAGACATGGGAGGAAGTGCATCCCAGAGCTCCAAACGCTTGGCCAAATAAGTAACAAACGAACCGCCATGAAGCGCACTAAGCCTCCGATTTTCGGCCTGATGCCGAAAAAACATCGCTAGCGCCGAACCAAGATTGAGGGGGACTCGTTCGTGCATGCTATATAAATATAACAGGTCCGCGCGGGTCACCACTCCATGGCTATCGCCGCGAGCGGAAAGTGTGAAAGTGAGGAGGTAGTGGAGATAGCGTAAGGCGGGGGAGAGGAGATGACTACCCTTGGATTTTTTAGGCGAATATGGATTGGGGTCGTTACTGATTTCCGCCCAAAATCCGGGAAGGTTATACTCACGAGGGAAATCAAGGGGGAGAGCGGTGTAGGCCTCCGTAAGAGTGAAGGCCTCGTCGCAGAAGCCCATGAGAACGTTGAACTGACGCAAAGGAAGAGTTTGCGAAAGCCCGCCCATTCGGAATTCAAGCACGTTGTCGGCCCCGGCCCAGTGGAAATCAAACGAAGAGAAAAACTCCACCGTCAGCTCGTAGTACGCCGGCTCCGAAATGGAGAAGAAAGGAGCCCACCCCGGAGTAGTGAGTAGATCTCGCACCGCGTTCGCCTGCCCGAGGGTGGTGAGAACGTTCCAATCGATGACGCGGAAAACTCCAAATTCTTTCCCACGGAGGCGGGTACTTCGGTCTTGATGAGTGGGATGGGAAAAATTGAGCATAGCCTCCGCATCAAAAGTTTCATCGGGGAGTGAAGAGGAGGATCCGCCAATGGCGTGATTGCGGCGGCGGCCGGCCATTTGGAAGGAATAAATGAAGTAATCGGCCAAAGATGAGAGAAAAGAAGGGAGAGATGGTGGACAAGGTGTGGAGAAAAGAGAGGGGAAAGTGGCCTTTAAATAGGTGAAAATTTTGGTGTCACGCCCTCGGTCACGCCCATGACCGAGGGCGTGTAAGAGGCGACAGGCAAAAGTTGGCGCGCGGGAGGAATCCTATGCTTGACCGGTCAAAAAGTGGAATTTTGTCAAATCACGCCCTCGGTCACGCCCGTGACCGAGGGCGTGTACCTGGCGAAATCAAAGAGGGTAGGGAATCCAATGCTCGCCGGTCAAAAATCGGTTCCCGAGGTGTCAGCGCTCATAGTCACGCCTGTGACCATGGGCGTGACTTGACTGTCACGGGCGTGACAGTCAAAGAGAATCTTTGACCGGGTGCTGTGGAGGTGTTGCGCCAGCAGGATGAGTCACGGCCGTGACCTTCAAATGTCACGGGCGTGACTCGATTTGTCACGGGCGTGACATTGCAAACTGAGCCCGTGAGTCCCGACTCAGGCCAAAATGTTCTTCCGTTGATGTCACGCCCGTGACCAAGGTTGGTCACGCCCGTGACTTTTACGGAAGACGAATGGAGTGCAACTCGTCGAGAGACTCGCCAGAAAAATGAATCGTAACGCGCCACGCCCTGGTCACGGCCGTGACTGAGGCCGTGACTGAGACATTTTTTCAGAAATATTTTTTTTAGTTTGGTTTTGTAATTTTTTTATCTTTTTTTTTTTGAAAAAAAAAAAAAAAAAAAAAAAATATCAAGGTAATAAAATAAAAAGAAGAATACTAAAAATAAAGTACCGACTTGGAGAGCGGAGTTTCATGCGTATGTGTGAGTGACCGTTATCTCGCAAATCTCCTCCAAACCTGCAAAAACCTAAAAATAGAATAATAACATTTTTATTTGTTTTTTTCTTTTTCATTTTTTTTTTGTTTTTTTTTTATTTTTATATGTTTTTTTTTTAAAAACAAGAATAAAAATACTTAAAATTTTTTAAACGGAAGAAAATAAAAATAAAAATAAAAATAAAATAAAAACATGGGTTGCCTCCCAAGAGCGCTTTGGTTACGGTCGTTGAGCTCGACCATAGTGGCACGCCGGTCTTTAGGTGTTCGGAAGGTGAATTTCCTCCCGGTGCTCATGAAAATTATCGCCGGTGAAAAATAATTTCAACCGGTGCCCATTCACTTTAAATTCACCTTTTTCAGGATGTGTTATTGAAACGGTCCCGTAGGGCCAAACCTCTTTGACGATAAAGGCGCCGGACCAACGGGACTTAAGTTTTCCCGGAAAAAGTCGTAAGCGCGAGTTATAGAGGAGAACTTGGTCTCCCGGTCGAAAAGTTTTAGGATTCCTAAGTTTCTTATCATGATAAATTTTAGTGCGCTCCTTGTATAATTTATTACTTTCATAAGCAAGGGAGCGCCATTCATCGAGCTCGTTAAGTTGGAACTTGCGGAGCTCGGAAGCAATATTGCTATCTAGATTAAGAAATTTAAGCGCCCAAAAGGAGCGATGCTCAAGCTCGACCGGTAAATGGCATGCTTTCCCATAGACCAATCGATACGGCGTACAACCGATAGCGGTCTTATACGCGGTCCGATAGGCCCATAAAGCATCATCGAGTTTATGCGACCAATCTTTCCTATTGGTGGAAACCGTTTTTTCTAAAATTCGTTTTAATTCACGGTTAACCACTTCTACTTGGCCACTTGTTTGAGGGTGATATGGGGTGGCCATCCTATGTGTAACGCCATATTTAGATAAAACTTTAGTGAATTGGGCGTTACAAAAATGAGTTCCCCTATCGCTAATTATCGCCCGCGGTGCTCCAAATCGCGAAAAGAGTTTTTTGAGAAATTGGGTTACGACTCGGGCATCATTGGTGGGAAGGGCTTGCGCTTCCGCCCACCTAGACACGTAATCGACCGCTACCAAAATATATCGATTTCCAAAAGAAACTGGTAGCGGGCCGACAAAATCGATCCCCCATAAATCAAAAACCTCAATTTCTAAAATAGATTTTAAGGGCATTTCATCAAGACGGGAGATATTACCTGAGCGTTGGCATTGTTCACAACGACTTACATGTGCGTGAGCGTCTTTGAAGATGCTCGGCCAATAGAAGCCCGCTTCAAGTACCTTCCGTGCCGTCCGATTTGCTTTATAATGCCCGCCGGCGGGTCCCTCGTGGCAATGCTTTAAAATTTGAGCGCCCTCCTCATGAGATACACACCTCCGCACCACTTGGTCCGCACAAACTCAAAAAAGGAACGGATCCTCCCAAAAATAATTTTTCAAATCGGAAAAGAATTTCTTCTTTTCTTGATAGGAAAAATCTTTTGGGAGAAATCTCGCAACAAGGTAGTTTGCGAAATCGGCGAACCAAGGGGTGGGGAGATCTATTACCTTATGAATAACGAGGAGGCGTTCCTCAGGAAAAGTATCATTAATTTCTTCCTCTATGAGCTCCTCCGAATTGGGATTCTCCAACCGAGAAAGATGATCCGCCGCCAAATTTTCCGCTCCCCGTTTGTCCCGGATCTCCAAATCAAATTCTTGTAAAAGTAAGATCCACCTAATCAACCTTGGTTTGGCATCAGTTTTTGTTAGCAAATAACGTAAAGCCGAGTGATCAGTAAAAACAATTACTTTAGATAAAGTAAGATAAGAGCGAAATTTATCAAAAGCAAAAATCACGGCTAAAAGCTCTTTCTCGGTTGTTGTGTAATTCTCTTGTGCGTCGGTAAGTGTCTTGCTCGCATAATAAATAGGATAAAAATTTTTATTTATGCGTTGTCCTAGGACTGCACCAACGGCAAAACTACTAGCGTCGCACATAATCTCAAAAGGAAGATCCCAATTGGGAGCTATCATAATAGGAGCGTTTATTAATTTTTCTTTAATAATAGAAAAAGAATGCAAACAATTTTCATCAAAAATAAACGGTGCATCTTTTTCTAATAAGTGAGTGAGGGGCTTGGTTATTTTAGAAAAGTCTTTTATAAACCGGCGATAGAAACCGGCATGCCCAAGAAAACTACGTACGGCCTTAACATTTGAAGGGGGAGGTAATTTTTCTATAGTTTCAATTTTAGCTTTATCTACCTCTATACCCTTACTAGAAATTTTGTGGCCTAAAACTAAACCTTCTCGTACCATAAAATGGCACTTCTCCCAATTTAACACTAAATTTGTCTCCTCACATCTTTGGAGAACGCGGGAAAGGTTAGTCAAACATAAATCAAATGAATCTCCGAAAACGGAGAAATCATCCATAAAAACTTCCATAATATCCTCCACTAGCTCGTCAAAAATTGCTAGCATACATCTTTGGAATGTAGCCGGCGCATTGCATAACCCAAATGGCATCCTACGATAGGCGAAGGTGCCAAACGGACAAGTGAAGGTTGTTTTCTCTTGGTCCTCGGGCGCAATTGGGATTTGAAAATACCCCGAGAGACCGTCAAGAAAACAATAAAACGAGTGTCCGGATAATCGTTCAAGGATTTGGTCGATGAACGGTAAAGGAAAATGATCCTTACGGATCGCATCATTTAATTTGCGATAATCAATACAAACCCGCCATCCGGTAACGGTTCTAGTTGGGATTAATTCATTTTTTTCGTTTGGCACTACCGTTAATCCTCCTTTCTTTGGCACCACTTGGACCGGACTAACCCAAGAGCTATCCAAAATTGGATAGATGATGCCCGCATCTAATAATTTAATTACCTCCACCTTAACCACCTCCTTCATATTAGGATTGAGGCGGCGTTGAGGTTGAATAGATTTACGTGAATTTTCTTCTAATAAAATTTTATGCGTACAAAAGGAGGGATTAATCCCTTTTAAATCCGTAATTTTCCACGCAATTGCGCGGCGATGAAGTTTTAAAACATTTAATAATTTTAATTTTTCTTCATCGGCCAGAAACGCCGACACGATTACGGGAAGCTTAGAATCCTCCGCTAGAAATAAATATTCTAAATGATTAGGCAATTGTTTTAATTCTACTACGGGAGGTTCCTCATAAGAAGTTTTTAATCGATCACTACCTAATTCTAAAATTTCAAAAATAGGTTCGTGAGTGATCGTGCCGTCAATAATTTCATGAGAAATAAGTTCGAGATTTTCAAATTCTTCATCATAGAAAGATGACGGTGAAATATATTCAGAAAATAAAATTGAGTCTTGATCAGGTGAAGCCTCCAAGAAAAAACAAGAGTCGTGATTTGAGAGCGTATTTTTCATAGAAGAATTTATAGTAAAGGTAACTTCCTTATCTCCGACTCTAAGGAGAAGTTTACCATTACTAAAATCAATTATTGCGCGCGAGGTGGCAAGAAAAGGGCGACCGAGAATGAGTGGTACCTCGGCATCCTCATCTATGTCAAGGATGACAAAATCTACCGGAAAGATAAATTTATCAACCTTGACAAGCACATCCTCGATAATACCCATTGGGTATTTTATGGAACGATCCGCCAATTGGATGCTCATTCTCGTGGGATTAGGTTCTCCTAAACCCAATTTTTGGAAAAGAGAATAAGGCATCAAATTTATAGAGGCACCTAGATCGGCCAACGCATGTTTTACTAAGAAATCGCCAAATAAACATGGAATTGAGAAACTACCCGGATCGGTTAATTTCTTAGGCAATTTATTAAGTAAAACTGCTGAGCATTCCTCGTTCAATTGAACGGTAGAAATATCCTCAAGTTTCTTTTTATTAGACAAAAGATCTTTGAGGTATTTAGCATACTTCGGCATTTGCGCGATAGCTTCGCAAAATGGTAGATTAATTTGAATTTGTTTAAACATATCTAAAAATTTACCGTAATGCTCATCATTTCGATCCTTTTTTAATTTAGACGGACAGGGAAGTGGTGGTTGAAATTCCTTAATTTTTTTTTGCGTTGAAACTTGAGGAGGAGGAGAAGATGAAGAAATTGTTACCTCTGGTTCAACCAATTGTGAAGGGGTAGTTACCTCCTTCCCGCTTCGTAGCGTGATAGCCTTTGCTTGCTCCTTTGGGTTGGGCTCCGTATTGCCTGGACGTGCTCCCTGCTGGCGATCGGAGAGCATCTTCGCGATTTGCCCAATTTGATTCTCCAAATTGCGAACAGATCCGGTAAGATTCCGAATATTTGCATCGTTATTTGCTGCATATTTGGTGAAAACCTCCTCAAGGGAGGGAGATTTTGGAGCTTGTGGTGGAGGAAAACCAGGTGGAATTTTGTTTGGGGGTTGTGCCGCATTCCCTGGATTACTCCAAGAGAAATTTGGGTGGTTACGGAAACCCGGGTGATATGTGTTACCATAATGAGTGTTACCCGAATTAAAGTTTGGCCGATTCGGATTACCCATGTAATCCACATGTTCGGCAATGGTGGAGGGGGATCCCCAGGTAGGTGTAGAAGAGGAAGCAGTCATCTCTTCTATTTTTCTATTTAAAAGCTCAACCTGGACAGATAAATTTGAAATTGCATCAACTTCATACAGCCCGGCCGGTTTATTTGAGCGCGACCGAGGTGTACTCCATTGATACGTATTCATGGCCATACTCTCTAAAAGCTCTTGCGCTCCTGCCGGTGTTTTGTTATTCAAGGTACCACCGGCGGCGGCATCAATCATTTGACGCGTTAGAGAATTTAGGCCGTTATAGAATGTCTGAATTTGCAACCAATCGGGGATTCCATGATGGGGGCATCGGCGCAAATATTCCTTAAATCGCTCCCAAGTATCATAAAGTGTTTCCGTTTCAACTTGGGAGAAAGAAATGATATCCTTACGCAATTGAGCCGATTTAGCGGGCGGAAAATATTTCGTGAGAAATTGTTCCGTCATTTAGGCCCATGTGGTGATAGATCCTCTTGGAAGAGAACTGAGCCACTGCTTAGCTTTATTGCGCAAGGAGAAAGGAAAAAGCCGAAGCCTTATTGCGTCATCGGATACCCCGTTAATTTTGAAAGTATCGCATATTTCTAGAAAACTAAAAATATGCGCGTTGGGATCCTCATCTTGAAGCCCATCAAATTGTACATATTGTTGTACCATTTGAATGATGCACGGCTTTAATTCAAAATTATTGTTCGCTATAGCAGGTCGAACAATACTAGAAGTGGTATCCTCTAGATTAGGCCGGGCATAATAGGACATAGTCCGTTGCGCGACCTCATCCGGATTTGGATCACCCATATTAGAAGAAGTAGAAGAGGAGGAAGAAGTAGAAGAAGAAGAAGAAGGAGAAGTGTCACCTACGGATTCCTCAATCAGATCTTGAGAATTTGGTCCTTGAAATCTTAAGCGTCGCCGAATGGTTTGCTCGATTTCTGGATCTAATTCAAGAAGATCGGACGGATTCCTTCGGGTCATACACCAAAAAGAAAAACGTAGAAAAGAGAGAAGAGAAAAAAAAATGATAAAATTAATAGAACTAAGCTTTCAAAATATCAACAATAACTCCCCGGCAACAGCGCCAAAAACTTGATGAGATAAATTCGCGCTGCGCAAAATTAAAATATTATCCACGTATAATTCGATAAGGCAAGTGTACCTATCGCTTTATAGTATAGGATTTAGAAAATCAAGTGTCGTATTTTTCCGGGCTTGTTGAGTACTTCTACTCACAAAGAAGAGCTATTATTTTATCGATCGAAAGTTGGGTTTGTTTTGGAAAAACAATTTGGAGAAAATTAACTACGAAGAAAGATTATGATTAAAAGGATTAGCACCTGGTCTTGAATCCCTTTGGAATAAAATATAATTTTATAAAAGATGAAACCGCAAACTCTTATTGAAATATCCTCGACCGTGGAGGTTCCCAAAATATGGTAGAGCCTCTCTCGAGAGAACTACCACCTAACCTTAGGTTGATCGATTAAGACCCCTCGGCCAGTCGAAACCCCCTAAGCTTGCTTTAAGCGGTGAACCCCACTATTGGATTTGACTCCAATCCGAAAGATTTGTGTCACCCTCTCTCGAGGAATGCATACAACTCTTTTTATCTTTGAGTGATCTCCTCGTTCGCATGGATCTCTCGATCACTAGCAAACGAATCATAGATTGAAAGTCATATTTCGGACATATGAAATCAAAACAAAATAATTCAAAGATAAATCGAAGATAAACAAAACGAGAGTTTGCTAATTAGAAAGATTCAAAACATATTTTATTTTATTCCAAAGTTCATCATGACCAAGTGCTAAAGGAAACTTAGCTACTCATCATAGTGATGGGAATACAAGTAGAAGAGGAAAAAGACATGATTAAGAAAACAACAATACTTGAATTAAAATAGCAATAATAAAAACTTACAACTTTAGGAAAAAGTAGCTAGAACATAAAAAAACAGTAAACTAAAGCTGAAATTAAGCTCCAAAATTGCACCCCCCGACTTCTGGAGATTGCTGCCTTTTATAGATGAAAAAACGGGGAGTCACGCCCTTGGTCACGCCCGTGACCAAGGGCGTGTAAGCTGCGTAACTACTGTCATGAAAGCCCGGGACGTTGGGGAAAAGGAACCGCCAAAAATCAATTGCACGGCGGATCACGGCCTCGGTCACGCCCGTGACCAAGGGCGTGTCTTGAACGGGTCTGGAAACGGTGGGAAACGCCGCGATCTGGAGTTAATCTGGCGGTTGCAGAAAAGTCACGGCCTCGGTCACGCCCGTGACCGAGGGCGTGTAAGCTAGAAACGCGGGAGTTGATTGCTGGCTGAAATGAATGCAATCCGGGCGAGTCACGCCCGTGACTTTAAGGTCACGCCCTCAGTCACGCCCGTGACAGAGGGCGTGTAATTTTAATCTGACGTGGCGGCTGACTTCTTTCAACTGGAATGCGCGGGGCTGGATCACGGTCGTGACAAAATGTCACGCCCTAGGTCACGCCCGTGACCGAGGACGTGTACTTTGCGATTTCGGCAGAAATACTCCAAATATTCTCCTGATTAGTCATATGAGCTTGAAATTGCTATTGGCAGCCCAAATTACCTGAAAATACAAAAATAAGATAAATTAGTGATAAATTAACTAAAACTAAATTAAATTAAATTAATTATAAATAAAATATTAGGTGAAAATAACTATAAATATAGCATCATCAGTATCCCAGAAATACAACACATAACCAAAGGTAAAGAGATAAAATTTAAACAGAATTATACAGATCACATATTCAAATACAGCAGAGAGACAAAAGAGACAATCATCCTAACACATTTGACTCAGCTAGATACACTTTTTTACAGCCCTTCAAAACTGTGCCACCATCATAGATTTTCAAGCGATGACCATTCACCTTGAATGTCCCTTCTTTCTCTCCAGAAATTTCAATTGCGCCAAACAGAGAAACACCAGTCACAGTGAACGGGCCACTCCACCGTGACTTCAACTTTCCAGGGAATAAGCGCAGACGAGAATTGTAGAGGAGAACGCTATCTCCCGGATTGAATTCTTGTGGTCTAATATGCCTATCATGCCACTGCTTTGTCTTTTCTTTGTATATGCGAGAGTTCTCGTAGGCAAAATGCCGCAATTCTTCAAGTTCATTCAGCTGAGAAAGACACCTTTCCACCGTTGCTGCGATGTCCATGTTTAGGAACTTGGTTGCCCACAAGGCTTTGTGTTCTAATTCCACTGGTAGGTGGCATGCCTTTCCAAAAACAAGCTGGAAGGGTGTCATTCCTATAGGGGTTTTGAAGGCAGTACGGTAGGCCCACAAGGCATCATCCACTTTCGTTGTCCAATCCTTTCTATTCGAGTGGATCGATTTTTCTATTATTCTTTTGAGTTCTCTATTTGAAACTTCCACTTGTCCACATGTTTGTGGGTGGTAAGCTAAAGAGACTTTATGATGCACGCCAAATTTTTTTAATAATTGCAAAAATTGTCGGTTGCAGAAATGACTACCACCATCACTTATGATTGTCCGCGGAGCTCCGAATCTAGAAAAGATATTTGTATGAATGAATTTCAAAACTGTACGGGCATCATTAGCAGCAACAGCCTCTGCCTCCACCCACTTTGAAACGTAATCCACTGCCACTATTATATAATGTTTTCCGTGAGACATTGGGAATGGACCCATGAAATCGATTCCCCAAACGTAGAATGGTTCACAAACTAACATATTATTAAGGGGCATCTCGTCTTTACGCGAAATGTTGCCAGTTCTCTGGCATTAATTGCATTTCGAGACATACGCGTGAGCGTCCTTGAATAGCATTGGCCAAAATAATCCACTTTGAAGTACCTTGCGTGCTATCCTGGCAGCGCCCATGTGTCCTACAGCCTCCATATCATGGCAATGCTCGAGAATAGATCTGTACTCCGATTCAGGGACGCAACGTCTGGTTATACCATCGCTACAGGTACGAAATAACAAAGGATCTTCCCAAAAATAATACTTTGTGTCCGAAAAAAGCTTGTTCCTCTGCTGAGGCGTAAGATTGGGCGAGAAAGTTTTGCACGCAAGATAGTTTGCGATATCAGTGTACCAAGGTGTTGTTGACGAATGCGTAGTGATAGCGAATAGCTTCTCATCCGGAAAATAATCGATCGCTTCCTCCTCTTTGCCGTTGGAAGCATCAGCCGTCATGTCGTTCTCCATCCGCGATAAATGATCTGCGATTACATTCTCTAACCCCTTTTTATCTTTAATTTCCAAATCATACTCTTGCAGAAGTAGAATCCAGCGTATTAAATGCGGTTTGGCCTCCTTCTTGCTGAATAGGTACCTCAGTGCGGCATGATCCGTATACACTATTACTTCGGAAAGCACAAAGTAGGAGTGAAATTTCTCGAATGCGAAGATCACAGCTAGCATTTCTTTCTCCGTGGTGGTGTAATTTGCTTCAGCGTTATTGAGAGTTCGACTGGTATATGCAATGGTGTGAAAGGTTTTGTCTTTCTTTTGACCAAGCACTGCCCCCACGCCCACGTCACTAGCATCGCACATGATCACAAATGGCAAACTCCAGTCAGGTGCCACCAAGATCGGGGCGGAGATAAGTTGCCCCCATAAGGTTTCAAACGCTTGCATACAAGCTTTATCGAAATAAAATGGGACATCTTTGCCTAGCAAGTGAGAAAGAGGCTTTGAAATGGATGAGAAATCCTTAATAAACCTCCGATAGAATCCCACGTGTCCGAGAAAGCTGCGGATACCCTTCACAGAAGATGGCAGAGGAAGGTTCTTGATGACACTAACCTTCGCCTGATCCACCTCAAGCCCCTGGCTGGAAACCTTATGCCCCAACACGATTCCTTCGCGCACCATAAAATGGCATTTTTCCCAATTGAAGATGAGATTGGTTTCCTCACACCGCTTCAACGTCTTGTCTAGATTGGCGAGGCACGAATCAAAGCTACTGCCGAATAAAGTGAAATCATCCATGAAGACTTCAAGAAAATCTCCCACCATGTCAGCGAAGATTGCAAGCATGCACCGTTGAAAAGTTGAAGGGGCATTGCAAAGTCCAAATGGCATTCGCTTGAACGCGAAGGTACCGGAAGGGCTGGTGAATGTCGTCTTGTCTTGATCAGCAGGGTCGATTAGGATTTGATTGTACCCGGAGTACCCATCCAGAAAACAATAGTAGTCTTGCCCTGCCAACTTTTCTAACATCTGATCAATAAAAGGGAGTGGAAAATGGTCCTTACGCGTAGCGTCATTTAGTTTGCGGTAGTTGATGCAGACCCTCCATCCGGTGATCACACGGGTAGGTAGTAACTCATTTTTCTCGTTGGGGACGACAGTGATCCCTCCCTTCTTTGGCACAACCTGAACTGGGCTGATCCACTTGCTGTCGCTAATTGAGTAGATAATCCCTGCATCCAAAAGCTTTATCACTTCTGCCTTCACTACCTCTTGCATCTTCGGGTTCAGCCTCCTTTGGGGTTGAGCTGATGGCTTGTACTGATCTTCAAGAAGGATCTTATGCATGCAGACGGTGGGGATAATTCCATTAATATCGGCAAGGGAACGTCCGAAGACTCTTTGGTATCTTCTTAGCAACCTAACTAACGCAGCTTTGTCAGCCACAGACAAAGTTGCAGAAATAATCATCGGATGCGTGGTATTTTCTCCTAAGAAGACATATTTCAGAGAGTTAGGTAATTGTTTGAGAGCTGGAGAGGTGTTTGAATCCGATGGCATAGTAAATGATTCTCTGATTGGATGCAGATCCTCAGACTTGTCCGAGGGTGAACCCTAATTACCCACGCCATCCTGCTGCCAAAAGGTCTCGCAATCCCCCGGGCATCTATCAAACTGACTATCCCCTTCTTTGGTTGGCTCCGCCAGTTCGCAGTCTATGATCTCAAATAGTTGCGCTGGATTGTGAACATTAAAAGATATGGCGTCCTGTCCCAATCTGAGAGTGAGCTCTCCCTGCTCCACATTAATGATGGCACGAGCCGTCGCGAGAAAGTGGTGCCACAAGATGATAGGAACTCTAGCATCAGCCTTCATGTCGAGGATGACAAAATCAGCTGGAAAGGCGAGGTCATTAACCACTATGGTAAGGTCTTCCATGATCCCGACCGGTTTCTTGATCATTCTATCAGCCAGCTGTAGAATCACTTGTGTCGGCTTCAAAATCACCACACCTAGCTCTTGAAAGATGGAGAGAGGCATTAGATTAATGGAGGCTCCTAGATCACAGAGTGCT
Source organism: Dactylorhiza incarnata (assembly GCA_033032865.1). NCBI lineage: Eukaryota > Viridiplantae > Streptophyta > Magnoliopsida > Asparagales > Orchidaceae > Dactylorhiza > Dactylorhiza incarnata. The sequence goes on from JAWHQI010000015.1 coordinate 15,803,655, forward strand.
TGACCGAATCAGTGGTGACTGATTCTGCAAGGGATAGTAAAGCTGCCAGGGTCCTAACACTTCGTAGGGATGTCAGTGATGAGGGCGGAGCACTCCTCAGTGAGATCAATGGTTTTGAGGTCCTCCAACACCTTCCGCTTTGAAACTAGGTTTTTCAAGAATTTAGAGTTACCCGGTATCTGGGAGATGGCCTCAATCAACGGTATGCTAACTTGTACCCCTTTCATCATTTCCAAGAATCTGCGAAATTGCTTCTCGGACTTCTCATTCCGTAACCTGTGAGGAAATGGATGGCTAACAATACTTTTCGAGGGTTGTGCCACGCTCGCAGAATTCGGCATAGTAGGGGTAGGAATCTGCTCCCCTGTCACATCGACATTAAACCTATCCGTAGGACTCGCAAGTGGTTCCTGTAGCACAGGTGTTGGAGGTGTTTCCTGATGTGGGGATTGTTTTACACTCCTACAACTTCTTAACTTCATGGTGTTCACAGACTTGGGCGGCTGACCCACAATTCCAGAGACAGCATCTGCGAGAGCACTAATAGTAGAGTCTAGCTGCTGGATTGCTGCGGACTGTTCATTCATTTTGTGCAGCATATCGACCACGAAAGTAACGAACTGCTCCGTTTGATGTGACGGAAGACACTCCTCTGCTCCATTAAGTGTTATTGCGTTAACTTCGCTAGTGCTAGGAGGATGAGTTGAGTGACCCCAATACTGACTAGTCTGCACTATATTCATAATTATTCCTTAGGCGTCCTTCCCCGACTTATTAAAAAGGGCGCCTCCAGCTGCGACATCAAAAAGCAAACGGAACCTGTCCAATACGCCAAAATAAAAAATCTGAATTAAAAAGTCTTCTTACAAATCCTCACGGTAACAGTCCTTGTGTAAGGCTTGAAAACGCTCCCATGCGTCAACTAATGTCTCTTCCTTTCCCTGACCGAAGGCAATAAGTTCCTTATGCCTATTCATACCTTGCATGCGATGTTGAAAATCAAACAGGAACCTCCCTTCAAATTTCATCCAAGAAGTTGTCTCACCCTTTCGGGTATCCCAGTACCATCTTTTAGCTTTATCATGTAGAGAGAATGAAAATGCCAGGATCTTTTGTTGGTCGTTTTCGACTCCATTGAATATACACGTGTAGTAGACTTCTAAAAATCCCTGCACAAGGTGCACTGCATCTTCATGTGTATTCCCGCTGAATTTGCAATTCTCGGATATGAACTTAATAATGTCAGTGGAGATCTCAGACGCATGATCATTTATTCGTGCCTGAATCCTAAGATCATTTAAACTTCCCTGATAGATATGTTAATGGATAGAAGTCATGATAAACTTCCTTGCAAGACAATGGATTAGCGCACAACAAAAAAATAGAGGCAGACGAGGAGAGATAAGATAATGTTTCTTGAAATGATTTTTCACAGACACGAAATGATCACACCTGCATTCCCCGACAACTGCGCCAAAAACTTGATGCGTATTCGGCAAGTGCACCAGTCGCTGTCAAGTAATAAATTTGGGAATCTCTTCCCCGAATATCGTCTCTCAAGGAATGCAGGTTCAGGTGAACGAAACGCGTGGTGAATCAATTGTTATACGAGCGAAGAAAATAACAACAAGGATTTTGTGATTGGTTTCCTAAGCTAGTGATGAAAAGATAGATGCAGGTCAAAACTCCGCTTCACAAGGCGGGATGGATGCAACGGCTGCGATGCCGTGCTTCAGGTGCCGTGTGGACAGAAGGTAACTGTGACGAATGAGGGTTGCACACACCTCTTTACAAACATCACCACTAGCAATTGCTAGGTGGCTTCTTCACACAAAGGACTCAAAAAATCACAACAAGAAGGAAAAGCTATTCTCATACCACAGCGTCATTGCACATGAACAAGCAAGGATTTAAATCATCACTCTAACAATAGTTCATTACAACACACTAAGAGAAAACACAAGCATCAAGTTTAGAGAGGACCAAGCAGAAGATATCACCGCATCTTGGGTTCTCGGCCGGAATGAGAGGTTGTCGGGCTCTCTTCGGGCTCGGCCCTCAGATGGTGTGCGGACTCGAAGCAGGCTGTCACCGCTCCAATGATATGCAGCACTTCTATGGCTTCCCACGACGAGGAATGCTTGAACTAGTGGCGGAGAATGCTTGCTAACGCTCTCGGATGGAAGAATGGGGGAAGAAATCGCCGGAAAATGGTATCCTTGGTGGTGGAGGTGAAGGAGAAGCCTTCAGACCTCAAAACGGCGGGAAGGACCTGATTTCCAGCTCCCTCGAGGGCTCTCTTATTGACTGCGGCTTATCCTGCTTTATATACTAAACAGGCAGAAAAATGGTCACGCACGGTCGAACGCACGACCGTGCGTGAACCGTGCGTTATTAAATGATAAATTCTGACTTGAGGGAGACGCTGCGGCGCCCGTGCGTTTTACTCACGCACGGGCAAATCTGACCGTGCGTAAAAATGCATGGGTAAATTCAGAATGACTAAAAACAGGAGGAAATAGGTCGACCATGCATTTTACTCACGCACGGGCAAATCCGCCCGTGCGTAAAAACGCACGACTAAACTCAGATTGTCTGTTTTTTGCCCAGATACAGATGCACGATCGCAATCGTCCGTGAGTCAAGGAAACGCATGACCATGCGATATGCATAGACATAAATTTTGGGGGAAAACGGGATGATCCGGCCACCTGCACATAAGACATACCAGCTGGGAATACACCTCCAGCACCAAATAAACACAGAAAAAGGATTGTGAGCACCATGTGCTTACACCCGATAACAAGGAGCGCAAATGCACACCGAAACGGGCCTAAGAGTGCACCTAGCAGGGCATAACAAATATTATCGTAAACATGCCTAAAGTGTGGTGCATCGACTAGAAATACGGCCCAGATGAGTCCATAAATATGTATATAAATGGGACTCATCAAAGATCTTATGACTGATCTGAGTTGGTAGGGTTCTGTGTGAGCCTGAGCTTGTAGGATATTGTGACATATCTGAGTTGGTAGGTGATGGCGCAAATCTAACACCGCTATAGGCGGTAGCTCGACTGCGACACGAAACGGCAGTGTACCGATCGTTCAAGTAATATAAAACGAGGAGTAATCCCCGAGTATCGAATCTCTCAAGGAACACAGTAAGGTGGAGTTAACGTTCGAGGTAGGACTTGAGATTGAAGTCCTTAACGTCGGATGGAATGCGAGGGAGTTGGGTTGGCTTTTGGAAAATAAAATAAAAGCTATCAACTACTCCTATGCAATGCCGTTATGCAATGCTTCGCTTGGCGGGATGGAGACTAGGCAGGCCTTGAGCGCGCTGCATCGCAAGGGCGGATGGACGAGTAGGCAAGCGGAATCGAACAATGCAGGCCTTGAGCGCGCTGCTTCGTTAGGCGGGATGGAATACGGGCCGCGATGCCATGCTTCGGTAGGCGGATGGACGAGAAGGCTAGCGGATGGAATGGTTCGCACCGGCGGAGTCGGAATGGATTACACGGGCCGCTATGCCACGCTTTGCTAGGCGGATGGAAGAGTAGGCATACGGATGAGGGTCGCAAGCACCTCTTCGACAAGCACGCCACTAGCAATTGCTAGTGCGGCACCGGACACGGTGGTGGAGTGGAAAATGGATGGCGGCGCACCTCAAGCAACTCAAATAGATAAATTACACAATCACATAGACATGAAATATATATGTAAATATAACTAATTCAAGTGCCACTTCATCATAATGATTAGATCTAGCTACATATACATCAAAAAGAGAAGAATAAGGCAAGAAATCGACCGAATCCGAAGTCTCGTTGTAGATTCACGGTTGGAATCGCCGGGTTGTCAATCCGCGTCCAAGCTCGGTCCGCAACTACGTCCGGGGTAGAGAGAGCTGTCACGACTCTCCAATGGACCCGTCTTCTTCGTGTCACGATCCGGTAGAGGTTGCAAACTTCCTCTTGCTTGATGGCAATGGAGGCTAGGTTTTCCTTTGGAGCTCTTGGATGAAGGAGGAGGCCGTGAGGAAACTCCGGCTCAAGATTGGCGTGAAGAACAAGCCCGAAGCACCTCCAGATGGTGGGCGGCGGTGGAGGGGCGAAACTGGAGCGGAACGGCGGAGCTGGGCGTGAAAACGGCGGTCCATTCGACCTAAATCGCGAGCAACGGAATTTATAGGCGCTGGAATAAACAGTGCGTACGGTCAGTGGCGCACGATTAGTGGTCGTGCGCACTAGAATTCGGTGATCGTGCGCCCTGCCTGGATGGAACCTGCAAAGACAGAAATTATGAAATAACATGTTCGCACGACCAGTGGCGCACGACCGGTGGTCGTGCGCACTATCGTAGGTAGTCGTGCGCACTGATTGAAACAGAACTCATGAAATTGATGATAAGTGCGCACGAACAGTGGCGCACGACCGGTGGTCGTGCGCACTATCGTAGATGGTCGTGCGCACTGCACCAAACAGAACTCATGAAAAAAGGGTTAAGTGCACACGATCAGTGGCGCACGACCAGTGGTCGTGCGCCATAGAACCGGTGATCGTGCGCAGTGTTCCTGTGCAGAATTGCACCGGGAACACCTGCACGACTCCTATTCCAGCGTACAAAACCAGTCTGGCCACTGAAGGTGGCACTTAACACAACATGAAAACTACAAAAGAAAATAAACATGAAATTACACCAAAATGGGTCTAGAAGTGCACCTAGCATGGAATATCAAATATAAACTATAACAAGGCTAAAGTGCGGTGAAATGACTAAATAACTGGCCCAGATGAGTCCATAAAAGTGTATATGATCAGGACTCATCACACCCCCAGACTTACCTGTTTGCGCGTCCCGAGCAAACAAATTCTAAGTGAACGGGGAAAGAAAAGTAGATGGCTTAAAACTACAATATAGAGTACCATGCGAAGTCGCATGCTCACGTGCATGAGAAAAATAGTAGAGAAGATTTCTCATTATACACAACAGTTTATATATTTCTAAACGAGTAAAAGCATATTACAACTACTCAAAATGGTGAACAGCGGTGAATCGTTCGGTCATGCATACGGAGAAAGTAAACTAAACGCTGAGATGAGCATTGCTCAAGATTGGGATGCCGGACAAACTCCACTGAAATCCATCGGTGTCGGTGACCATAGGCTTGCCCGGTCACATTCTCTCCACGACACTGGTTTGACTCAAATGCGTGAATCAATAGGACTTTAGGTTTTAAATGGGGCTTGGGTTTAGGTGAGGATAAACAAAGATAAAAATGACGGCTAAAGCACTAAACCCAAATGAGCTAATGCAGGAAACTATCCTCATTCACCACACAAACACGCGGGTACACAACACCCCCAGACTTGGACTTAACAACATGGGTGCGTGCACCGCCTACTCCCAAACATAAATCTATACATAAAGATTTTCAATTAAACATTCCTTCTCTTTCCTTTCTTTTTAACTTCTTTTCTTTTTCTCATTTTTTTTTCTTATCATTTTCAGCAAATAAACAAAAGGACACATCCACATCTTCACAAACATATTACCACATCAACAACCCAACTCATGAAAATAATAAACAGCTAAAGCTCAAATTTTGGGTGTGCGACTAGGATTGGCTTTTGGGCTTTGGTGAAATACAAGTGGGGCTGAATCAAAGAACGGGTAGGCACAGCTGGGCTAGCGAGGATATAGCGGTAGGGATAGGCACAAAGGCTCAACCGGGCCAAAATGATGGCCTATATCACATTCACACAATTGACTAACCGTATACCCATGCTTCAAGAATCGCTTGGGGCAAGTTCTAGCCACCGAGAAAGATTCTCCTTTCTCCCGACTCAAGCAATATGAATCTAGCGATCCTTTACACACATCCCTATGCTACCGTTTGATTCCACCAAATTCACCATTTGAGTAGAGTAAACAACATTTACACTAATAAGAAAAATATAAAACCATAATTATAAAGAGAAGTCTACTCTACACAAATTTCTATGCAACCGAGCACTCGACTAGCAGCACTACGGGAGTCAACATTTTACTCTGCTACATAGTCCTAAGCCATCACCTAGACTTTCCCAAATAAGCAAAAGAATTAAATTCACAACAGAGCAAGCAAACAGGTGAGTACGTGCTCAAGTGGGTGTTGTGGTGTGCAATGAAAATGAACAAATAATAAAACTGAAAATAAAATACTTCTGGCATGCTATGTATGAGTGCACGTGAGTGGGTGCAAAAACTGCTCTCCCCCAGACTTAAACTAAACACTCCACAGAATATATGACATGAAAATCAGAAAAATCTAGGGAAAGAGAGTACCCAGTGCTCAGAAATGAGCACACCAGAAGATTGGCGTTTAAACCACGACTAAGCTGCAGAATCCGCCATCCAGAAGAAGTACCTGCAGGGGTCAGCTCCGCAAAACAGGAGAAACAGAAAAAGATAAACTACAATAAACTATAGCTAACTAAACAGGATGGACTGGAATAAAATGCATGAAAAGTAAGATAACTACTGGGGTTATTGTCATCCCAGCACGACTTATTCAAGTTTTGTACAGTTCTAGCTTATAGGCCTATGAAAAGAAAAGTGCACAGGTAACTGTTCTAATATGCGCATCGGTAACGGGTACCGATACGGAGATAGAGCAGTCACCCCCCTACCTAAATATAAATTCCTGCTCCTCACAGGTAGAGGGTAGAGAATGTAAGAAAAGGAGGAGACCTGGTCCTCACTCATCTCACAAAACACATCCTTGCCTAGCAAGGTATCGCCAACAGGGAGGCAGCAGGAGGAAAAGGCAATGAGTGGAGCTTCCTCAACGGATGGGGAATAAACCTCCTCACATGAGAGGATACTCTCATCGTTGACTTGAGCAAAGAGCTCCAAGTCCTCCTGGGGCACCTGTAAAGACTCAACCTGCACAGGCTCGGAAGAAGAAGGGGGATCCAGAAAGAAACGAGAAGAAAAACGTAAATCATCAACAATCTGGGGAGTGATCCCGGTTTCACTCCCAGCAAGATCCAAGGGTAGATCGCTATCATCATCGTAAATATCATAGCAAGGGGGACTTGAGAACTCAGGAGCCTCAGTGGTGATTTGGACCTTCTCGTCCCATGAAGAAGTGCAAACCTCCTCATCAGAGAGAGTATCCTCCTCATCCCACCGAGGTGCATCGTCGTGTTCAAAGTATTCATTCTCCCCCTCAGGGAAAATGACATCCTCATCCCACTTTGGAGCACCCTCCGAGTCAGAAGCATCACCCAGCTCCTTTACTTCGATAGGATCATAAAGAATATGTGTAGAAAAATCTTGCAAAGTAACTGGAGGGACAAAAATATTCGGTTCCTCCGCAAAAAGATCTCCTAAGCCTCCCCGATGGAAAGAATACTTTCCTCATCATACTCAGGTGCATCAAGGAGCTCCCATTCCTCTCCTTGTTGGCTAACAGATGAGTGATCATCATCACTAGGAGTGAAGCCATAAACAGGGAGTGAGGAGTCCGTGCACGAGACAAGCACAGGGGTAGAGGGCACAATTGCCTCCATGGGTAAAGAATGAGTGATAGGGACAATGTTGTCCTGAGTGGAGGAGCGGCGGTCAGGCTTGAAAAGACTAGGACAGTCCTTCAATTCATGACCCTCTCCTCGACACAACAAGCAAACAATGTTCCTACACTGCCTAGCATTCAACTCATTCATTTGGTCTATATAATAAACAATCTTATCATTAAAGCTAGGTGAAATATCCCATGACGACATATTTGACAATTAAAGCAGATATAACGAGACTGAAATTCTTTGCAAGAAAATTTACACAAACTATTAAAACTTCTTGGATTAGACTTGCCTAAAACTTTAAAATAGGGAAGGAAAAAAAAATAAAAACAAACAAAAGATAATTAAAAGGCAAACAAAAATAATAAAGCGGCTATACACACTGGAAGAACTACTATCTCTCGGCTCTCCCTCTCAAGAAAACTCACACGACTGTGTTCCCCGGCAACGGCGCCAAAAACTTGATGGCGCAAATCTCACACATCGCTATAGGCGGTAGCTCGACTGCGACACGAAACGGCAGTGTAACGATCGTTCAAGTAATATAAAACGAGGAGTAATCCCCGAGTATCGAATCTCTCAAGGAACACAGTAAGGTGGAGTTAACGTTCGAGGTAGGACTTGAGATTGAAGTCCTTAACGTCGGATGGAATGCGGGGGAGTTGGGTTGGCTTTTGGAAAATAAAATAAAAGCTATCAACTGCTCCTATGCAATGCCGCTATGCAATGCTTCGCTTGGCGGGATGGAGACTAGGCAGGCCTTGAGCGCGCTGCGTCGCAAGGGCGGATGGACGAGTAGGCAAGCAGAATCGAACAATGCAGGACTTGAGCGCGCTGCTTCGTTAGGCGGGATGGAATACGGGCCGCGATGCCACGCTTTGGTAGGCGGATGCACGAGAAGGCTAGCGGATGGAATGGTTCGCACCGGCGGAGTCGGAATGGATTACACGGGACGCTATGCCACGCTTCGCTAGGCGGATGGAAGAGTAGGCATACGGATGAGGGTCGCAAGCACCTCTTCGACAAGCACGCCACTAGCAATTGCTAGTGCGGCACCGGACACGGTGGTGGAGTGGAAAATGGATGGCGGCGCACCTCAAGCAACTCAAATAGATAAATTACACAATCACATAGACATGAAATATATATGTAAATATAACTAATTCAAGTGCCACTTCATCATAATGATTAGATCTAGCTACATATACATCAAAAAGAGAAGAATAAGGCAAGAAATCGACCGAATCCGAAGTCTCGTTGTAGATTCACGGTTGGAATCGCCGGGTTGTCAATCCGCATCCAAGCTCGGTCCGCAACTACGTCCGGGGTAGAGAGAGCTGTCACGACTCTCCAATGGACCCATCTTCTTCGTGTCACGATCCGGTAGAGGTTGCAAACTTCCTCTTGCTTGATTGCAATGGCGGCTAGGTTTTCCTTTGAAGCTCTTGGATGAAGGAGGAGGCCGAGAGGAAACTCCGGCTCAAGATTGGTGTGAAGAACAAGCCCGGAGCACCTCCAGATGGTGGGCGGCGGTGGAGGGGCGAAACTGGCGCGGAACGGCGGAGCTGGGCGTGAAAACGGCGGTCCATTCGACCTGCACCAAACAGAATTCATGAAAAAGGGTTAAGTGCACACGATCAGTGGCGCACGACCAGTGGTCGTGCGCCATAGAACCAGTGATCATGCGCAGTGTTCCTGTGCAGAATTGCACCGGGAACACCTGCACGACTCCTATTCCAGCGTGCAAAACCAGTCTGGCCACTGAAGGTGGCACTTAACACAACATGAAAACTACAAAAGAAAATAAACATGAAATTACACCAAAATGGGTCTAGAAGTGCACCTAGCATGGAATATCAAATATAAACTATAACAAGGCTAAAGTGCGGTGAAATGACTAAATAACTGGCCCAGATGAGTCCATAAAAGTGTATATGATCAGGACTCATCACACCCCCAGACTTACCTGTTTGCGCGTCCCGAGCAAACAAATTCTAAGCGAACGGGGAAAGAAAAGTAGATGGCTTAAAACTACAATATAGAGTACCATGCGAAGTCGCATGCTCACGTGCATGAGAAAAATAGTAGAGAAGATTTCTCATTATACACAACAGTTTATATATTTCTAAACGAGTAAAAGCATATTACAACTACTCAAAATGGTGAACAGCGGTGAATCGTTCGGTCATGCATACGGAGAAAGTAAACTAAACGCTGAGATGAGCATTGCTCAAGATTGGGATGCCGGACAAACTCCACTGAAATCCATCGGTGTCGGTGACCATAGGATTGCCCGGTCACATTCTCTCCACGACACTGGTTTGACTCAAATGCGTGAATCAATAGGACTTTAGGTTTTAAATGGGGCTTGGGTTTAGGTGAGGATAAACAAAGATAAAAATGACGGCTAAAGCACTAAACCCAAATGAGCTAATGCAGGAAACTATCCTCATTCACCACACAAACACGCGGGTACACAACACCCCCAGACTTGGACTTAACAACATGGGTGCGTGCACCGCCTACTCCCAAACATAAATCTATACATAAAGATTTTCAATTAAACATTCCTTCTCTTTCCTTTCTTTTTAACTTCTTTTCTTTTTCTCATTTTTTTTTCTTATCATTTTCAGCAAATAAACAAAAGGACACATCCACATCTTCACAAACATATTACCACATCAACAACCCAACTCATGAAAATAATAAACAGCTAAAGCTCAAATTTTGGGTGTGCGACTAGGATTGGCTTTTGGGCTTTGGTGAAATACAAGTGGGGCTGAATCAAAGAACGGGTAGGCACAGCTGGGCTAGCGAGGATATAGCGGTAGGGATAGGCACAAAGGCTCAACCGGGCCAAAATGATGGCCTATATCACATTCACACAATTGACTAACCGTATACCCATGCTTCAAGAATCGCTTGGGGCAAGTTCTAGCCACCGAGAAAGATTCTCCTTTCTCCCGACTCAAGCAATATGAATCTAGCGATCCTTTACACACATCCCTATGCTACCGTTTGATTCCACCAAATTCACCATTTGAGTAGAGTAAACAACATTTACACTAATAAGAAAAATATAAAACCATAATTATAAAGAGAAGTCTACTCTACACAAATTTCTATGCAACCGAGCACTCGACTAGCAGCACTACGGGAGTCAACATTTTACTCTGCTACATAGTCCTAAGCCATCACCTAGACTTTCCCAAATAAGCAAAAGAATTAAATTCACAACAGAGCAAGCAAACAGGTGAGTACGTGCTCAAGTGGGTGTTGTGGTGTGCAATGAAAATGAACAAATAATAAAACTGAAAATAAAATACTTCTGGCATGCTATGTATGAGTGCACGTGAGTGGGTGCAAAAACTGCTCTCCCCCAGACTTAAACTAAACACTCCACAGAATATATGACATGAAAATCAGAAAAATCTAGGGAAAGAGAGTACCCAGTGCTCAGAAATGAGCACACCAGAAGATTGGCGTTTAAACCACGACTAAGCTGCAGAATCCGCCATCCAGAAGAAGTACCTGCAGGGGTCAGCTCCGCAAAACAGGAGAAACAGAAAAAGATAAACTACAATAAACTATAGCTAACTAAACAGGATGGACTGGAATAAAATGCATGAAAAGTAAGATAACTACTGGGGTTATTGTCATCCCAGCACGACTTATTCAAGTTTTGTACAGTTCTAGCTTATAGGCCTATGAAAAGAAAAGTGCACAGGTAACTGTTCTAATATGCGCATCGGTAACGGGTACCGATACGGAGATAGAGCAGTCACCCCCCTACCTAAATATAAATTCCTGCTCCTCACAGGTAGAGGGTAGAGAATGTAAGAAAAGGAGGAGACCTGGTCCTCACTCATCTCACAAAACACATCCTTGCCTAGCAAGGTATCGCCAACAGGGAGGCAGCAGGAGGAAAAGGCAATGAGTGGAGCTTCCTCAACGGATGGGGAATAAACCTCCTCACATGAGAGGATACTCTCATCGTTGACTTGAGCAAAGAGCTCCAAGTCCTCCTGGGGCACCTGTAAAGACTCAACCTGCACAGGCTCGGAAGAAGAAGGGGGATCCAGAAAGAAACGAGAAGAAAAACGTAAATCATCAACAATCTGGGGAGTGATCCCGGTTTCACTCCCAGCAAGATCCAAGGGTAGATCGCTATCATCATCGTAAATATCATAGCAAGGGGGACTTGAGAACTCAGGAGCCTCAGTGGTGATTTGGACCTTCTCGTCCCATGAAGAAGTGCAAACCTCCTCATCAGAGAGAGTATCCTCCTCATCCCACCGAGGTGCATCGTCGTGTTCAAAGTATTCATTCTCCCCCTCAGGGAAAATGACATCCTCATCCCACTTTGGAGCACCCTCCGAGTCAGAAGCATCACCCAGCTCCTTTACTTCGATAGGATCATAAAGAATATGTGTAGAAAAATCTTGCAAAGTAACTGGAGGGACAAAAATATTCGGTTCCTCCGCAAAAAGATCTCCTAAGCCTCCCCGATGGAAAGAATACTTTCCTCATCATACTCAGGTGCATCAAGGAGCTCCAATTCCTCTCCTTGTTGGCTAACAGATGAGTGATCATCATCACTGGGAGTGAAGCCATAAACAGGGAGTGAGGAGTCCGTGCACGAGACAAGCACAGGGGTAGAGGGCACAATTGCCTCCATGGGTAAAGAATGAGTGATAGGGACAATGTTGTCCTGAGTGGAGGAGCGGCGGTCAGGCTTGAAAAGACTAGGACAGTCCTTCAATTCATGACCCTCTCCTCGACACAACAAGCAAACAATGTTCCTACACTGCCTAGCATTCAACTCATTCATTTGGTCTATATAATAAACAATCTTATCATTAAAGCTAGGTGAAATATCCCATGACGACATATTTGACAATTAAAGCAGATATAACGAGACTGAAATTCTTTGCAAGAAAATTTACACAAACTATTAAAACTTCTTGGATTAGACTTGCCTAAAACTTTAAAATAGGGAAGGAAAAAAAATAAAAACAAACAAAAGATAATTAAAAGGCAAACAAAAATAATAAAGCGGCTATACACACTGGAAGAACTACTATCTCTCGGCTCTCCCTCTCAAGAAAACTCACACGACTGTGTTCCCCAGCAACGGCGCCAAAAACTTGATGGCGCAAATCTCACACATCGCTATAGGCGGTAGCTCGACTGCGACACGAAACGGCAGTGTACCGATCGTTCAAGTAATATAAAACGAGGAGTAATCCCCGAGTATCGAATCTCTCAAGGAACACAGTAAGGTGGAGTTAACGTTCGAGGTAGGACTTGAGATTGAAGTCCTTAACGTCGGATGGAATGCGGGGGAGTTGGGTTGGCTTTTGGAAAATAAAATAAAAGCTATCAACTACTCCTATGCAATGCCGCTATGCAATGCTTCGCTTGGCGGGATGGAGACTAGGCAGGCCTTGAGCGCGCTGCGTCGCAAGGGCGGATGGACGAGTAGGCAAGCAGAATCGAACAATGCAGGACTTGAGCGCGCTGCTTCGTTAGGCGGGATGGAATACGGGCCGCGATGCCACGCTTTGGTAGGCGGATGCACGAGAAGGCTAGCGGATGGAATGGTTCGCACCGGCGGAGTCGGAATGGATTACACGGGACGCTATGCCACGCTTCGCTAGGCGGATGGAAGAGTAGGCATACGGATGAGGGTCGCAAGCACCTCTTCGACAAGCACGCCACTAGCAATTGCTAGTGCGGCACCGGACACGGTGGTGGAGTGGAAAATGGATGGCGGCGCACCTCAAGCAACTCAAATAGATAAATTACACAATCACATAGACATGAAATATATATGTAAATATAACTAATTCAAGTGCCACTTCATCATAATGATTAGATCTAGCTACATATACATCAAAAAGAGAAGAATAAGGCAAGAAATCGACCGAATCCGAAGTCTCGTTGTAGATTCACGGTTGGAATCGCCGGGTTGTCAATCCGCATCCAAGCTCGGTCCGCAACTACGTCCGGGGTAGAGAGAGCTGTCACGACTCTCCAATGGACCCATCTTCTTCGTGTCACGATCCGGTAGAGGTTGCAAACTTCCTCTTGCTTGATTGCAATGGCGGCTAGGTTTTCCTTTGAAGCTCTTGGATGAAGGAGGAGGCCGAGAGGAAACTCCGGCTCAAGATTGGTGTGAAGAACAAGCCCGGAGCACCTCCAGATGGTGGGCGGCGGTGGAGGGGCGAAACTGGCGCGGAACGGCGGAGCTGGGCGTGAAAACGGCGGTCCATTCGACCTGCACCAAACAGAATTCATGAAAAAGGGTTAAGTGCACACGATCAGTGGCGCACGACCAGTGGTCGTGCGCCATAGAACCAGTGATCATGCGCAGTGTTCCTGTGCAGAATTGCACCGGGAACACCTGCACGACTCCTATTCCAGCGTGCAAAACCAGTCTGGCCACTGAAGGTGGCACTTAACACAGCATGAAAACTACAAAAGAAAATAAACATGAAATCACACCAAAATGGGTCTAGAAGTGCACCTAGCATGGAATATCAAATATAAACTATAACAAGGCTAAAGTGCGGTGAAATGACTAAATAACTGGCCCAGATGAGTCCATAAAAGTGTATATGATCAGGACTCATCAGTAGGGTTCTGTGTGAGCCTGAATTCTGTAGGGTTCTTTGTTAGCCCGAGTTTGGTAGGTTCTTGTTGAAGATCTGAGTTATTGTAAGACTTGCAATGTCTAAGACTGGTAGGGTTCTTTGTGAGCCTAAGTTGTAAGATCTACTTATTGAGAAGAGATATGAGTTGGAGAAGTTGCATATTCTAGCACATTGCTAGATAGGTGGGAGGGATAATGGACTACATCTAGATACATTGTCTAGTTGGGAACCACTATAAATCTTGTGTGTTTTCTGTGTTGCTTTTGTGTTGTGATAGATAGAATTTTATAGTAGCAATTAACCTTGAAAACACCTAATCACCCCCCCTCTAAGTGTAATATAGATCAACCCAAATCTAACATGATCTATTGGACCCAAAAGCCCCATCAAGTGGTCAACCAATCCATTCAATTGACCAAAGTCAAACATAGGCTAATTTGGGTCAAACTCACACCATATGGATCAATTATCCAAATTGTAGCCACACCATGGTCTAACAGACTTTGGGTAAGGTCATATGGTTAATGACCATCAAGTGGGGCAAACCCACACATCAATTTGACCAAGTCAACCCAAAAGTCAACCATGGTCAACATAAGGCCTTAAGGAAGAAATTTAAAGACCCAATGAAATCCAAGTGAACCAAGGCCCCACCCCATGCCTAACCAGCATGCCACAAGTCTATTCACATCCCATATTTGAATTTGGAGAGAGAGAATGGGCTTGGGGGCAAAATTGCCATTTCCCCTAAAGGTAAAAAGGCACATTTGATAAGGGAGATTCCATGAACCCTTACCTCCTTGCCCAAGGCTATAGTCAGCCCCCTCAGACTGTGAACAATCTTTTCAGAGCATGGAAGTCGTTCAGCTGCTAAGGGGAGTTTGTAAAGCCATGGTCGAAACACCCCACACTCCATCCTCCCTATAAAGCCATCACCACCACCATTTGACCATTCCATCAGCTTTAGATGGTCCTTAGGAGTCGAGCCAGACCCTTAGAGTAGAGCATTTGGAGGAGAATCGGCTGATCAAGCAAGCTCGTTGGAGATGGGGGAATCCATGGCCACCCGTCGGATCACCCGCCGCCGAGCCACGATTGAGGTCGGTTTCTCCTCCTCTCCCTCTATGCTAGCTCTCTATCTTATTAGGCTGAGAAATCGGGCTGAATTGAGCCACGATCCATGTGAGATAGTTAAGATTTTGCCGAGCTTTTCACCATGCTCGGTTTCATCGGAGAGGCCTCATCCGGTGGTCGTGTCGCCTCCAATCAATAGCTACCACCACAATGGAGGTGATGGTGACCGGCAGTGCTGGCCCTCAGGTGGCCGGCAATTGCAATAGGAAAAGCCTCAAGGAGTTTGAATCCTGTTCGTCAGCCAATCGTGGATGATGACCCTTAGCCGTCTGATTTGGGCTGATGGTTATCTACAGATCATGTTATATAATGAAATCATTTTTGTCACACTATATACTGAAGTTTAGATTAATTATTTAGGCTACTTAGAAGCCTTTTTAGACAAAGTGCCTGAGGAAAATTTTGTATCCCTTAACGTCTACTACCTATAGGGCTTTGAATCACTAGGTTTGGTGGCCTACAGCTCCTTGTAGGGCCATTCTCCTCAGGTGTGTCCTAAAGGGTGACCAACACTTATTTTGTAGATCTAGCTTACATAGAATCTTGGATTGAGCTAATATTTTGTACATAAGTGTATATACCCTAGATACATCCTCTGCCCAAAAATAAGAATTTTTGGGTAACATTTATCTACGGTTTTGTGCTAAATATGATTTTTTACATTAATAAAATAAATATGCTTAAATAAACTCAAAATGCCCCAAATCTTAGGTGACATAATTGCTAGGACATGATTAGTCACATGTAAATATTTGAGGTTATTTGGACCAATGTAGAATATTGTATTCCACATACATAGGAATGAGATGTATGGAAGGGTGGTGTGCATATAGCACCTTTGAGTATTTTGTGAATTTATCATAAATGGTTTGTTGTATGCTCATGATATTTGGGAAATACAGATAATATGATGAAGGGTATCGTCAATAGAAAAGTTAGGATTTTTGGAATGCAAAATCCTAAGTATTTAATTAATAACATTAATGTCACATAAGTGTATTAGTCAAATAAATTGATCAAATAACTTAAGATTAATCTGATTTCCTGCCACATGATGTAATAGAGTAATATACACCTCTGTAAATTTTAGTGGGATTTTTGGAGTTGATTTCCCAAGCTATTAGAACACAATTCATTTTGTGGCATAAGTGTATAAATGAAATAAACATCATGTAATATCTGGAGAAAAATCAAATTTTCTGTCATGTGGTATCTTATATTGAAATATATCTCTGAAAATTTTGGTAGGAACTTTGGAAGTAATTAGCAGTGCAAATAACCAAAAATGTCTTTTATCACACTTATGTATTAATGTAATATATGTAGTTGATACTACCTGGAAAATTTTGAAAGTTTGTCTAGACCGTATTTAGATCATTATACACCTATTGTAATTTTTCCAGAATTCTTAGTTGAGTTAATCTTGTACTTGCTGTGTAATGTGGCCAATTGGCCCAAATATTCAAATATTCAAATAGTAATCATAAATGCATTGGAAATTTTCGACATTTCGTGACTCATGATATTTCACCATTACATTCCATTCACAAAATATTGGACGTACTTTGACTTCTGAAACTAGTACTTCATGTGTAAAGAGAGGTGGCATTTTCTTTAAAGTATTTTTATAAATAGTCAAAATAATTAAGAAAATTATGAATTTCATACCATCTCTTAATTTGGTCATGATTATCCTATGGTATAAACTTTAGGTCATTTGGCCAAGTTATAGTGGAGTTCACATCATAGAGATTAACCTAGTTCAATTTGACTTGGTCTACGAATAGTAAAAAACTTGAGGTAATGTTAAGACTAGCCAGAACATGTAGAAATGAGATGAAATTTGGAACACAAAGATAAGGCATGCATACCAATAGTCCCTATGAGTTGTAGCCCTACTAGAGGACTTTAGTCCTATAGTGGATGGCAAACTAGGAGTGCGTCACACGATGAATAACTGAAAGTACTTTGGGAGTTTTTACTACCCCGGGCACTTATACTGATATCTAGAGTGAGTTCGACGAATTGCGTTCGACGAATGTTCAACAGCGCCTCCTTCCCGCCAAAGCTTCCCGCCAGCTATTAATCCAGAAGGTGCCCTCTCCGCTGCTGCTTCAGTCACGCCTGTTACACGCCCCTTGGTCATGGGTATGACCAAGGCCGTGTAACACCAAAAATTCAACTATTTAAAGGGAGCTTTTCCAGATGATAGGGGAATGAATTTTGAGAGTTCTAGCTTTAGTTTTTTGCACTGTTTTCTTATTCTCAAGCTTGTACTCTTCTTTCTTTTTAATTTGTACTTTTATTTCATGGTTTGTAATTTTCAATCCCTTAGTTTAACCTTTTTGCAATTCAATAAAATAGTTCTTTTTCTCTTATTCTACTCTCTCTTTAATCATGCTCCTCTTTATTTTCGTTAATTCCTCCATCTCTATGAGTAGCTAATTTTCTATTAGTACTCGACTGAGATGATCCAAGGAAAATATAATTCATGACTAAATTTTTAGCTTCTCTTTCTCTTCTTTAGAATGCTTTAGATTTATCCTTGAACTCTATTTGATTTGAGATTATATTATCGATATATAATTCTCATTCTTGTTTTCATAATCTAATAACCGAGAGGTTCCAATTTTGAATCGATCATTTCAAGGATAAAGAGAGTTGAATGCAGTCCTCGAGAGAGGATGACATAATTCTCCCAAATTGGAGTCAAAACCAATAGAGGGGTTCACTACGATAAAGCGAGTTTTAGGGGTTTCGATTCCAGAGCGAAAGTTCGATTGATCAACCTAAACTCAGTTGAGTGTATCCTTGAGAGAGGTACGTTTATAATTCGGGAACCTCCACGGTCAAGTAATTTCTTTAAGAGAATTAGAAGTTTTATGTTTTATATTCCAAGGTGATTCAAGGTTGAGTACTAATCTTTTAATTCATAGTTTTATTTTAAAAAATAAGTTATCTCTCTTTCTTGCAAACCAACTCCAAAGTATTGTTGATAGAATAATAGAGATTTTCTTGAAGTAAGAGTATTCAACCGCCTGAGACTAATACGACCTTGGTTTTTACAACCTATACTACATTCAATATGGTACACTTGCCGTCATCGTTTGCGGATATAGTTTTGCGCATCAAGTTTTTGGCGCCGTTGCCAGGGAACTTCGATTGATATTTCGAAAAAAGAAATATCTATTAATTTTATCTTTTCTTTTCTTATTTTCTTATTAAGGTGTAACTAAATTCTTGGAAAGGACGCTTTGGGCTTGAATTCCCATCACAACATCTAGTACCTTGCGAGCCCTTCACCGGGTTGACCTTGGGAAGTCTAGGACTAATATTAAATCACCTAATTAAAAAAATCTACATAAAAAAATAATAAAAATGAAAAACAAAATAAAAATATATAAAAAAATATTAAATATATTTATCTAAAATTTTATTTTCCCTTTTTCATTTTCCACATCTTTTCTTTTTTTCTTTTAGTTTATGACCTGCGGAAACTCTTCAATTAATCTTGATTTTTTTTTATTCGGAAATCGAGCGCACCTTTCGGCGACGTCTCCGGTTTAGTGATCTACCAATAATTCAGGAAGAGTCAATCAAAGAAACTAACGAAGATATAATGGATGACCTCGACCATAATGAGGCTCCGCTACGGACTATGTCCTATTATGCGAGGCCGAATTGAGAGGGAACACAATCTAGCATTATTCGCCCGCCGGTGGCGAATAATAATTTTGAAATTAAAACGAGTATCATTCAGATGGTTCAGCAAACCGTCGTTTTTGACGGCTTACCAGATGAAGATCCTAATCTGCATTTATTAAATTTTTTGGAAATTTGCGATACGTTTAAAATCAATGGCGTCATCGATGACGCCATTCGTTTGCGTTTATTTCCTTTTTCTTTGTGGACTAAGGTCAAGCAGTGGTTGGGATCTCTTCCTAGAGGTTCCATCACTACATGGGCCGAAATGACAGAAATTGTTAACGAAATATTTTCCTCCGGCGAAGTCCGCTAAACTACGTACGGACATTCTCTCTTTTACGCAAATAGACTCGGAGTCTCTCTACGACACATGGCAGCGCTTCAAGGAATTATTGCGGAGATGTCCTCATCATGCCCTTCCTTTGTGGCAATAAATTCAAACTTTCTACAATGGTTTGAATCTCCAAACAAGGCAAATGATTGACACGACAACAGGGGGAACTCTTAATAACAAAACCCCAGAGGCCGCTCAAGAGCTTTTTGAAGAGATGGCCATGAATGCATATCAGTGGAATGCGCCACGGACGCGCCCTAACAAGCCGGACGGACTGTATGAAGTCGAGGCAGCCACTAATTTAGCGTTACAAGTAGAGAGATTAACTAAGCAAGTGGCGGAGATTTCCTCCGCCACCAATTGGGCTAATCATAATAATAATGAAAATAATAATAATTTTATTCAAGAGCAAGTAGATTATACGGGGAACTCTTATCGTCCTCCTTATAACCCGAATAATAATATTCCATTTAATAATTCTTATAATCCGGGTTTTAGGAACCATCTAATTTTTCATGAAGCAACCCCAATAATGCTCAGCGTCCACCACAAGTGAATCCTCCCGGATTCGCTCCACAACCACCACACAAGTCCTCTTCATTTGAAGAGGCCTTCACGAAATACGTTGCCTCCAATGAGTCCAACATCCAGAATCTATCCGGATCTATTAAAAGTTTAGAAAATCAGATTGGACAACTCGCCAAGATGTTCTTCGAATGCCAGCAAGGAGCTCTACCGGGCAATACTGAGCCCAATCCACGTGAGAGCGCCAACGCAATAATCCTCCGCAGTGGAAAGGAGGTAAAAACTTCAAAATTGGCCGAGTCTGAGGTAAATGTTCCAACTCCGCCTCCGCATTTTAATTCTTCTGATTTAGCTCCGCGCATTATTCAAATGCCTTCTATTCCGTATCCTTCTAAATTACAAAATGAGCACAATGAGGAGCAGTATAAAAATTCATAAATATTTTAAAATAAATTCAGATCAACGTACCATTCTGCGAGGCACTCTCACAAATGCCTAAATACATGAAATATCTCAAGGAATCATTATCAAATAAAAAGAGACTTGAAAATATTTCGCGCATTTCTCTTAACGCAGAATGTTCGGCGATTGTTTTAAATAAATTGCCGGAAAAATTAAATGATCTGGGACGGTTCTCCATCCCGTGTTTGTTCGGAAATTTATTAATTAAACACGCTTTGGCCGATCTAGGAGCTAGCATAAATCTTATGTCGTTCTCCTTATTTAAAAAGCTTGGTTTGGGCACCCCAAGCCCAACCAATACAAGCATCCAACTAGCGGATCAGTCAGTTAAGTACCCGATCGGGGTCATAGAAGATGTGCTAGTGAAGGTTGACAAGTTAATCTTTCCGGTAGATTTTGTCATCCTCGATATCGAAGAGGATGCCGAAGTACCCCTCATACTCGGCCGACCCTTCCTATCCACCGCTCGGGCTATTATCGACGTAAGTAACGGTAATCTTCTCCTACGAGTTGGGGAAGAAGAAGTTACTTTTATTATAAATAAGTCAATGAGAAATATGTTTCCAAACGACGACTCTTGCTTTGCCTTAGAAAGAAATTTTGAAGAGGAAATAACGTCGTTTTCTGAAATAATTTCTCCTTCATTTGAAAATCCCGAAATTGCAAATTTATTTCTATAAGAAATTACTCGACCGCTCAAATTTGAAGAAGTAAAATTGGATAATTCTAAAATAAAAACATCTTACGAGGAGCCACCGAGTTTAGAATTAAAACAATTACCGAAACATTTAAAATATATATTTTTAGAAAAAGATTCGAAATTGCCCGTAATAATATCTTCCGCACTTAACGATTCGGAAATTTGAGAATTAATTAAAATTTTAAACAATCACCGCCATGCAATTGCATGGCAAATTTCTGATATCAAGGGGATTAGCCACTCTTTTTGTACGCATAAAATAAATTTAGAAAATAATTCTCGTGGCACTATTCAGCCTCAAAGACGCCTAAATCCTAATATGAAGGACGTCATTAAGGCCGAAATTATAAATTTTTTAGACGCGAGAATTATTTATCTGATTTCTGATAGCACTTGGGTTAGCCCAGTGCAAGTCGTTCCTAAAAAGGGTGGAATAACGGTAGTTAAAATGAAAATAACGAGTTGATCCCAACCCGTACTGTTACGGGTTGGCGAGTATGCATCGATTACAGAAAATAAAATGATGCTACCCGCAAGGATCACTTTTTGTTGACCTTTATTGACCAAATCTTAGAACGCTTATCCGGTCATTCACACTATTGCTTCCTCGATGGTCTTTCGGGATATTTTCAAATCCCAATTGTGCCCGAAGACCAAGAGAAAACCACTTACACATGTCCGTTCGACACCTTCGCATATCGAAGAATGTCGTTTGGGCTTTGCAACACGCCAGCTACATTTCAAAGATGTATGCTAGCAATCTTTATTGAATTAGTAGAAGATGTCATGCAAGTTTTCATGGACGATTTTTCCGTCTTTGGCGATTCTTTTACAAATTGTTTAAATAATCTTGATCGTGTTCTTCAACGCTGCGAATACATGAGTTTGGCACTCAACTGAGAGAAGTGCCACTTTATGGTCCGAGAAGGGTTAGTCCTCGTACGTAAAGTTTCAAGTAAGGGGATCGAGGTCGATCGGGCCAAGATCGAGGTCATAGAAAAACTCGCCTCTCCTATAAATACTAAATCCATTAGGAGTTTTCTAGGGCACGCGGGATTCTATAGGCGATTCATTCGAGATTTTGCTAAAATTACTAAACCTTTAACTCATCTTTTAGAAAAAGAATCCGCATTTATTTTTGACAATGAATGCTTGAAAGCTTTTGAAAAAATTAAGAAAGAACTAATAAACTCACCAATTTTAATTGCGCCAAATTGGCCTTTACCGTTCGAAATAATATGCGAAGCGAGTGATTTTGCTGTAGGGGCTGTTTTAAGCCAATGGGTGAACAAATATGTTCACCAAATTTATTACGCAAACGAAACGCTTACATCCTCCCAAGCTAATTATACAACAACAGAAAAAGAACTTTTAGTGATTGTTTTTTGATATGAAAATTGCATGCGTGGATTTTAGATTTTTCTCCAAAACTATATCCGATAAAGGCAAGTGTACCTTATCGTCTATAGTATAGGATATTTAGGAATATCAAGGTCGTATTCCACGGGGCGCGTTGATTACTTCTACTTCGAGGAAAATTGCCATTATTTTATCGACGAAAATTTGATTTGGTTTGTTTTTGCTTAACTAAAATTGAAACTAATTGCAAGCTAAATGAAAGGATTAAACGAAGACAAAAATACTTAATGCTCAACCATAGTGGAGGGGGAAAAGGAAAGAAAAATCATTGCATGAAAGAAAGAGTGCTTAAGGAAAAAAAGAACATGAAAGAAAGAGAACTTAATTTTATTGAAAATCAAAACGATTACAAGCTTTAATTAAAGAGATTACAAGCTAGGAAGGAAAGGATTACAAGCTTTAACTAACTATTGCATAAAACTAAGAACTAACACATTACATGAATTAAAAAGGAAGAACATGAAATTGAAAAGCATGAGAAAGCATTGAAAAACTTCACTAACAGCTCTAGCAGCACCTCCCCCACTCCAAAATTCTTAACCCTGGACTCAAGGAGAGCCTCTGAATTTATAGGCAAAATTTTCAAGTTACACGCCCTCGGTCACGGGCGTGTCCAAGGGCGTGTAATCACTGTAACATTGGATCCGGCAGCGGCGTGGGCTTGACGTGTCGGCCGCAGAAAAGTTGGACATTACACGCCCGTGTAACATGGTCACGGGCGTGACTTTGGACGTGTGCATTAAATGCGGCGTGGGCTGGAATTCGGCGCGGCGGCAGAACAGGGATCACGCTGGAAAGTCACGGCCGTGACATGTGGGTCACATGCGTGACTTAGGTTGACTTCTCGACAGCATCTCCTCGTCTCGACGGCGGCTCCACGTGGAAGATTCTAAGATTACACGCCCCCAGTCACGGGCGTGACTTTGGGTCACGGGCGTGACCTGGGGCGTGACTAGGTGTGGACTGGTTCAAACAGCGCGGCATCGATTCTGGACTGATTTTCAGGTTACACGCCCTTGGTCACGGGCGTGACCTGGGGTGTGTCATGCCATTTTTCCTGATTTGTCCCAAAAATCTGCAAATATCGAAATTAAGCTAAGTTAGAATCAAAATTACAAAAAGAACTACTTATAACCTAAATTTGACATAAAATAGAAAATTCATATTAAATATTTACAAGATTTTCTATTAAAAAGTTATAAAAATACTACTTATCAAATACCAGCATACTTGAGGTTTTGCTATTCCAGAGCAAAAGTGTGAGACATTATTTATAAGACATCCTTAAAAAATTTTTAATTTAAAACTAAAATTTCATTTAACCAAAAGTTAGGTTAAGAGTAAATTCAAGGGGGAGATAAGTCCTAAATTATGATGATGATTTGAAAAGAGGGAAAAATGTTTAGGCAATAACTTCTCAAGAAAATTAAGTAGTTTGACAAAATTGTAGAAATTATAATACTAAATTAAATTAAAATTATAAGAACTCTATCTTAAAAGAATCTTAAGGAAAAGTAAATTACTAAATATTGCTCTCTCCATAATTTTCAACTAAAACTAGAACAATGATAATTGGCTAAGGGGGATTTCATAAAATTTGGCATAAGAAGAGAAATTTGAATGGAGGAAATGGAATTTATCATGAAATTTCCTTCTCTTTTTTTTTTACTCTTTTTTTTTTACTCTTCTAATAAAAACCCAAAATGTATATGGTTTAGGAGTAATGAATTTTATCCTCTTACTCCATGCCATATAATCTTTTCATATATTTTGGGTGCATATGTTTTAGGGAATAATGAATTTTATCCTCTTATTCCCATGACATATGATCTTTTAATACCTTTTTTTTATGCCATCAAAAGGGGTAGGGTAGGGGAAAAAAATCTAGCTAGCTTTAAATCATATTGAGAGCAAATTCTAGTAAAATTAAAATTCCTAAGATCTAAGAAGTTAGAAGAAAATATAATTAATATCTAAAGAGGTTTAGGAAATTTACTACAAAATGAAGCCATTTAAAAATAAAAAGAGAAGTCATGCTAACAAAATTCTCTAATCAATTTAAAATCATAAGATGATTCTTAAATCAAAATTACCTCAAATTTAAAATTAACAAACTATGATAAGCAAAATTTCAGCCAATTAAAAACTTAAACATGCTTATAAACATTCTCAACTAGATTTCTAAGAAATCACAAAAACAACAAGGAGGGAAATAAGAATTTTTTGGAATTTTTGATATTATCTTTTTTTTGAATTTTTCTCATTAAAAACTATTTACAAAGAAAGGAAACTAGCTTTAAAACTTAACAATTTTTTTTGCAAGTCTTGGACTTCCCAAGGGCTACCCGGTGAAGGGTTCGCAAGGTACTAGGAGGTGTGATGGGATAAAATCACAAATGTCCCTTTCCAAGATTTAAATTTTTCTGTTTTCTATTTTTTTTTTTTGAGTTTTTGGGTTTTACAAGCTAAAATAGAAGAAAACATAAGAAAAAATATATATTTTTTTGTTTTGAAAATTTTCTGATTTAACAACTATTTACAAAAAAGCTATTTACACCCACATACTTAAAGTTAAACATTGTCCCCAATGTTTAAAACTAAGTATGAAGTAAAAGAAAAAAAAGTGCAAAACAAAATAAAAAGGAAATGCATGATAAAAGAGAAGGAAGAAAGAGAAGGGGCTTCCCTGATTTTTGAAGTTTGCGCGGGGAAGCGACGATTACCTACAAAATATATTAAAGAACAAGAGAAGACAATAAAAAGATAACTTTGGGGTGCCTCCCAAAAGCGCTTTGTTTAAGGTCGCGTAGCTTGACCCACTTGCCGGTCATATTAAAGGTTGAAAAACAATTGAATCACTCCTTTCATTTGGTAACTCTCCCGGAAGATATAATTTAAGGCGGTGCCCGTTAACTTTGAAGGTACCTTTTTCCGGGTGGGAAATTAAAATTGTCCCATAGGACCAAACCTCTTTAACAATAAAGGGTCCGGTCCATCGGGATTTTAGTTTTCCCGAAAAAAAGCAAAGGCGGGAATTATAAAGGAGGACGAGATCGCCCGGCGAAAAAGTTTTTGGAAATTTTATATGCTTATCGTGATAAAACTTTGTTCACTCCTTATATAATTTATTGCTCTCATATGTGTTCGCTCGCCACTCATCTAATTCGTTCATTTGAATTTTTCTTTGTTCTCCCGCTAGAGTGGAATCGAGGTTTAAAAATTTAAGCGCCCAAAATGCGCGATGTTCTAATTCGACCGGAAGGCGGCAAGCCTTGCCATAAACCATTCGATACGGTGTACAACCGATAGCGGTCTTGTACGCCATTCGATAGGCCCATAGCGCGTCATCGAGCTTTATTGCCCAATCCTTCCGATTAATAGAAACCGTTTTTTCTAAGATCCGTTTTAATTCTCGATTAACAACTTCAACTTGGCCACTCGTTTGTGGGTGATATGCAGTGGATAATTTGTGTGTAACACCATATTTTGCTAAGATTTTTGTGAATTGAGTATTGCAAAAATGGGTGCCCCGATCACTCACAATAGCGCGCGGAGTGCCAAATCGAGAGAATAATTTTTTTAAAAAGTTAACGACGACTCGCGCATCGTTGGTGGGGAGAGCTTGCGCTTCCGCCCACCTTGACACGTAGTCGACCGCTACTAGAATATACTTATTTGAAAACGAAGGAGGGAGAGGACCAACGAAATCAATGCCCCAAAGATCGAAAATTTCGCATTCTAAGAAAATGTTTTGGGGCATCTCATCCCGGCGAGAGATGTTCCCCGACCGCTGGCAGCTGTCGCAAGTACTCACAAGGTTGTGAGCATCTTTGAAGAGCGAGGGCCAATAAAAGCCCGCCTCCAGCGCCTTCCTCGCGGTTCGGTTTGAATGATAATGACCTCCGGTGGGTCCCTCATGACAATGACGTAAAATTTTAAGGCCTTCCTCACCCGAGACGCATCGTCTTACTACCTGGTCTGCGCATACACGGAATTAAAAGGGGTCCTCCCAAAAGTAATTCTTTAAATCAGAAAAGAATTTCTTCTTTTGCTGACTCGAGACTTCTTTTGGCAGGACCCGGGCTACTAAATAGTTAGCCAGATCTGCAAACCAGGGGGTAGACGATAAATTAATATTTTCGAGAGCAAGGAGGCGCTCTTCGGGAAATTTATCATTAATGTCAGTTTCTATTAATACGTCCGAGGCGGGGTTTTCTAAATGGGAGAGATGATCGGCCGCCAAGTTTTCGGCTCCCCTTTTGTCCCGGATCTCTAAGTCAAACTCCTGCAAGAGGAGGATCCATCACAAAAGACGAGGTTTGGCGTCCGATTTGCTTAAAAGATATCTAAGTGCGGAGTGATCCGTGAAGACAATGACATTCTAGAGGGTGATATACGACCTAAACTTATCGAAGGCGAAAACGATTGCTAGAAGTTCCTTCTCGGTCGTGGTGTATTTTGCTTGTGCCGACGTGAGTGTTTTGCTCGCATAATAGATAGGGTGGAAATACTTACTCACCCGTTGGCCTAAAACGGCACCAACCGCAATGTCACTCGCGTCGCACATGATTTCAAAAGGGAGCGACCAATCCGGCGCGACTAGAATCGGGGAGTTTATAAGTTTTTCTTTGATAAGTTGAAAAGCTAAATGACATTCATCGCTAAAAAGAAAAGAAGAATCTTTCTCGAGAAGATGGGTTAACGGCTTTGTAATTTTTGAAAAATTTTGTATAAAGCGCCGATAGAACCCCGCGTGGCCTAGGAAACTCCTAATAGCTTTTACGTTTGTGGGAGGGGGGAGTTTTTCAATTACTTCAATCTTGGCCCTATCGACCTCGATCCCCTTGCCCGAAATTTTATGGCCAAGGACTAGTCCTTCCTTGACCATAAAATGACATTTTTCCCAATTAAGCGCTAAATTTGTTTCCTCACATTGCTGCAACACGCGCTCGAGATTTTTTAAACAATTTTCAAAAGAACTCCCGTACACGGAAAAATCATCCATAAATACTTCCATCACCTCCTCCACTAACTCGTCAAAAATTGCCAGCATACATCTTTGGAATGTAGCTGGCGCATTACAAAGACCGAATGGCATCCTTCGATAAACGAAGGTGCCAAAGGGACAAGTGAAAGTGGTTTTCTCTTGGTCGTCGGGCGAAATCGGAATTTGGAAGTATCCCGACAAACCATTGAGAAAACAGTAGTAGGAGTGACCCGAAAGGCGTTCTAAAATTTGGTCGATAAATGGTAGAGGGAAATGATCCTTACGGGTGGCATCATTTAATTTCCGATAGTCGATGCACATCCGCCAACCCGTAACAGTACGGGTTGGGATCAATTCGTTATTTTCGTTCGCAACTACCGTAACACCACCTTTCTTTGGCACGACTTGTACTGGGCTAACCCAAGTACTGTCCGATATCGGGTAGATGATTCCCGCGTCCAGAAGTTTTATAACTTCGGCCTTAACGACTTCTTTCATGTTAGGGTTTAGCCGTCGTTGAGGCTGGACTGAATTTCGGGAATTATCTTCGAGAAATATTTTATGAGTGCAGAAAGATGGGTTTATACCCTTAATGTCCGATAATTGCCACGCAATTGCGTGGCGGTGCTTTCTTAAGACTATAGTCAACTCAGAAATTTCTGAGTTGCTGAGATCGGATGAAATGATGACGGGTAGCTTAGACTCTTTTTCCAAAAACAAGTATTTAAGGTGAGGGGGGAGTTGTTTCAACTCTAATTCGGGTGGTTCTTCATAAGAAGTCTTGATTTTTAATTTTTCTAAAAATAATGGTTCGGGTGGTGTGGGGTGAGAGACTTCTTCTTCATCGCAAAAGAGCTCTACGGGCTCGGAATCACCATTCGCCGATGAAACTAACTCGAGGGATGAATCGAACTCACAACACTCTTCTAAGTAAAAACATGAATCGTCATTTTCTAGCGTGTTCTGCATCGAGGAATTTATGCCGAAAGTAACTTCATCGTCTCCAAGCCGTAGGAGGAGCTTTCCGTTACTTACGTCGATAATAGCGCGGGAGGTGGCAAGGAAGGGGCGGCTGAGTATGAGGGGTACTTCGGCATCCTCTTCGATGTCAAGAATGACAAAATCCACCGGGAAGGTGAATTTGTCAACCTTGACGAGCACGTCCTCCACTATTCCTATCGGATATTTTAAAGAACGATCCGCTAATTGGATACTCATTCGAGTGGGCCTTGGATTTCCTAGACCTAACTTTTTGAACAAAGAAAACGGCATAAGGTTGATGCTTGCTCCAAGATCCGCTAAGGCGTGTTTTACTAACGAATTGCCAAAAAGACATGGGATGGAAAACCGTCCCGGGTCATTTGCTTTTTTCGGCAATTTGTTAAGTACAACCGCGGAGCATTCTGCGTTTAAAGAAATATGCGAAATATCTTCTAACTTTTTCTTATTGGAGAGCAACTCCTTAAGATATTTCACATATTTAGGCATTTGTGAGATAGCCTCGCAAAAAGGTACATTAATATGGATTTGTTTTAAAACATCTAAAAACTTTTTATAATTTTTTTCGGCGCTTTCATTTTTAAATTTCGATGGATACGGAATATTAGAAGTAGGAGCGCGCGGATTTAAAATAGAAGAGTGCGGAGCTATCGTAGCGGGCAAATTTGAAGATGAATTAAAAGTAGGAGGAGGAGAGGAAATTACCTTGGGTTCCTCCTGTTTTTGAACCACCTCCTTCCAGCTTCGGAGTGTAATCGCGTGCGCGCTCTCCTTTGGATTTTGCTCGGTGTTCCCCGGTAGTGCTCCTTGTTGACGCTCAGAAATCATCTTTGCGAGTTGGCCCACTTGATTCTCTAAATTTTTGATTGATCCGGTAAGGTTCCGGATGTTCATTTCATTTGTAGTAACATATTTTGCAAAAACCACTTCAATCGGAGAGAGTTTTTGCTGTTGCGGTGGTAAACCGGGTGGATTATAATTTTGAGAAATCAAATTTTGAGGCGGAGTTAAGTTAAGAAGTTGATTAGGGGGAGGTTGATTTAAATTCATAGGACGTTGAGCATTTCCTTGGTTGCTCCATTTGAAATTTGGATGATTCCTATAACCCGCATTGTAGGTGTTATTATACGGAGCAGTGTTCGGGTTATAGGAAGGCCGAGGTGGATTTCCCATGTAGTCAACATGTTCTTCAATTAAAATGTTATTGGCCCAAGGAAGAGTGGCGGAGGAAGCAGACATCTCCGCCACTTGCTTTGTTAAGCGCTCAACTAGTAAAGCCAAATTTGCGTTTGCGTCTATTTCAAAAATTCCGGCCGGCTTATTAGGCCGCGCTCGGGGCATGTTCCATTGATACGCATTTGTGGCCATCTCTTCGAAAAGCTCTTGAGCGGCGATCGGGGTTTTATTATTTAATGTCCCCCCAGCGGCCGCATCAATCATTT
Organism: Dactylorhiza incarnata; assembly: GCA_033032865.1. Lineage (NCBI taxonomy): Eukaryota > Viridiplantae > Streptophyta > Magnoliopsida > Asparagales > Orchidaceae > Dactylorhiza > Dactylorhiza incarnata. The sequence goes on from JAWHQI010000015.1 coordinate 15,833,585, forward strand.
GCCTCGTTTGGAGATTTAAGCCATTATAAAATATTTGCACTTGTTGCCAAGTGGCAAGTGCATGGTGAGGGCATCGACGTAAAAGCTCCTTGAAGCGCTCCCATGTGTCATAGAGAGTCTCCGAGTCGATTTGCATGAACGATGCAATATCCGTGCGCAATTTAGCGGTATTTGAAGGCGGGAAATATTTATTAAGAAATTTTTCCGCCATTTCGGCCCATGTAGTGATGGATCCCCTAGGTAGGGAGCCCAGCCACTGCTTGGCCTTAGACCGTAAAGAAAAAGGAAAAAGACGTAATCGAATGGCGTCATCGGTGATGCCATTGATCTTAAAAGTGTCGCAAATTTCAAGAAAGTAAGGATATGTGAATTTGGATCCTCGTCCGGTTGACCATCAAAGGTCACCGATTGTTGCACCATTTGTATGATGCTGGACTTGATCTCAAAATTATTGTTCGCCACCATGGGGCGAACAATACTCGATTGTGTGCCTTCCAAATTCGGCCGCGCATAATAGGACATGGTCCGTTGCGCGTCCTCATTAGGATTTGGCTCGTTAAGATTAGGAGGATTAAGATTATGATCCATATTTGCTACGTTAGTGTCCCCGATCGACTCTTCGGATTCTATTTGATTTCCCTGATCACGAGAACGACGGTGCCTCAAAAGGGTTCGCTCGATCTTCGGATCAAAAGGAAGAATCGAAGTGCTACCTCGGGTCATACACTAAAAAGAGAAGAAAGGAAGAAGAAAAACTAAATTTTTTTTTCTTTTCGAAATTTAGAAAAAGCAAAGTAAAATAAAAAAAAGCATGATAAAATTAATAGCTATCCTCTTTTCAAAATATCTACGCAAAGTCCCCGGCAACGGCGCCAAAAACTTGATATGAAAATTGCATGCGCGGATTTTAGATTTTTCTCCAAAACTATATCCGATAAAGGCAAGTGTACCTTATCGTCTATAATATAGGATATTTAGGAATATCAAGGTCGTATTCCACGGGGCGCGTTGATTACTTCTACTTCGAGGAAAATCGCCATTATTTTATCGACGAAAATTTGATTTGGTTTGTTTTTGCTTAACTAAAATTGAAACTAATTGCAAGCTAAATGAAAGGATTAAACGAAGACAAAAATACTTAATGCTCAACCATAGTGGAGGGGGGAAAAGGAAAGAAAAATCATTGCATGAAAGAAAGAGTGCTTAAGGAAAAAAAGAACATGAAAGAAAGAGAACTTAATTTTATTGAAAATCAAAACGATTACAAGCTTTAATTAAAGAGATTACAAGCTAGGAAGGAAAGGATTACAAGCTTTAACTAACTATTGCATAAAACTAAGAACTAACACATTACATGAATTAAAAAGGAAGAACATGAAATTGAAAAGCATGAGAAAGCATTGAAAAACTTCACTAACAGCTCTAGCAGCACCTCCCCCACTCCAAAATTCTTAACCCTGGACTCAAGGAGAGCCTCTGAATTTATAGGCAAAATTTTCAAGTTACACGCCCTCGGTCACGGGCGTGTCCAAGGGCGTGTAATCACTGTAACATTAGATCTGGCAGCGGCGTGGGCTTGACGTGTCGGCGGCAGAAAAGTTGGACATTACACGCCCGTGTAACATGGTCACGGGCGTGACTTTGGACGTGTGCATTAAATGCGGCGTGGGCTGGAATTCGGCGCGACGGCAGAGCAGGGATCACGCTGGAAAGTCACGGCCGTGACATGTGGGTCACGGGCGTGACTTAGGTTGACTTCTCGACAGCATCTCGTCGTCTCGACGGCGGCTCCACGTGGAAGATTCTAAGATTACACGCCCCCAGTCACGGGCGTGACTTTGGGTCACGGGCGTGACCTGGGGCGTGACTAGGTGTGGACTGGTTCAAACAGCGCGGCATCGATTCTGGACTGATCTTCAGGTTACACGCCCTTGGTCACGGGCGTGACCTGGGGCGTGTCATGCCATTTTTCCCGATTTGTCCCAAAAATCTGCAAATATCGAAATTAAGCTAAGTTAGAATCAAAATTACAAAAAGAACTACTTATAACCTAAATTTGACATAAAATAGAAAATTCATATTAAATATTTACAAGATTTTCTATTAAAAAGTTATAAAAATACTACTTATCATTTTTGCATTCAATAAATTTCGTTCTTATCTAAAACTTTCAAAAGTTATTGTTTTTTCAGATCACTTCCCCCTCCGATATTTACTAGAGAAAGGAGACACTAAGCCCCGAATCTTGATATGGATTCTCCTTCTTCAATAATTCGATTTGGAGATCCAAGACAAAAGGGGAGCGGAGAATGTTGCGGCCGACCACCTCTCATGTTTGGAGAATCCGGCTGCAGGAGCGCTTGCAGAGGCCAAAATTGACGACAAATTCCCTAAAGAGCGCCTCCTCGCCATCGAAAAGGTAACGACTTCTTCCACCCCTTGGTACGCAGATTTGGCCAACTATTTAGTGGCCCGGGTCCTACCAAAAGATTTTTCAAGTCAACAAAAGAAGAAATTCTTTTCGGGCTTGAAAAATTATTTTTGGGAGGACCCCTTTTTATTTCGTGTCTGCGCGGACCAAGTGGTAAGAAGGTGTATTTCGGGCGAGGAAGGCGTCCAGATTTTGCGGCACTGCCACGAAGGGCCAACCGGTGTCCACTATCAAGCTAACCGGACTGCAATGAAGGTGCTAGGGGCGGGCTTCTATTGGCCCACCTTATTCAAAGATGCTCACAATTTTGTGAGTAATTGTGATCGGTGCCAACGGTCAGGTAACTTTTCTAACCGGGACGAAATGCCCCAAAACCTATTTTTAGAATGCGAATTTTTTAATATATGGGGAATAGATTTCGTAGGTCCTTTACCCTCTTCTTTAAATAATAAATATATCCTTGTTGCGTTCAATTATGTGTCAAGGTGGGCGGAAGCACAAGCTCTTCCCACCAACGACGTGAGAGTCATCGTAATATTTTTAAAAAAATTATTTGCACGATTTGGCACACCCCGAGGACTAATTAGTGACCGGGGCACTCATTTCTGTAACAACCAACTTGCTAACATTTGAGCAAAATATGGAGTTACGCACAAGCTTTCTACCGCCTACTACCCACAAGCAAATGGCCAAGTGGAGGTGGTGAATCGTGAGCTAAAAAGAATATTAGAAAAAACTGTGTCCGTTAATAGGAAGGATTGGGCACTAAAATTAGATGACGCTCTATGGGCCTATCAGACAACGTACAAAACCGCCATCGGATGTACGCCGTACTGGCTAGTCTATGGTAAAGCTTGCCATTTACCCGTAGAATTAGAACATCGCGCTTTTTGGGCGCTAAATTTTTTGAATTTAGATTTATACTTAGCCTCCGAACATAGAAAAAAGCAATTAAATGAACTAGACGAATGGCGCGCGAACGCCTTTGAAAATAATAAATTTTATAAGGAGTGCACTAAGTTCTATCATGATAAAAAAATAAAAAATCCTTCTCTATAATTCTAGACTTAAACTTTTTCCAGGCAAATTAAAATCCCGATGGTCCGGTCCCTTCACAATAAAAGAAGTTTGGCCATACGGAACTGTGCTAATAGAGCACCCGGAAAAAGGCTCCTTCATAGTTAACGGCCACCGACTAAAACTGTATCACCCCGGCGACCCAACGCCAGGACAAATTGAAACACTTCATTTTCCTAATTTTAAATCAATAATTGTCACTTAGACAAGCTACAAGACGGTAAACAAAGCGCTCTTGGGAGGAACCCAATGTTATCTTCTTTTTGTTATTGTTTGTTGTTTAATTTAATTTTGCAGGTGTTTGTCCGGCAACCTCGTCTACCAACCAGGGAAGCCCTCTTCACCCCTTAGTCAATTATTTCTCTTCTTTATTGTCATTTTAGTTTTTTTTATCTTCATACTTAGTTTTAAACATTGGGGACAATGTTTAATTTTAAGTATGGGGGTGCATCATAGCATTTTTTTGGAATTTTAATTTCTGAAGAAAAAATAAAAATTAAAAAATTATATATTTAATTTAATAAAAATCAAATTTCTTGGGAAGGACGCTTTGGGCTTGAATTCCCATCACAACCTCTAGTACCTTGCGAGCCCTTCACTGGGTTTACCTTGGGAAGTCCAATAACTAAAAAAAAATATTGGGAAATGTTCTTTTTGTTTAGTTTATCAAAACGTCCTAGCTTACTAAATTGTAAGTGTAAAGTAGACTTTTTTTTAGTATGAACTAAGAATTTTTTTGTGGAAGAATAGTTTTTTTTGAAACTTTTGAGTAAAATTGTTGACTTATGTAGTGCTTCTAGTCATATGCAGGTCTTTGAGTAGTATTGGTGTAAAATTAAATTCTTGGCATAGATCTAAAATTATGTTTTATTAATTTGCGTAGTAATAATTTATTTCACTTTTAATTCGAATCCGGTCTTATCCAAACGTAGTTTAGGTGAGTGTGTAGAAGATTGTTAGAAAGCTATTACTCAAATCGAACATAAGGGTATCCTTTCTCGATGTCTAGAACTTGCCCCAAGCTACTTTCGAAACATGTGCACTTTAGTCAAATTAACCTTATGGAAATGATTTAGGCCTTTCTTTGGATAGTTTGAGCCTTTGCACCCAACCTCGATTTACTACCAATGTTCGCACAATTATGAGCCTTACACCTTTATTTGAACCACCCTCACCAATTCATCACCAAAACTAAAAAAACCTAAACCCAAATGAACACTTGAAATTTTGAGCTAATTTATTGAAAAAATATTTGGGTGTTGTTTTAAAAAGAAAAAAAAAATTCATAATGATATGCGGCCTATGTATGCATATGCATACTTGGAATGATCCCAACTATGAAATAAAAAATGTGGGTGTTGATTTAAGAAAAGAAAAAAAAAAGAGAAAAAAGAAATGGTGGAGATGCAGGGTAGCTATGAAAAGCAAATTCTAATGCTAAGTGTGAAGAAAAGAAAATGATATGTTAGCTCAAAACTTCTTGTTTAAGTGGTCTGCTCCTTCATGGCTATCATAGTTTACCTCACCCTCAAACCCAAGCCTTAAAATTTCATCCTATTTAAGTCATAAAGATCCATAGAGTTGATTTATTTAAAGTGCGGCGGAGAAGGTGCAAATGGGCACGCCTATGGATGTCGACATTGATGGATTTCATTGGAGACCACCCCGAGCGTCAACGTCTAGTAATTTAAATCTCAGCAAACACGCTATTTTCTCCCTTTACATAACTTTTTGATTGACCGTCGACTCATTTTAAAAGTGATAATAAATAATTATAACGCGTTTTGAATTATTTCATAAATTAGTATTTATGCTAAGAACGTCTTTTTACTAAAATATCTACGCATGCCAGCATAATACTTCGCATTTTACTCTCTAGTTTTCAAGATTCTATCTAGCATTAGTTTTTCCTACCCTTATGAAGAATGGTTTGCTCGGGATCCGCCAACCCTGCGTAGTTTTCTTCGATGGTGGTCAAGCGCGCATTCTCGGCTTCGGTGCGTGTCACCATGGTTGGAGGAAAGATCCTATGATACCAAATGTTATGATCTAACTAGAGAAAGGGGGAAAACTAGAGGAAACTAGGGGAAACTAGGGTTTGAGGCTAGGGTTTGAGGAAGAAGAGAGGGGAAATACCTTGATAATAATCTTCTTAATGAACCAAGGAGGAGGGGTTGGGTATTTATGCCCACCCAACCCCCTGGTTCCGGCCGGCCCCCATAGGGGCTGATCCGGTGCGGGTCAGCCCCGGTGCTCCTTATATTAATACTGGCGTCTGAACCGGATGGTTCAGCCTGGTCTTCCTCCGCCTTCTCCTTTGGTCGTCGTGCCCAATACCCAAATAACCTGGTAATGACGCCGGGCATAACAGATTGCATCTCAAACTTCTTCATTTCTAAGCTTCTCTTAGTTCTGCATCTACAGACATTTGGATGACTGATGGTTCTAGAAGTTGTGTTTATGATTCATTCTCTTTACTTCAAACAAACATGACAATTTTCTCTTTTGTAGGGAAACTTCTTGCATCTGGAGCTGATGGTATGCTCTTTTAGTTAATTTTTTAGGCATTTTAGCTCAACAAAATTAAATTATCACTAAATTTTCAAATAGTCCATCTTGATGTTCTGTCTAAACGATGACTTGCATGAGAGGGCAATGGTTTAGTATATATGCAGGTGAAGTGCTGGTCATATGGAAGTTGTAGTCAACGGATGATCAGTCCTTTTGGAAGGTTTCGAAGACATTATTGTAAGCTAGACCTCAACGGTAAACCAAAAAATTACTGAATATTTTAGATTAGATTTCACCGAAAGGATGTTCTTAATCTTCAGTGGTCTTCAGATAGTGAACACCATATTTCTGGTTCTGCTTGAGCTTCTTCAACAAGAATATAGTACTTTGTTTCTATATGTTGTTTTTTGCTTAAAAAATGCTCCTCACTTTAAGATTTGCGAGATAGGAGTTCCATTCACTTGTGCTTATTTGCATTTCTTACAAACTCACATGTAATGGTCTTGAGGCTTGAGATTTGCTTGGTAATTATTCTTGTTCATTTAAATTTTGCGTTTTTAATAAGCCAATGTTTTATGATTTTGCTGTGTATATTGCATGGTAACTTTTTCCCTTTCGAATAATAATATAGCATGTTGTGATCCCCACCAGTGATGACAAGTGGCATTTCTTCAGTTGTCAAGATAGGAAGTACCCGAATGGTACGCACTCAAATAGAGCAACGGAAGCTGGATACTAGAAGTCCACCGGTCAGGACCGAAACATCAGATTTCATAACCGGGTTATAGGGACGAAGAAGACACAGGTTTTCCACGAAGGTCGGACACCCTATGGAAAGTGTACAGATTGGATCATTCATGAATACTGGTCTTGAGGCTTGACATCTACATCAACAGTTCACTTTATTTATTTATTTTTATTTTTGTAAAGAAATAAGTATAAAGAATGTGTGCAAATATGACTATAATTTTTTTCTTGGATTTATGTGATTGAATTGGAAGGAATGAAAATGTTGTTTTGCATTATAATTATATAGTTGTGAATTGATGCCAATATTATTGAATTATTGGCATGCAAAACCATGGTGACTAAAAAAAAATCAAAATCTTGCTGCTTTATTATTGTTCATATTCTGAAATTCTAGTATATACTAGTATATAATTTTTTTTCCTAACCCAGTAGTATTTGCCAGGGTTTTAGACCGTGGAAAATACCATTTAAAAAAAATATATAAATGATTATTTGCCAGGGTTTTAGACCGTGACAAATAATCAAATCAATTGTCACGGCCTACAACCGTGGCAAAAGGACCCAGTATTAGCAACGGTAATGCTTTGAGCGTGGCTAAAACTTTTAGCCACGACCAGTTCGTGGCTAAAAGTCTTTCTCCACGCGACTTTTAGCCATGAATTGTTACCGTGGCTAGGCCGTGGAAAAAGCTTTTTAGCCACGGCTTTAGACTTTTTGCCAGGGCAAATTGCCTTGGCCAAATGTCTATTTTCTTGTAGCGCGTAACACCAGGAGATCGAGGAGCAGGAGCCGCAATACGATAGACAGGACGTGACGGTAGACCCTGAGGAGCAGATGTCGTTCATCACTACTACCACACAGTGATAGGTTGGAGGGAATTTTGTGTAGCTTCTGTTGGACATGTGTGTCACATCCCTTTGTTTGAGAATAACAAATCACATATTGTATTTGATATTGCTTGTAGTGTGTTTATAGTGTGCAGGAACTATAGGTGCAATACTCCACAGGTAGAAAGCAGCTTGGAACAAACTTTTGAAAGGAGCAGCACTACCGCCGGCGCTATCGCTAACGCCAGCGCTACTGCTAGGGCTACCGTTACCGCCAGCACTACCGCCAGTGCTATCACTACCGCCAGGCGTTATCTCGAGTTTGTGCACGCGACGGTTTCATAACCGCTACCGCTACCGCCAGCGCTATCTCCTGCTACCGCCAGCGCTATCGCTACCGCCAAGCGCTATCTCCAGTTCGTGCACAGCGCCACGCCGCCGACGGTTGCGCAACTGCTCCACAGGAACGCTACCGCCGGCGCTAGCCACTACCACAGGCGCTAGCTCCAACTTCTATAAAGGCTGGGCTCTCTCTCGTTTTGGTTAGACCTTCCAGAGATATTACTTGTGCCCATACTCTCATGCTGCTACTCTGCCAAAACATCATTTCCCACTCAAAGCCAAAGAAGAAATTCTGGAGAAGGAAGCCATCACGCTGCATCCGAAGAACGATCGCTTCGACCTCGCTTGTGCTTCAGCGATCCTTCATCCTCATCTCCAGAAATCTCAAGAGGGAGTTTGCTTGTTATTTACTTCATTTCTTTATTTGTATCTTGTAGTGAAATCGCCTTGTTTTTGGCGAATAGGTCCTTGCGCGGCTTAGGGGGAATTCACCGCGTGAGTTGGTGACTAGGTCTAGGGGATTAGATCTAGGGGCTGCTCGAGGCCATATCCGGGGAAGGATTGGCTAGAGCGGCTTGAGGCCATATCCGGGGAAGGATAGGCTAAAGCCAACCGGTTTGTGGGGATACAAGTTGGTATAGAAAAGGAAAAGTAATCTACATTTGTACGCCTCCGATTTCTAGCGATATAGAAATCAAATTTTATGTAAACACCTTTTCATATAATATAATTATGTCTCTTTTGTGTTTACTTTGATTTCTCTCAATTGGCGTAAAATTTCATTATTGCAAATTGTTATTACTAAATTGTCATTATTATTTCCTATTAATCAAAACAACTTAGTAATTATCTTAAAATTTATAAAAAGAACTTTATTCCCTTATTCACCCCCCCTCTAAGGGCGCCGTAAGATCCAACAAGTGGTATCAGAGCTAGGTTATTCCAAACGGTTTAAAAAACAGGAATAATGGCGTCTTATGATCTCGCTTTTTCCGAGGGTTAGGGAATTAGTAGACCTCCACTATTTACTGGGTCAGATTATAATTATTGGAAAAATAGGATGCGTTGTTTTCTAATGACCCTAGATATTGAGGTTTGGAACATGGTAGAAGAAGAATACACTCCTCCTACATTTGTAGTTGGAGAGGTTATGTTAGAAAAACCCAAAGATAAATGGGATGATCGGGATAAACTCAAATGTAAAAATAACGCAAAAGCCATGAATGCTCTATTTTGTGCGTTAGATAGAAATGACTTTAATAGAATTTCTGCTTGTACTACTGCATATGAAATTTGGAATCATTTGGAAGTTACTCATGAAGGTACATCGCAGGTTAAAGATTCCAAGCTTTTTCAACTGGAGTCGGAATATGAAAAATTCCGAATGGATGAAAGCGAAGATGTTGATGGTATGTACACGCGCTTCACCAAGATCGTCAATGCCTCAAAAGCTCTTGGAAAGACCTTCTCAAATGGAGAGTTGGTCCGTAAGATCCTTCGTTCTCTTCCTCCAAAATTCAACCCGAAGGTGACGGCTATTTCGGAGTCGCACAACTTAAGAACGCTCCAAGTTGAGAGCCTCATTGGGAATCTTAAAACCCATGAGGTAGAACTCAAAATCCAACATGAAGAATACAAAAAGGAGCCAAAGAAGAAGGCGTTGGCATTAAAATTGAAGAAAGAGTGCCAAGAGGATGAGGATGAAGATGAAGAGAGTCTTTTGGTAAAAAACTTCCGAAAGTTTATGCGCAATCCGGAAAGGAGAAACACCTTTCGAAAATTTTTCCAAAAGGGTGAAACATGGAAAGGGTCATCTTCAAAGAAGGAAAAAGAGAGCGACAATGAAGAAGAGAGACCTCCACCGGAATGCTATCATTGTAGGAAGACGGGGCACATTCGGAGCCAGTGCCCAAAGTTCTTGAAGGAGAAGAAAGAAAAATGGCACAAAGGGAAGGAGAAGAAGAAAGTACTAAAAGCTAGAACATGGGATGACTCTTCCTCCGAAGAATCAAGTGGGTCTTCATCAAGCAAAGATGAGGAAGCAAACATGTGCCTCATGGGACATGAAAACGACGGCGACGACACCAGTGTTCCTAGTGACACTGAGGTAACTCCTCCCACTTATGATGAATTGTATAATGAATTTCTTGAGACTTGCAAAGCTTTTGATAAACATATGAAAGATAGTATTTTATTAAATCGTGAAAATGAATCTCTTATTAAAGAAAATCAAAAGTTTTCCAAAAAGGTGATTGTTTTATAAAAGAGAAAGGTTTCTTGCCAAGAATGTGATCACTCCACAAAATTAGCAAAAGATATAGAAGAGTCACATTCTAAAGCCCTCTCTCAGGCCAAAACTCTTACAAAAGAGAAGGGGGAATTAGAAAGGAAATTGGAAGCCTCTCTTTTGCAAATCAAAAATAATAAGAATGGTTTTGAAAATAGGTGTGTCATGCTTCTGAAAGAAAATTCTTCACTTAAATCACAAGTTCATGATCTCACCATGGCCATTAAAAATTTGGTATAGGCCAAAAATAACTGGAAATGATTCTAGGGTACCAGTGCCATGGATCTGGAATGTTTGGGGTCGGATATCGAGGTGAGGGCTACCGCCCGACGCTAGCCACTAACGCCGGCGCTAGCACCTCATACCAGAAACATGAAATTTCTTTTTCAAAATACTTTCCTTCTGTAAATCAAAATTATTCCAGCAAGAAAATTTTATAGAAAAGGGTCTCAACCCCCTTTATTTCATGTGCAAACTGTTATAGGTTGGGTCACACAACCAGTTCTTGCAGGAAAATAAAACAAAATACTTTAAAGCAAATCTGGGTACCTAAGGCTTCCACTTATTCTATGGGAGGTTCCACTTGGGTATCCGGATCTTTACTCTCATCTTCTTTCTAGATGTGCAGGAAGGCTAAGGACAATGAAGACGTGTGATACTTGGATTCAGGATGCTCCAAGCACATGACAGGCAATAAATCAAAGTTCCTTAGCTTAGAAAGTAAGAAGGGAGGAATTGTGACTTTTGGCGACAACGAAAAAGAAAGAATCATGGGAATTGGTACAGTTGGTAACGAATCCTTCACTATATCAAATGTTCTTTATGTAAAAGGGCTAAAACATAATCTTATTTCAATTAGCCAATTATGTGATAAAGGATTAGATGTTTTATTTGAATCTTCTACTAATCTATGCAAAATATCTAATACTACTACAAACAATATTTTACTAACTGCACCAAGAATACACAATGTTTATATTGTTTCATTTCATGATCTTTCAAAATCATCTTTAAAATGTTTTATTACCAAAAATGATGAACTTGATCTTTGGCATAGAAGGCTAGGACATGCTAGCACAAAACTTATTGTAAAACTTGCCAAAAGAGATTTAATTAGAGGATTGCCTAGATTAAATGGAATTTTACCTTCACTTTGTTCACCATGTCAAAAAGGTAAAATTACTAGATCCTCTTTCAAAAGTAAAAATGCTATTTCTACTACAAGACCTTTGCAATTAATTCATATGGATCTCTTTGGTCCCGTTAGCACCGCAAGTCTTGGTGGTAGATTGTATACATATGTTTTAATAGATGATTTTTCTAGATATTGTTGGACAATATTTCTCTCATCCAAATCCGAAGCGTTTTGTGAATTTTCAAAATTATGTACTCGTATTCAAAATGAAAGTGATTTAAAAATTAAATGCATTCGTTCGGATCATGGAGGAGAATTTGAAAATGAAAAATTTACTTCGTATTGTGATATGTTAGGCATAAAACATGAGTTCTCCGCACCACGCACACCACAACAAAATGGTGTTGTAGAAAGAAAGAATAGGACACTTCAAGAGCTAGCACACACTATGTTACGTGAATATAAATTACCTAAGTCCTTTTGGGCCGAAGCCGTAAACACATCATGTTATGTTATAAATAGAATCATGCTTCGCCCATCTTTAAATCTCACACCATATGAACTCTATTTTCAAAAGAAGCCTAATGTGTCTTACTTCAAAGTTTTTGGTTGTAAATGCTTTATCTTAAATACAAAAGATAGCTTGGGAAAGTTTGATGAGAAATGTGATGAAGGAACATTTCTTGGATACTCTTCAACTAGTAAAGCTTATAGAGTTTTTAATAAAAGAACTAGAAAAGTTGAAGAGTCAATTAATGTGAAATTTGATGAGCTTGTTCCTTGTATAGAAAGACTTTCCGCAGGTAAAGACGATGATCTATTACCTCCTTTGGAGCATGGTGATGAAGAACCTTCCAAAGAAGAAGAAGAGGAGGCCAAGAAAGATGAATATGTACCTCCAAGCGTCTTAAAATTCACAAAGGATCATCCACGGGAATTGATAATTGGTGAACCGTCCATCGGGGTAAGAACTCGCTCTTCTCTTCATGAATAATATTCAAATATTTGCTTTGTTTCCGAAATTGAACCAAAAAATGTTACAACCGCTTTAAATGATGAATTTTGGTTTTTGGCTATGAATGAAGAGTTAGAACAATTTGAGCGACATAATGTTTGGAAATTAGTAGAATGACCATCTAATCACCCGGTTGTAGGTGTAAAATGGATTTTCAAAAATTAATTAGATGGTGAGTCTAGAATATCTAGAAATAAAGCACGCTTAGTAGCACAAGGATATTCTCAAATCGAGGGGATAGATTTTGATGAAATTTTTGCACCCGTTGCTAGATTGGAGTCTATAAGAATTTTTCTAGCATTTGCATGCTTTAAAAGAATAAAACTATTTCAAATGGATGTGAAAAGTGCTTTTCTAAATGGGTTTGTAAAAGAAGAAGTTTATGTTGAACAACCCCCCGATTTTATTAATGAAAAATTTCCAAATCATGTTTATAAACTAGAAAAAGCGCTTTATGGTTTAAAACAAGCGCCCCGTGCTTGGTATGAAAGACTTACATCATTTTTATTAAAGCACGGTTATATTATGGGAAGTGCGGATAATACTCTCTTCATTAAGCACAATAATGATGATATAATTATTTTACAAATATATGTTGATGATATTATTTTTGGATCTACTAATGAAGAGATGTGTAACAAAGTTATTTTAGTGATGAAAAATGAATTTGAAATGAGTCTTGTAGGAGAACTTTCTTATTTCCTTGGTTTTCAAATATCACAAAGAATTGATGGTATCTTTGTATGTTAAACTAAATATGTCCATGATATGCTTAAACATTTTGGATTTGAAAACCTTAAACATGCTTCTACACCAATGAGTGCATCACTAAAATTAGGAAAAGATGAATCAGGAGTTTCTATAGATCAAACTTTATATAGAGGTATGATAGGATCTCTACTTTATCTTAGTGCAACTAGTCCCGATATTATGTTTGCCGTATGCTTATGTGCTAGATTTCAAGCCAATACAAAAGAATCTCATTTTAATGTGGTAAAATGAATTTTTAGATATCTCATTGGGTCATCTAGATTAGGATTATGGTACCCGCATAATGATTCATTTACATTGCATGGCTATTCCGATTCAGATTATGCCGGTTGTTCACTTGATAGAAAAAGCACTAGTGGTACTTGTCATTTTCTAGGACCTTCATTAGTTGCATGGTCTAGTAGGAAACAAAATTCGGTTGCACTCTCCACCATGGAGGCCGAATACATTGCATTAGGGAGTTGTTGTGCACAAGCTCTATGGATGAGCCAAACTTTAGAGGACTTTGGTTTTCATCTAAAAAATATTGAACTAAAATGTGACAACAAAAGTGCCATTGATCTCACAAATAATCCGACGCCACTCTAGATCCAAACATATAGATGTGCGTCATCATTTCATAAGGGATCACATTAAAAAGGAAAATGTAAGGATTAGTTTCATTGGCACGGACTCTCAACTTGCTGATATATTCACTAAACCTCTTCACGATGCAAGGTTTCAAATGTTAAGGTTGGAATTAGGAGTCTTAGACATCTTAGGATGAAAAACATATAAAACGCTAATGTTGTATGCAATTTGTGCAATCAAGACATCTCTGATAATTACAAAACTTCTGCATAAGACTACTCTTAAGACCCCTAACCAATATCAAAAATCAAAAATTTAAAATTCCTAAAAAATCGTGTACTGTTTCCGGCGCTAGCGCTAGCGCCTGCGCTAGCGTGGGTGTTGGAATTTTCTGTTTTTCAAAATTTCTAAAAATCACCAAAAATATTTTAGTCTATATGTACTACTTTGTTTTTGTATTTCAGACATTTGGTATTTTTGTTTTATTCATATTATGAAAAATCAACTACAAAGGATCAAAATCCAAAAAAGTACAAAAATATTTTTTGTCATTTGTGTTTTAATCATATTACGAAAAATCAACTACAAAAATTCAAAATTCAAAACTTACAAAAATATGTTCTTGTAATTTTCTGTTTTTATTTGATTTAAAAATGAAAAAACCAAAAAAAAACTGAATGATCTTTATTGCCAATATCAAGCATGTATGAATTCTATTATTTAGAATTATTTACAATGTTAAACCTTATTTCTTCAAATTACTATGAACATTGTTTTGCTTATCATGCTTTGATATATCTATTAAAGTGCATCAATTGTATTGAAAAATGTGTAGAACCAAGCTTAGCATGCCTCTAAGTATGAGTAAATGTTTTATGGTTGATAATGATACATTTCACTCACTTATTTTGGTAATCAACATGTGTGTCTAAATCTAAAAATGCTTGCTTGTGTATTGTATTTGTACAATGAATTACAACTTGCATAAGTTTATTGGCTACACTACATTTGAATTGCACTTATGACATTTAGAAAAGTGGTTAAGTTAAAATTTTTGGTTTGCAAAACAAGTGTATTCGGAGAATGTTGTCTCACAAATGTGAACAAAAATTATATATGTAGACAAATATAACTCCACCAAGCACTACTTGAACCTCCTGATAAGTCTTCATAAGCATTGTGAGGTTGAGCACCTTGGAAAGAATAGTAAAGTGTCTTGTGCAAACTTTGATTATTACACCACTTTGTTAAAAATTATGTGCATTAAAAAGTGTGTGAAAGTAATTTACTTGTGTTTTATTGTGCACTTTACTTTACATATGTCTTGTATTTTGATGATTTAAATCTATTGTTAACATTGCTCAAAATACATTTCTTAACACTTCTTCTCATGAGTATTGGATTCTAATGCTTTATCTATACTACTCCTTATATAAAAATGCACTAGCTAACCTAGCATGATCTCTACAATGTTTTTGTATTTCTTGAACTTAGAATTAAGTAACATTGTAGCTTAATCTCTCTTTGATTTGTTCATTCCATGCTTGGTATTTTTATTAAAAACTTTGAGATTTCAACTTATACTTTTTGAACTTAAACACATATTTATAATTATGATCTTAATGCTTACACAAAGATGTTTTCTATACTCTTCCGCTTGCTTACAACTCTTATTCTTTGAAATCTCTTATATACAATGCTTAAACTCTTTATCATTTCATATATTACAAAAGCTCGATCATGCTTTATCATTTCTAAGAAATGCCTCCTTACTACCCTCACCCCACCTTCTTTTGATAATACCAAAAAGGGAGATTAATTGAAGAAATCTATATATGAGAAATATAGATAAATAAGGGGAGACTAATTCATGAAATCTATCATTTAAGGGGAGTAACACATAAATTGCATTTATGTAGGGGGAGCATTAAGATAGGGGGAGTATGCACATTATCATGCATATCATTTACTATAGTTGCACTTTTATCTTGCTTATCTTATCTATAAACACTATTGTTGATTTCTTGCTTAGAGGATTTGTTATTATCAAAAGGGGGAGATTGTTGGACATGTGTGTCACATCTCTTTGTTTGAGAATAACAAATCACATATTGTATTTGATATTACTTGTAGTGTGTTTATAGTGTGCAACAACTATAGGTGCAATACTCCACAAGTAGAAAGCAGGTTGGAACAAACTTTTGAAAGGAGCAGCACTACCACCGGCGCTATCGCTAACATCAGCGCTACTACTAGCGCTATCGCTACCGCCAGCACTACCACCAGCGCTATCATTACTGCCAGGCGTTATCTCGACTTCGTGCACGCGACGGTTTTGTAACCGCTACCGCTACCACCAGCGCTATCTCCCACTACCGCCAGTGCTATCGCTACCGTCAGGCGCTATCTCCAGTTCGTGCACAGCGCCACACCACCGACGGTTGCGCAACCGCTCCACACGAACGCTACCGCCGGCGCTAGCCACTACCGCAGGCGCTAGCTCCAAGTTTTATAAAAGGCTGGGCTCTCCCTCGTTTTGGTTAGACCTTCCAGAGATATTACTTGTGCCCATACTCTCGTGCTGCTACTCTGCCAAAACATCATCTCCCACTCAAAGCCTAAGAAGAAATTCTGGAGAAGGAAGCCATCACGCTGCATCCGAAGAACGATCGCTTCGACCTCGCTTGTGCTTCAGCGATCCTTCATCCTCATCTCCAGAAATCTCAAGAGGGAGTTTGCTTGTTATTTACTTCATTTCTTTATTTGTATCTTGTAGTGAAATCGCCTTGTTTTTGGCGACTGGGTCCTTGCGTGGCTTAAGGGGAATTCACCGCGTGAGTTGGCGACTAGGTCTAGGGGATTAGATCTAGGGGTTGCTCGAGGCCATATCCGGGGAAGGATTGGCTAGAGCGGCTTGAGGCCATATCCGGGGAAGGATAGGCTAAAGCCAACCGGTTTGTGGGGATACAAGTCGGTATAGAAAAGGAAAAGTAATCTACAGGAGATGCTTGTGGAGATGCTCGTGGAAAAGTCATATTTGTTAAAATTCTTTCTTGCAAAATTGGGCTGTCATATGATTGAACTAGCCGGCAGGATCGGCGTTGAGCGGTGACAACTAACCTATGAGTTGGAGCCACCATAAGACGGTGGTTATGGGCATAAGATCTGGGAACTCTCCGGTAAGGAGGAGGGGGATCTTACAACTGGTATCACTTGACAACGATCATAGTTGAAAGAAGACCACAAAATAATGGGTCGCCCCGCTCGAGCATTAGTTTGTAGACAAGCTATGCATCGGAAGCAATGGTGTGCCCATGTGTGAAATCACATATATAGTCCATCTAAACAAAGAGTTAGGCCGATTCTAATAAATTTTCTTACATTTGTGTAGCCCCCGAGGAGTACCGGCCCACGAGACACTACTCCTTTTCCCCCGGCTGCCACTCCCTTCTAGCAGTCAGAACTCAGTCAGACATTGATAATCATTCTAGAGGCCTTTAAGGCACAGCAGGTCCCGACATCTCAGCCGAACCTGGGTTCCAACTTGTTGAGTGCATTCAAGAGTTTGTCCCCTCGGATGTACCATGAGACAGATAATGCGGCCAAGATGGAGGAATGGTTGGACACTATACAGGAGATGCTCGTGGACATTAACTACCTCGTTAGCACGGCAGTCTCTTTGGCGACTACTACTTTGGAAGCCCATGACAAGAGATGGTGGAAGTCCTTGATGGATTCCACTTACGCAGACTGAGATTACTTGGAGATTACTTGGGAGGAGTTCTTTGCCACCTTTCTAGAGCACTTTGTGACAGTGATGGATATGGATGAGTTGGAGGAGAGATTTTTGAACCTCAAATAAGGGAGCCGGTCTGTGATAGAGTACCAGAGGGAGTTCACCCATTTGGCTAGATTTGCGAGGATGCACACATTGGATGACAGAGATTATGCCAAGAGGTTCTATCGGGGACTTAGAGACCCACTGAGGAAGGCACTATTATTCGTGGCCGGTGGCAGCTTGGCCAAGATCATAGAGATGGCGAAGAAGATGGAGGCGGATCATCTGATGGCGCAGAGTAGGGGGAAGAGACCAATGGATGGGATACACTTTGGATAGGGTAGCAAGGGACCGCAGCGGGGAAGGATTATGAGTCATAGGAGTGATGGAGGACATCCTCATCCTAACTTCAGGCTGGAGCAGCAGCACCCTCCTGCAGTGCTAGTTCCTCTATCAGTGCGGATTTAGGAGCTACCGCGGCACGATGATTGGGGATTTCATACAGTTGTATTCTTAGGATGCCACCAGCCAGGGCACATTAGACCTAATTGTCCCCAGCTATTCCGTCTACCTCCTCCTCCCCCTCCACTAGCACCTCTAGCACCAACACATTAGAGTCAAGGCAAAGGATGAGGTTGGGGACATCACGATAGAGGCCCAAGGCCGGAGCAGGTGTATGCTTGGACTGTTAGTAAATCACGTGCCATATAGGCCAAAATAGGATATGTATTAACTTTACATTTCCATTATTTTAAGAGATCGAAGTTTTCAATCTCCCCCGTAGTCATAAAATCACGAAATTTTGCTTTAGTATACAATCCTAATTCATTTAAACAACTAGAAATAGATGCGCGCGCTTTTTTCCTAGAAGCTAATTCTAAAATTTTATTTTTAAAAGTATCTTTTGTTCTGGATTGCGATATTTCTTCTCGTGGCCGCGAGCTATATAAGTTATCATAATAGAAATAACATTCCGTAAAATTTGAATTGAATTTTAAAATACTAACATCATCAAAATCCACGAAAGTTATATTTAAGTTTAAATTATTATTTATTTCTGTTGGTTATAGAACAATCACCTAAAGGGGGGGGGGGGGGGGGGGGGGGGGGGGTAGGTGATTTTGGCTATTTTTAGATATTCTTGTCTGAGATGTATATAATGTAAGCACAACAAAGAATGATCACACAAAAAGTCTCAGAACACAACACAAGATGTATAGAGGTTCCTCAAGATAGGGTGTATTGAGTAGTCCTCTTTCCCTCTACGCCTACCTAGCAGTGTACTAGGCTCGACAAACTTTGCCAATGTCTCCGGCCCGCAAGCCTTACAAATTAGACCCGCAAGTCCCTGCAGCCTAGGCCCACAAGCCCCTTCACTGCACCCGAGCCCGCAAGCTCGACACTCAGGAACTCAAGCCCTAGAAATCACAGACTCGCAAGCCTTGCCTCTTGGACCCTCAAGTCCCTGCAGCCTAGGCCCGCAATCCCCTTCACTACACCCGAGCCCGCAAGCTCGACACGTTTGAACCCGCAAGTCCCCTTTACTGGCCCGCAAGCCTCACAGATCTCAAGCCCTCAAGCTTGACACTTAGATCTGAAAACAGATCTTAAAGATTTGGCCCGCAAGCTTACAAATAAAGATATACAAGTTTGTTCTTCTGCCTGATGGAGATCGGCTACTTGTCTTGAAGATGACGCCTCTGAGTTGAATCTTGAAAGCATAGATCTTCTTCAAGCCTTCCTTCTATCTGGAACTCTCCTTATCAGTTGATGAAGATATACTGATTCATTTTGAACAAAGGATGAAGATCAACTTGTTCTCAGTTCTTGTTTTTTACTTTTCGCCGCTTTTACTGTTCTGTTGATAAATGTTGAGCGGGATTCTTTTTGTTCCAGGATTCGAGAGAGAGAGAGCTTTTTAGTGCATTCACTGTTCCCTTTTATAGGACTAAGAAGTCGCTTAACGGTCTCCTATGATGTCCTACTCTGACAGATGCACATACCTTAAGAGCACGCGCTGATTGGACAATCAGGCGGCGACATTAAATGCTGACAGCGCATTTGGCAATTTTTGAATCTGTCTCGACGATATTTCCAAGGATACGATGACATGGACAATATCTCGATGACAGGACTTGTCGTTATCTTGAACCAGGACATATTTTTGAATCTCCTTCCTCTTCTTCAGATAGAGATATCTCGACGACACGAGACATCTCTTTTGCACTTTCACTTAAGACGACATGAAGTCATCTAACTGATGTCGATGTAATCTCCTTGATTGCTTGATATCGTTGTGACCACCTTATCTTGTCCACGACATAATCAATATTACGTCGACAAACAATTCTTCAGCAACCGCCCGTCTTTGTTCGATTTTCCCTAGTCTTCTCGACGACAGTCCTTCTTTACGACGATATCGCTGACATCAGTCTTACTTAGCCTTTTCAATGACAAGGCTTCTTTATGATGATACCTGTCTTGTTCAGCTTTATCGACGACATGCCTATTTTATAACGATATTTGTTCTTCCTTAGCCTTATCCATGTCAAGGCTTCTTTTCGACGATATTCGTCAGTTCGACATTCTATGAACTTTTCTTTTACTGTGGTGAAAAAGCAAAGAAGATAATTAAATACATAGTGAAGTTATCTTGAATTGGTGACTTCTCCAAATCAGGAATCATGAGGGCAAGATTCCCAACAATCTCTCCTTATTTGAAGAAGTCAGAACCCCACTTCAAAATTACTTACACTTACTACTAAAATGTGAAATTATGTAATATATGTTAACAAAGTTACCATTACCTTAGCTTTTGCATCTTCTTGAGCTGGTAGCTCCCCGTTGATGTGCTGTATCTTCTTGAGCTGGTAGCTCCCCCTTGATGTGCTGCATCTTCATGAGCTGGTAGCTTCCCCTTAATGTGCTGCATCTTCTTCTTTACTCCCCTTGACTTATGCATCTTCTCTTCTCTCTTCCCAGGTTATTCTTTTCTCCCCATTTCTGACTTTTTCATTATATGCCTTTCAGATGTTGTTTGTCGGCGATCCTTCTGTTGTCGTCATGAGAGAGGTTTATGTCATTGAGAAAATAGTTTGTATTGTCGAGACCATTGTTCGCTATTTTGTCTGACTTTGGCATTTGGTAGGCTTTTATTAGCAGATTATTTCAGCACTTGTCCTGCAAGTTCTTCTTACTATTGTAGGGAGGTTAGTAATCAGCAAGTTGAAAATTACTCTAAGATTAACATCCCCAATTGGAATTTGAAGAAGTTAAACTTAGTTTCATCGAGGGGCTTTGTGAATATATCAGCCACTTGTTTCTCGGTGGGAATAAACTCAAGGATGATATCTTCAATCCCCACCTGCTCCCTGATGATATCTTCTTTACTCCCCGAGAGAGAGAGAGAGAGAGAGAGAGAGAGAGAGAGAGAGAGAGAGAGAGAGAGAGAGAGAGAGAGAGAGAGAGAGAGAGAGAGAGAGAGAGAGCTTTTTAGTGCATTCATTGTTCCCTTATATAGGACTGAGAAGCCGCTTAACGGTCTCCTATGATGTCCTACTCTGACAACGCCCATACCTTAAGAGCACGCGCTGATTGGACAATCAGGCGGCGACATTAAATGCTGACAGCGCATTTGGCAATTTTTGAATCTGTCTCGACGATATTTCCATGGATACGATGACATGGACAATATCTCGACGACAGGACTTGTCGTTATATTGAACTAGGACATAGCTTTGAATCTCCTTCCTCTTCTTCAGATAGAGATATCTCGACGACACGAGACATCCCTTTTGCACTTTCACTTAAGATGACATGAAGTCATCTAACTGATGTCGATGTAATCTCCTTGATTGCTTGATATCGTTGTGACCACCTTATCTTGTCGACGACATAATCAATATTACGTCGACAAACAATTCTTCAGCAACTGCCCGTCTTTGTTCAATCTTCCCTAGTCTTCTCGACGCCAGTCCTTCTTTACGACGATATCACTGACATCAGTCTTACTTAGCCTTTTCAACGACAAGGCTTCTTTATGATGATACCTGTCTTGTTCAGCTTTATCGACGACATGCCTCTTTTACGATGATATTTGTTCTTCCTTAGCCTTATCCATGTCAAGGCTTCTTTTCGACGATATTCGTCAGTTCGACATTCTATGAACTTTTCTTTTGCTGTGATGAAAAAGCTAAGAAGATAATTAAATACATAGTGAAGTTATCTTGAATTGGTGACTTCTCCAAATCAGGAATCATGAGGGCAAGATTCCCAACAATCTCTCCTTATTTGAAGAAGTTAGAACCCCACTTCAAAATTACTTACACTTACTACTAAAATGTGAAATTATGTAATATATGTTAACAAAGTTACCATTACCTTAGCTTTTGCATCTTCTTGAGCTGGTAGCTCCCCCTTGATGTGCTGGATCTTCTTGAGCTGGTAGCTCCCCCTTGATGTGCTGCATCTTCTTGAGCTGGTAGCTTCCCCTTAATGTGCTGCATCTTCTTCTTTACTCCCCTTGACTTATGCATCTTCTCTTCTCTCTTCCCAGTTTATTCTTTTCTGCCCCTTTCCGACTTTTTCATTATATGCCTTTTAGATGTTGTTTGTCGACGATCCTTCTGTTGTCGTCATGAGAGAGGTTTATGTCGTTGAGAAAATAGTTTGTATTGTCGAGACCATTGTTCGCTATTTTTTCTGACTTTGGCATTTGGTAGGCTTTTTTTAGCAGATTATTTCAGCACTTGTCTTGCAAGTTCTTCTTACTATTGTAGGGAGGTTAGTAATCAGCAAGTTGAAAATTACTCTAAGTTTAACATCCCCAATTGGAATTTGAAGAAGTTAAACTTAGCTTCATCGAGGGGCTTTGTGAATATATCAGCCACTTGTTTGTCTGTGGGAATAAACTCAAGGATGATATCTTCATTCCCAACCTGCTCCCTGATGAAGTGATACCTGATCTCAATGCGCTTAGTCCTGCTATGTGAGACAGGGTTCTTAGCAATTGAGATTGCACTGGAAGAGTCACAAAAAAGTGGTGTTTTGGTCATCTTTAGATTGTAGTCTTCAACTTGATGCTGAATCCATAATTGTTGGGCATAGCAGCTCCCAGCAGAAATACATTCCGATTCTGCTGTGGAGATTGCTACACTTGTCTAGTTCTTACTTCTCCAAGAGATCAGTCTTCCTCCAAGGAATTGGCATGCCCCTGAGGTACTTTTCCTATCTTCTTTGCATCCTGCGTAATCTGCATCTGAGTAGCCTGTCAGTTCACACCCATTGTTCCTAGGGTACCATATGGCAAGATTTGATGTGCCCTTTAGGTATCTTAGGATTCTCATTACAGAGACATGATGAGATTCCATAGGGTTCACCTGATGTCTAGCACAGACATATGTGGCAAACATTATGTCAGTCCTACTTGCACTTAGGTATAACAAAGATCCAATCATGCATCTGTATTTGGTTTCATCAAAGAGTATTCCCTTCTCATCCTTGTCCATAAACACATTGTTTCCCATTGGAGTCTTCATAGAGGAAGCAGTTTCCAATCCAAACTTCTTGACTAGCTCTCTAGTGAACAAGGTCTGAGAGATGAATATACCATCTTCAGATTATTTTACTTGGAGACCTATGAAGTATTTGAGCTCACCCATGCTGCTCATCTCAAACTTTCCCTACATCATGCTGGCAAATCTTTTGCAGAGATTGTTGTCTGTAGAGCCAAAAATAATGTCATCTACATAGATCTGCACTAGCAAAATCTTCCCCTTAACTTCCCTTAGGAATAAAGTCTTATCAATCTTTCCCATTGAGAATTTATTCTCAATGAGAAAGCTTGACAGTGTTTCATACCAGGCTCTAGGTGCCTGCTTTAAGCCATATAGGGCTTTCTTAAGAAAATACATATAGTCAGGATAAGTTGAATCAACAAAACCTGAAGGCTGATCTACATAGACTTCTTCTTTGAGGTCACCATTTAGAAAGGCTGACTTCATATCCATCTGATAAACTTTGAATCCTTGGTAGGCAACATAGGCTAAGAATAGTCTGATGGATTCCACTCTAGCTACAGGGGCAAAGGTCTGATCAAAGTCAATCCCCTCTTCCTATTTGTAGCGCTTTGCCACTAGCCTTGCTTTATTCTTAGTGATGATCCCATTTTCATCTAGTTTATTTCTGTAGACCCACTTAGTTCTTATAATATTCTGTCCTTGGGGTCTTGGAACCAGCTTCCAAACTTTGCATCTCTTAAATTGGTTAAGCTCCTCCTGCATTGCTGCAATCCAGAATGGATCCTGATTTGCTTCCTCAAATTTCTTGGGTTCAATTTGAGAAAGAAAACTCAGGTACAATGCTTCATTTACAACTCTACTCCTTGTCAGCACTCCTTGGTTGGCTTATCCTATTATTTGCTCTTGAGGATGATCTCTCATTTGTCTCAAGGCAACTGGCAGCATTATAGGGACTTCTGCTGTGGCAGGTTCTTAATGATGCATTTCTTCTGCTGTTTCTGAGCCTTCTATAGCCTCTTCTTCAATTTCCACAATTGTTTAATGGTTGTTATCTTTGGTTGAGGTCTCAGCCTTATCTTCAATAGATAATTTCTCCATTTTCTCTATTGTACCGGCATTCACTAGAGTAGACCAGCCTTTATGTATAAGGCTAGTCTCATCAAATACCACATGTACTGATTCATCCATTACTTGGGTATTGATGTTGTATACCATATAAGCCTTGCTATTAGAACTGTAGCCAACAAAAATACCCTCACTGCTTTTCTCAGCAAACTTGGTTAGCTTGGCTTTCCCATTATTAAGGACATACCATTTACTACCAAAGATCCTGAAGTAGGATAATGTAGGTTTTCTGCCTTTCATCAGTTCATAGGGAGTCTTCTAGTGTTCTTTGATGATGGAGGCCTGTTTACCACATGACAAGCAGTATTGACAGCCTTTGCCCAGAGATATTCTGGTAGAGAGAAGTGACTTAGCATTGTCCTACTTGCCTCTATCAAGGTTCTGTTTTTCCTTTCTGTAACCCCATTTTGTTGAGGAGTTCTATGGGAGGAAAATTCTTGAGAGATACGCAGTTCTTGGAAAAATTCTGTCATGGCCTCTGACTGAAATTTTGTGCCATGGTCACTTCTGAATTTGACCATAGTATAGTTCATCTCATTCTGGATTTGCCTGACAAAGTTCTTCATGATATCTAAGGTATCTAACTTTCTTTTAAGGAAGAACACCCAAGTGAACCTTGAGTAATCATCAACTATTACAAGGGTGTAAGCCTTCCCTCCTAAGCTGAGAATAGACATAGGACCAAACAAATCCATGTGCAATAGAAAAAAGCACCTAGAGGAATTCTTGTCAGAAATGCTTTTAAAGCTGGTCCTTGTCTTCTTCCCAAGTTGGCAAGCTTGACAGGGACCTTCCTTGATATTAGGTCCATTTCTAACTAAGTCCTATGAGAAAAGCTGGCTTATAGTCTTATAGTTAATATGAGTAAGTCTCTTGTGCCATTATACACATAGAGCCTCTTTATCATTAGCCACAAGGCATACAGGCATGGAAGAATTTTCATTAAAAATTTTAAGCAGTAAATATTACTACTCTTAGTGCCAGTTAAGGTAGCCTCGGAATCTAAGGATTTCTTAATCAAGCACTTATCCTTGTGGAAGATGATAACAAAACCTAGATCACAAAGTTGGTTTATGCTTATGAGATTATGTTTCAATCCCTCAACATAAGCTACCTTTATGATGGTAACTAAGCCATTAGAAATATTACCATAACCTTTAGTCATCCCCTTCTCTGAACCTCCAAAAATTACTGTTGGTCCTTTTTCCACAGGGGTGAAACTTCTTAGATACTTTCTGACTCCAGTCATATGGCTGTAGCAGCCACTGTCCAAATACCAAATTGGAGACTGGTTGGCATTTGGACATACTTGCATGAAAAGTTAATTACCCTTAGGTACCCATTTTGGATTGGGTCCTTGGTTCCTGTTAGGAAGATAAAATGGAATGCCACACCACTGAGGGTTTTGCACTCTCTTTGCATTGGGTCCTGTTGGGTTGAACCAACAGTCTAGGGCAAAGTGGCCTACTTTCCCATAGCACCAGCTTTCATACCTGTTATACCTTCTCTTTTGGAGACAGTTTTGGCGACTTGTTTAAGGTGGCCAGATGTTCAAGTAGGTCTGTCTTCTTGTAGTGACCGGGCGGTCTGACGTCTTGTTCTTGTCGGTCTGGGTTATTGAAGAAGTTCTTTGCTTTTGCAATAAGACCGGGCGGTCTGTTTTGGTGACCGCAGTGACCTGCCGGTTTGTATATAACCGGTGGTCTAATAAGGGAGCTGTTAGCCTTGCCGAGCTCGGGCGGTCTGTCTTGTGAGACCGCTCACGAACTGATGGGTGGTTATTGTATGCCAGTTTGTGTGGTGACGACATCCATCTACTCGCCTATAATAAGGTGGTGCAAGGCCCGTCATTAATAACTAAGAACTGTAAGAACCAAAGTTGGCTTGATTGTGCCGGTCTCAATTTGAGGTCGCGCGGTCTGAGATTGTCTGACCGATTTGTTTGTTCGCAGGTTAGCGACTAGCAGTTTGCGGTCGGCATTCTCCCTTCCTCCAGCTTTGAATAAACCAGTCCGGGTAGACTGTGTTTAGGTGTTCTTGGACTGTGCAGCAGACTCAGTTGATCATGCGGTCTTAAGCGATCAGGCGATGTTGAGTTGCGGTCTGCAGCATGAAGCTGTTTCTTTGTCAAGTGTTTGCGGGTTCTTCTGTGATCTTAAGACCGTACGCTTGTAGTCTTTTAGTAGTTGAATAAAGCAGCAGGTCGAGTGGTCTGTGGTTGCAGTCTATTAGGCGTGGTCTCATGGGTTAACCACATGACTTGTCTATTCGCGCGGTCTGGCGATCTCTGGTTATCAAGTCGCCGACAGCTTGTAGTCTTTTGTATTTTGTGCTTCTCTCCTCCGTGATTCTTATGAATCATGTCTCGCCGTTTGTACCTCGAATTGTAAATATATAGTTAATACCATAGCACTATTCGGTCTTCCCATTGTCATTGTATTGATATACTTGTGGAAAGTTTGTGAAGTGTTCTGCATTTTTTACTTCAACTCTGGACCTCAAGTTTTTTAACATGGCATCAGAGCCAGGTTGTTGAGCAGTAGTTGCTGTTTACTTCTCTCGGGTTCCTCAAGTTGGTTAGCAATCAGTGGGATAGCAATGGAAGGAGGATATGATAGAGGTCTTGGTATTGAGCTCTTTAAGCAGTCTAACTTCAAGAAGTGGAAGTCTTGCATGGAGAGCTATCTGCTTGGTGAGGACTTATGGGAGGTAGTAGGAGGAGGAGCAAGACAAGCTGTTATTCCTGCTGAAGGGAATGCTGAGCTCGTGAAGGCTTGGAAGAGAACAAATGCGAAGCCTGAGTTCACTCTCAAGCGAGCAATCATTCCGGAGTTGTTTGATCCTATCATCGAATGTAGATCAGCTGCAGAAATTTGGACAGCCTTGGATGGCTTGTTCAATAAGAAGAATGTAGCTAGGCTACAGTTCTTAGAGAATGAGTTGGCGAAAGCAACTCAAGGAGATTTGTCTATCTCAACGTTCTCCTTGAAGATGAAGAATCATTGCGCAGAGATATCGACATTTGACCTGAATGAGCCTATCTTAGAAGCTAAGCTAAAGTGACACATAATCTATGGCTTGTGGAGGGATAATTTGGCCTTTGTTACTTCTGTTCAAGGCTGGGCCAATCAACCTTCATTGCTGGAGCTGGAGAACTTACTTGCTTTGCAAGAGAGTTTGGCTAAGCAAATGGCAGGGATGTCAGTCTCTGGGGGAGAAGGTGAGGTTCTCTTCTCTGGGAAGGAGAAGAGATGGGACAAGAAGAAGAAGACATCTGGAGATGATGGTCCCTCTACTTCATATCAGCATGAGAGGAGCTATGCTCCTAAGCGTGATGGGAAGAAGAAGGAAGGACCTAGATGCTTCAGTTGCAACAAGCTTGGTCACTTCAAGAGAGATTGCCAAGTTAATCTTCAGGCAGGGCATGTTGCAGGAAATGAGGAGGCTAGTTCCAATTCTGAAGGTAGTTGGGGTGGTGGAGGTGCATTAATGATGGGCACGTGTGTTTGGGCTATGACTTCCATCAACTATTAGGATGATTGGATAGTGGACTATGAGTGTGGTCATCACCTCACCGGGGATGAGTCAAAGTTCACCTCATTGCAAGCATATACAGGTAATGACGCTATCATTACGACTGATGATACTATACATGTAGTAGAGAAGGAGGGTGTGGTTTCTTTGAATGATGATAGAGGTACACTTACATTGAAGAGTGTCAATCATGTTCCGGGGATGAAGAAGAACCTCTTCTCAGTGACCATTGTTGTGGATGCTGGATATCACATTCTGTTCAGTCCAACAGAAGTGAAATTTCTCTGAAATGATTCAGCCGTGAAAGCTGAGGTCACTCATGTAGGGAGACGGGTGAAGTACTTGTTTGTTCTTTCAACAAGTTCTTATGTTGATAAGATGAGGGCTAACGACTGCGCCTCTATCTGGCACGAAAGACTTGGGCATGTTGGGATGGATAAGTTGAAGGCTATGGCAGGAAGAGGCCTGGTGAAAGGTCTGCCTAGTTTGTCATCTTTCAGGGAGGGTCACGTTTGTGCAGGTTGTCAGTTTGGTAAGGCTCAATGTCTTCCATTTGACAAATCACAAAGAAGATGTAAAAGACCATTGGAGTGTATACATGGTGATCTGTTAGGACCTATCAACACTGCCAGTCATGGATGTAGCAGGTATATGCTGATTTTGGTTGATGACTTTACCAGATATACTTGGGTATATTTTCTGAAGGAGAAGTCGGAGGCGTTCGAGAGGTTTGTGGAGTTCAAGGAGCTGGTGGAAGGTCAGCTCAACCTGCAGGTCAAGAGGTTCAGAACAGACAATGAAGGGGAGTTCACCTCCAAGGCATTCTTTAACTTTTGCAGGAAGCATGGCATCCAAAGAGAGCTTTCTTGTGCTCACACTCCACAACAAAATGTTGTTGCAGAGCGGAAGATCCATCATCTGACGGAAACCTGCAATTGTTGGCTTCATGCCAAGAGTATGCCAAAGTCCTTCTGGGCAGAAGGAATGTCTTATGCGGCTTATGTCATCAACCGGATGCCTATCAATCCCATCAACATGAATACCCCTCATGAGTTGATGTTCAAGGAGAAGCCAAGTGTGGAACACTTTCGAGTGTTTGGTTCTACCTGCTACGTACATGTTCCGGATGCCCTTAGAACGAAGCTAGATGCAAAGGCAAGGAAACTAGTCTTCGTCGGTTATGATGACCGGAAGAAAGGATGGAGATGCATGGATCCCGGGACAAGGAGATATTGTTGGATCTTACGGCGCCCTTAGAGGGGGGTGAATAAGGGAATAAAATTCTTTTTATAATTTTTATGATAATTACTAAGTTGTTTTGATTAATAGGAAATAAGATGACAATTTAGTAATAACAATTTTGCAATAATGAAATTTTACGCCAATTGAGAGAAATCAAATAAACACAAATATAATCATGATTGCATTATATAAACATGGTGTTTACAAAATTTGATTTCAATATCGCTAGAAATCGGAGGCGTACAAAAGTGAAAATCTTTTCCTTTTCTATACCGACTTGTATCCCCACAAACCGGTTGGCTTTAGCCTATCCTTCCCCGGATAAAGCCTCAAGCCGCTCTAGCCAACCCAAACTCGGATATGGCCTCGAGCACCCCCTAGATCTAATCCCCTAGACCTATTCGCCAACTCACGCGGCGAATTCCCCCAAAGCCGCGCAAGGACCTAGTCGCCAAAAACAAGGCGATTTCAATACAAGATACAAATAAAGAAGTGAAGTAAATAACAAGAAAACTCCCTCTTGAGATTTCTGGAGATGAGGATGAAGGATCGCTGAAGCACAAGCGAGGTCGAAGCGATCGTTCTTCGGATGCAGCGTGATGGCTTCCTTATCCAGAATCACTTCTTTGGCTTTGAGTGGGAGATGATGTTTCGGCAGAGTAGCAGCACGAGAGTTTGGGCACAAGTAATGTCTCTGGAAGTTCTGACCCAAAATAAGAGAGAACACAACATTTTACAGATCTTGGAGTGATGCGATAATTTCGGCAAGTGCACCGGTCGCGCAAGTAATGATAATGGTGAAGATCCCCGAGTGTCGGTCTCTTGAGGAACACAGTAAGGTGGAGTTAACGTTCGAGGTAGGACTTGAGATTGAAGTCCTTAACGTCGGATGGAATGCGGGGGAGTTGGGTTAGCTTTTGGAAAATAAAATAAAAGCTATCAACTACTCCTATGCAATGCCGCTATGCAATGCATCGCATGGCGGGATGGAGACTAGGCAGGCCTTGAGCGCGCTGCGTCGCAAGGGCGGATGGACGAGTAGGCAAGCGGAATCGAACAATGCAGGCCTTGAGCACGCTGCTTCGTTAGGCGGGATGGAATATGGGCCGCGATGCCACGCTTCGGTAGGCGGATGGACGAGAAGGCTAGCGGATGGAATGGTTCGCACCGGCGAAGTCGGAATGGATTACACGGGCCGCTATGCCACGCTTCGCTAGGCGGATGGAAGAGTAGGCATACGGATGAGGGTCGCAAGCACCTCTTCGACAAGCACGCCACTAGCAATTGCTAGTGCGGCACCGGACACGATGGTGGAGTGGAAAATGGATGGCGGTGCACCTCAAGCAACTCAAATAGATAAATTACACAATCACATAGACATGAAATATATATGTAAATATAACTAATTCAAGTGCCACTTCATCATAATGATTAGATCAAGCTACATATACATCAAAAAGAGAAGAATAAGGCAAGAAATCGACCGAATCCGAAGCCTCGTTGTAGATTCACGGTTGGAATCGCCGGGTTGTCAATCCGCGTCCAAGCTCGGTCTGCAACTACGTCCGGGGTAGAGAGAGCTGTCACGACTCTCCAATGGACCCGTCTTCTTCGTGTCACGATCCGGTAGAGATTGCAAACTTCCTCTTGCTCGATGGAGATGGCGGCTAGATCTCTCTTTGAAGCTCTTGGATGAAGGTGGAGGCCGAGAGGAAACTC
The DNA here is from genome assembly GCA_033032865.1 of Dactylorhiza incarnata. Taxonomy (NCBI): domain Eukaryota; kingdom Viridiplantae; phylum Streptophyta; class Magnoliopsida; order Asparagales; family Orchidaceae; genus Dactylorhiza; species Dactylorhiza incarnata. Next base: position 15,864,218 of record JAWHQI010000015.1, read on the forward strand.
CGGCTCAAGATTGGCGTGAAGAACAAGCCCGGAGCACCTCTAGATGGTGGGCGACGATGGAGGGGCGAAACTGGCGCGGAACGGCGGAGCTGGGCGTGAAAAAGGCAGACGATATGACCTAAATCGCGAGCAACGGAATTTATAGGCGCTAGAATTAAATAGTGCGCACGGTCATTGGCGCACGACCAGTGGTCGTGCACACTAGAATCCTGTGATCGTGCGCTCTGCCTGGACGGAGCCTGCAAAGACAGAAATAGTGAAATAACATGTTCGCACGACCAGTGGCGCACGACCGGTGGTCGTGCGCACTATCGTATGTGGTCGTGCACACTGATTGAAACAGAACTCATGAAATTGATGATAAGTGCGCACGAACAGTGGCGCACGACCGGTGGTCGTGCGCACTATCGTAGATGGTCGTGCGCACTACACCAAACAGAACTCATGAAAAAAGTGTTAAGTGCACACGATCAGTGGCGCACGACCAGTGGTCGTGCGCAATAGAACCGGTGATCGTGCGCAGTGTTCCTGTGCAGAATTGCACCGGGAACACCTGCACGATTCCTATTCCAGCGTATACCACTAATCTAGCCACTGAAAGTGGGACTTAACAGCGCAAGAAAACTAATAACAAAGAAAGATACGAAATTACACCAAAATGGGCCTAGAAGTGCACCTAGCATAGACTGATCAATATGAACTATAACAGGGCTAAAGTGCGGTGAAATGACTAAATAACTGGCTCAGATGAGTCCATAAAAGTGTATATGATCAGGACTCATCACACCCCCAGACTTACCTATTTGCGCGTCCCGAGCAAACAAATTCTAAGCGAACGGGGAAAGAAAAGTAGATGGCTTAAAACTACAATACAGAGTACCATGCGAAGTCGCATGCTCACGTGCATAAGAAGAATAGTAGAGAAGATTTCTGATTATATAAACAGTCTATATATTTCTAAAAGAGTAAAAGCATATTACAACTACTCAAAATGGTGAACAACGGTGAATCATTCGGTCATGCATACGGAGAAAGTAAACTAAGCGCTGAGATGAGCATTGCTCAAGATCGGGATGCGGGAAAAACTCCACTGAAATCCATCAGTGTCAGTGACCATAAGCTTGCCCGGTCACATTCTCTCCACGGCACTGGTTTGACTGAAATGCGTGAATCAATAGGACTTTAGGTTTTGAATGAGGCTTGGGTTTAGGTGAGGATAAACAAAGATAAAAACGACGGCTCAAGCACTAAACCCAAATGAGCTAATGCAGGAAACTATCCTCATTCACCACACAAACATGCGGGTACACAACACCCCCAGACTTGGACTTAACAGCATGGGCGCGTGCACCGCCTACTCCCAAACATAAATCTATACATAAAGATTTTTAATTAAACACTCCTCTTTCCTTTCTTTTTAACTTCTTTTCTTTTTCTCATTTTTTTCTTTTCTTATCATTTTCAGCAAATAAACAAAAGGACACATCCACATCTTCTCAAACATATTACCACATCAACAACCCAACTCATGAAAATAATAAACAGCTAAAGCTCAGATTTGGGTGTGCGACTAGGATTGGCTTTTGGGCTTTGGTGAAATAAAAGTGGGGCTGAATCAAAGAACGGGTATGCACAACTGGGCTAGCGAGGATATAGCGGTAGGGATAGGCACAAAGGCTCAACCAGGCCAAAATGATGTCCTAAATCACATTCACACAATTGACTAACCGTATACCCATGCTTCAAGAATCACTTGGGGCAAGTTCTAGCCACCGAGAAAGATTGTCCTTTCTCCCGACTCAAGCAATACGAATCTAGCGATCGTATACACACATCCCTATGCTACCGTTTGATTCCACCGAATTCACCATTTGAGTAGAGTAAACAACATTTACACTAATAGAAAAAATATAAAACCATAAGTATAAAGAGAAGTCTAATCTACACGAATTTCTATGCAACCGAGCACTCGACTAGGAGCACTACTAGAGTCAACATTTTACTCTGCTGCATAGTCCTAAGCCATCACCTAGACTTTCCCAAAAAAGCAGAAGAATTAAATTCACAACAGAGCAAGCAAACAGGTGAGTACGCGCTCAAGTGGGTGTTGTGGTGTGCAATGAAAATGAACAAATAATAAAACTGTAAATAAAATACTTCTGGCATGCTATGCATGAGTGCACGTGAGTGGGTGCAAAAACTGCTCTCCCCCAGACTTAAACTAAACACTCCACAGAATATATGACATGAAAATCAGAAAAAGCTAGGGAAAGAGAGCACCCAGTGCTCAGAAATCAGCACACCAGAAGATTGGCGTTTAAACCACGACTAAGCTGCAGCATCCGCCATCCAGAAGAAGTACCTGCAGGGGTCAGCTCCGCAAAACAAGAGAAACAGAAAAAGATAAACTACAATAAACTACAGCTAACTAAACAGGATGGATTGGAATAAAATGCATGAAAAGTAAGATAACTACTGGGGTTATTGTCATCCCAGCACGACTTATTCAAGTTTTGTACAGTTCTAGCTTATAGGCCTATGAAAAAAAAAGTGCACAGGTAACTGTTCTAATATGCGCATCGGCAACGGGTACCGATACGGAGACAGAACAGTCACCCCTCTACCTAAATATAGATACCTGCTCCTCACAGGTAGAGGGTAGAGAATGTAAGAAAAGGAGGAGGCCTGGTCCTCACTCATCTCACAAAACACATCCTTGCCTAGCAAGGTATCGTCAACAGGGAGGCAGCAGGAGGAAAAGGCAATGGGTGTAGCTTCCTCAACGGAGGGGGAATAAACCTCCTCACATGAGAGGATACTCTCATCATTGACTTGAGCAAAAAGCTCCAAGTCCTCCTGGGATACCTGTGAAGACTCAACCTGCACAGGCTCGGATGAAGAAAGGGGATCAAGAAATAAAGAAGACGAAGAACATAAATAAACATCAAACGGGGGAGTGATCCCAGTCTCACTCCCATCAGGTTGGGGAAGTAAAATAATGTTTGCATTGTCATCAATGCTACAAGATTCGGCGGGATCAATGGTGGCCAGGCTTAGGATTTGGACTTCCTCCACCGGTGTTGAGGAAAAATCCTCTTCACCTAGAAGGTTGTCCTCCTCCATACGAATAGGCACAACACTCAGATCACCCACCTCATCCTGCGACACATCATCAACAATGTCGTCGGAGACGAGAGTAGTATGCACAACAGGGGGAAGAATCAAATCCACTAGAGGTGGTGGATGCACATGGAGAATAGGCTCAGCAATGTCGGTGCATAGATCAGCCGCACATCCAGTGGCCGTGTCCATGCCATACCCTTCAAGATGTGAAGGTGACAAAGACACATAACCGGATGTTGAAGGTGTGCCGCCAGAGTTAGGAGTTGGGACGATCCGGATATCCGGCTCGTCATCCTCGTCCAATTGGCAAAAATACTCGGCACAGTCCTTCAAGACATGATCAGTGCTCTGACAAAACTGGCACTGCCTAGCAGGCTTCTTTGGCACAGCGGGTGCTGAAGCCAAAAAGAAGTATGACGGTAAAGGCTCAGCAGAGTAGCCATAAGACTTACGCGCACCATATGGAGTACCAGACGAAGTCGCTGCTCCATATGCTGGGCTATAAGAATTATGCCTACTATTCTCCGTAGGGCATTCATCACTAGAGTGGGAAGTAGCTCCACACCAACGGCAACAAAAATTAAGATGTGCCTACATAGTGTGAAGATAATACGATTCAAAATAAAAGTGCTATTGTGCAAAATACTACACCTAACAAAAATTACTAAAGCAACCTAATTAAAACAGGAAAAAGGAATAAAAAGAACAGAGATAAAATAAAGGATGCAATTTACAAATGGAAGGGTTTTCCTCTCAAATTCTCCCTCTCCAGAAAACTCACACGACTGTGTTCCCCGGCAACGGCGCCAAAAACTTGATGCGATAATTTCGGCAAGTGCACTGGTCGCGCAAGTAATAATAATGTGGAAGATCCCCGAGTGTCGGTCTCTTGAGGAACACAGTAAGGTGGAGTTAACGTTCGAGGTAGGACTTGAGATTGAAGTCCCTAACGTCGGATGGAATGCGGGGGAGTTGGGTTGGCTTTTGGAAAATAAAATAAAAGCTATCAACTACTCCTATGCAATGCCGCTATGCAATGCTTCGCTTGGCGGGATGGAGACTAGGCAGGCCTTGAGCGCGCTGCGTCGCAAGGGCAGATGGACGAGTAGGCAAGCGGAATCGAACAATGCAGGCCTTGAGCGCGCTGCTTCGTTAGGCGGGATGGAATACGGGCCGCGATGCCATGCTTCGGTAGGCGGATGGACGAGAAGGCTAGCGGATGGAATGGTTCGCACCGGCGAAGTCGGAATGGATTACACGGGCCGCTATGCCACGCTTCGCTAGGTGGATGGAAAAGTAGGCATACGGATGAGGGTCGCAAGCACCTCTTCGACAAGCACGCCACTAGCAATTGCTAGTGCGGCACCGGACACGGTGGTGGAGTGGAAAATGGATGGCGGCGCACCTCAAGAAACTCAAATAGATAAATTACACAATCACATAGACATGAAATATATATGTAAATATAACTAATTCAAGTGCCACTTCATCATAATGATTAGATCTAGCTACATATACATCAAAAAGAGAAGAATAAGGCAAGAAATCGACCGAATCCGAAGCCTCGTTGTAGATTCACGGTTGGAATCGCCGGGTTGTCAATCCGCGTCCAAGCTCGGTCCGCAACTACGTCCGGGGTAGAGAGAGCTGTCACGACTCTCCAATGGACCCGTCTTCTTCGTGTCACGATCCGGTAGAGGTTGCAAACTTCCTCTTGCTCGATGGAGATGGCGGCTAGATCTCTCTTTGAAGCTCTTGGATGAAGGAGGAGGCCGAGAGGAAACTCCGGCTCAAGAATGGCGTGAAGAACAAGCCCGGAGCACCTCTAGATGGTGGGCGACGATGGAGGGGCCAAACTGGCGCGGAACGGCGGAGCTGGGCGTGAAAACGGCGGACGATATGACCTAAATCGCGAGCAGCGGAATTTATAGGCGCTGGAATTAAACAGTGCGCACAGTCATTGGCGCACGACCAGTGGTCGTGCGCACTAGAATCCTGTGATCGTGCGCTCTGCCTGGACGGAGCCTGCAAAGACAGAAATTGTGAAATAACATGTTCGCACGACCAGTGGCGCACGGCCGGTGGTCGTGCGCACTATCGTAGGTGGTCGTGCACACTGATTGAAACAGAACTCATGAAATTGATGATAAGTGCGCACGAACAGTGGCGCACGACCGGTGGTCGTGCGCACTATCGTAGATGGTCGTGCGCACTGCACCAAACAGAACTCATGAAAAAAGTGTTAAGTGCACACGATCAGTGGCGCACGACCAGTGGTCGTGCGCAATAGAACCGGTGATCGTGCGCAGTGTTCCTGTGTAGAATTGCACCGGGAACACCTGCACGACTCCTATTCCAGCGTATACCACTAATCTAGCCACTGAAAGTGGGACTTAACAGCGCAAGTAAACTAATAACAAAGAAAGATACAAAATTACACCAAAATGGGCCTAGAAGTGCACCTAGCATAGACTGATCAATATGAACTATAACAGGGCTAAAGTGCGGTGAAATGACTAAATAACTGGCCCAGATGAGTCCATAAAAGTGTATATGATCAGGACTCATCATGGAGCTAGCGCATGCGGTAGCTGATAGCACCTGCGGTAGCGTTCGTGTGGAGCGGTTGCAAAAACTGTCGACTGCGTGGCTCTCTGCACGAACTTGAGATAGCGCCTGCGGTAGCGATAGCGCTGGCGGTAGAGGAGATAGCGTTGGCGATAGCGGTCGTGTTGAGCGGTTGCGGAACCGTCGAAGGCGTGGTGCTGTGTACGAACTCGAGATAGCGCCAGGCGGTAGCGCTAGCGCTGGCGGTAGCACTAAGGAAACTGCTGACACAAAACCAACTGAGCTAGCGCCTGGCGTTAGCGATAGCGCTGGCATTAGTGCTGGCGTTAGCGATAGCGTTGGCGGTAGCGCTGCTCCTTTCAAAAGATTGTTCCAAGCTGCTTTATACCTGGGGAGTATTGCACCTATAGTTCCTGCACACTATAAACACACTACAAGTAATATCAAATAAAATATGGGATTTGTTATTCTCAAACAAAGGGATGTGACACACATGTCCAACAATCTCCTCCTTTTGATAATAACAAATCCTTTAAGCAAGAAATCAACAATAGTGTTTATAGATAAGATAAGCAAGATAAAAGTGCAACTATAGTAAATGATATGCATGATAATGTGCATACTCCCCTTTTGGTATTATCAAAAGAAGGTGGGGTGAGGGTAGTAAGGAGGCATTTATATATCATGATCGAGCTTTTCGAAATATAAATAATGATAAAGAGATTAAGCATAACATATATAAGAGATTTCAAATATAAAGATAAGAGTTGTAAGCAAGCGTAAGATTATAATAAATATCTTTTTGTAAGCATGAAAAGCATAAGTAGAAATATGAGTTTTAGTTTAAAATTGAAAGATGTTTTAACCTTTTTGAAATCTCAAAGTTTTTCATAAAAATACCAAGCATGAAATGAACATATCAAAGAGAGATTATACTACAATGTTACTTAATTCTAAGTTCAAGAAATACCAAAACATTGTAGAGATCATGCTAGGTTTATCTAGTGCATTTTTATATAAAGAGTAGTATAGAAAAAGCATTAGAATCCAATACTCATGAGAAGAAGTGTTATGAAAGATAATGATGTGCACATAAGTGTATTTTGAGCAATGTTAACAATGGATTTAAATCATCAAAATACAAGACATATGTATAGTAAAGTGCACAATAAAACACAAGTAAATTACTTTCACACACTTTAATGCACATAATTTTTTTAACAAAGTTGTGTAATAACTAAGGTTTGCACAAGACACTTTACTAAAAAGTATTCGGCCTCTAAAGTTTGGCTCATCCATAGTGTTTATGCACAACAACTCCCTAATGCAATGTATTCGGCCTCCGTGGTGGAGAGTGCAACCGAATTTTGTTTCCTACTAGACCATGCAACTAATGAAGGTCCTAGAAAAAGACAAGTACCACTAGTGCTTTTTCTATCAAGTGAACAACCGGCATAATCCGAATCGGAATAGCCATGCAATGTAAATGAATCATTATGTGGGTACCATAATCCTAATCTAGATGACCCAATGAGATATCTAAAAATTCGTTTTACCGCTTTTAAATGAGATTCTTTTGGATTGTCTTGAAATTGAGCACATAAGCATACGACAAACATAATATCAGGTCTAGTTGCACTAAGATAAAGTAGGGATCCTATCATACCTCTATATAAGGTTTGATCAATTGAAATTCCCGATTCATCTTTTCCTAATTTAAGTGACGCACTCATTGGTGTAGAAGCATGTTTAAGGTTTTCAAATCCAAAACGTTTAAGCATATCATGGACATATTTAGTTTGACATACAAAAATACCATCAATTCTTTGTGATATTTGAAAACCAAGGAAATAAGAAAGTTTTCCTACAAGACTCATTTCAAATTCATTTTTCATCACTAAAATAACTTCTTTACACATCTCTTCATTAGTAGATCCAAAAATAATATCATCCACATATATTTGTAAAATAATTATATCATCATTATTGTGTTTAATGAAGAGAGTATTATCCGCACTTCCCATAATATAACCGTGCTTTAATAAAAATGATGTAAGTCTTTCATACCATGCACGGGGTGCTTATTTTAAACCATAAAGCGCTTTTTATAGTTTATAAACATGATTTGGAAATTTTTCATTAATAAAACCGGGGGGTTGTTCAACATAAACTTCTTCTTTTACAAACCCGTTTAGAAACGCACTGTTCACATCCATTTGAAATAGTTTTATTCTTTTAAAGCTTGCAAATGCTAAAAAAATTCTTATAGACTCCAATCTAGCAACGGGTGCAAAAGATTCATCAAAATCTATCCCCTCGATTTGTGAATATCCTTGTGCTACAAAGCGTGCTTTATTTCTAGATATTCTAGACTCACCATCTAATTTATTTTTGAAAATCCATTTTACTCCTACAACCGGGTGATTAGATGGTCTTTCTACTAATTCCCAAACATTATGTCGCTCAAATTGTTCTAACTCTTCATTCATAGCCAAAAACCAAAATTCATCATTTAAAGCAGTAGAAATGTTTTTTGTTTCTATTTCGGAAACAAAGCAAACATTTGAATAAGATTCATGAAGAGAAGAGCGAGTTCTTACCCCGATGGATGGTTCACCAATTATAAGTTCCCGTGGATGATCCTTTGTGAATTTTAAGATGCTTGGAGGTACATATTCATCTTTCTTGGCCTCCTCTTCTTCTTCTTTGGAAGGTTCTTCAACACCATGCTCCAAAGGAGGTAATTGATCATCCTCTTTGCCTGCGGAAAGTCTTTCTATACAAGGAACAAGCTCATCAAATTTCACATTAATTGACTCTTCAACTTTTCTAGTTCTTTTATTAAAAACTCTATAAGCTTTACAAGTTGAAGAGTATCCAAGAAATGTTCCTTCATCACATTTTTCATCAAACTTTCCCAAGCTATCTTTTGTATTTAAAATGAAGCATTTACAACCAAAAACTTTGAAGTAAGATACATTAGGCTTCTTTTGAAAATAAAGTTCATATGGTGTGAGATTTAAAGATGGGCGAAGCATGATTCTATTTATAACATAACATGATGTGTTTACGGCTTCGGCCCAAAAGGACTTAGGTAATTTATATTCACATAACATATAGCGTGCAAGCTCTTGAAGTGTCCTATTCTTTCTTTCTACAACACCATTTTGTTGTGGTGTGCGTGGTGCGGAGAACTCATGTTTTATGCCTAACATATCACAATAAGATGTAAATTTTTCATTTTCAAATTCTCCTCCATGATCCGAGCGAATGGATTTAATTTTTAAATCACTTTCATTTTGAATACGAGTAAATAATTTTGAAAATTCACAAAACGCTTCGGATTTGGATGATAGAAATATTGTCCAACAATATCTAGAAAAATCATTTATTAAAACATATGTATATAATCTACCACCAAGACTTGCGGTGCTAACGGGACCAAAAAGATCCATATGAATTAATTGCAAAGGTCTTGTAGTAGAAATAACATTTTTACTTTTGAAAGAGGATCTAGTAATTTTACCTTTTTGACATGGTGAACAAAATGAAGGTAAATTTCCATTTAATCTAGGCAATCCTCTAATTAAATCTCTTTTGGCAAGTTTTACAATAAGCTTTGTGCTAGCATGTCCTAGCCTTCTATGCCAAAGTTCAAGTTCATCATTTTTGGTAATAAAACATTTTAAAGATGATTTTGAAAAATCATGAAATGAAACTATATTAACATTGTGTATTCTTGGTGCAGTTAGTAAAATATTGTTTGTAATAGGATTAAATATTTTGCATAGATTAGTAGAAGATTCAAATAAAACATCTAATCCTTTATCACATAATTGTCTAATTGAAATAAGATTGTGTTTTAGCCCTTTTACATAAAGAACATTTGATATAGTGAAGGATTCGTTACCAACTGTACCAATTCCGATGATCCTTCCTTTTCCGTTGTCAACAAATGTTACGATCCCTCCTTTCTTCCTTTCTAGGCTAAGGAACTTTGCTTTATTGCCCTTCATGTGCTTGGAGCATCCTGAATCGAAGTACCACACGTCTTCATTGTCCTTAGCCTGCCTGCACATCTAAAAAGAAGATGAGAGTAAAGATCCGGATAGCCAAGTGGAACCAGCCATAGAATAAGTGGAAGCCTTACGTACCCAGATTTGCTTTAAAGTATTTCATTTTATTTTCCTGCAAGAACTAGATGTGTGACCTAAACTATAACAGTTTGCACACGAAATAAAGGGGGTTGAGACCCTTTTCTGGAATATTTTCTTGCTGGAATAAATTTGATTAACAGAAGGAAAGCATTTTGAAAAAAAAATTCAGGTTTCTGGAATGAGGTTCTAGCGCCGGCGTTAGTGGCTAGCGCCGGGCGGTAGCCCTCACCTCGATATCCGAGCCCAAACTTTCTAGAACCATGGCACTGGTTCCCTAAAATCATGTCCAGTGATTTTTGGCCTATTCTAAATTTTTTAATGGCCATGGTGAGATCATGTACTTGTGCTTTAAGTGAAAAGTTTTCTTTCACAAGCATGACACACCTATTTTCAAAACCCTTTTTATTATTTTTGATTTGCAAAAGAGAGGCTTCTAATTTCCTTTTTAATTCCCCCTTTTCTTTTGTAAGAGTTTTGGCATGAGAGAGGGCTTTAGAAAGTGACTCTTCTATATCTTTTGCCAATTTAGTGGAGTGATCACATTCTTGGCAAGAAACCTTTCTCTTTTCTAAAACAATTACCTTTTTGGAAAGCCTTTGATTTTCTTTAATAAGAGATTCATTTTCACGATTTAATAAAATACTATCTTTCATATTTTTATCAAAAGCTTTGCAAGTTTCAAAAAATTCATTAAACAATTCATCATAAGTGGGATGAATTACCTCAGTGTCACTAGGAACACTGGTGTCATCGCCGTCGTTTCCAAATCCCATGAGTCACATGTTTGCTTCCTCCTCTTCGCTTGATGAAGATCCACTTGATTCTTCGGAGGAGGAGGAGGAAGAGTCATCCCATGTTCTAGCTTTTAGTACTTTCTTCTTCTCCTTCCCTTTGTGCCGTTTTTCTTTCTTCTCCTTCAAGAACTTTGGGCAATGGCTCCGAATGTGCCCCGTCATCCTATAATGATAGCATTCCGGTGGAGGTCTCCCTTCTTCATTGTTGCTATCTTTTTCTTTCTTTGAAGATGACCCTTTCCATCTTTCACCCTTTTGGAAATATTTTCGAAAGGTGTTTCTCCTTTCCGGATTGCGCATGAACTTTCGGAAGTTCTTCACCAAAAGACTTTCTTCATCTTCATCCTCATCCTCTTGGCACTCCTTCTTTGACTATAATGCCAACGCCTTCTTCTTTGGCTCCTTGTTGTATTCATCATGTTGGATTTTGAGTTCTACCTCATGGGTTTTGAGATTCCCAATGAGGCTCTCAACTTGGAGCGTCCTTAAGTTCTGCGACTCCAAAATAGCTGTCACCTTCGGGTTGAATTTTGGAGGAAGAGAACGAAGGATCTTACGGACCAAGTCGCCATTTGAGAAAGTCTTTCCAAGAGCTTTTGAGGCATTGACGATCTTGGTGAAGCACGTGTACATACCATCAACATCTTCGCTTTCATCCATTCAGAATTTTTCATATTCCGACTCCAGTTGAAAAAGCTTGGAATCTTTAACCTGCGATGTACCTTCATGAGTAACTTCCAAATGATTCCAAATTTCATAAGCAGTAGTACATGCAGAAATTCTATTACATTCATTTTCTATCTAACGCACAAAATAGAGCATTCACGGCTTTTGCGTTATTTTTACATTTGAGTTTATCCCGATCATCCCATTTATCTTTGGGTTTTTCTAACATAACCTCTCCAACAACAAATGTAGGAATAGTGTATTCTTCTTCTACCATGTTCCAAACCTCAATATCTAGGGTCATTAGAAAACAACGCATCCTATTTTTCCAATAATTATAATCTGACCCAGCAAATAGTGGAGGTCTACTAATTCCCTGACCCTCGGAAAAAGCGAGATCATAAGACGCCATTATTCCTGGTTTTTAAACCGTTTGGAATAACCTCCTCTGATACCACTTGTTGGATCTTACGGCGCCCTTAGAGGGGAGGGTGTGAATAAGGGAATAAAATTCTTTTTATAATTTTTATGATAATTACTTAGTTGTTTTGATTAATAGGAAATAAGATGACAATTTAGTAATAACAATTTTGCAATAATGAAATTTTACGCCAATTGAGAGAAATCAAATAAACACAAATATAATCATGATTGCATTATATAAACATGGTGTTTACAAAATTTGATTTCAATATCGCTAGAAATCGGAGGCGTACAAAAGTGAATTTCTTTTCCTTTTCTATACCGACTTGTATCCCTACAAACTGGTTGGCTTAGCCTATCCTTCCCCGGATAAAGCCTCAAGCCGCTCTAGCCAACCCAAACTCGGATATGGCCTCGAGCACCCCCTAGATCTAATCCCCTAGAACTAGTCGCCAACTCAAGCGGCGAATTCCCCCTAAGCCGCGCAAGGACCTAGTCGCCAAAAACAAGGCGATTTCACTACAAGATACAAATAAAGAAGCGAAGTAAATAACAAGCAAACTCCCTCTTGAGATTTCTGGAGATGAGGATGAAGGATCGCTGAAGCACAAGCGAGGTCGAAGCGATCGTTCTTCGGATGTAGCATGATGGCTTCCTTCTCCAGAATTACTTCTTTGGCTTTGAGTGGGAGATGATGTTTCGGCAAAGTAGTAGCACGAGAGTTTGGGCACAAGTAATGTCTCTTGAAGTTCTGACCCAAAATGAGAGAGAACACATCGTTTTATAGATCTTGGAGCTAGCGCCTGCGGTAGCTGATAGCGCCTGCGGTAGCGTTCGTGTGGAGCGGTTGCAAAAACCATCGACTGCATGGCTCTCTGCACGAACTTGAGATAGTGCCTGCGGTAGCGATAGCGCTGGCGGTAGCAGAGATAGTGCTGGCGGTAGCGGTCGTGTTGAGTGGTTGCGGAACCGTCGAAGGTGTGGCGCTGTGTACGAACTCGAGATAGCGCGAGGCGGTAGCGGTAGCGCTGGCGGTAACGCTAAGGAAATCGCTGAGATTAAACCAACTGAGCTAGCGCCTGGCGTTAGCGATAGCGCTGGCATTAGTGCTAGCGTTAGTGATAGCGCTGGCGGTAGCGCTGCTCCTTTCAAAAGATTGTTCCAAGCTTCTTTATACCTGTGGAGTATTGCACCTATAGTTCCTGCACACTATAAACACACTACAAGCAATATCAAATACAATATGGAATTTGTTATTCTCAAACAAAGGGATGTGACACACATGTCCAACAGATTTGTGGTCTCTAGGGATGTGGTATTTGATGAGATGACGTCATACCAAGGTATCTCTCCTGTAGAGTTACAAGGAAGCAGGGTATATGGTGGACCAGAGGAAGCTGCAAAGGAAGTTCTGGTGGAGTTGCCTATTTCTCCAGGTGCTCCAGGAATCTCTAGCTCTAGGTCAGGTTCTTCAGGTTCTGGAAGCAGGGGGTGCGATGCTCCACGTCTACCTGAAAGGAGAGCTAGTCCAGAAGCTGCAATGGAAGAGGTGGTTCAGAGTCACGCTCTGAGGAGGTCCAAGAGGACCATTATTCCACCAGATCGGTATACGGGCGGAAACTTGGTGAGCTTTATCTCATGTTTCTTCGCAGGTCCCCTGGATGAGAAAGAGCCATCTTGTTATGAAAATGCCATTGGAGTCAAGGAGTGGGAAGGAGCCATGGATGAGGAGATGGTTGCCGTCAGGAAGAATGAGACTTGGGACTTAGTTCCTAAGGTTGAGGGAGTTACTCCGGTGACTTGCAAGTGGGTTTTCAAAGTGAAGAAGAAGGCTTATGGAAGTATTGAGCAGTACAAGGCTTGCCTTGTAGCTCGAGGGTTCTCTCAGAAGTATGGGGAGGATTATGAAGAGAAGTTTAGCCCCGTTGCCAAGATGACATCGGTCCGGGTGGTGATCGCATTGGCAGCTTGCCAAGGGAGGAAGATTTGGCAACTCAACGTGAAGAACGCTTTCTTATATGGCATGATTGACAAGGATATCTTCATGGATCAGCCACCTGGTTATGTATCCGAAGAGCACCCAAGATATGTTTGCAAGAACAAGAAGGCTCTTTGCGGCTTGAAGCAAGCGCCTCGGGCGTGGTACGAGAAGATCGCAGAATACTTCCAGTTATGCAGATACTTTGTTTCTGATTCAGATTCAAGCTTATTCGTAAAGAAGATGGGGGAGCTTCAGGTCTTGGTGCTGCTGTACGTTGACGATATGATCGTCACTTGGAATTCTAAAATGGAGGTAGCTAGGCTTCGTGCTGAGCTAGCTATCAGATTTGAGATGAAGGATTTGGGTGAGCTCCACAATTTCCTTGGGCTCAAAGTGGAGATGAAAGAGAGCGGTATGCTTGTTTCCCAAAAAGATTATGCAGATCGAATCGTGAAGATGTTCGGCATGGAAGGGGGGAAGAGCAGCTCTACTCCACTGGAGGTTGGATTTCATCTTCGAGGAGATGAAGGGAAGGTTCTTACCGATCATTTGGTGTTCTGGGCTTTGGTTGGAAGTCTGATATACTTGACGATCACGAGGCCAGATATTGCTTATGCAGTTGGCAGGGTGAGTCGGTTTATGACAGAGCCTTGGAAACCTCATCTAATGGCGACTAGGAGTATCTTGAAGTATGTCAAATCCACCTCGGATTTGGGTCTCTTCTACGGGAGAGATTCGGGCTTTTGCTTGCACGGGTACATGGATGCTGGTTATGGATGATATTCAGATGATCAAAGATCAATGTCTGGATATGTCTTTATGACAGGGTCTAGAGCTATATCATGGTGCAGCAAGAAGCAGGATTCTGTGTCTGTCTCTACCACAGCAGCTGAGTACAAAGTTTCATCTTTGGTGGCTCAGGAAGCCATCTGGCTTAGGGGGCTTGTGGAGGACATTCATATGGAGGTACGAGGCCCTACTCTGCTATGTGGTGACAATGAGAGTGCTCTCAAACTAGTGAACAATCCAGTTTGTCACGCGCATACAAAGCACATAGAGATTCATCACCATTTCATTCGTGAGAAGGTTTTGGAGGGATCTATAACTGTGGAGCATGTGTAGAGCAAGGATAATGTTGCTGACATATTTACTATGTAAGACCCCCCTCCCGGAACACAAGACACGGCCGAGGGGAGTCTTATGCCCAAGACAGCCGCCTTGCGGAAGTGCCAACACATGGGCTAGCCCCCTCCACAAGACGCCTAACCTACCGTCTATTCCCACATATCATCATGCCAACCCATCAATAATAGAACAATAGAAGCCATTTATTCACAATTAAGTAACAATGTCCAAACAGTACAAAAAAAGGACAGGAAGCTACACCAGCTCCTGTATATCATCAGAGTATAAACTTGCCCTAAGGCTACATTCTAACCACTCGCTCAAATCTGTCGTTGACGGTGGCCAAGGTATCGTAATAACCAGCACTGTCACCCTGGCCTGGCTGTCCTCTTGTGTAGTACATTGTTGCTCCTTAGAGTAGTGGCGTAACAACCGTTAGTCATAAAGACTAAGTGGCTTCACATCCTCTCCCCCGGTGACTCCAAGGCACTAGGTAGAAGGGAATGAAGAAAAGCTGCAATATAGTCAGTAGTAGCAAAACAGGTGTCAAGGAAACTTGAAATTACAGCAGTTTATCAAATGTATAAGAAGTACATCTAACAGGTAATATGACAATGGCAGAGTATATGCAAGTAGTAAAACAACACAGAAGAAGTAAGTAGTTCATATCTTACCTTAACTTATATGAATGCCCATACAAACTTATAAGTTAAGGTTTCCATGCTGGAACCCATCATATAAAAGAGCCCACACTAATTTATATGATGGACCCGATGCGGTGCAATGCTATGATTATGAATGATGAATGCAACGCGATGATTATGTAATGATACTCACCCATGCAAGTTGCTATGTCGACATAGACCTACAGTTCTCGCTTATTGAGAGGTAGCTAACCACTCAGGCATCTCCCGTCGTGGCTAGACGGAGATAGTGGAATGAGCTCCTCCACTATTAGGAGGGTATGAACACCACTAGTCCTAGACCTCTGTACTCCTCGACGCTAAGAACACACAGCGGAGACCCTGCATACTGCTCGCATCATGCTGAGCCTTCAAGGGCACAGAAGGGGACTTGGGTAGGTGAGCACCAAGAGTCCAACCCAACCGGTCTAGAGTCTAACTTCTGGCTTATGTCGGTGTCACGACTAGCAAGCCTGTAGACCCTCCACAAGTAATCCTTAAACCCGGATCATTACAACACCATCTGTAAACCATGCACGTTCATGTAATTCCCATGCACACCCGTGCTATCAAGCACATAGGGGCTCACAGATGGAGCCTTCATACCTTTCACATCATACCGGTTCAACCGATGCTAATTAGCATCCAAAGACCCCAACAACCGGGTCCTTAACATTTCACCACAAGATATAACCATATCTTATAATCCGGCTTCTCCCATCGTGGCCAGACGGAGACAGTGGAACGAGCTCCTCCACTACTAGGAGGGTATGAACACTACCAGTCCTAGGCCTCTGTACGCCTCGATGCTAAGAACACACAGTGGAGACCCTGCGTACTGCTCGTATCATGCTGAGACTTCAAGGACACAGAAAGGGACTTGGGTAGGTGAGCACCAACAGTCCAACCCAAACGGTCTAGAGTCTAACTGCCGGCTTCTGTCGGTGTCACGACCAGCAAGCCCGTAGACCCGCAACAAGTAATCCTCCAACCAGGATCATCACACCACCATGTGCAAAGCATGCTCATTCATGAAATTCCCATGCACCCCCCCCCCCCCCCCCCCCCCCCCCCGTGCTATCAAGTACCCAAGGACTCACGTTAGGAGCCTTATTCCATTTATCTTCATACAATCGGTGCCGATGCTAATTAGCATCAAAGGACCTACCAACCGGGTCCCTCACCTCTCAGGATATAACCATACCCTAGAAGCCTCACCAACTATCACTGCTTCACATACGGAGTTGTCATAACTCTCTTGTAGTGGCATGGGTATATAAGGGAATTACTATCTTTGATCATATAGGACTACTTGTGCGCGTAATTCTATGTTCGAGTTCACTATACCAATCAGACCATACACATTATCCATCCCAATCCCTCAGCTCGATTCACAACCGGCCTTGATCACAATTAGCTTCATAAGCATCATTCGGTCACGCCTAGCCTATACCAATTATCTCACTCCCGTCCTCTTTAAGGACTATCAATTAAATTATATGCTAAGCGATTATCACAATTCTAAACTCTTCGATAGATATCTGAATGATTTGTGTACGGTTTTTTGTACGCTTCCAATTTCCTTGTCTAAATGAGCACTTTAACATTTTGGTTCAGCCTAACAAATTATAACGACTCATTTAATTATCGATTCATTTCAAAACCAAATCCACCGAAACACGGACCATAATCAATGCTATTTATCCTCACCATCAACTACACATGCCCTGTTTATGGTTTCACCTGAAACTAACAATTGAAGGTTCATTTAAGGAGTCATCCCAATAGATATAAATCTTAAATCATTATCACAGGTCAATACTAGCATGTACATGATTCATACAAAATTTCGGCCCAATCGGCCTTCACACTCAGCATTTATATCTCCTTCAAATTATCAAGCGAAACAACAATAGCTTTAATACTACTTATCCAAAAATTATGAAATTCAACAGGGATCTACATATTGTTATCACATAAGTCTCCACCAATTTTCATGAGCATCCAACCAATATCTTGAGAGAAATCCACAAAATACTGAGAGCAAAAGTGTTATGACACAGTTCACTAAAACTGGATTTCTGGGTGGTATAGTTGTCCAAAAATTATGATCCACCACATTTTCAAAAGCTAACATCAAGGGATACAACATTCATGTTGAGTCCTAAACCCAGATCCAAGTGGCTCCTATCTAAAATCTATTCCGAAGTCAACTACAGAAAACTGAACAGCAAAACAGCACGCACCTAACACCTCCCAGCTTTCTGGACAGTCCACTCGACTGGACTTGTAGGTAGCTACAGGTCACTTCAGAAAATGGGTAACCTATTGTCGGAAAGCTCTTTCCAAGGGCTACAACTTCCATGTTGAGCCCGAGGTTTAATTCCAGTGGGATCAAAACTAAAAATTGGCTCGAACCCTGCTGCGCACAATTTTACCCCATTAATAACCAAGTGAAATGATATAATTTGAACTTCTTTAGCAAGGGACTATCATCACCTTTATCACACCATTATATAGTTAACAACCCTATTTATCAAGGGGTTTTTAACAGGGAATTTACTCCTCATCTCTTCACCTAGTAAATAAATTAACATCCTAATTAACAGGGAACTATTCATCATCTTCCCCAAAAATAAAGGGTTAGGTCATTACAAATTCTCTCATCCAATACTCTCTCCATAGACCATGGATTTCAACAAAATCAAATCCTATCTCTTCCTTTTGAAGAGAAGAAGTGATTGAAGGAACTTTCACGGCAATCGGTGCCCTAACAAGAAAGATCTGGTTTGGTCTTTTCCTAGGAAACTCCATTAACTCACAAGCCAAGCTCTTTTGAGCTCAACGCCTCTCCTAATTTTCTCTGCAATCTAGCACCAAGGTAGAGGGGATGGAAGTCACCTTATTTTCCAGCCATGGTTCAAGTTCATCTTCATGGCAGCGGGGTGGTAGTCGGCCAAGCTCCAAATCCTTCTCCAAGCTTGCTCCTTCAAGAACCCTAAGTTAAAACATTAAGGTGGGGGGAAGAAGACGAAGAGAAGAAGAAGGCGGAGAAGAAGAAGAAGATGACTAGGGTAATCTGACCAACAACCCTTTTTCTTTAAGAGAGAAGAGAGTCGGTGATTTGGTTTGTATTAATAAGTATTTAATGGCCACAACTTCCCATGCAATTAAGCCTTTACTGGAAGGCAGCCGAAAAAAATGCCCAAACCCTTTCGTTGAACGCTTACAACTTCGTTGAACGTCGAACGACGCAATTTCGTCGAATGCTACTCCTTTGACTTTGTCGAATGCTATTCGACAAACGCCAGATCGGGTCGTTCGATGAACACCAGGCCGTTCGTCGAACACATCCTTCAGGCCGTTCGTCGAACGCAGCCTTCAAGCCATTCGTCGAACGCAGCCTTCAGGCATTCGTCGAACGCAGCCTTCAGGCCGTTCGTCGAACGCAGCTTTTAGGCCATTCGTCAAACACAGCCTTCAGGCAGTTCGTCGAATGCATCCTTCAGGCCGTTCGTCGAACGCAGCTTCCTAATTGAGGGCTACCTCCACTCTTGTAGATCAGGGCACAACCATGGCCTATTAGGATCTCCATATCCAACCTGGTCCGAGCATCTCTAAGTGACCCGTGTCACTCGAGGGGTCTAGTTCGAACTGGGATGTTACAAATCCAATAAACAAAGAAACAATTTCATCCCCGAAATTTAAGTTGAGTTTATGGGGTTTATGTTCAAATCACAAAAGTCATATGTAGTACACTTTAAATCCAGCTCACCAATAGTGAGGTTCACAACTCGTTCACATCACCTCACTTCCAATTTCTCCCGTGTGTACTTCCGTTATATTTCATGTCACTTATAATCCAAATTATGCACAGAGAAATCTTAAGTGTCTCTCATCCTGATGCAAACACAAATATGGTGGTGATAAGACATAGTTGGGTTTATAGCCACGCTCTCACTACGGGCAGGTCGAAAACAACCGAAACCCATAATTCATTGTTCCCTCACCATAATAAACCAACTTTCATTGCACCTTTGATCTAAACCCCTTTAAGATCGGTGACCCAGATACACATGAGGTTACCACTCGTGCCTCCAGATAAAATTTAGAATCCTCCTACAAGGGAGTCATGTGGTTTAGATTTGCAAAAATAAATTGATTCTTCCAATCCCAGGCATCGTTATCTAAATAATGTGTAGAACTTTCAACATCATCACTTCAGCGCATCCAAAATTTTAGAATTAAATGAGGATGGCCTCGAAGTCAAACGGGTGATCAACCATAAAATTCACGATGTCATATCCTTGGGTCAAACCTCAAATACCCAAACAGTTATTGTACCCGCAAGATCATCTCTCTTATGTATTAAAAATGTAGAAACAAGCCTTAATCTCATCTTCTAGTACAACCATCATTATTCATATCATTATCAATCGCTTCCATCAACGTCATCTCGTCCGAGGCAATCATTCATACAACACGCATCTCTTACACTTAACACGACATCCACTTGATAATAAGTTTCAACAATCGTTATGATCACCTTATAATAATTCATGTGCAAGGGCATTCATGCAAAAGCCACCAACCAATTCCAGTATCAAGTTATGGCAAGATAATTACAATGGTCAAACATCATGGATGTTTACCGCTTGACTTGAAATCCATATAATAGTCAAGTCCTGCAATCACCCCACCGTACTTGCCATGACATTATGCCCTTTCAATCCATCAACCACCAAAAATGATGTTACTAGTTCAAGGGTTTAAGCTCAGGAAGCTTTTATGTTTCCAAATAGTTTCCAAATCCCGCACGTGATCATCTGATAATGCTTATCAATTGGTTCTGATGATATTATGAATCGTTATTGAGGCTCAAAGTAAGGTGAATCCATGACTCTACACCTCGCATGGGTTATAATCACATCATTCCCTTCTAATAACACGTGACCTCGAGTTAAGTGTTACTTTTGTCTACTCCTTGTTCTACTTTGATTTGCACCAGAATCAAAAATTGGCGCCACTTTTATCCCTTGATTTAAATCATTTCATTTAAGGGCTCCTCAACCGTGAACATATACCTTATCCAATGGTTGGGTTTTAGTACAGAGACTTCAGAAATCTACCTTGTCGAGTTAAAATGCTACACGTACTATTCAAATAAACAAGATCTAAGGGAAAACGAAGTCGATACGCAAATAGTCCAATAAACGAATGGACAAGCCCCCGTACATTTTTGGACTAAATTTCTTCCACCGCCCATAAGGTACATTCATCTCACGTATGGGCACAAACCTTAGGGGCATATCTTCCTCGACTTAGAGTTCTTACCCTATAGATCCCCGTATCGACGCACTTATATATTAGCCGTGATGTAGAAATTCAAATTTTACGACGACGACCAAGCTGCATCTCATTGTAATGAGAGCATGTACAAATAACATCTAATCACCCGGTACACTTATATATGTTTGAACTTAACATGAACCAAGGTGCAAGGCTCGGGATGATTTCCCTTCGACACGATTTATGCAGACTACCAAAAGTAGGGAATACATCACAATATGATAAACTAAATCAAATCCATTACAAGCGCCCTACCATCCCTGTCAACGATCATCCATGGCATGCATGTTTATTTTATAAAAACTTTTAGGATTTTAGATCATCAATCAAATCATATTAATCTTGTTGAATCCACCACCTAACACTTATTAATTTCCCAATGTCAAGTAATTACAACACTAAGGGAATGTTCACCAAGAATTTCCAAACTCAGGGGTAGTTTATCATCATACCAGCAATGCATGCACAAATGTTCATTAACTTCCCAGCTATAATGTTATTACAACATAGCTGCATATCCCCAAAGTGTTAATTTACTACTCTCCTTGTTACTTATCCATATAATCTTAGAACAATATAGAGAAAATTATCATCTTCAAAATGCTTTCCTCTCTTATTCCGCTAATAAAATTCCTATCAACCCAAACATGGCCTTAGCAGTCTGCCTTGCTTAAGGTGAATTAACTCTTCAAGGGTATCCGCTTCCAATGTCAAAAATTACAACGATTTTAAATCCTCAAGGAACCCAAGACGGTACATAACTAACCCAATAAACCAAGACATAAGCCCCCGTATCTCTTCGACTGAGTTTCCTCTGCCTCCAATATAACACATTCGTCCCAAAATGAGCCTTCTCTCGATCCGAATTCTTATCATATCTTCTCCATATGAAACCTTCTACATAAATAGAAGTGAGAGATATCCACATACAGTATAAAAGACATGCTTGGTGGTCTCTTACTAAGCTGATAATAGACTACAGGCACCAATCTCAGTGAGATTGCCCTAATATTTTGGGTAAGGTGATAATATTACTCCATATCTGAGATAGAAATCTCAGAGTGTGAGTCTCTAGCATCTACACTCACGTTAAACTCTTCCCTTAGTCACTTGAGGTCACTTTTTGCTTGGTCACATCATCCCTGAGATTGGTATAAGGTTAGGGTATGTCACGACATATCCTGCTAAGTCGACCAAAATGGTATCCTAGTTAGGTTGGCATCAATCCTATGCCAAACCAACTCTGACAATTGAAATGGGAATACCAATTACTATCTCGAAATGAGCCAGCATCTATACGTAAGGGTACGAGTTTGGCTTAGGTTGGCACTTTCTATAGGAAAAAGTGGGCATACTTAATGTGAATCACACATGGGCACACCGCCGCTTCGACTGCATCAGTTTGTCCTTAAACTGATTTAGCTAGCAGGGGTGACCTAGTGGTGTAATGGACTTCTTTATATCAGGATCATTGCAAGATGATACCATTTGTAAGACCCCCCTCCCGAAACACAAGACATGACCGAGGGGAATCTTATGCCTAGGACAGCCGCCTTGCGGAAGTGCCAGCACACGGGCTAGCCCCCTCCACAAGACGCCTAACCTGTCGGCTATTCCCACATATCATCATGCCAACCCATCAATAATAGAACAATAGAAGTCATTTATTCACAATTAAGTAACAATGTCCAAACACTACAAAAAAAGGACAGGAAGATACACCAGCTCCTGTATATCAACATAGTATAAACATTCCCTAAGGATACATTCTAACCACACGCTCAAATATGCCGCTGACGGTGGCCAACATATCGTAATCAGCAGCACTGTCACCCTGGCCTGGTTGTCCTCCTGTGTAGTACGTTGCTCCTCCTAAGATTAGTGGTGTAACAACCGTTAGTCATACAGACTAAGTGGCTTCACATCCTCTCCCCCGGCGACTCCAAGGCATCGGGCGGAAGGGAATGAAGAAAAGTTACAATATAATCAGTAGTAGCAAAAACAGGTGACAAGGAAAGATAAAATTACAGCAGTGTATCAAATGTATAAGAAGTACATCTAACAGGTAATATGACAATGGCAGAGTATATGCAAGTAGTGAAACAACACAGAAGAAGTAAGCAGTTCATATCGTACCTTGACTTATATGAATGCCCATACAAACTTATAAGTTAAGGTTTCCATGCTGGAACCCATCATATAAAAGAGCCCATACTAATTTATATGATGGACCCGATGCGGTGCAATGCTATGATTATGAATGATGAATGCAATGCGATGATTATGTAATGATACTCACCCATGCAAGTTGCTATGTCGACATAGACCTATAGTTCTCGCTTTTTGAGAGGTAGCTAACCAATCAGGCATCTCCCGTCGTGGCCAGACGGAGATAGTAGAATGAGCTCCTCCATTACTAGGAGGGTATGAACACCACCAGTCCTAGGCCTCTATACGCCTTGATGCTAAGAACACACAGCAGAGACCCTGCGTACTGCTCTCATCATGCTGAGCCTTCAAGGACACAGAAGGGGACTTGGGTAGGTGAGCACCAAGAGTCCAACCTAACCGGTCTAGAGTCTAACTGCCAGCTTCTGTCGGTGTCACGACTAGGAAGCCTGTAGACCCACTACAAGTAGTCCTCCAACCCGGATCATTACACCACCATGTGTAAACCATGCACGTTCATGTAATTTCCAAGCACACCCATTCTATCAAGCACCCAGGGGCTCATAGATGGAGCCTTCTTACCTTTCACATCATACCGGTTCAACCGATGCTAATTAGCATCCAAGGCCCCCCAACAACTGGGTCCTTAACATTTCACCATAAGATATAACCATATCTTATAATCCGGCATCTCCCGTCGTGGACAAACAGAGACAGTGGAATGAGCTCCTCCACTACTAGGAGGGTATGAACACTACCAGTCCTAGGCCTCTGTACGCCTCGACGCTAAGAACACATAGCGGAGACCCTGCGTGTAACGACCCAAAACTTGAAGCGACCCAAAATGATAATTAAAAAAGAAATAAATAAAGTTCTGACGAAATTAGTGTCACGAGTTCTCTGAAATTTACATAATTGTCCGAGATGAATATGTTTGGTAACAGGCATAATATATATTTTGTGGCAAGCCTTGATTGGTGTGATTTTAAGTGGACTGAATGTATGAGATGAAAATATAACATTAAATTGTTCAACTTGTTGTGTGCACGAATGGTATTTAAAGAGTGAAAAATAAATTAGGAAGTTGGGGTGCTAATAATGACTTGGTGTGCCAATAGAGAAGTTGCATTCATAAAATGTGAAGTATGGTTCATAATGTGCTAATAATAGACACGGGTGTGCGGATAGTAAAACGTTTGGTTTGGGCTGAATTGAACCTAAGTGGCTGAATTTGGTTAGCATTTAAAGCTATTTGGTTTGGGCTGCCAATATAATGTAAAGAGCGGTGGATTGTGGACCGGTTCAAAAGGTTAGAAAGGAAATCGAGCCCTTTCCATTCTCACAAACCCGCACCTGGCACTTCTCGCATCCCGCCGCTCTCGCCTTGCGATATTAGGAACCGCATGATGCCGTCTTCCTCCTCACTAGGGCTTGCCGCCGATGCCTGCTCCTGCTGCTGCTGCCTGCTTCTGCCATCGTTGCCTACTTCCGATGCCTGGTCCTGCCGCTTATTAGGGCTTGACGAGAAACCGCCTCCTACATCTTGTGATGAATGAAGAAGAACTAGGGCTCGACGACTTCATCTGTATCAGATGACGACAACAACGACCATAGCCCTCTTTTGTTCTCACTATTTCTGGATTTTGTTCACTTCTCTTTAGCTATGGTAATAAGCAAAATATATATATTCAACTGATTGTGTTCAGATTTAGATATATAGTGAAATCTTGAGGGTTATGGTTTTGGGATTTTGAATTAATCTGGACTATTTAAGATTCATTTGGATCGTTGTAATATGGTGATATGAGGAAATTTATGGTTAGTTAATGGTGTGAGAAGGATGACTTAATGACAAGGTGAAGGGGTTTAAAAGCAATGGTGTCATATTAATATGCAGAAATATGGATATTATATTTATGGTTATGAGGGTGATGTTATGCGAAGTTCGAGCGTTAATGTATTTTCTCATGTTCGTATTTTGATTTCCGACTTCTTATAAATTAAGTTTGAAAACATTTGGTCATCTAAAAACAGATACTGATACGATGGAAAATGTATAAACACCAAGGTGCACCAAGAAATGACAAAGGGAGGAGAAAAATGCTGTGAGTACTTATTTCTTTAATTATGCATAGCCTTGAATTATTTTGATACACACCTGATTAGCTTTTCATACTGAAAATATTTTAGTGAATGTGCAGTGACATGAAATTGAAATTGTTTGCATTCATGAAGCACGGATAATTATGAAAAGTGCTAGAACCTGTTGAATCGGAAATAATAAGAATTAAGTGATGATCAATGTTTGAATAAAACCAATGATACCAGATACGAAGATTAAATATGATGATTGACTATGAATACGTGAATAAGAACAGAAAAAAAAAAGAAAATAAGCATCGATGCATCGGAAATGATAAGGGTTAACACAGTAGCCATAGTGGGGGTGTGAATACGCTACGGCGGAATGTACTTTTGATATTGATTGAGGCCGTTGAAGGTCGGAGGCCGTTGAAGGCCAAGAGGTCGTTGAAGACCAAGAAGGAATCTACATCAACCCTTATGATTTCCTAATTTAATAAAGTGAAAGATAAACGAGGAATCTGATTCAGAAACTGATTATGAGAACATCTGATGATTGACGATGGAAAATGAATTGACTGAACTACAGTTGAAAGAATTTGAAATTGATGAACAGATTTCGAATAAAAGAAATGAAACGACCGTGAATGAATAAAGACTGAATGTGAATAGAAGTTACGAAGAAACGAAATGAATACAAGAATTTAAAAAGTAAACGTATAGTTATTGATATGTTTGATAATTGAAAGTGACTCATAAGAGATATGAACGAAGAAGAAATATAAGAATGAACGAATATGAACGTGAATGAATAAGACTAGAACATTCGACGAAATGAACTTGAAAGAACATAAGACTATAAAGAACTTGAAGAACCTAAAGAACTGTATGCATATTGATACTGATATTTCTTGTTTGCATATACAACAGTTAAAGAAGCATGTTATTCACTTAGTCATATTTGTTATGACTAAGCCCGTTGACTTCATTTTTTTTAGGAAGATGCACGTTTCCTGAAGTCTTTTCAGAGAGGAAAAGAAAACTAAAGATCAGGCTAAGGTATGAGTAGAATTTTAAGAAAAGTTTTTATTATGTGTTTTATTTTGTATTCATTATGCTTACTTCTAGAACATCCTGGCATGATTGATATGAAAATAAGTTTTGATACAGATTCATGTGGGGTCTGAATAGGGGCCTCACAATTTGGTATCAGAGCTAGGTTTGCCAGAAGTTTGTTGTAGTGAGTACATAATAAGTACACAGAATATGAACTTGAGAGAATTTGACATAGAAGCTGATTAAAGTTTAGTTATAAGGAAAGTAAGAAGTGAAATCGTATGCGAAATGATAAGTTGATGCGAATGTTAGTCCTGAAGTTTGTTATTGCAACTAAATGTGAAAACTGTAATTACTGATTGAGTGAATTCGAATTAGATTAGAAACAACGAAGATAGAAAGATATGCATCGACTGACGAAGGACATAATATGAGAATGAATTAGTTATTTTAGGTATTGTTTTGTTTTTGAGGCGTGTATTTAGAAATGAAGGAAACAGAGTGTGGACTAAACTTAATAAAAGGTGAATTAGATAAATACATATAGATACGCAAGTTAAAGGATAGAGCTTGAATGACCTCGGGATGGAAATTGAATTAGAATAACGCAAGAAATAAATGAATATGATTAGAAAATGAAACGATTATGTATGCGGAATTGTAATTCCACCTTCGCTCTATATAAGGTATCTAGGATTCTGGCCAGATCCTTTATACAATATATAGTTTTGAAGGAGATGTTACAAAAGATAAAGGAAGCAAGAATAAAGATTTGAAAAGACGAAGTCAATCATGGGTAACTATGTATGAGCTATGAAATCTAAGATAATGTGAAATGTGATCTGATCTAAGTGATAAACTACAAATTCGAATCAATGCCATAAGAAATTTGAACTTGTGAAACAAAGAAAATAATGAGTCCTAGAAAATGATTAAATTGAATATCATGTAGCGGACAAAAGATGGAAGTTAACAGAGCTGAGAAGTCATATTAGAATTAATAGCGAACTATATTTTCGAGGACGAAAATTTCTATAAGAGGGGAAGAGTTTGTAACGACCCAAAACTTGAAGCGACCCAAAATGATAATTAAAAAAGAAATAAATAAAGTTCTGACGAAATTAGTGTCACGAGTTCTCTGAAATTTACACAATCATCCGAGATAAATATTTTTGGTAACGAGCATAATATATATTTTGTGGCAAGCCTTGATTGGTGTGATTTTAAGTGGATTGATTGTATGAGATGAAAATATAACATTAAATTGTTCAACTTGTTGTGTGCACCAATGGTATTTAAAGAGTGAAAAATAAATTAGGAAGTTGGGGTGCTAATAGTGACTTGGTGTGCCAATAGAGAAGTTGGATTCATAAAATGTGAAGTATGGTTGATAATGTGCTAATAATAGACACGGGTGTGCGGATAGTAAAACGTTTGGTTTTGGCTGAATTGAACCTAAGTGGCTGAATTTGGTTAGCATTTAAAGCTATTTGGTTTGGGCTACCAATATAATGTTAAGAGCGGTGGATTGTGGACCGGTTCAAAAGGTTAGAAAGGAAATCGAGCCCTTTCCATTCTCACAAACCCACACTGGCACTTCCCGCATCCCGCCGCTCTCGCCTTGCGATATTAGGAACCGCACGATGTCGTCTTCCTCCTCGCTAGGGCTTGCAGTCGATGCCTGCTCCTGCTGTTGCCTGCTTCTGCCATCGTTTCCTACTTCCGATGCCTGCTCCTGCCGCTTATTAGGGCTTGACGAGAAACCGCCTCCTGCAGCTTGTGATGAATGAAGAAGAACTAGGGCTCGACGACTTCATCGGTATCAGATGACGACAACAATGACCATAGCCCTCTTTTGTTCTCACTATTTCCGGATTTTGTTCACTTCTCTTTAGCTATGGTAATAAGCAATATATATATATTCAACTGATTGTGTTCAGATCTAGATATATAGTGAAATCTTGAGGGTTATGGTTTTGGGATTTTGAATTAATCTGGACTATTTAAGATTCATTTGGATCGTTGTAATATGGTGATATGAGGAAATTGATGGTTAGTTAATGGTGTGAGAAGGATGACTTAATGACAAGGTGAAGGGGTTTAAAAGCAATGGTGTCATATTAATATGCAGAAATATGTATATTATATTTATGGTTATGAGGGTGATGTTATGCGAAGTTCGAGCGTTAATGTATTTTCTCATGTTCGTATTTTGATTTCCGACTTCTTATAAATTAAGTTTGAAAACATTTGGTCATCTAAAAACAGATACTGATACGATGGAAAATGTATAAACACCAAGGTGCACCAAGAAATGACAAAGGGAAGAGAAAAATGCTATGAGTACTTATTTCTTTAATTATGCATAGCCTTGAATTATTTTGATACACACCTGATTAGCTTTTCATACTGAAAATATTTTAGTGAATGTGCAGTGACATGAAATTGAAATTGTTTGCATTCATGAAGCACAGATAATTATGAAAAGTGCTAGAACCTGTTGAATCGGAAATAATAAGAATTAAGTGATGATCTTAAAAATGTTTGAATAAAACCAATGATACCTGATACGAAGATTATTTATGAATATTGACTATGAATACGTGAATAAGAACAGAACGAAAAGAAAATAAGCATCGATGCATCGGAAATGATAAGGGTTAACCCAGTAGCCGTAGTGGGGATGTGAATACGCTACGGCGGAATGTACTTTTGATATTGATTGAGGTCGTTGAAGGCCGGAGGCCGTTGAAGGCCAAGAGGTCGTTGAAGACCAAGAAGGAATCTACAGCAACCCTTATGAATTCCTAATTTAATAAAGTGAAAGATAAACGAGGAATCTGATTCAGAAACTGATTATGAGAACATCTGATGATTGACGATGGAAAATGAATTGACTGAACTACAGTTGAAAGAATTTGAAATTGATGAACAGATTTCGAATAAAAGAAATGAAACGACCGTGAACGAATAAAGACTGAATGTGAATAGAAGTTACGAAGAAACGAAATGAATACAAGAATTTGAAAAGTAAATGTATCGTTATTGATATGTCTGATAATTGAAAGTGACTCATAAGAGATATGAACGAAGAAGAAATATAAGAATGAATGAATATGAACGTGAATGAATAAGACTAGAACATTCGACGAAATGAACTTGAAAGAACATAAGACTATAAAGAACTTGAAGAACCTAAAGAACTGTATGCATGTTGATACTGATATTTCTTGTTTGCATATACAACAGTTAAAGAAGCATGTTATTCACTTAGTCATATTTATTATGACTAAGCCTGCTGACTTCATTTTTTTAGGAAGATGCACGTTTCCTGAAGTCTTTTCAGAGAGGAAAAGAAAACTAAAGATCAGGCTAAGGTATGAGTAGAATTTTAAGAAAAGTTTTTATTATGTGTTTTATTTTGTATTCATTATGCTTACTTCTAGAACATCCTGGCATGATTGATATGAAAATAAGTTTTGATACAAATTCATGTGGGGTCTGAATAGGGGCCTCACACTGCGTACTGCTCACATCATGCTGAGCCTTCAAGGACACATAAGGGGACTTGGGTAGGTGAGCACCAAGAGTCCAACCCAACCGGTCTAGAGTCTAACTGCCGGCTTCTATCGGTGTCACGACCAGCAAGCCCATAGACCCGCCACAAGTAATCCTCCAACCAGGATCATCACACCACCATGTGTAAACCATGCACATTCATGAAATTCCCATGCACCCCCCATGCTATCAAGTACCCAAGGATTCGCGTAAGGAGCCTTATTCCATTTCTCCTCATACATTCGGTGCCGATGCTAATTAGCATCCAAGGACCTACCAACCGGGTCCCTCACCTCTCAGGATATAACCATACCCTAGAATCCTCACCAACCATCACTGCTTAACATACGGAGTTGTCATAACTCTCTTGCAGTGGCATGGGTATATAAGGGAATTACTATCTTTGATCCTATAGGACTACTTGTGCGCATAATTCTATGTTCGAGTTCACTATGCCAATCGCACCATAAACATTAACCATCCCAATCCTTGAGCTCAATTCACAACCGGCCTTGATCACAATTAACTTCATAAGCATCATTCGGTCACACCTAGCCTATACCAATTATCTCACTTCCGCCCTCTTTAAGGACTATCAATTAAATTATCTGCTAAGCGGTTATCACAATTCTAAACTCTTCGATAGGTATCCGAATGATTTGTGTACGGTTTTGGGTACGCTTCCAATTTCCTTTTCTAAATGAGCACTTTAACATTTCAGTTCAGCCTAACAAATTATAACGACTCATTTAATTATGGATTCATTTCAAAACCAAATCCACCGAAACTTCCACCATAATCAATGCAATTTATCCTCACCACCAACTACACATGCCCTATTTATGGTTCCACCTGAAACTAACAATTGAAGGTTCATTTAAGGAGTAATCCCAACAGATATACAGCTTAATGTAAAAAAAATACGATGTGCCGAGATGACAAATTTGAAGAAAAAATCAAAACACAGCAAATCACAGAAGACACACACATGTACAGAGGTTCACCCCAATCCGGGCTACGTCCCCTCTCCCCTTCCTCTCCTCTTCGTTCTATTCACCAAGACGGATTACAGCTTACAATGTTACAAGGATCAAAACCAATCCTACCTCACTTATCCCTCTTCACATAAGAACAAAGGAAACCGCCGCCAAGGAAAACCGCACGGAAACACTGTTGCACTCTCTTGGGCTTAATGACCTTAACCCTAAACCAGGGTTATGCACCCTTTAAATAGGGCACCAAACCGGGCTCAGACCAAACATCCGCTGAGACGGTTCAATAACATCCGCTGAGATGGAACCTGCTGAGACAGCATGTACATCAGGCATCGAGCATCAAACGCAGGCGTCGAGCGTTGAATGCAGGCGTCGAGCACATGCGTCGAGCACAGGAGTCGAGCGCAGGCATCGAGCGTCGGACGCAGGGGTCGAGCGCAGGCATCGATCATCGAACGTAGGCCTCTCCCATTCGACGAGCTGCTGAGACGGGAGTAATCAAGGACCCGTTCGTCGAATGCAGGCGGAGTTCGACGAACCCTTCTCCGTTCGTCGAATGCGTTTCGACGAACACTGACCAGAAATGTTACCCAACTCCAACATTCTCCCACTTGGTGAATACCTTCCTCCGATGAGAGCTGCTCCTCCAACCTTCCTCTTCAACACTACGACCGTTGCACACCACTGAAATTTGGCAACAGGAACTGCCTTGGTAAGAAAATCAGAGTTGTTCTCCATCGTGTCCACCTTCTCCAGTTGAACTACCTTCTTCTTCACCCTCTCCTGGATGAAGTGATACTGGATGTCAATGTGTTTGGTTTGTGCATGGAAAGCCATATTCTTGGCTAGCTGAATAGCCCCTTGGCTATCACACCACAGCTTCACTGGCCCCTGCTCAAACCCGAGCTCCAAACATAGCCTCCACAACCATATGGCCTCCTTGATCGCATGAGTAAGAGCCATGTACTCTGCCTCCGTCGACGAGACTGCCACCACGCATTGCCTCCGACTCATCCAACTGATAGCACCTCCAAATAGTGTGAACACGTACCCACTGGTGGATCTACTGCTATCCAGATCACCTCCCCAATCAGAGTCCACGTGTCCAACCACGTCCAGGACTCCTCCATCACCAGCGCCTTCAAAACATAGGGAGTAATTCGAAGTGCCTCTGAGATACCTGAACACTCGCTTCACAGCGTTCCAGTGTTACTTTCCTGGTGTAGCCATATACCGGCTCAACACTCCCACTGCTTGAGGAATGTCAGGGCGAGTGCAGACCATGGCGTACATCAAGCTTCCCACAGCACTAGCATAAGGGACCATCGCCATGTCCTCGACCTCATCTTGTGTCTTTGGGCTCAATTCTGCAGATAACTTGCATCCCACTGGCGTTGGTGCTCCCACTGGCTTGCAGTCCATCATATTGAACTTCTTCAACATCTCCTCGACGTACCTCTGCTGCCCCAACCAATGCTTCTGCTTGCTTCGATCCCTGGAAATCTGCATTCCCAAGATGACACATGCTGGCCCCAAATCCTTCATCTCGAATTTGGCTGAGAGCAGCTTCTTCACATGTTGGATCATCCTGACACTATTGCCCACCAGTAGCATATCATCTACATAATGTATCAGGAAGATGAACTTGTAAGAACCCATTTTTTTTCAAACACCGGGTCTTAGGCCCAGAACCGCCGCTTTGCAGTGACACCTTCACTCGGGAAGGTCACCACCACAAAACACCGATCCTGCCGTCCAAATCGATCACAAACAAAAGTGCATTAAAGAAGACAAGTCCATAGAATCAACCTGAAATATAAATGTCCACATGATATTATAGAATAAAAGATAACAAGGGTCACAATAATAAAGGGCTCACGCCCTGTACATCATATCCTCACTACAAGATCACTCGCGGAAGCTAACTCCTAATCACTCACTGATCTTGAATCCTGTGCTCCTGTACTGCACCGGTCTGCCTCCGTCTGCATCGGCCTCTGGTGTTGCTGCGTCTCCTCGATCCCCTAAAATGATATGGTCCACCGACCGTTAGTCAAAAATACTAAGCCATATGTCCCCCACCCCACCCCCAATGGCTCTTAGGCACCGTGCGGGAGGGATGAAGCGGAGGACAGCAAGGGGTATAAACAATAACAGGTGACAGCGGATTTTGTTTACAGGAAATGTTTCTACACTACACATGTGTATATATATAATTGAAGCAATAAAAGAGCATAGTAGGAGCAGGTAAAGAATAAGTAAAGTGCAGTAAGTAAAGACATGTATAAAATAGAAAAGTAATCATTGATTTATAGGAATGCCCATTCAAACCTATAGACAAAAGGGTCGTTTAGCAAGGCCTATCGTATAAGAAGTCCCATAACCGACTTATACGATAGGGGTAGGGGTTGAAATGCAATGTTTATGCTATGACATGCAAGGTATGAGGTTTATGCAATGTTCATACAAGTGCAACTCACTAACTTCGACTCTATGCGCATAGACCTTTAGTTCCCCCTTTTTGGAGCTAGCTAGACTCCCAGGATACTCCAGTAGTGGCAAACGAAAGCGGTGGGTTGGGCCTCGCCCACCTCTAGGTTGGTATTCACACTACCTTACCTAGACCTATCGTACGCCTCAACGCAAAACTGTGGAGCATCTGCGTACTCTTACTGGCTGGACCACCAGACTTTCAAGGCTAAGTGTAAATTCCACACTTGTCGAGTCAACGTATTGACGTCGGTGTGAATGACCATCCAATACTGGAGACCCACCACCTTCATGCACATGCAACATCTTCTACTATATCCCGAGCCATAAGCTCACTAGACTAACTAGTCTGCCCGTCATCATAACCTTCCGAGCCACCGGCTCGCCGGACCAACCCACCCGCACCAACAACATTACTGAGTCACAAGCTCACTAGACTAACTAGTCTGCTGCTACAACCACCGAGCCTACCGCTCGTACAACCAAACCAACTAACCTCCCGTAACTACAAGGTGTGGGTGTGTGCATTATTAAGTTCATCTTGTACATCAACTTATCCCTACAATTTATGGTTAAAGGGCTCTCTACGGTACTAGGAACTATAATGGGATGACACCCCAAAGTTCCCTTTCTCAAGACACTTAGTGTTGTTGGTATCTACCCGTAAGGATACCCTCCTCGTCATTACTCTTGGATTAACCCTAAGTGA
This sequence comes from Dactylorhiza incarnata, assembly GCA_033032865.1. Lineage (NCBI taxonomy): Eukaryota > Viridiplantae > Streptophyta > Magnoliopsida > Asparagales > Orchidaceae > Dactylorhiza > Dactylorhiza incarnata. Next base: position 15,898,146 of record JAWHQI010000015.1, read on the forward strand.
CTTCTGACTTTCCAAGACGATCTTTCGTCGACCCCGAGTGCAACTGACCTCTAACACACCAAGCACACCTTTACCATCTATAATCCTTCTTGTTGACCATTATACCTTCTCAACTAAACTAGGTAAACCACTTACCTCCCATTCCCCCCTAAGGATCCACTTGATTCTCAAATTTCACAGTTTTACTATACGCAGACCAAATGAGTTATATGACGCTCACAACTAGAGGTACTCCAAATATTCATGCAACTGCCCAAGCTATTTACTGGAGGTCTATCATGATGTTATAAGATTAATTCCAGAGAATCATATTTTTCCCTAATTAATTAATATTTATTTTAATTTCTCCAAACATCCGCCAAGTATAAAAATGAGCATGAAGTGTAAGTAAATCTTAAGATATGGCTCTCCAAAAATTATGATAAATCTATGGTGACTAAATAACACCAGAAACAGCATATCATATTTTTACAGTAGGAAATTCTCCTCTAATTTAATTATTTATCATCTATCCAAAATCATAGTTTTATGAAGGACCCACAAAAACTACCAACACTAAAAAAATGGGAAAATTACCAAACTCTTGTATTCACCAGAAAAGGCCACTGACTAAGCTTCGGGATTTAGGGAAATCATTTTCTCACTAAAATAAATAAATTAAGAAAACCTCAAATTCAATGAACTGTGAAGTAGCTGTTGTTTATAGGGGTGTCTACCCAGATCACCTAGAGGAGGGGGGTGAATAGGTTTTTCTAATTTATACTATCCCCTTTAGGTAATTCTGGATTGTGATTATCGGATTTGCAGAATGTAAGGAACTAATCACAGAAAGCACACAATCGATCTATAGAGGTTCCTCAAGACCGGGTGTCTTGAGTAGTCATCTGTCCCTCTGCGCCTACCCAGCGATCCGCTAGGCTCGGCAAACTCCGCCAAAATCTTCCGGCCCGCAAGCCTTACACCACGGACCCGCAAGTCCCAACAGCCTAGGCCCGCAAGCCCCTACTGCCCCCAAGCCCGCAAGCTCGACACTCAGGCCCTCAAGCCCTACCTTTAGGACCCGCAAGTCCCAACAGCCTAGGCCCTCAAGCCCCTACTGCCCCCGAGCCCGCAAGCTCGACACTCATGTTGGAACACGGTCTTCCGCATCTCCTAGGTTTGAGAATAACAAATCCTATGTGTGTATTTAATCTTGTGAGATCTAAGTGTGCAGGATAACAGGTCAAAATGACTCAAGGTTTACATATGGTGGTTGCCCCCGAAATTGAGCCATCAACTCCAAACTGATCACTAGCGCAGGCGATAGTGGATAGCGCCGGTGCTAGCTCGATGCACAGAAGGCATGCTGGAATTGTTGCCTCGGATTGAAGATCCTACCGCGCAAGAAGTTTCTTAATCGAGGATAGCGCCGGCGGTAGCTACTAGCGCTGGCGGTAGCATGGCGCATAGAAGGCATAGAGCAAATTGTTGCCACGGATGGGAGATTCTGCCGCGCAAAACGTTGCCTAATCCGGGCTAGCGCCGGCGGTAGCGCTAGCGCCGGCTGTAGCGCTTGGGCTATAAAAGGACCCCCTCTCCTCACGAATCACACATCCATTGTAGAGAGATTAGGGAGAGAGAGGCAGTGCTACAATTCCAGAGGCTATCTTGGCCGAAACTTGAGGTCCCAGCGAAGCTCTGCAAATTTCTGAAGGAGGATTCCATCACGCCAAATCCAAACGAAGTCCGCTTCGACAAATGCCGATTCTACAGCGGATCTTCGCCTCCATCTTCAGAAGTTCATCTTGAGGGAGTTCTTATCTTATTGTCTTTTCATTTCTTATCTTTCTTGTAACCCGTTAGTGAAATCGCCTCGTGTTGGCGACTAGGTCTGGGGTAGGACTTAGGGCTGAAAATCGCCTCGTGTTGGCGACTAGATCTAGGCTAGGTCTAGGGGGTGCTCGAGGCCTTTCTGGGGATAGATCGGCTAGAGCGGCTTGAGGCCGTATCTGGGGAGAGATCGGCTAAAGCCAACCGGTTCGTGGGGATACAAGTCGGTATAGAAAACGAAAAAGAGTTTTATTAGTCGCCTTCGATTTCTAGCGTCATAGAAGTCAAGTTTTGTAAAACATTATTTGATATTAATAAAGCATGTCTCTTCATTATTGTTTTACTTGATTTCTCTTTGTATTGTTATTACAATATTCCAAAGCTTTTCTAAATAAAATCTAAAGTTTTTGAAAACCCTTATTCACCCCCCCCCCCCCCTCTAAGGGCGCCGACCGATCCAACAAGTGGTATCAGAGCTAGGTTTTATTCCAATCGGCTTAACAACCGGGAATAATGGCGTCTCATGATCTCGCTTCTACTAGTGGGGTAAATTTTTATGAAGAAGAAAAATCTCCTAAACCACCTTTATTCGAAGGGAAAAATTATAAAGGGTGGAAATTATTAATGGAAAAATTTATTAAGACTTTAGACATCGAAGTATGGAACTTAGCAATTATAAGACGTGCGGATGAATCGAATAAAAAATAACGTCAGCTAAATGCCAAAGCCAAACACTATTTATTTTGTGCACTATCTAATGAAATTTTCAAATTTGTGTATTGCTTCTCTAATGCTTATAAAGTATGGAAATTTCTTGAGGAAATGTATGATCTTCCTCTCGCAGGTGTGGAACAAACTCAGGAGGAAAAGAACGAGCAAGCATCCATTATCGTTCAAGAAGATCTCTCTTGGAGCGAAGCCATGGAGAATATTGAAATAGAAAAGGAGAACAATACACCAAGAGAAAAAGAAGAAGAAATCTTACTTTTGGAAGAGGAGTGCCAAGAAGAAGACAAAGGAACAATATGTTCAAATCCTCCCTCATCCAAAAGCAATGTAAGGAAATCAAATTCTATCTTTTGTATTTCTATCTCTTCATTACAATTGTTACAAAATACTAAGCGCAAAATTAAGAAATTAAAGAATGCTAATAAACTATTGCGCTTAGAAAATAAAAATTTAAAAGCAAAAGTTAAAGTAGTATCAAAATCTGATTTATCTAGCTTTACTCATGTCACTTCAATTGCAAGTACAAAACCTTATCTTGATTGTAATAATATTAAAGAAAAATTTAAGAAACTTGAAAAAGAAATTATTTTTATAAGAGAACAAAATGAAAAATTATGTTTAGAAAATTCATCTTTAAAAACTAATTGTGCTAAGTGTAAGGACTATGAAATTGAAATAAAAGAGATGGATGAAACATTTGATGAGTATAGGGATAAATATGAAAAACATATTAACTCAATTGTTACCACTCTTAAAAATAGCACAATAAATTATAATAGAGCTAGACATAACTTAAAAATCAAGAATGATGAACTAAAATCAAAAATCAATTTGCTTGTGGAAATTATGAATAAAAATTCACACACAAGTTCACAATATCAAGCAATATCCAAAAGCAAGTTGAACACAAGTATGAATTTTCATAATATGTCTAAGCTCAACAATGGGAATAAAGAACATCAAAAGATTGTAAATGAAATTCCAAAACGCTATCATCTCCATCATTTACAATATCAATCTTCTCCCAACGAAAAATTAAATGTTCACAAATTTCCTATGAAAAATATCTTCAATAATCATTACAATCATAATCATCAATATAAAGATTATCATAATGGAAATTTAACATATAAGAATAACATTAAACCAAAGTATGAATGGAGACCCATTCTTAAGAATAACGCACTAATGTCAAAAGAAAGGGTCCACTCATCACTATCTCCCCAAAAGCAAACACGATTTATTTGGGTACCCAAAGGAACCGTCACACCCGGTCCTCTTTGGATACCTAAATCTCTTATTCATTAAGTATCTCATCATTTTCATGAAGTAGAAATCAATTAAAATGAAATATACAAACTTCTACTTCATGATGAGCTTTAATGTCTCTTCTATTTTTTCTTTCTCTTTTTGAGCTATCATGTAATGGTCATCCTATATGTTATTTGAAATATGATTCTATCTTTTAAAAAACTTAATGTTTTTATCAATCAAATTAATCAAAATTCATAATCATATTTCTTGTTTTGATGACCTATCTCTCTTTCTTATATTCATTGCCTATATATATCATATAGTATTCATAAATGGAACTATAAATTTGCTATAAGATATGATTAGGCTATTAAGCTTTATAGCCCTCATCAACCAAAGTAAAGAAATAACATGATCTAAAAGAAAAGATCAAGATCTAAAAGAAAACTCAATTATCAATATGTTCTTTATTATATGATGACAATTGATATTAAAATTACATAACATGGTTGATGTATTATGTATTGTGATTGTTGTAAAGTTTAGACCTTAGAATCATCTTGATATCAACTAGACCAAGTCAAATAGAATCTTCACTTTATTCTAGGTCTATAAGTTGAAACATTATCAAACTTTGGCATAACAATAAACTTATCGTACTAACATTATCACCTAAAGAATATTTATATCTATGTTAGGTTTTATATGTTAGGACATATCCATGTTGCTATTTGCGAAAACATCGTCTCATACTTATCAATAAAATCATGCATATATGTTCAATCATATCTTCTTTGTTTGCATATCCTATAAAGCTTAAATGGTTGTGCAAAACTCAAGAATTAAGGTTTAATGAATATGGAATTTTAATGAATGTGATACCCATGTACTAAAATTTTAACTTCCGCAACTTTTTGCAATTTCTTCTCGTCTCATCACTTCATTAGACAGGCCTTACATTGCAAAAACATAATTAAGAAAAATCGGAAGCAAAATCGAAGAAAATCAAGGCTATACGATCGAAATAAGCACTCTCTGTGAGCTAACGCAGGCGCTAGGACCTAACGCCGGCGCTAGTTCGAGTTTCCGATTTTCTGAAATTTTAAAATTCTGAAAAATGCTTAAAAATATATTAATCTATGTGTACTATTCATTTCTGCATTTTTGCTTCTATTATATTTTTGAAAAATCAAATACAAAAATACAAAAGCCAAATTACAAAAATATTATATGTTTTGCCTTTGTGATTTGTCATCTGTTTTTCTTAAAGCAAAAATCAAACACAACAAAAATTTTATTATAAAAAATTGTTATTTTGTGAACTTAAATTTTTTACTTATATCTTGTGAAAGGGTGATTTGGGCTATCATCCCATCATATCACCTAGTACCGGGCGAACCTCTCACAAGGTAGTCCTCGGGAAATCCAAGATCAATTTTTATGAGTTCAAACTTTAAGTAAAAACTATTCTTCAAAAATATCAAACAAAATTTGTATGGACTTCATTGAAAATCAAGCATGATATAATCTATTATTTAGAACTTCTATAATGTTGCAATTTATCTTTTTCAAACTACTTTGAACATTGCTTTCATCATGCTTTGATACATCTATTAATATGTGCATCAATTATATTGTAAAAGTTGTGTAGAACTATGCGAAGCATGCCTCTAAGTATGAGTAAATGTTTTATGTTTGATAATGATCTTTACTCACTCACTTATTTTTGGCATTGTCTACATTTGTGTTTAAATCTAAGAATGCTTGTGTATGTTTTGTATTAGTACAATGAATTAAAATTGCACAAGTATCTTACCCACACTCCTTTATTTGCACTTTTAAAAATTAAGAAAAGTGGTTATCTTTCTTATAAATTCCATTGGTTTGCAAAACAAGTGTATTCGGAGAACTTAGCACAAAACAAAAATCATGAAATAATTTGACAAAGTTAACTCCACCAAGCACTACTTGAACCTCCTGATAAGTCTTAATAAGCGTTGTGAGGTTGAGCACCTTGGAAAGAATAGTAAAGTATCTTGTGCAAACCATAACTTTCTTTCAAAATAAAAACCACTTATTCTTAAGTACACCGGATCACAATAAAAACAAGAATAAAATTATGTGATCCCCCAAGCACTACTTTGCACCCTGATAAGTCTTAATGAGCATTGTGTGTGCAGAGCACCTTGGTTGTTGTACATTTTTCTTTGTGCATTGAAGTGAGTGGAAGTAAATTTATTTGTGTTTTATTGTGCTTTTACTTTACATATTACTTGTATTTTTGATTAAAACATGTGTTTACTCTACTCAAAAATACACTTATGCGCACATCATTATCTTCCATAACACTTCTTCTCATGAGTATTGGATCCTAATGCAAACTCTATACTACTCTTTACTTATGAAATGCACTGGATAACCTAGCATGCTTTCTACAATGTTTGGTATGACTTGAAATTGTGAATTGAAATAACATTGTAGTAATCTCTTTGTGATAGTATTATTTCATGCTTGGTTATTTTTGTCAACCATAAAAGATTTTCATTGAAACATGATTTACATAAACATCTTCTTTTTGAAATTGACTCATATATCTTTTTATGGATTATCCTTGATTAAAATAAGATGTTTCTTGTATTTTACAAGTCTTCCGCATCATCATTACCATATAACTTTTACCTTGCACTTTCATGCTTATATCAAGTCTTAAATCTCAACTTTTTCTTACAAAACAATTGGTAGACTTGCTTGGTAAAATTTATATTGGCTGTTCTTACATGCATATCATTTATATTGTAACAACTCTGATTTATAAACTTTTATGTTAAACACTCCTCCAACAAATGAAATACTGCTTATAAGAACATCTTCCTATTATTACTACAAATCATATTTTACTTTTGAGGATGTTGAAAAATGCCTTAACTCTTATCTTTATAAAGTTTTTTTTTAAACTCAAACTCTTATGATGTTTCTTTTTCGAAATCTTCCGCAATGCTCAAACTCTGATTCATTCATTTCAATATAGCTAAGAGTATTTTATTGTCTAATAAAAATCCATATGCTATGAAAATTCCCATTAGATTTAAATGCTTAATGTTTCCAATAATTGTTATCCATGACTTCATTTCTCACCATAGCGGGGGCGTAGGGTTGTAGACATTAGATAACCTTATCTCTAGTCATGTCTTGTCCTTAACCGGGGAGGGTTCCAGTGGGGCCTTGCGAGGCACTGGGGGGAAAGAGTGCTAGGTTGAGTTTTGTCTAGTGTTTGCATAAGGGACTAACACCCCAACCTACGGCTTGTTTGCATCTCCTCATGCCCATCCGTCACTTAGTACGGGGCTAGGGTGTTGACATATTGTCTGGGTAGACTGGTTACTTGGAAATCATTATTTTTTATGCTTAAAACTCTTACCTAAAGGGAAAATTATTATTTTTTTTCTTAAACTCTGATATATAAAAGGGGGATAACTACAAACAAAAGGGATAAAATAAGTCATAACTCTGATCCTTTTCAATGAAAAACAATTCTAAAACTCCTTATCATTTACTTTAAAAGCTCGAGCATGCCTTATCTTCTATTTACAAATTCTTTGGTGCTTTGTTTCCCTACCCGCTTTTGCTAGTAACAAAGGGGGAGAACTAACATGATAAAATGCAAAGGGGGAGAACTAATATGATAAATATAACCCGCTATCATAAACCCAACATGACAAATTCAGATGATAGCTTACATATTAGGGGAGCACTCACTTAGGGGGAGCACGTATTTAGGGGGAGCAATACTAAAATGCTATAATCATTATTTATCCTAAGTCATCCTTTTCGTACACACACAAATATGTTTCTTCATGCTTATTTAGATTAATGCTCTGATTTATCATTAATGGATTTGTAATTATCAAAAGGGGGAGTTTGTTGGAACACGGTCTTCCGCATCTCCTAGGTTTGAGAATAACAAATCCTATGTGTGTATTTAATCTTATGAGATCTAAGTGTGCAGGATAACAGGTCAAAATGACTCAAGGTTTACATATGGTGGTTGCCCCCAAAATTGAGCCATCAACTCCAAACTGATCACTAGCGCAGGCGATAGTGGATAGCGCCGGCGCTAGCTCGATGCACAGAAGGCATGCTGGAATTGTTGCCTCGGATTGAAGATCCTGCCGCGCAAGAAGTTTCTTAATCGAGGATAGCGCCGGCGGTAGCTACTAGCGCTGGCGATAGCATGGCGCATAGAAGGCATAGAGCAAATTGTTGCCACGGATGGGAGATTCTGCCGCGCAAAACGTTGCCTAATCCGGGCTAGCGCCGGCGGTAGCGCTTGGGCAATAAAAGGACCCCCTCTCCTCACGAATCACACATCCATTATAGAGAGATTAGGGAGAGAGAGGCAGTGCTACAATTCCAGAGGCTATCTTGGCCAAAACTTGAGGTCCCAGCGAAGCTCTACAAATTTCTGAAGGAGGATTCCATCACGCCAAATCCAAACGAAGTCCGCTTCGACAAATGTCGATTCTACAGCGGATCTTCGCCTCCATCTTCAGAAGTTCATCTTGAGGGAGTTCTTATCTTATTGTCTTTTCATTTCTTATCTTTCTTGTAACCCGTTAGTGAAATCGCCTCGTGTTGGCGACTAGGTCTGGGGTAGGACTTAGGGCTGAAAATCATCTCATGTTGGCGACTAGATCTAGGCTAGGTCTAGGGGGTGCTCGAGGCCTTTCTGGGGATAGATCGGCTAGAGCGGCTTGAGGCCGTATCTGGGGAGAGATCGGCTAAAGCCAACCGGTTCGTGGGGATACGAGTCGGTATAGAAAACGAAAAAGAGTTTTATTAGTCGCCTTCGATTTCTAGCGTCATAGAAGTCAAGTTTTGTAAAACATTATTTGATATTAATAAAGCATGTCTCTTCATTATTGTTTTACTTGATTTCTCTTTGTATTGTTATTACAATATTCCAAAGCTTTTCTAAATAAAATCTAAAGTTTTTGAAAACCCTTATTCACCCCCCCCCCCTAAGGGCGCTGACCGATCCAACAACTCAGGCCCTCAAGCCCTACACCACACAGACCCACAAGTCCTGTGCCCACAGCCTAAGCCCGCAAGCCCCTACTGTGCCCGAGCCCTCAAGCTCGACAAGTCGCACCTGCGAGTGCACTGCCCTGGCCCTCAAGCCTCACAGCTCTCCAGCCCTCAAGATAGACAATATGGCACGCAAGCCTTACAAGAGGTTACAGATATAAACTGTTTCTTCTGCCGGATGTTGATCGGCAACCTTAGCCTGATGATGATCGGCTTCTTGAGAATGAAGAGAATGCTTCTGAATCAGATCTTGAATGCACGGTTCTTCTTCAATTCTTTCTTAGCCGGACGTGGATTGGCTTCTTAGCAGTCGAGGATTACTGCTTCTTGAGAACTTCTTCTTCTTCTCCGCAAGAATATACTATTCTATTGAACGACGGGATACTTTTTGCTAGTTCTTTCTTGCACGCGAAGTTATCTTTTATAGGGCAACCCTGTTGCCTTTTATAAGACTGAGAGGACAAGCCATATATTGGTCACATTAGCTTTCCTTTCCTGTCAGACCCCCAGTCCATAAGAGCACGTGCTAATTGGACAGTCAGGCGGCGGCATTAATTGCTGACAGCGCATCCGCGAGATTTGAATTTGTCTCGATGATATATTCCATCGTTACGACGACATGGAATGTATCTTGACGACATCCCTTTGTCGGCTCCTTGTGCTTTGGAAATTCTTCTCAGATCTCCTTGCTTCTGCCTCCGCCGCTTGCATTCCAATGATACGGGACATGCTCGCGTTTCTGCATATACGACGATATGTTTTCTTTGTCTGTGTCGTTGGAATCTTCTTTGTTCATTCTGTCGTTGTAATTGCAGTATTGTCTTGTCGACATGGCCGCTATTTTGATGTCGACGATACTTCATTCTTCTCGATGACACGCCTTTCTTTGATAGTTTCTCTGCGTCTGCTTTGCTTGTCATTACAGCAACAAGCATACTTTGTCGGGTATATCGCCTGTTCTTTTCGACAATATAGTACTTAGTAAAATAACTAGAGTACATGACATATTGTCGATTCCTGCAAGCATGAACTAGATGGAATGTCAAATACAACTTGCATTTATCATTTAGCCGAGCACTTCTTCAAATCAGGAACATTGTAGGGCACTGTTCCCAACAATCTCCCCTTATTTGAAGAAGCCATAACCCACTCAATGATAAATGCCATCTATGAAAAGATATAACATTTCAGATAGTGAAATCACACATATAGCAACAATCATATAGATAGGTTAAGTGTTCTTCAAAATAGATTAAATGTTCAAGAATAATCATGCGCATTCATTTTGCCCTAACAAGATAATTTAGGATTTTAGTTTGTTGCCCATCAGCGTCTGTTGCTGCCGCTTGCTCCTTTAGCTTTCTGCCTCCGCCTTTGATGGTAGTTGATGGGTAGCAGAATCTTCTTAGGATAAGGAGGAGGACCTTGTGGGAATGCTAGCTTGTGGTTCTTCCTCCTTTCCAGCTGCTTTAAATGTCAATCCTAATCAACCGAGTGGTATACTCTTAATAATCCTCCTGTGAGTGTCCAAATTGAATCCACGACTCTGTTATTATTTCTCTTGATACTGGACTCCAACTTCCAGATTGGGGATCCAGCTCAGTTTCCCTCAGTCTCTTTTCCCTGTACTGGTTGCTGTAAATTCTCTTTCTTTTTCTGGAGGTGGCTGATTCTTCAAATTCTATCTCATACTCATCAGAGTCAGTGCTTGCAGAAGGAGCGCCAGTTACATATACTGATGGAGGTTGATTCATTGTCTGCTTTATCTGATTTGTGATCCACATCGCTTGATGTGAACTGGCATTTATTATTTTATTCTCCCCCTTTATGGCTTGTTCAAATATGTGCTCTTCCAGATTATTGCTTACTTCAAGCATATGAGCATCTAGGGTGTGAGCATTCTCCTTCACCCTGGTCAGAATTTGATCTCTGTTAATTGCAGCACCTGTCTCCATCTACTCAAAACAATAATATACATTATTCGAGAAGGTTTCTTGACTAGTCAAGATTTTATGGGTTTGACGTCCCACTTTATTAACCTCCTCATTCATCTTATCTATAGCAGGAGCTACCATAGAATAGAATTGAGCGCATTGAGTGTTCAGGTCATGTATGTCGCTTTTTACCTTTTTAATTTCTCCCTTTTACTTCCTCTCTTAAACTGTTCACAGTTTTTACTATAAATTGCTCTAGATGTTGTCGCTGAGCATTAAGTAAAGCTGATATCATGTGGAATAGCGAACCTGTCTGAGCCGAAGATGGCTCAGCAGTTTGTCCCTCCTAATCTCCTCGTTCCTGCGAGTCTGCTTTACTGACATCTTCAGATAATTCTTCACTAATGTGCTCTGTAACTTTGGCCTTCCCCATAGAGACTTCTGGCAGGGGCTCACTTGGAGCTATGAGCACAATTTTGCTCGCAATAGCTAACTCTCAACAATCGGAGAGAGTGATGTCTGCTGTTGGCTCAGGCATTATATCTCGATCTTCTAGGCTAGAGTTCTCCAGATCGTTCTCCCCCTCAACTCGAGCATTCTTAGGGATCATGTCATCATTTTGGCCTGAGCCCCTGAATTGAGGCTCCCCCTCAACGGGCTCATTTCCTCCATTGGGGTTCCGCGTATTTTCACTAATCTCTGTGGAAGCAGGTTCAGGAGTTTAGACAGGGATATGTTCTTTGATGCCAGTGGATGGTTCGCATCCGGATTGAGCGGAATGGTGTGGGTGTGGTTGGATGTCATCAGAGCTGCTTGATGATTCTTCTTCAGAGGAGGGGTTTCTTTGGGCTGCTGGTTTCTTCTGCTTCTCTGGAGCTGGCGGTTCATCAGAGGATGGTTTGGGGATGGACCTGTCCCATCGGCCCAGCATCTTTGCATCCAATTTCTTGGAGTAGTGAAGAGGTACTCCCATTCTCTTTTGCAACACATCACCCTGGATGTTTAGAAAGAAAAGGTACAATATTCTCCCATAGGATTGGGTCTTCAGGGTGTTCTTTACTCTTTGGAAGAGGAACTCACTCCAGTCGGTTATTTAGAGTGAATGATTCGGGCCATGACGGCAAACATGTCTTTGGATATGCGGTTGTGGGAACCAGGCTTGCACAATAACACTTTGCCAACAATGTCGGGCAGCAGCTTCCCCTTCTGATTGAATTCAGCCTTTTTGATAGACACGTAGGTCTTCCCGGTGTGTCCGCACCATGTGTAGCTTGCGGACATTTCTTCAGAGGTCAGTTCATCTTCTTCCTCTCCCCCTTCGATTCTTGGCAGATTCAGATATTTACTGAGACTATTCGCAGATATCTTAACTTTCTTGCCTCACACCAGGGACTTTATCCGTGATTCATTGTGATTGAGTTTTGCGTTGGCGAAGAATTCGCCTAATTCTCAGTTGAGAAGAACAGAAGGTTTGCTTAGAACATATTCCAATCCCGATGCCTCCAGCAGTCCTATTATTGACCTAATTTCATCAGAGCAGGAATTGAACCCTCCTCGTTGAAGTTCATAGCCTGAGATCACCTCTTCTTTCACTGGAGCCATTGATTCAGAGTGAGAGAGAAGGCAGCAAGTTAACAGAGGCTAGGGTTTGTCGACGGGATGTCTTAGGGCAAATGATCGCGTAATTTTTATTTTTGAACATTCACTCTATTTATAGTGCCGGTAGGTGAAGAGGCGCGTACCTTTCAAAAGCGATCAGACGGCTCCGATGGACCTATCTAATCCCGAGACAATTTTCTCGATTATCTCAATGCGTGTAAGTCGTCGATATGTTCCCTGGATATTCATTTTCTCATCTCGCATCATTTATGTCTTTACTCACATCACGTTATCGTAATGATCCGCAATTCTAGATAACCTGCACTAATTTTATTAGTAAGTAAACTTTGCTGCTCTGATGATAAGTCAGAATAGCTGTCATGTGCAAGGCCCCCCAGATATTCGGTGGGTACTAGGACTCCCTGCAAAACCTGGTTACATGATCTTGGGAACCCAAGCGAATTTGGGTCCTGGGAAATTATTAGCTCCCAAGGGTATGCTTGATTTCACTGCCCTGATGCCAGAATATGTATAATGATTGTGAAATAAATTATTTATAGGTTTAGCATTTGTTACCCTTGGAGCAACTGGATTGAGCCAACACTTACTTGTAAAGTGTCCTGTCTTACCACAGCACCAACAGTTAAATTTGTTGTACCCTATTCTCTTGTTGTTCATGAGTGTATGATTCTTCTATGGGCGGAGTGAGTGCATGTAGGACATAGAATTGCATTGATCAGAGATGTGATTCTTCCCATTCCTACTTGTTTTCTTGGACCAGCTGAACTCCTGTTCCCTTGTGACTCCTTTTTCACGACTCATTTTGGAGTTGACTGGCAGCATCTTCCTTCCTACTTGACTGAACCTGCTACCTTTATTCGGTGGAGGAGTTGGCTTTGGTATCGGGGATTTAACTCCAGTTCTCCTTTCTGTAGAGAATTTTGTCAGACCCGTAATTTGATTGACTATGAATTTCGGCGGAAGAGCCAGATTTTTGTCCTTCTTTAGAAATACAATTTCTTGGGTTAGAGTGTGGCATAATTCTCTACTGTCAACCAGAGCTTTCATAGTTTTCCCAAACTTGGTTATGAGATCCATGTTTGAGCTAGCATTATAGTCTCTTTTTAGCTGACAGAAATCTGCGTTCTCCCAAGTCAGTCTGTCAGCCTTTTCCTCGAGATCAAAATTTCTGGCTTGGAGAATTGAGATCTCATCAGCTTGCTTCCTGCAGAGTTCCTTGCTCCTACTGAGTTCTTCTAGAAGATCCTCATAATTTTCTGTGAGACATACTTCAGAGTCTGAATCAGTATTAGACAATGGAGCCCTTATTCCTACCTGCACTGGTGTTGTCTTATCCTGAGTTTCCTCCTCTGACTCAGATAGAACAGTTAGTCCGAACTGAGTTTCCTCCTCTCCGTCTGAGTTGCTTGAGTTACTATCACTCAGGGTATTACTTTTCCTTTCAACTGTAGTGCTTTTGGCTTCGGGTGATCCTTCCATGAAAGTTGCTAATGACTCCCACATTTCCTTGGATGTAGTGCAGTGTACAATTTGATCCAAGGAAGGAGTATCAACTGCACTTGCAATGATGTCTTTGGCCCTTTTGTCTAAGTTGACTAAGATGACCTCATCTTCAGTCATTTTCTTGTGCAAGGACATGTGGACGTTTGGCTCTTCTTGTACGATTTGAAACATTCTTGGATCTAGAGCTTCCATGAATATTCTAGGTCTTATTCTCCATAAGCTATAATTATCTTTATAGCATGTAGCTATTCTAGATTCCATAGCTAATGATTCTTAGACACCCGCTGCCAGATCTGTCCAAGCTGTTAAGCTTTGTTTGAACAACCTAGCTTTGATACCACTTGTTGTTTATGGGGGTGTCTACCCAGATCACCTAGAGGGGGGGGGGGGGGGGGTGAATAGGTTTTTCTAATTTATACTATCCCCTTTAGGTAATTCTGGATTGTGATTATCGGATTTGCAGAATGTAAGGAACTAATCACAGAAAGCACACAATCGATCTATAGAGGGTCCTCAAGACCGGGTGTCTTGAGTAGTCCTCTGTCCCTTTGTGCCTACCCAGCGATCCGCTAGGCTCGGCAAACTCCGCCAAAATCTTCCGGCCCACAAGCCTTACACCACGAACCCGCAAGTCCCAACAGCCTAGGCCCGCAAGCCCCTACTGCCCCCAAGCCCGCAAGATCAACATTCAGGCCCTCAAGCCCTACCTTTCGGACCCTCAAGTCCCAATAGCCTAGGCCCTCAAGCCCCTACTGCCCCCGAGCCCGCAAGCTCGACACTCAGGCCCTCAAGCCCTACACCACACAGACCCGCAAGTCCTGTGCCCACAGCCTAAGCCCGCAAGCCCCTACTGCGCCCGAGCCCTCAAGCTCGACAAGTCGCACCCGCGAGTGCACTGCCCTGGCCCTCATGCCTCACAACTCTCCAGCCCTCAAGCTAGACAATATGGGCCGCAAGCCTTACAAGAGGTTACAGATATAAACTGTTTCTTCTGCCGGATGTTGATCCGCAACCTTAGCCTGATGATGATCGGCTTCTTGAGAATGAAGAGATTGCTTCTGAATCAGATCTTGAATGCACGGTTCTTCTTCAATTATTTCTTAGCCGGATGTGGATTGGCTTCTTAGCAGTCGATTAGGATTACTACTTCTTGAGAACTTCTTCTTCTCCGCAAGAATGTACTGTTCTATTGAACGGCGAGATACTTTTTGCTAGTTCTTTCTTGAACGCGAAGTTATCTTTTTTAGGGCAACCCTGTTGCCTTTTATAAGACTGAGAGGACAAGCCGTATAACGATCACATTAGCTTTCCTTTCCTGTCAGACCCCTAGTCCATAAGAGCACGCGCTGATTGGACAGTCAGGCGGTGGCATTAATTGCTGACAGCGCATCCACGAGATTTGAATTTGTCTCGACGATATATTCCATCGTTACGACGACATGGAATGTATCTCGAAGACATCCCTTTGTCGGCTCCTTGTGCTTTGGAAATTCTTCTCAGATCTCCTTGCTTCTGCCTCCGCCGCTTGCATTCCAACGATACGGGACATGCTGGCGTTTCTGCATATACGACGATATGCTTCCTTTGTCTATGTCATTGGAATCTTCTTTGTTCATTCTGTCGTTGTAATTGCAGTATTGTCTTGTCGACATGGCCGGTATTTTGATGTCGACGATACTTCATTCTTCTCGACGACACGCCTTTCTTTGATAGTTTCTCTGCGTCTGCTTTGCTTGTCATTACAGCGACAAGCATACTTTGTCGGGGATATCGCCTGTTCTTCTCGACGATATAGTACTTAGTAAAATAACTAGAGTACATGACATATTGTCGATTCCTGCAAGCATGAACTAGATGGAATGTCAAATACAACTTGCATTTATCATTGAGCTGAGCACTTCTTCAAATCAGGAACATTGTAGGGCACTGTTCCTAACAGTAGCCTACTGATTTAAGTCTTCAAAAATTCTATAAACATTTACAGAGCTTCCTAATGTTCTGAAAGGTCTTATCACCAATTTGCACAATTTAACAATGAGTTTTGGACCCTCAAATATTTTTCCTAAGTTTAAATCAAAACAACTGCCTTGTGAAAGAAGTACTGATTAAATCATTTAATAAAATTCACAAAAATTACCAAAGGTCTAAAACATGATTATAAGGGCACACCCAGAGTTTCATCATCATCCAAGACTTTTTAAGCATGAAAATGCTTCTTATAAGAAGTTTCCCTAAAGGGGTTATGTCCTAATTCAAAGGGAATGTTGGCTCCTAAATTCTTATAAAATTATCCAGTGCCTATTTACACCCTATGAACCTATCCACCAAGTTTCATAACCATCAATGGACTTTTCACCACATGGCCTTCACAAGGTCCTAAATGCACACCTAGTAATAGAACTAGTGCTCTAGGGCTTAACCATCTCCACACCACGCCATATCACTCATGGAGGTGTCTTAGGTGATCCTAAACCAGTGGCCAAGGTTTCACTTCATGGTGATGAGTTTTGACCATCATACCCCAAGGTAAACAACATACCCTAACTTTGACCCTATTTGTCCTAACTTGGGTTTACAAAATACTCAAACAAAACAGTCCCAATTGGGCTGATAATTTTACCAAGGTCATACAGTAACCCTAAGGAGCACCCACCAAAATTTGGAGGGCAATGGAGTTCATTTATGAATTTTTTTCAAAAACCTTAGAAAACGGTTCTTCTAAAAATCCCATATTTGGATATGATGTGTGTGTAGGTATAAATAGACTATGTTTCAAATCTCAAGCCCATATCATTTCCCAATCAAAAGTTATTCAAGAAATGGTGGCTGTCCTACACTAGGGACCAATCCCACTAAAATGGACCTACAGGGAGCTACAGAACTCCTATTGGGGTGAAATTCATTTTATACTAAAGTAGACTCCAAGGGCTACAACTTTGGTGCTGACCACTTTTTCTGTAGAGGGCCCTAAATATTTTCTATAATCAATTTAATGTACAGCATATAAAAAGACAGAAAATCGAATAATAAAACATTTAATATAAAAATCTGCTGTAAAAGGGAAATCAACGACATCCATGCATCTTCTTCCTTGAGCCGATGGCCGAGATTCGTTCTTCCTGTAGCCTCTTTTAGCCCGATTTCCCGACCATCCAGCCACCTCCCTAGCCGGACACCACCACCACCACCTTCGTTGAGGTGGTGGCTAACGCCGGGCGGCGGAACGGCCGCCGGAGGAGCGGTTTCCGGCGAACCCGAGCAAGATATTTTCATTGAATTTCAGATTTTTGCTCACTTGGATCGTGCTCAATTGAGTCCGATTTCTCACCTATTTTGATCTCAGATATATCCACAGAGAGAGAGAGAGGAGAAGAACCAAACCTGTGTGGAGTGGTGATTCCTTGTCGTTATCCGATTAACCATGGCTGACCTCCCTCCCTAAGCTCCTTGCCAATCTGAGCCTCCTTTGCACAATTTCTCCAAGTAAAAGGGGAAAAACACTCCTCTCGGCCCTCTGAAGCTTTTAAAGGGATCAAATAGGAGAGGGGGAGGTTACAACATTGAAAACCATTAATGGCCATCAAGCCTAATTTTTGGCCATGGTGAAATCCATTGAATTCAGCCACCTTGAGGGCTGGAAAACCCTTTAAGCTTCTTTTAACAGCCTGAGGAGATGAATGGAGGGTGAGGGGAGATGAATGAGGGATCAATTTGCCTTGAACGCCATTAATCCTCCTTTAATGGTCACTTTCTCTCTCTTCAAATTGGGGGAAACTCCCAATTTCTCTCTCCTAGCCGACTCTCTCCAAATTGAATGGCCACCTCAGCAGCATTCAATCCCCATTAGGTGGTGGACCACCTTAATTGGGTCTGGCCCAAGTGGATTGGGTCCAATTTGGGCAAATTAGATCATTTTGACCTAAATTAGGGCAAGGGTAAATTGGTCAAATTGCAAGTCCCGTGATGGGGCTTTTTGGTCCATTAGGATCCTGGTACCCATACAAGGGTAGGGGCATGGTCAATTTGGCATGGTGGGGGCCAATTGACCTTAATTGAGCTAGTTTGACCAATTTAGGGTTAAGGTTGACTTTAGTCAAATTGGCCTCTTAGGTTGACCCCAATGGGTCACTGGTTCTTCAAGGAGACCTCTAAGGGGTTAGGGATGATATTGTAGGGTCAAGGTTCAAGGTGAGGTCCTAAAGTCCAACCCTAGGCTTGGTATATGAAAATTGCTATTTGCAGACCACTTGGGTTTTCTCCTTCTCACCTATGTTCACAAGGTCTTGAGCTCTTCCTATGGTTTTGTCATGACCTAGTCATGACAAAACCAACTTAGGGGTCTAGCTGTTTGGGGGATGTTACAAATCCCAATAAACAAAAATAATAATTTCATCCCCGAAATTCTGGTTAGGTCTGCGGGGCTTCTACCGTAAGTGCTTGAACGTAACATCTCCTAAGAATGAAAGTTATTCCTGACTCGAAGAGCACCGACTATCTCTGCTACATCAGTTCTAGAGGCTCCATGATAAGCTTCTCTTGTCCATGATTTCTCCATAGGACCTTGATCAGCGGGACCTTCTTGCGCCGCAAGACCCGCATCTTCGTGCCATCTAACCAGACTGGCTCCAGGTGAATCAATCAATTGGAGGCTACCAGACTATCTATAGTAGAAATTTGCTGCTCAGTGCGTAGTAGAGCTCTCCTAAAGGAGGAGACATGGAAGTCGTCGTGCAATCTCGCTAACTCCGGCATTAGCTCCAGTCTATAAGCCAATGGGCTGATCCACTCCAGGATCCTGTAGCGCCCCATTTATCTTAGACTAAGCTTCTTCCGCCTGCGTACCCACGAGACTCCATGCATCAGACGTATCTTCCGAAACACCCGGTCTCCAACTTGTAACTCTACCTGACAATTCTTACGCATCGTAATAGCTGACCTAGCTGCTCTGGGCCTCCAGCATCCTAACTCAAATTAGTCGCACCTAGGTATCTATGTCCTTCACAAATTCAGAGCCGAGTCTCCTTAAATCCTCTTCCTGGGTCCAAGATAGTGGAGTCTTGTGCCTCTGTACCTCTGAGGGTGGAAAGCTGTGTTGAACGTTAACTAAGAGCCCAGATAAGCCTGGACTGATCTTCACTTTTTGGTGGCAAACCATTCATCCTGCTCCGACATGATCTTCCTGGGTACACCACGATAATGGACAAACATCTCATCAAATCCCATCAAATACCAACAGGAGTGTCCTTCCGTCTCGAGGTGACCCTAGCTACCTTGGTCAATCTATCCTCGATGTTCCAAATAAACTGTGTTTGGAGTGGTAACCTGTGTGTGAAATCCATAGTTATGTCCTCGAACTCCACTCTAACACGGGCAGTGATTGTGGTAGTTCTCCAAATACTTTTGCACTTGACCTTCACCGTGCATCACAAAACTTACGATGTCCTTCTTCATTTCGATGAAATATTCATTCCGCAATACACCATTTTTCCGGTGACTATATTTCTCATCTATGTGGGTATGCAGCGACTCTATAAAAACTTCTCTACACAATCAGCTTCTTATTCCTACGAGTACGCCCGAGTCATCAACCAACTCAACTTTATGATTTTAAACGATTCTTATCATTTAGTGGGACTGATCGCATCATCAAGCGTCCCACTTATCCTCAGAATTTAAGGGGGGTGTACACATGGATCTTATGATCATATGTTAACCAACCAACACTAGTATCAATGTTTGAAGATGACTCCCAATCACTTTCTAGGTGGAGTTTGATTCTTAAGTTTACGGGTAGAATCTTTTGAAACCCAAAGATTTTTCACAAGTCAATTTCATCAAGAAAATATCTTCACATTTATTTCACCAAATTCCTATTACTTCCACATATGCTAGTCTTGATCACTTTCGAATGGTCCAAAGTAAGATAAACTTAGATAGTTCTTATCATAGTAAACTCAAACACTAGATTCAAAATCCAATAAGTCATCGTCTATGATCTCTGGTTATTCATCATCATAGCTTCCAAGGTTTGAAGATTATCATTGCAGTTAAAATTTTCTACCATGACAGAGCGTAATTTATAACGAATCATAAGTTAATCACTTCTGAAAGCCCCAAACTACCAGAACTTTCAAATATAACTAAAGCTTATACGACCTAATTTCAGTTCCCAACTTCCAGAAAGGCATAAGCATCCCTAAGTGACTAAACCTAGCAACTTTACATTTCTAATGCTTCAACTAAGGTCAAGTCGTTGTTCAATCAACGATGTCTATCCATGGTCCTGGTAATACTTCAGGTCATCATTCCTAATGTGCTTTTATAGAATCTATCTTTGCCCAAATAATATTGAATAAGATCGACACCAAAGTCATCATGTTCCCGACATAGCACTTGCTAAATTAGATCTAAGGGACACCCAAGTCAGTTATTAATTTGCCCAATAAACAAAAGGTAAGCCCCAATAAACAAAAGATAAGCCACTATCTATTTTGGGCTAAGTATCTTCAATATCACCATGTTATAATCGTCCCAATTATGCAAACAATTACTAGGGCACACGTACAACCTTAGACTTGGGGTTCTATCTTGAGACTTGTTGGTATACTCCATACTTTAGACTCTTCAAGGTACCTTCTACGACAATCTTATCAAGGTCCATATGTGACCCAATCCCAACCGGGTCTCTTCTGCACTTGAATTCTTATCTGACCCTCGGTGTTTGTCATGGTGGTCGTCTTAATGAAATCATGTCACAAATACGAGGGCTGAGTCTAACTTATTGACCAAAGGACTATCTAAAGAGATCTTTGCAGCCTGAGGTATTCCCTGCTGGGGGCAGAGTTCGCCGCAGGCTACAAAAGAAAACTTGACACTCGTAAAGAGATTTGGCTAAAAAGATTCAGTTAAAAGTGGATTTTTCATGTGATTTCCCCATATTGGCACACCATTGCTTCCGCTGCTTAGTTTGTCCTCAAACTAAACTCGCGCGGGGTGGCCCAGGGTTTGTGGACTTCTTTTCTTCGGATCGAGGTTCGCCTCTGATACCACTTGTAAGACCCCATTTTTTTTCAAACACCGGGTCTTAGGCCTAGAACCGCCGCTTTGCAGTGACACCTTCACTCGGGAAGGTCACCACCACAAAACACCGATCCTGTCGGCCAAATCGATCACAAAGAAAAGTGCATTAAAGAAGACAAGTCCACAGAATCAACATGAAATATAAATGTCCACATGATATAACAGAATAAAAGATAACAAGGGTCAATATAATAAATGGCTCACGCCCTTTACATCATATCCTCACTACAAGATCACTCGCGGAAGCTAACTCTTAATCACTCACTAATCTTGAATCCTGTGCTCCTGTACTGCACCGGTCTACCTCCGTCTGCATCGGCCTCTGGTGTTGCTGCGTCTCCTCGATCCGCTAAAATGATATGGTCCACCGACCGTTAGTCAAAAATACTAAGCCTTATGTTCCCCACCCCACACCCAATGCCTCCTAGGTACCGTGCGGGAGGGATGATGTAACACCCTGCCAGTACGAATAATATAACAGTAGGTCCGGCCGGGACCCCACGCCATACTAACCACACTAGCTAGGAGTTAAAAGGTGATAAACAGAAAGAAACTACAACAGAGTATACTAAACACTAGCGGAAGCATAAAGATTTAACATTTCAATTAGAATTATCCACTATCGTAGGAATGAAACCATGAAATAGAGTTATGGCCTTAAGGCCTTACATTTAACCAATGTACTAAAAACTCCAAAACATACATCGGCACGCAGGCCGGCAATACATGAGAAAGCTAAAAAAAGAGGCTGGCCTTCAAGGGCCAACTCAGCAAAAGGGGCCACCGCCCGCTATTTCCCGCTAGGCTCACCTGCACCTGCATAAGAACATTCCACCAAGCGGTGGCAAACAAAGTAACGGTCAGCACAGCTGACCATATTATAATGACCCCACCCCTTTCCCGGGGTGGTGGAGATTCTACCCTGCAAGCAAGCCATACTAGCACAAGTACTAAAATAAAGAAAGTGCAACTACACAAGGTGAGGTTTCAAGCATATTCAATCTTCTAGGTTGAGCATCAAAAAGGAGGGAACCTAGGTATGCACATGATGTTGGTTGGGTTCACCCGAAGGTTCCCCGCAACCGCCTAAACAACCGCATGAGGCTAACAACATCAATTCCACAAACACTCCACCGTAAGGGCCATCGCCTTATGTGGGAAAAAGAGCTTTTGGTCGGTCTAGGTAAACCACCTTCCACGACCTCTCCCATAATCACACGGCTACATGAGGTAGGGACCTCTTACCGATCTGCATGGAAACGGGTTCGGTTTAGCTTTGCCCGTGCTCTAATCGTCGCGATCTATCGCACGACGCGGGTACGGCTTCGCCTCGGCCCGTAAGGGTTTAGCACCTTCAAGTGCTACACAAATATAAGCTACGCACCTAATCCCTTCACAAGGATCTAGGCTTCACAAATACTCAAAAAGGGGAGGTATAATACGCTCCGCATCAATTTCGCGGTGAAGGTTTGCCTTCATCCAATCTCAAAGCATGGGGCTTTCGTTAGGATCTTCACAAGACGCCTACACTTAAATCCCGCACTACTTTAGATGATTTCACGGAGTCATTCTCCGGCACGCATTCTAGGCTTAACCTAAATGCAACGTCGCAATCCAAGCATCACCGATTCGGGCTCACGGCCACGAATAGGCTTCACACAAAATGCCTAAATCCGCACGACTACCGGATTTTCTACATGCAATATGCCGGGGATGGACACAATCGACCCGGAGTTCCAGAGAACTTGAGGGAATCCTACACTTCACCCATTTGGTGAAAGGGATCCCTCATGCAAGCATAGAGAAATAAAGGAGAGGACAAAAGACAAGTCCAAACAATGGGAGAAGAAATCGTTACCCTAGGAGCGTTCTTTTTCGCCATGGATCCGAGATTCTAGACGGAGGGAAATGACCGCACCGGGCTGCATTCTCCAGATCTGGAAACGGTTCGCGAAACGGAGCTCCGGAGCTCCGTCAATGGCGGAATCTCCCTTCTTCTTCCTTGCCTCCTTCTTCTTCCTTTAGGTTTGGAGAGAGAAAAGCCTCAAAAGAATGAGGGTTAATCTCCTCTCACAAGCCCTAAGACCCCCCAGCAACTAATCCTAGCCATTGGATCGAATTCCAAAGGATTTGGACGGCCGGATCGTCTCCTCCGCTCAAAATCGCGGAGCAGATAAATAGCGCGCACGATCACAGGCGCACGATCACTGGTCGTGCGCGAAGAGGACAATGGTCGTGCGCATAAGCCGAGACAGAACTCCGATTCTTTGCGGGTTACGCACGATCATTGGCGCACGATCACTGGTCGTGCGCGAAGAGGACAATGGTCGTGCGCATTGACCTGATCTGGAATTTTGAGCCTATCCCGAGCGCAGCACTACCACTCCGCCTACCTCGCTGAACCACGATCTTTGGGGTGTTACAACTCCACCCCCCTTAAAAGAATTTCGTCCCGAAATTTCGAAAATAGTAATAGCAGGAATTTACAGTTTTTAAATAAAATTTACCTGAGAGAAATAGCTCGGGGTACTCCGCAAGCATCACTTGCTCTCTCTCCGAAGATAGCTCCTCTCGGCCGCAATTATCCCATCGGACCTTTACCATCCGAATGGACTTGTTCCGCAACTTCTTTACCTCGGTATCCTCGATGCGTAAGGGTTTGACTTTCGTCGACAACCCACTATCCACCTACACTTTGCCAACCGCAACGATATGAGTAGGCTCTTGCACTGCCTTCCTCAGAACTGAAATGTGAAACACGTCGTGCAGACCGCTCAGCTCTGCAGATAGTGCAAGCCGATAAGCCGCATCACCAACACGTTCCATAATCTCAAACGGTCCTAAGTACCTTGGACTGAGCTTTTTCAAGCGTCGGATCCTTGATACCCCTTTGAACGGTTTGATCTTCAAGTAAACCCGGTCACCGACGGCGAACTCTAGGTTCCTATGCTTGGCGTTGTAATATTTTGCTTGCCTATCCTGGGCAATCAATAACCTTTCTCGAATAGTTCGGATCGTCGAAGTTGCTTCCTCAACATCCTTTCGCTTTAATAGCTTAGTATCGCCCGTTTCTGCCCAAGACAACGGTGTACGACACTTCTTACCATAGAGGGCCTCGAAGGGAGCCATCTTTATACTGGCTTGGTAGCTATTATTGTAGGTGAATTCGATCATATAGAGATGATCTTCCCACTTCTTTCCAAAATCTAGAGCGCACATTCGGAGCATATCCTCCATAGTCCTGTTGGTCCTCTCGGTCTGTCCATCAGTTTGCGGGTGGAAGGCCGTGCTGAATTTCAATTTAGTGCCCAACAGTTCATGGATAAGCCTCCAATCTTTCGATGTGAAACGCCCGTCACGATCGCTGACGATGCTACGAGGGACACCGTGCAGCCGCACAATACTGTCGACATAGAGCTTCGCTAGCTTTTCTACAGAATCATCCTTCCGGTTCGGAATAAAGTGCGATACTTTTGTCAGTCTGTCCACGATAACCCAGATGGCGTCGTTTCCATGCTGCGATCTCGGCAATCCGTGCACGAAATCCATCGAAATATCGTCAAACTTTCATTCCGGAATCGGCAAGGACTTCAAAAATCCACCGGGACGTTGACATTCCCCCTTCACCAACGCGCAGGTGTTGCACTTGGCCACGTAGAGGGCAATGTCCTTCTTCATACCCGGCCACCAGAAAAGTTTCTTCATGTCCATGTACATTTTCGTGCTCCCCGGGTGGATAGAGTACTTGGTATGATGAGCCTCGTACATCAATTCCTCCCGTAGAGTACCAACGTTTGGGACGCACAATCTGCCATTCTTCCACATAAGGCAATCTTCGAAAGAGAAATCAGCGTTTAACCCGTCAACGGTTTCCGCTTTGTAGCGTTTCATGCTCTCATCCAGCTCCAATGCCTGTCGAACTCGGTCGGCAAGGTGGTATTGAACCTCCGTCCAGTTCAAGCATGCTGAAGTAGACGCTCTTCGATCAACGCAAATGATCTCCATTTCTTCCAGCTCACGGATTAGACGCTCATCGTGCATCAAAATCCAATTTGCTTGAGCGTGAGCCCGACGACTCAACGCGTCCGCAACTACATTTCCTTTTCCAGGAGTATATTTGATGTCGAAGGTGTAGTCCCCAAGGAACTCCAACCACCTCCTCTGTCGCATATTCAACTCCCTTTGATCTAGCAAGTACTTGAGGCTCTTGTGGTCGGTAAAGATGTCGATCTTCACGCCATACAAGTAATGCCTCCAAAGCTTAAGAGCAAATACCACGGCCGCTAGCTCCAAATCATGGACCGGGTAATTCCTCTCATGAACCTTCAACTGCCGGGAGCCGTAGGCAATTACCTTACCGAACTGCACTAGGACACAACCCAAACCACTCCCTGAGGCGTCGCTATAAATTTCGTAGCCTTCCGTACCACATGGTGAGCATAGAATGGGCGCCGTGGTCAGACGGCTCTTCAGCTCTTCAAAAGCTCGTGCGCACTCGGGCGACCAAACGAACTTATGATCTTTCCTAGTCAATTTAGTGAGAGGAAGTGCAATCCTCGAGAAGTTTTCCACAAAGCGCCTATAATAGCCGGCAAGTCCTAAGAAACTTCGGACTTCCGCTACGTTTTTCAACAAAGGCCAGGCTCGGATCGCTTCTATCTTCGACGGATCAACCGCAATTCCATCTCCACTAACGACGTGACCAAGGAATGCTACTGACGGTAGCCAAAACTCGCACTTGGAGAACTTGACATATAGCTGACTCTTCCTCAAGGTGCTCAGAATTGCGTGCAGATGCCCTACATGCTCCTCTTCTGATTGAGAGTATACCAAAATGTCGTCGATGAAGACGATCACAAAATGATCCAAATACTCACGGAACGTCCTATTCATTAAGTCCATGAATACCGACGGTGCATTAGACAGACCGAACGGCATCACCGTGAACTCATAGTGCCCAAAGCGGGTACTGAACGCTGTCTTTGGAATGTCACATTCCCTAATCCGCAGTTGGTAATAGCCGGACCTTAGGTCCAGTTTGGAGTATACCGTCGACCCAACCAGCTGGTCGAATAGATCGTCGATTCTTGGAATCGGATATCGGTTCTTCTCGGTCAACTTGTTTAGCTCTCGATAATCGATACATAGACGCAAGCTCCCGTCCTTCTTTTTCACAAAGAGGACCGGTGCACTCCAAGGCGATGAACTTGGACGTACGTAGCCTTGTTCTAGCAGCTCTTGCAATTGGACCTTCAGCTCTGCCAATTCCTTCGGCGCTATCCGGTACGGTGAGCGGGCCACAGGTTTGGCACCTGGCACCAACTCGATACAGAAATCAATCTCCCGATGAGGCGGGGCCCCAGGGAGTTCGTTAGGAAACACGTCGGCGTACTCCGCTACAACTGGGACATCACATAACCTGGGCTTTGGCTCCGAAGCCTCCAACAAGGTGAAGAACAACTCGGCGCCTTTTCTCACCGCCTTAACCACTTGGAGAGCAGACATCAGCGTCTTGCTCGCTCCTCGCATACCGGCAAACGTGGTTTCTCCATCGGCGTTCCTTCCCAGAGTGATCTCCTTAGAATTGCAATCTATGCATGCACGCTGCTCCGAGAGCCAGTCCATGCCGAAGATCACATCGAATTCAGCTAACGGTAATAACGATTCTTCCAAATCGAAATCTTGATTTCCGATCCGCACATTCACACGGCTCTTCCTATCGGCAGACATGCGAGATCCATTGGGTAGCACTACTTCTAATCTATCCTCTACGAAGGTTGATGGCACTCCGATTCGCACCACGAAGTCCTCAGACAGAAAAGAGTGCGATGCACCCGTATCAAATAGAGCTCTCGCCGGATAGTTGAGAATTAGGAAAAAACCTAATTGCACACACAAAAAACATACAGTTGCACAATAGTATAATCACAAATAGCTATGCAAAAGCTAATTTTTAATTCATACCTGTGACAACATCAGCTTGACGTATGGCTTCATGCTGGCCAAGCGAGTAGACTCTCGGCTGAGTCGGAGTAATGTGCTGGGAAGCCGAAGACTCCGCAGCTTTACCTTTTTCCGCAGCTCGAGCATAGTCCAAAGCTCGATTCTCTTCCTTCGGGGGACCACTTCGACACACTGCGGCCTTGTGTCCCACCTTCCCGCAGGTGAAACACGTGATAGGGCTCCGCACCGTCGTTGCTCCCGAAACATTTGAGCGGGTTTGCTCCGCCGGTTTGAACTTCCTTTTGTTCTTTCTGAATTCTGACTTACACTGAGAGACAGGCACATGAAACTCAGGTTTCTTTGCCACGGCTTTTGCTTGTACCCTCTTCATGTCCAACTCTAGGGATCTGGCAGTTTGGACCATCACCTGGAAACCTAACGTCATTGGGCCTGCAAGGAGCATCCTCAACTCGTCCCGAAGACCTTCATAGAACTTGTTCGTCTTTGTCTCTTCGTCTTCCATCATAGGCCCCGCATAACGACCCAGTTTAGTGAACTCGTGCAAGTACTCATCCACTGAGCTGTCGCCTTGAGTTAACTTCAGAAACTGGTTCTGCAACGCAATGCGTTGGGCAGAAGGAATATACCTTTGAAGAAAAGACTTTGAGAACTCCGCTATCGTGATCTCGGTAATCTCCCTGCCTCCGAACTTGTGCACTTCCTGTTCAGCCCACCAACGCTCTGCCTCTCCGTTAAGGAGGAAGGTGGCTAAAGTGACCATCATAACTTCTTCTGTTGCTGTCGCCCTTAGAATCTTCCTAACCGTTGACAGCCAGTCCTCCGCCTCCGTTGGGGATCCGGTCCCCGAGAAAGTTGGAGGATGGAAGCTTAGAAAGTGTTACAGCTGTTGATCACGCGCTCGCGCAACAACTACACGCTCTACCGGACGCTCCACCCTTTGCACCACCGCAGGTTCCACTGCAGCCACTGGCACAGGGGCCTCAACCCTCGGTTCCACCGCAGGTTCGACCACCGGGGCTGCATCTGTATTAGGCGTAGCAAGCTGTGCAAGCCTTTGCGGTTGAGCATTGATCATCGCGAAGACAGCTTCTGCGATTAACCTGATCATCTCAGCAGGAGGAGTGGTCGCTGGCACTTCAGCCGACCCACTACTTTCAGCGGTGTTACGGGGTTGAGACAGCCCCGCACCACTTCTAATCGCCTATAATCGTGTAAGACACAATTTAGAGACTGAAAACATAGCAAACAACAATCATGGAACGCTCAGGTTCCGCAAACAAGTATGTTTTCCCATTCCTAAGTGGACATTCTTATTAGTTTTTGTCGTTTTAGGTGAATGCACATCCCGTGCACACCACCCCTTAAAAGGAATTCGTCCCGAATTCACTAAACTACGGATCAACGCCTTAAGTCTGATACCAAATTGTAACACCCTGCCAGTATGAATAATATAATAGTAGGTCCAGCCGGGACCCCACGCCATACTAACCACACTAGCTAGGAGTTAAAAGGTGATAAACAGAAAGAAACTACAACAGAGTATACTAAACACTAGCGGAAGCATAAAGATTTAACATTTCAATTAGAATTGTCCACTATCGTAGGAATGAAACAATGAAATAGAGTTATGGCCTTAAGGCCTTACATTTAACCAATGTACTAAAAACTCCAAAACATACATCGGCACGCAGGCCGGCAATACATTAGAAAGCTAAAAAAAGAGGCTGGCCTTCAAGGGCCAACTCAGCAAAAGGGGCCACCGCCCGCTATTTCCCGCTAGGCTCACCTGCACCTGCATAAGAACATTCCACCAAGCGGTGGCAAACAAAGTAATGGTCAGCACAGCTGACCAAATTATAACGACCCCACCCCTTTCCCGGGGTGGCGGAGATTCTACCCTGCAAGCAAGCCATACTAGCACAAGTACTAAAATAAAGAAAGTGCAACTACACAAGGTGAGGTTTCAAGCACATTCAATCTTCTAGGTTGAGCATCAAAAAGGAGGGAACCGAGGTATGCACATGATGTTGGTTGGGTTCACCCGAAGGTTCCCCCAACCGCCTAAACAACCGCATGAGGCTAACAACATCAATTCCACAAACACTCCACCGTAAGGGCCATCGCCTTATGTGGGAAAAAGAGCTTTTGGTCGGTCTAGGTAAACCACCTTCCACGACCTCTCCCATGATCACACGGCTACATGAGGTAGGGACCTCTTACCGATCTGCATGGAAACGGGTTCGGTTTAGCTTTGCCCGTGCTCTAATCGTCGCGATCTATTGCACGATGCGGGTACGGCTTCGCCTCGGCCCGTAAGGGTTTAGCACCTTCAAGTGCTACACAAATATAAGCTACGCACCTAATCCCTTCACAAGGATCTAGGCTTCACAAATACTCAAAAAGGGGAGGTATAATACGCTCCGCATCAATTTCGCGGTGAAGGTTTGCCTTCATCCAATCTCAAAGCATGGGGCTTTCGTTAGGATCTTCACAAGACGCCTACACTTAAATCCCGCACTACTTTAGATGATTTCACGGAGTCATTCTCCGGCACGCATTCTAGGCTTAACCTAAATGCAACGTCGCAATCCAAGCATCACCGATTCGGGCTCACGGCCACGAATAGGCTTCACACAAAATGCCTAAATCCGCACGACTACCGGATTTTCTACATGCAATATGCCGGGGACGGACACAATCGACCCGGAGTTCCAGAGAACTTGAGGGAATCCTACACTTCACCCATTTGGTGAAAGGGATCCCTCATGCAAGCATAGAGAAATAAAGGAGAGGACAAAAGACAAGTCCAAACAACGGGAGAAGAAATCGTTACCCTAGGAGCGTTCTTTTTCGCCATGGATCCGAGATTCTAGACGGAGGGAAATGACCGCACCGGGCTGCATTCTCCAGATCTGGAAACGGTTCGCGAAACGGAGCTCCGGAGCTCCGTCAATGGCGGAATCTCCCTTCTTCTTCCTTGCCTCCTTCTTCTTCCTTTAGGTTTGGAGAGAGAAAAGCCTCAAAAGAATGAGGGTTAATCTCCTCTCACAAGCCCTAAGACCCCCCAGCAACTAATCCTAGCCATTGGATCGAATTCCAAAGGATTTGGACGGCCGGATCGTCTCCTCCGCTCAAAATCGCGGAGCAGATAAATAGCGCGCACGATCACAGGCGCACGATCACTGGTCGTGCGCGAAGAGGACAATGGTCGTGCGCATAAGCCGAGACAGAACTCCGATTCTTTGCGGGTTACGCACGATCATTGGCGCATGATCACTGGTCGTGCGCGAAGAGGACAATGGTCGTGCGCATTGACCTGATCTGGAATTTTGAGCCTATCCCGAGCGCAGCACTACCACTCCGCCTACCTCGCTGAACCACGATCTTTGGGGTGTTACAGATGAAGCGGAGGACAGCAAGGGGTATAAACAATAGCAGGTGACAGCGGATTTTGTTTACAGGATATGTTTCTACACTACACATGTGTATATATATAATTGAAGCAATAAAAGAGCATAGTAGGAGCTGGTAAAGAATAAGTAAAGTGCAGTAAGTAAAGCCATGTATAAAATAGAAAAGTAACCATTGATTTATTGGAATGCCCATTCAAACCTATAAACCAAAGGGTCGTTTAGCAAGGCCTATCGTATAAGAAGTCCCATAACCGACTTATACGATAGGGGTAGGGGTTGAAATGCAATGTTTATGCTATGACATGCAAGGTATGAGGTTTATGCTATGTTCATACAAGTGCAACTCACACACTTCGACTATGTTCATCTAAGTGCAACTTTGTTCTTCTCGTAGCTTCTTCCAGCCTAATTTCCCGGCCATCCAGCCACCTCCCTGGTCGGACACCAGCCCCACCACCTCCGTTGAGGTGGTGGCTAACGCCGGGCGGCGGAACGGCCGCCGGAGGAGCGGTTTCTGGCGAACCCGAGCAAGATATTTTCATGGAATTTCAGTTTTTTGCTCACTTGGATCGGGCTCAATTGAGCCTGATTTCTCACCTATTTTGATCTAAGATATATCCACAGAGAGAGAGGAGAAGAACCAGACCTGTGTGGAGTGGTGATTCCTTGTCGTTATCCGATTAGCCAAGGCCGACCTCCCTCCCTGAGCTCCTTGCTGATCTGAGCCTCCTTTGCACGATTTCTCCAAGTAAAAGGGGAAAAACACTCCTCTCGGCCCTCCGAAGCTTTTAAAGGGATCAAATAGGAGAGGGGGGGGTTACAACATTGAAAACCATTAATGGCCATCAAGCCTAATTTTCGGACATGGTGAAATCCATTGAATTCAGCCACCTTGAGGGCTGGATGACCCTTTAAGCTTCTTGTAACAGCCTGAGGAGATGAATGGAGGGAGAGGGGAGATGAATGAGGGATCAATTTGCCTTGAATGCCATTAATCCTCCTTTAATGGCCACTTTCTCTCTCTTCAAATTGGGGGAAACTCCCAATTTCTCTCTCATAGCCGACTCTCTCCAAATTGAATGGCCACCTCAGCAGCATTCAATCCCAATTAGGTGTTGGACCACCTTAATTGGGTCTAGCCCAAGTGGATTGGGTCCAATTTGGGCAAATTAGATCATTTTGACCTAAATTAGGGCAAGGGTAAATTGGTCAAATTGCAAGTCCCATGATGGGGCTTTTTGGTCCATTAGGATCCTAGTACCCATACAAGGGTAGGGGCATGGTCAATTTGGCATGGTGGGGGCCAATTGACCTTAATTGAGCTAGTTTGACCAATTTAGGGTTAAGGTTGACTTTAGTCAAATTGGCCTCTTAGGTTGACCCCAATGGGTCACTGGCCCTTCAAGGAGACCTCTAATGGGTTAGGGATGATATTGTGGGGTCAATGTTCAAGGTGAGGTCCGAAAGTCCAACCCTAGGCTTGGTATCTGAAAATTGCTATTTGCAGACCACTTGGGTTTTGTCCTTCTCACCTATGTTCACAAGGTCTTGAGCTCTTCCTATGGTTTTGTCATGACCTAGTCATGACAAAATCAACTTAGGGGTCTAGCTGTTTGGGGGTTGTTACAGAACTGCTCTCCCTTTCTCTGGATGTACACACGGTGGCCCGAATTCGATCTTTCAAAACCTAACTCCAGCATGTAGGTGTTGAATTTCTAATACCACGTCCTTGGAGATTGTTTTAGTCCATACAGGGACTTCTTCATCCTGCACACCTGATCCTCCTTGCCCTTGGCTTTGAATCCTTCTGGCTACTTCATGTATATCTTCTCCTCCAGATCACCGTGAGGAAACACCGTCTTCACATCCATCGGCTCGATCTCTAAGTTATGCGTTGTCGCAATAGAGAGTACCAGTCTGATCGACGTCATCTTGGCTACTGGTGAGAAGATCTCATCATAATCAACACCTTCGACCTGGGAGAACTTCTTTGCAACCAACCTTGCCTTGTATTTCTCCACAGTTCCATCACCCTTCACCTTCTGCTTGAAAACCCATTTTCTTCCAATGCCTTTCCTCCCCTTTGGAAGCTTACACAGACACCAAGTCGGATTCTTCCTCAGAGACTCCAATGTAGGACATGTGTGTCACATCCCTTTGTTTGAGAATAACAAATCCAATATTGTATTTGATATTGCTTGTAGTGTGTTTATAGTGTGCAGGAACTACACGTGCAATACTCCACAGGTAGAAGGCAGCTGAATTCAAAAATCTGGAAGAATGCGCTACCGCCAGGCGCTAGCTCAGGTTTTGTTCGACAAACTTCGAGCCGCGTTCGACGAAAAGTTCGTTCGACAAAAAGTTCCATTCGATGAACTTCGAGCTACGTTCGACGAAATTTTCGCCGAACAAAAATTTCGTTTGACAAACATTTCCGTTCGGCGAACTTCGACCTCCGTTCGACGAAACATTCGTTCGACAAAAGTTTGTTCTGCCACATAGCTGACGGTTTTCACAACCGCTCCACACGAACGCTACCACCAGCACGAGCGATACCGCCTGGCGCTATCTTAAATTCGTGCACAGCACCACACCGCCGACAGTTTCACAACCGCTCCACACGAACCCTACCGCAGGCGCTAGGAGCTACCGCAGGCGCTATCTCCAAGATGTATAAAATGGTGGGCTCTCTCTTGTTTCAATGGGTGCTTCTAGAGAGATTACCTGTGCCATATTTCCAGAGCTGCTACTCTGCCGAAAGTTCATCTCCCACTCAAATTCAAAGAAGATTTCTGGAGAAGGAAGCCACCACGCTACATCCGAAGGACGATTGCTTCAACCTCTCTTATGCTACAACGATCCTTCATCCTCAGCTTCAGAGATCTCATATAGGGAGTTTCAATATTGTTAATTTTATTTTCATTCCATATTCTATTGTAATCGTTTAGTTAATTCGCCTTGTGTTGGCGACTAGGTCTGGGTAGGACTTAGGGGGAAATTCGCCTTGTGTTGGCGACTAGGTCTAGGTAGGACTTAGGGGAAATTCGCCTTGTGTTGGCGACTAGTTCTAGGTGATTAGATCTAGGGGGCTCGAGGACATATCCAGGGAAGGATTGGCTAGAGCGGCTTGAGGCCTTATCCAGGGAAGGATAGGCTAAAGCCAACCGGTTTGTGGGGATACAAGTCGGTATAGAAAAGGAAAAGAAATTTACATTTGTACGCCTCTGATTTCTAGCAATATAGAAATCAAATTTATGCAAACACTTTTTCTAATATAATATAATCATGTATCTTTTATGTTTACTTGATTTCTATCATTTGGCGTAATTTTTTAAAATTGCAAATTACAATTGGTTTCCTTCATTAAGATAAATTGATTATTTCATTCTAAATTCACTCTAAACAAATTTAGTAAAAATTATCAAAGATTTTTTATTCCCTTATTCACCCCCCCCCCCCCTCTAAGGGCGCCGTAAGATCCAACAAGTGGTATCAGAGCGAGGTTATTCCAAACGGTTTAAAAACCAGGAATAATGGCGTCTTATGATATCGCTTTTTTCGAGGCTTAGGAAATTAGTAGACCTCCACTATTTACTGGGTCAGATTATAATTATTGGAAAAATAGGATGCGTTGTTTTCGAATGACCCTAGACATTGAGGTTTGGAACATGGTAGAAGAAGAATACACTCCTCCAACATTTGTAGTTGGAGAGGTTATGTTAGAAAAACCCAAAGATAAATGGGATGATCAGGATAAACTCAAATGTAAAAATAACGCAAAAGCCATCAATGCTCTATTTTGTGCGTTAGATAGAAATGAATTTAATAGAATTTCTGCATGTACTACTGCATATGAAATTTGGAATCATTTGGAAGTTACTCATGAAGGTACATCGCAGGTTAAAGATACCAAGCTTTTCCAATTGGAGTTGGAATATGAAAAATTTCGAATGGATGAAAGCGAAGATGTTGATGGTATGTACACGCGCTTCACCAAGATCATTAATGCCTCCAAACCACTTGGAAAGACCTTCTCAAACGACGATTTGGTCCGAAAGATCCTTCATTCCCTTCCACCAAAATTCAACCCGAAGGTGACGGCCATTTCAGAATCGCACAATCTAAGGACGCTCCAAGTTGAGAGCCTCATTGGGAATCTCAAAACCCATGAGGTAGAACTCAAAATCCAACATGATGAATACAACAAGGAGCCAAAGAAGAAGGCGTTGGCATTAAAATCAAAGAAGGAGTTCCAAGAGGATGAGGATGAAGATGAAGAAAGTCTTTTGGTGAAGAACTTCCGAAAGTTCATGCGAAATCCGGAAAGGCGAAACACTTTCCGGAAATTTGTCCAAAAGGATGGAAGATGGAAAGGGTCATCTTCAAAGAAGGAAAAAGAGAGCGACAATGAAGAAGAGAGACATCCAACGGAATGCTATCATTGTAGGAAGACGGGGCACATAAGGAGCCAATGCCCAAAATTCTTGAAGGAGAAAAAGGAGAAATGGCACAAAGGGAAAGAAAAGAGGAAGGTGCTAAAAGCAAAGACATGGGATGGCTCCTCTTCCTCCTCCTCCGAAGAATCAAGCGGGTCTTCATCAAGCGAAGATGAGGAAGCAAACATGTGCCTCATGGGACATGGAAACGACGGCGACGACACCAGTGTTCCTAGTGACACTGAGGTAACTCCTCCCACTTATGAGGAATTGTTTAATGAATTCCTTGAAACTTGCAAAGCTTTTGACAAAAATCTGAAAGATAGTATTTTATTAAATCGTGAAAATGAATCTCTTATTAAAGAAAATCAAAAGCTTTCCAAAAAGCTAATTGTTTTAGAAAAGAGAAAGATTTCTTGCCAAGAGTGTGATCACTCCACTAAATTGGCAAAAGATATTGAAGAGTCACTTTCTAAAGCCCTCTCTCATGCCAAAACTCTTACAAAAGAGAAGGGGAATTAGAAAGGAAATTAGAAGCCTCTCTTTTGCAAATCAAAAATAATAAAAAAAGGTTTTGAAAATAGGTGTGTCACGCTTGAGAATGAAAACTCTTCACTTAAAGCACAAGTTCATGATCTCACCATGGCCATTAAAAAATTTGGAATATGCCAAAAATCTCTGGAAATGATTTTAGGGAAACAGTGCCATTGTTCTGGAAAATTTGGGCTCAGATATCGAGGTGAGTACTACCGCCCGGCGCTAGCCACTAACGCCGGCGCTATCACCTCATACCAGAAACCTGAATTTTCTTTTTTCAAAATGTTTTTCTTCTGTAAATCCAACTTATTCCAGCAAGAACATATTCCAGAAAAGGGTCTCAACCCCCTTTATTTCGTGTGCAAACTGTTATAGGTTAGGTCACACATCTAGTTCTTGCAGGAGAATAAAACAAAATGCTTTAAAATAAATCTGGGTACCTAAGGCTTCCACTCATTCTATGGGTGGTACCACTTGGGTATCCGGATCTTTACTCTCATCTTCTTTCTAGATGTGCAGGCAGGCTAAGGACAATGAAGACGTGTGATACTTGGATTCAGGATGCTCCAAGCACATGACGGGAAATAAAGAAAAGTTCATTAGCCTAGAAAAGAAGAAGGGAGGGATCGTGACGTTTGGTGATAACGGAAAAGGAAGGATCATGGGAATTGGTACAGTTGGTAACAAATCCTTTACTATATCTAATGTTCTTTATGTGAAAGGATTAAAACACAATTTAATTTCTATTAGCCAATTATGTGATAAAGGATTAGATGTGTTATTTGAATCTTCCACTAATCTTTGCAAAATATCTAATCCTATTACAAACAATATTTTACTAACTGCACCTAGATTACACAATGTTTATATAGTTTCATTTCATGATCTTTCAAATTCATCTTTAAAATGTTTTATTACCAAAAATGATGAACTTAAACTTTGGCATAGAAGGCTAGGACATGCTAGCACAAAGCTTATTGTAAAACTTGCCAAAAGAGATTTAATTAGACGATTTCTCAGATTAAATGGAAATTTACCTTCACTTTGTTCACCATGTCAAAAAGGTAAAATTACTAGATCCTCTTTCAAAAGTAAGAAAGTTATTTCTACTACAAGACCTTTGCAGTTAATTCATATGGATCTTTTTGGTCCCTTTAGCACCGCAAGTCTTGGTGGTAGATTATATACATATGTTTTAATATATGATTTTTTAGATATTGTTGGACAATATTTCTCTCATCAAAATCCGAAGCGTTTTGTGAATTTTCAAAATTATGTACTCGCATTCAAAATGAAAGTGATTTAAAAATTAAATGCATTCGCTCGGATCATGGAGGAGAATTTGAAAATGAAAAATTTACATCTTATTGTGATATGTTAGGCATAAAACACGAGTTCTCCGCACCACGCACACCACAACAAAATGGTGTTGTAGAAAGAAAGAATAGGGCAGTTCAAGAGCTAGCACGCACTATGTTATGTGAATATAAATTACCTAAGTCCTTTTGGGCCGAAGCCGTAAACACATCATGTTATGTTATAAATAGAATCATGCTTCGCCCATCTTTAAATCTCACACCTTTGAACTTTATTTTCAAAAGAAGCCTAATGTATCTTACTTCAAAGTTTTTGGTTGTAAATGCTTTATTTTAAATACAAAAGATAGCTTGGGAAAGTTTGATGAAAAATGTGATGAAGGAACATTTCTTGGATACTCTACAACTAGTAAAGCCTATAGAGTTTATAATAAAAGAACTAAAAAAGTTGAAGAGTCAATTATTGTGAAATTTGATGAGCTTGTTCCTTGTATAGAAAAACTTTCCGCATGCAAAGAGGATGATCTATTACCTCCTTTGGAGCATGGCGATGAAGAACCTTCCAAAGAAGAAGAAGAGGAGGCCAAGAAAGATTAATATGTACCTCCAAGCATCTTAAAATTCATAAATGATCATCCACGGGAACTTATAATTGGTGAACCGTCCATCGGGGTAAGAACTCGCTCTTCTCTTCATGAATCATTTTCAAATATTTGTTTTGTTTCCGAAATAAAACCAAAAATGTTTCTACTGCTTTAAATGATGAATTTTGGTTTTTGGCTATGAATGAAGAGTTGGAACAATTTGAGCGACATAATGTTTGGAAATTAGTTGAAAGACCATCTAATCACCCGGTTGTAGGTGTAAAATGGATTTTTAAAAATAAATTAGATGGTGAGTCTAGAATCACTAGAAATAAAGCACGATTAGTAGCACAAGGATATTCTCAAATCGAGAGGATAGATTTTGATGAATCTTTTGCACCCGTTGCTAGATTAGAGTCTATAAAAATTTTTCTAGCATTTGCAAGCTTTAAAAGAATAAAACTATTTCAAATGGATGTGAAAAGTGCTTTTCTAAACGGGTTTGTAAAAGAAGAAGTTTATGTTGAACAACCCCCCGGTTTTATTAGTGAAAAATTTCCAAATCATGTTTATAAACTAGCGAAAGCGCTTTATGGTTTAAAACAAGCGCCCCGTGCATGGTATGAAAGACGTACATCATTTTTATTAAAGCACAGTTATATTATGGGAAGTGCGGATAATACTCTCCTTATTAAGCACAACAATGATGATATAATTATTTTACAAATATATGTTGATGATATTATCTTTGTATCTTCTAATGAAGAGATGTGTAAAGAAGTTATTTTAGTGATGAAAAATGAATTTGAAATGAGTCTTGTAGGAGAACTTTCTTATTTCCTTGGTTTTCAAATATCACAAAGAGTTGATGGTATCTTTGTATGTCAAACTAAATATGTCCATGATATGCTTAAATGTTTTGGATTTGAAACCTTATACATGCTTCTACACCAATGAGTGCATCACTAAAATTAGGAAAAGATGAATCAGGAATTTCTATAGATCAAATTTTATATAGAGGTAAGATAGGATCTCTATTTTATCTAAGTGCAACTAGACCCGATATTATGTTTGTTGTATGCTTATGTGCTCGATTTCAAGCCAATCCAAGAGAATCTCATCTAAAAGTGGTAAAACGAATTTTTAGATATCTCATTGGGTCATCTAGACTAGGATTATGGTACCCACACAATAATTCATTTACACTTCACGGCTACTCCGACTCGGACTATGCCGGTTGTTCACTTGATAGAAAAAGCACTAGTGGTACTTGTCATTTTCTAGGACCTTCATTAGTTGAATGGTCTAGTAGGAAACAAAATTCGGTTGCACTCTCCACCACGGAGGCCGAATACATTGCATTAGGGAGTTGTTGTGCACAAGCACTATGAATGAGCCAAACTTTAGAGGACTTTGGTTTTCATCTAAAGAATATTGAACTAAAATGTGACAACAAAAGTGCCATTGATCTCACAAATAATCCGGTACACCACTCTAGATCCAAACATATAGATGTGCGTCATCATTTCATAAGGGATCACATTAAAAAGGAAAATGTAAGGATTAGTTTCATTGGCACGGACTCTCAACTTGCTGATATATTTACTAAACCTCTTCCCGATGCAAGGTTTCAAATGTTAAGGTTGGAATTAGGAGTCTTAGACATCTTAGGATGAATAACAAGTAAAACGCTAATATTTTATGCAATTTGAGCAATCAAGACATCTTAATATTACACAATTTCTGCATAAGACTTCCCTTAAGACCCCTAATCAATATCAAAAATACAAAATTTAAAATTCTTAAAAAATCGTGTACTGTTTGTCGCGCTATCACTAGCGCCGATGCTAGCGTGGGTTTGTGATTTTTCTGTTTTTTAAAATTTCTAAAAATCAGGAAAAATATGTTAGTTTATTTGTACTAATTTATTTTTGTGTTTCTGTCTATTTTATTTTTGTTTTATTTGCATTATGAAATCAACTACAAAAATTCAAAATTCAAAAATACAACAATATGTTTGTGTGATTTTTTTTCTCTGTTTTTATTTCTTTAAAAATGATAAAACTACAAAAAAAAACTATATGATCTTTATTGCCAATATCAAGAATGTATGAATTCTATTATTTAGAATTACTTACAATGTTAAAAATTTTTCCTTGAAATTACTATGAACATTATTTTGTTTATCATGCTTTGATATATCTTTTTAAAGTGCATCAATTGTATTGAGAAATGTGTAGAACCAAGCTTAGCATGCCTCTAAGTATGAGTAAATGTTTTATGATTGATAATGATACATTTCACTCACTTATTTTGGTAATCAACATGTGTGTTTAAATCTAAAATGCTTGCTTGTGTATTGTATTTGTACAATGAATTAAAACTTGCATAAGTTTATTGCCTACACTACATTTGAATTGCACTTATAAAATTTAGAAAAGTGGTTAAGTTAAAATTTTTTGGGTTTGCAAAATAAGTGTATTCGGATAATGTTGTCTCACAAATGTGAACAAAAAAAATTATATATGTAGACAACTATAACTCCACCAAGCACTATTTGAATCTCCTGATAAGTCTTCATAAGCATTGTGAGGTTGAGCACCTTGGAAAGAATAGTAAAGTGTCTTGTGCAACCCTTGATTATTACACCACTTTGTTAAAAATTATGTGCATTAAAAGTGTGTGAAAGTAATTTATTTGTGTTTTATTGCGCACATTACTTTACATATGTCTTGTATTTTGTTGATTTAAATTAATTGTTACAATTGCCCAAAATACACTTATGTGCACATCATTATCTTTCATAACACTTCTTCTCACGAGTATTGGATTCTAATGCTTTATCTATACTACTCTTTATATAAAAATGCACTAGATAACCTAGTAAGATCTCTACAATGTTTTTTGGTATCTCTTGAACTTAAAATTAAGTAACATTGTAGTATAATCTCTTTTTGATATGTTCATTTCATGCTTGGTATCTTTATGAAAAACTTTGAGATTTCAAAAAGTTAAAACATCTTTCAATTTTAATTTAAAACTCATATTTTTTACTTATGTTTTTCATGCTTACAAAAAGATGTTTATTATAATCTTCCGCTTGCTTACAACTCTTATCTTTTTATTTGAAATTTCTTATATGTGCTATGCTTAAACTCTTTATCATTTCATATATTACAAAAGCTCGATCATGATTTATAACTAGCCTAAAGAATGCCTCCTTACTACTCTCACCCCACCTTCTTTTGATAATACCATAAGGGGGAGATTAATTGAAGAAATCTATATAGGGGAAATATAGAAGATTAAGGGGAGAATAATTCATGTAATCTATCATTTAGGGGGAGTAAAACATAAATTGCATTTATGTAGGGGGAGCATTAAGATAAGGGGAGTATGCACATTATCATGCTTATCATTTACTATAGTTGCACTATTATCTTGCTTATCATATACTATAAACACTATTGTTGATTTCTTGCTTAGAGGATTTGTTATTATCAAAAGGGGGAGATTGTTGGACATGTGTGTCACATCCCTTTGTTTGAGAATAACAAATCTCATATTGTATTTGTTGGAGTTGCCATTGTGATCTAGAAGTGGTCAAACATGTAATCTCACTGCCAACGCGATATGAGCCTGCAGGGTCGCACATAAGAGCATGTGGAGAAGTTGGAAGATTGACTGTGTTGGTAAAGGTTACCAATCACCATATATATAGAATGGGGAAGTCCAGCAAATGTTGCTGTCTGAATTCGTCGGATATGATTCGTCGGATTCGTCGGGTTTACACGGATTGGATTCGTCGGATATGATTCGTCGGATTCGTCGGGTTTACACGGATTGGATTCGTCGGATATGATTCGTCGGAATTCGTCGGGTTTACACGGATTGGATTCGTCGGATTCGTCGGGATTCGTCGGGTCATTCCGTGGAAACTCGACGAACTGTGACAGAGATCCTTCACTCGACAAAGTGTTGTCGTCTGTCTGGATTCGTCGGATTCGTCGGGATTCGTCGGGTCATTCCGTGGAATCTCGACGAATTATCACAGAGAGCCTTGACTAGGCAATTGTTGCCGTCTGTTGTGATTCGTCCGATTTCGTCGGGTTGTCCCGTGAAATCTCGACGAATGATCTTCCGTGAAATTCCGACGAATTGTAACAGAAGCCCTTATTCTGATGTGTGGTCTGCGGATAGCGATTCTTCTAGAAGCTGTTTATCCTTTGGGTATAAATAGGACTTCGTTTTAGGGTTCATATAACTGAAAAAGAGAAAGGCCGACGGAAGTGTTCCGCTCTCGCCCGAACCCTAGACGGAAGGAGTTCCGTCGCTCGTTCGCCTCCGCCGACCTCCTCTCCGTCGATTGTCGCCGGCATTGTTCTTCCTGAAGCGGATCTAGCAATCCGTGGAAGTGCAAGGTGCAGCCTTTCTTCCTTCCGAGTTGCGTGCGACGTGACTTGGCGTTCTCCCGGCTCGTGTGGACTTCTGTAGAGACGTAGACATAATTCTACGTGAGAACTCTTCTTGCCACCGACAGGGATCAACTCTTGGAGCATCTTGGTTGGATTTGATCCAACCCCATTGAGGTAATTTTTACCTAGTATTTTATTAACTTCTTGATTCAACATTCATGGCCGATCCAAGCATTTTTGGGTTGTTTCTGTTTATTTCCGCTGCGCCTACATCTGATGTATGGTTCTAGAAAAACCCAACAGTGGTATCAGAGCTAGGTTGTGGTCTTGGATGTT
Organism: Dactylorhiza incarnata; assembly: GCA_033032865.1. NCBI lineage: Eukaryota > Viridiplantae > Streptophyta > Magnoliopsida > Asparagales > Orchidaceae > Dactylorhiza > Dactylorhiza incarnata. The sequence continues at coordinate 15,940,161 of JAWHQI010000015.1, forward strand.
GTTTCAGAAGTTTGGTTATTCCAGTACGTGCAAATCTAGGTATTTAGAAGCGTTCTAAATGTCAAGATTTCTTCCTGGAACATCAAATGTTGATGATTTTAAAAGGGGGTCTTGGAACCCCGCCAGGAACGTCTGGGATTTCGTGGTAATTTCTAATTGTTAGAAATTGTTGTCTCCTTAGCAGTAACCGTCCCTCAAGTGGTTAATGAACCCTTCTATTGTTTTTGATTTTGAATCCAACAATGAGAGACGAGCTTGTCTACTGCTTTAAGTCGAGTTGTCTTTGCCATTGTCCAATGCATGTAAATCTGAAGATTTGGAAGAGTTCTAAATGTCCAGATTTAGCCCTTTAGTCTATCAAAGGTTGATAGTCTTATGTAGTGCACATAAGGGATGCATGAGGATTTTAGAAAGTTTGTTTTTCTGTGGATGTGCACGTTGATCAAATGTTGATCATGGTAAAGTGTTAACCTATTTTTAAAATTCCCTTCATCAAATATTAAGTGTTCGGATGCCTTCCGATGGATGACACTCTTCCTGCCTCGATCGATGAAGTGTGGGCTTGCCAAAGCAAGGTGCATTAATCTATCTTGGTAAGGGTGCGAGCGGATAATTGTGATATCCCACTGTCGACATCGGGTCTAACTTAACTAGGTGACCTCAAAGGTTGAGTGCCTAGAGGCATAGGGTTGGCATGCTCCATATGATGGATGCGAATAAGGAGTTATTCACCAGCCATACAAGAATTGCATGAGGATGCAATTGGCAAGCGTTGCCTACCTAAATAACCGCATTATGAGAGGAACGCCAAAGCGGACTCGTGGTGTTGGTGAAATACGGATCTTGTCCACTAAGAGAGTAGCTCGCATGGACTCTCCGAATTGATAGTGAGGGCTATCATTTTGAATAAAATAGTGGGAGTATTTAATTGAAGTCCAAATTAAAAATAAATTGTATTTTGAAATTAAGGTACTAATTAGATTCTGCATGAATTCTTGTAGAATTCCATGGCAAGTGGTTCACACTCCACCTTGTCCCTAAGAGCTATCCTTGAGAAGGACAAGCTTAGTGGGACGAACTATATGGACTGGTATAGGAACCTGAGAATTGTTCTCAGGCAAGAGCGAAAGCTCTACGTCTTGGAAGAAGAAGCCCCCGAGGTGCCGACCGGGAACTCGTCCCGTGTTGATAAGGATGCTTATAAGAAGTATACCGATGACGCCTTAGACATCGAGTGCCTTATGCTTGCCACCATGAACTCTGAGCTTCAGAAGCAACACGAGAACATGGGGTGCAAGGAGATTGACGAGCACCTAAAGAAAATGTTTCAAGGGCAAGCTCGTCAAGAGAGGTTCGATGTCACGAAGGCCTTATTTCAGTGCAAAATGGGAGCTCGAGACTCGGTTGGTACTCACGTACTCAAGATGATTGCGTATATTGAGAACCTGGAGAGACTGGGTTTTCCTCTGGGTCAAGAGTTGGCCACAGATCTTATCCTGCAATCGTTGCCGGATAATTATGAGCAGTTCGTCTTGAACTATAACATGAATGAAATAGACAAGACACTGCCCGAGCTCCTAGGCATGTTGCGAACTGCCGAAATAAACATGAAGAAGGCCAAGCCTGCTAGTCCCATATTGATGGTACATAAAGGCAAGGGTAAGGCCAAGGGCTTCAAGAAGACGAAGGTGGGACCTAAGTCACATCTTGAGCCCAAATCTTCTGCGCTGAAAAGGAAGAGCACCGTGAAGGAAGGGAAATGCCACCACTGTGGCAAGGCTGGTCATTGGAGGAGGAATTGTCCTTCGTACATTGAGGGTCTGCATAAAATGAAGGGAGGTATGACTTCCGCTTCGGATATTTACGTTATAGAGATAAACCTTTCTGCTCCTTCATCTTGGGTATTGGATACCGGATGTGGTTCTCACATTTGTACAAATGTGCAGGAACTAGGAAGGAGGAGATTGCTGAGTAAAGGAGAGGTGGACCTACGTGTCGGCAATGGAGCAAGAGTTGCTGCTGTAGCCGTAGGGGTTTACCGTCTTTCTTTGCCCAGTGGGCTTGTAATAGAACTTAATAATTGTTATTTTGTTCCGGCCATAACTAGAAACATTATATCCATTTCATGTTTGGACATGATTGGATTTTCTTTTATAATTAAGAACAATTGTTGTTCTATATTTAAGAATGATGTTTGTTATGCTGTAGCTCAATTGTTTAATGGTCTTTATGTTTTGAACCTGGACCATCCGATCTATAATGTAGATAGTAATAAAAGACTAAGAACAAATGACTCAAATCCTACATATCTCTGGCATTGTCGTTTGGGCCATATAAACGAGAAGCGCATATCCAAGCTCCATAAAGATGGACTATTGGACTCATTTGATTATGAATCATTTGAGCGATGTGAGTCTTGTTTATTAGGCAAGATGACTAAAGCCCCTTTCACTGGTTATACTGAGAGGGCTGAGGATCTCTTGGGTGTTGTACATAGTGATGTATGCGGACCCATGAGTTCTATGGCTAGAGGTGGGTATTTCTACTTCGTTACATTTACTGATGATTTCAGTAGATACGGATACGTGTATCTTATGAAGTGCAAATCCGAAACCTTTGAAAAGTTCAAAGAGTTTAAGAATGAAGTGGAGAACCAATTGGGTAAAAGGGTTAAAGCACTCCGATCTGATCGAGGTGGCGAATACCTGAGTCATGAGTTCCGTGATCATCTGAAAGAGCGTGGTATTGTATCACAGCTCACTCCACCTAGGACACCGCAGCATAATGGTGTGTCTGAGAGGAGAAATCGTACTCTGTTAGACATGGTACGGTCGATGATGAGTCATGCAGACTTGCCTGTTTCCTTTTGGGGTTTTGCTTTAGAGACTGCTGCTTTGACACTGAATCGCGCTCCGACGAAAACGGTTCTAAAGACACCATATGAGATATGGACTGGGAAGCGTCCTAGTATGTCGTTCATTAAAATTTGGGGCTGTGAGGCATACGTACGACGTCAAATGCCTGACAAGCTGGAACCCAAATCAGATAAGTGTTATCTGGTGGGATATCCTAAGGAAACGAAGGGATATTACTTTTACCTACCGTCTGAGGGCAAAGTGTTTGTCGCAAGGACGGGTGTCTTCTTGGAGAAAGAGTTCTTATCAAGAAAGACGCAAAAGGTAGAACTTGAAGAAGTTCAAGAACCACAAATAGTGAATGAACCAGAGTTGGATTCTGAGCCAGGACTACAAGATGTTGTAGCTAGAGAACCTGCTCACGAAACACAAGTCCTACGTAGATCTGGTAGACCAAGATTTGAGCCTGAGAGATATGGATTTCTCGTGTCTCAAATAGGTAATGTGTTGCTTATGGATCATGATGATGAACCAGCAACCTACCAAGAGGCTATGAATGGACCGGACTCCGACAAATGGCTTGAGGCTATGAAATCCGAAATGGACTCCATGTATACAAACCAAGTTTGGAACTTGGTGGAACCACCTGAAGGGGTACGACCCATAGGGTGCAAGTGGGTCTTCAAGAAGAAGACCGACATGGATGGGAATGTACAGACATTCAAAGGGCGACTGGTGGCTAAGGGTTTCAAGCAAATTCATGGTGTTGACTATGATGAGACCTTTTCCCCTGTTGCCATGGTAAAGTCCATTAGGATATTGCTTGCTATTGCTGCGTATTATGACTACGAGATCTGGCAGATGGATGTCAAAACGGCTTTCCTAAACGGAAACCTCCTTGAGGAAGTGTACATGACACAACCCGAGGGTTTTGTATCCCCAAATGAAGCCACTAAAATATGCAAGCTGAATAAGTCCATCTATGGATTGAAACAAGCCTCTAGAAGTTGGAATCTTCGTTTTGATGAGAAGATCAAAGAGTTTGGTTTTGTCAAGAATGAAGATGAACCGTGTGTTTACAAGCGAATCAGTGGGAGCATTGTTGTCTTCCTGATATTGTATGTAGATGACATACTGCTGATCGGGAATGACAAACCTACCCTGAAAGTTGTTAAGAACAACCTAGGGAACTGCTTTTCTATGAAGGACTTGGGTGAAGCGACTTACATACTCGGTATTAAGATCTATAGAGATAGATCGAAGAAGTTGCTGGGTTTGACCCAGAGTACGTACATTGACAAGGTGTTGAAGCGGTTCAACATGCTTGAGTCCAAGAAAGGATTTTTGCCCATGTCTCATGGTGTGAATCTCTCTAAGGACCAGTGTCCAAAATCTTGCGAAGATAAGGACCGCATGAAGTTGATTCCATATGCTTCGGCAATTGGGTCAATCATGTATGCGATGTTATGTACTCGACCCGATGTCTCTTTTGCTTTGAGCATGACTAGCAGGTATCAGTCTGATCCCGGTGAATGTCACTGGATAGTCGTAAAGAATATCCTGAAGTACTTGAGAAGGACTAAGGATGTATTCTTGGTGTATGGTGGAAAGGAAGAGCTCATTGTAAGTGGTTACACGGATGCTAGCTTCCAAACTGATAGGGATGATTCAAAGTCTCAGTCAGGGTTTGTGTTTTGCCTGAATGGAGGAGCTGTGAGCTGGAAGAGTTCCAAGCAAGAGACAGTTGCTGATTCTACAACTGAGGCTGAGTATATCGCTGCAGCTAATGCAGCGAAGGAGGCTGTATGGATTAGGAAATTCATCGGCGAGCTAGATGTAGTTCCTAGCATTGTTGGTCCCGTAGTTCTCTACTGTGATAACAATGGTGTAATTGCACAATCTAAGGAACCTAGATCCCATCAGCGCTCCAAGCACATACTTCGGCGGTTCCATCTTATTCGTGAGATTGTCGAACGAGGAGATGTGAACATTTGCAGAGTGCCGACTGAGGAGAATATTGCAGATCCACTGACAAAGCCTCTCGCGTAGAGAAAGCATGATGGTCATACTAGATCAATGGGTATACGATACCTGAATGATCAACTCTAGTGGGAGTCTTGTGGGTTGCATGTAAAATAAATATTCTGTTGGCTGTTCAAAATTTATTCATATGATGAATTGTGTACCAATTATTTCTTTTTACGATTAATGGCAAGTTCTTTTATTACGATATACTGTTTCTATATGATAGAATAAAATTCGTGATAAATACCCTTAGAATGTTCGCTTCCATAGGACATCAAGTACGTGACTTGAATGTGAGAGCCTATGATTTTGAAGCTTCATTCTTAAAAGGTCCCTGGTCGAGGTATCATCGTAGAAGCTAAGGGTGATGATGATACATTAAGACTAGCATGTGTGTTGACTGATGACCGGTTCTCACAGGTCATGATATTGTGATATCAAGTCATCACATGGGTACTTGTTAGTGAACAAGTTGTACTGGACAGACCCAACCTGAGACTACTTTGTGGATTGTTACTTAAAAGTGTCACAAGTAGGTCTCATTTGACAATGGTGTTGTGGTCCTTTGACCTGAAGTCACAGCATTCACCGAGTGAGTAAGAGCGTGCTTTGATGTCATCTAAAGTCTTCCTTGAAGAAGGTTGATGATAAGGGTGGTCGTTGGGTACGTTACGAATCATTTGGGTGTTTGGGTGTGAGCAGATATGGGATTTGTCCTCCTATATAACAGGAGTTGCATCCATGGGCCCCTTGATGGAATTGGACTGAGAAATGCATGGCCATGCTTGGTAGAGTCAATATGTGATATTGAGCTCACCATTCTCTGGAAGTCCGTTCTAGATCAAGAAACTTGGATTGAGCTATTATGAGGGTGACACGGTCCATACCTCTAGTTCTTTCCGGATGTAAGGGACAAAGGGACAAAGACAACGCTGGAACATTGGTCATAAAGGCTTATGAGTTATGAACTCTTATTGCTTGGGGAGCAATGATGCATTGCTAGATGCCGCTCATTGTTTGTGAGGTTTTTGGTTTGATACTTTCAAGATCAAGTGGGAGACTGTTGGAGTTGCCATTGTGATCTAGAAGTGGTCAAACATGTAATCTCACTGCCAACGCGATATGAGCCTGCAGGGTCGCACATAAGAGCATGTGGAGAAGTTGGAAGATTGACTGTGTTGGTAAAGGTTACCAATCACCATATATATAGAATGGGGAAGTCCAGCAAATTCGTCGGATATGATTCGTCGGATTCGTCGGGTTTACACGGATTGGATTCGTCGGATATGATTCGTCGGATTCGTCGGGTTTACACGGATTGGATTCGTCGGATATGATTCGTCGGAATTCGTCGGGTTTACACGGATTGGATTCGTCGGATTCGTCGGGATTCGTCGGGTCATTCCGTGGAAACTCGACGAACTGTGACAGAGATCCTTCACTCGACAAAGTGTTGTCGTCTGTCTGGATTCGTCGGATTCGTCGGGATTCTCGGGTCATTCCGTGGAATCTCGACGAATTATCACAGAGAGCCTTGACTAGGCAATTGTTGTCGTCTGTTGTGATTCGTCGGATTTCGTCGGGTTGTCCCGTGAAATCTCGACGAATGATCTTCCGTGAAATTCCGACGAATTGTAACAGAAGCCCTTATTCTGATGTGTGGTCTGCGGATAGCGATTCTTCTAGAAGCTGTTTATCCTTTGGGTATAAATAGGACTTCGTTTTAGGGTTCATATAACTGAAAAAGAGAAAGGTCGACGGAAGTGTTCCGCTCTCGCCCGAACCCTAGACGGAAGGAGTTCCGTCGCTCGTTCGCCTCCGCCGACCTCCTCTCCGTCGATTGTCGCCGGCATTGTTCTTCCTGAAGCGGATCTAGCAATCCGTGGAAGTGCAAGGTGCAGCCTTTCTTCCTTCCGAGTTGCGTGCGACGTGACTTGGCGTTCTCCCGGCTCGTGTGGACTTCTGTAGAGACGTAGACATAATTCTACGTGAGAACTCTTCTTGCCACCGACAGGGATCAACTCTTGGAGCATCTTGGTTGGATTTGATCCAACCCCATTGAGGTAATTTTTACCTAGTATTTTATTAACTTCTTGATTCAACATTCATGGCCGATCCAAGCATTTTTGGGTTGTTTCTGTTTATTTCCGCTGCGCCTACATCTGATGTATGGTTCTAGAAAAACCCAACAGTATTTGATATTGCTTGTAGTGTGTTTATAGTGTGCAGGAACTATAGGTGCAATACTCCATAGGTAGAAGGCAGCTGAATTCAAAAATCTGGAAGAATGCGCTACCGCCAGTGCTAGCGCTATCGCCAGGCGCTAGCTCAGGTTTCATTCGACAAACTTTGAGCTGCGTTCGACGAAAAGTTCGTTCGACAAAAAGTTCCGTTCGACGAAATTTTTGTTTGACGAAAATTTCGTTCGATAAACATTTTCGTTCGACGAATTTCGTTCGACAAAACTTTGTTCTGCCACGTAGCTGATGGTTTTCGCAAACACTCCACACGAACGCTACCGCCAGCGCTAGCGATACCGCCTGGCGATATCTAAAATTCGTGCACAGCGCTACGCCGCCAACAGTTTCGCAGCCGCTCCACACGAACCCTACCGCAGGCGCTAGGAGCTACCGCAGGCGCTATCTCCAAGATGTATAAAATGGTGGGCTCTCTCTCATTTCAATGGGTGCTTCTAGAGAGATTACCTGTGCCATATTTCCAGAGCTGCTACTTTGCCGAAAGTTCATCTCCCACTCAAATTCAAAGAAGATATCTGGAGAAGGAAGCCACCACGCTATATCTGAAGGACGATTGCTTCAACCTCGCTTATGCTACAGCGATCCTTCATCCTCAACTTCAGAGATCTCATATAGGGAGTTTCAATATTGTTAATTTTATTTTCATTCCACATTCTATTTTAATAGTTTAGTTAATTCGCCTTGTGTTGGCGACTAGGTCTGGGTAGGACTTAGGGGGAAATTTGCCTTCTGTTGGCGACCAGTTCTAGGTGATTAGATCTAAGGGGGCTCGAGGCCATATCCGGGGAAGGATTGGCTAGAGCGGCTTGAGGCCTTATCCGGGGAAGGATAGGCTAAAGCCAACCGGCTTATGGGAATACAAGTCGGTATAGAAAAGGAAAAGAAATTTACATTTGTACGCCTCCGATTTCTAGCGATATAGAAATCAAATTTATGTAAACACTTTTTCTCATATAATATAATCATGTCTCTTTTGTGATTACTTGATTTCTATCATTTGGCGTAACTTTTTAGAATTGCAAATTACAATTGGTTTCCTTCATTAAGACAAATTGATTATTTCATTCCAAATTCACTCTAAAACAATTTAGTAAAAATTATCAAAGATTTTTTATTCCCTTATTCACCCCCCTCTAAGGGTGCCATAAGATCCAACATCCATTTCATCCACCATGGCTAGCTCCCACTGATTTAAATCAGCCCATGATCTAGCATCTCTGGCAGAGATTGGATCTTCACCAAGAATATTCAGGCAACATTGTGCAGCCACTGCACATTGGGGATATCTCACTGGTGCCCTTCTTTCCATTGTCGATCTCCTCAGAATTCCACTTCATCTTCTGACTCATCAGCACTTCTCACCACCTCCAAATCATCTGATTCAGAATCAGATTCAGCCCCAACAATGGTAGCTCCTTTCTCAAAGCTTCCTTCCACCACCATTGTCTATTTCTCTGCTTCTTTATCCTTCTCAGCTTGTGTGACTGCCTGTGGACTGGTTTCATGAAACACCACATCCTTGCTGAATGATACAGTCCTGGTCACAGGGTTCCAAAGCTTGTACCCTTTTATGCCATCTTTGTAACCCACAAAGATGCACTTCTCAGATTTAATATCAAGCTTCCCCCACTTCTCCTTTGGAATGTGAACATATGCATCACACCCAAACACACGAGCATAGAGCAAATTTGGCTTTCTTTTGAAGACGACTTCAAAAGGTGTACATCCCTCCACAGCAGATGTTGGGGACCTGTTCTTCAGGTAGTTTGCAGTCGCCACTGCTTCAGCCCAAAACTCCTTCCCCAAACCTGCCCAACTGAGCATGCACCTGACCTTCTCCATCAAGGTCCTGTTCAGCCTCTCCGACACTACATTCTGCTCTGGAGTGTACGGTGTGGTCTTCTGCCATGCAATCCCTTGCTCAGTACAGTACTTCTCAAAAACATCAGAGCAGTTCTCCCCTCCATTATCAGAATGGAGGACCTTCACCTTTCTCTCCAACTAGTTCTCCACCAGGTTCTTAAATTCCTTAAACCTGTCCAGAACCTCTGACTTGGACCTGAGAAAATAGATCCAGGAATAACGTGAGAGGTCATCAGTGAAGGACACATACTACCTTGCGCCGCCAAGAGATGGAGCTGAAGTTGGCCCAAACACATCACTGTGTATCAACTCCAGCACTTCAGTTGTCCTCATGCCCATTCCACGAAAGCTTACTCTGGTCTGTTTGCCAAGCATGCAATGTTTGCAGAACCCAAGGCTTGTGGAGCACTCCGGCACTCCTTCCACCATCTGACCAGATGCCATGGACGACATCCCCTTCTCACTGATATGCCCAAGCCGATGATGCCACAGCCTGGACACCTCCTCCTGGTCAACCTCCTGGCTCTCAGAGATAAGAGCCCCACTTGGAACCACTATATCGGCAAGCAGAGTATACAGTGTTCCATGTCTTACTCCACTGGCAATCACCATTGCCCCCCTTGACATCTTGCAAGATTGCTTGTCACAGCTGAAGTGCACTCCTACATCCGCCATGGAACCCACCGAGATTAAATTCCTACTCATCCCAGGAATGTGCATCACATTTGGAAGAGACCATGTGGTCCCATTGGACAACTTCAACATCACCTTGCCACGCACAATAATCTGCACAGCAGAATCATCACCTAGCATGACATGTCCACGATCAAACCTCTCATACTCACAGAACCAGTGCCTATGAGGGGTCATGTGGTATGATGCTCCTGTGTCAACATACCACAAATCAGAATCTCTCTGAGCAACGCACGCGGCAGCGATATACATATCACCGCCGTCGCCCTCCTTCTTCGTACCAGAAGTTGTCGGTGTCTCCTTGTTCTGAATGGCCTTGTTCGGACATTCAGACTTCACATGACCTGTCTCATTGCACTTCCAGCACCGAACGGGCTTCTTACTCTTCTCCCTCTCCTGGCTCTTAGATCTACCTCGAGACTTATCTCGATATCCACCATGCTTGATCTCCCTTCATTGAGGATGGAATCTAGATACACTCAAAGCACCTTTTCTCGTCGCCTCAGAACCTCCTCTCCTGGTCTCCTCAGATAAAAGAGCTGCACATACAGTATCATATGATAGTTCCTTGTCTCCACTCCTCCCAATCACGACAATCAGATTGTCCCATGAATCTGGCAGTGAGCACAACAAGGTGATTGCTCTATCCTCATCCGAGATCTTCTCACCAATAGAGATTAACTGACTCACAATGGTATTGAATTGAGTCAAGTGCTCTGAAAATGAATTGCCCTCATGCATCCGAAGTTTATACCACTTCTTCCTCAATAGCAATTTGTTTACCAGGAACTTGCTCTGGTAGAGGGATTCCAACATACGCCACAGACTTCGTGCTGAAGTCTCCTCCATGACATTAGTCAAGATTGAATCTGCTAGGAATAACCGGATCAGGCCTTTAGCCTTCCGATCAGTTTTCGTCCAGGCCGCAGCCTCCACTGCAACATTTGCGGTCGCGTATGCAGATTTTCCCTTCGATGCGCTCGCATCCTTCTCTGCAACCTTAGGAATGGGAGGGTCATCTTCGATCGCAGACCATAGATCTCGATCAATCAACATATCTTCCATCTTCATCATCCATAGATCAAATCGACTTCCGTCAAACTTCTCGATCTTGGTCCGCACGCCGCCAGAACCCATTTCCAGGATCAAGAACCTGGCTTTGATACCAAATGTAAGGAAAATACGATGTGCCGAGACGAGAAATTAGAAGAAAAAATCAGAACACAGCAAATCACAGAAGACACACAAATGTACAGAGGTTCACCCCAATCCGGGCTACATCCCCTCTCCCCTTCCTCTTCTCTTCTTTCTATTCACCAAGATGGATTACAGCTTACAAGAATCAAAACTGATCCTACCTCACTTATCCCTCTTCAGACAATAATAGAGGAAACCGTCGCCAAGGAAAACCGCGCCAAAACACTGTTGCACTCTCTTGGGCTTAATGACCTTAACCCTAAACCAGGGTTATACACCCTTTAAATAGGGCACCAAACCGGGCTCAGACCAAGCATCCGCTGAGATGGTTCAATAACCTTCGTTGAGACGGAACCTGCTGAGACAACATGTACATCAGGCGTCGAGCATCGAACGCAGGCGTCGAGCATTGAACGCAGGCGTCGAGTGCAGGCATCGAGCACAGGCGTCGAGCACAGGCATTGAGCGTCGAGCGTAGGCATCAAGCGTCGAACGCAAGCCTCTCCCGTTCGAAGAGCTGCTGAGATGGGAGTAATCAAGGACTCGTTCGTCGAACGTAGGCGGAGTTCGACGAACCCTTCTCCGTTCATCGAACGCCGTTCGACGAACATTGAACAGAAGTGTTCCCCAACTCCCACACTTAAATTATTATCACAGGTCAATACTAGCATGTACATGATTCATACAAAATTTCGGCCCAATCGGGATTCACATTCAGCATTTATATCTCCTTCAAATTATCAAGTTAAACAGCAATAGCTTTAATACTACTTATCCAAAAATTATGAAATTCAACAGGGATCTACATATTGTTATCACCTAAGTCTCCACCAATTTTCATGAGCATCCAACCAATATCTTGAGAGAAATCCACAAAATACTGAGAGCAAAAGTGTTATGACACAGTTCACTAAAACTGGATTTCTGGGTGGTACAGTTGTCCAAAAATTATGATCCACCACATTTTCGAAAGCTAACATCAAGGGCTACAACATTCATGTTGAGTCCTAAACCCAGATCGAAGTGGGTCCTATCTAAAATTTGTTCCGAAGTCAACTACAGAAAACTGAACAGCAAAACAACATGCACCTAACACCTCCCAGCTTTCTGGACAGTCCACTCGACTGGACTTGTAGGGAGCTACAGGTCAGTTCAGAAAATGGGTAACCTATTGTCGGAAAGCTCTTTCCAAGGGCTACAACTTCCATGTTGAGCCTGAGTTTTAATTCCAGTGGGATCAAGCCTAAAAATTGGCTCGAACCCTGCTGCGCACAATTTTACCGCATTAATAACCAAGTGAAATGATATAATTTGAACTTCTTTAGCAAGGGGCTATCATCACCTTTATCACACCATTATATAGTTAACAACCCTATTTATCACGGGATTTTTAACAGGGAATTTACTCCTCATCTCTTCACCTAGTAAATAAATTAACATCCTAATTAATAGGGAACTATTCATCATCTTCCCCAAAAACAAAGGGTTAGGTCATTACAACTTCTCCCGTCCAATACTCCTTCCATAGACCATGGATTTCCACAAAATCAAATCCTATCTCTTCCTTTTGAAGAGAAGAAGTGATTGAAGGAACTTTCGCGGCAATCGGTGCCCTAACAAGAAAGATCTGGTTTGGTCTTTTCCTAGGAAACTCCATTAACTCACAAGCCAAGCTCTTTTGAGCTCAACACCTCTCCTAATTTTCTCTATGATCTAGCACCAAGGTAGAGGGGTCGGAAGTCACCTTATTTTCCAGCCATGGTTCAAGCTCATCTTCATGGCAGCGGGGTGGTGGTCGGCCAAGCTCCAAATACTTCACCAAGCTTGTTCCTTCAAGAACCCTAAGTTAAAACATTAAGGTGGGAGGAAGAAGATGAATAGAAGAAGGAGGAGAAGAAGAAGAAGATGACTAGGGTAATCTGGCCAGCATCCCTTTATCTTTAAGAGAGAAGAGAGTCGCTGATTTGGTTTTGTATTAATAAGTATTTAATGGCCACAACTTCCCATGCAATTAAGCCTTTACTGGAAGGCAGCAGAAAAAAATGCCCAAACCCTTTCGTTGAACGCTTACAACTTTGTTGAACGTCGAACGGCATAATTTCGTCGAATGCTACTCCTTTGACTTCATCGAATGCTATTCGACGAACGCCAGATCGGGTCGTTCGACGAACGCCAGGCCGTTCGTCGAACGCAGCATTGAGGTCGTTCGTCGAACGCAGCCTTGAGGCCGTTCGTCGAACGCAGCCTTGAGGTCGTTCGTCGAACGTAGCCTTTAGGCCGTTCGTCGAACGCAGCCTTCAGGCCGTTCGTCGAACGCAGCCTTCAGGCCGTTCGTTGAACCCAGCCTTCAGGCCGTTCGTCGAATGCAGCCTTCAGGCCGTTCGACGAATGCAGACTTCAGGCCGTTCATCGAATGCAGCTTCCTAATTGAGGGCTACCTCCACTCTTGGAGATCAGGCCATAACCATGGCCTATTAGGATCTCTAGATCCCACCTGGTCCGAGCATCTCTAAGTGACCCGTATCACTCGAGGGGTCTAGTTCGAAAAGGAATGTTACATACTAAGCCGCTATTGAAGGGACCATTTGGTCGGAGGGGAGTTTGCTTGGGCTGATTTCCACTTCCCACTTCAAGGGGAGTGTTAAATTTTTTGAAGTGGAAGTGGAATGATGTTAGGCGGTCAGCAGATTGGAGACCGCAGAGACCGCGCGGTCTGTATTGGTGCTCTGGCCGGTTTTTTCTCAGGCAGTCTATTATGGGCGGTCTGATTTGGGAGACCGCAAAGTGTCCGGGCAGCTTGCGCGGGTTGTTTTAGCGACATGTTCAAGTCAGACAGATGTTCAAGTAGGTCTGTCTTCTTGCAGTGACCGGGAGGTCTGACGTCTTGTTCTTGTCGGTCTAGGTTTCTGAAGAAGTTCTTTGCTTTTGCAATATGACCGGGCGGTCTATTTTGGTGACCGCGGTGACCGGGCGATTTGTATATAACTAGTGGTCTAATAAGGGAGTTGTTAGCCTTGCCAAGCTCGGGCGGTCTGTCTTGTGAGACCGCTCGTGATCTGATTGGTGGTTATTGTATCCCAGTTTGTGCGGTGATTACATCCGTCTACTCGCCTATAAATATGGGTACAAGGCCCGTCATTAATAACTGAGAACTGTAAGAACCAAAGTTGGCTTGATTGTGCCGGTCTCAATTGTTGTTTATTGGGGTGTCTACTAAATCACCTAAAGGGGGCATGAATAGGATTTTCTGTTTATATTATCCCCCTTAGGTTTTTCTTAGTTTCTGGTTAATAGATTTATGAAATAAAGAGCAAACCACAGAAAGCACACAAAAGATTTATAGAGGTTCCTCAAGATCGGGTGTCTTGAGTAGTCCTCTCTCCCTCTGCGCCTACCTAGCAGTGTGTTAGGCTCGGCAAACTCTGCCAATAGCTTCAGGCCCTCAAGCCTTACACCACGAACCCGCATGTCCCAACAGCCTAGGACCTCAAGCCCCTACTGCCCCCGAGCCCGCAAGCTCAACACTCAGGCCCTCAAGCCGTACAACACGGACCCGCAAGTCCCAACAGCCTAGGCCCACAAGACACTACTGCCGCCGAGCCCTCAAGCTCGACATATCGCACCCGCAAGTGCACTGCCCTGGCCCTCAAGCCTCACAGCTCTCCAGCCCTCAAGCTAGACCAACTCAGACCCGCAAGTCCACTGCCCTGGCCCTCAAGCCTCACAGCTCTCCAACCCTCAAGCTGGACAAATGGGCCCGCAAGCCTTACAAGAAATTACAGATATTTAAACTGTTTCTTCTGCCTGATGTTGATCGGCAACTTAGCCTGATGGAGATCGGCTTCTTGAGTTGAAGAAGATGCTTAAGATCTGAACTTTACAGCATGGCTCTTTCTTAAAACTCCTTCTTAGCCAAATGACGAACGACTTCTTATCATTCAATGAAGATAACTGATTCTTCAGAGAACACCTGATTATTGTTCTCTTCTTATCCTTCTTCTTCTCCGCAGAATATATTGTTCAAGAGTAGCGGCGGGATACTTTTCATGCTCTGATGTTCGAGAGAGTTCCTAGGGCACCCATCAACCCTTTTTATAGGACAGAGGATTCACACAACGGTCATATGCAATGTCCTTTTCTGTCAGATGCCCATATCATTGGAGCACGCACTGATGGCTCCATTCCTTAGGTGCACGCGTTGATTGGACAATCAGGCGGCGGCATTAACTGCTGACAGCGTGTCTGCAATGTTTGAATTCTATCTCGATGATATTTCCACCTTCATGCTGATACTGACAGCATCTCGACGATATGCACAATATCTCGACGACAAGACTTTGTCGATGCCTTGAGCTTTAGTAGACCTTCAAGTCTTCTTACTTCTGCTACTGATGGTGGTATCTCGACGATACAGGATATCCTGGCGATTCTGCACATACGACGATAAGCTCTCTCTGACTGTGTCGTTGAGATCCTCTTTCTTGCAATATGTCATCGTAATCATGTTGTTTACTCGACGACATGCCTTGTTCATGACGATGTCCAACGCCATCAGTCATCCTTAGATTTATCAGCGACAAGGCTTCTTTATGATGATATCTGTTCTTCTTGACAGTATGGCCACTTTGTTGATGTCGACGATACTGCATCTTCTCGACGACATTCCTTCCTTCTATATCTTTGAGTCTTCTCTGCGTTCGACGAACAGCTTTCTGCGATCGACGAACTTGCCATCCATCGTTCGACGATTGCCATTCTTCGTTCAACGATCTCGCCACGTCTCAGCGGTCGACGAATAATTAGTCACACCAGCGGCTGCTGCTCTGCCCGTCATTACGACGACAAGCACGCTTTGTTGAAGATATCTCCTATGCTTCTCGACGATATAGTACTTAGTAAGATAACTAAAGTACATGACATATTGTCGATTCCTGCAAGTATGAACTAAGTGGAATATTAAATACAAAGTGAAGTATTCTTGACTTGTTGACTTCTTCAAATCAGGAATCATGTGAGTAGGATTCCCAACAATCTCCCCCTATTTGAAGAAGTTAGAATCTAAATTCAAGACTACATTCATTTGACAGTAATTATTATAATCTTGCATAGAAGGCTCTGTATTTAAGGGTTTACTTATCTTTTGCTGAACATATGAGTATCAATCTTGTGGCTCCCCTAGATTCGATGCCTCTTCGTTTGTGGCTCCCCCTTCTTCTTGACATCTTTGCTCCCCCTATCTTTGAGGTTTTCTTGAGCATCTTAGTCTTGAGCATATTGATGCCATTCTCCCCCTTTCTAACTTCTTTCCTCCACTTGAGATTTTCTTGAGTGAGTGACTCCCCCTTGATGTGATAACACCCCTTGGACTAGTACATCTTGACATGGGGTTAGGATTTCTTTAGTCCAGTGTTGACCCTGGATCACTTATGGTCCATTAGCCTTGCGTGCTGCTGATTGGCTAAATGGACTACCCTACAAGACAGATTTAAGAATCCCTTAGGAACCCAAGGTGACTTGGGTCCTAGGTTCTTGTTAGCATAATAGGAGATCCCTCTACTCACCGCATCCCTTCCAGAAGGTCTCACCTTTGCATTAAGCACACTAGGGTTGTGCCAACAGTCGATGGTAAAGTGTCCCACTTTGCCACAGCACCAACACTCATGGATGTTGTACCTTCTTTTCTGAGCACTTTTTGAAGTATGTTCAGTAAAGAAGGCAACAACATTCTTCCAATCTCTCTTAGTCAATAGTTGACTAGCTGCTCTAGTATCATCGTTTCCTCTTGAATTTACATGTTTGTCAGCAACAGATGTCAACTTGGTGGCTGACATCGTGTTGATGGCATCAGATATGTTCAAGTGAGAATTGATTATACTGGGGATGCTAGTCTGCTTCTTATCTGAGGGTGATTGAGAAGATGTTGCCCCTTTATCCTTAAGAGTGGGGGCTGGGACACCAAATACAAATGGTCCATGATGGGCCATTTGAATTTCCTCATGGGGAGCCTTTAATGCACTCATCACCATGCCCTTTCTCTTTCTATAGTCAGGAGCATTTTCATGACTAGTGGAGCTTCCATTCATCCAGTGACCATGGACACTGTCCTGATCATACCTATTTGAGGGAAGCACTACCTTCTGAAAGGTGGTGTGAGGGTTTGCTTTAGTTTTTCCCTTTTCTCTATTCTTAGCATCTGTTGCCCCTTCCTTATAACCTAATTCCCTCCTATTTTTATAAGATGAGAAGGTGTCAATGATGGGTAGAACAGTTTTGGGCTTAGAGAATTGAGCTACCAAGCTTCTTTCCTTAAGAAGATCACTCTCAAGTTTCTTGATAAGTTCTTACCTTTGGCTTCTCTCATCATAAAGCTTGTCTATGACTTTCTTGAGCTCATGTGGATTGGTGTCCTTACAGTAGGACATACCCAGTTCCCCATCTGACTCAACCCTATAAAGCTTGAGTGTTTCTAGCTTCCTAGCTTGTTTCTTAACAAGCCTCTTGCTCTTCCTCAGAGCTTCCAATAGATCACCAAACTGTTCTAATTGATTAGCATTGTTCTTATTGTTGCATGATGAGCAGTCTTCTGCATCATCTTCAGAAGATAAATAATTTTCGGATGCACTCTTGGTCTTCTCAAATGAAGCAGGTAGTAAAGATGTGTGAGTGGTGCATACCTGATCATGATGCAATTCATCATGATCTTCTTCATCTGATGGAGCCATCGGTCCATGAACCTCTTCATCCTCAGAGTCATAGTCTGTAGGAGACAGGGGTTCTCTTATCCTTTCTTCTGCTCTAGAGCATTCATCATCTTCTGATTCACCGTCTGAAGTAGTCAATGGTGCTCTGATGCATACCTCTTCATGAGAGGTCTCTTCTTCAAAATTTTCTTCTGACCTTTCCAAGAGAACTTCTAAGAAGTCCCACACGTCCTTTGCTGTTGTGCATCGACTAAGCTTCTGATGTGTTGCCAGATCTATTGCACCAGCTAGAATTCTTCTTGCTTCTTTATCCAAGCTGGCAAGAAGAGTTTCATCTTTTATCATTGTCGTGGAGGGACCTTTTTGAACAATCAAAAACATTCTTGGATCCATCGCCTCCATGAATATTCTTGCTCTGACATTCCAAATGGCAAAGTTCTTCCTGGAGCAGATAGCTATTCTTCATTCCATGGCTATGATACTTAGACACCCAATGGCAGATCTGTTCAAGCTGTTAAGCTTTTCTTTTAACAACCTACCTCTGATACCACTTGTTGTTTATTGGGGTGTCTACTAAATCACCTAGAGGGGGGGGGGGAGGGGGAGGGGTGAATAGGATTTTCTGTTTATATTATCCCCCTTAGGTTTTTCTTAGTTTCTGGTTAATAGATGTATGAAATAAAGAGCAAACCACAGAAAGCACACAAAAGATTTATAGAGGTTCCTCAAGACCGGGTGTCTTGAGTAGTACTCTCTCCCTCTGCGCCTACCGAGTAGTGTAATAGGCTTGGCAAACTCCGCCAATAGCTTCAGGCCCTCAATCCTTACACCACAGACCCGCAAGTCCCAACAGCCTAGGCCCTCAATCCCCTACTGCCCCCGAGCCCGCAAGCTCGACACTCAGGCCCTCAAGCCCTACAACACGGACCCGCAAGTTCCAACAGCCTAGGCCCGCAAGCCCCTACTACCCCCGAGCCCACAAGCTCGACAGATCGCACCCGCAAGTGCACTGCCCTGGCCCTCAAGCCTCACAGCTCTCCAGCCCTCAAGCTAGACCAACTCAGACCCACAAGTCCACTGCTCTGGCCCTCAATCCTCACAGCTCTCCAACCCTCAAGCTGGACAAATAGGCCTGCAAGACTTACAAGAAATTACAGATATTTAAACTATTTCTTCAGCCTGATGTTGATCGACAACTTAGCCTGATGGAGATCAGCTTCTTGAGTTGCAGAAGATGCTTCAGATCTGAACTTTACAACATGGCTCTTTCTTCAAACTCCTTCTTAGCCAGATGATGAATGGCTTCTTATCAGTCAATGAAGATAACTGATTCTTCAGAGAACACTTGATTATTGTTCTCTTCTTATCCTTATTCTTCTCCGCAGAATATATTGTTTAAGAGTAGCGGCGGGATACTTTCTTGCTCTGATGTTCGAGAGGGTTCCTAGGGCACCCATCGTCCCTTTTTATAGGACAGAGGAATCGCACAACGGTCACATGCAATGTCCTTTTCTGTCAGATGCCCATCTCATTGGAGCACGTGCTGATGGCTCCATTCCTTAGGTGCAGGCGTTGATTGGACAATCAGGCGGCGGCAATAACTGCTGACCGCGCGTCTGCAACGTTTGAATTCTTTCTCGACGATATTTCCACCTTCATGTTGATACTGACAGCATCTCGACGATATGGACAATATCTCAACGACAAGACTTTGTCGATGCCTTGGGCTTTAGTAGACCTTCAAGTCTTCTTACTTGTGCTACTGATGGTGGTATCTCGACGATACAGGATATCCTGGCAATACTGCACATACGACGATAAGCTCTCTCTGACTGCGTCGTTGAGATCCTCTTTCTTGCAATATGTCGTCGTAATCAAGTTGTTTACTCGACGACATGCCTTCTTCATGACGATGTCCAACGCCATCTGTCATCCTTAGCTTTATCAGCGACAAGGCTTCTTTATGATGATATCTGTTCTTCTTGACAGTATGGCCACTTTGTTGATGTCGACGATATTGCATCTTCTCGACGACATTCCTTCCTTCGATATCTCTGAGTCTTCTCTGCGTTCGACGAACAGCTTTCTGCGATCGATGAACTTGCCATCCTTCGTTCGACGATCGCCATTCTTCATTCGACGATCTCGCCACGTCTCAGCGGTCGACGAATAATTAGTCACACGATCGGCTGCTGCTTTGCCCGTCATTACGACGACAAGCATGCTTTGTCGACGATATCTCCTATGCTTCTCGACGATATAGTACTTAGTAAGATAACTAAAGTACATGACATATTTTCGATTCCTGCAAGTATGAACTAAGTGGAATATTAAATACAAAGTGAAGTATTCTTGACTTGTTGACTTCTTCAAATCAGGAATCATGTGAGGTCGCGCGTCTGAGATTTTGTCTGACCGGTTTGTTTGTTCGCAGGTTAGCGACTAGCAGTTTGCGGTCAGCATTCTCCCTTCTTCCATCTTTGAATAAACCAATCCGGGCAGACTGTGTTTAGGTGTTCTTGGACTGTGCAGCAGACTCAGTTGATCAGGCGGTCTTAAGCGATCAGGCGATCTTGAGTTGCGGTCTGCAGCATGAAGCAGTTTCTTTGTCAAGTGTTCGCGGGTTCTTCTGTGATCTTAAGACCGTACGGTTTGGGCGATCAAGGAGTGCGAACAGGTTATCTTTCAGCAGTTGAATAAAGCAGCAGGTCGAGCAATCTGTGGTTGTGGTCTATCAGGCGTGGTCTCAGGGGCTAGCCGCATGACTTGTCTGTTCACGCGGTCTGGCGAACTCTGGTTATCAAGTCGCTGACAGCTTGTAGTCTTTTGTGTTTTGTGCTTCTCTCCTCCGTGATTCTTATGAATCACGTCTCGTCATGTATACCTCGCATTGTAAAGAGATAGTTAATACCATAGCACTATTCGGTCATCCCATTGTCATTGTGTTGCTATACTTGTGGAAAGTTTGTGAAGTGTTTCGCATTTTTTACTTCAACTATGGACCTCAAGTTTTTTAACAAAAGGACCTGATACTGGCACATTCTTAAGAGAAGATTGAGCTTCAGAACCTTTGTCCTTGACAGTATCCTGATTGAATCCTATACCATCTCTGAATGATCCTGAGAAGGTATCAATAATGGGCAAGACTGTGTTGGGCATAGAGAAGCTTGCAGCAAGTTTCTCCTCAGCCAGCAGCATCTCCTCAAGGTCCTTAATGACCTTGTTCTTCTGACCTAATTCAGAATTCTTAAGCCTTGTGACTTCCTTGAATCTGACCATCTCTTTGCTCATGGCAGCCAGCTTTTCAGCTGTTTCCTTGAGCTCAGACTGGACAGACTTCAAGGAATCTAACTCCTTGGTCTGGATTTTGAGGAGTTTCATTCTGTTCTTGAAAGCTTTCCATTAAGCTTTATACTGCTTTATCAGGTCAGATTCAATTTCATATTGGGACCTTGAGGTTGATCTATTGGCAGCAGAAACACTCTCATTATCATGCAAGGAGTCTGCTACTGATTCAGAATCAAATGTAGACAGATGAGCTATGATGGGTACCTTTCCAGGAGAGATATCATCATGGTCGTCTTCCTTTATGGCCATTAGGCCAATCAAAGCCTCTTCCTCACTGTCTGAGGAACTTGAATCAGAATCACTTAGAGTTCTGATTTTCTTTATAATAAACCCTTTTCTGGTTTATTCTTGTCCCTTGATCTTCTCTTATCTTCATAATTCTTTGATTCCCTTCTCTTGGAAGAGCAATCAATAACTATATGACCTGTCTTATTGCAGGAGTAGCAAACAATGTTAGCAAAATCAAATTTACCAGGTTTTGATTTATACCTATCCTCTCTTGAGGATTTAATTTAGACCTATCATATTGATCAGATCTTTTTGAGCTTGAGGAGGTGGGTGTTGTTTATTGGGTGTCAACTTATCACCTAGAGGGGGGAGGGGGGTGAATAGGTTTTTCAAATTATTTTATCCCCTTTAGGTGTTCTTGATTTCTGATTAGTATATCTATAAGTTATAAAGCACAACACAGAAAAACACACAAGAACTTATAGAGGTTCCTCAAGACCGGGTGTCTTGAGTAGTCCTCTTTCCCTCTGCGCCTACCTAGCAGTATGCTAGGCTTGGCAAACTCCGCCAAATCTTCAGGCCCTCAAGCCTTACAACACGGACCCACAAGTCCTACAGCCTAGGCCTGCAAGCCCCTACTGCACCCGAGCCCGCAAGCTCGACACTCAGGCCCTCAAGCCCTACCTAGCTCAGACCCGCAAGTCTAGCCTCTGCCATGGACCACAAGCCTCACAGGTCTCAAGCCCTCAAGCTTGACAAACAGGCCCTCAATCCTTACCTAGCTCAGACCCACAAGTCTAGCCTCTGCTCTGGCCTTCAAGCCTCACAGGTCTCAAGCCCTCATGCTTGCCGATATCAGACCCACAAGTCCACTGCCCTGGCCCTCAAGCCTCACAGCTCTCCAGCCCTCAAGCTAGACGGTGTCGGACACGCAAGTCCATTGCCCTGGCCCTCAAGCCTCACAACTCTCCAGCCATCAAGCTAGACACACAGGCCCGCAAGCCTTACAAGAAATTACAGTGATGACAACTACTTCTTCTGCCTGATGGATATTGGCAACTTAGCCTGATGGAGATCGGCTTCTTGAGGTTGAAGAAGATGTTTCTGATTCAGATCTTGAAAGCACAGGTCTTCTTCAATCTCTTCTCTTTGCCTGAAGAGTAACGACTTCATATCAGTCGATGGAATAACTGATTCTTCTGAGAACGCTTGAATCTTGTTCTCTACTTGTTCTTCTTCTTCTCCGCAGAATGTACAGCTGTATTGAGAAGCAACAACGAGATTCTTTCTTATTGATTGATTTTTTTAGGGCATCCTCTTATCTCTTTTATAAGAGTGCGAGGCCCCCAACGGTCTTCTGAAAAAGTTCCTTAAGTGTCAGACGCCCCATTCCTTAAGAGCGCGCGCTGATTGGACAATCAGGTGGCGGCATTAATTGCTGACAGTGCGTCCGCAACATTTGAATTCCGTCTCAATGATATTTCCAGCTTCATGACGATACTGACAGCATTATGACGATATGGATAATATCTCGATGACACGACTTTGTCGATGCCTTAGACCTTGGTGGATCTTCAAGTCTTCTAGCTTCTGCCTCTGATGCTGGTATCTCGATGATACGAGATATCCCAGCATTTCTGCATATACGATGATATGCAATCTCTGACCGTGTTGTAGTGATCTTCTATCTTGTAGTCTGTCGTCGTAATAACTTTGTTCTTTCGACGACATGAGCGATATCATGTCGACAGACTATGCTTGTCTTCAGCTGTCCTTCTTTAGTGTTCTCGATGTCATGCCTTCTTTACGACGATGTCTGTTCTTCTCGACGACAAGGCTACTTTGTTGATGTCGACGATACTGTATCTTCTTGACGACATTCCTTCCTTTGATATCTTCATGTCTTCTCTGCGTTCAACGATCTTCATTCTGCGTTCGACGAACAACATTCTGCGTTTGACGAATTTCAATCTTCTATCCCATCTCTGCGTTCGACGAACTTCATTCTTTGTTCAACAAACTTGCCAAGTGTCAGCATTTTCTTCTGTCCTGTCTCTTCGTTCGACGAACTTCATTCTGCGTTCGACGATCTGCTTTTTGCGTTCCACGAACTGCATTCTGCGTTCGACAAACTCGCCAAGTCTCAGCGTTTGCTTTGCTCATCTTTAT
This sequence comes from Dactylorhiza incarnata, assembly GCA_033032865.1. NCBI lineage: Eukaryota > Viridiplantae > Streptophyta > Magnoliopsida > Asparagales > Orchidaceae > Dactylorhiza > Dactylorhiza incarnata. Next base: position 15,963,498 of record JAWHQI010000015.1, read on the forward strand.
GATGACAAGCATACATTGTCGACGAAATCTCCTATTCTTCTTGACGACATTCCTTTAACTTCCTGAGATTATGAGCTAGAGAAATAATCAAATAAAAAGTGAAGTTTTCTTGATTTGGTGACTTCTTCAAATCAGAAATCTTGTGGGCTAGATTCCCAACAATCTCCCCCTATTTGAAGAAGTCAGAATCTCAATTCAGGACTACTTTCACTTGACAATAAATGTTATAATCTTAAATGGAAGGCATGAGCATTTAAGTTTGTACTTATCTTTTGCTGAACTTATGAGTACATCAAGCTTGTAGCTCCCCCTTGATTTAATGTCTCTTCTTTTATGGCTCCCCCTACTTCTCTGCTCCCCCTATCTTTGAGGTCTTCTTGAGCATCTTGTCTTGAACATATTGATGTCATTTCTCCCCCTTTCTGACTTCTTTCCTGCAGCTCTCCTTTATGTAGACAATAGTTCAAGCTCCCCCTTGCTCAGTCATAGTTCATCCAAATCCTGAGAGATTTTCTAACCAATCATCTAGAAAGGGATTAGTGAAGAATAAGTTGAGGATTACTCTAAGTTTAACATCCCCATTTAGAATTTGAAGAAGTTAAACTTAGCTTCATCTAGGGGCTTTGTAAATATATCAGCCACTTGTTTGTCTGTTGGGACAAACTCAAGGGTGATATCTTCATTTTCCACATGCTCCCTGATGAAGTGATACCTGATCTCAATATGTTTAGTCCTGCTGTGAGAGACAGGGTTCTTAGCAATTGAGATTGCACTTGAAGAGTCATAAAATAGGGGTGTTTTGGTCATCTTTAGATTGTAGTCTTCAAGTTGATGCTAAATCCATAGCAGTTGGTCACAACAGCTCCCAGCAGAGATATACTCTAATTTTGATGTTGAGATTGCCACACTGGTCTGCTTCTTACTGCTCCAAGAGATCAGTCTTCCACCAAGGAATTGACATGTCCCCGAGGTATTCTTCATATCTTCCATGCACCCTGCATAATCTGGATCCCTGACTTAGAGCAGAGGTCTGTAGGGCAACATTCCTTGTCTCCACAGGTACCTTAGAGTTAGATGGAGGTGAGCTGTTGCCTGACTCACTTCCTTCGTACATAAAATCTTCCTTCTTTGGCGCCATCTTTTTCTTGATCTAGGAGGATTTCAGCACTTCACCTTAGCTTTTAAGTCTTCTTGAGCTAGTAGCTCCCCCTTGATGGGATGTCCACTTATCTTTACTCTTAGCTCCCCCTAGATCAATGCACCTTGGCATGTGGTGAGGTTTTCTTAGTCCAGAGTTGAGCCAGGATCACTTATTGTCCATTAGCCTTGTTTGCTTTTGATTGGCTAAATGGACTACCCTGCAAGAAAGATTTAATAATCCTTAGGAACCCAAGGTGACTTGGGTCCTAGGTTCTTGTTAGCATAATAAGAATTCTTCTACTCTCCTCATCCCTTCCAGGAGGTCTCTTCTTTGCACTAGGCACACTAGGGTTGCGCCAACAGTAAATGGCCACAACACAAACATTCATAGATGTTGTACCTTCTTTTCTGAACAATTTTTGAAGTATGTTCAGTAGAGAAGGCAGCAGCATTCTACCTATCTCTCTTAGACAAGAGCTGACTAGCTGCTCTAGTATAATTGTTTCTTCTTGACTGTATCTGTTTGTCAGCAACAGATGTCAGCTTGGTAGCTGACATGGTGTTGATGGCATCAGATATGATCAAGTGAGAATTGATTATACTGGGGTTACCAGTCTGTTTCTTATCTGGAAGAGATTGGGAAGATGTTCCTCCTTTTATCCTTAAAAGTGGGGGCTGGGGCACCAAACACAAATGGTCCATGATGGGCCATTTGGATTTCCTCATGGGGAGTCTTTAATGCACTCATCCCCATGCCCTTTCTCTCCCCATAGTCAGGAGCATTTCCATGACTAATAGAGCTTCCATTCATCCAGTGACCATGGACACTGTCCTGATAATACCTATTTGAGGGAAGCACTACCTTCTGAAAGGTGGTTTTATTCTCTGCTTTAGTTTTGCGCCTTTCTCCATTCCCAGCATCTATTCCCCCTTCATTAAATCCCAATCCCCTCCTATTTCCATAGGAGGAGAAGGTGTCAATGTTGGGCAGTACAGATTTGGGCTTAGAGAATTGAGATACCAAGCTTCTTTCCTTAAGAAGGTCATTCTCAAGTTTCTTGATAAGCTCTTCCATTTGGCTTCTTTCATCATAAAGCTTGTCTATGATATTCTTGAGCTCACAGGAGTTGGTGCCCTCATTGGGGGACATACCCATTTCCTTGTTCATCTCAGCCTTAATGGGCCTGAGTGAATCTAGCTCCCTAGCTTGCTTCTCAACAAGCTTCTTGCTCTTTCTCAGATCTCCCAAGAGATCGCCAAATTGTTCTATTAGATCAGCATGGTTCTTATTGTTGCATGATGAGCAGTCTTCTGCATCATCTTCAGAAGATGTACAATCACCTGATGCAATCTTGGTCTTCTTAAATAAGGCATGTAGTAAAGGTGTGTGAGTGGTGCATACCTGATCATAATGTGATTCATCATGATTTTCTTCATCTGATAGAGCCATCAGCTCAGGAACCTCTTCATCCTCAGAATCACAGTCTATAAGAGTCAAGGGTGCTCTTATTCTTTCTGCTGCTCCAGAGCATTCTTCAACATCTGATTCACTGTCTAAAGTAGTCAGTGGTGCTCTGATGCATACCTCTTCATGAGGGGATTCTTCTTCAAAATCTTCCTCTGACCCTTCCACGTGGACTCCTAGGGAGTCCAACATGTCCTTTGTTGTTGTGCAATGACTCAGCTTCTGGTGTGTTGGCAGATCTACTGCACCAGCTAGAATGCTTCTGGCTTCTTTGTCCAAGCTTGCTAGAAGAGTTTCATCTTTTAACATTATCATGGAGGGTCCTTCTTGAACAATTAAAAACATTCTTGGATCCATTGCCTCCATGTATATTTTAGCTCTTACTTTCCAAAGGGAAAAGTTCTCTCAAGAACAAACAGCTATCCTTGATTCCATAGCTATGATGAATGAACACCTAAGGGCAGATCTGTTCAAGTTGTTAAGCTTTTATTTGAACAACCTCCCTCTGATACCACTTGTTGTTTATTGGGTGTCAACTTATCACCTAGAGGGGGGGGGGGGGGTGAATAGGTTTTTCAAATTATTTTATCGCCTTTAGGTGTTCTTGATTTCTGATTAGTAGATCTATAAGTTATAAAGCACAAAAAAAACACGCAAGAACTTATAGAGGTTCCTCAAGACCGTGTGTCTTGAGTAGTCCTCTTTCCCTTTGCGCCTACCTAGCAGTGTGCTAGGCTTGGCAAACTCTACCAAATCTTCAGGCCCTCAAGCCTTACAACACGGACCCGCCAGTATTACATCCTAGGCCCGCAAGCCCCTTCTGCACCCGAGCCCGCAAGCTCGACACTCAGGCCCCCAAGCATTACCTAGCTCAGACCCACAAGTCTAGCTTCTGCCCTAGCTTGCAAGCCCCACAGGTCTCAAGCCCTCAAGCTTGACAAACAGGCCCTCAAGCCTTACCTAGCTCAGACCCGCAAGTCTAGCCTCTACCCTGGCCCGCAGCCTCACAGGTCTCAAGCCCTCAAGTTTGACGATATCGGACCCGCAAGTCCACTGCCCTGGCCCTCAAGCCTCACAGCTCTCCAGGCCTGAAGCTAGACGGCGTCGGACCCGCAAGTCCACTGCCCTGGCCCTCAAGCCTCACAACTCTCCAGCCCTCAAGCTAGACACTCAGGCCTGTTGAAATTGTTGAAGTGGAAGTTAGAGGAATTTTGGACCTGGGCGGTCTGGGAGGAGGTCGGGCGGTCTGGCGTGACCGCACGGCCTGGCGGTCTGCCTCTGCGGTCTGGCTTGCTTAAGCCTAGCTTCGGTCTCCTGGCTTGATCGCTGGTATGGTTCCAAGGAGGCTGAAGGTAAAGGCCGCGTGGTCTGTCTGTGACCGAATGGTGGGTTGATCGTCTTCAGGTGTGCGCGATCTGTGCGTGATCGTGTGGCGTGCTGTCTTCTTCAAGGCTGTGGCGGTCTGGTGTGACCGTACAGTTTGATCCAGGTTTTCCAGAATGCGGTCTGGTGGCTGACCGGGCTTTCTGGTGGTATTCGCAGACTAAGGTTCTTAGTCGCGCGGTCTCAGTTTGCGGTCTCAGGAGGAGACTGGTATGCGAGCTGGACGCTGTTCGCGGTCTTAGGAGGAAACTGGCATGCGGACAAGAGTTTGCGGTCTGAAAGCGAACTGGCTGTGTTCGCAGTCTCTGGCGAACATAGGTGGTGAGCAGCTTCGTGGCGGTCTGGCGATCTCCTTGTGGAGTCGCGACCTCAATATGAGAGTGGCGGTCTCTCATGGTTTGGTTGAAGCTGGCGAGCTCACCTAAAATGAAGCAGGAGTACTGTTGCTGATCGCGCGGTGTGACCGGTAAGGTTGCGCGGTCTTGAGGGTGGTGATCGTATCTCATAGGGTGGTGACTGGATTAGGTCTCACGCCTATAAATAGGACCCATCGACAGCAATAATCAAGACACACCAAGTGTAAGCTGAGTTCTCTTCTTTACAGCGGTCTCTATTTGTCTGACCGGGTGATTTGCTGATTGAACTCTTATTGTGCAGCTTCTGCGAATAGTGCGGGCAGTAGCGATCACCTCTTCCTCTGAAAGTGTTCGGGCGGTCTGCGGCTTGGAGTTGTGTTGTTGGAGTTCGGGAAAATCAGGAGTTCGGAAGGAGGGGTGCGGTCTGATCAACGGTCTGGTGTTGTTCTGAGATCGACAGCGGATTGCGGTCTGACAAGTTGCTGAGATCGTAGGGAGACCGCGCGCTCTCAAGTTATCTTCAACTTGTATTTTCTCCTTTGGTGTTTGTGCTGGCAAAATCATGTCTCGCCAAGCATACCTTGCCTTGTAATTTGAAGTTGCTATCAATAAAGATCACTTGTTTGCCTCCATTTGCTTCTGGTTGCTTGGCTTGTGAACTCTAAGTTGTTTGATTCCTGCTCAGTTCATAAAGATTCAAAAAATTTCACATGGTATCAGAGGTAGGTTGGAGTGGATAGAGCAGTAAGCAACTTAGAGTAGCCATCGCCTTTGTGAAGAAGGAACCAGTGGTAGATCAATGGAAGCGAGGGGTCTTGAAATTGAGATGCTTACATCGACTAACTTCAAGAAGTGGAAGTCGTGTATGCAAAGCTATCTTCTGGGTGAGGACCTCTGGGAGGTAGTTGGAGGAGATCAGATGCAGGAAGTTGTCCCGGAAGGGGATAATGGGGCTGAGGTGAGAACTTGGAGGAGGACGAATGCGAAGGCAGAGTTCACTCTAAAGAGAGCAATTTCACCTGATCTGTTTGATCACATTTTGGGATGTGGATCAGCTGCGGAGATCTGGAGAGCCCTGGATGGGCTGTTTAACAAGAAGAATGTAGCGAGGCTACAATTCTTGGAGAATGAGCTGGCAAGGTCGGCTCAGAGTGATCTTTCTATCTCCACTTTCTTTCTGAAGATGAAGAACTTGTGCGCTGAAATCTCAGCATTGGATCCTGATGAGCCTATCTCTGAGGCGAAGCTGAAGAGGCACATCATTCGCGGCTTGCAGAAGGAATATGTTGCCTTTGTGACGTCGGTGCAGGGATGGGAAAATCAGCCGTCTCTGTTGGAGCTGGAGAACTTGCTTGCATCGCAAGAAAGTTTGGCAAGGCAGATGGCTGGGGTATCAGTGGCTGGGGGAGATGGCGAGGTGCTCTTCTCGGGGAAGAAGAAGAAGTGGGATAAGAAGAAGAAGACCGCTGGAGGAGGCTATGGGCCTTCAACTTCTGGGAAGCAGGAAAGGGGGTATGCTCCCAAGGCCGACGGGAAGAAGAAGGGTGAAGGTCCGAAGTGCTTCAAGTGTGGCAAGTATGGCCACATCAAGAAGGATTGCAGGGTGGTCACCCAAGCTGGGCATACTGCGGAGAAGGAGGAAGCTGAGGCCAGGCACATTGAAGGAGGTTGGGGAGGAGCCTTCTCGGCTTCTGTTGGAGCTTCGGCTCCTATCAACTATCTGGAGGACTGGGTCGTGGACTCGGGGTATGGTCATTGATGAGTAATTTATTTACTCATCTTTTAGTTTAGGTTTAATATGTTTTTTATATAAAATTATGTTATTTTAAGGAATTTTATCATATAAATCCTTCCATTGTTATTTCATAAGCTAACTTAAGTTTATTTTGTGTGTTTCAGGTTTTTCTGGGCTGTTTCAAGCAAAAAGTTAAAATTACACGCCCCAGGTCACGGGAGTGACCATGGGCGTGTAACCTACGAAATACTCCAGACCTGCTTTTGCCACTCCGGGGACACTCCGTGAAGATTTCGCCAAGTACACGCCCTAGGTCACGGGCGTGACCAAGGGCGTGACCCAATGTCACGGCCACAACCCGCCAAAAGCATCCAGAGCACGCCGCCATGTCAATTAAAATTACACACCCTCGGTCACGGGCGTCACGAAAGGCGTGACATCCAACACACGGGCGTGACTTTTCCGGCGCCAATTTCCCGCCGAAGCTTCCCGCCAGCAGCACTTAATTGAGATTACACGCCCTAGGTCACGGGCGTGACCTAGGGCGTGACACGTCCGTAATGCCTGCATTGAAGCCAGACGGCGCCTTCTCCGCTCACAGCAAATCACGCCCCTTACACCCCCTTGGTCACGGGCGTGACCAAGGGCGTGTAACACCAAAAATTCAGCTATTTAAAGGGAGCTTTTCCAGATGTTTGAGGACGAATTTTGGGAGTTCTAAGTTATTTTCTTGCACTGTTTTTGTCATTCTTAAGCTTGTAATCTTCCTTCTTAGCTTGCACTTTCATTTCAGGTTTGTAACTTCTTGTTTCCTAGTTGTAATTTCTTATCAATTAATAAAATAGTACTTTTTCTCTTATTCTACTCTCAATCTTCATTATGCACTTCTTGTATTTCATCAATTCCTCCATCTCCATGAGTAGCTAAATTTCATTAGTACTCGGCCGAGATGATCCAAGGAAAATATAATTCATAATTTAGTTTAGAACTTCTTTTTCTCTTATTTAGATCGCTTAAGATTTATCCTTGAATTTATATTGATTGAGATTATATTATCGATATATAATCTCATTCTTGTTTTCGTAGTCTAATAATCGAGAGGTTTTGAGTTCGAATCGATCATTTCAAGGATAAAGAGATTTGAATGCACTCCTCGAGCGAGGACGACATAAATCTCCCGGATTGGAGTTATATCCAATAGAGGGGTTCACTTCGATAAAGCGAGTTTTAGGGGTTTCGATTCTAGAATGAGAGTTCGATTGATCAACCTAAACTCAGTTAGGCGTATCCTTGAGAGAGGTACGTTTATAAATCGGGAACCTCCACGGTCAAGCATTTCTTTTAAGAGAATTAGAAGTTTTATTTCTTTATTTATCTATTTTTTCCAAGGTGATTCAAGGTTGAGTGCTAATCCTTCTTATCATAGTTTTAACAATTTATTTCTCTTTCTTGCAACCAACCAACCCAAGTTTGTTTAGATAAAATAATAGAGATTTTTCGAAGTAAGTGTACTCAACCGCACCGAGTCTAATACGACCTTGTTTTAACAACCTATACTACATTCGATACGGTACACTTGCCGTTATCGTTTGCAAGCATAGTTTTGCGCATCAAGTTTTTTGGCGCCGTTGCCGGGGAAAACTGTTGATATTTCGAAAACCGAAATATCTATTAATTTTATCTTTTTTTTTTCTTTTTCTTAATTTTAAGGTGCAACTAAATTCCTGGAAAGGACGCTTTGGGTTTGAATTCCCATCATAGCCTCTAGTACCTTGCAAACCCTTCACCGGGTAGATCTTGGGAAGTCCAGGACTAATTTTAATTCACCTAATAATAATAAAAAAATAAAAATCTAAAAAAATATAATAAAATAAAAATAAATTTATTTATCTAAAATCTTATTTTCCCTTTTTCTTTTTCCGCTTCTTTTCTTTTCTTTTGGTTTATGACCCGAAGAAACTCTTCAATTGATTTTGAATTTTGTTTTGATCCGGAAATCGAGCGCACCTTGCGGCGACGTCTCCGATTTAGTGATCTACCAATAATTCGCGAAGAGTCAGTCGGAGAGACTAACGAAGATATAATGGGTGACCCCGACCATAATGAGGCTCCGCTACAGACTATGTCCTATTATGCGAGGCCAAATTGGGAGGGAACACAATCAAGTATTATTCGCCCGGCGGTGGCAAATAATAATTTTGAAATCAAAACGAGTATCATTCAAATGATACAGCAAACCGTCATCTTTGACGGGTTACCAGATGAAGATCCAATTTTACATTTATTGAATTTTTTGGAAATTTGCGATACGTTTAAAATTAATGGCGTCACCGATGACGCCATTCACTTGCGTTTATTTCCATTTTCTTTGCGGACTAAGACCAAGCAATGGTTGGGATCTCTTCCTAGAGGTTCCATCACTACATGGGCCGAGATGACGGAGAAATTTTTAATTAAATATTTTCCTCCGGCGAAGTCCGCTAAATTACATACGGACATTCTCTCGTTTACGCAAATAGACTCGGAGTCTCTCTATGACACATGGGTGCGCTTCAAGGAATTATTGCGGAGATGTCCTCACCACGCCCTTCCTTTATGGCAACAAGTTCAAACATTCTACAATGGTTTGAATCTCCAAACGAGGCAAATGATTGATGCAACAGCTGGGGGAACTCTAAATAACAAAACCCCAGATGCCGCTCAAGAGCTTTTTGAGGAGATGGCCATGAATGCTTATCAGTGGAATGCGTCACGGTCGCGTCCTAACAAACCGACCGGACTCTTTGAAGTCGAGGCCATCCCGAATTTAGCATATCAAGTAGAATGGCTTACTAAGCAAATGGCGGAGGTGTCTGCTTCCTCCGCCATTAACGGGGCTAATAATAATAATAATTATTATTATTATTATTATTATAATAATTATAATCAAGAACAAGTTGATTATATGGGGAACTCATATCGTCCTCTTTATAACCCAAATAATAATCTTCCTAATAGTTATAATCCGGGTTTAAGGAACCACCCGAATTTTTCATGGAGCAAACCCAATAATGCTCAACGCCCCCCACAATTGAATCCTCCTGGATTCGCTCCACCACAACCACAAAAGGCCCCTTCACTTGAAGAGGTTTTCACCAAATGCGTCGCTTCTACTGATGCTAATATCCGGAACCTCTCCGGATCCTATTAAAAGCCTAGAAAATCAGATTGGACAACTCGCCAAGATGTTCTCCGAATGCCAACAGGGAGCTCTACCAGGCAATACTGATCCCAATCCACGGGAGAGCGCCAACGCTATAACCCTCCGCAGCGGAAAGGAGGTAAAAAGTTCAAATTTGGCCGAGCCTAAGGTAAACGTTTCAACTCCAACTCCGCATTTAAACTCTTCTGAATTAGCTCCGCGCATTATTCAAACGCCTTCTATTCCATATCCTTCTAAATTACAAAATGGGCGCAACGAGGAGCAGTATAAAAAATTTATAAATATTTTAAAACAAATACAAATTAATGTACCATTTTGCGAGGCACTCTCTCAAATGCCTAAATACGCGAAATATCTCAAGGATTTATTATCAAATAAAAAGAAACATGAAGATATTTCGCGTATTTCTCTTAATGCAGAATGTTCGGCGATAGTTCTTAATAAATTACCGGAAAAATTAAATGATCTGGGATGGTTTTCCATCCCGTGTTTGTTCGGAAATTTACTAATTAAAAATGCCTTGGCCGATCTAGGGGCGAGCATAAATCTTATGTCGTTCTCCTTATTTAAGAAACTTGGTTTGGGCACCCCAATCCCAACTAATATAAGCATCCAACTAGCGGATTGGTCCGTAAAGTATCCAATCGGGATCATTGAGGATGTGCTAGTGAAGGTTGACAAGTTTATCTTTCCGGTAGACTTTGTCATCCTCGATATCGAAGAGGACGCTGAAGTACCACTCATACTTGGCCGACCCTTCCTAGCCACCGCTCGGGCTATAATTGATGTAAGTAACGGAAACCTTCTCCTACGAGTTGGGGAGGAAGAAGTTATTTTTAATATAAATCAATCGATGAGAAATGCGTTTCCAAACGACGACTCTTGTTTTACCCTAGAAACAAATTTTGAAGAGGAAATAACGTCGTTTTCTGAAATAATTTCGCCTTTATTTGAAAATCCGGAAATTGCAAATTTATTTTGTTTAGAAGAAAAAACTCGGCCAACCAAATTTGAAGAAGTAAACTTAAATATTTCTAAAATAAAATCATCTTACGAGGAGCCACCGAGTTTAGAACTAAAACAATTGCCGGAACATTTAAAATACATATTTTTAGAAAAAATTCAAAACTGCCCGTAATAATATCTTCCACACTTAACGATTCAGAAACTTCCGAATTAATTAAAATCTTAAATAATCACCGCCATGCAATTGCATGGCAAATTTCGGATATAAAGGGGATTAGCCCCTCGTTTTGCACGCACAAAATAAGTTTAGAAAATAATTCTCGCGGCGCTATTCAGCCCCAACGACGCCTTAACCCAAACATGAAGGATGTCGTTAAGGCCGAAATTATAAAATTATTTGACGCGGGAATTATTTATCCAATTTCTGATAGCACTTGGGTTAGCCCAGTGCAAGTCGTGCCTAAAAAGGGAGGAATAACGGTAATCACCAACAAAAATAATGAGTTGATTCCGACCCGTACTGTTACGGGTTGGCGTGTATGCATCGATTACAGAAAATTAAATGATGCTACCTGCAAGGATCACTTTCCGTTACCATTTGTTGACCAAATTTTAGAACGCTTATCCGGTCATTCGCACTATTATTTTCTCGATGGTCTTTCGGGATATTTTCAAATCCCAATTGCCCCCAAAGATCAAGAGAAAACCACCTTCACTTGTCCGTTCGGCACCTTCGCATATCAAAGAATGCCGTTTGGACTTTGCAATGCGCCGACTACATTCCAAAGATGTATGTTGGCAATTTTTAATGAACTTATCGAAGACGTCATGGAAGTATTCATGGATGATTTTTCTGTTTTTGGCGATTCTTTCACTAATTGTCTAAATAATCTTGATCGTGTTCTTCAACGCTGCGAAGACATGAATTTGGCACTCAACTGGGAGAAGTGCCACTTTATGGTCCAGAGGGGTTAGTCCTCGGACATAAAGTTTCTAGTAAGGGGACCGAGGTCGATAGGGCCAAGATCGAGGTCATAGAAAAAACTTCCCCCTCCTACCAATATAAAATCTATTAGAAGTTTTCTAGGGCATGCGGGTTTTTATAGGCGGTTTATAAAAGATTTCTCAAAAATTACGAAACCGCTAACTCATCTCCTAGAAAAAGAATCCGCGTTTAATTTTGATGAAGAATGTTTAAAAGCGTTTAATAAAATCAAAAATGAACTAATCAAATCCCCGATTTTAATCACGCCAATCTGGTCTCTTCCGTTTGAAATCATGTGCGACGCTAGCGATTTTGCTGTAGGTGCAGTTTTAGGCCAACGGGTGAATAAATATTTTCACCCGATTTATTACGCAAGCAAAACACTAACATCCGCACAAGCAAATTATACAACAACGGAAAAAGAATTTTTGGCTATAATTTTTGCGTTTGATAAATTTCGATCATTTTTAACGCTTTCAAAAGTTATTGTTTTTACATATCACTCCGCTCTCCGGTATTTACTACAAAAAGAGGATGCAAAGCCTCGACTGCTAAGGTGGATCCTCCTACTACAAGAATTTGATTTGGAGATCCAAGACAAAAGGGGAGCGGAGAATGTTGCGGCCGACCACCTCTCACGGTTGGAGAATCCGGCTGTAGGAGCGCTAGTGGAAGCCGAAATTGACGACAAATTCCCCGAAGAGCGCCTCCTTGCCATCGAAAAGATAACGACTTCTTCCACCCCTTGGTACGCGGATTTGGCCAACTATTTAGTGGCCCTGGTCCTACCAAAAGATTTTTCAAGTCAACAAAAGAAGAAATTCTTTTCATATTTGAAAAATTATTTTTGGGAGGACCCCTTTTTATTTCGTGTCTGCGCGGACCAAGTGGTAAGAAGGTGTATTTCGGGCGAGGAAGGCGCCCAAATTCTGCGGCACTGCCATGAAGGGACAACCGGTGGCCATTATCATGCGAACCGGACCGCAAGAAAGGCGCTAGAGTCTGGCTTCTATTGGCCCACCTTATTTAAAGATGCTCACAATTTCGTGAGTAATTGTGATCGGTGCCAACGGTTAGGTAACATTTCTAACCGGGACGAAATGCCCCAAAATATTTTTTTAGAATGCGAAATTTTTTATCTTTGGGGAATAGATTTCGTAGGTCCTTTACCCTCCTCTTTTAATAATAAATATATCCTTGTTGCGGTCGATTACATGTCAAGGTGGGCGGAAGCACAAGCTTTTCACACTAACGACGCGAGAGAGGTCGTAAATTTTTAAAAAAAATTATTTTCATGATTTGGCACACACCGAGCACTAATTAGTGATCGGGGCACACATTTTTGTAACAACCAACTTGCTAAAATTTTAGCAAAGTATGGAGTTACCCACAAGCTATCTACCGCCTACCACCCTCAAGCAAATGGCCAAGTGGAGGTGGTGATCCGTGAACTTAAAAGAATTTTAGAAAAAACTGTGTCCGTTAATAGGAAGGATTGGTCGGTAAAATTAGACGACGCTCTATGGGCATATCGGACAGCGTACAAAACCGCCATCGGATGTACACTGTACCGATTAGTCTATGGAAAAGCTTGTCATCTACCGGTGGAATTAGAACATCGCGCCTTTTGGGCGCTAAAATTTTTAAATTTGGATTTAAACTTAGCCTCCGAGCACAGAAAACTACAATTAAATGAATTAGACGAGTGGCGCGCAAACGCTTACGAAAATAATAAGATTTATAAGGAGCGCACAAAATTTTATCACGATAAAAAAATCAAAAATCCAAAAACTTTTTCACCGGGAGACTTAGTCCTATTATTTAATTCAAGACTTAGGCTTTTTCCGGGTAAATTAAAATCACGATGGTCCGGTCCCTTCATAGTTAAAGAAGTTTGGCCATACGGAACGGTGCTAATAGAGCACGCGGAAAAAGGCTCTTTCAAAGTCAACGGACAACTCTTAAAATTATATCACCCGGGCGACCCAGCGCCCGGAAACATCGAAACCATTCACTTCCAAAATCTTTAAAATTACCACTTAGTCAAGCTACGCAATGGTAAACAAAGCGCTCTTGGGAGGCAACCCAATGTTAACCTCTTTATTTTTGTCTTTCTTTTCTTGTTTGTTTTTCTAATTTAACTCTGTAGGTGTTCGACCGGCAACCCCGACTACCATTTAGGGAAGCCCTCTTTACACTTTAGTAATTTATCTTGATTTTTATTTGTTGTCATTTTTTTTAGTTTTATCTTTCATACTTAGTTTTAAACATTAGGGACAATGTTTAATTTTAAGTATGGTGGTGTAGCATAGCTTTGTTTGTAGTTTTACTTGAAAAATAAAAACCAAAAAAATTATAAAAAAAATTGAAATTAAATTTCTTGGAAAGGACGCTTTGGGCTTGAATTCCCATCATAGCCTCTAGTACCCTGCAAACCCTTCACCGGGCAGATCTTGGGAAGTCCAAGAACAAAAAAAATCTATTAGAAAATGTTTTTTTTATTCATCAAAACTCCCACTTGCTAAATTGTAAGTTCAAAGTAGACTGTTTTTCAAATGGACTAAAAATAATTTTGTGTTAGAATAGTTTTTGAAACTTTTGAGTAAAATTGTTGACTCATGTAGTTCTCCTAGTCATATGCTTGTCTTTGAGTAGTTTTGGTGTAAAATTAAATTCTTGGCATAGATCTAAAATTATGTTTTATTAATTTGCGTAGTAATAATTTGTTTTACTTTTAAATTCGAATCCGGTCTTATCCAAAAGTAGTTTAGGTGAGTGTGTAGAAGATTGTTACAAAGCTATTACTCGAATTGAACAAAAGGGTGTCCTTTCTCGATGTCTAGAACTTGCCCCAAGCTATTTTCGAAACATGTGCGCTTTAGACAAATTAACTTTACGGAAATGATTTAGGCCTTTCTATGGATAGTTTGAGCCTTTGCACCCAACCTAGATTTACCACTATTGTTCACACAAATTTGAGCCTTACACCTTTATTTGATCCCCCTCATCATTTCGGCACCAAAGCTAAAAAGCCTAAAACCCAAATGAACACGTTGAAATTTTGAGCTAAATTGAAAAAAAAAAAAAATTGGGTACGATTCTATGAAAAAATTATGGGTATCAATTCAAAAAAAAATGTTTAAATCTCAAAAAGCAATAATCTCATAATGATATGCGGCCTAGGTATGTACATGCATACTTGGAATGATCCCAATTATGAAGATTCATGATTTAAATAAAAGAGTATGAGAGTGTTTCCCCTTTGAAAAAATGCGAGTATGGGGGTAAAGCTTCATTATTTTGTGGTGGCAATCATTTTCTTTTAGCTCAAAAAATTTGTTTAAGTGGAATGCACCTTCATGTTTATCATTGTTACCTCACCCTTAAACCCAAGCCTTAAAATGTACCCTATTTAAGTCCTAAAGATCCATAGAGTCGATTTAGTTCGAAGTGTAGTGGAGAAAGTGCAAACGGGCAAGCCTATGGCCGTCGACATTGATGGATTTCTCTGGAGGCCACCTCGAACGTCTACATCTAGTAATTTAAATCTCAGCAATCACGCTATTTTCTCCCTTCACATAACTTTTTGATTGACCGTCGACTCATTTTTAAAGTAATGATAAATAATTATAACGCATTTTTGAAGTATTTCATAAATTAGCATTTATGCCAAGAACATCTTTTTACTAAAATATCTACACATGCCAGCATAATACTTCGCATTTTACTCTCTAGTCTTCATAATTCTATCTTGCATTAATTTTTCTTACCCTTGTGAAAAATGGATTGCTCGGGACGAGCAATGAGCAAGTATGGGGGTATTTGATGAGTAATTTATTTACTCATCTTTTAGTTTAGGTTTATTATGTTTTTTATATAAAATTATGTTATTTTTAGAAATTTTATCATATAAATCCTTCCATTGTTATTTCATAAGCTAACTTAAGTTTATTTTGTGTTTTCAGGTTTTTCTGGGCTGTTTCGAGCAAACAGTTAAAATTACACGCCCCAGGTCACGGGCGTGACCATGAGCGTGTAACCTACGAAATACTCCAGACCTTCTTCTGCCACTCCGGGGACGCTCAGTGAAGATTTCGCCAAGTACACGCCCTAGGTCACGGGCGTGACCAAGGGCGTGACCCAATGTCACGGCCACGACCCGCCACAAGCATCCGGAGCACGCCGCCACATCAATTAAAATTACACGCCCTCGGTCACGGGCGTGACCAAGGGCGTGACATCCAGCACACGGGCGTGACTTTTCCCGCGCCAATTTCCCGCCGAAGCTTCCCGCCAGCAGCACTTAATTGAGATTACACGCCCTAGGTCACGGGCGTGACCTAGGGCGTGACACGTCCGTAACGCCTACATTGAAGCCAGACGGTGCCTTCTCCGCTCACAGCAAATCACGCCCCTTACACGCCCTTGGTCACGGGCGTGACCAAGGGCGTGTAACACCAAAAATTCAGCTATTTAAAGGGAGCTTTTCCAGATGTTTGAGGACGAATTTTGGGAGTTCTAAGTTATTTTCTTGCACTGTTTTTGTCATTCTTAAGCTTGTAATCTTCCTTCTTAGCTTGCACTTTCATTTCAGTTTTGTAACTTCTTGTTTCCTAGTTGTAATTTCTTTTCAATTAATAAAATAGTACTTTTTCTCTTATTCTACTCTCAATCTTCATTATGCACTTCTTGTATTTCATCAATTCCTCCATCTCCATAAGTAGCTAAATTTCATTAGTACTCGGCCGAGATGATCCAAAGAAAATATAATTCATAATTTAGTTTAGAACTTCTTTTTCTCTTATTTAGATCGCTTAAGATTTATCCTTGAATTTATATTGATTGAGATTATATTATCGATATATAATCTCATTCTTGTTTTCGTAGTCTAATAATCGAGAGGTTTTGAGTTCGAATTGATCATTTCAAGGATAAAGAGATTTGAATGCACTCCTCGAGAGAGGACGACATAAATCTCCCGGATTGGAGTTATATCCAATAGAGGGGTTCACTTCGATAAAGCGAGTTTTAGGGGTTTCGATTCTAGAACGAGAGTTCGATTGATCAACCTAAACTCAGTTAGGCGTATCCTTGAGAGAGGTACGTTTATAAATCAGGAACCTCCACGGTCAAGTATTTCTTTTAAAGAGAATTAGAAGTTTTATTTCTTTATTTATCTATTTTTTTCCAAGGTGATTCAAGGTTGAGTGCTAATCCTTCTTATCATAGTTTTAACAATTTATTTCTCTTTCTTGCAACCAACCAACCCAAGTTTCTTTCGATAAAATAATAGAGATTTTCCGAAGTAAGAGTACTCAACCGCCCTGAGTCTAATACGACCTTGTTTTAACAACCTATACTACATTCGATACGGTACACTTGCCGTTATCGATTACAAGCATAGTTTTGCGCATCAGTCATCACCTCACCGGAGACGAGACTAAGCTTTCTTCTGCACAGCCCTATACAGGTAACAATGCAATCATTACTGCTGATAATACTGTGCATCCAGTAGAGAAGGTGGGGGTTGTTTCCTTGGGCAGTGATAGAGGGCCACTTACTTTGAAGAGTGTCTATCACGTGCCTGGTATGAGGAAAAACCTCTTCTCCGTGACCAATGCTGTAGACGCTGGGTATCACGTTCTGTTCAGCCCAACAGAAGTGAAGTTTCTACACAATTTTAAGGTTGTAAAGGCCGAGGTCATCCATGTCGGGAGACGGGCAAAGGACTTGTTCATTTTATCGACAAGTTCCTACGTCGACAAGATGAAGACGAGTGATGGTGTCGTTATATGGCATGAGAGGTTGGGGCACGTAGGGATGGACAAGCTGAAAGCTATGGCGGTGAGAGGTCTGGTCAAGGGCCTGCCAAGTCTATCCTCCTATGGTTAAGGTCATGTTTGCGCGGGATGTCAGTTCGGCAAGTCTCATCGACTACCGTTTGACAAGTCGCAGACAAGGAGTAGTGTGTCGTTGGATTGCATCCATGGTGACTTAATGGGACCTACTACTACCCCAAGCCTCGGAGGCAGTAGATATATGCTGGTGTTGATCGATGATTACACCAGATATGTCTGGGTATATTTCCTGAAGGAGAAGGCGGAGGCGTTTACCAAGTTTGTGGAGTTCAAGGAGCTCGTGGAGGGTCGGCTAGGACTGCGGGTGAAGAAGTTGAGGACTGACAATGGAGGGGAGTTCACCTCCAGTGAGTTCTCTATTTTTTGCAGGAAGGCAGGCATCCGGAGAGAGCTCACTTGTGCATATACTCCACAGTAGAACGGAGTTGCAGAGCAGAAGATCTGGCATCTGACGGAGACCTGCAAGTGTTGGTTGCATGCCAAGAGTATCCCAAAGTCCTTCTGGGCGGAGGGAATGTCTTGTTCTGCCTACGTCATCAACAGGATGCCTTTGAGTCCCATCAACATGTTGACTCCGCATGAGATGATGTTCAAGGAGAATCCAAGCGTGGCACACCTTAGGGTGTTTGGTTCCACCTGCTACGTGCATGTTCCAGATGCTCTTCAGACGAAGCTAGATGCGAAAGCCAGGAAGCTAGTCTTCGTTGGATATGATGAACGGAAGAAAGGCTGGAAGTGCATGGACCCGGAGACGCGGAGATTTGTTGTATCTCGCGACGTCGTGTTCGATGAGGTGACATCTTACAAGGGGTCTTCTGGTGTGGAGCTACCAGAGAGCAGGGTGGAGGTACCGGAGAAAGCTGTGGAGGATCTTCAGGTGGAGCTACCTGTGTCACCAGGTGGTCCATCTCCTTCTAGTTCGGAGACGGGGGCTTCTGGTTAAGGGAGCAGGGGGAGCGATGCTCCTAGTACGTCTGGAAGAGGAGCTAGGGAAGAAGCAGCTGAAGATAATGCGGTTCAGGGGAAGGAGCTGAGGAGGTCGAAGCGGGCGATCATCGCCCCTGATCGCTATACAGGAGGAAACACAGTGAGCTTCGTCTCATGTTTCTTCGCCGGTTCCTTGGATGAGAGGGAGCCGTCGAGCTTTGAGAAGGCCAGAGGCGTGAAGGAGTGGGACATTGCTTTGCAAGAAGATATGACAGCTCTTGAGAAGAATGAGACCTGGTCTCTTGTGCCCAAGCCCAAGGGCACCACTCCTGTGACATGCAAGTTGGTCTACAATCTCAAGAAGAAAGCTGACAGTAGCATCGAGCGGTATAAGGCTCGCCTTGTAGCTCGGGGGTTCTCGCAGCAATACGGTGAAGACTACGAGGAGATATTCAGTCCGGTGGCAAAAATGACTTCAGTTCGGTTCATCTTTGCCTTGGCGGCGTTCAGTGGATGGGAGATTTGGCAGCTCGACGTCAAGAACGCTTTCTTGTACGGCGAGATTGACAAGGATATCTTCATGGTCCAGCCACCAGGCTTTGTGTCTGAAGATTTTCCGGAGCATGTCTGCAAGCTGAAGAAGGCCCTGTATGGGTTGAAGCAAGCGCCGAGGGCGTGGTACGGGAAGATCGCAGAATACCTCCTATTCTGTGGATTTTGTGCTTCAGACTCAGACTCAAACTTGTTCGTCAAGAAGAGCGGGGAGCTTCGAGTCATCGTGCTGCTATATGTCGACGATATGATCGTGACGGGGAACTCGAAGTAGGAGGTAGCGCAGTTTTGGGCCGAGCTGTCTATCAGGTTCGAGATGAAGGACTTAGGTGAGCTTCACCATTTCCTTGGACTCGAGGTGCAGAGGAAGGAGATTGGAGTGTTGGTGTCCAAGGCTGGATATGCGAAGCGGATCGTTGAGCGATTCGGCATAAAGGAAGGGAAGTGCATCTCCACACCTCTGGAGAAGGCTATGAAGCTTCAGAAGGATGAGGGAAGAATTCTGCAAGATCCATTGGTGTTCTGAGCTCTGGTTGGGAGCTTGATCTATCTGACGATCACTAGGCTGGATATTGCGTATGCAGTTGGCAGAGTGAGTCGGTATATGGCGGAGCCACGGATGCCTCATCTGCTAGCGGCCAAAAACATTCTGAAGTATGTCAAGGCGACCTCGGATATGGGTCTCTTTTACAGGAGGGATGCGAGCTTCGAGGTGCATGGGTACATGGATGCTGATTACGGGGGAGATTCGGATGATCGGAAGTCGACATCTGGATTCGTCTTGATGGCGGGCCCTACAGCTACATCATGGTGCAGCAAGAAGCAGGATTCTGTATCGGTCTCCACCATGGAAGCGGAATACAAGGCTTCAGCCTTGGCTGCTCAGGAAGCCATCTGGCTTAGGAGGTTGGTGGGAGACGTCCACAAGGAGGTTCAGGAGCCGACTCTGCTACGCGGTGACAACGAGAGTGCTCTCAAACTGATTACCAATCCAGTTTGTCACGCGAGGACCAAGCATATCGAGATCGAGCATCACTTCGTACGGGAGAAGGTGCTGGAGGGATCTCTTTCTGTCGAGCATGTTGATGCGTATCGGCAAGTGCACCGGTCGCTGTCAAGTAATAAATGTGGAGAGTGGAATCCCCGAATGTCGGTCTCTTGAGGAATGCAGGTTAGGTGAATGAATCGCGTTGTGTGACTCTTGTTACACAAGCGCAACACACATAAAAAGGGGGTTTTTGGTTGATTTGTCCTAATCCTAGCAACAATAAAAGAAATGCGGGTCGAAGGCACCGCTTCGCTAGGCGAGATGGATGCAACGGCCGCGATGCCGTGCTTCGTGAGGCGGATGGAGTGTGCTCTAGTGCGAGAGGGTGAGGGTCGCAAACACTTCTTCACAACCGTCGTTAGCTCTTGCCAACGCGGATCAAACACCTTGCGTGCGTGCGTGAGTGAGAGAGTAGAAACAGAGTGATTCACAAGCAAGCGATGAAGGAAAGTAAAGAAACATTCATTTCAAACAAACCAAACATCACAATATTCCAGTTTACACGATTCAACGAGTACAATGAAGGAAAGAAGAAAGAGATAACCGATGGGTGAAGACTAGCGGCCGTTCACGGCCGGAATGGTAGGTTGTCGGGCTACCTCCGGACTCGGGCGGACTATGCTTCCGGCACAGAGAGCTGTCACGATCTCCCCACGTAGCTCCGTCGTCTTCGACTTCAGATTTCCTGTTCTTCTCACCGGGTCGGAGTGGAAAAAAAAAACTGCTTGGAGGCTTGCGGATGATGGAGAACGCTCCCGGACAATGGAGGAAGGCTTGGAATGGATGGAGGAGACTTCCCCTTGCGTAGGAGATGAAGTGGAGGCGTCCCAAGATGGTGGTCGGCGGCGTACGGAACAGGCAATCCGCTCCCGGCAGCTGAATGATGACCTAAAATCGGAACAGGCATTTATATAGGGGCTGATTAAAATAGTGCGCACGGTCATTGGCGCACGACCAGTGGTCGTGCGCACTGGAATTCTGCGATCGTGCGCACTGCCTGGGTGGAACCTGCAAGATACGAAATTTATAAAATATAATGTTCGCACGACCAGTGGCGCACGACCGGTGGTCGTGCGCACTATCGTCGGTGGTCGTGCGCATTAGTCGAAACAGAACTCAGAAAATTAATGATAAGTGCGCACGAACAGTGGCGCACGACCGGTGGTCGTGCGCACTAGCGTAGATGGTCGTGCGCACTACACCAAACAGAACTCATGAAAAAAGGGTTAAGTGCACACGATCAGTGGCGCACGACCAGTGGTCGTGCGCCATAGAACCGGTGATCGTGCGCAGTGTTCCTGTGCAGAATTGCACTGGGAACACCTGCACGACTCCTATTCCAGCACAACCACGAATCTAGCCACTGAAAGTGGCACCTAACTGTGCATGAAAACTACAAATGAAAATAAACATGAAATCACACCAAAATGGGTCTAGAAGTGCACCTAGCATGGAATATCAAATATAAACTATAACAAGGCTAAAGTGCGGTGAAATGACTGAATAACGGCCCGGATGAGTCCATAAATGTGTATATGATCAGGACTCATCACACCCCCAGACTTAACTGTTTGCGCGTCCCGAGCAAACAAATCCGGCGGAGTGTGAAAACGATAGTTAACATAGAGAATTACACAAAGGAGTACGGTGCGAAGTAACATACGCATGCGAGTAGAGATTCTAGTAGAAGGAGATTCTAACTATGCTAACTAATTTGCATAAGTATTAAAGCGTAAGTAAAGATTTAGTTATACTCAGTTGGTGAATTATGAAGAATTTGAACGATCATGCCCGGTATGAAAGTGACGAGACACTGAGGCGGGTGTTGCAAAAGATCGGGGCTTAGGAATAACTCCGCTGAAATCCATCAACATCGTGAACCATACGCTCGCCCGGTCACACTCTCTCCACGGCGCTAGCAAACTCACAAGTCAAATCAATAGGGCTTTTAGGATTAAGTTGGGGCTTAGGTTACGGTATGATATTCAAAGTTAAACACGATGGCTACGCAACCCAAGTGAGCTAACAGAACGCTGCACCTCACAAAACCAACAAACTATGCTCGTGTGACACACCCCCAGACTTATCATGAAAACCAGGTGTGCACACAGCCTACTTCACAAATACCAACAGATTTTCTATTTAGGTCGGAAGGAAATCTTTTCAATATACTCTCTTTTTTTCTAGATTTTTTTTCTTTTAACATACTTTGCTTCTATTATGAATCCTCCGGTTGGTTCAAAATCAGCAAATAGACTTTATTTCCCCTTCTCATCACAACGATTCCCAACATTACACCAAATCTAGATAATAAGTGCAGGTAACAACTATTTGGTTGCGGTTGTAGGATAAGCTTCGGGCATTGGTGGATGAAGAGGAGCTGATCAAAAGGAGTGGTAGGCAAAAATTTGGCTTGCAAAGGTGAGCGAAAGGGGCATGGAATGACAAGGCTCAAACTAGCCAAAGGGTGGCCTACATCACATTTAACTCGGCGGGTCGCTCTCACCCATGCTTCAAGAGTCGCTTGGGGCAAGTTCTTAGCCCACGAGAAAGGTAAACCTTCCTCTCGACTCGAGCAACACATGACTTGCACTCGTACACACACAACGCCGGGTTATCGTCAATTTCATTCAAATTCACCACTTGAGTATAACAAATCTAAATCTACACAGAAATACTAAACATAAATTAGATACATAGAGACAATCTAGTTCTACTAAAATTCTACCATAACATGCGAAGTGACTAGAACACTACATGAGTCAACATCGCACTCCAAATAATAATTCCTATGTTAACAACCTATTTCACATTCCAACCAAAATAGTTTAACCGGAACAACCACAAAAAGATAACCGCGCACTCAAGTGGGTGAAATGATGTGTGAAGCATGCAAACAATGATAATGACTAGGATAAATAAGAAACAAACTTCTAATATGCAGTGCAACTCGTGCACAGTGGATGACAGCATACGCTCCCCCAGACTTAGTCTGAACAATTCATCCAGAAATTGAAGATAAAAGAGGGGAGGAAGTGTTACCCAATGCTCAGAATTGAGCATACCAGACGATTGGCGTTTACGATCAAGAACAGTCCGCAGCATCCGCACCAACGAACACAAAACCTGCAAGCACAAAACTCAAAACAACAAAAGCATATGCAAAAGCTGAACTAAAAGAAGTTAGATAGAAACTGCAAAATCAGGGAATCTGGGTTGTCTCCCAGTACCGCTTTTATTTAACGTCCTTAAGCTGGACCAAATACCTGTATTAACATTGTTTATAAAATGCAGGAATTAAAAGAGAAGTTCTCAAAAAAGAAAGAGTTTCACAAAAATAAGAGAAAAGAAGGAAAAATCAGCTGCCGGCGCTGGAATGGTGTCCGTCTCCCAATGTCAACAACTGACACTCCTTGTTTATAGTGGCACCATCGTATAACTTCAGCCGATGCCCATTGACCTTAAATTTGTCCCCCTTATCTCCAGATATTTCTATGGCACCGAAGGGGGAGACATCGGTCACTGAGAAAGGACCACTCCACCTCGATTTTAACTTCCCTGGGAAGAGGCGGAGACGGGAGTTGTAGAGCAGCACTTGGTCCCCAATTTTGAACTCCTTAGGAATGATGTGCCGATCGTGCCATTTCTTTGTTTTCTCCTTGTAGATGCGAGCGTTTTCATAAGCGAAATGACGGAGCTCCTCTAACTCGTTGAGTTGGGAACGACACACCTCGGTCGCGGCTCCAATGTCCATGTTCAACAGTTTGGTTGCCCATAATGCTTTATGCTCCAGCTCCACAGGGAGGTGGCATGCCTTGCCATAGACTAATTGAAACGGAGTCATGCCGATGGGTGTTTTGAACACAGTCCGGTAAGCCCATAATGCGTCGTCGACCTTTTTAGCCCACTCCTTCCTATTTGAATGTATTGATTTCTCGATTATTCGCTTGAGCTCGCGGTTGGAAACTTCGACTTGCCCGCATGTTTGGGGGTGGTATGCCAAAGTAATCTTATGATGGACCCCAAACTTTTTCATGAGCTGCACAAACTGCTTATTGCAAAAATGACTACCGCCATCGCTGATGATAGTTCTCGGTGTCCCAAACCTGGAGAAGATATTCTTGTGGATAAAGTGTAGCACTGTGTTGGCATCATTCGTGGCAACCGCCTCAGCTTCCACCCATTTTGAAACATAATCAACTGCCACAATGATATAATGCTTACCATGCGACATTGGGAAAGGACCCATGAAATCTATCCCCCAGACATCAAATGGTTCGCAGACCAGCATGTTATTGAGGGGCATCTCATCACACCGGGAGATATTTCCGGTCCTTTGGCATTCGTCGCACTTGGTGACATAGGCATGGGCATCCCGGAAGAGGGTCGGCCAAAACAATCCGCATTGCAGGATTTTTCGTGCTGTTCGAACGGCCCCGAAGTGCCCGCCAGCTTCTCTATCATGGCAGTGCTGCAATATAGACTGAAACTCGGCTTCCGGAATGCAACGCCTGATAATCCCGTCGCTGCATGTGTGAAATAAGAGCGGATCTTCCCAAAAATAGTATTTTGAGTCAGAGGCGAGCTTCCGTCTTTGCTGAGGGGACAGATTCGGGGAGAAGGTTTTACAAGCCAAGTAGTTAGCGATATCTGCGTACCATGGTGCTGTTGGGGGGGGCGTAGTAATTGCGAATAATTTTTCATCCGGGAAATAGTCGTCCGTTTCCTCCACAAAGCTGTTGGAAGTGTCGTACTCCAAACGCGAGAGATGATCAGCAATCACGTTCTCCACCCCTTTCTTGTCTTTGATTTCCAGATTGTATTCCTGCAAAAGTAAAATCCAACGAATCAGACGCGATTTGGATTCTTTTTTGCTGAAAAGATACCTGAGAGCGGCGTGGTCCGTGTATACGATTACTTCGGAAAGTACCAAGTACGAGTGAAATTTTTCAAAAGTGAATACCACGGCTAGCATTTCCTTCTCCGTGGTGGTATAGTTTGCTTGCGCGCTGTTGAGAGTTCGACTGGCATACGCAATAGTGTGAAAAGTCTTGTCTTTCTTCTGACCGAGTACAGCACCTACGGCCGCATCACTTGCGTCGCACATGATAATAAAAGGTAAAGTCCAGTCGGGTGCCACCAAAATTGGAGCCGAGATGAGTTGTCCCCGTAAAGTTTTGAAGGCCTGCATGCATGCTTCGTCGAAGTGGAAGGGGACGTCCTTGACAAGCAGGCGAGATAAAGGCTTCGAAATGGAGGAAAAGTCCTTGATGAACCTTCGATAGAAGCCCACATGACCAAGAAAACTTCGGATGCCTTTCACTGACATGGGTGGAGGGAGGTTTCTGATAACACTTACCTTCGCTTGATCCACCTCGAGCCCTTTGCAGGAAACTTTATGCCCCAACACAATTCCTTCGCGCACCATAAAGTGGCATTTCTCCTAGTTCAAGACAAGATTGGTGTCTTCACACCGCTTCAAGGTCTTGGCCAAATTTGCGAGGCAAATGTCAAAGCTGCTGCCAAATAGAGTAAAATCATCCATGAAAACTTCGAGGAAGTCCCCCACCATGTCAGCAAAAATGGCGAGCATACAACGTTGGAAGGTTGCGGGGGCATTACACAGTCCGAATGGCATTCTTTTGAACGCGAAGGTACCGGAGGGACATGTGAATGTTGTCTTGTCTTGATCAGATGGGTCTATTAAAATTTGATTGTACCCTGAGTACCCATCCAAGAAACAGTAGTAATCCTGCCCCGCTAACTTTTCTAGCATCTGATCAATGAAGGGGAGCGGAAAATGGTCCTTGCGCGTTGCATCGTTCAGCTTGCGGTAGTCGATGCAGACTCTCCACCCGGTGATCATTCGGGTCGGTAGCAGCTCGTTCTTTTCATTGGCAACGACAGTGATCCCTCCTTTTTTTGTTACCACCTGGACTGGACTGACCCATTTGCTATCGCTGATTGGGTAAATGATGCCAGCGTCTAAAAGCTTTATCACTTCAGCCTTCACTACCTCTTGCATTTTCGGGTTCAACCGCCTTTGGGGCTGTGCTATCGATTTGTACTGATCTTCAAGGAGGATCTTGTGCATGCAGACCGTGGGGCTGATTCCCTTAATGTCTGCAAGAGAACGTTCGAAGACCTTGTGGTACCTTCTCAGCACGCCCACTAAGGCATTTTCGTTGGCGGCGGACAGGGCTGCAGAAATAATCACAGGATGCGTGGTATTTTCTCCAGGGAAAACGTACTTTAGAGAATCCGGTAGTTGTTTGAGAGCCGGACAAGGGTTTGGATTAGTAGAATCGTTGGAAAGCTCTCCGATTGAATGTGACAAATTGGGCTGGTTCGAGTGTGCACCGCCTTCTCCCATGTCTTCGCGCTGCCAACACACCTCGCTGTCATCCAAATCCACATCGATCTGACCATCGAATTCTTCAAGCGCCTCTGCCGGTTCGCACTCCGTAATTTCAAAGAGTTGCGACGGGTTGTGGACGTTGAAAGATATAGCATCCTCCCCCAGTCTGAGTGTGAGCTCCCCCTGTTCCACATTAATAATAGCACGAGCAGTGGCGAGAAAGGGCCGCCCCAAGATAATGGGTACTCTTGTATCAACCTTCATGTCTAGAATGATAAAATCGGCTGGAAAAGCGAGACCGTTTACAACTATTGTGAGGTCCTCGACGATTCCTGACGGCTTCTTGATCGACCGATCAGCTAGCTGTAGCATTACCTGCGTTGGCTTCAAGATCCCAGCACCAAGTTCACGAAAGATAGAGAGCGGCATCAAGTTGATTGATGCCCCCAAATCACAGAGTGCCTGGCTGAAACGGTGATGGCCGATCCTGCACGGAATCGTAAAGCTGCCCGGATCTTTGCACTTTGTGGGCAAATTGGAAATGATGGCGGAGCACTCCTTGGTGAGGTCGATAGTTTTGAGACCCTCCAACTGCTTCTGCTTCGAAATCACATCTTTCAAAAACTTGGAGTATCCCGACATTTGAGAAATAGCTTCAATCAGTGGTATGCTCACTTGCACTCCTTTCATTATTTCCAAGAATCTGAGGAATTGCCTCTCGGATTTCTCGTTTCGCAACCTGTGGGGGAATGGGGGGTGAACAACACTTTTCGAGGTCTGTCCCTCGCTCACGGGATGCGGCTCAATATGAATCTGAGTCAGCTTCTCAGCCGTGTCTTCATTATGCTTGTCAGTGGAACAAGCAAGTGGTCCCTGTCGAAGAGGGTTGTCAACACTTCTCCCACTTCTCAATCGCATGGTGTTCACTGACTCAGGATGCTGACTTGCAAGCCCAGAAACAACATCGGACAGAGTCCCTATAGCAGAGCGAAGCTGTTGGATTGCGGCAGATTGGTCATTCATTTTATTCAATACCCCGACCACCAAAGTTGCTAACTGTTCCGGTTGCTCTGACGGCATAAAATCCGCTGCTCCTTTGAATGTCACGGCATTAACTGCAGCGGTACTTGGGGGGCGAATGACATGACTCCAGTGCTGACTGGTGTGAACAATATTCACAACCACTTCCCACGCGTCCTTCCCCGGTTTATTAAACAGGGCCCCTCCAGCTGCCATATCAAATAATAGACGGAATTTGTCCAGCACGCCGAAATAAAAAATCTGAATTTAAAAAATTTCTGAAAGATCTTCACGGTAGCATCCCCTATGCAGGGATTGAAAACGCTCCCAAGCATCAACTAACGTCTCCTCCTTCCCCTGTCCAAAGGTTACGAGTTCCCTGTACTTGTCCAAAGCTTGGGTACGATGTTGAAACTCTTGCAAAAATCTCCCTTCGAGTTGTTTCCATGTGATCACCTCTCTTCTCCGGATATCCCAATACCAACTTTTGGCTTTTTTATGCAAGGAGAATGAAAATGCCAGAATCTTTTGCAGGTCGTTTTCAACTCCACTGAAAACACATGTGTAATTGAGTTCTAAAAAGTCCTGCATGTGTTGCACCGCGTCTTCATGCTCGTCCCCGCTGAACTTGCAGTTCCCAGCCATGTACTCAATGACGTCGGAGGAGATCCCGAAGTCATGATTGTTCCTTTCTGCTTGGTCCCTTAAATCATTTAAGCTTCCTTGATAGATGCATTCCTGAATGGAGGTCATGCTGCGAATACTTGCAACCCAAACGATTAGCGTACGGTGGAAAAGACGAAAGTAATCAGATGTGCGTATCGAAAAGAAACAGAGATAGCAGAGGTGAACAAAAGAGGTAAAAGAAAAGAAAAAGAAAATCCTCGTGCAACAATTCTTCACGCAGATGAATTCATCACGTCTGCATTCTCCGGCAACGATGCCAAAAACTTGATTCGTATCGGCAAGTGCACCGGTCGCTATCAAGTAATAAATGTGGAGAATGGAATCCCCGAATGTCGGTCTCTTGAGGAATGCAGGTTAGGTGAACGAATCGCGTTGTGTGACTCTTGTTACACAAGCGCAACACACATAAAAAGGGGGTTTTTGGTTGATTTGTCATAATCCTAACAACAATAAAAGAAATGCGGGTCGAAGGCACCGCTTCGCTAGGCGAGATGGATGCAACGGCCGCGATGTCGTGCTTCGTGAGGCGGATGGAGTGTGCTCTAGTGCGAGAGGGTGAGGGTCGCAAACACCTCTTCACAACCGCCGTTAGCTCTTGCCAACGCGGATCAAACACCTTGCGTGCGTGCGTGAGTGAGAGAGTAGAAACGGAGTGATTCACAAGCAAGCGATGAAGAAAAGTAAAGAAACATTCATTTCAAACAAACCAAACATCACAATATTCCAGTTTACACGATTCAACGAGTACAATGAAGGAAAGAAGAAAGAGATAACCGATGGGTGAAGACTAGCGGCCGTTCACGGCCGGAATGGTAGGTTGTCGGGCTACCTCCGGACTCGGGCGGACTATGCTTCCGGCGCAGAGAGCTGTCACGATCTCCCCACGTAGCTCCGTCATCTTCGACTTCAGATTTCCTCTTCTTCTCACCGGGTCGGAGTGGAAAAAAAAAGCTGCTTGGAGGCTTGCGGATGATGGAGAACGCTCCCGGACAATGGAGGAAGGCTTGGAATGGATGGAGGAGACTTCCCCTTGCGTAGGAGATGAAGTGGAGGCATCCCAAGATGGTGGTCGGCGGCGTACGGAACAGGCAATCCGCTCCCGGCGGCTGAATGATGACCTAAAATTGGAACAGGCATTTATATAGGCGCTGATTTAAATAGTGCGCACGGTCATTGGCGCACGAGCAGTGGTCGTGCGCACTGGAATTCTGCGATCGTGCGCACTGCCTGTGTGGAACCTGCAAGATACGAAATTTATAAAATATAATGTTCGCACGACCAGTGGCGCACGACCGGTGGTCATGCGCACTATCGTCTGTGGTCGTGCGCATTAGTCGAAACAGAACTCAGAAAATTAATGATAAGTGCGCACGAACAGTGGCGCACGACCGGTGGTCGTGCGCACTAGCGTAGATGGTCGTGCGCACTACACCAAACAGAACTCATGAAAAAAGGGTTAAGTGCACACGATCAGTGGCGCACGACCAGTGGTCGTGCTCCATAGAACCGGTGATCGTTCGCAGTGTTCCTGTGCAGAATTGCACCGGGAACACCTGCACGACTCCTATTCCAGCACAACCACGAATCTAGCCACTGAAAGTGGCACCTAACAATGCATGAAAACTACAAATGAAAATAAACATGAAATCACACCAAAATGGGTCTAGAAGTGCACCTAGCATGTAATATCAAATATAAACTATAACAAGGCTAAAGTGCGGTGAAATGACTGAATAACGGCCCGGATGAGTCCATAAATGTGTATATGATCAGGACTCATCACATGTGCGGAGTGCGGACAACGTGGCGGACATCTTCACAAAGGCTCTGGCGAAGGGGTTGTTCACACGGCTAAGGAGCCTACTGGGGCTAATTTCAACTTCCTACTTAAAGGGGGAGTGTTGAAATTATTGAAGTGGAAGTTAAAGGACTTTTGGACCTGGGCGGCCTGGGAGGAGGTCGTGCGGTCTCGCATGACCGCACGGCCTGGCGGTCTGCCTCTGCAGTCTGGCTTGTTTAAGCCTAGCTGCGGTCTCCTGGCTTGATCGCTGGTTTGGGTCCAAGGCGGCTGAAGGTGAAGGCCGCGCGGTCTGTCTTTGACCGCGTGGTGGGTTGATCGTCTTCAGGTGTGCGCGATCTGTGCGTGATTTCGTGGCGTGTTGTCTTCTTCAAGGCTGTGGCGGTCTAGTGTGACCGCACAGTTTGATCCAGGTTTTCCAGAATGCGGTCTGGTGGCTGACCGGGCTTTCTGGTGGTATTCGCGGACTAAGGGTCTTAGTCGTGCGGTCTCAGTTCGCGGTCTCAGGAGGATATTGGTATGCGAGCTGGACGCTGTTCGCGGTTTCAGGAGGAAACCGGCATGCGGACAGGAGTTCGCGGTCTGATGGCAAACTGGTTGTGTTCGCGGTCTCTGGCGAACACAGGTGGTGAGCAGCTTCGTGACGGTCTGGCGATCTCCTTGTGGAATCACGACCTCACTATGAGAGTGGCGGTCTCTCACTGTTTGGTTGAAGCTGGCGAGCTCACCTAAAATGAAGCAGGAGTGCTGTTGCTGATCACGCGGTGTGACCGGTATGGTTGCGTGGTCTGGAGGGTGGTGATCCTATCTCATAGGGTGGTGACTGGATCAGGTCTCACGCATATAAATAGGAACCATCGGCAGCAATAATCAAGACACAACAAGTGTAAGCTGAGTTATCTTCATTCCTGTGGTCTCTATTTGTCTGACCGGGCGATCTGCTGATTGAACTCTTATTGTGCAGCTTCTGCGGATAGTGCGGGAAGCAGCGATCACCTCTTCCTCTGAAAGTGTTCGGGCGGTCTGCGGCTTGGAGTTGTGTTGCTGGAGTTTGGGAGAATCAGGAATTTGGAAGGTGGGGTGCGGTCTGATCAGCGGTATGGTGTAGTTCTGAGATCGGCAGCGGATTGCGGTCTGACAAGTTGCTGAGATCGTAGGGAGACCGCGTGGTCTCAAGTTATCTCCAACTTGTATTTTCTCGTTTGGTGTTTGTGCTGGCGAAATCATGTCTCGCCAAGCATACCTTGCCTTCTAATTTGAAGTTGCTATCAATAAAGATCACTTGTTTGCCTCCATTTGCTTCTGGTTGCTTGGCTTGTGAACTCTAAGTTGTTTGATTCCCGCTCACTTCATAAAGATTCGAAAAATTTCACAAGGCCCGCAAGCCTTACAAGAAATTACAGTGATGATAACTGCTTCTTCTGCCTAATGGAGATCGACAACTTAGCCTAATGGAGATCGGCTTCTTGAGGTTGAAGAAGATGTTTCTGATTCAGATCTTGAAAGCACAGGTATTCTTCAATCTCTTGTATTAGCCTGACGAGGAACAGTTTCTTATCAGTCGATGGAGATGACTGATTCTTCTGAGAATGCTTGAATCTTGTTCTCTACTTGTTCTTCTTCTTCTCCGCAGAATGTACTGTTGTATTGAGAAGCAACGACGGGATTCTTTCTTATTGATTGATTTTTCTAGGGCATCCTCTTATCTCTTTTATAAGAGTGCGAGGCCCCTAACGATCTTCTGAAAATGTTCCTTAAGTGTCAGACACACCATTCCTTAAGAGCAGGCACTAATTGGACAATCAGGCGACGACATTAATTGCTGATACCGCGTCCGCAACATTTGAATTCCGCCTCGATGATATTTCCATCTTCATGATGATACTGACAGCAATACGACGATATGGATAATATCTCGACGACACGACTTTGTCGATGCCTTAGACCTTGGTGGATTTTCATGTCTTCTAGCTTCTGCCTCTGATGCTGGTATCTCGACGATACGAGATATCCCAGCATTTTTGCATATACGACTATATGCAATCTCTGACCGTGTCATCGTGATCTTCTATCTTGTAGTATCTCATCGTAATCACTTTGTTCTTTCGACAACATGAGCGATATCATGTCGACATACTATGCTTGTCTTCAGCTGTCCTTCTCCAGTCTTCTCGACGTCATGCCTTCTTTACGACAACGTCTGTTCTTCTCGACGACAAGGCTACTTTGTTGATGTCGACGATACTGTATCTTCTCGACGACATTCCTTCCGTTGATATCTTTATGTCTTCTCTGCATTCGACGATCTTCATTCTGCGTTCGATGATCTTCATTCTGCGTTCGACGAACAACATTCTGAGTTCGATGAACAACATTCTGCGTTCGATGAACAACATTCTGCGTTCGGCGAACTTCAATCTTCTATCCCGTCTCAGCATTCGACAAACTTCATTCTTCGTTCAACGAACTTGCCAAGTCTCGGCGTTTGCTTCTGTCCTGTCTCTTTGTTCGATGAACTTTATTCTGTGTTCGACGAACTTCTTTTCTGCGTTCGACGAACTGCATTCTGCATTCGACGAACTCGCCAAGTCTCAGCATTTGCTTTGCTCATCATTATGATGACAAGCATACTTTGTCGACAAAATCTCCTATTCTTCTTGACGGCATTCCTTTAACTTCCTGAGATCATGAGCTAGAGAAGTAATCAAATACAAAGTGAAGTTTTCTTGACTTGGTGACTTCTTCAAATCAGGAACCATGTGGGCAAGATTCCCAACATTGGGTCTGTAGTTATCTCTTCTCTTTCTGGTAATCAGCTTCTTGAACTGTTTAGAGAGGAGAACCAACTCCCTATCTGTATCATTAGAGTCTGATGTACTAGCATCAGATTCTTCACTACTCTCTGATCTGTTCTGGTATGCAGGAGTCTTGTCCTTGGACCTCCTTGTGCCCTCAGCCTTGAGAGCCACAGATCTTCCTCTGGAGCTCCCCTTTGAGCTTTCCTCTTCAGCTTTCCTGGTGTTGAGCTGAAGTTCATGGGACAATAGCTTCCCATACAGATTTTTGGGCTCCAAGATGCCCAGCTGACCCATCTGTCTGATGGCATAAATCTTAATATCCCATTCCTTAGAGAGGGATCTAAGGAACTTATCATTTAGTTCAGAGTTTGTGAAGTCTCAACCATAATTTTTCATCCCATTTACTATCTTGAAAAACCTCTCATAACTGCTAGAGATGGTTTCATTCTTGCCTTGCTTGGAGGCTTCATAATCCTGATTGAGGAGGGATTTCCTATCATCCCTTACCTCTTCAGTACCCTCTATGTAGACAATCAGAGAGTCCCACATCTCCTTGGTTGTCTTGTAGTGAATGAGATTCTGGAGGGTTGAGTCGTCAATGGAACTTACGATTACGTTCTGTGCCCTCTTATATAGGCTTGCGAAGGTCAGCTCATCCTTGGTCATGTCTATATACTTCTTTGCCACCATCATAGTTGGATCAATAGTGGATGTTGTCATGGGAATGAAGGGGCCATCTTGAACAGTTATATAGACTCTTGGATCAGCTGCCTCCATGAACAACCTTACTCTTTCCTTCCATATAGGAAAATACTCCTTTGTGCAGATTGGGAGTTTCATGGCTCTCATCTCTTGATGTTGATCACCTCCAGCCATATTGAGTTTTCTTAGATCTATATTCGAAGGTTAAATCGCTTACTTGATCAACCTCCCTCTGATACCACTTGTTGGTTACAAAACAATCACCTAAGGGGGGGGGGGGGGGGGGGGGGGGGGGGGGGGGGGGGGGGGGGGGGGGGGGGGGGGGGGGGGGTAGGTGATTTTGGCAGTTTTTAAATATTCTTGTCTGCGATGTATATAATGTAAGCACAGCAAAGAACGATCTCAAAGAAAGTCTCAGCACACAACACAAGATGTATAGAGGTTCATCAAGACAGGGTGTCATGAGTAGTCCTGTTTCCCTCTGCGCCTACCTAGCAGTGTGCTAGGCTCGGCAAACTCCGCCAATGTCTCCGGCCCACAAGCCTTACAACTCAGACCTGTAAGTCCCTGCAGCCTAGGCCCGCAAGCCCCTTCACTGCACCCAAGCCCGCAAGATCGACACTCGGGCCCTCAAGCCCTACACAACACATACCCACAAGTCTTTCCTCTTGGACCCACAAGTCCCTGCAGCCTAGGCCTGCAAGCCCCTTCACTGCACCCGAGCCCACAAGCTAGACATTTTTGGACCCTCAAGTCCTCTGCCCTGGCCCGGAAGCCTCACAGATCTCAAGCCCTCAAGCTTGACACTTAGACCTGAAAACAGATCTTATAGATTTGGTCCGCAAGCCTTACAAATAAAGATATACAAGTTTGTTCTTCTGCCTGATGGAGATCGGCTACTTGTCTTGAAGAAGACACCTCTGAGTTAAATATTGAAAGCACCGATCTTCTTCAAGCCTTCCTTCTATATGGAACTCTCCTTACCAGTTGATGAAGCTAGACTGATTCCTTTTGAACAAAGGATGAAGATCGACTTGTTCTCAGTTATTGTTTTTTACTTTTCGCCACTTTTATTGTTCTGTTGAGAAATGTTTAGCGAGATTCTTTTTGTTCTAGGATTCGAAAGAGAGAGCTTTTTAGGGCATTCACTATTCCCTTTTATAGGACTGAGAAGCCGCTTAAGGGACTCCTATGATGTCCTACTCTAACAGACGTTCATACCTTAAGAGCACGCGCTGATTGGACAATCAGGCGATGACATTAAATGCTGACAGCACATTTGGCAATTTTTGAATCTGACTTGACGATATTTCCATTGATAGGACGACATGGATAATACCTCGACGATAGGATATGTTGTTGTCTTGAACTAGGACAGATCTTCGAATCTCCTTCCCTCTTCTTCAGATAGAGATATCTCGACGACACGGGACATCCCTCCTGCACTTGCACTTAAGATGACATGAAGTCATCTAACTGATGTCGACTTAATCTACTTGATTTCTTGATATCGCTGTGACAACCTTATCTTGTCGATGACATAATCGATATTACGTCGACAAATAATTCTTCAGCAACTGCCCATCTTTGGTCGATCTTCCCTAGTCTTCTCGACGACAATCCTTATTTATGATGATATCGCTGACATCAGTCTTACTTAGTCTTTTCAATGACAAGGCTTCTTTACGACGATACCTGTCTTGTTCAGCTTTATCGACGACATGCCTCTTTTACGACGATATCTGTTCTTCCTTAGCCTTATCGACGTCAAGGCTTCTTTTCGATGATATTCGTCGGTTCGACATTCTATAAACTTGTCTTTTACTGAGATGAAAAAGCTAAGAAGATAATTAAATACATATTGAAGTTCTCTTGAATTGGTGACTTCTCCAAATAAGGAATCATGTGGGCAAGATTCCTAACAATTTCTTCTATCAAATTTTCTATGTCGTCTACGTCGAATAGTGGATTTAAAGCGGTGATGCAAGAAAATATGGCAGACATTTCTCTATAATATTTTAAAAATTTTGCTTCCATTATTTCAATTAAAGGATGTCACCCTTCATTTTGCTTATAATAGTTAAATTTGTGTGTGATATTTACAAAATTTTCGATTACTAGAGGGTTAGTCGAATAATACAAGCAAGATAAAAAGTTGTCTCCTTATAAAAATATTTTGATAAATCCATATAATTATCTAATACTTCCCAATCAGTCTCGTTCAAATTTTAAATATTTAGCATAGTATAATATTCCATAAAAAGTGGTTTTTGTTGGAACGCTCTTTTTAATATTTTGTAGGCTGAGTTTCATCTAATGGACATATCAAATTAAGGTTTCAAATATTTTTCACCCTAGGCGTTTACAAATATTTTAAAATCTTGTCTTCGTTGCCTAGAACTATAAATAAATTGTAATATTAGATGAATTTTATTAATATATGGTTCCATATAAGATAAACTATCCTATACCACTAAATTTCAAATGTGGCAAACGCATCGAGTATGAAAAAAATGCACTGTTTAACATTGGTTTTAAATCACATTTAAAGCACTCAATTGCGACGGTATTAATAGTAGCATTATCAAAATAAATATTCATAGTTTTATCTTTAATTTTAAATTCTCGCACAAATTTAATAATTATTTGATATATAGTTTGACAAGTGAACGGGACATCAAAACTTTCAAAATATATTAAACATTTATTTAGATCCCATGAAATGGGATCGACCCAAAGACAAGTGATACAAATATACGATTGTCCTAATTTTATGCTACTAGTCCAAACATCACTCGTGAAACTCACACGGTTTTCAAAATTTTCAAAATAATTTACGATAGATTGTTTTGCTTCTAAATAAAATTTGAGCTCATCACGCCTAAGATAGGATATGCTAACATGTTGATATTTTGGCTGAAGCCTGATGAGTTCCGATTATATACACATATATGGACTCATCTGGGCCGTTTATCTAGTCATTCCACTGCACTTTAGCCTAGTTTTAGCTTATATTTGTTATCACTTGCTATGTGCACTTCTAGGCCCCTTTTGGTGTTATTTCGTATCTTTCTTTGTCATTAGTTTTCTTGCGATGTTAAGTCCCACTTTCAGTGGCTAGACTGGTGTCGTACGCTGGAACAGGTGTCGTGCAGGTGTTTTCGGTGCAATTCTGCACAGGAACACTGCGCACGATCACCGGTTCTATTGCGCACGACCACTGGTCGTGCGCCACTGATCGTGTGCACTCAACCCTTTTTCATGAGTTCTGTTTGGTGCAGTGCGCACGACCATCCACGATAGTGCGCACGACCACCGGTCGTGCGCCACTGTTCGTGCGCACTTATCAGCAATTTTATGAGTTCTGTTTCGGCTAGTGCGCACGACCACCTACGATAGTGCGCACGACCACCGGTCGTGCGCCACTGGTCGTGCGAACATGTTATTTTATAATTTCTGTCTTTGCAGGCTCCGTCCAGGCAGAGCGCACGATCACAGGATTCTAGTGCGCAGACCACTGGTCGTGCGCCAATGACCGTGCGCACTGTTTATTCCAGCGCCTATAAAATGACCTGCTCGCGATTTTAGGGTAGATCCCGAATTTCAGCCGCCGTTTTCCGCCCGGTTCCGCCCAGATTCGCCCCTCCACCGTCGCCCACCATATGGAGGTGCTCCGGGCTTGCTCTTCACGTCAATCTTGAGCCGGAGTTTCCTCTCGGCCTCCTCCTTCATCCAAGAGCTCCAAAGGAAGACCTAGCCGCCATTACCATCATGCAAGAGGAAGTTTGCAACCTCTACCGGATCGTGACACGAAGAAGACGGGTCCATTGGAGAGTCGTGACAGCTCTCTCTACCCCGGACGTAGTTGCGGACCGAGCTTGGACGCGGATTGACAACCCGGCAATTCCAACCGTGAATCTCCAACGAGCCTTCGGATTCGGTCGATTTCTTGCCTTATTCTTCTCTTTTTGATGTATTTGTAGCTAGATCTAATCATGATGATGAAGTGGCACTTGAATTAGTTATATTTACATATATATTTCATGTCTATGTGATTGTGTAATTTATCTATTTGAGTTGCTTGAGGTGCGCCGCCGTCCATTTCCATTCCGCCATCACGTTTGTGTGCCGCACTAGCAATTGCTAGTGGCATGCTTGTCGAAGAGGTGCTTGCGACCCTCATTCCGCTAGCCTACTCGTCCACCCGCCTACCGAAGCGTGGCATCGCGGCCCATATTCCATCCCGCCTAACGAAGCAGTGCGCTCAAGGCCTGCACAGTTCGATTCCGCTTGCCTACTCGTCCATCCGCCCTTGCGACGCAGCGCGCTCAAGACCTGCCTAGTCTCCATCCCGCCAAGCGAAGCATTGCATAGCGGCATTACATAGGAGTAGTTGATAGCTTTTATTTTATTTTCCAAAAGCCAACCCAACTCCCCCGCATTCCATCCGATTTAAGGACTTCAATCTCAAGTCCTTCCTCGAAACCTAACTCCACCTTACTGTGTTCCTCAAGAGACCGACACTCGGGGATTTTCCCCATTATTATTACTTGCGCGACCGGTGCACTTGCCGAATCATCGCATCAAGTTTTTGGCGCCGTTGCCGGGGAACACAGTCGTGTGAGTTTTCTGGAGAGGGAGAATCTGAGAGAGAAGCCCTTCCATTTGTTTATCGCATCTTTTGTTTTATTTCTGTTCTTTTTATTCCATTTTCTTTTTTTTTAATTAGGTTGCTTTAGTAATTTTTGGTTAGGTGTAGTATTTTGCACAATAACACTTTTATTTTGAATCGTATTATCTTCACATTATGTGGGCACATCTTAATTTCCGTTGCCGTTGGTGTGGAGCTACCTCCCACTCTAGTGATGAATGCCCTACGGAGAATAGTAGGCATAATTCTTATAGCCCAGCATATGGAGCACCGACTTCGTCTGGTACTTCATATGGTGCGCGTAAGTCTTATGGCTACTCTGCTGAGCCTTTGCCGTCTTACTTCTTTTC
This sequence comes from Dactylorhiza incarnata, assembly GCA_033032865.1. Classification (NCBI taxonomy): domain Eukaryota; kingdom Viridiplantae; phylum Streptophyta; class Magnoliopsida; order Asparagales; family Orchidaceae; genus Dactylorhiza; species Dactylorhiza incarnata. The sequence continues at coordinate 16,001,479 of JAWHQI010000015.1, forward strand.
GGCTTCAGCCCCCGCTGTGCCAAAGAAGCCCGCAAGGCAGTGCCAGTTTTGTCGGAGCACAGATCATGACCTGAAGGATTGTGTTGCTTATCTTCGCCAGTTGGATGAGGATGACGAGCCGGACATCCGGATCGTCCCAACTCCTAACTCTGGCGGCACACCTTCAACATCCGGTTATGTGTCTTTGTCACCTTCACATCTTGAAGGGTATGGCATGGATACGGTCACCGGATGTGTGGCTGATCTGGGCACCGAGATTGCTGAGCCCATTCTCCCAGTGCATCCACCACCTCTAGTGGATTCGATTCTTTGTGAGGAATCGGTGCTCGACTTTTATCCGAGCACTACTCCTCTCCCTGTTGTGCATACTACACTCGTCTCTGACGACACTGTTGATGATGTGTCGTAGGAGGAGGCGGTTGATCTGAGTGTTGTGCCTATTCCTATGGAGGAGGACAACCTTCTAGGTGAAGAGGAGTTTTCCTCAACACCGGTGGAGGAAGTCCAAATCTTAAGCCTGGCCACCATTGATCCCGCCGAATCTTGTAGCATTGATGACAATGCAAACATTATTTTACTTCCCCAACCTAATGGGAGTGAGACCGGGACCACTCCCCCGATTTTTGATTATTTATGTCTTCATCTTGTTTATTTCTCGATCCCCCCTCTTCACCCGAGCCTGTGCAGGTTGAATCTTCACAGGTACTTCAGGAGGACTTGGAGCTTTGTGCTCAAGTCAATGATGAGTGTGTCCTTTTATGCGAGGAGGTTGATCCCTCCTCCATTAAGGAAGCCTCATTTGTTGCCTTCTCCTCCTGCGGACCTGCTGTGGACGATACCTTGCTGGGCAATGATAGTTCTGGTGAGATGAGTGAGGACCAGGCCTCCTCCTCTTCTTACTTTCTTTTCCCTCTACCTGTGAGGAGCAGGTATTTATATTCGGGTTGAGGCGTGACTGTTCTTTCTCCATATAGGTACCCTCTACCGACACGGATATTAGGCCAGTTACCTGTCCACTTCTCCTTCCATAGGCCCATTAGCTAGAACTCTTAAAGTTGAATAAGTCGTGCTGGGATGACAATAACCCCAGTAGTTATCTTTCTTTTCTGCATTTTTATTTCATCTAATCATGTTTAGATAGTAATATTTCTTTTCAGTTTTCTATTTTCTTTTGTTTTTGCGGAGCTGACCCCTGCAGGCATCTTTTCTGGATGGCGGATGCTGCAGCTTCATTTTAGCTTACACGCCAATCTTCTGGTGTGCTCGTTTCTGAGCACTGGGTACTCTCTTTCCCTAGCCTTTCCTGATTTTCATGTCATATATTGTGTGTATTGTCTAGTTTAAGTCTGGGGGAGAGTAGTTTTGTTTACCCGCTCACGTGCAGTATTGCACTGCATGCTAGAAGATTTCTTTTAAAATGTTTTGTTTATTTTCATTGCACACCACATCACCCACTTGAGCGCGTACTCATCTGTTTGCCTGCTCTGTTGTGAATTTAATTCTTCTGCTTATTTGGGAAAGTCTAGGTGATGGCTTAGGACTATGTAGCAGAGTAAAATGTTGACTCTAGTAGTGCTCCTAGTCGAGTGCTCGGTTGCATAGAAATTCATGTAGATTAGATTTCTCTTTATACTATGGTTTTATATTTTTCTCTATTAGTGTGAATGTTGTTTACTCTACTCAAATGGTGAATCCGGTGTGAATCAAACGGTAGCGTAGGGGTGTGTGTAAACGATCGCTAGACTCGTATTGCTTGAGTCGGGAGAAAGGAGAATCTTTCTCGGTGGCTAGAACTTGCCCCAAGCGATTCTTGAAGCATTGGCATAGGACAGTTCTAGTGCGTGAGAATGACGTAGGCCATTATTTTGGCCCGGTTGAACTTTTTATTTCATACCTATCGTCTACCCTTGCTAGCCCCTTTGTGCATACCCTTTTCTTGATTCAGCTCCACATTTGTCTCACCAAAGCCTAAAAGCCTAGCCTAGTCGCACACCCAAATCTGAGCTTTAGTTGTAGTTTCATTTACATTTTGGGGGTGTTGATTGTGGTGTCTATTATGTGAATCTGTGGATGTGCTCATTTGAAAATTTTGCTGAAAGAAAAAAAAAGACAAGAAAAAGAAAGAAAGAAAAATGAAAGGAAAAGAAAAAAAAAGAAAAAGAAAATTGAGTTTTATTGAAAAATCATGTAGAAATATTATGTATTGGGAGTAGGCGGTGCACACACCTGTGTTGCAAAAGTCCAAGTCTGGGGGTGTGGTGCACTTGCATTCGATTTTGGTGCGCGGGTAGTTATTTTTAAAGCTCATTTGGGTTATGTGTTTAAGCCATTTTGTTTATCATCGTTTACCTCACCGTAACCCAAGCCCCATCTCTAACCTAAAGTCCTACCGACTCACGCTATGAACCAATCTAGTGTCATGGAGAGAATGTGACCGGGCAAGCCTATGGTCACCGACACCGATGGATTTCGTTGGAGTTTGTCCGGCATCCCAATCTTGAGCAATGCTCATCTCAGCGTTTAGTTTACTTTCTCCGTATGCATGACCGAACGATTCACCGTAGTTCACCATTTTGAGTAGTTGTAATATGCTTTTACTCTTTTAGAAATATATAGACTGATTATATAATCAGAAATCTTCTCTACTATTCTTCTTATGCACGTGAGCATGCGACTTCGCATGGTACTGTACTCTATATTGTAGTTTTAAGCCATCTACTTTTCTTTCCCCGTTCGCTTAGAATTTGTTTGCTCGGGACGCGCAAACAGGTAAGTCTGGGGGTGTGATGAGTCCCGATTATATACACATATATGGACTCATCTGGGCCGTTTATCTAGTCATTCCACTGCACTTTAGCCTTGTTTTAGCTTATATTTGTTATCACTTGCTATGTGCACTTCTAGGCCCATTTTGGTGTTATTTCGTATCTTTCTTTGTCATTAGTTTTCTTGCGATGTTAAGTCCCACTTTCAGTGGCTAGACTGGTGTCGTACGCTGGAACAGGTGTCGTGCAGGTGTTTCTGGTGCAATTCTGCACAGGAACTGTGAAATTTTTCCCGGACCTTGTGAGAGCAAGCAGGAATAACAACTAGAGTTACAAGCCAAAACAACCAGAAACAATTTGGGGCAAACAATTGATCTTTATTGATTTACTAACTTCAGTTACAGGGCAAGACATGCTTGACGAGACATGATTTCGTCAGCACAACACTCCAGAACCAATACAGAGAAGAATACTGAAAGACTTCAGACCGCACAACCCGCGCGACCTCTCTTGCACAGACCGCGCGATCTCCCTTGCGATCTCCTCCTGTTGCTAGACCGCAACACCCTGCCGACCTCAGACCACCACCAAACCGCTGCACAGACCGCTTCCTTCTTTCGACCTCCTGATCTTCCCAAACTCCAGCAACACAACTCCAAGCCGCAGACCGCCCGAACACTTTCAGAGGAAGAGGTGATCGCTGCTGCCCGCACTATCCGCAGAAGCTGCACAAGAAGAATTCGATCAGAGACCGCCCGGTCAGAAAACACAGACCGCAAGAAAGACGCGAACTCAGCTTACACTTGGTGTGTTCTTCTTTTGCTGCAACAGTGGCCTCCTATTTATAGGCATGCGACCTGATCCAGTCACCACCCTATGAGATAGGATCACCACCCCTCAGATCGCGTGACCAAACCGGTCAACCCGCGATCAGCAGCCGAACTCCTGCTTCATTTTGGTGAACCCGCCAGCTTCACACATCAGCCATGAGAGACCGCTGCTCTCACGGCAGATCGCGACTTCAACGAAGATCGCCAGACCGCCCGAAGCTGTTCACCACCTGTGTTCGCACGAGACCGCGAACACAGTCAGTTCGCCATCAGACCGCGAACTCCTGTCCGCATGCCGATCTTCTCCTGAGACCGCGAACAGCAACCAGCTCGCAAGCCAGCCTCCTCCTGAGACCGCGAGCTGAGACCGCGCGACTAAGACCCTTAGTCCGCGAACTCTCCCAGAAGGCCCGGTCAGCTATCAGACCGCATCCTGAAGAGAACCTTGATCAAGCTGTGCGGTCACACCAGACCGCCACAGCCTTGAAGAGGACAGCCTGCCACGCGATCACGCACAGACCGCGCGGCTCCTCCTTCAGCAGACTTTGGACCAGACCAACAGTCAACCCGGGAGACCGCGACTAGGCACAGATCATGCCAAACCGCCGATCCAGACCGCCAAGTCGGCAACCTTGCCTGACCGCAGAATCAGACCGTTAGTTCGCGCGAACTCGCCAGACCGCCCGACCTCACCCAGACCGCCCAGATCCAAAAGCCTCCAAATTTCCACTTCAACAATTTCAACACTCCCCCTTGAAGTGGGAAGTTGAAACCAGCCCCAGTAAGCTCCTTAGCCGTGTGAACGGCCCCTTTGCCAGCGCCTTTGTGAAGATGTCTGCGACATTGTCCGCACTCCGCACATGCCCGACCGAAAGAGATCCCTCCAGCACCTTCTCCCGTATGAAGTGATGCTCGATCTCGATATGCTTGGTCCTCGCGTGACAAACTGGATTGGTTACTAGTTTGAGAGCACTCTCGTTGTCACCGCGTAGCAGAGTCGGCTCCCGAACCTCCTTATGGACGTCTCCCACCAACCTCCTAAGCCAGATGGCTTCTTGAGCTGCCAAAGCCGAAGCCTTGTATTCCGCTTCCGTGGTAGAGACTGACACGGAATCTTGTTTCTTGCTGCACCATGAAATAGCTGTGGGGCCCGCCATGAAGACGAATCCAGACGTCGACTTCCGATCATCCGAATCTCCCCCGTAGTCAGCATCCATGAACCCGTGCACCTTGAAGTCCGCATCCCTCCGGTACAGGAGACCCATGTCCGAGGTCGCCTTGACATACTTCAGAATGTTCTTGGCCGCTAGCAGATGAGGTACCCGTGGCTCCGCCATATATCGACTCACTCTGCCAACTGCATATGCAATATCCGGCCTCGTGATCGTCAGATAAATCAGGCTCCCAACTAGAGCTCGGAACACCAACGGATCTTGCATGATCCTCCCCTCATCCTTCCGAAGCTTCATAGCTTTATCCAGAGGTGTGGAAGTGCACTTCCCTTCCTTCATGCCGAATCGCTCCACGATTCGCTCCGCATAGCCGGCCTGGGTCACCAGCACTCCACCTTCCTTCCTCTGCACCTCGAGTCCAAGGAAATGGTGAAGTTCACCTAAGTCCTTCATCTCGAACCTGATAGACAGCTCGGCCCGAAGCTGCGCTACCTCCTCCTTCGAGTTCCCCGTCACGATCATATCGTCGACGTATAACAGCACGATGACTTGAAGCTCCCCGCTCTTCTTGACGAACAAGCTTGAGTCTGAGTCTGAAGCCCCAAATCCACAGAATAAGAGATATTCTGCGATCTTCCCATACCACGCCCTCGGCGCTTGCTTCAACCCATACAGGGCCTTCTTCAACTTGCAGACATGCTCCGGAAAATCTTCAGACACAAAGCCTGGAGGCTGGACCATGAAGATATCCTTGTCAATCTCACCGTACAAGAAGGCGTTCTTGACGTCGAGCTGCCAAATCTTCCATCCACTGAACGCCGCCAAGGCAATAATAAAACGAACTGAAGTCATTTTTGCCACCGGACTGAAAGTCTCCTCGTAATCTTCACCGTATTGCTGCGAGAACCCCCGAGCTACAAGGCGAGCCTTGTACCGCTCGATACTACCGTCAGCCTTCTTCTTCAGCTTGTAGACCCACTTGCATGTAACAGGAGTGGTGCCCTTAGGCTTGGGCACAAGAGACCAGGTCTCATTCTTCTCAAGAGCTGACATCTCTTCTTGCATTGCAACATCCCACTCCTTCACGCCTCTGGCCTTCTCAAAGCTCGACGGTTCCCTCTCATCTAAGGGACCAGCGAAGAAACATGAGACAAAGCTCACTGTGTTTCCTCCTGTATAGCGATCAGGGGCGATGATCGCTCGCTTCGATCTCCTCAGCTCCTTCCCCTGAACCGCATCATCTTCAGCTGCTTCTTCCCTAGCTCCTCTTCCAGACGTGCTAGGAGCATTGCTCCCCCTGCTCCCTGAACCAGAAGCTCCCGTCTCAGAACTAGAAGGCGATGGACCACCTGGTGACACAGGTAGCTCCACCTGAAGATTTTCCACAGCTTGCTCCGGCTCCTCCACCCTGCTCTCTGGTAACTCCACTCCAGAGGACCCCCTGTAAGATGTCACCTCATCGAACACGACGTCGCGAGATACAACAAATCTCCGCATCTCCGGGTCCATGCACTTCCACCCTTTCTTCCTCTCATCGTATCCCACAAAGACTAGCTTCCTAGCCTTCGCTTCTAGCTTTGTCCGAAGAGCATCAGGGATGTGCACGTAACAGGTGGAACCGAACACCCGAAGGTGTGCCACGCTTGGCTTCTCCTTGAACATAATCTCATGCGGGGTCAACATGTTGATGGGGCTCAGAGGCATCCTGTTGATGACGTAAGCAGCACAAGACATTCCCTCCGCCCAGAAGGACTTTGGGATACTCTTGGCATGCAGCCAACACTTGCAGGTCTCCGTCAGATGACGGATCTTCCGCTCTGCAACACCGTTCTGCTGTGGAGTATGTGCACAAGTAAGCTCCCTCCGGATGCCTGCCTTCCTGCAAAAACTGGAGAACTCAGCAGAGGTGAACTCTCCTCCGTTGTCCGTCCTCAGCTTCTTGATCCGCAGATTCAGCCGACCTTCCACGAGCTCCTTGAACTCCACAAACTTGGCAAACGCTTCCGCCTTCTCCTTCAGGAAATAAACCCAGACATATCTGGTGTAATCATCGATCAGCACCAGCATATACCTGCTGCCTCCGAGGCTTGGGGTAGCAGTTGGTCCCATCAAGTCACCATGGATGCACTCCAACGGCTGACTACACCTTGTCTGTGACTTGTCAAACGGTAGTCGATGAGACTTGCCGAACTGACATCCCGCGCAAACGTGACCTTCTCCGTAGAAAGATAGACTTGGCAGGCCCTTGACAAGACCTTTCACCGCCATTGCTTTCAGCTTGTCCATCCCTACATGCCCCAACCTCTCATGCCATATCACGGCACCATCATTCGTCTTCATCTTGTCGACGTAGGAACTTGTCGACAAAACGAACAAGTCCTTTGCACGTCTCCCAACATGAACGACCTCCGCCTTCACGGCCTCTACATTTCGTAGAAATTTCACTTCTGTTGGGCCGAACAGAACGTGATACCCAGCGTCAACAGCGTTGGTTACTGAGAAGAGGTTTTTCTTCATCCCGGGCACATGATAGACACTCTTCAAGGTAAGTGGCCCTCTATCACTGCCCAAAGAAACAACCCCCACCTTCTCGACTGGATGCACAGTATTATCAGCGGTGATGATAGCATTGTTACCTGTATAGGGTTGTGCTGATGAAAGCTTCGACTCATCTCCGGTGAGGTGATGACCACACCCCGAGTCCACGATCCAGTCCTCTTGATAGTTGATAGTAGCCGAGGCTTCAACCGAAGCCGAGAAGGCTCCTCCCCATCCTCCATCAATGTGCCTGGCCTCCACTTCCACCTTTCCAGCAACATGCCCCGATTGAGTAGCAACTGGGCATTCCTTCTTGAAGTGCCCAACCTTCCCGCACTTGAAGCATCTCGGACCTTCCCCCTTCTTCTTCCCGTCAGCCTTGGGAGCATACCCCCTTTCCTGCTGCCCAGAAGTTGAAGGCCCATAGCCTCCCGCGATCTTTTTCTTCTTCTCCCACTTCTTCTTCTTCCCTGAGAAGAGCACCTCGCCGTCTCCCCCAGTCACTGACACTCCCGCCATCTGCCTTGCCAGACTTTCCTGCGAAGCTAGCAGATTCTCCAGCTCTAGCAGAGACGGCTGATTTGCCCATCCCTGCACTGACGTCACAAAGGCAACATATTCCTTCCGCAGGCCGCGGATGATGTGCCTCTTCAGCTTTGCCTCAGAGATAGGCTCATCAGGATCCAGTGCTGATATCTCAGCGCAGAGTTTCATCATCTTCAGAAAGAAGTTTGAGATAGAAAGATCACCCTGAGCCGACCTTGCCAGCTCATTCTCCAAGAACTGCAGCCTCGCCACATTCTTCTTGTTAAACAGCCCATCCAGGGCTCTCCAGATTTCGGCAGCTGATCCACACCCTAAGATGTGATCAAATAGTTCCGGTGAAATGGCACGCTTCAAGGTGAACTCGGCTTTAGCATTGGTCTTTCTCCATGCCCTCACAGCCGGACCATTATCACCTGCTTCCGTTGCCTTCACCTCTTCAGTTGCATCTCCTCCAACAACCTCCCAGAGGTCCTCCCCTAGAAGATAGCTCTGCATACATGACCTCCACTTCTTAAAGTTGGTCGAAGTAAGCATATCAATCCCAAGACCTCTTGCAAATCCGCCTTCCATTGTTATCCCTCTGGTTCCTTCTTCACAAAGGCGATGGCTACTCTAAGTTATTCACTGCTCTAACCACTCCAACCTCCCTCTGATACCATGTGAAATTTTTCCCGGACCTTGTGAGAGCAAGCAGGAATAACAACTAGAGTTACAAGCCAAAACAACCAGAAACAATTTGGGGCAAACAATTGATCTTTATTGATTTACTAACTTCAGTTACAGGGCAAGACATGCTTGACGAGACATGATTTCGTCAGCACAACACTCCAGAACCAATACAGAGAAGAATACTGAAAGACTTCAGACCGCACAACCCGCGCGACCTCTCTTGCACAGACCGCGCGATCTCCCTTGCGATCTCCTCCTGTTGCTAGACCGCAACACCCTGCCGACCTCAGACCACCACCAAACCGCTGCACAGACCGCTTCCTTCTTTCGACCTCCTGATCTTCCCAAACTCCAGCAACACAACTCCAAGCCGCAGACCGCCCGAACACTTTCAGAGGAAGAGGTGATCGCTGCTGCCCGCACTATCCGCAGAAGCTGCACAAGAAGAATTCGATCAGAGACCGCCCGGTCAGAAAACACAGACCGCAAGAAAGACGCGAACACAGCTTACACTTGGTGTGTTCTTCTTTTGCTGCAACAGTGGCCTCCTATTTATAGGCATGCGACCTGATCCAGTCACCACCCTATGAGATAGGATCACCACCCCTCAGATCGCGTGACCAAACCGGTCAACCCGCGATCAGCAGTCGAACTCCTGCTTCATTTTGGTGAACCCGCCAGCTTCACACATCAGCCATGAGAGACCGCTGCTCTCACGGCAGATCGCGACTTCAACGAAGATCGCCAGACCGCCCGAAGCTGTTCACCACCTGTGTTCGCACGAGACCGCGAACACAGTCAGTTCGCCATCAGACCGCGAACTCCTGTCCGCATGCCGATCTTCTCCTGAGACCGCGAACAGCAACCAGCTCGCAAGCCAGCCTCCTCCTGAGACCGCGAGCTGAGACCGCGCGACTAAGACCCTTAGTCCGCGAACTCTCCCAGAAGGCCCGGTCAGCTATCAGACCGCATCCTGAAGAGAACCTTGATCAAGCTGTGCGGTCACACCAGACCGCCACAGCCTTGAAGAGGACAGCCTGCCACGCGATCACGCACAGACCGCGCGGCTCCTCCTTCAGCAGACTTTGGACCAGACCAACAGTCAACCCGGGAGACCGCGACTAGGCACAGATCATGCCAAACCGCCGATCCAGACCGCCAAGTCGGCAACCTTGCCTGACCGCAGAATCAGACCGTTAGTTCGCGCGAACTCGCCAGACCGCCCGACCTCACCCAGACCGCCCAGATCCAAAAGCCTCCAAACTTCCACTTCAACAATTTCAACAGGAACACTGCGCACGATCACCGGTTCTATTGCGCACGACCACTGGTCGTGCGCCACTGATCGTGTGCACTCAACCCTTTTTCATGAGTTCTGTTTGGTGCAGTGCGCACGACCATCCACGATAGTGCGCACGACCACCGGTCGTGCGCCACTGTTCGTGCGCACTTATCAGCAATTTTATGAGTTCTGTTTCGGCTAGTGCGCACGACCACCTACGATAGTGCGCACGACCACCGGTCGTGCGCCACTGGTCGTGCGAACATGTTATTTTATAATTTCTATCTTTGCAGGCTCCGTCCAGGCAGAGCGCACGATCACAGGATTCTAGTGCGCACGACCACTGGTCGTGCGCCAATGACCGTGCGCACTGTTTATTCCAGCGCCTATAAAATGACCTGCTCGCGATTTTAGGGCAGATCCCAAATTTCAGCCGCCGTTTTCCGCCCGGTTCCGCCCAGATTCGCCCCTCCACCATTGCCCACCATATGGAGATGCTCCGGGCTTGCTCTTCATGCTAATCTTGAGCCGGAGTTTCCTCTCGGCCTCCTCCTTCATCCAAGAGCTCCAAAGGAAGACCTAGCCGCCATTACCATCAAGCAAGAGGAAGTTTGCAACCTCTACCGGATCGTGACACGAAGAAGACGGGTCCATTTGAGAGTCGTGACAGCTCTCTCTACCCCGGACGTAGTTGCGGACCGAGCTTGGACGCGGATTGACAACCCGGCAATTCCAACCGTGAATCTCCAACGAGCCTTCGGATTCGGTCAATTTCTTGCCTTATTCTTCTCTTTTTGATGTATTTGTAGCTAGATCTAATCATGATGATGAAGTGGCACTTGAATTAGTTATATTTACATATATATTTCATGTCTATGTGATTGTGTAATTTATCTATTTGAGTTGCTTGAGGTGCGCCACCGTCCATTTCCATTCCGCCGTCACGTTCGTGTGCCGCACTAGCAATTGCTAGTGGCGTGCTTGTCGAAGAGGTGCTTGCGACCCTCATTCCGCTAGCCTACTCGTCCACCCGCCTACCGAAGCGTGGCATCGCGGCCCGTATTCCATCCCGCCTAACGAAGCAGTGCTCTCAAGGCCTGCACAGTTCGATTTCGCTTGCCTACTCGTCCATCCGCCCTTGCGACGCAGCGCGCTCAAGGCCTGCCTAGTCTCCATCCCGCCAAGCGAAGCATTGCATAGCGGCATTGCATAGGAGTAGTTGATAGCTTTTATTTTATTTTCCAAAAGCCAACCCAACTCCCCCACATTCCATCCGATTTAAGGACTTCAATCTCAAGTCCTTCCTCGAAACCTAACTCCACCTTACTGTGTTCCTCAAGAGACCGACACTCGGGGATTTTCCCCATTATTATTACTTGCGCGACCGGTGCACTTGCCGAATCATCGCATCAAAGCCCTTGATGTATGTATTCGGTCTCCTCCTCGTTGTCATAGTGGCTATATGGCAACCCATGTCTAATGAAGTTCTTCATCTTCAGCTCCCAATGCCGAAGTTGATCATACGTCCAAATTTTCCCTGCTCCCAATATTTGTGCCTGTCTAGAATCGGGAGCTTGTTTCGAAATGCAAGACTTGAAGTGTCTTGCTAGTGTCTATTTTCCAGTAAGGGTCAGCAACATCGAGCATAATTTGCATCTCGCCTTGTATCCATCGCCGACATTAACTTTATCGAAATGCTCCTAAGTTCACATCGTACGCTTGTGCTCCACCACTTTATGCGCAGTTTGAGTAGACGACGCTGGCGCCGAGGATGACGATGCTATGTTTGACGAGTGTGTGTAATAGAGAGAGTGAGTGAGTGTGTGTGTGTGTGTGTGTGTGTGTGTGTGTGTGTGTGAGAGAGAGAGAGAGAGAGAGAGAGAGAGTGTGTGTGTGTGTGTGTGGGTGTGTGAGATAGAGAGATTGAGTTGTAGAGAGAGTGAAGAGAAGAGAGAGAGGGGGTCGGTTGGGTAAGGGGAGGGTTTTATAAGGGTTATTTATTTTTTAATTTTTTTAATAAGCTTGGGGCCTAGGCTAGCAGCCTAGGCCCTAAGCTTAGTACTAGTAGGCTGCCAAAAGGCAGCCTACTAGTATAGGATGGTTGGCATGGAAGTAGGAGAGCTGCCATGCCAACCAACCAATGGATTTAGAGTCATTGATCCCAATGGCTGTTAGTTTTGCCTAGGCCGGGCCTTGCTTTGGCCCGGGCCTGGGCTGGCCTGAAAATCTGGCTTTGCCCAGCCCAACCCGGGTCAGGCACCGGGACGGGCAGTTGATTTATATGGGGGACCTGTAAGTCCCCCCGAGCCCAGCTTGGGCCCGAGGCTAGCTAGCCCGGTATCGGGCCAAGACGGGCTTTTTCCAGGATGGCCCTTCGGGCCCGAGTTTTTTGGACACGACTAGTTCATAATCTCCTCAAATATTATTTCATTGTTTTGGAACCTTGGACTGTTTTCCTTCCTCCAACCCCCCCTCCAAATTAGACTACACATGCCGAGTTTGATTCCCCATAATCACGGCTGCAGATGCCAACATTGATCTTACAATTGTGAAATACATCGTCTTTAGCGTCTTCATAAAAATATCTGCATTATGATCTTTTGTCCGACAATGCACTACCTCCACAATTTGTTCTTCACTTGCTCGGGAATAAAATGATACTTCGTATCAATATGTTTGTGCGGTTATGTGACACTGGATTTTTCGCTAACTAAATTATAATTTTATTCTCTACATAGATTGTAACCGGGCCTTCTGGAGCAGGGGCGGACCCAAATAGGGTTGAGTGTGGGCGGTCGCTCACACTGAATTCTACCTAAAATGATTTGAACCCATCGTCTTTAGCGGTCGCCCACATTGAATTATTTTACAGAATAATAAAATATATTGTAAGATTAATGCATACATAGTTTCTTGGCTTAGTTGATGGAGGTCGTAATTTTTAATCAAGTCGTCATGTGTTCAAATCTTAACACCACAAAATTTAATGATTTTTATTTTGTAAATAATTAGGTTATTATGTTATTTTTAATTTTTTATAAACAATTCTTTGTTATATTGGTGTTTAAATTTTTATTACAAATAAGTCGTTATGTCGTTGTACATAAATTTTATATTGATTAGTTAATTATTATGTTGTTGAAATTATAAACACATTTGTTATTATGTTATTGTTTAAAACTTTTTTAATAAATAAGTTAGTTGTTTTAAATGTTTTTATAAATAAGTTCATGATTATGTTATTGTGTGAAAAATATCAAAAATATTTAAAATGAAAGTGGTAGTCAAATAATTCTTAAACGGCAATGAATTGAGGTTTTAATTTATAATATGAATTATATTTACATTACTATTTACAAATTTTATTATTTTAATTATTTCGCAACTATATATGACTTAAAAGCTTAAAACATTAATTAATTCATGAAATTATAGAAAATTGAATAACCCATTGCAGTCAAGCAATAATTATTTAATGTATTAAGGTGAAAATTAGAAAAAATAAATTCTTGAGTGTAAAATAGTAGGAGCAATAAGTAAATTGGCTCTTAACTTTATCTATTTTATAAAATAAATTTCAACAATTGTTTTAGCTCGTGTATATATTTAAAAACTTAAATTTTACTATTTATTGAAAAATACATAACAATGGTCAAGAGATTACTAGCAGGAAATATGTATTACATTATTGATATTTTTTTTCATGTGATTTCACTATAAGCGTGAGTTATATTTAATTCATTTTATCAAAATCTCATTATATAATTAGAGAGAAATGAATGGATGAATGATTATTTGATGACTTGTATTAAAAAAAAATTTGCCAACAACAAGGAGATTATCAAAAAATGCTCCTAGAAAATGAAACATCATAAAATAGTATAGTAAATATATCATTTTTCCAGAATTGATCAAGAATTATAAAGAATTGTTATATTAATGTAATATAGACATTTTCGATATATTTGTTGATTTATTTTGTTGAATAATTTTGTACTCCGCCCATACAGAAAAATAATTCTGCGTCTTCCACTATTCTGAAGGATGATGTTACTCACTCATAAGTTTCATCAGCCATTAATTTGCTTGACACGTACAGACTGCCGTCGCAATATACTTTGCTTCACATGTGGACAGTGCAATAGTCTTCTATTTTTTTTGAACTCCATGAGAAAATTGTCGAGCTAATATGAAATGCATATCCGGAAGTACTCTTCGGATCATTGACATCTTCACCATAGTCATTATCAAAATAGCCAACTAACTTCATATTTTTAGAAGAAGTATAATACAAGTCGTGATCTCTTGTGTGGTTAATATACCTCAAGTTCTCACCACTGTAATGAAGTAATATTATTTCAATACTTTCATGTATCTGCTGACAACACCAACATCATACATGATATCTGGCCTCGTGAAAGTAAGATATCTGAGACTTCCAACTAAACTCTTGAATAGCGTGGCATTTTCTTCTTCCTGAATAGACTCGTTCAACATCACACCTGGATCTGCTGGAGCATAAATTGATTTGCAATCTTTCATTTTGAATTGACTCAGAATGTACTATGCATACTTATTTTGTGAGATAAAAATTTCATCTTCTCTTTGTTAAACTTCAATTCCAAGAAAGTATGGCATTTCTCTAATATTTGTCATCTTAAACTCCTGCGTCATAGTATTCTTAAATGTGTCAAAGCTCCGAGGATTTTTGCCTATAAAATCATGTCACTGAAATATAGGCAAATAATTATTAGATCACCATTTAAATCTTCTTAGTATACAACACATGCTCATTTGGGCTCTTGGTATACCCATTCTTCTGGAAATATTGATCAACTAGCATATTCCAGCATCTTAAAGCTTATTCCAGGCCATATAGTACTTTCTTCAGATGATAAACTTTATCTTCTCGGCCTTATTGAACGTAGTGACGTGGTTGTCGATATAAACCTCTACTTCAACATATTCATTCAGGAATGCCGATTTGACATCCATCTAATAAATCTTCCACTTATAGTGTGTTGCAAGTGCAATGATAAGTCGGATGGTGTCAATTTCTTCCACAGGAGCAAATACATCATCATAATCCAAACCATGAATTTGCTTGTAGTCCTTTGCGATAAGCAATGCTTTGTACTTCTTCCCCTTACCTTCTTTGTCCGTCTTGATTTTATACACCCAATTTACTCTGATGGGTTTATGTCATTCTGGAAGTTGCATTAACTCACAGGTATCATTCTTCTTGATTAAAGTAAATTCTTCATTCATCGTCTTTCTCCACTTTTCTACTTTAGCTGCCTCTTCATAGGTATAGCCGTATAGGGATCACATTCTACCGACAAATAATAAAGCGAATAATTGTCATGCACAGGCTCCGTCAACTCATAAATTTGTTCTAATCGCCTTATCTTCAGAGGAGGGGGTTCTTCTTCACTTCTATTGCGACTTGTTCTATCTTAGGAGGATGTCGATGCTCCCCCTAATGTTGAACTTGGTGGTGTTTGAGGTTGTTCTTTGACATGCTCAATTTCATCTTCATAGTTATCTTCATTCTCGTATTCATTAAAAAAACATTCCTTTAAATTTTCATTCTTCATCAGCCCAATGCGAAAATGTTTTTTTATTAAATTCCACATCACGAGAGATAATCACCTTCGTCGTGACTGGAGTGTATAATTTGTATGCTTTGCTTTGAGGCGCGTATCCACCAAAAATACACTTCTGCCCTTTATCATCAAGCTTCTTCCTTATTTGCTCCGGGACATGAGCATATGTAATACCACTGTACAACCCTGGTATTCGCCACGAGGTGAGCAGAGGATAAGGTTTCAATAGGCAAGAAGGGTAAGGAAGAGAGCAAGCCAGGTGCTCGGAAGGGAGCGAGCCCAGTGCTCGCAGGAAGTCTCGCGAGCCGAGCTCTCATTGGCTGCTCGCAGGGAGCGGGCTAGTCAGGCTCTTACCAGCCGCTCTCGATAAGGCGAGTAGGCATGAACCCTCGCGGGCCGCTTGTAGGAAGGAGGGCGAGCCAGGTCCTCCCGGGTCGTGAGAGGAGCCCATGTGGGTGGCTCACCCAGTAGGGGTCCAGGGGTGTTTTTACTAGAAGCCCCTAATGGTCTGTAGTTAGCCTCTCCAAACAGCGGAGTTTGGCTGTTAGCAGACCATTTTAGGCTGCGTATAGCAAAAGTGTAAGGCAGAATCCCTCTATTAGCAGACCGAACATAAAAAACTATATATAGACCTTGAAGGGTACCTTTGGAGAGGATTCCTATCTCAGTATTCTGAGCTTCCTCCTCCCTAGGTTATCTTGGTTTAGCTCTCGGGCTCTCCAAGGTGCCCAGTCTCAGCTTTATCTTGGGAGGGGAAGCGCTCAAAGATCTTCTGGGTGTGTGGTGGGACCTCCTCGCTGCACCAAGGGTCTGTGTCAACTTTTGAGTCTCTGGTCTATTCTTTCCGAGGAATCAGTAAGTGTTAGCTACCCCTTAACTTGTTGAGTGGCCGAGCTCCACAAGAGACGAAGTCCTGGTTTCAACATTTTTGGTGCGGTGAGCGTGGAGTGTAGCTAGGTCAAGAAAGATCTAAGGAAGGGATATGGCAAGAGACGACGAGCGAGAGACGGGCTTCGGCGGCTCGCCACCACCCGGCGCACCAGCAACTGTGGAGATGCTGGCCTACCTCAAGAGGGACCTCCTCGAGGCTTTCTAGTGTGCCCTCGCCATGGCCCTTGGGGGTCTCGCAACCCATGCGCCCTAAGTGGCCCCTCTAGCTGGAGTAGGAGAGTGTGCCCCGGGGCAGACGCCAGGGAAGGAGGAAATGTCCCAGGTGCCGGAGCGAGACCTCGTGGGGCGGGAGCTTTTCCCGAGCCCGGCGAGTGCGAGTGGGGTTCAGGCGAGCGCCGCCCCCAGAGGAGGAATCCCGACCAGTAGGCTCCCAACAAGTGGTCTCTCGGCGAGTGCGAGACCGGGAGGAGCCAGTTCACCTGGGGAGCTCACGGGTTGAGTGGAGCAGGTCAGAGGTGTGAAGGGGGCAGTCCTTTCTATGAGTTGGTTCTCTCGGCACCACTCCCTGAGGGGTTCAGTGAGCCGGCCATGATGCTATATACCGTCAAGGATGATCCCACTCAGCTCCTATAGTGGTTCGAATACATGGTCTCTATCAGACCTATATCGGATGCTTTTAAGTGCTGACTCTTCTCCACCACCCTAAAAGAGAATGTAAGGGACTGGTTCCACCAGTTGCCCTCGGGGTCGATCTATGCCTTCGAGGATTTGCATCGCGTCTTCCTGCTGCGTTTGTCCACCTCAAAGAAGAGGAAAAAAGACCTTGAGGTGCTCTTCAACATCAAGCAAAGACAGGGGGAGTCGCTAGCTCATTATGTCGATCGGTTCCAGGAGGAGGTCCTCCTCATCCAGGAGGTGTCGAAGTACACCCTTCATCTTGCTTTCATTGTAGGGCTATGGGAGGGTTTCTTCAAAATGGACCTCAAGGGGAGAGCTCCTTTATCTTTTGAGGAGCTAATGGAGAGAGCGGCGAAGGATATAGAGGGGGATGCAACATACCCCGAGTTCACAAAGAGGTTGGCACGACTGAGTGAGACGGAGGACAAATATCTAGAAGCAAAGAGAAGAGAAGAGGCGGGGGACCCGGAGGAGGGGTGGAGGCAGCAAGAAGGGCGGAGGCAAGACCCGGAAAGGGGTTTCCATCAGGGAGAGGGCAACTTCCAAGGAGGCCAAGGGAGACCCCACCAGCTAGGATGGAGGTAGGGCCCGAGGTCACCTCATGCCCACCCACCTCAGCAGGCAATGGCGGTCGGTCGAGGGAGACCGTGAAGGGAAAGAGGAGCAGGGGCTGGAGTAGCCGGTCCTAGTATGAGGACTAGAGGGGACTGGCCGAGAGGAGGGGGGCAGTGTTGCCCTATTGTGACTTCCACGAGGAGGAAGGTCACGCAACGGCCACCTACCTAGAGTTCTTGGAAGTGAAGGGAGCCAGAGCGCCGACGACGCCGGAGCAGCGGGCGGTGATGAGTGATTTATATACTCATCTTTTAGTATAAGTTTAATGTATTTTTAATATGAAATTATATAGTTTCTATGTTTTTCTCATTTAATTAATAATCTTTTCAATTCTATAGTCTAACTTAGGCTTATCTAATATTTTTAGGTTTTCTGGACATTTTAGACGATATTTACAAGTACATGCCCAAGGTCACGGGCGTGACCAAGGGGAGTGACAGCTTAGAGGTGTTCCAGACCTATTTCCGCCACCCCGGGAGCATTCCGTGAAGATTCGACAGTTACACACCCCAGGTCACGGGCTTGACCTGGGGGCGTGACCAATGGTCATGGCCATGACCCGCCTCCTGCTCCCAGAACACGCCAGCCACATCATTTAAAGTTACACGCCCCAGGTCACGGGCGTGACCATGGGGCGTGACTTGCCCGCGCTCCTTCCCACCGAAGTTTTCCCGCCTGCAGCAAATTTAAAGATTACATGCCCCCGGGTCACGAGCGTGACCTAGCGGCGTGACACGCATGTAACACCATCAATTACTCTAGAAGGCACCCTCTCCACTGCTTCTTCGATCACTCCCCTTACACGCCCCTTGGTCACGGGCGTGTAACCTCAAATTTGCAGCTATATAAATCCATCTCCAGCAGATGTTTAAGGGGGAATTTTGGAGACGAATTTTAGGACTTAGACTCTTCATTTCTTGTATCATTTTCCTGTTTTAAGTAGTTTCTTATATTTCTCTTTAATCTTGTGCTTGTAGTTTCCAATTCAATAGTTGTAACCTTCAATTCTTAGTTTATAATTCCCTTTGCATCAATTAATAAAATAGTTCTTATTTCTCTTATTCTCTTCTTCCTTCTTCATGTATTCTTTTATTTTCTTTAATTCCCCTATCTCAATGAGTAACTAAAATATTATTAGTACTCGATCGAGATGATCCAAGGAATAATAAAAGTTTTTGAAGTAATTTAGAATTGCTCTTTTTCTTTTCTAAAAAGCTTAAGATGTATCCTTGATTTTGAGACTATGAGATTATATTTTCGATATATAATTCTCGTTCTAGTTTTCGTTCTTTAGTTAGCCGAGAGGCTCGTAAGACGAATCGATCACTCAAGGATAAAGAAGAGTAGAATGCAATCCTCGAGAGAGGACGACATTATCCTTCCGAATTGTTGTAAAAGCCAATAGCGGGATTCACCTCGTAAAGCGAGTATTAGGTTATCGACTATAGAATGAGAATTCGGTTGATATTTCCTAATCTTAGTTGGGCGTATCCTCGACCCAAGGTACGTTCATAATTTGGGAATCTCCACGGTCAAAGCTGTTTTATTAAGAGAATGCGATTTTATTCTTTCTTCTTATTTTTTATCTCCAAGGTGATTCAAAGATCGAGTGCTAATCGTCCTATTTATTCTTTATTTTAATTCTTCTCTCTTTAGTGCAAAAACCAAATCTTAAACTTTTAATTGGTAAAATAATAGAGATTTTCTTGAAGTAAGAGTACTCAACCACCCCGAGTCTAATACGACCTTGGTTTTCTACGAACCTATACTACATTCGATACAGTACACTTGTCGTTATCGTTTGCGGATATAGTTTTGCGCATCAGGCGGTGAGGATTGAGGAGGTCCTGTCTCAGGATGAGGAGGATGAGAGGTGTGAAGAATGGGTTGACGTGGGGACCCGATGAGGTATCGAGGTGATCCATGGGGGGTAGGGATTGAGGCGACCCGGAAGGCAAGCCTCCATACCATCAATCCTCATAGCGTGGCTTCGATGTCCGTAGCCCCGCCCCCAATAGAGAAGATCTTGTTCACCCAGAAGGACATGACGGGTCATGAAGACCCGTTCTACGATGCGCTGGTCATTCAGACAGCGATCGAGAACTTCACCGTCTCCCGGATCCTTATAGATAACGGGAGCTCGGTCAATGTCATCTTCAAGAAGGCATTTGACGAGATGCAGGTGGAGGCACAAAGTGTGTTGTCATCGGATGGCCCATTGTTTGGGATATCCGGTGAGAGGAAGGAGGTAGAAGGGGGAGTGGGACTCCATATAGTCTAGGGGGCAGTCCAGGAATTGTCGCTTTGTCATAGTGGATGCCCCCAGCAGCTATAACGCCATCTTTGGATGTCCGCTCATCAGTGTCTTCTGCTGCATCCCCTCCACCTTCCATCAAGGCCTTAAGTTCTGCGTGGGAGGAGTCCAAGTCCAGATAAGGGGAGATCCGAAGGTGGCCAGGCAGTGTTATGTGATTGCTGTGAACACCATCTTCTGGATGGCCGAGGAAGAAGAATGGGATCAGAAGATGGATCCGGCGAGGCTCGAGGAGGTAGGGGAGGAAGAAAGGAAAGAAGAGGAAGGGGAGGCCCGGGAAGGAGGGGCGGAAGAATTAATGGAAGTTCGGGAAGGGAGAAAGGAGTGTTGGAACATGGTCTTCCGCATCTCCTAGGTTTGAGAATAACAAGTCCTATGTGTATTTGATCTTGTGTGTTCAAGTGTGCAGGTTAACATAGTCTACATGACTCAAGGAGTACTCATGATGTCTGCCCCCAAAATTGAGGCCAAAATTCGAACATGCCCACTAGCGCCGGCGGTAGCGATAGCGCCCGACGCTAGCATTAATTAGCTCGATTCCGGCAGCATTTTTAGAAGGAGCTAGCGCCCGGCGGTAGCTAGTAGCGCTGGCGGTGGCATGGCGCACAAGAGGCATAGTGCAAATTGTTGCCACGGATGGGAGATTTGGTCGCACAAGATCATTCCTAATCCGGGCTAGCGCCGGCGGTAGCTACTAGCGCTGGCGGTAGCATGGCGCATAAGAGGCATAGAGCAAAATGTTGCCTCAGATTGAAGATCCTGCCGCGCAAATTGTTTCTTAATCCGGGCTAGCACCGGTGGTAGCGCTAGCGCCGGCGGTAGCGTGAAGGCTATAAATTGGACACTTTGCCTCCGTATTCTTCATCCTCTTTAGATTCAAAACTCCAGAGCTTCGTTCCACAGCAGAGAGAGGAGAGATCAGAGAGATACTCCAACCAAAAGCTTAGAGAAGGAATTTCTGAAAGAGGATTTCTTCACGCTTCATCCGACAGGCGACCGCCTCAACAACGCTTATACTACAGCGGTCCAACGTCTCCTACTTCAGAAGTTCTTAGAGGGAGTTTTTATTATTGTTGTAATTTCAGTTTAGTTCTCTTTTTATTGTAAACGGTTCGTCAATTCGCCTCGTGTTGGCGACTAGGTCTGGGGTAGACATAAGGGGTAATTCGCCTTGTGTTGGCGACTAGGTTTAGGGTATAGATCTAGGGGGTGCTCGAGGCCTTTCTGGGGATAGATTGGCTAAGAGCGGCTTGAGGCCATATCTGGGGAGAGATCAGCTAAAGCCAACCGGTTCATGGGGATACGAGTCGGTATAGAAAACGAAAAAGAACTATAATTATTCGCCTTGATTTCTAGCGTCATAGAAATCCATTTTTGTAATCAATTTTATTAATAGTAATCATGTCTCTATTTTTGTAATAAAATTGATTTTGTTCTTCATTCATCTAAATTGTTTATTATCCTCTTTTTCATCATAAATCAATTTAGATCGCTATTCAAAAATATTACTTTAGTCTTGCAATAATTCAAAATTTTCTAAATATTTACTTAAGTGTTTGAAAACCCTTATTCACCCCCCCCCCCCCCCTCTAAGGGCGCCGACCGATCCAACAAGTGGTATCAGAGCTAGGTTTTATTCCAATCGGCTTAACAATCGGGAATAATGGCGTCTCATGATCTCGCTTCTACTAGTGGGGGAGATTTTTGTGAAGAGGAAAAATCACTTGCACCACCTTTATTTGAAAGAACAAATTATAAAGGATGGAAAATTTTAATGGAAAAATTTATTAAAACTTTAGACATCGAAGTATGGAACTTAGCAATTATAAGACGAGCGGATGAATCGAATAAAAAAGAACGTCAGCTAAATGCCAAAGCCAAACACTATTTATTTTGTGCACTATCTAATGATATTTTCAAATTCATATATTGCTTTTCTAGTGCAAACAAAATATGGCGCTTTCTTGAAGAAATGTATGATCTTCCTCTCGCAGGTGTGGAACAAACACAGGAGCAAAAGAACGTACAAACATCCATTATCATTCAAGAAGATCTCTCTCGGAGCGAAGCCATGCAGAATATTGAAATAGAAAAGGAGAACAATACACCAAGAGAAAAAGAAGAAGAAATCTTACTTTTGGAAGAGGAATGCCAAGAAGAAGACAAAGGAACAATATGTTCAAATCCTCCCTCATCCAAAAGCAATGTAAGGAAATCAAATTCAATCTTTTGTACTTCTATCTCTTCATTACAATTGTTACAAAATACTAGGCGCAAAATTGAGAAATTAAAGAATGCTAATAAACTATTGCGCTTAGAAAATAAAAATTTAAAAGCAAAAGTTAAAGTAATATCAAAATCTGATTTATCTAGCTTTACTCATGTCACTTCAATTGAAAATACAAAACTTGTCTTGATTGTAATGATATTAAAGAAAAATTTAAGGAACTTGAAAAAGAAATTATTTTTATAAGAGAACAAAATGAAAAATTATGTTTAGAAAATTCATCTTTAAAAATTAATTGTGCTAAGTGTAAGGACTATGAAATTGAAATAAAAGAGATGGATGAAACATTTGATGAGTATAGGGATAAATATGAAAAACATATTGACTCAATTGTTACCACTCTCAAAAATAGCACAATAAATTATAATAAAGCTAGACATAATTTAAAAATCAAGAATGATGAACTAAAATCAAAAATCAACTTGCTTAAGGAAATCATTAAGAAAAATGCTCAAAACATTCATTCACAATCTCAAGGTATATCTAAAAGCAAGTTGAATATAATTTCTCAAAATGTTGATAAATCTAACAAAGGAAATAAAGAATATCAAATGCTTGAAAATAAAATTCCAAATCATTATCATTTACAAAATAACCACTCTCCCAACATAAATTTAAAGATAAACAAATTTCCTTTAAAGAATGTTTTGCAAAATCGTCATGGAAATTTGATAAATAAGAATAATATTAAACCAATGTTTGAATGGAGGCCAAAAGTTAAAGATGAAACACAAACTCAAATCAAAAGGGCCCATTCAATCACATCTCCCCAAAAGCAAACACGATGCATTTGGGTACCCAAAGGAACCGTCACACCTGGTCCTCTTTGGATACCTAAATCTCTTATTCATTAGTATCCCATCATTTGCATGAAGTAGAGATCAATTTAAAATGAAATATCATTTCTCTATTTCATGATATACTTAAATTTCTTTTTTGTTTATTTTCTTTTGCTGTTTTTAAACTATCATGCTGTGATCACTTTATATATTTTGTGATATGACTTTCATAAATTAAAACCATAATTCATAAATGAATCAAATTGAATAAAATTAAATAAAAGTTATATCATTTCCTTTAAGTGATCTACTTATCCTTTTTACTTTTACCTTTCTAAATCCATTACCTTTAAAATGTCATGAACTATCATCACAAATTGTATATCAAAATTATTATCAAGACTAATAATATTATTTTAGAGAATGGATTTAAATGGTTTATTAAAGGGCTTAGCCTAAAAAGTAAAATGCGAAATGTGTTGATCTTGTTTTATTGACTATGATAGCCCTTATATTGAAGAAAAATATTCTTCACAAAATACATGACTAATCTTATGTATAACATTGCATCCAAACTCATCATCCTAGTATCACTTTTTGGTTTATGCTTATATATCTATGCTAGGTACAACATTTATAATGTTATTCAAATTTTATAATAACTATGTGATTTGAAATCATAATAGAATACTAAAATTTCATCAATCACATAGTTTATGGATTAATCATTAAAACATATATTATTTGGCTTATTTAAACATACTATCTTGTGCTTACATTTCATATCAGTTTCAACTTACATTATATTGATAAATATAAACCCTAGAAAAATGAAAATGAAAATATGAGAAAATATATATCATGCATTGTCATGTCACATACTAAATTGCTAATATTTCATGCAATATGCACTATCCAAACATCTCCGAAAATTCTGATATTTCAGCATGAAACTACTATTGTGACACTAATTCAAGATCAATAATTAAAATATTCAAAATCACAAAAAATCATTTACTATCTCCCGCGCTAGCGCTACCACAGGCGCTAGCGTCCATATTCATTTTTCTGTATTTTTTAAATTTCTAAAAATCCCTTAAAATATATAAATCTATATTTTCTACTTAGTTTTGCACTTCTGTGTTTCTTTATTTTTTGAAAAATCAAATACAAAACTACAAAAACCAAATTACAAAAAATATGTTTTGTTTTTTCGCTTGTGTTGTTTCCTTTATTTAAAGTTCATCTTTATGCAAAAAACAAATATAAAAATTACAAAAGCAAAAATTACAAAATTATGCTTTTATTTGTAAAAAACAACTACAAAAATATAAAACAAAACAAAAACAAGTATCAAAATTATTCTTCTGAACTTAACTTTTCTATGTATCTTGCGAAAGGGTGATTTGGGCTATCATGCCATCATATCACCTAGTACCGGGCGAACCTCTCACAAGGTAGCCCTCGGGAAGTCCAAGATCAATTTTATAAGTTCAAACTTAAATAAAAATTATTTTTCAAAAAATACTGTATGGACTTTATTGTAAAAATCAAGCATGATTTAATCTATTTTTTAGAACTTCTATAATGTTGCAATTTATCTTTTCAAACTACTTTGAACATTGCCTTCATCATGCTTTGATACATCTATTAATATGTGCATAATTTATATTGAAAAAGTTGTGTAGAACTATGCGTAGCATGCCTCTAAGTATGAGTAATGTTTTATGTTTGATAATGATCGCAATTCACTCACTTATTTTGGCATTGTCTACTTATGTGTTTAATCTAAGAATGTTTGTGTATGTTTTGTAATAGTACAATGAATTAAAATTGCACAAGTATCTTACCTACACAACCTTTATTTGCACTTTTAAAAGATAAGAAAAGTGGTTATCTTTTTCATAAATTATATTGGTTTGCAAAACAAGTGTATTCGGAGAACTTTGTACAAAACAAAATCATAAAATAAAGTGACAAAGATAACTCCACCAAGCACTACTTGAACCTCCTGATAAGTCTTAATAAGCGTTGTGAGGTTGAGCACCTTGGAAAGAATAATAAAGTATCTTGTGCAAACCATAACTTTCTTTCAAAATAAAAACCACTTATTCTTAAGTACACCGGATCACAATAAAAATCAATCTTGAAGAATAAAACTATGTGATCCCCCAAGCACTACTTTGCACCCTGATAAGTCTTGATGAGCATTGTGTGTGCAGAGCACCTTGGTAGTTGTACATTTTTCTTTGTGCATTGAAGTGAGTGGAAGTAAAATTATTTGTGTTTTATTGTGCTCTTTACTTTACATATTACTTGTATTTTTGATTAAAACATTTGTTTACTCTATTCAAAATACACTTTTATGCACATCATTATCTTCCATAACACTTCTTCTCATGAGTATTGGATCCTAATGCTAATTCTATACTACTCTTTTATTTATGAAATGCACTAGATAACCTAGCATGCTTTCTACAATGTTTGGTATGTTTTGAAATTGTAAATTAAAGTAACATTGTAGTAATCTCTTTTTGATAAGATTATTTCATGCCTGGTTACTGTATTGTCAAAACAAAAATTTTAAATGCAAAATGATTTACAAAAACATCTTCTTTTTGAAATTGAACTGATATATCTTTTTATGAACCATCATTAATTACCATAAGATGTTTTTTGTACTTCTATATATCTTCCACATCATAACCATATAATTGTTTTACCTTGCACTTTAGTACTTATTTAAAATCTTTCAACTTGTGTGCATCATCACTTGAATCTTCAAATTCTTTTCTTGCAACAAGTGGTAGACTTGGTTGGTAAACTTTATATTGGTTGAATTTTTTTTGCCTATAACTCTGATCTATTTCTATTCTAAACACTCCTCCAACAAGTGAAATATTGCTTATTAAACATCTCGTATTAACTTAAACTCTTATTTAGTATTATGATGTTTCTTTTTCGAAATCTTCCGCAATACTCAAACTCTGATTCATTCATGAATTTCAATATAGCTATGTGAGTTTTATTTCTAAAATTCAAATAAAAATATAAACCCATATGCTATGATATTTCCCATTAGATTTAAATGCTTAATGTTTCCAATAATTGTTATCCATGACTTCATTTCTCACCATAGCGGGGGCGTATGGTTGTAGACATTAGATAACCTTATCTCTAGTCATGTCTTGTCCTTAACCGGGGAGGGTTCCAGTGGGGCCTTGCGAGGCACTGGGGGGAAAGAGTGATAGGTTAAGTTTTTGTCTAGTGTTTGCATATGGGATTAACACCCCAACCTACGGAATGTTTGCAGCTCCTCATGCCCATCCGTCACTTAGTACGGGCCTAGGGTGTTGACATATTGTCTGGATAGATTGGTTACTTGGAAATCATGATTGTTTTTAGGCTTAAAACTCTAATTTAAAGGGGAAATCATTATTTTTTGCTTAAACTCTGATATATAAAAGGGGGAGAACTACAAACAAAAGGGATAAAATAAGTCATAACTGTGATCATTTTCAATGAAAGACAAGTCTAAAACTCCTTATCATTTACTTAAAAAGCTCGATCATGCCTTCTCTTTTATTTACACATTTTTAGTGCTTTGTTTCCCTACCCACTTTTGTTAATAACAAAGGGGGAGAACTAACATGATAAAATACAAAAGGGGGAGAACTAACAATGATAAATGTAACCCGCTATCATAAACCCAACATGACAAATTCAGTTGATAGCATACATATTAAGGGAGCATTCACATAGGGGGAGCATATATTTAGGGGGAGCAATTCTAAATACTAAAATCAATAATCATCCTAAAGTCATCACTCTCACACACACACAAGTATAGTCTCATCATGCTTATTAATGCTTTGATTTATCATTAATGGATTTGTTATTATCAAAAGGGGGAGTTTGTTGGAACACGGTCTTCCGCATCTCCTAGGTTTGAGAATAACAAATCCTATGTGTATTTGATCTTGTGTGTTCAAGTGTGCAGGTTAACATAGTCCACATGACTCAAGGAGTACTCATGATGTCTGCCCCCAAAATTGAGGCCAAAATTCGAACATGCCCACTAGCGCCGGCGGTAGCGATAGGGCCTGGCGTTAGCATTGATTAGCTCGATTCCGACGGCATTTTTAGAAGGAGCTAGCGCCTGACGGTAGCTACTAGCGCTGGCGGTAGCATGGCGCACAAGAGGCATAGAGCAAATTGTTGCCACGGATGGGAGATTCGGCCGCGCAAGATCATTCCTAATCTGGGCTAGCGCCGGTGGTAGCTACTAGTGCTGGCGGTAGCATGGCGCATAAGAGGAATATAGCAAAATGTTGCCTCGGATTGAAGATCCTGCCGCGCAAATTGTTTCTTAATCCGGGCTAGCGCCAGCGGTAGCGCTAGCGCCGGCGGTAGCGTGAAGGCTATAAATTGGACACTTTGCCTCTGTATTCTTCATCCTCTTTAGATTCAAAACTCCAAAGCTTCGTGCCACAGCAGAGAGAGGAGAGATCAGAGAGATACTCCCACCAAAAGCTTAGAGAAGGAATTTCTGAAGGAGGATTTCTTCACGCTTCATCCGACAGGCAACCGCTTCAACAACGCTTATACTATAGCGGTCCAATGTCTCCTACTTCAGAAGTTCTTAGAGGGAGTTTTTATTATTGTTGTAATTTCAGTTTAGTTCTCTTTTTCATGTAAATGGTTCGTCAATTCGCCTCGTGTTGGCGACTAGGTCTGGGGTAGACTTAGGGGGTAATTCGCCTTGTGTTGGCGACTAGGTATAGGGTATAGATCTAGGGGGTGCTCGAGGCCTTTCTGGTGATAGATTGGATAAGAGTGGCTTGAGGCCGTATCTGGGGAGAGATCGGCTAAAGCCAACCGGTTCGTGGGGATACGAGTCGGAATAGAAAACGAAAAAGAACTATAATTATTCGCCTCGATTTCTAGCATCATAGAAATCCATTTTTGTAATCAATTTTATTAATAGTAATCATGTCTCTATTTTTGTAATAAAATTTATTTTGTTCTTCATTCATCTAAATTGTTTATTATCATGTTTTTCATCATAAATCAATTTAGATCGCTATTCAAAAATATTACTTTAGTCTTGCAATAATTCAAAGTTTTCTAAATATTTACTTAAGTTTTTGAAAACCCTTATTCACCCCCCCCCCCCCCCCCCTCTAAGGGCGCCGACCGATCCAACAAGGAGGAGAAGGCCAAAGCGCTAGCTGACAGCGAGGAGAAAAAGGGTGATTGGTGGAGCAGTCCCGCCTGGAAGCCGTGGATGAGGTTGTGGAGCTCGAGGTCACCACCCGAGTAGGGATGGTGGAAAAAGTCAAGAACAGCGGGGAGCTCATCCCAGAGGAGCAGAAGCAAATCCTGACCTGCGTGCAGAAAAATGTGGATGTCTTCGCTTGGAGGGCGATAAAGATGCCCGATATCAATGCAGATGTGGCTTGCTATCGCCTCAACCTCAATCTCGTCACCCAACCCATCCGACAATAGAAGAGAGCCATTGTTGACAAGCTGGAACGGCCCATCCGAGAAGAAGTGGGCAATTCCAAGCAGGGTTTGTATCGGAGATCCAGTACGCAGGCTGGGTCTCCAATGTGGTTCTCGTAAAGAAGGGGGGAGGTAAGTGGACAATGTGTATTGACTTTTCTTTACTTAATAAATCATGACCCAAGGATTGCTACCCCATGCCCCGAATCGACATGCTAGTTGACTCGGCCGTCGGTTTCTCTCTGATGTCTTTTTCAGATGATTTTTCAGGTTATCATTAAATCCGAAAGCACCCCCCCCCCCCCCCCCCCCGACGTCAAGGTTGTCTCCTTCATCACTGGGGATGGGTGTTATTGCTACAAAATGATGCCCTTCATGTTGAAAAATGCGGGGGCAACATACCAACGAATGATCGACTGAATCTTTCAAGAGTAAAAGGGAAGGAAACTTGAGGTCTATGTTGATGACCTCATGATAAAGAGCTGGGACCTCAAGTCCCACCTTCAGGACCTCGAAGAGACCTTCGGGACTTTGAGAATGTT
This sequence comes from Dactylorhiza incarnata, assembly GCA_033032865.1. NCBI lineage: Eukaryota > Viridiplantae > Streptophyta > Magnoliopsida > Asparagales > Orchidaceae > Dactylorhiza > Dactylorhiza incarnata. Next base: position 16,030,498 of record JAWHQI010000015.1, read on the forward strand.
CAAAATAAGATCAACCCCCAGAAGTGTGTCTTCAGGGCCGGCAAGAGGGAAGTTCCTAGGCCACCTGCTCACCCCAGCAGGAGTGGAGCCTAATCTAGACAAAGTCAGGGCCATCATAGAGATGGGGTTGCCAAGGAATGCGAAGGAGGTTCAGCGGCTCATGGGGAAGTTGGTCGGGCTTAGTAGGTTCCTCTCCAAGGTGGGAGAGAAGTCTGCACCTTTCTTCATGGTACTGCATGCCAAAAGTTTGAATGGACCTCTAAGTGTGAAAAGGCTTTTTAAGCGCTGAAAGAACAACTGACCGAAGCTCCATTGTTGCAAGGGACGAGACAGGGAGAGGATTTGTCCCTATACTTGGGGGTAGGACCAGAGGTAGTGAGTTCAGTGCTTGTCTGGGAAGAAGGCAGAAGGCAACTCCCAATCTACTATGTTAGCCGAGTACTGAGGAAGGCGGAGCTTCGGTACCCCATCCTAGAGAAGTTGGCTTTCGCCTTGGTGGTGTCGTCCCAGAAGCTCCGGCCCTATTTCCAAGCGCATCTGATCAAGGTGGTGACCGACCACCCCCTTCGCAAAATCATGGAAGGGGTGGAGCACTCGGGAAGGCTAGCTAAGTGTTCGGTGGAGCTAAGTGAATTTGATATTTCGTATATGCCAAGGTTGTCCATAAAGGCCCAGGCGGTGGCAGACTATTTGGCGGACTATGTGACCGAGGTGGAGGAGTCCGAGCCACCCTCCTTGGTGGCTTGGAATATGCTTATCGACGGGGCCTCCAGAAAACATTCCTTCGGGGGAGGAGTGGTTTTGGTAAGCCCTCAAGGGACATGGATCGAGCAGGCAATCAATATTCACTTCCCCATCACCAGCAACCAGGCCGAGTACGAGGCAATAATAGCAGGCCTGCGGCTGGCCCGGGAGTTGGGAGTGCAAGAGGTGGATGTCTCGACATACTCCATGGTGGTGGCTTGCCAGGTTAGTGGGGAGTTTGAGATAAAGGAACCGACTCTTCAACGGTACTTGGAAAAGGTCAAGGGGCTCATAGGGCAGTTCCGGACCTTCTCGATCTGTCATGTGCCAAGGGAGGAGAACGCCGCGACAGACCTCCTGGCCAAGTTCAGTCCCAAGGCAGGGGGATGGTGTAGGATCTCTTCCGGCCATCCATCGAGGAGGGGGAGCTGATGGAGGTGGACCAGCGGGCATCATGGATGGACACCTTCATCACATTCCTGACATCGGGAAGTTCCCCGAGGGGAATGTGGACAGGTGGCGGTTCAGGTATAAGTCCACGTACTATTCCTTGCATGCAGGAGGACTATAGAGGAAAACGCTCTCAGGACTCCTAGCCTGTTATCTAGCGGAGGAGGAAGTCCCGAGGGTCCTGGAAGAAATCCATTCGGGAGAGTGTGGCAGCCACTCCGGGAGCCGAACCTTGGAGGGGAGAATGCTGAGGCAAGGCTACTTTTGGCCTACCCTTAGCAAGGATGCGGCGGAGTTTGCAAGAAAGTGCTCAAAATGTCAATTGTTCGCTCCTCTCCAGCTCTTGCCAACCCAAAGACTCTGAACTATCACAGCTCCCTGGCCCTTTGTTATATGGGGTTTGGACCTGGTGGGTCCATTTTCGCAAGCGAGTGGCCAAAGAAAGTTCCTACTAGTGATGATTGACTATTTCTCCAAGTGGCTGGAGGTGAAGGCGTTGGCCAATGTAACGTCTCAAGTAGTTAGAAATTTCATATGGGGTGAGATAATATGCAGGCATGGGCTCCCACTAGCCATAGTTACAGACAATGGGCCGCAGTTTGCCAGCGATGAGTTCATCAGCTTCTACACGCAGCTCGGCATAGACCTTCGGTTTGCGTCAGTCCACAACCTGAGGAGTAATGGGCATGTGGAGGCGGCAAACAAAATTATTGTGAACTTACTGAAGAAGAAGGTCGAGAACCTCAGGAGGAATTGGGTAGAGTAGTTACCCTCAGTCCTCTGGGCCTTCAGGACCACCCCAAACACAACCACTGGGGAGACTCCATTCAAGCTCTCCCACGGGTCCGAGGTCGTCCTCCCAGTATAGTTTAAAGTAAAATTCGCGAGGGTGGTCGCCGCGGGCGAAGGGGATGAAGAATGGCTGATGTAGAATGGGGAAGAGCAAAGGCTATCTCTGGACTTGGCGGAAGAGCTCCGGGACTTAGCCACCATCCGGCAAGAGGAAGTCAAGCGGCTGATGGCTCAGTACTTCGACAAGCATATATGAACAAAACAATTCGAGAAAGGAGACTTGGTGATGAAGAAGGTTGACGCGGCCGGGAGAGGATCCGCAATAGGAAAGCTCAATCCCAACTAGGAGGGGCCTTATATTGTAGATGAGGTACTCAGGTCAAGAGGGTACCACCTCCAAGATGTGGATGTGGTACCCCTCGGCCTGGCCAAGAGCTGGGATGACCTAAAATGGTTCTACCCTTAAAACTTTTTGTAATTAATTTGTTATATGTTTGACTCACCATATATTGGTTCAGAAGTTTTTTCTAAGCTAGAGGTTAACAAGTATTCATGCTGGAATGCCCCGGAGGATCCCGCTGCTAAGCTCTCACTAGCCGGTGGGTCAAGTTGATCTCACGGAGAGGCTGGCAAGGTATCAAGTGTTTTATGCTGGAATGCCCCGAATGATTTCGCTGTCGGGCTCTCACTAACCGGTGGGTCAGGTTGATCTCGCGGAGAGGCTGGAAAGGTATCAAGTGTTTTATGCTGGAATGCCCTGGATAATTCTGCTGCCAGGCTCTCACTAGCTGGTGGGTCAGGTTGATCTCACAGAGAGGATGGCAAGGTATCAAGTGTTTTATGTTGGAATGCCCCGAATGATTCCGCTGCCGAGTTCTCACTAGCCGGTGGGTCAGGTTGATCTTGCGGAGAGGCTGGCAAGGTATCAAGTGTTTTATGCTAGAATGCCACAGAAGATTCTGCTGTCGGGGTCTCACTAGCCGGTGGGTCAGGTTGATCTCATGGAGAGGCTGGCAAGGTATCAAGTGTTTTTTATAGTTCATATAGGTGTAGTCAATAATACCTAGAGGGTGGGGGTGAATAGGTTTTACTTATTTTCTTTTCTTGAACCTAATGTTTCTAGCTGTAGAAAACACAATCACAAAATGTACACAAGGATGTATAGAGGTTCCTCAAGACAGGGTGTCTTGAGTAGTCCTCTTTCCCCCTTCACCTTTCTAACAGTGAGTTAGACAAGGCCACAAACTCCAATCTCGGCTCCTTGAGCTTACACCACAAGTTCCTCAGAACTTCTCAGATCAATAGTGATCCTACCTCAGGCAAAGCAGCCCTACACTCAGGCTCAGCAGCCCTACCCCTCAGGCTCAACAGCCCTACACCTCAGGCTCAACATCCCTACACCTCAGGCTCAACAGCCCTACACCTCAGGCTCAACAGTCCTACACCTCAGGCTCATCAGCACTACACCTCAGGCACAGCAGCCCTACAGCTCAGAGTTTGAGCTAGATACAAAAAACAAAAGGTTTACTCTTAGGTCTTCTGAATCCTTTCTTCAGATCTGAAAACAACAGCTTCAGATTTGTATCACCTTGATCTTCTCCTTCATCAAAGCAGAAGATCAACTTGCCCTTCTTGAGTTTGTACAGGAAGAGCTAACTAATCTCCCTTAGAAGATTAACTTCAGATGCAAAGAACGACTTCAACTGGCTGAAATGTGAATGCTCGATTGTGGCGTACAGCAAAGGCTTTCTCTATTGAACAGTACTTGTTGTTGTGCCCTAGCTTCTTCTTTTATACCCCCAGAAGGTTTCAACGGCTATATCGATCCTCCTGACACGGTATGGGGCTGATTGGACTTGTTTTTCCCTCTCAATTGTCATTTGCGCCAAAAGCAGATCCCGTCAACACATTTAGATCTGTCTCAGCGGTTGGGCTGAGACAGCATCCAGTCTCAGCGGCAGCTCCAGTCCCCTTCTCAGCGGTTGCTCCAGTCTCCTTCTCAGTGGATCTGCTGAGATGGCTCCTTATCTCAGCGGTTCTGACCCATCGTCTCAGCGGTTATGCTGAGACAGATCTTCATCTCCTTGTAGATGATTTCTTCTTATCTAAGGCCATGTTTGGCCCTTCCTTTTGAGACACCTGTGCCTGTATATCCTACACAAGTATAGCTTTGTTAAATACAATATGTCCTTAGCATTGAGAGTGATGCCTCTTCAAATCAAGGTGATATTGAGGGCAATATACCCAACAATCTCCCCCTATTTGAAGAAGGCAGAACATCCCCAATGCTAAGGTCCATTAACAATAAAAAATCTTATCAAAGAAAAAAAATGATCTTATAGAGCAATTATCTGTGAAACATAGGACCTAACACCCTAGACATGTGCACTGGCCCTTTCTCCCCTTTCGCCAGCAATGGTACTGGCCCTATGCATTGGTACTGACCCTATACATGTGCACTGGCCCTTTCTCCCCTTTCTCCAGCAATGGTACTGGCCCTATGCATTGGTACTGGCCCTATCTCCCCCTTTCTGGTTTCTTCATCCTTAACCTGCTATGGATAGAGGGACAACATCTATAGATCCCTTTGGATCAACCTATAGGCTAACCTATACAGTCTGAGCATTTGCCAACTTCCCCTCAACCTGAGCAAGGAATTTACTCCCCCTCAATTGGAGAGCTATTTTGTGTAATAGCTGATCCATTTCAATTTGAACATGCCATTTAAGGTACTGAATACTAAAGGTAATAAGTACATAGTACATATATCAATAGTAACAAACACAATATTATGATTAAAATATGAAGTTTCATTTCATTGTAAATGTTCAGTACAAAAAAAGTTCAACTGATAGTTGTTCATTCAATCCAAAAAAAAATTTCAAGGCTGGTTCTTCGAAGAGAGACCCTGGGAAGAGCTTTCTCCATCTGTAGACTTTCTTTTCCTAGCTTCAGCAGCAGCCTTGATCTTCTCCTTTACTTTGAAGTGCAGAAATGGCTTGGGAAGATATCTGGAGGGAATTCTTAAAGGAGTTTCCCTTCTTACCATGTTTTCTTTGAGAATCCTTTCCCTTAAAGATTCCCTTTCAAGGTGTTTGATCCACTCAGCAGCTGAATAGACATGGTTAATGTACTTCATTGGATTTCCATGGCTCACCCATGTATTGACAACAATTGTGTCCTGATGGACAAAACTATGCTTGCAAACGATAACGGCAAGTGTACCGTATCGAATGTGGTATAGGTTGTTAAAACAATGTCGTATTAGACTCGGGGCGGTTGAATACTCTTACTTCGGAAAATCTCTTTTATTTTATCGAATAGAATTTGTGGTTGGTTGGTTGCGAAAAAGGAGAAATAGCTTATTTAAATTAATGAATTAAAAGTTAGTACTCAACCTTGAATCACCTTGGGAAAATAAATAAATAAAGAAATAAAACTTCTAATCCTCTTTAAAAGAAATGCTTGACCGTGGAGGTTCCTGATTTATGAACGTACCTCTCTCGAGGATACGCCTAACTGAGTTTAGGTTGATCAATTGAACTCTCGTTCTAGAATTGAAACCCCTAAAGCTCGCTTTATCGAAGTGAACTCCTCTATTGGATATAACTCCAATCTGGGAGATTTATGCCGTCCTCTCTCGAGGAGTGCATTCAAATCTCTTTATCCTTAAAGTGATCGATTCGAACTCAAAACCTCTCGATTATTGACTACGAAAACAAGGATGAGATTATGTATCGATAATATAATCTCAATCAATATAAATTCAAGGATAAATCTTAAGCGATCTAAATAAGAGAAAAAGAAGTTCTAAACTGAATTATGAATTATATTTTCCTTGGATCATCTCGGCCGAGTACTAATGAAATTTAGCTACTCATGGAGATGGAGGAATTGATGAAATACAAGAGGTGCATAATGATGATTGAGAGTAGAATAAGAGTAAAAGTGCTATTTTATTAATCGAAAGGGAAATTACAACTAGGAAACAAGAAATTACAAACCTGAAATGAAAGTGCAAGCTAAGAAAGAAGATTACAAGCTTAAGAATAATAAAAGCAGTACAAGAAAATGAACTTAGAACTCCCCAAAATCGTCCTCAAACATCTGGAAAAGCTCCCTTTAAATAGCTCAATTTTTGATGTTACACGCCCTTGGTCACGCCCGTGACCAAGGGCGTGTAAGGGTCGTGATCGAAGCAGTAGCGGAGAGGGCGCCTTCTGGAGTAATTGCGAGCGTTTCGGCCGTGTCACGCCCTAGGTCACGCCCGTGACCTGGGGCGTGTAATCTTGAAATCTGTCTGCTGGCGGGAAACTCTGGCGGGAAGAAGTGCGGGGCGAGTCACGCCCGTGACCTGATGTCACGCCCTTGGTCACGCCCATGACCTAGGGCGTGTAATTTTAGTTGACGTGGCAGCGTGCTCCTGCTGCTTGTGGCGGGTCGTGGGCGTGACATTGGGTCACGCCCTTGGTCACGCCCGTGACCTGGGGCGTGTACTTGCCGAAATCTTCACGGAGCATCCCCGGAGTGGCAGAAGCAGGTCTGGAGTATTTCGTAGGTTACATGCCTATGGTTACGCCCGTGACCTAGGGCGTGTAATTTTAACTTTTTGCTCGAAACAGCCCAGAAGACCTGAAAATACAAAATAAACTTAAGTTAGCTTATGAAATAACAATGGAAGGATTTATATGATACAATTCCTAAAAATAACATAATTTTATATAAAAAATATAATAAACCTAAACTAAAAGATGAGTAAATAAATTACTCATCAAATACCCTCATACTTGCTCATTGCTCGTCCCGAGCAATCCATTTTTCACAAGGGTAAGAAAAATTAATGCAAGATAGAATGTGAAGACTAGAGAGTAAAATGCGAAGTATTATGCAGGCATGTGTAGATATTTTAGTAAAAAGATGTTCTTGGCATAAATGCTAATTTATGAAATACTTCAAAAATGCGTTATAATTATTTATTATTACTTTAAAAATGAGTCGACGGTCAATCAAAAAGTTATGTGAAGGGAGAAAATAGCGTGATTGCTGAGATTTAAATTACTAGATGTAGACGTTCGGGGTGGCCTCCAAAGAAATCCATCAATGTCGACGGCCATAGGCTTGCCCGTTTGCACTTTCTCCACTACACTTCGAACTAAATCGACTCTATGGATCTTTAGGACTTAAATAGTGTACATTTAAGGCTTGGGTTTAAGGGTGAGGTAACCATGATAAACATGAAGGCGCATTCCACTTAAACAGAATTTTTGAGCTAAAAGAAAATGATTGCCACCACAAAATAATGAAGCTTTACTCCCATACTCGCATTTTTTCAAAGGGGAAACACTATCATACACTTTTATTTAAATCAAGAATCTTCATAATTGGGATCATTCCAAGTATGCATGTACATACTTAGGCCACATATCATTATGAGGTTATTACTTTTTGAGATTTAAACATTTTTTTTTGAATTGATACCCATAATTTTTTCATAGAATCGTACCCAAATATTTTTTTTTCAATTTAGCTCAAAATTTCAAAGTGTTCATTTGGGTTTTGGGCTTTTTAGCTTTGGTGCCGAAATGATGAGGGTGGATCAAATAAAGGTGTAAGGCTAAAATTTGTGTGAACAATGGTGGTAAATCTAGGTTGGGTGCAAAGGCTCAAACTATCTAAAGAAAGGCCTAAATTATTTCCGTAAAGTTAATTTGTCTAAAGCGCATATGTTTCGAAAATAGCTTGGGGCAAGTTCTAGACATCGAGAAAGGATACCCTTTTGTTCAATTTGAGTGATAGCTTTCTAACAATCTTCTACACACTCACCTAAACTACTTTTGGATAAGACCGGATTCGAATTTAAAAGTAAAATAAATTATTACTACGCAAATTAATAAAACATAATTTTAGATCTATGCCAAGAATTTAATTTTACACCAAAACTACTCAAAGACAAGCATATGACTAGGAGCACTACATGAGTCAACAATTTTACTCAAAAGTTTCAAAAACTATACTAGCACAAAATTATTTTTCGTCCATATGAAAAACCGTCTACTTAGAACTTACAATTTAGCAAGTGGGAGTTTTGATGAATAAAAAGAACATTTTCTAATAGATTTATTTTTTGTTCTTGGACTTCCCAAGATCTTCCCGGTGAAGGGTTTGCAAGGTACTAGAGGCTATGATGGGAATTCAAGCCCAAAGCGTCCTTTCCAAGAAATTTAATTTATTTATATTTTTTTTTATAATAAATTTTTTTTTTCAAGTAAAACTACAAAGAAAGCTATGCTACACCCCCATACTTAAAATTAAACATTGTCCCCAATGTTTAAAACTAAGTATGAAAGATTTAAACCTAAAAAAATGACAATAAAGAAAAATCCAGATAAATTACTAAAGTGTATAGAGGGCTTCCCTGAATGGTAGTCGGGGTTGCCGGTCGAACACCTGTAGAGTTAAATTAGAAAAACAAACAAGACAAGAAAGACAAAAATAAAGAGGTTAACATTGGGTTGCCTCCCAAGAGCGCTTTATTTACCGTCGCGTAGCTTGACTAAGTGGTACTTTTAAAGATTTTGGAAGTGAATGGTTTCGATGTTTCCGGGCGCTGGGTCGCCCGGGTGATATAATTTTAAGCGTTGTCTGTTGACTTTGAAATAGCCTTTTTCCGGGTGCTCTATTAACACCGTTCCGTATGGCCAAACTTCTCTAACTATGAAGGGACCGGACCATCGTGATTTTAATTTACCTGGAAAAAGCCTAAGTCTTGAATTAAATAATTGGACTAAGTCTCCCGGTGAAAAAGTTTTTGGATTTTTGATTTTTTTATCATGATAAAATTTTGTGCGCTCCTTATAAATCTTATTATTTTCGTAAGCGTTTGCGCGCCACTCGTCTAATTCATTTAATTGTAGTTTTCTGTGCTCGGAGGCTAAGTTTAAATCCAAATTTAAAAATTTTAGCGCCCAAAAGGCGCGATGTTCTAATTCCACCGGTAGGTGACAAGCTTTTCCGTAGACTAATCGGTACGGTGTACATCCGATGGCGGTTTTGTACGCTGTCCGATATGCCCATAGAGCGTCGTCTAATTTTAGCGACCAATCCTTCCTATTAACGGACACATTTTTTCTAAAATTCTTTTAAGTTCACGGTTCACCACCTCCACTTGGCCATTTGCTTGAGGGTGGTAGGCGGTAGATAGCTTGTGGGTGACTCCATACTTTGCTAAAATTTTAGCAAGTTGGTTGTTACAAAAATGTGTGCCCCGATCACTAATTAGTGCTCGGGGTGTGCCAAATCGTGAAAATAATTTTTTTAAAAAATTTACGATGACTCTCGCGTCGTTGGTGGGAAAAGCTTGTGCTTCCGCCCACCTTGACACGTAATCGACCGCAACAAGGATATATTTATTATTAAAAGAGGAGGGTAAATGACCTATGAAATCTATTCCCCAAAGATCAAAAATTTCGCATTCTAAAAAAATATTTTGGGGCATTTCGTCCCGGTTAGAAATGTTACCTGACCGTTGGCACCGATCACAGTTACTCACGAAATTGTGAGCATCTTTGAATAAGGTGGGCCAATAGAAGCCCGACTCTAGCGCCTTTCTTGCGGTCCGGTTTGCTTGATAATGGCCACCGGTTGGCCCTTCGTGGCAGTGCCGCAGAATTTGGGCGCCTTCCTCGCCCGAAATACACCTTCTTACCACTTGGTCCGCGCAGACACGAAATAAAAAGGGGTCCTCCCAAAAATAATTTTTCAAATCTGAAAAGAATTTCTTCTTTTGTTGACTTGAAAAATCTTTTGGTAGGACCCGGGCCACTAAATAGTTGGCCAAATCCGCGTACCAAGGGGTGGAAGAAGTCGTTACCTTTTCGATGGCAAGGAGGGGCTCTTCAGGGAATTTGTCGTTAATTTCGGCTTCCACTAGTGTTCCTGCAGCCGGATTCTCCAACCGTGAGAGGTGATCGGCCGCAACATTCTCCGCTCCCCTTTTGTCTTGGATCTCCAAATCGAATTCTTGTAGTAGGAGGATCCACCTTAGCAGTCGAGGCTTTGCATCTCCTTTTTGTAGTAAATACAGGAGAGCGGAGTGATCTGTAAAAACAATAGCTTTTGAAAGCGTTAAATATGATCGAAATTTATCAAACGCAAAAATTATAGCCAAAAATTCTTTCTCCGTTGTTGTATAATTTGCTTGTGCGGATGTTAGCGTTTTGCTTTCGTAATAGATTGGGTGAAAGTGTTTATTCACCCGTTGGCCTAAAACTGCACCTACAGCAAAATCGCTAGCGTCGCACATGATTTCAAACGGAAGAGACCATATTGGCGCGATTAAAATCGGGGATTTGATTAGTTCATTTTTTATTTTATTAAACGCTTTTAAACATTCCTCATCAAAATTAAACGCGGATTCTTTTTCTAGGAGATGAGTTAGCGGTTTCGTAATTTTTGAGAAATCTTTTATGAACCGCCTATAAAAACCCGCATGTCCTAAAAAACTTCTAATAGATTTTATATTGGTAGGAGGGGGAAGTTTTTCTATGACCTCGATCTTGGCCCTATCGACCTCGATCCCCTTACTAGAAACTTTATGGCCGAGGACTAACCCCTCTCGGACCATAAAGTGGCACTTCTCCCAGTTAAGTGCCAAATGCATGTCTTCGCAGCATTGAAGAACACGATCAAGATTATTTAGACAATTAGTGAAAGAATCGCCAAAAACAGAAAAATCATCCATGAATACTTCCATGACGTCTTCGATAAGTTCATTAAAAATTGCCAACATACATCTTTGGAATGTAGCTGGCACGTTGCAAAGTCCAAACGGCATTCTTCGATATGCGAAGGTGCCGAACGGACAAGTGAAGGTGGTTTTCTCTTGATCTTCGGGGGCAATTGGGATTTGAAAATATCCCGAAAGACCATCGAGAAAACAATAGTGCGAATGACCGGATAAGCGTTCTAAAATTTGGTCAATAAATGGTAACGGAAAGTGATCCTTGCGCGTAGCATCATTTAATTTTCTGTAATCGATGCATACACACCAACCCGTAACAGTACGGGTCGGAATCAACTCATTATTTTCGTTGGTGATTACCGTTATTCCTCCCTTTTTAGGCACGACTTGCGCTGGGCTAACCCAAGTGCTATCAGAAATCGGATAAATAATTCCTGTGTCTAATAATTTTATAATTTCGGCCTTAACGACGTCCTTCATATTTGGGTTGAGGCGTCGTTGGGGCTGAATAGCGCCGCGAGAATTATTTTCTACATTTATTTTATGAGTGCAAAACGAGGGGCTAATTCCCTTTATATCCGAAATTTGCCATGCAATTGCATGGCGGTGATTATTAAAAATTTTAATTAATTCGGAAGTTTCTGAATCGTTAAGTGCGGAAGATATTATTACGGGCAGTTTTGAATTTTTTTCTAAAAATATGTATTTTAAATGTTCCGGCAATTGTTTTAGTTCTAAATTCGGTGGCTCCTCGTAAGATGTTATTATTTTAGAAATATTTAAGTTTACTTCTCCAATTTTGGTTGGCCGAGTTTTTTCTTCTAAACAAAATAAATTTGCAATTTCCGGGTTTTCAAATAAAGGTGAAATTATTTCAGAAAACGACGTTATTTCCTCTTCAAAATTTGTTTCTAGAGTAAAACAAGAGTCGTCGTTTGGAAACGTATTTCTCATCGATTGATTTATATTAAAAGTAACTTCTTCCTCCCCAACTCGTAGGAGAAGGTTTCCGTTACTTACGTCAATTATAGCCCGAGCGGTGGCTAGGAAGGGCCGGGCGAGTATGAGTGGTACTTCGGCGTCCTCTTCGATATCGAGGATGACAAAGTCTACCGGAAAGATAAACTTGTCAACCTTCACTAGCACATCCTCAACGATCCCGATTGGATACTTTACGGACCGATCCGCTAGTTGGATGCTTATATTGGTTGGGCATGGGGTGCCCAAACCAAGCTTCTTAAATAAGGAGAACGGCATAAGATTTATGCTCGCCCCTAGATCGGCCAAGGCGTTTTTAATTAGTAAATTTCCGAACAAACACGGGATGGAAAATCGTCCCGGATCATTTAATTTTTCTGATAATTTATTAAGAACTATCGCCGAACATTCTGCATTAAGAGAAATACGCTAAATAACTTCAAGTTTCTTTTTATTTGATAATAAATCCTTGAGATATTTCGCGTATTTGGGCATTTGAGAGAGTGCCTCGCAAAATGGTACATTAATTTGTATTTGTTTTAAAATATTTATAAATTTTTTATACTGCTCCTCGTTGCGCTCATTTTGTAATTTAGAAGGATACGGAATAGAAGGCGTTTGAATAATGCGCGGAGCTAAATCAGAAGAGTTTAAATGCGGAGTTGGAGTTGAAACGTTTACCTTAGCCTCGGCCAAATTTGAACTTTTTACCTCCTTTCCGCTGCGGAGGGTTATAGCGTTGGCGCTCTCCCGTGGATTGGGCTCAGTATTGCCCGGTAGAGCTCCCTGCTGGCGTTCGGAGAACATCTTGGCGAGTTGTCCAATCTGATTTTCTAGGCTTTTAATAGATCCGGAAAGGTTCCGGATATTGGCATCAGTAGAAGCGACGTATTTGGTGAAGACCTCTTCAAGTGAAGGGGCCCTTGGTGGTTGTGGTGGAGCGAATCCAGGAGGATTCACTTGTGGGGGGCGTTGAGCATTATTGGGGTTGCTCCATGAAAAATTCTGGTGGTTCCTTAAACCCGGATTATAACAATTAGGAAGATTATTATTATTTGGGTTATAAGGAGGACGATAGGAGTTCCCCATATAATCAACTTGTTCTTGATTATAATTATTATTATTATTATTATTATTATTATTAATATTATTAATATTATTATGATTATTAGCCCCGTTAATGGCGGAGGAAGCAGACATCTCCGCCATTTGCTTAGTAAGCCATTCTACTTGATATGCTAAATTCGGGGTGGCCTCGACTTCAAAGAGTCCGGTCGGTTTGTTAGGACGCGACCGTGGCGCATTCCACTGATAAGCATTCATGGCCATCTCCTCAAAAAGCTCTTGAGCGGCATCTGGGGTTTTGTTATTTAGAGTTCCCCCAGCTGCTGCGTCAATCATCTGCCTCGTTTGGAGATTCAAACCATTGTAGAATGTTTGAACTTGTTGCCATAAAGGAAGGGCGTGGTGAGGACATCTCCGCAATAATTCCTTGAAGCGCTCCCATGTGTCATAGAGAGACTCCGAGTCTATTTGCGTAAAAGAGAGAATGTCCGTACGTAATTTAGCGGACTTCGCCGGAGGAAAATATTTAGTTAAAAATTTCTCCGTCATTTCGGCCCATGTAGTGATGGAACCTCTAGGAAGAGATCCCAACCATTGCTTGGCCTTAGTCCGCAAAGAAAATGGAAATAAACGCAAACGAATGGCGTCATCAGTGACGCCATTAATTTTAAAAGTGTCACAAATTTCCAAAAAATTCAATAAATGTAAATTTGGATCTTCATCTGGTAACCCGTCAAAGATGACGGTTTGCTGTACCATTTGAATGATACTCGTTTTGATTTCAAAATTATTATTTGCCACTGCCGGGCGAATAATACTTGATTGTGTTCCCTCCCAATTTGGCCTCGCATAATAGGACATAGTCCGTAGCGGAGCCTCATTATGGTCGGGGTCACCCATTATATCTTCGTTAGTCTCTCCGACTGACTCTTCGCGAATTATTGGTAGATCACTAAATCGGAGACGTCGCCGCAAGGTGCGCTCAATTTTCGGATCAAAACCAAATTCAAAATCAATTGAAGAGTTTCCTCGGGTCATAAACCAAAAGAAAAGAAAAGAAGCCGAAAAAGAAAAAGGGAAAAATAAGATTTTAGATAAATAAATTTATTTTTATTTTATTATATTTTTTAGATTTTTATTTTTTATTATTATTAGGTGAATTAAAATTAGTCCTGGACTTCCCAAGATCTACCCGGTGAAGGGTTTGCAAGGTACTAGAGGCTATGATGGGAATTCAAACTCAAAGCGTCCTTTCCAGGAATTTAGTTGCACCTTAAAATTAAGAAAAAGAAAAAAAAAATTAATAGATATTTCGATTTTCGAAATATCAACCGAGTCCCCGGCAACGGCGCCAAAAACTTGATGGACAAAACTATGCTTGCAAACGAAAACGGCAAGTGTACCGTATCGAATGTGGTATAGGTTGTTAAAATAAGGTCGTATTAGACTCGGGGCGGTTGAATACTCTTACTTCGGAAAATTTCTATTATTTTATCGAATAGAATTTGTGGTTGGTTGGTTGCGAAAAAGGAGAAATAGCTTATTTAAATTAATGAATTAAAAGTTAGTACTCAACCTTGAATCACCTTGGGAAAATAAATAAAGAAAGAAATAAAACTTCTAATCCTCTTTAAAAGAAATGCTTGACCGTGGAGGTTCCTGATTTATGAACGTACCTCTCTCGAGGATACGCCTAACTGAGTTTAGGTTGATCAATTGAACTCTCGTTCTAGAATTGAAACCCCTAAAGCTCGCTTTATCGAAGTGAACCCCTCTATTGGATATAACTCCAATCCGGGAGATTTATGCCGTCCTCTCTCGAGGAGTGCATTCAAATCTCTTTATCCTTAAAGTGATCGATTCGAACTCAAAACCTCTCGATTATTGACTACGAAAACAAGGATGAGATTATATATCGATAATATAATCTCAATCAATATAAATTCAAGGATAAATCTTAAGCGATCTAAATAAGAGAAAAAGAAGTTCTAAACTGAATTATGAATTATATTTTCCTTCAATCATCTCGGCCGAGTACTAATGAAATTTAGCTACTCATGGAGATGGAGGAATTGATGAAATACAAGAGGTGCATAATGAAGATTGAGAGTTGAATAAGAGTAAAAGTGCTATTTTATTAATCGAAAGGGAAATTACAACTAGGAAACAAGAAATTACAAACCTGAAATGAAAGTGCAAGCTAAGAAAGAAGATTACAAGCTTAAGAATAATAAAAACAGTACAAGAAAATGAACTTAGAACTCCCCAAAATCGTCCTCAAACATCTGGAAAAGCTACCTTTAAATAGCTGAATTTTTGGTGTTACACGCCCTTGGTCACGCCCGTGACCAAGGGCGTGTAAGGGGCGTGATCGAAGCAGCAGCGGAGAGGGCGCCTTCCGGAGTAATTGCGAGCGTTTCGGCCGTGTCACGCCCTAGGTCACGCCCGTGACCTGGGGCGTGTAATCTTGAAATCTGGCTGCTGGCGGGAAACTGTGGCGGGAAGAAGTGCGGGGCGAGTCACGCCCGTGACCTGATGTCACGCCCTTGGTCACGCCCGTGACCTAGGGCGTGTAATTTTAATTGACGTGGCAGCGTGCTCCTGCTGCTTGTGGCGGGTCGTGGGCGTGACATTGGGTCACGCCCTTGGTCACGCCCGTGACCTAGGGCGTGTACTTGGCGAAATCTTCACGGAGCATCCCCGGAGTGGCAGAAGCAGGTCTGGAGTATTTCGTAGGTTACACGCCTATGGTCACGCCCGTGACCTGGGGCGTGAATTTTAACTTTTTGCTCGAAACAGCCCAGAAGACCTGAAAACACAAAATAAACTTATGTTAGCTTATGAAATAACAATGGAAGGATTTATATGATACAATTCCTAAAAATAACATAATTTTATATAAAAAATATAATAAACCTAAACTAAAAGATGAGTAAATAAATTACTCATCATGTCCAACTCCAGATTGTCATCTTCATGGAGTGGATCCTCTAATCTTTCCATTCTTTTCTGTGCCATGTATTCTTCAGCAGTTTGAATACCTCTACCCTTCTCCTCTTTGCTGCTCTCTCATCAACAATCAGATTTGATTGACTTTGGAAGTCAAAGTCTTCAACTCTGCTAGGGTTCAAGATTGGCAGATTCAAAGCAATTCTTGTTCCTTGCAGCACCTTTAAGCTTGAGTCCCATTGATTATCAGTGACCTTTCTGGCCATGGTAAGGATATTTTCTTGAATAGCACTGGAAGCATTATTGACCACTTCCACCATTTGCTTGCTGGCTTCTTCTTGATTGGAGAGTATCAGTTTGTGGGAGGACTCCATGTTGTTATACAGCTGTATGTGAGCTCCTTTCAGCTTAGCATGTAGATTTAGTATCTTATCCTCTCCTTCATTGCTATGTTCCACTATTTTCTTCTCAATTTCAGAGTGTTGATCCAATATGGATTGAGAGAGAGTCTGAAAGGTGCTGTCCACATCATCCAAAATGCATCCCTTTTCCTTGTCAATGTGGGACTTGACTTGGCTGCTTGATGTGTTGACCACTTGTGCCATTCTGGCAATAGCTTTTTCCCAGACATTTTCATTTTTGTAGAGGTGATTCTTTACATATGTGATTTCCTTCGTGGAATCCCCTTGATGGTCTGCAATATCCTTCAGAACTATATGCTGGGCAGCAACAGTATTTTTGGCCATTTCAAACCATCTTGTCATTTGCAGAAGGATATGATCTGATGCAGTTTTGACATCATTAACTTGGGCATTCAGTTCAGTTCTCACTTCAGCCACTCTTGACTCCATTCTTTGCTCACTGGCCTGGATCTCCTGAGTCAATGCAGCTCTTGTTGTATGCAATTCATTCCTTATCTGGGTAGATACATCATGAACCTTTTCAGCAACAATCTCTTTCATAGATAACATCTGACCTTCAATCATTGTTTGTATTGAGTTTATTAGGTCAGATGTGTCCAGAACTACAACTGGCCTTTCCTGGGGTAATTCCTTTTCAAACATCTCTTCAGATCCACTTTGAGCATTAGCCCTCCCATCATCAGGGATCTGCTCCCCCTCAAATGGGGCATTAGGTGATATCAATTCCTGTTGATGTTCTCCCCCACTAGCATACCCACCTCTTCCTTCATAGGCTGGGCTATGCTCCCCCTCACTTGGGGCATCCTTAGGAGGAGAATTTTGTCTAAGGTCACCTGAAAAATGATTGATGAATTAGACACCTAAACTATACTATTGATAGAGAAAAGAGAGGCCTAACTGAAATCCTAATTTACCAGGAATAGGTGAATTGGGAAATTCATCTTCAGCTTGATGAACAGCTGGATCAGCATTCATCTGGGTTGGCTCAAGATTGGGCACAACACTTTCTTGGGGCTCCTCATTTGTCCTGGGGGCCTCTTCATTATCAATGTTCATTGGGTTGCTGCCAGATCTATGATCAGACCCATGACTATCTTCATTTTCAGACCCATTTGACTTTGAGGATGAGTCTGATTTGTGCTGAGATGAATCTTTCTTCTTTTCCTTTGCCATAGATGGCTGGCTCATAGGGAGTACTCTAGAGAATCTATCCAGAGTCTTAATGTCCATTCTTTTGAGATAATGGAGATTTGACCCCTTTGAGTTTGCAAAGGTCTCTAAATGACTATTCTGTAGGTACAGAGATAGTATTCTTCCCATATTGGGGGTTTGTAGAGATTCATTTATCCTTTGAAAGATAACTTCTCCTCATGAGGTTCACTTGGACAGAATTATCCTAGTCATTAATTCAAACATGAACTGTGAGACAGTGTCATGTGAACCAGGCTTGCATAGGATAGCTTTTCCCACTATATCAGACAACAGCTTCCCCTGTTGATTGAAGAATTTCCTCCTTAGACAACTGGTCTTAATATCACTGTATCCTGTCCACTTTAGGGCAGTCCTCTTATCCTTTTTAGATATTTCCTCCTCTTCAGTTTTACTATATGGAGTTAATTTCAGCCCCTTCTCCAACCTTTTAGCTGTAATCTTTATCTTCTCACTTCCTATCTTGAACTTCAGGATGGTTTTGGAAGGAGATAATTTGACATTGTTGAACCATTCTAGAACTTCAGTTCTGAGAATGCAGCACGGTTCAGACAGCATGTGCTCCAGACCTTGAGCTTCCATTAGATGAATCACGTGTCGTATTTCTTCTGAGGCATGAGAGAATCCATCTCTTACGATTTCATAGCCCTCCAGGAGATCTTTTGAGCTCTTTTCTGCGCCATGGAATCAGAAAATCGAGGCGCTGAGATGGGAGAGAAGATGAATCGTCTCGACGGCTAAGGGTTTGGCTTTGTGGTGTGTTTTAGGTGACAGTGTATCTATTTATAGAATTTTAGTTTCGTTTTTAATAACCCTAGGCTTTTTAGACTTAATTACCTTATTGTATTAAGGAGTTTTTGGGATAAATATCATATTTCATATTGACCATACCCCATCTCAGCGGTTCAGCTGAGACGGAGACCTAGGCCGCTGGGATAGTAAAATGACAACCGCTGGGACAGTTTGCTCGTCTCAGCGGTTCAGCTGAGACAGTGAACTGTCAACCGCTGGGACAGTTTCCTCATCTCAGCGGTTCAGTTGGGATTTTTCTCAGCTGATTCAGCTGAACATACTCCTGCCATTTAGTTGATCATAGGCTTTAGACCTAATATAGATATTTTGGCTTAAGATGGGTCCTAGTCATGTCACTAAGTTGTAGTGTACAGTAATGTAAAGTTTGATAATTCACCATTCATAATCAACAATAGTGATAGCTATTACTCATACATTTAGGACTATTCTATACTAAGCATGCCAAGATCAATTTTGAAAGCATTGAATTTAGATTCATCCAGTGGCTTTGTAAAGATATCAGCTACTTGTTTGTCAGTGGGGACAAATTCAAGACAGATGTCTTTACACTCTACATGTTCTCTAATAAAATGATATCTAATCTCTATGTGCTTAGTCCTGCTATGAGAGACGGGATTTTTAGCAATAGATATTGCACTGGATGAATCACAATACAAAGGAGATTCCCTTACCTTGAGGTTGTAATCCTCCAACTGATGTTGTGTCCACAGGAGTTGTGCACAACAGCTACCTGCAACAATGTATTCAGACTCATCTGTGGATATTGCCACACTAGTTTGTTTCTTGTTGCTCCAAGATATTAATCTTCTCCCTAGGAATTGACAAGTACCACTTGTACTCTTCCTGTCTTCTTTGCAACCTGCAAAATCTGCATCTGAAAAGCCTGTTAGTTCAAAGTCATTGTTCTTAGGGTACCAAAGGCCAAGATGCAAGCTTCCCTTAAGGTATCTCAGAATCCTCTTCACAGAGGTGTAGTGAGATTCCTTAGGACATGCTTGATACCTAGCACAAACACATGTATCATACATAATGTCTGGCCTACTAGCAGTCAAGTATAATAGGGATCCAATGATGCATCTGTACATGGACTCATCAAAGACCTTTCCCTTTTCATCCTTGTCTAATGATACATTAGACCCCCATGGGTGTTCTCATGGTGGAGGCTAATTCCATCCCAAATTTCTTGATGAGCTCCTTAGTGTACTTGGTCTGGGATATGAAAATTCCATCATCAGACTGTTTCACTTGGAGCCCAAGGAAATATTTGAGCTCACCCATACTGCTCATTTCAAACTCCCCCTGCATTAGATTGGCAAATCTCTTGCAGAGTTTGTCATCAGTAGACCCAAAGATTATGTCATCAACATAGATTTGGACTAAGAGACACTTGCCCCTTGTTTCCCTAAGAAACAATGTGCTATCAATCTTTCCCCTCATGAACTTGTTCTTGAGGAGAAAGTTGCACAAAGTCTCATACCAAGCTCTTGGAGCTTGCTTGAGACCATATAGTGCTTTCCTAAGAAGATAAACATGAGAAGTTAGGGTTGGATACACAAAACTTGAAGGTTGTTCAACATATACCTCCTCCTTCAAGTCTCCATTGAGAAAGGCTGATTTGACATCCATCTGGTAGACTTTGAACCCCTTGTGGGCAGCATAGGCAAGGAATAGCCTAATTGCTTCCAACCTTGCAACTGGTGCAAAGGTTTGATCAAAGTCTATACCTTCCTCTTGCCTGTATCCTTTGGCTACTAATCTGGCCTTGTTCTTGATGATTGTACTATTCTCATCAAGCTTGTTCATGTATACCCATTTAGTGCCAATCACATTGTGTCCCTGAGGTCTTGGCACCAGCTTCCATACTTTGCATCTCTTGAATTGTAGGAGCTCTTCTTGCATTGCTTCAATCCAGAAGGTGTCTTGATTGACCTCTTCAAACTTCTTGGGCTCCATTTGAGAAAGGAAGCTCAAGAGTAGTGCTTCATTATGAGCTCTGCTTCTAGTCAATATGCCTTGGGTATGATCCCCAATTATTAGATCTCTTGGATGATCTCTCAGGTTCCTTGCAGTAGCAGGAAGAGGGTCCTCTGGTGGCTGTGTTTGTTCCATTGGTACAGCTATGACTTCATCTTGTACCTCTTCTTCTTCAGGAATTGCAGTAGTTGTCTGTGTGTTGCTGCTGCTGGGCTTGTCTTGTACAGTCAGCTCATGCATCCCTTCTTCATTTCCTGTCACAATAGAAGAACTAGACCATTCTTTGTAGAGAAGGTTGGTCTCATCAAATACAACATGCATAGATTCTTCTACAACATGGGTTTTCTTGTTATAAACTCTATAAGCTCTACTATGTGAGCTATATCCAACAAGAACCCCCACATTGCATTTTTCTGCAAACTTTGTTAATTGAGATTTTCCATTATTTAGAATGTAGCATTTGTAACCAAAGATTCTAATGTAGGAAATTATAGGTTGTTTGCCTTTCAGAATCTCATAAGGGGTTTTCCCAAGGACCTTATTGATGGAGGCTCTATTAAGAACATAACAGGCTGTATTGACTGCCTCAGCCCAGAAGTATTTTGGGAGTGAGGAGTCACCAAGCAATGTTCTCCCAACATCTATCAAGGTCCTACTCCTCCTCTTAGCCACACCATTTTGCTGTGGAGTCCTTGGGGAGGAGAACTCTTGGGTGATACCAAATTCTTGACAAAATTTTGTCATGGCTTCAGATTGAAATTCTGTACCATGGTCAGTTCTAGTCCTGACCACATTACATAGTAGATCATTCTGAATAGCCTTGACATAATTTATAAAGACATGTAAGGTATCTGACTTTTTCTTAAGGAAGAATACCCATGTATACTTTGAGTGATCATCTACAATCACAAAGGTATACAACTTCCCACCTAGGCTCTGAATTGGCAAAGGACCAAACAAGTCCATGTGCAATAGATATAAACACCTTTCAGTATCCTTGGAGCCAATACTTTTAAAGGTGGCCCTAGTTTGCTTACCCATTTGGCAAGCATGACAGGGACCACTTTTAACACATTTTAGTTTAGGACTATTTCTAACAAGGTCTTTAGAAAATAATCTATACATTGTCTGATAGTTAATGTGGGCAAGTCTCTTGTGCCATTGGACACAAAGTGACTCACTTTCATTAGCTACAAGACACACAGAAGAGATAGAATAATTGCAAATGAAGTCTAAGCAATAAACATTTCCACTCCTAGTGCCTGAGAGAATGGTCTCCAAGTCATTAGACTTTTTGATCAAGCACTTGTCATTGTGGAATTCAATGACATAGCCTAAGTCACATAGTTGGCTTATGCTTACAAGGTTGTGTTGCAACCCTTCAACATAAGCTACCCTTGTGATTGAGACTATACCATTTGAAATCATACCATATCCTTTGGTGACTCCCTTTTCAGATCCACCAAAGATAACTTTGGGTCCATTCTTCACTGGATGGTAATCCTTTAGAAGATTCTTAGTTCCTGTCATGTGCCTTGAGCACCCACTGTCCAAGTACCATATTTAGTTGAGACTGGTACTTGAACTAACCTGCAACATCGAGTTTAATGTACCTTAGGATCCCAACTGATTTTGGGTCCTAGGTTCATGTTAACACCATAGGGAATATTCCTAGAAAGGGCTGGTTTGGCTTGAGGTTCTATCCTTGCCTTTGGCACATTGAGGTTGTGCCAACAATCAATTGCAAAGTGTCCTACTTTGCCACAGCACCAAGACTCATATATATTATATCTCCTCTTCTGAGCAGTCCTAGAAGATGAAGCTTCCTGTTTTGTTCAGTAGAGGATACAACTGTTGTTTTCTTTGTTTTATCAGTAAAGGCCTGCCTTTTTACCTTCCTATAATCAGTCAAGGCAACCAGTTTTTGTTTGACATCAACACCCTCTAGCTTGGCAGCTAAACATGTGTGGCTGGCAGCAGAAACTGGGTTTTTTGGCTTGGTTATAGGACAGTCAACAACCATCGACTTTGCTGAACAATGTTTAGAATTGACAACCTTGGTTATCTTGAGTGAAGGGGCTGAGGTTCCAAAAACAAAAGGTCCATGATGGTCCATTTGAATTTCCTCATGCTGAGCCTTGAAGGCACTCAAACCTAACTCCTTTCTATATCCATAGCTGTGAGCATTCTTGCTCAAGTTATTGGATCTTCCATTTAATAAGTGACCATGAACACTTTCTTGGTCATACTTGTTTGAGGGCATCAAGACTTACACAAAGGAGGTCTTAGATTCTTTTGAGTCCTTAACCTTTCCCTTAGTGTTGCTAGTAGCTGCCTCCTTGTTGAAACCAACACCTCTCATGTCATGGGAGTTGAAGGTGTCAATAATAGGTAGCACTGTCTTGCGCTTGGAGAACTTAGCCACTAGCATCTTCTCTATGAGGAGCTTTTCTTCAAGATCCTTAATGATCTTGTTCTTGTGGCTTATGGTGCCCACATGGATGATTGACATTCCCCTTAGATTGCCAATCTCCTTGCTCATTAGATCTAGCTGGGTAGCATGCTCAATGCATTCAAATTTTGATTGCTTTTGGGAAGCAATTTCTTGTGCTTGCCTCTTGGCTAGTTTTTTGCTCTTTTTCAGAGCTTCCAGGAGTGCACCATTTTCATCAATCAATTGATTGACATCCTCCTCAGAATATGATTCACCTGCAACTTTAGATGGAGGAGATTCAGATTCTGGATTTTTTTCATAATCAGAAGAAGAAGAAATGCAGTGTATCAATACCTGCTCATGTTCTGAATTGATGTGGTTGTCCTCATCTTCAGTTATAGCCATCAGCCCATGGTCATGTAGAGTGACCTCATCCTCCTCTTCATCACTATCTGAATGTGATAGAGGGGCCCTGATTCCTATTCTGGCAGTAGAATAGTCTTCTTCTTCATGATCAGCAAACAACCCCAAGTATGCTTCCTCCTCACCATCTGAATCTGAAGATTCAGATTCAGATTTACTCCAGCTCTTGCCTTTCTTAGCTAGGAAGGATTTTTCTCCCTTCCTCTCCTTCTGGTGATGAGGCTTCTTGTCACCTCTATAACGTCCCGGGTTTTTTCTTATAATTATTTTATTTAAAGCATATGAAATTAATAATGATTATTCTAAAGCAAAATATTTATTCAGGGCTTCGTCGCGCGGGCGTTACTGTTTAGGGAGCGTCGTCGTCATCCGGCGATTTGTTTCTAGAAGGAGGTGTTTGTGCGGGTATATATATAGATATACATATTTATACGTATATATAGGTTCTTGTATAAGTAAAAACTTTGGTACGGCTATAGATATATGTGTATGTGTGCGTATATAAGTAGTTATATATTAAAACTTATCTAATATATATATCTTATATCTAATACATATATATATATATATATATAAGTTTTTAGTTTTTTTTTTTACTTTATATAATCGAAGCTAAACACAAAGAATCGAGCAGAAACCCTTCTTTTCTTCCCGATACCCTCCAGCTGCCGTGCGTTTTTTGGGGGCGTGCTAGGGTTCGTCGTCGGGGGCCGTCGGTGGAGGGTTTGGAGGTCGCCGGAGCGTGGCTTCCTCGTCGGCTTGGTGAAACGGTGAGCCCTAGTCGGCATCGGCAGCGGTCTCGCAGTTTTCCGGCCGTGGCTTCCTCTCCGTCGTGCGGTGTCGGCTTCCGCTTCAGGCAAGGAAAACCCTTCTCCCTCTCCTCCACCTTTCCCCCTTTTTCATTTCTTTGTGATCCGGGCCTGGATGTAAGGTTGTGAAGGCATTACCCGCTCGTTTCTTACCTCATTGACTGTCCAGTTTTTTTTGTGGTTTCTTCCAGATTTCTTACTAGTGTTTTACATGGCTTGATTCTTGATTGACTGGATTCTCTATGCCCTGCTTGCCTTCGGGATTACGAGCCATGCTCGCCTTCAGGAATTAATATTAGAAATATTTTGTTCTCCTCCTTAGGGAAATATCGGGCATGGCAGCTGGTGGTTCTTTTTTTTTGTGGTTGTTCTCTTGGGTTAGTATGGCAGCTGAAATACCCCCTGGATATAGTCAGAGCAGCTATGGTATTAATGCTTTTCCCCTGGTTTTAGTAGGCAGCAGGTACCCTTGATTTGTGATGGCAGCTACTTGGTATTTGTTTTTTTTTGTTCCTCTTGGCCTCATGGGTGGCAGTCCTTGATTCCCCTCTCTTGGCCTCATATTTGGCAATTATATTGATTATGTTGGGAGTTTTTAGTAAATTCCCCTGGGTTTTGATAATTAACTCTTGTAATATAAAATTCTGCATCTATACGCTAGGAAATTTTCTTGGTTTATACATAAGTCTATTACCCGGTTCGTGAATTGTGTTCTGATTTAAAGGCTAGGTATTTACTTGGGTATATGCTAAGTTAAATTTCCTAGGCTATATGCTAGAGATTTCGTTCTCTTGGGGAAGGTTGAGCTTGTCATCTATTTGTTTTATATTGGGTTTTTCTTTGGGCTAGATTTATTGGCTAAAGCTTGGGCTTATTTAATTAGTTAAGCGTAAGTGGTCTTGCTCAGTAAATTTCCAAATCCTGTATTTTTCTTCCTTTCTGTTGGCTAAGTTTGTTATTGCGGCGGGCTAAAATTCCCTGGAAATTGCGTATTTTAATTTCCTAGCGATTTGGGAAAATTAGATGCTAAATTTCTTGGGAATTTCTCTTGCTAGTTCTCGGTGACCTAGCGGGGCTAGCAATTGTTTAATTTGAAGGGTAAGTGGTCGGAATTTGGTTTTGCGTCTTTTGCTTGTTCCAGTGACCGGCAGCTTTGTACTCATAGTAGTTAAAAATATCGAATACTATTATATAACACTCATATATATATATATTCATACAAAAGTTATTAAAGGTTGCTAAATAGCTTTACTTCCGTAGCGAATGCTAAAGTTCATCTTCCTGTGTTGATTAAGAGATCTTCCTTGACCGTCAAACTAAGCTGTGCTATATTCTCGAGTTGCCCTGTATTTGGTCAGTGTTCATGTGTCGTGTCTTGTCGTACCTTATTCATCGTACTGTTACGAGAAGTTCGTTGGGATTCAAGTTTAGACTCACCAAGTATGTCCTTTTGGCCTTTGTGTTAAGTTACCTCCGTCTCGTTCCGACACCAAGCCTTGCATGGGGTCGGGTTGCTGAAATCTTCAGCTCTGTTGTAAGTTAAATATTAACCTATTGATTTATTGCTGAATCCGGTGTTTCTAGATTCTCTCGACTTGAATTATGGTTAAAACCATTTGTTATCATGTTTTCCCGGTCTGACACTCATCCTTGTGTTCTGTTGGATTTACGAGCTAAGTATGCTTTGTTGTCTAATTCCCCGGGATAGTTTTGGTGAGTGGATCTTGATCTTCATGATCTTCGTAGTCTAATGTTCTGAGTGTTCTCAGGTGTCCTGCACTGGGGTTTGGGCTTTTTGGGTGGCAGTGGACCACCCCGTTTGGGCTTTTTGGGTGGCAGTGGACCACCCTGTTTGGGCTTTTTGGGTGGCAGTGGACCACCCTGTTTCGGCTTTTTGGGTGGCAGTGGACCACCCTGTTTTGGCTTTTTGGGTGGCAGTGGACCACCCTGTTTGGCTTTTTGGGTGGCAGTGGAGCACCCTGTTTGGCTTTTTGGGTGGTAGTGGACCACCCTGTTTTCTTGTGAGCTGATCAGTCTCAAGTTTTTTTAAGCTTATATGCTTATGTATGGTATTATGATATATTATGCTTTGGCTATTACCTTTCAGTGCAGGCTTGTCTCTTCCTCTTACCGAGTGCACTCGTTTGAGCTGGCTCGGGTTGTTGTAAGATTATAGACGTGTACCTGCTTAGTTTTCCTTTCTGCACTCTCTTATTTCTCTTACTGCTAATCTTGGTTTTGTTGCACCCTCTTGGGTTGAGGCATTCTTTTCTTATGAATGTCTCAGGTTCAGGTTTTTAGCTGCCGCAGGAGTTAGAGCGGCGTCGTTTAGCTGTCCTGTAGAGGCCCTTCCTCTCTAGTAGGTAAGGGGCAGTTCTTTTGGTTGTTTTTCCTTCTTTCCTGCGGGTTCGTGTCAGTTGTTGACGCCCGTATGAATCTCTTCTTGTGCTAGTTTACTTGCTAGTTATTTTGCTGTTACTTTCAAATTGTTTACCTACTTGCTCTCTGGGAAGCTTTATGCTAGAATGCATTAGTTACTTTTGGGTATAAAAATGTCATTCTTGCATATCATGGTTTTAAATAAATGTCACGTACTTTGAAGATCGTAGAAAATCTTTTCTTACTATATTAAACATAGATATATGCATATTATTTCTGGGATGTTCATCTTCATGCTCATGTAGGCTAAAAACAAACCTATTTTTCCGCTGCGTATATATAGTTTTCTACTTGTGGACTAGATGATCCACCGGACCGAGGGACGCGGTCTTAAGTTAATAATGAAAATTTCTCTTTTTAATATAAACACATATATGTCTTTTATAAATTTATCGTAAGGAGTGTTTGCCTGAGCGTCTGTAGTGGTCTCCTGCAGGCGTGGCATCACGACGCGTATTTTCCCCTTGCTCTGATAATATGTATTATATTCTTGGGAAAAATGCGGGTTGTGACAGTTGGTATTAGAGGGAGGTTAGCCGGGTTGCTGTGATAGTTTGGTTGCCCGGTTAACCGCCTGGTGAGAATCGTCATTCATTGCATACACACACCGAATGGTCATCAGTATGTCTTGGCTGAAGCATGAACACTACACTCATAGCATGATAAGAAGTATACGGGGCATATTATATAGTATGGGATGCATAATATGTGTTTGTATATGGATCCTCATAGGTGACAACATACGACTGCTATGTAGTATGGGATGCATAACGTAGGTCGCATGCGTGTCCATTAGATTTTCCTTTTCGTTACATGCGATAATATGTAGTATGGGATGCATAAGATCGCATGTGTACGCCGCTCATAACATGCATTAAGGCCTTTTTAGATTGCATAGCACTGCATAAACATCATAACATAGCATTGCACACGTGCCAAGCTAAAGACATACATGATGACGCTCGTACACACATGATTTGAAATAAAATTTTGGCATTCATGCATTTATTCTATATGCACATGAGTTGATAGGATGATGGTGTATCATCCTAAGTTTAGCATAACATCATTTCATAAATTCCCAGAGCAAGGTAACAGCAAGAGCAAGTATCTACTCTTTTCCGATCTGTATCGAGTTAGGAAATTCTAGTTCCTAGCTGTTGCGTCTTAAGTTAGGTGTATTGATGTGTTCGTTCGTAACTGCAGTCGATGACTCTAGAGCATCGTGCGTCGGAGTCGGCTCCCCAGTCAGAGGGCGAGTCTGTGGGTACGCGCAGTGAAGCGGTAATTGAGGAATTGCGTCAGAGTAACGAGGTGTTGTCTAGGCAAGTGGCCGAGATGCAGGCTCAGATTCAGGTTTTGATGGCGGCTACCTTTGGGCAGCAGCCTGAGGCGCAGGACCCTGTGGTGGGTCAGAAGGCTGTGTTGGGGTGGAGAAAGAGGAAAGTTGTTAATAGTGGAAACCCTTCCCCAAGAAAGAAGGGCAGGCAGGAGTTGGATCTTCAAGGTGCTCCGAAGAATATCAGTTACTGCACTTTTTGCAGAAAGATGGGGCACGATCTTATTCAGTGTTGGAGGAAGGACAAGACCTGTGAGTATTGTGGGCAAAGAGGGCATGATGCGACTCATTGCCGGTTGAAGGATAGGGCATGCTTTCAGTGCGGGCAGAAAGGTCAAGTGAAATTCCGGTGTTCGCAGTTCCAGTTGGCCGGCCAGCAGCTAACTCTCCCGGCTCTGGCACCGCCATCGCCTCAGCAGCGGCAGTTAGATCGAGGAGAGGCCGAATTAAATGCAGTAGCAAAGGAAGGGGAGCAGTTTTCCCCCTCGGTAATTCCAGGTTAGATTCTAATCTAATACTTAACTTTCAGCTTTGGTTCTAGTTGTTTTCGCTCGTTTAGTTGCGTATCCAACCCTATAGGAGAGTTTAAGGTATGTAACCTTTAGGCGTACGTTCCTTCTCAATTTTTGGTTCTACCCTCTCGTGCATGGCTAGGTCTTTAGTAGAGCATCGTGGTCTGACCCTTAATCGGGTTAGTGATCCCCTTATTGTTAAGTTTTCCCCTGTTGTTTTTGTGGTGTCGGATCAGGGCTTTCAAAGTTGTCCTGTCCTCTTAGGTGGTTTCGTAACTTTGTTAATGTAAAGGTGCTAGACCTGGAGTTTTCGTTGTGATTTGGGGTTTGGGCTGGTTGTCCGGGTTTGATGTTGTTATCCAACGCAAGGTAAAGCGTTTGGTCTTTAAGCTGGACATCGGTCAACCCTCGAGCCTGTTTGGCTTTCCGCGCTATGTTTTCCCGATTATTTCCGCGGCGTGTGCCAGGAGCCTTTAGTTTTCAATGGCGTTGCTTACCTTGTTTCTACGCTAGAAACCGTTTTCGGTTTGTTGTGTATCGAAGATCTTCCTTGTGGTGCGAGATTTCGCTGATGCCTTCGCCGTTAGTCTCCCTATTTTTTCTACCGGTAAAAGTTGAGGAGTTGGTTTCTGACCTTGAGCCGGGTGCTTGTCCTATTGCTAAGGTACCATACCCTTTGGCCCCGTGTGCGCTGCGAGAGTTGCGCACTCAGTTAGATGAGTGGTTGCAGTGTGGCTTTTTCTGGCCCAATTCCTCGCCCTGGAGTGCTCCCATCCTGTTCGTAAAGAAGGAAGTTAGTTCGGTGTTTTCGAAGGACGATCTTCGTGTAGGCTTCCTTTAGTTGGGGTCCGCTTGTCAGTCGTTCCGCGATCCGTTTTCTGCTCTCGGTCTGGACATATCGAGTTCTTGGTAATGTCCTTTTCTTTTTTTTGGGTAATCATATCCGCATCCGCTTTCCTAGCCCTTTTCGGTTAGCGTTTCTATCTAGCGAGTGTAAGCTTACCTCTCCCTTGCTTTTTCCATTCTCGTGTTCTGAGTCTTGGTTCTAAATTTTGGGGCGAAACTTTTGTTAGGAGGGGTGGTTGTAACGTCCCGGGTTTTTTCTTATAATTATTTTATTTAAAGCATATGAAATTAATAATAATTATTCTAAAGCAAAATATTTATTCAGGGCTTCGTGGCGCGGGCGTTACCGTTTAGGGAGCGTCGTCGTCATCCGGCGATTTGTTTCTAGAAGGAGGTGTTTGTGCGGGTATATATATAGATATACATATTTATACGTATATATAGGTTCTTGTATAAGTAAAAACTTTGGTACGGCTATAGATATATGTGTATGTGTGCGTATATAAGTAGTTATATATTAAAACTTATCTAATATATATATCTTATATCTAATACATATATATATATATAAGTTTTTAGTTTTTTTTTACTTTATATAATCAAAGCTAAACACAAAGAATCGAGCAGAAACCCTTCTTTTCTTCCCGATACCCTCCAGCTGCCGTGCGTTTTTTGGGGGCGTGCTAGGGTTCGTCGTCGGGGGCCGTCGGTGGAGGGTTTGGAGGTCGCCGGAGCGTGGCTTCCTCGTCGGCTTGGTGAAACGGTGAGCCCTAGTCGGCATCGGCAGCGGTCTCGCAGTTTTCCGGCCGTGGCTTCCTCTCCGTCGTGCGGTGTCGGCTTCCGCATCAGGCATGGAAAACCCTTCTCCCTCTCCTCCACCTTTCCCCCTTTTTCATTTCTTTGTGATCCGGGCCTGGATGTAAGGTTGTGAAGGCATTACCCGCTCGTTTCTTACCTCATTGACTGTCCAGTTTTTTTTGTGGTTTCTTCCAGATTTCTTACTAGTGTTTTACATGGCTTGATTCTTGATTGACTGGATTCTCTATGCCCTGCTTGCCTTCGGGATTACGAGCCATGCTCGCCTTCAGGAATTAATATTAGAAATATTTTGTTCTCCTCCTTAGGGAAATATCGGGCATGGCAGCTGGTGGTTCTTTTTTTTGTGGTTGTTCTCTTGGGTTAGTATGGAAGCTGAAATACCCCCTGGATATAGTCATAGCAGCTATGGTATTAATGCTTTTCCCCTGGTTTTAGTAGGCAGCAGGTACCCTTGATTTGTGATGGCAGCTACTTGGTATTTGTTTTTTTTTGTTCCTCTTGGCCTCATGGGTGGTAGTCCTTGATTCCCCTCTCTTGGCCTCATATTTGGCAATTATATTGATTATGTTGGGAGTTTTTAGTAAATTCCCCTGGGTTTTGATAATTAACTCTTGTAATATAAAATTCTGCATCTATACGCTAGGAAATTTTCTTGGTTTATACATAAGTCTATTACCCGGTTAGTGAATTGTGTTCTGATTTAAAGGCTAGGTATTTACTTGGGTATATGCTAAGTTAAATTTCCTAGGCTATATGCTAGAGATTTCGTTTTCTTGGGGAAGGTTGAGCTTGTCATCTATTTGTTTTATATTGGGTTTTTCTTTGGGCTAGATTTATTGGCTAAAGCTTGGGCTTATTTAATTAGTTAAGCGTAAGTGGTCTTGCTCAGTAAATTTCCAAATCCTGTATTTTTCTTCCTTTCTGTTGGCTAAGTTTGTTATTGCGGCGGGCTAAAATTCCCTGGAAATTGCGTATTTTAATTTCCTAGCGATTTGGGAAAATTAGATGCTAAATTTCTTGGGAATTTCTATTGCTAGTTCTCGGTGACCTAGCGGGGCTAGCAATTGTTTAATTTGAAGGGTAAGTGGTCGGAATTTGGTTTTGCGTCTTTTGCTTGTTCCAGTGACCGGCAGCTTTGTACTCATAGTAGTTAAAAATATCGAATACTATTATATAACACTCATATATATATATATTCATACAAAAGTTATTAAAGGTTGCTAAATAGCTTTACTTCCGTAGCGAATGCTAAAGTTCATCTTCCTGTGTTGATTAAGAGATCTTCCTTGACCGTCAAACTAAGCTGTGCTATATTCTCGAGTTGCCCTGTATTTGGTCAGTGTTCATGTGTCGTGTCTTGTCGTACCTTATTCATCGTACTGTTACGAGAAGTTCGTTGGGATTCAAGTTTAGACTCACCAAGTATGTCCTTTTGGCCTTTGTGTTAAGTTACCTCCGTCTCGTTCCGACACCAAGCCTTGCATGGGGTCGGGTTGCTGAAATCTTCAGCTCTGTTGTAAGTTAAATATTAACCTATTGATTTATTGCTGAATCCGGTGTTTCTAGATTCTCTCGACTTGAATTATGGTTAAAACCATTTGTTATCATGTTTTCCCGGTCTGACACTCATCCTTGTGTTCTGTTGGATTTACGAGCTAAGTATGCTTTGTTGTCTAATTTCCCGGGATAGTTTTGGTGAGTGGATCTTGATCTTCATGATCTTCGTAGTCTAATGTTCTGAGTGTTCTCAGGTGTCCTGCACTGGGTTTGGGCTTTTTGGGTGGCAGTGGACCACCCTGTTTGGGCTTTTTGGGTGGCAGTGGACCACCCTGTTTGGGATTTTTGGGTGGCAGTGGACCACCCTGTTTTGGCTTTTTGGGTGGCAGTGGACCACCCTGTTTTGGCTTTTTGGGTGGCAGTGGACCACCCTGTTTGGCTTTTTGGGTGGCAGTGGAGCACCCTGTTTGGCTTTTTGGGTGGCAGTGGACCACCCTGTTTTCTTGTGAGCTGATCAGTCTCAAGTTTTTTTTAAGCTTATATGCTTATGTATGGTATTATGATATATTATGCTTTGGCTATTACCTTTCAGTGCAGGCTTGTCTCTTCCTCTTACCGAGTGCACTCGTTTGAGCTGGCTCGGGTTGTTGTAAGATTATAGACGTTTACCTGCTTAGTTTTCCTTTCTGCACTCTCTTATTTCTCTTACTGCTAATCTTGGTTTTCTTGCACCCTCTTGGGCTGAGGCATTCTTTTCTTATGAATGTCTCAGGTTCAGGTTTTTAGCTGCCGCAGGAGTTAGAGCGGCGTCGTTTAGCTGTCATGTAGAGGCCCTTCCTCTCTAGTAGGTAAGGGGCAGTTCTTTTGGTTGTTTTTCCTTCTTTCCTGCGAGTTCGTGTCAGTTGTTGACGCCCGTATGAATCTCTTCTTGTGCTAGTTTACTTGCTAGTTATTTTGCTGTTACTTTCAAATTGTTTACCTACTTGCTCTCTGGGAAGCTTTATGCTAGAATGCATTAGTTACTTTTGGGTATAAAAATGTCATTCTTGCATATCATGGTTTTAAATAAATGTCACGTACTTTGAAGATCGTAGAAAATCTTTTCTTACTATATTAAACATAGATATATGCATATTATTTCTGGGATGTTCATCTTCATGCTCATGTAGGCTAAAAACAAACCTATTTTTCCGCTGCGTATATATAGTTTTCTACTTGTGGACTAGATGATCCACCGGACCGAGGGACGTGGTCTTTAGTTAATAATGAAAATTTCTCTTTTTAATATAAACACATATATGTCTTTTATAAATTTATCGTAAGGAGTGTTTGCCTGAGCGTCTGTAGTCGTCTCTTGCAGGCGTGGCATCACGATGCGTATTTTCCCCTTGCTCTGATAATATGTATTATATTCTTGGAAAAAATGCGGGTTGTGACAACCTCTCTCCTTCATTCCACTGTTGGCCATTTGATTTCAGATTTGACTACTCTTGTATAGGATCTGATCAGACTGTTAAGTCCTTTTGATCAACCTCCCTCTGATACCACTTGATAGTTTATATAGGTGTAGTAAATAATACCTAGAGGGGGGGGGGGGGGGGGTGAATAGGTTTTACTTATTTTCTTTTCTTGAACCTAATGTTTCTAGCTTTAGAAAACACAATCACAGAAAGCACACAAGGATGTATAGAGGTTACTCAAGACAGAGTGTCTTGAGTAGTCCTCTTTCCCCGTTCACCTTTCTAACAGTGAGTTAGACAAGGCCACAAACTCCAATCTTGGCTCCTTGAGCTTACACCACAAGTTCCTCAGAACTTCTCAGATCAATAGTGATCCTACCCACTACCAGAAAATGGACTTTTAGCCAGGGCAAATTGCCGTGGCTAAAAGTCCAAAACCGTGGCAAAAGGCTTTTAGCCACGGCCTGCCCACGGCAAATGGGCGTGGGCAATGCGAGCGTGGCAAAAAGTATTTGCCACGCTCGTTCCGTGGCAAATACGTTTTTGCCACGACTAGCAACGGTTTTAAATCGTGGCTAAAGGTCATGATTTCAGCAGCTATTAGCCACGGTGGCTCTGACGTGGCTAAAAACCCATTATTAGTCACAGTTTTTCTGCCGTGGCTAAAAGTCGATTATTAGCCACGGTAATAAACCCTGGCAAATACATGGCAGATTTATAAAAAAAAAAGAATTTGCCACGATTTGAAACCGTGGCAAATACTTAGTCGATTTATAAAAAAAAATATTTGTCAGGGTTTAAAGCCGCGACAAATACTTGTTCGAGTTATTTTTTAAAAATGTATTTACTATGATTTGAAATCGTGACAAATAATTCAGTGCATTTAAAAATAATAATATTATAAGCACACCAATACCGGCTATTCACAGCCAAATTATATTCACGGCTCAAATAATAATATTTGCACACCAATACCGGCTATTCACAGCCAAATTATATTCACGGCTCAAATAATAATATTTGCACACCAACATGTTATTGGCACACCTTGGCCTTCCTAACCATTTCATGCATGTCAACATAAAAATACCTTCCAATTAGCATGATAGTAGTTTGTTAATGGGGGCAAAATGTATGCAGTAAATGTTTTTATATCCACTTGGACACCGAGTACTTGGTGTCGAAGAGATGGGCAAATAGGAATGGTCTTGAGAATCTAAGATGACAAGGACGCAAAGGAATTCGCCAAAGTGTAGGTAATCAATGATCTACTTTAAAGTTTATCATACTCAAAAGTAAAACAACAAAGAAACAAATCTGCTTTCCAATGTCATCGACGATGTCATTATGAAATTAGTATATAAAAAGACAGCAAACCAAACAAACGGTGTATTATATTAGGAACTCAGACTCTTATCTCACTTATCAGGTAACCAGAATGTGAGTAACCAGAATGTCTCACCTTAGTCCATGAGTAAGTATTGGCAACTAAGGTGGGCGTGTTGCGATCAAAATAGTCCACGTTAAATTTTGCAAGAGCTGTACAGAGCAAACACAGAGAATACGGAACATAAGCAACTATTCAATGAGCGCAGCTTCAGATAATCATAACATGAAGCAACAAGGAAAGGAAACATGCATATCTACCCATATCCATAGCAAATCTGCTGAAGGCGGAGCATCCGGGGCCACCGGTGAGCCAAATTAAGACAGGATCCTTGCTAGGGATTCTTTCAGATGGGACGAAGTAGAAAAATAGCTCTGCTCCGCTCACCTCATTCACAGTGGTATAACTGACATCTAGAACAAGTATTGATCCGGTTAACTCGTCAAATAGACAAAAATAATGTAAACCATCACTGCCTCTTACCCAGTCTCCAAGCGGGAGGGGAGGGCGCCATTAAAGCTGGGAATAGTGGTGAGCATAGCGGCTGAAACCGGAAGAAGGAATCATGTGTAAGAGTGGGCATGCATGATATCTTAATATTGGAGAGGAATCATGTGTAAGAGCATATATTGAGTGATGAGATTAAAAAAATACACTGCATCCCTGACCTCATATCCAAAAGGAAGCAACTTGCTGGATACAACTCGTGCATTATCACGAAATGCTTCTTCATCAACAATCCAAGAAAATGAATCATAAGAATTCCACCCTCGTGGAGTAAGAGCATAATGTCTTGATACTTGAAATAATCTGTTGAAATGTTGCTCGAGAAAATAATAGTAGAAGCTGCTGACTTTGAAGGTCTAATAGCTAAGGCAATTGATAATGATGATACGTGTCTTTAATCATGTATCAAAAATTCATGTACAATTTCATATGATCTTGCAACCAATTTCCCCTAAGCTAAATCTTGCAACCAATATCCCCTAAGCTAAACAAATCGATGCAAAAACATGAAAGTGGCATAAGAACAAATAGTTAAACAGCAACATTTAGAGAGAGATAATTTCATTCTCATCGTCCTTCCTGCATTTTTCTCATCATGAAATGGCTGAAAAAATGGGTGGGGGTGGGGGTGAGAACACTAAATCACATGAAAACAGACATGTAATTTTTTGAAACATAACAGGTATAATCTCTAGTTTATGATAGAAACTAAGGGAAGTTAATTATAAACATTCTGATACAAACATTTCTCTATTTATGAATAACTTGAAGTAAGAGGAATTTAGCAATGTTAAACTCTTTAGGACAAAACGTCAAATAATCTATAAACAGAAACATACAAAATACCCAATGAACAACCTATTTTAATTCAACTAGGCCAAGAAGTTGGATATGCCATATATACAAAAGTCTGACTACAGATTCACTCCTCTGCCGAAACTACCATTTATATGCATAAACCTGCACAAGGTCTAGATTTAGTAGCCAGAAAGGACATTTGGCTCTACAAGAGCAAATTGGAGGCTTCCACACCATTAGCCGCTTTAGAACTCGGACATTAAATCCTGCAAAATGGAAGTCCTATAAATTTCCAACACAATTGTGCTCATTCTAAACAATACACAACCAATGAGTTATATAACATGACTACTTTGGATTGTTTCTTACACAGCTAAACTAATATATATTAATAACTACTTATCACAATGTTAGATCCTCTCATTGTAACCACATTTAAAACAAAAAATATTCAAACATAGAAAAACAAAATTTCGTTACCTTTACATTTCCATGGCCTCCTCATTTCCTCTCCATGTCTTGTACTTTTTTAGAAACCCATGAATAATTATATGCTCATGTGCAACAATTCTCTCTACAAGATAACGGTTGGTACATTTCTTGCAAGGACAGTAAATCCTAGTCTCAAAATCACTTGACTTGTTTTGATAAGCATAATCCAAAAACTCGTCAACACCCTTAATATATTCATCTGAAGCTCTATTTTGCAAATCAATCCAACTTTTATCCATGTTATATGCTCGAGTAACCTACATAGAAGCTCATAATAAGTGATTTAAAGGGGGGGGGGGGGGGGGGGGGGGGGGATTTTAAAATAGAAATCAGTAAAACATGAAAAAGTACACGCAAAGTAAATAAATATCTATTTGCTCTGCTTGACCCTCTACCGGCCAATACTACGGAGCACCCCTACAAACATCAATCACAGAGTCTACCATGCTTCGCTTAGCCACTACTTGACTAATACCTCAAAACACACTTAGAGTACAGGAATGTAAAAGGAGATAGAGATGAAGACAGTGAAACCTAGGCCACAATCTGTAGTCGGAGAAGTGCCGTAAAACCAACGATAAGTCCTTCTTATCTTGTTACCTGCTATTTACAAAAATATTGAAATTAGCAAAACTATTGTAGGAATTCTCTGTGAACTTTCACTATAAAGATCATCATAATACCTAATTTTACTTGCATTTATCAAAAATATTGCCAAATTATTATAACTCATCAAGAAATCTTTTTTGTTACAAAAATCAATATATATATATAGCTGAAAAGAAAGTTGGTGAATCCTAGACCTTCCATTACGTTCTAGCAAACACAAAACCCCCGATGATACTTTTATTTTGTTCTTTTCTTAGCTGCAGAACATAGGGGCGATGCAAACACAAAACCCCCGATGAAAGATTCCATGGATAGAGAACAAAAAAGGATTAAAAAAATGAAGGAAACTATTTCTAAGAATCATCAAAACATACCAAACACACAAATAAAAAACACATTGAAACATAAACATACACACATAAATAACACATTGAAACAAGAATTGATATTTGAAAATAAAAAACAAACACATAAATAACACATAAATAACACATTGAAACATAAACATACAAACACACAAAACCACAAACACATACAACACACCAAACACACACAACCATACAAGCACATACAACACCCAACACATTCAAGCATACAAACATACACTAAACAACACACAAACACATTCAAACATAAACAAATTCAAACACACACAACCATACACTAAACAACGCACACACAACACACAACCATAAAACACATTCAACCATAAAACATACAAACAACCATACACTTAAAGCCACATAACATACAACCACACACAACCACATAACATACACTTAACCACAAACACAACACACACACAAAACCATACACTTAACAATACACACAACACACTCACACAACCACATAACACATAAATACTCAAACACAACACAACCACAAAACACATACAACATCACAGTTAACATATTCATACACAAACACAACACACACAACCACAAAATACATACAACCTGTTATGCAATGCAAGGTAAAATTGGATCTTGAAAAAGGGGGCAAAATGTTTTTTATACCTAAACTGAAGGTGGGCCAAGAAGGAGCAAGAAGCCCTCGTTGTCGTCGCCTGAGAGAAGGAAAACATTGGAGGATGAAGATCCTAGTTGTCATCGCCGGAGAGAAGGAAGAAGGAGCGGCGGACTGTAGTGGTTGGCCGATTATGTCGCCGTATGCAATGCTCTAGGGCTTCGCCAGACCTTCGCCGGAGAGGAGAAGGAGTATGGAGCACCACTGGACCTTCGCCAGAGAGGAGAAGGGGGATGAAGTCGACGGTGAGGAGGAGGATCGGCGGGCGGTTTCGACGGAGAAGGAAGGAGCGTGCCTTGCGGGGTTCGTTGACGTTCAGTCGAGAGGGCTGTGCGCAAAACCGAGGAAAAGGGAAAAAGGCTCGGTTTTTGACCTATAGGTTTAGGCTGAAAAGAGGGAAAAAATGAAAAATAATTAAGTAAATTTTGTGGGGGGAGGGATTTTTTAGTTTCCCTCCATTATTTTCAGGTTGGTTGAAAAATAAAAAATTATATGTGTATGTATTTAAAAATAAAAACATTTTGAGTACTCATATGAAAAATAAAAAATGATACAACAAAATTATTAAATGTTTTTGAAATAAATAATTATAAAATATTGATGTATATTTTTTTACAGTCATTTTGAGTACTCATATGTGTATGTAGCGGGCGAAGCCCACTGTCGCCGACCGGGTACTGTCGAATGTGGGCGCAGCCCGCTAAGTGTCAGCTAGCACGGGCGAAGCCCGTGCGGAGCTGGTCGCAGTTAATATACAAAACAAATTGGGCCTGGGGCGCTGCCCCCTTGATCCCCGTCCGCTGACCGGGCAACGGAACCCCCGAAAACTCGACATGGGGCATTTGATATAAGATTGGGCAGTGAAAACCACAATAACTATACATAGGGGCAGCATGATACGAGGTTGGGATCTCGGAACCCCCAAAAACTCTTCGCAGGGGCATTTGATACGAGCTAGAGATCTCAATCATCTAATTAGGTAATATTCGTCTAGTTGGCTCATCGATGTTGTCATTTTTGTGGTTATCGCGTGCAACTCAGTTCCTACTATTCCTTGGAACATTCACCTAGCGCCTCATTGATGTAATCATATTCTCCATATGAAAAAAATATCTTTGTATGATCGCAGATAACAATTTGATGAGATTATTGAACTACAAGCCAAATATTAGCTACCTGATGTGCCGACGCTAGAAGTTATGTATGATTACAATTTGATCGATGACATCGATCATATTCACAGTGAACACATTCATCATAATTATTCGTATAAAGGTCACGACGATTGAGATCGTTGCTAGCTATCATCAATATTATAGCTTCATCAATATTATAGCTTCATAATTATTCGACAATAGTTCTGCTCTTAGATTGAGTGTTGTTGATCTCTTCATAACACGTGATGTATAGTATATACATGACTGAATGGAATGTGACACAAATTTATTAAGTATTTGAGAATTAATGTCTAAATTAATATTAATATATTTATGCATATGCTATGAATAAATTAAAAAAACTATTTTTTTGTTAATTATCTCATACTATTTTTTTGCCACGGCAAAAAACCGTGGCTAATACTTATGTATTTACCACGAAGTAAGAATTGTGGCTAAAATATTAGCCACGAATTAGGAAACCGTGGCTAATAGTATTTTTTAGCCACGAATTCGGCAAACTGTGGCTAATGTGTTTTTTTTGCCACAAACTTGGCATCCGTGGCTAATACTTACTTATTAGCCATGAATTAGGGGGTCGTGTCTAATACTTAACTATTAGCCATGATTTTTGACCCGTGGCAAAAAAAGTGTGGTTAAAAGTCATTTTTCTAGTAGTGACCTCAGGCACAGCAGCCCTACACTCAGGCTCAACAGCCCTACACCTCAGGCTCAACAGCCCTACACCTCAGGCTCAACAGCCCTATACCTCAGGCTCAACAGCCCTACACCTCAGGCTCAACAGCCCTACACCTCAGGAACAGCAGCCCTACAGCTCAGAGTTATGAAACTCCTACCACTCAGAAATCCCACAGATTTCCTACCTCAGACCTATCAAGAAGTCCTACCACTCAAGCTATCAACACAGCTTTACACACAGGCTCAACAGACTTTTACTCAGGCAACAATGCCTTACAAAGATATAATAGAGTTTGAGCTAGATACAAAAGACAAAAGGTTTACTCTTAGGTCTTCTGAATCCTTTCTTCAGATCTGAAAACAATAGCTTCAGATTTGTATCACCTTGATCTTCTCCTTCAGCAAAGCAGATGATCAACTTGCCCTTCTTGAGTTTGTACATGAAGAGCTAACTAATCTCCCTTAGAAGATTCACTTCAGCTGTAGAGAACGACTTCAACTGGCTGAAACGTGAATGCTCGATTGCGACGTACATCAAAGGATTTCTCTATTGAACAATACTTGTTGTTGTGCCCTAGCTTCTTCTTTTATACCCCCAGAAGGCTTCAACGGCTATATCGATCCTCCTGACACGGTATGGGGCTGATTGGACTTGTTTTTCCCTCTCAATTGTCATTTGCGCCAAAAGCAGATCCCGTCAACACATTTGGATCTGTCTCAGCGGTTGAGCTGAGACAGCATCCAGTCTCAGCAGCAGCTCCAGTCCCCTTCTCAAGGGTTGCTCCAGTCTCCATCTCAGTGGATCCACTGAGACGTCTCCTCGTCTCAGCGGTTCTGACCCATCATCTCAGCGGTTATGCTGAGACAAATCTTCATCTCCTTGTAGATGATTTCTTCTTATCTAAGGCCATGTTTGGCCCTTACTTTTGAGACACCTGTGCCTGTATATCCTACACAAGTATAGCTTTGTTAAATACAATATGTCCTTAGCTTTGAGAGTGATTCCTCTTCAAATCAAGGTGATATTGAGGGCAATATACCCAACAGTTTTATGCTGGAATGCCCCGGATGATTCCACTGCCAGGCTCTCACTAGCCGGTGGGTCAGGTTAATCTCGCGAAGAGGCTGGAAAGGTAACAAGTATTCATTAAGGAATGCCCTGGATGATTCTGCTGTCGGGCTCTCACTAGCCGGTGCGTCAGGTTGATCTCGCGAAGAGGCTGGCAAGTTAACAAGTATTCATGCTGGAATGCCCCGGACGATCCCGTTGTCGAGCTCTCACTAGCCGGTGGGTCAGGTTGATCTCACGGAGAGGCTGGAAAGGTAACAAGTATTCATGCTAGAATGCCCCAGATGATTCCACTATCGGGCTCTCACTAGCCGGTGGATCAGGTTGATCTCGCGGAGAGGCTGACAAGGTAACAAATAT
The DNA here is from genome assembly GCA_033032865.1 of Dactylorhiza incarnata. Taxonomy (NCBI): domain Eukaryota; kingdom Viridiplantae; phylum Streptophyta; class Magnoliopsida; order Asparagales; family Orchidaceae; genus Dactylorhiza; species Dactylorhiza incarnata. Next base: position 16,071,316 of record JAWHQI010000015.1, read on the forward strand.
TCATGCTGGAATGCCCCGGATGATTCCGCTGTTGGGGTCTCACTAGCCGGTGGGTCAGGTTGATCTCACGGAGAGGCTGGCAAGATATCAAGTGTTTTATGCTGGAATGCCCCGGATGATTCTGCTGCCAGGCTCTCACTAGCCGGTGGGTCAGGTTGATTTCGTGGAGAGGCTGGCAAGATTACAAGTATTCATGCTGGAATACCCCGGATGATTCTGTTGTCGGGCTCTCACTAGTCGGTGGGTCATATTGATCTTGCGGAAAGGCTGGCAAGGTAACAAGTGTTCATTCTGGAATGCCCCAGACGATCCCGCTGTCGGACTCTCACTAGCTGGTGGGTCAGGTTGATCTCGCGGAGGGGCTATCAAATATGTTGTTCGTGTTAATGGGCTTGGTTCGCAAAATATATCAAGACAAGGCCTAGACAGGGCGAGCCATGGTGCTCGCTAACGGGAATAGTGAGGCGGCTGAATACGATGGTCGCAAGGCTCGGAGGGTCTATCCCTGGCTCGCGAAATCACTTGAAGATTTTCTATGAAATGCCTAAAATCAGCGAGTCAAGGAGGCCCGTCGGCGTGGTGGTTAACAAGCAACACTGCTCGCGCGCGGGGGTTGGGCGAGCAAGGAGGAGTAATGTCGACCCCGCTCGCTGGGGCCCCTACGGGGCGAGCTAGAAGCGCGAGTCGAACCGCATTCTACCCAGGCACGAATGCATCCAGGAATATCGTCTATCAAACATCTAAGCGAGAGAAACTACACGAACGCCCTGTTAGGTGTGCACGAGGTAGGGTAGCGAGACAATGGAGGAAAGATAAATCGGTGAACCTAACCATTATAATGGAATATCATATTATTGCAAGCGCGACTAAGTGTATGAACGCGAGCAAGGTGAAAAGCATTGATGCAAACATGACCAGATGACAATTTAAAGATAGAATAGTATTTCATTTCATTTCTCGAAAGATGGTCATTACATGTAATGGCTAACTCGTTAGTCAAAATGAAAATATACATTTGAAAAACAACAAAATGTCAAGGCTGGTCGTCAGACAGCTCCTCCTCACTCCCGCAAACATCGGGCTGTGGAATCAGCGCGAACAGGTCCGGGAAGACGTCCTCGACGCTGAGCTCCAGGGAATCCGGAGAAAGCAGGCCCGCCCCTTTGAGGGTATCGAAGACAAGGTTGGCAAGGCCCATGGAATTCTTATGGGTAGCCACTTTCTCGTCTCGCGATCGGTTGCGAGCCCCAACTCACGGAGGGGGGGGGGGGGGGGGGGGGGGAGCACAGCTCGGGTCAACTCACAGACTTTTGCCTTCGGGAACGTGACCTCTGATTCCCAGTTGGCATTCCGCACGAGGAGCTGACTCGCCATTTCAGCATCCTGTAAAATAAGAGATTGAGTTAAGCGAAAGGAAATATGGCGAGTGAGATAGAAGTTGTACTAATGACTTACCATTACAGCTTGGAGGTTGGCGAGAAGAACTTCCGAGATGGCCACTTTTCCCTTGAGGTTTGAGATCTCGCCCGAGGCCTCCTTGAGCTCGCACTAGAGCTCTTTTGAATCCCTTTTTGTGGTGAGATACCGCTGGCCCACCATGTGGGTGAGCACCATTGGCCGTAAGTGGGCTCGTATGGCCTCGTATACGAGCAGTCGGGATCGCAGGGCACCGAAATGAGCTGCGTCCTCGTGACCATACCACCCGAAGGCGAGGGAGAACGCCTCTCCTACCACCTTATCGCTCTTAACCCAGGATGGGAGGAGCGAAGAGCAGGAGATCCTGTTGAGGTCAGGATCCCGCGCGAGCACCGGGGAGCCTTGCGCCTAGACCAAAGATTTTGTGGCCGGCTGGCTTGGTCACGCTGGGAGCGTCCATAGGCTCGCTGCTCTCCTTAGCAGTCTTTTGACTTGCAGACAGGGTGAGCAGAGTCTCCTTCTCGCTCAGGTCCACGACCTCTTCTCCCTTGGTCGTGGAGGGGGTATCCTTGCTTTTTTCTTTGCTGGGGACTTCGTCGCGAGCTGGCTCGCAGACTGCGACCGCTTCTTGCCAGAGGCTGTGCCGAGAGGTTCTTGGCACGCATCGTTGGCCGCAGTGGCGAGTAAGCTGGAGGAGAACACGGCGCCCCTCGCATGCGGGGGGGGGGGGGGGGGGGGGAGCGGAATATCCCGCTCTCCTGCAAAGGCGATGAAAGTGTTAGCGACAAGGATTAGAAACAGGTATGGAAGTTAGCGAGCGCGAATCGAACCTTCTCCTTGAGGGACCGGCAGCAGCGAGTCCACCGTCTGCTGGAGGTAGACGACCTCAAAGTTCTTCCCATCCAAATACTGTTAGAGCCTCGTGTCATCACCTTCGACCGAAGCATGGAGGGTGGTATGTTGCATCATCCCTTTGGAGGGGGAGAAGGGGATATTGTCGAATGATCCTTTGACTAGGATGTATTTTTGGTGCCAGTAGTGGGTCTTATTCACTGTCTCGAAGACAGTCACGTGCTGGCTCGCAAAATGGGTTGTCACATCTTTGTAAGCGCGGAAGGAGAAGACCTTATGGAAGATGAGCAGGCTGAACTCAATCTTGTCCTCAAGTAGGTAACAGGCGAACGCGATGATGATCGCGATCACGTTTGGGGTCAACTGGCTCGGGAGGATACCCTAGAACTTGAGTACCTATGGAATTCACCAAAGAAAGGTTATAACTATCTTTGCAAGGAGAGCAAGAAATGTGAGGGTTGAGTAGAGTACCTAGCACACTTCCGGCCAGAGGGGGAGTCACAACCCATTCTCAAAATGGGCGATGGGGATGGTGAGCTCTTCTGTGGATGGCTCGTTTATGGCGACAGAGTTTGGCAGGCGGCGAGCCACAAACCCCAAAGGGATGTACTAGTCCATCGTGGCAAGGAACTCAACATTGGTGATCGAGGCGCAGAAGAAAGGGTGCTCGTGAAAGGCACCGACACACCTGGCTCGCCCCTCGGATTCTTCCTCAACAACCATGCTGTTACTAGAGGCGAGCCGGAAGAAGAGCGAGTGCGAGTAGGGATTTGCGAGAGAGTCTGGAAGAAAGAAAGGTTGGAGAGCAGTTAATGCGGTGGTTAGAAAGTAAAAAGCCGGCAGCTATTTATACGAAAGAAAAGTGCGGGAAGGTTTTGAAGTGCCCGGGGTGCGGATAGCGGAATCACGCTGCGATGTTTCAGCTTCCTGGTCCTTATGCACTCCGGGTGAGCCTGCGACCTGGCGGAATCCTCTGAAATCATTGCTAGCGAGCCAAGCTGCAGAGAAAGAAAGCAAAAGTTGCGAGGGCGAGGCAGTAGCTTGCGAGTCAGGCATATCAAATAAAAAATAAAAAAGAAGCAGTATGCGAACGCGATCAACTCAACAGTAAAAATAACCAAATGCTAAATAGAAAGCTCGCGAGCGAGCAAAAATTATCCTTATTACATTCATGGATTGTTCAAAACCCCCAAAATGGGTGGGGGTAGTAGAGCGAGCAACAAGCAATAAATGACTCAATAATTGTGCCACTTCCAGCGAGCATGACCTCGCACCCCAGATCGCAGGGGCACTCTTGGGTAGTGATACTCGCGGACCGACTAGACCTCGCATTGCATCAGCCGCATGTAATCCTTAATTCGCGTAAGGTGCACCCCAGGTGAGGTGACCTCGCTGCGAGCAACCTACCGTATCTCAGCGAGGATGCATATGATAGCATCTTCCATAGCAGCAAACCTCTCCTCATAAGTGGCCCTGTTCATCCGGTCCTGATCGTATAGTTCTCGCAGCATTAGAGTATGCTTCTAAAATATCTCGGCGACTCACATTTTTTCTGTTCCGAGTTGCCGGGGTCCCCCAGGAAATCTGCGACCTGGCTTGGCGAGGGCGGTGGTGACATATCCACTTCCCCATGCTCTAACTCGGTGGGCGGGTTTGGGGGAATGCATGCGAGTAAGAAGTCAGCATAAGAAGTAGCGAAAGAGACGATTGGCAGAAATTCTTTAACCTGGTGAGATGAGAATGGTACGGGGTCGCGGGCGATAAGAGCTTGGTTGGACCCTAAAAGCCTCAGTAAAGGCTGGGGTAACAGACTTTCCCAGGCCAGGGCAGTGCCCCGTCTCGTGTGTGACCCGAGGTTCGGCCAGTAATGAGCCGCCCGGGCTCCGTTAGCCCAGAGTGCCAAATCCAGGGGTGATGATGTTTGTTTTGGGGGGGGGGGGGGGCGAGCCCACCGGAGTGGGGACTCGCCTCTCCGGGGTCGCGGGAGGAGACTCTGCAAAAGGAATAATGCGGGTCAGCGGTCAAAGAAGAGCGAGAGATGGAAAGGCAAATGACTTACTGAGACGGGAGGGTTAGGTTTGCAGGTCAGTGGTCCTCACATCAGGGGGGATCAGTCCTCCCTGGGGACTTGGGGCGAGACCCCGCTGGCGATGGCCTGATAAGATTTTCTTTGATAGGAGGGTCTTGCGAGCCAGGAAGTAGAGTTAATCGAATACTATTTGGAGAATCGAGTCCCTTTTTAGCAGAACCTGCAAGGCGAGCTCATGGCGAGGAGAGGGAGACATTTGAGATGACTCATCCTCCCCGGACGGCCGTCGGATGGTCTTAGCCCTCTTAACCTGAGACGGGGGCAGAGCAGGTTGCGGAGAGATCCATGGGGAAAGCTCAGTAGTATTGACCTTCTGGACCGCCTGCGAGGCCTTGAAGTATCTCCTCCGTCTTGGACATCTCGCAGAAATTAGTAGCGAAAAGCGAAGGAAGTAAGAGGGAGGAAAAATTTCATGCATCAACCAAAAGGAATGGAATTTATATCAGTGGGCATGGGTCCCACTGAAATGATCTCAACACGTCATCAAGGGGCTGGCGAACACCAGGGGTGGGAAATTTCTTCGCGAGCCTAAGGTAGCCTCGCGAAGAGCAGGGATTGTATACAACCCCGGTATTTTCCACGAGGTGAGCAGAGGACAAGGTTTCAACAGGCAAGAAGTGTAAGCAAGAGAGAGAGTCAGGTGCTCGCATGGGAGCGAGCCCGGTGCTCGCAGGAAGGATCGAGAGTCGATCTCTCACCAGCTGCTCGTAGGGAGTGGGTGAGTCAGGCTCTTGCCAGCCGCTCTCGGGAAGGCGAGCAGGCCTGGAACCTCGCGGGCCGCCCGCAGGAAGGCGGGCGAGCCAGGTCCTCCGGGGTCGCGAGAGGAGCCCCTGTGGGTGGCCGGCCCAGTAGGGGTCCAGGGGTGTTTTACCCTGGAAGCCCCTAATGTTCTGCAGTTAGCCTCTGCAAACAGCAGAGTTTGGCTATTAGCAGACCATTTTTGGCTGCGTATAGCAAAAGAGTAAGGCGGAATCCCGCTATTAGCAGACCGAACTTAAAAAACTATATATAGACCTTGAAGGGCACCTTTGGAGAGGATTCCAATCTCAGTATTCTGAGCTTCCTCATCCCTAGGTTATCTTGGTTTAGCTTTTAGGCTCTCCAAGGAGCCCAGTCTCAGCTTTGGCTTGGGATGGGAAGCGCTCAAAGATCTTCCGGGTGTTTGGTGGGACCTCCTCGCTTTGACCAAGGGTCTGTGTCTAGTTTTGAGTCTCTGGTCTGTTCCTTCAGAGGAATCAGTAAGTGTTACTTGCCCATCAACTTGTTGAGGGCCCGAGCTCCACAAGAGACCAAGCCCTAGTTTCAACAACCACCAAACACTCTAAGAAGTTCTACACGTGGCTTCAATTCGCTCCTGGCTTCATACAGTGCCATAAACTTCACAGTCTTTGTTGGACACCAATTTAGCAGATAAACTGCACATTGAACTGCTTTAGTCCAAAAGGATCTATATAAATGTTTCCCTTTGATCATACTTCTGGCAATACTCAGAATTGTTCAATACTTTCTTTTCGCAACATCATTTTGTTGTGGTGAATATATCTTCAAGAGCTGAAGAATGATCCCATGAGCTTTACAAAAATCATCAAATAATTTTGAAGCGTCTTCTTCACCGCGATTAGTTCTCAAGATCTTCAAATAATGTCCACTTTGCATCTCAGAGATTGATTTGAACTCCTTAAATTTCTCTAGCACTTCAAACTTCTCCTTCAGGAAATAGACCCAACACTTTCGACTGAAATCATCAATGAAAGTGATATATGTACAACCTGTATTCACTGAGGGAAGGTCAAGCCCAATTTTAAACCCATGATAGTAATAAGTTGATCGTGGACCAAGAGGAATAACATCATCTAAGATATGCAAAAGTTAAGGTCCTTCTAAGATCGATCGGGAAAGGGTCATCGGCGAGGTCCTTCTGAGCTCGCTCGGATAAGTCCCATAAGCAAGGTCCTCCTGATCTCACTCGAACAAGACTTATATGTGAGATCCTCCCTTGCTCGAACAAGGACCAATGTGAGATTTTCATGAGAGCGCATGAGCGAGGTCCCAGGAAGATCCCTGATAAGCTCGCACGGACTGTTCCAGACTCGAGAGGTCATTCCGAGTAACCTCAATCATCTCGACAAAAACTAATAGTATGACGAATATAGTATTTTATGGGGGTGAATATTCGTAGAACACTAACCCACACACACACTACCCCCACCCATCCACCAACTCTAGATTGCATGTAGATAGAATCCTAGGGCATATTGGAAATAAATGCTAGACCCCCACCCCAAGGTTCCTCATTTGTCAAAATTGTGCCTTCCAAGTGCCTACCACAGTCTTGGTTTTAGGAGGGGAAGTTCTTATTTATTTCTAGGTGTGTGTCGGGACCTTGTCGCTACAGCTTATGGGTCTTATTTATAGGCAGTCCAACTTCATCTCCCATGAACTCTGTCTCTTGCCATCAGGTCTGGTGTTAGACCGTGGGTTAGTAACCTCGATCTACCTTTTGGTCTGAACTTTGTGAACCGGTTTCTTGGTCACAACACTTTTGGTGATGTGAGCATGGATCGTAGCCTGAGATGGAAAATCTTGTAAGAATCACGATGGTGAGTCGGAGACTAATGCCAGCAACTCATGTATGTATAGCGAGTTTATCATATGAGCTGACTTTGTGGGATTTCATTGGATGATTGAAGATATTTTGTGAGCTCTGCTCACACTTTGTGTCGAGGTCGCAGTGACCTCTCCTCGAAATGTCTCATCCTGGGAAGAACTAGAGCCATCTTGGCAACATAGAATGGAGGTTATTATGGAAGGGCCCGAGTGACTTCAGCAGTCGTGAGCTTCCCCAACGAACTTGAAGGGAATTTGCTTTGCAATTTTCATCCCTGAGAGAGCTCACAAGGAATTTGCTTCCACGTGTGTGAGCAAGACCACTCTCTTCCAACTCGCTAGTATGGACCAACAAGCCCATTTTGTGATTATGTATTATCTACCCCAATTCCTAAGGGGTTCAGGGAGCCCATCCTAAGTTATTATATGGGGAAGGATGACCCCCTTCAACATTTGTAATGGTTTGATAATGTTGTGTATATTCAAACCATGACTAATGCTTTTAAGTGCACGTTCTTAGTGATTAACTTTAAAGGGAAAGAGAGAGACTGGTTTCACAAGTTACCTTTGAGATAAATCTACTATTTTGACAAACTATGTGTAAGATCCCACCTCACCGAAAATTGGACAAGGCCGAGAGGAGTCTTATGCCCAGAATAGCCTCCTTACGGTAGTACCAACTAATATATGCAAGCAAGCCACACGGTGCATAAGAATAATAAGCATGAAATCCAACATCACATTAATAATAAAGAGTAGTCCACTGATGAGTCTGATTTATATAGTGTTTTTCGGACTAATCTGGGCTGGTTTTCGCTCACATGCACTTCACTTTTAGTTCATTATTGCTTATATTTCACTTGAATACATTTCTTCGCGAAGTGCACATTTATGCCCGTTGTGGTGTGCCATTGCGCACTATTCTGCTGGGTGTAAGCACATGGTGCTCCCCATGTCTTTATTTTGTTGTTATTATATATTTTTGTGTGCTAGTGGTATGTGCCCCAGCTTGTTGGTTTATATTGCAGGTGGGCAGATCTTCAGTCTATTTGATTGTAACGTGGAGAAATCGCATGGTCGTGTGTTTCCTTGACGCACGATTTCTGCGACCGTGCGATTCCTACAGTTTGTAAAAATGGTGATCTGCCCCGGTTCGTACGTTTTGTTCGCGCACGGTCAGTTTTGATTGAGCGTGAGCAAAATCGCATGAGTTTCCCTCTTTTATCTAAGAATTTATGTTATTTTACAATTTTCCAGATCGCACGGTTGTGCGTTTATCCTTCACACACGATCTGGTTGATCGTGCATTTTCATTTCACTCAAAATCATGAAAATCTGCCATTCTGAATTTGCTAGTGTGTTTTCTTCATGCACGGGCATTTTGCCCGTGCGTGAGTAAAACGCACGAGCAGATTGCTGTTTTCTAAAATATTACATTTCTGCTCCGCCCGTGCGATTCCTTCGCGCACGGTTGACTCCGAACGTGCGTTTGGTCGTGCGTGAATGATTTTCTGACATTTTTTCTATTTAAGTCCCAATTTTTAGGTCATTTGGGACCCGAACAGCTCCGCGATTTCTCCCACCGGAAGGGTCCGACTGCTCCGTTTTTCTTCTTCCAAGGGAGGGTATCACTCCATAGTGTTTCCCCATCATCCTAAGCTCTCAAGAAGGTGATCTCCACTCCATATTAGCCGGGTTGCAAGGAAGAACGAGGGCATTGACATGGACAACATAGACACTCGAGAAAACGGGCTAAAGGTGGTGAGAGCTTCAGAGATCCCAGACGCAACCGATGAATGGACTGTAGGACATGGATTGACAACCCAGTGCATACTCCCATTTCTACAGCATAGTCTCGATCGTTGTTTGTATTTCTTGACTTATTTTCCTCTTTTAAGGTTGTATGGTATGAAATCACCTATACTTTGATGATGAACCTTGCTTAAACCTATTTTAATTGTTATTAACTTTCATTATGCTTTTATGAAAGTTCTTTTTGTTTATGCTTGGTGTGTGGAATCACTATAGAATGATATGCCAATGATCTTGGTTGAACTTTGTGATGAGGTGTTTGCGACACACATTCCGCTGGTGCGACCCATTCCATCCGCAAGCCTACTCTTCCATTTTGCGTAGCGAAGTGGTGCATAGCAGCCCGTGTAATCCATCCGCCTAGCCAAGAGGTGCTAATGGTCCTTAAACCTTTCCGCAGTTACACCCACCTCATCTGCTTGCCTACTGGTCCATCCGCCAAGCAAAGCAGTGCATAGCAGCCTACATAGTTTCCATCTGCCCGGCGAAGCAGCGCATAGCGGCCTGCGTAAGAGTAGTTTAGTTCTTTTCTTTTATTTTCCACAATCCAATCCAAGCCTTCCGCAATCCATCTGACCTAATGGACTTCGATCTCAAGTCCTTCCTCAAAAGTAATCTCCACCTTACTGTGTTCCTTCGAGATTCGATACTCGGGGATTCACTCCTCATTTTATATTACTTGAACGATCGGTGCACTTGCCGTCATCGCATCATCCACAATGATAATAAAAATAGTTTTACAAATATTACATGTCCAAATATAAACTACATAATACAAATACGGAAGCTCTCAAAAATCTCACAACAACTGCAGCAGAAGTCGGAATGGGTTGCGTCGTCATATTAGGCCCTATCCCTCTAGCATGGTGGTCCTCCTAAAATGTTGTGGTACGATGACCATTAGTCAAAAAGACTAAGCGGTTTCAACATCCACTCCCCCGACAACTCCAAGGCACCTGGTGGGAGGATGGAAACAATGGCTACAATATAAGTAGTAATATATATATGCATGTGACATGGCGAAGTATAATTTAATACTAGCAATTGTTATTCTATGAGCAAAATCATAATCAATTCTAAAGACCGCATCAATAATAATGAGCATGTAAGAGGAGTGTAAAGAGCAGAAGGTAAAGAACAAAAGTAACTTAACTTATAAAAATGGACATACAAATTTATAAGTTAAGGATCATGTCTACTATTAAAAGTAACTCATCATATAAAAGAGCTCATATTAATTTATATGATGGGGATCTGTTTATGTGGTGCTGATATGATTTTTCGGTTTTGAAATTTAGTGAAGATTTGAGATTTTCTCCAAAACTATATCCGATGAAGGCAAGTGTACCTTATCGTCTATAGTATAGGATATTTAGGAATATCATGGTCGTATTCCACGGGGCGCGTTGATTACTTCTACTTCGAGGAAAATCGCCATTATCTTATCGACAAAAATTTGATTGGTTTGTTTTTGCTTAACTAAAATTAAAATAATTGCAAGCTAAATGAAAGGATTAAACGAAGACAAAAATACTTAATGCTCAACCATAGTGGAGGGGGAAAAGGAAAGAAAAATCATTGCATGAAAGAAAGAGTGCTTAAGGAAAAAGAGAACATGAAGGAAAGAGAACTTAATTTTATTGAAAACCAAAATGATTACAAGCTTTAATTAAAGAGATTACAAGCTAGGAAGGAAAAGATTACAAGCTTTAACTAACTATTGCATAGAACTAAGAACTAGCACATTACATGAATTAAAAAGGAAGAACATGAAATTGAAAAGCATGAGAAAGCATTGAAAAACTTCACTAACAACTCTAGCAGCACCTCCCCCACTCCAAAATTCTGAACCCTGGACTCAAGGAGAGCCTCTGAATATATAGGAAAAAATTTCAGATTACACGCCCTCGGTCACGGGCGTGACCTAGGGCGTGACTGCACTATTCACATCGGATCCGACAGCGGCATGGCTTTCTGGACGGCGCGGCAAAAAGTGACATGTCACGGGCGTGACATGTCGGGTCATGGGCGTGACTTTGGACGGCTGCATTAAATACGGCGTGGGCTGGAATTCGGCGCGGCGGCAAAGCAGAGATCACGCGGGAAAGTCACGGCCGTGACATGTGGGTCACGGGCGTGACTCAAGTTGACTTCTCGACTGCAGCTCCACGTCTCGACGGCGGCTCTACGTGGAAGATTCTAAGATTACACGCCCCCGGTCACGGGCGTGACTTTGGGTCACGGGCGTGACCTGGGGCGTCACTTGGTGTGGACTGGTTCAAACAGCGTGTCATCGATTCTGGACTGATCTTCAGGTTACACGCCCTTGGTCACGGGCGTGACCGAGGGCGTGACATGCCATTTTTCCCGATTTGTCCCAAAATTCTGCAAATATCGAAATTAAGCTAAGTTAGAATCAAAATTACAAAAAGAACTACTTATAACCTAAAATTGACATAAAAAGGAAAATTCACATTAAATATTTACAAAATTTCCTATTAAAAAGTTATAAAAATACTACTTATCAAATACCCCCATACTTGAGGTTTTGCTATTCCAGAGCAAAAGTGTGAGACATAATTTATAAGACATCCTTAAAAATTTTTAATTTAAAACTAAAATTTCATTTAACCAAAAGTTAGGTTAAGAGTAAATTCAAGGGGGAGTTAAGTCCTAAATTATGATGATGATTTGAAAAGAGGGAAAAATGTTTAGGCAAGAACTTCTCAAAAAAATTAAGTAGTTTGACAAAATTGTAGAAATTATAAAACTAGATTAAATTAAAATTATAAGAACTCTATCTTAAAAGAATCTTAAGGAAAAGTAAATTACTAAATATTGCTCTCTCCATAATTTTCAACTAAAACTAGAACAATGATAATTGGCTAAGGGGGATTTCATAAAATTTGGCATAAGAAGAGAATTTTTTGAATGGAGGAAATGGAATTTATCATGAAATTTCCTTTTTTTTTTCTTTTTTTTCTCTTCTAATAAAAACCCAAAATGTATATGGTTTAGGAGTAATGAATTTTATCCTCTTACTTCATGCCATATAATCTTTTCAAATATTTTGGGTGCATATGTTTTAGGGAATAATGAATTTTATCCTCTTATTCCCATGACATATGATCTTTTAAAGGTTTTTTTATGCCACAAAGGGGGTTAGGAAGGGAAAAGAAAATCTAGCTAGCTTTAAATTATATTGAGAGCAAATTCTAGTAACATTAAATTTCCTAAGATCTAAAAAGTTAGAAGAAAATATAATTGAAATCTAAAGAGGTTTAGGAAATTCACTACAAAATGAAGCCATTTAAAAATAAAAAGAGAAGTCATGCTAACAAAATTCTCTAATCAATTTAAAATCATAAGATGATTCTTTAATCAAGATTACCTCAAATTTAAAATTAACAAACTATGATAAGCAAAATTTTAGCCAATTAAAAACTTAAACATGCTTATAAACATTCTCAACTAGATTTCTAAGAAATCACAAAAACAACAAGAAGGAGAGATATAAGAATTTTTGGAATTTTTGATATTATCTTTTTTTGAATTTTTGATATTATCTTTTTTTTTTGAATTTTTCTCATTAAAAACTATTTACAAAGAAAGGAAACTAGCTTTAAAACTTAACAATTTTTGTTAAGTCTTGGACTTCCCAAGGGCTACCCGGTGAAGGGTTCGCAAGGTACTAGGAGGTGTGATGGGATGAAATCCCAAACGTCCCTTTCCAAGATTTAAATTTTCGATTTTCTAAATTTTTTTTTTTAGTTTTTGGATTTTACAAGTGCTTAAATAAAGGAAAACATAGAAACAAAATTAAAATTTTCTTTTTGTTGTTTTTTTTTTCTTTTCATTTTTTTTTTTGAAAATTTTCTTTTTAAAACTATTTACAAATATTTACAAAGGGCTATTTACACCCCCATACTTAAAGTTAAACATTGTCCCCAATGTTTAAGAATAAGTATGATGTAAGAAAAGGTAAAAAGAAATGCAAAAATGAAAGAAGAGAAGGAAAAAGGGCTTCCCTGATTATTTTTTGAAGTTTTTGTGGGGAAGCCGCGATTACCTGCAAAAGTTGTTAAAGAAGAAATGAAAAGACAAGAGAAAATAATAAAAGAAAACTTTGGGGTGCCTCCCAAAAGCGCTTTGTTTAAGGTCGCGTAGCTTGACCCACTTGCCGATCATATTATAGGTTGAAATACAATCGAATCACTCTTTTCATTAGTTAACTCACCTGGAAGATATAATTTAAGGCGGTGGCCGTTTACTTTGAAAGTACCTTTTTCTGGGTGGGAAATTATAATTGTCCCATAGGGCCAAACCTCTTTAACAAGAAAGGGTATGGACCATCGGGATTTTAGTTTTCCCGGAAAAAGGCGAAGGCGAGAATTATAAAGGAGGACGAGATCGCCCGGCGAAAAAGTTTTTGGAAATTTTATATGCTTATCGTGATAAAACTTCGTTCGCTCCTTATATAATTTATTGCTCTCATACGCATTCGCTCGCCACTCATCTAATTCGTTCATTTGGAATTTTCTTTGTTCTCCCGCTAGAGTGGAATCGAGTTTTAAAAATTTAAGCGCCCAAAATGCGCGGTGTTCTAATTCGACCGGAAGGTGGCAATCCTTGCCATAAACCATTCGATACGGTGTACAACCGATAGCGGTCTTGTACGCCGTTCGATAGGCCCATAGCGCATCATTGAGCTTTATTGCCCAATCCTTCCGATTGATAGAAACTGTTTTTTTCGAAAATCCGTTTTAATTATCGATTAACAACTTCGACTTGGCCGCTCGTTTGTGGGTGATATGCGGTGGATAATTTGTGAGTGACACCATATTTCGCTAAAATTTTTGTAAATTGAGTATTGCAAAAATGGGTGCCCCGATCACTCACAATAGTGCGCGGCGTGCCAAATCGAGAAAATAATTTTTTTAAGAAATTAACGACGACTCGCGCATCGTTGGTGGGGAGAGCTTGCGCTTCCGCCCACCTTGATACATAGTCGACCGCCACTAGAATATATTTATTTGAAAAAGATGGAGGGAGAGGACCAACAAAATCGATACCCCAAAGGTCAAAAATTTCGCATTCTAAGAAAATGTTTTGGGGCATCTCATCCCGCCGAGAGATGTTCCCCGACCGCTTGCAGCTGTCGCAAGTACTCACAAGGGTGTGAGCATCTATGAAGAGCGAGGGCCAAAAAAAGCCCGCCTCCAGCGCCTTCCTCGCGGTTCGGTTTGAATGATAATGACCTCCGGTGGGTCCCGCATGACAATGACGTAAAATTTTAAGGCCTTCCTCACTCGAGATGCATCATCTTACTACCTGGTCTGCACATACACGGAATAAAAAGGGGTCCTCCCAAAAGTAATTCTTTAAATCAGAAAAGAATTTCTTCTTTTGCTGACTCAAAAATTCTTTTGGCAGAACCCGGGCTACCAAATAGTTAGCCAGATCTGTAAACCAGGGGGTAGACGATGAATTAATATTTTCGAGAGCAAGGAGGCGCTCTTTGGGAAATTTATCATTAATGTAAGATTCTATTAATACGTCCGAGGCGGGGTTCTCTAAACGGGAGAGATTATCGGCCGCCAAGTTTTCGGCTCCCCTTTTGTCCCGGATCTCTAAGTAAAACTCCTGCAAGAGGAGGATCCATCGCAAAAGACGAGGCTTGGCGTCCGATTTGCTTAAAAGATATCTAAGTGCGGAGTGATCCGTGAAGATGATGACTTTCGAGAGGGTGATATAGACCTAAACTTATCGAAGGCGAAAACGATTGCTAGAAGTTCCTTCTCGGTCGTGGTGTAATTTGCTTGTGCCGACGTGAGTGTTTTGCTCGCATAATAGATAGGGTGGAAATACTTACTCACCCGTTGGCCTAAAACGGCACCAACCGCAATGTCACTCGCGTCGCACATGATTTCAAAAGGGAGCGACCAATCCGGCGCGACTAGAATCGGGGAGTTTATAAGTTTTTCTTTGATAAGTTGAAAAGCTAAATGACATTCATCGCTAAAAAGAAAAGAAGAATCTTTCTCGAGAAGATGGGTTAACGGCTTTGTAATTTTTGAAAAATTTTGTATAAAGCGCCGATAGAACCCCGCGTGGCCTAGGAAACTCCTAATAGCTTTTACGTTTGTGGGAGGGGGGAGTTTTTCAATTACTTCAATCTTGGCCCTATCGACCTTGATCCCCTTGCCCGAAATTTTATGGCCAAGGACTAGTCCTTCCTTGACCATAAAATGGCATTTTTCCCAATTAAGTCCTAAATTCGTTTCCTCACATCGCTGCAACACGCGCTCGAGATTTGTTAAACAGTTTTCAAATGAACTCCCGTACATGGAAAAATCGTCCATAAATACTTCCATCACCTCCTCCACTAACTCGTCAAAAATTGCCAGCATACATTTTTGGAATGTAGCTGGCGCGTTACAAAGACCGAATGGCATCCTTCGATAAGCGAAGGTGCCAAAGGGACAAGTGAAAGTGGTTTTCTCTTGGTCGTCGGGCGAAATCGGAATTTGGAAGTATCCCGATAAACCATCGAGAAAACAGTAGTAGGAGTGACCCGAAAGGCGTTCTAAAATTTGGTCAATAAATGGTAGAGGGAAGTGATCCTTACGGGTGGCATCATTTAATTTCCGATAGTCGATGCACATCCGCCAACCCCTAACAGTACGGGTTGGGATCAATTCATTATTTTTGTTTGCAACTACCGTGACACCACCTTTCTTTGGCACGACTTGTACTGGGCTAAGCCAAGTACTGTCCGATATCGGGTAGATGATTCCCGCGTCCAGAAGTTTTATAACTTCGGTCTTAACGACTTCTTTCGTGTTAGGGTTTAGCCGTCGTTGAGGCTGGACTGAATTTCGGGAATTATCTTCGAGAAATATTTTATGAGTGCAGAAAGATGGGTTTATACCCTTAATGTCCGATAATTGCCACGCAATTGCGTGGCGGTGCTTTCTTAAGACTATAGTCAACTCAGAAATTTCTGAGTTGCTAAGATCGGATGAAATGATGATGGGTAGCTTAGACTCTTTTTCCAAAAACAAGTATTTATGGTGAGGGGGGAGTTGTTTCAACTCCAATACGGGTGGTTCTTCATAAGAAGTCTTGATTTTTAATTTTTCTAAAAATAATGGTTCGGGTGGTGTGGGGTGAGAAACTTCTTCTTCATCAGAAAAGAGCTCTACGGGCTCGGAATCACTACTCACCGATGAAACTAACTCGAGGGATGAATCGAACTCACAACACTCTTCTAAGTAAAAACATGAATCGTCATTTTCTAGCGTGTTCCACATCGAGGAATTTATGCCGAAAGTAACTTCATCGTCTCCAACCCGTAGGAGGAGCTTTCCGTTACTTATGTCGATAATAGCGCGGGAGGTGGCAAGGAAGGGGTGGCCGAGTATGAGGGGTACTTTGGCATCCTCTTCGATGTCAAGAATGACAAAATCCACCGGGAAGATGAATTTGTCAACCTTGACGAGAACGTCCTCCACTATTCCTATCGGATATTTTAAAGAACGATCCGCTAATTGGATACTCATTCGAGTGGGCCTTGGATTTCCTAGACCTAGCTTTTTGAACAAAGAAAACGACATAAGGTTGATGCTTGCTCTAAGATCCGCTAAGGCGTGTATTACTAACGAATTGCCAAATAGACATGGGATGGAAAATCGTCCCGGGTCATTTGCTTTTTTCGGCAATTTGTTGAGTACAACCGCGGAGCATTCTGTGTTTAAAGAAATATGCGAAATATCTTCTAACTTTTTCTTATTGGAGAGCAACTCCTTAAGATATTTCGCATATTTAGACATTTGTGAGATAGCCTCGCAGAAAGGTACATTAATATGGATTTGTTTTAAAACATCTAAAAACTTTTTATAATTTTTTTCGGCGCTTTCATTTTTAAATTTCGATGGATACGGAATATTAGAAGTAGGAGCGCACGGATTTAAAATAGAGGTGTGCGGAGCTATCGTAGCGTGCAAATTCGAAGATGAATTAAAAGTAGGAGGAGGAGGAGAGGAATTTACCTTGGGTTCGTCCTATTCTTGAACCACCTCCTTCCCGCTTAGGAGTGTAATCGCGTGCGCGCTCTCCTTTGGATTTTGCTCGGTGTTCCCCGGTAGTGCTCCTTGTTGACGCTCAGAAATCATCTTTGCGAGTTGGCCCACTTGATTCTCTAAATTTTTGATCGATCCAGTAAGGTTCCGGATGTTCGTTTCATTTGTAGCAACATATTTTGCAAAAACCTCTTCAATCAGAGAGAGTTTTTGCTATTGCGGTGGAAAACCGGGTGGATTATAATTTTGAGAAATCAAATTTGGAGGCGGAGTTAAGTTAAGAAGTTGATTAGGGGGAGGTTGATTTAAATTCATAGGACGCTGAGCATTTCCTTGGTTGCTCCATGAGAAATTCGGAAGATTCCTATAACCCGCATTGTATGTGTTGTTATACGGAGCGGTGTTGGGGTTATAGGAAGGCCCAGGAGGATTTCCCATGTAGTCAACATGTCCTTCAATTAAAACGTTATTAGCCCAAGGAGGAGTGGCGGAGGAAGCAGACATCTCCGCCACTTGCTTTGTTAAGCGCTCAACTTGTAAAGCCAAATTTGCGTTTGCGTCTATTTCAAAAATTCCGGCCGGCTTATTTGGCCGCGCTCGGGGCATGTTCCATTGATACGCATTTGTGGCCATCTCTTCGAAAAGCTCTTGAGTGGCGATCGGGGTTTTGTTATTTAATGTCCCCCCGGCGGCAGCATCAATCATTTGCCTCGTTTGGAGATTTAAGCCATTATAAAATATTTGCACTTGTTGCCAAGTGGCAAGTGCGTGGTGAGGGCATCGACGCAAAAGCTCCTTGAAGCGCTCCCATGTGTCATAGAGAGTCTCCGAGTCGATTTGCATGAATGACGCAATATCCGTGCGCAATTTAGCGGTCTTTGAAGGCGGGAAATATTTATTAAGAAATTTTTCTGCCATTTCGGCCCATGTAGTGATGGATCCCCTAGGTAGGGAGCTCAGCCACTGCTTGGCCTTAGACCGCAAAGAAAAAGGAAAAAGACGTAGTTGAATGGCGTTATCGATGACGCCATTGATCTTAAAAGTGTCGCAAATTTCAAGAAAGTAAGAGATATGTGAATTTGGATCCTCGTCCGGTTGACCATCAAAGGTCACCGATTGTTGCACCATTTGAATGATGTTGGACTTGATCTCAAAATTATTGTTCGCCACCGTGGGGCGAACAATACTCGATTGTGTGCCTTCCAAATTCGGCCGCGCATAATAGGACATGGTCTGTTGCGCGTCCTCATTAGGATTTGGCTCGTTAAGATTAGGAGGATTAAGATTATGATCCATATTTGCTGCGTTAGTGTCCCCGATCGACTCTCCGGATTCTACTTGATTTCCCTGATCACGAGAACGGCGGTGCCTCAAGAGGGTTCGCTCGATCTCCGGATCAAAAGGAAGAATCGAAGTGCTACCTCGGGTCATACACTAAAAAGAGAAGAAGGGAAGAGGAAAAACTGAAATAAATTTTTTTTTTCTTTTTGAAATTTAGAAAAAGGAAAATAAAATAAAAAGAAACATGATAAAATTAATAGCTATCCTCTTTTCAAAATATCTACGCAAAATCCCCGGCAACGGCGCCAAAAACTTGATATGATTTTTCGGTTTTGAAATTTAGTGAAGATTTGAGATTTTCTCCAAAACTATATCCGATGAAGGCAAGAGTACCTTATCGTCTATAGTATAGGATATTTAGGAATATCAAGGTCGTATTCCATGGGGCGCGTTGAATACTTCTACTTCAAGGAAAATCGCCATTATCTTATCGACGAAAATTTGATTTGTTTATTTTTTCTTAACAAAAATTAAAACTAATTGCAAGCTAAATGAAAGGATTAAACGAAGACAAAAATACTTAATGCTCAACCATAGTGGAGGGGCAAAAGGAAAGAAAAATCATTGCATGAAAGAAAGAGTGCTTAAGGAAAAAGAGAACAGGAAGGAAAGAGAACTAAGAACTAGCACATTACATGAATTAAAAAGGAAGAACATGAAATTGAAAAGCATGAGAAAGCATTGAAAAACTTCACAAACAGCTCTAATAGCACCTCCCCCACTCCAAAATTCTGAACCCTGGACTCAAGGAGAGCCTATGAATTTATAGGAAAAAATTTCAGATTACACGCCCTCGGTCACGGGCGTGACCTAGGGCGTGACTGCACTATTCACATCGGATCCGACAGCGGCGTGGCTTTCTGGACGGCGCGGTGAAAAGTGACATGTCACGGACGTGACATGTCGGGTCACGGTTGTGACTTTGGACGGCTGCATTAAATGCGGCGTGGGTTGGAATTCGGCGTGGCGGCGAAGCAGAGATCACACGGGAAAGTCACGGCCGTGACATGTGGGTCACGGGCGTGACTCAAGTTGACTTCTCGACTGCAGCTCCACGTCTCGACGGCGACTCTATGTGGAAGATTCTAAGATTACACGCCCATGGTCACGGGCGTGACTTTGGGTCACGGGCGTGACCTGGGGCGTGACTTGGTGTGGACTGGTTCAAATAGCGTGGCATCAATTCTGGACTGATCTTCAGGTTACACTCCCTTGGTCACGGGCGTGACCGAGGGCGTGACATGCCATTTTTCCCGATTTGTCCCAAAATTCTGCAAATATTGAAATTAAGCTAAGTTAGAATCAAAATTACAAAAAGAACTACTTATAACCTAAAATTGACATAAAAAAGGAAAATTCACATTAAATATTTACAAAATTTTCTATTAAAAAGTTATAAAAATACTACTTATCAGGTGCGATGTAATGCAATGTATGATGAATGTTGACGCAATCATGATTTACTCAAATACAACTCTATGTTGACATAGACCTTTAGTTCCCACTTGTTGAGGGTAGATAAACTCTCAGGCACAACCCATCATGGGCAGACAGTGGCTGTGGAACAAGCTTCTCCAATACTAAGTGGGTATGTCACTACCCGACTTAGGCCTTTCGTACGCCTCGACGGTAAATCCAACAGAGAAATCACGTACTCTTGCTCGGCTAAAACCAGCAAAGTCTTAATAGCACAAGGAAAGGGTCATCTGGAAAATGTCACTATGAGACCTACTAAGTTAGGCCACTAGACCACATCCCCATCAGGCTAGAATCGATCGGTCAGCTTCCGTCAGTGTGACAACTGGTAAGCTCATCGACTAGCCACAAGTAATCCTCCAACTAGGATCAATATGCATAGTGCATACCAACACTCATGAACCCATGTGTAGCAACTTGACTCTAGCACCCACGAACTATCAACTAGTCCTTATCATTGTAATACCAGGATATAATCATATGTAGTTTACACCCGTGTTTACCAACACCCAAGGACTACTAACCGAGTCCTTACCATAACACACTAGGATTTAATCATATCCTTTAAACTACACCAGACCACTGCTACTAATAGTATCGAGTCATCATTACCAAAAAAACCTGAGAAATAACTCTAGTATTGTGGAGGGTGAAAGAAATGGGAATGGCTTCTCGTGATCCGACCTGACTACTTGTGTGCTTAGTGATATAAAAGAGTCACTAAATAAGTTTCACCATAAAATCCATATAACCTCGCCTTGGGGTTCACCAGGGTTAATATAGACCTATACTAAGCCATCAAAGTCTAACCACACCACCTTACATCCTAAGAAACACATTTACCAAATATCCTAGGTTCGTACACAAACCTTAAACTTGGGAATGCTCTTGTCTTTTGACTAACTATTTATTTTTGTTATAATATGAGATGTCTTAAACATTCCTAAATGAGGTGTATGTTAGACTATTTATGGTCTAATCCATTCATTACTACTCACATCTAAACACTTGGGTGGAAAGGAGTTGTGTTACTAAGATCATTCTTCATATGTTTCTACATGATTAGCATACACCATGTGCACATGCTTATTCCTCATTCACTTATGATCCTATATATGGATAGCAACTTGCAAGACTTTAAAATCTGCAAGGTTGTCATGACTATGTGCGAATCTATCTGAGTTTGATCAGTATTTGACCAAGATTCCAATGTTATTCTAATTCAACTCTGATAAGGGTTTATTTGTACGACATTCTCAATCATGGTCAAGTTGCTTTATTTTGATCATAATTAGCATGTACACATGGTAGTAATTGGTAGCAATGCCCATTATGTACCCTAAACGTCAGTGAATTAACATTTAAAACATCTAGTTTGACATGTAGCAATTGGTAGCAATGTCCATTATGGTCCCCAAGTAAATGAATTAGATGCTGCTACATATACTAGCGCATGGTTTGCAGAAATCATAAACCAACTCAAAACAATTTCAAATGCCCTAAAATATTTACCAGAGATCATTCCTAATGAGTTTATACCATTGTAAACTTTTTGAAATTTATTTCGTCCCAACAATCATATTAATTTCACTAATATCGTCAGATGACAAGTATTAAGTTTATCTTCAAAACTTAGGAAATAGGTGCTCCAAATATTCAGCCAATTTTTTGGGCTCTCCCTAAGGTTTTTGTACTGACTTGTTTCTATTTTCAAATCATTTGGGTAATTATCCAGAGAGGATTTCAAGATCTAAGTTTCTGCTAACAGCACCCCAAGCATACATGACTTTTTCTAGGTCAAACATTTAAAGTGACAAATCCTTCAAACCTCTAATTCAAATGTCCCAATTTTTCTACCACTCACCAAATATTACCTAAGGGTGAAGCCATAATAATTTGGATATTTTACAAAGTGTTTTGACCCCATTAATTTCATTAATATCTCAGTGTGACGCCTATTAAATTTTCCATTAAACATAGGAAAGTCATACTCAAAAAATTCTACAAAGTTTTGGAGTCATTCCTGAGGTGATATTACTGTCATATATGAAATTTCATGGTATTTGGGTAACTATGCATAGAGAAACACAAGATCTAATTGTTGGATCTGTAGGCGCCCTTAGCGGGGGGGGGGGGGGGTGAATAAGGGTTTTAAAAACTTTAGATTTTAACAGAAAACTTTTGATATTTTGGTCGCAGTTAAATCAAAAGTAAAGAGATAATGAAATTAGAAATGAAATCAATTTTATTAAACAAGAAAAGACATGATTATCATTTATAAAATTGATTACAAAATCTAATTTCAATGACGCTAGAAATCGAATCGAATAATATGAAAAACCTTTTTGTTTTCTATACCGACTCGCATACCAACGAACCGGTTGGCTTTAGCCGATCTCTCCCCAGATACGGCCTCAAGCCGCTCTAGCCAATCTATCACCAAAAAGGCCTCGAACACCCCATAGATCTACTCCCTAGACCCAATCGCCGTGTGTCGAATTCCTCCATAAGTCCTACCTAGACCTAGTCGCCGTGTGGCGAATTCCCCCTAGTCCTCGCAAGGCCCTAGTCGCCGTGTGGCGAGTTCCTCTACCGAACAAAAGATATAAAGGTTATAATTTGAAAGTAAAACAAAACACAAACTAAAAACTCCCTCAAAAGAAGAACTTGATGTCGATGTAGATGCGATCGTTTTGGTCTTCAAGTTCTTTGCATTCACGAACGTTGACAGAGTTCTTCGGGCTGCTTGGAGAAGGCTCTCACAAGTGCTCTGAATATATGGCTCCAATCCCTTCTGTCTCAACAAACAACAACAGAGGAGGCGCGCGTCTTTTTATAGGTTCAGCCACTACCGCATGCGGTAGTACTACCGCCCTGCGGTATCCACATAAGGCAATAAAGCACACAGATCGTGGTAGTTTAGGCAACATTCTGAGAGCCAAACACTAGCGCGCCGTGGTACTGCAAATGCCTCGCGTTAGCGAGATGTCCTTCCTTCAGCCACAATCTTCTTCCAAATCTGCTCCTCAATCAACTGCAGACGAGATGTTTCCAAAAAGATACCACCAGGCGGTAGACCTAACGCGCCGCGATAGTACATGCCAAACATAGTGACCCGTCGACATTCATTTTTCTCCACTATTTCCTTTCTGTCAATAGTTTCCATATATGCTAACGCCAGCGGTAGTGCTAACATGCCACAGTAGAGCACATTTCTTTTCGTCGGGCGCATCTTTGTCGAACCAGCCTTATATTTCGTCGATCGAATTTTCGTCGAATGGGATTCGGCTTTCGTCGATCGTAAATTCGTCGAACGCAGTGATAAGCATTTCATCGAGCGCAGCTTTCCTTTAGTCGAACGAACACTAGCGCAAGCGGTAGTGGTAACACATAGCGATAAGACATTCATTTCGTCGAGCGCCGCGGTAGAATATGCAGATCATCGAATGGAGCTCACAGTTCGTCGAACGGAGCTCACAGTTTGTCAAACGCCAGTTTCCTTCTCAGTGGATTCCTTCTCAGCGGTTTGTTAGCGCCAGCGGTAGTTTTAGCGCTCCGTGGTAGTAACAAAAACATATTTCCATGGAGATTTGAAAGCACTGAATCCTGCATACTATAAACACGAAACAGGTATGATCAAATACAATAGGATTTGTTATTGTCAAACCAAGAGATGCGGAATGAATGTTACAACAAACTCCCCCTTTTGATAATAACAAATTCCCTTAGAAAAAAATAATTCAATTGATAGGAATTTGTGTTTATAATAGAGATAAGCATGAAATTTAAGACATGTGCATATGCTCCCCCTAAATGAATGCTCCCCCTAAGTGAATGCTCCCCCTACAACAAAAAATTCCTATGAACTTTACTCCCCAAACATGTGAATTTCTTTAAAATTTATTCTCCCCCTTTTGGTATTATCAAAAGAGGGTGGAGAGAAATTTAAACATTAATGTGTGCCATAAATGTGTAGAGAGGGAATGAATATGAGAAAAAGTTAAACACTTAGGAAAAATACAATATATAGGAGTGAAAAAAAATGTGAAGAAATTGTCATAAAGAAACCACTTGTTGGGAAAAACATATTCATGATCGAGCGTACAAGTAGTAAAGAGGTGGAAAGCATGAAGAAATATATTTTTGAAGAGAACATCTATATAAGAATGGTGAAGCATATTAGATGATTAAGAGTTTTAGGTATAACAAAATTAGATGTTGTAGCAATTTAAGTTCACAAAGGAATATGCTTTATAAAAGTTTTAAGCATAAAAAAGGTAATGATTTCCAAGTAACCAATCTACCCAGACAATATGTCTACACCGTAGGCTCGTACTAAGTGAAGGATGGGCATGAGGAGCTGTATGCATGTCGTAGGTTGGGGTGTTAGTCCCATATGCAAACACTAGACAAAACTCACCCTAGCAGTCTTTCCCCCCAATGCCTCGCAAGGCCCCACTAGAACCCTTCCCGGTTCAGGACAAGACATGACTTAGAGGTCAGGTAATCTAATGTCTACAACCCTACGCCCCCGCTATGGTGAGATATGAAGTCAAGGATAAAAATTATTGGAAACATTTAAGCTAAAAATTATTGATAGGTACATAGCCTATGGATTTAAATTTTTATTTGAATATTTTTTTTAAACAAACAACTCACGTAGCTATTTTGAAATCCATTAATGAATCAGAGTCTTAGCATTACAATATTTTTCATGTTTAGAGGAGTGTTTTTAGCATATAAATTTTCATTGAAATAGATCAGAGCTTTTAGCATAAAAGTGATATATGTGTTAGAATAACCAATATAAATTTTACCAAGTAAGTCTACCATTTGTTGAAAAAAAGGATTTTTGATATTTAATACTTGATATAAGCATGAAAGCGCAAGGTAAAAATATATGGTGATGATGCGGAAGACTTATAGAGATACAAGAAAACATCTTTTTTGTAATCATGATTATTCATAAGAAGAAATATGAGTTAAATTCAAAAAGGAAGTTGTTTTTTGCAAATCAAGTTATTGTAAAATCTTTTGACAATAAAGTAACCAAGCATGAAAGAAATATATCAATAAGAGACTACTACAATGTTATTGTAATTCACAAATTCAAGACATACCAGACATTGTAGAGAGCATGCTAGGTTATCTAGTGCATTTCATAAATAAAGAGTAGTATAGAATTATCTTTAGGATCCAATACTCATGAGAAGAAGTGTTATGGAAGATAATGATGTGCACATAAGTGTATTTTGAATAGAGTAAACAAATGTTTTAATCAAAAATACAAGAAATATGTAAAGTAAAGAGCACAATAAAACACAGATAGGTTTACTTCCACAAACTTCAATGCACAAAAAAATGTACAACTACCAAGGTGCTTTGCACACACAATGTTCATTAAGACTTATCAGGGTGCAAAGTAGTGCTTGAGGGATCACATATTTTATTTTATTTTAATGTTGAGACTAGTGATTCGGTGTACTTAAGAGTAAGTGGTTTTTATTTTGAAAGAAAGATATGGTTTGCACAAGATACTTTACTATTCTTTCCAAGGTGCTCAACCTCACAACGCTTATTAAGATTTATCAGGAGGTTCAAGTAGTTCTTGGTGGAGTTATCTTTGTCACTTTATTTTATGATTTTTGTTTTGTACAAAGTTCTCCGAATACACTTGTTTTGCAAACCAATATAATTTATGAAAACATAACCACTTTTCTTAACTTTTAAAAGTCCAAACAAAGGTTGTGTAAGTAAGACACTTGTGCAATTTTAATTCATTGTACTATTAAAAAACATACACAAGCATTCTTAGATTTAAAACATATGTAGACAATGCCAAAATAAGTGAGTGAATAAATGTCATTATCAAACATAAAACATTTACTCATATTTAGAGGCATGCTAAGCTTGGTTCTACACAACTTTTACAATATAATTTATGCACATGAGTTTAGAAGTACCAAGGCATGATAAAGACAATGTTCAAAGTAGTTTGAAAATATGAATCACAACATTGTAGAAAGTCTTAAATGATAGAAGAAATCATGCTTGATTTTCACAATAAAGTCCATACAGTATTTTTGATATTTTTGAGAAATAATTTTAATTTAAAGTTTGAACTCTTATAATTTGATCTTGGACTTCCCGAGGTCTACCCTATGAGAGGTTCGCCCGGTACTAGGTGATGTGATGGGATGATAGCCCAAATCACCCTTTCGCAAGATACATGTAAATAGAAAAGTTAAGTTCAAAATAATAATTTTTGATACTTGTTTTTGTTTTATATTTTTGTATTTGATTTTTGCATATAGGAATAGAAATCAAACAAATACCCAAATTTTGTTTTTGTAATTTGGCTTTTGTAATTTTGTATTTTAATTTTACAAAAAAAATACAGGCAGAATTGCAAAAATGAGTAGTACACATAAAATAATATTTTTTTAGTGATTTTCTTTAGAATTTTTTTAAAATTACAGAAAATCAGATACTTGAGCTAGCGCCGACGTTATGTCTTAGCGGCTGCGTTAGCTCACAGAGAGTGCTTATTTTAATTATATAGCCTAGATTTTCTTTGATTTTGCTTCCAATTTTTCTTAATTATGTTTGTGCAGTGTAAGGCTTGTCTAATGAAGTGAAGAGACGAGAAGAAATCGCAAAAAGTTGCGGAAGTTAAAATTTTAGTACATGGGTTTCATATTCATTAAAGCTTCATACTCATTAGACCTTAATTCTTGAGTTTTGCACAACATATGCATGAGTGAAAAGATCATAAATAAGTGAAATAATATTCATGCAATTTTTCAATTCCGATTTTACATGATTATGATTAAACATACTAGGGGTAATCATAAAATGATGCAAATATCATAGATACCTTGCGCATTTTATAAATGTAGTCTAATACCCCTAAAATACACCTTTTGAATCCATTTTGACACTTATTTCATTTAGTCTTAATAATATCATATGACATTTAGTTTTTCAAATTTTATAGGACTTTTAGGAAATGGATTTAGAAAGATAAAAATAACAGATAATTAGACCACTTGAAAATAATATGACTTTTCATTCAATTGTGTTCACTTTGATTTATTAATGAATTTGGGTTTAATATGTGAAAATTATATCCAAGTTATATAAAGTGATCATATCATGATGGTTCAACAAAAAGGAAAATAAACAAAAAAATAGGTTAGGCAAATCATGAAGTAGATTGATGATATTTCTTTTTTAGTTGATTTCTACTTCATGCAAACGATAAGATACTATTGAATGAGAGATTTAGGTATCCAAAGAGGACCGGGTGTGACGGTTCCTTTGGGTACCCAAATACATCGTGTTTGCTTTTGGGGAGATATGATTGAATGGGCTCTTTTGATTTGAGTTTGAGTTTCATCTTTAACTTTGAGTCTCCATTCAAATCTTGGTTTAATATTATTTTTATTTGTCAAATTTCCATGATAATTTTGCAAAGCATTATTTATAGGAAATTTGTGAACATTTAATTTTATGTTGGGAGAAACATGATTTTGTAAATAATGGTGATTTTGATTTTGATTTATAAATACTTTGTGTTTCTTACTCCCGTTATTTGTCTTAGTTAAAGTATTCATATTCAATTTGTTTTTAGATATTTCTTCATATTGTGATTTTTTATTTATAAATTTCATAAGCAAGTTGATTTTTGTTTTTAATTCATCATTCTTAATTTTTAAATTATGTCTAGCTTTATTATAAGCGATTGTGCTTTTTTTAAGAATGGAAATAATTGAATCAATATGATTTTGATAGTTATTTCTATATTCATCAAATGTTTCATCCATCTCTTTAATTTCAATTTTATAGTCTTTACACTTAGCACAATCATTTACCAAAGATGAATTTTCTAAACATAATCTTTATTTTGTTCCTTAATAAAAAGAAGTCCTTTTTCAAGTTCCTTGCAATTTTCTTTTAGATAATTAAATTCAATACAAGGTGTAATGTTTTCAACTAAGGTGTCTTGGGTAGAACTAGATAAATTAGAATTTGATTCTTCATTAATTTTTGCCTTAAAATTTTTATTTTCTAAGCGAAAAGGTTTATCAGCATTTTTTTAATTTCTTAATTTTGCGCTTTGTAGTTTGAAGCAATAGTAATGTAGAAATAGAAGTACAGAAAATGGGATTTGATTTCCTTACATTGCTTTCGGGAGAGGCATGATTTGAACATATAGTTTCTTTTACATCTTTTTGGCACTCCTCTTCCGAAGACTGTACTTCTTCTTCTCTTCCATTTGATGTGTGCTCCATTGATCCGTCATGAGAGGAGCATTCTTGAAGACTGGTGCAAGCTTGCATATTCTCTGGTTCTTGTGATTGTTCCATACCTATAGAAGGAGAATCATAAGTTCTTTCAAGAAAATTCCAAATCTCATATGCGGTAGGTAAAGTATAAATAAGTTTGAAAATATTTTGGTCTAACGCACAAAATATACTATTCATTGATTTTGCATTTAAAACAATTTCGTTTCTAGTTAGTACGCTAAGGGCTTTTCAATAGTAATATTCCAAACTTTTTCATCTAAGGCATTAAGAAAATTTTTCATTAATGTTTTCCACACTTTATAATTTTTACCCATAAATAAAGGTGGTAATACTTTTTCATTTATATTAAAATTTTCCCCACTAGTAGAAGCGAGATCATGATCAAGAGACGCCATTATTCCCGGTTGTTAAGCTGATTTGGAATAACCTACCTATAATACCACTTGTTGGATCTGTAGGCGCCCTTAGAGGGGAGGGGGGTGAATAAGGGTCTTAAAAACTTTAAATTTTAACAGAAAACTTTTGATATTTTGGTCGCAGTTAAATCAAAAGTAAAGAGATATGAAATTAGAAATGAAATTAATTTTATTAAACAAGAAAAGACATGATTATCATTTATAAAATTGATTACAAAATCTGATTTCAATGACACTAGAAATCGAAGCGAATAATATGAAAACCCTTTTTGTTTTCTATACCGACTCGTATCCCCACGAACCGGTTTGCTTTAGCCGATCTCTCCCCAGATACGGCCTCAAGCCGCTCTAGACAATCTATCACCAGAAAGGCCTCGAGCACCCCTAGATCTACTCCCTAGACCCAGTCGCCGTGTGGCAAATTCCTCCCTAAGTCCTACCTAGACCTAGTCGCCGTATGGCGAATTCCCCCTAGTCCCCGAAAGGCCCTAGTCGCCGTGTGGCGAGTTCCTCTACCGAACAAAAGATATAAAGGTTACAATTTGAATGTGATGCGCTAAATTCGGCACTGCTAATTAGCAGGCACGAAAAGCGATACGACGGCAGTGCACCGGTCGCTCAAGTAATAAAAATGGGAAGTTATCCCCAAGTATCGGTCTCTCAAGGAATGCAGGATGTGGTGATAAGAAAATAGAGTGAGATGATTGTTATGACGAGTGAAAGAAAGTAAAAAAACAAGGGCTTTGTGATGGGTGATCTAGACTATTGCAGAAATAAGAGATGCGGGTCAAAACTCCACTTCGCAAGGCGGGATGGATGCAACGGCCACGATGCCATGCTTCAGAAGGCGCGTGGATGGAAAGTAAGTGTGACGATTGAGGGTCGCACACACCTCTTCGCAAAGTGGGGGTGAGTGCAGCGGCCGCGATGCTGTGCTTCGGTATGTGGGTGAAATGGCCATAGTGCGGGGCTTTGATGAGGGTTGAAAGCACCTCTTCACTCTCACCTCTAGCTTTTGCTAGAGTGAGCTAGCTAGAACGAGTGTGTGGAAGTGGAGTGGAGTGGGTGTAAGCGGATGCAACACAGAGCAATACAAAGGAGATTATGTAAACACCAAATAATTCATTCGTAGACAAACAAATCATTCAAGTTCATTACACAAATATTCATCTAGTTATACAAGATAAGTTAAGAGAAAACCACTCAAGAAGGAGAGTCGTCGGTCACGGCCGGAATAGCGGGTTGTCAATCCGCTTCCGAACTCGGTCGAGGGGTGCTTCCAGTGCCGGAGATCTGTCACTTTCTCCGGTGATCTTCCACTTTCTCCGCAACAACTTGAAGAACACTCGCTAGGAAAGCTTTAATGACGACCGGAAGGGCTCCCCGATGGTAGAGAAACAACTCTTGGTCGTCGGAGGAGTCTCCAGGATGATCGGAATGGAATGGGGATGAAGATGGGATGGAAATTGCCCCAAAACGGCGGAAGAATCACGCCCCCGTCTGTCTCTCTCAGTCCCCCTTTTCTGATTGCCTCGATTCCTGCTTTTTATAGGAAATAGGCTGAAAATTGGTCACGCACGGTCGAACGCACGATCGTGCGCAGGCAGTGCGTTATTAACGGATGAAATATGGCTTGTAGAATACGCTGTGCCGCCCGTGCGATTTGTTCACGCACGACCAACGCCGCCCGTGCGTTAAAACACATGAGTAAACCCCGATGCTCCATTTTCTTCCCAGACACAAACGCACGACCGCGCGGACCATGCGTCAAGGAAACGCACGACCATGCGATATGCACAGAAATTACATTTGGGGGAAAACGGAATGATCAGGTCACCTGCAAACAAGATATACTAGCTGGAAATACACGTCCAGCACAGGGATACATAAAAGAAGGGAAGGGGAGCACAATGTGCTTACCCCTAACAACGAGGAATGGAATTGAACACCGAAATGGGCTTAATGGTGCACCTAGCATGGAATAGTATATGTAAATGAAAACATGACTAAAATGTGGTGCAAACACTAGAATATCAGCCCAAATGAGTCCAAAAATATATATATATATATATATGGGACTTATCACACCCCCAGACTTACTCATTTGCACGTCTTGGGAAAACACTCGATCCTATGGTAGAAAAATGAACGTTAAGGAAGCAACTGTGCAGGCGAAACACTATGGGAAGTAAAGACTAACGAGCGTGAAATAAAGTAGAAAAGATTTTAAAACAAAGACTCTATTTTAAGAACTTCTACAAGTGTAAAATACAAAATACTAATACTTTGAGGTGAATTATTGGTGAATCGTTCAGTCACGCCCTAGGGAAAATAGTGTGAGCTGCTGAGGTGAGCATTGTTCAAATTGGATCTCAAGAAAGAGCTCTCCAAGAAATCCATCAAGGTCGATGGTCATATGCTTGCCCTTTCACACCTTCTCCACTGCATGAGACGATCTCATCAAGAATCAGTAGGACTTTTAGGTTAGACTTGGGCTTGGGTTAAGGTACGGTAATGAAGTAGAAGAACGTAGGCTAAATGCACTCAACCTCCGAAAAATAAACAAAACTCAACCTTAACATCTTCACCTTGAAGCACACTCCCCCAGACTTCATTTAAGCACTATGGTGTGCGCGAGACTACCACACTTGTGGCTCTATTCTTTTTAGAGATCTTTTACTCCTTTTTTAGATCCATAGAGACATAATTTAGGATAAATCAAAATTTTTTTTTCAATCTCATCATCTTTTTTTCTGCGCGCACACACCACATCACACAACTACATATTTGTTCTCCGCTTTGCACAATCATCATCAATATGTATAAGTTTCAAAGCTTGATTCTAGTGCATTTTAGGTTAGGATATGGGGCCTTGGTGAACGATTAGTGGAGTTTAACAAATAGGAAAGGTAAGGCTCAACGGGGCTAGCAAAGGATGACGTTAGGTTGGGAAATCAAAGCTCAACCGGACCAAATGATGGCCTAAGTCATGCTCCCAACAAGATCATTCAACGCACTCATTTTGAAAATAGCTTGTGGCAAGTTCTTAACCACCGAGCGAGGTCTCCTCTCCTTCCAACTCAAACAACACGAGGCTAACATCTCTTCTACACTCGACCAAGGGCTACCGCTAGATTCACCAAATTCACCGTTTGAGTAGAGTATTAAGTAATTACACAAATGAAGTAAATAAAACTGTAACTTTGTAATTAAATCTATTCTACGTGAATTTTTAAGCTGCGTGAGCGCTCTACTAGCAACACCGCACGGGTCACATCGTGTTCAGCCACACAATCCTAAACTAACAATCAAACTTCTAAACATATACATCAAGCACTTACACGATAATTGCGCACGAGTAAAAATAAAACGCATGTTGTGTGTGTTATGCACTGAGACAATAAATATAAATTTCCTAACACAACATTCTAGCATGCATGTGCGTGCGGCGTAAGCAATGGCTCGCTCCCCCCCAGACTTGAATTGAAACACAAGCAAATATAATCTTTCAAATCAGATTAAGAGCTGGGCTAAGAGTACCTTTGCTCCAAAGAGCATGCCAGAAGAGCGGTATAATCCTTCTTTAATGATCTCCTCCTCTTCATCCAATCGAGTTCACACCTGCATAGTTAAAAACAAAAGCAAAAGCAAACAAAACATAATAGAAATTAAATCAAGCAAACGGAACCGGGTGGTTCCCATGGGTTGTCTCCCAAGAAGCCCTTTTGTTTAACGTCCTTAAAGGTGGACCAAATACCTGTATTAAGCAGTTTAAAGAATTGTTCACGCAGAATTAAAAAGAGGAGATCATCCACGTCTACATAGTATTATTACACAACCATATGGAGAAATCAACTATACGTTGATTTAAAATAATAACTGCAGATGGAAGAAAAAGGTCCGAAGACTCTGTAGTAGGGTGGAAAATAAGTAAGATGCTCAGCCTCCAACCCCAAATCTCCTCCTTTTTCGCTCTCTTCTTCTCCTCTAGTATTATATCTTCAAAGAAAAAATGCTTGCCCCCTTGTAACCAATCCTCAAGGGGAAGCACCAAAGATGATGAGGAAACACGATGTTCCTTCACTATACCTTCCTAATCCCGCTAGGCTTTCAGATCCTCCATGCATAAGGTCTGATCAACTGGAGGAGGGGCATCCTGCATCCTTGTACATAAATAAAGGGGGTCAGGAAATAAATTGGAAGAAAAACTAAAGGAAATCTCATCTGAGGGGACAATCCCGACTTCATCCCCCATGGGGTGCGGCAATGACACACTAATGATATCATCGAAGATTTCGCTAGACTCCAAAGCACACACAATGGCCTCCTCTATAACTTGGACTTCCTTGCACTGGACCGAAGCGGTTGCTTCAGCACAATCAAGGCTGTCCTCCTCCATGAGAGTGGGCACCACATTGCGCAGGTCTGCAATATCCTGCAAAGTGACCTCAATGATAATCTCAGAAACAGATGTAGTTTCGTGTGCAGTGGGAGAAGACGTGCTTCTTAAGAGTTCGGGCTCTCTTTCCACACAAGGACACAAATCCACGCAAAGTGGTACATGAACCGAAGAAGTATGGGGTGTCGCATCAGAAATTGAGTCATGAGGGTCACTGACGTACGTGTCGGTTCCATACCCTTCGAAAAGTGAAGGTGGAAGTGTCACGTAATCAGAGGAAGAAGCTGTGCTCGCAGAATTTGAAGATGGGACGATCCGGATATCCGGCTCATTGTCATCCGCCAATTCGCG
Source organism: Dactylorhiza incarnata (assembly GCA_033032865.1). Lineage (NCBI taxonomy): Eukaryota > Viridiplantae > Streptophyta > Magnoliopsida > Asparagales > Orchidaceae > Dactylorhiza > Dactylorhiza incarnata. The sequence continues at coordinate 16,104,465 of JAWHQI010000015.1, forward strand.
AAGATAAGCTGCACAGTCCTTCAAGGCGTGCTCTCTACTTTTGCAAAATAGGCACTGCTTTGCCGGCTTTGCCGACACAAAAGGTGGGGCAGTCGTGTAAAGGTGCGATAACGAAGTTGCAGTAGAGTAGCCAAAAGACTTATGGGCTCCGTACGGTTTCTGAACAACACCATACTCCTTGGGACACTTATCACTAGCGTGGGATGTGTCCCCACACCAACGACATCAGATATTCAAATGCGCCCACATGATATAGAAGAAGAAAATAGCATGAAAAGGAATAAATTAAAAAGAATAAAAGACTCACTTTAAATAATCGACTCACAAACAACATCTCATCACGCCTGCATTCCCGGGCAACGACGCCAAAAACTTGATGCGCTAAATTCGGCACTGCTAATTAGCAGGCACGAAATGCGATATGACGGCAGTGCACCGGTCGCTCAAGTGATAAAAATGGGAAGTTATCCCCAAATATCGATCTCTCAAGGAATGCAGGATGTGGTGATAAGAAAATAGAGTGAGGCGATTGTTATGACGAGTGAAAGAAAGTAAAAAAACAAGGGCTTTGTGATAGGTGATCTAGACTATTGCAGAAATAAGAGATGCGGGTCAAAACTCTGCTTCGCAAGGCGGGATGGATGCAACGGCCGCGATGCCGTGCTTCGGAAGGCGCGTGGATGGAAAGTAACTATGACGATTGAGGGTCGCACACACCTCTTCGCAAAGTGGGGGTGAGTGCAGCGGTCGCGATGCCGTGCTTCGGTATGTGGGTGAAATGGCCACAGCGCGGGGCTTTGATGAGGGTCGAAAGCACCTCTTCACTCTCACCTCTAGCTTTTGGTAGAGTGAGCTAGCTAGAACGTGTGTGTGGAAGTGGAGTGGAGTGGGTGTAAGCGGACACAACACAGAGCAATACAAAGGAGATTATGTAAACACCAAATAATTCATTCATAGACAAACAAATCATTCAAGTTCATTACACAAATATTCATCTAGTTATACAAGATAGGTTAAGAGAAAACCAGTCAAGAAGGAGAGCCGTTGGTCACAGCCGGAATAGCGGGTTGTCAATCCGCTTCCGAACTCAGTCGAGTGGTGCTTCCGGTGCCGGAGATCTGTCACTTTCTCCGGTGATCTTCCACTTTCTCCGCAATAACTTGAAGAACACTTGCTAGGAAAGCTTTGCTGACGGCCGGAAGGGCTCCCCGATGGTAGAGAAACAACTCTTGGTCGCCGGAGGAGTCTCCCGGATGATCGGAATGGAATGGGGATGAAGATGGGATGGAAATCTCCCAAAAATGGCGGAAGAATCACGCCCCCGTCTGTCTCTCTCGGTCCCCCTTTTCTGATTGCCTCGATTCCTGCTTTTTATAGGAAACATGCTGAAAATTGCTCACACACGGTCGAACGCACGATCGTGCGCAGACCGTGCGATATTAACGGATGAAATATGGCTTGTAGAATACGCTGCGCCGCCCGTGCGATTTGTTCACGCACGACCAACGCCGCCCGTGCGTTAAAACGCATGAGTAAACCCCGACGCTCCATTTTCTTCCCAGACACAAACGCACGACCGCGCAGACCGTGCGTCAAGGAAACGCACTACCGTGCGATATGCACAGAAATTACATTTGGGGGAAAACGGAATGATCAGGTCACCTGCAAACAAGATATACTAGCTGGGAATACACGTCCAGCACAGGGATACATAAAAGAAGGGAAGGGGAGCACAATGTGCTTACCCCCAACAATGAGGAATGCAATTGCACACCGAAATGGGCTTAATGGTGCACCTAGCATGGAATAGTATATGTAAATGAAAACGTGACTAAAATGTGGTGCAAACACTAGAATATCAGCCCAAATGAGTCCAAATATATATATATATAAATGGGACTCATCATAATGTAAAACAAAACACAAACTAAAAACTCCCTCAAAAGAAGAACTTGATGTCGATGTAGATGCGATCGTATTGGTCTTCAAGTTCTTTGCGTTCACGAACGTTGACGGAGTTCTTCGGGCTTCTTGGAGAAGGCTCTCACGAGTGCTCTGAATATATGGCTCCAATCCCTTCTGTCTCAAAAAACAACAATGGAGGAGGCGAGCGTCTTTTTATAGATTCTGCCACTACTGCCTGCGGTAGTACTACCGCCTCGCGGTATCCACATAAAGCAATGAAGCACATGGATCGTGGTAGTTTAGGCAACATTCTGAGCGCCAAACACTAGCGCGTCGCGGTACTTCTAACACCTCGCGTTAGCGAGATTTCCTTCCTTCAGCCACAAGCTTCTTCCAAATCTGCTCCTCAATCAACTGCAGACGGGATGTTTCCAAAAAGCTACCGTCGGGCGGTAGACCTAACGCGCCGCGATAGTACATGTCAAACATAGCGGCCCGTCGACATTCCTTTTTCTCCACTATTTCCTTTCCGTCAATAGTTTTCATATATGCTAACGCCAGCGGTAGTGCTAACACGCCACGGTAAAGCACATTTCTTTTCGTCGTGCGCATCTTTGTCGAATCGGCCTTATATTTCGTCGATCGAATTTTCGTCGAACGGGATTTGGCTTTCGTCGATCGTAAATTCGTCGAACGTAGTGATAAGCTTTTCATCGAGCGCAACTTTCCTTTAGTCGAACAAACACTAGCGCCAGCGGTAGTGCTAACGCGTCGCGGTAAGACATTCAATTCATCGAGCACCGCGGTAGAACATGCAGATCGTCGAACAGAGCTCACAGTTCGTCGAACGGAGCTCACAGTTCGTCGAACGCCAGTTTCCTTCTCAGCGGTTTCCTTCTCAGTGGTTTGTTCGCGCCAGCGGTAGTCTTAACGATGCGCGGTAGTAACAAAAACATATTTCCATGTAGATTTGAAAGCATTGAATCCTACATATTATAAACACAAACTGGTATGATCAAATACTATAGGATTTGTTATTGTCAAACCAAGAGATGCGAAAAGCATGTTCCAACACTAATTTTTTCCTATCACCCCAAGCATACATGACTCTTTTCTAGGTCAAATATTTAAAGTGACAAATCCTTCAAACCACTAATTCAAATGTCCCAATTTATCTACCACTAACCAAATATTACCTAAGGGTGAAGCCATAAAAATTTGGACATTTTACAAAGTGTTTTGACCCCCATTAATTTCAGAAATATCTTATTGTGAAACCTATTAAATTTTCCTTTGGACATAGGAAAATCGTACTCCAAAAACTCTATAATTTTTTGAGTCATTGCTGAGGTGATGGTACTATCATGTATCAAATTTCATGGTAATTGGGTAGCTATCCAGAGAGAAACACAAGATCTAAATTTATGTTATCTGCACCCCAAGCATGCATCACCCTTTTCCTGGTCAAACATTTAAAGAGACAAATCCTTCAAACCTTTAATTCAAATGTCCCAATTTTTCTACAACTGCCCAAATATTACCTAAGGGTGAAGCCATAAAAATTTGGACATTTTCCAAATGATTTAGCCCAATTAATTTCACTAATATCCCTTGTGTATAAGATCCAAATAATTTCAAAGACTATAGGAAAATTTTCACTAAAAGTTCTCAAACTTTCCGGGGTGGTTTATCATCATATCAATCTTGCATGCACAAAATTTCATGGCAATCAGAGGTGTATTCAGAGAAATATGCATGAAATATGTTTTCCTAAGGTTGGTGACACATCATTTTCAAAATGTGATCTAGAAAGCTACATTGCACCATATATTTTGTAACATCCAATTTTAGAAAGGTATTTCCAAGGGCTACAACTTTTATGTGGAGATCAAGTTCCAGATCTGCGTGTAGCATGCCTAAAAATTGACTTGAACCTGGCTGAGTAAAGGTACCAGGTTTTTAATATTTAAGCTATAATCAATTTTTGGTCTGCATATAGTAGATCTACACGAATCTGGAAACAGATCCGATGATTCCTGGTCATCTTCTTCCTCTTGCCGAAGAATAGGTGGAGCCCAACCTCCTTTCCTTCAATACTACCTATACAGACCATGGTTCTTCATAAAATCAAATCATATAGCTTCAATTTGGAGAGAGGAGTTGATTGAAAGTCATATCATGGCAAAATGATGCCCTAGAATGGGAGATATAGTGTGGGCTTTTCTCACGAATTTTCCATTGACTGCTCTAAAATCGGTCTCAATTGAGCTCAATATCTATCTTAATTTGATCTAATATACTAACACCAAGGGAGAAGAGCAGAAACTCATATATTCATGGTCGTTGATCTGTTAAATCTTCTAGGTGTCATGGTTGCTTATTTCTTCGGCGACCTTGCTCCAAAAGCAGCTCGAGAGCTCAGTTTCTTCAGGAAAACTACTGGCTCAATTGCTTGAGAGGTTAGGAGTGGAGTTTTAGATTCAAATGAGGGAGGGGATAGCTAAAATTGGGAAAGCCATTAAGGGTTCGACTGGGAGTTAATGGGAAAAAGCAATTCCCATGCTTTGGAAGGACAACGAAGTGTCATGTGTCCACATCATAGCCACCAAATGTCATCTCTCAGCCTTGGGAATATGCACAAGGAACTACTATTAAGGGGAGCCATGGCGTGCTATGTTTGTCCCTTACCTACCGGAGGGCGGTAATGATTACCGAGCCACAATATCTCTCTTCTAATCGAGAAGCCAGGTTTTCTCCTCGACAACTAGTTCTTCTCATCGACAAACCAACAATTCTAGTTGACAAAGCTACCATCAGTGGTACACCTACCACGTGGAGTTATCCTACTTCTATCTGATATGTTCATTTTTCTCGTCGATAGACCAGCACTTCTAGTCAATAAATATACCACCATCGACAACACCTACCGTGTGGCGTCATCTCTCATCTAGTCGAGATGATAGTACTTCTCGTCGATAGACTAACACTTCTAGTCGACAAAGATAACACCAGCTGTAACACCTACCACGTGGTGTTATCTCTCTTCTAGTCGACATGATATTGTTGAGAAGCTAACAATTCTCATCGACAGGCTAACTCTTACACTTCTCGTCGACAGGCTTACTCTTTTCGTCGACAGAGTTACTGCTGGCGGTAACAACTACTGTGTGGTGTTAGCATTCCGCTACCTATTTTCACTTTGATTCTTTACCATTAGGAATTCAGGTGTTACACCCACTCATGTTGATTGATGAGTCCCATTTATATACACTTTTATGGACTCATCTGGGCTAGTTTTCCTGCTTTTACACTTCATTTTCAGTTCTTAATTGCTTATATTTTACTCATTCGCGCTTTCGCTATTAGTGCAATGTCTTGGCCCATTGTGGTGCGCAAATGCGCGCTTTATTGTTGGGGGCAAGCACAATGTGCTCCCCATTTTTGTTGTTCATTTATGCTTGAGCTGGACGGGTATTCCCAACTGTGTTGTGGTTGATGCAAGTGGATGGTTCATCCATTTTTATCCAGAATTCATGTCTGCTTATATCGCATGGTCATGCGTTTTCCTTGACGCATGGTCTTATGTGATCGTGCGTTCTCTTCTGTGGAGGAAAATGATGTTCTGTCGTTGATCGTGCATCTCTACGCACGGGCAGTTGCCCGTGCGTGAAAGAATCACACGATCGACCTGTTTAGACATGTTTTTGGCTTTCTAAATTTGCCCGTGCGTTTTTACGCATGGTCGGCTTCGACCGTGCGTTAGTAAAATGCACGGGCGCTCTAGGTCGGCTTCCTGGGTATTATTCTTAATTAATATCGCACAGTTCACGCACGGTCGTGCGATCGACTGTGCGTGACCAATTTCTGACCAGTTCTCTATAAAAGTTGTAGATCTCGACCTAATCCGGAGTTCGCCGATCCATATTTTTTCCCGCACCTAAGGGTTCCAGCTCCGTTCTAGTCCGTCGTTCCCTCACCGCCCACCATTTGAAGGTGCTCCGAACACATTCTTGGCTCAAATCTTGAGCCGGAGTATCCTCTCGGCCACCTCGCATCATCCAAGCGCTTCAAGGAGAGGATTCTACACTCATCTTCACCGCCAAGCAAGGAGTTCTTCGCATCAGACGTGGCCGAATTGTAGTTTAACGGAGAAGATGGGTCCATTGGAAGGAAGTGACAATCCTCCTCTACCCCGACAGATAGTTGGGACCGAGCTAGGACGCGGATTGATAACCTGGCGATTCCTACCTAGAATCTAGAACAAGCCTCCGGATTTGGTCGTATCTCTTACCTTTTCTCTAATTTGCGTAGATGTATATGAATGTAATCCTCATTTTAGTGATAATGTACAATATAAACTTGTGTTAATTCTTATTTCATCTTTTTGTGAAAGTATTTCGTTTATATGTGTATTTGAGGTTCGCCAGCAAATCCATTCCACCCCACTCCATTCCATTCTGCAACCCACTCTTCCATCCCGTGTGCCTACTCTTCCATTTCGCTTGACTACTCATCCATCCGCCCTTGCAAAGTAGTGCGTTCAAGGCCCACATAGTTTCCATCCCGCCTAGCGAAGCAGTGCGCTCAAGGCCTGCATAGGAGTAGTTGAGTAGTTGTTTTCTTTTATTTTCCACAATCCAAATTCCCGCCATTTTTCGCAATCCATCCAACCTAAAGGACTTCAATCTCAAGTCCTTCCTCAAAAGTAACTCCACGTTACTGTGTTCCTTGTGAGATTCGATACTTGGGGATTTACATCCTCATATTATTACTTGACAATGATCGGTTCACTACCATTCGGATCGCGTTTTGCTCCTGCCTATAAGCGGTGTAGGAATTTGCAAATCAAGTTTTTGGCGCCGTTGCCGGGGAAGACAGTCGTGTGAGTCTTCTAGAGAGGGAGAACCTGCGAGAGAAGTTCTTCCATTTGTAAATTGCATCCTTTATTTTACTTCAGTTCTTGTTATTCCATTTTCTTGTTTTATATTAGGCTGCCTTAGTAAATTATTGTTGGGTGTAGTATTTTGCACAATAGTGTTTATCTTTTGAATCTAGTTATCTTCACACAATATGAGCTTCATTTAATATTCTTTGCCGTTTGTGTGGAGATATATCTCATGCTAGTGATAAATGTCCAAAGTGAGATAATGGCCCTAGCACACAAGGCCCAGTATATGGAGCCCCGACTTCGTCTGGTACTCCACTTGGTGCGCGTAAGTCCTATGGCTATTCTTCTAAGCCTTTACCAGCATACTTCTTTGCGGCTTCAGCACCTGTGGTGCTAATGAAGCCAGCAAGGCAGTGCTTGTTTTGTCAGAGCATAGATCATACCTTGAAGGACTGTGTCGAGTATCTTCGCCATTTGGACGAGGATGATGAGCTGGATATCCGGATCGTCCCGACTCCTAACTCTGACAGCACACCTTCCACCTCTGATAACGTTGATGTATCACCTTCAAGTTGTGAAGTGAATGATGCAGACACGCTCATCAGAGTTGTGGCTGATCTAGGCTCTGAAATGGCTGAGCCCATCTCCCCTGTGCATATATTACCTTGCGTGGATTCGATTCTTTGTGAGGAATCGGTGCTTGACTTTTATCCAAGCACAATTCCTCCCCCTTTTGTGCATACTACTACATTCGTCTCTGACGACATTATTGAGGATGTTTCGCAGGATAAGGCAGGTGATTTGTGTGTTGTGCCTAATCCTTTGGAGAAGGATATTTTCCAGGGTAACGAGGATTCTACCTCACCACCAATGGAGGAAGTCCAAATCGTGGAGGAGGCCACAGATGATCTTGCTGAGCCTTGCAGCATTGTCGACAATGCCGGTAATATCTTACATCTCCAACCTCTTGGGAGTTAGACCGGGACCACTCCCCTGATTTTTGATCATTTATGTTATTCTTCTCTTTTCCTTCCTGACCCCCCTTCTTCAGTGTCTGAGCCTGTGCAGGTTGATTCTTCACAGGGACTCCAAGAGGGCTCAAAGCATTTTGCTCATGCCAATGAGGAGAGCAGTCCCTTTTGTGAGGAGGTTAATCTCCCCTCCATGGTGGAAGCTCTACTCATTGCCTTTTCCTCCTGCACCCACCCTGAAGAAGACGATACCTTGCTGGGCAAGGACCTATATTTTGGTGAGAATAGTGAGGAGGACTCCTCCTCCACTTCTTACTTTCTGCTTCCTCTACCTGTGATGAGCAGGTATTTTTATTTAGGTAGAGGAGTAACTGTTCTGTCGCCGTATCGATACTCGTTACGGCACGCATATTAGAACAGTTACCTGTACATTTCCTTTTTCATACACACATTAGTTAGAACTGTTGTAAATTTGAATAAGTCGTGCTGGGAAGACAATAACCTCATTAGTTATCTTTCCTTTTCCTGCATTTTTTTATCTCGTCAGTTTAGTTAGTTGCATTTATTTTTAGTTTGTTTATTTTCTTTTGTTTTTGCGGAGCTCACCCCTGCAGGTACATTTTCTGGATGGGGATGCTGCAGCTTTGTCTTGGTTTACACGCGTCTTCTGGTATGCTCAGTTGTTGAGCATTGGGTAACTTATCTTCCCCTAGTTTTTTTAGTCCTTATTGTATATCTTGTATTGGAATGTTTAGATTAAGTATGGGGGAGAGTTGTTGTATTTGTTACCCATTACACACACTCAATGTCAATGCATGCTAGAAGTTTTTGTATTTCATTTATCTAGTTTTATTCATTTGCTTTGCACAACACATCACCCACTTGAGCGCGTACTCATCTGTATGCGTGATCTGAGTTGAATTTAATTCTTTTGCTTATTTGGGAAAGTCTAGGTGCTGGCTTAGGACTATGTAGCGGAGTAAAATGTTGACTCCAGTAGTGATCCTAGTCGAGTGCTCGGTTGCATAGAAATTTGTGTAGATTAGACTTCTTTTTATACTTATGGTTTTATATTTTTCTATTAGTGTAAATGTTGTTTACTCTACTCAAATGGTGAATCCGGTGTGAATCAAACGGTAGCATAGGGATGTGTGTAAATGATCGTTAGACTCGTATTGCTTGAGTCGGGAGAAAGGAGAATCTTTCTCGGTGGCTAGAACTTGCCCCAAGCTATTCTTGAAGCATTGGCATATGATTGTTCTAGTGCATAAGAATGACGTAGGCCATTATTTTGGCCCGGTTGAACTTTTTATTTCATGTCTATCGTCTACCCTTGCTAGCCGCTTTGTGCCTACCCCTTCCTCTTGATTCAACTCCACTTTTTTCTCACAAAAAGCTTAAAAGCCGATCCTAGTCGCACACCCAAATCCGAGCTTTAGTTTTGTTTTACTTTCATTATTGAGGTGCTGATGCGATAATTTTTATAGTGGAAACTGTGGGTGTGTTTATTGAAAAATTTGCTGAAAAAGAATAGAAAGAAAAAGAAGAATGAAAAATGAAAAGAAAGAAAAAAAGAGAAAAGAAAAGATTGTTATGAAAAAGTTAAACTGAAAATTTTGTAAGTATTGGTATTGGGAGTAGGCGGTGCCCACACCTATGTTGCAAAAGTCCAACTCTGGAGGTGTGGTGCATTTGTTTATTTATAGTCGTGCGGGTAGCTCTACCTTAAGCTCATGTTGGGTTAGGTGTGCTCTGCCTCCATGTTTATCCTGGTTTGCCTCACCGTAACCCAAGCCCCATCTCTAACCTAAAGTCCTACTGACTCACTCCTTGAACCAATCTAGTGTCATGGAGAGAATGTGACCGGGCGAGCTTATGGTCACCGACACCGATGTACTTCAGTGGAGTTTGTCCTGCACCCCAATATTGAGCAATGCTCATCTCAGCGCTTAGTTTACTTTCTCCGTATGCATGACCGGATGATTCACCGTAGTTCACCATTTTGAGTAGTTGTAATATGCTTTTACTCTTTTAGAAATCTATAAACTGTTTGTATAATGAGAAATCTTCTCTATTATTTTTTTTATGTACGTGAGCATGCGACTTCGCATGGTACTCTGTATTGTAATTTTGAGTCATCTACTTTTCTTTCCCCGTTTGCTAAGAATTTGTTTGCTCGGGACGCGCAAATAGGTAAGTCTGAGGTTGTGATGAGTCCCATTTATATATACTTTTATGGACTCATCTGGGCTAGTTTTCCTGCTTTTGCACTTCATTTTCAGTTCTTAATTGCTTATATTTTACTCGTTCGCGCTTTTGCTATTAGTGCAATGTCTTGGCCCTTTGTGGTGCGCAAATGCGCGCTTTATTGTTGGGGGCAAGCACAATTTGCTCCCAATTTTTGTTGTGCATTTATGCTTGAGCTGGAGGGGTATTCCCAGCTGTGTTGTGGCTGATGTAGGTGGACGGTTCATCCATTTTTATCCAGAATTCATTTCTGCGTATATCGCACGGTCGTGCGTTTTCCTTGACGCACGGTCGTATGTGATCATGCGTTCTTTTCTGTGGAGGAAAATGATGTCCTGTCTCTACGCACGGGCAGTTGCCCGTGCGTGAAGGAATCGCATGATCGACCTGTTTAGCCTTGTTTTCGGCTTTCTGAATTTGCCCATTGATGAGTAATTTATTTACTCATCTTTTAGTATAGTATTATTACAATTTTATTATGAAATTATGTTATTTTTATAAATTATATCCTATAAATCTTTCCTATGTTAATTTCATAAGCTAACTTATGTTTATTTTATATTTGTAGGTTTTGTGGACATTTGGAGCAGAAAATGCATTTACACGCCCCAGGTCACAGGTGTGACCATGGGCGTGTAACCTACAAAGTGTTCCAGACAGGTTTCAGCTGCCCCGGAGTCGTTCCTTGAAGAATTCGCCAAGTACACGCCCCAGGTCACGGGCGTGACCAAGGGCGTGACATAATAGTCATTGCCGGAACCCACCACCCTCTGCCAGCACACCTGCCACGTAATTTTAAAGTTACACGCCCCAGGTCACGGGCGTGACCTGGGGGCGTGACCACTAGATATGAGCATCGTTCGACAAATATTGGGGCGTTCGACGAACTGCGCCCGGCTGATGAGATCAACGAAAGTTCAGTAGCGTTCGACAAATATTGAGGCGATCGACGAATTGCTCCATGGCAGCGTTCGACAAATATTGAGGCGTTCGACGAACTGCGCCCGGCTGCTGCGTTCGATGAAAACGATGAGATCGACGTAAGTTCAATAACGCGCCTTCCCGCCGAAGCTTCCCTCCAGCAACACTTAATTGAGATTACACGCCCAGGTCACGGGCGTGACCTAGGGTGTGACGCATACGAAACGCCTGCATTGAAGCCAGATGGCGCCCTTCCCGCACCCAGCCGATCACGCCCCCGACACGCCCTGGTCACGGGCGTGACCAAGGGCGTGTAACACCAAATTTTTAGCTATTTAAAGGGTGCTTTTCCAGAAGTTCAGGGCCGAAGTTTTGGAGTTCTAGCTTATTTTCTTTCACAGTTTTTGTCATTCTTAAGATGGTAATCTTCCTTCTTAGCTTGCTCTTTCAATTCCTAGCTTGTAATTCTTAATTCCTAATTGTAATTTCTTTTGCAAATCAATAAAAAGTAGTTCCTTTTTCTCTTAATCTATTCTCATTTCCATTATGTACTCTTTTATTTCTCTTAATTCCTCCATCTCCATGAGTAGCTAAATTTCCATTAGTACTCGGCCGAGATGATCCAAGGAAAAAATAATTCATAATTTTGTTTAGAACTTCTTTCTCTCTTATTTAGATCTCTTAAGTTTTATCCTTGAATTTAAATTGATTGAGATTATATTATCGATATATAAATCTCATTCTTGTTTTCGTAGTCTAATAACCGAGAGGTTTTGAGTTCGAATCGATCATTTCAAGGATAAAGAGATTTGAATGCACTCCTCGAGAGTGGACGACATAAATCTCCCGGATTGGAGTCAAATCCAATAGAGGGGTTCACTTCGTTAAAGCAAGTTTAGGGGTTTCAATTATAGAACGAGAGTTCGGTTGATCAACCTAATCTTAGTTGGGCGTATCCTCGAGAGAGGTACGTTTATAATTCGAGAGCCTCCACGGTCAAGCAATTCTTTTAAAGAGAATTAGAAGTTTTTATTTCTTAATTTATTTATTTTTCCAAGGTGATTCAAGGTCGAGTGCTAGTTCTTTAATCATTGTTTTAACAAATTATTTCTCTTTCTTGCAAACAACCAACCCAAGTTTTAATCGATAAAATAATAGAGATTTTCCGAAGTAAGAGTAATCAACCGCCTCGATTCTAATACGACCTTGGTTTTTTATAACCTATACTACATTCGATATGGTACACTTGCCGTTATCATTTGCGGATATAGTTTTTCGCATCAAGTTTTTGGCGCCTTTGCCGGAGAGTTCGGTTGATATTTTGAAAAGCGAAATATCTATTAATTTTATATTTTATTTTCGTATTTCTATTAAGGTGTAACTAAATTCCTGGAAAGGACGCTTTGGGCTTGAGTTCCCATCACAGCCTCTAGTACCTTGCAAGCCCTTCACCGGGTAGATCTTGGGAAGTCCAGGACTAATTTTAAATCACCTAATAAAAAAAATCTAAAAAAAAATAAAAAAAAATAAAAAAAAATATATTAATCTAAAATCTTATTTCCCCTTTTTTTTCTTTTTCCGCATCTTTTCTTTTCTTTTGGTTTATGACCCGAGGAAACTCTTCAATTAATCTTCAATTTTGTTTTGATCCGGAAATCGAGCGCACCTTGCGACGTCATCTCTGATTTAGTGATCTACCAATAATTCAAGAAGAGTCAATCAGAGAGACTAACGAAGGTTTAATGGATAATCCCGACCATAATGAGGCCCCGCTACAGACTATGTCCTATTATGCGAGGCCAAAATTGGAGGGAACACAATCTAGCATTATTCGCCCGGCGGTGGCGAATAATAATTTTGAAATTAAAACGAGTATCATTCAGATGGTACATCAAACAGTCATCTTTGACGGATTACCAGATGGAGATCCAAATTTAAATTTATTAAATTTTTTGGAAATTTGCGATACGTTTAAAATCAATGGCGTCACTGATGACGCCATTCGTTTGCGTTTATTTCCATTCTCTTTGCGGACTAAGGCCAAGCAGTGGTTAGGATCTCTTCCTAAAGGTTCCATCACTACGTGGGCCGAGATGACGGAGAAATTTTTAACTAAATATTTTCCTCCGGCGAAGTCCGCTAAATTACGTACGGACATTCTCTCATTTACGCAAATAGACTTGGAGTCTCTCTATGACACATGGGAGCGCTTCAAGGAATTATTGCGGAGATGTCCTCACCATGCCCTTCCTTTATGGCAACAAGTTCAAACATTCTACAATGGTTTGAATCTCTGAACAAGGCAAATGATTGATGCGGCAGTTGGGGGAACTCTAAATAACAAAACCCCAGATGCCGCTAAAGAGCTTTTTGAGGAGATGGCCATGAATGCTTATCAGTGGAATGCGCCACGGTCGCGTCCTAACAAACCGACCGGACTCTTTGAAGTCGAGGGCACCCCGAATTTAGCATATCAAGTAGAATGACTCACTAAGCAAATGGCGGAGATGTCTGCTTCCTCCGCCACTAACGGGGCTAATAACTATAATAATAATAATTATAATTATAATAACAATTTTAATCAAGAGCAAGTAGATTATATGGGGAACTCCTACCATCTTCCTTATAACCCAATTAATAATCTTCCTAATAGTTATAATCCGGGTTTAAGGAACCACCCGAATTTTTCATGGAGCAACCCCAATAATGCTCAACGCCCCCCACAAGTGAATACTCCGGGATTCGGTCCACCACAACCACCAAAGGCCCCTTCACTTGAAGAGGTCTTCACCAAATACGTCGCATCTACTGATGCCAATATCCGGAACCTTTCCGGATCTATTAAAAGCCTAAAAAATTAGATTGGACAACTCGCCAAGATGTTCTCCTAACGCCAGCAGGAAGCTCTACCGGGCAATACTGAGCCCAATCCATGGGAGAGCGCCAACGCTATAACCCTCTGCAGCGGAAAGGAGGTTAAAAGGTTTAAATTTGGCCGAGCCTAAGGTAAATGTTTCAACTCCAACTCCACATTTAAACTCTTCTGATTTAGCTCCGCGCATTATTCAAACGCCTTCTATTCTGTATCCTTCTAAATTACAAAATGAGCGCAATGAGGAGCAGTATAAAAAATTTATAAATATTTTAAAATAAATACAAATCAATGTACCATTTTGCGAGGCACTCTCTCAAATGCCTAAATACGCGAAATATCTCAAGGATTTATTATCAAATAAAAAGAAACTTGAAGATATTTCGCGTGTTTCTCTTAATGCAGAATGTTCGACGATAGTTCTTAATAAATTACCGGAAAAATTAAATGATCCGGGATGGTTTTCCATCCCGTGTTTGTTCAGAAATTTATTAATTAAAAATGCCTTGGCCGATCTAGGGGCGAGCATAAATCTTATGTCGTTCTCCTTATTTAAGAAGCTTGGTTTGGGCACCCCAAGCCCAACCAATATAAGCATCCAACTAGCAGATCGGTCCGTAAAGTATCCAATTGGGATCATTGAGGATGTGCTAGTGAAGGTTGACAAGTTTATCTTTCCGGTAGACTTTGTCATCCTCGATATCGAAGAGGACGCCGAAGTACCACTCATACTCGGCCGGCCCTTCCTTGCCACTGCTCAGGCTATAATTGACGTAAGTAATGGAAACCTTCTCCTACGAGTTGGGGAAGAAGAAGTTACTTTTAATATAAATCAATCAATGAGAAATGCGTTTCCAAACAACGACTCTTGTTTTACCCTAGAAACAAATTTTGAAGAGGAAATAACGTCGTTTTCTGAAATAATTTCGCCTTTATTTGAAAATCCAGAAATTGCAAATTTATTTTGTTTCGAAGAAATAACTCGGCCAACCAAATTTGAAGAAGTAAACTTAAATATTTCTAAAATAAAAACATCTTACGAGGAGCCACCGAGTTTAGAACTAAAACAATTGCCGGAACATTTAAAATACATATTTTAAGAAAAAAATTCAAAACTGCCTGTAATAATATCTTCCGCACTTAACGATTCGAAAATTTCCGAATTAATTAAAATTTTAAATAATCACCGCCATGCAATTGCATGGCAAATTTCAGATATAAAGGGGATTAGCCCCTCGTTTTGCACGCATAAAATAAATTTAGAAAATAATTCTCGCGGCGCTATTCAGCCTCAATGACGCCTTAACCCAAATATGAAGGACGTCGTTAAGGCCGAAATTATAAAATTATTAGACGCAGGAATTATTTATCTGATTTCTGATAGCACTTGGGTTAGCCCAGTGCAAGTTATGCCCAAAAAGGGAGGAATAACAGTAATCACTAACGAAAATAATGAGTTGATTCCAACCAGTATTGCTATGGGTTGGCGAGTATGCATCGATTACAGAAAATTAAATGATGCTACCCGCAAGGATCACTTTCCGTTACCCTTTATTGACCAAATTTTAGAACGCTTATCCGGTCATTCGCACTATTGTTTTCTCGATGGTCTTTCGGGATATTTTCAAATCCCAATTGCTCCCGAAGATCAAGAGAAAACCACCTTCACATGTCCGTTCGACACCTTCGCATATCGAAGAATGCCGTTTGGACTTTGCAACGCACCGGCTACATTTCAAAGATGTATGTTGGCAATTTTTAATGAACTTATAGAAGACGTCATGGAAGTATTCATGGATGATTTTTCTGTTTTTGGCGATTCTTTCACTAATTGTCTAAATAATCTTAATCGTGTTCTTCAACGCTGCGAAGACACGAATTTAGCACTCAACTGGGAGAAGTGCCACTTTATGGTCCGAGAGTGGTTAGTCCTCGGACATAAAGTTTCTAGTAAGGGGATCGAGGTCGATAGGGCCAAGATCGAGGTCATAAAAAAACTCCCCCTCCTACTAATGTAAAATCTATTAGGAGTTTTCTAGGACATGCGGGTTTTTATAGGTGGTTTATAAAAGATTTCTCAAAAATTACGAAGCCGCTAACTTATCTTCTAGAAAAAGAATCCGCGTTTAATTTTGATGAGGAATGTTTAAAAGCGTTTAATAAAATTAAAAACGAACTAATAAAATCTCCTATTTTAATAGCGCCAAATTGGTCTCTTCCGTTTAAAATCATGTGCGATGCGAGCGATGCGAGCGATGCGAGCGATGCGAGCGATGCGAGCGATTTTGCTGTAGGTGCAGTTTTAGGCCAACTGGTGAATAAATATTGTAACACCCCCATCCGTTAAGAAGCATATAGCAGAAGGTCCGGCCGGGGCCCCACGCCATATACTACAAAACAAACGGGAACGTCACTATTGAATATACAACGACACTATACCACGAAGCCTAACTCAGAGCATTCTATGCGGAAGTAAAAGAGAGAGAGACAGAATTATAAACCACAAGACCCGAACTCGTGTATGTCCACTTCTATTAACTTGGAATAAAATATTTTACAACACAAAAGAGGCACGACGGCCTTACAGTTTACCAACATCGGCGCGCAGGCCGGCCATACATGAAAAGCAGAAGGAACATCAAAGGTCTTCAAGGGCTGCAGCAGCGCAGGGGCTTCAGCCCGCCAAGTTCCCGCTCGGTCCAGCACCTGTACAACAAGCCCACCAAAAACGGTGGCAAAATAGGGCAACGGTCAGCTAAAGCTGACCAATTTATAACGACCCCACCCCTTCGAGGGGGTGGCAGTGCTAACCGTCCCTGCAAAACAGTCTCAACAGCATATACATATCTAAGAGTGCGACTAGACGAGCCAACAACATTTCATACATATGCAACAACACAAACGTGGGAATGGCCTCCACGTCTCGTGCACTTAGGCACTCTTTGGTGTACTACGCCTTCCACCACCATCCACTCTTGATGGTTTTGCCCTTCGAGGCTAAAGTCGGCGGCCCGAATACCAGGGCTCCCCCGTGCTTTAATTGTGAACTTGCGCAGTCCGAAGACTCTTCCCCGTTGCCTCCCGACATGCTATTCGAGCCTTACTAATCAGGTGCTGCAATGGTTCGGGTGTAGGTTCGCCAAATGCCCGTTGTTCACACACTCGTTGTACAACACGAAATGCGGGTATGGCATCCCCTCAGCCCAGGTATTCTCAATTAGCCGGCTCCACGGGCCGCTAAGTCATCCACCAGGACACCCTTACAGGTCGGGCACGCCGACCTCAGGTCCCCTCCACAGGTGGGCACAACAAACATTACCAGACCCATGTCTTGGAGCTGTCGCCCAGGCGACATTCACTGTCGCCAGCGATAGTGCACAAACCCTAATTTGGCTTCTAGCTGTGGATGCTTCCCGGGGCACACCCTCAGGCATTGCTGCACATGCAGTAGCACTCCCTAGCCTCAGAACACCCAAATTCATCAGAACCCAATTCTGGGGAGCTGTCGCCCAGGCGACAGTCACTGTCGCGCCGGCGACAGCTAGACAGAACTCCCTTTCTGCCTTTTAACTTCGGGTGCTCCCCGGGGCACACCCCCGGGCGTTGCTGCGCATGCAGTAACACTCTCTAGTCCTACGTAGCAGGATAACAACACGGGGTTTTCCCCGAGCACACACAATACCACAAGGCATCACCAATCCGAAGGAACCGTCACGGATGGGCTTCACACAGCGCGCCTACGTCCGTATTACGCACGGACTCTATATGTATGCAACTTGGACGAGGATAACATGAATCGACCCGTCGGAGGCCACGACCTCACCCTTTTGAGTAGGGGCCTCAACGATGCAAGGGAATGGACTAAGGCATGTCCAAGAGATGGTAGAAAAGTTAGTTACCCTTAAACGCCGCTTTGAGACCATGGCTTGACGTTCCACACGGATGGAAAGGAGCGCCTTGCCCTCCTCTACGCGTAGCCACCAACTTTGATGGGATTGGATGAGTGTAGCTCCTCCAAACCCAAGCTCCAAGCCAGGGTTTTCTATTCACCTTCTTCTCCAAGCTCCTCTCTCTCTCTCTCTCTTAAGAACCCTTAAGAAAATAAATGAAAAGAGAGGGATTTTCGGCCTTGTATGTTGCCACCAAGCCTCCCAAGCCAAAACAAGCCACCAAAGTCCAAGTGCAATCAATGCCCTTGATTTCGGCCATAAAGTCCAAATTTGAGCTGTCGCCCGGCGACAGCCACTGTCGCCCTGGCGACAGCGACAATGAACCGACATTGACTAGTCAACGCCGTCCGACAGCTCACGACAGAACCTTCTCAACAGAACGCTATCGCCCGGGCGACAGCCACTGTCGCCGGCGACAGCTCTGGATTCCAGATTTCTGAATTTTCAGATTTGGGGTCTTACAACCCTCCCCTCCTTAAAAAAATTTCATCCCGAAATTTGTAAAAACACACATATATATACATATCAAAACAGTCTTTACATACAGGGGAAAAGAAGAGATAAGCGTCACGGAAACAGCTCGGGGAACTCCTCCAACATGGTCTGCTCACGCTCCCATGAGAGCTCCTCGCGATCGCAGTTGTCCCAACGGACCTTTACCATACGGATCGCCCTGTTCCGCAGCTGACGCACCTCAGCATCCTCGATGCTAACGGGCCTGACCGCCGTCTTAAGCCCACTATCCACGGGAACCTGATATGCCGCGACCACTTGCGTAGGCTCTTGCACTGCCTTCCGCAATACGGAGATGTGGAATACATCGTGTAGCCCGCTCAGTTCCACTGATAGCGCAAGCCTATAAGCCGCGTCGCCGACGCGCTCGATGATCTCAAACAGTCCAAGGTATCTCGGACTCAGCTTTTTCAAGCGTCGAATCCTGGATACACCCTTGAACGGCCTGATCTTCAAGTAAACCCAATCGCCAACGGCGAACTAGACGTCGCGGTGCTTCGCATTATAGTACTCCGCCTGCCTATCCTGCGCAACCAAAAGCCTCTCTCGGATCAACTGCACCGTCGAAGTCGCCTCTTCGACGTCTTTCCTCTTGAAGAGCTTCGTCTCGCCCGTTTCCGCCCAAGCTAAGGGAGTGCGGCACTTCCTGCCATAGAGGGCCTCGAAAGGCGCCATCTGAATACTCGCCTGATAGTTGTTGTTGTACGCGAACTCAACAAGAAAGAGGTGATCTTCCCACCCCTTGCCAAACTCCAGGACGCACATCCGGAGTATGTCTTCCATCGTCCTGTTGGTACGCTCAGTTTGGCCATCCGTCTGAGGATGAAAGGCCGTGCTAAACTGCAGCTTCGTACCCAAAAGACGGTTGACTAGCCTCCAGTCGCTTGAAGTAAAGCGTCCATCACGATCACTGACGATGCTACGGGGCACACCGTGCAGTCGCACTATAGTATCAACATACAACTTTGCCAATTCTCCACCGAGTCATCCCTCCGGTTGGGGATAAAGTGCGCCACCTTCGTCAGCCGGTCTACAACTACCCAGATGGCATCGTTCCCGCGCTGCGATCTCGACAGCCCATGCACGAAATCCATGGAAATGTCATCAAACTTCCACTCCGGAACAGGCAATGACTGCAAAAAGCCACCGGGCTTCTGACATTCCGCCTTCACTAGCGCACAAGTGTGGCACTTGGCCACGTAGTGAGCGATGTCCCTCTTCATACCTGGCCACCAGAAAAGGACCTTCATGTCCTTGTACATCTTCGTGCTCCCCGGATGAACTGAATACCTGGTACGATGCGCCTCGTGCATCAACTCATCGCGTAGCTCACCCACCTTGGGGACGCACAAACGGTCGCCTCTCCACAACAATCCGTCTCGAACCTGAAACTGGGCATCTGGCCCACCACCAGCATCCCCCGCGTAGCGCTTCAAACTCAGATCGAGTTCAAAAGCCTGGCGGACTCTCTCTGCGAGGTCGTACTGCACCTCAAACCAACTCAAACAGGCACCGGCACTGCACCTCTTCTCTACGTAAGAAATATCCAAGGCCTCCAGGTCACGTATCAGGTGCTCATCATGCATCTGAATCCAGTTGGCCTGCACTGGAGCCCTGCGACTGAGTGCATCCGCAACAACATTCCCCTTCCCGGGAGTGTAGTGGATCTCGAAGGTGAAGTCCCCCAGGAACTCCATCCACCTCTGTTGCCGCATATTCAGCCCTTTCTGCGTCAGAAGGTACTTCAGGCTCTTATGGTCCGTGAAGATGTTGATCTTCAAGCCATACACATAATGCCGCCATAGCTTCAGGGCAAATATCACAGCCGCCAACTCCAAGTCGTGGACCGGATAGTTCCGCTCGTGCGCCTTCAGCTGGCGAGAGCCATACGCTATAACCTTGCCATGCTGCAGCAGAATGCAGCCAAGGCCGCTTCCAGAAGCGTCGGTGTAGATCTCGTAGCCCTCCGTGCCGCAAGGCAAACATAAGAACGGAGCCGTCGTAAGCCGCCGCTTCAGCTCCTCGAAATCCTGCGCACACGCGGGCGTCCAAATGAACTCCTGCATCTTCCGTGTCAGCGTCGTAAGAGGCAGCGCGATCCGCGAGAAGTTCTCCACGAAGCGCCTGTAATAGCCAGCCAGCCCGAGAAAGCTACGGACCTCCGCTACAGTAGAAAGAACAGGCCACTCCCTAATGGCCGAAACCTTCACCGGATCTACCGCCACACCCGAACCACTAACCACATGGCCCAAGAACGCCACAGAAGGAAGCCAGAACTCACACTTAGAGAACTTGGCATACAACTGGTTCCTCCTCAGAACCTCCAAAACTACCCGCAGGTGATCACCGTGCTCCTCCTCGGACTGAGAGTAGACTAGTATGTCATCCAGGAAGACGACCACAAACCGATCGTGGTACTCTCGGAAAGTCCGGTTCATCAAGTCCATAAACACCGAAGGCGCATTAGACAGCCCAAACGGCATCACGATGAACTCATACTGCCCGTACCTCGTACTAAAGGCAGTCTTCGGGATATCGCACTCTCTGATCCGCACCTGATAATAGCCGGACTTCAAGTCCAGCTTCGAGTATACTGTCGAACCAATGAGCTGGTCGAACAAATCATCTATCCTCGGAAGAGGATACTTGTTCTTCTCCGTCAGCTTATTCAGCTCCCGATAGTCGATGCAAAGTCGCAGGCTACCGTCCTTCTTTTTGACAAAGAGGACCGGTGCACTCCAAGGTGAGGAACTCGGACGCACGTAGCCCTGCTCAAGCAGCTCCTGCAACTGCAGCTTCAACTCCGCCAACTCTTTCGGAGCCATATGATATGGCGAGCGGGCCACAGGCTTAGCGCCTGGCACCAACTCAATCGTGAAATCTATCTCCCGCTGCGGTGGAGCACCGGGGAGCTCGCTCGGGAACACATCGGGGAACTCTTCTACTATCGGAACATCCGCTAGGCTGGGCCTCGGCATTGAAGCCTCCACAAGAGCAAAGAATAACTCTGCTCCCTGTCGCACTGCCTTGGACACCTGGAGAGCAGACATCAGCATATTGCTCGATCCACGCATGCCCGTAAAGACCGTCTCATGATCGGCACCTTGCCCAAACCTCACCTCCTTGGTGGTGCAATCGATGCACGCACGCTATTCCGACAGCCAGTCCATACCGAAGATAACATCGAACTCAACCAGGGGGAGTAACGATGCCTTCAGGTCATACTCCCGACTACTAACTAGAACCTTTACGCAGCAACTCCTCTCCACACGCATCGAATATCCATTCGGCAGTAGGACCTCCAGTCCATCTGCAGAAGCAATCGACGGCGCACCAATACGTTGGACGAAGTTCGACGATAAGAAGGAGTGCGAAGCTCCAGTATCGAAAAGCGCTCTCGCAGGAACGCCTAAGACATTCACATAGCCTATGCCGCCAAACATGTTAGCATGAACATTAAAACAGGTATACAAACAGTAAAGACTGTAACTTAAATTGTACCTGTCACGACGTCTTCGGCTTTGATAGCCTCCTGTTGATCGAGACTAAAGACTCTGGGCTGCGGGGGAGCCATATGGGAAGCAGTGGACTCAGCTGCCTTCCCCTTCTCAGAATAAGCTGGCCCCGCCTTCTTCTCTGGCCTTGGAAGCCCACTGCAGCAATCCCGCGAGAAATGGCCAGGCTTGCCACAAGTGAAACAAATAAGAGGGCCACGTCCAGATGACGCGCCCGAAGCAGAGGGAGCTGGCCCAGATACTCGAGCCTTCTTCCAGCGACTCAACCTCCGCAACTTTGTCGCACCCGGCGCTTTGCCCTCCGGCACTGCCTCGACCACAACCACCTTGCCCTTTTCCCTGAGCATGTCCTGCTCAAGGGCTCGAGCTGAACCAATGAGGGTCGTGAAACCCTGCGTCAACGGCCCTGTCAGAAGATGCTGCAACTCAGTACGCAAACCTCCATAAAACCTGTTCACCCTTCTCTCCTCATCATCGAAAGAAGTTCCAGCATAGCGCCCGAGGCGGGTGAACTCATGCAAGTAGTCATCAACCAGTCTACCACCCTGTGTTAGGGCCAAGAACTGGTTCTCCATCGCGATCTGCTGCGACTGAGGCACATACCTTGCGAGGAAGATTCTCGAGAACTCTTCCATCGTCACATCAACCAGTCGCTTTCCCGCGAACTGGCGCCTCTCGACCTCATCCCACCACCGCCTAGCTTCCTTTTCTAGCAAGAAGGAAGCAGAGGTCACCTTCTGCGCTTCCTCCGTCTGTGTCGCTGTCAGAATTCGCTTCACATGCGACAACCAGTCTTCGGCCTCAGCTGGGGATTCAACCCCGGTAAACGGAGGAGGTCGAAATCCCAGAAAATGCTTCAGCTGCTGCTCAGGAGCACGCCTCACTGGGACTTGCTCCACTCTTAGTGGCTCAGGGGCCACCTCTTGCACTGGCGGTTGGCCTTGCCTTTCAGGCTGTCCATTCAACGCAGCTAGAACGGCTTCAGTAACTAGCCGAACCAACTCAACAGACGGAGATGTAGGGGCCTCAGCAGACCGACTACTCTCATGCACATCACGGGGACGCGACGGTCCCGCTGCACTTAGAGTGCCCTACACAAGTGCAACACACAGTTAGGCGATAGCACAGGCGCAACTAACAGCAAATGGAACACTCAGGTTCCAAAATCATGCAATTATTGTAAGTGGACATTTTTGGGTTTATTTTACGTCTCAACGGTAGCGCACACACGGGCTCACCACCCCTTAAAAGAATTCGTCCACGAATTCCTTAGAAGGATATGGAACCCTAGTAGCTGATACCAACTTCTAACACCCCCATCCGTTAAGAAGCATATAGCAGAAGGTCCGGTCGGGGCCCCACGCCATATACTACAAAACAAACGGGAACGTCACTATTGAATATACAACGACACTATACCACGAAGCCTAACTCAGAGCATTCTATGCGGAAGTAAAAGAAAGAGAGACAGAATTATAAACCACAAGACCCGAACTCGGGTATGTCCACTTCTATTAACTTGGAATAAAATGTTTTACAACAAAAAAGAGGCACGACGGCCTTACAGTTTACCAACATCGGCGCGCAGGCCGGCCATACATGAAAAACAGAAGGAACATCAAAGGCCTTCAAGGGCTGCATCAGCGCAGGGGCTTTAGCCCGCCAAGTTCCCGCTCGGTCCAGCACCTGTACAACAAGCCCACCAAAAACGGTGGCAAAACAGGGCAACGGTCAGCTAAAGCTGACCAATTTATAACGACCCCACCCCTTCGAGGGGGTGGCAGTGCTAACCGTCCCTGCAAAACAGTCTCAACAGTATATACATATCTAAGAGTGCGACTAGACGAGCCCACAACATTTCATACATATGCAACAACACAAACGTGGGAATGGCCTCCACGTCTCGTGCACTTAGGCACTCTTTGGTGTACTATGCCTTCCACCACCATCCACTCTTGATGGTTTTACCCTTCGAGGCTAAAGTCGGCGGCCTGAATACCAGGGCTCCCCCGTGCTTTAATTGTGAACTTGCACAGTCCGAAGACTCTTCCCCGTTGCCTCCTGACATGCTATTCGAGCCATACTAATCAGGTGCTGCAATGGTTCCGGTGTAGGTTCGCCAAATGCCCGTTGTTCACACACTCGTTGTACAACACGAAATGCAGGTATGGCGTCCCCTCAGCCTAGGTATTCTCAATTAGCCGGCTCCACGGGCGCTAAGTCATCCACCAGGACACCCTTACAGGTCGGGCACGCCGACCTCAGGTCCCCTCCACAGGTGGGCACAACAAACATCACCAGACCCATGTCTGGGAGCTGTCACCCAGGCGACATTCACTGTCGCCAGCGACAGTGCACAAACCCTAATTTGGCTTCTAGCTATGGATGCTTCCCGGGGCACACCCCCAGGCATTGCTGCACATGCAGTAGCACTCCCTAGCCTCAGAACACCCAAATTCATCAGAATCCAATTCTGGGGAGCTGTCGCCCAGGCGACAGTCACTGTCGCGCCTGCGACAGCTAGACAGAACTCCATTTCTGCCTTTTAACTTCGGGTGCTCCCCGGGGCACACCCCCGGGCGTTGCTACGCATGCAGTAGCACTCTCTAGTCCTACGTAGCAGGATAACAACACGGGGTTTTCCCCGAGCACGCACAATACCACAAGACATCACCAATCCGGACGAACCGTCACGGATGGGCTTCACACAGTGCGCCTACGTCTGTATTACGCATGGACTCTATATGTATGCAACTTGGATGGGGATAACACGAATCGACCCGTCGGAGGCCACGACCTCACCCTTTTGAGTAGGGGCCTCAATGATGCAAGGGAATGGACTAAGGCATGTTCAAGAGATGGTAGAAAAGTTTGTTACCCTTAAATGCCGCTTTGAGACCATGGCTTGACGTTCCACATGGATGGAAAGGAGCGCCTTGACCTCCTCTACGCGTAGCCACCAACTTTGAAGGGATTGGATGAGTGTAGCTCCTCCAAACCCAAGCTCCAAGCTAGGGTTTTCTATTCACCTTCTTCTCCAAGCTCCTCTCTCTCTCTCTCTTAAGAACCCTTAAGAAAATAAATGAAAAGAGAGGGATTTTCGGCCTTGTATGCTGCCACCAAGCCTTCCAAGCCAAAACAAGCCACCAAAGTCCAAGTGCAATCAATGCCCTTGATTTCGGCCATAAAGTCCAAATTTGAGCTGTCGCCCGGCGACAGCCACTGTCGCCCTGCAGACAGCGACAATGAACCGACATTGACTAGTCAACGCCGTCCGACAGCTCACGGCAGAACCTTCTCAACAGAACGCTATCGCCCGGGCGACAGCCACTGTCGCCGGCGACAGCTCTGGATTCCAGATTTTTGAATTTTCAGATTTGGGGTCTTACAAATATTTACCCGATTTATTACGCAAGCAAAATGCTAACATCCGCGCAAGCAAATTATACAAAAACGGAAAAAGAATTTTTGGCAATAATTTTTGCATTTGATAAATTTCGATCATATTTAACGCTTTCAAAAGTTATTGTATTTACAGATCATTCCTCTCTCCGGTATTTACTACAAAAAAGAGATGCAAAGCCTCGACTACTAAGGTGGATCCTCCTACTACAAGAATTCAATTTGGAGATCCAGGACAAAAGGGGAGCGGAGAATGTTGCAGCCGACCACCTCTCACGGTTAGAGAATCCGGATGCAGGAGCGCTAGTGGAGGCCGAAATTGACGACAAATTCCCTGAAGAGCGCCTCCTTGACATAGAAAAGGTAATGACGTCTTCCACCCCTTGGTACGCGGATTTGGCCTACTATTTAGTGGCCCGGGTCCTACCAAAAGATTTTTCAAGTCAACAAAAGAAGAAATTCTTTTCGGATTTGAAAAATTATTTTTGGGAGGACCCCTTTTTATTTCGTGTCTGCGCAGACCAAGTGGTAAGAAGGTGTATTTCGGGCAAGGAAGGCATCCAAATTCTGCGGCTCTGCCACGAAGGGCCAACCGGTGGCCATTATCAAGCAAACCGGACCGCAAGAAAAACGCTAGAGGCGGGCTTCTATTTGCCCACCTTATTCAAAGATGCTCATAATTTTGTGAGTAATTGTGATCGGTGCCAACGGTCAGGTAACATTTCTAACCGGGACGAAATGCCCCAAAATATTTTCTTAGAATGCGAAATTTTTGATCTTTTGGGAATAGATTTCGTAGGTCCTTTACCCTCCTCTTTTAATAATAAATATATCCTTGTTGCGGTCGATTACGTGTCAAGGTGGGCGGAAGCACAAGCTTTTCCCACTAACGACGCGAGAGTCGTCGTAAATTTAAAAAAAAAAATTATTTTCATGATTTGGCACACCCCGAGCACTAATTAGCGATCGGGGCACACATTTTTGTAACAACCAACTCGCTAAAATTTTAGCAAAGTATGGAGTTACCCACAAGCTATCCACCACCTACCACCCACAAGCAAATTGCCAAGTGGAGGTGGTGAATCGTGAACTTAAAAGAATTTTAGAGAAAATTGTGTCCGTTAATAGGAAGGATTGGTCGCTAAAATTAGACGATGCACTGTGGGCATATAGGACAGCGTACAAAACCGCCATCGGATGTACACCGTACCGATTAGTCTATGGAAAAGCTTGCCATCTACCGGTGGAATTAGAACATCGCGCCTTTTGGGCGCTAAATTTTTTAAATTTGGATTTAAAGTTAGCCTCCGAGCATAGAAAACTGCAATTAAATGAATTAGACGAGTGGCGCGCAAACGCCTATGGAAATAATAAGATTTATAAGGAGCGCACAAAGTTTTATCATGATAAAAAAATCAAAAATCCAAAAACTTTTTCACCGGGAGACTTAGTCCTTTTATTTAATTCTAAACTTAGGCTTTTTCCGGGTAAATTAAAATCATGATGGTCCGGTCCCTTCATAGTTAAAGAAGTTTGGTCATACGGAACGATGCTAATAGAGCACCCGGAAAAGGCTCTTTCAAAGTCAACGAACAACGTTTAAAATTATATCACCCCGACGACCCAGCGTCCGGAAACATCGAAACCATTCACTTCCAAAATCTTTAAAATTGCCACTTAGTCAAGCTACGCGACGGAAACCTCGCTCGCTCCGTCGAAAGGTAAGGAACCTCGCGAGGCCGCCTTCGACGAGTTTGACCTCACCGGCCTCTCGGGGGGCGAGGACGAAGAGCCCTGCCAGGAGGCGGTCGGAGGAATCTTTGGCGGCGCGGAGCCACCGGTCTCCTCGCTCGTCATGTAAAACCCTGCCAGTACGAAGAGTATAACAGCAGGTCCGGCCGGGACCCCACGCCATACAAACCACACTAGCTAGGAGTTAAAAGGTGATAACTAGAAAAGTAACAACTAAACGAGAGTACAAAACGTAAGCGGAAGCATGAAATAAACCATTCAAATAGAACTGTCCACTATCATAGGAATGTATCCAGAATAAGAGTTACGGCCTTAAGGCCTTACATTCATCCAATGCACAAAACTCCATAAGCATACATCGGCACGCAGGCCGGCCATACATGAAAAAGCTAAAAAGGGAGGCTGGCCTTCAAGGGCCAACTCAGCAAAAGGGGCCACCGCCCGCTATTTCCCGGTAGGCTCACCTGCACCTGCATAAGACATTCCACCAAGCGGTGGCAAACAAAGTAACGGTCAGCACAGCTGACCAAATTATAACGACCCCACCCCTTTCCCGGGGTGGCAGAGATTCTACCCTGCAAGCAAGCCATACTAGCACAAGTACTAATATAAAGAAAATGCAACTACACAAGGTGAGGTTTCAAGCACAATCAATCTTCTAGGTTGAGCATCAAAAGAAAGGAACCTAGGTATGCACATGATGTTGGTTGGGTTCACCCGAAGGTTCCCACAACCGCCTAAACAACCGCCTAAACAACCGCATGAGGCTAACAACATCAATTCATCACAAACGTGGGTACACATAACCGCACGCTCCATGCTCACAAGGCATGCACCAAAGGTACTTCTTCCCGAGCACCAAAACCATCATGAGTCCGGAAACTCTAGATAGAAAAGAGCTTTTGGTCGGTCTAGGCAAGACGCCCTTCCCAACCTCTCCCAAGGTCGTTCGGGTTTACAAGAGATAAATCCCCCTACCGCCGCGCCTGGAAACGGGTTCAGTTCAGCCAATTCTCGTGCTCTTGTCATCGATTGAACACACGATGCGGGTATGACATCACCTCGGCCCGTAAGGGTTTAGCACTCGCTAGTGCTACACAAAACATAAGTTACAACACCCAAGCCTTAAAAGTTTACTTTGTAACGACTCAAGAACCAACTCCGCCTTTCGGCCGGAGGGCATGAGGGATCGTTAGGGCTTTATACGTAACCAAAAAGGAGGTACAAGACCACTCCTCAACAACTCTAGTGGTGAAGATTTGCATTCAACCACTCGCAAAGCATGGGGCTTCCGTTAGGATCTTCACAAGATGCCTACGCTTAAATCCCGCAATACTATCGCATATAACACAGAGTCATTCTCCGGCACGCATTCTAGGCTTAATCTAAATGCAACGTCGCAAATCAAGCATCACCAATTCGGGCTCACGACCACGAATAGGCTTCACACACAATGCCTAAATCCGCACGACTACCGGATTTTCTACATGCAATATGCCGGGGACGGACACAATCGACCCGGAGTTCTGAAGAACTTGAGGAAATCCTACACTTCACCCATTTGGCGAAAGGGATTCCTCATGCAAGCATAGAGAAATGAAGGAGAGGACAAAAGACAAGTCCAAACAACGGGAGAAGAAATCGTTACCCTAGGAGTATTCTTTTTTGCCATGGATCCGAGATTCTAGACGGAGGGAAACGACCGCACCGGGCTGCACTCTCCAGATCTGGAAACGGCTCGCGAAACGGAGCTCCGGAGCTCCGTCAATGGCGGAATCTCCCTTCTTCTTCCTTGGCTCCTCCTTCTTTCTCTAGGGTTTGGAGAGAGAATGGCTTAGAGAATATGAGGTTTAACCCCCTCTCATCAGCCCTAATGGTCTCCCGCAACTAAACCTAGCCGTTGGATCAATTTCCAAAAGATTTGGACGGTCCGATCTTCTTCTCCGCTCAAAATCGCGGAACAGAATAAACAGGGCGCACGATCACAGGCGCACGGTCAGTGGTCGTGCGCGAAGAGGGAAATGGTCGTGCGCACTGTCCAAGGCAGAACTCGATATTCTTCTGAATTAACGCACGGTCGTTGGCGCACGATCATCGGTCGTGCGCGATGAGGACAATGGTCGTGCGCATAAGCCGAGACAGAACTCCGAATCTTTGCGGGTTACGCACGATCATTGGCGCACGATCACTGATCGTGCGCGAAGAGGACAATGGTCGTGCGCATTGACCTGATCTGGAATTTTGAGCTTATCCCGAGCGCAACACTACCATTCCGCCTACCTCGCTGAACCACGATCTTTGGGGTGTTACAACTCCACCCCCCTTAAAAGAATTTCGTCCCGAAATTTCGAAAACAATAATAGCAGGAATTTACAAATTTTAAAGAAAATTTACCTGAGAGAAATAGCTCGGGGTACTCCGCAAGCATCGCTTGCTCTCTCTCCCAAGTTAGCTCCTCTCGGCCGCAATTATCCCACCGGACCTTTACCATCCGAATGGACTTGTTCCGCAACTGCTTTACCTCGGTGTCCTCGATGCGTAAGGGTTTGACTTTCGTCGACAACCCACTATCCACCGACACTTTGCCAACCGCAACGATATGAGTAGGCTCTTGCACTGCCTTCCTCAGAACTGAAATGTGAAACACGTCGTGCAGACCGTTCAGCTCTGCAGATAGTGCAAGCCGATAAGCCGCATCACCAACACGTTCCACAATCTCAAACGGTCCTAAGTACCTTGGACTGAGCTTTTTCAAGCGTCGGATCCTTGGTACCCCTTTGAACGGTTTGATCTTCAAGTAAACCCGGTCACCGACGGCGAACTCTAGGTTCCTATGCTTGGCGTTGTAATATTTTGCTTGCCTATCCTGGGCAATCAATAGCCTTTCTCGAATAGTTCGGATCGTCGAAGTTGCTTCCTCAACAATCTTTCGCTTTAATAGCTTAGTATCGCCTGTTTCTGCCCAAGACAACGGCGTACGACACTTCTTACCATAGAGGGCCTCGAAAGGAGCCATCTTTATACTGGCTTGGTAGCTATTATTGTAGGCGAATTCGATCATATAGAGATGATCTTCCCACTTCTTTCCAAAATCTAGAGCGCACATTCGGAGCATATCCTCCATAGTCCTGTTGGTCCTCTCGGTCTGTCCATCCGTTTGCGGGTGGAAGGCCGTGCTAAATTTCAATTTAGTGCCCAACAGTTCATGGATAAGCCTCCAATCTTTCGATGTGAAACGCCCGTCACGATCGCTGATGATGCTACGAGGGACACCGTGCAGCCGCAAAATACTATCGACATAGAGCTTCGCTAGCTTTTCTACAGAATCATCCTTCCGGTTCGGAATAAAATGCGATACTTTCGTCAGTCTGTCCACGATCACCCAGGTGGCGTCGTTTCCATGCTGCGATCTCGGTAATTCGTGCACGAAATCCATCGAAATATCGTCAAACTTCCATTCCAGAATCAGCAAGGACTTCAAAAATCCGCCGGGACGTTGACATTCCACCTTCACCAACGCGCAAGTGTTGCACTTGGCCACGTAGAGGGCAATGTCCTTCTTCATACCCGGCCACCAGAAAAGTTTCTTCATGTCCATGTACATTTTCGTGCTCCCCGGGTGGATAGAGTACTTGGTATGATGAGCCTCGTACATCAATTCCTCCCGTAGAGTACCAACGTTTGGGACGCACAATCTGCCATTCTTCCACATAAGGCCATCTTCGAAAGAGAAATCAGCGTTCAACCCGTCAACGGTTTCCGCTTTGTAGCGTTTCATGCTCTCATCCAGCTCCAATGCCTGTCGAACTCGGTCGGCAAGGTGGTATTGAACCTCCGTCCAGTTCAAGCATGCTGAAGTAGACGCTCTTCGATCAACGCAAATGATCTCCATTTCTTCCAGCTCACGGATTAGACGCTCATCGTGCATCAAAATCCAATTTGCTTGAGCGGGAGCCCGACGACTCAACGCGTCCACAACTACATTTCCCTTTCCAGGAGTATATTTGATGTCGAAGGTGTAGTCCCCAAGGAACTCCAACCACCTCCTCTGTCGCATATTCAACTCCCTTTGATCTAGCAAGTACTTGAGGCTCTTGTGGTCGGTAAAGATGTCGATCTTCACGCCATACAAATAATGCCTCCAAAGCTTAAGAGCAAATACCACGGCCGCTAGCTCCAAATCATGGACCGGGTAATTCCTCTCATGAACCTTCAACTGACAGGAGCCGTAGGCAATTACCTTACCGAACTGCACTAGGACACAACCCAAACCACTCCCTGAGGCGTCGCTGTAAATTTCGTAGCCTTCCGTACCACATGGCGAGCATAGAATGGGCGCCGTGGTCAGACGGCTCTTCAGCTCTTCAAAAGCTCGTGCGCACTCGGGCGACCAAACGAACTTATAAACTTTCCTAGTCAGTTTAGTGAGAGGAAGTGCAATCCTCGAGAAGTTTTCCACAAAGCACCTATAATAGCCGGCAAGTCCTAAGAAACTTCGGACTTCCGCAACGTTTTTCAACAAAGGCCAGGCTCGGATCGCTTCTATCTTCGACGGATCAACCACAATTCCATCTCCACTAACGACGTGACCAAGGAACGCTACTGACGGTAGCCAAAACTCGCACTTGGAGAACTTGGCATATAGCTGACTCTTCCTCAAGGTGCTCAGAACTGCGTGCAGATGCCCTACACGCTCCTCTTCCGATTGAGAGTATACCAAAATGTCGTCGATGAAGACGATCACAAATTGATCCAAATACTCACGGAATGCCATATTCATTAAGTCCATGAATACCGACGGTGCATTAGACAGACCGAACGGCATCACTGTGAACTCATAGTGCCCAAAACGGGTACTGAACGCTGACTTTGGAACATCACATTCCCTAATACTGAGCTGATAGTAGCCGGACCTTAAATCAAGCATAGAGTATACCGTCGACCCAACCTGTTGGTCAAGTAAGTCGTCGATTCTCGGAATCGGATAACGGTTCCTCTCGGTCAGCTTGGTCTGCTACTACTAGGACAACACAAAACTGGTCTTAGGCCCCGAATCCTTCAACAAGGTGAAGAACATCTTCGCGCCTTTTCACAGCTTCTCCTATTCGCGCTCACTCGAGATCTATTAGGCAGCACTACCTCCAATCTATCCTTGACTAAGGTAAATGACAATTCGATTCATAACACGAAGTCCTTAGACAAATAGGAGAGCGATGCTCCCACACCAACAGAGCTCTCGTCGAATAGTCGATAATTAGGACAAGGCCTAATTGCACACAAATACAAGACATAAAATTTTGTTGTCAACAGATACAGTGGACATATTTCTATCTTTAACCGCACACGGGGTATAAATCATATTTGGAGATGATCATCCATACCTGTGGCAACATCGCATTGCTGAATGACCTCTTGCTGGCCATAAGAGTAGACTCTCGGCTGAGTTAGAGAATATTGGGGAATCGAAGACTCCACCGCTTTGCCTTTCTCCATAGGAGCTGAACCCATCGCACGAGCATAGTCCACTTCTCCGCTTTTTGCTTTTGGGGGACCACTTCGACACACCGCGGCTTTGTGTCCCACCTTTCCACAAGTGAAACAAATTAAGGAACACCGTGTAGTCTTAACTTCCACAGAGTTGAACTTTCTCTTGTTTCTTCTGAACTCGGACTTGGACTGAGAGACTGGCGCATGAAACTCTGACTTCCTTACATTGAAGTCTTTCGCGCGCTGCATACTCTTCATATCCGTTTCCAGAGATTTAGCTGTTTTCACTAAGACGTTGAAGCCGAGTAACTTTGGACCCACAAGCATTAGTCTTAGGTCATCTCGCAGACCATTGTAGAACTTGTTGACCTTGGTTTCCTCATCTTCCCACATAGACCTCTCATAACGATTCCGACTGATGAACTCAATCAGGTACTCATCCACTGAGTGTTCTCCCTGCTCTAGGTGTGAACACTGATCTTGTAGTTCAGGAATCTCAGTTAGGGGTAGAAACTTTAGACGGAATGACTCATGGAAGCTTTCCCAAGAGATTTCGGAAAGTTGTCTCCCACCAAACTTGTGCAACAACTCTCCTTCCCACCAAAGTCTTGCTTCTCTTATAAGTAGGAAGGTGGTTAAGGTTACCAACATATCTTTGCTTATAAGCATAGACATCAAAGTCCTCTTTATGTCTGACAACCACTCAACAGCTCTCCCAGGGGATTCCGTCCCCTCGAAGGATGGAGGGTTGAGGCTCAGAAAGTACTTTAATTGCTGGTCACGCGCTCGCCCCACTACTACCTGCGCAACTCGACGTTCCACCCTCAGTTCTACCGCAGGTTCCACTACAGCAACAGTTATAGGGGCCACATCCAGAGTCGGAGTAGTAGGCTGTGCAAGCTGCCCAGACTGAGTGTTGATCATCGCGAAGACCGCTTCAGCGACTAACTTGATCATCTCAGCCGAAGGAGTGGTCGCTGTCACCTCAGACGACCCACTACTTTCAGCAGTGTTACGGGGTTGAGACGGCCCCGCACCACTCCTAGTCACCTATAATCGTGTAAGAGACAATTTAGTGACTGAAAGCATAGCAAAACAACAATCATGGAACGCTCAGGTTCCGCAAACAAGTATGTTTTTCCATTCCTAAGTGGACATTCTTATTAGTTTTTGTCGTTTTAGGTGAATGCACATCCCGTGCACACCACCCCTTAAAAGGAATTCGTCCCAAATTCGCTAAACTACGGATCGATGCCTTAAGTCCGATACCAAATTGTAACACCCTGCCAGTACGAAGAGTATAACAGCAGGTCCGGCCGGGACCCCACGCCATACAAACCACACTAGCTAGGAGTTAAAAGGTGATAACCAGAAAAGTAACAACTAAACGAGAGTACAAAACGTAAGCGGAAGCATTAAATAAACCATTCAAATAGAACTGTCCACTATCATAGGAATGTATCCAGAATAAGAGTTACGGCCTTAAGGCCTTACATTCATCCAATGCACAAAACTCCATAAGCATACATCGGCACGTAGGCCGGCCATACATGAAAAAGCTAAAAAGGGAGGCTGGCCTTCAAGGGCCAACTCAGCAAAAGGGGCCACCGCCCGCTATTTCCCGCTAGGCTCACCTGCACCTGCATAAGACATTCCACCAAGCGGTGGCAAACAAAGTAACGGTCAGCACAGCTGACCAAATTATAACGACCCCACCCCTTTCCCGGGGTGGCGGAGATTCTACCCTGCAAGCAAGCCATACTAGCACAAGTACTAATATAAAGAAAGTGCAACTACACAAGGTGAGGTTTCAAGCACAATCAATCTTCTAGGTTGAGCATCAAAAGAAAGGAACCTAGGTATGCACATGATGTTGGTTGGGTTCACCCGAAGGTTCCCACAACTGCCTAAACAACCGCATGAGGCTAACAACATCAATTCATCACAAACGTGGGTACACACAACCGCACGCTCCATGCTCACAAGGCATGCACCAAAGGTACTTCTTCCCGAGCACCAAAACCATCATGAGTCCGGAAACTCTAGATAGAAAAGAGCTTTTGGTCGGTCTAGGCAAGACGCCCTTCCCAACCTCTCCCAAGGTCGTTCGGGTTTACAAGAGATAAATCCCCCTACCGCCGCGCCTGGAAACGGGTTCAGTTCAGCCAATTCCCGTGCTCTTGTCATCGATTGAACACACGATGCGGGAATGACATCACCTCGGCCCGTAAGGGTTTAGCACTCGCTAGTGCTACACAAAACATAAGTTACAACACCCAAGCCTTAAAAGTTTACTTTGTAACGACTCAAGACCCGACTCCGCCTTTCGGCCGGAGGGCATGAGGGATCGTTAGGGCTTTATACGTAACCAAAAAGGAGGTACAAGACCACTCCTCAACAATTCTAGTGGTGAAGGTTTGCATTCAACCACTCCCAAAGCATGGGGCTTCCGTTAGGATCTTCACAAGATGCCTACGCTTAAATCCCGCAATACTATCGCATATAACACAGAGTCATTCTCCGGCACGCATTCTAGGCTTAACCTAAATGCAACGTCGCAAATCAAGCATCACCAATTCGGGCTCACGACCACGAATAGGCTTCACACACAATGCCTAAATCCGCACGACTACCGGATTTTCTACATGCAATATGCCGGGGACGGACACAATCGACCCGGAGTTCCGAAGAACTTGAGGAAATCCTACACTTCACCCATTTGGTGAAAGGGATTCCTCATGCAAGCATAGAGAAATGAAGGAGAGGACAAAAGACAAGTCCAAACAACCGGAGAAGAAATCGTTACCCTAGGAGTATTCTTTTTCGCCATGGATCCGAGATTCTAGACGGAGGGAAACAACCGCACCGGGCTGCACTCTCCAGATCTGGAAACGGCTCGCGAAACGGAGCTCCGGAGCTCCGTCAATGGCGGAATCTCCCTTCTTCTTCCTTGGCTCCTCCTTCTTTCTCTAGGGTTTGGAGAGAGAATGGCTTAGAGAATATGAGGTTTAACCCCCTCTCATCAGCCCTAATGGTCTCCCGCAACTAAACCTAGCCGTTGGATCAATTTCCAAAAGATTTGGACGGTCCGATCTTCTTCTCCGCTCAAAATCGCGGAACAGAATAAACAGGGCGCACGATCACAGGCGCACGGTCAGTGGTCGTGCGCGAAGAGGGAAATGGTCGTACGCACTGTCCAATGCAGAACTCGATATTCTTCTGAATTAACGCACGGTCGTTGGCGCATGATCACCGGTCGTGCGCGATGAGGACAATGGTCGTGCGCATAAGCCGAGACAGAACTCCGAATCTTTGCGGGTTACGCACGATCATTGGCGCACGATCACTGATCGTGCGCGAAGAGGACAATGGTCGTGCGCATTGACCTGATCTGGAATTTTGAGCTTATCCCGAGCGCAACACTACCATTCCGCCTACCTCGCTGAACCACGATCTTTGGGGTGTTACACGTCAGGAGATGGAACCCGGTCTTGTCTATGATTTTGCCTGGAGGGGGCGGAGACGGCGGCCGCGACGACTGCCGGACCGGGGACTTTAGGGGAGAGACTGTAAGAAGGAGGAACGGAGGTCACATATAGTTGACAGGAAATATTACGGTATGCGAGATTAAGATCATACCGGTGACATTTTTCCCAGCGAGGTTTAGATCCGCCCACGGACTCTTGCGAGACCCCTCAACGGGTTGTCCAAGGTTATCGCTCGGCAAAGCATCCTGCGAGTAGAAACGAATGAGGAGCAATTTATTAACATAAGTTCGTGTAGCTCATACCTTCTCGGGGCGGCGATCGTCCGGGGAGGAGTCCAACATCACTGAATCGTCTCCGGTGCGACGAGCCGCCTTCGCCTTCTTGACTTTCGGCGACGGGGTAGGGGACGGCCGGTTCATCCAGGCGGGGACCTTGGTCGTAGAAGGTAACCCGCCAGCTCTCATCGCCCTCAAGAGAGCCTCTGCTTCTTCGGAAATCGGCATCTCCAGGCAACTAAAGTGAGGAAGAAAAGTAACGGCGCGCGCCAAGGGGGGGTTTGGGACGATATTTATAGCCCACAGGGTGGGTCCCACCAAAGATTCCTGACAGGTCATCCGGGAGCGGGAGAATATCAGGGGTTGGACGATTCTTCGTGAGGACAATTGTCCTCACGAAGAGCGGGGATTGTGTACAACCCCGATGTTCGCCAGGAAGGGTGTCTGGTTCGCACGCCCAAGGGAGCGAGCCAGGACGGACGAAACCAGGCGAGGCGAGCCCAAGAAGAGCGAGAGGCCCTAGAGGCGGGCGAGCTGGCCGGTCGAGGGAGTTCGCTAGGAAGGCCCGGGACCTTGGGGTACAAATAGCGTTTTTGGGGTACAGTTAGCCATTTTGGCGAGCTCGACTCGCTAAAGAGCGATTCGGCAGGCGAGTCCTAGAAGCGGGCGAGCCAGTCAGTCCAAGGGGTTCGCTAGGCAGGCGAGTCGGCCAGACATTTTGGCGAGCCCCGTGTTCGCTGGAACAGGTCAAGGGTCTGGTTCGCCGGTACCTGGAGTGGTCTTTTACCAGAAGACCCCTGGTGGTCTGCGGTTAGCCCCTCCGAAGAGCGGAGTTTGGCTGTTAGCAGACCAATTTGGGGTGCGGATAGTAAGGATGGACAGCGGGAGTTGGCTATTGACAGACCACAAAACCGAAATCTATAAATAGACCTTAAAGGGCACCTTGGAGAAAGAGGACGGTTTTCAGAATCTTTGAGCCTTCTTCTCTCCATAGGTCGCTTTGGTTAGGGCTCTCTAGCTCTCCAAGGTGCCCGAGTCTTAGCTTTGGCTTGGGAGGGGAAGCGCTCAACGATCTTTCAGGTTAGTGGAGGGACCTCCTTGCTGAGACCAAGGTCTTTGTTCTTTGACCGAGTTACCTGCCTATCTCTTCCGAGGGATCGGTAAGGGCTAGTCGCCCCTCAATTCGTTGAGGTCCTCGAGCTCCACAAGAGATCGAGAAATCGGTTTCAACATTTTGGTGCGGTGAGCGTGGAGTGTGGCTGGTTAAAGAAAGTTCCGGAGAAGGGACATGGCGGGCGATGAAGAGCAAAGCGAGGAATTCGGCGAGACTCCTCAGGAGGCGATGGCCAGGATGCTCGCGGATTTCAGAAAGGAGGTGCTCGACACTTTGGGGTTCACGGTCACAGCTCTGAGAAGTGAGTTCGCAACCCCAGCACCTCAGGCGACCCCTCCCCCAGCAGCAGTCGGCGAGAAGGCACCAGGGGGGAGGGCTGGAAAAGAAGTTGTCGTTGGTTTAGGTCAGAGCCAGGAAGGGCGAGTGCTATTCGCCAGTACGGCGAGCTCAGTGCCCGCAAGCTCAGTGCTAGCGAGCTTCGTCCCAGTGAGCGCGACGTAGGCGAGTGCGCGCCAAGAGGAAGCAGCGACGGTTGGGGTGGTTCAGGCGAGTACCGCCCTCGCGAGCACAGTCCCGGCGAGCTCAGGTTTGGCGAGCGAGCTCGGGGGACGAGTGGAGCCAGGGAAAGCAACAGGAGGGGGAAGCCCCTTTTGCGAGCTGGTGCTTTCCGCACCCGTCCCTGGGGGATTTGGAGAATGGGACCGGGTGTACTACAACGGTAGAGATGACCCTGTCCAGCACCTGCAGAGTTTCGAAGACTCGGTCTCCATCAGGCCGATGTCAGATGCCTTCAAGTGTCGGCTCTTTGCCATCACCCTCAAGGAGAAGGCCAAGGACTGGTTCCACCATCTCCCTGCAGGGTCAATCTACTCGTTCGAGGATTTGCGCCGACGTTTTTTGCTGAGGTTCTCGACCTCAAAAAAGAGGAAGAAGGACGCTGATTCCCTCTTCGCAGTGAAGCAGGGACCCCGGGAGTCGCTGGCTCAGTATGCCGATCGGTTCCAGGAGGAAGTGCAGCTCACTCAGGAGATGCCTGGGTTTGCACTCCAACTCGGCTTCACGGTTGGGTTGAAAGAGAGTTTCTTCAAGATGGCGTTGAAGAGAAAAGCCCCCGTTTCCTATGAAGAGCTGATGGAGAGGGTGTCGGAGGAAGTCGCGAGTGAGGAAGCCAATCCAGAGCTCACCAAGAGGCTAGCAAAGCTCAGTGAGCCGGAGGTGAGGCAGCAGGAGGTCAGGAGAAGGGAGGAGTCCCGGGCCCCAGAGGGAGAATGGAGGCCGCAAGGTGGAGGAATGCAAGGGCAGGGAAGGGGTTACGTCCCAGGAAGGGGTAACCATGTCGGAGGTCAATGGAGACCCCCCCCCCCCCCCCCCCCCCCCCCCAGTTAGGGTGGAGGCAAGGTCCGATGCAAATGCCTCCCCCTCCCCAACAGGCCATGGCATTTGGACGGGGAAGAGGTAGAGGAAGAGGAAGGGGAGGAGAGGTGGAAACGACAGCCGCTAGGAGGAGAAGGAATAGGGTGGCAGAGGCCGAGGCAAGGGAAGTGGCGTTACCATATTGTATCTTCCATGATGTGGAAGGTCACTCGACGGACACCTGTCCGGAGTTCCTAGAAGTAAAGAGGGGCAAAGCGCCCGCGCCACCCCATCAGCAGCCAGTAAAGATCGTGGAGGTCGAACCTCGAGAGGAGGATGAGGAGAGGTGTGAGGATAGAGCCGATATGGGAAGTAGAGGAGGGATCAGGGTGATCCATGGGGGGGGTAGGGGTAGAGGCGACCCGCAAGGCTAGCCTCCATACCATCTACCGCCGGAGCGTGGCTTCGACCTCCACCACTCCACCCCCGGCCGAAAAAATCATTTTCACCCAGAAGGACATGCCGTCTACGAGGATCCATTCTGCGACGCGCTGGTCATCCAGACGGCGATCGAGAACTTCACCGTCTCCCGGATCCTAGTGGACAACGGAAGTTCGGTCAACGTCATCTTCAAGAAGGCGTTTGACAAGATGGAGGTGGAGCCCAGAAGTGTGTTGGCCTCAGATGGCCCTCTATTCAGATTCTCGGGGGAGAGGAAGGAAGTAGAGGGGGGAGTGGGGCTTCATGTGACCCTGGGTGGGCAGTCCAGAAACTGCCGTTTTGTCATAGTGGACGCCCCAAGCAGTTACAGCGCCATCTTCGGGCGGCCACTCATCAGCGCGTTCCGCTGTGTCCCATCCACCTTTCACCAATGCCTTATGTTCAACGACGGAGGGTCCAGGTGCGGATCAGGGGGGATCCCAAGGTGGCAAGGCAGTGCTACGTGACGGCTGTCAACACCATCTCCTGTATGGGAGAAGCGGAGGAGTGGGATAAGATGATGGAGGAGGCGGCCAAAGCCAGAGGAAAGGAGGTAGCCGAGGAGAAGATGGAGGGAGATGAAGCTCATGCCCAGGAAGGGGTAGCTGAGGGACCCCGGGCGGATGGAGAAGAAGAAGAAGAGAAGGCCCAGAAGGGAGGGGCGGAAGAGCAGATGGTGATAGAGAAGGAGGTCGAGGAGGGGACCCAGGCTCCCACTTGTGCCGAGGAGGAGAGGGCTTGGGGAGAGCAATCCAGGCTGGAGGCCGTGGATGAGGTCGTGGAACTTGAAGTCACCACTCGGCTCGGGGTGGTGGAAAAGATCCGAATCAGCGGAGAGCTCAACCCGATGGAGCAGGCCGAGATCCTGGCCTGCGTGCAGAAAAATGTAGACGTCTTCGCATGGAGCGCCGCGGAAATGCTCGGGATCGACGCGGATGTGGCTTGCCATCGCCTCAACCTCGATCCCGGCACCCGCCCCATCCGCCAGAAGAGGAGGGCTATCACCGACAAGCTGGAAGGACCCATCTGAGAGGAGGTGGGTAAACTCCTGCAGGCAGGTTTTGTATCAGAGATCCAGTACCCAGGCTGGGTCTCCAACGTAGTTATGGTAAAAAAGGGAGGAGGTAAGTGGCGTATGTGTATCGACTTTTTGCTTCTTAATAAATCATGCCCGAAAGATTGCTACCCCCTGCCCAGAATCGACGCGCTGGTTGACTCAGCCGTTGGTTTTTCTGTAATGTCTTTCTTAGATGCTTTTTCAGGTTACCACCAAATCCGCATGCACCCCCCGGACATCAAGGATGTTTCCTTCATCACGGGGGATGGATGTTATTGCTATAAGATGATGCCCTTCGGGCTCAAGAACGCAGGGGCTATGTACCAAAGGATGATGGATAGGGTCTTCCGCGAGCAGAAAGGAAGAAATTTAGAAGTCTATGTTGACGACCTCATGGTGAAGAGCCGAGACCTCGGGTCTCACCTCCAAGACCTTGAGGAGACATTCGGGACCCTGCGGCGGTACAAGATGAAGCTCAACCCCTTGAAGTGTGTCTTCGGGCCTAGCCGAGGAAAGTTCCTAGGCCACCTACTCACCCCCGCGGGGGTGGAGCCCAACCCGGACAAAGTTAAGGCTGTAATGGAATTAGGGTCACCAAAGAATCCCAAGGAGGTTCAGAGCCTTACAGGGAAGTTGGCTGGGCTCAGCAGGTTCCTCTCCAAGGCTGGAGAAAAGTGTGCACCTTTTTTCAAAGTACTGCGGGGCAAAAAGAAGTTTGAATGGACCCGGGAGTGCGAGGAAGCCTTCCAGTCTCTGAAAGAACAGCTCACCCAAACCCCTCTGCTCCAGGGACCGAGGCCAAGAGAAGACCTATCCCTGTACCTGGGGGTAGGGAACGAAGCAGTAAGTTCCGTGTTGATCCGGGAGGAGGGGAAGAAACAGTTTCCTATCTACTACGTCAGCCGAGTGCTGAAGAAGGCAGAGCTCCGGTACCCAATCTTGGAAAAGTTGGCCTTCGCATTGG
Source organism: Dactylorhiza incarnata (assembly GCA_033032865.1). NCBI lineage: Eukaryota > Viridiplantae > Streptophyta > Magnoliopsida > Asparagales > Orchidaceae > Dactylorhiza > Dactylorhiza incarnata. The sequence goes on from JAWHQI010000015.1 coordinate 16,145,619, forward strand.
TGGTGTCAGCCCGGAGGCTCCGGCCTTACTTTCAAGCCCATTCAATCAAGGTGGTGACAGACCACCCGCTCCGTAAGATCATGGAAGGAGTGGAGCACTCAGGGAGATTGGCAAAGTGGTCCGTGGAGCTAAGTGAATTCAATATCACGTTCGTGCCCAGAACGTCCATCAAGGCTCAGGCGGTGGCAGACTTCATGGCCGACTATGCAGCCGAAGTAGGGGAGCACGAGTCACCTCCCCCAGAGACATGGAAGATGTTGGTGGACGGAGCGTCGGGAAAATACTCCTATGGAGGGGGAATGGTCCTGGTGAGTCCTCAGGGGACTCGGATTGAGCAAGCCTTAAACATCCTTTTCCCAATTACCAACAACCAGGCTGAGTACGAAGCAGTGATAGTGGGCCTTCGGCTGGCCCGGGAACTGGGTGTGCAGGATGTGGAGGTCTCCACGGACTCCATGGTGGTAGCCTGCCAGATCAAGGGAGAATTTGAAGCAAAGGACCCGACCCTCCTACTATACCTGGAGAAGGTTAAGGGGGTCATAGGGCAGTTCCGCACCTTCTCCATCAAGTACGTGCCGAGTGAGGAAGAGCTCCGGGACGATGTCTTCCAGAGTCATGTCGGCCGCATCATCATCCAAGAGGCCGATCGCCTTCGCCACCGAAAAAATGTAGCGATCTGACTCTATAGATCCCACGCAGATTTCTTCATCTCGCGTTCGCCGGTCTTCTTTTAAACGGCGAGGCGAGGGGGGAACCACGGCGCGAGTAAGGTCGCAGTTTAGGGCCTTCAGCCCGGCCACCTCGCCCTCCAAATTCTCGATGCGAGTGTTGGCTCTCTCGGCGGCCTCAACATCCTGCAAATAAGTTCAGTTAGAGGTGAAACGGCCAGGGGAAAGGAGGATGAGGGAGGTCCAGATGACTCACCACACGGCCCTCCGCGGCGAGCAGCTTCTCCTTCAGCTGCGTAATCTCGGCAAGAGCCCCCTGATAGGCCCTCGCGAGCTCCAAATTCTGAAGCTCCAGCTGCAAGCAACGCCTCCCTGTCATGTGGGCGAGCTCGGCAGAGCGCAGCTGGGACCTCGCACTCTAGTAAGCAAGGGTCCTCGCGGTCTCATCCTTATAAGACCCCGCGTCCTCGCGACCGTAAAGAGCGAACGCGAGGTCGAAGGCATGACCGTTGATGGTCTCCTTCTCCACCCAGGAGGGGAGGATGGAAGAGATATCCACCCTATTGGTCTCCGGTTTCCAGGTGACGAGTGGCTCGCCAGTCTCGTCCCGGCACCTCTGGCCGAGGCCAAAGTTGTAGTGGTTCACTGGGATGGGAAGGACAGAGGTCCTGACCGCCTCCTGGCAGGGCTCTTCGTCCTCGCCCCCCGAGAGGCCGGTGAGGTCAAACTCGTCGAAGGAGGCCTCGCGAGGTTCCTTACCTTTCGACGGAGCGAGCGAGGTCGCGCTTTTCTTGCTTTTCTTCTTGGGCGGAGAATTCGGAGGGGCAGCATGAATAGAAGCCCCTGATCTCTTGCGAGAAGAGGGCTCGGCCGGAGCGAGGTCGCCTCGGCAAGCTTCCTCCGCCATGGTAGCGAGAGCCATGGTAGGGTCGGTTTTCCGATTGCTCGCGTAGGGGGGATGAAGGGGAAGATCTCGCTCGCCTAAAAACAAACAATAATATGGATAAGTATAATATGCTAGCGAATTGAGACAAAGATATTAGGCGAGATTTTTACATTCTCCGGCGAGAACCGGAGGCAGCGAGTCTAGGTTGCGGCGGAGGTAGACGACTTCAAAGTTCTTCTTGCAGAAGAACTGATGGAGGAGGGCGTCATGGCCGCCGAGGGTGGTGGGCCGGTAGGTGGTCTCGCTGTGTTGAACCGGCGAGAGGGGAATGTTGCCGAAGTTCCCCTTGACGACGATGAACTTCTGGGCCCAAAAATGGGCCTTATTGACGGTCTCAACCACCTTTGGTCCCGTGCCCACGAAGTAGGTTGTCCCATCTTTGTAGGCCCGAAATGAGAACAGCTTCCGGAAGACCGGGAGGCTGAACTCGATTCGCTCCTCGCGGAGGTAGCAGGCGAAAGCGGTGACCACCGCCATGGCATTAGGCGTGAGCTGGCCGGGAACCACGCCATAATGCTTGAGCACCTAACAGGCAACGAGAACAGAATTAATCCGCGTGGCGAGCGAGACTGGAGTGGCAAAAATAGGAAGTAAGCGAGAACGACTATTACCTGGCGAACTTCTGGCCATAAGGGAAGGCGCAAACCGACCGCGAAATGGGCGGTAGGAATGGCCAGCTCGTCGACCAACGGGTCGTTGATCACGTCGTCCTCGCCAGGGCGGCGTGCCTCGAACGGGGGGGGGGGGGGGGGTGACGTAATCAGCGACCGCGCTTAAGTACTCCTCATCGGTCAAGTTGCAGGAGAAAAAGCTATGCTCGGCGAAGGCCTTCGCGACCCTTCGCCGACCCTCCGACTCCGCGTCGCCGCCCATCTAGAAAACCTGCGAGAAAAGGAAGGAACGCGAGAATGAGAAATAGCGAGAGCTCTGCAGCAGAAGAAGAAGAAGATCGAGAATGAATGCGGTGGTTGGCCCAGTCAAAACCGCCTATTTATAGCCAACACAAAAAGGCGGGAAGAAGTCCAAGCGTCAGCGAGCACGAGTATCAACAAAAACATCACATCATATACGCGGGCGAGGGAAACCTGCTGGGTTAGTGCAAACAATATTTCGGCAGGACACGTTCAACGAGAATAGAGGGTCCTCGCGAGCACAATATAACAAAAGTAAAATGGATCTATTGACAGCGAGCGAGAAAGCATAAAAGATAATGATACTTATTGTCGAGAGAAATAAAAGCCAACATGAGTGGCGAATATGCGAGTCACGAAATGTAGCGAGATTGTTCAAAAGCGACGACAACTGTTACAAATAATTTCACGATATAACCGCTAGCGAGAATCGTGGGGTAGCCATTTCCACCGGCCCTCACCCCGCGACCCGGACCTCGGCGACACCCTAGAATTATAATATTCCTCCGCCAAACGACCCTCCCTATCCGTGAGGAAGGCGTAGTCTGTCATCCTAGCTATATGAACCTCCGGCGTCGTGGCACCCTCATCCTGGTCACGCTGTCTCACCTGCTGGAGCCTTGCACATTCTTCCATTAAAACGGCATGCCTGTCCTCGGCGGCTTCTCGGTCCCGCCTTGCCTGCATGCTGAGATCCATCAGCATTCTCCCATGTTTCCTTAGCAACTCCGCGGTTCTCTGCTTCAACCTCTCGGGGTCTCGCGGATCCCCTAAGAAGTCCTCCACCTGGTCCAGAAGAGGGGACATCTCGTCGTCGCCCTGCTCGGAGTCGGTAGGTGGATTTTCAGCATTGTCTGTAAGATATTACGAAGAGGTCAGATGGCGCGCGTGAGTTTGCGCAGGGTTCTGGCGAGGTCAGGATACTTACCAAGCGGGAGGCGAGAGGTCGAGGGACGACCCTGGAACACGCTGCCATAGTGAGGGTAGAGAGATTTGCCCAGGCCGGCGGGATAAGCTGTGTTGTTGGTCGGAGGAATCTTTGGCGGCGCGGAGCCACCGGTCTCCTCGCTCGTCAGGAGCTGGAACCCGGGCTTGTCTATGATTTTGCCTGGAGGGGGCGGAGACGGCGGCCGCGATGACTAGCGGACCGGGGACTTCAGGGGTGAGACTGTAAGAAAGGAGGAACGGAGGTCACATATAGTTGACAAGAAATATTACGGTATGTGAGATTAAGATCATACCCGTGACATTTTTTCCAGCGAGGTTTAGATCCGCCTGCAGACTCTTGCGAGACCCCTCAGCGGGTTCTCCAAGGTTCTCGCTCGGCAAAGCATCCTGCGAGTAGAAACGAATGAGGAGCAATTTATTAACATAAGTTCGTGTAGCTCATACCTTCTCGGGGCGGCGATCGTCCGGGGAGGAGTCCAACATCTCTGAATCGTCTCCGGTGCGACGAGCCGCCATCGCCTTCTTGACTTTCGGCGACGGGGCAGGGGACGGCCGGTTCATCCAGGCGGGGACCTTGGTCGTAGAAGGTAACCCGCCAGCTCTCATCGCCCTCAAGCGAGCCTCTGCTTCTTCGGAAATCGGCATCTCCAGGCAACTAAAGTGAGGAAGAAAAGTAACGGCACACGCCAATGGGGGGTTTGGAACGATATTTATAGCCCACAGGGTGGGTCCCACCAAAGATTCCTGACAGGTTATCCGGGAGCGGGCGAATATTAGGGGTTGGACGATTCTTCGTGAGGATAATTGTCCTCACGAAGAGCGGGGATTGTGTACAACCCCGATGTTCGCCAGGAAGGGTGTCTGGTTCGCACGCCCAAGGGAGCGAGCCAGGATGGACGAAACCAGGCGAGGAGAGCCCAAGAAGAGCGAGAGGCCCTAGAGGCGGGCGAGCCGGCCGGTCGAGGGAGTTCGCTAGGAAGGCCCGGGACCTTGGGGTACAAATAGCCGTTTTTGGGGTACAGTTAGCCATTTTGGCGAGCTCGACTCGCTAAAGAGCGATTCGGCAGGCGAGTCCTAGAAGCGGGCGAGCCAGTCAGTCCAAGGGGTTCGCTAGGCAGGCGAGTCGGCCAGACAATTTGGCGAGCCCCGTGTTCGCTGGAACAGGTCAAGGGTCTGGTTCGCCGGTACCTGGAGTGGTCTTTTACCAGAAGACCCCTGGTGGTCTGCGGTTATCACCTCCGAACAGCAGAGTTTGGCTGTTAGCAGACAAATTTGGGATGTGGATAGTAAGGATGGACAGCGGGAGTTGGCTATTGACAGACCACAAAACCGAAATCAATAAATAGACCTTAAAGGGCACCTTGGAGAAAGAGGACGGTTTTCAGAATCTTTGAGCCTTCTTCTCTCCATAGGTCGCTTTGGTTAGGGCTCTCTAGCTCTCCAAGGTGCCCGAGTCTTAGCTTTGGCTTGGGAGGGGAAGCGCTCAACGATCTTCCGGGTTAGTGGAGGGACCTCCTTGCTGAGACCAAGGTCTTTGTTCTTTGACCGAGTTACCTGCCTATCTCTTCCGAGGGATCGGTAAGGGCTAGTCGCCCCTCAATTCATTGAGGGCCCCGAGCTCCACAAGAGATCGAGAAATCGGTTTTAACAAAATAATTATAACGCTGTTTAAATATTTCATAAATTAGTATCTATGCCAAGAACGTCTTTTTACTAAAACTTCTATGCATGTCAGCATAAAACTTCGCATTTTACTCTCTAGCTTTCATGTTTCTTTCTAGCATTAATTTTTCCTATCCTTATGAAGAATGGTTTGCTCGGGACGAGCAATAAGCAAGTATGGGGGTGTTTGATGAGTAATTTATTTACTCATCTTTTAGTATAGTATTATTACAATTTTATTATGAAATTATGTTATTTTTATAAATTATATCGTATAAATCTTTCCTATGTTAATTTCATAAGCTAACTTATGTTTATTTTATATTTTCAGGTTTTCTGGACATTTGGAGTAGAAAATGCATTTACACGCCCCAGGTCATGGGCGTGACCATGGGCGTGTAACCTACGAAGTGTTCCAGACAGGTTTCAGCCGCCCCGGAGTCATTCCGTGAAGAATTCGCCAAGTACACGCCCCAGGTCACAGGCGTGACATCATAGTCACGACCGAAACCCACCACCCTCTGCCAGCACACCTGCCACGTAATTTTAAAGTTACACGCCCCAGGTCACGGGCGTGACCTGGGGGCGTGTCCACTAGATATGAGCAACGTTCGACAAATATTGAGGCGTTCGACGAACTGCGCCCGGTTGATGAGATCGACGAAAGTTCAGCAGCGTTCAACAAATATTAAGGCGATCGATGAATTGCTCCATGGCAGCGTTCGACAAATATTGAGGCGTTTGACGAACTACGCCCGTCTGCTGCGTTCGACGAAAATGATGAGATCAACGAAAGTTCAACAAGGCGCCTTCCCGCCGAAGCTTCCCGCCAGCAACACTTAATTGAGATTACACGCCCCAGGTCAATGGCGTGACGCGTCCGAAATGCCTGCATTGAAGCCAGACGATGCCCTTCCCGCACCCAGCCGATCATTCCCCCGACACGCCCTGGTCATGGGCGTGACCAAGGGCGTGTAACACCAAATTTTCAGCTATTTAAAGGGTGCTTTTCCAGAAGTTCAGGGCCGAAATTTTGGAGTTCTAGCTTATTTTCTTGCACTGTTTTTGTCATTCTTAAGCATGTAATCTTCCTTCTTAGCTTGCTCTTTCAATTCCTAGCTTGTAATTTTCAATTCCTAGTTGTAATTTCTTTTGCAAATCAATAAAAAGTAGTTCCTTTTTCTCTTAATCTATTTTCTTTTCCATTATGTACTCTTTTATTTCTCTTAATTCCTCCATCTCCATGAGTAGCTAAATTTCCATTAGTACTCGGCCGAGATGATCCAAGGAAGAAATAATTCATAATTTTGTTTAGAACTTCTTTCTCTCTTATTTAGATCGCTTAAAATTTATCCTTGAATTTAAATTGATTGAGATTATATTATCGATATATAAATCTCATTCTTGTTTTCGTAGTCTAATAACCGAGCGGTTTTGAGTTCGAATCGATCATTTCAAGGATAAAGAGATTTGAATGCACTCCTCGAGAGAGGACGACATTAATCTCCCAGATTTGAGTCAAATCCAATAAAGGGGTTCACTTCGTTAAAGCAAGTTTAGGGGTTTCAATTATAGAATGAGAGTTCGGTTGATCAACCTAATCTTAGTTGGGCGTATCCTCGAGAGAGGTACGTTTATAATTCGGGAACCTCCACGGTCAAGCAATTCTATTAAAGAGAATTAGAAGTTTTTATTTCTTAATTTATTTATTTTTCCAAGGTGATTCAAGGTCGAGTGCTAGTTCTTTAATCATAGTTTTAACAAATTATTTCTCTTTCTTGCAAACAACCAACCCATGTTTTATTCGATAAAATAATAGAGATTTTCCAAAGTAAGAGTAATCAACCGCCCCGAGTCTAATACGACCTTGGTTTTTTATAACCTATACTACATTCGATACGGTACACTTGTCGTTATCGTTTGCGGATATAGTTTTTCGCATCACCCGTGCATTTGTACGCACGATCGGCTTCGACCGTGCTTGAGTAAAATGCATGGGCGCTCTGGGTCGTCTTCTTGGGTATTATTCTTAATTAATATCGCACGGTTCACGCACGGTCGTGCGTTCGACCATGCGTGACCAATTTCTGACTAGTTCTCTATAAAAGCTGTAGATCTCGACCTAATCCGGAGTTCGCCCGATCCATCTTCTTTCCTGCGCCTAAGGGTTCCAGCTCCATTCCAGTCCGCCGTTCCATCACTGCCCACCATTTGGAGGTGCTCCGGACACATTCTTGACTCAAATCTTGAGCCGGAGTATCCTCTCGGCCACCTCGCATCGTCCAAGCGCTTCACGGAGAGGATTCTACAATCATCTTCACCGCCAAGCTATGAGTTCTTCGCATCAGACGTGGCCGGATTGTAGTTTATTGGAGAAGATGGGTCCATTGGGAGGAAGTGATAGCCCTCCTCTACCCCGGAAGATAGTTGGGACCGAGCTAGGACGCGAATTGACAACCCGGCGATTCCTACCGAGAATCTACAACAAGCCTCCCGATTTGGTCGTATCTCTTGCATTTTCTCTAACTTGCGTAGATGTATATGAATGTAATCCTCATTTTAGTGATGATGTACAATATAAACTTGTGTTAATTCTTATTTCATCTTTTTGTGAAAGTATTTCGTTTATATGTGTATTTGAGGTGCGCCAGCAAATCTATTCCACCCCACTCCATTCCACTTTGCAACCCACTCTTCCATCTCGTGTGCCTACTCTTCCATTCCGCTTGACTACTCATCCATCCGCCCTTGCGAAGTAGTGCGTTCAAGGCCTACGTAGTTTCCATCCCACGTAGAGAAGCAGTGTGCTCAAAGCCTGCATAGGAGTAGTTGAGTAGTTGTTTTCTTTTATTTTCCACAATCCAAATTCCCCCCTTTTTTTGCAATCCATCTTACCTAATGGACTTCAATCTCAAGTCCTTCCTCAAAAGTAACTCCACCTTACTGTGTTCCTTGTGAGATTCGATACTTTGGGATTTACATCCTCATATTATTACTTAACAACGACCGATTCACTGTCGTTCGGATCGCGTTTTGCTCCCGCCTATAAGCGGTGTAGGAATTCGCGCATCATTGATCATGACTTATATTTGGTAACCTTAACGCCTTAGGACTACTACATAGTCCAAGCCAACTAAAGGTGACACATGTCACCAAAAAGGGGGTCTAGTTCAAAATTGGATGTTACACTATGTCGCGGGCTGATGTTGCGCTTTGCAACATCCAAGAAAAGGAAGAATCTCATTCTCTCTTCCTTCTTAAGCAGGGGCCCCAGGAGACGTTGGGGAGCTGCTATGGCGATTGGTCGTAAAGGAGATCTGCATCAGGGAAGGAACCAACACCCAAGTGTCATCGGGAGAATGTCGTTCCCTTCTATGGTTTCTATTAAGTAGAGGGGCATGTGACTAGTATATGCTAAGAGGTGTTGGGAATTCGAGCGAGAGTAGGGGAAGAGGTAACATTTCAAGAAGGAAGTCCAGAAGATAATCTACGATGAGCTACTAAGGAAGGAGAGTTGGTTCAAACATTGGCCCCGAGGATGTGTGAAGATCAGGTGGACACCGGGATGCGTACAAGAATCGACATCATTCATGCAGGAGTTATGTTGGAGGACTCCCAAAAGGGTAGTCTCTATGTAATATCCCAATGGAGTGTCGATTAGACCTCCCAAGTACCTCCCCGATGGGAAATATCTCCTTCTCTGAGAAGGACATGTTGGGTTATAAGAACCCATTTCACAATGTCATCATTATTCAGGCAGCGATCAAAAACTTCACAGTTCTCAGATCCTGATGGATAATTGAAGTTCCATTAATATCATTTTCAAAAAGACATTCGATGAAATGAAGGTGGATTCCAAGAGGGTATTTTTAAGTCCCCCTCCCGCAACCACAATTGGGTCGGGTCAGATACGAGCCTTACCGCCCAAGTCGGCCACCCTATGCTTTCCCAGTGGCAACAAGCACACTTTCCACGCATTGAATTTTCGCCTTGTCAGGCTTTGGACAATCACTACATCAGATCACCAATGCGGAAGCAAATTAAAAACCAAACTCGGAGATGATACTGGTGCATCTAAGTACTATAGGCTCATGTCTCTAAAGTCAGGAGATGATATTGGTGTATCCATTCGAGTGGGCTCTATAGTCACATAGTAGTTGGGCCTCACGCTACTCCATCTCCTAAAAGGAGTGTACGATGACACGTTCGTCATAAGACTAGTGGATACACACCTCCTCCCCCAAAACCCTTGAAAGTGCACAGTTAACCTCACTAGAATTCTCTAGAGGGGGGTGAATAGAGATTTAAAAATACTTTGTGCAATTATATATATATATATGTGTGTAATAATCACAGATTTAAGCTTCTCACACACCAACAAGAATTAAGCAAGTAAAGAATGAAAATAGCAAGAAGAAAATCACAGCACTACACAAAGAAATATAGTGGTTCCCCAAACTTTGGGTAGTCCACTCTTCTACCCCCTTGGTAGGAATTCACTATCTTGCACTGAGTCTTTTGATAAGGAGACTCTTAGAACCAGCCTGAGTCTTTTGACAAGGAGGCTCTTAGAACTAGTACAACTGAATTTTTTGAAGAGAGATTCTAAAAACTCTTTTACACTGTTTGAAAATGAAATGAAGATAAGAAGAAGAAGTAGAAGAAGTAATTGAAACAAGAAAGAATCTTCTTCCTAGCAAGAACATTAGAAGCACAAGAAATAGTGATTGAAATCTCTCTTCTATAGTGAGAAGGAGATTGCAGGCCTTTTTCTCTTTCAATGAGAGCTATCAAAAATTGCAGCAGTATGGCTTGTTGTTTGCTTCAGCACACTATCACTTCTCTCAGCTTTTCTCACTTTTCTCTTGGGAGCTTTTCCTCTATTGCAAATGTATGGAGTGGATCACTTGTACTTATTCTCTGCCGACCTCCTCTTTATTTATAGCTCTGTTTCAAAGGATGTTGCTAAAGGGGAATAATCAATCAGCAATTAGAGAGAAAAAGTTTCCATAATAATTAAATCTGTAGAAGGAAAGAATTCATTCTGATTTCAAATAATATCCATAATAATCTTAATCAAATTAGCCAAGAATCAAATAGAAGGAAAGACTGATTCAGAACAGCTGTAAAAGAATAATATCATTCCATAAAAATCAGATATACAGAAAGAAGGAAAGAGATCTAGCGTGTTTTTGAATTTCTTATAGAAATCGATGTGCGTCGATTACTATTTGACATGAACGTCGATTTTATCCTGGCTGAATGTCGAGAGGAGAATAAGGAAGGTGCGTCGACTAAGGTGCGTCAACTTTATTAAATGCGTCGACTAGAAGTCAGAGGTACGTCGACAAAGATTACGTCGAATTCTTCTTAGAGTTACTTCGACTCATTCTGAGAGAAACGTCGACTACATTTCGATGTTGCGTCGAATACTATTCGACGCATATTTACTTAGCCGAATTTTTCATTCTTAGAATTTATATTCTACTCAATTCTAGGGGTTAAGATAAATCATTTCCCCAACAATCTCCCCCTATTTGTCTTAACCCTATTTAGAGAGAATTTGTATCAGCTTTTAATCAACACAGCAAAGCATTTATATAGAGAAGAAATATGCTAAGTAATCAGAAGAAATCATATAACAAGTAATTGTCTTTCACAAGATTTAAACTAGGAACTTCTTGTTATACATGAAGTTGACAAAGGCAGAATAAAGTTTCCTAGATAAATTTTCAATAGCATCAAAAATATAGCCCCTGGCTCTATCAGGATGCTCCTGGACATTTCTGATGATTGTGTGCGGTTTCTCTAGGATTTTGTCAGCATCAGGGAGAGTGTCATTTATAGAATAGCCCTTGCTGATGATAATTGCTGCCTTTTCATCAATCATCTCAATTGTAATGTTTTAAGGTTTCTTTTGTGTAGGCTTGGGCTCAGGTGGTCCTTTGTTGTCAACCTTTGGCCTATATATTCTCTTCTCTGATTCCTATTTCTCAGGGATCTCAGACATTTTTCCTTTCCCTTTCCAGGGTGAGTCATGCCATTTGTCTAATCTTGCAGGTCTTTTAGGCTTCTTATAGGGAATGTAGATATCTTCTGCACACCCTAAACCCCTCTTGTGCTTTTGTCCTTTTTCTAGGATAAGCCCTTCCTGAGGATTTTTCTTTTGATAAGCTTCAACATCAAACAATTTCTTTGGAAGTTTGATGGAAGATTCAGCAAGAATCTGTTCTTTAGTCATACCCTTCTTGATCTTTTCCAACCAGATATACCTTTTATCTTCTACTTCTTTCATAGCTGCTTCATATTCATACATCTCTCTTTCTCTTATTTCTTCATGCCTCTTTTCTATGTCAAGATCATGGTACTCCTTTACAGGACTGTTAGGAGTGATATTAGGCATTCTTTCAAACCTTTTTTATCTCCTCAACAGCCTTTCTATATTTCTTTTCCTTTGCATAGTCTTCTTTTTCTTCTTTGGAGAATTTTTGCCAATGAGGGATGGCTTCTCTTCTTCTTTCCATTTGTCCTCTTGGTTTTTCCCTAGATAGCATTTGTGGAGGTAAAGGTAGCAGAGGAGGTAGAGATGGAGGTTGAAGTGGTGGAAGAGGCAGAGGTGGAGATGCAGTTTTCTTTTTAGAAGGAGAAGGTGGAGAAGGAACTTTTGAAGGAGAGGGAATTTGTTCTGTAACAGGAGGCAAAATGTCCTCTGGAGGAATATTCTCAAGTAATGGTGTCTTGAGTTTGATATAGCTAGCAGAGAAGCCAGGAGAGTGATGCTGATATTCTTCCACACACAAGGGTGCCTCAATCCAGACTTGCCCTTTTAGGTCATCAGAAAAAGTTGTTTCTTCCTCCCCCTGGACTTCTATATTTTGTACTACAACAATCTCCCCCTGAACATATAGGGCATCTACTCTGAATGCTGAATCCACAGCATGGTCTCCTTCTATATGGTAGGAGGAGGATTCACCAAGGTGTTTGTTGAAGGTGTAATCAGAGTGATTGGAGAAGATTTGAGCCTATGGTAAAAGAAAAAAATGAAGTTGGTTTAATACTTAAAGATAGTATTTAGAGATTGGAGAAGAGTTAGCCCTGAGCTTTATGAAAATATAAAACCTGGATAGGGGGGTTTCTGGAGCAACTCTCTCCCTGGTTTATATCCTTCAGAAAGGATGTAAACCCTTTTGGCGACAGAGGTTGTTCTTGAAGAAGAACATGAAGCTCTGGAAGAGAAGCAGAGAGGTTGGCCAATTTGGCTTCACAGGTGGTGAGCATGTCGGCACACTCATTTGAGAAGTTGGTCAGACATGTTTGGAAGTCATTCAGAAGTTGTTCCAGAGGATCGTTTGTTGTTTTGATGAGAGCAGATTGAGCAGGGGTTGGCGCCATTGATGCAGAGAGAGAGGTAGAAGACGAAGATTTTGGCGGTTTGGGAGAGTATGAGTTATGAAATAAGAGGTGTTATTTAAAGGAGGTGAAACGTTGAAAAGGAAACAGAAATCAAGGTATATTAGGTAACCAATCGTCAAAAGAAGATGGGAAGATTTGTTTCCAGTTTTATTATGAAGTCGACGTTACGTCGAATTGGAGTCGACGCATGGTCGATGTGTCGGAGCATCTGTGACATTGGTCATTGATGTCGACGTATGCATCAATATGGAGTCGACGCTCCGTCGAAACATTGTCAGCCTAATGTCCTGCCGACGTGGTCGCAGACTTGCATCGAGATTAGATCGACGGTGCGTCGATAAGGGATCGACGCATCTTTGTTTTTAAGAAATCAATGCTAGCGTCGAGTTCCTCTCGACGGTGCATCGATAGGTAATCGACGTGTCTTTAAGTACTTGCTTAGTTTTTCTGATCTCTTTTAGATTTCCCCAACAATGGTGCTTACAAGCTTCCATCAAACATTCCCAAGGTGTTGATAAAGTAAGTATGCTTAGTTTCATCTAAGGGTTTGTTAAAAATGTCTGCTCTTTGACTATCTGTAGGAATATATTCTAAGGTTATCTTACTTTTTCTACATTGTCTCTAAGAAAGTGATGTCTGATCTCTATATGTTTGGTTCTACTATGAAGGATTGGGTTGGATGCTATGGATATAGCACTAGAGCTATCACAATAAATTTTAGAGTTATTGACTTCCAATTTATAGTCAAGAAGCTGATTTTGCATCCAGAGGATTTGTGAACAACAGCTCCCAGCAGCTATATATTCACCTTCAGCTGTTGAGGTTGAGACTGAAGTTTGTTTCTTACTGAACCATGATATTAATCTGTCCCTTAGGAATTGGCAAGTACCAGATATGCCTTTTCTATCAACCCTACATCCAGCATAGTCTGCATCTGAGAATCCTATTAATTCAAAATTTGTTTCTACTGAGTACCACAGACCTAGTTCAGGTGTTCCCTTTAGGTATCTAAGAATCCTTTTTACAGAGGTGAGATGGGATTCTTTTGGATCAACCTGAAATCTTGCACATATGCAGGTTGCAAACATAATGTCAGGTCTGCTAGCTGTTAGATAGAGAAGGGATCCTATGATTGCCCTATATGTCTTTTGATCTACTGATTTTCCCTTATCATCCTTTTCTATAATGGCATTAGTTGCCATAGGTGTTTTCATGGTAGAGGCTGATTCCATACCAAACTTTTTGATTAATTCTTTAGTGTATTTAGATTGTGAGATAAAGATTCCCTCACTGCTTTGTTTCACTTGTAGCCCTAAGAAATAAGAGAGTTCTCCCATACTACTCATTTCAAATTTTGATTGCATTAAATTAGCAAATCTTTTACAAAGTTTGGGATGAGTTGAGTTAAAGATGATGTCATCTACATAGATTTGAACAAGGAGTTGATTTTTATGGGTTCTAGTAAAAAGTGTTTTATCTACTTTTCCTCTTTCAAAAGAATTTTCTAAAAGGAAGTTGGAGAGAGTTTCATACCAGGCTCTAGGTGCTTGCTTAAGACCATAAAGTGCTTTGTTAAGTCTATAAACAAAGTTAGGTGAGGAGGGAATGACAAAACCTGGTGGTTGCTCGACATACACCTCTTCTTGAAGGTCACCATTCAGAAAAGCACTCTTGACATCCATCTGGTAGACTTTCATCTTCATGAAGGCTGCATTGGCAAGAAAGGTTCTGATTGCTTCCAATCTGGCTACTGGAGCAAAGGTTCGATTATAGTCTATTCCTTCTTCTTGTCTGTATCCTTGTGCTACAAGTCTTGCCTTGTTCCTGACAATTACTCCAGTGGAATCTAGTTTGTTTCTGTATACCCACTTTGTACCAATTACTGGGTAGTTTCTTGGTCTCTCAACTAGGTTCCACACTTTGTTTCTCTCAAATTAGCTTAGTTCTTCTTGCATGGATATAATCCAGTGTGGTTCACAATTTGCTTCGTCAAACTTCTTTGGTTCAACTTGAGATAAGAAGCATTGGAGCATCATCCCATTGGAGACTTGGTGTCTTGTTCTTACTCCAATATTGGGGTCTCCAATTACTTGGGATTATGGATGATTTTTCATATTGATTCCTATTCTGCTTGAATTTGTCAGATGCTCTTCTTCCTCATTAACAATGGGATCATTGTCCAACTGTTCTTCCTGAACCATGTTCTCTTGTGGGAGTTGGTTTTGATTGCTCCTTTCTGGACCTTCTTCATGCTCTTGTTCAGATTGCTCACTTGGTTCCTGTAGCTGGTTTTCTTTCCCAGTGTCTCTGTTCTATAGAGTCAGTTGTTCAAGCTGAGTCTCTATGCTGCTATTTTCCTGTGGAAAAGGATTGGTGGAAGTTTCCTCCCCCTTAAACAGCATGTTAGTTTCATCAAATATAATGTGCATAGATTCTTCAATTCTGAGAGTTCTCCTGTTATAGCATCTATAAGCTTTAGCAGATGATGAGTACCCCAGAAATATTCCATCATCAGACTTCTTGTCAAACTTGGCAAGATGATCTTTCCCATTATTTAGAATAAAGCAAGCACATCCAAAAATTTTAAAATATTTAACAATGGGTGTTTTTCCCTTCAGAAGCTCGTATGGAGTTTTTGCCTTAGTTTTGTGAATGAGGCTTCTATTTAGAACATAGTTTGCAGTGTTGACTGCTTTAGCCCAGAAGGGTTTTGGTAATCCTGATTCTGCAAGTAAGGTCCTTCCTGATTCAATTAAAGTTCTATTCTTTCTTTCAGCAACTCCATTTTGTTGAGGAGTTCTAGGGGCTGAAAAACTTTGTTTAATACCTATATTCTCACAGAAACTACAAATTGACTGATTTTCAAATTCAGTCCCATGATCACTCCTGATAATTGAAACATGAGTATTGAACTCAGATTGAATCTGTCTTATGAATCTTGAGAGAATCTTATGGGTTTCAGACTTAGCCCTTAGAAAGAATACCCAGCTAAACCTAGAATAGTCATCTACAATGACTAAGGTATAAGACTTTCCACCTAAGCTCTGAGTGGATATGGGACCAAAGAGATCCATGCGCAGTAAGTAGAGGATCCTAAGGGAGTCATCCTTACCAATTGGTTTGAAGGATGACTTGGTCTGTTTTCCTAGTTGGCAAGGTCTACATGGAGAGTCCTTAGAGAATCTACCCATTGGTAGGCCTCTGACTAGGTTATTCTTTGATACTTTACTAATGGTTTTGTAGTTTAGATGACCCAATCTTCTATGCCATAATTCACTTTTATTAATAATATTGTTGAACAAACAAACTTCTGTGGGTGAGGAGCTAAAGTCTACTATATATACCTTCCCTTTTCTAATTCCATTGAGTACTATGGCACCAGTCTTGATGTCAATAATATGGCAAAATAGTGTGGTGAATTTTACCTCGCACTTACCACTGTCACATATCTGACTTATACTTATCAGATTGTGCTTCAGTCCTTTGACTACTGCCACATTCTTGAAGGTAACTTTCCCTTCTTTGAAATCTCCAAAGCCCCTGGTTTGGCCACAGCTAGAGTCTCCAAAAGTCACTGGTGGTCCAAGTCTATCCTCAAAATTGATTAATAGGTTTTTGTACCCTGTCATGTGCATGGAGCATCCACTGTCCAAGTACCACACCAGCCTAGAGATGTGATACATCTGCACATAAAATTTTAAATATTAGTTTGGACCCTCCAAAGCTGGGGTCCCTTCCTCCCAATAGCGAAAGGTTTAATAAAAGAATAAGTGGCTTATTCAGAATATCCTTCCTCCTTTAGGGGTATTGGCTTATCATACCAATTTTCTTTGGTAATGTTGCAGAAATAGTGTTCATAATAAAAGGAAATGGATTGAGAAGACTTTTTGGAAAAGGAGACATTTCTGTTAGATTGGTTGTGTCGATATGAATTCGCCGTATGTTTAAAGTTGCGTCGAGTGGAAGTCGACGCTTCCTTCATTCTGTGGTTACTTTTAGTCGAAGCATAGGAGAGATTGCGTCGATTGGAAGTCAACGTATTTTGGTGTCTGCGTTGATTAGAAATCGATGCATTATTTGAGTTGCGTTGAGTAGAATTCGACGCACGTCGACAATGATTCGACACAAGTTTGTTTCTTTTTTGAGGATATTTACCTAGGATTCCTTCATGCATAGTGAGATTATTTTTGTTAAAAACAGTGGTTGTTTCTGGATTTTCTTGTGATCTTTCTCCTGTCAAATGATTCTCCCTGGTGAAGTGAATTAGATGTCTCCAGACAGATTTGTTAGGTGATTGAGCTTTGGGTTCTAAGTCAGTGTTATATTCTAGTTGTCTAAATCTATCAGTGAGATTGTTAGAGATATTCTTGAGCTTCTGACTTCTGCCATTTAGAGAGTCTTCAAAGGCTTTTGCCTTTGCTAGCTCATTTCTTAGTGCTTGATTTTCAGTATTGATTTTATATAGTTGCTCCTATGAGAGTCCTAGACCGAGCTCATAGTTTTTATGTTGTGTATTTATTTGTTTGAGATTGTTTAGTTCATTTCTTAGTTTCTTTACTTCTTTCTCAGATTTGACTAGATCTAAACAAAATTCTTTGAAACTATTTTTGAAATCAGTGGAAGAGAAATCTATATCATCAAATATATTTACCAGAGATATATGTTCAGGCTTTTCAGTAGCCATCAAACAGGTTTCCTCTTGCTTAGCCTTTTCCTGATCATCTTCAGATGAGGTACTTCCTTCAGATTCTGAATCACTCCATGATTGAGCAATAAACCCTTTCTCTTTCTTCTTCTTCTTCTTTAGATCTGTTCTTTTCAGATCTTTCTTATTGCTGATCTCTTTAGGACATTCAGGTGCAATGTGTCCAGGTTTCCTGCAAGAGTAGCATATAATCTCTTTATTAGGAGTTTTGTCATACCTGGTTTTTGAGTCTCTCCTTCTGGATCCTTTTGTTTTGATCCACTTCTTGAACCTTCTGGCCAGTAGACTGATCAGCTCTTCATCATTTGTAGAGGGTTCACCTTCAGTAGCCTTCAAAGCAATGCTCTTTTCTTTTGAGAGTGGAGGAGCCTTTTCTTCCTCTTCTTTCTCAGCTCTTGTTTTCAACAACTGTTCATAAGATCTTAATTTACCCAACATGACATCTGTTGAGATTCCTTTTTGACTTCTGGAGTCTTTAATTGGCCAGATTCTTGAATCCCAAGAGCTAGGGAAGCAAGTTAGCAATTTGTCATTTATCTCAGTGAGAGATATGTCCTTCTCAAGTGTTCTTAACTCATTTACTATGAGGCTGAATCTGGTATACATGTCTGCAACACTTTCACTTTCTTTCTTCTAGAAGTTTTCATATTGAGAGATGAGTGAGGCCTTTCTTTCCTTTCTCTCATCAGCACTTCCTTCTACTATTTTAGAGAGAGCTTCCCATATTTCCTTAGCTGACTCACATTCAGCAATCTTTTGGAAGATTTCAACTGAGAGGGTTGAGACTAGGATATTCATAGCCTTGGCATCATATGCTTGGGCTTTCTTTTCTTCATCTGTCCATTTAGCCTTTGGAGCAAGTGTTTCAGTTACTTTTCCACTTGAGTCCTTTCTGAATGGCATGGGAGGACCTATCATAATAACATCAAATAATTCCCCATCAATAGAGTTTAGATAAATTTTAATTCTTATTTTCCAAAGTGCAAACTTTTCAAGGTTGCAAATTGGTGGTCTGATGGAAGCATAATCTTTGATTTGTGTCATGTGAAAAACAATTTTTAGAAATATATATATATATAAAAGAGGTAGGATCTTTTTGATCAAGGAGTTAACCTTTTTAGATCAGCCTGGCTCTGATACCAATTGAAAGTGCACATTTAACCTCACTAGAATTCTCTAGAGGGGGGGTGAATAGAGATTTAAAAATACTTTGTGCAATTATATATATGTGTAATAATCACAGATTTAAGCTTCCCACACACCAACAAGAATTAAGCAAGTAAAGAAGGAAAATAGCAAGAAGAAAATCACAGCACTACATAAATAAATATAGTGGTTCCCCAAACTTTGGGTAGTCCACTCTTCTACCCCCTTGGTAGGAATTCACTATCTTGCACTGAGTCTTTTGATAAGGAGACTCTTAGAACCAGCCTGAGTTTTTTGACAAGGAGACTCTTAGAACCAGTACAACTGAATTTTTTGAAGAGAGATTCTAAAAACTCTTTTACACTGTTTGAAAATGAAATGAAGATAAGAAGAAGAAGTAGAAGAAGTAATTGAAACAAGAAAGAATCTTCTTCCTAGCAAGAAGATTAGAAGCACAAGAAATAGTGAATGAAACTCTCTTCTATAGTGAGAAGGAGATTGTAGGCCTTTTTCTCTTTCAATGAGAGCTATCAGAAATTGCAGCAGTATGGCTTGTTGTTTGCTTCAGCACACTATCACTTCTCTCAGCTTTTCTCACTTTTCTCTTGGGAGCTTTTCCTCTATTGCAAATGTATGGAGTAGATCACTTGTACTTATTCTCTGCCGACCTCCTCTTTATTTATAGCTCTGTTTCAAAGGATGTTGCTAAAGGGGAATAATCAATCAACAATTAGAGAGAAAAAGTTTCCATAATAATTAAATCTGTAGAAGAATGAATTCATTCTGATTTCAAATAATATCCATAATAATCTTAATCAAATTAGCCAAGAATCAAATAGAAGGAAAGACTGATTCAGAACGACTATAAAAGAATAATATCATTCCATAAAAATAAGATCTACAGAAAGAAGGAAAGAGATCTGGCGTGTTTTTGAATTTCTTATAGAAATCGACGTGCGTCGATTACTATTCGAGGTGAACGTCGATTTCATCCTGGCTGAACGTCGAGAGGAGAATAAGGAAGGTGCGTCGACTAAGGTGCGTCGACTTTATTAAATGCGTCGACTAGAAGTCAGATGTACGTCGACAAAGATTACGTCGAATTCTTCTTAGAGTTACTTCGACTCATTCTGAGAGAAACGTCGACTACATTTTGACGTTGCGTTGAATACTATCCACGCATATTTACTTAGCATAAATTTTCATTCTTAGAATTTATATTCTACTCAATTCTAGGGGTTAAGATAAATCATTTCCCCAACAACCCTAAGGCTCGGGGACGAGAGTGAACCTCTAACAAATAGCAATAGACAAAGCAACAATGTTTGCAGCAGTATGTATATATAACATATAGTAAGCTAGGATCAAGCTTAGCAAATACCACAGTAATAACTATAATGCAAAATTTTTTTAAACAATTATATTTAAGCTCTACTAGCTAGCACGCAATCACGCAGGTGTTCACAACTTGCAACAACACCCTATGTCAACATGGTTTGAACATTTCTATTCCAGCGGGGTAGCGAACTCTGTGGGCCTCAACAATGTGGTCGTTGGTGATAGTGGCCGGTCCTGCAAGTTTTGGGTGTGGTCATACTGCACTACCCAGGCCTCAACGTACATCAAGGGGTACTCCTGGATGTGAGAAACATCTGACAAAAATTGTTATCAGGCCAACCTATGGAGGGACCCTGTAGGGCATAAAATATGGTCGAGCTCCCGGGGTGCACTTCTCCCTACTGCCTAGAGTCGTCAACCTTCCTGTACCACAATGAACGTTCTACAGGCATAACCGACCCGCCACATGTTGTAAGACCCCCTCCCGGAACAAAATACACGGCCAATGGGAGTCTTATGCCCAGGACAGCCGCCTTGCGGAAGCGCCAGCACACGAGCTAGCCTCCCCCATAAGACGCCTATCCTGCCGGCCAAACCAACTGAACAGCGCCAACCCATCAATAATGTAAAAGCAAGAAGCCATATAAGGATATTCACATAAGAGTCCAAATAAGTACCAAAGAACAAGAAGCTCCGAGAGCTCCTGCAAAATATCAGAGTATCAAGCTATATGCCCCAAGGCTACATCTCAAACTGTGCTCACATCTGTCACATACTATAGCGAAGGTGTCGCAGCCCGACCCTGCCATCCTGACCTGGCTTTCTTCCTCCAGCATTGTGCGCTGCTGATCCAGGGTGCACTTCTAAAAAGAGGGACGTAGCAACCGTTAGTCATAAAGACTAAGTGGCTTCCCATCCGCTCCCCCGGCGACTCCAAGGCACCGGGTGGTATGAAAGGAAGAAAAGCTGCAATATAAGCAATACTATACAAAGCAGGTGACAGGAATGGTTGTTCATATATGTCGGTTGTATAAGTACCCAAGTACTTGCAATAACTCTAACTAACAGGTACATAAATAACAGTGGTTATTTAGGCAAGTACTAGTAACAAGAAAGCATGATCAACGACAGTGTATAAGCAGTCGAGCATATAATAACAAAATTTTAACTTAACTTATAAGGGTGCCCATATATGCTTATAAGTTAAGGATCTGAACATGAAGGTAACTCATCATATAAAGGTGCCCATACAAGTTTATCTGATGAGGATCCAATGTGGTGCAATGCAATGATTATGAAGGATGAATGCAATGCAATGATTATGATATGATGACTCACCCATGCATATTTGCTATGTCGACATAGACCTACAGTTCTCACTTTTCGAGAGGTAGCTAACCACTCAGGCATCTCCCGTCGTGGCGGAGACAGTGGAATTAGCTCCTCCACTACTAGGAGGGTATAAACACTACCAGTCCTAGGCCTCTGTACGCCTCGACGCTAAGAACACACAGCAGAGACTCAATGTACTGCTCACATCATGCTGAGCCTTCAAGGACACAGAAGGGGACTTGGGTAGGTGAGCACCAAGAGTCCAACCCAACCGGTCTAGAGTCTAACTGCCGGCTTATGTCGGTGTCACGACTAGCAAGCTCGTTGACCCGCCATAAGTAATCATCCCCAGCGGGTTCCATTTGTATCTGTGTATCAACATACACCAGGACTTCTAATCCATGTCCTCCTATACAATCCGTGTTTCTACGTACACCAGGACATCTAATCCAAGTCCTTCTATACAATCCGTGTATCTACGTACACTAGGACTTCTAATCCAAGTCCTTCAATATTCATCAGAGTTACAGTACTATCTCAGCATGCACGACAATCAAAATACTATTTCCACCCTTACAGGATACGATGTTCACGAACTGTGGAATTCACACCCTTGACCCCACCGGACTACTTGCATTTCCAACTTACTTTATGATATCACCCTTCCATTTCAAGACAACACTTTGTTCTCCCAAGCCGAATTTGGTTATTCATTTTCAGTCTCTAACTGAGTTCAGTAGCATAATATTTTACGACAATATATTTAATTAAGAACCCATAACAAATTGAGCCTTGCTAAAACTTGTACCGTAGTTCTGCTAGCTTGTTATGGCCATTCTCACCAAATATTTGCCCCGTCGGCATTTCCGATTATTATTTACGGAGCAATGCGGGAAAGAACTATGATTGGCAAAATGACAACAAGTATCCTCCCAAAACTCATGAAATTCAACAGAGGTCAGCACAATATCATCAATTTGATTTCTACCAATTGTTAAGAGCATCAGACAAGTATTATAAAAGATATCCCAAAAATTATCGCAATTCAAACTACAATGATGCTGATTTACAAAACTGAATTTCTGGGAGTTCTACTCCACCCCAAATTATGTGCCACCCCATTTTGGAAATCTCTCACCAAGGGCTACAACATTCATGTTGAGTCCTAAACCCATATCCAAGTGGCTCCTACATAAAATATGCTCTGAAGTCAACTACAATAATTTGGACAGCAAAACAGCACACACTTAACCACATTCCAGCTTTCTGGACAGTCCACTCGACTGGACCTTTAGGGAGCTACAGGGCACTTCAGAAAATGGGTGACCTATCATCAGAAAGCTCTTTCCGAGGGCTACAACTTCCATGTTGAGCCCGTAGCCTAGCTCTAGCGGGATCAAACCTAAGAATTGACTTGAACCCAACTGCGCACCAATTCATCCCTTAATAACCAAGTGCAATGTTATAAATTGAAACTTCTTTAGCAAGGGGTCTATCATCACCTTTATCGCATAATATATAGTTAAAACCATAATTAACATGGGGTTATACATCATTTTTATCACAAAAGATATAAATTAAACACTACTTAACAAGGGACTATTCATCATCTTCTCAAACAAATGCTAGGTCATTACACCTTTAAAATCCTTACATAATCACTCCCCTCACTCTCCCTCAACGACCATGGGTTTGCACCAAATCAAATCCCATCTCTTCCTCTTGAAGAGAAGAAATGATTCCAAGAACCTCGCGGTGAACGGTGCCCTAAATTTGAGGTTCCGACTTGGTTTTCCTAAGGAAACTCCATTTAAGCTCACACGAGAAGCTCTCTTGAGCCTTCATCTCTCTTATTGTGATCTAAGAGGCTAGCACCAGAGGAGAGGGGAGGAAGTCACCTTATTTTACGACCATGGTTGGAGCTCATCTTGATGGAAGCATGGTGGTGGTCGGCCAAGCTCCAAATTCCTCTCCAAGCTTGCTCCTTCAAGAACCCTAAATAAACGCCTTAAGGGATGAAGAAGAAGATGAAGAAAAAAAAGAAAAAGGAGAAGATGAAAATGAATCATTCTCTGATGAGGAGATCAGCCCTTTATGTGTTCTGCATTTTTGGCTTAATGGAGAATGATGAGAGAGAGAGAGAACATTAATGAGCATTTAATGAAATCTCCAAGTTCCAAGACTTGTGTCAGCGATCTATTGACTTTTAATTCCACTTCTAGCCTAAAATATAAGCATTCAGGCTTTATCGTATGATGGCAGAAAAGTTGCCCAGATTCGTCGAACGGAAACGACAATTTCGTCGAACGCTTCAACTTCGTTCGACGTTCGTCCAACGACACTGCAACGCTTTTGTCGAACGGCACTTTCGTCGAACGCTGTAATTTTCGTCGAACGCTGCACCTTAGTCGAACGCTGCCTAATTCAATTTCGTCGACCGCTGAATAAATATATTTTGTCGACCGCTGAATAAATATATTTCGTCGACCGCTGAAAGCCTCTAATTCGTCGACCGCTGAAAGCCTCTAATTCTTCGACTGCTGAAAGCCTCTAATTCATCGACCGCTGAAAGCCTCTAATTCGTCGACCGGGGGAAGCCTAAAATTCGTTGAACGCAGCTGCCCCTTCGACTTTCGTCGAACGCAGCGGCCCCTTCGATGTTCGTCGAACGGAGAATGATGATAATTCATCGAACGGAGAATGCGATAATTCGTCGAACGGAGAATGACGATAATTCGTCGAACGCAGGATGACGATACTTCGTCGAACGCAGGATGACGATACTTCGTCGAACGCAGGATGACGATACTTCGTCGAACGCAGGATAACGATACTTCGTCGAACACAGGATGACGATACTTTGTCGAACGCAGGATGACGATACTTCGTCGAACGCAGGATGACGATACTTCGTCGAACGCAGGATGACGATACTTCGTCAAACGCAGGATGATGATACTTCGTCGAACACAGGATGACGATACTTCGTCGAACGCAGGATGATGATACTTCGTCGAACGTAGGATGACGATACTTCGTCGAACGCAGCTGCCCCTTCGACGTTCGTCGAACGCAGCTGCCCCTTCGACATTCGTCGAATGGAATCCTCCCTTGCCCAAAACCGACCCAAGGCGGGTCAAAACGTCCCTGAGGGGTCTAGCGCGAAATGGGATGTTACAAATCCAATAAATGAAGAAACAATTTCGTCCCCGAAATTTAGGTTGGGGTTACGAGGGTCTTCCGGATGGGATTGAAACATACTCACCGTATGCAGTCTCGGATGATTCACCCTTAACAATATCAAGCTCATATATACATTCCCAATCGCTAGGATTTATACATAGGGTCTAGATTGTGTGAGCGCTCTTGTCTTGTACAGTCATACGAATCAATAGTGGCTCACACAATTTCAACAATAGCTAATAGAAACTACACATAGCAGTCCCAAACAAAAATAATCCTGATAGAACTATATGCAACACCAAAACCAAACCAAACAGGATGGAAATATTGGTATATAGCTAATAGGACCATATGAGTACAAAGCAGCCCCCCACCATTTAGAGCATATAAACAGCAGCCCCAATTAGACAAAACTTAAGAAGCAGCCCCCAACAAGAGCACATATGAAGCAGCCCCAAATCAAAACATTATAACAACAGCCCCCCTCCCAAATTAAGGACCAAGTAAAGATCTGCCAGCATAGTCCCATACCAGAAGAGCAACAGGAAAGATCTGAAGATATCCATCTGGTATACTTTGAAGCCTTTGTGGGCTGCATAAGCAAGGAATAGCCTTATAGCCTCCAACCTTGCAACTGGGGCAAAGGTTTGATCAATGTCAATCCCTTCCTCTTGCCTGTATCCCTTTGCAACAAGCCTTGCATTATTCTTAATGATAGTTCCATTCACAACCATCTTATATCTGAAGATCCATTTGGTGCCAATGATGTTGTGTCCTTGTGGTCTTGGCACCAATTTCCATACTTTGCATCTTTTGAATTACAAAAGTTCTTCCTGCATTGCTTGGATCCAGAATGGATCCACATTGGCCTCTTCAAACTTCTTAGGCTCTACCTGTGACAGAAAACTGAGGAACAAGGCCTCATTATGAGCTCTGCTCCTGGTTGTCACACCTTGCTGGAC
Source organism: Dactylorhiza incarnata (assembly GCA_033032865.1). Taxonomy (NCBI): domain Eukaryota; kingdom Viridiplantae; phylum Streptophyta; class Magnoliopsida; order Asparagales; family Orchidaceae; genus Dactylorhiza; species Dactylorhiza incarnata. Next base: position 16,170,833 of record JAWHQI010000015.1, read on the forward strand.
ATTTCCAATAATCTGTTCCAAGGGATGATCCCTTAGATGTCTTATAGCTGCAGGTAATCTGTGCTCTACTTGCTGAACTTCTTCCACTAGTTCAGCAGCTTGTTTAGCATCTTCAGCATCTTGCACCTCTGCTACTTCTTGAACTTCTGCATCAGGATTTGCTTTACTGCTGCTGGAAGGTTCTTGTATGGATAGTTCTTCCATTGCATCTTCACTTCCTGTCAAAACAAAAGAACTGGGCCAGCCCTTGTAGATTAGGCTGGGCTCATCAAACACTACATGCATGGACTCTTCAACAACATGGGTTTTCTTGTTATATACCCTATAGGCTCTACTATGTGAGCTATATCCAACAAGAATCCCCATGTTGCATTTTTCAGCAAACTTGGTTAACTGAGCTTTTCCATTGTTTAGAATGTAGCAATTAGATCTAAAGATCCTAAAGTATGAAATTGTTGGTTGTTTGCCTTTCAAAATCTCATAGGGGGTAATTCCATGATCTTTATTGATTGAAGCTCTATTGAGAACATAACAGGCAGTATTGACTGCTTCAGCCCAGAAATATTCTGGGAGTGAAGAGTCACTAAGCAATGTTCTCCCAGCTTCTATCAATAATGTATTTCTCCACTCAGCCACCCCATTTTGTTGTGGGGTCCTTGGGGAGGAAAATTCTTGAGTGATACCTAGTTCTTGACAGAGCCTTGTCATGGCTTTAGATTGAAACTCTGTACCATGGTCAGACCTAGTTCTGACCATAGAACATTGCAAATCATTCTGAATGGCCTTGACATGGCTTCTGAAGACATTTAGAGTATCAGATTTCTTTCTAAGGAAAAATACCCATGTATATATCTTGAGTGATCATCAACAATCACTAAGGTATACAACTTCCCTCCTAAGCTTTGAATTGGCATAGGACCAAACAAGTCCATGTACAACAGATAAAGACATCTCTTAGTGTCTTTGGAGCCAATACTTTTAAAAGTGGCCCTTGTTTGCTTGCCTATTTGACAAGCATGACATGGGCCATTTTTAACACATTTTTAATTAGGACTATTTCTAACCAAGTTCTTAGAGAATAGTCTATGCATTGTCTTATAGTTGATGTGGGCAAGTCTCTTGTGCCATTGAACACATAGAGACTCACTCTCATCTGCTACAAGACATACAGGAGAGGAAAAAGATTTGCAGAAGAAATCTAAACAGTAAACATTTCCACTCCTAGTGCCTGAAAGAATGGTCTCCAAGTCATTAGACTTTTTGATGAGGCACTTATCATTGTGAAATTCAATGACATGGCCAAGATCACACAGTTGGTTTATGCTGATAAGGTTGTGTTGCAACCCTTCAACATAAGCCACTTTTGTGAAGGAGACTATGTATTAGTGATCATACCATAACCTCTGGTGACTCCCTTTTCTGATCCCCCAAAGATGATTTTGGGTCCATTCTTCACTGCTCTGTAATCTTGCAGTAAATCCTTGGTGCCAGTCATGTGTCTTGAGTACCCACTGTCCAGAACCATATTTGGTTGAGACTGGTACTTGAACTACCCTGCAAAGGAGGATTTAGTTATCCTCAGGATCCCAAAAAGCTTTGGGTCCTAGGCGCCTGTTAGTTTGGTGAGATGATCTCATACTAGCTACACTTCTAGCAGGAAAGCTCTTCTTTGCATTAGGTACATTGGGGTTGTACCAACAATCTATGGCAAAGTGTCTCACCTTGCCACAGCACCAACAATCATGAATATTGTATCTCCTTTTCTGAACACTTTTCTGAATTGGTACAGCACTGTGCACATGTTCAGCAGAGGAGACTGCAGCATTCTTCTTATCGCTTTCAGCAATAATCTGACTGAAGGATAATTTGTGGACAGTCTTGCTGCTCTTTATTCTGACAGCCTTAGCTTATTTTGGCTTGGCAGCCATACAAGATCTGAAGGAATCAGACACTAAGCAACATGCCTTGTCAACAGATTTGACAGCAGTCTTGCTTTTTGCTGAAGCAGATTTTGAAATGCATGCATCCTTGTTCTTGACTGAAGGTGCTGAGGCACCAAACACAAATGGTCCAGATTGGGCCATTTGTGTTTCCTCATAGGGAGCTTTCATTGCACTCAATCCCATGCCTTTTCTTTCACTATGGGAAGGAGTGTTTTCCTTCCTATAGGACCTTCCATTCTTCCAGTGACCATGAATGCTTTCATGGTCATACCTGTTGGAGGGAAGTGGCACCTTTTGAAAGGTGGTTTGAGGCTTAGCCTTCTTCTTGCTTTTTACTCCACTCCCTTCTCCTACTTCCATCTTGTTGAATCCAGGTCCTCTCCAATTGGTTTGAGAGGAGAAGGTGTCAATAAGGGGAAGCACTGATTTGGGCTTGGAGAATTGGGCCACCAGGCACTTCTCCTTTTCAAGCTTTTCTTCAAGGTCCTTGATGACCTTGTTCTTCAGGTAAATAGTGCTTATTTGCACCATAGTTAACCCCTGTAAATGACTAATTTGTCTGCTCATCTGAGTCACAAGGGTGGTAGGTTCAGTGTTGACATCCTTAGTCATTTTGAGGGAAACAATTTCCTGGGCTTGCCTCTTGGCAAGCTTCTTGCTCTTCTTCAGAGCCTCCAAAAGAACACCATATTTTTCAATCAATTGATTGAGTTCTTCCTCAGCTTCCATGCCCCTTCCATCAACTGATGGAGGTGCATCAGATTCTGGACTAGTCTCATAATCAGAAGAGGATATGGAATGAATTAATACCTGCTCATGTTCTGAATTATTGTGGTTGTCCTCATCTTCAGTTAGAGCCATCAGCCCATGGTAATTGTGAATAACCTCATCCTCCTGTACATCACTGTCTGAATGTGATAGAGGGGCCCTGACTGCAATCCTGCCAACAGCAGGTTCTTCAACAGTAACCAGCCCAATGAGGGCTTCTTCCATTTCAGATTCCGATGAGCTAGAGTCTGATTCACTCTAGCTCTTCTTCTTCTTCTTAGCTAAAATGGATTTCTCTCCTTTCTTTCTTCTTGATTGATGAGCCTTCTTCTCATCCTTCTCTCTTCTCTTCACAGGGTAGTCAGCAATTACATGCCCAGGCTTGCTGCAGCAATAGCAAACAACTTCGGAAGAATTATGTTTTGAGTTAGACTCATACCTGTCACTTCTGGAGTGATGCTTTGACTCCTTGCTATCCTCCTTGTTGTGATATGAGGAGGAAGGCTTGTTCTTCCATTGCTTCGTCCTCAACAGCTTTCTGAAGTGTCTTGTGAGAACATTAAATTCTTCATCAGAAGAAGAGCAGCTTGATGAGCTAGGCTCATAATCTTCTGGTTCAGCAGATCTTCTGGGAGGAGAGTGAGCCTTCTCTCTCCCTCTTCTTGATCTTTCAGCCTTGAAGGCCAGGGAATTCTCCCTGGTATCACCCTTTGCCTTCTGCTCTTCTTCCTTCCTGGCAGTCAGCTGCATTTCATAGGAGAGCAACTTTCCATAGAGAGTTTGGGGAGGAGTTTCAGTCAACTTAGCCACCTCCCTTATGGCACAAATTTTTGTGTCCCAATCTGTTATTAGAGATCTGAGGAACTTATCATTCAGCTCATAATTTGTGAACACTCTCTCATAGGTTCTTAGTTCATTAATTATTCTAAAGAACCTTTCATAACACATGGAGAGGCTCTCCTCCCGTTGCTGCCTGAAAGCTTCATATTCTTGATTGAGGAGTGACTTCATGTCATTCCTCACATCTTCAGTCCCTTCCATATACAGTATCAGTGTATCCCACATCTCCTTAGCAGATCCACAGTGCACCAAATTTTGAAAAGTTGAGTCATCAATAGCATTGACTATGATATTTTGAGCCCTTTTATCCATAGTAGACAATGCTATCTCATCCTTGGTCATTTCAGTGTATGGTTTGCCTACTTGCCTTGTAGGATCAACAGAGGAGGGTTTTGTGATAATGAAGGGGCCTTCCTGAACAATAATGTAGATTCTAAGGTCTCATGCTTCCATGTACAGCCTAACCCTCTGCTTCCATATGCCAAAGTTGGCTTTGTTACATATGGGCGATTTCATTGATCTCATCTCCTTCTGCATTACACTAGAGGCCATTGGGTTTTGCCTAGACAATACCTTTTAGGATCTAGTCAAACTGTTAAGTCCTTCTTGACCAACCCGCCTCTGATACCACTTGAAAGAATATTAGGTTTGTAGTGTAAATCACCTAGAGGGGGGTGAATAGGTCTTTTTGATTTTCCTCCAAGCACCCTAACTTATTCATGATTTCTGGTTTAAGCAAAAGAGCAACCACACAGAAAGCACACAAGTATGTATAGAGGTTCCGCAAGATAGGGTGTCTTGAGTAGTCCTCTTTCCCCCTTCACCTTTCTAACAATGTGTTAGACAAGGCCAACTCCTCCAAACTCGGCTCAAAAGAGCTTACAACACAGATCCCTCAGGATCTCTCAGGTTTTCTCAAACCCTACCTTAGGCACAACAGACCTGCGACTCAGATCAGCTCCTGATCCTACAGCTCAGACCTCAGCAGGTCCTACAACTCAGACCACAATAGGTCCTACCTCAAGCTAAACAGCCCTACCTCAGATCAGCTCCTGATCCTACAGCTCAGACCTCAGCAGGTCCTACAACTCAGAGGATTCCTCCTCCTACAGCTCGGGCAATGAAGCCCTACAACTCAGATCAACAGATCCTACACTCAGGCCTTCATCCCTACACTCAAAACCCTCAGGTTCCTACAAACTCAGACAAAATGGTCTTACAGCTCAGGCAAAATGCCATACAGAAAATTGATTTAGAATTATTCTACAGTAGAGGAACTCTCCTGTAGATCCTGCACAGATTGTGTTTCCTATAGCTGAAGATGTTGATTACAGCCACAACTTGATCTTCCTCTTCAACAGAGTGATGGAAGATCACCTTGCCCCTTCTGGTGGAGGAGCTATCTTCTTCTCTCGGTTTCTTCTTCTCTTTTAGGGAGCAGGAAGAAAATCGTGAGCAGCAGCTGTCAATGGCGAATGGAGATTTTGCACGCAATCGGCCGGTGCATAGAAAAGGCCCTAACACTTACTTTATACTTCTTTTCATCTTCAACAACTCTAATCTGATCTCCCAAGTAGTATGGGAGAGATCAGTGGTCCCCTGTAGCTTTTCTGCAACTTTCCCTAGCCGCAGGTTCCGCCGCCCAACTTTTTTGTAAAGAAGGTTTGCGTTCGACGAGCCCGCTTCACTCTGCGTTCGACGAACCCCCTTCACTCTGCGTTTGACGAACCTGCTTCACTCTGCGTTCGACGAACAGACTATTTCTGCAGTTTCTTCTATCTCGTCTCAGCGGTCGATGAACTTTGTCCTGCGTTCGACGAATGGCTCTCTGCGTTCGACGAACACGCCCTTTGTGCCTTCTCAGTGGCTCCTTCTCTGGTCTCGTCTCAGCCGTCGATGAATAGAGTTCTGTGTTCGATGAACATCACTCTGCGTTCGACGAACACGCAAATTATGCCTTCTCAGCGGCTCCTTCTTTGGTCTCGTCTCATCGGTCGACGAACTTAGTCTTGCATTCGACGAACGGCCTTCAGCGTTTGACGAACATGCTGATTCTTAGTGTTTGAAGAACTTATCAGCGAAGACACCTACTTCTCAGCGGATCCGATGAGACGACTCCTCGTCTCAGCGGTTTAGACCCTTCGTCTTGGCGGTTCTACTGAGACAAATCTTCATCTCCTTGTAGATGATATCTTCATATCTAAGGGCTTGTTTGGCCCTTACTCTTGAGTCACCTAAGCTTGTTTGACTTACAAAAACAAAGCTTTATCAAATACAATATGTCCTTAGTATTGAGAGTGATGCCTCTTCAAATCAAGGTACTATTGAGGGCAATATACCCAACAAGACTGACCAGATCCTACATAGGTGTAGTCAAATCTAAATCCAATGGCTACCAATGGAGTTCAGAAGGAGATGGGGTCAATGAAGCTGCCAATATGCAAAAATAAAACAGTTGGCATTTGGAAGCAAAGAGTTAGGCTTTTCATGGAAGCATCATACCCTAGTATTTTTATCACTATCCAAGAGGGTCCCTTTGTTGTCACAAAGCCCTCCACTATTGATCCTACTAGACAGGTATCCAATTCATACACTGAAATGACAAGGGATGAGATTGCATTGGCAATAATGGACAAAAGAGTCAAAATATTATAGTCAATGCAATTGATGATTCCACCTTCCAAAACTTAGTGCACCGTGAGACTGCCAAGGACATGTGGGATACACTAATAGTGTACATGGAAGCGACTGAAGAGGTGAGGGATGATAGGAAATCCCTCCTCATTCAGGAATATGAAGCCTTCAGGCAGCAAATCCTGGAATGCATAGCTGATTGCTATGAAATATTTTTCAAGATAGTGAATGAGTTGAGGACCTATGAAAGGACCTTCACTCATTATGATCTAAATGACAAATTCCTAAGATCTCTAACTAGAGACTGGGATACCAAGATCTGTGCCATTAGGGAGGTGGCAAAGCTGGGAGAGACTCTTCCCCATACTCTGTTTGGAAAGCTTCTCTCTTAGGAGATGCATCTATCTGCTAGGAAGGAGGAAGACCCATCCTACAGGCCTCATGTAAGGGAGAGGACTGTGTCCCTCAAGGATGAGGGCTCCAAGAAGAGCAAGACAAGGATGCCTACACCTCCAAGGAGGGTTGCTGGCTCAAAAAATTCAGAGCCCAGCTCATCTGATAGCAGCTCTTCTGATGAGGAGTTTGCTACCTTCTCAAGGCATTTCAAGAAGATGACGCGGAGGAAACAGTGGAAGAACAAGCCTTACTCCTCCTCACATCCAGGAAGGATCTCAACAGATCATACAAGAAGCACCCCAAAGGGGACAAGTATGATCAGATAATGTGATTTGTAACTACTACAGCAAGCATGGACATGTCATTGTTGACTATCCAGTCAAGAGGAAGGAGAAGGGTGATAAGAAAGCTTATCACCAAAAGGGAAGGAAGGGTGAAAAATCCTTCCTAGCCAAGAAGGAGAAGAGCTGGAGTTAATTTGAGTCATCATGCTCAGATTCAGATGAAGAAGAAGAAGCATATAGTAGGCTATTTGCAGCTGAAGAAAATATGGACTTTCCTGCTGCAAAGGTGGGCATCAGGGCCCCTCTATCACACTCTGACAGTGACATAGAGGAGGATGAAGAAGCTAGAGAACATCATAGCTTAATGGCCATAACTAATGATGAAGATAGTCAGGACAATCCTGACAAGGTATCAATCCCTCTCAATCCTTCTTCTGATTATGAGTCAATGCCATACTCTGAAGCATGCTCATTAATTGATGAAAATGATCAGAATCTGAAGTGGCTGTCAATCAATTGATTGACAGGTATGATGCTTTATTGGATGCTCTAAAAAAGAGCAAGAAGTTAGCCAAGAGGGAAGCTCAAGAAATTGCTTCCCTTAAGGTAGCTAAGCAAGATTGCACTGAGTCACCTACCATTGTGGCTCAGATGAGTAGAGAGATAAGCCAACTCAAGGGGATAATAATTGTCCAATTGAGCACCATTTCCCAAAAGAACAAGGTCATTAAGGACCTTGAGGAGAAGCTTCTCAAAGAAAAGAGCCCAGTGGCTCAATTCTCCAAGCCCAAATCAGTGCTTTCAATCATTGACACCTTTTCTTCTCAAAATAATAGGAGAGGACTAGGGTTCAATAAAATGGAAGTGGGTGAAGGGAGTGGAGAAAAGATCAAGGCTAAGGCTAAGCCTTATACCACCTTTCAAAATGTGTTACTTCCCACCAACAGGTATGACCATGACAGCATGTAAAGTCACTGGAAGAATGGGAGTTCCCTTCACTGGAATAATGGGAGTTCCTATAGGAAGGAAAACACTCCTTCCCATAGTATAAGAAAGGGCATGGGGATGAGTGCTATGAACACTCCTTCCAAGTCCATTCTAGCAAAGCACTTGGCTGCTGTCAAAGTTGTAAACATGCCTAACAGCTCAGTGTCTCATGCCATCAAATCTTTCTAGCTTCCAAGCCAAGGCAAGTTGATGTCATTAAGACAAAGGCTGCTAAGACTGACCACGGGTTAACCTTCAGCCAGATCATTGCTGAAAGGAATAAAAAGAATGTTGTTGTCTTCTCTCCTGAACATAAGCATATTGATGCTACTTCTTCAAAGAATGTTTAGAAAATAAGATACAATATTCATGAGTGTTAATGTTGTTGAAAGGTGTGACACTTTGCCATAGATTTTTGGCACAATCCCAATGTGCCAAGTGCAAAGAATAGCTTTCCTGCAAAGGTTGCAGCAGGTGTAAAGTCTTTTCAAGCTAACAAAAGCCTAAGACCCAAAAAAACTTGGGATCCTAAGGGTAAACTAATTCCTTCTTGCAGGTTAGTTCAAGTACCAGCCTTGGGAAAATATGATACTTGGACAGTGGGTACTCAAGGCACATGACAGGTACCAAAAGTCATCTATAGGAATACAAAGCTGTAAAGAATGGACCTAAGGTCATCTTTGGTGGATCAGAAAAAGGCATCACTAGAGGATATGTTATGATTTCAAATGACATAGTTTCCATCACAAGGGAGGCTTATGTTGAAGGGTTGCAACATAACCTGGAGAGCATAAGTCAACTGTGTGACTTAGGCTATGTCATTGAATTCCACAATGATAAATGCTTGATCAAAAAGTCACATGACTTAGAGATCATCCTCAGGCACTAGGAGTGGGAATGTGTATTGCTTAGATTTTATATGGAATTATACTCTATCTCATGTGTGTCTTATAGCTAATGAAAGTGAGTCTCTTTGTCTTCAATGGCACAAGAGACTTGCTCACATTAACTATAAGACAATGTATAGGCTATTTTCTAGAAACCTAGTTAGAAATAGTCCTAATTTGAAATGTGTTAAAAGTGGTCAATGTCATGCATGCCAAATGGGCAAGCAAACAAGGGCCACCTTTAAAAGCATTGGCTCCAAAGACACTGAAATATTTCTTTATCTATTGCACATGGACTTATTTGGTCCTTTGCCAATTCAGAGCCTAGGTGGGAAGTTGTATACTTTGGTGATTGTTGAGGATCACTCAAAGTATATATGGGTATTCTTCCTTAAGAAGAAATCTAATACTTTAGATGTCTTTATAAAGCATGTTAAGGAAATCCAGAATGAACGACAATGCACTGTGGTCAAGACTAGAATCGACCATGGTACTGAATTTCAATCTGGGGCTATGACAAGATTTTGTTAAGAACTTGGTATCACCCAAGAATTTTCCTCCCCAAGGACTCTACATCAAAATGGTGTGGTTGAAAGGAGGAATAGGACCTTGGGAGAGGCTGGGAGAACATTGCTTAGTGACTCCTCACTCCAAGAATATTTCTGGGCTGAGGCAGTCAATACTGCATGTTATGTTCTCAATAGAGCATCTATCAATAAGGCCCTAGGAATTACCCCCTATGATATTCTGAAAGGAAAACAACCAACTATTTCATACTTTAGAATCTTTGGTTGCAAATGCTACATTTTAAATAATGGAAAATCTCAAATAACTAAGTTTACTGAAAAATGCAATGTAGTGGTTCTTGTTGGATATAGCTCACATAGCAAGGCCTATAGAGTATTCAATAAGAAAACTCAAATTGTAGAAGAGTCAATGCATGTAGTTTTTGATGAGACCAGCCTGCTCTATAAGGACTAGTCTAGCTCTCCTATTTTGTCAGATAATGAACAACAAATGCAATATATGTCTCTCCAAGACATACCCAACAAAAGCAAAGTCAATTCAAAGGCACCAATCACTGAAGTTGAAGATCAGCAAGCAGTTGAAGAAGTTGCTGCTCAAGAAGAAGAGATGCAGATAGCTGACAGGTTGCCTGCAACAATTATGCACCTAAGGGATCATCCAAGAAATCAAATAATTAGAGATGTTAACCAAGGAGCGGTTACTAGATGCAGGGCTCACAATGAAGCCCTATTCTTGAGCTTTCTATCACAAATGGAGCCCAAGAAATTTGAAGAAGCAAATGAAGACACCTTCTTTATTCAAGCAATGCAAGAAGAGCTGCTTCAATTTAAGAGGTGCAAGGTGTGAAAATTGGTGCCAAAGCCTCAAGGACACAACATCATTGGCACCAAGTGAATCTACAGGAACAAGCTTGATGAGAATGGTACCATCATCAAGAACAAAGCCAGATTGGTGGCCAAGGGGTATATGCAAGAAGAAGGTATTGAATTTGATCAAACCTTTGCCCCAATTGCAAGGTTAGAAGCAATAAGGTTGTTTCTTGCCTATGCTAGCAACAAGGGGTTCAAAGTGTACCAAATGGATGTCAAATCAACATTCCTGAATGGCAATCTAAAGGAAGAGGTATATGTGGAGCAGCTCTCAGGTTTTGTTCACCATACCCTCTCCTCTCATGTTTATTTGCTTAGGAAAGCTCTGTATGGTCTAAAGCAATCACCTAGGGCTTGGTATGTGACCTTGTCTAGCTTTCTCATCAAGAACAAGTTCTTGAGGGGAAAGATAGATAGCACATTTTTTCTTAGGGAAACAAAGGGCGAGTGTCTTCTAGTCCATATTTATGTTAATGACATAAACTTTGGGTCTACAAATGATAACCTTTGCAAAAGGTTTGTCAACCTTATGCAGGGGGAGTTTGAGATGAGCAGTACGGGAGAGCTCAAGTACTTCTTACAACTCCAAGTGTAACAGTCTGATGAGGGGATTTTCATCTCTCAGACTAAGTACACTAGGGGGCTTATTAAGAAGTTTGGGATGGAGTCAGCCTCCACCATGAAAACTCCAATGGGTTCCAACATCACCCTGGAAAAGGATGAAAATTGTAAGCCCTTTGATGAATCCATGTACATATGTATAATTGGGTCCCTATTGTATCTAACTACCATTAGATCAAACATTATGTATGCTACATATGTTTGTGCTAGGTACCAAGCATACCCTATGGAATCTCAATACTCAGCTGCAAAGAGGATTTTGAGATACCTTAAGGGCATCCAACACCTTGGCCTTTGATACCATAAGAACAATGATTTTGAACTAATTGGCTTTTCAGATGCAGACTTTCCAGGTTGCAAGGAAGATAGGAAAAGCACAAGTGGAACTTGACAATTCCTAGGAAGAAGGCTGATCTCATGGAGCAGCAAGAAGCAGACCAGTGTGGCAATATCCACAGCTGAATCTGAGTACATTACTGCAGGAAGTTGTTGTGCACAACTATTATGGATACAAGATCAGTTAGAGGATTATAACCTCAAGGCAAGTAATTCTCCCCTATATTGTGACTCATTGAATGCTATATCTATAGCTAAGAATCCTGTCTCACATCGCAGGACTAAGCATATTGAGATAAGGTATCATTTGATAAGAGAGCATGTAGAAAGTAAAGATGTATGCCTTGAATTTGTCCCCACTAACAAACAAGTTGTTGACATCTTTACAAAGCCATTGGATGAAGCAAAGTTTAATGCTTTTAAAATTGAGCTTGACATGTTAAATTCAGAATAGATCTTAAACTGTCAACTATCTACCTTGCTCATTTTGTTATTCTTAGCTTTATTTAGTGAAATATGTAAACATGTTTAATAAGATTTGAAAGGAAAAGTTGCTATCTAAATGATTGGTAGCATGTTTAGGTATTGGAAAATGCCTAATAATATAATTCACTAATAGGCAATGAATTCAGCTGAAATAACTTAGAAGGTTTCAGCTAATCCGCTGAGACGACTAGAACTGTCTTAGCGGTTGGCAATACTTTGTCCCAACGGATAACAACTCTGTCTCAGCGGTTCCGCTGTGATGAGCTGGCTAAATTAAATCATGACCAAATTGACACGTCAATAATGTTAATCAATCAAATTGATTAGTCAAATCAACACATATAATTAGGGAAAATCTAAACCTAAATCAATCCCCTATAAATATCAAAATGTTGATCAATTTATTACACCTTCCATTAACCTAGCCGACGAGATGAACCCTTCTACCTCCCATCTCAGTGACCTATCCTTCAGAAGAAATTGTGCCAAAAATGGCAAAAGATCTGCATGAAGGATAAGAGATAGTTAGAAATGGATTTCATCATGCTCCTCCAGAGATAATAGAAGTGATTCAACTTCTTTCTGACCAAGGGCTGGACTATATGCTATCTGAGCCAACAATGATTCTCAGAACTGAAGTTCTGGAATTTTTCTCCAGTGCCAAGATGTCATCATCAAACTCCTCAATCAATGGAAGGATAGGGAGTAATAAGATAAAAATCTCTCCTAAGAAAATGGAAAAGGCCCTTCAGCTGATCTCTTGCAGTGGAGAAGAGGAAGAAGCAATTTCTGAAAATGACAAAGACCAAGCACTGCAATGGTGTGAACATTGTGATGCCAAAGATGGCCCACTCAAGAGAAAGTTCTTCAATCAGAGAGGCAAATTGCTCTCTGATATTATTAGTAAGGCAATACTATGTAAGCCAGGATCACATGACACCATATCCAAACACATGTTTGAGTTGATGTCAAGTGTTATTCTGAAGAAGATGACATCTTGGGCTGAGGTGATCTTTCAAAGGATAAGGGAATGTCTGCAGGCCCCTAACATAGGCAGGATTCTCTCCCTCTACCTCTTAAACACCTATCCAGAAATATTTGACAAGTTAAAAGGAGCAAACCTCCATTACTTGAGGAGAATGGACATAAAAACCCTGGACAATTTCTCAAGGGTCCAACCATCAGAGCCCAAGTAGAAAAAGAAGGGCTTAGTCAAAGGGCTGAGAAAAGCAAGGATAGTCTGCTCTGATATTGAGTTAGAGGCGGAAGGCCATGTCCCGGCTATAGACAATCAGGACCCAGCCAGCAGTACTCCAAAGGATCAAGAAGGAGAACATGACACTGAAGGTCATGAAGACCATGCTGCTGAGAAAGAGCATGGTAAGGAAAAAGATGATGATTCTGAGGAAGAGCATCAAAAGGATGAAGATGTTATTGCTGCTGCAAATGATAAGGGAATGTTAGTAGAATAGCAAGAACATCACTCTCCTTGTGATTCATCCAATCTTGTAACTGCTGATAAAGGTGTGCAAATAATACAGTCCTCCTCAGAAGATAATGAGGATGATAAAGACACTATTGGTGCTGATCTTCAGGGTAAGATTGACTCATTTATATTCAATCTAAAGCAAAGTATTAAACTAATCCCTCCTGAACCAGCAGACTTCTGGGGAGATGATCAGGACAATGATGACCCCTCATCTGAGGGGGGCAGTATAAGCAATCTCTTAGCAAGGAAAATGAAGATGCTCCAAGTGAGGGGGAGCAAGAAAGAATTGCTGAAGAGGAAAAGAAAAAGGTTATAGATTCTCTAGTTGCTGCTCAGCCTAATGATCCAGCAGAGGGGGAGCAAATCCCTGCTCAGGCTGAGGGGGAGTTCAATATAATAACTAATGTCCCCTCCACATCAGCAATATCCCAGGAAAAGCTGCCCAGCTCCATCAATACAGTAATTGAAAATCAGATGCTTTCAATAAAGAATTACATTAACAGTTCAATCCTGTCTGTAAAGGAAGAAATCATGACTGAAGTGAAAGAAATTAGGGAATAAACTGCCTTCCTTAATAAGCAAATCACTAAATGGTTTGACCTGGCAGAAAAGTCCGTGGTGGCTCGAAGTACAATCCTGAGGTCAATGGACAAACAACTCCAAATGTCTGAGCAAGATATGCCTTATATACAGAAATATGTAAGCAAAATAGATGAGGTTATAGAAAAAGCCTCCAATCATATAGAAGAGTATGTCTGGATTACAGCCACCACAATGATTAGTGAGGCAGAGAAAATGAAGGATGAGATGAAGTCTGATTTGGAAACTGCTTTCCTGACCATCTCAGGTTCTGTAGTAGCTGCCTCCCAATCCCTAGAAGTTAAACTAATTGAAGAAGCCAGAAAGGGGGAGGTGGCCAATGATGAGACCAATTCTGAATTGGCTCTCCGAGTTCTACAAGGAACCATAATTGCCCTAAATCTTCCCCTGCTGGATAATTATAGGAAAGAAGATTTTGACTTTGTGGGGCAAGCCAAAATTGCTCAGAATGTTCAATTGGCAATGAGAAGAAAAAGAGAATAAGTGATGCTAGCTGAAGAATATATGGCTAAGCAAAGAGAGGAGCAGGGCAAAGACACAGATTTTCAATATTGGAGTGAGGACTCAAGAGCATAATCTTGAATGCCTAGCTAAGCCATGGATAAGTGTTCAAGGATATAGATAGAATCTATCCAGATGACGATTGTATTAAGCACATGGAATGAAACACAAGAAGGGAGGGAATCTTCAAGGAAAACCTAGTAAGAAAGCACAACCCAAGAAGGATGCCCTCAAGATATATTCCAAAACCATATCTTTACTTCAAGAGGCAAGAAAATAAAAAGAAGCTAGCTGAGATAGCAGCAGCAAATGCTGAAAAGGACACTGCTGACAAGGATGCTGCTGCTGAAGCCAAGGTTGCTGCTACTAAAGACAAGGAGGCCACTACAAAAGGGAAAGAAGTTGCTGACAATGTTGAATGCTCAAAATCTTCAAAGAGGAGAAAAACATAAATCAATGTATTTAGTTTTCAGGAAATGTAACTGTAATTTGAACTATGCTTCAACATTATGACAGCACTAAAATTGAAAGTTTTGTTGAATCAATTGGTTTGTGTTATAGGCTAATCTTAGTCGAAGCTAATTGTTATTCAGTATTATTGCTTTATATATTCTGTGATGCCTAGACATAATTAGTTAACAATGTTATTGTTTTGACAAACAATGTTATTATGTTGTCATGAAAATAATCTGTCATGACATTTTTTTATGCCAAATGAATGCCAACATTTTTGTGTTATGATATCATGTTACTATGTAATACATTTACATGATAAGTTTTTGTTGGTAATGTATCTTAGCATTGGGAATGTTCTCCCTTCTTCAAATAGGGGGAGATTGTTGGGAATATTGCCCTTAATGTTCCCTTAATTTGAAGAGGCATCACTCACAATAATAAGTACATATTGTATTTGATAAACCCTATTTTGCATCAGGAATATGCAGGGTTAAGATATTCCAAGCATTGGAATAAGGTCAATGGCTTACTGTAAAAACTGTTGAGAATAACTCACTGTCTCAGCAGAACTGCTGAGACGAGGCCAGGAGCCGCTGAGAAGAGGTCTGCCTCAGCTGAGCTGCAGATAGACAAAATCCGCTGAGACCAAAACAGCTAAACCGCTGAGACGGAAGACTGTCTCAGCCAACCGCTAAGACAGACTCAAATCAGAAAGACGACACTGGCGGGACTTTCTTTTGGCGCACACTACTAGAAATATGATTTTTAGCTACACTTTTTTTGCCAAGGTTCAAAAACCATGGCTAATACTCTAATATTAGCCGCGATTGCAATAACCGTGGCTAAAAGTTAAGTTTTAGGCAGGGTTGCAAAAAATGTGGCTAATTCTTAAGTATTAACTACAAAAAAAAGAGTGTGGCTAATACTTAATTATTAGCCACGCTAAATTAAAAATGTGGCTAATACTCTGTATTAGCCACGGCCATGAAAAAACCCAACTATAATTTCTATCCTGATCGTGATGCTCTCCCGTGCCCTACCGCTGTGCCGCATACCTCCCCAAACCTGCATCCTTAGTTCGATCTCTACCTTACGCGAACTCCTCTCTGGCTGCGCTAGGGAATCGCCTCTGAGGCTTCTACCTCGCTCCACACGGCGACACACCTTCACGATTCCTCATTCCTCCATCGATTTCAATGGCACCGACCTCCTTCCTTGCGCCATACGATGATGTAGAGAACCTCCTTCCCACAGATGCGCGACAGTTATTATTGCTTCTTGATGTAAGCCATTTTGTATTATCCTTCATCGTCTTTCCCATCCTAAAATTTGTTGTTGAAGGTTGAGGGCTTTTGCATTTTGCTGTAAAATGAGAATGGTTGGAGATTTTGCTAGTAATAGGACTTCAAGTGTGTTTTCTGCTTGGGGATTATCATGAGGCACAGTTGAATATCTTATTTTGTTAAAAGTATTTGCAAGTTTTTTGATGTATTAATGAAATCTCTTGAAGAGTAGAGTGGTCTAAATCATTTTATGGATGATTTAGTGTAACTATTGGATTAAATTTTGGTTTGATCCCAGTTTGTCCATGTTAGGTTCTGCCATTCTCTGGTAAAGCAAAGAGCTTAGGTAAAAGCTTATTTATATGTTTTCAGTTTGTTATTTGGTTCTAATCTGATTAACAAAATAGAATGTCTTGTTGGAGCAAGTTGTGATTTATATTGAATTACGTATCCTATTTTGAAGTGATTTTTTTTCGATTACTTATCAACATCTTGGTAATTTGCTTTTTTTATTTATGTGTTGTTTTTTACATGTTTCAAGCTATACTAGTAATCTATAATTTCTATATACAACATTTCAAAGTATATGAATATATTAAAAGGATAAAATGCCACTGATGAACAAAATAAGGTGAATCTTTTGTTAGACTTCTCTGCTTGTTCTATGATGATAGTGATATGTAATCTTCTGCTGATCGAATGCTATTAGAAAATGACTTTTCTTCAACTTCTTTTATCCAATTACAAGTGTAACCATACACAGAATAATGTTACTGACTGATGTTTGCGGTGAGGAAGTGGAGGAACTTCATGGATTGATGCTATCAAGTGGAGGAACTTCATGGATTGATGCTATCAACTGGAGGAGTTCAAGTGAGGTAATATATATAACTAGAGTATCATATATTTTTCTCCTTGAAATTTTATCATTTAAATTTTGGTTCTTGCAGGGGGAGTTCATTAACAGTCTAGAGTTAGTAGATGATTCTCTATCAATAAACAAACTTAATCCTCCGCTCCCCCCCTCCCAGTTTCCTCGGCTCTTGGATGGTTAAGTAACACTCAAACCAATAACTCTTCGCAGAATAATGCATAAATATTAGCTTTTTGTTTTCATAAATATACTTGTCAAGCAAGCATTGTAGACTTCACACATTCCTTAGGTAAGCAACTTCTGAATTTTATTTATTTGGAAAGCAATGCTTGATTGGATGTTCGTTTTTCTTTTTCTTTCAATTACTAGAATAAATTTTTTCCATTGTCTACTCCTAAGTAGTCTATGATAATTATGCTTCCTTTATTGTGTGCATGCAGAAATCAAACTCTGATGATGCTTTGGAACTCCTCTGTATGTCTGTAGATTCATTGAAATCATTGCCTTTGACCTTGATTCATTTGTATGATGAATTATGTGCTTTATTGGAGGACATTTTTCTTAAGCCGAAAATTATTGAATGGTAGCATTTTCAACTCTAAATTATTTAATTGGTGCTTTTATTTAGATGCATGTAAATTACAATACATGCTAATTACATTGCCCGTTGCTTCAACTTTTAGTGTAGTTCAACTCTTAATATTTTCGATTTCAGAGAAGCCGAAAATTATTGAATGGTAGCATTTTCAACTCTAAATTATTTAATTGGTGCTTTTATTTAGATGCATGTAAATTACAATACATGCAAATTACATTGCCCATTGCTTCAACTTTTAGTGTAGTTCAACTCTTAATATTTTCGATTTCAGAGAGATGGATGAATGAGTTAGTTTTTCTTTTCTTTGTTCTAAAAATGTTCAGGATTGGAAAGCATGTTTCTGAATTTAAGGTGATGTTTTTATCTGATCTTGAGGGTGTACAATTGCCAACAAATGCCTCTATTGATGATATAGAAGGTTTGCAAGGCTCTCTAAATCTTTCCTTCTAATTTACTGCTTATAGGTTAATTAAGGGTTGCTCGCCTTTGCATATTTTATATTTCAGGAGAACTATGAACCAACTACAGTTAGTATTTCTTACTGGAGAAGACCTCATACTACACACTCATCTCTATGTAAACCGTTTACACATCTTAGTGTTTATTTTTATAATAACTAATTAGAGGTTAAGCTAGTAATCCTACTTCAAGATATGTGCATTATAGGCTTAAATTTGCTGCTCAAGCTATATCAAGTCAAGATAAGATTAAAAATGAGAGTTATATACTGATATTAGCTGCACAAATGTGTAAGTTAATTATCCCTAATTTGCCATGGTTCGCATATTGCTTTAAGGATCATATGCATTTTATCATTGATTATCAAATTTGATCATAATTATAAATGTGTAAATCAATGTCTTTGATTGCTAATTTGAGAAATCCATCCTCCCAATCGAGGTCTCTTTTTTTAAATAAAATTTATTTTGTGAATAATTTAAATTTTATTATATTGATCGTGAACTCCTGACCACACATAAGGAACTCCATTTTAATATATTTTGTTGTCACACCAAACACATTCTATGATTGTGGCATTTCGCCCAAACTCACCGGAACAAAAACGCCACGCCAAACGACCCTAAAACATAGTTCAAAGAGAGCTTCATAATCAATCTGCTTATGCTCTAGGTTATAATATGTTTTGACTTCTATCTAAATGTCACCTTCCAAACATAGTTCGATCATGGCAAGAGAGCATTCTAATCCATATGATATTCCCTCCTACTCATATTCTCCAGCTTTTTAGGACGCCTTATGAGTGCTCAATAAAGCTGTTAGACCTTCCACCTATAATTAACTTATTTTGGATTGCATGCTTAGTAACAGATACCAAGGAATTAGAAGATGAAGAAAATATCATATTCATAAAATATTTATGTTGCATGTTAAGAGGCACAATAAGCAATATTACAGAACTTGCAATCGATGTGTTGATGGATTTGATCACCATTGCAAGGTCAACATCACAGCTATAACTAGATTTAGATAACTCCATTGGCAAACTACACAACATAGCGAGAAGAAACTACACAACATTCATACTTCTGTTGGTTTTCACCATTTTAACAGTAACTTTCTATTCTGCAGTGAAAGAATTTTTTCAAGGATCTATGCTGAAGAGTATCAGTATTTCTGGGATATATGCTGAAGAAAATATTCAGTCAGTTGGGCATAGAGCTCATCATGAGATTGCCCGAGAGGTGAAGCAATGTCATGCCCACAATATATCTTATCCTCGAGGCTGAGAGAGGTGCATGCCATTTGGCTAAGCCTCGGGCGGAGCCAAAATTAGACCCTGACTGTCCTGTTGCTTTTGCGCTAGAGTCATTTCTGAGCTTCATCGGGAAGAGAGCTTATATGAAATATTTAAGTACATGTTTTCTGTAATGCTTCAGTATAATTTTTCTTATTGTTATTATCCTTTTCTTCATTGTTGATGTTAAAACTTGACAGTTGAATAATGTTGGGTGGATGCCAGGTTATAGAATATTTTATTAATGATCTTACTACATTAATTGGCTATGAGACTAGAGTTCAGATCATGAAGTTAGTGAGAGTTGTGGCCAATATGTACTCAAAATTGCGGTTTAGATTATATAGATCTGAATGATTTTCATACAGTTGAATAATGCTATATTAATTATGTGGCTATTATTAAACATTGACATATGTTTTTTTAAACATAATTTATTATTTGCCACGGTTTAAAATCGTGGCAAATAGGTTTTTTTAAAAACAGTTAACTTGTTATTAGCCAAGGTTTTAAACTGTGGCTAATAAGCAGATTATTTGCCACGGCTCCAAGCCGTGGCAAATTGTTTATTTAACTGTTACTTAGAAGCTTTTGCCAGGGGAAAAACATGGCAAAAAGTCCACCTATTAGCCACGGTATTATTTTTTTGTGGTTAATACTATTTGTCACGGCCAATCCGTGGCTAAAAATCTTTCTCTACGCAACCTTTAGCCACGAATTTTTCTCGTGGCTAGACCGTGGCAAAAGCTCTTTAGCCACGATTTTAGACTTCTTGCCAGGGCAATTTGCCCTGGCCAAAAGTATGTTTTCTTGTAGCGGTAAACAGCTGTAAAGGGAGGATAAAGTTTTCCATCCTCTTCCAAAGTGGCAGGGGCCCTTCCTAAGAGTCATTGAAAGCAAATGGAGTATAATGAACATCTTAGGGCACTTTTAGAAGTATCTGTTGGTGTGCTGAAAAGTAGAGAGCTATTATCACTGTTCCATTGACGGCTCTCAAGTTTTCTATCCTCCAGCTAACTAAACCAGCAAGAAGATAGAACAAGAGAAGATAGCTCTTCTATCCAAAAGAGCAAGAAGATCTTTACTCCTCTACTGAAGAGAAGGATCAGAAAGAAGAATGGTCTGAAGATTTCACTCAGTCCAGCTTCAAAGTAGCACCAGCTATGCAGGAACAATAGAAGACATTATATTACTGCTGTCAACTGTGGTAAGCTAAACATTTACTCACTGCAGGAGCTATGTAGTTCTGAGCTTGTAAGGCACATTGCTGAGTTTGTAGGGTTGCTGAACCTGAGTTGTAAGGCACATTACCTGAGTTTGGTAGGGCTTCTTGATAGGCCTGAGGTAGGAGATAAAGAAGATATCTGAGCTGTAGGAGTGGGAGCACTCTGAGTTAGTAGGGCAGTTAGGCCTGAGGTAGGGCTTGCAGCAAGACTGAGAGATCCTAAGGGGTCTCTGTTGTAAGCTCTAGAAGCTGAGATTGGTGGAGTTTTCCTTGTCTAACACACTGTTATATAGGTGTAGAGGGATAGTGGACTACCCATAGACACACTATCTTGGGGAACCACTATAAACAACTGTGTGTTTTGTGTGTGTGCTTGAGATTCTATTTACTACTCCTTAACTGCCAGAAATAATTAAGTAAAACTCAAGGAGGCTGATTCACCCCCCTCTAGTTGAATTAGACTACATATATATAAACTATCAGCAATGATCAAGGACAACATCCTGTGATCGGCTATGCATGTAACCAGCTCGGGCACTTTTGGGTTCATTGCCCCCATAGGCTCCTTCCTCATCACCCTCCTGCAACCCCACAAGGGTAGCCTGCCTGAGTTCATGGTCAAGGATGAGGTCGGGGTTGTGGACCTCACGGTGGAGGCCGACGGCTAGTGCACATGTACGCCTTAGATCTGGTTGAACCAAGGAACCCTAAGGAGGCCATTAATGGTACTTTTAGTTTTAAATTTATTATTTAGTACCTTGCAATCCTCTAGTTAAACAATAAGAATTGAGAAATTTGTGCAAGTATAAGCGGGACATAGACTATTAAGTAGTACGACTATTTATAACTTCTCATGCCCTTTAGTTAAGAATATGTTAACCATTCTATGGGAGGTGTAGACTCAAAGATCCATCCTCTTCTTCTAATGTCTTGAGACGATGATTCAAAATATCATTGGGATGAATTGCTAAACATCACCTATCAAACAAATATTAATTTTGGAATCATAAATTCACCTTCACGATCCAGAGACGATGATCGGTAATATTGTCAGGACAAACTGTTTAACATCACTGGTCCAACAAATACTTGAAATCAGTCAAATTATTAGAAACATAGGGTTGTCAAGTTAGTTACTCATGACAAATAAATCGCGTCATGGGATATGTGGATTTGAATTAGGTTCCCACAAGTTAGAATTATAGTTGGAATTTCTCGCATTTTAAGGCATTCGAAGGTGATTTACATAAGGTTTATCTTAGCAATAATTAAGCCCTTTCAAATTTGAATAATTTGTGACAATCGTTATCCTTCTACCTTAGAAGATAGTTTGATGCATAACCAGAGATCTTAGAAAGATGACTTCTTAGGTTTGGAGTATCACGATAAAGTTCTTAAAGGATAGTATAAACGGAAAAGATAATACACCTCAAGAAGAGTGGTTATAGTCTTCCCTAATGAGTAATAAGAATCATCGAGGATGAATGTACTATAGTGACATCAAAGAAACTTAGCCCAAAATGTTTGGGGGCTTTTCCTTTTGTTTAGTGGACTAATAAAGTACCGACTTGGGTTTTCCCTAGATTTTGATTAGAAAATGTTATGCCACAAATGTAGTAATCTGGAAGTTTGGTGTTTTCAAATCTTACTCGGGTGATGACGAGATTTAGTCACGATAAATCTTTGGTTTTTTGGAAATGAATTTTTCCAAAGTCTATATTCCTGTAAATATAACTTCTTTTGAGCTAAATCAATATGGAATCGATTGGGACTCAATTATGAATGTGTTAATATTTTTGAAATATTCCCTCTATGATTTGCACATGAATTACCCCTTTTTGTTTATGTGAAGATATAAAAAGTCATGAAGTTAAAGAAACAATGATCTAGTCATCCCGTCATAATTTTGGAAGTTGGTTAATTGCTATAAATAGTAGTGTTAATCCCAAGAGTATAATGATTTTGGCGATTATTAACTCATGCTTACTCATCAGTGATAATCTATATGAATAGGATTAGGAAAGATCTCTACATGCACACATAAGTTGAATTTTCATCATAAATAAAACACATGCATATAGAAAAATTTGGAAGCATGTGTAAACTTAGAAATATAATGTTATAGGGGCAACGATGACTTGCATTGCAAGAATCAAGAGGAGATTAAGTTTTTTGTCCACAATTTTACATATAAGAGTGTTAACAATCATGTATATAGCGATCATTGATCATAAGAGAATCCAGATCCAATATGGTATTAAGGTTTATTTTGGATAATAATATGTCAGAAGACTTGATAATATTCCCACATAATTTTGGTTATAAGAATCATGAAGTATAATGAAAATACACATGGAAGAGACTGTTACCTTTAATTGAGTTCTCCTACAACAACAGCCACCAGACAAACATTGGTATGGCACCTTATGAGACTCTTTATGGGAGGAAGTGTCGAATGTCACTATATTAATTCCAAGATGAGGATCTAATGGTACTTAGGTTAGAGTATACTGACGATATGGATGCGCTAGTTTGGATATATCTGTAATCGGATGCTGGAGTCTCGTAGTAGACATGTCAAGTATTATGATGCTAGGCATCGGAAGGTGGTGTTGGGTCCAACATTCTTTCACTTGACCCGTAGCGCCTTTCCGTTGAAATAAAGATTAAGTTGCGCCTTCACCAATAGTCCGGGCTTTTGGTCGAGTTGGTTGCGCTGGGTCCTATCAATTGGTATCAAAGCAGGTTGCGGGTTCGAGACCGGGGGGCGCTGATAATTCCTGAAATTCTCTCTACCTGTGTGGGTCCCGGTGGGTTAGGCGG
The DNA here is from genome assembly GCA_033032865.1 of Dactylorhiza incarnata. Classification (NCBI taxonomy): domain Eukaryota; kingdom Viridiplantae; phylum Streptophyta; class Magnoliopsida; order Asparagales; family Orchidaceae; genus Dactylorhiza; species Dactylorhiza incarnata. The sequence continues at coordinate 16,194,017 of JAWHQI010000015.1, forward strand.
TCAGAGCCATGTGTCAAGCCACCTCTGAGCTTGCGGGCCATGTGGAGCACCTCTGAGCTTGCGGGTTGTGCTGGACGCTGGGGGGGGGGGATTGTTGGGTCCAGCGTTCCTTCACTTGACCCGTAGCGCCTTTCCGTTGATAAAAAGATTAAGTTGCGCCTTCACCAACAGTCCGAGCTTTTGGTTGAGTTGGTTGCGCTGGGTCCTCTCAGGTGGAGTTCCAGGTTGGAGACTGGGTCTTCTTGAAGATACGTACAGTGCATGGTGTCTCGTGGGTGCGGGGATAGAAGAAGCTCATACCTTGATTTATGGGGCCTTCTATAATACTATAGTGGATCGGCCCCTTGGCTTATAGGCGCGAGCTGTCATAGGAGTTGGCAAACCTACATGATCTCTTCCATGTCTCCTCACTTCAGAGAGACTTACGTTGGCCAGATAAGCATTGTTGGAACAACCCTATTACTGATTTGGGCTAGGATCACTATCTGTTTACTAGGAATAAGTTGACCCCAATTGTATAGTCCAAGGGTCAAGGTTTTAGGCTGTTAGAACTAAGGAAAAGTTCAGTTTCTGCGTTCAACGAACTCCTCTCTGCGTTCGACGAACTTGCTCTCCAGCTTGACGCACTCAGTTTTCCAGCATCTCAGCGGTCGATGAACTTCAGTCTCAGCGGTTGACCAAGTCTCAGCGTTCGACGACCCTCCCAGTCTCAGCGTTCGACGAACTCAGCTCTGCGCTCGAGGAATAAGTAACAAGATGTTCAGATTGATGAAAGTTCTTCTCAGCTCAACGAATTCAATATTCTAGCTAGCTTATCAGATATTATCTTTCAGTTCGACGACCTCCAGCTTTAGATCGACGAACTCCAGATTATGTTCGACAAATTTATTCAGATCGACGAAAATTCTCTTCAGCAGATTTATTTCAGAAGATCAGTTATATTATTCTCTGAACTCAGATTATCAGCAACGAATCTATTCCTACTAGATAAGTCAAGGATTATATCCTTCCTTTTTATTTTATTCCTTTCCATTCTCTTCCCGAGAAAATAGCCGTTTGGCGGAAAAGGATACATTAATTAAAAAGGAAAATGAATTAAAGTCTTGCTTGCAGTTCCAAGAAATAATCCTCCAGATTATTTTATTCCTTATTCCGAGGATTTGAATTTCAAATCAGAGATATATTATCAAAGAGAAAAAGTAAGAAGCAGACAACAATAGTACAGAAAAAAAGAGAAGGAGAATACTGTCGAGAGAAATACAGAAGGAAGAAAGAAAAAGCTTTCAGAGTTTATTTTCCTCAAGCAGCACATTTCATTCTCTGAGAACATCAACACCTTCTCTCAGTTTCTGCTGCTAGATCAAATCTTCAAGAGAAACAACAAATCTAAGAGACTTCTATCTCTTAGATTCATCAGCTATCAAGGAAGATACCTGTTTCAAGTGAAAGCTCCATCCTCAAACTGTCAAGAATTTCAATCAGACAGAGGGAGCTTTACAACATTGATATCCACTAGTCTTCTCTCAGATTATTGACAGAAAAGAACATCTAAACCTTCAAAAGTTATCCCCTCTTGTACAGGGTTATAACTCCCTTCAAAAGTTAACTCCTTGGTGGCAGGGCACCTGAACAAAAATCTGTAGTTTGGTTTGACCACCTGATCAAAAGTTCAAGGGGTGATAGGGCACCTGACCAAAAACCTATTGGTGATAGGGCACTTGATCAAAAACCTAGTGGATTCCTACCATGGGTGGTAGAAGAGTAGATGTACCCAGGTTTATTGGGGAACTACTATATATCCTTGTGTCCTCTGTGTTGTGTTTATTTTTTTGTACTGTGCTGTGTGCTGTGTTTCTTTATTTTGTTTTATAACTCACTCTGCAATACACATATAAGTAACACTATTTTAATTACGCTATAAAATTAAGTGAAAAACTTTTTAATACTCTATTCACTCCCCCTCTAGAGTAACTTTATGATCTAACCTCACTTTCGATTGGTATCAGAGGTTGGTTGATTGTATACAGGCTAACACCTGAATCAAAAAGATCAATTAGATCTTAAATTTTCTTTTAGAGTTTTATTTTGCTTAAAAACTCATGGCACAGAACAAAGAATATTCAAGCACAAGACCTCCTATGTGAAATCTAAATAAGTTTGCACTATGGAAGGCATGGATCAGGTTATACATGAATTCTATTGACGAAGAAATTTTTTATGTTATTTTGACAGGACCTCCTGCACCTACAGCAACAACAAGTGCTGAAGCACAAACAAACAACAATTTTGTTCCACCACTTGAGTGGACAGAGGCCCAAAAAGCAGAGAAGTGCAGATGCCAAGGCAATGAATATTTTGGCACAAACAATGTATGATGACATTTTCCAAAAAGTTGTGGAATGCACTTCAGCAAGGGAAATCTGGATGTCACTCAACAATATGGTTGTAGGATCAGCAGATGAAAGAAAAGATAGAAGATCCCACCTTATTTCTCAGTATGAAAACTTCAAGAAAGGAAAAACTAAGACAGTGGCTGATATGTACAATAGACTCAGTCTCATAATCAATGAGCTGAAATCTTTAGACAAAGTGATCTCTATCACAGAAGTGAATGATAAGATCCTTATGTGCTTCCCCAGCACATGGGACTCTAGGATCTGGCCAATCAAGGAAGCCAGAAGCCTTAATGAGATCTCCACTGAGATCTTGTTAGGCAAACTTAAATCCTATGAGAAGCTTATCAAAACTAGAGAAGCTAAACAATCTGCCTCATCTGCAGCATCCAAGAAGGAGAGAAGCATAGCTTTCCAAGCTACTGAAGAGGAAGAAAAAGCTCCAAGAGATGTGGAGTTCATGAGCCTTCTAGCCAAAAGGTTCTACAAGATGGCTAAGAAGGACATCAGAAAGAAGGATTCAAGATCAAGAGAAAAGCCAAGGTATGACAAATCAAGTTCTAAAGAAATTATTTGTTTTAGTTGCAGGAAACCTGGACACATTCTACCAGAGTGTCCAGAGAACCGAAAGAAAGAAAAGAGAAAAGAGAAAGAAGAGAAAAGGCACTCCAGCAAGCCATCATCCCACAAACACAAGCATAAGGGAAGAGGGTTTGTAGCAGAATCATGTAGTGAAAATGATTCAGAGTCTTCATCCAGTTCCTCTGAAGATGAAGAAGAATCAAAGGAAAAAAGACCCATGCTTGATGGATATTTATGACTCAAGCAGTTAGTCAGAAATTACATCATCATCCAACACCAGTGATGATGAAGAAGAAAGAAGATTCTGCATGATGGCTATCAATGCCTCAACAAACAACTCAGATGAATCAGAGTCTGACAATGATGCTGATCAGGTAATCTCAAACTTTGATTTCAATTCAAATGAATTCAAAGATGAATTCAAAGTCCTTTACATAGACTTAATCAAATCTGAGAAGGAAATAATCTCTCTCAGAAATAAGTTGGCTGAAATGAACCAACTAAGTGAAGAAAATGCTATTCTTAAGAAAGAATTGGCTGCCTCCAGAGAACACATTGTTCTTAGTGGGAGAAGTATCAAACTGATGGACATCACAAGCACAGTGAATGCCAGATTTAGTGGCAAACTAGGCTTGGGTGCATCATCAAGTGAGCCACATCTGATTAAGAAAAAAATTCTTTCTACACCAGTAAAATTCATTTCTGCCAAGGGCAAAGAGGCAGTAGAAGTAGATAAAAACATTTCAAGCAAGGATGTTAAGAATAAAAGAATTCAACAGAATTCGTCAAACAGAGCTCGACGAAATCAATTCATTTCGTCGAACGGAGATCGACGAACTCTGAAGAAAGATATTCAGTATATTTATTTTTCAAACGGCGCTCAACGAAAGCACTTCACTTCGTCGAACGACGATCGACGAACTCACCTGAATTCGTCGAACGGAAAACATACTGAAAATCTAAAGAATTTTTATTCTTCACATACTAAGAATCCTTTTACTGAGTGGATAATTCCTCCAAGGAGATATCATCCACAAGGTTATAAGGATCAGCCGGAGATGTCTTTCATTTCAGAATTATGTGGAAAAACAAAAGGACCTAAGGTATTCTGGGTTAAAAACAACTAGTTTATTTTTTCTGTTTTGCAGGTACAGAGATATCCAAAAATAAAAGAATAATGCTACTTGGATAGTGGGTGCTCAAAGCACATGACAGGAAACAAGGCCAACCTAAGCAACTACAAGGCAAGGCTTGGACCCAAAGTGATCTTTGGAGACTCCAACTGTGGAAAAACCAAAGTCTATGGACAGATCAAAGTTGGATCAGTCACCTTCAAAGAGGTAGCTTATGTCAATGGTCTGAAGCACAACCTCATCAGCATAAGCCAGTTATGTGATGAAGGTTATCAGGTAACCTTTAACCATTCCTTATGTCTTATTACCAATAAAAAAACATAAATGTATTATCTGGTATTAGACATGGAAACATTTATTTAGTCAATTTTGACTCTGGCAATTCTAATATTTGTTTATTTAATTCTATAAGTAAAACAAATGAATTATGACATAAAAGGCTTGGACATATTAAACTTTGAACTATATCTAAGCTTTCTAAGGACAATCTTGTTAGAGGACTGCCTTCTGGTTCATACAAGAAGGAAGGACTCTGCAGGGCTTGTCAATTAGGTAAGCAGACCAAGAGTAGTTTTAAATCTTTATCTAAGAGTGATTCACCTGGGATTTTGTACTTACTGCATTTGGATCTTTTTGGACCCACTGCAATACAAAGTCTAGGAGGGAAGCATTATTCTCTAGTTATTGTAGATGACTTCTCAAGATTCACTTGGTTGTTCATTCTTAGGAACAAGTCTGACACCTTCAATGTTTTGACAGACTTTCTCAGGTACATCAAGATTGAGTACTCTACTCTAGTTGCATTGATCAGAAGTGATCATGGCACTGAGTCTGAATCTCTTCTGATGAGAGAATTCTGTGGAAAATAAGGGATCAGGCAGTGTTTCTCTGCTCCTAGAACTCCTCAACAAAATTGGGTAGCTGAAAGGAAAAATAGAACACTTATTGAATCAACAACTGCATTGCTTGCTGATGCTCACTTGCCAATCTCTTTTTGGGCAGAGGCAGTGAACACAACTAATTATGTGTTGAACAGAAGCCTGATACATAAGCTTAAGGGTAAAACTCCCTATGAATTACTTAAGAATAAAAAGCCCAAGGTTAACTATTTTAAGATATTTGGATGTAAATGCTATGTGCATAACAATGATAAGAAGTATCTCAGGAAATTTGAAGCAAAATCTGTTGAAGGTATATTCCTTGTATATTCTCTTTCTAGTAAAGCATATAGAGTTTACAATAAATCTACTCTTAAGATAGAAGAGTCCATGCATGTATCTTTTGATGAAACTAACATGTTAATTGAGGAGAGGAACACCACCTCTACCAAAAATACTTTTTAGCTACCAGTCCTATGTGATGAACTAAATGGACTAAATCTACAGAATGAAGAATCACTAATTCCATCAAATGAAATAATCGAAGACAGTGAAGAAGAGGATAATCCAAATCTTGCTGACAACTCAAATCAAGTGACAGCTGATCATATCCCTCAAGTGGAAACCATTGCTGAGCCAACTCCAACTGTTGATCACATCACAGTTAGAGATCATCCAATATCTCAAAAAATTGGAGATATTTCAGCAGGAATTCAAACAAGGCATCAACTACACCAAAATCAGATGCACACTTGTTTCCTATCACAAGTTGAACCTCAAACCATAAAAGATGCAGAACAAGATCCAAACTAGATTCTTGCAATGCAAGAGGATCTCAACCAATTTGAAAGGAACAAGGTTTGCGATTTGGTTCCAAGACCAAAAGGGCATCCATTTATTGGCACCAAGTGGGTCTTTAGGAACAAGCTAGATGATCAAGGCATAATCATCAAAAATAAAGAAAGATTGGTAGCCCAAGGATACTCTCAGGAAGAAGGAATTGATTATGATCAAACCCTTGCCATGTTTTAGACTTGAATCTATAAGGAATTTTCTTGCCTTTGCTGCATTCAAGAAGTTCAAGGTATATCAGATGGATGTGAAGAGTGCTTTTCTTAATGGAGATATCAAAGAAGAAGTCTATGTGGAACAACCACCAGGTTTCATCTCTCCAACCCACTCCTCTTATGTATTTAAGCTTAATAAAGCTCTCTATGGTCTCAAGCAAGCTCCCAGAATATGGTATGAGACCTTAGCTAATTTTCTTTTGGAGAAAAATTTCTGTAGAGGCATTGTTGATAAAACCCTATTTTTCAGGATACATAAAAATCAAACTTTACTAGTTCAAATATAGGTTGATGATATCATATTTGGCTCTACTGATTCAAATTTATGCAAAAGGTTTTCTAACCTAATGCAATTTAAATTTGAAATGAGTAGTATGGGTGAGTTATCTTACTTCCTTGGTCTTCAAGTGAAGCAAACTCCAAATGGCATATTCATATCACAATCCAAGTATGCTAAGGAATTAATGAACAGATTTGGTAAATCTGATGCTTCAACCATGAAAACACCCATGCCCTCCAATGCTGTTGTTGACAATGATGAATCAGGGAAACCTGTTGATCAGAAAGTATATAGAGCAATTATTGGCTCATTACTTTATTTAACAACAAGTAGGCCTGATATAATGTTTGCTACCTGTATTTGTGCTAGGTTTCAAGTTAACCCCAAAGAATCTCACCTAATTTTATTAAAAAGATTTTTGAGATATATAAAGGGTTGTCCAAATCTAGGACTCTGGTATCCAACAACTTCAGAATTTGAATTATCTGGATTCTCAGATTCTGATTATGCTGGATGCAGAGTAGGCAGGAAAAGCACATTAGGAACTTGCCAGTTTCTTGGTGATAGGCCTTTGTCCTGGTTTTGTAAGAAACAGACATCTGTGTCTACATCAACAGCTGAAGCAGAATATATTGCTGCAGTCAGTTGCTGCTCACAGATACTGTGGATACAAAATCAACTTCTAGATTATGGTATCAATCTAAATAATTCAATTATATTTTGTGACAATACCAGTGCAATATCTATAACACAAAATCCAGTACTCCATAGTAGGACTAAACACATAGAAATTAGGCACCACTTTATCAGAGATAATGTGGATAAAAATAAAATTTGCCTACAATTCATTTTTACTGATTTGCAAAGGGCTGATATTTTCACCAAACCCTTGGATAAAAAACAAACATATCTTCTTTATAAATCAGCTAGGAATGATAGATGGAGATTAAATCAACTAAAAAAATTAAATTTTCTACTTATCCCATCTCTTCATCGAACTGAGATCAACGAAATCTAGTCGTTCGTCGAAATGAGATCGACGAAGTAATCTAGATCGTCGAACTGAGATCGAAGAAAAATTATTTTTCGACGAACGCAGTTTTGATGAAACCTATGTTTCCAATCTTTCCTTATAATCAAATCTTTTATTTCATTTTAACTGTATGCCTACAGAAATTGCTTCTCTTTCCAGTTCCTTTGCACTTGATCTCTATTTTCTTTTGTAGGAACAATGACAATATTTCTTCAAAAAGTGTATCCTTCCCTACCTCCTATACAATTGTCCCTTCTTCTAAGGGCCAAGCTTCAGGCCTTCCTGAAACTAGGCAGGGGGAGATGTTTCATGAAGAAGCTCCTTTATGGAAGGGGGAGAGGTTTTGGAGAAACTCCTTTATGTCAGGGGGAGATGCTTTCCTTTTTGATAGGGGAGATGCTTTATGAAGAAGCTCAAGTTTCAGGGGGAGTTGCTGTATGAAGAAGCAAAAACCATTCAGTTGATGAAGAAGCCCCTTTATGTTATTTGAAGAAGCTCACAGCAGTTTTTATTTTAGTTTGAAGATTCAGAAAAGACAGATTCAAATGTAGATTGGTAGCAAAGCAGATTCAGTTATTGCTACAGTCCAGATCAACAAAAGCTAAAGCTGAAAAATGCAGATTCAGATTATAAAGCTTTTCAGTTTCAGTTCAGATAAACAAAGTCAAATACTGAAGGCAGGGATTTCTAAGCAAAGCAAAAGATGCAAATGCAGATTCAGAAATACTATTTGATATAGCAGATACAGCTCAGATAATCAAATTCAGAAAGCTGAAGGCAATGTCAGAATTCAGAAAGCAAAAGGTTTTAATTATTTGTTTTTATCATTTCTGTTTTAAATGTAAAATTTCAAAACTCATAGTATCATATTTTATATCTGCTGAAATATTTAAAATCTGTTAGATATATATGTTCTGTTGTTTTGTTGTTTATTTTGTTTATTAATCAATTTTGTCAAATAGTGTCCTAACCCAAATAGGGGGAGATTGTTGGAACAACCCAATTACTGATTTGTGCTAGGATCACTATCTGTTGACTAGGACTAAGTTGACCCCAATTGTATAGTCCAATGGTCAAGGTTTTAGGTTGTTAGAACTAAGGAAAAGTTTAGTTTCTGCGTTCGACGAACTCCTCTCTGCATTCAACAAACTTGCTCTCCAGCTCGACGCACTCAGTTTTTCAGCATTTTCAGTGGTCGATGAACTTCAACCTAAGCGGTTGACCAAGTCTTAGCGTTCGACGAACTTTCCAGTCTCAGTGTTCGACGAACTCAGCTCTGCGCTCGAAGAATAAGTAACAAGATGTTCATATCAACGAAAGTTCTTCTCAGCTCAACGAATTCAATATTCCAGCTAGCTTATCAGATATTATCTTTCAGTTCGACGACCTCCAGCTTGAGATCGACGAACTCTAGATTATGTTCGACGAATTTATTCAGATCGACGAAAATTCTCTTCAGCATATTTATTTCAGAAGATCAGTTATATTATTCTCTGAACTCAGATTATCAGCAACGGTTCTATTCCTACCATATAAGTCAAGGATTATATCCTTCCTTTTTATTTTATTCCTTTCCATTCTCTTCCCAAGAAAATAGTCGTTTGACAGAAAAAGATACATTAATTAAAAAGGAAAGGAATTACAGACTTGCTTGCAGTTCCAAGAAATAATCCTTCAGATTATTTTATTCCTTATTCAGAGGATTTGAATTTCAAATCAGAGATATACTGTCAAAGAGAAAACGGAAGAAGCAGACAACAATAGTACATAAATAAGAGAAGGAGAATACTGTCGAGAGAAATACAGAAGGAAGAAAGAAAAAGCTTTCAGAGTTTATTTTCCTCATGCAGCACCTTTCATTCTCTGAGAACATCAACACCTTCTCTTAGTTTCTGCTGCTAGATCAAATCTTCAAGAGCAACAACAAATCTGATAAACTTCTGTATCTCAGATTCATCAGCTATCAAGGAAGATATCTGTTTTAAGTGAAAGCTCCATCCTCAAACTGTCAAGAATTTCAATCAGACAGAGGGAGCTTTACAACATCAATATCCACTAGTCTTCTCTCTGATTATTGACAGAGAAGAACATCTAAACCCTCTTTATCCCCTCTTGTACAGGGTTATAACTCCCTTCAAAAGTTAACTCCTTGGTGGCAGGGCACCTGAACAAAAACCTGTAGTTTGGTTTGAGCACCTGATCAAAAGCTCAAGTGGTGATAGGGAACCTGATCAAAAACCTATTGGTGATAGGGCACCTGATCAAAAACCTAGTGGATTCCTACAAAGGGTGGTAGAAGAGTAGATGTACCCAGGTTTATTGGGGAACTACTATAGTTCCTTGTGTCCTCTGTGCTGTGTTTATTTTTCTGTACTGTGTTGTGTGCAATGTTTCTTTATTTTGTTTTATAACTCACTATGCAATACACATATAAGTATCACTATTTTAATTACGCTATAAAATTAAGTGAAAAACTTTTTAATACTCTATTCACCCCCACCCCCCTCTAGAGTAACTTTAAGATCTAACCTCACTTTCAAGCACGTTACATCTATATTAGTCCCCATAACATCCATCAGGTCAGTTTTTTTGGAGCTAGTCCGGATCGATGACACAACCGTCTGAGTCCTGCGAAAGAAGAAGGTCCCCTTGGTCAAGGTATTATGGTCCAATCATGGATAACATGAGCACACATGGGAGCCAATGGATCTCATGCATCAATAATACTCGGGATTCTTCACCACGGGTATAATCTAAACCTCTCTGAAAATTCTTTATTTTCATTGTGCGTGAAACCCCGTAGACCCGAACTTGAATTTTGGGGACGAAATTATTTTTTTGTTTATTGGGATTTGTAACATCCTAATTCCTTCTATATTCCTAGTATGTGTTAGGCATGACATGTGGTGAGATTAGTGAGTTAAGTCAAGAAGGTGACCCTAAGACTTATTGAGTTAAGGTGAACTCAAATAATGCCCACAAGGGAGCACAATTAAACATAGGTCAAACTACCTCAAATTGAACTGACATGTACAAATTGACCTCACTATTATGTTCCTAACCCTAAAGGAGACCCAATTGACCAAAATGCTCTTCAATTGGACGACCCAATTGGCCAAATTGACCAAAGTCAAACTTAGATCAACATAGGGCAATTCAACCCAAATTGGCTCCATTAGACTTTATATGGAAAAATTAACCTGACAACTATCCCTAACCCTAATGGAGACCAAATTGACCAAAATCCCCATAAATTGGTTGACCAAATTAGCCAAATTAACTAAAGTCAAAGTTAGGTCAACATAGGTCAATTCAACCCAAATTGGCTCAATTAGACTTCATATGGCCAAAATTGACCTCACCACCATGTCCCTAACCCTAAAGGAGACCCAATTGACCAAAAGCCCCATCAATTAGTTGATCAAATTGGCCAAATTAACAAAAGTCAAACTTAGATCAACATAACCCAATTTAACCCAAATTGGCTCAATTAGACTTCATATGACAAAATTAACCCCATCACTACATGAAAACCCTTTAAGAGGTTCTATTGACCAAAATCTCCATCAATTGATCAATCAATTGATCCAATTTGACCAAAGTCAAACCTCGCCCAATTTTGGTCAAAATCACATCTTATGGCTCAATTAGCCCAATTGGGGCCCCACCATGGCCCATTGAACATTGAGAGATGTCAAGGTACTCATGACCATCAAGTGGGATCATCCTAATCCTGAAATTTACCAAGTCAACCCCAAACTCAACACTTGTCCAAATATGGGGAAATGAGAGCCTAAGCTAATTGCAATGGGCTAAGGCCTTTTTGTCAGCCCATCCTACAACCCATAAGCATAATTACCTCCCATACCCACTGAATTCAACATGCAATGGCATGCCACAGGGCAAATTAAGGATTTCCCCCCAAATTCACATAGGACAAAAGGAGCAATTCAAGGATTGTGTGCCACATGGCACTCCTCTCCTCTTCCCAAGCCCTCCACTGAACTCCCTAGTTAATTCCCAATCATTTTGCTGTAGAGGGATGAAAAATGGCAGTTAGTAGAAACATCCAATGTTGTGGCCGACCACCCCTCATGGAACATTGACATCTAGCCAATATCACTCAATTCTGAGCTTGCCATTAGCTTCAGAACATCCTAAGCAGTCAAAATCGAACCTTGTATCAGTGAAAATGGCAGAGGATCGATATTGTGAGCACGCTCGCCAGAGGAAGCAAAATCCATGGCCGGCCGGAGGAATACCCGATGACAAGATCCATTAAGGGTCTGTTTCTACTCTCCTCACTCTATGCAAGCATTCTAGCTCAATTAGGAGAGAAATCTGGCTCAATTGAGCCCAATCTCTTGTGAGATTAGAGAGATATAACCGAGCTTTTCTCCTTGTATGGGTTCGCCAGAGAGGCGACTTCTGGCAGACTCGTCACCACCAATCGATGGCAACCACCTCAACGGAGGTGGTGGTGGAGCCCAGTAGTGGTGGCCAATAGGTGGTCAGGAAATGGGGAAGAAAACACCTCCAGGTCGGGCTAATCTGGGACCTTGGCTGGAGGAAGAAGACAATCCCTAGGCTGCCATAGTGCTTTAAGATCTGTGCAAAGATCAAATATTAATACACTATAGATTTATGTGAATTTGTCACACTGTATTCAGTGGTTTCAAACTATAATTTTGGCCATTTAGAATCTAATTTAAGAAAAGTTCCAGAGAAACATTGTAGTCCTTGATGTTTACTTTCTATAAGATTTTAAATTACATCATTCATTGCCTTAAAACTCCCAGAAAGGGCATTTTCCTAAGTTGTGTCCTAAGGGAGGGCCAGTCATATAAATGTGAATATACTTCACATGGATGATTGAATGGGCCTAATATTTTGGCCATGAAAGTATATACCTTAGCCACACGCCCTTGACAAAAATTAGAATTTTGGGGCAAAATTTTTCAATAGTTTTGTCAGAAATATTATTTGTAATATAAATGAAATTAATATGGTTAGACTAACTCAAATTGACCCAAATCATGGGTGGAATGTTAATTAGGCTATGTACAGTCACTAATAAAAATTTGAGATCATTTGGAACTTTGCATATTGGTATATTCCACATGCATATGATAATAGTGTTTGGGGATTTGGTGTGCATTTTATGAATTTCGCACAAATGGATTGATGCAGGCCAATGATATTTTGGTCATGAACACATTATGATAAAAGGAATCATCTCTGAATAAATTAGGATTCTTGGAGTTAAAAATTCTAGGTATTTAATTAATTATGATTTGTCACATAATTAAATTAATAAAAATATAAGTGATCAAATGACTTAGAAAAAATCTAATTTTCTGTCACATGATGATTTAGGTTATATTACACCTCTGGTAATTTTACTGGGATTTTTGGAAGTCCTTTACCTTGGGAAATATCAAATAAATTATTTGTTACAATTTTGTATTATTGAATTTTTGTGGTATATTGTACTTAGAAAATTCTAAATCTCTGGATAGACTCTTAATAGAACATTTTAAACCTTTGGAAATTTGCTTGGAATTTTGAAATGCATTATTTAAGTACTTCATGTGTATTGTAACACTTTGGAATTAAAATTTATTTGTGGAAAGTATGGACCAACTTTTTATGAAAAATCATAAAACTTTGTAAGAGGCCATATTTTATCAATATGTACCTTTAGTAATTTATTTGGAACATTTGATCATCTGGAATTAGTACAACCTGAGTAATGTGACGCTTTGGAATTAAATATTGTGGAAATTATAGACTTATTATTTATGAAAAATCATGAAACTCTATCAAACACCATTTTTTATCAATTTGTACCTCAGGTAATTTATTTGGAACATTCGATCATCTAGAACTAGTACTTCATGTGTAATGTGACACTTTGGAATTAATATTTAATTATGGAAATTATGGACCTATTCCTTATGAAAAATCAAGAACCTCTGTCAGACATCATATTTTATCAATTTGTACCTTTGGTAATTTATTTGGAACATTTGATCATATGAAACTAGTACTACAAGTGTAAGATGACATTTGTCACATATTTGGAGAATTTTTAATTATAGCCAATTTAATAGAAAAATTACGAATTTCTGATCATTCCTTGTTTATGTCATGACAATCCTCAAGTATTAATTTTAGATCATTTGGCAAAGGAATAGTGATATTTACATCCTTGAGAACATAACTAGTTCATTTTATGTATTGGTCTGCAATTAGCAAAATATTGAGGTAATGAACAGGCCATCAAGAACTCCTACGAATTGAATGGAATTTGGAACATAATTGTAGGACATCCTTTATATCAGCCCATATATGTGGTAGAATTTTGGAGAACTTTTGTCATATAGTTTGAACATTAATTTAGAATCATGTCGCATATTGAATAAATGAATTATTTGGGTTTTTTCCATTTTAGAAAATTATCATAGTGATTTGTGGCATTAATATGATCATGGTGCAACTATGGAATAATTCTTGGGGCACGAAGATAAACATGTTAAGGGTTTGCACCTCACGCCGTGTATTGAAGATTAAGGGTAAACATCATTCAAGAGAACTTTTGCTTAAGGGGTAGACTCAGATCCTAGCGCCAGCGGTAGTGCTACAGTCGAGCGGTAGCCTCTTTAGATAACATGCTGGCACACAGATTTAGTCAAATCTGGTAATCTTGTTGCTACAATTTTGGCAGGCCCTCCTATCGCACAGCGGTAAAACTATATGTTTCCTTGCCATTGGATCCCCTTCCCCTTTTGTTCCTCAATCAGCAGCATGATGGCGGGCCATCCATATATTACCGTCGGGTGTTAGTGTTTACGCGCCGCGGTAGTGCATACTATATATGAGTCCCACCGACATTCCATTCTCGACAATATTGTCATCTCAATGATGTTTCCAAATACCCCGACGCTACCGCCAGTGGTAGTGTTAACGCACCGCATTAGCAATAGAGCATCATCGTCATTCTTTATTGTACTCATAGTGTCTTGAAAGCTAGAGTTCCTGCACACTATAAACACATGGCCAGAATGCCCAAATACAATGGGATTTGTTATTCTCAAACCAAGAGATGTGAAAAACATGTTCCAAAAACTCCCCCTTTTGATAATAAAAATCCTCTCAGAAAGATACATTCAAATATATGATTTGTTTTTATAGTAAAGGATAAGCATGATAGTATGCATATGATCCCCCTATATAGATGCCCCCCCTATATGAATGCTCCCCCTACATAAAAGCTTCCTATGTATTTTATTCCTCTTATATGTGAATTTCTTTCAAAGTTATTCTCCCCCTTTTGGTATTATGAAAAGTTGGCGGATAAAAAATATATCAATTAAGGTTAAATATTTTTATTTTTATTTTCGTAGAGAGGGGAATGTGCATAACAAAGATTTATCACTTATTGTGTTAAAATATTATAGAGGTCCGGAGTGAAGTTAAAATGCAGAACACTTCAACACAATCCACAAGCATGACAATCAATGACAATGGGAAGACAGAATAGTGCTCTTGTATTAACTATCTCTTTACAGCGCGAGACATACACAGAGAGACATGATTCATAAGAATCACAGAGGAGAGAAGCACAAGACATAAAATCAAGTCGTCAATGAACTGCCAGAGCAGAGACCGCCAGACCGCTTGAACAGACAAGCCGTATAGCTATCCTTGAGAACGCGCGAACAGAGTACAAGTCGCTGCTGTCAGCCCACAAACGTAGACCGCACAACTCGCTGCTTTATTCAACTGCTGAAAAAAACTATCCGCACTTCTTGATCGCCCAGACCGCACGGTCTCAAGATCACATAAGAACCCACGAACACTTGATGAAGAACTACTTCCTGCTGCAAGACCGCAACTCAAGACCGCTCGACCACTTAAGGTCGCCTAATCAACTGAGTCCGCTGCACAGTTCAAGAACTCCTAAACACAGTCTGCACAGATAGACCGCTGTCGAACTAGTTTATTTAAAGTTGGAAAGAAAGGAGTATGCTGACGGTGACTGCTAGTTGCTAACCTGCGAACAAACAAACCGGTCAGGCAAGAACTCAAGCCGCGCGACCTCAAAGTGAGACCGACACAATGAAGCCAACTTTTGTTCTTACAGTTCTTGTGTATTGAATGGCTACCTCGGCGTCCCTATTTATAGGCAAACGAACTTATGTTGTCGCCGCCCCCAAGGGATACAGTCACCTTACTTAGTGAAGCACGCGGTCTCCAGTACCAGACCACGCGGTCTTATCAAGACCTTATTAGACTTAAGCAAAACTATCCAAGACATCGTGCCAAGAACAAACCGGCAGACCGCCTGGTCTTTTATAAGACCACCAGAAACGAGCTTATACAACCCTCCAGGTCTAAACTAGAGCAATGATACTTGGGCAAAACAGGCAAACCAAACACAGGCCGCCAACACCAGAGATGTGCGACCACAACAACCAGGTTGTCTCACCGAGCTCGCAGTTTCCAGAGGAATATTACAACACAAGTCGCGCAGTCTCTACGTTCTCCAAAAACAGACCGCCCGGCCTGACACTTTGACTTCAAAAAATTTAACACTCCTCCTTGAAGTGGGAAGTGGAAGTCAGCCCAAGTAACTTCCTCAACCGTGTGAATGGTTCCTTCGACAATGGCTTTGTAAATATGTCTGCGACATTTTCTTTGCTCTGCACATGCTCAATCATAAGAGATCCCTCCAAAACTTTCTACCGAATGAAATGATATTGAATCTCTATGTGCTTGGTTCGCGCATGACAGATTGGATTGTTCACTAGTTTGAGGGCACTCTCATTGTCACCCCGAAGCAGAGTAGGATCATGCACCTCCCTATTAATGTCCTCCACAAGCTTCCTAAGCCAGATGGCTTCCTGAGCTGCCAAAGCCGAAGCTTTGTTTTATGCTTCCGTGGTAGAGACGGGCGTAGAATTCTGCTTCTTGCTGCACCATGATATAGTTGTAGAGCCTGTCATAAATACGTATCCCGAAGTCGATCTCCGATCATCTGAATCTCCTCCATAATCAACATCCATGTATCCATGCAAGCAAAATCCCGAGTCCTTCCCATAGAAGAGATCCAAATTAGAGGTGGTCTTGACATACTTCAAAATGCTCCTTGTCACCATTAGATGAGGTTTCCGTGGCTCTGCCATATACTGACTCACTCAGCCAACCGCATAAGCAATATCTGGCCTCGTGATCGTCAAGTATACCAGATTTCTGACCAAAGCTCGGAACACCAAAGGATCATAAAGAACCTTCCCCTCATAACATCGAAGATGAATACCAACCACTAGTGGAGTAGAGCTGCTCTTCCCCCCTTCCATGCTGAATAGCTTCACAATTCGATTTGCATGCCCCTTTTGGGAAACAAGCATTCCTCCCTCTTTCCTCTCCACTTCGAGTCCAAGAAAGTGGTGGAGCTCACCCAAGTCCTTCATCTCAAATATGATAGCTAGCTCATCATGAAGTCTTGCTACCTCCACTTCAGAATTCCCCATGACGATCATATCTTCAACATATAACAACACCAAGACCTGAAGCTCCCCCGTCTTCTTTATGAATAAGCTCGAATCAGAAGCAAAATATCTGCAGAACTAGAGGTATTCTATGATCTTCCCATACCACGCCTGAGGCGCTTGCTTTAAGCCGTAAAGAGCCTTCTTGAGCTTGCACACATGTCTTGGGTGCTCTTTAGAAACATAACTAGGTGGCTGATCCATGAAGATAACCTTATCAATCTCGCCGTATAAGAAGGCATTCTTCACATCAAGTTGACAAATCTTTCACCCTTGGCAAGCTGCCAACGCGATCACCACCCGGACCGAAGTCATTTTGGCAACAGGGATGAATGTTTCTTCATAATCCTCCCCATACTTCTGAGAGAAACCTCGAGCTACAAGGCGAGCCTTATACTACTCAATGCTACCATCAGCCTTCTTCTTTAACTTGAAAACCCACTTGCAAGTCACCAGAGTAATACCCTCAACCTTAGGCACCAAGTCCCAAGTTTCATTCTTCCTGAGGGCAACCATTTAGTCATCCATGGTCCTTTCCCACTCCTTGAATCCAACAACATTTTCAAAACAAGATGGGTCTCTCTCATCCAGGGGACCTGCGAAGAAATATGAGACGAAGCTCACCAAGTTTCCCCCCGTATACTGATCTGGTGGAATAATGGTCCTCTTGGACCTCCTCAGAGCTTTACTTTGATCCACCTCTCCAGCTACTTGTTCTGGACTAACTCTCCTTTCAGGAATACTTGGAGCATCGCCCCCCTTCTTCCAGAACCTGAAGTACCTGGCCTAGAGCTAGAAGCACCTGGAGCACCTGGAGAAACAAACAACTCCACCAGAACCTCCTTAGTAGCTTACCTGGTCCACCATCTACCCTGCTTCCTTGTAGCTCAATAGAAGAGCTACCTTGGTACGACGTTAACTCATCGAAAACCACATCCCTTGAGACCATAGATCTTTGTGTCTCTGGATCCATGCCTCTCCAACCCTTCTTCCGGTCATCCATGCATCTCCAACCCTTCTTCCGGTCATCATAACCGACGAAGACTAGCTTCCTTGCTTTCGCATCTAGCTTTGTTCAGAGGGCATCAGGAACATGCACATAGTAGGTAGATCCAAACACTCGAAGGTGTTACACCATGGGCTTTATCTTGAACATTAATTCATGAGGGGTCTTCATGTTGATGGGACTAAGAGGCATCTGATTGATGATATAAGTTGCACAAGACATTCCCTCTGCCCAGAAGGACTTTGGGATATTCTTGGCATGAAGCCAGCACTTGCAGGTCTCTGTCAGATGGCGGATCTTCCACTCTGCAATGTCATTGTGTTGTGGAGTGTGAGCACAAGAAAGTTATCTCCGGATGCCATGCTTACTGTAGAAGTTAAAAAATGTTTTGGAGGTAAACTCCCCTCCATTGTCACTTCTGAACTTCTTTATCCGCAGGTTGAGGTGACCCTCCACGAGCTCATTGAACTCCACAAACTTCCCGAATGCTTCCGACTAATCCTTCAGAAAATATACCCAAGTATATCTAGTGAAATCATAAATCAAAACTAGCATATACCTGCTGCCTCCAAGCCTGACAGTTGCGGTAGGTCAAAACAGATCACCATGAATACACTCCAATGATGCTTTACATCTGCTTTGTGCTTTGTCAAATGGAAGGCGTTGAGCCTTACCATATTAACAATATGCACAAGCATGACCTTCGTCGAAGGATGACAAACTAGGCAGACCTCTCACATGGCCTCTTCCTGCTATAGCTTTCAACTTGTCCATCCCAACATGTCCGAGTCTTTCATGCCAGATAGCAACACTATCATTAGTCCTCATCTTATCAACATAGGAACATGTAGATAACACAAACAAGTCATTCACCCTTCGGCCGACATAAGTTACTTCAGCCTCCACTGCTAACATGTTTTGAAGAAACTTCACTTTTGTTGGACCAAACAGAACGTGATAGCCATCATCCACAACATTGGTCACCGAGAAAATGTTTTTCTTCATCCCCGGAACATGATAGACAATCTTCAATGTAAGAGTACCTCTATCATCGTTCAAAGAAATTACACCCTCCTTCTCTACTGCATGTATTGTATCATCAGCCGTAATGATAACATCATTACCTGTATATGCCTGCAAAGAAGAGAACTTTGAATCATCTCCGGTTAGGTGATGAACACAACCTGAGTCCACTATCCAATCATCTTGATAGATGATGGAATACGTAGCCTGAACACACGTGCCCATCATGAAAGCTCCATCACCCCATATGTCATCTGCATTGGAACCAGCTTCCTCCTTTCCTGTAGCATACCCCGGCTGAAGATTGACCTTGCAGTCTCTTTTGAAATGACCAAGCTTGTTGCATCTATAACATCTCAGCCCTTCCTTCTTCTTCCCTTCAGACTTAGGAGCATAACTCCTCTCTTGCTGATATGAAGTAGATGGACCATCATTACCTGATGACTTCTTCTTCTTGTCCCAGCGTTTCCTCTTTCTAGAAAAGAGAACCTCATCTTCTCACCCAGAGACTGACATCCCCGCCATTTGCTTAGCTAAACTCTCTTGCGACACAAGCAAGTTCTCCAGCTCCAGCAAAGATGGCTGATTGGCCCAGCCTTGCACAGAAGTAACAAAGTCCACATACTCCCTCCGCAAGCCACAGATTATGTCCCTCTTCAGCTTCGCTTCTGAGATAGGCTCATCTGGGTCCAATGCTGATATCTCTGCACATAGGTTCTTCATCTTCAAGAAGAATATTGAAATGGACAAGTCTCCTTGAGTTGCTTTTGCCAACTCATTTTCCAAGAACTGTAGTCGAGCTACATTCTTCTTATTGAACAAGCCATCCAAGGCTGTCCAAATTTTAGCAGCTGACCTACACCTGATGATGTGGTCAAACAACTCCGGAATGATAGCTCGCTTGAGAGTGAACTCAGCCTACGCATTAGTTCTCTTCCAAGCCTTCAAGAGCTCAGCATTCCCCTCAGTAGGAACAATAGCTTATCTTGCTTCTCCTTCAACTACCTCCCATAAGTCCTCGCCAAAAAGATAGATCTCCATGCACGACTTCCACTTTTTAAAGTTAGTTCGCGTAAGGAGATCAATACCAAGACCTCTAGCATATCCTCCTTCCATTGCTATCTCACTGATTGACAACTGACTTGCAGAAATCCAAGCAGAAGACAACACTGATTACTGCTCAGGAACCTCCCTCTGATACCATGTTAAAATATTTTAGAGGTCCGAAGTGAAGTAAAAATGCGAAACACTTCAACATAATCCACAAGCATAACAATCAATGACAATGGGAAGACAGAATAGTGCCCTTGTATTAACTATCTCTTTATAGCGCGAGACATACATGGGACATGATTCATAAGAATCACAGAGGAGAGAAGAACAAGACACAAAAACAAGCTGCCAGCGAACTGCCAGAGCAGAGACCGCCAGACCGCTCGAATAGATAAGCCGCACAGCTATCCCTGAGACTGCACGAACATAGCACAAGTTGCTGCTATCAGACCACAACCACAGACCGCACAACTCGCTGCTTTATTCAACTATTGAAAATAACTATCTGCACTTCTTGATTGCCCAGACCGCACGGTCTCAAGATCACAGAAGAACCCACGAACACTTGATGAAGAACTGCTTCCTGCTGCAAGACCGCAACTCAAGAAACCCCGACCACTTAAGGCCGCCTGATCAACTGAGTCTGCTGCACAATCCAAGAACTCCTAAAAATAGTCCGCATAGAAAGACTGCTGCCGAACTAGTTTATTCAAAGTTGGAAGGAAAGGAGAATGTTGACGGTGACTGCTAGCCGCTAAACTGCGAACAAACAAACCGGTCAGGCAAAAACTCAAGCCGCGCGACCACAAAGTGAGACTGACACAATCAAGCCAACTATGATTCTTATAGTTCTTGCGTATTGAATGTCTACCCTGGCATCCCTATTTATAGGCAAACGACGGATGTCGTCACTGCCCCCAAGGGATACAATCACCTTCCTTATTAAAGCACGCGGTCTCCAGTACCAGACCGCGCTGTCTCATCAAGACCTTATTACACTTAAGCAAAACAATCCAAGATAGCTTGCCAAGAACAAACTGGCAGACCACCCGGTCTTTTATAAGACCGCCAGAAATGAGCTTATACAATCCGCCCAGTCTAAACCAGAACAAGGATACTTGGGCAAAACAGGCAAATCAAACACAGGTCGCCAACACCATAGATGCACGACCACACCAGCCAGGTCGCCTCACTGAGCTCGTGGTTTCTAGAGGATGACCACAACACAAGTCGCGTGGTTTCTACGGTCTCCAAAAATAGACCGCCCAGCCTGACACTTCCACTTCAAAAATTTTAACAATTGATACCACATGGTGAGTGAGTAAAAGAAATTTGATTTTAAGTGTGAGGTGTAAGATCCATCTCCCGCACCTGGAGAGCTTCCAGATCTTATGCCCAAAACTACCGCCTTACGGTGACACTAACACCAGAGTTAGCTGCCTCCGCAAGACGCCTATTCTGCCAGCAAAAATGATCAACAGGCCAACAAGAGCTAAGAAGGAAAAATAAACAAACCAAGTCCACAATCACACATTTATACAACAAAATATAAAAAGTCCATCAATGAGTACAACACGTAAAGGAGAGAAAGGGCTTAAGCCCGGTACATATCCAAGTAAAGTGCAAAAACTCTCTCACTCTACATCTGTGCGGAAGCTAAACAAACTCTCAACTCTCGAACACCTATCTTGTAGTAGAAGAATGCGCGGCATCTGCTCCTCTGGTCCTGTCTCCTCTTCTAGCTGGGGCTCCATCACCTAAGACACCTATGGTCACAACCGACCATTAGTCATAAAGACTAAGCCGATTTTGTGCCCGCCTCCCCCTGCGACTCCTAGGCACCGTGCGGGAGGACGAAGCGGAGGAAAAACAAGGGGTAATAGAAACAAGGCAGGTGACAAGAGTTCTACGCTAGCAAGTATATAATAACAATTTTATACTAACAAGTGTAAGTGTGGCAGCGATATGTAAGATTCAATATAAGT
Organism: Dactylorhiza incarnata; assembly: GCA_033032865.1. Classification (NCBI taxonomy): domain Eukaryota; kingdom Viridiplantae; phylum Streptophyta; class Magnoliopsida; order Asparagales; family Orchidaceae; genus Dactylorhiza; species Dactylorhiza incarnata. The sequence continues at coordinate 16,216,004 of JAWHQI010000015.1, forward strand.
AAAAGAAGCAGGTACAATAAATAAGAACAGCTACGAAAGTAACCTTAACTTATATGCACACATAAAAGCACATAAGCTAAGGGATCTGGCACTAAGGTAAACTCATTGTATAAAAGAGCCCATACTAATTTATACAATGAGGCCTCTGTTTATGCAAGTATGCTATGCTATGATATACAATACAATTGTGCAACTCACGCACATGACTATGTACGTATAAACCTTTTGTAGTTCCCTCTATTCGAGTTTGTCAACTCAGGTACCCAGTTGAGGCAAATAGGGCAGCGGACCGGGCTGTCCACTTCTAGGTTTGTATAACACCACCCAACCTAGACCTTACATACACCCCTAAGAACACTCAAAGTATCCACGTACTATCTGGTAAGCACCACCTCCAGCCCTCTATTCGAGTCTCTACTCAGGTACCCTGTGGAGGCAAACAGGGCAGTAGACCGGGCTGTCCACTTCTAGGCTTGTGTGACACCACCCAACCTAAACCTTACGTACGCCCCTAAGAACACACAGGGTATCCGCGTACTACTTGATACAACAATGCCTCTAAGTGAAACACCAAGCTCTTGGCTCAGAGGACTCGACCAGTCCTTTCTTATAACCCGAGCCTACTACTCGCAGGACTATCCCAGTCCTTCCTTATAACCCGAGCCTTTCGCTCGTAGGACTATCTCATCCGGATATTCAATCTCCCTTCCCCAACTCGGGATGAAGTCTATTATGTCTCATAATTTACCTAATTAGACTACTCTTGTCTAATCATTATTATGCTTAAAAGCTTTCGGTGAATCCTGGACATCCCGAGGGCTACCCAGTGAAGGGTTCACAAGGTACTAGGGTATGTGATGGGATGATGCCCAACCCCTTTCCAGGACAATTAATATTATTGGTGACTACCCTGACCTAAAATTCCACCCTCTCATTACTCTTTATAACTTAGGTGATTTCGCGCTTTATGTTTCATCTCACTCCTAAGCAACCGTTCTTTTGAAAGGTGCTCAACTCTAGTAATTCTTCGTCCTCTAAGTGGTCTACACTCATATCTTGTTATAATCCAAATTTCACTGATTTCTTATGTGATCTTGATGTCCTAATCATCATATTGAGCTTTCACTATCCGCAGACCATGGCATATAACTAACTTTGATTCCTATGTTGGAACCTAGGTCAAATCACTTCCAAATGACGTCTAATTTTTATCATAAGTTCATAATGGATATAATAAGGGATGATCAGAATCTAAGCATGTTTCATATAATTTTGACCTCCATAAAAATTCATTAATTAATAATCTCAATCTAAAATGTGAAGGAGATATCAGGTTAGTGAATTCAAACTTGCTAAATATTCTTCCAGAGGTGATATTTGACATAATATTAAGATTCCCAATGTTTCATAATTTTCCAGCAGTTATATAATCATGATTTCCAATTTTCAATTAATGAATGAAAATATAACTTTACCCATCAAGTACAAGATTGTGACTTCCTACAATTCTGAAAAAATTACAGTGGCACTATAATGACATAAAACATTAATTCCAGAAGAGCAAATTTTTTTCCAGCAAATTTAAACCCATAATTTCTATTTATCATTAAAGGGGTGACAAAGTGACCTTGTACATCAAGTACTAGATTTTGACTTCCTAAAATTCTGAGAAAATTACAGTGGCACTATAATGATATCAAAACATCAATTCCAGAAGATCACATTTTTCAAGCAAATTTAAACCCATACTTTCTATTTATCATTAAAGGGATGACAAAGTGACCTTGTACTTCAAGTACTTGATTTTGACTTCCTAAAATTCTGAGAAAATTACAGTGGCACTTGATAAGTAAAAAAATATGTATTTTTAGTATAATTATTAGTATAGTTTTAATTAATATTGTGAATTTTCTATGTAAATTAATGAATAAATTGCTTCTTTATTATTTCTGGTTTCTAACTTAGTTTTATTTTTGTTTTTGCATTTTTTTGCAAAATTTTCCTAGGTCACGCCCTCAGTCACGCCGTGACCAAGGGCGTGTAATTTTTAAAGATCAAATATGTAACACCCTGCCAGTACGAATATTATAACAGTAGGTCCGGCCGGGACCCCACGCCATACAACCCACACTAGCTAGGAGTTAAAAGGTGATACACAGAAAGAACCTACAACAGAGTATACTAAACCTTAGCGGAAGCAAAAAGAATTAACATTTCCAATAGAATTGTCCACTATCATAGGAATGAAACCAAGAAAGAGAGTTATGGCCTTAAGGCCTTACATTTAGCAAATGTACTAAAAACTTCAAAACAAACATCGGCACGCAGGCCGACAATACATGAGAAAGCTAAAAAAGGGCTGGCCTTCAAGGGCCAACTCAGCAAAAGGGGCCACCGCCCGCTATTTCCCGCTAGGCTCACCTGCACCTGCATAAGAACATTCCACCAAGCGGTGGAAAACAAGGTAACGGTCAGCACAGCTGACCAAATTATAACGACCCCACCCCTTTCCCGGGGTGGCGGAGATTCTACCCTGCAAGCAAGCCATACTAGCACAAGTACTAAAATAAAGAAAGTGCAACTAGAAAAGGTGAGGTTTCAAGCACATTCAATCTTCTAGGTTGAGCATTGGTGCGATGATTTCGGCAAGTGCACCGGTCGCGCAAGTAATAATAATGGGGAAAATCCCCGAGTGTCGGTCTCTTGAGGAACACAGTAAGGTGGAGTAAATGTCGAGGAAGGACTTGAGATTGAAGTCCTTAACGCGGATGGAATGCGGAGGAGTTGGGTTGGCTTTTGGAAAACAAAATAAAAGCTATCAACTACTCCTATGCAATGCCGCTATGCAAAGCTTCGCTTGGCGGGATGGAAACTAGGCAGGCCTTGAGCGCGCTGCGTCGAAAGGGCGGATGGACAAGAAGGCTAATGGAATCGAACTATGCAGGCCTTGAGCGCGCTGCTTCGTTAGGCGAGTGGAATACGGGCCGCGATGCCACGCTTCGGTACGCGGATGGGCGAGTAGGCTAGCGGAATGAGGGTCGCAAGCACCTCTTCAACAAGCACGCCACTAGCAATTGCTAGTGCGGCACCGGACACGATGACGGAAAGGGAAATGGATGGGGGCGCTCCTCATTCACACATATGAATAACATGATTCCATAAACATGAAATAAACATTAATAAATAAGATTCATAGTGCTCATCATCTAAATAAAGAGATTACAAACATTTCATCAACATAAGGAAGAAGAAAGAGGCAAGAGATACGACCGAATCCGGAGTCTCGTTGTAGATTCACGGTAGGAAGCACCGGGTTGTCAATCCGCGTCCTAGCTCGGTCCCAACTGCGTCCGGGGTAGAGGAGGGCTGTCACACCTCCCAATGGACCCGTCTTCTCCAGCGATTTACCACCCGGCCACGTCAAATGCGAAGAACTCCTTGCTTGGTGATGAAGATGGGTGTAGAATCCCTTCCTTTAAGCCCTTGGATGATGGAGGAGGCCTAGGGTGTGAAAGCCCTCTGAAAATGGCGAAAACGGCGGAGTCGGGCGGAGAAACGGCGAGAGTCCCGACCTAAATCGCGAGCAGGGCTTTTATAGGCGCTGGAATTAAACAGTGCGCACGATCAGTGGCGCACGACCAGTGGTCGTGCGCACTAGAATCCTGTGATCGTGCGCTCTGCCTGGACGGATCCTGCAAAGACAGAAATTATAAAATAAAATGTTCGCACGACCAGTGGCGCACGACCGGTGGTCGTGCGCGCTATCGTCAGTGGTCGTGCGCAATAGGTGAAACAGAACTCAGAAAATTAAGGGTAAGTGCGCACGAGCAGTGGCGCACGACCGGTGGTCGTGCGCACTAGCGTAGATGGTCGTGCGCACTACACCAAACAGAACTCGTGAAAAAGGGTTAAGTGCGCACGATCAGTGGCGCACGACCAGTGGTCGTGCGCAATAGAACCAGTGATCGTGCGCAGTGTTCCTGTGCAGAATTGCACCGGGAACACCTGCACGACTCCTGTTCTAGCGTACAACCACGAATCCAGCCACTGAAAGTGGCACCTAACAGTGCATGAAAACTAGTAATGAAGATAGACATGAAAACACACCGAAATGGGCCTAGAAGTGCACCTAGCATGAATTATCAAATATGAACTATAACAGCGCTAAAGTGCGGTGAAATGACTAGATAAACGGCCCAGATGAGTCCATAAATGTGTATATGATCAGGACTCATCACACCCCCAGACTTAACTGTTTGCGCGTCCCGAGCAAACAAATTCTGCGCGAACGGGGAAAGAAAAGTAGATGGCTTAAGATTACACTACAAAGTACCATGCGAAGTCGCATGCTCACGTGCATAAGAGAATTAGTAGAAAAGACTACTGATTATACAAACAGTTTATAAATTTCTAAAAGAGTAAAAGCATATTACAACTACTCAAAATGGTGAACAACGGTGAATCATCCGGTCATGCATACGGAGAAAGTAAACTAAACGCTGAGACGAGCATTGACCAAGATCGGGATACGGGACAAACTTCACTGAAATCCATCAGTGTCGGTGACCATAAGCTTGCCCGGTCACATTCTCTCCACGGCACTGGTTTGACTCAAATGCGTGAATCAATAGGACTTTAGGTTTTAATTGGGGCTTGGGTTTAGGTGAGGATAAACAAAGATAAAAACGACGGCTCAAGCACTAAACCCAAATGAGCTAATGCAGGATACAATCCTCATTCGCCACACAAACACGCGGGTACACAACACCCCCAGACTTGAACTTAACAACATGGGTGCGTGCACCGCCTACTCCCAAACAGAAATCTATACATAAAGATTTTCAATTAAACACTCCTTCTCTTTCCTTTCTTTTTAACTTCTTTTTCACATTTCATTTTTTTTTCTTTTCTTATCATATTCAGCAAATAAACAATAGGACACATCCACATCTTCACAAATATAATATCACATCAACAACCCAACTCATGAAAGTAATAAACAGCTACAGCTCATATTTGGGTGTGCGACTAGGATTGGCATTCAGGCTTTGGTGAAATGAAAGTGGGGCTGAATCAAAGAACGGGTAGGCACAACTGGGCTAGCGAGGATAAAGCGGTAGGGATAGGCACAAAAGCTCAACCGGGCCAAAATGATGGCCTATATCACATTCACGCAATTGACTAACCGTATACCCATGCTTCAAGAATCGCTTGGGGCAAGTTCTAGCCACCGAGAAAGATTCTCCTTTCTCCCGACTCAAGCAATACGAATCTAGCGATCGTTTACACACATCCCTATGCTACCGTTTGATTCACACCGGATTCACCATTTGAGTAGAGTAAACAACATTTACACTAATAGAAAAAAATATAAAACCATAAGTATAAAAAGAAGTCTAATCTACACAAATTTCTATGCAACTGAGCACTCGACCAGGAGCACTACTAGAGTCAACATTTTACTCTGCTACATAATCCTAAGCCATCATCTAGACTTTTCCAAATAAGCAAAAGAATTAAATTCACAACAGGGCGAACAAACAGATGAGTGCGCGCTCGAGTGGGTGATGTGGTGCATGCAATAATAAAAAAAAACACTTCTGATATGCAAAAACGTGTACACGTGTAGTGAACACTCGGTACACTCCTCCCCAGACTTAAACTAAACAATATGCGCAAAATGTAGCTATGAAATTCAGAATAATGCTAGGGAAAGAGGGTACCCAGTGCTCAGAAATGAGCACACCAGAAGATTGGCGTGTAAACCTGGACTAAGCTGCAGCGTCCGCCATCCAGAATAAGATACCTGCAAGGGTCAGCTCCGCAAAAACAAAAGACAAAAGAAAATTGAAAAGAAAATACTACTAACTAAACATGATTAGATAAAAATAGAAATGCAGAAAAGGAAGATAACTACTGGGGTTATTGTCATCCCAGCACGACTTATTCAAAATCTTAAAGGTTCTAGCTAATGGGCCTATGGAAGGAGAAGTGGACAGGTAACTGGCCTAATATCTGTGTCGGTTGCGGGTACCGATACGGTGATAGAACAGTCACCCCTCTACCTGCATAAAGATAAAACCTGCCCATCACAGGTAGAGGGAAAAGAAAGTAAGAAGAGGAGGAGGCCTGGTCCTCACTCAACTCACCAAAAATATCCTTGCCTAGCAAGGTATCGTCCACAGCAGGTCCGCAGGAGGAGAAGGCAACGAATGAGGCTTCCTTAATGGAGGAGGGGTCAACCTCCTCGCATATAAGGATGCAATCATCGTTGACTCGGGCAAGAAGCTCCAAGTCCTCCTGGGGAACCTGTGAGGACTCAACCTGCACAAGCTCGGATGAAGAAGGGGGGTCAAGAAATAAAGAAGACGAAGGACATAAATAAACATCAATCGGGGGAGTGGTCCCGGTCTCACTCCCATCAGGTTGGGGAAGTAAAATAATGTTAGCATTGTCATCAATGCTACAAGAGTTGGCGGGATCAACGGTGGCCAGGCTTAGGATTTGGACTTCCTCCACCGGTGTTGAGGAAAACTCCTCTTCACCTAGAAGGTTGTCCTCCTCCATAGGAATAGGCACAACACAAAGATCAACAACCTCCTCATGCGACACATCCTCAACAATGTCGTCGGAAACGAAAGTAGAATGCACAATAGGGGAAAGAATCGAATCCACTAGAAGTGGTGGATGCACAGGGAGAGCAGGCTCAGCAATGTCGGTGCGTAGATCAGCCGCACATCCAGTGACCGTATCCATGCCATACCCTTCAAAATGTGAAGGTGACAAAGACACATAGCCGGATGTCGAAGGTGTGCTGCCAGAGTTAGGAGTTGGGACGATCCGGATATCCGGCTCGTCATCCTCATCCAATTGGCGACGAAAAGCAGCACAATCCTTCAGGGCGTGATCTGTGCTCTGACAAAACTGGCACTGCCTAGCAGGCTTCTTTGGCACAGCGTGTGCTGAAGCCGAAAAGAAGTAAGACGGTAATGGCTCAGCAGAGTAGCCATAAGACTTACGCGCACCATATGGAGTATCAGACGGAGTCGATGCTCTATATGCTGGGCGAGAAGAATTATGCCTACTATTCTCCATAGGGCATTCATCACTAGAGTGGGAGGAAGCTCCACACTAACGGCAACGGAAATTGAGATGTGCCCACATAATGTGAAGATAATACGATTCAGACAAAATGTGCAAAATACTACACCTAACAAAAATTTACTAAAGCAACCTAATAAAAACAAGAAAATGGAATAAAAAGAACAGAAATAAAATAACAGAAAATGCAATTTACAAATGGAAGGGCTTTTCTCTCAGGTTCTCCCTCTCCAGAAAACTCACACGACTGTGTTCCCCGGCAACGGCGCCAAAAACTTGGTGCGATGATTTCGGCAAGTGCACCGGTCGCGCAAGTAATAATAATGGGGAAAATCCCCGAGTGTCGGTCTCTTGAGGAACACAGTAAGGTGGAGTTAAATGTCGAGGAAGGACTTGAGATTGAAGTCCTTAACGCGGATGGAATGCGGAGGAGTTGGGTTGGCTTTTGGAAAACAAAATAAAAGCTATCAACTACTCCTATGCAATGCCGCTATGCAAAGCTTCGCTTGGCGGGATGGAAACTAGGCAGGCCTTGAGCGCGCTGCGTCGAAAGGGCGGATGGACAAGAAGGCTAATGGAATCGAACTATGCAGGCCTTGAGCGCGCTGCTTCGTTAGGCGAGTGGAATACGGGCCGCGATGCCACGCTTCGGTACGCGGATGGGCGAGTAGGCTAGCGGAATGAGGGTCGCAAGCACCTCTTCAACAAGCACGCCACTAGCAATTGCTAGTGCGGCACCGGACACGATGACGGAAAGGGAAATGGATGGGGGCGCTCCTCATTCACACATATGAATAACATGATTCCATAAACATGAAATAAACATTAATAAATAAGATTCATAGTGCTCATCATCTAAATAAAGAGATTACAAACATTTCATCAACATAAGGAAGAAGAAAGAGGCAAGAGATACGACCGAATCCGGAGTCTCGTTGTAGATTCACGGTAGGAAGCACCAGGTTGTCAATCCGCGTCCTAGCTCGGTCCCAACTGCGTCCGGGGTAGAGGAGGGCTGTCACACCTCCCAATGGACCCGTCTTCTCCAGCGATTTACCACCCGGCCACGTCAAATGCGAAGAACTCCTTGCTTGGTGATGAAGATGGGTGTAGAATCCCTTCCTTTAAGCCCTTGGATGATGGAGGAGGCCTAGGGTGTGAAAGCCCTCTGAAAATGGCGAAAACGGCGGAGTCGGGCGGAGAAACGGCGAGAGTCCCGACCTAAATCGCGAGCAGGGCTTTTATAGGCGCTGGAATTAAACAGTGCGCACGATCAGTGGCGCACGACCAGTGGTCGTGCGCACTAGAATCCTGTGATCGTGCGCTCTGCCTGGACGGATCCTGCAAAGACAGAAATTATAAAATAAAATGTTCGCACGACCAGTGGCGCACGACCGGTGGTCGTGCGCGCTATCGTCAGTGGTCGTGCGCAATAGGTGAAACAGAACTCAGAAAATTAAGGGTAAGTGCGCACGAGCAGTGGCGCACGACCGGTGGTCGTGCGCACTAGCGTAGATGGTCGTGCGCACTACACCAAACAGAACTCGTGAAAAAGGGTTAAGTGCGCACGATCAGTGGCGCACGACCAGTGGTCGTGCGCAATAGAACCAGTGATCGTGCGCAGTGTTCCTGTGCAGAATTGCACCGGGAACACCTGCACGACTCCTGTTCTAGCGTACAACCACGAATCCAGCCACTGAAAGTGGCACCTAACAGTGCATGAAAACTAGTACTGAAGATAGACATGAAAACACACCGAAATGGGCCTAGAAGTGCACCTAGCATGAATTATCAAATATGAACTATAACAGCGCTAAAGTGCGGTGAAATGACTAGATAAACGGCCCAGATGAGTCCATAAATGTGTATATGATCAGGACTCATCAAGCATCAAAAGGAGGGAACCTAGGTATGCACATGATGTTGGTTGGGTTCACCCGAAGGTTCCCCGCAACCGCCTAAACAACCGCATGAGGCTAACAACATCAATTCCACAAACACTCCACCGTAAGGGCATCGCCTTATGTGGGAAAAAGAGCTTTTGGTCGGTCTAGGTAAACCACCTTCCACGACCTCTCCCATGATCACACGGCTACATGAGGTAGGGACCTCTTACCGATCTGCATGGAAACGGGTTCGGTTTAGCTTTGCCCGTGCTCTAATCGTCGCGATCTATCGCACGACGCGGGTACGGCTTCGCCTCGGCCCGTAAGGGTTTAGCACCTTCAAGTGCTACACAAATATAAGCTACGCACCTAACCCCTTCACAAGGATCTAGGCTTCACAAATACTCAAAAAGGGGAGGTATAATACGCTCCGCATCAATTTCGCGGTGAAGGTTTGCCTTCATCCAATCTCAAAGCATGGGTCTTTCGTTAGGATCTTCACAAGACGCCTACACTTAAATCCCGCACTACTATAGATGATTTCACGGAGTCATTCTCCGGCACGCATTCTAGGCTTAACCTAAATGCAACGTCGCAATCCAAGCATCACCGATTCGGGCTCACGGCCACGAATAGGCTTCACACAAAATGCCTAAATCCGCACGACTACCGGATTTTCTACATGCGATATGCCGGGGACGGACACAATCGACCTGGAGTTCCGGAGAACTTTAGGGAATCCTACACTTCACCCATTTGGTGAAAGGGATCCCTCATGCAAGCATAGAGAAACGAAGGAGAGGACAAAAGACAAGTCCAAACAACGGGAGAAGAAATCGTTACCCTAGGAGCGTTCTTTTTCGCCATGGATCCGAGATTCTAGACGGAGGGAAATGACCGCACCGGGCTGCACTCTCCAGATCTGGAAACGGTTCGCAAAACGGAGCTCCGGAGCTCCGTCAATGGCGGAATCTCCCTTCTTCTTCCTTGGCTCCTCCTTCTTTCTCTAGGGTTTGGAGAGAGAATGGCTTAGAGAAAATGAGGTTTAACCCCCTCTCATCAGCCCTAAAGGTTTCCCGCAACTAAACCTAGCCGTTGGATCAATTTCCAAAAGATTTGGACGGTCCGATCTTCTTCTCCGCTCAAAATCGCGGAACAGAATAAACAGGGCGCACGATCACAGGCGCACGGTCAGTGGTCGTGCGCGAAGAGGGAAATGGTCGTGCGCACTATCCGAGACAGAACTCGATTTTCTTCTGAATTAACGCACGATCGCTGGCGCACGATCACTGGTCGTGCACGAAGAGGACAATGGTCGTGCGCATAAGCCGAGACAGAACTCCGATTCTTTGCGGGTTACGCACGATCATTGGCGCACGATCACCGGTCGTGCGCGAAGAGGACAATGGTCGTGCGCATTGACCTGAACTGGAATCTTGAGCCTATCCCGAGCGCAACACCACCATTCCGCCTACCTCGGTGAGCCACGATCTTTGGGGTGTTACAACTCCACCCCCCTTAAAAGGATTTCGTCCCGAAATTTCGAAAACAGTAATAGCAGGAAATTACAGTTTTTAAAGAAAATTTACCTGAGAGAAATAGCTCGGGGTACTCCGCAAGCATCGCTTGCTCTCTCTCCCAAGTTAGCTCCTCTCGGCCGCAATTATCCCACCGGACCTTTACCATTCGAATGGACTTGTTCCGCAACTGCTTTACCTCGGTATCCTCGATGCGTAAGGGTTTGACTTTCGTCGACAACCCACTATCCACCGACACTTTGCCAACAGCAACGACATGAGTAGGCTCTTGCACTGCCTTCCTCAGAACTGAAATGTGAAACACGTCGTGCAGACCGCTCATCTCTGCAGATAGTGCAAGCCGATAAGCCGCATCACCAACACGTTCCACAATCTCAAACGGTCCTAAGTACCTTGGACTGAGCTTTTTCAAGCGTCGGATCCTTGATACCCCTTTGAACGGTTTGATCTTCAAGTAAACCCGGTCACCGACGGCGAACTCTAGGTTCCTATGCTTGGCGTTGTAATACTTTGCTTGCCTATCCTGGGCAATCAATAGCCTTTCTCGAATAGTTCGGATCGTCGAAGTTGCTTCCTCAACATCCTTTCTCTTTAATAGCTTAGTATCGCCCGTTTCTGCCCAAGACAACGGCGTACGCCACTTCTTACCATAGAGGGCCTCGAAAGGATCCATCTTTATACTGGCTTGGTTATTATTGTAGGCGAATTCGATCATATAGAGATGATCTTCCCACTTCTTTCCAAAATCTAGAGCGCACATTCGGAGCATATCCTCCATAGTCCTGTTGGTCCTCTCGGTCTGTCCATCCGTTTGCGGGTGGAAGGTCGTACTAAATTTCAATTTAGTGCCCAACAGTTCATGGATAAGCCTCCAATCTTTCGATGTGAAATGCCCGTCACGATCGTTGACGATGCTACGAGGGACACCGTGCAGCCGCACAATACTATCGTCATAGAGCTTCGCTAGCTTTTCTACAGAATCATCCTTCCGGTTCGGAATAAAATGCGATACTTTTGTCAGTCTGTCCACGATCACCCAGATGGCGTCGTTTCCATGCTGCGATCTCGGCAATCCGTGCACGAAATCCATCGAAATATCGTCAAACTTCCATTCCGGAATCGGCAAGGACTTCAAAAATCCACTGGGACGTTGACATTCCACTTTCACCAACGCGCAAGTGTTGCACTTGGCCACGTAGAGGGCAATGTCCTTCTTCATACCCGGCCACCAGAAAAGTTTCTTCATGTCCATGTACATTTTCGTGCTCCCCGGGTGGATAGAGTACTTGGTATGATGAGCCTCGTACATCAATTCCTCCCGTAGAGTACCAACGTTTGGGACGCACAATCTGCCATTCTTCCACATAAGGCCATCTTCGAAAGAGAAATCAGCGTTCAACCCGTCAACGGTTTCCGCTTTGTAGCGTTTCATGCTCTCATCCAGCTCCAATGCCTGTCGAACTCGGTCGGCAAGGTGGTATTGAACCTCCGTCCAGTTCAAGCATGCTGAAGTAGACGCTCTTCGATCAACGCAAATGATCTCCATTTCTTCCAGCTCACGGATTAGATGCTCATCGTGCATCAAAATCCAATTTGCTTGAGCGGGAGCCCGACGACTCAACGCGTCCGCAACTACATTTCCCTTTCCAGGAGTATATTTGATGTCGAAGGTGTAGTCCCCAAGGAACTCCAACCACCTCCTCTGTCGCATATTCAACTCCCTTTGATCTAGCAAGTACTTGAGGCTCTTGTGGTCGGTAAAGATGTCGATCTTCACGCCATACAAATAATGCCTCCAAAGCTTAAGAGCAAATACCACGGCCGCTAGCTCCAAATCATGGACCGGGTAATTCCTCTCATGAACCTTCAACTGCCGGGAGCCGTAGGCAATTACCTTACCGAACTGCACTAGGACACAACCCAAACCACTCCCTGAGGCGTCGCTGTAAATTTCGTAGCCTTCCGTACCACATGGCGAGCATAGAATGGGCGCCGTGGTCAGACGGCTCTTAAGTTCTTCAAAAGCTCGTGCGCACTCGGGCGACAAAACGAACTTATGATCTTTCCTAGTCAATTTAGTGAGAGGAAGTGCAATCCTCGAGAAGTTTTCCACAAAGCGCCTATAATAGCCGGCAAGTCCTAAGAAACTTCGGACTTCCGCTACGTTTTTCAACAAAGGCCAGGCTCGGATCGCTTCTATCTTCGACGGATCAACCGCAATTCCATCTCCACTAACGACGTGACCAAGGAATGCTACTGACGGTAGCCAAAACTCGCACTTAGAGAACTTGGCATATAGCTGACTCTTCCTCAAGGTGCCCAGAACTGCGTGCAGATGTCCTACATGCTCCTCTTCCGATTGAGAGTATACCAAAATGTCGTCGATAAAGACGATCACGAATTGATCCAAATACTCACGGAACATCCTATTCATTAAGTCCATGAATACCGACGGTGCATTAGACAGACCGAACGGCATCACCGTGAACTCATAGTGTCCAAATCGGGTACTGAACGCTGTCTTTGGGATGTCACATTCCCTAATCCGCAGTTGGTAATAGCCGGACCTTAGGTCCAGTTTGGAGTATACCGTCGACCCAACCAGCTGGTCGAAGAGATCATCGATTCTTGGAATCGGATATCGGTTCTTCTCGGTCAACTTGTTTAGCTCTCGATAATCGATACATAGACGCAAGCTCCCGTCCTTCTTTTTCACAAAGAGGACCGGTGCACTCCAAGGCGAAGAACTTGGACGTACGTAGCCTTGCTCTAGCAGCTCTTGCAATTGAACCTACAGCTCTGCCAATTCCTTTGGCGCTATCCGGTACGGTGAGCGGGCCACAGGTTTGGCACCTGGCACCAACTCGATACAGAAATCGATCTCTCGCTGAGGTGGAGCCCCAGGGAGTTCGTTAGGAAACACGTCGGCGTACTCCGCTACAACTGGGACATCACATAACCTGGGCTTTGGCTCCGAAGCCTCCAACAAGGTGAAGAACAACTCGGCGCCTTTTCTCACCGCCTTAACCACTTGGAGAGCAGACATCAGCGTCTTGCTCGCTCCTCGCATACCGGCAAACGTGGTTTCTCCATCGGCGTTCCTTCCCAGAGTGATCTCCTTAGAATTGCAATCTATGCATGCACGCTGCTCCGAGAGCCAGTCCATGCCGAAGATCACATCGAATTCAGCTAACGGTAACAACGATGCTTCCAAATCGAAATCTTGATTTCCGATCCGCACCTTCACACGGCTCTTCCTATCCGCAGACATGCGAGATCCATTGGGTAGCACTACTTCTAATCTATCCTCTACGAAGGCAGATGGCACTCCGATTCGCACCACGAAGTCCTCAGACAGAAAAGAGTGCGATGCACCCGTATCAAATAGAGCTCTCGCCGGATAGTTGAGAATTAGGACAAAGCCTAATTGCACACAAAAAAAGAAACATACAGTTGCACAACGGTATAATCACAAATAGCTATGTAAAAGCTAATTTTTAATTCATACCTGTGACAACATCAGCTTGTCGTATAGCTTCTTGCTGGCCAAGCGAGTAGACTCTCGGCTGAGTCGGAGTAATGTGCTGGGAAGCCGAAGACTCCGTAGCTTTACCCTTTTCCGCAGCTCGAGCATAGTCCAAAGCTCGATTCTCTATCTTCGGGGGACCACTTCGACACACTGCGGCCTTGTGTCCCACCTTCCCGCAGGTGAAACACGTGATAGGGCTCCGCACCGTCGTTGCTCCCGAAACATTTGAGCGGGTTTGCTCCGCCGGTTTGAACTTCCTTTTGTTCTTTCTGAATTCTGACTTAGAGTGAGAGACCGGCACATGGAACTCAGGTTTCTTTGCCACGGCTTTTGCTTGTACCCTCTTCATGTCCAACTCTAGGGATCTGGCAGTTTGGACCATCACCTGGAAACCTAACGTCATTGGGCCTGCAAGGAGCAGCCTCAACTCGTCCCGAAGACCTTCATAGAACTTGTTCGTCTTTGTCTCTTCGTCTTCCATCATAGGCCCCGCATAACGACCCAGTTTAGTGAACTCGTGCAAGTACTCATCCACTGAGCTGTCGCCTTGAGTTAACTTCAGAAACTGGTTCTGCAACGCAATGCGTTGGGCAGAAGGAATATACCTTTGAAGAAAAGACTTTGAGAACTCCGCTATCGTGATCTCGGTAATCTCCCTGCCTCCGAACTTGTGCACTTCCTGTTCAGCCCACCAACGCTCTGCCTCTCCGTTAAGGAGGAAGGTGGCTAAAGTGACCATCATAACTTCTTCAGTTGCTGTCGCCCTTAGAATCTTCCTAACCGTTGACAGCCAGTCCTCCGCCTCCGTTGGGGATCCGGTCCCCGAGAAAGTTGGAGGATGGAAGCTTAGAAAGTGTTGCAGCTGTTGATCACATGCTCGCGCAACAACTACACGCTCTACCGGACGCTCCACCCTTTGCACCGCCGCAGGTTCCACTGCAGCCACTGGCACAGGGGCCTCAACCCTCGGTTCCACCGCAGGTTCCACTGCAGGTTCGATCACCGGGGCCGCATCTGTATTAGGCGTAGCAGGCTGTGCAAGCCTTTGCGGTTGAGCATTGATCATCGCGAAGACAGCTTCTGCGATTAACCTGATCATCTCAGCAGGAGGAGTGGTCGCTGGCACTTCAGCCGACCCACTACTTTCAGCGGTGTTACGGGGTTGAGACGGCCCCGCACCACTTCTAGTCGCCTATAATTGTGTAAGACACAATTTAGTGACTGAAAACATAGCAAACAACAATCATGGAACGCTCAGGTTCCGCAAACAAGTATGTTTTCCCATTCCTAAGTGGACATTCTTATTAGTTTTTGTCGTTTTAGGTGAATGCACATCCCGTGCACACCACCCCTTAAAAGGAATTCATCCCGAATTCGCTAAACTACGGATCGACTCCTTAAGTTCGATACCAAATTGTAACACCATGCCAGTACGAATAGTATAACAGTAGGTCCGGCCGGGACCCCACGCCATACAACCCACACTAGCTAGGAGTTAAAAGGTGATACACAGAAAGAACCTACAACAGAGTATACTAAACCTTAGCGGAAGCAAAAAGAATTAACATTTCTAATAGAATTGTCCACTATCATAGGAATGAAACCAAGAAAGAGAGTTATGGCCTTAAGGCCTTACATTTAGCAAATGTACTAAAAACTTCAAAACAAACATCGGCACGCAGGCCGGCAATACATGAGAAAGCTAAAAAAGGGCTGGCCTTCAAGGGCCAACTCAGCAAAAGGGGCCACCGCCCACTATTTCCCGCTAGGCTCACCTGCACCTGCATAAGAACATTCCACCAAGCGGTGGCAAACAAGCTAACGGTCAGCACAGCTGACCAAATTATAACGACCCCACCCCTTTCCCGGGGTGGCGGAGATTCTACCCTGCAAGCAAGCCATACTAGCACAAGTACTAAAATAAAGAAAGTGCAACTACACAAGGTGAGGTTTCAAGCACATTCAATCTTCTAGGTTGAGCATCAAAAGGAGGGAACCTAGGTATGCACATGACATTGGTTGGGTTCACCCGAAGGTTCCCCGCAACCGCCGAAACAACCGCATGAGGCTAACAACATCAATTCCACAAACACTCCACCGTAAGGGCCATCGCCTTATGTGGGAAAAAGAGCTTTTGGTCGGTCTAGGTAAACCACCTTCCACGACCTCTCCCATGATCACACGGCTACATGAGGTAGGGACCTCTTACCGATCTGCATGGAAACGGGTTCGGTTTAGCTTTGCCCGTGCTCTAATCGTTGCGATCTATCGCACGACGCGGGTACGGCTTCGCCTCGGCCCGTAAGGGTTTAGCACCTTCAAGTGCTACACAAATATAAGCTACGCACCTAACCCCTTCACAAGGATCTAGGCTTCACAAATACTCAAAAAGGGGAGGTATAATACGCTCCGCATCAATTTCGCGGTGAAGGTTTGCCTTCATCCAATCTCAAAGCATGGGGCTTTCATTAGGATCTTCACAAGATGCCTACACTTAAATCCCGCACTACTATAGATGATTTCACGGAGTCATTCTTCGGCACACATTCTAGGCTTAACCTAAATGTAACGTCGCAATCCAAGCATCACCGATTTGGGCTCACGGCCACGAATAGGCTTCACACAAAATGCCTAAATCCGCACGACTACCGGATTTTCTACATGCGATATGCCGGGGACAGACACAATCGACCCGGAGTTCCGGAGAACTTGAGGGAATCCTACACTTCACCCATTTGGTGAAAGGGATCCCTCATGCAAGCATAGAGAAACGAAGGAGAGGACAAAAGACAAGTCCAAACAACGGGAGAAGAAATCGTTACCCTAGGAGCGTTCTTTTTCGCCATGGATCCGAGATTCTAGACGGAGGGAAATGACCGCACCGGGCTGCACTCTCCAGATCTGGAAACGGTTCGCGAAACAGAGCTCCGGAGCTCCGTCAATGGCGGAATCTACCTTCTTCTTCCTTGGCTCCTCCTTCTTTCTCTAGGGTTTGGAGAGAGAATGGCTTAGAGAATATGAGGTTTAACCCCCTCTCATCAGCCCTAAAGGTCTCCCGCAACTAAACCTAGCCGTTGGATCAATTTCCAAAAGATTTGGACGGTCCGATCTTCTTCTCCGCTCAAAATCGCGGAACAGAATAAACAGGGCGCACGATCACAGGCGCACGGTCAGTGGTCGTGCGCGAAGAGGGAAATGGTCGTGCGCACTATCCGAGACAGAACTCGATTTTCTTCTGAATTAACGCACGATCGCTGGCGCACGATCACTGGTCGTGCGCGAAGAGGACAATGGTCGTGCGCATAAGCCGAGACAGAACTCCGATTCTTTGCGGGTTACGCACGATCATTGGCGCACGATCACCGGTCGTGCGCGAAGAGGACAATGGTCGTGCGCATTGACCTGAACTGGAATCTTGAGCCTATCCTGAGCGCAACACCACCATTTCGCCTACCTCGCTGAGCCACGATCTTTGGGGTGTTACAAAATATCAACGGGACGGCTCGATTCAGATCAAATCCCGACAAATCGCTCAAGTCATGCCCTCGGTCACGCCCGTGACCAAGGGCGTGTAAATTTAAAGCTCTGCGCCCGACGAATTTCTCTTCAGCTCACTCTAGTTGACCAAGTCACGCCCGTGACTCTACAAGTCACGCCCGTGTTCCAGCAGAGTCACGGCCGTGAGCCGCCAGCGCGTCACATCTCGAAGCCGCGCCCATGCTACCGACATCAGCCACCCATGGTCACGCCCGTGACACACAAAGTCACGCCCGTGACATACCAAGTCACGCCCGTGTGCAGCCATGTTTGATGGCCGGACCTTCTAGAAGACGGCGAATACAGCCGAGCAAATGTCACGCCCTAAGTCACGGCCGTGACATTCAAGTCACGCCCGTGACCTAGGGCGTGTAAAACTCAAATTTTCCCTATAAATAGAGGGGCTCGGCTGAAGTATTTTTCATCCAAATTTTGAGTGCTTTGTAATGTTTTTCTGAGTTCTTTGAGTGAATGCGAGTTTTCTTTATGCAATTAAGTTATGTTCGTTTGTAATTTTCGCCTTTTAGAAATAAAATGATGTTTTTCTCATTTGGATCATCTTCCTTTTTATTAATGTTAGCGTGTGTGCGTGTATGAGTTTAGCTTTATTGCTTTCATAATTTAGTTTTATTGCTTTTATAGTTAGGTTTATTGCTTTCATAATCTAGGTTTTAATGTTTTCATAGCTTAGATTTACAAGCTTTCATAAAATAGTTTTATCGTTTTCTTTTTCGCTTTATTTTATCGCTTTCATTTTAAACGCTTTCTTTTCTGTTTTTTTTAGAGTGTGTGCGTGTATGAGATTATATTTTTCTTTTTTTTTGTAACTTAGTTTTATTTCAGCCTTCATATAACTGCTATATACCACCCCCATCTTGAATAAGAGGCTAATTAACTTTAGCATTTATTTAAGTCGGTTGGGACGGATATTATTTCTGCACCTTTATAAGTCTTTTCATTTCTATACCACCCCCTTCTTGAATAAGAGGCTAAGAACTTTTTAGCGCTTGTTTAAGTTAGTTGGGACGGATATTATTTCTGCACCTTTATAAGTCTTTTCATTTCTATACCACCCCCTTCTTGAATAAGAGGCTAAGAACTTTTTAGCGCTTGTTTAAGGTGGTTGGGACGGATACTATTACTGTTTTTTTATATAAGTCTTTTCATTTCCTTTTTATCCGCTTATATCTGCTTTAATCATTAAAAATGTATTTTTCAACCGATTATGCCGTCTCCATTCCGATGAGTGGCTAATTTCCTTTAGCACACGACGTCGAAGAGCATTGGGACACAAAAATAGTTTTTCTATAAAATTAAAACATCTCTTTCTAAAATAATTAACGCTTAAGGTTTACCCGAGAATCACGTTGAGTGGAGCCACATAATCGATGTGTGGTTTTCATTTCCGTTTTCATACCTAGTTAGCCGAGAGGCTCGTGCGTACGGATTGATCGCTCACGGGTAAAGAGAAGTGCGCTCTACCCTCGAGAGAGGACGAGGTAATTCTCCCGAATTGGAAATAAAAACCCAATATCGGGGTTCACAACATAAAGCGAGTATTAAGAACATTCGATTGTAGAACGAGAGTTCGGTCGAATATTCATAATCTCAGGTGGGCGTACCCTCGAGAGAGGAGCGTTCATAATTATGGAACCTCCACGGTCAAGTCATCTTAATATTTTGAAAAGTCATCACTTTTAATTCTACGAAAAAAATCTATTTTCGTCTCAAGGTAATTCGACGTCGCGCGGTATCTTTCTCATCGCTTAGAACTCTAGTTAATCGATTATTATCGTCTTTCGCATTTTATCACTTAGAATTTTTGTTAAACCAACTAAAAATATTATTCCGATAAAATAATTGTTCGTTCCTCGAAGCAGCATAATCAACACGACCCGCGGAAATATACGATCCCGATATTTTCAAAAAAATATCCTGTATTACTTGCGATAAGGTATACTTGCCTTTATCAAATGATTAATTTGGACTAAGAATTCAAATACAGCTTTCCAAACTCATTTAGTGCAAAACTCTCCTTTTCTACTTTTCAATTCAATAGAAATCGGCGTTGTAGCCGAGGCGTAATTGTCAATATTCCGAAAGAAGAAAAAGACCGTTACTTCTATCCTTCAATAGGATAACGGTTAATTTCTCAAAGTAGGAGTACTTGCAAGACTCTTCGAAAAACATCCGCCAATTCTAAACTCTCAATACAAAGGTTATCTTTTATTTATAAAACAAAAGAAGAAGTCCAACCGAAATCACCAAGTTTTTTGCGCCGTTGCCGGGGAGCTTTGTGTTGTTATTTGAAAGTAGGAACTGCTATTAATTTTATTCCTTATCTATATATTAAAAAAAAAAAAATTATATATATATATAATAAAAAAAACAAAAATATATATATATATATATATAAAAACTTATATTTCTAAAAATTAACAATAAAATAGAAAATCCAAAAATATTGTTTTTAGTATATGACCCGAGGAAACTCGTCGGACGATTCGACTATTCCTTTTGACCCCGAAATCGAGCGCACTCTTCGTGAGCGCATCCGATCTCGTGATCAAAACTTACTCGAAACCCCCGAAGAGTCAATCGGAGATACTGCAAATATGGGCGATCCAATTCCAAATGCGGCCCCGGCCCGGACCATGGCATATTACGCCCGGCCGAATTTGGACGATACAGGATCAAGTATTACTCGCCCAACAGTTAATAATAATAATTTCGAAATAAAATCCAGCATAATTCAAATGGTACAACAGTCGATTCAATTCGACGGTTTGCCAGATGAGGACCTAAATCAGCACCTTTCAAACTTTTTAGAAATATGCGACACCTTTAAAATTAATGGCCTCACTGATGACGCCATTCGTTTACGCTTATTTCCATTTTCGCTACGGTCAAAGGCCAAATCGTGGTTGACTTCTCTTCCGAGAGGGTCCATAACCATGTGGGCCCAATTGACGGAATTTTTCTTAACTAAGTATTTTCCTCCGTCAAAAACCGCAAAACTACGCACGGATATCACATCCTTTGTGCAATTCGATTCCGAGTCTCTTTATGAGACTTGGGAGCGTTTTAAAGAATATTTGTGTAGGTGTCCTCATCACGCGCTACCAACTTGGCTACAGGTCCAGACGTTTTATAATGGTTTAAATTTTTCTACGCGGCAGATGATTGATGCGGCCTCCGGGGGAACGTTAAACAACAAAACCCCGGAGACCGCTCAAGCTCTGATCGACGAAATGGCCATGAACGCGTACCAATGGAACGTGCCAAGGTCGCGTCCTAATAAACCGGCTGGTCTTTTTGAAGTGGACGCCACTACCTTCTTAGCCTCACAGGTAGAGCGGCTAAGTAAGCAGGTGGCGGAGATGACTGTTTCCTCCTCCACTCCCGCATGGAATAATAATAATAATAATAACGTAATCGAAGAATCGGTGGATTACCTCGGTAATCCGGTTAGGCCCCCCTTCAACCCTAATAACAACCCGTATAGTAATAATTATAATCCGGGTTGGAGTACCCACCCTAATTTCTCATGGAGCAATCCTAACAATGCTCAGAGGCCCCCAAATATGAATCCTCAAGGATTTCCGCAAGGATTTCCGCAGGGATTCCAGCCTCCTCCTCCAAAATCTTCGCCGCTCGAAGATGTTTTGTCTAAATACATCGCGTCCAATGATTCAAATATCCGGAATCTTACCGGATCGATTAAAAACTTGGAAAACCAGGTTGGACAACTTGCAAAGATGATCTCCGAGCGGCCATACGGAGCTCTACCAGGGAATACGGAGCCGAACCCCAGGGAAAATGCCAACGCTATAACCCTTCGAAGAGGCAAGGAGGTCGTCTCCCCATTG
Source organism: Dactylorhiza incarnata (assembly GCA_033032865.1). NCBI lineage: Eukaryota > Viridiplantae > Streptophyta > Magnoliopsida > Asparagales > Orchidaceae > Dactylorhiza > Dactylorhiza incarnata. Next base: position 16,237,464 of record JAWHQI010000015.1, read on the forward strand.
CGGGTTGAGCCTAAGGTATGCGTTTCGCCTCCGACCCCTCCACCCTCTTCCTCGATTCTAATTGCTCCGGATTCTCCGGTTGCGCCGAATGTTTCGAGTCCTCGAATTCCTTACCCGTCTAAAATTAATAAAGAGAAGGAGGACGAAAATTATCAAAAATTTTTGTGTATTTTAAAACAAATTCAAATAAACGTCCCCTTTTGCGAGGCACTCTCCCAAATGCCGAAATACGCGAAATATCTTAAGGAGTTGCTTTCTAATAAAAAGCGACTCGAGGATGTTTCGCGTGTTTCCCTTAATGCGGAATGTTCGGCTGTTCTCCTTAACAAATTGCCGCCAAAACTGAACGACCCGGGACGATTCTCCATCCCGTGTCTCTTTGGCAATATGTTAATAAAGTACGCTCTTGCGGACTTAGGCGCCAGCATCAATTTGATGCCTTTTTCTCTTTTCAAAAAACTCGATTTAGGCGTCCCAAGTCCAACAAAAATGAGTATCCAACTCGCGGATCGCTCGGTAAATTACCCAATAGGTGTAGCGGAGGATGTTCTGGTCAAGGTCGACAAGTTTATCTTCCCGGTCGACTTTGTCATCCTGGACATAGAGGAGGACGTCGAGGTACCCATCATCCTCGGTCGCCCCTTTCTTGCAACCTCCCGCGCGTTAATCGATGTCAGTAACGGTCGCCTCCTCCTTCGAGTTGGAGACGACGAAATTACTTTACATATCAACCCCTCCATGCGGAACTCACTATCGAATGATGATTCCTGTTTCAATTTGGAATCCGCGTTTGTGGACGAGTGTTCTTCTCTTTCGGAATTGCTATCTTTAATGATAGACGATTCGGATCTAGCGAATCAACCTCCTTTAGACGAATTACCACCAAATTCGCCTTTCGAGCCTTTTGATTCGAAAGCTTTAAAAATCTCCACTTCCTATGAAGAACCTCCGGTCTTGGAGCTTAAGCAACTCCCCGACCATTTAAAATATGCTTTTCTAGCCGCGAACTTAAAACTTCCGGTTATAATATCGTCAACTTTAACCGATTCGGAAACATCCGAATTGGTTGAAGTTTTATCTAAACATCGCCGTGCAATTGCATGGCAAATTTCCGATAACAGGGGAATTAACCCCTCATTCTGCTCCCACAAAATTTTTCTCGAAGAAAACCCCCGCAAAACAATTCAGCCTCAACGGCGACTTAACCCGAACATGCGGGAAGTCGTTAAGACTGAAATTATTAAACTCCTTGACGCGGGGATTATCTATCCTATTTCCGACAGCACGTGGGTAAGCCCCGTACAAGTCGTCCCAAAAAAGGGCGGTATAACGGTCGTGGCAAACACGAATAATGAATTAATCCCAACTCGCACTGTTACGGGTTGGAGGGTGTGCATCGACTACAGAAAACTAAATGATGCCACCAGAAAAGACCACTTTCCGTTACCGTTTATTGATAAAATCTTAGAGCGTCTCTCCGGTCATCCTTTTTATTGCTTCCTTGATGGTCTCTCGGGATTTTCCAAATCCCTATTTCACCCGAGGACCAAGAACAAACGACTTTTACTTGCCCTTTCGGCACCTTTGCATATCGACGAATGCCGTTTGGCCTCTGTAACGCGCCAGCTACATTCCAAAGATGTATGCTGGCAATATTTGGCGAGCTAGTAGAAGACATAATGGAAGTCTTCATGGATGACTTCTCCGTCTTTGGAGACTCTTTTGAAAATTGTCTAAAAAATTTAGATAGAGTCCTCCAACGGTGCGAGGAGATGAACTTAGTCTTTAACTGGGAGAAATGCAACTTCATGGTCCGAGAGGGCTTAGTCCTCGGCCATAAAATTTCTTCCAAGGGGATGGAGGTCGATAGGGCCAAAGTCGCTATAATTGAACAACTTCCTGTTCCTTCGAACGTCAAATCAATTAGAAGTTTTCTTGGCCATGCAGGTTTTTATCGGCGGTTTATTCAAGATTTTTCAAGAATAACCAAACCGCTAACTCACCTCCTGGAAAAGGATTCCCCATTCATTTTTGACACGGCCTGCGTAGAGGCATTTGATTTTATAAAAAAGCAACTTATCCATTCTCCAATTCTGGTGGCGCCAGATTGGTCCCTTCCGTTCGAGATTATGTGCGACGCGAGTGATATCGCGGTAGGAGCTGTCTTAGGCCAACGCGTAAATAAATATTTTCATCCAATATATTACGCTTCTCGCACACTCAATGCCGCACAGGCTAACTATACAACGACGGAAAAGGAACTTCTTGCCGTCATCTTTGCTTTTAATAAATTCAGGCCTTACATAACACTTTCACACGTGATCGTTTTCACCGATCACTCCGCCCTAAAATATCTTTTGGCCAAAGTTGATGCCAAGCCTCGCTTACTTCGATGGATCCTCCTTTTACAGGAATTTGACTTAGAGATCCGGGATAAGAAGGGGGCTGAAAATTTAGCAGCCGACCACCTCTCACGTTTAGAACACCCCGTCGCAGAAGCGCTCGTCGAACCAGAAATAGACGATCGATTTCCTGAGGAGCGTCTTTTAATCATAAATAATACAAAAACTTCTTCTACCCCTTGGTTCGCAGATTACGCGAACTATTTAGTCGCGCGGGTCCTTCCAAAAGATTTTTCGACTCAGCAGAAGAAGAAATTCTTCTCTGACTTGAAAAACTACTTTTGGGAGGACCCCTTTCTCTTTCGCATCTGCGCAGACCAAGTGATACGAAGATGTGTTTCAAGCGAGGAGGGTGCGCAAATATTGCGACACTGCCATGAGGGGCCGGCTGGAGGGCATTATCAAGCCAACCGGACCGCGTGGAAAGCGTTAGAGTCAGGCTTTTATTGGCCCACTCTCTTTAAGGATGCTCACACTTTTGTGAGTATATGCGATAGCTGCCAGCGGTCGGGTAACATCTCTCGTCGTGACGAGATGCCCCAAAACTTTTATTTAGAATGCGAAATCTTCGATTTGTGGGGCATAGACTTTGTAGGCCCCCTACCTCCTTCTTTTAATAATCGCTATATTTTAGTGGCGGTCGACTACGTATCTAGGTGGGCGGAAGCGCAAGCTCTGCCCACCAATGATGCGCGAGTCGTCGTCCATTTTCTAAAAATATTATTTTCTCGCTTCGGCATGCCCCGTGCAATAGTTAGTGATAGGGGCACGCACTTCTGCAACGTCCAGTTTTCAAAAATTTTATCTAAGTACGGCGTCACGCATAAGCTCGCCATCGCCTATCACCCCCAAACGAGCGGCCAAGTAGAGGTAGTAAATCGCGAGATAAAACGCATTCTGGAAAAAACCGTCTCTTTAAATAGGAAGGATTGGTCCTCAAAACTCGACGACGCGTTGTGGGCGTATCGTACGGCATACAAGACCGCTATCGGTTGTACGCCCTATCGATTAGTCTACGGCAAAGCGTGCCATTTACCGGTGGAGTTAGAACACCGCGCTTTTTGGGCCTTAAAATTTTTAAATCTCGATTCGAACTTATCCTCCGAGAATAGGAAATTCCAGCTAAATGAACTCGATGAATGGCGTGCGAACGCTTATGAGAGTAATAAATTTTATAAGGAGCGTTCTAAGTTCTACCACGATTGAAAAATTAAATTTCCAAAAACTTTCGCGCCGGGCGATCTTGTCCTTCTTTATAATTCACGTCTTCGTCTTTTTCCGGGTAAGCTCAAATCCCGCTGGACTGGCCCCTTTGAAGTCAAAGAGGTTTGGCCGTATGGGACCGTTCTTATCTCTCACCCCGAAAAAGGCGACTTTAAAGTCAATGGCCACCGTTTAAAACTATATCTTGCGGGTGATCCGGTAGACGGACACACGGAATCTTTAACCCTCCCCAATTTATAATCTCACCGCGCCAAATGCGTCAAGCTACGCGACGGTAAACAAAGCGCTTGTGGGAGGCACCCCATATTTATCTAATATTTGTATTATGCTTTTTTTTATCTCTTTTTGCAGGGTTTCTTACGACCCCGCCAGCTTTCATTCAGGGAAGCCTTTTTGCTTCCTCTTTCCTTTTGTATATATTGCAATGTTTTTTTTCTCTTCTTCATACTTACATTACAACATTGGGGACAATGTTGGGTTTTAAGTATGGGGGTGTTTTACCGTTTTCATAAAACAAAAAATAAAAAAAATAAAAAAATTAGGTACTTTTTTTTACTTTGTCACAACAAGAAAAAAAAATTATTTATTTTCTAAAAACAAATCAACAAAAAAAAAAAAAGCTCTACAAAAACTTTTGTTTTTTTTTTCTTTGTCACAATAAAAAACAAAAAAAAAAACAATTTACAACTTACAAAATACAAAAAAATATATATAACTATATATAGTTGAAAAAACAAAAATAATATCCAAAAATAAAAACCCTACTTTACTTTTATTCTTAAAGCATTTAGTTTCGAGAGTATATGTTTGTGGATTTTCATAATCGCTAGTTTTACTATTTGTTTGTTTATCTAAGATCGATAGATTTAAACGTTCGGGGTTAAGTTTTAAAGAATATCTTGTGTTTTTAATTTAAATAGAGGCTTTGTTATCAAGCACTACTTCTACTAGCTAAAATAGAGACATGTGTATTATGTTGGCAAAACAACTTTTGACTGCAATTATCCCTACTTTATGTCTTCAGAAATCTAGGAATATTCAACTTACTAAGGTTGCTCTCAAAATTTTTTTTATTATTCTAGAATTTCTCTTGAAAACCCCTTGTATGCACTAATTTAGCATGGCAAAAACAAACAAAGGAAGAAAAAAAAATCTTATGTCAATGGGAATACAAAAATTCTGTAAACATAGGCACCCAATATTTGTTAAAAGAGATCCTATGTCAATGGGAATTGCAAATTCCGTAAACACAGGCATTGGGTTAATTAAAAGGTCAATTTTCCCTCGTACACCAACGATGGGAGTCAAAGGAAACTATATAAGAGGGGTGAGATGATACAATTCATCAGCCCTAATTCAAGTACTCTTCTATTTGCCAAGGCTTTTTACCCCCCTTTTCCCTTAACCAAATTATTGTTTCTAGTTTTAATTCAAAAAATCATTTGAGAGCATAATTAGTAACTTATATTTTTTCCTTCATGTTTCTTTAAACAAAGGTTATTATAATTTCGATCTAATCTCGTTTACTAATGATTGCAATTTTGTTTGCTATTTGATTAAGAAGTCTTTTGGCCAGGACATTTCTTTCTACTTAAATCATTTGCATAATTTAGGACTTAACTCTTATTACTCCGAATTTTTATTTTTCAGTCTCTTATGATTAAAATAAAACGATAGCCAAAAATTAGAACTTATGTTAATCCCGTATAGATCTCTCTTACTTTTGCTCTGGAATAGCAAAAGCTTAAGTATGGGGGTATTTGATAAGTAATAAAATATATGTATTTTTAGTATAATTATTAGTATAGTTTTAATTAATATTGTGAATTTTCTATGTAAATTAATGAATAAATTGCTTCTTTATTATTTCTGGTTTCTAACTTAGTTTTATTTTTGTTTTTGCATTTTTTTGCAAAATTTTCCTAGGTCACGCCCTCAGTCACGCCCGTGACCAAGGGCGTGTAATTTTTAAAGATCAAATATCAACGGGACGGCTCGATTCAGATCAAATCCCGACAAATCGCTCAAGTCACGCCCTCGGTCACGCCCGTGACCAAGGGCGTGTAAATTTAAAGCTCTGCGCCCGACGAATTTCTCTTCAGCTCACTCCAGTTGACCAAGTCACGCCCGTGACTCTACAAGTCACGCCCGTGTTCCAGCAGAGTCACGCCCGTGAGCCGCCAGCGCATCACGTCTCGAAGCCGCGCCCATGCTACCGACATCAGCCACCCATGGTCACGCCCGTGACACACAAAGTCACGCCCGTGACATACCAAGTCACGCCCGTGTGCAGCCATGTTTGACGGCCGGACCTTCCAGAAGACGGCGAATACAGCCGAGCAAATGTCACGCCCTAAGTCACGTCCGTGACATTCAAGTCACGCCCGTGACCTAGGGCGTGTAAAACTCAAATTTTCCCTATAAATAGAGGGGCTCGACTGAAGTATTTTTCATCCAAATTTTGAGTGCTTTGTAATGTTTTTCTGAGTTCTTTGAGTGAATGCGAGTTTTCTTTATGCAATTAAGTTATGTTCGTTTGTAATTTTCGCCTTTTAGAAATAAAATGATGTTTTTCTCATTTGGATCATCTTCCTTTTTATTAATGTTAGCGTGTGTGCGTGTATGAGTTTAGCTTTATTGCTTTCATAATTTAGTTTTATTGCTTTTATAGTTAGGTTTATTGCTTTCATAATCTAGGTTTACTGTTTTCATAGCTTAGATTTACAAGCTTTCATAAAATAGTTTTATCGTTTTCTTTTTTGCTTTATTTTATCGCTTTCATTTTAAACGCTTTCTTTTCAGTTTTTTTTAGAGTGTGTGCGTGTATGAGATTATATTTTTCTTTTTGTTTGTAACTTAGTTTTATTTCAGCCTTCATATAACTGCTATATACCACCCCCATCTTGAATTAGAGGCTAATTAACTTTAGCATTTATTTAAGTCGGTTGGGACGGATATTATTTCTGCACCTTTATAAGTCTTTTCATTTCTATACCACCCCCTTCTTGAATAAGATGCTAAGAACTTTTTAGCGCTTGTTTAAGTTGGTTGGGACGGATATTATTTCTGCACCTTTATAAGTCTTTTCATTTCTATACCACCCCCTTCTTGAATAAGAGGCTAATAACTTTTTAGCGCTTGTTTAAGGTGGTTGGGACGGATACTATTACTGTTTTTTTATATATAAGTCTTTTCATTTCCTTTTTATCCGCTTATATCTGCTTTAATCATTAAAAATGTATTTTTCAACTGATAATGCCGTCTCCATTCCGATGAGTGGCTAATTTCCTTTAGCACACGACGTCGAAGAGCATTGGGACACAAAAATAGTTTTTCTATAAAATTAAAACATCTCTTTCTAAAATAATTAACGCTTAAGGTTTACCCGAGAATCACGTTGAGTGGAGCCACATAATCGATGTGTGGTTTTCATTTCCGTTTTCGTACCTAGTTAGCCGAGAGGCTCATGCGTACAGATTGATCGCTCACGGGTAAAGAGAAGTGCGCTCTACCCTCGAGAGAGGACGAGGTAATTCTCCCGAATTGGAAATAAAAACCCAATAGTGGGGTTCACAACATAAAGCGAGTATTAAGAACATTCGATTGTAGAACGAGAGTTCGGTCGAATATTCATAATCTTAGGTGGGCATACCCTCGAGAGAGGAGCGTTCATAATTATGGAACCTCCACGGTCAAGTCATCTTAATATTTTGAAAAGTCATCACTTTTAATTCTACGAAAAAAATCTATTTTCGTCTCAAGGTAATTCGACGTCGCGCGCTATCTTTCTCATCGCTTAGAACTCTAGTTAATCGCTTATTATCGTCTTTCGCATTTTATCACTTAGAATTTTTGTTAAACCAACTAAAAATATTATTCCGATAAAATAATTGTTCGTTCCTCGAAGTAGCATAATCAACATGACCCGCGGAAATATACGATCCCGATATTTTCAAAAAAATATCCTGTATTACTTGCGATAAGGTATACTTTCCTTTATCAAATGATTAATTTGGACTAAGAATTCAAATACAGCTTTCCAAACTCATTTAGTGCAAAACTCTCCTTTTCTACTTTTCAATTCAATAGAAATCGGCGTTGTAGCCGAGGCGTAATTGTCAATATTTCGAAAGAAGAAAAAGACCGTTACTTCTATCCTTCAATAAGATAACGGTTAATTTCTCAATGTAGGAGTACTTGCAAGACTCTTCGAAAAACATCCGCCAATTCTAACTCAATACAAAGGTTATCTTTTATTTATAAAACAAAAGAAGAAGTCCAACCGAAATCACCAGCACTATAATGATATCAAAACATCAAATCCAGAAGATCACATTTTTCCAGCAAATTTAAACCCCTAATTTCTATTTATCTAAGTACTAGATTTAGACTTCCTCAAATTCTGAGAAAATTACAGTGGCACTATAATGATATCAAAATATCAATTCCAGAATATCACATTTTTCCAGCAAATTTAAACCCATAATTTCTATTTACCATTAAATGGATGACAAAATGAATAAAGGGTATTTCAATATGAATAATCTCCCTAAAAAATCTATCAAAAATCCCAGAGGTTTATAATTGTATTTCTAACTATCTTCCATAGTTTCACAACCTTCTCATGCATTTAGATCAGTGAAACCCTAGTATTCAGATTTGTGACATAAGGGTATTTTTGTCATTTACTAAAAGTAAAGCATCTGAAATTTTCTACAAAACTTTCCAGAGGTCCTGCATGTCATGACTATAACTTCTCTAGAGCTCTATAGTTTTCTACAAGATATTTATCATGAAACTTTCATGAACACTAATATGTGACGTAATTCACATTAATCCAAAATGTGGGGGTTTTGATCCCAAAAATCCCAATATTCTTTGAGGTGGTGTGTTTTGATATAAGGAAGGTGCCACCAATGTTCCATAGGCTAACACCTATCCATTTCTTCTGAATATGCAAAATAGACCTTTGTCTATTGGCATACCATTGTCCCTTGTAGGTAGAGACATGCAATGAGGATTTACCTCTCATGTGGAGATCCATTTGATCTCAAATTTTAACCATAGTTTACTATTGTCTAAATGAAGGTGACACACAAGTTTGGGTTCATTTGGAGTTATATAGCTCTAATTATTTCATTTATTTAATTTTCCATATTTTGAATAAAACTATAGAAAATTGTCTCCAAAAATTCTGATATTTGAACCTAAGCTAGGTATATGGCACATACATGCATGGCTAAAATCTCAGGTCCATCAGACTTGGCATTAAAAAGTTATACACATTCAATGATCTGATTTTTGTTTTGACCAACCTCATTAAAATGAGTACTGTGGGACCTACATTGGTCCAAATGCCTGATTTAAGTTTCAAAAGAAAGTAGACATCAAGGCCTACAATAGTTGTCTCAGGCAACCTTTCCTAAAAAGGCCTCTAAGGGCCTTAAAATCAGGCATGAAAAATCATATGGAAGTGTGACTGAATTCATATAATATTCATGAATAATAATATATATATATCAAAACATTTGCACGAATCCTGACGTAAATCCGACGGCATCCCGTCGTCTTCCCCGATAGCCAACGACTAGGATTTCTCCCGCCTGGGCAAACTAGATTTGGCAATTCCCGGCAACCTGTAGCCCACCACCGCCGGCCACCGCCTCCACCACCTCCGTTGAGGTGGTGGCCATCGTTTGACGGCGACACGGCCGCCAGAGAGCCCGTCTCCGGTGATCCCGAGCAAGAACAAAAGCTCGAAAAAATGCCCTCTAGCTCACATGGGATCGGGCTCAATTGAGCCCGATATCGCTACTAGGTGGATCTAACATCTAGCACAGAGGGAGAGGGGGATAAACCGGACATTAGTGGGGCTTGGCAGTGAAGGTGGTGGCTGTTGAACATGGATCTTCTCTCCTTCGACGATCCTCTCCGATTTCCCGATAAAACACTGTTTCCTTCACTCCAAGGCATGAGCTCCACTCCTCTCAACGTTCTGAAGCTGATGAAAAGGTCTAAAGAGGCTGAGAAGGGTTGTACATATGGTTTTGAGCTGGTGGTTTTCGGCCTCCTCCTTGGATGCTCCTCCCAGCCACCACATGGCATTGCCCCAGCAGGAATTCGGCTGGCATTCATGTGGGTATCTCAGAGAGGGCTTTGGGCAGAGGAATGGAGAGCCACATGGCCTCCATTCCTCAAAATCATCTTTGTCTCAAATGGAGGAAGGGGAAAATGACCATGCTACCCCTTTGCATGTCATTGCATATTGGATTCAGTGGGCAAGGCTGGTCATTATGCATATGGGCTTCAGAGTGGGCTGACTTTGGGGCTTTAGCCCATATGGCTTGGCTTAATTTCATCAATTACCCATTCTTAGCCAAATTTTGACCTAGAGTTGACTTTAGGATTTGACTTGGTCAATTGATGAGCTGACTGGTCCAATGTGATGGTCTTGAGTCTATTGACACTACCCAAGGTTGGTTGAGTCATGGTGAAGACCTAAGTGAGCTAATTTGACCAATAGGTGTGATTTTGACCAAAATTGGAGAAATGTTGACTTTGGTCAATTTGGTCAAAGTGTTGACTCCATGATGGGGCTTTTGGGTCCATAGTATTCCTTTGAGTGTTTATCATCTATTGGTAGAGTCAATTTACAAGTGTGAGTTCATTGTTGAGCTAGTTTGACGTAGGTTGACTTGAGCCCTTTAGTAGATCACATGTGAGTTCACCTAACCCTATGTGCCCTAAGGTTGCAACCTAGCACAAACTCACAACACTCACCACTTGTCTCACCCTATTTGAAGTTAAGGGGTCTAGAAGTTCTGAGGATGTTACAAATCCCAATAAACAAAAGAATAATTTCGTCCCAGAAATTCAAGTTCGGGTTTACGGGGTTCCACTTTTGGAGGTAGTATGAGGGTTGTTCAGTCATTAAACCCGACATCATTTCCAGGGGTTTATATTGACATCAAAAGTCCATATGCAGATTTCTAGAACATTCCCGTATTAATATTTCAAGGTGTCTACTTCTCAAATTACAATCCATGGTATGGGTATTCTATATTATCACCCAACTATTGATTGTGAATGAAGTAAGATGTTTACTCAGAGATTGAGTCTAGTAAATTTCCCAGAGCTTGCCACTGATATAGAAAGTCGTGCATCAAAATTTCATGACATTTCAACGTCAATAATTCAGGAAAAAAAATTCAAGTTGTAGTCTCAAATTGTACTTGTGAAGGAAGCCTGTTATTTATTCAAGGATTAATTCTAGCAAAATTTTTCCGAGCTTCCTATGGGTATGAGAAGTCCATGTGTAAATTTCTATCACAATCAAGTAACTATATTTCATGGTATAAATTTCTACGTTTAAGATGACACATACCTCAATAATCTAGCCATAAGCATTAACTTATTTATGGTGAAAATTCAACCTAGGTGCACATATAGTAATCTTTCCTGAATCCTTTCATACAGTTTAGCATCGACCAATACGTATGAGTCAATAAATCACCAAGTTCATTATACTCGTGAGATTATCACTACTAAGTATAAACCATAATCCAATCTCTAATGTTATGATTTATGAGAGGTCGTATTTCCCAATATCACATATTACTCTCCAAATCAGATAGCATTCTTGGGGATTATAATGACATTTGTCCTTCAATTCCCAGGCTCGTCAAGCCATGAATCTAAAAATCACAAGTACTTTCTTATTTACATAACCCATAGGTATAGTTTCAACGATCTAATATGATGGCATTGCTTATTTATGTCATTCAAAAGTTCATAGTTGATAATTATGATTCGTGACTTGGTTAAACCCAAATATCGTTGGTAGCAATGATAATCAATTCCCGTGTTTCTAACCTTTCAACTAATTTCATATATTTGTTCATCCAATGGTATTCGTATTGTTTTCCCCGAACATAACACGGATTCATCGTCTCTGAATTGAGGAGGTAGATCAAAGGTACCACACCTCGCATGAGGTTATTTACATTTGTTGACCTCTTATGATCATGAGAGTCTATTGCATGTTCTACTCTTATCCGTCCATATCCGACTTAAACATGCACTAAGTCTGTAATTCATGTCGGTTTTTCTCGTGTTTTTCAAGGGTTTATAAAATCAAAAACTTAATCGACAATAAAGTCTCTAGCGTACCTTACAATAATTGGGTTAAGGCGGTGGAGCGTCTAGGGATATTATACTTGTTGAGGCAATAAATGTCAAAACATTTTAATTGCAGATAAAAATCTTTCCATACACTAATGCCGCCTTGAACTTTTGGGTCTCTTTTAAAGTAAAAAAAAAATTCCTCAAAATTTTCTGCTGGCTTGCAAGTGCTTCACATCATGTCTTGCATTAGGGATGGCATGATTACCTCATAGGTTGGGTACTACATAAATATCTACTTCATTGTGCTCCGAATTGAAAATTCTCGAAGTCTTATACTTTCTTCCTTGATTTAAAGAGCTACATAACAATATGCCCAGGGGACCGGATTTTTGTCCCGAAGACTTCGCTTACTATTTTCTTTGTTTACTTATCTGTCTAATCCTTAAGACAACAAGGAGGGGGGGGGGGGGGGGGGGAAGCCGTTCTTTGGAATGATCTACGCTCTTCTTCCGATTGCAAGTTTATAATGATCTCATTATAATATTAATAGTTCACATATCTTAAGATGAAGGGACTCTTCATGGGTCTCGACTTCCATGTTGATCATCAGATCGATTAAGAATACTTTATGGTCACTTATGTTTGAGACTAACATAAATAAAAATTTAGGGAACTCGAGTTGGTACCAAACTGGCCACAATAAACATAAGGGATTAGCCCCTGTATATTTTGGGTTAAGATTCTTTTGATTTCCTTATGATATATTTGTTGGAGTTACCATTGTGATCTAGAAGTGGTCAAACATGTAATCTCACTGCCAACGCGATATGAGCCTGCAGGGTCGCACATAAGAGCATGTGGAGAAGTTGGTAGATTGACTGTGTTGGTAAATGTTACCAATCACCATATATAGAATGGGGAAATCCAGCAGGTTGTTGCTGTCTGAATTCGTCGGGTTTACACGGATAGAATTCGTCGGATTCGTCGGGATTCGTCGGATTGTCCCGTGAACACTCGACGAATTATTACAGAAACCCTTCAGTCGGCAAAATGTTGTCGTCTGTCTGGATTCGTCGGGATTCGTCGGGATTCGTCGGGTTGTCCCGTGAACACTCGAAGAATTGTTACAGAGACCATTTTCTCAGCAAATGTTGCCGTCTGATCTGATTCATCGGATTCGTCGGATTGTCCCGTGAAATCTCGACGAATGATGTTCCGTGGAATTCCGACGAATTGTAACAGAAGCCCTTATCCTGCTGTGTGGTCTGCGGATAGCGATTCTTCTAGAAGCTGTTTATCCTTTGGGTATAAATAGGACTTCTTTTAGGGTTCTCAGAACTTACGAATTAGAAGCCGACGGAAGGAGTTCCGCTCGAACCCTAGACGAAAGGAGTTCCGTCTGAATCGCCTCCGCCGACCTCCTCTCTGGCGATCGTCGCCGTGTGTGTTCTTCCTGGAGCGAACCTAGCAGTTCGTGGAAGTTCAAGGTGCAGTCATTCTTCTCCCGGCTCGTGTGGATCACTGTAGAGACGTAGACATTATTCTACGTGAGGACTCGCATAGCCGACGACAGGAATCAACTCGTGGAGCATCTAGGCTTGATTTGATCCAATCCCGCAAAGGTAATTTCATACCTAGCATTTTGTTAACTTCTTGATTCAACATTCATGGCCGATCCAAAGTCTTTTTGGGTTGTTTCTCTTCATTTCCGCTGCGCCTACATTTGATGTATGGTTCTAGAAAAACCCAACAGTGGTATCAGAGCCAGGTTCTGGTCATGAATTTTGTTTCAGAAGTTTGGTTATTCCAGTACGTGCAAATCTAGGTATTTGGAAGCGTTCTAAATGTCAAGATTTCTTCTTGGAATATCACATTTGATGTGATTTTGTGTGGTTTCGCTGCCCCTTGGAACCCCGCCAAGAACGTCTGGGATTTCGTGGTAATTTCTAATTGTTAGAAATTGTTGTCTCCTTAGCAGTAACCGTCCCTCAAGTGGTTAATGAACCCTTGTATTGTTTTGGATTTTGAATCCAATAATGAGAGACGAGCTTGTCTACTGCTTTAAGTCGAGTTGTCTTTGCCTTTGTCCAATGCATGTGAATCTGAAGATTTGGAAGAGTTCTAAATGTCCAGATTTCGCCCTTTCGTCTATCAAAGGTTGATAGTCTTATGTAGTGCACATAAGGGATGCATGAGGATTTTAGATAGCTTGTTTTTCTGTGGATGTGCACATTGATCAAATGTTGATCATGGTTAAGTGTTAACCTATTATTAAAAATTAAAATCCCTTCATCAAATATTAAGTGTTCGGATGCCTTCCGATGGATGACACTCTTCCTGCCTCGATCGATGAAGTGTGGGCTTGCCAAAGCAAGGTGCATTAATCTATCTTGGTAAGGGTGCGAGCGGATAATTGTGATATCCCACTGTCGACATCGGGTCTAACTTAACTAGGTGACCTCAAAGGTTGAGTGCCTAGAGGAATAGGGTTGGCATGCACCATATGATGGATGCGAATAAGGAGTTATTCACCAGCCATACAAGAATTGCATGAGGATGCAATTGGCAAGCGTTGCCTACCTAAATAACCGCATTATGAGAGGAACGCCAAAGCGGACTCGTGGTGTTGGTGAAATACGGATCTTGTCCACTAAGAGAGTAGCTCGCATGGACTCTCCGAATTGATAGTGAGGGTTATCAATTTGAATAAAATAGTGGGAGTATTTAATTGAAGTCCAAATTAAAATAAATTGTATTTTGAAATTAGGGTACTAATTAAATTCTGCATGAATTCTTGTAGAATTCCATGGCAAGTGGTTCACATTCCACCTTGTCCCTAAGAGATATCCTTGAGAAGGACAAGCTTAGTGGGACGAACTATATGGACTGGTATAGGAACCTGAGAATTGTTCTCAGGCAAGAGCGAAAGCTCTACGTCTTGGAAGAAGAAGCCCCCGAGGTGCCGACCGGGAACTCGTCCCGTGTTGATAAGGATGCTTATAAGAAGTATACCGATGACGCCTTAGACGTCGAGTGCCTTATGCTTGCCACCATGAACTCTGAGCTTCAGAAGCAACACGAGAACATGGGGTGCAAGGAGATTGACGAGCACCTAAAGAAAATGTTTCAAGGGCAAGCTCGTCAAGAGAGGTTCGATGTCACGAAGGCCTTATTTCAGTGCAAAATGGGAGCTCGAGACTCAGTTGGTACTCACGTACTCAAGATGATTGGGTATATAGAGAACCTGGAGAGACTGGGTTTTCCTCTGGGTCAAGAGTTGGCCACAGATCTTATCCTGCAATCGTTGCCGGATAGTTATGAGCAGTTCGTCTTGAACTACAACATGAATGAAATAGACAAGACACTGCCCGAGCTCCTAGGCATGTTGCAAACTGCCGAAATAAACATGAAGAAGGCCAAGCCTGCTAGTCCCATATTGATGGTACATAAAGGCAAGGGTAAGGCCAAGGGCTTCAAGAAGACGAAGGTGGGACCTAAGTCACATCTTGAGCCCAAATCTTCTGCGCTGAAAAAGAAGAGCACCGTGAAGGAAGGGAAATGCCACCACTGTGGCAAGGCTGGTCATTGGAGGAGGAATTGTCCTTCATACATTGAGGGTCTGCATAAAATGAAGGGAGGTATGACTTCCGCTTCGGATATTTACGTTATAGAGATAAACCTTTCTGCTCCTTCATTTTGGGTATTGGATACCGGATGTGGTTCTCACATTTGTACAAATGTGCATGAACTGGGAAGGAGGAGATTGCTGAGTAAAGGAGAAGTGGACCTACGTGTCGGCAATGGAGCAAGAGTTGCTGCTGTAGCCGTAGGGGTTTACCGTCTTTCTTTGCCCAGTGGGCTTGTAATAGAACTTAATAATTGTTATTTTGTTCCGGCCATAACTAGAAACATTATATCCATTTCATGCTTAGACATGATTGGATTTTCTTTTATAATTAAGAACAATTGTTGTTCTATATTTAAGAATGATGTTTGTTATGTTGTAGCTCAATTGTTTAATGGTCTTTATGTTTTGAACCTGGACCATCCGATCTATAATGTAGATAATAATAAAAGACTAAGAACAAATGACTCAAATCCTACATATCTCTGGCATTGTCGTTTGGGCCATATAAACGATAAGCGCATATCTAAGCTCCATAAAGATGGACTATTGGACTCATTTGATTATGAATCATTTGAGCGATGCGAGTCTTGTTTGTTAGGCAAGATGACTAAACCCCCTTTCACTGGTTATACTGAGAGGGCTGAGGATCTCTTGGGTGTTGTACATAGTGATGTATGCGGACCCATGAGTTCTATGGCTAGAGGTGGGTATTTCTACTTCGTTACATTTACTGATGATTTCAGTAGATACGGATACGTGTATCTTATGAAGTGCAAATCCGAAACTTTTGAAAAGTTCAAAGAGTTTAATAATGAAGTGGAGAACCAATTGGGTAAAAAGGTTAAAGCACTCCGATCTGATCGAGGTGGCGAATACCTGAGTCATGAGTTCCGTGATCATCTGAAAGAGTGTGGTATTGTATCACAGCTCACTCCACCTAGGACACCACAGCATAATGGTGTGTCTGAGAGGAGAAATCGTACTCTGTTAGACATGGTACGGTCGATGATGAGTCATGCAGACTTGCCTGTTTCCTTTTGGGGTTTTGCTTTAGAGACTGCTGCAATGACACTGAATCGCGCTCCAACGAAAACGGTTCTAAAGACACCATATGAGATATGGACTGGGAAGCGTCCTAGTATGTCATTCATTAAAATTTGGGGCTGTGAGGCATACGTACGACGTCAAATGCCTGACAAGCTGGAACCCTGGTGGGATATCCTAAGGAAACGAAAGGATATTACTTTTATCTACCGTCTGAGGGCAAAGTGTTTGTCGCAAGGACGGGTGTCTTCTTGGAGAAAGAGTTCTTATCAAGAAAGACGCAAAAGGTAGAACTTGAAGAAGTTCAAGAACCACAAGTAATGAATGAACCAGAATTGGATTCTGAGCCAGGACTACAAGATGTTGTAGCTAGAGAACCTGCTCAAGAGACACAAGTCCTACGTAGATCTGGTAGACCAAGATTTGAGCCTGAGAGATATGGATTTCTCGTGTCTCAAATAGGTAATGTGTTGCTTATGGATCATGATGATGAACCAGCGACCTACCAAGAGGCTATGAATGGACCGGACTCCGACAAATGGCTTGAGGCTATGAAATCCGAAATGGACTCCATGTATACAAACCAAGTTTGGAACTTGGTGGAACCACCTGAAGGGGTACGACCCATAGGGTGCAAGTGGGTCTTCAAGAAGAAGACCGACATGGATGGGAATGTACAGACATTCAAAGGGCGACTGGTGGCTAAGGGTTTCAAGCAAATTCATGGTGTTGACTATGATGAGACCTTTTCCCCTGTGGCCATGGTAAAGTCCATTAGGATATTGCTTGCTATTGCTGCGTATTATGACTACGAGATCTGGCAGATGGATGTCAAAACGGCTTTCCTAAATGGAAACCTCCTTGAGGAAGTGTACATGACACAACCCGAGGGTTTTGTATCCCCAAATGAAGCCACTAAAATATGCAAGCTGAATAAGTCCATCTATGGATTGAAACAAGCTTCTAGAAGTTGGAATCTTTGTTTTGATGAGAAGATCAAAGAGTTTGGTTTTGTCAAGAATGAAGATGAACCGTGTGTTTACAAGCGAATCAGTGGGAGCATTGTTGTCTTCCTGATATTGTATGTAGATGACATACTGTTGATCGGGAATGACATACCTACCCTGAAAGTTGTTAAGAACAACCTAGGGAACTGCTTTTCTATGAAGGACTTGGGTGAAGCGACTTACATACTCGGTATTAAGATCTATAGAGATAGATCGAAGAAGTTGCTGGTTCTGACCCAGAGTACGTACATTGACAAGGTGTTGAAGCGGTTCAACATGCTTGAGTCCAAGAAAGGATTTTTACCCATGTCTCATGGTGTGAATCTCTCTAAGGACCAATGTCCAAAATCTTGTGAAGATAAGGACCGCATGAAGTTGATTCCATATGCTTCGGCAATTGGGTCAATCATGTATGCAATGTTATGTACTCGACCCGATGTCTCTTTTGCTTTGAGCATGACTAGCAGGTATCAGTCTGATCCCGGTGAATGTCACTGGATAGCCGTAAAGAATATCCTGAAGTACTTGAGAAGGACTAAGGATGTATTCTTGGTGTATGGTGGAAAGGAAGAGCTCGTTGTAAGTGGTTACACGGATGCCAGCTTCCAAACTGATAGGGATGATTCAAAGTCTCAGTCAGGGTTTGTGTTTTGCCTGAATGGAGGAGCTGTGAGCTGGAAGAGTTCCAAGCAAGAGACAGTTGCTGATTCTACAACTGAGGCCGAGTATATCGTTGCAGCTAATGCAGCGAAGGAGGCTGTATGGATTAGGAAATTCATCGGCGAGCTAGATGTAGTTCCTAGCATTGTTGGTCCCGTAGTTCTCTACTGTGATAACAATGGTGCAATTGCACAATCTAAGGAACCTAGATCCCATCAGCGCTCCAAGCACATACTTCGGCGGTTCGATCTTATTCGTGAGATTGTCGAACGAGGAGATGTGAACATTTGCAGAGTGCCGACTGAGGAGAATATTGCAGATCCACTGACAAAGCCTCTCGCGCAGAGAAAACATGATGGTCATACTAGATCAATGGGTATACGATACCTGAGTGATCAACTCTAGTGGGAGTCTTGTGGGTTGCATGTAAAATAAATATTCTGTTGGCTGTTTATTATTTATTCATATGATGAATTGTGTACCAATTATTTCTTTTTACAATTAATGGCAAGTTCTTTTATTACGATATACTGTTTCTATATGATAGAATAAAATTCGTGATAAATACCCTTAGAATGTTCGCTTCCATAGGACATCAAGTACGTGACTTGAATGTGAGAGCCTATGATTTCGAAGCTTCATTCTTAAAAGGTCCCTGGTCGAGGTATCATCGTAGAAGCTAAGGGTGATGATGATACATTAAGACTAGCATGTGTGTTGACTGATGACCGGTTCTCACAGGTCATGATATTGTGATATCAAGTCATCACGTGGGTACTTGTTAGTGAACAAGTTGTACTGGACAGACCCAACCTGAGACTACTTTGTGGATTGTTACTTAAAAGTGTCACAAGTAGGTCTCATTTGACAATGGTGTTGTGGTCCTTTGACCTGAAGTCACAACATTCATCGAGTGAGGAAGAGCGTACTTTGATGTCATCTAAGGTCTTCCTTGAAGAAGGTTGATGATAAGGGTGGTCGTTGGGTACGTTACGAATCATTTGGGTGTTTGGGTGTGAGAAGATATGGGATTTGTCCTCCTATATAACAGGAGTTGCATCCATGGGCCCCTTGATGGAATTGGACTGAGAAATGCATGGCCATGCTTGGTAGAGTCAATATGTGATATTGAGCTCACCATTCTCTGGAAGTCCGTTCTAGATCAAGAAACTTGGATTGAGCTATTATGAGGGTGACACGGTCCATGCCTCTAGTTCTTTCCGGATGTAAGGGACAAAGGGACAAAGACAACGCTGGAACATTGGTCATAAAGGCTTATGAGTTATGAACTCTTATTGCTTGGGGAGCAATGATGCATTGCTAGATGCCGCTCATTGTTTGTGAGGTTTTTGGTTTGATACTTTCAAGATCAAGTGGGAGACTGTTGGAGTTACCATTGTGATCTAGAAGTGGTCAAACATGTAATCTCACTGCCAACGCGATATGAGCCTGCAGGGTCGCACATAAGAGCATGTGGAGAAGTTGGTAGATTGACTGTGTTGGTAAATGTTACCAATCACCATATATAGAATGGGGAAATCCAGCAGGTTGTTGCTGTCTGAATTCGTCGGGTTTACACAGATAGAATTCGTCGGATTTGTCGGGATTCGTCGGATTGTCCCGTGAACACTCGACGAATTATTACAGAAACCCTTCAGTCGGCAAAATGTTGTCGTCTGTCTGGATTCGTCGGGATTCGTCGGGTTGTCCCGTGAACACTCGACGAATTGTTACAGAGACCATTTTCTCGGCAAATGTTGCCGTCTGATCTGATTCGTCGGATTGTCCCGTGAAATCTCGACGAATGATGTTCCGTGGAATTCCGACGAATTATAACAGAAGCCCTTATTCTGCTGTGTGGTCTGCGGATAGCGATTCTTCTAGAAGCTGTTTATCCTTTGGGTATAAATAGGACTTCTTTTAGGGTTCTCAGAACTTACGAATTAGAAGCCGACGGAAGGAGTTCCGCTCGAACCCTAGACGGAAGGAGTTCCGTCTGAATCGCCTCCGCCGAACTCCTCTCCGGCGATCGTCGCCGTGTGTGTTCTTCCTGGAGCGAACCTAGCAGTTCATGGAAGTTCAAGGTGCAGTCATTCTTCTCCCGGCTCGTGTGGATCACTTTAGAGACGTAGACATTATTCTACGTGAGGACTCGCATAGCCGACGACAGGAATCAACTCGTGGAGCATCTAGGTTGGATTTGATCCAATCCCGCAAAGGTAATTTCATACCTAGCATTTTGTTAACTTCTTGATTCAACATTCATGGCCGATCCAAAGTCTTTTTGGGTTGTTTCTCTTCATTTCCGCTGCGCCTACATTTGATGTATGGTTCTAGAAAAACCCAACAATATTCGTCCTAGTTATGCACTCAATCCTTCGGGCATACAACTCTAGACTTGGAGTTCCATCTTGAGACCTATTGATATTCTACACACTTTAGGCCCCCCAAGCTACCAACCACCACAATCTTCTCAAGGTTAATCTATGGGCAATCCACAAATGGGCCTTTTATGTGTTGAAACCGATTTCTCGGTCTCTGTGGAGTTCGGGGCCCCCAACAAGTTGAGGCGTGGCCAACCCTTACTTCCCCCAAGGGAGAGCTCTAGGTTGAAGGTGTTGGAACTATGAACTGAACGAAGGAATCGGCGGGGAGGTCCCACCACATACTCGGAAGATCTTTAGAGCGCTTCCCCTCCCAAGCCAATGTCGGGCTTGGGCACCACAGGAGGCTTGGTGGGAGCCTGGTCAGCGGGCCAGCATCGGGGCTAGGGTCGACATCTTCTAGGAGCCAAGCTCAACTAGGGGTGGATACAAGGTCGACACACTGTAGGAGCCAGGCTCAACTAGAGGTGGATACAAGGTCGACACACTCTAGGAGCCAGGCTCAACTAGAGGTGGAGTATTTTTCCTTCCTGCCCCGAGCGGTTCCCGGCCCTGCCAGCTTGGTGGGAGCCTGGTCAGCGGGCCAGCATCGGGGCTAACTATTTTTGAAACCTGCCACCGAGTGAGCCTACGGCCCTGCCAACTAGTTGAGAGCCTGGTAAGCGGGTCTGCTCGGGGCTAACTGCCGTTGAAACCTGTCACCGAGTGAGCCTACGACCCTGCCAGCTAGGTGAGAGCCAGGTCAGCGGGTCTACTCGGGGCTAACTACCTTTGAAACCTGCCACCGAGTGAGACTACGGCCCTGCCAGCTAGGTGAGAGCCTGGTCAGCGGGTCTGCTCGGGGCTAACTATCTTTGAAACCTGCCATCGAGTGAGCCTACGACCCTGCTAGCTAGGTGAGAGCCTGGTCAGCGGGTCTGTTTGGGGCTAACTGCCTTTGACACCTGCCACCAAGTGAGCCTATGGCCTTTCTATCTAGGTGAGAGCCCGGTCAGCGGGTCTGCTCGGGCTAACTGCCTTTGAAACCTGCCACCGAGTGAACCTACGGCCCTGCCAGCTAGGTGAAAGCCTGGTCAGCGGGTCTGCTCAGGGCTAAAGTCGATAACTTCTAGGAGCCAAGCTCAACTAGGGGTGGATAAAAGGTCGACACACTCTAGGAGCCAGGCTCAACTAGAGGTGGATACAAGGTCGACACACTCTAGGAGCCAGGCTCAACCAGAGGTGGAGTATTTTTCCTTCCTGCCCCGAGCGGTTCCCGGCCCTTGCAGCTTGGTGGGAGCCTGGTCAGCGGGCCAGCATCGGGGCTAGGGTCGACACCTTCTAGGAGCCAAGCTCAACTAGGGGTGGATACAAGGTCGACACACTCTAGGAATGAGGCTCAACTAGAGGTGGATACAAGGTCGACACACTCTAGGAGCCAGGCTCAACTAGAGGTGGAGTATTTTTCCTTCCTGCCCCGAGCGGTTCCCAGCCCTGCCAGCTTGGTGGGAGCCTGGTCAGCGGGCCAGAATCGGGGCTAACTATTTTTGAAACCTGCCACCGAGTGAGCCTAAGGCCCTGCCAGCTAGGTGAGAGCCTAGTCAGCGGGTCTGCTCGGGGCTAACTGCCTTTGAAACCTGCCACCGAGTGAGCCTACGGCACTGCCAGCTAGGTGAGAGCCTGGTCAACGGGTCTGCTCGGGGCTAACTGCCTTTGAAACCTGCCACCGAGTGAGCCTACGGCCCTGCCAGCTAGGTGAGAGCCTGGTCAGCGGGTCTGCTCGGGGATAACTGCCTTTGAAACCTGCCACCGAGTGAACCTACGACCCTGCCAGCTAGGTGAGAGCCTGGTCAGTGGGTCTGCTTGTGGCTAAGTGCCTTTGAAACCTGCCACCGAGTGAGCCTATGACCCTGTCAGCTAGGTGAGAGCCTGGTCAGCGGGTCTGCTCGGGGCTAACTGCCTTTGAAACCTGCCACCGAGTGAGCCTACGGCCCTGCCAGCTAGGTGAGAGCCTGGTCAGCGGGGCTGCTCGGGGTTAACTGCCTTTGAAACCTGGCACCGAGTGAGCCTACGACCCTGCCATCTAGGTGAGAGCCTGGTCAGCAGGTCTGCTCGGGGCTAACTACCTTTGAAACCTGGCACCGAGTGAACCTACGGCCCTGCCAGCTAGGTGAGAGCCTGGTCAGCGGGTCTGCTCGGGCTAAAGTCGACACCTTCTAGGAGCCAAGCTCAACTAGGGGTGGATACAAGGTAGACACACTCTAGGGGCCAGGCTCAACTAGAGGTGGATACAAGGTCGACACACTCTAGGATACAGGCTCAACTAGAGGTGGAGTATTTTTCCTTCCTGCCCCAAGCGGTTTCCAGCCCTGCCAGCTTTATGGGATCCTGGTCAGCAGGCCAGCATCGGGGCTAGGGTCAACACATTCTAGGAGCCAAGCTCAACTAGGGGTGGATACAAGGTCGACACACTCTAGGATCCAGGCTCAACTAGAGGTGGATACAAGGTCGACACACTCTAGGAGCCAGGCTCAACTAGAGGTGGAGTATTTTTCCTTCCTGCCCCCAGTGGTTCCTGGCCCTGCCAGCTTGGTGGGAGCCTGGTCAGGGGCCAGCATCGGGGCTAGGGTCGACACCTTCTAGGAGCCAAGCTCAACTAGGGGTGGATACAAGGTCGACACACTTTAGGAGCCAGGCTCAACTAGAGGAGGAGTATTTTTCCTTCCTACCCCGAACGGTTCCCGACCCTGCCAGCTTGGTGGGAGCCTAGTCAGCGGGCCAGCATCGGCGCTAACTATTTTTTGAAAAACTTTCATTATATTAATCATTCTAATATCAGTGAGAAAATATGGCATGGAAACGAAACATCGCATTACATGGACTTAGGGAATGAAAAGAAAACTAAGCATGGAAACCGAACTGAGTCTCCCACTCGCAGGCCCGGTCTTCCTTGACTTCTTCTGGTAGCTGCTATTGCCGCCTCGGACCCCTCACATCCTTTATTTCAAGAACTCAGGGCAGACGGTCGTCGCGTGCCCCTCCTCATCGTGGAGGTCACGGTTAGGTAACTGAAACATATCCTTTTTTCTTCATCTTCTTTCTGCTTTTCTGGCTCCCCTCCTTCTACCTCCGCCAATCGCCATGTATTGCTGAGGTGGTGGAGAGGGTGTGTTCGATCCCTGCCTCCACCTCGATCGATTGGCTCTTTTCCTTTGAAAACCCTTCCTTCCTTTCTCTCGCGGAGTCAAATTGCTGACCTCTGCGCTCGCCGAGCTATTGGGTAGCCGCCACCCGGGGTGGTCTCACCCACCAACATTCACTTGACTCCTTTTGGAGCGGGGTGGGGGGGGGGGGGTCGGATGCCTCCCCGCTCGCCCCCCTCTGGGGTTGGGCTAGGAGGGGCGAGGCGAGCTGGGAGGGCGCCTCCCTCCTGAGCTCGCCCCCTCGGAGGGGCGGGGCGAGCTGGGAGGGCGCCTCCCTCTTGAGCTCGCACCCTCAGAGAGGCGGGGCGAGCTGGAAGGGCTCCTCCCTCCTGAGCTCGCCCCCTTGAAGGTGCGGGGTGAGCTGGGAGGGCGCCTCCCTCCTGAGCTCGCCCCCTTGAAGAGGCGGGGCGAGCTAGGAGGGCGCCTCCCTCCTGAGCTTGCCCCCTTGAAGGGGCGGGGTGAGCTGGGAGGGCGCCTCCCTCCTGAGCTCGCCCCCTTGAAGGGGCAGGGCAAGCTGGGAGGGGGCCTCCCTCCTGAGCTCGCCCCCTTGAAGGGGCTGGGTGAGCTGGGAGGGCGCCTCCCTCCTGAGCTCGCCCCCTTGTGGATGGGCGAGTGGGGGTATGGCACCTCCCCACTCCCCCCCCACCGGTGCCTCTTTCCTGGACTGTTGGCCGAGAGCTCCCTCGTCCACCTATCGGGGCGGGACCTCCAGACCATCTCCTCTTCTGCCCCCGACTATCATGGCAAAAGAAACCTGGAAGGCCTGTGAGAC
This sequence comes from Dactylorhiza incarnata, assembly GCA_033032865.1. Classification (NCBI taxonomy): domain Eukaryota; kingdom Viridiplantae; phylum Streptophyta; class Magnoliopsida; order Asparagales; family Orchidaceae; genus Dactylorhiza; species Dactylorhiza incarnata. The sequence continues at coordinate 16,261,891 of JAWHQI010000015.1, forward strand.
CTCTTGCTTGAAGTTTTCGAACATCTCCAACGTCACCCCTGCCACCAGGGGCTGCGAGTAACCTAGGTCGAATCTTCCTCCACCTCCATCCATGGAACTCATCTTGAGAGTTTCTTGAGTTAGTCACACTCCACGCTCACCGCACCATAATATTGAAATCGATTTCTCGGTCTCTGTGGAGTTCGGGGCCCCTAACAAGTTGAGGGGTGGCCAACTCTTACTTCCCCCAAGGGACAGCTCTAGGTTGAAGGTATTGGAACTAGGAACTGGACCAAGGACTCGGCGGGGAGGTCCCACCACATACCCGGAAGATCTTTAGAGTGATTCCCCTCCTAAGCCAATGCCGGGCTTGGGCACCACTGGAGGCTCTTCTCACCCCACTAGAGAGACTTGGGGAGAGAGAGGGAGAAAGAGAGAGCTAGCCTATAACAAGCTTGCCTCCAAATGGTACCCCCTTGGTCCTATTTATAGGATTTCTGGATTTGGGCTGCAAATAACCAAACTCTGGCCTATAAGATTGCCAAAATACCCTCGGATTTTGCTGCGGATAGCCAAATCCCGCTGTTCTGCAGCGCTAAACGCATACCAAACCCTCCCCCCAGAACTGGGCGAGAGGGGGTACCACGCGGGGCTCGGCGAGCCCACTAACGGGGTGGGGTGAGACCTGGGGGTCGGCCCCCTGCTGGTCTCGCCCCCATGCTGGGGCGGGGGCGAGGGGAGGAGTCGGAGGCCTCCTTCCCTCGCCCCCTTGCTGGGGCTGGGTGAGAACCAACCAGGGACGGCCCCCTGCTGGTCTCTCCCCTCTGCTGGGGCGGGGGCAAGAGGGGCCGGAGTCCTCCTCCCCTCGCCCCCCCTGCTGGGGCTGGGCGAGACCCAGCTAGGGTCGGCCCCCTGCTGGTCTCGCCCTCTGCTAGGGCGGGTGCGGGGGCGAGTAGAGCTCGCCCCCCTAACTTGGGGCGGGGCGAGTGGAGCTCGCCGCCTACCTCAGGGCGGGGCGAGTGGAACTCGCCCCCTACCTTGGGGCGGGGCGAATGGAGCTCGCCCCCTACCTTGGGGTAGGGCGAGTGGAGCTCTCCCCCTACCTTGAGGTAGGGCGAGTGGAGCTCGCCCCCCTACCTTGGGGCGAGGCGCATGGAGCTCGCCCCCCTAACTTGGGGCCGGGCGAGTGGAGCTCGCCACCCTACCTTGGTGCAGGGCGAGTGGAGCTCTCCCCCTACCTACTGGGTCTCGCCCCCTCCTGCTGGGGGCGGGGCAAGAGGGAGGGCTAGCCCCTCCTCCTCTCGCCCCTCTACAAGGGCTGGGCGAGCCGGAGGCCTCCGCCTCCACAGCTCTCCCCCTCGCCTCTACTACTCTTCCTGTCTGGGACCTTGCTACCAGATAAGACTCTAAGGGGCCCTTAGGAGTACACTCGGCGAATATGGGGTTGTATATTATGAACTCGAATCTTTATCCGACCTTTGGTATTTGTCCTGGTGATAGTTTCAATGTAACCCAGTTGCTGGTTTGGATATTAAGTCGACGAGCCTCCTACTATCCACTAATGGTTTTCATGCACCAAATCTCTTGGGGGCGGGCCTATTTATCAGGTAAGAAGTGATGATATCATTGGGTAAGAGAGTTAAGAACATCTGAGTTTAGGCTTTAAGCAACTACTTCCCCATTTAAACTCTTCCTTTAATCACTCTGGGTATCATAATGCCTTAACCAGTCTAAACCTGAGGTCAATTTTGGAATAGTGTATGCTATACAATCGCCTTGGTGCGTCAGACTAGAACGATGTCCTAGTTGGGTTGGCCTAACTCATTGATTAATAGAATATTTGTGTGATTTTTTTACACACGGGCACACCACTGCTTCCGCTGCTAGTTTGTCCTCAAACTAAATCGAGCGGGGGTGTCCCAGGGTTTGGGGACTTCTTTCTCATTTGATCGTTTGTGCTCTGATACCAGTTGTAAGATCCATCTCCTGCACCTGGAGAGCTTCCGGATCTTATGCCCAGAACCGCCGCCTTACGGTGGTACTAATACCCGAGTTAGCTGCCTCCGCAAGACGCCGATTCTGTCGGCAAGAACGATCAACAGGCCAACAAGAGCTAAGAAGGAAAAATAAACAAACCAAGTCCACAATCACACATTTATACAACAAAATATAAAAAGTCCATCAATGAGTACAACAAGTAAAGGAGAGAAAGGGCTTAAGCCCGGTACATATCCAAGTAAAGTACAAAAACTCTCTCACTCTACATCTATGCGGAAGCTAAACAAACTCTCAACTCTCAAACACCTGTCTTGTAGTAGAAGAATGCGCGACATCTGCTCCTCTGGTCCTGTCTCCTCTTCTAGTTGGGGCCCCATCACCTCAGACACCTACGATCACAACCGACCGTTAGTCATAAAGACTAAGCCAATTTTATGCCTGCCTCCCTCTGCGACTCCTAGGCACCGTGTGGGAGGATGAAGCGGAGGAAAAACAAGGGGTAATAGAAACAAGGCAGGTGACAAGAGTTCTACGCTAGCAAGTATATAATAACAATTCTATACTAACAAGAGTAAGTGTGGCAGCGATATGTAAGAGACAATATAATTAAATGAAGTAGGTACAATAAATAAGAACAACTACGAAAGTAACCTTAACTTATATGCACAAATAAAAGTACATAAGCTAAGGGATCTGGCACTAAGGTAAACTCATCGTATAAAAGATCCCATACTAATTTATACGATGAGGTCTCTGTTTATGCAAGAATGCTATGCTTGTTGGAGTTACCATTGTGATCTAGAAGTGGTCAAACATGTAATGTCACTGCCAACGCGATATGAGCCTGCAGGGTCGCACATAGGAGCATGTGGAGAAAATGGAAAATTCACTGTGTTGGTAAAGGATACCAATCACCATAAAGAATGGGGGAGGTCCAGCAAATGTTGCTGTCTGAATTCATCGGTTTTACACGGATAGAATTCGTCGGAATTCGTCAGAATTCGTCGGATTGTTCCGTGGAATCCCGACGAATTGTTACAGAGATCCTTAACTCGGCAAATGTTGCCGTCTGATGTGATTCGTCGGAATTCGTCGGATTGTTCCGTGGAATCCCGACGAATCGTTACAGAGATCCTTAACTCAGCAAATGTTGCCGTCTGATGTGATTCGTCGGAATTCGTCGAATTGTCCCGTGAAAACTCGACGAATGCTGTTCCGTGGAATCCCGATGAATTGTAACAGAAACCCCAATTCTGCTGTGTGGTCTGCGGATAGCGATTCTTCTAGAAGCCTGTTTATACTTTGGGTATAAATAGACCTTCTTTTAGGGTTATAAAGAACTAACGAAGGAACCCTCGACGGAAGAGTTCCGCCCTAGCCGACGGAAGGTGTTCCGCCCGAACCTTAGACGGAAGGACCGCCCCGTTCGCCTCCACCGACCACCTCTCCGACGATTGTCGCCGGTGCTGTTCTTCCTGAAGCGGATCTAGCAATCCGTGGAAGTGCAAGGTGCAGTTGTTCTCCATTCCGAGTTGCGTGCGACGTGACTTGGCGTTCTCCCGGCTCGTGTGGACTGCTGTAGAGACGTAGACATTATTCTACGTGAGGAATCACACAGCCGACGACAGGACTCAACTCGTGGAGCATCTAGGTTGGATTTGATCTAATCCCGCAAAAGTAATTTCATACCTAGCAATTTTATTAACTTCTTGATTCAATATTCATGGCTGATCCAAACCTTTTTGGGTTGTTTCTGTTTATTTCCGCTGCGCCTACATACGATGTATGGTCATAGAAAAACCCAACAGTGGTATCAGAGATAGGTTCCGGTCATGAATGTTGTTTCAGAAGTTAGGCTATTCCAGTACGTGCAAATCGAGGTATTTGGAAGCATTCTAAATGTCAAGATTTCTTCTTGGAATATCACATTTGATGTGATTTTGTGTGGTTTCTGGTGGTGGGATTTCTTCTTGGAACAATTTCTAACATTCGATGGCGAGACCACCGCCAGGGGCGCTGCCCCTTGGACCCCGTTAGGGGATCTGCCCCTAAGACCCCGCCAGGGGCGCGGCCCCTTGGAACCCCGCCAGGAACGTCTGGGATTTCGTGGTAATTTCTAATTGTTAGAAATTGTTGTCTCCTTAGCAGTAACCGTCCCTCAAGTGGTTAATGAACCCTTGTATTGTTTTGGATTTTGAATCCAACAATGAGAGACGAGCTTGTCTACTGCTTTAAGTCGAGTTGTCTTTGCCTTTGTCCAATGCATGTGAATCTGAAGATTTGGAAGAGTTCTAAATGTCCAGATTTAGCCCTTTCGTCTGTCAAAGGTTGATAGTCTTATGTTGTGCACATAAGGGATGCATTTGGATTTTAGAAAGCTTGTTTTTCTGTTGATGTGCACATTGATCAAATGTTGATCATGGTTAAGTGTTAACTTGCTATTAAAATCTCTTCATCAAACATTAAGTGTTCGGATGCCTTCCGATGGATGACACTCTTCCTGCCTCGATCGTTGAAGTGTGGGCTTGCCAAAGCCAGGTGCATTAATCTATCTTGGTAAGGGTGCGAGCGGATAATTGTGATATCCCAGTGTCGACATCGGGTCTAACTTAACTAGGTGACCTCAAAGGTTGAGTGCCTAGAGGCATAGGGTTGGCATGCACCATATGATGGATGCGAATAAGGAGTTATTCACCAGCCATACAAGAGTTGCATGAGGATGCAATTGGCAAGCGTTGCCTACCTAAATAACCGCATTATGAGAGGAACGCCAAAGCGGACTCGTGGTGTTGGTGAAATATGGATCTTGTCCACTAAGAGAGTAGCTCGCATGGACTCTCCGAATTGATAGTGAGGGATATCAATTTGAATAAAATAGTGGGAGTATTTAATTGAAGTCCAAATTAAAATAAATTGTATTTTGAAATTTTGGTACTGATTAAATTCTGCATGAATTCTTGTAGAATTCCATGGCAAGTGGTTCACATTCCACCTTGTCCCTAAGAGCTATCCTTGAGAAGGACAAGCTTAGTGGGACGAATTACATGGACTGGTATAGGAACCTGAGAATTGTTCTCAGGCAAGAGCGAAAGCTCTACGTCTTGGAAGAAGAAGCCCCCGAGGTGCCGACCGGAAACTTGTCCCGTGTTGATAAGGATGCTTATAAGAAGTATACCGATGACGCCTTAGACGTCGAGTGACTTATGCTTGCCACCATGAACTCTGAGCTTCAGAAGCAACACGAGAACATGGGGTGCAAGGAGATTGACGAGCACCTAAAGAAAATGTTTCAAGGGCAAGCTCGTCAAGAGAGGTTCGATGTCACGAAGGCCTTATTTCAGTGCAAAATGGGAGCTCGAGACTCAGTTGGTACTCACGTACTCAAGATGATGGGGTATATTGAGAACCTGGAGAGACTGGGTTTTCCTCTGGGTCAAGAGTTGGCCACAGATCTTATCCTGCAATCGTTGCCGGATAATTATGAGCAGTTCGTCTTGAACTACAACATGAATGAAATAGACAAGACACTGCCCGAGCTCCTAGGCATGTTGCGAACTGGCGAGATAAATATGAAGAAGGCCAAGCCTGCTAGTCCCATATTGATGGTACATAAAGGCAAGGGTAAGGCCAAGGGCTTCAAGAAGACGAAGGTGGGACCTAAGTCACACTTTGAGCCCAAATCTTCTGCGCTGAAAAGGAAGAGCACCGTGAAGGAAGGGAAATGCCACCACTGTGGCAAGGCTGGTCATTGGAGGAGGAATTGTCCTTCGTACATTGACGGTCTGCAGAAAATGAAGGGAGGTATGACTTCCGCTTCAGATATTTACGTTATAGAGATAAACCTTTCTGCTCCTTCATCTTGGGTATTAGATACCGGATGTGGTTCTCACATTTGTAGAAATGTGCAGGAACTGAAAAGGAGAAGATTGCTGAGTAAAGGAGAGGTGGACCTGCGCGTCGGCAATGGAGCAAGAGTTGCTGCTGTAGCCGTAGGGGTTTACCGTCTTTCTTTGCCCAGTGGGCTTGTAATAGAACTTAATAATTGTTATTATGTTCCGACCATAACTAGAAACATTATATCCATTTCATGCTTAGACATGATTGGATTTTCTTTTATAATTAAGAACAATTGTTGTTCTATATTTAAGAATGATGTTTGTTATGTTGTAGCTCAATTGTTTAATGGTCTTTATGTTTTGAACCTGGACCATCCGATCTATAATGTAGATAATAATAAAAGACTAAGAACAAATGACTCAAATCCTACATATATCTGGAATTGTCGTTTGGGCCATATAAACGAGAAGCGCATATCCAAGCTCCATAAAGATGGACTATTGGACTCATTTGATTATGAATCATTTGTGTAACACCCCAAAGATCGTGGTTCAGCGAGGTAGGTGAAATGGTAGTGTTGCGCTCGGGATAGGCTCAAGATTCCAGATCAGGTCAATGCGCACGACCATTGTCCTCTTCACGCATGACCTGTGATCGTACGCCAACGATCGTGCGCAACCCGCAAAGAATCAGAGTTCTGTCTCGGACAGTGCGCACGACCATTTCCCTCTTCGCGCACGACTAGTGATCGTGCGCCAGCGATCGTGCGTTAATTCAGAAGAGAATCGAGTTCTGTCTCGGACAGTGCGCACGACCATTTCCCTCTTCGCGCACGACCAGTGATCGTGCGCCAGCGATCGTGCGCCCTGTTTATTCTGTTCCGCGATTTTGAGCGGAGAAGAAGATCGGACCGTCCAAATCTTTTGGGATTTGATCCAACGGCTAGGTTTAGTTGCGGGATACCTTTAGGGCTGATGAGAGGGGGTTAAACCTCATATTCTCTAAGTCATTCTCTCTCCAAACCCTAGAGAAAGAAGGAGGAGCCAAGGAAGAAGAAGGGAGATTCCGCCATTGACGGAGCCCCGGAGCTCCGTTTCGCGAACCGTTTCCAGATCTGGAGAGTGCAGCCCGGTGCGGTCATTTCCCTCCGTCTAGAATCTCGGATCCATGGCGAAAAAGAATGCTCCTAGGGTAACGATTTCTTCTCCCGTTGTTTGGACTTGTCTATTGTCCTCTCCTTCGTTTCTTTATGCTTGCATGAGGGATCCCTTTCACCAAATGGTTGAAGTGTAGGATTCCCTCAAGTTCTCCGGAACTCCGGGTCGATTTTGTCCGTCCCCGGCATATTGCATGTAGAAAATCCGGTAGTCGTGCGGATTTAGGCATTTTTGTGTGAAGCCTATTCGTGGCCGTGAGCCCGAATCGCTGATGCTTGGATTGCGACGTTGCATTTAGGTTAAGCCTAGAATGCGTGCCGGAGAATGACTCCGTGAAATCATCTATAGTAGTGCGGGATTTGAGTGTAGGCGTCTTGTGAAGATCCTAACGAAAGCCCCATGCTTTGAGGTTGGATGAAGTCAAACCTTCACCGCGAAATTGATGCGGAGCGTATTATACCTCCCCTTTTTGAGTATTTGTGAAGCCTAGATCCTTGTGAATGGATTAGGTGCGTAGCTTATATTTGTGTAGCACTTGAAGGTGCTAAACCCTTACGGGCCGAGGCGAAGCCGTACCCGCGTTGTGCGACAGATTGCGACGATTAGAGCACGGGCAAAGCTAAACCGAACCCGTTTCCATGCAGATCGGTAAGAGGTCCCTACCTCATGTAGTCGTGTGATCATGGGAGAGGTCGTGGAAGGTGGTTTACCTAGACCGACCAAAAGCTCTTTTTCCCACATAAGGCGATGGCCCTTACGGTGGAGTGTTTGTGGAATTGATGTTGTTAGCCTCATGCGGTTGTTTAGGCGGTTGCGGGAAACCTTCGGGTGAACCCAACCAACATCATGTGCATACCTAGGTTCCCTCCTTTTTGATGCTCAACCTAGAAGATTGAATGTGCTTGAAACCTCACCATGTGTAGTTGCACTTTCTTTATTTTAGTACTTGTGCTAGTATGGCTTGCTTGCAGGGTAGAATCTCCGCCACCCCGGGAAAGGGGTGGGGTCGTTATAATTTGGTCAGCTGTGCTGACCGTTACCTTGTTTGCCACCGCTTGGTGGAATGTTCTCATGCAGGTGCAGGTGAGCCTAGCGGGAAATAGCGGGCGGTGGCCCCTTTTGCTGAGTTGGCCCTTGAAGGCCAGCCTCCTTTTTAGTTTTCTCATGTATTGCCGGCCTGCGTGCCGATGTATGTTTTGGAGTTTTTGGTACATTTGCTAAATGTAAGGCCTTAAGGCCATAACTCTCTTTCTTGGTTTCATTCCTATGATAGTGGACAATTCTAATGGAAATGTTAAATCTTTATGCTTCCGCTAGTGTTTAGTATACTCTGTTGTAGTTTCTTTCTGTTTATCACCTTTTAACTCCTAGCTAGCGTGGTTAGTATGGCGTGGGGTCCCGGCCGGACCTACTGTTATATTATTCATACTGGCAGGGTGTTACAATTTGGTATCGGACTTAAGGCGTCGATCCGTAGTTTAGCGAATTCGGGACGAATTCCTTTTAAGGGGTGGTGCGCACGGGTTGTGCATTCACCTAAAACGACAAAAACTAATAAGAATGTCCACTTAGGAATGAAAAGAAAACATACTTATTTGCGGAACCTGAGCGTTCCATGATTGTTGTTTGATATGTTTTGGGTCACTAAATTGTGCTTTGCATGATTATAGGTGACTAGAAGTGCTGCGGGGCAGTCTCGACCCCGTAACACCGCTGAAAGTAGTGGGTCGGCTGAAGTGCCAGCGACCACTCCTTCTGCTGAAATGATCAAATTAGTCGCAGAAGCGGTCTTCGCGATGATCAACGCTCAACCCCAAAGGCTGGTCCAGCCTGCTACTCCTACTCCGGATGTGGCCCCTGAGGCTGTTGCTGCAGTGGAACCTGCGGTAGCGCCGAGGGTGGAACCTCAAGTTGCGCAAGTAGTTGCGGGGCGAGCGCGTGACCAGCAATTAAAGCATTTCCTGAGCTTTAATCCTCCTACCTTCTCGGGATCTGAGTCCCCAACGGAGGCAGAAGACTGGTTGTCAAGAGTTAGAAGAACTCTGAGGGCGACAGCGACGGACGAAGCCATGATGATCACCTTAGCCACCTTCCTTCTTGATGGAGAGGCTGTGCTGTGGTGGGAAGAGCAGGAGCTGCATAAGTTCTGCGGTAGAGATATTACTGAAATCACAATGGCTGAGTTTTCAAAGTCGTTCCTCCAAAGGTTTATCCCCTCTGCCCAGCGCATTGCGTTACAAAACCAGTTCTTGAGGTTGACACAAGGTGATCGCTCCGTTGACGATTACTTGCATGAGTTTACCAGACTGAGTCGCTATGCGGGGTCCTTGGTGGAGGATGAGGAGACAAAGACAAATAAGTTCTATGAAGGGCTTCGGGACGAGTTGAGGCTGCTCCTTGCAGGCCCTATGACGTTCGGCTTCCAAGTGATGGTGCAAACTGCCAGATCTTTGGAGTTGGACATGAAGAGGGTACAAGCAAAGGGTGTTGTAAAGAAACCTGAGTTTCATGCGCCGGCCTCTCAGTCCAAGTCGGTTTTCAGAAGGAACAAAAGGAAGTTCAAACAGGCGGAACCAGCTCCTTCAAATGTTTCGGGAGCCACGACCGCGCGGAATCCTATTACGTGTTTCACCTGCGGGAAGGTGGGACACAAAGCTGCGGTGTGTCGAAGTGGTCCCCCGAAGACTGGTAATCGAGCGGTGGATTATGCTCGTACTGCGGAAAAGGGTAAAGCTGCGGAGTCTTCGGCTTCCCAGCACATTCCGACTCAGCTGAGAGTTTTTTCGCTTGGCCAACAAGAAGCTATACGACAAACTGATGTCGTCATAGGTGCGAATTAGAAGTTAGCTTTTACAGCTATATATATAATTCATACTGTGGTACGACTTTATGCTTTATTTGTGTGCAATTAGGTTTCGTCCTAATTTTCAACTATCCGGCGAGAGCTTTATTTGATACTGGTGCATCGCACTCTTTTCTGTCTGAGGACTTTGTGGTGCGAATCGGAGTGCCATCTACCTTCGTAGAGGATAGATTAGAAGTAGTGCTACCCAATGGATCTCGCATGTCTGCGGATAGGAAGAGCCGTGTGAAGGTGCGGATCGGATATCAAGATTTCGATTTGGAAGCATCGTTGTTGCCGTTAGCTGAATTCGATGTGATCTTCGGCATGGACTGGCTCTCGGAGCAGCGTGCATGCATAGATTGCAATTCTAAGGAGATCACTCTGGGAAGGAACTCCGATGGAGAAACCACGTTTGCCGGTATGCGAGGAGCGAGCAAGACGCTGATGTCTGCTCTCCAAGTGGTTAAGGCAGTGAGAAAAGGCGTCGAGTTGTTCTTCACCTTGTTGGAGGCTTCGGAGCCAAAGCCCAGGTTATGTGATGTCCCAGTTGTAGCAGAGTACGCCGACGTGTTTCCTAACGAACTCCCTGGGGCTCCGCCGCAGCGAGAGATCGATTTCTGTATCGAGTTGGTGCCAGGTGCCAAACCTGTGGCCCGCTCACCGTACCGGATAGCGCCAAAGGAATTGGCAGAGCTGAAGGTTCAATTGCAAGAGCTGCTAGAGCAAGGCTACGTACGTCCAAGTTCTTCGCCTTGGAGTGCACCGGTCCTCTTTTTGAAAAAGAAGGACGGGAGCTTGCGTCTATGTATCGATTATCGAGAGCTAAATAAGTTGACCGAGAAGAACCGATATCCGATTCCAAGAATCGATGATCTCTTCGACCAGCTGGTTGGGTCGACGGTATACTCCAAACTGGACCTAAGGTCCGGCTATTACCAACTGCGGATAAGGGAATGTGACATTCCAAAAACAACGTTCAGTACCCGCTTTGGGCACTACGAGTTCACGGTGATGCCGTTCGGTCTGTCCAATGCACCGTCGGTATTCATGGACTTAATGAATAGGACGTTCCGTGAGTATTTGGATCAATTCGTGATCGTCTTTATCGACGACATTTTGGTATACTCTCAATCAGAAGAGGAGCATGTAGGGCATCTGCACGCCGTTCTGAGCACCTTGAGGAAGAGTCAGCTATATGCCAAGTTCCCCAAGTGCGAGTTTTGGCTACCGTCAGTAGCATTCCTTGGTCACGTCGTTAGTGGAGATGGAATTGCGGTAGATCCGTCGAAGATAGAAGCGATCCGAGCGTGGCCTTTGTTGAAAAACGTAGCGGAAGTCCGAAGTTTCTTAGGACTTGCCGGCTATTATAGGCGCTTTGTGGAAAACTTCTCGAGGATCGCACTTCCTCTCACAAAACTGACTAGGAAGGATCATAAGTTCGTTTGGTCGCCCGAGTGCGCACGAGCTTTTGAAGAACTGAAGAGCCGTCTGACCACGGCGCCCATTCTATGCTCGCCATGTGGTACGGAAGGCTACGAAATTTATAGCGACGCCTCAGGAAGTGGTTTGGGTTGTGTCCTAGTGCAGTTCGGTAAGGTAATTGCCTACGGCTCCCGTCAGTTGAAAGCTCATGAGAGGAATTACCCGGTCCAAGATTTGGAGCTAGCGGCCGTGATATTTGCTCTTAAGCTTTGGAGGCATTATTTGTATGGCGTGAAGATCGACATCTTTACCGACCACAAGAGCCTCAAGTACTTGCTAGATCAAAGGGAGTTGAATATGCGACAGAGGAGGTGGTTGGAGTTCCTTGGGGACTACACCTTCGACATCAAATATACTCCTGGAAAGGGAAATGTAGTTGCGGACGCGTTGAGTCGTCGGGCTCCCGCTCAAGCAAATTGGATTTTGATGCACGATGAGCGTCTAATCCGTGAGCTGGAAGAAATGGAGATCATTTGCGTTGATCGAAGAGCGTCTACTTCAGCATGCTTGAACTGGATGGAGGTTCAATACCACCTTGCCGACCGAGTTCGACAGGCATTGGAGCTGGATGAGAGCATGAAATGCTACAAAGCGGAAACCGTTGACAGGTTGAACGCTGATTTCTCTTTCGAAGATGGCCTTATGTGGAAGAATGGCAGATTGTGCGTCCCAAACGTTGGTACTCTACGGGAGGAATTGATGTACGAGGCTCATCATACCAAGTACTCTATCCACCCGGGGAGCACGAAAATGTACATGGACATGAAGAAACTTTTCTGGTGGCCGGGTATGAAGAAGGACATTGCCCTCTACGTGGCCAAGTGCAACACTTGCGCGTTGGTGAAGGTGGAATGTCAACGTCCCGGTGGATTTTTGAAGTCCTTGCCGATCCCGGAATGGAAGTTTGACGATATTTCGATGGATTTCGTGCACGGATTGCCGAGATCGCAGCATGGAAACGACGCCATCTGGGTGATCGTGGACAGACTGACAAAAGTATCGCATTTTATTCCGAATCGGAAGGATGATTCTGTAGAAAAGCTAGCGAAGCTCTATGTCGACAGTATTGTGCGGCTGCACGGTGTCCCTCGTAGCATCGTCAGCGATCGTGACGGGCGTTTCACATCGAAAGATTGGAGGCTTATCCATGTACTGTTGGGCACGAAATTGAAGTTCAGCACGGCCTTCCACCCGCAAACAGATGGACAGACCGAGAGAACCAACAGGACTATGGAGGATATGCTCCGAATGTGCGCTCTAGATTTTGGAAAGAAGTGGGAAGATTATCTCTATATGATCGAATTCGCCTACAATAATAGCTACCAAGCCAGTATAAAGATGGCTCCTTTCGAGGCCCTCTATGGTAAGAAGTGTCGTACGCCATTGTCTTGGGCAGAAACGGGCGATACTAAGCTATTAAAGCAAAAGGATGTTGAGGAAGCAACTTCGACGATCCGAACTATTCAGGAAAGGCTATTGATTGCCCAGGATAGGCAAGCAAAGTATTACAACGCCAAGCATAGGAACCTAGAGTTCGCCGTCGGTGACCGGGTTTACTTGAAGATCAAACCGTTCAAAGGGGTATCAAGGATCCGACGCTTGAAAAAGCTCAGTCCAAGGTACTTAGGACCGTTTGAGATTGTGGAACGTGTTGGTGATGCGGCTTATCGGCTTGCACTATCTGCAGAGCTGAGCGGTCTGCACGACGTGTTTCACATTTCAGTTCTGAGGAAGGCAGTGCAAGAGCCTACTCATGTCGTTGCGGTCGGCAAAGTGTCGGTGGATAGTGGGTTGTCGACGCAAGTCAAACCCTTACGCATCGAGGATACCGAGGTAAAGCAGTTGCGGAACAAGTCCTTTCGGATGGTAAAGGTCCGGTGGGATAATTGCGGTCGAGAGGAGCTAACTTGGGAGAGAGAGCAAGCGATGCTTGCGGAGTACCCCGAGCTATTTCCCTCAGGTAAATTTTCTTTAAAAACTATAATTTCCTGCTATTACTGTTTTCGAAATTTCGGGACGAAATTCTTTTAAGGGGGGTGGACTTGTAACACCCCAAAGATCGTGGTTCAGCGAGGTAGGCGAAATGGTAGTGTTGCGCTCGGGATAGGCTCAAGATTCCAGATCAGGTCAATGTGCACGACCATTGTCCTCTTCGCGCACGACCTGTGATCGTGCGCCAACGATCATGCGCAACCCGCAAAGAATCGGAGTTCTGTCTCGGACAGTGCGCACGACCATTTCCCTCTTCGCGCACGACCAGTGATCATGCGCCAACGATCGTGCGTTAATTCAGAAGAGAATCGAGTTTTGTCTCGGACAGTGCGCACGACCATTTCCCTCTTCGCGCACGACCAGTGATCGTGCACCAGCGATCGTGCGCCCTGTTTATTCTGTTCCGCGATTTTGAGCGGAGAAGAAGATCGGACCGTCCAAATCTTTTGGGATTTGATCCAACGGCTAGGTTTAGTTGCGGGATACCTTTAGGGCTGATGAGAGGGGGTTAAACCTCATATTCTCTAAGTCATTCTCTCTCCAAACCCTAGAGAAAGAAGGAGGAGCCAAGGAAGAAGAAGGGAGATTCCGCCATTGACGGAGCCCCGGAGCTCCGTTTCGCGAACCGTTTCCAGATCTGGAGAGTGCAGCCCGGTGCGGTCATTTCCGTCCGTCTAGAATCTCGGATCCATGGCGAAAAAGAACGCTCCTAGGGTAACGATTTCTTCTCCCGTTGTTTGGACTTGTCTTTTGTCCTCTCCTTCGTTTCTCTATGCTTGCATGAGGGATCCCTTTCACCAAATGGGTGAAGTGTAGGATTCCCTCAAGTTCTCCGGAACTCCGGGTCGATTGTGTCCGTCCCCGGCATATTGCATGTAGAAAATCCGGTAGTCGTGCGGATTTAGGCATTTTTGTGTGAAGCCTATTCGTGGCCGTGAGCCCGAATCGGTGATGCTTGGATTGCGACGTTGCATTTAGGTTAAGCCTAGAATGCGTGCCGGAGAATGACTCCGTGAAATCATCTATAGTAGTGCGGGATTTAAGTGTAGGCGTCTTGTGAAGATCCTAACGAAAGCCCCATGCTTTGAGGTTGGATGAAGGCAAACCTTCACCGCGAAATTGATGCGGAGCGTATTATACCTCCCCTTTTTGAGTATTTGTGAAGCCTAGATCCTTGTGAAGGGATTAGGTGCGTAGCTTATATTTGTGTAGCACTTGAAGGTGCTAAACCCTTACGGGCCGAGGCGAAGCCGTACCCGCGTCGTGCGACAGATCGCGACGATTAGAGCACGGGCAAAGCTAAACCGAACCCGTTTCCATGCAGATCGGTAAGAGGTCCCTACCTCATGTAGCTGTGTGATCATGGGAGAGGTCGTGGAAGGTGGTTTACCTAGACCGACCAAAAGCTCTTTTTCCCACATAAGGCGATGGCCCTTACGGTGGAGTGTTTGTGGAATTGATGTTGTTAGCCTCATGCGGTTGTTTAGGCGGTTGCGGGAAACCTTCGGGTGAACCCAACCAACATCATGTGCATACCTAGGTTCCCTCCTTTTTGATGCTCAACCTAGAAGATTGAATGTGCTTGAAACCTCACCATGTGTAGTTGCACTTTCTTTATTTTAGTACTTGTGCTAGTATGGCTTGCTTGTAGGGTAGAATCTCCGCCACCCCGGGAAAGGGGTGGGGTCGTTATAATTTGGTCAGCTGTGCTGACCGTTACCTTGTTTGCCACCGCTTGGTGGAATGTTCTCATTCAGGTGCAGGTGAGCCTAGCGGGAAATAGCGGGCGGTGGCCCCTTTTGCTGAGTTGGCCCTTGAAGGCCAGCCTCCTTTTTAGTTTTCTCATGTATTGCCGGCCTGCGTGCCGATGTATGTTTTGGAGTTTTTGGTACATTTGCTAAATGTAAGGCCTTAAGGCCATAACTCTCTTTCTTGGTTTCATTCCTATGATAGTGGACAATTCTAATGGAAATGTTAAATCTTTATGCTTCCGCTAGTGTTTAGTATACTCTGTTGTAGTTTCTTTCTGTTTATCACCTTTTAACTCCTAGCTAGCCTGGTTAGTATGGCGTGGGGTCCCGGCCGGACCTACTATAATATTATTCCTACTGGCAGGGTGTTACAATTTGAGCGATGCGAGTCTTGTTTATTAGGCAAAATGACTAAAGCCCCTTTCACTGGTTATACTGAGAGGGCTGAGGATCTTTTGGGTATAGTACATAGTGATGTATGCGGACCCATGAGTTCTATGGCTAGATGTGGGTATTTCTACTTCGTTACATTTACTGATGATTTCAGTAGATACGGATACGTGTATCTTATGAAGTGCAAGTCCGAAACTTTTGAAAAGTTCAAAGAGTTTAAGAATGAAGTGGATAACCAATTGAGTAAAAAGGTTAAAGCACTTCGATCTGATCGAGGTGGCGAATACATGAGTCATGAGTTCCGTGATCATCTGAAAGAGTGTGGTATTGTATCACAGCTCACTCCACCTAGGACACTGCAGCATAATAGTGTGTCTGAGAGGAGAAATCGTACTCTGTTAGACATGGTACGGTCGATGATGAGTCATGCAGACTTGCCTGTTTCTTTTTGGGGTTTTGCTTTAGAGACTGCTGCAATGACACTGAATCGTGCTCCGACGAAAACAGTTCTAAAGACACCATATGAGATATGGACTGGGAAGCGTCCTAGTATGTCATTCATTAAAATTTGGGGCTGTGAGGCATACGTACGACGTCAAATGCCTGACAAGCTGGAACCCAAATCAGATAAGTGTTATCTGGTGGGATATCCTAAGGAAACGAAAGGATATTACTTTTACCTACCGTCTGAGGGCAAAGTGTTTATCGCAAGGACGGGTGTCTTCTTGGAGAAAGAGTTCTTGTCAAGAAAGACGCAAAAGGTAGAACTTGAAGAAGTTCAAGAACCACAAGTAGTGAATGAACCAGAATTGGAATCTGAGCCAGGACTATTAGATGTTGTAGCTAGAGAACCTGCTCAAGAGACACAAGTCCTACGTAGATCTGGTAGACCAAGATTTGAGCCTAAGAGATATGGATTTCTCGTGTCTCAAATAGGTAATGTGTTGCTTATGGATCATGATGATGAACCAGCGACCTACCAAGAGGCTATGAATGGACCGGACTCCGACAAATAGCTTGAGGCTATGAAATCGGAAATGGACTCCATGTATACAAACAGAGTTTGGAACTTGGTGGAACCACCTGAAGGGGTACGACCCATAGGGTGCAAGTGGGTCTTCAAGAAGAATACCGACATGGATGGGAATGTACAGACATTCAAAGGGCGACTGGTGGCTAAGGGTTTCAAGCAAATTCATGGTGTTGACTATGATGAGACCTTTTCCCCTGTTGCCATGGTAAAGTCCATTAGGATATTGCTTGCTATTGCTGCGTATTATGACTACGAGATCTGGCAGATGGATGTCAAAACGGCTTTCCTAAATGGAAACCTCCTTGAGGAAGTGTACATGACACAACCCGAGGGTTTTGTATCCCCAAATGAAGCCACTAAAATATGCAAGCTGAATAGGTCCATCTATGGATTGAAACAAGCCTCTAAAAGTTGGAATCTTCGTTTTGATGAGAAGATCAAAGAGTTTGGTTTTGTCAAGAATGAAGATGAACCGTGTGTTTACAAGCGAATCAGTGGGAGCATTGTTGTCTTCCTGATATTGTATGTAGATGACATACTGCTGATCGGGAATGACATACCTACCCTGAAATTTGTTAAGAAAAACTTAGGGAACTGCTTTTCTATGAAGGACTTGGGTGAAGCGACTTACATACTCGGTATTAAGATTTATAGAGATAGATCGAAGAAGTTGCTGGGTTTGACCCAGAGTACGTACATTGAGAAGGTGTTGAAGCGGTTCAACATGCTTGAGTCCAAGAAAGGATTTTTGCACATGTCTCATGGTGTAAATCTCTCTAAGGACCAGTGTCCAAAATCTTGTAAAGATAAGGACCACATGAAGTTGATTCCATATGCTTCGACAATTGGGTCAATCATGTATGCGATGTTATGTACTCGACCCGATGTCTCTTTTGCTTTGAGCATGACTAGCAGTTATCAGTCTGATCCCGGTGAATGTCACTGGATAACCGTGAAGAATATCCTGAAGTACTTGAGAAGGACTAAGGATATATTCTTGGTGTATGGTGGAGAGGAAGAGCTCGTTGTAAGTGGTTACACGGATGCCAGCTTCCAAACTGATAGGGATGATTCGAAGTCTCAGTCAGGGTTTGTGTTTTGCCTGAATGGAGGAGCTGTGAGCTGGAAGAGTTCCAAGCAAGAGACAGTTGCTGATTCTACAACTGAGGCCGAGTATATCGCTGCGGCAAATGCAGCGAAGGAGGTTGTATGGATTAGGAAATTCATCGGCGAGCTAGATGTAGTTCCTAGCATTGTTGGTCCCGTAGTTCTCTACTGTGATAACAATGGTGCAATTGCACAATCTAAGGAACCTAGATCACATCAGCGCTCCAAGCACATACTTCGGCGGTTCCATCTTATTCATGAGATTGTCGAACGAGGAGATGTGAACATTTGCAGAGTGCCGACTAAGGAGAATATTGCAGATCCACTGACAAAGCCTCTCGCTCAGAGAAAGCATGATGGTCATACTAGATCAATGGGTATACGATACCTGAGTGATCAACTCTAGTGGTAGTCTTGTGGGTTGCATGTAAAATATATATTCTGTTGGCTGTTTACTATTTATTCATATGATGAATTGTGTACCAATTATTTCCTTTTACAATTAATGGCAAGTTCTTTTATTACGATATACTGTTTCTATATGATAGAATAAAATTCGTGATAAATACCCTTAGAATGTTCGCTTCCATAGGACATCAAGTACGTGACTTGAATGTGAGAGCCTATAATTTCAAAGCTTCATTCTTAAAAGGTCCCTGGTCGAGGTATCATCGTAGAAGCTAAGGGTGATGATGATACGTTAAGACTAGCATGTGTGTTGACTGATGACCGGTTCTCACAGGTCATGATATTGTGATATCAAGTCATCACGTGGGTACTTGTTAGTGAACAAGTTGTACTGGACAGACCCAACCTGAGACTACTTTGTGGATTGTTACTTAAAAGTGTCACAAGTAGGTCTCATTTGACAATGGTGTTGTGGTCCTTTGACCTGAATTCGCAGCATTCATCGAGTGAGGAAGAGCGTGCTTTGATGTCATCTAAAGTCTTCCATGAAGAAGGTTGATGATAAGGGTGGTCGTTGGGTACGTTACGAATCATTTGGGTGTTTGAGTGTGAGCAGATATGGGATTTGTCCTCCTATATAACAGGAGTTGCATCCATGGGCCCCTTGATGGAATTGGACTGAGAAATGCACGGCCATGCTTGGTTGAGTCAATATGTGATATTGAGCTCACCACTCTCTGGAAGTCCATTCTAGATCAAGAAACTTGGATTGAGCTATTAAGAGGGTGACACGGTCCATGCCTCTAGTTCTTTCTGGATGTAAGGGACAAAGGGACAAAGACAACGCTGGAACATTGGTCATAAAGGCTTATGAGTTATGAACTCTTATTGCTTGGGGAGCAATGATGCATTGCTAGATGCCGCTCATTGTTTGTGAGGTTTTTGGTTTGATACTTTCAAGATAAAGTGGGAGACTGTTGGAGTACCATTGTGATCTAGAAGTGGTCAAACATGTAATGTCACTGCCAACGCGATATGAGCCTGCAGGGTCGCACATAAGAGCATGTGGAGAAAATGGAAAATTGACTGTGTTGGTAAAGGTTACCAATCACCATAAAGAATGGGGGAGGTCCAACAAATGTTGCTATCTGAATTCATCAGTTTTACACGGATAGAGTTCGTCGGAATTTGTCGGAATTCGTCGGATTGTTCCGTGGAATCCCGACGAATTGTTACAGAGATCCTTAACTCGGCAAATGTTGTCATCTGATGTGATTCGTCGGAATTCGTCGGAATTCGTCAGATTATTCCGTGGAATCCCGACGAATCGTTACAGAGATCCTTAACTCGGCAAATGTTGCCGTCTGATGTGATTCGTCGGAATTCGTCGAATTGTCCCGTGAAAACTCGACGAATGCTGTTCCCTGGAATCCCGACGAATTGTAATAGAAACCCCAATTCTGTTGTGTGGTCTGCGGATAGCGATTCTTCTAGAAGCCTGTTTATACTTTGGGTATAAATAGACCTTCTTTTAGGGTTCTAAAGAACTAACGAAGGAACCCTCGACGGAAGAGTTCCGCCCTAGCCGACGGAAGGTGTTCCGCCCGAACCCTAGACGGAAGGACCGCCCCGTTCGCCTCTGCCGACCACCTCTCCGACGATTGTCGCCGGTGCTGTTCTTCCTGAAGCGGATCTAGCAATCCGTGGAAGTGCAAGGTGCAGTTGTTCTCCCTTCCGAGTTGCGTGCGACGTGACTTGGCGTTCTCCCGGCTCGTGTGGACTGTTGTAGAGACGTAGACATTATTCTACGTGAGGACTCGCACAGCCGACGACAGGACTCAACTCATGGAGCATCTAGGTTGGATTTGATCCAATCCCGCAAAGGTAATTTCATACCTAGCAATTTTATTAACTTCTTGATTCAATATTCATGGCTGATCCAAACCTTCTTGGGTTGTTTCTGTTTATTTCCGCTGCGCCTACATACGATGTATTGTCATAGAAAAACCCAACAATGCTATGATAGGCAATGCAATGGTGCAATTCACGCACACGACTTTGTACATACAGACCTTATGTAGTTCCCTCTGTTTGAGTGTGTAAACTCAGGTACCTAGTTGAGGCAAATAGGTCAGTGGACCGGGCTGTCCACTTCTAGGTTTGTGTAACACCACCCAACCTAGACCTTACGTACGCCCCTAAGAACACACAGGGTATCCGCGTACTATCTGGTAAGTACCACCTCTAGCCCTCTATTCGAGTCTCCGCTCAGGTACCCTGTTGAGGCAAACAGGGCAGTAGACCGTGCTGTCCACTTCTAGGCTTGTGTGACACCACCCAACCTAGACCTTACATACGCCCCTAAAAACACACAGGGTATCTGCGTACTACTTGATACAACAATGCCTCTATGTGAAACACCAAGCTCTTGGCTCGGAGGACTCGGCCAGTCCTTTCTTATAACCCGAGCCTACCGCTTGCAGGACTATCCCAGTCCTTCCTTATAACCCGAGCCTTCCGCTCGCAGGACTATCTCGTCCGTATATTCAATCTCCCATCCCCACTCGTGATGAAGTCTATTATGTCTCTTAATTTACCTAATTAGACTACTCTTGTCTAATCATTATTATGCTTAGAAGCTTTCGGTGAATCCTGGACTTCCCGAGGGCTACTCGGTGAAGGGTTCACAAGGTACTAAGGTATGTGATGGGATGATTCTCAACCCCTTTACAGGACAATTAATATTATTGGTGACTACCCTAACCTAAAATTCCACCCTCTCATTACTCTTTATATCTTAGGTGATTTCGCACCTTATGTTTCATCTCACTCCTAAGCAACCGTTCTTTTGAAAGATGCTCAACTCTAGTAATTCTTCATCCTCTAAGTGGTCTACACTCATATCTTGTTATAATCCAAATTTCACTGATTTCTTATGTGATCTTGATGTCCTAATCATCATATTGAGCTTTCACTATCCGCAGACCATGGCATATAACTAACTTTGATTCCTATGTTGGAACCTAGGTCAAATCACTTCCAAATGACGTCTAATTTTTATCATAAGTTCATAATGGATATAATAAGGGATGATCAGAATCTAAGCATGTTTCATATAATTTTGACCTCCATAAAAATTCATTAACTAATAATCTCAATCAAAAATGTGAAGGAGATATCAAGTTAGTGAATTTAAACTTGCTAAATATTCTTCCAGAGGTGATATTTGTCATAATAATAAGATTCCCAATGTTTCATAATTTTCCAGCAGTTATATAATCATGATTTCCAATTTTCAATAAATGAATGAAAATATAACTTTACCCATCAAGTACAAGATTGTGACTTCTTAAAATTCTGAGAAAATTACAGTGGCACTATAATGACATAAAAACATTAATTCCAGAAGAGCATATTTTTTCCAGCAAATTTAAACCCATAATTTCTATTTATCATTAAAGGGGTGACAAAGTGACCTTGTACATCAAGTACTAGATTTTGACTTCCTAAAATTCTGAGAAAATTATAGTGGCACAATAATGATATCAAAACATCAATTCCAGAAGATCACATTTTTCCAGCAAATTTAAACCCATAATTTCTATTTATCATTAAAGGGGTGACAAAGTGACCTTGTACTTCAAGTACTAGATTTTGACTTCCTAAAATTCTGAGAAAATTAAGTGGCACTATAATTATATCAAAACATCAATTCCAGAAGATCACATTTTTCCAGCAAATTTAAAGCCCTGATTTCTATTTATCATTAAAGGGGTGATAAAGTGACTCTGTACTTCAAGTACTAGATTTTGACTTCCTAAAATTCTGAGAAAATTACAGTGGCACTATAATGATATCAAAACATCAATTCCAGATGATCACATTTTTCCAGCAAATTTAAACCCATAATTTCTATTTACCATTAAAGGGGTGACAAAATGAATAAAGGGTATTTCAATATGAATAATGTCCCTAAAAAATCTATCAAACATCCCAGAGGTTTATAATTGTATTTCTAACTATCTTCCATAGTTTCACAACCTTCTCATGCATTTAGCTCAGTGAAACCCTAGTATTCAGATTTGTGACCTAAGGGTATTTTTCTCATTTACTAAAAGTAAAGCCTCTGAAATTTTCTACAAATATTTCCAGAGGTCCTGCATGTCATGACTATAAATTCTCCAGAGTTCTATAATTTTCTACAAGATATTTATCATGAAACTTTCATGAACACTAATATGTGACCTAATTCACATTAATCCAAAATGTGGGGTTTTTGATCCCAAAAATCCAAATATTCTTTGAGGTGGTGTGTTTTGATATAAGGAAGGTGCCACCAAAGTTCCATAGGCTAACACCTAGCCATTTCATCTGAATATGCAAAATAGACCTTTGTCTATTGGCACACCATTGTACCTTGTAGGTAGAGACATGCAATGAGGATTTACCTCTCATGTAGAGATCCATTTGGTCTCAAATTTTAACCATAGTTTACTATTGTCTAAATGAAGGTGACACCCAAGTTTGTGGTCATTTGGAGTTATATAGCTATAATTATATCATTTATTTAATTTTCCATATTTTGAATAAAACTATAGAAAAATTGCTCCAAAAATTCTGATATTTGAATCTCAGGTCCATCAAACTTGGCATTAAAAAGTTATACACATTCAAAGATCTGATTTTTGTTTTGACCAGCCTCATTAAAATGAGTACTATGTGACCTACATTGGTCCAAATGGCCTGATTTAAGTTTCAAAAGAAAGTAGACATCAAGGCCTACAATAGTTTTCTCAGGCAACTTTTCATAAGAAGGCTTCTAAGGGCGTTAAAATCAGGCATGAAAAATCATATGGAAGTGTGACTGAATTCATATAATATTCATGAATAATATATATATATATATATCAAAACATTTGCACGAATCCTGGTGTAAATCCGAGGGAATCCCGTCGTCTTCCCCGATAGCCAACGGCTAGGATTTCTCCCGCCTGGGCAAACTTGATTTGGCAATTCCCGGCAACCTATAGCCCACAACCGCCGGCCACCGCATCCACCAACTCCGTTGAGGTGGTGGCCCCGTTTGACGGCGACACGGCCGCCGGAGAGCCCGTCTCCGGCGATCCCGATCAAGAACAAAAGCTCAAAAAAATGCCCTCTAGCTCACATGGGATCGGGCTCAATTGAGCCCGATATCTCTCCTAGGTGGATCTAACATCTAGCACAGAGGGAGAGGGGGAGAAACCGGACCTTAGTGGGGCTTGGCGGAGACGGTGGCGGCTATTGACCATGGATCTTCTCTCCTCCGATGATCCTCTCCGATTTCCCGATACAACACCGTTTCCTTCACTCCAAGGAACGAGCTCCACTCTTCTCAACGTTCTGAAGCTGATGAAAAGGTCTAAAGAGGCTGAGAAGGGCTGTACATATGGTTTTGAGCTGGTGGTTTTCAGCCTCCTCCTTGGATGCTCCTCCCAGCCACCACATGGCATTGCCCCAGCAGGAATTCGGCTGTCATTCATGTGGGGATCTCAGAGAGGGCTTTGGGCAGAGGAATGGAGAGCCACATGACCTCCATTCCTCAAAATCATCTTTGTCTCTAATGGAGGAAGGGGAAAATGACCATGCTACCCCTTTGCATGTCATTGCATGTTGGATTCAGTGGGCCAGGCTGGTCATTATGCATACGGGCTTCTGAGTGGGCTGACTTTGGGGCTTTACCCCATATGGCTTGGCTTAATTCCTTCAATTACCCATTCTTAGCCCAATTTTGACCTAGAGTTGACTTTAGGGTTTGACTTGGTCAATTGATGAGCTGACTGGTCCAATGTGATGGTCCTGAGTCTATTAACACTACCCAACGTTGGTTGAGTCATGGTGAAGACCTAAGTGAGCTAATTTGACCAATAGGTGTGATTTTGACCAAAATTGGAGAAATGTTGACTTTGGTCAATTTGGTCAAAGTGTTGACTCCATGATGGGGCTTTTGGGTCCATAGCATTCCTTTGAGTGTTTATCATCTATTGGTAGAGTCAATTTGCAAGTGTGAGTTCATCGTTGAGCTAGTTTGACCTAGGTTGACTTAAGCCCTTTAGTAGATCTCATGTGAGTTCACCTAAACCTATGTGTCCTAAGGTTGCAACCTAGCACAAACTCACAACACTCACCACTTGTTTCACCCTATTTGAAGTTAAGGGGTCTAGAAGTTTAGAGGATGTTACATGGGGTATCTTTAGTTTAGTAAAAAATATCACTTGTTAGGTAAGAAAATATTCATGATCGAGCATACAAGTAGTAAAATAGTGGAAAAAATGTCTAAGGATTTTGTACATAAACATCTTTATAGGAGTTGCATGCATAGTAAATAAGTAAGAGTTTTAGCCTTGTAATGAATAAATGTTTTATTGTTTTAAAGCCAAGATCAAATATCACTTGTTAAGAGAACATTATAGCACATGTTGAGAAAGTAAATAATCATGATTAAACACACAAGGCGTAGCGAAAGATAAGTTCAAAAACAAGTGTTAGCATAATTTACTTTATCAAGACCTGATAGGATGTTATAATGATCTAAATTCATAAGTCAAGTAAAGTTATACATTTTAGAGATCATGCATTGTTATCTTGTGCATCTACTAAAGATTGTAGAGAAAAAATATAGATATGTACTCGAATACATTTCTCATGAGTAGAAGTTTTATAAGAGATAATGATGTGTACACATAGTGTTTTTGATAATAGTATATACATGATTTAATCAGAGCACATTGATGAGTCCCAAATATATACACATTTATGGACTCATCTGGGCCGATTATGTAGTCTGTGCACTGCACTTTAGGCATGTTTTCGTTCATATTTGATATTCCATGCTATGTGCACTTTTAGGCCCATTTCGGTGTGCAATTGCGCTCCTTGTTATTGGGGGTAAGCACTTGGTGCTCCCCAATCTATTTTCTATGTTTATTTGGTGCAGGAGGTATTCCCAGCTTATTTGCTTTGTATGCGGGTAACCGGATCGTCCCATTTTCCCCAGAAGTAATGTCTGTGCATATCGCACGGTCGTGCATTTCCTTGACGCACAGTCGGTTGCGGTCATGCGTTTGTGTCTGGGCAGAAAACAGAGCGTCGGAGTTTACTCGTGCATTTTTTACGCACGAGCGGTTTGCCCGTGCGTGAGTAAAACGCACGGTCGACCTGTGTCTTCTTGATTTCGGAGCGTCGGAGTTTACCCGTGCTTTTTAACGCACGGGCGGTGTTGATCGTGCGTGAGCAAAACGCACGGGTGGTGCAGCATCTTCCCCAAGTCACGTTTTATCATTTAATAATGCACGGTCTACGCACGGTTGTGCGTTCGACCGCGCGTGACCATTTTCTGACAGAATTTCTATTTAAGCCGCAAGTCTTGCCCTATTCTAGAGATCTATCTTTTTTCTCGCTCCCAGAGCTCTAGTTCCGCGCCATTTTCGCCGTCCATTGCCGCACACCTTCGGGAGGAGCTCCGGCCGCCATTCTCTTGCAAATCTCAAGCCGGAGCATCCTCTAGGCCTCCTCCATTGATCGTGCACCTCCAAAGATCCATTTCAAGGGATTTCCTGCTGCATATATGAAGTTCTCCGGTGACATTGTGACCAGAGAAGATTGACAGAGAAGACAGGTATAATAGAAGAAGGTGGCAGCTCTTCCGGACCCCGGACGGCAGTTGGAGCCCGAGCCCGGACGAGGATTGAGAACCCTAGATTTTGGCCGTGAACCTCCGATGAGTCTCCGTGCTTTGGTTGTAATCTAAACCCCCTTTATACTGTAGTATTGTTTTCCTTTATTTTTGGGGTGTATGAACAATGTTTGCTTAAACCTTATTATGATATTTTTGTATTTCATGTTTATGTGAAATTGATATGTGTGGTTTATGCAAGTGAGGAGCGCCCCATTCCATCCTCCATCCCGCCGTCACGTTCGTGTGCTGCACTAGCAATTGCTAGTGGCGTGCTTGTCGACGAGGTGCTTGCGACCCTCATCCGTATGCTTACTCTTCCATCCGCCTAGCAAAGCGTGGCATAGCGGCCCGTGTAATCCATTCGCCTAACGAAGCAGCGCGCTCAAGGACTACATAGTTCAATTTCGCTTGCCTACTCATCCATCCGCCCTTGTAAAGCAGCGCGCTCAAGGCCTGCCTAGTCTCCATCCCGCCATGCGAAGCATTGCATAGCGGCATTGCATAGGAGTAGTTGTAGTATTTTCCTTTATTTTCCACAACCCAAATCACCCACTTTCGCACCCATCCGACTAAAGGACTTCAATCTCAAGTCCTGCCTCAATAATAAACTCCACCTTACTGTGTTCCTTCGAGATCGATACTTGGGGATTCATTCCCATTTTATATTACTTGAACGATCGGTACACTGCTGTTTCATGCCACAGTCTAGCTACCGCCTATAGCGGTGTGCGAGATTTGCGCATCAAGTTTTTTGCGCCGTTGCCGGGGAACACAGACGTGTGAGTTACTGGAGAGGGAGTCGAGAGATTGTTGATCTTCTCCATTTGTTTATACCATTTCTTTTGTTTATTTTAGTGTTAAAATTTGATATTTCTATTTCATTTCCTACTTTATCTAGTTTCGGCTTTTCTTTAGCAGGTGTTCATTTAATTCTAGTTGCGTGTAGTTTTATTTTGCAAGGAATTGTTGATTTTTGTTTTATCCACATATTTCTGTGATGTATTCTGAAGCCGAGTGTCGCCTCTATGACACTTTGCGTCGATACATTGATGCCATGGCTGCTTTAAACGTTGAGCATTGTATTAGGTGCTTGCTATGTCAAGGTTTAGGCCATATGGTGAAGGATTGCACTCGTCTGTGCAATCCTTCCCCCTCTGCGGACGTGTACACAGCATCCCCCCGTTTACGGGAGACTACTGCGGACAGGCCCACCAGAGTGTTGCCTGGCCCCTACACTGACATCGCACATATTGCTCGATCTTTGCCCTTGGAGATTACCGAGGAATCTCTCGCCGCGTACAGCTCTTTCATGGGTCCCTCAATCCCCTTTTATGAGCTTCCCTTGAGTGACGATGTGCACTCATTCGATGGTCAACAGGGAGAGGATAGGGAACTCATGGATGCACTAGTATGGTGTGCAGATTCTGGTTCTTCTTGTGGGGAGGCGTCTGTGGATATTTTCGCGGAGGCGACTGCTCATTTATTTTCTGATCATGAGAGCAGTCCAGTTCCCCCGCATTCCTTGCAAAAGTCATCTACTCCTATCTTTAGTGAGTCGGCTGATGATGTCGTGCGGGTGGTTGATTCGGCGCCTGAGGTTGCGCCAAAGTGGGACGAGGATTTCATTCTCTCTGATGGGGAGTGTGATACCTTTGAACACGATGACGCACCGCGGTGGGATGAGGAGGATTCTCTTTCCGAGGAGGAGGTATTTACTTACTTATTGGATGGGGACATCCAGCTCACCACCGAGGACCCCGAGCTCTTGGGTCCCCCTCGTTACGACTCATATGATACCGATAGTGATCTGTGCTTGGATCCTGCCAGGAGTGAAACCGGGATCACTCCTCCTTTGTTTTATTCTTTTAGTTCTTCGTCCATTTTATTTCCTAATCAACCTTCTTATAATGCTGATATTGATAAGTTCATCCTTCATGCTTCCCCGCCTGCTTTAATGTCTGATATTTCATTTATCCCTCTGCAGATGCTTGAATATCTAGACCCATTTTTGGGTAAGTCTGAGTGGAAGTCTTTGAAGGAAGAGCAAATGGCAATGATAAATTCAATCGTCTATTCCACTTCATCATCATTGCTTGCTTTTTCCTTGAAAGACTAGGTGCAGGGTGGAAAACGCTACTTCATCCATGACCGCAGATTGGAGGAGAGGAAGAGGATGAAGAAAGATGAAATTTGGAGATGGAAAGCTCCTGATCCTCTTGACTGCTGCTGTTGAGTCTTTGGACCCATTTCTTTTATTTGCAGTTACTACTTTAAATCAACTTATAGTTGATTATTTTGCTGAGCATGTAATAATAATTAGGATTTATTAATTTTTGCTTTTATACTTAGACAATCTTTTAAGCTGCTTAATACAGGTATTTAGTCCATCTTAAGGACGGTAAACAAAAGCGCTACTGGGAGACAACCCTGTTTTGGTTGTTATTTTTATTTTTCTAATCCGCTAATGCCTTAATATATTATTTTTGCTATTGCTTGGTGCGTCCTTTTTGTAGGGTGGTGATCTTTTGGTGACGTACTTGGATTCCCTTCGCAGTATTAACGCCAATCTTCTAGTATGCTCATATCTGAGCATAGGTACCCTCTTCCTTAGCATTTCTTTATTCTCATTGTCATAATTTATGTGATTGTCCAATTCAAGTCTGGGGGAGAGTGTACCGAGTGTTCACTACACGTGTACACATTTTAGCTTACCAGAAGTATATTTTTATTTATGTCATATTGTAGCACGCACACACTGCACCCACTATGCACGCACTTACTTGCGAGTGCTACCGTGCCAAATTTCCTTTTGGAATGGAGTCGGGAAGTCAATTGTGTTAGCTAGGAATTGTGGTTTGGAGTACGATGTTGACTCCAGTAGTGTTCTAATCCAATACTCATGTTTTGCATATAATTTTGTGTGGAAGTTATTTCTATTTTCATGCTCTGTATCTTTACTCTTATCTAATCTAGTAATTAGAGTTTTATTTTACTCAAAGCATGAACCTGTGCCGATCTACCGGTAGTGTAGGTGAGTTAGTATTGAAAGCTAGATTCGTATTTCTCGAGTCGGGAGAAAGAGTTATCATTCTCGGTGGCTAAGAACTCGCCCCTAGCGACTCTCGAAACATAGGCACCGGGTAGTTCTAACACATTAGCATGATGTAGGACATTCTTTGGACTGTTTGAGCTTTGAGCCAAAACCGAAAATTCACCCTTGCTAACCAATTTTGAGCCTATCCCACCTTTTCTATTTAGCTACACCGCTCTCGCTTAAGCCAAGATTTCCAAACATGTATGCGCACGTGTTTTGAGCTTTATCTTATAACTAATTATTGTGTTGTGCTGTTATTTATGGATACACATTTGGATTGCTTAAGTTGAAAAAAATAAATAAATAAAAAAGTATTAGTGAGCTAAAAAATTGAAAAGATTAGCGCTCCAAAAGAAAAAAAAAAGAAAAAAAAATCTGAGCTTTATGTTCTAATTCAGAAATTCTGAATTGTTTGATAGGAATTACTTTATATTGGGTGTAGGTGATGAACACATCAGCTTTATTTGTTGTCGGGGTTTACAAATTGTATTGCTCAAATGTGTTAGGTGCGATAGCCTCCGAGTTTATCATTGTATATCCTACCACAACCTAAGCCTCATATTTACCCGAAAGCCCTATTGACTAGTGTGTAGTTTTACCTAATGCTGTGGAGAGAGTGCGAAACTGCGAGCTTATGGCTCCCGACATCGATGGATTTGGTGGAGTTAGTTTCGTATCCCGTATTTTTCGAAATACTCGTCTGAGCGCGTCTCTACATTCTCCCTACACGTGACTGGCAGATCACACTTGGTTCAGCTTTTGAGTAAACTAATCTCTTATTTACTATTTTAGATATTTGTAAATTACTTTGCATAGTAGAAATTTCTTCTACGAGAGCTTTATGCACATGATTATTTGATTTCGCATATTACTCCTAGCCACAATCACCTTTCTAACCCTTGTTTTTCCCGTCCGCCGAGAGTAGTTTGCTCGGGATGCGCAAACAGGTAAATCTGGGGGTGTGATGAGTCCCAATTATATACACATTTATGGACTCATCTGGGCCGATTATCTAGTCTGTAAACTACACTTTAGGCATGTTTTCATTCATATTTGATATTCCATCCTATGTGCACTTTTAGGCCCGTTTCAGTGTGCAATTGAGCTCCTTGTTATTGGGGGTAAGCACTTGGTGCTCCCCAATCTATTTTCTGTGTTTATTTGGTGCGGGAGGTATTCCCAGCTTATTTGCTTTGTATGCGGGTGATCGGATCGTCCTGTTTTCCCCAGAAGTAATGTCTGTGCATATCGCACGGTCGTGCGTTTCCTTCATGCACGGTCGGTTGCAGTCGTGCGTTTGTGTCTGGGCAGAAAATGGAGCGTCGGAGTTTACTCGTGCGTTATTTACGCACGGGCGGTTTGCCCGTGCGTGAGTAAAACGCACAGTCGACCTGTGTCTTCTTGATTTCGGAGCGTCGGAGTTTACCCGTGCATTTTAACGCACGGGCGGTGTTGATCGTGCGTGAGCAAAATGCACGGGCGGCGCAGCGTCTTCCCCAAGTAACGTTTTATAATTTAATAACGCACAGTCTGCGCACGGTTGTGCGTTCGACCGTGCGTGACCATTTTCTGACAGAATTTCTATTTAAGTCGCAGGTCTTGCCCTATTCTAGAGATCGACCTTTTTTCCCGCTCCCAGAGCTCCAGTTCCGTGCGCTTTTCGCTGTCCATCGCCGCACACCTTCGGGAGGAGCTACGACCGCCATTCTCTTGCAAATCTCAAGCCGGAGCATCCTCTAGGCCACCTCCATTGATCGTGCACCTCCAAAGCTCCATTTCGAGGGATTTCCTGCTGCATATATGAAGTTCTCCAGTGAGATCGTGACCAGAGAAGATTGACGGAGAAGATGGGTATATTAGAAGAAGGTGACAGCTCTTCCGGACCCCGGACGACAGTTGGAGCCCGAGCCCGGACGAGGATTGACAACCCTAGATTCCGGCCGTGAACCTCCGATGAGTCTCTGTGCTTTAGTTGTAATCTAAACCCCTTTATACTGTAGTATTGTTTTCCTTTATATTTTGTGTGTATGAACAATGTTTGCTTAAACCTTATTATGTTATTTTGTATTTCATGTTTATGTGAAATTTATATGTGTGGTTTATGCAAGTGAGGAGCGCCCCATTCCATCCTCCATCCCGCCGTCACGTTCGTGTGCCGCACTAGCAATTGCTAGTGGCGTGCTTGTCGACGAGGTGCTTGCGACCCTCATCCGTATGCCTACTCTTCCATCCGCCTAGCGAAGCGTGGCATAGCGGCCCGTGTAATCCATTCGCCTAACGAAGCAGTGCGCTCAAGGCCTGCACAGTTCGATTCCGCTTGCCTACTCGTCCATCCGCCCTTGTGAAGCAGCGCACTCAAGGACTGCCTAGTCTCCATCCCGCCAAGCGAAGCATTGCATAGCGGCATTGCATAGGAGTAGTTGTAGTATTTTCCCTTATTTTCCACAACCCAAATCACCCACTTTCGCACCCATCAGACTAAAGGACTTCAATCTCAAGTCCTACCTCAATAGTAAACTCCACCTTACTGTGTTCCTTCGAGATTGATACTTGGGGATTCATTCCCATTTTATATTACCTGAACGATCGGTACACTGTCGTTTCGTGTCGCAGTCTAGCTACCGCCTATAGCGGTGTGCGAGATTTGCGCATCACACATGACATGTCACTACAACATTTTTAGCCTTTGGCAACACTTTCGTTTGCAACATTTATAAATTGTTGTCTAAATATAGAATAGAGATCAGTTTTTAAATGTTGCAAATAGGTAGTAGTTTTAAGCAACATTTGTGATGCAACATTCAGAAAATGTTGTTTTATCCATTATTGAGAACATTTGTTAAATGTTGTATTTGCCGATGCACTTTAAACAACAATTTTAACGCGTTGCATTTTATAATAATATTTTTTAACACTTAAATATATTCCTACCCCTTTCTACCAACCAGCCTAATTGGCTATTCACACACCAAAAATTACTATTCATACACCATGAATTAATACACACCCAAAAGTTCTATCATTTCTGATCCCCAAAATCACGATTTCAGCCCACGAGCGCTCCTATTATTTCCCACAGCCTAGCTCTCGACAGTTCTGTTCCTGGATGACCTAGAGATGACACTTTCCTCAGTTCTCTCCCGCAGAGCATCTTCTCTTCCGTGATCATTGTAGAAGGATGATGATGACTTCTCTCTTGCGTCTTCTCGCAGGCATCGCAGGCCTCTCTTCCTCCAGTGATTTCCCCTCTGCAATATCCAGGCAGCGTCGAAGGTCTCTCTTCCGATGAAGGACGACCGATCCTCCAGTGATCTCCCCTCTGCAATATCCAGCAGCTCAAAAATATTTGTTAGCTCGATTTTTTGTCCGACAATGTTCTCTAGCGTTTAGGGTTACTGAACTTGTTGTTTATTTTGGGATCTGAAAATATTTGGCTCTTTTGGATTGTTCTAGGGTATGCATTAGAACATGATGTGAATCTACTGATATCTTATGCAGGTATACTTGACATTATGCTCTGCTTTTGTGGCTTCTGTTGGCTGCTGCTAGGGTTTATTTGAACATCCTGTTCAATATTGGTTGTATAATAACAATGCTTAGATGTTTTATTAGCATTGTGATTCTTATGAACAATTCTTCATCCGAAAAAGTAATTTACTCTCATTTTGTAGCTTTGATACCTATTCTCAAATGCATTTTGCTTATCTGCATTTGATTTTTGCTTTGTTGGATTTGTGTAGAGGAATATGCTTGGTTGTTTGATGGACACAACTGTCCTTCAGGGGCAACTACCAGCCCACTTTTTGAGTTTATTCTGGAATTTGATCCAAGGTAATGCCTTGTATCTCTTGAAATTATAATCTTTGTTTCATTAAATTATTTTTCTGGAATATGCAATGGTAAGTGAATTGAAATTTGATGTTGTTTTAAGTAACAAAAATAATTGAAACTACAATAGAATTTTAAATCTCAATGGAAGACGACATGCAAGATGATTTTATTGCATGCGACTATATGCAGCCTAACGCAATAAAATTTTTAGAAGATGACAACTATTATTTTTGTATCTGCATTTTATTATGACTAAGATATGAGAATCAATTGTTGGAACTGCTTGTAAAATGCACTTATGTTATAGTGTATTTATCATTTGCCCCATAACATCTATAATGTTATAGTATGTGTTGGTTATTTTGAAGTGAGAGATGCACATCTAAGAAGAAATTGTATTTTAGCCAATGACTTTATCAGGAGGTTGGAAAGATGTCTTATGTGGTGGTAAACTTCCTAATGCTCAAATGATGACTTGATTTCATTTCTTGTTATATACTGACAGATTGTTATGGTTGGGTCTCGATACAGTGCTTCTAACAATTTATTTTCTCATGTGTTTGATTATTTCTTATGAGCATATGCTAAGCATTTCTAAATATTTCATCCTGTGAGAGATTGAGAAGTCATCGTTGGCGGAAATTGAGGTGCGGCTGCTGGGCGCCAACACCATGATCAAGATCCTATCCCAACATGATGATGATAATAACCCCATTTAATGAGTTGTTAAATTTTTAAATAGGTTATTATTCTTGAATTTTTATGCATAGAAATCACCCGCTTCCTTAATTGTAAGAGTTGTTTAGGCTGTATATATGATTTATAATTCAACTATTGAAATCATCTTTATTTTAATGAGCTTAATTAAGAATCAGATATTTTGCGCATTATGTGGGGTTCTTTTGAGAATTTTTATAGCGATGAGACAGAGGAATGAATGTATATGGGGCAATGTGCCTGGATGCCCAAAATGGTCTCAATTGGGGTCTATTGGCCTTGTCAAGTGTAGGTCAGAGTCTGCTGAAGGTTAATGACAAGCGTGATGAGAAAGGGTGCGCTACTTTTACTTTGGTCTCATGTTTTCTACTGTTATTTTATTAATTGAGAATGACTAGTGTGCTACTGTGATGTGGTTGATTGCCTCTTTGTGAGTTGTCGATCACATTTTAACTAAGGAAACTAGTTCTCTTAATGCAGGTCAAGGTTATCAAACCATCTCTCCCCCAAATTCCACCGAGGGAGAACCATGTTCTGTTATGCATTAGATATGCCCTTACAATTTCTTATATCATCCTAATTTAGGTTGATCTGATTTTTCTATTTCTATTTTTTTTGTTCAAAAGTATGAGGAAATTTTTTGGTATCTTCTCCTACTTGGGGTTATATTTTTTCACACTATGCAATTTGTCTTGATGATGTCCTGTTTCTATCAGCTTTCAATTTTTGCATGACTGGGTTTTTAATGTTTTTTGAACAGGAAATTACAAGAATAATTTTAATGATGCAGACTGAAAAAATTTATGCTGGAGAGGAAAAAACAAAGACTAGCAAACAATGAAAAATATCAATGACATCTTAAAATTTCCAAGAACATAAACTATCCGTGTTGTCTTTTGTTATCTGGATATGTTTTACTGCACTTGTGATTTTATATAGGAGTTCAGCTTTCATATTCATTAATAAATGCCTGATTTTGCAGTGGCAGAACGCACGTACAAT
The DNA here is from genome assembly GCA_033032865.1 of Dactylorhiza incarnata. Taxonomy (NCBI): domain Eukaryota; kingdom Viridiplantae; phylum Streptophyta; class Magnoliopsida; order Asparagales; family Orchidaceae; genus Dactylorhiza; species Dactylorhiza incarnata. The sequence continues at coordinate 16,296,234 of JAWHQI010000015.1, forward strand.
ATGCCGAGGGTGGACGATAAAGTGAACAAGGCTGTCGCAATGGCGGATAATGAAGCGAATGCGGCGGAGGTCACAGGTTGGAAGGCCGTCCAAACTAAATAACAGAGACCGCTGGGTCGAGTTCGTGCACGACATCCCCACACAAATTTTGTGACGACGTTTTCGCTCTTCTGTGGGAAGCTGCTCTGCCCCAGCAATGGCTGCACTTTCTGCCTTCACGGTGACCATTCGGCGGGCGCAGCTCACAGCAAGGAGAATTAATGATATTTTAGTGGGATATTATTGCTAGGAAGGAATTGGATTAAACACAAGCATTCTGTATAGGAAAGATTGATACTTTAGTGGGATATTGTTAGGAACTGTTAGAAGTTCCCCCATTGTTAGGAATTGTTAGGAGTTGCCCTCTTTGCTATCCAATAAAGCACTTTGTTTGAACTCTGTATGTTAATGGTTGATTAATTTTGTATTTCATGTACTTTTTGGATGTGCAATTTGTATTTCATGCTTTTTATTTTGCTATGAGCTCCGATTTACTTTTTTGGTATGCTTTTGCATTGGCCAAATTTAAAAAAAAAATATCGCAGTTGTTTGGCAACATTTTTGAAGCGTTGTCTTTGTACCTTTAGACAACAGTTTTTAACTTTAATACACAAGTCAACATTTCTAAAATGTTGCAATAGGTCAATCGAAGAACTGTTGCCTATACTAAGGATATAGGCAACAGTTTTTATATAGTGTTGTCTAAAAGTATGAAAAATGTTGTCTTTGACCTTTAGTAATGCGGGTATAGGCAAACACCCTATGGCAACATTTTTTCAATTTTGCAGTTGATTTTTTATATCTATATAAAAAAACTAGTTTTTGTTTGATTCTTTACTACTTTTACATTTTTTTAGTATTTACAGAATAACAGGAAAAGAATAATATATATATATATATATATATATATATATATATAGAGAGAGAGAGAGAGAGAGCTTTTTAAAACAAATAGCAAATTTAGCATTTTTTTTACCGCCAGCAGTAACAACTAACGTCAGGCGCTGGTAACAGAAGTAGTTTTTTTTAGAGGAAATGTGTGTTTTTGAGATTTGATTTTATTTTCGCTTGATTAATGTTCAATGTAAGGGCTATGTAATAGAGCAAAGAAAACAAATAGAACACACACACAAAATGTGGGTTTGTCATTTTTAAGTTAAGATGTCCAAAACCCCTAATTCTAGTCTGAGTAAAGCAAATCGTGCATTGGGTAGAGGCTTAGTAAAGATGTTTGCAAGTTGGGATTCAGTTCCTATAAAGTTTACATGAACATGTTCATCCTTAATGTGATGCCTATTGAAGTGATGTCTCACGTCTATGTGTTTGGATCTTGAGTGATGAATGAGGTTGTTTGTTAGGTCAATAACGCTCTTGTTGTCACATTTTAGTTTAATATTGGTTAGATGAACTCCAAAGTCTTCTAAGGTTTGAGTCATCCATAACGCTTGTGCACAATAACTTCCTAGTGCGATATATTTGGCCTCAGTGTAGGAGAGGGTAACGGAATTCTATTTTTTACTCGACCACGCAACTAGTGAAGGGACTAAGAAATGACATGTGCCACTCGTGCTTTTCTTATCTAATGAACACCCCGCATAATCAGAATCAGAATAGCTGTATAAAAGAAAAGAATCATTGCTTGGGTACCATAGAACTAATCTAGATTTTCCGTTTAAATATCTATAAATTCATTTAAAAAAAATTCCCCCGCTATTGTGAGACATGTAATCATGGGTGAATGATCATGGACATAATATACATTTAAACCTAAAGATCGATTCATATACTTTGGCTATATTTTTAGGAATTTTTAGAGTAATTATTGTAATTAGGATAGATGATTTTAAAGCCAAATAATTTTCATGTCTTTCAAATTTCTCTGGTTTTACTGTCAAAACCACTGAGATGACATCTTGGTCTCAACTGAACCGCTGAGATACAGCTAGAGCCACTGAGAAGGAGTCTGTCTCAGTTGAGCTGCATTTAGACAAAATCTGCTGAGAAGACTTACTGTCCTAGTGGATCCGCTGAGATGAAGACAGATTCAGCTGCTGAGACTGAAGGTTGTCTCAGCCCAACCGTTGAGACAAATTCATATTTGAATAAAGCATGACGGGATCTGCTTTGGCGTAAGTGGCTGGAAAGCAAGATAACCTTTTCTAATCATGTCTATGATGTGTCAGGGCCCTCTTTAGAGCCGTTGCAGATTAGAGGGAGTATAAAAGAAGATGTTAGGGCATTATAGAAGGCGTGGAAAATATTTAGAACAAGAACAACTATGCCCTTGATGGCTTCCACATTTATCTCTCAGCCTTCTTCCTGAAGCTACACGCAAGCATCTGAGATAAGATAGCTCTTCCTTATTCAATCCTGAAGAGCAAGTAGATCATTCTTCATCAACTAAAGAAGAAGATCATATAGAAGCAAGGACTGAAGCTACTGTCATTCAGCCCTGCATTAAGATAGCACCTATTGTGCATCAACAATAGAAGACCAGAGCTAAAGGTTAAATCTTGTCTGTCCTCTATTGTATAAGAAAACATAATAATCTCTGTAAGAACATTATTGTTCTGAGTTTGTAGGGCTGTTGAGCCTGAATATGTAGGGTTGTTGAGCATAAGTGTGTAGGGATGTTGAGTCTGAGTGTGTAGGGATGTTTAGCCTGAGCTTGTAGAGCTGTACTCCCATCTTGAGTGTGGTATCTCTGAGGAGATCTGAGGTAGGGCTTCATGATAGGCCTTAGGTAGGAAATCAGGAGGATTTCAGAGGTGTAGGAGTTGGAGCACTCTGAGAGGTAGGGTTGTTGAGCCTGAGGTAGGGTTTGGTGCAAACCTAAGAGATCCCGAGGGATCTGAGTTGTATGCTCTTGGAGCTGAGTTTTTGGAGGAGGTTGCCTTGTCTAACACAGTATTAGAAATGTGTAGAGGGAAAGTGGACTACCCATAGACACACTATCTTGGGAACTACTATAAATAGCTGTGTGTTTTCTATGTTCTCCATTTACATTATATAATCTCTAACAACAGCTAGCAATAACTAAGAAAATTCAAAGAAACTTATTCACCCCCTCTAGGTGAATTAGAATACTATCTAATAAACAATTAAGTGGTATCAGAGAGAGGTTGGTCAATAAGGACTTAACAGTCTGACCAGATCCTACACTGAGTAGTCAAGTCTGAATCCAATGGCTGCCACTGGAGGTCAGAAGGAGATGGGATCTATGAAGTTTCTCATATGCAGGAAGGAGACTTTTGGAAATGGAAGCAAAGGGTGAGGCTGTTTATGGAAGCTTTAGACCCTATGATATATATAACACCCAAGGAGGGACCTTTTATCTTCACAAAGCCCTCCACTATAGATCCAACTAGGCATTTTGCCAAGTCATATGCTAAAATCACTAAGGATGAGATTGCACTTGCTACCATGGACAAGAGAGCACAAAACATAATAGTAAATGCAATTGATGATTCCACCTTCCAAACTTGGTGCACTATGAGACTGCCAAGAATATATGGGATACACTCATTGTGCATATGGAAGGTTCTGAAGAAGTGAGGGATGATAGAAAATCTCTCCTTAATCTGGAGTATGAAGCCTTCAGGCAACACAGCCTGGAATGCATAGCAGACTGCTATGAGAGGTTCTTTAGAGTGGTGAATGAGCTGAGGACATATGGAAGGGTTTTCAGTCATTATGAGCTAAATGATTAAATCCTAAGATCTTTAATTAGAGATTGGGATACAAAGATTTGTGCCATCAGAGAAGTGGCAAAGCTGGGTGAGACTCCTCCCCGTACTCTATTTGGAAAGCTACTCTCCTATGAGATGCAACTATCTGCAAAGAAGGAGGACACATCCAACATGCCTCATGCAAGGGAGAGAGTTGTGGCTCTCAAAGCTGAGAGCTCTAAAAAAAGCAAAGGAAGAATGCCTTCTCCAATAAGAAGGGTTGCTGACTCAGAAATATCTGAGCCCATCACATCAGACAACAACTCATCTGATGAGGAGTCTGTTGCCTTCTCAAGGCACTTCAAGAAGCTAATGAAGAGGAAGCAGTGGAAGAACAAACCTTCCTCCTCCTCACATTCCAAGAAGGAACAAAGCAGATCAGAAACACAACACCCCAAGGGTGACAGGTATAACCCTAAACATGTTAAACATACTTCAAATAATGTTATTTGTTATTGCTGCATTAAGAATGGACATATCATAGCTGACTATCCAGTCAAGAAGAAAGAAAGAGGTGATAAGAAGCCTCATCACCAGAAGGGAAGGAAAGGTGAAAAATACTTTAAAGCAAAGAAGGAGACGAGATGGAGTGAATCTGAGTCTTCATCCTCAGATTCTGAAGAAGAAGAAGAGGAAGCCTACATAGGGTTGTTTGCATATGAAGATGATGAAGACTATCCTGCAGCTAAGGTTGGCATCAGGGCACCTTTGTCACATTCAGATAGTGACAATGAGGAGGATAATGATGAAGATAAATGTTATGGCTTAATGTCCATGTCTGATGATGAAGAAAGTCAGGATAATCCTGATAAGGTATCAACTCCTCTCAACTCCTCTTCTGATTATGAGTCAGTACCAAAATCTGAAGCATGCTCATATAGTCATGAGAGTGGTTCAGAATCTTAAGTGGATGTCAATCAATTGATTGACAAGTATGGTGCTCTATTGGAAGACTGAAAAAGAGCAAGAAGCAAGCCAAATGGCATGTTAAAATTTTGAGAGGTTTGGAGGTGAAGCAAATAAAGCGGAACACTTCACAACTTTCCACAAGTGTTGAAACACAATGACAATGAGAAGAAAGGATGATGCACTTGAAAATTGACTACAATTCCTTCTTTACGATTCGAGGTATACATGGCGAGACATGATTCATAAGAATCACGAAGGAGGGAAGCACAACGCAACAAAAGCAACAAAACCACCAGACCGCATGGCTTACACCTAAGATCGCGCGAACAGAGGCAGGCTTGATGACCTTTAAGCTGCCAGACTGCAATACCAGACTGCACGAACTGCTGCTTTTATTCACTGCTGATAAAAGAACCTGTCCGCGCTTCAGACCATCAGACCAAGAGGTCGCCCAATCACTGAAGCTATCCGCAAACAGAACCAGAAGAAACTGCTCTAGCTTTCGCCTACCCGCTACTCGAGATCGCCTGACCGCCAAGGTCGCCTGATCGCCAAGCTTGCTGCAAGCAGCACAAGAACTATAATAATCTAGATCGCAGACGGAGATCGCTGACTAACTGATTATTCAAGCCAATGGAAAGTCAACAAGGAAACAAACCGCTTGCTGCTGGCCGCAGACCTGCGAACACAACAAAAAGGTCAAACCGCTTCCAAGACCGCACGACCTCAAATTGATACCGGCACAAACAATCCAGGCTATAGTTCTTACAGTACTCTCTGTTAGAAATGATGGGCCCTGCACCCCTATTTATAGGCAAGAGGAGTGATGTCGTCACCGTCGAAAAAGGGATACAATAACTGCCCATCAACCCGCATGCAGTCTCACAATAGACCGCCCGGACACACAAGCACTTAGACAATAACTGTCTAAGGCAACTCGACCAGAAGCATACCCGCGATCAACTTTCCTTATTGAAGCATGCGGTATCCAGAACCAGACTGCGTGGTCTCTTCAAGACCTTATTGGACTAAAGCACAACTATCCAAGAAGGACAGCTCACCAACAATTGGGTAGACCGCCCGATATAAACCAGAACATGATTACTTGGACAAACCAGCAGACCGATACAAGTCTCCAACACCGCAGACAAGCCGCCAACCAGGCCTCGCGTACCGGTCCCTCGGAAGAGATAGGCAGGTGACTCGGACAAAGAACAAAGACCCCGATCTTAGCGAGGAGGTCCCTCCACTAACCCGGAAGATCGTTGAGCGCTTCCCCTCCCAAGCCAAAGCTAAGACTCGGGCACCTTGGAGAGCTAGAGAGCCCAAACCAAAGCGACCTATGGAGAGAAGGAGGCTCAAAAATCCTGAACCGGCCCTCTTCCAAGGTGCCCTTTGAGGTCTATTTATAGATTTTAGTTTTGTGGTCTGTCAATAACCAAATCCCACTGTCCATTCTTACTATCCGCACACCGGATTGGTCTGCTAACAGCCAAACTCCGCTGTTCGGAGAGGTTAAATGCAGACCACCGGGGGCCTCTTGGTAAAAATCCCTTCCTGGACTTTTACTGGGCGAGCCAGCCCGCTTCGCGGCCTCCCTCGCGAGTGGAGCTCGCGAGCCTCTGGGCCGGCGAGCCCCAGAGTTATTATTGGCACAATACATGGCTCGCTCGCCTGCACTACCTCGGCGAGCCCCAGGATGACTATCCGCACTCACTCTAGGCGGGCTCGCCTAGCGAACTCCTTCCTCAACTGGTCGGTCTCGCCAATAGCGACCCGGCCAAGCCCCAAAATGGCTATCCGCACCCCAAAATGGCTAACTGTACCCCAAGGTTCCGGGCTCGCCTAGCGAACTCCTTCCTCAACTGGTCGGGCTCGCCAATAGTGACCCGGCCAAGCCCCAAAATGGCTATCCGCACCCCAAAATGGCTAACTGTACCCCAAGGTTCCGGGCTCGCCTAGCGAACTCCTTCCTCAACTGGTCGGGCTCGCCGATAGCGACCCAGCCAAGCCCCAAAATGGATATCCGCACCCCAAGGTGGCTAATTGGGCGGGCTCGCCTACACTACCCTTGCTGAGCCTCAAAGGAGCTGGTTACCTTCCCTCCGCTGGGCTCGCTCGCCTGCGCAGTCTCTTGCTCTTCCTTGGCCTGCCTCGTCGGAGTTCAGGGTTCGCCCCTCTTGGCTCGCCTCCTCGAGCGCGAGCCGCTGATTTCTTCCTGGCGAACATCGGGGTTGTACACTGCTGTCTCCAAGAACAGACCGCCTGACTTCCCTCTTCCACTTAAAAAATTCAACACTCGCCCTTGAAGTGGGAAGTGGAATTCAGCCCAAGTAAACTACTTAATCGAGTAAACGGTCCCTTCAACAACAACTTAGTAAAGATGTTTGTGATGTTATCCTTGCTCTGCACATGCTCCACAATCAAAGATCTCACCAACACCTTCTCACGAATGAAAAGGTGATGAATCTCAATATGCTTGGTGTGAGCATGACAAACAGGATTGTTCACCAACTTGAGAGCACTCTCATTGTCACCCCGAAGCAGAGTAGGACGTCGCACCTCTCCATGAATGTCCTCTAAAAGCCTCCTAAGCTAGATGGCTTCCTGAGCTGCCAAAGCCGATGCTTTGTGCTCTGCTTTTGTAGCAGAGACAGACACAGAATCCTGCTTCTTACTGCACCACGAGATCGTTGAAGTCCCATCCATAAAGATGTATCCAAAGGTCGACTTTCGATCATCTGAAGGTCCCCCATAATCAGCATCCGTGAACCCGTGCAAACAGAAGCCTGAGTTCTTCCCATAGAAGATAACCAGATCAGAGGTAGACATCACATACTTTAAATTGCTCCTGCAGCCAACAGATGAGGTTTCCGTGGCTCTGCCATATACCGGCTCACTCGGCCCACCGCAAAAGCAGTAACCGGCCTCGTGATCGTCAAGTATATCAGACTCCCGACCAAAGCCCATAAAACCAATGGATCAGGTAAAACCATCCCCTTATCTTGTCGAAGATGTATCCCAACTTCCAGTGGAGTAGAGCTTCACTTCCCTACGTCCATGCCAAATCGCTTCACGATTCTCTCAGCATAACTGATAAGTAGTATTTTTATAACTTTTTAATAGAAAATTTTGTAAATATTTAATTTGTATTTTCCTCTTTTATGTCATTTCTAGGTCATAAGTGTTTATTTTGAAATTCTGTTTCTAATTTAGCTTAATTTCAATTTTTGCAGAATTTTGGGACAAATTGGAGAAATTGACAAGTACACGCCCTCAGTCATGCCCGTGACCAAGGGCGTGTAACCTGAAGATCAGTCCAGAATCGATGCCGCTCCAATTGAGCTAGTCCACAGCGAGTCACTCCCTCGGTCACGCCCGTGACCAAGTGTCACGCCCGTGACTAGGGGCGTGTAATTTTAGAATCGTCCCAGCTGGCTGTTGACGAGACGTGGAGATGCTGTCGAGAAGTCAACCTAAGTCACGCCCGTGACCCACATGTCACGGTCGTGACTTGCCCGCGTGATCTCTGCTTCGCCGCCGCGCCGAACTCCAGCCCACGAAGCATTTAATGAAGCCGTCCAAAGTCACGGTCGTGACCCGACATGTCACGCCCGTGACATGCCACTTTTCGCCGCGCCATACGGAAAGCCCACGCCGCTGTCAGATCCGATGTGAATAGTGCAGTCACGCCCTTGGTCACGCCCGTGACCGAGGGCGTGTAATCTGAAATTTATGCCTATAAATTCAGAGGCTCTCCTTGAGTCCAGGGTTCAGAATTTTGGAGTGGGGGAGGTGCTGTTAGAGCTGAGAGTGAGTTTTTCAAGTGCTTGTTCATGTCTTTTCTTTAGCTCTCATGTTCTCTTATTTCTTTTCATGCAATGTTTTTAAATTTTCATGTACTAGTTTTCTTAAGCTTGTAATCTTCATTTTCCTTAGCTTTGCACTTTTAAATTAAGGCTTGTAATAGTTTTTGATTTTCAATAAAAATTAGTTTCCTCTTTCATGTTCTTTTTCTCCTTAAGTAATTTCCTCCTTTCATGCAATGTCAATTTCTCTTTCCATTCATGCAATGTTTGATCTTTTCATTTAGCTTGCAATTAGTTTTAATTTTAGTTAAGTAAAAACAAACCTCAAATTTTCGTCGATAAGATAATGGTGATTTTCCTCAAAGTAGAAGTAATCAACGCGCCCCGTGGAATACGACCTTGATATTCCTAAATATCCTATACTATAGACGATAAGGTACACTTGCCTTTATCGGATATAGTTTTGGAGAAAATCTCAAACCTTCACTAAATTTCAAAACCGCAAAATCTATATCAAGTTTTTGGCGCCGTTGTCGGGGACTTTGCGTGGATATTTTGAAAAGAGGATAGCTATTAATTTTATCATGCTTCTTTTTATTTTATTTTGCTTTTCCTAAATTTCAAAAACAAAAAAAAATTTAGTTTTTCTTCTTCCTTTCCTCTCTTTTTAGTGTATGACCCGAGGTAGCACTTCGATTCTTCCTTTTGATCCAAAGATCAAGCGAACCCTTTTGAGGCACCGCCATTCTCGTGATCAGGGAAATCAAGTAGAATCCGAAGAGTCGATCGGGGACACTAACACAGCGAATATGGATCATAATCTTAATCCTCCTAATCTTAACGAGCCAAATCCTGATGAGGATGCGCAACGGACCATGTCCTATTATGCGCGGCCAAATTTGGAAGGTGATGCATGTCGGCAAGTGCACCGGTCGCTGTCAAGTAATAATTGTGGAGAATGGAATCCCCGGATGTCGGTCTCTTGAGGAATGCAGGTTGGGTGAACGAATCGCGCAGTGACTATTGTTACACAAGCGTTTCACAAACACAAAGAGGGGGTTTTTGGTTGGTTTTCCTAGTCTTAACAACAGCAGAAGAAATGCGGGTCGAAAGCACCGCTTCGCAAGGTGAGATGGATGCAACGGCCACGATGCCGTGCTTCGAGAGGTGGATGGAGCGTGCTCAAGTGCGAGAAGGTGAGGGTCGCAAACACCTCTTCACAACCGCCGTTAGCTCTTGCTAACGCGGAACAAACACCTTGCGTGCGTGCGTGAGTGAGTGAGTGGAAAATGGAGTGAATCACAAGCAAACCATGAAGAACAACAAGGAAACATTCATCTCAACAAATAACATCACAATATTCAAGTTTACACGGCGCAACGAGTACAATGAAGGAAAGAGGAAAGAAATAACCGATGGTGAAGACTAGCGGCCGTTCACGGTCGGAATGTTAGGTTGTCGGGCTACCTCCGGACTCGGGCGGACTATGCTTCCGGCGTAGAGAGATGTCATGATCTCCCTACGTAGCTCCGTCGTCTTTGACTTCAGGTTTCTTCTTCTTCTCGCCGGGCGAATTGAGAGAATGGCTGCTTGGAGGCTTGCGGATGGTGGAGAACACTCACGGACAATGGAGGAGGTCTTGGAATGGATGGAGGAGGCTTCCCCTTGCGTGGGAGATGCAGTGGAGGCGTCCCAAGGTGGTGGTCGACGGCGTACGGAACAGGAAATCCGCTCCCGGAATCAGATATCGCCCTAAAATCGGAACAGACGTTTAAATAGGCGCTGGAATAAATACTGCGCACGATCATTGGCGCACGACCAGTGGTCGTGCGCACTGGAATTCTGCGATCGTGCGCACTGCCTGGGTGGAACCTGCAAGACACGAAATTTATAAAATAAAATGTTCGCACGACCAGTGGCGCACGACCGGTGGTCGTGCGCACTATCGTCGGTGGTCGTGCGCACTGGCGTTGATGGTCGTGCGCACTACACCAAACATAACTCATGAAAAAAGGGTTAATGCACACGATCAGTGGCGCACGACCAGTGGTCGTGCGCAATAGAACAAGTGATCGTGCGCAGTGTTCCTGTTCAGAATTGCACCGGAAACACCTACACGACTCTTATTCCGGCACAACCACAAATCCAGCCACTGAAGGTGGCACTTAACAGCGCATGAAAACTACTAATGACGATAAGCACGAAATCACACCAAAGTAGCCCCAGAAGTGCACCTAGCATGGATTATCAAATATAACCTATAACAGGGCTAAAGTGCGGTGAAATGACTGAATAGCGGCCCGGATGAGTCCATAAATGTGTATATGATCAGGACTCATCACACCCCCAGACTTAACTGTTTGCGCGTCCCGAGCAAACGAATCCAGCGGAGTGTGAAAACGATAATTAACATAGAGAATTACACAAAGGAGTACGGTGCGAAGTAACATACGCATGCGAGTAGAGATTCTAGTAGAAGAAGATTCTAACTATGCTAACTAATTTACAGAAGTATTAAAGCGTAAGTAAAGATTTAGTTGTGCTCAGTTGGTGAATTATGAAGAATTTGAACGATCATGCCCGGTATGAACGTGACGAGACACTGAGGCGGGTGTTGCAAAAGATCGGGGCTTAGGAATAACTCCGCTGAAATCCATCAACGTCGTGAACCATACGCTTGCCCGGTCACACTCTCTCCACGGCGCTAGCAAACTCGCAAATCAAATCAGTAGGACTTTTAGGATTAAAATGGGGCTTAGGTCACGGTAGGATATTCAAAGTTAAACACGATGGCTACGCAACCCAAGTGAGCTAACGGAACGCTGCACCCCACAAGACCACAAACTATGCTCGTGTGACACACCCCCAGACTTATCATGAAAACCAGGTGTGCACACGGCCTACTTCACAAATACCAACAGATTTTCTATTTAACTCAGAAGGATCTCATTTCAAAATACGCTCTTTTTTTTTTCTTTTAACATATTTTACTTCTTTTATGTATCCTCCGGTTGGTTCAAAATCAGCAGATGGACTTTATTTTCCTTTCATAACACAATGTTTCCACACACCACACAAGTTGAGAATTATGAGCGCAGTTAAAAACAATTTGGTTGCGGGTGTAGGATAAGCTTCAGGCTTTGGTGGATGAAGAGGAGCTGAACAAAGGATTGGTAGGCACAAATTTGGCTTGCAACGGTGAACGAAAAGGACAGGGAATAGCAAGGCTCAAACTAGCCAAAGAGTGGCCTACATCATGTTTAACTTGACGAGTAGCTCTCACCCATCCTTCGAGAGTCGCTTGGGGCAAGTTCTTAGCCCACGAGAAAGGTAAACCTTCCTCCCGACTCGAGCAACGTACGACTAGCACTCGTACACACACAACACCGGGTTATCTTCAATTTCATTCAAATTCACCACTTGAGTATAATAAATCTAAATTTACGCAGAAATACTAAACATAAATTAGATGCATAAAGAAAATCTAGTTCTGCTCAAATTCTACCATAACCTGCGAAGTGACTAGAACACTACGTGAGTCAATATCGCACTCCAAATAATAGTTCCTATGTTAACAACCTATTTCACACTCCAACCAAAACAGTCTAAACGGAGCAATAACAAAAAGATAAGCGCGCACTCAAGTGGGTGAAGTGGTGCGTGAAGAATGAAAACAATGATAATGACTAGGATAAATAAGAAACAACCTTCTAGAATGCAGTGCAACTCGTGCACAGTGGATGACAAATTCGCTCCCCCAGACTTAAGCTAAACAATCTAGAAATTTGAAGCAAAAAGAGGGGAGAAAGTGTTACCCAATGCTCAGAATTGAGCATACCAGACGATTGGCGTTTACGATCAAAAGCAGTCCGCAACATCCGCACCATCGAACACAAAACCTGCAAGCACAAAACTCAAAACAACAAAAGCACATGCAAAAGCTGAACTAAAAGAAGTTAGATAAAAAGAAATACGAAATCAGGAAATCTGGGTTGTCTCCCAGTAGCGCTTTCATTTAACGTCCTTAAGCTGGACCAAATACCTGTATTAGCATTGTTTATAAAGTGCAGGAATTAAAAAGAGATACTCAGAAATGGTTCACCACATCAAATAAAACACAAATCAGCTGAAAGCGCTCTTATGGTGCGCGTCTCCCGTAGCACGTAGGCGGGAGGTGAAGGCTGTAGGGCCAGCACTGGTATTACCCAATGCTCCCCTAACCTCCGCCACCTTGCCGCGGAGAGCGGCAGCACGAGCGTCGCGCAGAAGTTTTTCCTTTTTAAGTTTGGTGACATTCGGAGACTGCCACCGTTGAGAGTTCTCAGATTTTTCCACCTTAGCGGTGGGTGGCGTCACTTCCGGTGTCGCGGTGACCACCGGATCGGCCCAGGAGATGGAGCGCTTAGATAGTTTATTACATGAATCAAAATAAGAGGGTAATGGGACATTGTCCCGAACCAAATTCACGTCAGAGTTTTTTGAATTGCAGTCTTCTTCCGTCTCGAAACCAAACTCTCGCCGAAGATCAACTTCTTCTTCTTCACTAGACAGGTACTCCTCCTTTTTCCCTTCACTTGATTCTTTGACTTCTTCATGCCCTGCACAGCTCAACGATTCATCAAAATTAAAAGGAGGGGGCGGAGTGAATGTTTCAGCTGTGGCTTCGGAGCAAGTGGGCTGCTGCACCTTATTGGTTAGGACAATGCATCCCGTAGCAAAATCAAGGGTGGCACCGCTCTCTTTCAAGAACGGCACGCCCAAGATAGGAATAGAATGATTTTCCTGCGGGCCCAAAACCTGAAAATCAGCAACAACAATTGTCCCCTCAACTGTCACCTCCACATTCTTCACTTCCCCCTCGGATTGAATAACAGTCCCATTGGCAAGCACAAGGGATTTCCTTTCCTCCGTGTTCATTTCCAGTTGTAATCTAGCTACATCTTGCAACGCAATGATGTTGCGAGATGAACCAGAATCACACAAAGCTTTCGTTTCAAAATTGTTGATGGAACAAGAAATTACCAGCTCACTCGGATCAGCCTCTACCACATCCCCAAGACTCTTCCCTTGATCAATTGGGTTCTTTTCCGTGTTGCTGGGAAGGGTCCCCTGCGATCGCTCGGTTAGCACTTGGGCCAATTGGCCCAACTGCGTTTCCAAGTTTCGCATGGATGCAGTTTGATTCACCATATTCGAATTAGCTACTTGCATGAATTTCTCCATCATCTCTTCTAGATTACTCTTTTTTTGGGTGGGGGGTGCTTGGTTATAATCCGGGTGTGGTGGCCTCGGTTGGCTCCCGGAGGCGTAAGCATCGTTTTGATGCTGCCCCGGTGCCCATCGTTGGCCAGGTGTGTTTGGATTCCACGAGAAGTTCGGGTGACTTCTCGCTCCCGGATTATAAGCATTATTGAAAGGCGCCCCCCTAGGCTGATTTCCTACATAATTAACAGATTCGTTCAAGTTCAAGTGTGCGAAGTCACCTGCCACGTGGTTCCCCGAACATTCATACGCGTGGTGGCCTCCGCCTCCACATCCCTCGCAGGTAATGACAGCAGCAGGCGCGGATGGAGAGGGGAGTGAGTCGACCATGAAGAGACCTCGACCGCTTCTTGGAGCATTTCTCCCTGCAGTCCAGAATGTACTGTGGGAGGCAGTGTCGCGCAGAATTCGAAGGGCTTCCTCAGGAGTGTGGTTCATCAAGGTACCACCCGCCGCAGCATCGATCATTGCCCTGTAGTTGGGCTCGATCGCAAAGTAGAACAATTCGACCACATTCCATGATTGGAGCTCGTGGCCAGGACAACGGCGAAGGAGATCATTGAGGCGCTCCCATGCTTCAGCAAGGGTCTCTTGGTCAAATTGGCGAAATGTGGCGATCTCCCGCCGCAAGCTCACGATCTTATCCACAGGATGGAATTTAGCAAGGAACTTGGATGCGAGAGCATCCCAAGTTGCAGCAGTCCCTGGCGGAATGGAATGGAGCCACACCTTTGCTTTGTCGCGGAGTGAAAAGGGAAACAGTCTAAGCTTGACCGTGTCGTCAGCAATCCCTGCGTAGCGGAAAGTTCCGCAAATATCAGAAAACTCCGCCAGATGCAGATGCGGATCTTCACTGGCCAACCCCGAGAACTGAGCGTTGTTCCGGATGATGTTTAAGATCGCTGGCTTGATCTCAAACTGATTATTCATAATATTGGGTCCGAACCCCGGATACACACTCCCAGCAGTTGGAGTAGTGTAGTCCCTCATCGTGCGGGGCCGAGGCCTAGCCGCCTCCTGCTCATCTCCAGGCTGATGTTGCCCCACGTCGGGCATTCTCGGATCAACATCATTTGGGTCTACCTGATCACACATTGCCGCCTGTGCGGCTGTAGCGCGCCTTCTTGCGCGAACGGTCCGTTCAATCTCAGGATCGAAGGGTACGAGTTCCCCTGCGGCTTGTCTCTGCATGCACTGTCACAAACAAAAAGAAAAACAAAGAAAATCAAAAACAACTGCTCGTATAATGAAAGTCACAACACGGGACATTACACGCCTGCACCCCCCAGCAACGGCGCCAAAAACTTGATGCGTGTCGGCAAGTGCACCGGTCGCTGTCAAGTAATAATTGTGGAGAATGGAATCCCCGGATGTCGGTCTCTTGAGGAATGCAGGTTGGGTGAACGAATCGCGCAGTGACTATTGTTACACAAGCGTTTCACAAACACAAAGAGGGGGTTTTTGGTTGGTTTTCCTAGTCTTAACAACAGCAGAAGAAATGCGGGTCGAAAGCACCGCTTCGCAAGGTGAGATGGATGCAACGGCCGCGATGCCGTGCTTCGAGAGGTGGATGGAGCGTGCTCAAGTGCGAGAAGGTGAGGGTCGCAAACACCTCTTCACAACCGCCGTTAGCTCTTGCTAACGCGGAACAAACACCTTGCGTGCGTGCGTGAGTGAGTGAGTGGAAAATGGAGTGAATCACAAGCAAACCATGAAGAACAACAAGGAAACATTCATCTCAACAAACAACATCACAATATTCAAGTTTACACGGCGCAATGAGTACAATGAAGGAAAGAGGAAAGAAATAACCGATGGTGAAGACTAGCGGCCGTTCACGGCCGGAATGGTAGGTTGTCGGGCTACCTCCGGACTCGGGCAGACTATGCTTCCGGCGTAGAGAGCTGTCACGATCTCCCTACGTAGCTCCGTCGTCTTTGACTTCAGGTTTCTTCTTCTTCTCGCCAGGCGAATTGAGAGAATGGCTGCTTGGAGGCTTGCGGATGGTGGAGAACACTCACGGACAATGGAGGAGGTCTTGGAATGGATGGAGGAGGCTTCCCCTTGCGTGGGAGATGCAGTGGAGGCGTCCCAAGGTGGTGGTCGGCGGCGTACGGAACAGGAAATCTGCTCCCGGAATCAGATATCGCCCTAAAATCGAAACAGGCGTTTAAATAGGCGCTGGAATAAATACTGCGCACGATCATTGGCGCACGACCAGTGGTCGTGCGCACTGGAATTCTGCGATCGTGCGCACTGCCTGGGTGGAACCTGCAAGACACGAAATTTATAAAATAAAATGTTCGCACGACCAGTGGCGCACGACCGGTGGTCGTGCGCACTATCGTCGGTGGTCGTGCGCATTAGACGAAACAGAACTCAGAAATTTAATGATAAGTGCGCACGAACAGTGGCGCACGACCGGTGGTCGTGCGCACTGGCGTTGATGGTCGTGCGCACTACACCAAACAAAACTCATGAAAAAAGGGTTAAGTGCACACGATCAGTGGCGCACGACCAGTGGTCATGCGCAATAGAACAAGTGATCGCGCGCAGTGTTCCTGTGCAGAATTGCACCGGAAACACCTACACGACTCCTATTCCGGCACAACCACAAATCCAGCCACTGAAGGTGGCACTTAACAGCGCATGAAAACTACTAATGATGATAAGCACGAAATCACACCAAAGTGGCCCCAGAAGTGCACCTAGCATGGATTATCAAATATAAGCTATAACAGGGCTAAAGTGCGGTGAAATGACTGAATAGCGGCCCGGATGAGTCCATAAATGTGTATATGATCAGGACTCATCAGAAGGCGCACAATCGAGTATTGTTCGCCCCACGGTGGCGAACAATAATTTTGAGATCAAGTCCAGCATCATACAAATGGTGCAACAATCGGTGACCTTTGATGGTCAACCGGACGAGGATCCAAATTCACATATTTCTTACTTTCTTGAAATTTGCGACACTTTTAAGATCAATGGCGTCACCGATGACGCCATTCGATTACGTCTTTTTCCTTTTTCTTTGCGGTCTAAGGACAAGCAGTGGCTGGGCTCCCTACCTAGGGGATCCATCACTACGTGGGCCGAAATGGCGGAAAAATTTCTCAATAAATATTTCCCGCCTTCAAAGACCGCAAAATTACGCAAGGATATTGCGTCGTTCATGCAAATTGACTCGGAGACTCTCTATGACACATGGGAGCGCTTCAAGGAGCTTTTGCGTCAATGCCCTCACCACGCACTTGCCACTTGGCAACAAGTGCAAATATTTTATAATGCCTTAAATATCCAAATGAGGCAAATGATTGATGCGGCCGCCGGGGGGACATTAAATAATAAAACCCCGGTCGCCGCTCAAGAGCTTTTCGAAGAGATGGCCACAAATGCGTATCAATGGAACATGCCCCGAGCGCGGCCTAATAAGCCGGCCGGAATTTTTGAAATAGACGCAAACGCGAATTTGGCTTTACAAGTTGAGCGCTTAACAAAGCAAGTGGCGTAGATGTCTGCTTCCTTCGCCACTCCTCCTTGGGCTAATAACGTTTTAATTGAAGAACATGTTGACTACATGGGAAATCCGCCTTGTCCTTCCTATAACCCCAACACCTCTCCGTATAACAACACATACAATGCGGGTTATAGGAATCATCCAAATTTCTCATGGAGCAACCAAGGAAATGCTCAGCGTCCTCTGAATTTAAATCAACCCCCCCTAATCAACTTCTTAACTTAACTCCGCCTCCAAATTTGATTTCTCAAAATTTTAATCCACCTGGTTTTCCTCCGCAACAGTAAAAACTCTCTCCGCTTGAAGAGGTTTTTGCAAAATATGTTGCTACAAATGAAACGAACATCCAGAACCTTACCGGTCGATCAAAAATTTAGAGAATCAAGTGGGCCAACTTGCAAAGATGATTTCTGAGCGTCAGCAAGGAGCACTACCGGGGAATACCGAGCAAAATCCAAAGGAGAGCGCGCACATGATTACACTCCGAAGCGGGAAGGAGGTGGTTCAAAAATAGGACGAACCCAAGGTAATTTCCTCTCCTCCTACTTATTCATCTTCGAATTTGCCCGCTACGATAGCTCTGCACACTTCTATTTTAAATTCGCGCGCTCCTACTACTAATATTCCATATCCATCTAAATTTAAAAATGAAAGCGCCGAAAAAAATTATAAAAAAATTTTAGATGTTTTAAAACAAATCCATATTAATGTACCTTTCTGCGAGGCTATCTCACAAATGCCTAAATATGCGAAATAACTTAAGGAGTTGCTCTCCAATAAGAAAAAGTTAGAAGATGTTTCGCATATTTCTTTAAACGCAGAATGCTCCGCGGTTATACTCAACAAATTGCCTACAAAAGCAAATGACCCGGGACGGTTTTCCATCCCATGTCTATTTGGCAATTCGTTAGTAAAACACGCCTTAGCGGATCTTGGAGCAAGCATCAACCTTATGCTGTTTTCTTTTTTCAAATAGCTAGGTCTAGGAAATCCAAGGCCCACTCGAATGAGTATCCAATTAACGGATCGTTCTTTAAAATATCCGATAGGAATAGTGAAGGACGTGCTCGTCAAGGTTGACAAATTCATCTTCCCAGCGGATTTTGTCATTCTTGACATCTAAGAGGATACCGAAGTACCCCTCATACTCGGTCACCCCTTCCTTGCCACCTCCCGCGCTATTATAGACGTAAGTAACGGAAAGCTCCTCCTACGGGTTAGAGACGATGAAGTTACCTTCGGAATAAATTCCTCGATGCGGAACACGCTAGAAAATGACGATTCGTGTTTTTACTTGGAAGAGTGTTGTGAGTTCGATTCATCCATCGAATTAGTTTCATCGGCAAGTAGTGATTCCGAGCCCGTAGAGCTTTTTTATGTTGAAGAAGAAGTTTCTCACCCCACACCACCCGAACCATTACTTATAGAAAAATTAAAAATCAAGACTTCTTATGAAGAACCACCCGAATTAGAGTTGAAACAACTCCCCCCTCACCTTAAATACTTGTTTTTTGGAAAAAGAATCTAAGCTACCCGTCATCATTTCATCCGATCTTAGCAACTCAGAAATTTCTGAGTTGACTATAGTCTTAAGAAAGCATCGCCACGCAATTGCGTGGCAATTATCGGACATTAAGGGTATAAACCCATCTTTCTGCACTCATAAAATATTTCTCGAAGAAAATTCCCGCAACTCAGTCCAGCCTCAACGACGACTAAACCCGAACATGAAAGAAGTCGTTAAGGCCGAAGTTATAAAACTTCTGGACGCTGGAATCCTCTACCCGATATCGGACAGTACTTGGGTTAGCCCAGTACAAGTCGTGCCAAAGAAAGGTGGTGTCACGGTAGTCGCGAATGAAAATAACTAATTGATCCCAACCCGTACGGTTACGGGTTGGCGGATGTGCATCGACTATCGAAAATTAAATGATGCCACCCGTAAGGATCACTTCTCTCTACCATTTATCGACCAAATTTTAAAGCGCCTTTCAGGTCACTCCTACTACTATTTTCTCGATGGTTTGTCGGGATACTTCCAAATCCTGATTTCGCCGGACGACCGAGAGAAAACCACTTTCACTTGTCCCTTTGGCACCTTCGCTTATCGAAGGATGCCATTCGGTCTTTGTAACGCGCCAGCTACATTCCAAAGATGTATGCTGGCAATATTTGATGAGTTAGTAGAGGAGGTGATGGAAGTATTTATGGACGATTTCTCCGTATACGGAAGTTCATTTGAAAACTATTTAAAAAATCTCGAGCGCGTGTTGCAGCGACGTGAGGAAACGAATTTAACGCTTAATTGGGAAAAATGCCATTTTATGGTCAAGGAAGGACTAGTCCTTGGCCATAAAATTTTGGGCAAGGGGATCGAGGTCGATAGGGCCAAGATCGAAGTAATTGATCCCCCTCCAACAAACGTAAAACCTATTAGGAGTTTCCTAGGCCACGCGGGGTTCTATCGGCGCTTTATACAAAATTTTTCCAAAATCACAAAGCCGTTAACCCATCTTCTCGAGAAAGAAACATCTTTTCTTTTTAACGATGAATGCAATTTAGCCTTTCAACTTATCAAAGAGAAACTTATAAACTCCCCGATTCTAGTCGCCCCAGATTGGTCGCTCCCTTTTGAAATCATGTGCGACACGAGTGATATTGCGGTTGGTGCCGTTTTAGGCCAACGAGTGAGTAAGTATTTTCACCCGATCTATTATGTGAGCAAAACACTCACGTCGGCACAAGCAAACTACACCACGACTGAGAAGGAACTTCTAGCAATCGTTTTCGCCTTCGATAAGTTTAGGTCGTATATCACTCTCTCAAAAGTTATCGTCTTCACAGATCACTCCGCGCTTAGGTATCTCTTGAGTAAATCGGACGCCAAGCCTCATCTTTTGCGATGGATCCTCCTCTTGCAGGAGTTTGACTTAGAGATCCGGGATAAAAGAGGAGCCGAAAACTTTGCGGCCGATCACCTTTCTCGTTTAGAAAATCCCTCCTCGGAAGCATTAATAGAGGCCGACATTAACGATAAATTTCCCGAAGAGCGCCTCCTAGCTCTCGAAAATATTAATACATCTTCTACCCCCTGGTTTGCGGATTTGGCTAACTATTTAGTAGCCCAGGTCCTGCCAAAAGAATTCTCGAGTCAGCAAAAGAAGAAATTCTTTTCTGATTTAAAGAATTACTTCTGGGAGGACCCCTTTTTATTCCGTGTATGCGCAGACCAGGTTGTGAGAAGATGTGTTTCAAGTGAGGAAGGCCTTCAAATTTTATGTCATTGTCATGAGGGACCCACCGACGGTCATTATCATTCGAACCGAACCGCGAGGAAGGCGCTGGAGGCGGGCTTTTATTGGCCCACGCTCTTCAAAGATGCTCACACCCTTGTGAGTACTTGCGACAACTGCCAGCGGTCGGGGAACATCTCTCGCCGGGATGAGATGCCCCAAAACATTTTCTTAGAATGCGTAATTTTCGACCTTTGGGGTATCGATTTTGTTGGTCCTCTCCCTCTCTCTTTTTCAAATAAATATATTCTAGTGGCGGTCGACTACGTATCAAGGTGGGCAGAAGCGCAAGCTCTCCCCACCAACGATGCGCGAGTCATCGTTAATTTCTTAAAAAAGTTATTTTCTCGATTTGGCACGCCGCGCGCTATTGTGAGTGATCGCGGCACCCATTTTTGCAATAGTCAATTTACAAAAATTTTAGCAAAATATGGTGTCACGCACAAATTATCCACCGCATATCACCCACAAACGAGCGGCCAAGTCGAAGTTGTTAATCGAGAATTAAAACGGATTTTAGAAAAAATAGTTTCTATTAATCGGAAGGATTGGGCAATAAAGCTCGATGACGCGCTATGGGCCTAACGAACGGCGTACAAGACCGCTATCGGTTGAACATCATATCGAATGGTTTATGGCAAGGTGGGCCACCTTCCGGTCGAATTAGAACACCGCGCATTTTGGGCGCTTAAATTTTTAAACCTCGATTCCACTCTAGCGGGAGAACAAAGAAAATTCCAAATGAACAAATTAGATGAGTGGCGAGCGAATGCGTATGAGAGCAATACATTATATAAGGAGCGAACAAAATTTTATCATGATAAGCAAATAAAATTTCCAAAAACTTTTTCGCCAGGCGATCTCGTCCTCCTTTATAATTCCCGCCTTCGCCTTTTTCCGTGAAAACTAAAATCACGATGGTCCCGACCCTTTATTGTTAAAGAGGTTTGGTCCTATGGGACAATTTTAATTTCCCACCCGGAAAAAGGTACCTTCAAAGTTAATGGGCACCGCCTTAAAGTATATCTTCCGGTAGAGTTAACTAATGAAAAGAGTGATTTGATTGTATTTCAACCTATAATATGATCGGCAAGTAGGTCAAGCTACGCGACCTTAAACAAAGAGCTTTTGGGAGGCACCCCAAAGTTATCTTTTTATTGTTTTCTCTTGTCTTTAACATATTTTGTAGGTAATCGTCACTTTCCCGCGCAAACTTCAAAAAATCAGGGAAGCCCTTTCTCTTTCTTCCTTCTCCTTTATCATGCATTTCCTTTTTGTTTTGTCTTGCACTTTATTTTCTTTTACTTCATACTTAGTTTTAAACATTGTGGACAATGTTTAACTTTAAGTATGGGGGTGTAAATAGTTCTTTGTAAATAGTTGTTAAATTAGAAAATTTTCAAAACAAAAAAAAATATATTTTCTTCTATTTTAGCACTTGTAAAACCCAAAAACTCAAAAAATTTTAGAAAATAGAAAAACTTAAATCTTGGAAAGTGACATTTGGGACCTCACCCCAACTCACCTCCTTGTACCGTGAGAACCCTTCACGGGGTATACCTCGGGAAGTCCAAGAATTAACAAAAAAAATTGTTAGCTTTTAGTATATGTTTTTGTTTATTTCTTATCAAAAATCCAAAAAAAGATAATATCAAAATTCAAAACAATATATGAAAAAAACTTAAAATACAAAAAATTTAAATCTTATACCTCTCCTATTTGTTGTTTTTGTGATTTCTTAGAAATCTAGTTGAGAATGTTTATAAGCATGTTTAAGTTTTTAATTGGCTAAAATTTTGCTTATCATAGTTTGTTAATTTTAAATTCGAGGTAGTCTTGATTTAAGAATCATCTTATGATTTTAAATTGATTAGAGAATTTATTTAGCATGACTTCTCTTTTTATTTTTAAATGGCTTCATTTTGTAGAAAATTTCCTAAACCTCTTTAGATTTCAATTATATTTTCTTCTAACTTTTTAGATCTTAGGAAATTTAATGATACTAGAATTTGCTCTCAATATAATTTAAAGCTAGCTAGATTTATTTCCCTTCCTTACCCACTTTGATGGCATAAAAAAAAGTATTTTAAAAGATCATATGTCATGGGAATAAGAGGATAAAATTCATTATTCCTTAAACATATGCACCCAAAATCATTTAAAAGATTATATGGCATGGAGTAAGAGGATAAAATTCATTACTCCTAAACATATACATTTTGGGTTTTTATTAGAAGAGAAAAAGAAAAAGAAAAAAAAAATTTCTTGATGAGGATAAATTCCATTTCCTCCTTTCAAAAATATCTCTTCTTATACCAAATTTTATGAAATCCCCCTTAGCCAATTATCATTGTTCTTGTTTTAGTTGAAAATTATGGAGAGAGCAATATTTAGTAATTTACTTTTCCTTAAGTTTCTTTTAAGGTAGAGTTCTTATAATTTTGATTTAATTTAGTTTTATAATTTCTACAATTTTGTCAAACTAATTAATTTTCTTGAGAAGTTCTTGCCTAAACATTTTTCCTCTTTTCAAATCATCATCATAATTTAGGACATAACTCCCCCTTGAATTTATTATTAATTTAACTTTTGGTTAAATGAAATTTTAGTTTTAAATTAAAATTTTTTAAGGATGTCTTATAAATTATGTCTCACACTTTTGCTCTCGAATAGCAAAACCTCAAGTATGGGGGTATTTGATAAGTAGTATTTTTATAACTTTGTAATAGAAAATTTTGTAAATATTTAATTTGTATTTTCCTCTTTTATGTCAATTCTAGGTCATAAGTGTTTATTTTGAAATTCTGTTTCTAATTTAGCTTAATTTCAATTTTTGCAGAATTTTGGGACAAATTGGAAAAATTGACAAGTACACGCCCTCAGTCACGCCCGTGACCAAGGGCGTGTAACCTGAAGATCAGTCCAGAGTCGATGCCGCGCCAATTGAGCTAGTCCATAGTGAATCACGCCCTCGGTCACGCCCGTGACCAAGTGTCACGCCCGTGACTAGGGGCGTGTAATTTTAGAATCGTCCCAGCTGGCTGCTGAAGAGACGTGGAGATGCTGTCGAGAAGTCAACCTAAGTCACGCCCGTGACCCACATGTCACGGCCGTGACTTGCCTGCGTGATCTCTGCTTCGCCGCTGCGCCGAACTCCAGCCCACGCCGCATTTAATGAAGCCGTCCAAAGTCACGGCCGTGACCCGACATGTCACGCCCGTGACATGCCACTTTTCTCCGCGCCGTCCAGAAAGCCCACGCCGCTGTCAGATCCGATGTGAATAGTGCAGTCACGCCCTTGGTCACGCCCTTGGTCACGCCTGTGACCGAGGGTGTGTAATCTGAAATTTTTGCCTATAAATTCAGAGGCTCTCCTTGAGTCCAGGGTTCAGAATTTTGGATTGGGGGAGGTGCTGTTAGAGCTGAGAGTGAGTTTTTCATGTGCTTGTTCATGTCTTTTATTTAGCTCTCATGTTCTCTTATTTCCTTTCATGCAATGTTTTTAAATTTTCATGTACTAGTTTTCTTAAGCTTGTAATCTTCATTTTACTTAGCTTTGCACTTTTAAATTAAGGCTTGTAATAGTTTTTGATTTTCAATAAAAATTAGTTTCCTCTTTCATGTTCTTTTTCTCCTTAAGTAATTTCCTCCTTTCATGCAATGTCAATTTCTCTTTCCTTTCATGCAATGTTTGATCTTTTCATTTAGCTTGCAATTAGTTTTAATTTTAGTTAAGTAAAAACAAACCTCAAATTTTCATCGATAAGATAATGGTGATTTTCCTCGAAGTAGAAGTAATCAACGCGCCCCGTAGAATACGACCTAGATATTCCTAAATATCCTATACTATAGACGATAAGGTACACTTGCCTTTATCGGATATAGTTTTGGAGAAAATCTCAAACCTTCACTAAATTTCAAAACCGCAAAATCTATATCAATAACCCTTCTGGGGAAACGAGCACACCACTCTCTTTCCTCTCCACCTCAAGTCCAAGGAAATGGTGGAGCTCACCCAAATCCTTCATCTCAAACCTGATAGCTAGCTCTACACGAAGCCTAGCCACCTCCACTTCATAATTCTCGGAGACAATCATATCGTCAACTTATAGCAGCACCAAGACCTGAAGCTCCCCCGTCTTCTTTACGAATAAGCTCGAATCAGAATCAGAAGCAAAATATCCGCAGAATTGGAGGTATTCTGCAATCTTCCCAAACCACGCCCGAGGAGCCCGCTTCAAGCCGTAAAGAGCCTTCTTGAGCTTGCTCACATGTTTTGGGTGCTCTTCGGATACATAACCAGGTGGTTTATCCATGAAGATATCCTTGTCAATCTCGCCATATAAGAAAGCATTCTTCACGTCGAGTTGCCAAATCTTCCACCCTTGGAAATATATCAACGCGATCACCACCCGAACCGAAGTCATCTTGGCAACGGGGCTAAACGTTTCTTCATAATCCTCCCCATATTTCTGAGAGAAACCTCGAGCTATAAGGCGAGCCTTGTACCGCTGAATAGTTCCATCAACCTTCTTCTCCAGTTTGAAAACCCACTTGCAAGTCACCGGAGTAACTCCCTCAACCTTAGGCACCAAGTCCCAAGTCTCATTTGTCCTGAGGGCAACAATCTCTTCATCCATGTCTCTTTCCCACTCCTTGAATCCAACGACATTTTCATAACAAGATGGCTCTCTCTCATCCAGATGACCTTTGAAGAAACATGAGACGAAGCTCGCTAAGTTCCCGCCCGTATACCGATCTGGTGGAATAATAGTCCTCTTGGACCTCCTCAGAGCTTTACTCTGAACCACCTCTCCATCTACTTGTTCTGAACTAGCTCTCTTCTCAGGTAGACTTGGAGCATTTTTCCCCCTGCTTCCAAAAGCTGAAGCACCTGACCCAGAGCTAGAAGCACCTGGAGCACCTGGAGAAACAGGCAACTCCACCAGAAATTCCCTTGCAGCTTCCCTTTGGCCACCATTTAACCTTCTCTCATGTAGCTCCACAGATGAGCTACCCCAGTATGACGTCAAATCATCAAATACCACATCTCTTGAGACCATATATCTTCGTGTCTCAGGATCCATGCATCTCTACCCTTTCTTCTGATCATCATAACCGACGAAGACTAGCTTCCTTGCTTTTGCATCTAGCTTCGTTTGAATGGCATCCAGAACATCCACATAGCAGGTAGATTCGAACACTCAAAAGTGTTGCACAGAAAGCTTCTCCTTAAACATCAGCTCATGTGGAGTCTTCATGTTGATCGGACTAAGGGGCATCTTGTTGATGACAGAAGCTGCATAAGACATACCTTCCGCCCAAAAGGTCTTAGGAATATTCTTGGCATGAAGCCAGCTCTTCATGGTTTCCGTCAAGTGACGGAACTTCCGCTCAGCAACTCCATTCTGTTGTGGAGTGTGAGCACAAGTAAGCTCCCTCTAGATGCCATGCTTCCTACAAAAGTTAAAGAAAGCACTTGAGGTGAACTCCACTTCATTGTCCGTTCTCAACTTCTTAATCCGCAGGTTAAGCCGGCCCTCCACTAGCTCCTTGAACTCCACAAATTTTCCTAACACTTCCGACTTCTCCTTCAGAAAGTATACCCATGTATACCTGGTGAAATCATCAACCAAGATCAGCATATACCTGCTACCCCCAAGAATTCCATTCTCAGTTGGTCCACATAGATCACCTTGGATGCACTCCAATGTGACATTACATCTGCTTTGTGACTTGTCAAATGGAAGATGATGAGACTTCCCAAATTGACATCCAGCATAAATGTGACCATCTCCCATGGATGAAAGACTAGGCATGCCTCTCACCACCCAAGTGTTTCATGCCAGATAGCAGCGCTATCAATTGTCTGCATCTTATCAACATAGGAACTTGTTGACAAAACAAACAAGTCCTTCAACCTTTTTCCAACATGAGTGACATCGGCCTTCACTGCTGATACGTTTCGAAGGAACTTCACTTCTGTTGGCCCGAACAGAACGTGATAACCAACATCTACAACATTAGTCACCGAGAAGAGGTTTTTCTTCATCCCCGGAACATAATAGACACTCCTCAACGTGAGTGGACCTCTATCACTACCCAAAGAAACTACACCCTCCTTCTCAACTACACGTATAATATCGTCAGTAGTAATGATAGCATCATTACCTGAGTATGCCTGCAACGAAGAGAACTTCGACTGATCCTCGGTGAGGTGGCCTGAACGAACGTTCCCGTCATGAAAGCTCCATCTTTCCAACTACAATCAACATTCGAATCCATCTCTCCTTTTCCTGCAGCATGAACTAGCTAAAGATTAACCCTGTAGTCTCTTTTGAAGTGACCAGGCTGATTTTACTTGTAGCATCTTGGCCCTTCCTTCTTCTTCCCATCACGCTTAGGAGCCTTGCTCCTCTCTTGCTGATATGAAGTTGAAGGCCCATCACTATCAGGCGACTTCTTCTTCTTGTCCCATTTCTTCTTCTTCCCAGAATAGAGAACCTTACTATCCCTCCAGAGACAGTCATCCCAGCCATTTGCTTTACTAAGCTCTCCTGCAAAGCAAGCAAGTTCTCCAGCTTAAGCAACGATGGCTGATTGGCCCAGCTTTAGACAGAAGTAACGAAGGCAACATATTCCCTCCGCAATCCGCGGATTATGCGCCTCTTTAGTTTCGTTTCTAAGATAGGCTCATCCGGGTCCAATGCTGAAATTTCAACACACAAGTTCTTCATCTTCAAGAAGAAAGAAGAGATAGACAAATCTCCTTGAGTTGCTTTCGCCAACTCATTTTCCAGGAACTGTAGCCTCACTACATTCTTCTTGTTGAACAAGCCATCCAAGGCTGTCCAAATCTCAGCAGCAGATCTACATCCAATGATGTGGTCGAACAGCTCCAGAATGATAGCTCTCTTGAGAGTGAACTCTGCCTTGGCATTCGTTCTCTTCCAAGCCTTCACGAGCTCAGCATTCCCCTCAGCAAGAACAACATGTTGTCTTGCTTCTCCTCCAACAACCTCCCAAAGATACTCGCCAAGAAGATAACTCTCCATGCAAGACTTCCACTTCTTAAAGTTAGTCTATGACAAGAGTTCAATTCCATGACCTATCGCATAAAATCCTTCCATTGCAATCACACTGATTGCAAACCACCTTGAGGAACCCGAGAAAAGAATCATCGACTACTGCTCAGCAACCTCCCTTTGATACCATGTTAAAATTTTGAGAGGTTTGGAGGTGAAGCAAATAAAGCGGAACATATCACAACTTTCCACAAGTGTTGCAACACAATGACAATGAGAAGATAGGATGATGCACTTGAAAATTGACTACAGTTCCTTCTTTACAATTCGAGGAATACATGGCGAGACATGATTCATAAGAATCACGAAGGAGGGAAGCACAAAACAACAAAAGCAACAAATCCACCAGACCGCACGACTTACACCTGAGACCGCGCGAACAGAGGGAGGCGTTGTGGAAACCAGTTTCCCGGCTTCAGCGTTCGAAAATAGGGTTAGGCAGCTTGCCCTTACTTATCTCAGGTAAAGTCGAACGTCTAGTCACTTAGAGCCTAAGAACCTCTCTACTGGTGGATTCAGGTGGAAACAGACCCCGCGAGCTGCAGCGAGGAGGTCCCGCCACTAACCCGAAAGACCCGAAGATCTTCCCCACCCAAGCCAATGCTGAGCCTGGGCACCTCGGAGAGCACTCGCAACACCTGACCGTTGGCCTGAAAGACTTGGCGAACGGAAGGCAGGGTCACTAGCTAACCGAACACACTAAGGGGGGTGGGGGTAAGGAGATGTCTACCTTCCCCAAGGTGCCCATGGGGGGTCTATTTATAGACTTTCACAAAATGGGCTGCGGATAGCCACGATTTTGCTATCCGCAGCTCCCTGCCGTCTTCGACTTGACATCTCGACCCAAGAAGGGGAGGGGCGAGTGGAACCTGAAACATACACTCCCGCCTTCTTCAGAGGTCCGAAGAACCTTACACGGGACCCCACTTTCCCAAAAAAAGGGTGAGTGGGGTCTCACCCCACTCGCCCCTTAAGGGGCGGGCGAGTGGGGCCTCCCCCCACTCGCCCCCTAAGGGGCGGGCGAGTGGGGAGGGGGGTCTCCCCCCACCCGCCCCCAAGGGGGCGAGTGGGGCCTTCCCTCACTCGCCCCCTAAGGGGCGGGCGAGTGGGGAGGGGGTCTCCCCCCACCCGCCCCCAAGGGGGCGAGTGGGGGCGAGTGGGGGCGAGTGGGGCCTTCCCTCACTCCCCCCCTAAGGGGCAGGCGAGTAGGGAGGGGGTCTCCCCCCACCCGCCCCCAAGGGGGCGAGTGGGGCCTTACCTCACTCCCCCCCTAAGGGGCAGGCGAGTGGGGAGGGGGTCTCCCCCCACCCGCCCCCAAGGGGGCGAGTGGGGCCCTCCCTCACTCCCCCCTAAGGGGCGGGCGAGTGGGGAGGGGGTCTCCCCCCACCCGCCCCCAAGGGGGCGAGTGGGGCCTTCCCTCACTCGCCCCCTAAGGGGCGGGCGAGTGGGGAGGGGGTCTCCCCCCACCCGCCCCCAAGGGGGCGAGTGGGGAGGGTGTCTCCCCCCACCCGCCCCCAAGGGGGCGAGTGGGGCCTTCCCTCACTCCCCCCCTAAGGGGCGGGCAAGTAGGGAGGGGGGTCTCCCCCCACCCGCCCCCAAGGGGGCGAGTGGGGCCTTCCCTCACTCCCCCCCTAAGGGGCGGGCAAGTGGGGAGGGATTACGGTCGCCTCCAATTGTTCGAGCGACCATTTTGCCGTGTTATGGTTATCTTCATTATTGCGACCATGTACACGTTGCGCTGCATGCGTTCGGTGAATATGAGGTCTGTACTTTCTTTCTGGGCGAACGGCATCCAGTCGTTCTTAAGCGGTCGCTCCACTCATCACGGCCACCCTCCCCATTGGTTGGGTCTCGACGAATTATGGGTTATACACAATCCCGGCTTTTTTCGGGTTCGACACGAGCCCGGAAAAACAATGGATGGCCCGTGGTTCGGAGAGACCAACGATGAGAACTTGAGGGTTGAACTATTTCAAAAACGTTTCAAACTAAACTTAACGCAAGAGTGGTAACCCCTTCTCTACTTAACAACCCTCCTGTGAGCCGAGCTTAATGGGAGGTGGAGACAACTCAACACCTTCCAGAGAGTCGAACTCAACTAGAAGTGGAGGCAACTTTCAAGAACCCGCGCCCCGGTCTCTCGGGTTTGCACACTGTTTTTTTTTTGCTAATTTAGCTAGCTCTACCGTTTTGTCTCCTTGGGATCTGTTAGCTAAAGATAAATAAACCGCTCGCCTCTCAAAGTGAGTTATTCTGCCCTGCGGGCATCAACAAGCCCGGTCAGCAGAACCATCCCGGGGAAAAACTTACTTGGCCTCTCTGAGAGGTCAACATGCCCTGCCAGCAGGTGAGAGTCTGGTCAGCGGAACCATCTCGGGGGAAAACTTACTTGGCCTCTCCGAGAGGTCAACCTGTCCTGCCGGCTAGTGGGAGCCTGGTCAGCGGAACCATCTCGGGTCCTTAACCGACATGAGTCACCTGCCTCTTCGAGTGAGTTCTCCTGCCCTGCTGATAATGCTATATTTATAGTTATTTTCACATAATATTTTATTAATAATTAATTTAATTTAATTTAGTTTTAGTTATTTTATCACTAATTTATCTTCTTTTTATATTTTCAGGTAATTTGGGCTGCCAATAAGCAATTTCAAGCTCATAAGACTAATCAGGAGAATATTTGGAGTATTTCTGCCGAAATCGCAAAGTACACGCCCTCGGTCACGGGCGTGACCTAGGGCGTGACATTTTGTCACGGCCGTGTTCCAGTCCTGCGCATTCCAGTTGAAAGAAGTCAGCCGCCACGTCAGATTAAAATTACGCGCCCTCTGTCACGGGCGTGACAGAGGGCGTGACCTAAAGTGTCACGGGCGCGACACGCCCGGAATGCATTCAATTCAGCCATCAATCAATTCCCGCCGTTTTTAGCTTACACGCCCTCAGTCACGGGCGTGACCAAGACCGTGACTCTTCTGCAACCGCCAGATTAACTCCTGATCGCGGCGTTTCCCGCCGTTTCCAGACCCGTTCAAGACACGCCCTCTGTCACGGGCGTGACCGAGGCCGTGACCCGCCATGCAATTGATTTCTTTCGGTTTCTCTTCCCCAACGTCCCGGGCTTTCATGACAGCAATTACGCAGCTTACACGCCCTTGGTCACGGGCGTGACCAAGGGCGTGACTCCCCGTTTTTTCATCTATAAAAGGCAGCAATCTCTAGAAGTCAGGGGGTGCAATTTTGGAGCTTAATTTCAGCTTTAGTCTATTATTTTTGTTGTTCTAGCTAATTTTTCTTCAAGTTGTAAGTTTTTATTATTGCAATTTCAATTCAAGTATTCTAGTTTTTAATCATGTATTTTCCCTTTTCTACTTGTGTTTCCATCACTATGATGAGTAGCTAAATTTCTTTTAGCACTTGGTCATGATGAACTTTGGAATAAAAGAAAATATGTTTTGAATCTTTCTAATTAGCAAACTCTCGTTTTGTTTATCTTCGATTTATCTTTGAATTATTTTGTTTTGATTTCATATGTCCGGAATATGACTTTCAATCTATGATTCATTTGCTAGTGATCGAGAGATCCATGCGAACGAGGAGATCACTCAAAGATAAAAAGAGTTGTATGCATTCCTCGAGAGAGGGTGACACAAATCTTTCGGATTGGAGTCAAATCCAATAGTGGGGTTCACCGCTTAAAGCAAGCTTAGGGGGTTTCGACTGGCCGAGGGGTTTTAATCGATCAACCTAAGGTTAGGTGGTAGTTCTCTCGAGAGACGCTCTACCATATTTTGGGAACCTCCACGGTCGAGGATATTTCAATAAGAGTTTGCGGTTTCATCTTTTATAAAATTATATTTTATTCCAAAGGGATTCAAGACCAGGTGCTAATCCTTTTAATCATAATTTTTCTTCGTAGTTAATTTTCTCCAAATCGTTTTTCCAAAAACAAACCCAACTTTCGTTCGATAAAATAATAGCTCTTCTTTGTGAGTAGAAGTACTCAGCAAGCCCGGAAAAATACGACACTTGATTTTCTAAAATCCTATACTATAAAGCGATAGGTACACTTGCCTTATCGAATTATACGTGGATAATATTTTAATTTTGCGCAGCGTGAATTTATTTCATCAAGTTTTTGGCGCCGTTGCCGGGGGACTTATTGTTGATATTTTGAAAGCTTAGTTCTATTAATTTTATCATTTTTTTCTCTTCTCTCTTTTCTACGTTTTTCTTTTTGGTGTATGACCCGAAGGAATCCGTCCGATCTTCTTGAATTTGATTCGGAAATCGAGCAAACCATTCAGCGACGCTTAAGATTTCAAGGACCAAATTCTCAAGATCTGATTGAGGAATCCGTAGGTGACATTTCTCCTTCTTCTTCTTCTTCTACTTCTTCCTCCTCTTCTACTTCTTCTAATATGGGTGATCCAAATCCGGATGAGGTCGCGCAACAGACTATGTCCTATTATGCCCGGCCTAATCTGGAGGATACCACTTCTAGTATTGTTCGACCTGCTATAGCGAACAATAATTTTGAATTAAAGTCGTGCATCATTCAAATGGTACAACAATATGTACAATTTGATGGGCTTCAAGATGAGGATCCCAACGCGCATATTTTTAGTTTTCTAGAAATATGCGATACTTTCAAAATTAACGGGGTATCCGATGACGCAATAAGGCTTCGGCTTTTTCCTTTCTCCTTGCGCAATAAAGCTAAGCAGTGGCTCAGTTCTCTTCCAAGAGGATCTATCACCACATGGGCCCAAATGACGGAACAATTTCTCATGAAATATTTTCCGCCCGCTAAATCGGCTCAATTGCGTAAGGATATTATTTCTTTCTCCCAAGTTGAAACGGAAACACTTTATGATACTTGTGAGCGATTTAAGGAATATTTGCGTTGATGCCCCCATCATGCAATCCCCGATTGGTTGCAAATTCAGACATTCTATAACGGCCTAAATTCTCAAACGCGTCAAATGATTGATGTCGCCGCCAGTGGTACCTTGAATAACAAAACACCGGCAGGAGCGCAAGAGCTTTTAGAGAGTATGGCCATGAATACGTATCAATGGAGTACACCTCGGTCGCGCTCAAATAAACTGGCCGGGCTGTATGAAGTTAATGCAATTTCAAATTTATCTGTCCAGGTTGAGCTTTTAAATAGAAAAATAGAAGAGATGACTGCTTCCTCTTCTACACCTACCTGGGGATCCCCCTCCACCATTGCCGAACATGTGGATTACATGGGTAATCCGAATCGGCCAAACTTTAATTCGGGTAACACTCATTATGGAAACACATATCACCCGGGTTTCCGTAACCACCCAAATTTCTCTTGGAGTAATCCAGGGAATGCGGCATAACCCCCAAACACAATTCCACCTGGTTTTCCTCCACCACAAGCTCCAAAATCTCCCTCTCTTGAGGAGGTTTTCACCAAATATGCAGCAAATAACGATGCAAATATTCAGAATCTTACCGGATCTGTTCGCAATTTGGAGAATCAAATTGGGCAAATCGCGAAGATGCTCTCCGATCGCCAGCATGGAGCACTTCCAGGCAATACGGAGCCCAACCCAAAGGAGCAAGCAAAGGCTATCACGCTACGTAGCGGGAAGGAGGTAACTACCCCTTCACAATTGGTTGAACCAGAGGTAACAATTTCTTCATCTTCTCCTCCTCCTCAAGTTTCAACGCAAAATAAAATTAAGGAATTTCAACCACCACTTCCCTATCCGTCTAAATTAAAAAAAGATCGAAATGATGAGCATTACGGTAAATTTTTAGATATGTTTAAACAAATTCAAATTAATCTACCGTTCTGCGAAGCTATCGCGCAAATGCCGAAGTATGCTAAATACCTCAAGGATCTTTTGTCTAATAAAAAGAAACTTGAGGATATTTCTACCGTTCAATTGAACGAGGAATGCTTAGCAGTTTTACTTAATAAATTGCCTAAGAAATTAACCGATCCGGGTAGTTTCTCAATTCCATGTTTATTTGGCGATTTCTTAGTAAAACATGCGTTGGCCGATCTAGGCGCCTCTATAAATTTGATGCCTTATTCTCTTTTCCAAAAATTGGGTTTAGGAGAACCTAATCCCACGAGAATGAGCATCCAATTGGCGGATCGTTCCATAAAATACCCAATGGGTATTATCGAGGATGTGCTTGTCAAGGTTGATAAATTTATCTTTCCGGTAGATTTTGTCATCCTTGACATAGATGAGGACGCCGAGGTACCACTCATTCTCGGTCGCCCTTTTCTTGCCACCTCGCGCGCCATAATTGATGTTAGTAACGGTAAACTTCTCCTTAGAGTCGGAGATGAGGAAGTTACCTTTACTATAAATTCTTCTATGAAAAATACGCTCTCAAATGACGACTCTTGTTTTTTCTTGGAGGCTTCACCTGATGAAGACTCAATTTTATTTTCTGAATATATTTCACCGTCATCTTTCTATGATGAAGAATTTGAAACTCTCGATCTTATTTCTCATGAAATTATTGACGGCACGATCACTCACGAACCTATTTTTGAAATTTTAGAATTAGGTAGTGATCGATTAAAAACTTCTTATGAGGAACCTCCCGTAGTAGAATTAAAACAATTGCCTAATCATTTAGAATATTTATTTCTAGCAGAGGATTCTAAGCTTCCCGTAATCGTGTCGGCGTTTCTGTCCGATGAAGAAAAATTAAAATTATTAAATGTTTTAAAACTTCATCGCCGTGCAATTGCGTGGAAAATTACGGATTTAAAAGGGATTAATCCCTCCTTTTGTACGCATAAAATTTTATTAGAAGAAAATTCACGTAAATCTATTCAACCTCAACGCCGCCTAAATCCTAATATGAAGGAGGTGGTTAAGGCGGAGGTAATTAAATTATTAGATGCGGGCATCATCTATCCAATTTCGGATAGCTCTTGGGTTAGTCCGGTCCAAGTGGTGCCAAAGAAAGGAGGATTAACGGTAGTGCCAAACGATAAAAATGAATTAATCCCAACTAGAACCGTTACCGGATGGCGGGTTTGTATTGATTATCGCAAATTAAATGATGCGACCCGTAAGGATCATTTTCCTTTACCGTTCATCGACCAAATCCTTGAACGATTATCCGGACACTCGTTTTATTGTTTCTTTGACGGTCTCTCGGGGTATTTTCAAATCCCAATTGCGCCCGAGGACCAAGAGAAAACAACCTTCACTTGTCCGTTTGGCACCTTCGCCTATCGTAGGATGCCATTTGGGTTATGCAATGCGCCGGCTACATTCCAAAGATGTATGCTAGCAATTTTTGAAGAGCTAGTGAAGGATATTATGGAAGTTTTTATGGATGATTTCTCCGTTTTCGGAGATTCATTTGATTTATGTTTGACTAACCTTTCCCGCGTTCTCCAAAGATGTGAGGAGACAAATTTAGTGTTAAATTGGGAGAAGTGCCATTTTATGGTACGGGGAGGTTTAGTTTTAGGCCATAAAATATCTAGTAAGGGTATAGAGGTAGATAAAGCTAAAATTGAAACTATAGAAAAATTACCTCCCCCTTCAAATGTTAAGGCCATACGTAGTTTTCTTGGGCATGCCGGTTTCTATCGCTGGTTTATAAAAGACTTTTCTAAAATAACCAAGCCCCTCACTCACTTATTAGAAAAAGATGCACCGTTTATTTTTGATGAAAATTGTTTGCATTCTTTTTCTATTATTAAAGAAAAATTAATAAACGCTCCTATTATGATAGCTCCCAATTGGGATCTTCCTTTTGAGATTATGTGCGACGCTAGTAGTTTTGCCGTTGGTGCAGTCCTAGGACAACGCATAAATAAAAATTTTCATCCTATTTATTATGCGAGCAAGACACTTACCGACGCACAAGAGAATTACACAACAACCGAGAAAGAGCTTTTAGCCGTGATTTTTGCTTTTGATAAATTTCGCTCTTATCTTACTTTATCTAAAGTAATTGTTTTTACTGATCACTCGGCTTTACGTTATTTACTAACCAAAACGGATGCCAAGCCAAGGTTGATTAGGTGGATCTTACTTTTACAAGAATTTGATTTGGAGATCCGGGACAAAAGGGGAGCGAAAAATTTGGCGGCGGATCATCTTTCTCGGTTGGAGAATCCCAATTCGGAAGAGCTCATAGAGGAAGAAATTATTGATACTTTTCCCGAGGAATGCCTCCTCGTTATTCATAAGGTAATAGATCTCCCCACCCCTTGGTTTGCCGATTTCGCAAACTACCTTGTTGCGAGATTTCTCCCAAAAGATTTTTCCTATCAAGAAAAGAAGAAATTCTTTTCCGATTTGAAAAATTATTTTTGGGAGGATCCGTTCCTTTTTCGAGTTTGTGCGGACCAAGTGGTGCGGAGGTGTGTATCTCATGAGGAGGGCGCTCAAATTTTAAAGCATTGCCACGAGGGACCCACCGGCGGGCATTATAAAGCAAATCGGACGGTGCGGAAGGTACTTGAAGCGGGCTTCTATTGGCCGAGCATCTTCAAAGACGCTCACGCACATGTAAGTCGTTGTGAACAATGCCAACGCTCAGGTAATATCTCCCGTCTTGATGAAATGCCCTTAAAATCTATTTTAGAAATTGAGGTTTTAGATTTATGGGGGATTGATTTTGTCGGCCCGCTACCAGTTTCTTTTGGAAATCGATATATTTTGGTAGCGGTCGATTACGTGTCTAGGTGGGCGGAAGCGCAAGCCCTTCCCACCAATGATGCCCGAGTCGTAACCCAATTTCTCAAAAAACTCTTTTCGCGATTTGGAGCACCACGGGCGATAATTAGCGATAGGGGAACTCATTTTTGTAACGCCCAATTTACTAAAGTTTTATCTAAATATGGCGTTACACATAGAATGGCCACCCCATATCACCCTCAAACAAGTGGCCAAGTAGAAGTGGTTAACCGTGAATTGAAACGAATTTTAGAAAAAAATGGTTTCCACCAATAGGAAAGATTGGTCGCATAAACTCGATGATGCTTTATGGGCCTATCGGACCGCGTACAAGACCGCTATCGGTTGTACGCCGTATCGATTGGTCTATGGGAAAGCATGTCATTTACCGGTCGAGCTTGAGCATCGCGCCTTTTGGGCGCTTAAATTTCTTAATCTAGATAACAATATTGCTTCCGAGCTCCGCAAGTTCCAACTTAACGAGCTCGATGAGTGGCGCTCCATTGCTTATGAAAGTAATAAATTATACAAAGAGCGCACTAAATTTTATCATGATAAGAAACTTAGGAATCCTAAAACTTTTCGACCGGGAGACCAAGTTCTCCTCTATAACTCGCGCTTACGACTTTTTCCGGGAAAACTTAAGTCCCGTTGGTCCGGCCCCTTTATCGTCAAAGGGGTTTGGCCCTACGGGACTGTTTCAATAACACATCCTGAAAAATGTGAATTTAAAGTGAATGGGCACCGGTTGAAATTATTTTTCACCGGCGATAATTTTCATGAGCACCGGGAGGAAATTCTCCTTCCGAACACCTAAATCGGCGTGCCACCATGGTCGAGCTCAATGACCGTAACCAAAGCGCTCATGGGAGGCAACCCATGTTTTATTTTATTTTATTTTCCGTTTAAAAAATTCTAAGTTTTTTTTATTCTTGTTTTAAAAAATATATATATATATAAAAATGAAAAAAAATGAAAAAGAAAAAAACAAATAAAAATGTTATTATTCTATTTTTTGGTTTTTGCAGGTTTGGAGGAGATTTGCGAGATAACGGTCACTCGCACATACGCATGAAACTCCGCTCTCCAAGTCGGTACTTTATTTTTAGTATTTTTCGTTTTATTTTATTACCTTGATATTATTTTTATTTTGTTTTCTTTTCAAAAAAAAAAGATAAAAAAAAAATTGCAAAACCAAAATAAAAAAAAAGTGTTTCTGAACAAAAAAGTCTTGGTCACGGCCTCAGTCACGGCCGTGACCAGGGCGTGGCGCATCACGATTCGTTTTTCTGGCAAGTCTCTCGACGAGTTGCACTCCATTCGTCTTCCGTAAAAGTCACGGGCGTGACCAACCTTGGTCACGGGCGTGACATCAACGGAAGAACATTTTGGCCTGAGTCGGGACTCACGGGCTCAGTTTGCAATGTCACACCCGTGACAAATCGAGTCACGCCCATGACATTTGAAGGTCACGGCCGTGACTCATCCTGCTGGCGCAACACCTCCACAGCACCCGGTCAAAGATTCTCTTTGACTGTCACGCCCGTGACAGTAAAGTCACGCCCATGGTCACGGGCGTGACTATGAGTGCTGACACCTCGGGAACCGATTTTTGACCGGCGAGCATTGGATTCCCTACCCTCTTTGATTTCGCCAGGTACACGCCCTCGGTCACGGGCGTGACCGAGGGCGTGACTTGACAATATTCCACTTTTTGACCGGTCAAGCATAGGATTCCTCCCGCGCGCCAACTTTTGCCTGTCGCCTCTTACACGCCCTCGGTCACGGGCGTGACCGAGGGCGTGACACCTAAATTTTCACCTATTTAAAGGCCACTTTCCCCTCTCTTTTCTCCACACCTTGTCCCACATCTCTCCCATCTTTTCTCTCTTCTTTGGCCGAATTCTTCATCTCTTCCTTCCAAATGGCCACCCGCCGTCGCAACCACGCCATTGGCGAGTCCTCCTCTTCACTCCCAGATGAAACTTTTGATGCGGAGGCTATGCTCAATTTTTCCCATCCCACTCATCAAGATCGAAGTACCCGCCTCCGTGGGAAAGAATTTGGAGTTTTCTGCGTCGTCGATTGGAACGTTCTCACCACCCTCGGGCAGTCGAACGCGGTGCGAGATCTACTCACTACTCCGGGGTGGGCTCCTTTCTTCTCCATTTCGGAGCCGGCATACTACGAGCTGACGGTGGAGTTTTTCTCTTCGTTTGATTTCCACTGGGCCGGGGCCGACAACGTGCTTGAATTCCGAATGGGCGGGCTTTCGCAAACTCTTCCTTTGCGTCAGTTCAACGTTCTCATGGGCTTCTGCGACAAGGCCTTCACCCTTACGGAGGCCCACACCGCTCTCCCCATTGAT
Organism: Dactylorhiza incarnata; assembly: GCA_033032865.1. Lineage (NCBI taxonomy): Eukaryota > Viridiplantae > Streptophyta > Magnoliopsida > Asparagales > Orchidaceae > Dactylorhiza > Dactylorhiza incarnata. The sequence goes on from JAWHQI010000015.1 coordinate 16,334,943, forward strand.
TTCCCTCGTGAGTATAACCTTCCCGGATTTTGGGCGGAAATCAGTAACGACCCCAATCCATATTCGCCTAAAAAATCCAAGGGTAGTCATCTCCTCTCCCCCGCCTTACGCTATCTCCACTACCTCCTCACTTTCACACTTTCCGCTCGCGGCGATAGCCATGGAGTGGTGACCCGCGCGGACCTGTTATATTTATATAGCATGCACGAACGAGTCCCCCTCAATCTTGGTTCGGCGCTAGCGATGTTTTTTTCGGCATCAGGCCGAAAATCGGAGGCTTAGTGCGCTTCATGGCGGTTCGTTTGTTACTTATTTGGCCAAGCGTTTGGGGCTCTGGGATGCACTTCCTCCCATGTCTCCACTCCAAACGCCTGCGCCTATCACATTCCAAAACCTTCGAGCCCTTGGTTTGATGCGTCGGCGTGGCCGCGAGTACGAGGCCGTTCCTGGCGAAGTGGGTGGCGACCCGATCGATCTTGATTTTGAAGCTGATTCCGGTGGCGTTGCTCCAGCTCCGCAGTTTCCACAGCCGCCACAGCAGCATTTTCCCCCTGCGCCCGACTCATCCACTTATTTCGATCAGCAGTTTGGGCGGATCCACACTCGTTTGGATCAGATTCAGACGGAGCAGCTGTCCATGCGCACTCATTTTGACACACGTTTTGATACCCTCGAGCAGCGCCATGCTTCCTCTATGGAGCATCTACAGCGGGAATTTGCTGATCTGCGTGCTTATTATCAGCAGGAGGACGACGACGATGATGCTTAGAGATTTTTTTATTTTTGGTCGTCTGTATCTTTTATTTTCTGTCCTGCACTTTTGTATTTGTTTTATTTCTCTTTTATTCCTGCCAAAATATTGAAAATATAAAAAATGTTTTGCTTTATGTTTTTCTTCAGGATGGCTTGCGTATTGATTTGCTCTTCATCAGGGAAGTTTCCTCTCCTTTACTCGTACTTATTTCTAAAACATTGGGGACACTGTTTTTTCTTAAGTATGGGGGAGAGTATTTCACATCGGTTTTATTGCAAAGCAACACCCCAAATTTTTATCAAAAAAATATATATACAAAATAAAAAAAAACAAAAAAATCTACAAAAAATATATATATAAAAAAACAAAAAAATCTACAAAAAAAAAAACTATATAGTTTTCTTAATATTTCTATATTTACTTGTTTGCAAAATTCTTAGTAGATTTACTTTTACATAGTGTTGTAGAAAATTTTATATACTTTATTAGATTTTGAATTTTGGAGTAAAATTGTTGACTCGTGCAGTGTTCTAGTTACGCGCACGCGTTAGTAGGATCTCATGTCGAATTAACTATTCAGCATAAAATTAGATTTATGTTTTTCTAACTGCGTAGAATATTTTTGTTTTACTTTTAATTTGAAACCGGTAGAATCCAAAAATGCTTTAAGTGAGTATGTAGAAGTTTACTGGAGAAATATTACCCAATTTGAACGGAAGGGTATTCTTTCTCGATGTCTAGAACTTGCCTCTAGCGACTCTCAAGACATTTGCATAAGTTAGATTCATGAGCATGAAAATGATTTAGGCCATCTCTTGATTCGTTTGAGCCTTTGCATTCCAAGCCATAAAATCTTAACCGTTGCTAGCCATTTTGTGCTTTTTACCGTTTCTTTTGTAAGCCCCACTCATTTTCACCAAAGCCAAATAGCCTGCCGTGCACGCTTGAAATTTAGAGCTTTATTTGTTGCTAGCTTGTGTTTCTTATTTGTGAAAATGGTGATCTTAATTTTGTTATCATTTTGCTGCAAAAGAAGAAAAAAATGAAAAAAAAATAATGAAAAAAAAATGAAGAAAAAAATGAGAAAAAAATATTGAGAAAAAAAAAATTTTCAGAGTGCAATTTTGACCCCTACCTTTATATTTCAAAATTATTTGGGGTGTAAAAATTAATTAGCATACAAGTTTTTCCAAAGCTCTTCTTTTTGTTTTAAGTGTGCCTTAACCATTCACGTTTATCTTTTGATATCCGCACCTTGAACCTAAGCCACATTTCAACCTAATTAAGTCCTATTGATTCGTGCTTATGAGTTAAACTAGTGCCGTGGCGAGAGTGTGAAAGGGCAAGCCTATGGCCATCGTCATTGATGGATTTCTTTGGAGGCTATCCCGAACTTTGATTTTGTGTAATATTGATCTTAGTAAACACGCTACCCTCTCCTTAAATATCATTTTAGGATTTACCGGATTTTCAATTTAAAAGTAATAACAATATGTTATAACGCACTTTTGAAAATTATAAGCTAATCTTTATGCTGAATAGGTTTTTCTACTAGAATTTCTACACGCTTAGGCGCAAGACTTCGCATTTTTACTCTTTAGGTTCAAAATTCTTTTCATGTATTTAAATTTTTCTACTCCTATGGAAAGTTGTTTGCTCGGGACTAGCAAACGAATAAGTATGGGGGTATTTGATAATGCTATATTTATAGTTATTTTCATATAATATTTTATTAATAATTAATTTAATTTAATTTAGTTTTAGTTATTTTATCACTAATTTATCATCTTTTTATATTTTCAGGTAATTTGGGCTGCCAATAAGCAATTTCAAGCTCATAAGACTAATCGGGAGAATATTTGGAGTATTTCTGCCGAAATCGCAAAGTACACGCCCTCGGTCACGGGCGTGACCTAGGGCGTGACATTTTGTCACGGCCGTGTTCCAGCCCCGCGCATTCCAGTTGAAAGAAGTCAGCCGCCACGTCAGATTAAAATTACACGCCCTCTGTCACGGGCGTGACAGAGGGCGTGACCTAAAGTGTCACGGGCGTGACACGCCCGGAATGCATTCAATTCAGCCATCAATCAATTCCCGCCGTTTTTAGCTTACACGCCCTCAGTCACGGGCGTGACCAAGGTCGTGACTCTTTTACAACCGCCAGATTAACTCCTGATCGCGGCGTTTCCCGCCGTTTCCAGACCCGTTCAAGACACGCCCTCTGTCACGGGCGTGACCGAGGCCGTGACCCGCCATGCAATTGATTTCTGCCGGTTTCTCTTCCCCAACGTCCCGGGCTTTCATGACAGCAGTTACGCAGCTTACACGCCCTTGGTCACGGGCGTGACCAAGGGCGTGACTCCCCGTTTTTTCATCTATAAAAGGCAGCAATCTCCAGAAGTCAGGGGGTGCAATTTTGGAGCTTAATTTCAGCTTTAGTCTATTATTTTTGTTGTTCTAGCTAATTTTTCTTCAAGTTGTAAGTTTTTATTATTGCAATTTCAATTCAAGTATTCTAGTTTTTAATCATGTGTTTTCCCTTTTCTACTTGTGTTTCCATCACTATGATGAGTAGCTAAATTTCCTTTAGCACTTGGTCATGATGAACTTTGGAATAAAATAAAATATGTTTTGAATCTTTCTAATTAGCAAACTCTCGTTTTGTTTATCTTCGATTTATCTTTGAATTATTTTGTTTTGATTTCATATGTCCGGAATATGACTTTCAATCTATGATTTGTTTGCTAGTGATCGAGAGATCCATGCGAACGAGGAGATCACTCAAAGATAAAAAGAGTTGTATGCATTCCTCGAGAGAGGGTGACACAAATCTTTCGGATTGGAGTCAAATCCAATAGTGGGGTTCACCGCTTAAAGCAAGCTTAGGGGGTTTCGACTGGCCGAGGGGTTTTAATCGATCAACCTAAGGTTAGGTGGTAGTTCTCTCGAGAGAGGCTCTACCATATTTTGGGAACCTCCACGGTCGAGGATATTTCAATAAGAGTTTGCGGTTTCATCTTTTATAAAATTATATTTTATTCCAAAGGGATTCAAGACCAAGTGCTAATCCTTTTAATCATAATTTTTCTTCGTAGTTAATTTTCTCCAAATCGTTTTTCCAAAAACAAACCCAACTTTCGTTCGATAAAATAATAGCTCTTCTTTGTGAGTAGAAGTACTCAGCAAGCCCGGAAAAATACGACACTTGATTTTCTAAAATCCTATACTATAAAGCGATAGGTACACTTGCCTTATCGAATTATACGTGGATAATATTTTAATTTTGCGCAGCGTGAATTTATTTCATCACCTGTCGGCATCAACTAGCCCGGTCAGCGGTCTCTTCTCGGGGCCTTAACCAAATACCTTGCCTCTCCGAGTGAGTTCTCCTGCCCTGCCACCATCAACTAGCCTGGTCAGCGGTCTCTTCTCGGGGCCTTAACAAACATGAACCACCTGCCTCTCCAAGTGAGTTCTCCTGCCCTGCCGGCATGAACAAGCCCGGTCAGCGGTCTCTTCTCAGGGCTTTAACCAAATTCCTTGCCTCTCCGAGTGAGTTCTCCTGCCCTGCCAGCATCAACTAGCCTGGTCAGCGGTCTCTTCTCGGGGCCTTAACCAAATTCCTTGCCTCTCCGAGTGAGTTCTCCTGCCCTGCCAGCATCAACTAGCCTGGTCAGCGGTCTCTTCTCGGGGCCTTAACCAAACTCCTTGCCTCTCCGAGTGAGTTCTCCTGCCCTGTCAGCATCAACTAGCCTGGTCAGCGGTCTCTTCTCTGGGCCTTAACCAACATGAACCACCTGCCTCTCCGAGTGAGTTCTCCTGCCCTGCCGGCATGAACAAGCCCGTTCAGCGGTCTCTTCTCAGGGCTTTAACCAAATTCCTTGCCTTTCCGAGTGAGTTCTCCTGCCCTGCCAGCATCAACTAGCCTGGTCAGCGGTCTCTTCTCGGGGCCTTAACCAAATTCCTTGCCTCTCCGAGTGAGTTCTCCTGCCCTGCCAGCATCAACTAGCCTGGTCAGCGGTCTCTTCTCGGGGCCTTAACCAAATTCCTTGCCTCTCCGAGTAAGTTCTCCTGCCCTGCCAGCATCAACTAGCCTGGTCAGCGGTCTCTTCTCGGGGCCTTAACCAACATGAACCACCTGCCTCTCCGAGTGAGTTCTCCTGCCCTACCGGCATGAACAAGCCCGGTCAGCGGTCTCTTCTCGGGGCTTTAACCAAATTCCTTGCCTCTCCGAGTGAGTTCTCCTGCCCTGCCAGCATCAACTAGCCTGGTCAGCGGTCTCTTCTCGGGGCCTTAACCAAATTCCTTGCCTCTCCGAGTGAGTTCTCCTGCCCTGCCAGCATCAACTAGCCTGGTCAGTGGTCTCTTCTAGGGGCTTTAACCAAATTCCTTGCCTCTCCGAGTGAGTTCTCCTGCCCTGCCAGCATCAACTAGCCTGGTCAGCGGTCTCTTCTCGGGGCCTTAACCAAATTCCTTGCCTCTCCGAGTGAGTTCTCCTGCCCTGCCAGCATCAACTAGCCTGGTCAGCGGTCTCTTCTCGGGGCTTTAACCAACCTTTTTGACTCTAAACATTTCTCATTCATCATTAAGAGGCTACATATCTGTTACAATGCGCCTTCTTGCGCATGCTCTGCCACATGCATCTCGGCCAACTCCTTCATTACTTCCTCCTTCTCCTCTAAGTACTTTCTCATCCTCAACTTTTGTCAAGGATAGAAACGTTTTAGATCGTCTCCACTCCAGGTATTTCCAATAGGGATCCCTTCAACATTTTGAAGTCGATACCCCCCTGACTTCAGGGCTTCCAGGATTACATAGGGTCCCTCCCAATTGGGATGGAGCTTTCCTACGTTTGCCGACCTTCCCGCGGCGTCAACCTTTTTGAGAACTAGGTCTCTTGGGACGAATTGTTTGATCCTAATATTTTTGTCAAAGTACCGGTCCATTCGGCGCTTCACTTCCTCTTGTCGAATCACTGCGAGGTCCCGAAGCTCTTCAACCATATCCAACGAGAGCCGCTGTTCCTCCTCGTTGTCCATCCTCCAGTCTTCGCCTCCTTCCTTGGCGGCCACAACCCTGGAGGACATGACCTCGAATTCCACTGGGAGCACAGCTTCAGATCCATGGGAGAGCTTGAACGGTGTTTCTCCCGTCGCCGTGTTGGGTGTTGTTCTCAAGGCCCATAAGACCGAGGGAAGCTGCTCTACCCAGTTTCCCTTCAAGTTCTCCACTTTTTTCTTTAGTAAATTGACTATGACCTTGTTCGCCGCCTCTACCTGCCCATTGCTCCGAGGATGATGAACGGAGGCGGAACGAAGGTCAATGCCCAACTGACCACAGAAGCTAATGAGTTCCTCACTAGCGAACTGCGGTCCGTTGTCCGTCACTATGGCGAGGGGGAGCCCGTACCTGCAAATTATTTCTCCCCATATAAAGTTTTTTACTACCTGTGAGGTTGTCTTCGCCAAAGCCTTGACCTCCACCCACTTGGAGAAGTAGTCTATCATGACTAATAGGAACCTTCTTTGGCCGCTCGCCTGAGGAAACGGGCCGACCAAGTCCATTCCCCAGATGGCAAAAGGCCAGGGCGCCGTGATTGTTCAAAGCCTTTGCGCGGGCTGGAGTTGGAGTGGCGCGAAGAGCTGGCACTTCTGACATTTCTTTGCAAACTTCATGGTGTCCTCTCGAAGAGTTGGCCAGAAGTATCCCTGCCTCAGCACCCTCTTTTCCAGGGTCCGACTCCCGGAATGGCTTCCGCACTCACCGGAGTGGATTTCCTCCAAGACCTTTGGAACCTCATCTTCCGTCACACATCTTGCTAGTAGTCCAGTTAGGGTCTTTCTGTACAAGCTTCCTTCACGCATCAGATAGTAGGCAGACTTGTACCTGAACCGCCTCTTATCCGGAACATCTTCTGGGAACTTGCCTGATGCCAGAAAGGCAATGATCGGATCCACCCACGAGGCCCTCTGATCGATCTCCATTAGCTCTCCTTCCTCTATAGATGGACGAAACAACTCCGTCACTACTCCCCTGGCCCGAGGTCCATACTTTGCCAGGGAGTCCGCCCGGGTGTTCTCCTCTCTCGGCACATGTTGGATTGAGAAGGAGCAGAATTGACTAACGAGTCCTTTGACTTTCACCAAGTACCTTTGAAGGGTTGGCTCTCTAGTCTCAAACTCCCCCCGTACCTGGGATGCCACTACCATCGAATCGGTGAATACTCTAACGTCCCGAACCCCCAGTTCACATGCCAGACGAAGCCCAACCACCACTACTTCGTACTCGGCCTAGTTGTTGGTGACGGGGAATCGGATGTCAATCGCTTGCTCGATCCTTGTCCCCTGTGGGCTGACCAGGACCACCCCTCCGCCGAGGGAATGTTTCCCTGACGCCCCGTTTGCGAACAGCTCCCATGCTACCAACTTGGGAGGTTCCAACTCATCCACCTCGGTTACATACTCCGCTAGAAAGTCTGCTACCACCTGCGCTTTCATTGATAGCCGAGGGACGAAGGTGACATCGAACTCGCTAAGCTCGACAGACCACTTTGTCAACCTGCCCGAGTGCTCCACGACTTCCATAATGCCGCGAAGGGGGTGATCGGTCACTACCTTAAACGAATGCGCCTGGAAGTATGGTCGGAGCTTCCTGGCCGAAATGATCAAAGCAAATGCCAGCTTCTCCAGAATGGGGTATCTGAGCTCCGCCTTCTTCAAGACCCGGCTGACATAGTAGATGGGAAGTTGTCTCTTTCCTTCTTCTCGGACTAGGACCGAGCTCACTGCCTCGGTGCCCACCCCAAGATAGAGGAACAGGTCCTCTCCTTCTCTCGGTCCTTGCAGCAGTGGAGCTTGCGTTAGCTGCCGCTTCAGGGCTTGGAATGCCGCCTCGCACTCTTGCGACCATTCAAACTTTTGATTTCCCCTTAGAGCTTTCAAGAAGGGTGAGCACTTCTCTCCCGCCCGAGAGAAAAACCTGCTCAACCCTGCCAGCTTCCCTGTCAACCTCTGGATCTCCTTCGCACTCCTTGGCGACTCCAACTCCAAGATGGCTCTGACCTTGCCTGGGTTGGGTTCCACCCCCTCCGGGGTGAGTAGGTGACCAAGGAACTTTCCTCGGCTTGCTCCAAAGACGCACTTCGAAGGGTTAAGTCTCATCTTGAACCTTCGAAGGGTGGCGAAGGTCTCCACCAAATCCTGCAAGTGAGACTCCACGTCCCTTCTCTTAACCATCAAGTCGTCCACATAGACTTCTAGGTTTCTGCCTTTTTGATCCTTGAACACTCGGTCTATCATCCTTTGGTAGGTTGCTCCTGCGTTCTTCAGCCCGAAGGGCATCATCTTATAACAATAACACCCGTCGTCTGTGATGAATGAGACATCCTTAACGTCGGGCGGATGCATTCGGATTTGATGATAGCCAGAGAACGCATCCAAGAAGCTCATCACTGGGAAGCCGACAGCTGAGTCCACCAGTGCATCGATTCGGGGTAAGGGATAACAATCTTTTGGACATGCTTTATTTAGCAGAGAGAAGTCGATGCACATCCTCCACTTCCCCCCACTCTTCTTTACCATTACCACGTTGGAGATCCAGCACGGATACTGGATCTCTTCTACGAACCCTGCTTCCAGCAACTTCTCTACTTCCTCCTTGATCGGCCCGGCGAGGGTGGTCGATACAGATCTCTTCTTCTGCCGGATGGGGCGGATGCTTGAGTCGAGGTTGAGGCGATGACACGCCACATTTGCGTCGACACCCGGCATCTCCGCGGAGATCCATGCGAAGATATCCACTTTCTCCTGGATACACCTTCGGACCTTCTCCTGGTCATGCTCGCTCAGCCTCCCGTTGATCTGTATCTTCTCCGGCCTTCCACTGCCGCTGACGACCTCCATTTCCCTCACCTCCTCTGCCACTTCCAACCTGGACAAATCTTCCAACATCTGTTCTACCTTCCCTGCCTCTTCCTCCCCTTCTAGTTTCCACGACTCGTCAGGGGGGGAGTTTCTTGGCTCTTCACTTCCAGTCATCCGACCTACTCAAGGTTTTTCCGAACAAGCTGCGTTCCACGCTCACCGCACCAGAATGTTGAAACCAGTTTCCCAGCTTCAGCGTTCGAAAATAGGGGTAGGCAGCTTGCCCTTACTTATCTCAGGTAAAGTCGAACGTCTAGTCACTTAGAGCCTAAGAACCTCTCTACTGGTGGATTCAGGTGGAAACAGACCCCGCGAGCTGCAGCGAGGAGGTCCCGCCACTAACCCGAAAGACCCAAAGATCTTCCCCTCCCAAGCCAATGCTGAGCCTGGGCACCTCGGAGAGCACTCGCAACACCTGACCGTTGGCCTGAAAGACTTGGCGAACGGAAGGCAGGGTCACTAGCTAACCGAACACACTAAGGGGGCTGGGGGTAAGTAGATGTCTACCTCCCCCAAGGTGCCCATGGGGGTCTATTTATAGACTTTCACAAAATGGGCTGCGGATAGCCACGATTTTGCTATACGCAGCTCCCTGCCATCTTCGACTTGACATCTCGACCCAAGAAGGGGAGGGGGCGAGTGGAACCTGAAACATAAACTCCCGCCTTCTTCAGAGGTCCGAAGAACCTTACACAGGACCCCACTTGCCCAAAAAAAGGGTGAGTGGGGTCTCCCCCCACTCGCCCCCTAAGGGGCGGGCGAGTGGGGAGGGGGGTCTCCCCCCACCCGCCCCCAAGGGGGCGAGTGGGGCCTTCCCTCACTCGCCCCCTAAGGGGCGGGCGAGTGGGGAGGGGGTCTCCGCCCACCCGCCCCCAAGGGGGCGAGTGGGGCCTTCCCTCACTCCCCCCTAAGGGGCGGGCGAGTAGGGAGGGGATCTCCCCCCACCCGCCCCCAAGGGGGCGAGTGGGGCCTTCCCTCACTCCCCCCCTAAGGGGCGGGCGAGTGGGGAGGGGGTCTCACCCCACCCGCCCCCAAGGGGGCGAGTGGGGCCCTCCCTCACTCCCCCCCTACGGGGCGGGCGAGGGGGAGGGGGTCTCCCCCCACCCGCCCCTAAGGGGGCGAGTGGGGCCTGTTGAAATTTTTGAAGTGGAAGTTAGAGGGTTCTTGGACCTGGGCGGTCTGGGAGATTGTCCGGGCGGTCGAGCTGGTATCAGCCTAGCTGCGGTCTCCTGGAATGACTGCTGGTATCTGGTCCAAGGCGGCAAGGTGGAGCCGCGCGGTCTGCCTCTGACCGCGTGGCGGGTTGTCCTCTTCTAGGCTGTGGCGGTCTGGTGTGACCGCACAAGGTAGTCCAGGTTCTCTGGTAGTATTTGCGGACTAAGGAAATTAGTCGCGCGGTCTCAGTGCGCGGTCTCAGGAGGAGGCTGGAATGCGAGCTGGTTGCTGTTCGCGGTCTCAGAAGGAGATTAGCATGCGGACAGGAGTTCGCGATCTGATGGCAAACTGGCTGTGTTCGCAGTTTCAAGCGAACACAGGTGGTGAACAGCTTCGGGCGGTCTGGCGAGCTCTTCGTAGAGTCGCGGTCTGCTGTGAGAGTGGCGGTCTCTCATGGTCGATGTTGAAGCTGGCGTGTTCACCAAAATGAAGCAGGAGTCCTGTTGCTGATCGCGCGGGTTGACCGGTCTGGTCGCGCGGTCTGGAGGGCGGTGATCCTATCTCATAGGGTGGTGACTGGATCCGGTCCCGCGCCTATAAATAGGAGCCACTGTAGCAGCATATGTGAGAGACACCAAGTGTAAGCTGAGTCTGGCTTGTTCCTGCGGTCTGTCTTATTCTGACCGTGCGGTCTGCTGATTGAATTCCTTTTGTGCAGCTTCTGCGGATAGTGTGGGCAGCAGCGATCACCTCTTCCTCTGAAAGTGTTCGGGCGGTCTGCGGCTTGGAGTTGTGGTGCTGGAGTTTGGGAGAATCAGGAGGTCGGAAGAAGGGAGCGGTCTGTGCAGCGGTCTGGTGGTGTTCTGTAGTCGGCAGAGAGTTGCGGTCTAGCAACTATCTGAGATCGCAGGGAGGTCGAGCGGTCTGGAGCGGTCTCAGTTATCTGCATTTCCTTGTATTTCCTTGTTTGGTGTTTGTGTTGGCGAAATCATGTCTCGCCAAGCATGTCTTGCCCTGTAATGAAGTTTTATGCTATCAATAAAGATCACATATTTGCCTGAAGGTTGTTTCTGGTTGCTTTGGCTAGTATCTCTAGTTGTTATTCCTGCTTGCTCTCACAAGGTCCGAGAAATTTTCACATGGTATCTGATGCGAATGATTCGGCAAGTGCACCGGTCGAGCAAGTAATAATAATGGGGAAAATCCCCGAGTGTCGGTCTCTTGAGGAACACAGTAAGGTGGAGTTTATTATCGAGGAAGGACTTGAGATTGAAGTCCTTAAAGCGGATGGAATGCGGGGGAGTTGGGTTGGCTTTTGGAAAATAAAATAAAAGCTATCAACTACTCCTATGCAATGCCGCTATGCAATGCTTCGCTTGGCGGGATGGAGACTAGGCAGGCCTTGAGCGCGCTGCGTCGAAAGGGCGGATGGACGAGTAGGCAAACGGATCGAACTATGCAGGCCTTGAGCGCGCTGCTTCGTTAGGCGGGATGGAATACGGGCCGCGATGCCACGCTTCGGTAGGCGGATGGACGAGTAGGCTAACGGATTGAGGGTCGCAAGCACCTCTTCGACAAGCACGCCACTAGCAATTGCTAGTGCGGCACCGGACACGGTGGTGGAGTGGAAAATGGATGGCGGCGCTCCTCATTAACACATATGAACTAAATAATTCCATAGACATGAAATAAACAATAATACACATAGTTCATAGCATTCATCATCTAAATATAGAGATTACAAACAACTACAACAACACAAGTAGAAGAAAAAGGCAAGAGATACGACCGAATCCGGAGTCTCCTTGTAGATTCACGGTAGGAATCGTTGGGTTGTCAATCCACGTCCTAGCTCGGTCCCAACTGCGTCCGGGGTAGAGGAGGGTTGTCACACCTCCCAATGGACCCGTCTTCTCCAACGATTTACAATCCGGCCACGTCTGATGCGAGGAACTCCTTGCTTGGCGATGAAGATGAGTGGAATCTCCTCCTTGAAGCTCTTGGATGATGGAGGAGGCCTAGGGGGGCGGAGAACCAGCGAAAGGGGGCGAAACGGCGGAGCAGGGCGAGAAAACGGCGGATTACCCGACCTAAATTGTGAGCAGCGGAATTTATAGGCGCTGGAATAAACAGTGCGCACGGTCAGTGGCGCACGACCAGTGGTCGTACGCACTAGAATTCGGTGATCGTGCGCTCTGCCTGGACGGAACCTGCAAAGACAGAAATTATGAAATAACATGTTCGCACGACCAGTGGCGCACGACCGGTGGTCGTGCGCACTATCGTAGGTGGTCGTGCACACTGATTGAAACAGAACTCATGAAATTGATGATAAGTGCGCACGAACAATGGCGCACGACCGGTGGTCGTGCGCACTATCGTAGATGGTCGTGCGCACTGCACCAAACAAAACTCATGAAAAAAGTGTTAAGTGCACACGATCAGTGGCGCACGACCAGTGGTCGTGCGCAATAGAACTGGTGATCGTGCGCAGTGTTCCTGTGCAGAATTGCACCGGGAACACCTGCACGACACCTGTTCCAGCATACGACACCAGTCTAGCCACTGAGAGTGGGACTTAACATCGCAAGAAAACTAATAACAAAGAAAGATACGAAATAACACCAAAATGGGCTTAGAAGTGCACATAGCAAGTGATAACAAATATAAGCTAAAACAAGGCTAAAGTGCAGTGGAATGACTAGATAAACGGCCCAGATGAGTCCATATATGTGTATATAATCGGGACTCATCACACCCCCAGACTTACCTGTTTGCGCGTCCCGAGCAAACAAATTCTAAGCGGACGGGGAAAGAAAAGTAGATGGCTTAAAACTACAATATAGAGTACCATGCGAAGTCGCATGCTCACGTGCATAAGAAGAATAGTAGAGAAGATTTCTGATTATATAAACAGTCTATATATTTCTAAAAGAGTAAAAGCATATTACAACTACTCAAAATGGTGAACTACGGTGAATCGTTCGGTCATGCATACGGAGAAAGTAAACTGAGCGCTGAGATGAGCATTGCTCAAGATTGGGGTGCCGGAAAAACTCCACCGAAATCCATCGGTGTCGGTGACCATAGGCTCACCGGTCACATTCTCTCCACGACACTAGATTGATCCATAGCGTGAGTCGGTAGGACTTTTAGGTTTTAATTGGGGCTTGGGTTACGGTGAGGTAAACAATGATAAACAAAATGGCTTATACAGATAACCCAAATGAGCTTTAAAAATAACTACCCGCGCACAAAAATCGAATGCAAGTGCACCACACCCCCAGACTTGGACTTTTGCAACATAGGTGTGTGCACCGCCTACTCCCAATACATAATATTTCTACATGATTTTTCAATAAAACTCAATTTTCTTTTTCTTTTCTTTTTCTCTTTTCCTTTCATTTTTCTTTCTATCTTTCTTTTTCTTGTCTTTTTTTTTTCTTTCAGCAAAATTTTCAAATGAGCACATCCACAGATTCACATAATAGACACCACAATCAACACCCCCAAAATGTAAATGAAACTACAACTAAAGCTCAGATTTGGGTGTGCGACTTGGCTAGGCTTTTAGGCTTTGGTGAGATAAATGTGGAGCCGAATCAAGAAAAGGGTAGGCACAAAGGGGCTAGCAAGGGTAGACGATAGGTAAGAAATAAAAAGTTCAACCGGGCCAAAATAATGGCCTACGTCATTCTCACGCACTAGAACTATCCTATGCCAATGCTTCAAGAATCGCTTGGGGCAAGTTCTAGCCACCGAGAAAGATTCTCCTTTCTCCCGACTAAAGCAATACGAGTCTAGCGTTCATTTACACACATCCCTATGCTACCGTTTGATTCCACCAGATTCACCATTTGAGTAGAGTAAACAACATTTACACTAATAGAAAAAGATAAACCAAAAATATAAAAAGAAGTCTAATCTACACAAATTTCTATGCGGCCGAGCACTCGACTAGGAGCACTACTAGAGTCAACATTTTACTCTGCTACATAGTCCTAAGCCATCACCTAGATTTTCCCACATAAGCAGAAGAATTAAATTCACAACAGAGCAAGCAAACAGGTGAGTACGCGCTCAAGTGGGTGTTGTGGTGTGCAATGAAAATGAACAAATAATAAAACTATAAATAAAATACTTCTGGCATGCTATGCATGAGTGCACGTGAGTGGGTGCAAAAACTGCTCTCCCCCAGACTTAAACTAAACACTCCACAGAATATATGACATGAAAATCAGAAAAAGCTAGGGAAAGAGAGTACCCAGTGCTCAGAAATGAGCACACCAGAAGATTGGCGTTTAAACCACGACTAAGCTGCATCATCCGCCATCCAGAAGAAGTACCTGCAGGGGTCAGCTCCGCAAAACAAGAGAAATAGAAAAAGATAAACTACAATAAACTACAGCTAACTAAACAGGATGGACTAAAATAAAATGCATGAAAAGTAAGATAACTACTGGGGTTATTGTCATCCCAGCACGACTTATTCAAGTTTTGTGCAGTTCTAGCTTATAGGCCTATGAAAAGAAAAGTGCACAGGTAACTGTTCTAATATGCGCATCGGTAACGAGTACCGATACGGAGACAGAACAGTCACCCCTCTACCTAAATATAGATACCTGCTCCTCACAGGTAGAGGGTAGAGAATGTAAGAAAAGGAGGAGGCCTGGTCCTCACTCATCTCACAAAACACATCCTTGCCTAGCAAGGTATCGTCAACAGGGAGGCAGCAGGAGGAAAAGGCAATGAGTGGAGCTTCCTCAACGGAGGGGGAATAAACCTCCTCACATGAGAGGATACTCTCATCGTTGACTTGAGCAAAGAGCTCCAAGTCCTCCTGGGGCACCTGTAAAGACTCAACCTGCACAGGCTCGGAAGAAGAAGGGGGATCCAGAAAGAAACGAGAAGAAAAACGTAAATCATCAACAGTCTGGGGAGTGATCCCGGTTTAACTCCCAGCAAGATCCAAGGGTAGATCGATATCATCATCGTAAATATCATAGCAAGGGGGACTTGAGAACTCAGGAGCCTCAGTGGTGATTTGGACCTCCTCGTCCCATGAAGAAGTGCAAACCTCCTCATCAGAGAGAGTATCCTCCTCATCCCACCGAGGTGCATCATCGTGTTCAAAGTATTCATTCTCCCCCTCAGGGAAAATGACATCCTCATCCCACTTTGGAGCACCCTCCGAGTCAGAAGCATCACCCAGCTCCTTTACTTCGATAGGATCATAAAGAATATGTGTAGAAAAATCTTGCAAAGAAACTGGAGGGACAAAAATATTTGGTTCCTCCGCAAAAAGATCTGCTAAAGCCTCCCCGATGGAAAGAATACTTTCCTCATCATACTCAGGTGCATCAAGGAGCTCCCATTCCTCTCCTTGTTGGCTAACAGATGAGTGATCATCATCACTGGGAGTGAAGCCATAAACAGGGAGTGAGGAGTCCGTGCACAAGACAAGCTCAGGGGTAGAGGGCACAATTGCCTCCATGGGTAAAGAATGAGCGATAGGGACAATGTTGTCCTGAGTGGAGGAGTGGCGGTCAGGCTTGAACAGACTAGGACAGTCCTTCAATTCATGACCCTCTCCTCGACACAACAAGCAAACAATGTTCCTACACTGCCTAGCATTCAACTCATTCATTTGGTCTATATAATAAACCATCTTATCATTAAAGCTAGGTGAAATATCCCATGACGACATATTTGACAATTAAAGCAGATATAACGAGACTGAAATTCTTAGCAAGAAAATTTACACAAACTAATAAAACTTCTTGGATTAGACTTGCCTAAAACTTTAAAATAAGAGGGAAAGAAATAAAAACAAGCAGCTAAAAAGTAAAAAGCAAAAAAAAAAAGGCGGCTATACACACTGGAAGAACTACTATCTCTCGGCTCTTCCTCTCAAGAAAACTCACACGTCTGTGTTCCCCGGCAACGGCGCCAAAAACTTGATGCGAATGATTCGGCAAGTGCACCGGTCGCGCAAGTAATAATAATGGGGAAAATCCCCGAGTGTCGGTCTCTTGAGGAACACAGTAAGGTGGAGTTTATTATCGAGGAAGGACTTGAGATTGAAGTCCTTAAAGCGGATGGAATGCGGGGGAGTTGGGTTGGCTTTTGGAAAATAAAATAAAAGCTATCAACTACTCCTATGCAATGCCGCTATGCAATGCTTCGCTTGGCGGGATGGAGACTAGGCAGGCCTTGAGCGCGCTGCGTCGAAAGGGCGGATGGACGAGTAGGCAAACGGATCGAACTATGCAGGTCTTGAGCGCGCTGCTTCGTTAGGCGGGATGGAATACGGGCCGCGATGCCACGCTTCGGTAGGCGGATGGACGAGTAGGCTAACGGATTGAGGGTCGCAAGCACCTCTTCGACAAGCACGCCACTAGCAATTGCTAGTGCGGCACCGGATACGGTGGTGGAGTGGAAAATGGATGGCGGTGCTCCTCATTAACACATATGAACTAAATAATTCCATAGACATGAAATAAACAATAATACACATAGTTCATAGCATTCATCATCTAAATATAGAGATTACAAACAACTACAACCACACAAGTAGAAGAAAAAGGCAAGAGATACGACCGAATCCGGAGTCTCGTTGTAGATTCACGGTAGGAATCGTTGGGTTGTCAATCCACGTCCTAGCTCGGTCCCAACAGCGTCCGGGGTAGAGGAGGGCTGTCACACCTCCCAATGGACCCGTCTTCTCCAGCGATTTACAATCCGGCCACGTCTGATGCGAGGAACTCCTTGCTTGGCGATGAAGATGAGTGGAATCTCCTCCTTGAAGCTCTTGGATGATGGAGGAGGCCTAGGGGGACAGAGAACCAGCGAAAGGGGGCGAAACGGCGGAGCAGGGCGAGAAAACGGCGGATTCCCCGACCTAAATCGCGAGCAGCGGAATTTATAGGCGCTGGAATAAACAGTGCGCACGGTCAGTGGCGCACGACCAGTGGTCGTGCGTACTAGAATTCGGTGATCGTGTGCTCGGCCTGGACGGAACCTGCAAAGACAGAAATTATGAAATAACATGTTCGCACGACTAGTGGCGCACGACCGGTGGTCGTGCGCACTATCGTAGGTGGTCGTGCGCACTGATTGAAACAGAACTCATGAAATTGATGATAAGTGCGCACGAACAGTGGCGCACGACCGGTGGTCGTGCGCACTATCGTAGATGGTCGTGCGCACTGCACCAAACAGAACTCATGAAAAAAGTGTTAAGTGCACACGATCAGTGGCGCACGACCAGTGGTCGTGCGCAATAGAACCGGTGATCGTGCGCAGTGTTCCTGTGCAGAATTGCACCGGGAACACCTGCACGACACCTGTTCCAGCGTACGACACCAGTCTAGCCACTGAGAGTGGGACTTAACATCGCAAGAAAACTAATAACAAAGAAAGATACGAAATAACACCAAAATGGGCTTAGAAGTGCACATAGCAAGTGATAACAAATATAAGCTAAAACAAGGCTAAAGTGCAGTGGAATGACTAGATAAACGGCCCATATGAGTCCATATATGTGTATATAATCTGGACTCATCAGTATCAGAGCTAGGTTGGAGTGGATAGAGTAGTGAATAACTTAGAGTAGCCATCGCCTTTGTGAAGAAGGAACCAGAGGAAAAACAATGGAAGGTGGATTTGCAAGAGGTCTTGGGATTGAGATGCTTACATCGACTAACTTTAAGAAGTGGAGGTCATGTATGCAGAGCTATCTTCTAGGGGAGGACCTCTGGGAGGTTGTTGGAGGAGATGCAACAGAAGAGGTGAAGGCAACGGAAGCTGGTGATAACGGTCCGACCGTGAGGGCGTGGAGAAAGACCAATGCTAAGGCCGAGTTCACTTTGAAGCGTGCCATTTCACCTGATCTATTTGATCACATCTTAGGGTGTGGATCGGCTGCAGAGATCTGGAGAGCCCTGGATGGGCTGTTTAACAAGAAGAATGTAGCTAGGCTACAGTTCTTAGAAAATGAGCTGGCAAGGTCGGCTCAGGGTGATCTTTCTATCTCAAACTTCTTTCTGAAGATGAAGAACTTGTGTGCTGAAATCTCAGCACTGGATCCTGATGAGCCAATTTCTGAGGCGAAGCTGAAGAGGCACATCATCCGCGGCCTGCGGAAGGAATATGTTTCCTTTGTTATGTCGGTGCAGGGTTGGGCAAATCAGCCGTCTCTGTTGGAGCTGGAGAACTTGCTTGCTTCGCAAGAAAGCTTGGCAAGACAGATGGCGGGGTTGTCAGTGACTGGGGGAGATGGAGAAGTGCTCTTCTCGGGGAAGAAGAAGTGGGATAAGAAGAAGAAGACCACCGGAGGTTTTGGGCCTTCAACTTCTGGGCAGCAGGAAAGGGGATATGCTCCCAAGGCTGACGGGAAGAAGAAGGGAGAAGGTCCGAAGTGCTACAAGTGTGGCAAGTTTGGCCACATCAGGAAAGATTGCAGAGTGGTCACTCAAGCAGGGCATGCTGCGGAGAAGGAGGAAGCTGAGGTCAGACATATAGATGGAGGATAGGGAGGAGCCTTCTCGGCTTCTGTTGGAGCTTCGGCTCCTATCAACTATCTGGAGGACTGGATCGTGGACTCGGGGTGTGGTCATCACCTCACCGGAGACGGGACCAAGCTTTCTTCTGCACAGCCCTACATAGGTAACAATGCTATCATTACTACTGATAATACTGTGCATCCTGTAGAGAAGGTGGGGGTTGTTTCTTTGGGCAGTGATAGAAGGCCATTAACTTTGAAGAGTGTCTATCATGTGCCCGGAATGAAGAAAAACCTCTTCTCCGTGACTAACGCTGTAGACGCTGGGTATCACGTTCTGTTCGGCCCAACAGAAGTGAAGTTTCTACGTAATGTTGAGGCCGTGAAGGCCGAGGTAGTTCATGTCGGGAGACGGGCAAAGGACTTGTTCGTTTTATCGACAAGTTCTTATGTCGACAAGATGAAAACGAATGATGGTGCCGTGATATGGCATGAGAGGTTGGGGCATGTAGGGATGGACAAGCTGAAAGCTATAGCGGTGAGAGGTCTGGTCAAGGGCCTGCCAAATCTATCTTCCTATGGTGAAGGTCATGATTGCGAGGGATGTCAGTTCGGCAAGTCTCATCGACTGCCGTTTGATAAGTCGCAGACGAGGAGTAGTGTTCCATTGGAATGCATCCATGGTGACTTGATGGGACCAACTGCTACCCCAAGCCTCGGAGGCAGCGGGTATATGCTGGTGTTAATCGATGATTACACCAGATATGTCTGGCTTTATTTTCTGAAGAAGAAGGCGGAGGCGTTTGCCAAGTTTGTGGAGTTCAAGGAGCTCGTGGAGGGTCGGCTGAATCTGCGGATCAAGAAGCTGAGGACGGACAACGGAGGGGAGTTCACCTCTGCTGAGTTCTCCAGCTTTTGCAGGAAGGCAGGCATCCGGAGGGAGCTCACTTGTGCTCATACTCCACAACAGAACGGAGTTGCAGAGCAGAAGATCCGTCATCTGACGGAGACCTGCAAGTGTTGGCTGCATGCCAAGAGTATCCCAAAGTCCTTCTGGGCGGAGGGAATGTCTTGTGCTGCTTATGTCATCAACTGGATGCCTCTTAGTCCCATCAACATGTTAACTCCGCATGAGATGATGTTCAAGGAAAAGCCAAGCGTGGCACACCTTAGGGTGTTTGGTTCCACCTGCTATGTGCATGTTCCAGATGCTCTTCGGACAAAGCTAGATGCGAAAGCAAGGAAGCTAGTCTTCGTGGGATACGATGAGCGGAAGAAAGGATGGAAGTGCATGGACCCAGAGACGCGAAGATTTGTTGTATCTCGCGACGTTGTATTTGATGAGGTGACATCTTACAAGGGGTCTTCTGGAGTGGAACTACCAGAGAGCAGGGTGGAGGAGCCGGAGCAAGAAGTGGAAGATCTTCAGGTGGAGCTACCTGTATCACCAGGTGGTCCATCTCCTTCTAGTTCCGAGACGGGGGCTTCTGGTTCAGGGAGCAGGGGGAGCAATGCTCCTAGCACGTCTGGAAGGGGAGCTAGGTAAGAAGCAGCTGAAGACAATGCGGTTCAGGGGAAGGAGCTGAGGAGGTCGAAGCGATCGATCGTTGCTCCTGATCGCTATACAGGAGGAAACGCAGTGAGCTTCGTCTCATGTTTCTTCGCTGGTCCCTTGGATGAGAGGGAGCCGTCGAGCTTTGAGAATGCCAAAAGCGTGAAGGAGTGGGACATTGCGATGCAAGAAGAGATGGCAGCTCTCGAGAAGAATGAGACCTGGTCTCTTGTGCCCAAGCCCAAGGGCACCACTCCCGTGACATGTAAGTGGGTCTTCAAGCTAAAGAAGAAAGTTGACGGCAGTATCGAGCGGTACAAGGCTCGTCTTGTAGCTCGGGGGTTCTCGCAGCAATACAGTGAAGACTACGAGGAGACTTTCAGTCCGGTGGCTAAAATGACTTCAGTTCGGTTCATCATTGCCTTGGCGGCGTTCAGTGGATGGAAGATTTGGCAGCTCGACGTCAAGAACGCCTTCTTATACGGCGAGATTGACAAGGACATCTTCATGGTCCAACCACCAGGCTTTGTGTCTAAAGATTTTCCGGAGCATGTCTGCAAGCTGAAGAAGGCTCTGTATGGGTTGAAGCAAGCGTCGAGGGCGTGTTAAGGGAAGATCGCAGAATATCTCCTATTCTGTGGATTTTGTGCTTAAAACTCAGACTCAAGCTTGTTCATCAAGAAGAGCGGGGAGCTTCAAGTCATCGTGCTGTTATACGTCGACGACATGATCGTGACGGGGAACTCGACGGAGGAAGTAGCTCAGCTAAGGGCCGAGCTAGCTATCAGGTTCGAGATGAAGGACTTAGGTGAGCTTCACCATTTCCTTGGACTCGAGGTGCAGAGGAAGGAAAGTGGAGTGCTGGTGTCCCAGGCTGGATATGCGGAGCGGATCGTGGAGCGATTCGGTATGAAGGAAGGGAAGTGCACTTCCACACCTCTGGAGAAGGCTATGAAGCTTCGGAAGGATGAGGGGAGGATTATGCAAGATCTGTTGGTGTTCCGAGCTCTGGTTGGGAGCTTGATCTATCTGACGATCACAAGGCCGGATATTGCATATGCAGTAGGCAGAGTGAGTCGGTATATGGCGGAGCCACGGGTACCTCATCTGCTAGCGGCCAAGAACATTCTGAAGTATGTCAAGGCGACCTCGGACATGGGTCTCCTGTACAGGAGGGATGCGGGCTTCGAGGTGCATGGATACATGGATGCTGATTACGGGGGAGATTCGGATGATCGGAAGTTGACATCTGGATTCGTCTTCATGGCGGGCCCTACGGCTATATCATGGTGCAGCAAGAAGCAGGATTCCGTATCGGTCTCCACCACAGAAGCGGAATACAAGGCTTCGGCCTTGGCAGCTCAGGAAGCCATCTGACTTAAGAGGTTGGTAGGAGACGTCCACAAGGAGGTTCGGGAGCCGACTCTGCTACGCGGTGACAACGAGAGTGCTCTCAAACTGGTAACCAATCCAGTTTGTCACTCGAGGACAAAGCATATCGAGATCGAGCACCACTTCATACGGGAGAAGGTGCTGGAGGGATCTCTTTCGGTCGGGCATGTGCGGAGTGCGGAAAATGTCGCAGACATCTTCACAAAGGCGCTGGCAAAGGGGCCGTTCACACGGCTAAGGGAGTTACTTGGACTGGTTTCAACTTCCCACTTCAAGGGGGAGTGTTGAAATTGTTGAAGTGGAAGTTAGAGGGTTCTTGGACCTGGGCGGTCTGGGAGATTGCCCGGGCGGTCTGGCTGGTATCAGCCTAGCTGCGGTCTCCTGGAATGACTGCTGGTATCTGGTCCAAGGCGGCAAGGTGGAGCCGCGCGGTCTGCCTCTGACCGCGTGGCGGGTTGTCCTCTTCTAGGCTGTGGCGGTCTGGTGTGACCGCACAAGGTAGTCCAGGTTCTCTGGTAGTATTCGCGCACTAAGGAAATTAGTCGCGCGGTCTCAGTGCGCGTTCTCAGGAGGAGGCTGGAATGCGAGCTGGTTGCTGTTCGCGGTCTCAGAAGGAGATCGGCATGCGGACAGGAGGTCGCGATCTGATGGCGAACTGGCTGTGTTCGCAGTTTCAAGCGAACACAGGTGGTGAACAGCTTCGGGCGGTCTGGCGAGCTCTTCGTAGAGTCGCGGTCTGCTGTGAGAGTGGCGGTCTATGATGGTCGATGTTGAAGCTGGCGTGTTCACCAAAATGAAGCAGGAGTCCTGTTGCTGATCGCGCGGGTTGACCGGTCTGGTCGCGCGGTCTGGAGGGTGGTGATCCTATCTCATAGGGTGGTGACTGGATCCGGTCCCACGCCTATAAATAGGAGCCACTATAGCAGCATATGTGAGAGACACCAAGTGTAAGCTGAGTCCGGCTTGTTCCTGCGGTCTGTCTTATTCTGACCGTGCGGTCTGCTGATTGAATTCCTTTTGTGCAGCTTCTGCGGATAGTGTGGGCAGCAGCGATCACCTCTTCCTCTGAAAGTGTTCGGGCGGTCTGCGGCTTGGAGTTGTGGTGCTGGAGTTCGGGAGAATCAGGAGGTCGGAAGAAGGGAGCGGTCTGTGCAGCGGTCTGGTGGTGTTCTGTGGTCGGCAGAGAGTTGCGGTCTAGCAATTATCTGAGATCGCAGGGAGGTTGCGCGGTCTGGAGCGGTCTCAGTTATCTGCATTTCCTTGTATTTCCTTGTTTGGTGTTTGTGTTGGTGAAATCATGTCTCGCCAAGCATGTCTTGCCCTGTAATGAAGTTTTATGCTATCAATAAAGATCACATATTTGCCTGAAGATTGTTTCTGGTTGCTTTGGCTAGTATCTCTAGTTGTTATTCCTGCTTGCTCTCACAAGGTCCGAGAAATTTTCACAGGGCCTTCCCTCACTCGCCCCCTAAGGGGCGGGCGAGTGGGGAGGGGTTCTCCCCCCACCCGCCCCCAAGGGGGCGAGTGGGGCCTTCCCTCACTTCCCCCCTAAGGGGCGGGCGAGTGGGGAGGGGGTCTCCCCCCACCCGCCCCCAAGGGGGCGAGTGGGGCCTTCCCTCACTCCCCCCCTAAGGGGCGGGCGAGTAGGGAGGGGGGTCTCCCCCCACCCGCCCCCAAGGGGGCGAGTGGGGCCTTCCCTCACTCCCCCCCTAAGGGGCGGGCGAGTAGGGAGGGGGGTCTCCCCCCACCCGCCCCCAAGGGGGCGAGTGGGGCCTTCCCTCACTCCCCCCCTAAGGGGCGGGCAAATGGGGAGGGATTACTGTCGCCTCCGATTGTTCGAGCGACCATTTTGCCCTGTTATGGTTATCTTCATTATTGCGACCATGTACACGTTGCGCTGCATGCGTTCGGCAAATATGAGGTCTGTACTTTCTTTCTGGGCGAACAGCATCCAGTCGTTCTTAAGCGGTCGCTCCACTCGTCTCGGCCACCCTCCCCTTTGATTGGGTCTCGACGAATTATGGGTTATACAGGCGTGATTACCTGCGAGCTGCCAGACCGCAATACCAGACCGCATGAACTACTGCTTTTATTCACTACTGATAAGAGAACCTGTCCTCTCTTCAGACCGCCAGACCAAGAGGTCGCCCGATCACTGAAGCTATCCGTGAACAGAACCAGAAGAAACTGCTTTAGATGTCGCCTACAAGCAACTCGAGATGGCCTGACCGTCAAGGTCGCCTGATCACCAAGCTTGCTGCGAACAGCACAAGAACTATAACAATCCAGATCGCAGATGGAGACAGCTGAAGAACTTATTATTCAAGCCGCTGGAAAGTCACCCAGGAAACAAACCGCTTGCTGCTGGCTGCAGACCTGTGAACATAACAAAGAGGTCAAACCGCCTCCAAAGCCGCACGACCTCAAATTGATACCGACACAAATAATCCAGGATTTAGTTCTTACAGTACTCTGTGTTAGAAATGATGGGCCCTGCACCCCTATTTATAGGCAAGAGGACAGATGTCGTCACCGCCAAAAAAGGGATACAATTACCGCCCATCAACCCGCATGTAGTCTCGCAACAGACCGCCCAGACTCACAAGCACTTAGACAATAACCATCTAAGGCAACCCGGCTAGAATGACACCCGTGATCAACTTTCCTTATTGAAGCACGCGGTCTCCAGAACCAGACTGCGCAGTCTGTTCAAGACCTTATTGGACTAAGGCACAACTGTCCAAGAAGGATAGCTCGTCAACAACCCAGCAGACCGCCCGATCTAAACCCGAACATGATTACTTGGACAAACCAGCAGATCGATACAAGTCGCCAACAATGGAGTCAAGCCGCCAACCAGGCCGCACGGTCTCTGCGGTCTCCTAGAACAGACCGCCCGACTTCCCTCTTCCACTTCAAAAATTCAACAAGGCAAGCTCAAGAAATTGCTTCCCTTCAGCAGGCAAAGCATGATTGCACTGAGTCATCTACCCTGGTGGCTCAGATGAGTAGAGAAATTAGCCAGCTGAAGGGAATTACAATATTCCAATTAAACACAATTAGCCAAATGAATTAGGTCATCAAGGACCTTTAGGAGAAGCTTCTCAAAGAGAAGAGCTTGGTGGCTCGATTCTCCAAACCTAAATATATACTGCCCATTATTGACTCCTTCTCCTCCCAAACCAATAGGAGAGGGCTAGGTTTCAATAAAGTGACAGTAGGTACTGAGAATGGAGGAAAGAGCTAGACTAAAGCTAAGCCTCATACCACCTTTCAAAAGGTATTGCTTCCCTCCAATTGGTATGGCTAGGACAGTATGTATGGTCAATGGAAGAATGGAAATTCCTATAGGAAGGAAAATACTCCTTACTATAGCAAAAGAAAGGGCACGAGGATGAGTGCTTTGAAAGCTCCCCATGAAGAAATTCAAATTGCCCATTTTTGACCATTTGTATTTGGTACTTGAGCCCCTTCATTCAAGAATAAGGAAGTTGGTTCTTCCAAATCCCACTTAGCAAAACACACGGCTGCTGTCAAGCCTATAATCAAGTCAAACAACACAATATCTGATGTCATCAACTCTTGCTTAGCTGCCAATCTAAAACCAACTGATGTTACTCAGATAAAGTCTGCTAAGACTAACTATAGACAGTCAGCCAACCAGGTAATTACTAATAGGAATAGGAGGAATGTTGCTACCTTTTCCACTGAACATAAGCATTTTGATGCTCCCTCCACCTCAATGAATGTTTAGAAAAGAAGGTACAACATCCAGAATGTTGTTGTTGTGGTAAATTTGGACACATTGCCATAGATTGTTGACACAACACTAGTGTCCCTAATGCAAAGAAGAGCTTTCTTGCAAACGCTGCAGCAGGTGTAAGTCAGTCTATTTATGCTAACAAGAACCTAGGACCCAAAAACAATTATGCTCTGGAGGGAAAATGAATTCCATTTTGCAGGATAGTTCTAGTACCACCCTAAAGTAAATTTGGTACTTGGATAGTGGGTGCTCAAGCCACATGACAGGAACAAAGAGTCTTCAGCAGGATTACACTCCTGTGAAGAATGGACCAAAAGTTATCTTTGGAGGTTCTGAAAAAGGAGTCACAAAAGGATATGGTATGATCACAAATGGCATAGTCTCAATAACAAGGGTAGCTTATGTTGAAGGTTTGCAACACAACCTTGTAAGCATAAGTCAACTATGTGACTTGGGCTATGTCATTGAATTACACAATGACAAGTGCTTGATCAAAAATTCAATTGACTTAAAGATCATTCTCTCAGGCACTAGGAGTGGGAATGTTTATTGCTTAGATTTTATTTGGAATAATTCTATATCTCTTGTATGTCTTGTAGCTAATGAAAGTGAATCTCTTTGTGTTCAATGGTACAGGAGACTTACCTACATTAAATACAAGATAATGTATAGACTATTCTCTAAAAACCTTGTTAGGGTTAGTCCAATTTTGAAATATATTAGAAGTGGTCCTTGTCATGCGTGCCAAATGGGCAAGCAAACTAGGGCCACCTTTACAAGTATTAGCTTCAAAGACACTGAAAGATGTCTATATCTATTACATATGGACTCATTTGGTTCTTTGCTCATTCTGAGCCTAGGTGGGAAGTTGTATACTTTAGTGATTGTTGATGATCACTCAAAATATACATGGGTATTCTTCTTAAGAAGAAAATTGATACTTTAGATATCTTCATAAACCATGTTAAGGCAATCCCGAATGAACTACAATGTATTGTGGTCAGAACTAGAACTGACCATGGTACATAATTTCAATCTGGGGCCATGACAAAGTTTTTTCAAGAAGGTATCACCCAAGAGTTTTCCTCCCCAAGGACTCCATGGCAAAATGGTGTGGCTGAGAGGAGGAATAGGACCTTGATAGAAACTGGGAGAACATTGCTTAGTGACTCTTTACTTCCAGAATATTTCTAGGCAGAGGTAGTCAATACTGCTTGTTATGTCATCAATAGAGCTTCAATCAATAAGGCCCGTGGATTAACCCCTATGAGATTCTAAAAGGCAAACAACCAACAATTTCATACTTTAGAATATTTGGTTGCAAATGCTATATTTTGAATAATGGAAAATACCAACTAACAAAGTTTGTTGAAAATGCAATGTTGGGGTTCTTGTTGGATATAGCTCATATAGTTGAGCCTATAAAGTATACAACAAGAAGACTCATGTTGTTGAAGAGTCTATGCACATTGTATTTGATGAGACCAGCCGACTTTATAAGGGCTGGTCCAGTTCTCCTATTTTGACAGATAATGAATAGAAGATACAAGAAATGTCTATCCAAGACATACCCAGAACCAGTAGAATTAATTCAGAGTGTGTTGTTCCTGAAGATGTAGATCATCAGGATGCTGAAGAACCTACTGCTCTAGAAGAAGAGCTGCAGAATTTTGACAGATTGCCTGCAGCAACCAAGAATTTGAGGGATCATCCAATAAACCAGATAATTGGAGATGAGAACCAAGGGGTGATCACCAGAAGCAGGACTCACAATGAAGCTCTATTCCTGATCTTTCTACCTCATATGGAGCCCAAGAAGATTGAAGAAACTAATAAAGATACATTCTTGATTCAAGCAATGCAAGAAGAGCTTCTATAATTCAAAAGGTGCAAAGTTTGGAAGTTGGTGCCAAAATCTCAAGGATGTAATATAATTGGCAGCAAATGGATCTACAGAAATAAGCTAGATGAGAATGGCATCATCATCAAGAATAAGGCTAGACTAGATGTCAAGGGATATAGGCAAGAAGAATGTATTGACTTTGATCAAACGTTTGCTCCAGTTGCAAGATTAGAAGCAATAAGGCAATTCCTTGCCCATGCTACCCACAAGGGGTTCAATGTATACCAGATGGATCTCAGTCAGTATTCCTAAATGGAAGCCCCTAGGGCTTGGTATGAGACCATGTATAGCTTTCTCATCAAGAATAGGTTCTTGAGGGGAAAGATAGATAGTATATTGTTTCTTAGGGAAATAAAGGGCAAGTGTCTCCTAGTCCAAATTTATATCGATGACATAATTTTTGGGTCTACTAATGACAACCTTTGCAAAAGGTTTGCCAACCTTATGCAGGGGAGTTTGAGATGAGCAGTATGAGAGAGCTCAAGTACTTTTTAGGCCTTAGTGAAACACCCTGATGAGGGATATTCATCTCTCATACCTAGTACACAATGGAGCTTATCAAGAAGTTTGGGATGGAATCTGCCTCCACCATGAAAACTCCCATGGGGTCAAATATTTCCCTGGACAAGGATGAGAAGGGAAAACCATTTGATGAATCCATGTACAAGTGTATTATTGGATCCCTGTTGTATCTGACTGCTAGTAGACCAGACATTATGTATGCAATATGTGTTTGTGCTAGGTACCAAGCATGCCGTAAGGAATCTCACTACTAAGCTGCAAAGAGGATTTTAAGATACCTTAAAGGCAGACAACATCTTGGCCTTCGGTAACCTAAGAAGAATGATTTTGAACTTACTGGCTTTTTTCGATGCAGATTTTGCAGGATGCAAAGAAGATAGGAAAAGTACAAGTGGAATTTGTCAATTCCTAGGAAGGAGGGTGATCTCATAGAGTAGCAAGAAGCAGACTAGTGCAGTAATATCCACAACTGAGTAAGAATACATTGCTGCAGGGAGTTGTTGTGCACAATTGTTATGGATACAACACTAGCTAGAGGACTACAACCGCAAGGTAAGCAATTCTCCACTATTTTGTGACTCATCCAGTGTTATCTCTATTGCTAAGAATCCTATCTCTCATAGCAGTACTAAGCATATAGAGATCAGGTATCATTTTTTAGAGAACATGTAGAATGTAAAGATATCTTCCTTGTACATGTCCTCACTGACAATCAAGTTGCAGATATATTTACAAAGCCATTGGATGAGGCTAAATTTAATGGTTTCAAAATTGAGCTAGGAATGTTGAACTTAGAATAGGCCTCAACATTTCATTTTGTCTATCATGTTTGTTGTTTTATTCCTTAAGCTTTGCTAAAAGATAGTCATGCTATAAAATACTTAGTGTCATGATTAGGGTGTAAGACAATCCAATTTAAAAGGGTTCACTACTATGCAGTGAGTTCAGCTGAGACAGTCTCAGCTGAACCACTGAGACAGTTAAGTCATCTCAGTGGTTATTGCTGAGACAGCTAAGTCGTCTCAGCAGTTAGGTTTTCCTTGTCCCAGTGGTCAAGCGTTCCGTCTCAGCGGATCCTCTGAGACGGGGTTACTTAATTAAAACATCAATGAATTAAGTATAATCAACATCTCACTTTAAGGATAAATTGTAATACACCTATACATAGTGCTATGTTGATTAAATCACACTTTCCACACTCTAAACCCTAAGTAGCCATCGAGACAACCATTCCTTTTCCGCCGACTCAGCGACTCATTTTTCTTCAAGCATGGTGCCAAAGAGTTCAAAGGATCTCCTGGAAGGGTATGAAATAATCAAAAATGGCTTTCAACATACTAATGCTGTGATTAAAGAAGTTATTCAACTTCTGGATGGTCAAGGGTTAGAATATCTACTGTCACAGCCATTTGTGATTCTCATAACTGAAGTTCTGGAACTATGCAGTAAAGCCAGGCTCTCATCTTCCAAGTCCTCATTAAAGTCCCCAATTGGAAGCTTGAAGATTAAGATATCTCCAAGGAAGCTAGAGAAAGCATTTCAACTGCCATCATGTAGTAATGAGGAGGAAGACAGTATGTCTGAAAAGACAAAGAAAAAGCCCTCAAATGGTGTGAGTATAGTGAAGTTGGCTCACTAAAGAAGAAATTTTTCAATCAAAAAGGGAAGCTACTACCAGATAGAGTACGCAAAGCATTACTTTGCAAGCCATGGTCACATGATACAATCTCGAAGCACATGTTTGCGTTGATGAAAAAAGTGGTCTTGAAGAAGAAGACCCGATGGGCTGTTGTGATCTTCCAAAGGATCAAAGAATGTATGCATGCTCCAAACCTAGGCAGAATTCTTTCTCTATATCTTCTGAACTCCTACCCTAAAGATTTTGATAGGTCAAAAGGATCCAACCTTCATTATCTTAACAGAATGGATATAAGGACTTTGAACATGTTCTTAAGGGTGCTCCCAATGAGTCAGCCCTTTGAGGTAAAGGAGAAGAAAAAGAAATTAGTCAAAGGACTAAAGAAGTCCAGAATAGTGTGTTCCGATTATGATGCTACAGAAAATGTCCCTGCTAATGATGATCATGGATCTGACAGCAGTCTAGACAAAGATGTTCATGCAGAGCATGACAATGAGGAACATGAGGATCATGATGCTACTGTAGAGCATGAGAAAGATAAGGATGTTACTGCTGATGAAGAGAAGTCTGCTGGAAATGAAGGAGATCATACTCAAAGTTATGCTCCTAATCCTCAAGAAGATGACAACAATGTACAAGATGTGCCTGCTAATTCTGAAATAAATGATGTGGAGCAATCAAACTCTCCTGGTGATTTGCAAAGTAAGATTGAGACAATTACTCTTAATCTTAAAAAAGGATAAGTCTAATCCATGATACCTCCCCAGATTTTTGGGATTCAACTGATCCAGAAAGGATGGATGCCCTATCTGAGGGGGAGGAGCAAGAGAACTTATCAGGTGATGAAGATGTCAACATTGACAGTGAAGCTGGAATTGCTGCTGATCACACTGATAAATATGTAAAGGCCGTTGAGAAGAATGCTCAAGCTGAGGGGGAGCTTGGTATCCCTGCTCTGACTGAGGGGGAGCATAAAGTGCATGCAATGGATCCATCCACTCTAAATGAGTGTGAGAAACAATCCCTCCAAGAGAAAAGCATACCCATAGAGGTAGCTGAAAAACAACAATCCCCCATTGCTGAAGTACAACCCTCCACCTCCACAATCTTAACTGAACTTATGATAAGTTCTATAAGTACACTCCTTGATGGTCATATGACATCAATAAAGGAATATATTGACAAATCCATTTCTTTAGTCAAGAGTGAGATGATGTCTGAAATTCAAGTAATAATGCAAGAAACCTCTTACCTTAATAGGCAGATGACCAAGTGGTTTGATCTAGCTGAAAAATTTGTTGTAGCTCAAAATACAATATTGAGATCAATGGACAAGCATCTGCAACTCCCAGAGCTAGACATGACCTATGTCAAAAATTATGTGAGTAAGACTGATAAGGTCATAGAGAAGGCCTCCCACCACATTGAAGAATATGTATGGTCTACTGCAATAACAATGATTGGAGAGGTAGAAAATATGAAGGATGAACTAAAATCAGACCTAGAGAATGCCTTCCAAGCCCTATCTGGGCCAGTTGTTGCTGCTTCCCAAAGTCAAGAAAAAAAAGTGGTTGAAGAAGCGAGAAAGGGGGAGGAGACAAATGTTGAGACCAATTTTGAGTTGGCCCTCAAAGCTCTGCAAGAAACAAGGATAACATTGAACCTGCCTCTGCTAGATAATCTAAGAAAAGAAGATTTTGATTTTGAGGCCCAAGCTAAGGTTTCTCAAGATGCTCAACTTGCAACAAAGAAGAAAAGAGAAGGTGTCATGCTAGCAGAAGAATTCATGGCAAAGGATAAAAAAGAGCAGGCCAAGGACCCTGATTATGAGCATTGGAGTGATGACTCCAAAAGTATCATTCTAAATGCATGGATGAATCATGGCCAGATCTACAAAGATATTGACAGAATATATCCTGCAGAAGAATGGATAAAGAACCTTGAGAGAAATTCTCAGAGGGAAAGGTCTTCAAAGAGAATCTTGTAAGGAAGAACAATACAAAGAGGATGCCTTCAAGATATATTCCAAAGCCTCATCTGTATTTCAAAAGGCAAGAGAATAAGAGAAAAATACCTGAGATGAAGGTTGTGTTGGATCTTGAGGTGCCCTTCGAGGGGGGGGGGGGGTGAATAAGGGTTTTAGAAAACTTTAGGATTTAAGAAAAACTTTAGTGATTTTCTAATAAGTAAATTGAAACAAAAGTAAAGATCTAGAAATAATAATTGAAATCAATTTTAATTAACATGAAAAGACATGATCAACATTTATAAAATTTGATCACAAAATTTGATTTCTATGACGCTAGAAATCAAGGAGAATATGAAATACTCTTCTCATTTTCTATACTGACTCTTCTCACTAAGAACCGATTGGCTTTAGCCGATCATTCCCCAGATACGACCTCAAGCCGCTCTAGACTTTCTATCACCAAAAAGGCCTCGAGCACCGCCTAGATTTACTCCCTGGACATAGTCGCCAACACGAGGCGAATTCCTCCCTAAGTCCTACCCAGACCTAGTCATCAACACGAGGTGAATTCACTACACGATTACAATGATAAAGGTAAATACAAAAGACAAATATAAAAACTCCCTATGAGGTAATCTGAAGGAGTCGACGAAGAATCGTTACAGATCATTAAAGTTGAAGCGTGCGTTCTTTGTGATGAGTTAGCTTTGATCCAAGCCTCCTTTGATTCCTTCTTTTGAAATTGAATGGGAGATCCTTTGTGATCTGGAAATATGGCCCTCACAAATAATTCAGAGTGCTGGAATAGGGCTCCTTGGCATGGATGGTAGAAGAGAATGAATGCCACCTATTTATAGGGTTGGAAGTTAAAGCTGCCGTTAAGGCTAACGCCAGGCGTTGACCTAATATAGAAAGAACTTGATGGCTCAGATCTTCAAAATAGGAAGGAAATATTGCATTTTTGGAAGCATTCATTTTAGGCAACCTTAATGCTGGCATTAAGTCAAATCATTCCTAAAATGCTCCTACAATCACGACATCTTCCCTCCATGCCATATCAACTAGTGTCAATGGCGAGGTTAAGTCCTAACACCGTGTGTTAAACCACATTCATCATTTCAGCTTGTGGGTAAGTCCAGAACAATAATGTAGCATCCTAGTGACAATATTGTTCAAACCTGCATGCTAAAAATGCAATGGCAAATAAGATCAAATACATGTAGGATTTGTTATTCTCAAATCAAAGGGATGTGGAAAAACTGTGTTCCAATAGGCTAATGTTCCAAAACAAGTTCCTGATGATGGAGGTGCAGAATGCTCAAGTGCAGCAATGAAAAGAAAATCTTGAACTAATGTATTTAGTTTTTCATATGAATCAAATATAAACTGAAAAATGTATTGACTGTTAATCATTAATGAAATTTTCTTAATTATTGAAATGATATTTTGTGTTGATAAGCCAACATTAGTCACGCATAAAATTGTTCTATATTAATGCTTTATATATATTGTGGTGCCTATATGTAGTTAACAATGTTATTGTTATATTGTCGTGACTGTTATTCATAACTTGTCATTGTTGGATCGGTTGGCGCCCTTAGAGGGGGGGGGGGGTGAATAAGGGTTTTCAAAAACTTTAGATTATATTAAAAAAACTTTGAATTATTGCAAGATTAAAGACATGAAATAAGTTAAGTAAAACAAAACGAGAGACAAGCTTTATTAATGATAAATAAGTTTTACAAAACTTGATCTCGATGACGCTAGAGATCGGAGGCGAATAATAAAAAAGCTCTTTTTGTTTTCTGTCCCGACTCGCTTCCCCACGAACCGGTGGCCCTAGCCTTATCCTCCCCGGATTCGGCCTCAAGCCGCTCTAGACAATCCTTCCCCGGATGTGACCTCGAGCACCCCCTAGAACTAGCCTAGATCTATTCGCCAACACGAGGCGAATTTCAGCCCTAAGTCTACCCCAGACCTAGTCGCCAACACGAGGCAATTTCACTACCGTTTACGATGAAGAAAGAGAAATAAAATAACAAAACCTCCCTTAAGATGAACTTCTGAAGTCGGAGATGAAGATCCGCTGTAGAATCAGCGTTTGTTGTAGCGGACTTCGTCTGGATTCGGCGTGATGGAATTCTCCTTCATAAATTGGCAGACCTTCGCTGTGACCTCAAATTTTGGGTAAGACAAGCCTCTGGAATTTTAGTACTCTCTCTCTCTGAGGTGTATGCAATAGGTGGTCGAAAACAAGAGGAGAGGGGGTCCTTTTATAGCCCAAGCGCTACCGCCGGTGCTAGCGCTACCGCCGGCGCTAGCCCGGATTAGGAAAGATTTTGTGCGGCAGGATCTCCCATCCGCGGCAACATT
This sequence comes from Dactylorhiza incarnata, assembly GCA_033032865.1. NCBI lineage: Eukaryota > Viridiplantae > Streptophyta > Magnoliopsida > Asparagales > Orchidaceae > Dactylorhiza > Dactylorhiza incarnata. Next base: position 16,368,390 of record JAWHQI010000015.1, read on the forward strand.
TTGCTCTATGCCTTTTGTGCGCCATGCTACCGCCAGCGCTAGTAGCTACCGCCGGGCGCTAGCTCTTTCTAAAACCACTGCCGGAATCGCGCTAATCATCGCTAGCGCCAGGCGCTATCGCTACCGCCGGCGCTAAGTGAGTCTGTTCGAATTTTGGCCTCAATTTTGGGGGCAGTCATCATGAGTACTCCTTGAGTCATATCGACTATGTTAACCTGCACACTTGAACACACAAGATCAAATACACATAGGTTTTTTTATTCTCAAACCTAGGAGATGCGGAAGACCATGTTCCAACAAACTCCCCCTTTTGATAATAACAAATCCATTAATGATAAATCAAAGCATTAATAAATATGCATGATGAAACTCTACCTGTGTGTGTGTGAGAGTGATGACTTAGGATAATTATTGATTTAGCATTTAGAATTGCTCGCCCTAAATACATGCTCCCCCTAAGTGAGTGCTCCCCTAATATGTAAGCTATCATCTGAATTTGTCATGTTGGGTTATGATAGCGGGTTATATTTATCATGTTAGTTCTCCCCCTTTGTTATAAGCAAAAGTGGGTAGGGAAACAAAACACTATAGAATTTTTAAATAGAAGAGAAGGCATGATCGAGCTTTTTAAGTAAATGATAAGGAGTTATAGAATTGTTTTTCATTGAAATAGATCAGAGTTATGAGCATTACAAAATTTTCAGAGTTTGTAGCATAAAAGATTTTTATGTTTGAAGTAACCAATAAAAAGTGTTCCAAGTAAATCTATCACGTAATGAAAGATAGGAATTTTGAAGAATAAGTGATGATGCAAAGAGTACAAGATATTAAGTAAGTATGAAAGCTCAAGGTAAAAACACTTATATGGTTAAGATGCGGAAGACTTATAACAATACAAAAACATCAAATAGTAATAATAATCCAAAAAAAATATGAGTTAAAGTTCACAAAAGATGATGTTTTTGTAAATCATTTTGGAGTTAGATCGTTAAATTTTATAATAACCAAGCATGAAATAATGTTTATCAAAAAGAGATTACCACAATGTTACTTTAATTCATAATTTCAAAAACATACAAAACATTGTAGAACACATGCTAGGTTATCTAGTGCATTTCATAAATAAAAAGTAATATAGAATTAGCATTAGAATCCAATACTCATAAGAAGATGTGTTATGGAAGATCGTGCACAAAAGTGTATTTTTGAGTAATGTAAACAAATGTTTTAATCAAAAAATACAAGATATATGTAAGGTACGAGCACAATAAAACGCAAATAAGATTACTTCCACACACTTTAATGCACAATAAAAAGTACAACTACCAAGGTGCTCTGCACACACAATGCTCATCAAGACTTATCAAGGTGCAAAGTAGCGCTTAGGGGATCACATATTGAAATTTAAGATTGAAACTAGTGATCCGGTGTACTTAAGAGTAAGTGGTTTTTCTTATTTTTGAAAGAAGGATTTGATTTGCACAAGACACTTTACTATTCTTTTCAAAGTGCTCAACCTCACAATGCCTATTAAGACTTATCAGGAGGTTCAAGTAGTGCTTGTGGAGTTATCTTTGTCATTTATTTTATAATTTTGTTTTGTACAAAGTTCTCCGAATACACTTGTTTTGCAAATCAATAGATTTTATGAAAAACATAACCACTTTTCTTAATTTTTTTAAGAGTGCAAAATAAGGAGTGTAGGTAAGATACTTGTGCAATTTTAATCCATTGTACTAATACAAAACATACACAAGCATTCTTTAGATTAAATACATATGTAGACAATGCCAAAAAAAGTGAGTGAATAAATATCATTATCAAACATAAAACATTTCTCATACTTAGAGGCATGCTAAGCTTCATCCTACACAACTTTTAAACTATAATTGATGCACATTGGAATAGATATATTAAAGCATGAAGAAAGACAATGTCCAAAGTAGTTTGAAGAGATAAATTGCAACATTGTAGAATTTCTAAATAGTAGATTAAATCATGCTTGATTTTTCACAAAAAAAATCATACAGTTTTTTTTGATAGTTTTAAAGTTTTATATTTTTGTATTTGATTTTAGCAAATAAAAGCATATTTTTGTAATTTTTGCTTTTGTAATTTTTATATTTGATTTTTGCATAAAGATGAACTTTAAACAAAGGAAACAACACAAGCGAAAAAGAAAAGCATATTTTTTGTAATTTGGTTTTTGTAGTTTTGTATTTGATTTTTCAAAACATAAAGAAACACAGAAGTGCAAAACTAAGTAGAAAATATAGATTTATATATTTTAAGGGATTTTTAGAAATTTAAAAAATACAGAAAAATGAACATGGACGCTAGCGCATGCGGTAGCGCTAGCGCGGGAGACAGTAAGTGTTTTTTTTGAGGATTTTGAAATTGTTGATTCTTGATTTTGATTAGGTGTCCCAATAGTAGTTTCATGCTGAAAGTGCGGATTTTTAGGAGATGTTTTTGATGGTTAAAAGTGAAGAAGCTTGTATTTGTGAGCATGTTTTAACATGTAAGATCTAGCACACCTAACTCAAGTCGTAATAAACGAAATCGTGCATCGGGAAGAGGTTTAGTGAATATGTCAGCGAGTTGAGAGTCTGTCCCAATGAAGCTTAATTTTACATTTTCTTTCTTAATGTGATCCCTAATGAAATGATGACGAACGTCGATGTGTTTGGATCTAGAATGGTGTACAGGATTATATTTGAGGTCTATTGCACTTTTGTTGTCACATTTAAGATCTATGTTTTTGAGATGAAATCCAAAGTCCTCTAGTGTTTGGCTCATCCATAACGCTTGTGCACAACAACTACCAAGTGTTATATATTCAGCTTCCGTGGTGGAGAGTGCAACCGAAGATTTTTTTCTACTAGACCATGCAACTAAAGAGGGTCCCAAAAAGTGACACGTACCGCTAGTGCTTTTTCTGTCTAGTGAGCACCCGGCGTAGTCCGAATCGGAATAGCCGTGGAGTGTGAAAGAGTCATTATGTGGGTACCATAATCCTAGTTTAGATGACCTTATTAGATAACGAAAAAAACATTTTACCGCTTTTAAATGAGATTCTTTTGGATTGGCTTGAAAGCGAGCACATAAACATACGACAAACATTATATCTGGTCTAGATGTACTTAAATAAAGAAGAGAACCTATCATTCCTCTATATAGCGTTTGATCAATAGAAATTCCAGATTCATCTTTTCCTAGTTTTAAAGAAGCACTCATAGGAGTAGAAGCTTGTTTAAGATTTTCAAATCCAAATCGTTTAAGCATATCGTGAACATATTTTGATTGACAAATATAAGTACCATCAGTTCTTTATAAAATTTGAAAACCAAGAAAATATGATAGTTCTCCTACAAGACTCATTTCAAATTCATTTTTCATTATTAAGACTACTTCATTACACAACTCTTCATTAGTGGCTCCAAAAATAATGTCATCAACATATATTTGTAGAATAATTATTTCGTTATTTTTATGCTTAATGAAGAGTGTGTTGTCTGCACTTCCCATAACATAACCATGCTCTAACAAAAATGATGTAAGACGATCATACCATGCACGGGGTGCTTGTTTTACACCATAAAGCGCTTTTTCTAATTTGTAAACATGATTTGGAAATTTTTCATTTATGAAACCGGGGGGTTGTTCTACATAAACTTCTTCTTTAATAAACCCGTTTAAAAAGGCACTTTTAACATCCATTTGAAATAATTTTATTTTTTTAAAACTCGCAAATGCCAAAAATATTCGTATAGATTCTAAGCGAGCTACGGGTGCAAAAGTTTCTTCAAAATCTACCCACTCGATTTGTGAATAGCCTTGAGCAACTAAGCGTGCTTTATTTCTTACAATCCTAGATTCACCATCTAGCTTATTTTTAAAAATCCATTTTACGCCAATAATTGGATGATTAGATGGTCTTTCTACTAAATTCCAAACTTTATTTCTTTCAAATTGTCCTAACTCTTCATTCATTGCTAAAAACCAAAATTCGTCATTTAAAGCGGTGGAAACATTTTTAGGTTCAATTTCAGACACAAAGCAAATATTTGAAAATGTTTCATGAAGAGAGGACCGAGTTCTTACGCCAGTAGAAGGTTCCCCAATGACTAGCTCCTTTGGATGATTTTTGGAGAAGTTTAGAATGCTTGGAGGTACATATTCATCTTCTTTTGACTTCTCCTCCTCTTCTTTGGACAGTTCTTCTTCGTCATGCTCCAAGGATGGCAAAGGTTCATCATCGGTACTTGTAGGGAGCTTCTCTGCACATGGAACAAACTCATCAAATCTAACATTAATTGACTCTTCAACCTTGCTTGATCTTTTATTAAATATTCTATATGCTTTACTAGTTGAAGAATAACCAAGAAATATTCCTTCATCGCATTTTTCGTCAAATTTTCCTAAAGAAACTTTTGTATTAAGAATGAAGCATTTACATCCAAATACTCTAAAATACGATACGTTAGGTTTCTTTTGATAGTATAGTTCATATGGTGTGAGAGTTAATGATGGGCAAAGCATAACTCTATTCATTACATAGCATGGAGTGCTTACGGCTTCTGCCCAAAAATACTTAGGTAATTTATATTCAGATAGCATTGTGCGTGCAAGTTCTTGTATTGTCCTATTTTTCCGTTCTATAACACCGTTTTGTTGAGGTGTGCGTGGAGCAAAGAACTCATGCGTAATACCTAACATGTCACACAAAGATTTAAAATTTTCATTTTCAAATTCACCTCCATGATCTGAGCGAATGCATTTTATTTTTAAATCTAATTCATTTTGAATGCGAGTACATAATTATGAAAATTCACAAAACGCATCAGATTTGGAGGAGAGAAATAAAGTCCAACAATATCTAGAATAGTCATCTATGAGAAGATAAGTGTATAATCTACCACCAAGACTCGCAGTGTTAACGGGACCAAAAAAATCCATATGAATTAATTGTAGAGGTTTTGATGTAGAAATTTCGTTTTTGCTTTTAAAAGATGGCTTAGTAAATTTGCCTTTTTGGCATGGAGAGCATAATGAAGATAAATTTCCATTTAACTTAGGCAATCCTCTAATCAATTCTCTTTTTGCTAGTTTTAAGATGAGCTTTGTACTAGCGTGGCCTAAGTGTCTATGCCATAATTCTAATTCATCATTTTTCGTTATAAAACATTTTATAGAAGATTTAGAAAGATCATGAAATGAAACTATGTAAATATTATGAATTGTAGGTGCAGTTAATAACACATCTTTTGTTTTAGGATTAACAATCTTGCAAAGGTTTGTGGAAGATTCAAAAAGTACGTCTAAACCTTTATCACACAGTTGACTTATAGATATTAGGTTATATTTTAATCCTTTCACATAAAGAACATTTGATATAAGAAAAGATGTGTTACCCACTGTACCAACTCCCATGATCCTTCATTTACCGTTATCGCCAAACGTCACTATTCCTCCTTTCTTCTTTTCTAGGCTAAGGAATCTTGCTTTATTGCCCGTCATGTGTTTGGAGCAGCCTGAGTCCAAATACCACACGTCTTCTGTTTCCTTAGGCTTCCTGCAAATCTAGAAAGAGGATGAGAGTAAAGACCCAGATACCCATAAGGTACCACCCATAGAGTAAGTGGATTTCTTAGGTACCCAGATTTGTTTTAGTGATCGTTGATTTATTATATTCCTGCAAGAGCCAGACGTGTGTCCAAATTTAAGACAATTAGCACACAAAATAAATGGGGTTGAGACCCTTTTCTGAGTTTCTACGTTGCCCTTGCTGGATGATGCTTGTACATTAGAATAACCAGAAGAATTTTTAACTTTAGAGCTATCGCCGGCATTAGTAGCTAGCACCGAGCGGTAGTGTTCACTTTTATATCCGAGTACGATTTTTCCAGACCCAAAGCATTGATTACCCAGAAGCATATCTAGGGATTTTTGACCAATCCAGAATTTGGTTATGACTAAATTGAGATTTTGATTTTGTTTCTTAAGAGATGTATTTTCTTGAACAATCATAACACATTTGTTTTCAAATCCTCTTCGATGCACTCCTTCTTTGATGTCAGTGCCAACGCCTTTTTCTTCGGCTCTTTCTTGTATTCTTCATGTTGAATTTGTAGTTCTACCTCATGGGTTTTGAGATTCCTAATGAGATTCTCGATCTGGAGCGTTCTTAAGTTGTGCGACTCCGAGATGGCCGTCACCTTTGGATTGAACCTTGGAGGTAAGGAATGAAGAATTTTCCTCACGAAGTCCCCGTCGGAGTATGTCTTTCCAAGCGTCTTTGATGCGTTGACAATCTTTGTGAAGCGAGTGTACATTGAGTTGATGTCCTCTTCCGTGGCCATCCTGAATTTTTCATATTCAGATTCCAGTTGAAACAGCTTGGCATCTTTCACCTGCGATGTACCTTCGTGAGTAACTTCCAATTTATTCCAAATATCATAAGCAGTTGTGCATGCAGAAATTTTATTAAACTCAGTCCTATTTAAAGCGCAATACAAAGCATTCATTGCTTTAGCATTATTTTTACACCTTAGTTTATCGTTGTCATCCCATTTATCTTTAGGTTTTGCTAATGTCGCCTCTCCTACTACAGTTGTAGGCGGAGAGTACCATACTTCTACCATGTTCCATACTTCTACATCCATGGTCATAACAAAATACATCATTCGATTTTTCCAGTAGTTAAAATCCGACCCAGTAAAGAGAGGTGGTCGACTAACCCCTTGACCCTCAGGAAAAGCGAGATCATGAGACGCCATTGTTCCCGGTTGTTAAGCCGATTGGAACAAAACCCCTCTGATACCACTTGTTGGATCGGTTGGCGCCCTTAGAGGGGGGTGAATAAGGGTTTTCAAAAACTTTAGATTATATTAAAAAAACTTTGAATTATTGCAAGATTAAAGACATGAATAAGTTAAGTAAAACAAAAAGAGAGACAAGCTTTATTAATGATAAATAAGTTTTACAAAACTTGATCTCGATGACGCTAGAGATCCGAGGCGAATAATAAAAAAGCTCTTTTTGTTTTCTATCCCGACTCGCTTCCCCACGAACCGGTGGCCCTAGCCTTATCCTCCTCAGATTGGGCCTCAACCCACTCTAGACAATCCTTCCCTGGATGTGGCCTCGAGCACCCCCTAGAACTAGCTTAGATCTAGTCGCCAACACGAGGCGAATTTCAGCCCTAAGTCTACCCCAGACCTAGTCGCCAACACGAGGCGATTTCACTACCGTTTATAATGAAAAAAGAGAAATAAAATAACAAAAACTCCCTTAAGATGAACTTCTGAAGTCGGAGACAAAGATCCGCTGTAGAATCAGCGTTTGTTGAAGCGGACTTCGTCTGGATTCGGCGTGATGGAATTCTCCTTCAGAAATTGGCAGAGCTTCGCTGGGACCTCAAATTTTGGCTAAGACAAGCCTCTGGAATTCTAGTACTCTCTCTCTGAGGTGTATGCAATGGGTGGTCAAAAACAAGAGGAGAGGGGGTCGTTTTATAGCCCAAGCGCTACCGCCGGTGCTAGCGCTACCGCCGGCGCTAGCCCGGATTAGGAAAGATTTTGCGCGGCAGGATCTCCCATCCGCGGCAACATTTTGCTCTATGCCTTTTGTGCGCCATGCTACCGCCAGCGCTAGTAGCTACCGCCGGGTGCTAGCTCTTTCTAAAAACACTGCCGGAATCGCGCTAATCATCGCTAGCACCGGGCGCTATCTCTACCGCCGGCGCTAGTGAGCTTGTTTGAATTTTGGCCTCAATTTTGGGGGCAATCATCATGAGTACTCCTTGAGTCATATGGACTATGTTAACCTGCACACTTGAACACACAAGATCAAATACACATAGGATTTGTTATTCTCAAACCTAGGAGATGCGGAAGACCGTGTTCCAACAGTCATGATATCTCTTATGATGCTTATATTCAGTTAACAATTATTTGTTATGTTATCATGACTATTATTTCATATGTTGTCATGATATGTTTTTGTGGTTGTGTATCTTAGCATTGGTGTATGTTGTGCCTTCTTTAAATAGGGGAGATTATTGGGAATATTGCCCTCAATGTTCCCTTGATTTGAAGAGGCATCACACTCAATGCTAAGTACATATTGTATTTGATAAACCTAATTGTACATCAGGTATATGCATGGTTAGTTTATTCCAAACAATGGAATTATTCTGTTGTTTTACTGTCAAAACCGCTGAGATGACAACTTGGTCTCAACTGAACCGCTGAGATGCAGCTAGAGCTGCTGAGAAGGAGTCTGTCTCAGCTGAGCTGCATTTAGACAGAATCTCCTGAGAAGACTAACTGTCTCAGAAGATCCGCTGAGATGAAGACATATTCAACTGCTGTGTCAGGTCCCTCTTCAACGCCGTTGTAGATTGGAGGGAGTATAAAAGAAGATGTTAGGGCATTATAGAAGGCATGGAAAATATTCTGAACAAGAACAACTGTGCCATTGATGGCTTCCACAGTTATCTCTGAGCCTACTTCCTGAAGCTATAAGCAAGCATCTGTGATAAGAAAGCTCTTCCTTATTCAATCCTAAAGAGCAAGTAGATCATTGTTAATCAATAAAAGAAGAAGATCAGATAGAAGCAAGGACTGAAGCTACTTCCATTCAGCCCTGCTTCAAAATAGCGCATGTTGTGCATCAACAACAGAAGACCAGAGCTGAAGGTTAAATCTTGTATGTCCTCTGTTGTATAAGCAAACATTATTATCTCTGTAAGAACATTATAATTTTGAGTTTGTAGGGTTGTTGAGCCTGAGTGTGTAGGGTTGTTGAGCCTGAGTGTGTAGGGCTATTGAGCCTAACTTTGTAGGGATGTTGAGCCTTAGTGTGTAGAGTTTTGAGCCTAGGCTTGTAGAGCTGTACTACCAATTTTAGTGTAGGATCTCGGAGAAGATCTGAAGTAGGGATTCTTGATAGGCCTAAGGTAGGGTTTGGAGAAAACCTGAGAAATCCTGAGGGATCTGAGTTATAAGCTCTTGGAGCTGTGTTTTTGGAGGAGGTTGCCTTGTCTAAGACACTGTTAGAAAAGTGTAGAGGGAAAGTGGACTACTCATAGACACACTGTCTTTGGGAACCACTATAAATAGATATGTGTTTTCTGTGTTGTGCATTTACATTATATAGTCTCTAACAATAACTAGCAGTAACTAAGAAAAATCAAAGAAACCTATTCACCCCCCCCCCCTCCCCTCTCTAGGTGAATTAGACTAGTACCTAATAAACTATCAGAGCATTCGTTCCTATTTAGGACACTTCGGGGCTTTTTAATTGTCATATTCCAAACTTCTATATCTAAGGACATAAGAAATTTTTCCATTAAAATTTTACATCCATTATAATTTTTCCCTTCAAATAAAGGTGGTGCTAGAGATTTTTAATTTATATAAAATTTCTCCCCACTGGTAGAAGCGAGTTCTTGATCATGAATAATCTAGCTATGATACCACTTGTTGGATCTGTAGGCGCCCTTAGAGGGGGGGGTGAATAAGGGTTGTAAAACTTTTAGTGCTTAAGTGAAATTATAGTTATATGTTGAATATATTTTATTACATATTTCTCACAAGATAATGATATATGCTTTTATGAAGCAGTGTTGTACAAGACAAGAGAGATGGAGTCTATGTTGCTACCAATAGTGGTAAAAGTAATCGTGTGGCATTAGCGATTGAGACTTCCCTTTATGTTTATATTCCAACTATCAGAGATAAGAGGTCAAGACTAGAGTAGAAGATAATATTATTGCATTAAAAATGGTTACAAAACTTGGTCCCAATGACGCTTGGAATTGAGGCAAATGTACAGAACTTTTTGGTTTACTATACCGACCCTTCTCCCAAGGACTGGTTGGCTCTAGCCAACCTCTCCCAAATGAGGCCTCGAGACACTCCCTAGATTTAACCCTAAGATCTAGTCGCCACACCCATGAGAGGAGTTCTCCCTAGTCCTCTGAAGGCCCTAGCCACCAACCACGTGTGAATTTCTCTACTGATAAAAGATAAGACTTACAATGATAAAACTAAAAACCAAAAACTCCCTTATAGGTTGAACTCGAAGATGATGTTGAAGGCGCTGAAGTAGTCATTAAAGTCGATTTGTATGACCTTCACGTAGAATAAGTGTGATCTATCCTTCTTCGATTTCTTTGCATTTACGAACATTGATGGAGTTCTCTTGGCTGCAGGGAGTAGGTTCTCACGAAAGTACATGAGTTGTGTCTTTGTTTGTCCATCCTTCGTCACTACTTAGAAATGGAGGAGGATAGCTCTTTAAATAGACTCAAATCCTAGCGCTCACGGTAGTGCTACTACTGAGTAGTAGCCTCTTTAAGCAACAGGCTGGCACACAAATTTAGTCAAATTTGGCAACCTTGTTGCTCCAATTTTGGCAGCCCCTCCTACCACGCCGTGATAGTACATATGCGCCATGTTAGCACTATATGTTTCCTCGCTGTCAGATCTCCTTTCTCTTTGCTCCTCAATCAGCATCATGATGGTGTGCCTTCCATACGTTACCGTCGAGCATTACTGTTAACGCGCCACGGTAGCACATGTTCTATCTGAGTCCAACTGACATTCCATTCTTGACGATATTGTCGTCTCAATGATGTTTCCAAATACATTGATGTTACCGCTAGCGGCAACGTTAATGCACTGCATTAGCAACAGGGCATTATCGTCTTTCTTTATCGTACTCATAGGGTCTTGAAAGTTGGAGTTCCTGCACACTATAAACACATGGCAAGAATAATCAAATACAATGGGATTTGTTATTCTCAAACCAAGAGATGTGGAAAGCATATTCCAAAAGGCTTCTCTGTTCTAAGGAGGCATCTATGATCATAAGAGGAAACTCCATTCAAAGGAGTCATCTCTGTTCCAAGGAGGAGGGATTTACATTTCTGCGGCGAGTTCTGCGTATTTTTATCGTATTAAGGTCCGCTGGTTTATTTGAGTCTAATATTTACATTAGTTGCACCTTTTAGGGTAGCATATCAGATTTGCATCTATTTGTTAGAGTCTTATTATAATAACAAACCTCTTTATTATATACACCAGATTTAATCATTGAGACTCCAAATCTCTGCAAGAGATTTAACATGAGATCTTTTAACCGCAATTGCTTGCACCGGCACAAATCAAGTTCTTGTATTACAATCGATATTAATCCTTCTGATTTAAACCACTTATATTTAATAAACACCAAAAAGAGCCAGAAAATTATAAACCCTGAACCATAGGTTTGATTTGCCCTAACATAGACCCCATAAAATTCTCAAATCATTTTGAGCTTGTTTGACCTCAGATAAATTATTCTCCTTGAATAAACTGTTACATTAAATACCAAAAATACTTTTGCTAATGCAAAAATTCCCAAATTTTGATTGAGGGTTTATAGTAACATAAAGAAGCTTCCATATTTTTACCAGACTAATTTCACCAAGTAGAAGCTCTCTGGAATATTTACAAAAAATACCGTAAATTAATTTCTAAAAAATTGATAACCTTACAGTAAATTACCAAACTTTTTTATTGGGTGATCAACAGACCCATTGTCATCCAAAGATTTTCTCAAATGTCTTATGCTAATTTTAAAGCCCTCTGATAATTTAAAACAATAATTTCTATAACATTTAAATCCTAAAAAATGTGAGGATTGTATAATAAAATCTAATTATTTTTCAGGGGTTGTGTCATCCTCTAATAAACTTCATATAAAAATTTCAGAAATTTAATCAAGCCGATTTTCTTCTGTGATTTTTATAATGATCAAAGCTATTTTTATTTAAATCATTAAAATAAGAGATCATTATCAAAAATCTTCAATTAATTATAGAGGGTATATATATTGACCCTGGACATATTTACAAATTTTCTCTTGAATTTAAAAATAACTGTTAGTTATTGGGTGTCGACTTATCGCCTAGACGGGGGGGGGGGGGGGGGGGGGGGGGGGGGGGGGGGGGGGGTGAATATGTATTTCAAATTGTTTTGTTCCCCTTTTGGTATTCTTGATTTTTGGTTGACAGATTTAGAGATAAAAAGCACTACACGGAAAACACACAAGAATTTATAGAGGTTCCTCAAGACAGGGTATCTTGAGTAGTCCTCTGTCCCTCTGCGCCTAGCAAGCAGTGTGCTTGGATCAGCAAACTCCATCAATGTCTCCAACCCGCAAGCCTTACAACTTGGACCCGCAAGTTCTACATCCTAGGCCCGTAAGCCCCTGCTACAGTCAAGCCCACAAGCTCGACACTCAGGCCCTCAAGCCCTACACAGCATAGACCCGCAAGTCTTGCCCCTTGGACCCGCAAGTCCTGCAGCCTAGGCCCGCAAGCGCCTACTGCACCCAAGCCCGCAAGCTCGACATGGTTGGAACCGCAAGTCCTCTTCCCTGGCCCTCAAGCCTCACAGATCTCAAGCCCTCAAGCTCGACAAGGTTGGACCTGCAAGTCCTCTGCCGTGGCCCTCAAGCCTCATAGATCTCAATCCCTCAATCTCGACAAGGTTAGACCTGCAAGTCCTCTGCCCTTGCCCTCAAGCCTCACAGATCTCAAGCCCTCAAGTTCGACACTTAGATCTGAAAACAGATCTTACAGATTTGGACTGCAAGCCTTACAAAGAAAGATATACAATGTTTGTTCTTCTGCCTGCTGGAGATCTGCTTCTTGACTTGAACGATTCTAATTAGTCGATGTGGCTTGACTGCAACTTGGAGAACACTGGATGTGCATTTTTTTCTCCTCTTCTTGTTGTCGATTCTTCTCCACAGATTTTACTGTTGTATTGCTCGGCGAGATTCTTTTTCATTTCTTCGATCTCGTCACCTCTTTAGGGCAACCATTGTTACCTTTTATAGGACGGAGGAGGTGCTTAACGGTCTCCTATGATGTCCTTCACTGACAGACGCCCATACCTTAAGAGGACGCTCTGATTGGACAATCAGGCGGCGGCATTAAATGCTGACAGTGCATCTGGCAACTTTTGAATATGTCTCGACGATATTTCCATTGCTACGATGATATGGACAATATCTCGACGACGATGCTTGTCATTGACTTGGACTACGACAGTTCTTCAAGTCTTCTTCCTCTTCTTCAGATAATGATATCTCGACGATACGGGACATCCCTTCTGCACTTGCACTTAAGATGACATGAAGTCATCTAACTGATGTCGGCGTAATCTTCTTAACTGCTCGATATTATTGTAACAACTTTATATTGTCGACGACATAATCGATATCATGTCGACAGACTAATCTTCAGAAACTGCCTGTCTTCATATGACCTTCTTTAGTCTTCTCGACGTCAAGTCTTCTTTACGACGATATCATCATAATCAGTCTTACTTGTCCTTATCGACGACATGGCTTCTTTACGATGATATCTGTTTCAATTAGCCTTATCTACGACTTGGATTGTTTACAACGATATCGTCGACATCTGACTTGTTTTTGTGCTTGAGTCTTCTTCTTTATATCGGCTTTCTGATATCATTGTGAGGTGTTGTAGTGTTGATCTCACAACGATATCATCATACGCATGTTGTTTCGACGATAACTGATATGATCATTCTGCTTTGCTCTGCACATCATTTCAACGACATGCATACACTTTTCGACAATATGTGCAGACTTTTTCGACGATATTGTACTTAGGCAAATTATTGAAGTACTGGACATATTGCCTGATTTCTACGAGCATGAACTAGATATAACATTAAATACACAATGCTTTTATCATTGAGCTGAGTGCTTCTTTAAATCAGGAACATTGCAGGGCATATTTCCCGACAATCTCCCCCTATTTGAAGAAGTCCTAACTCACCTCAATGATAAATGTCACACACATACAGATTTATCATTAAGACAATATAATCACATTAAGCAGCAATCACATAGATAGAATCAATCTTCTTGAATAAGAATTAACATTCATTTGCCTTATTCTATTTTTTAATTCGATTCGACGCTCCTCAAGGTCTGCGACTGCTTGCACCTTTGTCTTTCCTCCTTTGCTTCTGATAGTAGTTGATGGGATTTGGAATCTTCTTGGGAGAAGGAGGAGGGCAATGACGGAATGCTAGATTGTGATTCTTCCTCCTTTCTAATTGCTCTAGATGCTTATTCCACTCAACCGACTGATATACTCTTGGATGGCCTTCTTGAGGGTATCCAAACTGTATCCATGATTATGTAATTATTTCTCTGGAATTAGGACTCCACCTTCCTGATTGTGGATCCTGCTGAACATCCCTCAGCCTCTTCTACCTGTAGTTGTTGCTCTGGAGTTTCTTTCTCTTCTTGGAGGTTGCTGATTCTCTGAATTCAATACCATACTCCGCTGAATCAGTACTTACTGATGGATAAGTTGCTTCATTCACTGATGGGGGGTTTTTGCATTGTCTGCTTCACATGATTTGTTATCCACATCGCTTGATGGGATTCGACATTTATTACTTCATTCTCCCCCTTTAGGACTTATTCAATTATGTGTTCTTCAAGAGCTTCTCTGACAGATGTTAATTGTTCATGCAGGTGCTATTCAGTAACATCAAGATTGTCCCTTACTTCTAGTATATGTGCATCTATTGTGTGAGCATTCTCATTAACCCTATTCAGAACTTGATTCTTATTATTATTGGCAGCTGTTTCTATTTGCCCAAAGGCATACTCCATATTTTTTGAGAATGTTACTTGATTTGTCAGGATCGTGTGGGTTTGATGTGCCACCTTGTTGACTTCCTCGCCCATGTGTTCTATTGCGGGATATGCGAGAGTGTAGAAGTGGGCACACTAGGTGTTGAGATCAAGTATGTCTCTCTTCACTGCCTTGATCTCAGCCTTCACCTCCTTCATTAGGCCATCCATAGTCTTTACAACGAATGTTTCCAATTGTTTTTGCAGAGCAGTCAGTAGATTCGATATCATATGATAGAGAGAGCCTGCCTGACCCGAAGATGGCTCAACAGCTTCTTCTTCTTGATCTCCTCCTTCCTGTGGAGCTACATCAGAGATACCTTCAGACGATTCCTCACTGATATGAACTTCTACTTCAGCCTTCCCCTTGAAAACTTCTAGTACTATCTCACTCGGAGATGTAATTACTATTTTACTTGCTATTACCAATTCATGTCAAGCTGAAAGGCGGTGTCTTCCATTAGCTCGGGCACATTCCCTTGATTTTTTAGGGAAGAGTACCCCAGTTGGTTCTCCCCCTCAACTTCTACATCACCTTGGGCTGAGCCTCCTGCCGGGATCTCCCATCAATCATCTCTGCATCTTGGGATGAGCTCCCAAGTTGGGACTCCTCCTCAGCAGGAACACTCCCCAATTTGGGGTTGCTACCTTCTTCAATAATCTCTTTGGAAGCAGGTTCAGATACTGATGTTGGAGCATCTCTTTGAGTAGATGTCTTGGCAGGGTTTTGTTAGGGTGGGGAACTATCATCAGAGCTGCTTGATGACTCTTCTTCTTCAGAAAGGACAGCTTGGGTGGCTTTCTTCTTTTGCTTCTTTGGGGCGGGTGCTGCATCGGAGGAAGCTTTGGGAATTGACCTATCCCATAGGTCAAGCATCTTGGCGTCCAACCTTTTGGAGTAATGCAGGGCACTCCCATTCTTTATGATGAACTTCATCGAGGGTATTCAGGAGGTAGAGGGATAGTATTATTCCATACGACAAAGTCTTCAGGGTGCTCTTCATTCTTTGGAAGAGAAACCCAATGCAGTCAGTCTTTTTGGACAGAATTATCTGGGCCATGACAACGAACACCTCCTTGGAGAATCATTCATGCGAACCAGGTTTGCATAGCAGCACCTTCCCCACGATGTCGGCCAGCAGTTTTCCTTTTTGATTGAACTCATTTCTTTTGTTCGAACCATAGGTCTTCCAGTGTGGCCGCACCAGGTATAACTAGCGGAGACATCCTTCGTTGTCAGCACTTCTTCCTCTCCCCCTTCAATTCTCGACAGATGCAGCATCTTCCTGAGACTCTTTGTGGATATCTTGACCTTCTTACCAGCTATAGTGGACTTGATCTGAGATTCTGAGTGGTTGAGCATGGCTTCAGCGAAGAACTCAGTCCATTCTCGGTGGAGAAGAACTGAGGGCTCACTCAGCAGATATTCTAGGCCGGTGGATTCCAAGAGCCCTAGCACTGACCTGGTTTCTTCACAGCACAAGTTGAAGCCCTCGTGCTGGAGTTCACAAACTGAGATTACTTCATCTCTTTTGGGAGCCATCGATTTAGAACAAGAGAGGAGGCAGTACGTCGGGGACGAAGTAGTAATTTGTCGAAGGAATAGCCTAGGGCAAATGATTGCGTAATTTTTATTCTCGGGCATTCACTTTATTTATAGTGTAGGTAGGTGAGGGGGTGCATACCTTTGAATGTGTCAGTGAAAATGATTAGACGGCTCCGATGAATTGATCTAGTGCTGTGTTAAATAGCTGCACTCTATTTCGACGATACTTCTGATAATCGTCGAAATGGTTCTTGGATACGCATCCTTCCAGCTTGATGCATTTGTCGTCGCAACATCTGCTATGTCACCGTAACAACTTATTGTATCAACGATACAGATTTCTTAAACTTGTCAGCCTAGGGAAACTTTTGGCCCTTCTTGGGAGACATCTTTTGGCACCAACCCTGAGTGTTCTCCAGGGGTGTTTTGGTCAATTCCAACTTGTAATCCTACTGACTTCTTTTGGTCTTTTTAATAGGATGTCCTGCACTAAGATTGTTAATGAATAAATTATGCTGTTCCAGCCGATGGGCCAGAACAGTTATCTTGTCAAAGGCCCAGATTTGCTTCTGGCGGGCTCTTGGACTACCTGCAAAATGAGATTACAAGCCCTTAGGTACCCAAGTAGCTTTGGGTC
Organism: Dactylorhiza incarnata; assembly: GCA_033032865.1. NCBI lineage: Eukaryota > Viridiplantae > Streptophyta > Magnoliopsida > Asparagales > Orchidaceae > Dactylorhiza > Dactylorhiza incarnata. The sequence goes on from JAWHQI010000015.1 coordinate 16,385,309, forward strand.
CTAGGACATTGTTAGCTTTAAAGGTAATACTGGATCTAACTGCTGCAGGATATGCATAGTGATGATGAACAAGGTTATTTGCAAATTTAGCATTTGTTACCCTTGGAGCAGTTGGATTGTACCAACAATCAATTGCAAAGTGCCCAGTCTTTCCACGACACCAACATTCAAACCTTTTGTATCTTCCTTTCTGGTTGACTATGTGAGCATGAGTCCTTTGGGTGTGAACAGAAGGATATTTGAAGGAGACTGATCTGTACTGATTGTGAGTGTGATGTTGGCTATCACCATCCACAACTTTCCATTTGGAGTCAGCCTTCTTTAATGATTTCTTCTCTTCTTTAGAACCAGTAACTTCGTGCTTCCTAATGATCATCCTTTCATGAGGTACCTTTGAGGTTTTTGGCCTGTTCTTGGGTTTGGAGGAGCTTGCTACAGGCTTCCTTGCAATGATGGATTTATCCTCCACCCTTCTGACTTTATTATTCTTAGATTTCAGGGTACTAGGCTGATCTTTATCCTTCTTTAGAAGTACAAACTCTTTGGTTAGAGAACAACACAGCTCCTTACTGTCAATCAATGCCTTCATAGTTTTCCCAAATTTGCTTATCAGATCAAGGTTGGAGCTAGCCTTGAAGTCCTTTTTGAGTTGACAAAACTAAGCATTCTCTAGAGTTAGCTTTTCATCTTTTTCTGAGAGATCAAGGTTTCTTGCTTGAAAAGAGGAAATCTCTGCAGCTTGCTCCTTGCAGATCATCTTGATCTTTTTGAAATCTTCTAGAAGGTCATCATATGGCTTGAACCAGTCATCATTTCTAGATGAGCTCATCTCAGATTCTGAATCTGTGGCCGATTGAGGAGCCCTGATGCATACCCATTCATGAGAGACTTCATCTTGAATTTCCTCCTCTTAGTTAGACAATGCAGTCAGTCCAATATCAGTTTCCTCCTCCTTTGATCCTACCATATGAACTGTTAAATAGTCCCACATCTCCTTTGATGTTATGCAGTGAGCAAGTTGCTGGAATATAGAAATGTCAACTGCACCAACATGGATGTTTTCGGCCTCCTTGTCTATGTTGACCAGGGTAACCTCATCTTCAGTCATCTCAGAAGGTTTCTTGGGCACCATCTCATAAGAACATCAATTGGAAGCTATCATGGGGACATATGGCCCTTCTTGAACAATTAGGAACATTCTAGGATCCATAGCCTCCATGAATATTTTAGATCTTACTTTCCATAGGCCAAAGTTCTCCCTAGAACAAATAGCTATTCTTGATTTCATAGCTATGATGAATGGACACCCACTGGCAGATCTGTTCAAGATGTTAAGCTTTTCATTGAACAACCTCGCTCTGATATAACTTGTTAGTTATTGGGTGTCGATTATCACCTAGAGGGGGGAGGGTGAATAGGTATTTCAAATTGTTTTGTTCCCCTTTTGGTATTCTTGATTTCTGGTTGACAGATTTAGACATTAAAAGCACTACATAGAAAACACACAAGAATTTATAGAGGTTCCTCAAGACAGGGTGTCTTGAGTAGTCCTTTGTCCCTCTATGCATACCTAGCAGTGTGCTTGGCTCGGGAAACTCTGCCAATGTCTCCGGCCCACAAGGCATACAACTCATACCAGCATTTCCTACAACCTAGGCCTGCAAGCCCCTACTACACTCAAGCCCGCAAGCTCGACACTCAAGCCCTCAAGCCCTACACAGCATAGACCCACAAGTCTTGCCCCTTAGACCCGCAAGTCTTGTATCCTATGCCCATAAGCCCATACTGTACCCAAGACCGCAAGCTCGACACAGTTGGACCCGCAAGTCCTCTGCCCTGGCCCTCAAGCCTCACAGATCTCAAGCCCTCAAGCTCGATAAGGTTGGAACTGCAAGTCCTCTGCCCTGGCCCTCAAGCCTAACAGATCTCAAGCCCTCAATCTCGACAAGGTTAGACCTGCAAGTCCTCTTCCCTGTCCCTCAAGCCTCACAGATCTCTAGCCCTCAAGCTCGACACTTAGATCTGAAAACAGATCTTACAGATTTGGCCCGCAATCCTCATAAGGAAAGATATACAATGTTTATTATTCTGCCTGATGGAGATCGGCTTCTTGACTTGAACGATTCTTATCAGTCGATGTGGCTGGCTGCATCTTGGAGAACACTGGATGTGCATTTTTGTTCTCCTCTACTTGATGTCGATTCTCTTAGCTGCAGGGAGTAGGTTATCACGAAAGTACATGAGTTGTGTCTTTGTTCGTCCATCCTTCGTCACTACTTAGAGGTGGAGGAGGACAGCTCTGTAAATAGACTCGAATCCTAGCGCTCACGGTAGTGCTACTGCTGAGTAGTATCCTCTTTAGGCAATAGGCTGGCACACAAATTTACTCAAATTTGGCAACCTTGTTGCTCCAATTTTGGCAGCGCCTCCTACCACGCCGTGTAGTACTTACGCGCCGCGTTAGCACTAAATGTTTCCTCACTGTCATATCTCCTTTCTCTTTTGCTCCTCAATCAGCATGATGTGGGCCTTCCATACGGTACCGCCGAGCATTAGTGTTAACGCGCCACGGTAGCTGATGAGCAAATCTCGCACACCGCTATAGGCGGTAGCTAGACTCTGCACAAAACGGCAGTGTACCGATCGTTCAAGTAATATAAAATGTGGGAGTGATCCCCAAGTATTGAATCTTAAAGGAAGATAGTAAGGTGGAGTTAACTATCGAGGGAGGACTTGAGATTGAAGTCCTTTAGGTCGGATGGGTGCGAAAGAGGGTGATTTGGTTTGTGGAAATAAAATAAAATACTACAACTACTCCTATGCAATGTCGCTATGCAATGCTTCGCTTGGCGGGATGGAGACTAGGCAGGCCTTGAGCGCGCTGCTTCGAAAGGGCGAATGGATGAGTAGGCAAGCAGAATCGAACTGTGCAGGCCTTGAGCGCGCTGCTTCGTTAGGCGAATGGAAGAGTAGGCACACGGAATGGGCGAGTAGTCAGGAGGAATGGATGGTGGAATGGGGGAGCTCCTCAAATCACATAAACCAAAAATATGACCACAAAACCATGGAAAATTACACTAATAACATTTAGGGTTTATGGACATCATTCATATAGAAACATACAAACCACACACATCAAATAGAATCAGCAAAAATAACAAGGAGGAGGTAAGATTACAACCGAAGCACGAAGACTCGTCGTAGATTCACAGCCGGAATTATAGAGTTGTCAATCCTCGTCCGCGCTCGGTCTCCAACCGCCGTCCGGGGTAGAAGAGGGCTGTCAATACCTCCCAATGGACCCGTCTTCTTCGTCAATAGCCTTCAGCCACGATCTTGCTGGAGAACTCCAAGGATATAGTGCAACATCCGTTGAAATGGAGCTTGGAAGCTTCTGAATGATGGAGGAGGCCGAGAGGATACTCCGGCTCGAGATTGGCGTGAAGAATATGTCCGGAGCACCTCCAGATGGTGGGCGGCGATGGAGCGCGTTGGAACAACCCTATTACTGATTTGGGCTAGGATCACTATATGTTGATTAGGATCTGTATTGACCCCATTGTATAGTCTTAGGGTCAAGTTTTAGGCTGACTAGATTAGTCAGAACTTAGGAAAATTCAAACTCAACAAATGGCGAGTGGCATTCGACGAATGACCAGCTTCGTTCAACAAATTGTTTCCAGCAGACTGAAGAATTATAGCTAGTTCCAGCACTCGACATTTTCTGAGCAGCGCTCGACAAATGGCTAGCAGCGCTCGACGAATTCTAGCCAGCGCTCGACAAATTCCTTTCTGAAGCTCAGATCAATATTCTCAGTTGGATGTCAGTTCTCTGAACATAAATCAACATAATAACAGATATATTTATTTCTCCTTGGACGTATTCAGTCAGCCATGTAAGGATATCTTTCTTATTTATTATATCCTTATATTCTTTCTATTCCAAGAAAAAGAATAGTCGTTGACATTTAATGCCAAGGAATCTTTCTCGTCAAAAGGAATTGAAAGGACCTGCCAAAATCGTTTTGGGTGGCTACCTAGTTCCAAGAAAGATTTAAGTCAGAAAATTATATTCCTTAAAATGCAGAAGATTTGAATTTGAATATAGACAAGTTATCAGAGAAGAAAGTTATCAATTGAGACAGTCGATTTTCTTACAGAGAACAGAGAAAAAACTTCACCATCTCTCAGTCTCTTGGTCATCACAGAACAAGGAGAACAGAAGAAGTATTAGAGAAAGAAGAAGAAGAGAATATATTATTCTTTCCAGTTTTCTTCTTCATCAAGGCAGCATCCCCATCATTCTGAGAACAAGATTCAGTTTCTCAGATCTGCTGCAAGATAAAGTCTTTCAAAGAGAAACAACAATCTGAAGATTAATTTCTTCCTGATAATCTGCTACAAAGACTTCTGGTTGAGAAAGTTGTGTCCACAAACTGTCATCAACTCTCTTCAGACAGGGGGAGCTTTCTGCTTCAACACCATTTGTCTTCTCTCAGATCATTGACAGAGAAGAACATTCTAAACCTTTTACCACATCTTGTTCAGGGTTAATTCTCCCTCCAAAAGTTTACCCAGTGGTGGCAAGACACCTTATCAAAAAATCCTTGTGTGGTTTTTATGCACCTTATCAAAAGCTTATTGGTGTGTGGACACCTTATCAAAAACCCCTTGGTGCCTGGGCACCTGACCAACCCTCCTAGTGGATTCCTACCAAGGGTGGTAAAAGAGTAGACGTACCCATATTTATTGGGGAACTACTATAGCTCCTTGTGTCTTCTGTGCTTGCTTATTTCTGTGTGCTTGTGCTGTGTTCTTTTTAATGTTTCTGTCTTTATCTTTAACTCTCACTGATTACACATATACTTAAATAGTATTTTAAATTCCGCTATAAAACTAACAAAAAGTTTTAATACTCTATTCAGCCCCCTCTAGAGTAATTTAAGATCTGACCTCCACTTTCAATTGGTATCAGAGGGGTGTTGATTCTTTACAGGCTAACACATGAATCACAAAGATCAACCAGATCTAAATTTTTTTAAGAGTTTCTTTCTCTCTATTTTTATCTTATTTAAAACTCATGGAACAAAACAAGGAATATTCCAACACAAGACCTCCTATGTGCAATCTCAATAAGTTTGCACTATGTAAAGCAAGGATTAGGCTCTATATGAACTCCAGTGATGAAGAGATTTTTAATGTTATTCTAACAAGGCCTCCAGCACTTACAGCATCAACTAGCACTGCAGTAACAATAGACAATACTGTTGTTCCACCTCTTGAGTGGACTGAAGCTCAAAAGAAGTAGAGAAATGCAGATGCAAAGGCCATGAACATTCTGGCCCTAACTATGTCAGATGACATATTCCAGAAGGTTGTTGAGTGCACCTCAGCAAGAGAAATTTGGGAATCTCTCAACAACATGGTGGCAGGCTCAGCAGATGAAAGAAGAGATAGAAGATCTCATCTGATTTTTCAATATGAGAACTTCAAGAAAGGAGAATCAGAAAATGTTGCTGATATGTACAATAGGCTCAGCCGCATAATAAATGAGCTGAAGTCTCTGGACAAAGTGATCTCACTCACAAAGATTAATGAAAAAATTCTTATGTGCTTCCCCAGCACATGGGACTCCAGAATCTGGCCAATCAAGGAAGCCAGAAGTCTCAATGAGATCACCACTTAAGCTTTGTTTGGCAAGCTCAAGTCTTATGAGCAGCTTATCAGAGCTAGGGAAGCTGAAGAATCTACTTCATCTCCAGCACCCAAGAAGGAAAGAAGCATAGCCTTCAAGGCTGCAGAAGAAGAGGGAAAAACTCCTGACAATGAGGAGTTTATAAGTTTAATAGCCAAAAGATTCTACAAAATGGCTAGAAAAGATTTCAGGAGGAAGTCATCCAGAAGCCATGACAAGCCAAGGTATGACAAAAATCACTCTAATGAAATTATATGTTTTGGTTGCAGGAAACCAGGACACATTGCTCCTGAATGTCCAGAAATTAAACACAAGAAGGACAAGAAGGAAAGAAGAAAAGAAAAGGAAGAAAAGAAGGGCTCCAGCAAATCCTCCTCCCACTCTCACAAAAAGAAGGGAAGAGGATTTGTAGCAACATCCTGGAGTGAAATAGAACCTGAATCTGAATCTTCATCTTGTTCTTTTGATGAAGAAGAAACAAAAGAAAATAGCCAATGCCTAATAGCTATTTATGACTCAGACAGTGAGTCATAATCAGCATCATCATCCAGCTCAAGTGATGATGAAGAAGAAAGAAACTTCTGCATGATGGCAATCAATGCCTCAGCCAACAATTCTGATAAAGAGGAATCAGAATCAGAAGCAGAAGATGAAGTTGACTAGGTACTATCTAACCTTGATTTTCATTCTGCTGAATTCAAGGATGATTTCAAAATTCTTTGCTCAGACTTAATAAAATCTGAGACGGAAATAATTTCTCTCAGAAGTAAGTTAGCAGAAATGAACAATATAAGTGAAGAGAATGCAAATCTTAAAAAAGATTTGGCTGCCTCCAGAGAACGCATTACTCTTCTTGAGAATAAGTTATCTGAAGCTAAAAAGTTTGAAGAATCCCTCAATGGGAGAAGTATCAAACTGATGGACATCACAAGCACTGTCAATGCTAGACTCAACAATAGCAAACTGGGCTTGGGTGCCTCATCAAGTGAGTCATCTCTGATTAAGAGAAACATCCTCTCCACACCCATAAAATTCATCTCTGCTAAGAGCAAAGAGGCAGTAGAAAAGGGTAAAAATATTTCAAGCAAGTCTGTTAAGGATAAGAGAATTCAGAAGAATTCGTCGAACAAAGCTCGACAAAAAGATTCAAATCTGTCGAACGGAGATCGACGAACTCTGAAAACAGATTTTCAGTACAGCTATTATATGAACGGCGATCGACGAACTCAACCCAGTTCGTCGAACACAAAAAATACTGAAAATTTAAAGAATTCCTTTTCTTCACATACTAAAAATCCTTTCACTAAGTGGATAATACCTCCAAGGAGATATCATCCACAAGGATATAAGGATCAGCCTGAAATATCGTTTATCTCTGAATTTTGTGGTAACATAAAAGGACCCAAGGTAGTCTTGGTCAAAACAACTAGTTTTTGTGGTTGCAGGTACACAGCTATCCAACAACAAATCAAAATTCGTATCTGGATAGTGGTTGCTCAAAGCACATGACAGGGAACAAGGCCAACCTGAACAATTACAAGGCAAAGCTTGGACCCAAGGTGATCTTTGGAGACTCCAACTGTGGACAAACCAAAGGCTATGGCCAAATTAAAGTTGGAACAGTGACATTCAGGGAAGTAACCTATGTCAAGGGTCTGAAGCATAACCTCATCAGCATAAGTCAGTTATGTGATGAAGGTTATCGGGTAACATTTAATAAATCAGAATGCATCATTAAATCTTCTGATAATATTATTGTTTTATCAGGTATTAGGCAAGGCAATATATATTTGGTAAATTTCAATTCATCAAAATTAGAAATTTGTCTATTTAATGAGTTAAGCAAACCTAATAAATTATGGCATAAAAGATTAGGACATGTAAACCTTAGGACCATTGCCAAACTATCTAAGGACAATCTTGTTAGAGGTCTACCATCAGGATCATATAAGAAAGAAGGTCTTTGTAGGGCATGTCAATTAGGTAAGCAAACTAAAAATAGCTTTAAATCATTATCTAAAAGTGATTCGCCTAGAATCTTATACTTGCTACATATGGACCTTTTTGGACCTATAGCAATAAAGAGCTTAGGGGGGAAGTCTTACACTCTAGTTATTCTAGATGACTTCTCTAGATTCACTTGGGGGTTCTTCTTAAGAGAAAAGCCAGATAACTTTAAATTTCTTACAGACTTTCTTAAGAGCATACAGATTGAGTACTCTACTGTAGTTGCATTGATCAGAAGTGATCATGGCACTGAGTTTGAGTCTCTTCTCATGCAAGAATTCTGTGAGATGGAAGGTATCAGGCATTGCTTCTCAGCTCCTAGAACTCCTCAACAAAATGGGTAGTTGAAAGGAAAAATAGAACTCTAATTGAATCAGCAAGAACATTGCTTGCAGATGCTAACTTGCCCCTATCTTTTAGGGCAGAGGCTGTCAGCACGACAAATTATGTTCTGAATAGATGTTTGATACACAAACTTAAGGGTAAAACACCCTATGAATTTCTTAAATGGAAGATACCTAAAGTTGATTATTTTAGAACTTTTGGATGTAGATGTTTTGTTCATAACAATGATAAGAAGTACCTTAGAAAATTTGAACCAAAATCTGAAGAAGGAATCTTCTTAGGATATTCAATAGTTAGCAAAGCATATAGGGTATTTAATAAATCCTCTCTTAAAATAGAAGAGTCTATGCATGTCTCCTTTGATGAAATTAACATGTTTTACAAGGAGAAGAATTCTTCTACCAAGAACACCTTGCAGGTACGAGCTCTATGTGAAGAGCTTAAAGTGTTAAATTTACAGACAGAAGATTCACTGCATCCATCACCTCAAACTCTTGAAGACAGTGAAGAAGAAGATCATCCATATCTTGTTGTTAACCTAAATCAAGTAACAGCAGATCATCGTCCACAGGATGTAACAGCTGAACAAATTCCCAATATGGATACTGCTGCTGAACCAACTCCAACTATTGACCACATCACAGTTAGAGATCATCCAATTTCATAAGTGATTGGTGATATTTCAGTAGGTGTTCAAATAAGGCATCAATTACCCCAAAATCAGATGCATACTTGTTTCCTATCACAAGTTGAACCCCAAAGCATAAAAGATGCAGAACAAGATCCAAATTGGATTCTTGCAATGTAAGAGGAACTCAACCAGTTTGAAAGAAACAAGGTTTGGATTTGGTTCCAAGACCAAAAGGCCATCCAGTTATTGGCACCAAGTGGGTCTTTAGGAACAAGCTTGATGATCAAGGCAATATTGTGAGAAACAAAGCAAGATTGTTAGCTCAAGGATATTCACAGGAAGAAGGCATAGATTATGATCAGACATTTGCCCCTGTTGCAAGGCTTGAAGCTATAAGGATTTTCTTGGCCTTTGCTGCATTCAAAATGTTCAAGGTGTATCAAATGGATGTGAAGAGTGCTTTTCTCAATGAAGACATCAAAGAAGAAGTCTTTGTGGAACAACCTCCAGGCTTCATCTCTCCAACTCATTCCTCCTATGTATTTAAGCTTAATAAAGCTCTTTATGGTCTCAAACAAGCTCCTAGAGCATGGTATGAGACTTTAGCTAATTTTCTTTTGGAAAACAATTTCTGTAGAGGCATAGTAGATAAAACCTTATTTTACAAAGTACATAAAAATCAAACTCTACTAGTTCAAATATATGTAGATGACATCATCTTTGGATCTACTGATTCAAATTTCTGCAAAAGATTTTCCAATCTAATGCAATCAAGATTTGAAATGAGTAGTATGGGTGAATTATCATACTTCCTTGGTCTTCAAGTGAAGCAAACCCCATCAGGAATCTTCATTTCCCAATCTAAGTATGCTAAGGAATTAGTGAAAAGATTTGGAATGTCTGATTCTTCTACTATGAAAACACCCATGGCCTCTAATGCTGTTATTAATACTGATGAATCAGGGAAACTTGTTGATCAGAAAATGTATAGGGCAATTGTTGGCTCTCTACCCTATTTAACAGCTAGTAGGCCAAATATAATGTTTGCTACATGTATTTGTGCTAGGTTTCAAGTTAACCCTAAAGAATCTCATTTACTTTTCTAAAAAGAATTTTAAGATATATAAAGGGTTGCCCTAATCTAGGACTTTGGTATCCAACAACATCTGAATTTGAATTAACTGGATTCTCAGATTCAGATTATGCTGGATGCAGGGTAGACAGGAAAAGCACATCAGGAACTTGTCAGTTTCTTGGTGATAGGCTTGAGTCTTAGTTTTGTAAAAAACAAACATCTGTGTCTACATCAATAGCTGAAGCTGAATACATAGTTGCTGGCAGTTGCTGCTCACAGATATTGTGGATACAAAATCAGCTCCTAGACTATGGTGTCAACTTAAATAGTTCAGTTATATTTTGTGACAGCACTAGTGCAATATCCATAGCACAAAATCTAATTCTCCATAGTAGGACTAAACACATAGAAATTAGGCACCACTTCCTTAGGGATAATGTGGATAAAAACTAAATTTGCCTACAATTCATTTCTACTTATCTGCAAAGAGCTGATATTTTCACCAAGCCCTTGGATGAAAAGAAGCACATCTTCTTTATAAATCAACTAGGAATGATAGATGGAGACTCAATCTGTTAAAAATTAAATATTTCTATTTATCCCACAAATTCGTCGAACGGAGAACGACGAATTTAAATCATTTGTCGAACGGTGGTCGATGAAACCTCTTAACCACAGAATCAGTTAAGGAAATCTCATTTGTCGATCGATGGTCGACGAAAAAGGTGTTCTCGTCGAACGCATTCAGACAAAGAAATAATGCCTTTTCGACTTCTAATTTTATTAGGTTTTGACAAACACCGGTTTACGAATGCGCCCTCATTCTTCGACCCTTCTATATCAGCTTTATTTTATCTTATTCTAAGTTTGCGCCTACAGAAATCATCTTTCCCTCCAGTTCCCCTCTGCACTTGATCTTCATTTTCTTTGCAGGAACAATGGCGATTCCTCAGGCCTCTCTGCACTCAATGAAGTTTGACGCAGGCTTTGATATTGACATGGACTCTTTTGCACAGTCTGACCAAATCTTCAAAGATATTCTTCAAATGCTGGAAGAACAACATCTAAGGAAGTTTCTAAGCACCAGGCAAAAGATAGCTGTTGCAGAGATTAAAGAATGGGTTTACACTGCAAAACCAGTAGATGAAAGCTTGTCTGGAACAATCTCAGGTCATCAAGTCTTTCTCTCTCCCACCATTCTTTCTGAAATTTTTGGTTTTGAGAACGGTGATGATGACTTAGACATAAGCTCAAATGAGTTTGATGAAGCTTTAGTCAAAATGGGTCATTTGACTGGAAACCCTAACCACCTTCTGAAAAAGAACTTGTCTCAGGATTACAAGTTCTTAGCAGACATTGTTGGAAAAGTCTTGCTGGGCAAGACTTCTGGGCATGACTATATCAATAGGCACCAATTTCTGTTGATGGTGGCCTTGATGGAGAAGAAGAAAATCAACTGGGGATCAATTCTTTTTGAATTGATTAAAAAGAAAAATTCTAAAGATAGTGTAAGTTTTGGAAGAGTTATAGGGATTTTCTTGCAGGAAAGGCATCCAGACCTTCTGGTGTCACCAAAGGTGACCATAAATGCCAGCAAGAGGATGACCTCAGCACTCTTTGCTATGTGGGATAGGGTAATCCCCAAGAAGAATACAAAATCCGATGCCTCTAGGAAAAGGAAAACTTCTGAGGACACAAGGACTGACCAAGTCACTCCCTCTACCCTTCCAGAAGTTCCTCCCTCAGTTCCTTCTCCTTCTCATATCCCATCTCCACCTGCTCAACAGTCTCCTGCACATTCTCATTCTTCACCACCTCCTTCAACTGACATATCACCTATCAATGATATTCCACCTCTATCTCCAGAACCACTACCTACCACACCTCCATCTCCAATACATAATGAATATCAATCACCCACTCATCCCCCTAGTCCAATCCATCCAGACATTCCCACACATACTACCAACATCAGCAATATCTCTTCAATTCCTCCAATCTTATATCCATCCACTTCACAACCATCCTCTACTCATCCACCAGATTATCTATCTCTCAACATTACCTCTATTGCTGATCAGATTTTTGATCATATCCTTCCTAGTATAAGCCAACTCCTGGATGCAAAATTTGCTCCAGTTCTTCAGGCAATTTCTGCTCTATCTGCTAACATAGCTTCTCTTCCTTCCTCTCTTGCTGTCCCTTCTTCTAGGGGCCTAGATTCAGGCTGTCCTGAAGCTAGGCAGGGGGAGATGTCCACTGAAGAAGCTCCAGAAATAGAAGCTACTCCAGAAGATACAGAAGTTACAGTTTTTCATACAGATATGGTTGATTCCTGTATAGTATCAGATACACAAGTTATAGAAGAAATAAATAGTATATGCATTCATCCATCTTGTGACCTATATAGTTTATTATCAAAATTTGATGTCAAATATACTTCGAGGGTATCACCAAAAGTGTACATAGAGGATTTATCAAAGACTCTGATATGCCTTCCTCAGAAGACTCATTCTGATATCATAAAAAGTTACATCTCCTCTATTCCTTCAATCACTGATCAAGACATTCAAATGAAGGATATTTCTGCAGAATATGAAGATGATCTTGCAGAATTCCTTAATGATATAGAAGATCACCCTACTCCACCAGATAAAACAGTCTCAAACATTGTTTCCTCACCTCCAATTCTTGTATGGAATGAAGAACCAATGCTAAGTTTTGATGAAATCTAGAAAGAAGCAGATACAGAGTTTGACAAAGCTGAAGAAGAAAGATTAAAATCTCTTGAAGCAATCAAAAGAATTGATGATTTATATAATAAGCCACTTTCTTCTTCTGACTCTGAAGATGATGATGCTGATAATAGTGATTCTGATGATACATTATCAAGGAAAAGAAAGAAAAGAACAGCTAAGTCAAAGGCTGTTCCCAAGCCTCCAAATCCAAAGAATGACATTCCTCTTTATATTTTGTATGATGTTCCTCTTGATGAGAAAACTCCTCACTGGATGAAGCTCTCTAGAAATGAGAATAACAGGAGGAAGAAATTCAAGAAGACTGGCTACATCCCTGACAAACCTGTCAAGCACAATCATCCTCCTCCTCCTCCTTCACCAGCAGCTGGTGCAGCAGGATCAGCAGGTGTATCATCCTCTTCTCAGAAGCAAAGCCTTCAACAATCAGGGAGACCTGGTAGTTCTAGTGGTTCTCAAGCCTCTGATCAGCCAGTGCTCCTCCTTCTAAGAAATCAGCACTTGCCTTACAATAAAGTCAAGCCATTATTTCACCTCAAATATCTTCAGAATACAAACTTCATATTTCTGATGGATCTCTTCACAGAGATAAAGCACCTCAAAAGGTCACTAAAGATAAAGATGATTCAGAAGATATTTATTATTCTCCAGATCCTGAAGAAGATTATTTCAAATGGCAAGATTCAAAGAGTCAACTGCTCTTGCACAGATTAACAAAGCAAAATCAGTAGGTAAAGACTTTTCAAACATTTCTACCATGTCAGAATACAGAAGGAAAGAACTTGAAAAGTACTAACCATGTAAAGCATTCAATGCTGGGGAATATATTGATATGCACCTAGAAACATTTGTTCCTCATGTCAGAGAACAGAAAATCATTGGAGCTCAAGATTTGTTTATCAGCAAAAAGCAATCAGAAGATCCTAACAGGAAGATCATATTCAAGCCTTCTTCTTAGGACAAAAAGTTTTAAATCATTGCTTGTTTATGACTGTAAAGTTTCTAAACTCAGAGCATCTTACTGTTATCTTATCTGATGATCTATTTAATTCTGTTAGATATATCTCATTCTATCTTGCTCTATTGATTATACTCTCTGTTATATTTATTCAATTACTTGTCAAATAGTATCCTAACCCAAATAGTGGGAGATTGTTGGAACAACCTATTACTGATTTGGGCTAGGATCACTATATGTTGATTAGGAAATGTATTGACCCCATTGTATAGTCTTAGGGTCATTTTAGGCTGATTAGATTAGTCAGAACTTAGGAAAATTCAAGCTCAACAAATGGCGAGTGGCGTTCGACGAATGACCAGCTTCGTTCAACAAATTGTTTCCAGCAGACAGAAGAATTATAGCCAGTTCCAGCACTCGACATTTTCTGAGCAGCGCTCGACAAATGGCTAGCAGCGCTCGACAAATGGCTAGCAATGCTCGACGAATTCTAGCCAGCACTCGACAAATTCCTTTCTGAAGCTCAGATCAATATTCTCAGTTGGATGTCAGTTCTCTGAACACAAATCAACAGAATAACGGATATATTTATTTCTCCTTGGACGTATTCAGTCAGCCATGTAAGGATATCTTTCTTATTTATTATATCCTTATATTCTTTCTATTCCAAGAAAAAGAATAGTCGTTGACATTTAATGCCAAGGCATCTTTCTCGTCAAAAGGAATTGAAAGGACCTGCCAAAATCGTTTTAGGTGGCTACCTAGTTCCAAGAAGGATTTAAGTCAGAAAAATATATTCCTTAAAATGCATAAGATTTGAATTTGAATATAGACAAGTTATCAGAGAAGAAAGTTATCAATTGAGACAGTCGATTTTCTTACAGAGAACAGAGAAAAAACTTCACCATCTCTCAGTCTCTTGGTCATCACAGAACAAGGAGAACAGAAGAAGTATTCGAGAAAGAAGAAGAAGAGAATATACTATTCTTTCCAGTTTTCTTCTTCATCAAGGCAGCATTCTCATCATTCTGAGAACAAGATTCAGTTTCTCAGATCTGCTGCAAGATAAAGTCTTTCAAAGAGCAACAACAATCTGAAGATTAATTTCTTCCAGATAATCTGCTACAAAGACTTCTGGTTAAAAAAGCTCTGTCCACAAACTGTCATCAACTCTCATCATCATTGACAGAGAAGAACATTCTAAACCTTTTATCTCATCTTGTTCAGGGTTAATTCTCCCTCCAAAAGTTTACCAGTGGTGGCAAGACACCTTATCATAAAATCCTTGTGTGGTTTTTAAGCACCTTATCAAAAGCTTATTGGTGTGTGGACACCTTATCAAAAACCCCTTGGTGCCTGGGCACCTGACCAACCCTCCTAGTGGATTCCTACCAAGGGTGGTAGAAGAGTAGACGTACCCAGATTTATTGGGGAACTACTATAGCTCCTTGTGTCTTCTGTGCTCGCTTATTTCTATGTGCTTGTGCTGTGTGCTTTTTACTGTTTTTGTCTTTATCTTTAACTCTCACTGATTACACATATACTTAAACAGTATTTTAAATTCTGCTATAAAACTAAACAAAAAGTTTTAATACTCTATTCACCCCCCCCTCTAGAGTAATTTAAGATCTGACCTCCACTTTCAGAGCGGCGAAAATGGCGCGGAACTAGAGCTCTTGGACGCGGGAAAGAAGATCGATCCTGATTTAGGGCGGAAATCTGCGATTTTATAGAAAACAATCAGAAATTTGGTCACGCACGGTCAAACGCACCACCGTGCGTGAACCGTGTGATATTAATCGAGAACAGAGGATAGGAAGACGAAGCAGGCACGCCCATGCATTTTACTCACGCACGGTCGAAGCCGACATGCGTAAAAGCGCACGGGTACATTCAGAAAACTCGAAATCCGGCAACCAATAGGAGGTCGTGAGTTTTGTTTGTGCATGGTTGAGGCCAACCATGCGTGAAGAAAATGCACGAGCGGGGCAGATCACCATATTGACCAGCCGATCATAACGCACGATTGTAGCCGACCGTGCGTCAAAAAATCGCACGACTGTGCGATTCATACAGGATGAATTCTGGGCAATATGGATGATCTGCCCACCTGCGCAACACACACAAACGTTGGGAACACACCTCCAGCACAAGTACAAAAGCATAAGAAGAATGGGGAGCACATTGTGCTTTCCCCCAACAAAATAGTGTGCAATTGCACACCACAACGGGCATAAATGTGCACTTCATGAAGAAATGTGAACAAGTGAAATATAAGCAATTAAGGACTAAAAGTGAAGTGCATATGCATGAAAATGAGCCCAGATGAGTACAAATATGTGTATATAAATAGTACTAATCACACCCCCAGACTTAAACATTTGCTTGTACCGAGGAAATCGTCCCTTAAGCGGACAAGAAAAGGCAAGCTGGCATAGAAATTGTAATGGCAGAGTACCATGCGAAGTCGCAGGCTCACACTCATAAAAATTCAGTAGAAGAAATATTTAATTATGCATAAAAGTTTACATTTTTCTAAGAGCGTATCTATATATTATTATTACTCAGAATCTGAATTGTGGTGAATCATCCGGTCACGCGTAGGATGAAAGTAAACCGATCACTAAGGTGAGCATTGCTAAAGATCGGGGCTCGGGACAACCTCCAAAAAAATCCATCAATGTCGGTGACCATAAGCTTGCCCATTCGCACTCTCTCCACGACAGTAGTTTGATTCAATGCACGAATCAGTAGGACTTTAGGTATAAGACATGGCTTGGGTTTCGGTGGGATATACAATGATAAACATGAAGGCTTATGCACGAAACCCAATTGAGTTACTGCAACAAAGCTAAAAAAGCTGCCACAATACGCGCAGGTGCACCACACCCCCAGAATTGAACTTGAAAACATGGGTGTGTGCACCACCTACTCCCAAAATATATCTCACAAAGATTTTTTCAATTAGGCTCATTTCTTTTTTTTTTCTTTTTTCTTTTCTTTTTCTCTTCTTTTCATTTTTTTTCATTTTTTTTTCTTTTTAACTATTTTCAGCACAAATTCAAAAGAAGTACATCCACATTTCCAAATTAACATTACCACATCAATGCCCCCGCAAAATAAATGTGAAAACAGCTAAAGATCAGCTTTGGCATGCGACTAGGATCAGCTTTTTGGCTTTGGTGAGAAAGCGGTGGAGCTGAATAAAAGAACGGGGTAGGCACAAAATGGGCTAGCAAGGAATAAATGATAGGAATGGTACAAAAAGCTCAACCTGGCCAAAATGATGGCCTACGTCTTGCTCACACACTGAACTAACCTATTCCAATGCTTCAAGAGTCGCTTGGAGCAAGTTCTTAGCCACCGAGAAAGACAATCATTCCTCGTGACTCGAGCAATAGGAATCTAGCAAACGTCTACACACATCCCTACGCTACCGTTTGATTCACACCGCATTCACCACTTCTGAGTAGAATAAACAATATTTACGCAAATAGAAAAATATAAAACTATAAGCATAAGGAAAAATTATTTCTACACGAATTTCTACGCGAGACGCAAGCACTCGACTAGGAGCACTATGGGAGTCAACATTTTACTCAATCTCACAGTCCTAAGCCAACACAGAGATTTTCACAATCACACAAAAGAAACGAGTTGAACTCGTAACGCGCCTACGGCTAAGTACACGCTCATGTGGGTGTTGTGGTGTGCGATGAAAATGAACATCTACAATATTATTGAAATAAAAGCTTCTAGCATGCTATGCAATAGTGCACGTGTGTGAGCACAAAAAAATAGCTCTCCCCCAGACTTAAACTAAACCATCCAACACAATATATGCTATGAAATTGAAAATAATGCTAAGGGAAGAGAGTACCCAATGCACAGCAAGTGAGCATACCAAAAGACGCGTGTAAACCAAGACAAAGCTGCAGCATCCTCCATCCATAAAAGGACCTGCAGGGGTGAGCTCCGCAAAAACAAAAGAAAATGTACAAAGTAAAAAGAAATACAACTAACTAAACTAGATGAAAATAAAAATGCAGGAAAAGGTAAGATAACTACTGGGGTTATTTTCATCCCATCACGACTTATTTAAAAACATAACAGTTCTAGCTAATGGGCGTATGAAAAAGGAAATGCATAGGTAGCTGTTATAATATGCGTGTCGGTAGCGGGTACCGATACGGAGATAGAGTAGTTAATCCCCTACCTAAATAAAAATACCTGCTGAGCACAGGTAGCGGGAATAGAAAGTAAGAAGAGGAGGAGAGCTGGTTCTCACTCATCTCGCCACAAAATAAATCCTTGCCCAGCAAGGTGTCATCTCCAGGGAGGCAGCAGGAGGAGAAGGCAATGAATGAGGCTTCCTCTATGGAGGGGGTCCTCACATGAGAGGATGCACTGATCATTGACTTGAGCAGAATGCTCCAAGTCCTCCTGAAGTACCTGTGGAGGCTCAACCTGCATAGGCTCGGATAAAGAAGGGGGGGTTAGGGAATAAAAGAGAAGAAAAACTTAAATAAATATCAATCGGGCGAGTGGTCCCGGTCTCACTCCCATTAGGTTGGGAAAATAAACTAATGTTTGCATTGTCATCAATGCTACAAGGTTCGGCGGGATCAACAGTAGCCATGCCCAAGATTTGGACTTCCTCCACCGGTTGTCCTCCTCCATTGGAACAGGCATAATTCTAAGATCACATACCTCATTCTGCAACACATCATCAACAATGTCGTCAGAGACGAGTATAGTAGTATGCACAACAGGGGGAAGAATAATTCTCGGATAAAAGTCGAGCACCGATTCCTCACGAAGAATCAAGTTCATGCATGGTGATATATGGATAGGGGAGATGGGCTCAGTCATGTCAGAACCTAGATCAGCCACACATCTGGTGACTGTGTCCACGCCATACCCTTCAAAATGTGAAGGTGGCACAGACACATAACCGGATGTTGAAGGTGTGCTGCCAGAAGTAGGAGTCGGGACGATCCGGATATCCGGCTCGTCATCCTCGTCCACTTGGCGAAGATAGGCAGCACAATCCTTCAAGTCATGATCCGTGCTCTGACAAAACAAGCACTGCCTTAGGGGACTCTTTGGCACAACAGGTGCTGAAGCCGAAAAGAAGTATGACGATAAAGGCTCGGCAGAATAGCCATAGGACTTACGCGCACCATAGGGAGTACCAGACGAAGTCGGTGCTCCATATGCTGGGCCTTGAGTGCTAGGGCTATTATCTCCTGATGGGCATCTATCACTAGCATGAGAAATATCTCCACACCAACGGCATCGAATATTAAATGAAGCCCACATAGTGTGAAGATAAAATGATTCAAAATAAAAACACTATTGTGCAAAATACTACACCTAACAAAAATTTACTAGAGCAACCTAATAAAAACAGGAAAAATAGACTAAGAAGAAATAAAGCAAAAGAATTCAATACACAAATGGAAGGGCTTTAATCTCAGATTCTCCCTCTCCAGAAAACTCACACGACCGTGTTCCCCGGCAACGACGCCAAAAACTTGATGCGTAAATATCGTACACCGCTATAGGCGGTAGCTAGACTACGGCATGAAACGGCAGTGTACCGATCGTTCAAGTAATATAAAATGTGGGAGTGATCCCCAAGTATCGAATCTCAAAGGAACACAGTAAGGTGGAGTTAACTATCGAGGAAGGACTTGAGATTGATGTCCTTTAGGTCGGATGGGTGCGAAATGTGGTGATTTGGTTTGTGGAAATAAAATAAAATACTACAACTACTCCTATAAAATACCGCTATGCAATGCTTCGCTTGGCGGGATGGAGACTAGGCAGGCATTGAGCGCGCTGCTTCGCAAGGGAGGATGGATGAGTAGGCAAGCAGAATCAAACTGTGCAGGCCTTAAGCGCGCTGCTTCGTTAGGCGAATGGAGGAGTAGGCACACAGAATGGGCGAGTAGTCAGACGGAATGGATGGTGGAATGGGGGCGCTCCTCAAATCACAAAAACCACAAATATGACCATAAATCCCTGGAAAATTACACTAATAACATTTAGGGTTTATGGATATCATTCATATAGAAACATACACACCACACACATTAAATAGAATCAACAAAAATAACAAGGAGGAGGTAAGATTACAACCGAAGCACGAAGACTCATCGGAGATTCACGGCCGGAATCGTAGGGTTGTCAATCCTCGTCCGCGCTCGGTCTTCAACTGCCATTCGGTGTAGAAGAGGGCTGTCACTACCTCCCAATGGACCCGTCTTCTTCGTCAATAGCCTTCAGCCACGATATTGTTGGAGAACTCCAAGGATATAGGGCAACATCCATTGAAATGGAGCTTGGAAGCTTCTTAATGATGGAGGAGGCCGAGAGGATACTCCAGCTCGAGATTGGCATGAAGAATATGTCTGGAGCACCTCCAGATGGTGGGCGGCGATGGAGCGGCAAAAATGGCGCGGAATTAGAGCTCTTGTATGCGGGAAAGAAGATTGATCCTGATTAGGGCCGAAATCTGCGCTTTTATAGAAAACAATCAGAAATTTGGTCACGCACGATTGAAAGCACTACCGTACATGAACCGTACGATATTAATCGAGAACAGAGGCCAGGAAGACGAGGCAGGTGCACCCGTGTGTTTTAATCACGCACTATCAAAGCCGACCGTGCGGAAAAACACACAGGTAAATTCAGAAAACTCGAAATCCGGCAACCAATAGGAGGTCGTGCATTTTGTTCGCGCACGGTTGAGGCCAACCATGCATGAAGAAAATTCACGAGCAGGGAATATCACCATATTGACCAGCTGATCATAACGCAGATCTTAATGCAGATCATCATGAGCGGGGATTTTTTGATAAGGTGTCTTGCCACCACTGGGTAAACTTTTTAAGGGAGTATTAACCCTGTACAGAATGAGATAAAATGTATAGAGTGTTCTTCTTTGTCAATGATCTGAGAGAAGACAAAAGTGTTGAAGCTGAAAGTTCCCCCTGTCTGATGAGAGTTGATGACAGCTTTGTGGACAGAGCTTTCTCAAATAGAAGTCTTTGTAGCAGATTATCTGGAAGAAATTAATCTTCAGATTATTGTTGCTCTTGAAAGACTTTATCTTACATCAGATCTAAGATATTAAATCTTGTTCTCAGAAAGATGAAGATGCTGCCTTGATGAAGAAGAATGCTGAAAAAGAATAGTGTATTTGCTTCGTCTTCTTCTTCTGAAAAACTTCTTCTATCCTCCTTGTTCTGTGATCACAGGAGAGAGAAAGTGATGGTGAAGTTTTTCTTTATTTTTCTCTCGAAAAACGACTCAGTTCTTGCTATTCTATATTTTTCATCTGATAACTGTATGTATATATATTTTCAAATTCAAATCTTCAGTCTCTTTAAGGAATGTCTTCTTCTGACTTAAATCCTTCTTGGAACCAGGTAGCCACCCAAAATGATTTTGGCAGGTCCTTTCAATTCCTTTTGTCGAGAAAGATGCCATTGGCATTAAATGTCAACGGCTATTCTTCTTCTTGGAATAGAAGGAATATAAGGATATAATAAATAAGAAGGATATCCTTACATGGATGCCTGAATACGTCCAAGGAGAAATAAATATATCCGTTATTTTGCTGATTTGAATTCTGAGAACTGACATCCACTGAGAATATAAGTCTGAACATCAGAAAGCAATTTTTCGAGCGCTGGCTAGAATTTGTCGACCGTCTCTAGTCATTTGTCGAGCGCTGGCTTAGAATTTGTCGACCGCTGCTAGTCATTTGTCGAGTGCTGGCCTAGAATTTGTTGACCGCTGCTAGTCATTTATCGAGCAATGGCTTAGAATTTGTCGACCGCTGGAACTGTGAGTTTCTTCAGTCTGCTGGAAGCAATTTGTCGAATGAATCTGGTCATTCATCGAACACCACTTGCCATGTGTTTATTTTGAGTTTTCCTAAGTTTTGCTAATCTAATCAGCCTAAAACTTGACCCTAAAGCTATACAAGGGGTCAATGCAGATCCTAATCAACATATAGTGATCCTAGCCCAAATTAGTAATCAGGTTGTTCTAACAATCTCCCCCTATTTGGGTTAGGATACTATTTAACAAGTAATTGAATAAGAACAACAGAAAGTGCAATCAATAGAGCAACAATGAAATGAAATATATCTAATAGATTAAAATAGATCATCAGATAAGATAAAAATAAATGCTCTGAGTTTAGAAACTTTACATTCATAACCAAGCAATTTATTTAAGACTTTTTGTCCTGAGAAGGTGGCTTGAATATGATTTTCCTGTTGGGGTCTTCTGATTTCTTTTTGTTGATAACCAAATCTTGAGCTCCAATGATTTTCTGTTCTTTGACATGAGGGATAAATGCTTCTGGGTGCATATTAATATATTCCTCAGTATTGAATGCTTTAACTGTTTTGTATTTTTCAAGTTCTTTTCTTCTGTATTCTGACATGGTTGAGAAACTTGAGAAGTCTTTGCCTTCTGCTTTAGCCTTTTTAATCTGTGCATATGCAATTGTTTCTCTCAGTCTTGCCATCTGACAGATTCTCTTCTTCTGGATCTGGAAATTAATAAATATCTTCTGAATCTTTTTTGTCTTGAGTGACCTTTTGAGGTACTCTATCTCTGTGAAGAGATCCATCAGAAATGTGAAGTTTGTATTCTGAAGATATTTGAGAAAAAAAAAGGTTCGACTTTCTTGAAAGATAGGTGCTGATTTCTTAGAGGAAGGAGCACTGGCTGATCCAGAGGCTTGAGAACCACTAGAACTACCAGGTCTCCTTGATCGTTGAGAGCTTGGCTTCTGAGAGGAAGATGATACACCTGTTGATCCCGTTGCACCAGCTGCTGGAGGAGGAGGAGGAGGAGGAGGATTTTGCTTGACTGGTTTGTCAGGGATGTAGCCATTCTTCTTGAATTTCTTCCTCCTATTGTTCTCATTTCTGGAGAGCTTCATCCAGTGAGGAGTTTTCTCATCAAGAGGAACATTATACAAAATGCACAGAGGAATGTCATTATTTGGATTTGGGGGCTTGGGAGCAGCCTTTGACTTAGCTATTCTTTTCTTTCTTTTCTTTGAAAGTGTATCATCAGAATCACTATTGTCATCATCATCATCAGAGTCAGAAGATGTGATTGGCTTATTGTATAGATCATCAATTCTCTTGATTGCTTCACGAGCCTTTAATCTTTCTTCTTCAGCTTTGTCAAACTCTGCATCTGCTTCTCTCCAAATTTCATCAAAGCTTGGCATTGGTTCTTCATTCCATACAGGAATTAGAGGTGAAGAAGTATTTTGTGAGGCTGTTGTATCATCAAGGAATTCTGCAAGATCATCTTCATATTCTGCAGAATGATCCTTTATTTGAATGTCTTGAACAGTGGATGATGGAATAAAGGATAAGTAATTTTGTATGATATCAGAATGAGTCTTCTGAGGAAGGCAAATCAGAGCCTTTGATAGATCCTCTATGTATACCTTTGGTGATACCCTTGAAGTATATGTGACATCAAATTTTGATAATAAGCTATATAGATCACAGGATGGATGAATGCATATATTATTTATTTCTTCTATAACTTGTGTATCTGAATCAATTATATCTGTATCAAAAATTGTAACTTCTGTATCTGTATCAAAAACTATAATTGCTGTATCTTCTGGAGTTTCTTTTGTTTCTGGAGCTTCTTCATAGGACATCTCCCCCTGCCTAGCTTCAGGTTAGCCTGAATCTAGGCCCCTAGAAGAAGGGACAGTAGTGGAGGAGGGAAGAGAAGCTATTTTAGCAGATAGAGTAGAAATTGCCTGAAGAACTGGAGCAAGTTTTGCATCCAGGAGCTGGCTTAGTTTAGGAAGGATAAGATCAAAAACTTGATCAGCAATGGAGGAGAGGTTGAGGGATGGATAATCTGGTGGATGGCTAGAGGATGGTTGTGAAGTGGATGGAGATGATATTGGAGGAATGATATTGCTGATATTGGTGGTATGTGTGGGAATGTCTAGATGGATTGGACTAGGAGAATGAATAGGTGAATGATATTCATTGTGTATTGGAGAGGGAGGTGTGGTAGGTAGTGGTTCTGAAGATAGAGGTGGAGGTGGAGCATCACTGATGTGGGCAGTTGAAAGTGGAATATCATTGATGGGTGATATTGTAGTTGAAGGAGGGGATGAAGAATGAGAATGTGCAGGATATTGTTGAGCAGGTGGAGAGAGGACATGAGAGGAAGAAGGAATTGAGGAAGGAGCTTCTAGAAGGGTAGAGGGAGAGACTTGATCAGTCCTTGTGCCCTCAGAAGCTTTACTTTTTCTAGAGGCATCAGCTCCTGTATTTTTCTTGGGAATTACTCTATCCCATTTAGCAAAGAGTGCTGAGGTCAGCCTCTTGCTGGCATTTATTGTCACTTTTGGTGACAGCAGAAGCTCTGGATGCCTTTCCTGCAGAAAAATCCCTAAAACTCTTCCAAAGCATACATTGTCTTTAAAGTTTTTCTTTTTAATCAATTCAAAAAGAATTGATCCCCAGTTGACTTTCTTCTTCTCCATTAAGGCCACCATTAACAGAAATTGGTGCCTACTGATATAGTCATGCCCAGAAGTCTTGCTCAGCAAGACTTTTCCAACAATATCCGCTAAGAACTTGTAGTCCTGAGACAGGTTCTTTTTCAGAAGGTGACTACGGTTTCTAGTCAAATGGCCCATTTTGACTAAAGCTTCATCTAATTCATTTGAGATTATGTCTAATTCATCTTCACCATTTTGAAAACCAAAGATTTCAGAAAGGATGATGGGAGAGAGAGAGACATGATGACCTGAGATTGTTCCCGACAAGCTCTCATCGACTGGTTTTATAGTGAAAACCCATTCTTTTATCTCTGCAACAGCTATCTTCTGCGTGGTGCTTAGAAGCTTCCTTAGATGTTATTCATCCAGCGTTTGAAGAATATCCTTGAAGATTTGGTCTGACTGTGCAAACGAGTCCATGTCAATGTCGAAACCTGCGTCAAACTTCATTAGGTGCAGAGAGGCCTGAGGAATCGCCATTGTTTCTGCAAAGAAAATTGAAGATCAAGTGCAGAGGGGAACTGGAGGGAAATATGATTTCTGTAGGCGCAAAGCTTAGAATAATATAAAATAAGGCTTATATAGAAGGGTCGAAGAATGAGGGCGCATTCGTAAACCACTGTTCGACAAAACCTAATAAAGTTAGAAGTCGAGGAGGCTTTTATTTCTTTGTCTGAAAGCCTTCGACGAGAACATCTTTTTCGTTGACCGCCATTCGACAAATGAAATTGCCTTAACTGACTCTGTGTTTAAGAGGTTTTAGAGACCACCGTTCGACAAATGATTCAAATTTGTCGTTCTTCGTTCGACGAATTTGTGAGATAAATAGAAATACTTAATTTTTAGCAGATTGAATCTGCATATATCATTCCTAGTTGATTTATAAAGAAGATGTGCTTCTTTTCATCCAGGGGCTTGGTGAAAATATCAGCTCCTTGCAAATCAGTAGAAATGAATTGTAGGCAAATTTGGTTTTTATCTGCATTATCCCTGAGGAAGTGGTGCCTAATTTCTATGTGTTTGGTCCTACTATGGAGAACTGGATTTTGTGCTATAGTTATTGCACTAGTGTTGTCACAAAATATAATTAAATTATTTAAGTTGACACCATAGTCTAGGAGCTGATTTTGTATCCACAATATCGGTGAGCAGCAACTGCCAGCAGCTAAGTATTCAGCTTCAGCTGTTGATGTAGACACAGATGTTTGTTTCTTACAAAACCAAGACACAAGCCTATCACCAAGAAACTGACAAGTTCCTGATGTGCTTTTCCTATCTACCCTGCATCCAGCATAATCTGAGTCTGAGAATCCAGTTAATTCAAATTCAGATGTTGTTGGATACCAAAGTCCTAGATTAGGGCAACCCTTTAGATATCTTAAAATTCTTTTTAGAAAGGTAAGATGAGATTCTTTAGGTATAACTTGAAACCTAGCACAAATGCATGTAGCAAACATTATGTCTGGCCTACTAGCTGTTAAATAGAGTAGAGAGCCAACAATTGCCCTATACAGTTTTTGATCAACAGGTTTCCCTGATTCATCAGTATTAATAACAGCATTAGAGGTCATGAGTGTCTTCATAGTAGAAGAATCAGACATTCCAAATCTCTTCACTAATTCCTTAGCATACTTAGATTGAGAGATGAAGATTCATGATGGGGTTTGCTTCACTTGAAGACCAAGGAAGTATGATAATTCACCCATACTACTCATTTCAAATCTTGATTGCATTAGAGTGGAAAATCTTTTGCACAAATTTGAATCAGTAGATCCAAAGATAATGTCATCTACATATATTTGAACTAGTAGAGTTTGACTTTTATGTACTTTATAAAACAATGTTTTGTCTACCATGCCTCTACAGAAATTGTTTTCCAAGAGAAGGTTAGCTAAAGTCTCAAACCATGCTCTGGGAGCTTGTTTGAGACCATAAAGAGGTTTATTAAGTTTAAATACATAGGAGGAATGAGTTGGAGAGATGAAACCTGGTGGTTGTTCCACATAGACTTCTTCTTTGATGTCTTCATTGAGAAAAGCACTTTTCACATCCATTTGATATACCTTAAACTTCTTGAATGTAGCAAAGGCCAAGAAAATCCTTATAGCTTCAAGCCTTGCAACATGGGCAAATGTCTGATCATAATCTGATCATAATCTATGCCTTCTTCCTGTGAATATCCTTGAGCTACCAATCTTGCTTTATTTCTCACAATATTTCCTTGATCATCAAGCTTGTTCCTAAAGACCCACATGCTGCCAATAACTGGATGGCCTTTTGGTCTTGGAACCAAATCCCAAACCTTATTTCTTTCAAACTGGTTGAGTTCCTCTTGCATTGCAAGGATCCAATTTGGATCTTGTTCTGCATCTTTTATGGTTTGAGGTTCAACTAGCGATAGAAAGCAAGTATGCATCTGATTT
Organism: Dactylorhiza incarnata; assembly: GCA_033032865.1. Classification (NCBI taxonomy): domain Eukaryota; kingdom Viridiplantae; phylum Streptophyta; class Magnoliopsida; order Asparagales; family Orchidaceae; genus Dactylorhiza; species Dactylorhiza incarnata. The sequence goes on from JAWHQI010000015.1 coordinate 16,411,775, forward strand.
TGGTGTAGTTGTTGCCTTGTTTGAACACCTGCTGTGATATCACCAATCACTTGTGAAATTGGATGATCTCTAACTGTGATGTGGTCAGCAGTTGGAGTTGGTTCAGCAGTAGTGTCCTCATAGGGAATTTGTTCAGCTATTGCATCCTGTGGAGGATGTGCTGATGTTGCTTGATTCAGGTAATCAACAAGATCTGGATGATCTTCTTCTTCACTATCTTCAAGAGTTTGAGGTGATAGATGCAGTGAATCTCCTGTCTGTAGATTTAATCCTTTAAGCTCTTCACATAGAGCTGGTACTTGCAAAGTGTTCTTGGTAGAAGATCTCTTCTCCTTGTAAAACATTAGTTTCATCAAAGGAAACATGCATAGACTCTTCTATTTTAAGAGAGGATTTGTTAAATACCCTATATGCTTTGCTAACTATTGAATATCCTAAGAAGATTCCTTCTTCAGATTTTTGGTTCAAATTTTCTAAGATATTTCTTATCATTGTTATGAACAAAACATCTACATCCAAAAGTTCTAAAATAATCCACTTTGGGTTTCTTCCCTTTAAGCAATTCATAGGGAGTTTTACCCTTAAGTTTGTGTATCAAACTTCTATTCAGAACATAATTTGCTATGCTGACAGCCTCAGCCCAAAAGGATAGGGGCAAGTTAGCATCTGCAAGCAATGTTCTTGCTGATTCAATTAAAGTTCTATTCTTCCTTTCAACTACCCATTTTGTTGAGGAGTTCTAGGAGCTGAGAAGCAATGCCTGATACCTTCCATCTCACAGAATTCTTACATGAGAAGAGACTCAAACTCAGTGCCATGATCACTTCTGATCAATGCAACTACAGTAGAGTACTCAATCTGTATGCTCTTAAGAAAGTCTGTAAGAACTTTAAAGTTATCTGACTTTTCTCTCAAAAAGAACACCCAAGTGAATCTAGAGAAGTCATCCACAATAACTAGAGTGTAGGACTTCCCCCCTAAGCTCTTTATTGCAATAGGTCCAAAAAGGTCCATATGTAGCAAGTATAAGATTCTAGGTGAATCACTTTTAGACAATGATTTAAAGCTATTTTTGGTTTGCTTATCTAATTGACATGCCCTACAAAGACCTTCTTTCTTATATGATCCTGATGGTAAGCTTCTAACAAGATTATCCTTAGCTAATTTAGCAATGGTCCTAAGGTTTACATGTCCTAATCATTTATGCCATAATTCATTAGATTTGCTTAACTCATTAAATAAAGAAATTTCTGATTTAGATGAGTTGAAGTTTACTAAATATATATTTCCTTGTCTAATTCCTGATAGAACAATAACATTATCAGATGATATAATGATGCATTCTGATTTATTAAATGTTACTTGATAACCTTCATCACATAACTGACTTATGCTGATGATGTTGAAACCAGAAACTGGCCTTTTGTGGAGCTCGGGGCCCTCAACTGGTTGAGGGGCGACTAGCACTTACTTGTCTCTTGGGGAGAGCAAGTCGGGGTTCCAGAACTCAACACAGAACCTTAAACTCAGCAGGGAGGTCCCACCGCACACCCGGAAGATCTTTAGATTGCTTCCCCTCCTAAGCCAAAGCTGAGGCCCGGGCACCTTGGAGAGCTCAGGGGAGTCTCGGCAAGGATAACCAGAGGAGAGAGAAGCTTCAAACCGGACTGCTCTCCAAAGGTGCCCTTTGGGTCTTATTTATAGTTTTTCTGAACTGGTCTGCGAATAGCGGAACTCCGCCTTTTAAACTTACTATACGCACCCCAATTTGGCCTGCCAATAGCCAAACTCCGCTGTTTGGAGGGGCTATATGCAGACCTCCAGGGGCAAGAGGGTAATTCTAGCTTCTAACCCTCCCTAGAAAAAGGGGGGGGGGGGGGGGGGGGGTTTGTGGGACTACTCGAGTTTCTGGGTCTCGCTCGCTTTAAGCGAGAACACCTGCCCTCTCTGCGAACTCGCGGGTCTCGCAGAACCTGTGGGACGCGCCACGCTTCCCGTCAAGGATTCGGGCGAGACCGATGTTGGTACTCTGGTCTCGCCTCCTTATAGCTGCTGAGAACATGTAAGTGGCAATCTCGCCTATGCTTCCTGGAAGACTGGCTTTGTGAGTTCTAATGGGAGGAGCCGGGCGAACCCCGGGTTGTACACAATCCCCGCTCTTTGCGAGTTTAACATGAGCTCGCAAAGAATCATCCAACCCTAGGGTGTTCGCCTGGCGACAGCTGTCTTGTCAGGAATCTTTCTGTGGGTCCCATGGCCTGGCTATAAATACCACCCGAGCTGAAGTGTCTTCATTGTTCTTCTCCTCCCCATCCTTCTCTTTACTGTAGCTGTCCTCCGATGCCTCTCTCCAAGGAAATGGAAGCTCGCCTGAAGGCCTCCAAGGCATAGGAGATGGCAATGATGACGAAGCCACCGGCGTGGATGAATCGCTCGTCTCCCTCTCCTATGCCGAAATTGAAAAAAGCAAAAGCCGCTCGCCGATTGGGAGAAGATACTGTCGACATCGAGTCCTCGGCCAGCGAGAAATCCATCGAGAAGGTAGGGATTATTACTCTTCATATGAGATCCTTCGACTGCTACTTCTAAGCTTCGCCTCTGCAGGTCAGCGAGACTGTCAAGGACATTGGCGGGCCCTCGAACGAACCGCCCACTACCCCTCGGGTAAATGCGAATACTACTGGCGAGAATCCTCCTGGTACATTATTTGGTCTCGCATCTTTTATTGGAATTATATTATTCGATGGCGTCTCCTTTCTCATCTTATCTTTTACTTTTTGATCGCAGCCTCGCCCCCAGCGAGCCCGGGGGAACAGGGTCAGCGAACTCCTTCCCCCAGACGCCGGGATGTGACAATCCCGGCACCAACCTTTGACCTTCTCGCCAATCGAGACTCAGGCGGCTCGCACCCGCCGAATGTTCCTCTTGCTGATGCAGCGAGATATCCCCTTGGAAAGGGAAAAACTCATCGGCCTTACTACGACACTTCTTTCGATTCCCCACCCGGTTCTTCTCGCCGTCCCAGAGGTAGACCTTCTCGCCTTTCCGCTTTTTACTCTAACTTTTCTTTCATAACCTCGCGTACGACCTTTCTTTGTTAGACGGCGAGATTCAGCTTACCGACTCCGAATTCGGGGACGACGAGGTGTCCCCTTTTCCCGAGCGGGTGGAAGATTTCCTGGGCGATGCGCGAGAACCCAAAGTGATGAGACGGCGGACTGCGGAACTATTCCAAAAGCAAAACCAGATGTTGCAGGACCTCAACATCCAGGCGAGAGTGGATAGGCTGGCTGTGGAGGAAAGACACGTGTCCCTGATGGACGAATGCGACAAACTCCGTACGGCGATACCCCACGACCCTGATGAATGCGAGGCCTCTCAGGAGACGCTCATAGCGAGGATCAGGGATCACGCCCAATTGATCGACCGCGACGCCCGCGCTGTTGCTGAATTCCATAATTCCCGGAGGCCACCGAGGAGGGGGCCGCGAGGTGGTGGTAGATGGCAGTGGCTGCCCTACTGACCCCGCGATTTTAGGTTCCCTCTTTCATGAACAATTCGCTTCTGTTTTTATTGCAACAATCTCGCTAGGCTATGGTCTTTATTGATTCTCGCTCGCCACGAGCATCGGACAACTTACTAACTATGTTATCGCTCGCGGCTTTTATAATGCCGCTTTTCCTTTACCTTGTTCCTGCATGCCTGTGATATTTCCGCTCGCAAATCATTTTATTCTAGCTAATCCTGCAGATTGATCTCGCTCGCCAATGATTGGCGAAATAATTTTGTTTGGTATGTCCCAGTGATGTGACGTTTTGACTTAATTGTGTATCCGACCCTTGGGTTCCTTCCCGCCCCATTTTATTTTCCTATAAATAGTTTCACATTAATGTCATTCAACTACCGCTTTCCTCTACCCCCTCATCTTCCCTAGTTGCAGAGCTCTCGCCAGCTTCATTCTCGCAGTCTCCTACGCTTATTCACGCAGGTACTCGAGATGGTCAAAGCCACGAAAGAGCTCCCTGAGGGAGAAGGCCGGTCGAAATGCGCATGGGCCTTCTGCGAGCATGATTTCTTCCACTGCAATATGAGCGAGGATGAATACTTGACCTCTCTCGCCGATTATGTCCCTCCTGAGTTCGCCGCCCGCCGACCCGGGGAGGACGAGGTGATCATCACTCTCAGGGCCGACGAGATCGCCATCCCCATCGCGCACTTCGCGGTGGGCTTGCGGCTTCCCCTCTGGCCGGAGATTCGCCAGGTTTACTCCCTCTCTTGCTTCACCTTCCTTGCGAGATTGATCTCGCTCGCCTCAATCCTCTCTATTTGTGGTTTTTTAGGTGCTCCGTCACTATGGCGTTATTCTCGCCCAGCTCACCCCTAACGCCATGGCGGTGATCGTGGCATTTGCCTGCTTCCTGTGCGAGGAGCGAATTGAATTCAGTCTTCCGGTTTTCTGGAAACTGTTCTCGTTTCATGCCTACTCCGAGGGTACTGTCTATTTCGTGGGGTCGGGATGTAAGGTCGTCGAGACCGTCAACAAGGCCCACTTCTGGGCCCAGAAGTTCCTCCTGGTAAAGGGGAACTTCGGCAACATCCCGATCTCGCCCATCCAGTATAACGACACCGTCTACCGTCCTCCACCTCTTGGCGGCCACGACGCCGACCTCTTCCAATTCTTCCAGAAGAAGAACTTCGAGGTGGTCCATCTCCGCCGCAACGTTGACAAACTTTCACCGGTTCTTCCCGGGGAAGGTAATGATCTCGCCCCCTTTTTTACTTTAATTCTGATTTCCGCCATTCTTTCTAACACACTCTTTAACAGGTGAGCGAGACATCCCCCTCCACCCACCTTATGCGGGCAATATTAAACCCTCCGCCGATCTTGCTCTCGCAACCATGGGAGCGGCGGCCTGCCGAGAAGGTACCCCCCCAACTGCTATCACCTCTAAGAAGAGGTCGGGGGCTTCAGGCAGCCAGCCTTCTCGCCAGCCTACTTCAAAGAGGTCCAAGACAAACGAGAGCCTGCGCGCCTCTGTAAAGGGAAAGCGTCCGGCCGAGCCCTCGGGTCCTGGGATCGACGATTCCTCACTCTTTGAGGATCTGGAGGTCGAGCAAGCCGAGGCCATCGCTAGGACCTCGGCACCGCCAATTCCGTCGAATCATCTGCATTTCGACCTTGGCATGCGAGCCCGAGATGAAACCGGCGAGCGCCTGGTGCGCTGGAATGAAGAGGTCAACCGGATCGACGTCACCTCCCTCCTTCCTACTTGGGTAGAGGAGGGCGTAGCGACTTCCCACGCCTTCATTTTCTCCTTCATCATGTATGGCCGCGAGGACGCCGCAGCCTACAAGGACGCAACCGCACGGGGTCTCGCCTACGAGAGCTCGAGATCTCAATTGCGGGCAATGGAACTTGCCCATATGACGAGCAGGAAATGTCTGGAGCTGGAGCGCGAATGCGCGGGATTAGCCGAATCCCTCAGGGTTTCCGAGGTGAAGGTCGACGAGCTAAAGGAAAAGTTGGCCACCGCCGAGACCGGAGTGGTGAGTCGTTCGTTCTATAATGTTATCCCTGACTTCCTAACTTCTTCTCATACTAAGTTCGTCTACAGGATGCCGAGATGGCTAGGCTCTCGGACGCTCGGGTCCTGAGCTTGGAGGGCGAGGTCGCCGCGTTGAAGGCACTCAACTGTGAGCTTGCTCGGGCTGCCGTTCCCCCTTCTCCTCGCCGGTTAAAGGAAGAGAGGCGAGATCGCGACGAAGCGCTTCGCGTAGAGTCCACGAATGCGGCACGCTTCGTCTTCCAGGCCATGAAAGGTGCTGGGTTGCTTGTTGCCGAGGCCGAGAGCGTGACGGTCGAGGATATCGTCCCGGAGCTCTTCAGGCCGCTCCCGCCGGTGAAGGATGGCGACGACGACGAGGAGTTCTTTGGCGAGGCCTAGAAGGCGATCTTTATTTTATTTTTTGATATATAAACTTTTTTGGGGTTGGCGAGTTCGCCGCCCATTGTAACTAAAACTTCTTCTTTGGAAAGGAATTTTTGCGCAATGCTTTCTTACTTCGCTACGCATTCTCTCTGTTTTTATTTTTACATCAGTTGATGCATGTGTCGGGGAATCCGTTTGTTTTATAAGCGCCGAGGACTTTCCTTCTCGTCCAGCGAGAAGCCCCTTAAGCTTCAGTCTATACGTCTTGGGGATGAAAGTCCCCGTTCTCGCTCTAGTCTCGTGCCGAGGACTTTCCTCCTCGCTAGGACGAGAAGTCGCCCTCACTTTTGAAATATTTTAGTCCAAACACATTTTCCTCGTTATTTATGCCGAGGATCCCCCCTCTCGTCTAGCGAGAAGTCGTCCCCTTATTTTCGGAATATTTTAGAGACCCAACACTTTCTTTGTTATTTCGCGCGAGGACCATCCTTCTCGCCCAGCGAGAGGTCGCCCTCTCCTTTTCAAAAATATTTTAGAGACCCAACACTTTCTTTCGTTATTTCGCGAGAGGCACATCCTTCTCGCCCAGCGAGAGGTCGCCCTCTCCTTTTCAGAAATATTTTAGAGACCCAACACTTTCTTTCGTTATTTCGTGCCGAGGACCTTCTTTCTTAAGATCCAACATCTTCCATCCCATCAGCCTCTCCGCGAGATCAACCGGCCCTACCAGCTAATGAGAGCCTGGCAGCGGGATCGTCCGGGGCAATCCAGCTCAAAGAGTCTATCACCTCGCCAGCCTCTCCGCGAGATCAACCGGCCCTACCAGCTAATGAGAGCCTGGCAGCGGGATCGTCCGGGGCAATCCAGCACAAAGAGTCTATCACCTCGCCAGCCTCTCCGCGAGATCAACCGGCCCTACCAGCTAATGAGAGCCTGGCAGCGGGATCGTCCGGGGCAATCCAGCACAAAGAGTCTATCACCTCGCCAGCCTCTCCGCGAGATCAACCGGCCCTACCAGCTAATGAGAGCCTGGCAGCGGGATCGTCCGGGGCAATCTAGCACAAAGAGTCTATCACCTCGCCAGCCTCTCCGCGAGATCAACCGGCCCTACCAGCTAATGAGAGCCTGGCAGCGGGATCGTCCGGGGCAATCCAGCACAAAGAGTCTATCACCTCGCCAGCCTCTCCGCGAGATCAACCGGCCCTACCAGCTAATGAGAGCCTGGCAGCGGGATCATCCGGGGCAATCCAGCACAAAGAGTCTATCACCTCGCCAGCCTCTCTGCGAGATCAACCGGCCCTACCAGCTAATGAGAGCCCGGCAGCGGGATCGTCCGGGGCAATCCAGCGTCATTACTTGTTTCTTGGAACTCATGATTAGTATAAAAACAACGCCAATACATAGGAATCAATATATTCAAGAACTTCATGGATAGAAACGTTTCAAGTCATTCCCACTCCTGGCTCGGCCGAGAGGCTCCCCTTCCACATCCGGGAGGTGTCAACCGGCCCTACCAGCTAATGAGAGCCCGGCAGCGGGATCGTCCGGGGCAATCCAGCGTCATTACTTGTTGCTTGGAACTCATGATTAGTATAAAAACAAAGCCAATACATAGGAATCAATATATTCAAGAACTTCATGGATAGAAACGTTTCAAGTCATCCCCACTCCTGGCTCGGCCGAGAGGCTCCCCTTCCACATCCCGGAGGTGGTAACCTCCCGACTTCAACACTTCACTCACAATATATGGGCCCTCCCAGTTAGGATTGAGCTTACCCACCGCGGCTCCCCTTCCGGCCGCATCAACCTTTTTTAGTACCAAGTCCCCTTTCTGGAAATGTTTTACTCATATATGCTTGTCAAAGTATTTGGCCATCCGCCTTTTTACTTCCTCCTGCCTGATGGTGGCCAAGTCTCGGAGTTCCTCCACTAGGTCCAAGGACAACCGTTGGCCTTCCTCATTGTTTGCCATCCATTCTTCATCCCCTCCTCCTGCGGCGGCCACCCTAGGCGACTTGACTTCAAACTCCACCGGGATGACAGCCTCGGATCCGTGGGATAGTTTGAATGGGGTCTCTCCGGTGGCCGTGTTCGGGGTGGTCCTCAGAGCCCAGAGGACCGAGGGTAGTTGCTCCACCCAACTCCCTCTGAGGTTTTCGATCTTTTTCTTGAGGAGGTTCACTACAATTTTGTTCGCCGCCTCTACTTGCCCGTTACTCCTTGGGTGGTGGACCGACGCGAACCTGAGATCTATGCCAAGTTGAGTACAGAAACTGACGAACTCCTCGCTGGCGAATTGCGGCCCGTTATCTGTGACAATGGCTAGAGGAAGCCCGTGCCTGCAAATTATCTCACCCCAAACAAAGTTCCTTACCACTTGAGAGGTTACCTTGGCTAGCGCCTTCGCTTCGATCCACTTGGAAAAGTAGTCGATCATCACTAGCAAAAATCTCCTTTAACCGCTCGCCTGGGGGAAAGGTCCCACCAGGTCTAATCCCCAGACTGCAAATGGCCAAGGGGCCGTGATCGTTCTTAGCCTTTGAGCTGGGAGGAGTTGGAGAGGAGCGTAGAGTTGGCACTTAGAGCACCTCCTGGAGAATTCGGCCGCATCCTTGCTGAGGGTGGGACAGAAATAACCTTGCTTCAGAACCCTTCCTTCCAGGGTTCTGCTTCCCGAGTGGCTGCCACATTCTCCCGAATGGATCTCCTCCAAGACCCTTGGTGCCTCCTCCTCCGAGACACAACGGGCCAGGAGCCCCGAGAGGGTCTTTCTATACAACACCCCTGCATGTAAGGAGTAGTAAGCCGATTTATACCTGAATTGCCGCTTGTCGACTTCTCCCTCGGGGAATCTCCCTGAGGCTAGGAAAGTAATGAAAGGGTCCATCCATGACGCCCGCTGATCCACCTCCATTGCTTCTCCCTCCTCAATGGAGGGTCGGAAGAGTTCTGACATGGTCCCCCCAACCTGGGGACCAAACTTGGCCAGAAGATCGGCTTGGGTGCTTTCTTCCCTTGGGACATGCTTGATAGAGAAAGTTCGGAACTGTCCCACCACCTCCTTGACCTTCTCCAAGTACCGCTGAAGAGTTGGTTCCTTGACTTCGAACTCTCCCTTGACTTGGCAAGCAACAACCATGGAGTCCGTCGAGACCTCCACGTCTTGCACTCCCAGCTCCCGAGCCAAGCGGAGGCCTGCTATCACCGCCTCGTATTCTGCCTGGTTATTGGTGAGGGGGAAGTGGAAATGGATTGCTTGCTCTATCTTGGTCCCTTGGGGACTGACCAGGACTACCCCTCCCCCAAAAGAGTATCTTCCGGACGCTCCATCTACCAACATTTTCCAAGACACCGGATAGGGTAGTTCCGATTCTTCTACCTCAGTAACGTAGTCAGCCAGGAAATCCGCCACTGCCTGCGCTTTTATGGACACCCTCGGTACATAAGAGATGTTGAATTCGCTTAACTCCACCGACCACTTGGCCAACCTTCCCGAGTGTTCTACACCCTCCATGATATTGCGGAGGGGGTGGTCGGTCACTACCCTTATGGAATGTGCCTGAAAATAGGGTCGAAGTTTTCGGGCCGACACCACTAGAGCGAAGGCCAGCTTCTCCAAGATAGGATATCTAAGCTCGGCCTTCCTCAGCACTCTACTTACGTAATAGATCGGTAGTTGTTTCCTCCCTTCCTCTCGGACAAGCACGGAACTCACAGCTTCCAACCCTACCCCCAGGTATAAAGACAAGTCTTCCCCTGACCTCGGCCCTTGCAGTAGCGGAGCCTTGGTCAGTTGTTCTTTCAACGCTTGAAAAGCCTTTTCGCACTCGGAGGTCCATTCGAACTTTTGATTACCCCGTAACACCTTGAAGAAAGAGGAGCATCTCTCCCCTGCCTTGGAGAGAAATCTACTTAACCCAGCCAACTTTCCCGTCAAACGTTGGATCTCCTTAGCATTTCTTGGGGGTGCCAACTCGAGGATCGCCTTGACCTTATCCGGGTTGGGCTCCACTCCAGCCGGGGTGAGCATGTGACCCAAGAATTTTCCTCGACTGGCTCCGAAGACGCACTTCGACGGGTTGAGTCTCATCTTGAACTTCCGTAGGGTCTCGAAAGTTTCCTCGAGGTCGTGGAGGTGGGACTCGAGACCTCGGCTCTTGACCATGAGGTCATCGACATAGACCTCCAGGTTTCTCCCATTTTGCTCACGGAAAACCCGTTCCATCATCCTTTGGTATGTAGCCCCCGCATTCTTGAGCCCGAAGGGCATCATCCTGTAACAGTAGCATCCATCCCTCGTGATGAAGGAGACGTCTTTGATGTCAGGGGGATGCATGCAAATCTGGTGGTAACCTGAAAAAGCATCTCAGAAAGACATCATATGAAAACCGACGGCTGAGTCAACCAGCGCGTCGATTCTAGGCAGAGGGTAGCAATCCTTCGGGCATGATTTATTAAGTAAAGAGAAATCGATACACATTCGTCATTTACCTCCTCCTTTCTTTACCATGACGACATTGGAGACCCAGCCTGGGTACTGGATCTCCTTTACAAAACCTGCTTTCAGAAGTTTTTCCACTACCTCGCGGATGGGGCCTTCCAGCTTGTCTGCAGTGGGCCTCCTCCTTTGGCGGATGGGGCGGGTGCCGGGCTCGAGGTTGAGGCGGTGGCAAGCCACATCCGCATCTATCCCTGGCATCTCCGCGGCACTCCAGGCAAAGACGTCCACGTTCTTCTGGACGCAGGCGAGGATCTCCGCCCTCTCCTTAGGGTTGAGCTCTCCGCTGACCCGGACCTTCTCCATCATCCCCAGTCGGGTGACGACCTCCAGTTCGATGACCTCGTCTACGGCCTCCAGCCGCGACTGCTCCCCCCAAGGCCTCTCCTCCTCTCCTTCATTGGCGAGCTCCTGGGCTCCCCCTTCCTCCCCTTCCATCTCCGTCACCTCCTCCACCCTTCTCTCCTTAGCCTTCCCTCCCTTTTCTTCTCCTTCTTCCCTTCTCTCCGCCCAGGGTCCTACCTCGACCCCCTCCCGGGCATGAACTTCCTCCCCCTTTTCTCCCTCTTCTTCTTCATCTACCTCCATGTGCTCCCCTACCCCCCCTTCCGGGGTGATCTCTTCGTCTCCTTCTTTTCCTCCCTCCTCCTCGTCTCCCTTCTCTCCTCCTGCCTCGGCCACCTCCTCCATCCTCTTATCCCACTCCTCCACTCCTTCCATCCAGGAGATGGTGTTGACAGCTGTCACGTAGCACTGTCTCGCCACCTTGGGATCTCCCCGGACCCGGACCTGGATTCCACCTGTGTTGAACTTTAGGCACTGGTGTAGGGTGGAAGGGACGCATCTAAATGCACTAATAAGAGGCCGACCAAATATGGCGCTATAGCTGCTTGGGGCGTCCACAATCACGAAACGGCAGTTCCGCGATTGCCCCCCGAGAGTTACATGGAGTCCTACTCCTCCCTCCACCTCCTTTCTCTCTCCCGAAAAACCAAACAGGGGGCCATCCGAGGCCAACACCCTTTAGGCCTCTACCTTCATCTCGTCAAATGCCTTCTTGAAGATAACGTTGACCGAGCTACCATTGTCTACCAGGATTCGTGAGACGGTAAAATTCTCGATGGCGGTTTGCATAACCAGTGCATCGCAGAATGGGTCTTCATGACCGGGCATATCCTTCTGGGAGAAGGTGATCCTCTCCACCGGGGGGCGAGGCTTGAGATGTCGAAGCTACGCTCCGACGGTACATAACATGGAGGCTCGCCTTCCGGGTTGCCTTGATCCCCACCCCTCAGTGGATCACCCCGATTCCCCCCGGGCTCCCACGTCAACTCGATCTTCGCATCTTTCTTCTTCATCTACCGGGGTGAGGACCTCCTCGATCCTCACCGGGCGCTGCTGCGGTTGTGGCGCTGGTCCTCTTAGTCCCCTCATTTCTAGGAACTCCGGGCAAGTGGCGGTCGCGTGACCTTCCTCCTGGTGGAAGTCACAATACGGCAGCGCGGCCGCCCTCCCTTCTCCTCCCACTCCTCTGTTCCTTCTCCTGGGACCGACTCCCCCGGCTCCCGCTCCTCTTCCTCTTCCTGCTCTTCCTCTTCCGATCTCCATCGCTTGATGAGGCGGGGGAGGGGGCGGCCTCGGGCCCTGCCTCCACCCCAGCTGGTGAGGTCTCCCCTGTCCTCCCTGGAAGTTACCTCCCCCATGGTGGAACCCCCTTCCCGGGCCCTGCATCCCACCACCTTGCTGCCTCCACCCCAACTCCGGGGCCCTGACTTCCTCCCTTCTCCTTCTCGCTCAGTCGTGCCAACCTCTTTGTGAACTCGGGGTTAGCTGCCTCCCCATCTACTTCCTCCGCCGCTCGCTCCATTAGTTCTTCATAGGAAAGAGGGACCCTTCTCTTGAGATCCATCTTGAAGAAACCCTCTCGCAGTCCCACCGTAAAGGCCAGCTGGAGTGTGTGCCCTAGTATCTCTTGAATGAGGAGGACCTCTTCCCTGAACCGCTCCAGATACTGGGCTAGGGACTCTCCTTGTTTCTGCTTGATATTGAAGAGAGACTCCAGGTCTTTCTTCCTCTTCTTCAAGGTGGAGAAATGCAGCAGAAACCCCCTACGCAAATCCTCAAAAGCATAAATCGAACCCGAGGGCAACTGGTAGAACCAGTCCCTCGCCTTCTCTTTCAGGGTGGTGGCGAAGAGTCGACACTTGAAGGCGTCCGACATGGGTCTGATCGAGACCATATCTTCGAACCATTGCAGGTGGGGAACGGGGTCACTGTTCCCAACATACAAGGTCATGGCTGGTTCCCTGAACCCCTCGGGGAGTGGTGCCGAGAGTACCAATTCACAAAAGGGACTTCCCCCACTCACCCTCTGAACTGGCTCTACTCTTCCTGCCGAGGCTACTCTGGCCGGGGTCTCGCTCGCTCCCACTAGACTGGGGAAGAGCTCGCGACCCGCGAGATCTCGGCCTGCCTCCTGGACCGCTGCTTCCTTGCCTACTCGCTGGCCTGGGGCGTTCTCGCAGCCCCCGGATGGGGGAGCCATCTGAGGGGCCGGGGTAGCGAAACCACCCAGCGCCGAGGCGATGGCGCTCTGAAAGGCCCCAATCATATCCCTCTTGAGCTCGGCCAGCATATCCATCGTCACTGGTGGCCCTGTGGGTGGCGAGCCTCCGAATCCTGCATCTCGCTCGTCCTCGCCCGCCATGCTTTCTCTTAAAGACTTTCTTGCACTAGTCACACTCCACGCTCACCGCACCAAGAGTGTTGAAACCAGAAACTGGTCTCTTGTGGAGCTCGGGGCCCTCAACAGGTTGAGGGGCGACTAGCACTTAATTGTCTCTTGGGGAGAGCAAGTCGGGGTTCCAGAACTCAACACAGAACCTTAAACTCAGCAGGGAGGTCCCACCGCACACCCAGAAGATCTTTAGATTGCTTCCCCTCCTAAGCCAAAGCTGAGGCCCGGGCACCTTGGAGAGCTCAGGGGAGTCTCGACAAGGATAACCAGAGGAGAGAGAAGCTTCAAACCGGACTGCTCTCCAAAGGTGCCCTTTGGGTCTTATTTATAGTTTTTTCTGAACTGTTCTGCGAATAGTGGAACTCCGCCTTTTAAACTTACTATACGCACCCCAATTTGGCCTGCCAATAGCCAAACTCCGCTGTTTGGAGGGGCTATATGCAGACCTCCAGGGGCAAGAGGGTAATTCTAGCTTCTAACCCTCCCTAGAAAAGGGGGGGGGGGGGGGGGGGGGTTGCGGGACTACTCGAGTTTCTGGGTCTCGCTCGCTTTAAGCGAGAACACCTGCCCTCTCTGCGAACTCGCGGGTCTCGCAGAACCTGTGGGATGCGCCACGCTTCCCGTCAAGGATTCGGGCGAGACCGATGTTGGTACTCTGGTCTCGCCTCCTTATAGCTGCTGAGAACATGTAAGTGGCAATCTCGCCTATGCTTCCTGGAAGACTGGCTTTGCGAGTTCTAATGGGAGGAGCCGGGCGAACCCCGGGTTGTACAGATGAGGTTGTGCTTTAGACCCTTGAGATAGGTTACTTCCTTGAATGTCACTGTTCCAACTTTAATATGACCATAGCCTTTGGTTTGTCCACAGTTTGAGTCTCCAAAGATCACCTTGGGTCCAAGTTTTGCCTTGTAGTTGTTCAGGTTGGCTTTGTTCCCTGTCATATGCTTTGAGCATCCACTATCCAAGTACCATTTTTGATTTAGTCTTGGATAGCTGTGTACCTGCAAAGACCAAAACATAAACTAGTTGTTTTTGACCCAGACTACCTTGGGTCCTTTTATGTTACCACAAAATTCAGAGAGAAATGTCATTTCAGGCTGATCCTTGTAGCCTTGTGGATGATATCTCCTTGGAGGTATAGTCCACTCAGTAAAAGGATTTTTAGTATATTTAGGATTAAAATTCTTAGAATTTTCTGTATAGTGCATGTTCGAGGAATTTGTATAAATTCGTCGACTACTGTTCATTTTATTACTATACTGAAAATCTGTTCTCAGTTTTTGTCGAGCCTCGTTCGACAGATTTGAATCCTTTTGTCGAGCTTCGTTCGACGAATTCTTCTGAATTCTTTTATCCTTAACAAACTTGCTTGAAATGTCTTTATTTCTTTCTGCAGCCTCTTTGCTTTTAGCAGAAATGAATTTTATGGGTGTGGAGAGGATGTTTCTCTTAATCAGAGATAGCTCACTTGATGAAGCACCCAAGCCCAGTTTGCTATTATTAAATCTAGCATTGACAGTGCTTGTGATGTCCATCAGCTTGATACTTCTCCCATTGAGGGATTCTTCAAACTTTTTGGCTTCAGATAACTCATTCTCAAGAGTAGTAATGTGTTCTCTGGAGGCAGCCAAATCTTTCTTAAGATTTGCATTCTCTTCACTTATATTGTTCATTTCAACTAACTTAGTTCTGAGAGAGATTATTTCTTTCTCAGATTTTATTAAGTCATGGCAAAGAGTTTTGAAATCATCTTTGAATTCAATAGAAGTGAAATCAAAGTCAGATAATACATGATCAATATCATCTTCTTTTTCTGATTCTGATTTCTCTTCATCAGAATTGTTAGTTGAGGCATTGATTGCCATCATGCAAAAACTTTTTTCTTCTTCATCATCACTGGAGCTGGATGATGATGCTGATTGTGACTCATTGTCTGAGTCATAAATAGCCATTAAGCATTGGCTATTTTCTTTTGTTTCTTCTTCATCAGAGGAACCAGATGAAGATTCTGATTCAGATTCTGTTTCACTCTAGGATGTTGCTACAAATCTTCTTCCCTTCTTCTTGTGAGAGTGGGAGGAAGATTTGCTGGAGCCCTTTTTTTCTTCCTTTTCTTTTATTCTTTCCTTCTTGTCCTCCTTGTGCTGAATATCTGGACATTCAGGTGCAATGTGTCCTGGTTTCCTGCAGCCAAAACATATAATTTCATTAGAGTGATTTTTATCATACCTTGGTTTGTCATGACTTATGGATATCTATTTTTTGATGTCTTTCTTAGCCATCTTGTAGAATCTTTTGGCTAACAGACTCATAAACTCCTCTTTGTCAGGAGCTTTTCCTGTATCTTCTGCAGCCTTGAAGGCTATGCTTCTTTCCTTTTTGGGTGCTGGGGATGAAGTAGATTCTCCAGCTTCCCTAGTTTTGATGAGCTGCTCATAAGACTTGAGCTTGCCCAACAGAGCTTCAGTGGTGATCTCATTGAGACTTCTGGCTTCTTTGATTGGCCAGATTCTGGAGTCCCATGTGCTGGGAAAGCACATAAGAATTTTGTCATTGATCTCTGTGAGTGAGATCACTTTGTCCAGAGACTTCAGCTCATTTATTATGAGGCTGAGCCTATTGCACATATCAACAACATTTTCTGATTCTCCCTTCTTGAAGTTCTCATATTGAGAGATCAGGTGAGATCTTCTATCTTTTCTTTCATCTGCTGAGCCTGCCACCATGTTGTTGAGAGATTCCCAGATTTCTTTTGCTGAGGTGCACTCAACTACTTTCTGGAATATGTCATCTGACATAGTTAGGGCCAGAATGTTCATGGCCTTTGCATCTGCATTTCTCTGCTTCTTCTGAGCGTCAGTCCACTCAGGAGGTGGAACAACAGTGTTGTCTGTTGTTGCAGCAGTACTAGCTGATGCTGTAGGTGCTGGAGGTCCTGTAAGAATAACATTAAAAATCTCCTCATCAATGGAGTTCCTATAAAGCCTAATCCTTGCTTTCCATAGTGCAAACTTATTGAGATTGCACATAGGAGGTCTTGTGCTGGAGTACTCCTTGTTTTGTGCCATGAGTTTTAAATAAGATAAAATTCTAGAGAAGGAAACTCTTAGAAAAATTAAGATCTGGTTGATCTTTGTGATTCAGGTGTTAGCCTGTAAAGAATCAACACCACTCGGATACCAATTGAATGTGGAGGTCAGATCTTAAATTACTCTAAAGGGGGGGGGGGGGGGGGGGTGAATAGAGTATTAAAATTTTTAATACATTTTATAGCGAAAATTAAACTACTGTTTAAGTATATGTGTATTTAGTGTGAGTTATAGAAAAGTACAGAAATAATAAAGTACACACAGCACGAGCACACAGAAATAATCAAGCACAGAAGACACAAGGGGCTATAGTAGTTCCCCAATAAATCTGGGTACGTCTACTCTTCTACCACCCTTGGTAGGAATCAACTAGGAGGGTTGCTAAGGTGCCCAGGCACCAAGGGATTTTTGATAAGGTGTCCACACACCAATAAGCTTTTGATAAGGTGCTTAAAAACCAAACAGTGATTTATTGATAAGGTTTCTTGCCACCACTGGGTAAACTTTTTAAGGGAGTATTAACCCTTTACAGAATGAGATAAAAGGTATAGAGTGTTCTTCTCTGTCAATGATCTGAGAGAAGACAAAAGTGTTGAAGCTGAAAGCTCCCCCTGTCTGATGAGAGTTGATGACAGCTTTGTGGACAGAGCTTTCTCAAATAGAAGTCTTTGTAGCAGATTATCTGGAAGAAATTAATCTTCAGATTGTTGTTGCTCTTGAAATACTTTATCTTACAGCAGATCTAAGAGATTAAATCTTGTTCTCAGAAAGATGAAGATGCTGCCTTGATGAAGAAGAATGGTGAAAAAGAATAGTGTATTTGCTTCGTCTTCTTCTTCTGAAAAACTTCTTCTATCCTCCTTGTTCTGTGATCACAGGAGAGAGAAAGTGATGGTGAAGTTTTTCATTATTTTTCTCTCGAAAAACGACAATCTCAGTTCTTGCTATTCTATATTTTTCTTCTGATAACTGTATGTATATATATTTTCAAATTCAAATCTTCTGTCTCTTTAAGGAATGTCTTCTTCTGACTTAAATCCTTCTTGGAACCAGGTAGCCACCCAAAACGATTTTGTCAGGTCCTTTCAATTCCTTTTGTCAAGAAAGATGCCTTTGGCATTAAATGTCAACGGCTATTCTTCTTCTTGGAATAGAAGGAATATAAGGATATAATAAATAAGAAGGATATCCTTACATGGATGCATGAATACGTCCAAGGAGAAATAAATATATCCGTTATTTTGCTGATTTGAATTCAGAGAACTGACATCCACTGAGAATATAAGTCTGAACATCAGAAAGCAATTTGTCGAGCGCTGGCTAGAATTTGTCGACCGTCGCTAGTCATTTGTTGAGCGCTGGCTTAGAATTTGTCGACCGCTGCTAGTCATTTGTCGAGCGCTGGCTTAGAATTTGTTGACCGCTGCTAGTCATTTGTCGAGCGCTGGCTTAGAATTTGTCGACCGCTGGAACTGTGAGTTTCTTCAGTCTGCTGGAAGCAATTTGTCGAACGAATCTGGTCATTCGTTGAACACCACTTGCCATGTGTTTATCTTGAGTTTTCCTAAGTTCTGCTAATCTAATCAGCCTAAAACTTGACCCAAAAGCTATACAAGGGGTCAATGCAGATCCTAATCAACATATAGTGATCCTAGCCTAAATTAGTAATAGGGTTGACCCAACAATCTCCAACATGCCCACTAGCGCTCGGCGCTAGCGATGATTAGCGCAATCCCGGGAGTACATTTAGAAGGAGCTAGCGCCAGGCGGTAGCGGATAGCGCGGGCGGTAGCGTGGAGCACAAGAGGCAAGACGGAAATGTTTCCTCGGATTGAAGATTCCACCGCGCAGAATAATGCCTAATACGGGATAGCGCCGATGGTAGCGCTAGCACAGGCGCTAGCGCTGAAGCTATAAACAGTACCCCTCTTCTCTCATTTCAGACACATCAGAGAGAGAGATTGAGTGCTAGAATTCCAGAGCCTGATTTGTCCGAAGGTTGATCTCATACCAAACCTCTGCGAATTTCTGAAGGAGAATCTCTTCACGCCAGATCCAAATGACGTCCGCTTCTACAATGCTTACTCTATAGAGGATCTTCGTCTCCAACTTCAGAAGATCTTCAAGAGGGAGTTTTTATTATTATCTTTTATATTCCTTGTAAATCGTTAGAGAATTCACCTCGTGTTGGCGACTAGGTCTGGGTAGGACTTAGGGCTGAAATTCACCTCGTGTTGGAGACTAGATCTAGGTTAGGTCTAGGGGGTGCTCAAGGCCATATTCGGGGTTGTATTGGCTAGAGCGGCTTGAGGCCGAATCCGGGGAAGGATAGGCTAGGGCCACCGGTTCGTGGGGATGCGAGTCAGGATAGAAAACAAAAGGAGTTTATTATTCGGCACCGATTTCTAGCGTTATAGAAATCAACTTTTGTAAACCTCATATTTCATATTAATAAAACATGTCTCTATTTGATTTTACTTAGTGTGTTTTTATTTTCTCATCATCTTAATCACTTATTATTTTAAGATATTAAAAATATTAAGAAAAGTTTAAAACCCTTATTCACCCCCCCCCCCCCCCCCCCGCGCTAAGGGCGACTACCGATCAAACAAGTCATTTCAGAGCGGTTTTATTCCAATCGGCTTAACAACCGGGAATAATGGCGTCTCATAATCTCGCTTTTCCGGAGGGTCAGGGTGTTAGTCGTCCACCTCGCTTTTCGGGGTCAGATTTCAACTACTGGAAAAATCGAATGATGTGTTTTCTTATGACCATGGATATAGAAGTATGGAACATGGTAGAAGTTCGGTAATCTCCTCCTATAATTGTAGTGGGAGAGGCGACATTATTAAAACCTAAGGATAAATGGGATGATAATGATAAACCAAGGTGAAAAAATAATGCTAAGGTGATGAACTCTTTATATTGCACCTTAAATAGAACTGAGTTTAATAGAATATCTGCATGCATAACTGCTTATGATATTTGGAATCAATTGGAAGTTACTCATGAAGGTACATCGCAGGTGAAAGATACAAAGCTATTACAACTGGAATTTGAATATGAAAAATTCAGGATGGATACCGAAGAGGACATCAACTCGATGTACACTCGCTTCACCAAAATCATCAACGCTTCAAAAGCACTTGGAAATATCTACTCAGACGGGAACTTGGTTAGGAAAATTCTTTGCTCTTTACCTCCAAGGTTCAATCCAAAGGTGACGGCTTTCTCAGAGTCGCACAACCTAAGAACGCTCTAGAACGAGAACCTTATTGGGAATCTCAAAACCCATGAGGTAGAACTCCAGATTCAACACGATGAATACAATAAAGAGCCAAAGAAAAAGGCGCTGGCACTAAAATCAAAGAAGGAGAGCAACGAAGATGATGATGAAGATGAAGAAGGTCTCCTGGTGAAGAACTTCAGGAAGTTCATTAGGAATCCGGAGAGAAGGAACACCTTCCGGAAATTCTTCCAAAAGGATGCTCGACAAAAAGGATCTTCCTCTTCATCAAAGAAAGGAAAAGGAAGCGAAGATGACGAAGAAAGACCACCACCGGAGTGCTATCACTGCAGAAAGACCAGGCACATTCGGTGCCAGTGCCTGAAGTATCAAAAGGAGCAAAAAGAACAATACGAAGGGAAGGAGAAAAAGAAAGTATTGAAAGCCGCAACTTGGGATGATTCTTCCTCTGAAGAATCAAACGAATCTGAGTCAAGCAGCGAGGAGGAAGCAAACTTATGCTTAATAGCAAAAATCAACGATGACGACACCAATGTTCATACCGACACTGAGGTAACTCCTCCCACCTTCGAAGAACTCTATGATGAATTTGTTCAAACTTGCACATCCTATGATCAAAGTATAAAAGACAATATTATTTTAAATCGTGAAAATGAATCTATCATCAAAGAGAATCATAAGCTTACTAAAAAATTGATTTCCCTTGGAAAGAGAAAGGTTTCATGTCAAGAGTGTGAGCACTCCTTATGTAAGGCAAAAGAACTTGAAGTTTCTCTTTCTAAGGCCTCTCACAAATCAAAACTATTGCAAATGAAAAGGGGGACTTAGAGAGAAAACTAAAAATCTCTCTCTTACAAATTGAAAATTACAAAAAGGGTTTTGAAAATAAATGTGTTATGATTGTACAAGATAATACATCTCTTAAAAAACAAAATCATGATCTCAATATGGCCAAAAAAAAATTCAGAATAGGTCAAAAATCCCTAGATATGATTTTGGGAAACCAATGTTATGGTTCTGGAAAGTTTGGGCTCAGATATCAAAGTGAGTCTTACCGCCCAACGCTAGCCACTAACGCCGGCGGTAGCTCAACAGTTAAAAAATCTCATACTTTTTCTAAAATTCAAACATCATCTAGCAAGAGCAATATAGAAATTCAGAAAAGGGTCTCAACCCCCTTTATTTCTTGTGCAAATTGTCTTAAGTTTGGACACACATCTAGCTCTTTCGAAAAACAAAACAACGATTTTTAAGACAAATATGGGTACCTAAGAAATCCACTTACTCTATGGGTGGTACCTCTTGGGTATCCATATGTTTACTCTCATCTTCTTTCTAGATTTGCAGGAAGGCTAAGGAAATGGAGGACGTGTGGCACTTGGACTCAGGCTGCTCCAAACACATGATGGGAAACAAAGCAAAGTTCCTTAGCCTAGAAAAGAAGAAAGGAGTGATCGTAACATTTGGTGATAACAGTAAAGGAAGGATCATGGGAGTAGGTACAGTGGGTAACGAATCCTTTCTTATCTCAAATGTTTTTTATGTAAAAGGATTACAACATAACTTAATATCTACAAGCCAACTGTGTGATAAAGGATTAGATGTATTATTTGAATCATCCACTAATCTTTGCAAATTATTTATTCCTAAAACAAAAGATGTGTTACTAACTGTACCTAGAATTCACAATATTTACATAGTTTCATTTCATGATCTTTCCAAATCATCTATAAAATGTTTTATAACAAAAAATGATGAATTATAACTATGGCATAGACATTTAGGTCACGCTAGTACAAAGCTCATTTTAAAACTAGGAAAAAAGGAATTGATTAGAGGATTGCCTAAAATGAATGGAAATTTATCTTCACTATGTTCTCCATGCCAAAAAGGAAAATTTACAAAATCATCTTTTAAAAGCAAAAACTAAATTTCTACTTCAAAACCATTGCAATTAATTCATATGGATCTCTTTGGTCCCATTAGCACCGCAAGTCTTGGTGGTAGAATATATACTTTCGTTCTAATAGATGATTTCTCGAGATATTGTTGGACTTTATTTCTCTCTTCCAAATCTGATGCGTTTTGCGAATTATCAAAATTATGTACTCGTATTCAAAATGAACTAGATTTAAAAATAAAATGCATTCGCTCAGATCATGGAGGAGAATTTGAAAATGAAAATTTTAAATCTTTTTGTGAAATGTTAGGTATTAAGCATGAGTTCTCCGCTCCACGCACACCTCAACAAAACGGTGTTGTAGAAAGAATTAATAGGACAATCCAAGAACTAGCACGCACTATGTTATCTGAATATAAATTACCTGTCTTTTTGGGATGAAGTAATAAACACATCATACTATGTAATGAATAGAGTAATGCTTCGCCCATCTCTAAATCTCACACCGTATGAACTTTATTATCAATAGAAACCTAACGTATCATATTTTAAAGTATTTAGTTGTAAATGTTTTATTCTTAATACAAAAGATTCGTTAGGAAAATTTGATGAAAAATGTGATGAAGGAATATTTCTTGGATACTCTTCAACCAGTAAAGCCTATAGAATATTTAACAAAAGATCGAGTAAGGTTTAAGAGTTTATTAATGTTAAATTTGATGAATTTATTCCGTGTGCAGAAAGACTTCCTACAGGTACAAATGGTGAACCTGTGCCATCTTTGGAGCACGACGAAGAGGAACATTCCAAAGAAGAGGAGGAGAAGGCCAAGGAAGATGAATATGTGCCCCCAAGCATCTTGAACTTCTCAAAAAATCATCCAAAAGAGATAGTCATTAGGGAACCTTCTACTGGGGTAAGAACTCGATCAATTTGAAAGAAATAAAGTTTGGCATCTAGTAGATAGACCATCTAATCATCTTGTTATTGGCGTAAAATGGATCTTTATAAATAAATTAAATGGTGAATCTAGGATTATAAGAAATAAAGCATGCTTAGTTGCTCAAGTTTTTTCTCAAATCGAGGGGGTAGATTTTGAAGAAACTTTTGCACCCATTGCTCCCTTAGAATCTATACGAATATTTTTGGCATTTGCGAGTTTTAAAAGAATAAAATTATTTCAAATGGATGTTAAAAGTGCTTTTAAACGGTTTTATAAAAGAAGTTTATGTAAAACAACCCCCCCCCCCCGGTTTTATAAATGAAAAATTTCCAAATCATGTTTACAAATTAGAAAAAGCACTTTGTGGTTTAAAACAAGCGCCCCGTGCATGGTATGATAGACTTACATCATTTTTATTAAAGCACAGTTATGTTATGATAGACTTACATCGTTTTTATTAAACCACTTTGCAGTGACACCCTCACTCGGGAAGGTCGCCACTACAAAACGCCGATCCTGCCGGCCATATCGATCACAGAAGAAGAAAAGAATAAATGAACAAATAGAAGTTCAAGTCCACAATCACATGTTATATATAATAAATGTCCACATGGTATAACTGAAATAACAATGTTACAATAATAAAGGGAACATGCCCTGTACATCCTGTCCTCACTACAAGATCACTCGCGGAAGCTAACTAATCACTCACTGATCCTGAATCCTATGCTCCTATACTAGACTGGCCCACCTCCGTCTGCACTGACCTCTGGTGCTGCTGCGTCTCCTCGATCCCCTAAAATGATATGGTCCACCGACCGCTAGTCAAAAAGACTAAGCCTTATGTTCACCACCCCACCCCTAATGGCTAATGAAGCGGAGGACAACAAGGGGTATAAACAAGAGCAGGTGACAGGGGCATAAACTACAGGGAATGTTTCTACAACTCCACATATGTATATAGATAATTGAAGCAGTAGGTAAAACAAGGTAAAGAACAAGTAAAGAACAGTAAGTAGAGACAAGTATATAATATAAAAGTAACCATTGATTTATAGGAATGCCTATACAAACCTATAGACCAAGGGGTCGTTTAGCAAGGCCTATTGTATAAGAAGTCCCATAACTGACTTATACGATAGGGGTAGGGGTTGAAATGCAATGTTTATTCCATGACATGCAAGGTTTGTTGTTAAATGTTATGTTCACACAAGTGCAACTCACACACTACGACTCTATGTGCACAGACCTTTAGTTCCCCCTTTTTGGAGCTAGCAAGACTCCCTGTATACTCCCGTAGTGGCAAACAAAAGCGGTGGGTTAGGCCTCGCCTACCTCTAGGTTGGTATTCACACTACCTAACCTAGACCTATCGTACGCTCAACGCAAAACCACAGAGCATCTGCGTACTCTGACTGGCTGGACCACCAGACTTTTTATGACTAAGTGCAAATTCCACACTTGTCGAGTCAACGTATTGACGTTGGTGTGAACGACCGTCCAATACCGAAGACCCACCACCTTCATGCACATGCAAACATGTTCTACTATATCCTGAGCCATAAAGTCCCCGGGCTAATCTGCCCGTCATCATAACCTTCCGGGCCAATGGCTCGCCGGGCCAACCCATCCGTACCAACAAGCATTACTGAGTCACAAGCTCACCGGACTAACTAGTCCGCTGTTTCAACCACCGAGCCTACCGCTCGTACAACCAAACCAACTAACATCCCATAACCACGGGGTGTGGGTGTGTGTATTGTTATGTTAATCTTGTACAACATCTTAATCCTTCAGTTTATGGTTAATCTTGGACTTCCCGAGGATTACCCTGTAAGGGGCTCGCTACGGTACTAGGAACCACAATGGGATGACACCCCAAGGCTCCCTTTATCAAGACACTTAAGGTTATTGGTAGCTACCCATAAGAATACCCTTCTTGTCATTTCTCTTGAATTACTCTACGTATTTTATGACCTTCTAAGGGGAAAGACGATCCTTCGTCAATCCCGAGTACAACTTACCCTTAACTCACCAAGCACACCCTCATCACCTAAACTCCTTTTGGTGACCTTCAATCTCTTCAACCTGACCATGTACACCAACTACATGCCACTTCCACTTGGTAGTCCTCTAAATATCCAAATTTAAAATTTTTACTATACGCAGACCAAACTAACTATATGAAGCTTATAAGTAGATGTACTCCAAATATTCATCCAACTGACTCAAGATATTTATTGGAGGTTTATCATGATGTTTTAGAATTAAATCCAGAGATTCATATTTTTCTTTAATTATTTGCATTTATTATCATTTCTCCAATATTTGCAAAGAATGAGTATGAGCATGAAGTGTAAGGTATTCTTATGATATGGCTCCCATAAAATTAAGATAAATCTATCATGCCAAAATATCAGTAAATAATGAATATCACAATTTTATAGTACGGAAATGTCCTCAGTTTTTAATATTTATAATCTATCCAAACTTGACCAAAATTAGGGAAAAATTACCAGAACTCTATTGTGTATAGAAAAGCTTAATTACAGAGTTTCACAATTTATGGGAATCATTCCCTCATTGAATTAATTAATCCAAATAATTCCTAATTTGCACAAGCCGTGAAGTAGCCTACTGATAACAATTTCCAAAAATTATGTAAATATTTACAGAACTTCCTAGTGCTCTGAAATGTCCTATCACCAAGTTGCACATTTTTCCAGAGAGTTTTGGACCCTTATTTATATTTCTTAAGATTGAGACAAAATAGGTGCCTTAAGGATGAAGTACTAGTTAAATCATAAAATAAATTATACAAAATTTACCAGGGGTCTAAAATATGATTAAAAGGCACCACCAAGATTTCATCTTCATCCAATATCATTTGTGCATGTAAATATCTCTTAAAAGAAGTTTTCCTAAAGGGGTTATGGCCTAATTTAGGGGGAATAAATTCTCCTAAAATTCACTCAAAATTCCCTAGGGCATAAATACATCCCATGAACATATCTCCTAGGTTCCATTGCCATTCAATAGATTTTGACCACATGTCCTTCACAAAGCTCTATCTGCACCCCAAGGGGTAAGACTAGGGTCCTAGGGCATATCTACATCTACACCACCCCATCTTACTCATGAAGGTGTTTTAGGTGATCTTAAACTAGTGGCCAAGGTTTCAACTCATGGTGATGAGTTCTGACCACCATACCCCAAGATAAACATCATGCCCTAACTTTGACCCAATTTGACCTAACATGGGTTGACAAATTACCCAACCAAATCAGTCCCAATTGGGCTGAGATTTTTACCAGGGTCATGTGACAAACCTAAGAAGTACCCACCAAAATTTGGAGGGCATTGGAGATCATTTGACCCAATAAATAATTAATATTTGATTTATGAAATTATTACAAAAACCTTAGAAAAAGGTTCTCCTAAAATTCCCATCTTTGGGTATGATGTGTGGTAAATAGCCTATGTTTCAATTATCAATTCAATCCCATAACCCAATCAAAAGTTATTCAAGAAATGGTGGTTATTCTACACTAGGGACCAGTCCCACCAAAATGGACCTACAGGGAGCTACAAGACTTCTTTTGAGGTGAAATAAATTTTAAAATAAATTTGACTCCAAGGGCTACAACTTTGGTGTTGACCACTTTTTCATTTTAGGGGTTCTAGTATTTTTAATAATAAAAATGAAATACTGCAGGAAGTATGACAAAATGTGTTGGAACAAGTCTCTGTGTTCGACGAAATTCAATCTGCGTTCGACGAAATCTGTTCTGCGTTCGACGAACGCGGTGCTTCAGTTTGACGAAATCAGTTCTCCAGCCAGTTCAGCAGAAAACCTCTTCGTTCGACGAACTCCGGGTTAAGTTAGACGAACTCAACTATTAGTTCGGTGAATTAATTCCATTCGATGAACTCCGGGTTCAGTTCGACGAACTGAACTATCAGTTCGACGAACACCAGAGTGTGTCCGACGAATGAATTTCGTTCGACGAGCTCCAGGTTCAGTTCGACAAACTCAACCATCAGTTCAACGAACTCAAGCTACAGCTCAAGGAATTTCTTCTACATCAGATCGACTAATAAATAAAATAACGTTATAACATAATCATTTAATATGAAGATCTTGCACAGATCTAGAAGCAGAATGGACGACATCTGTTTGTCTTCTTCCTCTGGCCGACGGCCAGGATTAACTGCACTTGGAGCTCCTTCATTCTTATTTTCCCAGCCACCTAAGTGCCGCCCCGGTCGGCCAATGCCACCACCACCTTCGTTGAGGTGGTGGTCGGTGATTTGCGGTGGTTGGCCGGCCGGAGGTGGTCATAATAGGGTATGGAGGCGGGATTAAAGCTCCAAAAATAGTGCTCTTGGCCTACCCAATTAGGGTCCAATTGGCCCCAATTCTTGCCGGCAACCTGATGGGATCTATCCACAGAGGGAGAGATGAAGAACCAGACCTTTAATCAGGCTCAAGGGTGGTTGTTTCCCGGATTTGCCATGGCCGCCCCCTTCAAGTTGTGCTCCTTTCCGATCTCTTGATTCTCCACCAAATGCAATGATCTAGGACTCGATTTCAACTGATATCCTCCTTCAGAAGCTGATGGAGGGGTCAATTTGAGGAGGGAAAGGCTTAATGATGGAGTGACCATAATGGCCATTTCGGTTTCACTTGAAACCTCTTAAATTCTCCACCGGATAGCATGGGAAAGGTTGTAAGACATCTTAGAATTCAATGAGGAGATGAATGTGGGTCAATTTGCCTTGAATACCATGAATTCACCTTGAATGGCGACTTTCTCTCTCTTCAAATTGGGGGAAACTGCCAATTTATCTCTCCTAGTCACCCCTCTAGAAATTGGATGGCATTTCATGTAATTTTAGTGGTGACTAATCATTTGGGCCATTGAAATTGGGCTTAGCCCAAAGGGATTGAGCTTTGGGCTTAATTAACCCAATTTGGGCAATATTGACCAAGTGTTGACTTTGGTCAAATTGGTGAAATTAATTAGGCCCAATGGGTCAATGTTTACCCAATGGCCTCCCTTAGTGACCAATGGAACTTGGGGAAAGTCAATTGGTCCAATTGAACCCTAATTGACCCTAAATATGGTGGTTTGACTTATTTGAGGCTAAGGTTGACTTTGGTCAATATGGCATCTTTGGTTGACCCCAATGGGTCCTAAATGCCCTAAGGGACCCTCCAAAGGGTTAGGTGTGCCATGGTGGGGTCAAAGGGTCAAGGTGAGGCCCTTAAGTCCAACCCTATGTTTGTTAACTCGAAATTGCTATTTGCAGACCGCTGTGGTTTCCTTCTTCCTGGCTAAGGCCAAGTGGTCTCTTCAAGCTTCCTAGGGTTTTGTCATGACCTAGTCATGACAAAACCACTCTAGGGGTCTAGTTGTTTGGGGGATGTTACAAATCCCAATAAACAAAAAAATAATTTCGTCCTCGAAATTCTGGCTAGGCTCGCGGGGTTTTCACCGAGAGTGACTGAACGTAACATCCCCTAAGAATTGAAGTTATTTCTGACTCGAAGAGCACCAACTATCTCTGCCGCACCAGTTCTAGTGGCTCTCAGGGGAATCAATCGATCGGAGGCTATCGGGCCATATATAGTAGAAATTTGCTACTCCGGCCGTAGTAGAGCTCTCCTAAAGGAGGAGACATGGAAGACGTCGTGCAATCCCGCTAACTCCGGTGGCAACTCCAGTCTATAGCCAACGGGCTGATCCACTCCAGGATCCTGTAGAGCCCCATTTATCTCAGACCGAGCTTCTTCCGCGTGCGAACCCGCAAGACTCGCTGCATCATACGTATCTTCCGGAACACCCGGTCTCCAACCTAGAACTCTACTGCACGATGACACGCATCGTAATACCTGACCTGGCTGCTCTGGTCCCCAACATCCTAACTCAAATCAGACGCACCTGGGTATTTATGTCCTCTACAAATTCATAGCCGAGTGCCTTTAAATCCTCATCCTGGTTCCAAGATGGTAGAATTATGCGCCTCCATCCCTCCAAGGGTGGAAAGTAGTGCTGACATCAACCAAGAGACCAGATAAGCCTGGACTGATCTTCACTTTTTGGTCATAAGCCGTTCATCCCGATCCGACACGATCGTCCTGGTCACACCATGATAATGGACAAACATCTCAACAAATCCCACCAAACACCAACGAGAGCTTCCTTCCAGCCCGGGGTGACCCTAGCTACCTTGGTCAGTTTATCTTCGATGTTCCAAACGAACTTGTGCCCGGAGTGGGGATGTGGTAACCTATATATGAAATCCACAATTTTATCCTCGAACTTCCACTCTAACCTGGGCAGTGACTATGGTAGTTCTCTAAAGACTTTTGCACTTGGCCTTCACCGTGTATCACAAATCTTATGACGTCTTTCTTCATTCCGAGGACATACGTGTTCTGGAATACACCATTTTTCCAGTGACTAAAGCTCTTGTTAATATGGGTAGACAACGCTTCTATAATGTTTTCTCTGCATGTTTAAGTTCTTATTCCTTCAAGTACGTCCGAGTGATCAATCATCTCCACTATACAACTTATCCAGTTCTTACTATTGGTGGAACTGATCAGATCATCAAGCATCCCAATCATCCTCAAATTTTTATGGGGGTACACTTGTGAACTTATGAGTATATGTTAACCAATCTTTATTAGTATTCCTGTTTATAAGATGACTCCCAATCACTTTCTATGTGGAGTTTGATTCATAAGGTATACGGGTAAAATTCTCTTGAAACCCTATGATTTTCACAAGTCAATTTCATCATGGAAATATCATCACGTTTATTTCAAAAATTCCTATCGCTTCCACATATGCTAGTCTTGATCACTTTCGGATGGTCCAAAGTAAGATAAACTTAGATCGTTCTTATCATAGTAAACTCAAACACTATATTTTAATTCCAATAAGTCATCATCCAAGATCTCGGGTTATTCATTGTCATAGCTCCCCAGGTATAAGGGTTATTATTGTAGTTAAAAATTTCTACCATGACAGGGCGTGATTTTTAACAATTCATGAGTTAATTATTTCGTATCGCCCCAATCTACCAGAACTTTCAAATATAACTACAACTTGTATGACCTAGTTTCCATCCTAACTTCTAGAATGGGACATCGGCACTCCTAAGTGATTAATCCTGGCGACTTTACATTTCCAATGATTCGACTAAGGTCATGTCGTTGCTCGATCTACGATGTCCTTTCATTGTCCTAGTAATACCACATATCATCATTCCGAACATACTGTTACACAATCTCATCTTAGCCCGAGTAACATCGAATATGATCAATTTCAAAATCATTATGTACGCAACATCTTTTAAATTAGATCCAAAGGAAACCCAAGTCAGTCATTAATTTGCCCAATAAACAAAAGGTAAGACCCAATAAACAAATGATAAGCCCCAATAAACAAAAGATAAGCCACTATCTATTTTGGGCTGTGTATCTTTAATATGACCAAGTTATATTCGTCCCAAGTTTGCAAACAATTCTTAGGGGACACAACCTTAGACTTGGGGTTCTATCTTGAGGCTTATTGGTATACACCACACCTTAGACTCTTCCAGGTACCTTCAACGACAACCTTATCAAGGTCAACATATGAACCAATCTTAAACGGGTCCCTTCCGAACTTGAATTCTTATCCGACCCTCGGTGTTTGTCGTGGTGGTTGTCTCAATATAAACATGTCACCGGTACAAGGGTTAGATCTACGAGTCCCCTACCATTCGGCTTATGTGTCAATCTCTCTTTCTCTAGCATCTTTGGGTATCCTCGTAGCTTCACCAAAATTATACCTGCGATCTATTTCAGACTAGGGCATGGTATAAATTGTCATGGCAAGTCAAGTGTCCTAGTGGGGTTGAGTCTAACTCATTGACTAAAGGGAAACCTAAAGAGATCTTTACAGCCGGAGGTATTTCCTGCTGGGGGCAGGGTTTGCGGCAGGCTACAAAAGGAAACTTGGCAAAAGGTTCAGTTAAAAGTGGACTTTTTCAAGTGATTTCCCCAAATGGGCACACCATTGCTTCTGCTGCTTAGTTTGTCCTCAAACTAAACTCAAGCGGCATGGCCCAGGGTTTGTGGACTTCTTTTCTTCAGATCGAGGTTTGCTTTGATACCACTTTGTAAGACCCCTTTTTTTTCTTTTGAAAACCCGGGTCTTATGCCCAGAACCGCTGCTTTGCGGTGACACCCTCGCTCGGGAAGGTCGCCACTACAAAACGTCGATCCTGCCGGTCATATCGATCACAAAAGAAGAAAAGAATAAACGAACAAATAGAAGTTCAAGTCCACAATCACATGTTATATATAATAAATATCCACATGGTATAACTGAAATAACAATGTTACAATAATAAAGGGCACATGCCCTGTACATCATGTCCTCACTACAAGATCACTCGCGGAAGCTAACTACTAATCACTCACTGATCCTAAATCTTATTCTCCTGTACTAGACTTGCCCACCTCCGCCTAAACTAACCTCTAGTGCTGCTGCATCTCCTCGATCCCCTAAAATGATATGGTCCACCGACCATTAGTCAAAAAGACTAAGCCTTATTTTCACCACCCAACCCCCAATGGCTCCTAGGCACCGTTTGGGAGGATAAAGCGGAGGACAACAAGGGGTATAAACAATAGCAGGTGACAGGAGCATAAACCACTGGGAATGTTTCTACAACTCCACATATGTATATAGATAATTGAAGCAGTAGGTAAAATAGGGTAAAGAACAAGTAAAGAACAGTAAGTAAAGACAAGTATATAATATAAAAGTAACCATTGATTTTTAGGAATGCCCATACAAACCTATAGACCAAGGGGTCGTTTAGCAAGGCCTATCATATAAGAAGTCCCATAACTGACTTATACGATAGGGGTAGGGGTTGAAATGTAATGTTTATGCCATGACATGCAAGGTATGCTGTTAAATGTTATGTTCACACAAGTGCAACACACACACTACGACTCTATGTGCACAGACCTTTAGTTCCCCCTTTTTGGAGCTAGCAAGAATCCCAGTATACTCCCGTAGTGGCAAACAAAAGTGGTGGGTTGGGCCTCGCCTACCTCTAGGTTGGTATTCACACTACCTAACCTAGACCTATCGTACGCTCAACGCAAAACCGCGGAGCATCTGCGTACTCTGACTGGCTGGACCACCAGACTTTTTATGACTAAGTGCAAATTCCACACTTGTCGAGTCAACGTATTGACGTTGGTGTGAACGACCGTCCAATACTGAAGACCCACCACCTTCATGCACATGCAAACATGTTCTACTATATCCTGAGCCATAAAGTCCCCGGGCTAACCTGCCCGTCATCATAACCTTTCGGGCCAACGGCTCATCGGGCCAACCCATCCGTACCAACAAGCATTACTGAGTCACAAGTTCACCGGACTAACTAGTTCGCTGCTTCAACCACCGAGCCTACCGCTCGTACAACCAAACCAACTAACCTCCCATAACCACGGGGTGTGGGTGTGTGTATTGTTATGTTAATCTTGTACAACATCTTACTCCTAAAGTTTATGGTTAATCTTGGACTTCCCAAGGATTATCCTGTAAGGGGCTCGCTACGGTACTAGGAACCACAATGGGATGACACCCCAAGGCTCCCTTTATCAAGACACTTAAGGTTATTGGTAGCTACCCGTAAGAATACCCTTCTTGTCATTTCTCTTGAATTACTCTACGTAATTTATGACCTTCTAATGGGAAAGACGATCCTTCGTCAATCCAGAGTACAACTTACCCTTAACTCACCAAGCACACCCTCATCACCTAAACTCCTTTTGGTGACCTTCAATCTCTTCAACCTGACCATGTACACCAACTACATGCCACTTCCACTTGGCAGTCCCCTAAATATCCAAATTTCACATTTTTACTATACGCAGACCAAACTAACTGTATGAAGCTTATAAGTAGAGGTACTACAAATATTCATCCAACTGACTCAAGATAATTACTGGAGGTCTATCATGATTTTGTAGAACTAAATCCAAGATTCATATTCTTCCTTAATTATTTGCATTTATTATCATTTCTCCAATATTTGCCAAATATGAATATGAGCATGGAGTGTAAGGTATTCTTATGATATGGCTCCCATAAAATTAAGATACATCTATCATGCCAAAATATCAGTAAGTAATGAATATCAAAATTTTACAGTAAGGAAATGTCCTCTGTTTTTAATATTTATCATCTATCCAAACTTGATGATTTATGAAGGAACTATCAAGAATACTTATGCCAAAATTTGGGAAAAATTACCAGACCTCTATTGTGTACAAAAAAGCTTAATTACAGAGTTTCACAATTTATAGGAATTATTCCCTCACTGATTTAATTAATCCAAATAATTCCTAATTTGCACAAGCTGTGAAGTAGCCTATTGATAACAATTTCCAAAAATTATGTAAATATTTCCAGAAGTTCCTAGTGCTCTGAATTGTCCTATCACTAAGTTGCACATTTTTCTGGAGAGTTTTGGACCCTTATTTATTTTTCTTAAGATTGAGACAAAATAAGTGCTTTGAGGATGAAGTACTAGTTAAATCATAAAATAAATTATACAAAAATTACCAAGAGTCTAAAATATGATTAAAAAGGCACCACCAAGATTTCATCGTCATTTAAGATCATTTGTGCATGTAAATATCTCTTAAAAGAAGTTTACCTAAATGGGTTATGACCTAATTTAGGGGGAATAAATTCTCCTAAAATTTTCTCAAAATTCCTAGGGAATAAATACATCCCATGAACATATCTCCTAGGTTACATGGTCATTCTATAGCTTTTGACCACATGTCCTTCACAAAGCTCTATCTGCACCCCAAGGGGTAAGACTAGGGTCCTAGGGCATATCCATCTCTACACCACCCCATCTTACTCATGAAGGTGTTTTAGGTGATATTAAACCAGTGGCCAAGGTTTCAACTCATGGTGATGAGTTCTGACCACCATACCACAAGATATACACCATGCCCTAACTTTGACCCAATTTGACCTAACTTGGGTTGACAAATTACCCAATCAAATCAGTCTTAATTGGACTGAGATTTTTACCAGGGTCATGTGATAACCCTAAGAAGTACCCACCAAAATTTGGAGGGCATTTGAAGTCATTTAACCCAATAAATAATTAATATTTGATTTATGAAATTATTACAAAAATCTTAGAAAAAGGTTCTCCTAAAAATCCAATCATTGGATATGATGTGTGGGTAGGTGTAAAAAGCCTATGTTTCAATTTTCAAGTCAATCCCATTACCCAATCAAATGTTATTCAAGAAATGGTGGCTGTCCTACACTAGGGACCAGTCCCACAAAAATGGACCTACAAGGAGCTACAGAACTCCTTTTGAGGTGAAATAAATATTAAAATAAAGTAGACTCCAAGGGCTACAACTTTTATGTTGACCACCTTTTCATTTTATGGGTTCTATTATTTTTAATAATTAAAATGAAATACTGCAGTAAGTATGACAAAATGTGTTGGAACAAGTCTCTGCGTTCGACAAAATCAGTTCGACGAACGCCGTGCTTCAGTTTGACGAAATCAGTTCTCCAGCCAGTTCAGCAGATTACCTCTTCGTTCGATGAACTTCGGGTTCATTTCGACGAACTCAACAATTAGTTTGGTGAATTAATTCCGTTCGACGAACTCCGGGTTCAGTTCGACGAACTCAACCATCAGTTCGACGAACTCAAGCTACAGCTCGACGAATTTCTTCTACATCAGATCGACGAATAAATGAAATAATGATATAACATAATCATTTAATATGAAGATCTTGCACAGATCTTGAAGCAGAACGGACGACATCCATTTGTCTTCTTCCTCTAGCCGACGGCCAGGATTAACCGCACTTGGATCTCCTTCATCCTTATTTTCCCGGCCACCTAAGCGCTGCCCCGGCCGGCCAATGCCACCACCTCCTTCGTTGAGGTGGTGGTCGGCGATTTGCGGTGGTTGGCCGGCTGGAGGTGGCGGGAACAGGGGTATGGAGGTGGGATTAAAGGTCCAAAAATGGAGCTCTTGGCCTACCCGATTAGGGTCCAATTGGCCCCAATCCTTGTAGGAAACCTGATGGGATCAATCCACAGAGAGAGATAAGATGAACCAGACCTTTAATCGAGCTCGGGGGTGGTTGTTTCCTGGATTTGCCATGGCCGCCCCCCTTCAAGTTGTGCTCCTTACCGATCTCTTGATTCTCCACCAAATGCAATGATCTAGGACTCGATTTCAACTGATATCCCCCTTCTGAAGGTGATGGAAGGGTCAATTTGAGGAGGGAAAGGCCTAATGGTGGAGTGCCATTAATGGTCATTTCGGGTTCACTTGAAACCTCTTGAATCCTCCACCGGATGGCATGGGAAAGGTTGTAAAACATCTTAGAATTTAATGGGGAGATGAATGGAGGGTGTGGGGAGATCAATGAGGGTCAATTTGCCTTGAATACCATGAATTCACCTTGAATGGACACTTTCTCTCTCTTCAAATTGGGGGAAACTCCCAATTTCTCTCTCCTAGTCACCCCCTCCAGAAATTGGTTGGCATTTCATGTAACTTCAGTGGTGACTAATCATTTGGGGCATTGAAATTGGGCATAGACCAAAGGGATTGAGCTTTGTGCTTAATTAACCCAATTTGGGCAATATTGACCAAGTGTTGACTTTGGTCAAATTGGTGAAATTAATTAGGCCCAATGGGTCAATGTTGACCCATTGGCTTCCCTTAGTGACCAATGGAACTTGGGGAAAGTCAATTGGTCCAATTGAACCCTAATTGACCCTAAATATGGTGGTTTGGCTTATTTGAGGCTAGGGTTGACTTTGGTCAATTTGGCCTCTTTGGTTGACCCCAATGGGTCTTAAATGCTCTAAGGGACCCTCCAAAGGGTTATGTGTGCCATGGTGGGGTCAAAGGGTCAAGGTGAGGCCCTAAAGTCCAACCTTAAGCTTGGTAACTAGAAATTGCTATTTGCAGACCATTGTGGTTTCCTTCTTCCTGGTTAAGGCCAAGTGGTCTCTTCAAGCTTCCTAAGTGTTTGTCATGACCTAGTCATGAGAAAACCACTCTAGTGTTCTATTTGTTTGGGGGATGTTACAAGGGAGCCATGGTTTGGTTGTACCAACCATGGTTGAAAGTTGTCACTCATCAAGGAGGGTGGTTGTACCTTCTTTCTCCAATGACAAATGTTGGGAGGCATGGTTTGGTTAGGGAGGCTTGGAGATTGGCTTAAGATAGAGATAAAAAAGAGGAAGAAGGGGTTTAGCCTAGTCATGGACCTATGCTTGGAGGGGTAGCCTTGGACCCAAACCTTTCCTCTTAGAAACATGTGTCATGCCTGATTGGATGAAGGCTTGGGTAGGTCCTTATTTAAAGCCTTTTAAATAATTTCAATCATAGTGTTTTTAGAGGGTTTGACCAAAGTCAAACATCGGGTAGGTCCCCCATGTGGTTCAAGGTCAATATAGGTCCATGTCATTGAGTGATGAGCAATTGTTGATGCATCGGTGTCAAACTCAAGCGTTCATGTTTTTTTAGAGGTCATATAATTTTACACGTTATATTTTTATTACTCATCCAAAGGATGTCAGAATTGAGCATAACGAATTCTGTTTCTCTCGTATCAACCATACGAGTTTAAAGCAACTGATTGGGGTCAATTCTGAGTTCATATGCTCAATACACTAAAATGGTGTCATCGTGACGCACTACGATACTCAAAATGGTCGTTTTCTCTAAATAACCTTGGATCGAGACGAAATGAGTTATGTTGCACTCGTATCACCTATATGAGTCTAATGCAACCGACGGAAGTCGATTCAGAGCACATATGCTCAATATACTAAGACGGCGTCGTCGTGATGCGCTACGAAACTCAAAATGGTTGTTTTATCTAAATGACATCGGATCAAGACAAAATGAGTTCCGTTGCAATCGTATCAACTATATGAGTCAAATGCAACTGATGAAAGTTGATTCAAAGAATGTATGCTCAATGTACTAAAACGGCGTCATCGTGATGCGGTACGATACTAAAAAAGGTCATTTTCTCTAAATGAGCGTGGATCGAGATGAAATGTGTTCCATTACACTCATATCTACTATACGAGTCTAATACAACTGATAGAAATCGATACGTATCACGTGTGCTTAATATATTAAAATGACTTCGTCGTGACAAGCTACGATACTCAAAATGGTCATTTTCTCTACAAGACCTAGGATCGAGATGAAATAAGTTCCATTTCACTTGTATCAACTATATGAGTCTAATGCTACTGACAAAAGTCGATTTGGGAGCACATATGCTCAATATACTAAAATGGCATCGTTGTGACACTCTACGGTACTCATGTTGTGAAAATGACCCTCAATGTTCCCTTGATTTGAAGAGACCTCACATTCAATTCTAAGTACAAGTTGTATTTGATAAACCCTATTTCTATCTCATAAGTATGCAGGACTAGGGCACACTATGGTGTAATGTATGATCAGCTGAGATGAGCTCTCTGTCTCAACTGAACCACTGAGACAAGACCAGGAGCCGCTGAGAAGGTGTCTGGGCAAGCTGAGCTGCAGATAGAAGAAAACCGCTAAGACAATTGTCTGTCTCAGTGGATCCGCTGAGACGGGACAGAAGCAACCGCTGAGATGGCTGACCATCTCAGCCCAATCACTGAGACAGATTCAAAAGTGATCTAGCGGGTTCAGCTTTTGGCGCAAGCTGCAGATATGCATAATGGGGTCCACCAATCACTCCCATACCTGTCAGGAGGATAGTTAAGAGCCGTTGAGGGTCAGTGGTGTATAAAAGGAATAAGTTAGGGTTGAGCAAACAACTTTTGCTATTTGATCCTACTCTCCAGCACACAAACTCAAGAACTATACTGTTCCATTGTCGGCAGTCAAGAACTGAGCTCACACAAGGCTGCAAGGAGAAAAGAGATTGCTTATCTTGATTCATCTCAAGATAGAGCAAGTAGATCAAGCCCATCATCTGAAGGGCTGATCAAGAAGAATCAAGTTGGAGCTGCACTTCTCCTCCCTGGTTCAAGTCTGCAACAACAGCTGTTAAGAAGAAGAAGAACAAGGCTTGATCTCTTCTTCCCTCAATCTGTAATACTTATAATATCATTTGTAGGAGACTTTGGGTTCTGAGGCTGTAGGGCTTTATTGCTTGAGTGTGTAAGGCTGATAGGACTGAGTTGTAGAGCTGAGAGGTCAGCTTGAGGTAGGACTAGGAGGTGGTCTGAGTTGTAGGAGGTGGATTCCTCTGAGGTATGGCTGATATGTTGGAGCATGCGTTCCGCACTCGTCCGGTTTGAGAATAACAAATCCCGAATGTATTTGATCCTATTTTTGATTAATGGTGTACAGATAACAGGTGCTAGAATAACATGACTTCAATTGGAGCAAAATGACATTTTCCAGAAATTTGAGCTATCGGATTTCCGACAGTGCTATCGGATTTCCGACAGCTCGTTTATTTAATCTCTGCGCAACGGTTTGGAGCTATCGGATTTCCGATATCGCTATCAGATTTCCGACAGCCCATGATCTGCCAATAACGCCAGGACGTGCAGTAGTTATCACACAGTGGTTAGGAGCTATCGAATTTCCGATATCGCTATCGGTTGGCGACAGCCCACGATCTTCCGATAATGCCAGAACGTGCAGCGGTTACCTTGGCTATCGGATATCCGACAGTGCTATCGGATATCCGACAGCCCACGTCTCAACCACGACCTCAACACGATGCAGAAACTTCATTTTAGTGGGACACGTGGCAGCCTCTGGAGCTATCGGATTTCGGCGACAGAAGCTATCGGACCGCGACAGCTCATTTTTATTAAAAGGGCTCAAAACTTCGTGGAACTCACTACTTCAGATTTCTAAGCCTCCTTCCTGAGTGTTATCGTCCAGAGAGCTCCAGAGAACGAAAATCCCCATCCTTGAAGAAGAAAAGAGAGAGCGAAGCTGAAGATTGTACACGCATTCCAAGGAGACTTTCTCAAGGGCTCTTCGCTGTTTTGGTCCAGAAATTCTAAAGGGGGTTTTTCATATTGTATTTTCATTCATTCACTTTTCATTTTGTAATCGTTGGTAGAGAAATCGTCGTCTTGCGTGCGGCGTCTAAGTCCTTGCGTGGTTTAAGGGAAAATCGCTTCCTTGTGTGGAGCGTCCAAGTCCTTGCGTGGCTTGGTGGGAAATCGTGGCCTTGTGTGCTACGTCTAGATCTTGGGAAGATCTAGAGGATAGGCTTGGGCTTGGTCTTGGGAGAGACTAGCAATAGCCTTCCGATCCTTGGGAGAAGGATTGGTAAACCAAAATTGTAGAATTTCTTATTAACTTATTTGTGCCTTGATCTTAAGCATTGTTAAGATCATTTTTATTGTACTCAAATTTCATGATTAATAAAATTATGTCTTTTTCTTTAAATACATATTTTGTGGCATAATCTTTATCTTGGAAATTTGTGTTTTGATTTAATACTAAAATTGCATTGGTTTGAAAATATTTATAAGTAATTTTTTAGTAAAGTAAATTCTCTTTAAAAAAAAAATTACTAAGTCAAAAATTAAATTTTAGACACACCCTTATTCACCCCCCCCCTCTAAGGGCGTCATACGATCCAACAAGTGGTATCAAAGCGAGGTTACTCCAAAACGGTTTTACCACCGGGAGTAATGGCGCACAACGATCACACGTTCGTTGAGGGGCAAGGAATTAGTAGGCCACCACTTTTCACGGGCACATACTATAATTATTGGAAAACACGTATGTGTTGTTTTCTAATTGCGCTAGATATAGAAGTCTGGAATATGGTAGAATCTAGTTACACTTCTCCAACAATTGTTGTAGGAGATGTAACTATGGATAAGCCCAAAGATAAGTGGGATGATAATGATAAATTAAGATGTAAGAACAATGCAAAAGCCATGAATGCTTTATTTTGCGCACTAGATCGCACTGAATTTAATAGAGTTTGTGCTTGTAATTCTGCATTTGAAATTTGGAATTTATTAGAAATCACTCATGAAGGTACTTCGCAGGTAAAGGACTCAAAGCTATTTCAACTGGAATCTGAATTTGAAAGGTTCAAAATGGAGGTAGATGAAGAGATTGATACAATGTACACACGGTTTACAAAAATCGTGAACGACTCAAAGGTGCTAGGAAAGGTGTTCTCAAATGGAGATTTGGTAAGGAAAATCTTAAGATCACTTCCCCCGAAGTTCAATCCTAAAGTGACTGCAATTTCCGAGTCACATGATCTTAAGACCTTACAATTGGAGAGCCTCATTGGAAACTTGAAAACTCATGAAGTTGAATTAAAAATTCAACAACAAGAGTATATGGAGCCAAGGAAGAAGGGATTGGCTCTAAGATCAAAGAAGGAAGAAACTAGTGATTCTGAGGAGGATGAAGAAGATGAGGAAAGTTTATTTGTTAAAAAATTTAGAAAATTTATGAAAAATCCGGAGAGAAGAAATTCGTTTAAGAAGTATTTTAAGAAGGAGACCTTTAGGAAGAAAAAAGGAAAGGAGGGCGATGAGGAGGAAGAGAGACCGCCACTGGAGTGCTATCACTGCAAGAAGTTAGGACACATTCGAAGCAAGTGTCCAAAGTACTTGAAAGAACTTAAAGAAAAGAAGCACAAAGGGTCGAAGAAGGTGTTGAAGGCGGAAACCTGGGATGATACTACTTCAGAGGATGCAAGCAGTTTCGACTCAAGTAAAGAGGAGGAGGCCAACATATGCTTAATGGGAAAGAGCGTCATATCTGATGACGAATGCCGTCTCCAAAGCGACACTGAGGTAACTCCTCCAACTTATGATGAATTATTTTCTGAATTTTTAAAGACTTGCAAATTTTTTGAAAAAAGTTTAAAAGATAATGATCTTCTAAAATCTGAAAATGGAATTTTACTTAAAGAAAACAGAAAATTGTTAAATGAAATTAAGACTATTGGAAAAAGGGATATTTCTTGCCAAGAGTGTGATCACTCTTTGGGAAGAATTAAAGAACTTGAAGAATCTCTTTCCAAATCTCATTCTACAATAAAAATTCTTACTAAAAAGAATGAGATTTTAGAGAGAGATCTAAAATCTTCAATTTCCAAAGTCCATGAGGGAAAGAAATCTTTTGATCGGAGATGCGTAAATCTAGTATCCGAGAATACAAAAATGAGACACCAGATTCATGACTTAACACTAGCCATAAAAAAATTTGGAATGGGCCGAAGATCACTTGATATGATCTTAGGATACCAACGCCATGGATCTGGAAGGTTTAGGATCCACATCTGGAAGCTGTCTCCCGGCGACAACCACTATCGCCGGCGACAGTGAAAATTCCAGAAAATTTACTTTTAAAAATTCTAAAATTAATGAAATATCAAATACTGCATCCTCATCCAGTAAAGTCCAGAAAAGTTATACTCTTCTAAATACATTACTTGTGCCAAATGCAATAGATTTGGTCACACTACGGACTCTTGCTGGAAAGAAGGAAAAAGTAAAATCAAACAAATTTGGGTGCCTAAGGCTTCTACCTATACTATGGGTGGAACCACTTGGGTATCCAGATCTTTACTCACCTCTTCTTTCTAGGTGTGTTGGCAGGCTAAGGACAAAGAAGACGTGTGGTACTTGGACTCGGGCTGTTCAAAGCACATGACGGGCAATAAAGAGAAGTTCCTTAGCCTGGAGATGAAGAAAGGAGGAGTTGTTACATTCGGTGACAATGGAAAAGGAAAAATAATCGGCATCGGTGTTGTGGGTAACAAAAATTTTTCAATTTCAAATGTTTTATTTGTAGAAGGATTAAAGCATAATTTGATTTCTATTAGTCAATTATGTGATAAAGGTTTAAATGTTTTATTTGAATCTTCTACAAATTTATGCAAAATTATTAATTCCAAAACAAATGAAATTGTTTTTACCGCACCTAGATGTCATAATGTATGTATGATTAAATTTCTTGATTTTTCAAATTCTACCTTAAAATGTTTTTTATCAAAAAATGATGAATTAGATTTATGGCATAGGCGACTTGGACATGCTAGTGCCAAGTTAATTACAAAACTTTCAAAAGATAAATTAATTAAAGGTTTACCTTTGTTAAATGGAATTTTATCTTCTTCACTATGTGTGTCTTGCCAAAAAGGAAAATTTTCAAAATCATCTTTCAAAAGTAAAAACATTATTTCTACCACTAGGACACTTCAATTAATACATATGGATTTATTTGGGCCAATTGGAATTTCTAGCTTAGGAGGTAGAAAATACACATTTGTATTGATTGATGATTATTCTCGTTTTTGTTGGACTTTATTTCTAACCTCCAAATCCGATGCATTTTCAGAATTTTCAAAATTATGTATGCGTATCCAAAATGAATTTGAGTTAAAAATTAAACGCATACGATCGGATCATGGAGGAGAATTTGAAAATGAAAAGTTTATTTCTTTTTGTACAGAATTAGGAATTAAACATGAATTTTCCGCTCCACGCACACCATAGCAAAATGGTGTAGTGGAGAGGAAAAATAGAACTCTTCAAGAGTTAGCCCGTACAATGTTATCTGAATTTAAATTACCAAAATCCTTTTGGGCTGAAGCGGTTAGCACGGCATGTTATGTAATTAATAGAGTAATGCTTCGCCCTATTTTAAAATTAACTCCTTATGAATTAATATTTAGTAAAAAACCAAATGTTTCTTATTTCAAAGTTTTTGGTTGTAAATGTTTTATTTTAAATTCTAAAGATTCCTTAAGAAAATTTGATGAAAAATGTGATGAAGGTATTTTTATTGGTTATTCTTCAACTAGTAAAGCTTATAGGATTTTTAATAAAAGAACAAAAATAGTTGAAGAATCTATTCATGTTAGGTTTGATGAGTTTGCTTCATGTGTAGAAAAGAAAATTACAGGAAAAGAAGATGAACCCCTTCCATCGGTGGAGAATAATGATGAAGAACTTGGAGAAAATGAAGAAGAAAAAGAAGAAGAAAGAGAAGAAGAAAGAGAAGAAGAAAGAGGAGAAGAAGATAGAGAAGAAGAAGAAAGAGAAGGATATGTGCCTCCAAGTGAATTGAGATTCTCAAAGGATCATCCAAAGGAGCTTATCATTGGAGATCTGCAAAAAGGGGTTAGTACTCGTTCATCGTTACATGTTTTATTTTCAAACCTTTGTTTTGTTTCTGAAATAGAACCAAAAGATGTTTCCACCGCTTTAAATGATGAATTTTGGTTTTTAGCTATGAATGAAGAACTTAATCAATTTGAACGTAATAAGGTTTGGAATCTTGTAGAA
This sequence comes from Dactylorhiza incarnata, assembly GCA_033032865.1. Lineage (NCBI taxonomy): Eukaryota > Viridiplantae > Streptophyta > Magnoliopsida > Asparagales > Orchidaceae > Dactylorhiza > Dactylorhiza incarnata. The sequence continues at coordinate 16,454,512 of JAWHQI010000015.1, forward strand.
CGACCCAAAAATCGTCCTGTAGTTGGTGTTAAATGGATTTTTAAAAATAAAATGGATAATGAATCTAGAATTGTTAGAAATAAAGCCAGATTAGTTGCAAAAGGTTATGCACAAATTGAAGGGGTAGATTTTGATGAAACTTTTGCACCCGTAGCAAGATTAGAAGCGGTTAGGATATTTCTTGCATTTGCTTGCTTTAAAAGATTTAAATTATATCAAATGGATGTCAAAACCGCATTTTTAAACGGGTATATAAAAGAAGAGGTTTATGTAGAACAACCCCCTGGCTTTATAAATGAGAAATATCCAAATTATGTTTATAAATTAGATAAAGCGCTTTATGGATTAAAACAAGCGCCTCGTGCTTGGTATGATCGATTAACTCAATATTTGTTAAAGCACGATTATAAAATAGGAAGTGCTGATTCTACACTCTTCATTAAGCAAATTGATCATGATTTAGTTATTTTACAAATTTATGTTGATGATATTATTTTTGGAGCCACTAATGAAGAGTTGTGTAATGAAGTAGTACAAATTATGAAAAATGAATTTGAAATGAGCATGGTTGGAGAACTTTCATATTTTCTAGGTTTTCAAATTACTCAAAAACATGATGGTATTTTTATATGTCAAACCAAATATATTCATGATATGTTAAAAAGATTTGGATTTGAAAATCTTAAGCATGCAAACACTCCTATGAGTACTTCTCTAAAATTAGGAAAAGATGAAAGTGGTGTTTCAATTGAACAAACCCTTTATAGAAGTATGATAGGGTCTTTATTGTATTTAACCGCATCTAGACCTGATATTATGTTTGCCGTTTGTTTATGTGCTAGATTTCAAGCTAATCCTAAAGAGTCACATTTAAAAGCGGTGAAACGTATCTTTAGATATCTCATTGGAACATCAAAACTAGGATTATGGTATCCTCATAATGATTCCTTTATTTTGCATGGTTTTTCGGATTCCGATTATGCTGGATGTTCTTTAGATAGGAAAAGCACTAGTGGCACTTGTCACTTTATCGGCCCTTCACTTATTTCATGGTCGAGTAGGAAACAGAATTCTGTTTCCCTCTCTACTACCGAGGCCGAATATATTGCACTAGGTAGTTGTTGTGCCCAAGCTCTTTGGATGTCACAAACATTAGAAGATTTTGGCATGCAACAAAGTAGTGTAGAATTAAAGTGTGACAATAAAAGTGCTATAGATTTAACTAACAATCCTGTATTACATTCTAGATCTAAGCATATAGATGTCCGACATCATTTTATAAGGGATCATATTAAGAAGGGTAATATAAAAATCAACTTTATAGGCACGGAAAATCAACTAGCAGATATATTCACTAAACCGTTACCGGATTCCCGTTTTTCTATGCTTAGGCTAGAATTGGGAATCCTAGATATTTCACAATGAATATATCACTACTTAGAACCTATAAAATTTTAATAAAAAAAATCACAAAAGACTTATACATATCAAAAAGAAAAACAATCTCTTAAAAATAGACATTCACCAAATCAAACATGTTCACATAGTCAAAATTATTACAACAATTTAATCATAATGTCTGATAATAGAAATGCAGAAAATTAGAAAGAAATCTGGGCATTGGAGCTGTCGGATGGCGACAGTGAGCATTTGGATGGCGATATCCTCCAGAACTCTGTTTCAATCCGACTCCTCCTCATTCCGACTACCAGCCCCAATGCTTTCAGGAATGTCAAAATCTGATCTCCTCATGACTGTCTTCCTCCGTCGACCATGACTGACGGATTGCCGACGAGGCTCCTCCTCTGAAGGCATCTCCCATTCCGCGGCTTCCGCAGGCGTAGGCTTTAATTTAAGTTCTTTCACAAGGAACTTCATAAATTTCTGCATTCGGGTCCGATATTTTTTCACCTCCACCTTATGTTCTTCAAATGACCTCCTATGTTCTTGGAAGTCGTCAATATGTTTATCCAACTTCATTTGGAACGAGTCGAGTGCCTCCCGCATTGACCCTCCACGTGCTATTGGAGGCTCTCTCATTTCCATAGTCGGTGGCTTTCGTTGACTTTTCTTACCCTTAATATCCGTCATTTGATATATCTCCGGGCAACAATCTCCAAGATAAAAATTTTGATCTATCCAAGAGTATTTCTTGTATAGGATACGTTGGATAATCGCACCCAAAGGGAGAGTGTGTGCCTTTTTCCAATCCGGATTTTTGAGGCGGTATGTATATCGCATCATAGATAAGAGGAGATCGGCCACATCAAATAACTCATTCTCAACTATATAATACGTCACAAGACTAAGTTGAGCCGTAATACTGTGAGTATAACCGGACTTCAACATAATCGTATGCCTTAGTATATCTTGCACAAGATGAGCATCGTCTGTCAATGTCGTCAAAGTGGATATGAGATTTTTGGTGGAATTTCCATGCAATGACATGTTCACTAATGTCCAATCTCTCTCAAGTCTATAATTTTCCACAATATCCAAGATATTCTCACTTTCCATTAGACCAAACTCACTTCTTAAATCAAAAGGAGTGATCTCCACATTTTGCCCTTGAATTTTGGATCTTACTAAGTCAAAAATTAAATTTTAGACACACCCTTATTCACCCCCCTCTAATTTATCATTATATTAATCATGAAATTTGAGTACAATAAAAATGATCTTAACAATGCTTAAGATCAAGGCACAAATAAGTTAATAAGAAATTCTACAATTTTGGTTTACCAATCCTTCTCCCAAGGATCGGAAGGCTATTGCTAGTCTCTCCCAAGACCAAGCCCAAGCCTATCCTCTAGATCTTCCCAAGATCTAGACGTAGCACACAAGGCCACGATTTCCCACCAAGCCACGCAAGGACTTGGACGCTCCACACAAGGAAGCGATTTTCCCTTAAACCACGCAAGGACTTAGACGTCGCACGCAAGACGACGATTTCTCTACCAACGATTACAAAATGAAAAGTGAATGAATGAAAATACAATATGAAAAACCCCCTTTAGAATTTCTGGACCAAAACAGCGAAGAGCCCTTGAGAAAGTCTCCTTGGAATGCGTGTACAATCTTCAGCTTCGCTCTCTCTTTTCTTCTTCAAGGATGGGGATTTTCGTTCTCTGGAGCTCTCTGGACGATAACACTCAGGAAGGAGGCTTAGAAATCTGAAGTAGTGAGTTCCACGAAGTTTTGAGCCCTTTTAATAAAAATGAGCTGTCGCGGTCTGATAGCTTCTGTCGCCGAAATCCGATAGCTCCAGAGGCTGCCACGTGTCCCACTAAAACAAAGTTTCTGCATCGTGTTGAGGTCGTGGTTGAGACGTGGGCTGTCGGATATCCGATAGCACTGTCGGATATCTGATAGCCAAGGTAACCGCTGCACGTTCTGGCATTATCGGAAGATCGTGGGCTGTCGCCAACCGATAGCGATATCGGAAATCCGATAGCTCCTAACCACTGTGTGATAACTGCTGCACGTCCTGGCGTTATTGGCAGATCATGGGCTGTCGGAAATCCGATAGCGATATCGGAAATCCGATAGCTCCAAACCGTTGCGCAGAGATTAAATAAACGAGCTGTCGGAAATCCGATAGCACTGTCGGAAATCCGATAGCTCAAATTTCTAGAAAATGTCATTTTGCTCCAATTGAAGTCATGTTATTCTAGCACCTGTTATCTGCACACCATTAATCAAAAATAGGATCAAATACACTCGGGATTTGTTATTCTCAAACTGGATGAGTGCGGAACGCATGCTCCAACAATCTCCCCCTTTTGATAATAACAAATCCTTATAAAAAGAAATCGAATAAATCCTATTGAGATAGTGAAAAATACTTATGTGTGTACAAGTGTTGTGAGCTTAAGATATCCATGATCTTCCCCTTAATATGATCTCCCCCTTAATATAGTCCCGTCTAAAAACATTCTCCCCCTACATATAAACTCCCCCTACATATAAACTCCCCCTACATATATGCTTACTAAATTAATTTAGTAGTGTTAAGGGATTTAATTGATTTCTTATTATCTTCTCCCCCTTTGATATTAGCAAAAGATGAATATAGAGATGAGAGACTAGGAAAGAGTATTACAGAGATATGTTAGTCATGGAGAAAGAATATATGACAAGTTGGAGTACACTAGCGGAAGCTTTGTAAGTGATATGATAATGAGATAGGTAATCTTAGAGAGGAATCTAAGCATTCTAGTAATGTGTTTTAAAGTACAGAATCAAATAAACTCAACCAGGATGAGATTCAATTTCAAATATCAGAGAGAGACACAGTGCAATATAGAAACTTGAATTGTTTCGGTCCAATTCTCATAAGAAGAAAATTTATAAATAACAATGAAGTGTAGTAGTGATACTTTGAGAAATAATACATATGAATATATTTAAAATATACATGATCATGGAATTGTTAAACATAACATAAATATACATAAAGCCCATACTTATGAACCAGAAACTTTGCAAATATACAAAAAGGACCATTTTGGTTTTGCAAGACACTTTACAATTCTTTCCAAGGTGCTTAACCTCACAATGCTCATTAAGACTTATCAGGAGGCTAAGTAGTGCTTGGTGGATGATCCTTGTCAATTTTTATTTATTTTTTCAACATGTTGGGCAAAAAGAATGTTTTGCATTTGAATTTGCCTCCCAGTTTCTTTAGAGGATTCATAGATGTTAAGGATCTCCGAATTCACTTGCATGCCATAAATGGTAAAAGTTGAATAAGTGCAAAGTAACAAAGGTGAATGGGACATTATGAAATGTATTTTGTTATGTTCGAGCAATCATGATGTATGTATAAAATAAAATTTTTTTATATGTATTACCAAAGCAAGTGTTTGTGAGTGCTCATTGTCATAGATAAAATTTTTCTTATACTTAGAGTCATGCGAAAACAATTCTTAATAACGATATGAAAGTGTCATCACAATGATATGATAAGATTGAACATCATAAGCATGTGTTAAGCTATTGTTAGGAATAATAACACATTAAGAATACTTTATGCAAGATACCAAAATTCTCATATTAACATGTATAGAAACAGGGAATGAACAAACTAGTGAGAAAAAAAATAGTCAATTTTTGGGAGCTGTCGGATTTCCGATAGCTAGCTATCGCCATCCGACAGCTCAGAAAGTATAAAAAGACGTGTTTCGTCTTTTGACCGACACTTCTCTTCAGTTTTGGGAGAAATTTCGAGATCTAGAGTTCCAGGTGCCAGAAATCTTCAGATCTAAGGTGAGATTTGGTTGTTTTTCAAGTTTTGGTTAAAATTTCTCCATTAGTTTTGTGAATCTCATATTACTCTTGATTTTCATGGAGTTTGTTGAAGATAAAATGTAGAAGTTTGAGTAGATCTAGACATTTTAAATCTTTGGTTGTAGATCTTGTCTTTTGTAAGAGAAATTAGTATTTTTGTTGAATTTGTGTGTTGAAACAAGATTTTCCCTCTTTTTTTTGTTGTTTTTGTGTAGATCTAGATGTTTATAGGTTCATTTTTAGAGGAATAATAATGACAAGAAAAAAAAATGTTATAGGAAGAAGATGATGAATAGTGTTTTTTTATTAAAGTTTTGATTTTTCAAAAAAAAATATTAAAGATGTTGAAGATTTTTTGCTGTGAGAAAAGTGTGTATATTTGGGATAGTAAGATTGTTGTGAAATGAAGATTTTCGGCAGAAAATAAAAAAAATTTAAGCTGTCGGATTTCCGATAGGTGGTATCGGAAATCCGACAGTGCTAGAATTGTACCCCCTTTTTTTTTGTAAAAATTTTTGTTATGTCTTATGCAGATATGTCTTCAAGTTGGAGATCAAGAAGAGGTGAATCAGGAGACGCCCATTCTTCGTATCAAAGTTTCCCGGCCATTGAAAGAGCACAAATAGGAATTTCAAAGATCGTGGAATTTGATCTCCCTAGGCATGAACGAGTTTATTTTTTGCTTGCTGAGGCAGGTATACTCTCAGTCATTATCCAAGATATTTTCTCTTCAGTGTTAGTCCGAGAATTTTATAATCATTTGGAGGATCCTGCATATACCAATTTGAATGGAGGAGTAAGATGATATGCCTGAGGTAGGGTTTAGGAAAACTTGAGAGATCCTGTGGGATTTGTGTTGTAGGCTCTTGGAGCTGAGTTTGGAGAAGTTGGCCTTACCTAACTCATTGTTAGAAAGGTGAAGGGGGAAAGAGAAATACTCAAGACACCCTGTCTTGAGGAACCTCTATAAATCTCTTTGTGCTTTCTGTGCTTGATAATTTGCCAACCTAAATTCAGAAAACACTAAGCCTAAAATAAAAGAAACCTATTCACCCCCTCTAGGTGTTTAAGACCATATCCTATATAAACTATCAAGTGGTATCAAAGCAAGGTTGGTCAAGCAAGACATAACTGTTTGACCAGATCCTACAAGGATTAGTCATAAAATCTGTAACCAATGGCCTCCAATGTATTGCAGAGGGAAATGAGCTCCATGAAGCTGACCATATGCAACAAAGCTAATTTTGGCATATGGAAGCAGAGGGTTAGACTGTTTATGGAAGCATCTGATCTTAGGATTTATATTACTGTCAAGGAAGGTCCCTTCACCTTCCAAACAACCTCCACAATAGATCCAACCAAAAGAGTGGCCAAGCCTTTCAATGAGTTAACCAAGGATGAACTCATTCTGTTCACTATCGATAAAAGAGCCCAGAACCTCATAGTTAATGTTATTGATGATTCCTTGTTTCAAAACCTAGTACACTGCACTGCTGCCAAGGAAATGTGGGACACATTAGTAATATATATGGAAGGGACAGCTGAAGTGAGGGATGATAGAAAGTCACTCCTCAACCAAGAGTATGAAGCCTTCAGGCAGCTCAGCCAGGAGAGCATCTCTTTGTGCTATGAGAGGTTCTTCAGAATAGTCAATGAGCTGAGAACCTATGAGAGAGTGTTCACTGATTATGAGCTGAATGATAAGTTCCTTAGATCCCTAACTAGGGATTGGGACACAAAAATCTGTACTATTAGGGAAGTGGCTAAGCTTGGTGAGACCCCCACTCATACACTGTTTGGAAAGCTGCTCTCTTATGAGATGCAGCTATTTGCAAGAAAGGAAGAGGACACCTCAACAAGGGCTCAGGAAAGGGAGAAATCTGTAGCTCTCAAAGCTGACAGCTCCAAGAAAAGCAAGGGCGGGATGGTGTATCCTCAAAGGAGAAGTGATGAATCTGAAAAATCTGAAATCAGCACCTCAGATAGCTCTTTCTCTGATGAAGAGTTTGCTACCTTCTCAAGGCAGTTCAAGAAGATGATGAGGAGGAAGCAATGGAAGAACAAGCCCTCCTCCTCATCACACTCCAAGAAAGACCACAGGAAACCTGAAAGACAGCACCCAAAGGGTGATAGGTATAATTCCAAATCTAGTAAACATGTTTCAAATAACATAATTTGCTATTGTTGTAGCAAACCTGGACATGTCATAGCTGACTGTCCAGCCAAAAGAAAGGAGAAAGGTGATAAGAAGCATCATCATCAAAAGGATAGGAAGGGTGAAAAATCCTTCCTAGCAAAGAAAGGAAAAAGCTGGAGTGAATCTGAATCCTCAACTTCAGACTCAGAGAATGAAGAAGAAGCCTACATAGGGTTGTTTGCAGTAGAAGAAGATAAAGATTATCCTGCTGCCAAGATTGGAGTAAGGGCCCCTCTATCACTCTCAGATAGTGATATAGAGGAGGATGAAGAGGACAATGTTCAGCTAGGCCTCATGGCCATCACTGATGAGGAGGACAGTCAGAACATCTCAAAAAATGAATAGGTATTAATTCATTCCTTATCCTCTTCTGATTATGAGACTGGACCAAAACTTGGAGGACCTTCATCAATTGATGGAAGTGATTCAGAAGCTGAGGTGGATGTCAATCAATTGATTGACAAGTATGATGCTCTCTTGGAAGCTTTGAAAATGAGCAAAAAGCTAGCCAAGAGGCAAGCCCAAGAGATTGATTCCCTTAAGATGGAAAAACAAGAATGCACTGAATCTTCTACCAAGATGAATCAGATGTATAGGGAAATTAGCCATCTGAAGGGGATAACTATCACCCATCTGAGCACCATATCCCTGAAGAACAAGGTCATCAAGGATCATGAGGAGAAGCTTGTGAAACAAAGAAACCTAATGGCTCAATTCTCCAAGCCAAAATCTGTGCTCCCTATTATTGACTCCTTCTCTTCTCAATCCAATAAGAGAGGACTAGGCTTCAATAAAATGGAAGCAGGAGAAGGGAGTGGAGAAAAGATAAGTGGTAAGGCTAAGCCTCAAACCACCTTTCAAAAGGTATTGCTCCCTTCCAACAGGTATGACCATGAAAGTATGTATGGTCACTGGAAGAATGGAAGTACCTATAGGAAGGATAACACTCCTTCCCATAGTGGAAGAAAGGGAATGGGATTGAGTGATATGAAGGCACCCCATGAGGAAATTCAAATGGCCCAACCTGGACCATTTGTATTTGGTACATCAGCCCCTTCATTCAAGAATAAGAAAGCAAGCCCTTCTATGGTTGATTCAGCCAAGGACATGACTGCTGTCAAATCAGTGGACATGTCTAATTGCTTTGTGTCTAATGCCATCAAAACTTGCATTGCCCGAAAGCCAAAGCAAGTTGATGCCATTAATACAAAGACCACTAAGACTCTCCACAGATTGACTTTCAGCAAAATCCTTGCTGAAAGAAACAAGAGAAAAGCTGTTGTCTCTCCTCCTGAACATGTGGACTGTGGTGCACACCCTGTAATATCCCGAATTTTATTGGGTCACTAGGCCCTAGTGAGCCCAATTAAAGTAGGCCCGTATAGTAGACATAACCCGATGAGGAGTTATGTGCTACGAACCCCGAATTGACCTCTGTCAGTTCCGTTAGACTGGTATGAATAATACGAGCGCAACGGAATTCGTTGCACTTCGATCCGAGGTCGTTTGGAGAAAACGACCATTTTGGGTATCGTAGCGCGCCACTACCTCATTATCATGAATAGTGACCGTACGAACCCCGAATTGACTTCTGTCAGTTCCGTTAGACTCGTATGAACAATACGAGCACAACGAAATTCGTTGCACTTCGATCTGAGGTCTTTTGGAGAAAATGACCATTTTGGGGATCGTAGCGCGCCACTACCTCATTATTATGAATAGTGACCGTACGAACCCCGAATCGACTTCTGTCAGTTCCATTAGCCTCATATGAACAATACAAGCACAATGGAATTTGTTGCGCCTCAATCCGAGGTCGTGTGGAGAGTATGCCATTTTAGGACTATGCAGACCACCTCGGTACAACACCCGAAATATGAAGCACACGGACCCGGCATCATCCCCGACAAATCTTGATGGACCCCGTGACCATGAAGGATACCGCCCTAAGTTGACCTCGGTCAAACCCCCCCCCCCCCCCCCAGCTTGAAACCTATTAAGAAGAGAAAAGAAAGGGGGGGAGAGAGAAGCCCCTCCCCCAAAGGAGGGTACTGCCCATGAATAGGCAGCCCCCTATTGGGGCAAGGGGGCAGGAGAGAGAAGGGGAGGGAGGGGGGGAAAATATCTCCCCCCACTCACCCTCCCTTAACTCCACATGGAGAAAGGAGGGGAGGGGGGGTGGGGAGTCTCCCCCTTCCTATAAAAGGAGGGCCAATCCCCCTCCTTTCAGCACACCACCCCCCTCTCTCAGACTCTCCCCCTGCCGGCAAGCACAGCAACCACGTCCCTGCCGGAGCCCTGCCCAACTCCAAACCGCCGCCACCCTCCCTCCTCACCATGGCCGGCCGCCCTTCAACCTCTCGAGCTCCACCACCCCTACAGGTAGAAAGCCTCCCCCTCCTCCTTCCTACTCCCCTGAGCCAGGCCGACCCCCTCCCCGTCGCCGGAGCGCCGCCAACACCACCCCGAGCCTTGTAAGGCTCGGGTGGAGGCTGGCCGTGGAAGCCAAACCCCCCAGCACCGGTGGTGGCGCTGGGGGAGTAGGTTCCCCCTCGGGGACCCTTACGCCGGCAAAAGGAGGCGGCCGGGCCGCGGGAGGAAGCAGCCCCGGCGGCGCCCGTGCCCCAGCCCCCCCCCCCCCCTCTGTTATCGTTTCCTGTACAGGAAATACCCCACCCCGGCAGCGGCCGGCGACAGGCCGCCGGACCACCACCGAACTGGTCGCCGGCCCCCGGCGCACCGACCGGGGGCAATACCGGCAACCTTCCCCAGCGGGTAAGGTGGCGCAGCAAGCCTGCATGGCACATGCAGGCTCCGCCACCGCCCCACCCCCGCCCCTCTCTTTGTTATTTTCCAGGTGGTAGCCGTCAGCGCCAGGCCGCCGGACCACCACCGGAGGAGTCGCCGGCCCACGGCGCACCGACCGGGGGTGGCGCCGGCCCCAGCCGGCCGCTGCCCGGCGGCGGCAGCGGCCGCCTCCCGTCTTATAGACGGGAGCCGCACGATCTCCCCCAGGAGATAGGGCGGCTTCCATTTTCTGGATTCCCGCCTCCCGCCTCCACATGTGTGCCCCCCCCCCCCCCCCCCCCCCACAGCGGATTCGCCGCAAATCCGCTGTGGGATCCGTAGGAGGGCGCAGGGTGCAAGACCCCTGCGCCTTCTCCCTGCCTCTAACCGCACCCCAATAGCCCCATTTACCTATTTTATTTTCTAGAGGGCAATTAGGGCTTTTTCAGCAAAAACCTCCAATATGAAAAATGTGCCCCACTCTGAGGGGCACCTCCTGTAATTTTTTGGAATTTTTTGGAATTTTTTTGAAGTCATTTGTTATTTTTAAATCCCTACCAAAGGTTTATTTTGAGAAAATTAAGGACCAAATGAGTTGGGAAAATCACCAAAAATTATAGTCTCTACTTTAGGGTATTTTACAAATATTATCAAGGTTTGGAGTTGTGAGTTATTATTTTGGTCCTCTAAAAGCTTTTACAAGCAAAATAAACGCCCGAAAGGGGAGCGAAATTAATCGGAATAAATCGGCATCCTCGCGACGCGTATTTTAGCAGTATAAACAAATTACGCGTATCGATCTAAGGGATCGATTAGGCTTAAAATATTGACGTGAAAATTGGGACGAGATCGCGGCCGATGCCGCAATGCAGTAACGCCAAGATAATAATAAAAAATGAATCTGCGGCAAAGGGAAAATACAAAATCTCATGGAACGTAAATAAATTCCTGGAAATGGAGTAGAACCCCTATGAACGGGGAGAAAGTAAAACCTCCTCATAAAAACGGAGTCGACGTTGAAGCCTCCTCTTATGGAGTGATTGGACTACTAACCCTTTATTTATTTTACTGCTTTCTGCATTTTCAATACTCCAGTCTCGCACTGGTCCTATTTACTGCTTTCTGTACTTTCATTTCTCCAGTCCCGCACTGGTCCTAATATTATGGCCTCCTGCTTCCGGCCTACTTTATTGCTTAATATTATGGCCCCCTACTTCCGGCCTACTTTAGTGCTTAATATTATGGCCCCCTGCTTCCGGCCTACTTTACTGCTTAATATTATGGCCCCTGCTTCCGGCCTACTTTATTGCTTAATATTATGGCCCCCTGTTTCCGGCCTACTTTATTGCTTAATATTATGGCCCCCTGCTTCCGGCCTATTTTACTTGCTAACTCAGCGCTGTCGTTGGTCCTACGCTGGCAAGCGGTGCTTATCCTCCCTTCTGCGAGGCCTTAGTTGGGGAAAACCCGGAGTCGAGCCCCTCCTCCCAGGTTAGCCCCAAGCAAGGAGACCACATACCACTAAGCCTCCCGGTCATAGGTCGTGTGACCGGTTGAGTAAGTTGTCGCACGTCTTAAAGCGCTTATTCTATATTTAAAACAGTTGAAGATTGTTTGGAAGTGGCGGGTCGGTCATGCCCGCAAGCCGTTCGTACCGGTGCGGGTGGGTTCACGACTCATGGAGACAGGGAGATGTGCACAGCAGGTTGTCACCACTCCGAACCTGCAGTTTTGCCTCCGCTGGTCGGCCTAAAAATCGGTTCGTCGGATGTCGCTCACATCCAGTTAGTACACCAAGTTGTACGGGAGGGCCTGAGTGATACGGTACGACTACACTCAAAAGTGGCAAGACTGGCCACTGTCATAGACGGCCACATCAGTGAGGCCCTCGGGGTTAGCTCCCCTGCTTGAAATAAAGCGGTCTAAACTGTGTCAACACAAGGTCTTTTGTGTCTGTACAGGTTTGAATACCTGAGTATGAGTATGCGCGAAATAGTGTTGTGTATTTACTATACTGCGCGACTATGGATAGTAGGGCGGGAGGCCCTACATGTATATATATATATATTTGTATATATATATGTATATGATTACCTGCTGCTAACCCTGTTCTTTGCTTCGGCTATTTATTTCTGTCCTTTAGCCCGCCCCGGATATGGATCCGGGGAGTGGATGTATTTTCTACTTAGCTCTGTGACTAACGGTTATTTCTTATAACCATTCACAGGAGATGGGACTCGACAGCGCGTAGCCCCCGCCCCGTAGGATGAGTTACCAGCCTTAGAGATGGCCCGATCGAACACTCCAGCCTCACCCCCTATCTGCCGAGACGTGAGTCCTAGATTGTAGGACTAGCTTAGTGTCTTTTATTATAGTCAATGTAGCCCCCGAGGCAGTGGTTGTAAACATAAGGCTTCAGCCCTATTTAAATATGTAAATATAAGCAGTATGCTTGGTTTTGTTCATTGCTTCCGCTGTGCGTTCTGATGTGATGTTATGATTCATGTGCCTGACAAGGAGACCACTGAGTGCTTGATAGGGTGGGTCGTTACCATTTGGGAAGCAGTAGTGGCCATCTTTAGGCAGTAAGATCCCCCCTCCCTGAACCCGGTTCAGTTTGGGGAGGGGGGGGGGGTCTTTCAAATGGATCAGAGCTACCACGATTCGACCACATGGAGCAGTCTTTCGATACTCCCTTCCCCGGTTCCGTTTCATAGTTCGGGACTGAAGTATCTAGTTGCCTACCTAAATCACCTAGAGGGGGGTGAATAGGTGATCTCTACGTCTTTTGCGGAATTAAAAGTTAAACGTAAAGCACAGCACACAAAATAGATCACAGACACAGATAACACCAGGAATTTATAGTGGTTCCCCGTACTTGGGTACTCCACTGCCGGCCTCGCCAATCTAGCACCACAACTAGACTTGACTACTCACTAAATCTCGGATCAGAATGATCCTACAAACTCGGAGTCAAACTCCTACAATCTCAGAGAGAACCTCTCTTACAACTCGGAGAAAAACTTCTCCTACAACTCGGAGAACAACCTCTCCTACAGCTCGGAGATAACAACTCCTACAATAGATGATAAAAGGTTTTGAACAATAAGATACCAGATCTGAATAACAGAGGCATTTTCTTCCTTCTTCTTGAATGGCTTTTGAGAACGATGAGGAAGAACAACGATCCTTCAAATCTGTCTTTGGCAATCCGAAACGATCCAATAGAGGTTGTAGAATCAGAACACGGATCGATCGAATCCTTCTTTGATAGAAATCAGCAACTCAAATGAGTAGATCGATCTTCAATCGTAGGCGACAGCGAGGCGGCGCTTTTCTCGTTCTTTTAGATCAGGAAAGAAAATTAGGGTTTTAGAACGATTCGAAAACTTGTTGGAAATAACCCAAGAGCGATCCTATATATAGAGGGCAATGATTAAGGGTTAAATTAACCTTAAACGCACTCAATATAGCCGTTAGGATCGGGAAGGAGCGTTTACGAACCGTCAAGAAGAGAGGAAACAAATTAGAAAATAACGGACAGAATTCTCGAGACATAAGGGATCTCTCGAGAACTAACGGATCTCTCGAGATATGAAACAAAGAGAGCAAGAAAGGGATGTCTCAAGAACTCGATGATCTCTCGAGACATTACAAGGATTTCGGTCTTAAGGACTCTCGAGACAAGCTTGATCTCTCGAGTCATCAAGAACAGAAATACCGAGATCAAAAGAACTTGCTTCTCGAGACATGCCAGAACTCTCGAGACAAGTCTGATCTCTCGAGACATATCCTTACAGAAATTGTTTTCAAAAATTTTCTTTTCTTCTCTTGAACACTTGTTGCAACCGCACTCCAAAGTCTTCAATAGTCTTGAAAATGAAGTGTACCCCAATAGAGAGATCACACATGAGTCATCACCATGTTTCATATAATGAGGAATTACATTGTATGAAACTGTGTTTGCAGACCCATTGTGACCTGACATTGATTTACACTTAGCAATGATAATCTGCAAGACAATACTAGAAAAGCATATCAAAGACAAAAGCAATTCAATCTTAGTTCAAGGGCGACTTCTCACAAATCAAGGTAATTGTGAATACAATTCCCAACAATCTCCCCCTATTTGTAGAAGTCAGAACCCTATACACTAAGTTAAATTACAGCAATATAGAATAAATATGCTACACTACATAAAAATATAAAAATGAACAAGTAGAGAACATCAAATCAACAATTATATATATATATATGTCTAAATTGAATTGTTAAGAAGACTTGATGTTCACAAAATCAGAACCAAAGCAAAATATGTCTTGTCAGCATCAGCAATATCCTTCAAGACCTCCTTTTCCTCTTTTCTTCTTGTCTGGAGAAATAAGCATAAGTCTTGGGATGGTAAAATGGAGGTGGATCCGGAGCATCAGAATTATTATAACCAAATGCCCTGTAATGGATTCTTCTCTTCCTTTGAGCTGTCTCATTTTTTTCCCATTCAAGTGAGTTGTAGCATTCAGATCTATTCATTTTGCCTTCATGGACTAACTTATAGGATTCAAGAATTATGTCTTTTGAGACTGGGCTCCAGATTTCTGGTAGAACCTTCTCAACCTGAGCTTTGCTAAGACCTGCAGAGCTAGAACTCGGAACAGATCTACTCACAGAGGGACCTTCACCATGTTTTCTTTTTCTTTTGGTCCCAGCCCTATCTGATTGATCTTCAACTATGGGAGCCTTCCCAAGTAGTTCTTCTGGCCTTGGAGAAAACTGAGGAACAGGAACATCTGGATCAATTTCTAACTCAGGAAAGATCTGATTATGAAGCCACGTTGCTGTTTTGAAGGAATAAGCATTAATATCAGCAATTTGCTTCAGCATCCTGGAAGAGAACTGATCAAACTCTGATTTCCATGAGCTTTGAATAGCTGACACAGAGCTTTCCACTAAATCTGTCATTCTTTCCATTATAATGTCCTCCCCCTTTCTGACTTCTACAGATAGGGTTTGGAGAGTATCATCTTTGAAATTTCCGACTTCATCAACAATCCTGAATGTATTTGCTTCAGCCTTGTCAGATAATAAGTCTTGAAGCTTTGTCAATGTAATAGTCTGAGCCAACACTGTGCCTATACCTTCAGTTGCATGTTCAATTTGCTTGCTCCCTAGGCTCATCAATTCAGAGAGATTTTCATAATTTGATTTGATTTTAGCTAACTCCCTACCAAGATCACATTCAACTGAGGCAATCTTCCTGTGAACAGTTGTCAAAGAGTTCTCAAACTGTTCACTCTGCTTCTTGAGCATAGCTTCAATCTTTCCCAGAAGAGAATCTGCATCAAGGATTGGAGGGGAAGGATGAGAGGAAGGAAGAGTAACAGCTGGTGCGGCATCAGGAACATCATCAGGGAGCTCTTCAATCTCAAGAGAGTGAACCACATTGTCTTCTTCACAACCTAGCTCATCTGGAGCATTCCTGGTTGTGTCAAACTGTGACTCCCCCTCAACATGTACTAGGGGAGGGGATGATTCATGAACTGAATCATCATCATCGTCTTCAAAAACAAAATCAGCACCAGACCCTGCCTGTTGGCCACTGGGACTGTGCACTTCAGATACTTCTTGTTGCAAATCCTTCAGAACATCTGAAACTCAGTCATCTGCCAAAGAAGTGTCTGCTTCAAGAACTTAGGGAGAAGAGGGGATGAACACATCCTTGTCAGAAGAAGGTATGTTCTCCTTAGCTGGAAAATCTGACACTATGACATCTGCTTGTACTGATGGAGAAGGAGGAGGTGAAGGAACTGAATCTGGTAGAGGTGAAGATGGAGCTGGAATGTGAATATGAGCAGGTGATGGGATAGTATCTGATGGATCTGACTGTGTCACTGATGAAATGAACTCTGTTGGAGCTGATGAGGGCTGACCTTTGGCTTTGGAACGGATTGGCAGCTTGGCTCGACCTGAAGCTTTAGAACGAATCCGTGAAGGAAGTGGAAATGATGTTACTTTAGGTACCTGACCTTCAGAAGATGGAACTGGAATTTCTGCTTCACTTGCAACTGCAGGTTTATGAATCTCCCCCTCAGAAGTAGCACTAGCCTCTCCCGGCTTCTTGATTCGAATGTCCCATCTCTGCATGGAGATGACATCGATCTTCTTAAGGTGATGGATAACTGCACCTTTGGACATGTCAAAAATAGCAGGATTAAACTGATTCAGGAACAATGAGATGATCCGGGCAAAGTTTGGAGAATTAATGCAAGCCTTGATATTTGAGAATAAGATTGAGGCCCAATCTCTCTATTTTCCTGACACAATTCCAATCACCAACTGAAATATTTCTTCAGACACATGTCCTCGTGTGCCTATCCTGCAGAAAAGAACCTGGGAAACAATGTCCACTAAAAGCTTGCCAGCATCGTTCATTTTGTGCCTCTTTACTGCAGCAAAATCTGAATCAAGACCACAGTACCTTGCTGTTCTGAACCAGTCAATTTCATTCAGCTCTGCTTCAGCTTCTATTTCAGACAGCTGCAAATACTTAGCAAGAGTCTTTGGAGAGACTTTGATTTTGATACCCTTAACAAATGAAATCAACATCCTTCCTTCCTTAATAGGCTTCACATTTATAAAGAACTCTTCAACCTCATCAAACAGCACCCGGCAAGGATGCTCAAGAACAAAATTAAGACCGGCGGCATCAAGCAAACAAAATAGGTTCTTGAAGTCATCGGATAAACTGGCGATACCTGAGCGAACGACCTCATTCCCGACGCCAATCTTTGGATGAGGAGTAGGAGCCATTAATGCGAGAGAGAGAGAATTGTCGAACGAGAATGATGAAGCACCGAGAACCACGGAAGCACCGACCTGTCGCCGCTCGAGAAGAAGTCGAAAGGTCTTGGAGGTCTCGGAAATGATTTGCGTGAACATCAAGTTTTCGAGTTCTAATATATATATACACTATCTTGATTTGACGTTTAAGTGACATTTTGAAGAAAAATAAGAGAAAGAGCAGCGCGTACCTGACGTTTGGAGTTCTTTAAAGTACTTATGTCTCGAGACATCGATTATGTCTCGAGAACTCAGGAAATTCAGCGCGACATTTCCTTCCCTGATGTCTCGAGTGATAACCCGTGTCTCGAGACATCTGCCTATCTCGAAATTTTCAGCTTGTCTCGAGAAATCCAGCCAGGTCCCGAGACATGACTTGTCAACAACTTCCTGTTCGTCATGGTTTTGGTTGACTTGATCATTACTCCATGTTGAGCATTCCAAGTTCCGTCTTGAAGAAAGAGAACTTAGTCTCATCCAGAGGCTTCGTGAAAATGTCTGCAACTTGCTTATCCGTGGGAACATAACTCAGATTTATGTCACCCATATCCACATGCTCCCGGATAAAGTGATATCGTATCTCGATGTTCTTTGTCCGACTGTGAGAGACTGGATTATTTGCGATAGCAATTGCACTGGAAGAGTCGCAAAACATAGGAATGTCTTTGATCTTCATGTTGTAGTCTTGAAGTTGATTCTTTATCCATAGAAGTTGTGCGCAACAACTGCCAGCAAAAATGTATTCCGACTCGGCGGTTGATATTGCAACACAATTCTGCTTCTTGCTACTCCAGGAAATAAGTCTCCTTCCGAGGAATTGGCACGTCCCGGAAGTGCTTTTTCTGTCGTCTTTGCTACCTGCAAAGTCTGCATCTGAAAAACCAATTAGTTCGCTATCATTACTTCTTGGGTACCATAAGCCAAGATTTGGTGTGCCTTTAAGGTATCTCATAATTCGCCTTGCAGCAGTGTAATGAGATTCCTTAGAGTTCACCTGATATCTAGCACAAACACATGTAGAGAACATTATATCAGGTCTACTGGCAGTAAGGTAGAGCAAAGAGCCAATTATGCTTTTGTACTTGGTTTCATCAAAAGGTTTCCCTTTCTCATCCTTGTCCAGAGACATAGCTGAGCTCATTGGAGTCCTCATAGAGGTTGCATTTTCCATTCCAAATTTCTTAATCAACTCCTTAGTGAACTTTGTCTGAGAAATGAAGATTCCATCTTCAGACTGTTTCACTTGAAGTCCTAAGAAATATTTCAGCTCACCCATACTGCTCATTTCAAATTTCCCTTGCATAAGTTTAGAAAACTTTTTGCAGAGGTTATTGTCCGTAGAGCAAAATATGATGTCATCGACATAGATTTGCACTAGCAAAATCTTGCCTTTTACTTCCCTAAGAAATAATGTTTTATCTATCTTTCCTCTTGTGAACTTGTTCTCAAGAAGAAAGTTAGATAGCGTCTCATACCAAGCTCGAGGAGCTTGTTTCAAACCATATAAAGCTTTTTGTAATAAATAAACATGATTGGGATGATCAGGATTAACAAAACCTGGGGGTTGTTCAACGTATATTTCCTCTTTAATGTCTCCGTTTAGGAAAGCGGATTTGACATCCATTTGATATACGGTGAAACCCTTGAAAGCAGCATAAGCAAGGAAGAGTCTGATCGCTTCGAGCCTTGCTACTGGAGCGTACGTCTGATCGAAGTCGATACCTTCCTCTTGTCTGTATCCTTTAGCTACAAGTCTGGCTTTGTTCTTTATGATTGTTCCTTCTTCATCCAGCTTGTTTCTATACACCCACTTTGTTCCAATGACATTTTTGTCTTTGGGTTTTGGAACAAGTGTTCATACCTTACAGAGTTTGAATTGATTTAATTCTTCTTCCATAGCAATTATCCAAGATGGATCTTCATTTGCCTCTTGGAATTTCTTTGGTTCAACCTGCGAAAGAAAACTCAAATGCATATTCTCGTTAATGGTACCTCGTCTTGTTCTTATTCCTTCATGAGGATCTCCTATGATCTGATCAACTGGATGATCCCTCATGTGTCGTAGCCCGAGGTTCGTTGCATGATTTGGACCAATAGGAGTTTCTTCTACTGTTGGAGTATCTTCCTCCACTTGGATTGGCTCTTCATCAGGATGATCTTCTTCATAGGTAGTTATTGGGGGAATCTTGATGAAGTGTTGAGAATTTTATTCAACTGGCTGATCCAAGCTTAAGTCCTGCAGCTTTGAACTTGTGTCTACAGAAGAAATGCTAGAGGAGCTGCCTTGTAGCATGCTCGTCTCATCAAATACAATATTAATAGATTCTTCTACCACTAGGGTTTTCTTATTAAAAACTCTATATGCCCTACTATGGCTACTATAACCTACAAAAGTACCTTCAAAGCTCTTTTCACTAAACTTAGTTTTGTAATGCTTTCCATTGTTTAGCACAAAGCATTTACTACCAAAGATTCGAAAATAAGAAATGGTCGGTTTCTTGCCCTTTAGAAGTTCATAAGGAGTCTTTTCATGGTTTTTGTTTATGAGTGCTCTGTTTTGCACATGGCATGCAGTATTGACAGCTTCAGCCCAGAAATAATCAGGTAGTGAAGAGTCACTCAACATGGTTCTGCAAGCCTCAATAAGTGTTCTATTCTTTCTCTCAGCCACTCCATTTTGTTGTGGAGTTCGAGGAGAGGAAAACTCATGAAAGATACCAAGGCTTTCACAGAATTCTGTCATGGCTCCAGATTCAAATTCTATACCATGGTCACTTCTGATTTTGACCACCGAACAGTTAAATTCATTCCGGACTTGCCTGACAAAGCTAGTAAAAGTGTCAAAGGTATCTGACTTGCGTTTCAGAAAGAATACCCAGGCAAAACGAGAGTAATCATCTACAATAACCAATGTGTAAGACTTTCCTCCTAAACTCCTAATTTGCAAAGGACCAAACAAATCCATATGGAGCAGGTATAAACACCTGGTTGAATCTTTGCCAATAATGCTCTTAAAGGTAGCTCTTGTTTGCTTGCCTTTTACACATGCATGACAAGGTCTATCTTTAACGCACTTAACATCTGGTGCATTGCGCACTAAGTTTTGAGAGAACAATTTATTAATAGTTTTGAGATTTATATGTGCTAATCTCTTATGCCAATGGTCAACAAGAGATGCACTATCTTTAGCTAAAAGACACACAGGTGTAGAAGATGATATACAAAGAAAATTTAAACAAAATATGTTTCTACAGCGAATGCCTGATAAAATCGTTTCATGATTTTCAGCCGACTTTATCAAACACTTATCTTTATGAAAATCAACAATGTATCCTTTATCACAAAGTTGACTTATGCTTATCAGATTATGTTGTAATCCTTCCACATAAGCTACATCGGAAAACGATACATTACCATTAGAAATCATACCATAGCCTTTAGTTATTCCTCTGTCTGAACCGCCAAAAATAACTTTTGGACCGTTCGCAACTGGAATGTAGTTTTGCAAAAGGCTTCTTGTCCCGGTCATATGCGGAGAGCATCCACTGTCCAAGTACCAGATAGGATTTTCATTGGCCTTTGGACATACCTGCAAAAACAGATTATTTTGCCTTAGGAGCCCAAACAGATTTGGGTCCTTGGTCCCTTGTCAGTTGAGCACCACGATGAATGTTAACATTGCGAGTGGTCTGCCTTGCAACGTTCACTTGTGGTCTCCTAGTATACGTTGTGTTGAACCAACAATCAACGGCAAAGTGACCAATTTTGCCGCAGCACCAACAGTCGAATCTGTTGTACCTTCTTTTTACACTCTCCTGCTTAACTTTTTGAACGTTGGCTCTTGCAGGAGCAGTCCTTCTAGATGAGGATGCCTCATGGGGGCAGCACACACAAGGTGGTACTGTCTTCTTCGGCTTTGGTGCAACAGCCTTCACTGTTGGTGCTTTCTTAGCGCTCGGACCATGAACAAATGGACCGTACCCTTTCCGATTAATCTCTTGATAAGGTGCTTGAAAAGCACTATCACCAAAGTTTCGGGGAGGAGCCCATTCCTTATGATCATTCACAGGTGTAAAAGGAATTGGTCGTGTGAAATGACCATATGAACTCTCCATATCATAAGCGTTCGTAGGGAATATAACTCTCTTGAATGCTACAGGCTCTTGATGAGCTTTCCCTTTTTCTTTGGTGGTAGCTTTCTTAGCAACCAAACCATTCTTCTTAGCAATTGTGTTTTTAGAAGAATTGCTAGTACTAGCTTCATGCCCTATACCGCTTCCTTTTGCCTTAGGGGTAAGAGTACCAATAATTGGCAGAATAGTTTTAGGTTGAGAGAATGCTTCAACCAACTTCTTCTCAGCCGCAAGCTGTTCCTCCAAGACTTTTATCGAAGGATCTCTCAGGGCAAGAGTCTCTTCCGAGCTTTTGATCTTGTCTTTCAAGGCTTGGACTTCCTCTTTGAGAGAAGAAAGTTCTTCAACTTCTTTTCTCAAGTTAGATTCCACCTCCTTGAGAGCCATGATCTCCTTACCCTGAGTTTTGACAATCTTTCGGCACTTGTCAAAGCTTTGGAGCATTTTGGTATATTGAGACATGAGCTCAGATTCATCGTCTGTGGGGTTATCCTTTTGTTCAGCCGAAGCATAATCAGAATCAGATAGGATAGTGTGATCATTTACCTTTCCGGTGTACGGGGGTGCTTCTTCATCATCAGACATGGCCATCAGGCCGAAGTAAGCTTCTTCTTCATCACTCGACTCATCGGAGTCACTGTCGCTCAGAGTTTTGGCTTTCTTAGCGACGAAACTTCTATCTGATTTCTTCTTTCCATGAGTGGATATCTTGTCTTCTTTTCTTCCACCTTCTTTCTTCTTGTAGGGACACTCAGCAATTATGTGCCCTGGCTTATTACAACAGTAGCAAATAATGTCAGAAGAAAAATGTTTGTTTTGTTTCGATTTGTACCTGTCATTATTGCTTGAGTCCTTCCTGTGATAGTCGCCATCACGACGAGAATGTTTATGATCCGAGGAAGACGGCTTGTTGTTCATGTGCCTTCGTTTGTTCAGCAGTTTCTTAAACTGACGGGAAATCAAAGAGAACTCCCCATCAGATAGTTCGGAACAGGAGGAGCTGGCTTCCGATTCTTCTTCATTATCAGATTCTTTTTCTCTGATCGGTATCATGGCTTTGCTCTTCTTTGAACTCTCTGCCTTCAAGGCTAAGGTTCTTTCTTTGCTTGAAGCTCGATTTACATCCTCTTCAGACTTTCGGATGTTCATTTGCAGTTCATGAGACAACAGCTTCCCGAATAGATTTTGAGATTCTAGACTTGGCAGTTTTCCAAACTCTCTAATAGCAACAATCTTGCTATCCCAGTCTTTCGTTAGGGAACGCAAGAATTTGTCATTTAGTTCACCGTTTGTGAACTCCCTGTCGTAGTTCCTCAAACCATTGACTATCTTGAAGAATCTTTCGTACGCATCAGCAATGCACTCCTTCTTATTCTGCTTAAACGCCTCGTACTCTTGATTAAGTAGAGACCTTCTATCTTCTCTTACCTCGTCAGTACCTTCCATTAGAACAATTAAGGATGTCCACATCTCTTTGGCTGATTTGCAGTGGATTAAGTTTTGCAACATGGAGTCGTCCACTGCACTAGCAATTATGTTCTTAGCCTTCTTGTCAAGAGCAACAAGAGCTATCTCATCCTTATTCAAATCCATCATTCTCGTAGGTATCTGAACAGTAGGATTTGTTGACGAAATGGTCATTGGCACATGGGGACCTTCTTCCACGACTTGGAAGATTCTGGGATCTGCAGCTTCCATATAAAAACGGACTCTTTCCTTCCACATAGGAAAGTTGGCCTTAGTGCAGATGGGCAGTTTCAGAGAGGATTCCTTGACTCTATCCATGGCTTGCTAGCAACTAGAGGGATGGACTCTGTTCAAGGTGTTAACCTAGCAACGAACAGCGACCCTCTGATACCAATTGAAGTATCTAGTTGCCTACCTAAATCACCTAGAGGGGGGTGAATAGGTGATCTCTACGTCTTTTGCGGAATTAAAAGTTAAACGTAAAGCACAGCACACAAAATAGATCACAGCCACAGATAACACCAGGAATTTATAGTGGTTCCCCGTACTTGGGTACTCCACTGCCGGCCTCGCTAATCTAGCACCACAGCTAGACTTGACTACTCACTAAATCTCGGATCAGAATGATCCTACAAACTCGGAGTCAAACTCCTACAATCTCAGAGAGAACCTCTCTTACAACTCGGAGAAAAACTTCTCCTACAACTCGGAGAACAACCTCTCCTACAGCTCGGAGATAACAACTCCTACAATAGATGATAAAAGGTTTTGAACAATAAGATACCAGATCTGAATAACAGAGGCGTTTTCTTCCTTCTTCTTGAATGGCTTTTGAGAACGATGAGGAAGAACAACGATCCTTCAAATCTATCTTTGGCAATCCGAAACGATCCAATAGAGGTTGTAGAATCAGAACACGGATCGATCGAATCCTTCTTTGATAGAAATCAGCAACTCAAATGAGTAGATCGATCTTCAATCGTAGGCGACAGCGAGGCGGCGCTTTTCTCGTTCTTTTAGATCAGGAAAGAAAATTAGGGTTTTAGAACGATTCGAAAACTTGTTGGAAATAACCCAAGAGCGATCCTATATATAGAGGGCAATGATTAAGGGTTAAATCGACCTTAAACGCACTCAATATAGCCGTTAGGATCGGGAAGCAGCGTTTACGAACCGTCAAGAACAGAGGAAACAAATTAGAAAATAACGGACAGAATTCTCGAGACATAAGGGATCTCTCGAGAACTAACGGATCTCTCGAGATATGAAACAAAGAGAGCAAGAAAGGGATGTCTCGAGAACTCGATGATCTCTCAAGACATTACAAGGATTTCGGTCTTAAGGACTCTCGAGACAAGCTTGATCTCTCGAGTCATCAAGAACAGAAATACCGAGATCAAAAGAACTTGCTTCTCGAGACATGCAAGAACTCTCGAGACAAGTCTGATCTCTCGAGACATATCCTTACAGAAATTGTTTTCAAAAATTTTCTTTTCTTCTCTTGAACACTTGTTGCAACCGCACTCCAAAGTCTTCAATAGTCTTGAAAATGAAGTGTACCCCAATAGAGAGATCACACATGAGTCATCACCATGTTTCATATAATGAGGAATTACATTGTATGAAACTGTGTTTGCAGACCCATTGTGACCTGACATTGATTTACACTTAGCAATGATAATCTGCAAGACAATACTAGAAAAGCATATCAAATACAAAAGCAATTCAATCTTAGTTCACGGGCGACTTCTCACAAATCAAGGTAATTATGAATTCAATTTCCAACAGGGACGAACCAGGCAGCGGAAGCCTGGTGGACCCTTTAGGTTTAAGGTTAAGGACTCGAGACTGCACAGTAGTATGCCCGCACGCTTTCCGCTTTCTTTTTGTTTCAGTCCTGCAAAATTCCCTTATTTTTGCAAGTACTGATGTTCGTTTGTTACTTCTCCAGATACCAGAGTCGAGTAATGGAAGGTCCTCCTCTAGGGATCAGTACCACCCTACTACTCCACCACCAGCCCCAGCCACTCCAGCCGCAGTTCCGTTTGGGGATACAGAGCTGGGACGGACCCTGATAGCTTTGTTAGCCGCTTTCCTGACGGCCACCCTACGACCACCCCAGCAGGCCACCGTACCCACCGATCTTCTGACGACATTCCAGGGGCTAAGGCCCCCCACCTTCCGAGGTACCGAGTCAGCCATGCAGGCCGAAGAGTGGGTGGAGAGGGTAGAGGAGCTCTTAGTCGGGATGATGTGCCCCGCTATAGTCGTCGTGTCCTTGGTGGTGACCATGCTAGAGGGCTATGCCCGAGATTGGTGGAGAGCAGCCAGCCGCTCCACGTTTAGAGGGTGACCACTCAGCACAATCCTCTAGGGGGAATTCTCAGAGGCCTTCCTAGAGCACTTCATCTCAGACGCAGACAGGATCGCACTTCAAGAGCGTTTCTTACAAATCAGGCAAGGGGAGAGGACGGTACCCGAGTACCAACGAGTGTTCATTCATTTGGCCCGCTTCGCCGGGACTCTAGCAGTTACAGACAGGGATAAAGAGACTAGATTTTACCGAGGACTACGACACGATCTCCGTCAGACTCTGATCATGATTTCTCAGGCATCCTTCCACACGATTGCATCTCACGCCGCAGCTTTAGAGTTAGATCAGAGGATGGTGGCCCAGCAGCGTAGGGGACATGCGGAGGTTCCCCGGGCTCAGGGCCGAGAGAGAGGAGTAGGTTCTCGAAGATAGGACCGGGGTAGGAGACAGCGTCAGCGCCACCATCCATATGGGCAGGCAGCCCAGCCCCGACCAGCACCCTCAGCCCCAGCACCTCAGGTCGTCCCAACCGCACGACAAGATATCCCCTTTGCAGGGAACTGCTACCTGTGTCAGCTGCCCGGGCATATACGAGCTTTCGCCCTCAGGCTACAGGGAGACCCGGTTTAGGAGCAGTACAGAGAGCTGTGGAGAGAGGACGAGGTGGACGCAGAGGACGTCCCTCAGGCAGGAGGGAGCCAGCTAGGCCGGGCCGAGCAGCACCGCTCGAGGCATACGCATTAGATCTCCAGCACGGTCCTGCACCAGATGTAGTTATTAGTATCTACTTCCAGTAGTTACGTTATCCTAGGAGCATGTTATAGTCATATATATGTTGTGACCTTTTGCATAGTCTCTACTCCTGTACATCTGTAAAAGTTTATGATCATAGTATATACATATTATCAGGTTTACTTTTGGTAGAAGGTCATCCCGCTAAAACGTTGTTCGATACCGGTGCCACGCATTCCTTCGTCGCACAGAACTTCATCGCTGACAAGGGAAACACTGTACGATCATCGGGGATGTCAATTCGAATACGACTTCCGGATGGATCAGATATGACGTCCACAGAAAAGTGTTCCTTCCAAACAATGCTAGGAGGCATAGAATTCGAAGTCAACGCAACCGTTTTGGCGATAACCGGATTCGACATCATTTTAGGGATGGATTGGTTGGCCGAGCACAGCGCCCAAATCAATTGTTTGACTCGAGAAATCCACCTCCAGAACCTGAATGGGCAATTTATCACACTAGCAGGTATACCCTCTGTCACCCGCATTATCTTAACGTCCGCGCAAATGGTCAAAGCAGTCCAGTGAAAGGATGAGGTGTACCTAATCTACTTCGAGATGGAGGACAAGACGCAAGTACTCGCTAGAGTGCCCATAATTAGGGACTTCCCAGACATCTTTCCAGAATCCCTTCCCGGGTTGCCCCCGCAACGGGAAGTGGACTTCCAAATTGAGCTTACTCATGGAGCCCGACCGGTATCCCGAGCACCATACCGAATGGCCCCGAGGGAACTAGCCGAGATCAAGATTCAACTACAAGAGTTAGTGGACAAAGGTTTTGTACGCCCAAGTACCTCGCCCTGGGGAGCCCCAGTGGTATTCGTTAAAAAGAAAGATGGATCGCTACGTCTCTGCATTGACTACATGGAACTGAATAAGCTCACTGTTCGGAATACCTATCCCCTGCCTCGAATAGATGAATTGTTTGATCAACTACAAGGCGCGTCCGTCTTTTCAAAGATGGATTTAAGATCCGGCTATTATCAGCTCAGAGTACGAGAAGAAGACATTCCCAAGACCGCTTTCAGCTCCCGCTACGGACTTTACGAATTCATGGTAATGCCATTTGGATTGACCAATGCTCCATCCTCTTTCATGGCTTTAATGAATACAGTGTTTAAACCCTTCCTAGATCACTTTGTGATCGTTTTTATAGATGACATACTCATCTACTCGAAGAACAAAACTGATCACACCAGACATCTCCAAATGGTTCTGCTCAAGCTAAGGGAGCACTCGCTCTTCGTGAAGTTCAGTAAAAGTGAGTTCTGGATGGAAGAAGTCGGCTTCCTTGGACACATAGATAAAAAACGGGGTAGCAGTGGACCAAGCCAAGGTACAAGCAGTACGGGACTGGCCGCCACTTAAATCGGCAGCAGTCATCCGGAGTTTCCTTGGCCTCGCCGGCTACTACCGTAAGTTCATAGAAGGATTCTCTAAAATTGCGTTACCACTTACCTCCCTCAACAAAAAGGACGTGAGGTTCCAGTGGTCTCCCGAATACGAAGTAGCATTCATAGAGCTGAAGAACCGACTGATATCGGCCCCGATTCTGACAATCACCTTAGGTACTGAGGGCTTCCAGATCTACGTCGATGCCTCACTAAAGGGATTGGGAGCCGTGCTAATGCAACACGGCAAGGTAATCTCCTACGCCTCACGTCAGCTAAAGCCTCACGAACTAAACTACGCCACCCATGATCTGGAACTGGGTGCGGTAGTCTTCGCACTAATGGTTTGGAGGCACTACCGCTACGGAGTGCGATGCGAGATCTTCTCCGATCATAAAAGCCTCAAGTATGACTTCACCCAGAAAGAGCTGAATCTCCGACAGTGCCGATGGTTGGAGTTTCTGTGCGATTACGACTTTGCCCTTTAGTACCACCCCGACAAAGCCAATAAGGTTGCAGATGCCCTAAGTCGGCAACCTCCAAGGACCGGGAGTTGGCTAGAGATGATACCGGAGGAGTTAGTCGAATCCTTTGCAGAATTGGATATTATTCTCATCGCCCTAAGAAATCCGATGGAATACCAGGCCCAACTTTACTGGATGGAGATATAGTGCGACATCAGGGATAGAATATGAGAGGCACAGAAGATCATTGTAGAAGCAGCCCCGATCATTCAGGCCTTGCGACACGGTGCACAAGAATACTACAATTTGTATGATGGCATCCTGTAGTACAGACGCCGCATATTCATCCCCGCTGCAGAGGGAATCCGGGAAGAAATTCTTCGCGAGGCACACCATACATGGTATTCAATACATCCGGGGGTAGTAAAAATATATACAGACCTGTGAAGGACATTATATTGGCCAGGAATGAAGAAGGACGTCACCAACTATGTAGCGCACTGCCAGACCTGTCAAATGGTCAAGGCAGAATGTCATAGCCCAGGAGGTTTACTACAACCCCTGCCCATACCAGAATGGAAGTTCGAAGATATTTCCATGGACTTTGTTCATGGCTTACCCCGATCTCGTACAGGGAACGACTCCATATGAGTCGTAGTAGATCGCCTCACCAAGGTGGCCCATTTCATCCCAAATCGGCAAGGCGACGGTGTCGACATATTAGCCTGGCTATTTATAGAGCAAGTGGTCCGATTTCATGGGGTACCCAAATCGATCGTATCTGATCGCGACGGGCGCTTTACATCGAAAGAATGGAGGAGAGTGCAAGCTTATCTGGGGACCAGATTAGCCTTTAGCACTGCCTTCCACCACTAGACCGACGGGCAAACAGAAAGGACGAACCGGACGATGGAAGACCTCCTCCGATTATGCATAGTGGAACACAATGAGCCGTGGGAGCAGTTACTGCCTTTGGTGGAGTTCTCGTACAATAACAACTTCCAGGCGAGCATCAAAATGGACCTTACGAAGCCTTTTACAGAAGACGGTGTCGAACACCACTATCAGGGGCACAGGATGAGGACCCCGGAGCTTTGGGAGTCACCTACATAGATGATACCACCGCCATAATAAGATTAATTCGAGAATGCATGCTGAAGGCACAGAGCCGACAAGCCAAATATTACGATGCGCGTCATCGCCTTGTGGAGTTCAAAGTAGGAGACATGGTTTTCTTAATAATTAAGCCTATGCATGGGATATCCCGAATAAAGAAGCAGAAAAAGTTAGATCCCCGCTATCTGGGCCCATATCAAGTCATAGAAAGAGTTGGCCCGGTAGCTTATAGGCTAGCTCTGCCAGTTGAACTGGGCAACCTCCACGACGTATTTCACGTCTCTTCACTAAGGCGTGAACTTCGCCAACCAGAGTAACATCTTCCCGTGCCACCAGTGTCAGTGCAATCTGACCGATCTGTTCAACTTGAGCCAGTAAAAATAGTATATTCCAAGCTCAAGGAATTACGGAACAAAACCATCCCGATGGTTAAGATATTATGGTCAAACGGGGGACGCGAGGAATTCACCTGGGAACCAGAAACCCTCGTCCGAGAAAAATACCCGGCACTGTTTCCCCAGGTTTGCCTTTTTAACCCCTACTTTAAGCAATTTTCGGGGACGAAAATCCCTTTATTTTTATTAGATTGTAACATCCCGACTTTTATTGGGTCACTAGGCCCTAGTGAGCCCAATAAAAGTAGGCCCGTATAGTAGACATAACCCGATGAGGGGTTATGTGCTACGAACCCCGAATTGACCTCTGTCAGTTCCGTTAGACTCGTATGAACAATACGAGCGCAACGAAATTCGTTGCACTTCGATCCGAGGTCGTTTGGTGAAAACGATCATTTTGGGTATCGTAGCGCGCCACTACCTCATTATTATGAATAGTGACCGTACGAACCCCGAATTGACTTCTGTCAGTTCCGTTAGACTCGTATGAACAATACGAGCTCAACGAAATTCGTTGCACTTTGATCTGAGGTCGTTTGGAGAAAATGACTATTTTGGGTATCGTAGCGCGCCACTACCTCATTATTATGAATAGTGACCGTACGAACCCCGAATCGACTTCTGTCAGTTCCGTTAGCCTTGTATGAGCAATACAAGCACAACGGAATTTGTTGCACCTCAATCCTAGGTCGTGTGGAGAGTATGCAATTTTAGGACTATGCATACCACCTCGGTACAACACCTGAAATATAAAGCACACAGACCCGGCATCAGCCCCGACAAATCTTGATGTACCCCGGGACCATGAAGGATCCCGCCCTAAGTTGACCTCGGTCAACCCCCCCCCCCCCCCCCCCCCCCCACCAAGCTTGAAACTTATTAAGAAGAGAAAAGAAGGGGGGGGGGGGAGAGAAGCTCCTCCCCCAAAGGAGGGGGCTGCCCATGAATAGGCAGCCCCCTATTGGGGCAAGGGGGCAGGAGAGAGAAGGGGAGGGAGGGGGAGAAAAATATCTCCCCCCACTCACCCTCCCTTAACTCCACGTGGAGAAAGGAGGGGAGGGGGGGGGGGGGGAAGTCTCCCCCTTCCTATGAAAGGAGGGCCAAGCCCCCTCCTTTCAGCACACCACCCCCCTCTCTCAGACTCTCCCCCTGCCGACAATCCCAGCCACCACCTTCCTGCCGGAGCCCTGCCCAACTCCAAACCGCCGCCACCCTCCCTCCTCACCATGGCCGGCCGCCCTTCAACCTCTCGAGCTCCACCACCCCTACAGGTAGAAAGCCTCCCCCTCCTCCTTCCTACTCCCCTGAGCCAGGCCGACCCCCTCCCCGTCGCCGGAGCGCCGCCATTACCACCCTGAGCCTTGTAAGGCTCGGGTGGAGGCTAGCTGTGGAAGCCAAACCCCCCATCATCGGTGGTGGCGCTGGAGGGGAGTAGGTTTCCCCTCGGGGACCATTGCGCCGGTGAAAGGAGGCGGCCGGGCCGCCGGAATAAGCAGCCCCGGCGGCGCCCGTGGCCCAGCCCCCCCTCTGCTCCCGTTTCCTGTAAAGGAAATACCCCACCCCGGCGGCGGCCGGCGGTGCCAGGCCGCCGGACCACCGCCGGAGTGGTCGCCGGCTCCCAGCGCACCGACCGGGGGCGACACCGGCAGCCTTCCCCAGCGGGGAAAGTGGCGCATCAAGCCTGCATGGCACATGCAGGCTGCGCCACCGCCCCCGTCCCTCTCTTTGTTATTTTCCCGGTGGTAGCCGGTGGCGCCAGGCCGCCGGACCACCACCGGAGGAGTCGCCGGCCGCCGGCCCACCGACCGGGAGCGGCGCCGACCCCAGCCGGCCGCTGCCCGGCGGCGGCAGCGGCCCCCTCCCGTCTTATAGAAGGGAGCCGCACGATCTCCCCCAGGAGATCGGGCGGCTCCCGTTTTTTGGATTCCCGCCTCCCGCCTCCACATGTGTGCCCCCCCACAGCGGATCCTCCGCAGATCCGTTGTGGGAGCCGCAGGTGGGCGCATGGTGCAAGAACCCTGCGCCTTCTCCCTGCCTCTAACCGCACCCCAATAGCCCCCTTTACCTATTTTATTTTCTAGAGGGCAATCAGGACTTTTTCAGCAAAAACCTCCAGGAGGAAAAATGTGCCCCACTCTGAGGGGAACCTCCTGTAATTTTTTGGGATTTTTTGGAAGTCATTTGCTATTTTTAAAACCCTACCAAACGTTTATTTTGAGAAAATTAAGGACCAAATGAGTTGGGAAAAATCACCAAAAATTATAGGCTCTACTTCAGGGTATTTTACAAATATTATCAAAGTTTGGAGTTGCGAGTTATTATTTTGGTCCTCTAAATGCTTTTACAAGCAAAATAAACACCTGAAAGGGGAGCAAAATTAATCAGAATAAATCGGCGTCCTCGCGACGCGTATTTTAGCGGTATAATAAAATTACGCGTATCGATCTAAGGAATCGATTGGGCTTAAAATATTGACGTGAAAATTGGGACGAGATCGCGGCCGACGCCGCAATGCAGTAACGCCAAGATAATAATAAAAAATGAATTCGCGGCAAAGGGAAAATACCAAATCTCATAGAACGTAAATAAATTCCTGGAAATGGAGTAGAACCCATATGAACGGGGAGAAAGCAGAACCTCCTCCTAAAATGGAGTCGACATTGAAGCCTCCTCTTATGGAGTGATTGGACTACTAACCCTTTATTTATTTTACTGCTTTCTGCATTTTCAATACTCCAGTCTCGCACTGGTCCTATTACTGATTTCTGTACTTTCATTTCTCCAGTCCCGCACTTGTCTTGATATTATGGCCCCCTGCTTCCGGCCTACTTTATTGCTTAATATTATGGCCCCCTGCTTCCGGCCTACTTTAGTGCTTAATATTATGTCCCCCAGCTTCCGGCCTACTTTACTGCTTAATATTATGGCCCCCTGCTTCCGGCCTACTTTATTGCTTAATATTATGGCCCCCTGCTTCCGGCCTACTGTATTGCTTAATATTATGGCCCCATGCTTCCGGCCTATTTTACTTGCTAACTCAGCACTGTCGTTGGTCCTACGCTGGCAAGCGGTGCTTATCCTCCCTTCTGCGAGGCCTTAGTTGGGGAAAACCCGGAGTCGAGCCCCTCCTCCCAGGTTAGCCCCAAGCAAGGAGCCCTCATACCGCTAAGCCTCCCGGTCAGAGGTCGTGTGACCGGTTGAGTAAGTTGTTGTGCGTCTTAAAGCGCTTATTCTGTATTTAAAGCAGTTGAAGATTGTTTGGAAGTGGCAGGTCGGTCACGCCCGCAGACCGTTCATATCGGTGCGGGTGGGTTGACGACTCATGGCGACAGGGAGATGTGCACAGCAGGTTGTCACCACCCCGAACCTGCAGTTTTGCCTCAGCGGGTCGGCCTAAATGTCGGTTCGCCGGATGTCGCTCACATCCAGTTAGTGCACCAAGTTGTACGGGAGGGCCTGAGTGATACAGTACAACTACACTCAGAAGTGGCAACACTGGCCACTGTCACCGATGGCCACATCGGTGAGGCCCGCGGGGTTAGCTCCCCTGCTTGAAATAAAGCGGTCTAAACTGTGTCGACACAGGGTCTTTTGTGTGTGTACAGGTTTGAATACTTGAGTACGAGTATGCGAGAAATAGTGTTGTGTATTTACTATACTGCGCGACTATGGATAGTTAGGCGGGAGGCCCTACTTGTAGATATATATATATATATGTGTATATATATATATATGTATATGATTACCTGCTGCTAACCCTCTTCTTTGCTTCGGCTATTTATTTCTGTCCTTTAGCCCGCCCCGGATATGGATCCGGGGAGGGGATGCATTTTCCTACTTAGCTCTGTGACTATCGGTTATTTCTTATAACCATTCACAGGAGATGGGACAGCGCGTAGCCCCCGCCCCGCAGGATGAGTTACCAGCCTTAGAGATGGCCCGATCGGACACTCCAGCCTCACCCCTTATCTTCTGAGACGTGAGTGCTAGAGTGTAGGACTAGCCTAGTGTCTTTTATTATAGTCAACGTAGCCCCCGAGGCAGTGGTTGTAAACATTAGGCTTCAGCCCTATTTAAATATGTAAATATAAGCAATATGCTTGGTTTTGTTCATTGCTTCCGCTGTGCGTTCTGATGTGATGTTGTGATTCTCGTGCCTGACAAGGAGACCACTCAGTGCTTGAGAGGGTGTGTCGTTACCATCCGTGAAGCACTAGTGGCCATCTTTGGGCAGTAAGATCCCCCCCTCCCTGAACCCGGTTTAGTTTGGGGAGGGGGGGTCTTACACACCCCTCAAGAAATGTTCAGAAGAGGAGATACAACATTCATGAATGTTGGTGATATGGTAAAGTAGGACACTTTGCCATAGACAGTTGGCACAATCCTAATGTGCCATGTGCAAAGTTGAGCCTTCCTGCAAAGGGTGCAGCTAGTGTAAGGTCATTTAATCATGCTAACAAGTACCTAGGACCCAAAACTATTTGGGATCCTAAGGATAACTAAACTCCTTCTTGCAGGATAGTTCAAGTACCAGCCTCAACCAAATTTGGTACTTGGACAGTGGGTGCTCAATGCACATGACAGGAATAAGAAATCTTCTACAGGACTACAAGGCTGTGAAGAATGGACCCAAAGTAATCTTTGGGGGGGGGGGGGGTCAGAAAAGGGAATCACCGAACGAAATGGTATGATCTCCAATGGCATAGTCTCAATTACAAGGGTAGCTTATGTTGAAGGGTTGCAACCCAACCTAGTAATCATAAGTCAAATATCTGATCTAGGATATGTCATTGAATTCCACAATGACAAATGCTTGATTAAAAAGTCTAAAGACTTGGACACCATTCTCTCAGGCACTAGGAGTGGGAATGTTTATTGCTTAGACTTTATATGTAGTAATTCTCTTACATCTGTGTGTCTAGTAGCTAATGAGATTGAGTCCCTTTGTGTTCAATGGCACAAAAGACTTGCTCACATTAACTACAAGACAATGTATAGACTATTCTCTAAAAACCTTGTTAGGAATTGTCCTAATATAAAATGTATTAAAAGTAGTCCCTGTCATGCTTGCCAAATGGGTAAGCAAACAAGGGCCACCTTTAAAAGTATTGGCTCCAAAGACACTGAAAGATGTCTTTATCTCTTGCATATGGACTTGTTTGGTCCTTTGCCAATTCAGAGCCTAGGTGGAAAGTTGTACACTTTGGTGATTGTTGATGATCACTCAAAATATACATGGGTATTCTTCCTAAAGAAGAAGTCTGATACTCTAAATATCTTTATAACTCATGTCAAAGCAATTCAGAATGACTTGCAATGTGCTGTGGTCAGGACTAGAACTGACCATGGCACATAATTTCAATCTGAAGCTATGACAAGGTTTTGTCAAGAATATGGAATCACCCAAGAGTTCTCCTCCCCAAGTACTCCACAACAAAATGGTGTGGCTGAGAGGAGGAATAGGACCTTGATAAAAGCTGGGAGAACACTGCTTAGTAATTCCTCCCCAAGTTCTCAATAGAGCTTCCATCAATAAGGTTCATGGAATAATTCCCTATGAGATTATGAAAGGTAAACAACCTACAATTTCATACTTTAGAATCTTTGGCTCCAAATGCTACATTTTAAACAATGGAAAATCCCAATTAACAAAGTTTGCAGAGAAATGCAATGTGGGTATTCTTGTTGGCTATAGCTCACATAGTAGAGCTTATGGAGTGTATAACAAGAAAACTCATGTTGTAGAGGAGTCTATGCATGTAGTATTTTATGAGACCAGCCTAATATATAAAGGCTGGTCTAGATCTTCTGTCTTGGCAGGAAATGAAAAGGATTTGGAATGGATGTCTATACAAGACACACCCAGCAGCAGCAAAGCTTATTCTGATGCTGCCATCCCTAAAGAGGAAGAAGTCGATGTTGATGAAGACACTGCTGAACCAGCAGAAATAGCACAGCAAGCTGAGAACAGACTGCCTACAGCTGTAAGACATCTAAGGGATCATCCAAGAGAACAAATAATTGGAGACCAGAATCAAGGCGTAATAACCAGAAGCAGGGCTCATAATCAAGCCCTATTCGAGCTTCCAATCACAAATGGAGCCCATGAAATTTGAAGAAGCCAACCAAGACACCTTTTGGATTCAAGCTATGCAAGAAGAGCTTCTACAATTCAAGAGATGCAAGGTATGTAAATTGGTTCCAAAACCTCAAGGAGACAATATCATAGGTACCAAATGGATTTATAGGAACAAGTTAGATGAAAATGGCACAATAATAAAGAACAAGGCAAGGCTGGTAGCCAAGGGGTATAGACAGGAAGAATGGATAGACTTTGATCAAACCTTTGCCCATTTTGCAAGGTTGGAAGCAATTAGGCTATTCCTTGCCTATGCTGCCCACAAGGGGTTCAAAGTGTATCAAATGGATGTCAAATCAGCCTTCCTCAATGGTGACTTGAAGGAAGAGGTATATGTTGAGCAACCATCAGGTTTTGTACATCCTACCATCTCTAGTCATTTTTACTTACTTAGGAAAGCTCTTTATGGTCTTAAGCAAGCCCCCAGGGCTTGGTACGAGACATTGTCTAGCTTTCTCATCAAGAACAAGTTCTTGAGGGGAAATGATAGCACATTATTTCTTAGGGAAACAAGGGGCAAGTGTCTCCTTGTCTAAATATATGTTGATGACATAATATTTGGGTCTACTGATGACAACCTCTGCGAATGGCTTGCCAACCTAATGCAGGGGGAGTTTGAGATGAGTAGTATGGGAGAGCTCAAGTACTTTTTAGGCCTCCAAGTAAAATAGTCTGATGAAGGTATATTCATTTCTTAGACCAAGTACACTAGGGAGCTTATCAAGAAGTTTGGAATGGAATCAGCTTCCACCATTAAAACTCCCATGGGGTCCAACATTTTCCTGGACAAGGATGAAAAGGGCAAGGCCTTTGATGAATCCATGTACAGGTGCATCATTGGATCCCTGTTATATTTAACTGCTAGTAGACTATATATTATGTATGCTACATGTGTGTGTGCTAGGTACCAGGCATGTCCTAAGGAATCTCACTACTCAGCTGCAAAGTGGATTCTGAGATACCTTAATGGCAGCCTACATCTTGGCCTTTGGTACCCTAAGAACGATGATTTTGAACTAACTGGATTTTCAGATGCAGATTTTGCAGGCTGCAAAGAAGACAAGAAAAGCACAAGTGGCACTTGTCAATTCCTAGGAAGAAGGTTGATATCATGGAGCAGCAAAAAGCAGATAAGTGTGGCTATCTCCACTACTGAGTCTGAATATATTGCTGCAGGGAGCTGTTGTGCACATCTATTATGGATTCAACACCAGGTAGAGGACTACAACCTCAAGGTAAGTAACTCTCCTCTTTATTGTGACTCATCCAATGCTATCTCTATTACTAAGAATCCTGTCTCTCATAGCAGGACTAAGCATATAGAAATACGATATCATTTTATAAGAGAACATGTAGAATCTCAAGATATCTGCCTTGAATTTGTCACCACTAACAGTCAAGTGGCTGATATCTTCACTAAGCCATTGGATGAGGCCAAGTTTAATGCCTTCAAGATTGAACTAGGAATTTTAAATGTAGAATAGTGAAAACACTTCATTCTTCCAATCTTGATTTGATATAACTTAAAATGTTGACACATCAACCCTATGAGAGACATGATTAGGCATTCAAGTAATCCTATCTCTAATGATTTTAAAGTAGTATGATCAGCTTAACCAGAATAATCTATTTCAACTGAGCTTCAGGTTGCACTTAGACAGCTGGGAAAAGTCTCAGTTTGACGAACTCCTTCCTGGGTTCGACGAACGTTATGTTTCAGTTCGACGAAATTGCTCCTCAGCTCGATGAATTCAGTCTTCCAGCCAGTTCAGCAGATTTTGTCTTCAGTTCGACGAACTCCAGTTTGAGTTTGACGAACTCAGCGTTGTGTTTGACGAATTAATTCAGTTCGACAAACCCCAGATTCAGTTCGACGAACTCAACTTTATGATGTAGTTTCAGATGCTCTTAGACAGCTGTGAAAAGTCTCAGCTGAACCACTGAGACAACTAAAATCTATCCCAGCAGCTGATAGTATTCTGTCCCAGCAGATAGGTCACCGTCCCAGCGGTTCCGCTGAGACAGGTTGGATTTATTGTAAATTGTCTAAGTGCAACCCCAGTTGACCCATTTACACTTACAGCTATAAGAGCAATCAAATCCAATTACTAGGTCTAATTTTACCTAAGTCTTAAGCCATATAAATAGCCAATCTGATTAGTGAAAAGCACACGACCCTTCTCTTCCAGCCGCCGAGACGAATCACCTACTTTTTCGTCCTAGCGCATTCCTCTACCACTGTAATGGCTCCCAAATGCTCTAAAGATCTTCTTGAAGGATATGAGATAGTAAGGCATGGGTTTTCCCATGCTCCAGAAAAAATTAAGGGAGTGATTCAACTCCTAGTAAACCAAGGCCTGGAATTTCTACTATTTGAACCCTGTGTCATTCTCAGAAATGAAGTTCTGGAATGGTTTGGTAATGTCAAGTTGTCCACCTCCAAATACTCCCTCAAGTCAAAGATTGGAGAAGATAGAATAAAGATAACCCCATCAAATTTACAAAAAACATTACATCTTCCATCCTGGAGTCCAAGTGAGGAGGATGGCATCTCTGAAAAGGACAAGAAAAAGGCTCTAAAATGGACTGAGTACAACGATGCCAAAATTGGCTCATTGAAGAGGAAATTTTTCAACCAAAAGGGAAAACTTTTATCAGATATTGTGGGAAAAGACATTCTTTGCAAACCAGGGTCCCATGATACAATCTCACAGTACATGTTTGACCTCATGACAAGAATAATTCTGGAAAAGACAACCTCTTGGGGAGAGGTCATCTTTCAAAGAATAAAGGAATGCCTTCAGGCACCCAATATGGGAAGAATTCTCTCCTTATACCTCCTGCAAACCCACCCTGACAAGTTCAACACATCCAAAGGAGCAAATCTTATATTATTATCCTTAGAACCTCTAAGTAGTTCAATCTAACTCCAACTCATTGTCCCAGCATTCCTGGACTCAACAGAAAAGAATGCTCTCTTTGAGGGGGAGGGGGATGATAATGTTGGTGATGTCAATCTGAGTGATCATCAAGATGCTGACACTGAAGATAAGCAGGATGATGCCCCAGCTGCTGTTATCAACATTTAGCAATCCTCTTCCTCCACCTCACGCAATGAGGCTCTTCTCAGTGCCATAAACCTGCTGCTTCAGTCTCATCTCACCTCCATGCAAACTAATCTAGATAAATCAGTTACCTCAGTATGGGAATATGTGGATCAGTCCATCAAAAATGTGAAAGCTGAAGTCATGTCTGAGTCCAAGGAGATAAAGGAAAACACTGCAATACTAAACAAACAAATGTCTAAATGGTTTGATCTGGCTGAAAAATCTGTAATTTCTCAGAATACCATTCTAAGATCTATGGACAAACACCTCAAGTTATCTGAACAGGACATGACATATGTCAAGAATTATGTCAGCCAAACAGATGAAGTGATAGAGAAGTCAACCAATCATCTCCAGGAATATGTATATTCCAGTGCCATGTAGTTAAATGAAGAAGCTGGCAGGTACAAGGAAGAGCTGAAAGCAGAAATTGCATCTGTCTCCCAATCCATTGCTGAAAAAGCCACCTCTTCCCATCTGAATGAAGAAGTAGGCAAGTTAAAAGATGTGCTTCAATCCAATATAGAGAATGTGTTCCAAACCCTCTCTGGAACAATAACTGCAACCAAGCAAGACCTCCATCAAAAGATATATGAAGAAGCTGGAAAGGGGGAGGACACAAATGTTATCATAAATTCTGACCTCACCCTGAAAGTTCTACAAGGGACAAGGATAGCTCTGAATCATCCTATCCTAGATGTCAACAGGGAAGAAGACTGGGATTTCTCTTATCAAGAGGCAATTGACCAAGATAAGAATCTGAAAAAGAGAAGGGAAAGGGTAATGCTGGCTGAAGAATTTATGGCCAAGCAAAGGGAGGTGCAGAATAATGACCCTGACCATGAGGAATGGAGTGATGACTCCAAGGACATCATAATAGAAGCCTGGATAAGCCATGGTTAGGTGTGTAAAGATATTGACAAGCTCTATCCATCTGAAGAATGGATAAAGCATTTGGAGAGAAATACTAAGAGGGATAAAATTTTCAAAGCAAATAACTGAGCTTTGAATTACTATTCTATCTTGATTGAAATTGATGGATTGTTAATGTAATCAGCTTGTATCATAGCTAAATCTGAGTTATATCTAAACCTTACCCAGTTTTGATCGGTTAATTCAATCTATGTTGCATTATGATGTTTATCAAATCTTACTGATGGATTGATTAAACTCTGTGGTAGAATCTTTTCATAACAACCATCTATATTAAAATAACTGAAGCATGATATGTTGAACTCATTATTGCAATAACACATATCAAGAATTTATGAGTAATGTACTCTAGCATTTGAGGGTGTTCTGCCTTCTTCAAATAGGGGGAGATTGTTGGGAAAATGACCCTCAATGTTCCCTTGATTTGAAGAGACCTCACACTAAATGCTAAGTACAAGTTGTATTTGATAAACCATATTTCTATCTCATAAGTATGCAGGACTAGGGCACACTATGGTGTAATGTATGATCAGCTGAGATGAGTTGTCTGTCTCAGCTGAACTGCTGAGACAAGACCAGGAGCCGCTGAGAAGGTGTCTGGGCAAGCTGAGCTTTAGATAGAAGAAAACCGCTAAGAAAATTGTCTGTCTCAGCGGATCCACTGAGACGGGATAGAAGCAACCTCTGAGACGGTTGACCATCTCAGCCCAACCGCTGAGACAGATTCAAAAGTGATCTGGCCGGTTTTGCTTTTGGCGCAAGCTGCAGAAATGCATAATGGGGTCCACCAATCACTCCCATACCTATCAGGAGGACAGCTAAGAGCCGTTGAGGGTCAGTGGTGTATAAAAGGAATAAGTCAGGGTTGAGCAAACAACTTTTGCTATTTGATCTTACTCTCCAGCACACAAACTCAAGAACAATACTGTTCCATTGTCGACAGCCAAGAACTGAGCTCACACAAGGCTGCAAGGAGAAAAGAGATTGCTTATCTTGATTCATCTCAAGATAGAGCAAGTAGATCAAGCCCATCATCTGAAGGGTTGATCAAGAAGAATCAAGTTGGAGCTGCACTTCTCCTCCCTGGTTCAATTCTGCAACAACAGATGTTAAGAAGAAGAAGAACAAGGCTTGATCTCTTATTCCTTCAATCAGTAATCCTTATTATATCATTTGTAGGAGCCTTTGGGTTCTGAGACTGTAGGGCTTTATTGCCTGAGTGTGTAAGGCTGATTGGCTTGAGTTGTAGAGCTGAGAGGTAAGCTTGAGGTAGGACTAGGAGGTGGTCTGAGTTGGAGGAGGTGGATTCCTTTGAGGTAGGGCTGCTGTGCCTGAGGTAGGGTTTGGGAAAACCTGAGAGATCCTGTGGGATCTATGCTGTAGGCTCTTGGAGCTGAGATTGGAGAAGTTGGCCTTATCTAACTCATTGTTAGAAAGGTGAATGGGGAAAGATGACTACTCAAGACACCCTGTCTTGAGGATCCTCTATAA
The DNA here is from genome assembly GCA_033032865.1 of Dactylorhiza incarnata. Classification (NCBI taxonomy): domain Eukaryota; kingdom Viridiplantae; phylum Streptophyta; class Magnoliopsida; order Asparagales; family Orchidaceae; genus Dactylorhiza; species Dactylorhiza incarnata. The sequence goes on from JAWHQI010000015.1 coordinate 16,495,366, forward strand.
ATCTCTTTGTGCTTTATGTGCTTGATAATTTGTAAACTATCAACTCAAAATGGTCATTTTCTCTAAACAACCTCGGATCGAGATGAAACGAGTTCTGTTGCACTTGTATCAACTATACAAGTCTAATGCAACTGTCAGAAGTCAATTCAGTGCACGTACGCTCAATATTCTACATGGGTCACCAACTAGCTTCTAGGATACCCTACAGGTGATCAGGTCACTTTTATTGGGTCATCTAGGGTCCCATTGGCCCAATAAAAGTTGAGATGTTACAATCACGACATTGGATGGATGGACCATTCTATGGATTTTTAGGTAAAAGGAAGGAAGGAAGTAGAAGGAGGTGTGGAGCTCCTTATCACTCTCAGAATAACATCAAGGAACTATTGGTTCATCATCGTTGACATTCCGAGCAGTTATAATGTTATCTTTAGAAGGTTCTCAATCAACAATTTCTAATTTGTACACTCATATTATCATTAATGCTTGAAAAATAGCTCAGGAGGGGTCAAAATTCAGATTCACAGCGATCCCAAGGTAGTACAAGAGTGCTACCTTAATTTCATCAACACCATCGACTAGAAGGAAAAGGCAGAGGAAGTCAATAAGGTTCTAGAAGGGATGACACACTTTAAGGTGACAGAGGAAGTACAGTAAGTTGAAGTGGTAGTTGCGGGCGGGAGGCCCAAAAGAGTCAAGATCAATTGGGAGCTGATGGAGGAAGACATGCAGAAGATCGCAGCATGCATCCAAGATAACATCGACATCATCGCATAGAGTTTCTTGGATATGCCCAACATTGATGCAAATGTGGCATGTCAACACCTCAATTTTGATCCTATGATTTTCCCTATAAGACAAAAAAGAGGGTGATCGATGCTTCCTTAGTCGAGCTTATTAGTGAAGAGGTTAAGAAGCTACTTGAGGCATGTTTTATATCAAAGATCTAGTATCCTAGCAGGGTCTTTAATGTTGTAATGGTGAAGAAAACAGAAGGGAAGTAGAGGATATGCATTGAATTTTCACTTCTTAAGAAATCTTGCCCCAAGGATTGTTATCTCTTGCCTCGTATCGACGCATTGGTTGACTCAAACATCGGTTTTACATTAATTGGCTTTCTTGATGCTTTTCGGGATATCATCAGGTTCAGAGGCATCCTACAGACATTCAAAGTGTTTTCTTCATCATAGATGACCTGTGCTACTAGTACATGATGATTCCCTTCAGGGTGAAGAATGTGGGATCAGCCTATCAGCAGATGATGGATTGCATCTTCAGAGAGCAGAAGGGGTGGAACTTATAATGTAACACGCATTCCGCATCTCTTGGTTTAAGAATAACAAATCTCATTATGTATTTGATCATTTCTGCCGTGTATTTTTAGTGTGCATGCAATATAGTTATAATACCACTCTGAATGTGTGCATAGAATGCGAGGCAGAATTAGGACAATTCTTGGAATGAAGACCTACCATGCGGCGGTAACACCCAACACTGGTGGTAGCTAACATTTCAATGGGACTACTAGAAAATTGTGTTTGAATGCAAGGACTAGCGGGAGAGAAGCCCATCTTTAGCAAGAAGTTAGGGTGCGGTGTTAACACGAACGCTCGATTGTAGCTTATGGAATGCCCAGCAATCAACAATTGATTGAGGAGCCACATGGAGAAGGAAATCACATGAATGATAAGAGTGTATAAGGAGCTAACGCAACGCGATAACCCAATCACGGTGCGATTGTGGTTGCCTAAAATAATGAACGTGCATACCATTCCTGGATGGATGTTCCACAGATCACATTCTATTTAGGCAACCGCACAACTTGTAACACGTACTGCCGACGCTAGCTTGCAGTCTTATAAATAAAGCCGCTCTGCTTGTTCTCTTTGATGAACCACAAAGCTATAACTACATACCTTTTCATGAGATCTCTCATCCATACGTCCAGAGCACTCCCTATATTAATCTTGAAGATCAAGAGAGGGACTTGAAGGAGGACTCACTCAACTCTCCTTCTACAAGATGGAGGAATGCATCGACAACTCTGATCTCTAGCGTTCCTTCATCATATCCTTTAGAGTTTCCTATAGTGAGTTTTATATTCTAAATACTACATCTTTCATCTTATATTCTCTTTTTATTTCGTCCACTACTTTTGTATCGTTAGTGGAATTCGCCGTAAGTGTTGGCGACTAGGTCGTGCAAGGCTTAAGGAGAAATTTGCAAAGGGTGTTGGCGATTAGATCTAGGGTTTAGGTCTAGGGGCGGCTTAAGGCCACTCTAGGGAGAGATAGGCTAGGGCCAACTTGTCCTTGGGGATAAGGGTTGGTATAGAAATCAAAGAGGACTTTTATATTTTACCTCATTGATTTCTAGTGTTATGGAAATCAATTTTTGTAATCAAAATATTTAAGAATTATAATCTTGTTTTGCTCTATCATATTGAATTGAATTTCAATTCAATAAAGTAGTGTGGGAAAATATTTTTGTTCTAAATTTTCAAAAATAGAGTAAATTTCTTAAAACCCTTATTTACCCCCACCCTCTCTTAGGGCGCCAGTAGATCCAACAAGTGTAATCAGAGCTAAGTTATTCCAAAATAGTTTCACCACTTAGGATAATGGCAGATCATGATCTCACTTTCAATGAGGGGCAAGGGCTTAGTCAACCACCATTGTTCACTGATTCTGATTACAACTATTGATGAACTTGGATGACGTGTTTCTTAATGACATTAGATCTTAAAGTTTGGGATAAGGTAGAACACTGCTACTGATGACTGATATTTTAGTCATCGTTTTAGGCTAATATCTTATTAGATATTTAAATAAATTATCGCATTTTGTTCGTTGTTTTTATAAATTTTCGTAAAAATAATATTTTATGTTCTAACACATATATTTTCTATTTTGTAGAAATACGGCAGACCTGAGGTGAAGTTATGTGCAATATCCCACCATCGCGTCCATAATTTTAAATCAAGTCAGATTCGTCTGCATATAGTTCGGCTCCACCACCTTCGCATGCATGTTGTGCTCGACCACTTCCGCCTCCTCCAGAACCCCGAAAGCATAACGTTATCGCCGCCACCTTTGAATACAACCACTCTCATCCAATTAATTTCATGTTGCCGCCGCACCCGTTCGAGCCCCTCACGTGAAATCTATGCAAGGCCTTTGTTCAAATTTATATATATATACATATATATTTATTTATATATCTTTATATATACATATATATCTATATATATACATATATATATATATACATATATATATAAATATATATATATATATATGCGAATGAAAGAAACGCCACCGCCACCTTTGCATGGAGCTTCGGCCACCTCCCCCAGCTGCTCTGCCACCTTCCCGTATATGCAGGCCACCTCCTCCATGCAACTCCACCTAGTTGGAGCAGCCCACCGGCCACCTCCTCTACCATACAGTTTTCGGCCATTTCCAACGCAGCAGCTCCGCCACCACCGCCATCTCCACGCAGCAGCAGCCTGAGGTCCACATCAGCAACCCGCTTAAGCTCCCCCATGCACGCCTCCTCCGTCCAAGCAGTTTTTCCACGTCAGCGATCCACCCGAGCTCCTCCATTAGTGCCTCCAATGATGCCGCCTCCAATTAGTGCCTTCACCTGCGCTCCAGTCTGCTGCCGTTTCAAGTTTCAACAATGAGGCTGCCTATAAATATTAACATCGGGAAGGAGCACGGGAGAGTTGTTCTGGTTAGAGAATATGTTTTGAGAGATTAAAAAGAGATAATTTTTCCTTGAGACTCTAGTTTTATTTTATTTGGTATCTTCAATTATTATTTTATAATTCTAGAGTTAATGTTGTTTATCTTTGGACGTTCTAATTTAATCGTGTATTCCTCCCCCTTTCAATTTAGACTTTTCGTGTAACCTCGCGCTTTTATTTCTTGTAATCCCTTTGTCCACTAGCAATAAAATTTTATTTCTATTTCACTTAAATTTTGTCATATTTCAATTTTGTTTCTTGTCACTTTTGTTCTTTTTCATGATGTCGCATTTTTATAATAATGATTTTCCCATCTCCATGACTAACTAATCTCTATAGTGCCCGATCGCGATGATCTGAGGATGAGTTAATATTGTTATAACTTGCGTAATTGCTTTTCTCTAATTGTTGAACGCTTATAATTTACCTTTTATTTAACAAATTATTATGAGGCTATATCATTAATATATAGTCTTCATATTATTTTCGTTCTTTAGTTAGCCGAGAGGCTCGTAAGACGAATTGATCGCTCATTGGTAAAAGGAGTAGAACGCAACCCTCGAGAGAGGACGACGTAACTCTTCCGGATTGGAGTAAAATCCAATAGTAAGGTTCACAACCTAAGGCAAGTCTTAGGCGATGCGATTTGAGAATGAAAGTTCGGTCGATACACCTAAGCTTAGTTGAACCTAAACCTCAAAAGAGGAGTGTTCATACTTTGGGAAACTCCATGGTCAAAGCCTCTTCAACAAGAGAATTGCATTTTATTCTCATTTCAATATTCTCTTTTTCCGAGATGATTCAAGATCGGGTGCTAGCTTTTAAACCATCGAATTAATTCTTTTAGCATTTCTAGTTTTTATTATTCGCAACCCAACTCCAAATTTCTATTTAATAAGATAATAACGATTTTTCAAAGTAGAATTACTCGACCTCCCCGAGTCTAATACGACCTTGGTTTTTATAATCCTATACCACTTTTGTCACGGTACACTTGTCGTTGTCTTTTGCGGATAAAGCTTTGCGCATCAAGTTTTTGGCGCCGTTGCCGGGGAACAACTGGAGCTTAATCATTTATTTTCGCAAGCGCCTCCTCCTTGCAAAATATTATCTGACAAGTTTAATTGTGATTCTCTTTATAATAGTAATTTCCAGGTTGAATATGAGTCGTTGCTACCCCAATTAATTGATGATCCATATGCCGTCTTTATAAATTCAAATCACCTCAGGTATGTATAGGTGATTTGGATTTACATATTCAAGTTCAAGGACAAAAGGAGAATCACAAGATAAACGGAGGAGTAGCCATGCGACTGACGCCGGCACATTCACCTACGCGTAGATTAGGGGAGTTTCCTGTTCACTTCTCTTTTTTATTTTCCGTTTTCCTAACAATAACCGTCTAGCTTAAAGACAGGAAAAAGAAAGCGCTCTTGGGAGGCACCCCTTGCTTATCTTTAATTTTTATGCATTTTTCTTTTTAAAAGTTTATTTTTCAAATGTTCTTCATACTTAGTTTTAAACATTGGGGACAATGTTTAATTTTAAGTATGGGGGTGTAGCTTAGAATTCATAGTATTTATATTTGAAAAAGAAAAAAAATTTAAAAATTATAAAAATCTAATTTCCTGGAAAGGGAGCTTTGGGCTTGAACTCCCATCACAGCTCCTAGTACCTTGCGAACCCTTCACCGGGTAACCCTCGGGAAGTCCAAGAAATATTTTATTTAAATAATAATAATAATAAATGCGCCTAGCCTTGTTGTTTTTAATGTTCTAGAAATTTAAATTGAGGTCCGATTATAAGTATTCCTACATTTTTAATTTAGCTAATATTTTATTTTATCAGAATTTGTTAAATCTAAATTTGAAGTAATTTAGTTTTAAGAAACACTTTATGTTTTTAATTCGATTAGAGAATTAATTTAGCACTACTTCTCCGTTTAATTTTAAATAGCTTCACTTTGTGGTAAATTGGCTAAACATCTCTAGATTTTTTATTATATTCGCTTCTAACCTTAAGATCTTGGGAAATTTCATTCCACTAAAAATCTGGTCTCAAAATAGTTTAATTTATAAAATAGAAGTATTCTTTACCCTTGGTAAACATTTGTGTTTTTTTCTTTTCCCATATTGTTAGATCATATGTCATGGGAATAAGGAGATGTTAGTTCTTTATTCTCTGGTAAACATATGCAACCCAAAAAAATGAAGAGAGAAAAAATGTGTATATGTCGTGGAAATGATAGGATAATAGTCTATCATTCTCTGGTATTACATATACTAAAAAAAGGGGTTGAGAGGATAAAATTCATCACCCCAATCAAAAACCTCTTCATATCCTTTCTCTTCATTTTGTCATTTCGTTTAAACCCATCCCTAGCCAATTTCATTGTTTCTAGTCCTAAACTAAATTATTAAGAGAGCAATATTTTGGAAGGTGTCTTTTCCTTAAGTTTCTTTTATGTTAGAGTGTTTATAATTTCAATCTAATTTTGTTTGAAAATTTCTATGATTTCGTTTGCTTAATAGTCATCTTGAGAAGTATATAGCTAAGCAGATTTCCCTTTTTAAATTATCACCATAACTTATAACTTAATTCTTGAATTCCTAGAATTTACTTTTAACTTACTCTTGGTTTAACGAAATTTTAGTTATTTAGAAATAATATCGATATCTTGTAATTCTTTCCTCACTCTTTTGCTCTGGAATAGCAAAAGCTCAAGTATGGAGGTGTCTGATGACTGATATTTTAGTCATCGTTTTAGGGTAATATCTTATTAGATATTTAAATAAATTATCTCATTTTGTTCGTTGTTTTTATAAATTTTAGTAAAAATAATATTTTATGTTCTAACTCATATATTTTCTATTTTGTAGAAATACGGCAGGCCTGAGGTGAAGTTATGTGCAATATCCCACCGTCGCGTCCATAATTTTAATTCAAGTCAGATTCGTCCGCTTGTAGTTCGGCTCCACCACCTTCGCATGCATGTTGTGCTCGACCACTTCCGCCTCCTCCAAAACCCCAAAAGCGTAACGTCATCACTGTCACCTTTGAATAAAACCACTCTCGTCCAATTAATTCATGTTGATGCCAAACCCGTTCGAGCCCCTCACGTGAAATCTATTCAAGGCCTTTGTTCAAATATATATATACATATATATTTATTTATATATCTTTATACATACATATATATTTATATATATACACACATATATATATATATATATATATTTATATATATATATATATGTGAATGAAAGAAACGCCACCACCACTTTTGCATGGAGCTCGGGCCAACTCCCCCAGCTGCTCCGCCACCTTCCCATATATGCAGGCCACCTCCTCCATGCAACTCCACCTAGCTGGAGCAGCCCGCCGGCCACCTCCTCCATCATGCAGTTTCCGGCCATTTCCAACGCAGCAGCTCTGCCACCTCCGCCATCTCCACGCAACAGCAGCCCAAGGTCCACGTCAGCAATCCGCTTAAGCTCACCCATGCGCGCCTCCTCCGCCCAAGCAGTTTTCCACGTCAGCGATCCACCCGAGCTCCTCCATTAGTGCCTCCAATGATGCCGCCTCCAATTAGTGGCTTCAACCTGCGCTCCAGTCTACTGCCATTTCAAGTTTCAACAATGAGGCTGCCAATAAATATTAACATCGGGAAGGAGCACGGGAGAGTTGTTCTGGTTAGAGAATATGTTTTGAGAGATTAAAAAGAGATAATTTTTTCGTGAGACTCTAGTTTTATTTTATTTGGTATCTTGAATTATTATTTTATAATTCTAGTGTTAATGTTGTTTATCATTGGATGTTCTAATTTAATCGTGTACTCCTCCCCCTTTCAATTTAGACTTTTCATGTAACCTCGCGCTTTTATTTCTTGTAATCCCTCTGTCCACTCGCAATAAAATTTTATTTCTATTTCACATAAATTTTGTCATATTTCAATTTTGTTTCTTGTCACTTTCGTTCTTTTTCATGATGTCGCATTTTTATAATAATGATTTTCCCATCTCCATGACTAACTAATCTCTATAGTGCCCGATCGCGATGATCCGAGGATGAGTTAATATTGTTATAACTTGCGTAATTGCTTTTCTCTAATTGTTGAACGCTTATGATTTATCTTTGATTTAACAAATTGTTATGAGGCTATATCATTAATATATAGTCTTCATATTGTTTTCGTTCTTTAGTTAGTCGAGAGGCTCGTAAGACGAATTGATCGCTCATTAGTAAAAGGAGTAGAACGCAACCCTCGAGAGAGGACGACGTATCTCTTCCGGATTGGAGTAAAATCCAATAGTGAGGTTCACAACCCTAGGAAAGTCTTAGACGATGCGATTTGAGAATGAAAGTTCGGTCGATACACCTAAGCTTAGTTGAACCTAAACCTCAAATGAGGAGTGTTCATACTTTGGAAACCTCCACGGTCAAAGCCTCTTCAACAAGAGAATTGCATTTTATTCTCATTTCAATATTCTCTTTTTCCGAGATGATTCAAGATCGGGTGCTAGCTTTTAAACCATCAAATTAATTCTTTTAGCATTTCTAGTTTTTACTATTCGCAACCCAACTCCAAATTTCTATTTGATAAGATAATAATGATTTTTCAAAGTAGAATTACTCGACCTCCCCAAGTCTAATACGACCTTGGTTCTTATAAAGCTATACCACTTTCGACACGATACACTTGTCGTTGTCTTTTGCGGATATAGCTTTGCGCATCAGCTACTCTCCTCCTACAATTGTAGTTGGAGAAATAATTATTGAGAACCCCAAAGAAAAATGGGACCATAATGATTAATTAAAATGTAAAAATGATGATGAAGCTATGAATTCACTATTTTTTGCTCTTGATAGAACTGAGTTTAATCGTACTTGTGCATGTGAAACTACTTTTGATATTTGGAATTTACTAGAACTAACTCATGAAGGTACATCATAGGTCAAGGACTCAAAGCCCTTTTTAATTAGAGTCCGAATATGAAAAATTCCGTATGGATGCGGATGAAGACATGGACTCTAAGTACACAAGGTTTACTAAGATTATAAATGCTTCAAGGGCAATTGGAAAAACATTTTCTAACTGCAATCTAGTGAGGAAGATACTAAGATCTCTCCTACCATGATTCAATCTAAAGGTGACAGCCATTTTTGAATCGCATGATCTAAGGCGGCTCCAAATTGAGAGCATCATTGGGAATCTTAAAACCCATGAGGTTGAACTCAAGATCTAACACGAAGAGTACAACAAGGAGCCAAAAAAGAAAGCTTTGACATTGAGATCAAAGAATGAGACCAACGTTGACGATGAAGATGATGAGGAGAGCCTCTTTATCAAGAACTTCAAAAGGATGATTATAAATCCGGGGAGAAACACCTTATGGAAATACTTCACCAAAGATGGAAGCAAGAAGGGATCGTGGTCAAAGAAAGGGATAGTTAGCAGCGACGACAATGAAGAGCGACCGCCACCAGAGTGTTATCATTGTTGAAGGACCTGACATATCCGGACCAATTACCCAAAATATCTAAAGTAGCAATAAGAAAAGCGGCACAAAGGAAGGAGAAAAAGAAGGTGCTAAAGGCGGCCACATAGGATGACTCCTCCTCTGAAGAATCAAGCAACTCTAGCTCAAGTGATGATGAAGACGCAAACATGTTCCTCATGGGAAAGAGCAACACACCTTCAGATGATGAAAATAGTGTCCAAAGCCACACTGAGGTACCTCCTTCCTCTTATGATTATGTTTTTTTTCTGAATATATGAAAACATGCAAATATTTTGTGAAAAGTTTAAATAATCTTGAAATGTTAAAATCTGAAAATAATTTTTATTAAAAGAGAATAAAAATTTATCTAAAGAAGCATAGGTATTAGGGAAAGAGAAGATTGCTTGCCAATAGTGTAATCACTCATTGGCAAGGATTAAAGAACTTGAAGAAGCACTCTCTAAAACCTCCTCTGAATTCGAATCTCTAACTAAAGAGAGGATGGATTTAGAAAGCAAAATCAAAACCTCTCTTTCACGAATTGAGCAAGGGAAAACAACATTTGCAAATAGATGTGTAATGCTTAAAACTGAAAACACATCATTAAAATCCTGAATCCATGACATAATGTTATTATTGGGAAAAAATGGAGTTGACCAAAAGTCTCTTGGCATAATCTTGGCCAACCAATGTCATGGAAGTGGTAAATTTGGGCTTGGTTACTCCTCTTTGTATCGCCCGGCGGAAACACCTACCTCCGACAGTAACTTACAATCCTTGAAAAATGCCTATTTAAATAGCAATTCTGAAAAATATTTTAATGGATCCCCATCTTGGGATGATCCAAACATATGACGGGCAATAAAGATAAGTTCCTTAGCCTTGTGAAGATGAAAATAAGACTGGCGACATTTGGCGATAACGAGAAAGGAAGGATTATGGGCATCGGTACAGTGGGTAACAAATCTTTTCCTACTTCCAAAGTTTTATTTGTAGATGGTTTAAAACATAACTTGATTTCAATTAGCCAATTATGTTATAAAGGATTGAAGGCTTTATTTGAATCTTCTATATTTTTTGCAAAATTATAAATCCAAAAACAAATGATATTGTACTTACGACACTTAGAACTCATAATGTTTAAATGATTATCTTTAATGATCTTTCCCAATCTTCAATAAAATGCTTAATAACTAAAAATGATGAATTAAAACTTTGGCATAGGCGACTTGGTCACTCTAGCACCAAATTGATTTTAAAATTATCCAAAGAAAATTAATTAGTGGATTACCTATGCTTAACAAAAATTTAACTTCATTTTGTTCACCAAGCCAAAAAGGAATGTTTTCCAAATTAAAAATGAAATTTCTACTACTAAACCACTCTAATTAATTTATATGGACCTCTTTGGACCGGTTAGTGTTCGATCTGTATGCGCTTTTAGAGGCAGAGGTGAATAAGGGTTTTAAAACTTTTAATATATTTTGATATACTTGAAATAATAAGAGATTAAAATAGAGAGAAATCAAGTAAAACAATTGAAATCAAATAGAGACATGATTTTATTAATATGAAATAAAGGATTATAAAACTTGATTTCTTATAACGCTAGAAATTGAAGGTAAATAGTAAAAAGACTTTCATTTTCTATCCCTACTTCTAACCCCATGAACCGGTGGCTTTAGCCTTTCCTTCCCGGATAGGGCCTCAAGCCGCTCAAGCCAATCCTCCCATGGATACGGCTTCGAGCACCCCCTAGACCTACACTAGATCTAGTCGGCAATAAGAGGCAAATTTCTGCCCTAAGTCCTACCCAGGCCTAGTCGCCAACACAAGGCAAATTCTTTAAATGGTTACAAAAGATATGAAATAAAATAGCAACCACAATATTAAAAACTCCCTCTAAGAAACTTCTGAAGTCGGAGATGAGAGATCACTATTGAATAAGCAAGGTTGAAGTGATCGCCCTTTGGATATAGCGTGACGAAGTCCTCCATCAGAAACTCTCTATGCTTTTGGTGGGAGATCAACTCTCGACAAAATAAGGCTTTGGAATTTTGGCACTGGACCTCTCTCTAGGATGTGTGTTAGAAACGAGAGAAGAGGGCTCCTTTTTATATCCTTGGAGCTAGCGCCTGCACAAGCGCTACCGTCGACGCTATCTTAGATTAAGAAACATTATTTGCATGCGTATCTTCATTCCAAGGAAACCTTTTCAAATTTCCTCTTGTGCTCCGCTCAACCGCTTACAGCTATCCGCTACCGCCTACCGCTATTGCCTTCTATAATTGCCGCCTGAACTTGCCTAATCAGAGCTAGCGCCCGCCCTAGGTGCTACCGTCGGCGCTAGTGGACATGTTGGAATTCTGCCTTCAAATTTGGGGGCAACCTTCATATGTTATCCTTGAGTCATGTGGCATTGTTTCCTGCACATATAAACACACAAGATCAAATACACATAGGAATTGTTATTCTCAAACCTAGGAGATGCGGAAGACCATGTTCCAACAAACTCCCCCTTTTGATAATAACAAATCGATTAATGATAAATTAGAGCATTAATATATAATGATGATGAAACCTACTTGTGTGTTTGTGAGTGATGACTTAGGATAATTGTCATTTTTAGTATTTAGAAATGCTCCCCTAAATACATGCTCCCCCTATGTGAATGCTCCCTTTATATGTAAGCTATCATCTGAAGACTTAATCATGTTGGTTTTCCCATTGGATAGCGATTATTCTTTATCATGTTAGTTCTCCCCCTTTTGTTATTAGCAAAAGTGGGTTAAGATAGCAAGAGACATAGGAAGAGGTTATTTGATAAGAAAAGATAAGGCATGGTTGAGCTTTTTAGAGTAAATGAGATGATGAGGAGTTTTTAGTACAATGATTTTTATAGAAATAAATAAAAGTTTTTAGCATAAAAATAATATTCATGTTTAGCACAAACCAATATAAAGTTTACTAAACAAGTCTACCACTTGTTGAAGGAAAGGAATCTTAAGATTCATTTGATGATGCAAACAAAAGAAAAGACTTTAAATAAGCATGAAAGCGCAAGGTAAAAAATTATATGGTTATGATGCGGAAGACTTATAGAAATATAGGAAACATCTTTTTGTAAGCATGAAAATTATAAGAGTAAATATGAGTTTAAGTCTAAACATAAGAAGATGTGTTTGAAGTTCAAAATTTAAAGAGTTATAGCATAAGCGGAAAGGCTATAAAATTGTTTATCCAAAGAAAACAACTTTTTGGAAGTTCAAAGATCATAATAGAAATAAGAGATGTTATGCAGTAAAAGTGATGTTATTTCGATAAAACCAATTTTATATAAGCATCTAAGTGTAAGATAATATTTGTAAGAAATAATTTTTTGTAAGCAAGTAAGATAATAAAGTTTTCATGACAATATGCAAGGATTTCTATTTTTTAAGAACTACTAAGGCAAGCATGATTGCACATATTCTAGAATATAGTAACTACAATGTTATTAATTTGCATTTCTTGTTATGAAAACATCGTAAAAGTGATGTTATTTGGATAAAACCAATTTTATATAAGCAACTAAGTGTAAAAGTGATGTTATTTGGATAAAACCAATTTTATATAAGCATCTACGTGTAAGATAATATTTTTAAGAAATAATTTTTTGTAAGCAAGTAAGATAATAAAGTTTTCATGACAATAGGCAAGGATTTCTATTTTTCAAAAACTACTAAGGCAAGCATGATTGCACATATTCTAGAATATAGTAACTACAATGTTATTAATTTGCATTTCATGTTATGAAAACATTGTAGAGATCATGCATTGCAATCTAATGCTTTTACTAAAGTTTTCTAGAGAATTATTGTAATGAAGCATTTGAGACCAATTCTCGTGAGTAGAAGCTTTATAAGAGATAATGATGTGTATAAAAAGTGTTTTGATAAAAGTATACAAGTTATATAATCCAAAACACATGACTTATATAGTGAAGTAGAAACATTATTAAGAATGAAATCTTTTTAACTACTTCTACACATCAATTCTAGATTTGATACAAAGAACATAAAAAGTACAACAACCAAGGTGCTTCTCCCACACAATGCTCATTAAGACTTATCAGGGAGCAAAGTAGTGCTTGGGGGATCACATATTTTATTTTCAATGAGAACTTTTTTGTGATCCGCTATACATAAAAGAAGTGTATTAAAGTAGTTTGCACAAGACACTTTACAATTCTTTATAAGGGGCACAACCTCATAACCCTTATGAAGACTTATCAGGAGATTCAAGTAGTGCTTGGTGGAGTTATCTTTGTAATTTTATTATTGAATTTTTTGAGCAAGATAAAGTTCTCTGAATTCACTTATTTTTGCAAACACTTATAATTTTGTAATTTCACTTCTATAAGTGCAACAAAGTTTTGAATAATGTGTAGGTAATATAGATAGACACCGTAATATTATAATATACTACACTACACAATCATGCATGGATAAGAATTATAGGAACATGTTGTCTACCAAAAGTGTGAGTGTAAAGAGATCATTATCAAACATAACACATTATTCATACTAAGAGGCATACAAATACAATCCTACACAATTCACTATAGACTTTTTCATTGCACATAACAAGATTAAAATCTAAGAATGACAAGACAAAACAATGTTTAGAAAACTTGAGATTTTAAATTAAACATTTTTAGCCAAACCTAAAAGAACATGCTTGTCATTTTGCCAAAGTAATGAAACAAGGAGATCTTTGTTATTTTAATAAAACCTTGTAAACACAAATAAAATTAAGCAAACACATATTTTTTTGCATTTTGAAATTTTGTATTAAATTTTTCAAACATCACGTAGTGGCATAAAGATAAAAATAGGTAGTACATATAAAAGAACATGTTTTTATTGATTTTTCAAAATTTAAAAACACAGAAAATTGGACACTCGAGCTAGCATCAATGCTAGTGCTAGCACAGGCGACAGTGAGCAAAATATTGAGATTTTGAAAATTTTGTTTTTTGATTTTGATTAAGTGTCCAAAGATTAGTTTCATGTAGAAATTTCAGAATTTTTGGAGATGTCTAGATAACGCAAATTGCTTGAAATGTTAGCGTTTTCTTATATGACTAAACATCGTATGGGATTTATTTTCTTAAATCTTCATTTTGATAATTCTAAGGCTTGTGTTTATCAAAATAATGTAAACTAAAAAAAATAGGAAATGTAAACACAAGAAGACATGATTGAACAAATCAAATATGCATGATTTTAGTGATTAAAAATAATATTCATGCATAAAAATAAAATAGGTATGCCCTAGATAAAAAATACCTAGACTATATATCTACACTCTATCACCATACTAAGTGATGGATGAGCAAGTGGAGCTGCACACATGTCGTAGGTAGGGGTGTTACTACCATATGCATACACTAGAGAACTCTTAACCTAGCACTTTTTCCCCCCAGTGCCTTGCAAGGCCCCACTAGAACCCTCCCCGTTTAAGGACAAGACATGACTTAAAGGTTAGGTCTCTAATGCATCCAATCCTACACCTCCGCTATTGTGAGACATACAATATTGGTATATGATCATGGATATATAAAATGATTAGGTTTAAATTATGAGCTTATTTGAATTTTTAGAATGATAATATATTCGATCAATATGACCTTTGTGATTTTATTTTCAATCACGAATTATTAATATATATACATTTCTAAAATGCAAGATAATGATTGTTTTTCTTTTTCGATTATTGCAAGAGTACGCATGAGTCTATAAATAATTTGATCTTTGCTAGACTTTAGTTGGACTTAGCAATTTAAAGTGGATCTTGGACTTCCCGAGGTCTACCCTGTGAAGGGTTCACACCGGTACTAGGAGATGTGATAGGGTTACATCCCAAATCTCATTTTCTCAAGATATTTAAGTATTATTGGTTGCTACCCATACTTAATATTTAAAGTTTATAGACTCAAAATTTTTGAAAGAGAAAAAGTAAAGTTCATGATTTTATTAATTTAGATAAATATCTCATAACAAATTTTGAATTGGATTTATATGGATAATATAAGATATTTATAGGCAATGAATATAGGAAAGATAGATAGGTCATCAAAATAAAATATGGCTTTGAATTTTGATCAATTCAATTAATAAACTTATTAAGCTTTAAGAGATAAAATCATATTTCCAATAATATATACGATGACCATGACGTGATTGCTTAAAAAAAGAAAACAAAAAGAAAAATTAAAAAGGCATTGAAGCATATCATGAAGTAGAAATTTGTACATTTTGAAAAGATTCTACTTCATGCATTTGATGATACCTAATAAATGATAGATTTATGTATCAAAAGGGGACCAAGTGTGGAGGTTCATTTGGGTACCCAAATATAACGAGATGATTTTTGGGGAGATGAGTAAAAATGAACCCTTTCAAATGGAGTTAATGTTTCATCTTTAATTTTGGGTCTCCACTCGTACTTAGGTTTAGTGTTATAATTATGCATCAAATTTCCATATTCATTAAACTTAGGCTTAAAATAGTAATGACTTTTGAAATTATGTTTCATAGGAAATTTTTGCATATTTGAATTTAATTTGGGAGATACATAATGAGGGTTAGAATTCATTATGCTTATATGATTAAACATTCTACTAGGATCATGTTTAATATATTTTAAAATACTAGTAGAAGTTTTACACATGTTTGATGATAAACTAGAAATAAAAGATCTTTTATTACTTGTAAGAGTTTGCACAAATAGTTTTAATGATTCTAGTTTATTAGATAAAATATTATTTTCATTTACCAATTTTTCATTATGCTCTTTTGAAATTAAAAGTTCTTTTTCAAACTCCTTGAATTTTTCTTTAATATCATTACAATCAAAACAAGGCTTTGAAATTTCAATTAGAGGGCAAGATGGAGAATCCACATCACAACTAGATTCCTCATTAACATTAGCTTTTAACCTTTTATTTTCTAAACGTAATTTCTCATTGGCAATTCTCAATTTCTTAATTTTATGTTTAGTAATTTGTAGCAATTGTAAAGTAGAAATAGAATTGCAAACAATAAGGGAATTTGATTTCCTTACAGTGCTTTTGGATGTTGTGAGATTTGAGCATAGATTTTAATTGTTATCTTCATCTTTTTGGCACTTCTCTTCCAAAGATAAAATTTCTTCTTCTCTTCCACTTGATGCGCACTCCATTGATCCATCATGAGAGGAGCTTTATTGAACATCTATGCAAGCTTGCGTGTTCTCCAAATCTTGCATTTGTTCCATAACTGTAGATGGAGAATCATAAGTTATTTCAAGAAAATTCCACATCTCATGAGTTTGGAAATATTTTGATTAATTGCACAAAATAGGCAATTCATTGATTTAGCATTTAAGACACACTCTTCCCTACTCAACTTATTTGGTGTCTTCCTAATGGTAATATTCCATATTTTAATATCTAATGACTTGAGAAATTTTTCCATTAATATCTTCCACCCTTTAAGAGTTTTACCTTCAAATAAAGGTGGTGGCAAAGACTTTCCCTCTATATAAGTATTTCTCTTACTAGTAGAAGGGAGATCATGACTACAAAGCGCCATTATTCCCGGTTGTTAAGCCGATTTGGAATAACTTAGCTCTGATACAACTTGTTGGATCTGTAAGCGCCCTTAGAGGGGGGGGGGGGGTGAATAAGGGTTTTAAAACTTTTAATATATTTTTATTTACTTGAAATAATAAGAGATTAAAATAGAGAGAAATCAAGCAAAATAATTGAAAACAAATAGAGACATGATTTTATTAATATGAAATGAAGGATTATAAAACTTGATTTCTTAAAATGCTAGAAATCGAAGGCAAATAGTAAAAAGAATTTTTTGTTTTCTATCCTGACTTGTATCCCCACAAACCAATGGCTTTAGCCTATCCTTCTTGGATACGGCCTCAAGCCGCTCTAGCCAATCGACCCATGGATACAGCCTCGAGCACCCCTAGACCTACAATAGATCTAGTCGCCAACACGAGGCAAATTTCTGCCCTAAGTCCTACAAGACCTAGTCGCCAACACGAGGAAAATTCTATAAATGGTAACAAAATATATGAAATAAAATAGCAACCACAATATTAAAAACTCCCTATAAGAAACTTCTGAAGTCAAAGACGAGAGATCGTTGTAGAATAAGCAAGGTTAAAGCTATCGCCCTTCAGATATTGAGTGACGAAGTCCTCCTTCAGAAACTCTCTAAGCTTTTGGTGGTAGATCAACTCTCGGCAGAATAAGGCTCTGGTTATTTGGCATTGGACCTCTCTCTAGGATATGTATTAGAAACGAGAGAAGAGGGCCCCTTTTTATAGCCTTGGAGTTAGTGCCTGCGCTAGCACTACTTCCGGCGCTATCCTGGATTAGGAAACATTCTCCGCGTGCATATCCTCATTCCAAGGAAACCTTTCCAAAATTCCTCTTATGCTCTGCGCTACCGCATGCGCTATCCACTACCACCTAGCAATATCACCTTCTATACTTGCCACCTGAACTTGCCTAATCAGAGTTAGTGCCCGCGTTAGGTGCTACCGCCGGCGCTAGTGGGCATGTTGGAATTCTGGCTTCAAATTTTGGTGCAACCTTCATATGTTATCCTTGAGTCATGTTGCATTGTTTCCCGCACACTTAAACACACAAGATCAAATACACATAGGATTTGTTATTCTCAAACCTAGGAGATGCGGAAGACCATGTTCCAACAGTTTGCACTTCTAGTCTAGGTGGTAGAAAATACACTTTTGTACAAATTAATGATTTCTTTAGATTTTGTTGGACTAGCTTTCTCACTTCCAAATCCAATGCATTTATTGAATTTTTTAAACTATGCAAATGTATTCAAAATGAACTTGACATAAAAATAAATTGCACATGCTCGGATCATATAGGTGAATTTGAAAATAAAAAAAATTCTTCTTTTTGTGATGGTCTAGGAATTAAGCACGAATTTTCCACTCCACGCACCCCACAATAAAATTGTGTAGTGAAGAGGAAAAATGGAACCCTTCAAGAACTAGCACGCACTATTTTTCTGAACATGGGTTACCTAGATGTTATTGGGCCAAAGCTATTTGTACTTCAAGTTATGTCATTAATCGAGTAATGCTTCACCCATTTTTAAAACTAACTCTTTATGAATTGTATTTCCAAAAGAAACCTAATGTATCTTATTTTCATTTAGTTGGATGTAAATGCTGTTTATAATGCTTTCCAAATATGGGTTACCTAGACGTTTTTGGGCCGAAGCCATTTTCACTTCGTGTTATGTCATTAATCGAGTAATACTTCACCCATTTTTAAAACTAACTCCGTATGAATTGTATTTCCAAAAGAAACCTAAAGTATCTTATTATCATGTATTTTGGTTTAAATGCTTTTAATTAAACATTGAAGATAACTTAGGCAAATTTGATGAAAAATGTGATGAAGGAATTTTTCTTGGATAATCTTCAACTAGTATGGCTTATAGAGTATATAACAAATGAACAAAATAGTTGAAGAATCAATTCATGTTACATTTGATGAGTTTGTTCCTTATGTAGATTCTATTAACAATCAGGAAATGAAGATGTGCCTACTTCCATCGTGGACCATGAGGATTATGAGCCACTTAAGGTTGATGAGGAGGAAGAAGAAGAACATAAGGAGTATGTGCCCCCGAGTGTGCTCAAGTTTATAAAGAATCATCCATGAGAGCTTATTATTGAAGACTCGTCAAAAAGGGTAACAACTCATTCTTCTTTACATGAGCCTTTTTCAAATCCTTGTTTTGTTTCCAAAATAGAGCCAAAAAAACATTGCAACCACTTAAATTTATGAATCTTGGTTTTTGGTTATGAATGAAAATTAAAATAATTTGAACAAACTAAGATTTGGAAACTAGTCGAGCGACCATTAGCTATCTGGTAGTAGGAGTTAAATGGATATTTAAAAATAAATTAAATGGTGCCTCTAGAATAACTAAGAATAAAGCTAGAGTATTAGCAAGGATATTCACAAATTGAGTGGTATATTTTTGATGAAACTTTTGCACTCATTTCTCGCTTAGAATCGATTCGAATTTTTCTAGCACTTACGAGGTTTAAAAGATTTAAAAGTGCCTTTTTAAATGGGATAATAAAAAAAGAAGTATATGTTGAACAACCCATCAGTTTCATAAATGAAAATTTTCCAAATCATGTTTATAAGTTAGAAAAAAGCTCTTTATGGTTTGAAATAACCCTCGCATGCTTGGTATGATAGATTAACGTCATTTTTATTAAAACACAGTTATAATATAGGTAGTGCCGACAACACACTTTTCATTAAGCATTTGAATAATGATTTGATTATATTACAAATTTATGTAGATGATCTTATTTTTGGAGCCACTAATAAAGAGTTGTGTAAAGTGATGCAAAATGAATTTGAAATGAGCTTAGTAGGAGAACTCATATATTTTCTAGGATTTCAAATTATTCAACATAATGATGGATTTTTTATTTGTCAAACTAAATATGTTCATGATATGCTTACAAGATTTGGATTTGAAAACCTAAAACAAGCTAATACACCAATGAGTGCATCATTAAACTAGTTAAGATGAAGCAGGTATTTTAATTGATCAAACATTACATAGAGGAATGATATAATCATTATTGTATTTAAGTGCATCTAGGCCCGATAATATGTTTGTCGTGTGTTTATGTGCATGATTTCAAGCCAATCCAAAAGAATCTCATTTAGAGATAGTTAAACAAATGTTTAAATATCTAATTAGGACATCTATATTATGCTTATGGTATCACCATATTGATTCATTTATTTTACATGACTATTCTGATCAGAAAAGCACTAGTAGCACGCGTCATTTCTTAGGCCCTTCATTTATATCATGGTCAAGTAGGAAACAGAATTATGTTACCCTCTCCACCACCAAGGATGAGTAATTCACACGAGGTAGTTGTTGTGCATAAGCCTTATGGATGACTCAAATACTAGAAGATTTTGGAGTCCATCTAAATAACAAAAAACTAATGTGTGAGAATAAGAGTGCAATCAATCTAACTACTAATCATCTACATCATTCTAGATCCAAACATATAGATGTTTGACATCACTTCATTAGTGATCATATTAAGAAAGAACATATGAGAGTTAGCTTTATTGGTACTGATTTACAACTTGTGAACATCTTTACCAAACAACTCACTGATGCACGATTCACTATGCATAGATTAGAATTGGGTGTTTTGGATATTTTAGGCTAAATATTAAAATTCATTACTTTTTATTAGTTTTCTGATTTCTTTGCTAAATTTGATGACCCCTATCATGAAAAATCTATTTTACTCCTTTACTCATTGTTCTTTTTCTGCTTTCAGTAAATTTTAAGTATTTTTGGTTCATTTTTCATAAAAAAACTAAAACAAAGATAAAATAACAAAACAATCTAAAAATTACCAAAAATATTTTTTTCTATTTTCATGATGTTTTGGTTTTTTCATAAAAACCAAAAACCCTAAAACCTACTAATCTTCATTATTATAGTCAAGGATAAATTATATATCTCTTAAAGATTCATTACAATGTATGATTTAATTTTTCAAGTTTCTTAAAACATTATATTGTTATGGTTGCCTTGACAACTATCTTTTATTGTGCAATGCAAGTGAGTGTTGAAATCATATGTAATAGCATAAAAAAATTGAAATGCACAAACAATATTACCTACACAATGTTGAATTGATTTCTTGCAATTATGTTATTCATGCACTTATTTCTTTGAGAAGTGTGGCTAGAATTGTATGTTTGCTAAACAAGTGAATTCGGAGTCCTTGGTCACAAAATCAAAAATCAAATAATAAATGACAAAGAAAACTCCACCAAACACTACTTACCCTCCTGGTAAGTCTTAATAAGTATTGTGAAGTTGGGCACCTTGGAGAGAATTGTAAAGTATCTTGTGCAAACAAATTCTTAACACACCACATAACTTCTCTTTTGTACATAGTATCACCAAAATAAAATTAAAACAAAACATCATGTGATCCCCAAAGCACTACTTCGCTCCCTAATAAGTCTTAATGTGTGTGCACCTTGATAGTTGTACAACTTCTTAAATGTGCATTGAACTTTATGTAAGTACTTTTATTTGTGTATTTCTGATAATGTGGTGTTTTTATTCCATTACAATATGTCATGTGTTTTGATTATTGCACTTGTATACTTTATCAAAACAGTATTTTTACACATCATTATCTTACATAAATCTTCCACTCATGAGAATTGGACTCGAACACACTAATACACTTTTTCTACAAATATTAGTAAATGTGCTAGATAGCTATGCATGACTGCTACAATTGTTTTACTTGAAATGCAAATTAATTTACATTTTAGATTGTTATCTTTTCTTGATATTTCAATCATGCTTGCTATATTTCAAAATTTTCATTAAATAGTCTCTCTTGTGCAAAATTCAAACATCTTCTTATCAAGCTTATCACTCCATATAATTTTGTGTTATAATTTTCTAATGATGTTTCCTTTATGAACGCTTGATTAATTTTCTGTTGTGCTGCACTTTTATGCTCGATCATGATTATTTTTCAATCCAACAAGTTTTATGTGGCATCTTATTTCATTTCTACATAGGGCAAACTAATACTTAATTATATCACTCGCATCTACCCTCTTTTGATAATACTAAAAGGGGGAGGTTAAATGAAGAAATCTAATACTTTAGTGCGGGTACAATATAACTCCATAATGTGTAAATGAAGCAACTATGTAGGGAGCAGCATTCATATAGGGGGAGTATACATGTACTCAAACAAACTATTTTATCATGATTATCACTTACCGTATTTTTCAATCAACACAACTGTATTCTAAAATAATTGATTTCTTCTTAGAGGATTTGTTATTATCAAAAGGGGGAGTTTGTTGGAACACACACTCTGCATCTCTATGTTTGAGAATAACAAATCACATTGTGTATTTGATCGAGTTTGTCTTGTGTTTATTGTGTGTAGGAAATATACATGCAATACCACTCTGAATGTGTGGATGGAATTTGAGGCAGAATGAAGACAAGTCTCTGAATGAAGACCTGCCGCGGGCGGTAGCTATAATGTAAATGAGACAACTAGAAAATTGCATTTGAATGTAAGGACTGGCAGGAGTGAAGTCCATCTTTAGTAAGAAGTTAGCGTGCGACATTAACAGTAATGCGCGGCGATAACACTAATGTGCGGCGGTAGCTGATGGAATGTCTACAATCAACAGCTAATTGAGGAGCCACATAGAGCAAGAAATCACATGAATGGCTGGAGCGTATAAGGAGCTAACGAGCCGCGGTAACCCTATTGCGGCGCGATAGTAGTTGCCTAAAATAAGGAACGTGCATACCATTACTGTATGGATACACTACAAATCTTATTCTTTTTAGGCTACCGCTCGGCGGTAAGACCAAACATCAGCGCAAGCTTGCAGTCTAATAAATAAAGCTGCTCAGCTTTTTCTCCTCGACGAACCACAAAGATACATCTTCATACCTTTTTGTTAGATCCCTCATTCCAGACATTCAGAGCACTACCTACATTAATATTAAAATCAAGAGCACTACCTACATTAATATTAAAATCAAGAGCACTACCTACATGAATGGCTGGAGCACTACCTATATGAAGGAAGAATCCATCGACAACTCGGATCTCTAGCATTCCTTCGTCATCTCTTTCAGAGTATCATATAGGGGGTTTTATATTCTAAATACTACATCTTTCATCATGTATTCTCTTTTTATTTTGGTCACTAATTTTGTATCGTTAGTGGAATTCGCTCCAAGTGTTGACAACTAGGTCATGCACGGCTTAGGGAGGAATTCACCATGGGTGTTGGCGACTAGATCTAAGGTTTAGTTCTAAGGGGAGGCTAGAGGCCTATCTAGGGAGAGATATGCTAGGTCCAATCGGTCCTTGGGGATAAGGGTTGGTAGAAAACAAAAAAGACTTTTATATTTCGCCTCCTTGATTTCTAGCATTATCGAAATCAATTCTGTAATCGATTTATTTAAGAATTATAATCATGTTTAGTTTTATCATATTGAATTGAATTTCTATTCACTAAAATATTGTGGGAAAATTATTATTTTTCCTTGTTTTCAAAAATAGAGTAAATTTCTTAAGACCCTTATTCACCCCCCCCCCCCCCCCAATGGCGCATGAAGATCCAACAGCTTGTAGGTCTATGTTGATGACCTCAAGGTAAAGAGCAAAAGAATCTAAGAGCATCTTGAGTACCTAACAGAGATCTTCTTTATGTTGCGGAAGTTCAAGATGAGTCTCAACTAGAAAAAATGTGTTTTTGTTGTAGGGTAAGGAAAGTTCATGGGATGCCTTCCAACTTTAGTAGGAGTAGAGCATAACCCTTACAAGGTGTAGGTCATCATGGATATGGCAGCACCAAGAAATACTAAAAAAGTACAATGCTTGACTAGTAGGTTGGCAGGCTTGAGCTGGTTAATTTCCAAGGTCGGGTAAAAGTGCTCTCCATTCTTCAAAACTCTTCGGAACAATCGAAAGTTGAATGAACGGTAGAGTGTCGAGAGCCTTTACAAATCTGTAACTATTAGTTGGCACAAGCACTATTGTTGTAAGGACCCCAAGAAGTAGGAAACCTCTTCCTCTACTTAGGGGGTATAAGCACATTCGGTATGCCCAGTGCTTGCCTAAGAAGATGGGAGATTGTAGCTCTAAATCAACTATGTAAGAGGGTCTTGTGAAAGGCTGAGCGACGCTATCCGATACTGGAGAAACTATCTTTTGCCTTGATCATCAAGGCTCAGAAGCTCAGGACATACTTTTAATCACATACCATGAGGGTATTGAACGGCCATCCTCTATGTAGTATCATGGAAGGGGTGGAGAATTCAGGTATGTATCATGGAATATGTTTGTTGATGGAGCCTCGGGAAGTAATTCCCTGAGTGTGGGCATTGTCTTAGTAAGTCCATAAAGAATAAGGATCGAATAGGGAGTGGATATCCTCTTCCCCATCATAAACAACCATGTTGAGTATATGATGCCATAATTATAGGCCTTCTCTTGTCGAAGGTGTTTGGAGTGCAGGATATTTATCTCACACACATTCGTTGATGATTGCATTATAGATCCACGGGGATTTCAAAGTATAGGATTCAATCTTGCATTAGTACCTTGTAAGGGTGTATGGCCCAATTGGCTCTTTCCGATCCTTCTTTGTCCAACACGTACCAAGAGAAGAAAATTTGGAGGCTGACTAGCTGGCTAAGTATGGCCCAAGGACCGAGGGTACTGATAAGTCCCTTTTATATACACATTATGGACTCATCTGGGCCGTATTTCTAGTCGATGCACTACACTTTAGGCATGGTTTCGATCATATTTGTGATTCCTTGCAAGGTGCACTCTTAGTCCCGTTTCGGTGTGCATTTGCGCTCCCTGTTATTCGGGGTAAGCACATGGTGCTCCCCATTCCTTTTTCTGTGTTTATCTGGTGCTGGAGGTGTTTTCCCAGCTGTTTTGTCTTGTGTGCAGGCGGTCGGATCCTCCAGTTTTCTCCCAGAATTCATGACTGTGTACAACGCACGGTCGTGCATTTCCTTGACGCATGGACGGTTGTGGTCGTGTGTTCTCTTCTGGGTAGAAAACAGGTGATCTGAGTTTAGTCGTGCATTTCTACGCACGGTCGGGTTTACTCGTGCGTGAGTAAAACGCGCGGTTGTCTGTTTCTTCTGGTTGTTTTAGCATTTCTGAATTTACCCATGCGTTTGACGCACGGGCGGGTTTGCTTGTGCGTGAGTAAATCGCACAGGCGGCGCAGCTTCATCTTCAAGCTTGTTTTTATCATTAAATAATGCACGGGCAGCGCACGATCGTGCGTTCGCCCGTGCGTGACGAAAACTCTGCCTGTTTAGTATTTAAAGCAGGAAAAGCTGCAGTCAACGGAGAGCCCCGGGAGAGCCCGATTCCCCTCGCGGAAAAGCAAGGAATCCCGCCATTTTTGCCCCTTCCACCGGAGGAGATGAGAGGAGACCATTTTCGGCGATCTCCTTCACCATTCTTCCATCCGGGAGCATTTGCAAGTATTCTCCGCCACTAGTTCAAGCATTCTTCGCCATTGGAGGCCACAAAAATGTTGTAGATAGTTGGAGCGGTGACAGCCTCCATCGAGTCTGCACACCATCTGAGGGCCGAGCCCGGAGAGAGCCCGACAACCTCTCATTCCGGCCGAGAACCCAAGACGCGGTGACATCCTCTTTTTGGTCCTTTCTAAACTTTGATGCTTGTGCTTTCTCTTTGTGTTGTTGTAATGAACGCTCGTTAGACTAGTGTTACAGATCCTTGCTTGTTGTTCATGTGCAATGATGCTGTGGTGGTGAGAATAGCTTTCCTTGTTGTTGTGAAAGTCTAAGTTGTTTGTGTGTGATGCCATCTAGCAATATCTAGTGGTGATGTTGGCGAAGAGGTGAATACGACCCTCACAAAATCCTGCTCTGTGGCCACTCCACCCGCTTACCGAAGCGCGACATCGCGGCAGCTGCACTCACCCATACCTTGCGAAGCGGTGATTTTCAACCCGCATTTCTCTAATTTCCGCAATAGCTTAGGACACCAATCACAACGCCCCTGTTATATTTTATTCGCTTGTGTAACAATCGACTCACCACACATTTCGTTCACCAGAACCTACATTCCTCAAGAGATCAACATTCGGGGAAGCTATTCCCAAATTTATTACTTGACAGCGACCCGTGCACTTGCCGAACGCGCATTAAGTTTTTGACGCCGTTGCCGGGCAATGCAGGCGTGTAACATTCAGTGTTGTGAATCATTGTTATAGGAGCAGTTGTTTTTCATTTTTGTTTTTCTTTGTGTCTTCTTTTGTGTATGCAGAGACAAGCCGGAAGGGAATTAGTACCCTTTGATCCTGAGATTGAACGTACTGCGCGCGCACTAAGGCGCGTTGCAGCCGTGCAAGCATCTATGGGAGATAATATAGAACTTGGAGGTGTGTCGAGAGTACCCAATGATCGGGAAGAAGTGAATCCTAGAGTACCCCATGTGGTGCAAAATCATCTAAGGGATGAGCAGGAGGCGGTTAGACCAAGGCCCCGGACCATGAGAGATTATACCACTCCAACAGCTGGGAATGTGTATCCAGTATTTGGGCCTAACATCATAAATAACCAGTTTGAGATCAACCCGGCCATCCTGAACATCATCTGCAACAACGCTCAGTTCTCTGGGATGCCTAGTGAAGACCCACATCTTCACTTGGCGGAGTTCGCTGATATCTACGGAACCTTCCGTTACGCAGGAATCTCTGATGAAACCGTCAAGCTGAGACTGTTCCCTTTCTCATTGCGCGACAAAGCCATGGCCTGGCTCCACTCTATTCCCCAGGGACTGCTGTAACTTGGGATGCTCTCGCATCCAAATTTCTAGCTAAATTCCACCCGGTCGACAAAATCATGAGCCTTCGGTGTGAGATCGCCACTTTCCGGCAAGCTGAGCAAGAAACTCTCGCAGAAGCTTGGGAGCATCTTAGTGACCTCCTGCGCAAATGCCCAAATCACGAGCTTCAGCCGTGGAACATCGTGGAAACCTTCTTCTTCGCCATTGAGCCCAACCACCGGGCAATGATTGACGTTGCTGCAGGAGGGACCTTGATGAACCATACGCCAGAGGAAGCTCTAAGAATTCTGCAGGACACTACCTCTCACAGCACCTTCTGGACTGCGGGGAGAAATGCGCCGAGAAGCGCTCGGGTACTATTATTGGTGGACTCATTTCCTCCCACTGCTGCGCCCACGACTAACATTACTTGTGAAGGATGCGGAGGAGGTGGTCACCACGCATACGAGTGCCCAAGTAGCGGGCTATCAGGTGAATTATCTCAACTTAATTTAAATGAATCGGTACATTTTGTTGGAAATCAAGCTTAGGGGGAACCCTACGGTAATGCTTATAATACGGGTGTGAGAAATCACCCCATTTTTTCCTGGAATCAAAACACTGCACGCCAACGGTGGGAACCGGGCCAGCATCAATATGATGCTCAAGCATCCGGAAGCCAGCCGAGGCCGCCCCATTCGGGTTATAATCAAGGTGCTCCGGCCCCTAAGAAAAGCAATTTGGAAGAAATGATGGAGAAGTTTATGGATGCTGCCAACTCGAATATGGCCAACAAAATTGCATCCATGCGAAACTTGGAGACGCAATTGGGCCAATTGGCTCAAGTGCTAACCAAGCGTTCGCAAGGGACCCTTCCCACTAATACTGAAAAGAATCCAATTAACCAAGGGAAGAGTCTCACCGATGCAGGAGCATGTGACCCAAATGAGTTGGTAATCTCATGCATTATTAATAATATTGAAACAGCGGGCCTATGTGATTCCGGTTCATCTCGCAACGTCCTTGCATTGCAGGATTTGCTAAATTACAACTTGAAATTAACACAGATGATCGGAAATCCCTAGTGCTTGCCAATAGGACCGTCATTAAGGACGGGGGAGAAGTTAGAAATGTTGAAGTTACAATTGAAGGGACGGTGGTGGTCGCCGACTTCCATGTTTTGGGACCTAGTCAAAATCAATCTAGTCCCATCTTAGGAGCATTGTTCTTGAAAGAGAGCGGTGCCACCTTGGATTTTTCTAAGGGGTTTGTTGTCTTACCTAGTAAGGTAACACCCCCTACTTGTCCTAAGATTGCTTCCGAAGCATTAACTCACTCTCCCCTTTTTATTACTGATGAAGTGTTTAGTACTGCTGAAGCCAGGAAAGAAAAAGATCTGCTAGTTGGAGAGAAGAAAGAAAAAGCGAAGCAGGTTGTGAATGAAGAGGTGAAGAAGGCAAGATAAAGCAGCGAGACTGAAGTTTGGAACAATAAGGGAGAAGGCGGAGCAAAGCGCCTTATGAATAATTTTCTTATTCATAATGAGAACTGTAAACAATTTAAACAGGTCCATTGGGGTGATCCAGTTGCCACGGCGGCAACGGAAGTGATGCCACCCACCACCAAGGTGGGAAATTCTGACGATTATCAACTTTGGCGCTCCCCAACTGTGGAGAAGCTGAAACGAGAAAGATTGTTGCGTGGAGCACGCTCTGCTGCCCTCCGGCGTGAGAAGGAGGAGGTTAGGGGCAAGGGGGAGACATCCTCTTTGGGCCCTAACCAAAGCCTTCACCTCCTTCCCATCTCGCGTGGCTGGGGAGAACCACCACAAATCAACATATAGCTGATGCGTGATGGGGTCTCCGGGTTTTGGTTGTGTTGTTCCTTCTATTCTATTTTTTTGGTGTGCCTCATTACTCGGCCTTATTATGTTGTGTTTTTTTTATTCAGTCTAAAACAGTCTTTTTAACTGCTGCTATCAAACTTTAATACAGGTATTTGGTCCACCTTTAAGGACGTTAAACAAAAGGGCTTCTTGGGAGACAACCCAAGGGAACCAACCGGTTCCGTTTGCCTTTTAATTTCTTGTATGTTCTGTTATTTCCTTTTTGCAAACATCGTAGGTTGAAGTTCTCACGTGGTGGATGAGGAAGGAGAAAATTTAAAGATGGAATTACCGCACTTCTGCCATGCTCATTCGTAATCATTGGTCCACTCTACCCCTCTTTTTCTTTTTGTTTGAATTTTTATTTGGTTTCGATCAAGTATAGGGGAGAGCGAGTTGTGCACGTGCACACACTTACATGGCATGTTAGAATGTGCTGAGTTAGGAATTTTCAATTTTATTGTGCACATTGCATACACTTGCACCTAGTTCACGCGCACTTGATCACGCGCGCTTATTGGGTATTGCTGCGAGGTTCCCCCGCTCGTAAGAATTAGATTATTAGTGTAGGAGTGAGGAGTAGAGAAAAATGTTGACTCGATTAGTGCTCTAGTCGAGTGCTCCCGTCACGCCTAGAAATTCAATTAGAGTAGAATAAAATTCAATGTTGTAATTTAATTATTTCTATTATAGTAGCTACAATTTATTTTACTTTAGTGGTGAATCTGGTGAATCCAACGGTAGCATAGGGTCAAGTATAGCTGGACTAGTAGTAACTTATTACTAGGGTCGGAAGGAAAGACAACCTTTCTCGGTGGCTAGAACTTGCACTAGGCGACTCTTGAAACAATTGTGTTGAAGTACTCATTAGAAAGTGTGATTTAGGCCATTTCTTGATCCGTTTGTGCTTTTGAAATCCTTACCAATGTAATCACCGTTGCAAGCCCACATGAGCTTACCTGGCCTCCTTAATTAACTCCACTAAAATCTCACCAAAGCCATACGGCCAAACCAATTTTCGCACCAACAAATGAGCTGAAAGGAATTTAGTTATATATCACTTTTGGTGTTATCTCTGTGGTGTATGGTAGCCTTGAAAAAGCTGAAGGAGAAGTTTTTATTAAGCCTACAAAAGATATTCTGTCGAGTAGAGAAAAGGAATGAGAAATAAAATATTGTTCAAAAAGAACTTTCAATTACTTTCTCTCGACAAAAACAAAGTATGATTGGCTTAGCACGCACCTAGTGTTCAGTTGAAGTCTGGGGGTGTTGTGTAGTTCTTGAAAATGTTGTATTGGTGATTTTTATTCTCTTGAGTGCTCAGGTTATGTTGAGTGTGATTCCCATCGTCCTTCTACTTATCTTGCCTAAACTCAACCTAAGCCAAATCATAACCTATAAGTCCTATTGATTTTAGATACGAGTCATCTCATGTAGTAGAGAGAGTGCGAACGTGCAAGCCTATGAACACCGACTTTAATGGATTTCTTAGGAGATTGTCCCGAGCTTTGATTTGAGTAATACTCTACTCATTAGTCATGCTATTTTCCCTTATGCGCTACCGAAAGATTCACCGGGATTCACCATCCAAGTAAAGTAGATTTCAAATTACTGTTCTAGAAATAGTTAGATATGATCTTGAGTTTAATTCTATTCTAATGTATTTTTACGCATGTGAGCATACGACTTCGCATGAGTCTCCACCACTCAATCACAATCTAACATCCAATTGTTCCGACAGGAGGGCTGAGTAGTTTTGCCGGGACGTGCAAATGGTTAAGTCTGGGGGTGTGATGAGTCTCATTTATATACACATTTATGGACTCATCTGGGTCGTATTTCTAGTTGTTGCACTACACTTTAGGCATGGTTTCGATCATATTTGTTATTCCTTGCTAGGTGCACTCTTAGGAATGTTTCTGTGTGCATTTGTGCTCCTTGTTATTGGGGGTAAGCACATGGTGCTCCTCATTCCTTTTTCTGTGTTTATCTGGTGATGGAGGTGTTTTCCCAGTTGTTTTGTCTTGTGTGCAGGCGGTCGGATCCTCCAGTTTTCTCCCAGAATTCATGACTGTGTACAACGCACGGTCATGCGTTTCCTTGATGCACGGACGGTTGTGGTCATGCGTTCTCTTCTGGGAAAAAAATAGGCGATCTGAGTTTAGTCGTGCGTTTCTACGCACGGTCGGGTTTACTCGTGCGTGAGTAAAACACACGGTTGCCTATTTCTTCTGGTTGTTTTAGCGTTTCTGAATTTACCCGTGCGTTTGACGCACGGGCGGGTTTACCCGTGCGTGAGTAAATCACACGGGCGGCGCAGCTTCGTCTTCAAGCTTGTTTTTATCATTAAATAATGCACGGGAAGCGCACGATAGTGCGTTCGCCCGTGCGTTACCAAAACTCTGCTTGTTTAGTATTTAAAGCAGGAAAAGCTGCAGTCAACGGAGAGCCCCGGGAGAGCCCGATTCCCCTCGCGGGAAAAGCGAGGAATCTCGGCATTTTCGCCCCTTCCACCGGAGGAGACGAGAGGAGACCATTTCCGGCGATCTCCTTCACCATTCTTCCATCTGGGAGCATTTGCAAGTATTCTCCGCCACTAGTTCAAGCATTCTTCGCCATTGGAGGCCATAGAAATGTTGTAGATCTTTGGAGCGGTGATAGACTCCTTCGAGTCCGCACACCATCTGAGGGTCGAGCCCGGAGAGAGCTCGACAACCTCTCATTCCAGCCGAGAACCCAAGATGCGGTGACATCCTCTTTTTGGTCCTTTCTAAACTTTGATGCTTGTGCTTTATCGTTGTGTTGTTGTAATGAACGCTCATTAGACTAATGTTATAGATCCTTGCTTGTTGTTCATGTGCAATGATGCTGTGATGGTGAGAATAGCTTTCCTTCTTGTTGTGATAGTCTAAGTTGTTTGTGTGTGAAGCCATCTAGCAATAGCTAGTGGTGATGTTGGCGAAGAGGTGAATACGACCCTCACAAAATCCCGCTCTGTGGCCACTCCACCCGCTTACCAAAGCGTGGCATCGCGGCCGCTGCGCTCACCCACACCTTGCGAAGCGGTTCTTTTCGACCCGCATTTCTCTCATTTCCGCAATACCTTAGGACACCAATCACAACGCCCCTGTTTTATTTTATTCGCTCGTGTAACAATCGACTCACCACACGTTTCGTTCACTAGAACCTGCATTCCTCAAGAGATCGACATTCGGGGAAGCTATTCCCAAATTTATTACTTGACAGCGACCGGTGAACTTGCCGAACGCGCATCAGGTACCACTGTAGAGTTGTTTTGTCCATCCATCGAGGAAAGGGAGTGATGGAAATTTGTTAGCAGACATCTTGGATCAATGCATTTGTCACCTTCATTACTACTGGTCAGTTACCGATAGAGAAAGAGCATAGAAGGAAATTTGGGTACAAGGCATCCTACTACATGCTCCATAACAGAGACTTGTAATGGAAGACTCTCTCTGGTCTGTTATCCAGATGCTTCACTAAGGCAGAGGTCCCTCAGATCCTAGAGGAAATTTATTCTAGAGAGTGTGGCAGCCATTCTGGAATCCGTACTCACAAGCAATGTGTTCTGAGGCAGGGCTATTTTTTTCCTACCATTAGGAAGGATGTCGAGAACTTCTTTAAGAAGTGTTAGAGGTGTCAGCTCTATTCCCCACTCTAGCTTCAGTCATCTCAGCAACTTCATTCAATTATGATTGCATGGCCATTTGCTATATGGGGAACGGATTTACTAGGACTAGTCCCTCGGGCGAGCATTCATAGAAATTTCATTCTGGTAATGATCAATTATTTCTCCAAGTGGATCAAGGCTAAGGCTTTGGACAATGCCATCCCCAGTAATAAAGAACTTCATATGGGGATTGATCATGTCTAAGTTTTGAATAGCTCTCATGATCATTACAAATAATGGTCCACAGCTCGCCATATTGGAGTTGATTGATTTTCACAATCAATTGGTGACCGATCTGAAAGTGAGGTTAGATTTTAGATATACTCTAGAGGGGGGTGAATAGAGTATTAAAAAGTTTTTCATTTAATTTTATAGCGGAATTAAAATAGTGATACTTATATGTGTATTGAATGAGTTATAGAAACAAACACAAAGAGATCACACAGCACAATACATAAAATCACACAAACATAGAGGACACAAGGATTTTATAGTAGTTCCCCAATCAACCTGGGTACATCTACTCTTCTACCACCCTTGGTAGGATTCCACTAGATTTTTGATCAGGTGCCCTATCACCAATGGATTTTTGATCAGGTGTCCAGACACCAATGAGCTTTTGATCAGGTGCTCTAACCAAACTACAGGTTTTTGTTCAGGTGCCCTGCCACCAAGGAGTTAACTTTTGAAGAGAGTTATAACCATATACAAGAGGGGATAAAGAGGATTTAGATGTTCTTCTCTGTCAATAATCTGAGAGAAGACTCTAGTGGATTGATGATGTTGTAAAGCTCCCCGTGTCTGATTGAAATTCTTGACAGTTTGAGGATGGAGCTTTCACTTGAAAGTAGATCTTCCTTGATAGCTGATGAATCTGAGAGATCAGGATTTCTCAGATTATTTGTTGCTCTTTGAAGATCTGATCTAGCAACAGAAACTGAGAGAAGGTGTTGATGTTCTCAGAGAATGAAAGGTGCTACTTGAGGAAGATGAATTCTGTAAGATTTTTTTTTCTTTTTTCTGTATGTCTCACGACAGTATTCTTCTTCCTTTTCTTACTGCTATGCTATATTAATGTACTGTGAAAATCTTCTTCCTTATTTCTTTTCTTTACAAAAATCTCTCTGATTTGAAATTCAAATCCTCTGTATATGGAATAAAATATTCTGAATTGAATATTTCCTTGGAACTGCAAACTGATATTTAATTCCTATTCCTTTTTTAATTAATGTATCCTTTTCCGCCAAAATGGCTATTTTCTCGGGAAAGGAATAAAATAAAAAGGAAGGATATAATCCTTGACTTATCTGGAATAAATAGATCCGTTGCTGATAAAAGATCTGAGTTCAGAGAATGAAATAAAAATAATCCTTCTGAA
The DNA here is from genome assembly GCA_033032865.1 of Dactylorhiza incarnata. NCBI lineage: Eukaryota > Viridiplantae > Streptophyta > Magnoliopsida > Asparagales > Orchidaceae > Dactylorhiza > Dactylorhiza incarnata. The sequence goes on from JAWHQI010000015.1 coordinate 16,529,044, forward strand.
ATACTGAACTGAATAGAAATTTCGTCGATCTGAATAAATTCATCGAACACAATCTGGAGTTCGTCGATCTCAAGCTGGAGGTCTTCGAACTGAAAGATAATATCTGATAACCTAGCTGGAATATTGAATTCGTTGAGCTGAGAAGATCTTTCATCGATCTGAACATCTGATACTTATTCTTCAAACGCAGAGCTGAGTTCGTCGAACCCTGAGACTGCGAGGTTCGTCGAACACTGAGACTTGGTCAACTGCTGAGACTGAAGTTCATCAACCGCTGAGACGAGCTTTCGTCGGCCGCTGAGAGCAAGTTCGTCGAACGTAGAGAGGAGTTTGTTGAACGTAAAATGAGTTCATCGAATGCAGAACTTTGGCAAGTTCATCGAACGCAGGAGCATGTCGTTCGTCTAACGCAGGATTGAGTTCGTCGAACGCAGTATGGAGTTCGTCGAACGCAGAAAACTTATCTTTTCCTTAGTTTTAACAGCCTAAAACCTTGACCCTTTGGACTATACAATGGGGTCAACTTAGTCCTAATAAACAGATAGTGATCCTAGCCCAAATCAGTAATAGGGTTGTTCCAACAATCTCCCCCCATTTGGGTTAGACACTATTTGACAAAAATTGAATAATAAAACAAATAACAAAACAACAGAGAATATATATCTGATAGATTTTTAATATTTCAGCAGATATATAAAATATGATACTCTGAGTTTTGAAATTTTACATTTAAAACAAAAGTAATAAAACAAATAAATAGAACCTTTTGTCTTTCTCTGAATTCTGGCATTGCCTTCAGCTTTCTGAATTTGATTATCTGAGTTGTATCTGCTATTTCAAACAATATTTCTGAATCTGCATTTGCATCTTTTGCTGTGCTTAGAAATCTTTGCCTTCAGTATTTTTCTATGTTTATCTGAACTGAAACAGAAAAGCTTTATAATCTGAATTTGCATTTTTCAGCTTTAGCTTTTGATGATCTGAATTGAATCTGCTCTAACAAATATTATTTCTTAATCTGCTTTGCTACCAATCTACATTTAAATCTGCTATATCTGAATCTAAAACAAAACTAAAACTGCAAACTGTTGTGAGCTTTATCAAGAACTGAAAACATGCTTCTTCATCAACTGAATGATTTTTCTTTTTCATATAGCATCTCCCGTTGAAATTTTGAGCATCTTCATAAAACATCTCCCCCTATCATAAAGGCGTATCTTCAAAACATCTCACCCTGTTAAAAGGAAAGTATCCCCCCCTAACAAAAAGGAGCTTCTTCAAGACATCTCCCCCTGCCTAGTTTCAGGAAGGCCTGAAGCTAGGCCCCTAGAAGAAGGGACATTTGAAGAGGTAGGGAAGGATGCAATCTTTTTGAAGAAATATTGCTAATGTTCCTACAAAATAAAATAGAGATAAAGTGCAAAGGAATTGGAAAAGAAGCAATTTCTGTAGCCATTCAGTTAAAATAAAAAATTTGATTATAAGGAAAGATTCAGAAATAAAGGCTTCATCAAAACTGCGTTCGACCAAAAATAAGTTTTAGTCGATCTCAGTTCGACGATCTAGATGACTTCGTCAATCTCCGTTTGACGAATGACTAGATTTCGATGATCTCAGTTCGATGAAGAGATGGGATAAGTAGAAATTTTAATTTTTTTCAATTGATTGAATCTCCATCTATCATTCCTAGCTAATTTATAAAGAAGATATGTTTCTTTTCATCCAATGGCTTGGTGAAAATATCAGCCCTTTGCAAATGAGTAGAAATGAATTGTAGGCAAATTTTATTTTTATCTACATTATCTCTGATAAAGTGGTGCCTAATTTCTATGTGTTTAGTCCTACTATGGAGTACTGGATTTTGTGCTATAGATATTGCACAAGTATTGTCACAAAATATAATCGAATTATTTAGATTGATACCATAGTCTATGAGCTAATTTTGTATCCACAATATCTGTGAGCAGCAACTGCCTGCAGTTATGTATTCAGCTTCAGCTGTTGATGTAGACACAAATGTTTATTTCTTACAAAACCAAGAGACAAGCCTATCACCAAGAAACTGACAAGTTCCTGATGTGCTTTTCCTGTCTACTCTGCATCCAGCATAATCAGAATCTGAGAATCCACATAATTCAAATTCTGATGTTGTTGGATACCAGAGTCCTAGATTTGGACAACCCTTTATATATCTCAAATTTTTTTTAACAAAATTTGGTGATTTTCTTTGGGGTTAAATTGGAACCTAGCACAAATACAGGTAGCAAACATTATATCAGGCCTACTTGGAGTTAAATAAAGTAATGAACCAACAATTGCTCTATATACTTTCTGATCAACAGGTTTCCCTGATTCGTCATTATCTACAACAGCATTGGAGGGCATGGGTGTTTTCATGGTGGAAGCGTCAGACATACCAAACCTTTTCACTAATTCCTTAGCATACTTGGATTGTGATATGAATATGCCATTTGGAGTTTGCTTCACTTGAAGACCAAGGAAGTAAGATAATTCACCCATACTACTCATTTCAAATTTAGATTGCATTAGGTTAGAGAACCTTTTGCATAGATTTGAATCAGTAGAGCAAAATATGATATCATCTACATATATTTGAACTAGTAAAGTTTGATTTTTATGTATCCTGAAAATTAAAGTTTTATGAACTATGCCTCTACAGAAATTGTTTTCCAAAAGAAAATTAGCTAAGGTCTCATACCATGCTCTGGGAGCTTGTTTGAGACCATAGAGAGCTTTATTAAGCTTAAATAAATAAGAGGAGTGAGTTGGAGAGATGAAACCTGGTGGTTGTTCCACGTAGACTTCTTCTTTGATGTCTCCATTCAAGAATGCACTCTTCACATCCATCTGGTATACTTTGAATTTCTTGAATGCAGCAAAGGCCAGAAAAATCCTGATAGCTTCAAGTCTTGCAACAGGAGCAAAGGTTTGATCATAGTCAATTCCTTCTTCCTGTGAAAATCCTTGGGCTACCAATCTTGCTTTGTTTCAGACTATGTTGCCTTGATCATCTAGCTTGTTCCTGAAGACCCACTTGGTTCCAATGACTGGATGGACTTTTGGTCTTAGAACCAAATCCCAAACCTTGTTCCTTCCAAATTGATTGAGCTCCTCTTGCATTGCAAGAATCTAATGTGGATCTTGTTCTGCATCTTTTATGGATTGAGGTTCAATCTGGATAGGAAACAAGTGTGCATCTGATTTTGGTGTAGTTGATGCATTGTTTGAACTCCTGCTGAAATATCTCCAATGATTTGGGATATTAGATGATCTCTAACTATGATGTGATCAACAGTTAGAGTGGGTTCAACAATAGTTTCTTCTTGAGGGACTTGTTCAGCTGTCACTTGATTTGAACTGTCAACAAGATCTGGATTATCCTCTTCGTCACTGTCTTCAATTATTTCATTTGATGGAGGTAGTGAATCTTTATTCTATAGATCTAGTCCATTGAGCTCTTCAACTAGAGCCGGTACCTACAAAGTTTGTTTGGTAGAGGTAGTATTCCTCTCCTCAATTAACATGTTAGTTTCATCAAAAGATACATGCATGGACTCTTCTATCTTAAGAGTAGATTTGTTGTAAACTATGTATGCTTTATTAGAAAGAGAATATCCAAGGAATATGCCTTCAACAGCTTTTGCTTCAAACATCCTTTCATACTTCTTGTCATTGTTATGCACATAGCATTTACATCCAAATATCTTAAAATAGTTAACCTTAGGCTTTTTATTCTTGAGTAATTCATAGGGAGTTTTACCCTTAAGCTTATGTATCAGGCTTCTGTTCAACACATAATTAGCTGCGTTCACTGCCTCTGCCCAAAAGGAGAGTGACAAGTTTGCATCAGCAAGCAATGTAGTTGCTGATTCAATTAGGGTTCCATTTTTCCTTTCAGCTACCCCATTTTGTTGAGGAGTTCTAGGAGCAAAGAAACATTGCCTGATCCCTTCTTTTCCATAGAATTCTCTCATCAAAAGAGATTCAAACTCAGTGCCATGATCACTTCTAATCAATGCAACTAGAGTAGAGTACTTAATCTCGATGGACCTGAGAAAGACTGTTAGAACACTGAAGGTGTCAGACTTGTTCCTAAGAAAGAACACCCAAGTGAATCTTGAGAAGTCATTTGCAATAACTAAAGAATAATGCTTCCCTCCTAGACTTTGTATTGCACTGGGTCCAAAAAGATCCAAATGCAGTAAATACAAAATCCTAGGTGAATCACTCTTGGATAAAGATTTAAAACTACTTCTAGTTTGCTTACCTAATTGACAAGCCCTGTAGAGTCTTTCCTTCTTGTATGAACCAGAAGGCAGTTCTCTAACAAGATTGTCCTTAGAAAGCTTAGATATAGTTCTAAGGTTAATATGTCCTAGCCTTTTATGCCACAATTCATTTGTTTCACTTAAAGAATTAAATAAGAAAATATCTGAGTTGGCAGAGTCAAAATTGACTAAATAAATGTTTCCATGTCTAATACCAGATAACACATTAATGTTTTTATTATTGGTAATAAGACATAAGGAATTATTAAAAGTTACCTGATAACCTTCATCACATAACTGGCTTATGCTGATGAGGTCGTGCTTCAGTCCCTTGACATAAGCTACCTCTTTGAAGGTGACTGCTCCAACTTTGATCTTTCCATAGCCTTTGGCTTGTCCACAGTTGGAGTCTCCAAAGATCACTTTGGGTCCAAGCTTTGCCTTATAGTTTGTTAGATTGGCCTTGTTTCCTGTCATGTGCTTTGAACATCCACTATCCAAATACCATTGTTCATTTTTGCTTGGATAGCCCTGTACCTGCACAACAGAAAAAATAAACTAGTTGTTTTTGACCCAGACTACCTTGGGTCCTTTTGTTTTTCCATAAAACTCTAAAATGAAAGATATCTCAGGCTGATCCTTATAACCTTCTGGTTGATATCTACTTGGAGGAATTATCCATTCAGTGAAAGGATTCTTAGTATGTGAAGAATAGAAATTCTTTAGATTTTCAGTATATTTTTCGTTCGATGAACTGAGGTGAGTTCGTCGATCGTCGTTCGACGAAGTGAAGTGCTTTCATCGAGCGCCGTTCGAATAATAACTATACTGAAATTTTGGCTTCAGAGTCCGTCGATCTCCGTTCGACGAAGTGAATTGATTTCGTCGAGCTCCGTTCGACGAATTCTACTGAATTTTTTTATTCTTAACAGCCTTGCTTGAAATGTTTTCATCTATTTCTACAGCCTCTTTGCCCTTGGCAGAAATGAATTTTACTGGTGTAGATAAGATGTTTTTCTTAATCAGATGTGGCTCACTTGATGATGTACCCAAACCCAGTTTGCCACTTAATCTGGCATTCACTGTGCTTGTGATGTCCATCAGTTTGATACTTCTCCCATTTAGGGATTCTTCAAATTTCTTAGCTTCAGACAACTTGTTCTCAATGAGAACAATGTGTTCTCTGGAGGCAGCCAAATCTTTCTTAAGATTGACATTTTCTTCACTTAGTTGGTTCATTTCAGCCAACTGATTTCTGAGAGAGATTATATCTTTCTCAGATTTGATTAAATCTAAGCAAAGAACTTTGAATTCATCTTTGAATTCAATTGAATTAAAATCAAAAGTAGATATTACCTGATCACTGTCATCTTCTGATTCTGATTCTTCTGAATTACTTCCTAAGGCATTGATAGCCATCATGCAGAAGTTCCTTTCTTCTTCATCATCATTGGAGCTGGATGATGATGCATATTCTAACTCACTGTTTGAGTCATATATTGCCATCAAACATTGGTCCTTGTCATTTGATATTTCTTCGTCTTCAGATTAGCTGGATGAAGACTCTGATTATGTTTCACTCCATGTTTCAGCTACAAACCCTCTTGTTGGAGCATGGTCTTCCGCATCTCCTAGGTTTGAAAATAACAAATCCTATGTGTATTTGATCTTGTGTGTTTAACTGTGCAGGAAAACAAAGTCCATATGACTCAAGGATTACATAAGAAGGTTGCCCCCAAATTTGAGCCATCAAATCCAAAATTCCCACTAGCGCCGGCGGTAGCACCTAGCGCCCGGTGCTAGCGATGATTAGCGTAATTTCAGGAGCACATACAAAAGCAGCTAGCGCCTGGAAATAGCCGATAGCGTAGGCGGTAGCGCGGAGTACAGAAGGCAAGAGAGAAATGTTTCCTCGGATTGAAGATTCTGCCGCGCAGAATATGTCCTAATATGGCATAACGCCGGCGGTAGCGCTAGCGCAGGCGCTAACGCTAAGGCTATAAAATGGACCCTTATCTTCTCGTTTTTGCTTGCTGATTCCTGAGAGAGGTCTTGTGCCAGAGTTCCAAAGCCTTATATGGACGAGCGTTGATCTCCCACCAAATGCATAGAGAGTTTCTGAAGGAGGACTTCGTCAATCTACATCCGAAGAGGGATCGCTTCAACCTCGCTTATTCTACAGTGATCGTTCATCTCCAACTTTAGAAGTTTCTTAGAGGTAGCTTTTAATATTATTGTTGTTATTTTATTTCATATCTTTTGTAACTGTTAGAGAATTCGCCTTGTGTTGGAGACTAGGTCTAGGTAGGACTTAGGGAAGAAATTCACCTCGTGTTGGCGACTAGATCTAGGTTAGCTCTAGAGGGTGCTTGAGGACAAATCCGGGGAAGGGTTGGCTAGAGCGGCTTAAGGCCGTATCTGGGGAAGGAACGGCTAAAGCCAACCGGTTCATGGGGATACGAGTCAGTATAGAAAACAAAAAGAGTCTTTCATATTTCGCTTTGATTTCTAGCGTCATTGAAATCTAATTTTGTTAATAATAATCATGTCTATCTTTGTGTAATAAAATTGATTTGATCTTCATTTCTCTAAATTGCTTACTATCCTCTCCTTCATTATAAAACTAATTTAGATCCTTATTCAAAATCACTATTTTGATCTCTTATCATAAGCAAGTATTTCAAAATATAATATAAGTTTTTAAAACCCTTATTCAGCCCCCCCCCCCCCCCCTCTAAGGGCGCCTACCGATCCAACAAGTGGTATCAGAGGGGTTTTATTCCAATCGGCTTAACAACTGGGAATAATGGCATCTCATGATCTCACTTCTATTAGTGGGGCAAATTTTTATGAAGAAGAAAAATCACTAGCACCACATTTATTTAAAGGGACAAATTATAAAGGGTGGAAGATTCTAATGGAAAGGTTTATTAAAACTTTAGATATTGACTCATGGAATCTAGCAATAGTAAGACCAGCAGATGAATCAAAAAAAAAGGAACGTCATCTAATTGCAAAATCCAAACACTATTTTTTTGTGGTCTATCAAATGAAGTTTTCAAATTAATATATTGTTTTTCTAGTGCATACAAAGTATGAAAATTTCTTGAAGAAATGTATGATTCTCCTTCTACAGGTATGGAACAATCGCAAGAATCAGAGAATATGCAAGCTTGCACAAGTCTTCAAGAATGCTCCTCTCATGATGGATCAATGGAGCACACATCAAATAGAAGAGAAGAAGAAGTACTGTCTTCAGAAGAGGAGTGCCAAAAAGATGTAAAAGAAACTATATGTTCAAATCGTGCCTCTCCCTAAAGCAATGTAAGGAAATTAAATCCCATTTTCTGTACTTCTATTTCTACATTACAATTGCTTCAAACTACAAAGCGCAAAATTAAGAAATTAAAAAATGCTAATAAACATTTGCGCTTAGAAAATAAAAATTTTAAGGCAAAAATTAATGAAGAATCAAATTCTAATTTATCTAGTTCTATCCATGGCTCCTTAATTGAAAACATTACACCTTGTGTAGAATATAATGAATTAAAAGAAAAACAGAAGAAACTTGAAAAGGAGTTTACTTTTGTATAAGAACAAAATGAAAGATTATGTTTAGAAATTTTATTTTTGAAAATGATTGTGCTAAGTGCAAAGACTATAAAAGTGAAATTAAAGAGATGGATGAAACATTTGATTAATATAGAAATAACTATCAAAATCATATTGATTCAATTGTTTCCATTCTTAAAAATAGCACAATCTCTTATAATAAAGCTAGACATATTTAAAGATCACGAATGATGAATTAAAATCAAAAATCAACTTGCTTATGAAAATTGTAAATACAAATTCACAATATCAAACTATATCTAAAAACAAGTTGAATATGAATATTAACATCTTAACTAAGTTTAGTAATGGGAGTAAGGAACATAAAGGATTTGTAAATCAATATCAAAATCACTATTATTTACAAAATCGTGTTTCTCCCAACCTAAAATTAAATGCAAACAAATTTCCTTCAAATTATAAATTCAAAAATAATTTTGATCCAAATATTCAAGTAAATGATTACGGACATTTGAAAACTAAAAATAATATTAAACCATTCTTTGAATGGCGGCCCAAAGTTAAAGATGAAACACAAACTCAAATCAAAAGGGCCCATTCAATCATATCTCCCCAAAAGCAAACACGATGTATTTGGGTACCCAAAGGAACCGTGACACCCGGTCCTCTTTGGATACCACAATCTCTCATTCATTAGTATCCAATCATTTACATGAAGTAGAAATCAATTAAAAATGAAATATACAATTTTCTACTTCATGATATGCTTTAATGTCTTTCTATTTTTCTTTTTGTTTTCTTATTTTTTAAGCTATCATGTTATAGTCATCTTATATATTATAGGAAATATGATCTTATCTCTTAAAACTTAAATGAGTTCATAAATCAAATTGATCAAAATTCAAAATCATACTTTATTTTGATGACCTATCTTTTATTCTTATATTCATTGCTTATAAATATCTTATATTATCCATATGAATCAAACTCTAAATTTGTTATGAGATATTTATCTAAATTATTAAGAAAATCACAAAAGACATATTGAAAGATTAATTATCTTAAATACTAATGCCACATGCACCACCATGATGTATTGATGTCCTTTGATAAAATTCTCTAAAAATCATATATCATAATTCATATAAAAAAATCATCTAAAAACAACTATATCTATCACATGTATATGAATTATATGATAACAATTGGCATTATAATTGTTTACCATGGTTGGTGTATTATGTGTGTATTGTGATTCATTTCAAGTTTAGACCTTAGAATCATCTTGATATCAATAAGATTAAATCAAATAGAATCTTCACTTCATTCTAGGTCAATAAGTTGAAACACTATCATACTTTGGCATAACCTTAATCTCAAAACATTGCCACCTAAAGAATATTAGTACATATCTATTTTTTTCAAACATGTCTTTTTGTTTGCATATCCTATAATATTAAGTTTAAATGGTTGTGCAAAACTCAAGCATTAAGGTTTAATGAATATAGAGCTTTATTGAATTTGGAGTCATGTTCTAAAATTTTAACTTCCGCAACTTTTTGCAATTTCTTCTCGTCTCTTCACTTCATTAGACAGGTCTTACTTTGAACAAACATAATTAAGCAAAATCAGAAGTGAAATCAAAGAAAATATAGGTTATATGATTAAAATAAGCACTCTCTGTGAGCTAACGCAGGCGCTAGGATCTAATGTCGGCGCTAGCTCAAGTCTCCAATTTTATGTAATTTTAAAATTCTGAAAAATCACTAAAAATATATTATTTTATATGTACTACTCATTTTTGCATCTATGCCTATAATTGATTTTTGAAAAATTAAAATACAAAATTACAAAAACCAAATTACAAAAAAATATTTTTTCCTACTTCCTTTCTTTGGTTATTTGTTTGATTTCTATATGCAAAAATCAAATACAAAAATACAAAACAAAAACAAGTATGAACAAGTATATTTTTTTTGAACTTACATTTTTCTACTAACATGTATCTTGCGAAAGGGAGATTTGGGCTATCATCCCATCACATCTCCTAGTACCGGGTGAACCCCTCACAAGGTAGTCCTCGGGAAGTCCAAGATCAATCTTATGAGTTCAAACTTTAAATCAAAATTATTCTTCAAAATATCAAAAATACTGTATGGACTTCATTGAAAATCAAGCATGATTTAACCCATCATTTAGACCTTCTACAATGTTACAATTCATTCCTTCAAACTACGTTAAACATTGTTTTTATCATGCTTTGATATATCTACTCATTTATGCATAAAATTGTATTGTAAAAGTTGTGTAGAACTAAGCTTAGCATGCCTCTAAGTATGAGTAAATGTTTTATGGTTGATAATGATAATCATTCACTCACTTATTTTGGCAAAGTTTACATATGCTTTTAATCTAAGAATGCTTGCTTGTGTATTGTAATTGTACAATGAATTAAAATTTGCACAGGTATTTCATCTACACAACATTTACTTGCAGTCTTAAAAAAATTAAGAAAAGTGGTTGTACTTTCATAATTCAATTGGTTTGCAAAGCAAGTGTAATAGGAGAACTTTGTACAAAAAAAATCATGAAATAAATTGACAAAGATAATTCCACCAAGCACTACTTGATCCTCCTGATAAGTCTTAATAAGCGTTGTGAGGTTGAGCACCTTGGAAAGATTAGTAAAGTGACTTGTGCAAACTTTTCATTTTTAAAATAAAACCACTTATTCTTAAGTACACCGGATCACAACAAAAAAATTAATATTGAAGAATAAAATTGTGTGATCCCCCAAGCACTACTTTGCACCCTGATAAGTCTTAATTAGCATTATGTGTGCAAATCACCTTGGTAGTTGTACATTTTTTCTTTGTGCTTAAAAGTGTGTGGAAGTAAAATTATTTGTATTTTATTGTGCACTTTACTTTACACATGTCTTATATTTTTTATTAAATCATTTGTTTACTCTCCTCAAAATACACTTTTGTGCACATCATTATCTTCCATAACACTTCTTCTAATGAGTATTGGATCCTAATGCTAAAATTCTATAATACTCTTTCTAAATAAATGCACTAGATAACCTAGCATGCTTTCTACAATGTTTGGTCTGTTTTGAAATTGTGAATTAAAATAACATTGTAGTAATCTCTTTTTGATAACATTATTTCATGCTTGGTTACTTTATTGTTAAACTTAAAGATTTTAATTGAACAATGATTTACAAAAACATCTTCTTTAAGAAATTTAACTCATATATCTTTTTATGGATCATCATTGATTACAATAAGATGTTTCTTGTATTTCGATAATTCTTCCGCATCAAAACCATATAATTGTTTTACCTTGCACTTTCATGCTTATTTAAAATCTTTTATTTTGTGTGCATCCTCACTTGAATCTTAACATTCCTTTCGTTCAACAAGTGGTAGACTTGCTTGGTAAACTTTATATTGGTTGCTTTAAAGAAGAATATTTTTTATGCTATAAACTCTGATTTATTTCTATGAAAATATTGTAATACTAAAACTCTGATTATTAATGGATTTCAAATTAGCTCTGTGATTTTTTTCTTTAAAAAACTCATATAAGAATATAAACCCATAGGCTATGAACGTATCATTAGAATTAAATGATTAATGTTTCAATAACTATTATCCATGATTACATATCTCACCATAGTGGGGCGTAGGGTTGTAGACATTAGATAACCTGACCTCAATGTCATGTCTTGTCCTTAACCAGGGAGGGTTCCAGTGGGGCCTTGCGAGGCACTGGGTGGAAAGAGTGCTGGGTTGAGTTTTTTTTTCTAATGTTTGCATATGGGACTAACACCCCCAACCTACGACATGTATGCAGCTCCTCATGCCCATCCATCACTTAGTACGGGGCTAGGGTGTAGAAATATTGTCTGGGTAGATTGGTTATTTGGAAATCATTACCTTTTATGCTTAAAACTCTTATATAAAGGGGAAAACTAACATTATAATATTGATTACTTGGCAAATGTTATATTGTTCATATTTAAGCTAAAAACTCTGATCTATCTCTATAAAATTATTCTAAAACTCATTATCATTTCATTCTCTCTAAAAGCTCGATCATGCCTTTATCTTCTAATCAAAACTTTTTTGTGTTTTGTTTCTTTACCCACTTTTGCTAATAACAAAAGGGGGAGATCTTTCATGATAAATAAAATCCGCTATCAAAATGAAAAACTAACTTGATTAATTAATGATGATAGCTTACATATTAGCGGAGCATTCACTTAGGGGGAGCATGTATTTAGGGGGAGCAATTCTAAAATTTTACAATCACTATTTATCCTAAGTCATCACTCTCACACACACACAAGTAGGTTACATCATGCTTAAATTAATGCTCTGATTTATCATTAATGGATTTGTTATTATCAAAAGGGGGAGTTTGTTGGAACATGGTCTTCCGCACCTCCTAGGTTTGAGAATAACAAATCCTATGTGTATTTGATCTTGTGTGTTTAAGTGTGCAGGAAAACAAAGTCCATATGACTCAAGGATTACATAAGAAGGTTGCCCCCAAATTTAAGCCATCAAATCCAAAATTCCCACTAGCGCCGGCGGTAGCACCTAGCGCCGGCGCTAGCGATGATTAGCGCAATTTCAGGAGCACATATAGAAGGAGCTGGCGCCTGGTGGTAGCGCGGAGCACAGAAGGCAAGAGAGAAATGTTTTCTCGGATTGAAGATTCTGCCGCGCAGAATATGTCCTAATATGGGAGAACGGCGGCGGTAGCGCTAGCGCAGGAGATAGCGCTAAGGCTATAAAATGGACCCTTCTCTTCTCGTTTTTGCTTGCTGATTCCTGAGAGAGGTCTTGTGCCAGAGTTCCAAAGCCTTATATGGCCGAGTGTTGATCTCCCACCAAACGCTTAGAGAGTTTCTGAAGGAGGACTTCATCACGCTACATCCGAAGAGGGATCGCTTCAACCTCGCTTATTCTACAGCGATCGTTCATCTCCGACTTCAAAAGTTTCTTAGAGGGAGTTTTTAATATTATTGTTGTTATTTTATTTCATATCTTTTGTAACCGTTAGAGAATTCGCGTCATGTTGGCGACTAGGTCTGGGTAGGACTTAGGGCAGAAATTCGCCTCGTGTTGGCGACTAGATCTAGGTTAGGTCTAGGGGGTGCTCGAGGCCATATCCGGGGAAGGGTTGGCTAGAGCGGCTTGAGGCCGTATCCGAGGAAGGAACGGCTAAAGCCAACCGGTTCCTGGGATACGAGTCAGTATAGAAAACAAAAGGAGTCTTTCATATTTCGCTTTGATTTCTAGCGTCATTGAAATCTAATTTTGTAATCAATTTTATTAATAATAATCATGTCTATCTTTGTGTAATAAAATTGATTTGATCTTCATTTCTCTAAATTGTTTACTATCCTCTCCTTCATTATAAAACAATTTAGATCTTTATTCAAAATCACAATTTTGATCTCTTATCATAAGCAAGTATTTCAAAATATAATATAAGTTTTTAAAACCCTTATTCAACCCCCCCTCTAAGGGCGCCTACCGATCCAACACCTCTTCCCTTATGCTTGTGTTTGTGTGAGGAAGGCTTGCTGTAGTGCCTCTTTTCTTCTTTATCTTTTATCTTTTCCTTCTTTGGATTCTCTGGACACTCTGGTAGAATGTGTCCAGGTTTCCTGCAGCCAAAACAGATAATTTCTTTAGAATTTGATTTATCATACCTTGGCTTTTCTCTTGATCTGGAATCCTTCTTTCTGATGTCCTTCTTTGCCATTTTATAAAATCTCTTGGCTAGAAGATTCATGAACTCCATATCTCCTTGAGCTTTTTCTTATTCTTCATTAGCTTGGAAAGCTATACTTCTCTCCTTCTTGGATGCTGGAGATGAGGTAGATTGTTCAGCTTCTCTGGACTTGATAAGCTGCTCATAGGATTTAAGTTTGCCTAACAAGCTCTTAGTGGAGATCTCATTAGGGCTTCTGGCTTCCTTGATTGGCCAGATCCTAGAGTCCCATGTGCTGTGGAAGCACATTAGGATCTTATCATTGACCTCAATGATGGAGATCACTTTGTCCAAGGTCTTCAGCTCATTGATTATGAGGCTGAGCCTGTTGTACATATCAGCTACTATTTCATTCTCCTTTCTTGAAATTTTCATACTTGGAGATTAGGTGAGATCTTCTATCTTTTCTTTCATCTGCTGATCCGTCAACCATGTTGTTGAGAAAGGTCCAGATTTCCCTAGCTAAAGTGCATTCCACAACTTTTTGGAAAATGTCATCAAACATTGTTTGTGCCAATATGTTCATAGCTTTGGCATCAGCACTTCTCTGCTTCTTCTGTGCATCTGTCCACTCAGGTGGTGGAACAACATTATTTGTTGTTGTGTTTTCAGCACTTGTTGTTGTTGTAGGTGTAGGAGGTCCTGTCAAAATAACATTAAAAATTTCTTCGTCAATAGAATTCATTTATAACCTGATCCTTGCCTTCCATAGTGCAAACTTATTTAGATTGCACATAGGAGGTCTTGTGCTTGAATATTCTTTGTTCCGTGCCATGGGTTTTTAAGCAAAAGAAAACTCTAAAATAAATTTAAGATCTAATTGATCTTTTGATTCAGGTGTTAGCCTGTAAAGAATCAACCAACCTCTGATACCAATTGAAAGTGAGGTTAGATCTTAGATTTACTCTAGAGGGGGGTGAATAGAGTAATAAAAAGTTTTTCACTTAATTTTATAGCGGAATTAAAATAGTGATACTTATATGTGTACTGAGTGAGTTATAAAAACAAACACAAAGAGATCACACAGCACAATACAAAAAATCACACAAACACAGAGGACACAAGGATTTTATAGTAGTTCCCCAATCAACCTAGGTACATCTACTCTTCTACCACCCTTGGTAGGATTCCACTAGGCTTTTGATTAGGTGCCCTATCACCAATGGATTTTTGATCAGATGTCCAAACACTAATGAGCTTTTGATCAGGTGCTCTAAACAAACTACATGTTTTTGTTCAGGTGCCCTGCCACCAAGGAGTTAACTTTTGAAGGGAGTTATAACCGTGTACAAGAGGGTATAAAGAGGGTTTCGATGTTCTTCTCTGTCAATAATCTAAGAGAAGAGTCTAGTGGATTGATGATGTTGTAAAGCTCCCCTTGTCTGATTGAAATTCTTGACAGTTTGAGGATGGAGCTTTCACTTGAAAGTAGATCTTCCTTGATAGCTGATGAATCTGAGAGATCAAGATTTCTCAGATTATTTGTTGCTCTTTGAAGATCGGATCTAGCAGCAGAAACTGGGAGAAGGTGTTGATGTTCTCATAGAATGAAAGGTGCTGTTTGAGGAAGATGAATTCTGTAAGCTTTTTCTTTTTCTTTCTTCTGTATGTCTCACGATAGTATTCTTCTTCCTTTTCTTGCTGCTATACTGTATTAATGTCCTGTGAAAATCTTCTTCCTTATTTCTTTTCTTTACAAAAATCTCTCTGATTTGAAATTCAAATCCTCTGTATAAGGAATAAAATATTCTGAATTGAATGTTTCCTTGGAACTACAAACTGACATATAATTCCTATTCCTTTTTTAAATAATGTATCCTTTTATGCCAAAATGGCTATTTTCTCAGGAAAGGAATAAAATAAAAAGGAAGGATATAATCCTTGACTTATCTGGAATAAATAGATCTGTTGCTGATAAAAGATCTGAGTTCAGAGAATGAAATAAAAATAATCCTTCTGAAATACTGAACTGAATAGAAATTTCGTCGATCGGAATAAATTTCGTTGAACACAATCTGGAGTTCGTCGATCTCAAGCTGGAGGTCGTCGAACTGAAAGATAATATCTGATAAGCTAGTTGGAATATTGAATTCATTGAGCTGAGAAGAGCTTTCATCGATCTGAACATCTGATACTTATTCTTCGAACGCAGAGCTGAGTTCGTCGAACGCTGAGACTGGGAGGTTCATCGAACGCTGAGACTTGGTCAACCGCTGAGAGCAAGTTCATCGAACGTAGAATGAGTTTGTCGAACGCAGAACCTTGGCAAGTTCGTCGAACGTAGGAGCATGCTGTTCGTCGAACGCATGATTGAGTTCGTCGAACGCAGTATGGAGTTCATCGAACGCAGAGCTGAGTTCGTCGAACGCAGAAAGTGATTTCAATCTCTAGGATTTATTACCCATGCTGTCTAGTGAGTGTAATATGGTCTTTAGATGTCCTAGGATGACATATTCACCTTAGAGTGTCAAAGTCTATCCAAAAGGAGATAAAAAAGCACTTGAGTTAAATCAGCATCGAAGAGAAGTCAACTCAACTTCGATTGAGAGTTGATGTAACTTTGAATAGAAGTAAAGATAACTCAAACTTACAATCGATGCTTCATTGGAAGTTGACGCAACATCGAATGGTATTTGACGCAGATGTTAGTATTTGAATTCTACGTTCTTTATCTTTATGGATACTTCGATAATGAATCGATGCATTGTCGATAGCAAAGCTCAATTCAAAGCTGAGGTTTTCTGAAGCAGATTTCGAAGCTGCTTCTAGTAGAATTCAAAGGTGCATCGATATGAAGTCAGAAGTTATTCAACGCAACGTCGAATGCAGTCAATGAATTGGAAACTTCCTGGAATGGATTCTGATGATTTTTCAAAAGGTATATATGGAAGATATTTGAAATATAACGGGTCGCATATGTACAAGAAGAGAAAACATCATTCCATAGATTCAAAAGTGATGAAATTAGAAGTTATGTAAGAGGTTATTGATGGGTTGTCAACATAAATAGAAGGAGAGTAATAATTCTCTCTGGACATTCCAACTGGAGAAGGATCAAAAAGGGAAAGTCATTCAATTCCAATACAAATCGATCGATAGAAGGATTATTACATATTCCTAGAAGGAGTATAACCGTAAAGGATTTTGATCTCTCTCCTCCTTCTACAAGACTCTACCCGACAGATCTCTGTACAACATTCTTCTTTCACAAGCTGCAGAAAGCTTCTTCTTCCTCCATCTTTAAGAGAAGTTGAATAAAAGATATTGAGATCAATCTAAGAGTCTGGATCAGTGCTTATAATCATTGCATCTTCTTCTAAGTAAGGATTCATCATCTGATAAAGGATCCATAACACTTAGTGCATAGAATCCTCAGTGACTGCTAAAAGAGGATTCAAATCAGAAGATTACACTTCATCATTTCTTCTTCTTACAATAATTCTCATTTCTATAAATTGAGTCAAGAGTTGTAAGAATACCTCTTCAAAGGATTTAGTTTGGTTCATGGTCTCCTTATCAAAAGATCTGGTTTGGTTCTAAGAGTCCCCTTATCAAAAGAATTTGTCCCTGGTTCCAAGAGTCTCCTTATAAAAAGACTCAGTGGTTCTAAGAGTCTCCTTATCAAAAGACTTGGGCACTATGATAGTGTATTCCTACCAAGGTGGTAGAAGAGTGGACTATCCAGATTTAGGGGGAACCACTATAGCTTTTGTGTATTTTGTGCTTATGAATTTTTTGTTCTTGTCTTTTGTCTACTTTATTATTCTGTGATTTATTTAATTCTGGTTGGAATCCTGGATGCTTAGCAATTAGACTTAATTTTTTGTGCACTCATAGTAAAAGTTTTTAAATCTCTATTCATCCCCCCTAGACAATTCTCAGGGGAGTTACTGTGCACTTTCAACTGCAATCTCCAATACTTCCTAATTCATCCAAAGAGGAGATCGTGATGCTACTTGAAATAGAGGTCGTGCCAGTCGAGAGAGCTTAGATCTCAGGCAGAAGGTCATCCTCCACCTTTTTCAACCCTACCTCAGTCGAGTTGCCTTCCTCCTCCTGTAGAGCTAGCAACAGCTCAACATCCCCCAAGGAAATCTCCCGATATATAGCCCTAGTCTCGAAAGAGGACATGAGAAGAAACCCTAAGCGCACTGAGGTCTCAGCAACAGGATCTTGCTCTATAGCAGGCTGAGACCCCATCTCAGCAACTCAAATCAAAGCACTCTCTACAGTTGTCTGTTTGTCCACCAATGACTTCTCCATTTTTGAGAGCTCTTCAACAAGGATCTCGGCCTCCGCCGAGGTCAAGAAAACTTTCTATGAACTACACGTAAAAGGAAACATAACACATCTTACCAAAGAGATATCAAATTACCTCTAGTCATGTAGCATTGGCTCGACTTCTTCCAGCATGGCTTCGGTCTCAGCCAGCTTTTTCATGGCAGTGAGGTGAGCTTACCAAAACTTGCGAGTCTTCTTTTCGGTAACAAGGAGGTTCATGCAGTCTACTGGAAGAGATCGACACTCTAAATGAGTGATCGAGAACCCTGGTCAGTGTGGTAGTAGGGGGAGGAGTGGAATAAGATCTTGGCATCATCTCTCCAATACAAGAAAAACAAGACATTAAAAGTGTCATCATTTGGCTTGATGTCCTCTATCCAGGATGAGATGCATGAGTTGTGATGGATCTTATTATGGGCGGGGTCCTAATATATTAAGGGATCACCTAGGAGATCAATTCTCTCGTACCCCTCACTGAAGTTGGGATGCTGCTCGGGGTCCTCGTAGGAGACTTCTTCTTCTTTCTCTTCTCATTTATCCCTTTACCTCTTGTGGGAGATCACTTTCTATCACTACTTAGAAACTTGTGATGGTCCCACATCAAATGACTGAGGTGCCTCTAAGGAAGGTCCTCCACGTCGTCAAGGCTGATAGTCTTCTGGGGCTGACTTGAAGAGCCCTCAGTTCTTAGGGCAGGGTGGCCTAAGCAACCAGGGGAGGATGGTCATGAGGATCGAGCGAGTACCTATGAGAAACAAACTCAAAAATGTTAGAAACCTCAGCAACTGCGATGAGATGAACATAATCATTGTTTATACTAACCTTCGCCCAGAATGATGTAAGGGAGTTCATCGACTCATTGGTGGAAGTGTACAACAACAAATTCTTTCTATTTGAAAGTAGATGAAGGGTGAGTCACTGCCTCCTCGGGATCGGAGGAATGAATAGATCCAGACCTGCCTGTTGCGGACTGAGTGGGATGGAGAAAATGTTGCCTCTAACGAAGACAAACCTTTCGACCCATAGGTGGAATTTGTTATGAGTCCTCTGCAACTTGAAGGTGTTGCTACCAAATAGGCAATCATATCTTAGGTTGTCCACATGGCAAAGGTATTACAGAAGACCGTAAGTTTGAACTTTATTACCTCCTTGTGGAGGTAATAGAGATATGCGACTCTGGTCGCGATTCTATTTGGGTTGATCTAGAACGAGACCAAGCCAAAGTATCGAAGAATTTGGCATAACTCGGGTCATAGGGGGAGTTGCATCCCTACCAAGAAATGTTCCAGTGAGAAGGTGAGTTGATTAGGGAAGAAAGTGTTGATGAACATGCCTGATTGGCTCGCCTTGCCTCATATTATGAAGGAAGATGATGAGATCTTAAAGTTTCTAGCTTGGCATCTATCATCCTGGATTAATTGAAAGCATGAGCTATAAACTTGGACACACAACTTAGGCGGCCTGCTTTAGTCTCGCTAGGGACTAACATTGTGAGCTGAAAAATCAGATGATTGACTCACGTGATTAATGGTCCAAAAGCACACGCGCGATAGAGAACCTGTCGCTGTCAAGTAATAATAAAATATGAATAAATCCCCGAGCATCAAATCATGTGTAATACAGTAGGGTGGAGTATTCTTCGAAGAAAGGCTTGAGATATAAGTCTTAAGTAGGTGTTAACGGGGGTTTTGGTTTGGTTTTTGTAACTGATAGAAAATAAACTAAACTAGACTAACTAGGAGGGTCATAAGCACTGTATCACACCCCCGTAGGTCATAAGCATCATATTGCATCACCACGGGTCATAAACACTGTATCGCTCATTGCACGTTTGCAATTGCAGAGGTCAATAATGTGGGTCACAAGACTCCACCTCACTCGTTACACTGTACAAATGCAATGGCCAGCCTAACGCCTCACCTTGCTCATGTCTTGCTCAACAACAATGCAACCACGACCACTCGCACACAACCAAATAACAATCACCACAAGCACAACACAACACATAAATTTACAATATCACAAACTTCACAAAATCATCCACAATAGAAGATAATCCTAAGTACATCTGCACGCAGTGTTCATGGCGTGAAGATGCTTTGAAAGTATCATTATACGATTACAAACAATCCAAATGAGAGAGTAAAACTAAAAGTTACCACTCTGAGCTACGAAGCAGACGAAAGTGTCTTCCTTGGCTTCATAGAAGAGCATAGCTTCATCCATCGGCTCTTCAAACTCCACTGTGACTGATGTCCATGATACCGGAGAAGTTGGTACCTTCATTTCTTCTCTCGGGTGAGTCACCACCATGTCAAGAGCTCTGGTAGTAGAGCTCCAGTGGCACCTTGGAATCTTCCTTCTACACCTTTAGAATTTTTGGGGATGTTGTAGAAGACTCTAGGGACGAAACCCTAGAGATTTGAGCGAAGGAGAAGTGAAATAGTCGGAGAAGAGGTTGGATCCCATCAAAATTGCGAGCAGCCACTATTTAAGAAAACCAGGGCGAACGCACGTGTGCCAATTTCACATACATGTGTGAAGGTCAATGATTAGGGAAAACAAGAGCGCATGCGCGTGCGTGGAAAATGCTCGCACAAATTCAAATCATTGCCAAGCTGGGGAAATGATTAGAAATAGGGGGCACACACAAATGCACGTGCGCACATGCACATGCAAATATTATGAATGCGCAAATTTAGATTGCTCAAAAGACAGCATTACAAGAGGGAAAGAGACAGGCACTTGTGCGAAAATTATGCACGGGCATGCGCAGGTCATTTTGATAGCACCTCCCTTATAGATCGCTGAAAATCCATACCCATGACAAACATTCATCCAAATAGTCCCAAGCAACAATATATCAATTATTGAACATTAAATACACACATGGCACTAAAATGAATGAAAACCATGGGGAACACAAGGTGAAAAGACTTTATAAGAACAATGTATAAGCGATTCATCTCATGTAAAAGAACTCAAATAAAAAAGTGCATTTTATAAAGCACTGGGTCCACCTATTTATAGGCAGAGCCCATTGTCTTATTGCGCGACAAGACAGGGGGTGTCTAGAAGAGTTATACCATGGTAATTGGCGAGAGTGCACCTAAACCTACCTCTCTAACCGATCTCCCTTTAGCCGGCGAACCTATTCTCATCTCGCCTTAATGCGATCTGTAATTTATGAAAACCTATCAAAATGGGCTCGTCAATAGGCGACCTCGCTAATAAATACAGTAAACATAAAAAGGACTCGTAAGGGGCAATCTGATAGCATTCACATCTAAATTTGGGGAACCTCTATAAAACATTTGTGTCATCCGGTTGATCATAAGACTCTTAGAACCACTACTAAATTTTCTGAAAAGGAGAATCTTAGAACCATTGAATTCTTTTAAAGAGGGATTCTTAAGACTCTATCATTAAATCCTTTAAAGAGAGATTCATAAAACTCAATTATTAATTTCTTTAAAGAGGGATTCTTAAAATACTACCACTTAATCCTTTGCATTTGGATTCTTACAACTCTCACTGGATCCTTTGTAGACATATTCTTAACACTATTTTGATATGATTGGTGGAGAAAGCTATATATGAGATGAATTTGATCAACTGTTCTACTTGAGGAAGAAGACAGAATAATGATCAACAACTTTTCTTTTATTTCTTGAGATCTTGTAGAAGAATTCCCTTCTTCATATTGAGAGATAAGAAGATGAAGAAATAGAGTAAGACTCTGATAGAATATGAGTCCTTCTTTAGATCGTATAGACGAAAAGATGAATACGATCTTTATTTTGGACCTTGAATTTGTCTATTCTGTTGGCCAACCTTTCATTGTTTGAATCAACTCTATTTATAGGAGACCATCTGAATTAGTACTTTCTTTCTCTTCTATGATGCAGTATATTCCTTTTCCATATGAGGAACATCAATGGCTAGATTTGAAAAACAATCACCTCCTTAATCTGCTCATTTGTTCATTCGTCATTCATTGGAGAAATTGACATAAGTCTAGCGAACAGTTGATTACTTCTCGATGCACATCGATTTTTATGTATAAAGAAATTGGCGTAAGTTGTCTTCCTTTAAAATGAGATTTAATTTCTTCTACAAAGCTTTCTTACAATTCGACACAAACTGCCTTAGCTTTTCGACGTACGTTGAATACTTCTCAGCATACGCAACCTTTAGTTGACATTTTTCCTTCACTTTCTTCAGCCTTTAATGTTAGCTGTCCATATTTATTTAGTGCAATAAAACATTTCTATACAACTTATAAGGCATTTCGTAAATCACGTATTTAATCTGATATACCAAATCAAGAGGTTTTTCCCAACGATCTCCCCCTATTTGGTATATCATATTTTATTGATTACTAAGTAATTTAACATTGAAAGAAAAAATACATACAGTACAAAGAATACTTAGTGCATTAAAGGAGAAAAATATTCATTCATTCATCTTTTCCACATCATGATCCTATAAATCTTTTTCATTTCTTGTTGTACTCAGAAGTTCCACAGGATCACTCTTCTTTAATTATTTTAATTAGAGAATCATAAGTAAAGAGTAATTTTAAAAAGAAAACATGTTATTGCTGAATGACAATTATTCCATTAAATGGTTAGATTCAAATATAACATTTTTTTCATTTAGATTAGGATATAGCAGACAATCAAAATATTAGCATTTTATCCGACATAAGATATTTATTAAAACAAGAACTTTCGATAGTGGGAGAGAGAATTAGTAGGAAAGATGATAGATATAAAAAAATTAGAATTTCATATCAAAATTTAGAATTTCATATCAAAATTCAGATGTAAGAATACTTAGAGTATCAAATTGGCATAGGAGTATTTAAATAGAGTATCAAAATATAGAATTTCTATCAGTGTATCTATCAAAATAGCATAAGAGTATATACACAAAAGTTTTCTTAGAATATTACCATAGTATTCTATCAAAATATTTATCAGAAGTTCATTATGCAATTAGCTAGGAATGAAGATTCTTCTTAATGATTCACCTTGATCTCCACCTGGAAATGATAATCCCTTTCTCAGCATTCCTTTTTAAGAAATTTGCCATTTTTCTTGGCTTCTTTCTTTCTTCAAGACCTTTACTCCCCTTGGACGAAGCCTCTAAACTCCCCCTGAGAGAAACACCTACTTCCTTATTCTCCATCTCCAGGAGCAGTCTTACTTTGCAATGGTTACCTACTACTTAATTTTATACAAAATACATGTAGAATATATTTCATGACATCTCTAGGATGCTTGCCCATTAGGTGGACATTCTCCCCCTTTAATGCTTCATTTATGGATGAAGCAATGATATTCCTAGATGATTGTCATTGATTCAGATGATGAATCACGACTAGAAGAAGATTCCTCTTCAGATACATCTTTTGTTGATTCAAAGTAATAAGTTGATGTTATTCTTCTTTATTCTGTTATGTGAATCCCTCAAAGACCACATAGATTATGATACATGTATCGTACAACTATACTTATTATTCTACCATAATGGATAGTTGGAAGACTTATCATATGCTCGACGTGCTTGTAGATCAACATTCCCTAGTTGCACTTCTTTCTCAGTACTAAACTCATCATGAGACATAATTGTTCCCCAAAGAACTAGTTATATGTTCTTGATTTACATAAAATCATCATGCCAATAAAATCTACAAAAAATTAAAACTCAACGCCTATTTCATCTCTACTAACATGTATTGGTTTTTCCCACAAAACCACATGATTGATAAGGCCTTACTTGTTTCTTCATCTATCATAGGTTTGTCTAGCTCTTCTTCAAAGTCAAAGTTTACTGTAATGATGCCTATATTAGGAATATTATCGGCAAAGTGAATGCCTTATGTCGTTTCTACATGAAATCCTAGCACTTTGATGAAATTCAATAAGCTCGATTGGATATATAAGACATTGAGAAGATATGAGGATGTTCAGATGATAGTCCATCAAGATATTGAATGTTTTTGAAACCTTCCCCATATTCCTCAAAGCTTTTGAGATCAAATTCAACTCAGCATTAATTTTATATGGTTCATATGTAATTCTTTGAGTTTGATCTTGACAAAAGCCCAAAATAGAACTAGTAGATGAATAGGCAGAAGGAAAGGAAGGAAACACTTTTGACAGATGATACTGGAGATCTCTTTCTTTACTTTGTTTATTTTGATTTGACTAAGCTATTTAAATGGTGAGAAAGACGGTGTTTACCTAGACAATTTATAGAAATGGCTTAATATATCTTTTAGCACTAATGGGAAATCAATGTCGTAACAGCCTCAACTTAGTAAACCATTGATGCTATACATGTGATTGACTAGATTTACTTTTCTTATTATATTATAACCACCATATTTTTGATGACATAATTAGTTGATATTATTTTTATTCAATGAATAAATTTTATCATTTTAGATTTAAATTCGCTTATTTCACATTTTAATTTTATTCTCAAAGATTTGTATAGCGTTATACGATTTAGATATTTGAAATTTAGATTGATTAACCATAATCCTTCAATTATGTAGTTAAAAGGAGAACATAATGTGACTTAAGTACAAAATGTTGTTGTAGTGAAGAGTTCAACCAGTAATTTAGTTCATTAGGATGACTGAAGTAAGCATCATCATTTGAAATTGTTGGTTAATTATACCAGCAATATTTCATAAGGTCTTCAATTAAATTATAGTAATAGCAACTAAATCCTTTAAAGACACATTTTCTATTCATTAAAATAGATTGATTTGAATATATGTTTCTTTTACAAGGAGAAACAAATGTTTCACTGACAGGCATGCATCGAATAGAATTCGACGTATAATGTGTCGTGCATCAATTAATATTCGATGCATATTCAATCGTCCGTCGATTTGTATTCATTGTATGCTGAATATTATTCAGAGCAAAATTTTACATGTTTTTCTTCATCACTATAGGCTTGACTAGTATTCCTTAATATGAAGAATTGTTCAATGAAGCATCTTTGTTATTTCTCCTTTTTCAATTTAATTATTTACTTTACTATTCTGAAAGGTAGAAGAAATATGTGTATGATCTTTTGGCTTCTTCCATTTCTCGTTCACAAAAGCAACAGGATTCTTCCATGCTGGAGTTTTTCAGAATTCTTTCTTATGGTAGGATCAGCACCTGATCCCAAGTTTTTAAATCTGATAGATAGATTTTTCAAAGATCGATTTAAGCTGCTAGCTTCTACCATTGAAGTTATCCCCAAATTGCTTTGATTAGTTCTTCTCTTAGATTTTTGTTTTCATACATAAGTATATAATTATCTTTTTTGAGAAACACATTATCAACTCTGAGTTGATATATCATATTTAAGTTGACTTATAGCTAATGTTTTTTATTTTAATTGATTACTCTCATTTAAGGGGATATAATTTTCTTCTAAAAGAATTTTAATCTTCCTTTCTGCAGCCAATTGGTTATTGCAGAATCCCACAAATGCACACTTAAATTCATTTGATTGAAAATCAAAATTATCTAAGTTTATTACCTCATATTCATGAACAGGATGATCTAATGCCATCAAGTATTTGCTTTCACCTTTCTTCAGCTTCACTCTTTGAACTAGAGGAGGACCCTGAATCTGTCTCACTCCATATTTCAGCAATGAAACCTTTATTCTCTTTTCTTTCCTTTTCTCCTAGAGTCATTTTTTTCTTTAAACTCTTTATGTTTTTGAGATTTCTCCTTGCTATTTTCTAGACACTCTAGAGAAATGTGTCCAGTACTTCTGCAAGTATAACAGATAATCTCATTAGAAGGAGTCTTATCAAACCTTGGCTTACCCAAAGATTTTATACTCTTTTTCTTGAAGTCTTCGATTTGGATCCATCTTCTAAATATTTTAATCGCTAGGCTCATTAGCTAATCATCAAGAGTCGAGCCTTAATTTTTTGTATCCTTCAGAGCAATGGACTTTTCTTTTGGGGTGGATGCATCCTTCTCCTTTTACTTACTTTCTCCTCTAGTTTTGAGGAGCATCTCATATGACTTTAGCTTACCTAGGATGATCAGTCCAATGAGACACGTATAATGTCTTGTACAGTCTCAATAGGTGAGGCAACATTGATGCCCTCAGTTAGGCTGACTCTAAATACCTTGTCTGGCAAGGTGCGCAATCAGCTCTGAGGACAGCTAAGCTACATCACCAGCTAGAAAGTCATAACATATGTAATATTAAAGCGATGCACAACACCAAAACCACCTTATTGTCGTTAAGGAGGACATGGGCGCCACTGAGGCAATGTGCACCGAGGTAGAGGAGCTGGCCAAAGTCAAAGTCGAGTTGGGCGCGGTCCCATATGCAAAGCTGAGCTCTGATATAGCTAAGGAAAAATGCATATTGTTGCACATTCACCTCGCGTGCAAGGTCAGTTTTGATGCTAACTTGGATCTTTTTGTTTTTAGGCTGCCGAGGTCTTAGATGTGGAGCAGATCTCCGCACTGGTGCAGAAAAGCTTGGACCTCAAGGGCAAGCTAGACTGTTTATGGATCAAGATTGGCATGAAGGAGACATAGCACACCTCTCCTCCATCTCCAGAGGCCTCACCAAATAAGAAGGTCTGTTTCCACTATTCTACTAGTGACCTGAGGTCAATTCACCGCCAAAATGTCTGTGAGAATGGAAATCTCATGCTCATGCACTTACATCACCTAGGGAGATTGACTAAGGGATGCGAGGCTCTATTAGTCTTGAGGTGTTCGAGTACTAGTCAGACGAGTCCTTGTCTGACTACATCAACTCATAAGCCTCCTCCAATCATGGCGGTTCGGCTAATGGGTTCATAGGAATCTCATTCAACTTGCATCGATCAAAAAGTTGTTTGCCCTTGGACGAGGTGTAGGCTGCTCGGCGTGATGAGGAGAGATCCACTTAAATTTTTTTGTTCTTTCATCCGTGTAAACACATAAATTTATTAATGGAATAGAAAGATAATGATTTTTTCCCACTATTTTCTAGTGCATGTGTTTACATTTATTGATACAAACTAAGAGCTCGCTTTAGCTTACGACTATATGTGAGGCAAGAATTCACTTAGACTTATACAGCGATGAGTGTGAGAGCTCACATCGGCTCATAGGACGATGGGTGTGAGAGTTTGCTTGGGATAATAGGGCGATGAGTGTGAGAGTTCGCTTATATCAATACCTTAGCATAATTTCAGGAGTATAGACTTCCTATGTGGTGGTTCATATCAGGAGAAATTTGGCATTCAGGGTGCCAAACATCCAGCATGAGAGAGGGGAGTTGATCTCTATTGTCAGCGTAAAGGCATTGACTTGTGAGTGCGCATTGAACCTGAGACTTCATCTTACTCGGAACATTGAATGAGCTCTCATGGGGATAAATGGACAGCGTATAAGAGGAGAGCTAATCTCAGTCGTCAATGCGGAGGCATGAACTTAGGGGTACACTGAACCTAGAGCTTTATCAAAGAAATATTAATCCCAAAAATTGTTTGGCGTACAAAGAGAATTAACACTCAGTGTTCCAAACAGCCAACATGCAAGGGGGAGTTAATCTCGGCTGGAAATGCAGAGGCTTGGACATAGGAGGGTGTAATGATCCCGAGGTATCATCTCATTTGCAGCATAAACCTTTTTCGAGTAGGAGATTAAACCTAGCATTCATTTTCTTTCTGAGCCTAAACTACTAGTTTGCCTCTGCAAGCATTGTTTCGTAACTCAGGAGAATATGCAAAAAGAGTACACCCATTAATAAGCAAGTATTGTATTGATATTGCACTTGATTAAATAAATTTTTGTTCATGACCAATGACCCCTTAGAAACATTCATATGTAGCTGGCAAAGATTGTGTAAGACCCCTTTTTTTCTTTTGAAAACCCGGGTCTTATGCCCAGAATCGCCGCTTTGCGGTGACACCAACACACAAGAAGGTCGCCACTACAAAGCGTCGATCCTGCCGGCCATATCGATCACAAAAGAAGAAAAGTATAAATGAACAATAGAAGTTCATGTCCACAAATCACATGCTATATATAATGAATTTCCACATGATATAACTGAAATAACAAGGGTTACAATAATAAAAGGGCTCATGCCCTGTACATCATATCCTCTCTACAAGATCACTCGCGGAAGCTAACTACTAATCACTCACTAATCCTGAAATCGGTGCTCCTGTACTAGACTGGCCCACCTCCATCTGCACCGGCCTCTGGTGCTACTGGGTCTCCTCGGTCCCCTAAAATGATATGGTCCATTGACCGTTAGTCAAAAAGACTAATCCTCATCCCCCCCCCCCCCCCCCCCCCCCCCGCCCCCCCATCCATCTCCCAGCGGCCCTTGGCACCGAGCGGGAGGACAAAGCGGAGGACATCAAGGGGTATAAACAAAGCAGATGGCGTGGACTAGCTACAGGAACAACTACCACTACACAAGTGTATATATATAATTAAAGCAGTAAATAAAGCATAATAAAGAGAATGTAAAGGACAATAAGTAAGAATAGAAAAGTAACCATTGATTTATAGGAACGCCCATACAAACCTATAGACCAAGGGGTCATTTAGCAAGGCTTATCGTATAAAGAGTCCCATAACCAATTTATACGATATGGGTAGGGGTTGAAATGCAATGTATATGCCATGACATGCAGAGTTATCCAGTTTATGCTATGTTCATAAAGTGCAACACACACTTTGACTCTATGCGCACAGACCTTTAGTTCCCCCTTTTTGGAGCTAGCAAGACTCCCAGGATACACCCGTAGTGGCAAACGGAAGCGGTGGGTTGGGCCTCGCCCACCTCTAGGTTGGTATTCACACTACCTAACCTAGACCTATCGTACGCCTCAACGCAAAACCGCGGAGCATCTGCGTACTCTTACTGGCTAGACCACTAGACTTTTATGACTAAGTGCAAATTCCACACTTGCCGAGTCAATGTATTAACGTCGGTGTGAACGACCGTCCAATACTGAAGGCCCACCACCTTTATGCACATGCAAACATGTTTACGATCTATCTCTGAGCCATAAGCTCCCCGGGCTAACCAGCCTATCACCATAACCTTCTGAGCCACCGGCTCGCCGGACCGACCCGTCCGTACCAACAACCACCGAGCCTACCGCTCGTAGGACCAAATCAACTAACCTCTCGTAACCATGGGGTGTGGGTGTGTGTAATATTAAGTTAATCTTGCACAACAACTTTGATGCATGGATTACCCTCCAATGCAGACACTACACATTAATTCACTACACAACCCGACGTATCATGATTACTATGCACGTGACGGAGAACGCGACAAAACTTAAACACAGTTTTATCAATTTTTAGTTCGCCCCGACGGTTAGCCAAACTACTAGAGATTGAATAGAGGCTATAGGCCAATATTCACTCTGGCTAAATGGACCCACCCGATCTGATCGATCTATGCGTTGTACCAAAAGAGATCCACCGAAAATATCGATTCGAAAATGGTTGATCTCTCCCAACAAAAAGCGGGGCTCGCCAAACCCCTTCGAAAGTTAAAAAATAAAGGATGAAATGCAAAATTTCAATATGAAGAAAACCCATGAAAAATTTGGTGATTCGAAGATCACGCCACAGAAATCCACCACAAGATAAATCAAGAAGAGAAGTCACACGGGTGGATTGTTCATTACTCGCTTGAGATTGGATTTGCCTCAAGCATGCACTCGCCCGACTATTCTTCTACGGATCCACCGGAAGCGCGTTGTTTGGAGAGGAATCCGTTCACCGTCTTCGCTTTACCGCCACCAAAGTCCACCAAATATAACTTAGATCCCTTAGAGGGAGCCGTAGGAGATGGAGAGCCATCTAGAATAGGAAAGAGAAAAGGTGGTAGAGAATATTTGGTAGAGGGAGAGGCTAAAGTGGCAAGGAGAGGCGGATCTCCTAGAGGAGACTGCGGCCGGCGTCTAGAAGGAGGAGGAGAGGTGGGGGTGGCCTCCTTGGCAGAAACTTCGAGAGTGGGAAAGAGAGGGGGGGCAACCACAAGAGAGAGAGAGGGAGGGATTAAAAGGGGGATTAGGTTTTCAAGTTCTCTTCATCAAAATTAAATTAAAAAATATTACAACATGGCCTTTTATAGGCTTTGCCACAGTTTTGACTAAACGCAGTCCAGAAATTAAACATAACCAAAATTAAAACCTTAAAGTGACATAAAATATAAAGAAGATAAAATTAATAATTATAATAAAACTATTATTATTTTTAATTGTTTTGCTTACGCCTCGGGCAGAGATTATAACGGCGTGCATCAATGTCACCGCGACGGCGATGGCATAAATCTTTGGTCGGCGTGTCGCCTTCACCCATAAGCGCATCATCTGTCATAGGTGTACCGTTGCCAACATCTTCATGTTGAGGGCCGTCGTCGCCATCTAACTTACTCTTACAATTTAGGTTTAATCTTGGACTTCCGGAGGTCTACCCTGTAAGGGGCTCGCTACGGTACTAGAAACTATAAAGGGATGATAACCCAAAGCTCCCTTTCCAAGGCACTTAATGTTATTGGTATCTACCCATAAGAATACCTCTTTTAGCCTTTCACTTGATTTAACCTCCTATGTGTTTTCTGACTCCCCACGGGAAAGACGATCTTTCATCAATCCCTGGCACAACTTTACCCTTAACTCACCAAGCACATTCTCATCTCATAACTCCTTTTGGTAACCTCAAATCTTCTCAACCAGGCCAGGTACACCTTCTATCTTCCAATTCACCCTACTGGTCATCAATTTAACCAAGTTTTACAGTTTTACTATACGCAAACCAAACGAGTTATATGAGTTGCATAAGAGGAGGTACTCCAAATATTCATCCAACTGACTCAAGCTATTTACTGGAGGTCTTTCATGATGTTCTAAGGCTAAATCCAGAGAATCATATTTTTCCTTAATAATTTGGCATTTATTATAATTTTTCTAACATTGGCCAACAATAAAATTGAACATGAAGTGTAAGGTCTTCTCATGATATGGCACCCATAAAATTATAGTAAATTTATGATGTCAAAATAACAGTAAAAACAGAACATCACAATTTTGCAGTAAGGTGTTGGGCTCTAATTATAATATTAAATAATTATCCCAATTTAGAAATTAAATAAGGAACCACCAAAAATACTCCTCAATAAATTGTGGAAAAATTACCAGACCTTTATACTAATCAGAAAAGTCTAGTGGCCCAATTTTAGAATTTATCAAAACAAATTAGCCACATAAATTAATATTCCAAGTAAATACAAACTAGGGAACATTGTGAAGCAACCTTCTGTTAAATAATTCCAAAAATTGTACAGAAATTCACAGAGCTTTCTAATGCCCTAAGATGTCCTATCACCAAGTTTCACAATTTTCCAAAGAATATTTGGCCCTCGTTTATTTATCATAATCTTAAGACCAAACAGATGACTTGTGAATGATGTACTGATTAAATCAATAAATAAATTACACAAAAATTACCAGAGAGCTATATCATGATTTTATGTAATCTACCAAACTTTCATCAACATCCAAGATAATTTGGGCATGTAAATTTCTCTTATACGAAAGTTCTCTAAAAAGGTTATAACCTAAGTCAGAGGGAATAATTGTTCTTAAAATCCTCATAAAATTTCCCAGAGCATATTTACACCCCATGAACCTATCTATCAAGTTTCATGACCATACAAGGACATATGCCCCTATGTCATTCACAAGGATTAAAGTGCAACCCTAAGGTTTGAACTAGGGTCCTAAGGAATTTCCACCCCACATCACCCCAATTTACTCATGGGAGGTGTCTTACATGATCCTAAATTAGTGTCCCAAATAACACATCACTTTGATGAGATTTGACCATCTAATTCCACGTGTGCACTTTTGACCTAGTTTGACCAAACTTGGGTCAACTAATTATCCAACCAAATCAGTCCCAATTGGGCTGAAATTTTTACCAGTGTCATATCATGATTCAAAGGACATCCCACCAAAATTTGGAGGGGATTGGAGGTAATTTGACGGTATTATTAAATAATATATGAATTATTGAATTATTACAAAAACCTTAGAAAAATGTTCTTCTAAAATTCCCATCTTCGGGTATGTCAAGGGTGTAGGTACAAATAACCAATGTTTCTGTTTTCAAGTCACTCCCATGACTCAATAAAAAGTTATTCCAAGATTAGTGACTGTCCTACCCTAAGGACCAGTCCCACCAAAATGGCTCTAAAGGGAGCTACAATACTTTTTTTGGGCTGAAACAAATTTTAAATTAACGTACACACCAAGGGATACAACATTGGTGTTGACCACTTTTTCATCAGAGGGGCCTAAGTATTTTTAGTAATTTAATCTAGGTACAGCAAAATATGTGACAGAAATATATATATCATAACATTTAATATGAAGATCTTGCAAAGATCTAGAAGCACAAACGAAGGGCAAACCTTTACCTTCTCCAATCAACCAATGGACACGGTTGGCCCACCCTATAGCAGCATGGGAGATGATTTCCCGGACACCTTGATGCACTCCCGGTCGGTCAATGCCTCCACCACCTCCGTTGAGCTGGCGGCCGGCGATGTACGGTGGTTGGCCGGGCGGAGGCGGCCGGCGATGTACGGTGGTTGGCCGGCCGGAGGCGGCCGGAATCCAAATTTTAAACGAGAGAAGAAAGCTTGATCACAAGCTTCCGGCCATACCGATTCAAGACCAATTGGTCCCGAATCTAGTGGCCAAAATGATAAGATCTACGCACTAAGAAATAGAAAGGAGGGGAAGACCTGAATTGAGGCTTGCAGCCGTGTCGATCGCCAATCCGCAATGGTTGGTCGAGAGCTCTCGGTTGCCATGCCGGTAGGTGCCTTGTGTACAACCCCAATATTCGCCAGACAAGGAGGCACGGTTTGAGAAATCAATACTATGAAGAAAGTAGTAAGGCAGACCAAAGTCCTCGCATAAGGGCCAGGCGAGAAAGGTGCTGACCAGGAGCTTGCGGTCAGGAGAGCGAGGCTAATAGTTGGTTCAGCGAAGGGTGTTCGGCGAACCCTTCTGCGCTCGACGAACTCTCCTATGTTCGTCGAGCTCAACTGTCGACGGGCGGTCCCGCCAAAAGGGGTGATCTCGCAGAGAGGGGGGTCTCGCAGAAAGGCTCGGAAGACCGGGCCTTCATGCTCGACGAACTCAATTCTAGGTTCGACGAATTGCCTCCTGCGTTCGACGAACGGCTTGCTTCAAACCCTTCTCAGTGGTCGACGAACATCCCGTCTCAGCAATCAATGAACGGTTTAACATACTGCGTTCGTCGAGCTCGTTTGTGTTCAGCAAATTGTGTTCTGTGCACGACAAAGTCAAGAGGCGCTCTCGCCGAAAGGCTCGCGAGACCAGACCTCGGCAGATACCGCCAAAAAGGGGGGGGGGGGGGGCAGCGAGGTCCTCGCAGGGCGATCGCCTAGGAAAGGCATCGCGAGCAGGACTCGCGAGAGGGCCCACGAGAGCTTCGGCAGTAGTGCTCTCGCCCTCTTGCCCATAGGTTGATGAGGCAAAATTACCTATTTTACCCTTGGTGGTCTGCCTCTAGCCTCTCCAAAAAGCGGAGTTTGGCTATTAGCAGACCAATTGGGGGTGCGGATAGTAAAATCAAAAGGCGGAATCCTGCAATTTGCAGGCTAGATCAGAAAACCTATAAATAAGACCTAAAGGGCACCTTTGAAGAGAAGTTCACTTCAGCTTCTCTCTCCTAAGGCTCTCCATGGCTAGCATTTCTTGAGCTCTCCAAGGTGCCCGAGTCTCAGCTTCGGCATGGGAGGGGAAGCGCTCAATGATCTTCCGGGTTAGTGGAGGGAGCACCTCGCTGTGACTAAGGTCTTAGTCATTTTCCTAGTCTTCAGTCTACCTTCTCCGAGGGATCAGTAAGGGCTAGTTGCCCCTCATTTCGGTGAGGGCACCGACCTTTACAAGAGGCCGAGAAATCAGTTTCAACATTTTGGTGAGATGAGCATGGAGCGTGTCTGTTCCAAAAAAGTTCGAAGGAGCAGATATGGCAGGAGGCGAGGATCAAGGCAAGGAGTTCAGCGAGTCGCCGCAGGTGGTGATGCCGACGATGTTCGTAGATTTCAGGAGGGAGGTGCTCGACACCTTCAGACTCACTATCGCGGCGCTGCGAAGTGAGTTTGTGACCCCAGCACCTCAGGCGACCCCTCCCCCAGCAGCGGTTGGCGAGAATTCCCCAGGGGGAAGGGCCGGAAAGGAAATCGTCGGAGGTTCAGTGCAAGACCTGGAGGGGCAAGTGCTGTTCGCCAGCCAGGCGAGCTCTGTGCCGGCGAGCTCTACGCCGGTGAGCGCGGCGCAGGCGAGCGCGCGCCTGGAGGATGCAGCGATTGTGGGAGTGGTTCATGCGAACACCATCCTCGCGAGTGCAGTCCCCGCAAGCTCGAGTTTGGCGAGAGAGCTCGGGGGCGTGTGGAGCGAGAAAAGGTGGCAGGAGGGGGAAGTCCCTTCTGCGAGTTGGTACTTTCTGCACCTATCCCGGTAGGGTTCGGAGAGTGGGACACGGTCTACTACAATGGCAGGGATGATCCTGTCCAGCACCTCCAGTCTTTCGAGGATTCGGTCTCTATCAGGCCGATGTCAGATGCCTTCAAGTGTCGGCTCTTCCCCGTCACCCTTAAAGAGAAGGCCAGGGATTGGTTCTGCCAACTCCCTATTGGGTCAATCTACACGTTTGAGGATTTGCGCAGGAGCTTCTTGTTGCGGTTTTCAACTTCGAATAAGAGGAAGAAGGACGTCGGGTCCCTCGTCAAGGTAAAGGAGGAGCCCAAGGAGTCGTTGGCTCGCTATGCGGATCGGTTCCAAGAAGAAGTGCTGCTCACTCAGGAGATGCCTGGGTTTGCACTCCAGCTCACCTTCATGGTCGGGCTGAGGGAAAGTTTCTTCAAAATGGCTCTAAAGAGGAAGGCCCCCGTCTCCTACGAGGAGTTGATGGAGAGGGTGGCGGAGGAAATCGAGAGTGAGGAGGCCAACCCGGAGCTCACCAAGAGGCTAGCAAAGCTCAGTGAACCGGAGGTCCAGCAGCAGGAGGTGAGGAGAAGGGAAGATCCCAGGGCCCCGGAGGAGTATTGGAGGCAGCATGGCGGAGGAATGCAGGGCCAAGGAAGGGGTTACGCTCCAGGAAGGGGTAACTTCCGTGGGGGTCAAGGAAGGCCCCATCAGTTGGGATAAAGGTAGTGTCTGGGGGCGATGCCTCCTCCACCCTAGCAAGCCATGGCAATCAGGCGGGGAAGAGAAGGAAGAGGAAGGAGAGGGGAGGCGAGAGAAGAAGCAGGGGCAGGAAGGAGAAGGAGGAATAGGATGGCGGATGCCGAGGCGAGGGAGGTGGCGTTGCCGTATTGTGACTTTCATGATGAGGAAGGTCATGCGACGGCCACCTGCCCGGAGTTCCTGGAGACAAAAAGGGCCCGAGTGCCCGTGACGCGACAGAAGCAGTCGGTGAGGATTGACGAGGTCGTGCCTCGGGAGGAAGAAGAAGAGAGGTGCGAGGATCAGGCCGATTTGGGGTCCCGAGGGGGGATCGGGGTGATCCATGGGGGGTGGGGATTGAGGCAACTCAGAAGGCAAGCCTCCATACCATCTATCGTCGTAGCGTAGCTTCGAAGTCCCTAACCCCGCCCCCGGCGGATACGATTTCTTTCACCCAGAAGGACATGCCGGGTTTTGAGGACCCATTCTGCGATTCGTTGGTCATTCAGACGACGATCGAGAACTTCACCGTTTCTCGAATCCTTGTGGATAACGGAAGTTCAGTCAATGTTATTTTCAAGAAGGATTTCAATGGGATGGAGGTGGAGGTGCGAAGGGTGTTGGCTTCAGATGGTCTGTTGTTCAGATTCTCCGGGGAGAGAAAGGAAGTGGAGGGAGGAGTAGGACTCCACGTGGTCTTGGAGGGGGGGGGGCAGTCTAGGAACTGCCGCTTTGTCATAGTGGATGCTCCCAGCAGTAATAGCGCCATCTTCGGGCGGCCTCTCATTAGGGCATTCCGTTATGTCCCCTCCACATTCCACCAGTGCCTTAGGTTCAATGACGGAGGAGTCCAAGTCCGAATCAGAGTAGATCCGAAGGTCGCAAGGCAATGCTATGTTACGACGGTCAACACCGTCTCCTGGATGGCCGAGGCAGAGAAATGGGACCAGGAGATGGGTGAGTCGTTAGGACTTGGAGGAGAAGACCAAAAGGAGGAGTTGGAGGAATGGTCGGAGGAGCCGATGGAGGAAGAGAAGGAAGAGGTAGAGGGTCGGGCCCAGGAAGAAGGGGCGGAAGAGGTGATGGAGGTCCGGGAAGAAGTACAGGAGCAAGAAGAAAACTGGGGAGGGTCTCGGCTGGAGGCCATAGAGGAGGTCGTGGAGCTCGAAGTCACCACCCGATCCGGGGTGGTGGAGAAAGTCATGATCAGCAGGGAGCTCGGCCTGGAGGAGCAGAAGCAGATCCTAGCATGCGTTCAGGAGAACGTGGATGTCTTCGCTTGGAGCGCCGCGGAGATGTCAGGGATCGATGCAGATGTGGCTTGCCACCGCTTCAAAGTCGACCCAGGTGTTGGAGCATGCGTTCCGCACTCGTCCGGTTTGAGAATAACAAATCCCGAATGTATTTGATCCTATTTTTGATTAATGGTGTGCAGATAACAGGTGCTAGAATAACATGACTTCAATTGGAGCAAAATGACATTTTCCAGAAATTTGAGCTATCGGATTTCCGACAGTGCTATCGGATTTCCGACAGCTCGTTTATTTAATCTCTGCGCAACGGTTTGGAGCTATCGGATTTCCGATATCGCTATCGGATTTCCGACAGCCCATGATCTGCCAATAACGCCAGGACGTGCAGCAGTTATCACACAGTGGTTAGGAGCTATCGGATTTCCGATATAGCTATCGGTTGGCGACAGCCCACGATCTTCCGATAATGCCAGAACGTGCAGCGGTTACCTTGGCTATCGGATATCCGACAGTGCTATCGGATATCCGACAGCCCACGTCTCAACCACGACCTCAACACGATGCAGAAACTTCATTTTAGTGGGACACGTGGCAGCCTCTGGAGCTATCGGATTTCGGCGACAGAAGCTATCGGACGGCGACAGCTCATTTATATTAAAAGGGCTCAAAACTTCGTGGAATTCACTACTTCAGATTTCTAAGCCTCCTTCCTGAGTGTTATCGTCCAGAGAGCTCCAGAGAACGAAAATCCCCATCCTTGAAGAAGAAAAGAGAGAGCGAAGCCGAAGATTGTACACGCATTCCAAGGAGACTTTCTCAAGGGCTCTTCGCTGTTTTGGTCCAGAAATTCTAAAGGTGGTTTTTCATATTGTATTTTCATTCATTCACTTTTCATTTTGTAATCGTTGGTAGAGAAATCGTCGTCTTGCGTGCGACGTCTAAGTCCTTGCGTGGCTTAGGGGGAAATCGCTTCCTTGTGTGGAGCGTCCAAGTCCTTGCGTGGCTTGGTGGGAAATCGTGGCCTTGTGTGCTACGTCTAGATCTTGGGAAGATCTAGAGGATAGGCTTGGGCTTGGTCTTGGGAGAGACTAACAATAGCCTTCCGATCCTTGGGAGAAGGATTGGTAAACCAAAATTGTAGAATTTCTTATTAACTTATTTGTGCCTTGATCTTAAGCATTGTTAAGATCATTTTTATTGTACTCAAATTTCATGATTAATATAATTATGTCTTTTTCTTTAAATACATATTTTGTGGCATAATCTTTATCTTGGAAATTTGTGTTTTGATTTAATACTAAAATTGCATTGGTTTGAAAATATTTATAAGTAATTTTTTAGTAAAGTAAATTCTCTTTAAAAAATTACTAAGTCAAAAATTAAATTTTAGACACACCCTTATTCACCCCCCCCCCCCCCCCTCTAAGGGCGTCATACGATCCAACAAGTGGTATCAGAGCGAGGTTACTCCAAAACGGTTTTACCACCGGGAGTAATGGCGCACAACGATCGCGCGTTCGTTGAGGGGCAAGGAATTAGTAGGCCACCATTTTTCACGGGCACAGACTATAATTATTGGAAAACACGTATGCGTTGTTTTCTAATTGCGCTAGATATAGAAGTCTGGAATATGGTAGAATCTAGTTAAACTTCTCCAACAATTGTTGTAGGAGATGTAACTATGGATAAGCCCAAAGATAAGTGGGATGATAATGATAAATTAAGATGTAAGAACAATGCAAAAGCCATGAATGCTTTATTTTGCGCACTAGATCGCACTGAATTTAATAGAGTTTGTGCTTGTAATTCTGCATTTGAAATTTGGAATTTATTAGAAATCACTCATGAAGGTACTTCGCAGGTAAAGGACTCAAAGCTATTTCAACTGGAATCTGAATTTGAATGGTTCAAAATGGAGGTATATGAAGAGATTGATACAATGTACACACGGTTTACAAAAATCGTGAACGACTCAAAGGTGCTAGGAAAGGTGTTCTCAAATGGAGATTTGGTAAGGAAAATCTTAAGATCACTTCCCCCGAAGTTCAATCCTAAAGTGACTGCAATTTCCGAGTCACATGATCTTAAGACCTTACAATTGGAGAGCCTCATTGGAAACTTGAAAACTCATGAAGTTGAATTAAAAATTCAACAACAAGAGTATATGGAGCCAAGGAAGAAGGGATTGGCTCTAAGATCAAAGAAGGAAGAAACTAGTGATTCTGAGGAGGATGAAGAAGATGAGGAAAGTTTATTTGTTAAAAAATTTAGAAAATTTATGAAAAATCCGGAGAGAAGAAATTCGTTTAAGAAGTATTTTAAGAAGGAGACCTTTAGGAAGAAAAAAGGAAAGGAGGGCGATGAGGAGGAAGAGAGACCGCCACTGGAGTGCTATCACTGCAAGAAGTTAGGACACATTCGAAGCAAGTGTCCAAAGTACTTGAAAGAACTTAAGAAAAGAAGCACAAAGGGTCGAAGAAGGTGTTGAAGGCGGAAACCTGGGATGATACTACTTCAGAGGATGCAAGCAGTTTCGACTCAAGTAAAGAGGAGGAGGCCAACATATGCTTAATGGGAAAGAGCGTCATATCTGATGACGAATGTAGTGTCCAAAGCGACACTGAGGTAACTCCTCCAACTTATGATGAATTATTTTCTGAATTTTTAAAGACTTGCAAATTTTTTGAAAAAAGTTTAAAAGATAATGATCTTCTAAAATCTAAAAATGGAATTTTACTTAAAGAAAACAGAAAATTGTTAAATGAAATTAAGACTATTGGAAAAAGGGATATTTCTTGCCAAGAGTGTGATCACTCTTTGGGAAGAATTAAAGAACTTGAAGAATCTCTTTCCAAATCTCATTCTACAATAAAAATTCTTACTAAAAAGAATGAGATTTTAGAGAGAGATCTAAAATCTTCAATTTCCAAAGTCCATGAGGGAAAGAAATCTTTTGATCGGAGATGCGTAAATCTAGTATCCGAGAATACAAAAATGAGACACCAGATTCATGACTTAACACTAGCCGTGAAAAAATTTGGAATGGGCCGAAGATCACTTGATATGATCTTAGGATACCAACGCCATGGATCTGGAAGGTTTGGGCTCGGATACACATCTGGAAGCTGTCGCCCGGCGACAACCACTGTCGCCGGCGACAGTGAAAATTCCAGAAAATTTACTTTTAAAAATTCTAAAATTAATGAAATATCAAATACTGCATCCTCATCCAGTAAAAGTCCAGAAAAGTTATACTCTTCTAAATACATTACTTGTGCCAAATGCAATAGATTTGGTCACACTACGGACTCTTGCTGGAAAGAAGGAAAAAGTAAAATCAAACAAATCTGGGTGCCTAAGGCTTCTACCTATACTATGGGTGGAACCACTTGGGTAACCAGATCTTTACTCACCTCTTCTTTCTAGGTGTGTTGGCAGGCTAAGGACAAAGAAGACGTGTGGTACTTGGACTCGGGCTGTTCAAAGCACATGACGGGCAACAAAGAGAAGTTCCTTAGCCTGGAGATGAAGAAAGGAGGAGTTGTTACATTCGGTGACAATGGAAAAGGAAAAATAATCAGCATCGGTGTTGTGGGTAACGAAAATTTTTCAATTTCAAATGTTTTATTTGTAGAAGGATTAAAGCATAATTTGATTTCTATTAGTCAATTATGTGATAAAGGTTTAAATGTTTTATTTGAATCTTCTACAAATTTATGCAAAATTATTAATTCCAAAACAAATGAAATTATTTTTACCGCACCTAGATGTCATAATGTATATATGATTAAATTTCTTGATTTTTCAAATTCTACCTTAAAATGTTTTTTATCAAAAAATGATGAATTAGATTTATGGCATAGGCGACTTGGACATGCAAGTGCCAAGTTAATTACAAAACTTTCAAAAGATAAATTAATTAAAGGTTTACCTTTGTTAAATGGAAATTTATCTTCTTCACTATGTGTGCCTTGCCAAAAAGGAAAATTTTCAAAATCATCTTTCAAAAGTAAAAACATTATTTCTACCACTAGGCCACTTCAATTAATACATATGGATTTATTTGGGCCAATTGGAATTTCTAGCTTAGGAGGTAGAAAATACACATTTGTATTGATTGATGATTATTCTCGTTTTTGTTGGACTTTATTTCTAACCTCCAAATCCGATGCATTTTCAGAATTTTCAAAATTATGTATGCGTATCCAAAATGAATTTGAGTTAAAAATTAAACGCATACGATCGGATCATGGAGGAGAATTTGAAAATGAAAAGTTTATTTCTTTTTGTACGGAATTAGGAATTAAACATGAATTTTCCGCTCCACGCACACCACAGCAAAATGGTGTAGTGGAGAGGAAAAATAGAACTCTTCAAGAGTTAGCCCGTACAATGTTATCTGAATTTAAATTACCAAAATCCTTTTGGGCTGAAGCGGTTAGCACGGCATGTTATGTAATTAATAGAGTAATGCTTCGCCCTATTTTAAAATTAACTCCTTATGAATTAATATTTAGTAAAAAACCAAATGTTTCTTATTTCAAAGTTTTTGGCTGTAAATGTTTTATTTTAAATTCTAAAGATTCCTTAGGAAAATTTGATGAAAAATGTGATGAAGGTATTTTTATTGGTTATTCTTCAACTAGTAAGGCTTATAGGATTTTTAATAAAAGAACAAAAATAGTTGAAGAATCTATTCATGTTAGGTTTGATGAGTTTGCTTCTTGTGTAGAAAAGAAAATTACAGGAAAAGAAGATGAACCCCTTCCATCGGTGGAGAATAATGATGAAGAACTTTCTAGAAAATGAAGAAGAAAAAGAAGAAGAAAGAGAAGAAGAAAGAGAAGAAGAAAGAGGAGAAGAAGATAGAGAAGAAGAAGAAAGAGAAGGATATGTGCCTCCAAGTGAATTGAGATTCTCAAAGGATCATCCAAAGGAGCTTATCATTGGAGATCCGCAAAAAGGGGTTAGTACTCGTTCATCGTTACATGTTTTATTTTCAAACCTTTGTTTTGTTTCTGAAATAGAACCAAAAGATGTTTCCACCGCTTTAAATGATGAATTTTGGTTTTTAGCTATGAATGAAGAACTTAATCAATTTGAACGTAATA
This sequence comes from Dactylorhiza incarnata, assembly GCA_033032865.1. Lineage (NCBI taxonomy): Eukaryota > Viridiplantae > Streptophyta > Magnoliopsida > Asparagales > Orchidaceae > Dactylorhiza > Dactylorhiza incarnata. Next base: position 16,570,619 of record JAWHQI010000015.1, read on the forward strand.
AGGTTTGGAATCTTGTAGAACGACCCAAAAATCGTCCTGTAGTTGGTGTTAAATGGATTTTTAAAAATAAAATGGATAATGAATTTAGAATTGTTAGAAATAAAGCCAGATTAGTTGCAAAAGGTTATGCACAAATTGAAGGGGTAGATTTTGATGAAACCTTTGCACCCGTAGCAAGATTAGAAGCGGTTAGGATATTTATTGCATTTGCTTGCTTTAAAAGATTTAAATTATATCAAATGGATGTCAAAACCGCATTTTTAAACGGGTATATAAAAGAAGAGGTTTATGTAGAACAACCCCTGGCTTTATAAATGAGAAATATCCAAATTATGTTTATAAATTAGATAAAGCGCTTTATGGATTAAAACAAGCGCCTCGTGCTTGGTATGATCGATTAGCTCAATATTTGTTAAAGCACGATTATAAAATAGGAAGTGCTGATTCTACACTCTTCATTAAGCAAATTGATCATGATTTAGTTATTTTACAAATTTATGTTGATGATATTATTTTTGGAGCCACTAATGAAGAGTTGTGTAATCAAGTAGTACAAATTATGAAAAATGAATTTGAAATGAGCATGGTTGGAGAACTTTCATATTTTCTAGGTTTTCAAATTACTCAAAAACATGATGGTATTTTTATATGTCAAACCAAATATATTCATGATATGTTAAAAAGATTTGGATTTGAAAATCTTAAGCATGCAAACACTCCTATGAGTACTTCTCTAAAATTAGGAAAAGATGAAAGTGGTGTTTCAATTGAACAAACCCTTTATAGAAGTATGATAGGGTCTTTATTGTATTTAACCGCATCTAGACCTGATATTATGTTTGCCGTTTGTTTATGTGCTAGATTTCAAGCTAATCCTAAAGAGTCACATTTAAAAGCGGTGAAACGTATCTTTAGATATCTCATTGGAACATCAAAATTAGGATTATGGTATCCTCATAATGATTCCTTTATTTTGCATGGTTTTTCGGATTCCGATTATGCTGGATGTTCTTTAGATAGGAAAAGCACTAGTGGCACTTGTCACTTTATCGGCCCTTCACTTATTTCATGGTCGAGTAGGAAACAGAATTCTGTTGCCCTCTCTACTACCGAGGCCGAATATATTGCACTAGGCAGTTGTTGTGCCCAAGCTCTTTGGATGTCACAAACATTAGAAGATTTTGGCATGCAACAAAGTAGTGTAGAATTAAAGTGTGACAATAAAAGTGCTATAGATTTAACTAACAATCCTGTATTACATTCTAGATCTAACCATATAGATGTCCGACATCATTTTATAAGGGATCATATTAAGAAGGGTAATATAAAAATCAACTTTATAGGCACGGAAAATCAACTAGCAGATATATTCACTAAACCGTTACCGGATTCCCGTTTTTCTATGCTTAGGCTAGAATTGGGAATCCTAGATATTTCACAATGAATATATCACTACTTAGAACCTATAAAATTTTAATAAAAAAAAAATCACAAAAGACTTATACATATCAAAAAGAAAAACAATCTCTTAAAAATAAACATTCACCAAATCAAACATGTTCACATAGTCAAAATTATTACAACAATTTAATCATAATGTCTGATAATAGAAATGCAGAAAATTAGAAAGAAATCTGGGCATTGGAGCTGTCGGATGGCGACAGTGAGCTGTCGGATGGCGATATCCTCCAGAACTCTGTTTCAATCCGACTCCTCCTCATTCCAACTACTAGCCCCACTGCTTTCAGGAATGTCAAAATCTGATCTCCTCATGACTGTCTTCCTCCGTCGACCATGACTAACGGATTGCCGACGAGGCTCCTCCTCTGAAGGCATCTCCCATTCCGCGGCTTCCGCAGGCGTAGGCTTTAATTTAAGTCCTTTCACAAGGAACTTCATAAATTTCTGCATTCGGGTCCGATCTTTTTTCACCTCCACCTTATGTTCTTCAAATGACCTCCTATGTTCTTGGAAGTCGTCAATATGTTTATCCAACTTCGTTTGGAACGAGTCGAGTGCCTCCTGCATTGACCCTCCACGTGCTATTGGAGGCTCTCTCATTTCCATAGTCGGCGACTTTCGTTGACTTTTCTTACCCTTAATATCCGCCGTTTGATATATCTCCGGGCAACAATCTCCAAGATAAAATTTTTGATCTATCCAAGAGTATTTCTTGTATAGGATACGTTGGATAATCACACCCAAAGGGAGAGTGTGTGCCTTTTTCCAATCCGGATTTTTGAGGCGGTATGTATATCGCATCATAGATAAGAGGAGATCGGCCACATCAAATAACTCATTCTCAACTATATAATACGTCACAAGACTAAGTTGAGCCGTAATACTGTGAGTATCACCGGACTTCAACATAATCGTATGCCTTAGTATATCTTGCACAAGACGAGCATCGTCTGTCAATGTCGTCAAAGTGGATATGAGATTTTTGGTGGAATTTCCATGCAATGACATGTTCACTAATGTCCAATCTCTCTCAAGTCTATAGTTTTCCACAATATCCAAGATATTCTCACTTTCCATTAGACCAAACTCACTTCTTAAATCAAAAGGAGTGATCTCCACATATTGCCCTTGAATTTTGGATCTTACTCCTCCATTCAAATTGGTATATGCAGGATCCTCCAAATGATTATAAAATTCTCGGACTAACATTGAAGAGAAAATATCTTGGATAATGACTGAGAGTATACCTGCCTCAGCAAGCAAAAAATAAACTCGTTCATGCCTAGGGAGATCAAATTCCACGATCTTTGAAATTCCTATTTGTGCTCTTTCAATGGCCGGGAAACTTTGATACGAAGAATGGGCGTCTCCTGATTCACCTCTTCTTGATCTCCAACTTGAAGACATATCTGCATAAGACATAACAAAAATTTTTACAAACAAAAAAGGGGGTACAATTCTAGCACTGTCGGATTTCCGATACCACCTATCGGAAATCCGACAGCTTAAAATTTTTTTATTTTCTGCCGAAAATCTTCATTTCGCAACAATCTTACTATCCCAAATCTACACACTTTTCTCACAGCAAAAAATCTTCAACATCTTTAATAATTTTTTTTTGAAAAATCAAAACTTTAATAAAAAAACACTATTCATCATCTTCTTCCTATAACATTTTTTTTTCTTGTCATTATTATTCCTCTAAAAATGAACCTATAAACATCTAGATCTACACAAAAACAACAAAAAAAAGAGGGAAAATCTTGTTTCAACACACAAATTCAACAAAAATACTAATTTCTCTTACAAAAGACAAGATCTATAACCAAAGATTTAAAATGTCTAGATCTACTCAAACTTCTACATTTTATCTTCAACAAACTCCATGAAAATCAAGAGTAATATGAGATTCACAAAACTAATGGAGAAATTTTAACCAAAACTTAAAAAACAACCAAATCTCACCTTAGATCTGAAGATTTCTGGCACCTGGAACTCTAGATCTCGAAATTTCTCCCAAAACTGAAGAGAAGTGTCGGTCAAAAGACGAAACACATCTTTTTATACTTTATGAGCTGTCGGATGGCGATAGCTAGCTATCGGAAATCCGACAGCTCCCAAAAATTGACTATTTTTTTTCTCACTAGTTTGTTCATTCCCTGTTTCTATACATGTTAATATGAGAATTTTGGTATCTTGCATAAAGTATTCTTAATGTGTTATTATTCCTAACAATATCTTAACACATGCTTATGATGTTCAATCTTATCATATCATTGTGATGACACTTTCATATCGTTATTAAGAATTGTTTTCGCATGCCTCTAAGTATAAGAAAAATTTTATCTATGACAATGAGCACTCACAAACACTTGCTTTGGTAATACATATAAAAAAATTATTTTATACATACATCATGATTGCTCGAACATAACAAAATACATTTCATAATGTCACATTCACCTTTGTTACTTTGCACTTATTCAACTTTTACCATTTATGGCATGCAAGTGAATTCGGAGATCCTTAACATCTATGAATCCTCTAAAGAAACTGGGAGGCAAATTCAAATGCAAAACACTCTTTTTGCCCAACATGTTGAAAAAATAAATAAAAATTGACAAGGATCATCCACCAAGCACTACTTAGCCTCCTGATAAGTCTTAATGAGCATTGTGAGGTTAAGCACCTTGGAAAGAATTGTAAAGTGTCTTGCAAAACCAAAATGGTCCTTTTTGTATATTTGCAAAGTTTCTGGTTCATAAGTATGGGCTTTATGTATATTTATGTTTTGTTTAACAATTCCATGATCATGTATATTTTAAATATATTCATATGTATTATTTCTCAAAGTATCACTACTACACTTCATTGTTATTTATAAATTTTCTTCTTATGAGAATTGGACCGAAACAATTCAAGTTTCTATATTGCACTGTGTCTCTCTCTGATATTTGAAATTGAATCTCATCCTGGTTGAGTTTATTTGATTCTGTACTTTAAAACACATTACTAGAATGCTTAGATTCCTCTCTAAGATTACCTATCTCATTATCATATCACTTACAAAGCTTCCGCTAGTGTACTCCAACTTGTCATATATTCTTTCTCCATGACTAACATATCTTTGTAATACTCTTTCCTAGTCTCTCATCTCTATATTCATCTTTTGCTAATATCAAAGGGGGAGAAGATAATAAGAAATCAATTAAATCAATTAAATCCCTTAACACTACTAAATTAATTTAGTAAGCATATATGTAGGGGGAGTTTATATGTAGGGGGAGTTTATATGTAGGGGGAGAATGTTTTTAGACGGGACTATATTAAGGGGGAGATCATATTAAGGGGAAGATCATGGAGATCTTAAGCTCACAACACTTGTACACACATAAGTATTTTTCACTATCTCAATAGGATTTATTCGATTTCTTTTTATAAGGATTTGTTATTATCAAAAGGGGGAGATTGTTGGAGCATGCGTTCCGCACTCGTCCGGTTTGAGAATAACAAATCCCGAATGTATTTGATCCTATTTTTGATTAATGGTGTGCAGATAACAGGTGCTAGAATAACATGACTTCAATTGGAGCAAAATGACATTTTCCAGAAATTTGAGCTATCGGATTTCCGACAGTGCTATCGGATTTCCGACAGCTCGTTTATTTAATCTCTGCGCAACGGTTTGGAGCTATCGGATTTCCGATATCGCTATCGGATTTCCGACAGCCCATGATCTGCCAATAACGCCAGGACGTGCAGCAGTTATCACACAGTGGTTAGGAGCTATCGGATTTCCGATATCGCTATCGGTTGGCGACAGCCCACGATCTTCCGATAATGCCAGAACGTGCAGCGGTTACCTTGGCTATCGGATATCCGACAGCCCACGTCTCAACCATGACCTCAACACGACGCAGAAACTTCGTTTTAGTGGGACACGTGGCAGCCTCTGGAGCTATCGGATTTCGGCGACAGAAGCTATCGGACGGTGACAGCTCATTTTTATTAAAAGGGCTCAAAACTTCGTGGAATTCACTACTTCAGATTTCTAATCCTCCTTCCTGAGTGTTATCGTCCAGAGAGCTCCAGAGAACGAAAATCCCCATCCTTGAAGAAGAAAAGAGAGAGCGAAGCCGAAGATTGTACACGCATTCCAAGGAGACTTTCTCAAGGGCTCTTCGCTGTTTTGGTCCAGAAATTCTAAAGGGGGTTTTTCATATTGTATTTTCATTCATTCACTTTTCATTTTGTAATCGTTGGTAGAGAAATCGTCGTCTTGCGTGCGACGTCTAAGTCCTTGCGTGGCTTAGGGGAAAATCGCTTCCTTGTGTGGAGCGTCCAAGTCCTTGCGTGGCTTGGTGGGAAATCGTGGCCTTGTGTGCTACGTCTAGATCTTGGGAAGATCTAGAGGATAGGCTTGGGCTTGGTCTTGGGAGAGACTAGCAATAGCCTTCCGATCCTTGGGAGAAGGATTGGTAAACCAAAATTGTAGAATTTCTTATTAACTTATTTGTGCCTTGATCTTAAGCATTGTTAAGATCATTTTTATTGTACTCAAATTTCATGATTAATATAATTATGTCTTTTTCTTTAAATACATATTTTGTGGCATAATCTTTATCTTGGAAATTTGTGTTTTGATTTAATACTAAAATTGCATTGGTTTGAAAATATTTATAAGTAATTTTTTAGTAAAGTAAATTCTCTTTAAAAAATTACTAAGTCAAAAATTAAATTTTAGACACACCCTTATTCACCCCCCCCCCCTCTAAGGGCGTCATACGATCCAACACCAGGCACCCTCCCCGTCCGTCAAAAGAGGAGGGCCATAGCAGACAAGCTGGAAGGACCCATCCGAGAGGAGGTGGGTGAGCTCATTCAGGCAGGATTTGTATCAGAGATCCAGTATCCAGGCTAGGTCTCTAACGTGGTCATGGTGAAGAAGGGGGGAGGTAAGTGGAGAATGTGTATCGACTTTTTGTTACATAATAAATTGTGCCCCAAGGATTGCTACCCCTTGCCTAGAATCGACGCGCTGGTTGACTCAGTCGTAGGTTTCCCTGTGATGTCTTTCTTAGATGCTTTTTTAGGATATCATCAGATCCGCATGCACCCCCGGACATTAAGGATGTCTCCTTCATCACGGGGGATGGATGTTACTGTTTTAAGATGATGCCCTTCGGGCTCAAGAATGCAGGTGCCATGTACCAAAGAATGATGGACAGGATCTTCCGAGATCAAAAGGGGAGAAACCTGGAGGTCTACGTCGATGATCTCATGGTAAAGAGTAGGGACCTTGAAGCCCACCTCTGAGACCTCGAAGAGATCTTCAAGACTTTGCGGAAGTATAAGATGAAACTCAAACCCTTGAAATGTGTCTTCGGGGCTAGCCGAGGGAAATTTCTAGGTCACCTGCTCACCCCAGCGGGGGTGGAGCCAAACCGGGACTAGGTCAAGGCAATAATGGAGTTAGTAACGCCCAGAAATTCAAAGGAGGTTCAGAGCCTCACTGGAAAGCTGGCCGGACTCAGCAGGTTCCTCTCCAAGGCGGGAGACAAGTGTGCACCCTTTTTCAAGGTGTTAAGGGGAAACAAAAAATTTGAATGGACCCCGGAGTGCGAGGGAGCATTTCAGGCTCTGAAAGAACAACTCACCCAAACTCCCCTACTCCAAGGGTCGAGACCGGGAGAGGACCTATCCCTATACTTGGGGGTAGTATCAGAGGAAGTAAGTTCAGTATTGGTCCGGGAGGAGGGGAGAAGGCAATTCCCCATCTACTACGTCAGCCGAGTGCTGAGGAAGGCGGAGCTCCGGTGCCCGATTCTAGAAAAGTTGGCCTTCGCATTGCTAGTGGCGGCCCGGAGGCTACGACCTTACTTTCAAGCACATTCTATCAAGGTAGTGACTGATCACCCACTTCGCAAAGTCATGGAAGGGGTAGAGCACTCGGGAAGGTTGGCAAAGTGGTCCGTGGAGCTGAGTGAGTTCAATGTTACGTTCGTACCCAGGACGTCGATCAAGGCCCAAGCAGTGGCATACTTCATGGCTGACTACGCAACCAAAGTGGGGGAGCATTAATTGCCCCCCCAGTGGCATGGAAGATGTTGGTGGATGGTGTGTCAGGAAAGCACTCCTATGGAGGGGGAATCATCCTGGTGAGCCCCCAATGGACAATGATCGAACAAGCTTTGAACATCCACTTCCCGATTACCAACAACTAAGCAGAGTACGAGGCGGTGATAGCAGGCCTGCAGTTAGCTCAAGAACTGGGAGTGCAAGATGTGGAGGTTTCGACGGACTCCATGGTGGTAGCATGCCAAGTTAGAAGAGAGTTTGAGGCAAAGGACCCGACCCTCCTGCGGTACCTGGAGAAGGTCAAGGGGGTCATCGGGCAATTCCGCACTTTCTCTATCAAGCATGTGCCAAGAGAGGAGAGCACCCCCGCGGACCTCTTAGCCAAGTTCGGTCCCCGAGCGGGGGGAATGGTTCCGGAACTCTTCCGACCCACCATCGAGGAAGGAGAGCTGATGGAGATAGATCAGCAGGCCTCGTGGATGGATCCCTCCCTCACCTTCCTATCATCACGAAAGTTCCCTGAAGAAGACATAGACAGATGATGCTTCAGGTATAAGTCGGCTTATTATTCCTTACATGCGGGAGGGCTGTATAGGAAAACTCTCTCGGGACTCATGGCCCATTGTGTTTCCGAAGAGGAGGTTCCGAGAGTCCTAGAAGAAATTCACTTCGGGGAGTGTGGCAGTCACTCCGGGAGCCAAACTCTCGAGGGGAGGGTGTTGAGACAAGGCTACGTCTGGCCTACCATCAGCAAAGATGCAGCGGAGTTCGCAAGGAAATGTACAAAGTGCCAGCTCTATGTTCCACTCCAACTCCTCCCATCTCAGAGGCTCCGGACCATCACAGCTCCCTGGACTTTTGCCATATGGGGGTTGGACCTAGTTGGCCTTTTCCCTCAAGCTAGTGGACAGAGGAGGTTCTTACTAGTCATGATCGATTACTTCTCCAAATGGGTAGAAGTGAAGGCGCTGGCCAAGGTAACATCTCAAGTTGTAAAGAATTTTGTGTGGGGAGAAATTAGTTTCAGGCACGGCCTCCCTCTGGCTATAGTGACAGACAATGGGCCACAATTTGTCAGCGAAGAATTTGTTAACTTCTGCACCCAGCTTGGCATTGACCTCAGGTTCGCATCGGTTCACCATCCGAGAAGTAATGGCCAGGTGGAGGCGGCGAACAAGGTAATCGTCAACCTACTAAAGAAAAAGGTGGAGAACCTTCGTGGGAACTGGGTGGAGCAGCTACCCTCTGTCCTTTGGGCCTTGAGGACTACTCCGAACACCGCCACCAGGGAGACTCTGTTCAAGCTTTCTCATGGGTCCGTGGCTGTCCTTCCCATAGATTTCGAGCTAAAGACCCCCAGGGTGATCGCTGTAGGCGAGGGGGATGAAGAGTGGCTAGTGGCTAATGATACGGAACAAAGGCTATCCTTGGACCTGCTGGAGGAACTCCGGGACTCGGCCACCGTCAGGCAGGAGGAAGTCAAGCGACGAATTGCCCGGTATTTCGACAAGCATATCCAAATGAAGCACTTCCAAAAAGGAGATCTGGTCCTGAAGAAGGTCGACGGGGCCGAAAGAGGAGCCGCAGTGGGTAAGCTTATCCCCAATTAGGAGGGTCCATACATTGTAAGCGAAGTACTCAAGTTGGGGGGGTATCACCTCCAGGATGTGGAATGGGTACCTCTCGGCCGAGCCAGAAGTGGAGATGATCTGAAGCGATTCTACCCTTGAAAGTTTCTTACTATGTCGTTTGTTAAATATCTTACTTCTGTGTGCGATGGTTATAACCGCGGTGCGATGATAACAAAGTTGATAAATATTGGTGCTAGAATGCCCCAGATCGATTCCGCTCCCGGGCTCTCACTATACGAGGGGTTTCAAGTTGATCTCTGGAGAGGCTGGCAAAGGTGATAAATATTTGTGCTGGAATGCCCCAGATCGATTCCGCTCCCGGGCTCTCACTAGATGGGGGGTTTCAGGTTGATCTCTGGAGAGGCTGGCAGGGTGATAAGTATTGGTGCTGGAATGCCACAGATCGATTCCGCTCCCGGGCTCTCACTAGACGGGGGGTTTCAGGTTGATCTCTGGAGAGGCTGGCAGGGTGATAAGTATTGGTGCTGGAATGCCCCAGATCGATTCCGCTCCCGAGCTCTCACTAGATGGGGGGTTTCAGGTTGATCTCTGGTGAGGCTGGCAGGGTGATAAATATTGGTGCCGGAATGCCCCAGATCGATTCCGCTCCCGGGCTCTCACTAGACGGGGGGTTTCAGGTTGATCTCTGGAGAGGCTGGCAGGGTGATAAGTATTGGTGCTGGATTGCCCCAGATCGATTCCGCTCCCGGTCTCTCACTAGATGGGTGATGATGATTTTGTTTTTTGGGTTGGACTTCTTCTTTTGTTTTATAAATAAAAGATAACCTTTATATTAAGAGTTTAGAATTGGCGGATGTTCTCGAAGAGTCTCGCAAGTACTCCTACTTTGAGAAATTAACCGTTATCCTATTGAAGGATAGAAGTAACTGTCTTTTTCTTCTTTCGGAATATTGACAATTACGCCTCGGCTACAACGCCGAATTCTATTTATTGAAAAGTAGAAAAGGAGAGTTTTGCACTAAATGAGTTTGGAAAGCTGTGTTTGAATTCTTAGTCCAAATTAATCATTTGATAAAGGCAAGTATACTTTATCGCAAGTAATACAGGATATTTTTTTTGAAAATATCGGGATCGGATATTTCCGCGGGTCGTGTTGATTATGCTACTTCGAGGAATGAACTATTATTTTATCGGAATAATATTTTTAGTTGGTTTAACTAGAGTTCTAAGTGATAAAATGCGAAAGACGATAATAAGTGATTAACTAGAGTTCTAAGCGATGAGAAAGATAGCGCGCGACGTCGAATTACCTTGAGACGAAAATAGATTTTTTTGGAGAATTAAAAGTGATGACTTTTCAAAATATTAAAATGACTTGGCCGTGGAGGTTCAATAATTATGAACGCTCCTCTCTCGAGGGTACGCCCACCTGACATTATGAATATTCGACCGAACTCTCGTTCTACAATCGAATCTTCTTAATACTCGCTTTATGTTGTGAACCCCGCTATTGGGTTTTTATTTCCAATTCGGGAGAATTACTTTGTCCTCTCTCGAGGGTAGAGCGCAGTTCTCTTTACCCGTGAGCGATCAATCGGTACGCACGAGCCTCTCGGCTAACTAGGTACGAAAACGGAAATGAAAACCACACATCGATTATCGGTTGAAAAATACATGTTTAATAATTAAAGCGGATATAAGCGGATAAAAAGGAAATAAAAAGACTTATATAAAAACAGTAATAGTATCCGTTCCAACCACCTTAAACAAGCGCTAAAAAGTTCTTAGCCTCTTATTCAAGAAGGGGGTGGTATAGAAATGAAAAGACTTATAAAGGTGCAGAAATAATATCTGTCCCAACCGACTTAAATAAATGCTAAAGTAAATTAGCCTCTAATTCAAGATGGGGGTGGTATATCGCAGTTATATAAAGACTGAAATAAAACTAAGTTACAAAAAAGAAAAATATAATCTCGTACACGCATACACTCTAAAAAAAACTGAAAAGAAAGCGTTTAAAATGAAAGCGATAAAATAAGGCGAAAAAGAAAACGATAAAACTATTTTATGAAATCTTGTAAATCTAAGCTATGAAAACAGTAAACCTAGATTATGAAAGCAATAAACCTAACTATAAAAGCAATAAAACTAAATTATGAAAGCAATAAAGCTAAACTCATACACGCACACACGCTAACATTAATAAAAAGAAGATGATCCAAATGAGAAAAACATCATTTTATTTCTGAAATCAGCATTACAACTAGACTAGGAAGACGAAAAAAAAAACTACAAACGAACTTAATTTGAATTGCTTAAGAGAAGCTCACAATCACTCAAAAGAACTCACAATACCACAAGAACTACTCAAAATTTGGATGAAAAATACTTTAGCCGAGCCCCTCTATTTATCGGGAAAATTTGAGTTTTACACGCCCTAGGTCACGGACGTAACTTGAATGTCACGGCCATGACTTAGGGCGTGACATTTGCTCGGCTGTATTCGCCGCCTTCTGGAAGGTCTGGCCGTCAAACATGGCTGCACACGGGCGTGACTTGGTATGTCACGGGCGTGACTTTGTGAGTCACGGGCGTGACTATGGGTGGCTGATGTCGGCAGCATGGGTGCGGCTTCGAGACGTGACGCGCTGGCGGCTCACGGGCGTGACTCTGCTGGAACACGGGCGTGACTTGTAGAGGCACGGGCGTGACTTGGTCAACTGTAGTGAGCTGGAAAGGAATTCGTCAGGCGCAGAGCTTTAAATTTACACGCCCTCGGTCACGGCCGTGACCGAGGGCGTGACTTGAGCGATTTGTCGGGATTTGATCGGAATTGAGCCATCCCGTTGATATTTGATCTTTAAAATTACACGCCCTTGGTCACGGGCGTGAGCGAGGGCGTGACCTGGGAAAATTTTGCAAAAAAATGCAAAAACAAAAATAAAACTAAGTTAGAAACCAAAAATAATAAAGAAGCAATTTATTCATTAATTTACATAGAAAATTCACAATATTAATTAACACTATACTAATAATTATACTAATGATAGGAAAATTATTTTCCCGAAGTAGATTCGGTAAGAAAATAATTTTATTTAATTTGCTAAGAGGCAAGCGCACCTATCGCGTGTAGTATATATATGATATAAATATCATAATATAATCGTATTAGTCCTGGGTCCCGTCGAGTATTGTTACTTCGAGCTACGCGTATTGTTTTATCGGATATAAAAATGGATGAAAGTTTATGCATTAATTAAAAACAAAAATGATAACATTACGATAATAACAAAAATGATAACAATCGCGGGCTTGGTGTGCGTTTAGCAAAAACCAAGAAAAGCGATAGAAAAGACAAAAAGGACGCACTAAATTAAAACGCACACACTCTACGAAATTGAAATGAAAGCGATAAATTGCAGGAATTAAAGAAATGCAATCCCTACCCAAATAGGTAGAGGGGAAATAAATGCGTGACCAAGTTCTACCCAAACGGGTAGACGGGAAATAAATGCAGTGCAAGTTCTACCCAAACGGGTAGACGGGAAATAAATGCAGTGCAAGTTCTACCCAAACGGGTAGACGGGAAATAAATGCATTGTAATAATGAAATAAAACTAAGCTATTAAACGAAATAACGAAAACAAAAACACGAATTAAAGAAGGTAATGACAACGAAAAAAATGACGGAAACGAAAATGATTAAAACATAAAACAACAAAAACACGAATAATAAATACGAAAACGAAGAAAGCATTACGAGAGAAAAACGCTCGCTTTGAAGCGATTTTAAACGCAGCCCGAATATCCCATTCTAAACTACCGTGTCAAGGAAGAAAAGAATGAAAAATTATGACGACGCATAAATTCGAATATAAGCGAGAAAACCGATTTTATGGCGACGAATAAATCTAGCTAAAGAAAGAAAAATTGCGAAAATTGAAGTGCGGAAATAAAGCTAAGTTATGAATTGAAATACGGTGCAGAAATAAAGCTAAGTTATGAATCGAAATACGGTGCAGAATATGAAATTGCAGAATTTGAAATTACGCTACGAATGCACGAAAAAACTAAATTTATTTATTGCCATAATAACGGGGTTTACAGGAAATAAAATTACAAAATTAAAAACATTTAATTTCAACATTTATATTACAAAAAGAAAATAAAATAAACACCTAATTAATTAAAAAAAATACAAAAAGTGGACAAAATATTGTGGAAGATCACCCAAAAGGGCAATCCATTAGGAGCCAAGAGGTTCCAAGAGGTTCCAAGAGGGGGAATTGATGAGGGGGTCGGCCTCTATTTATAGGCAAAATTTTGGAATTACACGCCCTCGGACACGGGCGTGTCTTAGGGCGTGACACGGCTTGGGGTGCGAATAGCCAGAACAGCTGGATCCAGGCTGTCATCTAGAAGGTTTGATCGGCGACTTTGGAAGTACACGGGCGTGTTCTAAGGAACACGGGCGTGTTCGATGTCGGCAGGCTTGAGCTTGAACTGGGCGTGACACCTGGCGTGTCCTTTGGTTTTCTGGAAGCTTTGTTGAGTCACGGCCTCGGTCACGGGCGTGACCCGATCACGGCCGTGACATTGGGCGTGACATTGACATTTGGGCTCGAATCTGGCTGAACATCCAACACGGGCGTGACCAAGTACACGACCTCGGTCACGGGCGTGACCGAGGGCGTGACTTGATGTTTGAGCTGGAAAAAAGACAGAAATGAAAATTATCAGAAATTATTGAACACGCCCTTGGACACGGGCGTGTCCGAGGGCGTGACTTAACAAAATTACAGAAATTTTATAAAATGAAAATAAAACTAAGTTAAAAACAAAAATAGCAAAAACAAACATTTTATTCATTAATTTACATATATTATTTACAAATTTAATTAAAACTATACTAAAAACTATATAGAAAAATGCGTATATTTTCTATTTATCAAACACCCCCATACTTAAGCTTTTGCTATTCCAGAGCAAAAGTAAGGGATACCTATAAGACGTTAATAAAATTTCTAATTTACTAAAAATTTTATTTAATCAAAAGTGAGATCGAAATAAATTTAGGATATTTAAAGAGGTAAGTCCTAAATTGTGAAGATAATTTAAAAAGAGCGAAAAAGTTTTAGCGAAACTTCTAAAGTTAGTTAAATAGCGTCGAATATTGCAGTTTTTGGCACCTTTTAATTAGAATAGAATTATATAAAACTTTAACTTTTTTAAGAAAATTTTTAAGAATAAATAAAACCTACTAATTATGCTCTCGCAAACTTTTTAAATTAAAATCTAGCTTACAATTTTAGTGGCTAAGGGGTAGGGGAAAAAGGAAAGCTTTGGCAAAGAGAAGAGTGCTTGGATTAGGGGTGATGGATTTAATCCTCTCACCCCACCTTTTTGGTGGTTTTGCTTTGATTCCCAACGTTGGTTTACGGGGGATAATTGAAATCTTTTTAAACTTAACCCAATGCCCGTGTTTACGGAATTTTATTTTTATTCCCATTGACACGAGATTTCTGTTAACAATATTGGGTGCCTGTGTTTACGGAATCTTTTTATTCCCATTGACACAGGATTTCTTTTAAAACATCTTCTTTTACTTTTTATGCCAAGCTAAAGGGGTGAGGGTTTCAAAAGAAAAACTAGAGTAATAAAAGAGTATTTGAGAGCAAAATTTAGTAGATTAGAATATTCCTAAAGTTTCACAAGTTCGAGTTAGAATAATTGAATCTAAAGATGGTTTGCCAATATAATACAAAAACGAATCTATTTAGGGTTAACTCGAGGTAGTGCTAAAAGTTTTGTTCTCAAATTAAATTAAGATCACAAGAAATTTTTTACTACCAAAATTCCTTGATTTAAATTTACAAACTATGATGCAAATAAAATGGTTTTAGCAAATCAAAAATAGTGAAAACGCTTAAAGATAAACTCTACCTAGCCTTGGAAATAACAAAAAGCTAAGTAGGGGTTTTTATTCTATTTTTGGAGTTTTTTGATAAGTTTTTCTTTTCATCAAAAATTTTTTTGGTGTTTTTAAGATATGATATTTTTTGATTTTTTTGATTTTTTATAACAAAATACATATATAAATACTTAATAAAAACAAAGTAACAAAAAGAAAGAAGAAAATTAAGAAAAGCAAAAATACATACAAAATATTTTTTTGGATTTTTTCTAAGAAATTTTTCATCATAATTTTTTTTGGTTTTTTAATTTTATTAAAAATATGTACATTAATACTAAAAAAAAAAGGGAAAAGAAAGAAAAAGAAAGAGAAAGACATATATTTTTGTATGTTATGCCAAAATTTTTTATGTTGTAACAAACTTTGCTACATAATTTGTTATGTTGTAACAAACTTTGCTATTTTATTTATTTTGTCATTTTTTTTTTTGTAAAAATGGGGGACAATAATTACAAAGGGGAAAACATCATACCATACCCCCATACTTAAAATCAACATTGTCCCCAATGTTGAAGTAAGTATGAGGAACAAATCTATATATGTACAAAAGTATGAAAAGGAGGAAAAAGAAAATACAAGGGGGGAAAAAGCAGGGGGAAAAAAGCACGCCCCTATTTGGGAGACGGGATGACCGGAATAATTACCTGCAAAAGATGTTAAAACATAATAATAAAGGTTATTTACAAAGGGGGGGGGGATAAAAATGAGATTATATTATATACATATATGTATATATATATAAGTTTTTTTTGTTTTTTTTTTGTTTTCTTATTGTTCTAAGTTACAAAAAAAATAAAACCTATATAAATAAAGCAAAACTATATATATATATATATATATATTTTTTTTTTTGGTATTTTATGAAGGTTTTGCTAGATGTGCAAATTTATATACATAATAAAACTTAATAGTAATAACAAAAAAGGAAAAGCAAAGTTACAAAAAAAAACAAAGCATCTTTTTTTTTTTTCATCACTTTTTGGATTTTTCTTAATTATGTGCATGGATATACATAATATAAAAAGAAAAAAAGGGAACAAAAATAAGATACAAAATAAGATACAACATATTATTTTTGGGTTTTTTTTTTTCACAAAAAGAATGAAATATATACATAAAGTAAAACTATATATATATTTATTATTTTTTGGATTTTTCTAAATATATCTTCATCATTTTTGAAATATGCATAATTATAAAAACCTTTATACTTAATAAAAATAAAAAATAAAGAGAAATTTTAAAATAAAAATCAAAGAAGAAGAAGTGAAATGAAAGGATAAAAGTAATAGGGTTTCCCCTTTTCAAAATATCGACAAAAATCCCCTCGCGGGTCTGCCGAGTAATCCTACTTCGAGAAAACTAACTATTATTCTATCTCAAAAATTCCAAAAATTCTTTTAGATTTATGTTTTAAAGTTTTCCATTATTTTGTCATTTTAGTTAAGATATTATTTTGTTTTGTTAAATATGCATATATAATCTTAATGAAAATAAAATAGAAATCATATCATTTTTTATTTTTTTATATGCATATTTATATACAAAATAAAACTAATTAAGTAATAATAATAAAAAAAAAACTTAAGAAAGAAAACAAAGAGAAAGTAAAGGAAAGAAATAAAACATATATATATTTTTTTGGATTTTTTTCAACTTAATATTTTCATCATCATTATTTTTTTTGTTAGGTTTTCTTTTTAACATGATAAAAATATGTAATAATACACATATTAAAATATGAATGAAACAAAAAAATATATATACAAAAAGAAAATAAAGTTATAATGATTTTTTTTTTGATTTATCTAAGATAAGTTTTCATCATAATACATTTTTTAGATTTTTAATTTTATTGCATATACATATTAAGTAAAAATAAGGGATAAAAAGAAAAGAACAAAAACAAAGGAAAATGAAAATACATTAAGTAAATTTTTTTTTTTGGATTTTCTTATATGTACAAATATATACATAATGATACTAAAAAAAGAAACAAAAATAATAAGAACAAGAAAAGAGAAAAACAAAGTGATTTTTTTTTCTTATGATTTTTGGTTTTTTCAATATTTACAAAAAGCATGAAATATATATATAAAGTAAAACCATATATATTTTTGGAGTTTTCTACTTATGTTTTCATCATCATTTAAAATACACATATTTAAAGTTATATTAAAACATAAGAAAAAAACAAAATTAATAAAGAAAAGCTTTAAGATGAAAAACAAGGAAGAAAAAGTAGAAATAATAAGGTAAAAGCAACGGGGTTTCCTCTTTTCAAAATATCGACAAAAATCCCCTTTCGGGTCTGCCGAGTAATCCTACTTCGAGAAAACGATCTATTGTCCTATCTTAAAATTCCTAGAATTCATTTTGATTTTGATTATAAAGTTTTTCATTATTATTTTTCATTTTGAAATTTGAAATAATATGTTTTCAAATATGCATATAAAAACTTTAATGAAAAACAAAATAGAAATCCTATAATTTTTTTTTAGTTTTCTTATAGGAATATAAAGAAAGAACGTATATATTATTATTTTTTTGGTTTTTAATTTTATATATTTACAAATTAAGGCTTAATGAAAAGAAAGAACATATATTTTTTTGGTAAGATGGTTTTTTTAATTTTTTTGATTTTTGAAGATGATAAAATCAATAACGTAAATTCTTTTCGCAATATCGACGAAGTTGTCCCCGGCAACGGCGCCAAAAACTTGATAGGAAAATTATTTTCCCGAAATAGATTCGGTAAGAAAATAATTTTATTTAATTGCTAGAGGCAAGCGCACCTATCGCGTGTAGTATATATATGATGAAAATATCATAACATAGTCGTATTGGTCCTGGGTCCCGTCGAGTATTGTTACTTCGAGCTACGCGTATTGTTTTATCGGATATAAAAATGGATGAAAGTTTATGCATTAATTAAAAACAAAAATGATAACATTACGATAATAACAAAAATGATAACAATCGCGGGCTTGGTGTGCGTTTAGCAAAAACCAAGAAAAGCGATAGAAAAGACAAAAAGGACGCACTAAATTAAAACGCACACACTCTACGAAATTGAAATGAAAGCGATAAATTGCAGGAATTAAAGAAATGCAATCCCTACCCAAATAGGTAGAGGGGAAATAAATGCGTGACCAAGTTCTACCCAAACGGGTAGACGGGAAATAAATGCAGTGCAAGTTCTACCCAAACGGGTAGACGGGAAATAAATGCAGTGCAAGTTCTACCCAAACGGGTAGACGGGAAATAAATGCATTGTAATAATGAAATAAAACTAAGCTATTAAACGAAATAACGAAAACAAAAACACGAATTAAAGAAGGTAATGACAACGAAAAAAATGACGGAAACGAAAATGATTAAAACATAAAACAACAAAAACACGAATAATAAATACGAAAACGAAGAAAGCATTACGAGAGAAAAACGCTCGCTTTGAAGCGATTTTAAACGCAGCCCGAATATCCCATTCTAAACTACCGTGTCAAGGAAGAAAAGAATGAAAAATTATGACGACGCATAAATTCGAATATAAGCGAGAAAACCGATTTTATGGCGACGAATAAATCTAGCTAAAGAAAGAAAAATTGCGAAAATTGAAGTGCGGAAATAAAGCTAAGTTATGAATTGAAATACGGTGCAGAAATAAAGCTAAGTTATGAATCGAAATACGGTGCAGAATATGAAATTGCAGAATTTGAAATTACGCTACGAATGCACGAAAAAACTAAATTTATTTATTGCCATAATAACGGGGTTTACAGGAAATAAAATTACAAAATTAAAAACATTTAATTTCAACATTTATATTACAAAAAGAAAATAAAATAAACACCTAATTAATTAAAAAAAATACAAAAAGTGGACAAAATATTGTGGAAGATCACCCAAAAGGGCAATCCATTAGGAGCCAAGAGGTTCCAAGAGGTTCCAAGAGGGGGAATTGATGAGGGGGTCGGCCTCTATTTATAGGCAAAATTTTGGAATTACACGCCCTCGGACACGGGCGTGTCTTAGGGCGTGACACGGCTTGGGGTGCGAATAGCCAGAACAGCTGGATCCAGGCTGTCATCTAGAAGGTTTGATCGGCGACTTTGGAAGTACACGGGCGTGTTCTAAGGAACACGGGCGTGTTCGATGTCGGCAGGCTTGAGCTTGAACTGGGCGTGACACCTGGCGTGTCCTTTGGTTTTCTGGAAGCTTTGTTGAGTCACGGCCTCGGTCACGGGCGTGACCCGATCACGGCCGTGACATTGGGCGTGACATTGACATTTGGGCTCGAATCTGGCTGAACATCCAACACGGGCGTGACCAAGTACACGACCTCGGTCACGGGCGTGACCGAGGGCGTGACTTGATGTTTGAGCTGGAAAAAAGACAGAAATGAAAATTATCAGAAATTATTGAACACGCCCTTGGACACGGGCGTGTCCGAGGGCGTGACTTAACAAAATTACAGAAATTTTATAAAATGAAAATAAAACTAAGTTAAAAACAAAAATAGCAAAAACAAACATTTTATTCATTAATTTACATATATTATTTACAAATTTAATTAAAACTATACTAAAAACTATATAGAAAAATGCGTATATTTTCTATTTATCAACTAAAAATACATATATTTTATTACTTATCAAATACCCCCATACAAAACATTAGTTTATGAAGAATTTTACAAGAGAGGTCTTGTGGAGAGTCTTAGAAAAGAAAGGTGTAAATGTATCATACATTGACGTAATCAAAGATATGTATACAAATTCAGTGACCAGGGTGAGGACATCTGGAGGATTAACACAGGAATTCCCTATCGCTGTTGGCTTACATCAAGGGTCAGCTTTAAGCCCTTACCTCTTTACCCTTATCTTAGATGAGCTCACCGGACATATCCAGCAAGCAATACCTTGGTGTTTATTGTTTGCAGATGATATTGTTTTGGTCGATGAGACGCGCGAGGGTGTAAACGCGAAACTGGAATCTTGGCGAGACACTTTAGAAAAGAAGGGTTTTAGGTTGAGCAGGACAAAGACAGAGTATATAGAGCTTAAATTTAGTAGTGCAAGAAGGTCAGATGACTCCGTCATTAAATTGGGTGACCAAGATATTTCCCGCAGTGAGTGCTTTAAATATCTGGGATCGATAATTCAAAAAGATGGAGGTGTAGATAAAGATGTGATTCATAGAATCCAAGCAGGTTGGTTGAAGTGGAGAGGCGCGTCTGGGATCCTATGTGATCATAAAGTACCACTAAAACTTCAAGGCAAGTTTTACCGTACTGCAATTAGGCCTGCAATGCTCTACGGTTCTGAGTGTTGGGCAGTGAATGGTGTACACGAGCAAAAAATGGGAGTCGCGGAGATGAGAATGCTTAGGTGGATGTGTGGTCACACGAGACTGGATAAAATTAGGAATGAATGTATCAGGGATAAGATAGGAGTGGCGCCAATTGTAGAGAAGATGCGAGAAGCTCGTTTAAGATGGTTTGGACATGTACATAGGAGACCATTAAAGGCACCTGTTAGGCGTTGTGAGAGTTTAGTCACTAGACATGTTAAACGGGGGAGGGGTAGACCAAAAAAGACTTGGAATGAAACTATAAAGAAAGACATGATGTACTTATGCATTAATGAGACTATGCTTAAAGATAGGGCACAATGGCGACAGAGGATCCATATAGCCGACCCCACTATGGTGGGATAAAGGCTTGAGTGTTGTTGTTGTTGTTGTATCAAATACCCCCATACTTAAGCTTTTGCTATTTCAGAGCAAAAGTAAGAGAGATCTATAAGGGATTAACATAAGTTCTAATTTTTTGCTATCGTTTTATTTTAATCATAAGAGACTGAAAAATAAAAATTTGGAGTAAGAAGAGTTAAGTCCTAAATTATGCAAATGATTTAAGTAGAAAGAAATGTCCTAGCCAAAAGACTTCTTAATTAACCAAATAGCAAATAAAATTGCAATCATTAGTAAACGAGATTAAATCGGAATTATAATAACCTTTGTTTAAAGAAACATGAAGGAAAAATATAAGTTACTAATTATGCTCTCAAATGATTTTTTGAATTAAAACTAGAAACAATAATGTGGTTAAGGGAAAAGCGGGTAAAAAGTCAAGACAAATTGAAGAGTACTTGAATTAGGGGTGAAGAATTTTATTTTTTCACCCCTCTTAAATAGTTTCCTTTGACTCCCATCGTTGGTGTACGAGAGAAAATTGATCTTTTTAATTAACCCAATGCCTATGAGTACGGAATTTTCAATTCCCATTGACATAGGATCTCTTTTAACAAATATTGGGTGCCTATGTTTACGGAATTTTTGTATTCCCATTGACATAAGATCTTTTTGTTTTCTTCTTTTGTTTTTGCCATGCTAAATTGGTATACACAAGGGGTTTTCAAGAGAAATTCTAGAATAATAATAAAAAGTTTTGAGAGCAACCTTAGTAAGTTGAATATTCCTAGATTCCTGAAGACATAAAGTAGGGATAATTGCAGTCTAAAGTTGTTTTGCCAACATAATACACATGTCTCTATTTTAGCTAGTAGAAGTAGTGCTTGATAACAAAGCCTCTATTTAAATTAAAAACACAAGATATTCTTTAAAACTTAACCCCGAACGTTTAAATCTATCGATCTTAGAAAAATAAACAAATAATAAAACTAGCGATTATGAAAATCCACAAACATATACTCTCAAAACTAAATGCTTTAAGAATAAAAGTAAAGTATGGTATATTATTTTGGAACTTGTTGGGGGGTTTTGGGGTTTTGCTAATTTTTTTTTTTTTGGTTTTTGGAATTTTTTTTGTATTATGACAAAGTAGGGATAATACATATATTTTTTGTAATAAATTTTTTGTGTTTTTTTTTGTATTATGACAGTGTAACTTTTTTTTATTTTTTGTAAGAAGAAGCCCCTTTTTTTAAATGAAAACGGTAAATACACCCCATACTTAAAACCCAACATTGTCCCCAATGTTGTAATGTAAGTATGAAGAAGATAAAATAACATTTCAATATATACAAAAGGAAAGAGGAAGCAAAGAGGTTCCCTGAATTAAAGTTGGCGGGGTCGTAAGAAACCCTGCAAAAAGAGATAAAAAACATAATAAAAATATTAGATAAATATGGGGTGCCTCCCACGAGCGCTTTGTTTACCGTGGCGTAGCTTGACGCATTTGGCGTGGTGAGATTATAAATTGGGGAGGGTTAAAGATTCTGTATGTCCGTCCACCGGATCGCCCGCAAGATATAGTTTCAAACGGTGGTCGTTGACTTTAAAATCACCTTTTTCGGGGTGAGAGATAAGAACGGTCCCATACGGCCAAACTTCTTTGACTTCAAAGGGGCCAGACCAGCGGGATTTGAGCTTACCCGGAAAAAGACGATGACGTGAATTATAAAGGACAAGATCGCCCGGCGCGAAAGTTTTTGGAAATTTAATTTTTCGATCGTGGTAGAACTTAGAACGCTCCTTATAAAATTTATTACTCTCATAAGAGTTCGCACGCCATTCATCGAGTTCATTTTGTTGGAATATCCTATTCTCGGAGGCTAAGTTCGAATCGAGATTTAAAAATTTTAAGGCCCAAAAAGCGCGGTGTTCTAACTCTACCGGTAAATGGCACGCTTTGTCGTAGACTAATCGATAAGGCGTACAACCGATAGCGGTCTTGTATGCCGTACGATACGCCCATAACGCGTCGTCGAGTTTTGAGGACCAATCCTTCCTATTTAAAGAGACGGTTTTTTCCAGAATGCGTTTTATCTCGCGATTTACTACCTCTACTTGGCCACTCGTTTGGGGGTGATAGGCGGTGGTGAGCTTATGCGTGACGCCGTACTTAGATAAAATTTTTGAAAACTGGGCATTGTAGAAGTGCGTGCCCCTTTCACTAACTATTGCACGGGGCGTGCCGAAGCGAGAAAATAATTTTTTTAGAAAATGGACGACGACTCGCGCATCATTGGTGGGCAGAGCTTGCGCTTCCGCCCACCTAGATACGTAGTCGACCGCCACTAAAATATAGCGATTATTAAAAGAAGGAGGTAGGGGTCCTACAAAGTCTATGCCCCACAAATCGAAGATTTCGCATTCTAAATAAAAGTTTTGGGGCATCTCGTCACGACGAGAGATGTTACCCGACCACTGACAGCTATCACATATACTCACAAAAGTGTGAGCATCCTTAAAGAGAGTGGGCCAATAAAAGCCTGACTCTAACGCATTCCGCGCGGTCCGGTTGGCTTGATAATGCCCTCCAGCCGGCCCCTCATGGTAGTGTCGCAATATTTGCGCACCCTCCTTGCTTGAAACACATCTTCGTATCACTTGGTCTGCGCAGACGCGAAAGAGAAAGGGGTCCTCCCAAAAGTAGTTTTTCAAGTCAGAGAAGAATTTCTTCTTCTGCTGAGTCAAAAAATCTTTTGGAAGGACCCGTGCGACTAAATAGTTCGCGTAATCTGCGAACCAAGGGGTAGAAGAAGTTTTTGTATTATTTATGATTAAAAGGCACTCCTCAGAAAATCGATCATCTATTTCTGGTTCGACGAGCACTTCTGCGACGGGGTGTTCTAAACGTGAGAGGTGGTCGGCTGCTAAATTTTCAGCCCCCTTCTTATCCCGGATCTCTAAGTCAAATTCCTGTAAAAAGAGGATCCATCGAAGTAAGCGAGGCTTGGCATCAACATTGGCCAAAAGATATTTTAGGGCGGAGTGATCAGTGAAAACGATCACGTGTGAAAGTGTTACGTAAGGCCTGAATTTATTAAAAGCAAAGATGACGCCAAGAAGTTCCTTTTCCGTCGTTGTATAGTTAGCCTGTGCGACATTGAGTGTGCGAGAAGCATAATATATTGGATGAAAATATTTACTTACGTGTTGGCCTAAGACAGCTCCTACCGCGATATCGCTCGCGTCGCACATAATCTCGAACGGAAGGGACCAATCTGGCGTCACCAGAATTGGAGAATTGATAAGTTGCTTTTTTAAAAAATCAAATGCCTCTACGCAAGCTGTGTCAAAAAGGAAAGGGGAATCCTTTTCCAGGAGGTGAGTTAGCGGTTTGGTTATTTTTAAAAAATCTTGAATAAACCGCCGATAAAAACCTGCGTGGCCAAGAAAACTTCTAATTGATTTGACGTTCGAAGGAACAGGAAGTTGTTCAATTATAGCGACTTTGGCCCTATCGACCTCCATCCCCTTGGAAGAAATTTTATGGCCGAGGACTAAACCCTCTCGGACCATGAAGTTGCATTTCTCCCAGTTCAAGACTAAGTTCGTCTCCTCGCACCGTTGGAGGACTCTATCAAAATTTTTTAGACAATTTTTAAAAGAGTCTCCAAAGACGGAGAAGTCATCCATGAAGACTTCCATTATGTCTTCTACTAGCTCGCCAAATATTGCCAGCATACATCTTTGGAATGTATCTGGCGCGTTACAGAGGCCAAACGGCATCCTTTGATATGCGAAGGTGTCGAAAGGGCAAGTAAAAGTCGTTTTTTCTTGGTCCTCGGGTGAAATAGGGATTTGGAAAAATCCCGAGAGACCATCAAGGAAGCAATAAAAAGGATGACCGGAGAGACGTTCTAAGATTTGATCAATAAATGGTAACGGAAAGTGGTCTTTTCTGGTGGCATCATTTAGTTTTCTGTAGTCTATGCACACCCTCCAACCCGTAACAGTACGAGTTGAGATTAATTCATTATTCGTGTTTGCCACGACCGTTATACCGCCCTTTTTTAGGACGACTTGTATGGGGCTTACCCACGTACTGTCGGAAATAGGATAGATAATCCCCGCGTCGAGGAGTTTAATAATTTCAGTCTTAACGACTTCCCGCATGTTCGGGTTAAGTCGCCGTTGAGGCTGAATTGTTTTGCGGGGGTTTTCTTCGAGAAAAATTTTTTGGGAGTAGAATGAGGGGTTAATTCCCCTGATATCGGAAATTTGCCATTCAATTGCACGGCGATGTTTAGATAAAACTTCAACCAATTCGGATGTTTCCGAATCGGTTAAAGTAGACGATATTATAACCGGAAGTTTTAAGTTCGCGGCTAGAAAAGCATATTTTAAATGGTCGGGGAGTTGCTTAAGCTCCAAGACCGGAGGTTCTTCATAGGAAGTGGAGATTTTTAAATCTTTCGAATCAAAAGGCTCGAAAGGCGAATTTGGCGGTAATTCGTCTAAAGGAGGTTGATTCGCCAGATCTGAATCGTCAATCATTAAAGATAACAATTCCGAAAGAGAAGAACACTCGTCCATAAACGCGGATTCCAAATTGAAACATGAATCATCATTCGATAGTGAGTTCCGCATGGAGGGGTTGATATGTAAAGTAATTTCGTCGTCTCCTACTCGAAGGAGGAGGCGACCGTTACTGACATCGATTAACGCACGGGAGGTTGCGAGGAAGGGGCGACCGAGGATGATGGGTACCTCGACGTCCTCCTCTATGTCCAGGATGACAAAGTCTACCGGGAAGATAAACTTGTCGACCTTGACCAGAACATCCTCCGCTACCCCTATTGGGTACTTTACCGAGCGATCCGCGAGTTGGATGCTCATTTTTGTTGGACTTGGGACGCCTAAATTGAGTTTTTTTGAAAAGAGAAAAAGGCATCAAATTGATGATGGCACCTAAGTCCGCAAGAGCGTACTTTATTAACATATTACCAAAGAGACACAGGATGGAGAACCGTCCCGGGTCGTTCAGTTTTGCCAGCAATTTGTTAAGGAGAACAGCCGAACATTCCGCGTTAAGGGAAACACGCGAAACATCCTCGAGTCGCTTTTTATTAGAAAGCAACTCCTTAAGATATTTCGCATATTTCGGCATTTGGGAGAGTGCCTCGCAGAAGGGGACATTTATTTGAATTTGTTTTAAAATATGCAAATTTTTTTGATAATTTTCGTCCTCCTTCTCTTTATTAATTTTAGACGGGTAAGGAATTCGAGGACTCGAAACATTCGGCGCAACCGGAGAATCCAGAGCAATTAGAATCGAAGAAGTGGGTGGAGGGGTCAGAGGCGAAATGCATACCTTAGGCTCAACCCGCAATGGGGAGACGACCTCCTTGCCGCTTCGAAGGGTTATAGCGTTGGCATTTTCCCTGGGGTTCGGCTCCATATTCCCTGGTAGAGCTCCGTATGGCCGCTCGGAGACAATCTTTGCAAGTTGTCCAACCTGGTTTTCCATGTTTTTAATCGATCCGGTAAGATTCCGGATATTTGAATCATTGGACTCGATGTATTTAGACAAACCATCTTCGAGCGGCGAAGGTTTTGGAGGAGGAGGCTGGAATCCCTGCAGAAATCCTTGCGGAAATCCTTGGGGATTCATATTTGGGGGCCTTTGAGCATTGTTAGGATTGCTCCAGGAGAAATTAGGGTGGGTCCTCCAACCCGGTTTATAATTATTACCATACGGGTTGTTATTAGGGTTGAAGGGGGGCCTAACCGGATTACCGAGGTAATCCACCGATTCTTCGATTACGTTATTATTATTATTATTATTCCAAGCGGGAGTGGAGGAGGAAATAGTCATCTCCGCCACCTGCTTACTTAGCCGCTCTACCTGTGAGGCTAAGAAAGTAGTGGCGTCCACTTCAAAAAGACCAGCCGGTTTATTAGGACGCGACCTTGGCACGTTCCATTGGTAGCGTTAATGGCCATTTCGTCGATCAGAGCTTGAGCGGTCTCTGGGGTTTTGTTGTTTAACGTTCCCCCGGAGGCCGCATCAATCATCTGCCGCGTAGAAAAATTTAAGTCATTATAAAACGTCTGGACCTGTAGCCAAGTTGGTACCGCGTGATGAGGACACCTACGCAAATATTCTTTAAAATGCTCCCAAGTCTCATAAAGAGACTCGGAATCGAATTGCACAAAGGATGTGATATCCGTGCGTAGTTTTGCGGTTTTTGACAGAGGAAAATACTTAGTTAAGAAAAATTCCGTCAATTGGGCCCACGTGGTTATGGACCCTCTCGGAAGAGAAGTCAACCACGATTTGGCTTTTAACCGTAGCGAAAATGGAAATAAGCGTAAACGAATGACGTCATTAGTGACGCCATTAATTTTAAAGGTGTCGCATATTTCTAAAAAGTTTGAAAGGTGCTGATTTGGGTCCTCATCTGGCAAACCGCCGAACTGAATCGACTGTTGTACCATTTGAATTATGCTGGATTTTATTTCGAAATTATTATTATTAACTGTTGGGCGAGTAATTCTTGATCCTGTATTGTCCAAATTCGGTCGGGCATAATATGCCATGGTCCGGGCCGGGGCCGCATTTGGAATTGGATCGCCCATATTTGCAGTATCTCCGATTGACTCTTCGGGGGTTTCGAGTAAGTTTTGATCACGAGATCGGATACGCTCACGAAGAGTGCGCTCGATTTCGGGGTCAAAAGGAATAGTCGAATCGTCCGACGAGCTTCCTCGGGTCATATCGGGTCACATACTAAAAACAATTTTTTTTTGGAATTTTTTGTTTTCTTATTATTATGAATTTTTTATTAAATATAAGTTTTTATATATATTTTTTATATTACTTTTTTGTATTTTTTTTGTTTTTTAGTAAAAATTTATAGATAAGGAATAAAATTAATAGCAGTTCCTACTTTCAAATAACAACACAAAGGTCCCCGGCAACGGCGCCAAAAACTTGATGATGATTTTGTTTTTTGGGTTGGACTTCTTCTTTTGTTTTATAAATAAAAGATAACCTTTATATTAAGAGTTTAGAATTGGCGGATGTTTTCGAAGAGTCTCACAAGTACTCCTACTTTGAGAAATTAATCGTTATCCTATTGAAGGATAGAAGTAACGGTCTTTTTCTTCTTTCAGAATATTGACAATTATGCCTCGGCTACAACGCCGAATTCTATTTATTAAA
This sequence comes from Dactylorhiza incarnata, assembly GCA_033032865.1. NCBI lineage: Eukaryota > Viridiplantae > Streptophyta > Magnoliopsida > Asparagales > Orchidaceae > Dactylorhiza > Dactylorhiza incarnata. Next base: position 16,598,643 of record JAWHQI010000015.1, read on the forward strand.
AAGTAGAAAAAAAGAGTTTTGCACTAAATGAGTTTGGAAAGCTGTGTTTGAATTCTTAGTCCAAATTAATCATTTGATAAAGGCAAGTATACCTTATCGCAAGTAATATAGGATATTTTTTTTTAATATATCGGGATCGTATATTTCCGCGGGTCGTGTTGATTATGCAATTTCGAGGAACGAACTGTTATTTTATCGGAATAATATTTTTAGTTGGTTTAACTAGAGTTCTAAGTGATAAAATGCGAAAGACAATAATAAGCGATTAACTAGAGTTCTAAGTGATGAGAAAGATAGCGCGCGACGTCGAATTACCTTGAGACGAAAATAGATTTTTTCGTAGAATTAAAAGTGATGACTTTTCAAAATATTAAAATGACTTGGTCGTGGAGGTTTCATAATTATGAACGCTCCTCTCTCGACGGTACGCCCACCTGAGATTATGAATATTCGACTGAACTCTCGTTCTATAATCGAATCTTCTTAATACTCGCTTTATGTTGTGAACCCCGCTATTGGGTTTTTATTTCCAATTCGGGAGAATTACTTCGTCCTCTCTCGAGGGTAGAGCGCAATTCTCTTTACACGTGAGCGATCAATCCGTACGCACGAGCCTCTCGGCTAACCAGGTACGAAAACGGAAATGAAAACCACACATTGATTATGTAGCTCCACTCAATGTGATTCTCGGGTAAACCTTAAGCGTTAATTATTTTAGAAAGAGATGTTTTAATTTTATAGAAAAACTATTTTTGTGTCCCAATGCTCTTCGACGTCGTGTGCTAAAGGAAATTAGCCACTCATCGGAATGGAGACGGCATTATCGGTTGAAAAATACATGTTTAATAATTAAAGCGGATATAAGCGGATAAAAAGGAAATAAAAAGACTTATATAAAAACAGTAATAGTATCCGTCCCAACCACCTTAAACAAGCGCTAAAAAGTTCTTAGCCTCTTATTCAAGAAGGGGGTGGTATAGAAATGAAAAGACTTATAAAGGTGCAGAAATAATATCTGTCCCAACCGACTTAAATAAATGCTAAAGTAAATTAGCCTCTAATTCAAGATGGGGGTGGTATATCGCAGTTATATAAAGACTGAAATAAAACTAAGTTACAAAAAAGAAAAATATAATCTCGTACACGCATACACTCTAAAAAAAACTGAAAAGAAAGCGTTTAAAATGAAAGCGATAAAATAAGGCGAAAAAGAAAACGATAAAACTATTTTATGAAATCTTGTAAATCTAAGCTATGAAAACAGTAAACCTAGATTATGAAAGCAATAAACCTAACTATAAAAGCAATAAAACTAAATTATGAAAGAAATAAAGCTAAACTCATACACGCACACACGCTAACGTTAATAAAAAGAAGATGATCCAAATGAGAAAAATATCATTTTATTTCTGAAATCAGCATTACAACTAGACTAGGAAGACGAAAAAAAAAACTACAAACGAACTTAAACTGAATTGCATAAGAGAAGCTCACAATCACTCAAAAGAACTCACAATACCACAAGAACCACTCAAAATTTGGATGAAAAATACTTCACCCGAGCCCCTCTATTTATAGGGAAAATTTGAGTTTTACACGCCCTACAAGGGCGTGACTTGAATGTCACGGCCGTGACTTAGGGCGTGACATTTGCTCGGCTGTATTCTCCCCCTTCTGGAAGGTCTGGCCGTCAAACATGGCTGCACACGGGCGTGACTTGGTATGTCACGGGCGTGACTTTGTGAGTCACGGGCGTGACTATGGGTGGCTGATGTCGGCAGCATGGGCGCGGCTTCGAGACGTGGCGCACTGGCAGCTCACAGGCGTGACTCTGCTGGAATACGGGCATGACTTGTAGAGTCACGGGCGTTACTTGGTTAACTGGAGTGAGCTGGAAAGGAATTCGTCAGGCGTAGAGCTTTAAATTTAAACGCCCTTGGTCACGGGCGTGACCGAGGGCGTGACTTGAACGATTTGTCGGGATTTGATCTGAATTGAGCCGTCCCGTTGATATTTGATCTTTAAAATTACACGCCCTTGGTCACGGGCGTGACCGAGGGCGTGACCTGGGAAAATTTTGCAAAAAAATGCAAAAACAAAAATAAAACTAAGTTAGAAACCAGAAATAATAAAGAAGCAATTTATTCATTAATTTACATAGAAAATTCACAATATTAATTAAAACTATACTAATAATTATACTAAAAATACATATATTTTATTACTTATCAATGGGGGGTTTCAGGTTGATCTCTGGAGAGCCTGGCAGGGTGATGAGATTCTCATAAAGGCAGGTTGGAAAGCCTCAGGTTGATAAGTCCTCTGTATTGACCAGTGCCTTCTCGCTCGTCTCGCAGAAAGGATCTCGCACCATAATAAAGGGGCCAGTGAGGTCCTCGCAGGGCGATCTCCTGGGAAAGGCATCGCGAGCAGGACTCGGGAGAGGGCCCGCGAGAAACCCAAAGGTGAGAGAGGAGTCTTCGCCGGGAGGGAGCATACCGTGCGAGGCCCGAAGGAGAGGGTAGCCCTAAAACACCTAGTCCCAAGGCATGAGAAAAAGCGGGACCAATTGAAAGCGGAGTCGACGCCGAACTGTCGAAGTACGCGAGAATCGGCTTGGCGAGAACGATAAAAATATGCAGGAACGTGATGTAAGCATATGAAAATAACAAGATAGAAAAGACGAGCACAATGAACAAGGAAAAAACTGTTTTTGTATTTCGCAGTTCGATCACAATTTACGGCGATCTCGCCAGCAAAAAGTTAAACAAAAACAGAAATAATGATGACTTCCAGGAATCGCTCGCAGACCTCTCCTCGTCATCGCCACTCTCCACTGGCGGGAGAGGAATGAAGAGCTCCGGGACGATGTCTTCCAGAGTCATGTCTCCCGCGTTGGCGGATAGGAGGTCGGCCGTCTTCATCGTCTGGAAGATATAGCTAGCCGACTAGGTGGACTCCTCGCAGATTTCCTCGTCACGCGCTCGCCGCTCTTCCTTCAGGCGGCGGGGGAAGGGGGAACGGCGGCACGGGACAGCTCGCGATTAAGAGCATTCAACCCGGCCACCTCGCCCTCTAGGCCCTGAATGCGAGCGTCAGTTCTTTTGGCAGCTGCGGTGTCCTATAAGCGAAAGACAAGTTCAGAAAGCGAAAGGGTTGAAAGAGAGAAGTGGCGAGGTCTAGGTAACTCATCACACCGCTCACTGTGGCGAGCAGCTTCTCGTTCAGCTGCGCATTCTCAGTGAGGAGCACCTGATAAGCCCTCGCGAGCTCCACATTCTATTGCTCTAGTTGCAGGCATCGCCTTCCTGTCATATGGGCGAGCTCACTGGAGTGCAGTTGGGACCTCGCGCTCTCATAGGTGAGGGTATTTGAGGTCTTGTCCTTGTAGGACCCGGCATCCTCGCGCCCTTAGAGGGCAAAGGAGAAGTCATAGGCATGGCCGCTGACGTTCGGCTTCTCCACCCAGGAAGGAAGGATGGTGGAGATTTCAGCTTAGTTGACCTCCGGTTTCCAATACACTAGGAGCTCGCCGGTCTCATCCCCGCGTCTCTGGCCGAGCCCAAAGTTCCAGTGGTTAACTGGAATGGGCGGGTCAAAGGTCTTCGCGTCCTCCTCGCTCTCCTCATCGACCCCCCTCTCCTCGGAGAGGATGGTTAGGTCGATCTCGCCAGGGGCGGCTTCGGAGTGCCCCTTTCCCTTAGAGGGGGGGAGCGAGCCTTGGCTCTTCTTGCCTCTCTTCTTCAGAGACTTTGAAGCTGGGCCCCGGCCGCTGGAGGCCTCCGATCTCTTGCGAGAAGAGAGATCAGCCGGGGTGGTGGTACCATGGCAGGCCTCCGCTCCCATGGTCGCGAGAGCGTGGGTGGTGGAATACTTCTGATTGCTTGCGTAGGGGGGGGGGGTTGAGTGGTAGATCTCGCTCACCTGAAAAAGTGAGGGTTATGCATCTAGCGCGGAAAATGTTGAAACCATGGAAGTTAGCGGGCGAGATCATTACCTTCCCCGGCGAGCACTGGGGGTAGCGAGTCGAGGTTGCGGCGAAGATACACAACCTCGAAGTTCATCTTGCAGAAGAACTGGTATAAGGCGGCGTCGTGGCCGCCGAGAGTAGGAGGACGATAAGTGGTCTCGCTGTACTGAACATGCGAGAAAGGGATGTTACCAAAGTTCCCCTTGATGAAGAGGAACTTCTGAGCCTAGTAGTAAGCTTTGTTGACGGTCTCGTCGACCTTGGGAACCGAGCCCCCAAAGTAGGCGGTCCCATCTTTATACGCACGGAAAGAGAACATCTTTCGAAAAACCGGAAGGATGAACTCGATGCGCTCCTCGTGCATATATCAGGCGAAGGCGACGATGACCGCGGTCGCGTTGGGGGTCAGTTGACCCGGTATCACGCCATAGTGTCTTAACACCTGGCGAGCAAGATGGCGAGACCGTCAGTTAAGCGAGGCAGAATCCATTCTCATCTAAGGAAAGGAAGGTGAGCTTAGTAGTCACCTGGCGAACTTCTGGCCACCGAGGTAGCCTCAAACCCACCGCAAAATGGGCTATGGGGATCGCGAGTTCATCAGGCAGGGGGGCATTTATTGCTTCATCTTTGGTAGGTTGGCGAGCGGTAAACTTCGGCGGGATAAAGTCGGCGACGGCAGTGAGATATTCCTCCTCCGTCAAGTTCGCCTAGAAGAAGGAGTGGTCGGTAAAGTCCCATGCACACTTCAATCTGCCCTCAGCCTCGCTTTCGTCGCCGACCATCTTGAGGACCTGCGAGGAAGTGAATAGCGCGAGAAAGAGGGAGAAAGGCGAGAGCTCCGGAGTAGTAGAAGAAGAAGGCTGATGGTAAATGCGGTAGTTGACACAGTTATGACGACCTATTTATAGCATAAGTGAAAGGGATGGAGGAAGCCCAAGCGCCGCTAAGTGCGGTTAGCAAAAACATCACGTCAGAATCGTGGGCGAGAACTACCTGCGAGGTTAGTATAAGCAAATTCTTGCAAAGGGCAGCATGAGCAAACGGAAGAGCGAAGAGAACTCATCGCGAGAGAGTTTTAGCGAGAGCAAAAGGGCTCGTTGCGAGAATAGCATAACAAAGAAAGTGCGAATATACAAATCGCGAGCGAAAGTTAATAAACGACTATCAATAATTACTTCTGAACGGGAACTCACACATATAAGTTTCAAGTAATTAGGAGATTGTTCAAATTATCGGCGAGCATTAACAGACAATAAAAGTTCGCGAAAATGTAGGGGTCAGCGAGGATCGTGGGGTATCCACTTCCATCTGGCGCCACCCCGCGACCCGGACCTCGGCGGTACCCTGGAATTTTAGTAATCCTGGGCCGCACATCCTTCTCGATCCATCAGGAAGGCATAATCCCTCATTCTCGCGATGTGCACCTCCGGCGATGTGACTATCTCGTCTTGGGCACGAGGCACCATGGCTCGGAGTCTTGCGCACTCCTCCATCATAACATCTTGCCTATCCTCAACGACCTCTCTATCCCGTCTCGCCTGAAGATTAAGGTCCATTAGCATCCTACAATGTTTTCGAAGCAACTCTGCGGTTCGCCGCTTCATCGTCTCTGGATCTCGCGGGTCCCCTAAGAAGTCTTCCATTTGGTCTGGGAGGGGGGACACCTCGTCGTCGCCAAACTCTGAATCGGTAGGCGGATTTTTGGAACTCTCTGCAAAATATTACGGAAAGGTTAGATAGCGCGTTCAAGTTCGCGCATGGCATGGGGGCGTCGGAATGCTTACCCGGAGGGGAGCGAGAACTCTCAGGGCGGCCCTGGAAGACGTTGTCTGAAAGTGCACAGTTAACCTCACTAGAATTCTCTAGAGGGGGGGTGAATAGAGATTTAAAATATTTTGTGCTAAGTTAATATATATATATATATATGTGTATGATCACAGATTAGAGCTTCCCACACACCAACAAGAATTAGATAAGTAATTAAAGTAAATGCAAGAGAGAAAATCACAGCACAATACAAGAAAATATAGTGGTTCCCCAAACTTTGGGTAGTCCACTCTTCTACCCCCTTGGTAGGAATTCACTATCTTGTACTGAGTCTTTTGATAAGGAGACTCTTAGAACCACCCTGAGTCTTTTGACAAGGAGACTCTTAGAACCAACTGAGTCTTTTGACAAGGAGACTCTTAGAACCAGTACACTGAATTTTTTGAAGAGAGATTCTAAAAACTCTTTTACAATATTTAAGTAAGAAAGAAAGAAAGTAAGAAACAATAATGAATCTTCTTCCTAGCAAGAAGATTGGAAGCACAAGAAGTGAATTAAATCTTTCTTCTATAGAGAGAATAAGATTTGTAGCCTTTCTCTCTTTTAGTGAGAGCAATCAGATTTTGCAGCAGTGAGCAGAAGAAGAAATGGTTGAATATTGCTGCAGAGCTTTTTCTCAATTTCTCTCTTTTCTCTTGGGAGCTTTTCCTCTATTTCAAAATATATGTGGTAGATCACTCAACTACTTTTCCTGCCGACCTCCTCCTTATTTTATAGCTCTGTGTAATAAAATAGCACTATAGGAGAGGAATTAATTAGCAGCCAGAGATTTAGGAGGAGAGAAATATTTCCATAGCAGATATAACATAAATGGAAAATATTAATTCAGATTTCAAATAATATCCAAAATAGAGTTAGTCAGATTTTAGCCAAGGATCAAATAGAAGGAGAATGATTCAGAACGGCTATAAAATATTTACTTTATTCCATATAAATTAGATCTACAGAAATGAAGGAAATAGATCTGGCGCATATTTAAATCTGTCATATAGATCGACGTGCGTCGATTACTATTCGACGTAAGCGTCGAATTCATCCTGGCTGGACGTCGAGAGAAGAATAAGGAAGGAGCGTCGACTAAGGTGCGTCGACTTCTTTATATGCGTCGACTAGAAATCAGAGTAGCGTCGACAATACATACGTCGAAATCTTCCTAAAGTTACTTCGACTTAATCTGAAGAAAAACGTCGACTATATTTCGACGTTGCGTCGAATACTATTCGACGCATATTTACTTAGTCTTGTTTTTCATTCATAAAACTCTTTCTTTAACTCATTTCTAGGGGTTAAGAGAAATCATTTCCCCAACATTGTCGTAGTGAGGGTAGAGGGATTCACCTAAGCCGGGAGGGTAGGCTGCGTTGTTAATTGGGGGAATCTTTGGCAGTCGAGAGCCGCCCGCGCCCTTGCTCCTCAGGAGATCGAACCTTGGCATGTCCACCGTTTTGTCAGGAAAGGACGGAAACAGAAGCCGTGAATCTTCGCGAGCCAGGGTCTTCCGGGGCGAGCTGCGAAAAATATGGGATAAGAAGTCGATAGTCAACGAAGGGAGAGTCAGTGAGCGAGATTAAGGGCGTACCTTCGGCGTTTTTGACAGCGAGATGTGTGTCTGCTGGCGGACTTCGGCGAGACCCACCTCCAAGCTCGCCAATTTCCTTGTTCGGCAAAATCTCCTACGAGTAAGCATGAATCACAGGCAAATTTATTGACTTAGCTAGAGGAATAGCTCATACCTTCTCGGAGGGGCGGTTATCCGCGGAAGAGTCCAGCAGCACGGAGTCATCCCCGGTTTGGCAGTCAGCTTTCGCCTTTTTAGTCTTCGACGACTGAGCGGGGGGTGGCCGATTCATCCAGGCGGGAAGCCTGGTCGTGGAGGATAGCCTGCCAACTCTCACAGCCTTCAGGAGAGCCTCAGCTTCTTCGGAAAGTGACATCTCCTGACAGCTGTGGTACGGGAGAAATAAGAAAAAAAAGAGAGTGACGGCGCGCGTCAATGAGGCTCGGGACATTATTTATAGCTCCCAGGGTGAGCCCTACCAAAGATTCCTGACAGATCATCAAGAGGCTGGCGAATACCAGGGGTTGGATGTTTCTTCGCGAGCCTGAATAGCCTCGCCAAGAGCGGGGATTGTGTACAACCCCGATATTCGCCAGACAAGGAGGCACTGTTTGAGAAATCAATTCTATGAAGAAAGTAGTAAGCCAGAACAAAGTCCTCGCAGAAGGGCCAGGCGAGAAAGGTGCTGACCAGGAGCTCGCGGTCAGGCGATCGAGGCTAATAGTTTTCGGCGAATGGTGTTCGGCGAACCCTTCTGCGCTCGACGAACTCTCCTGTGTTCGTCGAGCTCACCTGTCGAGGGGCGGTCCCGCCATAAGGGGTGATCTCGCAGAGGGGGGGGGGGGGGGGGTCTCGCAGAAAGGCTCGTGAGACCAGGCCTTCACGCTCGACGAACTCAATTCTAGGTTCGACAAATTACCTCATGCGTTCGATAAACGGCTTGCTTCAAACCCGTCTCAGCGGTCGACGAACATCCTGTCTCAACGATCAATGAACGGTTTAACATCCTGCGTTCATCAAGCTCGTCTGTGTTCAGCAAATTGTGTTTTGTGCACGACAAAGTCAAGAGGTGGTCTCGCCGAAAGGCTCGCGAGACCAGACCTCGGCAGATACCTCAAAAAGGGGGGGGGGGGGGGGGGGGGCAGCGAGGCTCTCACAGGGCGATCGCCTGGGAAAAGCATCGCAAGCAGGACTCGCGAGAGGGCCCGCGAGAGATTCGACAGTAGTGCTCTCGCACCCTCTTGCCCATAGGTTGATGAGGCAAAATTACCTCTTTTACCCTTGGTGGTCTGCCTCTAGTCTCTCCAAACAGCGGAGTTTGGCTGTTAGCAGACCAATTGGGGGTGCGGATAGTAAAATCAAAAGGAGGAATCCTGCTATTTGCAGGCCAGATCAGAAAACCTATAAATAAGACCTAAAGGGCACCTTTGGAGAGGAGTTCACTTCAGCTTCTCTCTCCTCAGGCTCTCCTTGGGTAGCATTTCCAGAGCTCTCCAAGGTGCCCGAGTCTCAGCTTCGGCTTGGGAGGGGAAGCGCTCAACGATCTTCCGGGTTAGTGGAGGGACCTCCTCGCTGTGACTAAGGTCTTAGTCATTTTACTAGTCTTCAGTCTACCTTCTCCGAGGGATCAGTAAGGGCTAGCTGCCCCTCATTTCGGTGAGAGCACCGAGCTTCACAAGAGGCCGAGAAATCGGTTTCAACACCTAGATATTAGAATTCTTCTAGAAAATGGGGGAAAACTCATTCCCTTCACACCTTGAGCCCTTTTATAGATCCAAATCCTGGTGGGGAGGAGATGAAGCTTGGGATTCCTCCATTAACACCATTCGTGGTGAAAATTTCAGCCATCACCAAAGGTCACCCATTTCATCACCCTTAATGGTTGGAAAAACTCTTAATATTCTTCTAATTAATAGGGGGAATGAATCCCCATCAATTCGGAGGACTTTTGGACTCCTTTGGCCATGAATTTGGCCAGCAAAACGATTCCCGACCATCTCCCTTCGATTTAGCTACCGCCGGCGCTAGTGCTAGCGTCAGCGTTTGCCCCATCGGCAGCGTAACGCTTGTCGGTTCGGCAACCGCCAGGCGCAACTGCTACTGCCAGCACTAGCGCTAGCGTATGCGCTAGAATTTCGATGGTATTTGGTTCATCTCAGTGGTTTAGTGTTCGTCTTAGCGGTTCACCTAAACCACCACTACCGTCAGCGCTAGCCATTAGCGTCGGCGCTAGCGCCGTGCTCAATATACCTCTTTCTTTCTACGATTGGGTAATTGATGTTCTACGAGGGGACCCCTTTACTGGGTTAGACACGTCATGGTGGGGTCATGGGTCATGGCGATAACCTAAGGCCATCCTTAGGCTTGGTAATTGGATATCACTATCCACAGACCATGGTGATTTTCACATCATGCCTAAGCTCTTATGTTTTCTTTACGAATCCTAGGGTTTTTTCATGACCTAGTAATGACAAAACCGTCCTAGGGGTCTAGTCATTTAGGGGATGTTACAAATCCCAATAAACAAAAAAAATAATTTCGTCCTCAAAATTCTGGCTAGGCTTGCGGGGTTTTTACCGAGAGTGACTGAACGTAACATCCCCCTAAGGATTGAAGTTATTTCTGACTCGAAGAACACCGACTATCTCTGCCACACCAGTTCTAGTGGCTCTCAGGTGTGCTCCTCCTTTCCATAATTTTACCACATGACTTTTACCTATGGAAGTTGCTTGCGCCGCAAAACTCGCACCGTCGTATTGTCTATCCGGGCCAGATCCAGGTGAATCAATCAATCGGAGGCTACCAAGCCGTCAATAATACAAATCTGCTGCTCCGGCCATAGTAGAGCCGTCCAAGGGAGGAGACATGGAAGACGCCATGCAATCCCGCAAACTCCGCGGTAGCTCTAGTCTACAAGCCAACGGGCCGGTCCACTCCAAGATCTTTTAGAGCCCCATCTATCTCAGACTGAGCTTCTTCCGCCTGCAAACCCGCAAGACTCCCTGCATCGGATGTATCTTCCAGAACACCCGGTCTCCAACCTGGAACTCAACTGATGTCGCACATCGTAATACTTGGCCTTCCTGTTCTGGGCATCCTTACTCGAATTAGTCGCATCTGGGCATCTGTGTCCTTCAAAAATCCAGAATCGAGTGCCCTTACATCCTCATCCTAGGTACACCATGATAATGTACAAACATCTCGTCAAATCCCACCAAACACCCACGAGAGCGTCCTTCCGGCCCGGGCTTACCCTAGCTACCTTGGTCAATCTATCCTCGATGTTCCAAATAAACTTGTGCCCAGAGTGGGGATGGGGTAACCTGTAACATCCATCAAACAATTAGACCCCTAAGCTGGTTTTGTCATGACTAGGTCATGACAAAACCATAGAAGGAACTCAAGACCTTGTGAACATAGGTGAGAAGGAGAAAACCCAAGTGGTCTACAAATAGCTATTTTCATATACCAAGCCTAGGTTTGGACTTTAGGACCCCACCTTGAACCTTGACCCCACAATAGCATCCCTAACCCATTAGAGGTGTCCTTGAAGCACCAGTGACCCATTGGGGTCAACCTAAGAGGCCAATTTGCCTAAAGTCAACCTTAACCCTAAATTGGTCAAACTAGCTCAATTAAGATCAATTGGACACCACCATGCCAAATTGACCATGCCCCTATCCTGTATGCGTACTAGGATCCTAATGGACCAAAAAGCCCCATCATGGGGCCTCAAATTTGACCAATTTGCCCTAAACCCTAATTTGGTCAAAGTGCCTTAATAAAGGGCAATTCACCCTCACCTTGTCAAATTGACCTCACCTATACCTTCCTAACCCTTGAGGGAAGCCAATAGAGCTCAAGTCACCCTTTGGGGTCAACCCAATTGGTCAATTTGACCAAAGTCAAACTCAAGCTTAATTTAGGTCAACATACCCCCAATTAAACCTAATCTAGCCCAATCCACTTGGGCTAAACCCAATTAAGGTGATCCACCACCTAATGGGGATTGAATGCTGCTGAGGTGGCCATTCAATTTGGACAGAGTCGGCCAGGAGAGAGAAAAGGGAGGTTCTCCCAAATCGAAGAGAGAGAAAGAGAGCTTTTATGGTATTAGATGCAATTAATCCTTCATATCCCTCCCCAATTGATGTGCTTTCATTCCCCCTTAAGTTACAATCGAGTTTCTGGAGTTTTCCATGGACAAGGGGGCTGTTTCAGAGAAAATATAGTTGTAACCGAAATTTGGTTAATGGCCATTAATGGCTTTTGGAGATAAAGCCATCCTAGCCGAATGAAACTCCTCCCATTTCCTTCAGTGCTCAGAGAGAAAGAGATCCCCCTTTTTCCTAGTGAATTTCGTGCAGAGAAATCCTAGATCGACATGGCATCAAAAGCTCCAGCACGAACAATGGCAACTCGCCGAAATTCACACCGTCAAGCCCCTGCTCAGGTCCGATCCTCTTCTCCTCCCTTAGTGCTAGATCTCTTCATTTTTCGGGGCTTGATCCGTGCACAATAGGGATCGGATTGTGCATCCGAAACGGTGTGTTTCGTACCCGTTTTCCTCCCTCAAAAACCAGATCCGACCACCTCTGGCCGTCCAAACTCCCCCTATCGCCGGCCACCACCTCAACGGAGGTGGTGGTGGCGTTGGCCGGCCGGAAAGAGACGCAGGTGGCCGAGAAATCACCCCGCAAAGAGGCCCAGGACGGGCTTTCGCGAGCCGTCCAACGATCAAGGATGATGATGGAGAGTCGTCGGATCTATTTATTTACGTTTATGATTATATCATTTAATTCGTCGAATGTTGCAAGCATTTCGTCGAACAAGATAATTCGTCGAACGAAATAATTCGTCGAACGGGAGTTGGTCTACTTTAGTCGAGCGCTGTTTTAATAATATTAGTCAAACGCAGATGTTTAAGTAATTAGTCGAACGCAGCTTGTTCAGATTTCGTCGAACGCAGAATTGATCTGCTTTCGTCGAACGCAGTTTGCTATGGTTTCGTCGAGCGCAGTTTAAATTTCGTCGAACTAAGAAACAGTTATTTAATTAATTGTTAACAATGTATCTGTCATATATTTTCTGTACTTAGATTTAATTATTAAAAATAATTAGGCCCCTCTACAGAAAAAGTGGTCAACACCAAAGTTGTAGCCCTTAGGGTCTACATTATTTTAAAATTGACTTCACTCCAAAAGGTGTTCTGTAGCTCCCAGTAGGTCCATTTTAGTGGGGCTGGTCCCTAGTGTAGGACAGCCACCATTTCTTGAATAACTTTTGATTGGGTAATGATATGGACTTGAGATTTGAAACATATTCTACTTAGACCTACACACACATCATGTCCGAAGATGGAATTTTTAGGAGAACATTTTTCTAAGGTTTTTGAAATAATTTCATAAATCATCTAATAATTAATTAGTGGGTTAAATGACCTCCAATGCCCTCCAAATTTTGGTGGGTGCTCCTTAGGGTTACTAAATGACCTTGGTAAAATTATCAGCCCAATTGGGACTGTTTTGTTTAGGTATTTTGTAAACCCAAGATAGGATAAATAGGGTCAAGTTTAGGGTATGGTGTTTACCTTGGGGTATGGTGGTCAGAACTCATCACCATGTAGTGAAACTTTGGTAATTGGTTTAGGATCACCTAAAGAATCCCCATGAGTGGTTTGGGGTGGTGTGGAGGTGGATAAGCCCTAGAATGCTAGTTTTATTCCTAGGTGTGCATTTAGAGCCTTGTGAAGGCCATGTGGTCAAAAGCCCCTGGTTGGTTATGAAACTTAATGGCTAGATTCATAGAGTGTAAATAGGCACTGGGTAATTTTATAAGAATTTTAGGAGCCAATATTCCCTTTGAATTAGTACATAACCCCTTTAGGGAAACTTATTATAAGACACATTTACATGCTTAAAAAGTCTTGGATGATGATGAGACTTTGGTTGTACCATTATAATCATGATTTAGACCTTTGGTAATTTTTGTGAATTTTATTAAATAATTTAGTCAGTGCTTCTTTCTCAAGGCACTTGTTTTGATTTAAACTTAACAAAAATATTTGAGGGTCCAAAACTCTTTGCTAAATTGTGAAAATTTGTGATAGGCCCTTTCTGGACACTAGGAACCTCTGTAAATTTTTATAGAATTTTTGAGGACTTAAATCAGTAGGCTACTTCATAGTTCATTGAATTTGAGGTTTTATTAATTTAATTTATTTAGTGAGAAAATGATTTCCTTAAATACTGAAACTTAGTCAGTAGTCTTTTCTGGTGAATGTAAGAGCTTGGTAATTTTCCCATAATTTTAGTGTTGATCTTTTTGGTAGTTCCTTCATAAAACTATGATTTTGGATAGATGATAAATAATTAAATTATAAGAGAATTTCTTACTGTAGAAATATGATATGCCGTTTCTGATGTTATTTAGACACCATAGATTTATAATAATTTTTAGAGAGCGATATCACAAGATTTACTTACACTTCATGTTCATTTTCACACTTGGCAGATGTTTGGAGAAATTAAAATAAATATTAATTAATTAGGGAAAAATATGATTCTCTGGAATTAGTCTTATAACACCATGGTAGACCTCCAGTAAATATCTTGGGTCAGTTGGATGAATATTTGGAGTACCTCCAGTTGTGAGCTTCATATAATTAGTTTGGTCTGCGTATAGTAAAACTGTGAAACTTAGATTTTTAGTGACCTACTAGGTGGAAATGGTGTGTAGGTGGTGCACATGGGTTGATTAGATAGTTGTGAGTCCACCCAAGGAAGTGTATGTGAGGAAAGTGTACTTGTTGGGTTAAGAGTAAGGTTGTCCTGGGGATTGACGAAAGATCGTCCTTCCCCGGGTGGGTCCTAAAGTACTTAGATCTAACTCAAGTGAAACGGTAGAAGGGAATTCTTAAGGGTAGATACCAATAATAGTAAGTATCTTGAGAAAGGAAACTTTGGGGTGTCAACCCATTACAGTTCCTAGTACCGTAGCGAGCCCCTTACAGGGTAACCCTAGGGAAGTCAAAGATTAACCATAAGTCGTAGGAGTATAGAAGATGCTCAAGACTAACAAATAACACATTCACTCACACTCCATTGTCACGGGAGTTTGGTTGGTTTGGTACCCCGAGTTGTAGGCTTGGTGGTGGTTGGTGCGGATTGTTGATCCGGAGAGTTTGTGACTCAGTTTGGTTCTTGGTTGGGTAAGTTAAGCCCAGGTGGTCTATGTTTGGAGTTTGTAGATAGACGGAAGAACATGTCACATGTGCACAATGTGGTGGGTCCTTAGTGTTGGCGGTCATTGCACCAGCGTTGACACTCGGGCTCGGTGAGTGTGGAATTTGCACTTAGCCATAAAAGTCTGGTGGTCCGGCCAGTAAGAGTACGCAGATGCTCCGCGGTTTTTGCGTTGAGGCGTACGATAGGTATAGGTTAGGTAGTGCATATACCAACCTAGAGGTGGGCGAGGCCCAACCCCCGCTTCTGTTTGCCACTACGGGACTATCCTGGGAGTCTTGCTAGCTCCAAAAAGGGGGAACTAAAGGTCTGTGCGCATAGAGTCGAAGTGTGTGAGTTGCACTTGTGTGAACATAGCATAAATAACATACCTTGCATGTCATAGCATAAACATTGCATTTCAACCCCTACCCCTATCGTATAAGTTGGTTATGGGACTTCTTATATGATAGGTCTTGCTAAACGACCCCTTGGTCTATAGGTTTGTGTGAGCATTCTTATAAATCAATGGTTACTTTTCTATTACTATTGTCTTTACTTACTGCACTTCACTTACTCTTTACCTGCACTTTCTATGCTTTATTACCTATTTCATTTGTGTATATATACCTGAGTAGTGGTAGAACTCTTCCTGTAGAATATACCCTGTCATCTGCTTTTGCTATTACCCCTTGTTTTTCCTCCACTTCATCCTTTCCGCTCGGTGCCTAGGAGTCACTGGGGGAGGGGTGGGGGATTGTCTTAGTCTTTTTGACTAACGGTCGGTGGACCTTATCATTTTAGGAGACCGCGGCGACGGAGCAGCACCAGAGGCCGGTGCAGATGGAGGTGGGGCAGTCTAGCACGGGAGCGCCGATGACAGGATCCGTGAGTGGCTAATAGTTCTAGTTATTTTGCTTCCGCGAGTGAATTTGTAGTGAGGCTTGATGTATCAGGCAGGAGCCCTTGTTATCTCTTTCCTTATTTCAGTTATATTTATGTGGACATCTCTTCTTGGATGATTTTACTTTTTATGTGATGTGGACTTGGCTTCCTTTTAGCTTATTTTTCTTTGCTTCTTCGTGATCGATTTGGCCGGCGGTATCGGCATTTTGTATTGGCGACCTTCCCAAGCGAGGGTGTCACCACAAAGCGGCGGTTCTGGGCCTAAGACCCGGTTGCTTGAAAGAAAAAAAAAATGGGGTCTTACATAACCTGTGTAAGAAATCCATAATTATATCCTCGAGCTTCCTCTCTAACACTGGCAGTGACTATAGTAGTCCCCAAAGACTCTTGCATCTGGCCTTCCCCAGTCGACAGACCTCACAATGCATCACGAAACCTATGTTGTCTTTCCTCATTCCAGGGAAATACATGTTTCAGAATACACCATTTTTTGGTGACTAAGTTTCTCATTTGTGTGGGTAGGCGGTGACTCTATAATAACTTCTTTACACAATCGACTTCTTATTCCTACGAGTATGCCCGAGTGATCAATCCTCTCCACTCCACGACTTATCCAGTTCTTACCATTTGTGGGACTGATCAGATCATCAGGCGTCCCAATCGTCCTCAAACTTTAAGGTGGTGCACTTGTGAACCTTATGAGGGTATGTTAACCAATCTTTATTAGTATCCATGTTTGTAAGATGACTCCCAATCATTTTCTAGGTGGAGTTTGATTCATAAGGTATACGGGTAAAATCTTTTGAACCCTAAGATTTTTCACAAGTCAATTTTATCAAGGAAATATCATCACATTTATTTCACCAAATTCCTATCACTTCCACATATGCTAGTCTTGATCACTTTCGAAGGGTCCAAGGTAAGATAAACTTAGATCGTTCTTATCATAGTATCTCATACACTAGATTCTAAATCCCATAAGTCATCGTCAAAGATTTTTAGTTATTCATCGTCATAGCTCCCGAGGTATAAGGGCTATTATTGTAGTTAAAATTTTCTACCAGGATAGGGTGTGATTTTTAACAAATCATAAGTTAATCACCTCCAAAAGCCCCAAACCACAAGAACTTTTAAATATAACTAAAGCTTGCATGACCTAATTTCCATTCCCAACTTCCAGAAGGGCATCTGCATCCCTAAGTGACTGGACCTGGCAACTTTACTTTTCCCATGATTCAACTAAGGTCAAGTTGTTGTTCGATCAATGATGTATATCCATTGTCCTGGTAATACTACGGATCATTATTCTGGACGTACGGTTACACCATCTCATCTTTTCCCGAGTAACGTCGAATATGATCAACTTCAAAATCACTATGTACACGATGCAACACTTTCTAAATTAGATCTAAGGGAAACCCAATGTAGTAACCAATTCGCCTAATAAACAAAAGGTATGCCCCAATAAACAAAAGATAAGCCACTATCAATTTTGGGCTAAGTATCTTTGATATCGCCATGTTCTATTCGTCCTAAGTATGCAAACAATCCTCAAGGCACACAACCTTAGACTTTGGGTTCTATCTTGAGACTTGTTGGTACACTCCATGCCTTAGACTTTTCAAGGCACCTTCTACGACAACCGTATCAAGGTCAACATATGACACAATCCCAAATGGTATCTTCTAAACTGTAAATTCTTATCTGATGGTGGTTGTCTCTATATAAACGTGTCACCAGTACAAGGGTTGAGTCTACTAGTCCCATAGCATTCTGCTTATGTGTCAATCTCTCTTTCTCTAGCCATTTTAGGGTATCCATGTACCTTCACCAATGTTATACCTACGGTCTATTTCAGACTAGGGTGTGGTATAAATTGTCATGGTAAGTTTCGTGTCCTAATGGAGTTTAAATCTAACTTGTTGACTAAAGGACTATTTAAAGAGATCTTTGCAGACGGGGGTATTCCCTGCTGGGGCAAGGTTCGCCGCATGATACAAAAGAAAACTTGTCAAAAGATTCAGTTAAAAGTGGACTTCTTCATGTGATTTCCCCATATGGGCACAGCATTGCTTCCGCTGCTTACTTTGACCTCAAACTAAACTCATGCGGGGTATCCCAGGGTTTATGGACTTCTTTTCTTCGGATCGAGGTTTCCTCTGATACCAGTTTGTAAGACCCTTTTTTGCTCTTGTAAACCTGGGTCTTATGCCCAGAACCGCCACTTTGCGATGACACCAACACACGGGAAGGTCGCCACTACAATGCGTCGATCCTGCCGACCATATCGATCACAAAAAAAGAAAAGTATAATCGAACAATAGAAGTTCAAGTCCACAAATCGCATGCTATATATAATGAATGTCCACATGATATATCTGAAATAACAAGGGTTACAATAATAAAAGGGATCATGCCCTGTACATCATATCCTCGCTACAAGATCACTCGCAGAAGCTAACTACTAATCACTCACTAATCCTGAAACTGGTGCTCTTATACTAGACTGGCCCGCCTCCATCTACACCG
The DNA here is from genome assembly GCA_033032865.1 of Dactylorhiza incarnata. Classification (NCBI taxonomy): domain Eukaryota; kingdom Viridiplantae; phylum Streptophyta; class Magnoliopsida; order Asparagales; family Orchidaceae; genus Dactylorhiza; species Dactylorhiza incarnata. The sequence continues at coordinate 16,616,656 of JAWHQI010000015.1, forward strand.
ACCTCTGGTGCTGCTGCGTCTCCTCAGTCCCCTAAAATGATATGGTCCACCGACCGTTAGTCAAAAATACTAAGCCTCCCCCTCCCTCCATCCCCTAGTGGCCCTAGGCACCGAGTGGGAGGACAAAGCGAAGGACATCAAGCGGTATAAACAAAGCAGATGGCGTGGACTAGCTACAGGAACAAGTACCACTACACAAGTGTATATATATATAATTAAAGCAGTAAATAAAGCATAATAAAGAGCATGTGAAGGACAATAAGTAAGAATAGAAAAGTAACCATTGATTTCTAGGAACGCCCAAACAAACCTATAGACCAAGGGGTCGTTTAGCAACGCCTATCGTATAAAGAATCTCATAACCAATTTATACGATAGGGGTAGGGGTTGAAAAGCAATGTTTATGCCATGACATGCAGAGTTATGCAGTTTATGCTATGTTCATACAAGTGCAACTCACACACTTTGACTCTATGCGCACAGCCCTTTAGTTCCCCCTTTTTGGAGCTAGCAAGACTCCCAGGATACTCCCATAGTGGCAAACGGAAGCGGTGGGTTGGGCATCGCCCACCTCTAGGTTGGTATTCACACTACCTAACCTAGACCTATCGTACGGCTCAATGCAAAACCAAGGAGCATCTACGTACTCTTGCTGGATGGACCACCAGACTTTTATGGCTAAGTGCAAATTCCACACTTGTCGAGTCATAAGCTTCCCGGGCTAACCCGCCCGTCACCATAACCTTCCGAGCCACCGGCTCACCGGACCGACCCATCCGTACCAACAACCACCAAGCCTACTGCTCATAAGACCAAACCAACTAAACTCTGGTAACCACGGTGTGTGGATGTGTGTAATATTAAGTTAATCTTGCACAACAACTTAATCTTACAATTTAGGGTTATTCTTGGACTTCCCGAGGTCTATCCTGTAAAGGGCTCGCTATGGTACTAGAAACTATAATGGGATGATAACCCAAAGCTCCCTTTCCAAGGCACTTAATGTTATTGGTATCTACCCATAAGAATACCTCTTTTAGCATTTCACTTGATTTAACCTCCTATGTGTTTCCTGACTCCCCACGGGAAAGACGATCTTTCATCAATCTCGGGCACAACTTTTCCCTTAATTCACCAAGCACACTCTCATCTCATAACTCCTTTTGGTAGCCTCAAATCTTCTCAACCAGGCCAGGTACACCATCTACCTTCCAATTCACCCTACCGGTCATCAATTTATCCAAGTTTTACTGTTTTACTATTTGCAGACCAAATGAGTTATATGAGTTGCATAAGAGGAGGTACTCCAAATATTCTTCCAACTAACTCAAGCTATTTACTGGAGGTCTTTCATGATGTTGTAAGGCTAAATCCAGAGAATCATATTTTTCCTTAATTATTTGTCATTTATTATAATTTCTCCAACATTGGCCAAGCATAAAATTGAACATGAAGTGTAAGATCTTCTCATGATATGGCCCCCATAAAATTATAGTAAATCTATGATGTCAAAAAAACAGTAAAAATATAACATAATAATTTTGCAGTAAGGTGTTGACCTCTAATTATAATATTGAATAATTATCCCAATTTAGAAATTAATGAAGGAACCACCAAAAATACTCCTCCATAAATTATTGAAAAATTACGAGACCTTTATACTAATCAGAAAAGTCTACTGGCCCAATTTCAGAATTTATCAAAACTAATTAGCCACATAAATAAATATTCCAAGTAAATCCAAACTAGGGAACAATGTGAAGCAACCTTCTGATAAATAATTCCAAAAACTGTACAGAAATTCACAGAGCTTCCTAATGCCCTAAGATGTCCTATCACCAAGTTTCACAATTTTCCATAGAATATTTGGCCCTCGTTTATTTATCATAATCTTAAGACCAAACAGATGACTTGTGAATAATGTACTGATTAAATAAACAAATAAATTACAGAGAAATTACCAGAGAACTATAATATGATTTTATGTAATCTACCAAACTTTCATCAATATCCAAGATAATTTGAGTATGTCAATTTCTCTTAAAAGAAATTTCTCTAAAAAGGTTATAACCTAAGTCAGAGGGAATAATTGTTCTTAAAATCCTCATAAAATATCCCAGAGCATATTTACACCCCATGAACCTATCTATCAAGTTTCATGACCATACAAGGACATATGCACATATGTCCTTCACAAGGATTAAAGTCCAACCCTAAGGTTTGAACTAGGGTCCTAGGGCATATCCACCCCCACATCACCCCAATTTACTCATGCGAGGTGTCTTACATGATCCTAAACCAGTGGCCCAAATATCACGTCACTTTGACGAGATTTGACCATCTAATTCCATCGTGTGCATTTTTGACCTAGTTTGACCTAGTTCGACCAAACTTGGGTCAACTAATTAGCCAAGCAAATCAGTCCCAATTGGGCTGAAATTTTTACCAGTGTCTTTCATGACCCTAAGGAGAACCCACCAAAATTTGGAGGGGATTGGAGGTCATTAGACTGTATAATTAATTAATTAATGAATTATTGAATTATTACAAAAACCTTAGAAAAATATTCTTCCAAAATTCCCATCTTCAGGTATGTCAAGGGTGTAGGTACAAATAGCCTCTGTTTCAATTTTCAAGTCACTCCCATGACCCAATCAAAAGTTATTCAAAGATTACTGACTGTCCTACCCTAAGGACCAGTCCCACCAAAATGGTTCTACAGGGAGCTATATTACTCCTTTTGGGCTGAAACAAATTTTAAATTAACGTACACGCCAAGGGATACAACTTTAGTGTTGACCACTTTTTCATCAGAGAGGCCTAAGTATTTTTAGTAATTTTATTTATGTACAGCAAAATATATGACAGAAATATATATCATAACATTTAATATGAAGATCTTGCACAGATCTAGAAGCACAAACTAAGGGCATCCCTTTGCCTTCTCCAATCAACCAACAGACACGGTTGGCCCACCCTATAGCAGCATAGGAGGTGATTTCCCAGACACCTTGATGCTCTCCCGGTCGATCAACGCCTCCACCACCTCCGTTGAGGTGGCGGCCGGCGATGTACGGTGGTTAGCCGGCCGGAGGCGGCCGGAATACAAATTTTAAACGAGAGAAGAAAGCTTGATCACAAGCTTCTGGCCATGCAGATTCAAGAACAATTGGTCCCGAATCTAGTGGCCAAAATGATATGATCTACCAACTAAGAAATAGACAGGAGGGGAGGACCTGAATTGCGTCTTGTAGCCGTGTCAATCGCCGGTCCGCCATGGTTGGGCGAGAGCTTTCGGGTGCCATGTCGGTAGGTGCCTAGATATGAGAATTCTTCTAGAAAATGGGAGAAAACTCATTCCCTTCAGCCCTTGAGCCCTTTTATAGATCCAAATCCTGGTGGGGAGGAGATGAAACTTGGGATTCCTCCATTAACACCATTCATGGTGAAATTTTCAGCCATCACCAAAGGTCACCCATTTCATCACCCTTAATGGTTGGAAAAACTCTTAATATTCTTCTAATTGATAGGGGGAGGACTTTTGGACTCCTTTGGCCATGAATTTGGCCAGCAAAACGATTCCCGACCGTATCCCATCGATTTAGCTACCGCTGATGCTAGTGCTAGAGCGAGTGTTAGCCCCTCGGCAGCGTAACGCTTGCCGGTTCGGTAACCATCAGGCGCTACTGCTACTGCCAGTGCTAGGGCTAGCGCTTGCGCTACCATTTCAACTGTATATGGTTCATCTCAGCGGTTCAGTGTTCGTCTTAGCGGTTCACCTAAACCACCACTACCGCCAGCGCTAGCCACTAGCGTCGGCGCTAACGCCGTGCTCAATATACCTATTTCTTTCTACGGTTGGATAATTGATGTTCTATGAGGGGACCCCTTTACTGGGTTAGACACGCCATGGTGGGGTCATGGGTCACGGTGATGCCCTAAGGCCAACCTTAGGCTTGGTAATTGGAAATCACTATCCGCAGACCATGTCGATTTTCGCCTCAAGCCTAAGCTCTTATGTTTTCTTTGCGCATCCTAGGGTTTTGTCATGACCTACTCATGACAAAACCATCCTAGGGGTCTAATCATTTAGGGTATGTTACAGATTTAATCTCTAATAAAGATTTTTTGGAGATGACATTATCCTCACTTCGAGTAACCAATAGATGACTAAGGAGGATGAGTGATTGGGGGGCCCAAATGTCCAACATACAAGAGGAATCTAATCTCTACTAACAATATAGAGGCTTGGTCTTAGAAGGGCCCAAGGCATCATCTCATTAATTGATTAGAGGTTTCAAGAAGTGAGATGGAGATTTACATTCTAGAACACGTATGAAGATTGGCCACTGCTTAATGTGGCATTGGCAAGTCAGGAACGAGATTCTACTTTGAGAAAGTTTATCTTATTATATCAATATGAAAAGATAATACACAAGGTTACCATGACCTGCAAGTGCTCGATACTACTTTTGAGTTGCAGGTTCAAGGGTAGAACCTCCTCAAGTCATCTCCGCTCTAGATGTTCTCGAGTGCTTCACCTTCTCAGTTTTGTAAGCAAAATCCTCTGATCATTAGATGTCCTATTATCATGAAGGGTCCTTACCAGTTCAGGTTGAGCTTCTTGATGGTTGTTAAACCAATGGTGGCATCAACTTTCTTCAGCACCAAGTCTCCCATCTAGAACTGCTTGATCCTGATGTGCTTGACGAAGTAATTTTTCATTCTTCTATTAATCTCCTCTTTCCTTATCATGACGAGGTCCCGTATCTCTTTGACAGATTCCAAAGAGATCTTCATAGCTTCATCATTCTCGATCCACCGCTCGTCGCTTCCATATTTGGCTGCAACCAACCTGGATCTGCTAACCTTGAACTCAATCAGAATGGGAGCTTCTAATACATGAGACAAATTGATAGGTGTCTCACCCATGGATGAATTTGGATTTTTCCTTGAAGCCCATAGAACATAAGGGAGCTGATCCACCCAATTGCTTCTAACATTTTCAACTTTCTTTTTCAAGAAGTTAAGAACTAAATTATTAGATGCCTCCATTTGACCATTACTTTGAGGATGATGTGAACTGAAATGAAGGTTAGTCCATATATGCATGTAGAACTCCTCCAACTCCAAGATAGCAAATTGATAATAATTTTCCAAGACAATGGGATGGGCTATTGCAAACCTACAAAGGATATCTCCCCAAATAAAGTTTCTCACTACTTGGGATGTCATCTTTGCTAATGTCTTCGCCTCTATCCACTGGGATATATAACCAATGATTACTAAAATAAATCTTCCCTAGTCGCTAGCTTTAGGGAAAAGCCACACCAGGTCAATTTACCAAATGATTAATGGCCATGGAGATGTGATAGTTCTCAAAAGTAGAGCTAGCAATAACTGTAATGGAGCATAGAGATGACACTTCTAGCATCGCCAAGCAAAGCTCTCTGCATCCTTTTGAATAGTTGGATAGAAGTTGTAGAACCCGAAGATCCTCTTCTCCTGCATATGACTCCCTAAGTTTTTGGAACACGATTTTCCGCATCCCTTTGATTTGAGAATAACAATCTTACTTGTATTTTATCTTGTTTGCCATTGTGTTTTAGCATGCAGGTTTGAACAAAATTGACACTAGAATGCTACATTGTTGGTCTGGACTTGCCCACAAGCTAAAATGATGAAAGGTGTCTAACGCCAGGCGTTAAGATTTAACTTCGGCGTTGACATTCGACGAATATGGCGTAGAGGGAAGCTATCGTGATTGCAGGATCATTTTGGGAATAATTTGACTTAATGCCAGCGTTGGCCTAAACGTCAGTGTTAAGGTTTCCTAGAATGAGTGTTTTCAAAGATGCATAATCTCCTTCCTGTTTTGAAGATCCGTTCCATCAATTTCTTTTTATACTAGGTCGATTCCTGGCGTTAGCCTTAACGCCGGTGTTAGCTTCCAATCCTATAAATTGGTGGCATTCGTTCCCTTCAACTATTGATTCCAAGGAGCCCTATTCCAGCACTCCAGAAACTCTGTGAGGGCCGTATTTTCAAGACCACCATCTCCCACACAAAATCAAGAGAAGAATTTGAAGGAGGATCGGATCAACGCTCACCCAATGCGAAGAACGCACGCTTCGAATTTGATGATATTGAGCGAGTCTTCGCCATCTCCAAAATTCTTCATAGGGAGTTTTTACTAGTCTTTTATATTTTTTTTGTAAGACTTCCATTATAATTGTTTAGTGAATTTGCCACGGTTGTTGGCGACTTGGTCCGTGCACGGCTTAGGGTGAATTCACCGTAGTTGTGGCGAATAGGTCTAGGGAGTAGATCTAGGGGTGATCGAGGCCTTTCTGGGGATAGAAAGGCTAGAGTTGCTTGAGGCTGTATCTGGGGAAAGATCTGCTAAACCCAACCAATTCTTAGGGAGAAGAGTCAGTATAGAAAATGAAAAGAGTATTTCATATTTGCCTTGATTTAGAAATCAGATTTTATAATCAAATTTTATAAATGATAATCATGTCTTTTCATGTTAAATAAAATTGATTTCATTCTTATTTCTAGCTCTTTACTTTTGTTTCAATTTACTTATTAAAAAATCACAAAAGTTTTCTTAAAATCCTAAAGTTTTCTAAAACTCTTATTCATCCCCCTCTAAGGGCGCCTCAAGATCCAACAAGTGGTATCAGAGCGAGGTAATTCCAATACGGACTAAAAACTGAGAATAATGGCGCATCATGATCTCGCTTTCCATGAGGGGCAAGGAATAAGTATACCTCCACTTTTCACCGAAACTAACTATAACTATTGGTGAACATGAATGCGTTACTTTCTATTTAATTTAGATATAGACATTTGGGCTAGTGTTGAAACACTGTATACTACTCCTACTTATGTTGTTGGATAAGTAACCATGGAAAAGCCTAGAGATAGATAAGATGATGGGGATAAAAATAAATGTAAGAAAAATCTTAGAGTAATGAATGCCTAATTTTGTGCGTTAGATAGGACTGAATTTAATCGAGTTTGTCCTTGCGAAACTGCTTATGACATTTGGAGTTTACTAGAAATAATGAATGAGGGTACTTCGCAGGTTAAAGCCTCAAATCTATTCCAACTGGAATCAGAGTTTGAAGGATTCAGAATGGATTCAGATGAGGACGTTGACTCGATGTACACATGTTTCACCAAGATCGTAAATACCTCAAAGATTCTTGGAAAACCCTTATCAAATGGTGACTTGGTGAGGAAGATCCTTCGATCTCTCCCTCAGAAGTTCAATTTAAAGGTGACGACTATTTGTGAATTGCATGATCTAAGATGGCTCTAGATTTAGAGCCTCATTAGGATTCTCAAAACCCATGAGGTAGAACTCAAAATCCAAGATGAAGAATACAACAAAGAGCCAAAGAAGAAATCCTTGGCACTAAAGTCAAGGAAAGTGTATGACGATGAGGAAGAGGACGAGGAGGGTCTCTCTGTGAAATATTTCACAAAGTTCATGAAGAATCCAGAAAGGAGGAACACCTTCCGTAAGAATTTCTGAAAAGGCTCATCTTCCAAGAGAGAGAAGAAGGAGAAATCAAGCGTCGAAGATGAAGAGCGGCCTCCTCCCAAGTGCTTCCACTGCAGGAAGACCGCGCACATAAGAAGACAATGGCCAAGTACTTACAAGAACAAAAATAAAAGCGGCATAAAGGAAGAGAAAAGAAGAAGGTTCTGAAGGCTGCAATGTGGGATGACTCTTCATCTGAATGTTCAAAAGAATCAACTTCAAGCAATAATGATGAGGCAAATCTATGTCTCATGGGGAGAAGTTGTGAATCAATGGATGATGATAGCAGTGTCCAAAGCGACACTGAGGTAACTCCTACTACTTATGATGATCTTTATATTGAGTACATGAAAACATGCAAATTTTTAGTAAGAGTCTAAAAGATCTTGATCTTCTTAAAACTGAAAATAAAATTCTTTTAAAACAAAATCAAAAATTAAATAAGGAAATAAAAGCTTTCGGAAAAGAGATAGGGTCTTGCCAAGAAAAAGATCATAACTTAGCAAGGACAAAAGAACTAGAAAATGATCTTTCTAAGGCTCTCTCCAATATCAAATCTCTCACAAAACAAAACGGAGACTTAGAAAAAAGTTGAAATCTCTCTTTCTCAAATAGAAAATGAAAAGAAAAATTTCGCAAATAAGTTTGGAAATATAGTAAGTGAAAATTTCTCCTTAAAAGCCCGAATCAATGATCTTGGGCAACCAGTGCCTTGGTTCTATAAAGTTTGGGTCGGGGTATGGTTCAGGAAGCTATCGCCCATCGTTAACTCCTAACATTGGCGTTAGCTCTATTTCCAAAAACCGAAATTCTTTTTATAAAAATAACTATGTCACCCCTTCTGCCTCCTTGTCTACCAGCAACGGTCAACAAAATTCTTTGAAAATGGTCTCAACCCCTTTTGTTGCGTGTGCCAATTGTCTGTTTTTGGCTAGACCTTGGACTCTTGTAGGGAGAAGGGAAATGCACTTTAAAATAAATCAGGGTACCTAAGGTCACCACCTATATTATTCGAGGAACCTCATGGGTATCCAGATCTTCACTAACATCTTCCTTTTAGGTGTGTTGGTAGACTAAGGACAAGGAAGACATGTGGTACTTAGACTCAGGATGTTCCAAGCACATGACGGGCAATAAATCAAAGTTACTTAGCCTCACAATGAAGAAAGGAGGAACGGTGACATTTGGTGACAATGGAAAAGGAAAAATCTTAGGCACCGATATAGTGGGTAACGACTCCTTCTCTCTTACCAATGTCTTAATTGTAGAAGGCTTAAAACACAACTTAATTTCTATTAGTCAACTATGCGATAAAGTTCTTAATGTTTTATTTGAGTCATCTACAAATTTGTGCAAAATTATAGATCCTAAGACTAATGATATTGTACTCACCCACCAAGAATTCAAAATATCTATTTAATTTCTTTTCATGATCTATCACGTGTATCACTAAAATGTCTAATCACGAAAAATGAAGAACTTGAATTATGGCATAGGCGTCTTGGTCACACAAGCACCAAGTTGATCTTAAAACTATAAAAAAATAAAATAATAAGGGGTTTACCAATGCTTAATGGAAACCTATCTACTTTATGCCCGCCATGCCAAAAAGGAAAATTTCTAAAACATCTTTCAAAAACAAATATGAAATCTCCACCACTAGTGTAAGACCCTCTTTTTTTTGCATTCTTTCCCGGGTCTACCGCCCAAAACCGCCGTCTTGCGGCGAGACCATTACACCCAATGGTCGCTGCCACAATACGCCGATCCTGCCGACTATCCATCATCATCCAGGCCAACCACAATTCATTGTAATAGAAGCAAATAGAAGAAACTAGTCCACAAATCATATTAAATATGTGAATTACATGATTACAATGTCCATGATGAGAATTTAAGTAAAAGAGAGCTAAACGAATAGGGGATTAAGCCTGATACATATTCAAATATAGTGCATCAACACTCTCACTCTACATCCATGCGGAAGCTATCAAACCCTGTCTTCATGCATCTGTAGCTGTTGTTGTGACGACGTGTAGTAGTTGCTCTGCTTCATCCCGTCTTCCTGTCCTGTCTCCTGAACGAGGTCCTATTGTTCCGACACATCATCCCTAAAATGATGAGGTCCACCGACCGTCAGTCTATAAGACTCAGCATATTCCTCACCGCCTCCACACGCGACTCCTAGGCACCGTGCGGGAGGAGGAAGCGGAGGACATCAAAGGGTAATGCAAAAGCAGGTGACATCGGCGAGACTAGCAAGTATAAGATACTAAACAAGTAATGACAACATCTCTACTCTAGCAGGAGTATGTATAAAGGCAATAAGTAAAGAGCAAGTATAAGAAATAAGAGCAGTTACGAAAGTAACCTTAACTTATATGCACACAGACAAAGCACATAAGCTAAGGGATCTGGCAAGAAGTAAACTCATCGTATAAAAGAGCCCACACTAATTTATACGATGAGGTCTCTGTTTATGCAGAAATGCTATGCTATGATGTGCAATGCAATGATGCAATGTTTGTATTATTATTTCATACACAGGCAACTCACGCACACGACTCTGTATGTACAAACCTTTAGTTCCCACTTTTCGGAGGTAGCTAACCTCTCGGGCACCTCCCGTCATGGTCAAACGGTGGCAGAGGAGCGAGCGTCTGCTCACTTAGGTGGGTAAGTCACACTACCAGACCCATGCCCTATTGTACGCTGTGATACCGGTACCCGATACACACGAGCTCCTGCGTACTAAACTGAATTGGCCAGGCAGGGTTTAGGGAATCCATCCCGTCGGACACGCAGTAAGACAACCTGGCCCCCATAAAACCACTAGCACTGCGGAGTCAAGGAACTGCTGTCGGTGTGATGACTAAGACAGAACCTGAAAGTGGTGGTTTAGTTCTTATTTACTTTATTACAAGGTGATCTTGCTTAATGTTTAATTTCAAAGTAAGTGATATATATATATATATATATTTATATAAGTGTTTGCTGTAGGAGTGATAAGCACAAGCAGTTAGAGTGCATAAAATTCAGCAAAAGAAATAAAGCAAAACAAACAAGAAGCAAGCAATCCAAATGACACAAGATGTATAGTAGTTCCCCTCAACTGGGTACATCTACTCTTCTACCCACTGGTAGGAATCCAGTAGGAGGTTGTTGATAAGGTGCCCTCACACCAGGTGAGCTATTGATAAGGTGCTCTAACCAAACTGCAGGTTTTTGCTAAGGTGCCCTGTCACCGGGATTAACTTTTGAAGGGAGTTATAACCCTGTACAGGATGGGGTAAGGAAGTAAAAAAATATTGAAACTAGAAATTATTTTGTTCTTCTCTTTATAAGAAGTCTCTTAGAGATCCAAATGTGGTGTTGAATGGATCTGATGTTGAAGAGCTCCCCCTGTCTGATATGGTTTGATGACAGTTCTGGAGGCCTCTTCTTTTAAACACTTCTTCCTTCTTTTGCAGTGATGAACCTAAGCAAGTGATTGTGATTTGTGTCTCAGGTTGTTTTGAATCTGCGGGAAGATGTTTGCAATGAAGAACAAAAATGAGTTTCCTCTTTATTTCTGTCGGGTATTCTATATCTTGCTTTCTCTGTAACTGTCCTTTTATAATCTGAGAACCTTTACTCTTATTTTGAATTCTTCTCTTGGGAAGAAGGAAAGAGCTGAGGTCTCCATCAATGCTTTGACTCCTCGAGAGGATAACCTGTCGTTTCTTTTCATTAAAGCAATTGCAACGGCTAATGGCATTGATTGATCTGCAACGGCTAAGACACAGTAAAAAGAATATTAAAATAATTCAGAAAGGAATTCGTCGATCCCAGCTCTACATTTGTGAGGCTGGGCTCGCCATCTGATGTGCTGAGCAATTGTCTCTATCTTAGAATTCGTAGACCGCTGAGAATTCTGAGTTGAATTTGTCGAGCGTTGTTCAGGGAATGTCTGACCACTGAGATTTCTCTGACTGAATTCGTCGGGCGTATTTCTCCATTTGTCGAACGCTGTTCTGATGAGGATCTGTCGAGCGCTGGCTGTCTGGCTATTTGTCGAGCGCCGCTAGTAATTCATCGAGCGCAGAGAACTTTTATTTTATATGCTTAAGTATATTCTCTGATTCAATCGCATCATATTTAATTTATGTTTACTTAGATTTCTTAATTGATCTAAATTATTAGATGACTTATTAACAAAAGGATAGATCCTAACTCAAATCAAAAGCTAAGGTTCCAACAGAACTGAAGACCCACCACATCATACACACAAGCAACATGTATTAGCCATTTACTACCGAGCCTCCAGCTCACAAATCTATATCAACATTTATAAAGTTGAGCCTACCGCTCGTCAGGTTATACCAGCCTTATATTTAAACTACGAGCCTACTGCTCGCTAGACTACACTAGTATTATTTTTAAACTGCGAGCCTACCGCTCGCTAGACAACACTAGTCTTATTTTTAAACTACGAGCCTACCGCTCGCTAGACTACGCTAGTCTTATATTTAAACTACGAGCCTACCGCTCGCTAGACTACACTAGTCTTATCTTTAAACTATGAGCCCACCGCTCGCTAGACTACACTAGTCTTATATTTAAACTACGAGCCCACCGCTCGCAGGACTATCCCAGTCCTTCCTTATAACCCGAGCCTACCGCTCGCAGGACTATCCAAGTCCATCCTTATAACCCGAGCCTGCCGCTCGCAGGACTATCCCAGTCCTTCCTTATAACCCAAGTCTGCTGCTCGCAGAACTATCCCAGTCCTTCCTTAAAAAATGTTCCGGTTTGGGATGGAAGTTAACTTATCATGTTCTCCTACTTAACTAGTCTTGTCTATAATCTAGTTGATCTTAGAAGCTTTATGGTTAGCCTTGGACTTCCAGAGGGTTACCCGGTGAGGGGCTCGCAGCGGTACTGGGAAGTGTGGCGGGCTAACACCCCGAACTTCCTCTTCCCAAGGCACTTAATCTTGTGGGTATCTACCCCTTTTTACTTGATCCCCATTATCCTCTCCAGTTACATTAAACCTATAAGATGAGTTAAACTTGGCTCCTAGGCGTGGGGGAGTTCTTTTGAACTCCAACACCACCAATTGTGACAGGGTGCTGACTCTCCCGTCGTCACACTTTAAGCTCGAGTTCCCTTCATCACCGAGGAACTGCACACCTACACTTAGCACTCTCAACCTTACTTGGACCCACATTCCTATTCTCCGACATCCTAAACCCGGGGTTTGTCTTAGATGTTTCCCCTCTTCACCCTTGAGTTTTACCCTAAGATGGTTCACCCGGCTAAGGGCAGTTCTACTTTCATATGATCACTTAATACCGATGAGTTGTGTGTGGGTCCCCTGATGAGGTCTAACCTCCTTTTCATATCACTGTAAATTCATACAGTTATAGTTTGCTAAACGCACCCCAATCCTTATTTCCCATGATGGCCTTAGATATGCTCTCCCAAATAATTTGAGTCTTCATAATAATCAAAGAGTTAATTGATCTATGTGTGAAGGTTACTGGTGGTCTAAATCACATAAATCAGTTTTGCTAATTGCAGACCAAATTAAGATTGAGCTAGATTAGACTCTTATGTGCGATCTTGATCACCTCATATCCAAAGGAGTTCCAATTATTACCATAGGTTCGCAATGAGTAGTGATCTAACAACCCCAATTCCTAATTTCATAAATTTTCTAGGGAATCTTTAATCATAGATTCTATTAAAATAGGAGATGTGCAAATAGAGATTTCTACATCGAGTGTCAACTAACGATCTCCATAAATTCTGATAAATTCACTGTAACATAATATTGGTCTAAAGACCTCAAACCCCAAGTTTCACATTTCTAAAGGAATTATTTAACCATAATTTCTATTTAACATAAATGGGGTGCAAATAAGGATTTACACATCAAGTAATAGATTATGACCTCAATAAGTTATGGGGAAAATTACCATGGCATAATACTGATCTAAAAATACCAGATCCTAAGTTTCATAATTTACCAGGGAGTATTTATCCTTAAATTATCAATTATTGCATTTTTGCTAAACGCACCCAATTTCCTACACTCTTAAGTCCAAAATTTCAACTTAGAGATCAGAGGGATCCATTCATGCACATGAGTTAAATTCATAACTAGAGGTGGTTGATATCATGCCCAAGGAATGGGCAAATATACAAGGTATTTGCATGAGTCAAACCACTAAACGCACCGGATACAGTTTCGTACATGTCTCTCTAATAGTGACCTAGAAGGAGCTACACTTGACCAAATGTCATGAAGTCAGTGGCATATTAAAGGTAACCTAAAGGGCTACAACATTCATGTTGGTTACAATATTCAGAAATGAGATTAACCTAGGTGAATTCAACATGCAAGTGTTGTACAAAATGTTTTACACAACAAAACACTATTATAGACATGTCACACCAAAAATGACATAGAGAGAGCTATACTTAACCAAATGGCATGAAATCAATGGCATTTTAAAGATGACCTAAAGGGCTACAATGTTCATGTTGGTTACAATATTCAGAAATGAGTTTAACCTAGGTGACTTCAACATGCAAGTGCTGTACAAAATATAATACACAGCAAAACACTATTATAGACATGTCACACCAAAAATGACATAGAGATAGCTGTACTTAACAAAATGGCATGAAATCAGTGGCATTTTCAAGGTAACCTAAAGGGCTACAATGTTCATGTTGGTTACAATATTCAAAAATGAGTTTAACCTAGGTGAATTCAACATGCAAGTGCTGTACAAAATGTTTTACACAGCAAAACACTATTATAGACATGTCACGCCAAAAATGACATAGAGAGAGCTATACTTAACCAAATGGCATGAAATCAGTGGCATTTTAAAGGTAACCTAGAGGGATACAATGTTCATGTTGGTTACAATATTCAGAAATGAGTTTAACCTAGGTGAATTCACCATGCAAGTGATGTACAAAATGTTTTACACAGCAAAACACTATTATAGACATGTCACACCAAAAATGACATAGAGAGAGCAATACCTAACCAAATGGCATGAAATCAGTGGCATTTTAAAGGTAACCTAGAGGGCTACAATGTTCATGTTGGTTAGAATATTCAGAAATGAGTTTAACCTAGGTGACTTCAACATGCAAGTGCTGTACAAAATGTTTTACACAGCAAAACACTATTATAGACATGTCACACCAAAAATGACATAGAGAGAGCTATACCTAACCAAATGGCATGAAATCAGTGGCATTTTAAAGGTAACCTAAAGGGCTACAATGTTCATATTGGTTACAATATTCAGATATGAGTTTAACCTAGGTGAATTCAACATATAAGTGCTGTACAAGATAATTGACATAACAAGTACATATATCTATATAATTAAAATGGTGCCTAAAGGGGAAATATTAAACAAACTAGAAATTATGAGCCCCAAAAATTTCCAGCATACCCAAAAGTGATGCATTTAGTCATATCATATGCATGGACAATATCTCATTGTCAAGTAGTGAGCCATTAGAGAGAGATCCATCAAATTCCACTTTTATGCTAAATGCACCCCATTTTTCCATACACTATTTTGCATGCATGAGAAAAATCCCAATCATGCACATGCCAAAATTGTCTGGGATTTTTACTAGAGCCATATCATGGCCTAATGGATCCCCCACCAAAGACTTGAGGTCTTTAAGGATCTTATACCCACTTAAGTTCCCTATGCATGAATAATTAAATTATTACCAAAATTATAGAAAAAGATTATCTAAAAATTCTCATTTTTGGTCAGGGGCTGTATTTGGGCATGACACATGCATGTTTAAAATCTCAGCCTAATTGGAGTTGTAGAACTCCCTAAATTAATTATTTTGTGCCAAGGGCACTCTATGTACACAGTCCACTAAAATCATTACTGAGGGAGCTACAGGTCACCAAATGACCTGATTTTAATTCCTATGTAAAGTAGACTCAGAGGTCTACAAGTTTTGTCTCTGGGCAATTTTCGATTTATGGCATCTAAGGGCCTCAAATTCTGATTTCAAAGTCGGGTAACTAAATGTGACAGATTTCATGAAAATATATAATATATATATGATGTGGTCTGCGATTAGCTCAGAATCAGATCGGACGGCTGGCAGATCGTCTTCCTCGTTTAGCCTATGGCCCAGATCGACCCCGCCTGGGCCAACTTGTGGGCCGTTTTCCGGCGGACTCCGGCCGTCTCCGGCCGAACGACCGACGTCATCACCTCCGGCCGAGGTTTGGCCGTCGATTGGTTGTGATATATCGGTCGGATGTGGCCTGTAGAAGAAATGGGGGAGGGGATTTGGAGGGGCTTTGGAGCCCGATAGGAAAAATGGCAAACTCGCCATTACTCGACTAAAATCAAAACGGGAAGAAGGGGAAGCTAGCACAGATGGAGAGGAGGAGGAAACTTGCCTTGATTGGGCTTGAGGTTGAGGGAATCTTGGCTTGCCATGGCCGACACTTGAGCTCCAATTTCTTGGTCGATCTCCCTCCTCTGCGCCCGATTCCTTCTGCAATAATGGGGTTTCTCCTCCTAAGCACATTGTGGAGCTAATGAGGGGTTTGGACTGGGTCGGGAGAGGCTATATTTGTGGTTGCCATTTTTGGCGATTTCACCAAGGGTGGCACCTCCCTCCATAGCCACTGCCACAGCTCCAGCTCAGCAGGGAAATGATGCTTGAGCTACGAGGAGTCAATTAAGAGTGTAATCAGGGCTTAATTCCTCTTAAATCTTGGGTCACCATTAATGGTGGCCGGCTCTCCCTTGTTTTCTCCTCCACCCCCCATCACTACAGCTACCACCTCACTCCAATTCCTGTAGGGATTCCATGGGGAAGCTGAGAGGGTGCTTTGTGGAGAGGGGTGGCATGCCATGTGGCATTCACTCCATTAATTCCTCCTTTGTCTTTTTTCCCCCTTTCTTACACTTGGACAAAGCATTCATTTCCCCAAATTTCGAATTTCAGCATGACTAGGGTCTGGTCACCATGTGGGCTGACTAATTGAGTCATGGGTTGGGCTAAGTCTACTTGATTTAAGCTTTGGGCTCACTTGACTCAAATATGCCAATTTGGGGATTTTTGGTTTGGGCTTGACTCAAGCTCACACCACTAAATGTGACTGATCTATATTGGTGCCTTGGACCCTATGAACCTATTCTAAGGGGAATTAGGTCATGGTGGAGGTCATATGGGGCTTGATTGCACTTAATTGCCTATAGGGGCAATTTGGGAATTTTTGGTGATTTTGCCCTAATCCTCAAAGATTGAAGGTACACCTTGGCTCTTTTAGGTCTCATATATTCCCCTTAGGTTCAAGAAGGGTTGTTCTAAGTCAAACTGGTCATCCAAAACCTAATTGACCTTATTTTGGGAGGTTTGACTTTATAAAGCTCAAGGTTGACTTTTGGTCAATCTGACCAATTTGGTTGACCCCAAGGGTCCCTAGTGGCCTACTTACTTCCTTGGATGGTCATAGGGGTCATAGTGAGGTTATGTTGGCTTTTTGGAGTCTTTTGGTCACCCTAGGCTAGGACATCAAGATTTGTTAAACGCACCCCAAAGTGTATTCCTTCCTATTTGCTGAGTTCATGGGGCCTCTTTGGCCCATTTTGTGTGTTTGATTCATCCAAGGGGAATCTCCATGGATATGTGTGATGCATAAGATATATTAGCATCTCTTTAGTTTGCTTTACATTAGGGTGGCTCATGGTGGCTAAGTGCACACCATGAGTTTTTCATTCCTTTCAATTTGTCATCCTAGTGCTCGGTGTCACTTATCCTATTTTTGTCAAGGCTTGTCATGACAAAAATTCTCTAGGGGCCTAGCAGTTTGGGGGATGTTACAACTAGACCCCTACAACTAATTCACATGGACCTATTTGGGCCAATTAGCATTTGTAGTCTAAGTGGTAAAAAGTATACATTTGTATTGATTGATGAATTCTCTAGATTTACTTGGACACTATTTCTTACCTCCAAATGCGATGCATTTTTTGAATTTACAAAACTATGCAATCGCATTCCAAATGAATTAGATTTAAAAATTAAGTGCATTCGATCGGATCATGGAGGGGAATTTGAAAAATGCTAGTTTCACCTCTTTTTGTCATAATCTAGGTATTAAACATGAATTTTCCGTTCCACACACCCCGCAACAAAATGGTGTGGTGGATAGGAAAAATAGAACCCCTCAGGAACTTGCACGCACTATGCTATCCGAGTAAGGGTTGCCTAAATCTTTTTGGGTCGAAGAGGTAAATACCCATCAGGAACTTGCTTCGCCCAATCTTGAAATTAACTCCATATAAATTATATTACAAAAAGAAACCTAATGTACCTTACTTCATGTTTTTGGGTGTCCATGGGAACTTATGATTGGAGAACCGTCAAGAGGGGTAACGACATGCTCTTCCATTCATGAATCCTTCTCTAATTTATGGTTTGTCTCTGAAATTAAACCCAAAAAGTCTCTACTGCGCTAAAAGATGAATTTTGGTATTTAGCTATGCATGAAGAAATGGAACAATTTGAACGTAATAAGGTTTGGAATCTTATAGAAAGACCATCAAATCATCCAGTAATAGGCTTAAAATAGATTTTCAAAAATAAATTAGATAGTGAATCTAGGATTACTAGGAACAAAGCTCACT
This sequence comes from Dactylorhiza incarnata, assembly GCA_033032865.1. Classification (NCBI taxonomy): domain Eukaryota; kingdom Viridiplantae; phylum Streptophyta; class Magnoliopsida; order Asparagales; family Orchidaceae; genus Dactylorhiza; species Dactylorhiza incarnata. Next base: position 16,634,896 of record JAWHQI010000015.1, read on the forward strand.
TAGTAGCACAAGTTATTCACAAATCGAGGGGTTGATTTTGATGAAACCTTTGCACCCGTAGCTCGCTTAGAATCCATTCGAATTTTTCTTGCCTTTGCAAGTTACAACAGATTTAAACTATTTTAAATGGATGTTAAAAGTGCCTTCTTAAGTGGAATTATCAAGGAAGAAGTTTATGTTAAACAAACCCCCCCCCCCCCCCCCCCCCCATGTTTCATAAATGAAAAATACCCAAATCATGTTATTAAACTAGATAAAGCACTTTATGGTTTAAAACAAGCGCCTCATGCTTGGTATGAAAGATTTACTTCATTTTTATTAAAACATGATTATGTAATGGGACTTTCCTATAATTCACTCTTTATCAAACATGTTAATAATGATCTAATCATATTACAAATTTATGTATATGACATCATTTTTGGAGCCACTAATGATCAATTATGTAATGAAGTTCTAAGTGTAATGCAAAAAGAATTTCAAATGAGCTTGGTAGGAGAACGTATTTATTTTCTAGGTTTTCAAATCAAACAAAGAAATGATGGAATATTTAAAAATCAATGTAAATATGTTCATGACATGTTAAAATGATTTGGATTTGAAAATTTAAAACAAGCCTCCACTCATATGAGTGCCTCTCTAAAATTAGGAAAAGATGAAGCTGGAATCTCTATTGATCAAACACTATATAGAGGAATGATAGGGCTGTTATTATATCTAAGTGCGTCTAGGCCCAATATTATGTTTGTCATTTGCTTATGTGCTAGATTTTAAGCTAATCCTAAAGAATCACATTTAAAAGCGGTCAAACAAATTTGTAGATATTTAATCGGATCATCTAATCTAGGCCTATGGTATCCTTATAATGATTCATTTATATTGCATGGATATTCTGACTCTGATTATGCTAGTTGCTCACTAGATCGTACAAGCAAAAGCGGCACATGCCACTTATTTGGCCCCTCACTAGTTGCTTGGTCTAGTAGGAAACAGAATTATGTTGCCCTCTCCACCACCACGCACTAGGAAGTTATTATTCACAAGCCCTTTGGATGAGTCAAACACTAGATGACCATGGGGTGCATCTAAATAATATTGAATTAAAATGTGACAACAAAAGTCCAATTGATCTAACCAACAATCTCGTTCATCATTCACGGCCCAAACACATAGATGTGCATCATCACTTTATTAGGGATCACATTAAGAAAGAACATGTAAGAGTTAGCTTCATAGGTATAGAATCCCAACTTGCAGACATCTTTACAAAACATCTCCCCGATGCTCATTTCAACATGCTTGGACTAGAATCACTACAACAAACTGCACTTATAGTAAGGACCTAAATCGTTACAATAAGTGCCAAAAATCATTACAAAAACTCTTTGGTAACGAAAAAAACTTTAAGTAACGGTACTCCTCTAAAGCTCGACGCTAAAGGTTCTTGTAACGAATTTATGCATGTCGTTACAAATAAATTAATTGTAACAAACAATACTTTCTCACCAAAAAGAGATTCTTCCTCACAATGTCACAATAAATATTATTTTGTTACGAATGTTCTTTTTCCTCACAAAAAACAGTTACCATTATAACTATTTCGTTACAAATATTTTATTTTTTCCTCACTAAAAATAAACTAACTTCGTTATAATAAAGTATAATAAACATTATTTCGTTACAATAGATTAAACAATAGTAACGAAAAAATCGTTACATTTGTTTTCCATTCTTCTTACTACAGCCAATTCATTTATATATCAAAAATATTCCATTTCTATTTTTTATGTACCTGAGATTTTATTACAAATAATAATCTTGACAACACACATATATTTAATATTTATTAACAAGATCAACATGTATTTATTCACACCAAAAAGTATTACATAGAGTACACGTTATTATCATCTCTTTTAAAATAATACAATATTACATTACAAGATCAACATGTTTCTAATAAATCTTCCGTCATTTTTCGAAAAATGAATCGTCCATCACTTTCTGACTAAGGAATCTTTCATCATTTGTCGGTCAATGCTCGAGCACCCTACAAATAAAAGAGAGCAATTAAGATCACCCTACAAATAAATGAGAGCAGAAACATCCATACATACATAATCCATACACACCCCATTAAACAAGCGTACAGTAGAACACACACTTGCCGCCCATTATTTAGTTCACACTGAAATTAAGGTCATACAATTGCATAATTTTCATACAATTGCATAATTTTCATAAAATTGCAGTCCATACAATTGCATAATTTTCATAAAATTGCAGTCCATACAATTGCATAATTTTCATAAAATCCTTTGAAGAACTTGAAATGCATAGTTATTTTCTTAATTTTTTTCATTAGCTACAATTGGGAATCTCTAGGCCTTGCTCTGCGCCAGCACATTACTTATAAAATCCTGATACAAATATCTACTAAAACAAATAGCTTGTATGAATGAACACTGCCAAATTGGATCTTTAAGTTTAAAGTGAAAATGATTTGAGATACCTCTTTAACACCACCTGACCTGTTAAAGATGTCTTTCTTACGTTTTTGCATAGCATCTCCAACCTGGAACATTGTGAATATAACATCATTTCAAAGAAAATAAGGTGGGAGAGGGAGGAAGATGGATAACCAAAGGTTTAAAGAAAGACTAAAGAAATATTTGAAGCATTTATCATCAATGCAGGCTGTGAATTTCCAGATCAATAAGGTCAGAGCAAACCTTTTCCAGAATGCCAAAAACAATTTCATATAACTTGTCCAGGATATCAGAACTCCTTGATGATGCAGAATTGAGAGACTTCAAAGCTGCGAGCCTACGTGCAAATAATTTAACCTGTGAATGCTTTTGTGGCACTTGAAAAAATGCCGCAACTGTGCCATGATAGAGACCGCCGCGAAAACCTAGGGACATTAGCGACATTAGCTTCATAAGAACTATCAGGTTCTGTACTAATAATGTATATACTAAATAAATCATGAACAATGAAATTATTCAGATTTCATTATTTGATTTTATATCTTGTTTTGAACAAACAATATATACTAAAAATCTTGAACAAAAGTTATACAAACTCAATTATTTGATTTTATATAAGTGAAAAAATTTATCTAAGTGCATTTCTCTTGGTAGTGCAAAACTTTTGGAGTAAAACTCAACTTTGATTTGTTTATTATAAAGGCTTGAAATCAACTTTGATTTGTAAAACATTTCAAAAAATGCCCTCAACTCAAATCCATCCCATGCATTACATGGGTTTTCAAAAAATATAAGATGGCCACCTAACCTTGTTCCATTGGCCAAGAAGAGGCAGCTCGGGTGGCAAACCATGTTATCACATTCTACTATATTACATAAATGATAATAATAACATTTAAGTATGAATTCAAAGAGTTAGGTATATGTTGTAGCTATACCATTAATCAACCGTCAATTGTCAAAGATATTTATCTATGCATTAACACATGCCATCTTATATTTCATCTTAATATATTCTTTGTAGGATTTTGAACATTAGTTGCTTAAATTTACAAAAACGAAAGAAAGAATTAAATGGCTTTTAACTAAGAATTATAGTGAAAAAATGTTAACTAAAACTAGCTATCAATGCTGAATAATGAAGTTCAATAGACCGACCTGCAAGAGGGCCATGCTTCACAAGGTTTGCAGCAATTTGATCTTCATCAACAGAGATAGCACTGTAGTTAGAAACAGAAGCTGCAATTTTTTCCTTGCTAAATTTGCAGCCACCTCGGTCAGTCCCAATGTATGGGTACTCTTTCTCTGTCTCGAGCAGCTTTGCTTTGTTTGTTTGTTGAGGCTTCCGCCATGGTGACATCCACTTCATTAATGCCTCCTATTCCAGTTTCTATGGTAGGTGATTTATCTACAGCTGCAATGTGCTCCAATGAAGTTGATATACATTGCAAAAGCCAATCAAGCACCTTACTGGCAGAAACCGAAACAACAGACATATTTGCATCACTATTTTCAAAAAAGGGAACAACTTGACTAAGTGGTACTCCTTCATGGCCATTATCAGTAAACTGAATAAGAAGGCCAAGATGCTGAAAGCTGTCTAAAGTTAAACCATGTTGTGCATAACAGAACCATCATTGGGCCTAAAGGCGACAACAATCACTAAGTATAAGTGTATAACCATAACCATCATTGGCCAAAAATAGGAAATTTAGTGCACAGACACAACACCAGGTAGTGAAAACAAATACAATATGCATACCTGGAGAAACTGTTCTGGCCAAAGCAAGACCTGCAATACATACCCAACAGCAAAATGCCATATAGTCTAACACCTCACGAACAAAACCTACTAATCAGTATATAATCCGCAAAACAGAATCATCCAAGCCAACAAACCAAGCAGATTCCCAAGCTTGGAACCAAAATACTAACAGTCATAAACCAAGCAAAAGTAATAAAATAGTCACAAAGCAATAAACTAAAAAAACTAACAGTCATAAACCATTTGACAACAAAAAAGTGCACCAAAAAGTAAATGGTGTGTGCATCAAAGTCAAGGAATTGCCCCAAATTTTTGCAGAACGAATGCCAGCTACTCTTTCAGCTCATTTTGCCCCACCTTTAATCCTGCAATCTCTGCATTGTGTGTTTGAATCAAAGCTTCCTGTTTATCTATAAGCTCTGTTTGTGCTGTTAGACGAGTCGTAGCATCGCGCAATTCTTCTTCCGCTACATTCAACTTCTCTTTCAACTAAGTAGTCACTTTCAATGTCTTCTTCATTCGTTTTGAAGGCACAACACCATAGCCTAGCCCTTTGGCATAATCAGACTTGTTTCCAAGTGCAGTCTTTATAATTTCTCTCTCAGAGCTTATGAGATCACTGTCAGAATCTGTTGTTGTCCTCAGCCTTTCCATTTCACGCTATAAAAAATAGTGTTATAATAGAAACGTATGTTATCAATCAATTTTGCGAAAGTTTCAAATATATTTTGACTTACGTATGTCGCTTCTGCTTTCTCGCTGACAAGCACCCCATTCTTCTTATGGGTGTTCGCAAAGTTCTCAACCGGGCTTTGATTAACCTGTATATCAAATAAAAAATATTTGAGAATATGTCATAGTAATCAATAACTCTCATGTAATTATTGCATTACCATTTCCAGCAGTCGGGAATGGTAGGATTTAGAACCCGGCGTATGAGTAAATGGCATGTGTGATCTATTATCAGCATTTGTCTTGGACCTTTTCTGTAAGCAAACAAAAGTATTGGATTCTAGTCATTGAATGTGTGATTAATAACATATGTATTAAATAGAATTTACTTATGTAACACCCTGCCAGTACGAATAGTATAACATTAGGTCCGGCCGGGACCCCACGCCATACAAACCACACTAGCTAGGAGTTAAAAGGTGATAAACAGAAAGAACTACAGCAGAGTATACTAAACACTAGCGGAAGCATAAAGATTTAACATTTCAATTAGAACTGTCCACTATCATAGGAACGAAACCATAAAATAGAGTTACGGCCTTAAGGCCTTACATTCACCAAATGCACAAAACTCCAAAATCATACATCGGCACGCAGGCCGGCCATACATGAAAAACAGGAAAAGGGCTGGCCTTCGAGGGCCAACACTGCAAAGGGCCATCGCCCGCTATTTCCCGCTAGGCTCACCTGCACCTGCATAAGAACATTCCACCAAGCGGTGGCAAACAAAGTAAAGGTCAGCACAGCTGACCAAATTATAACGACCCCACCCCTTTCCCGGGGTGGCGGAGATTCTACCCTGCAAGCAAGCCATACTAGCACCAGTACTAAAATAAAGAAAGTGCAACTACACGAGGTGAGGTTTCAAGCACAATCAATCTTCTAGGTTGAGCATCAAAAGGAAGGAACCTAGGTATGCACATGATGTTGGTTGGGTTCACCTGAAGGTTCCCACAACCGCCTATACAACCGCATGAGGCTAACAACATCAATTCATCAAAAACGTGGGTACACACAACCGCACGCTCCATGCTCACAAGGCATGCACCAAAGGTACTTCTTCCCGAGCACCGCTACCATCATGAGTCCGGAAACTCTAGATAGAAAAGAGCTTTTGGTCAGTCTAGGCAAGACGCCCTTCCCAACCTCTCTCAAGGTCGTTCGGGTTTACAAGAGATGAATCCCCCAACCGCCGCGCCTGGAAACGGGTTCAGTTCAGCAAATTCCCGTGCTCTTGTCATCGATTGAACACACGATGCGGGTATGACATCACCTCGGCCCGTAAGGGTTTAGCACTCGCTAGTGCTACACAAAACATAAGTTACAACACCCAAGCCTTATAAGTTTACTTTGTAACGACTCAAGACCCAACTCCGCCTTTCGGCCGGAGGGCATGATGGATCGTTAGGGCTTTACACGTAACCAAAAAGGAGGTACAAGACCACTCCTCAACAATTCTAGTGGTGAAGGTTTGCATTCAACCACTCGACAAGCATGGGGCTTTCGTTAGGATCTTCACAAGACGCCTACGCTTAAATCCAGCAATACTATCGCATAAATCACGGAGTCATTCTCTGGCACGCATTCTAGGCTTAACCTAAATGCAACGTCGCAATCCAAGCATCACCGATTCGGGCTCACGGCCACGAATAGGCTTAACACAAAATGCCTAAATCCGCACGACTACCGGATTTTCTACATGCATTATGCTGGGGACGGACGCAATCGACCCGGAGTTCCGAAGAACTTGAGGAAATCCTACACTTCACCCATTTGGTGAAAGGGATTCCTCATGCAAGCATAGAGAAATGAAAGAGAGGACCAAAAACAAGTCCAAACAACGGGAGAAGAAATCGTTACCCTAGGAGCGTTCTTTTTCGCCATAGATGCGAGATTCTACACGGAGAGAAACGACCGCACCGGGCTGCACTCTCCAGATCTGGAAACGGTTCGCGAAACGGAGCTCCGGAGCTCTGTCAATGGCGGAATCTCCCTTCTTCTTCCTTGGCTCCTCCTTCTTTCTCTAGGGTTTGGAGAGAGAATGGCTTAGAGAATATGAGGTTTAACCCCCTCTCATCAGCCCTAATGGTCTCCCGCAACTAAACCTAGCCGTTGGATCAATTTCCAAATGATTTCGACGGTCCGATCTTCATCTCCGCTCAAAATTGCGGAACAGAATAAACAGGGCGCACGATCACAGGCGCACGGTTAGTGGTCGTGCGCACTGTCCGAGACAGAACTCGATTTTCCTCTGAATTAACGCACGATCACTGGTCGTGCGCGAAGAGGACAATGGTCGTGCGCATAAGCCGAGACAGAACTCCGATTCTTTGAGGGTTATGCACGATCATTGGTGCACGATCACTGGTCGTGCGCGAAGAGGACAATGGTCGTGCGCATTGACCTGATCTGGAATCTTGAGCCTATCCCGAGCGCAACACTACCATTCCGCCTACCTCGCTGAACCACGATCTTTGGGGTGTTACAACTCCACCCCCTTAAAAGAATTTCGTCCCGAAATTTCGAAAACAGTAATAGCAGGAAATTACAGTTTTTAAAGAAAATTTACCTGAGAGAAATAGCTCGGGGTACTCCGCAAGAATCGCTTGCTCTCTCTCCCAGGTTAGCTCCTCTCGGCCACAATTATCCCACCGGACCTTTACCATCCGAATGGACTTGTTCCGCAACTGCTTTACCTCGGTATCCTCGATGCGTAAGGGTTTGACTTTCGTCGACAACCCACTATCCACCGACACTTTGCCAACCGCAACGATATGAGTAGGCTCTTGCACTGCCTTCCTCAGAACTGAAATGTGAAACACGTCGTGCAGACCGCTCAGCTCTGCAGATAGTGCAAGCCGATAAGCCGCATCACCAACATGTTCCACAATCTCAAACGGTCCTAAGTACCTTGGACTGAGCTTTTTCAAGCGTCGGATCCTTGATACCCCTTTGAACGGTTTGATCTTCAAGTAAACCCGGTCACCGACGGCGAACTCTAGGTTCCTATGCTTGGCGTTGTAATATTTTGCTTGCCTATCTTGGGCAATCAGTAGCCTCTCTCGAATTGTTCGGATCGTCGAAGTTGCTTCCTCAACATCCTTTCGCTTTAATAGCTTAGTATCGCCCGTTTTGCCCAAGACAACGGCGTACGAAGCTTCTTACCATAGAGGGCCTCGAAGGGAGCCATCTTTATACTGGCTTGGTAGCTATTATTGTAGGCGAATTCGATCATATAGAGATGATCTTCCCACTTCTTTCCAAAATCTAGAGCGCACATTCGGAGCATATCCTCCATAGTCCTGTTGGTCCTCTCGGTCTGTCCATCCGTTTGCGGGTGGAAGGTCGTGCTGAATTTCAATTTAGTGCCCAACAGTTCATGGATAACCCTCCAATCTTTCGATGTGAAACGCCCGTCATGACGATGCTACGAGGGACACCGTGCAGCCGCACAATACTATCGACATAGAGCTTCGCTAGCTTTTCTACAGAATTATCCTTCCGGTTCGGAATAAAATGCGATACTTTTGTCAGTCTGTCCACGATCACCCAGATGGCGTCATTTCCATGCTGCGATCTCGGCAATCCGTGCACGAAATCCATCGAAATGTCGTCAAACTTCCATTCCGGAATCGGCAAGGACTTCAAAAAAAAAAATCCACCGGGACGTTGACATTCCACCTTCACCAATGCGCAAGTGTTACACTTGGCCACGTAGAGGGCAATGTCTTTCTTCATACCCGGCCACCAGAAAAGTTTCTTCATGTCCATGAACATTTTCGTGCTCCCCGGGTAGATAGAGTACTTGGTATGATGAGCCTCGTACATCAATTCCTCCCGTAGAGTACCAACGTTTGGGACGCACAATCTGTCATTCTTCCACATAAGGCCATCTTCGAAAGAGAAATCAGCGTTTAACCTGTCAATGGTTTCCGCTTTGTAGCGTTTCATGCTCTCATCCAGCTCCAATGCCTGTCGAACTCGGTCGGCAAGGTGGTATTGAACCTCCGTCCAGTTCAAGCATGCTGAAGTAGTTGCTCTTCGATCAACGCAAATGATCTCCATTTCTTCCAGCTCACGGATTAGACGCTCATCGTGCATCAAAATCCAATTTGCTTGAGCGGGAGCCCGACGACTCAACGCGTCCGCAATTACATTTCCCTTTCCAGGAGTATATTTGATGTCGAAGGTGTAGTCCCCAAGGAACTCCAACCACCTCCTCTGTCGCATATTCAACTCCCTTTGATCTAGCAAGTACTTGAGGCTCTTGTGGTCGGTAAAGATGTCGATCTTCACGCCATACAAGTAATGCCTCCAAAGCTTAAGAGCATATACCACGGCCGCTAGCTCCAAATCATGGACCGGGTAATTCCTCTCATGAACCTTCAACTGCCGGGAGCCGTAGGCAATTACCTTACCGAACTGCACTAGGACACAACCCAATCCACTCCCTGAGGCGTCGCTATAAATTTCGTAGCCTTCCGTACCACATGGCGAGCATAGAATGGGCGTCGTGGTCAGACGGCTCTTAAGTTCTTCAAAAGCTCGTGCGCACTCGGGAGACCAAACGAACTTATGATCTTTCCTAGTCAATTTAGTGAGAGGAAGTGCAATCCTCGAGAAGTTTTCCACAAAGCGCCTATAATAGCCGGCAAGTCCTAAGAAACTTCGGACTTCCGCTACATTTTTCAACAAAGGCCAGGCTCGGATCGCTTCTATCTTCGACGGATCAACCGCAATTCCATCTCTACTAACGACGTGACCAAGGAATGCTACTGACGGTAGCCAAAACACGCACTTGGAGAACTTGGCATATAGTTGACTCCTCCTCAAGGTGCTCAGAACTGCGTGCAGATGCCCTACATGCTCCTCTTCCGATTGAGAGTATACCAAAATGTCGTCAATGAAGACGATCACAAATTGATCCAAATACTCACGGAATGCCCTATTCATCAAGTCCATGAATACCGACTGTGCATTAGACAGACCGAATGGCATCACCGTGAACTCATAGTGCCCAAAGCGGGTACTGAACGCTGACTTTGGAATATCACATTCCCTACTACTAAGCTGATAGTAGCCGGACCTTAAGTCAAGCATAGAGTATACCGTCGACCCAACCTGTTGGTCAAGTAAATCGTCGATTCTCGAAATCGGATAACGGTTCCTCTCGGTCAGCTTGGTCCGCTACTACTAGGACAACACAAAACTGGTCTTAGGCCCCGAATCCTTCAACAAGGTGAAGAACATCTTCGCGCCTTTTCACGGCTTCTCCTATTCGCGCTCACTCGAGATCTATTAGGCAGCATTACCTCCAATCTATCCTTGACTAAGGTAAATGACAATTCGATTCATAACACGAAGTCCTTAGACAAATAGGAGAGCGATGCTCCCACACCAACAGAGCTCTCGTCGAATAGTCAATAATTAGGACAAGGCCTAATTGCACACAAATACAAGACATAAAATTTTGTTGTCAACAGATACAGTGGACATATTTCTATCTTTAACCGCACACGGGGTATAAATCATATTAGGAGATGGTCATCCATACCTGTGGCAATATCGCATTTCTGAATGACCTCTTGCTGGCCATAAGAGTAGACTCTCGGTTGGGTTAGAGAATATTGGGGAATCGAAGACTCCACCGCCTTGCCTTTCTCCATAGAAGCCGAACCCATAACACGAGCATAGTCCACTTCTCCGCTTTTTGCTTTTGGGGGACCACTTCGACACACTCGGGCTTTGTGTCCCACCTTTCTGCAAGTGAAACAAATTAAGGAACACCGTGCAGTCTTAACTTCCACAGAGTTGAACTTTCTCTTGTTTCTTCTGAACTCGGACTTGGACTGAGAGACCGGCGCATGAAACTCTGACTTCTTTACATTGAAGTCTTTCGCGCGCTGCATACTCTTCATACCCGTTTCCGGAGATTTAGATGTTTTCACTAAGACGTTGAAGCCGAGTAACTTTGGACCCACAAGCATTAGTCTTAGGTCATCTCGCAGCCCATTATAGAACTTTTTGACCTTGGTCTCCTCATCTTCCCGCATAGACCTCTCACAATGACCCAGACTTATGAACTCAATCAGGTACTCATCCACTGAGTGTTCTCCCTGCTCTAGGTGTGGACACTGATCTTGTAGTTCAGGAATCTCGGTTAGGGGTATAAACTTTAGAAGGAAAGACACATGGTAGTTTTCCCAAGAGATTTCGGAAAGTTGTCTCCCACCAAACTTGTGCACCAACTCTCCTTCCCACCAAAGTCTTGCTTCTCTTATAAGTAGGAAGGTGGTTAAGGTTACCAAAATATCTTTGCTTATAAGCATTGACATTAAAGTCCTCTTTATTTCTGACAACCACTCAGCAGCTCTCCCAGGGGATTCCGTCCCCTCGAAGGATGGAGGGTTGAGGCTCAGAAAGTACTTTAATTGCTGGTCACGCGCTCGCCCCACTACTACCTGCACAACTCGACGTTCCACCCTCAGCTCTACCGCAGGTTCCACTACAGCAACAGTTACAGGGGCCACATCCAGAGTCGGAGTAGTAGGCTGTGCAAGCTGCCCAGACCGAGTGTTGATCATCGCGAAGACCGCTTCAACGACTAACTTGATCATCTCAGCCGAAGGAGTGGTCGCTGTCACCTCAGACGACCCACTACTTTCAGCAGTGTTACGGGGTTGAGACGGCCCCGCACCACTCCTAGTCACCTATAATCATGTAAGAGATAATTTAGTGACTGAAAGCATAGCAAACAACAATCATGGAACGCTCAGGTTCCGCAAACAAGTATGTTTTCCCATTCCTAAGTGGATATTCTTATTAGTTTTTGTCGTTTTAGGTGAATGCACATCCCGTGCACACCACCCCTTAAAAGGAATTCGTCCCGAATTCGCTAAACTACGGATCGACGCCTTAAGTCCGATACCAAATTGTAACACCCTGTCAGTACGAATAGTATAACAGTAGGTCCGGCCGGGACCCCACGCCATACAAACCACACTAGCTAGGAGTTAAAAGGTGACAAACAGAAAGAACTACAGAATAGTATACTAAACACTAGCGGAAGCATAAAGATTTAACATTTCAATTAGAACTGTCCACTATCATAGGAACAAAACCATAAAATAGAGTTACGGCCTTAAGGCCTTACATTCACCAAATGCACAAAACTATAAAAGCATACATCGGTACGCAGGCCGGCCATACATGAAAAACAGGAAAAGGGCTGGCCTTCGAGGGCCAACACTGCAAAGGGCCATCGCCCGCTATTTCCCGCTAGGCTCACCTGCACCTGCATAAGAACATTCCACCAAGCGGTGGCAAACAAAGTAACGGTCAGCACAGCTGACCAAATTATAACGACCCCACCCCTTTCCCGGGGTGGCGGAGATTCTACCCTGCAAGCAAGTCATACTAGCACCAGTACTAAAATAAAGAAAGTGCAACTACACAAGGTGAGGTTTCAAGCACAATCAATCTTCTAGGTTGAGCATCAAAAGGAAGGAACCTAGGTATGCACATGATGTTGGTTGGGTTCACCTGAAGGTTCCCACAACCGCCTAAACAACCGCATGAGGCTAACAACATCAATTCATCACAAACGTGGGTACACACAACCGCACGCTCCATGCTCACAAGGCATGCACCAAAGGTACTTCTTCCCGAGCACCGCTACCATCATGAGTCCGGAAACTCTAGATAGAAAAGAGCTTTTGGTCGGTCTAGGCAAGACGCCCTTCCCAACCTCTCCCAAGGTCGTTCGGGTTTACAAGAGATGAATCCCCCAACCGCCGCGCCTGGAAACGGGTTCAGTTCAGCCAATTCCCGTGCTCTTGTCATCGATTGAACACACGATGCGGGTATGACATCACCTCGGCCCGTAAGGGTTTAGCACTCGCTAGTGCTACACAAAACATAAGTTACAACACCCAAGCCTTATAAGTTTACTTTGTAACGACTCAAGACCTGACTCCGCCTTTCAGCCGGAGGGCATGATGGATCGTTAGGGCTTTACACGTAACCAAAAAGGAGGTACAAGACCACTCCTCAACAATTCTAGTGGTGAAGGTTTGCATTCAACCACTCGACAAGCATGGGGCTTCCGTTAGGATCTTCAAAAGACGCCTACGCTTAAATCCCGCAATACTATCGCATAAATCACGGAGTCATTCTCCGGCACGCATTCTAGGCTTAACCTAAATGCAACGTCGCAATCCAAGCATCACCGATTCGGGCTCACGACCACGAATAGGCTTCACACAAAATGCCTAAATCTGCAGGACTACCGGATTTTCTACATGCAATATGCCGGGGACGGACACAATCGACCCAGAGTTCCGAAGAACTTGAGGAAATCCTACACTTCACCCATTTGGTGAGAGGGATTCCTCATGCAAGCATAGAGAAATGAAAGAGAGGACCAAAAACAAGTCCAAACAATGGGAGAAGAAATCGTTACCCTAGGAGCGTTCTTTTTCGCCATAGATCCGAGATTCTACACGGAGAGAAACGACCGCACCGGGCTGCACTCTCCAGATCTGGAAACGGTTCGCGAAACGGAGCTCCGGAGCTCCGTCAATGGCGGAATCTCCCTTCTTCTTCCTTGGCTCCTCCTTCTTTCTCTAGGGTTTGGAGCGAGAATGGCTTAGAGAATATGAGGTTTAACCCCCTCTCATCAGCTCTAATGGTCTCCCGCAACTAAACCTAGCCGTTGGATCAATTTCCAAAAGATTTGGACGGTCCGATCTTCTTCTCCGCTCAAAATCGCGGAACAGAATAAACAGGGCGCACGATCACAGGCGCACGGTCAGTGGTCGTGCGCGAAGAGTGAAATGGTCGTGCACACTATCCGAGACGGAACTCGATTTTCTTCTGAATTAATGCACGATCGCTGGCGCACGATCACTGGTCGTGCGCGAAGAGGACAATGGTCGTGCGCATAAGCCGAGACAGAACTCCGATTCTTTGCGGGTTACGCACGATCATTGGCGCACGATCACTGGTCGTGCGCGAAGAGGACAATGGTCGTGCACATTGACCTGATCTGGAATCTTGAGCCTATCCCGAGCGCAACACTACCATTCCGCCTACCTCGCTGAACCACGATCTTTGGGGTGTTACAACTTAAGTAGTCACATTCACCTTAAAAGTCTCACTTTCAAAGAGATCACACAACTGACACCAATTCTCGATTGAGATCCACTCAAATGGGCAACTAGCTCTTGGATTCTTTCCTGCCACAATATAATCACTATGCCTTACAGATAATCTTCCTCTCCAATGTGTGTAGCTATGTTGAAACATCTCCTCCATGAACCCTCGCACACTTTTATCTGTTTCCCAATTCTTTATCACAAATCATTGCTACAAAAGAATAAATTATTTGGTTATCCCAAACAAATTCACATATATGGTATATAAATATTAATTACTTACACCTAATGCAGCATATAAAGTAAGTTTCAGCTCTTCCCCCAATTCACTCCATGGGTTCAAAAAATCCAAACCCGCACTGTGTCTTACAGTAACACCTATACCGACAATTCACACTCTTGTTGATGCTCCACTGAATCTTCATTTCGATTTTCTTTATTGAACCTTGTTTCTATTTCATTTAGGTACATTGACACAAATGTCAAAGACTCTTTTACAATATATCCTTCAGCTATAGAACCCTCTGGACGAGCTTTATTATGTACGTATCCTTTAAGAGTTTTAAGAAACCTAAAGGGAAAACTCAATGATCATAATAACAAAATTGTTCAATTATGCTATGTAAGATAATAAAATATAAATGCATAAAAAACAAGTACCTTTCAATCGAGTACATCCAATGTGAGTGAACTGGGCCAGCTATCTTTGCCTCTTTCGGAAGGTGAATAGCCAAGTGAATCATTACATCAAAAAATGCTGGAGGGAATATTCTCTCCAATTTGCACAAAAAAATTGGGATATTACTCTCCAACTTCTCGATATGCTCTACCTTTAGTGTCTTTGAGCATAAAATTTTGAAAGTAAATAGCATTTTCCCGTGCAAACTAAAAATAAATCCACGCCTCTAGTATAGGTAGAACTGAATCTATCTAGTTCATAAATCCAACTTTTATCCATAGCTAACAAAAAAAGAATGGGATAAGACAATATCATGAAGATAAAAAACTAGTACATACAAATAAAAAATGAAAGAACACAAAAGAAAGTAGAAGATTAGAGAATACAACATTTGTGCCCAAATCACACTCACAGTAAGCTATGTGAACAAATCCATTGTTTGGTTGGAGAAAGAGGTGGAAATAATATGTTATACTAAGGAAAGCTATGTGAACAAATCCAATTAGATAGCATTTTTACTGGGATGCTCTAACCTAATTTGGTGTCTAATTAGATTTGTTCACAAATTTGCACCAAATCACATAGCTTTGTTGTTAATTAGATTTGTTCACATAACATATTAAATCACATAGCTTTGTTGTCTAATTAGATTTGTCAATATAGCTTTATTCAATTTTTTGATGGGTGAACAAATCTATAGAAAGATATTGTCTAACAAATCTTCTTAGACGACATTTTTTTTGTTAACGTGGCCTAGAATATGCTTTGTAATGAATATACTTTTGTTCTCATCTAAGAAAAGCACCAAACCACACAATAGTTGTGGCTGTCAACATTTGGTGGAAATAATATGTTATACTAACACCTGTTGGATCGGTCGGCGCCCTTAGAGGGGGGGGGGGGGGTGAATAAGGGTTTTCAAAAACTTTAGATTTTATTTAAAAAAGCTTTGGAATATTGTAATAACAATACAAAGAGAAATCAAGTAAAACAATAATGAAGAGACATGCTTTATTAATATTAAATAAGTTTTACAAAACTTGATTTCTATGACGCTAGAAATCGAAAGGCGAATTATAAAGCTCTTTTTGTTTTCTATACCGACTCGTATCCCCACAAACCGGTTGGCTTTAGCCGATCTCTCCCCAGATATGGCCTCAAGCCGCTCTAGCCAATCTATCCCCAGAAAGGCCTCGAGCACCCCCTAGATCTACTCCCTAGACCCAGTCGCCAACACGAGGCGAATTTCAGCCCTAAGTCTACCCTAGACCTAGTCGCCAACACGAGGCGATTTCACTACCGTTTACAATGATAAAAGAGAAATGAAATAACAATAATTAAAAACTCCCTCAAGATGAACTTCTGAACGAGGAGGCGAAGATCCGCTGGAGAATCAGTGTTTGTTGAGGCGGACTTCGTTCGGATTCGGCGTGACGTAATCCTCCTTCAGAAATTTGCAGAGCTTCGCTAGGGCTTCAAGTTTCGGCCAAGATGGCCTCTGGAGTTGTAGCACTGCCTCTCTCTCCCTGATCTCTCTATAATGGATGTCTAATTCGTGAGGAGAGGGGGTCCTTTTATAGCCCAAGCGCTACCGCCGGCGCTAGCCCAGATTAGGCAACGTTTTGCGCGGCAGAATCTCCCATCCGTGGCAACAATTTGCTCTATGCCTTCTATGCGCCATGCTACCGCCAGCGCTAGTAGCTACCGCTGGCGCTATCCTCGATTAAGAAACTTCTTGCGCGGCAGGATCTTCAATCCGAGGCAACAATTCCAGCATGCCTTCTGTGCATCGAGCTAGCGCCGGCGCTATCCACTATCGCCTGCGCTAGTGATCAGTTTGGAGTTGATGGCTCAATTTCGGGGGCAACCACCATATGTAAACCTTGAGTCATTTTGACCTGTTATCCTGCACACTTAGATCTCACAAGATTAAATACACACATAGGATTTGTTATTCTCAAACCTAGGAGATGCGGAAGACCGTGTTCCAACAAACTCCCCCTTTTGATAATAACAAATCCATTAATGATAAATCAGAGCATTAATCTAAATAAGCATGAAGAAACATATTTGTGTGTGTACGAAAAGGATGACTTAGGATAAATAATGATTATAGCATTTTAGTATTGCTCCCCCTAAATACGTGCTCCCCCTAAGTGAGTGCTCCCCTAATATGTAAGCTATCATCTGAATTTGTCATGTTGGGTTTATGATAGCGGGTTATGTTTATCATATTAGTTCTCCCCCTTTGCATTTTATCATGTTAGTTCTCCCCCTTTGTTATTAGCAAAAGCGGGTAGGGAAACAAAGCACCAAAGAATTTGTAAATAGAAGATAAGGCATGATCGAGCTTTTAAAGTAAATGATAAGGAGTTTTAGAATTGTTTTTCATTGAAAAGGATCAGAGTTATGACTTATTTTATCCCTTTTGTTTGTAGTTATCCCCCTTTTATATATCAGAGTTTAAGAAAAAAACAATGATTTTCCCTTTAAATAAGAGTTTTAAGCGAAAAAAATAATAATGATTTCCAAGTAATCCATCTACCCAGACAATACGTCTGCAACCTAGCCCCGTACTAAGTGACGGATGGGCATGAGGAGCTGCACACATGCCGTAGGTTGGAGTGTTAGTCCCATATGCAAACACTAGACAAAACTTAACCTATCACTCTTTCCCCCCAGTGCCTCGCAAGGCCCCACTGGAACCCTCCCCGGTCAGGACAATAATTATTGGAAACATTGAGCATTTAAATCTTAATGGGAAATTTCATAGCATATGGATTTTTATTTGAAAATTAAAATACTCTTAGCAATATTGAAATTCATGAGTGAATTAGAGTTTGAGCATTGCGGAAGATTTCGAAAAAGAAACATCATAATATTAAATAAGAGTTTAAGTTCAAAAAGGAGATGTTTTAGAGTTTCAAAATAAACTTTATAAAGGTAAGAGTTGAAGCATTTTCGAATAAAGAAACAACATCCTTATAGCATAAAAAATGATATACGTGTTAGAACAACCAATATAAATTCTACCCAGCAAGTCTACCACTTGTTTTTAGAAAAATTGAGATTTTAGACTTGATATAAGCATGAAAGCACAAGGTAAAAATTATATGGTGATGATGCGGAAGACTTGTAGAAATACATAAAACATCTTATTTTAATCAAGGATAATCCATAAAAAGATATATGAGTTAATTTCAAAAAGAAGATGTTTATGTAAATCATGTTTCAATGAAAATCTTTTATGGTTGACAAAAATAACCAAGCATGAAATAATACTATCACAAAGAGATTACTACAATGTTATTTCAATTCACAATTTCAAGTCATACCAAACATTGTAGAAAGCATGCTAGGTTATCTAGTGCATTTCATAAGTAAAGAGTAGTATAGAGTTTGCATTGGGATCCAATACTCATGAGAAGAAGTGTTATGGAAGATAATGATGTGCACAAAAGTGTATTTTTGAGTAGAGTAAACACATGTTTTAATCAAAAATATAAGTAATATGTAAAGTAAAAAGCACAATAAACCACAAATAATTTTACTTCCACTCACTTCAATGCACAAAGAAAAATGTACAACAACCAAGGTGCTCTGCACACACAATGCTCATTAAGACTTATCAGGGTGCAAAGTAGTGCTTGGGGGATCACATAATTTTATTCTTGTTTTTTTTTTATTGTGATCCGGTGTACTTAAGAATAAGTGATTTTTATTTTGAAAGAAAGATATGGTTTGCACAAGATACTTTATTATTCTTTCCAAGGTGCTCAACCTCACAATGCTTATTAAGACTTATCAGGAGGTTCAAGTAGTGCTTGTTGGAGTTAACTTTGTCAAATTATTTCATGATTTTTGTTTTGTGCAAAGTTCTCCGAATACACTTGTTTTGCAAACCAATATAATTTATGAGAAAGATAACCACTTTTCTTAATTTTTAAAAGTGCAAATAAAGGAGTGTAGGTAAGATACTTGTGCAATTTTAATTCATTGTACTAATACAAAACATACACAAGCATTCTTAGATTTAAACACAAATGTAGACAATGCCAAAAATAAGTGAGTGAATAAAGATCATTATCAAACATAAAACATTTACTCATACTTAAAGGCATGCTACGCATAGTTCTACACAACTCTTACAATATAATTGATGCACTTATTAATAGATGTATCAAAGCATGATGAAAGCAATGTTCAAAGTAGTTTGAAAAGATAAATTGCAACATCATAGAAGTTCTAAATGAAGGTTGAATTATGCTTGATTTTTAATGAAGTCCATACAATATTTTGTTGATATTTTTGAAGAATAATTTTTATTTAAAGTTTAAACTCATAAAAATTGATCTTGGATTTCCCGAGGACTACCTTGTGAGAGGTTCGCCCGGTACTAGGTGATATGATGGGATGATAGCCCAAATCACCCTTTCGCAAGATACAAGTAAAAAGTTAAATTCAAAAATAACAATTTTTGATAGTAATTTTTTTGTTTTATATTTTTGTGTTTGATTTTTGCTTTAAGAAAAACAGATGACAAATCACAAAGGCAAAACATATAATATTTTTGTAATTTGGCTTTTATATTTTTGTATTTGATTTTTCAAAAATATAATAGAAGCATAAATGCAGAAATGAATAGTACACATAGATTAATATATTTTTAAGCATTTTTCAGAATTTTAAAATTTCAGAAAATCGGAGATTCGAGCTAGCGCCGGCGTTAGGTCCTAGCGCCTGCGTTAGCTCACAGAGAGTGTTTATTTTGATCGTATAGCCTTGTTTTTCTTCGATTTTGCTTCCGATTTTTCTTAATTATGTTTTTGCAATGTAAGGCCTGTCTAATGACGTGATGAGACAAGAAGAAATTGCAAAAAGTTGCGGAAGTTAAAATTTTAGTACATGGGTATCACATTCATTAAAATTCCATATTCATTAAACCTTAATTCTTGAGTTTTGCACAATCATTTAAGCTTTATAGGATATGCAAACAAAGAAGATATGATTGAACATATATGCATGATTTTATTGATAAGTATGAGACGATGTTTTCGCAAATAGCAACATGGATATGTCCTAACATATAAAACCTAACATAGATATAAATATTTTTTAGGTGATAATGTTAGTACGATAAGTTTATTGTTATGCCAAAGTTTGATAATGTTTCAACTTATAGACCTAGAATAAAGTGAAGATTCTATTTGACTTGGTCTAGTTGATATCAAGATGATTCTAAGGTCTAAACTTTACAACAATCACATTACATCAACCATGTTATGTAATTTTAATATCAATTGTCATCATATAATAAAGAACATATTGATAATTGAGTTTTCTTTTAGATCTTGATCTTTTCTTTTAGATCATGTTATTTCTTTACTTTGGTTGATGAGGGCTATAAAGCTTAATAGCCTAATCATATCTTATAGCAAATTTATAGTTCCATTTATGAATACTATATGATATATATAGGCAATGAATATAAGAAAGAGAGATAGGTCATCAAAATAAGAAATATGATTATGAATTTTGATTAATTTGATTGATAAAAACATTAAGTTTTTTTAAAAGATAGAATCATATTTCAAATAACATATAGGATGACCATTACATGATAGCTCAAGAAGAGAAAGAAAAAATAGAAGAGACATTAAAGCTCATCATGAAGTAGAAGTTTGTATATTTCATTTTAATTGATTTCTACTTCATGCAAATGATGAGATACTTAATGAATAAGAGATTTAGGTATCCAAAGAGGACTGGGTGTGACGGTTCCTTTGGGTACCCAAATAAATCGTGTTTGCTTTTGGGGAGATAGTGATGAGTGGACCCTTTCTTTTGACATTAGTGCGTTATTCTTAAGAATGGGTCTCCATTCATACTTTGGTTTAATGTTATTCTTATATGTTAAATTTCCATTATGATAATCTTTATATTGATGATTATGATTGTAATGATTATTGAAGATATTTTTCATTGGAAATTTGTGAACATTTAATTTTTCGTTGGGAGAAGATTGATATTGTAAATGATGGAGATGATAGCGTTTTGGAATTTCATTTACAATCTTTTGATGTTCTTTATTCCCATTGTTGAGCTTAGACATATTGTGAAAATTCATACTTGTGTTCAACTTGCTTTTGGATATTGCTTGATATTGTGAACTTGTGTGTGAATTTTTATTCATAATTTCCATAAGCAAATTGATTTTTTATTTTAGTTCATCATTCTTGATTTTTAAGTTATGTCTAGCTCTATTATAATTTATTGTGCTATTTTTAAGAGTGGTAACAATTGAGTTAATATGTTTTTCATATTTATCCCTATACTCATCAAATGTTTCATCCATCTCTTTTATTTCAATTTCATAGTCCATACACTTAGCACAATTAGTTTTTAAAGATGAATTTTCTAAACATAATTTTTCATTTTGTTCTCTTATAAAAATAATTTCTTTTTCAAGTTTCTTAAATTTTTCTTTAATATTATTACAATCAAGATAAGGTTTTGTACTTACAATTGAAGTGACATGAGTAAAGCTAGATAAATCAGATTTTGATACTACTTTAACTTTTGCTTTTAAATTTTTATTTTCTAAGCGCAAGAGTTTATTAACCCTTTTTAATTTCTTTATTTTGTGCTTAGTATTTTGTAGCAATTGTAATGAAGAGATAGAAGTACAAAAGATGGGATTAGATTTCCTTACATTGCTATCGGGAGAGGCACGATTTGAACATATTACATCTTTTTGCAACTCCTCTTCTGAAGACAGTACTTCTTCTTCTTTTTCATTCGATGTGTGCTCCATTGATTCGTCATGAGAGAAGCTTTCTTGAAGACTAGTGCACGCTTGCATATTCTCCGGTTCTTGTGATTGTTCCATACCTGCAGGAGGAGAATCATACATTTCTTCAAGAAAATTCCATACTTTGTAAGCACTAGAAAGACAATATATTAATTTGAAAATATCTTGACTAAACTTTAGATTTTATTTAAAAAAGCTTTGGAATATTGTAATAACAATACAAAGAGAAATCAAGTAAAACAATAATGAAGAGACATGCTTTATTAATATTAAATAAGTTTTACAAAACTTGATTTCTATGACGCTAGAAATCGAAAGGCGAATTATAAAGCTCTTTTTTTTTTCTATACCGACTCGTATCCCCACGAACCGGTTGGCTTTAGCCGATCTCTCCCCAGATACGGCCTCAAGCCGCTCTAGCCAATCTAGCCCCAGAAAGGCCTCGAGCACCCCCTAGATCTACTCCCTAGACCCAGTCGCCAACACGAGGCGAATTTCAGCCCTAAGTCTACCCCAGACCTAGTCGCCAACACGAGGCGATTTCACTACCGTTTACAATGATAAAAGAGAAATGAAATAACAATAATTAAAAACTCCCTCAAGATGAACTTCTGAACGAGGAGGCGAAGATCCGCTGGAGAATCAGCGTTTGTTGAGGCGGACTTCGTTCGGATTCGGCGTGACGTAATCCTCCTTCAGAAATTTGCAGAGCTTCGCTAGGGCTTCAAGTTTCTGCCAAGATGGCCTCTGGAGTTGTAGCACTGCCTCTCTCTCCCTGATCTCTCTATAATGGATGTCTAATTCGTGAGGAGAGGGGGTCCTTTTATAGCCCAAGCGCTACCGCCGGCGCTAGCGCTACCGCCGGCGCTAGCCCGGATTAGGCAACGTTTTGCGCGGCAGAATCTCCCATCCGTGGCAACAATTTGCTCTATGCCTTCTATGCGCCATGCTACCGCCAGCGCTAGTAGCTACCGCCGGCGCTATCCTCGATTAAGAAACTTCTTGCGCGGCAGGATCTTCAATCCGAGGCAACAATTCCAGCATGCCTTCTGTGCATCGAGCTAGCGTCGGCGCTATCCACTATCACCTGCGCTAGTGATCAGTTTGGAGTTGATGGCTCAATTTCGGGGGCAACCACCATATGTAAACCTTGAGTCATTTTGACCTGTTATCCTACACACTTAGATCTCACAAGATTAAATACACACATAGGATTTGTTATTCTCAAACCTAGGAGATGCGGAAGACCGTGTTCCAACAACACCAAATTAGACAACATGTTAACTTGAGCAGGAGAGTAAAAGTATGGTAAGTCACAAATTATTAAACATAAATCCTGAATCAACCTGAAAAGACAGTGCTAAATGCTGGAAAGAAAATGCCCTAAATTAACCTGAAAAATAATCACCAAATCTAGATGAGAATACGTCCTAAATTCTGGGATGAAAATGAAAAAAATATTGGGAGGAAGGCCTAAAAGCTGGGAAGAAACACTATGGATCGGCTCTGAAAAGGACTGCAAGCTGGGAAGAAGACCTGAATGCTGGGAAGAAGAAGACCTAAAAAACTGGATCGGCTCTGAAGAAGACCTGAATGATGGGAAGAAGAACCATTACAACTACATGTTGAGAATAAGCCATTTCAACTTTGGGAGGAAGAAAAAATATGGCTCTGGATCTAGGTACCTGAAGTTCAGGCGGAGACGTATATCTGGTAGATTTTTCTCCTCCGTCGAGTTGAGGTTTAGGAAGAAGAGTGGAGGCCTTTTCTGTGGCTAGGGTTGAGGAAGCTGGAATTTCCCCTGTGCTGAACCCTTAACCAGAGAACATTCAAGATTTAAGGCAGGATGTAGGAAGAAGACTGTAGGTCTTACCATAGGCGAGTCCTCGATTAGCAACAGGAATGATGGATGGAGGAATAGCGTAGCCGAGGAGGAAGTGTACTTGATAAAGAGTGGGAAAATTTGGGGGGAATTTTTTATTTTTTCCTCCATAAATTGGTGTTCTTAGTTTAGTCATTAAAAATCATAAGAATTTATTTTGAAATGCAAAATTAATATACAAAAAAGTTTATTTTTACCCATGTTTGGCTCCGATTTCCTTATAAAACTTATCTCCTGTAGGGATGCAAGTTGAGTCGAGCCTTCTCGAGAGCTCGATGAGCCGGGTCGAAAAAAACTCAACTCGAGCTTGAGCCTGTCGAGAAAAAACTCAACGCGATGATCATCACACGTGATGTGATTGAATTATTTGTGAAACAAATTATTTAAGTATGGGAATTAATTTTAATATATGCGCATGTTATAAATAAAAATAGCTAAAATTTAGTCAATTATCACATAACTTTTTTGCCACAACCAAAATCGTGGCTAATACTTTCGTATTTGTCATGGACTCGAAAGTGTCGCTAAAGTATTAGCCACGAATCAGGCAACCGTGGCTAGTACTATTTTATGTGTGACTGTGCATGCGTATGTCTATGTGTGTTTGTGCATGTGTGTCTATGTTTGTGTCTGTGTGTCTTTGTTTGTGTGTCTGTGTCTGTCTGTGTCATATATCTATGTTTGTGTGTGTGTGTGTGTGTCGGTGTGTCTGTGTCTATTTGTGTTTGTGTCGTTTGTGCCTGTGTGTGTATGCGTGTGTGTCTGTTTGTGTCTGTGTGATCTCCATCTATATATGTGTGTATGTGTCTGTGTGATCTCCAGTTATATAAGCGTGTATGTGTCTATGTGTCTGTGTCTATGTGTCTATTTCTGTGTTTGTGTTTGTGTATGTGTCTGTGTGTTTGTGTGTCTATATTTGTGCATGTGCGTATGTATGTGTCTGTATTTGTGTTTATCTATGTCCGTGTCTGTGTATGTGTGCAGTGTGTGTCGTCTGTGTGTGTGTGTGTGTAGTGTTTGTTTGTTTATGCATGTGTGTGTCTGTCTGTGTGTTTATGTGTAAGTGTATCAGTGTACATGTGTCAGTGTATCAGTGTCTGTCTGTGTTTCTGCATGTGTGTGTGTGTGTGTGTGTTTGTTTGTGCATGTATGTGTGCAGTTTGTGTCGTTTGTGTGTGTGTGTGTGTGTGTGTGTGTTTGTTTGTTTGTTTGTGCATGTGCGGGTCCCGTGCACGATAGTTATTTTTATTCTAAACTATGTTAATAAATTAATGTCAAATTGTCATTCATTTTTAAATTTAATGTTTTTATAAAAACATTTTTAACGTTTTATAAAAACTTTATATAACAGTTTTTATAAAGCTTTATAAAAAAATTTATATAAAGAAATTTTATATATCTTTAACTACTATATATATAAAAACTTTAAAATGTTTTTTTGTGAAAATATAAATGTTTTTGAAAAAAATAAATTATAAAATATTGATGTAAATTTTTTTACGGTCATTTTTAGTACTCATATGTATATGTTGTGGGCGAAGTCCGCCGGGGGCGGGCGAAGTCCGCCGGGGGCGGGCGAAGCCCGCCGTCGCCAGCCGGGTACTATAGAATGCAGGCGCAACCCGCTCGAATGCAGGCACAACCCGCTCGAATGTGCGCGCAGCACGCTTGAATGTGCGCACAGCCCGCTAAGAGTCAGCGAGCACGGGCGAAGCCCGTGCGGAGCTGCTCGTAAAATTTTATATAAAAAATTTATATGAAATTTTTATAAAAATGTTTTATAAAGTTAATCTAAAATTTTGTTGGGTATTGTGTCCACAATCACCTTGATTTGAAGATGTCCCCTAGTAAACTAAAATGAATTGTATTTGTATTTGATGACTTTTGTTTAGATGTGTTATGACAGGCCTTAATGCTAAGTGCTCACCAAAGTCAGGTTGCAATGGATCACCAAACACAGTTCTAGACAATGTAATCCCTCATTGTATAGAACAAAGTGTTGGTCCATGTGTAATCTCTCTTTTGGGGTGCACTTCATATGCTCATAACTGAAGGCTTTCAAGGTTGAGGAGTGGAGCAGGTTTTCAGAAGAAAAGAAAACTTTATGCTGAGTCAATTCGTCGAGATGACTCGGGTCATTCCGACGAATCCGGACGAATCCAGACAGAAGACCTTTGTCTTGGTTTAGAAGAAATTTCTGCAGCCAAGTCCATTCGTCGAGATGACTCGGGTCATTCCGACGAATCCCGACGAATGCTGACAGAGGTCATTTTGGCTGAGTTGTGAAGAAATTTCTGAAGCCAAGACCATTCGTCGAGATGACTCGGGTCATTCCGACGAATCCCGACGAATGTTGACAGAGGTCATTTTGGCTGGGTTGTGAAGAAAATTCTGCAGCTAAGTCAATTCGTCGGATGTTCTCGTGTACTTCCGACGAATCCCGACGAATGGTGACAGACAGCGTTTTTCACGGGTTGTTCAGTCTTTCCCTGTGGCCAAGTCAATTCGTCGGATGTTCACGTGAAGTCTCGATGAATGACGGACAGACGGATTTCAAATCTTTGTTTCGTTTTCAAAAATTAGGGTTAGCCACCATGAACAGTACACGTGTCGCCTCTCCCTTCTTTGTCGCAAGAGCCGAGTCTAGCCTCAAAGTGCTTGATAGGCGAGGCGGGAAAGAGGACTACCCACATCGGGGAACCTCTATAAAATCCTTGTGTATGTGTTGTGGTTGTTTGTTTGCTTTTCTGTGTTAAATTTTTAATTCCGCATAAAGACATAGAATCCACCTATTCACCCCCCTCTAGGTGATTTAGGCCGCAACTAGATACTTTCAATTGGTATCAGAGCTAGGTTGTTCGCTATAAGGCTAACACCTTGAACAAGACTCCTCATCTAGTTGCTAAAGCAAATATGTCTGGAATGGATAAGGCCAAGGATTCCGTCAAGTTGCCAGTCTGCACCAAAGAGAACTTTCCTATGTGGAAGGAAAGAGTAAGATTCTACATGGAAGCTGCCGACCCAAGAATCTTTCAGATCGTGGAAGAAGGTCCCCATATTCCGATGAAACCATCTAAAATAAACTCCACCATCATGATCCCGAAGAAGATCTTGAAACTGAACAAAGATGAGATCGCTCTAGTGGCCCTAGACAAGAAAGCAAAGAATATCATAGCAGGTGCAGTTGATGATTCAATGTTGCAAAATCTGCTTCACTGCAAATCTGCTAAAGAAATGTGGGATTCACTAGTCGTTCTGATGGAAGGGACCGAAGAAGTGAGGGATGACCGAAGATCGTTGCTGAACCAAGAATACGAAGCATTCAAGCAAGATCCAAGAGACTCCATTTCTGACACCTACGAGAAGTTCTTCAAGATCGTAAATGGTCTTAGGAACTATGATAGAGAATTCACAACTGGCGAACTAAATGACAAATTTCTGAGATCCCTGACGAAAGAATGGGACACAAAGGTTATAGCCATCAGAGAATTCGGAAAGCTCGGAACCACGGAGCCACTAATGTTGTTTGGTAAGCTCCTGTCCCATGAGTTGAAGCTAAATTCCCGCAAAGCTGAAGAAGAGGGGGTCAGAGCCTCTGGAAGGGAGAAGTCCTCTGCCTTAAAAGCTGAAAGCTCAATAAAGATCAAGGCTCTCCCACCTGTCAGGAGACCATCTTCTGATGAGGATGAGTCTGATGCCAGCCCCTCAGGTTCAGAGATGTCTGATGGAGAATTTTCTCTTCTCTCCAAACAATTCAAAAGACTTCTGAATAAAAGAAAGCAGAAGAGAGGGCAATCCACTGCATTTGATCACAGAAGATCAAGACGTGATGGTGATCATCACAAGAAGGACTACTATAATGACAGGTATAAATCTAAACCGAACAAATTTGATTCTACTGACATTATTTGTTATTGCTGCAATAAGCCAGGACACGTAATAGCCGAGTGTCCATACAAAAAGAAAGAAGGATCAAAGAAGGAAGAAAAGAGATCCTTTAAAGGAAAGAAGAAAGAAAAGAGCCTCCTCTCCAAAAAGGCCAAGACTCTGAGCGACAGTGACTCTGATGCGTCAAGCTTAGATGAAGAAGCCTACTTTGGGCTAATGGCACATCTAGACGAAGAAATAGGCGACTCCACTTATAAGGGGAAGGTAAACTCTCATACTCCTCTGTCTGCTTTTGAAGATGAGACTGCATCCGTAGCAAATGAAGGCTACTCCTCAGAGGAGGACTCTAAGTTAATAACTCAGTATGAAGCCCTTGTGAAAGGATTTGACAAGTGCCGCAAGGTCGTCAAATCCAAGTCAAAAGAAATTGAATCTCTCAAGACAGTGAATTAGCTTTGAGGGAGGAAGTTGAACAATTAACTCCTCTCAAAGATGAAATCCAACTCTTGAAAGACGAACTGAAAAACTCCACTGAGTTGTTGAATTTAAAGGAGAAAACTATAAATGAACTAGAAGATATGTTGAAGGCGGAAAGGAAGCTCGTAGAAAGCTTCTCGAAGCCTAAGACTATTCTTCCATTCATTGATAGGTTTTCTGCTCCTGCGAAGGGTAGTGGAATTGGTCATAAGGCTGAAAGTAGTAAGGCTGCTGAGAAGAGAGCCGTGAAAGGGAAGGGATCTGCTAATCAAAGTCAACCTTCATTCAGGAAGGTCATTTTTCCATCAAACCCGTTTGACTTTGATTCATCCTACGGTCATTTTGCTAGGCCAACACATGTTGAACCTAGTAATAGATATCAAGGATGGAGCTTTCCCCGAAACTTTGACAACTCTCCATTCAAAGCTCCTCATGAAGAAATAATCCTCAAAGATCATGGTCCATTTGTTCACGGATCAGCTCACAAGAAAGCACCAAAAATTAAAATGATTGCACCCAAATCTGTTGAGAAGAAGTTGGAGCCATGTGTGTGATGTCGCCATGAGGCCCCCACTTCTAAGAAGACTTCCACTAAGAAAGTCACTCCTGTTGCACCTCACGTTCAAAAAGTGAAACAAGAGACAAAGAGAAGGTACAATCGGTTCAATTGTTGGTGTTGTGGCAAGGTTGGTCACTTTGCCATAAATTGTTGGTTTAATCCGAGAAATGTCACGACTCCACGGATTAACAATGCAAGATTGACCCCTCGCAATGTTAACATTCCAAGTGGTGGTCACCTAACAAGAAGCCAAGGACCCAAATCGGTTTGGGTTCCTAAGGGCAATTGATTATTGATTGCAGGTATGTCCAAAGGCCAATTCAAATCCAATATGGTACTTGGACAGTGGATGTTCACGGCACATGACCGGAACAAGAAGCCTACTACAAGAGTATACCCCAGTGAAAGATGGTCCAAAAGTTATTTTTGGCGGATCTGATCGGGGAATCACAAAAGGCTACGGTAAGATCACAAATGGTATAGTCTCTCTCACAGACGTGGCTTATGTTAAAGGACTACAACATAATCTCATTAGCATAAGTCAACTTTGTGACAAAGGATATATGGTAGAATTCTACAAGAACAAGTGCTTGATAAAGTCGTCTGATACGTCAGAAACTATTTTAACAGGCACTCGGAGTAGAAATATTTTTTGCTTAAATTTTCTATGTTTAGACTCTTCTACACTAGTGTGCTTTTTAGCAAAAGATAGTGCATCTCTTTGTGACCAGTGGCACAAGAGACTAGCACATATAAATTTCAAAACTATAAATATGTTATTTTCCCACAACTTAGTTCGTGATGCTCCTGATGTTAAGTGCATTAAGGAGAGACCTTGTCACGCATGCCAAATGGGCAAGCAGACGAGAGCTAGCTTTAAGAGCATTATTGGCAAAGAATCTACCAGATGTTTATATCTACTTCATATGGACTTATTTGGTCCCATGCCAATTCGGAGTTTAGGGGGTAAGTCTTATACGTTGGTCATTGTCGATGATTACTCACGTTTTGCTTGGGTATTCTGTCTGAAACACAAGTCAGACACCTATGATTCTTTCACCTCATTCGTCAGGCAAATTCAGAATGAATTAGAATGTTCTGTGGTCAAAATCAGAAGTGACCATGGTACAGAATTCAAGTCTGGGGCCATGACTGAATTTTGTGAAAGTCTGGGTATCTTTCATGAGTTTTCCTCTCCCCGTACTCCACAGCAAAATGGGGTTGCCGAGAGAAAGAATAGAACACTCATAGAGGCTTGCAGGACAATGTTGAGTGATTCTTCACTACCGGAGTACTTTTGGGCTGAAGGTATCAACACTGCTTGCCACGTGCAAAACAGAGCACTGATCAACAAAAATCATCATAAGACTCCCTATGAACTTCTGAAAGGCAAGAAACCAACTCTGTCTTATTTTAGAATCTTTGGCAGTAAATGCTTCGTGCTTAACAATGGGAAATATTACAAATCTAAGTTTAGTGAAAAGTGTTTTGAAGGTATTTTTGTAGGTTATAGTAGCCATAGTAAGGCATATAGGATTTTCAACAAGAAAACCCTGGTTGTAGAAGAAACCTTCAATGTCATATTTGATGAGACGAGTATGCTTCAAAGCAACTCTTCTAGTGTCTTTGTTGAAGATACAGATGCAAGGTTCAAGGAACTACACCTAGAAGAAACTGTAAAGGAAGACGCTCCAAAAGCTATTGAAGTAAATGCTCATTCTACATGTGAGGATGATGACCCTCAGGAAGATGAAGATGTACCTGAAGTGCAGGAACCTCATGGTCATCTAAATGTTGGAATGATCAGACATTTGAGAGATCATCCAGCTGATCAAATCATCGGAGATCCTTCAAGCAGAGTTCTAACTAGAAGAGGTACAACTAACGAAGTTTTACATTTAAGTTTTCTTTCACAGATTGAGCCGAAGAAGTTTGAAGAAGCAAACACCGATCCCTCTTGGATCCTTGCTATGCAAGAGGAGCTCAACCAATTCAAGAGATGTAAAGTTTGGAAGTTGGTACCTAGACCCAAAGGACAGAATGTGATTGGAACCAAATGGATTTACCGGAACAAGCTTGATGAAAAGGGCATCATCACCAAGATCAAAGCAAGACTGGTTGCTCAGGGATACAGGCAAGAAGAAGGGATTGACTTTGATCAGACCTTCGCACCAGTAGCAAGACTTGAAGCCATCAGATTATTTCTGGCTTATGCTGCATATAAGGGCTTTAAGGTTTTCCAGATGGATGTAAACTCCGCCTTTCTGAATGGAGACCTTAAAGAGGAAGTTTATGTTGCTCAGCCTCCAGGTTTTGTAGATCCTAACTTTCCTGATCATGTATTTTATTTACATAAAGCCTTGTATGGTCTCAAACAGGCACCCCGAGCCTAGTATGAGACATTGTCTAAGTTTCTTCTTGAGAACAAATTTACAAGAGGAACAATAGACAAGACATTATTTCTTAGGGAAGTTAAAGGCGAGATTTTGCTTGTGCAAATCTATGTCGACGATATTATTTTTGAAACTACTAATGACAAACTTTGTAAAAAGTTTTCTAACTTGATGCAAGGTAAGTTTGAAATGAGCAGTATGGGAGAGCTGAAATATTTCTTAGGACTCCAGGTGCACCAATCTGAAGATGGAATCTTCATCTCTCAGACGAAGTTCACCAAAGATCTTCTTAAGAAATTTGGAATGGAGAGTGCAACCTCAATGAGGACTCCAATGGGCTCAAGTATGTCTCTGGACAAGGATGAAAAGGGGAAACCCTTTGATGAAACCAAGTACAGAAGCATAATTGGGTCCTTGCTCTATCTCACTGCTACTAGGCCTAATATAATGTTCTCAGCATGTGTTTGTGCCAGGTATCAGGTGAACTGTAAGGAATCTCATTATGCCGCTGCAAAGAGGATTTTGAGATACCTTAAGGCTACACCAAATCTCGGCTTATGGTACCCAAGAAGCAATGATTTTGAACTAATTGGTTTTTCAGACGCTGATTTTGCAGGTAGCAAAGATGATAGGAAGAGCACTTCGGGAACTTGCCAGTTCTTAGGAAAAAGGCTCGTTTCCTGGAGTAGCAAGAAGCAAAATTGCGTTGCAATATCAACTGCTGAATCGGAGTATATCTCTGTCGGCAGTTGCTGTGCACAACTTTTGTGGATGAAAAATCAGCTTGAGGACTATAATTTAAAGCTCTCAGAAATCCCCATGTTCAGTGACTCCTCAAGTGCTATTGCCATAGCAAATAATCCCATCTCTCACAGCAGAACAAAGCATATTGAGCTTCGCTACCACTTCATCCGGGAACATGTTGAGAGTAAGGACATAAATTTGTTATATGTTAATACTGACAAACAAATTGCAGATATTTTTACGAAGCCTCTGGACGAAACCAAATTCAATTTCTTCAAAATGGAACTTGGAATGCTTAACAAGGACTCTTGAAGTTGGGACTGTTGAGATTTCACGAAATTGCACGAGATTTCACTTGTTAACTCAGAAAATTTCATGAAGTTTCACGGATGTTCACGGAACAAATTTTACTCCTCTTAATTCATCTCCCGTGGAATCATCTACCTATTAAATACGATTTTATCATCCTTCAGGTACGCACTCTACTTAAATTTATATATATATATAAATCAAAGAAAACATCACGATTTCACGAGAACCTCCGTGAAACCCTACCCGACCGTTCATCTCCTTCACGATTCCTCTATTTCTCTTCCGCGGCTTCGACGACATCAATGGCGCCCAAAGCTTCTGGTGGTCTGCATTCAGGGGGAGAGTTGGTGAGAGGCGCCTTCCGCTCAGCTTCAGATGAATTTCGAAACGTGATTATGATGCTCGATGCCTCCGGGCTCAGTTATATCTTAGAAGAGCCGGCTAAAATCCTAGAACAGGACATTCTGGAGTTCTATCGCAATGCCAAAATCTCAGGTCAAGGTAAGAAGATCAAAAGCTCCATTAGGTCTTGCAAAATCATTTTGAAGGCTAGTGGTATCAACCGATCGTTGAGGATGCCTGAAGTTGAATCAGAAGAGTTGTCTGTTGAAGATATTTTCAGAGCCAGAAGATTCTGTGGCATTCTTGATCAAAGCTCCAAAATCAGAAGAAAGTTCATGAATGATGGAGGTAAGCTTCTGTGTGATATTATAGGAAAAGTATTATTATGCAAGGTAGGCTCTCATGACTACCTCTCTGAAGAAGCTTTCAAAATTCACACCGCTATAATTTGTCGGAAGAATTTCAATTTTGGTGAAGTAATCTTTGAGAAGATTAAAGAAAGTTTTCTTGCTCCAAATTTTGGAAGAATTCTCAGTCTGCTTCTACACAGTAGCAATCCAGATTTTTTTAACCTTGGAAGAGGTCTCCCCATCCACCACACAAAGAAGATCAACTCAACCATTTTCTCAAAATGGGAAAGGGTAATTCCCAAGGGCTTAGGGAATGCTGGAGTCAGGGCTGCTGTAAGTGATGATGAGGCCCTTCTACCTGATGAGCATAGGTCTACTGAAGCAGGGCTATCCTCCAGGGGGAGTGGACTTAGTCCAGCTCCTACACAGGGTAGAGTTGCACATGTTGAGGGGGAGTTTCCAACCCCAAGAGACATTGGTGCAGGAAGTGGTGCTGCAGAAGTTGTTCCTCCCAGTGATGCTGATCAAGTACCTCATGATCCTGTTGATACTGTTGTCCCTGCTGCTGATCTTGTCATGGAGAGCCCAGAGGATGCTGCTGATTTTGTTGAAGCTCCTCAGCTGGAAGGTTCAAGGAGATCACCTGCCATTGTTGACTCTCATTCTGAAGATCATGAAATCTTGCCAGACTCTCCTCTTGAGCAATCTGAATCTGGGGAGAAGGGCAGCCTTGGTGCCATGCTGAGGTTGGCTAAGGAGATGTCTCTTTTTGAGGGGGAGAAAGACCAGGAAGATATCTTCATGGCTGAATCTTTTCCTCCTGAGGTCTTTCCTTCTGTGTTGCTTTTGCCTCCTCCAGAAGTTTTTGTGGCTAGGAGCACTTCTCCAAGAGCAACTGTGCTTGACAACATAGCACAGTCCTCAAGTTTTGTAGCTGATAGATTTTCTCCTGAAGAGGTTGAGACTGGTGATAGCCCTCACTCTTCTTTGCTGAAGTCCATAGCAGGGCTGCTAAAGGGTCAGACTGATCACTTTGATCACTCTATCAAGCAAGTCTATAAGAAGATTGACTCTGTTGATAGTTCTCTGAAGCAGGAAATGGCTGAGATCAAGCATGACATGGGAAGATTCAAGAGTGATCAAGAAGCCTTGATGTTATCTGCAGGGAAAGCTTTGGATCATACAAATAAAGCTGTTGGGCTTGCTCTCAAGAATCGGCATCAGGTTAGTGAAGATGTACTACAGTTGACTACTGCTCTCTCTACTCTTAGCTCTGCTCATGATCAAGGAGTCACTTACTTGGATGATCAAGTTGAAAATCAGCTGAAGAGATTATATACCCTCCTGCATGAAGATGTCATAAAGGGGGAGGAGAGTGTGGTATCCAAGTTAGAAGAAAGTGCAAGCAAAATGGATGATTTGAATGAAAGTGTAGCTATTCAAATGCAAGATCTCAAGGAAAACATCTTACAAAATGTTAAGGATGTGAACTGGTATACTCATGAAGCCCAAAGCTGGCTGTTCAAGCAAGTGGCTGGAATGCTTGGGTTTACTGTTGTGGATAAAGGATCAGATCTTCCCTCATCTAGTGCTCCAGGACCCAGGGCTCCTAGTTTCTCTCCAAATCCCGTTGAGGATTCTGTTCTTGCTGATGAAGTCATTCCTGCTTCAACTTATCAAGAATTTTGGGATGATCCTTTCCCTGTTCAAGATCCTGACAGCTCTCTTTTTGCTGAACCCTCTGAGAAGTCTTTAAAAAGGAAGCTTTTTGCTGATAAGCCATCTGCTAAGAGGTCTAATCCACATAAGAAAATTAAAGAATTTTATGATAAGCCTCCTCCTAGAAACTTCCAAGAAAGTTGGAGCCCCATCTCCAAAAGCATTATTCTCTCTGTTTTTGATAAAGTCAGCAAGCAGAATGAAAAAGTCAGTGACCATTATAGTTCAGAAGAATGGAGCAAGTTTGAGAAGAGGACAAATGAAAGAAGAATTCACTTCAAGAATGGTGGATCTAAAGAGTCTGCTCCTGACAAATACTGGCCTAAGCCAAAGGCATTCTTTGAGAGAATGGATTCAGAACTGAAGAAGAAAGCTGAGGCAGTGGACAGAATGGTTGCAAAGAAGAAAGGCAAAGGTCAAGAATAAGTTGTGCTTATCTGGATTCATGATGTTTTCTTTGCTTATATATATACACATTTCTTTTGTGATTAAGTTAAAACATTTAGTCCTATTCTGTTTTTCCTTATATTTTACTGCCTGGGTTGTGCTTTCTTATTTAGTATTCTTTCTGTGCAATTCAAGTTAGTGCCTAGGGTTATGACATCTTCAAATAGGGGGAGATTGTTGGGTATTGTGTCCACAATCACCTTGATTTGAAGACGTCCCCTAGTAAACTAACATGAATTGTATTTGTATTTGATGACTTTTGTTTAGATGTGTTATGACAGGCCTTAATGCTAAGTGCTCACCAAAGTCAGGTTGCAATGGATCACCAAACACAGTTCTAGACAATGTAATCCCTCTTTGTATAGAACAAAGTGTTGGTCCATGTGTAATCTCTCTTTTGGGGTGCACTTCATATGCTCATAACTGAAGGCTTTCAAGGTTGAGGAGTGGAGCAGGTTTTCAGAAGAAAAGAAAAATTTTTGCTGAGTCAATTCGTCGAGATGACTCGGGTCATTCCAACGAATCCCGACGAATCCAGACAGAAGACCTTTGTCTTGGTTTAGAAGAAATTTCTGCAGCCAAGTCCATTCGTCGAGATGACTCGGGTCATTCCGACGAATCCCGACGAATGCTGACAGAGGTCATTTTGGCTGAGTTGTGAAGAAATTTCTGAAGCCAAGTCCATTCGTCGAGATGACTCGGGTCATTCCGACGAATCCCGACGAATGCTGACAGAGGTCATTTTGGCTGGGTTGTGAAGAAAATTCTGCAGCTAAGTCAATTCGTCGGATGTTCTCGTGTACTTCCGACGAATCCCGATGAATGGTGACAGACAGCGTTTTTCACGGGTTGTTCAGTCTTTCCCTGTGGCCAAGTCAATTCGTCGGATGTTCACGTGAAGTCTCGACGAATGACGGACAGACGGATTTCAAATCTTTGTTTCGTTTTCGAAAATTAGGGTTAGCCACCATGAACAGTACACGTGTCGCCTCCCCCTTCTTTGTCGCAAGAGCCGTTGAAGTCCTCCCTATAAATAAATCCTTATTTTAGGGCAAGGGTATGATTCTCTCTCAAAAATTGATCCAAAAATCTCTCATCAGCCGACAGTTCAGAAAAGATAAAAAGTCGATCTCCTTTCTCTTTTGCTGAACAAGAATTCTGAGACCTAACATTCACTGCTCAAGATCCTTTCTCTATTGTTGTTAGAGATTTCTCAGAAGAAGGCCTTTGATCTTATTGCTGCTCTCATTTTTTGAAGATTATTTCAAGTAAGTCAAAGGGCCTATTCAGATCTGGTTAGCCAAGTCTTCTCTCTTCCACATCTTTCAAGTGCCAAGCTTTGTTTCAAGGTTGAGAAGAAGACCCAGTGTTCAAGATCTGAAGTTAATCTGTTTAGAGGTTAAGAAGAAGTTTTTTTGTTTCCTTATCTTTTCTTTTGTAGGAGTTTTCACTCCGAGATTATTTGTAGGAGTTGTTTACTCCGAGGTGTAGGAGTTGTTACTCCGAGTTGTAGGAGTGGTATGCTCCGAGTTGTAGGAGTTTTGACTCCGAGGTGTAAGATTAGTTATAATCTGAGATTGGTGAAGTAGCCGAGTCTAGCCTCGAAGTGCTAGATAGGCGAGGCGGGAAAGAGGACTACCCACATCGGAGAACCTCTATAAAATCGTTGTGTCTGTGCTGTGGTTGTTTGTTTGCTTTTCTGTGTTAAATTTTTAATTCCGCATAAAGACATAGAATCCACCTATTCACCCCCCTCTAGGTGATTTAGGCAGCAACTAGATACTTTCAAATTTTATACACGTTTATATATAATTAAATTTATAATTATAATTTATTATATATATAACCGGTTATATATATAATATAAAGGTATGCCCGTGCTCGATACTTTCCGTTGTGACAGTATCCCGACAGCGACAGTCCATGTGTCTGTGTTTGTGTCCATGTGTTTGTGTCTGTATGATTCTGTGTCTGTGTATGTACATATGTGTGTCAGTCCATGTGTCTGTGTTTGTGTCCATGTATCAATACAAGTATGTGTCTGTGTCCATGTATTTGTGTCTATGTATTTATGTCTGTATGTACACGTGCTTGTCTGTGTCTGTGTATTTGGGTTGTGTGTGAGTGTTTGTCTGTCTATGCATGTTTGTCTATGCTTGTGTGTGTCTGTGTTTGTGTATCTATGTGTGTTACACACCAGTCTTTGTCTGTGTCTGTGTGTTTATGTGTGTTTGTGTCTTTGCTTGCGTGTCTATGCGTGTTTGTGTTTGTGTTTGACTATGTCCGTGTCTATGTCAGTCTGTATCTATGTCTGTGGCTGTGTTTGTGTTTGCGTGTCTGTGTTTGTATGTGTCTGTGTCTGTGTGTGTGTGTGTGTGTGTTTGTGTCCAGTGAGAAAATTAAATTAATATTCAATTATTTTTTATTCAGTTGATCGAGCTTCTGAGAGCGGATGAAATTGAGCGGGGTAATTCTTACTTTTAAAAAATACATAAACGGATAAATCTTATTTAAAAATACATAAATCTTATTTAAAGCTCATGTGCACTGTCGGGCAATGTCGAGGCGGGGGTATTGTCGAGCGGGGAACATGGTCCTCATGTCCACTGTCAGTTGATCGAGCTCCTGAGAGCGGACAAAATTGAGCGGGGGTAATTCTTATTAAAAAAAACATAAATCTTATGTAAAAAGTAAATTTTATTGAACAACGCGTTGTATTTATGAATTAATTTGACATGTTTATATGAATTTTATTACACATTTATTTTCATTAAATTAAAGCATGTACGTGTCATCCATCAATCAAAAAGGCAATTGTTAACCGCACCCCAGTTTTGGCTATCCGCAACTCATTTATATGAATTATTACGGGTTTTTTTAGATGTACGCCTTGTACAAGCATTTTTAGGAAAAGTGTTCAACAGGAAAGTTGTAGATATCGTCGAGATCTACAACTTTCGTGTTGAACATTTTTCCTAAAAATACATGCACAATGCGTATATCCAAAAAATCGTTATAGTTACGCCCATGTTTCAATTCGGGCTGCAATACGTCTTGTGCATGCATTTTTAGCAAAAGTGTTCAACACAAAAGTTGTAGATCTTGACGATATCTACAACTTTTGTGTTGAACACTTTTCCTAAAAATGCTTGTACAAGGCGTATTTCTAAAAAACACGTAATAATTCATATAAAAGGGTTGCGGATAGCCAAAACTGGGGTGCGGTTAACAATTGCCTATATATTTATGACATATATTTTCATTAAAACGATAGCTCCCGAGCAAAAAATGTGTGCGCTGACAAATTTATTTATGCTCCCGGGCAAAAAAGATAGAGCTAGCTAGTGCAATGCGCGCGACTGAAAAAACATGTGATCGTTATTTTTATTCAAAAATTATATTAATATGTTTTAAATTTTTTGATTTGTTTTGTGCAAAATTTTATGAAGGGAAATTTCCCTCCATATATTTCATTAATGTGAGAGAGAAGGAAATAGGCAAAACTTAATAAACTAGAGGAAGAGAACGGCGCGCGGCGACGGCCGAGAAAGAGAACGACGATGGCAGCGGTCGTGGAAGAGAGAGGTGACGGCGGCGGCGACCGTTCGAAGAGAGGGGAGACAACGGCACGACGGCCGTACGTGAAAGACATTGCTATAGCTCGCAAATGGATGTTTGTGTGTTTGGTTGTCCGTGTTTGTGCTTGTGTGTGCATGTGTCTGTGTTTGAGCTCCGCGCGACACATGCAATATGCGCTAGCTCTCAAGCAAAAAAAGGAAAACTACACGCACGAGAGTGCATTTG
Organism: Dactylorhiza incarnata; assembly: GCA_033032865.1. Classification (NCBI taxonomy): domain Eukaryota; kingdom Viridiplantae; phylum Streptophyta; class Magnoliopsida; order Asparagales; family Orchidaceae; genus Dactylorhiza; species Dactylorhiza incarnata. The sequence goes on from JAWHQI010000015.1 coordinate 16,673,444, forward strand.
CATGCGCGCGAGAGTGCATTTGCATGCACACAAGAGTGCATTTGCGTGCGCGCGAGAGTGCATTTGCGTGCGCGCGAGAGTGCATTTGCGTGCACACGGATTCGTGCGTGATTTTATTTTAATTCCAAAATTATATTAAAAAATTAATGTCATATTAATTTGCATTCATTTTTACATTTAATATATTTTTAATTTTTAGTTTTATTTTGTTCAAAATTTTATGAAGGGAAATTTTCATCCGTATATTTCATTCATTCATGTGAGAGAGAGATAGAGCTGCGTGGGAGAGAGGCAGAAAAACTATGAAGATTTATTAAGTTTTGCCTTTTCTTTAATTTACAAACTATGAAAATTTTAAATTAGATCAAACACAAATTTCTAAGTTAAAGATTAAGCAACCAAATTTGCAATTAAAGAAAAGGCATAATATTTTAATCATGAAATTCTCATACAATAAAAATGATCTTAACAATGCTTAGGATCATGGCATAAATAAGATAATAAACTTTTGACCATTTTTGTTTACCAATCCTTCTCCCAAGGATCGGAAGGCTATCACTTGTCTTTCCCTAGACCAAGCCCAAGCCTATCCTCTAGATCTTCCCAAGATCTAGACGTAGCATACAAGACCGCGATTTCCCACCAAGCCACGCAAGGACTTGGACGCTCCGCACAAGGAGACAATTTCCCTACCAATACAAAGTGAAATGTATATAAATGAAAATACAAAATAAAATGAAGAACTCCCTAGAAATTCAGATCTCTGAAAGGAAGGTTGAAGCCTCGAGATGATCGTTGATGTTGAAGCGCGTCCGATCTCGTCTTCAATTTCAAACCTTCTCAGCACAAATGAGAGTTCTAGAGGTTCTGGAGCTCTCTGGTTCGTGTGCACTCAGGAAAGGACTTGGAATTCTCGAAGCTCTAAATGCACGAACAAAAAGAACCATTTTATAGATTTTCACTGTCGCCTGAGCGACATCACTGTCGGAATTCCGACAGCGCAAAACTGCAGCTCGTAGTGCTGTCGTGCGGGCAGTTTCGGTAACCTCCGAGCTGTCGCCTGGGCGACAGTAGCTGTCGGAAAATTCCGACAGCGCCAAACTGCTGCTCGTCGTGCTGTCGTGCGGGCAGTTGTTGTAACTTCTCTGCTGTCGCCTGGGCGACATTGACTGTCAGACAATTCCGACAGCTCCTCTTCATTTTTGTCGTCCGAAACTTCTCCAGACTGTAGATTGAGTCATTCTCATCTCCGAAATGTGGTGGCACGTTCTGTAACTCTTCCTGGATTGAAAGTTATGGCCATTTTAAGATCAGCACACAAAACTCATCCTTTTGCTTTTTCTAATGTGTACACACTCTTGGATCATGCCCATGAATGAAGACTTGTCTCCTCATTGAACCTGTACAACCTGGACACTATAAACACACAAAAGACTAGATCAAATACAACACGGTATTTGTTATTCTCAAACCAAGAGATGCGGAACATAGGCTCCAACAATCTCCCCCTTTTGATAATAACAAATACCCGTATGAGAAATTAGTGAGATTAAGACAATTTGTGTTTATAGATAAGTGCGGTAATAAGATATGCATGAATAACATATTAAGAGCGTGATAGAATTGAAAGCGATAATGTCTGCTCTTTCTATATCAAGTCCTCCCCCTACATTAGTGTCTCTTATAAACTACTCCCCCTAAATATCTATTTTACTATATTTCTCAATTTCTTCTCCCCCTTTGTTATTAACAAAAGTGGGTAGGGATGAGTGTATATCCTTTAAGAAAGGTAAGGAACCATTTATTGAAGGATTTTCATGATCGAGCATATGATAGTGTATGCACCTCCTATATGATTACTCCTCCTACAAATATACCCATTTTTTGAGTTTAATATATTATAATGCACTCCCCCTAAATATTAGATTTATGCAATTTAATCTCCCCTTTTGGTAGAATCAAAAAAGGGTTTAGGAGTGAGTATGTATAATAAGGAGTAATATATTTTATGTCGAGAAGAAAAATAGGATGCAATCAAAAGCTTGTTAAATACTACTGTTGAAGACTGGAGACCGGGCGGTCTGACTATGCAGTCTGCATTCTAGAGACCGCACAGTCTGATAGCTGGAAGCTCTGTTTATTGAAGGATGTAGCCTGGCGGTCTGCGTTCTGAAGATCAGACGCTCTGTTGTTCTGGATACCTGGCGGTCTTGGAGGTATGTAGTTGGGAGACCGCAGATCTTTTCAGGGTTCAGAATATGCGGTCTGCATCCTGCAGACCGCGCGATCTCGGCAATCTCGGCGGTCTCCTTGTATCAGACCGCCCAGCTCCGTGTTTAGTCCCACATTGGTTATTTGTAATTTCCTCTCTCTCCTCCATTCTATATAAAGGAGGCTATACCCTTGTAATAATCGAATTTTTGAGAAATAAAAGAGTTATTTCTTCTTTTTCCGGTCTCTCTTTTTCAGTTCGCACATGGTATCAGAGCCAATAACGATCTTTGGTTTGTGATAGCTCGCTCCCTCCTCTCTTCTCGCGTGATCTCCTCTGTTCGCGCGGTCTCTCCTTCTATTCGTGCGATCTCTCTATCTGAGTCGTGCTCTTCTCGTATTCCCGCGATCTCTCTGTTCGTGTGGCCTCTTATTTCTGATCGCTCGATCCCCTCTGCTCGCGCGATCTCTCTCTCCCTTTCGCGGTCTTCCTCTGATCGTGTGTCCTTCTGTTCGCGCGAGCTCCCTCAGCTATGACAGGCTCTGAGAATTCTTCTTCCACCACAACTACCACTCCGGCTATTGCCCACCCTCCTCCCGTTCCTTCGGGGAACCTTGGCACCGTCTCCAAACTTATCGGTCCCAACTACCCGGACTGGAGTGTCTCCTTCACATTTCTTCTCCGCTCTCAGCGCAAACGTCATCATCTTACTGATGACCCTCCTCCTCGCACCTCTGCCACTTTTGATGATTGGGATGCTAGTGATGCCCTGGTTCGAACTTGGCTCGCTAACAGTCTTTCAGATGAATGCCTTCCTGTCATAAGGCATGATGAAACAGTGAAAACTGCTTGGCTTCATCTGGCTGCTCTTTATTCAAAGGGAGCCCAAACTTCCCGCATATATACCCTATATGCGGACCTGTTTGCTCGTCCCTCCATGTCTCCTGCTGCTGCCTATCAACAAGTTCAAGCCCTTGGGGCTGAAATTCTTCAGAACAGACCCTTCTCTGCTGATCTTGCTGACCAACACAAACACTTCCAGGAACTTCTTGTTGTTTGTTACCTTCTTCGCCTCCCTGATTCTTATGACATGATCCGTCAGCAAATTCTGGGTGAGGCTGAATCACCTACGCTAGATGCTACTGCTGCACGCATTGCCGCTGTTACCTCTCTTCTTCACCGGCCTATCTTGTCTTCTCCTCCCATCCCTGACAACTATGCTCATCAGACTCAGAGGGGCAACACAGGAGGAAGGAGCTCTCATCCTGAAGGTCGTGGTCCTTCCAGATCTCTTTGCTCTCACTGTGGGAAGACGGGCCACTTAGTTGCTCGGTGTTGGCTCAAACATCCTCATCTTCGCCCCACCAGTGCCTCTTCCGCATCTACTCCTAATCAATCCGCCTCGGTGGTCACCTCCTCAGGTAGCGCCCATGTCGTCACTACAGGTAAATGGTTGATTGATTCAGGCGCGACAAATCACATGACTGGCAATCCTCAGTGTTTTTCTCTCCTAGAAAAACATGATCGATTGCCCCCGGTGTTCGTTGCGGATGGCTCTCCATCTTCCGTCAATGGGACTGGTATAGTCCATGTCACTCCGTCTCTTCGGCTGGACGATACTCTATATGTGCCCAAGTTCCCGTGCAACTTACTCTCGGTTACTTCTCTTTGCAAGCAGCTACGGTGCTCTGTAACATTCACACCTACTTCTTGTTCTTTTCAGGATCCTTGCTCCAAGCGGACGATTGCTACTGGGACTGAGAGCGGCGGCCTCTACTTCTTGGACAATGTGTCAGCTCTCCACACTTCATCATCATCCTCCAACAGTCTTCTCCAATGGCATCTCCGTCTGGGTCATCCCCCTGCAAAACTTCTTCATCAACTTCTACCTCATCTACCTAAGCAAGCTCCTCCCCTCAACTGTGAGGCTTGTCAGATTGGCAAACATCATCGCTCCTCCTTCCCTGCAAAGCAAGGGCGTGGGTCTTCCAGTCCTTTTGATATTGTTCACTCCGACATTTGGGGTCCTTCCCCTACTCCCACAGTTGGGAGAGGCAGCTCTTATTTTGTAACTTTTATTGATGACTTCTCTCGGTGTACTTGGGTGTATCTTTTAAAAGATCGCTCTGAATTATTCTCTGTATGGACCTCTTTTTATGAAATGATTAAAACACAGTTTGGCGTGTCTATAAAAATTCTTCGTTCTGATAATGCCAAAGAATATATTGGTAATGCTTTCACTACTTTCTGTATACAATATGGTATTATTCATCAAACCAGCTGTGTCTACACTTCTCAGCAGAATGGCATCGCTGAACGCAAGAACCGTCACCTCCTTGACGTTGCTCGCACTCTCCTAACTCAGATGCATGTTCCTCGCTCCTACTGGGGCTATGCTGTTCTCATCTCGTGTCACCTCATCAATCGCATTCCCTCGACCGTTCTCCATGGACAAACCCCGTTCTCCATTCTTTACCCGGGCAAGGAAGCCTTTCCGCTTACCCCGCGTATTTTTGGTTGTACGGCGTTTGTTCACACTCCCTCCTCCTCTCGCGACAAACTTTCTCCGCGTGCTACCAAGTGTGTCTTTCTTGGCTACTCTCCTACTCAAAAGGGTTATTGTTGTTTTGACCCTGTTCTTCGCAAACAACTGGTTTCTGCAGATGTTACGTTCTTTGAAGACACATCATATTTTTCCAAAGAATCCTCTATTCCTCTACCAGATATTCTACCTCCCTCACCAATTTCTCCCACCACAGATATCCCAACAACCACCCCTCCATCTATTCCACCAACCCCATCGTCACTCTCTCCATCTCTTGACTCTCCTTCTTCTCCTCCGCGACCGCCACTCCCAGCTCTCGGGCCAACAATCTCTGCAATGGATGCTCCGGATAATGATGAACAAGACGACTTGGATGTTCCCATTGCACTTCGCAAAGGAGTTCGGACATGTACTCAACACTCAATTCATGATGTGGTTTCCTATGCTCGTCTTACGCCTTCTTGCAGGAACTTTGCTTTGGCCGTCTCTGCCACTGCTATTCCACGTTCTTACAACGAAGCTCTTACTCTTCCTCAGTGGAAAACAGCCATGGATGAAGAAATGGCGACCCTCACTGAGAGGGGTACATGGACTCTGGTTCCTGTTCCTCTGGGAACCGATGTTGTTGGCTGTCGCTGGGTCTTTGTTGTCAAGTTCCGGCCTGATGGTAGTGTGGATCGCTACAAAGCTCGCCTTGTCGCCAAAGGCTTCACTCAGACTTATGGCGTTGACTTTTTTGACACATTCTCTCCCGTTGCTCGCATCAGTACTATCCGGGTTCTCTTCTCGGTAGCCGTCAACAGGGGTTGGCCCATGTCTCAACTTGACGTCAAAAATGCTTTCCTCTATGGCGATCTTCAAGAAGATGTGTACATGGAGCAACCTCCTGGTATGTTGCTCAGGGGGAGACACGTGTCTGCAAGCTGCAGAAAGCTATTTATGGCCTTAAACAAAGCCCTCGGGCGTGGTTTGAAAAGTTCAGTAGCATTGCAGCAATCATTGGTTTTACAAGAAGTTCTGCAGATCATTCCCTCTTCATTCGCAAAACCTCCCATGGATTGGTGGTTCTAGCAGTTTATGTCGATGACATTCTTCTCACAGGTGATGATCAGACTGGAATTGCGTTAACCAAGAAACATCTCGGTCAACACTTTGTCACCAAAGATATGGGCTCTCCAAAGTATTTTTTGGGAATTGAGATTTCACGAAAACACAACTCTGTGGTTCTCTCACAACGCAAGTATGCTCTTGACCTCCTACAAGAAACTGGCCTGACTGGGGCGAAACCGGCTCGATGCCCCATGGCTGCTGGTGAAGACAAAACATGGCAAGCTAATTCTCCACCTTTGTCAGATGTTACAAGGTATAGACGTCTGGTAGGCAAGCTTATCTATCTCACAGTAACCAGACCAGATATCTCATATGCTGTAGGAAAGGTTAGCCAGTTCATGCAAGCTCCTAGAGAATGTCATCTACAATCTGCTCTGAGGATATTAGAGTATGTTAAAGGAGCTCCAGGAAAGGGATTACTTTTTCAAAACAATAAACATCTAAAGATTGAGGCCTACTCAGATTCTAGCTATGCAGACGACAAAGATGATCGCAAGTCCACCTCTGGATTTTGCACCTTTGTTGGGGGAAATCTTGTGAGCTGGAAGAGCAAGAAACAGTCCGTTGTCTCCAGGTCAAGTGCAGAAGCTGAGTATCGAAGCATGGCGTCGACAACTTGTGAACTAAAATGGTTAAGGGCTCTCATGCTAGACTTAGGAGAAGTTTACAACTATCCGCTTCCGATGTTCTGTGACAACAAAGCTGCCATATACATATCAAAGAATCCAGTATTTCATGAGAGGACAAAACACATTGAAGTCGATTGTCATTTTATCAGAGAAGAGGTATTGAAGAAACAAATCTGCACTCCATTCGTCACATCTGACAATGAACTAGCAGATATTTTCACCAAGCCCGTATCCACTTCTTTTTCAAACATTTGCGACAAGCTGGGCATGATTGACATATACGCTCCAGCTTGAGGGGGAGTGTTGAAGACTGGAGACCGGGCGGTCTGACTATGCGGTCTGCATTCTAGAGACCGCACAGTCTGATAGCTGGAAGCTCTGTTTATTGAAGGATGTAGCCTGGCGGTCTGCGTTCTGAAGATCGGACGCTCTGTTGTTCTGTATACCTGGCGGTCTTGGAGGTATGTAGTTGGGAGACCGCAGATCTTTTCAGGGTTCAGAATATGCGGTCTGCATCCTGCAGACCGCGCGATCTCGGCAATCTCGGCGGTCTCCTTGTATCAGACCGCCCAGCTCCGTGTTTAGTCCTGTATAGTGTTTAGTCCCACATTGGTTATTTGTAATTTCCTCTCTCTCCTCCATTCTATATAAAGGAGGCTATACCCTTGTAATAATCGAATTTTTGAGAAATAAAAGAGTTATTTCTTCTTTTTCCGGTCTCTCTTTTTCAGTTCGCACAACTACTTGTTGAGAAAAATATAAGCATGATGTAACATAAAGTAGTAAGCAACATAGCTAACATGATAAAGTAAGCATTCTATTTTAAGATACCACTTGTTTAAAGGAAAACACGGTGTTAAAAATAATAAGCACTCTTAAACATAAACATCATTTTAGAAGATAAAACCATATAAAGGATAATGAGTTTAAAATTTGAAAAGTTGATGTTTGAGTTAAAGATTGAAGAGATGCTATTCCATTAAGATAAAAAATTGCAAGCATGATTTCATAATATCAAGAAAAGATACACAAACTACAATGTAATAAAATTTGCATTTCAAGTAAACATAAACATTGTAGCGGTCATGCTTTGTTATCTAGTGCATTTACTTAAGTTTGTAGAGATTTGAGTAGATGAGCATTAGGATCCAATTCTCATGAGTAGAAGTTTTATGAAAGATAATGATGTGTACAAAGTAGTGTTTTGATAAAGTATACAAGTGAATCAATCAAAAACACATGACATATATAATGAAATAACACAAAATTAAAATACACAAATAATATTTCTTCCACACTATTTCAATGCACATGAATAAATAGTACAACTACCAAGGTGCTCTGCACACACAATGCTTATTAAGACTTATCAGGGTGCAAAGTAGTTCTTGGGGGATCACTTTTATACTTTTTAGCTTTATTTTCAATTTTTTTTGTGATCCGGTGTACTAAAGAGAAGTGGTGTAAAAATTGTTTGCTACAAGACACTTTACAATTCTTAGCCAAGGTCTCCTTCGCCCGCGTACGTGATGTGATGTTTTTGTGGATACTCGTGCTCGCCGGCGCTTGGACTTCTTCCCACCCTTTTGCTTTGGCTATAAATAGGCGGTCTTAACTGAGTCAACCACCGCATTTACTCTCGACCTTCTTCTTCCTCTGCTTCAGAGCTCTCGCTCCTTCTCGTTCTCGCATTTCTTCCTTTCACACAGGTTGCTAAGATGGGCGGTGACGCGGAGTCGGAGGGTCGGCGAAGGGTCGCGAAGGCCTTCGCCGAGCATAGCTTCTTCACTTGTAATTTGACCGATGAGTAGTACTTCAGCGCGGTCGTCGACTACGTCACCCCCCCCCCCCGTTCGAGGCACGCCGCCCTAGCGAGGACGACGTGATCAACGACCTGTTTGTTGACGAGTTGGCCATTCCTACCGCCCATTTTGCGGTCGGTCTGCGCCTTCCCTTGTGGCCGGATGTTCACCAGGTAATAATCGCTCTCGCTTAATTCTTATTTTCTTGCCACTCGATTTTCGCTCGCCATGTGGACCAATCCTGTTCTCGTTGCTTGTTAGGTGCTCAAACACTATGGCGTGGTTCCCAGCCAGCTCACACCTAATGCCATGGCGGTGGTCACCGCCTGCACCTATTATCTTCGCGAGGAGCGCATCGAGTTCAGCCTCCCGGTCTTCCGGAAGCTGTTCTCGTTCTGCGCCTACAAAGATGGGACAACCTACTTCGTGGGCACGGGTCCGAAGGTTGTCGAGACCGTCAGCAAGGCCCACTTCTGGGCCCAGAAGTTCGTCTTCGTCAAGGGGAACTTCGGCAACATTCCCCTCTCGCCGGTTCAACATAGCGAGACCACCTACCGACCCACCGCCCTCGGTGGCCATGATGCCCTCCTCCATCAGTTCTTCTTCAAGAAGAACTTCGAAGTCGTCTATCTCCGCCGCAACCTAGATTCGTTGCCTCCGGTTCTCGCCGGGGAAGGTAAAGATCTCGCCTAACACCTACGTATTTATTTGCTACCATATCGTACTTATTAAAACTACTGTTTGTTTCTAGGCGAGCGAGATCTGCCCCTTCACCCCCCCTATGCGGGCAACCGAAAAAAACGACGCTACCATGGGGGCGGAAGCTTGCCGAGGCGTTGTCACTCCGGCTGAGCCCTCTTCTCACAAGAGATCGGGGGCTTCTGGTAGTCACGCTGCCCCTTCGAAATCTCCGCCAAAGAAGAAGAGCAAGAAGAGCGCAGTCTCGCTCACTCCTTCGAAGGCAAAGGAACCCCGCGAGGCCGCCTTCGACGAGTTTGACCTTACCGGCCTCTCGGGGGGTGAGGACGAAGAGCCCTGCCAGGAGGTGTCCAGGACCTCCGTCCTCCCCATCCCGGTGAACCACTATAACTTCGGCCTCGGCCAGAGGCGCCGGGATGAGATTGGTGAGCCCCTCGTCACCTGGAAGCCGGAGACTAACATGGTGGATATCTCCTCCATCCTCCCCTCCTGGGTGGAGAAGGAGACCGTCAGTGGTCATGCCTTCGACCTCGCGTTCGCTCTTTATGGTCGCGAGGACGCGGGGTCTTATAAGGATGAGTCTGCGAGAACCCTTGCTTACGAGAGTGTGTGGTCTCAGCTACGCTCTGCCGAGCTCGCCCACATGACGGGGAGGCGTTGCTTATAGCTGGAGCTTCAGAATGTGGAGCTCGCGAGGGCCTACCAGGGGGTTCTTGCCGAGAACACGCAGCTGAAGGAGAAGCTGCTCGTCGCGGAGGGCAGTGTGGTGGGTCACCTGGACCTCCTCATCTTCCTTTCCATTGGCCATTTTGCCTCTTTAATTGAACTTATTTGCAGGATGTCGAGGCCGCCGGGAGAACCGACGCTCGCATCAAGGATTTGGAGGGCGAGGTGGCTGGGCTGAAGGCCCTAAACTGCGACCTCACCCACGCCGTTGTTCCCCCCTCACCTCGCCGTCTGATGGAAGACCGACGAACGCGAGACGTAGAAATCCGCGTGGGGTCTATAGAGTCAGCTCGCTACATCTTCTCGATGATGAAGGCGGCCGGCGTCTTGGCCGACGATGCGGTCGACATGACTCTGGAAGACGTCGTCCCGGAGCTCTTCCTCCCTCTTCCGCCAGTGAAAGACAGTGATGATGAAGATGGATCTGCGGGTGGTTCCTGAAGCTCGCCGCCATTCCCCTTTTTGTGCTGTAATTTTTGATCGGCGAGATCGCCGAAGATTGTAACCGAACTATGAAATATAGAATGCAGATTATGTTTTGTTCACTGTGCTTTCCCTTTCTTGTTTTCATTTTCACTTGTCGAATGTCTCGTCCTCGCTTATCTCGATATCCACCTTCGCGGGGGTTATTCTCGCGATGATTGTTCTCGCGCCTCACGTCGTCGCACAGGTAGGTGTAGGGTACTTTGGCTGCTCAGGCCTTTTGCCGCGTGCCTTAGGGTTACTATCCTTTTAGTTGTGCATATTTTCTCTAGGTTTCGCAAGCCATTTTTCTTCTTGGCGAGAGCTCGCCTCTTACCCGGAGCCGGCAACCTTTCTGCCAAGAACTGGGTGTTCTGAATAGCATAAGATTGATTCTCTCCACTCGCATAGTATCATGCGAAATCCCTCTTTCCCGAGCGAGCCAATCCGCCGAGCGAGACTTAGCATTCCAGCATAAAGACCTGTCATCCTTGCCAGCCTCTCCAGAGATCAACCTGAACCCCCGTCTAGTGAGAGCTCGGGAGAGAAATCGATCTGGGGCATTCTAGCATAAAACTTGTCACCTTGCCAGCCTCTCCAGAGATCAACCTGAACCCCCCGTCTAGGTGAGAGCCCGGGAGCGGAATCGATCTGGGGCATTCCAGCACCAACATATCCAACCTTGCCAGCCTCTCCAGAGATCAACCTGAACCCCCCGTCTAGGTGAGAGCCCGGGAGCGGAATCGATCTGGGGCATTCCAGCACCAACAAACTTGTCAACTTGCCAGCCTCTCCAGAGATCAACCTGAACCCCCCATCTAGTGAGAGCCCCGGAGCGGAATCGATCTGGGGCATTCTAGCATAAAACTTGTCACCTTGCCAGCCTCTCCAGAGATCAACCTGAACCCCCCGTCTAGTGAGAGCCCGGGAGCGGAATCGATCTGGGGCATTCTAGCATAAAACTTGTCACCTTGCCAGCCTCTCCAGAGATCAACCTGAACCCCCCGTGCAGGTGAGAGCCCGGGAGCGGAATCGATCTGGAGCATTCCAGCACCAACATATCCAACCTTGCCAGCCTCTCCAGAGATCAACCTGAACACCCCGTCTAGGTGAGAGCCCGGGAGCGGAATCGATCTGGGGCATTCCAGCACCAACAAACTTGTCACCTTGCCAGCCTCTCCAGAGATCAACCTGAACCCCCCGTCTAGTGAGAGCCCGAGAATGAAATCGATCTGGGGCATTCTAGCATAAAACTTGTCATCTTGCCAGCCTATCCAGAGATCAACCTGAACCCCCCGTCTAGGTGAGAGCCCGGGAGCGGAATCGATCTGGGGCATTCCATCACCAACAAACTTGTTACCTTGCCAGCCTCTCCAGAGATCAACCTGAACCCCCCGTCTAGGTGAGAGCCCGGGAGTGGAATCGATCTGGGGCATTCCAGCACCAACCTATCCAACCTTCATCACCCCGGCATGGCAGTGATTATAAGCATCACAAAAAGGAGTAAGACATTCTTTAATCAACATAATAAAGCTTTCAAGGGTAAAATCGTTTCAAATCATCCCCACTCCTGGCTCGGTCGAGGGGCACCCCTTCCACATCCTGGAGATGATACCCCCCTGACTTGAGCACCTCTCTTATAATATATGGACCCTCCCAGTTGGGGTTAAGCTTACCGGCCGCGGCTCCCCTGCCCGCCGCATCGACCTTCTTCAGGACTAGGTCTCCATTCTGAAAGTGCTTTTATCCAGATATGTTTGTCGAATTACCGAGCCATCCGCCGCTTGACCTCTTCCTGCCTGATGGTGGCCAAGTCTCGGAGTTCTTCCACCAGGTCCAAAGACAGTCTCTGCTCTGCATCGTTATCTTCTAGCCACTATTTATCCCCCTCGCTCGCTGCGATCACCCGGGGGGTCTTTACCTCAAACTTTATGGGGAGAACGGCCTCGGACCCGTGAGAGAGCTTGAACGGAGTCTCTCCGGTGGCGGTATTTGGAGTATTTCTCATGGCCCAGAGGACGGAGGGTAGCTGTTCCACCCAGTTCCCCCGAAGGTTCTCCACTTTCTTTTTTAATAGGTTAACGATTATTTTGTTTGCGTCCTCCACCTGCCCATTGCTCCTCGGGTGGTGGACCGATGTGAACCTGAGGTCAATGCCAAGTTGATGCAGAAGCCAACAAACTCTTCACTAGCAAACATCGACCCATTTTCCGTCACTATGGCTAGAGGGAGTCCGTGCCTGCATATTATCTCCCCCCACACAAAATTCCTCACAACCCGAGAGGTTACCTTAGCGAGTGCTTTCGCTTCTACCTATTTGAAGAAGTAGTCTATCATGACCAGCAGGAATTTCCTCTGGCCACTGGCTTGGGGGAAGGGACCGACCAGGTCCAACCCCCATATGGCGAAGGGCCAGGGAGCCGTGATGGTCCGGAGCCTTTGAGCTGGGAGGAGTTGGAGCGGAGCATAGAGCTGGCACTTCGGGCACTTCCTTGCGAACTCCGTCGCGTCCTTGCTGAGAGTGGGCCAGAAGTAGCCTTGCCTCAACACCCTCCCCTCCAGGGTCCGGCTTTAGGAGTGACTGCCGCACTCCCCGGAGTGGATTTCTTCCAGGACTCTCGGAACATCCTCCTCGGAAACACAATGGGCCAGGAGTCCCGAGAGAGTATTCCTACATAGCCCTCATGCATGCAAGGAGTAATAGGCGGACTTATACCTGAAGCGCCTCTTGTCAACGTCCTCTCCGGGGAACTGCCCGGAGGATAGGAAGGTGATGAATGGATTCATCCACGAGGCTCGTTGATCCACCTCCATCAACTCACCATCCTCGATGGAGGGCCGGAAGAGTTCCGAAGTTGTCCCTCCCGCTCGGGGACAGAACTTGGCTAAAAGGTCTGCCTGGGTGCTCTCCTCCCTCGGCATGTGCTTGATGGAGAAGGTGCGGAGCTTCCCGATGACCCCCTTGACCTTCTCCAGGTATAGCAGGAGGGTCGGGTCCTTCGCTTCAAACTCTCCCTTGATTTGGCATGCTACCACCATGGAGTCCGTTGAGACCTCCACGTCCTGTACCCCTAGTTCCCGGGCCAGCCGAAGGCCCACTATCACTGCCTCGTACTCAGCCTGGTTGTTGGTAATTGGGAAATGGATGTTTAAGGCTTGCTCAATCTGGGTCCCCTGGGGACTCACCAGGACTATCCCCCCTCCATAGGAGTACTTTCCCGATGCTCCATCCACCAACATCTTCCATGCCTCTGGGGTAGGTGGCTCATGCTCCCCCACCTCGGTCGCATAGTCGGCCATGAAGTCCTCCACTGCCTGGGCCCTGATGGACGTCCTGGGCACGAACGTGATGTTGAACTCACTTAATTCCACAGACCATTTTGCCAATCTTCCCGAGTGCTCCACCCCTTCCATGATTTTTCGGAGCGGGTGGTCCGTCACTACTTTGATTGAATGGGCTTGGAAGTAAGGACGGAGCCTCCGGGACGACACCACCAACGCGAAGGCTAACTTTTCCAGAATCAGGTACCGGAGCTCCGCCTTCCTCAGCACTCAGCTGACGTAGTAGATAGGGAACTGTTTCTTCCCCTCCTCCCGGATCAGCACGGAACTTACTGCTTCGGACCCTACCCCTAGGTAAAAGGATAGGTCTTCTCCTGGCCTCGGCCCCTGGAGCAGAGGGGTCTGGGTGAGTTGTTCTTTCAGAGCCTGGAAGGCCTCTTCGCACTCCGGGGTCCATTCAAACTTCTTGTTGCCCCGTAGCACCTTGAAGAAAGGCGCACACTTTTCTCCCGCCTTGGAGAGGAACCTGCTGAGCCCAGCCAACTTCCCTGTGAGGCTCTGAACCTCCCTCGGGTTCCTTGGCGACCCCAACTCCATTATTGCCTTGACCTTGTCCGGGTTGGGCTCCACTCCCGACGGGGTTAGTAAGTGGCCTAGGAACTTCCCCCGGCTAGCCCCGAAGACACACTTCAACGGGTTGAGTTTCATCTTGTACTTTCGCAGAGTCCCGAACGTCTCCTCAAGGTCTCGGAGGTGAGACCCAAGGTCCTGACTCTTTACCATGAGGTCATCAACATAAACCTCCAAGTTTTTTCCCTTCTGCTCGCGGAAGACTCTATCCATCATCCTCTGGTACGTGGCACCTACATTCTTGAGCCCGAACGACATCATCTTATAACAATAGCATCCATACCCCGTGATGAAGGAGACATCTTTGATGTCCGGGGGGTGCATGCGGATTTGATGGTAACCTGAAAAAGCATCTAAGAAAGACATCACAGGAAAACCGACGGCTGAGTCAACTAGCGCGTCGATTCTAGGCAGGGGGTAACAATCCTTAGGGCATGATTTATTATGCAAAGAAAAGTCGATACACATCCTCCATTTACCTCCTCTCTTCTTCACCATAACGACGTTGGAGACCCAGCCTGGATACTGGATCTCTGATACAAAGCCTGCGTAGGAGCTTGCCCACCTCCTCGCAGATGGGCCCTTCCAGCTTGTCGGCGATGGCCCTCCTCTTCTGGCAGATGGGGTGGGTGCCGGGGTCGAGATTGAGGCGATGGCAAGCCACATCCGCGTCGATCCCGGGCATTTCCGCGGCGCTCCAAGTGAAGACGTCTACGTTCTTCTGCACGCAAGCCAGAATCTCTGCTTGATCTTCCGGGCTGAGTCCTCCGCTGACCCGGACCTTCTCCACCACCCCTAGCCGGGTGGTGACCTCAAGCTCCATGATCTCGTCCACGGCCTCCAGTCGGGATTGCTCCCCCCAAGCCCTCTCCTCCTCTCCATCACAAGCGAGCACCCGGGTTCCTTCCTCTACCTCCTCCCCTATCACCATCAGCTCCTCTCCCCCTCCTGTCGAGGTCTTCTCCCCTTTTTCCTCTTCCTCTCCTCCCTCCGCCCGGGGTCCCTCAACGACCCCCTCCTAGACATGGACTTCTTCTTCCTCCGCCTGCTCCTCGACTTCCCTTTCACCTCCGACTTCGGCCATCTCCTCCATCACTTTATCCCATTTTTCCGCTTCCCCCATCCAGGTGATGGTGTTGACAGTCGTCACATAGCACTGTCTTGCCATCTTGGGGTCTCCTCGGATCCGGACCTGGACTCCACCCGTGTTGAACTTGAGACACTGGAGGAAGGTGGAAGGGACGCATCTAAACGCGCTGATGAGAGGCCGTCTGAAGATGGCGTTGTAGCTGCTCGGGGCATCCACTATCATGAAGCAGCAGTTCCGGGACTGCCCTCCGAGGGTCACATGGAGCCCAACTCCACCTTCTACTTCCTTCCTTTCTCCTGAAAAGCCAAATAGGGGGACATCCGAGGCTAACACCCTCATGGATTCTACCTTCATCTCATCAAATGCCTTCTTGAAGATGACGTTGACCGAGCTACCGTTATCGACTAGAATCTGCGAGACGGTGAAGTTTTCGATGGCAGTCTGGATAACTAGCGCATCGCAGAACGGGTCCTCGTAGCTCGGCATGTCCTTCTGGGAGAAAGTGATTCTCTCCGCCGGGGGTGGATCCGTGGATGTTGAGGCCACGCTCCGCCGATAAATGGTATGAAGGCTAGCCTTGCGGGTTGCCGCCACCCCTACCCCCCCATGGATCACCCCGATCCCTCCTCTACTTCCCACATCCACTCTATCTTCACACCTTTCTTCCTCCTCCCCTCGAGGCTCGACCTCCTCAATTCTCACTTGTTGCCTCGGCGCGGGGGCTCGACCCCTTTTCACCTCCAGGAACTCCGGGCAAGTGTCCGTTGAGTGACCTTCCTCATCATGGAAGATACAATACGGCAACGTCACCTCCCCCGCCTCAGTCTCCGCCATCCTATTCCTTCTCCTCCTAGCGGCTGCTGTTTCCACCTCACCCCTCCTTCCTTTTCCTCTTCCCCGGCCAATTGCCATGGCCTGTTGAGGTGGGGGAGGCATCTGCATCGGACCCTGCCTCCACCCTAACTGGTGGGGCCTCCCTTGACCCCCGAAATGGTTACCCCTTCCTGGGCCGTAACCCCTTCCCTGCCCTTGCATTACTCCGCCGTGCGGCCTCCATCCCCCCTCCGGGGCCCGGGGCTCTTCCCTTCTCCTAACCTCCTGCTGCCTCACCTCCGGCTCACTGAGCTTTGCTAGCCTCTTGGTGAGCTCCGGGTTGGCTTCTTCACTCGCAACTTCCTCCGCCACCCTCCCCATCAGCTCTTCATAGGAGACGGGGGCCTTCCTCTTCAACGCCATCTTGAAGAAACTCTCTTTCAACCCGACCGTGAAGGCGAGTTGGAGTGCAAACCCCGGCATCTCCTGAGTAAGCTGCACCTCTTCCTGGAACCGATCCACATACTGAGCCAACGACTCCCTGGGCTCCTGCTTCACTTTGAAGAGGGAATCAACGTCCTTCTTCCTCTTTTTTGAGGTCGAGAACCTCAGCAAAAAACTTCGGCACAAGTCTTCAAACGCGTAGATTGATCCTGCAGGGAGCTGATGGAACCAGTTCCTGGCTTTCTCCTTGAGGGTGACGGCAAAGAGCCGGCACTTGAAGGCATCCGACATCGGCCTGATGGAGACCGAGTCTTCGAAACTCTGCAGGTGCTGGACAGGGTCATCCCTACCATTGTAGTATACCCGGTCCCACTCCCCGAACCCCCCCCCCCCCCCCCCCCCCCCCCCCGGGACGGGTGCGGAAAGCACCAACTCGCAAAAGGGGCTTCCCCCTCCTGCCACCCTTTCTGGCTCCACTCGCCCCCCAAGCTTCTTCCCCAAACTTGAGCTCACCGGGACTGCACTCACGAGGGCGGCGCTCGCCTGAACCACCCTGACCATCACCGCATCCTCCTGGCGCTCGCTGGGACAGAGCTTGTCAGCACTGAGCTCGCCGGCTCGGAGCTCGCCGGCACAGAGCTCGCCGGCATCGGGCTCGCCGGACTGGCGAACAACACTCGCCCCTCCCTGTCCTACCCTGATCCAACAGCAACTTCCTTTCCGGCCCTTCCCCTAGGGGCGTTCCCGCCGACCGTCATTGGGGGAGGGGCGCCTGAGGTGCTGGGGTCGCAAACTCGTTTCGCAGAGCTGTGACCGTAAACCCCAAGGTGTCGAGCACCTCCTTTCTAAAATCTGCGAGCATCCTGGCCATCGCCACCTGAGGTGTCTCGCCGAACTCCTCGCCTTGCTCTCCGTCTCCTGCCATAACCCTTCTCTGGAACTTTCTTAAACCAGCCACGCTCCACGCTCACCGCACCAAAATGTTGAAACCGATTTCTCAGTCTCTGTGGAGTTCGGGGCCCTCACCGAATGAGGGGCAGCTAGCCCTTACTGATCCCTTAGAGAAGGTAGGCCGGAAACTAGGAAGATTGACTAAGACCTTAGTCACAGCGAGGAGGTCCCTCCACTAACCCGGAAGATCGTTGAGCGCTTACCCTCCCAAGCCAAAGCTGAGACTCGAGCACCTTGGAGAGCTCTGGAAATGCTAACCAAAGAAAGCCTGAGGAGAAGGAAGCTGAAGTGGAGTCCTCTCCAAAGGTTCCCTTAAGGTCCTATTTATAGATTTTCTGATTTGGCCTGCAAATAGCAGGATTCTGCCTTTTGATTTTCCTATCCGCACCCCAAATGGGTCTGCGAACAGCCAAACTCCATTGTTTGGAGAGGCTAAAAGCAGACCACCAAGGGTAAAAGAGTAAATTGCCCCAATTGGCTTATGGATAAGGGATTGCGAGAACCTTACTGCCGGAGCTCTCGCGGGCCTTCTCGCGGACCCTGCTCGCGACGCCTCTTCTTAGGCGATCACCTTGCGAGGGCCTCGCTGGCCCATTTTGGCGGTATCTTCCGAGGTCTTATCTACTGAGGGCCCATCTCGGCGAGGTCTGGATCTCGCAATTCCTGCTGCGAGACCGTCCCTTTGGCCTCAACGAGCATACCTCTTCGCCGACCTCAGATGATTCCGCCGAACACCTGTCTCGCCGACCCTTCTCGCTCGTCATGGGGGCGAGCTCCGTTTCCTTGCCTGGTCAATATCGGGGTTGTACACAGCTGTTGTAAGTTGGAGAAGAAGAAGTAGATGTTATCTTTTCACTGTGCAGAAAGAAGACTTGTTCTTGTCTTAGGGTTTGAGGAGGAAGAGGATGAACACCCTTTTTTGACAGACAACAATAATGTGATCACTGCTCTAATTATCTTCTTCTCTTTTGCCTACTTATGTTGTATGATTGGAATTTGAAATCCTTTATTCTTTTCGGGTGCTCTGAAAAGAAATTCTTTTTAGACATATAAATTTCATTTCCTCTTTTGTTCCCGACCCGTCCATCAGTTTTGAATAACTTCCAAGAATGATTTTGCTGAGTCATGGAATACTTCATTCCATTCTTGGCAATAAACAAGTCGTTGGAGAACATTCTTAAGCCTTGTGGTCCTTTTGAAAAGGTCTGAAAAGGACAGCAGAAAAAACTTCCTTTTTTGACTATATTCGACGCTACGTCGACTTCATCATTCTTCATGTTGATGCACCTCTGAGTTCTTATCAGAGTAGCTTCGAATTCCTTCTTATCCCTGGTTGAACTCAAATATTGATGTTGCATCGATTACCAATTGACGTACCCATCGAGTTGAACTTTATCTTATGTGTCGAGTTAAAGTCGAAGTTGCATCGACTTTTAAGATGGCTTCGACAGGCTTTTCTTTCTACGTTGAGTTCTTTTCGATGTTTCGTCGACTTGACTTATACTTCAATAGGCAGATTAATTTGCTTAGACTTCTAGTCAGAGTTGCATCACATCAAGAACTTCAATAGGCAAATTAAGTTGCTTGGACTTCTAGTCAGATTGCGTCGACATCAAGTCAAAGTTGCATAGAATTTCATTCAACGCAAGTCTTAACTTGACTTACTTTGTTATTTGACACTCAAAGATGAATGTGACATCCTAGGACATCTAATGACTATTTTACCCTTTCTATAGAATGAGGGTAATACTCCTAGGAAGTAAAATCACCTATAAATAATTTGTTAAGTTAAATCACAAGGAGTTTTTCCCAACATTATTCCTAAAAGAATAAATTATGCATTGGGGAGCAAATAAAATGGCTGGCGAGTTATACACTGAGGCAACCCCCATGAAGGATGGTCTGGAAGACAACCCATGCGAAACTAATTGAACAACATTGGTATGTGACTGTATGCATGATGATACAGAGAACGTAGGCGGTGGTCGCGGGAAGACTGCCACGACCCAATAATAGTACAAATATTCTCCCCCTTAAATGTTATAGTATGCTTGGTGCTAATAGGAATTGGATTTGATTCATGGTTTTAATAACTTGTCCTTAGCACAGGTGACAGATGCAGGTGAGAGACAACACCCAAATATGGAGGAAGCCACAGAGCAGACTACTTCAGGTATATATTCGTTAGGACACTTCTTGTTTTGTGCCCTAGCTCGTGGTATATATATAGGCATTGGTACTGGAGTTTTAATGTGGTTGAGAGGATGATGCTACTCATACAGGTCTTGAATATAGAGGTTTCTGTGATGATTAATCTCCCGCTATAAATCATGTCTTCTGCTAAGTGATATAAAGTGCACTCATTAATGGTGTCTTCCACTAGAACAAGATTTCTCTACTTTGTTGGTGTGTAGTGTCATTCTCTTAACATCACCCCTATGCGTGACAATGGAGTGTTCAAACAAAGGAGTTGGAGAAGGAAGTTCCTTCACCCTTCATGGTTGCTTCGCCATTGTGCATAAATGGTGGTGTGCGATAAGATTCTCCTGTCAGACCGATGATTTCTGGAGTCCGGTGGGGGGGGGGGGGGGGGTCTTACAAATGGATCAGAGAACAAGCGATATTTTTGACCAATAGTGATCACAGAAACACCTCTTGCTCTGTTAATCATTGTAGCATGGTGCGGACGAACCACTGCAGCAGAAGCGGTGGTGGACCTAAAAGGTAAAAGTTGACAACAAATTTTGCATATGTAGATTTTCACCCAAATTTATCAAATTAAGTTTTTGTCAAACAAATTTTTTATGACTCAGATCGACACTTAAATGACCTTTACCATATCCGATCTCAAACGATGATTTATCTCTTTCCCTTAAAACACTTTCATTAAACCCTACAAATGACCATTTCAAATTTTGAACCCCTGGTTTAAGCCTCTTTGTTTTATTGGGATTAAATTCTCATTTTCAAATTTCCATTACAGGTAAGCAAATCATATGGAATTTTGCATGTAGATTGAGAATTACATTAATGATTGGAAATATGGTCGGAGCTAAGTTAAGGGTATAGTAAAGTGTGTTTTGATTTTACATAACATCTATTAGTATGACATGTTTATAATAAAATCATGCAATTATAAAGAACTACGGTGGAAATATTGATATTCTCAATAATTCGGAATAACTATCAAGATAATGAGCTACATTTGAAGTAAATCTTTTTGGTAAATCAAGAAAAGCTCAAAATGAAAGCAGGAAAATCTTTACATTAAGATTATCATATGCTCCCCAGCCCGAGGTACAAGATTAACCTCTATGGGACTTATGATATCTGCATACTCGGCCAGCCAGAAAGCCTCATTAAGTAGGACAAGCCACTACGAACCCGAAGGTGCCAATTACAGGTTTTATTCATACTTTTATTGAAAACTTCTTGCGATGAAAAAGTGACTGGTAGGTCATGCCCGTAGACCATACGTACTAGTGCGAGAAGCTTGACGACTCTAGGCGAGAGAGATATGTGCACCACGGGAGCTCGGCTGTGTCTTATATGCCCCGCTGGGTCCCTCCACTTGTAGGCCAAATTTAGTTATTATCGGACGTCTCTGACGTCTAGGAGTACACAAGGTTGTACGTTGCGGCATGGGTAGTGCGGTACATCCACACCTAGAAGTGGCAGGACCGGCCACTGTCACCGACGGCCATATTGGTGAGGCCTGCGGGGTTCGCAGCCCTGCTGGAAGAGAAGCAATCAAGATATGTTGACATAGGGTGCAAACTGGTAAACTATTATATGTGATTGTTCTGGCGGGTCACTCATACCCATCGACCGTTCGTACCGGTATGGGAAGGTTGATGACTCAGGTGGCACTATGGAGTGTTAACATCAGGAGGTTATTTAGTATTTCCTCGAAGGGTCCCTCCGCTTGTTAGTCGGATTTCATAAGTGTTGGATGTTGCTCACATCCAGGAGAACACAGGGTTATACATTGGGGCCTGGGTAGTGCGGTACATACACACCCAAAAGTTGCAGGACTGGCCACTGTCATCGATGACCATATCGGTGAGGCCCTCGGGGTTCGCTACCCTATTATAAAAGAAGCGGTTCAACTATGTTGACACGGGGAGTCGTGACGAGTCGTTAGAACTCGTTGTGCATTGCTTGAATAAGCATCATTTGCATAGAAACATATAAATATTTGCATGTACCATTAACTGCATATAACCTTCAACTAGAAGTTGGTTATATGCTCATTGGCTTTACATTACTTATGTAAATTATAACTTTTATCTGTTCCACTAACATATAACCTCCGTATGGGAGTTGGTTATCTGTTAATGGGTTGATACTGCTTACCTCCATGATACAACTATTAAAATTTTGTGGTTCATATGTGCAAACCTTGGTAGGATTCGAATATGCTAGAATTACTTTCTCGGTATCACTATCTAAGCTGGTAATTCATTATGCCTATGACTTGTCCAAGCGAAATTTTCTCGCGAACAATATATTTTAGAGCTACTACACAATAAGCATAGATATGGTAAAGCTATCCTCGATTTCACTTAAGATATTTATTACATTACATGGCGGAAGACATCAACACAGCTCATTAGGTAAAGCCATACCTATAGACCCTTAAATTTTGGTATCGTTTGACACCTATAGTGGTCTACAGTACGTCCTGTTTGAAAACCCCATGACACACTCGCATTTTCGGGGATGAAAATTTTTCTTTGTTTTATTGGTTTGTAACATCCCAACTTTAAAAGGGGGGTCTAACCGGTTCAGTTGAACCCTTTGTGGAGCTTAGCTCAGGTCATAGAAAACCATGACCTGACCTCCACCCCAAAATGATGGTCATTTAGAGAAATGACAGTTTTGGGTAATATTATCTTTTGCTACAATGCCGAAGTAATATAATGAGCATATGTGCTCCGAAGTGACTTCCGTCAGTTGCGTTAGACTCGTATGATCGATACAAGTGCAACAGAACTCATTTCGTTCCAATCCGAGGTCATTAGGTGAAAGTGACCATTTTGAGTACCGTAGCGCGTCACGACGATGCTATTTTAGTATAGTGAGCATACGTGCTCTGAATCAACTTCTTTCAGTTGCGTTAGACTCGTATGGTTGATACGAGTAGAAAGGAACTCGTTTCGTTCCAATCTGAGGTCATTTGGTGAAAGTGACCATTTTGAGTATTATAGTGCGTCATGACGATGCTATTTTAGTATAGTGAATATACGTGCTCCAAAACAACTTCCGAAAGTTGCTTTAAACTCGTATGGTCGATATGAGTGCAACAGAACTCGTTTCGTTCCAATACGAGTTCATTTGGTGAAAGTGGCCATTTTGATTACTGTAGCGCTTGACAACGATGCTACTTTAGTATAGTGAGCATACATGCTCCGAATTGACATCCGTCAATTGTGACTCGTATGTTCAATACGAGTGCAACTAAACGTTTTTTTCGTTCCAATCCGAGGTCATTTGGTGAAAGTGGTCATTTTGAGTACCGTAGCGCATCACGACGACGCTATTTTAGTATAGTGAGCATACATACTCCAAATCGACTTCCGTTAGTTGCGTTAGACTCGTATGGTCGATACGAATGCAACAAAACTCATTTCGTTCCAATCCGAGGTCAGTTGATAAAAGTAATCATTTTGAGTACAGTAGCTCGTCACGACGACACTATTTTAGTATAGTGAGCATACATGCTCCAAATCGACTTCCATCAGTTGCTTTAGACTCGTATGATCAATACGAGTGTAACGGAACTCGTTTAGTTCTAATCTGAGGTCATTTAGTGAAAGTGACCATTTTAAGTACCGTAGCACGTCACGGCGACGTTATTTTAGTATAGTAAGAATACGTGCTCAGAATTAACTTCCATCAGTTGTGTTAGACTCGTACGGTCGATACAAGTGCAGCGGGACTCATTTCATTGCAATCTGAGGTTGTATGGAGAAAACGATTATTTTGAGTAACATCTAGCGTCGCAACAATGCCATTTTAAAATATTGAGCAAACATTCTCCGAATTGAATTCTGTTAGTTGCATTAGACTCGTATAGACGAGACAAGTACAACAGAATTCGTTTCGCTCATTTCTAACATCGTTTAGTCAATAAAATCAAAGTAAATGCTCGTAAAATTATGCGAAACCTCGGGATACGTAAACGCTTGATTTTAACCCCGTCACATCAATGATGACTCGACCCTGAAAGACCATGACTCAGAATGACCTTGACCACATGGGTGACCCACTTAGGGTTAACCTTGGTCAACCTTTCTCAAAAGAGTAGTTTTCATAAAATGTAAACCCTCCCCACTCATCCACACTCAACAAAACAACAATCTCCATGCTCATCCATGATTAGTGGATCAACCACCTTGCACTAATCCCAAAGCCAAGAGCTCAAGCCATAGGATATCCCAAACCTAATGGTGGAGGATTTATTTTAGGATTTGATCCAAGCCTAACCCAGCCCTTCTTAGCTTAACCTAACCCTGCACATAACCAACAAGGTACAACCTTCCACTCAGATAATGACAACTGCCCCTCCTGGTCCAACCAAGGTTAGACCAACCATGGAGTTTCCTTAGCTGAGAAGGAAGAGGGGAGAGAAAGGGAGGGGGCTCGGGTTGGCTATTAAATATGCCCCAGCCCCTGCTTAAAAAAGAATCACCTCCAGGAGCTCCCCTTCAGAAACAGAACCATCCCTCCTGGTTTGAAGATCTCGTCGGCACCAGAGAAGACAACCAAAGTCCCACCGCCACCTTCGTCACCTTCCTCCCCTACCACACATGGAGAGCTCTCGTGGCCTCTTAGCCCTAGGGTGAGTCATTCCTCGTCAGAGCGGCAGCGGCGACCCCTTTGGGGAGGATTTCAGGCGGCGGTACCATCGGAGAGCAGAGCTCCAGCGGTGCCTGAGAGCTACGTCTCTGTGGAACTCCCTCTCCATGGTAGGCGGCGGCGCCAGACCACCAGACCACCGCCAGGAGGTGCGCCTGCCTCCGGCGAGCTGGGCAGAGGCGGTGGCACGTTAGTCCAATGGCCATCCAGTCAGTAGTGGAGAGAGCCCGTGAGCTCTTAGCCACTGCAAGGTATATATACTATTGGATCTTAATACTAAGATCCAATGGTACAAACAAACTGAGCAATTATTGGCCCCTCCCACAGTGGATCTGCTTCGGATTTGTTGTTGGGCCATGACATGCTCCCGTGCAGCTCGATCTCAGTCGTTTGGTCCGTTTCAAGATCAGTGTTATTGGTTTATTGATAGTAGATATGGGTTTTATTTTTTCAATGCCCAAACTAGAGATCAAACAAAAAATACATCAAACGTGGAAGTTGTAGGTCCTGATAAATAGGTCCTGATAAAAGCTACCTCCAGAAAAGTTTTGAGAATTTTTTGGTATGTGTAGATATTTTTAGTATTTAAAAAGGGTGTAAATTTTATGTTTTTAAATTAACAGAGGGATTAAAAATTGATGAAAAATTCTGACATAATTATGGAACCTCTATAGTACTATTCCACACCCACTATAATTATTTAAGAATTTTTGGGAAAAGATTTACTATTTTTAGAGGGTTATAACCTCTCTTTTTAATTATTTAGAAATTAGCCACTCTTCCAAAATATCTCCAAAATTTATGGGAAGTTTGATGGGTTAAAATACACCATCTAAAAACGTTTGGGTTTCTTAAAGTAATCTTCATTTATTTATGAATTTATTTAGCAGTTATGAGAGCCTAAATGAATTATTAAGGGCTATGTAAGATCTCAAAAGGGCCCGAAAAATGTATGGTAGCATTATAATTGCATTATAGGCTCTCTGTAAAAGATCAATCCATTTAAGAATTGGCTTACTATCATTAAAATAGGACAAAAACACAGATTTTTAAGAGGACCTTTTCTTAATCGATATGTATGAGATTTTTGTGAGGTAATCAGTAGGGGGTTTATTAGAACCTACTGTAGAATCTTAAAGACTATGTTGGACCTGTTATTTCTATGGGTTTAATCGTTGGTGAAAAGTGGCTAAGTAATCTATTAGATGCTAGTGCCGAACTCAATATGTCTTGAGAAGCTTATGGGAGTTACTCAGGGTAGCCATGTCATATGGTTCACTTTCTGAATATTCTAGTCCTGTCTGGTATTTTAATGAGTTATTAAAAGTAGAAACCTTCGTAGTTAGTTTAATGAAATACGGGCTTGGGCAAACCACCAACCGTTAAAGAGGATTACAATATGGTATTTTAAGATAAGGAAAGGGAAACTTAAGTGGTAATTGGGTTTGAACGACATGAATCCTGGTGGACCTAGAAATTCTTCTTAATGTCAATTCAGCCATGACGAATATAGAATATGCCTCCTTGGAATGGAGATGCCTCCATGGAACGGAGATGCCCACTTGAATTGGAGATGGCTCCTTGGAACAGAGATGCCTCCGTGGAACGGGGAAGCCTCTGTGGAATAGATAAGCCTCCTTGAAATGGAGATGGCTCCTTGGAACGGAGAAGGAACTGTAGTTATCGGAATTTGAACTGCTTCTTATTCTGTTCAATTACTGTTTTTCAGTTCAGTATTTTGATTCCTGCACCCTAATTCAGTGTTTCAATTATTGCACTTTTATTGCGTATGATTTAGAGTTGACCTGAAGATGGGACATTCCTTCAGTGTCAACCCTAAATAGTGTGAAACTGGTCGCCGCTCTTGGAGCAGAGTGGACAGATCGATGTTTTGGATTTTTTTTATTGCCAAAAATTTAGACTTGACCTGAAGATGGGACATTCCTTTAGGGTCAACACTAAATAATGTCGAACTGGCCGCCGCTCTTTGAGCAGAGCAGACAGATCGATGTTTTGGCTTTTATTTCATTATTTCCTATATCTTAGAGTTGATGTAAAGATGGGACATTCCTTTAGGGTCAACACTAAATAGTGTTGAACAAGCTGCCACTCTTGGAGCAGAGAGGACAGATCGATGTTTCGACTTTTAATTCATTATTGCCTATAATTTAGAGTTGACATGAAGATGAGACATTCCTTTAGGGTCAACCCTAAATAGTGTTGAACTGGTCGCCGCTCTTGGTGCAGAGCAGACATATCAATGTTTTGGCTTTAATTCATTGTTGCCTGAAATTTAGAGTTGACGTGAAGATGGTACATTCCTTCAGTGTCAACCCTAAATAGTGTTGAACTGGTCACTGCTCTTGGGCAGAGCGGACAAGTCAATGGTTTGGTATTATTTTAGTATTGACTGTAATTTAGATTTGATGAGAATATATTGTACCTTCGAGAAATATTCCTACGAGAATATATTGTGTCTACGAGAAATATATTCGTACGGGAATATATTGTGCCTTCAAGAATTATTCCTACGGGAATATAATGTGCCTCCGAGAAATATTCTTACGAATAAATTGTTCCCCTGAGAAATATTCCTACGGGAATATATTGTGCCTCCGAGAAATATTCATACGGGAATATATTGTGCCTTCAAGAAATATTCCTACGTGAAAATATTGTGCCTTCGAGCAATATTCCTATGGGAATATATTGTGTTTCCGAGAAATATTCCTACGGGAATATATTGTGCCTTCGAGAAATATTCCTACGGGAATATATTGTGCCTTCGAGAATTATTCCTAAGGGAATATATTGTGCCTCCGAGAAATATTATTTCGAATATATTGTGCCTCTGAGAAATATTCCTACGGAAATATATTGTGTCTTCGGGAAATATTCTTACGGGAATATATTTTACTTTCGAGAATTATTCTTACGGGAATATATTGTGCCTCCGAGAAATACATTCTTACGAATATATTGTGCCTCCAAGAAATATTCTTATGAATATATTATGCCTTCGAGAATTATTCCTACAAATAAATTGTGCCTTGGGGAGCAAATCAGATGGCTGCGAGTTATACTCTGAGGCAACCCGCATGAAGGATTGTCTGGAAGACAACCCGTGCGAAACTAATATAACTATGTGGGTCTGAGACCGTATGCATGATGATACAGAGTACGTAGGTGGTGGTCGCGGGAAGACTTCCACGACCCAATAATAGTCCAAATATTCCCTCTGTTTAATGTTATGCTATGCTTTGTTCTAATAGGAATTTGATTACATTCGTGGTTCTAATAACTTGTCCTTAGCACATGTGGCAGATGCGGGTGAGAGACAAAACCCAAGTGTGGAGGAAGCCAAAGAGCAGGATACTTCAGTTATTCGTTAGGTCGCATCTTCTTTTATGCCCAAGCTCATGGTATATATATATGCATTGGTACAGGAGTTTTAATGCGTCAGAGAGGATGACGCTACTCATACATTTCTTGAATATAGGGGTTTCTGTGATGATTAATCTTCTGCTATAAATCATGTCTTCCGCTAAGTAATATAAAGTGCACTGATTAATGGTGTCTTCCAATAGAACATTGCATCCCTACTCTGTTGGTGTGTAGTGACATTCGCTTAACATCACCCTTATGTATGACAACGGAGTGTTCAAAAAAGGAGTTGGAGAAGGAAGTGCCTTCACCCTTCATGGTCGCTTCGGCATTGTGCATAAATGATAATGTGCGATAAGATTTCCTATTCGGATCGATGATTCCTGACGGGGGGGGGGGGGGGGTCTTACAGTTCCCCCTTTGCTTCCTCCTCCATTGACCTCTTCTTGTTTGAAGATGACTGGGATGAGATATTGATATTGCATCCTGGGGAGGAGATCTATTCGGCCCCTTAATCTCATGATGCCTCTCCGACGCATTTAAATGAGCTAAATGCTTAGTAGAATGATGTTGGTTGGATCTGAATAGACGAGGCCTCATTCTTATTGTTCTCCATGGGAGTCTATTCACTGGGGCATGACACCTCTTGTTAGGTTCCCTAGGCTTCGGAATAGCTCCTAACCTTATGAACTCCCTGCTCTACCTACATGCCTCTTCTTTCATCCTACCTCTTCCTGCGGTCCTCAACTCCTCTGCCTTCATCAACATCATCAATGAAGCCAATAATCTCTTGTTGGTGTCCTCCCCTTCGATGTACCATCTGGCATGGTTGATCAAAATTTCAAAGAAAATAGGGGGTCTCGGTCCACCTCCAACTTGAACTGTCCCGCCTACAAGTCACACATAAGAGCTAGCTATAGGGTAAAACTGTCAATTTATTTAATACCCAAGTCTTCCTCTTGGAAGCGATTGATGTAGCTCCTGGCAACTCCTAGGGTCCCTATTTAAGAAGAACAAGATTTGTAGGCCCCTTCTTCATTTTCTAGGACATCGTGTAGTGCAATATTAGTCAATGATGAAAGCCCTTGAAATAGTACATAGAACTTGCTGGCAATTGGTGGAACTAGTCACTATTCTTCCATTTGAAGATGGTCATGAAGAACCTGCACTTGAATGCATATATCATGTTACGGATGGAAACAATATCCTCAAACCACTGCAGGTGGTGGAGGGGCTCCTCCTTCTCTGCATAGTACCTAAAAGTTGGCTCCAAAATCATTAGGGGCAAGCACGATCAGGATCTGCTCACAAAATGGGTTCACCAGCCTGAATTGCTGAGCTAGCAATGGCCGATCTGACTCGTACTCGCGAAATCAAAGAGGATGTGGGGTTATATACATGACTCACCCATATTGAGGTTGCTCCTCCTCCAAATGGGCTACAATCTCTGTCCTAGTTCTCCTAAATGGCTCGGGATCCTCTTATGAGGTGATGACTGGAGGAGAGGATATTATGACCTCGACACGAGATGTGAATAGAGTTCACAATGTATTCTTCGTACCCCTCTTTAATTCTGCGAGGTCAACTCACATCATAAACCCGCTATGAGCTCACGAGTTAATTATCTCAGCTCATGATCATCATGATTTGCGATGAGATCTCACACTAGAGGCTTCCACCTTCGATCACAATCCACACTTACCACACCAAATTGTTACAATTGAGAAATCGGATTCACAAAATGTTTTGACCAAAGGTTACTGATCCAGCGGCCAACTCGACCAAAACACAACTAAAGAAAACTGAGAAATTGAGGAACAACTCTGGATGCCTACAAATAAAACCTACGTGTTAAAGTGAGGAGGTCCCCTCCACACACCCAGAAGTTTATAGGAACTTTCCCTTTGAAATCCAAAGTTGAGGTAGGCACAAGAGAGGTGAGAACTGAATATTGAGGGAACCTTAGGAGGAGTGGGTTTAGCGTTTCTTCTTCTTCTACCTTGGGGTCCTATTTATAGTCAATCATGGGGGTTGGTGTTTATGAATATCCATCCCCGCCTATGTTGGGCATGAGGTACCTGTTTCCCGGATGACAATACACTTGAAAACATTTGAAGCATGTGAGCTGAAGCTGGTCTACAAAGGTGAACTCACTGGAGATGGGCTCTCTATGGCCGAGCTCATTAGATTTGAGGTCTCCTAGGAAGAGAGCTCACATGTGAGCTCAAGATCGATGAAGATTTGATGGCTATGGACCACTTAATGTAGTTTTATCTGAAGGGCAAGCGCACTACAGTCGCCAAGTAATAATAAAACAAGAATAAATCCTCGAGTATCGATCTCAGGCGGAATATGGCGGGGTGGATTTTTTTCTCGAAGAGAGACATGAGATGGAAGTCTCTTTGGTCGGAAGGGTTTAAGGGAGGGGGGTTTTGTTGGATCTTGCGGTGCCCTTAGAGGGTGGGGGGAATAAGGGCTAATATTTACTTTGAAATTTTTCTAAAATATTAAGATAATTTCTCAATGAAAAACAAGTAGATTTTTACACAAAGAAAATAATCACTTAGAAAATCATGAGGAAATTGTAAATCAAATTTTATTTTCACAAGTGATGAATACAAAGAACTATTGATCTTAATAAGGCTTAAGATCAAGGCTATGATAAAAATAAACTTCTTTTTAATTTACCGGTCCTTCAAACAAGGACGGGCCGGCTATAGTGTATCTCTTCATAGATCTTGCTACTAGCCTCCCCCTAGATCTCTCCATGATCTAGACATTGCACATAAGGCAGCGATTTACTCCTAAGTCTCACAAGGACCTAGACGTCATGAACAAGGTGGCGGTGTCCTCCTAAGCCACACACGGACATAGACGCAGCGCACAAGGCGGTGAATTCCTCTACTGATTACAAGATGATAAGATAAAATACAAAATAGAAATTCAGATATGAAACTTCCTAAATATGAAGCTCTGAACATGACGTCGAATCCTTGCAAAGATTGTCTGAGATACTGCGCACGGAAAGTCTCTTCTTTGCTTTTGAACATTCTTGCCAAAATGGGAGTTCTCAGAGTTCTGGAGCTCTCTCGACCAAATGCACTCGGGAATTGGTACTCCAGATTGGTGTGTATCTTTGTCTCCACAAAAATTGAGCCAATATATATTTTCTAGATGCCGTCGATGACATCTAACTATCGTCCTCCAATGTTATCTCCTCCAGTTGTCATCTGTCCCATGAAAATGATGTTTATGCGCGATGTGACGGTTGTGGTTGAAACATGGGCTGTCAATTTCTGATATCTATGTCGGAATTCTGATAGTGATTTGTTCTTGAAACTGCTGAGATGAAATCGCTGAGCTGAAACAGCTGAGATGAAAATGCTGAGATGAAACCGCTGAGATGAAACTGCTAAGCTATCGTCGACGACATTGATTTCTTCTCGGCTTTACATCATGAGCTTCAAACAAAAATTAGCATAGACGCAAACCTATTATACCTGTACACCATAGATAAAATAGGATCAAACACATCTGGGATTTGTTATTACGAAACCAAGGAGTTCGGAACACATGCTCCAACACTCTTCCACTTTTGATAATAACAAATCCACTTTGAAAGAAATCTGAGTGTCCTATTAAGTGATATAAGATAAGCAAGTCTAAATAATTGGTTGTGCAATAACGTCATTTGGATGAAGC
The DNA here is from genome assembly GCA_033032865.1 of Dactylorhiza incarnata. NCBI lineage: Eukaryota > Viridiplantae > Streptophyta > Magnoliopsida > Asparagales > Orchidaceae > Dactylorhiza > Dactylorhiza incarnata. Next base: position 16,704,786 of record JAWHQI010000015.1, read on the forward strand.
TCCCCTACTTGTATTCTCCCCCCTAAATTTGTACTCCCTCTAAACATGATAATCAATTAATGAGTTTAGGAAGGATAGTTTAGTAATGATTTCTTACAAGAACAATTCTCCCCCTTTTGGTATTATTAAAAGAAATTTGAGGTTAGGAAGTGACATTTAGGAGGAAAAACAAATATAGAAAGAATATAATTCATATGATATAAGCGGAAGCAATATTGTAGAAACTCTTAACCAATAAAGGAATATCTCATGATATTGGGAACGCAAGTATACATTGGAGAAAAATGTGAAACAATTTGTAGAATCAAATAAACCTAAACATCATTATTTGCATTCAAAAATATCACAGAGATACACAATAGTATAGAGAAGTCTGGAATCATTTCGGTCCAATTCTCATGAGAGGAAATGTTATATATAATAATGAAGTGTTCAAGTGATAGTTTGAGAGATACATAAGAGTTAATTTAAGTCACACATGAATATTAGAAGCATAACTATTTAATGGTTATAAAAATACTGAAACTCTTAACATAGAAGTCATAACACAAAATTTTCGTGAAGTACCATATAGTAATTGCACAAGAAACTTTACAGTTCTTTCCAAGGTGCTCAACCTCACAATGCTTATGAAGACTTATCAGGAGGGTAATTAGTGCTTGGTGGAGTGTCCTTATCATTTCAGTATAGTAATATTTTTCTTTCTTTATCACATATTTAGTGATTTGAATTTTTTTACTTTTCTTCTTTTTGCTTTTGACGAAGGAACTCCGAATTCACTTATATTGCAAAATATAGTAGACAAATTTGATTTGTGCAAATGAATCTAACTGAAAGAGTGTCTTTTATGAAGGTTATTGTGTTATGGGATAACAATCATGATTCATGTAGGAAGTAAATAGTATTTCAAATGTAACGAATCAATGTAAGTGTATGTGACAGCTCATTATTATACATAAAAGATTTCTCATACTTAGATGCATGCGAAAACAATTTCCAGTAATTCTCATGTACTATTAGAGAGTATCAGATCTATGATATCATGAGAATGATGAAACTATAACAATGTTAAAAAGGCTATTTGAGAGTACGAAATCACATTGGTTAACTTTTATACCTGATAAAGTTAATGTAGTAATGACATATAACTGAAGTGGCAAGCAAATAGACCCAAGAATTGAATTTTGATGGTTTGAAGATGTCGGAAAATGACATCTTGTTGTCATGGACGACAACGGAAAAAGTGAAAAATGTCGCGAAACTGAGTAAAATAAAAGCTGTGGGCTTATTTCCTGTAGGGTTTCGCGAGAGAAGCAGTGGGAAGCCGGCGAAAATCCTAGATCTAACGTAAGTTCATGGGGGTTTTAATTTTTGGTTAAAATTTCTTAAATGAAAACTTGTTGTATGGATTCTTTTTTGTTTTTATGAATTTTAGAGATCAAAAATTTTAGTTTTAGACTTTTTTTTGTTTTTATGTGAAGATTTTGAAAGAGAAGGTATGACATCCAGTTCTAGAGCACGTAGAAGTACGCCCGGTGACTCCCAAAGCTATTCGGTCATTGAGAGATCACTTATGGGAGTAGCTAAAGTTGTGGAGTTTGACCTTCCATGGCACAAACACGTATATTTTCTACTCGCCGAGGCAGGTATCATTTCTGTCATAATTCCAGACACGTTCTCATTAATTTTAATTAGAGAGTCTTACAACCACTTGGAAGATCCAAATTATACGGATCTGAATGGTGGTGTAAGATCGAAAATCCAAGGACAATTTGTTGAATTTACCTACATAGAGTTGAGAAATAAATTTGGACTGATTGAGAGAGATCATATGACAAACATAGTAGAAAATTATAGAAAAGAACTAGATTGGATGCTCCTGAATAAGATATTGCATGAAAATTCTATAAAGAATATAATCATGACAACCCTCACATCGGATGCACAGGTTGTGCAAGAAATTTTAAGGAATACGGTCATGTACAAAGCTAGTGACTCAAGTATTACGGCACAACTTAGCCTTGTGACATATTTCATATTAGAAAAAGAACCTTTTGATGTTGCAGATCTACTGTTATCTATTATACGCTATGCATTTAGATTGAAGAGTCTGAATTGTAAGAAGATTCATAGCTTGCATACGGGAGCAATCACCCAACGCATATTATTTAAGAAATATTCTTAGATAAACCAATATTTTTATTTGAATGATTGTTTTCCCGAAATTTTCAATATGGAAACTATGCGACCTAGTCGATCTCAGTGTGAACCATCGTTAGAGATAAGAAATACATGAATCTCACATGTAGGATCTCTACGCGAAGTTTTGGACGATTTATGGGACTCATTGGAGGAGCGTAGGAAGTCGTTTGAAGAGCACAAGAAGGATGTGAAGAAGAAGATGGGAAAGATTCAGAAATTAATGAAATTTCTGGTTAAAGTTTTGCAGCTAAAACCTACTCCAGCTGAGGTCGCTGAATGAGAATACTTGGTAGTGGAGCAGCCACGTCAGTCGATGAGGCGAACACGATATGGAAGAGATGTCAGTCAGAGCTCGAGAGGGGATCAGCCAGAGATGTACTTTAGATGTCGTCGGTGACAGGTAGATGTCGTGGACGATGGTGAAGTTTAATTTATTTTCAGTTGTCTGTTTTAGAACTCATATTTAGAAGTTATCTTCAGTTAATTTTTGTATTAAACAATCAGTTAGTGTAAATTTGATGATGTTTAATTATAGTTTAATTCTTTTGTGTGGATTTAGCAGTTTCCAATTTATTTTTTTTATTTAAATTAATATGTTCGATTTGATATGTCTAGGATTCCTAATTCTAGGCTTATCATTGAAAAGCCGAAATCTGGAAGTGGTTTTGTGAATATATCGGCAAGTTGCGAATCTCTGCCTATAAATGAAATTTTAATTTGATTTTGCTTTATGTGGTCTCTTATAGAATGATGTCGAGCATCGATGTGTTTAGACCTAGAATGATGTACTGGGTTGTTTGTTAAGTCAATAGAACTTTTGTTGTCACACCCTAATTCTATAGTTTGATGATTAATGTTATAGTCTTCTAAGGTTTGTTTCATCCAAAGGGCTTGTGCACAACAACTACCTAGTGCAATGTACTCGGCCTCGGTGGTTGAGAGGGCAACGGAATTTTGTTTCCTGCTCGACCAAGAAATGAGTGAAGGGCCTAGAAAGTGATAAGTGCCACTAGTGCTTTTGCGATATAATGAACACCCAACATAATCAGAATCGGATTAGCCACACAAAATAAATTTATCATTATTTGAATACCATAAACCTAGTTTAGAAGTTCCAATTAGATAACCAAAAATATGTTAAACCACTTTTAAATGTGATTCTTTTGGATTAGCTTGAAATCTAGCACATAAACATACATCAAACATAATGTCAGGTCTTGAAGCGGTTAAATATAACAATGATCCAATCATCCCTCTATATAAAGTTTGATCTATAGAAATTCCACTTTCATCCTTTCCTAACTTTAAAGAAACACTCATAGGAGTACTAGCTTGTTTAAGATTGTCAAACCCAAATCTCATTAACACATCATGAATGTACTTAGATTGATTAATAAAAATGCCATCATGTTTTTGTGTAATTTGAAAACCTAGAAAATAAGTAATTTCTCCTACCATGCTCATTTCAAATTCATTTTTCATCACTTTAACAACATCATTACATAACTCTTCATTAGTGGATCCAAAGATAATGTCATCAACATAAATTTGCAAAACAATTATATCATCATTTACATACTTAATGAAGAGTGTACAATCAACACTACCCATTTTAATATCATTATTTAATAAATTATCAATAATCTATCATACCATGCTCGGGGTGCTTGTTTCAAACCATAAAGAGCCTTACATAACTTATAATTATGATTGGGACATTTATCATTAACAAAGCCAAGAGGTTGTTCTACATAAACCTCTTCCTTAATGTACCCGTTTAGAAATGCAGTTTTAACATCCATTTGTAATAATTTAAATCTTTTATAGCTAGCAAATGCAATGAAAATCCTAGCTGCTTCAAAGCGTGCTACGGGTGCAAAGGTTTCATCAAAATCTATTCCATCAATTTGAGCATAACCTTTTGCTACAAGTCTAGCTTTGTTTCTAGTAATCCTAGATTCACTATCTAATTTATTTTTGAAAATCCATTTTATTACTACAATAGGATGATCACTAGGTCTTTCTACAAGCTTCCAAATCTTATTTCGTTCAAATTGATTAAGTTCTTCCGTTATAGCTAAAAACCAAGATTCATCATTTAAATCGGTTGAAACATCCTTTGGTTCTATGTTGGAAATAAAATAAAGGTTTGAAAAAAATCATGTAGAGAAGCACGTGTACTTACCCCTCTTGTAGGTTCTCCAATGTCCAAGTCTTGTGGACGATAATTAGTGAACCTAAGCTATCTTGGTGGCACAAATTCCTCAATTTCTTCTTGTACTTCTTCCTCTTCTTCTTCTTTTTCATTTCCATGTACATCTTCTTCACCATCGTTTCTTTTCAACGGGAGTTCTTCACCATCACCTGCATATTTATTTTCCACTACACAAGGAACAAGTTCATCAAATTTAACATAAATTGTTTCTTCAACTACTTTAATTCGTTTATTATAAAATATATAAGTTTACTAGTTGAAGATTAACCAATGAAAATACCTTTGTCACATTTTTCATCATATTTACCTAAAGTATCTTTTGTATTTAAAACAAAACATTTTCACCAAAATACTTTGAAATAAGATACATTAGGTTTCTTTTGAAAATATAATTCATATGGAGTATGTTTCAAAATAGGACATAACATGACACGATTTATAACATAACACGCAGCACTAATAGCATCGACCCAAAAATATCTTGGTAATTTAAATTCAGATAACATAGTGCGTTGATGTGATATTTTCGGCAAGTGCACCGGTCGCGCAAGTAATAACAATGGGGAAAATTCCCGAGTGTCGGTCTCTTGAGGAACACAGTAAGGTGGAGTTAGGTTTCGAGGAAGGACTTGAGATCGAAGTCCTTGGTCGGTGTTACAATGGATGGTTGGTTTGGTTTGCGAATAATAAAATAAAATATTATAACTACTCCTATGCAATGCCGCTATGCAATGCTTCGCTTGGCGGGATGGAGACTAGGCAGGCCTTGAGCGCGCTGCGTCGCAAGGGCGGATGGACGAGTAGACAAGCGGAATCGAACTATGCAGGCCTTGAGCGCACTGCTTCGTTAGGCGAATGGGTTACACGGTCCGCTATGCCACGCTTCGCTAGGCGGATGGACGAGAAGGCTAGCGGATGGAATGGTTCGCACTGGCGGAGTCGGAATGGATTACACGGGCCGCTATGCCACGCTTCGCTAGGCGGATGGAAGAGTAGGCATGCGGATGAGGGTCGCAAGCACCTCTTCGACAAGCACGCCACTAGCAATTGCTAGTGCGGCACCGGACATGGTGGTGGAGTGGAAAATGGATGGCGGCGCTCCTCATTCACACATATGAATAATATGATTCCATAAACATGAAATAAACATTAATAAACAAGATTCATAGTGCCATCATCTAAATATAGAGATTACAAACAAATACAACCACACAAGTAGAAGAAAGAGGCAAGAGATACGACCGAATCCGGAGTCTCGTTGTAGATTCACGGTAGGAATCGTCGGGTTGTCAATCCACGTCCTAGCTCGGTCCCAACTGCGTCCGGGGTAGAGGAGGGCTGTCACACCTCCCAATGGACCCGTCTTCTCCAGCGCTTTACCATCCGGCCACGTCTAATGCGAAGAACTCCTTGCTTGGCGATGAAGATGCGTGGAATCTCCTCCTTGAAGCTCTTGGATGATGGAGGAGGCCTAGGGGGCGGAGAACCAGCGGAAAAGGGCGAAACGGCGGAGTCGGGCGGAAAAACGGCGAGCGATCTGACCTAAATCGCGAGCAGTGGAATTTATAGGCGCTGGAATTAAACAGTGCGCACGGTCATTGGCGCACGACCAGTGGTCGTGCGCACTAGAATCCTGTGATCGTGCGCTCTGCCTGGACGGGGCCTGCAAATGCAGAAATTATAAAATAACATGTTCGCACGACCAGTGGCGCACGACCGGTGGTCGTGCGCACTATCGTAGGTGGTCGTGCGCACTGGTCGAGACAGAACTCATAAAATTAATGATAAGTGCGCACGAACAGTGGCGCATGACCGGTGGTCGTGCGCACTATCGTAGATGGTCGTGCGCACTACACCAAACAGAACTCATGATAAAAGGGTTAAGTGCACACGATCAGTGGCGCACGACCAGTGGTCGTGCGCAATAGAACCGGTGATCGTGCGCAGTGTTCCTGTGGAGAATTGCACCGGGAACACCTGCACGACTCCTATTCCAGCGTATACCACTAATCTAGCCACTGAAAGTGGGACTTAACAGCGCAAGAAAATTAATAACAAAGATAGATACGAAATTACACCAGAATGGGCCTAGAAGTGCACCTAGCATAGACTGATCAATATGAACTATAACAGGGCTAAAGTGCGGTGAAATGACTAAATAAATGGCCCAGATGAGTCCATAAAAGTGTATATGATCCGGACTCATCACACCCCCAGACTTAACTGTTTGCGCGTCCCGAGCAAACAAATTCTAAGCAAACTAGGAAAGAACAGTAGATGGCTTAATGATTACACTACAGAGTACCATGCGAAATCGCATGCTCACGTGCATAAGAAAAATAGTAGAAAAGATTTCTGATTATATAAACAGTCTATATATTTCTAAAAGAGTAAAAGCATATTATAACTACTCAAAATGGTGAACAACGGTGAATCATTCGGTCATGCATACGGAGAAAGTAAACTAAGCGCTGAGATGAGCATTGCTCAAGATCGGGATGCGGGAAAAACTCCACTGAAATCCATCAGTGTCAGTGACCATAAGCTTGCCCGGTCACATTCTCTCCACGGCACTGGTTTGACTCAAATGCGTGAATCAATAGGACTTTAGGTTTTAAATGAGGCTTGGGTTTAGGTGAGGATAAACAAAGATAAAAACGACGGCTCAAGCACTAAACCCAAATGAGCTAATGCAGGAAACTATCCTCATTCACCACACAAACACGCGGGTACACAACACCCCCAGACTTGGACTTAACAGCATGGGTGCGTGCACCGCCTACTCCCAAACATAAATCTATACATAAAGATTTTCAATTAAACACTCCTTCTCTTTCCTTTCTTTATAACTTCTTTTCTTTTTCTCATTTTTTTTCTTTTCTTATCATTTTCAGCAAATAAACAAAAGGACACATCCACATCTTCACAAACATATTACCACATCAACAACCCAACCCATGAAAATAATAAACAGCTAAAGCTCAGATTTGGGTGTGCGACTAGGATTGGCTTTTGGGCTTTGGTGAAATAAAAGTGGGGCTGAATCAAGGAACGGGTAGGCACAACTGGGCTAGCGAGGATATATCGGTAGGGATAGGCACAAAGGCTCAACCGGGCCAAAATGATGGCCTAAATCACATTCACACAATTGACTAACCGTATACCCATGCTTCAAGAATGGCTTGGGGCAAGTTCTAGCCACCGAGAAAGATTCTCCTTTCTCCCGACTCAAGCAATACGAATCTAGCGATCGTTTACACACATCCCTATGCTACCGTTTGATTCCACCGAATTCACCATTTGAGTAGAGTAAACAACATTTACACTAATAGAAAAAATATAAAACCATAAGTATAAAGAGAAGTCTAATCTACACGAATTTCTATGCAACCGAGCACTCGACTAGGAGCACTACTAGAGTCAACATTTTACTGTGCTACATAGTCCTAAGCCATCACCTAGACTTTCCCAAATAAGCAGAAGAATTAAATTCACAACAGAGCAAGCAAACAGATGAGTACGCGCTCAAGTGGGTGTTGTGGTGTGCAATGAAAATGAGCAACAATTTCCAATAAGCTAAAATAAAAGTACTTCTAGCATGCTATGCAAGAGTGCACGTGAGTGGGCACAAAAACTGCTCTCCCCCAGACTTAAACTAAACAATCCACAAAATATATGACATGAAAATCAAAAAAGGCTAGGGAAAGAGAGTACCCAATGCTCAGCAAGTGAGCATACCAGAAGATTGGCGTGTAAGCTAAAATGAAACTGCAGCATCCTCCATCCAGAAAAGATACCTGCAAGGGTCAGCTCCGCAAAACAAAAGAAAAAGACAAACTGAAATAAACTACAGCTAACTAAACATGATTAGAAGAAATAAAAATGCAGGAAAAGTAAGATAACTACTGGGTTATTGTCCTCCCAGCACGACTTATTCAAGTTTTGTACAATTCTAGCTTATAGGCCTATGAAAAAGAAAATGCACAGGTAACTATTCTAATATGCGCATCGGTAGCGGGTACCGATACGGAGACAGAGCAGTCACCCCTCTACCTAAATATAAATACCTGCCCATCACAGGTAGAGGGAAAAGAAAGTAAGAAGAGGAGGAGGCCTGGTCCTCACTCATCTCACCAAAACTATCCTTGCCCAGCAAGGTATCGTCCACAGCAGGTCCGCAGGAGGAGAAGGCAACGAATGAGGCTTCCTTAATGGAGGAGGGATCAACCTCCTCGCATAAAAGGACACACTCATCATTGACTTGAGCAAAAAGCTCCAAGTCCTCCTGAAGTACCTGTGAAGATTCAACCTGCACAGACTCAGATGAAGGAAGGGGATCAAGAAATAAAGAAGACGAAGAACATAAATAAACATCAAACAGGGGAGTGATCCCAGTCTCACTCCCATCAGGTTGGGGAAGTAAAATAATGTTTGCATTGTCATCAATGCTACAAGATTCGGCGGGATCAATGGTGGCCAGGCTTAGGATTTGGACTTCCTCCACCGGTGTTGAGGAAAACTCCTCTTCACCTAGAAGGTTGTCCTCCTCCATAGGAATAGGCACAACACTCAGATCACCCACCTCATCCTGGGACACATCATCAACAATGTCGTCGGAGACGAGAGTAGTATGCACAACAGGGGGAAGAATCGAATCCACTAGAAGTGGTGGATGCACATGGAGAATAGGCTCAGCAGTGTCGGTGCATAGATCAGCCGCACATCCGGTGACCATGTTCATGCCATTCCCTTCAAGATGTGAAGGTGACAAAGACACATAACCGGATGTTGAAGGTGTGCCGCCAGAGTTAGGAGTTGGGACGATCCGGATATCCGGTTCGTCATCCTCGTCCAATTGGCGAAGATACTCGGCACAGTCCTTCAAGGCATGATCTGTGCTCCGACAAAACTGGCACTGCCTAGCAGGCTTCTTTGGCACAGCGGGTGCTGAAGCCGAAAAGAAGTAAGACGGTAAAGGCTCAGCAGAGTAGCCATAAGACTTACGCGCACCATATGGAGTACCAGACGAAGTCGGTGCTCCATATGCTGGGCTATACGAATTATGCCTACTATTCTCCATAGGGCATTCATCACTAGAGTGGGAGGTAGCTCCACACCAACGACAACGGAAATTCAGATGTGCCCACATAGTGTAAAGATAATACGATTCAAAATAAAAATGATATTGTGCAAATTCTATACCAAACAGAAATTACTAAAGCAACCTAATATAAAACAAGAAGAAGGAATAAAAAGAACAGAGATAAAATAAAGGATGCAATTTACAAATGGAAGGGCTTTGCTCTCAAATTCTCCCTTTCCAGAAAACTCACACGACTGTGTTCCCCGGCAACGGCGCCAAAAACTTGATGCAATATTTTCGGCAAGTGCACCGGTCGCGCAAGTAATAATAATGGGGAAAATCCCCGAGTGTCGGTCTCTTGAGGAACACAGTAAGGTGGAGTTAGGTTTCGAGGAAGGACTTGAGATCGAAGTCCTTGGTCGGTGTTACAATGGATGGTTGGTTTGGTTTGCGAATAATAAAATAAAATATTATAACTACTCCTATGCAATGCCGCTATGCAATGCTTCGCTTGGCGGGATGGAGACTAGGTAGGCCTTGAGCGCGCTGCGTCGCAAGGGCGGATGGACGAGTAGACAAGCGGAATCGAACTATGCAGGCCTTGAGCGCACTGCTTCGTTAGGCGAATGGGTTACACGGGCCGCTATGCCACGCTTCGCTAGGCGGATGGACGAGAAGGCTAGCGGATGGAATGGTTTGCACTGGCGGAGTCGGAATGGATTACACGGGCCGCTATGCCACGCTTCGCTAGGCGGATGGAAGAGTAGTCATGCAGATGAGGGTCGCAAGCACCTCTTCGACAAGCACGCCACTAGCAATTGCTAGTGCGGCACCGGACACGGTGGTGGAGTGGAAAATGGATGGCGGCGCTCCTCATTCACACATATGAATAATATGATTCCATAAACATGAAATAAACATTAATAAACAAGATTCATAGTGCCATCATCTAAATATAGAGATTACAAACAAATACAACCACACAACTAGAAGAAAGAGGCAAGAGATACGACCGAATCCGGAGTCTCATTGTAGATTCACGGTAGGAATCGTCGGGTTGTCAATCCACGTCCTAGCTCGGTCCCAACTGCGTCCGGGGTAGAGGAGGGCTGTCACACCTCCCAATGGACCCGTCTTCTCCAGCGCTTTACCATCCGACCACGTCTAATGCGAAGAACTCCTTGCTTGGCGATGAAGATGCGTGGAATCTCCTCCTTGAAGGTCTTGGATGATGGAGGAGGCCTAGGGGGCGGAGAACCAGCGGAAAAGGGCGAAACGGCGGAGTCGGGCGGAAAAAACGGCGAGCGATCTGACCTAAATCGCGAGCAGCGGAATTTATAGGCGCTGGAATTAAACAGTGCGCACGGTCATTGGCGCACGACCAGTGGTCGTGCGCACTAGAATCCTGTGATCGTGCGCTCTGCCTGGATGGAGCCTGCAAAGGCAGAAATTATAAAATAACATGTTCGCACGACCAGTGGCGCACGACCGGTGGTCGTGCGCACTATCGTAGGTGGTCGTGCGCACTGGTCGAGACAGAACTCATAAAATTAATGATAAGTGCGCATGAACAGTGTCGCACGACTGGTGGTCGTGCGCACTATCGTAGATGGTCGTGCGCACTGCACCAAACAGAACTCATGAAAAAAGGGTTAAGTGCACATGATCAGTGGCGCACGACCAGTGGTCGTGCGCAATAGAACCGGTGATCGTGCGCAGTGTTCCTGTGCAGAATTGCACTGGGAACACCTGCACGACTCCTATTCCAGCGTATACCACTAATCTAGCCACTGAAAGTGGGACTTAACAGCGCAAGAAAATTAATAACAAAGATAGATACGAAATTACACCAGAATGGGCCTAGAAGTGCACCTAGCATAGACTGATCAATATGAACTATAATAGGGCTAAAGTGCGGTGAAATGACTAAATAAATGGCCCAGATGAGTCCATAAAAGTGTATATGATCCGGACTCATCATGCGTGCTAGATCTTGAAGTGTTCTATTTTTCCTTTCCACTACACCGTTTTGCTGTGGTGTGCGAGGAGCAGAAAATTCATGCTCTATCCCAAATTCAGTTCAATATGAAATAAATTTATCATTATCAAATTCACCAACATGGTCTGATCGTATAAATTTAATTTTTAAATCTAATTCATTTTGAATGCGAGTGCATAGCTTAGTAAATTCAATATACGCATCAAATTTGGATACTAGAAAAATAGTCCAACAAAAACTAAAATATTCATCAATTAAGACAAAAGTATATTTTCTACCTCCTAGACTTTGAGTTGAAACTGGACCAAACAAAGCCATGTGAGTTAATTGCAAAGGCCTAGAAGTAGACATAAAATTTTGCTTTTAAAAGATGTTTCGTAAATTTTCCTTTTTGACATGGCGAGCATAATGAAGAAAGCTTTCCATCTAATAATGTAAACCCTTAATCAATTTGTTTTTGGAAAGTTTTACTACAAGTTTAGTACTATAAAATCCTAGTCGCCTATGCCATAATTCTAACTCATCATTCTTTGAAATGAAACATTTAAGTGATGAATGAGAAAGTTCATGAAAGGTAATCATATAAACATTATGAATTCTTGGTGCGGTAAAAATAACTTCATGAGTTTTTGAATCTATTATTTTGCAAAGGTTTGACGATGACTCAAATAAAACATTCAAGTCCCTATCACATAATTTACTAATAGATATTAAATTGTTTTTCAAACCTTTAACAAATAAAACATTAGAGATCTTGAAAGAATCGTTACCAACATCACCAATTCCCATGATCCATCCTTTTCCATTGTCGCCAAACATTACAACTCCTCCTTTCTTTATCTCTAAGCTAAGGAACTTTGATTTATTTCCCGTCATGTGCTTTGAACAACCAGAGTCCAACTACCACACGTCTTCTTTGTCCATAGCCTGCCAACATACATAACAAGATGATGATAGTAAAGATCTGGTTACCCAAGTAGTTCCTCCCATAGCATAGGTGGACGCCTTAGGTACCCATAGTTGCTTAATATTACATGGTACCTTCTTCCTGCAAGAATCCATGATGTGACCAAATCCATTATATTTGGCACACGCAACAAAAAGAGACGACACTCTTTTCAAAGTTTTATGTGGACTATTACAGGAAGAGGATGTTGTAGCAGTAGTATTATAAGTAATTTTTATTATTAATCTTCCATTTACTGGATTTTCCACTGTCATCGATGATAGTAACTATCGGATTCCGACAGCTTCCAGCAACGTATCCAAGTCCAAACTTAGCAGTTCTGTGGCATTGGTTGGCTAATATCATATTCAGTGATTTCCGGCCAACTCTAAACTTATTTATAGCCAAATTTAAGTTATGGACTTGAGCATTCAAAGCGGTGTTTTTTTTTACTAACATAACACACTGATTTGTAAACCCTTTCTTCATATTATTCAATTGTGAATGAGAAGATTTCAAGGATCTTTCTAAATCCTTCTTTTCTTTGATAAGATAATCTACTTTAGATTGGGACTTGGAGAGTTCTTCTTCTAATTCTTTAATCCTTATCAAAGAGCAATTACACTCTTGACAAGCATTCTTCTCCTTCTCAAGAACTTTTAATTTATTTGTTAGTTTTCTATTTTCTTTTAAAAGAACTTTATTATTAGATTTTAGACTATCAATATCTTTAAGACTCTTTTGAAAAAATTTACAAGTACGAAGAAATTCATCATAAAGCTCATCATAAGTTGGGAGAGATACCTCAGTGTCGCTCTGGACACTGCAATCATTCTCAGATGATGCATTGCTTTTTCCCACTAAGCACATATTTGCTTCTTCATGACCTTCAGAACATTAATCACTATCTCATTTCGATGATGTGTCGTCCCATATTTCCACATTCAGAACTTTCTTTTTGTATCTCTTATTGTACCTCTTCTCTTTTTCCTCTTTCAGAAACTTTGGGCACTTGCTCCTTATATGTCCAATCTTCTTACAATAATAACATTCTGGTGTTTGGCGCTCATCATCTTTCTCAGTATCACTCTTTCTGAAAGGACTTAGGGGTTTAGATTAATTCACCTAGAGGGGGTGGGGGTGGGGTGGGGTGAAATGGTTTTTCTTATTTCTTTTAAGCTTAGAGCTGTTAGTAGCCTAATATGCCTACACAACCAATAAATTCAAGTTCAAAGAATCACAACCACAACACAAAGGATTTTATAGTGGTACCCCAAGTGATGGCTAGTCCACTGTCCCCCTACACCCCTCTAACTCCAATGTTGGATAGGGTCAAAGATACTCCTCCAAGTTATCTTCTTAGCTTTTAGAGCTTACACCACAAGTTCCTCAGAACTTCTCAGATCTCAGATGATCCTACCTCAGGAAAATAGTCCCTACAGCTCAAAGCTATCACTAGCTCCTACCTTAGGCACAACAGCCCGACAACTTAGAGGAATCCTCCTCCTACAACTCAGACCACCTCCTGGTCCTACTTCAGACAACACCCTTTTTCAACCTTCTCAGAGCTGAATAGCTCTTACAAAATAAAGTAATAATAGAATGAAAACCTCTACTACTAATTCAATTTTATCAATAGAATATTTCAGCAGATGCTGATTTTGAGCTGATCCTGGATAGGTTGGTTCAGAGTGGCTCCACTGTCTTCTTCTTCAGAAGGAAGAAAGAAGACTTCTATCTCTCTTGATGAAGAAGGCTTGAGTCTCTGCAAGAGAGAACAACTTCTGTTCAAGGCAAGAAGGCTGTTGCAGCATCAGGAATTTGCAGCCGGCTTTCTTTTCAGCTTGAACAACTTTGCAAAGATGAAGGAGAGCTTTCTTTGTTGCCCTAGCTTTAGCTTTTATAGTATTGTACATCTTCAACGGCTATAAACACGACCTCCCTTGCCCATGCCGATAAAGGCATTACTTTATCACTTTTTGTGCCTTTATCAAATTTTGGGCGGCGCCAGTCAACGGGAAATATGTTTGATTCTGTCTCAGCGGATCCGCTAAGATGGCTCCTTATCTCAGCGGATTAACAGCTGAGAACGTCTTCTTCTCAGTGGTTGGCGCAAGCTGAGATAGCTACTCCTTTACAGCGGTTCTGCTGAGACGACTCCTCGTCTTAGCGGATCTGACCCTTCGTCTCAGCGGTTTAGCTGAGACAGATCTCCATCTCTTGTGAGTTGATTTCTCCTAATCTTAGGTCATGATTGTCCCTTTCTCTTTGATTCAACTAAGTCTGTGTATCTTACAAAAACATGGCTTTATCAAATACATCTTGTACTTAGCATTGCAAAGTGCACCCTCTTCAAATCAAGGGAATTTGAGGGCAAATTCTCAACAATCTCCCCCAATTTGAAGAAGGCAAACACCTGCCAATGCTAAGTAGCCTTTTAATCAGAAATATGTCATTTTACTGAAATTGATTAAATAAGTGGAGTTATGACATTTCATGATACATATAACTTGAGTAAATTTCTGTGGACATTAACAGTTTCTTATTTATACCAAGCATCATTAGATATTCATATCAACAACTCATGAAGCCACATCACATATATTTCTATTATATAATGACTCAGCATTTCTGCATTGCTATATGAACTGTGCACAGGATATTTAATAACTATTTAAGGTAAAGCATAGATATTCAAATGCAACATACATACATAAACAATAAATGACACAACATAATTTTCAGGGAATAAATGATCGTTTCATTCAATTGTCCAAAATAGATATCCACTATCAGTTCAAATCACATAGCTACATCAAACATCCTAAGGAGCTCCTAAGTATAGAATTTTCTTGGATGATCCCTGGGTTAATATGGAGCTTTCTTCTGTTTCCATAGACTTTCTCTTCCTTGCTTCAGTAGCATCCCTCATATTTTCCTTCCTTTTGAAGTACAGGAATGGCTTTGGAAGATATCTTGGGGATATCCTTATAGGCATTTCCCTTCTCACCAGATATTCTTTGTGGATTCTTTCCCTAAAAGACTCCCTCTCAAGATGCTTGATCCATTCAACAGATGAGTAGACATGGTCAATATCCTTGAGTGGATTGCCATGACTGACCTAGGTGTTGACAACTATAGTATCCAGTTCCAGATTATCTTCCTCAGCAAATGGATCATTCACCCTTTCCATCCTCTTCTGGGCCATGTACTCTTCAGCAGTCTGAATGCCCTCTCTCCTTCTCCTCTTTGCTTCCCTCTCATCTTGAATCTGTTCAGATTGATTTTGAAAGTCAAAATCTTCAGGTATGTCTGGGTTCAGTACAAGAAGATTTAAGGCAATTCTGGTTCCTTTTAGTACCTTCAGACTTGTGGCCCTATGATCATCATTTACCATCTTAACAACTCTTAGAAGTTGATTTTGAATTTTATTTGAGGCATTGTTGAATTCTTCCACCACTTTCTTGTAGGCTGCTTCCTGGTTAGTGTGAAACAGTTGATGGGCATTCTCCAGGTTTGTGTCCAACCATATGTGAGCCTACTCCAGGTTTGTACATAGTGTAACATCCCCCAGACAGCTAGACCCCTAAGTTGGTTTTGTCATGGCAAAACCATAGGAAGAACCCAAGGCCTTGTGAATTGAGGTGAGAAGAAGAAAACCACCTTGGTCTGCAATTAGCAATTTCCAGTTACCAAGCTTAGGGTTGGACTTTAGGGCCTCAACTTGAACATTTGACCCCACCATAGTATCTCTAACACTTTAGGGGTCCCCTAGGGGCACCAAGGGCCCATTGGGGTCAACCAAAGAGGCCAAATTGACCAAAGTCAACCCTAACCCTAAATTGGTCAAAGTAGCCTATTTAGAGCCAATTAACCTCCACCATGCCAAATTGATCACTCATCTAGGTCTAGAATACCATAAGAGACCTAGTAGACCTAAAAGCCCCATCATGGGACCCCCAATGGTGCAAATTGACCAAAATGCCCTTTTAGGTCAAAATGGTAATTCTTCACAAAGTGCCCTAATTGATCATCACCATATTAAATTGGCTTTACCCATAGTGTTATCATATCATAGGGGACCCAGTGGACCAAAAAGCCCCTTGACTAGGTCAACCCTAGGGCTCAATTTGACCAAAGTCAACTTAGACCATTTTGGTCAAATCAGCTTAAATTGGGTCAACTAAGACTCATGTGACCAAATCGACCCCACCAATAGTTTCCAAACTTGATTTAGAATCCAATAGACCCAAAAGCCCTATCCTAGGGTCACCCAATTGGCCAATTTGACCAAAAGTCAAAATTGCCCAATTTAGGTCAAATCTCTTAAACCTAGCCCAATCCCTTTGGGCTAAACCCAAATTGACCACTTGACCAGCACCCTTGACTGTTAATTAACCCAGGAGAGAGAAATGAGTCGGCCTTGATGACTAGGAGAGGGAAAATCCAATGTGGAGGAGAGAGAAAGGTGAAGCCATCAATGGAGGAAGATGAAACCCCCCCTCATTCCTCCCCATTAATGGCTGGACTCAACTCCCCAAAGGAAGGGGAGAAGTTCCCAGTCGTTTCCCGGCCTCCTAGGGGTGAATCACTTGGAATTTCACCATGGCCGACTTCCACCATTCATGGCCTTAAATGGCATTGAAGCCATGACCCTTCCTCTCCTCAAATTGAAGCCTTTAAAAGCTTCACCAGGCAGAGAGGAGCTGTTTCCCCCATTTACCCAAAAGAATCGGGCTCCTCTATGTGGTGGTTGCAGAACTCGGAAACCATGGAGGTCGGCCATGGCAATCCTCCATTCGGCAAGGCTTCAAGCCTCAAAACAGGTCCAAATCTTCATCCTTCTCCCAGTGGATAAATCCCCCCTTCTTTGTTTTCAAAATCAACTGAGATTGGAGGCTACTCCAATCGGTTTTCTCCTTGTTCTTAGCCGGAAAACACAACATCCGGGGGGCCAACTCCGGCCACCCCCCCCCCCCCCCCCCCGGCCACACCGACACCGGCAATCGAGAGCTTGATGTCGGGTGGTGCTTCTGGCGGCGGCGATTCACCGGAGGCGGCGCTATCACGCCGGAATCAAGCCCGCAAAGTCGGCCAGGCGCGGGCAATCCCAGCCATTGGACTATCGGGGACGATGAGCAGGAGCCGTCGGATCGCGCGATTTAGAGTTATTAAAATTTTTTATTAATATTAATATTCATATTTTTATGGTTTATATATGCTGAAACTAAATTTTAAATATAGAAAATACATAGAGGCTTCTATGGAAAATTTGCCCAACATGAAAGTTGTAGGCCTTGACCCCTAGGACCATAAAAAATTGACTTCACTCAATTTGGAGTCCTGGTTTGACCTCAGCACCCATTCTAGTGCAAAGATTGACTAAACTTTGAATGGGTGCCCACACCAAACCACTTGTCCAAATGACTTGAGATTTGGACCAGTGGTGAGTCATACTTAGGGCTATGTCATATCCAAAAATGAGAATTTTTGGAGAACTTTTTCCTAAAGTTTTTGTAGAAATTAAATAATCCTTACATAAATTATTTGGAGGGTCAAATAACCTCCAATCAACACCAAATTTTGGTGGGGTGTTATTAGGGTCATGATAAACCCCTGGTTAAAATCTCATCTCATTTGGAGATCATTTGATTAGGTAATCTTTGGGCCAAAGTTTTGTCCTTTAAGGGGAAAATTGTGCTAAGGGGACACTTAGGGCTTCTCATAGCCAAACCACCTCCTATTGGAGTGGTATTATGTCCACTGCCCTAACCCCACCCAAATCACCTCCAAGAGTGTTATGGAGTCTTGGGGAGTGGGTTTGCCCTAGGACTTGGGGTAGGAGTACCTTGGGGTGCAAATAGCCAAGTGGAGAATCATTGGCCAATTAGGTCCTTTGAGACTTGAGACTTCTTAGGAAGGTCAGTGGGATGAAGTTGAGACCCCATGAGGGGTTTGGTGAGCATTGGAGATGTTTTGCTCAAGGTCATAGGGTTGATCCCTATGGGGTGGAATTTGGGGTTGTGAAGGACATAGGGGAGTTTGTCCTTAGAGAGGGGTGTGTTGGACTCCTTTGAGTGTTATAAGTGGTATGATACCCTCACAAGAAGTTTGGGTGGATTTGGTTAGGTTTAGACCCTAACCCTAGGTTAAACCCTAAGGGGGTGCAATTAGAGGCTAATAAAGGAAGTAGGGTCAAACCCTAATGGTTTGACCTAAGGTTTTGGAAGGAAGGTCATAGTGACCAGAGGAGCCTCCCTTGTGAATTTGAAGAGGTTTGGAGTTGTCAAACCTAGGTAATAAACCCTTGGGTAGATTTGTAAATAATTAGGGTTTGGGGTTTTAGGAAGTAATATTACTTAATGATTAACCATCTTCTGTCACAATCTTAATTTTAATATTGTTAAACCCTGGAGATTCTATTAGAACCATTGGAAAACATTTGGAGGTTCAAATTGTAATCATTCATATTGTTGGCAATTTTTGGGATGATTGATTTTAGAGTGTTAACTTTCTGTACATGCATGAAACTTTGCAGTATGTCTTTTCATACCAATTTGTACCCACTGTAATTTTCTCATAATTTATGGGTTAATATTTTTGGTATCTCTAGTTCATTTTGGAATTATTTACAAATATATCCATTGAGGTATGTACAAATGTAACCTCTGTGTAATGTGGTCAAACTTGGTAGACCTGAATATTTTAGTAGGAGACACCTCTGTATAAATTTGCATAAGGTTTAGAGATCATATGAGGGTACCTCCTTTGGAATTTATTGGTAAAAAATGAGTTTTGGAATTTTTAAAAATAGTAAATCTTGCTGGATTTCACTAAGATTTCATGACTACTGATTAATAGGTACTTTTGATTTATGTAAAAATTGGGAGGGGCATTGGAAGTCAGAAAAGTGCACTTGTAGTTCAAACCCTAGAAAGTTGTCCTTGGGAAAAATGGTTTTAAATATTAATAATATGGGGAAAATTATGGAACTCTGGAATGGATCTTAAATCAGTGACATGGACCCCCCGGTAAGAAGGTTGAGCCATAGAGTTGATTATTTAATGTACCTCCCTTCTTGAGGATCAAAACGTTAAGGGTGGTCTGCGTTTAGTAAATTGGCAGTTTTGGAGTTATAGGCCAATTTGGAATACATTGTTTGGAGATGTGAGAATTGAATGGTGATTGTATGGGTATGAGAGGACCCTTGGAGAGATTTAAGGGTTGATGAGTCCTAGGGTGGTGGGGTGCCATCCTTGGGGTAGGTCGTCCTGTGGATGACGAAAGGTCATCTTTTGTCTATTAGGACCTAAAAGCACTTAGGTTTAGACTAGGTGAAATGTTAAGAGGGTTTCTTATGGGTAGTAACTAATAACATTAAGTGTCTTGGGAGTGGGAACTTTGGGGTGTCATCCCATAGTGGTTCCTAGTACCGCAGCGAGCCCCTCACAGGGTAACCCTCGGGAAGTCCAAGACTAACCCTAACTCATAGGAGTAAGACATTGTACAAGATTAACTAATAACACACTCATCCATACCCTGTAGTTTCGGAAGTTTAGTTGGATTGGTTGTCCGAGCGGTGGGCTCGGTGGCTGTTGCAGCAGACTAGTTAGTCGGGTGAGCTTATGGCTCGGAAGGTTATTGATGACGGGCAGGTTAGCCCGGGGAGCTTTAGGCTCGGAAGGTTATTGATGACGGGCAGGTTAGCCCGGGGAGCTTTAGGCTCGGAAGGTTATTGATGGCAGGCAGGTTAGCCCGGGGAACTCATGGCTCAGAGATAGGAAGTAGAACATGTTGCATGTGCACTGAAGGTGGTGGGTCTTCGGTATTGGACGGTCGTTCACACCGACGTCAATACGTTGACTCGGCGAGTGTGGTTTTACACTTAGCCTTAATAGTCTGGCGGTCCAGTCAGCAAGAGTACGCAGACGCTCCGCGGGTATAGTGGAGGCGTACAATAGGTCTAGGTTGGGTAGTGTGAATACCAACCTAGAGGTGGGCGAGGCCCAACCCACCGCTTCCGTTTGCCACTACGGGAGAATCCTGGGAGTCTAGCTCGCTCCAAAAAGAGGGAACTAAAGGTCAATGCGCATAGAGTCGAAGTGTGTGCGTTGCACTTGTATGATCATGGCATAACAGCATACCTGCATAACATAGCATAAACATTGCATTCAACCCCTGACACCTATCGTATAAATTGGTATGGGACTTTTTATACGATAGGCCCTGCTAAACGACCCCTTGGTCTATAGGTTTGTATGGGCATTCCTATAAATCAATGGTTATTAT
This sequence comes from Dactylorhiza incarnata, assembly GCA_033032865.1. Lineage (NCBI taxonomy): Eukaryota > Viridiplantae > Streptophyta > Magnoliopsida > Asparagales > Orchidaceae > Dactylorhiza > Dactylorhiza incarnata. The sequence goes on from JAWHQI010000015.1 coordinate 16,725,520, forward strand.
TATATTACCTTACCTGTCAATTTACATACAGCTTTTCTATACTTTACTTGCTCCTTACTATGCTTATTTACTGCTTCATATATATATACACCTGTGTAGTATAGAATTTACCTTGTCACCTGCTTTTGTTCTTACCCCTTGAATGTCCTCCGCTTCCTCCTCTCCATACGGTGCCTAGGAGCCATTGGGGGAGGGGTGGGGAATTGGCTGAGTCATTTTGACTGACGGTCGGTGGACCTTATCATTTTAGGGTTTCGAGGAGACGCAGCTACAGCAGAGAAATAGGTACAGCAGGATCAGACATGGTGGACCCCCCGGCCATGCTACCATTGTCACCAGCCGGGACATACTCGGGTCAGATGTCCCCTGATGGGTGGAGCCCCTCCAGTACAGCGACCAGGAGGCCAGTGGCGAAGACGTAGACGTGGATTGCGAGGCAGTGACCGTAGGCCGAAGAAGAAGAAGCATCCAGTGTTGCAGCACCAGTGGAGCACGGGATCTCCAGGGATGGGTCAGCCTGATCAGAGTGCTTCAGTCTCAGTGTCGGTGACGGTTAGCTTTAGCTTTACTTAGGAGTTAGCTTCCGCGAGTGACCTTGTAGTGAGGACTTGATGTACAGGGCATGAGCCCTCTTTTATATTATAACCCTTGTATCTTTTATTCAGTTATTGTTAGTGGACATTTACCTTTACGGTTTTAATTCATGTGATTATGTGGACTTGTCTTCTCTTTATTGTACTTTTCTTCGTGATCGATTTGGCAGGCAGGATCGGCGTTTTGTAGTGGCGACCTTCCCGAGTGAAGGTGTCACCGCAAAACGGCGGTTCTGGGCCTAAGACCCGGTGGTTTTTGCAAAAAAAAGGGGTCTTACAAGTGGTATCAAAGCGGAACCTCGATCAGAAGAAAAGAAGTCCACAAACCTTGGGCCACCCCGCGCGAGATTAGTTTGAGGACAAACTAAGCAGCGGAAGCAGTGGTGTGCCCATATGGGGAAATCACATGAGAAAGTCCACTTTTAACTGAATCTTCTTAGATATTTTCCCTACGAGCGTCAAGTTTTCTTTTGTAGCCTGCGGCGAACCCTGCCCCCAGCAGGGAATACCTCCGGCTGCAATGATCTCTTTAGATAGTCTTTTAGTCAATGTGTTAGACTCAACCCCGCTAGGACACGTGACTTACTAGGATAATTTATACCATGACCTAGTCTGAAATAGACCGTAGGTATAACTTTTGGTGAAGGTACGAGGATACCCCAAAGAGGCTAGAGAAAGAAAGATTGACACACAAGTAGAATAATATGATATAGACTCAATCCTCGTATCCGTGACAAGGTTACATTAAGACAACCACCGTGACAAACACCGAGGGTCGGATAAGAATTGAAGCTCAGAAGGGACCCGTTTGGGATTGGGTGACATAATGACCCTGTTAAGGTTGCGTAGAAGGTACCTAGAAGAGCCTAAAGTGTGGAGTACACCAGTGAGCCCCAAGATAGAACCCAAAGTCTAAGGTTGTATGCCCTAAAATTGTTTGCATATATAACTTGGTGATATTGAAGATACTCAGCCCAAAATAGATAGTGGCTTATCTTTTGTTTATTGGGGCTTATCTTTTGTTTATTGGGGCTTGTCTTGTGTTTATTGGGGCTTACCTTTTGTTTATTGGGCAAATTATTGGCGGACTTAGATTTCCTTTAGACCTAAATTAGAGAATTTTGGTGTCGTGAACAAAATGACTTCGAAGTCGATCTTACTCAATGTTACTTAAAAGAAGAGGAGACGGTGTAACAGTATGTTTGGAATGATGACCGGTAGAAGTACCAGGGCAATGGATGGACATCATTTGGGTCGGACAACAACTTGCCCTTAGTTGAGTCTTGGGAATTGTAAAGTCACTAGGATTAATCATTTAAGGATGTTGATGTCCTAGTATAGAAGTTAAGGGTGGAAATTAGATCTTACAAGTTGTAGTTAAATTCTTGTGACTTCGGGCATTTGGAAGTGATCAACTTATGTTTTGATAAAAATCATGCCCCGTCATGGTTGAAAATTTTGTCCACTTTAATAGCTTTATACCTTGTGAACTTGGATGATAAATAACCAGAGATCTTAGACGATGACTTGTTAGATTTGGAATATAGAGTTTGATTTCATTATGGCAAGAATGATCTGAGTTTATCTTGCTTAAGACCATTTGAGAGTGATCTAGACTAGCATAAGTGGAAGTGATAGAAATTTGATGAAATAAACGTGATGATATTTCCTTGATGAATCGAATTGTGAAAAACCCTAGGGTATCAAAATTTTGCTCATTATGAATTAAAACTTCTCGTAGAAAATGACTGAAGAGTCATCTTATGGTCAGGAGTGGTTAATATATATACTCATAAAAGTTCACAAGTGCACCCCCAGTAATAATTAAGGATAATTGAGACGCTAGACGATTTGATTAGATCCGTCAATAGTAAGAACTAGAAAAGTTGTAGATTGGAAATGTTTGATTACTCGGACGTACCTGAAAGAGTAGGAATTGATCGTGAAAGAAAACCTTAGAGGCATAAGAGTCTGCCCATGTTAGAGTGGAAGTTCAAGGATAGAATGACCAAGGTAGCTAGGTCACCCCGGTCAGGGTAGATAATGCGACGGTGCGAGTCTTGCGGCGCAAGAAGATTTCCAGAGGTTAAGACATGTGGTAAAGTTAGGGTCAGGAGGAGCACAACTTGGAGCCTCTAGAGCTGGTGTGGCAGGGATAGTTGGTGCTCTTCGAGCCAGGAATAACTTTGACTCTTAGGGGATGTTACGTTCAGTCACTCGCGGTGAAAACCCCGCAAGCCTAACCTGAATTTCGAGGACGAAATTGTTGTTTTGTTTATTGGGATTTGTAACATCTCCCAGACAGCTAGACCCCTAAGTTGGTTTTGTCATGGCAAAACCATAGGAAGAACCCAAGGCCTTGTGAATTGAGGTGAGAAGAAGAAAACCACCTTGGTCTGCAATTAGCAATTTCCAGTTACCAAGCTTAGGGTTGGACTTTAGGGCCTCAACTTGAACATTTGACCCCACCATAGTATCTCTAACCCTTTAGGGGTCCCCTAGGGGCACCAAGGGCCCATTGGGGTCAACCAAAGAGGCCAAATTGACCAAAGTCAACCCTAACCCTAAATTGGTCAAAGTAGCCTATTTAGAGCCAATTAACCTCCACCATGCCAAATTGATCACTCATCTAGGTCTAGAATACCATAAGAGACCTAGTAGACCTAAAAGCCCCATCATGGGACCCCCAATGGTGCAAATTGACCAAAATGCCCTTTTAGGTCAAAATGGCAATTCTTCACAAAGTGCCCTAATTGATCATCACCATATTAAATTGGCCTTACCCATAGTGTTATCATATCATAGGGGACCCAGTGGACCAAAAAGCCCCTTGACTAGGTCAACCCTAGGGCTCAATTTGACCAAAGTCAACTTAGCCCATTTTGGTCAAATCAGCTTAAATTGGGTCAACTAAGACTCATGTGACCAAATCGACCCCACCAATAGTTTCCAAACTTGATTTAGAGTCCAATAGACCCAAAAGCCCTATCCTAGGGTCACCCAATTGGCCAATTTGACCAAAAGTCAAAATTGCCCAATTTAGGTCAAATCTCTTAAACCTAGCCCAATCCCTTTGGGCTAAACCCAAATTGACCACTTGACCAGCACCCTTGACTGTTAATTAACCCAGGAGAGAGAAATGAGTCGGCCTTGATGACTAGGAGAGGGAAAATCCAATGTGGAGGAGAGAGAAAGGTGAAGCCATCAATGGAGGAAGATGAAACCCCCCCCTCATTCCTCCACATTAATGGCTGGACTCAACTCCCCAAGGGAAGGGGAGAAGTTCCCAGTCGTTTCCTGGCCTCCTAGGGGTGAATCACTTGGAATTTCACCATGGCCGACTTCCACCATTCATGGCCTTAAATGGCATTGAAGCCATGACCCTTCCTCTCCTCAAATTGAAGCCTTTAAAAGCTTCACCAGGCAGAGAGGAGCTGTTTCCCACATTTACCCAAAGGAATCGGGCTCCTCTATGTGGTGGTTGCAGAACTCGGAAACCATGGAGGTCGGCCATGGCAATCCTCCATTCGGCAAGGCTTCAAGCCTCAAAACAGGTCCAAATCTTCATCCTTCTCCCAGTGGATAAATCCCCCCTTCTTCGTTTTCAAAATCAACTGAGATTGGAGGCTACTCCAATCGGTTTTCTCCTTGTTCTTAGCCGGAAAACACAACATCCGGGGGGCCAACTCCAGCCACCCCCCCGGCCACACCGACACCGGCAATCGAGAGCTGGATGTCGGGTGGTGCTTCTGGCGGCGGCGATTCACCGGAGGCGGCGCTATCACGCCGGAATCAAGCCCGCAAAGTCGCCCAGGCGCGGGCAATCCCAGCCATTGGACTATCGGGGACGATGAGCAGGAGCCGTCGGATCGCGCGATTTAGAGTTATTAAAAATCTTTATTAATATTAATATTCATATTTTTATGGTTTATATATGCTGAAACTAAATTTTAAATATAGAAAATACATAGAGGCTTCTATGGAAAATTTGCCCAACATGAAAGTTGTAGGCCTTGACCCCTAGGACCATACAAAATTGACTTCACTCAATTTGGAGTCCTGGTTTGACCTCAGCACCCATTCTAGTACAAAGATTGACTAAACTTTGAATGGGTGCCCACACCAAACCACTTGTCCAAATGACTTGAGATTTACACCAGTGGTGAGTCATACCTAGGGCTATGTCATATCCAAAAATGAGAATTTTTGGAGAACTTTTTCCTAAAGTTTTTGTAGAAATTAAATAATCCTTACATAAATTATTTGGAGGGTCAAATGACCTCGAATCATCACCAAATTTTGGTGGGGTGTTATTAGGGTCATGATAAACCCCTGGTTAAAATCTCATCTCATTTGGAGATCATTTGATTAGGTAATCTTTGGGCCAAAGTTTTGTCCTTTAAGGGGAAAATTGTGCTAAGGGGACACTTAGGGCTTCTCATAGCCAAACCACCTCCTATTGGAGTGGTATTATGTCCACTGCCCTAACCCCACCCAAATCACCTCCAAGAGTGTTATGGAGTCTTGGGGAGTGGGTTTGCCCTAGGACTTGGGGTAGGAGTACCTTGGGGTGCAAATAGCCAAGTGGAGAATCATTGGCCAATTAGGTCCTTTGAGACTTGAGACTTCTTAGGAAGGTCAGTGGGATGAAGTTGAGACCCCATGAGGGGTTTGGTGAGCATTGGAGATGTTTTGCTCAAGGTCATAGGGTTGATCCCTATGGGGTGGAATTTGGGGTTGTGAAGGACATAGGGGAGTTTGTCCTTAGAGAGGGGTGTGTTGGACTCCTCTGAGTGTTATAAGTGGTATGATACCCTCACAAGAAGTTTGGGTGGATTTGGTTAGGTTTAGACCCTAACCCTAGGTTAAACCCTAAGGGGGTGCAATTAGAGGCTAATAAAGGAAGTAGGGTCAAACCCTAATGGTTTGACCTAAGGTTTTGGAAGGAAGGTCATAGTGACCAGAGGAGCCTCCCTTGTGAATTTGAAGAGGTTTGGAGTTGTCAAACCTAGGTAATAAACCCTTGGGTAGATTTGTAAATAATTAGGGTTTGGGGTTTTAGGAAGTAATATTACTTAATGATTAACCATCTTCTGTCACAATCTTAATTTTAATATTGTTAAACCCTGGAGATTCTATTAGAACCATTGGAAAACATTTGGAGGTTCAAATTGTAATCATTCATATTGTTGGCAATTTTTGGGATGATTGATTTTAGAGTGTTAACTTTCTGTACATGCTTGAAACTTTGCAGTATGTCTTTTCATACCAATTTGTACCCACTGTAATTTTCTCATAATTTATGGGTTAATATTTTTGGTATCTCTAGTTCATTTTGGAATTATTTACAAATATATCCATTGAGGTATTTACAAATGTAACCTCTGTGTTATGTGGTCAAACTTGGTAGACCTGAATATTTTAGTAGGAGACACCTCTGTATAAATTTGCATAAGGTTTAGTGATCATATGAGGGTACCTCCTTTGAAATTTATTGGTAATAAATGAGTTTTGGAATTTTTAAAAATAGTAAATCTTGCTGGATTTCACTAAGATTTCATGACTACTGATTAATAGGTACTTTTGATTTATGTAAAAATTGGGAGGGGCATTGGAAGTCAGAAAAGTGCACTTGTAGTTCAAACCCTAGAAAGTTGTCCTTGGGAAAAATGGTTTTAAATATTAATAATATGGGGAAAATTATGGAACTCTGGAATGGATCTTAAATCAGTGACATGGACCCCCCCAGTAAGAAGGTTGAGCCATAGAGTTGATTATTTAATGTACCTCCCTTCTTGAGGATCAAAACGTTAAGGGTGGTCTGCGTTTAGTAAATTAGCAGTTTTGGAGTTATAGGCCAATTTGGAATACATTGTTTGGAGATGTGAGAATTGAATGGTGATTGTATGGGTATGAGAGGACCCTTGGAGAGATTTAAGGGTTGATGAGTCCTAGGGTGGTGGGGTGCCATCCTTGGGGTAGGTCGTCCTGTGGATGACGAAAGGTCATCTTTTGTCTATTAGGACCTAAAAGCACTTAGGTTTAGACCAGGTGAAATGTTAAGAGGGTTTCTTATGGGTAGTAACTAATAACATTAAGTGTCTTGGGAGTGGGAACTTTGGGGTGTCATCCCATAGTGGTTCCTAGTACCGCAGCGAGCCCCTCACAGGGTAACCCTCGGGAAGTCCAAAACTAACCCTAACTCATAGGAGTAAGACATTGTACAAGATTAACTAATAACACACTCATCCATACCCTGTGGTTTCGGAAGTTTAGTTGGATTGGTTGTCCGAGCGGTGGGCTCGGTGGCTGTTGCAGCAGACTAGTTAGTCTGGTGAGCTTATGGCTCGGAAGGTTATTGATGACGGGCAGGTTAGCCCGGGGAGCTTTAGGCTCGGAAGGTTATTGATGACGGGCAGGTTAGCCCGGGGAGCTTTAGGCTCGGAAGGTTATTGATGGCGGGCAGGTTAGCCCGGGGAACTCATGGCTCAGAGATTGTAAGTAGAACATGTTGCATGTGCCCTGAAGGTGGTGGGTCTTCGGTATTGGACGGTCGTTCACACCGACGTCAATACGTTGACTCGGCGAGTGTGGTTTTACACTTAGCCTTGATAGTCTGGCGGTCCAGTCAGCAAGAGTACGCAGACGCTCCGCGGGTATAGTGGAGGCGTACAATAGGTCTAGGTTGGGTAGTGTGAATACCAACCTAGAGGTGGGCGAGGCCCAACCCACCGCTTCCGTTTGCCACTACGGGAGTATCCTGGGAGTCTGGCTCGCTCCAAAAAGAGGGAACTAAAGGTCTATGTGCATAGAGTCGAAGTGTGTGCGTTGCACTTGTATGATCATGGCATAACAGCATACCTGCATAACATAGCATAAACATTGCATTCAACCCCTGACACCTATCGTATAAATTGGTATGGGACTTTTTATACGATAGGCCCTGCTAAACGACCCCTTGGTCTATAGGTTTGTATGGGCATTCCTATAAATCAATGGTTATTATTATATTACCTTACCTGTCAATTTACATACAGCTTTTCTATACTTTACTTGCTCCTTACTATGCTTATTTACTGCTTCATATATATATACACCTGTGTAGTATAGAATTTACCTTGTCACCTGCTTTTGTTCTTACCCCTTGAATGTCCTCCGCTTCCTCCTCTCCATACAGTGCCTAGGAGCCATTGGGGGAGGGGTGGGGAATTGGCTGAGTCATTTTGACTGACGGTCGGTAGACCTTATCATTTTAGGCTTTCGAGGAGACGCAGCTACAGCAGAGAAACAGGTACAGCAGGATCAGACATGGTGGACCCCCCGGCCATGCTACCATTATCACCAGTCGGGACATACTCGGGTCAGATGTCCCCTGATGGGTGGAGCCCCTCCAGTATAGCGACCAGGAGGCCAGTGGCGAAGACGTAGACGTGGATTGCGAGGCAGTGACCGTAGGCCGAAGAAGAAGAAGCATCCAGTGTTGCAGCACCAGTGGAGCACGGGATCTCCAGGGATGGGTCAGCCTGATCAGAGTGCTTCAGTCTCAGTGTCGGTGACGGTTAGCTTTAGCTTTACTTAGGAGTTAGCTTCCGCGAGTGACCTTGTAGTGAGGACTTGATGTACAGGGCACGAGCCCTCTTTTATATTATAACCCTTGTATCTTTTATTCAGTTATTGTTAGTGGACATTTACCTTTACGGTTTTAATTCATGTGATTATGTGGACTTGTCTTCTCTTTATTGTACTTTTCTTCGTGATCGATTTGGCCGGCAGGATCGGCATTTTGTAGTGGCGACCTTCCCGAGTGAAGGTGTCACCGCAAAACGGCGGTTCTGGGCCTAAGACCCAGTGGTTTTTGCAAAAAAAAAATGGGGTCTTACACATAGCTTGGCAATTTCTTCCTCCCCCTTTTTGTTCTCATCATATATACTCTTTTCAATCTCTAAGTGTTGGCCAAGTATGGATTGGGAGAGAGTTTGGAAAGTATTGTCCACATCATCCAGTATGTTCTCCTTGGCCTAGTCAATGTGGGGCTTGACATGGCTGCTGGTTGTATTGGCCACTTGTACCATTCTGGACACTGCCCTTTCCTAGACATTTTCATTCTTATAGACTTGATGTTTTACATAGGCAATGTCCCTTGTGGAGTCCCATTGTTTGTCTGCAATTTGCTTTAGTATGGTAAGCTGGGCAGCAACAGTGCTTTAAGCCATTTCAAACCATCTGGTCATCTGCTGGAGGATATAAGTAGAGGCTGTGTTGACACCTTGGACCTGAGAATTCAGCTCAGTCCTTGCTGCATCCACCCTGGATTGCATTCTCTGCTCACTGGCTTGGATCTCCTGAGACAATGCTTCCCTTGTAGCATTTAGCTCAGTTTTGAGTTGCGCAGTGGCACCATGAACTTTTTCTTCAATGTGCTCCTTGACATACAACATCTGACCCTCAATAATAGATTTTATTGAGCTTAGTAGGTCAGATGTGATCAGCACAGTTGCTAGCTTTTCTTGGGCAATTCCTTCTCCACTACCTCTTCAGCCCTTTCCTTTTCCTTCTCCACTGTAGGGTCAGATCTGATGGAGCATGCGTTTCGCACTCTTCCGGTTTGATAATAACAAAATCCCATTTGTATTAGATTCTATTTTTATGGATGGTGTATAGGTAACATGTATGAGATGTTTACAATTCTGATTGGAGCTCAATTTAACTGTATGGAGAATTTCGATGTCGGAATTTTCCGACATCTACTGTCGCCTAGGAGACAGGACAGAAGTTACAGCAGCAGCCCGCACGACAGCTCGACGAGCAGTAGTTTGGCGCTGTCAGAATTCCGACAGCGATGTCGCCCAGGCGACAGGCCAGAAGTTACAGTAATAGCCCGCACGATAGCACGACGAGCGGTAGTTTGGCGCTTTCGGAATTCCGACAGTGATATCGCCCAGGCCACAGTGAAAACTATAAATTGGTTCATTTTGTTCGTGCATAAAGAAGCTTTGAAAATTCTAAGTCCTTTCCTGAGTGCATACGAACCAGAGAGCTCCAGAACCTCATCAACTCCCATTTGTGCTTAGAAGGTTTGAGATTGAAGACGATATCGGACGCGCTTCTACATCAACGATCATCTCGAGGCTTCAACCTTCCTTTTAGAGATCTTAATTTCTAGGGAGTTCTTCATTTGATTTTGTATTTTCATTTATATACATTTCACTTTGTATTGGTAGGGAAATCGTCTCCTTGTGCGTGACGTCTAAGTCCTTGCGTGGCTTAGGGTAAAATCGCTTCCTTCTGCGGAGCGTCCAAGTCCTTGCGTGGCTTGGTAGGAAACCGTGGCATTGTGTGCTATGTCTAGATCTTGGGAAGATCTAGAGGATAGGCTTGGGCTTGGTCTAGGGAGAGACAAGTGATAGCGTTCTGATCCTTGGGAGAAGAATTGGTAAACTCAAATTGTTAAAAGTTTATTATCATATTTGTGCCTTGATCTTAAGCATTGTTAAGATCATTTTTATTGTATGAGAATTTCATGATTAAAAAATTATGACTTTTCTTTAATTCCAAATTTGGTTGCTTAATCTTTAACTTAGAAATTTGTGTTTGAACTAATTTAAAAATTACATTGGTTTGAAAATTTTTATAAGTGATTTTTAGAAAAGCAAAATTTGTTTTAAAATTTCTTAAGTAAAAAATCACAATTTAAAAAGGCCCTTATTCACCCCCCCCCCCCCCCCTCTAAGGGCGCCACAAGATCCAACACGTGGTATCAGAGCGAGGTTACTCCAAAACAGTTTTACCACGGGGAGTAATGGCGCACAACGATCACGCATTCGTCGAGGGGCAAGGAATTAGTAGGCCACCACTTTTTACGGGCAGAGACTATAACTATTGGAAAACCCGAATGCGGTGTTTTCTAATAGCTCTCGACATGGAAGTTTGGAATATGGTCGAAACGAGTTATACTTCCCCAACAATTGTTGTAGGAAATGTAACTATGGACAAATCCAAAGACAAGTGGGATGACAATGATAAATTAAAATGTAAGAACAATGCAAAAGCCATGAATGCTTTAATTTGCGCACTAGATCACACTGAATTTAATAGAGTTTGTGCTTGTGATACTGCATTTGAAATTTGGAATCTTTTAGAAATTACTCATGAAGGTACTTCACAGGTAAAGGATTCAAAGCTATTTCAACTGGAGTCAGAGTTCGAAAGATTCAAAATGGAGGTGGATGAAGAAATTGATACAATGTACACACGATTCACTAAAATCTTGAACGATTCAAAGGTGCTGGGTAAGGTTTTCTCCAATGGAGATTTAGTAAGGAAAATCTTAAGATCACATCACCCGAAGTTCAATCCTAAAGTGACTACAATTTCTGAGTCACATGATCTTAAGACCTTACAATTGGAGAGCCTCGTTGGGAATCTAAAAACCCATGAAGTGGAGTTGAAGATTCAAAGCCAAGAGTACAATTTGGAGCCCAAAAAGAAGAGCTTGGCGTTAATCTAAAAAGGAAATTGAAAGTGAGACTGAAGAAAGTGAGGAAGATGAAGAAGGACTGTTTGTGAGGAACTTTAAGAAGTTTATGAGAAATCCTGAGAAGAGAAACTCATTTAGAAAATTTTTCAAAAAGAAGGATTTTTCCTACAACAAAGGCAAAGGAAAAATGGATGATGAAGAAGAACATCCGCTACCGGAATGCTATCATTGCAAAAAGATTGGACATATAAGAAACAAGTGCCTAAAATATCTGAGAGAGCAGAAAGAGAAGAGGCATGATAAGAAGTTCAAAAAGAAGGTTCTGAAGGTGGAGACTTAGGATGACACAACTTCTGAAGGATCAAGTGAAGCAAGCGATGAAGATAAAGAAGAAGCAAATGTATGCTTGATGGGGAAAGAAAATGCGCCATCTGACGACGATAGCAGTGTCCAAAGCGACACTGAGGTAACTCCTCCATCTTATGATGATTTATATTCTGAATTTATGAAAACTTGCAAATTTTTGGATAAAAGCTTAAAGGAAATCGATTTTTTAAAATGTGAAAATAAAGGTCTTTTGAAAGTAAATAAAAAGTTATTAAATGAGTTGAAATCTATTGGGAAGGAGAAGGTAATTTGTCAAGAGTGTGATCACTCTTTGACAAGGATAAAAGAACATGAAAACACTATTTCTAAGTCCGATCAAAAAATTGATCAACTTCTAAAAGAGAAAAAAGGACTTAGAAAAGGTTGTCAAAACTTCTCATTCTCAATTAGAGAATTACAAGAAAAAGTTTGCAAATCGATGTGGCATGATAGTAAAAGAAAATTCAATTTTAAAGTCGAAAGTAAATGAATTGAACATGGCAATTGAAAATTTTGGTGTTGGAAAAAATCTCTGGATATGATTTTAGGCAACCAATGCCATGGGTCAGCAAAATTTGTACTAGGATACGTTTCTGGAAGCTCTGGAAGCTATCGAAAAATTCTGACAGCTGCTGTCGGAACCAGCGACAGCGCCAAGTTCAGAAAACCTGTTTCTCAAAATAAAAAATCTTCTAACTGCATAAATAAAGATGTTTCCTCCAGCAAGAGTCCAGAGAAACCATTGAAAAATGGTTCCTCACTATTCATTGTATGTGCCAAATGTCATCGATTTGGTCACATCTCAGGCTCATGTTGGAAGAAAGGAAAAGTTCACGTTAAGCAAATCTGGGTACCTAAGGCGTCCACCTATACCATGGGAGGGACCACTTGGGTAACCAGATCTTTACTCTCATCATCTTTTTAAGTGTGCGTGCAGGCTAGAAACAAGGAAGACGTGTGGTATTTGGACTCTGGCTGTTCAAAACACATGACGGGCGATAAATCAAAGTTCCTAATCCTAGAGATGAAAAAAGGAGGAATAGTGACCTTTGGAGATAATGGCAAGGGTAAAGTCAAAGGCATTGGAGTAGTAGGTAACGAAGAGTTTAAAATTTCAAATGTTTTATATGTTAAAGGTTTGAAACATAATCTAATCTCTATTAGTCAACTATGTGATTAAAATCTAAATATTTTATTTGACTCTAGCTCAAACCTTTGCAAAATTATTGATTCCAAAACAAATGAAATTGTACTTACTGCACCAAGAATAAACAATGTCTACACAATAACTTTTCATGATTTATCTCATTCTACACTTAAATGTTTTATTTCAAAGAATGATGAACTTGAATTATGGCATAGGAGACTAGGACATTCTAGTGCTAAACGCATAGTAAAGCTTTCTAAAAATAAAATAATAAAAGGTTTACCAAATTTGAATGGAAAGCTTTCTTCATTATGTTCACCATGCCAAAAAGGAAAGTTTACAAAATCATCTTTTAAAAGCAAAAATGTTATTTCTACTACTAGACCTTTACAATTATTACATATGGACTTCTTTGGTCCAATTACTACACAAAGTCTAGGAGGTAGAAAATATACGTTTGTTATTATTGATGATTATTCTAGATTTTGTTGGACATCGTTTTTAAATTCAAAATCTGATGTTTTTGATGAATTTGTAAAACTAATTTCACGTATTCAAAATGAACTTGATTTAAAAGTAAAATGCATTAGATCAGATCATGGAGGAGAGTTTGATAATGAAAAATTTATTTCATATTGTAATGAATTTGGGATAAAACACAAATTTTCCGCTCCTCGCACACCACAACAAAATGGTGTAGTGGAGAGGAAAAATAGAACACTTCAAGAATTAGCACGTACTATGCTTTGTGAATTTAAATTGCCAAAATATTTTTGGGCTGAAGCCGTTAATACTGCATGCTATATCATTAATCGTGTCATGATTCGTCCTACATTACAATTAACTCCTTATGAAATTTATTTTCAAAGAAAACCAAATGTATCTTACTTTAAAGTTTTTGGTTGTAAATGCTTTATTTTGAATACAAAAGATAACTTAGGTAAATTTGATTAAAAATGTGATGAAGGAATTTTCATTGGTTATTCTTCAACTAATAAGGCTTATAGAGTTTATAATAAACATACAAAAGTAGTTGAAGAAACTATTCATGTAAAATTTGATGAAGGCATTTCTTGTGTAGAGAATTCTAAAGCTGCAGGTAATGAGAACAATGGAGAAGATGTGGAACAAAATCAGAAGAAAAATGATGATAATGAAGATGAATAAAAAGTAGAGAAAGAAGATGAAAAAGATGGTGAAAAAGGAGAAGAACAAGGCAATGTACCTCCAACCGAGCTAAGGTTCTCAAAAGATCATCCGCAAGAATTTGTTATTGGAGAACCATCAAGTGGGGTACGTACACGTTCTAGTTTACATGAAAGTTTTTCAAATTTATGTTTTGTCTCAAATATAGAACCAAAAGATGTTGCCACCGCTTTAAATGATGAATCATGGTTTCTAGCTATGAATGAAGAACTTAACCAATTTGAAAGAAATAAAGTTTGGATTCTTGTAGATAGACCTAGTGATCATCCTGTGGTAGGAGTCAAATGGGTTTTTAAAAATAAATTAGATACTGACTCTAGGATCACTAAAAACAAAGCTAGCCTTGTAGCGAAAGGATAAAATCAAATTGAAGGGGTAGATTTTGATGAAACATTTTCACCCGTAGCACGATTGGAAGCAGTTAGAATTTTTGTTGCATTTGCTAGTCATAAAAGATTCAAATTGTTGCAAATGGATATTAAAACTGCATTTTTAAACGGGTTGATTAAAGAAGAAGCTTATGTTGAACAACCCTTAGGATTTATAAATGAAAAATTTCCTAATCGCGTATATAGATTACTAAAAGCTTTGTATGGTTTAAAACAAGCACCACGAGCATAGTATGACAGATTGACTTTATATTTATTACAAAATGGTTTTAAAATGGGTGGTGTTGATTGTACACTCTTCATTAAGCAAGTTGATGATGATTTAATTGTTTTACAAATTTATGTTGATGATATTATTTTTGGAGCCACTAATGAAGAGTTATGTAATTATTTTGTTAAAATGATGGAAAGTGAATTTGAGATGAGCATAGTAGGAGAACTAAAATATTTCTTAGGATTTCAAATTATTCAAAAACATGATGGAATTTTTATAAACCAATCAAAATATATACATGATGTTTTGAAAAGATTTGGATTTGAAAATCTTAAACAAGCTAGTACTCCTATGAGTGTTTCTTTAAAATTAGGAAAAGATGAAAGTGGAATATCCATAAATCAAAATTTATATAGAGGCATGATAGGTTCACTTTTATACTTAACCGCTTCTAGACCAGATATTATGTTTTCAGTTTGTTTATGTGCTAGATTTCAAGCCGATCCCAAAGAATCACATTTAAAAGTGGTAAAAAGTATTTTTAGATATTTAATTGGCACAGCTAAACTTGGTTTGTGGTATCCTCATAGCGATGATTTTACTCTTTTTGGCTATTCTGATTCTGATTATGTCGGTTGTTCACTAGATAGGAAAAGCACTAGTGGCACTTGTCACTTCTTAGTCCCTCACTCATTTCATGGTCGAGTAGGAAATAGAATTCTGTTGCCCTCTCAACCACCGAGGCTGAATACATCGCACTTGGTAGTTGTTGTGCACAAGCTCTTTGGATGAAACAAGCTTTATAAGACTTTAACATTAAACAACAAACTAGAGAGCTATGGTGCGATAACAAAAGTGCAATTGATTTAACTTACAACTCATATCATCACTCTAGGTCTAAACATATTGACGTTAGGCATCATTTTATAAGAGACCACATTAAAAATAATCAGATTAAAATTTCCTTCATAGGAACGGATAATCAATAGCCAATATATTCACAAAACCATTGCTGGATTCACGGTTTTCAATGCTAAGGCTTGAATTAGGAATCCTAGATATTTCAAACTAAGCATATCCAATATGACAAATCACGTTTAATAAGATAAAGAACAATGGAAAAATATTATTTTAAATCAAAACATAGAATTTGAATGATTTAACAAAAAATTTCACATCATTAATAATTCATACAAATTGTTCCAGAAAAATAGTAGAAATAAACATAAGATTAAGTTCAGTAAACAGAAAATGAAATCTGGGTAAGTTCACTGTCGCCCAGGCGACAGTGAGTGTAGGAAATTTCTGACATCAGTCAGAAGCAGCAACCTGCTGGAAACTACTCAGAATCATCATATCCAGCCCCGCTACTTTCTGGACAGTCTTCTGTAGATCCACGTCTTACAGCCTTTCCACATCGAGTCCTCCTAACCGATTGGCGTGGAGGTTCTTCATCTGGGACTTCCCATTCGGCCGCTTCTTCAGGAGTAGGCTTTAACTTCAGTCCCTTCACTAGAAATTTCATAAATTTCTGCAGTCTACTGCGATCTTTCTTCACTTCTTTCTTGTGTTCTTCAAATGAATCACGAAGATCATCTATAGCCTCTCGTAGTATTCCTCCTCTAGGATTTGTAGGCTCTCTAATCTCTATTCTAGGATGAGGCTTTTTATGAGGCTTCTTAACTTTCATGGTACCCGTATAGTATATTTCAGGAATACAATCATCTAAGTATGAATCTTGACTTATCCATTCATACTTCTTATAGAGAATACGTTGAATTATAGCCCCCATTGGCAAAGTATGAACCTTCACCCATTTTGGTTGTTTTAATCTAAAAGCATAACGAATCTGGGCAAGGATGAGGTCCGCTACATCAAAGGGTTCCTTCTCTATAATAAAATATGTAAACAGCGTCAACTGTGCTGTGATACTCCTTGTATCACCACTTTTTAGCGTGACTGAGTTTCTCAATATGTCTTGGACTAAATAGGCATCAGGAGTGAGTGAAGAGACTTCCGTGATTAGGGTCCTCTTTTTACTTTCATGTAAACTCATGTTTACAAGAGTCCAATCTCTATCCCTTCTATAGCTTTCTACTATGTCTGGCATATGATCAATCATAAGAAGACCAAATTCATCTCTAAGATCAACATGTGTTATTTCCACTTGTTGACCTTGGATTCTCGATCGCACTCCCCCATCCAATTCAGTGTGTTTAGGGTCTTCCAAATGATTGTAAAACTCTCGGATCAAGACAGATGAGAACATATCTACTAAAATTACTGATAATATACCTGCATTTGCAAGAAGAGTGTAGATATGGTCGTGCTTAGGAGAGTCAAATTCAACATATTTTGAAACTCCAATAATTGCCTTCTCAATCTCTGGATATACTTGATATGAACTATGAGCATCTTCAGATACACTTTTACGAGCCTTAGAACTGGAAACTATTCTGCAAACATAACAAAACTAAATTTAAGTTAATCACTGTTCTGTGCACTGGGACGATTTCGCCGAGGCGACATTGACAGTCGGAAAATTCTGACATTGATCCAGTGAGATTTTTTTCTATGTTTTTCAACATAGACTTCCCGATCTACTCAAAATCAAGCTATATTTCTGTTAAAAATTTTTTTTTGAACAAAACTAAACCTTCTCACATATCATTTACTATTCATCTTCTTCAACCATCTTAAAAAAAATCATCTACAGTTTTTGAAATTAATCAGTGTAAAAATACAAATCTTAAACCCCCAAAAAAAACACAAGATTCAAACATACCTTATTTCAAAATTTTAAGTCAAAAACCTAAAAATCAACCAAACATACCTTAGATCTAGGGTTGTCGTCGCACTCCGACACCTTCCTCTCGCCTTCCAGTCCAGAAAATGATGTACAATCGGTTTTGACACGGTTTTTAGCCGTTTTTATACTTTTATCTGTCGCCCAGGCGACAGTGAGTATCAGAAAATTCCGACAGCTCCCAAATTTGAATAATTTTCAATTTTGGTCTCTCTAATACTCTACACTAGTTATATGTCATGATTAATGCCACAACTCATGAATTTATGCCAAACCATGTGCTTTTTATTTTTAAAAATGGCTATTTACATGATTATATGATTTCATTTCCACTCTATCATAGTATTGACACTCCTGCTAAGTGGTTTAGACTATTGGAAATTGTTTTCGCATGCCTCTAAGTATGAGAAATTGTTTATATATAATAATGAGCTATCACGTTCACTTCTTTTGATCCATACATATGACTTTCTATTTAACATATACATGAATCATGTTTGCTTTAACATAATACAATAGCATTTCATAAATACTACTTTCAAGCTTGATTTGTTAGCACAACCAAATATACACCATCTTTTGCGATTCAAGTGAATTCGGAGATCCTTGGTCAATTAAAAATAAAACTATATGGTATCACAAACTACAAAGTTAAGATATCACAAAATATGTGATCAACAAAAAGTTTAAATTGAGGACAAGGATACTCCACCAAGCACTACTTACCCTCCTGATAAGTCTTAATAAGCATTGTGAGGTTGAGCACCTTGGAAAGAATTGTAAAGTGTCTTGTGCAAAAGAAAAAATGGTATTCTATTCTTATTGTGCTATATCTTCAAGGTCAAAGTTGTTTTTATATGCTTATATTATGTTTTCTATTCCAATGATCATGTAAATTAAATAATTTCATATGTTTGATCAAAGCAACACTTGTACACATCGTTATGTTATATAAACCTTCATCTCATGAGAATTGGACCGAAAAGATTCCAAATTTCTATACACAATTGTGCCTTTCTATGATACTTTAAAATGACATTAATCATGTTTAAGTTATTTTTTTTATTCTACTACTTCATATGGCTATACCATCTCTTCATGAGTTTATTCAATACTATGACATATTACTATTATTTCAAGACTTCAATCATTTTCAACAAAAGTGCTTCCGCCTACTCTTATTTTCTACATCCTATCTCTTCCCATAAGAACTACTCATTCATTTCAAATTAACTTTTGCTAATACCAAAAGGGGGAGAATTATAAGTATATTCAAGAAATCAAAGAACAATAAGAACAATTCCACCTAAATCTTCCACCTAAATAATACATCATTTCAATTTACTATAACATTTAGGTGGAGCATTCATTTAGGGGGAGCATTCATCTAGGGGAGCTTACATTTTAGAGGAATATATCATGTTATTTTTGTGCACACACCATATGTTAAAACAACAACCTAAATAGACATGATTTCTTTTTATACGGATTTGTTATTATCAAAAGGGGGAGATTGTTGGAGCATGCATTTCGCACTCTTCCGGTTTGATAATAAAAAAATTCCGTTTGTATTAGATTCTATTTTTATTGATGGTGTGCAGGTAACAGGTATGAGATGTTCGCAATTCTGATTGGAGCTCAATTTAACTGTATGGAGAATTTCGATGTCGGAATTTTTTGACATCTACTGTCGCCCATGCGACAGGACAGAAGTTACAGCAGCATCCCGCACGACAGCACGACGAGCAGTAGTTTGGTGCTGTCGGAATTCCAACAGCGATGTCGCCCAGGCGACAGGACAGAAGTTACAGCAACATCCCGCACGACAGCCCGACGAGCGGTAGTTTGGCGCTGTCAGAATTCCGACAGCGATGTCGCCCAGGAGACAGTGAAAAACAATAAATTGGTTCATTTTGTTCGTGCATAAAGAAGCTTTGAAAATTCTAAGTCCTTTCCTGAGTGCATATGAACCAGAGAGCTCCAGAATCTCATCAACTATCATTTGTGCTTAGAAGGTTTGAGAATGAAGACGAGATCGGACGCGCTTCTACATCAATGATCATCTCGAGGCTTCAACCTTCCTTTTAGAGATCTGAATTTCTAGGGAGTTCTTCATTTGATTTTGTATTTTCATTTATATACATTTCACTTTGTATTGGTAGGGAAATCGTCTCCTTGTGTGTGATGTCTAAGTCCTTGCGTGGCTTAGGGGAAAATCGCTTCCTTCTGCGGAGCGTCCAAGTCCTTGCGTGGCTTGATAGGAAATCATGGCATTGTGTGCTACGTCTAGATCTTGGGAAGATCTAGAGGATAGGCTTGGGCTTGGTATAGGGAGAGATAAGTGATAGCCTTCTGATCCTTGGGAGAAGGATTGGTAACTCAAATTTGTTAAAAGTTTATTATCATATTTGTGCCTTGATCTTAAGCATTGTTAAGATCATTTTTATTGTATGAGAATTTCATGATTAAAAAATTATGACTTTTCTTTAATTACAAATTTGGTTGCTTAATCTTTAACTTAGAAATTTGTGTTTGAACTAATTTAAAAATTACATTGGTTTGAAAATTTTTATAAGTGATTTTTAGAAAAACAAAATTTGTTTTAAAAATTCTTAAGTAAAAAATCACAATTTAAAAAGGCCCTTATTCACCCCCCCCCCCCTCTAAGGGCGCCACAAGATCCAACAAGATCTTGGCAGCTCATCAGAGGGGAGTAGATAGTCTGGATGTAACTCAACTGCCATGTTGTCAATTATCTTGTTCACCTCTTCCTTAGTCTAAGCTTGAGCTCTGCCAGCATCTAGGCTGTGCTCCCCCTCACTAGTACCCCCACCTTCCACTTCACAGTGTGAGCTTTGCTCCACCTCACTTCTTGGAGAAGCATCTTCTCATCCTGACCTGGAGTCATTCTCCCCCTCACTTGGAGCATCCAAGTGTGGAGGACTTTGTCTTGTGGAACCTTAAAAGAAAAGATGTGTTAGTTAGACACCTAGTCTCATCTATAGTCTGAGGAGTGTAGATTAACTATGATCCTAGGTTACCATGGAGAGGTGAATTCCTTGGTTCATGCTCAGTTTGTGGGACAGCTGGATCAGTAGTAATAAGAGTTGGCTCAAAGTGAGATTCAACTCTTCCTTGGGGTTCAGTATCCACATTTGATCGGTGGACATCTTCACCTTCCACACCTTCCATGTGCTCTTGTGGTTCATCATCCTTCCTGGAGTTCTCAGCACCTTCTTCTTCAGTCTTCTTATCATTTTCCTTCTCCTTCAGCTCAGCCACCACAGAGGGTTGGCTCATGGGGAGGACTCTTGTTGACCTGTCCAATGTCCTGATATCCAATCTTTTCCAGTAGTGAATATTGACACCTTTGATGGAGGAGAAATGACTTGGATATGCCTTCAGTAGGTAAAGTGACAGGATCCTTCCTAAGTTAGGGGCCTGCAGACATTCCTTCAGTCTTTGATAAAGAAGATTCCCCCACCTAGTTCTTTTCTTCATGATGATTCTTATAACTAGCTCAAATATTGGTTGAGAAATGGTGTCATGAGAGCCTGGTTTACACAGAAGAGCTTTCCCTACTATATCACATAACAACTTGCCCTTTTGATTGAAGAATTTCTTTTTCAGAGATGAGGTCTTGGGATCACTGTATTCACACCAGCTCAGGGCTTTCTCCTTGTCAGTATTTGACACCTCCTCTACTGCCAATCTAGGTAATTGCAGTACCTTTTCTAGTCTCTTAGGGGCCAACTTCACCATTATCTCTACAATTTTGGAAGACAGACCATCCTTATAGGATGACTGCTTGTCATTGGCATAAAACTCTAGCACTTCATTCTTGAATATCTGAGAAGGTTCAGATAACAGGAACTACAGACCAGCTTCAGTGACGAGGGTGATGACACTGAGAATCTCTAGTGAGGCATGGAGAAAGCCATCCCTCACCAACTTATATCCCTCAAGCAACTCCTTCACGGTCTAGGGCGCCATTTGTCGAAGAGAAGTGCGCTGGGACGTAGGGAAGAAGGGTTTGTCTCGCTGGCTAGGTTGAAGGAAAGTGTGATATTTTAATCAATCATTAAGCTATTTATATGGCTTAAGACTTAGGTAAAATTACACCTAGTAATTGAATTTGATTGTTCTTATAATTTAAGTGTAAATGAAACTTATGTCATAAGGCTGAGTTCATCGAACTCAAACTGGAGTTCGTCGAACACACACTGAGTTCATCTAAAACTACGTCATAAGGCTGAGTTCGTCGAACTCAAACTGAGTTCATCAAACACAAACTGAGTTCATCTAAAACTACATCATAAGGCTGAGTTCGTCGAACTCAAAGCTGAGTTCGTCGAACTCAAACTGGAGTTCGTTGAACACAGCGCTGAGTTCATCTGAACTACATCATAAAGTTGAGTTTGTTGAACACAAAACCGAGTTTATCGAACTCAACTGAGTTCGTCGAACTCAAACTGGAGTTCGCCGAACTCAAAGCTGAGTTCATCTGAACTACATCATACGGCTGAGTTCGTTGAACTCAAAGCTGAGTTTGTCAAACTCAAACTCGACGTTCGTCGAACTCAGGAAAGAGTTCGTCGAACCCAGACTTTTCCCAGCTGTCTAAGTGCAACCTGAAGCTCAGTTGAAACAGATTATTCTGGTTAAGCTGATAATCCTACTTTAAAATCATTAGAGATAGGATTGCTTGAATGCCTAATCATGTCAACATTTTAAGTTATATCAAATCAAGATTGGAAGAATGAAGTGTTTTACATTATTCAACATTTAACATTCCTAGTTCAATCTTGAAGGCATTAAATTTGGCCTCATCCAATGGCTTAGTGAAGATATCAGCCACTTGACTGTTAGTGGGGACAAATTTAAGGCAGATATCTTGAGATTCTACATGTTCTCTTATAAAATGATATCTTATTTCTATATGCTTTGTCCTGCTGTGAGAGACAGGATTCTTAGCAATAGAGATAGCACTGGATGAGTCACAATAAAGAGGAGAGTTACTTACTTTGAGGTTGTAGTCCTCTAGCTGGTGTTGAATCCACAATAGCTGTGCACAAAAGCTCCCTGCAGCAATGTATTCAGACTCAGCAGTGGAAATAGCAACACTTGTCTGCTTTTTACTGCTCCATAATATCAACCTTCTTCCTAGGAATTGATAAGTGCCACTTGTGCTTTTCCTGTCTTCTTTGCATCCTGCAAAATCTGCATCTGAAAATCCTGTTAGTTCAAAGTCATTGTTCTTAGGGTACCAAGGGCCAAGATTTAGGATGCCCTTTAGGTATCTCAATATCCTTTTCACAGAGGGGTAGTGAGATTCCTTAGGACAAGCCTGATACCTAGCACAAACATATGTAGAATACATAATGTGTGGCCTACTAACAATTAAATACGACAAGGATCCAATGATACACCTGTGCATGGATTCATCAAAGGCCTTCCCCTTTTCATCCTTGTCTAGTGATACATTAGATCCCATGGGTGTTCTCATGGTGGAGGTTGACTCCATCCCAAATTTCTTGATGAGCTCCTTGGTGTACTTAGTCTGGGAAATGAAAATTCCATCATCAGAATGTTTCACTTGGAGCCCAAGGAAATATTTGAGCTCACCCATACTGCTCATCTCAAACTCCCCCTGCATTAGATTAGCAAATCTCTTGTAGAGGTTATCATCAGTAGACCCAAATATTATGTCATCAAAATAGATTTGTACTAGGAGAACCTTGCCCCTTGTTTTCCTAAGAAACAATATGTTATCTATCTTTCCTCTCAAGAATTTGTTCTTGATGAGAAAGCTATACAAGGTCTCATACCAAGCTCTTGGAGCTTGTTTGAGACCATAAAGGGCTTCCCTAAGGAAGTAAACATGAGATGTGAGAGTTGGATGAACAAAACCTGATGGCTGCTCTACATATACCTCCTCTTTCAGATTTCCATTTAGGAATGCTGATTTGAAATCCATCTAGTACACTTTGAAGCCTTTGTGGGCTGCATAGGCAAGGAATAACCTTATGGCCTCCATCCTTGTAACTGGGGCAAAGGTTTGGTCAAAGTCTATTACCCCCTCTTGCCTATACCCCTTTGCAACAAGCCTTGCCTTGTTCTTGATGATTGTCCCATTTTCATCCATCTTGTTTCTGAAGATCCATTTGGTGCCTATGATATTGTGTCCTTGTGGTCTTGGCACCAACTTCCATACTTTGCACCTCTTGAATTGCAAGAGTTCTTCCTGCATTGCCTGAATCCAGAATGGATCCATGTTGGCCTCTTCAAACTTCTTGGGCTCTACCTGTGACAGAAAACTGAGGAACAAAGCCTCATTGTGAGCCCTGCTTCTAGTTGTTGCACCTTGTTGAACATCCCCAATGATCTGCTCCAAGGGATGATTTCTGTCAACCCTTAGAGCAGGAGGCAATCTGGCAGCTCCTATTTGCTGTTCATTTACTGCATCCTGCTGAACTTTTTCCAAAGCAGCAGTTTCTTCATTCATCTGAGGATCATCATCTTATGCTTCTTCATGGTCAGTTCTAGTTAAAGCTGGAGGCTGAACTGTTCTTGGTCTGTCCTGAAGTCTCATTTCCTGCAATATCTCTGAAATTCCTGCACTTGGAGGTTGGTTAGACCATTCCTTATGAACAAGGTCAAATTCATCAAAGACTACATGCATGGTTTCTTCAACAACATGTGTTGTGCTGTTGAAGACCTTATAGGTTCTACTATTAGAGTTGTATCCAACAAGGATATCCACCTTGCATTTCTCAGCAAACTTGGTTAGGCGTTGTTTCCCATTGATCAGGATGTAGCATTTGCAACCAAAGATTCTAAAGTAAGAGATGGTTGGTTGTTTGCCCTTGAGAATTTCATATGGGGTGATACCAAAAGCCTTATTGATGGAGGCCCTATTGAGGACATGGCAAGCTGAGTTGACATCCTCAGCCTAGAAATATTTTGGGAGAGAGGAGTCACTCAGCAGGGTTCTGCCAGCCTCAATCAAAGTTCTGTTCCTTCTCTCAGCTACTCCATTTTTCTGTGGAGTTCTGGGAGAGGAGAACTCTTGGGTGATACTAAGTTCTTGGCAGAAACTTATCATGGTTTCAGACTGGAATTCTGTGCCATGGTCTGATCTTATTCTGACCACTGAGCACAGCAATTCAATCTGAATAGCCTTGACAAATGTCTTGAAGACATCCAAGGTATCAGACTTCTTCTTTAAGAAGTGCACGCAGGTGTACTTTGAGTGATCATCAACAATCACCAATGTATACTTCTTCCCATTTAATCTCTCAATTGACAAAGGACCAAACAAATCCATGTGCAATAGGTAAAGACACCTTTCAGTATCTTTGGAACCAATACTTTTAAAAGTGGCCCTTGTTTGCTTCCCCATTTGGCAAGCATGACAAGGGCAGCTTTTAAAACACTTGATCTTGGGACAGTCCATCATAAGGTTTTTGGAAAAGAGCTTGTTCATAGTCTTGGAGTTTGTGTGAGCAAGTCTCTTTTGCCATTGGACACAAAGAGACTCATTCTCATTAGCTACAAGGCAAACAGGCATGGAGGAATTTATATTAATGAAGTCTAAACTATAGACATTACCATACCCGGTGCCTGAGAGAATGACTAGGTTGTCACTCTTCCCTTTTATCAGACACTTCTCACTAGTGAATTCTACTACATGACCTAAGTCACATAATTGGCTTATGCTCAACAGGTTGTGTTTCAACCCATCAACATGAGCTATATTGGTGATAGAGATTATGCCATTAGAAATCATACCAAAACCTTTTATTCTTCCCTGTTCAGAGCCTCGAAAGATGACCTTTCTTCCTTTGAGTTCTGGAATGAAATCCTTAAGGACCTTGCTTTATCCAGTCATATGCCTGGAACACCCACTGTCCAAGTACCAAATCATGTTGGCACTTGAACTATCCTGCAACCACAAAATTAGTAAGCCTTAGGACCCCAATAAGGATTGGGTCCTAGAAAATAGTTAGTCAATGGGTAATTGTATCTGATGGCTGCACTTCTAGGAGGATATCTACTCCTAGCACTTGGGGGACTTGAGTTGTGCCAACAATCTAGGGAAAAGTGACCCACTTTACCACAGCACCAGCACTCATGAATGTTGTATCTCCTTTTCTGAACCATCCTGGAAGGATCAGAAGTCTGCTTAGGTTCAGAGAAGGAGACAGCCTTCTTCTTAGGCTTTGCTGCTGGAGGAGGTGTGACAGCTGTTTGGGGCTTGAGCACATGAGAGGATTTCTTCATGTCACCAACAGATTTTAACTTTTCATCTCTCATACTGTTGACAGC
Organism: Dactylorhiza incarnata; assembly: GCA_033032865.1. Lineage (NCBI taxonomy): Eukaryota > Viridiplantae > Streptophyta > Magnoliopsida > Asparagales > Orchidaceae > Dactylorhiza > Dactylorhiza incarnata. The sequence goes on from JAWHQI010000015.1 coordinate 16,751,046, forward strand.
ATCAGAAATGCTCTGATGTGGGTTTGTCCCACTATAGCAGCCAGCATATTTCTCAGTTGGGCCAGTCTTGGAAGAGCTGGCTCCCTTTCCCTTGAGTGAGTGTGCTGAGGTACCAAAGACAAATGGTCCAGATTGGACCATCTGAATTTCCTCATGGGGAGCTTTCATTGCACTCAACCCAAGTCCCTTTCTCCTTGCAATGCTTGATTCATTCAAATTGCAAGGAACCTGTTCATTTTGACTCTGAACATATATGATTGCTTGGTCATACTGGTTGGAGGGCAGCCACACCTTTTGAAAGGTAGTTTTAAGATTAGCTGGAGTCCTGCCCTTTCTATCATTCCCTGCCTTGGCTTCCATATTATTGTAACCTAATCCCCCCTTACCAGATTGGGAGGAGAAGGTCCCAATAATGGGTAGCACAGTTTTGGGTTTGGAGAATTGGGCTACTAAGTTTTGTTCCTAGAGAAGCTGATTGTTAAGCTTCTTGATATACACCCACATTTTATGTTTCTCATCAAGAAGATTATCAATCACCTTCTGGAGCTCTATGTTCTTTCGTCCATCTTGATGGAAGATGTCCATCTTGCTTTGTAGCTCAGCTTTATGTGGCCTTAGCTCTTTGAGCTCTTAGGCTTGTTATTTAATAAGCTTTTTCTTCCTACCCAAGGCATAAATGAGCGCCCCATATCTGTCAATCAGATGATCAACATCTATGTTTGATCTTGATTCATCCTCACCTCCAGCCCTTGAGGATGTATCAGAATCTGGGCTGGTTTCATACTCAGAATCTGAATGGGATAGGTTGAAAGCTGGTACCTCATCAGCATCAGATATTCTGGTTGAGGAGCCTTCAGATATGGCCATCAGACCATTGAACTTCTCTTCTTCATCCACCTCATCATCACTTTCAGAGTGAGATAGAGGGGCCCTGATTGCAATCCTGCCAGTAGCAGGTTCTTTAACAGCAACCAGCCCAATGAGGGCTTCTTCCTTTTCAGATTCTGATGAGCTGGAGTCTGATTCACTCCAACTCTTCTCTTTTTAGCTAGAAAGGATTTCTCTCCTTTCTTGCCTTTTGGATGATGAGCCTTCTTCTCATGCTTCTCTCTTCTCTTGACAGGGCAGTCAGCAATGTCATGCCCAGGCTTGCTGCAGTAATAACAAACAACTTTAGAGGAATTAAATTTAGAGTTGGAGCTATACCTGTCAGTCCTGGAGTGATGCTTTGACTCCTTGCTATCTTCCTTGTTGTGATATGAGGAGGAATGCTTGTTCTTCCATTGCTTCCTCCTCAGCAACTTTTTGAAATGCCTTGGGAAGGAAGCAAATTCCTCATCAGAAGAGGAGCAACCTGTTAAAGTTTTTGATTTGAATCGTTTAGGAGTAAGCAGGAGTTGCATCAACTTAGTTATAGCCAAACAACCACAATGCCACACAGCAACACAAGAAACTTTATTGAATCATGAACTTCATTTACAGTGCGAGGTATACATGGCGAGACATGATTCATAAGAATCACGGAGGAGAGAAGAACAAAACACACCAAAATAAATCTGGCGGCTAGACAAGCTGAGACCGCACAGACCGCTCGACTCCAGAGATCGCCCGGCTTGACCTGAGACCGCGCGAACAGAAAACAGACAGACCGCCTGCACTGCAAGACCGCCACCTCAGACCGCACAAACTGGAGCTTTATTGAACGAAGAACTGAAGCTGTCGCCAGACCGCAACTCAGAACGCCTAACCGCTGAAGGTCGCCTGATCGCTGAGCTCGCTGCTAACAGCACAAGCACAAACATAAACCAGTTTGCAGACAGACCGCTGCAGAACTGTTTATTCAAGCCGCTGGGAATCACCAAGGAAGGATACCGCAACTGGCTGACCACAAACCTGCGAACACAACAAACAGTCAACTCGCTTCCGAGACCGCCCGACCTCAAAAGTTGAGACCGCACGAATTAAACCAGGCTCTAGTTCTTACAGTTCTTGTTATGAATGACGGGCCATGCACCCTTATTTATAGGCGGGTAGACGGATGTCGTCACCGCACAGGAGGGATACAATCACCACCCGTCAGATCGCCAGACCTCACAAGGGCAGACCGCGCGATCACACTACTTGGACAACCATCCGACCAAGACCGCAGATCAGCAAGCAGATTGCGCACAAGTCGCGTGAACACGAGACCGCGCACAAGCCGCGCGAACACAAGTTTTGTACCAGGAGCAAATCAGGAACCATCTGGCCGACTTCAGATAAGTCGCCAGATCACCAGCACAGGTCGCCCGGTCAGGCGGTTACATAAGAACAGACCGCCCGGTCTTCCAACAAAGAAGACAAACCAACCAAGCAGAACAACTTGGGAACAGACCGCAGCAATCAGAACAGACCGGCCAATCAGCAGACTGCCAAAACAGACTGCCAGAGCCAGATCGGCAGATCACTAACACAGACCGCGCGGTCTCGGTGGTCATCCAAAATCAGACCGCCCGGACACCTCCACTTCAATTCAATAATTTCAACACTCCCCCTTGAAGTGGAAGTGGAGACTAGCCTGAGTAAACTCTGCAACCGAGTAAACGGTCCCTTCGCCAGTGGCTTTGTGAAGATGTTTGCAACATTGTCCGCACTCCTAACATGCTCGACCATAAGAGATCCTCCCAACACCTTTTCACGAATGAAATGGTGCTCAATCTCAATATGCTTGGTCCTCGCGTGACAGACAAGATTATTAAAAAGCTTGACAGCACTCTTATTGTCCCCGCGTAGCATAGTGGGACCTCGAACCTCCTCATGAACGTCCTCCACCAACCTCCTGAGCCAAATGGCTTCCTGAGCTGCCAAGTCTAAAGCCTTGTATTCCGCTTCTGTGGTAGATACAGACACCGAAGCCTGCTTTTTGCTGCACCAAGAGATAGCTGTGGGGCCCATCATAAAGACATAACCAGACATTGATCTCCGATCATCCACGTCTCCCCTGTAGTCAGCATCCATGTATCCATGCAACTCCAAGCTTAACCCTCTCCTAAATAGGAGACCCAAATCAGTGGTCGACTTCACATATTTCAGAATTCCTTTTGCCGCCAAAAGATGAGGCTTCCGTGGCTCCGCCATGTACAAACTCACTTTGCCAACTGCATAAGCAATATCAGGCCTCGTGATGGTCAAGTAAATCAAGCTCCCAACTAGAGCTCAAAACAACAATGGATCAGATAGAACTCTTCCCTCATCCTTCCGAAGTTTATGATGTTGTTCCAGAGGTATAGAGTTGCTCTTCCCTTCTTCCATGTCGAATCGTTGAACGATCCACTTCGTATATCCGGCCTGAGAAACGAGCACTCCGCTCTCTCGCCTCTGAACCTCGTGTCCAAGGAAATGGTGGAGCTCACCCAGATCCTTCATCTCAAAGATGATAGCAAGCTCAGCTCTCAGCCTTGCTACCGCCTCCTTCGAGTTCCCGGTGACAATCATGTCATCCACATACAGCAGAACAATAACCTGAAGCGCGCCCTCCTTCTTGACGAGCAAGCTAGAATCAGAGTCTGAAGCAAAGAACCCGCAGAATAGAAGATACTCCGCGATCTTCCCATACCACGCCTGAGGCGCTTGCATCAAACCATATAGGGCCTTCTTCAATTTGCAGACGTAGTCCAGATGATCCTCCGAGATGAAACCCGGCGGCTGGATCATGAAGATATCCTTATCAATCTCTCCATATAAGAAAGCATTCTTCACATCGAGCATCCAAATCTCCCATCCACAAGATGCCGCCAAAGCAATAACAAATCGGACTGAAGTCATCTTTGCCACTGGACTAAACGTCTCATCATAATCTTCACCATACTGTTGTGAGAACCCGCGAGCTATAAGGCAAGTCTTGTATCGATCGATCGTGCCGTCAGCTTTCTTCTTGAGCTTATAAACCCATTTGCATGTCACAGGGGTAATGCCCTTGGGCCTGGGCACTAGAGACCAGTTCTCATTCTTCTTGAGAGCATCCATCTCTTCTTGTATAGCAATATCCCACTACTTCATGCCTTTGGCTTTCTCAAAGCTCGATGGCTCCCTCTCATCCAAGGGACCAGCGAAGAAACATGAGATGAAGCTCACCATGTTTCCTCCTGTATATCGATCTGGTGGCTTGATAGTCCTCTTCGACCTCCTAAGAGGTTGCCCCTGACTAACCACCTCCTCAGCTGCTTCTTCTGTGCAAGCTCCTCTTCCAGACGAACTTGGAGCATCACTCCCCCTGCTTCCAGAACCTGAAGCCTCCATCTCAGAGCTTGACACAGCTGGAGCTCCTGGTGAAACAGGCAACTCCACTTGAAGATTTCCTGCAGCCTTCCCTGCTTCATCAACCCTTCTCTCTGGTAGTTCAACTCCTGAACTCCCCTTATAGGAAGTCACCTCATCGAACACCACATCTCGAGATACCAATGATCTCCGTGTTTCAGGATCCATGCATCTCCATCCTTTCTTCCGCTCATCATACCCAACAAAGACTAGCTTCCTTGCTTTCGCATCTAGCGTTGTCTGAAGAGCATCAGGAATATTCATATAACAGGTTGACCCGAACACCCGAAGGTGTGCAACACTCGGCTTCTCCTTGAACATTATTTCGTGAGGGGTCTTCATGTTGATAGGACTTAGAGGCATCCTGTTGATGACGTAAGCCGCACAAGACATTCCATCCGCCCAAAAGGACTTTGGGATACTCTTGGCATGAAGCCAGCATTTGCAGGACGGATCTTCCTCTCTGCAACGCCATTTTGCTGTAGAGTATGGGCACAAGTGAGCTCTCTCCGGATGCCGTGTTTCCTGCAAAAACTTGAGAACTCACCAGAGGTGAACTCCCCACCATTGTCAGTTCTCAATTTTTTCACCCGCAGGCCTAACCGACCTTCCACCAGCTCCTTGAACTCCACGAACTTCACAAAGGCTTCCGACTTCTCTTTTAGAAAATACACCCAGACATATCTGGTGTAATCGTCAATAAAAACCAAAATATATATGTTGCCTCGAAGGCTTGGGGTGGCAGTCGGTCCCATCAAATCACTGTGAATGCACTCCAACAGCGCTTTGCATCTTGTTTGCGATTTATCAAATGGAAGTCGATGAGACTTACCAAACTGACATCCAGCACAAACATGACCGTCTCCATAAGAGGACAAGCTAGGCAATCCCTTGACAAGGCCCCTTACCGCCATAGCCTTCAATTTGTCCATGCCAACATGCCCCAACCTTTCATGCCAGATAGTCGCGCTATCATTGGTCTTCATCTTATCAACATAGGTACTTGTCAATAACACGAACAAGTCCTTTACCCGCTTTCTAACATGGATAACATCTCCCTTTATCTCTGGTTGAGTTTTAAGAAACTTCACTTCTGTTGGGCCAAACAGAACGTGATAACCGGCATTGGCCGCATTGGTCACACAGAAGAGATTCTTCTTCATACCAGGCACGTGATAAACACTCCTCAATGTGAGTGGACCCTTATCACTGCTCAGGGAGACAACACCTTCTTATTCTACTGCATGAACAGAATTATCAGCCGTAATGATAGCATCGTTACCTGAGTAAGGCGCCAAAGAAGAGAATTTTGATTCATCCCCGGTGAGATGATGTCCACACCCTGAATCAACAATCCAATCTTCTTCGAAGTTGATGGCAGCCAAGGCTTTAACGGGCATCGCCGTCATATTAGCCGCAAAGGCTCCTCCCCATCCAGCTTCATCAGACTTTGGCTTCTCCTTCTCCGCTACATGTCCCGACTGAAGATTAACCCGGCAATCCTTCTTGAAGTAGCCAGTCTTATTGCACCAGAAGCACCTTGGTCCCTCTCCCTTCTTCTTCCCATCAGACTTAGAAGCATAACCTCTATCCTGCTGACCTGAAGTAGAGGGTCCATCCTGACCTGGCTTCTTCTTCTCCCACTTCTTCTTCTTCTTTCTAGAGAACAACACATCACTATCTCACCCAGAGATAGAAGTCCCCGCCATCTGCCTTGCCAAACTTTCCTGCCAAGCAAGTAAGTTCTCCAGCTCCAACAGAGATGGTTGATTTGCCCAACCTTGAACTGAAGTGACAAAGGCAAGATACTCCTTCCGCAACCCGCGGACGATATGCCTCTTCAGTTTTTCCTCCGAGATGGGCTCATCAGGGTCCAATGCAGAAATCTCTGCTGTGAGGTTCTTCATCTTGAGAAAGAAGGTAGAAATAGAAAGATCACCTTGAGAGGCCTTCGCCAACTCATTTTAAAGAAACTGTAGCCGAGCTACATTCTTCTTATTAAATAACCCGTCCAAAGACGTCCAAATCTCAGCAGCAGATTTACATCCAATGATGTGGTCAAATAGCTCTGGTGAGATAGCCCTCTTGAGTGTGAACTCTGCCTTAGCATTAGTCCTCCTCCAAAGTCTTACCTCTACCATATTATCTCCTGCTAGAAGCACTTCTTGTGTGTCTTCTCCTCCAACTATCTCCCATAGATCCTCGCCAAGTAAGTAACTCTCCATACACGACCTCCATTTCTTGTAGTTAGTCGATGTTAGGAGTTCAATACCAAGCCCTATTGCGTATCCACCTTCCATGGCAATCTATGTGGTCTCTTCTTCACAAAGACGATGGCAACTCAAGTTGAACACTGCTTATCCACTCCAACAACCTAGCTTTGATACCATATTACAATTTTTGATTTGAATCGTTTAGGAGTAAGCAGGAACTGCATCAACTGAGTTATAGACAAACAACCACAATGCCACACAGCAACACAAGAAACTTTATTGAATCACAAACTTCATTTACAGTGCGAGGTATACATGGCGAGACATGATTCATAAGAATCACGGAGGAGAGGAACAAAACACACCAAAACAAATCTGGCGGCTAGACAAGCTGAGACCGCACAGACCACTCGACTCCAGAGATCGCCCGGCTTGACCTGAGATCGTGCGAACAGAACACAGACAGACCGCTTGCACTGCAAGACCACCACCTTAGAATGCACGAACTGGAGCTTTATTGAATGAAGAACTGAAGCTGTCGCCAGACCGAAACTCAGAATGCCTAACCGCTGAATGTCGCCTGAACGCTGAGCTCGCTGCGAACAACACAAGAACAAACATAAACCAATTCGCAGGCAGACCGTTGCCGAACTATTTATTCAAGCCGCTAGAAATCACTAAGGAAGGAGACCGCAACCTGCTGACCGCAAAACTGCGAACACAACAAACAGTCAACTCACTTCCGAGACCGCCCGACCTCAAAAGTTGAGACCACACGAATTAAACCAGGCTCTAGTTCTTACAGTTCTCGTTATGAATGACGGGCCATGCACCCCTATTTATAGGCGGGTAGATGGATGTCATCACCGCACAGGAAGGATACAATCACCACCCGTCAGATCGCCAGACCTCACAAGGGCAGACCGCGCGATCACACTACTTGGACAACCATCCGACCAAGACCGCAGATCAGCAGGCAGATCGCGCACAAGTCGCGCGAACACAAGACCGCGCACAAGCCGCGCGGACACAAGTGTACTCCTTCCTTAGACCACCAGGAGCAAACCAGGAACCATCTGGCAGACTTCAGAACAGTTGCCAGATCGCCATCACAGGCCACCCGGTCAGGCGGTTACATAAGAATAGACCGCCCGGTCTTCCAACAAAGAAGACAAACCAACCAAGCAGAACAACTCGAGAACAAACCGCAGCAATCAGAACAGACCGGCCAATCAGCAGACCACCAAAACAGACCGGCAGATCGCTAACACAGACCGCGCGGTCTCGGCGGTCACCCAAAATCAAACCGCCCGGACACCTCCACTTCACTTCAATAATTTCAACACAACCAGATGAGTTGGGCTCAGAAATTTCAGGTTCAGCGGATCTTCTGGGAGGTGAGTGAGCCTTCTCCTTCTCTCTTCTAGACCTTTTAGCCTTGAAGGCCAGGGATTTCTCCCTGGTATTACTCCTTGCATTCTGCTCTTCTTCCTTCCTAGCAGTCAGCTGCATCTCATAGGAGAGCAGCTTTCCATAGAGATTGTAGGGAGGAGTTTCAGCCAACTTAGCCATTTCCCTTATGGAACAGATTTTGTTGTCCCACTGTCTAGTAAGAGATCTCAGGAACTTATCATTCAGTTCATAATTATTGAACACTCTCTGATAGGTTCTTAACTCATTAACTATCCTGAAGAACCTTTCATTGCACACAGCTATTCCCTCCATGTTCAGCTGCCTAAAGGCTTCATACTCCTGGTTAAGAAGTGACTTCCTGTCATCCCTAACTTCTTCAGTGCCCTCCATATAGACAATGAGGGTGTCACACATCTCCGTGGCTGTTTGGCAATGGATAAGGTTCTGGAAGGTGGAATCATCAATAGCACTAACAATAATGTTTTGTGCTCTCTTGTCCATGCCAGCCAGGACAATCTCATCCTTGGTCAGTTCAGCATATGGTTTGGCACCTTCACCACTGGCTCAGTAATGGTAGTCTTAGTGATGTTAAAGGGACCTTCCCCTAATGTCACAAAAATCCTAGGGTCAGTTTCTTCCATATACAACCTGATCCTTTGCTTCCACATGACAAAGGACTCTTTCCTACAAATTGGCAACTTCATTGAACTCATCTCCTTTTGGTGGCCAGCAATGGAGATAAACTTTTAATCTAACCCTTGGGATCTTGCTTGGCTGTTAAGCCTTTTTAAAGCAACCTACCTCTGATACCACTTGAAAGAACTTAGGGGTTTAGATTAATTCACCTAGAGGGGGGGGGGGGGGGTGAATAGGTTTTCTTATTTCTTTTAAGCTTAGAGCTGTTAGTAGCCTAATATGCCTACACAACCAATAAATTCAAGCTCAAAGAATCACAGCCACAACACAAAGGATTTTATAGTGGTTCCCTAAGTGATGGGTAGTCCACTGTCCTCCTACAACCCTCTAACTCCAATGTTCGATAGGGTCAAAGATACTCCTCCAAGTTATCTTCTCAGCATTTAGAGCTTACGCCACAAGTTCCTCAGAACTTCTCAGATCTCAGATGATCCTACCTCAGGACAATAGTCCCTACAGCTCAGAGCTATCACTAGCTCCTACCTTAGGCATAGCAGCCCTACAACTCAAAGGAATCCTCCTCCTACAACTCAGACCACCTCCTGGTCCTACTTCAGACAACACCCTTTTCCAACCTTCTCAGAGCTGAATAGCTCTTACAAAATAAAGTAATAATAGAATGAAAACCTCTACTACTGATTCAATTTATTAATAGAATATTTCAGCAGATGCTGATTTTGAGCTGATCCTGGATAGGTTGGTTCAGAGCAGCTCCACTGTCTTCTTCTTCAGAAGGAAGAAAAAAGACTTCTAACTCTCTTGATGATGAAGGATTGAGTCTCTGCAAGAGAGAACAACTTTTGTTCAAGGCAAGAAGGTTGTTGCAGCTTCAGGAATTTGCAGCCGGCTTTCTTTTCAGCTTGAACAACTTTGCAAAGATGAAGGAGAGCTTTCTTTGTTGCCCTAGCTTTAGCTTTTATAGTACTGTACATCTTCAACGGCTATAAGCACGACCTCCCTTGCCCATGCCGATAAAGCATTACTTTATCACTTTTTGCGCCTTTATCAAATTCTGGGTGTCGCCAGTCAACGAGAAATATGTTTGATTCTGTCTCAGCAGACCCGCTGAGACGGCTCCTTGTCTCAGCGGATTAACAGCTGAGACAATCTTCTTCTCAGTGGTTGGCGCAAGCTGAGACAGCTACTCCTTTACAGCGGTTCCGCGGAGACGGCTCCTCGTCTCAGCGGATCTGACCCTTCATCTCAGCGGTTCAGCTGAGACGGATCTCCATCTCTTAGGAGTTGATTTCTCCTGATCTTAGGTCATGATTGGCCCTTTCTCTTTGAGTCACCTAAGCCTGTGTATCTTACAAAAATATGGCTTTATCAAATACATATTGTACTTAGCATTGCAAAGTGCCCCCTCTTTAAATCAAGGGAATTTGAGGGCAAATTCCCAACACTTTCCTTTTCCCTTCTTATATGCAAAATCCTTCTTATTAAAGTACTTATTAAAAGTGTTCCTCCTTTCAGGATTTCTCATAAACTTCTTAAATTTTCTCACAAACAAACTTTCTTCATCTTCTTCCTCATCTCGATCAATCACACTCTCATCTTCTTTCTTAGACTTTAGTGCCAATGCCTTCTTACTTGGCTCCACACTCTACTCTTGTTGTTGGATTTTCAATTCCATTTCAAGTGTCTTCCAGTTTCCAATTAAACTCTCAAGATCATGAGATTCTGAGATGGCGGTCACCATCGGATTGAACGTCGGGGGAAGTGATCTTATGATTTTTCTAACTAAATCTCCATTGGAAAAGTTCTTCCCAAGGACTTTGGAATTGTTGACGATCTTGGTAAATATGGTGTACATCGTATCAATGTCTTCATCAACCTCCATTCTGAACTTTTCAAATTCCAACTCGAGTTGGAACAGTTAGGAGTCCTTCGCCTGCAAGGTACCTTCATGAGTAACTTCTAATAAATTTCACATTTCATACGCAGTTTCACATGTACATACTCCATTAAACTCAGTATTATCTAACGCACAGAATAGAGTGTTCATTGCTTTTGCGTTATTCTTATATTTTAACTTATCATTATCATCCCATTTATCATTGGGCTTATCCATTGTTACACTAGCAACGACTAATGTCGGTGGAGTATAACTCGTCTCAACCATGTACCATACCTCAATATATTGAACAATTAGAAAACAATGCATATGAGTTTTCCAATAGTTATAGTCTGTGCTCATGAATAAAGATGGTCGACAAATCCCATGACCCTCTACAAATGCGTGATTGTTATGCGTCATTACTCCAGGTGGTAAAACCGTTTTGGAGCACCCTCGCTATGATACCAAGTGTTGGATCTTGCGGCGCCCTTAAAGGGGGATGAATACCAAGTGTTGAATACAAAGAACTATTGATCTTAATAAAGCCTAAGATCAAGGCTATGATTAAAATAAGCTTCTTTTTTTAATTTACCGGTCCTTCAACCAAGGACCGGCCGGCTATAGCATATCTCTTCCTAGATCTTGCTACTAGCCTCCCCTAGATCTCTCCCTAGATCTTGCTACTAGCCTCCCCTAGATCTCTCCACTATCTAGACATTGCACACAAGGCGGTTATTTACTCCTAAGCCTCACAAGGACCTAGACGCCGCGCGCAAGGCTGCGATTTCCTCTTAGCCACACACGGACTTAAACGCCACGCACAAGGCAATGATTTCCTCTACTGATTACAAGAAGATAAGATAAAATACAAAATAGAAATTCATATATGAAACTCCCTACATATGAAGCTCTGAAGACGGCGTCGAATCTTTGCAAAGATTTCTTGAGATACTCCGAACGGACCATCTCTTTTTTGCTCTTGAACGTTCTTTCCAAAATGGGAGTTCTCGGAGTTTTGGATCTCTCTGGACGAAATGCACTCAGGAATTGGTACTCCCGATTGGTGTGTGTATTTCTCTCCACAGAAATTGAGCCAATATATATTTTCTAGATGTCGTCGATGACATCTAGTTGTCGTCCGCCAATGTTATCTCCTCTAGTTGTCACGTGTACCATGAAAATGATGTTTATGTGCGACGTGATGGTTGTGGTCAAAATGTGGGATGTCGGATTCTGATATCGATGTCGGAATTACGATTGTGATTTGATCTTGAAATCGCTGAGTTGAAACCGCTGAGCTAAATTCGCTGAGATGAAACCACTATGTTGAAACCACTGAGATGTTGTCGATGACATCTATCTGTCGCTGACGACATTGATTTATTCTTGACTTTACATCCTGAGCTTCAAACAAAAATTAGCATGGTCGCATACCTATTATACATGCACAAGATAAAATAGGATTAAACACACCCGGGATTTGTTATTACCAAACCAAGGAATTCGGAACGCATGCTCCAACAGTTTTGCTTTGGACTAACATTAAAGCAAGAAAAAGTAAAACTACAACTATGTCGGTCGCCTTCACCACATCGCACCTCCCCGGATCTCAATCCTCTGCTTCTCTCTTCCGCAGGTCGCACTCCTCCGCTTCGCTCTTCCGCGGGTCACACTCCTCTACTTTACTCATTGCACATAGCAATTGCTTAGTTCAACCACAGTCTCAACTTGCAACAACAAACAACCAAATAGATAAAAGCTAAATAAGAGGTTAGGCCTCCTAAGCTCCACCTATGAATATGAAAATCACAATATCATCAAGATTAACACTTAGAATAAACAAATTCACATCCATCATCAAAAGATAAGACAAGTCTATCCTTCTACCAAATATGCATGAAAAAGGAGAAGGGATACAAACAATGCTCGATACTATTTCGTATATGCGAAGGAGATTCCGGAGGAACACTTTTTTGTAGCTTCAATCATTGGTTGTCGTCCGGAGTCCTTGAAGTTGTCACACCCTCTCGCCCTTCTTCTCAATTGTATGCACCGCCCGCATCTCCACTTCATGATCCGAGCTTGTGGAGAGGAAATGGATATTTTATCTTCACCTTGGAGCTTTTGGATGATGGGGGAAGCTTAGGTGATGATCCCTAACCCTTGGAGGAAGAAAAAAACTCACATAGGGCACTGACTGCAAACTAGTTTCAAAGGGAAAATCAGGGGCCCTAACATTTCCATCAAAATTTGTATTTATAGGTAGCAAAAATAAAGAACGCGCACGAGTAGGCACACAACCACTGGTCGTGGGCGAAGGAAAGTCCTCTACTTGTGCGTGAAGGAACATGTAGCAAAAATGTCTGAAAAATAAGCGCGCATGAGTAGGAGCACGACAACTGGTCGTGCGATAAGGAAAGTTCTCTACTCGTGCTCGAAGAAACATGTATCCACTAGAACTGGTGGAAGGAAAAATTGACGAGAAGATTTTTAAGGCACGACCTCTTGTCGTGCGCGACGGAATCCTATACTCATGTGTGAAGGAGGGATAGTACTCGTTCATTTCACTGGTAAATTCGGTCCAAATAGTGTGCACGACCACTGGTCGTGTGCGAAGGCTCACTGATCGTGCGTTAAGAAAAATGCACAATCAGTGGGCAATGATGCGAAATGGTGCTGAAACTCCTCAAAAATTCTACAGAAGACTGTACATGCATGTAAAACAGTCAAACCCACAAAAATTCACAATTATAATCACATTTCATGCAACCAAAATGTATATAGTCATATAAAAAGGAAGGGAATGCATGAAATGATCACAAACATGCTCTATTTAGCCAAAACCTCGTGAAAACCAGGCTAAAATAGAGCATAATATACTATGTAAAGTATGTGTTGGATCGGTAGGCGCCCTTAGAGGGGGGTGAATAAGCGTTTTAAAAACTTGTATTATATTTTGAATAACTTTGAAAAAGCTTTGATTATTAAACTAGAGAAGATAAAAAAAAATCAAGTGAAGTAAAAGTAAAGACATGATTTTATTAACTTGAGAAGCATGATTACAAAACTTGATCTCTTATCGAAGCTAGAAATCAAAGCTAATAGAAAGACTGCTCTATACCGACTCGTATCCCCACGAACCGGTTGGATTTAGCCAATCCTTCCTCAAATACGGCCTTAAGCCGCTCTAGCCAACCCTTCCCCGGATATGGCCTCGAGCACCCCCTAGACCTACACCCGAGACCTAGTCGCCAACAAGAGGCGAATTTATGCCCTAAGTCCTACCCAAACCTAGTCGCCAACACGAGGCGAGTTCACTAAACGATTACAGAAAAGATGTGAAATAAAAAGACAATAATGTAAAACTCCCTCTATGTGGATCTCTAAGAGAAGTAGACGAAGACGCAGAGTATGATCATAGTCGATGCGGTCTTTCGTCATGATGATGACGCGTGTTGAAATCTTCTCCACGGATCTCCTTTAGTCTTTATGGATTTGTGAGAGTATCTCTCTGAAACTTCCTCTCTATGATGTGGCACGAAGCTCTGGAATTATGGATCTCTAGAGGATTAGGAAGACGGAGCCAAGATGTACTTTTTATAGACTTAGCGCTAGCGCCTGCGCTAGTGGTACCGCCAGCGCTATCCCATATTAGGACACATTCTGTGTGGCAGAATCTTCAATCCGAGGAAACTATTCTCTCTTGCCTACTGTGCTCCTCGCTATCGCCTGCGCTATCGGATATCTCCTGGCACTATCTCTTTCTATAAGTACTCCCGGCATCTGCGCTTTAGCAAATATTTCGTCGATCGGAATTTCGTCGAACGCAGCTAAGAGTTCGTCGAGCGAAATTTCGTCGAACGCATTTCTGAGCATTTCATCGAGCGCCGCTAACAGTTCGTTGAACGACAGCTAGCGCCTGCGCTAGTACTACCGCCAGCGCTAGTTGGGGGTTTTGGATTTGATGGCTCAACTTTTGGGGCAACCTTCTTAGGTAATCCTTGAGTCATGTGGACTTTGTTATCCTGCACACTTAAACACACAAGATCAAATACACATAGGTTTTGTTATTCTCAAACCTAGGAGATGCGGAAGACCATGTTCCAACAAACTCCCCCTTTTGATAATAACAAAACCATTAATGATAAATCAGAGCATTAATATATATTAGCATGAAGAAACATACTTGTGTGTGTGTGTGAAAGTGATGACTTAGGATAATTAATGATTTTAGCATTTAGAATTGCTCCCCCTAAATTCATGCTCCCCCTAAGTGAATTCTCTCCTAATATGTAAGCTATAATCTTAATTAAGCATGTTAGTTTTATATTTTGATAGCAGATTATATTTATCATGATAGTTCTCCCCCTTTTATTATTAGCAAAAGTGGGTAAGGAGACACCACTTAAAATTTGAGAATAAGATAAAGGCATGATCGAGCTTGTAGAGAAGGAAGTGATAAGGAGTTTTAGAGTATTTTTCATTGAAATAGATCAGAGTTTGAGTATTACAACATTTTCATAAATCAGAGTTTGTAGCATAAACAAATACAAGGTAAATGATTTCCGAGTAACTAAACTACCCAGACAATATGTCTACACCCTAGCCCCGTACTAAGTGACGGATGGGCATGAGGAGCTGCATACATGCCGTAGGTTGGGGTGTTAGTCCCTGATGAGTCCCGATTATATACACATATATGGACTCATCTGGGCCGTTTATCTAGTCATTCCACTGCACTTTAGCCTTGTTTTAGCTTATATTTGTTATCACTTGCTATGTGCACTTCTAGGCCCATTTTGGTGTGTTTTCATGTTTATCTTCATTAGTAGTTTTCATGCACTGTTAGGTGCCACTTTCAGTAGCTGGATTCGTGGTTGTACGCTGGAACAGGAGTCGTGCAGGTGCTTCCGGTGCAATTCTGCACAGGAACACTGCGCACGATCACTGGTTCTATTGCGCACGACCACTGGTCGTGCGCCACTGATCGTGTGCACTTAACGCTTGTTTCATGAGTTCTGTTTGATGCAGTGCGCACGACCATCTACGATAGTGCGCACGACCACCAGTCGTGCGCCACTGTTCGTGCGCACTTATCATCAATTTCATGACTTCTGTTTCAACCAGTGCGCACGACCACCTACGATAGTGCGCACGACCACCGGTCGTGCGCCACTGGTCGTGCGAACATGTTATTTTATAATTTCTGTCTTTGCAGGCTCCGTCCAGGCAGAGCGCACGATCACATGATTCTAGTGCGCATGACCACTGGTCGTGCGCCAATGACCGTGCTCACTGTTTATTCCAGCGCCTATAAAATGACCTGCTCGCGATTTTAGGTTAAATCCCGATTTTGAGCGCCGTTTTCCGCCCGGTTCCGCCCAGATTCGCCCCTCCACCGTCGCCCACCATTTGGAGGCGCTCCGGGCTTGCTCTTCACGCCAATCTTGAGCCGGAGTTTCCTCTCGGCCTCCTCCTTCATCCAAGAGCTCCAAAGGAAGACCTAGCCGCCATTACCATCAAGCAAGAAGAAGTTTGCAACCTCTACCGGATCGTGACATGAAGAAGACGGGTCCATTGGAGAGTCGTGACAGCTCTCTCTACCCCGGACGTAGTTGCGGACCGAGCTTGGACGCGGATTGACAACCCGGCGATTCCAACCGTGAATCTACAACGAGCCTTCGGATTCGGTCGATTTCTTGCTCTATTCTTCTCTTATTGATGTATATGTAGTTAGATCTAACATTATGATGAAGCGTGCTTGATTATTAGCATTTATACTTGATTATGTCTATGTGATTTGAGTATTCTTGCTTATTATTTTGAGGTGTGCCTTGTGGTGTGGATTGTTGGTTGTCTGGTGCCGCACTAGCAATTGCTAGTGGCGTGCTTGTCGACGAGGTGCTTGCGACCCTCATTCCGTTAGCCTACTCGTCCATCCGCCTACCGAAGCGTGGCATCGCGGCCCGTATTCCATCCCGCCTAACGAAGCAGCGCGCTCAAGGCCTGCATAGTTCGATCCGCATGCCTACTCGTCCATCCGCCCTTATGAAGTAGCGCGCTCAAGGCCTACGTAGTCTTCCATCCCGCCGAGCGAAGCTTTGCATAGCGGCATTGCATAGGAGTAGTTGTAGCATTTTCTCTTTATTTTCCACAAACCAAACCAACCCCCGTTTCCGCAATCCATCCGACCCAAAGGACTTCGATCTCAAGTCCTTCCTTGAACGTTAACTCCACCTTACTGTGTTCCTTGAGAGATTCGATACTTGGGGATTCACTCCCACATTTTATATTACTTGAACGATCGGTACACTGCCGTTTCGTGCCGCAGTCTTACTACCGCCTTTAGCGGTGTGCTAAGATTTGCGCCATCAAGTTTTTGGCGCCGTTGCCGGGGAACACAGACGTGTGAGTTTTCTGGAGAGGGAGAGTCTGAGAGAGAAGCCCTTCCATTTGTAAATTGCATCTCTTATTTTATTTCTGTTCTTTTTATTCCTTTTTCTTGTTTTATAGTAGGTTGCTTTAGTAAATTTTTGTTAGGTGTAGTATTTCGCACAATAGTGTTCTTCTTTTTGAATCGTTTTACCTTCACACTATGTGGGCACATCTCAATTTCCGTTGCCGTTGGTGTGGAGCTACCTCCCACTCTAGTGATGAATGCCCTACGGAGAATAGTAGGCATAATTCTTATAGCCCAGCATATGGAGCACCGACTTCGTCTGGTACTCCATATGGTGCGCGTAAGTCTTATGGCTACTCTGCTGAGCCTTTACCGTCATACTTCTTTTCGGCTTCAGCACCCGCTGTGCCAAAGAAGCCCGAAAGGCAGTGCCGGGTTTGTCGGAGCACTGATCATGTCCTGAAGGACTGTGCTGAGTATCTTCGCCAATTGGACGAGGATGACGAGCCGGATATCCGGATCGTCCCAACTCCTAACTCTGGCGGCACACCTTCAACATCCGGTTATGTGTCTTTGTCACCTTCACATCTTGAAGGGTATGACATGGATACGGTCACCGGATGTGTGGCTGATCTGGGCCCCGACATTGCTGAGCCCATTCTCCAAGTACATCCACCACCTCTAGTGGATTCGATTCTTCGTGAGGAATCAGTGCTCGACTTTTATTCGAGCACTACTCCTCCCCCTGTTGTGCATACTATACTCGTCTCCGACGACATTGTTGATGATGTGTCGCAGTATGAGGTGGTTGATCTTAGTATTGTGCTTACTCCTATGGAGGAGGACAACTTTCTAGGTGAAGAGGAATTCTCCTCAGCACCTGTGGAGGAAGTCCAAATCTTAGGCATGGCCACTGTTGATCCCGCTGAACCTTGCGGCATTGATGACAATGCCAACACTATTTTACTTCCCCAACCTGATGGGAGTGAGACCGGGACCACTCCCCCGATTTGTGATTATTTATGTTCTTCATCTTGTTTATTTCTCGGTCCCCCCTCTTCACCCGAGCCTGTGCAGGTTGAATCTTCACAGGTACTTCAGGAGGACTTGGAGCTTTGTGCTCAAGTCAATGATGAGTGTGTCCTTTTATGCGAGGAGGTTGATCCCTCCTCCATTAAGGAAGCCTCATTCATTGCCTTCTCCTCCTGCGGACCTGCTGTGGACGATACCTTGCTGGGCAAGGATAGTTTTGGTGAGATGAGTGAGGACCAGGCCTCCTCCTCTTCTTACTTTCTGTTCCCTCTACCTGTGAGGAGCAGGTATTTATATTTAGGTAGAGGGGTGACTGCTCTGTCTCCGTATCGGTACCTGCTACTGATGCGCATATTAGAACAGTTACCTGTGCACTTTTCTTTTCATAGGCCTATAAGCTAGAACTGTACAAAACTTGAATAAGTCGTGCTGGGATTACAATAACCCCAGTAGTTATCTTTCTTTTCTGCATTTTTATTTCATCTAATCATGTTTAGTTAGTAATATTTCTTTTCAGTTTTCTATTTTCTTTTGTTTTTGCGGAGCTGACCCCTGCAGGTATCTTTTCTGGATGGCGGATGCTGCAGCTTCATTTTAGCTTACACGCCAATCTTCTGGTGTGCTCATTTCTGAGCACTGGGTACTCTCTTTCCCTAGCCTTTCCTGATTTTCATGACATATATTCTGTGGATTGTTTAGTTTAAGTCTGGGGGAGAGTAGTTTTGTTTACCCACTCACGTGCACTATTGCACTGCATGCTAGAAGATTTCATTTAAAATGTTTTGTTTATTTTCATTGCACACCACATCACCCACTTGAGCGCGTACTCATCTGTTTGCTTGCTCTGTTGTGAATTTAATTCTTCTGCTTATTTGGGAAAGTTTAGGTGATGGCTTAGGACTATGTAGCAGAGTAAAATGTTGACTCCCGTAGTGCTCCTAGTCGAGTGCTCGGTTGCATAGGAATTTGTGTAGGTTAGATCTCTTTTTATACTATGGTTTAATATTTTTCTCTATTAGTGCAAATGTTGTTTACTCTACTCAAATGGTGAATCCGGTGTGAATCAAACGGTAGCATAGGGATGTGTGTATACGATCGCTAGATTCGTATTGCTTGAGTCGGGAGAAAGGAGAATCTTTCTCGGTGGCTAGAACTTGCCCCAAGCGATTCTTGAAGCATGGGTATACGGTTAGTCAATTGTGTGAATGTGATATAGGCCATCATTTTGGCCCGGTTGAGCCTTTGTGCCTATCCCTACCGCTATATCCTCGCTAGCCCAGTTGTGCCTACCCGTTCTTTGATTCAGCCCCACTTTTATTTCACCAAAGCCCAAAAGCCAATCCTAGTCGCACACCCAAAATTTGAGCTTTAGCTGTTTATTATTTTCATGAGTTGGGTTGTTGATGTGGTAATATGTTTGTGAAGATGTGGATGTGTCCTTTTGTTTATTTGCTGAAAATGATAAGAAAAGAAAAAAAATGAGAAAAAGAAAAGAAGTTAAAAAGAAAGGAAAGAGAAGGAATGTTTAATTGAAAATCTTTATGTATAGATTTATGTTTGGGAGTAGGCGGTGCACGCACCCATGCTGTTAAGTCCAAGTCTGGGGGTGTTGTGTACCCGCATGTTTGTGTGGTGAATGAGGATAGTTTCCTGCATTAGCTCATTTGGGTTTAGTGCTTTAGCCGTCGTTTTTATCTTTGTTTTTCCTCACCTAAACCCAAGCCCCATTTAAAACCTAAAGTCCTATTGATTCACGCATTTGAGTCAAACCAGTGCCGTGGAGAGAATGTGACCGGGCAAGCCTATGGTCACCGACACCGATGGATTTTGGTGGAGTTTGTCCGGCATCCCAATCTTGAGCAATGCTCATCTCATCGTTTAGTTTACTTTCTCCGTATGCATGACCGAACGATTCACCGCTGTTCACCATTTTGAGTAGTTGTAATATGCTTTTACTCTTTTAGAAATATATAAACTGTTTTTATAGTCAGAAATCTTTTCTACTATTTTTCTTATGCACGTGAGCATGCGACTTCGCATGGTACTCTGTATTGTAGTTTTAAGCCATCTACTTTTCTTTCCCCGTTCGCATGGAATTTGTTTGCTCGGGACGCGCAAACAGGTAAGTCTGGGGGTGTGATGAGTCCCGATTATATACACATATATGGACTCATCTGGGCCGTTTATCTAGTCATTCCACTACACTTTAGCCTTGTTTTAGCTTATATTTGTTATCACTTGCTATGTGCACTTCTAGGCCCATTTTGGTGTGTTTTCATGTTTATCTTCATTAGTAGTTTTCATGCACTGTTAGGTGCCACTTTCAGTAGCTGGATTCGTGGTTGTACGCTAGAACAGGAGTCGTGTAGGTGCTTCCGGTGCAATTCTGCACAGGAACACTGCGCACGATCACTGGTTCTATTGCGCACGACCACTGGTCGTGCGCCACTGATCGTGTGCACTTAACGCTTTTTTCATGAGTTCTGTTTGATGCAGTGCGCACGACCATCTACGATAGTGCACACGACCACCGGTCGTGCGCCACTGTTCGTGCGCACTTATCATCAATTTCATGAGTTCTGTTTCAACCAGTGCGCACGACCACCTACGATAGTGCGCACGACCACCGGTCGTGCGCCATTGGTCGTGCGAACATGTTATTTTATAATTTCTGTCTTTGCAGGCTCCGTCCAGGCAGAGCGCACGATCACAGGATTCTAGTGCGCACGACCACTGGTCGTGCGCCAATGACCGTGCGCACTATTTATTCCAGCGCCTATAAAATGACCTGCTCGCGATTTTAGGTTAAATCCCGATTTTGAGCGCCGTTTTCCGCCCGGTTCCGCCCAGATTCGCCCCTCCACCGTCGCCCACCATTTGGAGGCGCTCCGGGCTTGCTCTTCACGCCAATCTTGAGCCGGAGTTTCCTCTCGGCCTCCTCCTTCATCCAAGAGCTCCAAAGGAAGACCTAGCCGCCATTACCATCAAGCAAGAGGAAGTTTGCAACCTCTACCGGATCGTGACACGAAGAAGACGGGTCCATTGGAGAGTCGTGACAGCTCTCTCTACCCCGGACGTAGTTGCGGACCGAGCTTGGACGCGGATTGACAACCCGGCGATTCCAACCGTGAATCTACAACGAGCCTTCGGATTCGGTCGATTTCTTGCTCTATTCTTCTCTTATTGATGTATATGTAGTTAGATCTAACATTATGATGAAGCGTGCTTGATTATTAGCATTTATACTTGATTATGTCTATGTGATTTGAGTATTCTTGCTTATTATTTTGAGGTGTGCCTTGTGGTGTGGATTGTTGGTTGTCCGGTGCCGCACTAGCAATTGCTAGTGGCGTGCTTGTCGAGGAGGTGCTTGCGACCCTCATTCTGTTAGCCTACTCGTCCATCCGCCTACCGAAGCGTGGCATCGCGGCCTGTATTCCATCCCTCCTAACGAAGCAGCGCGCTCAAGGCCTGCATAGTTCGATCCGCATGCCTACTCGTCCATCCGCCCTTATGAAGTAGCGCGCTCAAGGCCTAGGTAGTCTTCCATCCCGCCGAGCAAAGCTTTGCATAGCGGCATTGCATAGGAGTAGTTGTAGCATTTTCTCTTTATTTTGCACAAACCAAACCAACCCCCGTTTCCGCAATCCATCCGACCCAAAGGACTTCGATCTCAAGTCCTTCCTTGAACGTTAACTCCACCTTACTGTGTTCCTTGAGAGATTCGATACTTGGGGATTCACTCCCACATTTTATATTACTTGAACGATCGGTACACTGCCGTTTCGTACCGCAGTCTTACTACCGCCTTTAGCGGTGTGCTAAGATTTGCGCCATCAGTCCCATATGCAAACACTAGACACAACACAACCTAGCACTCTTTCCCCCCAGTGCCTCGCAAGGCCCCACTGGAACCCTCCCCGGTTAAGGACAAGACATGACTAGAGATAAAGGTTATCTAATGTCTACAACCCTACGCCCGCGCTATGGTGAGAAATGAAGTCATGGATAATAATTATTGGAAACATTTAGCATTTAAATCTAATGACATAGCCTATGGATTTATATTTTTATTTGAATTTATGAAAACACTCACATAGCTATTTTGAAATCCATTAATGAATCAGAGTTTTTAATATAACAATATTTTCATCGAAATAAATCAAAGTTTTATAAAAAAAATTCATGTTAAAAGCAACCAATATAAAGTTTACCAAGCAAGTCTACCACTTGTTGCAAGAAAGGAATTTGAAGATTCAACTGATGATGCATACAAAATAAAAGACATTAAGTAAGCATGAAAGCGCAAGGTAAAACAATTATATGGTGATGATGCAGAAGACTTATAGAAATACAAGAAACATCTTATTGTAATCAATGATGATCCATAAAAAGATATATGAGTTAAATTTCAAAAAGAAGATGTTTTTGTAAATCATTTTTCAATTAAAATCTTTAAGTTTGATAATAAAGTAACCAAGCATGAAATAATATTATCAAAAAGAGATTACTACAATGTTACTTTAATTCACAATTTCAAAACATTCCAAACATCGTAGATTGCATGCTAGGTTATCTAGTGCATTTCATGAATAAAGAGTAGTATAGAATTTGCATTGGGATCCAATACTCATGTGAAAGAAGTGTTATGGAAGATAATGATGTGCACATAAGTGTATTTTGAATAGAGTAAACAAATGGTTTAATCAAAAATACAAGAGATATGTAAAGTAAAGAGCACAATAAAACACAAATAGTTTTACTTCCACAAACTTCAATGCACAAAAAAATGTACAACAACCAAGGTGCTTTGCACACACAATGCTCATTAAGACTTATCAGGGTGCAAAGTAGTGCTTGGGGGATCACATATTTTATTTTATTTTAATATTGAAACTAGTGATCCGGTGTACTTAAGAGTATGTGGTTTTTATTTTGAAAGAAAGTTATGGTTTGCACAAGATACTTTACTATTCTTTCCAAGGTGCTCAACCTCACAACGCTTATTAAGACTTATCAGGAGGTTCAATTAGTGCTTGGTGGAGTTATCTTTGTCACTTTATTTTATGATTTTCTTTTTGTACAAAGTTCTCCGAATACACTTGTTTTGCAAACAAATATAATTTATAAAAACATAACCACTTTTCTTAACTTTTAAAGTGCAAACAAAGGTTGTGTAGGCAAGATACTTGTGCAATTTTAATTCATTGTACAATTACAAAACATACACAAGAATTCTTAGATTAAACACATAAGTAGACAATGCCAAAATAAGTGAGTGAATAGCGATCATTATCAAACATACAACATTTACTCATACTTAGAGGCATGCTAAGCTTAGTTTTACACAACTTTTTCAATATAATTGATGCACATATTAATAGATATATCAAAGCATGAAGAAAACAATGTTCAAAGTAGTTTGAAAAGACAAATTGCAACATTATAGAAGTTCTAAATGATGGGTTAAATCATGCTTGATTTTCTCAATAAAGTTCATACAGTATTTTTGATATTTTTGCGAAATAATTTTAATTTAAAGTTTGAACTCTTATAATCTGATCTTGGACTTCCCGAGGACTACACTGTGAGAGGTTCGCCCGATACTAGGTGATATGATGGGATGATAGCCCAAATCACCCTTTCGCAAGATACATGTAAATAGAAAAGTTAAGTTCAAATTAATAATTTTTTATACTTGTTTTTTTTTTATATTTTTGTAATTGATTTTTGCTTTTAGAAACAGGATTTAAACAAATGACAAAAAACCAAAAAAAGGCAAAACATATTTTTTGTAATTTGGCTTTTGTATTTTTGTATTTGATTTTTCAAAAATGTAATAAAAGCAAAAGTGCGGAAATGAATAGTACACATAGATTAATATATTTTTAGGGATTTTTCAAAAATTTTAAAAATACAGAAAAACACATAGGTGCGCTAGCGCCGGCGTTAGCGCTAGCGCGGGAAATAGTACACGATTTTTGATGATTTTGAAATTTTAATTGTTGATCATGATTAAGTGTCCTAATAGTAGTTTCATGCTGAAATTTCAGATTTTTAGGAAATGTCTAGATAGTGCAAATTTCATGAAACATTATCGATTTTGTGTATGACTTTACCAACTAAACTTTACATGAGATGACATGAATGAACAAATCAAATATGCATGATTTTAGTGATTAACCATAAAGTTCATGCACAAGAATACCATGGATAAGCCCTAGATGAGAATTCACAGCCTGCATGTCTTGGTAAACATATAAAGCCTAACATAGACACAAATATTCTTTAGGCGACAATGTTAGTATGATAAGTTTGAGATTAATGTTATACCAAGGTTTGATAGTGTTTCAACTTATAGACCAAGAATGGAGTGACGATTCTATTTGATTTGATATCAAGATGATTCAAAGGTCTAAACTAGAAATAAATCACAATACACACATAATACACCAACCATGGTAAAACAATTATAATATCAATTGTCATCATATAATTCATATGGATGTGATAGAAATGGTTGTTTTTAGAAGACTTTTGATATGACTTATGATATATGATGTTAGAGAATTTTAGCAAAGGACATCAATAGATCATCGTGGTGCATGTGAATTCAATATTCATTATGACGTTAAATTCTTTCAATACATTTTAGCGATTTTCTTTTAATTAAGAATTTTGAATATATATATGTGATTTTTGATAGGTGAACAATAGTGATGGGTTAGATCATGTTTGACATCAAGGAGTGAACACAATTTTTTTTTGTGAACAAAGACAACCATATTGAAAGTTGAGCTTTTATTTAGATCTTGAATTTTCTTTTAGATCAAGTTATTTCACTAAACCACTTGTTGGTGAAGGCTAAGAATCTTAATAGCCTAATAACTGGATTTAATTTGAAATATCTTATAGCAAATTTAGAGTTTGATTCATATGGATAATATAAGATATTTAGAAGCAATGAATATAAGAATAAAAGATAGGTCATCAAAATAAAATATGATTTTGAATTTTGATCAATTTGATTTTATAAACATATTAAGCTTTTTAAGAGATAGGATCATATTTTCAATACTATATAAGACGACCATGACTTGATAGTTCAAAAGGAAAACAACAAGAAAAATAAAAAAGAACATTAAAGCACATCATGAAGTAGAAATTTGTATATCTTATTTTGAAAAGTTTCTACTTCATGCATTTGATGATACCTAACGAATAAGAGTTTTAGGTATCCAAAGGAGACCATGTGGGATGGTTCCTTTGGGTACCCAAATATAGCGAGATGGCTTTTGGGGAGACAAGGATGGATGGACCCTTTCTTTTGACATTAGTGCGTCATTCTTAAGTATGGGTCTCCATTCATATCTTGGACAAATACTATTTTTATTTTTCAAATTTCCATAGTCCTTTTCTTGTATGTTTGGATAAAAATGACTTTTGAATTTATTATTTAACGGAAATTTGTTTGCGTTTAATTTTAAGTTGGGAGAAGATTGATATTGTAAATGATGATGATGATAGTGTTTTGGAATTTCATTTACAATCTTTTGATGTCTTTTATTTCCATAGTTTAGCTTATTCACGTTTTGAGAAATCATATTCAACTTGCTTTTGGATTTTGCATTATATTGAGAATGTATGTTTTGAGAATTTTTCTTTATGATTTCCTTAAGCAAGTTGATTTTAGTTTTTAATTCATTATTTTTAATCTTTAAATTATGTCTAGCTTTATTATAAGCGATGGTGCTATTTTTAAGAGTGGAAACAATTGAATCTATATGATCTTGATATTTATTTCTATATTCATCAAATGTTTCATCCATCTCTTTAATTTCAATTTTATAGTCTTTGCACTTAGCACAATCATTTATCAAAGATGAATTTTCTAAACATAATTTTTCATTTTGTTCTTTTATAAAAAAAAGTTCCTTTTCAAGTTCCTTGTGTTTTTCTTTTAATTCATTATATTCTACATAAGGTGTAGTGTTGTCAACTAAGGAACCATGGATAGACCTGGATAAATTTGAATTTGATTGTTCATTAATTTTTGCCTTTAAATTGTTATTTTCTAAGCGCAAATGTTTATTAGCATCTTTTAATTTCTTAATTTTGCGCATTGTAGTTTGAAGCATTTGTAATGTAGAAATAGAAGTACAGAAAATAGGATTTGATTTCCTTACATTGCTTTTGGGAGAGGCACGATTTGAGCATATCGTTTCTTTTACATCTTTTTAACACTCCTCTTCCGAAGACAGTACTTCTTCTTCTTTTCCATTTGATGTGTGCTCCATTGATCCGTCAGGAGAGGAGCATTCTTGAAGACTTGTGCAAGCTTTCATATTCTCCGGTTCTTGTGATTGTTCCATACCTGTAAAAGGAGAATCATACATTTCTTCAAGAAATTTCCATACTTTGTATGCACTAGAAAAATAGTATATTAATTTT
The DNA here is from genome assembly GCA_033032865.1 of Dactylorhiza incarnata. NCBI lineage: Eukaryota > Viridiplantae > Streptophyta > Magnoliopsida > Asparagales > Orchidaceae > Dactylorhiza > Dactylorhiza incarnata. The sequence continues at coordinate 16,777,384 of JAWHQI010000015.1, forward strand.
GAAATTGCGTAGGATAAAGCACAGAAAATACTATTTAAAGCTTTTGCATTTAGATGACGTTCCTATTTATTTGATTCATTCGCTGGTCTAACTATTGATATATCCCATGCATTGATATCAACATTTTTAATAAATTTTTCCATTAATAATTTCCACCCTTTATAATTTCTCCCTTCGAATAAAGCTGGTTTAAGAGATTTTTCTTCTTCATATAAATTTACCCCACTAGTAGAAGCGAGATCATGAGACGCCATTATTCCTGGCTGTTAAGCCGATTTGGAATAACCTGCTCTGATACCACTTGTTGGATCGGTAGGCGCCCTTAGAGGGGGGTGAATAAGGGTTTTAAAAACTTGTATTATATTTTGAATAACTTTGAAAAAGCTTTGATTATTAAACTAGAGAAGATCAAGACAAATCAAGTGAAGTAAAAGTAAACACATGATTTTATTAACTTGAGAAGCATGATTACAAAACTTGATCTCTTATCGAAGTTAGAATTCAAAGCTAATAGAAAGACTCTTTTTGTTTTCTATACCGACTCGTATCCCCACGAACCGGTTGGCTCTAGCCGATCCTTCCCCGGATACGGCCTCAAGCCGCTCTAGCCAACCCTTCCCCGGATATGGCCTCGAGCACCACCTAGACCTACACCCGAGACATAGTCAACAACACGAGACGAATTTCTACCCTAAGTCCTACCCAGACCTTGTCGCCAACACGAGGCGAGTTCACCAAATGATTACAGAAAAGATGTGAAATAAAAATACAATAATGTAAAACTCCCTCTATGTGGATCTCTTGGAGAAGTAGACAAAGACGCAGAGTATGATCGTAGTCGATGCGGTCTTTCATCACGATGATGACGCGTGTTGAAATCTTCTCCACAGATCTCCTTTAGTCTTTTTGGATTTGTGGGAGTATCTCTCTGAAACTTCCTCTCTATGATGTGGCACGAAGCTCTGGAATTCTGGATCTCTAGAGGATTAGGAAGACGGAGCCAAGATGTCCTTTTTATAGACTTAGCGCTAGCGCCTGCGCTAGTGGTACCGCCGGCGTTATCCCATATTAGCACACATTCTGCGCGGCAGAATCTTCAATCTGAGGAAACAATTCTCTCTTGCCTACTGTGCTCCTCGCTATCGCCTGCGCTATCGGATATCGCCTAGCGCTATCTCCTTCTATAAGTACTCCCGGCATCTGTGCTTAAGCAAATATTTCGTCGATCGGAATTTCGTCGAACGCATCTAAGAGGTCGTCGAGCGAAATTTTGTCGAACGCATTTCTGAGCATTTCGTCGAGCGCCTCTAACAGTTCGTCGAACGACAGCTAGCGCCTGGGCTAGTACTTCCGCCAGCGCTAGTTGGGGTTTTGGATTTGATGGCTCAACTTTGGGGGAAACCTTCTTAGGTAATCCTTGAGTCATGTGGACTTTGTTATCCTGCACACTTAAACACACAAGATCAAATATACATAGGTTTTGTTATTCTCAAACCTAGGAGATGCGAAAGACCATGTTCCAACAGTATGCCCATCAAGAGCTCAGGAGGATCTCACCGACGAGCTGATGGGACAAATTGTGGATCCCCAAATGATATTCACGTGTCTTCGATGACATCCTTCTCTTTGTTCAATTGTCAACTTTCTGAGTTCTGGGGGCCAATAGTTATACTTGGGCCCCCCTTGTCGAATATCGATTGTACATCAAACATCGTGTTTTCTTCTTATGTTCCTATACATATAAGGAACATAACTGGATAACCTTCAAGATTCTTTGCTTTAGCCAAATTACGTGTCTCATCCATCGTCTTTGGTAATCTACATTCATAGCTCATATGGCCAAACCTATTGCAATTATAACATTGTATTTGAGCTTTGTTTCTTTGTTTAAATCATTTGCAGCCTCTTTCTCTTGGTCCTCGTCTGCGTCCTCGGATAAATGAAGATTCTTCTTCTTCTCTTGGATTTTGATTTTTATCATAAGTCATTCTTCCTCGACCTCTGCAACCTCGATAATTGCCTCAACTTCCTCAGCCTCACAGACTACTACCTCTACCTTGACTTTCTCCAAGAGATAATCGACTTTGTAGTGCTTGCTCCAAATTTCTAGTTCCTTTATTCTGATTCATGCGATACTCATGGGCTTGCAACGAACCCACAAGCTCATCCAATGAGATCTGTGAAAAATATTTTCTCTTCAATCTCCACAACAACATAATCAAACTTCCTCATCAAAGAGCGATGAAGTTTTCCCATAACCTGAACATCATCAAGAGTTTAACAATTTCGTTTCATCTCATTTACCACCATCTTCAAGCAGATCACATACTCGGTAAATCATCTCGGAGTTCTGCATCTTTAAGTTTTCAAACTCGGCTCGTAATGATTGTATCTTCACCTTCTTTGTTTTCTCCACACCTTGCATAGTTCTCTCTATAATCTCCCCAGATTCCATCAGTGTCGTGACATCGGAAATCTTCTCGAAGGTGGATTCGTCAATTCCTTTATCCCGCAAGAACAATGCCTTCTTATCCTTCTTTTGGGAAACTTTGAGCGCGGCCTTTTGCACAATCTTCATTGCAGCTTTTGTGGCAGCATCAGGCTCTATAACACCCTCTTCGACTATATCCCGTAGTTCTTTTGAGGCGAGGAGCACCTTCATTTGAATACTCTATTCCCAAAATTCATCATCGTCAATTTCTGGATTTGCGTTTGAATCATATTCGTCATCTCCATCTAGCTTTCTTTACCATGTTAACAATGCTTCGGCAGGAACCTTCGAGCACAAACCTTCCTCTGATACCACTTGAAAGTGCACAGTGTGCCTCTGAGAATCCTCTAGAGGGGGTGAATAGAGATTTAAATCTTTTTCTATCATAACTGTGCAAACAATAACTTTTACTAAGGTATTATTCACACAATCAAAACCAATGGCAGAATAAATAATATAATGATTGCTGAAATGAATGCAAAAAGTGTAAATGGGACAGCACAGAAAATCACAGCAAAGACACAGATTTTTTATAGAGGTTCCCCAAAATGTGGGTACTCCCCTTTTCTACCACCTGTCAGGAAAGCACACATGTGCCTGAGTGGTTTTTTCATAACTAGGTCATGACAAAACCCTAGGAAGCTTGAAGAGACCACTTGGCCTTAGCCAAGAAGAAGGAAACCACAGTGGTCTGCAAATAGCAATTTCCAGTTAATAAGCCTAGGGTTGGACTTTATGGCATCAACTTGACCCTTTGACCCCACCATGACATACCTAACCTATTAAGGGGTCGATCCCTTAGAGCACTAAGGACCCATTGGGGTCAACCAAAGTGGCCAAGTCGACCAAAGTCAACCCTAACCTTAAATTGGTCAAAGTAGCCTAATTAGGGTCAATTGTCCTCCACCATGCCAAATTGACCTTGACCCTACCCTTATAAGGATATTAGGGACCCAATGGACTAAAAACCCCCCATCATGGGGCCACCAATTTGGCCAATTTGACATAAGTCAACACTAGCCCTGTTTTTGGTCAAATTGCCCTATTGTGAGTCAATTTGCCTCAACCTTGCCAAATTGACCCTACCCATACCTTCCTAACCCTTAGGGAAGACCAATGGGTCACTAGACACCCTTTGGGGCCAACCCAAATGGTCAAATTGACCAAAGGCAACCCCACCCTAAAGTTAGGTCAAAATAACCTATTTTGACCTAATCAAGCAAATTAACTTGGGCAAGACCCAATTTAAGTGGTCCAGTAGCTAATGGGGTTGATAGTTATTGAAATTGCCATTCAATTTCAAGAAATTTGGCCAGGAGAGAGAAACTCCCATTTTCCCCAAAAATGGTGGAGAGAAAGAGAGAGAGTAATGGCATTCATGGCCAAGGGAGGCAAAAGGCCCCCCAATTAATGGGGATTCATCTCCCCTGACTGTTACAAGAAGTTTGGGAGTTTTTCAGGCCATATGGTGGCTTGATTTGATGAGATTTCTGTTGGCCGAATTCACCTCTAATGGCCATTAATGGCATGACTGATGCGCTATTTCGGCACTGCTAATTAGCAGGCACGAAATGCGATACGACGGCAGTGCACTGGTCGCTCAAGTAATAAAGATGGGAAGTTATCCCCAAGTATCGATCTCTCAAGAACTGCAAGTTCGGTAGTGCGATTTGCTCTAAACAGGAGATCAATTAAAAGGAATGATAAGTTACCACGGGGGGGGGGGGGGGGGGGGGGGGGGTTGATTTGGTTTCCTACGCTATTGCAGAATGAAGAAAGATGCGGGTCCAAACTCCGCTTCGCACGGCGAGATGGGTGCAACGGCCGCGATGTCGTGCTTCGGAAGGCGCGTGGATGGGAAATCACTATGACGGTTGAGGGTCGCATGCACCTCTTCTCAAAACATCACCACTAGCAATTGCTAGAGGCTTCACCCACAACAAATCACAAAAAATCACTAGGAACAAAGGGGCTATTCATGCCACCACAACATCAGTGCATATGAAGGAAAGCAAAACTACTTAGGAGTAGCTTACACATGTTCATACAACACAAAATGAAGCAAAAGCATTCAAGGTTAGAGAGGACCACAATGAAGAGGTCACGTCTTGGGTTCACGCCGGAATGAGAGGTTGTCGGGCTCTCTCCGGACTCGGCCCTCAGATGGTGAGCTTGGCTCGAAGGAGGCTGTCACCGCTCCTACGATCTTCAGCGCTTCCTTGGTCTCCTTGGCGAGGAATGCTTGAGATAATGGTGGATGAAGCTCCCTAATGCTCCCGGATGGAAGGATGGAGGTGGAAATCACCGAAAATGGCCTTGATGGTGGAGGAGATGAAGGGGAAGCCTTCAACCCTCAAGAGCAGCGGGAAGGAAGAGATTTCCCGCTCTCTGAATCGCTCCCGGTCGTCCTCTCCCGGTCCTCTTTTCTGATTGCCTCGATTCTTGCTTTTTATTGGAAACAGGCTGAAAATTGGTCACGCACGGTCGAACACACGATCGTGCGCAGACCGTGCGATATTAACGGATGAAATATGGCTTGTAGAATACGCTGCGCCGCCCATGCGATTTGTTCACGCATGACCAACGCCGCCCGTGCGTTCAAACGCACGGGTAAAATCCGACGCTCTGAGATCACAAAGATATGGGTCGACCGTGCGTTTTACTCACGCACGGGCGGATTCGCCCGTGCGTTAAAACGCACGAGTAAACCCCGACGCTCCATTTTCTTCCCAGACACAAACGCACGATCGCGCAGACCGTGCATCAAGGAAACGCACAACCGTGCGATATTCACAGAAATTACATTTGGGGGAAAACGGAACGATCAGGTCACCTGCAAACAAGATATACTAGCTGGGAATACACGTCCAGCACAGGGATACATAAAAGAAGGGAAGGGGAGCACAATGTGCTTACCCCCAACAATGAGAAATGCAATCACCGAAATGGGCTTAATGGTGCACCTAGCATGGAATAGTATATGCAAATGAAAACGTGACTAAAATGTGGTGCAAACACTAGAATATCAGCCCAAATGAGTCCAAAAATATATATATATATGGGACTCATCAATGACCAAATTTTATTCCCCACAAATCCCCTATACAGCCCCCCATTCTCAAATCCAACTCCACCATTAGCTTCAAAAGGTGGATGGCAGTCAAAATAATATATTGGATCGAATGTTTTGGTGGATAATCGAGGGATCGGGCAAGCTCGCCGGAGAGCGGAAAAGTCATGGCCGACCACTGCCGCCATCGTCATCGGGCTCCAATCAAGGTCCACTTGTCCTCTCCCCTTGTGCTAGTATCCTAGATCAAATAGGAGAGACATCGGGGTCAATTGAGCTCGATCCCTTGTGAGATTTTCAGAATTTTCCATGGAAATTTGGAGTTGTGAGTTCGCCGAAAATGGACTCTCCAGCGGCCATGTCGCCGCCCGGCGATAGCCACCACCACAACGGAGGTGGTGGTGGTGGTGGCCGGCCAGGAAGGTGGTCGGATGGCCAGCGGCAACACTTGGAAAAGCTATAGGTTGAGGAAATCATGGTTGTTGGCTCATCGGAGAAGACGCAATTAGGGGCGTTCAATTTGTGTACAGGAAATTTCATTAGTGATGATTGTTATTATTTCCTTTTCTATATTATTACTGGTTGTTGTTAGATTTAATTATAGAAAATACTTAGGTCTCTCTGATGAAAAAGTGGTAAAAAATAAAGTTGTAGGCCTTGGTGTGTACTTCAATTTACAAAAAAAAATCAGCCCAAAAGGAGCATTGTAGCTCCTTGTAGGGTCATTTTGGTGGGACTGGTCCCTAGGGTAGGACAACCAATATTTCATGAATAACTTTTGATTGGATAATGATATTGACTTGAAATTTGGAGCATAGTCTAATTTTACCAATGTAAAACCCCAAATTTCATGTGCACGCCAAAATAAACAAAAATAAAAATACAGTGAAGTCAGGGAGCTAGCGCCGGCGGTAGTGGCTCCAAGCGGTACCGACTCAATGCTAGCGCCAGGCGCTAGTGCTAGCGCCGGCGGTAGCAGGAAAATCGTAAATTCCCCAAAATCCGACTCCTTTCTCATTTCTCTGCCATTCCTGATCTGAGAGCTGAGTGGAGAGCTCAGGGCAGAGGGCTGGGAGCAAGGAGGGAGATCCGTTGGCGTTGCGCTTTCGTTTTGCCAGGAGGGAGATAACATCTGCGTGCTTGTGCCACCGCGGATTCCAGCCTTCCCCTCTCAAGTCTATGGCGCCAAAGCGACCAGCGAGGGTAACGAATCTCCTTCCTAGTATTTGGACATGTATGTCCTTTAATTTCCATGTTGTTTTGGAAAACTTCTACTAATTAGTAGATCGGCTATTCCGGTGGGTTGAAGGTATTCCCCCACAAATTGCATATATAGTACGGAACGGTAGTACGGGCATAGGCATGCTGTGTGAAGCCTATCTGGACAGATCGAGACGGATTGGTGGTGTGTAAAGTGCCGGAAATAATTCCGTGTAAGTGCTGTGATTCGGGTTATGTGTACTGTTTTGTACAGAAAAAGGGTCCTGGAGGTGTTTCCCGGGCAATACCCGAATTTGGTGGCAGAACTGAGTTCTGTCACTAGCGCCGGGAGCTAGAGTTAGCGCCGGCGGTAGCTCCAGTTGAGCTACGAGTGTTGATTTTCTGGTGGTGTATTCCCAGAGGTAGCAAGGTTGAGTTCTGTTACCAGTGCCGGGCAAAACTAGGTTCTGTTGCTAGCGCCGGGCGCTAGCGTTAGCGCCGGCGGTAGCGCCCAGCACACAGATTATGTGTTTCCGTGCTACCTAAATTCCTGGAGACTGGATGCGTAGTAGGAAAAGCTGTGGAACTTGCAAAACCCAGCTTTAAGAGATGGGTATTGGGTGAAGCTTACTCGTATCGCATAGATCGCGATGATTGAGCACACGCCTAGCTGAACCAAACGCCCTATAGTGGTGGTGAAGAAGTCGCCCCTCGTTGCACCGGGCTATGGAAGAGTGTCGTAACTTCGTTTACGGGCTAGCTCAATTTGCTTGTCTAAGTTGAAATAGGACTTAGCGTGAAGGCGTAACTCAGGGAGTATGCCAAAGTGTGCCTTGAGAGCACGAAGCGGGTGGCTTGGTTTGCCTCTGTTGGTGTTGTTTGCGGATATATATATATATATATATATATATATATATATATATATATATATATATATATATGCTGGAGACTCTTACTTGCAGGGAAGGAGCACCGCCGCCCCGAGTGTGGGGCGGGTCGTTATAAATCTTGGTCAGCTAAAGCTGACCGGTTACTTATTTTCCCACCACTTGGTGGATTTGCTTATATAGGTCCCGGTGAGACTAGCGGGAGATAGCGAGCTGAAGCCCCTGCTGCTGTGTTGTGTTGGCCCTTGAAGGCCATAGCTTTTGTTTACCTTTTGTTCATGTGTGGCCGGCCTGCGTGCCGATGTCTGGAAGCCACCTTTTTGATGTAAACAAATAATGTAACTAACTGTTTATGTATTTCATTCCTACTAGAGATGTGGACATGTTATAACTGGTTTTAAGTAAATGAAACATATGCTTCCGTTATGCGACTCTATGCTGAGATAGTTATCTTTTGTAACTGTTTAATACTAATTTCAGTAATGCGCTCTTCTGTTCATTTTATATGGCGTGGGGTCCCGGCCGGACCTACTGTTATATGCTATGTAACTTGGAGGGTGTTACAAATTGGTATCAGCTACGGGTCTCGTTCCCTTTCCGTCTGCATTCGTGGTCGAATTCTTTTATGGGGTGGTGAGCACGTGTGTGCGTCGCCTTTAAATCATGTAAATAACCAGTAATTGTCCACTTTATGAATGAATTACATGTATACGTGTAGCATTCTGATGGAACTTCTGTGTTCCTTTATTGTTTCATGCTATCTCTCAGTCGCTAATTATGTTTTGGGTACATATATAGGCGGCTAGGAGTGGAGCGGGGCCTTCTTGACCCCCTCGTTCGACTGCAAGTAGTGCACCAACTCCGGTGACAACTCCTCCTTCGGCTGAAACTGTAAGGATGATCACTGAGGCAGTATTTGCGATGTTTACGGCGCAACCAGGAGGGCATGTCCCTGGACAGCCTCCTATTCCGGGAGCGGATCCAGTGCAGGCTCCATCAGCCGAACCTGCGGTGGAAAGGCCAGTGCCGTTGAGGGCACAAAGAGCTTCAGATCAATAGCTGCAATACTTTTTGAGTTTCCACCCTCCCACGTTTACGGGGGCAGGAACCCTGACGCAAGTGGAGGATTGGCTGACAAGGGTGCGCAAAACCATGAAGGCCACAGATACAGAGGAAGAGCAAAAAGTTACTTTGGCAACCTTCCTATTGGATGGGGAGGCGCAGCTGTGGTGGGACGAGATGGAGTTACATCAGCTAGCGGAAGGGCAGCTGACAGATATCTCCTTTGATGAGTTTTCCAGACTGTTCTTAGCGCGGTATGTCACAACCCGTATTTTCCTGAAATAATTTATAATATCAGAGTAAAGGGGGAAAACACGCGTCATGATGCCACGTCCTGTAGGGGACAACTACAGACGTTCAGGCGAGCACTCAAACGAACATTTTTACAAGAAAAGATGTGAATTAATAAAAGTATTTTATCTTTAAGGTTATTTTCATTATGTTAGGGAGCCCTGCCCCTCGGCCCTGCGGTGTACATAGCCGCTCTTTATCAAAAATATGCGTACACAACGGAAGAAAATAAGTTCATTTTATTCCTAACGGCGCTGAAGACCAGAGACGTCTCTAGGGCGATCGCCGGTCTAAATTTAGTATATAATAAGGAGTTATTAGTTTTATTTAAGTTTACGTCTTACAAATAAGCGATACTTAGTTGAAGATGCGGCAACAGTTAAAAAATAACTTTTTATAAAGTCAAAAGAACTGCATTTAATCTTCCAAAAAAAAGGCTTTCCCAGAGTATACATGTACAAATAGCCAAGTAGCAGTAAAGGAAAACTAGCAGTAGCAGCAGCAAGTAACCCAAACAAAAAGCCGTACGGGCGTCAATATCTGACACGAACCCGCAGGAGAACAAGTCAACAGGCAAAAGACAAGCTACAACAAAAGGAACTGAATCCTTACCCACTGGAGAGGGAAGGCCTCGACGACGAACAGAGCGACCCTGCTCAACTCTGGCGGCAGCTACTAACCTGAACCTGAGGCATCCATAAGAAAAGAATGCCTCAGCCCAAAGGGTGCAAGAAAACAGCATGGGTATAAGAAAAGAAAAGGCAGAGTAACAAGTAGAGTACACAGACTGAAACGAGCATATAATGCATATATATATACACATACATTCATATATATAACTATATATATATGCTTATATAAGGGTTCAGTAATAGAAGGTTAGGAAGATACCGCATAGAACCAGCCCGATAAGCAAGAGCATGACTAAACTTGGCATATAATGCAAAAATGGACCAGTGGTGGCGGACCCAAAACAATGTCACTATCCACTCACATAAAGGGGATGTTCAAAATGAACCAGTGGTGGCGGACCCAAATAATGTCACTAACCACACACATAAAGGGGATGTTCACCCCAAGTAAAAAGGCGTCGTGGTGGTGGTCTCATCGCCCTACCAACCACTATTAACATGACTATGATGGGGGACCCCATCGTTCCCTATACCCATCATTCCAGTGCAAACAAGTCCATCAATATTTAGCCAAGTAAATATGCAGAAGTAGCCAAGTAAAACATGATCCGGAACAAAATCAACCAGAATAAACCATCTAGGAGTAGCCCAGGATCAGAACAAAGCTAAACATATAGCAGGTAGCATATAAAAGAGGGATAGAAGGGTTCACCCAACCATAGCAGCTAGCATATAATAAAACAAGACAAATTAAGTGTGCCGAGGAGTTAGCAAATGGGACTACCATAATATTGACCATTTCTAGCTACTTGTAATCGAAGCGTGCAGAATTATTTTGCAAGTAATGAAACCCATCAAGAGTAGTGCAAGGCAGCCCAAAAGAAAAGAACATAGCATCAGCCCTTGCTTAGACAAGAATAAGGTGCAGCCCCCCAATATTTGACCAGGATAAGAGGCAGCACCCCAAATTAACAAATATGAGAAGCAGCCACCAATAAGAAGCACAAGAGGCAGCCCCCAAATAAGAAGCACAAGAAGCAGCCCCCAAATACCCAAGATAAGAAGCAGCCCCAAAAGAAAGAAAACAAAGGGCAGCCCCAGTTAAATGCAAATAGCAGCAGCCCCCCTTATTAAGAGAAACAAAGGGCAGCCTTAATTAACACAAGCCACGGCAGCCCCAAATAAACAAAGGCATTTTACATGAGAAGCAGCCCCCAAACAAAATAAATTTTATAACGCAGCCCAAACAAAATGGTATAACAGCAGCCCCCCGACATAATCAATTATAAAGCAACCCCAAACAAAATGCTATAAGAGCAGAGTATGACAGTGCAGGATTTAGCCAAGACATAATCAGAACCAACAATTTAAATCAAGCCTAAAAGAATTCCAGACTTCCCCACGAATTAAATCGAGAACTAGTCGGCTAATTGAATCCAGATTTTAGCATAGAACCCAACCTATAAATCCAGCCCTTTATTTGTAAGAACCAAGCACAAAATTCCAGATTTTTGTAAAAGATCAAGTGAATTCAGGTTTAGCAAAAACATCCAGATCTTTGTAAAAGACCAAGCACATGAATCCAAGTTTTAGCAAAGACATCAAACCCCCATGAGTCCAGGTTTCTTTTTGGTAAGGGCTCAAGCATGCAAATCCAGATTTTAGCAAAACAATCAAGTATCAAGATCAAGATTTTAGGAAAAACATCAAGTATCAAATACCAGTTCTACCCGATCCGAACCACGCATATGAATCTAGAGTGAATTACGTAATAATAGCCTCGAGATTTATCAGGAATTAGCCAATTTAAACCAAAGGATGAGCCCGGATCTTGATGCAAAACCAGAAAAGAAAACCTGGGCGAAAATACCCTAATCGGCCATGGATAAATTAAGCGAGAAGAAGGGGGTGGAGGGGAAGAGGAGGAAGTCTTCTTGCCTTGCTTACACACGGCGACCCGACCTCCTCCAACCGCTTCGGCGACGGAATCAGCTCTGCCGACAGCCCTAAGCGCAACTCTCCATCGAAGCAGTCGGGGGGAAGGCGATATCGGGAAAAGGGAGAGGGGGTAGGAGTGGATGCCAGTAGGGGAAAATTTATATTCCAAAACTGATGAATGCTTTAATAATATAAATAATAATAATAATAATAATAATAATAATAATAATAATAATAATACTAATTTATGTATATGCATATAAGTGACACATATCGCTATATATATATATATTATTTGGTTGATCCTACCTAGAACCACCCCCATGAACGTAAGGCCTAGAGTATCCCCAATTCTTATACGCTTATATGTATATATACATATATCGTATTCATATTTGTATAACTCTTCATAAATATATCCTTGCACCTTAATATACATAGTATAAACGTACATATATATACATATACTTACACTTTACCGAATTAACGCCCCCCACTAGAGCTAACCCGCCGGATGACGACGACGATTCCGAAAGTAACACCCCTACGCATCGACACCCTAAATTAAAATCCCGCTTTGTTAAAATAATTGAAAGAAGGACCCCGGGAGTTACAGTCACCCCTCCTAACAAAAGTTTCGACCCGAAACTTTGCAGCGACAATTTAAAACAAGGGAAGCACGAAGAAAAAAGAAAACTCAGGAGGCGAAAGCTTACCGGGGAATCTATTCGAAAAGATGAGGATAGGACTCCTTCATAGCTGACTCTCGCTCCCAGGTCGCACCCCGAACGTCCTGATTGTCCCAGAGGATCTTGACCATAGGAATGGTCTTCTTTCGCAACACCCGATCCTGCCTTTCCAAAATGCGAACGGGCTACTCCACAACCGATAGATAGGGCTGCAGCATTGGCACAGAATCTAGAACATGGTGATCGCTGCGGATGCACTTCCGCAACTGACTCACATGGAAAACGTCGTGCACACTGGGGAAAGGGGCAGGTAATAACAGCCTGTAAGCAGAAACTCTGATGCGCTCGACGATCTCGAAAAGGCCAACATACCTGGGGTCCAGCTTATGGCTCTTCCCAAACCTTTTAACGCCTGCCATCGGGGACACTTTTAGGAACACCATGTCCCCCACCGCAAATTCCAAATCACTCCTACGCCGATTGGCGTACTCCTCGAAGCGCTCCTGAGCCACCCGGAGCTTCTCACGGATCTGCGTTACAGCAACGCTCATCTCTTCCAAAGCCTCGGGACCCTAAGACTGGCTTCTCGCCCACTTCAACCCAAAACAGGGGAGTCCGACATCGCCTCCCATACAGAGCCTCAAAAGGAGCCATCTGCAAGCTCTCCTATAACTGTTATTGTACACGAACTCCATGAGCCCAAGGCGTTCATCCTAAGCTCCTCCGTGCTCCAAAATATAACATTGCGCTACGAACCTCGCAATATCGCCCTTCATGCCTGGCCACCACACGATCTGCTTCAAATCGTGATACATCTTCGTAGAGCCAGGATGATAAGATAAGCTGGATTCGTGAGCCTCCTCGCAAATCTTTGCTCGAATATCCTCCACAGCGGGTATGCAAAGCCTACCCCGGCATCTCAAGGTACCCTCAACATCAATCGAGAAATCCGGCAACTCACCTCTCTCAGCCCTGCTCCGGAGATGCTGCAGATCCAGATCATCCATCTGGTGCAACTTTGTCAAAGCAATCCAGGACGGCTCTTCAACCTTCATACAAGACGAACCACCCTTGGGCTTCACCGCGATGCTCATCATAAGAAACTGCTCCACCAGGGACTACACAGAGAGTCCGAAAACAGAAGCTGACTTTCTGCTCAGTGCATCCGCCACTACATTTGCCTTGCCGGAATAATAGAGGATCTCCACATTATAATCTGCCACATACTCCATCCATCGACGCTAGCGCAGGTTCAGCTCTCGCTAGGAAAACACGTAAATCAGGCTCTTGTGATCTGAATAGATCTTGCACACCGCTCCATACAAGAGATGCCTCCACAGATTCAGAGCATAAATCACCGCAGCAAACTCCAAATCATGCGTCGGATAGTTCCGCTCATGCACCTTTAGCTGTCTCGACCCATACGCAATGATCTTGCCCTCCTGCATGAGGACGCAACCAAGGCCTATCAGCGAAGTGTCTACGTAGACCTGAAACTCCACTCCCTCAACCGGGAGAGCCAAAACCAGAGCGGAACACAGCCTCCTCTTTAACTCCTGGAAGGCCTCCTCGCACTGTTCGCTCCAATCGAAAGTCGCTTCCTTCCGCGTCAACTTGGTCAGAGGCACGGAAATGCCTGAGAAACCCTCCACAAACCTCCGATAGTAGCCAGCTAAACCCAGGAAACTGCGGATCTCCTTCGGCGACGATGGCCTTTTCCAGTCCAAAACAGTGGCGACCTTCGCTGGGTCCACAGAGATGCCACGCTTGCTCACCACGTGACCCAAGAAAGAGACTTACGATAGCCATAACTCGTATTTGCTCAGCTTGGCATACAACTTGTGTGCCCTCAAGGTATACATCACCAAGCGCAGATGCCGAGCATGCTCCTCCTCACTCGAAGAATAAATCAGCACATCGTCAATAAAAACCACCACGAACTGGTCCAGAACGTCCCGAACACCCTGTTCATCAGATCCATGAAAGCAGAGGGTGCATTCGTCAGCCCAAAGGACATCACCAGGAACTCAAAATGTCTGTAACGCGACCGGAAAGCAGTTCGCGGAACGTCTGAGTCACGAATCCTCAACTGATGGTAACCGGACCGAAGGTCGATCTTCGAGAACACGCGGCTACCCTGCAACTGGTCGAACAAGTCATCAATCCGCGGCAACGGATACCTGTTTTTGATCGTGGCCTTGTTCAACTCTCTGCAATCGATGCAAAGCCTCATCGTCCCATCCTTCTTCTTCACGAACAGAACCGGTGCACCCCAAGGCGATGAACTCGGCCTAATAAAACCAAGCTGCAGTAACTCTCCCAGCTGAGTGCGCATCTCTTCCAACTCTCGCGGTGCCAAACGGTAGGGTGCCTTCGCAATAGGGAGGGTCCCGGGCTCCAAGTCTATCGCAAACTCTACCTCTCGCTCAGGAGGGAAACCAAGAAGGTTGTCGAGAAAAACGTCCGGGAACTCCCGCACCAGAGGAATGTCCTCCACACAAGGCGCCGATGCACAAACTGCAAGCAAAACAGAAACAATGCAGGCCCGACCATCAAACTCGGCCAAAGCATGGGCACAGACTACCGACATGACGGAGGAAGTCTGACGCGGGAAACCGAACACGCTCCTGGGCTGGTCATCATCCATCAGAAAATCCAGACGCTTATCCCTGCACTGGATCACAGAGTCGTATCGGGCTAGCCAATCCATGCCCAAGATCACGTCAAAATCCTCCAGATCGATCACCTTCAAGTCTGCATAGCCCAAAAATCCATCCAAAACAAACGGGCACTGTCTCACGCACATATCTGACATACAAACAAATACTTGCTTTTGCTACTGCCTTTTTTTTTTCTCTGGGAAATGTAAATACATATTATCACGTTATACTCAGGATGGTATACCATCCTTTACCCCTTGTGCATCTCTCCCGTATGCAAATAAACTCAAAATATTACCTTTGAAATCATGGGTGTACATGTGTCATCGTGTAGATCTCTAGCTTGGCACGTGTGCTTATGCAATGTTATGCTATGCATGCAGTGCTATGCAAACTAAGAAAAGGCCTTAATGCATGCTATGAGCGGCGTACACATGCGATCTTATGCTACGCATGCGACCTACGTTATGCATCCCATACTACATAACAGTCGTATGTTGTCACCTATGAGGATCCATATACAGACACATATTATGCATCCCATACTACATAATATGCCCCGTATACTTCTTTCATGCAAATGAGTGTAGTGTTCGTGCTTCAGCCAAGATCTACCGATGACCCATTGGTGAGTGTATGCAATGATTAACGATTCTTACTGGACGGTTAACCGGGCCAACCCGACCATTCCCAGCAACCCGGCTAACCTAGCTCTGATACCAACTGTCACAACCTGTATTTTCTCGAAATAATTTATAATATCAGTGTAAAGGGGGAAAACACGCGTCATGATGCCACGTCCTGTAGGGGACAACTACAGACGTTCAGGCGAGCACTCAAACGAACATTTTTACGAGAAAAGATGTGAATTAATAAAAGTATTTTATCTTTAAGGTTATTTTCATTATGTTAGGGAGCTGTGCCCCTCGACCCTGCAGTTTACATAGCCGCACTTTATCAAAAATATGCGTACACAACGGAAGAAAATAAGTTCATTTTATTCCTAACGGCGTTGAAGACCAGAGACATCTCCAGGGCGATCGCCGGTCTAAATTTAGTATATAATAAGGAGTTATTAGTTTTATTTAAGTTTACGTCTTGCAAATAAGCGATACTTAGGGGAAGATGCGGCAACAGTTAAAAAATAACTTTTTATAAAGTCAAAAGAACTGCATTTAATATTCCAAAAAAAAAGGCTTTCCCAGAGTTTACATGTACAAATAGCCAAGTAGCAGTAAAGGAAAACTAGCAGCAGCAGCAGCAAGTAACCCAAACAAAAAGTTGTACGGGCGTCAACATCTGACACGAACCCGCAGGCGAACAAGTCAACAGGCAAAAGACAAGCTACAACAAAAGGAACTGAATCCTTACCCACTGGAGAGGGAAGGCCTCGACGACGAACAGAGCGACCCTGCTCAACTCTGGCGACAGCTACTAACCTGAACCTGAGGCATCCATAACAAAAGAATGCCTCAGCCCAAAGGGTGCAAGAAAACAGCATGTGTATAAGAAAAGAAAAGGCAGGGTAACAAGTAGCGTACACAGACTGAAACGAGCATATAGTGCATATATATACACATACATTCATATATATAACTATATATATATATATGCTTATATAAGGGTTCAGTAATAGAAGGTTAGGAAGATCCCGCATAGAACCAGCCCGATAAGCAAGAGCATGACTAAACTTGGCATATAATGCAAAAATGGACCAGTGGTGGCGGACCCAAAACAATGTCACTATCCACTCACATAAAGGGGATGTTCAAAACGAACCAGTGGTGGCGGACCCAAATAATGTCACTAACCACACACATAAAGGGGATGTTCACCCCAAGTAAAAAGGCGTCGTGGTTGTGGTCTCATCGCCCTACAAACCACTATTAACATGACTATGATGGGGGACCCCATCGTTCCCTATACCCATCATTCCAGTGCAAACAAGTCCATCAATATTTAGCCAAGTAAATATGCAGAAGTAGCCAAGTAAAACATGATCCGGAACAAAATCAACCAGAATAAACCATCTAGGAGTAGCCCAAGATCAGAACAAAGCTAAACATATAGCAGGTAGCATATAAAAGAGGGATAGAAGGGTTCACCCAACCATAGCAGCTAGCATATAATAAAACAAGACCAATTAAGTGTGCCGAGGAGTTAGCAAATGGGACTACCATAATATTGACCATTTCTAGCTACTTGTAATCGAAGCGCGCAGAATTATTTTGCAAGTAATGAAACCCATCAAGAGTGGTGCAAGGCAGCCCAAAAGAAAAGAACATAACATCAGCCCTTGCTTAGACAAGAATAAGGTGCAGCCCCCCAATTTTGACCAAGATAAGAGGCAGCACACCAAATTAATAAATATGAGAAGCAGCCACCAATAAGAAGCACAAGAGGCAGCCCCCAAACAAGAATCACAAGAAGCAGCCCCCAAATACCCAAGATAAGAAGCAGCCCCAAAAGAAAGAAAACAAAGGGCAGCCCCAGTTAAATGCAAACAGCAGCAGCCCCCTTATTAAGAGAAACAAAGGGCAGCCTTAATTAACACAAGCCACGGCAGCCCCAAATAAACAAAGGCATTTTACATGAGAAGCAGCCCCCAAACAAAATAAATTTTATAACGCAGCCCAAACAAAATGGTATAACAGCAGCCCCCCGACATAATCAATTATAAAGCAACCCCAAACAAAATCCTATATGAGCAGAATATGACAGTGCAAGATTTAGCCAAGACATTATCAGAACCAACAATTTAAATCAAGCCTAAAAGAATTCCAGACTTCCCCACGAATTAAATCGAGAACTAGCCGGCTAATTGAATCCAAATTTTAGCATAGAACCCAACCTATAAATCCAGCCCTTTATTTGTAAGAACCAAGCACAAAATTCCAGATTTTTGTAAAAGATCAAGTGAATTCAGGTTTAGCAAAAACATCCAGATCTTTGTAAAAGACCAAGCACATGAATCCAAGTTTTAGCAAAGACATCAAGCCCCCATGAGTCCAGGTTTTTTTTGGTAAGGGCTCAAGCATGCAAATCCAGATTTTAGCAAAACAATCAAGTATCAAGATCAAGATTTTAGGAAAAACATCAAGTATCAAATACCAGTTCTACCTAATCCGAACCACGCATATGAATCTAGAGTGAATTACGTAATAATAGCCACGAGATTTATCAGGAATTAGCCTCTTTAAACCAAAGGATGAGCCCGGATCTTGATGAAAAACCAGAAAAGAAAACCTGGGCGAAAATACCCTAATCGGCCATGGATAAATTAAGCGAGAAGAAGGGGGTGGAGGGGAAGAGTAGGAAGTCTTCTTGCCTTGCTTACACATGGCGACCTGACCTCCTCCAACCGCTCCGGCGACGGAATTGGCTCTGCCGACAGCCCTAAGCACAACTCTCCATCGCAGCAGTCGGGGGAAAGGCGATATCGGGAAAAGGAGAGTGGGTCGGAGTGGATGCCAGCAGGGGAAAATTTATATTCCAAAATTGATGAATGCTTTAATAATAATAATAATAATAATAATAATAATAATAATAATACTAATTTATGTATATGCATATAAGTGACACATTTCGCTATATATATATTATTTGGTTGATCCTATCTAGAACCACCCGCATGAACGTAAGGCCTAGAGTATCCCCAATTCTTATACGCTTATACGTATATATACATATATCGTATTCATATTTTTATAACTCTTCATAAATATATCCTTACACCTTAATATACATAGTATAAACATATATATATATATACATATACTTACACTTTACCGAATTAACGCCCCCCACTATAGCAAACCCGTCAGATGACGACGACGATTCCGAAAGTAACGCCCCTACGCATCGACACCCTAAATTAAAATCCCGCTTTGTTAAAATAATTGAAAGAAGGACCCGGGGCGTTACAAGGTATCTTCCACCGGCCCAATAGATAGAGATGGAAAATCAGTTCAACCGTCTGACTCAGGGTGATAGAATGATCGACGACTATCTACATGAGTTTACACAGTTTGGGCGTTATGCAGGCGTGACGTTTGCGGATGAAGCTCGTAAGACAAATCGGTTTTACAAAGGCTTGCGAGAAGAGTTGCGGTTCCTTCTGTCGGGGCCAATGACGCAGGGGTTTATGACCCTGGTCAACTCGGCTCGTTCTTTGGAGAAAGATATGAAGCGGTCTCAAAGCAGGAAGGAGCAAGCATTCGTCAAGCCATAATTCAAAGTAGCGAGCTCGGCAAAGTCGGGACGAGACAAATGGAATAAAGGAGCGTGACCGTCTGGGTCAGCTCAATCTTCAGCATCAGGAGTGACTGGGCGAGGTCCACTCACCTGTTACAACTGCGGCAGACCGGGGAACTTTGCTCGTGACTGTCATAGTGGGAAGAAGCTCGTTGCGGCCTATGCAGCAGAGAAAGGCAAGGCGGCAGAGTCAACCGCATCTCACGCTACTCCAGCCCAGCCTAGAGTTTATACCCTTGGCCAGCAGGAGGCCATCAAACAGAGCGATGTGGTGACAGGTATGCGATAGTATATATCTTGTGTTGCTTTTTATACTTCATACCTTATGCATTGCTTGTTAACCTTTGATGTCCTAGGCTTTGTCCTGATCTTTAACTCTCCGGCGAGAGCACTATTTGATACAGGTGCTTCACATTCCTTTCTATCGGAGGCCTTCATACATCAACTTGGAGTGACTTCGTTGTTTAGACAGGAACGGTTAGATGTGTTGCTAACTAATGGGTGTTCAATGCGCGCGGATCAAAGTTGTGTGGTAAAGGTACGAATAGGGAAGCAAGACTTTGATTTGGAAGCACTGATACTCCCGCTTTCGGAGTTCGATGTAATCTTTGGTATGGACTGGCTGTCAGCGCAGCAGGCCTACATTGATTACACATCTAAGGAGGTCACACTGGGGAGGAATACCGAATGTGCAACTACATTTGCTGGTTTGCATGGATCGAGCAAGACACTGATGTCTACTGCCCAAGTGGTCAAGGCCATTCGGCAAGGCGCAGAGTTATGTGTTGTGCTAGTGGGGCTGCAAAGTCTCAACCCAGTTTGAGTGATGTTCCTGTGATTTCAGAGTATCCAGATGTGTTTCCAAAAGATCTTCCTGGGGCGCCACCTCAGCGAGAGATTGACTTCGCTATAGAGCTGGTGTCAGGTGCCAAGCCTATTTCACGCTCTCCGTACCGAATTGCGCCAAAGGAGATGGCGAAATTGAAAGTTCAATTACAGGAGTTGCTAGAGCAGGGTTATATGTTGGAACATGGTCTTCCGCATCTCCTAGGTTTGAGAATAACAAATCCTATGTGTATTTGATCTTGTGTGTTCAAGTATGCAGGTTTACTAGGTCCACATGACTCAAGGAGTACACATGATGACTGCCCCCAAAATTGAGGCGAAAATTCAAACAAGCTCACTATCGTCGGCGATGGCGATAGAGCCCGGCGATAGCGTTGATTAGCACGATTCAGACAGTATTTTTAGAAAGAGCTAGCGCCCGGCGGTAGCTACTAGCGCTGGCGGTAGCATCACGCACAAGAGGCATAGAGCAAAATGTTGTCGTGGATGGGAGATTTTGCCGCGCAAAACGTTTCCTAATCCGGGCTAGCGCCGGCGGTAGAGATAGAGCCGGCGATAGCGCTGAGGCTATAAATTGGATGCTTTGGCTCCATCTTCATCATCATCCTACAATCCAAAACTCCAGAGCTTCGTGCCACAGCAGAGAGAGGAAGATTCAGAGTGATACTCCCACAAATCCATGAAGGCTTAAGGAGATCCGTGGAGAAGATTTCAACACGCTTCATCATCATGACAAAAGACCGCATCTAGTATGAGCATACTCTGCATCTTTGTCTACTTCTCCAAGAGATCCAAATATAGGGTGTTTTTATATTATTGTCTTTTTCATTTCACATCTTTTCTTGTAATCGTTTAAGTGAAATCGCCTCGTGTTGGCGACTAGGTCTGGGGTAGGACTTAGGGATGAAATTCGCCTCGTGTTGGCGACTAGATCTAGGCTAGGTCTAGGGGGTGCTCGAGGCCTTTCTGGGGATAGATTGGCTAGAGCGGCTTGAGGCCGTATTTGGGGAGAGATCGGCTAAAGCCAACCGGTTCGTGGGGATACGAGTCGGTATAGAAAACGAAAAAGAGTTTTTATTATTTGCCTCTGATCTCTAGCGCCATTGAGATCAAGTTTTGTAAAACTTATTTAATATCAATAAACCCTATCTCTCTTTTTGTTTTACTTGACTTCTTGTTTTAATATTGCAATATTCCAAAGTTTTCTAAATAAAATATAAAGTTTTTGAAAACCCTTATTCACCCCCCCCCCCCCTCTAAGGGCGCCGACCGATCCAACAATTGGTATCAGAGCTAGGTTTTATTCCAATCGGCTTAACAACTGGGAATAATGGCGTCTCGTGATCTCGCTTCTACTAGTGGGGGAAATTTTTGTGAATAAGAAAAATCACCTACACAACCTTTATTTGAAGGGACAAATTATAAAGGATGGAAAAGCTTAATTGAAAAATTTATTAAAACTTTAGACATCGAAGTTTGGAATTTAGCAATAGCAAGACCTGCAAATGAATCAGATAAAAAGGAACTTCAATTAAATGCAAAAGCTAAACATTATTTATTTTACGGTCTATCTAATGAAATTTTCAAATTCATATATTACTTTTCTAGTGCATACAAAATATGGCACTTTCTTGAAGAAATGTATGATCTTCCTCTCGCAGGTGTGGGACAAACACAGGAGGAAAAGAACGTACAAGCATCCATTATCATTCAAGAAGATCTCTCTCGGAGCAAAGCCATGGAGAATATTGAAATAGTGAAAGAGAACAATACATCAAAAGAAGATGAAAACTCATCTGTGATCGAGGAAGGACTAAAAGATGACAAAGGAACTTCATGCTCATATTTTGCCTCCTCCAAAAGCGCTGTAAGAAAGACTAAATATTCGTCTTGTGTAATAACCTCTATCTCTAGTTTCAACATATTAAAAATAGCTAAACGAAAGATCAAAAAATTGAAAATTGCTAATAAAAATTTACGTTTAGAAAATAAGAGATTAAAAGCTAATGTTAATTTAGAATCAAATTGTGATGTGGTTTCACCATCTTGTCCTTTACTTGAAAACACAAAACTTTGTTTTGATTATTATAATATTAAGGAAAAACTCATGAAACTTGAAAAGGATTTTATTTTAGTAAAAGAACAAAATGAAAAATTTTGTTTAGAAAATACTTCCTTGAAAAATGATTGTGCTAAGTGCAAAGATTTTAAAATTGAAATTAAAGAGATGGATGAAACATTTGATGAGTTTAGAAATGAGTATCAAAATCATATTGACTCTATTGTCTCCACTCTAAAAAATAGTACAACAGCTTATAATAAAGCTAGGCATAATCTAAAGATAAAGAATGATGAATTAAAATCAAAAATCAACTTGCTTATGAAAATTATAAATACAAATTCAAAACATACAAATTTAGAATATCAAGCAATATCTACAAGCAAGTTGAATACAAATATCTTAACTAAACCTAATAATGGGAATAAGAAACAAAATGTTTTTTCATATCAAAAACCAAATCATCATTATTTACAAAATCATGTTTCTCCCAACTTAAAATTGAAATTACACAAATTTCCTATAAATGATAATTTCAATTATAATCTTCAAAGGAAAGAAAATCATCATGGAAATTTGATAAATAAGAATAATATTAAACCAATATTTGAATGGCGGCCAAAAGTTAAAGATGAAACACACACTCAAATCAAAAGGGCCCATTCAAACATATCTCCCCAAAAGAAAACGCGATGTATTTGGGTACCCAAAGGAACCATCACTCCCGGTCCTCTTTGGATACCTAAATCTCTTATTCATTAGTATCCCATCATTTGCATGAAGTAGAAATCAATTAAATTGAAATACACAAATTTCTACTTCATGATGTGCTTTAATGTCTTTTCTATCTTTTTCTTTTTGTGTTCTTTTTAAACTATCATGCCATGGTCATCTTATATAGTATTGGAAATATGATTTTATCTCATAAAGCTTAATGAGTTTATAAATCATTTTTGATCAAAATTCAAATTCATATTTTTATTTTGATGACCTATCTTTTGTTATTATATTCAATGCTTCTAAATATCTTATATTATCCATATGAATCAAACTCTAAATTTTCTATAAGATATTTCAAATTAAATCCGGTTATTAGGCTATTAAGATTCTTATCCTTCACCAACAAGTGGTTTAGTGAAATAACTTGATCTAAAAGAAAATTCAAGAGTTAAATAAAAGCTCAACTTTCAATATGGGTGTCATTGTTCACAACAAAAAATTATATTGTGTTCTCTCCTTGATGTCAAACATGATCTAAACCATCAATATTGTTCACCTATCAAAAAATCATATATATATATTCAAAATTCTTAATTAAACGAAAATCACTAAAATGTATTGAAAGAAGTTATCTTCATAATTAATATTGAATTCATAAACACCACCATGATCTAGTGATATCTTCTGCTAAACATCTCTAAAATCATAATTCATATCAAGAATCATCTATAAACAACTATCACAAATTATATGATAACAATTGACATTATAATTGTTTACCATGGTTGGTGTTATGGTGTATTATGTGTGTATTGTGATTTATTTCTAGTTTAGACCTTTGAATCATTTTGATATCAAATCAAATAGAATTGTCACTCCATTCTAGGTCTCTAAGTTGAAACACAATCAAACTTTGGCATAACATTAATCTCAAATTTATCATACTAACATTGTCACCTAAAGAATATTTATATCTATGTTAGGTTTTATATGTCAGGGCATATTCATGTTACTATTTGCGTGAACATTACTCCTTGTTCACCGAAACCATGCATATTTGATTTGTTCAAACATGATATCTTGGGTTTTCATTTCCTATTTTTTTAAAGTTATAAGCACAAGTCTTTAGAAAAGTCAAAATGAAAACATAAGTAAATATATCTCGTGCAATGATTATTTTGTCAAGCCATATAAGAAATTGCTAACGTTTCATGCAATTTGGACCATCCAAAACATCTCCTAAAAATCCGCAACTTCAGCATGGAACTACTATTGGGACACCTAATCAAGACCACCAATCAAAATTTCTAAAATCCTAAAAAATCATTCACTGTCTCCCGCGCTAGCGCTACCGCAGGCGCTAGCGTCCATGTTCATTTTTCTGTATTTTTTAAATTTCTAAAAATCCCTTAAAATATATAAATCTATATTTTCTACTTAGTTTTGCACTTCTGTGTTTCTTTATTTTTTGAAAAATCAAATACAAAACTACAAAAACCAAATTACAAAAAAAATATGTTTTGTTTTTTTGCTTGTGTTGTTTCCTTTGTTTAAAGTTCATCTTTATGCAAAAATCAAATATAAAAATTACAAAAGCAAAAATTACAAAAATATGCTTTTATTTGTAAAAATCAACTACAAAAATATAAAACTAAACAAAAACAAGTATCAAAATTATTCTTCTGAACTTAACTTTTCTATGTATCTTGCGAAAGGGTGATTTGGGCTATCATCCCATCATATCACCTAGTACCGGGCGAACCTCCCACAAGGTAGTCCTCGGGAAGTCCAAGATCAATTTTATGAGTTTAAACTTTAAATAAAAATTACTCTTTAAAAATATCAAAAATATTGTATGAACTTCATTGAAAATCAAGCATGATGTAATCTATTATTTAGAACTTCTATAATGTTACAATTTATCTTTTCAAACTACTTTGAACATTGCTTTCATCATGCTCTGATATATCTATTAATATGTGCATCAATTATTGTGAAAAAGTTGTGTAGATCAAGCTTAGCATGCCTCTAAGTATGAGAAATGTTTTATGTTTGATAATGATAAATATTCACTCACTTTTTGGCATTGTATACATTTGTATTTAGTCTAAAGAATGCCTGTGTATGTTTTGTATTAGAACAATGGATTAAAATTTCACAAGTATCTTACCTACACTCCTTATTTTGCACTCTTAAAAATTAAGAAAAGTGGTTATGTTTTTTTTCATAAAATCTATTGATTTGCAAAACAAGTGTATTCGGAGAACTTTGTACAAAACAAAATTATAAAATAAATGACAAAGATAACTCCACCAAGCACTACTTGAACCTCCTGATAAGTCTTAATAAGCATTGTGAGGTTGAGCACTTGGAAAGAATAGTAAAGTGTCTTGTGCAAATCAAATCCTTCTATCAAAAATAAGAAAAATCACTTACTCTTAAGTACACCGGATCACAATAAAAATCAATCTAGAAGAATAAAATTATGTGATCCCCCAAGCACTACTTTGCACCCTGATAAGTCTTGATGAGCATTGTGTGTGCAGAGCACCTTGGTAGTTGTACTTTTTATTGTGCATTAAAGTGTGTGGAAGTAATCTTATTTGTGTTTTATTGTGCTCGTACTTTACATATATCTTGTATTTTTGATTAAAACATTTGTTTACATTACTCAAAAATACACTTATGTGCACATCATTATCTTCCATAACACTTCTTCTCATTAGCATTGGATCCTAATGCAAATTCTATACTACTCTTTACTTATAAAATGCACTAGATAACCTAGCATGCTTTCTACAAGGTTTGGTATGACTTGAAATTGTGAATTGAAATAACATTGTAGTAATCTCTTTGTGATTGTATTATTTCATGCTTGGTTATTTTTGTCAACCATAAAGGATTTTCAGTGAAACATGATTTACATAAACATCTTCTTTTTGAAATTAAACTCATATATCTTTTTATGGATTATTCTTGATTACAATAAGATGTTTCATTTATTTCTACAAGTCTTCCGCATCATCACCATATAACTTTTTCCTTGCACTTTCATGCTTATATCAAGTCTTAAATCTCAATTTTTTTTCTTAAAAACAAGTAGTAGACTTGCTTGGTAAAATTTATATTAGTTATTCTAACACGCATATCATTTTTATGCTAAAAACTCTGATTTATCTATATATAAACTTTTATGCTAAACACTCCTCCAACAAGTGAAATATTGCTTATAAAACATCCTCTTATTATTGAATTTCAAATCAAACTTTACTTTTGTGTTTCTAATTGCTAAAAGGATGTTGTTTCTTTCTTCCAAAAATGCTTTAACTCTTATCTTTATAAAGTTTGAAACTCAAAACACATCTACTTTTTGAACTCTTATTATGATGTGTCTTTTTCGAAATCTTCTGCAATGCTCAAACTCCGATTCATTCATAATTTTCAATATAGCTATGGGAGTGTTCTCATAAAGACAAATAAAAATAAAAACCCATAGGCTATAAATTATCATTAAGGTTTAAATGCTTAATGGTTCCAATAATTATTATCTATGACTTCATATATCACCATAGCGGGGGCGTAGGGTTGTAGACATTAGATAACCTTATCTCTAGTCATGTCTTGTCCTTAACCGGGGAGGGTTCCAGTGGGGCCTTGCGAGGAACTGGGGGGAAAGAGTGTTAGGTTAAGTGTGTGTCTAGTGTATGCATATGGGATTAACACCCCAACCAACGTCTTGTTTGCAGCTCCTCATGCCCATCCGTCACTTAATACGGGGCTAGGGTGTAGAGGTATTGTCTGGGTAGATTGGTTACTTGGAAATCACAATTTTTTTTGTGCTTAAAACTCTTATATAAAAGGGAAATCATTACTTTTGCTCAAACTAAAAACTCTGATATATTTATACAAATATTATTCTAACAAGTGGCTCTAAAACTCCTTATCATTTCCTTCTCACTCAGAAGCTCGATCATGCTTTATCTTATTATCCAACTTTTCTTTGGTGCATCCCTACCCACTTTTGCTAATAACAAAGGGGGAGAACTAACATGATAAAATGCAAAAGGGGGAGAACTAACATGATAAAAATATAATCCGCTATCAAAATAAAAACCCAACATGATTGATTAAGTTGATAGCATACATATTAGGGGAGCATTCACATAGGGGGAGCATGTATTTAGGGGGAGCAATTCTAAATGCTAAAATCAATAATTATCCTAAAGTCATCACTCTCACACACACACAGGTATAGTCTCATCATGCTTATTTATTAATGCTTTGTTTTATCATTAATGGATTTGTTATTATCAAAAGGGGGAGTTTGTTGGAACATGGTCTTCCGCGTCTCCTAGGTTTGAGAATAAAAAATCCTATGTGTATTTGATATTGTGTGTTCAAGTGTGCAGGTTTACTAGGTCCACATGACTCAAGGAGTACACATGATGACTGCCCCCAAAATTGAGGCCAAAATTCGAACAAGCTCACTATCGCCGGCGGTAGCGATAGCGCCCGGCGATAGTGTTGATTAGCACGATTCTGGCAGTATTTTTAGAAAGAGCTAGCGCCCGGCGGTAGCTACTAGCGCTGGCGGTAGCGTCGCGCACAAGAGGCATGGAGCAAAATGTTGCCGCGGATGGGAGATTCTGCCGCGCAAAATGTTTCC
The DNA here is from genome assembly GCA_033032865.1 of Dactylorhiza incarnata. Lineage (NCBI taxonomy): Eukaryota > Viridiplantae > Streptophyta > Magnoliopsida > Asparagales > Orchidaceae > Dactylorhiza > Dactylorhiza incarnata. The sequence continues at coordinate 16,804,849 of JAWHQI010000015.1, forward strand.
TAATCCGGGCTAGCGCCGACGGTAGCGCTAGCACCGGCGGTAGCGCTGAGGCTATAAATTGGATGCTTTGGCTCCGTCTTCATCATCCTCCTACAATCCAAAACTCCAGAGCTTCGTGCCACAGCAGAGAGAGGAAGATTCAGAGTGATACTCCCACAAATCCATGAAGGCTTAAGGAGATCCGTGGAGAAGATTTCAACACGCTTCATCATCATGACGAAAGACCACATTGACTACGAGCATACTCTGCGTCTTCGTCTACTTCTCCAAGAGATCCAAATAGAGGGAGTTTTTATATTATTGTCTTTTTCATTTCACATCTTTTCTTGTAATCGTTTAACTGAAATCCCCTCGTGTTGGCGACTAGGTCTGGGGTAGGACTTAGGGCTGAAATTCCCTCGTGTTGGCGACTAGATCTAGGCTAGGTCTAAGGGGTGCTCGAGGCCTTTCTGGGGATAGATTGGCTAGAGCGGCTTAAGGCCATATCTGGGGAGAGATCGGCTAAAGCCAACCAGTTCATGGGGATACGAGTCGGTATAGAAAACGAAAAAGAGTTTTTATTATTCGCCTCCGATCTCTAGCGCCATTGAGATCAAGTTTTGTAAAACTTATTTAATATCAATAAAGCTTGTCTCTCTTTTTGTTTTACTTGACTTCTTATTTTAATATTGCAATATTCTAAAGTTTTCTAAATAAAATATAAAGTTTTTGAAAACCCTTATTCACCCCCCCCCCCCCCTCTAAGGGCGCCGACCGATCCAACATTATATACGTCCAAGTACCTCCCCTTGGGGTGCTCCGGTCCTTTTTGTGAAGAAGAAGGACGGAAGCCTGCGTCTATGCATTGACTACCGAGAATTGAACAAGCTGACCGAGAAGAACAAGTATCTGATTCCTCGAATCGATGACTTATTCGATCAGCTAGTTGGGTCAACTGTGTATTCAAAGTTGGATCTCAAGTCCGGCTATTACCAGTTGCTAATTCGGGATTGTGATATCCCCAAGACAGCATTCAAGACCCGCTACGGACACTTCGAGTTTACAGTGAAGCCGTTTGGATTAATGAATGCGCCGTCAGTTTTTATGGATCTGATGAATAGGACCTTTTGAGAGTACCTTGATCGGTTTGTCATTGTCTTCATTGACGATATCTTGGTGTACTCTCAGTCTGAAGAAGAGCAAGCGATACATTTACGCGAAGTTTTGGAAACCCTTCGACGTAGTCAGCTTTATGCCAAGTACTCCAAGTGCGAGTTCTGGCTAGCCTCAGTAGAGTTCCTTGGTCATGTTGTTAGTGGCGAGGGTATCGCAGTGGATCCAGCAAAGATCGAAGCACCCCAAAAGTGGCCCATTTTGGCAACAGTAGCGGAAGTCAGGAGTTTCCTTGGACTTGCTGGCTACTATCGGCGCTTCGTGGAGAACTTTTCGCGAATCGCTCTACCTCTCACCACCTTGACGAGGAAGGATCAGGAGTTCATTTGTTCATCGGAGTGTGCACGGGCTTTTGAGGAATTGAAGAGGCGTTTGACCACAGCACCAATTCTGTGTTTGCCATCAGGTGCAAAGGGTTGTGAAATTTATAGTGATGCGTCAGGGAGCGGCTTAGGCTGCGTACTTCTTCAGCACGGTCAAGTGATAGCTTATGGCTCTCGACAGTTGAAAGTGCATGAGCGGAACTATCTGGTCCACGACTTGGAGTTGGCGGTAATGATATTCGCTCTAAAGCAGTGGCGGCACTACTTATATGCTGTGAAGGTTGACATCTTTACAGACCATCAGAGCCTTAAGTATCTGGTAAATCTGAAAGAGCTTAATATGTGACAAAGAAGATGGATGGAGTTCCTGGGGGACTACACTTTTGATATACACTATACTCCCAGGAAGGGAAATGTAGTCACAGATGCTTTGATCCAAAGGGCTTATGTACAAGCCAATTGGATTCAGATGTATGATCCACATCTAATCAGGGACTTGGAAGACTTGGAGATCTCCTGTGTGGAGAGGACTTCTAGTGCATGTGCGTGTTTGAACTGGACGGAGGTGCAATATGACCTCGCGAACAGAATACGATAGGCCCTGGAGCTTGATTCGAGCATGCAATGCTATTTGGCAGAGTCTGGGGATGGGACTGCTGTAGAGTTTGTGTTGGACGACGGTCTGATGTGGAAAGACGGTCGATTGTGCGTCCCAAATGTGGGTAAGTTGCGGGAGGAATTGATGTACGAAGCACACTTTACCAAGTACTCAATTCACCCAGGGAGCACAAAGATGTACCAAGACATGAAAATGTTGTTTTGGTTGCCAGGATTAAAGAAAGACATCGCCTTGTACGTGGCAAAATGCAAAATTTGCGCACTGGTGAAGGCGGAATGTCAGAAACCTGGAGGTTTCCTGAAGTCGTTGCCTATACCGGAATGGAAATTTGATGACATATCGATGGATTTCTGATGCGCGTCGGCAAGTGCACCGGTCGCTGTCAAGTAATAATTGTGGAGAATAAATTCCCCGGATGTCGGTCTCTTGAGGAATGCAGGATGGGTGATCGAATCGCGCAGTGAATATTGTTACACAAGCGTTTCACAAACACAAAGAGGGGTTTTTGGTTGGTTTTCCTAATTTTAACAACAATAAAAGAGAGGCGGGTCGAGAACACCGCTTCGCAACGTGAGGTGGATGCAACGGCCGCGATGCCGTGCTTCGTGAGGCGAATGAAGTGGACTCAGGCGCGAGAGAGTGAGGGTCGCAAACACCTCTTCACAACCGTCGTTAGCTCTTGCCAACACGGAGCAAACACCTTGCGTGCGTGTGTGAGTGAGTGCGCTTGAACGTGGTGAATCACAACCAACCCATGAATAAGAACACAGAAACGTTCATTCTCATCAAGTAAATATCACAATATTCATTTAGTAAAAGATTCAAAGGGGTACAATCAAGGAAAGAGGAAGGAGATAACCGGTGGTGAAGACTAGCGGCCGTTCACGGCCGGAATGGTAGGTTGTCGGGCTACCTCCGGACTCGGGCGGACGATGCTTCCTGCGTAGAGGGCTGTCACAATCTCCCTACGTGCTCCGTCGTCTTCGACTCAAGGTCTCTTCTTCTTCTCACCGGGCGGAAAGCGAAAATGATTGCTTGGAGGCTTGCGGATGATGGAGAACACTCACGGACGATGGAGGATGTCGAGGAATGGACCGAGGAAGCTTCCCCTTGCGTAGGAGATGAAGTAGGGGCGATCCAAGGGGGCGGTTGGCGGCGTACGGAACAGAAATCCCGCTCCCGAAATGAATAATCCACCCTAAAATCGCAACAGGCGCTTAAATAGGCGCTGGATTAAACACTGCGCACGATCATTGGCGCACGACCAGTGGTCGTGCGCACTGGAATCCTGCGAACGTGCGCACTGCCTGGACAGAACCTGCAAGAGATGAAATTATAAAATAAAATGTTCGCACGACCAGTGGCGCACGACCGTTGATCGTGCGCACTAGCGTCGGTGGTCGTGCGCAATAGGTGAGACAGAACTCATAAAATTACTATTAAGTGCGCACGGACAGTGGCGCACGACCGGTGGTCGTGCGCACTGGAGTTGATGGTCGTGCGCACTGCACCAGACAGAACTCGTAAAAAAGGGGTTAAGTGCGCACGATCAGTGGCGCACGACCGGTGGTCGTGCGCACTAGAACAAGTGATCGTGCGCAGTGTTCCTGTGCAGAATTGCACCGGAAACACTTGCACGCCTCCTATTCCAGCACAAACACAGATCTAGCCACCGAAAGTGGCACTTAACAACATATGAGTACTATGAAAGGAAATAAACACGAAAACACACCAAAGTGGGCCAAAATGTGCACCTAGCATGGGTTATCAATTATAAACTATAATAAGGCTAAAGTGCGTGATATTGACTAAATAATGGCCCGGATGAGTCCATGAAGGTGTATATAATCAGGACTCATCACACCCCCAGACTTAACTGTTTGCGCGTCCCGAGCAAACGAATCCGGCGGAAGTTGAAAAAGATAATTAAAATAGCGAATTACGCAGGGGAGTACAGTGCGAAGTAACATATGCATGCGAGTAGGAATTCTAGTAGAAGAAGATTCTAGCTATGCTAACTAATTTACGTAAGTACTAAAGCGTAATCAAAGATTTAATTGTACTCAGTGGGTGAATTATGAAGAATTTGACGATCATGCCCGGTATGAAAGTGACGAGACGCTGAGGCGGGTGTTGCAAAAGATCGGGACTTAGGAATAACTCCGCTGAAATCCATCAACGTCGTGAACCATACGCTTGCCCGGTCACACTCTCTCCACGGCGCTAGCAAACTCGCAAGTCAAATCAGTAGGACTTATAGGATTAAAACGGGGCTTAGGTTACGGAATGATATGCAAAGATAAACATGACGGCTACGCAACCCAAATGAGCCAACGACACACTGCACCTTACAAAACCAAACAACTATGCTCGTGTGACACACCCCCAGACTTATCATGAAAACCAGGTGTGCACACAGCCTACTTTACAAATACCAACAGATTTTTCTCTTTAGCTTGGGAGGATTATTTTCAGGATACTCTTCTTTTTTTTCTTTTATATATTTTTCTTCTTTCAAGCAACCTCCAGTTGGTTCAAAATCAGCGGAAAGACATTATTTTCTCTTCAAAACACAATGATACCACACACCACACAAGTTGGAAATTATGAGCACAGTTAAAACATTTTTTTGGTTGCGGGCGTAGGATAGGCTTCAGGCTTTGGTGGATGAGGAGGAGCTGAACATAAAAATGGTAGGCACAAATTTGGCTTGCAAAGGTGAATGAAAGGGGCATGGAATAGCAAAGCTCAAACTAGCCAAATGGTGGCCTACATCATGCTTGACTCAACAAGTAGCTCTCACCCATGCTTCAAGAGTCGCTTGGGTCAAGTTCTTAGCCCACGAGAAAGATAAACCTTCCTCCCGACTCGAGCAACACACGTTTAGCGACCGCACACACACAACACCGGGTTATCATCAATTTCATTCGAATTCACCACTTGAGTACATTAAATCTAAATTTACGCAGAGATACTACACATAAATTAAATGCATAAAGAAAATCTAATTCTACTCAGGTTCTACTATAGCATGCGAAGCGACTAGAACACTACATGAGTCGACACCGCGCTCCAAATAATAATTCCTGTGTTAATAGCCTATTTCACATTCCAACCAAACTAGTTTAAACGGAACAACACAAAAGAAAGCACGCACTCAAGTGGGTGAAGTGGTGTGTGAAGATGAACGAAACTAAATAACTGAAATTAAAATACTTCTAGTATGCAAATGAGATGAGCATGTGCAGTGGGTGACAAAGAAACGGCTCTCCCCCAGACTTAATCAAAACCATACAACATAATGATATGACAGTGAAAATCAAAATTGAAAGCTAGGGAAGAAGTTACCCAATGCTCAGCACGTGAGCATACCAGAAGAATGGCGTTTAAAATCAAGACAATCCGCAGCATCCACCATCGAACACAAAACCTGCAAGCAAAACTCAAAACAACAAAAGCAAAAACAAAAACTGAACTAGGAAAGGTTAGATAAAAGGAAATATATAAAAAAAAAAATGGAAATCTGGGTTGTCTCCCAGTAGCGCTTTCATTTAACGTCCTTAAGCTGGACCAAATACCTGTATTAGCATTGTTTATAAAGAGTGCAGGAATTAAGAAGACATACTCAAAAATAGTTCATTACAGCAATTAAAAACACGCATCAACTAAAAGCGCTCTTGTGGTGCGCATCTCCCGTAGCATGTAGGCGGGAGGTGAAGGCTTTAGGCCCAGCACTGGTATTACCCAATGCTCCCCTAACCTCTGCCATCTTGCTACGAAGAGCGGCAGCACGAGCGTCACGCAGAAGTTTTTCTTTTTTCAGTTTGGTGACGGTTGGAGATCGCCACCGTTGTGAACTCTCAGATTTTTCCTCCTTAGAATCAGGTGGCGTCACTTCCGGTGTCACTGTGACCACCGGATCGGCCCAAGAGACGGAACGCTTAAACAGTTTATTACACGATTCATCACAAGAAGAAAAATAATCAGCATTTCCCGGACAGCCGTCATCCTCCTTCTCGGCGTCGAATTCTTTCCGAAAGTCAATCACTTCCTCCTCATCAGATTTGAGCTCCTCCATTTCCCCTTCACCTGTTTCTTGGAAATGCGTCTTCCCTGCACAACTCAGAAGTTCATCAGAAATAACAAGAGGGGGAGGAGTGGATGTGTTGGCTCTAGCTTCGAGATGAATGGGCTGCAGCGCCGTGTTAGGTAAGATGACACACCCCGTGGCAAAGTCAAGGGTGGCGCTGCTCTCTTTCAAGAACGGCACCCCCAAGATAGGGATGGATTGATTTTCCCGGGGGCCCAACACCTGAAAGTCCGCAACCACAGTTGTCCCCTCAACTATTACTTCCACGTTTCTCACCTCTCCCTCGGATTGAATAATGGTGCCGTTAGCGAGAATCAGCGATTTCTTTTCCTCTGTGTTAATCTCCAATTGAAGTTTCGCAACATCTTGCAGCGCAATAACATTGCGAGAGGAACCGGAATCGCATAGAGCCTTTGTTTCAACCTGATTGATGGAACACGAGATTATCAGCTCACTCGGATTGGCATCCACCACATCCCCCAGACTTTTCCCTTGATCAATGGGATTCTTTTCCGTATTACTGGGAAGGGACCCCTGCGAACGCTCAGTTAGCGCTTGGGCCAATTGGCCCAAATGCGTCTCCAAGTTTCGCATAGATGCAGTTTGGTTTGCCATATTCGAGTTAGCTACAAGCATGAATTTTTCCATCATTTCTTCTAAATTACTCTTCTTTTGAGTAGGGGGTGCTTGGTTGTAATCCGGGTGCGGCGGCCTCGGTTGGCTCCCGGAGGCATAAGCATCATTTTGATGCTGCCCCGGTGACCATCGTTGGCCGGGCGTGTTGGGATTCCACGAGAAGTTCGGATGACTTCTCGCTCCCGGATTTTAAGTGTTATTATACGGCGCCCCCTTGGACTGATTTCCAACATAATTCACAGATTCATTTAAAGATAAGTGCACGAAATCACCTACCACTTGGTTCCCCGAGCATTCGTAAGCATGGTGGCCTCCACCTCCACATCCTTCACAAGTAATGATGGCAGCAGATGGAGACGGAGAAGGAAGAGAATCAACCATGAAGAGTCCTCGGCTGCTTCTTGGAGCGTTTCTCCCTGCAGTCCAGAAGGTGCTGTGGGAGGCAGTGTCACGCAAAATCCGCAGGGCATCTTCAGGGGTGTGGTTCATCAAGGTACCACCGGCCGCAGCATCGATCATTGCCCTATAATTGGGCTCGATCGCGAAGTAGAACAATTCAACCACGTTCCATGGCTGGAGCTCGTGGCCAGGGCAACGGCGAAGGAGTTCATTGAGGCGCTCCCAAGCTTCCGCAAGAGTCTCTTGATCCAACTGCCGAAATGTGGCGATTTCACGCCGCAAGCTTACAATCTTATCCACCGGGTGGAATTTAGCCAGGAATTTGGATGCAAGGGCATCCCATGTTGCAGCAGTCCCGGGCGGGATGGAATGAAGCCATACTTTTGCTTTATCACGGAGGGAGAAGGGGAACAGTCTCAGTTTGACTGTGTCATCAGCAATGCCCGCATAGCGGAAAGTTCCGCAAATATCAGAGAATTCTGCCAGATGCAGATGCGGGTCTTCGCTAGCCATCCCCGAAAACTGAGCATGGTTTCGGATAATGTTTAAGATCGCCGGCTTTATCTCAAACTGATTGTTCATGATATTGGGCCCAAAGCCTGGATACACGCTTCCAGCAGTGGGGGTGGTATAATCTCTCATAGTACGAGGCCGAGGTCTCTCCGCCTCCTGTTCATCAGTGGCCGGATTTTGCCCCTCATCGTGCACTCGCGCATCAGCATCATTCGGGTTCACATGATCACCCATGGCTGCTTGCAGAGCCGCAGCACGCCTTCGCGCGCGAGCGGTTCGTTCGATTTCTGGGTCAAAAGGTGCAAGTTCACCTGCAATCTGCCGCTGCATGCACTGTCAACAACAAGAAGAAAATGAAAAGATCAAAAACAACTGCTCGTGTAACGAGAGTCACGACACAAGACGATACACGCCTGCGTTCCCCGGCAACGGCGCCAAAAACTTGCTGCGCGTCGGCAAGTGCACCGGTCGCTGTCAAGTAATAATTGTGGAGAATAAATTCCCCGGATGTCGGTCTCTTGAGGAATGCAGGATGGGTGATCGAATCGCGCAGTGAATATTGTTACACAAGCGTTTCACAAACACAAAGAGGGGTTTTTGGTTGGTTTTCCTAATTTTAACAACAATAAAAGAGAGGCGGGTGATGCCGTGCTTCGTGAGGTGGATGCAACGGCCGTGATGCCGTGCTTCGTGAGGCGAATGAAGTGGACTCAGGCGCGAGAGAGTGAGGGTCGCAAACACCTCTTCACAACCGTCGTTAGCTCTTGCCAACACGGAGCAAACACCCTGCGTGCGTGTGTGAGTGAGTGCGCTTGAACGTGGTGAATCACAACCAACCCATGAATAAGAACACAGAAACGTTCATTCTCATCAAGTAAATATCACAATATTCATTTAGTAAAAGATTCAAAGGGGTACAATCAAGGAAAGAGGAAGGAGATAACCGGTGGTGAAGACTAGCGGCCGTTCACGGCCGGAATGGTAGGTTGTCGGGCTACCTCCGGACTCGGGCGGACGATGCTTCCGGCGTAGAGGGCTGTCACAATCTCCCTACGTGCTCCGTCATCTTCGACTCAAGGTCTCTTCTTCTTCTCACCGGGCGGAAAGCGAAAATGATTGCTTGGAGGCTTGTGGATGATGGAGAACACTCACGGACGATGGAGGATGTCGAGGAATGGACCGAGGAAGCTTCCCCTTGCGTAGGAGATGAAGTAGGGGCGATCCAAGGGGGCGGTCGGCGGCGTACGGAACAGAAATCCCGCTCCCGAAATGAATAATCCACCCTAAAATCGCAACAGGCGCTTAAATAGGCGCTGGATTAAACACTGCGCACGATCATTGGCGCACGACCAGTGGTCGTGCGCACTGGAATCCTGCGAACGTGCGCACTGCCTGGACAGAACCTGCAAGAGATGAAATTATAAAATAAAATGTTCGCACGACCAGTGGCGCACGACCGTTGATCGTGCGCACTAGCGTCGGTGGTCGTGCGCAATAGGTGAGACAGAACTCATAAAATTACTATTAAGTGCGCACGGACAGTGGCGCACGACCGGTGGTCGTGCGCACTGGAGTTGATGGTCGTGCGCACTGCACCAGACAGAACTCGTAAAAAAGGGGTTAAGTGCGCACGATCAGTGGCGCACGACCGGTGGTCGTGCGCACTAGAACAAGTGATCGTGCGCAGTGTTCCTGTGCAGAATTGCACCGGAAACACTTGCACGCCTCCTATTCCAGCACAAACACAGATCTAGCCACCGAAAGTGGCACTTAACAACATATGAGTACTATGAAAGGAAATAAACACGAAAACACACCAAAGTGGGCCAAAATGTGCACCTAGCATGGGTTATCAATTATAAACTATAATAAGGCTAAAGTGCGTGATATTGACTAAATAATGGCCCGGATGAGTCCATGAAGGTGTATATAATCAGGACTCATCAATTTCGTGCACGATTTGAGGAGATCACAGAGTGGGAATGATGTTGTATGGGTGATCGTGGATCGCTTGATGAAAGTAGCCCACATTATTCCAAACCGGAAGGATGATTCAGTTGAAAAATTGTCAAAACTTTATGTAGATAGCATTGTCCGATTGCACGGTGTGCCCCATAGCATCGTCAGTGACCGAGATGGGCGCTTTACTTCCAAGGATTTGAGGCTAATCCAGCAGTTGTTAGGTACAAAGCTGAAGTTTAGCACTGCCTTCCACCCTCAGATGGTTGGACAGACTGAACGTACGAACAGAACTTTGGAGGATATGCTCCGAATGTGCGTCCTGGATTTCGGTAAAAAGTGGGAAGATCATCTCTACATGATAGAATTCGCTTATAATAACAGCTAACAAGCAAGTATAAAGATGGCACCCTTCGAGGCCCTCTATGGTAGAGCTTGCCGCACTCCCTTATCTTGGGCGGAGACAGGTGAAACAAAGCTGTTTAAGTGAAAGGAAGTCGAAGAGGCAAATTCGGCTATTCAAACAATCCGTGAGAGATTGTTAATTGCGCAAGATAGGCAGGAGAAATACTACAATGCCAAGCACAGAAACGTCAAGTTCGCCGTGGGCGACTGGGTTTATCTCAAGATCAAACCTTTCAAGGGTGTGTCCCGGATTCGGCGCTTGAAAAAGCTGAGTCCAAGATACCTTGGACCGTTTGAGATACTGGAACGTGTTGGCGAAGCTGCCTATCGGCTCGCCTCTATCGACAGAGTTGAGTGGTCTGCACGATGAGTTCCACATATCGGTATTGAGGAAAGCTGTACCAGAGCCTCGCCAAGTGCTTGTGGCTAGTCAGGTGCCGGTCGATGATGGGTTGAAGACAAAGGTCATACCTATTAGCATCGAAGACACTGAGATCAAACAGCTGGGGAATAAATTGATCAAGATGGTCAAAGTCCGTTGGAACAACTGCGGTCGTGAGGAGCTTTCATGGGAGCATGAACAAACTATGCGTGAGGAGTTCCCCGAGCTGTTTCGTTGAGGTACAAGTCGTATTTTGTATCTTTTTAATTATTTGCACTGTTAGAATTTCGGGACGAAATTCTTTTAAGGGGGGAAGAATTGTAAAACCCCAAATTTCATGTGCACGCCAAAATATACAAAAATGAAAATATGGTGAAGTCAGGGAGCTAGCGCCAGGCGCTAGCGCCGGCGGTAGTGGCTCCAAGCAGTACCGACTCAAGGCTAGCGCCAGGCGCTAGTGCTAGCGCCGGCGGTAGCCGGAAAATTATAAATTCTCCAAAATCCGACTCCTTTCTCATTTCTCTGCCATTCCTGATCTGAGAGCTGAGAGGAGAGCTGAGGGCAGAGGACTGGGAGCAAGGAGGGGGATCCGTTGGAGTTGCGCTTTCGTTGTGCCAGGAGGGAGATAACATCTGCGTGCTTGTGCCACCGCGGATTCCAGCCTTCCCCTCTCAAGTCTATGGCGCCAAAGCGACCAGCGAGGGTAACGAATCTCCTCCCTAGTCTTTGGACATGTATGTCCTTTAATTTCCATGTTGTTTTGGAATACTTCTACTAATTAGTAGATCAGCTATTCCGGTGGGTTGAAGGTATTCCCCCACAAATTGCATATAGAGTCCGGAATGGTAGTACGGGCATAGGCATGCTGTGTGAAGCCTATCTGAACAGATCGAGCCGGATTGGTGGTGTGTAAATTGCCGGAAATAATTACGTGTAAGTGCTATGATTCGTGTTATGTGTACTGTTTTGTATAGAAAAAGGGTCCTGGAGGTGTTTCCCAGGCAATACCTGAATTTGGTGGCAGAACTGAGTTCTGTCACTAGCGCCGGGCGCTAGAGTCAGCGCCAGCGGTAGCTCCAGTTGAGCTACCAGTGTTGATGTCTGGTGGTGTATTCCCAGAGGTAGCAGGGTTGAGTTCTGTTACCAGTGCCGGGCAGAACTAGGTTCTGTTGCTAGCGCCGGGCGCTAGCTTTAGCGCCGGCGGTAGCGCCCAGCACACAGATTGTGTGTTTCCGTGCTACCTAAATTCCTCGAGACTGGATGCGTAGCAGGAAAAGCTGTGGAACTTACAAAACCAAGCTTTAAGAGATGGGTATTGGGTGAAGCTTACTCGTATCGCATAGATCGCGATGATTGAGCACGGGCCTAGCTAAACCAAACCCCCTATAGTGGTGGTGAAGAGGTCGCCCCTCGTTGCACCGGGCTATGGAAGAGTGTCGTAACTTCGTTTACGGGCTAGCTCAATTTGCTTGTCTAAGTTGAAATAGGACTTAACGTGAAGGCGTAACTCAGGGAGTATGACAAAGTGTGCCTTGAGAGCACGAAGCGGGTGGCTTGGTTTGCCTCCGTTGGTGTTGTTTGCGGATATATATATATATGCTGCTGACTCTTACTTGCAGGGATGGAGCACCGCCGCCCCGAGTGTGGGGCGGGTCGTTATAAATCTTGATCAGCTAAAGCTGACCGGTTACTTGTTTTCCCACCACTTGGTGGATTTGCTTATACAGGTCCCAGTGAGACTAGCGGGAGATAGCGGGCTGAAGCCCATGCTGCTGTGCTGTGTTGGCCCTTGAAGGCCATAGCTTTTGTTTACCTTTTGTTCATGTGTGGCCGGCCTGCGTGCCAATGTCTGGAAGCCACCTTTTTGATTTAAACAAATAATGTAACTAACTGTTTATGTATTTCATTCCTACTAGAGATGTGGACATGTTATAACTGGTTTTAAGTAAATGAAACATATGCTTCCGTTATGCGACTCTGTGCTGAGATAGTTATCTTTTGTAATTGTTTAACACTAATTTCTGTAATGTGCTCTTCTATTCATTTCATATGGCGTGGGGTCCTGGCCGGACCTACTGTTATATGTTATGTAACAGGGAGGGTGTTATAACCTACCCCCTAATCATATACAAAAATGGAAATTTTTGGAGAAAATTTGTCTAAGGTTTCTGTAAAAATTTAATAATTCACATATTAATTACTTATAGGGTCTAATGACATCCAATCCCCTCCAAATTTCGGTGGGTGCTCCATAGGGTCATTATATGACCCTGGTAACAATTTCATTCCATTTGGGATTGATTTGGTTGGGGAATTAATGAACCTAATTTTGGTCAAACTAGGCTGATTTAGGTCAAAGGTGCACTTGTTTATGTGGCCAAATCTCATCAAAATGATGTGAAACTTTGGACACTAGTTTAGAATCATATAAAACATCCCCATGAGTGTTTTGGGGTGATTTGGGGTGGATATGCCCTAAGATCCTAGTGCAAACCCTAGGCTTGCAATTTTAGCCTTATGATGGACATAGGGTCATATGTCCCTGAATGGGCATGGAACTTGGTAGATAAGTTCATATGGTGTAAATATGCCCTAGGTAATTTTATGAGAATTTTAGGATCACTTGTTCCCTCTGAATTATGTTATAACCTTTTAGGGCACTTTTTTATAAGAGGAATTTACATGCTTAATTTATCCTGTATTTTAATGAAAGTTTGGTGGTGCTCATATATTCATGATATAAACCTCTGGTAATTTTTGGGTAATTTTTGGATTGATTTAATTAGTACTTCATTAACAAGTCAACTATTTTTCCTTAAGATTATGATAAATAAATGAGGGCCAAATATTCTCTGGAAAATTGTTAAACTTGGGGATAGGACATTTTAGGGCATTGGAAAGCTCTGTGATTTTTTGTATAATTATTGGAATTGTTTACCATTAGGTTACTTCACAATGTGCCCTGGTTTGGATTTACTTGAAATATTTATTTATGTGACTTGATTATTTTTATAAATTATGAAACTCTGTTAGTAAACTTTTCTAATCATTATAGAGGTCTGGTAAATTTACCATAATTTTTGGACAAGTATTTTTGGTGGTTCCTTCTTTAATTTCTAACTTTGGATAATTACTCAATAATATAATTAGAGGCCAATACCTTGCTGTAAATTGGTGACATTCTATATTTACTGTTATTTTGATATCATAGATTTTCCATAATTTTTTGGAGGCCAAATTATAAGAAGATCTTACACTTCATGTTCAATTTCATACTTGGCCAATATTGGAGAAATTATAATAATGCCAATTAAATTAGAAAAAATATGACTCTCTGGATTTAGTCTTAAAAGATCTTGATAGACCTCCAGTAAATATCTTGAGTCATTTGGATGAATATTTGAAGTGCCTCCTCTCATACAACTAATATAACTCATTTGGTCTGCGTGTAGTAAAACTGTAAAATTGAATGAGTTGAAGACCAGTATGTGTGAATGGAAGGTAGTTGGTGTACCTAGCCTGGTTGAAGGGATTGGAGGTCACCAAAAGGAGTTCACGTGATGAGAGTGTGCTTGGTGAGTTAAGGGTAAAGATGTGCTCGTGATTGACGAAAGAATCGTCTTTCCCGTGGGGAGTCAGAAAACACTTAGGGGGACAATTCAAGTGAAATGTTAAGAGCAGTATTCTTATGGGCAGATACCAATAACACTAAGTGTCTTGAGAAAGAGAGCTTTGGGCTATCATCCCATCATAGCTCCTAGTTCCGCTGTGAGACCCTCACAGGGTTGACCTCGGGAAGTCCATGATTAACCATAAATTATAGGTGTAAGATGTTGTGCAAGATTAACTTAATAATACACACACCCACACCCGGTGGTTACAGGAGGTTATTTTGTTTGGTGTTACGAGCGGTAGGATCAGTGGTTGTAGCAGCGGAATAGTTAGTCTAGTGAGCTTATGACTTAGTAATGCTTGTTGGTACGGACGGGTTGGTCCGGCGAGCCGGTGGCTAGGAAGGTTATGGTGACGGGCAGGTTTGCCCGGGGAGCTTATGGCTCGGAGATAGATGGTAATCTTGTTGTATGTGCATAAAGGTGGTGGGTCTTCAATATTGACGGTCATTCACACCGAAATCGATACGCTGACTCGGCAAGTGTGGATTTGCACATAGCCAAGAAAAGTCTGGTGGTCCAGCCAGTAAGAGTACACAGATGCTCCACAGTTTTGCATTGAAGCGTACGATAGGTCTAGGCTAGGTAGTGTGAATACCAACCTAGAGGTGGGCGAGGCCCAATCCACCGCTTTCGTTTGCCACTATGGGAGTATCCTGTGAGTTTTGCTAGCTCCAAAAAGGGGGAACTAAGGGTCTGTGCGCATAGAGCCGAAGTGTGTGAGTTGCACTTGTGCGAATATATCATAAACTGCATAAATCTGTCTGTCATGGCATAAGCATTGCATTTTAACCCCTACCCCTATCGTATAAATTGTTTATGGGACTTTTTATACGACAGGCCCTACTAAACGACCCCTTGGTTTATAGGTTTGTATGGGCATTCCTATAAATCAATGGTTACCTTTCTATTTTACTTACTATTCTCTACATGCTCTTTACTATGCTTTATTTACTGCTTCAATTATATATAAGCACCTGTTTAGTGTTAGTTATTACTGTAGCTAGGCCATGTCACCTGCTTGTTTTATACCCCTTGCTGTGCTCCGCTTCATCCTTCCCGCACAGTGCCTAGGAGTCGCTGGGGAGGCAGGGATGACAGAGTCTTAGTCTTTTGACTAACGGTCAGTGGACCATATCATTTTAGGGGATCGAAGAGACGCAGCAGCACTGGAGGCCGGTGCAGATGGAGGCAGGTCAGTCTAGTACAGGAGCACCAATTTCAGGATCAGTGGGTGATTAGTAGTTTGCTTCCACGAGTGACCTTGTAGTGAGGACATGATGTACATGGCATGAGCCCTTTTATTATTATAACCTTTGTTATTTCAGTTATATCAGATGTACAATTTTATATATAGCATGTGATTTGTGGACTTGAACTTCTATTTGTTCATTTATACTTTTCTTCTTTTGTGATTGATATGGTCGGCAGGATCGGCGCTTTATAGTGGCGACCTTCCCGTGTGTTGGTGTCACCGCAAAGCGGTGGTTCTGGGCATAAGACCCAGTTTTGTAGCAAAAAAGAGGTCTTACAAGGAGACTCTTGAACCAAAGATCTTTTGATAAGGAGATCTTGAACCACAGATCTTTTGATAAGGAGATCTTGAACCACGGATCTTTTGATAAGGAGATCTTGAACTACATATCTATTGATAAGGAGATCTTGAACGATTGAATCCTTTGGAAGAGGGATTCTAAAAACTCTTTTACAAATGAAGGAAAGGTGAAGGAAAGGAGGAAGAAGTAGTGAGAAGAATTCTGCTATTAGAATTCCGATGAAGCCTTCTGCTTCAGTTTTCTCTTTTCTGGATCTACTAATGATGAACCCCTGCTTTTGATAGAGATGATTTCCAGAGGTTATGAGCTTCAGATCCTATCTCTTTCTTCTATTAAAATCTGGCTGTTATATGATATTTGATGATGAGCAGCCTTCTGTTTTTCACTATACTGAGAGAGAGCAGTTCATGTTATTCACTGTCTTTTAGGGTTCGAGGAGAAGAAGAGGGGAGCCCTAATCGATAAGATTTGAAATATGTGTTGAATGTTCTTCCTTTGTTCTCTCTGATCTTCTTATTTATTGTCCATAATTTAATTTGAATTTCTTTCCTCTATTAGAGTGTGCTGAAAAGGTATTGGCCTGGACAATTTCTCTTCCTTTCCTCATTAGTTCACGACCCGTTCTCTAACTGTATTCATCCTTTCCAAGAAAGCTTTTGTTGTCTTCTTTATTTCTCCTTTCTATTCTAGGCAATAAATGAGCCGTTGTAGAACGGTCTTCAGTACTGTGGGCCTTGAGAGAGTCCCAAAATGATAGCTGAAAAGGTTCCCTTTTTAGACTGTATTCGACGTTGCATCGATTTCTCTTTCTCTCTTATCGACGCACCTTCGAGTTCTTGTAGAAGCAGCTTCGAATTCCTTCAAGTTCAAGACTTGACTCTGAACTTCATCATCTGCGTCGAATTATAGTTGACGTTTCGTCAACTTCAGATGGCTTCGACAGATTCTTCCTTCTGCGTTGAGTTGAAGTCAAAGCTGCATCAACTTCAGAGACAGCTTCGATATGATCCTTTATCTACGTCGATATCCATTCGACGTAGCGTCAACTTGATCTACTCTGATGGAGAGGTTGAGTACTTGGACTTCTAGTCTAAGTTACGTCGACATGAAGTCGAAGTTGCGTCGAATACCATTCGACGTAATTGTTAACTTAGCCCAATTTTTTTTGTCTTGCTCTGGTCTTTACACTCCAATTTGTGTGTAATATCCTAAGTCATTTAATGACCAAATTACCCTCACTATACAATGGGTAATTATAACCTAAGAGTTAAAATCACTTTTAGATAATTTGTTAAGTTAAATCCAAGGGGTTTTCCCAACAATCTCCCTCTATGTATCTTAACAAATTTTACAGTCTTGGTTAAAGTGATTTTACATAATCTTGTATATAAGCAGCATTACATACAAGACAACATAGATAGTACAAATATATAATAGAATGAAATCACAGAACATTTCAGACATTGTAAAATAAGTCACATTGTTCACCAAACCACATTCTGTTTGACCTTCTTTAGAAGATATAATCAGAGATACCTAAAGTCATTGATCCTTCTCAGGAGTTTTTCTTTTCCTTGAAAATACTTTTGGAGGTATCTTCCTTGGGGCAATCTTCAGATGTTCATCCTCTTCAGGAGACATTACTGCTTCTTCACCAACATTGTCATTGGGAAGCTCCCCCTGAATCTTTGCATTAAGCTCAGCATCATCAACAGCTTCCTTAGCTTCAAGAGACCTATTAGCATCAAGAGACATTTTCCACAGTTGATCTTCTTGCTTAAAACCAGAACACCCAATATCTGCAGTTGCTGTCTTGGGATTGCATCATGTGCAGATATCTTGCATAGCAGCACCTTGCCTACTATGTCAGCCAAAAACTTGTATTCTTCTCCAACATCATTCTTCTTTAGATTTATGGGCTTCTCCTTCTTGAACTTCATAAAATGTAGTGCCATGTTGGTCTCTTATGCTGACACTTCATCAGAATCACTACCAGATGGTAGATCATATATTTGAGTCAACATCTCCTCTATAATTATGATGGCAGTCTCATATATATTTCCATTTATGGAGCCATCATCTCCTTTATGAAAGTTGTCCTTTAACTCTGTCAGTTCAATGTCCATTATCTTACACCTTGTAGATATTAAGTTGGTTAAGCCAGCCTCTTGAAATAAGCCAAGAATGGCTTTGAAACTTTCTGTCGCAGCACTGAGAGAGTCATAACTACATCGAAGCCGTAGTTTACTTTTAGTGGAGCCATCGAACTTAGGTACCTGCAAACAAAGGAGAAAAACGAGAGAGAGAGAGGAAGAGAGACAAACTGGGTGCAAGAGAGCTGGAGAAGAAGAGAGCAAGGAGAAAAAAAATTCAAAAGCGTAAATGATTCGACGCTGAAGTTGCTTACAAGAAGATGATTCGTCGCAACTTAGGGTTTAAGTCGAAGCACCGTCGATAATAATTAGTAATTGGCGCGCAAACATATGTCGAGATTGCTTCTAGAAGCAACTCTGCGCACGCTTTTATATCGACGCTGCGTCGATTGATATTCAACGCAACTACGAGATTGTTCAGCAGTCCTTAAGTCAATGTAGTCATGTCAACGTTACGTCGATTTCCAATCGACGTGACTTTGGCTATGATCAGCGACCATTAAGTCGACGCATGCGTAGATATGAACTTGACGTTGTGCTGAATTCTATTCAAATTATCCACTCTGAGTGCTTCTTGACACTGGCATCGAGTAGCAGTCGATGGTACATCGACTTCTATTCGACGCACCTATGAATGAGCAGATCTATTTCCTTAGAAAATTCTTGCTGTTTTTTCCAGCAATTATATTTATTGAAAATAGAGTTTATGATATTAATTTTATGAACTGTAAGGACAACATGGAAGATTTAAAGAAGAAATCACTCCTTTTGTTGAATTTAGTTCCTTATTTATGACCTACATCTTTCTTCTCACTCCATTCTCTCTTGAGTGGCACCCTACCTAATCCTGCATAAATAGCTCAAACATTAGAAGGAACCAAGATTACATTGGACCCTTTGCTTTTACCATTGTAGGGTTCAATGAAAGAATAAAAGGGCCTTTCATGATACCCTTTTCGATGATAAGGAATGGGTTTCCCAAACCTATGTTTATTATTTTGATACTTAAAATGAGTATAGAATGTATCTAAATATAAAAGATCAGCAGTGTGTTTTATTATCCTAGGTTTGGCTTTAGCCTTTTGATTGTTTAGTTTCTCCGTATTATTCTTCCCTTGAGATTTCTTTTCTTTGTCAAGATTTGTTTTATTACTTCTGGTTGTTTTCTTTGGTTTATTAGCTTCCTAACCCTTAGTTTTTGCACTATCCTCACATGATTCATAATCACTATCTCTAATGAATCTAACTGGATTTTTCTAGGCAGGTTTCCTAGGGATTTCTGTGCTAGTGGATGGCTCTGCTCCTAACCCTAGGTGATTAAATCTCGTGGAGAGATTTTCTGTGATGTCTCTGAGCTTTTGACTCCTCCCATTGAGTGAGTCCTCAAAGGCTTTTGCATTTGCTAGCTCTTCCTTTAACCTTAGATTTTCTTTTCTAATTTCAATTAATTCTGATTCATTATTATCCATTTCTTCTACTAGGTCTTGATTTCTTACATATAGATCATCCTTCTTAAACTTTTCTAATTCTACCCTATCTGCTTCTAATTCTATTTGAATTTTATTAAAGTCATTACAGAAATCTTTGAAGCAGGTTTTAAAATCATCAGAACTAAAATCAAAATCATCAAACAGGGATACCTTTTCTTCTTCATTATTTGATGACATCCCCAGTGTCATCATGCAAGCTGGTTCCTTCATCATCACTTTCAGATGATGAGGAGCTTAACTCTGCTTCAGAGTCACTTCAGATTTCAGCAATGAAACCATTGGCTTTCTTCTTGTCCTTCCCTTTGAAAGACTTCTTCTTCTCATCCTTCTTGCTACTCCTGCCCCTTTGTTCTTGTGGGAAATCAAGAGTTATGTGCCCTGGTTTGTTGCAGGTGAAGCAGATAATCTCTTTCCTTGGAATCTTATCATATATGGGCTTAGAGCTCCTCTATCTTCTCCTTGAGTCTTCTGTCTTGACACATTTCCTGAATCTCCTTGCTAGGAGACTGAACATTTCATCTTCAGGAGTGGAGGGCTCTCCTTCAGTAGCTTTCAGAGCAAGGCTCCTTTGGATAGGAGCTGGAGTTGTCTCTCTTTCCTCTGATTCAGCCCTGTTCTTCAAAAGCATCTCATATGACTTAAGATTTCCTAGCAAAGCCTCAGTTGAGATTTATCTGTGGCATATGGACTCTCTGATTGCCTAAATCCTTGAATCCCATGAGCTAGGGAAGCACCTGAGGATTTAATTATTAATTTCAGTCAAGGATATCTCCTTGTCTAAGTCTCAGAGCTCATTAATGATAATGTTGAATCTGTCATACCTATCCGCAACTGTTTCTTCAGCTTTATTCTGAAAGTTCACATACAGGGATATGAGAAGGGACTTCTTGTCCTTTCTTTCATCAACACTTCCTTCTACAAGTCTGGAAAGCGACTCCCAGATTTCTTTAGTTAATTGACAGTCAACAACTTTCTGGAAAATGTCATCTGACATTGTGGAGACCAGGATATTCATAGCTTTGGCATCACATGCCTTCTGCTTTTTCTCTATTTCAGTCCACTCTGCCTTGGGCACATGTTCTTGAGTTGAAGTCCCACTGGCATCCTTCTTGTATGGAGTTGGTGGACCTGAGATAATGACATCAAAGATGTTTTCATCAATAGAATTCATGTAAAGTTTTATTTTGGCCTTCCAGAGTGTAAACTTATTCAGATTACACACAGGTGGTCTAGTTGAGGCATAATTCTTACAACTCATTTTCTTTATAAAATATTTTTGTAGGAAAGAACTAAGAGTATGAGGCCTTTTTGATCAAGGTGTTAAACTTTTAATGATCAACCTCCCTCTGATACCAAGTGAAAGTACATAGTGTGCCTCTAGGAATCCTCTAGAGGGGGGTGAATAGAGATATAAATCTTTTTCTATCTTAACTGTGCAAACTAACTTTTACTAATGTATTATTCACACAATTAAAACCAATGGCAGAATAAATAATATAACTATTGCTGAAATGAATGCAGAAAGTGTAAATGGGACACCACAGAAAATCACAGCAAATACACACAGATTTTTTATAGAGGTTCCCCAAAATGTGGGTACTCCCCTCTTCTACCACCTGGTAGGAAAGCACACCTGTGTCTAAGTCTTTTGATATGGAGACTCTTGAACCAAAGATCTTTTGATAAGGAGATCTTGAACCACAGATCTTTTAATAAGGAGATCATGAACCATAGATCTTTTGATAAGGAGCTCTTGAACCCCTGAATCCTTTGGAAGAGGGATTCTAAAATCTCTTTTACAGATGAAGGAAAGGTGAAGGAATGGAGGAAGAAGTAGTAAGAAGAATTCTGCTATCAGAATTCTGATGAAGCCTTCTACTTTAGTTTTCTCTTTTCTGGATCTGCTAATGATGAACCCCTGTTTTTGATAGAGATGATTTACAGAGGTTATGAGCTTCAGAACCTATCTCTTTCTTCTATTAAAATCTGGCTGCTATATGATATTTGATGAAGAGCAGCCTTCTATTTTTCACTATACTGAGAGATAGCAGTTCTTGCTATTTACTATCTTTTAGGGTTCAAGGAGGAAGAAGAAGAGAGGAGCCTTAATCGACAAGATTCGAAATATTTGTTGAATGCTCTTCCTTCGTTCTCTCTGATCTTCTTATTTATTGTCCATAATTTAATTTGAATTTCTTTCCACTTTTAGAGTGTGCTGATAAGGTATTGGCCTGGACAATTTCTCTTCCTTTCCTCAATTGTTCACGACCCGTTCTCCAGCTGTATTCATCCTTTCCAAGAAAGCTTTTGTTGACTTCTTTATTGCTCTTTTCTATTCTAGGAAATAAATGAGCCGTTGTACAACGGTCTTCAGTACTTTGGGCCATGAGAGAGAGTCCCAAAATGACAGCTGAAAAGGTTTCCTTTTCAGACTGTATTCGACGTTGTGTCGATTTCCCTTTCTCTCTTATCGACGCACCTTTAAGTTCTTGTAGAAGCTGCTTCAAATTCCTTCAAGCTCTGTTTGAACTCAGATATCGACGTTACGTCGATTTCTTATCGAAGTATCCGCAGAGTTGAAGACTCGACTCTGAGCTTCATCATCTGCGTCGAATTGTAGTTGACGTTGCATCGACTTCAGATGGCTTCGACAGATTCTTCCTTCTGCGTTGAGTTGAGGTAAATGCTGCGTCGACTTCAGAGACAGCTTCGACATGATCCTTTATCTACATCGATATCCTTTCAACGTAGCGTCAACTTGACCCACTCCGACAGAGAGGTTGAGTGCTTGGACTTCTAGTCTAAGTTACGTCGACATGAAGTCGATATTGTATCGAATAACATTCAACGCAATTGTTAACTTAACCCAATTTGTGCTTGTCTTGCTCTGGTCTTTACACTCTAAGTTGTGTGTGATATCCTAAGACATCTAATTGTTGAAACCGATTTCTCAGTCTCTTGTGAAGCTTGGGCCCTCAACAAGTCGAGGGGCAGCTAGCCCTTACAGATCCCTCGGAAAGAGCAGGCTGGAGATTAGGAACTAGACTAAGACCTTAGTCATAGTGAGGAGGTCCCACCACAAGCCCGGAAGATCGTTGAGCGCTTCCCCTTCAAGCCAAAGATGAGACTGGGCACCTTGGAGAGTGGGAGAGCTAAACCAAAGTAACTTAGGGAAGAAGAAGCTCAGAGTACTGAGATTAGAATCCTCTCCCAAGGTGCCCTTCAAGGTCTATTTATAGTTTTTCTGAACTGGTCTGCTAATAGCGGAGTTCCGCCTTTTGGTTTTACTAAACGCACCCCCACTTTGGCCTGCCAACAACCAAACTCCGCTGTTCGGAGGGGATAACTGCAGACCACCAGGGGCAGAGGGGTAATTTCTCCTCCCTAACCTCTGGGCAAGCGGCCAGCGAGAGCGCTACTCGCGGGATCTCCTGCGAGTCTCCTCGCGACTAATGCTCATGAAACCCCTCCTAGGCGAGCACTCGACGGAGGCCCAGCACGCCTTCCTTTCTGGCGACAGCCGGCGATCGCGCGCTCCTGCATTCTCTCCTGCGAGGTCGGACTGGCTCGCGCTACCTGGTTCTCGCGACCACTCAATCTGGTTCTCGCGAACACGGGGTTGTACACAATCCCCGCTCTTTGCGAGGTTAACCTAAACTCGCAAAGAATCATCCAACACCGAGTGTTCGTCGGCGACTGCTGATCTGTCGAGAATCTTTCTAGCGGGTCCCACCCCACTGCTATAAATACTGCCTGAGCTGGGGTGATGCGCGCCATTAATCTCTCTTATTACACCTCCTTATACTGTATTTACCAGAGGATGCCTCTTTCCGAAGAACTCTGGGCTCGTCTGAGGGCGTCCAAGGCGGGTGAGCTCTCCACAATGGGCAGCGCCGCCTCCTAGATGACTCGCCAGACCCCTCCCCCTACTCCTGTGATAAAAAAGGCGAAGCTGGTCTACCTACCCCCAGGTGGGATGGGGTCATTCTGCTGGACTCTTTTCCTGATGATAGGGTCGCTGAAAAGGTAATGGACTATCCCTTTCGCTTAACAATTCATTTGGTTTCTCTAAACCTTGCCTGACTGCAGGACCTGCCCCCTGCCAATCAGGGCGCGGGCGAAGACTTAGCTGAGACTCGTCTCGATCCTCCGGCGAGGACCAATCTTATTAACGAAGAAGCTGCTGGTAAGTGTCTTGCTCCAACATACCTAGATTAACTACCATTCGGATGGTTCTCATTTTCTCTTCTTACAGCCTCCCCCTGCGCGACTCCGAGTCATCCAAGCTCGTGACCTCAGATGCCGGTCCCCCCCCCCCCCCCCCCCCGCCCCCCGACACAACCATTAAGACCCCTGGGTTCAATCTCCTGAGGGGGGAGGGTTCCGGTGGCTCGCGACCTGCCCCGACTGTCCCTTCCGACGATGTGACGCGACGCGGAGGTAATGGGAAGTCTGTCTCGCTCCCCTTCGCTAATCTCTTTCAGGGCCGGCCTACTACTTCTCGCCCGCCTACTGGTAATGGTTTTGCTGCATCTGCCGAGACATTGCTCTCCATGTTAGTCTCGCTAACGGCTAACAATGCTTGGATTTGTTCGCAGGTGATTCCGAGACTCTCCCCTCCGACTCTGACTTTGGGGAGGAAGAGATGTCGCCTCTCCCCTTGCTGGAGTAGATGGATGATTTCCGGGGCGACCCGCGGGATCCCGAGGCCATGAAGAAGCGGACCTCAGAATTGTTTCAGAAATAAGGATGAATGTTGCAGGATCTGCACCTCCAAGCGAGGAGGGACAAGGTATTTACCGAGGAGCGGCATTCCTCTTTACTGGATGAGTGCGCATGACTCCACACCGAGATACTGCAGGATATTGTCGAGACGGACACCTCCCCCGGGACACATATCGCGCGGGTGAATAATTATGCTCGCTTAATTCAACGTGAGGTGTGTGCTGATGCGCAAATCTAGCACACCGCTATAGGCGGTAGCAAGACTGCGACACAAAATGGCAGTGTACCAATCGTTCAAGTAATATAAAATGTGGGAGTGAATCCCCAAGTATCGAATCTCTAAGGAACACAGTAAGGTGGAGTTAACTATTGAGGAAGGACTTGAGATTGAAGTCCTTATGAGCGGATGGATTGCAAAAAAGGGGGTGATTTGGATTGTGGAAAATAAAAGAAAACAACTACCCAACTACTCCGATGTAGGCCATGAGCACACTGCTTCACTAGGTGGGATGGAAACTACGTAGGCCTTGAACGCACTACTTTACAAGGGCGGATGGACGAGTAGGCAAGCGAATGGAGTGGTAAGTGAGGAATCGAACCGTGCAGGCCTTGAGCGCACTGCTTCGTTAAGCGAATGGATTACACGGGCCGTTAGCACCGCTTAGCTTGGCAGATGGAAGAGTAGGCACATGGGATAGGCAAGTAGGCTAGCGGAATGGAGTGGTGGATGAAAAATGGATGGGGTCGCACCTCATACACACATATGAACAATATAATTTCATAAAAATGAAATAAACATTATAAAACATGGTTCATAATGCACATCATCAAAAGATAAGAGATCTAACATTTACAACTACCAATACAAAGAGAGAGAGAGAGCAAGGAATCGACCCAATCCGAAGCCTTGTCGAAGGTTCACGGTTGGAATCGCAGGGTTTTCAATCCGCGTACAAGCTCGGCCCTCAACTGTGTCCTGGGTAGAGAAGGATGTAACTACCTTCCAATGACCCATCTTCTTCGTGTCACGATCCGGCCGCACGACCAAGCTTCCTTCTCCTTGGATATTGGTGGATGTAGGGCTAAATCTCTCTCCTTGGAGATTGAGGATGATGGAGGAGGCCAAAAGGTGCGGAATACCTGCGGAAATGGCGGAAACAGCGGAGCTGGGCGGAGCCAAATGATCGATCCTGACCTAAAATTGGGCACATCTATTTATAGGTGGAGCAGAAATTAACAGTGCGCATGGTCAGGCGCACTACCAGTGGTCATGCGCGAAGAAATGCCTCTGATCGTGCGCGAAGAACCTGTAACATAGTCCTGAACTGCAAGAATAGCGCATGGTTAGTGGCGCACGACCAGTGGTCGTGCGCGAAGAAGGTCAGTGATCGTGCGAACTTCTCTATTTGATAAGGGGAATTAACGCACGACCAGTGGTCCTGCGCGAAGGAAAACGCACGACCAGTGGCTTTTTCGGCCGAAAATCCCCCAGAACCAATCCCGAGTGTCGCACAACCCTTGAACCTGCATGAAAATATCCAGGACCACTGGAATACAAGGAATCACACCAAAATGCGCTAAAATGTGCACTTAGCATGGAATGAAGTATAGAGAACAAATATGAGTGATTATGGATCTAATATGTAGTGCATTGACTAAAATACCGGCCCAGATGAGTCCAAAAAATAGTGTAAATATCGGACTCATCATGCACCGTCAACGCATATCACTACCCTAGGATCCCACCGTGGTCAGGAGTGCGAGGTCGTTGTAGGTGGAAATGGATACACTACTAGTCCTCGCTCGCACTCCTCTGCCCGACGAGATCCTCCACGATGCTTAATATCATGTTTAATCTCGTTGAACAATTTCGCAATTTTTCTTTTTTATTAACTATTTCTCTCCCATTGTTGGGGCTCTCGCGTACTCATTATTTGTTTATGCGATAGCTGTCTATTGTGGCTCGCTCTATTGTGATTTTTATTCTTTCTTGCTGCCCTCGCATGGAAATTTTGCTTGTATTAACTCTGTAAACTGGTCTCGCTCGCTAACCTATCTGAGGATACTTTATGCTCTCGCCTGCAATCAAACACGGGGCTTTGCCTAACCGCACCCCCCCCCCCCCCCTCGGTCGCTTCGACTTCTTTCCCGCGCTTTCTATTTTCTATAAATAGGTTCCGGTACCGAATCCACCTACCGTATTTAACTCCAACCCTTCTTCCTCCTCTGCCTGCTAGATCTTGCGTTCTCTCTGATATAGATTTTTCGGTTTTGAAATTTAGTGAAGGTTTGAGATTTTCTCCAAAACTATATCCGATAAAGGCAAGTGTACCTTATCGTCTATAGTATATGATATTTAGGAATATCAAGGTCGTATTCCACGGGGCGCGTTGATTACTTCTACTTCGAGGAAAATCACCATTATCTTATCGACGAAAATTTGAGGTTTGTTTTTGCTTAACTAAAATTAAAACTAATTGCAAGCAAAATGAAAAGATCAAACATTGCATGAAAGGAAAGAGAAATTGTCATTGCATGAAAGGAAGAAATTACTTAAGGAGAAAAAGAACATGAAAGAGGAAACAAATTTTTATTGAAAATCAAAAGAAACTATTACAAGCCTTAATTTAAGAGTGCAAAGCTAAGGAAAATGAAGGTTACAAGCTTAAGAAAACTAGTACATGAAAATTTAAAAACATTGCATGAAAGGAAATAAGAGAACATGAAAGCTAAAGAAAAGACATGAACAAGCACTTGAAACAACTCACTCTTAGCTCTAACATCACCTCCTCCACTCCAAAATTCTGAGCCCTGGACTCAAGGAGAGCCTCTGAATTAATAGGCGAAAATTTCAAGTAACACGCCCTCGGTCATGGGCGTGACCTAGGGCGTGACTGCACTATTCACATCGGATCCGAGAGCGGCGTGGGCTTTCTGGACGGCGCGGCGAAAAGTGGACATTACACGCCCGTGTAATTTTGGTCACGGGCGTGACTTTGGACGGCTTCATTAAATGCGGCGTGGGCTGGAATTCAGCGCGGCGGCGAAGCAGAGACCACGCAGGCAAGTCACGGCCGTGACATGTGGGTCACGGGCATGATTTAGGTTGACTTCTCTACAGCATCTCCACGTCTCGTCAGCAGCCAGCTGGGAAGATTCTAAAATTACACGCCCCTAGTCACGGGCGTGACACTGGGTCACGGGCGTGACCGAGGGCTTCTCGACGGCAGCTCTTCTTCTCGACGGCAGCGCTGAGAGCATCATTTTAGGCTTACACGCCCTTGGTCACGGGCGTGACTTTGTGTCACGGGCGTGACTGGGGGCGTGATTTGTTGTGGACTAGCTCAATCTGCTCGGCAACACTTCTGGACTGATCTTAGTGTTACACGCCCTTGGTCACGGGCGTGACCTAGGGCGTGTACTATGGAATTTGTCCAAAAACACCAGAAAATCTGCAAAACAAAAGTAAGACTACATTTAGAATAGAAAGTATAAAAGAAGTGATTTTAAACTAAAATATAAATAATATTCGCGATTTTAAATTAAAACTAACCTAAAAACTATAATTAAAATACGCATAAATACTACTCATCAAATACCCCCATACTTAAGCTTTTGCTATTCCAGAGCAAAAGTATGAGAAATATTTATAAGACATCCTTAGAAAATTTTTAATTTAAAACTAAAATTTCATTTAAACCAAAAGTTAAGTTAAGAGTAAATTCAAGGGGGAGTTAAGTCCTAAATTATGATGATGATTTGAAAAGAGGAAAAATGTTTAGGTAAGGACTTCTCAAGAAAATTAATTAGTTTGACAAAATTGTAGAAATTATAAAACTAAATTAAATTAAAATTATAAGAACTCTATCTTAAAAGAATCTTAAGGAAAAGTAAATTACTAAATATTACTCTCTCCATAATTTTCAACTAAAACTAGAACAATGATAATTGGCTAAGGGGGATTTCATAAAATTTGGCATAATAAGAGATATTTTTGAATGGAGGAAATGGAATTTATCCTCATCATGAAATTTCTTTTTTTTTCTCTTTTTTCCTCTTCTAATAAAAACCCAAAATGTATATGGTTTAGGAGTAATGAATTTTATCCTCTTACTCCATGCCATATAATCTTTTCAAATATTTTGGGTGCATATGTTTTAGGGAATAATGAATTTTATCTTCTTATTCCCATGACATATGATCTTTTAAACTTCATTTTTTTATGCCACAAAGGGGGTAAGGAAGGGAAATAAATCTAGCTAGCTTTAAATTATATTGAGAGCATATTCTAGTAACATTAAATTTCCTAAGATCTAAAAACTTAGAAGAAAATATAATTGAAATCTAAAGAGGTTTAGGAAATTTACTACAAAATGAAGCCATTTAAAAATAAAAAGAGAAGTCATGCTAAATAAATTCTCTAATCAATTTAAAATCATAAGATGATTCTTAAATCAAGATTACCTCAAATTTAGAATTAACAAACTATGATAAGCAAAATTTTAGCCAATTAAAAACTTAAACATGCTTATAAACATTCTCAACTAGATTTCTAAGAAATCACAAAAATAACAAATAGGAGAGGTATAAGATTTAAACTTTTTGTATTTTAAGTTTTTTCATATATTTTTTTGAATTTTGATATTATCTTTTTTTTTGGATTTTTGATAATAAATAAACAAAAACATATACTAAAAAGCTAACAATTTTTTTTGTTAATTCTTGGACTTCCTGAGGTATACCCCGTGAAGGGTTCTCACGGTACTAGGAGGTGAGATGGGGTGAGGTCCCAAACGTCCCTTTCCAAGATTTAAATTTTTCTATTTTCTAAATTTTTTGAGTTTTTGGGTTTTACAAGTGCTAAAATAGAAGAAAACATAAAAAAATATTTTTTTTTGTTTTGAAAATTTTCTAATTTAACAACTATTTACAAAGAACTATTTACACCCCCATACTTAAAGTTAAACATTGTCCCCAATGTTTAAAACTAAGTATGAAGTAAAAGAAAATAAAGTGCAAAACAAAAAGGAAAAGCATGATAAAAGAGAAGGAAGAAAGAGAAAGGGCTTCCCTGATTTTTTGAAGTTTGCGCGGGGAAGCGACGATTACCTACAAAAAATGTTAAAGAACAAGAGAAAACAATAAAAAGATAACTTTGGGGTGCCTCCCAAAAGCACTTTGTTTAAGGTCGCGTAGCTTGACCCACTTGCCGATCATATTATAGGTTGAAATACAATCGAATCACTCTTATCATTAGTTAACTCTCCCGGAAGATATAATTTAAGGCGGTGCCCGTTAACTTTGAAGGTACCTTTTTCCGGGTGAGAAATTAAAATTGTCCCATAGGACCAAACCTCTTTAACAATAAAGGGTCCGGAACATCGGGATTTTAGTTTTCCTGGAAAAAGGCGAAGGCGGGAATTATAAAGGAGGACGAGATCGCCCGGCGAAAAAGTTTTTGGAAATTTTTTATATGCTTATCGTGATAAAACTTTGTTCGCTCCTTATATAATTTATTGCTCTCATACGCATTCGCTCGCCACTCATCTAATTCGTTCATTTGGAATTTTCTTTGTTCTCCCGCTAGAGTGGAATCGAGGTTTAACAATTTAGGCGCCCAAAATGCGCGGTGTTCTAATTCGACCGGAAGGTGGCAAGCCTTGCCATAAACCATTCGATACGGTGTACAACCGATAGATGTCTTGTACGTCGTTCGATAGGCCCATATCGCGTCATCGAGCTTTATTGCCCAATCCTTCCGATTAATAGAAACTGTTTTTTCTAAAATCCGTTTTAATTCTCGATTAATAACTTCGACTTGGCCGCTCGTTTGTGGGTGATATGCGATGGATAATTTGTGCGTGACACCTTATTTTGCTAAAAATTTTGTAAATTGACTATTGCAAAAATGGGTGCCCCGGTCACTCACAATAGGGTGCGGCGTGCCAAATCGAGAAAATAACTTTTTTAAGAAATTAACGACGACTCGCGCATCGTTGGTGGGGAGAGCTTGCGCTTCCGCCCGCCTAGATATGTAGTCGACCGCCACTAGAATATATTTATTTGAAAAAGAGGAAGGGAGAGGACCAACAAAATCGATACCCCAAAGGTCGAAAATTTCGCATTCTAAGAAAATGTTTTGGGGCATCTCATCCCGGCGAGAGATGTTCCCCGACCGCTGGCATCTTTGAAGAGCATGGGCCAATAAAAGCCCGCCTCCAGCGCATTCCTCGCGGTTCGGTTCGAATGATAATGACCACCAGTGGGTTCCTCATGACAATGACATAAATTTTAAGGCCTTCCTCACTTGAAACACATCTTCTCACAACCTGGTCTGCGCAAACACGGAATAAAAAGGGGTCCTCCCAGAAGTAATTCTTTTAATCAGAAAATAATTTCTTCTTTTGCTGACTCGAGAATTCTCTTGGCAGGACCCGGGCTACTAAATAGTTAGCCAAATCCGCAAACCAGGGGGTAGAAGATGAATTAATATTTTCAAGAGCTCGGAGGCGCTCTTCGGGAAATTTATCGTTAATGTCGGCCTCTATTAATGCTTCCGAGGAGGGATTTTCTAAACGAGAAAGGTGATCGGCCACCAAGTTTTTGGCTCCTCTTTTATCCCGAATCTCTAACTCAAACTCCTGCAAGAGGAGGATCCATCGCAAAAGACGAGGCTTGGCGTCCGATTTACTCAAGAGATACCTAAGCGCGGAGTGATATGTGAAGACGATAACTTTTGAGAGAGTGATATACGACCTAAATTTATCGAAGGCGAAAACGATTCCTAGAAGTTCCTTCTCGGTCGTAGTGTAGTTTGCTTATGCCGACGTGAGTGTTTCTCGCATAATAGTTCGAGTGAAAATACTTGCTCACCTGTTGGCCTAAAACGGCACCAACCGCAATATCACTCGCATCGCACATGATTTCAAAAGGGAGCGACCAATCTGGGGTGACTAGAATCGGGGATTTTATAAGTTTCTCTTTGATAAGTTGAAAGGCTAAATGGCATTCATCGTTAAAAAGAAAAGATGATTCTTTCTCGAGAAGACGGGTTAACGGCTTTGTGATTTTGGAGAAATTTTGTATAAAGCGCCGATAGAACCCCGCATGGCCTAGGAAACTCCTAATAGCTTTTACGTTTGTTGGAGGGGGAGCTTTTCAATTACTTCAATCTTGGCCCTATCGACCTCGATCCCCTTGCCCGAAATTTTATGGCCAAGGACTAGTCCTTCCTTGACCATAAAATGGCATTTCTCCCAATTAAGTGCTAAATTCGTTTCCTCACATCGCTGCAACATGCGCTCGAGATTATTTAAACAGTTTTCAAATGAACTTTCGTATACGGAGAAGTCGTCCATAAATACTTCCATCACCTCCTCTACTAACTCGTCAAATATTGCCAGCATACATCTTTGGAATGTAGCTGGCGCGTTACAAAGGCCGAATGGCATCCTTCGATAAGCGAAGGTGCCAAAGGGACAAGTGAAAGTGGTTTTCTCTTGGTCGTCGGGAGAAATCGGGATTTGGAAGTATCCCGACGAACCATCGAGAAAACAGTAGTAGGAGTGACCCGAAAGGCGCTCTAAAATTTGGTCGATAAATGGTAGAGGGAAGTGATCCTTACGGGTGGCATCATTTAATTTCCGATAGTCGATGCACATCCGCCAACCGGTAACCGTACAGGTTGGGATCAATTCATTATTTTTGTTCGCAACTACCGTGACACCACCTTTCTTTGGCACGACTTGTACTAGGCTAACCCAAGTACTGTCCGAAATCGGGTAGATGATTCCCGCGTCCAGAAGTTTTATAACTTCATCCTTAACGACTTCCTTCATGTTCGGGTTTAGTCGTCGTTGAGGCTGGACTGAGTTGCGGGAATTTTCTTCGAGAAATATTTTATGAGTGCAGAAAGATGGGTTTATACCCTTAATGTCTGATAATTGCCACACAATTGCGTGGCGGTGCTTTCTTAAGACTATAGTCATCTCAGAAATTTCTGAGTTGCTAAGATCAGATGAAATGATGATGGGTAGCTTAGACTCTTTTTCCAAAAACAAATATTTAAGGTGAGGGGGAAGTTGTTTCAACTCTAATAGGGGTGGTTCTTCATAAGAAGTCATGATTTTTAATTTTTCTAAAAGTAATGGATCGGGTGGTGTGGGGTGAGAAACTTCTTCTTCATCATAAAATAACTCTACGGGCTCGGAATCACATCTCGCCGATGAAACTAACTCGAGGGATGAATCGAACTCACAACACTCTTCCAAGTAAAAACACGAATCGTCATTTTCTAGTGTGTTCCGCATCGAGGAATTTATGCCGAAAGTAACTTCATCGCCTCCAACCCATAGGAGGAGCTTTCCGTTACTTACTTCTATAATAGCGCGGGAGGTGGCAAGGAAGGGGCGGCCGAGTATGAGGGGTACTTTGGCATCCTCTTCGATGTCAAGAATGACAAAATCCACCGGGAAGATGAATTTGTCAACCTTGACGAGCACGTCCTCCACTATTCCTATCGAATATTTTAAAGAACGATCCGCTAATTGAATACTCATTCGATTGGGCCTTGGATTTCCTAGACCTAGCTTTTTGAACAAAGAAAATGGCATAAGGTTGATGCTTGCTCCAAGATCCGCTAAGGCGTGTTTTACTAACGAATTGCCAAATAGACATGGGATAGAAAACCGTCCCGGGTCATTTGCTTTTTTAGGCAATTTGTTTAGTACAACCGCGGAGCATTCTGCGTTCAAAGAAATATGCGAAATATCTTCTAACTTTTTCTTATTGGAGAGCAACTCCTTAAGATATTTCGCATATTTAGGCATTTGAGAGATAGCCTCGCAGAAAGGTACATTGATATGGATTTGTTTTAAAACATCTAAAAATTTTTTATAATTTTTTTCGGCCCTTTCATTTTTAAATTTAGATGGATATGGAATATTAGAAGTAGGAGTGCGCGGATTTAAAATAGAAGTGTGCGGATCTATCGTAGAGGGCAAATTCGAAGATGAATTAAAAGTAGGAGGAGAGGAAATTACCTTGGGTTCGTCCTGTTTTTGAAACACCTCCTTCCCGCTTCGGAGTGTAATCGCGTGCGCGCTCTCCTTTGGATTTTGCTCGGTATTCCCCGGTAGTGCTCCTTGTTGATGCTCAGAAATCATCTTTGCGAGCTGGCCCACTTGATTCTCTAAATTTTTGATTGATCCGGTAAGGTTCCGGATGTTCGTTTCATTTGTAGCAACATATTTTGCAAAAACCTCTTCAAGCGGAGAGAGTTTTTGTTGTTGCGGTGGAAAACCTGGTGGATTAAAATTTTGAGAAATCAAATTTGGAGGCGGAGTTAAGTTAAGCAGTTGATTAGGGGGAGGTTGATTTAAATTCATAGGACGCTGAGCATTTCCTTGGTTGCTCCACGAGAAATTCGGATGATTCCTATAGCCCGCATTGTATGTGTTGTTATACGAAGCGGTGTTGGGGTTATAGGAAGGCCGAGGCGGATTTCCCATGTAGTCAACATGTTCTTCAATTAAAACATTATTAGCCCAAGGAGGAGTGGCGGAGGAAGCAGACATCTCCGCCACTTGCTTTGTTAAGCGCTCAACTTGTAAAGCCAAATTTGCGTTAGCGTCTATTTCAAAAATTCCAGCCGGCTTATTAGGCCGCGCTCAGGGCATGTTCCATTGGTACGCATTTGTGGCCATCTCTTTGAAAAGCTCTTGAGCGGCGACCGGGGTTTTGTTATTTAATGTCCCCCCGGCAGCCGCATCAATCATTTGCCTCGTTTGGAGATTTAAGCCATTATAAAATATTTGCACTTGTTGCCAAGTGGCAAGTGCGTGGTGAGGGCATCGCCACAAAAGCTCCCTGAAGCGCTCCCATGTGTCATAGAGAGTCTCTGAATCGATTTGCATGAACGAAGCAATATCCGTGCGCAATTTAGCGGTCTTTGAAGGCGGGAAATATTTATTTAGAAATTTTTTTGCCATTTCGGCCCATGTAGTGATGGATCCCCTAGGTAGGGAGCCCAGCCACTGCTTGGCCTTAGACCGCAATGAAAAAGGAAAAAACGAAGTCGAATGGCATCATCGGTGACGCCATTGATCTTAAAAGTGTCGCAAATTTCAAGAAAGTAAGAAATATGTGAATTTGGATCCTCGTCCGGTTGACCATCAAAGGTCACCGATTGTTGCACCATTTTTATGATGTTGGACTTGATCTCAAAATTTTTGTTTGCCACCGTGGGGCGAACAATACTCGATTGTGTGCCTTCCA
This sequence comes from Dactylorhiza incarnata, assembly GCA_033032865.1. NCBI lineage: Eukaryota > Viridiplantae > Streptophyta > Magnoliopsida > Asparagales > Orchidaceae > Dactylorhiza > Dactylorhiza incarnata. The sequence goes on from JAWHQI010000015.1 coordinate 16,839,197, forward strand.
AATTCTGTCGCGCATAATAGGACATGGTCCGTTGCGCGTCCTCATCAGGATTTGGCTCGTTAAGATTAGGAGGATTAAGATTATGATCCATATTCGCTGTGTTAGTGTCCCCGATCGACTCTTCGGATTCTACTTGATTTCCCTAATCATGAGAACGGTGGTGCCTCAAAAGGGTTCGCTCGATCTCCGGATCAAAAGGAAGAATCGAAGTGCTACCTCGGGTCATACACAAAGAGAAGAAAGGAAGAAGAAAAAGAGAAATTTTTTTTCTTTTTGAAATTTAGAAAAAAGCAAAATAAAATAAAAAGAAGCATGATAAAATTAATAGCTATCCTCTTTTCAAAATATCCACGCAAGTTCCCCGGCAACGGCGCCAAAAACTTGATATAGATTATTCGGTTTTGAAATTTAGTGAAGGTTTGAGATTTTCTCCAAAACTATATCCGATAAAAGCAAGTGTACCTTATCGTCTATAGTATAGGATATTTAGGAATATCAAGGTCGTATTCCACGGCGCGCGTTGAATACTTCTACTTCGAGGAAAATCACCATTATCTTATCGACGAAAATTTGAGGTTTGTTTTTGCTTAACTAAAATTAAAACTAATTGCAAGCTAAATAAAAAGATCAAACATTGCATGAAAGGAAAGAGAAATTGTCGTTGCATAAAAGGAAGATATTACTTAAGGAGAAAAAGAACATGAAAGAGGAAATAAATTTTTATTGAAAATCAAAAGAAACTATTACAAGCCTTAATTTAAGAGTGCAAAGCTAAGGAAAATGAATGTTACAAGCTTAAGAAAACTAGTACATGAAAATTTAAAAACATTGCATGAAAGGAAATAAGAGAACATGAAAGCTAAAGAAAAGACATGAACAAGCACTTGAAACAACTCACTCTCAGCTCTAACAGCACCTCCCCCACTCCAAAATTCTGAGCCCTAGACTCAAGGAGAGCCTCTGAATTTATAGGCAAAAATTTCAAGTTACACGCCCTCGGTCACGGGCGTGACCTAGGGCGTGACTGCACTATTCACATCAGATCCGACAGAGGCGTGGGCTTTCTAGACAGCGAAAAGTGGACATTACACGCCCGTGTAATTTTGGTCACGGGCGTGACTTTGGACGGCTTCATTAAATGGGGCGTGGGCTGGAATTCGGCGCGGCGGAGAAGCAAAGACCACGCGGGCAAGCCACGGCCGTGACATGTGGGTCACGGGCGTGACTTAGGTTGACTTCTCGACAGCATCTCCACGTCTCGTCAGCAGCCAGCTGGGAAGATTCTAAAATTACACGCCCCTAGTCACGGGCGTAACACTAGGTCACGGGCGTGACCGAGGGCTTCTCAACAGCAGCTCTTCTTCTCGACGGCAGTGCTGAGCATCATTTTAGGCTTACACGCCCTTGGTCACGGGCGTGACTTTGTGTCACGGGCGTGACTGGGGGCGTGATTTGCTGTGGACTAGCTCAATCTACTCGGCAACACTTCTGGACTAATCTTAGTGTTACACGCCCTTGGTCACGGGCGTGACCTAGGGCGTGTACTATGGAATTTGTCCAAAAACACCAGAAAATCTGCAAAACAAAATTAAGACTACATTTAGAATAGAAATTATAAAAAAAGTGATTTTAAACTAAAATATAAATAATATTTGCGATTTTAAATTAAAACTAACCTAAAAACTATAATTAAAATACGCATAAATACTACTCATCACTCTCTCTTGCACCTTCTTCTCTTTTTCTCGCAGATCTCGACAATGGTTGGTGACACTAGCGAGGCGGAGGGCGGGCTGAAGTGCGCCTAGGCCTTCACCGACCATACCTTCTTCAACAGCAATCTGACCGAGGCAGAATACCTCGTTGCCATTGCTGACTTCGTGCCGTCAGGGTTCTCCGCCCGCTTCCCTAGCGAGGATGATGTGATCAACGTCCCTATACAAGACGAGATTTCCATCCCTACCGCCCACTTCGAGGTCGGCCTGCGCCTGCCTCTATGGTCGGAAGTTCGCCAGGTACCTACTAGTCTCGCTTACTTTCAAATCTGATCACAATTTAAACTCTCGCTCGCTTCTTTGACATCTCGCCAATTCGCTCGCCAGGTGCTCAAACACTTCGGCGTTATACTGGGTCAGCTGACCCCCAATGCAATGGCGGTCATCGTCGCGTTGGCGTGCTATATGCGAGAAGAGCGCATCGAGTTCAGCTTACCGGTCTTCCGAAAGTTGTTCTCCTTCAGGGCCTATAAGGATGGCACCACATACTTCGTGGGCTCGGGGCTCAAGGTTGTCGAGACCATCAACAAGAGCCACTACTGGGCGCAGAAGTTCCTCTTCGTCAAAGGGAACTTTGGCAATGTTCCCTTCTCGCCAATTCAACACGGCAAGAGCACCTACCGCCCCCGCCTCTCGGCGGCCATGACGCCGCCCTGTTCCAGTTCTTCAACAAGAAGAACTTCGAGGTGGTCCTTCTCCGCCGAAACCTCGACTCACTACCACCGGTGCTCCCTGGGGAGGGTACGTATCTCGCTCGCTCGCTTATTTTTTCTTAAGGCTTTCGTCGACTATTTCTAATCATGAGATCACTGCAGGTGAGCGAGACATCCTCGTCCATCCTCCTTACGCAAGCAACCGGCCAGCCCCTGCGGGCCTTGCTCTCGCCCAAATGGGAGCGGATGCCTGTCATGAAACCCCCCGTCCTGCTGTCCCGCCTACCAAGAAAAGGGACGAGTCTTCTGGTCGCAAGGAATCCTCCTCACAGCCCTCCCAGAAGAAAAGTAAGAAGAATCCTCCCCCATCAGGGAAGGGAAAGGGGCATGCCGAGGCTTCCCCAAGCGAGATCCTACCGGTCGACCTCCCTGAGGAAAGGAAGTTCGTCGAGCCGGTCGAAAAGGTCGCCAGGATCTCTTCCTTGCCAGTGCCGCTAAACCACTGGAACTTTGGTCTCGGCCAAAGGCACAAGGACGAGGCCAGCGAGTTCCTGCTCTACTGGAATCCCGAGGTCAACAAGGCCTCCATCTCCACCCTCCACCCCTCCTGGGTGGAGCAGCCAATGGTCGACGGGCAAGCATTTTCGCACTCCTTTGGACTGTATGGTTGTGAGGACACCTCAGTCTTCAAAGCCGAGACCGCGAGTACCCTGGCGTACGAAAGTATGTGATCCCAGCTCCGCTCTCTGGAGCTCGCCCACATGACGGGTCAGTGCTGCCTTCAGCTGGAGCGCCATAACAAGGAGCTCGCCCATGCTTACAAAGACTCGGCTGCCGAGATTACGAGTCTAAAGGAGAGGCTGCTCGCCTCTGACAAGCTTCTCCCCGACCTTCAAGATGGAGTGGTAAGTCTTTGAGCTCTCGCTTCCCCCCTTTCCTATTAACACTTCTCCTGCTTACCTACTTTCTTCTTTACAGGATGCCAGACCACCCGTGATCTCCGCGCTCGCATCTCCAGCCTGGAGAATGAGGTCGCTGGGTTGAAAGATTACAACCAGGAGCTGATCTGTGTCGTTGTTCCCCCGTCTCCTCGCTGTCTGAGGAATGACCAGCGAGCCAGGGAGGAAGAATGCCGTGAGGCTTCTGTCACCGCGGTGCGGTACATCTTTAGGTCCATGCAGGGAGTCGGTCTACTGTCCGCCGAGGCTGCCGACCTAACGATCGAGGATGTGGTCTCGGAGCTGTTCCTGCCTCCCCCGCCCCCTGCAGATAGCGAGGACGAGTTGCCCCCCTCGCTATAGTTAGAACTTTATACTGTTTTGTTTTGTTCCATTTTTGGCTGGCGAGACCGCCGCGATAGATTTAATTGACTTTAATGAAATAGGTTATAGTTTTTCCTGCTTGTTCATTTTGCTCTCGTTGTTTATGTATGCTGCTTTTTTTCTCGTGCTTATTACTTATTCTTTTACCATCGCATTTGCCGTGCTCACGCCCGCCTATCACGTAATCGCCTAGCTTCGACTTAGAATTCATACTCACAATGTTAGTTCTCGCCCTTCTAGCCAGCCTCAAAGGGATAGGTTTCAGGATCCACCCCTCCGAATCTCTATCTCGCAGGAGGCGAATATTTCTCCCTTTCGACTTCGGCGAGCGAGGTCCCTGCGTGACATCTCTCGTTGTTCCCAGGGACCTGAAGGATCCTTCTCTCCCACCTATGCCCGCGAGAGTATTCTTTTTCATTCAGTTTGCCCATCTAGGCTATCCACTGGCCGACTTTCCCTTAGGTTATCTGCAAGGACCCTATTTCCGGGGGGGCGCTCGTAGGATGAGCTCCCCCCTGTCTTGTCATGCGAGACCACCCGTTCTAGCCGTTTGTGTGACCATGAGATAGCCAGAAACTCCCCACCCCCCCCCCCCCCGCCAGCCTCAATAGAGATCAACCTGACCCACCGTCTATGAGAGCCCTACAACGGAATCAATCTGGGGCATTCCAGCACCAAAGAACTTGCCACTTGCCAGCCTCTCCAGAGATCAACCTGACCCACCATCTATGAGAGCCCGGCAGCAGAAAAGATCTGGGGCATTCCAGCACCAAAGAACTTGCCACTTGCCAGCCTCTCCAGAGATCAACCTCACCCACCATCTATGAGAGCCCGACAGCGGAATCGATCTGGGGCATTCCAGCACCAAAGAACTTGCCACTTGCCAGGCTCTCCAGAGATCAACCTGACCCACCGTCTATGAGATCCCTACAGCGGAATCGATCTGGGGCATTCCAGCACCAAAGAACTTGCCACTTGCCAGCCTCTCTAGAGATCAACCTGACCCACCGTCTATGAGAGCCCGGCAGTGGAATCGATCTGGGACATTTTAGCACCGAAGAACTTGCCACTTGCCAGCCTCTCCAGAGATCAAACTGACCCACCGTCTATTAGAATCCGGCAGCGGAATCGATCTTGGGCATTCCAGCACCAAAGAACTTGACACTTGCGAGCCTCTCTGGAGATCAACCTGACCAACCATCTATGACAGCCCGGCAGCAGAATTGATCTGGGGTATTCCAGAACCAAAGAACTTGACACTTGTCAGCCTCTCCACAGATCAACCTGACCCACCGTATATGAGAGCCCGACAGCGGAATCGATCTGGGGCATTCTAGCACCAAATGTTGAAACCGATTTCTCGGCCTCTTGTGAAGCTCGAGGACCTCACCGAAATGAGGGGCAGCTTGCCCTTACTGATCCCTCGGAGAAGGTAGACTGAAGACTAGAAAAATGACTACGACCTTAGTCGCAGCGAGGAGGTCCCTCCACTAACATGGAAGATCGTTGAGCGTTTCCCCTCCCAAGCCAATGCTGAGACTCGGGCACCTTGAAGAGCTCTGGAAATGCTAGCCAAGGAGTGCCTAAGGAAAGAGAAGCTGAAGTGAAGTCTCCTCCAAAGGTGCCCTTTAGGTCATATTTATAGGTTTTCTGATCTGGCATGAAAATAGCAGGATTCCGCCTTTTAATTTTACTATCAGCACCCCGAATGGGTCTGCTAACAGCCAGACTCCGTTGTTTGGAGAGGCTAAGGGCAGACCACTATGGGTAAAAGGGTAATTTGGCCTCATCAACCTATGGGCCTGGAACTGCGAGAACACTACTGCCGAAGCTCTCGAGGGCCTTCTCGCGAGTCCTATTCGTGATACCTCTCCTAGGCGATCGCCCTGCGAGGACCTCGCTAACCCCCCTTTGGAGGTATCTGCCGAGGTCTGGTCTCGCAAGCCTTCCTGCGAGACCGTCTCTTGACTTCGTCGTGCACCGAACACATTTCGTTGAACACCGACGAGCTCGACGAACGCAGAAAACAATTCGTCGAACATAGAATTGAGTTCGTCGAACGCTGAGAAGGGTTTGAAGCAAGCCGTTCGTCGAACGCAGGAGGTAATTTGCCGAACCTGGAATTGTGTTCGTCGAGCGTGAAGGCCCAGTCTCGTGAGCCTTTTTGCGAGACCCTCCCTCTCTGCGAGATCACCCCCTTTCATCGGGACCGCCCCTCGACTGGTGAGCTCGACGAACACAGTAGAGTTCGTCGAGCACAGAAGGGTTCGCCGAACACCCTTCGCCGAACCAACTATTAGCCTCGCTCGCCAGACCGCGAGGTCCTGGTCAGCACCTTTTCCGCCTGGCCCTTCTGCGAGGACTTCGGTCTGCCTTACTGCTTTCTTCATAGTATTGATTTCTCAAACTCTGCTTCCTTGTCTGGCAAATATCGGTGTTGTACACCAAAGAACTTGCCACTTGACAGCATCTCCAGAGATCAACCTGACCCACCATTATTGAGAGCCCGGCAGCAGAATCAATCTGGGCATTCAAGCACCAAAGAACTTGCCACTTGACAGCCTCTCAAGAGATCAACCTGAACCACCGTTTATGAGAGCCCGGCAGCGGAATCGATCTGGGGCATTCTAGCACCAAAGAACTTGCCACTTGCCAGCCTCTCCAGAGATCATCCTTACCCACCGTCTATGAGAGCCCGGCAGTGGAATCGATCTGGGGCATTCTAGTACCAAAGAACTTGCCACTTGTCAGCCTCTCCAGAGATCAACCTGACCCATTATCTATGAGAGCCCGGCAGCGGAATCGATCTGGGGCATTCCAGCACCAACACTTGAAGATTCCTACTCAAAAACAACTCCCAAAAATCTGTATGGAGAATAAAACATACAACTGGTCAGTTACAAAAATTATTAAGGATAGAATCACTTTAAATCTTCCCCACTCCTGGCTCGGCCTAGGGGTACCCGTTCCACATCTCGGAGGTGGTATCCTCCAGACTTGAGCACTTCGCTTACAATGTAAGCCCTCCCAATTGGGCTCTAGCTTACCTACAGCGTCTCCTCTCCCTGCCACATCTACCTTCTTCAGGACCAAGTCCCCTCTCTCGAACTATATTATTCTGATATGTTGATCAAAGTAATTAGCCATCCGCCTCTTGACTTCCTCCTGCCGAACAGTAGCGAGGTCTCGGAGCTCTTCTACCAGGTCCAGGGACAACCTTTGTTCTGCATCATTTTCCACTAGCCATTCGTCATCCCTTTCGCTCGCGGCGACCACCCTGGGGGTTTTACCTCGAACTATATTGGTAGGATGTCCTCGGACCCGTGAGAGAGTTTGAACGGAGTATCCCTGGTGGCGGTATTTGGAGTACTCATCAAGGCCCAGAGGACCGAGGGATGCTCCACCCAGTTGCCCCTGAGATTCTTCACTTTCTTCTTGAGTAGGTTGACAATTATCTTGTTCGCTGCCTCAACTTGACTGTTACTTCTCGGGTGGTGGACCGATGCAACCCTGAGGTCGATGCCGAGTTGGGTGCAGAAACTAACAAACTCTTCGCTGGCAAATTGTGGTCCATTGTCTGTCACTATGGCTAGCGGGAGCTCGTGCCTGCAAATTATCTCACCCCACATAAAATTTCTTACCACTTGGGATGTTACCTTAGCCAGCGCCTTTACTTCTACCCACTTGGAGAAGTAATCGATCATTACCAATAAAAACTTCCTTTGACCACTAGCTTGCGGGAAAGGGCCTACCAGGTCCAAACCCCATATAGCAAAGGGCCAGGGGGCTCTGATGGTTCGGATTCTCTAAGCTAGCAAGAGCTGGAGAGGAGCGAACAGCTGACACTTTGAACATTTTCTTGTGAACTCCACCGCATCTTTGCTGAGGGTGGGCCAAAAATAGCTTTGCCTCAACACTCTACCTTCCAAGGTTCGGCTGAGTGGATTTCTTCAAGGAATCTCGGGACCTCCTCCTCTGATATACAACGTGCCAGGAGTCCCGAGAGTGTTTTACGGTAGAGTCCTCCTGCATGCAAGGAATAATAAGCCTGTTGGATCTTACGGCGCCCTTAGAGGGGGGGTGAATAAGGGAATAAAATTCTTTTTATAATTTTTATGATAATTACTAAGTTGTTTTGATTAATAGGAAATAAGATGACAATTTAGTAATAACAATTTTGCAATAATGAAATTTTACGCCAATTGATAGAAATCAAATAAACACAAATATAATCATGATTGCATTATATAAAAAGGGTGTTTACAAAATTTGATTTCAATATCGCTAGAAATCGGAGGCGTACAAAAGTGAATTTCTTTTCCTTTTCTATACCGACTTCTATCCCCACAAAACCGGTTGGCTTTATCCTATCCTTCCCCGGATAAAGCCTCAAGCCGCTCTAGCCAACCCAAACTCGGATATGGCCTCGAGCACCCCCTAGATATAATCCCCTAGACCTAGTCGCCAACTCATGCGGCGAATTCCCCCTAAGCCGCGCAAGGACCTAGTCGCCGAAAACATGGCGATTTCACTACAAGATATAAATAAAGAAGTGAAGTAAATAACAAGCAAACTCCCTCTTGAGATTTCTGGAGATGAGGATGAAGGATCGTTGTAGCACAAGCGAGGTCAAAGCGATCGTTCTTCGGATGCAGTGTGATGGCTTCCTTCTCCAGAATTTCTTCTTTGGCTTTGAGTGCGAGATGATGTTTCGGCAGAGTAGCAGCACGAGAGTTTGGGAACCAGTAATGTCTCTGGAAGTTCTGACCCAAAATGAGAGAGAACACATCGTTTTATAGATCTTGGAGCTAGCGCCTGCGGTTGCTGATAGCGCCTGTGGTAGCATTCGTGTGGAGCGGTTGCAAAAACCGTCGATTGCGTGGCTCTCTGCACGAACTTGAGATAGCGCATGCGGTAGAGATAGCGCTGGCGGTCGTGGAGATAGCGCCAGGCGGTAGCGCTAGCGCTGGCGGTAGCGCTAGCGCTGGCGGTAGCGCTAAGGAAACCGCTGAGACGAAACCAACTGAGTTAGCGCCTGGCGTTAGCGATAGTGCTGGCATTAGCGGTAACACTGGCGGTAGTGCTGCTCCTTTCAAAAGATTGTTCCAAGCTGCTTTATACCTGTCGAGTATTGCAACTATAGTTCCTGCACACTATAAACACACTACAAGAAATATCAAATACAATATGGGATTTGTTATTCTCAAACAAAGGGATGTGACACACATGTCCAACAATCTCCCCCTTTTGATAATAACAAATCCTTTAAGCAAGAAATCAACAATAGTGTTTATAGATAAGATAAGCAAGATAAAAGTGCAACTATAGTAAATGATATGCATGATAATGTGAATACTCCCCCTAACTTAATGCTCCCCCTACATAAATGCAATTTATGTGTTACTCCCCCTAAATGATAGATTTCATGAATTAGTCTCCCCTTATTTATCTATATTTCTCATATATAGATTTCTTCAATAAATCTCCCCCTTTTGGTATTATCAAAAGAAGGTGGGGTGAGGGTAGTAAGGAGGCATTTATATATCATGATCGAGCTTTTCGAAATATAAATAATGATAAAGAGTTTAAGCATAGCATATATAAGAGATTTCAAATATAAAGATAAGAGTTGTAAGCAAGCGGAAGATTATAATAAACATCTTTTTGTAAGCGTGAAAAGCATAAGTAGAAATATGAGTTTTATTTTAAATTGAAAGATGTTTTAACCTTTTTGAAATCTCAAAGTTTTTCATAAAAATACCAAGCATGAAATGAACATATCAAAGAGAGATTATACTACAATGTTACTTAATTCTAAGTTCAAGAAATACCAAAACATTGTAGAGATCAAGCTAGGTTTATCTAGTGCATTTTTATATAAAGAGTAGTATAGAAAAAGCATTAGAATCCAATACTCATGAGAAGAAGTGTTATGAAAGATAATGATGTGCACATAAGTGTATTTTGAGCAATGTTAACAGTGGATTTAAATCATCAAAATACAATATATATGTATAGTAAAGTGCACAATAAAACACAAGTAAATTACTTTCACACACTTTTAATGCACATAATTTTTTTAACAAAGTGGTGTAATAACTAAGGTTTGCACAAGACACTTTACTATTCTTTCCAAGGTGCTCAACCTCACAATGCTTATGAAGACTTATCAGGAGGTTCAAGTAGTGCTTGGTGGAGTTATATTTGTCTACATATATAATTTTTTGTTCACATTTGTGAGACAACATTCTCCGAATACACTTGTTTTGCAAACCCAATTTTTAACTTAACCACTTTTCTAAATTTCATAAGTGCAATTCAAATGTAGTGTAGGCAATAAACTTATGCAAGTTTTAATTCATTGCACAAATACAATACTCAAGTAAGCATTTTTAGATTTAGACACACATGTTGATTACCAAAATAAGTGAGTGAAAAAGTATCATTATCAATCATAAAACATTTACTCATACTTAGAGGCATGTTAAGCTTGGTTCAACACATTTTTCAATACAATTGATGCACTTTAAATAGATATATCAAAGCATGATAAGCAAAACAATGTTCATAGTAATTTGAAAGAATATGTTTTAACATTGTAAATAATTCTAAATAATAGAATCCATACATGCTTGATATTGGCAATAAAGATCATACAGTTTTTTTTTTGTTTTATCATTTTTAAATCAAATAAAACATAAAATCACAAAAACATATTTTTGTAATTTTTGAATTTTGAATTGTTGTAGTAGATTTTTCATAATATGAATAAAACACAAATAACAAAAAAAATATTTTCGTAATTTTGAATTTTGAATTTTTGTAGTTGATTTTTCATAATATGAAGAAAACAAAAATAACAAATGTCAGAAATACAAAAACAAAGTAGTACATATAGACTGAAATATTTTTAGAGATTTTTAGAAATTTTGAAAATCAGAAAATTCCAAAACCTACGCTAGCGCCGGCGCTAGTGATAGCGCGACAAACAGTACACGGTTTTTTAGGAATTTTAAATTTTTGATGTTTGATATTGATTAGGGGTCTTAAGTGGGGTCTTATGCAGAAATTGTATAATAATCAGAGATGTTTTGATTGCTCAAAATGCATAAAACATTAGCGTTTTACATGTTATTCATCCTAAGATGTCTAAGACTCTGAATTCCAATCTTAACATTTGAAACCTTGCATCGGGAAGAGGTTTAGTAAATATATCAGTAAGTTGAGAGTCTGTGCCAATGAAATTAATCCTTACATTTTCCTTATTAATGTGATCCCTTATGAAATGATGACGCACATCTATATGTTTGGATCTAGAGTGGTGTAACGGATTATTTGTGAGATCAATGGCACTTTTGTTGTCACATTTTAATTCAATAAGTTTTAGATGAAAACCAAAGTCCTCTAAAGTATGGCTCATTCATAGTGCTTGTGCACAACAACTCCCTAATGCAATGTATTCGGCCTCCGTGGTGGAGAGTGCAACCGAATTTTGTTTCCTACTAGACCATGCAACTAATGAAGGTCCTAGAAAATGACAAGTGCCACTAGTGCTTTTTCTATCATGTGAACAACCGGCATAATCCGAATCGGAATAGCCATGCAATGTAAATGAATCATTATGTGGGTACCATAATCCTAATCTAGATGACCCAATGAGATATCTAAAAATTCGTTTTACCGCTTTTAAATGAGATTCTTTTTGATTGGCTTGAAATCGAGCACATAAGCATACGGCAAACATAATATCGGGTCCAGTTGCACTAAGATAAAGTAAGGATCCTATCATACCTCTATATAAGGTTTGATCAATTGAAATTCCCGATTCATCTTTTCCTAATTTAAGTGACGCACTCATTGGTGTAGAAGCATGTTTAAGGTTTTCAAATCCAAAACGTTTAAGCATATCATGGACATATTTAGTTTGACATACAAAAATACCATCAATTCTTTGTGATATTTGAAAACCAAGGAAATAAGAAAGTTCTCCTACAAGACTCATTTCAAATTCATTTTTCATCACTAAAATAACTTCATTACACATCTCTTCATTAGCAGATCCAAAAATAATATCATCCACATATATTTGTAAAATAATTATATCATCATTATTGTGCTTAATGAAGAGAGTATTATCCGTACTTCCCATAATATAACCGTGTTTTAATAAAAATGATGTAAGTCTTTCATACCCTGCACGGGGCGATTGTTTTAAACCATAAAGTGCCTTTTCTAGTTTATAAACATGATTTGGAAATTTTTCATTAATAAAACTGGGGGGTTGTTCAACATAAACTTATTCTTTTACAAACCCGTTTAGAAACGCACTTTTCACATCCATTTGAAATAGTTTTATTCTTTTAAAGCTTGCAAATGCCAGAAAAATTCTTATAGACTCCAATCTATGAACGGGTGCAAAAGATTCATCATAATCTATCCCCTCGATTTGTGAATATCCATATGCTACTAAGCGTGCTTTATTTCTAGATATTCTAGACTCACCATCTAATTCATTTTTGAAAATCCATTTTACGCCTACAACCGGGTGATTAGATGGTCTTTCTACTAATTTCCAAATATTATGTCGCTCAAATTGTTCTAACTCTTCATTCATAGCCAAAAACCAAAATTCATCATTTAAAGCAGTAGAAATGTTTTTTGGTTCTATTTCAGAAACAAAGCAAACATTTGAATAAGATTCATAAAGAGAAGAGCGAGTTCTTACCCCGATGGATGGTTCACCAATTATAAGTTCCCGTGGATGATCCTTTGTGAATTTTAAGACGCTTGGAGGTACATATTTATCTTTCTTGGCCTCCTCTTCATCTTCTTTGGAAGGTTCTTCATCACCATGCTCCAAAGGAGGTACTAGATAATCCTCTTTGCCTGCGGAAAGTCTTTCTATACAAGGAACAAGCTCATCAAATTTCACATTAATTGACTCTTCAACTTTTCTAGTTCTTTTATTAAAAACTCTATAAGCTTTACTAGTTGAAGAGTATCCAAGAAATGTTCCTTCATCACATTTTTCATCAAACTTTCCCAAGCTATCTTTTGTATTTAAAATGAAGCATTTACAACCAAAAACTTTGAAGTAGGATACATTAGGCTTCTTTTGAAAATAAAGTTCATATGGTGTGAGATTTAAAGATGGGGGAAGCATGATTCTATTTATAACATAACAAGATGTGTTTACGACTTCGGCCCAAAAGGACTTAGGTAATTTATATTCACATAACATAGTGCGTGCTAGCTCTTGAAGTGTCCTATTCTTTCTTTCTACAACACCATTTTGTTGTGGTGTGCGTGGTGCGGAGAACTCATGTTTTATGCCTAACATATCACAATAAGATGTAAATTTTTCATTTTCAAATTCTCCTCCATGATCCGAGTGAATGCATTTAATTTTTAAATCACTTTCATTCTGAATACAAGTACATAATTTTGAAAATTCACAATACGCTTCGGATTTGAATGAGAAAAATATTGTCCAACAATATCTAGAAAAATCATCTATTAAAACATATGTATATAATCTACCACCAAGACTTGAGGTGCTAACGGGACCAAAAAGATCCATATGAATTAATTGCAAAGGTCTTGTAGTAGAAATAACATTTTTACTTTTGAAAGAGGATCTAGTAATTTTACCTTTTTGACATGGTGAACAAAGTGAAGGTAAATTTCCATTTAATCTAGGCAATCCTCTAATTAAATCTATTTTGCCAAGTTTTACAATAAGCTTTGTGCTAGCATGTCCTAGCCTTCTATGCCAAAGTTCAAGTTCATCATTTTTGGTAATAAAACATTTTAACGATGATTTTGAAAGATCATGAAATGAAACTATATAAACATTGTGTATTCTTTGTGCAGTTAGTAAAATATTGTTTGTAATAGGATTAGATATTTTGCATAGATTAGTAGAAGATTCAAATAAAACATCTAATCCTTTATCACATAATTGGCTAATTGAAATAAGATTGTGTTTTAGCCCTTTTACATAAAGATCATTTGATATAGTGAAGGATTCGTTACCAACTGTACCAATTCCCATGATCCTTCCTTTTCCGTTGTCACCAAACGTTACGATCCCTCCCTTCTTCCTTTCTTGGCTAAGGAACTTTGCTTTATTGCCCGTCATGTGCTTGGAGCATCCTGAATCCAAGTACCACACATCTTCATTGTCCTTAGCCTGCCTGCACATCTAGAAAGAAGATGAGAGTAAAGATCCGGATACCCAAGTGGAACCACCCATAGAATAAGTGGAGGCCTTATGTACCCAGATTTGCTTTATAGTATTTCGTTTTATTTTCCTGCAAGAACTAGATGTGTGATCTAAACTATAACAGTTTGCACACGAAATAAAGGGGGTTGAAACCCTTTTCTGGAATATTTTCTTGCTGGAATAAATTTGATTTACAGAAGGAAAGTATTTTGAAAAAGAAATTTCAGGTTTCTGGTATGAGGTGCTAGCGCCGGCGTTAGTGGCTAGTGCCGGGCGGTAGCCCTTACCTCGATATCCGAGCCCAAACTTTCCAGAACCATGGCACTGGTTCCCTAAAATCATGTCCAGTGATTTTTGGCCTATTCCAAATTTTTTAATGGCCATGGTGAGATCATGTACTTGTGCTTTAAGTGAAAAGTTTTCTTTCACAAGCATGACACACCTATTTTCAAAACCCTTTTTATTATTTTTGATTTGCAAAAGAGAGGCTTCTAATTTCCTTTCTAATTCCCCCTTTTCTTTTGTAAGAGTTTTGGCATGAGAGAGGGCTTTAGAAAGTGACTCTTCTATATCTTTTGCCAATTTAGTGGAGTGATCACATTCTTGGCAAGAAACCTTTCTCTTTTCTAAAACAATTACCTTTTTGGAAAGCTTTTGATTTTCCTTAATAACAGATTCATTTTCTCGATTTAATAAAATACTATCTTTCATATTTTTATCAAAAGCTTTGCAAGTTTCAAGAAATTCATTAAACAATTCATCATAAGTGGGAGGATTTACCTCAGTGTCACTAGGAACACTGGTGTCATCACCATCGTTTCTAAGTCCCATGAGGCACAAGTTTGCTTCCTCATCTTCGCTTGATGAAGATCCACTTGATTCTTCGGAGGTGGAGGAGGAAGAGTCATCCCATGTTCTAGCTTTTAGTACTTTCTTCTTCTCCTTCCCTTTGTGCCATTTTTCTTTCTTCTCCTTCAAGAACTTTGGGCACTGTCTCCGAATGTTCCCCGTCTTCCTACAATGATAGCATTCTGGTGGAGGTCTCTCTTCTTCATTGTCGCTCTCTTTTTCTTTCTGTGAAGATGACCCTTTCCATCTTTCACCCTTTTGGAAATATTTTCGAAAGGTGTTTCTCCTTTCCGGATTGCGCATGAACTTTCGGAAGTTCTTCACCAAAAGACATTCTTCATCTTCGTCCTCATCCTCTTGGCACTCCTTCTTTGAATTTAATGCCAACACCTTCTTCTTTTGCTCCTTGTTTTATTCATCATGTTGGATTTTGAGTTCTACCTCATGGGTTTTGAGATTCCCAATGCAACTCCGAAATAGCTGTCACCTTCGGGTTGAATTTTGGAGGAAGAGAACGAAGGATCTTACGGACCAAGTCGCCATTTGAGAAAGTCTTTCCAAGAGCTTTGGAGGCATTGACGATCTTGGTGAAGCGCGTGTACATACCATCAACATCTTCGCTTTCATCTATTCGGAATTTTTCATATTCCGACTTCAGTTGAAAAAGCTTGGAATCTATAACCTGCGATATACCTTCATGAGTAACTTCCAAATGATTCCAAATTTCATAAGCAGTAGTACATACAGAAATTCTATTAAATTCATTTCTATCTAACACACAAAATAGAGCATTCATGGCTTTTGCGTTATTTTTACATTTGAGTTTATCCCGATCATCCCATTTATCTTTGAGTTTTTTTAACATAACCTCTCCAACTACAAATGTAGGAGGAGTGTATTCTTCTTCTACCATGTCCAAACCTCAATATCTAGGGTCATTAGAAAACAACGCATCCTATTTTTCCAATAATTATAATCTGACCCAGTAAATAGCGGAGGTCTACTAATTCCCTGACCCTCGGAAAAAGCGAGATCATAAGACGCCATTATTCTTGGTTTTTAAAGCGTTTGGAATAACCTCCTCTGATACCACTTGTTGGATCTTACGGCGCCCTTAGAGGGGGGGTGAATAAGGGAATAAAATTCTTTTTATAATTTTTATGATAATTACTAAGTTGTTTTGATTAATAGGAAATAAGATGACAATTTAGTAAAAACAATTTTGCAATAATGAAATTTTACGCCAATTGATAGAAATCAAATAAACACAAATATAATCATGATTGCTAAAAATCGGAGGCGCACAAAAGTGAATTTTTTTTCCTTTTCTATACTGACTTGTATCCCCACAAAACCGGTTGGCTTTAGCCTATCCTTCCTCGGATAAAGCCTCAAGCCGCTCTAGCCAACCCAAACTCGGATATGGCCTCGAGCACCCCCTAGATCTAATCCCCTAGACCTAGTCGCCAACTCACGCGGCGAATTCCCCCTAAGCCGCGCAAGGACATAGTCGCCAAAAACAAGGCGATTTCACTACAAGATACAAATAAAGAAGTGAAGTAAATAACAAGCAAACTCCCTCTTGAGATTTCTAGAGATGAGGATGAAGGATCGCTGAAGCACAAGCGAGGTCAAAGCGATCGTTCTTCGGATGCAGCGTGATGGATTCCTTCTCTAGAATTTCTTCTTTGGCTTTGAGTGGGAGATGATGTTTCGGCAGAGTAGCAGCACGAGAGTTTGGGCACAAGTAATGTCTCTGGAAGTTCTGACCCAAAATGAGAGAGAACACATCATTTTATACATCTTGAAGCTAGCGCATGTGGAAGTTGATAGCGCCTGCGGTAGCGTTCGTGTGGAGCGGTTGCAAAAACCATCGACTGCGCGCTCTCTGCACGAACTTGAGATAGCGCCTGCAGTAGCGATAGCGCTGGCCGTAGCGGAGATAGCGCCAGGCGGTAGCGCTAGCGCTGGCCGTAGCGCTAAAGAAACCGCTGAGAAAAACCAACTGAGCTAGCGCCTGGCATTAGCGATTGCGCTGGCGTTAGTGCTGGCGTTAGCGGTAGCGCTGGCGGTAGCGCTGCTCCTTTCAAAAGATTGTTCCAAGCTGCTTTATACCTGTGCAGTATTGCACCTATAGTTCCTGCACACTATAAACACACTACAAGCAATATCAAATACAATATGGGATTTGTTATTCTCAAACAAAGGGATGTGACACACATGTCCAACAAAGGCTACTTATACTTGAAGCGTCGTTTATCCACGTCCCCTTCAGGAAACTTTCCCGATGCCAGGAAGGTGACAAAGGGATCCATCCATGATGCTCGCTGATCTACATCCCTCAATTCCCCTTCCTCGATGGAAGGTCGGAAGAGTTTCGATACTGTCCCCCCAGCTCGAGGGCCAAACTTGGCTAGGAGGTCCGCCGGGGTGCTCTCCTCCCTTGGCACTTGCTTGATGGAGAAAGTACGAAATTGACCGATGACCCCCTTGACCTTCTCGAGGTAGCGTTGGAGGGTCGCCTCCTTTGCTTCAAATTCTCCCCTAGCTTGGCATGCCACAACCATGGAGTCCATTGAGACCTCCATGTCTTGCACTCCCAGCTCCCAGGCCAGCTGCAGGCCCGCTATTACCGCCTCATACTCGTCCTGGTTGTTGGTAATTGGAAAATGGATGCTTAAGACTTGCTCGATCTTTGTCCCTTGGGGTATTATTAGGATGATTCCCCCTCCATAGGAGTGCTTCCCTGAAGCACCATCCACCAGCATCTTCCATGCCACTGGGGGAGTTGATTCATGCTCCCCTACTTCGGTTGCATTGTCCGCCATGAAGTATTACACCGCTTGTGCCTTGATAGACGTCCTAAGCACGAACGTGATGTCAAACTCACTCAGCTCCAAAGACCATTTTGCCAGCCTTCTCGAATGCTCCACCCCTTCCATGACTTTACGAAGCGGGTTGTTGGTCACTACTTTGATCGAATGCGCTTGGAAATAAGGCCGGAGCTTCGGGGCCAACACCACCAACGCGAAGGCCAACTTTTCTAAAATGGGGGTATCGGAGCTCCGCCTTCCTTAGCACTCGGCTGACGTAGTAGATGGGGAACTGCCTCCTCCCTTCTTGTTGGACCAACACCAAACTTACTTCCTCGGATCCTACCCCCAAGTATAGGGACAGATCCTCTCCTTGCCTTGGCCCCTAGAGTAGAGGAGTCTGTGTGAGTTGCTCTTTCAAAGCTCGGAAAGCTTCCTCACACTCTGAGGTCCATTCAAATTTTTTGTTTCCCCTTAGCACCTTGAAGAAGGGAGCACACTTCTTACCCGCCTTAGAGAGGAACCTACTGAGCTCGGCCAATTTTCCCGTGAGGCTCTGTGTAACGCCCCTGATTTTCGTTAATTATTTTACGTACCCTCTGTGACATAATTTTGGCGTAAGGGCGTTATGTCAGCTCGTCTGGTAGTGTTTCGAGTTTTAGCTTAGTTAAAGCTTGTGATTTAGGTCAAGCGTGCGAGATTTCGCGTCGTTTCGAGTTAAAGTGAAGATTTTGAGTGGATATCAAGATTTTAGCTTTGGAAGGCTTTATCCGGAGTTTGGCTCATCGGAATGGAATTCTGACTTCGCTGTTAGATTTGTAGCGCCGTTTTTCAGCTAGGGTGCGAATTTCATAGAAATCCGAGGTGTTTTGGTCGCCCTCGCAGTTTAAGTAAATTGGGGAATTAATTAATTATTTAAATAATAAATTAGGTTTATATATAAGCCTAAAATCCTTCCCTTCCCTATTCATCCTCTTCCTCGATCTAAAGCAGCCGCCGAGGGTTAGGGCGAGAGCGGAGCTTCGTGGAGCCTTCAACCGGCGATTCCTAGGGCTGTAGTGGTCGGAATCGAGTTTGGTTTGAAGATTTGGAAAGCTCTCGGCGAGATCTTCGTTCTAGCGGTAAGCCTTTCTCGTTTCGTGGAGTTTTGGGAGCTTTGGAGGTGACCTAACCCCTCCTTTTGATCCGAAAAGTTTCAGGAATCTTTGCTCGTGTGTTTCCCTAGCCGATCCATAGCTTTTGGAGCGGAGATCTTCGAGTTTGCGAGGTTTAAGGCAAGTGGCTTCCTCCTCCTTCCCTTTTGTTTCTTGAAGTATTGTTTCGCTTGTGTCAATTTCATGTCGCACGGTTTAACTTAAGTCTTGGAGTGTTGGTTTGGTAGTAAGCATTCTTGATTGTTCTTCCTCGCTAAGCATCGGATAGTTTTTCCCTGGAGAAAACCGTGAACTGGATAAACTCCCATTTTCTTTCTTCTTGCTAATTCCAGATGTCTCGAGAAATTGCCTATCTCTCGAGAAATCATTCTCATCTCTCGAGAAACTGCCTTCCTCTCGAGAAATGCTCCTCTCGAGAAATCCTTGAGCTCTCGAGACATTCCCTCATCTCTCGAGAAACTGCCTTCCTCTCGAGAAATGCTCCTCTCGAGAAATCCTTGAGCTCTCGAGACATTCCCTCATCCCTCGAGAAATCCCTGCCTCCCCCTCGAGAAATCAAATTTCCTTTCTCTCGAGAAATCCTTTTGTCTCTCGAGAAATCAAATTTCCTTTCTCTCGAGCGAGACCACCGCCAGGGGCGCTGCCCCTTGGACCCCGTTAGGGGCTCTGCCCCTAAGACCCCGCCAGGGGCGCGGCCCCTTGGAACCCCGCCAGGTGCGCATGTGATTTCATTGCGATTTCCATGTTTTAATCTTTTGTCCTCTCTAGTGCACCAAGATGATTGCCAGTGTCCCTTCGGTGCTCCTGATCTTTGAACCCTCTTGTTTGTATTCTTTTACTCATTGTGGTCTGTTAACATTTGAGTTACTCTAATGATTCATATTGATCGAGGTGTACTTTGCCTTGACCCTATTTTCTTAGGGCCTTCCAGTGATTATCCTTTCGGGCTACGTCCCGTGTTTAAATAAAATTTAAGTAATAAGAACTACTGTCTTTAGCCCTTCACAGTAGTTGTGTTTGGGGGACAGTGGGGGAAAAGTTATAGCCTTGCACGGTAGTCGTGTTTGGGTGGTTGGGTCTAGTGGTACCCCCACCTGCTTTTGGGCTTGGGGTAGCGGAGGTAGTTAACCGCTCCCGTATAATTTGAGCTGATCAGTCTCTTTAATTGATGAAACTAAATAAATGAACATGTTTGTTCCTCTTTTGGTATATAGTGCACTTGATGCTTGTTGGTTCTTTGTTTGGAGCTCTCTTTCGGTAAATTTGGCTTGGGTTGGTACCCCTTATGCCTTGCTTGTTTCTCTGCTAGTTTTCTGCCACTTTTAATTCCTTGCTGAGGCGTTCTTTGTTTTATTGAATGCCTCAGGTTCAGAGCCGTAACGGCTAGTGGTGTAGCCTGAAGTTCAGAGTTTTGGTAGCTGTTCACCCCGCTGCTGCGAGGTAGTTGTTGTAGTCAGCTTTCTTCTTATTCAGACATACTAGTTTAGGCCAATGGGTTAGTGTCAATTTGTTGGCGCCCATTGTGCCTCTTTTGGTACTTTATAGTTTATTTGCCAGTTTTATGCCACTACTTTATGATCTGATACATCTTAATCTCTGGGGATGATTTATGCCTAGGTGCATTATAGTTATAAAATGACTTTCTTCATCTCCATATCACATCATTTTAACTGCAAAACCCTCATATTTAAAGTGACCTAAAGGTATTTTCTACACTTATACTACGCCTAGACATGAGCATATCATTTACCTTATGTCCTATCATCACGTGCATATAGGACCTTAAAATGAGTCAAATCAAGTATTTTCCGCTGCAAATATAATATATTTTTTCTTGGTGGACTAGTTGATCCACGAGCTGAGAGACACAGTTCTTCCCCTAAAACTCTAATAAATGGTTCCCAAATGATAAATTTCCATGTGATCATGTTTTGAATTAATAAGTAAGAGGTTTCCGCCTTAGCGTCTGCAGTTGTCTCCTGCATGACGTGGCATCATGACGCGTATTTTCTCTTACTCTGATATTCTTAAATTCGGAGAAAATGCGGGTTGTGACAGTTGGTATTAGAGGGAGGTTGTTCGACAAGTTGGTCGGGCAACAAATTCTGATATAGTTTAGTAGTTTTTTTGATTTCATTGCATACACACGCCGATGTGTCATCAGTACGTCTTGGCCGAAGCATGAACACTACACTCATAGCATGATAAGAAGTATACGGGGCATATTATGTAGTATGGGATGCATAATATGTGTTTGTATATGGATCCACCATAGGTGGCAACATGTGACGGTTATGTAGTATGGGATGCATAACCATCATCACATGGATGCCCATTAGCACGTTTTCTCTTTCGTTACATGCAATATTATGTAGTATGGGATGCATAATATTGCATGTGTACGCCGCTCATAACATGCATTAAGGCCTTTATTAGAATGCATAGCACAACATACTTTGCATAACATTGCATAAGCACACGTGCGAAGTTAAAGACATATATGATGACACACGTACACACATGATTTCAAACGAATAGAAATTTCATGCATTCATGCCCTTTGCACATGAGACTAGTGGGACGATGTAGTATCTTTCCCGAAATTTGCATATCATCATGAAAATATCCCAGAGAAAGGTAGTGGAAATGGCAATTAACTATACATGTATGTTCTGAAACAAGCAGAGTAGTTCTAGTGTAAGGTTGAGTTTTAATTATAGGTTTATGCGTATTAGCAGATATGGCACGCAAGCGAGTCGCGACTAGGTCGACTCCCCAGTCGGAGGGCGAGTCTTCGGGTGCGCAGAGTGAAGCCTTGATCGAGAGTCTGCGTCAGAGCAATGAGACTCTGACTAGGCAGATGGTTGCGATGCAGTTGCAGGTCGAGGCGTTGTTGGCTGGCGGTGCTAGGCAGCAACCCGTAGTGCAGGCCCCAGTAGTAGGACAGACTGTACCTACTCCTCCTGCTCCCATGGTACCCCCAGTAGCGATACCTCCGGAAATGAATTTTATTTCGCATTTTCAAAGGTTGGGACCTCCTACTTTCGACGGAAGAGCGGATTTCATGGCATTAGACGACTGGTTTGTTGCCATTGAGGAGATGTTTTCATACTCAGGAATCTCCGCAGACCAAAAGGTGATGGTCGCCGCTTACCAGCTGAAAGGACTTGCTAAGAGCTGGTGGATTAGGGAGAGGGAAAATCTCGTAGGTGGATGTTCGTGGGAGTCGTTCAAGGCGATGGTGTTAAAGAAATTCCTGCCGTCGGTCGAGCAAGACCGTTTAATTAATAATTTTCTGCACCTGAAGCAAAGACAACTCACGGTTAATGAATATGAGATTGAGTTCAGTAAGTTGAGCAGATTTGCTCCAGATTTAGTGGCTTCTGAGGCAGGAAGAATGAAGCGATTTCTCGGAGGTCTTCGTAGCGATATTCAGCAGTTGGCGAGTGCTTATAGATCTGAAAGTTATGCTGAAGTGGTAGAAGCAGCACTGAAAGTCGAGGCTATCGACAATACCAAGAATCGGGGTGCTCTAATGAAAAAGGACAAGAGGAAAGTCGAAGAGGGGGAGACCCCCAAGGTATCTAGTCCGGCTCCAAAGAAAAGGAGTGGAGAGGTGTGTAGCTTCTGTGGCCGCCCCGGCCATCCAGTGGAGAAGTGTTTCAAGCGGAAGGGAGCTCAGAAGCAGCAGCGAGTGCTAGCAATCCAGGGTACTCCGAAGGGTGAGGTGCTCTGCCAGTTGTGCAAGCAGAAGGGGCATGATGGGGCCCAGTGCTGGACCAAAGATAAAGTCTGCTTCCAGTGCAAGCAGAAGGGGCACATGAATTTCCAATGCCCACTGATTCAACCCCCGTTGCAGCCTGTTCCACTTCGAACCTTGCCGCCGCCGCAGCATCAGGATAAAGGAAGAGGAAAGCTGAACGTGTTAACCCAGGAGCAAGCGCAGTCTTCGACCCAAGTGATCGCAGGTTAGACCTTAAGACAACTGTTTAGTCTTGTTTCCTTTTTAGTTCGTTGTACTAGACTAGTTTCTCTTCGCGCTTATAGGAAGATTTAAGGTAAAGAATCGTTGGGCGCGTGTTCTGTTCGATTTGGGTGCTACCCATTCGTTCGTAGCAAGGGCCTTCGTTGAGCGTCACCGTTTGACCCCTGAGCTGGGCAACGATTCATTCCTCGTTAAGTTCCCTTCTGGTGATCTGGTGTCATCGAACCAGTGCGTCCGAAGTTGCCCCATTCTCTTAGGAGATTTCTTGGCTGTTGCTGATCTCAAAGTGTTGGACTTAGAAGACTTTGACGTAATATTGGGTATGGACTGGTTGTCCAGTTATGATGCGGTCATCCGATGCAAGGAAAAGCGTCTGGACTTCGTGATGGACAACGGTCAACCCATGAGCGTTTTTGGTTCTCCGTACCAGAGTTCTTCGATAATTTCTGCGGTATGTGCTCGAAAACTGTTAATTTCCGGTTGTTTGGCTTACCTTGTTTCTGTAGTAGAAGCTGTTGGTGGTTCGCCGTGTATCGAGGATATTCTGGTGGTGCGAGAGTTTCCCGATGTTTTCCCTGCTACTCTCCCTGGTCTCCCTCCCGTTAGAGATGTGGAGTTCGTTATTGATCTTGAGCCTGGTACTCGTCCTATTGCTAGGGCACCGTACCGTATGGCCCCGCGCGAGTTAGAAGAGTTGCGAACTCAGTTAGATGAGTTGTTGCAGTGTGGTTTCATTAGGCCAAGTTCTTCTCCCTAGGGTGCTCCGGTTTTGTTCGTGAAAAAGAAGGACGGCTCTATGAGGTTGTGCATAGATTATAGAGAATTAAACAAAGTGACCATCAAGAACAGGTATCCGTTGCCAAGGATTGATGATCTGGTCGATCAGTTGCGTGGTAGCACGGTGTTTTCAAAGATTGACCTTCGGTCGGGTTACCATCAGTTGAGGATCCGTGAGTCGGACGTTCCCCGGACTGCCTTTCATTCCCGGTATGGTCATTTTGAGTTTCTGGTTATGTCTTTTGGCTTGACAAACGCACCCTCTGCGTTTATGGACATGATGAACCGTGTGTTCAAGGATTTTCTGGATCATTTCGTCGTAGTTTTCATCGACGATGTGCTGGTTTATTCTAGGAGTGCTGAGGAGCATGCTACGCATTTGCGCTTAGTGTTGTCTACTCTTAGAGAGCACAAATTGTATGCGAAGTTGAGTAAGTGCAAATTCTGGCTTTCGCAAGTGTCTTTCCTGGGTCATGTGGTAAGCAAAGATGGAATTTCTGTAGACCCAGCAAAGATTTCTGCTGTTTTGGATTGGAAGACGCCTTCGACGCCTAAGGAGATAAGGAGTTTCTTAGGGTTGGCTGGGTACTACAGGATATTTGTCCAAGGATTTTCAGTGTTGTCCGCACCCTTGACTAAGCTTACCCAGAAGAATACTGCTTTTGTTTGGAGCGATAAGTGCGAAGAGGCCTTCCAAGAATTAAAGAGGCGTTTGTGTAGTGCTCCAGTGTTGGCCTTACCGATCGAAGGATTAGAGTATGCCGTTTATGTGGACGCATCTCACATTGGTTTAGGATGTGTTTTGATGCAAGAAGGAAAGGTGATTGCATATGGGTCTGGACAATTGAAAGTCCATGAAAAGAATTACCCTACGCATGACTTAGAATTCGCCGCAGTGATCTATGCTTTGAAGCTTTGGAGACACCTGTTATATGGAGTGTCATGCAAGATTTTCACGGATCATAAAAGTCTGAAGTATGTCTTCACCCAGAAGGAGCTGAATCTGCGCCAGCGGAGGTGGTTGGAGTATGTGGCGGATTATGAGGTGGATATTCTGTACCATCCGGGTAAGGCTAATGTGGTGGCCGATGCCCTGAGCCGGAAAACCGCGCATATCTTCAATCTCTCAGTGCAGTCCTTAGTAGAGGAGTTTATGTTGATGGATATCTCAGTCGGTAGTTGTACCGCACCCTCGAGCTTAGAGGTTGAAGAGCCTTCTTGGATTGCCCTTACTAGGCTGCATCAGAAGGAAGATCCTGACTTGCAGCATCTTCGAAGTAGAACTGAAAAAGGAGAATTGCCAGATTTTTCAATCGATGATAAGGATACTTTGAGGTACCGAGGTAGATATTGCGTCCCCGCGTTGGAAGAAATTCGGACAAAGATCTGTAGCGAGGCTCATGATTCTAGCGTTTCCTATCATCCTGGTTCCACGAAAATGTTTAAAGATCTGAAGCAGATCGTTTGGTGGTCGGGTATGAAGAACGATATAGCGAAGTATGTGTCTGAATGTTTAACTTGTCAGCGCATGAAAGCAGATCATAAGAGGCCTGGAGGTAAGTTGAACCCGTTAGATATTCCAAGCTGGAAGTGGGAGAGTATTTCGATGGACTTCATTACCGGTTTGCCGAGATCTCACAGTGGTCATGACTCGGTGTGGGTTATAGTAGATCGCTTGACAAAGTGTGCTCACTTTGTGCCGTTTAAGATTGGATACTCGATGGAGAAAATAGCAGAGTTGTATTTGGATGAAGTTATCAGATTGCATGGTGTACCTATGAGCATTGTGTCGGACCGAGACTCAAGGTATACGTCTCATTTCTGGCAGAGTTTGCAGGGAGCCTTGGGTACTGACCTTAGGTACTCCACCGCTTATCATCCCCAAACCAATGGTCAGACAGAAAGAGTTAATCAGATTTTGGAAGATATGATAAGGTGCTATATCTTAGATCATGGTGGAGCTTGGGATAAGCGGCTTGGATTGATGGAGTTCGCGTATAACAACAGTTATCAGGAAAGCCTACAAATGGCCCCGTTTGAGGCTCTGTATGGGAGGCGTTGTCGGACTCCGTTGTTTTGGGCCGAGGTTGGTGAGAGTCGCTTGCTAGGCCCAGAGGCTTTGGAAGAGATGAATGTCACTGTGACTCATATCCGCGAGAAGCTCTGTATTGCTCAGGAGCGGTATGAGGAGTATGCGAACAGAAGAAGAGTGGATTTAGAGTTTGCCATTGGAGACAGGGTGTTCTTGAAAGTTTCTCCGATGCCTGGTGTTAAGATGTTTGGAAGGAACCACAAGTTGGATCCCCGGTATGTGGGACCTTTCCAGATTGTTGAGCGCATCGGAGTGTCAGCGTATAGATTGGATTTGCCTGCTTCCTTCCCTAATGTTCACGATGTGTTTCATGTAAGCCAGTTGAGGAAGTGTTTGCATAGTGATCGGCTTGTTCTTGATTCAGTGCCCGTTTTGCAACCTAATCTTTCTTATGTCGAAGAGCCTGTCCGAATCTTGGAGACTCAGGAGCGTGTGTTGCGAAGGAAGACGATCCCAATGGTTAAGGTTCTTTGGAAGAATCAGGGTGTCGAAAGCGCAACTTGGGAATTGGAGTCTGCTATGAGAGAGACTCATCCTAGCCTCTTCTCTTAGACTTCCGGTAAGTCTTCTTTTCTATATCCTTAGAATTGTTTTTGTATCTTTCTTGATCCTTGGATTTCAAGTTTCGGGACGAAACTTCCTTTTAGGGGGAGTGACTGTAACGCCCCTGATTTTCGTTAATTATTTTACGTACCCTCTGTGACATAATTTTGGCGTAAGGGCGTTATGTCAGCTCGTCTGGTAGTGTTTCGAGTTTTAGCTTAGTTAAAGCTTATGATTTAGGTCAAGCGTGCGAGATTTCGCGTCGTTTCGAGTTAAAGTGAAGATTTTGAGTGGATATCAAGATTTTAGCTTCGGAAGGCTTTATCCGGAGTTTGGCTCGTCGGAATGGAATTCTGACTTCGCCGTTGGATTCGTAGCGCCGTTTTTCAGCTAGGGTGCGAATTTCATAGAAATCCGAGGTGTTTTGGTCGCCCTCGCAGTTTAAGTAAATTGGGGAATTAATTAATTATTTAAATAATAAATTAGGTTTATATATAAGCCTAAAATCCTTCCCTTCCCTATTCATCCTCTTCCTCGATCTAAAGCAGCCGCCGAGGGTTAGGGCGAGAGCGGAGCTTCGTGGAGCCTTCAACCGGCGATTCCTAGGGCTGTAGTGGTCGGAATCGAGTTTGGTTTGAAGATTTGGAAAGCTCTCGGCGAGATCTTCGTTCTAGCGGTAAGCCTTTCTCGTTTCGTGGAGTTTTGGGAGCTTTGGTGGTGACCTAACCCCTCCTTTTGATCCGAAAAGTTTCAGGAATCTGTGCTCGTGTGTTTCCCTAGCCGATCCATAGCTTTCGGAGCGGAGATCTTCGAGTTTGCGAGGTTTAAGGCAAGTGGCTTCCTCCTCCTTCCCTTTCGTTTCTTGAAGTATTGTTTCGCTTGTGTCGATTTCATGTCGCACGGTTTAACTTAAGTCTTGGAGTGTTGGTTTGGTAGTAAGCATTCTTGATTGTTCTTCCTCGCTAAGCATCGGATAGTTTTTCCATGGAGAAAACCGTGAACTGGATAAACTCCCATTTTCTTTCTTCTTGCTAATTCCAGATGTCTCGAGAAATTGCCTATCTCTCGAGAAATCATTCTCATCTCTCGAGAAACTGCCTTCCTCTCGAGAAATGCTCCTCTCGAGAAATCCTTGAGCTCTCGAGACATTCCCTCATCTCTCGAGAAACTGCCTTCCTCTCGAGAAATGCTCCTCTCGAGAAATCCTTGAGCTCTCGAGACATTCCCTCATCCCTCGAGAAATCCCTGCCTCCCCCTCGAGAAATCAAATTTCCTTTCTCTCGAGAAATCCTTTTGTCTCTCGAGAAATCAAATTTCCTTTCTCTCGAGCGAGACCACCGCCAGGGGCGCTGCCCCTTGGACCCCGTTAGGGGCTCTGCCCCTAAGACCCCGCCAGGGGCGCGGCCCCTTGGAACCCCGCCAGGTGCGCATGTGATTTCGTTGCGATTTCCATGTTTTAATCTTTTGTCCTCTCTAGTGCACCAAGATGATTGCCAATGTCCCTTCGGTGCTCCTGATCTTTGAACACTCTTGTTTGTATTCTTTTACTCATTGTGGTCTGTTAACATTTGAGTTACTCTTATGATTCATATTGATCGAGGTGTACTTTGCCTTGACCCTATTTTCTTAGGGCCTTCCAGTGATTATCCTTTCGGGCTACGTCCCGTGTTTAAATAAAATTTAAGTAATAAGAACTACTGTCTTTAGCCCTTCACAGTAGTTGTGTTTGGGGGACAGTGGGGGAAAAGTTATAGCCTTGCACGGTAGTCGTGTTTGGGTGGTTGGGTCTAGTGGTACCCCCACCTGCTTTTGGGCTTGGGGTAGCGGAGGTAGTTAACCGCTCCCGTATAATTTGAGCTGATCAGTCTCTTTAATTGATGAAACTAAATAAATGAACATGTTTGTTCCTCTTTTGGTATATAGTGCACTTGATGCTTGTTGGTTCTTTGTTTGGAGCTCTCTTTCGGTAAATTTGGCTTGGGTTGGTACCCCTTATGCCTTGCTTGTTTCTCTGCTAGTTTTCTGCCACTTTTAATTCCTTGCTGAGGCGTTCTTTGTTTTATTGAATGCCTCAGGTTCAGAGCCGTAACGGCTAGTGGTGTAGCCTGAAGTTCAGAGTTTTGGTAGCTGTTCACCCCGCTGCTGCGAGGTAGTTGTTGTAGTCAGCTTTCTTCTTATTCAGACATACTAGTTTAGGCCAATGGGTTAGTGTCAATTTGTTGGCGCCCATTGTGCCTCTTTTGGTACTTTATAGTTTATTTGTCAGTTTTATGCCACTACTTTATGATCTGATACATCTTAATCTCTGGGGATGATTTATGCCTAGGTGCATTATAGTTATAAAATGACTTTCTTCATCTCCATATCACATCATTTTAACTGCAAAACCCTCATATTTAAAGTGACCTAAAGGTATTTTCTACACTTATACTACGCCTAGACATGAGCATATCATTTACCTTATGTCCTATCATCACGTGCATATAGGACCTTAAAATGAGTCAAATCAAGTATTTTCCGCTGCAAATATAATATATTTTTCTTGGTGGACTAGTTGATCCACGAGCTGAGAGACACAGTTCTTCCCCTAAAACTCTAATAAATGGTTCCCAAATGATAAATTTCCATGTGATCATGTTTTGAATTAATAAGTAAGAGGTTTCCGCCTGAGCGTCTGCAGTTGTCTCCTGCATGACGTGGCATCATGACGCGTATTTTCTCTTACTCTGATATTCTTAAATTCGGAGAAAATGCGGGTCGTGACACTCTGAACCTCCTTCGAATTTCTTGGTGACCCCAACTCCATGATTGCTTTAACTTTATCTGGGTTAGGCTCTACCCCTGCTGGGGTGAGCAAGTGACTTAGGAACTTTCCCTAGCTAGCCCCGAAGACACACTTCAGGGGGTTGAGCTTCATCTTATACTTCCACAAGGTCCCAAAGGTCTTTCGAGGTCTTGGAGGTGGGACTCAAGGACTGGGCTCTTTATCATGAGATCGTCAACGTAGACCTCCAAATTTCTTCCCTTCTGCTCTCGGAAGAACCTGTCCATCATTCGTTGGTATGTGTCCCCTGCATTCTTGAGCCCAAAGGGCATCATCTTAAAACAATAGCACCCATCCCCCGTGATGAAGAAGACGTCCTTGACGTCGGGAGGGGGGTGCATGCGGATTTGATGATAACCTAAAAATGCATCTAAAAAGACATTATAGAGAAACCGATGGCTGAATCAACCATCGCGTCAATTCTAGGCAAGGGGTAGCAATCCTTGGGGCGTGATTTATTAAGTAGTGAGAAATCAACACACATGCGCCACTTACCTCCCCCCTTTTTCACCATAACTACATTGGAGAATCAGCCTGGGTACTGGATCACCGATACAAAACCTGCTCGGAGGAGCTTGTCCACCTCCTCCCTGATGGGGGCTTCTAGCTTGTCGGCGATGTCTCTCTTCTTTTGGCGGATGGGCTGAGAGCCGGGATCGAGGTTGAGACGGTGGCATGCCATGTCTGCATCTGTTTACCCAGAAGACTGCCTCCGAGTAGCACTTTTCGCAGACCGAGCGGTCTAAGGATACAAGCCGCCCAGTTCAGATTCGATAGGGTCCATCAGCACTAGCCAGCATAAACCGGGCGGTCTGATAGAATTCAGGTCGCCTCCAAGGATTGAAGATTGTCAAGGCTCAAGTCCAGAAGGCAAGAAGCAGTCTCAAGTCGGAGACCGCCCGGGTTGTATCATGAAGACTGCCAGGGTTTAAGTCCAGAGGGCAAGCCGCGGTCTCCGGTCAGAGACCGCCCGGGTTGCATTATTGCCTTGATCGTAGCATCTTCAGTCTCTGGCCAGGACAGATCGAAAGCACAAGCCGCCAAGCCGCACGACTTCTTTCTTTTCTCCTTTATGTATCCCGTCACCGCCTGCCTGATTCTCCTGTATCCAGGCAGGTGGTTATTTTATCCCTGCCCGTTCGGGCAGGCCCCCGAGCCTATAAATACAGGACGGCGACGTTCACAAGACGCGCACACTCGAATCCAGGAGCTCTCTTGTCTGAGGTGTTGTCTCGAGTTTCCCGTCTTGCGACCTGTCTGACCGGCCGGCTTCTGCTTTCCTGCATTTGTAACCCGTTGTAACCTCTTCATTTCAATCAAAAGAAAGACCATCACAGGAGTGGCATTCGCCATGACGGGTGAAGTCTGGCCTTGACCGCTGCCAGCGGTCTCATTTTCTCTAGCCAAAAAGTAACCGACATCCCGCAGCCTCCGATTTCCTTCGGAGGTGCAATTTCGGATTCAACAGAAACATGCGACCTTCAGATCGCGGACTATCGGTGAAACCTTCGTCAAAATGTCAGACCACCAGTTCCCTCTGGGTGACTGCTCCGACCATAGTGAAGATTCACTGTGGGAGGCTTTGGAGCAATCGAAACGAGAAGCCGAGCGGGCTAAGAAAGCGACTGATCAGCGTCTGGACGAGATTAGTCAGGCTTTAGCGTTGTTAACTGAGCGGTTGGTCCCTCAGCAGACCACGGTTAACCAGGCGGTGACTCCGGTCCCTCATCCTCCTCCTCCTTACCCGCTACCACAAGTCGCCAATTTCCAACCGCCACAAGAAGGTTTTGCGGCCCGGCAAAACTTCTACCAAGAGGCCGCGCACAGCATGTCGGCCCGAGTTCTCAACTTCTAGGGGGCGGCTTCTCATGCTGCCCGCCTTTCCTATCCTCCAGAGGGCGCTGCCCATCTTTCCTACCCACCTGAGGTCGCTGCTCATCATTCCTACCCGCCAGAAGCCGCTGCCCGTTCCTCCTACCAGGCGTCTTGGCCGCGAGTAGCCACAGCTTAGGCAGCTTATTATTCTGCTCCTCTACTGTATGAAGTTGCTGAAGACAATTCTCCCTTCGTGGATGAAGTCCGAAAGGAGCTAGCCCCAAATAATTTCTGGGAGCCGCATCTGCCGGCATACAATGGGGAAACTGATCCAATCGTCCATTTATAGGCCTTTGAGTCGGTCATTGCTCTGAGGACCCTCTCAGATGCAACCAAATATAAACTCCTTGTGACATCCTTTGAGGGAGAAGCAAGGGAGTGGTTCTATGGGTTGCATCCCAGGTTCCTTAGCTGCTTTGCCGAGCTGCACAATGAATTTCTGCTCAAGTTTTCTACTTCGAGAAAGAGGAAAAGTGGCCTGGCGGCCCTTTTTGATATCAGGCAGCAGGAAGACGAAACGTGGGCCCGTTTCGTGGACCGTTTCCAGAAGGAAATCATGGAAGTTCAGAATGTAGATCCGGAACTGTACAGGGTGGCCCTTATTCATGGCTTGAGGGAAGGCCCCCTGAAATTTGAGGCAAACATAAGGGAACCAAGAACTTATCAGGAAATGATAAGTTTGGCCAACATGTTCATTAGAGGAGAAAAAAGTAACCCCGACTACGTCGCGAAATTGGTGAGTGGCAAGGAGCAATCTAATCCATCCTTCAATGATCCACCAGCAAACCAACCCCACTTTGAGCCCCGTTCCCAGAGGGGAAGAAATTATAAGCACAAGCAACCCTTCATCGGCCATCAACGGTTTCAGGATCAGAAACCGCTGTTGGCCATCGCATCCGCTCCATCCGTTCCTCTGCCACAAATAATGCCAGTATACCTGCCACAGTATGCTGCGCAGCCATCTCCAGCTATTCCATCCACCCAGTATGATGACTCGCAAGAGTCATTTACTCCTCTAAATATTACCATGGACGAAGTCGTCCAAATCCTCCAGAAAAGGCCGGATTTCAAAAGGCCCGCTCCTCTGAAATCGGATGTTTGTAATCGAAATCCGAATCTTTACTGCAAATATCACAAGGAGGGAGGGCATCTGACCGAAGATTCTCGTGCCCTCCGCTTATTGATTGAAAGGCTCTTGGGAGAGGGAAAGCTCCGGGAGTTTGTCCGGAAGGAAGTAACTGCCGAACCAGCGGCTGAGAAAAAGAAGGAAATAGTGGAGGTAACTTGGGAATGCGCCGACGTTGAAGATGTCGGCTGCGATGGAGATATCCACCCTTCAACTGAATGCATAGAGGTCAACGATGTGGGCCCCCTAGGGGATATCTATTGTATTCATGGAGGGGCTGGTGCTGAGTCATCTCGTATATCGAGTATTGCGAGAGTCCTGAAGTAAGAAGTGGCAGCTACCATAACTTTTGCCCCTGAAAGCACCATCGTCACTTTCGATCAGGATGATCTTCCTCCAAATACCAATCCCTTTGACAATGTCATGGTCATCAAAGCCGTTATTGAGAATTATACCGTTCATAAGATCCTGATCGACACGGGCAATTCTGTTAACCTTCTCTTCCGTCCAACCTTTGATGCCCTGAAGACTGGAAGCCTCTGCTTTCTACGGATGGCCCCTCTATGGCTTTTCTGGGGAGAAAAATGAAGTGGAAGGTTCTTCAAAGCTCCCAGTTTCTCTGGGGGGACTGATAAAGCTGATCAACTTCGTGGTAGTGGATGCCCCGAGCAACTACTGCGTCATCTTTGGAAGGCCCATTCTTAATGCATACAGGGCAATAGTGTCCACCTTCCACCTTGCTCTTAAATTTTCTGCCGAGGGAAGGCAGTATCAGATCAGAAGCAACCCAAAGGTGGCTCGAGAGTGATATGTACGAACCGTCAACATGATCACCAACATTCCTCTTCCCGAGGCCACGGTTGAAGTTCTTGAAATTGCTGAATCTTCAAAGGCTACTGAGGAAGGGAAAGATCAAGAAAGGGCTCACCTAGAACCTGCCCAGGCGACCCAAGAAGTCCCCATCGATGAGGGGGAAGACAAGAAGCTGATCATCAATACGGAGTTGCCAGAAGAGGAGAAAGTGCAGCTGATCTCCTGTCTTCTGGAGAACCTGGATATCTTCGCCTGGTCAATGGAGGATATGCCAGGAGTGGATCTGGACGTGGCTTGCCATCATCTGAACATATCTCCTGAGTTCAAGACAGTCCAACAGAAGAAGAGGGAAGTGACAACAAAGCTGGCGGTGCCCATCAGAGAGGAGGTTGCCAAACTTCTGAAAGCGAACTTTATTTCTGAAATACAATACCACACGTGGATGTCAAATGTTGTAATGGTTAAAAAATCCGGTGGGAAGTGGCGCATGTGCGTGGATTTCACCAAACTTAATAAAGGATGCCCCAAAGATTGCTACCCTTTGCCTCGAATAGATGTTTTAGTAGATTCCGCGGTTCGGTATAATTCTATGAGCTTTCTCGATGCGTTTTTGGGGTACCACCAAATCAAAATGCACAAACCTGATATCCCGCACACTTCTTTCATCACGAACGATGGGTGTTATTGTTATCTCGTAATGCCCTTCAGACTTAAAAATGCGGGTGCAACATACCAGAGAATGATGGATACAGTTTTTAAACATCAAAAAGGCAGGAATCTTGAAGTTTATGTTAGCGATCTCCTCCTGAAAAGTAAAACATTTTCAATACATTTGAAATACCTTGAAGAGACGATCGCTACTCTATGGAGGTTCAAATTAAAATTGAACCCATTGAAATGTGTGTTCGGAGCAAACAAGGGGAAGTTTCTCAGGCATCTCCTCACACCCGATGGCCATGCACCAAACCCCAGATAAGGTGAAGGTCATCCTCGATATGACTCCTCCTCGTAATACTAAGGAGGTCCAGCAACTTGGAGGAAGGTTGGTAGGGCTGAGTAGGTTTATTTGCAAATCAGGAGATAAAAGTGATCCATTCTGTAAAACATTCCGAGGAGGATCAAAGTTTGAATGGAGCGAAGAGTGCAACAAGGCTTTCGAACAGTTAAAAGTGCAGTTGACTTCAACCCCTCTACTTCAGAGTCCCCGTGAAGGAGAAATATTGTTCTTATACTTGGGGGTCGGCCCAGATGCAGTGAGTTCTGTCCTCATCCAGGAGGAAAAGAAGAAACAATTTCTGATCTACTATGTCAGCCATATCCTCAAGGATGCAGAAACCAGATATTCGATCTTGGAAAAGCTAGCTTTGGATTTGGTTATGTCATCACGAACTCTTCGTCCTTATTTTTAGGCTCATCCTATCTAAGTAATTACAGATCATCCTTGGAGAAGTATTCTTGAAAAGCCAGATCATTCAGGGAGGCTGGGCAAATGGGCTATCGAGCTGAGCGAGTTCGAAATATCCTATATTCCCAGAACGGCAATCAAACCATAGGTCTTGGCAGATTTTCTGGTTGATACAACGGAATCCCATCCTGAACAAGTGGAGAAATCCCCCTTGGCTTGGGTTGTTTATGTGGATGGGGCTTCTGGAAAAAACTCTGTGGGAGCCGGAGTAGTATTGGTCAGCCCAAATGGCATCAAACCTGAGCAGGCTATCAAATTCTTCTTTCCAGTTACAATTAATCAGGCAGAATATGAGACACTTCTGGATGGTTTGAGGCTTGCAAAGGAATTGGGCATAGAACACGTACATGTTAAAACTGATTCACTAGTAATGGCTTCTCAGGTTCTGGGGAATTACGAAACAAGGGAGCCAATTCTGAGGAAGTATCTGCTGCTAGCTAAGAAGGAGATCGGAAGATTCAAATCGGTTATCATTGAGCATATTCCCAGGGCACGGAACGAAGAAGCAGATGAGTTGTCAATGTTCGGTCTTCCATCAGGGGGAGTGACCTTTGAACTTTTTAATCCGGCAACAAATGAAGGGGAACTTATGCAAATCTATCAGAATCCTTCCTGGAAGGATCCTTATGAGCTATTCTTATCAAAAGGATAATTCCATCATTCCATCAAAGACAGGAAGAGATTTAGAAGAAAGGTGGCCTATTATTACTTGATAGCGGGAGTCCTGTACAGGAAAACTTTAATTTCTCCCTCGGCGTGGTGTGTTTCCGAGGACGAAATTCCAACCATACTTCAGGAGGTTCATTCCGGGGAATGTGGTAGCTATTCAGGGGCAAAGACTTTGGAGAAAAGAATCTTGAGGCAGTGGTATTTCTGGCCAACCATGAGAAAAGATGCCGAAGCATTTGCCAAGCGATGCGTTCAATGTCAAAAGTTTGCTCATCTTCAACATCTGCCCGCTCAATTACTTAGATCAATAATGGCACCCTGGCCCTTCGCACTTTGGGGGATGGATCTCATCGGACCCTTCCCAATGGTTAGTGGCCAGCGTCGTTTCATAATTGTGATGATTAAATATTTCAGTAAGAGGATTGAGGCAAAAGCACTGGCAAAAACTACAACGCAAGTCATCAAAAACTTCATCTGGGGAGAAATAGTTTGTCGGCATGGAATCCCGCTAGCAATTGTCACTGACAATGGTCCACAGTTCAACAATTCAGAGATGATAAACTTCTGTGATCAGGTTGGAATTGATCTTCGGTTCTCCTCAGTACATCATCCAAGGACCAATGTCCAAGTGGAAGCAGCAAATAGGCAAATCCAACAGCTTCTGATGAAGAGAGTCTTGAATCAAAGAGGGAATTGGGCAGAACAACTCCCTTCCAACCTTTGGACTCTCCGTACTACTCCGTCTTCAGATACGGGGGAGACACCGTTCAAATTATCTCATGGATCGGAGGTAGTCGTTCCTATAGAATTTGAGGTGGTCACCCCCAGAGTTATATATGCAAAGGAGGGAGGAGAGGCATGGATAGAAGATAATGAAAAGGCTATCAAGTACAGTCTGGATTTGATCGAAGAGCTTCAGGATGAGGCAACAATCAGGCAACAGGAAGTAAAAAAGGAGAATGGCTAAATACTTTGACAAAAATGTCAGGGTAAAACATTTTGCAGTTGATGATGTTGTACTAAAGAAAGTTGATGTCGCAGCCAGGACAGGCAACGTCGGAAAATTGAATCCCAACTGGGCAGGGCCTT
The DNA here is from genome assembly GCA_033032865.1 of Dactylorhiza incarnata. Lineage (NCBI taxonomy): Eukaryota > Viridiplantae > Streptophyta > Magnoliopsida > Asparagales > Orchidaceae > Dactylorhiza > Dactylorhiza incarnata. Next base: position 16,875,246 of record JAWHQI010000015.1, read on the forward strand.
TAATTGTTAAGGAGGTACGAAAGAGCGGGGCTTATCGCCTCCAGACAAGCGAAGGAGAGGACATCTCACGCACCTGGAGCGGTGACGATCTTAAACGGTTCTATCCTTAAAATGTCTTCTTCATTTCTTGCATTTTTTGGATTTCAATAAAAAGCCCCATACTGAAACTTCTCCATGTCTGGTGATTCTTTTACACTTTTTTATATATCTCCCTCACTGAACCGCAGAGACAACGCCAATTTCTGCTCGAACCCCCTCAGATTGTAGTCATTAGCATAAAACTGCGAAGATCATGTGTAGCGGGGAGTTTTCGCAGACGTGTAGTGGTAGCTTGCCAATTCCCATGCGGTGGTCTTCAGAATCTAGGATCTCGGCTGATATTTAACACACCCCTGCATCAAGGGAGGTCTAGGTGAATGTTAGCTCTATCATTCCCCGAGAGGGATATAGTTATAGCTTTGATGATCTTTCTGAGGAAAGCAATGTTCGCCGCCTAGGCCCACCTGCCCAACTGATCATCTTAGTCTGTGACCATCGAATACTCCTAGGTACTCTCAAGCGATGCCTAAACGGGACCCACAACTAAGTTGATCTCTCCAAGGAAAGCAATGTTCGCCGCCTAGGCCCACCTTTCCAATTGATCAACTCGGCTTGTAACCTTAGGCAAGAGAGCAGTTGAGTTGCTTACAGCCCTTATGACCACTTGGGAAAGCAATGGTTCGCCGCCTAGGCCCACCTGCCCACTTGGTCATCTGGGTCTGTACTTGTAACGCCCCTGATTTTCGTTAATTATTTTACGTGCCCGTTGTGACGTAATTTAGGCGTAAGGGCGTTACGTCAGCTCGTCTAGTAGTGTGTTGAGCCTTAGCTTAGTTAAAGTATGTCTTGTAGATCGAGCGTGCGAGATTTCGCATCGTTTCGAGTTAAAGTAAGGTTTTTGGGTGGATATCAAGATTTTAGCTTCGGGAGGCTTTATCCCGAGTTTGGCCCGTCGGAATTGAATTCTGACTTCGCCGTTGGATTCGTAGCGCCGTGTATCAGTTAAGGTGCGAATTTCGTAGAAATCCGAGGTAATCTGGTCGCCCTCGCAGTTTAAGTAAATTGGGGAATTAATTAATTAATTAATTAATAATTTAGGTTTTATATATAAAGCCTAAAGTCCCCTCTCCCCTATTCATCTTCTTCCTCCCTCGATCAAGTCAGCCGCCGAGCGAAAGGGCGAGTGCGGAGCTTCAAGGAGTGTTCGATCGGCGATTTTTAGGGTTGTAGTAGTCGGAATCGCGTTTGGAGAGTAGATTTGGAAAGCTCTCGGCGAGATCTTCGTTCTAGCGGTAAGCTTTTCCCGTTTTATGGAATTTTTGGAGTTAGGGTAGTGACCTAACCCCTTCTTTCGACCCGAAAAGTTTCAGGATTCTGTGCTCGTGTGTTTCCCTAGCCGATCCATAGCTTTTGGAGCGGAGATCTTCGAGTTTGCAAGGTTTAAGGCAAGTGGCTATTTTCTTCTCTCCTCCTTCCTTGTTTGTTGTTGTTTTTTTTTTTTTTCCTTGGTTACAAGTGATGGCTGCGTTGTTAGCCTGTGTTTAAGGGTATTCATGATAGTTGAAATCTTGATCATTCCCCTGTTGAATTGGCAGAAGAACCCCCCCCCTGTAGAAAATCTGCCGTAGTCGAAACAACCATGCTCGCCTGACTGATCTCTCGAGAAGTCCCTCTATCTCTCGAGAAATCCCTCTACGTCTCGAGAAATGCTCTTAACTCTATTTCCCGAAAAACATTCAAAACTCTCGAGAAGACCCTCTATCTCTCGAGAAATCCCTCTACGTCTCGAGAAATGCTCTTAATTCTATGTCTCGAAAAACATTCAAATCTCTCGAGAAATCCCTCCATGTCTCGAGAAATCCCTTACCATGTCTCGAGAAATCCCTTACCATATCTCGAGAAATCCCTTGCTCTATCTCGAGAAATCCTTTAGTTCTCGAGAAGTTCTGCCTTGAATGTTGTCCTCTTCTTCTCGATAAATGAGGGCAAGAACTTCATTTTGAGGTGAATTTTTATGTGGTTTCTGGTGGTGGGATTTCAAAAATTTGGACGGGGCTCTGCCCCGCACCCCGCAAGGGCTCTGCCCCTAAGACCCCGACAGGGGGCGCGGCCCCTTGGAACCCCGCCCAGAACGCATGTGATTTCGTTGAGTTTTATTGTTTGAATCTCGTGTCCCCTCAGGTGCACTTGGATGATTGCCAGTGACCCTTCGGTGCTCCTGGTCTCGAATCCCTCTCGTTTGAACCTCTTTTTACTCGTTGTGGTCCGTTATCATTAAGTTACTCTTATGATTCATATTGATCGATGTGTACTTTGCCTTGACCCTATTTTCTTAGGGCCTTCCAGTGATTATCCTTTCGGGCTGCGTCCCGTGTTTAAATAAAATTTAAGTAATAAGAACTACTGTCTTTAGCCCTTCACAGTAGTTGTGTTTGGGGGACAGTGGGGGAAATGTTATAGCCTTGCACGGTAGTCGTGTTTGGGTGGTTGGGTCTAGTGGTACCCCCACCTGCCTTTGGGCTTGGGGTAGCGGAGGTAGTTAACCGCTCCCGTATAATTTGAGCTGATCAGTCTCTTTAATTGATGAAACTAAATAAATGAACATGTTTGTTCCTCTTTTGGTATATAGTGCACTTGATGCTTGTTGGTTCTTTGTTTGGAGCTCTCTTTCGGTAAATTTGGCTTGGGTTGGTACCCCTTATGCCTTGCTTGTTTTTCTGCTAGTTTTCTGCCACTTGTAATTCCTTGCTGAGGCGTTCTTTGTTTTATTGAATGCCTCAGGTTCAGAGCCGTAACGGCTAGTGGTGTGGCCTGAAGTTCAGAGTTTTAGTAGCCGTTCACCCCGCTGCTGCGAGGTAGTTGTTTTTAGTTACTTCTTGTGCTCAGACATACTAGTTGGTGCCATTGGGTTAGTGTCATGTTGTTGACGCCCATTGTGCCCCTTTTTATACTTTATGGTTTATTTGCCAGATTATGCCACTACTTTTAGATCTTGTGTATCTTACTCTCTGGGAATGATTTATGCTAGGTGCACTATAGTTATAAAATGGTTTTTCTTCATCCTCATTGCATTCCTTCTAACTGAAACCCTTAATTTTAAAGTCGCCTAAAGATATTTTCTACTCTTACAGTACGCCTAGTTATGTGCATATCGTTTACTTCATGCTCCGTCGTTTGCATACATGTAGGACTTTAAGTAAACCAAATCAAGTACTTTCCGCTGCAATTATATATACTTTCTCGGTGGACTAGTTGATCCACGAACTGAGAGACACAGTTCTTATCCCAAAACCCCTGATAAATGATTTCAAATGACGACTTATCATATAATCAAGTTTGTTTAGTTAAGTAATAGGTTCCCGCCTGAGCGTCTACAGTTGTCTCCTGTGTGACGTGGCATCATGACGTGTATTTTCTCTTACTCTGATATTCTTAAATTCGGAGAAAATGCGGGTTGTGATAGTTGGTATCAGAGCTAGGTTGTTCGACGAGTTGGTCGGGCAACAAATTCTGATATAGTAGTTGTTTTGGTTTCATTGCATACACACACCGATGTGTCATCAGTACGTCTTGGTCGAAGCATGAACACTACACTCATAGCATAATAAGAAGTATACGGGCATATTATGTAGTATGGGATGCATAATATGTGTTTGTATATGGATCCACCATAGGTGGCAACATGTGACAGTTATGTAGTATGGGATGCATAACCATCATCACATGGATGCCCATTAGCACGTTTTCTCTTTCGTTACATGCAATATTATGTAGTATGGGATGCATAATATTACATGTGTACGCCGCTCATAACATGCATTAAGGCCTTTATTAGAATGCATAGCACAACATACTTTGCATAGCATTGCATAAGCACACGTGCGAAGTTAAAGACTTATATGATGACACACGTACACACATGATTTCAAAACGAATAGAAAATTCATGCATTCATGCCCCTTGCACATGAGTCAAGTGGGACGATGTAGTATCGTTCCTAAATTTAGCATATCATCATAAAAATATCCCAGAGAAAGGTAGTGGAAATGGCAAGTAACTGTACATGTATGTTCTGAAACAAGCAGTGTAGTTCTAGCGTAAGGTTAAGTTTTGATTAGAGGTTTATGCGTTTTAGCAGAAATGGCGCGCAAGCGAGTCGCGACTAGGTCGACTCCCCAGTCGGAGGGCGAGTCTTCGGGTGCGCAGAGTGAAGCCTTGATCGAGAGCCTGCGCCAGAGCAATGAGACTCTGACTAGGCAGATGGTTGCGATGCAGTCGCAGGTCGAGGCGTTGTTGGCTGCCGGTGCTAGGCAGCAACCCGTAGTGCAGGCCCCAGTAGTAGGACAGACTGTACCTACTCCTCCTGCTCCCTTGGTACCCCCAGTAGCGATACCACCGGAAATGAATTTTATTTCGCATTTTCAAAGGTTGGGACCTCCTACTTTTGACGGAAGAGCGGATTTCATGGCATTAGACGACTGGTTTGTTGCCATTGAGGAGATGTTTTTGTACTCAGGAATCTCCGCAGACCAAAAGGTGATGGTCGCCGCTTACCAGCTGAAAGGACTTGCTAAGAGCTGGTGGATCAGGGAGAGGGAAAATCTCGTGGGTGGATGTTCGTGGGAGTCGTTCAAGGCGATGGTGTTAAAGAAATTCCTGGGGTCGGTCGAGCAAGACCGTTTAATGAATAATTTCCTGCACCTGAAGCAAAGACAACTCACGGTTTGTGAGTATGAGATCGAGTTCAGTAAGTTGAGCAGATTTGCTCCAGATTTAGTGGCTTCTGAGGCAGGAAGAATGAAGCGATTTCTCGGAGGTCTTCGTAGTGATATTCAGCAGTTGGCGAGTGCTTATAAATCTGAAAGTTATGCTGAAGTGGTAGAAGTAGCACTGAAAGTCGAGGCTATCGACAATGCCAAGAATCGGGGTGCTCTAATGAAAAAGGACAAGAGGAAAGTCGAAGAGGGAGAGACCCCCAAGGTATCTAGCTCGGCTCCAAAGAAAAGGAGTGGAGAGGTGTGTAGCTTCTGTGGCCGCCCTGGCCATCCAGTTGAGAAATGTTTCAAGAGGAAGGGAGCTCAGAAGCAGCAGCGAGTGCTCGCAATCCAGGGTACTCCGAAGGGTGAGGTGCTCTGCCAGTTGTGCAAGCAGAAGGGGCATGATGTGGCCCAGTGCTGGACCAAAGATAAAGTCTGCTTCCAGTGCAAGCAGAAGGGGCACATGAAGTTCCAATGCCCGCTGATCCAACCCCCGTTGCAGCCTGTTCCGCTTCGAACCTTGCCGCCGCCGCAGCATCAGGATAAAGGAAGAGGAAAGCTGAACGTGTTAACCCAGGAGCAAGCGCAGTCTTCGACCCAAGTGATCGCAGGTTAGACCTTAAGACAACTGTTTAGTCTTGTTTCCTTTTTAGTCACTGTACTAGACTAGTTTCTCTTCGCGCTTATAGGAAGATTTAAGGTAAAGAATCGTTGGGCGCGTGTTCTGTTCGATTCGGGTGCTACCCATTCGTTCGTAGCAAGGGCCTTCGTTGAGCGTCACCGTTTGACCCCTGAGCTGGGCAACGATTCGTTCCTCGTTAAGTTCCCTTCAGTTGATCTGGTGTCCTCGAACCAGTGCGTCCGAAGTTGCCCCGTTCTCTTAGGAGATTTCTTGGCTGTTGCTGATCTCAAAGTGTTGGACTTAGAAGACTTTGACGTAATATTGGGTATGGACTGGTTGTCCAGTTATGATGCGGTCATCCGATGCAAGGAAAAGCGTCTGGACTTCGTAATGGACAATGGTCAACCCATGAGCGTTTTTGGTTCTCCGTACCAGAGTTCTTCGATAATTTCTGCAGAATGTGCTCGGAAACTGTTAATTTCCGGTTGTTTGGCTTACCTTGTTTCTATAGTAGAAGTTGTTGGTGGTTCGCCGTGTATCGAGGATATTCTGGTGGTGTGAGAGTTTCCCGATGTTTTCCCTGCTACTCTCCCTGGTCTCCCGCCCGTTAGAGATGTGGAGTTCGTTATTGATCTTGAGCCTGGTACTCGTCCTATTGCTAAGGCACCGTACCGTATGGCCCCGCGCGAGTTAGAAGAGTTGCGAACTCAGTTAGATGAGTTGTTGCAGTGTGGTTTCATTAGGCCACGTTCTTCTCCCTGGGGTGCTCCAGTGTTGTTCGTGAAAAAGAAGGACGGTTCCATGAGATTGTGCATAGACTATAGAGAATTAAACAAGGTGACCATCAAGAACAGGTATCCGTTGCCAAGGATAGATGATCTGTTTGATCAGTTGCGTGGTAGCACGGTGTTTTCGAAGATTGACCTTCGGTCGGGTTACCATCAGTTGAGGATCCGTGAGTCGGACGTTCCCCGGACTGCCTTTTGTTCCCGGTATGGTCATTTTGAGTTTCTGGTTATGTCTTTTGGCTTGACAAACGCACCCTCTGCGTTTATGGACATGATGAACCGTGTGTTCAAGGATTTTCTGGATCATTTCGTCGTAGTTTTCATCGACGATGTGCTGGTTTATTCCAGGAGTGCTGAGGAGCATGCTACGCATTTGCGCTTAGTGTTGTCTACTCTTAGAGAGCACAAGTTGTATGCGAAGTTGAGTAAGTGCGAATTCTGGCTTTCGCAAGTGTCTTTCCTGGGTCATGTGGTAAGCAAGGATGGAATTTCTGTAGACCCAGCAAAGATTTCTGCTGTTTTGGATTGGAAGACATCTTCGACGCCTAAGGAGATAAGGAGTTTCTTAGGGTTGGCCGGGTACTACAGGAGATTTGTCCAAGGATTTTCAGTGTTGTCCGCACCCTTGACTAAGCTTACCCAGAAGAATACTGCTTTTGTTTGGAGCGATAAGTGCGAAGAGGCCTTTCAGGAATTGAAGAGGCGTTTGTGTAGTACTCCGGTGTTGGCCTTGCCAATCGAAGGAGTCGAGTATGCAGTTTATGTAGACGCATCTCACATTGGACTGGGTTGTGTGTTGATGCAAGAAGGGAAAGTGATTGCTTATGGGTCTAGACAATTGAAAGTTCATGAAAAGAATTACCCTGCGCATGACTTAGAATTCGCCGCAGTAATCTATGCTTTGAAGCTTTGGAGACACCTGTTATATGGAGTGTCATGCAAGATTTTCACGGATCATAAAAGTCTGAAGTATGTCTTCACCCAGAAGGAGCTGAATTTGGGCCAGCGGAGGTGGTTGGAGTATGTGGCGGATTATGAAGTAGATATTCTGTACCATCCGGGTAAGGCTAATGTGGTGGCCGATGCCCTGAGCCGGAAAACCGCGCATATCTTCAATCTCTCAGTGCAGTCCTTAGTAGAGGAGTTTATGTTGATGGATATCTCAGTCGGTAGTTGTACCGCACCCTCGAGCTTAGAGGTTGACGAGCCTTCTTGGATTGCCCTTACTAGGCTGCATCAGAAGGAAGATCCTGACTTGCAGCATCTTCGAAGTAGAACTAAAAAAGGAGAATTGCCAGATTTTTCAATCGATGATAAGGATACTTTGAGGTACCGAGGTAGATATTGCGTCCCCGCGTTGGGAGAAATTCGGACAAAGATCTATAGCGAGGCGCATGATTCTAGTGTTTCCTATCATCCTGGTTCCACGAAAATGTATAAAGATCTGAAGCAGATCGTTTGGTGGTCGGGTATGAAGAATGATATAGCGAAGTATGTGTCTGAATGTTTAACTTGTCAGCGCGTGAAAGCAGATCATAAGAGGCCTGGAGGTAAGTTGAACCCGTTAGATATTCCAAGCTGGAAGTGGGAGAGTATTTCGATGGACTTCATTACCGGTTTGCCGAGATCTCCCAGTGGTCATGACTCGGTGTGGGTTATAGTAGATCGCTTGACAAAGTGTGCTCACTTTGTGCCGTTTAAGATTGGATACTCGATGGAGAAAATAGCAGAGTTGTATTTGGATGAAGTTATCAGATTGCATGGTGTGCCTGTGAGCATTGTGTCGGACCGAGACTCGAGGTATACGTGTCGTTTCTGGCAGAGTTTGCAGGGAGCCTTGGGTACTGACCTTAGGTACTCTACCGCTTATCATACCCAAACCAATGGTCAGACAGAAAGAGTTAATCAGATTTTGGAAGATATGATAAGGTGCTATATCTTAGATCATGGTGGAGCTTGGCATAAGTGACTTGCATTGATGGAGTTCGCGTATAACAACAGTTATCAGGAAAGCCTACAAATGGCCCCGTTTGAGGCTCTGTATGGGAGGCGTTGTCGGACTCCGTTGTTTTGGGCCGAGGTTGGTGAGAGTCCCTTGCTAGGCCCAGAGGCTTTGGAAGAGATGAATGTCGCGGTGACTCATATCTGCGAGAAGCTCCGTATTGCTCAGGAGCGATATGAGAAGTATGCGAATCGAAGAAGAGTGGATTTAGAGTTTGCCGTTGGAGACAGGGTGTTCTTGAAAGTTTCTCCGATGCCTGGTGTTAAGGGGTTTGGAAGGAACCACAAGTTGGATCCCCGGTATGTGGGACCTTTCCAGATTGTTGAGCGCATCGGAGTGTCAGCGTATAGATTGGATTTGACTGCTTCCTTTCCTAATGTTCACGATGTGTTTCACGTGAGCCAGCTGAGGAAGTGTTTGCGTAGCGATCGGCTTGTTCTTGATTCGGTACCCGTTTTGCAGCCCAATCTTTCGTATGTCGAAGAACCTGTCCGAATCTTGGAGACTCAGGAGCGTGTGTTGCGAAAGAAGACGATCCTGATGGTTAAGGTTCTTTGGAAGAATCAGGGTGTCGAAAGCGCGACGTGGGAGCTGGAGTCTGCCATGAGAGAGACTCACCCTAGCCTCTTCTCTAAGATTTCGGGTAAATCTTCTGTCAGCTAATCTTTTAAATTTGAGTTTGTATCTTTCTTGATCTTCGGATTTCAAGTTTCGGGACGAAACTTCCTTTTAGGGGGAGTGACTGTAACGCCCCTGATTTTCGTTAATTATTTTACGTGCCCGCTGTGACGTAATTTAGGCGTAAGGGCGTTACGTCAGCTCGTCTAGTAGTGTGTTGAGCCTTAGCTTAGTTAAAGTATGTCTTGTAGATCGAGCGTGCGAGATTTCGCATCGTTTCGAGTTAAAGTAAGGTTTTTGGGTGGATATCAAGATTTTAGCTTCGGGAGGCTTTATCCCGAGTTTGGCCCGTCGGAATTGAATTCTGACTTCGCCGTTGGATTCGTAGCGCCGTGTTTCAGTTAAGGTGCGAATTTCGTAGAAATCCGAGGTAATCTGGTCACCCTCGCAGTTTAAGTAAATTGGGGAATTAATTAATTAATTAATAATTTAGGTTTTATATATAAAGCCTAAAGTCCCCTCTCCCCTATTCATCTTCTTCCTCCCTCGATCAAGTCAGCCGCCGAGCGAAAGGGCGAGTGCGGAGCTTCGAGGAGTGTACGATCGGCGATTTCTAGGGCTGTAGTAGTCGGAATCGCGTTTGGAGAGTAGATTTGGAAAGCTCTCGGCGAGATCTTCGTTCTAGCGGTAAGCTTTTCCCGTTTTATGGAATTTTTGGAGTTAGGGTAGTGACCTAACCCCTTCTTTCGACCCGAAAAGTTTCAGGATTCTATGCTCGTGTGTTTCCCTAGCCGATCCATAGCTTTTGGAGCGGAGATCTTCGAGTTTGCAAGGTTTAAGGCAAGTGGCTATTTTCTTCTCTCCTCCTTCCTTGTTTGTTGTTGTTTTTTTTTTTTCCTTGGTTACAAGTGATGGCTGCGTTGTTAGCCTGTGTTTAATGGTATTCATGATAGTTGAAATCTTGATCATTCCCCTGTTGAATTGGCAAAAGAACCCCCCCCCCCTGGAGAAAATCTGTCGTAGTCGAAACAACCATGCTCGCCTGACTGATCTCTCGAGAAGTCCCTCTATCTCTCGAGAAATCCCTCTACGTCTCGAGAAATGCTCTTAACTCTATTTCCCGAAAAACATTCAAAACTCTCGAGAAGACCCTCTATCTCTCGAGAAATCCCTCTACGTCTCGAGAAATGCTCTTAATTCTATGTCTCGAAAAACATTCAAATCTCTCGAGAAATCCCTCCATGTCTCGAGAAATCCCTTACCATGTCTCGAGAAATCCCTTACCATATCTCGAGAAATCCCTTGCTCTATCTCGAGAAATCCTTCAGTTCTCGAGAAGTTCTGCCTTGAATGCTGTCCTCTTCTTCTCGATAAATGAGGGTAAGAACTTCATTTTGAGGTGAATTTTTATGTGGTTTCTGGTGGTTGGATTTCAAAATTTTGGACGGGCTCTGCCCCGCACCCCGCAAGGGCTCTGCCCCTAAGACCCCGCCAGGGGGCGCGGCCCCTTGGAACCCCGCCCAGAACGCATGTGATTTCGTTGAGTTTTATTGTTTGAATCTCGTGTCCCCTCAGGTGCACTTGGATGATTGCCAGTGACCCTTCGGTGCTCCTGGTCTCGAATCCCTCTCGTTTGAACCTCTTTTTACTCGTTGTGGTCCGTTATCATTAAGTTACTCTTATGATTCATATTGATCGATGTGTACTTTGCCTTGACCCTATTTTCTTAGGGCCTTCCAGTGATTATCCTTTCGGGCTGCGTCCCGTGTTTAAATAAAATTTAAGTAATAAGAACTACTGTCTTTAGCCCTTCACAGTAGTTGTGTTTGGGGGACAGTGGGGGAAATGTTATAGCCTTGCAAGGTAGTCGTGTTTGGGTGGTTGGGTCTAGTGGTACCCCCACCTGCTTTTGGGCTTGGGGTAGCGGAGGTAGTTAACCGCTCCCGTATAATTTGAGCTGATCAGTCTCTTTAATTGATGAAACTAAATAAATGAACATGTTTGTTCCTCTTTTGGTATATAGTGCACTTGATGCTTGTCGGTTCTTTGTTTGGAGCTCTCTTTCGGTAAATTTGGCTTGGGTTGGTACCCCTTATGCCTTGCTTCTTTTTCTGCTAGTTTTCTGCCACTTGTAATTCCTTGCTGAGGCGTTCTTTGTTTTATTGAATGCCTCTGGTTCAGAGCCGTAACGGCTAGTGGTGTGGCCTGAAGTTCAGAGTTTTAGTAGCCGTTCACCCCGCTACTGCGAGGTAGTTGTTTTTAGTTACTTCTTGTGCTCAGACATACTAGTTGGTGCCATTGGGTTAGTGTCATGTTGTTGACGCCCATTGTGCCCCTTTTTATACTTTATGGTTTATTTGCCAGATTATGCCACTACTTTTAGATCTTGTGTATCTTACTCTCTGGGAATGATTTATGCTAGGTGCATTATAGTTATAAAATGGTTTTTCTTCATCCTCATTGCATTCCTTCTAACTGAAACCCTTAACTTTAAAGTCGCCTAAAGATATTTTCTACTCTTACAGTACGCCTAGTTATGTGCATATCATTTACTTCATGCTCCGTCGTTTGCATACATGTAGGACTTTAAGTAAACCAAATCAAGTACTTTCCGCTGCAATTATATATACTTTCTCGGTGGACTAGTTGATCCACGAACTGAGAGACACAGTTCTTATCCCAAAACCCCTGATAAATGATTTCAAATGACGACTTATCATATAGTCAAGTTTGTTTAGTTAAGTAATAGGTTCCCGCCTGAGCGTCTACAGTTGTCTCCTGTGTGATGTGGCATCATGACGTGTATTTTCTCTTACTCTGATATTCTTAAATTCGGAGAAAATGCGGGTTGTGATAGTACTTATCTTTTTCTTTATTTCTGCAGCTCTTATGACCACTTGAGGAAAGCAATGTTCGCCGCCTAGGCCCACCTGCCCACTTGGTCATCTGAGTTTGTAGCTATTTCTTATTGCATTACAGGGAGATCTCATCTCATATGGTCCTTCTGGACCATTTGAGGAGGAAACAGGATTTCTACAGGTATATCACAGACCGGACGGTTTGATTTTTAAACCGGGCGGTTTGAAATAAGCAGGTACCATAATTATTGGGCGTTCTAGTTATTAAACCGGGCGGTTTGGAATAAGCAGGTACCATAATTATCAGACGGTTTGATTATTAAACCGATCGGTTTAAAATAAGCAGGTACAGCATAATGTATTAGGTGATCTGAAATATTTAAACCAGTCGGTTCAATCATATCGGGCGGTTTAAAACCGGTCAGTTTTATAATAGGATATCATAAAATGCCATAAGGCATGTATCAGGATATCAAGCATAACCGTGACCGGTCGGTCTCATCATTCGATTTGTAATTCAATCATCCTTATGGGTATTAGTTCTATCCGTTCGGTTAAAAATGGGCTCTTCACAGGGAAGTAATTATGATTCCTGTGGGAATGGAAATCATTACAAGTATCAAGTCACTAACCGCCCGAGTTATATATAAACCGCACGGGCTTATCAATTAATGTTTATATTCACAAGGATGGGACTTACAAAAATCTGAGTTATAAGTCGTTCGAATTGAATGCTAACCGCGCGACCTGTTGGTTGTTTTCTTATGACTCGGTATTCTCTATCTTGCGAAACAATTACGTAAAGCCGGGTAATAATCGCGCGGCTTGGTCTCAAATATATGTAACCATCTAATCGCACGGGACACATTCAAGTGGCATAATCCATAATCATGATTCTATAGTGGCTTAAAGTTATGTTCAGTCTTTTGGTTATCCCGAGGCATTCATAACAAGATAAGGCAAAGCTAGAATTTAATTTCTATCCGCTCAATTATATATTGAAACTGCGTCGACTACTCATCAAGATATCATGGTTGATGCTTTTTCGGGTTATATCGAGTTCGCTTAATCTGGATCGAAGAAACAGGCCGCCCGAGCAGTCTTTATAGTGTTCGAGTGGCTGTCTAATTGAAATACTAGAGTTCAATGCCCTGACCAACTGGGTTGTTATTTAACCGCATGGCCTGGTTAAAAGAGAAGAAGACCACAACAATCACAAGTCAGTCGCAGAAAACGAACAATTAAAACAGGTAAAACTTTACATTCATTATCAAAATTTCTTTACATCGTTTTGTAACTGACCGGCTAACAAAACTAAGTCGTCGGTTATGCAATAAAAAGCAAAATACAAAAAATTACAACTATGGTCGATCGTCCGGCTTGAGCCTTTTTGATGCAGGAGTGCTTGAGTTTTCACTATCTTTGATCGTAACGTCAGGAGAGTAGCCTTCGCTACCCGACGAGGATGAACCGCTCAGTTCACCCGACTTGCGTTCGGCTTCTTCTCCAGAGTCACTGGACTCAGAACCTGAGCTGCTCTCTTCCTCCTCGTTAACCGCAGCGGGCTCCTCGGCATCTTCTTCATCCTCATCATCGCTCTCCTCCTCCGAACTGGTCCCATCGACCTTATTCTTTCCTTTGGATTTCCTCCTAATCTTGTCCAGCTTTTTCTGCAAGGTCGGGTAGGCATCCGAGAAGGTGAAGTTCTCGAAACCGGGCGCCAACCCGCCAAGCTCCCTCAGGCGGTCAAAAGCCCCGTCAATCCCCTCGGCTACGTGAGGGAAGAGCTCTTCCTGGTAGACCGGGTCAGTCTCATCATACTTTTTCTTCAAAAAGGAATAAAGGTAAGACCGCACTGTTTGATAAAAGAGAAAGTCGGCTAACAAGGTGATAACTTACCAACTCTGCCTCCTTTAGTCGCTCGACTTCTTTGTTCAATTCGGCATTCACTTTCTCAAGATGATCATTTGCCCTGATCAATCTCTTGAAGGTCATACCCATGAAGTGATTGGTAATGAAGCTTTCAGCACCAACCCGCGCGGCCTGCCGAGCGAGCTCTTCTTCAGGGATCTTTTATAACCGCCAGAAGTTACGCCGGCCATACATGGCAATGCCAGTGGCTTCTGTGTGCCGGCTAGATTTTTCATTTGCCCAGTGGGGGAGCGCAGTGGAAACTTGAACACCATCATCGTCCGGGTGCCAGGACAAGACCGTGCGGCCTTTCAAGTCCTTCACCTTGCTGAAGGAACGCAGGGAAGAGAAGTCGCCAGAAGAGGCCGAATCCTCGCCGTCAGACATCATCGGCTTGTTTTTCCTCTGCTTTTTCTCTCTCTTAGTCAGGACCAAGCCGGTCGGACTGACCAGCTTGTTCTTAGTGACAATTACTTCAGCTGTAAAGGAGGAGTAAAAATATCAGAACAAAAGACCGCGCGGTCAAATTAGAGCAGGACGCGGGTTGAAGGAGACTTACTGTCCTCAGGCCGGACATTCTCCAACTCAGAGAGCACCGGAATGTAATGACTTACATTAAGCCGCTCATTCTTAAGAACTGTGTAGGTGTCCATCTCAATCTGGTTGACGGCGATTTGTTGAAAGGCCTCCTCTGGACACACCTGCGGGTTAGGATTTAACAGGCCAAGTCGGCCTTCAAATATCAGATACCTCTCTGACCAGGCCATAACTTTGTTCACGAGGTTAACCACCTTCAATCCCCTACAGCCGAAGTATAAGTGGGCCTTAAACACATTCGACTCGGAGTCAGGGATAGCCCGCACCGAGAATATCTTTCTGAAGAGGTCCATTGAGAAGAGGACTCTCTTAGACCGTAGATAGGAGATGAAGCTGCATATGCCGGCTATCGAATTGGGGAAGAGTTGACAGGGAACAACACCATAGTGGTCGAAGACCATGGCGAGTTCGATAGAGATTGGGATCTTGAAGCCGCAATCGAAGTGGTCGATTGGGATGGCGATCTGATTTGGGGCGGAAGAATTTATTCGTTCATCGCATAGTGGAATCCGCACGAGCAGCAGACTCCCTACCATATGCTTCTCCACAAACTCATCCAATTGCACCTTAGTCAGGCGACATTCCTCATGGTCGGTCGAGTGAAACGCAAAGGACGCATCGGATCGGGTAGCGGACACCTTCTCAGGTCGCTTCGGCTGGTGCTTAGCTCCCATCTCGAGATTCTATTGAAAGAGTCTTCGGAAGGGTCACTACTTATTGAGTAAGTGATTTGCATTTAGCAAGGTCAAATCACGGCTAGCCTAATAAACCCGCGCGAATAAAAATTCCCACAGCAAGCCAGTTCGTAAGCAGCAAACCACAGAAAACAAAATCAAGGCAGGCGGTTTAAAGAACAGCAGAAACAAGCCACTCGACTTACAAAGCAATTCACAGACATCTAAAAATATACAAAGGAAGAAGATAAAAGCATTCAAATAACAGACCGCGCGGTCTTCAGAGCAAACTGGATATTATAAAATCAAGTTCAAGCATTCAGGGTTGTCCAAAGGACCGAATAGAATAATATTACAATCATTGTTTGTAACCGCTCACTATTGGCGGGCATCGTTTGGAGCATCTTCTCGATGAAGTCGGGCAACATGATCACCGACTTGCAGAACAGTACCGTGCATCTAATTAATACTGTGATGGAGGTGGTTAATAATGTTGTGAAGTCGCGCAGCATCCCGCTCTACTCGTGTAAGACCCCACTCCCAGAACACACAACACAGCCGAGGGAAGTCTTATGCCCAGGACAGCCGCCTTGCGGGAATGCCAGCACACTAGCTAGCCTCCCCCACAAGACGCCTATCCTGCCGGCCAAACCAACTAAACAGCGCCAACCCATCAATAAAGAAAAGCAAGAAGCCATAAAAAGATATTCACATAAGTAAGAGTCCAAATAAGTACAAAGACAAGAGCTCCGAGAGCTCCTGCAAAAGTATCATAGTCTTAGACTAAATGCCCCAAGGGCTACATCTCAAACTGTGCTCACATCTGCCACAAACGAAAACCAAGGTACCATAGCCACCAACACTGCACACCTGACCAGTCTGGCCTCCTCCAGCACCGTGCACTGCTGCTCTAAGGAACACTCCTAAAAAGAGGGACGAAGCAACCGTTAGTCATAAAGACTAAGTGGCTTCACATCCGCTCCCCCGGAGACTCCAAGGCACCGGGCAGAAGGAAAGGAAGAAAAGCTGCAATATAAGCTATAATATACAAAGCAGGTGACAGGAATGGCTGTATATACATGTTGATTGTATAAGTACCCGAGTACTTGCAATAACTCTAACTAACAGGTACATATATAAGCAAGTACTAGTAACAGGAAGCATAAGCAGAGTATCAATAAGCAAGTACTAGTAACAGGAAGCATAAGCAGAGTATCAATAAGCAAGTACTAGTAACAGGAAGCATAAGCAGAGTATCAATAAGCAAGTACTAGTAACAGGAAGCATAAGCAGAGTATCAATAAGTAAGTACTAGTAACAGGAAGCATAAGCAGTTCATATCATACCTTAACTTATAAGAATGCCCATACAAACTTATAAGTTAAGGTTTCCAATTTGGGACCCATCATATAAAAGAGCCCATACTAATTTATATGATGGACCCAATGCGGTGCAATGCTATGATTATGTAGAATGAATGCAATGCAATGATTATGATATGATGAACTCACCCATGCATAATTTTGCTATGTCGACATAGACCTGTAGTAACCACTTTTCGAGGGTAGCTAACCACTCAGGCACCTCGCATCGTGGCCAGACGGAGATTGTGGACCGGGCTCCTCCACAACTAGGTGGGTATGAACACTACCAGACCTAGGCCTATGTACGCCTCAACGCTAAGAACACACAGCGGAGCCCCTGCGTACTGCTCGACGCTAAGAACACACGGCGGAGCCTCCAAGGACACAGAAGGGGACTTGGGTAGGTGAGCACCAAGAGTCCAACCCAACCGGTCTAGAGTCTACTGTCGGCTTCTGTCGGTGTCAAGACTAGCATGCCCGTAGACCCGCCATAAGTAATCCTCCCCAGCGGGGTCCATTGGTATCCGTGTATCAACATACACCAGGACTTCTAATCCAATCCTTCTATACAATCCGTGTATCTACGTACACCGGGACTTCTAATCCAAGTCCTTCTAAACAATCTGTGTATCTACGTACACCGGGACTTCTAATCCAAGTCCTTCTAAACAATCTGTGTATCTACGTACACCAGGACTTCTAATCCAAGGGGCAATTTTCAACCTTGTTACATAATATACCATAAAAGACAAACCTATTTAACAGAGCATGATCGATCATCTTACCCAAACATGAAGATAATTTCACCCCCTTTTTAAAATCCCTAAATATCATTCCCCTCACTCTCCCACAACGACCATGGGTTTGACCCAAATAAAATCCCATCTCTTCCTTTTGAAGAGAAGAAATGATCCCTACAACCTCGCGGCGAACGATGCCCTAATTTTGAGGTTCCGGCTTGGTCTTCCTAAGGAACTCCATTAAATCTCACACGAGAAGCTCTCTTGAGCCTTCATCTCTCCTATTGTGATCTAAGAGACTAGCACCAAGGGAGAGGGGAGGAAGTCACCTGATTTCCGGCCGACGTTCACGGTTGTCTCCTCCGCGGCATGGCGGCAGTTGGCCAAGACTGATTAAAGGGCCCTGATCCACAGAAATATACAACATGTAATCAGTCAACATTACCCAAACTAAAAAGAAAGGAAACAGCAGACAACATGAAAAGTTAACAAATTAATAACTTCCCAAGGACTCCCATACTTCACGATATCTGTTTAGGGTCAATTTGTTGGGGTCTTTTATATCGGGGTTTCATCTTAATATAGCTATGACGTTGACACATAAGGGTGACTTAGACTCGTTAAAAAGGGTTGTCCAAGGATAGGAAAACATGAATTATGAGACAAGAAGTGAACCCAAAGTGGCATAAGGTAATCAGCAACACAACAAGGGAACACGATAAGGTAGTGAATCTGGTCGGCTTAAAGGCAACCCAATAGAAACAATGGAATGAATAAGGCAATACGAGCAATCGGGGCTCAACAACACTTCCATAAACATCCTGGAAAACAGCCACATGCAGGATAAAAATCAAATCTACCAGCCACCCCTTTGTCCAAATCCGTACTGCCACGACAAATAAAAGAGGAGCAGCAAAAGCTCAGTACAGCCCAACAACACAGAAATTCAAGTGTGATTAAGGGAAAGTAGAAGGCTTACAGTGAGTTAGAAGAAAGCTGGGCGCTGATTTAGGACAATCGCAAACCCAACTAGACTCCAGCTCAAACGAAGCCACACAACTTTGTTTCCTTACCCACGATCCTTGAATAGCCCATAAAGTTACAGTTCTTCTGTGAGATTAAGAGAGAAAGGAGGAGGATGGAGAAGATTGGCGCCGTGCTTTTCCAGCCCAGTCGACGAAAGGGAAGAAGGCGATTGAGCTGAGAGGAGAGGAAATCGAACAAGCCATAGCAGCGATAAAACTGAGACCGAGAGATAAAGAGAAAGAGAGAGTCGGCAGTAAGACATGAGTGAAATTAAACACATAAATCTTTCTCCCCTTGTCCAAGGCCTCTAATAAAAAATCAAATCCATGATAAACAGCTATAATTACCAAGCTGTCATCAAATTCTTTACCAGACCAACTACAGAGATTCACATTTTGTACAACACAATGAATATAAGCTAAACGTTATTGTCCAAATACAAAAGTAAAATCTTGCATCCATATAAACCTCACAATATTGTCATTAAATATCTTGATTAGCATATTCAAGTTCGTTCACTGGCTTTAATCACTTCTATCCATCACTTATTCAACCCGTTTTACTATTGGCAGACCACAAACAGCTAGCAGCACACTCATTTCTACTATACAGCCTCTATTATCAAGCCAACTCAAAATTGCTAACTTGCTATTGCCTAGCAGTATGGCAATCATAGTTACCAATATCCGCTATCAGCATCGATATCAACGCAGCGAATACGCTACTGGCACACCAAAGTATAGTGAAAGGTGCAGCACATAAGCCTTCCCAAAACTTACAATATTCACATATATCTTTGTCAACATGTAGAATGTAGGAAGACGCAACAATATAGGAAAAGTTCATATATATAAAGCCTCTAATTGCACCCCAACAATTATATTTAACATTTTAAGAAGCCAATTATAGGTGCGTGTCATGGTTGAAACATAGCCGCCTACCATCGATCATTTAAACATATATTTCTATGCAACTTCACCGTCAAAAGCCGCCTGCATCAAAAGTAATTATAAATATGGTGATATATACACATTCCCGCAAGACGAATAAGAGCTCGAACACATTCTTAGCGACACCGAGTCGACACTGATTTATCTTTCATCATAGGGGCCTAGCGTGCACTGGGATGTTACAAATCCAATAAACAAAGAAACAATTTCGTCCCCGAAATTTAAGTTGAGGTTAGGGGGGTCTTATGTTTAAGATAGGGGAATAGGGTCTTAATGTTCCAAAAATGTTGAAAGGAAGCCACAAGAATCCCACACATACTCTTCTCGTTCAACTGCTAGCCTCGCTGAGTCACCGAGAACTAGCAGGGGAAATTCCCAGGAAATTTAACACCTAATTCCCTAAGCCATCGGGAGTTAGGAAGCGAAATTTCCGGGGAATTTAGGGTCTAAACACCTCCAAACCACCACAGCTGAAGCCAACCAAAACTAACCCAACTCATTTGAAGCCGCAGTGTGGTTTAGTACAAAAACAGATAAAGAGCTCAACAGTTAAACTACCAGCGGGGCTATGAATGGTTTTGAAATTTAGCCAACATAAAATTTTTGTTCACTTATCTATAGAGCGAAGCAGCCAATGACTTGAAGCGGTTATAAAGTTCGAAATCGAAGTAAATCCACATAACCACCAAGTTTAACAATTTATAACTTTGCTAAACTTCGGGAACTAACAAGAGAGATTCCCAGGAAATTTAGCACCAAATTCCCAAACCGGTCAGGAATTAGGAAACGAACGTTCCGGGGAATCTAAGGTCTAATGTTTCCCAACCCAACTAGAGATTACAAAATAAATTTCCAGAAAGATTAGCCCGCCAAACCACCAAAACCTTTAGCTAGAGAAATGCGCAAAGTGTACAAACCCTCCAAATTTTCTGCTACCAAAATATGCAAGATTAGCCAAGTATAAAGGCAGAACTAACCAAGTGCTCCAACCATATAACCATCCTGAGCTATCCAATCATAAACCCAGTGTATAACCAAGGTAACCCAAAATAGGATGATAGCCGGAACTAGGACCACAGCTAGCACACCCCAAAATAGATGTTAACTAAAATTTGGAGAAAATTTGCTAGCATAATCCAACATAAATGTTAACAGGAACTTGGAGAGACCCACTAGCATATTGTTGATATTTCAAGCGTTGAATTTCATTTTATCATGGATCTAGCTATGCTGCCCGTTACTGGAACAAGTAAAAACTCGAAACCGAATTCCATCCACTTATCCTTCAAATTTAACAATTTGCTAGCTTAGCAAAGTCATCGAGAACTAGCAAGGGAAATTCCCAGGGAGCTTGGCCTCTAATTCCCCTGACTCGCCAGGAATTAGAAACTAAATTCCCAGGGAATTAAGATCTGGTTCCTCACACCGATAAGGATTTGCAAACAAGGCTCCATGAAACTTAGCCGCAAATCCAACCGCACCTTCTAACAAGTGTATAAATATATATTCAGAATTAAAACCAAACAGGATGGGTATAGCAATCTCTAAATCGGGATTATACAATCAGCCCCGATGTAATCCAAGCAAGATAAATGTAAGGCAGCCACCAAACAAAAACATAAGAGGCAGCCCCTAATTATCAAGAAAAGGAGCTTAAGAAATTCATGCAGTTTAAGCTTACCCCAAACATAGTTTTATAAGGCAGCCCCCCTACCTAGTAAATCTATTAAAATAGCCCCCAATCAGATTATAAAACAGCAGCAGGTTTCAGCACAGCAGCCCCTATAACACATTATGCAACTACAAGAAGCATAGCCCCTAGCCGAATCAACATGAAAGAATGGAACCATTCAGATATTAAAATTCCTGGGAGAGCAAACCACCAGCCACTAAGAACAGCCTAATTTGACTTAAAGGAAGAGAATAAACCCAAAAAAATTTTAACTTCCTGGAAGAGTAAACCACCAGCCCCCAACAGAAAAGTATAGCAGCAGCCCCCAAAAACAAGGAAAGATAGTAGAGCAGCCCCCCAATAACAATTTTAAAAAAATACAGGAAGTAGCCCAGATCAACAAGGAGCAGCCCCCTATAAAGAATGAATAACAGCAACCCATACTAACAAGAATTAGAAGTAGCCCTTAGCGAAAGCATAGCAGCCCTCAATTTAAAACCAACTGGATGGATATACATCGGTCTCTAAAATCGGGATTTATACAAGCAGCAGCCCCAAAATCACAAAGAACCAAAGTAGGAGGGGTGCAAATCTATATATATATAGCAGCCCTCAATATTGAACAGCAATTAATTTTCGATAACCCCAAGTGCAGACGCCCAAAACAACACAACTGGAGCTAAAAGCAGCGGCCCCAAAGCGGTCGAATTGTATAAACATATAGCAGCCCCCTCCCAACCAATTTCTAAACACTCAATAACCCCAAAACAAACTCAGCAATTTCAGCACAATATAAAGAACAAAATTTGAATCAGGAACTAACAAGGTGAACCAAGGAGTAAACTGGGTATCAGATACGACATAAAGGCCTGGAGCAATTCGGGAATCAAGAAAACTTTCAACATAATTAGGTAAAACCCAGCATCATGATGAAACTGCCAACCCAATTCACCACCAATTCAAGTAAACAGAAGGAAAGAGGGGAGAGGAAAGAGGAGGGGAGAGGTTTTCTTGCTCCAGCATTCACCTTTAAAATTCCTAATTCATAACATAAACAAAGCAGCCCTTTCCAAACAAAGCCCCAACTGGGTACTACACGTATTTGCGATGCAATGGTATGAATTGTCAACTTAACAAATCACGTATCAATGCCTTAGCACCACGGGTGCTACAATTTCGTATTCTTTATCTTTAATTGGACGCTTGTAAATGCACCTCTTTGATTAGCAATCAATACAATTCCCACTTAACAAACTTTAAGGCGTCCCCCAAAATTTGTCATGCGGTCGTCAAATCGACCTTTGATCCTTGAGAGACGCTACAACGCTACGTTACAGTTTACTTCTTTGCATAGTCTTCATTTAGAGTGAAGACCTGCTCATCCTTAAGGTACTCACCTCTGTTACTCTGGGAGTGAACTCACCGTAAACCAAAACATGGTGTTCAATCATCCCCCTTACTTAAGATGAACTCATTCATCAAGGAGTGACAATTCCAATATCAACGGCTTGTAACGACTTAGATGGGAAAAACTCATTGTAGCAAGGCTAAGTGAAGCAGGCCACAAAGATTTTCGGCTCCTGGTATAATCCCAATTGGCCCATCTGCTAGGCCAATAAACGAAGGGACAAGCCCCCGTACATTTTTGGACTAAATTTCTTTCACCGCCCATATGGTACATTCATCTCACGTATGGGCACAAACCTTAGGGGCATATCTTCCTCGACTTAGAGTTCTTACCGTATAGATCCCCGCAACGATGCACATATATATTAGCCGTGATGTAAAAATTCAAATTTTTACGGCGACGACCAATATGTATCTCATTGTAATAAGAGCATGCACCAAATTTCATTACTCCCCAGTTATAATGTTATCACAACATCGCTGCAAATCCCAAAGTGTAAATGTACTACTCTCCTCGTTACTTATCCACATAATTTTAGAATAATATAGAGAAAATTATCATCTTCAAAATGCTTTCCTCTCTTATTCCGCTAATAAAATTCCTATCAGCCCAAATATGGCATTAGCAGTCTGCTTTGCTTAAAGTGAATTAACTCTTCAAGGGTCTCCACCTCCAATGTCAAAATTATAGCGATTTTAAATCCTCAAGGAACCCAAGATGGTACATAACTAGCCCAATAAACGAAGAGATAAGCCCCTGTATCTCTTCGACTGAGTTTCTTCTACCACCAATATAACACATTCGTCCCAAAATGAGCCTTCTCTGGATCCAAATTCTTATCATATCTTCTCCATATGAAACCTTCTACATAAATAGAAGTGAGAGGTAACCACATACAGAATAAAAGACACGCTTGGTGGTCTCTTACTAAGCTGATAATAGAATACAGGCACCAATCTCATTGAGATTGCCCTAATATTTTGGGTAAGGTGATAGTATTACTCCATATCTGGGATAGAAATCTCAGGGTGTGAGTGTCTAGCATCTATACTCACGTTAAACTCTTCCCTTAATCATTTGCGGTCACTTATTGCTTGGCCACATCATCCCCGAGATTGGTATAAGGTTAGGGTATGTCACGACATATCTTGCTAAGTCGACCAAAATGGTATCCTAGTTAGGTTGGCATAATCCTATGTCAGACCAACTCTAATTGTTGGAATGGGAATACCAATTACTGTCTCGGAATGAGCCAGCATCTATACGTAAGGGTACGAGTTTGGCATAGGTTGGCACTTTCTATAGGAAAACGTGGACATACTTAATGTGAATCACACATGGGCACACCACCGCTTCCGCTGCATCAGTTTGTCCTCAAACTGATTTAGCTAGCAGGGGTGGCCTAGTGGTTTAATGGACTTCTTTATCTCAGGATCGTTGCAAGATGATACCATTTATAAGACCCCCCTCCCGGAACACACAACACGGCCGAGGGAAGTATTATGCCCAGGACAGCCGCCTTGCGGGAGCGCCAGCACACTAGCTAGCCTCCCCCACAAGACGCCTATCCTGCCGGCCAAACCAACTAACCAGCGCCAACCCATCAATAAAGAAAAGCAAGAAGCTATAAAAAATATTCACATAAGTAAGAGTCCAAATAAGTACAAAGATAAGAGCTCCGAGAGCTCCTGCAAAAGTATCAGAGTGTCAGACTAAATGCCCCAAGGGCTACATCTCAAACTGTGCTCACATCTGCCACAAACGGAAACCAAGGTACCATAGCCACCAACACTGCACACCTGACCGGTCTGGCCTCCTCCAGCACCGTGCACTGCTGCTCTAAGGAACACTCCTAAGAAGAGGGACGAAGCAACCGTTAGTCATAAAGACTAAGTGGCTTCACATCCGCTCCCCCAGCGACTCCAAGGCACCGGCCGGAAGGAAAGGAAGAAAAGCTGCAATATAAGCAATAATATACAAAGCAGGCGACAGGAATGGTTGTATATACATGTCGATTGTATAAGTACCCGAGTACTTGCAATAACTCTAACTAACAGGTACATATATAAGCAAGTACTAGTAACAGGAAGCATAAGCAGAGTATCAATAAGCAAGAACTAGTAACAGGAAGCATAAGCAGAGTGTCAATAAGAAAGTACTAGTAACAGGAAGCATAAGCAGAGTATCAATAAGCAAGAACTAGTAACAGGAAGCATAAGCAGTTCATATCGTACCTTAACTTATATGAATGCCCATACAAACTTATAAGTTAAGGTTACCAAATTGGGACCCATCATATAAAAGAGCCCATACTAATTTATATGATGGACCCGATGCGGTGAAATGCTATGATTATGCAGAATGAATGCAATGCAATGATTATGATTTGATGAACTCACTCATGCATAATTTTGCTATGTCGACATAGACCTGTAGTTCCCACTTTTCGAGGGTAGCTAACCACTCAGGCACCTCACGTCGTGGCCAGACGGAGACTGTGGACCGGGCTCCTCCACAACTAGGTGGGTATGAACACTACCAGACCTAGGCCTATGTACGCCTCAACACTAAGAACACACAGCGGAGCCCCTGCGTACTGCTCGACGCTAAGAACACACAGCGGAGCCTCCAAGGACACAGAAAGGGACTTGGGTAGGTGAGCACCAAGAGTCCAACCCAACCGGTCTAGAGTCTACTGCCAGCTTCTGTCGGTGTTACGACTAGCAAGCCGGTAGACCCGCCATAAGTAATCCTCCGCAGCGGGGTCCATTGGTATCCGTGTATCAACATACACTAGGACTTCTAATCCAAGCCTTCTATACAATCTGTGTATCTACGTACACCGGGACTTCTAATCCAAGTCCTTCTAAACAATCTGTGTATCTACGTACACCGGGACTTCTAATCCAAGTCCTTCTAAACAATCCATGTATCTACGTACACCAGGACTTCTAATCCAAGGGGCTATTTTCAACCTTGTTACCAAATATGCCATAAAAGACAAACCTATTTAACATAGCATGATCCATAATCTTCCCCAAACATGAAGATCATTTCACCCCCTTTTTAAAATCCCTAAATATCATTCCCCTCACTCTCCCACAACGACCATGGGTTTGACCCAAATCAAATCCCATCTCTTCCTTTTGAAGAGAAGAAATGATCCCTAGAACCTCGCGGCGAACGATGCCCTAATTTTGAGGTTTCGGCTTGGTCTTCCTAAGGAACTCCATTAAATCTCACACGAGAAGCTCTCTTGAGCCTTCATCTCTCCTATTGTGATCTAAGAGACTAGCACCAAGGGAGAGGGGAGGAAGTCACCTGATTTCCGGCCGACGTTCGCGGTTGTCTCTTCCGCGGCATGGCGACAGTTGGCCAAGACTGATTAAAGGGCCTTGATCTACAGAAATATACAACATGTAATCAGTCAACATTACCCAAACTAAAAAGAAAGGAAACAGCAGACAACATGAAAAGTTAACAAATTAATAACTTCCCAAAGACTCCCATACTTCACGATATCTGTTTAGGGTCAATTTGTTGGGGTCTTTTATATCGGGGTTGCATCTTAATATAGCTATGACGTTGACACATAAGGGTGACTTAGACTCGTTAAAAAGGGTTGTCCAAGGATTGGAAAACATGAATTATGATACAAGAAGTGAACCCAAAGTGGCATAAGGTAATCAGCAACACAACAAGAGAACACGACAAGGTAGTGAATCTGGTCGGCTTAAAGGAAACCCAACAGCAACAATGGAATGTATAAGGCAATACGAGCAATTGGGGCTCAACAACACTTCCATAAACATCCTGGAAAACAGCCACATGCAGGATAAAAATCAAATCTACCAGCCACCCCTTTGTCCAAATCCGTACAGCCACGACAAATAAAAGAGGAGCAGCAAAAGCTCAGTACAGCCCAACAACACAGAAATTCAAGTGTGATTAAGGGAAAGTAGAAGGCTTACAGTGAGTTAGAAGAAAGCTGGGCGCTGATTTAGGACAATCGCAAACCCGACTAGACTCCAGCTCAAACGAAGCCACACAACTTTGATTCCTTACCCACGATCCTTGAATAGCCCCGAAAGTTACAGTTCTTCCGTGAGATTAAGAGAGAAAGGAGGAGGATAGAGAAGATCGGCGCCGTGCTTTTCCAGCCCAGTCGACGAGAGGGAAGAAGGCGATTGAGCTGAGAGGAGAGGAAATCGAACAAGCCCTAGCAGCGATAAAACCGAGACCGAGAGATAAATAGAGAGAGAGAGTCGGCAGTAAGACATGAGTGAAATTAAACACATAAATCTTTCTCCCCTTGTCCGCCGCCTCTAATAAAAAATCAACGCCATGATAAACAGCTATAATTACAAAGCTGCCATCAAATTCTTTACCAGACCAACTACAGAGATTCACATTTTGTACAACACATTGAATATAAGCTAAACGTTATTGTCCAAATACAAAAGTAAAATCCTGCATCCATATAAACCTCACAATATTGTCATTAAATATCTTGATTAGCATATTCAAGTTCATTCACTGGCTTTAATCACTTCTATCCATCACTTATTCAACCCGTTTTACTATTGGCAGACCACAAACAGCTAGCAGCACACTCATTTCTACTATACAGCATCTATTATCAAGCCAACTCAAAATTGCTAACTTGCTATTGCCTAGCAGTATGCCAATCGCAATTACCAATATCCGCTATCAGCATCGATATCAACGCAACGAATACGCTACTGGCACACCAAAGTATAGTGAAAGGTGCAGCACATAAGCCTTCCTAAAACTTACAATATTCACATATATCTTTATAAAGGTTGTCAACATGTAGAATGTAGGAAGACGCAACAATATAGGAAAAGTTCATATATATAAAGCCTCTAATAGCACCCCAACAATTATATTTAACATTTTAAGAAGCCAATTATAGGTGCATGTCATGGTTGAAACATAGCCGCCTACCATCGATCATTTAAACATATATTTGTATGCAACATCACCGTCAAAATCCGTCTGCATCAAAAGTTATTATAAATATGGTGATATATACACATTCCCGCAAGACGAATAAGAGCTCGAACACATTCTTAGCGACACCGAGTCGACACTGATTTATCTTTCATCATAGGGGCCTAGCGCGCACTGGGATGTTACAACTCGCGCGGCTGGAATCATGCGAGTAGGCAAGGCCACTACGGTCTCACTTGCATTAATAATGGGATCAGCTATCCTGACCGCTGGAAGAGCTCAACTCGTCCAAATAGCCGAGCGTTTTGATCCACGACCCCCTTCATCAGTTATATTATAAGGTCGTCGGCTTCCGCCGACATCCTATGTCAGATGTAGGTACTTATCTCTGTATTATGCACAATCATCCTCAAGCTTGCGGATCTCCTTCTTTCCTCTCTCAAGTCGAGCGGTCATCTCCTTCGCCTTCTCTCATCTTTTTTTCTGCTCGGCCTCCATCGCAGCCCGCATTGCAGCTTTTTCATCCTAGGCAGCCTTCTCCCGCTCTTCGAGGACCTTCACCTATTTCTTGAGGATTTCAAAATTGCCTTGAAGAGTGGCCATCTCGTCCTGCATCCGGGTGTTCGGGTTCAATAAGGAGCTCGGAAGGGATGAAGTCAGTGGAGGTAGGCAGGCCACCAAGTCGCCCGGCTTCAGAATGTACTCTTGATCATCTGCAACAGAAAAGAAATGGTCAGAAAGGTCGAGCGAATATAATCTTGTAAAAGGGCACAATTAGACCGCTCATTTTGAACTCTTCTCGCTTACAATCCGCAACGGTGAGATTAAGATTCGAATGAACAGGTCGCCTAACTTGGTCAGGATCCATCTTTTGGCGTTGCTCTCTCGCGGACCTCTCATTCTGCCTTCGCTTAGCAGCTTAGAACTGAGCAGCGGAGGGAAAGAATTTCGGTGGCGGGTTCAGAATCAAGTCGTTCGTTTTCTTTCGAGACCGCGTTTGGAAAAAATGGACGGGGCGGTAACCCGCAACTCCTTTACCTTGCGCAAGAAGATTAAGTGGTGGCGGTGGCTTGTTCAGATTCTCTCTCGCCTTCTCCGCCTTCACTTTCATTAACCGCAATCCGGCCATCACGAGGTCTTTAGAGGCCGGATCGGCCTTCTCAATTTTGGTCGCCTCCTCTCCGGGGGGTCAGCCACATTCAAGTCGGCCGAAGTGTCCAGTAGTTCGTCCTGCTTCTTAAGAGAATCAAAATCCTTCATAATATTGCTCACAGTCATGCTGCGCGCATAGGTGGAAATCCGGTCGCCTGGCTTGGGGGAGGGAGTTGTCAATCCCTCAGAAACTTCTCTATCACGTGCCTTGCTTTTAAGGCTACCCACTCCCGGTTTCCTGGAAGCTGCTCTATTTTTGTCCTTTAAACTCTTGGCCTTCCTCAGGACCCTATCCGTTGTCATCTCAGCATGCTTCCTCTTCTTAGCCGACTCCTGGTCAGCTTATTGCGAAGGGATCGGACTATCCTCGACATTTATTACCTGGATTTGCTGTCCGGTCGGCTTAGGGGATTCAACCGCCTCTCCTCCATCATCTCTTATATTCAAATGAAATACTCCAGAAGGAGTAGTCTCCATGTTGAAGGAATCAGCCCCATCGGACTTCGAAAGAACAACATCGGAATTCGTCTTGTCCAAAAGGGCAGGTGGATCAGTCGCCATGTTGGAAGGGGCAGGCGAGTCAGCTGGGGGCGGGTTCGAACAACCCGCTTCATTTTTGGTCAACAAATCTTCGGTTAGCATAGGGGGCAGGTCAGTCGGCATGCCCGTAGAAGCAATAGTGACAGTCAGGTCAACCTTCTCAGGCTGATGAGGGTTCTTTTTCTTCTTCTTCGAGTGGTCGCCTCCGCGGTCCTTATCTTTTTTCTGGCGGCTTTCCAACTCAGCCATAAGGTTCACCATCTTGATCGGACTGGTTAGCCGGAAGGTTCTAACCGCAAGAGGCGAGTAGTGGCCCGTGATAACGCTGCAATTATATAGAAGAGGAAGCTTCCAGAACATTTTATAACCTACGAGGCAAGGTCGGTGCGGTCTCCTGCTAGAACTAATATTTTTGAAATCTCTTCGGGATCTGAAAATATGTCGGGATTATGTTTACCCAGAAGACCACCTCCGAGTAGCACTTCTCGCAGACTAGGCGGTCTGAGGATACAAGCCGCCCGGTTCAGATCGACAGGGTCCATCAGCACCAGCCAACACAAACTGGGCAGTCTGATAGAATTCAGGTCGCCTCCAAGGATTGAAGATTGTCAAGGCTCAAGTCCAGAAAGCAAGCCGCGGTCTCAAGTCGGAGACCGCCCGGGTTGTATCATGAAGACTGCCAGGGTTTAAGTCCAGAGGGCAAGCCGCGGTCTCCGGTCAGAGACCGCCCGGGTTGCATTATTGCCTTGATCGCAGCATCTTCGGTCTCCGCGTTGGAACAACCCTATTACTGATTTGGGCTAGGATCACTATCTGTTGACTAGGATCAAGTTGACCCTAATGTATAGTCAATGGTTCAAGGGTTTAGGTTGTTAGAACTCAAGAAAACATTCAGGTTCTGCGTTCGACGAACTCCACTCTGCGTTCGACGAACGGCTTGCTATCTGCATTCGACGAACGGATTACATTCTGCGTTCGACGAACGGCATGCTCCTGCGTTCGACAATCTTATTCCATCTCAGCGTCTCAGCGGCTAAGCGGTCGACGAAATTATCCAGGCTCAGCGGTCGACATTTTTATCCAGTCTCAGTGGTCGACGATTTTATTCAGTTCTGCGGTTGACGAATTTGCTCAGTTCAGCGGTCGACGAATTCCTCAGTTCGACGAACTCAGCTCTGCGTTCGAAGAATAAGTATCAGAAGTTCAGATCGATCAAATATCTTCTCAGATCAACTAATTTAATTCTTCTATCCAGATTCATTTGAGGTCGACGAACTCAACATTGTGTTCGACAAAAATCTTGAGATCGACGAAAATTTCTCTACAACAGATTTATTTCAGACAGAATATATTATTCATTCTCTGAACTCAGATCTCTTCTGCAACGGCTCTATTCTTCCAGATAGGTAAGGATAATATATTTCCTTTTATTATTTCGAGATTATAGCCGTTGACATTTAGCGGAAAAGGACACGTTCATGGAAAAGGAAAAAGGTAAACGGTGCAGCAGATTTGGAGTTCCCAGAATATCTATTCAGATTATTATATTTCTTAATTTAAGGGATTTGCATTTAAAATCTGTCAGAGATTTCAAAAGGGGAATAAGGAAGAAAGATATACATCATTATCTCTTACCATTTTATTACAGCACATCAGAGTTTTTCACGACAAGAAATATACATAACACATTACAGATTTTCTGTACAGGAAAAGAAAGAAAGAAAGTTATAGGAAGAGAAGAAACATAAGAAAGCATTCACAGATCTTCTTCCTCCTCAACAGCAGCACTCATTCTCTGAGAACAACATCAACTCTACTCTCTCAGTCTATACTGCAAGATCAGATCTTCAAAAGAGAAACAAAAATCTGAAGAACTTATTCTTCCAGATTAATCAGCTACAGGAAGATCATTTTATTCAAGAGAAAGCTTCCATCTCAAGCTGTCAACAAATCTCAATCAGACAGAGGAGCTTTACAACATCATCAATCCACTAGTCTTCTCTCAGAATATTGACAGAGAAGAACATCCAACCCTTCTTATCCCCTCTTGTACAGGGTTATAACTCCCTTCAAAAGTTAACCCATTGGTGGCAGGGCACCTGATCAAAAAGCTGTGGTTTGGTTAGAGCACCTGATCAAAAGCTCCTTGTTGTGTGGACACCTGAACAAAAACCCCTTGGTGATAGGGCACCTGATCAAAAACCTAGTTGATCCTACCAAGTGTGGTAGAAGAGTAGACGTACCCAGGTTTATTGGGGAACTACTATAAAAATCCTTGTGTCGTCTGTATGCTTGTCTATTTTCTGTGTGCTGTGTTGTGCTGATTTGTTTTCTTTATTTAGTTTTAATACTCTATTCACCCCCCCCCCCCCCTCTAGAGTAAATCTAAGATCTAACCTCACCTTCAATTGGTATCAAAGTGTGGTTGATTATATCAATCACTTTCAACTGATATTCAATTGACTTTCAATTGGTATCAGAGGGTAGTTGATTTTATATATAGGCTAACACCTGAATCATAAAGATCAATTAGATCTGAAATTTATTTTAGAGTTTTATTTTATTTTCTATTAAAAACTCATGGCACAGAACAAAGAATATTCTAGCACAAGGCCTCCTATGTGCGATCTCAGTAAGTTTGCACTATGGAAGGGAAGGATTAGATTGTACATGAATTCTATTGACGAGGAAATCTTTAATGTTATTTTGACAGGGCCTCCAACACCTACAGCAGCAACAAGTGCTGAAACCACAACTAACAACAATGCTGTCCCACCTCCTGAGTGGACAGATGCACAGTAGAAGCAAAGAAGTGCAGATGCCAAAGCTATGAACATTCTGGCACAAACAATGTCTGATGACATTTTCCAGAAAGTTGTGGAATGCACTTCAGCAAGAGAAATTTGGATCTCTCTCAACAATATGGTTGCAGGATCAGCTGATGGAAGAAAGGATAGAAGATCTCACCTAATCTCCCGGTATGAAAATTTCAAGAAAGGAGAATCTGAGACAGTTGCTGATATGTATAAAAGGCTCAGCCTCATAATCAATGAGCTGAAGACTTTGGACAAAGTGATCTCCATCACTGAGATCAATGAGAAGATCCTTATGTGCTTCCCCAGCACATGGGACTCTAGGATCTGGCCAATCAAGGAAGCCAGAAGCCTTAATGATATCTCAACTGAGACCTTGTTAGGCGAACTCAAATCCTATAAGCAGCTTATCAAATCCAGAGAAGCTGAACAATCTACTTCATCTCCAGCATCCAAGAAGGAGAGAAGCATAGCTTTTCAAGCTGAAGAAGAAGAAAAGGCTCCAAGAGATGAGGATTTCATGAGCCTTCTAGCCAAAAGGTTTTACAAGATGGCTAAGAAGGATTTCAGAAAGAAGGACTCCAGATCAAGGGAAAAGCCAGGGTATGACAAGTCAAATTCTAAAAAAATTATTTGTTATGGCTGCAGGAAACCTGGACACATTCTGCCAGACTGTCCAGAGAATCAGAAGAAGGAGAAGAGAAAAGAAAAGGAAGATAAAAGACACTCCAGCAAGTCTTCCTCCCACAAGCACAAACACAAGGGAAGAGGATTTGTAGAAGAAACTTGGAGTGGAACTGAATCAGAATCATCATCCAGCTCATCTGATGATGAAGAAGAATCAAAGGAGAATAACCAATGCCTAATGGCCATTTATGACTCAAGCAGTGAGTCAGTAAGTGCATCTTCATCAAGCTCTTCTGATGATGAAGATGATGAAGATGAGAAGAATTTCTGCATGATGGCTATCAATGCCTCAGCAAATAACTCAGATGAAGAAGAATCAGAATCAGAAGTTGGCAATGATACAGATCAGGTAATATCTAATTTTGATTTTACTTCAATTGAATTCAAAGATGAATTCAAAGTTCTTTGCTTAGACTTAATTAAATCTGAGAAGGAAATAATCTCTCTCAGAAATAAGCTAGCTGAAATGGATAAATTAAGTGAAGATAATGCTATTCTTAAGAAAGAATTGGCTGCCTCCATAGAACATATTATTCTCATTGAGAATAAACTATCTGAGGCTAAGAAATTTGAAGAATCCCTAAATGGGAGAAGCATCAAACTGATGGACATTACAAGCTCAGTAAATGCCAGGTTAAGTGGCAAACTAGCACTACAACAAACTGCACTTATAGTAAGGACCTAATTCGTTACAATAAGTGCCAAAATTCGTTACAAAAACTCTTTGGTAACGAAAAAAACTTTAAGTAACGGTCCTCCTCTAAAGCTCGACGCTAAAGGTTATTGTAACGAATGTATGCATGTCGTTACAAATAAATTAATTGTAACAAACGATTCTTTCTCACCAAAAAGATATTCTTCCTCACAATAAATTGGTCACAATAAATATTATTTTGTTACGAATGTTTTTTTTCCTCACAAAAAAACAGTTACTATTAAAACTATTTCGTTACAAATGTTTTATTTTTTCCTCACTAAAAATAAACCAACTTCGTTACAATAAAGTATAATAAACATTATTTCGTTACAATAGATTAAATAATAGTAACGAAAAAATCGTTACATTTGTTTTCCATTCTTCTTACTACAACCAATTCATTTATATATAAAAAATATTCCATTTCTATTTTTTTTGTACCTGAGATTTTATTACAAATAATAATCTTGAAAACACACATATATTTAATATTTCGTAACAAGATCAACATGTATTTATTCACACCAAAAAGTATTACATAGAGTACAAGTTATTATTATCTCTTCTAAAATAATACAATATTACATTACAAGATAACATATTTCTAATAAATCTTCCGTCATTTTTTGAAAAATGAATCATCCATCACTTTCTGACTAATGAATCTTTCGTCACTTGCCGGTCAATGCTCGAGCACCCTACAAATAAAAGAGAGCAATTAAGATCAACCTACAAATAAATGAGAGCAGAAACATCCATACAAACTCACATCCATACACACCCCATTAAACTTGCATCTTCTTCCGTTACTCTTCGTTCCAAGCTCCAACTCCCTAGAAATAAAAATTGAAGGGGGCAGCAACACTTTAAAGGGGGCAATAAAAGTTGAATTTAATAAAAAAAAGTCCTCTGAGAAGTATTAGAGGTTTTACAACTTGTAGTCTCACTGCATTCTGGTAATAAGAAGAGCACACCACGAATAAAGGGGACGTTATCTTGCAATTATTTACGAAATAGAATGTAATAAAAATTTATAAAATGAAAAAAAAGGGTATTGCCAAACCATGATGTGAAGTTTCAGAATCATTAGCTTTATTTTGGTCCTTTCCCTCTTCAAGAAACTGATACTCATAGTATTTATAGTTTGAACAACTTGTATCAAATAAAAACCTATAGAGAAAATAATAAATGTTACTGAAACAATCAAGGATCAACGACTGCATAAATGATTCTGTGACTGATCTTATGCGGACCGAGTATTGTTAACACAACAACAATCATGCATATGGTTAACACAACAACAACTGGGTTTGGATCGCGAATGCTGGATAGTAAAAGGCCCTTCGCCTGTTGTGGGCTTCGAGGTATCACAACCTACAAAATCTAAACCTTTTACATATCATACAAAATAAGATTTTATGAATGCATTAACTAATTTTTGCAGAAATGTTGCTCAAGATTCTCTTTTCACCTTTATTATGTATAAATAGTCCTGCAGGTTGCTTATTTATGACTATATAGGCTTAAAGCTCATCAATCGCTAAGCCTCGAGCTTTCTTCTCATCCCAAATTTTTAATACACTTATATTCTATTATGCTCCATTCGTTTGTACAAGGCCCTAAAATTAGAATTGGAGGTCCATTTTCATTGAAATTTGATCAAATTCCAATTATAAAATCTCAATTCCGTCCAACCGAAATGGCCCTTAATGATTTATTTGAGTGGATTTGCTTTTGTGCAGTTCAACCAATAAGACTTAGAAAAAAATGGTAAAGACTAGGAAAAAGACCAGCCTTGAGACCAGGAACATGACAGAAAAAAGCCTCTGGTGACTGTGAGTGATAATGACCACCATGGCCAACTGCTCCATATGGTGTTCTTATAGTCAAACCTGCAGAAACAAATCATTATATGATATCAGCCAGAAGAATTTAAAAGATCTTACCTCCACAGTTGAACTCATTACCACTTCTGTATCTAAACTTAGCTGCTTCATTAACAATCTGCAGGGTGAAAGAATAGGTTAATGTTTAGATGACTTTCAAAACACTACCTGATTCAAGTAGGCTTGTATATATGATCAGGCTAATGTTTACAAAAGCATCAGATATACACTATCGACTAGGTATTTATTTTCTTTTCACCATAAGATGAAGGCATCCTAGTTTTATATGCTAAAGAAACTTACATTATACCAATTGCTCGTAATAAGATGAAGAACATACTAAACATTAAATTAACAAAAATCACTACAAAAATTTAGTATGAGAGTTTAGCTTTGTAGTTCCATATTTCAAGCAAATGATATATACTCACTAAGAAAGCATGTGTTATATGCACACAGAACTCAACAGCAATTCCTATTGACATGACAAGGTTCACAACAGAAATTGCATTCAACTGGATTTTCAAGATAGCCATCACTCCCTGCAAATTTAAAAAATGTTAAGAAAAGCTTTCGAGCGTTTCAAATTATGGATGAAAGCAATAAATGTACTACTGACTGACGAAGACGAAGCAATAAATGCATAAACAAGAAGAAAATGTTACAATAAATGGACAAGATTTTTGTCCAATGGACGTATAAGTAGTGTGCAATTGTTACCAATAAAAATACAACCTACCAAAAAAATAATTGTCGCTTCCTATTAAACAACCAAAGAATTTTAGAATGGGATTTTCTTCCACGGTAAGAAGAAATGACACATCAACAAAGCTTGCAATGCATTATAGAAGTTGCACAAGACAAAACAATTTTAGGTACAAATTAGTGTATGCTAATATAGCCAAAAATTATGAGGTTTATAATCATCAATATGAATTTCTTTACACAATCATTGCTCTGGTTTTCAGACCTACCAAAACTTCGAGGGAGGGAAGGTTGTTGCCAGTGGCGGAACTAGGATTTTGAAGTCGCTCGGGCACAATAAATTTAAACATACATATAAACAAACCAATCATTTTGTACATTCTAAATTGAAAGCAAAATAACTATTAAATGCATGCAAAGTTGCAGTTGGAACATCATTATAAGGGAGAGGCAAAACCAAAAGGTAAAGGAGTGTATAGAGGAAGCATTTGGCATAGGCTAATTTTCAATTTCTATGATATTTAGAAATTGGCAGTAACTCTTGAAATAAATAATGCAGATAACTGAATTAATTCAATAAGCATGTCAAAAGGCTAAGCTTTGCCAGTTTTCTGTTCAATTTTACTCAGATTCTTACTAAAAATGACATGAATCACATTCTCATTTTGTTATTTTACTTGTTAAGTTCTGATCAGAAATGCACATCATAAAATAACGCAACTGGAGCTAAGGAGAGGTTCAATTTAGCCATTTAGGCATCATAGCCTCATAGGAGTTTATATAAGAATCAATATAGGCAAAAAAAAATTCCAGACCTGGAGCTTAGGACTTAGGAGGTGTTCAACGCAACCAGTGATTAAGATTTCAACATTCAAGACTTGCTGTTAAAGCCTGCTGCTCTTGCTCTGTTTGATTGAATCAAATAAAAATGAAGAAAGGCTTGCTGTTAAAGTCAGTTGCTCTGTTTGACTGAACAAACAGGAGAAGTGGAAAATGAAAACCTAAATCGCAAACCTAAAAATGAAGACAAGCTGGACCTCTGGTGCTTCGCCCTTCGCTACTGCCAACAGATAACAAGAAATGGTCGGGCACCTCCGACTGCAAAGTCGCCGACTGGCGACTGCCGTCTGCCGTCTGCCGTCTGCCGTCTGCCGAGACGGGAGAAAACAGAATGGGGGCGCCGCGCCGCCGCTGATCCTCCTCGCTGGAAACTGGAAAGAATAAAGGAGATGGCCGATGGGACAGCGAGTGTCGACTGTCGGAGAAGAGGCAGAGCTGCTCGGCCTCGGGGTCGGGCACCGTCGTCGCCTTGCTCGTCGCGAGCCTCCTCGATTCCTCATCGCAGCTCCTCGGTTTCTTCCATTGCTTCTTCCAGCCAAATGACTGGGGCGAATATTAACTGTGCTCCACCAACAAGTACCAGGAGGTGAAGCGGCGTCGTGAGGAGATCGCGTGGTGGCTGTGGGCTTCGGCGCTGAAGAGTTTGCAGAAGCGGCGTCGTTTGGAGATCGCTGAAGCGGCGGCGTGAGGAGATCGCGATGACCTAAGGGAGAGTGAATAGAGGGTATTGCAAAAAATGAAAAGAATTAAAAAATTCCAATGTTTTATTAGAGAGAAATGAAATTTTTGGAGGGAAACTAAATTTTCCCTCCACATATATTTCTCCCTTAAATAATTATAAACGAAATTTTGAAAGCAAATATTTTGCTTCTAATTAGCTAAAATTATTGGATAGATTTGCATACTCGAGACAAAAAAATGCGCTCCCGAAAAAATGTGCTTTGGTACAAGATGTTCCCAAGCGAAAATGTGTGTGGGCGAAATTGTGCTCCCGAACAAAAAAGTGTGCGCATGCGAAACCGCTTCCGCGTGAAAAATGAGTGCGGAGTCAAAAAATGTGTGTCCGGGCGAAAACGCTCTCCCGCGATACCATGTGCGCGTTTAAATTTTTTGGTATGTTTTTGCAAAATTTTATGGAGTCAAAGAACAATTGATTTGAGAAATTGATTTGAGTTTATTTGGGGGTTTTAATTTTGGAGTTTACTTTTGACCCAAAAAAATTATGGAGGGAAATTTCACTCCAATTATGTGCGTGATTATATATATAACTGAATGAAATTTAATATTAATTACAATTATAATTAATTAAATTAACATTAACATTAAAACCCCGACAATGATGGAACCTCCGCCCAAACTCTCCCGCTCTCGGACGCTCGCTCAACTAACAGTGCATATATAGGGAGCGCTTGTGCCCCGCCTCGATAGTGTCCCAACGCGATGACGCTCCTGCAGCTCGCAAACCCCTGCGCGCGAAAATACCCATGCCATAATAGTACCACATGTCTACGACGGTCACGCACGGGGGTTTGCGAGCTGTAGGAGCGCCATCACGCCGGGGCAATATTGAGGCGAGGGTACTGTCGCGCGGGTAACATGGCTTCCTGTGCACTATCAGTTGATCGAGCGTCCGAGAGCTAGCGGTTGAAATTGGGCGGAGGTAATTCGTGAGTCCATGTCTATCTATGTCTGTGCCTGTCTCTGTGTGAGTGTCTCTGTGTGCCTTGTGTCTGTGTCGTCTGTGCCAATGTGACGTTACCCCCACCTCAATAGTACTAGTACTGTCCTAATTATGCGACGACGCTCCTGCAGCTCGCAAATCCTGTGCGCACGAAAATACTCATGCCGCAATAGTACCACATACATGTCTATGTTTAGACTTAAAAGTAAATATTATTTAAAAAGTAAATAATGCTAGCTTAATTATTGAACCACGTATTTTATTTTATTTATGACATGTATTTATGACATGTATTTATGATTATCAATATGACATGTATTTAAAGTTTTATTAAAGCTTTATATAACAATTTTTATAAAATTTTATAAAAAAAATTTATAAAGAAACTTTATATATCTTTAACTACTATATATAAAGAAACTTTAAAAGGATTTTTTGTTAAAATATAAATGTTTTTTGAAAAAAATAATTATAAAATATTGATGTATATTTTTTTGCGGTCATTTTGAGTACTCATATGTATATGTTACGGGCGAAGCCCGTCAGGGGCGGGCGAAGCCCACCGTCGCCGGTCGGGTACTGTAGAATGTGAGCGCAGCCCGCTCGAATGCAGGCGCAGCCCACTAAAAGCCAGCGAGCACAGGCGAAGCCCGTCCGGAGCTGCTCGTAAAGTTTTTATTTACTGCTCGTAAAGTTTTATTTAAAAACTTTATATGAATTTTTTATAAAAATGTTTTATAAAGTTTTACATAAAATTTTATACACGTTTATATATAATTAAAATACATAAACGGATAAACCTTATTTAAAAATACATAAATTTTATTAAAAGCTCATGTGCACTGTCGGGCAATGTCGAGGCGGGGGTATTGTCAAGCGGGGAACATGGGCCTCATGTGCACTGTCAGTTGATCGAACGAAAAATGAGAAATAAAACGCGCATCCGAGTGAAAAGCACGCGCTCGACCGAAAAATGGGCGCTCGAAGGGTACAATTATTTCACCCCTGCACACAATGAAAAAATATGCGTGCATGCGGGGCCAATACGCGATCGTTATTTTTATTCAAAAATTATATTAATATGTTTTAAATTTTTTGATTTGTTTTGTGCAAAATTTTATGGAGGAAAATTTCCCTCCATATATTTCATTAATGTGAGAGGGAAGGAAATAGACAAAACTTAATAAACTAGAGGAAGAGAACGGCGCGCGGCGACGGCCGAGAAAGAGAACGACGATGGCGGCGGCCGTGGAAGAGAGAGGCGACGGCGGCGGCGACCGTCGAAGAGATGGGAGACAACGGCGGCGGGCGTACGTGAAATACATTGCTACAGCTCGCAAATGGATGTTTGTGTGTGTTTGGTTGTCTGTGTCTGTGTGTGTGCATGTGTCTGTGTTTGAGCCCCGACACATGCAATACGCGCTAGCTCTCAAGCAAAAAAAGGAAAACTACACGCATGG
Organism: Dactylorhiza incarnata; assembly: GCA_033032865.1. Taxonomy (NCBI): domain Eukaryota; kingdom Viridiplantae; phylum Streptophyta; class Magnoliopsida; order Asparagales; family Orchidaceae; genus Dactylorhiza; species Dactylorhiza incarnata. Next base: position 16,914,707 of record JAWHQI010000015.1, read on the forward strand.
GAGTGCATTTGCGTGCGCACGAGAGTGCATTTGCGTGCGCGCGAGAGTGCATTTGCGTGCGCTTGAGAGTACATTTGCGTGCGCGCGAGAGTGCATTTGCGTGCGCGCGAGAGTGCATTTGCGTGCGCGCGAGAGTGCATTTGCGTGCACACGGGTTCGTGCGTGATTTTATTTTAATTCCAAATTTATATTAAAAAATTAATGTCATATTAATTTGCATTCATTTTTACATTTAATATATTTTTAATTTTTAGTTTAGTTTTGTTCAAAATTTTATGGAGGGAAATTTTCATCCGTATATTTCATTCGTTCATGTGTGAGAGAGAGAGAGCTGCATGGGAGAGAGGCAGAAAAACTTTTATAAAAAGTTAAAGATTTATAAAAAAAACCCGTACGAGCAAAAATACATGTCGCAATAGTACCACATATCTGCGACAGCCGCGCACAGATGTTTGCGAGCTGTAGGAGTACTGTCGTCGCGTTAGAGCACTATCGAGGCGGGGTACTGTCACGCACATATAATTTTTTTTTTTTTTTCAAAAAAAAATAATAATTCAAAAGTTTGATAATTAAATAGTACAAAATTGAAAATAAAATATGATATTTTTTGTAACAAAACTTTAATAATAAAATATTACTATTAGTAAGGACAATTTCTTTGTCACAAAAACTTTCATGATGTGGTTACAATTGATACTTATTGTGAGAAAAGTTTTATATTTGTAACGTAACATTAGTGTTGTTACAAATACTTACAGTTATAGTAACGAATTAATTATTATTGTAACAAAATTTAAAATATTCGTTACAAAAAAGTATTTTTTTGTAACAACCAAAAAAATTTGTTACTAAATATAAGTATTAGTAACAAACTGTGTTTCAGTTATATTTCAGTCCTTACAACAGGTGCAGTTTGTTGTAGTGTAGGCTTGGGTGCATCATCAAGTGAGACACCTCTGATTAAGAAGAACATATTGTCTACACCTATAAATATATTTCTGCTAAGAGCAAAAAGGTTGTAGATGTAAATAAAAACATTTCAAGTAAGGCTGTCAAGAATAAAGGAATTCAGCAGAATTCGTTGAACGGAGCTCGATGAAATGAATTCACTTCATCGAACGGAGATCGACGAACTCTGAAGACAAATTTCAAGTATAGTCCCTATTCGAACGACGCTCGACGAAAGCATGTCCATTCATTGAACGGCGATCGACGAACTCAGCCCAGTTCGTCGAACGGAAACTATACAGAAAAACTGAAAAATTCTTATTCTTCACATACTTTCAATCCTTTCACTGAATGGATAATACCTCCAAGGAGATATCATCCACGAGGTTATAAGCACCAACCTAAAATGTCTTTTATTTCAGAGTTTTGTGGTAAAACAAAAGGACCCAAGGTAGTCTGAGTTAAAAACAACTAGCTTATTTTTCTGTTTTGCAGGTACAGAGCTATCCAAACAAGAATGAACAATGGTATTTGGATAGTGGCTGTTCAAAACACATGACATGAAACAAGGCCAACCTGAGTAACTACAAGGCAAAGTTTGGACCCAAGGTGATCTTTCGAGACTCCAACTGTGGACAAACCAAAGGCTATGGACAGATCAAAGTTGGAGCAGTGACCTTCAAGGAGGTAGCCTATGTCAAGGGTCTGAAGCACAACCTCATCAGCATAAGCCAGTTATGTGATGAAGGTTATCAGGTAACTTTCAATCATTCCTTATGTCTTATTACCAATAATAAAAATATTATTGTATTATCTAGTATTAGACATAAAAATATTTATTTAGTCAATTTTGACTCTGCCAATTCTGATATTTGCTTATTCAATTCTATAAGTAAAACAAATGAATTATGGCATAAAAGGCTTGGACACATTAACCTTAGAACTATATCTAAGATTTCTACAATCTTGTTAGAGGATTACCTTCTGGTTCATACAAGAAGGAAAGACTCTGCAGGGCTTGTCAATTAGGTAAGCAAACTAGAAGTAGTTTTAAATCTTTATCCAAGAGTGATTCACCTAGGATTTTATATTTGCTGCATTTGGACCTTTCTGGGCCTACTGCAATACAAAGCCTAGGACGGAAGCATTACTCTCTAGTGATTGTAGATGACTTCTCAAGATTCACTTGGGTGTTCTTTCTTAGGAACAAGTCTGACACCTTCAGTGTTCTGACAGACTTTCTCAGGTCCATCAAGATTGAGTACTCTACTGTAGTTGCATTGATCAGAAGTGATCATGGCACTGAGTTTGAGTCTCTTCTGATGTGAGAATTCTATGGAAAAGAAGGGATCAGGCAGTGTTTCTATGCTCCTAGAACTCCTCAACAAAATGGGGTAGCTGAAAGGAAAAATAGAACCCTAATTGAATCAGCAACTACATTGCTTGTTGATGCTCACTTGCCACTCTCTTTTTGGGAAGAGGCAGTGAACACAGCAAATTATGTGTTGAACAGAAGCCTGATACATAAACTTAAGGGCAAAACTCCCTATGAATTACTTAAGAATAAAAAGCCTAAGGTTAACTATTTTAATATATTTGGCTGTAAATGTTATGTGCACAACAATGATAAGAAGTATCTCAGGAAGTTTGAAGCAAAAGCTGCTGAAGGCATTTTCCTTGGATATTTTCTTTCTGGTAAGGCATATAGAGTTTACAACAAATCTACTCTTAAGATAGAAGAGTCCATGCATGTATCTTTTGATGAGACTAACATGTTACTTGAGGAGAGGAACACCACCTCTTCCAAAAATATTTGCAGGTACCAGCTCTATGTGAAGAGCTCAATGGACTAGATCTACAGAAAGAAGAATCACTACCTCCATTAATTCAAAATCTTGAAGACAGTGAAGAAGAAGATCATCCAGATCTTGTTGCCAGTTTAAATCAAGTGACAGCTAAACAAATTCCCCAAGTGGATATCATTGCTGAACCAACTCCAATTGTTGACCACATCACAGTTAGAGATCATCCAATATCTCAAATTATTGGTGATATTTCAGCAGGTGTTCAAACAAGACATCAACTACACCAAAATCATATGCACACTTGTTTCCTATCACAAGTTGAACCGCAAACCATAAAAGATGCAGAACAATATCCAAACTGGATTCTTGCAATGCAAGAGGAGCTCAACCAATTTGAAAGGAACAAGGTTTAGGATTTGGTTCCAAGACCAAAAGACCATCCAATTATTGGCACCAAATGGGTCTTCAGGAACAAGCTTGATGATCAAGGCAACATAGTCAGAAACAAAGCAAGATTGGTAGCTCAAGGATATTCACAGGAAGAAGGAATTGACTATGATCAGACCTTTGCTCTTGTTGGAAGACTTGAAGCTATAAGGATCTTTCTGGCCTTTGCTGCATTCAAGAAATTCAAGGTATATCAAATGGATGTGAAGAGTGCATTTCTTAATTGAGACATGAAAGAAGAAGTCTATGTGGAACAACCACCAGGTTTCATCTCTCCAACTCACTCCTCCTATGTATTTAAGCTTAATAAAGCTCTATATGGTCTCAAGCAAGCTCCCAGAGCATGGTATGAGACCTTAGCTAGTTTTCTTTTGGAGAACAATTTCTGTAGAGGCATAGTAGATAAAACCTTATTTTTCAGGATACATAAAAATCAAACTCTACTAGTTCAAATATATGTAGATGATATTATTTTTGGCTCTATTGATTCAAATTTATGCAAAAGATTTTCTAACCTGATGCAATATAAATTTGAAATGAGTAGTATGGGTGAACTATCATACTTCCTTGGTCTTCAAGTGAAGCAAACTCCAAATGGCATATTCATATCACAATCCAAGTATGCTAAGGAATTAGTGAAAAGGTTTGGTATGTCTGATGCTTCCACCATGAAAACACCCATGCCCTCAAATGCTATTGTTGATGTTGATGAATCAGGGAAACCTGTTGATCAAAAAGTGTATAGAGCAATTGTTGGCTCTTTACTTTATTTAATAGCAAGTCGGCCTGATATAATGTTTGCTACTTGTATTTGTGCTAGGTTCCAAGTTAACCCTAAAGAATCTCATCTAATTTTATTAAAATGGATTTTGATATATATAAAGGGTTGTCCTAATCTAGGGCTCTGGTATCCAATAACATCAGAATTTGAATTAACTGGATTCTCAGACTCTGATTATGCTGGATGCAGAGTGGACAGGAAAAGTACATCAGGAACTTGCCAGTTTCTTGGTGATATGCTTATGTCTTGGTTTTGTAAGAAACAAACATCTTGTCTACATCAACAGCTGAAGCTGAATACATAGTTGCAAGCAGTTGCTGCTCACAGATATTGTGGATACAAAATCAGCTCCTAGACTATGGTGTCAACTTAAATAATTCAATTATATTTTGTGACAATACTAGTGCAATATCTATAGAACAAAATCTAGTTCTCCATAGTTGAACTAAACACATAGCAATTAGGCACCACTTTATCAGAGATAATGTGGATAAAAATAAAATTTGCCAACAATTCATTTCTACTGATTTGCAAAGAGCTGATATTTTCACCAAGCCCTTGGATGAAAAGAAACATATTTTCTTTATAAATCAGCTAGGTATGATAGATGGAGATTCAATCTGCTAAAAATTAAGTTTTCTACTTATCACATCTCTTCATCAAACTGAGATCAACGAAATCCAATTTTTTGTCGAACGGAGAACGACGAAGTCATCAAGTTCGTCGAACCGAGATCGACGAAAATCTATTTTTCGTCGAACCCAGTTTTGATGAAGCTTTTATTTCTGACCTGTCATCATAATCAAATCTTTTTTATTTTAACTGAATGACTACAGAAATTGCTTCTCTTTCCAGCTCCTTTGCACTTGATCTCTATTTTATTTTGTAGGAATAGTAGTAATATAAAGATTGCATCCTTCCCTACCTCCTCAAAAGTCCCTTCTTCTAGGGGCCTAACTCCAGGTCTTCCTGAAACTAGGCAGGGGGAGATGTATTGAAGAAGCTCTCTTTTTGTCAGGGGGAGATACTTTCCTTTTGTACAGGGGGAGTTGTTTTCTGAAGATGCTCAAGCTTCAAGAGGAAATGCTGATGAAGAAGCATGTTTTCAGTTCTATGAGCAAGCTCCACATGATGTAGCTTTTTCTCAGGGGGAGATGTTCTATGAACTAGGCAAGGGGAGAAAGCTGAAGAAGATCCAGTCTTAGGGGGAGATGCTCCCAGGCTAACATATTTTATGAAAGAAGGAAATGATGCATGAAGAAGCATCATATATTGCAAATTCAGAATACAACTTTTGATATAGAAGAAGCAACAGATACAGATTCATATTATGACAGATCTAGGGGAAAATGTTATGATAGATTCACATTCTGATTGGTAGAAAAGCAGATTAAGAAATAATTTCTGTTAGAGCAGACAGCAAATTCAGATTATAAAGCTACAGTTCAGATCAACAATTCAGAAAGCTGAAATATAGCAGATACAGTTCAGACAATATCAGAATTCAGAATTCAGAAAGCGGAATTCAAAGAAAATCAAAGGTTCTGATTGTGTGTTTTTATTAGTTTTTATTTTCAATGTAATGTTTCAGAACTCGAAGTATCATACTTTTATATCTGATGAAATATTTAAAATATATCAGATATATATGCTCTGTTGTTCTGTTGTTATTTTTGTTTGTTTCAATTTTTGTCAAATAGTGTCCTAACCCAAATAGGGGGAGATTGTTGGAACAACCCTATTACTGATTTGGGATAGGATCACTATCTGTTGACTAGGATCAAGTTAAACCCAATGTATAGTCAATGGGTCAAGGGTTTAGGCTGTTAGAACTCAAGAAAATATTCAGGTTCTGCGTTCGACGAACTCCACTCTGTGTTCGACGAACAACTTGCTATCTTCATTCGACAAATGGCTTACATCCTGCGTTCGACGAATGGCATGCTCCTGCGTTCGACGATCTTATTCCGTCTCAACGTCTCAGCGGCTCAGCGGTCGACAAAATTATTCAGGCTCAGCTGTCGACATGTTTTATCCAGTCTCAGCGGTCGATGATTTTATTCAGTTCTGCAGTCGACGAATTTGCTCAGTTCAGTGGTCTATGAATTCCTCAGTTCGACGAACTCATCTCTGCGTTCGAATAATACGTATTAGATGTTCAGATCGATGAAATATCTTCTCAGCTCAACTAATTTAATTCTTCTAGCCAGATTCATTTGAGGTCGACGAACTCAACATTGTGTTTTATGAAAATCTTGAGATCGACGAAACTTTCTCTACAACAGATTTATTTCAGACAGATTATATTATTCATTCTCTGAACTCCGATCTCTTCTGCAACGGCTCTATTCTTCCAGATAAGTAAGGATAATATATTTCCTTCTATTATTTCGAGATTATAGTCGTTGACATTTAGCAGAAAAGTACACGTTCATGGAAAAAAAAGGTAAACGACGCGGCAGATTTGCAGTTCCCTGAATATCTATTCAGATTATTATATTTCTTAATTTAATGGATTTGCATTTAAAATTTGTCAGAGATTTCAAAAGGGGAATAAGGAAGAAAGATATACATTATTATCTCATACAGTTTTACTACAGCACATCAGAGTTTTTCACGACAGCAAATATACAGAACACATTACAGATTTTCTGTACAGGAAATGAAAGAAAGAATTTTACAGGAAGAGAAGAAACATAAGAAAGCATTCACAGATCTTCTTCTTCCTTAACAGCAGCACTCATTCTCTGAGAATAACATCAACTCTACTCTCTCAGTCTCTGCTGCAAGATCAGATCTTCAAAAGAGCAACAAAAATCTGAAGAACTTATTCTTCCAGATTAATCAGCTACAGGAAGATCATTTTATTCAAGAGAAAGCTTCCATTCTCAAGTTATCAACAAATCTCAATCAGACAGAGGAGCTTTACAACATCATCAATCCACTAGTCTTCTCTCAGAATATTGACAGAGAAGAACATCCAACCCTTCTTATCCCCTCTTGTACAGGGTTATAACTCCCTTCAAAAGTTAACCCATTGGTGGCAGGGCACCTGATCAAAAAGTTGTGGTTTGGTTAGAGCACCTGATCAAAAGCTCCTTGTTGTGTGGACACCTGAACAAAAACCCCTTAGTGATAGGGCACCTGATCAAAAACCTAGTAGATCCTACCAAGTGTGGTAGAAGAGTAGACGTACCCAGGTTTATTGGGGAACTACTATAAAAATCCTTGTGTCGTCTGTGTGCTTGTCTATTTTCTGTGTGCTGTGTTGTGCTGATTTGTTTTCTTTATTTAGTTTTTATAAATCACTCAACTATTCACATATATATAACACTATTTTAAATCCGCTATAAAATTAAGGGAAAAAGTTTTAATACTCTATTCACCCCCCCCCCCCCCCCCCCTCTAGAGTAAATCTAAGATCTAACCTCACCTTCAATTGGTATCAAAGTGTGGTTGATTATATCCATCACTTTCAACTGATATTCAATTGACTTTCACTCAGGCCAGGACAGATCGGAAGCACAAGCCGCCAAGCCATGCGGCTTCTTTCTTTTCTCCTTTCTGTATCCCGTCACCGCCTGCCCGATTCTCCTGTATCCGAGCAGGCGGTTATTTTATCCCTGCTCATTAGGGCAGGCCCCCGAGCCTATAAATAGGGGGCGACGACATTCCCAAGATGCGCACACTCGAATCCAGGAGCTCGCTTGTTTGAGCTGCGGTCTCGAGTTTCCCGTCTTGCGACCTGTCTGACCGGTCGGCTCCTGCTTTCCTGCATCTGTAACCTGCTGTAACTTCTTCGTTTCAATCAAACGAAAGCCCGTCACAGGAGTGGCATTCGCCGTAATGGGCGAAGTCTGGCCTTGACTGCTTGATGCCAGCGGTCTCATTTTCTCAAACCAAAAAGTAACCGACAGCCCGCATCCTCCGATTTCCTTCGGAGGTGCAATTTCGGATTCAACAGCATCAATCCTGGGCATCTCCATCGCGCTCCAAGCGAAGACTTCCGCGTTCTTTTGCACATAGGCTAGGATTTTCTCCTGCTCCTCTAGGCCGAGCTCTCCGCTGATTCAGACCTTCTCCGCCACCCCAACCCGGGTGGTGACCTCGAGCTCCACGACCTGCTCCACGGCCTCCAGCCGGGACTGCTCTTGATGAGTACTTTTTGTACTCATCTTCTAGTATAATTTTAATATAGTTTTAATATGAATTTATATAAATTATATGTATTGTCTTATCTAATTCATTCCTTTTTATTTTTGCCACTAATTTAAGCTTAGTTTATGTTTTTCAGGTTTTCTCGACACTTTAAGAAAAATTTCAAAAGTACACGCCCATGGTCACGGGCGTGACCATGGCGCGTTACAGCCTAGTTACAGACCCGATTCCGCCATCCCGGGAGCATTCCATGAAGTTTTGCCAAGTACACGCCCCAGGTCACGGGCGTGACCAAGGGCGTGACCCAATATCACGGCCGCGACCCGCCGCGACATGCCCAGATTTTTATATGACCTTGGTTTTTATAAAGCCTATACTACATCCGACACGGTACACTTTCCGTTGTCATTTACAAGCATAGTTTTGCCCATCAAGTTTTTGGCGCCGTTGCCGGGGACACGGTTGATATTTCGAAAAAAGAAATATTTATTAATTTTATCGTTCTCTTTCTTCTCCACCTTCTCTTTAAATTTTTTTTTATATAAAAAAAAAATCTTAAAAAGCGCAATCTAAATTCTCAGAAAGGACGCTTTGGGCTTGAATTCCCATCATAGCCTCTAGTACCTTGCAAACCCTTCACCGGGTAGATCTTGGGATATCCGGGACTAATTTAACCCGCTTTTTCAAAAAAAAAATATAATAAAAATATTTATAAAATTTCATTCATTTAAGTGAAAGTTGTTTCCTTTTTTTATTCTTATTATGAAATTAGTAGAAGCGGTCGTTAAAATTACCGTGCTTCGAAACCAAATTGAACTCTTGCAAGCCGCTCGAAGGCGCCAATTTACTTGTTATTATTGTGGTGGGCCTCATCAAAGTGAGGAATGTTATTTATATTCTTATTATCAAAATAATTATTATGAAAATAATTTTCCTCAATATTATGCAAATAATTTTGATAATAATTACGATCATAATTTTTCATCTTTTAATGAAAATAATTTTTCAAACTTTGATGAAAATAATTTTTCTAATTTTAATGAGAATAATTTTTCGGCGTTTAATAATTGTTCTTCTAGCTCCGAAGTAGATTATTCCTCGTGGCAAGCTCACCCGGATAGTTCTCGGAGCAATGAAGATAGATCTTTAGATCCGAATTTTTGTTTTTCTTCTTGTACACCGCAGTTTTCGTTCTCTAATTTGGGGGAAATTTCGCAGATCCAAATAGATACTTCCCACCAAAATTTAGAGGAAAATAATTTTTCTAATTTTCACAAGAATAATTTTTCGGCCTCTAATAATTTGTCTTCTAGCCCCGAAGTAGATTATTCTTGGTGGCACGGTCACCCGGATAGTTTTCGGGGCGATGAAGACAAATCTTTAGATTTGAATTCTTATTCTTCTTTTGCGCCGCAATTTTCGTACTCTAATTTTGGGGAAAGTCCGCTTTTTCAATTTGATACTCCACCCCAGAATTTAAATGAGAATTTTCTTTCTTCTAGTGTTTTTTCCTCGTCTTCGGAAAATTTAGTTATGGAGGAACATGATTGTTCATGTACTCCCATAGTTTCTTTTCCCAATTATGAAGAAAAATTCTCTTACCAAGAAATTTTTAATGTTTTGGGCACCCCGGATGAACTAGAAGAAGAACAAGTTTCTTCCCCTACTTCACCCGAATCTTCTTTTCTTTATCATGAATTTTCGCAAAACCCTTCTATTTTAATTCAACCGGAAATTCATGAAATTTTTGTGTCCGAAAATTTTATTCCGCTTGGTAATACGCTAGATTTTCCTAATGAAAATTTTATTTTAGAAAAGGAACAACCGGAACTTAATTTTTTATTTTCGCAAGCGCCTCCTCCTTGCGAAATATTATCTGACAAGTTTAATTGTGATTCTCTTTATACTAATAATTTCCAGGTTGAAGATGAGCCGTTGCTACCCCAATTAATTGATATCCATATGCCGCTCATCTTTATAAATTCAAATCACCTCAGGTATGTATAGGTGATTTGGATTTACATATTCAAATTCAATTACAAAAGGAGAATCACAAGATAAACGGAGGAGTAGCCGTGCGACTGACGCCGGCACATTCACCTACACGTGAATTAGGGGAGTTGCCCGTTCACTTCTCTTTTAATTTTCCTTTTTCCTAACAATAACCGTCAAGCTTAAAGACGGGAAAAAGAAAGCGCTCTTGGGAGGCACCCCTTGCTTATCCTTATTTTTTAGTATTCTTCTTTTTTGTTTTCTTTCAAATGTTCTTCATACTTAGTTTTAAACATTGGGGACAATGTTTAATTTTAAGTATGGGGGTGTAGCTTCGCATTCATTGAATTTTTATTTGAAAATTTTTTTTATAAAAATCTAATTTCTTGGAAAGGGCGCTTTGGGCTTGAACTCCCATCACAGCTCCTAGTACCTTGCGAACCCTTCACCGGGTAGCCCTCGGGAAGTCCAAGAAATAATATTTATAAAAAAAATACTCCTAGCCTTGTTGTTTTTAATGTTCTAGAAATTTAGTTTGAGGTCCGATTACAAGTATTCCTACATTTTTGATTTAGCTAATATTTCGTTTTATCATAATTTGTTAAATTTAAATTTGAAGTAATTTGGTTTTAAGAAATATTTTATGTTTTTAATTTGATTAGAGAATCTATTTAGCACTACTTCTCCTTTTAATTTTAAATAGCTTCACTTTGTGGTAAATTGGCTAAACATCTCTAGGTTTTTTATTATATTCACTATTAACTTTAAGATCTTAGGAAATTTCATTCCACTAAAAAGTTGCTCTCAAAATAGTTTAATTTATAAACTAGAAGTATTTCTTTACCCTTGTTAAACATATTTATTTTTTTCTTTTTCCCCTATTGTTAGATCATATGTCATGGGAATAAGGAGATGTTAGTTCTTTATTCTCTGGTAAACATATGCAACCCAAAAACAAAAATGAAGAGAGAAAAAATGTGTATATGTCGTGGAAATGATAGGATAATAGTTTATCATTCTCTGGTATTACATATACTTAAAAAAATGGGTTGAGAGGATAAAATTCATCACTCCAATCAAAAACCTCTTCATATCCTTTGTCTTCATTTTGCCATTTCGTTCAAACCCATCCCTAGCCAATTTCATTGTTTCTAGTCCTAAACTAAATTATTAAGATAGCAATATTTTGGTAGGTGTCTTTTCCTTAAGATTCTTTTATGTTAGAGTGTCCATAATTTCAATCTAATTTTGTTTGAAAATTTCTATAATTTCGATTGCTAAATAGTTATCTTGAGAAGTAGTTAGCTAAACAAATTTCTCTTTTTAAAAATTATCAACATAACTTAGACTTAATTCTTGAATTCCTAAAGATTTGCTTTTGACTTATTCTTGGTTTAATGAAATTCTAGTTAATTAAAAATAATATCGATGTCTTGTAATTCTTTCCTCACTCTTTTGCTCTAGAATAGCAAAAGCTCAAGTATGGGGGTGTTTGATGAGTACTTTTTGTACTCATCTTCTAGTATAATTTTAATATAGTTTTAATATGAATTTATATAAATTATATGTATTGTCTTATCTAATTCATTCCTTTTTGTTTTTGCCACGAATTTAAGCTTAGTTTATGTTTTTCAGGTTTTCTGGACACTTTAAGAAAAATTTCAAAGTACACGCCCATGGTCACGGGCATAACCATGGGGCGTGATAGCCTAGACGTGTTCCAGAACCGATTCCGCCATCCCGGGAGCATTCCGTGAAGTTTCGCCAAGTACACGCCCCAGGTCACGGGCGTGACCATGGGCATGACCCAATATCACGGTCGCGACCCGCTGAGACGAAATAGAACCGCTGAGATCAAGCCTTACACGCCCCAGGTCACGGGCGTGACCAGGGGGCGTGACATCCAATTCACGGTCGGGGCCCCACCACCAGCTGCCAGCACGCCTGCCACGTCAATTAAAGTTACATGCCCCAGGTCACGGGCGTGACCATGGGGCGTGACATCAAGTCACGGGCGTGACTCGCCCCGCCCGTCTTCCTGCCAAATATTTCCCGCCAACAGCACATTTAAAGATTACACGCCCCAGGTCACGGGCGTGACATAGGGCGTGACGCCCCCAAAATGCCTGCATTGAAGCCAGAACATGCCCTCTCCGCCAGCACCGATCACGCCCCCTACACGCCCCTTGGTCATGGGCGTGACCAAGGGCGTGTAACCCAGAATTTCTGCCTATTTAAAGCCAGCTCCAGCAGATGTTTAGGAGGAAGTTTTTTGGAGACGAATTTTTAGGTTTAGACTCTTCTTTTCATGTCTTTAATTTCATGTTTGTAGTAGTTCTGATGCTCCTCTTTTATTTTTTGCAAATGTACTTTTAATTCAATAGTTGTAATTTCTTTTCAATTAATAAAATAGTTCTTTTGTTTTCTCGTATTTCTTATTCTCCTCCTTCTTCACTTTTTTATTTCTTTTGTTATCAATTCAAAGTTCTATTTGATAAAACAATAGAGATCGTCTTGAGTAAGAGTAATCAACACGCACGGATTTTTATACGGCCTTGGTTTTTATAAAGCCTATACTACATCCAACACGGTACACTTGTCATTGTCGTTTGCAAGCATAGTTTTGCCCATCAGCTCTCCCCAATCTCCTTCCTTCCCCTCGCCGCTAGCGAACGCTTTGGCCTCCTCCTCCCTTCCTTCTGCTCTGATCGCCATCAGCTCTTCCACCCTTCCTTCCTGGGCCTGACCCTCTACCTCTTCCTTCTCCTACTTTCCATCCTCCATCCACTCCTCTGCCTCTCTGAGACCCGCCGGCTCCGCCATCTCCTGATCCCATTTCTTTGCCTCGGCTATCCAGGAGATAGTGTTTACTGCCGTCACGTAGCACTGCCTTGCTACCTTTCGGTCCCCTCTTACCCGAACCTGAACTCCACCCGAGTTGATTTTGAGACATTGGTGGAAGGTGGAGGGGACGCAGTGGAAAGCACTGATGAGCGGCCATCTGAAGATGGTGTTATTGCTGCTGGGTGCATCCACTATGACGAAGCGGCAATTCCGTGATTGCACGCCCAGGACCACATGGAGCCCCACTGATAGGTGAAATATCAAGGTCGTATTTTTCCAAGGTCGTATCGATTATTTCTACTTCTACGGAACGCGCTATTATTTTATCGAAAAGAGATTTGAATTGATTTTTATAGCTTTGTAGAAAAACTAATGACGAAAATTAAGGTTGGCGTGCGGTTAACGATAATTGCGATAAAAAGCGAGAAAGCACGAAAACGTTAATTTAGAAAGTAGTTTTGCTTAGAATTTTTTAGAGTTTTATAAAGCGATAATGATAACTACGGCTATTTTAAGCGATTGAGCGGTTAGCGGAATTAGAAAAAAACAATTATATTAAAAACAAAAGACGCACTAATTGAAAACTCACGCACTCTATGGAATTAAAATGAAAGTGGTAAATTACAGAAATTAAAGAAATGCGATCCCTACCCAAATAGGTAGAGGGGAAATAAATGCGTGAGCGAGTCCTATCCAAATGGATAGGCGGGAAATAAATGCGTGACGAGTCCTATCCAAATGGATAGGCGGGAAATAAATGCGTGACGAGTCCTATCAAAATGGATAGGTGGGAAATAAATGCGTGACGAGTCCTATCCAAATGGATAGGCGGGAAATAAATGCGTGACGAGTCCTATCCAAATGGATAGGCGGGAAATAAATGCGTGACGAGTCCTATCCAAATGGATAGGCGGGAAATAAATGCGTGACGGAAATGAAAGCTAAGCTATTGAATTACAAAAAAGGGCAAAATTTATCCACCTACACACACACACCCTTGCTTGAAATGAAATCTAAGTTAAAGAAAATAAAATCTATTCGCATACACTCTCACACTCTACATAAAAATAAAGCTAATCTAAAAGCAAAAATAAAGCTAAGTTAAGAACAAAATGAAAGCTAAGTTAAGAACAAAATGAAAATTAACTCATACACTCACACACTCTACATAAAAGAAAAGCTAATAATAAAAAAATACCAATTAAACCTAACACTTATACACTCACACACACTAACAAAAGGAGAGAAAAAAAGGAAAAAAGAAAGAGAAAATAAAGAAAAAAACAAAAACTAATTTACCACACCCACACACACAACAATAAAAAAAAAGAACAAGAACAACAACAAGAACACTTATATTGATTGAAATAAATAATTACAAAACTTTTTTAAGAAAATCTAAACTTGGGGGATAAAAAGGGCTCAAACTAGGGCTTACAAACACTCGCAAAAACAAGAGAAAGAAACTTACAAGAACCTCAAAGAACCACTCAAAAACACCTCTCAAATACACTTAGATTCTAAAATATATGAACCCTTTTAATGAGTGGAGCACCCTTATTTATAGGCAAAAGAGAGAGGGGGAGGGTGCTGCAGGCTGGAAGCAGGTGGGGTGCGGTTAGAGGGATGGAAGCAGCTGGCGGGCTGAGCTGGAGGCAGGGCAGCGGGCAGCAGGGGCAGCTGGCGTGGGGTGCGGATTGTGAGAGCTGGGAGGAAGCTTCTGGCGGGTGTGCTGGCGCCAGGGCAGCGGGCAGCAAGGCACGGGCGCGGGCAGCGGGCAGCAGGGCACGGGCGCGGGCAGCAGGGCAGATGGCGGCGCAGGCTGCGGGTAGCGAGAATAATCCAGGCAAAATGTGCGCTGGCCTGGATTCGAACCCAGGGCGGCTGCGTGGTTAGCCAAGTCTAGAACCAATGAGCCAAGTGGCTCCATCTACAAAGTACAAGGGTATATTAAATATATTATGTTAGCACTGATTTTTTTTATTTTTATTTTAAATTTAATTTTTAATTTACATAGTTATTTATAAGCTTATATTTAATATATATATATACTATTATTATTTACATTTTATATATTATACATATATATTTATACATATACATATATTATATATATATGTATTTTATTATATTTATAATATATTTATTATTCATTATTATTATTATGTTATTAATATACTATACTATTATTTTATTATATATATATATATTCAACCTATTTATCTAACAGGCATATTATTTTTACATCAATTATATATTATTACTATTTTTCATTCATATTTACATATAAATATATGCTTATTCATTATACTTATTATTTACATACATATAACTATATTATTTATATTTTATATATTATATATATATTTATTATATTTATAATAAATTTATTATACAATAATATTTCAAAATTTTATTCTTTTATATATATAATTACTTATTTTTACAAAAGAAAAAAAATGGTTATTTCAATGATTTAAATGCAATATGTACAAAATTACCCAAAATTAGGTTAGAAATGATACTAAAAATATGCATAATTTGTTATTCATCAAACACCCTCATACTTAAGCTTTTGCTATTCCAGAGCAAAAGTAAGGGATACCTATAAGACGTTTAATAAAATTTCTAATTTACTAAAGTTTTTATTAAATCAAAAGTAAGATCGAAATAAATTTAGGGTATTTAAAGAGGTAAGTCCAAAACTATGAAAGTAATTTAAAAAGAGCGAAAATTTTTTAGCGAGACTTCTAAAGTTAGCTAAATAGCGTCGATTATTGCAGTCTTTGGTACCTTTTAATTAGAAAAGAATTATATAAAACCTTAACTTTTTTAAGAAAGTTTTTAAGAATAAATAAAGCCTACTAATTATGCTCTCCCAAACTTTTTTAAATTAAAATCTAGGTACAATTTTATTGGCTAAGGGGTAGGGGAAAAAGGTAGCCTTGGCAAAAAGAAGAGTGCTTGGATTTAGGAGTGATGGATTTTATCCACTGACTCCACCTTCTTGGTGGTTTTGCTTTGATTCCCAGCGTTGGTTTACGCGGGATAATTGAAATCTTTTCTAAACTTAACCCAATGCCCGTGTTTACGGAATTTAATTTTTTTATTCCCATTAACACGAGATTTCTTTTAACAATATTGGGTGCTTGTGTTTACGGAATCTTTTATTCCCATTGACACAGGATTTCTTTTAAAACTCCTTCTTTTATTATTTTATGCCAAGCTAAGGGGTGTTTATAAGAGGGGTTTCAAGAGAAATTCTAGATTAATAAAAAAAGATTTTTGAGAGCAAGTTTAGTAGATTAAAAATATTCCTAAAGTTTCACAAGTTTAGAGTTAGAATAATTG
The DNA here is from genome assembly GCA_033032865.1 of Dactylorhiza incarnata. Classification (NCBI taxonomy): domain Eukaryota; kingdom Viridiplantae; phylum Streptophyta; class Magnoliopsida; order Asparagales; family Orchidaceae; genus Dactylorhiza; species Dactylorhiza incarnata. The sequence goes on from JAWHQI010000015.1 coordinate 16,931,033, forward strand.
AATCTAAAGATGGTTTGCCAATATAATACAAAAAGGAATATATTTAGGGTAAACCCGAGGTAGTGCTAAAAATTATGTTCTCAAATTAAATTAAGATCGCAAGATTTTCTTTACTATTGAAAATTCCTCGATTTAAATTTTTCAAACAATGAAATAAATAAAATTGTTTTAGCAAATCAAAAACAGTAAAAGCACTTAAAGATAAACCTAACCTAGCCGTGGAAATAACAAAAAGCTAAGTAGGGTTTTTATTTTATATTTTATTTTTTATTTTTTTGATAAGTTTTTCATCAAAAAATTTTTTGAGTTTATAAGATTTTGATTATACAAAATACATAAATATTTAATGAAAAGAAAAGAAAGAAAAGTAAAAATACAAATATGAAAAAAAAATTGGGATTTTAATGAAATTTTTCATCATATATTTTTTATTTTTATATAAGGATTTTTTTATATACAAAAGAAACAATAAAAATAAAACATTTATAAGAAATTTTTTTTTTAGCTTTTTTTTGTTTTTTTTTCCTAAATTAATTAATAATTTTTTTGGGGGGTTTTAATTTTAGTTATATATATTTACATAACAAATTTACAAAAAGAAAAGAGGAATAAAGGGAGAGGGATAAAGTTGTTGTAACAACTTTAGGTATGTTATAACAACGTTTGGTATGTTGTAAAAAATCTTTTTTTTTGTTTTTTTTCTTTTTAAAGAAAGGGATAAAAATATTTATAAGAAATAAAAAGAGGGAAAACATGCCCCCATACTTAAAGCCAACATTGTCCTCAATATTGAAGTTAAGTGTGAGGAACGAAAATATTTACAAAAATGTGAAGATTTAATTACAAAATAGATAAAATATATACAAGAATAGTTACAAAATAAAAAGGAACTCCACGAATATATACAAAATTGTTTTTTGGTTTGTTTTAGTTTTCCGAAATGTACAAAACACGAATAAAATACGTATAAAAGAAGTTAAAAGTATATATGTGATCATATTTTTTTTGGGTATGATAAAAATAAATTTTTATCATCATTTTTATTTTATTTTTTTATTATTTTTTTTTTAGAATTTTTAAATATGCATGTTTTAAAATATATCAAAATTTTAAGAAAGATAAAATAAAGTAAATAAAGAAAAAGCTTTAAGATAAAAAGCAAGGAAGAAATAAGAGAAATAAAAAGGTAAAAGCAACGGGGTTTTCTCGTTTCGAAATATCGACGAAAATCCCCTCTCGGGTCTGTCGAGTAATCCTACTTTGAGAAACTTCCTATTGTCTTATCTGAAAATTCCCAAAATTCTTTTTTATTTTTGTTTTAAAGTTTTTGCATTATTTTATTTTGTTTTATGTTTCTTTTTGGAAAAAGAATTATAATTTAAAATATGCATAGTTATTAATATTATTTTTCATTTTGTTTTATTGTTATTATTTATTATTATTTTTTTTATTATTATTAATTATATTTTTGTTTAAGTTTTTTGTTTTGAAATTAAAATTTATTTCAGCAATTGTTTTTTTTTATGTAAATAAGAACAATAAAAAAAGAGCGTAATGAGATAAATATGGGGGTGCCTCCCACGAGCGCTTTGTTTACCGTCTCATAGCTTGACGCGTTGGCGGGGTACGATCTTTTTAGAGGTGGGGGAGGGGTATGGAATTTAGCTTCCCTCCCAGTTGATCCCCCGCATGGTAAAGTTTTAATCGGTGACCGTTAACTTTTAAGTCGCCTTTTTCCGGGTGGGTTATAAGGACGGTCCCGTATGGCCAAACCTCTTTCACTTGAAAGGGGCCGGACCATCGGGATTTAAGCTTACCCGGAAAAAGACGAAGACGTGAATTAAAAAGGACTAGATCGCCCTGCGTAAATGTTTTTAGAAATTTAATTTTGCGATCGTGATAGAATTTAGAGCGCTCTTTATAGAATTTATTGCTCTCGTAAGCGTTCACAAGCCATTCATCGGAGTTCGTTTAATTGAAATTTTCGACTTTCGGCGGCTAAATTTTGATCGAGATTTAAAAGCTTTAACGCCCAAAAAGCGCGGTGCTCTAATTCTACAGGCAGGTGGCACGCCTTGCCGTAGACTAATCGATAAGGCATACAACCGATTGAGGTTTTGTACGTCGTACGATATGCCCACAATGCGTCGTCTAATTTAATCGTCCAATCCCTCCTATTTGTTGAAACGGTTTTTTCTAATATGCGTTTAATTTCTCGATTAACTACCTCCACTTGGCCGCTAGTTTGGGGGTGATAGGCGGTGGCGAGCTTATGCGTAACGCCATATTTGGTTAATGTGTTTGCAAACTGGGCATTGCAAAAGTGCGTACCCCTATCATTAACTATCGCACGGGGCGTACCGAAGCGAGAAAATAATTTTTTTAGGAATTTGACGACGACTCTCGCATCGTTGGTGGGGAGAGCTTGCGCTTCCGCCCACCTAGATACGTAGTCGACCGCCACTAAAATGTAGCGATTTGTATATGAAGGAGGTAGGGGGCCTATGAAATCTATACCCCATAAATCGAAAATCTCGCATTCTAAATAAAAATTTTGGGGCATCTCGTCGCGACGAGAGATGTTACCCGACCATTGATAGCTATCGCATGCGCTCACAAAAGTGTGAGCGTCTTTGAAGAGAGCGGGACAATAAAAGCCCGCCTCCAGCGCCTTCTGGGCGGTCCGGTTGGCTTGATAATGCCCCCCCGGCCGGCCCCTCGTGGCAGTGCCGCAATATTTGCGCACCCTCCTCGCTCGATACGCATCTTCGCACAATTTGGTCTGCGCAAACGCGAAATAGGAAAGGGTCCTCCCAAAAGTAGTTTTTCAAATCAGAAAAGAATTTCTTCTTTTCCTGTTTTGAAAAGTCTTTCGGAAGCACCCGCGCAACTAAATAGTTGGCGTAGTCCGCGAACCAAGGTGTGGAAGAAGTTCTTAAATTATTTAAAGTTAAAAGATGTTCCTCGGGAAATCGATCATCGATTTCCGGCTCGACGAGCGCTTCCGTTATCGAGCGTTCTAAACGAGAGAGGTGGTCGGCCGCTAAATTTTCGGCCCCTTTCTTATCCCGGATCTCTAAATCAAATTCTTGTAATAGGAGGATCCATCGAAGAAGGCGGGGCTTAGCATCTATTTTATCTAATAAATATTTTAGGACGGAGTGGTCGGTAAATACTATAATTTTTGAAAGCGTGACGTAGGGCCTAAACTTATCGATGGCGAAGACGACGGCAAGGAGTTCATTTTCCGTGGTCGTGTAATTAGCCTGTGCGGTCGTGAGCGTGCGGGATGCGTAATAGATAGGATGAAAATATTTATTTACGCATTGACCTAATACGGCCCCTACCGCTATATCGCTCGCGTCGCACATAATCTCAAACGGAAGGATCCAATCGGGCACCACCAGAATGGGAGAATGGATAAGTTTTTATTTTATAAGTTCAAATGCCTCTACGCACGCATCATCAAAAATAAATGGAGATTCCTTCTCCAGGTGGTGGGTTAGCGGTTTTGTTATTTTAGAAAAATTTTGAATGAACCTCCTATAAAAACCCGCGTGGCCAAGAAAACTACGAATAGATTTTATATTTGAGGGCGCGGGAAGTTTTCGATTATTTCGACCTTGGCCTTGTCGACCTCCATCCCTCTTACGGAAATTTTGTGTCCGAGAACTAAGCCTTCTCGAACCATAAAATTACACTTCTCCCAGTTTAAAACCAGGTTCGTGTCTTCGCATCGTTGGAGGACTCGATCTAAATTTTTTAAACAATTTTGGAAGGAGCTTCCAAAGACCGAGAAGTCATCCATAAAGACTTCCATAATATCTGCTACGAGCTCTCCAAAGATCGCCATCATACATCGTTGGAATGTAGCGGGCGCATTGCAGAGGCCAAATAGCATCCTTCGGTATGCGAAGGTACCGAAGGGGCACGTAAAGGTAGTTTTCTCCTGGTCTTCGGGGGAGATAGGAATTTGTAAAAACCACCAAAGACCATCGAGAAAACAGTAATATGGATGACCCGAAAGTCGCTCCAGAATTTGATCGATAAAGGGTAACGGAAAGTGGTCTTTTCGGGTGGCATCATTTAATTTTCAGTAATCGATGCACACCCGCCAACCCATAACAGTACTGGTTGGGATTAATTCGTTGTTTTGATTTGCCACTACCGTTAGACCGCCCTTTTTTTGCACGACATAAATGGGACTAACCCACGTGTTGTCGGATATAGTGTAGATAATCCCCGCATCTAGGAGTTTTATTACTTCAGCCTTAACGACATCCCGCATATTCGGGTTAAGTCATCGCTGAGGCTGGATGGTTTTGCGGGAATTATCTTCTAAAAAAAGTTTATACGTGCAAATAGAGGGATTTATCCCCCTAATATCTGAAATTTGCCATGCAATTGCATGGCGATGCGTGGACAAAACTTTAACTAATTCAGAGGTTTCCGAATCAGTTAAAGAAGACGAAATAATAACCGGGAGTTTTAAGTCCGCGGCGAGAAAAGCGTATTTTAAATGATCGGGGAGTGGCTTAAGCTCCAAGACCAGGGGTTCTTCGTAAGAAGTTGTAATTTTTAAACTTTTAGAATTAAAAGACTCGAAAGGCGAATCTGGCGGTAATTCGTCCAAAGGGGCGAGGTTCGCCAGATCCGGATCGTCTAATGTTAAAGCGAGTAATTCTGCAAGCGAAGAACACTCATCCTCGAACGCGGATTCTAAGTGAAAGCAGGAATCGTCGTTCGATAAAGAGTTTCGCATCGAAGGATTAATATGAAGGGTAACTTCGTCGTCTCCGACCAGAAGGAGGAGGCGACCGTTACTCACATCAATTAATGCTCGAGAGGTCGCGAGGAAAGGGCGACCGAGGATAATTGGTACCTCGGCGTCCTCCTCGATGTCGAGGATGACGAAGTCTACCGGGAAGATAAACTTGTCAACCTTGACCAGAACGTCCTCCACTACCCTGATAGGATATTTTATAGAGCGATCCGCGAGTTGGATGCTCATTTTCGTTGGGGTGGGAACACCCAAATCTAGTTTTTTAAAGAGGGAGAAGGGCATTAAATTAATGCTCGCTCCCAGGTCCGCTAGGGCGTATTTTATTAATAGATTGCCAAAAAGGCACGGGATGGAAAACCTTCCCGGGTCGTTTAGTTTTGGCGGCAATTTATTAAGTAGGACCGCCGAGCATTCCGCATTTAATGAAACACGCGAAATACCCTCGATCTTCTTTTTATTAGAAAGGAGCTCCTTAAGGTATTTCGCATATTTCGGCATCTGAGAGAGTGCCTCGCAGAAGGGGTCGTTAATTTGAATTTGTTTTAATATTCGTAAAAATTTTTGATAATGTTCGTCCTCCTTCTCTTTATTAATTTTTGCGGGGTAAGGAATTTGCGGGCTCGAAACGCCCGGCGCTAATGTTTTTTCCTTATCTACTAAAATTGAAGGCGAGGGTGGAGGGGTCGGAGGCGAAATAGTTACCTGACGCTCAACCCGCAATGGGGAGTCGACCTCCCTGCCGCTACGAAGGGTAATGGCGTGGGCATTTTCACGCGGGTTCTGCTCTGAGTTTCCTGGCAATGCTCCATGTGGCCGCTCGGAGATCATTTTAGCGAGCTGTCCAACCTGCATTTCTAAATTTTTTAGCGACCCGGTTATATTCCGGATATTTGCCTCGTTGGACGCTATGTATTTTGTAAAAATCTCCTCGAGCGGAGTAGGTTTTGGAGGCGGAGGCGGAAAGCCCTGCTGAAATCCTTGGGGATATCCTTGCGGAAATCCTTGCGGGATCGCAGGTGGAGGGCGTTGCGCGTTGTTAGGATTACTCCAGGAGAAGTTCGGGTGGCTCCTCCAACCCGGATTATAGTTATTACTATAAGGGTTGTTATTAGGATTGAAGGGCGCCCGCACTTGATTTCCAACGTACTCTACCGATTCCTCGATATTATTATTATTATTTAGATTATTATTATTATTATGAGTATTAAAATTATTATTAGGATTATTAAAATTATTATTATTATTAGGATTATTTGCCCAAGCGGGAGTGGAGGAGGAAGCAGTCATCTCCGCCACTTGCTTACTTAGCCGCTCTACCTGCGAGGTTAAGTAAGTAGTGGCATCCACTTCAAAAAGACCAGCCGATTTATTAGGACGCGACCTTGGCACATTCCATTGGTACGCGTTCATGGCCATTTCTTCGATCAGAGTTTAAGCGGCCTCTGGGGTTTTGTTGTTTAACGTTCCCCCGGCGGCTGCGTCGATCATCTGTCGCGTTGAGAAATTCAAGCCGTTATAGAACGTTTGTACCTGTAGCCAAGTTGGTAGCGCATGATGAGGACACCTACGCAGGCATTCCTTAAATCGCTCCCAAGTCTCGTAGAGAGACTCGGAATCGAATTGAATGAAGGAGGCTATATCCGTGCGTAATTTAGCGGTTTTTGATGGAGGAAAATATTTAGTTAGAAAATTTTCCATCAATTCGGCCCACGTGGTTATGGACCCTCTCGGAAGAGAAGTCAACCACCATTTAGCCTTTGTCCGCAGGGAAAAGGGAAATAAGCGCAAGCGAATGGCGTCATCGCTGACGCCATTAATCTTGAAGGTGTCGCAAATTTCTAAAAAAATTGAAAGGTGTTGGTTTGGGTCCTCACCTGGCAAACCGTCGAACTGAATCGACTGTTGTACCATTTGGATTATGCTGGATTTGATTTTGAAATTATTATTAGCTACCGCGGGGCAGGTGACGCTCGATCCTGTATCCTCTAAATTTGGCCTAGCATAATAGGCCATGGTCCACTGTGGGGCCGCATTTAGATTAGGATCGCCCATCTCGCTTATATGTATATCGCCGACGGATTCTTCGGGATCTATTTGTAGATTTTGATTATGAGATCGGCGGCGCTCGAGAAGCGTGCGCTCGATTTCGGGATCAAAAGGTAAAATTGGATTATCCGGAGATTCTCCTCGGGTCATACACTATTCTTTAATTAAAAAAAATTTTGGAAGGAGTTTTTTGTTCTTTTTATAGATTTTTTTGATGTTTTTTGTTTTGGAAATATTTTTACAAGGAAAAAAAAAGAAGAAAAGAAAGAAAGAGGGGGAAAATATATTTTTTTTTATTTTCTTTACGTAAGTAGAAAATATCGCTATATATATTTTTTGGGTAATTTTTAAGGTTTTGTTTTGTTTGGTTTTATATGAACATATATTTGTATGTTTGTAAATATATAAGCAAAAGGTTTATAATTGCAAAAGGTTTTAAATTTTGCAAATATGTGTTTATAAGAGGTGGTAAAAAAAGGAGATATATCTTTATATATATTTTTTTTGAAGATTTTGGATTTTCCTTTTTCTTAGATAGGTTTTTTTTTCTTAATTAGTTTTTTTTTTAAGATGAAAGTAAAATATATAATTGATAGAGAGGTGAAATATAAGATAAAATTAATAGCGTTTCCTATTTCAAAATAACGACACAAGTCCCCGGCAACGGCACCAAAAACTTGATAGGTTAAAATTTAACTTTTTAGAAAAGCTCTTTCTTTCTTTAGACTTTAACCTTAGGTGGACGTTTTTGAAGAGTCCCGCGAGTAATTCTACTTCGAGGAATTACCCGTTATCCTATCGAAAGATAGAAGTAACGGCCTTTTCCTCTTTCGAAATATCGACGATTACTCTTTGGCCGCGTCGCCAAAAGCTAAGTAGATAAAGGGTTTGAAAGGCTTATGTTGAAATGAAAGTTGAAAGCTTTTTGAATATGTTATGTTGTTGCAACAATTTTGTAAATGATAGTTTCCTTTTTTAAAACTTCTTTTACCTTGAGCTAGTTGCAACAACCAAAGGTTTGCTGCAACAATTTTCTAAGTGTTTTTAAAAGAGTTTTAATTTGCTTTTGAGAGAAAGCTTTTGGGTTTATATAATTATCCGGACTAAAATCAATAAGGCAAGTGGACCTTATCGATAGTAGTATAGGATATTTCTTTTGAAATATCAAGGTCGTATTTTTCCAAGGTCGTATCGATTATTTCTACTTCTACGGAATGCACTATTATTTTATCAAAAAGAGATTTGAATTGACTTTTATAGCTTTGTAGAAAAACTAATGACGAAAATTAAGGTTGGCGTGCGTTTAACGATAATTGCGATAAAAAGCGAGAAAGCACGAAAACGTTAATTTAGAAAGTAGTTTTGCTTAGAATTTTTTAGAGTTTTATAAAGCGATAATGATAACTACGGCGATTTTAAGCGATTGAGCGGTTAGCGGAATTAGCAAAAAGCAATTATATTAAAAACAAAAGACGCACTAATTGAAAACTCATGCACTCTACGGAATTAAAATGAAAGCGGTAAATTACAGAAATTAAAGAAATGCGATCCCTACCCAAATATGTAGAGGGGAAATAAATGTGTGAGCGAGTCCTATCCAAATGGATAGGCAGGAAATAAATGCGTGACGAGTCCTATCCAAATGGATAGGCGGGAAATAAATGCGTGACGAGTCCTATCCAAATGGATAGGCGGGAAATAAATGCGTGACGAGTCCTATCCAAATGGATAGGCGGGAAATAAATGCGTGACGAGTCCTATCCAAATGGATAGGCGGGAAATAAATGTGTGACGAGTCCTATCCAAATGGATAGGCCGGAAATAAATGCGTGACGGAAATGAAAGCTAAGCTATTGAATTACAAAAAAGGCGCAAAATTTATCCACCTACACATACACACCCTTGCTTGAAATGAAATCTAAGTTAAAGAAAATAAAATATATTCTCATACACTCTCACACTCTACATAAAAATAAAGTTAATCTAAAAGCAAAAATAAAGCTAAGTTAAGAACAAAATGAAAGCTAAGTTAAGAACAAAATGAAAGCTAACTCATACACTCACACACTCTACATAAAAGAAAAGCTAATAATAAAAAAATACCAATTAAAACTAACACTTATACACTCACACACACTAACAAAAGGAGAAAAAAAGGAAAAAGAAAGAGAAAATAAAGAAAAGAAAAACAAAAACTAATTTACCACACCCACACACACAACAATAAAAAAAGAACAAGAACAACAACAAGAACACTTATATTGATTGAAATAAGTAATTACAAAACTTTTTTAAGAAAATCTAAACTTGGGGGATAAAAAGGGCTCAAAATAGGGCTTACAAACACTCACAAAAACAAGAGAAAGAAACTTACAAGAACCTCAAAGAACCACTCAAAAACACCTCTCAAATACACTTAGATTCTAAAATATATGAACCCTTTTAATGAGGTGGAGCACCCTTATTTATAGGCAAAAGAGAGAGGGGGAGGGTGCTGCAGGCTGGAAGCAGGTGGGGTGCGGTTAGAGGGCTGGAAGCAGCTGGCAGGCTGAGCTGGAGGCAGGGCAGCGGGCAGCAGGGCACGGGCGCGGGCAGCGGGCAGCGGGCAGCAGGGCACGGGCGCGGGCAGCAGGGCAGATAGCGGCGCGGGCTGCGGGTTGCGAGATTAATCCAGGCAAAATGTGCGCTGGCCTGAATTCGAACCCAGGGCGGCTGCTTGGTTAGCCAAGTCCAGAACCAATGAGCCAAGTGGCTCCATCTACAAAGTACAGGGGTATATTAAATATATTATGTTAGCACTGATTTTTTTATTTTTATTTTAAATTTAATTTTTAATTTACATAGTTATTTATAAGTTTATATTTAATATATATACTATTATTATTTACATTTTATACATTATACATATATATTTATACATATACATATATTATACATATATGTATTTTATTATATTTATAATATATTTATTATTCATTATTATTATTATGTTATTAATATACTATACAATTATTTTATTATATATATATATATTCAACCTATTTATCTAACAGGCATATTATTTTTACATCATTTATATATTATTACTATTTTTCATTCATATTTACATATAAATATATGCTTATTCATTATACTTATTATTTACATACATATAACTATATTATTTATATTTTATATATTATATATATATATTTATTATATTTATAATAAATTTATTATACAATAATATTTCAAAATTTTATTCTTTTATATATATAATTACTTATTTTTACAAAAGAAAAAAAATAAGTGGTTATTTTAATGATTTAAATGCAATATGTACAAAATTACCCAAAATTAGGCTAGAAATGATACTAAAAATATGCATAATTTGTTATTCATCACCCACTCCCCCCTCTACCTCCTCCCTCTCTCCGGAGAACCCGAACAACGGGCCATCCGAGGCCAACACCCTCTTGGTCTTCACCTTCATCACATCGAACGCCTTCTTAAAGATGACGTTGATAGAGCTCCCATTGTACACGAGGATCTGGGACACCATGAAGTTCTCAATGGCGGTCTGGATGACCAATGCATCGCAAAAAGGGTCCTCATGACCCGGTAAGTCCCTCTGATAGAAAGTGATTTTTTTCTGCAGGGGGTGGGGTCATGGATGTCGAATCCACGCTCCGGCGTTAGACGGTATGAAGGTTGTTGGTGATGGAACGTTCACCTAGAGGGGGGGTGTTAGGTGATCTTAGTACTTTTTGATCTATTAGTGTGAGTTTTCAAGATTCAAGCAATGCACAAAATTAACACACAAATAAGTCACACCAGACGACACATGATCTATAGAGGTTCCTCAAGACGGGGTGTCTTGAGTAGTCCTCTTTCCCTCTACGCCTACCCAGCAGTGTGCTAGGCTCAGCAAACTCCGCCAAAATCATCAGTCCCTCAAGCCTTACAACACGGACCCGCAAGTCCCAACAGCCTAGTCCTGCAAGCCCCTACTTCCCCCGAGCCCGCAAGCTCGACACTCAGGACCTCAAGCCCTACACAACACAGACCCGCAAGTCCTGTGCCTACATCCTAGGCCCGCAAGCCCCTACTGCACCTGAGCCCTCAAGCTCGACAAGTCGCACCCCCAAGTGCACTGCCCTGGCCCTTAAGCCTCATAGCTCTCCAGCCATTAAGCTAGACAATTTGGCCCGCAAGCCTTACAAGAAAATACAATAATAAAATGTTTCTTCTGCCGGATGAATATCGGCACCTTTAGCATGTTGAAGATCGGCTCCTTAAGATTGAAGAAGATTGTTCTGAATCAGATCTTGAGCGCACGGTTCTTCTTCAAATCTTTTCTTATCCAGATGAGGATTGGCTTCTTTGCAGTCGATGAAGATGACTGCTCCTTCTTTTTCTCTTTCTTTCTTGCAGCGCTTGTGTTTTTTGATTTGCTATGTGCGCAAGTTCTTTCTTTATTATTAACCTTTTAAGGCAACCTCATGTAACCTTTTTATAAGACTGTGAAGCCTCCCAACGGTCTTCTAAAAAGTTTCTTTATGTGTCAGACCTCCATTCCTTTTTAGCACGCGCTGATATCTTTGTTTCTTTTGGAGTACGCGCTAATACCTCGATTCTTTAAGTGCACGTAATGATTGGACAATCAGGCGATGACATTAACTGCTGACAGTACATCCACAAGATTTGAATCTGTCTCGACGATATTTCCATTGTTATGACGACATGGATAATATCTCGACGACAGGCCTTTGTCGATGCCATGAACTCTGGTAGACCTTCATGTCTTCTCTCTTCTACCTCTGATGCTGGTATCACGACAATACGAAACATCCTGGCAATTCTGCATATACGATGATATGCCATTTCTGACTGTGTCGTTGAGATCTTCTTTCTTGCAATATGTCGTCGTAATCATGTTTTTACTCGACGACATGCCTTCTTCATGACGATGTCTGTTCTTCTTGACAGTATGGCCACTTTGTTGATGTCGACGATACTGCATCTTCTCGACGACATTCCTTCCTTCGATATTTTTGATTCTTCTCTACGTTCGATGAACAGCTTTCTGCGATCGACGAACTTGCAATCCTTCATTCGACGGTCGCCATTCTTCGTTCGACGATCCCGCCACGTCTCAGCGTTCGATGATCAGCATTCTTCGTTCGACGATCTCGCCATGTCTCAGCATTTCAATGATCGGCATTCTTCATTCGACAATCTCGCCATGTCTCAGTGGTCGACGAATACTTTGCTTCTCAGCGGCTACTGCTCTGCCCGTCATTACAATGACAAGCATGCATTGTCGACGATATCACCTGTTCTTCTCGACGATATGTACTTATATTTTCCTAAGATTATGAACTAGATGTATGATCAAATACAAAGTGAAGTACTCTTGACATGATGACTTCTTCAAATCAGGAATCATGTGGACAAGATTCCCAACAATCTCCCCCTATTTAAAGAAGTCAGAATCTCAATTCAAGTCTACTTTCACTTGACATTAAATATCATAATCTTAGATGGAACTGTTTAAAGATTTAACTTATCTTTTGCAGAACTCTTGGAGTGCATCAAGCTTGTAGCTCCCCCTTGATTTGATACCTCTTCCTTGCTCCCCCTGCCTTTAAGGTCTTCTTGAGGTCTTCTTGAGCACCATTTCTCCCCCTTTCTGACTTCTTGCCTTCTACTTTTCTAACCAAGGAGTAGCACAAGCTCCCCCTTGCTCGGGCATGATTCTTTAAGGTCCTGTGAGATTTTCTGACCACTCATCTAGAAAGGCATTAGTAAATAATAAAGTTGAGGGTTACTCTAAGTTTAACATTCCCAATTGGAATTTGAAGAAGTTAAACTTAGCTTCATCTAGGGGCTTTGTAAATATATCAGCCACTTGTTTGTCTGTTGGGACAAATTCAAGGGTGATATCTTCATTTTCCACATGCTCCCTGATGAAGTGATACCTGATCTCAATATGCTTAGTCCTGCTGTGAGATACAGGGTTCATAGCAATTGAGATAGCACTGGAAGAGTCACAAAATAGGGGTGTTTTGATCATCTTTAAATTGTTGTCTTCAAGTTGATGTTGAATCCATAGCAGTTGGGCATAGCAGCTCCCAGCAGATATATATTCTGATTCTGCTGTCAAGATTGCCACACTGGTCTGCTTCTTACTGCTCTAGGAAATCAGTCTTCCACCAAGGAATTGGCATGTCCCTGAGGTACTCTTTCTATCTTCCTTGCACCCTGCATAATCTGCATCTGAATAACCAGTCAGTTCACACTCATTGTTCCTAGGGTACCATAGGCCAAGATTTGATGTACCCTTTAGGTATATTAAGATTCTCTTGACAGAGACATGGTGAGATTCCTTAGGATTCACCTGATATCTAGCACAGACACATGTAGCAAACATTATGTCAGGCCTACTTATAGTTAGATAGAGCAAGGATCCAATCATGCATCTGTACTTGGTTTCATCAAAGGGTATGCCCTTCTCATCCTTGTGCAGAGACACATTGGTTCCCATTGGAGTTTTCATTGAAGAACCACTCTCCAATCCAAATTTCTTGACTAGCTCCCTAGTGAATTTGGTCTGAGAGATGAAAATCCCATCTTCAGATTGTTTCACTTGGAGACCTAGGAAGTATTTTAGCTCACCCATACTGCTCATCTCAAACTTTCCCTGCATCAAGTTTGCAAACTTTTTGCAGAGATTGTTATCTGTAGAGCCAAAGATGATGTCATCTACATAGATCTGCACTAGCAAGATCTTGCCCTTCACTTCCCTTAGGAACAATGTCTTATCAATCTTTCCCCTTGAGAACTTGTTCTCAATTAGAAAGCTTGACAGAGTCTCATACCAGGCCCTAGGAGACTGCTTTAAGCCATAAAGAGCTTTTCTAAGAAAGTAAACATAATCAGGATAAGTAGAGTCGACAAAACCTGAGGGTTGCTCAACATATACTTCCTCTTTGAGGTCACCATTTAGGATGGCTGACTTCACATCCATTTGGTAGACCTTGAAACCTTTGTATGTTGCATAGGCGAGGAACAGTCTTATTTCTTCTAGTCTGGCTACTGGAGCGAATGTCTAATCAAAATCTATCCCCTCCTCTTGTCTGTAGCCTTTTGCCACTAGTCTTGCTTTATTCTTGGTAATGATTCCATTTTCATCCAACTTGTTCCTGTAGACCCATTTGGTTCCTATGATGTTGTGCCCTTGGGGTCTTGGAACCAATTTCCATACTTTGCATCTTTTAAATTGGTTCAGTTCCTCCTGCATTGCAGCAATCCAAAAAGGATCCTGATTTGCTTCCTCATATTTCTTGGGTTCAATTTGAGAGAGAAAACTCAGGTACAATGCTTGATTTGCAGCTCTACTCCTTGTCAGTACCCCTTGGTTGACATTTCCTATTATCTGCTCTTGGGGATGATCTCTTACTTGTCTTAAGGCAGTTGGAAGTGTTCTGGGTATTTCTGCAGGAGCTACTTCTATATGCCGCAATTCTTCTGCCGTTTCTGTATCTTCTGCAGGTTCTACCTCTATTTCAACCATCACTGGCTGATTCTTATTGTTGAATGAGGTGTCGGCATTGTCTTCAATGGATAGCTTCTCTAATCTTTCCATTGTACCTGCATTCACCATTAGTTATGTTGTTGTAGCCCCTGGTCACTCCCTTTTCTGAACCTCCAAAGATAACAGTCGGTCCATTCTCCACAGGGATGAATTCTTTCAAATACTTTCTGACTCTAGTCATATGCCTGGAGCAGCCACTGTCCAAATACTAAATTGGAGATTGGTTGGCATTTGGATCTACCTGCGAAACAAATCATTTCCCCTCAGGTACCAAATAGGGATTGGGTCCTTGGTTTCTGTTAGGGTGATAAAATGGAATCGCAAACCTCGGAGGGTTCTGCACTCTCCTTGCATTGAGCACTGTTGGGTTGAACCAACAGTCCAATGCAAAGTGGCCTACTTTCCCGCAGCACCAACACTCATATCTGTTATATCTTCTCTTCTGCTTCATCATCTGAGTAGGATGACAGCGCTGATGAGCAGGAGAGAAGGCTTCTTGTCTAACAGATCTAGGGTGAACCAAATGTGTGTGAGTCGGGGGAGGAATTGGCTTCACCACTCTTTGGTTCACCTTCTTGGGAGCAGGCTTTGTAGGAACAGCCTTTCCCATTCTCTTGTCTGTTGTTGTTGCAGGTCTGTGGACTGAAGGACTTGCTAACAGCACCTTCTTGTAAGAGGGTTTAGCTTCAGGATCTTTGCCCATGACTGGCTCCTGATTGAAACTGATACCAGCTCTAAACTGTCCAGAGAAGGTGTCAGTTGATGGCAGGATAGTTTTGGGCATTGACAAGCTGGAAGCAAATTTCTTCTCGGGCAACAACATTTCCTCAAGGTCCCTAATGCCCTTTTTTTCTGCCCTAACTCAGCATTCTTAAGCCTTATGGCTTCCTTAAGCTTGTCCACTTCTTTGTTCATAGAAGTTAGCTTCTCAGCTATCTCCTGGAGCTTGGATTAGACATGCTTCAAGGATTCTAACTCCTTGGTTTGCACCTTGAGGAGTTTCTTACTGCTTTTGAAGGCTTTCTATAAGGCTTTATATTGCCTTATTAGTTCAGATTCAACTTCATACTGAGATCTTGAGGCTGTGCTGTTTGCAGTAGACACCTCCTCATCATCATGCAAAGAATCTGCCACTGATCCAGAATCAGAGGCAGATAGAGAAGTTCTGTGTTTTACCTTTCCAGGAGAGTTGTCATCCTGGTTTCCTTCATTGATGTCCATTAGTCCAATGAGTGCTTCATCCTCAGTCCTAGAGGAGCTTGAGTCAGAGTCACTCAACATTTTGATCTTCTTTGCCACGAACCCCTTTTCAGAGGTTCTCTTGCTCCTAGAGCTTCTTCTCTCTTCGTGGTTCCTTGACTCCTTTTTCTTGGAGGGGCAGTCTGCAGCCATGTGACCTGTGTTGCTGCAAGAATAGCAAACAATATTTTTTAAATCATATCTACTAGAGTTGGATTTATACCTGTCCTCCCTGGGAGCCCTGGATCTGTCCCGATAGTCAGATCTTCTGGAGCTTGAGGAGGAGCTTATGTTGTTGTCCCTCCTCCTTCTGTGTAGCAGCTTTCTGAATTATTTTGAGAGGAGGGCCACCTCTCTATCAGTATCATCAGAGTCAGAGGAGCTGGCTTCTGATTCCTCACTGTTCTCAGTTCTATTCTGAGAAGCAGAGGTCTTGCCCTTGAATTTTCTGGTGCTCTCAGCCTTTAGAGCCACCGATCTTTCTCTTGAGCTCACCTTTGAGCTTTCTTCTTCTTCAGCCTTTCTTGTATTAAGCTGAAGTTCATGAGACAGCAGCTTCCCGTATAGGTTCTTGGGCTCTATGTTGCCCAGTTGTCCCATCTCTCTGATGGCAAATATCTTGATATCCCATTCCTTTGTGAGGGATCTGAGAAATTTGTCATTTAGATCAGAGTTTGTGAACTCTCTGTCATAGTTTCTCAGTCCATTCACGATCTTGAAAAATCTCTCATAGCAGTTGAGATTGTTTCATTCTTGCCTTGTTTGAAGGCTTCATATTCCTGGTTGAGGAGAGATTTCCTGTCATCCCTTACCTCTTCAGTACCCTCCATGTATACGATCAAGGAGTCCCACATCTCCTTGGCCGTTTTGCAGTGAATTAGATTTTGGAGGGTTGTGTCATCTATGGCACTTACAATGATGTTTTGTGCCCTCTTGTCTAGACCTGCCAAGGCCAGCTCGTCCTTGGTCATGTCTTCATATTTCTTTATCACCTGCCTGGTTGGATCAATAGTGGAGGCAGTGGTAGGGATGAAGGGACCCTGCTTGATTATCAGGTAGATTCTTGGGTCAGCTGCCTCCATAAAGAGTCTTACTCTTTCTTTCTAAATGGGGAAATTCTCTTTTGTTCAGATGGGAAGCTT
Source organism: Dactylorhiza incarnata (assembly GCA_033032865.1). Lineage (NCBI taxonomy): Eukaryota > Viridiplantae > Streptophyta > Magnoliopsida > Asparagales > Orchidaceae > Dactylorhiza > Dactylorhiza incarnata. The sequence goes on from JAWHQI010000015.1 coordinate 16,947,819, forward strand.
CATGGCTCTCATTTTGCGATTCAGATCTCCACCGGCCATGGTGAGTCGTTCCTGATCTAGATCGGACTGTTAAGTCTCCTTTTGATCAACCTCGCTTTGATACCACTTGTTGGTGATGGAACGTTCACCTAGAGGGGGGTGTTAGGTGATCTTGGTACTTTTTGATCTATTAGTGTGAGTTTTCAAGATTTAAGTAATGCACAAAATTAACACACAAATAAGTCACACAAGACGACACAAGATCTACAGAGGTTCCTCAAGATGGGGTGTGCTAGGCTAAGCAAACTCTGCCAAAATCTTCAGGCCCTCAAGCCTTACAACACAGACACGCAAGTCCCAACAGCCTAGGCCCGCAAGCCCCTACTGCCCCCGAGCCCGCAAGCTCGACACTCAGGCCCTCAAGCCCTACACAACACAGACCCGCAAGTCCTGTGCCTACCGCCTAGGCCCGCAAGCCCCTACTGCACCCGAGCCCTCAAGCTCGACAAGTCGCACCCGCAAGTGCACTGCCCTGGCCCTCAAGCCTCACAGCTCTCCAGCCCTCAAGCTAGACAATTTGGCCCGCAAGCCTTACAAGAAAATACAATAATAATATGTCTCTTCTGCCGGATGAAGATCGGCACCTTTAGCCTGTTGAAGATCGGCACCTTAAGATTGAAGAAGATTGTTCTGAATCAGATCTTGAGCGCACGGTTCTTCTTCAAATCTTTTCTTAGCCAGATGAGGATTGGCTTCTTTGCAGTCGATGAAGATGACTGCTCCTTCTTTTTCTCTTTCTTTCTTGCGGCGCTTGTGTTTTTCGATTTGCTATGGGCGCAAGTTCTTTCTTTATTATTAACCTTTTAGGGCAACCTCATGTATCCTTTTTATAAGACTGCGATGTCTCCCAACTGTCTTCTAAAAAGTTTCTTTATGTGTCAGACCTCCATTCCTTTTTAGCACGCGCTGATATCTTTGTTTCTTTTGGAGTACATGCTAATACCTCGATTCTTTAAGTGCACGCGCTGATTGGACAATCAAACGGCAACATTAACTGCTGACAGTACATCTGCAAGATTTGAATATGTCTCGACGATATTTCCATTGTTATGACGACATGGATAATATCTCGACGACAGGACTTTATCGATGTCATGAACTCTGGTAGACCTTCATTTCTTCTCTCTTCTTCCTCTGATGATGGTATCACGACAATACGAAACATCCTGGCGATTCTGCATATACGACGATATGTTGTTTCTGACTGTGTCGTTGAGATCTTCTTTCTTGCAATATGTCATCGTAATCATGTTTTTACTCGATGACATGCCTTCTTCATGATGATGTCTGTTCTTCTTGACAGTATGGCCACTTTGTTGATGTCGACAATATTGCATCTTCTCGACGATATTCCTTCCTTCGATATTTTTGATTCTTCTCTGCGTTCGACGAACAGCTTTCTGCGATCGACGAACTTGCCATCCTTCGTTCGACGGTCGCCATTCTTCGTTCGATGATCTCGCCATGTCTCAGCGTTCGACGATCGGCATTCTTCGTTCAACGATCTCGCCACGCCCCAGCATTTCGACGATCGGCATTCTTCGTTCGACGATCTCTCCATGTCTCAGCGGTCGACGAATACTTTGCTTCTCAGCGGCTGCTGCTCTGCCTGTCATTACAACGACAAGCACGCATTGTCAACGATATTGCCAGTTCTTCTCGACGATATGTACTTATATTTTCCTGAGATTATGAACTAGATGTACGATCAAATACAAAGTGAAGTACTCTTGACATGATGACTTCTTCAAATCAGGAATCATGTGGACAAGATTCCCAACAAAGGCTCGCCTTGAGGGTCGCCTCCACCCCTACTCCCCCGTGGATCACTCTGATCCCTCATTGGGTTCCCATATTGGCCCGATCCTCGCACCTTTCCTCCTCATCCTCCCGAGGCAGGACCTCCTCAATCCTCACCTGCTGTTGTTGCCACGGTGTCGGCACTCTGGCCCTCTTCGTCTCCAAGAACTCTGGGCAAGTGGTCATCGCGTGACCTTCCTTGTCATGGAAGTCACAGTATGGCAACGTCACTTCCCCCCTCTCGGCCTCTGCCGCCCTATTCCCCCTTCTCCTTCCTGCTCCTGCTTCTGCTCCTGCCCCTTCTCTCCTTCCTCTTCCTCGCCTCCCTCGCCTGATCGTCATGGCCTGCAGAGGCGGTGGAGGCACCTGCCTTAGTCCTTGCCTCCATCCTAACTGTTGGGGTCTTCCCTGACCCCCATAGAAGTTACCCCCTCCCGGGACGTAACCTCTTCCTTGACCTTGCATTCCTCCGCCCTGCTGCCTCCATCCCCCCACGGGGGCCCGAGGCTCTTCCCTTCTCCGCACCTCCTGCTACCTGACCTCCGGCTCACTGAGCTTTGCGAGCCTCCTGGTGAGCTCCGGATTGGCCTCCTCACTTTCAATTTCCTCTGCAACCCTCTCCATCAACTCCTCATAGGAGACGGGGGCCTTCCTCTTCAATCCCATCTTGAAGAAACTTTCCCTCAGCACAACCGTGAAGGCGAGTTGGAGGGAAAACCCGGGCATCTCCTTGGTGAGCAATACCTCCTCCTAGGATCGATCCGCATAGTGAGCAAATGAATCCTTGGCTCTTTCTTCACCATGAAGAGGGATTCGGCGTCCTTCTTCCTCTTCTTTGAAGTCGAGAACCGCAACAGGAAGCTTCTGTTGGAGCCTATGTTCCGCATCTCTTGGTTTGAGAATAACAAATACCGTATTGTATTTGATCTAGTCTTTTGTGTGTTTATAGTGTCCAGGTTGTACAAGTTCAATGAGGAGACAAGTCCTCGTTCATGGGCATGATCCAAGAGTGTGTACACATTAGAAAAAGCAAAAGGATGAGTTTTGTGTGCTGATCATAAAATGGCCAAAACTTTCAATCCAGGAAGAGTTACAGAACATGCCACCCCATTTCGGAGATGAGAACGACTCAATATACGGTCTGGAGAAGTTTTGGATGACAAAAATGAAGAGGAGCTATCAGAATTTTCCGACAGTCAATGTCGCTCAGGAGACAGCAGAGAAGTTACAACAACTGCCCGTACGGCAGCACGACGAGCAGCAGTTTGGCGCTGTCGGAATTTTCCGACAGCTACTGTCGCCCAGGCGACAGCTCGGAAGTTACCGCAACTGCCCGCACGACAGCACTACGAGCGGCAGTTTTGCGCTGTCGGAATTCCGGCAGTGATGTCGCCCAGGCGACAGTGAAAATCTATAAAATGGTTCTTTTTGTTCGTGCATTTAGAGCTTTGAGAATTCCAAGTCCTTTCCTGATTGCATACGAACCAGAGAGCTCTAGAACCTCAAGATCTCCCATTTGTGCTGAGAAGGTTTGAAATTGAAGACGAGATCGGACGCGCTTCTACATCAACGATCATCTCGAGGCTTCAACGTTCCTTTCAGAGATCTGAATTTCTAGGGAGTTCTTCATTTTATTTTGTATTTTTATTTATATACATTTCACTTTGTATTGGTAGGGAAATCGTCTCCTTGTGCATGACGTCTAAGTCCTTGCGTGGCTTAGGGGAAAATCGCTTCCTTGTGCAGAGCGTCCAAGTCCTTGCATGGCTTGGTGGGAAATCGTGGCCTTGTGTACTACGTCTAGATCTTGGGAAGATCTAGAGGATAGGCTTGGGCTTGGTCTAGGGAAAGACAAGTGATAGCCTTCTGATCCTTGGGATAAGGATTGGTAAACAAAAATTTTCAAAAGTTTATTATCTTATTTATGCCTAGATCCTAAGCATTGTTATCATTTTAATTGTATGAGAATTTCATGATTAAACTACTATGCCTTTTCTTTAATTGCAAATTTGGTTGCTTAATCATTAACTTAGAATTTTTTGTTTGATCTAATTTAAAATTTTCATAGTTTGTAAATTTTTATAAGTGATTTTTAGAAAAGCAAAATTTGTGTTAAAAATTCTTAAGTAAAAAATCATAATTTAAAAAGGCCCTTATTCACCCCCCCCCCCCCCTCTAAGGGCGCCACAAGATCCAACACGTGGTATCAGAGGAAGGTTATTCAAATACGGCTTCACAATCGGGAATAATGGCGCTTCATGATCTCGCATCTTTTAGAGGGGATAATTTTTATGAAAATGAAAAATCATTATGTCCACCATTATTTATGGGTGAAAATTATAATGGGTGGAAAACACTTATGGAAAAATTTCTTAAATCTTTGGATATGGAAGTTTGGAATATTACAATTAAAATGCCCCCAAATATTTTAAATAAAAAATGAAATGTTTTTAATGCCAAATCAATGAATAGTCTATATTGTGCATTAGATCAAAATATTTTCAAACTTATTTATACACTTCCTAATGCTTATGAAGTTTGGAAATTTCTTGAAAATTCTTATAGTCTTCCTTCCGCAGATGATGCCTGTGAGCAATTCCTTATGGATCCAAGGGAAGAAGACAACGTCACAATATTGGACTCAGTTGATGACAAAACATCAAACAAAAAAGAAGACGGAAACTATAGCAAGGTAAGAAAATCTAAATCTTCACTTTTAGTAACTAATTCTATTTCTACATTTCGTGTGCTTAAATTTGCTAAACGTAAAATTTCAAAGTTAAAACATGCTAATTCCAAATTACGTTTAGAAAATAAAACTTTAAAAGCAAACGCTAAAGTAGAATCTTATATTGATGTTTCAAATTCTTGTTCATGCTCTTTAATTGAAAATGCTAAACCTTGTTTTGATTATAATACATTTAAAGAAGAACTCAAGGTTTTGGAAAAAGGTCTTTTAACTTCAAAAGAGCATAATGAAAAATTGTTAAAAGAAAATGATAATTTAAAGGATAAATTACAATCATTAAAAATGTTTATTCAAAACTCTTCATATAATAAAACATCTTTTATTTCTAGTTTATCAAATTATCAAAAGTCTAAAAGCTTAACTTCATATTATAAGAGAACGCCTATAAGAAAGAGTGGAAATGAAAATCATCAAAATAAGAACCAATCATTTAAAACATATTGTAACCCACTTTTTCAACATTCAATTCTTAAGAAAGACCATCACTCTTATAAACTCTCAAAGAATCAATATAATAAAATTCATTATGATTATTAACATCAATGTATTTTGAAAAATAATTTGAGTAAACATAAATCCCAAATGAATTATTTTTCAAACAACTATCATTCCAAAAAGATGTCAAATAATCATAATATGAATTTAAAAGATAAACAACCAAACTATGAATGGAGGCCCAAAATTAAAAATGAAACACTAACTCCACTTGTAAAGGCCCATTCATCAGTATCTCTCCAAAAGCCTACACGATGTATTTGGGTACCCAAATGAACCATCACACTTGGTCCTCTTTCGATACCTAAGTCTCTCATTCACTAGCAATCATTATATTGCATGAAGTAGAAATTAATTAAAAATGAAATATCAGTACTCTACTTCATGATATGCTTAATTGCTTTTTCTTTTGTTTGTTTTCTTATTTTTGAGCCAACACGTTAAGGTCACTTAGATATATTATGAAATATGACTTTTACATTTTAAGCCTAATGTTTATCAAATCAAAATTGAATTAAATTGAACATAAAGTCATAATTTTTAAGTGATCTATCTTTTCTTTTTGTTTTATCCTTTTTAAATCCTTTGCCTATAAATGCCTTATATTATCATTATAAATTGAATGCTAAATTTTCTAAATGATATTATCAAGACTAATGAAATTACCTTCAAAATTGGATTTCAATGGATTTTTAGGGGGTCTTAGGCTAAAATATTAAATGCGCAACTAATTGCATATTTGTCTATTTTTCGTTGCTGCATATAATAGCCCCTATATTGAAAATCATAATCGAGAAAAATCAGAATCAAATAATATCAAAAACAATGTGTTTTAAATCAAATATAGTAACTCCGTCACTAACGCTGGCGGTAGCATATTTTCCTAAAAATTCTGATTTTCTCTGAAAAATTATTTTTACTATCATTGTTGTCAAATACCTTGTATTTGTTTTGTCTAATTTCTAAAAATTAAAATCAAAAAGAAAATTTACAAAAATGATGAATATGATTTCACAATCACCACCATAATCTATTAATATCCTATGCTAAAATTCACTATAATCATATATCATAATTCATGATCCACCAAGACCTTTCTTAAATCAACTAATTCTATCAACCTTAGGAATTATGAAATATATGATTGCAATTGGTATTATAGTTTCATATATTGTTTTGTGTGTGTGATGTGCATGTTTATTGTTTGCATGAATCTCATTATCTTTAGACCTATGAATTAACTTGATATCAACAAGATGAAATCAAATAGAATTGTCACTTCTTTTTAGGTCTATAAAATTCAAAACTCTATGTTTGAATACATGCAACTCAATCTTATATTTTTCCATCTTTACTTAGCTTTGCACCATGTTGTCCTAATTCATCACACTAGCATTATCACGTACCATAGATAGAAATCAATGCTCATGCTAGTTATATCTTGCAATGCTAAAGTAAATTATATCATTAAAATATGAAAATCTTATTTTCCTTTGTAGTTATTTGCATGAATAAAACTTTTCTAAATGGATTTAAAATCAACAATCTTCGATAAAATTGTAAATCCAAAACTAATCATGAAATTATAACACAGTTAATATATTTAAGGCTTACACGCTTAGTATGTCCATAATCAATAAACCTATGACATGTGTCTCACAATAGCGAGGGCGTAGGATTGTGTGCATTAGGACCTAACATATAAGTCATGTCTTGTCCTTAACCGGGGAGGGTTCCAGTGGGGCCTTGAGAGGCACTGGGGGGAAAGAGTGTTAGGTTGAGCGTCCTCTTTTGTATGCATATGGGATTAACACCCCAACCTACAGCATGTGTGCAGCTCCTCATGCCCATCCGTCACTTAGTACGGGGCTAGAGTGTAGTCATGTAGTTAAGGTATCTTGATCTTAGATATACTTATATTATATTCATTGCATGAACATTATCTCACTCTTTATACGTAAATCATGCATATTTTTTTTTCTAACATTGCATCTTGTGTTTGCATATTTTAATATTTCGAGCTTTAATGATTTTGCCAAACACAAGTATTTGAAAAATCACCAAATACATGCTAAAAAAGCCTTCAAATCTAATCAATATACTCTGAAATTTCAACTGAAGGAAGGTCTCTTTATAATACAAATGAATTGAGAAAAATATTTTTCAAAACATCAAGAAATGCAGTTCTGTTTTGTCGTTAAGAAGTTAATGCTTGGCGATAGCTCCTTTGCTCCAAAATATTTTTTTGTTTTGAATTATTTCTGGTATTATTTTAATATTTTGTGTGTTTGTAAATGTTTTCTATCTTTTTATTCCTTTTAAAACAAAATTTTATTTCTTTTAAAAAAATATATGTATTTTCTCATACATTATTTTTGTTTATTTCTCTAGCATAGATTATCATTTACTGAAAGGGCTATTAAGGACTTCTATGATTTCCAGAGAATATATATATAAAAAAATAAATACAAATTTACAAAACAATTTCAAAGAACAAAAATATGTTTTTCTTTATGTGTGTTTATTGTTTTGTGCATATATAGAAAAAAATAAAAAAATCAAAAAAATATAAATAAAAAAAACTGATTGTTATTCATTGCCATTGTCAAGGATGGATGATTAATTATATCAATTAAAGATTAAATACAATGTTTAATTTAACTTTCAAGTTTCTTAAAAACATTGTTTTGTATTTGACATGCCTTGAAAATTATCTTGTTATGTGCAATGAAATTGATTGTAGATAAACATGTGTAGAAATGTTTAGCATGCCTCTAAGTATGAGTAATGTATTATGTTTGATAATGATTCATTCACTCACTTATTTTTGATAACCTACATGTGTTTACAATCTTATTCTTACATGATTGTGTAGTGTAATAACATAAATAATTAAAATGCCTAAATAGATTACCTACACAACATTGAATTGGTTATTACAATTCTTTGTTTTTCATGCACTTATTCTTTAGAGAAATGTGGTTTAAAATGCTATGTTTGCAAAACAAGTGAATTCGGAGCCCTTAGTCACTAAACTAAAAGCAAATAATAAATGACAAGGAAAACTCCACCAAGCACTACTCACCCTCCTGATAAGTCTTAATGAGCATTGTGAGGTTGAGCACATTGGCTAAGAATTGTAAAGTGTCTTGTAGCAAACAATTTATACACCACTTCTCTTTAGTACACCGGATCACAAAAAAAATTGAAAATAAAGCTAAAAAGTATAAAAGTGATCCCCCAAGCACTACTTTGCACCCTGATAAGTCTTAATAAGCATTGTGTGTAGAGCACATTGGTAGTTGTACTATTTATTCATGTGCATTGAAATAGTGTGGAAGTAATATTATTTGTGTATTTTAATTTTGTGTTATTTCATTATATATGTCATGTGTTTTTGATTGATTCACTTGTATACTTTATCAAAACACTACGTTGTACACATCATTATCTTTCATAAAACTTCTACTCATGAGAATTGGATCCTAATGCTCATCTACTCAAATCTCTACAAACTTAAGTAAATGCACTAGATAACAAAGCATGACCGCTACAATGTTTATGTTTACTTGAAATGCAAATTTTATTACATTGTAGTTTGTGTATCTTTTCTTGATATTATGAAATCATGCTTGCAATTTTTTATCTTAATGAAATAGCATCTCTTCAATCTTTAACTCAAACATCAACTTTTCATATTTAAAACTCATTATCCTTTATATGGTTTTATCTTCTAAAATGATGTTTATGTTTAAGAGTGCTTATTATTTTTAACACCGTGTTTTCCTTTAAACAAGTGGTATCTTAAAATAGAATGCTTACTTTATCATGTTAGCTATGTTGCTTACTACTTTATGTTACATCATGCTTATATTTTTCTCAACAAGTAGTATTTAACAAGCTTTTGATTGCATCCTATTTTTCTTCTCGACATAAAATATATTACTCCTTATTATACATACTCACTCCTAAACCCTCTTTTGATTCTACCAAAAGGGGAGATTAAATTGCATAAATCTAATATTTAGGGGGAGTGCATTATAATATATTAAACTCAAAAATGGGTATATTTGTAGGGGGAGTAATCATATAGGAGGTGCATACACTATCATATGCTCGATCATGAAAATCCTTCAATAAATGGTTCCTTACCTTTCTTAAAAGATATACACTCATCCCTACCCACTTTTGTTAATAACAAAGGGGGAGAAGAAATTGAGAAATCTAGTAAAATAGATATTTATGGGGAGTAGTTTATAAGAGACACTAATGTAGGGGGAGGACTTGATATAGAAAGAGCAGGCATTACCGCTTTCAATTCTATCACGCTCTTAATATGTTATTCATGCATATCTTATTATCGCACTTATCTATAAACACAAATTGTCTTAATCTCACTAATTTCTCATACGGGTATTTGTTATTATCAAGAGGGGGAGATTGTTGGAGCCTATGTTCCGCATCTCTTGGTTTGAGAATAACAAATACCGTGTTGTATTTGATCTAGTCTTTTGTGTGTTTATAGTGTCCAGGTTATACAGGTTCAATGAGGAGACAAGTCCTCGTTCATGGGCATGATCCAAGAGTGTTTACACATTAGCAAAAGCAAAAGGATGAGTTTTGTGTGCTGATCTTAAAATGGTCATAACTTTCAATCTAGGAAGAGTTACAGAACGTCACACCCCATTTCGGAGATGAGAACGACTCAATCTACAGTCTGGAGAAGTTTCGGACGACAAAAATGAAGAGGAGCTGTTGGAATTTTCCGACAGTCAATGTCGCCCAGGCGACAACAGAGAAGTTACAACAACTGCCCGCACGGCAGCACGACGAGCAGCAGTTTGGCGCTGTCGGAATTTTCCGACAGCGACTGTCGCCCAGCCGACAGCTCAAAAGTTACCGCAACTGCCCGCACGACAGCACTACGAGCGGCAGTTTTGCGCTGTCGGAATTCCGACAGTGATGTCGCCCAGGCGACAGTGAAAATCTATAAAATGGTTCTTTTTGTTCGTGCATTTAGAGCTTTGAGAATTCCAAGTCCTTTCCTGAGTGCATACGAACCAGAGAGCTCCAGAACCTCAAGAACTCCCATTTGTGCTGAGAAGGTTTGAAATTGAAGACGAGATCGGACGCGCTTCTACATCAACGATCATCTCGAGGCTTCAACCTTCCTTTCAGAGATCTGAATTTCTAGGGAGTTCTTCATTTTATTTTGTATTTTCATTTATATCATTTCACTTTGTATTGGTAGGGAAATCGTCTCCTTGTGCGTGACGTCTAAGTCCTTGCGTGGCTTAGGGGAAAATCGCTTCCTTGTGCGGAGCGTCCAAGTCCTTGCGTGGCTTGGTGCGAAATCGTGGCCTTGTGTGCTACGTCTAGATCTTGGGAAGATCTAGAGGATAGGCTTGGGCTTGGTCTAGCGAAAGAAAAGTGATAGCCTTCCGATCCTTGGGAGAAGGATTGGTAAACAAAAATTGTCAAAAGTTTATTATCTTATTTATGCCTTGATCCTAAGCATTGTTAAGATCATTTATATTGTATGAGAATTTCATGATTAAAATATTATGCCTTTTCTTTAATTGCAAATTTGGTTGCTTAATCTTTAACTTAGAAATTTGTGTTTGATCTAATTTAAAATTTTCATAGTTTGTAAATTTTTATAAGTGATTTTCAGAAAAGCAAAATTTGTTTTAAAAATTCTTAAGTAAAAAATCATAATTTAAAAAGGCCCTTATTCACCCCCCCCCCCCCCCCCCCCCCCCCCCCCCTCTAAGGGCGCCACAAGATCCAACAGCTTCGACGCAAGTCTTCAAAGGCGTAGATCGATCCCACAAGGATTTGATGGAACCAGTCCCTGGCCTTCTCTTTTAGGGTGACGGTGAAGAGCCGACACTTAAAGGCATCCGACATCGGTCTGATAGAAAGTGAGTCCTCGAATGACTGCACGTGCTGGACTGGGTCGTCCCTGCCGTTGTAGTAGACTCTGTCCCATTCCCTGAACCCTTGCGGAACGGGTGCGGAAAGCACCAGCTCGCAAAAGGGGCTCCCCCGCCTGCCATCCTTTCCTGCCCCACTCGCCCCCCGAGCTCCTTCGCCAGGCTTGAGCTCACTGGGACCATGCTCGCGAGAGCCACACTCGCCGGAACCGCTCCTATGGGTGTCGCGCCCACCGGAACCGCGCTCGCCTGCGCTGCACTCGCCTATGCCACACTCGTCTCCCCCGGGCTCGCCTTCCCCGTGCTCGCCGGCACCGAGCTCGCCGAAACTGAGCTCGACGGGCTGGCGTACAGCACTTGCCCCTCTAGGTCTTGCACTGACCCCTCATCCACTTCCTTTTCGGCCCTCCCCCCTGGGGCATTCTCGCCAACCTCTGCTGGAGGAGGGATCGCCTGAGGTGCCGGGGTCGTGAACTCGCTTCGCGGCGCTGCGACAGCGAATCCGAGGGTGTCGAGGACTTCCCTCCTGAAGTACGAGAACATCCTTTGCATCACCACCCGGGGTGACCCGCAAAACTCCTCGCCCTGCTCTTCATCTCCCGCCATATCCCTTCCTTGGATCTTTCATGGACCAGCTATGCTCCACGCTCACCGCACTAAAATGTTGAAACAGATTTCTCGGTCTCTTGTGAAGATCGGGCCCTCAACAAGTCGAGGGGCAGCTAGCCCTTACTGATCCCTCGGAAAGAGCAGGCAGGAGATTAGGAACTAGACTAAGACCTTAGTCACAGCGAGGAGGTACCACCACAAGCCCGGAAGATCGTTGAGAGTTTCCCCTCCCAAGCCAAAGCTGAGACTGGGCACCATGGAGAGCTGGAGAGCTAAACCAAAGTAACCTAGGGAAGAAGAAGCTCAGAGTACTGAGATTGGAATCCTCTCCCAAGGTGCCCTTCAAGGTCTATTTATAGTTTTTCTGAACTGGTCTGCTAATAGCGGGGTTCCGCCTTTTGGTTTTACTAAACGCACCCCACTTTTGTCTGCCAACAGCCAAACTTCGTTGTTCGAAGGGGATAACTGCAGACCACCGGGGGCAGAGGGGTAATTTCTCCTCCCTAACCTCTGGGCAAGCAGCCTGCGAGAGCGCTACTCGTGAGAGCTCCTGCGAGTCTCCTCACGACTAATGCTCGTGAAACCCCTCCTAGGCGAGCACTCTGTGGAGGCCCTGCACGCCTTCCTTTCTGGCGGCAGCCGGCGATCGCACGCTCTCGCATTCTCTCCTGCGAGGTCGGACTGGCTCGCGCTACCTGGTTCTCGCGACCCCTCAATCTGGTTCTCGCGAACACGGGGTTGTACGCTAATGACCAAATTACCCTCACTATACAATGGGTAATTAAAACCTAAGAGTTAAAATCACTTTTAGATAATTTGTTAAGTTAAATTCAAGGGATTTTTCCCAACACCACTGTTGGAAGCATACTAGTGGACACAAAAGTGGAGCGAAACAAGAAATAGAACTATAATTATAAAAATCTCACAAATACATGTGTTTTAAAACACCACAGTACAACATGTGTTACAATGCCACACTATAAAGTATTGCAATATTTTGGTCTGTTTGGTATTACACAAGCTCACAAACAATTAGGCAAAAACCTCCACAACTCACTTCACTTGAGCTCATGTAAGCTTCTCCTTGATTGCCGAACTCGACAAGTTCGCAGGTGCTCCTCCTCTATCTCAATCACCGAACTTGTAACTGTTTTGCTGCTCTTTCAAGACTTCACGCATCTGCTCTCCAAGACTTCACGCTTCTGCTCTCCAAAACTTCACGTTGATGTTGCTTGTCATGCTTCTGAATCCATTGCCTGCTCTATTTTTTGGACAAGCTCTCCACTTCTTCTCCTTAAGCTCGCAAATAGCAAACTTAAATGGTGTTCCGCTCACATGGGCGCTCCTTCACACGCCGAGCACTTGCGTGGAATTCCTCCTTATTCTCTCTTCCTCCTAGCTCCAGTTTTTTTCTTACTTGAAATGCTCAAGGACAAACCTATTTTTAGGCATTAGCTACTGATCTTCTCTATGAAACTGTTCACTATCTCCTCAAACATTTTTGCTCTGTTTTGGAGCAGATAAGAATTTGCCTTCCTCTTAACAAAATTTACGTGAAAACATTCATCAAGATTTTTATTTGACAACATATAACAATAACCTGTGAATTGCTAAAATATGTGTGATAATGACATTGGTCTATTTCAAAATGAGGTTAAAGTTGGGAACTGATTTAGATATTTTGCCTATTGAATGCAATCGCGTTCCTATTCCTAGAAACTAATCCAAATACATCATATTGGTTATTGTAATATATATATACACATATATACACATATATACATATATACAGATATATACAGATATATACATATATACATATATATACATATATACACATATATATATACATATATATACACACATATATATACACACACATACACACACACACATATATATATATATACATATATATGTATATATACATATATATATACATATGTATATATATATACAAATATACACACATATATATATACACACACATATATGTGATGATAAAATTATATGAAGCGCATTAGATCACAAACATGCATTAAATAAAATTAAAAATTAAACAACGTAATGACACCTATGCGAATAGGATCGGCATGAACATAATTAATTAACACCTATAATGTAGTCAAATAATAAATTAATCACTTAATTAACGCCTACATATATATATACACACATATATATACACACACACACATATATATATATACATATATATGTATATATACATATATATATACACATGTATATATATACAAATATACACACATATATATACACACACACATATATATGATGATAAAATTATATGAAGCGCATTAGATCACAAACATGCATTAAATAAAATTAAAAATTAAACAACGTAATGACACCTATGCGAATAGGATCGGCATGAACATAATTAATTAACGCCTATAATGTAGTCAAATAATAAATTAATCACTTAATTAACGCCTACATATATATACACACATATATATACACACATATATATACACACATATATATACACACACATATATACACACACACATATATATATACATATATATGTATATATACATATATATACATATATATACACATGTATATATATATATATATACAAATATACACACATATATATATACACACACATATATATGATGATAAAATTATATGAAGCGCATTAGATCACAAACATGCATTAAATAAAATTAAAAATTAAACAACGTAATGACACCTATGCGAATAGGATCGGCATGAACATAATTAATTAACGCCTATATGTATATATCTTATATATACATATAAGATATATACATATAACATATATACATATACATATATATAGATATACATATATATAGATATACATATATATATATACATATATACATATGTATATATACTAATATATATACATATGTATATATATACAAATATACACACATATATATATACGCACACATATATATGATGATAAAATTATATGAAGCGCATTAGATCACAAACATGCATTAAATAAAATTAAAAATTAAACAACCTAATGACACCTATGCGAATAGGATCGGCATGAACATAATTAATTAACGCATATAATGTAGTCAAATAATAAATTAATCACTTATAAAAATTATGCGATCACAGTTAATATAAAATGAAGATGAATAAAACAAAATATGAAGTACGTTATAAAATTAAGTGCGGAAAATGAAGAGCGTACCATCTTTGAATTCGGCTTCGTGTCTTATGGTCGCCAACATCCTCAATAAAATGCTAGTATTTTTCCGAATAAAATTCGCCGTGCTTAGTGAAGAATCGGACATACACCTCAAATTAGAATAAACTAAGTGGATTTCCTCCCGTTGATAACTTGATATAATCACGTACCTTGCTTGTGTGGCAGACATAAATTAGATTACTCTAATTTAATGCTCACTGTTTTGGAAAACTAAAGCACATATTGTGTTGGTTTCCTAGACAAAAGCAATTGTTGCTGGTCGCTTAGGGATCTTGGTAGATCGGTCGAATTGGACCACCTTAGCTCGGGAGTGAACTAAGCGCGCAAACAGTCACAGAGAAATTCGTTGAGTACACTGGGACGTTTTAACGTGGAAAAACCCGGAAAAGGTAAAAAAATCACGCGGTCGGGGCTGTGCCGACCAAACTTCACTATCTTCTGAGAGGTTACAATCCGGTGTTTAGAATTCGAGTGCGACAGGCCGCCGCTCGTTACAATATGAGAGAGAGAGAGAGAACGTTCCGAGGGTGACAGGTGACCTCTCGAAAAAAAACTAAGTCTTTTCCTTTTGAGAACGGTAGAGAACGAAAGTGAGAATGCCTTGTCCGCTTTCGTGAAGACGAAAGTGAGAGCGATGTGTCCGCTTGCGTGAGAACGAAAGTGAGACTGCCGAGTCGCCTTTCGGGACGAAGGAAAACTTCAAGTCCACGAAGGAGATCTTCAAGCGCCGAAGGAGAAATTTGTGGAAATCTTCAAGGAGCTCTCGTCATCAAGGAGGGATCCTCTCAAATGAAGCCTAGGGGGTCCTTTTATAGTTTTGGTCGGGGGTAGCCCGGTAATTTTGCCGTTGTAACCACCATAACCACCTGGGAGGACGAATCATATTTTCCAGTTCAGAGCCCACAGATCACCATTTTTCGTAAATGACCATTCTGCCCTTCGAGGAAAGGTGACAAGCTGTTCCTAAAAAGTGAGAAACTGAAAAGACAAAAAGTGAGCGAGCCGAGTCGGAAAAGTGAGCGAGTCGGAAATGTGAGAATGCTAGAAAGACCAAAAGTGAGCGTGCCTGAAATGTGAAAAGTGCTCTGAGCGCGCTCATAAGTACTCTGGGCGCGTAACGAACGGGGAATTGCTCTGAACGGAGTCCGGAGCCCGAAAAGCGGGCGGCGAGCCGGAAGAGGGGGGACTGTTGGAACACGGTCTTCCGCATCTCCTAGGTTTGAGAATAACAAATCCTATGTGTGTATTTAATCTTGTGAGATCTAAGTCTGCAGGATAACAGGTCAAAATGACTCAAGGTTTACATATGGTGGTTGCCCCCGAAATTGAGCCATCAACTCCAAACTGATCACTAGCGCAGGCGATAGTGGATAGCGCCGGCGCTAGCTCGATGCACAGAAGGCATGCTGGAATTGTTGCCTCCGATTGAAGATCCTGCCGCGCAAGAAGTTTCTTAATCGAGGATAGCGCCGGCGGTAGCTACTAGCGCTGGCGGTAGCATGGCGCATAGAAGGCATAGAGCAAATTGTTGCCACGGATGGGAGATTCTGCCGCGCAAAACGTTGCCTAATCCGGGCTAGCGCCGGCGGTAGCGCTTGGGCTATAAAAGGACCCCCTCTCCTCACGAATCAGACATCGATTGTAGAGAGATCAGGGAGAGAGAGGCAGTGCTACAACTCCAGAGGCCATCTTGGCCGAAACTTGAATCCCTAGCGAAGCTCTGCAAATTTCTGAAGGAGGATTACGTCACGCCGAATCCGAACGAAGTCCGCCTCAACAAACGCTGATTCTCCAGCGGATCTTCGCCTCCTCGTTCAGAAGTTCATCTTGAGGGAGTTTTTTAATTATTGTTATTTCATTTCTCTTTTAGCATTGTAAACGGTAGTGAAATCGCCTCGTGTTGGCGACTAGGTCTGGGGTAGACTTAGGGCTGAAATTCGCCTCGTGTTGGCAACTGGGTCTAGGGAGTAGATCTAGGGGGTGCTCGAGGCCTTTCTGGGGATAGATTGGCTAGAGCGGCTTGAGGTCGTATCTGGGGAGAGATCGGCTAAAGCCAACCGGTTCGTGGGGATACGAGTCGGTATAGAAAACAAAAAGAGCTTTATAATTCGCCTTTCGATTTCTAGCGTCATAGAAATCAAGTTTTGTAAAACTTATTTAATATTAATAAAGCATGTCTCTTCATTATTGTTTTACTTGATTTCTCTTTGTATTGTTATTACAATATTCCAAAGCTTTTTTAAATAAAATCTAAAGTTTTTGAAAACCCTTATTCACCCCCCCTCTAAGGGCGCCGACTGATCCAACAAGTGGTATCAGAGCGATTTTATTCCAATCGGCTTAACAACCGGGAATAATGGCGTCTCATGATCTCGCTTCTACTAGTGGGGTATATTTTTATGAAGAAGAAAAATCTCCTAAACCACCTTTATTCGAAGGGAAAAATTATAAAGGGTGGAAATTATTAATGGAAAAATTTATTAAAACTTTAGACATCGAAGTATGGAACTTAGCAATTATAAGGCGTGCGGATGAATCGAATAACAAAGAACGTCAGCTAAATGCCAAAGCCAAACACTATTTATTTTGTGCACTATCTAATGAAATTTTCAAATTCATATATTGCTTTACTAGTGCATACAAAATATGGCGCTTTCTTGAAGAAATGTATGATCTTCCTCTCGCAGGTATGGAACAAACACAGGAAGAAAAGAACGTACAAACATCCATTATCATTCAAGAAGATCTCTCTCGGAGCGAAGCCAAGGAGAATATTGAAATAGAAAAGGAGAACAATACACCAAGAGAAAAAGAAGAAGAAATCTTACTTTTGGAAGAGGAGTGCCAAGAAGAAGACAAAGGAACAATATGTTCAAATCCTCCCTCAACCAAAAGCGCTGTAAGAAAGTCAAAATCTTCTTCTTGTGTGATAACTTCCATTTCTAGTTTCAACATACTTAAAACTGCTAAACGTAAGATCAAGAAATTGAAAATCACTATTAAAAATTTACATTTAGAAAATAAGAGAATAAAAGCTAATGTTAATTTAAAATCATATTGTGATGTGATTTCACCATCTTGTTCTTTACTTGAAAACACAAAACCTTGTTTAAATTGTGATATTATTAAGGAAAGACTTAAGGAACTTGAAAAAGAAATTAGTTGTATAAAAGAACAAAATGAAAAAGTATGTTTAGAAAATTCATCTTTGATAAATGATTGTGCTAAGTGTAAGGACTACGAAATAGAAATTAAAGAGATGGATGAAACATTTGAAGAATATAGGGATAAATATGAAAAACATGTTGAATCAATTGTTACAACTCTTAAAAATAGCACAATCAATTATAATAAAGCTAGACATAATTTAAAAACTAAGAATGATGAATTAAATGCCAAAATTATCTTGCTTAAGGAAATCTTAAAGAAAAATTCTCAATATCAAACAAACTCTAATTGCAAGTTAAATATGATATCTCAAAATATGAATGAACCAAACAATGGGAATAAAAAACATCAAAAGATTGTAAATGAAATTCCAAAACACTATCATCATCATCATTTACATTATCAATCTTCTCCCAACAAAAAATTAAACGTTCACAAATTTCCTATGAAAAATATCTTCAATAATCATTATAATCATAATCATCAATATAAAGATTATCATAGTGGAAATTTGACATATAAGAATAACATTAAACCAAAGTATGAATGGAGACCCATTATTAATAATAACGCACTAATGTCAAAAGAAAGGGTCCATTCAATCATATCTCCTCAAAAGCAAACACGATGTATTTGGGTACCCAAAGGAATCGTCACACCCGGTCCTCTTTGGATACCTAAATCTCTTATTCATTAGTATCTCATCATTTGCATGAAGTAGAAATCAATTAAAATGAAATATACAAACTTCTACTTCATGATGAGCTTTAATGTCTCTTCTATTTTTTCTTTCTCTTTTTGAGCTATCATGTAATGGTCATCCTATATGTTATTTGAAATATGATTCTATCTTTTAAAAACTTAATGTTTTTATCAATCAAATTAATCAAAATTCATAATCATATTTCTTGTTTTGATGACCTATCTCTCTTTCTTATATTCATTGCCTATATATATCATATAGTATTCATAAATGGAACTATAAATTTGCTATAAGATATGATTAGGCTATTAAGCTTTATAGCCCTCATCAACCAAAGTAAAGAAATAACATGATCTAAAAGAAAAGATCAAGATCTAAAAGAAAACTCAATTATCAATATGTTCTTTATTATATGATGACAATTGTTATTAAAATTACATAACATGGTTGATGTATTATGTATTGTGATTGTTGTAAAGTTTAGACCTTAGAATCATCTTGATATCAACTAGACCAAGTCAAATAGAATCTTCAATTTATTCTAGGTCTATAAGTTGAAACATTATCAAACTTTGGCATAACAATAAACTTATCGTACTAACATTATCACCTAAAGAATATTTATATCTATGTTAGGTTTTATATGTTAGGACATATCCATGTTGCTATTTGCGAAAACATCGTCTCATACTTATCAATAAAATCATGCATATATGTTCAATCATATCTTCTTTGTTTGCATATCCTATAAATCTTAAATGGTTGTGCAAAACTCAAGAATTAAGGTTTAATGAATATGGAATTTTAATGAATGTGATACCCATGTACTAAAATTCTAACTTCCGCAACTTTTTGCAATTTCTTCTCATCTCATCACTTTATTAGACAGGCCTTACATTGCAAAAACATAATTAAGAAAAATCGGAAGCAAAATCGAAGAAAATCAAGACTATACGATCGAAATAAGCACTCTCTGTGAGCTAACGCAGGCGCTAGGACCTAACGCCGGCGCTAGCTCGAGTCTCCGATTTTCTGAAATTTTAAAATTCTGAAAAATGCTTAAAAATATATTAATCTATGTGTACTATTCATTTCTGCATTTTTGCTTCTATTATATTTTTGAAAAATCAAATACAAAAATACAAAAGCCAAATTACAAAAATATTATATGTTTTGCCTTTGTGATTTGTCATCTGTATTTTTTCTTAAAGCAAAAATCAAACACAACAAAAATTTTATTATAAAAAAAAATTGTTATTTTGCGAACTTAAATTTTTTACTTATATCTTGCGAAAGGGTGATTTGGGCTATCATCCCATTATATCACCTAGTACCGGGCGAACCTCTCACAAGGTAGTCCTCGGGAAGTCCAAGATCAATTTTTATGAGTTCAAACTTTAAATAAAAATTATTCTTCACAAATATCAACAAAATATTGTATGGACTTCATTAAAAATCAAGCATAATTTAACCTATCATTTAGAACTTCTATGATGTTGCAATTTATCTTTTCAAACTACTTTGAACATTGCTTTCATCATGCTTTGATAGATCTATTAATAAGTGCATCAATTATATTGTAAAAGTTGTGTAGAACTATGCATAGCATGCCTCTAAGTATGAGTAAATGTTTTATGTTTGATAATGATCTTTATTCACTCACTTATTTTTGGCATTGTCTATATTTGTGTTTAAATCTAAGAATGTTTGTGAATGTTTTGTATTAGTACAATGAATTAAAATTGCACAAGTATCTTACCTACACTCCTTTATTTGCACTTTTAAAAGTTAAGAAAAGTGGTTATATTTTTTTAAAATCTATTGATTTGCAAAACAAGTGTATTCGGAGAACTTTGTACAAAAGAAAATTATAAAATAAATGACAAAGATAACTCCACCAAGCACTACTTGAACCTCCTGATAAGTCTTAATGAGCATTGTGAGGTTGAGCACCTTGGAAAGAATAATAAAGTGTCTTGTGCAAATTAAATCTTTCTTTCAAAAATAAGAAAAACCACTTTCTCTTAAGTACACCGGATCACTAGTCTCAAAATTCAAAATAAAATATGTGATCCCCCAAGCACTACTTTGCACCCTGATAAGTCTTAATGAGCATTGTGTGTGCAAAGCACCTTGGTAGTTGTACATTTTTTTTGTGCATTGAAGTGAGTGGAAGTAAAATTATTTGTGTTTTATTGTGCTCTTTACTTTACATATTACGTGTATTTTTGATTAAAACATTTGTTTACTCTACTCAAAAATACACTTATGTGCACATCATTATCTTCCATAACACTTCTTCTCATGAGTATTGGATCCTAATGCAAACTCTATACTACTCTTTACTTATGAAATGCACTAGATAACCTAGCATGTTTTCTATAATGTTAGGTATGATTTGAAATTGTGAACTGAAATAACATTGTAGTAATCTCTTTGTGATAGTATTATTTCATGCTTGGTTATTTTTGACAACCATAAAAGATTTTCATTGAAACATGATTTACATAAACATCTTCTTTTTGAAATTGACTCATATATCTTTTTATGGATTATCCTTGATTAAAATAAGATGTTTCTTGTATTTTACAAGTCTTCCGCATCATCATTACCATATAACTTTTACCTTGCACTTTCATGCTTATATCAAGTCTTAAATCTCAACTTTTTCTTACAAAACAATTGGTAGACTTGCTTGGTAAAATTTATATTGGCTGTTCTTACATGCATATCATTTATATTGTAACAACTCTGATTTATAAACTTTTATGTTAAACACTCCTCCAACAAATGAAATACTGCTTATAAGAACATCTTCCTATTATTACTACAAATCATATTTTACTTTTGAGGATGTTGAAAAATGCCTTAACTCTTATCTTTATAAAGTTTTTTTTAAACTCAAACTCTTATGATGTTTCTTTTTCGAAATCTTCCGCAATGCTCAAACTCTGATTCATTCATTTCAATATAGCTAAGAGTATTTTATTGTCTAATAAAAATCCATATGCTATGAAAATTCCCATTAGATTTAAATGCTTAATGTTTCCAATAATTGTTATCCATGACTTCATTTCTCACCATAGCGGGGGCGTAGGGTTGTAGACATTAGATAACCTTATCTCTAGTCATGTCTTGTCCTTAACCGGGGAGGGTTCCAGTGGGGCCTTGCGAGGCACTGGGGGGAAAGAGTGCTAGGTTGAGTTTTGTCTAGTGTTTGCATAAGGGACTAACACCCCAACCTACGGCTTGTTTGCAGCTCCTCATGCCCATCCGTCACTTAGTACGGGGCTAGGGTGTTGACATATTGTCTGGGTAGACTGGTTACTTGGAAATCATTATTTTTTATGCTTAAAACTCTTACCTAAAGGGAAAATTATTGTTTTTTTCTTAAACTCTGATATATAAAAGGGGGATAACTACAAACAAAAGGGATAAAATAAGTCATAACTCTGATCCTTTTCAATGAAAAACAATTCTAAAACTCCTTATCATTTACTTTAAAAGCTCGATCATGCCTTATCTTCTATTTACAAATTCTTTGGTGCTTTGTTTCCCTACCCGCTTTTGCTAATAACAAAGGGGGAGAACTAACATGATAAAATGCAAAGGGGGAGAACTAATATGATAAATATAACCCGCTATCATAAACCCAACATGACAAATTCAGATGATAGCTTACATATTAGGGGAGCACTCACTTAGGGGGAGCACGTATTTAGGGGGAGCAATACTAAAATGCTATAATCATTATTTATCCTAAGTCATCCTTTTCGTACACACACAAATATGTTTCTTCATGCTTATTTAGATTAATGCTCTGATTTATCATTAATGGATTTGTTATTATCAAAAGGGGGAGTTTGTTGGAACACGGTCTTCCGCATCTCCTAGGTTTGAGAATAACAAATCCTATGTGTGTATTTAATCTTGTGAGATCTAAGTATGCAGGATAACAGGTCAAAATGACTCAAGGTTTACATATGGTGGTTGCCCCCGAAATTGAGCCATCAACTCCAAACTGATCACTAGCGCAGGCGATAGTGGATAGCGCCGGCGCTAGCTCGATGCACAGAAGGCATGCTGGAATTGTTGCCTCCGATTGAAGATCCTGCCGCGCAAGAAGTTTCTTAATCGAGGATAGCGCCGGCGGTAGCTACTAGCGCTGGCGGTAGCATGGCGCATAGAAGGCATAGAGCAAATTGTTGCCACGGATGGGAGATTCTGCCACGCAAAACGTTGCCTAATCCGGGCTAGCGCCGGCGGTAGCGCTAGCGCCGGCGGTAGCGCTTGGGCTATAAAAGGACCCCCTCTACTCACGAATCAGACATCGATTGTAGAGAGATCAGGGAGAGGGAGGCAGTGCTACAACTCCAGAGGCCATCTTGGCCGAAACTTGAATCCCTAGCGAAGCTCTGCAAATTTCTGAAGGAGGATTACGTCACGCCGAATCCAAACGAAGTCCGCCTCAACAAACGCTGATTCTCCAGCGGATCTTCGCCTCCTCGTTCAGAAGTTCATCTTGAGGGAGTTTTTTTAATTATTGTTATTTCATTTCTCTTTTAGCATTGTAAACGGTAGTGAAATCGCCTCGTGTTGGCGACTAGGTCTGGGGTAGACTTAGGGCTGAAATTCGCCTCGTGTTGGCGACTGGGTCTAGGGAGTAGATCTAGGGGGTGCTCGAGGCCTTTCTGGGGATAGATTGGCTAGAGCGGCTTGAGGCCGTATCTGGGGAGAGATCGGCTAAAGCCAACCGGTTCGTGGGGATACGAGTCGGTATAGAAAACAAAAAGAGCTTTATAATTCGCCTTTCGATTTCTAGCGTCATAGAAATCAAGTTTTGTAAAACTTATTTAATATTAATAAAGCATGTCTCTTCATTATTGTTTTACTTGATTTCTCTTTGTATTGTTATTACAATATTCCAAAGCTTTTTTAAATAAAATCTAAAGTTTTTGAAAACCCTTATTCACCCCCCCTCTAAGGGCGCCGACCGATCCAACAGGGACTCACCCCAGCCTTGCTACGGGGGAGAGCGGTTGGACCACACCTAAAGGAGGGCGAGGCGCGGCCGCACCAGAGGGAGGGATGCGGCTTCGCCGCACCCCACATGGGGTGCGGCTTGGCTCGGCCGCACCCAAAGGGTGCGGCCTGGCCGCACCCCTCATGGGGTGCGGTTTGGGCCGCACCCCAAGGGGGTGCGGCTTGGCCGCACCCCACATGGGGTGCGGCTTGGCCGCACCCCTCATGGGGTGCGGCTTGGCCGCACTCCAAGGGGGTGCTGCTTGGCCGCACCCCACATGGGGTGCGGCTTGGCCGCACCCCTCATGGGTTGCGGCTTGGCCGCACCCCAAGGAGGTGCGGCTTGGCCGCACCCCTCATGGGGTGCGGTTTGGTCGGACCCCCCACTATGGGGGGTGCGGCTATTCGCACCCCACTAGTGGGGTGCAGGCTAGTCACACCCCAGTAGTGGGGTTCAATTATGGTGGGGCGCGACGTGTGTTTCATGCATGTTAGCGGTTGGCGGCGGAAATGGCGGCTTCGGTTTCTTCAACTTGGGTGATCATGCGGTGACCGCTGGCCCTACCTCCCATTAGTGGAGTTTTTCCTAGACGCACCACAAAGTCTCTACGGATATGTAACATAAGCCCACCAAACCTTCGGAGTCCGGACTTCTGCGCGGAGGAGTTCGGAGGTTTAAATTTTTCTGTGGCGACTTTGATCATTATTATCTTTGTGGCGTGTTGGGGATCGTTGCTAGGCCTTTGTTGTGAGCGAAACTTTTATCTTGCCTTGATAGGTTGCAGGTGTGCTGTGCAGCGGTTGTGTTGTAGGTTGCGGTGAGCCTGCCATTTTAGAGTCGGTACCTGAGTAGCTTGATAGTCTTCCAAAAAATGTTAGATAAGTTTGCGTGAGTCTGGGCTCACGGCGTTTCATAAATTTGCGCAAGTCTGGGCTCGCGGCTTTTATATAATAAATTTGGCCGGTGAATAGCGGGTGTATTCAAACTGTGGGAGAACGTAAGAGGGGTAGGCTCTTACGACGCCGGGACTCTACGGCGGAGGAGAAGGGGAACCTTCAATCGACGGCGGTGTGAAGTCCCCGGGGCAGGGCCCCGAGATGGCAGGTGAATAGCTGGTGTATTCAAACCGGGGGCGAACGTAAGGGGGCAGGCCCCTACGACGCCGAGACTCTACGACGGAGGAGAAGGGCGAACCTTCAATCGACGGCGGTGCGAAGTCCCTAGGGCAGGGCCCCAACATGGCCGGTGAATAGCTGGTGTATTCAAACCGGGGGCGAACGTAAGGGGGGCAGGCCCCTACGACGCCGAGACTCTACGGCGGAGGAGAAGGGCGAACCTTCAATCGACGGCGGTGCGAAGTCCCTAGGGCAGGGCCCTAACATAAAGAGTTTTTCTTAATTGGATATAGGTGTCAAAGCACACATTTTTTATAGTAGGAAATCGTTTTGCGCATAGTTTTTGTAATACAAGATAAGTTTGCACGAGTTTGAGCTCGCGGCTTAGTACATAATAGGTAATATAAGATAAGTTTGCACGAGTCTGCGCTCGCGGCTTTGCATAGAAATTATAAGATTAGTTTGCACGAGTCTGAGCTCGCGGCTTTGTACATAATAGGTAATATAAGATAAATTTGCACGAGTCTGCGCTCGCAGCTTTTCGCGTGATAGAAGACTTCGTATTACTGGTAAAAGCGGCGCAGGTTCTGGGTGTTCCAGGTGCGTGGTAGAGTCTTCCCTTCCGCTGTTTTGAGCCTGTATGTTCCGGGCTTTACGACCGCAGTGACAACGTACGGACCTTCCCAGGTGGGTGAGAGTTTATCTCCTTGGGGGCCCTTTCCAGCCCCTCGATGCTGCGTAGGACGAGATCTCCTATGTTGATTGGTCTGGGCTTCACCCTTCTGTCATAGAGCCGGGCTATGCGCCTTTGGTAAGAGGCGGCACGCTGGGCGGCGTCGTCCCGGACTTTGGGGATTAGGTCAAGGTTTTCCCGAAGCAGACCGTCATTCTTGCTGGGATCGAAGGTTAGCACTCGAGTGCTCGGAATGTTGATGTCGATGGGGATGACCGCTTCAGTACCGTAATAGAGGTTATATGGCATCTCTCCTGTGGGAGTCCTCTCTGTCATTCGATATGCCCATAGTACGTTTGGGAGTGCGTCTACCCATTGTCCCCCGGCTTCTTCCAGGCGCGTCTTCAACCCTTTGAGGATGGTGCGATTCATAACTTCTACTTGTCTGTTGGTTTGCGGATGTGCTACGGCGGTATGACGAAGGTTGATCTTCAGGTACTCGCACATCTTAGTGAAGGACTTCCCGGTGAACTGAGTGTCGTTGTCGGCAATGATTGTTGTTGGGATATCGAAGCGGCAGACGATGTTTTTCCAGACAAATTGTTTAGCATTCTCTTATGTGATTTTGGCTAGAGTTTCCGCTTCTATCCACTTGGTGAAGTAATCGATGGCTAGGATGATGAACTTCCTCTGTCCAGAAGCCAGAGGTAGGAGGCCGAGGAGGTCGATTCCCCATTGCGCGAACGGCCACGCACTTTGGAGTGTGGAGAGCGCGACCGGGGGCTGATGAGGCACGTTGGCTTGCAGCTGACAGCTCCTGCACTTTTAAACCAGCTCGGCTGCGTCCCTCTTCATTGTTGGCCAATAGAAGCCTTGGCGTAGTATCTTTTGTGCCAATGCCTTTCTGCCCAGATGCTCTCCGCAGACTCCCCCGTGCACTTCTCTGAGGGCGTAGTTTGACTCGCCCGCCGGTAGGCATTTTAGATATGGTCTTGAGAACGCACGCTTGTAGAGCTCCCCGTCCACGATAGTGAATGATGCCGCCCGCATCCGTAATCTTCATGCCTCTATGTGGTCCTCAGGGAGGTGCCCGTGCTCGAGGTAAGCTCGTAAGGGTGTCATCCAGGATGACTCTTCCTGGTGGATGGTTGCGACCTCCCACTGCCCTTGAATACTCAGAATTACGATCTCTTCTATTCGGCGTCTTCGAGACTGGTAGCTGGAGGGTGAAGTGGCGAGCTTGGATAGAGCATCAACCCTGGAATTCAGCTCTCGGGGATGTGTAGAATTTGATATGACGAGATCTTCTGAAGGAGTAATTTCGCGAACGCGAGGTATTTCGCCATCTGGTCTCTCTTAGCCTCGTAGTCTCCTTCGACTTGCGAGACTACGAGTTGAGAATCTGTGTAAATCGTCAGGTTCTATGCTTTGCAGTCGATGGCGAGCCGAAAACTGGCGATCAGCGCCTCGTACTCTGCAATGTTATTTGTTGCGGGGAATTTCAACCAGAGACCGTAATCCAAGGTGATCCCATCGGGACTTATGAGGAGCAGTCCCGCTCCGGCCCCTTCAGCTCCAGAGGCACCGTCAACATAGAGAGTCCAATGGGGGCTAGTGGTGTCTTCGATGGGAGATGCTTTTGGTGGGATGGTGTACTCTACAACAAAGTCGGCGAGTACTTGTGACTTGATGTATGGTCGGGGCAGGAATTGGATGTCAAACTCGCCGAGTTCTACGGCCCACTTCACTAGTCTTCCTAAGACTTCTTGTTTCTGGAGGATTGCTCTCAGTGGGAGTTGTGTCAACACTTTTACTGTATGAGCCTGGAAGTAGAGCCAAAGCTTCCTCGCCGAAAAGACAAGGGCCAAGGCTGTCTTGTCCGCTGCTGGATATCTGGTTTCGGTGTCGGAGAGGACTTTGCTGAGGTAGTAGATTGGTCGTTGCACCCCTCCTTCATCTTTCATGAGCACTGAGCTAAGAGCCGTAGGTGTACAACCCCATATCCATCGAGTTAGTGCCAACCACGGAGGGCCGCCGAGACGTTTCGACTAGACCCTCATAGCTCTCACCAAAAAAGAGAGGAAGAGGCGGAGAGGGGGAGGGGCACTCGCCCCCCCTCTCGCCCAAGAGCTCGGGGCGGAGAGGGGGAGGGGCACTCGCCCCCCCTCCCCCCCTCTCGCCCAAGAGCTCGGGGCAGAGAGGGGGAGGGGCACTCGCCCCCCCTCTCACCCAAGAGCTCGGGGCGGAGAGGGGGAGGGGCACTCCCCCCCCCCCCCCTCTCGCCCAAGAGCTCGGGGCGGAGAGGGGGAGGGGCACTCGCCCCCCCTCTCGCCCAAGAGCTGGGGGAGGAGAGGGGGAGGGGCACTCGCCCCCCCCCCCCCCCCCCATCTCGCCCAAGAGCTCGGGGCGGAGAGGGGGAGGGGCACTCGCCCCCCCCCCCCCCCCCCTCGCCCAAGAGCTCGGGGCGGAGAGGGGGAGGGTCACTCGCCCCCCCCCCCCCCCCCCCCCCCCCCCCCTCTCGCCCAAGAGCTCGGGGCGGAGAGGGGGAGGGGCACTCGCCCCCCCCCCCCCCCCCCCCCCCCCTCTCGCCCAAGAGCTGGGGGCGGAGAGGGGGAGGGGCACTCGCCCCCCCCCCCCCCCCCCTCTCGCCCAAGAGCTGGGGGCGGAGAGGGGGAGGGGCACTCGCCCCCCCTCTCGCCCAAGAGCTGGGGGCGGAGAGGGGGAGGGGCTCTTGCCCCCCCTTCTCGCCCAAGAGCTAGGGGCGGAGAGGTAGAGGGGCTCTCGCCCCCCTCTCGCCCAGGAAATGTCACCTTCGTCCCATTTCGCTATTCGCAGTCCATTGATCTGCATTTAGTATCCCAGAACAGCGGGATTTGGCTATTTGCAGTCCAGTTTTGGCTATTCGCAGTCCAGATCCGAGGGTATTTTGGTAATCTGGCAGATCAGTTTTTAGCTATTTGCAGCCCAACTTGGAAAACCTATAAATAGACCCTAAGGGGCACCAAAGTGGAGAGGTTCTAGATTTCCAAATTTTGGATCTTCTCCTTCCCTTAGAGCTCTCCTTTGGTGCTTCTGGTTCAGCATTGGCTAGGGAGGGGAAGATCTTTCAGGTCTTCCGGGTGTGAGGTGGGACCTCCTCGATGTAGCCTAGGGTCCGTTTCCAAGTCTAAGTGCTCTTGCCTAGAGAGTTGGATCAAGAGAAGTAGGTGTGAGACCACCCCTTTTTTGGGACCCCGAACTCCACGGAGACCGAGTTGTCGGTTTCAACATTTTTGGTGCGGTGAGCGTGGAGAGTGGTCAGCACAGAAGTTCTTGAGCCAATTCTCATGGCAGGAGACCTCGGAGGAGGAGACGATGAGGGGTCTCACATCCCAAGTGAGGTGGTAGGAAGAGGAGAGTTCATGGCGGCCATCAAGGGAATCATGGAGCTGCTCCAAGGCATCACCAGGGGAGGTGATTGCTCGGCTCCCTCCCCCCAGACACCACCTTCTAGGTCGCAAGGAGTGCTCGCCCAGGGGGGGTCAGGAGTGCTCACCCAGGGGGGTCAGGAGAGGTTTCCCCAGGGGGTCGGCCAGGCAAGGAGCCAGTGACGGAGAGTGGCGAGCGGGACCTCGCCGGGCGAGTGCTTTTTCCTAGCCCGGTGAGTGGGGTCTCGCTCGGAACAGGAGTCGCGCGAATGGAGCTCGCGAAGCCGGCGAGTGGGGGGTCACCCTTTAGCGAGCTGATCATCTCGGCTCCCATCCCGGAAGGCTTCAAGGAGCCCAACATGACTTTTTATACCGGGAAGGATGATCCCGTCCAGCACCTGCAGTGGTTCAAGGACACCGTCTCCATCAGGCCCATGACGGACGCGTTCAAGTGTCGTCTCTTCGCCACCACCCTGAGGGACAAAGCTAGAGACTGGTTCCACCAGCTCCCGGTTGGCTCAATTTACAGCTTCGAGGACTTGGGCCGAAGTTTCCAGCTACGCTTCTCCACATCCAAGAAGAGGAAGAAGAATGCTGAGTCCATTTTCCTGATCAAGCAGAGGCACGAGGAGACGTTGGCCCAGTACCTGGACAGATTCCAGGAGGAGATCCAGAACATCCAGGAGGTGCCAGGGTATGCCCTCCAGATGGCCTTCACCGTAGGGCTACGAGAGAGCCTTTTCAAAATGCGCCTAACTAGGAAGCCTCCCTTGTCCTTTGAGGACCTGATGGAAAAAGCTGCAAAGGAGGTAGCCACCGAGGCGGCAAACCCGGGGCTGGCAAAGAAGTTGGCAAAGTTGGTAGAGGCCGAGCCGAGAGAGCAAGGTGGCCCCAGGCAGCAGGAAGGAAGGAGGAGGGAAGAGCAGAGGGGTCAAGGGTACCAGGGACCCCAGGGGGTCAGGAGCAAGGGAGGGGTCTCGCCCAAGGAGGGGGAAACTTCTACGGAGGCCAAGGGAGGCCCAACCCTCCTCCTTGGAGGCAGGCCCCTAGGCAGCTCCTACCCCCACCAGCTCAAGCTATGGCGATTCGAAGAGGAGGAGTCGAAGCAAGAGAAATCCCAGCCCGTAGGAGAAGGGGGGAAGGGTGGTGCCGTACTGCGATTACCACCAAGCAGAGGGGCATGCAACAACTACCTGCCCAGAATTCTTGGAGGTGAGAGAGGCGAGAGGCCAGGCACAACAGCAGCCGCCGGTGCGGATTGAAGAAGTTCCACCTGGAGCAGTAGTGGACGACGACATCTGCGAGGACCGAACTGACATAGGAGCCAAAGGACGGGTCGCGGTGATCCACGGGGGGTAGGGATCGAGGCCACCCGTAAGGCAAGCCTCCACGCCATATATCGACGCAGCGTCGCTTCAACGTCACAGGACCCACCTCCCGAGGAGAAAATCACTTTCTCAAGAAGGGACATGCCAGATCACGAGGATCCATTCTGTGATGCGCTAGTCATTCAGACAGCCATCGAAGGTTACACTGTCTCTCGGATCCTCGTTGACAACGGGAGCTCTGTCAATGTCATTTTCAAGAAGGCATTTGACGAGTTGAAGGTGGAGCCAAGGAGGGTGCTGGCCTCAGATGGGCCCTTGTTCGGATTCTCCGGAGAAAGGAAAGAGGTGGAGGGTGGAGTTGGACTCCAAGTGACGATGGGGGAGGCTCAAGGAACTGTCGGTTCGTCATAGTTGACGCTCCTAGCAGTTACAATGCCATCTTCGGAAGACCCCTCATCAGCGCCTTCCGATGCGTACCATCATCCTTCCACCAATGCCTCAAGCTCAATGCTGGAGGAATCCATGTCAGGATCCGCGGAGACCCCAGGATGGCGAGGCACTGCTACGTCACAGCCGTCAACAGCATCTCTTGGCAAGCAGGGGCGGAGAAGATGGAGAAGATCATGGAGAGCATGAGCAGGATGGGAGTGGTAGGAGAAGAAGAGGAATGATCATCTCGCGCAAGCAGCCTGAGAGGCGAGTGTCATGGGGGGTATGTTGTGTTTTTTGTTTTTGTTGTTTTCCTTTGTAACAAGCTCTAACCCTCGCTAGTTAGGCCAGGCGGTTTTTGACAAGGGAAATCCCCCCATTAGATGGATGAGTTATTTTGCTTATATGATGAGTAAGTTGTTGCCGAGATGTCCTCCTCACTCCAGGCTCTCACTAGCTGGGTGGGTCGAATGATCCTCGGGAAGAAGAGCTTGCCATCGAGATGTCCTCCTCACTCCAGGCTCTCACTAGCTGGGTGGGTCGAATGATCCTCGGATGGGTAAGTTCAACACCGAGATGTCCTCCTCACTCCAGGCTCTCACTAGCTGGGTGGGTCGAATGATCCTCGGGAAGAAGAGCTTGCCATCGAGATGTCCTCCTCACTCCAGGCTCTCACTAGCTGGGTGGGTCGAATGATCCTCGGATGGGTAAGTTCAACACCGAGATGTCCTCCTCACTCCAGGCTCTCACTAGCTGGGTGGGTCGAATGATCCTCGGGAAGAAGAGCTTGCCATCGAGATGTCCTCCTCACTCCAGGCTCTCACTAGCTGGGTGGGTCGAATGATCCTCGGATGGTTAAGTTCAACACCGAGATGTCCTCCTCACTCCAGGCTCTCACTAGCTGGGTGGGTCGAATGATCCTCGGATGGGTAAGTTCAACACCGAGATGTCCTCCTCACTCCAGGCTCTCACTAGCTGGATGGGCCAAGCGTGCCTCAGAAGCGAGGTTCTGCCCCCTCGATGAATATTTGGGCTTGGACTTTTCTTTCCGAGGTTGTGCCAACCTCGCAAAGAGCGGGGATTGTGTACAACCCCATATCCATCGAGTTAGTGCCAACCACGGAGGGCCGCCGAGACGTGTCGACTAGACCCTCGTAGCTCTCACCAAAAAAGAGAGGAATAGGCGGAGAGGGGGAGGGGCACTCGCCCCCCCCCCCCCCTCTCGCCCAAGAGCTCGGGGCGGAGAGGGGGGGGCACTCCCCCCCCCCCCCTCTCGCCCAAGAGCTCGGGGCGGAGAGGGGGAGGGTCACTCACCCCCCCCCCCCTCTCGCCCAAGACCTCGGGGCGGAGAGGGTGAGGGGCACTCGCCCCCCCCCCCCCCCCCCCCCCCCCCTCTCGCCCAAGAGCTCGGGGCGGAGAGGGGGAGGGGCACTCGCCCCCCCTCTCGCCCAAGAGCTGGGGGCGAAGAGGGGGAGGGGCACTCGCCCCCCCTCTCGCCCAAGAGCTCGGGGCGGAGAGGGGGAGGGGCACTCGCCCCCCCTCTCGCCCAAGAGCTCGGGGCGGAGAGGGGGAGGGTCACTCGCCCCCCCTCTCGCCCAAGAGCTCGGGGCGGAGAGGGGGAGGGGCACTCGCCCCCCCTCTCGCCCAAGAGCTCGGGGCGGAGAGGGGGAGGGGCACTCGCCCCCCCCCCCCCCCCCCCCCCCCCCCCCCCTCTCTCGCCCAAGAGCTGGGGGCGGAGAGGGGGAGGGGCACTCGCCCCCCCTCTCGCCCAAGAGCTGGGGGCGGAGAGGGGGAGGGGCTCTCGCCCCCCCTTCTCGCCCAAGAGCTAGGGGCGGAGAGGTAGAGGGGCTCTCGCCCCCCCCCCCCCCCCCCCCCCCCCCCCCTCTCGCCCAGGGAATGTCACCTTCGTCCCATTTCGCTATTCGCAGTCCATTGATCTGCGTTTAGTATCCCAGAACAGCGGGATTTGGCTATTTGCAGTCCAGTTTTGGCTATTCGCAGTCCAGATCCGAGGGTATTTTGGTAATCTGGCAGATCAGTTTTTGGCTATTTGCAGCCCAACTTGGAAAACCTATAAATAGACCCTAAGGGGCACCAAAGTGGAGAGGTTCTAGATTTCCAAATTTCGGATCTTCTCCTTCCCTTAGAGCTCTCCTTTGGTGCTTCTGGTTCAGCATTGGCTAGGGAGGGGAAGATCTTTCAGGTCTTCCGGGTGTGAGGTGGGACCTCCTCGCTGTAGCCTAGGGTCCGTTTCCAAGTCTAAGTGCTCTTGCCTAGAGAGTTGGATCGAGAGAAGTAGGTGTGAGACCACCCCTTTTTTGGGACCCCGAACTCCACGGAGACCGAGTTGTCGGTTTCAACAGTAGGCGACACTGCCAAGTATAAAAATAGAGTTTCTCCAGGGGTGGGCTTTGACAGAAGCGGTGGCGAAGCCAGGTATTGTTTGAGAAGTTTGAACGCCACCTGGCACTCGTCAGTCCACTGGAAGCCGGAGTGGAGCGCTACCCGGAAGATTTTGAAGAAGGGGAGGTACTTGTCTCCCGTTCGTGAAAAGAAACGGGATAACGCAGCGATCCTCCCGTTCAGGCGTTGCACTTCCTTAATTGAGCGAGGTGGCAACATATCCTCCAACGCCTTGATCTTCTCGGGGTTGGCCTCAATCCCCCGATGGGTTACCATGAAACCTAAGAACATTCCCGCCGTCACACCAAACGCGCACTTGCTGGGATTGAGCCGCATCTGGAAGCGACGGAGAAGTTGAAAGCACTTTCCCAACTCTTTCAAGTGGTCGCAACGGTGGATGCTTTTCACCAGCATGTCGTCCACGTAAACCTCCATCGTTTCCCCGATGAGATTCTTGAAGACCTTGTTCATTATCCTTTGATAGGTGGCTCCGGCATTTTTGAGACCGAAGGGCATCACCATGTAGCAGTAGACTCCTCTGTCGGTGCGGAAGGCGGTATGCTCCTCGTCCACGGGGTTCATCCTTATCTGGTTGTAACCTGAATAGGTATCCATGAAGCTGAGTAGCTCGTGGCCGGCCGTCGCATCGACGAGCTGGTCGATCTTCGGGAGGGGGAAGTTGTCCTTTGGACATGCCTGGTTCAGATTGCTGTAGTCGACGCACATTCTCCATTTCCCGGAGGCCTTTTTCACCATGACCACGTTTGCAAGCCATGTGGGGTATTCTGCTTCGCGTATGAACCGTGCCTCGAGGAGTTTAGCTACTTCCTCCTCGATCGCTTTCAGTCGCTCGGTGGCAAAGTTCCTCTTCTTTTGAATTACAGGCCTACAGGCGGGGTTGATGTTTAAAGAGTGATAGATGACTTTAGGTTCCACCCCGGGCATGTCTTACGGGCTCCAAGCGAAGATGTCCTCGTTCTCTTGCAGGAAGGTTGTGAATTCTTCTCGTTCTTCTTGTGATAGGAGTGACCCGACCTGAACAGTTTGAGTCGAGTCTTGCTGGGAGAGTGGTACTTCCACTAGTCCTTCAACGGGCGCTCCTCGCTGCAGAGTAGCTTCGTCTCGCAGGTCGAAGTTATTGATATTGAGAGCGGTTGCCTTCACTGGTTGAGCCTGCTTCAGATAGCAGGTTCTGGCTGCCTCTTGGTCTCCTCTTACGACTCCTATGCCTGAGGCAGTTGGGAACTTCATAGCCAGATGCGGAATAGATGGGACTGCCCCAAAGATAGACTGGAGCGGTCTCCCGAAGATGGCATTATAGGCGGAAGTGGATTCCACCACCACGAACTGGATGTTGTATGTTGACTGTCTTGGAAACTCGCCCAATGTGACCGGGAGAGTGATCATGCCTTGAACGGGGACAGGTCGATTGTCGAAGCCGTAGATGGGCCCGGCCGCAGGGTTGAGCTGATCCTTTGTTAGCTTCATATTTTGCAAAGTAGAAAGGAACAGAACATCAACTGAGCTTCCGTTATCGACAAATATCCTCTTTACATTAAAGCAAGGGTCCCCGATCCCTGCGCTGATTACGAGGGGATCCTGGTGCGGTAGTCGTAATCCTTGCAGATCTTCTTCCCCGAAAGCGATCGTAATGTCCTGTTTGAGCTTCTTGTCTTCGTGGTCCCTCGGGGGTTTGGCTATCGAGAGGATTTGCGCCGCCAGGACGGGAGATCCAGCGATCGTTTCGATTTCTCCCACCATTTACCTTCCTCCTTGCGCGCCCCGGGGAGCGTGAGGCTATTCCCTTGCATCCCTAGGCTGCTGAGGCTGATTGGGAACCTGGCCTTGTAGGAATCTCCCTAGGAGTCCCTGGCGGACGAGACGCTCGATTTCGTCTTTAAGTCTGGTACACTCTTCAGTGGTATGCCCGGTTCCCCGATGGAACTCGCAGTACCTGGACTGGTCGCCCCTTGGCATTGGGGCTAATGCCCGAGGTGCGCGGAGTTCTGGGTTGTTTTGAATGGCGTAGAGTACATTCGTTCTAGTCGTGTTCAACGGGGTGTAGGTCCTGGGCGGCTGCAGTCCCAGGTCTCTTCGGGGGTCACGACGACGTTCGTCACCACGGCGCTCCTCGACGCGTCGTTCTTCTCGTCCGCGAGGGGCTTGATCTAATCCCCTCTTCCTTCCTTGGCTTCCTTCGAACTGCCTACGGTGTGCTTCGATGGCCTCGTCAGCATCTATTTGAGCTTCAACTCGGTGAACGAGATCAGGGTAACTTGGTACGGTTTCTCTCATGAGAGCTGAGTAGAAGCCACTTGGGCGGAGTCCTCCAAGTAAAACTCCCTGCATGAGCTCAGGGTCAACTCCTGGGATATGTCGAGCCTCCGTAGTGAAGCGTCGGAAAAAAATCTTTGAGTGTCTCTCCGTCGTTTTGGCGAATCCCTGAGAGGTAGGAGGGATCTCGGACAATTCTGCGGTTAGCTATGAATTTGTCCACGAACTACGGCGTCATTTAGGTGAAGTTGTTGATGGCCCCATTCCGCAGAGAGTGGAACCAAGTGCGCGCCTGCCCCTTCAAGGTTGCCGGGAACACCTGACAGAGGAGTTGATCAGGGTCACTATAAATCTTCATAACGGTGGTGAAGTGATTGACATGTTCCAACGGATCATCCGTCCCATCGAATGTCTCGATGCTGGGAAGCTTGAAACCATTCAGAATTAGATGTGCCAAGAATTGAGGCGACAACGGGGAGCCGTGGTGTGCGGGATGGCGGGCGAGAGTTGCGCGTCGTCCTGCTTGGGCGTACTCTTCTTCTATTATGTCGCGTATTTCCTCTCGCGTGGCTCTTTCCAATGCTCGGACGGGAGCAGCTCTCCCTTGGCGGGGGTGATGGGGGTCAGCCTCCGGTCCTCTGACCGGCGGAGCAGGATGAGCGGAGCTTGCAGCGTCGGAGAAATCTTCAGAGACTTCATCTTCCCGAACGGCTCCGTCGATCGGAGCATGATTCGGAACTGGGGGCGGCGGAGCGTTCGATGCTGGAGGCTGAATGGGAACTCGAGGTGCCCCCAGGTTTCTCACGAGAGTCAGCATCTCGGCTTATTGCTCTTCCATTTGCCGAATGCGCCCTTCCAGCACCGTTGCAGGCATAAGCACTGCCTCTTCTGCGAGAGGCGCATTGATGAGTGAGTGGGAGGGAGCTGGGTCGACGCGCCCCTCCGGGATTGAACCTTCAGTGGTGCGAGCACTTCTTCTGGCCATTACGGTTGGCGGTAAGTGTCACTTTCAGTAATCTTTGCTGAACTTTTGGGAATTGGTTCCCACAGACGGCGCCAAACTGTTGCGGGTCGCTTAGGGATCCTGGTAGACCGGTCGAATTGGACCACCTTAGCTCGGGAGCGAACTAAGCGCGCAAACAGTCACAGAGAAATTCGTTGAGTACACTGGGACGTTTTAACGTGGAAAAACCCGGAAAGGGTAAAAAAACCATGCGGTCGGGGCTGTGCCGACCAAACTTCACTATCTTCTGAGAGGTTACAATCCGGTGTTTAGAATTCGAGCGCGGCAGGCCGCTGCTTGTTACAATATTAGAGAGAGAGAATGTTCCGAGGGTGACAGGCCACCTCTCGAAAAAAACTAAGTCTTTTTCCTTTTGAGAACGGTAGAGAACGAAAGTGAGAATACCTTGTCCGCTTTCGTGAAGACGAAAGTGAGAGCGCTGTGTCCGCTTGCGTGAGAACGAAAGTGAGACTGCCGAGTCGCCTTTCGGGACGAAGGAAAACTTCAAGTCCATGAAGGAGATCTTCAAGCGCCGAAGGAGAAATCCGTGGAAATCTTCAAGGAGCTCTCGTCATCAAGGCGGGATCCTCTCAAATGAAGCCTAGGGGATCCTTTTATAGCTTTGGCTGGGGGTAGCCCGGTAATTTTGTCGTTGTAACCACCATAACCACCTGGGAGGACGAATCATATTTTCCGGTTCAGAGCCCACGGATCACCATTTTTCGTAAATAACCATCCTGCCCTTCGAGGAAAGGTGACAAACTGTTCCTAAAAAGTGAGAAACTGAAAAGACAAAAAGTGAGCGAGCCGAGTCGGAAAAGTGAGCGAGTCGGAAATGTGAGAATGATAGAAAAACAAAAAGTAAACGTGCCCGAAAATGTGAAAAGTGCTCTGAGCACGCTCAGAAGTGCTTTGGGCGCGTAACGAACGGGGAATTGCTTTGAACGGAGTCCGGAGCCCGAAAAGCGGGCGGCGATCCAGAAGAGGGGGGACTCACCCCAGCCTTGCTACGGGGGAGAGCGGTTGGACAACACCTAAAGGCGGGCGAGGCGCGGCCGCACCCGAGGGAGGGATGCGGCTTCGCCGCACCCCGCATGGGGTACGGCTTGGCTCGGCCGCACTGGGTGCGGCTTGGCCGCACCCCAAGGAGGTGCGGCTTGGGCGCACCCCTCATGGGGTGCGGTTTGGACGCACCCCCCACTATGGGGGGTGCGGCTATTCGCACCCCGCTAGTGGGGTGCGGGCTAGTCGCACCCCTGTAGTGGGGTTCGGTTATGGCGGGGCGCGACGTGCGTTTTGTGCATGTTGGCGGTTGGCGGCGGAAATGGCGGCTTCGGTTTTTTCAACTTGGGTGATCATGCGGTGACCGCTGGCCCTACCGCCCGTTAGTGGAGTTTTTCCTAGACGCACCCCAAAGTCTCTACGGATATGTAACAGCAATGATTAATAAATGCTGAAAAATTCTCTTTATGGCTGGAGCAAAGAACGTGAAAAGGGTTGGAAATTCGGATGCAGTTCACGACCACTTTCTCGGTTAGAAGTTGGGCAATGGAGTTCTTCTCTTGGACTGCTCTTCGATCTCAGTGCAGATGAAGATCTGGTTCCTTGATTATGAAGAGGAAAATCGAAATCTGAAGGGGTTTTTTCAGTCGGAAGAATGCAGTACCGTTCCAAAATAAAATTGCTTCTTCGATTCACTCAATTGATGGAGGCGACTCTGCAAAAGCTCGTGAGGGGAAAATAACTGCCAGCTTTTCATCGTTCTTGTTCATGCACTGAAAATGAAAAGGTAGTTTTGACCGGTTCCTAATTGATCTTTAATAGGAAGGATAATTAGGCACTTGAGGAGTGGATTACCAAAACACCCTTCAAAATAAATCAATATCCATCTCATCCCAAAGCTTAATTGGATACATGAAAATGGATTCGGTCATTCCGTAGAGTGCCATGAGCGAGACTAAACTCGCGCAACTAAAGTCTGAAATCATCTAGCCCCCTATTAAGGGTTTCAATAATTTGCGCAAACTAAATTCGACGTACACTCGCGGAGGTCCAAATGAACTCGAACTAACACATACTTAATCGAGACGGCTCGATTGAATTAGTCCACTCATAATTAGGAAAACTTACATACTCCCGCTTGGACTATTTCAATCGTAATTTAGGTCGATCATAGATCAAATCACTCAACTTAATTAAAGGTACCATAGTGAAGCCTGCATCTTGAGTTCTCTCCACGCATCAATCCAGTCCAACTGGAAACTTTCACTTTGAATCATGGCGGCAACCGCATCATTATGCGACACGGGACCTTCCATTGTCACAAAAGTTTACAGATTCAATCGACAAGGACACAGTGTGGTCAAACAGAATAAAAAACAACATACTGAAATGTGATCACAAATTATTGTTTAACTCAGTGGTCAATTAATTTCTCTACTGAATGCATTAAACCATGCTTTGAGAAATTCTTAATACTCAAAAGAATCGCGCAAAGGCAGAGCCAGATCTAGGGTAAAAATCGGGTTCTATTTATACCCAGGCGAAAAACAAGATATCGCAGACCCATGGCTTGCATCGGAGTAAACACAGAATTCGTCGAGTGATCATGAATTCGTCGACTAAACTGAATTCGTCGAGTGATCATGAATTCGTCCAGTAAACCAGAATTCGTCGAGTGATCATGAATTCGTCGAGTAAACTTGAAGTAAATGTCGTCGAGACATTCTCGACGACTCGTCTCGAAATCTTGTCAACATGCTCCATACAATATTCACAATACCTGTGGAGCATTCAGTTGACTCGATCCAACTCCAATAAGTCGTAGGATTTGTCCTTCACTCATATCCAATATTAGTAAGGCCAACACAATTCTTCCTCCAACTTCTCCAAAGACTCTTGTGTGTGACCCCATAGGCTCATATCGTGTTGGCAGTGAGACTAAATGCTTGACCACTTCTAGATCACCTTGGAAACACTAACAATATATACATATATACACACACACACACTCATATATATATATATATATATCTCTTAAATTATATAAAGAAAACTTCGAGGCCCGCTTTGAGGCTGAATTACAACCAGAAATTGAATCTCAACCGTTCGATCACGATGATCTGAAATGCAAATAGCCATATCTGGATTTACCAGTCCTGTGAATAGCCAAATTAGGCTTTTCATAAAATCCCGTTTCCGCTCAAACCCCGATCGGAAGACTAGCCCCTTTGCCGCCCGCCGCCGCCCTAACCGGCGAGGTCGCCGGACTCCGGCGAACCTGTCGGGGGTAGTCCGGCGGTGCCCCGACGGTGGCTCCGATGACCGGGGCTGATGCCGTCAGAGCCACCGCCGGGGCACCGCCGGACTACCCCGGCATGTTCGCCGGAGTCCGGCGACCTCGCCAGTTAGGTTCGGTTAGGCCGGCGGCGGCCACGGCGGCGGCGAGGAAGGGAGACGGGGCAGTTAAAAAAAAATGTAATTATATAAATATATATATATATATATATCTTTATTATATAAATCAATATGCATATTTGGAAGCACACCAAGAATCTCATCTAGACCGTCCGATCAAGCATCTTCAAAAACTGGCTGTCTGATTCAAGGGGGAGGGCTGCTAATAGCAGATTCCTCCAAAAACAGCTTCTGCCAAAAAGCAGAAATCCCAATGCTTTCATCCGCCCACCCGCGCCTCAAGGCTTCACCACGTCGTCGCCGCCAGAGCCGCCTGCTGCCTGACCCGACCCCACCTGGAGCTTCGCCGGCCTCCGACGAACTCGCCGCCGGTTGTCCGGTGGCGAGTTCGTCGGAGGCCGGCGAAGCTCCAGGTGGGGTCCGGTCAGGCAGCAGGCGGCTCCGGCGGCGGCGGCGTGGTGAAAACCTGAAGGCGCGGGCGGAAGACTATTCACGGGGAATTTTTTTATTTAGTTTTTTATTTCGTTATATATATATATATATATTTATGGACTATTGTTAATTACCCCATGAGAGTTTGCATAATTAGAGAGCCTGCAGCCCTCTATCTTTCGAAATTACATTTTGAAAACTAAAAACCCAGCCACGAATGCTCATGCTAGCATGGCGAGCAGCAAACAACATGATTCCAACGCATGAATGGCTCCACCATCACAATTTGAGAAGCGACAGTAAATGCCCAAGGGGTTGTGAGCAGCCCGAAAATATTCAGCACCTTTTGGGCAATTGCAAATTCATTTCAAAAATCTGGAAGGAATGCTCCAAGCTAGCAACAATCCCACGTTTTGCCGCCGATGAAACCATGACGACCTTGATCGCTGAAGCTACAGCCAACAAGTATTCTTGGCTCGCAATTTTTCTGTCCTCTATCTTATATTACACTTGGAAAGCAAGGAACTGCTTCATTCACGGGGAGGCATACATGCAGCCCGCCGCCATTGCTCTGAATGCTATACACGACGCCAAACAAAACGGGAGCTGGAATGTCCATTGTAACCATCAAACTTCTTGGACCTCCCCGCCCGTTGGTTGGTTGAAGGTGAATTTTGACGGCTCTGTCCAAGCAAACTATAATGCCGGAATGGGATGTGTTGTGCGCAACCATCTCGGGGAACTCTATGCTGCAATAGGCAACAAACATTTCAGCCGCTCCGTCAATATGACAGAATTCAAAAGCGCATGCATGGGCCTAGATCTCGCAAGTCGCTTTTTCAATGGAGCAAATGGGATCATTATTGAGGGGGACTCATCTACTGCTTGTGCATGTATAAATCGCATTCTCTCGGGGAGCTACACCGGCGCCGCTGAAACCTCACTATCCAGGATGCTCGCAAAAGCCCCAAGAGTGGTAATCTCCCTTATTGATCGAAGCGCAAATGCCGCGGCGGACCACATCGCAAAGATAGCTTCTGAAAATGATTTTGTTTGGGATAGAGGTATGCCTATATCCCAAGAGTTTCTCTCTATTTTGCATCATGACTATGCTATGTAGACTGTCCTTTTATTTATTTATATAATAGGCCCATGCCAACCTTCAAGAAATTACATTTTTTTTATTTGGTTTCTTAATTTCAATTTTTATTTCGTTTCTTAATTCGATTTTTATTTCGTTTTTTTTTATAATTTAATAAGTAATTAAATAATTTAATAAATACAATTTTAAATTCGTAAATTTTAAATAACTGTTGGGGGCGGGATGGGCGAAGCCCGCCAAAATACGGTCGAAGGCCGCAGCGTCGCATCAAGAACGGGCGAACCCCGTTTGAATGTCAAGCGGGCGAAGCCCGCTTGGTTACGGGCGAAGCCCGCAGCGACGCATCGAGAACGGGCGTAGCCCGTTCGAAGATGCTAGTATATATATATATATATACACACACACACACACACACACACACACACACGCACACACACACACACACACGAGTGATAGTGCACGGGGGACCCCCGTGCCCCACGCCACAGTACCCGTCCCGCGGCGGCGTGCTTCGCCCGCCCCCAATCGGCGGGCTTATTTCAAATTTTTGGTTTAATTTATTTTGTAAATAATTTTATTTTTTTTAATTATATCATTTTTTGCCTTTTTTTTAATAAAGTTTTTCAATTTTTAAATTATTTATACATTATTTTATTATAATTTTTCAAAAAAAAACTCTACGCAGGTGGTCTGCGAATACCCAACCGGCGCAAAACTGTTTGGCTATTCGCAGTCTATGGTGGTCTGCGAATAGCCAACCAGCGCAAAACTGAAAGGCTATTCGCAGACCGCCTGCGAATGCAATAGATCATTTGAATCTTCATCCGACGGCTTATATTCGTTGGTGGACCGGGATACGCTATAACTTAATATTTTTATATATTAGTATAGATATATATATATACTAGCATCTTCGCACGGCCTACCGGCCGTGCTCGGTGCTCCCAGTTGCCTTGGGTGCTCATGGGCTTCGCTCGTTCGCACCGAAGGTGGCTTTGTCAGGTTAGTGCGGACATGCTATTCTGAACGGGCTCCGCCCATTTGTGGGTTGCCTTGGGTGCGCACGGGCTTCGCCCGTGCACGATGCTCCTCATGCCATGATGCACTTTTCACTCATACAAAGGTATGAAGTATATTACTGAAGTTAGATTATAGAATGTCATAGTAAGAGAGAATGAGCAAGAAACAATTAAATGAAAAGATAAGAAAATGAATCTATCATAGACATCTATCAAAGTAAATTAGACAGAAAAGAAACAGACATGAAAATTTTAAATCGTGTTACTACATGGCTCAATATTATCAAAAAATATTTCATCAGTGCTACAAAATTTTTTATCAACAAATTAAGACTTTTTTCCTGCCTTTGTATGAGTGAGAAGTGCATAAAATCATTTCGGTGGAGTTTGGGGGAATCTGGAGGTAGATTACTGGGAAAGTAGATATAAAATACCTTTTGTCGATGTCTCTGATTTCAGGTTTTAGCGGCGGACCCAACTCTAGTTTGAAGAACTATTATTCGAATTCTTTATGGGAGGATCAGTCGGAAGAGAGATTTTGACCTAATATGGTGAAATCTACAGAGTTAGGCCAATGACCTCTAATGGCAGAAATCAATAGAGATAGGGAGATGAGATACATACCAGAGTAGGGCTTCATCTCGACGTTTCTCTGTTGGAAGCGCGACCTCTCGGCGCACGTCCTCTTCTTCTCGAACACTCCTCCGGCAAGCACACGACCACTCGCGAACACTCCCTTCCTTCGGCGAGCACTACCTCCTTGCGAGAACTCTCCAGGCCGAGCTCGCACACTCCACCACTCGGGAGAGATGCACCACCTCACTCACTCCGGCGAGAACAACCGCCTTGCACACCGGCGAGCTCCAACCCTTGGCGAGACACAGCCCACGCGAGATCCTCCAACTCCGGCGAGTACCCTCCTCCAAACTTCCGGTGAGATCCTCCTCTCCTTCAGGCAAGCTCTTCCCTCAACTCACGGCGAGAACACCTATGCGAGCTGGCCCGGTGAGATAGCAGTGGGCGAGAGTCTCCACGCGAGATCTCTACTCGGCGAGATGCTACTCCTTCAATGAGATGTGGGCTGCTCCTCTTTCTACTCCACGTCCCCACGAGACTACTTCAGGCGAGAGCTTCTCCTTCTCCTTACTCCGGCGACGAGCTGGCGGGCTACACTCCTACGCGAGATAGCAGCGGCGAGATGACCTCCGGCGGGCTGTACCTGCGAGATCTCCTTGCGAGATAAAGATGGCGAGAGATAGTATTCTTGCGGGAATATTTAATCTTATCTCTCTCTCCCTACACTCACTCTCTCTCTCTTAATTCTATTCGCAGGGAGGAAAAGAAAAACTCACGCCACTAACTATTCCTCTCTCTCTCTCTCTCTAGAAATTTCTGCCGAAATTTCTCCAAATTTTAACTATTCAACCGCACCAAACAATGTACAAGGGGGGGGGGGGGGGGGGGGGGGGGGGGGGGCTATTTATAGGCAACAAAAAAAAATTCACACACTCTCTCTCCATAATTAATGCTACATTCTCTCTCATCTTTTTTTTCAAATTAAAATACAATAAAAAACTTAAATCCGTTGACCTGGTCAACACTGCTCAAACCAACAAACTCCCCCTCAAGCTTGGCAGCACATGCCGAGCTTGCCTTTGAGCCTCGCGAAC
Source organism: Dactylorhiza incarnata (assembly GCA_033032865.1). Lineage (NCBI taxonomy): Eukaryota > Viridiplantae > Streptophyta > Magnoliopsida > Asparagales > Orchidaceae > Dactylorhiza > Dactylorhiza incarnata. Next base: position 16,991,836 of record JAWHQI010000015.1, read on the forward strand.
GTCTCCACCTTCAAAGCCTTAGTAAAAATATCCGCGACCTGCTCTCCGGTGGGGCAATACACGATCTCCACGGTCTTCTTCTCCACTTGCTCACGAAGGAAATGATACCTAGTCTCGATGTGATTGCTCCTCCCATGCAGCACCGGGTTCTTCGCGAGTTGGATGGCCGACATGTTATCCACTAACACTGTCGTTGGCCCTTCCTGTCCATGATGCAACTCCTCCAATAACTTCCTGAGCCAGATGGCTTGGCAGGCGCATGCCGCCGCCGCTATATACTCCGCTTCGCATGATGACAAGGCTATAGTAGCCTGCTTCTTCGAGCTCCATGGGAACGCCGCCGTCCCCATGTGAAAACAGTATCCGGAAGTGCTCTTCCGATCATTGACACTCCACCATAGTCGCTATCCGAGTAGCCGACTAGCTTCAACTCTCCTCTTGATGAGTACTTCAGGCCATGGTCCCTTGTTCCATTCACATATCTTAGGATTCGCTTCGCTGCGGTGAAGTGATCATGCTTGGGCTCCTCCATGTACCTGCTTACTACCCCGACCGCATACATGATGTCCGGCCTAGTGAAGGTCAAGTACCTTAGACTCCCGACTAGGCTCTTGAACATCGTCGGGTCCACACCTTCCTCCTCAGAGTCCTTCCTCAACTTTGTCCCTGGGTCCGCTGGAGTGGAGATAGCCTTGCTACCCTCCATCCTGAACTTCTTCAGAATTTCTTCAGCATACTTCTTCTGGGATATGAAGATCCCGTCTTCCTCCTGCTTCACCTCAACCCCCAGGAAATAACTCAGCTCTCCCAAGTCCGTCATTTCGAACTCCTTCTTCATCAGCCTCTTGAACTCCTCAAGCATGGTCGGGTTGTTCCCGGTGAATATCATGTCGTCCACGTATAGACACAAGACCATGATATCCCCGTTCTCCTCTATCTTCACATACAGGGCATACTCATACGGGCACTTCACATATCCATGTTTCTGGAGGAAGGCATCTATCCTTCCATTCCACGCCCTTGCTCCTTGCTTCAGCCCGTACAAGGCTCTGTCTAGCTTGCAGACTTTTCTCTCCTGGCCCTTTACCACATACCCTGGAGGCTGCTCGATGTACACATCCTCTTCCAGGTACCCATTCAAGTACGCCGCCACAGCATCCATTTGCAAGATTGTCCACCCATAATGAGCTGCCAGTGCAATGATCAGTCTTATGGTATCTATCCGTGCAACTGGGGCATAGACTTCATCATAGTCCACTCCTTGGACTTGTCTATACCCTTTCACCACCAGCCTGGCCTTATGCTTCTCCACATTGCCGTCTTTGTTCTTCTTCACCTTATAGACCCACTTCACCCCGAGGGGTTTGTGGCCTGCCGGTGGATCCACTAGCCTCCAGGTATCGTTCTTCTTGATAGAAGCCATTTCGGCATCCATCGTCGTCCTCCAAGATTTCTCCTGGGCAGCTTCTTCATAGGACCTTGGCTCACAATCTGCTAAGAGGCAATACAATGAATAGTTAGTATGGATTGGGGCCGTCTCCTCATAGAGCTCCCCCACCCTCTTCATCCTGGGTGGTGGACTCTCGGAGTCACTCCGACTCTCGCTGCCTCCTGCAGAATTTTCTCCACTTGAGCTTTCCCCTCTTGAGTGGGAGGTGGAAGCTCCCCCTGAATCCCTGCTCGGTGGTGATGGTGGCTCCACTCCACCATCCTCGGCTCCAGCCTCATGACCACCTTCATCTTCATCCTCGAAGAACATTCCCTTCATGCTCCTCGTCTTCTCATCCCAGCTCCAGCTGCTGCCTTCTTCAAACACCACGTCTTTCGAGACGATGGCCTTCCCCGTCACCGGGTTGTAGAACTTGTATGCCTTGCTCTCCGGAGCGTATCCAACAAAGATACACTTCTCGCTCCTATCATCGAGCTTCTTCCTTCTCTGCTCCGGGATGTGAGCATGAGCTACACACCCAAAGACCCTTAGGTGCTTCACGGTTGGCTTCCAGCCACTCCATGCTTCAAACGGCGTCATGAACTTCACGCTCTTTGTGGGGCATCTGTTCAGTAGATACACCGCACACTGTACTCCTTCCGCCCAGAAACTCTTTGGTAGCCCCTTCTCCTTCACCATGCTCCTCGCCATGTTCATGATGGTGAGGTTCTTCCTCTCTGCCACTCCGTTCTGCTGCGGTGAGTACGCCGCCGTCAGCTGGTGTGAGATCTCATTCTCCTTGCAGAAAGCATCAAACAGCCTCGAGGTGTACTCCCCACCCCGATCTGTCCTCAGCACCTTCAGTGGCTGACCACTCTCCTTCTCCGCCATCGCCTTGAACTCCTTGAACTTGTCAAGTGCCTCAGCCTTCTCCTTCAAAAAATAAACCCAACACTTCCGACTGAAGTCATCCGTGAAGGTTATATAGTATCTGCTTCCGCCCACTGAGGTGGTCTCAAACGGACCCGCAATGTCCGAGTGAACCAGTTCAAGCTGCCTCCTTGCTCTCCAGGACTTCCCTCCTTCAAAACTCTGCCTCTTCTGCTTCCCCTTCGTGCAAGCTTCACACACCTTCTGAGGTGGTGAGATCATTGGCAGGTCTGTCACCATCCTTGAGTTAGATAGCAGCTTCAACCCCGTGAAACCCAAATGGCCCATCCTATGGTGCCATAGCCATGCTTCTTCCTCTTCCTTCGTTCTCGCGAGACAAGCTGTCTCTCGAGCATCCATCTTCAGCGTGAATAGACGGTTCGCCGTCATCTCCACCTTCACTACTTACTTCCCTTGACCATTCTTCATTGCCAGAGACCCATCCTTCATCTGGACGCAATAGCCTCTTTCCACTAACTGCCCAATGCTCAAGATGTTGGTCTTCAGCCCTGGCACATAGTACACATCATTCAGGTGTACTCTCTCCCCATTTAGCTTCGTCTCCACCAAACCCTTTCCTTCCAAGGAGATCTTTGACGCATCCCCGAAGCTAACCTCACCCCCAATGGGTTCAAGGTTTGTGAACATCTCTCTATCTCCACACATGTGGTTGCTCGCCCCTGTGTCCAGGTACCACACTTCACTTCTCCCTTCTTCCGCACCTCGGTAGGTTAGGAACATCATCGGGTTTCCACCTCCAGCATTGTTCCAATTGTTCCTAGCCTCCGCATAGTGGTTAGCTTCTTCTCTCTTCCTCGGACTCCAGCAGTCGTAGCTCATATGCCCATACTTGTTACAGTTGTAACATTATATCTGGGACATATCTCCCCGGCCTCTTTCTCGGCCTCTTCCTCTTCCTCTTCCTTCTTGCCATCCACCTTGATGTTGCTCCCCCTCTTTCTTGTAGTTCTGATTTCTCCCTTGATTTCTACCTCCTCTTCTTCCTCTACCTCTTCCTTGGTGACCTCGGCCACGCTGGCCGCCTCCTCTTCCTGAACTTTCCCCAAAGTTCAACTGGGTCTGGAGTGCTTTTCCCAAGCCACTCGCTTCTTCATCATCCTGCAGCATCCTGTACTCATGAGCTTGCAAAGAGCCTACAAGCTCATCAACGGTCATCAAGTTGAGGTCCTTCGATTCTTCGATCGCCACCACTATATGACGGAACATCTTGGCCATAGATCTCAGCAACTTCTCCATGAAGCTTACATCTTCGATCGCCTCCCCATTTCTCTTCATCTCGTTTGTGAGCGTCCGCAGACGAGTCACATAGTCACTGACCTTCTCGGTGCTCTGCATCTTCGTTACTTCATACTCCGCACGGAGGGACTGGGACTGTAGCTTCACCTTCTTGGCCTTCTCAACCCCTTGCATGGAGCGTTGCAACACCTCCCATGCTTCCTTAGAGGTTCTCGCGTCTGAGATCTTCTCGAAGGTCGCCTCGTCAACCCCTTGGTATAACAAGAACAAAGCCTTCTTGTCCGCCTTCCTTGCCTCTCTAAGTGTTGTCTTCTGGGCGTTAGTCAACGTCGCCTCTACTGCAGCCGTGCGCTCCTCATACCCATTCTCCACTACATCCCACAACTCTTTTGATGCGAGTAGTACTTTCATCTGGATGCTCCAGTTCCCATAGTTGGTCTTCGTCAACTTGGGGACTTGCCCCGGCATAGCTCCGCTCATCTCCATCACTTCTACTCCTCAAACCTTCCGAGTCACCGCAAAGGTTTGCAACCTATCTCTGATACCACTTGTTGGAAGCGCGACCTCTCGGCGCACGTCCTCTTCTTCTCGAACACTCCTCCGGCAAGCACACGACCACTCGCGAACACTCCCTTCCTTCGGCGAGCACTACCTCCTTGCGAGCACTCTCCAAGCCGAGCTCGCACACTCCACCACTCAGGAGAGATGCACCACCTCACTCACTCCGGCGAGAACAACCTCCTTGCACACCGGCGAGCTCCAACCCTCGGCGAGACACAACCCACGCGAGATCCTCCAACTCCAGCGATTACCCTCCTCCAAACTTCCGGTGAGATCCTCCTCTCCTTCAGGCGAGCTCTTCTCTCAACTCACGGCGAGAACACCTATGCGAGTTGGCCCGGTGAGATAGCAGTGGGCGAGAGTCTCCACGCGAGATCTCTACTCGGCGAGATGCTACTCCTTCAATGAGATGTGGGCTGCTCCTCTTTCTACTCCACGTCCCCACGAGACTACTTCAGGCGAGAGCTTCTCCTTCTCCTTACTCCGGCGACGAGCTGGCGGGCTACACTCCTACGCGAGATAGCAGCGGCGAGATGACCTCCGGCGGGCTGTACCTGCGAGATCTCCTTGCGAGATAAAGATGGCGAGAGATAGTATTCCTGCGGGAATATTTAATCCTATCTCTCTCTCCCTACACTCACTCTCTCTCTCTTAATTCTATTCGCAGGGAGGAAAAGAAAAACTCACGCCACTAACTATTCCTCTCTCTCTCTCTCTAGAAATTTCTGCCGAAATTTCTCCAAATTTTAACTATTCAACCGCACCAAACAATGTACAGGGGGGGGGGGGGGGGCTATTTATAGGCAACATTCTCTCTCCATAATTAATGCTACATTCTCTCTCCTCTTTTTTTTCAAATTAAAATACAATAAAAAACTTAAATCCGTTGACCTGGTCAACACTGCTCAAACCAACATTCTCTGCACTGATTTCATATCGACGACTGAAGGAGTAGCGAGAGAAGCGCGGACGGTGTCGTTTTTGGCTGTGAGTTTGCGATGGAGACGGGAGAGCCGCGAGAACAGTTGACCTAAGAGGGGCGAGGCATGTGATTTGCAGGCAGTGGCCACGCCACCCATAGGTTGTAGGGGAAGCGAAGGCCGAGTCTCCCGTCGTTTCGAGGGTTTCAAGGAAGCACGGGCTTTGGGAGGTTTTGGAACCACGGGCTTCGAGAGGGTTTTGAAATGACAGGATGCAGGTTTCGAAGCTTTTATGATTTGAGTTAGAATCCTGCAGTAAGATTTAATAATTTTTGAGATCTAACGGCTGAAATTAAAAGTATGGTGTAATTTCAAGATATGCATATTGTTTTATATAATAAAGATATATGATTTTTGATGCACTATAAATAAGTGTGTACATAGAATTGCATTTAGGAAAATAACTAAAAGCATATAAAGATTAAAAAATGGTGCATACTCCTTGCAGCATATGGAAACAGGCTGAGCATCTTCAAGTGACTGTAGCTCCACTGCTTAAAATGGAGTTTCAAAATTCATTCATAAATTTATTGGAGCCAATATACATAATAACGCAGAAATAAATATAACTAAGGTAATTGAAAGTGTGAAAATGAGGGGTTTTGAATCAAAATCTTCTCAATCAAGTAATAGGATCTCTGAAATCAGTAAATTAATACAATGGAGAGTAGGTAAAAATCTAAACAAAGGAAAAAAGGTATTACATTTTCCTATTAATAGGAAAATAGAACACCTTCAAATAAGTAAGGGAATGACAATAAGTATACTTAACACCTTCAGGTTTTGTGGTTTTAGAAGCTTCCATAATGTCGTTTGTGCTGCTGGGAGATGTGGTTTGAATGACACTGGGTTTGATGTTAAGTTATTTCTTGGAGGAAGTCCTCCAGTCAACAGCTAGAGGATCACATAAAAATTCTCCTTCTTTTTATACCTAATTGATGTGATGAGCGGCGACACATCGAGCAAGGCTGAAATTGATTCGCAAGGTGGCATTTTTAATAATATATATGTAACATCAGTTTTGAATGGTGCCTACGCAGGCCTGTTCAAAACTGATGTTTGCTTATATATATATATATATATTTATTATATAAATCAATATAGATATCTTGAAAGCACACCATAGATCCCATCTGAACCGTCGGATCAAAGCATGATCAAAATCTGGCGGTCGGATGCAAGTTTGGAGGGCTGCGTATAGCGATTTCTCCTAAAACCGGGCCTGCAAATAGCCAATTCTGCGATACAGTTACTGTTCATCCTCCTTAAAATCCTGATACCAGCGCTGTGCCTCGCCATTTCCCCACGCTGCCGCCGGCAGAGCCGTCGGCGGCCTGCCGGGCGCCCACCGACGGGTTCGCCGGTCTCCGGCGAACCCGCCAGTCTCCGGCGAACCCGCCGGAGGTTATCCGGCGGCGAGCGGGCAGGGCCACAGCCGGCGGTGGCCCTGCCCGTGCGCCGCCGGACAACCTCCGGCGTGTTCGCCGGAGTCGGCCGAACCCGCCGGTGGGGGCCGGTCAGCCCTCCGACGCCTACGCCGGCGGAGGCATGGCCGGGCAGGGTGGCAGGCGGAATCGGGGGCTCACAGGCAGGGCCACGGCGGCGGTGGCCCTGCCCGCTCGCCGCCGGACAACCCCCGGCGGCGTCGTCGGCGGCCGGCGAACCCTCGGTGGGCGGGGGCAGGTCGCCGACGGCTCCGCCGGCGGCGGCAGAGGGAGACTGCGCAGCCCAGGCGGAGCGGGGCGGAAATCGGGGGTTGGGGGGAATTTTATTCTTTTTTAGTTTTTTTTATTTCTTATGTTTACATTTGATTTTAATAATTAATTATATAAAATAATATTTAAATTTTATATATATCCAGTCCATACCAAGTAAATTGGGGCAATGTTATAAGCAGTCATGGCTAAACGCAGTTATTGATATTCACAATTCAATAAATTAAAATATTTTTAAGACTGAGAATACCTGTTTTAAATGTTATTAGGATTACAAATAACCATTATAGGACTGCTAATAGCATCCGCCCGACAATTGTCTTTGAAAATTGTGATCTATAGATTAATGAATTTGTGTCCCGTGTTTCCAGCCAAACACAAGGGAGTAGGCGATATGTTGCATTTTGTAATAGTAAATAAATAAAGACAATTGTATTTATGATTTCATCGTCGTTTCGTCCGGCATCTCCAACGTCATCTCCATCTTCGTTTCGTCCGGCGACGAGGCTTGAGCCGTGAAAATTCGTAAAAGCTGAGTGTAAAGAATAAGTGATATTAACTACCCGTCCAAAAAAACTTAGAGAGCTGAACAAAATATTTTTAAACAAAGTAGTACTGGGAACTTTTATTACCAAATTAGCGTATCATAATAAAAACTTAGCAAAGAAGCATTGTTGATACTGATCTTGGATGAGTTTGAGCAGATGGCCGTGGGAAATAAGTAATTACTGAAACCAAGAAGAAATTCAAGAATTGCGTAAATTTTCGTCATTACGAGAGTTGGTATGAGCCTAAGTTTTCGTCATTACGAAAGTTCGTATGAGCATAAGTTTTCCCGTAATTAATCTAGGGCTTCTAATATATTATGAACACCACGACTTTAAAATTTATATAACTTTACCTGCGAACCCCCCGGTGGGCGTCGGGCAGGCCGCCTGCGGCGGCAGAGGGAGGGAGGGAAGCCAGGCGGAAGCGGAGATCTGTGGGGGTTCACGGGATTTAAATTTCTTTTTAATTTTTTTTTCATTATTTTCAATTTTTATAAATAGTTATATTTTATATATATTTGATTTTTCTATTTTTTTCATTAAATTATTTCTATTTGTTTAATAATGAATAAATTTATTAAAAAATAATAAATATATTTTAGAATACTTTTAGGTTTCAAAATTTTAAATTTCTGTAGGGGGCGGGCGAAGCCCGCCTGGTTGCGGCCGAAGGCCGCCCGAGAGTATCGAGCACATGCGAAGATCTCCGGGGGGGCGGGGCGAGGCCCGCTTGGTTGTCAAGCGGGCGAACGCCCGAGAGCATCGAGCACGGGCGTAGCCCGTGCGAAGATGCGGGCGATGCCCGACTTGAATGCCAAGGTGGTTGCAGGCAAAGCCCGCATTGATGTGGCCGAAGGCCGCCCGAGAGCATCGAGCACGGGCGTAGCCCGTGCGAATATGCGGGCGATGCCCGCCTTGAATGCCAAGCGGGCGAAGCCTGCTTGGTTGCGGGCGAAGCCCGCATTGATGCGGCCGAAGGCCGCCCGAGAGCATCGAGCACGGGCGTAGCCCGTGCGAAGATGCTCGTATATATATATTATTATTATTATAGACGCACATTGTTTAAGCAGTTCAGAATCTACTAATTAATTACATCTAAGCTGATTAGCATTCAGCAACAACAAACTCTGTCTAGGTAGTGAGGAATTGAAGATGCTTGGCTCAGCTAATAAATGCATGTTATCAAGTTGAGATACAATCTGTGAGCAATGGTTTACATAAAGAAATGTGTTATCTATTAACTGCAAAAACAACAACAAACTCTGTCTCGGCATGCCTTCAAATGAATGGTAGATTTGCACTCCTCAAGTAGTGCTTAGTGATACAGTAGAGTTGTGCCTGCAGAATTAAAGAAAAACTCTAGCTAGCTAAAATATATACATGGAAAGTACCTAGAATGAGTGCAAAGCGTTGTATATACATTTTGCAAGAACTATGCATGTAGAGATGCTCCTTCCAGTTTTTATCAAAAATACCTGGCTTGGGTGAAGCATTTCCCCATGCCCTGCTTTGCATAATCAGCGACAAACAAAAACACTTAGCGGCGTCAGTGTAAATCAGGAAGATGAGCGGGATTAGGTTTTGGGTTTGTAATAGCTGGAATGTGTGGATGTGTGGATGAAGAAATGCAGGTGAAATGTCATGGAGAATGAAGACGGCGAAGAAATAGGCTTGTGATGCCCTATTGGAGAGCTTCTATCGGGCAGAGTATTGGGGAATGAGATGGAGGATGGATCGAAAATGTAGGGCTTACCTCTGAAGTTGTCCGAAACTTGTAGATGAGTGGATGTAGGCTTCACCTTGCTGAATCGCGCGAAGGTTTCTAGAGGAGGAGGTGAACAGAGGAAGAGATGCTTTTGGATCGGGAGCGTGGTAGATGTGGACGATCGAGCGCAGAGTTGTGGAGTCGATGAAGAGGCAATGCTTTTCTTTTGGTCGGGAGCGGCGCTGTAGATGTCGAGGATTTTCGGAGAGGGGGGGGGGGAGCAGTCGAAGAGGGAGAGCGCCGATCGGGAGAGATGCAGAGAGGGCAGAGTGAGGATGCGGGAAGTTATCACATTTTTTAAGAGTGGAGTAGGCAAAAAACTATCGGGTACGTGTTGACGGCGGGTGAACGAAAAGGAGTTAGGGTTTGCGTTTTTTTTGTTTCGCATGTTAATGAAAATCCGACGGTGGTAGTTCTTTGCAGCATTTTGATCAAATGGTTTAAATTGGAAGTTCGGTGTGCTAGGTAGATATGTATATTCACTTATATAATAAAGATATATAATAGCAGTTAATATATATATATTAAATATATAATAATATATATATATAATTATTATTAATATATATATAAATATATATATATATATTTTATTAAATTTTTAAAAATAATATACAGAATTTCTTTATTATTTTAAAAAAATTTTAAAAAGGAAAAAAAATAAAAATAAAATTTGTGCGTGCTGGGGCGGGCAGGGTACTATCGTGCAGGGCACGGGGGGCCCCCGTGCACTATCACGCCAGCCGGGGGCGGGCAAGGTACAGTCGCGCGAGGCACGGGGGGGCCCCTGTGCACTGTCACTCGTATATGTATATATATATCTTTATTATATAAGTAAATATAGCATTCTCCATGCTCTTACCGTGCTTTCATTTTCCACCGTTCGATCTTTCACATGCTTTATCTGAAACATCTTTAATATAAAAAATAAAAATAAACTTCTCGGGAGAGAGAGAAAGAGAGGAGAGAGAGCGACAGTGTCGTGGAAAGGGAAAGAGAGAAGGAAAAAATAATCTTATTAAGTATATACGTAATTTTTTTACAAAATAAATATTGTAATATTAATGTATATTTTTACGGTCATTTGGAGTACTCATATATATATCTAAACTCCTTAAAGAAACCCAAATGAGATCCACGTGAACCCACAAAATCACATTTCCGACATTATCCAGCCCTCTCATGCATCCACGCTCATAAGCTTACGTTGGTTTGGAGTCCGAAATTTGAAATCCCGTCCTGCGGTGTTGGCACGCGGCAATTTATTATGCTGGATTTCATTATTTTCGAATCCGGCTCTCTTTCTCTCCGAGCAGCAATCTTTCTGGACAGCCCTGCTTTCAGCCGCATCCAGGATCGCCCACTCCCAGAGCTTTGGCTCTGCTCTGTCCGGCAACCCAGCGTAGCTCCGGCAAGTCAAGCCACAGCAGTTCTGCGAACTTGCTCCAGCAAAGGTGCTCTTATGACTCCAGGCTAGCCCTCCTCATCCTCTTGCATTCCTTAAATCTCTCCATCCTTCCCTCTCTTCCTCTCTCTCTTTCTCTCTTCCCTCCCTCCCTTCCTCCCTCTTGAACTTTGTAACCCCCAACTGGTAGTTCTCTCAAATAAGAAACAGTCTTACCGTGAGGTTAATCCAGGTTTGGCCCCTTCTTTCCCATCCAGAGATTCAAGACCTTCTTCCCGTTCTCTGCGGCAAAGGTCTAAGCTGTTCTTCCCTTTCCTTCTAGCGGGCGAGGTTCTTCAACTGAGCAACTCGACCAAAAAAGCAGCACGAACTGTTCATCGTGAGAAGAAATTTGTTCGCCGATAGTAAATTTGTGTTCATAATTTTTTTTGGGCGTAGGCAACATTTGAAGAAGATGAAAGAGCGAGACTCCTAAAAAATTTAAGCCAGTGACAATTGGTATGTATACTCGCCGAAATCTCGCTGAAAGAAGGGAATCATGACTGAAACTGCCTTTTCTATGGAAAGAAAAGAACAGATGCTTCGTAACTTTCTTCTTCCAAAGTGTACAACCCTATATTCGCCGAGTACCCCCGAGGATCCGGAGAAGACAGCTTGATAGCATCGAGCCGCGCGGAAGGAGAGGTGAGGCGGAGAGAGGGGAGGGGGGTCTCGCCCCTCCCTCTCTCGCCCAGGAGAAGAGGTGGAGAGAGGGGAGTGGGGGTCTCGCCCCTCCCTCTCTCGCCCAGGGGGTGAGGCGGAGAGAGGGGAGTGGGGGTCTCGCCCCTCCCTCTCTCGCCCAGGGGGTGAGGCGGAGAGAGGGGAGTGGGGGTCTCGCCCCTCCCTCTCTCGCCCAGGAGAAGAGGCGGAGAGAGGGGAGTGGGGGTCTCGCCCCTCCCTCTCTCGCCCAGGAGAAGAGGCGGAGAGAGGGGAGTGGGGGTCTCGCCCCTCCCTCTCTCGCCCAGGAGAAGAGGCGGAGAGAGGGGAGTGGGGGTCTCGCCCCTCCCTCTCTCGCCCAGGGGATGAGGCGGAGAGAGGGGAGTGGGGGTCTCGCCCCTTCCTCTCTCGCCCAGGGGATGAGGCGGAGAGAGGGGAGTGGGGGTCTCGCCCCTCCCTCTCTCGCCCAGGGGATGAGGCGGAGAGAGGGGAGTGGGGGTCTCGCCCCTCCCTCTCTCGCCCAGGGGATGAGGCGGAGAGAGGGGAGTGGGGGTCTCGCCCCTCCCTCTCTCGCCCAGGGGAGATCCCCTCGTCCAGTTTTACTATTCGCAGATCGGTGGTCTGCGTTTAGCGCTTCAGAACAGCGGGATTCAGCTATCCGCAGCCCAATTCAGGGGTATTTTGGTAATCTGGCAAACCAATTTTTGGCTATTTGCAGCCCAACTTCAAAAATCCTATAAATAGGCCCCAAGGGGCACCAAAGAGAGGGATTCTGGATTCCGGATCTTCTTCTCCCTTGAGAGCTCTTGACTTGTCGAGCTCTCCTTTGGTGCCTCTGGCTCAGCATTGGCTAGGGAGGGGAAGATCTCTCAGGTCTTCCGGGTGTGAGGTGGGACCTCCTCGTTGTAGCCTAGGGTCTGTTTCCAAATCCAAGTGCTCTTGCCTAGAGAGCTGGTTCGAGAGAAGTAGGTGTGAGACCACCCCATTTTTTGGGACCCCGAACTCCACAGAGACCGAGACTTGTTCATCAAGTTGCAGGTTTCAACATTTTTGGTGCGGTGAGCGTAGAGAGTGGTCAGCACAGAAGTTCTTGAGCCAATTCTCATGGCAGGAGACCTCGGAGGAGGAGATGACGAGGGGTCTCACCTCCCAAGTGACGTGGTAGGAAGGGGAGAGTTCATGACGGCCATCAAGGGAATCATGGAATTGCTCCAAGGCATCACCAGGGGAGGTGACTGCTCAGCTCCCTCCCCCCAGACACCACCTTCTGGGTCGCAAGGAGTGCTCGCCCAGGGGGGGTCAGGAGAGGTCGCCCAAGGGGGTCGGCCATGCAAGGAGCCAGTGACCGAGAGTGGCGAGCGAGACCTCGCCGGGCGAGTGCTTTTTCCCAGCCCGGCGAGTGGGGTCTCGCTCGGAGCAGGAGTCGCGCGAGCGGAGCTCGCGAAGCCGGCGAGTGGGGGGTCACCCTTTAGCGAGCTGATCATCTCAGCTCCCATCCCGGAAGGCTTCAAGGAGCCCAACATGACTTTCTATACCGGGAAGGATGATCCCGTCCAGCACCTACAGTGGTTCGAGGATACCGTCTCCATCAGGCCCATGACGGACGCGTTCAAGTGTCGTCTCTTCGCCACCACCCTGAGAGACAAAGCTAGGGACTGGTTCCACCAGCTCCCGGTTGGCTCCATTTACAGCTTTGATGACTTGAGCCGAAGCTTCCAGCTACGCTTCTCCACATCCAAGAAGAGGAAGAAGAATGCTGAGTCCATTTTCCTGGTCAAGCAAAGGCACGAGGAGACGTTGGCCCAGTACATGGACAGATTCCAGGAGGAGATCCAGAACATCCAGGAGGTGCCAGGGTATGCCCTCCAGATGGCTTTCACCGTAGGGCTACGAGAGAGCCTCTTCAAAATGCGCCTAACTAGGAAGCCTCCCCTGTCCTTTGAGGACCTGATGGAAAAAGCTGCAAAGGAGATAGCCACTGAGGAGGCGAACCCGGGGCTGGCAAAGAAGTTGGCAAAGCTAGTGGAGGTCGAGCCAAGAGAGCAAGGTGGCCTCAGGCAGCAGGAAGGAAGGAGGAGGGAAGAGCAGAGGGGTCAAGGGTACCAGGGACCCCAGGGGGTCAGGAGCAAGGGAGGGGTCTCGCCCAAGGAGGGGGAAACTTCTACGGAGGCCAAGGGAGGCCCAACCCTCCTCCTTGGAGGCAGGCCCCTAGGCAGCTCCTACCCCCACCAGCTCAAGCTATGGCGATTCGAAGAGGAGGAGGAGTGGAAGCAAGAGACATCCCAGCCCGTAGGAGAAGGGGGGGAAGGGCGGTGCCGTACTGCGACTACCACCAAGCAGAGGGGCATGCAACAACTACCTGCCCAGAGTTCTTGGAGGTGAGAGAAGCGAGAGGTCAGGCACAACAGCAGCCGCCGGTGCGGATTGAAGAAGTTCCACCTGGAGCAGTGGTGGACGACGACATCTGCGAGGACCGAACTGACATAGGAGCCAAAGGACGGGTTGCGGTGATCCACGGGGGGGTTGGGATCGAGGCCACCCGTAAGGCAAGCCTCCACGCCATATACCGACGCAGCGTCGCTTCAACGTCACAGGACCCACCTCCCGAGGAGAAAATCACTTTCTCGAGCAAGGACATGCCAGATAACGAGGATCCATTCTGTGACGCGCTAGTCATTCAGACAGCCATCGAAGGTTACACTGTCTCTCGGATCCTCGTTGACAACGGGAGCTCTGTCAACGTCATTTTCAAGAGGGCATTTGACGAGTTGAAGGTGGAGCCAAGGAGGGTGCTGGCCTCAGATGGGCCCTTGTTCGGATTCTCCGGAGAAAGGAAAGAGGTGGAGGGTGGAGTTGGACTCCAAGTGACGATGGGGGGAGGCTCAAGGAACTGTCGGTTCGTCATAGTTGACGCTCCTAGCAGTTACAATGCCATCTTCGGAAGACCCCTCATCAGCGCCTTTCGATGCGTACCATCATCCTTCCACCAATGCCTCAAGCTCAACGCTGGAGGAATCCAAGTCAGGATTCGCGGAGACCCCAGGATGGCGAGGCACTGCTACGTCACAGCCGTCAACAGCATCTCCTGGCAAGCGGGGGCGGAGGAGATGGAGAAGATCATGGAGAGCATGAGCCAGATGGGAGTGGCAGGAGAAGCAAAGGAATAATCATCTCGCGCGAGCAGCCGGAGAGGCGAGTGCCATGGGGGGGGCATAATGTGTTTGTTTTTTGTTTTTTGTAGTCTTCCTTTGTAACAAGCTCTACCCCTCACTGGTAGGGCCAGGAGGTTTTTGACAAGGGAAATCCCCCCATTAGATGGATGAAGTTATTTTGCTTATATGATTAGTAAGCTTACCATCGAGATGTCCTCCTCACTCCAGGCTCTCACTAGCTGGGTGAGTCGAATGATCCTCGGATGGGTAAGTTCAACGCCGAGATGTCCTCCTCATTCCAGGCTCTCACTAGCTGGGTGGGTCGAATGATCCTCGGAAGGAAGAGCTTGCCATCGAGATGTCCTCCTCATTCCAGGCTCTCACTAGCTGGGTGGGTCGAATGATCCTCGGATGGGTAAGTTCAACGCCGAGATGTCCTCCTCATTCCAGGCTCTCACTAGCTGGGTGGGTCGAATGATCCTCGGAAGAGAGAGCTTACCATCGAGATGTCCTCCTCACTCCAGACTCTCACTAGCTGGGTGGGTCGAATGATCCTCGGATGGGTAAGTTCAACGCCGAGATGTCCTCCTCATTCCAGGCTCTCACTAGCTGGGTGGGTCGAATGATCCTCGGAAGAAAGAGCTTGCCATCGAGATGTCCTCCTCATTCCAGGCTCTCACTAGCTGGGTGGGTCGAATGATCCTCGGATGGGTAAGTTCAACGCCGAGATGTCCTCCTCATTCCAGGCTCTCACTAGCTGGGTGGGTCGAATGATCCTCGGAAGAGAGAGCTTACCATCGAGATGTCCTCCTCACTCCAGGCTCTCACTAGCTGGGTGGGTCGAATGATCCTCGGATGGGTAAGTTCAACGCCGAGATGTCCTCCTCACTCCAGGCTCTCACTAGCTGGGTGGGTCGAATGATCCTCGGAAGAAAGAGCTTGCCATCGAGATGTCCTCCTCATTCCAGGCTCTCACTAGCTGGGTGGGTCGATTGATCCTCGGATGGGTAAGTTCAACGCCGAGATGTCCTCCTTATTCCAGGCTCTCACTAGCTGGGTGGGTCGAATGATCCTCGGAAGAAAGAGCTTGCCATCGAGATGTCCTCCTCATTCCAGGCTCTCACTAGCTGGGTGGGTCGAATGATCCTCGGATGGGTAAGTTCAACGCCGAGATGTCCTCCTCATTCCAGGCTCTCACTAGCTGGGTGGGTCGAATGATCCTCGGAAGAGAGAGCTTACCATCGAGATGTCCTCCTCACTCTAGGCTCTCACTAGCTGGGTGGGTCGAATGATCCTCGGATGGGTAAGTTCAACGCCGAGATGTCCTTCTCATTCCAGGCTCTCACTAGCTGGGTGGGTCGAATGATCCTCGGAAGAAAGAGCTTGCCATCGAGATGTCCTCCTCATTCCAGGCTCTCACTAGCTGGGTGGGTCAAATGATCCTCGGATGGGTAAGTTCAACGCCGAGATGTCCTCCTCATTCCAGGCTCTCACTAGCTGGGTGGGTCGAATGATCCTCGGAAGAGAGAGCTTACCATCGAGATGTCCTCCTCACTCCAGGCTCTCACTAGCTGGGTGGGTCGAATGATCCTCGGATGGGTAAGTTCAACGCCGAGATGTCCTCCTCACTCCAGGCTCTCACTAGCTGGGTGGGTCGAATGATCCTCGGAAGAGAGAGCTTACCATCGAGATGTCCTCCTCACTCCAGGCTCTCACTAGCTGGGTGGGTCGAATGATCCTCGGATGGGTAAGTTCAACGTCGAGATGTCCTCCTCACTCCAGGCTCTCACTTGCTGGGTGGCTCTCACCAGTAGAGCTCGCTCCTAGGAGTGTGTCGACCCAATGTCGACCACTAGTAGAGCTCGCTCCTAAAAGTACTTAGTCCCAAGCAGACTCGCTAGCCGGGCTCTCATTAGTCGGCAAGGTTGGAGGACCTCTTGGGAAGGCAATGTATTTTTCCGAGATAGCGCCAATAATCGGGTTCCCAGCGACACTCGTCGAATATATAGGGTTGGACAGTTCTTTCCGAGCGTGAGCCACACTCGAAAAGAGCGGGGATTATGTACAACCCTATATTCGCCGAGTACCCCCGAGGATCCGGAGAAGACAGCTTGATAGCATCGAGCCGCGCGGAAGGAGAGGTGAGGCGGAGAGAGGGGAGGGGGGTCTCGCCCCTCCCTCTCTCGCCCAGGAGAAGAGGCGGAGAGAGGGGAGTGGGGGTCTCGCCCCTCCCTCTCTCGCCCAGGGGGTGAGGCGGAGAGAGGGGAGTGGGGGTCTCTCCCCTCCCTCTCTCGCCCAGGGGGTGAGGCGGAGAGAGGGGAGTGGGGGTCTCGCCCCTCCCTCTCTCGCCCAGGAGAAGAGGCGGAGAGAGGGGAGTGGGGGTCTCGCCCCTCCCTCTCTCGCCCCGGAGAAGAGGCGGAGAGAGGGGAGTGGGGGTCTCGCCCCTCCCTCTCTCGCCCAGGAGAAGAGGCGGAGAGAGGGGAGTGGCGGTCTCGCCCCTCCCTCTCTCGCCCAGGGGGTGAGGCGGAGAAAGGGGAGTGGGGGTCTCGCCCCTCCCTCTCTCGCCCAGGGGGTGAGGCGGAGAGAGGGGAGTGGGGGTCTCGCCCCTCCCTCTCTCGCCCAGGAGAAGAGGCGGAGAGAGGGGAGTGGGGGTCTCGCCCCTCCCTCTCTCGCCCAGGAGAAGAGGCGGAGAGAGGGGAGTGGGGGTCTCGCCCCTCCCTCTCTCGCCCAGGAGAAGAGGCAGAGAGAGGGGAGTGGGGGTCTCGCCCCTCCCTCTCTCGCCCAGGAGAAGAGGCGGAGAGAGGGGAGTGGGGGTCTCGCCCCTCCCTCTCTCGCCCAGGGGATGAGGCGGAGAGAGGGGAGTGGGGGTCTCGCCCCTCCCTCTCTCGCCCAGGGGATGAGGCGGAGAGAGGGGAGTGGGGGTCTCGCCCCTCCCTCTCTCGCCCAGGGGATGAGGCGGAGAGAGGGGAGTGGGGGTCTCGCCCCTCCCTCTCTCGCCCAGGGGAGATCCCCTCGTCCAGTTTTACTATTCGCAGACCGGTGGTCTGCGTTTAGCGCTTCAGAACAGCGGGATTCAGCTATCCGCAGCCCAATTCAGAGGTATTTTGGTAATCTGGCAAACCAATTTTTGGCTATTTGCAGCCCAACTTCAAAAATCCTATAAATAGGCCCCAAGGGGCACCAAAGAGAGGGATTCTGGATTCCGGATCTTCTTCTCCCTTGAGAGCTCTTGACTTGTCGAGCCCTCCTTTGGTGCCTCTGGCTCAGCATTGGCTAGGGAGGGGAAGATCTCTCAGGTCTTCCGGGTGTGAGGTGGGACCTCCTCGCTGTAGCCTAGGGTCTGTTTCCAAATTCAAGTGCTCTTGCCTAGAGAGCTGGTTCGAGAGAAGTAGGTGTGAGACCACCCCATTTTTTGGGACCCCGAACTCCACAGAGACCGAGACTTGTTCATCAAGTTGCAGGTTTCAACACAAAGCTCAGTTAATTTCATGAATTTTTAGCTAAGTTTACAATTATTTTAAGTTTCAGTAATTTCAAAGTTTACAATTATAAATATGTTAAACAATGTGTTCAACCTGGATTTATTCTGATCAAGAGATTAAGGTATTTTCTGTTTAATGGTTCAAGTTCATCAAATAAATTCCAGTGGTGTTTCACCAGTTCTGATGTGATTTTGATTCTACGCTAGGTTGCTCTCGAACTCCTTACTTTGCTATGCTTGCTAAACAACGGTGCAGCCTAAAATGTTATCAGTGCGCTGAAGACTCAACTCTGAAGAAGACTAAATCGGTTGAGAGTTCTCTTCCCTGCCTTTTTTCTGCAGGTAACTCCAAAAGCTTTTGTGTTATTGACATCATTTAGTTATCCTCACCATTGATTTGATCACTTTATTGACATTATCCATTTTGTTTGCTTCAATTGTTTTATATGGAAACAATATTTATATCCATGTTAGTAAAATGGAGATGGAGCGCCGTAAAAGTCTAGACTACAGATCAAAATATTTCTAAATCACAGGGAGTGAGAGATTTCTATGAATGATTTTTACAGAGCATCAGGAATTTCAGGAAACAGATTAGGTTCTTTATTCTATACTTATTTGTTAATTTTATTTCTACCTGCACTGCCCCCACCGGCAGGTTTGCCGGCCACCGGCCGGTTTGCCGGCCACCGGCGACCCCGTCGGGGGTTGTCCGGCGGCGAGCGGGCAGGGCCCCCGCCGGCGGTGGCTCTGCCCGTAAGCCCAGTTTTAGGGGTCACGGGGAGGGCCACCGGCGGCAGTAAACACCAATACTTATTGATTTACTAATTCTAGGGATTGTTTTTACCTATGGTGTTACCAGGAGTGGAAAGACCCACACAATGCATGTACGCAGATGCTTTTAGCATATTTTACATCTGATCAAAGATGCGGTACATTTTCAATAATTTCTTAGCATGGAAATTTCATGTTTAGCTTTTATGATAAATTATTTCCAGCAAATTTGGATAATTTTTTTTAGGTATTTCCGATTTGATTGAAGTCTTCTGGTGGTGGCTGGTGAGTGTTTAATTCATTTTTAATTATTTCAGTTTTTTTAGTTATTTTAGAGTTTTGTAGGTATATGTAGCTTTATTTTAAGATTAGCTATTTCCGACTAAACTCGCACTTCTTCTTCATCTTCACACAACCTTAGGTACTGCTGAGTGTTTAATTCATCTTAAGGGTCTCTAAATTTTCATTTTTCTCTAATTATAGCTTGATGAAGGGGGTTTCAAAGAGGAGCAGAATTTTGTTGCAAAATATACATATTTTTTTCCGTTGTGGCAAACTTACATAGGCTATGCTACAATTTTTAAGGCCATTTCCCATCTAATCTTTTCCTTACCAACTGTATAGTGAAAAACAAGCTGCTATGTGATTCTCTCCTGTCACGCTTGCAGGTTTATTTCAATACTATTCTATGTGATAGACGGTTAACTGTGTATGAAAGGCTTTATGCTGTCCTTTTCAACTTATTTTCTTTGATCGTGTATTATAATTATCTTATCATATATATATTTCCATCATCAACTCAAAGCCAATTAAAGCGAGCCAGTAAGATTCACTCCTGTTTAGGTTCAATGTTTACCATCTTAACATATGTCAAATGTTTTGCACAAGCATATTTTCTAATACTTTATGGAGAGTTAAATATAAAACACCCAGGTAGAAGAATAAGACATGCATGCTAGATGCAGGAACATACAGATGGATCAGTTTGAGGTGTGTGAGTTTTCATTTTTTTTCTATAATAGTTACTCTTCATTTGTATCTATTTGGTCTGTCCATGATTCATATAGCGTACATTGTAAGTTATGTTATTTATATCACAGTAAACCAAATATAATGTTGAATCATGTAATTGTAAATTTTCTGTTAATTAATTTAACTTCAAAAGAGTGTACAATCATGCCGTTTCAATTACAGTGAGCTGCCCAAAGTGCACATTTATGCAAGGCGATTTCGGGATAGAATGTTTAACAAGATACAATTTCTCACCTGATTATATTTATTGTCTGTAATTTCCGATTCAATCTTCTACTTGGATTTGTAAATATTTGTCTATGTGTGGTTGTCTATCAACTACAAGAGCACAATGGACATGCTTTCAAATATAGAAAACATTGTGTATCAACGTTTAGAAGCGGGCGAAGCCGCTTAGATGCTGGTGCAAATTACAAGTGGGCGAAACCCGCTTAGATGCGGGCGCAGCGGCGTGGGCCGCTTAGATGCGGGCGCAGCCCGCGCGCCGCATCGAGAACGGGCGAAGCCCGTTCGAATGTCAGAGGCGGGCGAAGCCTGCTTGAATGCCAAGCGGGCGAAGCCCGCTTGGTCACGGGCGAAGCCCGCAACGACGCATCGAGAACGGGCGAAGCCCGTTCGAAGATGCTAGTATATATATATATATATATATATATATATATATATATATATATATATATATATATATTTATTGCGGGCACAGCCCGCAGACGCATCGAGCATGGGTGAAGCCCGTGCGGAGGCGGTCGAAGTCCGCCTGGATGCGGTCGAAGTCCGCCTGGATGCGGTCGAAGGCCGCCCGACAGCATCACGACGGGGGCGGGTTGTAACGCCCCGGAATTTTCAGGAATTATCTTATTCCTTCATTGACGTCATTTTTTAACATCAGGGCGTTACTTTTAATGTCGGGTTAGCGGCGCGTCGCCGTTTGCGTGTTTTCGCATCCGTTTGGGTCAAGTCGACCAAATTTTGAGATGACCCGGAATTGGAACAAATTTCGTTAGGAAATTTAATTATTTAATTTTAGACTTGTCCGTCAAGTTTCGTTGCGATCCGAGTCATTTTGGAGCCTCGACGCATTTTAGAAGATTTTATCGTATTTAAAGTTTGCCGAAAACTTCGGCCATTTATATCTCGAGAACGACACGTCGGATTTTGATTTCGACTTCACGGTTGGATTCGTAGCGCCGTCGTTCACCTTAGGCGAAAGTTTCGTTAGGTTCGGCGTTCGTTTAATTTTTAGTGATTTTATAATAATAATAATATTAATATTATTACAAAAAATCTTACATATATATATTTATAACAGAACCCCCTCCCCCCAGCCATTTTTCATTCGCTCCTTCCCCGATAACCCCAATCCTCCCGTGAAGCCGGCGAGTCGCGAAGCTTGGGTTTGCGTCGGATCGGTGTCGAGCGGCGCCAGAGCTGTCGGAGGAGGTGGGATCGTGGTCGTTGGGGCAGGTCTTTGTCGTCGGGGCTAAGAATCCGGGCGGCTCCTTCCATGCTCGTCACGGTCCGGCGGGCCGCCGTGGTTTGAGGCAAGGGAACTCTTCCCCTTCATCTCCTTCTTGTCTTCTTTTTTTTTGGATCCGAAAATTGGACTCCTCTTCTTCTTCTTCATCTTTTTCTTGGATCCGAAAATTGGTCTCTTCTTCTTCTATGGTCAGATTCCTGCTAGTTATAAGGTTAGATTCAATCAATAGAAAATTTCATTTGTTTAAAGGATGTTTAAATTTGATCTGCAACCATTTGTTCATTTGTTTATAGCTAAATTCAGAGAATGAGTTCTGAAATGGTAGCTAGTGTTCAATTAATGCATTAAGTTTCAGTAAATCGCATGGAAGATTCTGATATATGTGTTAATTAAGATTATGTTTAGCAAAGAATCTTACTTCCAGGTCTTATGTTCTTCACCTCCCGATTTGTTTAGGGGGTTTTAGCTTATCCCTGTTGGAATTTTTGTTTCAGGTTATATGCCTTGCTTTAACGGGCAGCATAGCTAAATCAGGAATTAACACTTCATGTAAGGTATAAGCAGCACCATAGGCTTGTAGTGCCCAACATTCCATCTCTCCAAATCTTTGACCACCAAAGTGAGACTTACCTCCTAAAGGTTGTTGGGTTACTAAACTGTAAGGGCCAATAGAACGAGCATGGATTTTATTATCCGCAAGATGGTGTAACTTTAATAAATATTTATGACCTACTATCGGAATTAATATATGGTCGCATCTACCATGCCCAGTTTCTCTATCTGGTTCTATCCTGTATTGTCCGACAAGTGGGGCAAATAGTCAACCCATTAAATTGTGGTAATCTCTCTCTTTATTTAAATCATGATAACTAGTTGATTGAAGCAAGTATTCTTGCAGTCTTTCTCCAAATTTATCTATTTGCTGATTGATTAGTAATGCTATAAATTTATCATAATCACTAGTATCAATGTTTAATTTCTTAGAAATCCAGTTCATTACTCTTTCTACATAAATTTCTCTTACTTTTTATTTGGAATCATTAAGCAATATCTTGGGTTTTCTGCATTACTATTAGCAAGGCGAGGATTCAGATAACCAGCAAATACGAGCAAACTATATAACATATCCTTATTGTGTTCTATGTCCCCTAATGAAACTTGTCTATATAATTTCTTAATTATTCCTTTTCCTTCAAACAGTTCTTGTAGATCTTCTCGCGTCTCATCTGACAATGACGCCTTATCGACAAGTGAGGTACCACCACTATCTAACCAATAATGATTAAGCTCACCTTCACTAGAGAGGCATAACATAATTGACCAAGGATTATATATCACTTCCCCACCAAATATATATACATTTATATGCACTTGGTATCTCTTCCTCTTAGATGCCCCGGTTTGGGGATGCTCTTGTGACTTATGCTTTATACGAGAAAAATTGTTTAATTTGAGCCTTACCTATAGCCAACTCGCATATCTATCGTTTTATAGTTTCCCTTATTTCTTCTTCCTTGTCTGCCTAACCGGTTGATTTTAGGTTAGTGGCTATTGTGTTTCCCTTTTGGGGTCTTGATTGGTGTTTTGGTTTCTAGATCCCTGTTGTCACCCCCCTTGGAATCTGGATAGCTTCTTTACCTGTTTAGTTATGCTACCAGGTAGTCTGATAGGACTTCCCTAGGTTTAGAAAGGTTTGCTCGCCCTAAGATCGTGCAGCTATTTCTTCTTTTATGAAGTTTTCCGTCGACTTTAAAATGAAGTCTTCTAGTCAACTTTGATATAAGTCCTCCTCGTTGACTTGATATAAGTCTTTTCCCGTCGGCTCTTGTTGAGTTTCTTGTCGATTTCATCGCTTATTCTGAATTGTTTCCTCATATATCTATATGTTCTTCCGCCGGGTGTTCCCGGGTATCATAAGCGTTGTTATCAAACCTTTTAAGTCCCTTTGGCTGAGACTTTTGGTAAAGCTATGCTCTATTCCTTGAATTGCCCTGTATTTGGTTAGTGTTCATTTGTGGTGTCTTGTCGTGCCTTATTATCAAACCTTGCGTTGTTATCAAACCTTTTAAGTCCCTTTGGCTGAGACTTTTGGTAAAGCTATGCTCTATTCCTTGAATTGCCCTGTATTTGGTTAGTGTTCATTTGTGGTGTCTTGTCGTGCCTTATTCATCGTACTGTTACGAGAAGTTCATTGGGAGTCAAGTTTGGACTCACCAAGTGTTTTCTTTGACCTTTGAGTGTTGTTCTGGTGTTTGGCCTTTGTGTTAAGTTTACCTTCGTCTTGTTCCAACACCAAGCCTTGCATGGTGTCGTGTTGTTAAAATCTTCAACCTTGTTGTAAGTTAAATGTTAATCTATTGATTAATTGCTGAACCTGGGGCTGGCTAATCCTCTCGTCTTGAGTTGTGGTTACAACTATCTAAAATCCCGTTTCCCCCGCCTGACACTCCTCTGTTTGCTATGTGGGATTTATGAGCTAAGTATGCTATGCTGTTTAATTCTCCGGGATAGTTGTGGTGAGTGGTTTTTGATCCCTATGATCTTCGTTGTCTAATGTCCTGAGTGTTCTCAGGTGAACTGCACCGTGGTATAGTTATATACTTATATATATGCATATACTTATGTATATGATTATGCACCCTGCTTCTGGTGCTATGTGTGAGTCTGTTGGGCGTGTGAGCTAAAGGTCACCGCCACAGTACCTCTTTTGGGCTGTTGTTTGAGTGGATTGGAGTCACCGCCGCAGCACTCCTGTTTGGTTTTTGGGCTGCGAGCGTTAGTGGAGATACCACCGTCGCAGTGCCTTCTTTTGGGGGACGCTTTTCACTCGAGTTGATTAGTCTCAAGTTCTTATAAACATATATGTTTATATATGTGTTATGATATTATATGTATGACCACCACCTCTAAGCCGCAATGGCGGACACGTGGTGGGCTTTGATTGTGTTGACTATTACCTTCCGGTGCAGACTTTTCTTCTTACCGAGTGCACTTGTTTGAGCTGGCTTGGGTTGTTGTAAAATTTTAGATGTTTATCTGCTTAGCTTTTCCTTCCTGCACTCTTTTACTTCTGATGCTGCTAATCTTGGTTTTCTTGCACCCTTTTGGGCTGAGACATTCTTTTCTTATGAATGTCTCAGGTTTAGGTCTTTAGCTGCCGCAGGTGTTAGAGCAGCGTCGTTCAGGTCTCCTGTCGAGGCCCTTCCCCTCTTCTAGGTAAGAGGCAGTTTCTTTTTGTTGTTTTCCTTCTTCCCTGCGGGTTCGTGTCAGTTGTTGGCGCCCGTACGGCTTTTATCATTAGATCACTTGCTAGTAGTATTGCTGTTACTTTTGGGTTGTTTACCTACTTGCTCTATGTGAAGCTTTTTGCTAGGATGCATTAGTTACTTTATTGATATAAAAATGTCATCCTTGCATATCATGATTTTTTTATATAAATGTCACATATTTTGAAAATCGTAGAAAATCCTTTCTTACTATGCTAAACATAGATATGTGCATATCATTTCTGGGATGTTTATTTTCATGCTCATGTAGGCTAAAAACAAACCTATTTTTCCGCTACGTATGTATAGATTTCTACTTGTGGACTAGATGATCCACCGGACCGAGGGACGCGGTCTTAAGCTAAAATGAAAGAAAATCTCTCTTTTAATCCAAACACATATATGTCTTTTATAAAACTATAGTAAGGAGTGTTGCCTAAGCGTCTGTAGTCGTCTCCTGCAGGCGTGGCATCACGACGCGTATTTCCCCTTGCTCTGATAATATGTATTATATTCATGGGAAAATGCGGGTTGTGACAAGGGTGAAGCCCGCCGTCGCTGGCCGGGTACTGTCGTGCTTGGTCGTAGGGGCGGAGCCCCGTGTCGGGCACTCGTGTATATATACTATTCTAAAATGATTTATGGGTGGCTTTTTACAGCCATGAATTAAAAAACCATTCATCTGATCTCAGCCGTTATCCCATCAAATCCACCCTTTATTTTAACATATTTGTCTACGGGCTCCTCCCAAAATCCCGATATCCTCTTCGTTCTTTTCTCCTCCCTAGGTCACGACTCCTCCTCCTCAACCCCTCTTTCACGATTTGCTCGGCCTCCGCAACTGCTGGATTGCTCCACTCGCAACTGCTGGATCTCTTCTCGGCTGCTCGCGACTTCAATCTGCCTCCCTGTTTAGGTTGTTCTCCCTCCAGACTTTCATTCGACTCTCGGACTCCTCCATGACGAATCCGGATTTTGCACGCCGTCATCGTCCCTTACCATACACCAAAATGGCGGCTACCTCCTCATTCCGCGATGAGTCCGGATCCCTCACACTGTCATCCTTTCATCTCAAACCTAGAGCAAATCCCACCGCACTCCTATTGCAATATATCCCGCTTCCCACTGCTACTGATGCCTGTCGGGGCCTCTGAATCCCTCAAATCTCTTCCAAACAAATCTAATTTAGAGCTTTAAAACTGCTTCAACCTCAGGTACTCCTCTTGCACCTTTGATCTTCAATGCATCCCAAAAGCCGTAAATCTGCTGGTATATTTGGTTTTTCTTTTTGGGAAATGCAGGGTTAGTTTGGTTTCTGATTGGATTTTCAGTTATGATCGAAGGAAGTTGGTGGCGTCGACCCAGCACCACCTGATGATGTGGCGCAACATTACAACCTCCGACCCAACAAGAGGAAGTCTTATTGCGACATGGTCCGTTAAAACATCTATTCATATTTTTCGGTATTTTATAAACGTTTTTGTTCATTTATATTTCCATGTGCGAGCCCGATCAACCAAACTGTTAGGCTGTCACAGACAACGCTTGATTTTATGCTTTTTATTTTTTGCTAAACATTTGGATGGTTGAGATTAGATCAAGGATATGTGTGGCTAGGAGAACTCCACTTGCGGAGTATATATACTCCTATGTTTTTCATAAGACCTAATGAAGTTTTTGAGGCAAAAAGGGGCAGTTTTCGGCTAGGGCACGATACCCCCGATCCCTCCCCGCTCGGTGCGAGGCCGACATCCCTCCCCCGCTCGGTGTGATGTCAGCAACCCCTCCTCCACTCGGTGCGACGCCGACCTCCCTGCCTCCGCTTGGTGAGACGCCGGCCCCTTCCGCCTCCGCCCGCTGCGTCATCGGCAACGCCACCCACATCCAGATCCGGCAAGAGGGAGAACACGATCGTTTGTGTTGCGGTTTCAACCTCACCCGACGCCTCCGTCCATCTCGCGAGACCTCTCTCTTGGGGTATTGTCTTCTCTACTCCCGTCTTGTGCAATTCGTCTATTTGTTGTTCTTGTGGTGGTGAAAGATTTGGTGTGTGATCGGACAATTTGAGAACAAATCGGAGCGAATTCCGCTCGTCGCCGCATCCCCGTTCAATTGATCGGAGAGAGAAACGCGCGTGGTTGAAATTTTCATTGGGATTTCTCCGAACCCGGAAGAATCTCCGCGCTCAAACGCTGCGCCCGTGAATTCGCCGCGAGAACATTGATAATTGCTTGTAACGGTGAATTTTTTGTAGGAGGATCACTTGACTGCGTGCTAAGTGTTGAACTTAATAACTTCTTGTGCGTGCATTGGAAGATCGTGTGCGAACCTCCAGGGGTTGCTTGTCTTAAGTTGTTGATTCTCGGAATTTTATTTTCATTGCATTTTTTTAGTCGTCCGGACCGGGTGGGTCCCTTTCGCTTGATCGAACATTGACTTTATAGCCCTTGGGGGATCTAAAGAGGCTTGGCGAACCTTCGTTCAGTAGTCGAATTAATAGTCGTCATCCGCAGTCGTGCACGCCCGGTAGTGCTACATCAATTTGGTTTCAGACTTCGGTGCAAAGATTTCTTAATCTTTGTCGGTCCTCTTGTTTCACTTTTATGCACACACGCTCGGGGAACGAGTATCCCCTGCACTCTTCCGCGTCCAATAATATGGGCGACAATCCGGATAACCGTGAGGTTATGCAAGCGCAACTAGCGGCCATTCAACGTGATCTCACCGATCAAATCACTCAACTCACCACGGCCTTTACCAACTTCACCCACACGATCCAAAACGGTGTTCCACCGCAAAACCAACATAATAACCCTCCACTACGTAATCCTCTGCACCACCAGCAACGTCAACACACTGCCGTGGCGATGAGGACCACAACGACGCTTGGCAAAATGACCTCACCCGCAAAATAAAAATTGATGCACCAACTTTCGACGGCTATGTTGACCCCAAAATTTTTAAGGACTGGCTCATGAAAATCAAATGTTATTTTGAGTGGCATAACTTGGATGACCACCAAAAAGTAGTCATCGCGCGAATGAAATTAGAAGGGCGTGCCCAAGTATTTTGGCTCAATGAAGAGCGTCGTGTTGGTGGGATTCCACACACATGGCCACAAATGCGTAACATCCTCACTAATCACTTTGTCCCCGCCTACCACCGAACAAATATGTTCGACGAATTCACCTCTTTACGCCAAGGCACTAAATCGGTGAGTGAGTACATGGGCGATTTAAATGAATTAATGATCCGCTGTGATATTCAAGAGATGCCCGAGCTTACCGTCTCCCACTTCCGAAAAGGCCTTCGTTCAGAAATTCAAGGTCAAATCTGGCGGTATGAGCACCATGATCTAAACTCGGTGATGAATGCGGCCCTGGACATAGAAAAACATCTTTCGACGTCCACCACTCAATGGGCCTTTGCCTCCAAATCCTTTTTCCACTCCAAAACTTCTTCCACGCACATCCCAAACTCCCGCTGGAAAAATGTTTTGGGTGACTCTTCCAAATATTTTATAATCACCGCTAGG
Source organism: Dactylorhiza incarnata (assembly GCA_033032865.1). Classification (NCBI taxonomy): domain Eukaryota; kingdom Viridiplantae; phylum Streptophyta; class Magnoliopsida; order Asparagales; family Orchidaceae; genus Dactylorhiza; species Dactylorhiza incarnata. The sequence goes on from JAWHQI010000015.1 coordinate 17,019,836, forward strand.
AAAGCCAATGACACATCGGGCGAACGCATTCCAATTGGCAAGACCAATAAGGCCAACATCATGTGTTATGCTTGTAACCAACCCGGGCAATATGCGATTGAATGCCCTACACGAAAGAAATTAGTAACTTTAATTGAACCCACGGCCGACGACGATGATCTCATTTATGAGTAGCATAGTGATGTTGAGGAATCCGATATTCCTAGTGACATGGAAGAGGATTACGCCTCCAAAAATCTCCCGGTCTTGCGTTGCATCTTGACTACCCCACGTAGTAGCCAAGATTGGAAGCGCTCTAGCATTTTTTTCGTTGTATTTTCGAAGCGGTGAGAAGTCTTGCAAGCTCATTATTGATAGTGGGAGTTGCATGAACGTAGTTTCCGTAGCCGCAGTTCTCCGCATGAAATTAACTCCTGAATCGCACCCCGCTCCTTACCAAGTAGCTTGGGTCAATAAGACCTCCATCCTGGTTACCAAACGTTGCTTAGTGCCCCTTGCCATTAAGGATTACGTCGACCAAGTTTGGTGCGATGTTATTGCCATGGACGCATGCCATGTCCTCCTAGGCCGACCTTGGCTCTATGACTACAATGTCACTCACTTCGATCGTGCTAACACATATGAATTCAAATTCAAGGACCACCACATCACTTTGTGCCCCACCGCACCTAAGGACATTAACACCAAGGACACGATCGTTCCTGCCGCCAAGAAACCATTCACTTAGATGCATCCTAAAGTATTTGAAAAGACTAGCTTTTCCGGTGGTATACTCTATGCGTTAGTGTTACATCAAGCTAACGACATTCCCCTCCCCGCGTCATCCTTGCCCGCTGATATTATGATGTTACTTGAGGAGTTTAAGGATGTCCACCCCAAGGAACTCCCCTCCGAATTACCACCCCTCAGCAGTATCCAACACGCCGGCCATTGATTTTATTCCGGGCTCCTCCCTTCCCAACTTACCGCAGTATCATCTTAATCTTAGTGCCCAGGCGGAGCTTCAGGCCCAAATCTCCAATTTACTCTCCAAAGGCCTTATACGGCATAGTTTTAGTCCATGTGCAGTGCCGACACTTCTTGTCCCGAAAAAGGATGGCTCTTAGAGAATGTGCGTTGATAGCCGAACAATAAATAAAATCACGATTAAATACCGCTTTCCAATTCCCCGACTGGACGACTTATTGGACATGCTTAGTGGTGCCACCATCTTTTCCAAACTTGATCTTAGAAGTGGCTACCACCAAATTAGAATTAGAGAATGGGATGAATGGAAAACCGTATTTAAATCTAAGGAAGGATTGTATGAATGGTTTGTTATGCCGTTTGGTCTCTCCAATGCCCCAAGCACCTTCTCCCGCATAATGACTCAACTCTTTAATCCTTTCATGGGAAAATTCTTAGTGGTCTATTTTGATGATTTATTAATCTATGGTGTATCCTCACATGATCACATTATCCATTTAAGGCAAATCTTTGAAGTTCTCCGAAAAGAAAAACTTTTTATCAATCTCGAGAGGTGTCATTTTATGGACTCACCCGTCTCTTTCTTAGGCTATATTGTTAGTGTGGATGGTATAAAAGTCGACCACACAAAAAGTCAAGCAATTATTGATTGGTCGGAACCCAAATCTATTCGGGATGTTAGAAGTTTTCATGGCTTGGCCACATTTTATCGATGTTTCATTCGTGATTTTAGCACAATTATGGCTCCCATAACTGAATGCATGAATCTTGGAGAATTTAAGTGGTCTAAATCCGCATCTTTTGCTTTTAAGAAGATCAAGACATTGATGACCGAGGCACCGGTTCTCCGGTTACCCGATTTCAATAATGTTTTTGAGATCTCTTGTGACGCCTCCGGTGCGGGTATAGGTGGCGTGTTAAGTCAGGAAGGCCACCCGGTTGGATTCTTTAGCGATAAATTAAGTGGGGACACACTTAATTATTCAAACTACGAACGAGAGTTTTATGCGCTTGTCCAAAGCCCACGTCATTGGCGTCACTATCTTTTGCCCAAAGAATTCATTCTCCTATCGGATCATGACGCCTTACGCTATATTAATTCGCAACAAAAGCTAAGCACACGCCAAGCCAAATTGGTCTCTTTCCTTCAAGAGTACACATTTGTGATAAAACATTGCAAAGGCAAACATAACTGTGTTGCCGATGCGCTTAGCCGTGTTAGCTTACTTCTAAATACCCTTGACGTTAAGGTCCTTGGCTTTGAACGCGTCCGCCGTGAGTATGCCGAATGCAAGGATTTTAAAGAGATTTTTCACTCACTCCAAGCGCAATCCCCACACACTATTTCCGAATATTTCATACTTGACGGGTACTTATTTAAGGGATCACACTTGTGTATTTCGGATTCCTCCCTCCGACTTTTTCTAATTTGGGAGTTGCACGGTAGTGGCTTGGGTAGTCATTTTGGTCGTGACAAAACTATCTGGTGGTTGAAGACAAGTTCTTTTGACCCGGTTTAAAACGCATGGTTAACCAAGTCGTGAATAGTTGTAGGACGTGTCAACACGCTAAGGGGAATAAAACCAACTCGGGTTTATATACTCCACTTCCCATCCCTTCGGTACCATGGGACGACGTTAGCATGGATTTTATTTTGGGACTCCCACAAACACAACGCAAACACGACTCTATCCTCGTGGTCGTTGATCGTTTTTTCGGAAATGGCGTATTTCATATCTTGCAACCGAACAAACAATGCATCTCATGTGGCTAAAATATATTTTAAAGAGGTCGTTAGCCATTGGGGGCCCCCTAAAATTATAGTCTCGGATAGGGATGTTAAATTCACCTCATATTTTTGGAAAACTTTATGGATGTTAGTTGACACCAAACTCCTCTTTTCCGCAGCTTACCACCCCCCAACGGATGGTCAAACCGAGGTAGTCAATCGGAGTTTGGGTAATTTACTACGTTGTTTAGTGGGCGATCACAAGGGGAATTGGGATCTTATCCTGCCCCAGGCCTAACTTGCGTATAATAATTCCAATAATCGCTCCACGTGCCTCTCCCTAAATGAAATTGTGCATGGTTACAATGCACGTGTGCCGCTTGACTTGATTCTGTTACCTCCCACATATAAAACAAGTCAATTTGCACATGATTTTGCTCATCACCTTCATGCTTTGCTTAAAGAGATCCAACAATGACTAATCACTACTTACAAGGTTTATCAATCGGACGCGAACGTACACAAATGGGCACAACTCTTTGGCGTCGGAGATTTAGTCTTGGTCAAGTTAATTCCCGAGCGGCTTTCCATGGGTGCCGTCAAGAAATTGGTCAACCGGTGTGCCGGACCTTTCAAGATTTTAAAGAAGTTGGGCGATAACGCGTACGTTCTTAACTTGCCTCACGATTGGGGAATACACCCCGTGTTTAATGTTTCTGATCTTACACTTTTCATGAAGCACCGCAAGAACTATTTGCCCCTTCTTCTTCTTCATCTCCTTCCAGCCATTCTTATGGGATAGTGAGCGACCCCCACCCTTAAATGTTGCCACATCGGACGTACCCGCTACACATTCACATGGGGGTACAATCGATCCTATATTTGCTTCTAATGCTTTTCCCAGGTTCCCGAAGACAATCTCCGTCCCAGATTGCATATTGGACGACCACGTCATGGATTCTTCAAATGGCGGTGTGCACCGCTACTTGGTTCGTTGGAAAGATCGTCCATCTTGCGACGCTACATGGGTGACCGCCGCGGAGATGGAGCGTCTTGTCGAGGACATGCTACATCGTTACCGCTTGGACCACTCACCAATGACGAGTGGTTTTGAGCGGGGGAGGATTGATGGCGTCGACCCGGCACCACCTGACGACGTGGAGCAACATTACAACCTCCGACCCAACATGAGGAAGTCTTATCGCGACATGGTCCGTTAAAACAGCTATTCATATTTTTCGGTATTTTATAAACTTTCCTGTTCATTTATATTTGCGTGTGCGAGCCCGATCGACCAAACTGTTAGGCGGTCACGGACTACGCTTGATTTTATGCTTTTTATTTTTGGCTAAACATTTGGATGGTTGAGATTAGATCTAGGATATGTGTGGCTAGGAGAACTCCACTTGAGAAGTATATATACTCCTATGTTTTGCATAAGACCTAATGAAATTTTTGAGACAAAAAAAGAGAGGCAGTAAGCAAATCCCTTCCTCCCTCACGTAAGCATTCCTCCACTGCTGCTCCAAATTGCCATACTTTTAGGATTGCAAAATAGTTGAACAATGATTGGCCTTTACTAAGCATGAAAAAGAACCATCATCAAGATGATTCATATTCTCGAGCATTCTGTCACATAGCATTGGTTCAACCACTGACTGTAAAATACATCCATCGTCTCTCTGTAGAAAATCTAGGAGTTAGCTCCGTTTGGTTTCTTTGTTCCTAAAGAAAATAATTACAATTAATTTGGGTAAAGGGAACTCAAAATCAGACTATTTTTTATTTTATTTTGACCTAAGTCAAGTTCACATCAGCACAGAATTAATTGATTTTGGGCCTAATTTTTGATTTGAGCCATTTTTTAAAAATTTCAACAAACTTTGGTTCTTAAATGAAATTTTAGATAAATATAGGCATTTGATATTATTTTGGGGAAAGAGAACTCAAAATTAATGTCATAATACACATTGATACATTTTTTAAAACCGCACGAATGGGTTCATGAGGTCTATTTTGTGTTCCTCAAGTCCTTATAGATAGAAGAATCATTAACAAAAATCAACTGTAACTAAAAAATTTATTCTTAAGTAGGATGACCTAATTAATACAAAGGATTTAGATTTCATGCGAATGGTTCGAGGCTCTTCTACATGGAAAATGTGGGGTGTCGCCGGCGAACTTGCCATTTCGCTTCAATATTTTTATTATGTCATATACATGATCATATGACAACTGCAAATATCTGTTTTTACATTATATGAAAAATGTCAACTTAAAACACAAATATTAACTCAATGACCCAAGTAAAATGCGGGAACCTCTATTCAATCTGCTGGACAAGAAGATTTGCTGCCATGCTTTTCTCTTTCTGGATATGTGCAACCAACCAACCAACGAGCTTTAATGTTAGTCATTTAAGCTTCAGCACTTGCAAATCATATCTTCATCACACTAAAGGGTAAGATTTTCGACATCAAATAAGCATTCCAGACATATTCTATGTTTCAAATCAACTCAGACCTAAGATTTCTTGCAAAATACATCACAACTGATTACATGCTAACAAATCACGCTTACAGAATCAGGGGAACAAATTAGCGCTCTTGGACCCCATTTTTATGTTGGCAGTACCCATGACATCTACAAGTTATGAACCAACGATTAAGTACATAGTTTTTTTTACAGGTTTAGATGTTTGTTTTGTTGAAATATGAGGTTTAAATGGAAGTGGGGGGACTGATTCAGTGTCTGTAGACTAGATATTGGAATTGATGCAGCCCTGCTATGATTTTAGACTCCAGAGAATATTTTTTCCTGCAATAGGGAGTTTTGAGGGGAATATATGGCTACTGTAGTGGTGAGGTGAAATATTGAGCACAGACAGGGAAATATATGGTAGCTGGTTGGTTAGAATTAGCTTTGGATGGAAGACTGCATGTTGGCTACGAGATTGTTGGAGAAAATACAGTCCGAGTGGCGAGAAGAATCTGACAAGGCAGTCTGGTGTTGAATTTTATTCAGCCTATTTGGTAGCGGACTATGTTGAGGTCATTAGCGGACTTTGTTGAATTTTATTCTCCTTATATATTGTTATTAGTCGTACTTTTGAATGTTCTCAAACGCTTATTAGTGCTCCAATTTTCATTAAATGGTTGTTTGCAGCTCGACAATTTTAACTATTTGAAAATTCATACGGCAAGACTACTCCCTTCACCAACCCCGTAATTGTACTTTCGATAGCTCTACTTTGAAGACCTCATTTCGGGGAACACATCTTTTATACTATTAACTCAACCAACCCCGTAAGTTCTATATATTTTATTTTGGCTATCAAAGACAGATTATTTTCACAGAATTAAATCCAATGCATTTTCTGTTAACAATAAAAGAAAGACGTTGAATCAATCATGATTGAACATGGTTAGTTATTTTAGGGTTTTAGCATGTTCTGCTTTTATCTAAACTTTTTTTTTCATTTATAAGTGTAGATTATATTGCTGGTGAATATTTGTGAAATGAAAATTCTTTATATTTCACATTGGTTCAATCATATTTTTCTAAAAGTGCAACATGTCAGAAGATAATTGGTCCTGGAGTTGTTTATATATATGCTACATTAAATGTAATTTGGATGAGGAATTTTGTAGAATATTAATATGAGACCCACAAATATTATCCACTATATAAACATGTATGTAATTGTATGTAATACATTTATAACTACATCAGTGTGATTGCAATAATCTCCATAGTTTTTTTGTTTGCTTTCTTAAGAATAATGAGATGAGATTGACGAGGGTGAGCTATAAAAATGCCACCCCAACCTTATATACTTTTATACTCGAATGTCGTTGCCCTCCCATCGAATGTTGCCTCCCCCGACGAATGTCGCCGCCCACAACAAATACGACACCCACAACGAATGTCACCGCCCATGACGAATTTCGCTGCCCCCGACGAAATTTGCCGCACCCGACGAATGTCGCTGCCCACAACAAATGTCGCTGCCCACGACAAATGTCGCCGCCCACATTGAATGTCGACCCATGATGAATGTTGCTGCCCACGACAAATGTCACCGTTCACGACCAATGTCGTCGTCCACGACCAATGTCGTCGCCCATGATCAATGTTGCCGCCCATGACCAATGTCGCCGCCCCCAACAAATGTCGCCGCCCGCGACCTATGTCGCCGCCCGCGACCTATGTCGCCGCCCGCGACCTATGTCGCCGCCCGCGACCTATGTCGCCGCCCGCGACCTATGTCGCCGCTCACGACCTATGTCGCAGCCCACGACCAATGTTGCCTTGGATAGGAGCGGAGCCCCGTGCTTGTCACTCGTGTGTGTGTGTGTGTGTGAATATAGCATTCTCCATGCTCTTACCGTGCTTTTATTTTTCACCGTTGGATCTTTCACATGTTTTATCCCAAACATCTTTAATATAAAAAAATAAAAATAAACTTTTCCCGAAGAGAAAGAGAGTGGGAGAGAGAGAAAAAGAGAGGGAAAGAATAATCTTTGTAAGTATATACATATTTTTTTATACAAAATAAATATTGTAATATTGATGTATATTTTTTACGATAATTTCGAGTACTCATATATATATATATTGCGGGCGCAGCCCGCAGACGCATTGATCACGAGTGAAGCCCGTGCTGAGGCGGGCGAAGCCCGCCTGGATGCGGCTGAAGGCCGCCCGACAGTATCACGTCGGGGGTGGGCGAAGCCCGTCGACGCAACCCGGGTACTGTCGCGCTTGGTCGTAGGGGCGTAGCCCTTGTCGGGCACGAGTACATATATATACGAGTGACTGGCACGGGCCTCCGGCCCTATGCAAGGTGACATTCGTCGTGGGGGCGACATTCGTCATGGGGGAGACATTCGTCCTGTGGGCGACATTTGTCCTGGGGGCGACATTCGTCTTGGGGGCGACATTCATCGTGGTGACGACATTCGTCGTGGTTACAACATTTTCGTCGTGGTTACAACATTGGTCGGCAGAGCAGTATATGTCGTAATAACATCATTCATCGTGAGACCAAAATTCATCGTGGGCGCAAAGTATGTAATGAGAGCAACATTATATAACAAAATAGAATCAAATATCTTAAGTTAACCATGTAATAAAATATCAATATAAAATCTGAGGACTGCCCGATTTGTAGTCATGTAACCATGCACATCTTCAATCTCTGGTAACATGCGTAATTATTGACCAGTAGGTATGAGCGATGAGGTTAGCTAATTGTACATTAGTTTCACCGTAGACATTTTCAATCTCTCCTATCATGCGCAGTGAACCTTTAATAAAATTGACTGAAGGCTTTATAAATTGCGGTGCAACGCCTGAAACAAATGAATTTAAATAATTAAAAAAATATACATAATATATAGTAATATTAGTCTGCTATATTTAAAAAACTTTTGAATATTTAAAAATAGGGTGAAAATAAATTTTGGAAACTATGTACATACCGTTGAGTCCATACTTATGGAGTTCTTCATATGAAGTTATCACGGTGTATGACTTTTGTATGAATCTTCCTTTTAAAATCAGATAGTCACGGAAGACATACATCCATCGTTCAGTCTTCAATGAATCATGACACATGTGGATTTTGCCATCATTCTTTTCTTTTTGCACCGCTGACAGCATAGAATATAAATAATTAGATTTGTAAAGATAGAATTAGTAAAAGAATGCATGAACCCAAATATTGTTAGGTTGAATCTGTTGTCATACCGTTCAAGTTGTGTGATTCGAATCTACTCGTGCAAATATTTCTTTGAAAACCACGTTCTTTGTGTGCACACCCTCATGACCCTCGATTGCATGATTTTTTACTAAAACTCGTGTAGTCTGTGCTGATACCCCTCGTGATAAAGCAACGTATAATTGGCCATGACTAAATACGTGATTTGGAAGATAGATCCCTACATTTCCAATTGTTTGGCCCTGAGATTTGTTAATTGTCAATGCGAAACTCAATCTGACAGGAAATTATTTCCTCATTAGCTCAAAAGACATTTTGTAATCTTCTGCGCACTTAAGTGGTATGCGTGGAATAAAAACTCTAAGTCCCTTGAATTGCCTAACCAATATAGTTGCTTCAATGATATTTCTTTGAAACCTACGACATATTAGTCTTGTGCCATTGCACAACCGAGGAAGGAGTACACAGCTTTTGTGGCGGCCAGATCGTGACACGGAGAAGACGGGTATATTGGAGGGAAGGTGACAACTCCTCTGGACCCCGAATGCAGTTGTGGACCGAGCTTGGACGCAGATTGACAACCCGACGATTCCAACCGTGAATCCCAACAAGTCTCTGGATGTGGTTGTATTTCTAGCTTTTCCTCCTTTCCTCCTTATGATTGTAGTTAGTTTCTCTTATGTTGATGATGTTGCACTCTATATTTGTTGAACTTCTTGTCAAATATTATGAAATATTTTCATGCTTATGAGTGCTTGAGGTGTGCTTTCGTGATGATTGTGGTGTGAGTGTTCCGTGTGCCGCACTAGCAATTGCTAGTGGCGTGCCTGTTGACGAGGTGCTAACAGCCCTCAAAACCTTTCCGCCAGTGCGAACCACCTCATCCGCTTGCCTACTCTTCCATTCGCCTAGCGAAGTAGTGCGTTCAAGGCCTACGTAGTTTCCATCCCGCCAAGCGAAGCAGTGCTCTCAAGGCCTGCATATGAGTAGTTGATTTAGCTCTTTTACTTTATTTTCCACAAACCAAATCACCCTCTTTCGCATCCATCCGACCTAAAGGACTTCGATCTCAAGTCCTTCCTCAATAGGTAACTCCACCTTACTGTGTTCCTTAGAGATTCGATACTCGGGGATTCGCTCGTCGTTTTATATTACTTGACAATGATCAGTACACTGCCATTTTGTGTCGCAGTCTGGCTACCGCCTATAGTGGTGTGCAAGATTTGCGCGGCAAGTTTTTGGCGCCGTTGCCGGGGAGCACAGTCGTGTGAGTTTTCTGGAGAGGCAGAACTGAGAGATAGAAGTTCTTCCATTTGTAAATTGTATCTTTTATTTTATTTCAATTCTTTTTATTCCATTTTCTTGTTTTACATAGGTTGCTTAGTAAATTATTGTTGGGTGTAGTATTTTGCACAATATTGTTTTTCTTGTGAATCTTGTTATCTTCACACAATGCGGGCTTCATTTAATATTTGTTGCCATTTGTGCGGAGATATATCTCATGCTAGTGATAGATGTCCAAAGAGAGATAATAGCCCTAGCACTCAAGGCCCAATATATGGAGCGCCGACTTCGTCTGGTACTCCATATGATGCGCGTAAGTCCCATGTCTACTCTTCCGCTCCGCACGTGCCCTTTTTGCATTCATCTCCGGTCCAATTTAAGTCGAATAAAAATGCAAAACAATGCTTGTTTTGTCGGAGCATGGATCATGCCTTGAAGGATTGTGCTGCATTTCTTCGCTAATTGGACGAGGATGACGAGCCGGATATCCGGATCGTCCCAACTCCTACTCTGACAGCACACCTTCCACCTCTGATTACGTTGATGTATCACCTTCAAGTTTTGAAGGGAATGATGCAGACATGCTCAACAGAGTTGTGGCTGATCCAGTCTCTGACATGGCTGAGCCCATCTCCCCTGTGCATATATCACCGTGTATGGATTCGATTCTTTGTGAGGAATCGGTGCTTGACTTTTATCCAACCATTATTCCTCCCCTATTGTGTATACTACTACATTTGTCTCTGACGACATTACTGAGGATGTTTCGCAGGATAAGGCAGGTGATTTATGTGTTGTGCCTATTCTTATAGAGGAGGATATTTTCAAAAGTGATGAGGATTCTACCTCAGCACCGGTGGAGGAAGTCCAAATCGTGGAGGAGGTCATTGATGAACCTACTGAGCCATCATTATTTTCTTTTTGCACCGCTGGCAGCATAGAATATAAATAATTAGATTTGTAAAGATAGAATTAGTAAAAGAATGCATGAACCCAAATATTGTTAGGTTGAATATGTTGTCATACCGTTCAAGTTGTGTGATTCGAATCTACTCGTGCAAATATTTCTTTGAAAACCACGTTCTTTGTGTGCACACCCTCATGACCCTCGATTGCATGATTTTTTACTAAAACTCGTGTGGTCTGTGCTTATACCCCTCGTGATAAAGCAACGTATAATTGGCCATGACTGAATACGTGATTTGGAAGATAGATCCCTACATTTCCAATTGTTTGGCCCCGAGATTTGTTAATTGTCAATGTGAAACTCAATCTGACAGGAAATTGTTTCCTCATTAGCTCAAAAGACATTTTGTAATCTTCTGCGCTCTTAAGCGGTATGCGTGGAATAAAAACCCCTTGAATTGCCCAACCAATATAGTTGCTTCAATGATATTTCTTCCAAACCTACGACATATTAGTCTTGTGCCATTGCACAATTCAATTTTTGGATCTATATTTCGGAGCAGCATAATGGGACAACTGCGCTTTAATGTTAACTTGTGTGGGGGTAGATTACCAGGATTAATAGAGTTTAAGAACTCTGGAAGATATAAGTTATGGTTATCGTCAGAAACAGAGTCTAAAGAGTAGTACGTTGTGCTATCACCTGGGAACAAAAGCATGCAGCTTTCGTTTAAATTGTTAACATCTTCATTCAATGGAGTTATTAGGGCTCTGGTCTCTAAATACTTGATGTTGCTGCTGCTGACACTATAATTTTGCATATCGGGGAATACAAAATTTATTAAATGTTGAATTGAGTGCTCTCCTTCCCAAGGGATAACAATTGAGTCGAGAAGCCGAATCATGTCATTTTCTGTTGTTGGCTCCTCATCATCTCCAACCCTGAGCAAGAATTCAGCAAATTGGATATCATTGCGTGCCCTCATATTTTCGTTTAGCTTAAGCAACCTGACATCGGGCCATAAAAAAGACTCAACGATGCTTGACCGAATTATTTCCAGTCTTGTGGCATTTACGACAACGGGTGTTACCTGTCTGAAATCACCTCCCATAATAAAAACTTTCCCACCAAAAGGCTTGTCTATTTCTAACACATCTCGCAATGTACGATCGAGAATTTCGAAAGTTTTTCTGTGAGCCATTGGTGCCTCGTCCCAAATAATTGCACATGCAAGCTCGACTAATTTACGTATATCAGATTGTTTACTGAAACCGCAATTTAGTACGTTCTCGAGTTTTATCGGTATTTTGAACCGGGAGTGAGCAGTGCAGCCACCTAGAAGTAAATTTGCTACTATTCCGGAAGTTGCTGTGGCAATCACAATACGACCCTCATTACAAAAAGTCACTAAATAGAGCGGTAGAGAAAAGTTTTACCGGTTCCACCGGGGCCGTCAACGAAGAAAGTAGCTCCGTTTCCTTCTTTTATGCAAGTGCATATAATATTGTATGTTGTTTGTTGTCCATGATTTAGCAATGCTGATGAGTTTAAATCCACTGCTGATATTGGAATTGATAGTTCGTTGTCAATCAAACCTAGCAAGTCAACTGAGTATTGTATGCCATCGCTTAGTCTTGGCAAGTCGAAATCTTTTGTGCTCTTGTTATATTGCTCGAAGATAATATTTAAATTGCAAAACAATCTGTTAACTAAAAAATCACTATTTGTTGTGTTGGTGCTGCCATAATCCTCGATCATCGCTGTGTGGTTTTCATCCCATAGGGTTCCTACCCCGGTTGGCTGACAATACAACAATATTGTTGCAAATAATCTCTGAAGTGCTGACGACATTCTGAAATTTCTAGCTTCAGATAGGCATTCTCGGATGTTATTGTCTTCTTCAAGCAACCCTTGTAGCTCAGCAGCTTCTTTGAATGTGGCACAACGATGACCATTGACATTGTATATGTAACCAAATGATGTTGGTGCTGGGATGTGATTAAGCAGAAGACGTAAGTAGAAGCGCTCACCCTCGGTTGGTGATACAGCGTATATGCGACCAACAACCAATCGATTCCTCGCTCTTTTTATCCATTTTTTTGAAAGTATGAGCCATCGATAGTGTTTTGCAAATTCCACATAAATATTGTTCTACTTCAAGTTCCTCGTTGTAAAGTCTGAAAAACTCTGTTAACATTGTTCGTGAATTGCGCTCATTAGTGAGCACATTTTCAATAGACTGATTTGCCTGAAACCGAACTTGATGCTGATTTGGCAGATGTATTTGTAATCTCACCACTGAAGGATATGTTTGGTACATATGATATTTGAACAACTTTCATGAAGCCTCAGGTGGGCAAATCCATCGACCGTCCACGTATTTACTAACTTCATCGTAGTTCTGACCCGATCTCACCTCGAACGCAACCCAATCGGGGCCCTTGTATACATACTTGTATAAGTATATTTATGCTCTTAATGCTACTGCATATTTCCACATTTATGTGACAGTCATATTTAAGAAGAATCCATGGGTTGTACGGAACAACCAACCCATTATCGACCACCAAATTGTCATCACGCCCTAAAGTTATTATCCTGTCATCATCTCGGCGGCGGTATAGGGGGTATGAGTCAATTCCATGCGTTGTGCATTTGGAGAAAGGTTTTGGGAAACCCTTTTTGCAAACATTATCTTTCATGCATTGCGCGTTCGGCCGCAATCGTCCGCAGGGTCCGTGAATCATATGTTTAAGTACCGCACTGTACAATTCGGGTTCTACAGATTGTATTGGTATTTCTGCTCTTACGACGCCGTCATAATCGTCTGGACTGTTCAACTTATCGTGCTCATTGAAAATAAAGAGCATGTGTGCATGAGGTAGTCCACGCTTTTGAAATTCAACCACGTGGACGTGCGCGACAACTCTACCGAGGACGCCTTTATTGAAAACATCATCTTTTAAACATTCTAGCTTTGCATGAAAAAATCTAGAGATTAAATCTGGTCGATCTTGAGGCGTTTGTCCATTTGAAAGCTCAACAGTTATCTCCGGCCATGACGGATTGCACGTCATTGTTAGGAAAATATCTGGCTTACCATTATTACGCACAACTGCCATAGCATCTTGATACCTTTGATGCATATCTCTAGGGCTTCCAATAAAGGACGATGGTAAGATTGTTCTACGAACCACATTACCTGTAAAGAGTTAAAATGCACATCGATAATTTAAGCTCTGCAGTTTATTTTGCAAAATCTATGTAGTATAAATATACCTGCATCATGTTCACCGCTATGTAAGCAATCTTGTAAACCCTGATAAACATCAGCCCTAATGTCACTCTGGTGTGACCGAATCCAGCGAAGTTTTTGTGTTTTGATTTTAATGTACATGTCAACAATGTATTGTTGTAGCAAACATCCAGCATGGTGTAGTATGGACGGTGTGCCTTCGCGTTCCTGCATGCATGAAGGATATTAGCAATTAATTGCAAGTTATTGAGTGCATATAATCGTTGATATAAGTTCTAACCAACATGTATCATGTATGAGTAGTAGTCGCAACAGCTTGTTCGATCTGCACGACCAATTAGTTCTTCTCCTTGCCATCCGTATGATCCGTGCGGTAGGAGCAATGGGTATTGTAAAGGGTCATAGTAGCCAGAGTACTCGTTTATTGGTAATAGCATGCCTGAAGTTGTTTCGATGATTATGTCTCTATCATTGGCTTCCATGAAGTCATCAGCCTCCACAAATATCGCTGCAACTTGTGATGCTGTTGGGAGTGAGTACTGACGCTCAAATGATGTATTTTCTTTAATTAATAATCTACATTGTTGAATGTTCGGTTGTTTTGCAAGCTGTCTAAATGTTTGTACGAAAGGGTTTACCACATCTAGTATGCTGGAAATCTTTTCCAGTGTCGGGATAAGGAGACCTGGGCTCTCCTGCAATCTATTCTCCACCTCATGCTCGATGTCGTAAATGAACATCTGTAGGTAACGTGGGCGTGCTCCGTCAGCTGGTAGGAGAGAGCCTATCTTATGATAAATTGCACCGTGCGCTCTTAAAGTGTAGATGCCCTGATTAAATGCTGACAGATTTTCATCAAATGTTACTCCCATAGAGGTGAAGGAAAAATACATGGTTGTAAACACGTATATGTTGTCTAAAATTGCGTGCTTTGATAGTTTGTGCAGTGTAAAGTTCGAGTAACTCAAGCGGTGCTGAAATATTTGGGATCTATCAAGCCTCCTTTGCAGCATAGAGTTGTTGTCTCTTTGTGAAAAAGCTTTGCATGACAATGTGGGCAAATAGTAGGGGAACATAGTGTAACAGATGACACATTAACTGCGGGGTAACAATTTCTTGCTGTGAAATGAGTTATGGTTCTTCGAATAGTATTGTTGTCTGCGTATTAACATGAAGAGGTTATTATGCAAGAACATGAATAAAAGTTCTTAGTGTTTGTCATGTGATTTCCTATTGGAAATTACCATGAAGTCTTGACGGTGCCCCGAGCATCTCCACAGTAGTTGTGTTGTTTGTTTGATCTTCGGGATTCGCGGCCGTGTCAGCCGACTCCACCATTTGGTAATGTGTAGCCGTTCAATGTTCTTGTAAACGTGCACTTCTTCGTTGAGTTTGTGTTTGGATGTGTGCTTGTGTTATGCGTTGCAGTGAACCTAGTAGTTACGAAGATTGTGTATGATATGTCTTTTTTGAAGGATTTTATTAGAATTATATTCTAATGAAACGTAGGTGTATTTAACATGCATAAGTTTAATACCATGGTGGATCGCGGAATGTCCTCGACGCGGGTGTGACGAACTTGTGTGTCCATGCTCCAGTTGATGCGTTATGTTTGACATTAGTTGTTGTTGATCGAGCAGATTGTCTTCTCCGACTTGTGGTAGATCACCTGGCACATCTTGATTGCTCATTTGGTGGGAAGTAGGTGTTTGTTGGAGTCGTTGCACACGTCTGGTTTCTCTTCTCCGAGCATTTGTTGCATCACGTCGATCCTGAGTTGATGCATATATTCGCGGCCTTCCTCTGGGGTGATACGATTCGGGTGGCAACATGGTGTTGTATGTATGTCGACGTTCCTCTTCGTCCACGGCAGGGCGGCCATGTTGATGTGCCGCGTGTAGATGACGAAGCTCGCGCCTTCTTTCAGTGCGTGCTTGTAGTTGGGCCCTCGTTGGCATCTACTCATATATAAGCACAAAAAGAAAAAGAAATGACAACATTCAATTGATGTCTTTGGTAACAATCAAGAAAGAGAAACAACCCTATAACAATAAAGCAGATTATATACACAGAAAAAGTTGTATAATGTACGTGAACTATCTGCTCCGCTCGACCCTCTACCGGCCGATACTACGAAGCAGCCCTATAAACAGTCATTACAGAGACTATTGTGCTTTGCTTAGCCACTAATTAACTAATGCCCACAAATCACACCTAGAAAACATGAAAATAAAAGCAATTATATATGAAATGTTCTTGTCAAAATATTGTAAAAAAACTATCTGCTCCGCTCGACCCTCTACCGCCGATACTACGAAGTAGCCCTATAAGCAGTCATTACAGAGACTATTATGCTTTGCTTAGCCACTAATTGACTAATACCCATAAAGCACCCCTAAAAAATATGAAAATGGAAGCCAAATATTAAACTGTAATATATTACCTGGATTCAGTTGTTGTTTCCTTTAAATTGTTTTGAAGTTGTTGTGATGTGTTTCTAAAATATCTGTACCAATAAGAATGAAAAATTAAATGAGTTGTGAGTAAAATTTGTGAGACAGCCGTAAAGAAACTGCTGGAGTATTCCTTCCAAGCTGAATAAACTATTTAATTCCGGAGAACGTGTTTTGAAGTTAAAATTATTTTTTGATCGAGCATAATTCCTGCTAACTATGCTCCGCTCGACCTTCTACCGTCCGATACTACGAAGCAGCCCTATAAGCAGCCATTACAGAGACTATTGTGCTTTGCTTAGCCACTAATTGGCTAATACCCACAAAGCACACCTAAAAAACATGGAAATTAATAAAAGCAATTATATATGTACCTAGATCCAGTTGTTGTTGCCTTTAAATAATTATGAAGTTGTTGTGCTGTGTTTGTACATAGAGAACAATACATGGACCTATAAGTGAAAAATTCCCTGAGATATGAGTGAAATTATAGCGCAAATTAAATTATGAACACAAAAAAGAGACATGAGTTATGCAAGTAAATTCCAAGATGAATCGAAGATGAGTCCAAGATGAGGCAGTTCACAAATGCCCGCACCCGCGACGTTCTTTCGCGTCTGGCAAAATTACGAAGTAGATACATTCTAAATTGTAGGTAGAGAGAGAATCATAAGCAGGCTGACACAAACTTTTGATTGAACCTAGATAAAATTTTCCCGTAAGCTATGCAACAAACACTCTTATGATTTAATCTTTTTGAACTACAGGCCAAAGCCGGCTTACACGGTCTTGAGTGTTTATTCACTTTTAGCCCAATGCTTTAATCTTTTTGAACTATTAATTATGGGTAATGTATCTAGACGCGTGATACATGTGAACAGGTTTCTTCAGAGATGCCACTTGGATATAATGTTCTAACTGTTCTTCTGATGCCCTGCCGGAGCGTCGCCGGACCAACCTTGGCAGGTTCGCCGGGGTCCGGCGACCTCGCCGGTGGGCGCCGGTCAGGGCGGTGGTGGCTCCGACGGCGGCGGCGGACGGCAAGGGGGGACGGGCGGTTTTGTAAAAAAAACTTAAAATTTATATAAAATATACCGATTTTTAAATTTAAATTTATAATTTAAATATAAAATATACAGATTTTTAAATATAAATTTATAAAATATACATAATATATATAATATATTATGTATATATTATATATATTATAATTTTTTAAATTACAATAAATTATAATATATGTTATAATATACAGATTTTTTAAAAATTTTAAAAATAAAAAACTTAAATTTAGATTTTTAAATTTTAAAAATGGAAAAACATTAAACATAACTGGGAGCACACCGGGGGTGGGCGGAGAACGCCAGGGGCGGGCGGAGAACTAGCGCGGGGCACGGGGGGCCCCCCGTGCACGGTCGCATGGGGCACGGGGGGCGGGCTAAGCCCGCTGTCGCTGGCCGGGTACTGTCGCACTTGGCAGTAGGGGCGGATCCCGTCGTCGTCGGAGAGATAGATATGGCACGGGGTACGGTTGCGCCGATAGTACTGTCGCGACGGGTGCAACGGTCGGCGGGCCGTGCCGTTCGACTCGTGTATATATATGTATACATATACATATATACATATACATATACATATATACATATACATATACATATATACATATACATATACATATATATATATACATATACATATACGAGCATCTTCGCACAGGCTCGATGCTCTCGGGCGGCCTTCGGCCGCATCAATGCGGGCTTCGCCCGCAACCAAGCGGGCTTCGCCCGCTTGTCATTCAAGGCGGACTTCGCCCGCCCCCTCGGCGTCAGCGGGCTTCATCCGCAATTTTGTTAAAACGTTCTGTATTAAAACGTTTTAAAGTTTCTAAAAAATTAAGTTTTTAAAGTTTTTAAAAAAATTAAGTTTTTAAAGTTTTTAAAAAAATTAAGTTTTTAAAGTTTTTAAAAAAATTAAGTTTTTAAAGTTTTTAAAAAAATTAAGTTTTTAAAGTTTTTAAAAAAATTAAGTTTTTAAAGTTTTTAAAAAAATTAAGTTTTTAAAGTTTTTAAAAAAATTAAGTTTTTAAAGTTTTTAAAAAAATTAAGTTTTTAAAGTTTTTAAAAAAATTATGTTTTTAAAGTTTTTACAAAAATTAAGTTTTTAAAGTTTTTAAAACGTTAAAAAAAATTAAGTTTTGAAAGTTTTATTAAAAACGTTTTATTAAAAACCTTTTTATTAAAACCCTATATTAAGTTTTTAAAGTTTTGTTAAAAACATTTTTTATTAAAACGTGAAAACGTTACAAACGTATATGAAAACGTTCAAACGTTAAAACATTTTTAATAAAACGTTAAAACGTTAATAACAGAATTTTTTTCTATTAAAACGTTAGAAGCTGGTGGGCCCCGCTAGCTTTGAAAACGTTATTTATTAACAGTAGTTATCGCAGGCGGGG
This sequence comes from Dactylorhiza incarnata, assembly GCA_033032865.1. NCBI lineage: Eukaryota > Viridiplantae > Streptophyta > Magnoliopsida > Asparagales > Orchidaceae > Dactylorhiza > Dactylorhiza incarnata. The sequence goes on from JAWHQI010000015.1 coordinate 17,038,608, forward strand.
CCCACAGGAGGGCCCCGCCCGCTGACATGGCGCTGTGGGCCCCGCCCGCTGACTTGGCGATGTGGGACTTTTAGTCCCACATCGCCAAAAACAGCGGCTTTCCGCTATTTATATAGCGGAAAGCCTCGAGCTGTTAGCTCGAAGATCGCCCCGTCCTGCCCCGCGGGAGCCCGCCCGCTCCCGACGGCGCCCACCCTCTCGACCCGTCCCGAACCCGAACCTGATCGCACCAGCCCGCGTCTGCGCGCACCCGCACCCGACCCACCCTGCAGGCGTGAACCTAGAAATTTTCGGCCGTGTAGGGGTAAAAAGGTAATTTCATAGGCAGTAGGTTTAGGGGATCTAGGAAAAACTATGGACGGACCTGATCGTTCCTGCGATTGAACGACCGCGATTAACGATCTGTTTCAACTTCAACGGCCACGATTGATTCCATCGTGTTAGCAGAGATATCTATATTCTCTTAATAGTAAAGATATACATATATACCATGCACGCGTGAACCTATAATTTTTCGGCCGTGTAGGGGTAAAAAGGTAATTTCATAGGCAGTAGGTTTAGGGGATCTAGGAAAAACTATGGACGGACCTGATCGTTCCTGCGATTAATGATCTGTTTCAGCTTCAACGGCCACGATTGATTCCATCGTGTTAGCAGAGATATCTATATTCTCTTAATAGTAAAGATATACATATATACCATGCACGCGTGAACCTATAATTTTTCGGCCGTGTAGGGGTAAAAAGGTAATTTCATAGGCAGTAGGTTTAGGGGATCTAGGAAAAACTATGGACGGACCTGATCGTTCCTGCGATTGAACGGCCGCGATTAACGATCTGTTTCAGCTTCAACGGCCACGATTGATTCCATCGTGTTAGCAGAGATATCTATATTCTCTTAATAGTAAAGATATACATATATATACATAAATATATATATACATATATATATATATATATATATATATATACACACACACACGAGTGACAGGCCAGGGCCTCCGGCCCTATGCAAGGTGACATTCGTCGTGGGGGCGACATTCATCGTGGGGGCGACATTCGTCGTGGGGGAGACATTCGTCCTGTGGGCGACATTTGTCCTGGGGGCGATATTCGTCTTGGGGGCGACATTCGTCGTGGTGGCGACATTCGTCGTGGTTACAACATTCGTCGGCAGAGCAGTATATGTCGTAATAGCATTATTCATCGTGGGACCAAAATTCATCGTGGGCGCAAAGTATGTAATGAGAGCAACATTATATAACAAAATAGAATCAAATATCTTAAGTTAACCATGTAATAAAATATCAATATAAAATCTGAGGACTGCCCGATTTGTAGTCATGTAATCATGTACATCTTCAATCTCTAGTAACATGCGTAATTATTGACCAGTAGGTCTGAGCGATGAGGTTAGCTAATTGTACATTAGTTTTACCGTAAACATTTTCAATCTCTCCTAACATGCGCAGTGAACCTTTAATAAAATTGACTGAAGGCTTTATAAATGCGGTGCAACGCCTGAAACAAATGAATTTAAATAATTAAAAAACTATACATAATATATAGTAATATTAGTCTGCTATATTTAAAAAACTTTTGAATATTTAAAAATAGGGTGAAAATAAATTTTGAAAACTATGTACATACCGTTGAGTCCATACTTATGGAGTTCTTCATATGAAGTTATCACGGTGTATGACTTTGGTATGAATCTTCCTTTTAAAATCAGATAGTCACGGAAGACGTACATCCATCGTTCAGTCTTCAATGAATCATGACACATGTGGATTTTGCCATCATTCTTTTCTTTTTGCACCGCTGGCAGCATAGAATATAAATAATTAGATTTGTAAAGATAGAATTAGTAAAAGAATGCATGAACCCAAATATTGTTAGGTTGAATCTATTGTCATACCGTTCAAGTTGTGTGATTCGAATCTACTCGTGCAAATATTTCTTTGAAAGCCACGTTCTTTGTGTGCACACCCTCATGACCCTCGATTGCATGATTTTTTGCTAAAACTCGCGTGGTCTGTGCAGATACCCCACGTGATAAAGCAATGTATAATTGGCCATGACTGAATATGTTATTTGGAAGATAGATCCCTTTATTTCCAATTATTTGGCCCTGAGATTTGTTAATTGTCAATGCGAAACTCAATCTGACAGGAAATTGTTTCCTCATTAGCTCAAAAGGCATTTTGTAATCTTCTGCGCACTTAAGCGGTATGCGTGGAATAAAAACTCTGTCCCTTGAATTGCCCAACCAATATAGTTGCTTCAATGATATTTCTTCCAAACCTACGACATATTAGTCTTGTGCCATTGCACAACCGAGGAAGGAGTACACAGATTTTGTGGCGGCCAGATCGTGACACGGAGAAGATGGGTATATTGGAGGGAAGGTGAAAGCTCCTCTGGACCCCGAACGCAGTTGTGGACCGAGCTTGGACGCAGATTGACAACCCGACGATTCCAACAGTGAATCCCAACAAGTCTCTGGATGTGGTTGTATTTCTAGCTTTTCCTCCTTTCCTCCTTATGATTGTAGTTAGTTTCTCTTATGTTGATGATGTTGCACTCTATATTTGTTGAACTTCTTGTCAAATATTATGAAATATTTTCATGCTTATGAGTGCTTGAGGTGTGCTTTCATGGTGATTGTGGTGTGAGTGTTCCGTGTGCCACACTAGCAATTCCTAGTGGCGTGCCTGTTGACGAGGTGCTAACGGCCCTCAAAACCTTTCCGCTAGTGCGAACCACCTCATCCGCGTGCCTACTCTTCCATTCGCCTAGCCAAGTAGTGCGTTCAAGGCCTACGTAGTTTCCATCCCGCCAAGCGAATCAGTGCACTCAAGGCCTACATAGGAGTAGTTGATTTAGCTCTTTTACTTTATTTTCCACAAACCAAATCACCCCCTTTCGTATCCATCCGACCTAAAGGACTTCGATCTCAAGTCCTTCCTCAATAGTTAACTCTACCTTGCCGTGTTCCTTAGAGATTCGATGCTCGGGGATTCGCTCCTCGTTTTATATTACTTGACAACGACCGGTACACTGCCGTTTCGTGCCACAGTCTGGCTACCGCCTATAGCGGTGTGCAAGATTTGCACGATAAGTTTTTGGCGCCGTTGCTGGGGAGCACCGTCGTGTGAGTTTTCTGGAGAGGGAGAACTGGGATATAGAAGTTCTTCCATTTGTAAATTGCATCTTTTATTTTATTTCAGTTCTTTTTATTCCATTTTCTTATTTTACATAGGCTGCTTAGTAAATTATTATTGGGTGTAGTATTTTGCACAATAGTATTGTTGAGTATTGTATCCACAATCACCTGGATTTGAAGGTGTCCCCTAGTGAACTAAATTGAATTGAGTATGTATTTGACGAACTCTCTTTAGATGTGTTGTGACAGGTCATAATGCTAAGTGCACACCAAAGTCAGGTTGCAATGGATCACCAAACACAGCTCTAGACAATATAATCCCTCATTTTGTAGAACAAAGTGTTGGTTCATGTGTAATCTCTCTTTTGGGGTGCACTTCATGTTCTCACAACTGAAGACTTTCAAGGTTGAGGAGTGGAGCAGGTTTTCAGAAGAAAAGAAATTTTTTGCTAAGTCAATTCGTCGAGATGTCACGTGAAGTCCCGATGACTCCCTACGAATCCTGACAGAAGCCAAATTTCCAGTTTGAAGAAGAAAGTTCTGCGGCCAAGTCCATTCATCGTATATTCTCGTGAACTCCCGACGAATATCGACGAATGCTGACAGAAGCCAAAAAGGCAGCTTTGTGAAGGAATTTGTTCGGCTATGTCAATTCGTCGAAAGTTCTCGAGATCTCCCGACGAATTCCGATGAATGAAAACAGAGATGGTTTTCAAGCTTTTGATCAGTCTTTTAATGGCTAAGTCAATTCGTCGAGTGTTCACGTGAAGTCTCGACGAATGACGGACAGACGGATTTCAAAAATTATGTTTCGTTTTTGAAAATTAGGGTTGGCCGCCATGTGCAGCACACATGTCGATCATTCCTTGTCTGTCGCCCTAGCCGTTAGAGTTTTTCTTATAAATAGTCTTTTATTTTAGGGCAAACAAGAACAATTATTATTCAACCCGATAGAAAGAGAAGAACCCAGCCGTCTTCCTCCTTGCTCGCTGAACAAGTTTTTCTGAGATCTAACTTCTGCGCCCTCAAGACTCGTTCTTCAGTGCTGTTAGAGATTTCTCAGATAAGAAGGCTTTTGATTTATTTGCTGCTCCATATTTTTTTTTAAGAAAATCAAAAGGCCTATTCAGATCAGGTTTGCCGAGTTTCCTTTCTTCCAAATCTTTGAAGATCCAAGCTTTAATTGTCAAGGAAGAAGAAGACTCAGTTTTTCCAAGATCTGAAGTTAATCTCTGTTGAGGTTTAATAGAAGTATTTTATTTCAAATTCTATTTGATTCATGTAGGAGATTTTTTCTCCGAGTTATTGTGTAGGAGTTGTTTACTCCGAGTTGTAGGAGTTGTTCTCCGAGTTTGTAGGAGCCGTTGTCTCCGAGTGTAGGATTTGTTGATAAATCCAAGTTTTGGTGAAGTTGCTGACGCTAGCCCGAAGTGCTAGATAGGCGAAGCGGGAGAGAGGAGTACCCACCTTGGGGAACCTCTATAAATCTTGTGTCTCTGTGCTGTGATTTTTCTTGTTGTGTGTGTACTTATTTTTATTCTGCAATGGCAGTAGAGATCACCTATTCCCCCCCCCCCCTTTAGGTGATTTAGGTAGACAATGTTTTCTTTCAATTGGTATCAGAGCCAGGTTATCTTTAAGAGGTTAACACCTAGATTAAAGATCCCTCTTTGTTGTCAAGATCTCTCTCTATGGACAGAGGCATGGAAAGATTTTCCTCCAAGCTCCCAGTTTGCACTAAGGAAAATTTCCCCATGTGAAAGGAAAGAGTTATTTTCTACATGGAAGCAAATGATCCCCGTATCTACCAGATAGTTAAGGAAGGTCCCGTCATTCCTACAGTTGCTTCTACCATTGATCCCGCCAAAAAGGTACCAAAGAAACTAATGGATATGACAAAGGATGAAATTGCACTTGTCACTCTGGATAAGAAAGCGAAGCACATCATAGCAGGTGCAGTTGATGATTCTATGCTACAAAATCTGATTCACTGCAAGTCTGCAAAAGAAATGTGGGATTCTATTGTGGTTTTGATGGAAGGTACTGAAGAAGTTCGAGATGACAGGAAGTCTTTGCTGAACCAAGAATATGAAGCCTTCAAGCAACAAGGCAAAGACACAATTTCTGACACCTACGAGAAATTCTTCAAGATTGTAAACGGTTTGAGAAACTATGGAAGGGAATTCACCACGGGTGAACTAAATGATAAATTCCTTAAATCCTTCTCTAAGGAATGGGACGCCAAAGTGATAGCTATCAGAGAGTATGGTAAGTTGGCTACTACGGAGCCACAGATTCTATATGGGAAGCTGATTTTCCATGAGCTGAAGTTGAATATCAGGAAGTCAGAAGAGTAAAGCAGTAGGAGCTCTGACAAGGAAAAGCCCATTGCTCTAAAGGCTGAAAGCTCCCGGAGAAGCAGGGCCCTGTCCCGTGTGAGAGATGAATCTTCTAAGGATAAAGCTGAAAACACTTCTGAAGAATCAGAACTATCTGAAGGAGAATTCTCCCTCCTCTCCAAGCAATTCAAAAAGTTGCTTAACAAGAGGAGACAAACGAGAAAAGGCTCATCTTCCTCAAGAGATCACAGGAGATCACACCGTGACAGAAACGACAGGTATGGTTCTAAACCGAACAAGCATGATTATACTGAACCCATTTGTTATTGTTGTAAAAAGCCAGGGCACATGATAGTTGATTGCCCACACAAGAAGAAGGAATCTTCAAGAAAAGAAGAAAAGAAGTCCTTCAAAGGAAAGAAGAAAGAGGAGAAGAGTTTTGTTGCCAAGAAGTCCAAGACTCTGAGTGATAGTGACTCAAATGAGTCTAACTCAGATGAAGAGGCATTCTTTGGACTAATGGCCATGTCAGATGATGACAAAGATATTGTTCATTTCACCGGTCAGGTATTATCTTCTACACCTCTTTCATGTTCAGAAACGGCATCTGATGCTAATGAAAGCTACTATTCGGAATAGGATTCTGAATTGACTGCTAAGTATGAGGAAATGTTGAAGGGGTTTAATAAGTGTCGAAAGCTTGTTAAAACTCAATCAAAGGAGATTCAATCCCTAAAGGATCAAGAATCAAACTTGAGAAAGGAGATTGAAGAATCTAACCTACTCAGGGATGAAATCTTATCCTTGAAGATTGCTCTCTCCGAGGCCACTTCAGCAGGCATTCAGAAGAGTGAAATTATCAATGATTTGACGAAACAGCTTGAGGCTGAAAAGAAGATCACAATGAACTTCTCTAAGCCCAAGACAGTTTTGCCTATCATAGACACTTTCACTACTGGTTCTGGTAGTAGTGGTTTGGGCCATGTTGCTGAAAAGAGCCTAAGTAAGTCAGCCAAAAGAAGAGCTGCTAAAGCAAAGGGTAAAGGTCCGCAGTGTGCTCCAAATTTCAAGAAGGTGATTTTTTCCTACGAACACCTATGATTTTGAGAGCATGTATGGTCACTTCAGCAGACCAACCCATGTTGAGCCTGCCAAGGTGAACACACTGTGGACCAGACCCAGAAACTTTGGATCTAGCTCCCTCAAGGCTCCTTATGAGGAAATTCAATTGAAGCATCATGGACCATTCGTTCATGGATCAAATGCTAAGAAGGCACCGCAGGTCAAGCCTATTGTGCCTAAGAATTGTGTATGTTGCACCAATGAGGCTTCTACCTCCAAGGTTGCTCCTCCTGTAAAGCCACCCGTTCAAAAGGCTCAGCAGAACACAAAGAAGAGATACAATAGATTTGAATGTTGGTGTTGTGGCAAAATTGGTCATTTTGCCATAGATTGTTGGTTCAATCATACTGCAACAAGAACTCCACGAGTTAACAGTGCAAGACCGACCACTTGCAAAGTTAATGTTCCAAGTGGTGTTCCACTAACAAGGAACCAAGGGCCCAAAAATGTTTTGGTTCCTAAGGGGTATTGATCATGTTTGCAGGAATGTCCAAAGGCCAATGAAATTCCCATCTGGTATTTGGACAGTGGTTGCTCTCGGCATATGACCGGGAGAAGAAGATTACTTCAGGATTATGTTTCAGTTGAGAACGGGCCTAAAGTAAAGTTTGGCGGATCTGAACGAGGTATTATTATTGGTTATGGTTCAATAACCAACGACTCAGTCGTTTTCACACGCGTAGCTCATGTGAAAGGATTGAAATACAATCTGATTAGCATAAGCTAACTGTGTGACAAAGGCTATACCGTTGAGTTCTTTAGAGATAGATGCCTGATAAAGATGTCGGTGTCTGCGGAAACTATTTTAACAGGCTCTAGGAGTAGTGGTATTTACTGTTTAGATTTTATATGCTTACAGTCTTCTACCCCAGTGTGTTTTGTTGCCAAAGATAGTGCATCTCTCTGTGACCAATGGCACAAGAGATTAGCACATATTAATTTCAAAACTATATCTATGTTATTTTCTCACAACTTGGTAAGGGATGCCCCCAAAGTTAAATGCATTAAAGAAAGCCCTTGCCATGCTTGCCAAATGGGTAAGCAAACAAAGGCTAGCTTTAAGAGCATAATTGGCAATAATTCTACCAGATGTCTTCATCTGCTGCATATGGATTTATTTGGTCCAATGTCAGTTAGAAGCTTAGGTGGGAAAGCTTACACCTTGGTTATTATTGATGATTATTCCCGGTTTGCATGGGTGTTCTTTCTAAAACTTAAGTCAGAAACCTTCGGCATATTCACTAATTTTGTCAAGCTTATTCAGAATGAACTTGACTGTTCAGTGGTCAAAATCAGTAGTGACCATGGAACAGAATTTCAGTCTGGGGCCATGACAGAGTTTTGTGAAAGTCAAGGTATCTCCCATGAGTTTTCCTTTCCTCGTACTCCACAACAAAATGGAGTAGCCGAGAGAAAGAATAGAACCCTCATAGAAGCTGGCAGGTCTATGTTGAGTGATTCTGCTCTTCCAGAATATTTCTGGGCAGAAGCTATCAACACAGCTTGCCATGTGCAAAACAGAGCACTCATCAATAAGAACCATTGTAAGACCCCATATGAGATTCTAAAGGGCAGAAAACCAAAGATTTCATATTTTAGAATTTTTGGCAGTAAATGCTATGTACTTAACAATGAGAAGCATCCTACAACTAAGTTTAGTGAAAAATGTTTTGAAGGTATTTTCGTAGGATATAGTAGCCATAGTAAGGCATATAGGATTTTCAATAAGAAAACTCTGGTGGTAGAGGAAACAGTCCATGTTGTATTTGATGAGACGAGCCTGCTGCATAGCAACTCGTCTAGTGTGTTCATTGAAATGCAGGTGAAAAACTAAAGGAACTAACTCTCTATGCAAGATGGAGTAAAAACCACAGATGATGCTCCAAAGTTGGCAGAAGAGATCTCGGATCACTCTGAAGATGAACAAGAAGTTCATGAAGAAGAAGATATTCCAAAGGTGGCTGAACCTCAAGTTGCTCCTGAAAATGCAAATAACTTGGGAGTCAGATATTCAAGAGATCATCCAGCTGATCAGATTATCGGAGATCCTTCAAGCAGAGTTCTAACGAGAAGAGGTACAACTAACGAAGTTGTACATTTAAGTTTTCTTTCACAGATTGAGCCGAAGAAGTTTGAAGAAGCAAACACCGATCCATCCTGGATCTTTGCTATGCAAGAAGAGCTCAACCAATTCAAGAGATGTACAGTTTGGGAGTTAGTACCAAGAACCAAAGGACAAAATGTAATTGGAACAAAATGGGTCTACCGGAACAAGCTTGATGAAAAGGGCATCATTGCAAAGAACAAAGCAAGACTGGTTGCACAAGGATACAGGCAAGAAGAAGGGATTGATTTTGATCAGACCTTTGCACCAGTAGCAAGACTTGAAACCATCAGATTATTTCTGGCATATGCTGTATATAAGGGCTTTAAGGTTTTCCAGATGGATGTGAAGTCAGCCTTCCTGAACGGAGACCTTAAAGAGGAAGTATATGTAGCTCAGCCTCCAGGTTTTGTAGATACTAACTTTCCTGATCATGTATATTATTTACATAAAGCTTTGTATGGTCTCAAACAGGCACCCCGAGCCTGGTATGAGACATTGTCTAGGTTCCTTCTTGAGAACAAATTCACAAGAGGAACAATAGATAAGACATTGTTTCGTAGGGAAGTAAAAGGCGAGATTTTGCTAGTGCAAATCTATGTCGATGATATTATATTTGGTTCTATAGATGACAAACTTGGCAACAAGTTTTCTAACTTGATGGAAGGTAAGTTTGAAATGAGCAGCATGGGAGAGCTGAAATATTTCTTAGGACTCCAGGTGCACCAATCTGAAGATGAAATTTTCATCTCTCAGACGAAGTTCACCAAAGAGCTCCTCAAGAAATTTGGAATGGAGAGTGCAACCTCTATGAGGACTCCAATGGGCTCAAGTATGTCTCTGGACAAGGATGAGAAAGGGAAACCTTTTGATGAAACCAAGTACAGAAGCATAATTGGGTCCTTGCTCTACCTTACCGCCAGTAGGCCTGATATAATGTTTTCAACATGTGTTTGTGCCAGGTATCAGGTGAACTGTAAGGAATCTCATTATGCTGCTGCAAAGAGGATTTTGAGATACCTTAAGGGTACACCAAATCTCGGCTTATGGTACCCGAGAAGCAATGATTTTGAACTAATTGGTTTTTCAGATGCTGATTTTGCAGGTAGCAAAGATGATAGAAAGAGTACTTCAGGAACTTGCCAATTCTTGGGAAAAAGGCTTGTGTCATGGAGTAGCAAGAAGCAAAATTGTGTTGCAATATCAACTGCTGAATCGTAGTATATCTCTGCCGGCAGATGCTGTGCACAACTTTTGTGGATAAAGAATTAGCTTGAGGACTATAATTTAAAGCTCACAGAAATCCCCATGTTCTGTGACTCCTCAAGTGCTATTGCCATAGCAAATAATCCAGTCTCTCATAGCAGAACGAAGCACATCGAGCTTCGCTACCACTTCATCCGGGAACATGTTGAGAGTAAGGATATTAATTTGTTATATGTTAATACTGACAAACAAATTGCAGATATTTTTACGAAGCCTCTGGACGAGACCAAGTTCAATTTCTTCAAAATGGAACTTGAAATGCTTAACAAGGAATCATGAGGACAAGAATATTGGAATTTCACGAAATTACACGGGATTTCACTGGATAAACCAGAAATTTCATGAAGTTTCACGGGATTTCACATGTCAAAATATCTCTCTTCTCGGACACGTCTCTTGTGAACCATTATTATTAAATACAATTTATTGGATCCGAAGAGCCATCCGTGAAATCAGGTACGCGCCTAAATTTATTATATATATATGTTTATATATATATATATAAACAAAGAGAACACGTGATTCCACGCACTCTTCCGTGAAACCCTTCCCGTCTCTCCGTCTCCCTCGAGAAAACACTGTTTCTCTTCCCCGATTTCGTCAAACTCGATGGCGCCCAAAGCCGCTGGAGGTCTGCATTCAGGTGGAGAGCTGGTGCGAGGTAGCTTTCGAACTACTTCAGATGAGTTCAGAAACATTATCTTGATGCTTGACGTCGCCGGGCTCAGCTATGTCTTGGAAGAGCCGGCTAAAATTAGTTCTACAGAAATACAAAAATCTCTGGTCAAGGCAAGAAGATAAAGAGCAGCATCAGGTATTGTAAAATAGTTTTGAAAGCTAGTGGCATCAACAGGATTTTGAGGATGCCTGAAGTCGAATTAAAAGAAGTGTTTGTTGAAGATTTTCTCCAGGCAAAAAGATTCTGTGGCATTCTTGATGAAGGTTCAAAGATAAGAAGAAAATTCATGAATGAAGGAGGTAAGCTTATGTGTGATATTTTAGGAAAAGTCTTATTGTGCAAGGTAGGTTCACATGACTACCTATATGAAGAATCTTTTAAGATTCACACAGCTATTATTTGTAGAAAGAATTTTAATTTTGGTGAAGTTCTTTTTGAGAAAATTAAAGACAGCTTTCATGCCCCAAATTTTGGAAGAATTATTAGTTTGTTGCTGAATGGTAGTAATCCAGACTTTTTCAATCTTGGAAGAGGTATACCTATCCATCACACTAAGAAAATCAACTCCTCTATTTTCTCCAAATGGGAAAGGGTTATTCCAAAGGGTGGAGTCAAGATTGTTGTTAGTGCTGATGAGGACCCTGTGCAGAATGAGAATATGACTCATGAAGAAGGTCAACCCTCAAGGGGTAGTGGACCCAGTACAGCTCCTGATCAAGGAAGAAGTGAACATGTTGAGGGGGAGCTTCCAACCCCAAGATACATTGTTGAAAGTAGTGCTGCTTCAAAGGAAATTCCTCCCAGTGAAATTGATCCAGTTCATCCTGATCCAGTGTATGTTGATCCAGTCAGTCCTGCTGTTCCTGATACTGTTCCTGACCTAGAAGGTCAAGGGAAATCTACTATTGAAGATGAAGCTGCTATGTTAGAGGACTCAAGAAGATCCCCTGCAGAGTTTGCTTATAATTCAGAACATAGTGAAGACTTGGCAGATCCTGAATCTGTTCCTTCTGAGAAATCAGATTCTATGGAGATGGGCAGTTTTAGTGCTCAGTTGGAGTCAGCTAATAAGATGTCTTTGACTGAGAGGGAGAAAGAACAAGAAGTCACATTTATGGGTGAATCTGCAGTCCCTCTTGTGCTGCTCTTGTCCCCTCCAGAAAGTACTTTGAGACAATCTCCAAGAGCAACTGTGCTTGATAATCAAGCACAGTCTACTAGTTTTGTAGCTGATAGAGTCTCTCCTGATGATTTTGAAACTGGAGAGAGCTCTCAATCTTCTTTGCTCAAGTCAATTTCAACTTTGGTGCAAGCTCAAACAGAGCATTTTGATCAGTCCATAAAGTCAATTTATCAGAAAATAGATAAAGTTGATAGTGCTTTGAGACAGGAAATGGCTCAGATAAGACATGAAATGGGAAAATTCAAGAGTGATCAAGAAGCCTGGATGTCAAAAGCAGGAAAAGCATTGGACCACACCAATAAGGCAGTTGGGCATGCTCTAAAGAACTTGCATCAGGTTGGTGAAGATGTTCTTCATCTGAATTCTGCTCAAACAGCTCTTAGAGCTTCTCATGATCAAGGGCTTACTTTTCTGGATGATCAAGTTGAAAGAAAACTGGCCAAACTCTATACCCTCCTACATAAAGATGTCATAAAGGGGGAGGAGAGTATTGTGTCTAAAATAGAAGAAAGTGCTGGTAGAGTGAATGATTTGGATGGAAATGTATTTTCCAAGATGCAAGAGCTTAAGGAGAACATATTATAAAATGTTGTAGATGTAAATTGGTACACTCATGAATCTACAAGTTGGTTGTTCAAAGAAGTTGCAGGCATGCTTGGACTCACTGTGGTGGACAAGATGCCAGATGTTCCTTCTTCAAGTGTTCCAGTCCAAGTGCTCCAAATTCTTCTCAAATTCCTGTTGAGGATTCTGATTTTGCTGAAGCAGATTTTCCAGTCTCTACCTACCAAGAGTTCTGGGATGATCCAGTGCTTGAAAGCTCCAAAGCTCCTGAATCTTCTGAAAAATCTTTGAAAAGGAAGATCTTTGGTGATAAACCTTCTACAAAAAGGTCTAATCCTCACAAGAAGATCAGAGAATTCTATGATATGCCTCCTCCAAGAAATTTCCAAGAAAGCTGGAGTCCCTCTTCAAAGGATATCATTCTTACAGCTTTCAACTTAGTCAGTAGGCAAAATGAAAGTGTCAGTAAACATTACAGTCAGGAGGAATGTGATAAGTTCAAGAAAAGGACAACTGAAAGGATAATTCATTTCAAGACAGGTGGATCTAAAGAGATTGCTCCTGATAGATATTGTCCCAAGCCAAAGGCATTCTTTGAGAGAATGGAATCTGAACAGAGAAAGAGAGCTGAGGCAGTGGACAGAATTTTTGGAAAGATGAAAGGCAAGGACCAAGCATGAGCTGAGCTGTTCTGGAATCAAGCTGTTTTTCTTTGTTTATATATATATTTTTGTGTTTGGATAAAACATTGATTCTCTCTTTAAATTATTACTGCCTGGTTGTGCTGTTTTTATTCAATTATACTTTCTGTGCAATTCAACTTATTGCATAGGGTTATGACATCTTCAAATAGGGGGAGATTGTTGGGTATTGTATCCACAATCACCTGGATTTGAAGGTGTCCCCTAGTGAACTAAATTGAATTGAGTATGTATTTGACGAACTCTCTTTAGATGTGTTGTGACAAGTCATAATGCTAAGTGCACACCAAAGTCAGGTTGCAATGGATCACCAAACACAGCTCTAGACAATATAATCCCTCATTTTGTAGAACAAAGTGTTGGTTCATGTGTAATCTCTCTTTTGGGGTGCACTTCATGTTCTCACAACTGAAGGCTTTCAAGGATGAGGAGTGGAGCAGGTTTTCAGAAGAAAAGAAATTTTTTGCTAAGTCAATTCGTCGAGATGTCACGTGAAGTCCCGATGACTCCCTACGAATCCTGACAGAAGCCAAATTTCCAGTTTGAAGAAGAAAGTTCTGCGGCCAAGTCCATTCATCGTATATTCTCGTGAACTCCCGACGAATATCGACGAATGCTGACAGAAGCCAAAAAGGCAGCTTTGTGAAGGAATTTGTGCGGCTATGTCAATTCGTCGAAAGTTCTCGAGATCTCCCGACGAATTCCGACGAATGAAAACAGAGATGGTTTTCAAGCTTTTGATCAGTCTTTTAATGGCTAAGTCAATTCGTCGAGTGTTCACGTGAAGTCTCGACGAATGACGGACAGACGGATTTCAAAAATTATGTTTCGTTTTTGAAAATTAGGGTTGGCCGCCATGTGCAGCACACGTGTCGATCATTCCTTGTCTGTCGCCCTAGCCGTTAGAGTTTTTCTTATAAATAGTCTTTTATTTTAGGGCAAACAAGAACAATTATTATTCAACCCGATAGAAAGAGAAGAACCCAGCCGTCTTCCTCCTTGCTCGCTGAACAAGTTTTTCTGAGATCTAACTTCTGCGCCCTCAAGACTCGTTCTTCAGTGCTGTTAGAGATTTCTCAGATAAGAAGGCTTTTGATTTATTTGCTGCTCCATATTTTTTTTAAGAAAATCAAAAGGCCTATTCAGATCAGGTTTGCCGAGTTTCCTTTCTTCCAAATCTTTGAAGATCCAAGCTTTAGTTCTCAAGGAAGAAGAAGACTCAGTTTTTCCAAGATCTGAAGTTAATCTCTGTTGAGGTTTAATAGAAGTATTTTATTTCAAATTCTATTTGATTCCTGTTGGAGATTTTTTCTCCGAGTTATTGTGTAAGAGTTGTTTACTCCGAGTTGTAGGAGTTGTTATCCGAGTTTGTAGGAGCCGGTGTCTCCGAGTGTAGGATTTGTTGATAAATCCGATTTTGGTGAAGTTGCCGACGCTAGCCCGAAGTGCTAGATAGGCGAAGCGGGAGAGAGGAGTACCAACCTTGGGGAACCTCTATAAATCTTGTGTCTCTGTGCTGTGATTTTTCTTGTTGTGTGTGTACTTATTTTTATTCCACAATCGCAGTAGAGATCACCTATCCCCCCTTTAGGTGATTTAGGTAGACAACGTGTTCTTTCAAGTATTTTTCTTTTGAATCTTATTATCTTCACACAATGTGGGCTTCATTTAATATTCGTTGCCGTTTGTGCGGAGATATATCTCATGCTAGTGATAGATGTCCAAAGGGAGATAATAGCCATAGCACTAAAGGCCCAGTATATAGAGCACCAACTTCGTCTGGTACTCCATATGGTGCGCATAAGTCCTATGGCTACTCTTCCGCTCTGCACGTGCCCTTTTTGCATTCATCTCCGGTCCAATTTGAGTCGAATAAAAATGCCAAACAGTGCTTGTTTTGTCAGGGCATGGATCATGCCTTGAAGGATTGTGCTGCATTTCTTCGCCAATTGGACGAGGATGACGAGCCGGATATCCGGATCGTCCCAACTCCTAACTCTGACAGCACACCTTCCACCTCTGATTACGTTGATGTATCAGCTTCAAGTTTTGAAGGGAATGATGCAGACATGCTCATCAGAGTTGTGGCAGATCTAGGCTCTGACATGGCTGAGCCCATCTCCCCTGTGCATATATCACCGTGTATGGATTCGATTCTTTGTGAGGAATCGGTGCTTGACTTTTTTCGAGCACTATTCCTCCCCCTATTGTGCATACTACTACATTTGTCTCTGACGACATTACTGAGGATGTTTCGCAGGATAATGCAGGTGATTTTATGTGTTGTGCCTATTCTTATGGAGGAGGATATTTTCCAAGGTGATGAGGATTCTACCTCAACACCGGTGGAGGAAGTCCAAATCATGGAGGAGGTCACTGATGAACCTACTGAGCCCTGCAGCATTGTCGATGATGCTGAGATTATTTTACTTTCCCATCCTGATGGGAGTGAGACCGGGATCACTCCCCCGATTGATTTTTATTCATGTTCTTCTTCTTGTTTATTTCTTGATCCCCTTTCTCTATCTGAGCCTGTGCAGGTTGAGTCTTCACAGGTACCCCAGGAGGACTTGGAGCATGATGCTCAAGTCAATGATGAGAGCATCCTCTTATGTGAGGAGGTTGATCCCCCTCCATAAAGGAAGCTCCACTCATTGCCTTCTCCTCCTACTGCCTCCCTGGAGATGACACCTTGCTGGGAAAGGATTTATTTTGTGGTGAGATGAGTGAGGACCAACCTTCCTCCTCTTCTTACTTCCTATTTCCTCTACTTGTGTTAAGCAGGTATTATTATTTAGGTAGGGGAGTAACTGTTCTGTCGTCGTATCGGTACCCGCTACTGACACGCATATTAGAATAGTTACCTGTTCATTTCCTTTTTCATACGCCCATTAGCTAGAACTGTTATGTTTTTAAATAAGTCGTGCTGCGAAGACAATAACCCCAATTTTTATCTTACTTTTTCTTGCATTTTTATTTTTCGTTAGTTAGAATAGTTAATTAAATTTCAATTCAGTTTTAGTTTTTCTATGTTCTTTTGTTTTTGCGGAGCTCACCCCTGCAGGTACTTTCCTTTTGGAAGGCGGCGGTTGCGATTCTTCGTAGGGCATCTTTAACCTGGATTTACTTGCGTCTTCTGGTATGCTCACTTGCTGAGCATTGGGCACTCTCTTCCCCTAGCTCTATTTTTGATTTTCATGTTATACATTATGTGGTTTTGTTTAGTTTAAGTCTGGGGGAGAGTCATTTTATGTGCCTGCTCACGTGCACTAGTGCTTAGCATACTAGAAGCTTCTATTTAAGTTATTGTTCATTTTCATTGCACTTCACAACACCCACATGAGCGCGCGCTTAGCTGTTGGCACGTCGCGAGTCGAATTTGTCTCTTCTGTGTGATTTGAAAAATCATTGTGCTGGCTTAGGATTATGAGGCGGAGTAAAATGTTGACTCATGTAGTGCTCCTAGTCGAGTGCTCATGTCTCGCATAAAAAATTCGTGTAGATTCAATTTCTTTTTATGCTTTTAGATTATATTTTTCTATTAGCGTAGATATTGTTTACTTTACTCAAAAATTGGTGAATCCGGTCTTAATCAAACGGTAGCATAGGAATGTGTGTAGATGTTCGCTAGATGTGTATTGCCCGAGCCGGGAGAAAGGATTATCTTTCTTGGTGGCTTAGAACTTGCCCCAAGCAATTCTTGAAGCATGGGTATACGGTTAGTCAATTGCGTGAATGTGATATAGGCCATCATTTTGGCCCGATTGAGCCTTTGTGCCTATTCCTATCGCTATATCCTCGTTAGCCCAGTTGTGTCTACCCGTTCTTTGATTCATCCACACTTTTATCTCACCAAAGCCTAAAAGCCAATCCTAGTCGCACGCCCAAATTTGAGCGCTGGTTGTATATCGTTTTCATGATTCGGGTGTTGATGTGGTGATAAATTTTTTATGAAAATGTGGATGCGCTTCATTGCTCATTTTGCTGAAAATGTTTTGAAAAGAAAAAAAAAGAAAAAGAAAATAAAAAAGAAATGAAGTGAGAAGGAAAGAAAAAGAGATGAGCTTAAGTGAAAAAAAATTCTTTTTGTACAAACTTATGATTGGGAGTAGGCGGTGCACACACCCATGTAGTCAAGTTCAAGTCTGGGGGTGTGGTGTACCCGCGTGTCTTTTTGTGGTGCTTGAGGATAGTTTTCTGTGCTAGCTCATTTGGGTTTAGTGCTTGAGCCATCTTTTTTATCATTGTATACCTCACCTAAACCCACGCCTCATCTAAAACCTAAAGTCCAATTGATTCACGCATTTGAGCCAAACATGTGCCGTGGAGAGAGTGCGAACGGGCAAGCTTATGGTCACCGACATTGATGGATTTCAATGGAGGTTGTCTCGAGCCCCGATCTTTGGCAATGCTCGCCTCAACGTTCAGTTTACTTTCTTCCTATGTACGACCTTATGATTCACCGTGATTCACTTTTTGAGTAATTGTAATATATAAATACGCTCCTAGAAAAGTATCAACTAATATGTTTAATCAGAAATTTTGTCTACTGTATTTCTACGCGCATGAGCATGCGACTTCGCATGGTACTCCGCCCTTGTAGTTTCTATGCCAGCTTTGTATTTCTCATCCGCTTGAGGGATTTGTTTGCTCGGGATGCGCAAACAGGTAAGTCTGGGGGAGTGATGTGTCCGGTTTATATAGTGATTTCCGGACTCATCTGGGTCATTTTTCTCGCCAATGCACTTCACCTACTACTCATAAATGCTTCTATTGATCACATTTCGTATTTCCACTCTTAGTGCAAATTTATGCCCATTTTGGTGTGATTCCTTGTATTCCAGTGGTCCTGGATATTTTCATGCAGGTTCAAGGGTTGTGCGACACTCGAGATTGGTTCTGGGGGATTTTCGGCCGAAAAAGCCACTGGTCGTGCGTTTTCCTTCGCGCACGACCAGGCGCACGACCACTGGTCGTGCGTTAATTCCCCTTATCAAACAGAGAAGTTTGCACGATCACTGACCTTCTTCGCGCACGACCACTGGTCATGCGCCACTGACTGTGCGCTATTTTGAAGTTCAAGAATATGCTACAGGTTCTACGTGCACGATCAAAGGCATTCCTTCGCGCACGACCATTGGTTGTGCGCCTGATCGTGCGCCCTATTTTTCTATAAATACCTATGCATGATTTTAGGTCGGGGACCCGGGGCTGTTCCGCGATTTCTTCCGCCATAAGGGCAGAAAGCTCCGTTTTTGAAGGTTTCTTCCTCCCCCTTTCACCCGAGGTCACTTCGCATCATCCAAGCACTTCAAGGGAGAGATCCTAGCCCTACTCTCATCAACCGAGGAAGGAGTACACAGGTTTTGTGGCGGCCAGATTGTGACACAGAGAAGACAGGTATATTGGAGGGAAGGTGACATCTCCTCTGGACCCCGGACGCAGTTATGGACCGAGCTTGGACGCGGATTGACAACCCGGCGATTCCAACCATGAATCCCAACAAGTCTCTGGATGTGGTTGTATTTCTCGCTTTTCCTCCTTTCCTCATTATGATTATAGTTAGTTTCTCTTATGTTGATGTTGTTGCACTCTATATTTGTTGAACTTCTTGTCAAATATTATGAAATATTTTCATGCTTATGAGTGCTTGAGGTGTGCTTTCGTGGTGATTGTGGTGTGAGTGTTCCGTGTGCCGCACTAGCAATTGCTAGTGACGTGCCTGTTGACGAGGTGCTAACGGCCCTCAAAACCTTTCCGCCAGTGCGAACAACCTCATCCGTGTGCCTACTCTTCCATCCGCCTAGCGAAGTAGTGTGTTCAAGGCCTACGTAGTTTTCATCCCGCCAAGCGAAGCAGTGCACTCAAGGACTACATAGGAGTAGTTGATTTAGCTCTTTTACTTTATTTTCCACAAACCAAATCACCCCCTTTCGCATCCATCCGACCTAAAGGACTTCGATCTCAAGTCCTTCCTCAATAGTTAACTCCACCTTACTGTGCTCCTTAGAGATTTGATACTCGGGGATTCACTCCTCATTTTATATTACTTGACAACGACCGGTACACTGCCGTTTCGTGCCGCAGTCTGGCTACCTCCTATAGCGGTGTGCAAGATTTGCGCGTCACCATGTCGCCCACTACAAACTCCAAATTTCTGTGACGCGCATTGAAATACTTTGCCTGCCGATCCTGAGCAATCTTCATGCTCTCCTTGATCATTTGCACCAACTCGCAAGCGTCTGCCACTACATCCTTTCCTAAAAGCTGATTGTCTCCCGCCTCTATCCAAGACATCGGCGTTCGACACTGCCTTCCATACAAAGCCTTGTATGGCGCCATCTTGATACTCGTTTGGAAACTATTGTTATAAGCAAACTCCACCATAAAAAGGTGGTCTTCCCAACTCTTACCAAAATCGAGGGCACACATCCTCAACATGTCCTCCAACGTATGGTTCGTTCTCTCCGTTTGACCATCGGTCTGTGGATGGAACGTGGTACTAAACTTCAACTTTGTGCCCAAGCTTCTCTGCACCAACCTCTAGTTCTTGGATGTGAACCACCCATCACGATCACTAACAATGCTCTTTGGAATTCTGTGCAACTGCACAATATTTCAAATATAAAGCTCCACGAGCTTCTCCACGCTATTGTCCTTCTGATTTGGAATGAAGTTATAACATCCCCAGAACTACTAGACCCTTAAGGTGCACCTTATCATGACAAGGTCATGACATTGCTCTGAGAGACCAAAAAATTGTCCTAAGAACCAAGGTGAAAGGTGAAAAACACTTTGGTGTGCAAATAGACAAATTGAGTCCAAGGCTTAGGGCTTGATATTAAAGTTTCAAAATGACAAATTGACCCCACCAACTCTTCCTAAACACCTTAGGGAGTCCCCTGGGTCATTTGGGACACATTGGTGTCAAGCCAAGTGATCAGAATGGACAAGTCAACCTTGTCCCCAAATAGGTCAAACCTTCTTAATTGAGGTCAATATGACTTCATGAGACCAAATTGAACTTACCAATGGGTCCTAACCCTAAGAGAGACTCAAGTGACACAAAAGCCCCATCAAGATGTCATCAATCGGTTCATTTTGACAAAAGTCAACTTTTCCCCAATCTTGGTCAAAATCACATTCATAGGCAAAATGGGCCCAACTAGGGCCTCACCATGACCCAATCAACCTTGGGTGATGTCAAAGGACTCAAGACCAACTCATCGGACCAGTCAACTTATCACTTTGACCAAGTCAACCCTAAAAGTCAACAATGGTCAAAGTTGAGCCCGAAAGAAGAAATTAAAAAGCCCCAGCCTATTCCAATGGGCTAAGGCCTTGATTCAAGACCCATCCTGCAGCCCAATGGACTAATTACATCCCTTGCCCTCAAACTTTGAATGAGGGTGACATGCAAGAGGGCAAAGTGGAGAATTCCCCAAAATCAAGTGAGGACAAAGGAGGAAATCATGGTTTGGGTGCCACTTGGCTCCCAATTCCTCTCCCAATGCACTCCACTGAACTCCCTCAGTTATTCCCATCTGAAATCTAGCAGAATGGATGCCAAATGGCAGCCTTGGGGAAACATCCAAGGCTTGGCCGACCTTGCTCCAATGGAAACCCCATATACACACCTCCTCAGCCCAAACTGACGGGACCATTAGCTTTAGAAGGTGTAGGGCATATGAAATCGAGTCTTAGATCAAAGCTTTTTGTGGAGAGGAGCGAAATCGGCAAGGAGCTCTAATGGAGGTGGCCGGCCATGGCATGCCAGGATTCCCTCATCCTCAAGCTCAATAAGGCACGTATTCCTTCTCTCCTCCTCTTGTGCTAGCTTCACACTTCTTCTATTTTCAAAATCCACGAAGAAATTTTATATCTCCATTTTCGGATTTGGTGTTCTTATAGGTCAAAAATTAAAATGGCGGGGGAGCAATTCCGGCCACCTCCGGCCGAGATCTCACCGCCGGTAGATAGCCTTACCATGGACAGAGGTGGTGGCTTGAGGGATTGGCCGGAGAAGGCCGGAGTTCGCCGGAATCGGGGGCCAAAATCGGCCCAGGCGCGGTCGATCTGGACCTTAGGCTCGAGGAAGGAGACGATCTCCTGGCCGTTCGATCTGGACAAGATAGTTAACCGCAACCCAGTTTTATTATTAATAATGAAGTTTGAATTTCTGTCACACTATGTACAGCCATCTTAAACATTTATTTAAAAATACTTCCTCTCATTTCCTGAGAAAACTATGAACATCAATATTGTATCTCTTGGACTCTAGTATTTCTAGAAATTTAGATCGCACCAATCGAAGCCCTGTAGCTCCCTCAGCACCATTTTTGGTGGGAGCGGTCTTAGAGTAGAGCAGAAATTAAACTAGTGATATATCTCCAATGGTAACTCCTATGGAGTTGAAATTTGGACCATGCATGTATATCCCCTAGTAATATATTGTGTAAAAAATTCATATTTTTAGAGGAAAATTTTTCTATAGTTTTATCCATTATTTGATTTATCAAATTAATGTGATTTCGGGTGCTAGACACCTCAAGTTGACCCCAAATTTTGGTGAGAGCTTCTTTAGGTCATGTATGAGATCTGGTTAAAATTTCATCACATGTGCATGAGTGGATTTCTCTGAGCTTCAAATTGAAGTTTTGGGACTTAAGGGTTAATTTGGGGTGCTAATAGTCAATTTGGGCTTTTGAACTTTTTGATGGAATTGAAGGTGGGAATCACCTTGCATGCCTCTGAAACCTTGGGGTTTTTGTATGTCATGAGGATATACATCTTCGACATAAGTCTCATGACTTTCGGAAATTATTTTCTTAAAGTTTCTAAGTAAATTCAAATTGTCACACTTGTAAATTAATGAAATTTATGAGGTTAAAACAACTAACAAAAATCTCACCTTCTAGGCATAGTCTTTTTATGACATTAAATATCCTTAGAAACAATCTCATGTGGTTTAGATGAATATTTAGGGTAGCTCCTTTACAAATTATGAAATGCCCCCATGGGCAATTTAATTAATTATTGAGAAATTTATATATAGAAAATGTTGATTCTCTGGAATGTGTAGCTTTATGATGAGGCACATCAGTAGGAGTAATCTCATGTGGCCTAGATAAAAATTTAGCTTAGTTCCTTTACAAGTTTTGAAATGTCTTCCATGGATAAATTATTTGATTATTGAGAAATTATGACTAAATACTCCCTCGTAAATTATAAAATCTTGGATTTGGTGTTCTTAGAAGATTATTATGCTAGGTTAATTTTCTAAGAATTTATAAAGACATATAAATGGTAGTTGTAGTGTAATCCCTTATTGGCACACAATTTGTATTAAATAGTAATTATGGATAAATACTCCCTAGTAAATTATGAAACCTTGGATTTGGTGTTTTTAGATGATTATTGTGCTGGGTTAATTTTCTTAGAATTTATAGAGACATATAAATGGTAGTTGTAGTGTAATCCCTTATTGGCACACCATTTGTATTAAATAGTAATTATGGATAAATACTCCCTGGTAAATTATGAAACCTTGGATTTTGTGTTTTTAGATGAGTATTATGCTAGGTTAATTTTATCAGAATTTATAGAGACATATAAGTGGTAGTTGTAGTGTAATCCTTTATTGGCACACCATTTGTATTAAATAGTAATTATGGATAAATACTCCCTGGTAAATTATGAAACCTTGGATTTGGTGTTTTTAGATGATTATTGTGCTAGGTTAATTTTCTCAGAATTTATAGAGACATATAAATGGTAGTTGTAGTGTAATCCCTTATTGACACACCATTTGTATTAAATAGTAATTATGGATAAATACTCCCTGGTAAATTATGAAACCTTGGATTTGATGTTCTTAGATGATTATTGTGCTAGGTTAATTTTCTCAGAATTTATAGAGACCTGTAGATGGTAGTTATAGTGTAATCCCTTATTGGCACACCATTTGTATTAAATAGTAATTATGGATAAATACTCCCTGGTAAATTATGAAACCTTAGATTTGGTGTTTTTAGATGATTATTGTGCTAGGTTAATTTTCTCAGAATTTTTACAGATCTATAGATGATACTTGTTGTGTAAATCCTTATTTGCACCCCATTTATGTTAAATAGAAATAATGGTTAAATAATCCTTGGAAAAATGTGAAACTTAAGTTTTGAGGTTTTCAGACCATTATTATGTTACAGTGAATTTATCAGAATTTATGGTGATCATTAGTTGACAATCGATGTATAAATCACTATTTGCACATCTTCTATTTTAAATAGAGACTAAGATTTAATATTCCCTAGAGAATTTATGAAATTAGGATTTGAGGTTGTTAGATCACTACTCATTGCGAACCCATGGTAATAATTGGAACTCATTTGGATATGATGTGATCAAGGTTGCACCTTAGGAGTCAAATCTAGCTCAATCTTATTTTGGTCCGCAAATAGTAAAACTGATTTATATGATTTAGACCACCGTTGACCTTCACACATAGAACTGGTAACTCTTTGATTATTATGAAGGCTCAGATTATTTGGAAGAGCATCTCTAAGGGCATCGTGGGAAATTAGGGTTGGGGTGCGTTTAGCAAAGCTATAAGTGTAGGAATTTACAATGATAAGAAAAGGAAGTTAGACCTCGTCAAGGGCCCCACAAACAACTCATCATTGTTAAACGATTATGTTGGAGCATGCATTTCGCACTCTTCCGGTTTGATAATAACAAAATCCCGTTTGTATTTGATTCTACTTTTATTGATGGTGTGCAAGTAACAGGTATGAGATGTTCACAATTATGATTGGAGCTCAATTTGACTATATGGAGAATTTCGATGTCGGAATTTTCTGACATCTACTGTCGCCCAGGTGACAGGAAAGAAGTTACAGCAACTGCCCGCATGGCAGCACGACGAGCAGCAGTTTGGCGCTGTCGGGATTTCGACAGCGATGTCGCCCAGGCGACAGGCCAGAAGTTACAGCAACAGCTCGCACGACAGCACGACGAATGGCAGTTTGGCGCTGTCGGAATTCCGACAGCGATGTCGCCCAGGCGACAGTGAAAATCTATAAAGTGGTTCATTTTGTTCGTGCATTCCAAGCATTGAGAATTCTAGTTCCCTTCCTGAGTGCATACGAACCAGAGATCTCCAGAACCTCATCAACTCCCATTTGTGCTTAGAAGGTTTGAGATTGAAGACGAGATCAGACACGCTTCTACATCAACGATCATCTCGAGGCTTCAACCTTCCTTTCAGAGATCTGAATTTCTAGGGAGTTCTTCATTTCATTTTGTATTTTCATTTATGTACATATCACTTTGTATTGGAAGGGAAATCGTCTCCTTGTGCGGGACGTCTAAGTCCTTGCGTGGCTTAGGGGAAAATCGCTTCCCTGTGCGGAGCGTCCAAGTCCTTGCGTGGCTTGGTGGGAAATCGTGGCCTTGTGTGCTACGTCTAGATCTTGGGAAGATCTAAAGGATAGGCTTGGGCTTGGTCTAGGGAGAGACAAGTGATAGCCTTCCGATCCTTGGGAGAAGGATTGGTAAACAAAAATTGTTAAAAGTTTATTATCTTATTTGTGCCTTGATCTTAAGCATTGTTAAGATCATTTTTATTGTATATGAATTTCATGATTAAAAAAATTTTGCCTTTTCATTAATTGCAAATTTGGTTGCTTAATCTTTAACTTAGAAATTTGTGTTTGATCTAATTTAAAATTTTCATAGTTTGAAAAATTTATATAAGTGATTTTTAGAAAAGCAAAATTTGTTTTAAAAATTCTTAAGTAAAAACTCTTAAATTAAAAAGGCCCTTATTCATCCCCCCTCTAAGGGCGCCACAAGATCCAACACGTGGTATCAGAGTCAGGTTACTCCAAAACGGTTTATCCATCTGGAGTAATGGCGCACAATGATCACGCGTTCGTTGAGGGGCAAGGAATTAGTAGGCCACCACTTTCTACGGGCACAGACTATAACTATTGGAAAACCCGAATGCGGTGTTTTCTAATAGCTCTCCTCATGGAAGTTTGGAATATGGTCGAGACGAGTTATACTTCCCCAACATTTGTTGTAGGAGATGTAACTATGGTCAAACCCAAAGACAAGTGGGATGACAATGATAAATTAAAATGTAAGAACAATGCAAAAGCCATGAATGCTTTATTTTGCGCACTAGATCACACTGAATTTAATAGAGTTTGTGCTTGTGATACTGCATTTGAAATTTGGAATCTTGTAAAAATCACTCATGAAGGTACTTCGCAGGTAAAGGATTCAAAGCTATTTCAACTGGAGTCAGAGTTCGAAAGATTCAAAATGGAGGTGGATGAACAAATTGATACAACGTACACACGATTCACTAAAATCGTGAACGATTCAAAGGTGCTGGGTAAGGTTTTCTCCAATGGGGATTTAGTAAGGAAAATCTTAAGATCACTTCCCCCGAAGTTCAATCCTAAAGTGACTGCAATTTCTGAGTCACATGATCTTAAGACCTTACAATTGGAAAGCCTCATTGGGAATCTAAAAACCCATGAGGTGGAGTTGAAAATCCAAAGCCAAGAGTACAATTTGGAGCCCAAAAAGAAGAGCTTGGCGTTGAAATCAAGAAGGGAAGTTGAAATTGAATCTGAAGAAAGTGAGGAAGATGAGGAAGGACTGTTTGTGAGGAACTTTAAGAAGTTTATGAGAAATCCGGAGAGGAGAAATTCATTTAAAAGATTTTTCAAAAAGAACGATTTTGCCTACCAAAAAGGCAAAGGAAAATGGAGAATGAAGAGGAGCGTCCGCTACCGGAGTGCTACCATAGCAAGAAGATTGGTCATATCAGAAGCAAGTGCCCATAGTATCTGAAAGAGCAAAAAGCAAAGAGGCACGATAAAAGTTATAAGAAGAAAGTGTTAAAGACAGAGACTTGGGATGATTCTTCGTCTGGTGAAGAAAGTGATTCCTCAACACAGGAGGAAGAGGAGGCTAATGTATGCTTGATGGGGAAAGAAAATGCGTCATCTGACGACGATAGCAGTGTCCAAAGCGACGCTGAGGTAACTCCTCCATCTTATGATGATTTATATTCTGAACTTATGAAAACTTACAATTTTTTAGATAAAAGCCTAAAGGAAATCGATTTTTTAAAATGTAAAAATAAAAATCTTTTGAAAGTAAATAAAAAGTTATCAAATGAGTTGAAATCTATTGAGAACGAGAAGGTAATTTGTCAAGAGTGTGATCACTTTTCGACAAGGATAAAAGAACTTGAAAGTACTAATTCTAAGTCCGATCAAAAAATTGATATACTTGTAAAAGAGAAAAAGGACTTAGAAAAAATTGTTAAAACCTCTCATTCTCAATTAGAGAATTATAAGAAAAATGTTGCAAATAGATGTGGCATGATAGTAAAAGAAAATTCAATTTTAAAGTCCAAAGTAAATGAGTTGAACATGGCAATTAAAAAATTTGGTGTTGGAAAAAAATCTCTGGATATGATTTTAGCCAACCAATGCCATGGGACAGCAAAATTTGGGCTAGGATACGTTTCTGGAAGCTCTGGAAGCTGTCGGAAATTTCCGACAGCTGATGTCGGAACCAGCGACAGCTCCAGGTTCAGAAAACCTATTTTTCAAAATGAAAATTTTTCTAAGTCCACACATAAAGATGTTTCCTCCAGCAAGAGTCCAAAGAAACCATTGAAAAATGGTTCCTCACCATTCATTGCATGTGCCAAATGTCATCGATATGGTCACATCTCGGACTCATGCTGGAAGAAAGGAAAAGTTCACGTTAAACAAATCTGGGTACCTAAGGCGTCCACCTATACCATGGGATCGACCACTTGGGTAACCAGATCTTTACTCTCATCATCTTTTTAGGTGTGCATGCAGGCTAGGAACAAGGAAGACGTGTGGTATTTGGACTATGGATGTTCAAAACACATGACGGGCGATAAATAAAAGTTCCTTAGCCTGAAGATGAAGAAAGGTGGAATAGTGACATTTGGAGATAATGGCAAGGGTAAAGTCAAAGGCATTGGAGTAGTAGGTAACGAAGAATTTAAAATTTCAAATGTTTTATATGTTAAAGGTTTGAAACATAATTTAATTTCTATTAGTCAACTATGTGATAAAAATTTAAATATTTTATTTGACTCTAGCTCAAACCTTTGCAAAATTAGTGATTCTAAAAAAAACGAAATCGTACTTACTGCACCAAGAATAAACAATGTCTATACAATCACTTTTCATGATTTATCTCATTCTACACTTAAATGCTTTATTTCAAAAAATGATGAACTTGAATTTTGGCATAGGAGACTAGGACATTCTAGTGCTAAACGCATAGTAAAGCTTTCTAAAATTAAAATAATAAAAGGTTTACCAAATTTGAATGGAAAGCTTTCTTCATTATGTTCACCATGCCAAAAAGGAAAGTTTACAAAATCATCTTTTAAAAGCAAAAATGTTATTTCTACTACTATACCTTTACAATTATTACATATGGACTTGTTTGGTCCAATTACTACACAAAGTCTAGGAGGTAGAAAATATACGTTTGTTATTATTGATGATTATTCTAGATTTTGTTGGACATTGTTTTTAAATTCAAAATCTGATGCTTTTGATGAATTTGTAAAACTAATTTCACGTATTCAAAATGAACTTGATTTAAAAGTAAAATGCATTAGATCAGATCATGGAGGAGAGTTTGATGATGAAAAATTTATTTCATATTGTAATGAATTTGGGATAAAACATGAATTTTCCGCTCCTCGCACACCACAGCAATATGGTGTAGTAGAGAGGAAAAATAGAACACTTCAAGAATTAGGACGTACTATGCTTTGTGAATTTAAATTGCCAAATTTTTTTTGGACCGAAGCCGTTAGTACTACATTCTATATTATTAATCGTGTCATGATTCGTCCTACATTACAATTAACTCCTTATGAAATTTACTTTCAAAGAAAACCAAATGTATCTTACTTTAAAGTTTTTGGCTGTAAATGCTTTATTTTGAATACAAAAGATAACTTAGGTAAATTTGATGAAAAATGTGATGAAGGAATTTTCATTGGTTATTCTTCAACTAGCAAGGCCTATAGAGTTTATAATAAACGTACTAAAGTGGTTGAAGAAAGTATTCATGTAAAATTTGATGAAAACATTTCTTGTGTAGAAAATACTAAAATTGCAGGTAATGAGAAAAATGAAGAAAATGAACAAAATCTGAGGAAAAATGATGATGATGATGAAGAAAAAGTAGAGAAAGAAGACGAAAAAGATGGTGAAGAAGAAGAAGAACAAGGATATGTACCTCCAACCGAGCTAAGGTTCTCAAAAGATCATCCACAAGAATTTGTTATTGGAGAACCATTAAGTGGGGTGCGTACACGTTCTAGTTTACATGAAAGTTTTTCAAATTAATGTTTTGTTTCAAATATAGAACCAAAAGATGTTGCCACCGCTTTAAATGATAAATCTTGGTTTATAGCTATGAATAAAGAACATAACCAATTTGAAAGGAATAAAGTTTGGATTCTTGTAGATAGACCTAGTGATCATCCTGTGGTAGGAGTCAAATGGGTTTTCAAAAATAAATTAGATAGTGACTCTAGGGTCACTAGAAACAAAGATAGGCTTGTAGCGAAAGGATATAATCAAATTGAAGGGGTAGATTTTGATGAAACATTTGAACCCGTAGCACGATTGGAAGCAGTTAGAATTTTTGTTGCATTTGCTAGTCATAAAAGATTCAAATTGTTGCAAATGGATATTAAAACTGCATTTTTAAACGGGTTGATTAAAGAAGAAGTTTATGTTGAACAACCCCCATGATTTATAAATGAAACATTCCTAATCGCGTATATAGATTGCTAAAAGCTTTGTATGGTTTAAAACAAGCACCACGAGCATGGTATGATAGATTGACTATATATTTATTACAAAATGGTTTTAAAATGGGTGGTGTTGATTGTACACTCTTCATTAAGCAAGTTGATGATGATTTAATTGTTTTACAAATTTATATTGATGATATTATTTTTGGAGCCACTAATGAAGAGTTGTGTAATTATGTTGTACAAATGATGAAAAGTGAATTTGAGATGAGTATGGTAGGAGAATTAAAATATTTCTTAGGATTTCAAATTGTTCAAAAACATGATGGAATTTTTATTAACCAATCAAAATATATTCATGATGTTTTAAAATGATTTGGATTTGAAAATCTAAAACAAGCAAATACTCCTATGAGTGTATCTTTAAAATTAGGAAAAGATGAAAATGGAATATCAACAGATCAAACTTTATATAGAGGCATGATAGGTTCACTTTTATATTTGACTGCTTCTAGACCGGATATTATGTTTTCAGTTTGTTTATGTGCTTGATTTCAAGCTGATCCCAAAGAATCACATTTAAAACCGGTAAAAAGAATTTTTAGATATTTAATTGGCACATCTAAACTTGGTTTGTGGTATCCTCATAGCAATGATTTTACTCTTTTTGGCTATTCTGATTCTGATTATGCTGGTTTTTCACTAGATAGGGAAAGCACTAGTGACACTTGTCACTTTTTAGGCCCTTCACTCATTTCATGGTCGAGTAGGAAACAAAATTCCGTTGCCCTCTCAACCACCGATGCCGAATACATCGCACTTGGTAGTTATTGTGCATAAGCTCTTTGGATGAAACAAATTTTAGAAGACTTTAACATTAAACAACAAACTATAGAGTTATGGTGCGATAACAAAAGTGCAATTGATTTAACTTACAACCCGGTTCATCACTCTAGCTCTAAACATATTGACGTTAGGCATCATTTTATAAGAGACCACATTAAAAATAATCAGATTAAAATTTCCTTCATAGGAACAGATAATCAACTAGCCGATATATTCACAAAACCATTGTCGGATTCCCAGTTTTCAATGCTAAGGCTTGAATTAGGAATCCTAGATATTTCAAACTAAGCATATCCAATATGACAAATCAAGTTTAATAAGATAAAGAACAATGGAAAAACATCATTTTAAATCAAAACATAAAATATGAATGACTTAACAAAAAATCCTCACATCATTAATAATTCATACAAATTGTTCCAGAAAAACAGTAGAAATAAACATAAAATTAAGTTCAGTAAACAGAAAATGAAATCTGGGTAAGTTAACTGTCGCCCAGGCGACAGTGAGTGTCGGAAAATTCCGACATCAGTCAGAAGCAGCAACCTGCTGGAAACTACTCAGAATCATCATATCCAGCCCCGCTACTTTCTGGAAAATCCTGACAGCTCCCAAATTTGATTAATCTTCAATTTTGGTCTCTCTGATACTCTACACTAGTTATATATCATTATTAATGCCACAACTCATGAATTGATGCCAAACCATGTGCTTTCTATTTTTTTTAAAAAAATGGCTATTTACATGATTATATGATTTCATTTCCGCTCTATCATAGTATTGACACTCCTGCTAAGTGGTTTAGACTATTAGAAATTGTTTTCGCATGCCTCTAAGTATGAGAAATTGTTTATATAATAATGAGCTATCATGTTCACTTCTTTTGATCCATACATATGTCTTTCTATTTAATATATACATGAATCATGTTTGCTTTAACATAATACAATATCATTTTATAAATACTACTTTCAACCTTGATTTGTTAGCACAACCAAATATACACCATCTTTTGCGATTCAAGTGAATTCGGAGATCCTTGGTCAATTAAAAATAAATATCTATACAAACTACAAAGTTAAGATATCACAGACTATGTGATCAACAAAAAGTTTAAATTGAGGACAAGGATACTCCACCAAGCACTACTTACCCTCCTGATAAGTCTTAATAAGCATTGTGAGGTTGAGCACCTTGGAAAGAATTGTAAAGTGTCTTGTGCAAAAGAAAAAATGGTATTCTATTCTTATTGTGCTATATCTTCAAGGTCAAAGTTGTTTTTATATGCTTATATTATGTTTTCTATTCCAATGATCATGTAAATTAAGTAATTTCATATGTTTGATCAAAGCAACACTTGTACACATCATTATGCTATATAAAACTTCATCTCATGAGAATTGGACCGAAAAGATTCCAAATTCCTATACACAATTGTGTCTTTCTATGATACTTTAAAATGACATTAATCATGTTTAAGTTAATTTTTTTTATTCAACTACTTCATATGGCTATCCATCTCTTCATGAGTTTATTCAATACTATGGCATATTTCTATTATTTCAAGCCTTTCAATCATTTTCAACACAAGTGCTTCCGCTTACTCTTATTTTCTACTTCCTATCTCTTCCCTTAAGAACTACTCATTCATTTTAAGTTAACTTTTGCTAATACCAAAAGGGGGAGAATTATAAGTATATTCAAGAAATCAAAGAACAATAAGAACAATTCCACCTAAATCTTCCACCTAAACAATACATCATTTCAATTTACTATAACATTTAGGGGGAGCATTCATTTAGGGGGATCATTCATCTAGGGGAAGCTTACATTTAAGAGGAATATATCATGTTATTTTTGTGCACACACCATATGTTAAAAACAACAACCTAAATAGACATGATTTCTTTTTATACGGATTTGTTATTATCAAAAGGGGGAGATTGTTGGAGCATGCATTTCGCACTCTTCCGGTTTGATAATAACAAAATCCCGTCTATATTTGATTCTACTTTTATTGATGGTGTGCAGGTAATAGGTATGAGATGTTCACAATTGTGATTGAAGCTCAATTTGACTATATGGAGAATTTCGATGTCGAAATTTTTCGACATCTACTATTGCCCAGGCGACAGGAAAGAAGTTATAGGAACTGCCCGCACGGCAGCACGACGAGCAGCAATTTGGCGCTGTCAGAATTCCGACAGCGATGTCGCCCAGGCGATAGGCCAGAAGTTACAGCAACAGCTCGCACGATAGCACGACGAACGACAGTTTGGCGCTGTCAGAATTCCGACGGCGATGTCGCCCAGGCGATAGTGAAAATCTATAAAGTGGTTCGTTTTGTTCGTGCATTCCAAGCTTTGAGAATTCCAGTTCCCTTCCTGAGTGCATACGAACCAGAGAGCTCCAGAACCTCATCAAATCCCATTTGTGCTTAGAAGGTTTGAGATTGAAGATGAGATCGGACACGCTTCTACATCAATGATCATCTCGAGGCTTCAACCTTCCTTTCAGAGATCTGAATTTCTAGGGAGTTCTTCATTTCATTTTGTATTTTCATTTATATACATTTCACTTTATATTGGTAGAGAAATCGTCTCCTTATGCGTGACGTCTAAGTCCTTACGTGGCTTAGGGGAAAATCGCTTCCTTGTGCGGAGCGTCCAAGTCATTGCGTGGCTTTGTAGGAAATCGTGGCCTTGTGTGCTATGTCTAGATCTTGGGAAGATCTAGAGGATATGCTTGGGCTTGGTCTAGGGAGAGACAAGTGATAGCCTTCCGATCCTTGGGAGAAGGATTGGTAAACAAAAATTGTCAAAAGTTTATTATCTTATTTGTGCCTTGATCTTAAGCATTATTAAGATCATTTTTATTGTATGTGAATTTCATGATTAAAAAAATTATGCCTTTTCATTAATTGCAAATTTGGTTGCTTAATCTTTAACTTAGAAATTTGTGTTTGATCTAATTTAAAAATTTCATAGTTTGAAAAATTTATATAAGTGATTTTTAGAAAAGCAAAATTTGTTTTAAAAATTCTTAATTAAAAAATCTTAAATTAAAAAGGCCTTATTCACCCCCCTCTAAGGGCGCCACAAGATCCAATAGATTATATGGAAGAAAAACTACCCTTAGCCGGGTGAGCCATCTTAAGGTAAATACTCAAGGGCAAAGTCATGAAGTATCTAAGGCAAACCCTGGATTAAGGATGACGAAGAATAGGAGTGTGGGTCCAAGTAAGGTTGAGAATGCTAATTGAATGCGTGCAGTTCCTCGGTGAAGAAGGGAACTCGAGCTTAGAATATGACGACGGGAGAGTCAGCACCCGGTCACAATTGGTGGTGTTGGAGTTCAAAAGAACTCCCCCACTCCTAAGAGCCAAGTTTAACTCATCTTATAGATTTAATGTAATTGGAGAGGTTAATGGGGATAAAAAAAGGGGTAGATACCAACATGATTAAGTGCCTTGGGAAGAGGAAGTTCAGGGTGTCAGCCCGCCACACTTCCCAGTGTAACATCCCCAATCCTACTAGACCCTTTGGAAATGTTAGGGCATAGTGGTGAGATGGGTGGCCACTAGGGCCTTAGGCTAGGGTAGAAATGGCTAAGTGCACACCAAAGGTCAAAAACCAACCTAGCCCTAAGCCCCTCAACTAGGTCAATTGACCCTCAATTATCCAAATTGACCTCACTTATGTTGCCCTAACCACTAAGGGATACCAATAGGATGGAAATTGCACTTGGGTGGGACCCAATTGCATGAAATTGACCAAAGTCAAACTTTACCTAATTTTGGTCAAATCTACACCCCTTTGATTAAATTGAACCAATTGGGGCCCCACCATGGACCAACCAATGCTGGGTGATGTCAAGGGACCCATGACCCCCAAGTGGAGTCAACCCACTCACCTTGTTGACCAAAGTCAACCATGGTCAACATAGCTCATTAAGGTGAATTCTAAGCCTAATTTGAATGGAACCCAACACCCATCAATTAATCAATTATTTATGGACTTAGGACACACCCTTATCAGCCTTGGACTGAGCCCAAACCATGGGTTTGATTAAACAAATGAGAGGGGGACCAAAAGTAATTAAAAAGGCAAAAGATAAAGGTTAAAGAAAACCCCCTCTAACACTCCATCTCCAATCAGTGTTAGACACTCCACCCTTGATTACTAAGCCTCGGAAGGATACCAGAAGGCCCAGCAAGGACATGGGTGTAAGAGGGTCGCAGCAAGGAGCAATCTGAGAAGGCTTGTATTCAAAACCAACAATAGAATCCTCCCCACCTCATTCCAGCCACACCATCAGCTTCAGAAGGGAGAGAGCAGTCGGGAACGACACCTGGAGCAAGGCCATAGCTGGAGAATCGAAATTGGGAGTAGGGTTGCCGGAGCAAAGCTAAACCATGGTGAACCGACCCGGAGCCGCCGCCACGCCCCTATCACGGTTCGTTTCTCCTCCTCTCCCCCCACGCTAGCTTTCTATAACAAAATGAAGAAGGATCGGGCTCAATTGATCCCAAAACCATTCCTTAAAACCGAGCTTTTCCGCTCGAAACAGAAAGCCTGGGATCGCCGCCTCCGGCCGCTAGTCGCCGGTAAATGGTAGCCACGACCACCACGAAGGTGTCAGTGGTGTTGGCCGGCGGTGGTGGTGGCTGGATCGCTGACAATCTCGCTCGCCAGATCGCCTAGCACGGCTCGATCTCAGCCGTTGGATGGAGGAGGAAGATGACTCCCTGGACTCGGGATCTGCGTCAAGATTCGTGCGCGCCCTTTTTTTATATAAGTTAATTTAATATTTGGAATTATTACCCCTCTTTTGTTCTGCCTCCTTCTATAGTTAATTAGAGGTACTTAATGACTGAATCAGCAAAAGTGCCCAACATGAAAGTTGTAGGCCTTGACCTTAGCTTTCATTTGGGCTTGAGTTCAGGTCATTTGGTGACCCATAGCTCCATGGGGGGCTGTTTTTCTAAGACTGGTCCTACACTAGGATAGCCCACTAAAACTTTTTTTTAGCCTAGATCTCTCAAGCTTGGAAGCCGAGATTTTAACCATGGTTAGGTATACCCTAGGGGTACCCTCTGCCCAAAGATCAGTATTTGATGGGCATTTTGCCTATAGTTTTAGTGGTAATTAAGATAATTAAATATTGTTGATTTTTGGAGCATAAAAGTCCAAATGACACCAAATTTTGGTGGCATGCTCTTTAGTTTATGAGTAGTGCCTGCCTAAATTTTCACTCAATTTGGAGTTGATTTGATATGGTAAATGGGAAACACTAATGAGGGCCCTTAAGGGTCAAATTAGGGTTTAGGCTACTTTGAGGAGTTGAGTGAGTTGGCCTCCTCCAATCATGATGAATTTGTAGGTAATGATATATAGATACATGTGATACCCTCTAATGTAGCATTTGGAACCATTAGGGTAGTGTGTCCTAAAACCCTAAGGATAAACCTTTAGGGTTGCAATTTAGGGTTTGTGAAGGACATAGGACCAAATGTCCTTGCCTTGGCTCAGAACTTGGTAGACTTGTTTTTAGGAGCAAAAAATGGCTTAGATAATTTAATAGGAATATTTAGAGTCATTTATGTATTTTTCTCTTATTAAATGAAATTGCCACTATTTCCTTAAATAAATGAAATGCATAGTCAGATGACCTTGTCCGGTTCTGAGATTTTAACTGTGGCTGAATTGGGATGAATATAGGCTATGGTAATATTATTATGATTTGTTGAATTGTTATTCTTTGTGGAGGAATTTTCAAGTGCTTACTAGTTTAGAGGAATTTAATTATGAAAAATGTCAAATCACTGGGCAAAATTATGAAACTTGGTTATCTGTCATTTTATGTTGATATATGCCAATGATAAATATTTGGAAGCCTGTGGATTTGTATTTCCTGTACATCATGTAGAAATTGGTATTTACTACACTTGAATGTTAAATCATTTTAATTAGTCAAATCATATGATAATGATATAAATATTTGGCAGAGGACTCTACACCCCCCTTTGAACTCACGGTATTTTTTATAGAATTTTCAGATGTGAAATATAATTTTTCCTAATTATAGTGACATTTTTGTAATTATACAACTATGATGATATAGTAGGCCACATGACATCCTAGGGTAATGAAACTCAGTGAACCACCTTGTTATGGAATATTACCTTACTGATAATTTTCAGGTAGCATGTAGAAGCATTTTGAAGATAGATCTTGTGTAATTTGACTTAAGGCCTTAACTACTTTAATTAATAATAAATACCAAATTAATATGGAAAACTATGGAAATTAGAACATACCTTATTAAGCTCAATGGGAGCCTAGTATAATTATACCAGACCCTGGTGATGAGATTTTAGAAGGATTCCCTTATGGG
Organism: Dactylorhiza incarnata; assembly: GCA_033032865.1. Classification (NCBI taxonomy): domain Eukaryota; kingdom Viridiplantae; phylum Streptophyta; class Magnoliopsida; order Asparagales; family Orchidaceae; genus Dactylorhiza; species Dactylorhiza incarnata. The sequence continues at coordinate 17,074,817 of JAWHQI010000015.1, forward strand.
GTTTGAGGTTAGTTCAACTTAGTGGTCTGCGTTTAGTAAAAATAGAATTTTGAGTTTAAGACAATTCAGACCCCTAAGCAGTGTTTAGAAGTTATGTCCATTCGGTATTTGAGTATAGCTCACAATGATTCAAGGAGGGTCAAACCTGGGGTTAACATTGAGATTGTGCTAGGGTTAGTGTATGAGGTGTGGAGGTACGTCTAACCCAATTGGGTGGGACGGGTGTTGAGCTAAGTCACTTTAATTATATGAAATAATGAAGGGTGAACTAATTTTTAATCACCAACTAAAGTAATTGTCTTGTGAAAGAGGATAGTGTGGTTGAGCCCATTGAATCCTTAGTACCGTTGGGGGCCCCTTTACGGGGTATACCGCCGGAAGTCCAAGATTCACCCTAAATTTAATACTAACTTAATTGTAGGGAAGAGTAGCTTAATTAGGTCAGCGAACTAGTATGGATCTCCTTCGGGAAGGAGATGGGTTGGAACAACTTGTGTGTTAGTTCCTGAGCCGGAGGCTCAGGTGGACTTGATAACATCTGTTACTTATGCAATTAGTGGCGAGTCTTCGGTACTAGGCTAGTCGTGTCACCGACGATAATATGTTAACTCAGGTGAGGGTGAGGTTTAGAGGGCCGGTAAGATTGAGTACCGCGGTCCGGAGGACAATCCCTAATAACCCACCCCAACCTTAAAGTCTGGTGGATTCCAGCAAGAGTACGCAGGGGCTCCGCTATTGTGTTCTTAGCGTTGAGGCATACGTGAGGTCTAGGATTGGTAGTGAGCAAACCTGCCTAGGATGTGGAGTGCCCGATCCACTGCAACCGTGAGCCACGACGGTTGGTACCCGAAAGGTTGGCTTCCTTTCTAACAAAGTGGGAACTATAAAGGTCTGTGCGCATAGAGTCGCGTGGGTGAGTTACATTGCATAAACACATTAAATCATCATAAGCATAGCATAGCATAACATACACATTAGCATACCCCCATCATATAAACCAGTATGGGCTCTTTTATATGATGGGTTACCTGGACATCTTAACTTATATGTCGTATGGGCATTCATATAAGTTAAGGTACGAATCTGTGATGGTAGATTAGTTTTACTTACTGCACCGCATTCCTATTATTGTTTACTTCATGCTCTACCTTACCATCATTTATTTGCACTATACTGCTAGCTAGTTTTACCGCTTTACCTATACTTTCTAGAATAGCGCCATGTCACCTCTTTCCTTGTTTACTCCTTGTTGTCCTCCGCTTCTTCCTCCCGCTCGGTACCTAGGAGTCGTGGAGGGAGTCGAGGACAAAACAACTTAGTCTTTATGACTAACGGTCGGATGTGGCCGTAATAGGAGTCCGAGGAGTCGGAGTTGTCCCGTGCGTAGCTGGACGAGATGGCAGGACCTGAGCAGCAGATGCAGCGCACTACCACGACACCACAGGTTGATGACTAGATAGTTAGATTGTAGCTTTGAGAGTTTGTAGTTTCCGCATATTGTAGAGAGAGAGAGTACTCATTTTGGATATGTATCGGGCTTAAGCCCTTTTTGCTTGTACTGTCTCTTTTTGGACATTTCTGTTTCATTATATATCTATATGATATTGTGACATGTGGACATGCCTTTACCTCTGTACTTACTTTTGGCATATATTTACTTATGATCGTATAGCCGGCAGAGTCGGTGCTGAGCGGTGTTAGCCAACCCGAGTGTTGGTGACACCGCAAGGCAGTGATTCTGGGCGAAGATCCACCTCAACCGTACGATGCGGGAGAGGTTCGAGTTTTCATGTACCCGAACGGGTTTTGAGAAAAGAGATCTTACAAATGGTATCACTGAACGAATGATCATAAGAGAACAGTCCATGACATACTGGGTCACCCCGCTCGAGCTTAGTTTGCGGACAAACTAGGCAGCTGAAGCTATGGTGTGCCCATGTATGGAATCACATAAAACAGTCCAATAATCAATAAGTAAGACCAAAAATTTTAACTAATCCCTATCTTTTGTAGGCCCCAGTGAGCAGGGAGCCTCAGGTCAGCATCCCTCCCCCTCCGACTACCACTACTTTTCAGTAGTCGGAGTTGGGACAGACGTTAGTAGCCATTTTAGAGACCTTCAGGGCTGATGAGTCCTGATCATATACACTTTTATGGACTCATCTGGGCCGTTTTTCTAGTCATTTCACCGCACTTTAGCCCTGTTATAGTTCATATTGATCAATCCATGCTAGGTGCACATCTAGGCCCACTTTTGTGTGATTTTCGTGCTTATTGTCATTAGTAGTATTCATGTGCTGTCAAGTGCCACTTTCAGTGGCTAGATTTGTGGTTGAGCCTGGAATAGGAGTCGTGCGAGTGTTCCCGGTGCAATTCTGCACAGGAACACTGCACACGATCACCGGTTCTATTGCGCACGACCACTGGTCGTGCGCCACTGATCGTGTGCACTTGATCCTTTTTTATGAGTTCTGTTTGGTGCAGTGCGCACGACCATCAATGCCAGCGCGCACGACCACCGGTCGTGCGCCACTGCTCGTGCGCATTTGCCATTAAATTTCTGAGTTCTGTTTGCTGAAGTGCGCACGACCATCAACTCCAGTGCGCACGACCACCGGTCGTGCGCCACTGTCCGTGCGCACTTAACAATTATTTTATGAGTTCTGTTTCATCTAATGCGCACGACCACCTACGATAGTGCGCACGACTACCGGTCGTGCGCCACTGGTCGTGCGATCATGTTATTTCATAATTTCTGTCTTTGCAGGTTCCGTCCAGGCAGAGCGCACGATCATCGAATTCTAGTGCGCACGACCACTGGTCGTGCGCTACTGACCGTGCGCACTGTTTAATTCCAGCGCCTATAAATTCCCTGCTCGCGATTTAGGTCAAGGAGCCCGCCGTATTCCGCCATTTTCTGCTCCAGTTCGTCCGACTTCGCCCCTCCATCGCCGCCCACCATCTAGAGGTGCTCCGGGCTTGTTCTTCACGCCAATCTTGAGCCGGAGTTTCCTCTCGGCCCCCTCCTTCATCCAAGAGCTTCAAAGAGAGATCTAGCCGCCATCTCCATCAAGCAAGAGGAAGTTGGCAACCTCTACCGGATCGTGACACGAAGAAGACGGGTCCATTGGAGAGTCGTGACAGCTCTCTCTACCCCGGATGTAGTTGCGGACCGAGCTTGGACGCGGATTGACAACCCGGCGATCCCAACCGTGAATCTCCAACGAGCCTTCGGATTCGGTCGATTTCTTGCCTTATTCTTCTCTTATTGATTGTTGTAATAGCTAGATCTATATATTTTGATGAAGTTGCACTTAGACTTGCTTCTATTTATATAGATTTCATGTTTGTGTGAAATGCTTTTGTGGTCTATGTGTTTATGAGGAGCACCACCATCCATTTTCCACTTCACCATCACGTTCGTGTGCCGCACTAGCAGTTGCTAGTGGCGTGCTTGTCGAAGAGGTGCTTGTGACCCTCATTCCGCTAGCCTACTCGTCCACCCGCCTACCGAAGCGTGGCATCGCGGCCCGTATTCCATCCCGCCTAACGAAGCAGTGCGCTCAAGGCCTGCACAGTTCGATTCCGCTTGCCTACTCGCCCATCCGCCCTTGCGACGCAGCGCGCTCAAGGCCTGTCTAGTCTCCAACCCGCCAAGCGAAGCATTGCATAGCGGCATTGCATAGGAGTAGTTGATAGCTTTTATTTTATTTTTCAAAAGCCAACCCAACTCCCCCGCATTCCATCCGATTTAAGGACTTCAATCTCAAGTCCTTCCTCGAAACCTAACTCCACCTTACTGTGTTCCTTGAGAGATTCGATACTCGGGGATTACTCCTCATTTTATATTACTTGAACGATCGGTACACTGCCGTTTCGTGTCGCAGTCGAGCTACCGCCTATAGCGGTGTGTGAGATTTGCGCCATCAAGTTTTTGGCGCCGTTGCCGGGGAACACAGTCGTGTGAGTTTTCTGGAGAGGGAGAATTTGAGAGAAAAGCCCTTACATTTGTAAATTGCATCTTTTACTTTATTTCTGTTCTTTTTATTCCTTCTTCTTGTTTTATATTAGGTTGCTTTAGTAATTTTTGTTAGGTGTAGTATTTTGCACAATAGCACTTTTATTTTGAATCGTTTTATCTTCGCACTATGTGGGCACATCTCAATTTCCGTTGCCGTTGGTGTGGAGCTACCTCCCACTCTAGTGATGAATGCCCTACGGAGAATAGTAGGCATAATTCTTATAGCCCAGCATATGGAGCACCGACTTCGTCTGGTACTCCATATGGTGCGCGTAAGTCTTATGGCTACTCTGCTAAGCCTTTACCGTCATACTTCTTTTCGGCTCCAGCCCCCGCTGTGCCAAAGAAGCCCGCTAGGCAGTGCCAGTTTTGTCGGAGCACAGATCATGCCCTGAAGGATTGTGCTGCTTTTCGTCGCCAATTGGATGAGGATGATGAGCCGGGTATCCGGATCGTCCCGAATCCTAACTCTGGCGGCACACCTTCAACATCCGGTTTTGTGTCTTTGCCACCTTCACATCTTGAAGGGTATGGCGTTGACACAGTCACCAGATGCGTGGCTGATCTGGGCACCGATATTGCTGAGCCTATTCTCCCAGTGCATCCACCACCTCTAGTGGATTCGATTCTTTGTGAGGAATCAGTGCTCGACTTTTATCCGAGCACTATTCCTCTCCCTGTTGTGCATACTACACTCGTCTCTGACGACATTGTTGATGATGTGTCGCAGGAGGAGGCGGTTGATCTTAGTATTGTGCCTATTCCTATGGAGGAGGACAACCTTCTAGGTGAAGAGGAGTTTTCCTCAGCACCGGTGGAGGAAGTCCAAATCTCTAGCTTGGCCACTGTTGATCCCGCCGAATCTTGTAGCATTGATGACAATGCAAACATTATTTTACTTCCCCAACCAGATGGGAGTGAGTCCGGGATCACTCCCCCGATTGATGTTTATTTATGTTCTTCGTCTTCTTTATTTCTTGATCCCCTTCCTTCATCTGAGTCTGTGCAGGTTGAATCTTCACAGGTACTTCAGGAGGACTTGGAGCGTTTTGCTCAAGTCAATGATGAGAGCATCCTCTCATGTGAGGAGGTTTATTCCCCCTCCGTAGAGGAAGCTCCACTCATTGCCTTCTCCTCCTGCAGACCTGCTGCAGACGATACCTTGCTGGGCAAGGATAGTTTTGGTAAGATGAGTGAGGACTAGGCCTCCTCCTCTTCTTACTTTCTTTTCCCTCTACCTGTGATGGGAAGGTTTTATTTATATTCGGGTAGAGGCGTGACTGTTCTTTCTCCATATAGGTACCCGCTACCTACACGCATATTAGAACAGTTACCTGTCCACTTTTCTTTTCATAGGCCCATTAGCTAGAACTGTACAAATGCCAAATAAGTCGTGTTGGGATGACAATAACCCCAGTAGTTATCTTTCTTTTCTGCATTTTTATTTCATCTAATCATGTTTAGTTAGTAATATTTCTTTTCAGTTTTCTATCTCCTTTTGTTTCTGCGGAGCTGACCCCTGCAGGTATCTTTTCTGGATGGCGGATGCTGCAGCTTCATTTTAGCTTACACGCCAATCTTCTGGTGTGCTCATTTCTGAGCACTGGGTACTCTCTTTCCCTAGCCTTTCCTGATTTTCATGACATATATTCTGTGGATTGTTTAGTTTAAGTCTGGGGGAGAGTAGTTTTGTTTACCCGCTCACGTGCACTATTGCACTGCATGCTAGAAGATTTCATTTAAAATGTTTTGTTTATTTTCATTGCACACCACATCACCCACTTGAGCGCGTACTCATCTGTATGCAAGCTCTGTAGTGAATTTAATTCTTCTGCTTATTTGGGAAAGTCTAGGTGATGGCTTAGGACTATGCAGCAGAGTAAAATGTTGACTCTAGTAGTGCTCCTAGTCGAGTGCTCGGTTGCATAGAAATTTGTGTAGATTAGATTTCTTTTTATACTATGGTTTTATATTTTTCTCTATTAGTGTAAATGTTGTTTACGTTACTCAAATGGTGAATTCGGTGGAATCAAACGGTAGCATAGGGATGTGTGTAAACGATCGCTAGATTCGTACTGCTTGAGTCGGGAGAAAGGAGAATCTTTCTCGGTGGCTAGAACTTGCCCCAAGCGATTCTTGAAGCATGGGTATACAGTTAGTCAATTGCGTGAATGTGATATAGGCCATCATTTTGGCCCGGTTGAGCCTTTGTGCCTATCCCTACCGCTTCATCCTCGCTAGCCCAGTTGTGCCTACCCGTTCTTTGATTCAGCCCCACTTTTATTTCACCAAAGCCCAAAAGCCAATCCTAGTCGCACACCCAAAATTTGAGCTTTAGCTGTTTATTATTTTCATGAGTTGGGTTGTTGATGTGGTAGTACATTGTGAAAATGTGGTTGTGCATCTTTAAAAATTTGCTGAAATTGTTAAAGAAAGAAAAAGAAAAGAAGAAAAAGAAAAAAGAGAAAGATTTGAAAAGAAAAAGAAGAATGAAAAGTTTGATTAAAAAAAAATCTGTTTGAGATTTATGTTTGGGAGTAGGCGGTGCACGCACCCATGCTGTTGAGTCCAAGTCTGGGGGTGTTGTGTACCCGCATGTTTGTGTGGTGAATGAGGATAGTTTCCTGCATTAGCTCATTTGGGTTTAGTGCTTTAGCCGTCATTTTTATCTTTGTTTTTCCTCACCTAAACCCAAGCCCCATTTAAAACCTAAAGTCCTATTGATTCACGCATTTGAGTCAAACCAGTGCCGTGGAGAGAATGTGACCGGGCAAGCCTATGGTCACCGACACCGATGGATTTCGGTGGAGTTTGTCCGGCATCCCAATCTTGAGCAATGCCCATCTCAGCGTTTAGTTTACTTTCTCCGTATGCATGACCGAACGATTCACCGCTTTTCACCATTTTGAGTAGTTGTAATATGCTTTTACTCTTTTAGAAATATATAAACTGTTTATATAATCAGAAATCTTCTCTACTATTCTTCTTATGCACGTGAGCATGCGACTTCGCATGGTACTCTGTATTGTAGTTTTAAGCCATCTACTGTTCTTTCCTAGTTCGCTTAGAATTTGTTTGCTCGGGACGCGCAAACAGTTAAGTCTGGGGGTGTGATGAGTCCTGATCATTTACACTTTTATGGACTCATCTGGGCCGTTTTTCTAGTCATTTCACCGCACTTTAGCCCTGTTATAGTTCATATTGATCAATCCATGCTAGGTGCACATCTAGGCCCACTTTGGTGTGATTTTCGTGCTTATTGTCATTAGTAGTATTCATGTGCTGTCAAGTGCCACTTTCAGTGGCTAGATTTGTGGTTGAGCCTGGAATAGGAGTCGTGCGAGTGTTCCCGGTGCAATTCTGCACAGGAACACTGCGCACGATCACCGGTTCTATTGCGCACGACCACTGGTCGTGCGCCACTGATCGTGTGCACTTGATCCTTTTTTATGAGTTCTGTTTGGTGCAGTGCGCACGACCATCAATGCCAGCGCGCACGACCACCGGTCGTGCGCCACTGCTCGTGCGCATTTGCCATTAAATTTCTGAGTTCTGTTTGCTGAAGTGCGCACGACCATCAACTCCAGTGCGCACGACCACCGGTCGTGCGCCACTGTCCGTGCGCACTTAACAATTATTTTATGAGTTCTGTTTCATCTAATGCGCACGACCACCTACGATAGTGCGCACGACCACCGGTCGTGCGCCACTGGTCGTGCGATCATGTTATTTCATAATTTCCGTCTTTGCAGGTTCCGTCCAGGCAGATCGCACGATCATCGAATTCTAGTGCGCACGACCACTGGTCGTGCGCCACCGACCGTGCGCACTGTTTAATTCCAGCGCCTATAAATTCCCTGCTCGCGATTTAGGTCAAGGAGCCCGCCGTATTCCGCCATTTTCTGCTCCAGTTCGTCCGACTTCGCCCCTCCATCGCCGCCCACCATCTAGAGGTGCTCCGGGCTTGTTCTTCACGCCAATCTTGAGCCGGAGTTTCCTCTCGGCCCCCTCCTTCATCCAAGAGCTTCAAAGAGAGATCTAGCCGCCATCTCCATCAAGCAAGAGGAAGTTGGCAACCTCTACCGGATCGTGACACGAAGAAGACGGGTCCATTGGAGAGTCGTGACAGCTCTCTCTACCCCGGACGTAGTTGCGGACTGAGCTTGGACGCAGATTGACAACCCGGCGATCCCAACCGTGAATCTCCAACGAGCCTTCGGATTCGGTCGATTTCTTGCCTTATTCTTCTCTTATTGATTGTTGTAATAGCTAGATCTATATATTTTGATGAAGTTGCACTTAGACTTGCTTCTATTTATATAGATTTCATGTTTGTGTGAAATGCTTTTGTGGTCTATGTGTTTATGAGGAGCGCCACCATCCATTTTCCACTTCACCATCACGTTCGTGTGCCGCACTAGCAGTTGCTAGTGGCGTGCTTGTCGAAGAGGTGCTTGCGACCCTCATTCCGCTAGCCTACTCGTCCACCCGCCTACCGAAGCGTGGCATCGCAGCCCGTATTCCATCCCGCCTAACGAAGCAGTGCGCTCAAGGCCTGCACAGTTCGATTCCGCTTGCCTACTCGTCCATCCGCCCTTGCGACGCAGCGTGCTCAAGGCCTGTCTAGTCTCCAACCCGCCAAGCGAAGCATTGCATAGCGGCATTGCATAGGAGTAGTTGATAGCTTTTATTTTATTTTTCAAAAGCCAACCCAACTCCCCCGCATTCCATCCGATTTAAGGACTTCAATCTCAAGTCCTTCCTCGAAACCTAACTCCACCTTACTGTGTTCCTTGAGAGATTCGATACTCGGGGATTACTCCTCGTTTTATATTACTTGAACGATCGGTACACTGCCGTTTCGTGTCGCAGTCGAGCTACCGCCTATAGCGGTGTGTGAGATTTGCGCCATCAAGGGCCCAGTCCATCCCGGCACCACTGCCAAACCCGGGAGGGAACTGGTTGAGCACCTTTAGAGGTCTTTCCCCACCGACCTACCGAGGGACAGAGGATGCAGTGAAGACTGAGGAGTGGTTGGACACCATTCAGGAGATGCTGGCCGGCATCGGTTGCCCGGTCGGCAAGGCAGTATTTTTGGTAGTGTCAGCTCTTGATGCACATGCCAAGAGGTGGTGCAAGTCGCCGCTGGAGACCACTTACAGAGATAGGTAGTACTCAGATATTTCTTGGGACAAATATAGTGCCACTTTCCTGGAGCACTTCATATCCAGCACGGACAGAGATGAGCTGGAAGAGAGGTTTCTACACCTCACTCAGGGGACATGCTTAGTGATTGACTACCAAAGGGAGTTCTCCCATTTAGCCAGATTTGCGAGGTCTCATGCCGCAGATGATCGCACTCTTGCGAAGAAATTCTACAAGGGGCTTCGAGACCCGTTGAGGCAGTCACTCTTGTTTGTTTCTGTGCGCAGCTTAACTCAGATTATCGAGACGACGAAGAAACTGGAGGCAGATCAGATCAGAGTGCAGGGCGGAGGGAAGAGGCCAGCTGAGGCCATGTACCAGGGGGAGAGCAGCAGAGGCTCGCAGTGGGGCAGACTTATGAGGCACCGAAGGGGTGGGGGACGTCCTCGTCTTTAGATTACACCAGTACAGCAGCCCCAACCCTTACTAGCCCCACAACCCCTACGTACCTGGGGGCCCCAGAGATTTGACGACCGGGGACACGCTCCAGCGGTGTGCTTCGAGTGCAACCAGCAAGGTCACATCAGGGCCCATTGCCCTCGACGATTCCCTCCACCTCCTCCTCCACCACCAGCAGCACCTCCGGCAGCGCCTCCAACACAGCGGGGCCGAGGCCGAGGACGGGGTCGAGGCAGGGGGTATCACAGCAGAGGTAGGCAGCAGGAGCAGGTTTATGCCTTGGATCTTGCATAGTCGAGGAACCCGGAGGAGGTTATAGCAGGTAATTTAATGCTTTCAGTACTTTAATTTATTACTGCTTAAATTTACCTGCATTTTCAACCTTCTAGATTAGAAATTAAACATTCCCATAGTATGGGACTTCTCCGACGTATTCCCGGAGAAGTTGCCCGGACTGCCACCGCATCGAGAGGTAGATTTTCAGATTCAGCTGGTGCCAGGAGCGAGGCCCGTGTCTCGGGCACTGTACCGCATGGCACCCAAGGAACTGGCAGAGTTTAGGGTGCAGTTGAAGGAGCTGGTAGATGCGGGTTTCGTCAGGCTGAGCTCTTCACCTTGGGGAGCGCCGGTATTATTTGTGAAGAAGAAGGATGGAACGCTCAGATTATATATAGATTACCGGGAGCTCAATAGGTTGACGGTACGGAACACCTATCCATTACAGAGGATTGACGAGCTCTTTGATCAGTTGCAGGGAGCTCACTGGTTCTCCAAGCTCGACTTGAGATCAGGATACTATCAGCTACAGATTCGAGGTGAGGACATACCGAAGACAGCTTTCAGTTCCACGTATGGATTGCATGAGTTCACAGTGATGCCCTTTGGGCTCACTAATGCCCCCGCAACATTCATGAGCATGATGAACAGGGTGTTCGAGGCCTTTCTCGACATCTTCGTTATCGTGTTCATCGATGACATCCTAGTATATTCCAGGACGGAGGAGGAGCATGCTGGGCATCTGGCCCTAATATTGAGGAAGCTGAGAGAGCACCAGATGTATGCGAAGTTCTCCAAGTGTCAGTTTTGGCTACGGGAGGTGGCTTTTCTGGGACACATCATCCGTGGATAAGGACTGGCAGTGGATCCAGCCAAGGTGCGGGCTATTCAGGAGTGGCCTCGACTGCAGTCAGCTTCAGATGTGCGGAGCTTTCTAGGATTGGCGGGCTATTACCGAAAGTTTGTGGAAGGGTTCTCCAAGATTGCCCTTCCGCTCACTTCTTTGACCAAGAAGGATGCCCCATTCGTCCGGTCTCCGCAGTGTGAGGCGGCCAACTTGGAGCTGAAGGGCCGACTCAGCTCTTTCCCCATCCTTGCCCTTCCATCTGGGAAGGAAGGATTTCAGGTTTACACAGATGCATCATTTCAGGGGTTGCGAGCAGTGTTGATGCAACATAGTCACGTGGTCGCGTACACGTCCCGTCAGTTGAAGGAACATGAGAGGAACTACCCAGTGCATGACCTCGAGCTCAGAGCGGTCATCTTCACCTTGAAGACCTGGAGGCACTACCTATATGGGGTTCATTGTGAGATCTTCTCAGACCACAAGAACCTCAAGTATATTGATACGCAGAAGGACTTGAACCTACGTCAGCGGAGGTGGTTAGAGTTTTTGTGTGACTACAGTTACACATTGCATTACCATCCAGGCAAGGCCAACACCGTAGCGGATACTTTGAGCAGGAGAGGAGGTACACCAGGAGCAGAGAGCCGTGTGATGGCTATGGAGCTAACTCAGGCATTGGAGGACATGCACATTTCAGTTGTATCCAGGACCAACCCCGAGACATATACGGAGTATCTAGCGTCCTTGAATATTGTCTGCGATATTCAGGACCGCATTCGGGAGGCACAGTTGCAGGACCCTGCCTTAGAGCCAGTATTTAGATCGTTGGCGGATGGCGTGGCAGGGGACTATTCATTGAGGGAGGATCTTATTCACCATCGAGACCGAGTCTACATCCCAGCTGGAGGAGGTATTAGAGAGGAGGTTCTTAGGGAGGCTCATTGCTCCCAGTATTCCGTGCATCCAGGGATCACGAAGATGGCAGCAGACCTTCAGAAGGTCGTGTTTTGGCCGGGGATGAAGAGGGATATTATCCAGTATGTGATGCACTGCGAGGGCTTGCAGCGCGTGAAGGCGGAGTGCAGGAGCCTGGGAGGAATATTACAGCCATTACCAGTGCCTGAGTGGAAGTTTGAGGACATATCGATGGACTTCGTGCATGGTCTACCTCACTCCCGCTCTGGGAATGACTCAATATGGGTGATAGTGGACATGCTGACGAAGGTAGCTCAGTTTATTCCAGTACGGAAGGAGGGGACGGTCGATGACCTTGTAAGGGTGTTTATGGAGCAGGTGGTCAGATATCATGGGGGCCCAAGACGATAGTTTCAGATAGAGACAGACGCTTCACTTCGAGGGAGTGGAAGGCGGTTCAGGCTTACTTGGGATCCCGGTTGACATTCAGCACGACGTTTCATCCACAGACTGACGGTCAGACTGAGCGCACCAACCGGACTATGGAGGACCTACTGCGTTTATGCATTTTAGATACCGGCAAGCCCTGGGAGAGACTGTTGCCCTTGATAGAGTTTTCCTATAACAACAGTCACCAGGCTAGCATTGGGATGGAACCTTATGCCACATTATATGGGAGGAAGTGCCGCACACCACTTTCCTGGATCCAGAACGAGGACCCGAGGTCGTTAGGTTCAGATTATATTGAGGAGATGGATGCGCAGGTGAGGCTGATCAGGGAGCAGATGCTGGAGGCTCAGAGCAGACAGGAGAAGTACTATGATGCGAGGCATCGTATGGTGGAGTTCCAGGTGGGAGAGCGAGTGTTCTTGAAGATTTGGCCTATGCACGGGGTTTCTCGAGTGCGGGGGCACAAGAAGCTCAGTCCTCGGTACATGGGGCCTTATTTGATCCTGGAGTGGATCGGTCCTTTGGCGTACAGGCTGGAGCTACCGCCAGAGTTGGAGAACCTGCATGACGTCTTCCACGTCTCTTCGCTTCAGAGAGCCTTGCTTCGTCCTGAGAAGCATGTTACATCTACCTCAGGCCCGGTGGCGCCCGATCGGTCAGTCATACTAGAGCCCATACGGATCGACGATACGGAGGTCCGAGTCCTGCGGCGGAAGAGTGTACCGTTGGTGAAGGTGTTGTGGTCCAACCACGGACGAGAGGAGCACACATGGGAGCCCATGGACCTCATGCAACAACGCTACCCGTAACTCTTCACATCAGGTTCAACCTAAACCTCCTTGCAAATTTCTTTTTACCTTATATTGCGTAGAACCCATAGACACGATCTTAAATTTCGGGGACGAAATATTTTTTTTGTTTATTAGGATTTGTAACATCCCCAATCCTACTAGACCCTTTGAAAATGTTAGGGCATAATGGTGAGATAGGTGACCACTAGGGCCTTAGGCTAGGGTAGAAATGGCTTAGTGCACACCAAAGCTCAAAAACCAACCTAGTCCTAAGTCCCTCAACTAGGTCAATTGACCCTCAATTATCCAAATTGACCTCACTTATGTTGCCCTAACCACTAAGGGAGACCAATAGGATGGAAATTGCACTTGGGTGGGACCCAATTGCATGAAATTGACCAAAGTCAAACTTTACCTAATTTTGGTCAAATCTACACCCCTTTGATTAAATTGAACCAATTGGGGCCCCACCATGGACCAACCAATGTTGGGTGATGTCAAGGGACCCATGACCCCCAAGTGGAGTCAACCCACTCACCTTGTTGACCAAAGTCAACCATGGTCAACATAGTTCATTAAGGTGAATTCAAAGCCTAATTTGAATGGAACCCAATAACCATCAATTAATCAATTATTTATGGACTTAGGACACACCCTTATCAGCCTTGGACTGAGCCCAAACCATGGGTTTGATTAACCAAATGAGAGGGGGACCAAAAGTAATTAAAAAGGCAAAAGATAAAGGTTAAAGCAAACCCCCTCTAACACTCCATCTCCAATCAGTGTTGGACACTCCACCCTTGATTACTAAGCCTCAGAAGGAGACCAGAAGGCCCAGCAAGGATAGGGGTGCAGGAGGGTGGCAGCAAGGAGCAATCCGAACAGGCTTGTATTCAAAACCAGCAATAGAAGCCTCCCCACCTCATTCCAGCCACACCATCAGCTTCAGAAGGGAGAGAGCAGTCGGGAATGACACCTGGAGCAAGGCCATAGCCGGAGAATCGAATTCGGGAGCAGGGTTGCCGTAGTAAAGCTAAACCATGGTGAACCACCGCCAGAGCCGCCGCCACGCCCCTATTACGGTTCGTTTCTCCTACTCTCCCCCACGCTAGCTTTCCATGACAAAACGAAGAAGGATCGGGCTCAATTGAGCCCGAATCCATTCCTTAAAACCGAGCTTTTCCGCTCGAAACGGGAAGCCTGGGATCGCCGGGAACCGCCGCCTCCGGCCGCTAGTCGCCGGTAAATGGTAGCCACGAACACCACGAAGGTGTCAGTGGTGTTGGCCGGCGGTGGTGGTGGCTGGATCGCCAGCAATCTCGGTCGCAACATCGCCCAGCACAGCTCGATCTCAGCCGTTGGATGGAGGAGGAAGATGACTCCCTGGCCGCGGGATCTGCATCAAGATTCGTGTGCGCCCTTTTTTTATATAAGTTAATTTAATATTTGGAATTATTACCCCTCTTTTGTTCTGCCTCCTTCTATAGTTAATTAGAGGTACTTAATGACTGAATCAGCAAAAGTGCCCAACATGAAAGTTGTAGGCCTTGACCTTAGCTTTCATTTGGGATTGAGTCAGGTCATTTGGTGACCCACAGCTCCCTGGGGGGCTGTTTTTCTAAGACTGGTCCTACACTAGGACATCCCACTAAAACTTTTTTATAGCCTAGATCTCTCAAGCTTGGAAGCTAAGATTTTAACCATGGTTAGGTCCACCCTAGGGGTACCCTCTTCCCAAAGATCAGTATTTGATGGGCAGTTGTGCCTATAGTTTTTGTGGTAATTAAAATAACTAAATATTGTTGTTTTTTGGAGCATAAGAAGTCCAAATGACACCAAATTTTGGTGGCATGCTCTTTAGTTCATGAGTAGTGCCTGCCTAAATTTTCACTCCATTTGGAGTTGATTTGATATGGAAAATGGGAGACACTAATGAGGGCCCTTAAGGGTCAAATTAGGGTTTAGGCTACTTTGAGGAGTTGAGTGAGTTGGCCTCCTCCAATCATGATGACTTTGTAGGTAATGATATATAGATACATGTGACACCCCCTAATGGAGCATTTGGAACCATTAGGGTAGTGTGTCCTAAAATCCTAAGGGTAAACCCTTAAGGTTGCAATTTAGGGTTTGTGAAGGACATATGACCAAATGTCCTTGCCTTGGCTCAGAACTTGGTAGACTTATTTTTAGGAGCAAGAAATGGCTTAGATAATTTAATGAGAATACTTAGAGTCATTTATGTATTTTTCTCTTATTAAATGAAATTGCCACTATTTCCTTAAATAAATGAAATGCATGGTCAGATGACCTTGTCTGGTTCTGAGATTTTAACTGTGGCTGAATTGGGATGAATATAGGCTATGGTAATTTTATTATGATTTGTTGAAGTGTTATTCTTTGTGGAGGAATTTTTAAGTGCTTACTAGCTTAGAGGAATTTAATTATGAAAAATGTCTAATCACTTGGCAAAATTATGAAACTTGGTTATCTGTCATTTTATGTTGATATATACTCATGATAAATATTTGGAAGCCTGTGGATTTGTATTTCCTGTACATCATGTAGAAATTGGTATTTACTACACTTGGATGTTAAATCATTTTAATTAGTCAAATCATATGGTAATGATATAAATATTTGGCAGAGGACTCTACATCCCCCTTTGAACTCATGGTATTTTTTATAGAATTTTCAGGTGTGAAATATTATTTTTCCTAATTATAGTGGCATTTTGGTAATTATACAACTATGATGATATAGTAGGCCACATGACATCCTAGGGTCATGAAACTCAGTGAACCACCTTGTTATGGAATATTACCTTACTGATAATTTTTAGGTAGCATGTAGAAGTATTTTGAGGATAGATCTTGTGTAATTTGACTTAAGTCCTTAACTACTTTAATTAATAATAAATACCAAATTAATATGGAAAACTATGGAAATTAGAACATACCTTATTAAGGTCAGTGGGAGCCTAGTATAATTATACCAGACCCTGGTGATGAGTTTTTAGAAGGATTCCCTTATGGGGTTTGAGGTTAGTTCAACTTAGTGGTCTGCGTTTAGTAAAAATAGAATTTTGATTTTAAGACAATTCAGACCCCTAAGCAGTGTTTAGAAGTTATGTCCATTCGAAATTTGAGTATAGCTCACAATGATTCAAGGAGGGTCAAACCTGGGGTTAACATTGAGATTGTGCTAGGGTTAATGTATGAGGTATGGAGGTACGTCTAACCCAATTAGGTGGGACGGGTGTTGAGCTAAGTCACTTTAATTATATGAAATAATGAAGGGTGAACTAATTTTTAATCACCAACTAAAGTAAGTGTCTTGTGAAATAGGATAGTGGGGTTGAGCCCATTGAATCCTTAGTACCGTTGGGGGCCCCTTTACGGGGTATACTGCGGGAAGTCCAAGATTCACCCTAAATATAATACTAACTTAATTGTAGGGAAGAGTAACTTAATTAGGTCAGCGAACTAGTATGGATCTCCTTCGGGAAGGAGATGGGTTGGAACAACTTGTGTGTTAGTCCCTGAGCCGCAGGCTCAGGTGGACTTGATAACATCTGTTACTTATGCAATTAGTGGCGAGTCTTCGGTACTAGGCTAGTCGTGTCACCGACGATAGTACGTTGACTCAGGTGAGGGTGAGGTTTAGAGGGCTGGTAAGATTGAGTACCGCGGTCTGGAGGACAATCCCTAATAACCCACCCCAACCTTAAAGTCTGGTGGATTCCAGCAAGAGTACGCAGGGGCTCCGCTGTTGTGTTCTTAGCGTTGAGGCGTACGTGAGGTCTAGGATTGGTAGTGAGCATACCTGCCTAGGATGTGGAGTGCCCGATCCACTGCTACCGTGAGCCACGACGGTTGTTACCCGAAAGGTTTGCTTCCTTTCTAACAAAGTGGGAACTATAAAGGCCTGTGCGCATAGAGTCGTGTGGGTGAGTCACATTGCATAAACACATTAAATCATCATAAGCATAACATAGCATAACATAGCATAACATACACATTAGCATACCCCCATCATATAAACCAGTATGGGCTCATTTATATGATGGGTTACCTGGACATCTTAACTTATATGTCGTATGGGCATTCATATAAGTTAAGGTACGAATCTGTGATGGTAGATTAGTTTTACTTACTGCACCGCATTCCTATTAGTGTTTACTTCATGCTCTACCTTACCATCATTTATTTGCACTATACTGCTAGCTAGTTTTACCGCTTTACCTATACATGCTAGAATAGCGCCATGTCACCTCTTTCCTTATTTACTCCTTGTTGTCCTCAGCTTCTTCCTCCCGCTCGGTACCTAGGATTCGTGGAGGGAGGCGAGGACAAAATGACTTAGTATTTATGACTAACGGTCGGATGTGGCCGTAACAGGAGTCCGAGGAGACGGAGTTGTCCCGTGCGCAGTTGGACGAGATGGCAGGACCTGAGCAGCGGATGCAGCACACTACCACGACGCCACAGGTTGATGACTAGATAGTTAGATTTCAGCTTTGAGAGTTTGTAGTTTCCGCATATTGTAGAGAGAGAGATTACTCATTTTAGATATGTATCGGGCTTAAGCCCTTTTTCCTTGTACTGTCTCTTTTTGGACATTTCTGTTTCATTATATATCTATATGATGTTGTGACATGTGGACATGCCTTTACCTCTGTACTTACTTTTGGCATATATTTACTTATGATCGTATAGCCGACAGAGTTGGTGCTGAGTGGTGTTAGCTAACCCGAGTGTTGGTGACACCGCAAGACAGTGATTCTGGGCGAAGATCCACCTCAATTGTACGATGCAGGAGAGGTTCGAGTTTTCATGTACCCGAACGGGTTTTGAGAAAAGAGATCTTACATCCCAGTACCGCTGCGAGCCCCTCACCCAATTGTACGATGCAGGAGAGGTTCGAGTTTTCATGTACCCGAACGGGTTTTGAGAAAAGAGATCTTACATCCCAGTACCGCTGCGAGCCCCTCACCGGGTAACCCTCCGAAAGTCCAAGGCTAATTCTAAAGCTTCTAAGATCAACTAAATTATATACAAGACTAGTTAAGTAGGAGAACATGACAAGTTAACTTCCATCCCAAACCAGAACATTTTATAAGGAAGGACTGGGATAGTCCTGCGAGTGGTAGGCTCGGGTTATAAGGAAGGACTGGGATAGTCATGCGAGCGGTAGGCTCGGGTTATAAGGAAGGACTGGGATAATCCTGCGAGCTGTAGGCTCGCAGTTTAAATATAAGACAAGTATAGTCCTGCGAGCGGTAGGCTCGTAGTTTAAATATAAGAATAGTATAGTCCTGCGAGTGGTAGCCTCGCAGTTTAAATATAAGACTAGTGTAGTCCTGCGAGCGGTAGGCTCGCAGTTTAAATATAAGACTAGTGGAGTCTAGCGAGCGGTAGACTCGTAGTTTAAATATAAGACTAGTGGAGTCTAGCGAGGGGTAGGCTCGTAGTTTAAATATAAGACTGGTGTAGTCTAGTGAGCGGTAGGCTCGTAGTTTAAATATAAGACTGGTATAGTATGGCGAGCGGTAGGGTCTACTTTATGAATGTTGATGCAGAATTGCGAGCTGGAGGTTCGGTAGTAAATGGCTAATACATGTTGCTTGTGTATAAGATGTGGTGGGTCTTCAGTTCTGTCTTAGGCGTCACACCGATAGCATTTCGTTGACTCGGCAGTGCTAGTGGTTTTATGGGGGCCAGGTTGTCTTCTGTGCGTCCGACGGGATGGATTCCCTAAACCCTGCCTGGCCAATTCAGTTTAGTACGCAGGAGCTTGTGAGTACCGGGTACCAGTATCACAGTGTACGTTAGGGCCTAGGTCTGGTAGTGTGACTTATCCACCTAGGTGAGGAGACGCCCTCTCCTATGCCACCGTTTGACCACGACGGGAGGTGCCCGAGAGGTTAGCTACCTCTGAAAAGTGGGAACTAAAGGTTTGTACGTACAGAGTCGTGTGGGTGAGTTGCATGTGTATAAAATAATAATACAAACATTGCATCATTGCATTGCACATCTTAGCATAGCATTTCTGCACAAACAGAGACCTCATCGTATAAATTCGTATGGGCTCTCTTATACGATGAGTTTACTTCTTGCCAGATCCCTTAGCTTATGTGCTTTTGTGTGTGCATATAAGTTAAGGTTACTTTTGTAGCTGCTCTTATTTGCTGTCATACTTACTCTGGTTAGTATAGAATTGTTACCTTTACTTGCTTAGTATTTATATACCCTGCTAGTCTAAACATTTGTCACCTGCCTTGTTTCTATTACCCCTTTGTTGTCCTCCGCTTCTTCCTCCCGCACGGTGCCTAGGAGTCGCAGGGGGAGGGGATGGGGAATTTGGCTTAGTCTTTTGACTAACGGTCAGTGGACCACATCTTTTTAGGGATGATGTGCCGAAACAGCAGGACTCCATTCTGGAGACAGGTCAGCAGAACAGGATGAAGCAAGACAACCACTACTCAATGACAGGATGACAAAGTTCGATAGCTTCCACGTAATTGTAGAGTGAGAGAGAGTTACTTACTTTATTTATTTTGGACATGTACCAGGCATAAGCCCTTACTCTCTTTCCTCTTGTACTCATTGTTGGACTTGTATATTGTTTTTAGATATATATGCAGATGTGTGATTGTGGACTTGGTTTGTCTTTCTTAGCTTTCTTCTTATCTCTTGTTGGCCTAGTTGATCGTTCTGGCCAGCAGGATTGGCTTCTTGCGGAGGCGGCTAACTTGTGTGTTAGCGTCACCGTAAGGCGGCGGTTCTGGGCATAAGATCCGGGTACTCTCCTGGTGCGGGAGAGGGATCTTACAACTGGTATCAGAGCACAACGATCCAACGAGAAAGAAGTCCACAAACCCTGGGACACCCCCGCTCGAGTTAGTTTGAGGACAAACTAATAGCGGAAGCAGTGGTGTGCCCATGTGTAAAAATCACACAAAATAGTCCATTAATCAATGAGTTAGGCCAACCCAACTAGGATATCTTTCTAGTTTGACGCACCAAGACGATTTTATAGCGTACACTAATCCAAACCAACCTCAGGCATAGACCGATTAAGGTGTTATGACCGCCAAAGTGACTACAGGAAGAGTCTATTGAGAAAATAGTTACCTAAAGCTTAAAACTCCGACGTCCTTAATTCTAATATCGAGTGATATCATCACTCCCTACCCAATGAGAAGGACCGCCTCAAGATTTTCAGTGCACGAACACCATTAGTGGACAGTAGGAGAATCGTAAACTTAATCTCTAAACCAACAACTAGGTTACACTGAAATGATCATCGTGACAAACACCTGGTTTGGATAAGGATTCGAGTTCAGAAAAGACCCTTTTGTGTATGACCCATAGAATAATCATGAGAAGGTTGCGATAATTAGTAACCTTGATGGCCTAAAAATATTTGGAATACCAATGGGCCTTAGGATGGAACTCCAAGTCTAGAGTTGTATGCCCTAAGGAGTGAGTGAATACCTAGGACAATAGATCATAATGATATCAGGAACTTAGCCCGAAGTGTGCAGGGGCTAATCCCTTTTGTTTATTGGGGCCAGTTAAATACCAACTCGAGTTCCCTAGACCTTATTTTGAAAATGTTTGTCAAAAATGTAAGCAATCCTGAAGTATTTAACTTTACTTGACTTAAGAAGAGATTTTGAAGTATGCATAATCGGTCTGATGACCAACCCTTCCTAGAAGTTGAGACCCTTAAAGAATTCCTTCGTATTAAGAAATGAAAATTATAAATACTATGACGAGGCTGTTATGAATACATAATCAGAATAAGAGCATAGAGCCTTTCAAGAATGATTATTCACCTCCGTTAATGCTCTAAGGTTATACAGATAAGTAAACAAAGAAAATAGTAAATGAAGTCGTTGAAGTTATAGATCAGGTCGCCTAGATATATCTTTGCATGCGACTCTTGAGAACAAGGAAAATAGTATAAGACTTCGAGAGAATCTCCAAAGTCCGAACATAATGCCATAGACAACTACTTAGTACGCAACCTAAGGACCGATTGTGTCTTTCCTAATACAAGTCATGGTGTGAATCACTTGCAAATTCGCAAGAAATTACTTTAAAAGACCTAAGCTCGAGGCAGCACTGATTGTAGAAAGAGTTTTACACTCAGTTAAGGTGGTGTGATAATTATTTCCTCGACGGTATATTCATAGACCCTCTACCATCTCAACTCAATTGTCGTAACACACAATTAATGACTTTAATGTCGACTAAAAGTCTGACAAATAAACTTTTGAAAAGCGCAAGAGATAACCGACATGAATTATAGACTCAGCGCAGGTTTAAGTCGGATATGGACTGGATAAGAATGCAACGAGCAATAGGCCCCAATGATCTTAAGAGGTGAACAAATGTAAACAACCTCATGCCAAGTGTGGTACCTTAGATCTCCCTCCCCAACTCTGAGACGATGATTCAGTTATGTTCGAGAGAAACGGTGCAATTATCGTTGGATGATCAAATATCTGAATTCAGTCGAATGGATTGAAACATAGGATGGCCAAGCTAGTTCTGGGGACAAATAAGTCACCTTATGAGCTATGTGGATTGGAAACGGGTCTGTTGAAACCGATTTCTCGGTCTCTGTGGAGTTCGGGGCCCTCACCGAGATGAGGGGCGGCTAACCCTTACTGATCCCTTAGAGAAGGTAGACCGGAAACTAGGAAGACTGACTAAGACCTTAGTCACAGCGAGGAGGTCCCTCCACTAACCCGGAAGATCGTTGAGCGCTTCCCTTCCCAAGCCAAAGCTGAGACTCGGGCACCTTGGAGAGCTAGAGAGCTAAACCAAGGTAACCAAGGGGAGAAATAGCTCAGAGATCTGAGAATCCAATCCTCTCCCAAGGTGCCCTTTGAGGTCTATTTATAGGTTTTCTGGTCTGGCCTGCAAATAGCAGGATTCTGCCCCTTAATTTTACTATCCGCACCCCAAATGGGTCTGCTAACAGCTGAACTCCGCTGTTTGGACAGGCTAATGGCAGGCCAACTGATGATTTCGTCGATCAGTGATGATCAGCGGATTTGTCGAACGCGGCCCGCACTTCGTCGGGCGTCAGGCTGAGATCTCCGACCCCGACTGAGACTCGTCGATCACGGAGACTTTGGAAGAAATCTGGCTCGCTTGTCTTCTAGCGATCCTTTGGCAAGTCTCTAGCTCGCTCGCTCCCTTGCGAGCATTCAACGAGCACCTGGCTCGCTCGCCTTCTTGCTGGTCGACATTGGGGCTCTGGCACGAGGAAACTTGAGTCGCGCCTCTTCCCACGGACGACCTTTGATGGATCTGGCTCGCCCCCTTTGGATGAATGGCTTATGAAGACCTCGTTCGCACTCTACCCCTGCTCGCACTCTTGACTCGCTCTCCCTCTCATGAGCAGCTGGCTAATTGCTCATCCCAGCGGATCCGCCGAGATGGGATCGTCGGGCGCTGCCTGGACTTCGTCGAGCGCTGGCTCGCATTACTTTTATTCGATCATCCACTAGGCGAATATTGGGGTTGTACACAATCCCCGCTCTTCGCGAGGCTATTTAGGTTCGCGAAGAATCATCCAACCCTTGATATTCGCCGGCCCCTCGGTGACGTGGCGAGAATCTTTCGGTGGGCCCCATGACCACTACTATAAATATCACTCTCCCTGGCCGTCACCCGAACTTTTTAAACTTCTATCTTTTCTTACTCGCCGCGGGTCTCAACGCGATGTCGAAAAAAGACGAGATGTTGGCTCGCCTAAAGGCTTCGCAAGCGGCCCAGAAGGGGAAGACCGCTGTCATCGCCTCCTGGAATTCTCCGCGACGCTCTCTGCCTTCCCTAAGAATGGCAAAGGCCGTTCGGCGCGCGGCTGGTGGGGGAGGGTCTTCCTCTTCGCCGCACTCTCCTGATGACGGGCTCGTCTCGCAGGTATTATCGCCACGCTCGCCCATTTGAGGTTCTTCCTTTTCGACCTTATTTATCCCATTCGCAGAATGGATCCCCCGGACGAGAGCGCATCGGGAGGGCCAATCGCGGAGATCCTCCTCCCCTCTATGGGTGGGGCTGACGCTCTTCTTGTGGATGCGAGGGCCGTCGGCCGACAGGACTCGCCTTCGCAATGAGGTGAGCGGCTTACCTCATCTTCCTTCACGTCCCTTGACTCGTTAAATCTCACTTACTTTTCGTGCAGTGTCCCCTCTCGCGCCCCCAGAGGATCAAGTTCCTCCTCCGGCGAACTCGTACATCATGCCGAATCAGACTATCCTTACTCCTGGATTTGGCTTACTAGGTCAGAGGAGCCCAGGAGGGACGTTGATTGCCGAGTCTGGACTTGGCTCCAGACCCACGCTTGCCTCCGGTCTGGGTAAGGCCCTCACCCCTGCCTTTATTGAAGCATTCCTAGGCCAGCCGGGCACCTCCCGCCAGCGGCCCAGTACTCAAATTCCTCCACTAGGTTAGACTGTCGCCACCAAGTGTTTCTTTTCACTTTGTCACTGATTCCTACTTCGCAGGTAATCCTACGACCCCTCTCTCCGAGTCAGAATCTGGAGCGTTGGAGATATCTCCACCCCCCTCGCCCAGTTAGGTCGCCAACTTTTTGGGGGATCCCAGCGATCCAGAGCGAATGAAGAGGCGGGTCACTGAGATATTTCAGAAGCATACCACCCTGCTGAGGGATCTACATGAGCAGAATCGGCTGAATCGGCTCGCCAATGAAGAAAGGTTCGCCGCGATGGAGGACGCGAATGCGCGCGTTCTCGCTGAGATACGGTCTACTGATCATGGTGACGCGACCTCCCCCGGGGTGTACATTGCTCGTATCGATGACTACATGCGGCTGACGGGCCAGGCGAGCCGGTCACTTCGCGAGTACCACTACCTGTGAGTCCCCCCTCGTTCTGGTGTCCGGGGTCGCGGTCGCTGGAAATGGCTGTGATATTGAGGATCCTAGTACTGCTTTTTACTGTTTTTCTTTCCCCCTCCTCTTCGATAGGAGGGGTCGCGAACAATTCTTATGAGTTTGTAATAATGATACTTTGACTCGCTTGCGAGTCCTTTATTTTCCCTGTTTTTTATCTCTTCTTTTACCCTGCGTGGCTTGCTCTTGCGCGGATTACGTTTGTGTTTCTATTACTCGCACTCGCATACTGCCCTTGCATTTTTATGATTTATTATTTAGCGCTAGCTCGCCAATGGGAGAAAGCTTTGACGGGGTGTTGACTCACCGGGAGCGCATCGGATCCCTGGGGGCGGAGGAGTACCGCGCGAATCCACTATCCGCAGATACCGACGCTTTGGCTTCTTCCCGCCTTTTCCATTTCTATAAATAGCCGACCTTTTTCCTTTCCAACCACCGCATTTACTGTTACTCCCTCGCGCTTTCTCTCTTTCTGTTTCTCTCGCAGATCTAGATCGACCTCGCGACCTTTGTGATTCCGCGGATCCTAGACATCATGGTCGGCGAGGCGGAAGCTGAGGGGCGATCCAAGTGTGCCAGGGCCTTCCTCGATGGCATTTTCTATTGCGCCAATCTTACGAAAGAGGAGTACCAGGTCGTCGCTGACCAGTACATCCACTCTGGTTTTGTGGCTCACTACCCTACCGATAGGGACACCATCAGCGATCCACATCCGGACGAACTCGCCATTCCCGTTGCCCACATCGAAAACGGGTTGCGACTCCCACTCTGGCCGGAAGTGCGCCAGGTATATTTATTTCTCACCCCTTATATCCCTGACTCGTTTTGCGAATGGCGCTTAAACCTTGTCGACCTTTCCAGGTGCTCAAGTATTTCGGCGTTCTGCTGAGCCAACTAACGCCGAACGCGATCGCCGTGGTGGCCGCGTTCGCCATTTATCTCAGGGCGGAGAGGATCGAGTTCAGCCTGCTCGTCTTCCGCAAGGTCTTTTCGTTCCGCGTGTATAGGACGGGACGGCTCACTTCGCGAGCCAGCATGTCACCATCTGCAAGACGGTGAACAAATCTCATTATTGGACGCAGAAGTTCGTCCTGGTGAAGGGTCCCTTCGGCAACGTCTCCTACGCTCCCACCCAGCGAGACGAGGCTGCCTACCGCCCTCCGACCTTGCTAGGGGGTTGTGATGCGGCCCTGTACCAGTTTCTCAAAGGAAAAAACTTTGAAGTTGCCTTCCTCCGAGAGCGAGTGGAATTCCTACCACCCGTCCTTCCAGGAGAAGGTTTGACTCGCACTCGTCAACTTTCTTACTTCCTCCTTCGATTATCTAACGCTCCCCGTTATCTTCGCAGGAGAGCATGAACTCCCACTCAACCCACCTCATGCGCCTCCTTCTTCCCTCACCTCCAGCTCGCTCGCGCGCGCAGCCGCTGAGGCCTGCCGCGACATTCTGAGCTCTTCGTCGGGAAAGAAGTGCCCTCCTCCCCCATGTCGGCCTGCCTCGCAGGGGGCGGCGAAGAAGACCAAGAAGGCTCCCTCTGCTGCCAAGGCGAAGGAGGTCGTGGACCTGTCTGAGCCCGATCTCCCCTCTCCCTCTGCTGTGGATCAGGAGCTCGTCAAGGAGGAGGGAGAGCCAGGGGAGATGGCCGCCAGTCCCAAGCCGTCGAGCCATACTAACTTCGGGCTCGGCATGAAGATGGTGGATGCGGTCGGCAAACCGGTGCTCGCGTGGGACCCCGACCAGAACAAGGTCGCCTGCTCCTCTCTGCTCCCTAACTGGGTAGAGGACGGCAAGGCCGGGGGTGAGGCGTTCGCCCTCGCCTTCGGCCTCTACAGTCGCGAGGACTCCTCCCTCTTTCGGTCCTTCCTGCTGAGGGGGGTCGTATATGAGGTGATGCGAGCCCAATTCCGGGCGTTGGAGCTAACCCACATGGTGGGTCGCCGGTACCTCACGGCGGATTGGGAAATCAAGTAGCTGAATATTGAGCTCCAGAGGTCTGCGGACGAGATCGCGGGGCTCAAGGGGAAGGAGGCTTTATCGGAGGGCCTCCTCGCCAGTCTTCATGGCGGACTGGTAAGTGGTTCTTTGCGAAGATCCCCTTTGGTTTGGCTTCGTTTTTTCTCTCGCTAACCCTCTTTTTGCAGGATGCAAGTTCGTCAGCCAGCTTCACGCACGGATCGCTGACTTGGAGCTGGAGAACACCTGCCTCAAGGCCCAGGTCCACAACCTGACCTCGGCTGTGCTTCCTCCCCCTCCTCCACGAGCTGGGACTCGCGGTCAGTCGCGGGAAGAGAAAGAAGCCGACCGCAAGAGATCGATGGAGATCGCGGAGCTCATCCTCGACATTCTCAAAGGAGCGGGCATGATCGTTCCCGACGCTATGGAGTTCACTGCGGAGGAAGGCGTCCCAGACTTGTTCGCGCCCATCTCCGACGCGGAGGGTCGAGAGAGTGATTGAAATGCAATCTGGCGAATCGTCTTAAGAATTTTTTGTTGTTTATAATGTAAAAGGTTTTACCTTTTTGCCGGCGTGCCCGCCGTGGGACTGTAATCTTTTATGAGAAATGAAAGGAGGAATATTTTGTCCATATTTTCAGTTGCGATTTACTTACTTTTCGTTCGCATGCACTCTTTCATTCGCGCTTGCGCGATTTTGATTTTCCTGTGCCCGCGTTTTTAAGACTTTCGTTTTGATACTTATGTCTAGGTCTCTTTAATTGACGATTCTCATTTCGCCGTATTATACCTAAACCGCTCTCCACCCATTCCCTTCTGAGGCAATGGTAAGACTTAGGTCACCAGGCCTGATCCTTATTTAAGAAGTATCTTGTTGGGGACCTTTGCGAGAGAGGCCGACACTCGCCCACCTCGCTCGCACTCGCCTTTTGCGAGCTGCTTTGTTGTCCGTGGACCACCGCGGTGTAATAGTCCTGGCCCAAGCTCACCCGGGTCACTGACCCCCAGGAACTGCCGGCACTGACGGCCCAGGCCCATCCTAGGACGGGGCCAGTGTTGACTGGTTAGGCCGCTCCCAGGATGGGCCTGGGCCATCGGTGCCGGCAGTTCCTGGGGGTCAGTGACCCGGGGATGGGCTTGGGCCAGGACTGTTACACGCGGAGGCCCTCTTTGGCCCGCCAACGTCACTCGCGCTACCGAAGTTCTCAAGCAACCTCGCGAGTCAGCGGACTCAGCCATTCTTCCACGGTCTATTCCCTCATGCGATTGGACCCTTGGTCTCGCCTCGCTCGGATCTTGAGGTTGCATGCGAGCCAAAACCCTTGTTACGAGTAACAAATTTTTAGCCCCAACCACATGAATCTTTGCCAGCCCCCTCCGGAGATTAACCTGAACCCTCCGTCTAGTGAGAGCCCGGGAGCGGAATCAATTGGGGGCATTCCAGCACCGATAGTTGTTACCTTGCCAGCCTCTCCAGAGATCAACCTGAAACCCCCCGTCTAGTGAGAGACCGGGAGCGGAATCGATCTGGGGCATTCCAGCATCAATACTTGTCTACTTGCCAGCCTCTCCAGAGATCAACCTGAAACCCCCCGTCTAGTGAGAGCCCGGGAGCAGAATCGATCTGGGGCATTCCAGCACCAATAGTTATCACCTTGCCAGCCTCTCCAGAGATCAACCTGAAACCCCCCGTCTAGTGAGAGCCCGGGAGCGGAATCGATCTGGGGCATTCCAGCACAAATACTTGTCACCTTGCCAGCCTCTCCAGAGATCAACCTGAAACCCCCCGTCTAGTGAGAGCCCGGGAGCGGAATCAATCTGGGGCATTCCAGCACCAATACTTGTCACCTTGCCAGCCTCTCCAGAGATCAACTTGAAACCCCCCGTCTAGTGAGAGCCCGGGAGCGGAATCGATCTGGGGCATTCCGGCATCAATACTTGTCACCTTGCCAGCCTCTCCAGAGATCAACCTGAAACCCCCCGTCTAGTGAGAGCGCGGGAGCGGAATCGATCTGGGGCATTCCAGCACCAATACTTGTCACCTTGCCAGCCTCTCCGGAGATCAACCTGAAACCCCCCGTCTAGTGAGAGCCTGGGAGCGGAATCGATCTGGGGCATTCCAACATCAATACTTGTCACCTTGCCAGCCTCTCCAGAGATCAACCTGAAACCCCCCGTCTAGTGAGAGCCCGGGAGCAGAATCGATCTAGGGCATTCCAGCATAAAAGCTATTTGAGACTTGCCAAAGGATTGCTCCAAAATGCATGTGTTGAGTAGGAAATATGGAAAGCCAACTATAACAAATGGCTAAGCGTAAAACCTTTTTAAATCATCTCCACTCCTTGCTCGGCCAAGAGGTACCCCTTCCACATCCCGGAGGTGGTATCCACCTGACCTGAGCACTTCACTTACAATGTAAGGTCCTTCCCAACTGGGCTCTAGCTTGCCAACCGCGACTCCTCTCCCGGCCGCATCAACTTTCTTTAGCACTAGGTCTCCTTTTTCGAAGTGTTTTATTCGGATGTGCTTGTCGAAATATCGGGCCATTCGTCACTTGATTTCTTCCTGCCTGATGGTGGCCTGGTCCCGGAGTTCCTCCACCAGGTTCAAGGATAGCCATTGTTCCTCATCATTGGCCACTAGCCACTCTTCATCCCCTTCACCTGCGGAGATCACCCTGGGGTTTTTTACTTCAAATTTGATGGGTATGACCGCTTCGGACCCGTGAGAAAGTTTGAACGGGGTCTCTCCGGTGGCGGTGTTTGGGGTAGTCCTAAGTGCCCAGAGGACGGAGGGTAGCTGCTCCACCCAGTTCCCCCAGAGGTTCTCCACCTTCTTCTTCAGTAGGTTGACGATCACTTTGTTTGCCGCCTCCACCTGGCCATTGCTTCTCGGGTGGTGAACCGATGCGAACCTGAGGTCGATGCCAAGCTGGGTGCAGAAGATAACAAATTCCTCACTAGCAAACTGTGGCCCATTGTCCGTCACTATAGCCAGAGGGAGTCCGTGCCTGCAAATTATCTCTCCCCACATAAAATTCCTTACAACTTGAGATGTTACCTTGGCGAGTGCTTTCACTTCTACCCACTTGAAAAAATAATCGATCATGACCAGCAAGAACATTCTTTGGCCACTAGCTTGGGGGCCAACTAGGTCCAACCCCCATATGGCGAAAGGCCAGGGAGCCGTGATGGTCCGGATCCTCTGGGCTGGGAGGAGTTGGAGTGGGGCATAGAGCTGGCATTTTGAACATCTCCTTGCGAACTCCGCCGCATCCTTGCTGAGGGTGGGCCAGAAGTAGTCTTGTCTCAACACCCTCCCTTCCAGAGTTCAGCTCCCGGAGTTACTCCCACACTCCCCGGAGTGAATTTCTTCTAGGACTCTCGGAACCTCCTCCTCTGAAACACAACGGGCCAGGAGCCCCGAGAGAGTCTTCCTGTACAACCCTCCTGCATGCAAAGAGTAATAAGCCGACTTATACCTGAAGCGTCGCCTGTCTATGGCTCCCTCAGGGAACTTCCCCGATGACAAGAAGGAGATGAAAGAATCCATCCACGAGACCCGCTGATCCACCTCCATCAGTTCCCCTTCCTCGATGGAGGGTCGGAAGAGCTCTGAAACCGTTCCTCCTACTCGGGGACCGAACATGGCTAGGAGGTCCGCGGGGGTGCTCTCCTCCCTGGGCACGTGTTTGATGGAGAAAGTGTGGAATTTTCCGATGACTCCCTTGACCTTCTCCAAGTACCGCAGGAGGGTCGGGTCCTTTGCCTCAAACTCTCCCTTGACTTGGCATGCTACCACCATGGAGTCTATCGAGACCTCCACATCTTGCACTCCCAGTTCTTGAGCTAACCGCAGGCCCGCTATCACCGCCTCGTACTCCGCTTGGTTGTTGGTAATTGGAAAATGTATGTTCAAGGCTTGCTCGATCTTTGTCCCTTGGGGACTCATTAGGATGATTCCCCCTCCATAGGAGTGCTTTCCTGACGCACCATCCACCAATATCTTCCACGCCACTAGGGGAGGCGGTTCATGTTCTCCCACTTCGGATGTGTAGTCAGCCATGAAGTCTACCACCGCTTGGGCCTTGATTGATGTCCTGGGCACGAACGTAATGTTGAACTCACTCAGCTCCACGGACCACTTTGCCAGCCTTCTCGAGTGTTCCACCACCTCCATGACCTTGCGAAGTGGGTGATCTGTTATTACCTTGATTGAATGAACCTGGAAGTAGGGTCGGATCCTCCGAGCCGCCACCACCAATGCGAAAGCCAACTTCTCCAAGATTGGGTACCGGAGCTCCGCCTTCTTCAGCACTCGGCTGACATAGTAGATATGGAACTGCTGTCTTCTTTCCTCTCGGATCAATACAGAACTTACCGCTTCAAGTCCCACTCCCAGGTATAGGGATAGGTCTTCTCCTGATCTCGGCCCTTGAAGTAGGGGGGTTTGGGTGAGTTGCTCTTTCAAGGCTTGGAAGGCTCCCTCGCATTCCGGAGTCCATTCAAATTTTTTGTTGCCTCTTAGCGCCTTAAAGAAGGGAGCACACTTCTCTCCCGCCTTGGTGAGGAACCTGCTAAGTCCGGCCAGCTTCCCGGTGTGGCTCTGAAACTCCTTTGGGTTCCTCGGAGACCCCAACTCCATTATCGCCTTGACCTTGACTGGGTCAGGCTCCACCCCCACTGGGGTGAGCAAGTGACCTAGAAACTTCCCTCGGCTAGCCCCGAAGACACACTTCAAGGGGTTGAGTTTCATCTTATACTTCCGCAGGGTCCCAAACGTGTCCTCAAGGTCTCGCAGGTGAGACCCAAGGTCCCGGCTCTTTACCATGAGGTCATCAACATAGACCTCCAAGTTTCTTCCTTTGATAGGTGGCACCTGCATTCTTGAGCCCAAAGGGCATCATCTTATAACAGTAGCATCCATCCCCCGTGATGAAGGAGACATCTTTGATGTCAGGGGGGTGCATGCGGATTTGATGATAACCTGAAAAAGCATCTATTAAGAAGTGAAAAGTCGATACACATGCGCCACTTACCTCCCCCCTTTTTACCATGACTACATTGGAGACCCAGCCTGGATACTGGATCTCCGACATAAAACCTGCTTGTAAGAGCTTTTTCACCTCCTCCCGGATTGGTCCCTCCAGCTTGTCCGCCGTGGCCCTCTTCTTTTGGCGGATGGGACGGGTGCCGGGGTCGAGGTTGAGGCGGTGGCAAGCCACATCCGCATCGATCCCGGGCATCTCCGCGGCGCTCCAAGCGAAGACATCCACATTCTTCTGCACGCAGGCTAGGATCTCAGCCCGCTCCTCCGAATTGAGTTCCCCGCTGACTCGAACCTTCTCCACCACCCCAAGACGAGTGGTGACCTCGAGCTCCACAACCTCATCCACGGCCTCCATCCTGGATTGCTCTCCCCAAGCACTTTCCTTCTCTCCGCCGCAAGCGAGCGCTTGGGCTCCTTCCTCCGTCTCTTCCTCCCCTACCATCATCAACTCCTCCACTCTTCCTTCCTGGGTACCCTCTTCCTTCTCCTCTTCTCCTCCTCTCTCCGCCCTGGGTCCTTCAACGACCCCTTCCTAGGCATGAACATCCTCTTCCTCCATCCTCTCCTCGACTCTATTCTCTACTCCGGCTCCGGTCGCCTCCTCCATCACTTTATCGAACTCCTTCGCTTCTCCCATCTAGGTGACGGTGTTAACAGCCGTCACATAGCACTATCTCGCCATCTTGGGGTCTCCTCGGATCCGGACCTGGACTCCTCCCGCGTTGAACTTGAGACACTGGTGGAAGGTGGAAGGGACGCATCGAAACGCGCTGATGAGAGGCCGTCCGAAGATGGCGCTATAGCTGCTTGGGGCATCCACTATCACGAAATGACAGTTCCTGGACTGCCCTCCGAGGGTCACATGGAGCCCCACTCCACCCTCTACCTCCTTCCTTTCTCCTGAAAAGCTGAATAGGGGGCCATCCGAGGCCAACACACTCTTGGACTCCACCTTCATCTCATCAAACGCCTTCTTGAAGACGACGTTGACCGAGCTACCGTTATCGACTAGAATCCGTGAGATGGTGAAGTTCTCGATGGCGGTCTGGATGACCAGCGCATCGCAGAACGGGTCTTCATAGCTCGGCATGTCCTTCTGAGAGAAAGTAATTCTCTCCGCCGGGGGTGGAGAAGTGGATGTTGAGGCCACGCTCCGCCGATAGATGGTATGAAGGCTAGCCTTGCAGGTTGCCTCCACCCCTACCCCCCCCCCCCCCCCCCCCCCCCATGGATCACCCCGATCCCTCCTCTGCTCCCCACATCAACTCTGTCTTCACACCTTTCTTCCTCCTCCCCTCGAGGCTCGACCTCCTCAATTCTCACCTGTTGCCTTGGCGTGGGCGCTCGGCCCCTTTTGGTTTCCAGGAACTCTGGGCAGGTGGCCGTCGCGTGACCTTCGTCATCGTGGAAGTCATAATACGGCAACATCACCTCCCCTGCTTCGCCTTCCGCCATCCTATTCCTCCTCCTTCTTGCCCCCGCTTCTTCTCTCGCCTCTTCTCTCCTTCCTCTTCCTCCTCTACCCCTCCTGATCGCCATGGCTTACTGAGGCGGGGGAGGCAGCTGCCTCGGACACTGCCTCCACCCCAACTAGTGGGGTCTTCCTTGCACTCCATGGAAATTACCCCTTCCTGGGCCGTAACCCCTTCCCTGACCCTGCATTCCTTCGGCACGCTGCCTCCACTCCCCCTCCGGGTCCCTGGGCTCTTCCCTTCTTCTTACCTCTTGCTGCCTGACCTCCGGCTCACTGAGCTTTGCTAGCCTCTTGGTGAGCTCCGGGTTGGCCTCCTCACTCTCAATCTCCTCTGCCACCCTCTCCATCAACTCCTCGTAGGAGACGGGGGCTTTCCTCTTCAAATCCATCTTAAAGAAACTTTCCCTCAGCCCGACCGTGAAGGCGAGTTGGAGTGCAAACCCGGGCATCTCCTGGGTGAGTAGCACGTCTTCCTGGAACCGTTCCCCGTAGCGAGCAAACGACTCTTTTTGCTCCTGCTTCACTTTGAAGAGGGACTCGACGTCCTTCTTCCTCTTCTTTGCAGTTGAGAATCGCAACAAGAAGCTCCTGCGCAAATCCTCAAAGGCGTAGATCGACCCTGTAGGGAGTTGATTGAACCAGTCCCTGGCCTTTTCTTTGAGAGTGACGGCGAAGAGCCGACACTTATAAGCATCCGACATCGGCCTGATGGAGACCGAGTCCTCAAAAGACTGGAGATGTTGGACAGGGTCGTCTTTGCCGTTATAGTACACCCTATTTCACTCTCCGAACCCGGGCGGGACAGGTGCAGAAAGTACCAACTCGCAGAAGGGACTTCCCCCTTCTGCCACCCTTTCTCGCTCCACACGACCCCCAAGCTCTCTCGCCAGACTCGGGCTAGTGGGGACCGCGTTCGCGGGAACGGTATTCGCCTGGACCACTCCCACCGTCGCTAAATCCTGCGGGCGAGCGCTTGCCTGCGCCGCGCTCACCGGCTCAGAGTTCGCCGACACGGAACTCGCCGGCACGGAACTCGCCGGGCTGGCGAACAGTACTCGCCCTTCCATGTCTTGAACTGAACTTCCTGCGACTTCCTTTACGGCCCTTCCCCCAGGGGCGTTCTCGCCAACCGCTGCTGGGAGAAGGGTCGCCTGAGGTGCTGGGGTCGCGAACTCGCTCCGCAGCGCCGCGACCGCGAGCCCAAAGGTGACAAGCACCTCCCTCCTGAAATCCACGAACATCCTCGGCGTCACCACCTGTGGTGACTCGCTGAACCCCTCGTCTTGGTCCTCGCCTCCAGTCATGCCGGCTCCTTGGAACTTTCTTGGACCAGCCACGCTCCACGCTCACCGCACCAAAATGTTGAAGCTGATTTCTTGGTCTCTGTGGAGTTTGGGGCCCTCACCGAGATGAGGGGCGGCTAGCCCTTATTGATCCCTTAGAGAAGGTAGACCAGAAACTAGGAAGACTGACTAAGACCTTAGTCACAACGAGGAGGTCCCTCCACTAACCCGGAAGATCGTTGAGCGCTTCCCCTCCCAAGCCAAAGATGAGACTCGGGCACCTTGGAGAGCTAGAGAGCTAAACCAAGGTAACCAAGGGGAGAAACAGCTCAGAGATCTGAGAATCCAATCCTCTCCCAAGGTGCCCTTTGAGGTCTATTTATAGGTTTTCTGGTCTGGCCTGCAAATAGCAGGATTCTGCCCCTTGAATTTACTATCCGCACCCCAAATGGGTCTGCTAACAGCTGAACTCCGCTGTTTGGACAGGCTAATGGCAGGCCAACGGATGATTTCGCCGATCAGTGATGATCAGCGGATTCGTCGAACGTGGCCCGCACTTCGTCGGGCGTCAGGCTGAGCTCGCCGACCCCGACTGAGACTCGTCGATCACGGAGACTTTGGAAGAAATCTGGCTCGCCTGTCTTCTCGCGATCCTTCAGCAAGTCTCTAGCTCACTCGCTCCCTTGCGAGCATTCGACGATCACCTGGCTCGCTCGCCTTCTTGCTGGTCGACATTGGGGATCTGGCACGCGAAAACTTGACTCGCGCCTCTTCCCGCGGGCGACCTTTGATGGATCTGGCTCGCCACCTTTGGATGAATGGCCTATGAAGACCTCGTTCGCACTCTACCCCCGCTCGCACTCTTGACTCTCTCGCCCTCTCACGAGCAGCTGGCTAAGTGCTCGTCCCAGCGGATCCGCCGAGATGGGATCGTCGGGCGCTGCCTAGACTTCGTCGAGCGCTGGCTCGCATTACTTTTATTCGATCATCCACTAGGCGAATATCGGGGTTGTACATGGTCCCTGCAAGTTAGAGTTATAGCAGGGACTTCTGCATTTTAGGGCATTCAAAGGCGATACATATTTGGCTCACTCATCAAAGCCAAACCTCTTTAATGTGAGAAGTTTATTATATTGGAAACTTGCAGATTGAAATAAGTAGAGTAATTGTAAACTTTATTTTAGATGGCAAATAATGACGTTCACATTGTGAGCAATTGAGATTCATTACTAAAATGTGATATTCAAGGTATGATAACCTAGAGAATTTGAGATTGATGGACAATATAGCTAAGATGTATGCATTGTAAACGACCTTTCAACCGGAGCACGTACGCTTAAAAGGCAGCATCACCGCCATTAGAAAGATTTAAGACTATGGGCATATTTTAGCGTCAAAGCACAGAGCAGACATGCTAAATATTATGATGCACGACATCGTAAGGAAGAAATCTAGGGTCAGAAGGAGCTGGAATGTCATAAAACTCGGAATTCACTAACAGAAGTGAGATTACACCCAGGGAAATTACTTGGAATTTTTGGTTATATTATACTTCGCTATAGTACATATACCCAAATTAACCCTGATTAGCTTGTCTCATACTTAGATGGGCGAATAAATTTATTATTACGTGAAATTTGGTAATCATGTTGTTGGGATCAACAATATGTTTCGGGAATCTTTTGAGAATATTCTATCCTTCACAAATTGAATGTTGATGGTCTAGGAATGTTATAAAAGGTAGTGTATAGACTTGGGTCTCATTTTTGAAACCTCATCGAGATTTTTTTTCCACTTCCATTGAGCGTGAAAATCCGTAGACCCGAACTTGACATTCGGGGACGAAATTATTCTTTTGTTTATTGGGATTTGTAACATCCCCAGAACTACTAGACCCCTAAGGTGCACCTTATCATGACAAGGTCATGACATTGCTCTGAGAGACCAAAAAATTGTCCTAAGAACCAAGGTGAAAAAGGTGAAAAACACTTTGGTGTGCAAATAGACAAATTGAGCCCAAGGCTTAGGGCTTGATATTAAAGTTTCAAAATGATAAATTGACCCCACCAACTCTTCCTAAACACCTTAGGGAGTCCCCTGGGTCATTTGGGACACATTGGTGTCAACCCAAGTGATCAGAATGGACAAGTCAACCTTGTCCCCAAATAGGTCAAACCTTCTTAATTGAGGTCAATATGACTTCATGAGAACAAATTGAACTTACCAATGGGTTCCTAACCCTAAGAGAGACTCAAGTGACACAAAAGCCCCATCAAGATGTCATCAATCGGTTCATTTTGACCAAAGTCAACTTTTCCCCAATCTGGTCAAAATCACATTCATAAGCTAAATTGGCCCAGCTAGGGCCTCACCATGACCCAATCAACCTTGGGTGATGTCAAAGGACTCGATACCAACTCATCGGACCAGTCGACTTATCACTTTGACCAAGTCAACCCTAAAAGTCAACAATGGTCAAAGTTGAGCCCTAAAGAAGAAATTAAAAAGCCCCAGCCTATTCCAATGGGCTAAGGCCTTGATTCAAGGCCCATCCTGCAGCCCAATGGCCTAATTACATCCCTTGCCCTCAAAATTCGAATGTGGGTGACATGCAAGAGGGCAAAGTGGAGAATTCCCCAAAATCAAGTGAGGACAAAGGAGGAAATCATGGTTTGGGTGCCACTTGGCTCCCAATTCCTCTCCCAATACACTCCACTAAACTCCCTCAGTTATTCCCATCTGAAATCTAGCAGAATGGATGCCAAATGGCAGCCTTGGTGAAACATCCAAGGCTTGGCCGACCTTGCTCCAATGGAAACCCCATATACACACCTCCTCAGCCCAAACTGACGGGACCATTGGCTTCAGAAGGTGTAGGGCATATGAAATCGAGTCTTAGATCAAAGCTTTTGGTGGAGAGGAGCGAAATAGGCAAGGAGCTCTAATGGAGGTGGCCGGCCATGGAAAGCCGGGATTCCCTCATCCTCAAGCTCAATAAGGCATGTATTCCTTCTCTCCTCCTCTTGTGCTAGCTTCACACTTCTTCTATTTTCAAAATCCACGAAGAAATTGCATATCTCCATTTTCAGATTTGGTGTTCTTGAGCTCGAAAATTAAAATGGCGGGGGAGCAACTCCGGCCACCTCCGGCCGAGATCTCACCGCCGGTAGATAGCCCTACCATGGACGGAGGTGGTGGCTTGAGGGATTGGCCGGAGAAGGCTGGAGTTCGCCAGAATCGGGGGCCAAAATCAGCCCAGGCGCGGTCGATCTGGACCTTAGGCTGGAGGAAGGAGACGATCTCCTGGCCGTTCGATCTGGACAAGATAGTTAACCGCAGCCCAGTTTTATTATTAATAATGAAGTTTGAATTTCTGTCACACTATGTACAACCATCTTAAACATTTATTTAAAAATACTTCCTCTCATTTCTTGAGAAAACTCTGAACATCAATATTGTAGCTCTTGGACACTAGTATTTTTAGAAATTTAGATCACACCAATCGGAGCCCTGTAGCTCCCTCAACACCATTTTTGGTGGGAGTGGTCTTAGAGTAGAGCAGAAATTAAACTAGTGATATATCTCCAATGGTAACTCCTATGGAGTTGAAATTTGGAACATGCATGTACATCCCCTAGTAATATATTGTGTAAAAAATTCAGATTTTTAGAGGAATGTTTTTCTATAGTTTTATCCATTATTTGATTTATCAAATTAATGTGATTTAGGGTGCTAGACACCTAAAGTTGACCCCAAATTTTGGTGAGAGCTTCTTTAGGTCATGTATGAGATCTGGTTAAAATTTCATCACATGTGCATGAGTGGATTTCTCTGAGCTTCAAATTGAAGTTTTGGGACTTAAGGGTTAATTTGGGGTGCTAATAGTCAATTTGGGCTTTTGAACTTTTTGATGGAATTGAAGGAGGGAATCACCTTGCATACCTCTGAAACCTTGGGTTTTTTGTATGTCATGAGGATATACATCTTCGACATAAGTCTCATGACTTTTGGAAATTATTTTCTTACAGTTTCTAAGTAAATTCAAATTGTCACACTTGTAAATTAATGAAATTTATGAGGTTAAAACAACTAGCAAAAATCTCACCTTCTAGGCATAGTCTTTTTATGACATTAAATATCCTTAGAAACAATCTCATGTGCTTTAGATGAAAATTTAGGGTAGCTCCTTTACAAATTATGAAATGCCCCCCATGGGCAATTTAATTAATTATTGAGAAATTTATATATAGAAAATGTTGATTATCTGAAATGTGTAGCTTTATGATGAGTCACATCAGTAGGAGTAATCTCATGTGGCCTAGATAAAAATTTAGCTTAGTTCCTTTACAAGTTTTGAAATGACTTCCATGGATAAATTATTTGATTATTGAGAAATTATGACTAAATACTCCTTGGTAAATTATGAAACCTTGGATTTGGTGTTTTTAGATGATTATTGTGCTAGGTTAATTTTCTAAGAATTTATAGAGACATATAAATGGTAGTTGTAGTGTAATCCCTTATTGGCACACCATTTGTATTAAATAGTAATTATGGATAAATACTCCCTGGTAAATTATGAAACCTTGGATTTGGTGTTTTTAGATGATTATTGTGCTAGGTTAATTTTCTCAGAATTTATAGAGACATATAAATGGTAGTTGTAGTGTAATCCCTTATTGGCACACCATTTGTATTAAATAGTAATTATGGATAAATACTCCCTGGTAAATTATGAAACCTTGGATTTGATGTTTTTAGATGATTATTGTGCTAGGTTAATTTTATCAGAATTTATAGAGACATGTAAATGGTAGTTGTAGTGTAAGCCCTTATTGGCACACCATTTGTATTAAATAGTAATTATGGATAAATACTCCCTGGTAAATTATGAAACTTTGGATATGGTGTTTTTAGATGATTATTGTGCTAGGTTAATTTTCTCAGAATTTATAGAGACATATAAATGGTAGTTGTAGTGTAATCCCTTATTGGCACACCATTTGTATTAAATAGTAATTATGGATAAATACTCCCTGGTAAATTATGAAACCATGGATTTGATGTTTTTAGATGATTATTGTGCTAGGTTAATTTTCTCAGAATTTATAGAGACCTGTAGATGATAGTTAAAGTGTAATCCCTTATTGGCACACCATCTGTATTAAATAGTAATTATGGATAAATACTCCCTGGTAAATTATGAAACCTTGGATTTGGTGTTTTTAGATGATTATTGTGCTAAGTTAATTTTCTCAGAATTTTTACAGATCTATAGATGATACTTTTGTGTAAATCCTTATTTGCACCCAATTTATGTTAAATAGAAATAATGGTTAAATAATCCCTGGAAAAAGGTGAAACTTAAGTTTTGAGGTTTTCAGACAATTATTATGTTACAGTGAATTTATCAGAATTTATGGTGATCATTAGTTGACAATCGATGTATAAATCACTATTTGCACATCTTCTATTTTAAATAGAGACTAAGATTTGAGATTGCCTAGAGAATTTATGAAATTAGGATTTGAGGTTGTTAGATCACTACTCATTGCGAACCCATGGTAATAATTGGAACTCATTTGGATATGATGTGATCAAGACTGCACCTTAGGAGTCAAATCTAACTCAATCTTATTTTGGTCCGCGAATAGTAAAACTGATTTATATGATTTAGACCACCACTGACCTTCACACATAGAACTGTTAACTCTTTGATTATTATGAAGGCTCAGATTATTTGGAAGAGCATCTCTAAGGGCATCATGGGAAATTAGGGTTGGGGTGCATTTAGAAAGCTATAAGTGTAGGAATTTACAATGATAAGAAAAGGAAGTTAGGCCTCGTCAAGGGCCCCACAAACAACTCATCAGTGTTAAACGATTATATGGAAGAAAAACTACCCTTAGCCGGTTGAGCCATCTTAAGGTAAATACTCAAGGGAAAAGTCGAGAAGTATCTAAGGCAAACCCTGGATTAAGGATGACGAAGAATAGGAGTGTGGTTCCAAGTAAGGTTAAGAATGCTAATTGAATGTGTGCAGTTCCTCGGTGAAGAAGGGAACTCGAGCTTAGAATGTGACGACGGGAGAGTCAGCACCCGGTCACAATTGGTGGTGTTGGAGTTCAAAAGAACTCCCCCACTCCTAAGAGCCAAGTTTAACTCATCTTATAGATTTAATGTAATTGGAGAGGATAATGGGGATAAAAAAAGGGTAGATACCAACAAGATTAAGTGCCTTGGTAAGAGGAAGTTCGGGGTGTCAGCCCACCACACTTCCCAGTACTGCTGCGAGCCCCTCACCGGGTAACCCTCCGGAAGTCCAAGGTTAACCCTAAAGCTTCTAAGATCAACTAAATTATAGACAAGACTAGTTAAGTAGGAGAACATGACAAGTTAACTTCCATCCCAAACCAGAACATTTTATAAGGAATGACTGGGATAGTCCTGCGAGCGGTAGGCTCAGTTTATAAGGAAGGACTGGGATAGTCTTGCGAGCGGTAGGCTCGGGTTATAAGGAAGTGCTGGGATAGTCCTACGAGCGGTAGGCTCACAGTTTAAATATAAGACTAGTATAGTCCTGCGAGCGGTAGGCTCGCAGTTTAAATATAAGACTAGTATAGTCCTGTGAGCGGTAGGCTCGCAGTTTAAATATAAGACTAATGTAGTCATGCGAGCGGTAGGCTCGCAGTTTAAATATAAGACTAGTGGACTCTAGCGAGCGGTAGGCTCGTAGTTTAAATATAAGACTAGTGGAGTCTAGAGAGCGGTATGATCGTAGTTTAAATATAAGACTGGTGTAGTC
The DNA here is from genome assembly GCA_033032865.1 of Dactylorhiza incarnata. Taxonomy (NCBI): domain Eukaryota; kingdom Viridiplantae; phylum Streptophyta; class Magnoliopsida; order Asparagales; family Orchidaceae; genus Dactylorhiza; species Dactylorhiza incarnata. The sequence goes on from JAWHQI010000015.1 coordinate 17,115,217, forward strand.
TAGCGAGCGGTATACTCGTAGTTTAAATATAAGACTGGTATAGTCTGGCGAGCGATAGGCTCTACTTTATGAATGTTGATGCATAATTGCGAGCTGGAGGTTCGGTAGTAAATGGCTAATACATGTTGCTTGTGTATAAGATGTGGTGGGTCTTCGGTTCTGTCTTAGTCGTCACACTGACAACAGTTCGTTGACTTGGCAGTGCTATTGGTTTTATGGGGGCCAGGTTGTCTTCTGTGCGTCCGACGGGACGGATTCCCTAAACCCTGCCTGGCCAATTCAGTTTAGTACGCAGGAGCTCGTGAGTACTCGGTACCGGTATCACAACGTAAGTTAGGGCCTAGGTCTGGTAGTGTGACTTACCCACCTAGGTGAGGAGACGCCCGCTCCTCTGCCACCATATGACCATGACGGGAGGTGCCCGAGAGGTTAGCTACCTCCGAAAAGTGGGAACTAAAGGTCTGTACGTACAGAGTCGTGTGGGTGAGTTGCATGTGTATGAAATAATAATACAAACATTGCATCATTGCATTGCACTTCATAACATAGCATTTCCGCACAAACAAAGACCTCATCGTATAAATCCGTATGGGCTCTTTTATACGATGAGTTTACTTCTTGCCAGACCCCTTAGCTTATGTGCTTTTGTGTGTGCATATAAGTTAAGGTTACTTTTGTATCTGCTCTTATTTCTTGTACCTGCTTCTTTATATTGCATTGTCTTTTACTATTTGCTGTCATACTTACTCTGGTTAGTATAGAATTGTTACCTTTACTTGCTTAGTATTTATATACCCTGCTAGTCTAGACATTTGTCACCTACCTTGTTTCTATTACCCCTTTGTTGTCCTCCGCTTCTTCCTCCCGCACGGTGCCTAGGAGTTGCGGGGGGAGGGGATGGGGAATTTGGCTTAGTCTTTTGACTAACGGTCAGTGGACCACATCATTTTAGGGATGATGTGCCGAAACAGCGGGACTCCGTTCTGGAGACAGGTCAGGAGAATAGGATGAAGCAAGGCAACCACTACTCAATGACAGGATGACAAAGTTCGATAGCTTCCGCGTAATTGTAGAGTGAGAGAGAGTTACTTACTTTATTTATTTTGGACATGTACCAGGCATAAGCCCTTACTCTCTTTCCTCTTGTACTCATTGTTGGACTTGTATTTTTTTTAGATATATATGCAGATGTGTGATTGTGGACTTGGTTTGTCTTTCTTAGCTTTCTTCTTATCTCTTGTTGGCCTAGTTGATCGTTCTTGCCGGTCGGATCGACGTCTTGCGGAGGCGGCTAACTTGTGTGTTAGCGTAACCGTAAGGCGGCGGTTCTGGGCATAAGATTTGGGAACTCTCCTGGTGCGGGAGAGGGATCTTACAGAAGTGGGCCACCTTGGTCAGGCGATCCACAATCACCCAAATCGCATCGTTACCTTGCCGCGACCGAGGTGAACCATGCACAAAATCCATGGTGATGTTGTCAAATTTCCACTCAGGGATAGGAAGAGGTTTCTAGAACCCGCTGGGCCTTTGGCACTCGACCTTCACTAAAGCACAAATCTGACATCGACTTACGTACAAAGCTACATCCCGCTTCATCCCAGGGCACCAAAAGGATTTCTTCAAATCCAAGTACATATTTGTAGTTCCTAGATGAATGGAGTGCTTTGTGAAGTGAGCCTCAAACATCAATTCCTCACGGAGTTTGCCAAAGCGAGGGACACACAGCCTTACGTTTCCCTTTAAAAGTCCACCGACCATCTCCAACGCACTGCCTTCGCTCTGCTGAGCTTCCAACACCCATCGCTGACATTCTTCATCTGCATTGGTCGCCTATCAGATTCGATCTGCTAAATCACACTGCATCTTGATCCAACTCAACCATACTATGTTGGATTCACCCCGAGCCACACACAAAATGTCAAGAGACTTGAACTCTCACACCAAATGTTCATCATGCGCTTCGATCCAATTACCTTGTCTAGAATACTTTCTACTCAAGGCGTCAGCCACCACATTGGCCTTACCTAGCGTAAACTGAATCGCTACGTCGTAATCTCCAATGAACTCGATACACCTACACTACCTCATATTGAAATCTTTCTGATCCAGAAGATACCTCAGGCTTTTGTGGTCCGTGAGAATTTCCACCTTCGCATCATACACGTAGTGCCGCCACAATTTCAACGCAAAAATCACCGCCGCCAACTCCAAGTCATGGACGGGGTAATTTCTATCATGAGGCTTTAGCTGCCTCGACCCATATGCTATCACGATGCCACGCTGCACCATCACGCAACCCAAACCGCAAACTGGCGCGTTGCTGAGAATCTGAAACCCTTCAGTCCCACTAGGAAGACATAGGATTTGAGCGTACATAAACCTTTCCTTCAAGGTCTCAAACGCACGGACACACACCGACGTCCACACAAACTTCTGGTCCTTTCAGGTAAGAGAGGTGAGGGGCAAAGCCATCCACAAAAAGTTCTCAACGAACCTTCTGTAATAACTGGCTAGTCCAAGGAAACTCCGAACTTCCACCACCGTTCTCAGTACAGGCCAATCTCTAATGGCTTCAATCTTTGCTGGATCCACTTCCACCCCATGTCTACTGATCACGTGACCCAAAAATACCACCTTCCCGATTCAAAACTCACACTTTGAGAACTTAGCATAAAGCTGGTTCTCCCTCAGAGTCTGCAACACTGATGTCAAATGAGACTCATGTTGCACCTTCGATTTTGAATACACTAAGATTTCGTCGATGAACACCACCACGAATGAATTTAGGTATTGCCGAAACACTCTGTTCATTATATCCATGAATACTGATGGCACGTTCGTCAAACCGAACGACATCACTGAGAACTCAAAGTGACCATATCTCATCCCAAAGGCTGTCTTGGGAATATTCTCTTCTCGAATCCTCAACTGATAGTAACCCGACTTCAAATCCAACTTGGAGTACACTGTCGACCCCACCAGTTGAACGAACAAATCATCGATTCGCAGAATCAGATACTTATTCTTGATGGTCAACTTATTCAACTCATGGTAGTCTATGCACAACCGCATACTACCATCCTTCTTCTTTACGAATAACACCGACGCACTCCACGACGAAAAGCTGGGCCTAATGTACCCCTGCTCGAGCAACTCTTGCAACTGCACCTTTAGCTAAGCCAGTTTCTTCGGTGCCATCCTAAACAGAGGACGCGACACCGGCCTCGCACCGGGCACCAAATCAATTGAAAAATCGATTTCACGCTGAGGAGGCGTTCCCGAAAGCTCCTCGGGGAACACATCCTCGAATTCTTCCACCACTAGTACTTCTCTGATTGCCAACATTGTGAAGTGAGTCTCCAACAAAGCTATAAATGCCTCACCACCTTTATTCACCGCTCGTATCAACTGCACAGCGGAAATCAGAGAGCAAGCCACTCCGCCTAGGCCCTCGAACTTGACCTCCTCTCTACCTTCACTCCTTAGGGTCACCACCTTCAACAGGTAGTCAATACTAGCTCGTTGCTCTGCACGCCAGTCCATCCCCAGGATAATGTCAAATTCGGCAAGTGTTAGAATCGCTGCTACCAACTCGAAGTCACACTCGCAAAACCTCAAAACAATGCGTCCTTTTCTTCCGGTGGTCATAAAGACCCATTCGGCATGCGCACGCTAAGCTCCCCCTCCACCTCGACTGTAATGCTGTATTTGGAAATATATTGATGATGTCATAATGATGTAAGGGCATTGCGTTAGTGCGGAGTTAGCGGCGCGCCATCGTTTGCGCGTTTTCGCGTCCGTTCGGTCAAGTCGACCAAATTTTGAAACATCCCAGAATTGGGAAATTTTATGTTAGGAAATTAAATTAGTTAAATTTAGAAATGTCTGTCAAGTTTCGTTGCGATCAGAGCAATAATAGAGCCTCAGTAAATTTTCAAAGATTTTAAAATTATCATTCGCCGTAAACTTTGGAAAATTAATATCTTGGGAACGACACGTCGGATTTTGATTCCGACTTCTCCATTGAATTTGTAGCGCTGACTTTCTCCTATAGAGCGATTCTCGTCGGATTCGGCGCGTGTTTTTTCGGCGTCGTATTAATATAATAGTTATTATATTATTAATTTATTATTTTTATGCATGAATTCTGCGAATGCTTCCTTGAATTCGACGAGTTATATGAATTCGACGAGTACTCTCCTAATTACCCGTGTAATACGCTAGCTACTATTATTAGTTTATTACTATTACTATTATTATTATTATTATCATTATTATTATTATCATTATAATTATACCTTATATATAAGTATAACTCCTCTTCCTCCCGTGAAAACCCTATTCATCTTCTTTTCTTTCCCGACCTGTTGCGAACCGGAGGCGGAGGCGTTCCGGGAGACTTTCAATCACCGCCACCGGAGCTCCGGTGCACGAAATCTTTGCCAGAGCATAGATCTGGAAAGATCTCGCTGAGCTCTTCGCATGTGCGGTAAATATTTCTAGTTTTGTGAATTTTTGTTGATGAAGGTTATAGCCCTAATCTTCCTTTTTGTCCCAAATGTTTCAGAAATCCTTCCTCGAGGTCTTCTAGCAGTCTATCTGCGACGTGGAGTGCGTTGAAGGCCGTTTTCTTCGAAAGGTTTGAGGCAAGTGGTGAATTTTTCCCCCTTGCCATGTTATTTCAACTTCTTTAACCTTCCTTAATAGCTGACTTAGACAAAGAAATTTCAATTCATTTTTTCTGCCAAATGCTCTGTATCTCGTCAATTCGTCAAAACATTTATAAATTCGTCGAAATACCCTTAAGTAAATTTCTTTCCGAGAAATTTCACCGATTGGGCTAAAACAGAATTCGTCCAGAAGTGATAGAGAATTCGTCGAGGAATGAGTAGATTTGTCGAGTAATAAGTAGATTCATTGAGTAATGAGTAGATTCGTCGAGTAATAAGTAGATTCGTCGAGTAAGAAGTAGATTCGTAGAGTAATAAGTAGATTCATCGAGTGATAGCGAATTCGTCGAGTATGAGTTGAAATTCATCGAGATGGGGGTCGTAAGGGTTTTACTTGGAATTATTTCCGGGTTTTTCTGTGGTGTCTATTTTGGTCAGGATTTTGTGAACCTCTATTCCAAGTCGGTTGTTTTTGGACTGTTGGTGTAGTTGGACAATGAGGCCACTCTCATAGTGCCCATTTTCCTTTCCGTGGATGTGTAGACTGTTGGTTGTGTGGGCTGTAATCATCGCCACAGTGCTTTTCGGCCTTGGATGTTTTAGTCTGATGGTTGGTTGAAGAGAATGCCTCCGCCTCAGTACTGCTTTTGGCTGTGATAGTGATTCATTTCTTGGGCAACTCGATACCCTTTTCCTTTTTGGATGTTTTTGGAATGCAACTTTAACCGCACTTTGTGTCAGCCTTTCCTTACTTATTGGATGCTAATATTTCTTTATGAGATTTGCTGATGTTTATAGATATTCTTGGTGGGTTGGTAACCATCTTTTGCTAATATTTCTCTTACTCTTTGATTATGATGACTTTTCATGCCTTTGTGCTGAGGCGTTATTTTCCTTTAAATACCTCAGGTTTGGATCAGTAGCAGGTTGAGCTGACCGAGTTCAGTTTCCGTCAGATTCACCGTAGTTGTTTTCTTTACTCCTTTTGGAGAGGTAGACTGTTGATTTCTTTTGAGAACTTGTTAAGGATATGGGTTCGTGTCAGAATGTTGACGCCCAAATCCTGAATTTCCTATTGTGATAGACATTGTCTTGCTATTTATATGCTACTACCATTGTTTATTGTTGGTGCAAATGCTCTCTGGGAAGGTTTTATGTTAGGATGCATGGTAGTTGCTTTATATATAAAAATTTGCATAATTCTTCATACATGACATCACTTTTAAAACTATCATCCCTCTATTTTGAAGCTCGTAAGAGAAACCTTTTTACCTATACTAAATCTAGAAGCTGCATATCATTAGAATGTTGGTTAGTTTATCATGCTCATATATGGTATTTTAAAGTAGATTATGTATTTTCCGCTGCGTAAATTTATACTTTTTATTTATGGACTAGTTGATCCATTAAACTGAGGGACACTGTGTTTGAAAACCTTAAACTTAAACTATGTTTTAAACTCAAGTTCATGACTTTCTAAAAAAACGTTGGAGGTAAAGCTGCCTGAGCGTCTGTAGTTGTCCCATGTATGACGTGGCATCATGACGCTATTTTCACTTACTCTGATAATATATTTATATATTGAGAAAAATGCAGGTTGTGACAGTTGGTATTAGAGGGAGGTTTGTTTGACAAATGCTAGCCAGTTCGTCGAACACAGTGTTCGACCTATTTATCTTCGATCGATGCTTCTCTTTGATTGCCGGAGGTATAAAAGAATGCTATTCTTTAACCAAAGGACCCGATCTAATTTTGGCGATCTATTTTTGCGAGAGAGAGCGACGGAAGAGTTCCGCAAGGGTTCTGACGGAAGTGTTCCGACCAGTCGATCCCGCTGCCGTCGCCGCCTCTCCCTGTCGTCGGACCTAGCAGTCCGTGGGAGACATAGAGAGAGCAGTTTTCTCCGACCTAGATCTTGTGCGACAAGAGGCTAGGGTTCTCTAACACTCGTGTGGATTTCCTGTAGAGGCGCAAATCTATTTCAGCGCTTGGAACTCAAGTTTTGTTCTCTGGATCTGCCATTGGAGCATCTCGGTTGAGTATAGACTTAACCCCCTTCAGGTATAATTTCTGCACTGTGATGTGGATGTTATTTATTTCTTGAATCTATGAAATCGCAAGTTCCTTATAACACTTTTGGGTTGTTCTAGTTATTTTATTCCGCTGCGCATATATGATATGTTGTATTATCATTTCTGAAATGATATTAAGAAAACCCAACAGTGGTATCAGAGCGAGGTTTGTAATCTAATGCATGTAAATCAGAAATTTAGAAGTGTTCAAAATGTCTGGATTTCTTCCTGGGTGTTTGGATTTCGAAGAAATGTTCTAGATTGAAACACTCCCAGGAATGCATGTGATTGTGTTGTGATTTCATTGTTTCAGAAATTGCGTCTCCTTAGCAGTAACCGTCCCTCTAATTGTTTTGTGAAACCAAATGTATTAGATTTTGAATCTGGCATTGAGAGACGAGCTTGTCTACTGCAAAAGTGGAGTTGTTTTGCCTGTGTCAAATGCATGTAAATCTGGAGATTTAGAATTGTTCTAAATGCTCAGATTTAGCATTTTTCTATCAAGCATTAATAATTTTATTTTGTGCACTTCTGAGATGTATTTGGTTGTGTATGTTGTAATTTTGTAAAAGTGTACGTTGGTTAATTGTTAATCAATTTTATATAAATAAAATCCCTTATCTAATATTAAGTATACGGATGCCTTCCGATGGATGACACGCTTCCTGCCTCGATCGATGAAGTGTGGGCTTGCCAAAGCAAGGTGCATTAATCTATCTTGGTAAGGGTGCGAATAAATAATTGTGATATCCCACTGTCGACATCGGGCCCAACTTAACTAGGTGACCTCAAAAGTTGAGTGCCTAGAGGCATTGGGTTGGCATGCACCATATGATGGATGCGAATAAAGAGTTATTCACCAACCATACAAGAGTTGCATAGTGATGCAATTGGCAAGTGTTGCCTACCTAAATAACCGCATTATGAGAGGATCGCCAAAGCGGACTCATTGTGTTGGAGAAATACGAATCTTGTCCACTAAGAGAGTAGCTCGCATAAACTCTCCAAATTGATATTAAGGGTTATCATATGAATAAAATAGTGGGAGTATTTAATAAAAGACCTTATTAAAATAAAAAAATGTATTTTGAAATATAGTACTAATATATATATATTTTGCATTATTTTGTAGAATTTTCATGACAAATACTTCACAGTCCACGTTGTCCTTGAGAGCCATCCTTGAGAAGGATAAGCTCAATGGGACGAATTTCCTAGACTGGTTCAGGAACATGAGAATTGTTCTTAGGCAAGAGCATAAGCTCTATGTCCTTGAAGAAGATCCCCCCGAGGAGCCAGCCTCTACTGCACCTCATGCAAATAAAGATGCTTATAAGAAGTATTGAGATGACTCCTTGGATGTTGAATGTCTCATGCTTGCGACCATGAACTCTGGGCTTCAGAAGCAACATGAGAACATGAGTTATTATGAGACGGTCGAGCACCTGAAGAAAATGTTTCAAGGGCAAGCTCGCCAAGAGAGGTTTGACATATCCAGGGCGTTATTTCAGTGTAAGATGGGAGCTCGGGACCCAGTAGGGACTCACGTACTCAAGATGATTGGGTATATAGAGAACCTTGAAAGACTGGGGTTTCCGTTGGGCCAAGAGTTGGCCACTGACCTTATCCTGTAATCGTTGATGGACAGTTATGAGCAGTTTGTCTTAAATTAAAATATGAATGAAATTGACAAGACACTGCCCGAGCTCTTAGGCATGTTGAGAACTGCCGAGATCAATATGAAGAAGGTCAAGACTGCTAGCCCCATATTGATGGTGCATAAAAGCAAGGGCAAGACCAAGGGATTCAAGAAGACTAAGGTGGGACCTAAGTCATATCTTGATCCCAAGTCTTCAGCACTGAAGAATAAGGGCTTGGCCAAGGAAAGGAAGTGCCACCATTGTGGTAAGGAAGGGCATTGGAGGAGTAATTGTCCCCTCTATCTTGAAGATCTGCAAAAGAAGAAGGGAAGTGTGACTTCCACTTCAGGTATATTTGTTATAGAAATAAACCTTTCTGCTCCTTCATCTTGGGTATTGGATACCGGATGTGGTTCTCACATTTGTACGAATGTGCAGGAACTGACAAGGAGAAGAATGCTGGGTAAAGGAGAGGTAGACCTGCGCGTTGGAAATAGAGCAAGGGTTGCTGCCATTGCCGTTGGTGTTTATCGTCTTTCTTTGCCCAATGGGCTTGTAATAGAACTTGATAATTGTTATTTTGTTCCTGCTATAACTAGAAACATCATTTCTATTTCATGTTTGGACATCATTGGTTTCTCTTTTATTATAAAGAACAATTGTTGTTCTATTTATAGGAATGATGTTTGTTATGGCATTGCCCAATTGTTTAATAGTTTATATGTTTTGATCTTAAACCATCCGATCTATAACATAGAAAATACTAAATGACTAAAAAAACGACTTGAATCCTACGTACCTTTGGCATTGTCGTTTAGGCCATATAAATGAGAAACGCATATCTAAGCTCCATAAAGATGGATTATTGGACTCATTTGATTATGAATCATTTCAGAGATGAGAGTCTTGCTTATTAGGCAAAATGACTAAAGCCCCTTTCACTAGTCATACTGAGAGGGCTGATGATCTTTTGGGTGTAATACATAGTGATGTATGCGGACCCATGAGTTCTATGGCTAGAGGTGGGTACTACTACTTCGTTACATTTACTGATGATTTCAGTAGATACGCATACGTGTTTCTTATGAAGAACAAATCCGAAACCTTTGAAAAGTTTAAAGAGTTTAAAAATGAAGTAGAGAACCAACTGGGAAAAAGGATAAAAGCACTCCGATCTGATCGAGGTGGCGAATATCTGAGTCATGAGTTTTGTGATCATCTAAGAGAGTGTGGTATTGTATCACAGCTCACTCCGCCCGGAACACCATAACATAATGGTGTGTCTGAGAGGAGGAATCGTACTTTGTTAGACATCATACGGTCGATGATGAGTCATGCAGATTTGCCCATTTCCTTTTGGGGATTTGCTTTAGAGACTGCTGCTTTCACATTAAATCGTGCTCCAATGAAAATAGTTCTAAAAACACCATATGAGATATGGACTGGGAAGCGTCCTAGTATGTCTTTTATTAAGATTTGGGGATGTGAGGCATACCTGCGATGTCAAATGCCTGGCAAGCTGGAACCCAAGTCGGATAAGTGTTATCTTGTGGGATATCCTAGGGAAACCAAAGGGTATTACTTCTACCTTCCGTCTGAAGGCAAAGTGTTTGTCGCAAGGACTGGTGTCTTTTTGGAGAAAGAGTTCTTATCCAGAAAGACTGCAAAGGTGGAACTTGAAGAAGTTCAAGAACCACAAACAATAGCTGAACCGATTTTAGAACATGAGCAAGGACTACAAGTTGTTGTAGCTAGAGAGCCTGCTCAAGAAACACATGTCCTGCGTAGATCTGATAAACCAAGATTTGAGCCTGAGAGATATGAATTTCTCGTGTCTCAAATAGGTAATGTGTTGCTTATGGATCATGATGATGAGCCTGCAACCTATCAAGAGGCTATATGTGGACCTGACTCCGAGAAGTGGCTTGAGGCCATGAAATATGAAATGGACTCCATGTATGCTAACCAAGTTTGGACCTTGGTGGAACCACCTGAAGGGGTACGACCCATAGGGTGCAAGTGGGTCTTCAAGAAGAAGACCGACATGAATGGGAATGTACATACATTCAAAGGCCGGCTGATGGCTAAAGGTTTCAGGCAAATTTATGGTGTTGACTATGATGAGACCTTTTCCCCTATAGCCATGGTCAAGTCCATCAGAATTCTACTTGCTATTGCTGCGTATTATGACTACGAGATTTGGAAAATGGATGTCAAAATGGCTTTCCTTAATGGAAACCTCCTTGAGGAAGTGTATATGACACAACCCGAGGGTTTTGAATCTCCAAGTGAAGCCACTAAAATATGCAAGTTGAATCGATCCATTTATGGATTGAAACAAGCTTCCCGAAGTTGGAATCTTCGTTTTGATGAGAAAATCAAAGAGTTTGGTTTCATCAAGAACGAGGATGAACCTTGTGTTTACAAGAGGATTAGTGCGAGCATTGTCGTTTTCCTGATATTGTATTTGGATATGACATACTGTTGATTGGAAATGACATTTCGACCCTGCAAGCTATTAAGAATAGGCTAGGGGACTGCCTTTCTATGAAGGACTTGGGTAAAGCAACTTATATACTTGGTATTAAGATCTATAGAGATAGATCGAAGAAGATGCTGGGTTTGACCCAGAGTACATACATTGAGAAGGTGTTGAAATGGTTCAACATGCTTGAGTCCAAGAAAGGATTCTTACCCATGTCACATGGTGTGAGTCTCTCTAAGAACCAGTGTCCAAAATCTTTGGAAGATAAGGGCCGCATGAAGTTGATTCCATATGCTTCGACAATTGGATTAATCATGTACGCAATGTTATGTACTCGGCCCGATGTCTCTTATGCTTTGAGCATGACTAGCAGACATCAGTCTGATCCTGGTGAGAGTCACTGGATTGCAGTCAAGAATATCTTAAAGTACTTGAGAAGGACTAAAGATGTATTCTTGACGTATGGTGGAGAGGAAGAGCTCGTCGTAAAGGGTTACACAGATGCTAGCTTCCAGACTGATAGGGACGACTCAAAGTCCCAATCAGGCTTTGTATTTTGCCTTAATGGAGGAGCTGTAAGTTGGAAGAGTTCCAAGTAGGAGACAGTTGCTGATTCTACAACTGAGGACGAGTATATCGCTACTGCAAATGCGGCGAAGGAGGCCAGGCTGTATGGATTAGGAAATTCATCAACGAGCTTGTTGTAGTTCCTAGCATTGTTGATCCCGTAGTTCTCTACTGTGACAACAACGGTGCTATTGCACAAGCTAAGGAACCTAGATCTCATCAGCGCTCTAAGCACATACTTTGGCGGTTCCATCTCATTCGAGAGATTGACGATAGAGGAGATGTGAGCATATGCAGAGTACCTACTAAAGGAAATATTGCGGATCCACTAACGAAGCCTCTTGCACAGAGAAAGCATGATGGTCATACTAGATATATGGGTATTAGATACCTGAATGATCGTCTCTAGTGGGAGTCTTGTGGATTGTATTTGTCGGTTGTTGATTATTCATGTGATGAATAGAGTACTTTATATTTCATTTTACATTTATGGCAAGTTCTTTTATTATGTCAAATGTTTCTACTGATAGATTAATTAGCATAATAAATGCCCTTAGAATGTTTGCTTCCATAGGAATTCAAGTATGTGACTTGAATGTGAGGGCCTATGTTTATAAGAAGCTTCATTCTTAAATAGTGCCTGGTCGTAGTATCATCTTAGAAGTTCAGTGCGATGATGATACATAAAGACTAGCATGTGCGTTGACTGATGACCGGTTCTCACAGGTCATGATATTGTGATATCAAGTCATCACATGGGTACTTGTTAGTGATCAAGTTGTACTGGACAGACCCATCTTGAGACTACTTTGTGGATTGTTGTATGAACATGTCACAAGTAGTTCTCAACTGACAATGGTGTTTGTGGTTCTTTGACCTAAAGTCACAACATTCATCAAGTGAGGAAGAGCGTACTTTGATGCCATCTAAAGTCTTCCTTGAGAAAGGTTGATGATAAGGGCGGTTATTGGGTATGTTAAGATTCAGATATTGAGCTCACCATTTTCAGACAGTCTATTCTAGATCAAAGAATTAAGATTGAACAATTACGAGGGTGACACGGTCCATGCCTCTAGTTCTATCCGGATGTAAGGGACAAAGGGACATGACAACACTGATACTTTGGTCAAGACATGCTTGTTGAGTTATGAACTCTTATTGCTTGGGTAGCAATAATGCATTGCTAGATGCCGCTCGTTGTTTGTGAGACTTATATTTGATACGTTCAAGATCAAGTGGGAGACTGTTGGTGTTTCCATGGTGATCTGGAAGTGGTCAAATATCTAGTCTCACTAACAACACGATATGAGCCTATGGGGTCGCACAAAAGAGTGTTTGGAGAAATTGGAGAAAGAATCCTGTTGACAAGTAATCGGCTAAGTGTTGGATTATATCGTCTTGATTGTCACGACAATATTTTGGTCTTCTCGACGACATATGTATATCCTCTCGATGATATATATGTCTTCTCGATATATATAGATATATATATATATCTTCTTGACGATATATGTCATCTTCTCGACGATATATATGTCTTCTCAACGGCCAGGGTAGCGTGTTCGTCGAACGACATTCATTGAATGGCTAATGTAGCGCGTTCGTCGAATGGCGTTCATCGAACGGCTAAAGTAGCACACTCATCGAATGTCGTTCGTCGAACGGATAGCGTAGCGCGTTCATCGAACAGCTCGTCGAATGGCTAGCGTAGCACGTTCGTCGAACGGTTTGTCGAATGGATAGCATAGCGCGTTTGTCGAATGGCCAGCGCGTTCGACGAAGGCTAGCCAGTTCCTCGAACGCAGTTTTCGACCTATTTATCTTCGATCGACACTTTTCTTTGATTGCTGGAGGTATAAAAGAATACGATTCATTAACCTAAGGACCCGATCTAATTTTGGCTATCTATTTTTGCGAGAGAGAGTGACGGAAGAGTTCCGCAAGGGTTCTGACAAAAGTGTTCTGACCGGTCGATCCCGCCGCCGTCGCCGCCTCTCCCTGTTGTCGGACCTAGCAGTCCGTCGGAGACGTAGAGAGAGCAGTTCTTATCTGACCTAGATCTTGTGCGACAAGAGGCTATGGTTCTCCAACACTCGTGTGGATTTCCCGTAGAGGCGCAGATCTATTTCAGCGCTTGGAACTCAAATTTTGTTCTCTGGATCTGCCATTGGAGCATCTCAGTTGAGTATAGACTTAACCCCCTTCAGGTATAATTTCTGCACTGTGATGTGGATGTTATTTATTTCTTGAATCTATGAAATCGCAAGTTCCTTATAACTCTTTTGGGTTGTTCTAGTTATTTTATTCCGCTGCGCATATATGATATGCTGTATTATCATTTCTGAAATGATATTAAGAAAACCCAACACCTCGTAGGTGGATGTTCGTGGGAGTCATTTAAGGCGATGTTGCTGAAGAAGTTCCTGCCATCGGTCGAGCAAGGCCGTCTGATGAATGATTTTCTGCACCTGAAGTAGAGGCAACTCACAGTTAGTGAGTATGAGATTGAATTCAGTAAGTTGAGCTGATTTGCTCCAGATTTAGTGGCTTCTGAGGCAGGAAGAGTGAAGCAATTTCTCGGAGGACTTCGTAGTGACGTTCAGCAGTTGGCTAGCGCATACAAATATGAAAGCTATGCTGAAGTAGTAGAAGCCGCACTGAAAGTCGAGGCCATTGACAACGCCAAGAATAGGGGTGCGTTGATGAGAAAGGACAGGAGAAAAGTCAAAGAGGGGGAAATCCCCAAGGCATCTAGCCCTGCTCCAAAGAAAAGAAGTGGCGAAGTTTGTAGCTTCTATGGTCGCCCGGGCCATCCGTTCAAGAAATGTTTCAAGAGGTTGGGAGCTAAGAAGCAGCAACAAGTGTCGGCAATTCAGAGCGCTCCTAGAGAATATCTAACCTGTGCCTTCTGTAAGCGAAAGGGGCATGATATTGCCGATTGCTGGTCTAAAGATAAGGTGTGTTTTCAGTGCAGATAGAAGGGGCACGTTAAGACTAAATGCCCGTGTTTTCAGCCAGCTCTATATCCAGTGCCACTTCAGGCTTTGCCACCGCCGCAGCCACAACATCAGGGTAGAGGAAATGATAAGTTAAATGTGATGACTAGGGAAGAAGCACAAAATTCCACCCAAGTTATTTCAGGTTAGACCTTAATTTAACTCTTAGCTTTCATCTTTCATTTCAATTTCAGTTCGACTAGTTACGTATCCGATTTTTATAGGAGAATTTAAGGTAAAGAACCATTGGGTGTGTGTCCTTTTCGATTCTGGTGCTACGCACTCGTTTGTGGCTAGGACTTTTTTAGAGCATCATCGTTTGACCCCCGATCAGTTTGGCGATGCGTTTCATGTTAAGTTTCCTTCTGGCGACTCCGTGGTGTCGAACCAGGGTATCCAGAATTGGCCTATTCTCTTAGGTGATTTCTTAGCGTTTGCTGTATTGAAGGTGCTAGACCTGGAAGATTTCGATGTGATTTTGGGCATGGACTGGTTGTCCAGATATGCTGCAGTTATCCAATGCAAGGTAAAGCATTTGAACTTCAAGTTGGACAACGGTCAACCCATGAGTGTGTATGGCTTTCTGCGCCAGGATTCCCCGATTATTTCTGCGGTATGTGCTCGGAAACTTTTAGATTCCGGTTGTTTTGCATCCCTTGTTTCTATGTTAGAAACTATTAGTGGTTTGCCGTGTATCGTGGATGTTCTTGTGGTGCAAGAGTTTCTTTATGTTTTCCCAGTTAGTCTTCCTGGTCTTCTGCCTAAGAGAGATGTGGAGTTTGTTATTGATCTTGAGCCTGTTGCTCATCCTATTGCTAAGGCACCGTACCGTATGACCCCACGTGAGCTGGAAGAGTTGCATACCCAGTTAGACGAATTGTTGCAGTGTTGATTTATTAGGCCAAGTTCTTTGCCCTGGGGTGCTCCACTGTTGTTCGTGAAAAAGAAGGATGGTTCTATGAGGTTGTGCATAGACTATAAAGAGTTGAATAAGGTAACCACCAAGAACAGATATCCGTTACCGCGAATCAATGATTTGTTTGATCAGTTGCGTAGTAGTTCAGTGTTTTCAAAGAATGATCTTCGTTCAGGTTACCATCAGTTGAGGATCCGTGAGTCGGACGTCCCTCGTACTGCCTTTCATTCCCATTATGGTCATTTTGAATTTCTGGTGACGTCGTTTGGTTTGACTAATGCACCCTATGCATTCATGGACATGATGAACTGAGTGTTCAAGGACTTTTTAAATCATTTTGTAGTAGTTTTCATCGACAATGTGTTGGTGTATTCTAGAAGTGCTGAGGAGCATGCTACGCATCTGTGCTTAGTATTGTCTACTCTAAGAGAGCACAAGCTGTATGCGAAATTGAGTAAGTGCAAATTCTGTCTTTCGCAAGTGTCTTTCCTGGGTCATGTGTTGAACAAAGATGGGATTTCTGTAGACCCAGCTAAGTTTTCTGCCGTTTTGGATTGGAAGACGCCTACAACGCCTAAGGAGATAAGGAGTTTATTAGGGTTGGTAGGTTATTATAGAAGATTTGTGCAAGGATTTTTGGTGCTGTCGGCACCTCTGACCAAGCTTACCCAGAAGAATGCATCCTTTGTTTGGAGCGATTCTAGTGAGGAGGCGTTCCAGGAATTAAAGAGGCATTTGTGCAGTGCTCCTATTTTGGCCTTGCCGACCGAGGGAGTAGAATATGTCGTTTATGTGGACGCATCTCACATTGGATTGGGGTGTGTTTTGATGCAAGAAGGGAAGGTGATCGCGTATGGATCAAGGAAACTGAAAGTTAATGAAAGGAATTACTCTACGCATGACTTAGAATTTGCGGCAGTGATTTATGCCTTAAAGCTTTGGAGACATCTGTTATATGGAGTGTCATGCAAGATCTTTACAGACCATAAGAGTTTGAAGTACATCTTTACCCAGAAAGAACTGAATTTGCGCTAGCACCGATGGTTGGAGTATGTTGCGGATTATGAAGTTGACATCTTGTATCATCCGGGTAAGGCTAATGTGGTGGTTGATGTCCTGAGTAGAAAGACCGCGCATGTCTTCAACCTTTCTGCGCAGTCCTTAGTGGAGGAATTTATGTTGATGGATATCTCAGTCGATAGTAGTACCGTACCTTCGAGTTTAGAAGCTGAAGAGCCTTCTTAGATTACCCTTACAAGACTGCATCAGAAGGAAGATCCTGATTTGCAGCATCTCCGAAATAGAACTGAAGAAGGTGAATTACCAGATTTTTCAATTGATGATAAGAATACCTTGAAGTATCAGGGTAGGTATTGTATACCCGCGATTGAGGATATTCGAATAATGATCTGTAGTGAAGTGCATGGTCTAGTGTTTCCTATCATCCTGGTTCCACAAAGATGTATAAAGAAATGAAACAGATTGTTTGGTGGTTAGGTATGAAGAATGATATAGCTAAGTATGTTTCTGAATGTTATACATGCCAGTGTGTTAAGGCAGATCATAAGAGGCCTGGAGGTAAATTGAACTCTTTGGATATTCCAAGCTGGAAGTGGGAGAGTATTTCAATCGACTTCATTACCGGTTTGACGAGATATCCCGGAGGACATAATTCGGTATGGGTCATATTTGACAAATTGACAAATTGTGCTCACTTTGTGCCTTTTAAGACTGGCTATTCTGTGGAGAAAATAGCAGAACTTTATTTGGATGATGTCATCAGATTGTATGGTGTGCTCGTAAGTATTGTGTCAGATCGAGATTCCAGGTATATGTCTCGTTTTTGGCAGAGTTTGCAGGGAGCTTTGGGCACTAACCTCAGATACTCTACCGCTTACCACCCTCAGACCAATGGTCAAACGGAAAGAGTGAATCCGATTTTGGCAGATATGATCAGATGTTATATTTTGGATCATGGTGGAGCTTGGGATAAGCATCTTAGACTGATGGAATTTGCGTATAATAATTGTTATCAAGAGAGCTTGTAGATGGCCCCTTTGAGGCTTTGTATGGGAGGTGTTGCCGAACTCCCTTGTTTTGGACCGAGGTTGGTGAGAGTCCGTTGTTAGGTCCATAAGCTTTGGAAGAGATGAATGATGACGTGACTCATATCCACGAGAAGCTTCACATTGCTCATGAGCGATATGAGAAGTATGCTTATCGGAGAAGGGTTGATCTAGAGTTCGCAGTTGGGGACATGGTGTTCTTGAAAGTTTCTCTGATGCCAGGTGTTAAGAGATTTGGAAGCAAGAACCACAAGTTGGATCCCCGGTATGTTGGACCTTTCCAGATTGTTGAGCGCATCAAAGTGTCAGCTTATAGGCTGGATTTGCCGGCTTCTTTCCCAACTGTTCACGATGTGTTTCAAGTGAGCCATGTCGATCACAAAGAAAGTAAAAGCCAAGTCCACATCACATAGAAAGTAAAATCATCAAGAGATGTCCACATATAATATCTGAATAAAAGGTACGATAGTAATAAAGGGCTCATGCCCTGTACATCAATTACTCACTACATTTTCTCTCACGGAAGCAAAAATACTAAAGCTAAACGATGCTCACGGATCCTGCCAATGGTGCTCCTGTGCTAGACTGCCCTGTCTCCATCTGCACCTGCCTCTGGTGCTGTAGCATCTCTTCGGTCCCCTAAAATGATAAGGTCCACTGACCGTTAGTCAAAAGACTAAGCCAATCCCCCACCACTCTCCCGGTGACTCCTAGGCACCGAGCGGGAGGAATGAAGCGGAGGACAACAAGGGGTATAATCAAGAGCAGGTGACTGTGAGTCTAACTACGGAAGGGTTTATTGGTAAGCAATATATAGTACAATTAGTAAAGTAGTAGTAAGTAAAACTATAGCAAGTAAACAGTGGTAATAAGCAAAGCAGTAGTAAAGAAATGTAACCTTAATTTATAGGAATGCTCACAAAAGCCTACAGACCAAGGGGTCGTTTAGCAGGGCCTATCGTATTAAATCTCCCATAACCAATATATACGATAGGGGTAAGGGTTGAAATGCAATGATATGCTATGTCATGCAAAGTATGTAGTTTAATGTTATGTTCATACAAGTGCAACTCACACACTATGACTCTATGCGCACAGACCTTTAGTTCCCCTTTTTTGGAGCTAGCAAAACTCCCAGGATACTTCCGTGGTGGCAAACTGAAGCGGTGGGTTGGGCCTCGCCCACCTCTAGGTTGGTATTTGCACTATCTAACCTAGACCTATCGTACGCCTCAACGCTTAGAACACAACATAGGAGCTCCTGCGTACTCTTACTGGCTAGTCCACCAGACTTTTCTTGGTAAAGTGTTAACCACTCTTACCGAGCCAAGGTATCGACGTCGGTGCAATGATCATCAACACTATTGACCCACCACCTTATGCACATACAATATGTCCTACTATATCCCGAGCCACAAGGCTCCCCGGGCTAACCTGCCCGTCTTCATAACCTCACGAGCTAACAGCTCGCCGGACCAACCCGTCCGTACCAACAAGCACTACTGAGCCACAAGCTCACTAGACTAATTAGTCTGCTGCTACAACTACCGAGCCTACCACTCGTAAAACTAAACCGACTAATGTACCTGTGACAATGGGGTGTGAGTGAGTATATTACTTAGTTAAATCTTATATAACAACTTAGCCCTACAATTTATGGTTAATCTTGGACTTCCCGAGGATTACCCGGTAAGGGGCTCGCTAAGGTACTAGGAACTTAGATGGGATGACACCCCAAAGCTACCTTTCTCAAGACACTTAATGTTATTGGTATCTACCCATATGCATAACTCTCTTACCGTTTCACTTGTATTAAACCTAGGTGGTTTATGACACTTCCAGGGGAAAGGCGATCTTTCGTCAATCCTAAGCGCGACCTTACCCTTAACCCACCAAGCACTCCAGTCACATAAATTCCCTTTTGGTGGCGTTAACTTCTTCAAACTGACCATATACACCAACTAAACCCCAATTCCTCTTAGTATGTCACTAGTTACCCAAGATTTACCATTTTACTATATACAGACCAAACGAACTATAAGAACCTCATAAGTAGATGTACTCCAAATAGTCACCCACATGACACAAGATTATCACTAGAGGACTATCATGGTATTATAAGACTAAACCCAGAGATTCATATTTTCCTTAACACTTTAGCATTTATTTTAATTCCTCCAATATTTGCCAGGTGTGAAAATGAACATGAAGTTTAAGGTATTCTTATGATATGGCTCTCATAAAATTAAGGTAAATCTATGATGTCAAATTAACAGTAAATATAGAATATCACAATTTTACAATCATGAATTCTCCTCTATTTATAATATTTAGTATTTACCCAAAGTTAGAGGTTAATGAAGGAACCATCAAAAATACTTATCCAAAAATTATAGAAAAATTACTAGACCTTCATATTAGTCAAAAAAGTATTCTGGCCAAATTTCAGAATTTATAAAGGCAAATGAATCATATAAATGAAAATTCCAAAGAAACCCTTTTTAGGGAAAATTGTGAAGCAACCTACTCTTAATTAATTCCAAAAATTATGAAAGAAATACCAGATCTCTAAGATGATCAGAAAGGCATACTGACTGAGTTTTACAATTTATGAAAATCAATTTCTCCTTTAATTAAATATTTTAAGAGAATTCAAACTAGGACACGTTGTGAAGTAGCCTACTGGTAACAATCTCCAAAAATTCAACAAATATTCACAAAGCTTCCTAGTGCCCTGAAATGTCCTATCGCCAAGTTGCAAATTTTTCCAGAGAGTATTGGACCCTCAATTATTTTTATTAAGACTAAGACAAAATAAGTGCCTTGTGAATGAAGTACTGGTTAAATTATTAAATTAATTACACAAAAAATACCAGAGGTCCATCATATGGTACTACCAAGGTTTCATTATTATCCAAGACCATTTGGGCATGTAACTTTCTTTTATAATGAAATGCCCTAAAGGGGTTATAACCCAATTTAGGGGGAATAAAGGGTTATTAAAATCCTCCTAAATTTTCCTAGGGTATTATTACACCCTTTGAACTTGTACACCAAATTTCATGGCCATTCAATAACATTTGACCCCATGTCCTTCACAAAGCTCAAAATGCAACCCTAAGGGCAAAGCTAGGGTTTTGGGGCATATCCACCCCACATCACCCCAAATCACTCAAGGAGGTGTTTTGGGTGATCCTAAACCAGTGGCCAAGGTTTCACATCATGTTGATGAGATTTGACGACAATACCCCAAAATGAGCACCAAACCCTATTTTGACCCATTTTGACCCATTTTGACCAAACTTAAGTTAGCAATTTACCTAACCAAATCAGTTCCAATTGGGCTGAAATTTTTACCAGGGTTATATAATAACCCTATGGAGCACCCATGAAAATTTGGAGGGAGTTGGAGGTCATTAGACCTGAAATTTAATTAACATAAGAATTATGAATTTAATACAAAAACCTTAGAAAAATATTCTCCTAAAATTCCCATCTTTGGGTATGTTAAGGGGGTTGATACAAGTAGACTAGGTTTCAATTTTCAAGTCAATCCCTTGACCCAATTAAAAGTTATTTAAGAAAAGGTGACTGTCCTACCCTAGGGACCAGTCCTACCAAAATGGCTCCACAGGGGGCTACATTGCCCTATTGGCCTGAAACAAATTTTCATCTATTCTACACACCAAGGGTTACAAGTTTGATGTTGGGAACTTTTTCATCAGAGGTAGTCTAGTATTTTTAATAAATAAAACAAAACACTGCTCATAGTGTGACATAAATACATATTATAACATAATATAAATATTTGATCTCTGCACGAATCTTGGTGCAGATCGTGCGGCTGCTGGTTTTCTTCTTCCTTCAGCCGAGGGCTGAGATGTTCCCATCCTGGGCTCACTTCCTTCTCACTTTCCCGGCCACCTGAGCGCCGCCCCGGCCGAACAATGCCACCACCACCTTCGTGGAGGTGGTGGCCGGCGATTAGAGGTGGTTGGCCGACCGGAGGTGGATGGAGTGAGGGGTTTTTGCGGGGGAAAGAGGGCTTGAAACGAGCCATATCGGAAGCGCGATCTGAGCCCAATTGAGCTCGAATAAAGCCCCAAATCATGAGAGGATCTAACACTAAGAGAGGGGAAGCAGATCGGATCTGTGTGGGAGCCTGGTGGCGCGTATTCCGGCGAGTCTCCATTGCCGGTGGTGGAGCTTTTGGTGCCATGCCAATCTAGGCCTCCTCTGCACGATTCTCACTGGAAGGTTGGGGGTTTTCTTCCTCTCTGATCACTGAAGGTAATGGGGGTCTCAATTCGAGCTTGGGTGGCTTTATTCCTGAATGCCATTAATGGCCATTAACTAGGATTTCGGTTACACTTGAGTGGGGATGAATTGGTCATCAATTAGGCCGGGAAGAGGCTGAAAAATTCTCCTCTCCCCTAGGGGAGATGAATGGTGCCATCAATTGCTCAGATTAGGGGTTTCTTCTTCCTCCCCATTAACTCCCCTTTCTTTCTCTCTCTTTCAAATTGGGCTTTCTCTCTCCTGGACGATTCTCTTCAAATTGAATGGCCAACTCAGCAGCATTCAACCCCCATTAGGTGGTGGACCACAACAATTGGTTCTAGCTCAATTGGGTTGGGTTCAATTTGGGCAAAATAGGTCAATTTGAGCCAAATTTAGGATAAGGTTGACTTTGCTCAATTTGACCATTTGGGTTAACCCCAATGGGTGGCTTATGACCCATTGGCCTCCCTTAAGGGTTAAGAAGGTCTAGGTGGAGTCAATTTGGCAAGGTGAGGGTGAATTGCCCCTTAATAGGGCACTTTGATCAAAATAGGGCTAGAGTTGACTTTGGCAAAATTGGCCAAATTGGAGGTCCCATGATGGGGCTTTTTGGTGCATTAGATCCATAGTGTCCTTGTAAGGGTAGGGGCAGGGTCAATTTGGCATGGTGGAGGCCAATTGAGCCTAATTGAGTTAGTTTGACCAATTTAGGGTTATGGTTGACTTTGGTCAAATTGGCCCCTTTGGTTGACCCCAATGGGTCCCTGATGCCCCAAGGGGACCCCTAATGAGTTAGGGATGTTATGGTGGTGTCAAAGGGTCAGTGTGAGGCCCTAAGGTCTAACCCTAGGCTAGGTATCTGAAAACTGCTATTTGTAGACCACTTGGGTTTTCTCCTTCTTAGCTAGGTTCTCAAGCTCTTAAGCTCTTTCTATGGTTTTGTCATGACCTAGTCATGACAAAACTAACTTAGGGGTCTAGTTGTTTTGGGGATGTTACAAATCCCAATACATAAAAATAAAATTTCGTCCCCGAAATTCAGGTTAAGCCAATGGGGTTTCTACTACAAGTAAGAAAATGCAACATCCCAAAAAATTAAATTATACCTGCTTCAAAGAGCTCCGGGTACTTTCGCTGCATTAGGTCCAGTGGATCTAGGGTATGCTCATCTGGTACATGATTCCTCAATAGGACCTTGACCAGTGGAACCTTCTTGCGCCGCCAGACTCGCAACTCTGAGTCGTCTATCCAAACCGGCTCCAGGTGAACCGATCGATCAGTAGCTACTGGACCCTCCGTAGTAGATATCTGCTGCTCTGCTCATAGTAAAGCCCTCCTAAGTGAGGAGACGGGAAGACGTCATGCATTCCCGCTAACTCCGGCGGTAGCTCCAGTCTGTAAGCCAAGGGGCCGATCTGCTCCAGGATCCTATAGGGCCCCATGTATCTCGGACTGGGCTTCTTCTGCCCGCGAACCTGCGAGACTCCGTGCATCGGATGTACCTTCAAGAAAACCCGATATCCCACCTGGAACTCTACCATATGATGTCGAGCATCGTAGTACTCGGCCTGCCTGCTCTGGGCCTCCAACATCCTGTCTCGAATCAGTCGCACCTGAGCCTTAGTGTCCTCCACGAACTCTGAGACGAGTGCCTTGGGATCCTCATATTGAATCCAAGACAACGGTGTCCTACACCTCCATACGTATAATGCCTCGTAGGTTGCCATGCCTATACTAGCCTGTTAAATTTTTTGAAATTGGACCGTTTAGGAGTAAGCAGGAGTTGCATCAACTGTGTTAAAGCCAAACAACCACAATGCCACACATCAACAAAAGAAACTATATTGAAACACAATCTTCATTTACATTGCAAGGTATACATGGCGAGACATGATTCATCAGAATCACGGAGATGAGAAGAACAAAACACACCAAAAAAGCAAAGCTGGCGGCTAGACAAGCTCAGACCGCACAAGCCGCACCACTCCAGAACTCGCCCGGCTTATCCTGAGATTGCACGAACAGAAATCGGACAGACTGCCAGCACTGCAAGACCGCACCTCAGACCGCACGAACTGGAGCTTATTGGAACAAGGAACTGAAGCTGTCGCCAGATCGCAACTCAGATCGCCTAACCGCTGAAGGTCGCCTGATCGCTGAGCTCGCTGCGAATAGCACAAGAACAAACATAAACCAACTCGCAGACAGACCGCTGCCGGGCTATTTATTCTAGCCGCTGGGAATCACCAAGGAAGAAGACCGCAACCTGCTGATCGCAAACCTGCGAACACAACAAACAGTCAGCTCGCTTCCGAGACCGCCCGACCTCAAAGTGAGACCGCATGAATTAACCCAGGCTCAGTTCTTACAGTTCTCGTTATGAATGACGGGCCATGCACCCCTATTTATAGGCGGGTAAACGGATGTCGTCACCGCACAAACCGGGATATAGTCACCACCCATCAGATCGCCAGTGGTCTTAAAGGACTAACCGCGCGATCAGACCACTTGGACGATTATCCGACCAAGACAGCAGAACAGCAGGAAGCTCGCGCTCAAGCTGCGCGAACACGAGATCGCGCACAACACGCGCGATCACAAAGGAACTCCTTCCTTAGACCACCAGGAGCAAACCAGGAACCATATGGCCGACTTAGGACAAGTCGCAGATCGCCAGGACAGACTGCCCGGATAGAAAGTCATATAAGAACAACCCGCTCGGTCTTCCCACAAAGAAGACAGGGCAACCAAGCAGAACAACTCGGGAACGGACCGCAGCGAACAAGAACAAACCGGCCAATCAGCAGATCACCAGAACAGTCTGGCAAATCCAGACCGGCAGATAACATACACAAGCCGTGCGGTCTCCGCGGTCTCCCAAACCAGACCGCCTGGTATCCTCCACACCACTTCAAAATTTCAACACTCCCCCTTGAAGTGGGAAGTGGAGACTAGTCCGAGTAAATTCCGCAATCATGTAAACGTTCCCTTTGCCAGCGGCTTTGTGAAGATGTCTGCGACATTGTCCGCACTCCGAACATGATCGACCATAAGAAATCCCCCCAACACCTTTTCACGAATGAAATGGTGCTCAATCTCAATATGCTTGGTCCTCGCGTGACAGACTGGATTGTTAACCAGTTTGAAAGCACTCTCATTGTCCTCGCGTAGCATAGTGGGACCTCGAACCTCCTCATGAACATCCTCTACCAACCTCCTGAGTCAAACGGCTTCCTGAGCTGCCAAGGAGAAGCCTTGTATTCCGCTTCTGTGGTAGATACAGACACCGAGTCCTGCTTTTTGCTGCACCAAGAGATAGCCGTGGGGCCCGTCATAAAGACATAACCAGACGTTGATCTCTGATCATCCACGTCTCCCCCGTAGTCAGCATCCATGTATCCATGCAACTCCAAGCTTGACCCTCTCCTAAATAGGAGACCCAAATCAGAGGTCGACTTTACATATTTCAGAATCCCTTTTGCCGCCAGAAGGTGAGGCTTCTGTGGCTCCGCCATGTACCGACTCACTTTGCCAACTGCATAAGCAATATAAGGCCTCGTGATGGTCAAGTAAATCAGGCTCCCAACTAGAGCTCGGAACACCAACGGATCAGATAGAACTCTTCCCTCATCCTTCCGAAGTTTATGATGCTGTTCCAGAGGTATAGAGCTGCTCTTCCCTTCTTCCATGCCAAATTGTTTCACGATTCGCTCCGCATATCTTTCCTGAGAAATGAGCACTCCACTCTCCCGCCTCTGGACCTCGAGTCCAAGGAAATGGTGAAGCTCCCCCAGATCCTTCATCTCGAATCTCATAGCAAGTTCAGCTCTCAGCCTTGCTACCGCCCCCTTCGAGTTCCCGGTGATAATCATGTCATCCACATACAGTAGCACAATAACTCGAAGCGCCCCCTCCTTCTTGACGAACAAGCTAGAATCAGAGTCTGAAGCAAAGAACCCGCAGAATAGAAGATATTCCGCGATCTTTCCATACCACGCCCGAGGCGCTTGCTTCAACCCATATAAGGCCTTCTTCAGTTTGCAGACGTAGTCCGGACGATCCTCCGAAATGAAACCCGGTGACTAGATCATGAAAATATCCTTGTCAATCTCTCTGTATAAGAAAGCATTCTTAACATCGAGTTGCCAAATCTCCCATCCACAAGATGCCGCCAAAGCAATAACAAATCTGACCGAAGTCATCTTTGCCACAGGACTAAACATCTCATCATAATCTTCACCATACTACTGTGAGAATCCGCGAGCCACAAGGCGAGCCTTGTATTGCTCGATCGTACCGTCAGCTTTCTTCTTGAGTTTATAAACCCATTTGCATGTCACAGGGGTAATGCCCTTAGGCCTGGGCACTAGAGACCAAGTCTCATTCTTCTTGAGAGCATCCATATCCTCTTGCATAGCAATATCCCACTTCTTCACACCTTTGGCTTTCTCAAAGCTCGACGGCTCCCTTTCATCAAAGGGACCAGCGAAGAAACATGAGACGAAGCTCACCATGTTTCCTCCTGTATATCGATCTGGTGGCTTGATAGTCCTCTTCGACCTCCTAAGAGGTTGCACCTGACTAACCACCTCCTCAGCTGCTTCTTCTGTGCAAGCTCCTCTTCCAGACGAACTTGGAGCATCGCTCCCCCTGCTTCCAGAACATGAAGCCTCCATCTCAGAGCTTGACACAGCTGGAGCTCCTGGTGAAACAGGCAACTCCACTTGAAGATTTCCTACAACTTTCTATGCTTCATCAACCCTGCTCTCTAGTAGTTCAACTCCTGAACTCCCCTTGTAGGAAGTCACTTCATTGAACACCACATCCCGAGAAACCACTGATCTCCGTGTCTCAGGATCCATGCTTCTCCATCCTTTCTTCCGCTCATCATACCCAACAAAAACTAGCTTCCTTGCTTTCGCATCTAGCTTTGTCCGAAGAGCATTAGGAATATGCACATAGCAGGTTGACCTGAACACCCGAAGGTGAGCAACACTCGGTTTCTCCTTGAACATCAGTTTGTGAGGGGTCTTCATGTTGATAGAACTTAGAGGCATTCTGTTGATGACATAAGCCACACAAGACATTCCCTCCTCCCAGAAAGACTTTGAGATACTCTTGGCATGAAGCCAGCATTTGCATGTTTCCGTCAGATGACGGATCTTCCTCTCCACAATGCCATTCTGCTGTGGAGAATGGGCACAAGTCAGCTCTCTCCGAACGCCGTGTTTCCTGCAAAAACTTGAGAACTCACCAGAGGTGAACTCTCCACCATTGTCAGTTCTCAATTTCTTCACCCGCAGGCCTAACCGACCTTCCACCAGCTCCTTGAACTCCACAAACTTCGCAAAGGCTTCCGACTTCTCTTTAAGAACAATCCATCCAAGGACGTCTAAATTTCAGCAGCAGATTTACATCCGATGATGTGATCAAACAGCTCCGGTGAGATAGCCCTCTTGAGAGTGAACTCTGCCTTAGCATTCGTCCTTCTCCAAAGTCTCACCTCTGCCATATTATCTCCTGCTAGAAACACCTCTTGTGTGTCTTCTCCTCCAACTATCTCCCTTAGATCCTCGCCAAGTAAATAGCTCTCCATACATGACCTCCATTTCTTATAGTTTGTCGATGTAAGGAGTTCAATACCAAGCCCTCTTGCGAATCCGCCTTCCATGGCAATCTACGTGGTCTCTTCTTCACAAAGACGATGGCAACTCAAGTTGATCACTGCTTATCCACTCCAACAACCTGCCTCTGATACCCTATTAATTTTTTTGAAATTGGACTGTTTAGGAGTAAGCAGGAGTTGCATCAACTGAGTTAAAGCCAAACAACCACAATGCCACACAGCAACACAAGAAACTTTATTGAAACACAATATTCATTTACATTGCAAGGTATATATGGCGAGATATGATCCATCAGAATCACGGAGACGAGAAGAACAAAACACACCAAAAAAGCAAAGCTGGCGGCTAGACAAGCTCAGACCGCACAAGCCGCACCACTCCAGAACTCGCCCGGCTTATCCTGAGATCGCACGAACAGAAATCGGACAGACTGCAAGCACTGTAAGACCGCACCTCAGACCGCATGAACTGGAGCTTATTGGAACAAGTAACTGAAGCTGTCGCCAGACCGCAACTCAGATCGCCTAACCGCTGAAGGTCGCCTGATCGCTGAGCTCGCTGCGAACAGAACAAGAACAAACATAAACCAACTCGCAGACAGACCGCTGCCGAGCTGTTTATTCTAGCCGCTGGGAATCACCAAGGAAGAAGACCGCAACCTGCTGATCGCAAACCTACGAACACAACAAACAGTCAGCTCGTTTCCGAGACCGCCCGACCTCAAAGTGAGACCGCACGAATTAACCCAGGCTCAGTTCTTACAGTTCTCATTATGAATGATGGGCCATGCATCCCTATTTATAGGCGGGTAAACGGATGTCATCACTGCACAAACCGGGATACAGTCACCACCCGTCAGATCGCCAGCGGTCTTAAAGGACAGACCGCGCGATCAGACCACTTGGACGATTATCCGACCAAGACCGCAGAATAGCAGGCAACTCGCGCACAAGCCACGCGAACAAGAGACCGCTCACAACCCGCGCGATCACAAAGGAACTCCTTCCTTAGACCACCAGGAGCAAACGAGGAACCATCTGGCCGACTTAGGACAAGTCGCCAGATCGCCAGGACAGACCGCCCAGATAGACGGTCATATAAGAACAACCCGCCCGGTCTTCCCACAAAGAAGACAGGCCAACCAAGCAGAACAACTCGGGAATAGACTGCAGCGAACAAGAACAAACCGGCCAGTCAGCAGATCACCAGAACAGTCCGGCAAATTTAGACCGGTAGATAACATACACAAGCCGCGCGGTCTCCGCGGTCTCCCAAACCAGACCGCCCGGTCTCCTCCACACCACTTCAAAATTTCAACATTGCCTATGACTGTTGTTGTATGAGAACTCGACTAATGGCAACAGTCTCTCCCATGGCTCCCCACGGTCCAGAATGCAAAGGCATAGAAGATCCTCTAGGGTCCGGTTGGTACGCTCCGTTTGTCCGTCTGTCTGGGGGTGGAAAGCTGTACTAAATGTCAACCGGGTGCCTAGGTAGGCCTGCACCGCTCTCCACTCCCTTGATGTAAATCATCCATCTCGATCCGACACGATCGTCCTGGGCACACCATGATACCGAACAAACTGCTCCACGAACCTCCATACCAAAACACCGACCGAAGCATCCTTCCTGACTGGAATGAATCTGGCCACCTTCATCAATCTATTGACGATTACCCAAATCGAGTCATTTCCCGCATGAGATCGGGGAAGACCTTGTATAAAGTCCATCGCGATGTCGCAGAACTTCCACTCTGGTACCGGGAGTGGCTGCAATAATCCAGCTGGCTTCCTACACTCCGTCTTCACGAGTTGATAAGACTCGTAGTGAGTCACAAAATAGGTGATGTCCTTCTTCATACCCGACTAGTACATGGTCCTATTCAGATCCGATGTCATCTTGGTGATACCCGGGTGCACGGAATATCTACTGCAATGAGCCTCTGTCATAATATCCTCCAGAATCTGGCTCCCTGCCGGTATATATACTCGGTCTCTAAAACTCAACAGGCCATCCTTCAACGAATTGTCTCCAGCTGAGCCTGCCTCTAAGGCTCTGAATATCGGCTCTAGATTGGAATCCTGCCTTTGCCCATCCCTGGTGCGGTCCCAAATATCATATGTGGTACTCATCGCTGCTAAGTACTCATTGTATAGCTCTGGATCGTCCTCGGATAGTAAAGAGATTTGCATGTCCTCGAACATCCATACCAGCTCCATGGCCATCAACTTGGGCTCTGCTGCTGACGTGGTAGCTCTCCTGCTCAGTGCGTCCGCTACTACATTCGCCTTCCCTGGGTGGTAATGCATCGTGTACAGATAGTCTGATAAAAACTCCACCCAACGCCTTTGCCGAATATTCAACTCCTTTTACGTATCTACGTACTTCAGATTCTTGTGATCTGAGAATATGTCGCAGTGGACACCGTAGAGGTAGTGTCGCCAGATCTTTAGAGCGAATACAACTGCTCCCATCTCCAAGTCATGCACCGGGTAATTCCGCACATGATTCTTCAACTGGCGGGAAGCGTATGTTATCACGTGACTATTCTGCATCAGAACAACACCCATCCCCTGGTATGATGCATCCATGTACACTTGGAATCATTCCCTCCCCTACGGAAGGGCTAGGATGGGGGTCGTAGTAAGTTGACCCTTCAGCTCCTAGAATGCTGCCTCACACTGCGGTGTCCATGTAAAAGTAGCATCCTTTTTTGTCAGGGATGTGAGCGGGAGGGCTATCTGGGAAAACCCCTGCACGAACTTCCAGTAATAGCCAACAAGTCCCAAGAAACTCCTCATGTCGTTGGCCATCTTCAATGGTGACCAATCCCGTACTGCCTGGATCTTTGATGGAATGACTGCTAGGCCAGCTCCACTGATAATATGGCCTAGGACGGCCACCTCCTTCAGCCAAAAATGGCACTTACTGAACTTTGCATACAGTTGGTGCTCCCGAAGCTTCTCCAATGTTAGTGCCAAATGCCGTGCATGTTCCTCCTCCGTCCTCGAATAGATGAGAATGTCGTTGATGAACACGATGACAAAAATGTTAAGATAAGGCTCGAACACCGGGTTCATCAGGCTCATAAATGCTGATGGTGCATTTGTGAGTCCGAACGGCATCACCGTGAACTCATATAATCCGTATCGGCTGCTGAAAGCCCTCTTTAGGATGTCCTCCTCCTAGATCCTCAGCTGGTAATACCCCGACCTCAAATCCAACTTCGAGAAGCAGTGGGCTCCCTCTAGCTTGTCAAAAAGCTCATCTATCCTCGGCAAAGGGTACGTGTTTCGCACCGTCAGCCTATTAAGTGCTCTATAGTCGATGCATAATCGGAGCATCCCATCCTTCTTCTTTACGAATAGCACCGGAGCTCCCCAAGGTGAGGAACTCGGTCTAACGATCCCAACTTCTTCCAGCTCATGTAGCTGGCCTTGAAACTCTACTAACTCCTTCAGGGCAATCCGATAAGGTGCTCTAGATATCGGCTTTGCCCCTGGCACCAACTGGATCTGGAAATCCTTCTCACGGTGCGGTGGCAGCCTTGACAACTTCTCTGGGAATATGTTGGCAAAATCCCGCACTACTGGGATACAAGCTATAGAATCCTTCGCCTCGATTGCCTCGAACAACACCTAGTATACCTCATCTCCCTGTAGGTAGGCCTTGACGGCCTGAACAGATGATAATAAGAGACGGGAGGGGGGTATGATACCTTCGACTACCACTTCCGTGTCCTCGTGCTTCAGAACAATCCTTCTCGCTGGGCTGTCAATCCTTGCCTGATTCCCGTGCAGCCAGTTCATGCCTAGGATCAGATCAAAGTCCTTCATCTTCAAAAGCGTCGCTGGCGCTTCGAACAACTTCCCTCCAATCTCCACATTCATGTTGCACTTTGCATTCATTATTATCTCTGATCCATCCGTGAACTGCACCCTCCTGTAGATGCCCTCGAAGTGTTGGACTTGGTCCAGATCGTCAACGAATTATGTCGGGACAAATAAGTACGAGGCACCCGTATCGAACAAGGTATAAGCGGGTTTGCCGCAAACGCATACTAAACCTGAGTGATTTTGTTGTTTGGTTCAATGCTAAGGTAAAACTGAGGTTCGCAAGGTGCTAATGAACATAAACCCAAAAGACATTAAAAAGTACCTGTAATGACCCTTGCCGGGTCCCGGGGCTGTGCTAGGTCTAGGGAATACATTTGCTCCCTGTTCTGCCTCCGATCTCCGCCCTGAAATCCACGACCTCGTCCACGTCCTCGGCCCCCAAAATGCTGGGCCGGTGGGGCAGCCTGTAGTGCTGGTGGTGCATTCCTTTGAGGGCAGTTTCTCCTGATATGGCCAGTCTGATGGCAGTGGTAGCACTCCGGTGGGGGAGGTGAGCCACCTCCTCCAATCCTCGTCATCCCCCGCATCTGTAGAGGCTGAGGAGCCAACACTACTGGCTCCCTCTGCCCCTGCCTCTGCTCCTGGCGGGGTCGGACCTCCGTCCTTATTTCCCCAGCATCTTGACCTCTTTGCTGGTTTCTTCTGCATCACCGTCCCTGGTCCTCCATCGGTCTCTTCCTTCCACGAACAATTTGCTGGTCTACCTCCAGCTTCTTGGCCATATCCAGGATCTTAGTGTTGAAATTATTGAAGTGAAGTGGAATGTGGCCGGCGGTCTAGGTTTTGGTGATCACAGAGACCGTGCGGTCTCTTTGTTGGTGCTCTGCCGGTCTAGCTCTGGCGGTCTGCTGTGTTGGCCGGTCTGTTCCTGTAGGTTTCGGTCTCTTTCGGTCTGCTCTGCTTGGTTGATCTATCTTCTTTATAGAAGACCGGACGATCTGTTATTGAGTGATCGCTGTGACCGAGCGACCTATGCTGGGTGATCTAGCGACTTGTTTGAAGTCGGCCAGATGTTCTTGGTTTGTCCTTGGCGATCTAGGGTAGGAGTTTCCTGTGTCCGCGCGGCTTGGGCGCGGTCTGCTGCTGACTTGCGGTCTTGGACAGGTGTTGTCCAAGTGGTGTGATCGCGCGGTCTGCTCTTTGAGACCGCTCGCGATCTGATGGCTGGTGACTGTATCTCTCTTGAAGCGGTGACGACATCCGTCCTCTTGCCTATAAATAGAGGTATAGGGCCCATCATTCATAACGAGAACTGTAAGAACTAGAGCCTGGGTTGTTTTGTGCGGTCTCAACTTTGAGGTCGGGCGCTCTCAGAAGCGAGTTAACTATTTGTTGTGTTCGCAGGTTTGTGGTCAGCAGGTTGCGGTCTCCTTCCTTGGTGATTTTCCCAGTGGCTTGAATAAACAGTTCGGCAGCGGCTTGTCTGCGAACTGGTTTATATTGTTCTTGTGCTGTTCGCAGCAAGCTCAGCGATCAGGCGACCTTCTGCGGTTAGGCGATCTGAGCTGCGGTCTGGCGACAGCTTCTGTTCTTTGTTCAGTTCAATAAGCTACAGTTCGTGCGGTCTGAGGTGGCGGTCTTGCAGTGCAGGTCATCTTGCCTGTATCCTATTCGTGCGGTCTCAGGTCAAGCCGGGCGATCTCTGGAGTACAGCGGTCTGTGCGGTCTCTGCTTGTTAGGTTGCCAGATTTGTTTTTTGGTGTATTTTGTTCTTCTCTCCTTTGTGATTTTTATGAATCATGTCTCGCCATGTATGTCTCAAAGTGTAATGAAGTTTTTGTGAATCAATAAAGTCTATTGTGTTGCTGTGTGGCATTGTGGTTGTTTGGCTATAACTCAGTTGATGCAACTCCTGCTTACTCCTAAACGATTCAAATCAAAAAATTTAACATGGTATCAGAGGTAGGTTGTTGGAGTGGATAAGCAGTGATCAACTTGAGTTGCCATCGTCTTTGTGAAGAAGAGACCACATAGTTTGCCATGGAAGCTGGATACACATGAGGGCTTAGTATTGAACTCCTCACATCGACTAACTACAAGAAATGGAGGTCGTGTATGGAGAGTTACCTACTTGGTGAGGATCTATGGGAGATAGTTGGAGGAGAAGACACACAAGAAGTGTTTTTGGCAGGAGATAATATGGCAGAGGTGCGACTTTGGAGTAGGACTAATGCAAAGGCAGAATTCATACTCAAGAGGGATATCTCACTAGAGCTATTCGATCATATCATTGGATGTAAATCTGCTGCTGAGATTTGGATGTCTTTGGACGGGCTGTTCAATAAGAGAAATGTAGCTCGGCTACAGTTTCTTGAAAATGAGTTGGCAAAGTCCTCTCAAGGTGATCTTTCTATCTCTACCTTCTTTCTCAAGATGAAGAACCTCACAGCAGAGATTTCTGCATTGGACCCTGATGAGCCCATCTCGGAGGCAAACTAAAGTGGCATATCATCCGCGGGTTGCAGACGGAGTATATTGCTTTTGTGACATCAGTTCAGGGTTGGGCAAATCAACCATCTCTGTTGGAGCTGGAAAACTTACTTGCCTCGCTGGAAAGTTTGACAAGACAGATGGCGGGTGTTGAAGCATGCGTTTCACACTCTTCCGGTTTGATAATAACAAAGTCCCATTTGTATTTGGTTCTATTTTTATTAATGGTGTGCAGGTAACAGGTATGAGATGTTCAAAATTCTGAATGGAGCTCAATTTGACTGAATGAAGAATTTTGATGTCGGAATTTTCCGGCAGCTAATGTCGCCCAGGCGACAGCACGGAAGTTACAGCAACTGCCCACATGATAGCACTACGAGCGGCAGTTTTGCGCTGTCGGAATTTCGACAGCGATGTCGCCCAGGCGACGACACAGAGGTTACAACAACTGTCCACACGACAGCACTACGAGCGACAGTTTAGCGCTGTCGGAATTCCGACATTGATGTCGCCCAGGCGACAGTGAAAATCTATATATTGGCTCGTTTTGTTCGTGCATTCCAAGCATTGAGAATTCCAAGTCCCGTCCTGAGTGCATACGAACCAGAGAGCTCCAGAACCTCATCAACTCCCATTTGTGCTTAGAAGGTTTGAGATTGAAGACGAGATCGGACGCGCTTCTACATCAACGATCATCTCGAGGCTTCAACCTTCCTTTCAGAGATCTGAATTTCTAGGGAGTTGTTCTTTTCATTTTGCATTTTCATTTATATACATTTCACTTTGTATTGGTAGGGAAATCGTCTCCTTGTGCGTGACGTCTAAGTCCTTGCGTGGCTTAGGGGAAAATCGCTTCCTTGTGTGGAGCATCCAAGTCCTTGCGTGGCTTGGTGGGAAATCGTGGACTTGTGTGCTACGTCTAGATCTTGGGAAGATCTAGAGGATAGGCTTGGGCTTGGTCTAGGGAGAGACAAGTGATAGCCTTCCGATCATTGGGAGAAGGATTGGTAAACACAAATTGTAAAAGGTTTATTATCATATTTGTGCCTTGATCTTAAGCATTGTTAAGATCATATTATTTGTATGTGAATTTCATGATTATAAAATTATGACTTTTTCTTTAATTACAAATATGGTTGCTTAATCTTTAACTTAGAAATTTGTGTTTGAATTAATTTAAAAATTACATTGGTTTGAAATTTTTATGAGTAATTTTTAGAAAAGTAAAATTTGTTTTAAAATTATTAAGTAAAAAATTATATTTTTTAAAAAGCCCTTATTCACCCCCCCTCTAAGGGCGCCACAAGATCCAACATGTGCTATCAGTGGGAGGTTACTCCAAAATGGTTTTACCACTGGGAGTAATGGCGCACAATGATCACGCGTTCGTTGAGGGGCAAGGAATTAGTAGGCCACCACTTTTTACGGGCACGGACTATAACTATTGGAAAACCCGAATGCGGTGTTTTTTAATAGCTCTCGACATGGAAGTTTGGAATATGGTCGAGATGAGTTATACTTCCCCAACATATGATGTAGGAAATGTAACAATGGACAAACCCAAAGACAAGTGGGATGACAATGATAAATTAAAATGTAAAAACAATGCAAAAGCCATGAATGCTTTATTTTGCGCACTAGATCGCACTGAATTTAATAGAGTTTGTGCTTGTGATACTGCATATGAAATTTGGAATCTTTTAGAAATCACTCATGAAGGTACTTCGCAGGTAAAGGATTCAAAGCTAT
The DNA here is from genome assembly GCA_033032865.1 of Dactylorhiza incarnata. Lineage (NCBI taxonomy): Eukaryota > Viridiplantae > Streptophyta > Magnoliopsida > Asparagales > Orchidaceae > Dactylorhiza > Dactylorhiza incarnata. The sequence goes on from JAWHQI010000015.1 coordinate 17,150,612, forward strand.
TTCAACTGGAGTCAAAATTTGAAAGATTCAAAATGGAGGTGGATGAAGAAATTGATACAATGTACACACGATTCACTAAAATCGTGAACGATTCAAAGGTGCTGGGTAAGGTTTTCTCCAATGGAGATTTAGTAAGGAAAATTTTAAGATCACTTCACCCGAAGTTCAATCCTAAAGTGACTGCAATCTCTGAGTCACATGATCTTAAGACCTTACAATTGGAGAGCCTCATTGTAAATCTGAAAACTCATGAGGTGGAGTTGAAAATCCAAAGCCAAGAGTACAATTTGGAGCCCAAAAAGAAGAGCTTGGCGTTGAAATCAAAAAGGGAAGTTGAGACTGAATATGAAGAAAGTGAGGAAGATGAGGAAGGTCTATTTGTGAGGAACTTTAAAAAGTTTATGAGAAATCCGGAGAGGAGAAATTCATTTAAAAGATTTTTCAAAAAGAACGATTTTGTCTACCAAAAAGGCAAAGGAAAAATGGAGAATGAAGAGGAGCGTCTGCTACCGGAGTGCTACCATAGCAAGAAGATTGGTCATATCAGAAGCAAGTGCCCAAAGTATCTGAAAGAGAAAAAAGCAAAGAGGCACGATAAAAGTTATAAGAAGAAAGTGTTAAAGGCAGAGAGTTGGGATGATTCTTCGTCTAGTGAAGAAAGTGATTCCTCAGCACAGGAGGAAGAGGAGGCAAATGTCTGCTTGATGGGGAAAGAAAATGCGTCATCTGACGACGATTGCAGTGTCCAAAGCAACACTGAGGTAACTCCTCCATCTTATGATGATTTATATTCTGAATTTATGAAAACATGCAAATTTTTGGATAAAAGCCTAAAGGAAATTGATTTTTTAAAGTCTGAAAATAAAGGTCATGTAAAAGTGAACAAAAAATTATCAAATGAGTTGAAAACTATTGAGAAAGAGAAGGTAACTTGTCAAGAGTGTGATCACTCTTTGACAAGGATAAAAGAACTTGAAAATACTATTTCTAAGTCCGATCAAAAAATTGATCTACTTGTAAAAGAGAAAAAGGACTTAGAAAAAGTTGTCTAATTCTCATTCTCAATTAGAGAATTATAAGAAAAATGTTGCAAATAGATGTGGCATGATAGTAAAAGAAAATTCAATTTTAAAGTCCAAAGTAAATGAGTTGAATAGGGCAATTGGAAAATTTGGTGTTGGAAAAAAAATCTCTGGATATGATTTTAGCCAACCAATGCCATGGGACAGCAAAATTTGGGCTAGGATACATTTCTGAAAGCTCTGGAAGCTGTCGGAAATTTCCGACAGCTGATGTCGGAACCAGCTACAGCTCCAGGTTCAGAAAACCTGTTTTTCCACCAGCAAGAGTCCAGAGAAACCATTGAAAAATGGTTCCTCACCATTCATTGTATGTGCCAAATTTCATCGATTTGGTCACATCTCGGGCTCATGTTGGAAGAAAGGAAAAGTTAATGTTAAAAAAATCTGGGTACCTAAGGCGTCCATCTATACTATGGGATCGACCACTTGGGTAACCAGATCTTTACTCTCATCATCTTTTTAGGTGTGCGTGCAGGCTAGGAACAAGGAAGATGTGTGGTATTTGGACTCTGGATGTTCAAAACACATGACGGGCGATAAATCAAAGTTCCTTAGCCTAAAGATGAAGAAAGGTGGAACAGTGACATTTGGAGATAATGGCAAGGGTAAAGTCAAAGGCATTGGACTAGTAGGTAATGAAGAATTTAAAATTTCAAATGTTTTATATGTTAAAGGTTTGAAACATAATTTAATTTCTATTAGTCAACTATGTGATAAAAATCTAAATGTTTTATTTGACTCTAGCTCAAACCTTTGCAAAATTATTGATTCTAAAACAAACGAAATCATACTTACTGCACCAAGAATAAACAATGTCTATACAATCACTTTTCATGATTTATCTCATTCTACACTTAAATGTTTTATTTCAAAGAATGATGAACTTGAATTATGGCATAGGAGACTAGGACATTCTAGTGCCAAACGCATAGTAAAGCTTTCTAAAAATAAAATTATAAAAGGTTTGCCAAATTTGAATGGAAAGCTTTCTTCATTATGCTCACCATGCCAAAAAGGAAAGCTTACAAAATCATCTTTTAAAAGCAAAAATGTTATTTCTACTACTAGACCTTTACATTTATTACATATGGACTTGTTTGGTCCAATTTGTACACAAAGTCTAGGAGGTAGAAAATATACGTTTGTTATTATTGATGATTATTCTAGATTTTGTTGGACATTGTTTTTAAATTCAAAATCTGATGCTTTTGATGAATTTGTAAAACTAATTTCACGTATTCAAAATGAACTTGATTTAAAAGTAAAATGCATTAGATCAGATCATGGAGGAGAGTTTGATAATGAAAATTTTATTTCATATTGTAATGAATTTGGGATAAAACACGAATTTTCCACTCCTCGCACACCACAACAAAATGGTGTAGTGGAGAGGAAAAATAGAACACTTCAAGAATTAGGACGTACTATGTTTTGTGAATTTAAATTGCCAAAATATTTTTGGGCCGAAGCGGTTAGTACTGCATGCTATATTATTAATCATGTCATGATTCATCCTACATTACAATTAACTCCTTATGAAATTTATTTTCAAAGAAAACCAAATGTATCTTACTTTAAAGTTTTTGGTTGTAAATGCTTTATTTTGAATACAAAAGATAACTTAGGCAAATTTGATGAAAAATGTGATGAAGGAATTTTCATTGGTTATTCTTCAACTAGCAAGGCCTATAGAGTTTATAATAAATGTACTAAAGTGGTTGAAGAATCTATTCATGTAAAATTTGATGAAAACATTTCTTGTGTAGAAAATACTAAAGTTGCAGGTAATGAGAAAAATGAAGATGATGTGGAACAAAGTCTGAGAAAAAATGATGATGATAATGATGATGTAGAAAAAGTAGAGAAAGAAGATGAAAAAGATGGTGAAGAAGAAGAAGAACAAGGATATGTACCTCCAACCGAGCTATGGTTCTCAAAAGATCATTCACAAGAATTTGTTATTGGAGAACCATTAAGTGGGGTACGTACACGTTCTAGTTTACATGAAAGTTTTTCAAATTTATGTTTTGTCTCAAATATAGAACTAAAAGATGTTGCCACTGCTTAAAATGATGAATCTTGGTTTCTAGCTATGAATGAAGAACTTAACCAATTTGAAAGAAATAAAGTTTGGATTCTTGTAGATAGACCTAGTGATCATCCTGTGGTAGGAGTCAAATGTATTTTCAAAAACAAATTAGATAGTGACTCTAGGGTCACTAGAAACAAAGCTAGGCTTGTAGCGAAAGGATATAATCAAATTGAAGGGGTAGATTTTGATGAAACATTTGCACCCTTAGCACGATTGGAAGCAGTTAGAATTTTTGTTGCATTTACTAGTCATAAAAGATTTAAATTATTGCAAATGGATATTAAAACTGCATTTTTAAACGGGTTGATTAAAGAAGAAGTTTATGTTGAACAACCCCCAGGATTTATAAATGAAAAATTTCCTAATCGCATATATAGATTGTTAAAAGCTTTGTATGGTTTAAAACAAGCACCACGAGCATGGTATGATAGATTGACTATATATTTATTACAAAATGGTTTTAAAATGGGTGGTGTTGATTGTACACTCTTCATTAAGCAAGTAGATAATGATTTAATTGTTTTACAAATTTATGTTGATGATATTATTTTTGGAGCCACTAATGAAGAGTTGTGTAATTATGTTGTAAAAATGATGGAAAGTGAATTTGAGATGAGTATGGTAGGAGAATTAAAATATTTCTTAGGATTTCAAATTGTTCAAAAATATGATGGAGTTTTTATTAACCAATCAAAATATATTCATGATGTTTTAAAACGATTTGGATTTGAAAATCTAAAATATGCAAATACTCCTATGAGTGTATCTTTAAAATTAGGAAAAGATGATAATGGAATATCAATAGATCAACCTTTATATAGAGGCATGATAGTTCACTTTTATATTTGATTGCTTCTAGACCGGATATTATGTTTTCAGTTTGTTTATGTGCTAGATTTCAAGCCGATGCCAAAGAATCACATTTAAAAGCGGTAAAAAGAATTTTTAGATATTTAATTGGCACATCTAAACTTGGTTTGTGGTATCCTCATAGCGATGATTTTACTCTTTTTGGCTATTCTGATTCTGATTATGCTGGTTGTTCACTAGATAGGAAAAGCACTAGTGGCACTTGTCACTTTTTAGGCCCTTCACTAATTTCGTGGTCAAGTAGGAAACAGAATTCTGTTGCCCTCTCAACCACCGAGGCAGAATACATCGCACTTGGTAGTTGTTGTGCACAAGCTTTTTGGATGAAACAAACTTTAGAAGACTTTAACATTAAACAACAAACAATAGAGCTATGGTGCGATAACAAAAGTGCAATTGATTTAACTTACAACCCGGTTCATCACTCTAGGTCTAAACATATTGATGTTAGGCATCATTTTATAAGAGACCACATTAAAAATAATCAGATTAAAATTTCATTTATAGGCACGGATAATCAACTAGCGGATATATTCACTAAACCGTTACAGGATTCCCGGTTTTCTATGCTTAGGCTAGAATTGGGAATCCTAGACATTTCACAATGATTATATCACTACTTAAAACCTATAAAATTAAAAAAATCATCACAAAACCTATACATTTTAAAAAGAAAAACTAAATTTTAAATCAAACCATAGAATTTGAATGACTTAAGAAAAATTCTCACATCATTAATATTACATAAAAATTGTTCCACAAAAACAGTAGAAATCAACATAGGATCAAGTTCAGATAACAGAAAATGAAATCTGGGCAAGTTCACTGTCGCCCAGGCGACAGTGGATGTCAGAAAATTCCGACATCAGTCAGAAGCAACACCCTGCTGAAAACTACTCAGAATCCTCATATCCAGCCCCGCTGCTTTCTGGACAGTCTTTTGAAGGTCCACGTCTTACGGTCTTTCCATGTCGAGTCCGCCTCACCGATTGGCGTGGCGGTTCTTCATCTGGTATTTCCCATTCGGCTGCTTCTTCAGGAGTAGGCTTTAACTTCAGACCCTTCACCAGAAATTTCATAAACTTCTGCATTCTACTGCGATCTTTCTTCACTTCTTTCTTGTGTTCTTCAAATGAATCACGAAGATCATCTATAGACTCTCGTAGTGATCCTCCCCTAGGAATTCTAGGCTCTCTAATCTCCAGGATGAGGCTTTTTCTGAGACTTCTCACTTTCATGGTACCCGTATAATATATTTCCAGAACACAATCATCTAAGTATGCATCTTGACCTATCCATTCATACTTCTTATATAGAATACATTGAATTATAGCCCCCATTGGCAAAGTATGAATCTTCACCCATTTTGGATGTTTTAATCTAAAAGCATAACGAATTTGGGCAAGGATGAGGTCGCCTATATCAAAGGGCTCCTCCTCTATAATAAAATATGTAATCAGCATCAACTGTGCTGTGATACTCCTTGTATCACCACTTGTTAGCATGACCGTGTTACTTAATATATCTTGGACTAAATAGGCATCAGGAGTGAGTGAAGAAACTTCCGTGATTAGCGTCTTCTTTTGACTTCCATGTAAACTCATGTTTACAAGAGTCCAATCTCTATCCTTTCTATAGCTCTCTACTATATCTGGCATATGATCACTCATGAGAAGACTAAATTCATCTCTAAGATCAACATGTGTTATTTCCACTTGTTGACCTTGGATTCTTGATCTCACTTCCCCATCCAATTCAGTGTAACTCGGGTCTTCCAAATGATTATAAAATTCTCGGATCAAGAAAGATGAGAACATATCTACTGAGATTACTGATATTATACCTGCATTAGCAAGACGATCATAGATATGATCGTGCTTAGGAGAGTCAAATTCTACATATTTTGACACTCCAATTATTGCTTTCTCAATCCCAGGGTATACTTGATAAGAACTATGCGCATCTTCAGACATACTCTTACGTGCCTTAGAACTGGAAGCCATTCTGCAAACATAACAAAATAAAATTAAGGTTAATCACAAAATTATGTTCTTTGCACTGGAACGATGTCGCCCAGGCGACATTGACTGTCGGAAAATTCCGACAGTAATCCAGTGAACTTTTTATAAGATCTTTCAACTAGACTTCCAGATCTACTCAAAATCAAGCTATATTTCTGTTAAAATTTTTTTTTAGAACAGAACTACATCTTCTCACATATCCTTTACTATTCATCTTCTTCAACCTTCTTCAAAAGGAAAAGCTTCAGTTTTTAAAATTAAACCATGTAAAAAATACAAAACTTAAACCCCAAAAATCACAAAATCCAAACATATTTCACCAAGATCCAACAAGATCCACTTGATTTACACTAGATCTACACCTTTTATACACAAAACTTCAAAGATCTACACCATTCATCAAAAGTAAAATGAAAAACGCATTTTTCTTCTTCTATACATTCAAAAATCACAAATCTCTAAAAAATTTTGAGTCAATAACTTCAAAATCAAAAAACCATACCATAAATCTAGGATTGTCGCCGAACTCCGACAGCTTCCTCTCTCCTTTCAGTCCATAAAATGATGTACAATAGGGTTTGACTCAGTTTTAAGCCGTATTTATATTTTTTAAGCCGTATTTATATTTTTAGCTGTCGCCCAGGCGACAGTGACTGTCGGAAATTTCCGACAGCTCCCGATTTGCTTAATCTTCAGTTTTGGTCCCTATGATGCTTTACAACAGTTATATGTCATTATTAATGCTACAACTCATGAATTGATGCCAAACCATGTGTTTTTAATTTTTTTAAAATGGCTATTTACATGATTATATGATTTCATTTCCACTCTATCATCGTATTGACACTCCTACTAAGTTGTTTAGACTATTGGAAATTGTTTTCGCATATCTCTAAGTATGAGAAATTGTTTATATATAATAATGAACTAACACATTAACTTCTTTTGATCCATACATATATCTTTCTATTTAATATATACATGAATCATATTTGATTTAACATAATACAATAGCACTTCATAAATACTACTTCCAACCTTGATTTGTTAGCACAACCAAATATACACCATCTCTTGCGATTCAAGTGAATTCAGAGATCCTTGGTCAATTAAAATTAAAAATTATAAATATCTCAAAATTAAGATATCACAAAATATGTGTTCAACAAAAAGTTTAAATTGAGGACAAGGATACTCCACCAAGCACTACTTACCCTCCTGATAAGTCTTAATAAGCATTGTGAGGTTGAGCACCTTGGAAAGAATTGTAAAGTGTCTTGTGCAAAAGAAAAAATGGTTTTCTATTCTTATTGTGCTATATCTTCAAGGTCAAAGTTATCTTTATATGCTTATATTATGTTTTCTATTCCAATGATCATGTAAATTAAATAATTTCATATGTTTGATCAAAGCATCACTTGTACACATCATTATGTTATATAAACATTCATCTCATGAGAATTGGACCGAAAAGATTCCAAATTTTTATACACAATTGTGTCTTCTATGATACTTTAAAATGACATTAATCATGTTTAAGTTATTTTGTTTTGTTCAATTACTTCATATGGCTATACCATCTCTTCATGAGTTTATTCAATACTATGGCATATTACTATTATTTCGCGACATTCATTCATTTTCAACACAAGTGCTTCCGCTTACTCTTATTTTCTATGTCTTATCTCTTCCCTTAAGAACTACTCATTCATTTCATATTACCTTTTGCTAATACCAAAAGGGGGAGAATTATAAGTATATTCAAGAAATCAAAGAACTATTACACCTAAATATTCCACCTAAACAATACATCATTTCAATTTACTATAACATTTAGGGGGAGCATTCATTTAGGGGGAGCATTCATCTAGGGGAGATTACATTTAAGAGGAATATATCATGTTATTTTTGTGCACACATCATATGTTAAAATCAACAACCTAAATAGACATGATTTCTTTTTATACAGATTTGTTATTATCAAAAGGGGGAGATTGTTGGAGCATGCATTTCACACTCTTCCGGTTTCATAATTACAAAGTCCCATTTGTATTTGATTCTATTTTTATTAATGGTGTGCAGGTAACATGTATGAGATGTTCAAAATTCTGAATGGAGCTCAATTTGACTGAATGAAGAATTTGGATGTCGGAATTTTTCGACAACTAATGTCGCCGAGGCGACAACACGGAAGTTACAGTAACTGACCGCACAACAGCACTACAAGCGGCAGTTTTGCTCTGTCAGAATTCCGACAGCGATGTCGCCCAGGCGATATCACGGAGGTTATAACAACTGCCCACACGACAGCACTACGAGCGGCAATTTAGCGCTGTCGGAATTCCAACAGTGATGTTGCCCAGGCGACAGTGAAAATATATAGATTGGCTCATTTTGTTCGTGCATTCCAAGCATTGAGAATTCCAAGTCCCTTCCTGAGTGCATATGAACCAGAGAGCTCCAGAACCTCATCAACTCCCATTTGTGCTTAGAAGGTTTGAGATTGAAGACGAGATCGGACGCGCTTCTACATCAACAATCATCTCGAGGCTTCAACCGTCCTTTCAGAGATCTGAATTTCTAGGGAGTTGTTCTTTTCATTTTGTATTTTCATTTATACATTTCACTTTGTATTGGTAGGGAAATCATCTCCTTATGCGTGACGTCTAAGTCCTTGCATGGCTTAGGGGAAAATCGCTTCCTTGTGTGGAGCGTCCAAGTCCTTGCGTGGCTTGGTGGGAAATCGTGGCCTTGTGTGCTACATCTAGATCTTGGGAAGATCTAGAGGATAGGCTTGGGCTTGGTCTAGGGAGAGACAAGTGATAGCATTTCGATCCTTGGGAGAAGGATTGGTAAACACAAATTGTAAAAGGTTTATTATCATATTTGTGCCTTGATCTTAAGCATTGTTAAGATCATATTATTTGTATGTGAATTTCATGATTATAAAATTATGACTTTTTCTTTAATTACAAATATGGTTGCTTAATCTTTAACTTAGAAATTTGTGTTTGAATTAATTTAAAAATTACATTGGTTTGAAATTTTTATAAGTAATTTTTAGAAAAGTAAAATTTGTTTTAAATTTCTTAAGTAAAAAATCGTATTTTTTAAAAAGCCCTTATTCACCCCCCCCCCTCTAAGGGCGCCACAGGATCCAACAGTGGGGACTTCTATCTCTGGGGGAGATAGTGATGTGTTGTTCTCTAGGAAGAAGAAGAAGAAGTGGGAGAAGAAGAAGCCAGGTCATGATGGACCCTCTACTTCAGGTCAGCAGGATAGGGGTTATGCTTCTAAGTCTGATGGGAAGAAGAAGGGAGAGGGACCATGGTGCTTCAGGTGCAATATGACCGGCCACTTTAAGAAGGATTGTCGGGTCAATCTTCAGCCGGGACATGCAACAGAGAAGGAGAAGCCAAAGTCTGATGAAGCTGGATGGGGAGGAGCCTTTGCGGCCAATATGACGGCCATGCCCGTTAAGGCCTTGGCTGCCATCAACTTCAAAGAGGATTGGATCGTGGATTCAGGGTGTGGGCATCACCTCACCGGGGATGAATCAAAGTTCTCTTATTTGGCGCCTTACTCAGGTAACGATGCTATCATTAAGGGTGATAATTCTGTTCATGCAGTAGAACAAGAAGGTGTTGTCTCTCTGAGCAGTGATAAGGGTCCACTTACATTGAGGAGTGTTTATCACGTGCCTGGTATGAAGAAGAATCTCTTCTCTGTGACCAATGCGGTCGATTCCGGTTATCACGTTCTGTTTGGCCCAACTGAAGTGAAGTTTCTTAAAACTCAACCGAAGATAAAGGGAGACGTTATTCACGTTGGAAAGCGGGTAAAGGACTTGTTCGTTTTATCGACAAGTACCTATGTTGACAAGATGAAGACCAATGATAGCGCGACTATCTGGCATGAAAGGTTGGGGCATGTAGGCATGGACAAATTGAAGGCTATGGCGGTGAGGGGCCTTGTCAAGGGCTTGCCTAGCTTTTCCTCCTATGGAGACGGTCATGTTTGTGTGGGATGTCAGTTTGGTAAGTCTCATCGACTTCCATTTCATAAATCGCAAACAAGATGCAAAGCGCCGTTGGAGTGCATTCACGGTGATTTGATGGGACCGACTGCCACCCCTAGCCATGGAGGCAACAAATATATGTTGGTGTTGATTTACGATTATACCAGATATGTCTGGGTATATTTTCTAAAAGAGAAGTCGGAAGCTTTTGTGAAGTTCGTGGAGTTCAAGGAGCTGGTGGAAGGTCGGTTAGGCCTGCGGGTGGAAAAATTGAGAACTGACAATGGTGGGGAGTTCACCTCTGGTGAGTTCTCAAGTTTTTGCAGGAAGCACGTCGTCCGGAGAGAGCTCACTTGTGCCCATTCTCCATAGCAAAATGGCGTTGCAGAGCGGAAGATCCATCATCTGATGGAAACCTGCAAATGTTGGCTTCATGCCAAGAGTATCCCAAAGTCCTTTTTGGCGGAGGGAATGTCTTGTGCGACATACGTTATCAACATGATGCCTCTAAGTCCTATCAACATGAAGACCCCTCTCGAACTGATGTTCAAGGAGAAGCCAAGTGTTGCACACCTTCGGGTGTTCAGGTCAACCTGTTATGTGCATATCCCTGATGATCTTTGGACAAAGCTAGATGCGAAAGCAAGGAATCTAGTCTTCGTTGGATATGATGAGCGAAAGAAGGGATGGAGATGCATGGATCCTGAGACACGAAGATCAGTGGTATCTCGGGATGTGGTGTTCGATGAGGTGACTTCCTACAAGGGGAGTTCAGGAGTTGAACTACCGGAGAGAAGGGTTGATGAAGAAGGGAAGGCTGCGGAAAATGTTCAAGTGGAGTTGCCTGTTTCACCAGGAGCTTCAGCTGTGTCAAGCTCTGAGATGGAGGCTTCAGGTTCTGGAAGCAGGGGGAGCGATGCTCCAAGTTCATCTGGAAGAGGAGCTAGCACAGAAGCAGCAGCTGAGGAGGTGGTTAGTCAGTAGCAACCTCTTAGGAGGTCGAAGAGGACTATCAAGCCACCTGATCGATACACAGGAGGAAACATGGTGAGCTTTGTCTCATGTTTCTTTGCTGGTCTCTTGGATGAGAGGGAGCCATCGAGCTTTGAGAAGGCCAAAGGCGTGAAGCAGTGGGACATTGCTATACAGGAGGAGATGGATGCTCTCAAGAAGAATGAGACTTGGTCTCTAGTGCCCATGCCCAAGGGCATTACCCCTGTGACATGCAAGGGGGTCTATAGGCTCAAGAAGAAAGCTGATGACACAATCGAGCGATACAAGGCTCGTCTTGTGGCTCGCGTGTTCTCACAACAGTATGGAGAAGATTATGATGAGAAGTTCAGTCCAGTGGCAAAGATGACTTCGGTTCGATTTGTTATTGCTTTGGCAGCATCTAGTGGATGGGAGATTTGGCATCTCGATGTGAAGAATGCTTTCTTATATGGAGAGATTGACAAGGATATTTTCATGATCCAACCGCCGGGCTTCATCTCAGAGGATTGTCCGAACTACATTTGCAAACTGAAGAAAGCCCTGTATGGGTTGAAGCAAGCGCCTCGGGCGTGGTATGAAAAGATTGCGGAGTATCTCCTATTCTGCGGGTTCTTTGATTCAGGCTCTGATTCTAGCTTATTCGTCAAGAAGGAGGGGGTGCTTCGGGTTATTGTTCTGCTGTATGTGGATGACATGATTGTCACCGGGAACTCGAAGGAGGCAGTAGCAAGGATGAGAGCCGAGCTTGCTATCAGATTTGAGATGAAGGATCTGGGTGAGCTCCACCATTTCCTTGGACTCGAGGTTCAGAGGCGGGAGAGCGGAGTGTTTGTTTCTCAGGCTGGATATGCGGAGCGGATCGTTTCACGATTCGGCATGGAGGAAGGGAAGAGCAGCTCTATACTTCTGGAACAACATCATAAACTTCGGAAGGATGAGGGTAGAGTTCTATCTGATCCCTTGGTGTTCCGAGCTCTGGTTGGGAGCTTGATCTACTTGACCATCACGAGGCCAACTATTGCTTATGCAGTTGGCAAAGTGAGGTGGTACATGGCGGAACCACGAAAGCCTCATCTTCTAGCGGCAAAAAGAATTCTGAAGTATGTGAAGTCGACCTCTGATTTGGGTCTCCTATATAGGAGAGGGTCAAGCTTGGAGTTGCTTGGATACATGGATGTTGATTACGGGGGAGACGTGGATGATCGGAGATCAACATCTAGTTTTGTCTTTATGACGGGCCCCACAACTATTTCTTGGTGCAGCAAAAAGCAGGACTCGGTGTCCGTATCTACCACAGAAGCAGAATACAAGGCTTCGGCCTTGGCAGCTCAGGAAGCCGTTTGGCTCAGGAGGTTGGTGGAGGGCATTCATGAGGAGGTTTGAGGTCCCACTATGCTATGCGGGGACAATGAGAGTGCTCTCAAACTGGTTAATAATCCAGTCTGTCACGCGAGGACCAAGCACGTTGAGATTGAACACCATTTCATTCGTGAGAAGGTGTTGGGAGGATCTCTTATGGTCAAGCATGTTCGAAGTGCGGACAATGTTGCAGACATCTTCACAAAGCCACTGGCAAAGGGACCGTTTACTCGGTTGCGGAGTTTACTTGGGCTAGTTTCCACTTCCCACTTCAAGGGGGAGTGTTGAAATTATTGAAGTGAAGTGGAATGTGGCCGGCAGTCTGGGTTTTGGTGATCGTAGAGACCGCGCGGTCTCTGTGTTGGTGCTCTGCCGGTCTGGCTCTAGCAGTCTGCTGTGTTGGCCGGTCTGTTCCTGTATGTTCCGGTCTCTTTCGGTCTGCTCTGCTTGGTTGATCTATCTTCTTTATGGAAGACCGGGCGGTCTGTTATTGAGTGACTGTTGTGACCGGGTGGCCTATGCTGGGTGATCTGTCGACTTGTCTGAAGTCGGCCAGATTTTCTTGGTTTTTTCCTTGGCGATCTAAGGAAGGAGTGTTCTGTGTCCGCGCGGCTTGGGCGAGGTCTGCTGCTGTCTTGCAGTCTTGGACAGGTGTTGTCCAAGTGGTGTGATCGCGCGGTCTGCTCTTGAGACCGCTCACGATCTGATGGGTGGTGACTGTATCTCTCCTGCGGCGGTGACATCCGTCCTCTCGCCTATAAATAGAGGTGCAGGGCCCGTCATTCATAACGAGAACTGTAAGAACTAGAGTCTGGGTTGTTTTGTGCGGTCTCAACTTTGAGGTGGGGCGGTCTCGGAAGCGAGTTAACTGTTTTTTGTGTTCGCAGGTTTACGGTCAGCAGGTTGCGGTCTCCTTCCTTGGTGATTTTCCTAGTGGCTTGAATAAACAGTTCGGCAGCGGCTTGTCAGTGAACTGGTTTATGTTGTTCTTGTGCTGTTCGCAGCGAGCTCAGCGATCAGGCGACCTTCTGCGGTTAGGCAATCTGAGCTGCGGTCTGGCGACAGCTTCTGTTCTTTGTTCAGTTCAATAAGCTCCAGTTCGTGCGGTGTGAGGTGGCGTTCTTGTAGTGCAGGTCATCTTGCCTGTATCCTGTTCATGCGGTCTCAGGTGAAGCCGGGCGGTCTCTGGAGTGCAGCGGTCAGTGCGGTCTCTGCTTGTTAGGTCACCAGATTTGTTTTTTTGTGTATTTTGTTCTTCTCTCCTTCGTGATTCTTATGAATCATGTCTCGCCATGTATGTCTCAAAGTGTAATGAAGTTTTTGTGAATCAATAAAGTCTATTGTGTTTTTGTGTGGCATTGTGGTTGTTTGGCTATAACTCAGTTGATGCAACTCCTGCTTACTCCTAAACGATTCAAATCAAAAATTTTAACACTTAGTCATACTGCCGTCGGAGACGAAGAGGAGGGCCTGCCTCAGCTCATCACGAAGGCCCTTGTAGAACCTCTTTATGTATCCTGCGTCATCCAGCTGATACGATACTGCAAACCGGGATAGGTGGGTAAACTCCTGGTGATACTCCAGAACTGTCCTGCTCCCCTGCCTCAACTGCAGAAATCTGTCCTCCAGCTCATCTCTTGCAGACTGCGGTACAAAATGCTCCAGCAATGCTGCCTTGAAATCATCCCAAGAAAAATCCGCAGCCTCCACTCCTGCATATGATGTGTCCAGGAACCTCTTCCACCATATCTTTGCATTGGACTCCATGCATGAGACCACCAGTGGCACCTCCATATCTGCTGGGACCAAAATAACTGTCAGCATCTCCTCCATGATATCCACCCACTCCTTAGTCCTCACAACTTCCTCCGTTCCGAGGTATTGTGGAGGGGAGAGACCTCGGAAGGTGCTCAGCCAGTTGGCCCCAGGGTTTTGCTGAGGAGTCGGTGCCTGCTGTGCCCTGAATGTCTCCAGTATGGTAGTCAGTGTTTGTCCCATCTCTGTCTGCTGGAACGGAGTAGGAGCCGGTGGTGGTGGAACGACGTTTGGAGACCGTGGAACTCCATGCTGCGGTGTAGGTTCGTCGCCTGCTACACAAGAAAATTTCATTCGTGAGGGACTTAGCTAAAAAATATTCAGTTAGAAGTGGACTATTCATGTGATTTCCCTTATGGGCACACAATTGCTTCCGCTGCTAGTTTGTCCTCAAACTAAGCTCGTGCGAGGTGGCCCAGGGTTTGTGGACTCCTTTTCTTTTCTCCGGATTGAGGTTTGCTCTGATACCACTTTGTAAGACCCCATTTTTTTTACAAAACCTGGGTCTTATGCCCAGAACCGCCGCTTTGCAGTGACACCCTCGCTCAGGAAGGTCGCCACTACAAAGCGCCGATCCTGCCGGCCATGTCAATCACAAAGAAATAAAGCTTAAATGATCTTATAAAAGCCAAGTCCACATCACATAGAAAGTAAAATCATCAAGAGATGTCCACATATAATATCTGAATAAAAGGTAAGATAATAATAAAGGGCTCATGCCCTGTACATCAATTCCTCACTACATTTTCTCTCGCGGAAGCAAAAATACTAAAGCTAAACGATGCTCACGGATCCTGCCAATGGTGCTCCCATGCTAGACTGCCCTGTCTCCATCTGCACCAGCCTCTGGTGCTGCAGCATCTCCTCGGTCCCCTAAAATGATAAGGTCCACCGACCTTTAGTCAAAATACTAAGCCAATCCCCCACCACTCTCCCGGTGACTCCTAGACACCGAGCAGGAGGAATGAAGCGGAGGACAACAAGCGGTATAATCAAGAGCAAGTGACAGTGAGTCTAACTACAAAAGGGTTTATTGTTAAGCAATATATAGTACAATTAGTAAAGCAGTAGTAAGTAAAACTGTAGCAAGTAAACAGTGGTAATAAGCAAAGCAGTTGTAAAGAAATGTAACCTTAATTTATAGGAATGCTCACACAAGCCTATAGACCAAGGGGTCGTTTAGCAGCGCCTATCGTATAAAATGTACCATAAGCAATTTATACGATTGGGGTAAGGGTTGAAATGCATTGATATGCTATGTCATGCAAAGTATGTAGTTTAATGTTATGTTCATTCAAGTGCAACTCACACACTACGACTCTATGCGCACAGACCTTTAGTTCCCCCTTTTTGGAGCTAGCAAAACTCCCAGGATACTTCCGTGGTGGCAAACTGAAGCGGTGGGTTGGGCCTTGCCCACCTCTAGGTTGGTATTTGCACAACCTAACATAGAGCTATCGTACGCCTCAGCGCTAAGAACACAACATCGGAGCTCCTGCGTACTCTTACTGGCTAGTCCACCAGACTTTTCTTGGTAAAGTGTTAACCACTCTTACCGAGCCAAGGTATCGACGTCAGTGCAATGACCGTCAACACTATTGACCCACCACCTTATGCACATACAATATGTCATACTATATCCCGAGCCACAAGGCTCCGCGGGCTAACCTGCCCATCTTCATAACCTTCCGAGCTAACGGCTACCGGACCAACCTGTCTGTACCAACAAGCACTACTGAGCCACAAGCTCACCAGAATAATTCGTCTACTGCTACAACTACCAAGTATACCGCTCGTAAAACCAAACCGACTAATGTACCCGTGACAATGGGGTGTGAGTGAGTATATTACTTAGTTAAATCTTATATAACAACTTAGCCCTACAATTTTTGGTTATTCTTGGACTTCCCGAGGATTACCCGGTAAGGGGCTCGCTACGGTACTAGGAACTATGATGGTATGACACCCGAAAGCTCCCTTTATCAAGACACTTAATGTTATTGGTATCTACCCATATGCATAACCCTCTTACCGTTTCACGTGTATTAATCCTAGGTGGTTTATGACACTTCCAGGGGGAAAGACGATCTTTCATCAATCCAAAGCACGACCTTACACTTAACCCACCAAGTACTCCAGTCACATAAATTCCCTTTTGGTGGCCTTAACTTGTTCAAACTGACCATATACACCAACTAAACCCCAATTCCTCTTAGTAGGTCAATAGTTACCCAAGTTTTACCATTTTACTATACGCAGACCAAACGAACTATATGAACCTCATAAGTAGATGTACTCCAAATATTCAACCACATGACACAAGATTATCACTGGAGGACTATCATGCTATTATAAGACTGAACCCAGAGATTCTTATTTTTCCTTAACACTTTAGCAATTATTTTAATTCCTCCAATATTTGTCACGTATGAAAATGAACATGAAGTGTAAGATATTCTTATGATATGACTCCCATAAATTAAGGTAAATCTATCATGTCAAATTAATAGTAAATACAGAATATCACAATTTTACAATCAGGAATTGTCCTCTATTTATAATATTTAGCATCTACCCAAAGTTGGAGGTTAATGAAGGAACCATCAAAAATACTTATCCAAAAATTATGGAAAAATTACTAGACCTTTATATTAGTCAGAAAAGTCTACTGGCCAAATTTCAGAATTTATAAAGGCAAATTAATCACATAAATAAATATTCCAAAGAAACCCTTTCTAGGGAAAATTGTGAAGGAACCTACTACTGTTAATTGATTCCAAAAATTATGAAAGAAATACAAGATCTCTAAGATGATCAGAAAGTCTTACTGACTGAGTTTCACAATTTATGGAAATCAATTTCTCATTTAATTAAATATTTTAAGAGAATCCTAATTAGGACATGTTGTGAAGTAGCCTACTATACTGGTAACAATCTCCAAAAATTCCATAAATATTCACAGAGCTTCCTAGTGCCCTGAAATGTCCTATCACCAAGTTGCAAATTTTTCCAGAGAGTATTGGACCCTCAATTATTTTTCTTAAGACTAAGACAAAATATGTACAACCCCGTGTTCGCCTGAGAAGGTAAGGCCCGAAGATTAGTAATTTGAGCTGGAAGAGGTCATCTCGCCACTAAGGAGTCGCGAGAGCTAAGGGGTACGGGCCAGGGGAGCTCGCAGGAAGGAATGCGAGACCTGGCCTCGGCGGTTGTCGCGAGGAGACTCGCGGGAGACTCGTAGGAAGGAGGGCGAGCAGGGCCTTTGCAGAGTGCTCGCCTAAGAGGGGTTTCGCAAGCCATACTCACGAGGAGACTCGCGGGAGCTCTCGCGAGTGGAGTTCTCGTCGATCACTTACCCATAGGCAAAGGAGGCAAAATTACCCCTCTGCCCCTGGTGGTCTGCCGTTAGCCCCTCCAAACAACGGAGTTTGGCTGTTAGCAGACCAAATTGGGGTGCGATTAGTAAAACCAAAAGGCGGAATCCCGTTATTGGCAGACCAGACTTAAAAAACTATAAATAGGCCGTGAAGGGCATCTTTGGAGAGATTCCACTCAGAACATTTTGAGCTTCTTTCTCCCTAGGTTTCCTTGGGTTAGCTCTTTAGCTCTCTAAGGTGCCCAGTCTCAGCTTTGGCTTGGGAGGGGAAGCGCTCAAAGATCTTTCGGGTTTGTGGTGGGACCTCCTCGCTGCGACTAAGGTCTTAGTCTAGTTCTGAATCTCTGGTCTATTCCTTCCGAGGGATGAGTAAGGGCTAACTACCCCTCAAATCGTTGAGGGCCCGAGCTTCACAAGAGACCAAGAAATTGGTTTCAACATTTTGGTGCAGTGAGCGTGGAGTGTGGCTGGTCCAAGAAAGTTCCAAGGAAGGGACATGGCAGGAGATGAAGAATAGGGCGAGGAGTTTTTCAGGTCACCCCCGGTGGTGACGCCAAGGATGTTCTCGGACTTCAGGAGGGAAGTCCTCGACACCCTCGGGTTCACCGTCGCAGTGTTGCGAAGCTAGGTCGCGACCCCGGTGCCTCAGGCTTTCCCTCCTCTAGTAGCGGCTGGCGAGAATGCCCCGGGAGGAAGTACTGGAAAGGAAGTGGCCGGGGGGGGGGGGGGGGGGGGTCAGTGCAAGACCTGGAGGGGAGAGTGCTGTTTGCTAGCCCATCAAATGAGGTTCTGGCTAGCGCGGTGCCGGTGAGCTCGGTGCTGGCGAGCTCAGTGCCGGCAAGCACAGGACAGATGAGCGTGGTTTTGGCGAGCACGGCGACCATAAGTGCGGTTCCAGCGAGTGTGGCTCTCGCAAGCGTGATTCCAGTGAGCTCAAGCCTGGAAAGGGAGCTCAGGGGGCGAGTGGAGCAGGAAAGGGTGGCAGGTGGGGGGAGCTCCTTTTGCGAGTTGGTACTTTCCGCACCCGTTCCGGAATGGTTCAAGGAATGGGACATGGTCTACTACCACGACAGGGACGACCCTATCTAGCACCTGGAGACATTCGAGGACTCAGTTTCTATCAGGCCGATGTCGGATGCCTTTAAGTGTTGGATATTCGTCGTCACCCTGAAAGAGAAGGCCAGGGACTGGTTCCATCAACTCCCTTTGGGGTCGATCTATGCATTTGAAGACTTGCGTTGAACCTTCTTATTGCGAATCTCGACTTCGAAGAAGAGGAAGAAGGACGCCGAGTCCCTCTTCAAGGTTAAGCATGAGCCCAGGGAATCCTTGGCTCACTATGCGGATGGATTCTAGGAGGAGGTACTGCTCACCCAAGAGATTCCTGGGTTTGCCCTCCATCTCGCCTTCACGGTTGGGCTGAGGGAATGTTTCTTCAAGATGGGATTGAAAAGGAAGGCCCCTTGTCTCCTACGTGGAGTTGATGGAGAGGGTGGCGGAGGAAATCGAAGCGGAGGAGGCCAGTCCAGAGCTCACCAGAAGGCTAGCAAAGCTCAGTGAGCCAGAGGTCAGGCAGCAGGAGGTGCGGAGAAAAGAAGAGTCTCGGGCCCCGAAAGGGGGATGGAGGCAGCAGGGTGGAGGAATGCAAGGTCAAGGGAGAGGTTACGCCCCAGAAGGGTGTAACATCCATGAGGGTTAAGGATGACCCCATCAGTTGGGATGGAGGCAAGGACCAAGGCAGGTGCCTCCCCCGCCTCAACAGGCCATGACGATCAGGCGAGGGAGGGGAAGAAGGGGAAGGAGAGAAGGGGCAGGAGCAAAAGCGGGAGCAGGAAGGAGAAGGGGGAATAGGGCAGCAGAGGCCGAGAGGGGCGAAGTGACGTTGCCATATTGTGACTTCCATGAAGAGGAAGGTCACGGGACGACCACTTGCCCGAAGTTCTTGGAGACAAAGAGGGCCAGAGTTTCAGTGCCGCGGTAGCAGCAGCATGTGAGGATTGAAGAGGTCCTGCCTCGGGAGGATGAGCATGAAAGGTTCGAGGATATGGTCGATTTGGGGACCCGAGGAGGGATCAGAGTGATCCACGGGGGTGTGAGGGTTGAGGCAACCCACAAGGCGAGCCTCCATACCATCTAATGTGTTGGAACATGGTCTTCCGCATATCCTAGGTTTGAGAATAACAAATCCTATGTGTATTTGATCTTTTGTGTTTAAGTGTGCAGGATAAAAAAGTTCACATGACTCAAGGATTACATAAGATGGTTGCCCCCAAAGTTGAGCCAACAAATCCAAAACATCTACTAGCGCTGGCGGTAGTACTAGCGCAGGTGCTAGCTACCGTTCGACGAACTATTAGCGGCGCTCGACGAAATTCTCATCATGGCGTTCGACGAAACTTCGCTCGACGAAATCTTAGCGGCGTTCGACGAAATCTTATTCGACGAAATATTGGCTCAAAGCATAATTGTCGGGAGAACTTATAGAAGGAGATAGCGCCAGGCGATATCCGATAGAGCAGGCGATAGCGAGGAGCATAGTTGGCAAGGGCAAATTGTTGCCACGGATTGAAGATCCTGCCGCGCGAAATGTTACTTAATCAGGGATAGCGCCGGCGGTAGCTACTAGCGCTGGCAGTAGCGTGGCGCACAAGAGGCATAGAGCAAAATGTTGCCGCGGATTGAAGATCCTACCGCGCAAAACATTACTTAATCCGGGCTAGCACCGGCGGTAGCGCTAGCGCTTTGGCTATAAAAGGACCCCCTCTCCTCTTGTTTTCGATACACCTATTTGCATACACCTCAGAGAGAGAGTGCTAGAATTCCAGAGGCTTGTCTTGGCCGAAATTTGAGGTCCCAGCGAAGCTCTGCCAATTTCTGAAGGAGAATTCCATCACGCCGAATCCAGACAAAGCCCGGTTCGACAAACGCTGATTCTACAGCGAATCTTCGCCTCCATCTTCAGAAGTTCATCTTAAGGGAAGTTTTTATTATTTTATTTATCTTTTTTTGTAAACGGTAGTGAAATCGCCTCGTGTTGGCGACTAGGTCTGGGGTAGGACTTTGGGCTGAAATTTGCCTCGTGTTGGCGACTAGATCTAGGCTAGGTCTAGGGGGTGCTCGAGGCCACATCCGGGGAGGGATTGTCTAGAGCGGTTTGAGGCCGAATCCGGGAAGGAGAAGGCTAGGGACACCGGTTCGTGGGGAAGCGAGTCGGGATAGAAAACGAAAAGAGCTTTTATTATTCACCCCCGATCTCTAGCGTCATTGAGATCAAGTTTTGTAAAACTTATTTAATATCAATAAAGCTTGTCACTCTTTTTGTTTTACTTGACTTCTTGTTTTTAATATTGCAATATTCCAAAGTTTTTCTAAATAAAATCTAAAGTTTTTGAAAAACACTTATTCACCCCCCCCCCCCTCTAAGGGCGCCGACCGATCCAACAAGTGGTATCAAAGCGGTTTGTTCCAATCGGCTTAACAACCGGGAACAATGGCGTCTCATGATCTCGCTTTCTCGGAGGGTCAAGGGATTAGTCGACCACCTCTCTTTACTGGGTCAGATTTTAACTATTGGAAAAATAGAATGATGTGCTTTCTTATGACGATGGATGTAAAGGTCTGGAATATGGTAGAAGTCAGATACTCTCCTCCTACAACTGTAGTGGGAGAGGCAACATTATTAAAACCTAAAGATAAATGGGACGATTGCGACAAACTAAGGTGTAAAAATAATGCAAAAGCAATGAACGCCTTATATTGTGCCCTAAATAGGACTGAATTTAATAGAATTTCTGCTTGCACTACTGCTTATGATATTTGGAATCAATTAGAAGTAACTCACGAAGGTACATCGCAGGTGAAAGATGCCAAGCTGTTTCAACTGGAATCTGAATACGAGAAATTCAGGATGGACACAGAAGAGGACATCAACTCAATGTACACTCGCTTCACAAAGATCGTCAACGCATCCAAGGCGCTTGGAAAGACCTACTCTGACGGGGACTTGGTGAGGAAAATTCTTCGTTCCTTACCTCCAAGGTTCAATCTGAAGGTGATGGCCATCTCGGAGTCGCACAACTTAAGAACGCTCCAGATCGAGAATCTCATTGGGAATCTGAAAACCCATGAGGTAGAACTACAAATTCAACATGACGAATACAACAAGGAGCCGAAGAAAAAGGCGTTGGCGCTGACATCAAAGAAGGAGTGCATCGAAGAGGACGATGATGATGAAGAAGGACTCCTGGTAAAGAATTTCAAGAAGTTCATCAGAAATCCAGAGAGAAGGAACACATTTCGAAAATTCTTCCAAAAAGATACTCGACGAAAGGGATCCTCCTCTTCATCGAAGAAAGAAAAAGGAAGCGATGACGAAGAAGAAAGGCCACCTCCAGAATGCTATCACTGCAGAAAAACTGGGCACATTCGGAGCCAGTGCCCAAAATACCAAAAGGAGGGAAAAGAACAAAAGAAAGCAAAAGAGAGGAAGAAAGTGCTGAAGGCCGCTACTTGGGATGACTCTTCGTCTGAAGAGTCAAACGGTTCTAAGTCAAGTAGCGAGGAGGAAGCAAACTTGTGCTTAATGGCCAAAAGCGATGATGGCGACACCAGTGTCCTTAGAGACACTGAGGTATCTCCTCCTACCTTTGAAGAACTCTATGATAAATTTGTTTTATTAAATCATGAAAATGAATCTATTATAAAAGAAAATCGTAAGCTCACAACAAAATTAGTCTCTCTTGAAAAAAGAAAAGTTTCATGTCAAGAATGTGAGCACTCTTTATTTAAGATAAAAGAACTTAAAGTTTCTCTCTCTAATGCCCTTTCACAAAACAAAATCATTGCAAAAGAAAAATGGGACTTAGATAGAAAATTGAAAACTTCTATATTACAAATTGAGAAGAACAAAAAAGGATTTGAAAATAAATGTGTTATGATTGTTCAAGAAAATACATCTCTTAAAAAACAAAATCAAAATCTCAATTTAGCCATAAACAAATTCGGGATTGGTCAAAAATCCCTGGATATGCTTCTGGGTAATCAATGCTTTGGGTCTGCAAAATTCGGACTCGGATATAAAAGTGAACACTACCGCCCGGCGCTAGCTACTAACGCTGGCAGTAGCTCTAGTGTGAAAAATTCTTCTGGTTTTTCTAATGTACAAACATCATCCAGCAAGGGCAACGTAGAAACTTAGAAAAGGGTCTCAACCCCCTTTATTTCGTGTGCTAATTGTCTTAAATTTGGACACACGTCTGGCTCTTGCAGGAATATAAAACAACGAACTTTAAAACAAATCTGGGTACCTAAGAAAACAACTTACTCTATGGGTGGTACCTCTTGGGTATCCGGATCTTTACTCTCATCTTCTTTCTAGATTTGCAGGAAGGCTAAGGAAATAGAAGACGTGTGGTATTTGGACTCACGCTGCTCCAAACACATGACGGGAAATAAAGCAAATTTCCTTAGCCTAGAAAAGAAGAAAGGAGGAATAATGACGTTTGGCGATAACGGTAAAGGAAGGATCATTGGAGTTGGTACAATGTGTAACGCATCTTTTCTTATATCAAATGTACATTATGTGAAAGGACTAAAACATAACCTAATATCTATAAGTCAACTATGTGATAAAGGTTTAGACGTACTTTTTGAATCTTCCACTAGCCTTTGCAAGATTGTTAATCCTAAAACAAAAGATGTGTTATTAACTGCACCTAGAATTCATAATGTTTACATAGTTTCATTTCATGATCTTTCTAAATCTTCTATAAAATGTTTTATAACAAAAATGATGAATTAGAATTATGGCATAGACGCTTATGGCACGCTAGTACAAAGCTCATCTTAAAACTAGCAAAAAGAGAATTGATTAGAGGATTGCCTAAGTTAAATGGATATTTATCTTCATTATGCTCTCCATGCCAAAAAGGCAAATTTACTAAGTCATCTTTTAAAAGCAAAAATGAAATTTCTACATCAAAACCTATGCAATTAATTCATATGGATCTCTTTGGTCCCGTTAACACTGCGAGTCTTGGTGGTAGATTATACACTTTTGTTCTAATTGATGACTATTCAAGATATTGTTGGACTTTATTTCTCTCCTCCAAATCTGATGCGTTTTGCGAATTTTCAAAATTATGTACTCGCATTCAAAATGAATTAGACTTAAAAATAAAATGCATTCGCTCAGATCATGGAGGTGAATTTGAAAATGAAAATTTTAAATCTTTTTGTGACATGTTAGGTATTAAGCATGAGTTCTCCGCTCCACGCACACCTCAACAAAACGGTGTTGTAGAACGGAAAAATAGGACAATACAAGAACTTGCATGCACCATGCTATCTGAATATAAATTACCTAAGTATTGTTGGGCAGAAGCCGTAAGCACTGCATGCTATGTAATGAATAGAGTTATGCTTCGCCCATCATTAACTCTCACACCATATGAACTCTACTATCAAAAGAAACCTAATGTATCGTATTTTAAAGTATTTGGATGTAAATGCTTCATTCTTAATACAAAAGATTCTTTAGGAAAATTTGACGAAAAATGCGATGAAGGAATATTTCTTTGTTATCCTTCAACTAGTAAAGCATATAGAATATTTAATAAAAGATCAAGTAAGGTTGAAGAGTCAATTAATGTCAGATTTGATGAGTTTGTTCCATGTGCAGAGACAGGTACCGATGATGAACCTTTGCCATCCTTGGAGAACGACGAAGAAGAACCGTCCAAAGAAGAGGAGGAGAAGTCCAAAGAAGATGAATATGTACCTCCAAGCATTCTAAACTTCTCCAAAAATCATCCAAAGGAGCTAGTCATTGGGGAACCTTCTACTGGGGTAATAACTCGGTCCTCTCTTCGTGAAACTTTTTCAAATATTTGCTTTGTGTCTGAAATTGAACCTAAAAATGTTTCCACCGCTTTAAATGACGAATTTTGGTTTTTGGCAATGAATGAAGAGTTAGGACAATTTGAAAGAAATAAAGTTTGGAATTTAGTAGAAAGACCATCTAATCATCCAATTATTGGCGTAAAATAGATTTTTAAAAATAAGCTAGATGGTGAATTTAGGATTGTAAGATAAAAAGCACACTTAGTTGCTCAAGGCTATTCACAAATCGAGGGGGTAGATTTTGAAGAAACTTTTGCACCCGTAGCTCGCTTAGAATCTATACGAATATTTTTGGCATTTGCAAGTTTTAAAAGAATAAAATTATTTCAAATGGATGTTAAAAGTGCCTTTTTAAACGGGTTTATTAAAGAAGAAGTTTATGTAGAACAACCCCCCGGTTTCATAAATGAAAAATTTCAAAATCATGTTTACAAATTAGAAAAAGCGCTTTATGGTTTAAAACAAGCGCCCCGTGCATGGTATGATCGTCTTACATCATTTTTGTTAGAGCACGGTTATGTTATGGGAAGTGCAGACAACACACTCTTCATTAAGCATAAAAATAACGAATTAATTATTCTACAAATATATGTTGATGACATCATGTTTGGAGCCACTAATGAAGAGTTGTGTAATGAAGTAGTCTTAATAATGAAAAATGAATTTGAAATGAGTCTTGTAGGAGAACTATCATATTTTCACGGTTTTCAAATTTCACAAAGAACTGATGGTATTTTTATTTGTCAATCAAAATATGTTCACGATATGCTTAAACGATTTGGATTTGAAAATCTTAAACAAGCGTCTACTCCTATGAGTGCTTCTTTAAAACTAGGAAAAGATGAATCTGGAATTTCTATTGATCAAACGCTATATAGAGGAATGATAGGTTCTCTTCTTTATTTAAGTGCATCTAGACCAGATATAATGTTTGCCGTATGTTTATGTGCTCGCTTTCAAGCCGATCCAAAAGAATCTCATTTAAAAGCGGTAAAACGTATTTTTTGTTATCTAATAGGGTCATCTAAACTAGGATTATGGTACCCACATAATGACACTTTCACATTCCACGGCTATTCCGATTCGGACTACGTCAGGTGCTCACTAGATAGAAAAAGCACTAGCGGTACATGTCACTTTTTAGGACCCTCTTTAGTTGCCTGGTCTAGTAGAAAATAATCTTCGGTTGCACTCTCCACCACGGAGGCCGAATATATTGCACTTGGTAGTTGTTGTGCACAAGCGTTATGGATGAGCCAAACACTAGAGGACTTTGGATTTCATCTCAAAAACATAGATCTTAAATGTGACAACAAAAGTGCAATAGACCTCACATATAATCCCGTACACCATTCTAGATCCAAACACATCGACGTTCGTCATCATTTTATTAGGGATCACATTAAGAAAGAAAATGTAAAAGTAAGCTTCATTGGGATGGACTCTCAACTTGCTGACATATTTACTAAACCCCTTCCCGATGCAAGATTTCGATTATTACGACTTGAATTAGGTGTCCTATATCTTTCAAGTTAAAACATGCCCACAAATACAATTTTCTTCATTTTTAACCATCCAAAACATCTCTTAAAAATCTGCAACTTCAGCATGGAACTACTATTGGGACACTTAATAAAGATCCAAAATTAAAATGTCCAAAATCCTAAAAAATCGTTCACTGTCTCCCGCGCTAGCGCTACCGCAGGCGCTAGCGTCAATGTTCATTTTTCTGTGATTTTAAAATTTTGAAAAATTTCTAAAAAAATATTAATCTATATTTTCTACTTAGTTTTGCACTTCTGTGTTTCTTTATTTTTTGAAAAATCAAATAAAAAACTACAAAAACCAAATTACAAAAAAATATGTTTTTCTTTTTCGCTTGTGTTGTTTCCTTTGTTTAAAGTTCATCTTTATGCAAAAATCAAATATAAAAATTACAAAAGCAAAAATTACAAAAATATGCTTTTATTTGCTAAAATCAAATACAAAAATATAAAACTATAAAACTATCAAAAAAACTGTATGATTTTTGTGAAAAATCAAGCATGATTTAATCTATTATTTAGAAATTCTACAATGTTGCAATTTATCTTTTCAAACTACTTTGGACATTGTCTTTCTTCATGCTTTGATATATCTATTCAAATGTGCATCAATTATAGTTTAAAAGTTGTGTAGGATCAAGCTTAGCATGCCTCTAAGTATGAGAAATGTTTTATGTTTGATAATGATATTTATTCACTCACCTTTTTTTGGCATTGTCTACATATGTATTTAATCTAAGAATGCTTGTGTATGTTTTGTATTAGTACAATGGATTAAAATTGCACAAGTATCTTACCTACACTCCTTATTTTGCACTCTTAAAAATTAAGAAAAGTGGTTATGTTTTTCATAAAATCTATTGATTTGCAAAACAAGTGTATTCGGAGAACTTTGTACAAAATAAAATTATAAAATAAATGATAAAGATAACTCCACCAAGCACTACTTGAACCTCCTGATAAGTCTTAATAAGCATTGTGAGGTTGAGCACCTTGGAAAGAATAGTAAAGTGTCTTGTGCAAATCAAATCCTTCTTTCAAAAATAAGAAAAACCACTTACTCTTAAGTACACCGGATCACTAGTTTCAATATTAAATTTATGATCGCCCAAGAACTACTTTGAACCGTGATAAGTCTTGATGAGCATTGTGTGTGCAGAGCACCTTGGTAGTTGTACTTTTTATTGTGCATTAAAGTGTGTGGAAGTAATCTTATTTGTGTTTTATTGTGCTCGTACTTTACATGTATCTTGTATTTTTGATTAAAACATTTGTTTACATTACTCAAAAATACACTTATGTGCACATCATTATCTTCCATAACACTTCCTCTCATGAGCATTGGATCCTAATGCTAATTCTATATTACTTTTTATTTATGAAATGCACTAGATAACCTAGCATGTGTTCTACAATGTTTTGTATTTTTTTGAAATTATGAATTAAAGTAACATTATGGTAATCTCTTTTTGATAAACATTATTTCATGCTTGGCTATTATCAAATTTAAAGATCTAATTAAAAAAATGATTTACAAAAACATCATCTTTTGTGAACTTTAACTCATTTTTTTGGATTATCATTACTATTTGATGTTTTTTGTATTGCTATAAGTCTTCCGCATCTTAACCATATAATTGTTTTACCTTGCGCTTTCATGCTTACTTAATATCTTGTATTCTTTGCATCATCACTTATTCTTAAAAATTCCTATCTTTCATTAAGTGATAGATTTACTTGAAACACTTGTTATTGGTTACTTCAAACATAAAAGTCTTTTATGCTAAAAACTCTGAAAATTTTGTAATGCTTATAACTCTGATCTATTTAAATGAAAAACAATTCTAAAAATTCCTTACCATTTACTTAAAAAGCTCGATCATGCCTTCTCTTTTATTTACATATTTTTTAGTTCTTAGTGCGTTGTTTCCCTACCCACTTTTGCTAATAACAAAGGGGGAGAACTAATATGATAAATATAACCCGCTATAAAAAACCCAACATGACAAATTAAGATGATATCTTACATATAAGGGGAGCATTCACTTAGGGGGAGCATGTATTTAGGGGGAGAAATTCTAAATGCTAAATGCTAAAATTATCCTAAGTCATCACTCTTTCTCACACACAAGTATGTTTCTTCATGCTTATATATTAATGCTCTGATTTATCATTAATGGATTTGTTATTATCAAAAGGGGGAGTTTGTTGGAACATGGTCTTCCGCATCTCCTAGGTTTGAGAATAACAAATCCTATGTGTATTTGATCTTGTGTGTTTAAGTGTGCAGGATAACAAAGTTCACATGACTCAAGGATTACATAAGATGGGTGCCCCCAAAGTTGAGCTAACAAATCCAAAACATCTACTAGCGCTGGCGGTAGTACTAGCGCAGGCGCTAGCTGCCGTTCGACAAACTGTTTGCAGCGCTCGACGAAATTCTCATCATGGCATTCGACAAAACTTCGCTCAACGAAATCTTAGCGGCGTTCGACGAAATCTTGTTCGACGAAATATTGGCTCGAAGCGCAATTGCCGGGAGAACTTATAGAAGGAGATAGCGTCAGGGGATATCCGATAGCGCAGGCGATAGCGAGGAGCACAAGATTTGGGAAAGCAATCCCGGCTGGAGGCCGTGGAGGAGGTCGTGGAGCTCAAGGGTTACCACCCAAGCTAGGGTGGTGGAGAAGGTCCTGATCAGCCGAGAGCTCGGCCTAGAGGAATAGGAGAAAATCCTAGCCTGCGTGTAGAAGAACATGGATGTCTTCGCTTGGAGCTCAGCGGAGATGCCCAGGATTGATGCGGACGTGGCATGCCACCATCTTAACCTCGATCCCGGCTCTCGACCCATCCATCAAAAGAAAAGAGCCATCGTGAACAAGCTGGAAGGCCCCATCAGGGAGCAGGTGGGCAAGCTCCTCCGAGCAGGTTTTGTATCGGAGATCCAGTACCCAGGCTAGGTCTCCAATATAGTGATGGTGAAAAAGGGGGGAGGTAAGTGGCGCATGTGTGTTGATTTCTCACTACTTAATAAATCATGCCCTAAGGATTGTTACCCCTTGCCTAGAATCGACGCACTGGTTGATTTAACTGTCGGTTTCTCTATAATGTCTTTTTTAGATGCATTTTCAGGTTACCATCAAATCCGCATGCAACACCCCACCCCCCCCGACGTCAAGGAAGTATCCTTCATCACGGGGGATGGGTGCTATTGTTATAAGATGATGCCCTTTGGGCTAAAGAATGCAGGGGCCATGTACCAACGAATGATGGACAGGGTCTTCCGAGAGCAGAAGGGAAGGAATCTGGAGGTCTATGTTGACGATCTCATGATAAAGAGCCGAGACCTCGAGTCCCACTTACGAGACCTCGAAGAGACCTTTGGGACCTTGCGGAAGTATAAGATGAAGCTCAACCCCCTGAAGTGTGTCTTTGGGTCTAGCTGGGGAAAGTTCCTAGGTCACCTGCTCACCCCAGCGGGGGTAGAGCCTAACCTAGATAAAGTCAAAGCAATCATGGAGTTGAGGACACCAAGAAATTTGAAGGAGGTTCAAAGCCTCATGGGAAAATTGGTTAGGCTTAGTAGGTTCCTCTCTAAGGTAGGTGAGAAGTGTGCACCCTTCTTCAAGGTGCTAAGGGGAAACAAAAAATTTGAATGCACCTCAGAGTGTGAGGAAGCATTCCAAGCATTGAAATAGCAACTCACTCAGACTCCTTTGCTCCAAGGGCCAAGGCAAGGAGAGGATCTATCCCTATACCTGGGGTAGGATCCGAGGCAGTAAGTTCAGTGTTGGTCCGGGAAGAAGGGAGAAGGCAGTTTCCCATCTACTACGTCAGCCCAATGCTGAGGAAGGCGGAGCTCCGATACCCCATTTTAGAAAAGTTGGCCTTCAGATTAGTGGTGTCGGCTCGGAAGCTCT
The DNA here is from genome assembly GCA_033032865.1 of Dactylorhiza incarnata. Lineage (NCBI taxonomy): Eukaryota > Viridiplantae > Streptophyta > Magnoliopsida > Asparagales > Orchidaceae > Dactylorhiza > Dactylorhiza incarnata. The sequence goes on from JAWHQI010000015.1 coordinate 17,180,602, forward strand.
GGCCTTATTTCCAAGCGCATTCGATCAAAGTAGTGACCGACCATCCGCTTCGTAAAGTCATGGAGGGGTGGAGCACTCGGGGAGGCTGGCAAAATGGTCTGTGGAGCTGAGTAAGTTTGACATCGCGTTTGTGCCTATGATGTCAATCAAGGCACAAGTGGTGGCAGACTTCATGGCGGACTACACAACCGAAGTGGGGGAGCATGAATCACCTACCCCAGTGGCATGGAAGATGCTGGTGGATGGTGCGTCAGGGAAGCACTCCTATGGAGTAGGAATCATCTTGATAAGCCCCCAAGGAACTAAGATCGAGCAAGCCTTAAGCATCCATTTTTCAATTACCAACAACCAGGCCGAGTACGAGGCTGTGATAGCGGGCCTGTGGCTGGCCCGGGAGCTGTGAGTACACGACGTGGAGGTCTCAACGAACTCCATGGTGGTGGCATGCCAAGTCAAGGGGGAATTCGAAGCAAAGGAGTCAATCCTCCAACGCTACCTGGAGAAGGTCAAGGGTCATCAGACAGTTTCACACTTTCTCCATCAAGCATATGCCAAGGGAGGAGAGCACCCCGGCGGACTTCTTAGCCAGGTTTGGTCCTCGAGCTGGGGGGACGGTATCAGAACTCTTCCAACCTTCCATCGAGGAAGGGGAGCTGATGGAGGTAGATCAACGAGCCTCATGGATGGACCCCTTCATCACCTTCCTGACCTCCGGGAAGTTCCCTGAAGGGGACGTGGATAAACGACGCTCTAGGTATAAGTCAACTTATTATTCCTTGCATGCAGGGGTACTATACAGGAAAACACTCTCGGGGCTCCTGTCCCGTTATGTGTCAGAGGAGGAGGTCCCGAGAGTCCTAGAAGAAATCCACTCGGGGGAATGTGGCAGTCACCCCGGAAGCCGATCCTTGGAAGGTAGAGTGTTGTGGCAAGGCTACTTTTGGCCTACCCTCAGCAGGGATCCAGTGAATTTCACAAGGAAATTTTCAAAGTGTCAGCTTTTTGCTCATCTCTAGCTCTTGCCGGCTCAAAGACTCCGAACAATCACAGCTCCCTGGCCCTTTGCTATATGGGGTTTGGACATGGTGGGCCCTTTTCCGCAAGCTAGTGTCTAAAGGAAGTTTCTATTGGTGATGATTGATTACTTCTCAAAGTGGGTAGAAGTAAAGGCGCTGGCCAAAGTAACGTCCCAAGTGGTAAGAAAATTTGTGTGGGGTGAAATAATTTACACGCACGGGCTCCCACTAGCCATAGTGACGGACAATGGGCCACAATTTGCCAGCGAAGAGTTTGTCAGTTTCTGCACTAAACTCGGCATAGACCTCAGGTTCGCATCGGTCCACCACCTAAGGAGTAATGGTCAAGTGGAGGCAGCGAACAAGATAATTGTCAACCTACTCAAGAAGAAGGTGGAGAATCTCAGGTACAACTGGGTGGAGCAGCTGCCCTCGGTCCTTTGGGCCTTGAGGACTACTCCAAATACCGCCACTAGGGAGACTCCGTTCAAACTCTCTCACGGGTCCGAGGCCATCCTCCCGATAGACTTCGAGGTGAAAACCCCCAGGGTGGTCTCCGCGGGCGAAGGGGATGAAGAATGGCTAGTGGAAAATGATGCAGAACAAAGACTGTCCTTGGACCTAGTAGAAGAGCTCCGAGACCTCGCTACTGTTCGGCAGGAGGAAGTCAAGAGACGAATGACCAAGTATTTTTATCAACATATCAGAGAAAAATAGTTCGAGAGAGGGGACTTGGTCCTGGAGAAGGTAGATGCGGTAGGGAGAGGGGACGTTGTAGGTAAGCTTGAGCCCAACTGGGAGGGGCCTTACTGTTGGAACAACCCTATTACTGATTTGGGCTAAGATCACTATCTGTTGACTAGGACTAAGTTGACCCCAATGTATAGTCTAAGGGTCAAGGTTTTAGGGTGTTAGAACCTAGGAAAAGATCAAGTTTCTGCGCTCGACGAACTCCATCCTGCGTTCGACGAACGACATGCTCCAGTTCGACGAACTTGCCAAGGTTCTGCGTTCGACGAACTCTATTTTGTGTTCGACGAACTTCTCTCTGCGTTTGACGAACTTGCTCTCCAGCTTAACGCACTCAATTCTCCAGCCAGTCCAGCAGTTTATTATTCAGTTCGACGAACTCCAGCTAGAGATCGACGAACTCATCTCTACGCTCGACGAATCAGTAACAGATGTTCAGATCGATGAACTCCAGATTCAGTTCGATGAACTCAACATTTTGATCGATGAACTCAGTTCTTCCAGGCAGATTAAGCAGATTATCTTTCAATTCGATGAACTCAACATTCTATTCGACGAACTCAGCTCTCAGATCGACGAAATTTCTCCTTTGTTGATTATTTCAGAAGGATCATTTTTATTCTATTCTCTGAACTCAGATCGACTATCAGCAACAGATCTATTCCTATCAGATAAGTCAAGGATATTATCTTTCCTTTTATTATTCTCTTATTTCGAGAAAGTAGCCATTGACATTTATTGAAAAGGAAAAGGAGTTAAAGATCATATTGTAGTTCCAAGAAATAATTCTCCTAATTATTCTATTCCTTATTCAGAGGATTTGAAATTCAAATCAGAGATATATTGTCAAAAGAAAAAGGAAGACAAGAGAACAGCAGTACAAGAAAAAAACTGTCGAGAGAAATACAGAAGGAAAAACAAATCTTCATCTTCCTCAAGCAGCACCCTCTCAATCTCTGAGGACATCAACATTATTCTCTCAGTGATTCAGCTACAAGTTCCAAATCTTCAAGAGCAACAATAATCTGAGAAACTGTTGTCTCTTAGATTCATCAGCTATCAAGGAAGTTCTACATTCAAGAGAAAGCTCCATCCTCTTACTGTCAACCATTTCTATCAGACAGGGGGAGTTTTACAACAACAAATCTGTTGGGTCTTACGGCGCCCTTAGAGGGGGGGGGGGGGGGGGGGTGAATAAGGGAATAGAAATCTTTTTATAATTTTATGGAAATTACTAAATTGTTTTAAAGTAATATTAGAACACAAAATAACAATTTAGCTAAAGGAAGAAAATATCATAATTTGCAAGTTTAGGATTTAGAAACAAGTGCTAAATTGCTATATGATGAAATAGATTGAGATAAACAATTTAGACAAAAGTGATTTGAATTGAAAGCTTTGTAACCAATATTTTAGAGATAACGCCAAAAGTGAGAAATCAAGTAAACACAAATAGAGACATGATTGTATTTATATAAAAATGGTGTTTACATATATTTGATTTCTATATCGCTAGAAATCGGAGGCGTACAAATGAAAATATCTTTTCCTTTTCTATACCGACTCGTATCCCCACGAACCGGTTGGCTTTAGCCTATCCTTCCCCGGATATGGCCTCAAGCCGCTCTAGCCAATCCTTCCCCGGATTTGGCCTCGAGCCCCCTAGATCTAATCACCTAGAACTAGTCGCCAACACAAGGCAAATTTCCCCCTAAGTCCTACCCAGACCTATTCGCCAACACAAGGCGAATTAACTAAACGGTTACAAAGAAAGTATGGAATGGAAATAATGAAAAATAATAATAAAACTCCATATATGAGATCTCTGGAGTTGAGGATGAAGGATCGCTGTAGTATAAGCGAGGTCGAAGCAATCGTCCTTCAGATGTAGCGTGACGTAGTCCTCCTCCTGAATTCTCCTTAAGCTTTTTGTCGGAGATCCATCTTCGGCAGCATACCAGCACTGGAATTGTGGCACAAGCAACCTCTCTAGGATCTCTAACCAAAACAAGAGAGAGCCCAACATTTTATAGAACTTGGAGCTAGAGCCTGCGGTAGCGTTCGTGTGGAGCGGTTGCGCAACCGTCGCCGGCATGGCGTTGTGCACGAACTGGAGATAGCGCATGGCGGTAGCGATAGCGCTGGCGGTAGCGGTAGATAGCGCTGGCGGTAGCGGTAGCGGTTGCAAAACCGTCGCTGTGCATGAACTCGAGATAGCGCCTCGTAGTAGCGATAGCGCTGGCGGTAGCAGTAGCGCTAGCGATAGCGCTCGCGTTAGCAATGGCGCTGGCGGTAGCGCTGCTACTTACAAAAGTTTGTTCCAAGCTGCTTTCTACCTGTGGAGTATTGCACCTATAGTTCCTGCACACTATAACCACACTACAAGCAATATCAAATAAAATATGTGATTTGTTATTCTCAAACAAAGGGATGTGACACACATGTCCAACAATCTCCCCCTTTTGATAATAACAAATCCTCTAAGCAAGAAATCAACAATAGTGTTTATAGATAAGATAAGCAAGATAAAAGTGCAACTATAGTAAATGATATGCATGATAATGTGCATACTCCCCCTATCTTAATGCTCCCACTACATAAATGCAATTTATGTGTTACTCCCCCTAAATGATAGATTTCATGAATTAGTCTCCCCTTATTTATCTATATTTCTCATATATAGATTTCTTCAATTAATCTCCCCCGTTTGGTATTATCAAAAGAAGGTGGGGTGAGGGTAGTAAGGAGGCAATTATATATCATGATCGAGCTTTTCGAAATATAAATAATGATAAAGAGTTTAAGCAAAGCATATATACGAGATTTCAAATATAAAGATAAGAGTTGTAAGCAAGCGGAAGATTATAATAAACATCTTTTTTGTAAACATGAAAAGCATAAGTAGAAATATGAGTTTTAATTCAAATTTGAAAGATGTTTTAATCTTTTTGAAATCTCAAAGTTTTTCATAAAAATACCAAGCATGATATGAACATATCAAAGAGATATTATACTACAATGTTACTTAATTCTAAGTTCAAGAAATACCAAAACATTGTAGAGATCATGCTAGGTTATTTAGTCATTTCTTATATAAAGAGTAGTATAGATAAAGCATTAGAATCCAATACTCATGAGAAGAAGTGTTATGAAAGATAATGATGTGCACATAAGTGTATTTTGGGCAATGTTAACAATTGATTTAAATCACCAAAATACAAGACATATGTAAAGTAAAATGCACAATAAAAAACAAGTAAATTACTTTCACACACTTTTAATGCACATAATTTTTAACAAAGTGGTGTAATAACTAAGGTTTGCACAAGTAACTTTACTATTCTTTCCAAGGTGCTCAACCTCACAATGCTTATGAAGACTTATCAGGAGGTTCAAGTAGTGCTTCGGGGAGTTATATTTGTCTACATATATATAATTTTTTGTTCATATTTGTGAGACAACATTCTCCAAATACACTTGTTTTGCAAACCAAAATTTTTAACTTAACCACTTTTCTAAATTTCATAAGTGCAATTCAAATGTAGTGTAGGTAATAAACTTATGCAAGTTTTAATTCATTGCACATATACAATACACAAGCAAGCATTTTTAGATTTAGACACACATGTTGATTACCAAAATAAGTGAGTGAAATGTATCATTATCAATCATAAAACATTTACTCATACTTAGAGGCATGCTAAGCTTGGTTCTACACATTTTGCAATACAATTGATGCACTTTAATTAGATATATCAAAGCATGATAAGCAAAGCAATGTTCATAGTAATTTGAAAGAATATGATTTAACAATGTAAATAATTCTAAATAATAGAATTCATTCATGCTTGATATTAGCAATAAAGATTATACAGTTTTTTTGTTGTTTTATCATTTTTAATGAGAAAAAGAAAACAGAAAATCACAAAAACATATTTTTGTATGTTTGCCCGTAAAGCCCGCGATCTAGTCTTTACAGTGCAAAATGGCGGTCTCAGCGGTCTCCAACATTTGTGATCGCCCTGATCGCCAGCCTTCAGCCCAGCCAGATTTTTCCAAGTTCCAAACAGTCGAAGCCGATCGAGATCGCCAGTCCAAGCGATCTGGGCATCTCCCGTATTTTTACTATTTGTACCCCATTTCCCTGCCCCGACTCTCCTGTACCCCGGGCAGCCCATAGTTTTCAGTTCTGCCCGTTTGGACAGCCCCCTCATCAATAATTAGTGGGGTAGGGGTGCTTGAAAAGGGACTTTTTGCTCTGAGGCTCCAGCTTACAACCTGTGTAAGCGGTCTCATTTCTTCGTGATCGCTATTTCGTGATCGTTTCTCTTTGTTCCAGCATCTTCTATCTTAGTAGCCTGCACTTCGCAATTTTCTCCCATCCCCCTTTTAGTGTGAATTTTGGAGGTACCATTTTTGGCACCAACAGAACGAACACGCGACCTTCAGATTCGAAGTGTCAGGTGAAATTTAGACTTTCAAGATGGCTGATCGCCGTAGACGTCGTCCCCTACGATCTCCCAACGTTCCCCCTTCCGATCACAACCCGTCAGAAGTGCTTGAGCGCCGCTTCGAGCTTCATGTTGAACAAGCTCTCCGCGAGGCCGCCCGAGCTAGGCAGGACGCCGCCTCTGTTCAGCAGGAGATCACACGGTCTCAGCTAGAGGCCGCTCAAGATCGGCAAGAAGTCGTCCGGACTCAGCAGGAGTCCACGAAGCAGATTGAGGCTATGAACCAGGTTCTAGCTGCGATCTCCCAGAAGATCCTTCCTCAAGCCTCTCAGGTCGCCACTCCTGACCGCATGGCAAGCGGTCACCCGAGCGATCACCCCGTCTTCCAGCCTGCAGCTCCTCAGCGATCTCAGCATAAGGAGTTCGCCGCCCGTCGCAATTCTTTCCGAGCCGCAGCCTAGGGGCCTCCGGCTCAGACCCTGAATTTTCAAGAAGGGTTTGCTTACCCTCAAGCTCCTCCTGCTTCCTTTCTCCCTCCTCCGGGACCTTCTGAATTAGGGGAGCATTCCCCCTTTACCGATGAGATTCGTTGGGATCCAATTCCTCATGGATTTAGAGAGCCCCGCCTTCCTGTGTATACATGAGAGACCGATCCAATGTGTCATCTTCAAGCCTTCGAGTCTGCTGTTGCCCTCAGGACCATTTCGGATGGAGTGAGGTGCAAGCTGATGGTCACCTCCTTTGATGGGTCGGCCATGGAGTGGTTCTATAAGCTGCCTTGTCAATCTATCCTGAACTTTGCTGCCCTAAGGCAAGAGCATCTCCTAAGGTTTGCCACCGCAAAGAAAAGGAAGAGTGGTCCTGCGACTCTCTTCAAGATTAAGCAAGGCGACAACGAAACTGCAGCGCATTTTGTTGACCGCTTTCAAAAAGAGATCTTGGGAGTCAGGGATATGGATCCCGAGCTCTATATGGTAGCTTTGATCAGTGGCCTGCAGGAGGGCCCTCTGAAGTTTAAGGTCACAACCAAGGAGCCTAGCTCCTATCAGGAGCTGATTAGCATTGCCAATCGCTACATAAAAGGGGAGATCAACAACCCCACCTATGTGAGCAATCTGACCAACAGAGCCACTCAGAAAGGCTCTGCGGGATTCTATCCTGCTCCATCTTCCTCAAAGCCTCGACAAGAGCTCCCACCTCCAACTCCGAGAGGTAAGAATTATCGCAACAACCGCTTCAATCGAGGTAATCAATCTTTCCCACCTCAAAGTTCATTTCTTCAAACCCCTGCTACACCTGCTCTACAAGCTACCCCAGTACACCAGATTCAGTACATCCAACCTCCACTTCTGGACCTCCCGTCTCCTTACGATGAATCCCAAGAGTCTTTTACAGACTTTGGGGTTCCAATGAGTGAGGTACTCCAAACCATTCAGAAGCAGCCTTTTTTCAAAAGGCCGGTTCCGCTAAACTCTGATCCGAGAACAAGAAATCCAACCCTCTACTGTGAGTATCATAGAGAAAGGGGTCACTTGACGGAGGACTGCAGAGCCCTCCCCTTGTTCTTGGAAAAGCTTATGAAAGAGGGTAAAATCCCTGATCTCATTCAGAAGAGTGATCCTGCTAAAGCCTCAACCTCCAAGGCCAAGGAGGTAGCTGAGGTTCAATGGGCATGCGAGGAAGTAGATGATGTTGGCCATCTGGGCAATATCGGATTTCCCAATGAATGCGTGGATGCTGATGACGAAGGCGCCTTGGGCAACCTTTTATGCATCCATGGGGGTGCAGGCCCAGAGTCCTCGAGAAAGGCAAGTCTGAAGAGAGTTTATCAATCAGAGGTTGCTGCTACCTCTTCAGCTCCGGTCCGAGGGACGGTCACTTTTGGAGATGAAGATCTTCCTCAGACTGCGAATCCCTTTGACGACGCGGTCGTAATTAAAGCTGTAATTGAAAATTATACGGTGGAGAAAATTCTAATAGATATGGGAAGCTCAGTCAACGTGCTCTTTAAGCCTTCCTTTGAGGCGTTGAAGACAGGTAAACCCCTCCTATCAACTGAAGGCCCCCTTTATGGTTTTTCAGGAGAGAAGAAGGAAGTAGAAGGGCTCGTCACTCTTTACATAATTCTGGGGGGAATAGTGAAGCTGGTCAAATTCATAGTCGTTGATGCTCCCAGTAGCTACAACGCAATCTTTGGAAGACCCTTCTTGAACAGATATCAAGCCATTGTCTCCACTGATCATCAACCGGTGAAGTTCGCCTTAAATGGTAAACAACACCGAATCAGGAGCGACCCAAGGAAAGCTAGGGAATGCTATGTAAAGACGGTCAACATGATCGTGTCTCCTCCCCAAGAAGTCATGATGACTGAATCGATGGAAGTTCCTGAACAAGCCCAAGCTGCAGAAGAAGTTGAGGATGCAAGAGATGGAGTTCGCTTGGAACCTGCCCAAGCAACTCAAGATGTTCGTATCAGCGAGGAAGATTTGATCAAGAGCCTCTCCATCAACGCTGAATTATCTGAAGCTGATAACAGTCATCTCACCTCTTGCCTTCTGCAAAATCTAGATATCTTTGCTTGGTCGGCAGATGACATGCCTGGAGTGGACCCGGATGTTGCTTTCCACCACCTCAATATTGACCCAAACTTCATCCCGATCCAGCAGAAGAAGAGGTCTGTTGCAACTACTCTAGCACAACCTATCCGTGAAGAGGTAGAGAAGCTCCTGAAGGCAAAGTTCATCCAACCAATCCAATACCCAGAATGGGTGTCAAACGTTGTAATGGTAAAGAAGTCAGGTGGAAAATGGAGGATGTGTGTCCACTTTACCAAACTCAATAAAGCTTGCACCAAGGATTGCTACCCCTTGCCTCGGATAGATTCATTAGTAGATTCTGCGGTAGGTTATTCTTTTATGAGCTTTTTAGATGCTTTTTCAGGTTACCATCAAATCAGAATGCATAAACCAGATATACCTCATACTTCATTTATCACAAATGACGGTTGCTTCTGTTATCTCGTAAGGCCTTTTGGGCTAAAAAATGCTGGAGCAACCTATCAGAAAATGATGGATACAGTTTTCAGGAGTCAAAAAGGAAGAAACCTTGAGGTATATGTTGATGACCTCTTGGTAAAAAGCAAATTATTCTCTTCTCATCTTAGAGACCTCTCGAAAATTTTGCAACCCTTCGAACTTTTAATATGAGGTTGAATCCGTTGAAGTGTGTTTTCGGGGCAAGTAAAGGAAAATTTCTGGGTCACCTCCTTACTCCAGAAGGGCTGGAACCCAATCCTGACAAAGTAAAAGCTATTCTGGAGATGCCACCTCCCAAGTCCCCCAAAGAAATTCAGCAGCTAGGAGGGAGGATGACAGGCTTAAGTCGCTTCATCTCTCGATCAGCAGATAAGAGTGCACCTTTCTTTAAGACCCTCCGGGGAGGGAGTAGATTCGAGTGGACGAAGGAATGTGATGATGCTTTCACTCAGCTTAAAAAGCAATTGACATCAACCCCTTTGCTCCAAATCCTGCGAGAGGGAGAAAATCTATTTCTGTATATGGGAGTCGGAGCCGATGCCATAAGCTCTGTTTTGGTCCGAGAGGAGAAAAAGAACAATTCCCAGTCTATTACGTGAGCCGAATTCTGAAGAATGCAGAGACTCGATATACTATTCTCGAAAAGTTGGCCCTAATGCTCGTGACTTCAGCAAGAAGATTAAGACCATATTTTCAAGTTCATTCGATTCTAGTCGTTACTGATCTTCCATTAAAGAGTGTCTTGGAGAAACCAGAACATTCAGGGAGGCTGGCAAAGTGGGCAATAGAGCTCAGTGAATTTGACATATCTTATGTTCCAAGGGTGGCAATCAAAGCTCAAGTTTTAGCAGACTTCATGGTGGATGCCAAAGAAGTTGAGTTTCAGAAGGGGGTCGGAGTGCCCCTTGCCTGGAAAATCTTCGTGGATGGAGCCTCAGGAAAAAATTCTTCCGGAGCAGGAGTTGTCTTAATCAACCCAAATGGAGTAAGGCTAGATCAGGCGCTGAAGTTCTATTTTCAAGTAACAAATAATCAGGCGGAATAGGAGGCTTTGCTAGCCGGTCTTAAGTTTGCTAGAGAGCTGGGGATTGATGATGTCAAAGTCTTCACAGATTCTTTGGTGATGGCTTCTCAAGTAAATGGAACTTTCAAAACTAGAGATAGTATTTTAAAGCGATATCTAACTCTGGTGAAAATCGAGGTAGGGAAGTTCAAAAGCTTTACCATCGACCATATTCCAAGGGGTGAGAACGTGGAAGCAGATGAGTTGGCAAAATTTGGACTTCTCTCGGGAGGAACAACTTCGGAATTGTTTCGCCCAGCAATTGAAGAAGGAGAGGTCATGGAGATTGATCAGCATCCGTCTTGGATGGATCCATTTGTTCTATATCTTTCAACTGGAGAGCTCCATTCATCAATAAAGGATAGGAAAAGGTTTAGACGGAAAGCGGCTAACTATTATCTTGTTGCAGGAGTACTTTATAGAAGAACTTTTCTTTCACCATTAGCACGGTGTGTTTCGGAGGAGGAGATTCCAGCGGTCCTTCAGGAGGTCCATTCTGGAGAATGTGGAAGTCACTCTGGGGTTAGAACTTTGGAGAAAAGAATTCTGAGGCAAGGCTATTTTTGGCCTCAAATGAGGAAAGATGGGGAAAAATTTGCTAAGAAATGTGTAAAGTGCCAGAAGTTTGCTCCTCTCCAAAACCAGCCGGCTCAACAACTCAAGTCGATAGCAACTCCATGGCCGTTTGCAGTTTGGGGAATGGATTTGATTGGGCCTTTACCTATGGCAAGTGGGCAACGTCGATATATTATAGTCATGATTGACTATTTCAGCAAATGGATAGGCAAAAGCATTGGCCAAAATTACTACTCAAGTCGTGAAAAATTATATTTGGGGGGAAATAGTATGTCGGCACGGAATTCCAATGGCAATCATCACGGATAACGGTTCTTAGTTCAATAATTCAACTCTTATTAATTTCTGTGATCAAATAGGCATTGAGCTACGTTTTGCTTCTGTGCATCATCCCAGAATTAATGGGCAGGTAGAAGCTGCCAACAAGCTCATCATAAATCTTCTGAAAAAGAAAGTGGAAAATCTCAGAGGCAACTGGGCAGAACAACTACCTTCAGTTCTCTGGGCCTTAAGAACAACTCCAAGTTCTGCCACTGGAGAGACTCCTTTCAAGCTATCGCATGGTTCCGAAGCTCTTATTCCGGTAGAGTTCGAGGTAAAAAGTCCGAGGGTATTGTTAGCACAACAAAATTAGATTGATTGGATGGAAGAAAATGATGAGGAGTTGAAATGTAGCGTCGACTTAATTGAAGAATTAAGGGATGCAGCAACCATCAGGCAAGAGGAGGTGAAAAGAAGAATGGCAAGATTATTCGATAAAAACGTAAGAACCAAGGAATTTGTTGTTGGGGACTTGGTTTTGAAAAAAGTAGATGCGGCAGCAAGAGCCGGCTCGGTATGGAAGCTTAACCCAAATTGGGCGGGGCCATTCGTGGTAAAAAAGGTGCTGAGAAATGGTGCCTATCATCTCCAAACCCATGAGGGAGAAGAGTTGCCTCACTCTTGGAGTGGAGATGATCTCAAACTTTTCTTCTCTTAAAAAGTTCGTATTCAATTTTTTCCCATTCTATCTCTCACTTTTCTTCTTTTAAGTATTGTGCAGATACGACAAAGACATTCATGATATACATAATGAATGGCAAGTTTTAAAACAAGTTGTTTATAAAAACCAAAAACTTGTCAAGTAAGACATCGACGGATCCTACTTCATTCTCCATCGGCTTGTTGGCTTGACGTGTAATTCTGCAAGGACCACAGATGTCGGGGAGATTTCGAATCTGTGTAGCAGTGACTCGCCAAGCTCGAGCGGTGAAAGTTTAGGATGCCGGGTCCTAGCTGACATCTGGCACATCTTAGCAAGGAGGTCTGGGTGGCTGGCTCAGCTCTGTCATGCATTAAAAAGGACATTGTTATGGTCTTGATGATCTTCGGGGAAAGCAATATCGGTATAAGCCTCATTGGCATGACCACACCTGCCCTACTGATCATTTTGATCTATAACTCTCAAATATTCATTAAAACATGGTTAGGTAAGGGGCGATCGGAAACATCTATGACCGTCACCTGAACCTCGAAATATAATCTATCAGGGAAAGCAATGTCGGTGTAGCCTCATCGGCATGACCACACCTGCCCTGCGGATCATTTTGAAATTCTCCCTCTCTCCTCTTTCCTCCTCTTTTCTACAAGGTCTTATTTACTTCTTAATACTGAGATCGAGCGGTCAGAGTTTGTGAGACCCCATGTTTCCTCTCTCCAAAGGGTGATCTACATTATTCATGATTAATGGCTTGATCTTCTCCAGGATCTGGATAAAAGTGATCGCCAATATTGATTTTCTAAAAAAGGAAGTTGGAATCGGCCTTGGTTTTTTGTGATCGCCAAGCATGATCTAAAGAGGCTTGGTTTTCAGAAATTGTATAGAGACCTTGGTTATTTGCAATCGCTGGTTCGATCTCCTCTAGGACTTGGATGGAAGTAACTGTCAGCCTTGGTTTTTAGAAAATTGTTGGAAGAGGTCTGAGTTTTTTGTGATCGCCGTCTTCATCCTCTCCAGGACTTGGGTAAAAGTGATCGTTGTGCAAGGCTTTCCAAAGATAATTGGAATCGCCACAGGAATCTCGTCTTGACAGTGATCGATCTGATCATAATGAGATCGCAATCTAGATATCTCTCATTATTCAAAGTCACCTAAGAATGCTCATGATCCTTTCCCATCAAGTGATAGTTGGGTTTTTCTTCAAAAGTGGCGGTCTGAGTATATTGAGATCGTCGCAATGATATTCATAAAGACTTATTATAGAGAGTTCTAATTTTCTCACAGGCGGTCTGATTATGCTGAGATCGTAGAGTTATCTTTTTTATACAGCTTTGGATTTCTGTCATGTTTCTAATATCTTCATGAACTAGAGAACGACGAAACCTAAAGCATTGAGATCGAATGCTAAATCTATTATGTTGTGATCGCATACGATAGAAGTCGTGATCGATCTATATGAATAATATAGCAAAAATAAATACAGAAAAGAGATTTCATTCATGAACAAAATAATTTTCCAATTCATTTCAAAAATTACAATATCAGGCGCGGTCATTGACCGGCGATTACATCAGTTTTTCTAAAAAAGAGATCTATTTCTTCTGTTTCTTTTTCCGCGGAGATCGCTCCTCTGATGAAGAAGTTGAACTCTCTGAGGACTCACTTTCACTATCAGTCTCCCTCGATCCGGAGTCCGAGGCCGCTGCCGAGCTCGTTTCCTCACCCAGAAAAACACTTCCACTAGGAGAAGCGTGATCGTCTTGACTCCCAACGACCTCGACAGATTCATCTTCGGTGGTCTCAGCGGTCTTCGATTCCTTAGCTTTTTTTTTCTCTGCCTCCTCGATCATTTCTGCGACCTCAGGAAAGAGATCGGCAAAGGTCGTATCCCGAAAATCAGCAGTAAGGCCATCTTTTTCGCGAAGAATAGCAATTGTCTTGTTTGATGCATCTCTGACATGAGTATACAGAGATCTGAGGTAGTTAGGGTTATGAATATCATATGCGGTCTTCTTGAAATCCTGTAAAGGAAATGAATCGGATCGAAGCGGTCAAGGTAAGATAACATTTAAAGATCGCATTTTCTTTGAATACTTACATCAAAACAATACTGCAGACGCTCTGCGTGCTTCAAAGATGCGCGGAGAGATCGCCCCATATGATGATTCAAAACCGTGCTTCGGGCGGTCACCTGAGCACATACATCAGGGAGATCGTCGATCCTAATCCTCAACGCTTCATTAGCATTCTTTTTCCCATAAAGGGCAGAAGTGACCGCAAAAGCCTGGTTCGAAAACCTCCCTCCCCAGAAAGGAAGGTCGGTGGATACCTTCAGAGACTTTCCGGTCTCACCCCATTTCAGTAGAGGTTTTCCTTTGGTATCTTTTACTTTCTTTCCAAAACCCAATAGGGGAAATGGTCCCTCCTCCAGATCGCCCTCCTCTGCGATCTCCTTCGCTTTTCTCTGGCGATCTTGCTTCAGTCGCTTTTCGCGCTGGGTAAGGACTTCACCACTCGGCGTCACTGGATCGACTTGAGGGATCGCAAACCCGGCTGCAAAAAGAATAGTTTAAAAGGGAAAATTATAAATTCTATTAGAAAGACCGCAGGAGATCGTAAAAAATTGTGGCTTACTTTCTTCCGGCAAAACCACAGCAACCTCGGGCCAGATCGCCAGGTAGTGATTCATATCGAATCGTTTCCCTGCCATCCATTCCAAGACTGCAAGTTCTTCGTCTGAAACAAGTTTTTTCTTTCTAAATATCTTCTCTGCTCGCGGAGAAGGACGGCTGGCAAGACCGCCGAGATCGCCTTCAAAGATCAGATATCTTTCAGTCCAGAGAGGGATTTTGTTCGGAAGATTTAGAACTTTTATTCCGTTACAGCTAAGATACAGTAATCCTTTGAATTCTTCTTTATTCGGACCCTCCTTTAATACCTTGACAGATAAAGTTCCTCGAAAGATCGACATTGTGAAATTTAACTTTACCGATCTCAAATAATTAATAAAGACACTCATCAGACCGATTGCGTTCGGTGGAATCTGGGCTAGAACGAGACCGTAATAATCCATCACTTCCAACATTTCCCAAGGGATGGGAATTTGAAGACCATAGGCGAAGTGATCGATCGGGATGACGTATCTATTTTCATCCCCAGAGTTCAAGCCTTCATCTTCGAAAGGAACTCTGATCACGATCTCGTCATCGATCTCATATTTTTCAATAAAGGAAGAGTATTCCTTCTCCGAGATTTGTCCATATTTGTGATCAGAGTCCAAGAAGACCTCGGCAGCTTTAGAACGCGCGGACACCATTTTTTGAGATCGCTGGAGTCAACAAACTGAAGAAAACTCAAGAAAGATATAATAATGATCCGGAAAAGCAACTATTTATAGAAAAAGAAAGATGATTAGGTAATAATTACACTTCTCAAGATCGCCCTGCAAACAATTCAGATCGTCAAAAGCTATATGAATTATAAATTGGCAAGATAAAAAAACGCATAAAGATCGCAGTACACAATTCACAATACAAACACAATTCAATAAGATCGCATCCATAAAAGCCAGAGGCCGCAAAATGTATATCACAATATTAAAGTCAACACCATGAAACAGGATCAAATATATCTTACAGACCCAGGGATTAAATGTGTTTTCAAAAAGATCGCTAAATATAAAAAGGAAAAACTGCGATCTCATTTTCTCTGATCTCTTCTTCTTCCAATAAATGCCGCAACGTCTTGCATTTCGTTGACCGCAGTCCATGCAGATGCTAAACTGTGATTGGCCGCCATGGCTGCCCTATGGATTTTAGACATCTCGCGATCCACTTGCTCCATAGGGATTACCACAATATCTGACGATCTGTTATCAGGGTGACCGCTGGAAGGACCTGCTTTCATTGACATATGAGGGCCACCCCGAAGGGCAGCGATCTCGGCAGAAAGTGCAGCAGCCTTCCCTCGATAGTATTCAGCATCCTTTTTGGCCTTTCAGAGTTTTTCTTCATATCCTCCCCGAATCTGTTTTTCCTTGGCTTCACAATTTGCGGTCTGGATTCGGAGGTGGTCTTCAAGCGCGCGTTCGCGATCTCGCATAGCCCTTACATCTTCAAGCATCGGGCCGAGGAGATCAGCGAACTCTGGAGGAATTGAGACCCTCCTTGGTATTTCACCTTCTTCAGAAACAGAATTCGCGTTCACATCTGCGATCAGGAGAAAAACAGTCAAAATTCAGAATTTGTTTTTCAGAAGAAAAGGAAAGATTTCATGTGAAGTACTTGACAGAGTGGCGAGACCGCAGTCAAGTAAAGTCTTTTCAACATCTTTTGAGACCGCGGTATCAGTGGTCAACAAAAGACGGTCAGATCCCCTTAAGCATTCTAAATTGATTTTTTCTAATTGTCTTTTTCGTGACCGCTCGCCTTCTTTCCTTCTTGTTTTTAACTCAGCATTACTAACAAGGATATCTTCAGTTTCAATAATGACAATCTCAGGTCGCTTTCTAGGAGATGCAGGACGGAAAGCAAGTTTGGGAAGTGAATCAATCGGTCTCGCGACCATCTTTGCCTTACCAGTCTTAATAAAGTCTAACGCAGCTGCACGGTCTGCCGCTTCCACATCCAGCTTTTTGCCCATATCTAACAAGATATCGCCGCGATCACTAGATGCAGCGGTCTCATTTTTCTCCTTCCCTTTCTCGGCCGAGACCACCTCTCCGACAATTCTCTTTTTCTCTTTTTTCCTCTTCTTCTTCTCCTTATCCTTCTTCTCAGCAGCTAGAACTCGCCCCTTTTCTTTCCTTTCTATCTCCGCGGCCATAGAAGTCACTTCTTTTTCTTTCCTCTCCCTCTCTTCTTTGGCGATCTCCTCCTGTTTCCTTTTCTCTTCTTCTCTCTTCTTTACACTTTTGGTGACCGCCGCAAGCCTGGCGATCTCATCCTCTTTTTCTCTTCTTTCTTCTTCCTTTCTTTTCCTCTCATCTTCTTCCTTCTTCTTCTCCTCTTCTCCTTTCTTCCTTTCTTCTTCCTTTCTTCTTTCTTCTTCAGCAACTTCTTCCTCGGCGATCACTCGAAGTCGTTCAACTTCAAAAGGATCCATTAACTGTAATAATCGAGGAAAAATTAATGGAAAAGTCAATCTTAAAATAAATACAAAATTCGACCACTTACGCTTAAAACATTCTCAACAGGGTTATCTTCTGAAAGATAGGTCTGAAGATCGATGTCCCCGGCGGTCACGATTTGTCCAGTTTTCATCCTCTTAGCAATCTGATCAGGAGAGCTCGCTTCTTTTCTTTTTAAGTCAACTTTTTCTTTATCAGCGATCTGGCTTCTAAGATTCTCAGCTAAAGCCTTCACCTGCTGCATAGCAGTCTTGATCGATTCTACAGAAGCGGTCTCTCCAGAACAATCAGCAGGTTGATTGACCACTTCCGGGGTCGTCTTAACAGCAGCTCCTGCGACCGTTAAATCAACGATAGCCTTTGAAGCATGATCATCCTTTTTCTTTAAACTCTTGATCGATTTTTCCTTACCGGAACTGACGGACTTCTTCGAAATAACTTTCTTTGTTTTGGACACAGATCCTGGTGATTTTTGTGATTGCGTTGACATTTTCATCAAGTCTAAAGCATCCATCTCAGGGGAACAACTTTCTTCACGATCTCAATAAACTGTGACCGCTCAAGGATCGGAATCTCTCAATATCTTGGAATCTGAAGATCTGAGGTGGTATTTATAGCCCAAGCCGCATTTATGACAGTCGCGGTCACCGCGGTCAAAGCTTACATTTTCGAAGTTCTAGCGTAACTTAAAAATGTGCGGGGATTATGTTTGCCCGGAAAGCCCACGATCTAGTCTTTACAGTGCAAAATGGAGGTCTCAGCGGTCTCCAACATTTGTGATCGCCCAGATCGCCAGCCTTCAGCCCAGCCGGATTTTTCCAAGTTCCAAACAGTCAAATCCGATCGAGATCGCCAGTCCAAGCGATCTGGGCATCTCCTCTATTTTTACTATTTATACCCAATTTCCCTGCCCCGGCTCTCCTGTGCCCCGGGCAGCCCGTAGTTTTCAGTTCTGCCCATTTGGGCAGCCCACTCGTCTATAAATAGAGGGGTAGGGGTACTTGAAAAGGGACTTTTTGCTCCGAGGCTCCAGCTTACAACCTGTGTAAGCGGTCTCATTTCTTCGTGATCATCATTTCGTGATCGTTTCTCTTTGTTCCAGCATCTTCTGTCTTAGAAGCCTGCACTTCGCAGTTTTCTCCCATCCCCCTTTTAGTGTGAATTTTGGAGGTACCATTTTTGGCACCAACATTGAATTTTTGAATTTTGAACTTTTGTAGTTGATTTTTCAAAATATGGACAAAAACACAAATAACAAAAACATATTTTTGTATTTTTAGATTTTGAACTTTTATAGTTGATTTTTCATAGAATGAATAAAACACAAATAACAATTTTTTTTATTTTTATTTTTTACTTTTGAATTTGTATAGTTGATTTTTCATAATTCAAATAAAACAAAAATAAAATAGACAGAAACACAAAAATGAATTTGCACAAATAAACTAACATATTTTTGTGTATTTTTAGAAATTTTAAAAAACAGAAAAATCACACACATACGCTAGCGCCGGCGCTAGTGATAGCGCGACAAACAGTACGTGATTTTTTGATAATTTTAAATTTTTGATTTTTGATCTTGATTAAGTGTCCTTAATGTAGTTCCATGCTGAAATTTCAGAATTTTTGGAGATCTCTAGGTGGATCAAATTTGCATGAAACTTTAGCTTTTTCAAATACATGTGTATTACAAAAAAAAACATTTAAGCTCAAAAAGATAAATTATGCAAACACAAGAGGACATTTTCTATTAAACAACCCAAAATATGCATGATTAAAGTGATAAGTAAATAAAAATGTTTATGCATTGAGTAATATAAGTATGTCCTAAGATTAAAGGCTACCCCGACTAAATGTCTACACCCTAGCCCCGTACTAAGTGACGGATGGGCCTGAGGAGCTGCACGCATGCCGTAGGTTGGGGTGTTAGTCCCATATGCACACACTAGAGAACACTCAACCTAGCACTCTTTCCCCCTAGTGCCTCGCAAGGCCCCACTGGAACCCTCCCCGGTTAAGGAAAATACATGACTTAGAGGTTAGGTCTCTAATGCATACAACCCTACGCCCCCGCTATTATGAGATATGAAGTCAAAGGTGAAATAATCTTTTGGACAACCTATGCTTTTAAATTTAAGGGTTGATATAAAAACTATGGGTTTTCTTTAATGTGATGAGTTATATAAATCCGCATAGCTTTTCTACTATTATGAGATGATGATATGAGATAACTAGCACAATTACTAATATTCAATAAGTGACAATGCTAGAATGATGAGTTTTGGGTTTAATGTCATGTCATAAGATTTATATTAATATTGCATGTATTCCAAAATGGAGTTTCAAATTATAGATCTAGAATGTAGTGATGATTAAGTTTGATGAAATCTTTATTATTCCAAAGTTGATTCTAGAATCTATATAAATGTGAGATACATGCAATCAATATCAAATCATATCCATACACCAACTAATGCAAAGAAAAAAAATATTCATATTTGTATCATAAGATCCATAATTCCTAAGTGATATTCTTGTTTTGAGATTTTTCTTGATAGAACATGAATTATGATTTATGATTATAGAGATTTTGCATAGAATATATGTTAGATCATCATGATGTATGAGAATTCTAATCCTTCTAGACTTATGATATAGTGATATAGTGATTTTCTTTTGAAAGAACATGATTGATTTGTAAGTCCAGAAAAATGATGATCATCAAATCATATAAAAGACAAAGATCATATATATAAAGTTTTTTTTTTTTTGAATTTTATAAGATTGCTTTCAATAATTAAATTTATTGATCTTTGGTTTTGCATGATAATATATGATTCATGAAACAATATTCACAAATATTCTAATGATTACTCCATAAACTATGTGGTTGTTGGTATTTTAGTATTCTATATAATTTCAAATCACATAGTTATCATGATATTTTAATAACATTGTAAATGTTATACCTAACATATAAATTTAAGCACAAATTAAGAAGTGATGCTAGAATGATACGTTTGAATGCAATGTTATTACATAGAATTAATGGAGATAATGTTGCATGTAATATGAGAAGTTTACAAATTAATTTTCTTTAGACCTATAATGGAATGATTAAACTTTTGATTTGAACTTAATGATATAAGATGATTCTAAGGTCTAAATTACATGCAAACAATGGTGACACACATCACACATAATATCTAAATTAATATATGAAACAATTATACATAGGATATCATGTGATGAAGAAATAATCCATAAACACAGAAATTTCCGAATCAAGCTAACTAAGATAACATTTAAAAATGGAGTTAAAATAGGGCAAATTGACAGCACCAAACAAACTTATATGGACAAGTTTAGTTTGCCGATAGATGGATATTTCTGTGCTCTTTCCGAAAAGATATTAAACGCGAAAATCAGACGAGCGGATCAAAAGATATGGCTATTTCAAGTTTTGATCAAAAACTCGCTTTTTGAAAGATTAAGCATGCGTTTAGATGAATTTTTGTTTTCGTTTTTTCTAGATAATGTTCTTCATTATAATGGCTATCATATGCAGTAAACAAATATAGAATAAAAAAAATGTTGCGCATTTTTAATTTTTAGTTTTAAGCCCTTTAATAAACCATTTAAATCCAATTTTTAAAATAGTTCCAATAGTCTTGATAATAATTTCAAAATTCAAGTTCTAATGATAATTCAAGACAATAAGGGTAAAGGATTTAAAGGGATAAAGTATAATCAAAGATGAGATATAGATCACTTTGAAAAATATATATGACTTAATGTTCAATTTTAATTCAAATTTGATTTGATAAACATTAGGCTTAATATATGAAAGTCATATTTCATGATATATAAAGTGATCATAGCATGTTCGTTTAAAAAAATGAAATAAGCAAAAGAAAAGAGACAATAAGCATATCATGAAGTAGAGTATTGATATTTCATTTTTAATTTTTTTTACTTCATGCAAATGATTGGATACTAATTAATAAGAGATTTAGGTATCCAAAGGGGACCAAGTGGGATGGTTCCTTTGGGTACCCAAATTCATCGTGTAGGCTTTTGGAGAGATAGTGATGAATGGGCCTTTACAAGTGGAGTTAGTGTTTCGTTTTTAATTTTGGGCCTCCATTCATACTTTGGTTGTTTATATTTCAAATTCATATTATGATTATGTGACATCTTTATATGATTATATTTGTTTGAAAAATAATTCATTTGAGATTTATGTTTATTCAAATTATTTTTCAAAGTAAATTGATGTTGATAATCATCATGAATTTTATTATATTGATTCTTTGAAATTTTATAAGAGTGATTATCTTTCTTTAGAAGTGATTGTTGAAAGAGTGGATTACAATATGTGTTAAATAATTGGTTCTTATCTTGATGATTTTCATTTCCATGCTTTCTTATAGACATACTCTTATAATTTAAAGGAAAAGATTTTATAGTTCGATTTTCATAAAAAAGAGGTTGTAAATTTGAGTCTTGATTGAAAATATATTGAGACTTATAATAGTGAATCTTAAGAATTTTATGAGGATCATAATTCTTTTTGACACTAAACTCCTTTTGATTTAATGTGTGAAAATGGCCATTTTTAGAAATGATTTTGTAAGTTAATTTATCCTTGTTATTCAAAATCTTATGATGAAATTCATTAGGTGACATTTGAAATTTTTCAACAAAAGATTTTAATTGTTTTAACTTACAAGATAAAGCATTATTTTCAACTATCAATTTTTCATTATGCCTTTTAGAAATTAAGAGCCCTTTTTCAATTTCCTTGAATTTTTCTTTAACTAAATTGCAATCAAAACAAGGAGTAGGAATTGTAACTAAAGAACATGAAATAGAATTTAACACATCAATATTTGTTTCTACTTTATCCTTTGCTTTTAAAGATTTATTTTCTAAACGTAATTTGGAATTAGCAATTTTTAACTTTAAAATTTTACGTTTAGCAATTTTAAGCATACGAGAAGTAGAAATAGAATTTGTTACAAAAAGAGAAGATTTAGATTTTCTTATCTTGCTATAGTTTCCGTCTTCTCTTTTGCTTGATGTGTTGCCAACAAATGAGTCCAACATTGTGACGTTGTATTTTTCTTCCTCAAAGCATGAGTCCTCATCGATTTCTTCTCTTGGATCTAAAAGGAATTCCTCGTCGATTTCTTCTCTTGGATCCATAAGGAATTCATCATCGATTTCTTCTCTTGGATCCATAAGGAATTCCTCGTCGATTTCTTCTCTTGGATCCATAAGGAATTCCTCTTGTTCATCATCTGTAGAAGGAAGACTATAAGTATTCTCAAGAAATTTCCAAACTTCATAAGCAGTAGGAAGTGTATAAATTAGTTTGAAAATATTTTGATGCAATGCACAATATAGACTATTCATTGATTTGGCATTTAAAAACATTTCATTTTTATTTAAAGTACTTGGGGGTATTTTAATTGTAATATTCCATACTTCCATATCCAAAGAATTAAGAAATTTTTCCATAAGAAATTTCCACCCATTATAATTTTTGCCTTCAAATAAAGGTGGTGCTAAAGATTTTTCATTTATAAGAAAATTTCCCCTACTAGTAGAAGCGAGATCATGAGACGCCATTATTCTTGGTTTTTAAACCGTTTGGAATAACCTCCTTCTGATACCACTTGTTGGGTCTTACGGCGCCCTTAGAGGGGGGGGGGGGGGGGGGTGAATAAGGGAATAAAAGTCTTTTTATAATTTTATGGAAATTACTAAATTGTGTAAAGTAATATTAGAACACAAAATAACAATTTAGCTAAAGGAAGAAAATATCATAATTTGCAAGTTTAGGATTTAGAAACAAGTGCTAAATTGTTATATGATGAAATAGATTAAGATAAACAATTTAAACAAAGTGATTTGAATAGAAAGCTTTGTAACCAAGCTTTGTAACCAATATTTTAGAGATAACGCCAAAAGTGAGAAATCAAGTAAACACAAATAGAAACATGACTGTATTTATATAAAAATGGTGTTTACATAAATTTGATTTCTATATCGCTAGAAATCGGAGGCGTACAAATGAAAATATCATTTCCTTTTCTATACAGACTCGTATCCCTACGAACCAGTTGGCTTTAGCCTATCCTTCCCCGGATACGGCCTCAAGCCGCTCTAGCCAATCCTTCCCTGGATATGGCCTCGAGCCCCCTAGATCTAATCACCTAGAACTAGTCGCCAACACAAGGCGAATTTCCCCCTAAGTCCTACCCATACCTAGTCTCCAACACAAGGCGAATTATCTAAACGGTTACAAAGAATGTATGGAATGGAAATAATGAAAAACAATAATAAAACTCCCTATATGAGATCTCTGGAGTTGAGGATGAAGGATCGCTGTAGTATAAGCGAGGTCGAAGCGATCGTCCTTCAGATGTAGCGTGACGTAGTCCTCCTCTAGAATTCTCCGTAAGCTTTTTGTGGGAGATTCATTTTCGGCAGCATACCAGCACTGGAATTGTGGCACAAGCAACCTCTCTAGGATCTCTAACCAAAACGAGAGAGAGCCCAGCATTTTATAGAATTTGGAGCTAGCGCCTGCGGTAGTGGCTAGCGCTTGTGGCAGCGTTCGTGTAGAGCGGTTGCGCAACCGTCGACGTTGTGGCGCTGTGCACGAATTGGAGATAGCGCCTGGCGGTAGCGATAGCACTGGCGGTAGCGGGAGATAGCACTGGGGGTAGCGGTAGCGGTTGCGAAACCGTCGCTGTGCACAAACTCGAGATAGAGCCAGGCGGTAGGGATAGCGCTGGCGGTAGCAGTAGCGCTAGCGATAGCGCTGGCGTTAGCGATAGCGTTGGCGGTAGCGCTGCTCCTTTCAAAAGTTTGTTCCAAGCTGCTTTCTACCTGTGGAGTATTGCACCTATAGTTCCTGCACACTATAAACACACTACAAGCAATATCAAATACAATATGTGATTTGTTATCCTCAAACAAAGGGATGTGACACACATGTCCAACAAAATCCACTAGTATTCTCTCAGATTATTGACAGAGAAGAACTTCATAACCCTCTTTATCCTATCTTGTACAGGGTTATAACTCCCTTCAAAAGTTAAACCATTGGTCGCAGGGCACCTGATCAAAAACCTGTAGTTGGTTTGAGCACCTGATCAAAAACCCATTGGTGATAGGGCACCTGATCAAAACCTAGTGGATTCCTACCAAGGATGGTAGAAGAGTAGATGTACCCAGGTTTATTGGGGAACTACTATAGATCCTTGTGTCTTCTGTGTTTGTGTTTATTCTTATGTACTGTACTTGTTGGATCTTACGGCGCCCTTAGAGGGGGGGGGGGGGGGGGGGGGGAATAAGGGAATAAAAAATCTTTTTATAATTCTATAAAAATTACTAAATTGTTTTATAATATGAGAAAGGCAAAATAACAATTTAGCTAATTTGTGAGAATATCACAATTTTCATTTTCAGAAATAAGTACGAAATTGTTTTATGATTAAGAGATTGAAATAAACAATTTAGTTAAAGTGATTTGAATTGAAAGCTTTGTAACCAATATATTAAAGATAACGCCAAAGGAGAGAAATCAAGTAAACACAAATAGAGACATGATTGTATTTATATAAAAAGGTGTTTACAAAAATTGAGTTCATCGCTAGAAATCGGAGGCATACATATGTAAATAATTTTTCCTTTTCTATACTGACTCGTATCCCCACGAACCGGTTGGCATTAACCTATCCTTGCCCGGATATGGCCTCAAGCCGCTCTAGCCAATCCTTCCCCGGATATGGCCTCGATCCCCCTAGATCTAATCACCTAGAACTAGTCGCCAACACAAGGCGAATTTCCCCCTAAGTCCTACCCAGACCTAGTCACCAACACAAGGCGAATTCTCTAAACGGTTACAAAAAGTATGGAATGGAAATAATGAAAATAATAAAAAAACTCCCTATATGAGATCTCTGGAGTTGAGGATGAAGGATCGTTGTAGTATAAGCGAGGTCGAAGCGATCATCCATCGGATGTAGCGTGACGTAGTCCTCCTCCAGAATTCTCCTTAAGCTTTTTGTGGGAGATCCATCTTCGGCACCATAACAGCATTGGAATTTGTGGCACAAGCAACCTCTCTGGGATCTCTAACCAAAACGAGAGAGAGCCCAGCATTTTATAGAACTTGGAGCTAGCGCCTGTGGTAGTGGCTAGCGCCTGCGGTAGCGTTCGTGTGGAGCGGTTGCGCAACCCTCAGCGGCGTGGCGCTGTGCACGAACTGGAGATAGCGCCTAGTGATAGCGATAGCGCTGGCGGTAGCGGGAGATAACGTTGGCGGTAGCGGTAGCGGTAGCGGTTGCGAAACCGTCGTTGTGCACGAACTTGAGATAGCGCTGGCGGTAGTGCTGGCGGTAGCGGTAGAGCTAGCGAAAGCGCTGGCGGTAGCACTGCTCCTTTCAAAAGTTTGTTCCAAGCTGCTTTTTACCTGTGGAGTATTGCACTTATAGTTCCTGTACACTATAAACACACTACAAGCAATATCAAATACAATATGTGATTTGTTATTCTCAAACAAAGGGATGTGACACACATGTCCAGCAATCTCCCCCTTTTGATAATAACAAATCCTCTAAGCAAGAAATCAACAATAATGTTTATAGATAAGATAAACAAGATAAAAGTGCAACTATAGTAAATGATATGCATGATAATGTGCATACTCCCCCTATCTTAATGCTCCCCCTACATAAATGCAATTTATGTGTTATTCCCCCTAAATGATAGATTTCATGAATTAGTCTCCCCTTATTTATCTATATTTCTCATATATAGATTTCTTCAATTAATCTCCCCCTTTTGGTATTATCAAAAGAAGGTGGGGTGAGGGTAGTAAGGAGGCAATTATATATCATGATCGAGCTTTTTGAAATATAAATAATGATAAAGAGTTTAAGCATAGCATATATAAGAGATTTCAAATATAAAGATAAGAGTTGTAAGCAAGCGAAAGATTATAATAAACATGTTTTTGTAAGCATGAAAAGCATAAGTAGAAATATGAGTTTTAGTTCAAATTTGAAAGATGTTTTAATCTTTTTGAAATCTCAAAGTTTTTCATAAAAATACCAAGCATGATATGAACATATCAAAGAGAGATTATACTACAATGTTACTTAATTCTAAGTCAAGAAATACCAAAATATTGTAGAGATCATGCTAGGTTATCTAGTGCATTTCTTATATAAAGAGTAGTATAGATAAAGCATTAGAATCCAATACTCATGAGAAGAAGTGTTATGAAAGATAATGATGTGCACATAAGTGTATTTTGGGCAATGTTAACAATTGATTTAAATCACCAAAATACAAGACATATGTAAAGTAAAATGCACAATAAAACACAAGTAAATTACTTTCACACACTTTAATGCACATAATTTTTAACAAAATGGTGTAATAACCAAGGTTTGCACAAGTAACTTTACTATTCGTTCCAAGGTGCTCAACCTCACAATGCTTATGAAGACTTATCAGGAGGTTCAAGTAGTGCTTGGTGGAGTTATATTTGTCTACATATATAATTTTTTGTTCACATTTGTGAGACAACATTCTCCGAATACACTTGTTTTGCAAACAAAAATTTTTAACTTAACCACTTTTCTAAATTTCATAAGTGCAATTCAAATGTAGTGTAGGTAATAAACTTATGCAAGTTTTAATTCATTGCACAAATACAATACACAAGCAAGCATTTTTTGATTTAGACACACATGTTGATTACCAAAATACGTGAGTGAAATGTATCATTATCAATCATAAAACATTTACTCATACTTAGAGGCATGCTAAGCTTGGTTCTACACATTTTGCAATACAATTGATGCACTTTAAATAGATATATCAAAGTATGATAAGCAAAACAATGTTCATAGTAATTTGAAAGAATATGATTTAACATTGTAAATAATTCTAAATAATACAATTCATACATGCTTGATATTAGCAATAAAGATTATACAGTTTTTTTGTTGTTTTATCATTTTTAATGAGAAAAAGAAAATAGAAAATCACAAAAACATATTTTTGTATATTTGAATTTTGAACTTTTGTAGTGGATTTTTCAAAATATGGATAAAAACACAAATAACAAAAACATATTTTTGTATTTTTAGATTTTGAACTTTTATAGTTGATTTTTCATAGAATGAATAAAACACAAATAAAAAAATTTTTGTATTTTTGAATTTTGAATTTTTATAGTTGATTTTTCATAATTCAAATAAAACAAAAATAAAATAGACAGAAACACAAAAATGAATTTGCACAAATAAACTAACATATTTTTGTTGATTTTTAGAAATTTTAAAAAACAGAAAAATCACACACCCACGCTAGCGCCGGCGCTAGTGATAGTGCGGCAAACTTTACGTGATTTTTTGAGAATTTTAATTTTTTGATTTTTGATCTTGATTAAGTGTCCTTAGAGTAGTTCCATGCTGAAATTTCAGAATTTTTGGAGATCTCTAGGTGGATCAAATTTGCATGAAACTTTAGCTTATTCAAATACATGTGTTTTACAAAAAAAAACATTTAAGCTCAAAAAGATAAATTATGCAAACACAAGAGGACATTTTTTATTAAACAACCCAAAATATGCATGATTAAAGTGATAAGTAAATAAAAATGTTCATGCAGTGAATAATATAAGTATGTCCTAAGATTAAAGGCTACCCCCACTAAATGTCTACACCCTTGCCCCGTACTAAGTGACAGATGAGCATGAGGAGCTGCACACATGCCGTAGGTTGGGGTGTTAGTCGTATATGCAGACACTAGAGAACACTCAACCTAGCACTCTTTCCCCGCAGTGCCTCGCAAGACCCCACTGGAACCCTCCCCAGTTAAGGACAAGACATGACTTAGAGGTTAGGTCTCTAATGCATACAACCCTACGCCCCCGCTATTGTGAGATATGAAGTCAAAGGTGAAATAATCTTTTGGACAACCTATGCTTTTAAATCTAAGGGTTGATATAAAAACTATGGGTTTTGTTTAATGTGATGAGTTATATAAATCCGCATAGCTTTTCTACTATTATGAGATGACGATATGAGATAACTAGCACAATTACTAATATTCAATAAGTGACAATGCTAGAATGATGAGTTTTGGGTTTAATGTCATGTCATAAGATTTAAATTAATATTGCATGTATTCCAAAATGGAGTTTCAAATTATAGATATAGAATATAGTGATGATTATGTTTGATGTATCTTTATTATTCCAAAGTTGATTCTAGAATCTATATAAATGTGAGATACATGCAATCAATATCAAATCATATCCATACACCAACTAATGCAAAGAAAAAAAAATAATATACATATTTGTATCATAAGATTCATAATTCCTAGGTGATATTCTTGTTTTGAGATTTTTCATGATAGAACATGAATTATGATTTATGATTATAGAGATTTTGCATAGAATATATGTTAGATCATCATGATGTATGAGAATTCTAATCCTTCTAGACTTATGATATAGTGATATAGTGATTTTCTTTCTAATGAACATGATTGATTTGTAAGTCTAGAAAAATGATGATCATCCAATCATATAAAAGACAAAGATCATATATATAAAGTTTTTTTTTGAATTTTATAAGATTGCTTTCAATAATTAAATTTATTGATCTTTGGTTTTGCATGATAATATATGATTCATGAAACAATATTCACAAATATTCTAATGATTACTCCATAAACTATGTGGTTGTTGGAATTTTAGTATTCTATATAATTTCAAATCACATAGTTATCATGATATTTTAATAACATTGTAAATGTTATACCTAGCATATAAATTTAAGCACAAATTAAGAATTGATGCTAGAATGATATGTTTGAATGCAATGTTATTACATAGAATTAATGGAGATAATATTGCATGTAATATGAGAAGTTTACAAATTAATTTTCTTTAGACCTATAATGGAATGATTAAACTTTTGATTTGAACTTAATGATATAAAATGATTCTAAGGTCTAAATTACATGCAAACAATGGTGATACACATCACCCATAATATCTAAATTAATATATGAAACAATTATACATAGGATATCATGTGATGAAAAAATAATCCATGAACACAGAAATTTCTGAATCAAGCGAACTAAGATAGCATTTAAAAACGGAGTTAAATAGGGCAAATTGACAGCACCAAACAACATTAAATGGGCAAGTTTAGTTTGCCTATAGATGGAGATTTCTGTGCTCTTTCCAAAAAGATATTAAACGGGAAAGTCGGACGAGCGGATCAAAAGATATGGCAATTTCAAGTTTTGATCAAAAACTCGCTTTTTGAAAGATTAAGCATGCGTTTAGATGAATTTTTGTTTTTGATTTTTCTAGATAGTGTTCTTCATTATAAGGGCTATCATATGCAGCAAACAAATATAGAATAAAAAAAATGTTGCGCATTTTTAATTTTTAGTTTTAAGCCCTTTAATAAACCATTTAAATCCAATTTTTAAAATAGTTTCAATAGTCTTGATAATAATTTCAAAATTCAATTTCTAATGATAATTCAAGACAATTAAGGGTAAAAGATTTAAAGGGATAAAGTATAATCAAAGATGAGATATAGATCACTTTGAAAAATATATATGACTTAATGTTCAATTTTAATTCAAATTTGATTTGATAAACATTAGGCTTAATATATGAAAGTCATATTTCATGATATATAAAGTGATCATAGCATGTTTGTTTAAAAAAAATAAAATAAACAAAAGAAAAGAGACAATAAGCATATCATGAAGTAGAGTATTGATATTTCATTTTTAATTTTTTTTACTTCATGCAAATGATTGGATACTAATTAATAAGAGATTTAGGTATCTAAAAGGGACCAAGTGGGATGGTTCCTTTGGGTACCCAAATGCATCGTGTAGGCTTTTGGAGAGATAGTGATGAATGGGCCTTTACAAGTGGAGTTAGTGTTTCATTTTTAATTTTGGGCCTCCACTCATACTTTGGTTGTTTATATTTAAAATTCATATTATGATTATGTGACATCTTTATATGATTATATTTGTTTGAAAAATAATTCATTTGAGATTTATGTTTATTCAAATTATTTTTCAAAGTAGATTGATGTTAATAATCATCATGAATTTTATTATATTGATTTTTTGAAATTTTATAAGAGTGATTGTCTTTCTTTAGAAGTGATTGTTGAAAGAGTGGATTATAATATGTGTTAAATAATTGGTTCTTATCTTGATGATTTTCATTTCCATGCTTTCTTATAGACATACTCTTATAATTTAAAGGAAAAGATTTTATAGTTTGATTTTCATAAAAAAGAGGTTTTAAATTTGAGTCTTGATTGAAAATATATTGAGACTTATAATAGTGACTCTTAAGAATTTTATGAGGTTCATAATTCTTTTTGACACTAAACTCCTTTTGATTTAATGTGAAAATGGCCATTTTTAGAAATGATTTTGTAAGTTAACTTATCCTTGTTATTCAAAATCTTATGATGAAATTCATTAGGTGACATTTGAAATTTTTCAACAAAAGATTTTAATTGTTTTAACTTACAAGATAAAGCATCATTTTCAACTATCAATTTTTCATTATGCCTTTTAGAAATTAAGAGCCCTTTTTCAATTTCCTTGAATTTTCTTTAAATAAATTGCAATCAAAACAAGGAGTAGGAATTGTAACTAAAGAGCATGAAATAGAATTTAACACATCAATATTTGTTTCTACTTTATCGTTTGCTTTTAAAGATTTATTTTCTAAACGTAATTTGGAATTAGCAATTTTTAACTTTAAAATTTTACGTTTAGCAATTTTAAGCTTACGAGAAGTAAAAATAGTATTTGTTACAAAAAGAGAAGATTTAGATTTTCTTACCTTGCTATAGTTTCCGTCTTCTCTTTTGCTTGATGTGTTGCCAACAAATGAGTCCAACATTGTGACGTTATATTTTTCTTCCTCCAAGCATAAGTCCTCATCGATTTCTTCACTTGGATCCATAAGGAATTCCTCGTCGATTTCTTCTCTTGGATTCAAAAGGAATTCCTCGTCGATTTCTTCTCTTGGATCCATAAGGAATTACTCTTGTTCATCATCTGTAGAAGGAAGACTATAAGTATTCTCAAGAAATTTCCAAACTTCATAAGCAGCAGGAAGTGTATAAATTAGTTTGAAAATATTTTGATGCAATGCACAATATAGACTATTCATTGATTTGGCATTTAAAACCATTTTATTTTTATTTAAAGTATTTGGGGGTATTTTAATAGTAATATTCCATACTTCCATATCCAAAGACTTAAGAAATTTTTCCATAAGAAATTTCCACCCATTATAATTTTTGCCTTCAAATAAAGGTGGTGCTAAAGATTTTTCATTTATAAGAAAATTTCCCCTACTAGTAGAAACGAGATCATGAGACGCCATTATTCCTGGTTTTTAAACCGTTTGGAATAACCTACCTCTGATACCACTTGTTGGATCTTACGGCGCCCTTAGAGGGGGGGGGGGGGGTGAATAAGGGAATAAAAAATCTTTTTATAATTCTATGGAAATTGCTAAATTGTTTTATAATATGAGAAAGGCAAAATAATAATTTAGCTAATTTGTGAGAATTTCATAATTTTCATCTTTAGAAATAAGTACTAAATTGTTTTATGATTAAGAGATTGAAATAAACAATTTAGTTAAAGTGATTTGAATTGAAAGCTTTGTAACCAATATATTAAAGATGACGCCAAAGGAGAGAAATCAAGTAAACACAAATAGAGACATGATTGTATTTATATAAAAAGGTGTTTACAAAAATTGATTTCAATATCGCTAGAAATCGGAGGCGTACATATGTAAATAATTTTTCCTTTTCTATACCACTCGTATCCCAACGAACCGGTTGGTTTTAGCATATCCTTCCCCAGATATGTCCTCAAGCCGCTCTAGCCAATCCTTCCCCGGATATGGCCTCGATCCCCCTAGATCTAATCACCTAAAACTAGTCGCCAACACAAGGCGAATTTCCCCCTAAGTCCT
Source organism: Dactylorhiza incarnata (assembly GCA_033032865.1). Taxonomy (NCBI): domain Eukaryota; kingdom Viridiplantae; phylum Streptophyta; class Magnoliopsida; order Asparagales; family Orchidaceae; genus Dactylorhiza; species Dactylorhiza incarnata. Next base: position 17,212,688 of record JAWHQI010000015.1, read on the forward strand.
ACCCAGACCTAGTCGCTAACACAAGGTGAATTCTCTAAACGGTTACAAAAAGAATGGAATGGAAATAATGAAAATAATAATAAAACTCCCAATATGAGATCTCTGGAGTTGAGGATGAAGGATCGTGATAGAGAAATTTGTGTTCTCCAATCTTTACTCGATTAAGGCAAGTGTACCTATCGAAATATAGCATAGGATATAAAATATATCAAGGTCGTATTTAAACTCGGGGCAGGCAAGTACTATTACTCACAACGACTCTATTATCCTACCGAACGATTGATGGATTTTGAAAATAAAAATAAACTAACTTAATTAAAAGAGAAATAAAACTATTTCAAAAGAGTGCTCGACCGACGATTCACTTTGAAATAAAATAACAGAATAAATTAGTTTAACATTCGTAATTCTATTAAGACCGTGGCGGATCCAAAAATAAGAAATAATCTCGCTAGAGCATTAAATCTCCTAACTTCTACACGTTTTGACCGAAATCTCTTTGCAAATCAAAAGGCCTAAAGTCATTTTATCGAAGTGAACCGCGCTATTGGATTTGACTCCAATTCGGAGGATTTACGTCATCCTATCTCTAGGGGTGCGTGCAACTCCCTCATTCCTTGAGTGATCTTTCACATTCACGAGCCTCTTGGCTACTCGAATAGGAGATCGGAATCTACTACCGTATACTAGCAATACGGAGTCGATACAATGAAAATCAAGGTCGGATCAAAAATAAAAAGACAAACGTGAAACATAAAACGAAAGAAACGTTATTTCATTGCAAAGCTTATCGCGATCGAACACAAAAAAATTAGTTACGCATTATTAAAAGAGAAACAACAATAAGATAGAAAGAAAACATTTTCATTGATGATAAAAAAACGGGAGTACAAGAAATGAGAAGAGAGACAATATTAAACTAAAACAAGAAGTACAATAAAAACTAACCAAAGAAACAAAGAAGAAACAGTCTCTTGCACTTCACTTCCAACCTTTTCTCACTCCCTCTTGCTTGAGATATGGGGTCCTTATATAAGAGAGGGATAAGGATCTAGAAAGAAGAGGAGATGAAGGGACATATGGGGTGGAGAGATGCATGAATGGATAGGTGCATGCATGGTATTGATGAGGGAGAAGAGAGAGAGGGTACATGCATGAATTTCATTATGAAAATAGAGAGGGGGAATGGATGAGTGATAAATGAGAAAGAGAGAGAGAGGCAAAGGGGAATGAATGAGACATAAAGAGGAAGAAAATTAAATAATAAAGGGGAGAGAGAGGGGGCGGCCAAATGCAATGGACATGCATGCATGGAGAGTAGAAGGTGGCGGGCTGCATGGTGGATGAGGAGAGCTTGATGAATTATATGGCTCACGGTTGGACTTGGCAATTAAGTGAAGGAGCTGCTATTGATTAATGGAGTGGGCTGGATGTTGACGGGCTTGAACAACATGAAAATAATGAAGGCAGCTACAAAATAATCCTTCAGAGGGCTGCACGTGAGGGCTAGTTGGCTGCACCAAAACATCAACAAGGTAGGCTCGGGTTCATCCTGTTGGGGGCTGGACTTGAGCTCGGGTTTGGGCTGCTACATTGGGCCTTCAAATTGATGCGGCGATGGCGTGGACTTCATGCAAAGGTGGCGGCAATGGCGCGGACGTGGCGTTGCGGCGAGCATGGCGTTGTGGCATGAATATTGACGGCGCGACGATGGCGTTGCGGCGACGATGGCGGCATGGACGGGCACACGACGGTGAAAGCGACGACTTCATGCAAAGGTGGCGGCGACAACATTCCTACAAAATAAAATAAAATAAAGCATTAGCATTAGTAAAGAAAATATAAAAATATAAAACTAGAACATAACATAAAATAAAACATTACATAAAATTAGCTTAAGAAATATAAAAACATGAAATTAAAACATAACATAAAATAAAACATTAGTTTTTGAAAATAAGAAAATAACAAAATAACAAAAACATGCATAAAATATAACAAAAGATAAAAATAAAAACGCAAATTACATAATAAACTAACCTAAAAACGATGACTAAAAACTAATTATCAGATCGCTGTAGTATAAGCGAGGTCGAAGCGATCGTCCTTCGAATGTAGCGTGATGTAGTCCTCCTCCAGAATTCTCCTTAAGCTTTTTGTGGGAGATCCATCTTCGGCAGCATAACAGTACTGGAATTTGTGGCACAAGCAACCTCTTTGGGATCTCTAACCAAAACGAGAGAGAGCCTAGCATTTTATATAACTTGGAGCTAGCGCCTGCGGTAGTTGCTAGCGCCTGCGGTAGCATTTGTGTGGAGCGGTTGCGCAACCGTCGGCGGCGTGGCGCTGTGCACGAACTAGAGATAGCGCCTGGCGGTAGCGATAGCGCTCGCGGTAGCGGGAGATAGCGCTGGCGGTAGCGGTTGCGGTTGCGAAACCATCGATGTGCATGAACTCGAGATAGCGCCTGGCGGTAGCGATAGCGCTGGCGGTAGTGCTGGCGGTAGTGGTAGCGCTAGCAATAGAGCTGGCGGTAGCGCTGCTCCTTTCAAAAGTTTGTTCTAAGCTGCTTTCTACCTGTGGAGTATTGCACCTATAGTTCCTGCACACTATAAACACACTACAAGCAATATCAAATACAATATGTGATTTGTTATTCTCAAACAAAGGGATGTGACACACATATCCAACAGTACTGTGCTGTGTGATCTCTTTGGGTTTTATTTTTATAACTCACTCTATTATACACACATATATATATATCACTATTTTAACTCCGCTATAAAAATAAGTGAAAAACTTTTAATACTCTATTCAGCCCCTCTAGAGTAAATCTAAGATCTAACCTCCCTTTCCTTTGATATCAGAGATTACTTTCAACTGATATCAGAGGCCTTTCAATTGGTATCAGAAGTTGGTTGATTCTTTACAGGCTAACACTGAATCAAAAGATCAATTAGATCTTAAATTTTTTCTAGAGTTTTCTTTTGCTAAAAAACTCATGGCACAGAACAAAGAATACTCAAGCACAAGACCTCCTATGTGCAATATAAATAAGTTTGCATTATGGAAGGCAAGGATCAGATTATATATGAACTGTATTGATGAAGATATTTTTAATGTGATTTTGATAGGACCTCCTACTCCTACAACAACAACAAGCACTGAAACAATAACAACAAATAATGCTGTTCCACCTCCTGAGTGGACAGAAACTCAAAAGAAGTAGAGAAGCGCTGATGCCAAAGAAATGAATATATTGGCACAGACAATATCTGATGACATCTTTCAAAAGGTTGTGGAATGCACCTTAGCTAGGGAAATCTGGACCTCCCTCAACGACATGGATGAAGGATTTGCAGATGAAAGAAAAGATAGAAGATCTGATCTAATCTCCCAGTATGAGAATTCAAGAAGGGAGAAAATGAAATAGTTGCAGATATGTACAACAGACTCAGCCTCATAATCAATGAGCTGAAATCTCTAGACAAAGTGATCTCCATAACTGAAGTCAATGATAAGATCTTAATGTGCCTCCCTAGCACATGGGACTCTAGGATCTGGCCAATCAAGGAAGCCGGAAGCATCAATGAGATCTCTACTGAGACCTTATTAGGCAAGCTTAAATCCTATGAGCAGCTTATCAAGTCCATAGAAGCTGAACAATCTACTTCCTTACCAGTATCCAAGAAGGAAAAGAGCATTGCTTTCCAAGCAACTGAAGAGGAAGATAAAGCTCCAGGAGAAGCGGAGTTTATGAGCTTACTAGCCAAAAAGGTTCTACAAGATGGCTAGAAAAGACTTCAGAAAGAAGGATTCAAGATCCAGAGAAAAGCCAAGGTATGACAAATCTAATTCTAAAGAAATAATTTGTTTTGGCTGCAGGAAACCTGGACACATTCTACCTGAGTGTTCATAGAACCAAAAGAAGGAGAAAAAAAGAGAAAAGAGAAAGAAGAGAAAATGCACTCCAACAAGCCTTCCTCCCACAAACACAAGCATAATGGAAGAGGCTTTGTAGCTGAAACATGGAGTGAAATAGAATCAAAATCTTCAGCCAGCTCTTCTGAAGATGATGAAAATGCAAATGAGAAGGACCAATGCTTGATGGCTATATATGACTCAAGCAGTGAGTCAGAATATGCATCATCATCAGCTTCAGTGATGATGAAGAAGAATGAAACTTCTGCATGATGGCTATCAATGCCCCAGGAAACAACTCTGAAGAATCAGAATCTGAAACTGACAGTGATCAGGTAATTTCTACCTTTGATTCAAATGAATTCAAAGATGAATTAAGATCTCATTGTTTAGATTTAATCAAATCCGAGAAAGAGATAATCTCTCTCAGAAATCAGTTGGCTGAAATGAACCAACTAAGTGAAGAAAATGTCAATCTTAAGAAAGATTTGGCTGCCTCCAGAGAACACATTGTTCTCATTGAGAACAAGTTGTCCGAAGCTAAGAAGTTTGAAGAATCCCTCATTGGGAGAAGTATCAAACTGATGGACATCACAAGCACAGTGAATTCCAGACTTAGTGGCAGACTGGGTTGGGTGCATCATCAAGTGAGCCACATCTTATTAAGAAAAACATTCTCTCTACACCAGTAAAATTCATTTCTGCTAAGAACAAAGAGGTAGGAGAAGTAGATAAAATATCTCAAGCAAGGCTGTTAAGAATAAAGGAATCCAAGAGAATTCGTCGAACGGAGCTCGACAAAATCACTTCATTTCGTCGAACGGAGATCAACAAACTCTGAAGACAGACCTTCAGTATAATTATTATTCGAACGGCGCTCGATGAAATCACGTCCATTCGTCGAAGGGCGATCGATGAATTCACCCAAATTTATCGAACGAAAAATATACAGAAAATCTGAAGAATTCATATTCTCAACATACTAAAAATCCTTTCACTGAGTGGATAATTCCTCCAAGGAGATATCATCCACAAGGCTATAAGGATCATCCTGAGATGTCATTCATTTCTGATTTTTGTGGGAAGACAAAAGGACCCAAGATAGACTGGGTCAAGAACAACTAGAATGTTTTCTGTTTTGTAGGTACAGGGCTATCCAAAAATAAAAGAACAATGGTACTTGGATAGTGGGTGCTCAAAGCATATGACAGGAAACAAGGCCAACCTAAGCAACTACAAGGCAAGGCTTGGACCCAAAGTGATCTTTGGAGACTCCAACTGTGGACAAACCAAAGGTTATGGATAGATCAAAGTTGGAGCAGTCACCTTCAAAGAGGTAGCTTATGTCAAGGGTCTGAAGCACAACCTCATCAACATAAGACAGTTATGTGATGAAGGTTATCAGGTATCTTTTAACCGCTCCTTATGTCTTATTACCAATAATAAAAACATAAATGTATTATCTGGTATTAGACATGGAAACATTTATTTAGTCAATTTTGAGTCTGTCAACTCAGACATTTGTTTATTTAATTCAATAAGTAAAACAAATGAATTATGGCATAAAAGGCTAGGACATATTAATCTTAGAACTATATCTAAGATTTCTAAGGACAATGTTGTTAGAGGACTGCCTTCTGGTTCTTACAAGAAGGAAGGACTCTGCAGGGCTTATCAATTAGGCAAGCAGAGCAAGAGTAGTTTTAAATCTTTATCCAAGAGTGATTCACCTAGGATTTTGTACTTACTGCATTTAGATCTCTTTGGACCCACTACAATACAAAGTCTAGGAGGGAAGCATTACTCTCTAGTTATTGTAGTTGACTTCTCAAGATTCACTTGGGTGTTCTTTCTTAGGAACAAGTCTGACACCTTCAGTGTTCTGACAGACTTTTTCATGTCCATCAAGATTGAGTACTTTACTCTAGTTGCATTGTTCAGAAGTGATCATGGCACTGAGTTTGAATCTCTTCTGATGAGATAATTCTGTGGAAAAGAAGGGATCGGGCATTGTTTCTCTGCTCCTAGAACTCCTCAAAAAAATGGGGTAGCTGAAAGGAAAAATAGAAACTAATTGAATCAACAACTACATTGCTTGCTGATGCTCACTTGCCACTCTCTTTTTTGGCAGAGGCAGTGAACACATCAAAATATAGTGTTGAACAGAAGCCTGATACATAAGCTTAAGGGTAAAACTCCCTATGAATTATTCAAGAATAAAAAGACTAAGGTTAACTATTTTAAGATATTTGGCTGTAAATGCTATGTGCATAACAATGATAAGAAGTATCTCAGGAAATTTGAAGCAAAATCTGCTTAAGGTATATTCCTTGGATATTCTCTTTCTAGTAAAGCATATAGAGTTTACAACAAATCTACTCTTAAGATAGAAGAGTCCATGCATATATCTTTTGATGAATCTAATATGTTAAATGATGAGAGGAATACCACCTCTACCAAAAATACTTTGCAGGTACCAGTTCTATGTGAAGAACTCAATGGACTAAATCTACAGAATGAGGAGTCTCTACTTCCATCATCCCAACTTATTGAAGACAGTGAAGAAGAAGATCATCCAGATCTTGTGACAATTCAAATCAAGTGACAGCTGATCATATCCCTCAAGAAGAAACTATTGCTGAACCAACTCCAATTGTTGACCACATCACAGTTAGAGATCATCCAATATCCCAAGTCATTGGAGATATTTCAGCAGGTGTTCAAACAAGGCATCAACTACACCAAAATCAGATGCATACTTGTTTCCTATCACAAGTTGAACCTCAATCCATAAAAGATGCAGAACAAGATCCAAACTGGATTCTTGCAATGCAAGAGGAGCTCAACCAATTTGAAAGGAACAAGGGTTGGGATTTGGTTCCAAGACCAAAAGGCCATCCAGTCATTGGCACCAAATGGGTCTTCAGGAACAAGCTAGATGATCAAGGCATAATCATCAGAAATAAAGCAAGATTAGTAGCCCAAGGATATTCTCAGGAAGAAGGAATTAATTTTGATCAAACCTTTGCTCATGTTGCTAGACTTGAAGCTATAAGGATATTCCTTGCTTTTGTTGTATTCAAGAAGTTCAAGGTATATCAGATGGATGTGAGGAGTGCATTCTTGAATGGAGACATCAAAGAAAAAGTCTATGTGGAACAACCACCAGGTTTCATCTCTCCAACTCACTCTTCTTATGTATTTAAGCTTAATAAAGCTCTCTATGGTCTCAAATAAGCTCCCAGAGCATGGCATGAGACGTTAGCTAATTTTCTTTTGGAGAACAATTTCTGTAGAGGCATTGTTGATAAAATCCTATTTTTTCAAGATACATAAAAATCAAACATTACTAGTTCAAATTTATGTTGATGATATTATATTTGGCTCTACTGATTCAAATCTATGCAAAAGGTTTTCTAACCTAATGCAATCTAAATTTGAAATGAGTAGTATGGGTGAGTTATCTTACTTCCTTGGTCTTCAGGTGAAGCAAACTCCAAATGGCATATTCATATCACAATCTAAGTATGCTAAGCAATTAGTGAAAAGATTTGGTATGTCTGATGCTTCCACCATGAAAACACCCATGCCCTCCAATGTTGTTGTTGACACTGATAAATTAGGGAAATCTGTTGATCAGAAAGTATATAGAGCAATTATTGGCTCATTACATTAGTTAACAGCTAGTAGGTCTGACATAATGTTTGCTACATGTATTTGTGCTAGGTTCCAAGTTAACCCCAAAGAATCTCACCTAATTTTACTAAAAAAAAATTTGAGATATATAAAGGGTTGTCTAAATCTAGGACTCTGGTATATAACAACTTCAGAATTTGAATTAACTGGATTCTCAAATTCTGATTATGCTGGATGCAGAGTAGATAGGAAAAGCACATCAGGATCTTGCCAGTTTCTTGGTGATAGGCTTGTGTCTTGGTTTTGTAAGAAACAAACATCCGTGTCTACATCAACAGCTGAAGCAGAATATATTGCTGCAGGCAGTTGCTGCTCACAGATACTGTGGATACAAAATCAACTTCTAGACTATGGTATCAGCTTAAATAATTCAATTATATTTTGTGACAATACTAGTGCAATATCTATAGCACAAAATCAAGTACTCCATGGTTGGACTAAACACATAAAAATTAGGCACCACTTTATTAGAGATAATGTGGATAAAAATAAAATTTGCCTACAATTAATTTCTATTGATTTGCAAAGGGCTGATATTTTCACCAAACCCTTGGATGAAAAGAAACATATCTTCTTTATAAATCAGCTAGGTATGATAGATGGAGATTCAATCATTTAAAAAAAATTATATCTTTTATTTATCCCTCATTGTGTGAAGTAAGTTCAGTAAGTTTGCTGTCTAAGCAGCTAAGACAAGCTCTCAGTGTCAGCTAAACAGTTGAGACAAGCTCAAGCTCTCAATCTCAGCGGAACCACTGAGACAAGGACTAGGGCCGCTGAGAAGCTGTCTGGATCTGCTGGGACGGGACAGAAAAATCCGCTGAGACAGCTTTCAGTCTCAAAGGTTGAGCAGCTATTTTCTCATCGGTTCAGCTGAGACAGGGAAACTTTTGCAGCTGTTTATTCAGCACACCTCTGAACCTATTCCATTGTATGGAATATCATTATAATTAAATCTTTTATTTCATTTTAACGGTATGCCTACAGAATTGCTTCTCTTTCCAATTCCTTTTCACTTGATCTTTTTTTTCTTTTGTAGGAACAATGGCAATATTTCTTCAAAAAATTGCATCCTTCCCTACCTCCTATACAACTTTCCCTTCTTTTAAGGACCTAGCTCCAGGACTTCCTGAAACTAGGCAGGGGGAGATGTTTTGAAGAAGCTCCTTTTTTGATAGGGGGAGATGCTTTCCTTTTTGACATGGGGAGATGTTTCATGAAGAAGCTCCTTTTTTATAAGGGGAGATGCTTTATGAATATGCTCTAGTTTCAGGGGGAGATGCTGTATGAAGAAGCAAAGATCAGTTCTTGATGAAGAAGCTCCTTTATGATAGGTTTCAGTTATTTGAAGAAGCTCCAACAGTTTTTGTTTCAGATTCAGATATTGCAGATTCAGATACAGTTTTTGATAAAGAAGATTATAAAACATTTCAGTCCCAATTCAAGTTCAGATTCCAGTTACAGTTAAAGTAAGAGATAAAGTTGATTTGGTGAAGTCACCTCCAACTAAAGTTCCAAAATATTTTAGAAAGCAAAATTCAGTTCAGATAAACAAATTCAGAAAGCTGAAGGCAAGGATTTCATTCAGTTCTCTACAATGCCAGATTTCAGAAAGCAAGAATTTGAAAGGCAAATCACATTCAAGCCTCCTTTAGAGAAAGACAAAAGGTTCTGATTATTTGTTTTTATTATTTCTGTTTTCAATGTAAAATTTCAAAACTCAGAGTATCATATTTTATATCTGCTGAAATGTTTAAAATCTGTCAGATATATATGCTCTGTTGTTTTGTTGTTTATTTTATTATTCAATTTTTGTCAAATAGTGTCCTAACCCAAATAGGGGGAGATTGTTGGAACAACCTTATTACTAATTTGGGCTAGGATCACTATCTGTTGACTAGGACTAAGTTGACCCTAATGTATAGTCTAAGGGTTAAGGTTTTAGGCTGTTAGAACCTAGGAAAAGATCAGGTTTTTGCGTTCGACAAACTCCATACTACGTTCGACGAACTCCATCCTGCGTTCGACGAACGACATGCTCCAGTTCGACGCACTTGCCAAGGTTCTGCGTTCGACGAACTCTATTCTACATTCGACAAACTTCTCTCTGCGTTCGACGAACTTGCTCTCCAGCTCGACGCACTCAGTTCTCCAGCCAGTCCAGCAGTTTATTATTCAGTTTGATGAACTCCAGCTTGAGATCAATGAACTCAGCTCTGCACTCGATGAATCAGTAACATATGTTTTGATCGACGAACTCCAGATTTAGTTCGATGAACTCAACATTGTGTTCGACGAACTCAGTTTTTCTGGGCAGATTAAGCAGATTATCGTTCAGTTCGACGAACTCAACATTCTGTTTGACGAACTCAGCTCTCAGATCGATGAAATTTCTCCTCAGTTCATTATTTCAGAAGGATCATTTTTATTCTATTCTCTGAACTCAGATCGACTATCAGCAACGGATCTATTCCTATCAGTTAAGTCAAGGATATTATTTTTCCTTTTATTATTCTCTTATTTCAAGAAAGTAGCCGTTGACATTTATTGAAAAGGAAAAGGAGTTAAAGATCAGATTGCAATTCCAAGAAATAATCCTCCTGATTATTCTATTCCTTATTCAGAGGATTTGAAATTCAAATCAGAGATATATTGTCAAAAGAAAAAGGAAGCAGTACAAGAAAAAAAAAAGAAACTGTCGAGAGAAATACAGAAGGAAAAAACAGATCTTCATCTTCCTCAAGCAGCACCCTCTCAATCTTTGAGAACATCAACATTATTCTCTCAGTGATTCAGCTGCAAGTTCAAAATCTTCAAGAACAACAATAATCTGAGAAACCTTTGTCTTTCAGATTCATCAGCTATCAAGGAAGTTCTACATTCAAGAGAAAGCTCCATCCTCTTACTGTCAACCATTTCTATCAGACGGGGGGAGCTTTACAACAACAAATCCACTAGTCTTCTCTCAGATATTTGATAGAGAAGAACTTCATAACCCTCTTTATCCCATCTTGTACATGGTTATAACTCCCTTCAAAAGTTCCAGTGGTTTAGCGACACTAGCAGGGAGGAGATCCTGGCGACCTTTTCGACCAGCTCGCTAGACTCCCTTTCTTCGCGAAAGTCAGCCAGAAGGCCCTCGCTCGGGGAGGCCTCGACATGTCCTTTTCCTTTCTCGGATGTGGGGGGGGGGGGGGGGATTCTTCTTGCTTTTCTTCTGAGAGGGTTGTGAAGAGGAATCCTTGCGGCCAGAAGACTCGTACCTTTTCTTGGAAGGAAGGGCAGTAGGATGGTGGGTCTCTGACGCGCGATTTCAGCACCGCTAATTAGCTAGCGCGAAATGCGGTACGACGGCAGTGCACCGGTCGTTGTCAAGTAATAAAAGTAGGGAGGAATTCCCCGAATATCATTCTCAAAGGAATGCAGGATGTGGTGAACGAGACGTGTGGTGAGTCGATTGTTACACGAGCGAATAAAGTAAAACGGGGGCGTTGTGGTTGGTGTACTAAGCTATTGCAGAAATAAGAAATGCGGGTCAAAACTCCGCTTCGCAAGGCGGGATGGATGCAACGACCGCGATGCCGTGCTTCAGAAGGCGCGTGGACGGAGAGTAACTGTGATGAGTGAGGGTTGCACACACCTCTTTGCAAAGTGGGGGTGAGTGCAGTGGCCGCGATGTCGTACTTCGGTAAGTGGGTGAAATGACCACATTGTGGGGTTTCATGAGGGTCGAAGGCACCTCTTCACTCTCAACTCTAGATTTTGCTAAAGTGAGCTAGATAGAACGTATGTGTGGAAGTGGAGTGGGGGCGGAGCGCATCACAACAAAGCATTAAAATGAAGAATGTAACAAGAAAAAGCTTCTATTAATAGACAAATAGAAAGCACTCAGTTCATTACAACAATCCAAAGTACATTTCCATAAAAGAGAGAGAGAGGGTAGAGGAAACCACGAGATTAGAAGCCTCGCCGTAGATCTTGGTCGGAATGGGGGGTCGTCACGCCTCCTCCGAGCTCAGTACTTGGTTGCTTCCGGGGTTCAGAGACTGTCACTACCTCTAAACATCACTCGTCTTCTTCTCAGAGCTGGGTTTCTTCCACATAGCTCAATGGAGATGCCGCACCTTCAAATGCTTGTTGTAGATGGCGGAGAATGCTTCTAGGACCCTTTATGGAGCTTAGGATCGATGGATGAAGCTTTCCCAAGGAAGGGGATGGATGGAGCTTGGAGAGGGAAAATGGCGGAGACTTGCGGAAAAATTCGCGCCCAAACTGTTCTGTCTTTTCCTAAATCGCGGATCCGTCCTTTAAATACGGAGCAGAAAAAGTACAGCGCACGATTAGGGGCGCACGACAAGTGGTTGTGCGCGAAGGACTGCTTGTGATCGTGCGCAGTCAACCTGTAGAAGAGGAAAAGGTAGGGAAAATATGCACGGTCAGCAGCGCACAACCAGTGGTCGTGCGCGAAGAAGGCCTATGGTCGTGTGAACCGCTCTGGTAGATAAGGGGAATTACCGCACGACCAGTGGTCGTGCGCCTGATCGTGCGCGAAGGAAAATGCACGATCAGTGGCTTTTTAGGCTAAAATTCACCCCAACCCAATCCGAGCTTTCACATGATCATTGTACCTGCAGCAAACTCAAGCATACCCGTTGGGGTATAGAAACAAAGCTCCCCAGCGGTCATAAAATATGCACTAAGAAGAATAAAAGGGAACCATCCAAGATAACACACAGAACTAGGCTATGGAAGGTACTATCTACGTAAATGAACAACTAGTCCAATATGATCGATAATCAACCTAATATGCAGTACCTATGCGTGATAATAAGCCTAAATGAGTCCAAAAACATGTATATAATGGAGACTCATCACACCCCCAGACTTAACCATTTGCACGTCTCGGGCAAACTACTCAGCTCTCCTGTCGGATCAATTGGACGTTAGAGTGTGATTGAGCGGTGGAGACTCAGGCGAAGTCGCATGCTCACGTGCGTAGAAATACCTTAGAATAGAATTTAACTCAAGATTATATTTAACTATTTTTAAAATAGTAATTTGAAATCTATTTTACTTGGATGGTGAATCCCGGTCAATATTTCGGCCGCGCACAAGGGAAAATAGCGTGACTAATAAGTAGAGTATTACTTGAATCAAAGCTCGGGACAATCTCCTAAGAAATCCATCAAAGTCGGTGTCCATAGGCTTGCACATTCGCACTCTCTCCACTGCATGAGATGACTCCTATCAAAAGTCAATAGGACTTAGAGGTTAAGATTTGGCTTAGGTTGAGTTTAGGCTAGATAAGTAGAAGGACGATGGGAATCGCACTCAACATAACCCGAGCACTCAAGAGAATTACAATCACCAATACAACATTTTCAAGAACTACACAACACCCCCAGACTTCAACTGAACACTAGGTGCGTGCTAAGCCAATCATACATGAGTTTGTCGAGAAAATATTCTTTTTGCAATATTTTGTTTTCTTCTCGACGAAATATCTTTTGTAGGCACAATAAAAATGGCTCCTTTAGCTAATTCAAAGCTGCCATACACCACAGAGATAACACCAAGTGTGATCGATAAATAAATTTCTTTCAGCTCAAATGTTGGTGCGAAAATGGGTTTGGCCATATGGCTTTGGTGAAATTTTAGTGGATCTAAACAAGGAGGAAAGGTAGGCTCAAGTTGGTTTGCAAAGGTGATTACAATGGTAAGGATTTCAAAAGCACAAACGGATCAAGAAATGGCCTATATCACACTTAATAATGAGTACTTCAACGCAATCGTTCCAAGAGTCGCCTAGTGCAAGTTCTAGCCACTGAGAAAGGTTGTCCTTCCTCCGACCCTAGTAATAAGCTACTACTAGTCCAGCTACACTCGACCCTATGCCACCGTTGGATTCACCGGATTCACCACTAAAGTAAAATAAATTGCAACTACTATAATAGAAATACTTAAATTATAATATTGAATTTTATTCTACTCTAATTGAATTTCTATGCGTGACAGGAGCACTTGACTAGAGCACTACTCGAGTCAACATTTTTCTCTACTCCTCACTCCTACACTAACAATCCAATTCTTACGAGCGGGGAACCTCGCAGCAATACCCAATAAGCGCGCGTGATCTAGTGCGCGTGAACTAGGTGCAAGTGTATGCAATGTGTGCAACAAAATAATAGATCCTAACTCAGCACATTCTAACATGCCATACAAAGTGTGTACACGTGCACAGCTCGCTCTCTCCCCCAGACTTGATCAAAATGAAATAAAATAGACAATTCAGGAATAAGGAAAATAGGGGTAGAGAGGACCTATGCTCATAAATGAGCATGCCAGAAGTGCAGTACTTCCTTCTTTAAATTTTTCTCCTTCCTCATCTACCAAGCGAGAGCTTCAACCTACGATGTTAGCAAAAAGGAAATAACAGAACATACAAGAAAATAAAATACAAACGGAACCGGGTGGTTCCCATGGGTTGTCTCCCAAGAAGCCCTTTTGTTTAATGTCCTTAAAGGTGGACCAAATACCTATATTAAAGTTCGAAAGCAACAGTTATAAAGATTGTTCTAGACTGAATAATAAAAAAAATAAAAAAAAAACACAGCGAGGCAAACTAACGAAGCACACAAAAAGAACACAGAAAAGAGGGAACAGCGCAACCACAACCCGGAGACCTGATCACGCATCAGCTATATACTGATTTGTGGTGGTTCTCCCCAGCCACGCGAGATGGGAAGGTGGTGAAGGCTTTAGGGCCCAAGGAGGATGTCTCCCCCTTGCCCCTAACCTCCTCCTTCTCGTGCCGGAGGGCAGCAGAGCGTGCTCCACGCACCAATTTTTCTTGTTTCAACCTATCCACAGTTGGAGAGCGCCAACGTTTATAATTGTCAGAATTTCCCACTTTTGTGGTGGGTGGCATCACTTTCGTTGCTGCCGTGGCAACCGGATCAGCCCAATGGACCTGTTTAAATTGTTTACAGTTCTTATTATGATAATTTTTTTTTTCAAAAGGCGCTTTGCTCCGCCTTCTCCCTTATTGTTCCCGACTTCCGTCTCGCTGCTTTCTCTTTCCTTTTTCTCCTCATCATTCACGACCTGCTTCTCTTTTTCTTTCTTCTCTCCAGCTAACAGTTCTTTTTCTTTCCTGGCTTCAGCAGTACTAAACAATTCATCAGTAATAGGAAGGGGAGAGTTAATTAATGCTTCGGAAGCAATCTTGGGACAAGTAGGGGGTGTTACCTTACCAGGTAAGACAACACACCCCTTAGAAAAATTCAAGGTGGCCCCGCTCTCTTTCAAGAACGGTACTCCCAAGATGGGAATAGATTGATTTTGACTAGGTCCCAAAACCTGGAAGTCGGCGACCACCACCGTCCCTTCAATTGTAACTTCAACATTTTAACTTCACCCTCCGCCTTAATGACGGTCCCATTGGCGAGCACTAGGGCTTTCCGGTCATCTGTGTTCAATTCAAGTTGTAATTTCGCAACATCCTGCAATGCAAGGATGTTGCGAGATGAACCGGAATCACTTAGGGCCGCCGTTTCTATATTGTTAATGGTGCATGAGATTACCAACTCATTTCGGTCACACGTTCCCGCATCGGTGAGACTCTTCCCTTAGTCAATTGGATTCTTTTCAGTATTACTGGGAAGGGTCCCTTGTGAACGCTCGGTTAGCTCTTGAGCCAATTGGCCCAAGTGCGTCTCCAAGTTTCGCATGGACGCAGTTTGGTTGGCCATATTTGAGCACCGCGATTTCAGCATCGCTAATTAGCTAGCGCAAAATACGGTACGATGGCAGTGCACCGGTGGTTGTCAAGTAATAAAAGTAGGGAGTAATTCCCCGAATATCGTTCTCAAAGGAATACAGGATGTGGTGAACGAGATGTGTGGTGAGTCGATTGTTACACGAGCGAATAAAGTAAAATGGGGGCGTTGTGGTTGGTGTACTAAGCTATTGCAGAAATAAGAAATGCGTGTCAAAACTCTGCTTCGCAAGGCAGGATGGATGCAACGGCCGCGATGCCGTGCTTCGGAAGGCGCGTGAACGGAGAGTAACTGTGACGAGTGAGGGTTGCACACACCTCTACGCAAAGTGGGGGTGAGTGCAGCGGCCGCGATGTCGTGCTTCGGTAAGTGGGTGAAATGGCCACAGTGTGGGGTTTCATGAGGGTCGAAGGCACCTCTTCACTCTCAACTCTAGCTTTTGCTAGAGTGAGCTAGCTAGAACGTATGTGTGGAAGTGGAGTGGGGGCGGAGCGCATCATAACAAAGCATCAAAATGAAGAATGAAACTATAAAAAGCTTCTATTCATTGACAAATAGAAAGCACTCAGTTCATTACAACAATCCAAAGTACATTTCCATAAAAGAGAGAGAGGGTAGAGGAAACCACAAGATGAGAAGCCTCGCCGTAGATCTTGGTCGGAATGGGGGGTCGTCATGCCTCCTCCGAGCTCAGTCCTTGGTTGCTTCCGGGGTTCAGAGGCTGTCACTACCTCTAAACATCACCCGGCTTCTTCTCAGAGCAGGGTTTCTTCCACTTAGCTCAATGGAGATGTCGCACCTTCAAATGCTTGCTGTAGATGGCGGAGAATGCTTCTAGGACCCTTGATGGAGCTTAGGATCGATGGATGAAGCTTTCCCAAGGAAGGGGATGGATGGATGGAGCTTGGAGAGGGAAAATGGCTGAGACTTGCGGAAGAATTCACGCCCAAACCGTTCTGTCTTTTCCTAAATCGCGGATCCGGCCTTTAAATACGGAGCAGAAAAAGTACAGCGCACGATCAGGGGCGCACAACCAGTGGTCCTACGCGAAGGACTGCTTGTGATCGTGCGCAGTCAACCTGTAGTAGAGGAAAAGGTAGGGAAAATTTGCACGGTTAGTAGTGAATGACCAGTGGTCGTGCGCGAAGAAGGCCTATGATCGTGCGAACCGCTCGGGTAGATAAGGGGAATTATCGCATGATCAGTGGTCATGCGCCTGATCGTGCGTGAAGGAAAACTCACGATCAGTGGCTTTTTAGGCTAAAATTTGCCCCAACCCATTCCGAGCGTTCACATGATCATTGTACCTGCAGCAAACTCAAGCATACCCGCTGGGGTATAGAAACAAAGCTCCCCAGCGGTCATAAAATATGCACTAAAAAGAATAAAAGGGAACCATCCAAGATAACACATAGAACTAGGCTATGGAATGTACTATCTATGCAAATGAACAACTAGTCCAATATGATCGATAATCAACCTAATATGCAGTACCTATGCGTGATAATAAGCCTATATGAGTCCTAAAACATGTATATAATGGAGACTCATCAGTCTCGCGGCAGGCATCTGCTCCCATTTTTGCGAGAGCGAGGCCCGTAGGGCTGGCCGGTTGCTTGCGTAAGGAGGATGGATGGGGATGTCTCGCTCACCTGTAGTGATCTCATGATTAGAAATATTCGGCAAAAGCCTTAAGAAAAAATAAGCAAGCGAGCGAGTTACATACCCTCCCCAGGGAGCACCGGTGGCAACGAGTCGAGGTTCCGGCGGAGATGGACCACCTCGAAGTTCTTCTTATTGAAGAACTAGAACAGGGCGGCATCGTGGCCGCCGAGAGTTGGAGGACGGTAGGTACTCTCGCCGTGCTGGATTGGCAAGAAGGGAACATTACCGAAGTTCCCTTGGACGAACAGGAACTTCTGAGCCTAGTAATGACTCTTGTTGACGATCTCGCCGACCTTGAGCCCCGAGCCCACGAAGTAGGCGGTGCCATCCTTGTAGGCCCTGAAGGAGAACAATTTCCAGAAGACCGGCAAACTGAACTCGATGCGTTCTTCTCGCATGTAACAAGCGAACGCGACGATGACCGCCATAGAGTTGGGGGTCAGCTGACACAGTATCACACCGAAGTGCTTTAATACCTGGCAAGAAATATCGCGAAGTCTCAATGAGGTGAGCGAGAGCTTAAAGATTAGGAGAGAAATAAAAGTATTCAAGAATCAACAGGTACCTGGCGAAACTCCGGCCACAAAGGCAGGCGCAGGCAGACCCCAAAGTGGGCGGTAGGGATAGATAGCTCATCCCATATAGGGATGTTGATCACATCATTCTCGCCCGGGAAGTAAGCGGAGAAGCCCGACAGTATGAAGTTGGTGATGGATGTGAGGTACTCTTCCTCGGTTTGGTTGCTGTTAAAAAGGTGTGGTCGGTGAAGGCCCAGGCGCACTTTAGTCGGCCCTCCGCCTCGCTATAATCACCAACCATTGTTGAGACCTGCGAAAAGATAGAGCGGAAGGCGCGAGAGAGGGAACGCGAGATCTCGCAGGTAGAGGAAGAAGAAGTGCTAGAGTTAAATACGGTAGGTGGGTTCAGCGCTGGAACCTATTTATAGGAAATAAAAAGCGCGGGAAAGAAGTCGAAGCGGCGAGGGGGGGGGGGGGGGGGGGCGGTTAGGCAAAAACCCGTGTTTGGTTGCATACGAGAGCATAAAGCAACCCAAGATATGTTAGCAAGCGAGACTCACCTGCGAGGTTAGTATAAACGATACGTCTATGCAAGAATAACCAGAAAGAAAGTGAAAGTAAGAGATGGAACGGGCATCACTAGCCATTATCGCACAGACAAATAATAAGTACGCAAGAGCCCCAACAGTGGGCGAGAAATAGTTAACAAAAAGAAAAAATTGAGAAATTGTCCAACGAGATTAAACACAATATTCGGTATCATGGGTGATCTCGCCGGGGAGAGGAGTGCGAGTGAGGACTAGTAGTGTATCCATTTCCACCTACCACGACCTCGCACTCCTGACCGCGGCGGAATCCTGGGATAGTGATACGCGTTGACAGTCCGAGCCTCGCATTGAATTAAACGAGCATAGTCATCCATTCGCGAGAGATGTGTCCCTAGGGAGGTAGCCATCTCGCTAATATCTTGCGGCATCTCGGCACAGAGCTGCGCACACTCATCCAGCAAAGCGGCGTGCCGCTCCTCTGCAATTTCCCTGTCCTTTTTTGCTTGGAGGTGAAGATCCTGCAGCATTCGTGCTTATTTCTGAAATAATTCTGAGGTTCGCTTCTTCATGGCCTCGGGATCCCGCAGGTCACCCAGGAAATCATCCATCTGCTCTGACAAGGGGTGGGGCGACATCTCTTCCTCCCCAAAGTCAGAGTCAGAGGGGAGAGTCTCTGAATCACATGCGAACAAATCTAAGCCTCGTTAGCCGTTAGCGAGGCTTTCCCTTAACAATATAGGGAGCAAAGTCTCTACAGATGCTGCAAAATCCTTACCAGCAGGCGGGCGAGAAGTAGTAGGCCTGCCTTGAAAGAGAGTAGTGAAGGGGAGCAAGACGGACTTCCCGAGACCACCGTGGCGTGTTACGTCGTCGGCAGGGACAGTCGGGGCCGGTCGCGAGCCACCAGAACCCTCCCCCTCAGGAGACTGAATCCTGGGGTGTTAAGGGTTGTGTCAGGCGGGACCGGCGTATGAGGTCGCGAGCCTTGACGAGCTGGAGTCGCGTGGGGGGAGGCTGTAAGAAGTAAAAATGAGAACCCTCCAGCAGAAAGATAATCTGAGCACTTGAGAGCGAGACATTTACCAGCAGCTTTTCCATTAACAGGATCAGTCCTCGCCGGAGGATCGGGGCGAGGCTCGGTTAAGTCTTCGACCATGTCCTTATTGGTAGGGGGAAAGTCCTGCAGTCAGGAAAGGTTTGGAGAAACCAAATGAATAGTTAAGCGAGAAGGATATTCCTTTACCTTTTTAGTGGGCCTATCGTCTGGAGAGGAGTCCAGCAGTATGTCCCCGTTCCCCCTGGGGGTAGGCAGACCGGCTTTGCCTTTTTCATCATGGGCGCAGGAGGAGTGGTCTGGAGAGTCATCCAGGAGGCGGCGTTGGCCATGGTGGAGAGCTCACCCGCCTTGGACGCCCTCAGGCGAGCCTGAAGTTCTTCGGAAAGAGGCATTCTCCGGCAGATACATCCAAAGGAGGTTGAATAAGAGAGAATAATGGCGCGCGTCACCCCATCTTTGGCAGTATTTATAGTGGTGGGGTGGGACCCACAAGAAAGATTCCTGATAGATCAGCGGTCGCCGGCGAACATATGGGGTTGGATGATTCTTTGCAAGCTTAGAGTAATCTCACAAAGAGCGGGGATTGTGTACAATCCCGTGTTCGCCTGAAAAGGTAAGGCCCGAAGATTAGTAATTTAAGCTGGAAGAGGTCATCTCGCCACTGAGTCGCGAGAGCTAAGGGGTACGGGCCGGGGGGAGCTTGCAGGAAGGAATGCGAGACCTGGCCTCAGCGGTTATCGTGAGGAGACTCGCAGGAAGGAGGGCGAGCGGGGCCTTTGCAGAGTGCTCGCCTAAGAGGGGTTTCACAAGCCATACTCGCGAGGAGACTCGCGGGAGCTCTCGCGAGTGGAGTTCTCGTAGATCACTTGCCCATAGGCAAAGGAGGCAAAATTACCCCTCTGCCCCCGGTGGTCTGCCGTTAGCCCCTCCAAACAGCGGAGTTTGGCTGTTAGCAGACTAAATTGGGGTGCGATTAGTAAAACCAAAAGGCGGAATCCCGCTATTAGCAGAACAGACTTAAAAAACTATAAATAGGCCTTGAAGGGAACCTTTTGAGAGATTCCACTCAGAGCATTCTGAGCTTCTTTCTCCCTAGGTTTCCTTGGGTTAGCTCTCTAGCTCCCCAAGGTGCCCAGTCTCAGCTTTGGCTTGGGAGGGGAAGCGCTCAAAGATCTTTCAGGTTTGTGGTGGGACCTCCTCGCTGCGACTAAGGTCTTAGTCTAATTCTGAATCTCCAGTCCGTTCCTTCCGAGGGATCAGTAAGGGCTAGCTGCCCGTCAACTCGTTGAGGGCCCGAGCTTCACAAGAGACCAAGAAATTGGTTTCAACAAAATAAGTGCCTTGTGAATGAAGTACTGGTTAAATTATTAAATTAATTACACAAAATTTACCAGAGTTCCATCATATGATTATAAAGTCACTACCAAGGTTTCATCATCATCCAAGACCATTTGGGCATGTAACTTTCTTTTACAATGAAATGCCCTAAAGGGGTTATAACCCAATTTAGGGGGAATAAGGGTTCTTAAAATCCTCCTAAAATTTCCTAGGGTATTATTACACCCTTTGAACTTGTACACCAAATTTCATGGCCATTCAATAACATTTGACCCCATGTCCTTCACAAAGCTCAAAATGCAACCCTAAGGGTAATGCTAGGGTATTGGGGCATATCCACCCCACATCACCCCAAATCACTCATGAAGGTGTTATGGGTGATCCTAAACCAGTGGCCAAGGTTTCATATCATGTTGATGAGATTTGACCACAATACCCCAAAATGAGCACCAAACCCTATTTTGACCCATTTTGACCAAACTTGGGTTAACAATTTACCTAACCAAATCAGTCCCAATTGGGCTGAAATTTTTACTAGGGTTATATAATAACCCTATGGAGCACCCACCAAAATTTGGAGGGAGTTGGAGGTCATTAGACCCTAAATTTAATTAACATATGAATTATGAAATTAATACAAAAACCTTAGAAAAATGTTCTCCTAAAATTCCCATCTTTGGGTATGTTAAGGGGGTTGATACAAGTTGCCTAGGTTTCAATTTTCAAGTCAATCCCATGACCCAATCAAAAGTTATTCAAGAAAAGGTGACTGCCCTACCCTAGGGACCAGTCCTACCAAAATGGCTACACAGGGGGCTACAGTGCCCCTATTGGCCTGAAACAAATTTTCATTTATTCTACACACCAAGGGATACAAGTTTGATGTTGGGCACTTTTTCATCATAGGTAGTCTAGTATTTTTAATTATTAAAACAAAAAACTGCTCAGAGTGTGACATAAATACATATTATAACATAATATAAATATTTGATCTCTGCACGGACCTTGGCGCAGATCGTGTGGCTGCTGGTTTTCTTCTTCCTGGGCTCACTTCCTCCTCACTTTCTCGGCCACCTGAGCGCCGCCCCAACCGACCAATGCCACCACCACTTTCGTGGAGGTGGTGGCCGGCGATTAGAGGTGGTTGGTCGGCCGGAGGTGGCCGGAGTGAGGGGTTTTTGCGGGGGAAAGAGGGATCAAAACGAGCCCTATCGGAAGCGCGATCTGAGCCCAATTGAGCTCGAATCAAGCCCCAAATCATGAGAGGATCTAGCACTAAGAGAGGGGAAGCGGATCGGACCTGTGTGGGGGCCTGGCGGCGCGTATTCCGGAGAGTCTCCATTGCTGGTGTTGGAGCTTTTGGTGCCATGCCGATCTAGGCCTCCTCTGTACGATTCTCACTGGAAGGTTGGGTGTTTTCTTCCTCTCTGATCACTGAAGGTAATGCGGGTCTCAATTCGAGTTTGGGTGGCTTTATTCCTGAAAGCCATTAATGGCCATTAACTAGGATTTCGGTTACACTTGAGGGGGATGAATTGGTCATCAATTAGGCCAAGAAGAGGCTGAAAACTTCTCCTCTCCCCAAGGGGAGATGAATGGTGCCATCAATTGCTCAGATTGGGGGTTTCTTCTTCCTCCCCATTAACTCCCCTTTCTTTCTCTCTCTTTCAAATTGGGCTTTCTCTCTCCTGGCCAATTCTCTTCAAATTGAATGGCCAACTCAGCAGCATTCAACCCCATTAGGTGGTGGACCACATCAATTGGGTCTATCTCAAGTGGGTTGGGTTCAATTTGGGCAAAAATAGGTCATTTTGACCCAAATTTAGGATAAGGTTGACTTTGGTCAAATTGACCATTTGGGTTGACCCCAATGGGTGGCTTATGACCCATTGGCCTCCCTTAAGGGTTAAAAAGGTCTAGGTGGAGTCAATTTGGCAAGGTTAGGGTGAATTGCCCCTTAATAGGGCACTTTGACCAAAATAAGGCTAGAGTTGACTTTGGCAAAATTGGCCAAATTGGAGGTCCCATGATGGGGCTTTTGGGTTCATTAGGTCCCTAGTGTTCTTATAAGGGTAGGGTCAGGGTCAATTTGTCATGGTGGAGGCCAATTGACCCTAATTGAGTTAGTTTGACTAATTTAGGTTAGGGTTGATTTTGGTCAAATTGGCCCCTTTGGTTGACACCAATGGGTCCCTGATGCCCTAAGGGGACCCCAAATGAGTTAGGGATGTTATTGCGGGGTCAAAGGGTCAGGGTGAGGCCCTAAATTCCAACCCTAGGTAGGTATCTGAAAACTGCTATTTGTAGACAACTTAAGTTTTCTTCTTCTTAGCTAAGTTCTCAAGCTCTTAAGCTCTTCCTATGGTTTTGTCATGACCTAGTTATGACAAAAAAAAACTTATGGGTCTAGTTGTTTGGGGGATGTTACACAGTCCCACACTCAGGACAGATCCGAGCAATATGGCCCACCTTGCCACACTTAAAGCACGTCACAGGTCCCCTAGAAGAGTACTCTCTAGAAGCTGCACCACTTCTCTAACCAGTCATAAAAGTACGGGGATTTCACTTCCATCCACTTCCCTCAAACTTCCCCTGAGACTGAGAAGTTTTACTAGTGAGTCCCATTTATATACACTTTTATGGACTCATCCGGGCTAGTTTTCACTCTTGTGCACGTCCTTTTCGAGCTATTATTGCTTATATTTCTCATATAATTGGTGATTAAAATTCCGCTTGCACGAAATAAAATCCGAACTAGCAATCCGAGAAGGCAAGTATACCTATCGAACTGTAGTATAGGAACACAAGTGTCGTATTAAAATCCGAGAACCGTTGATTACTTATACTCAAACGAATTACAATTATTTTATCTTAATAATTTTTTGGATGGTTTTGTCTGCTAAGTTGAAATAAAAGCTGGATAAAAGTACGGCTAAACGATGATTAAGAAATAGCACTCGATCTTGACTTACTTCGGCCTAAATTGATCAAAATTCAAAAGCAAACTTAAAACTTAATAAAGTAAGGACAACTTGACCGTGGGGGTTCCCATAGTTTGAACATGCTTCTCTCGAAGATATGCCCAACTGAGTTTAGGAAAATCTGACCGAACTCTCGTCCCGTATTCGAATACCTAAAACTCGCTTTAAGTGGTGAACCCCGCTATTGGGTTTGACTCCAATCCAGGAGATTTACGTCATTCTCTCTCGAGAAATGTGTGTAACTCTCTTTACTCTTAAGTGCTCACTTCAGACTATCGGCCTCTCGGCTAGCCAAGAATGAAAGCAAAGGTGGGGATTATATATCGATAATATAGCTCCACTAAATTTTTAATTAAGAGTAAATCTAAGGCCCAACACTTTAGAAAGTGAAAGAAGACTAAAGGATCATAACTTGATCAACTCATCCTCAGATCATCAAGATCGAGTACTATGAGGATTTAGTTACTCATGGTGGAGGGGTAGGAGAGAGAAATGATGAAGATTTTAAGAGAACAAAAACATACCATTTTTATTAAACAAAAGTTCAACTGAGATTACAATTGCATGGAAAGCCTACTAAGCATTAGTAATACACTATAAAAGAAAATTACAAAGGCATTACAACATTCAAATGAAAACTAGAAAAGGAAATGCATTGAAATAAGAGAGAGAGAGAGAGAAAGAGAATAAAATGACATGAAAAACACTGAAAATAGAGTAGTAGCACTAGTTCTCTCTCCAAAAACTGAATGGGGAAAGCTTGGAGGTCATTTCAATTTATAGAAATTTTTCTGCCTCGGTCACGCCCTCAGTCACGCCCGTGACTAGGGGCGTGACATTGTTTAATCAATTTTGCGGCTTGGATCAGGTTCGGCGCACGATTCTGACGCGATTTGATGGGTCACGCCCTCGGTCACGCCCGTGACTGAGGGCGTGACCATTTCGGTGGTTAGTCGGGTCATGGGCGCTGGCGGCGATCATGGGCGCTGGCGGCTGGCTGACGTGGCAGTCACGGGCGTGACTGGAAGCACGCCCGTGCAACAGTGGCGTGACCAATTCGGTGGTCAGCTGGTCGAATCTGAGCTGTTCACGGGCTGGTCACGGGCGTGGCTTGCGTGTCACGGGCGTGACTTGTGTGTCACGGCCGTGTACTTTGGGTGTGTCTGACCAGATCTTCTGAATTATGTTGGCAGCAGCTTAACTGGAAACAGCAACTTACACACCCTAGGTCACGGGCGTGGCTTGCTTGTCACGGGCGTGACTTGTGTGTCACGACCATGTACTTTGGGCGTGTCTGACTTAGGAAATTTTGCATTTTTGACCTGAAAATTCAGAAAACTTAAGTTAGCACTAAAAATAGGAAAATGAACCAAAATTGCATTTAGGTAAACAACAATAAGCAAAAAGTAAGAGTAAATATCCTAAAAATAACCTAATTAAACTAACTAGATTTAGCATTATCAAATTCCCCCAAGCTTACACTTTGCTTGTCCCCAAGCAAAGAAATATGCTTTAGCTAATAAAATAAAATGACTAATCAAAAAGATTTAATTATGCTAAACACGAGTACCTTGCGAAATTCCAAGTAGGGAGAATAGTGAAAAGGAAACCTAAAATAAGTACTTTATTTAAGCTTAATTTTTATACCCTTTACTAACAAAAATTAATCATCCAAAATTTTAACTAAAAAGTTTTAAAATAAAATTGAGCAAAGTAACAAGTGAGATAGTGCATTGAATTGTTACTAAACCCTAAGAGACAAATTATAATTATATCATTCTAAGAACAAGGATCTAAATTCATACCCAAGACTTAACTATTCTACTTTTCTTCTTTACTTAGCTAAAGCAAATTTAGGAGCATGAATCAAGAGGACTTTATTAGGACCGAAATGTTTGGTTTAGGCATATGATTTGGAATGGGAATCGAAGATAAAAGTGATTGCTATAATCACACTAAACCATAAACATGAGTTTTATAAAATTTCCGATATGAATGATAAGAGGCAATCCTTCATTATAAGCATATAGCATATTTTCTTTCTTTCTCTTTCATAGCCATTTTTTTTTCTTTTGAAATTTTGGCAAAGATAACTAATACAAATATGCTTAAAATATCTCCTTTTTGAGCAAATTCTTTTCTTTGAAGCTCTCCATGCAATAAACCAATCACACTCTTTTAGAAATTTAAATAAAACTCAAAGTGTTAGTGTGATTCAAATAGGTTTGGAAATTTTGGCTTTGGTGAAAAATTTGATAAGTGGAGGTGACAATAAAACATGGGAAAAGGCTCAAAAGAGGCTAACAAAGGGTTTCTTTTTAAGGGTTGGCATGAAGGCTCAAACTTAAAACAAAAAATGGCCTAAATCATTTTCATTGCTCTCTAAATTTAGTTAAAGCATGAGTTTTGAAGGATTTCAAAAAGTAAGCCCTAGATATTAAATAAAGACTAATGAACTTATCCTGAAAATAAGAATAATAAGCGTCTAGGATTATTCACATTTACTACACAAATCAAAAGTTAACCCTGCAAAATATATCTAAAAATGAAGAGGAAAATAGTGGATGAAGAATTTTTTCGAAAGTAAAGAAGATAAAAGAGAAAACGATAAGGAAAGTACAAGATTTTAGAAAAAAATTTTCAGATTAACATGCTACCTAGAATTAGAACACTACATGAGTCAACAATTTACTTGTGAAACATAATTAAAAGTAGGATTAGAAATTTTGAAATTAACTAAGGCTATATAAAATATTTTGGGAAAAACAAAACATAAAGCAAGGGGTACTATTGATTTTACCAAAATCTAATTTAGACTACTAAAAGAAAAGAAGACATTCTCCCCCAAGCTTACGATAGACATTGTCCTCAATGGAAAAGGAGAGTGAAGGAAGGGGTAATTAAGAAAAGAAATTAAAACTGAAAAACTGAAACAGGCACTTCCCTGGATTTATGGGCTTGAAAGGATGTGTGATGCCGCTCCCCCTTGATGGCGCTTTGAATCTTCATGAAATATCATCTTGAATTTTTCTTGAAACCAGCAATGTTGAAGCAGGCCATCGCCGAAGTTGAGAGTATCAGAGCCATCCAGGGCCAAAGAAAAATTAAAACAACAAATTTTAAAAACCTTGGGTTGCCTCCCAAGAGCGCCCTCTGTTTAATGTCGTTTGAGCTCGACTAAAAGAATATAGTTCAAAAGTTAATCCAAATTATTACAGTCCAGAGAAAAGAAGTTTTTCACTGTCCATGTCAACATTGTCACCAGAAAAATAAAGTTTTAGACGATGCCCATTAACCTTGAAATCACCCTTATCAGGGTGTGATATCAAAACAGTTCCATACGGATAAGCTTCCTTTACAGTAAAAGGACCTGACCATCTAGATTTTAATTTTCCAGGAAATAAACGTAGACGAGAATTATAAAGTAATACTTGGTCGCCTGGTTTAAATGTTTTCGGGTGCCTTAAATTTTTATCGTGAAAGCATTTCGTTCGTTCCTTATATAATTTATTATTTTCATACGCATTGGAGCGCCACTCATCGAGTTCATTGAGTTGGAATTTTCGAAGATCGGCGGTGGAGTGTGGATCAAAATTTAAAAATTTAAGGGCCCAGAAAGCACAATGTTCTAATTCAACCGGTAAATGGCACGATTTCCCATATACTAACCGATACGGTGTACAACCGATGGCGGTCTTGTACGCTGTTCGGTAAGCCCATAGAGCATCGTCTAATTTATGTGACCAGTCCTTACGTGAGGTGGAAACAGTTTTTTCTAAAATACGTTTGATTTCTCTATTCACTACCTCGACCTGGCCGTTAGTTTGGGGGTGGTAAGCAGTTGAAAGCTTATGTGTAACGCCATATTTTAAAAGTGTTTTTGCAAATTGTGTGTTACAAAAGTGCGAACCCCTGTCGCTAACGATGGCCCTAGGAGTACCGAATCGAGAAAATAATTTTTTTAAGAAAATAATAACGACTCGGGAGTCATTAGTAGGAAGAGCTTGGGCCTCTGCCCATCGAGACACGTAGTCTACCGCAACTAAAATGTATTTATTACCATGGCTAGAAGGAAGAGGACCTACAAAATCAATTCCCCAAAGGTCGAAAACTTCGCACTCGAGGAAATAATTTTGCAACATTTCATTTTTATTTGAGATATTTCCGGTCCATTGGCAGCTATCGCACCGTCTCACAAACGATTGGGCATCTTTAAAAAGGCTAGGCCAATAAAAGCCTGCACTAAGTACTTTGTGAGCGGTCCGATTGGCTTGATAGTGCCCACCAGTCGGTCCTTCGTGTAAGTGTTTGAAAATATTTTGTCCTTCTTCGAAAGAAACACATCTCCTTATTACTTGGTCTGCACAAACTCGAAACAGATACGGGTCCTCCCAAAAATAATTCTTCAGGTCAGAGAAGAATTTCTTCTTTTGCTGATAGGAAAATTCTTTTGGGAGGACTCGAGCTACTAAGTAGTTGGCGAAGTTTGCAAACCAAGGAGAAGGAGTAGTGTTGATTGATAATAACTTCTCGTCGGGAAAATAATCATTAAAAGTTTGTTCATTTAAATCTTCAATAAATGGGTTATCTAATCGTGAAAGATGGTCCGCGGCCAAATTCTCAGCCCCCTTTTTATCTCGGATTTCCAAGTCGAACTCCTGGAGGAGTAAGACCCAGCGAAGTAAGCGTGGTTTGGCATCCGGTTTAGAAAGTAAATATTTGAGGGCCGAGTGGTCCGTAAAAACAATAATTTTTGAAAGCGTAATATAAGGTCGAAATTTGTCGAATGCAAAAATAACTGCTAATAATTCTTTCTCCGTTGTGGTATAGTTTGCTTGTGCGGATGTAAGTGTTTTACTTGCGTAGAAAATAGGGTGGAAGTTTTTAGATATACGTTATCCTAAAACGGCTCCCACCGCAAAGCTACTTGCATCGCACATGATTTCGAATGGAAGGTCCCAGATTGGAGCTATCATAATTGGCGCATTTATTAGCTTATTTTTGATTAATTGAAAAGCAGATAAGCATGTATCATCAAAAATAAATGGAGCGTCTTTTTCTAAAAGATGAGTGAGTGGTTTGGTAATTTTTGAAAAATCTTTTATAAACCGCCGGTAAAAACCGGCATGTCCTAGAAAGCTTCTTATGGCCTTAACGTTGGTTGGCGGTGGCAGTTTTTCGATCACTTCTATTTTTGCTTCATCGACCTCAATTCCTTTTGCTGATATCTTATGACCTAAAACCAATCCCTCCCGTACCATGAAATGACATTTTTCCCAGTTCAGGGCGAGATTGGTCTCCTCACACTGTTCTAACACTTTTTCTAAATTTTCTAAACAAAAATCGAAGGAATCACCAAACACGGAAAAGTCGTCCATAAATACCTCCATAATACTTTCTACGTACTTGTCGAAAATGGCCAACATACACCGTTGAAATGTTGCCGGCGCATTACATAAGCCAAACGACATTCTTCGATAGGCGAAGGTGCCGAAAGGACAAGTAAACGTCGTTTTCTCCTGGTCCTCGGGCGAGATGGGAATTTGGAAGTAGCCCGAGAGACCATCGAGAAAACAATAAAAGCTATGGCCGGATAATCGTTCTAAGATTTGATCGATGAATGGCAAGGGAAAATGGTCCTTGCGGGTGGCGTCGTTCAATTTGCGATAATCAATACACATACGCCACCCAGTCACCGTCCGTGTTGGGATTAAGTCATTATTATCATTTAACACTACCGTGATACCTCCCTTTTTAGGAACTACTTGAACGGGGCTTACCCATTTGCTATCTGAAATTGGATAGATAATTCTTGCGTCTAATAATTTCACGACCTCACCCTTTACTACTTCTTTCATGTTTGGGTTTAATCGGCGTTGAGGTTGAATAGAATTTTGTGAATTATCTTCCATTAGAATTTTGTGCATGCAGAAAGATGGACTTATGCCCTTAATATCAGAAATCTGCCAAGCAATTGCTTGGCGGTGTTTTTGTAAAACTTTTAGCAATTTGGCATTTTCAGATCCACTTAAATGGGCCGACACTATTACTGGTAACTTAGAGTCTTTTTCTAAAAATTCATATTTTAAATGATTGGGTAGTTCTTTAAGTTCTAAAGTGGGAGGTTCCTCGTATGAAGATTTGAAAGACTTTTCTTTTTCAAATGTAATTTCTTCAAAAATTTTTGATTTAATTTGAAAATTTGAGGGGGCGGGAGCAATGGCCATTTTCATTTCTTGTAATATTTCAGTGGAGGTGTTTGAAGATGAACAAAAAGAAGAAGAACTATTTTCAGAAATACAAAAAGAAGGGTCTTCTCTTAACACATCTAAGAAAAAACACGAATCATCATTTTCTAGGGTATTTTTCATAGAGGGTGTTATGGAGAAGGTTACTTCATCATCTCCAACTCGGAGGAATAGCTTACCATTACTCACATCAATGATAGCACGGGAGGTGGCAAGGAAGGGGCGGCCAAGGATTAGGGGAACCTCGACATCCTCTTCAATGTCCAAAATGACAAAATCCACCGGGAAGATGAATTTGTCTACTTTTACGAGCACGTCCTCCACAATTCCCAGCGGATATTTTATCGTCCTATCTGCTAGTTGTATACTCATACGTGTGGGGCTAAGGGTGCCCACTCCTAACTTTTTAAACAAGGAGAATGGCATTAAGTTGATGCTTGCTCCTAAATCGGCCAACGCGTTCTTTACAAATAGATCACCAAAGAGGCACGGGATAGAAAAACTACCCGGATCGTTAGCCTTTTTCGGTAATTTATTTGTTAGGACGGCGGAACACTCAGCATTTAAAGTTACGTGCGATAGATTTTCTAGCTTTTTCTTATTAGTTAGAAGATCCTTCAGGTACTTAGCGTACTTGGGCATTTGTGATATCGCTTCATGGAAGGGCAAATTGATGTGTATTTGCTTAAACATTTCCAGGAAGCGATGATATTGATCATCTAATTTTTCCTTGTTGAGTTGAGATGGATAAGGCGGGGCGGGGTTGTTTTTGAAAATATGATGTGGAGTGATAAAATCTGTTTGAGTGAGTGGTGTTTTTAAAATAGGGGCGGATCTTGCCTCGGGCTCTTCGCTAACCGGACCAGATACTTTCTTTCCACTCCGAAGACTTACAGCTTTCGCTTGCTCTTTCGGGTTGGGCTCGGTGTTAACGGGAAGAGTCCCGGGCGGTCGCTCGGATATTATTTTGGCGAGCTGCCCGATTTGGTTTTCTAGATTTTTAACGGATCCGGCTAAGTTCCGGACGGTTGCTTCGTTCGTACTTATATATTTTGAAAACATCTCCTCCAAAGATGGAGGTTTTTGAAAGTTAACAGGGGGTGGAGGTGGTGTAAGTTCATTTTGTAGAGGCGAGCGAGTTGTGTTTGCAGGATTACTCCAAGAAAAGTTCGGGTGATTACGCAGCGCAGGATTATAATTATTCGGTAACTGAAAACCAGGGGCATGAAAATTAGAAGCAGAATAATTATTATAAGCATTTCTATTGCCTACGAAATCAGCTTGTTCGGAGGTGGCTTTTGCGAATTCCCAAACCTGAGGTGCGGAAGGAGCATTCATTTCAGATATCTTTTTGCTAAGCATTTCCACTTGTAGGCCAGCTGGGAGACGTTATCCACTTCGTACATACCTGCAGGTTTGTTTGGGCGGGATCTTGGCACATTCCACTGATAGGTGTTCATGGCCATATCCTCAAATAGTTCAAGAGCGGCTTCCGGGGTTTTGTTATTTAAGGTACCACCGGAAGCGGCGTCTATCATTTGCTTAGTATGTTGATTTAGCCCGTTATAAAACGTCTGCACTTCTAACCATACAGGCAGAGCGTGATGAGGGCAACGTCTTAAGAATTCTTTATACCTTTCCCAGGTATCATATAGCGTTTCAGAATCTATTTGGCAAAAAGAAGAAATATCATTTCTAAGCTTAGCAGTTTTCGCAGGTGGAAAATACTTAGTTAGAAAATTTTCAGTTAACTGGGCCCAAGTGGTGATAGAACCTCTAGGTAGAGTTGACAACCACTGCTTAGCCTTTGTTCTTAAAGAAAATGGGAAGAGTCTTAGCCTAATTGCATCATCCGTAACACCATTTATTTTGAAGGTGTCACAGATTTCAAGGAAGCTAGCAATATGTGCATTCGGATCTTCATCTTGTAATCCGTCGAACTGCACGTATTGCTGCACCATGTGAATTATGCTTGGCTTTAGTTCGAAATTATTATTATTTATGGCAGGGCGGACTATACTAGTTTCCGTCCCTTCCAGGTTAGGCCTTGCATAATGGGACATAGTCCATTTAGGGGCCGCAACCATGTTGGGGACTTCATTTTGGTTAGGTTCGCCCATATTAACAACCGACTCCGAATCCTCAGCCAGTTCTTGGAATGTAGGATCTTGAACTTGCGATTTTCTCCGAAGAGTATGCTCAAGTTCTTGGTCCAAGTCTACAAGTTCTGACGGATTCGCTCGGGTCATAAACTAGAAAGAGAGAAGGGAAAATAAGATTGAGAAATTCGAAAAAGGTCTCTCTTTTTTTTGAATTAATTTTGTTTTTTCAAGAAAGAGGAGAGAAAAAAAGAGGTGATAAAATTAATAGATTCATTCTTTCAAAATATCAACAAAATGCGAGTCCCCGGCAACGGCGCCAAAAACTTGGTGATTAAAATTCCGCTTGCACGAAATAAAATCCGAACTAGCAATCCGAGAAGGCAAGTATACCTATCGAACTGTAGTATAGGAACAGAAGTGTCGTATTAAAATCCGAGAACCGTTGATTACTTATACTCAAACGAATTACTATTATTTTATCTTAATAATTTTTTGGATGGTTTTGCCTGCTAAGTTGAAATAAAAGCTGGATAAAAGTACGGCTAAACGATGATTAAGAAATAACACTCGATCTTGACTTACTTCGGCCTAAATTGATCAAAATTCAAAAGCAAACTTAAAACTTAATAAAGTAAGGGCAGCTTGACCGTGGGGGTTCCCATAGTTTGAACATGCTTCTCTCGAAGATATGCCCAACTGAGTTTAGGAAAATCCGACCGAACTCTCGTCCCGTATTCGAATACCTAAAACTCGCTTTAAGTGGTGAACCCCGCTATTGGGTTTGACTCCAATCCAGGAGATTTACGTCATTCTCTCTCGAGAAATGTGTGTAACTCTCTTTACTCTTAAGTGCTCACATCAGACTATCGGCCTCTCGGCTAGCCAAGAATGAAAGCAAAGGTGGGGATTATATATCGATAATATAGCTCCACTAAATTTTTAATTAAGAGTAAATCTAAGGCCAAACACTTTAGAAAGTGAAAGAAGACTAAAGGATCATAACTTGATCAACTCATCCTCAGATCATCAAGATCGAGTACTATGAGGATTTAGTTACTCATGGTGGAGGGGTAGGAGAGAGAAATGATGAAGATTTTAAGAGAACAAAAACATACCATTTTTATTAAACAAAAGTTCAACTGAGATTACAATTGCATGGAAAGCCTACTAAGCATTAGTAATACACTATTAAAGAAAATTACAAAGGCATTACAACATTCAAATGAAAACTAGAAAAGGAAATGCATTGAAATAAGAGAGAGAGAGAGAGAAAGAGAATAAAATGACATGAAAAACACTGAAAATAGAGTAGTAGCACTAGTTCTCTCTCCAAAAACTGAATGGGGAAAGCTTGGAGGTCATTTCAATTTATAGAAATTTTTTTGCCTCGGTCACGCCCTCAGTCACGCCCGTGACTAGGGGCGTGACATTGTTTAATCAATTCTGCGGCTTGGATCAGGTTCGGCGCACGATTCTGACGCGATTTGATGGGTCACGCCCTCGGTCACGCCCGTGACTGAGGGCGTGACCATTTCGGTGGTTAGTCGGGTCATGGGCGCTGGCAGCGATCATGGGCGCTGGCGGCTGGCTGACGTGGCAGTCACGGGCGTGACTGGAAGCACGCCCGTGTAACAGTGGCGTGACCAATTCGGTGGTCAGCTGGTCGAATCTGAGCTGTTCACGGGCTGGTCACGGGCGTGGCTTGCGTGTCACGGGCGTGACTTGTGTGTCACGGCCGTGTACTTTGGGCGTGTCTGACTTAGGAAATTTTGCAATTTTGACCTGAAAATTCAGAAAACTTAAGTTAGCACTAAAAATAGGAAAATGAACCAAAATTGCATTTAGGTAAACAACAATAAGCAAAAAGTAAGAGTAAATATCCTAAAAATAACCTAATTAAACTAACTAGATTTAGCATTATCAATAATCACTTCTGCGCTAGGTGCACCATTTAGGCCCACTGTGGTGTGCTTTTATGCTTCTTGTTGTTGGGGGTAAGCACATGGTGCTCCCTAATCTTTTATGTTGTATTTGTATTAAGCTGGAAGTGTATTCCCGACAGTATTGTTGCTTATGCAGGTGATTGGATCATCTTATTTTACCCATTTTTCATGTCTGCATATATCGCACGGCCGTGTATTTTACTTGACACACTGACGGCTGTGGTCGTGCGCACTCACCCGGGAGAGAAAACGATGTTCTATCATTGATCGTGCGTTTTTACACACGGGCAGTTGCTCGTGCGCGACGAAAACGCACGGTCGCCTGCTAAGCCTTGTTTTTTGGCCAATCTGGATTTGCCCGAACAATTTTATGCACGATCGGCTTCGACAGTGCGCGAGTAAAATGCACGGGCGCTGCGGCTTCTTCTGTAAGGCTCTGCTCCTTCTTTAATATTGCACGGTCTACGCATGGTCGTGCGTTCAACCATGCGTGACTAATTTTCTTCTGCTTTTGTTTATAAGCCAGGAAATCCGCCGGCAAAAAAGGGGGATCTTTCCATTCTGCAATTTTTTAGCTCTGCCCAGCGCCATTTCCGCTCCGCCTCCATCTCCACTCATCTCCTTCATCCGGGAACCATTCTTCGGTGATACCCTAGCGGATTCCAAGAGCTTGGAAGCATTCCCGGCCGTCAACAACACCATTGTCGAGTGTGCAACCTCAGTTTGGAAGAAGAAAAAGAAAACCTACGAACGAAGATGACGAAGCAAGATCAGAGAGAGTGACAGTCTCTAGATCCCGGAAGCATACATCGACCGAGCCCGGAAGTGGTTTGACAACCCACTGTTCCTGCCGAGATCGATGGCTAATCTTCTCTTTTGGTTTATTCTTCCCCTCTCCTGTTGTTGTTGTTATTAATCTGTGAAGAACTTGAATACTCTCTATTGTCTATGAATGAAAGTGTGTATTGCTTGGCTTAATCTTATAATGTGTGTTGTGTTGCGCTTCACCACCACTCACCCACATCCACTCCATTCACTCACCTGAGACTAACGTTAGCAAAGGCTAATGACGATTAACGAAGAGGTGATTGCGCCCTCACATTCCGCACTTGATTTCCGTCTACTCACCTAAGGAAGCTCGGCATAGCGGCCGATGTACTCATCTTGCCAAGCGAAGCGGTGACTTCGACCCGCATTTTTATTTTTGTGTTTGTTAGTTTAGACCAACCAACCAAACCCCCCTTGTTGTATTTATTTCGCTCATTGTAACAATCGTTTCACGACACGAATTACTTCACCACAACCTGCATTCCTCAAGAGATCGACATTCAGGGAAGCTATTCCCATTATTACTTGACTGCGACTGGTGCACTTGCCGAAACAGCATCAAGTTTTTGGCACCATTGTCGGGGAGTGCAGGCGTGAAGTGTTTGGTGTTTTGAACCTTCGTTCTAGGAGCAGGTGTTTTTGATTTTTTTACTTTTTGCCTTTTGTTTGTGTATGCGGGAGCAAGCCGAAAGGGATCTTGCACCCTTTGATCCAGAAATCGAAACAACTGCTCGCGCACTGAGGCGTGCTACAGCAGCACAAGCACAAATGGTAGATAATCCGAACCAGGGAGAGGGCCACGGAGGAGGCCGGAGAGCGCTCGACGAGGGGCAGAATATTATTGTGGATGAGCAGTGGGCGGCTCGACCAAGGCCACGGACAATGAGGGATTACACCACTCCAACTGCCGGGAGTGCGTATTCGGGATTCGGGCCGGATATCATGAACAACCAATTCGAAATCAAGCCAACCATTGAATATTATCCGCAACAATACACAGTTCTCAGGGATGCCTTGTGAAGACCCACATCTTCACTTGGCGGAGTTTGCTGAAATTTGCGGAACGTTCCGCTACGCGAGAATCCCAGATGAGACAGTCAAACTTAGACTGTTCCCATTCTCTGTGCGCAATAAAGCCAAGGTCTGGCTCCATACCCTCACTCTTGGTACAGCTGCAACATAGGACGCCCTCACGTCTAAGTTCCTCGCCAAGTTCCACCCGGTGGACAAGATTGTGAGCCTGCGGCGGGATATCGCTACTTTCCGTTAGGCAGATCAGGAGACTCTCGCTGGGGCTTGGGAGTGCTTCAATGAACTCCTTCGCAGGTGCCCAAGACATGGACACCAACCGTGGGAGCTAGTGGAGAACTTCTACTTTGCTATAGAGCCCAACTATCGGGCAATGGTCGATGACGCTGCTGGAGGAACCTTGATGAACCACACCCCAGAGAATGCCTTGAGAATACTGCAAGACACTGCTTCCCACAACACTTTCTGGACAGCTGGGGGAACACACCCAGGGGCGCTCGAAGTCTTTTCGCAGTGGACTCTATACCTTCTGCTTCTGCATCCTCTACGACTATCGCTTGAGAAGGATGCGGAGGTGGTGGTCACCATGCTTACGAAAGCACAGGAGGTGGGCTGTCAGGTGAATTCACCCAGTTTAGTTTAAATTAGTGTGTTAATTATGTAGGGAATCAAGCTAAGGGGGCACCCTATGGAAATGCGAAAAATCTGGGAGTGAGAAATCATCCCAATTTCTCATGGAACCAAAATGCGCCTGTCCAACGATGGCAACAGGGGCAGCATCAAAATGATGTTTATGTCTCCGGAAGTCAACCGAGGCCACCTCTACCGGGTTACAATCAAGGTTCCCCAGCTTCCAGGAAAAACAATTTAGAGGAAATGATGGAAAGGTTTATGGAGGCTGCCCAATCCAACATGGCAAATCAAACCGCTTCCATGCAGAACTTGGAACCGCAATTGGGCCAATTGGCTCAAGTGCTTACCGAGCGTTCGCACGGGACTCTCCCGAGCAATACTGAAAAAAATCCTATAGATCAGGGGAATAGTCTCGCCAAAGTGGTAGTGTGCAGCCCGAATGAGTTGATAGTAACCTGCTCCATAAATAATGTTGAGATGACTGCCTTATGCGACTCCGGATCATCCCGCAACATTCTTGCATTGCAAGACGTTGCTAAAATGCAACTAAAAATGAATACGGATGATCGGAAGTCTCTTGTGCTTGCCAACGGGACAATTATCCAGGCGAGAGAGAAGTGAAAAATGTTGAAGTTTTAATCGAGGGGACAACGGTGGTAGCTGACTTCCAAGTGTTGGGACCCCAGGAAAATCGATCCATTCCTATCTTGGGAGTGCCATTCTTGAAACAGAGTGGCACTACACTAGTTTTCTCTATGGGTTGTGTTATCTTACCTAGTAAAGTGACACCTCCTAGTCGCCCCGAGATTATGGTCGCAACATCTGATTGCTCTCCCAGTTTTATTATTGATGACTTGTTCAGTAATGGATCATACCGAAAAGAAGAAGAACCAGTTGGAGAGGGAAAGAAAGAGAATTCGTTGGCTGAAGAAGAGGAAGAGGTTGATGTCCAAAAAAAGAATGACTCCGAGAGGGAGAGGAACTTCACTTCTGAACCTATTGAGAAGGACTCAACTCGGGACAGTGTCCCGTTCTTATTTGACAATAACTTTTGTAATAACTCTATCAAACACTCTGTCTCTTGGGTTGATCCGGTCGCCACTGCAGTGACGGAAATGAAGCCACTCACCACAAAGGTGGGAAATTATGAAAACTATGAACGCTGGCGCTCTCCAATGGCAGAGAAGCTAAAACAGGAGAGGATCTTACGTGATGCACACTTTGCTGCTCTCCCTAGCGAGAAGGTGGAGGCTAGGGGAAAATTGGGTAACACCAATTTTGGCCCTAAAGCTTTCACCTCCAGTCTTGAAGCCATTGGAGAAGCGCACTACAAGAGTGCGTATAGCTGATCTTAATTTTCTTTTTCCTTGAACTGTGATTGTGTGACTGTGAACTTTGGTTGATTGTTTGTTTAGGGCCAAGAATATATTGAAGTATGTCAAGGAAACTTCAGATATGGGTCTCCTATACAGGAGGGATGCGGGCTTCGAGGTGCATGGATACATGGATGCTGATTACGGGGGAGATTCGGATGATCGGAAGTCGACGTCTCGATTCGTCTTCATGGCGGGCCCCACGACTATATCATCGTGCGGCAAGAAGCAGGATTCCGTGTCTGTCTCTACCACGGAACCGGAATACAAGGCTTCAGCCTTGGCAGCTCAAGAATCCATTTGGCTTAGGAGGTTGGTGGGATACGTCCATAAGGAGGTTCGGGGTCCGAGTCTGCTCCGCGACGACAATGAGAGTGCACTCAAACTGGTTACTAATCTAGTTTGTCACGCGAGGACCAAGCATATCGGATCGAGCATCATTTCATTCATGAGAAGGTGCTGGAGGGGTCTCTTTCGGTCGAGCATGTTCGGATTCAGGACAACATTGCTGACATTTTCAAAAAGGTACTGGCGAAGGGGCCGTTCGCTCGGCTGAGGAGTTTACTTGGGCTGTTTTCAACTTCCCACTTTAATGGGGAGTGTTGAAAATGTTGAAGTGGAAGTTGGCGGTTTGGGGGGGGTGGTCGCGCGGTCTGGCTAACCGCGCGGTCTTGTGGTCTCCATCTGCGGTCTGATTCCTTTGGTCTAGCCGCAGGTCTATTCGGCTTGACCTCCATTCTTTCTGTCCAAGGTGTCGGGGTGAGGTCGCGCGATCTGTTCAGTGTGGTCGCGTGGCGGAGCAGGTTTCAGCATGGTGAGGCCGCGCGGTCTGGTTCGTGTGACCGCGTGGCGAGCTGTCTTCTATAAGGTGCGACCACATGGTCTGGTTTGCGTGACCGCGTGGTGGGGGCAGTTCGGTCTGGTGACTGTCTGGTTTCTTGATGGTGCGCGCGGACTAAGGGTCTCTTAGTCGCGCGGTCTACTGGTTGTGTTCGCGGTCTCTGGAGGAGGTCTCGTATAGGAAAACACTGGTGGTGGGCGACATGACCGTGCGAGTTGTCATGATCACGCGGCTTCTTGCAGGAGTGGTGATCTCCTGGTCAGGTTGAAGTCGGCGAGCTCACAGGCGTAGAGCGATCTTCTGACCACACGGTTTGATCGGTCTTGGTCACGCGGTCAGGGGCGGTGACTCTATCTCATAGGGTGGTGACTGGATCAGGTCGCACGCCTATAAATATGAGTCACTATTGCAGCATAATTAATCGCACCAAGTGTAAGCTGAGCTTGCGCCTATTTCTTGCGGTCTCATTTTTGTGACCGGCTGGTTAGCTGATTGAATTTCCTTGTGCAGCTTCTACGGATTATGCGGGCAGCAGCGGTCACCTTTTCTTCTAAGGTGTTCGGGCGGTCTCGCAGATTGCAGTGTGGGTTGTTGGAGTTCGGGAGAATCAGTGGAGGTCGCAGAGATCTCGGTTGGTGTTGATCAAGTCACAGGCAGGCAGTTCGAGCGGTCTCAGTTTCTAGTCGCACGAACTCCCAAGTCGGGCGGTCAGGCGGTCTTAGAGGTTCAGACCGCTGGTTATCTTTTCTTCAGCATTGTATTTTCACTTTGGTTTTGTGTACCGGCGAAATCATGTCTCGCCATGTATACCTCGCTCTGTAATGAAGATTTTTGCTATCATCAATAAAGATTGTGTTGTTTCATGTGCTTCTGGTTGTTGGCTATAGCTTTGAGTTGTACAATTCCTGCTCACTCCTAGATCTTCGAAAAATTTCACAGATTTAGTTCACTTAAAGTCCTAAATGCACGAGATGACAGGACATATGGTAAATGATATGCACATATCTAGGCGTAGTATAGGTATAGAAATATCTTTAGGCAACTTTTAAGGTAAGGATTTTAGTTAAAAAGAATGTAATGAGGATGAAAGAGAGCCATTTTATAACTATATTACGCCTAACATAAATCATTCCCAGAGAGCAAGATACACAAGATCTAAACGTAGTGGCATTCAACTGGCAAATAAACTATAAGTATAAAAAGGGCACAATGTGCGTCAACAACATGACACTAACCCATTGGAACCAACTAGTATGTCTGAACGCAAGAAGAAAACCAAAGACAACTACCTCGCGGCAGCGGGGTAACCACAACTAAAACTCCGAAACACTGGGCTACACCTCTAGCCGCGATGGCTCTGAACCTGAGGCATTCGATAAAACAAAGAACGCCTCAGCAAGGAATTACTAGTGGCAGAAAAACAAGCAGGAAAGTAAATAAGGCATAAGGGGTACCAACCCAAGCCAGATTTACCGAAAGAAAAGCTCCAAACAAAGAACTAAACAAAGCACCAGGTGCACCAATATCTTAATGAGGAACAAGCATAGTTCAATTATCTTGTAAATTTTTATAAAAGAGACTGATCAGCTCACATAAACGGGTGGCGGTCCTTTATCCTCTACCAACCCAAAAGCCAAAAAAAAACCGGGTGGTGGTACTTTATCCACTACCACCCAAAAGGCCAAAAACCAGGTGGTGGTAATTTATCCACAACCACCCAAATATAATTAATTTAAGATTTTAGTTAAGGCACGGGACGCAACTCGAGTTAACAGCACCATAACACCCTAAGAATAGGGTCACAAGGAAATAAACACTACTCAAGATGATTCATAAGAGAAAACTCATAGGTTATCTAATCACAATGGGTACAAGATTTCATGAGGAAGAAGGAGTCCAAGGCTTAGATCAATAATTCAGAACTATGGTTTCTCGAGAAAGGTAGGAAACTTCTCGAGAAACAACCAGGAAAGACAACTGGGATTTCTCGGGAAATAGCGGGGAAGCTGCTTTGGACTGCTCGAGAAGTAGGGGAAGACTGCATTTGGATTTCTCGAGAGGTAGGGGAACTGCACTTGGATTTCTCGAGAGGAAGGGGAGTCTGCACTGGATTTCTCGAGAGGTAGGGGAACTGCACTTCGGTTTCTCGAGAGGTAGGGGAGTCTGCACTGGATTTCTTGAGAGGTGGGGGAACTGCACTTGGGTTTCTCGAGAGGTAGGGGAGTCTGCACTGGATTTCTCGAGCAAACACACGAATTCTTACTATCTTTCAGGGGAAACTTTAGACGTTGAGAGAAAGATCAAGGGAGTTCAAGATTATTAACTGCCAAGTAAAACACTCAAAAACATATGCTAAAAGCATGGCAAGAACTCAAAACAAGGAAAAACAAACAATGCTTCAATCAACAAGAGAGAAGGAGGAGATGCCACTTGCCTTAAACCTTCCAAATTCGAATTTCTCCGCTCCAAGAGCTATGGATTCGACCAAGAACTCACCCGAGCAAAAAACCTGAAACCTTTCAGATCAAAAGGAGGAGTTAGGTCACTACCTAAAACTCCAAAAATCCAAGAAACGGGAATAACTTACCACTAGAATGAAGATCTCGCCGAGAGCTTTCCGATTCTACTCTCCGCTCACGATGTCGACCACCACAACCTTCAAATCGATGGCCAGAAGCTCCACGACACGCCGCTCTCGCTTGACGGCTGGTCTAGATCGATGAAGGAAGAAGATGAATAGGGAGAGAACTTTAGGTTTTTATAATAAAAACCTAATTTAATATTTAATTAATTAAATAATACTCCCTTTCACTTAAACTGTGAGGGTAACTAGATCACCTCGAATTTCTACAAAATTCACCCCTAAATTGAAAAGCGGCGCTACAAATCCAACGACGAAGTCAGAATTCAATTCCGACGAGCCAAACTTGGGATAAAGCTCCCCGAAGCTAAGATCTCAAAAACTACACAAAATCTGCTCTAAAAATCGAAACGACGCGAAATCTCGCACGCTCGATCTAAATTACATATTTTAACTAAGCTAAGGCTCAAAACTAAACCTGACGAGCTGACGTAACGCCCTTACGCCAAAATTACGCCACAGCGGTCACGTAAATAATAAACCAAAAATCAGGGACGTTACAATCCCATCGATCCTTAGTCTCAGCCGTTTTTCTTTCCTCTGTTTTCTCTAAGGCAAAATCTGCGGGACCATCCGGTCGATTTTTGGCTTTAGCTTGGGAGAATGTTGTTTTCTATTTCTCTAAGAAAGAATCGGGTTCTCGTCCCATCGATTTTGAGATGTAAGCTTCCCTCCTCGTCGATCGAGAAAGTTTCCAGTCAATTTTGCCTTAGCTTCCCGTCGATTGACTTAGCTTCCCGTCGATGGACTTAGCTTCTCCTCGATTTTGTAAGCTTCCCGTTGATTTAGACATCTTCCTGTCGACTTTCTAAAGTCCTTCCCGTCGACTGGAATATGATCTTTCCGTCGGCTTTCAATTAGTTTTCCCATCGATTGATATAAGTTTTCCCGTCATTATTATAAAGCCTTTCCCGTCGATTGGGTTATCTTCCAGTCGACTTTGTTATAACCTTTTCCGTCAATTTTATTGACCTTTCCTGTCGACTTTGACATAAAGTCTTCCAGTCAATTTTGATTATGTTTTTCTTGTCGACTTTGATATAAGTCTTTTTCGTCGACTTTGATATAAGTCTTTTTCGTCGACTTTGATATAAGTCTTTCCCGTCGACATTGATATAATTCTTTCCCGTCAACTTTGATATAAGTCTTTTTCGTCGACTTTGATATAAGTCTTTTTCGTCGACTTTGATATAAGCCTTTCCCGTCGACTTTGATATAATTCTTTCCCGTCGACTTTGATATATGTCTTTTCCGTCGACTTTGATATAATTCTTTCACGTCAAATTTGATATAAGTCTTCCGTCGACTCTGTTAAGTTTTCCTGTCAACCTTTGATAAGTCTTTTTATCAATTTCATCGCATATACTGAATTGTTTCAGCATATATTTATGTTCCTTTGTCGGGTGTTCCCGGGTATCTTAAGCTAAGTTACCAAGCATTTAATGTCCATTTGTTGAGACTTTTAGTTGAAGCTATGCTTTATTCGCCGAGTTGTCCAATAATCATTTAGTGACCATTTATGGTGTCCTTTCGTGCCTTATTCGTCGTGTTATTACGAGAGTTTGTTGGAGGTCAAGTTTGGACTCACCTAGTGTTTTCTTTTGACCTGTTGAGTTCTTAATTTGTGTTTGGCCTTCAGGTTAAGCTTATCTTTGTTGGGTATTTTGAATTGTTTCACCTTTGTTTTTGTACCTTTTCTACCGTGTGGGCCCGAGCATCCTAAATCATTGCTGATAAGTGTTTTAGGCTCTTTTGTTGAGTCTTTTGGTGAAGTCATGTCTTGTTTTGTCCCATAGTGTTATGTGTTCCATCATCAGGTTATTTCTTCAATACTCCGGAATAGTTTTGGTGGGTTGTTCTTGAACTCTATGATCTGTGTTATTTATGTTCCAAGTGTTTTCTTATGAACCCATTAGTATTATTCTGGTGTTTGGCCTTCGTGATAAGATTCTCTTCATCTTGTTCTGACACCAAGACTTGCATGGTGTCTGTTTCCTAAAATCTTCAACCTTGTTGTTAGTTAAATATTAATCTAATGATTGATGGCTGAATCCGACGCTTTCTGATTCTCTCGTCTTGAGTTATGGTTAAAACCATTTGAGTTCCTGTTTTCCTGCCTGACCCACCTCTGTTTGCTCCGTTGGATTTATGAGCTAAGTATGTTGTGGTCTAATTCTCCGAGATGGTTTTGGGTGAGTGGTTCTCGATCTCTATGATCTTTGTTGTCTAATGTTCTGAGTGTTCCCTGGTGAACTGCATTGTGGTTTATTTATATACTTATATATATACATATACTTATATAGGTGTATGCACCCCTGCTGCTGGTGCTTCGTTGGAGTCTGTTGAGCGTGTGAGCTAAAAGTCACCGCCACAGTGCCTATTTTGGGCTGTTGGTTTGTGTGGATTGGAGTCACCGCCGCAGCACTCCTATTTGGTTGTTGGGCTGCGGGCGTTAGTGGAAGATATCACCGTCGAAGTGCCTTCTTTTGGGGGATGCTCTTCCCTCGAGCTGATCAGTCTCGAATGCTTTAGCACAAATGCTTAATTATGTATATCATTGTATTATATATATGACCATCACCTCTGAGCCGCAGGGAAGGACACGTGGTTGGCTTTGATTAGTTTGGCTATTACTTTTGTGCAGGTTTTTCTCTTACCGAGTGAACTCGTTTGAGCTAGCTCGGGTTGTTGTAAGCTTATAAATGCTTGTGTATTTAGTTCTCCTTTCTGCAATCTTTTATTACTGATTGCTGCTAACCTTGGTTTTTCTTGCTACCACTTGCACTTTCTTGCTGAGGCATTCTTTTCTTTTGAATGTCTCAGGCTCAGAGCCATAACTGTTTGGGTTTTAGAGTTGGTGTTCTCCGGTGCTGCAGTTAGTTGCAGTTGTCTGTTCTCCCCTCACGGTTGCGAGGTAGTTATTACATTTGCTGCAGCTTTAGGCTTGTACATTGTTTTTCTGTGGGCTCGTGTCAGTTGTTGATGCCCATAACTTTAGTTTCTG
Organism: Dactylorhiza incarnata; assembly: GCA_033032865.1. Classification (NCBI taxonomy): domain Eukaryota; kingdom Viridiplantae; phylum Streptophyta; class Magnoliopsida; order Asparagales; family Orchidaceae; genus Dactylorhiza; species Dactylorhiza incarnata. Next base: position 17,256,832 of record JAWHQI010000015.1, read on the forward strand.
GTGTTAGATTACTTGATAGCTCTTCTGTTGTTCCTTACTGTGTGTTTACCAATTTGCTCTCTGGGAAGATTTATGTTAGGTTGCATGAGTTACTTTATTTATAAAAACATTACACTCTTGCATAGCATGGTTTTAAGAAAATAACATCTATCTTGAAGATCGTAGAGAGTCTTTTCTGTACTTATAGTAAACATAGATATGTGCATATCATTGCTGGAATGTGGATCTTCATGCTCATGTAGGCTAAAATGAACCTATTTTCAGCTGCGTATATATATATATAGTTTTTTACTTGTCGACTAGTTGATCCACCGGACCGAGGGACACGGTCCTAAGCTAAAATATAAAATTTTTCTTTTTAATCCAAGCCAATTTATGTCTTTTATAAATAAATTGTAAGGAGTGTTTGCCAGAGCATCTGTAGTCGTCCCCTACATAACGCGGCATCACGACGCGTATTTTCCCCCTGCTCTGATAATATTTATTAAATTCATGGGAAAATGCGGGTTTTGACAGGAAGTCCCCGTGCTGCACACTTAACTATCGAGTTTGACTCATCAAAGGGAGGTTGTGGCCACCAACAACCCGCATGTGGATGGAGAGTGGTTGGGGTGCTTAGGTTGCAGCCCGGTTATGGTCGCCAGGCGAGGCTGTCATTGGATGTAGTCCCGATGGTAAGTTTGAGTCCTTGGGACGTTCCAAACTCAGCGTGACGAATTCTTCCTATTCACTTGACGAATTCTTCGAAAGTACTCGACGGATCCTTTGAACACTCTGCGAATTCATCGCAATTACTCGGCGAGTTCTATAGATCACTCGACGATTTAGCCTAGAATACTCAACACATTTTTACTAAAGATAAACCGAAATCTTTGGAGTGCAATTTATCTAATAAGAAAAGATAAGGTGAGGGGAAAAGAGCATGGCAAGGGGGATTAGTCCACCACTTGCCTCAAACCTCCTTGAAATTGGCCTCTCGAGCTCCACGTCCATAGATCGGCCGATGGAAGAACTCCACAACAACTTTCTCACACATGAAGATCTCGGCATGAGCATTCCGAATCTATGATTTGACAAGGATTTCATGCACTAGATCGCACACAACAACCGACGAAAACACCAAGGAAGTCGCGACTTTCTCCTCTCTCATGGCTTCAGTTCGACGGAAATGGGAAGAAGACGAGATCGGCAAAACCTAACTTCCTAAGTCATCCTTTTTATAAGAAACTTTAAGGAAGTAATTATTTATTATCATTTAAAATGAGTTAATCCCTTAATAAATGATTTAAACTATGACCAACTCGGATTTTGACAAAATTCGCACAAAAGGAAAATACCGGTCCTCTGAACCCAACGACGAAGTTGAAATCAGAGTTCGATGAGCCAATTACGAGTTATAATTTAATTTACACAATTTACTACAATGAAACTCGACAATTTCGCTTAAATTAATTATTTTAATTTTTTTAAAATGGGAGGACTCCTTACTTTGGCACGCACAGTTAATTTCGTGTTAACGTAACACCCTTACATCATTATCACGCCGAAATAATATTTAACTAAATTATCAGAAGTTCAGGGGCGTTATAGTCCCCCCTAAAAAGAAGTTTCGTCCTGAAACTTGAAACGCAATCCGAACATAAAGAGTAATGCTTTATCGGATAGAAAAAACTTACCAAAGAATAGTAGGAGAAAAGATGCGGATGAGATTCCTTCACGGCAGACTCTAACTCCCAAGTCGCACCTCTGACGTCCTGGTTTCGCCAAAGAACTTTAACCAGAGGAATCGTCTTCTTCCGCAACACTCTGTCATGCGTCTCCAGAATACTAATAGGCTCTTCCACATAAGAAAGGTTGGGCTGCAACTGGCGCACTGAGTCAAGTACATGACGGTCACTAGCCATACACTCCGCAACTAGCTCATGTGAAACACATCGTGAACACCAGGGAAAGTAGTAGGCAAACTCAGCCTATATGCTGACACTCTGATGTGCTCAACAATCTGGAAAGGTCCCACATACCGGGGATCCAACTTGTGGTTCCTTCCAAATCTCTTAACACCTTGCATCGACGAAACTTTCAAGAATACCATGTCCCAAACTGTGAACTCCAGATCAACCCTTCTCTGATTAGCATACTTCTCATAACATTCTTGAGCTACACAAAGCTTCTCGCGAATATGCGACAAGATAATACCAATTTTTTCCAAAGCTTCTGGACCGAACAACGGTCTCTCACCAACTTCAGCCCAAAACAGGGGAGTTCGACAACGCCTCCCATACAAAGCTTCAAAGGGGGCCATATACAAGCTCTCTTGATAACTATTATTATAGGTAAACTCCATGAGTCCAAGACGCTTTTCCCAGGCTCCTCCATGGTCTAGAATATAACATATTATCACATCTTCCAAAATCTGATTTACCCTTTCCGTCTGACCATTAGTCTGAGGGTGATAAGCGGTAGAATATCTAAGGTCAGTGCCCAAAGCTCCCTGAAAGCTCCACTAGAAACGAGATATATACCTAGAATCTCGATCTGACACAATGCTCACTGGCACACCACACAATTTAATGACCTCATCCAAATAAAGCTCTGCTATCTTCTCCATAGAATAGTCAATCTTAAATGGCACAAAGTGAGCACACTTAGTCAATCGATCAACAATCACCCACACTGAATCATGTCCTCTAGGGGACCTCGGTAACACTGTAATGAAATCCATAGAAATACTTTCCCATTTCCAGCTTAGGATATCCAAAGGAGTCAACATACCTCCAGGTCTCTTATGGCCTGTCTTAACACGCTGGCAGGTATAGCATTCCGAAACAAACTTAGCGATATCTTTTTTTGTACCAGACCACCAGACAATCTGCTTCAGATCTCTATACATCTTGGTGGAACCAGGGTGATAGAAAACACTCGATCCATGAGCTTCGCTACAGATCTTTGCTCGAATATCCTCAATTGTGGGAATATAATACCTACCTCGGTACTTCAGGGTACCCTTATCATCAATTAAAAAATATGGTAATCCTCCTTTTTTGGTTTTATTCTGGAGGTGATGCAAATCAGGATCTTCTTTCTGATGCAGTCTCGTTAGAGAAATCCAAGAAGGCACTTGCACTTCCAAGCTAGACGGCAATGCACTACCTCCAATAGCTATATCCATTAACAAAAACTCCTCCATCAAGGACTGCTCTGAAAGGTTGAATACATGCGCGGTCTTTCTAATCAAGACATCGACCACCACATTAGGCTTACTCAAATGATAAAGGATATCAACTTCATAATCCGCAACATACTCCAACCATCTGCACTGGCGCAAATTCAACTCTTTCTTGGTGAAGACATACTTCAAACTCTTATGATCTGTAAAATTTTTGCATGACACTCCATATAGCATATGTCTACATAGCTTCAAGGCATAAATCATTGTCACAAACTCTAAGTCAAGTGTAGGGTAATTCCTTTCATGTATTTCCAGTTGGCGTGATCCATACGCGATCATTTGTCCTTCTTGTGTCAAAACACAACAGAGTCCAACATGAGATGCGTTCACAAAAATGGCATACTCTACTCCCTCAGTCGTTAAGGTCAGAACAGGAGCAGAGCACAAATTCTCCTTCAATTCATGGAAAGCCTTTTCACAGGAATCGCTCTAAACAAACGCGACATTCTTCAGTGTAAGCTTAGTCAGAGATGCCAACAGCCCCGAGATTCCTTGCACAAATCTTCAATAATAACCTGCCAACCCTAAGAATCTTCTTATCTCCTTAAGCATTGTAGGCCTCTTCCAATCCAAAACAGCGGATATCTTTGCTGGTTCTACTAAAATTCCATCTTTACTTACCACATGACCCAGGAAAGATACTTGCGAATGCCAAAAGTTGCACTTACTCAACTTTGCATACAGCTTGTGCTCTCATAAAGTAGACAATACCAAGCGCAAATGCATATCATTCTCCTCAGTGCTTCTAGAGTACACCAACACATCGTCGATGAACACTACCACAAGTGGTCTAGAAAATCCTTGAACACTCTGTTCATCATATCCATGAAAGCAGAGAGTGTATTCGTCAAATCAAAAAAACATTACTAAAAACACAAAATGTCCATAACGGGGAAAAAAAGCAGTCTGTGGAACGTACGACTCATGGATCCTCAAATGATGGTAGCCTGAATGAAGGTCGATCTTTGAAAACACAGTGCTTCCTTGCAACTGGTCAAACATGTCATCAATCCGAGGTAACAGATATCTGTTCTTGATAGTCACCTTGTTCAGCTCCTTATAGTCTATACACAACCTCATTGATCCATACTTTTTCTTCACGAACAAATGATGCCCCGTCCCCTCCGACAATCCTTGATGATGATGACCCGGATGCCGAGGCGCTGCGCCACAAAGATCTGCGGTGCCATGACGATGCTGATGGAAGACCGCGTTATAATCTCCGCCGGCGGCGTGCCAAAACCGCCATGAAGAATTAGACTCTTATTCATGCACTTTTATTTTATATTAATAAATATGAAATTATTTCATGATAGATGATAATTTTATATTTATTAAAGTGATTGAAATTTTAATTTTGAACTCTTAATTTCATTTTGGTGTGTATTTAACCATACGGATGGATGAGATTTTAACTCCATCATGGATGGTTATGATGTTGTGTAAACTCCTATTTAAAGGGGTCTTTATGATGGAATGAGGATTATTGAAGATTAAAACCCTAAAACCTCCTCTTGGAAATTTAGGCCAAAGGAAGAGCTTCCTCCTTGCCGCAGCCCCCCTCTCTTGGTGTGATTCCAAGGTCGCCTCCCTCCATCCTTCTTCGGTCCGACTCCGGCGAGACTTCTGCGGTGCGACTCCAAGGAAGAAAGGGTGCTTCTCCATTCGGTGCGACGTCGGTGGAACCGTGGAGAGAGAGATTCTCCCACCTTATCTTGTGTGTTCATCTTCTTGATTGGGTAACCCCTCTCCTTGCTAGTGATTCTTTCTACGCTTTAGTTTGTGGAGGTTTTTGTCAAATCGTTTTATCCGTGGCTTTAATTTTCTCGCTTGCAAAAATCTGAAATCTAAGTGTTGTTATTGAATCTCTTGTTGTTCGGATCGGGTAGATCCGGTGCGGGAGCGAAACTCGGCCTAGCCTTGGTTTGCTCTCCAAGATTGGCGCAAATAGCGTTAGCAAGGGAATTAATCTCAACTAAAGCTTTATCGCCGCTTGAATGTTCACCGCCGCTCCAAAATATTGCCGCTGCTTTTGAAATGAATCGATTGATGGAATAGATGCTTGTGTAGGTGCGGTGAGTTGTGTGCTTGTTGGAGAGGTAGGTCTTAAGGACGTTGTATCAAATCCGGCTTACGGTGAGTTGTGTGCTTGTTGGAGAGGTAGGTCCTAAGGACGTTGTATCGAGTCCCGCATATTTTTCTCCGTCGGATTTGGGAGCCAACCGACCCCTTTTCGTTCGCTTTTGGTCGGAACCCTCCTATGCTATTTTAATTCCTGTGTTGAATGTTTTTCCGCTAGCGTAACGTCCACGTCGTCACGGTACCCCTACATCAATTTGGTATCAAAGCCGGTCGTTTCAACTCCCACGTTGCAAATATCCTCGCTGCGATCCTTGTTGGTCGTTCTAATCAATAGGAAAATCTGAAAATTTTTGGATTGGTCTACGTTTAGTAAAATCCCAGAAATTTAAATCTTGTCAAAAAATTCTGAAACTTTTCTGTAGCTTCCTACACATATTTCCAGCAACATTAAAACTGAAACTTTTTCGATTTGTCCTCGTTAGGTCGGCCTGAAAATTGGAAGCGTCGTAATTCTATCTAGGTGGTGTGCGAATAGCGGTCTGAAATCTGAATTTTTTGTCAAAATTCAAAAAAAAAAATAACGATCTACGTATTACGCACATCAGGAATCTATAAAAATATCCTACATTCAATCTAGCTACATCCCTAGGAAAAATCATCTTCCAAAATTTTTCCTGAACCTGAATGCGCACTAGGCTAGGAACGGAGTACACGACACCGTCTACGTCTAGAATGGCTGCGAATCAGCACAATGATCCAAACACCGAGGCCATAGCAGGTCTACGTACCGAAATGACTGAGCTTAGGATGATTTTAGAACAAATCTTACGGAATCAAGGAGGACCGCCACCACCACCCGGTGATGTTAAGGGGCCCAACCAGCACCAACCGGTCACTGATTCGGATTCGGATGGGGACCATCCCCGAGTGCCCCCTCGAGAACGCCGCCCCGAGCGTGGTTTCGATATCACTAAAGCCATCAAGATTGATGGCCCCACCTACGATGGCATGGGAGACCCCCAGGTCTTCCTTAGCTGGGTAGTTGACATGGAATGTTACTACCAGTGGCACAATCTCACGGATCTCCAAAAGGTCCAGGTCGCCCGCATGAAGTTGACAGATCGTGCGAAAACCTTTTGGCTGAATGAGGAAAGGAGGTTGGGAGTCGGACAGGAAGTCCCACCTATCGGATGGGCGGTGATAAAAAATTTGCCCACCGACCAATACGTTCTCGCTTACCACCGAACACAAATGTTCGATGAACTAGCCACCCTGCGGCAAGGTTCAAAGTCGGTGGCCGAGTATATGGGAGAGTTGAAAGACCGTATGGTGCGTTGCGAGCTTAGGGAACCCCCAGAGGTCACATTATCCAGGTTTCGTAAGGGACTTCAACCCGATATCCAGCAGAAGCTCTTGCGCTATGGGCACACAGATCTGAACACGACTTTCAATGCCGCCCTAGACATTGAAAAACACTTAGCCGCCAAGGCTCACTCCCGTTATTCCCACACGAGGAATAAGACCACCGTTGGAGCGTCTTCTTCCACCTATCCGGACAAGGGAAGGTCTAGAACCACCGAGTCTAAGTCTGTCGTGATCACCGCTAGGGACACTAGGATCCCCACGAGCGAGCGTGTCCCCATTTGGAAAGTTAGCAAGGCCAATACCACGTGTTATTCTTGCAGTGTTCAAGGCCACTGTAACACCCCATTTTTTTTTCTTTTCAAAACACCGGGTCTTAGGCCCAGAACCGCCGCTTTGCGGTGACACCTTCACTCGGAAAGGTCGCCACTACAAAACACCGATCCTGCCGGCCAAATCGATCATAAAGAAAAGTGCATTAAAGAAGACAAGTCCACAGAATCAACATGAAATGTAAATGTCCACATGATATGACTGAATAAAAGATAACAAGGGTTACAATAACAAAGGGCTCATGCCCTGTACATCATATCCTCACTACAAGATCACTCGCGGAAGCTAACAACTAATCACTCACTGATCCTGAATCCTGTGCTCCTGTACTAGACTGGTCCGCCTCCGTCTGCTCCGGCCTATAGTGCTGCTGCGTCTCCTCGATCTCCTAAAATGATATGGTCCACCGACCGTTAGTCAAAAAGACTAAACCTTATGTTCCCCACCCCACCCCCAATGGCTCCTAGGCACCGTGCGGGAGGATGAAGCGGAGGACAGCAATGGGTATAACAAAGAGCAGGTGACAGTGGTACAGGAAATATTTCTACACTACACAAGTGCATATTTATATAACTGAAGAAGTAAAGGGGCATAGTAAAAGCAGGTAAAGAATAAGTAAAGTGCAGTAAGTAGAGACAGTAGTAATAGAAAAGTAACCATTGATTTATAGGAATGCCCATACAAACCTATAGACCAAGGGGTCGTTTAGCAAGGCCTATCGTATAAGAAGTCTCATAACCGACTTATACGATAGGGGTAGGGGTTGAAATGCAATGTTTATGCTGTGACAGGCAAGGTATGCTGTTATGCTATGTTCATACAAGTGCAACTCACTCATTACGACTCTATGCGCATAGACCTTTAATTCCCCCTTTTTGGAGCGAGCTAGACTCCCAGGATACTCCCGTAGTGGCAAACGAAAGCGGTGGGTTGGGCCTCGCCCACCTCTAGGTTGGTATTCACAATACCCTACCTAGACCTATTGTATGCCTCAAAGCAAAACCGCGGAGCATCTGCGTACTCTTATTGGCTGGACCACCAGACTTTCAAGGCTAAGTGTAAATAGCACACTCGCCGAGTCAACGCATTGACGTCGGTGTGAACGACCGTCCAATACCGAAGACCCACCACCTTTAATGCACATGCAACATGTTCTACTACCTACCTCCGATCCATAAGCTCCCCGGGCTAACCTGCCCACCATCAATAACCTTCCGAGCCATCAACTCGCCGAACCAACCCGTCCGTACCTACAAACACTACTGAGTCACAAGCTCACCAGACTTAGCAATCCGCTCTTACAACCACCGAGCCTACTGCTCATAGCACCAAACCGGCTAAACTCCCGGAACCACGGGGTGTGGGTGAGTATGTTACTAAATTATTCTTGTATAACATTTTACTCTTATAGTTTATGGTTAATCTTGGACTTCCCGAGGGTTACCCTGTAAGGGGCTCGCTACGGTACTAGGAACTGAAATGGGATGACACCCCAAAGTTCCCTTTCTCAAGACACTTAGTGTTGTTGGTATCTACCCATAAGAACACCCTCCTTGTTATTACAATTGAATTAACCCTAGGTGACTTATGACTTTCCAAGACGATCCTTCGTCAATCCCGAGCACCACATTACCCTCAACTCATCAAGCACACTTTACCATCTATAATCCTTCTTGTTGACCATCATACCTTCTCAACTCAACTAGGTAAACCTCATACCTCCCATCCCTCCTAAGGATCCACTTGATTCTCAAATTTCACAGTTTTACTATACGCAGACCAAACTAATTATATGAAGCTCACAACTATAGGTACTCCAAATATTCATCCAACTGACCCAAGTTATTTACTGGAGGTCTATCATGATGTTATAAGATTAATTCCAGAGATTCGTATTTTCCCAACATTATTAATATTTAAAGCAATTTTCCAAACATACAACCTCCCAAGGTTTGAACTACAAGTGCACTTTTCTGACTTCCAATGCCTACTAAAATTTTTAAATAAATCAAGGGTACCCCGTAATCTGTAAATATGAATTTTCATGATTTTCCAGCAAGGTTTACAATTATTAAAAATTCCAAAACCCATTAATTTTCAATTATTTCCAAAGGAGGTACCCTCATATGAACTCCAAACCTTATGCAAATTTTTACAGAGGTGATTCATACTAAAATATTCAGCCCTACAAAATTTGACCAGATTCCATAGAGGTTACATTTGTAATTTCTACAAAGGTTATATTTGCAATTAATTCTAATTTGAACTAGAAGTACCAAAACTATCAATCCAAAAATTATGAGAAAATTACTGTGGGTTTATAATGGCATGAAATGACATCCAGCAAAGTTTCATGAAATTACAGAAAACTAACACCCTAAAATTAATCATCCTAAAAATTGCCAACAATACGAATAATTATAATTTGGACCTCTAAAGTTATTCCAATGGTTCTAATAGAATCTCCAAGGTTTAGTAACATCAAAACTAAGTTGGTGACAGAAGTTGGTTAATCCCTAGGTATTAATCTTTCCTAAATCCCCAAAACCTAAATATTTACAAATCTACCCAAGGATTTATTCCCTAGGGTTGGCAACTCCAAACCCCACCAATTTCTCATAGGAGGACTCTCTGGTCACCATGACCATCTCCCCAAAATTTTAGGTCAAACCATAAAGGTTTGACCCCTCTTCCTTCATTGACCTCTAAATGCTCCCCTGAGGGTTTACCCTAGGATTATGGTCCATACTTCCCCAAATCCACCCAAACTTCTTGTGAGGGTGTTATATCACTCATAGAACTCAGAAGAGTCTATTACACTCCTCTCCAAGGACAAGCACCCCTATTTCTTTCATAACCCCAAATTCCACTCCATAGGGATCAACCCTATGGCCTTGGGCAAATCAATTTCAATGCTCACCAATTTCCTCATGGGGTCTCAAAATGATCCCACTGACCTCCCCAAGAAGACCCAAGTCTCTATGGGCCCACTTGGCCAATGGATCTCTACTTGGCTAAATGCACACCAAGGGGCTCCAACTCCATGTCCTAGGGCAATCCAACTCCCCATGACCCCAAAACTCACATGGTGGTGCTTTGGGTGGTGTTAGGGCAGTGGCCAAAATTCCACTCCAATTGGAGGTGGTTTGGCCCCTCAATTTCAACTTAGCCCCTTTAGCCTAATAATTTCCTTAAAGATCAAAACTTCAGCCAATTAATTACCTGATCAAATCAACCTCAAATGGGTTGAAATTTTAACCAGGGGCTTATCATGACCCTAAGAACACCCCACCAAAATTTGGTGGAGTTTGGAGGTCAGTTGACCCTCCAAATAATTTATACAAAGATTATTAAATTTTTACAAAAACTTTGGGAAAATATTTTCCAAAAATACCCATTTTTGGATAGGTTGTAGTCCTAGGCATGACTCACTCCTAGTCCAAATTTCAGGTCATTTGGACTAGTGGTTTGGTGTGGGCATCCATTCAAAGTTTAGTCAAACTTTACACCAAAATGGGTGCTGAGGCCAAACCTGACCTCCTAATTGGGTGAAACCAATTTTGTATGATCCTAGGGGTCAAGGCCTACAATTTTTATGTTGGGCACTTTTTCTGTAGAGGGCATCTAGTATTTTTAATAATTAAAATACTACTGCAGTTATAATAAATCAATTAAACTAATTAATAAATAACAACTAATTCCTTAAATAACCGGCCAGCGCGAATCTTGGCGCGGATCGGGTGGCCCGTGGTCATCGTCCCCAATGAGCCAACGTCCAGGATTTGCCGCGCCTGGGCTGTTTTGATCTTTGATTTCCCGGCCACCTGAGCACCGCCCCGGCCAACCAACGCCACCACCACCTCCGTCGAGGTGGTGGCCGGAGATGAGCGGTGTTTGATTGGTCGGAGGTGGCCGGAATCGGGTTCTGGAAGAGGAATCCCAACCCGATCTACGGGTGGCTTGGCTGGTTCGATTCACGGCCAATTGGCCACGAATCGAGCTGCCGGCGATTGAGATATACACCACAGAGGTTAGGGAGGAGAACCAGACCTGTTGTGGGGCTTGCATCCTTGTCATTCTCGTACTCACCATGGGAGCTCGGGGAGGTTGTGGAGCCATGCCGATCCGCGCCTAGAGTGCACGATTTCTTCTGAATCCTTGGGGGTTTCACTCGTCTCTGACTTCTGAAGGTGATAGGGGGTTTAATTGAGGGTGGTGGTGGCTTTAACCCCTTGTGCCATTAATGGACTCTTCACCTCCCTCCCCATGGCCGACCCTATGCATCCCCCCTGCCTTAATTCCCCCTAGAAACGGCTGGAATCTTCTCAAATTCATCAGAGAAGATGAATGAGGGTGTAAATGAGGGATGCCAAGGGGTGTGTCACCTTAATGGCCATGAATGGCCTCTTTCTCTCTCCTCAAAATTGGGGAAATCCCCCATTTTCTCTCTCCTAATCACCATGGCCGATTTTCCACTCTCTCCTGTGTTTAATGCCAGCCTACTAGGCTGGTTGATCACTCAATTGAGCTAGCCCAAAGGGATTGGGTTAGGTTTAGGTGATTTGACCTAATTTTGGCAAGTTTGACTTTTGGTCAAATTGACCAATTGGGTGACCCTAGGATGGGGCTTTTCGGTCCATTGAACTCCAAATTAAATTTAGAAACTACTGGTGGGGTCAATTTGGTCACCTGAGCCTTAGTTGACCCAATATGAGTTGATTTGACCAAAACAGGCTAACTTGACTTGGTCAAATTGATCCCTAGGGTTGACCCAGTCATGGGGCTTTTTGTTCCACTGGGTCCCCTATGATATTATAATACTATGGGTAGGGTCATTTTAATATGGTGGTGGTCATTTAGGGCACTTAGTGAAGAATTGCCATTTTGACCTAAAAGGGCATATAGGTCAATTTGCACCACTGGGGGTCCCATGATGGGGCTTTTAGGTCTACTAGGTCTCTTATGATATTTTAGACCTAGATGTGTGGTCAACTTGGCATGGTGGAGGTCAATTGAATCTAATTAGGCTACTTTGAGCAATTTGGGGTTAGGGTTGACTTTGGTCAATTTGGCCTCTTTGGTTGACCCCAATGGGTCCTTGGTGCTCTAAGGGAACCCTTAAATGGTTAGGTATGCTATGGTGGGGTCAAATGGTCAAGGTGAGGCCATAAAGTTCAACCCTAAGCTTGGTAACTAGAAATTGCTATTTGCAGACCAGGGTGGTTTTCTTCTTCTTGGCTAAGGCCAAGTGGTCTCATCAAGCTTCCTACTCTAGGGGTCTAGTTGTTTGGGGGATGTTACAGCCACTATGCCTTTGAATGCCCAACTAAGACTAAGGCCGTTGCCCTCTTAGACATGGCTGCTGATTCTACTGATTATGTGTGTGAGGGCGCTGAGGAGAGCGACCCCGAAGGGGTCCCAAGCGATTTGGAAGACGATCCCCCCTCATGGTGATGCGTTGTATTCTGACCACTCCACGTCCGCTAGATGACTGGAGGAGGATGAGTATCTTCTCTCTAATTTTTAAGAGTGGCGACAAGCTGTGCAAGCTCATTATAGATAGCGGTAGCTGTGTGAATGTTATCTCTGAGAACGCTGTTAAACGTATGAATCTGACCACGAAACCACACCCCACACCCTACCAGGTAGCTTGGATTAGCAAGGTTACCATCCCGGTTAGCAAGCATTGCCTGGTGTTGGATCGGTAGGCGCCCTTAGAGGGGGGGGGGGTGAATAAGGGTTTTAAAGATTTTATAAATATTTTGAATATTTTAGAAAAAGCTTTGAATATGATAATGAAGAAGATCAAGACTAATCAAATAAAGTAAAAATAGAGACATGATTTTATTAACTTGAGAAACATGATTACAACATATGATCTCTTATGAAAGCTAGAAATCAAAGCTAAAATCGAAAAGAACTCTTTTGGTTTTCTATCCTGACTCGCTTCCCCACGAACCGGTGGCCCTAGCCTTATCCTCCCCGGAGTCGGCCTCAAGCCACTCTAGCCAATCCCTCCCCGGATGTGGCCTCGAGCCCCCCTAGACCTAGCCTAGATCTAGTCGCCAACACGAGGCGATTTTCCCCCTAAGTCCTACCCAGACCTAGTCGCCAACACGAGGCGATTTAACTAATCGTTTACAAAGAGGAATATGAAATAACAATAAAGAAATAAGAACTCCCTCTAGATGGACTTCTGAAGTTGGAGACGAAGATCCGCCGTTGAATAAGCGTTGTAGAAGCGGACTTCGATCTGATCCGGCGTGACGAGATTCTCCTTCAGAAGTTTTGCAGAGCTTCGCTAGCACATCAACTTTCGGCCAAGATAGCCTCTGGAATTTTGGCACTCAATATCTCTCTCTGATGTGTTGTCTGAAACGAGAGGACTTGGGTCCTTTTTATAGCCCACGCGCTACCGCCGGGGCTAGCGCTACCGCCGGCGCTAGCCCAGATTAGGCAATGTTTTGCGCAGCATAATCTCCCATCCGCGGCAACCTCTTGCTCTATGCCTTAAGTGAGTCATGCTACCGCCGAGGCTATCCACTACCGCCGGCGCTATCCCTGGTTAAGAAACTCTTTGCGCGGCAAGATCTTCAATCCGAGGCAACAATTCCAGCAAGCCTTCTGTGCATCGAGCTAGCGCTGGCGCTATCCACTATCGCCTGCGCTAGTGATCAGTTTGGAGTTGATGGCTCAATTTCGGGGGCAACCACCATATGTAAACCTTGAGTCATTTTGACCTGTTATCCTGCACACTTAGATCACACAAGATTAAATACACACATAGGATTTGTTATTCTCAAACCAAGGAGATGCGGAAGACCGTGTTCCAACAAACTCCCCCTTTTGATAATAACAAATCCATTAATGATAAATCAGAGCATTAATCAAAATAAGCATGAAGAAACATATTTGTGTGTGTGTGACAAGGATGACTTAGGATAAATAATGATTATAGCATTTTAGTATTGCTCCCCCTAAATACCTAAATACATGCTCCCCCTAAGTGAATGCTCTCCTAATATGTTCTTAACAGAATTAAGCATGTTAGAGATGTTATCATGTTAGTTCTCCCCCTTTTGTTATTAGCAAAAGTGGGAAGGAGACACCACTTCAAATTGTACTAATACGGTTAATAGGTATGATCGAGCTTTGAGAGAAGGAAATGATAAGGAGTTGTGGAAATCTTTTTATTGAATTAGATTAGAGTTTGAGTATTTATATTGTCAGAAATCAGAGTTTTGTATCATAAACACAAGATAAAAGCAAAGGTGCGGAAGACTTAAAAGAAAACATCTTGTATAAGAAATGATAATTCAAAAGATAGTGGAGTTTTCATTTCAGAAAGAAGATGTTTTGTACATCAAAGGTTAAACAAGAGGTTAATTTCACCAATGAAGAAACCAAGCATGAATAAATATTATCACAAGAGAGATTACTACAATGTTATGGTAGTTCATAATTTCAAAAACAAACTAAACATTGTAGAAATCATGCTAGGTTATCTAGTGCATTTTATAAATAAAGAGTAAGTATAGAATTAGCATTAAGATCCAATACTCATGAGAAGAAGTGTTATGGAAGATAATGATGTGCACAAGAGTATTTTGAATAAAGTGAACAAGTGTGTTAACCAAAAATACAAGACAAATATAGAGTAAAGTGCACAATAAAAACACAAATAATTTTACTTCCACACACTTTTAAGCACAAAATAAAATGTACAACAACAAAGGTGCTTTGCACACACAATGCTTATGAAGGCTTATCAGGGTGCAAAGTAGTGCTTGGGGGATCACATAATTTTATTCTTGTGTTTTTTTTGTTTTTGTTTTTTTTGTGATCCGGTGTACTTAAGAAGAAGAGGTTTTATTTTTAAAATGAAGAGTTTGCACAAGACACTTTACTAATCTATCCAAGGTGCTCAACCCCACAATGCTTATGAAGACTTATCAGGAGGTTCAAGTAGTGCTTGGTGGAGGTGACTTTGTCAATGTTATGATGAGTTTTGATTTGAACAAAGTTCTCCGATTACACTTGTTTTGCAAACACTTTAAAGAAGAAATTCAACCACTCTTCTTAATATTTAATAGTGCAAATAAATGTTGTGTAGGTAAGATACTTGTGCAATTTTAATTTTATGTACAATCACAATATATTAGCAAGCATTCTTAGATTAAGAAGCACAAGCAGACTAAGCCAAAAGGTGAGTGAAATAATATCATTATCAAACATAAAACATTTACTCATACTTAGAGGCATGCTAAGCTTAGTCCTACACAAACTTTTCTAATTATTATTGATGCACATATGAATAGATAGATCAAAGCATGATAAAGGCAATGTTAAAGAAGTTTGAAAGAATCAATTGTAACATTATAGAGACTCTAAAGAATAGATTTAAATCATGCTTGATGTTAAAAAAATACAAAATTTTTGGATTGTTTTTAAGTTTTATGTTTTTGTATTTTGATTTAAAAAAAAGCTTCAAATAAAAGCAAAACATATTTTTTGGTTTTTGTCTTTTGTAATTTTATATTTGATTTTGGTAAATGACAAAAGCTTTAAACAAGAGCAAAACATATTTTTGGAATTTTATCTTTTATAGTTTTGTTTTTGATTTTTCAAAATTTAAATAAAATTAGTGGTGCAAAAACAAGTAGTACATATCTAGTAACATAATTTTTGGAATTTTTCAAAATTTTAAAAATGCAGAAAATCAGAAAGTCATGCTAGCGCCGGCGCTAGCGCTAGCGCGGAATACAATACACGATTTTTGTGGTGTTTAAAATTTTTGAATGTTGATCCTGATTAGGTGTCCCAATAGTAGTTTCGTGCTGAAAGAGCAGATTTTTAGGAGATGTTTTTGATGGTTAAAAGTGAAGAAGTTTGTATTTGTGAGCATGTTTTAACTTGTAAGATCTAGCACACCTAACTCAAGTCGTAATAAACGAAATCGTGGATCGGGAAGAGGTTTAGTGAATATGTCAGCGAGTTGAGAGTCTGTCCCAATGAAGCTTACTTTTACATTTTCTTTCTTAATGTGATCCCTAATGAAATGATGACGAACGTCGATGTGTTTGGATCTAGAATGGTGTACAGGATTATATGTGAGGTCTATTGCACTTTTGTTGTCACATTTAAGATCTATGTTTTTGAGATGAAATCCAAAGTCCTCTAGAGTTTGGCTCATCCATAATGCTTGTGCACAACAACTACCAAGTGCGATATATTCAGCCTCCGTGGTGGAGAGTGCAACCGAAGATTGTTTTCTACTAGACCAAGCAACTAAAGAGGGTCCTAAAAAGTGACACGTACCGCTAGTGCTTTTTCTATCTAGTGAGCACCCGACGTAGTCCGAATCGGAATAGCCGTGGAGTGTGAAGGAGTCATTATGTGGGTACCATAATCCTAGTTTAGATGACCTATTAGATAGCGAAAAATACGTTTTACCGCTTTTAAAAGAGATTCTTTTGGATTGGCTTGAAAGCGAGCACATAAACATACGACAAACATTATATCTGGTCTAGATGCACTTAAATAAAGAAGAGAACCTATCATTCCTCTATATAGCGTTTGATCAATGGAAATTCAAGATTCATCTTTTCCTAGTTTTAAAGAAGCACTCATAGGAGTAGAAGCTTGTTTAAGATTTTCAAATCCAAATCGTTTAAGCATATCGTGGACATATTTTGATTGACACAGAAAAATACCATCAGTTCGTTGTGAAATTTGAAAACCAAGAAAATATGATAGTTCTCCTACAAGACTCATTTCAAATTCATTTTTCATTATTAAGACTACTTCATTACACAACTCTTCATTAGTGGCTCCAAAAATGATGTCATCAACATATATTTGTAGAATAATTAATTCGTTATTTTTATGCTTAATGAAGAGTGTGTTGTCTGCACTTCCCATAACATAACCGTGCTCTAACAAAAATGACGTAAGACGATCATACCAGGCACGGGGCGCTTGTTTTAAACCATAAAGCGCTTTTTCTAATTTGTAAACATGATTTGGAAATCTTTCATTTATGAAACCGGGGGGTTGTTCTACATAGACTTCTTCTTTGATAAACCCGTTTAAAAAAGCACTTTTAACATCCATTTGAAATAATTTTATTCTTTTAAAACTCGCAAATGCCAAAAATATTCGTATAGATTCTAAGCGAGCTACGGGTGCAAAAGTTTCTTCAAAATCTACCCCCTCGATTTGTGAATAGCCTTGAGCAATTAAGCGTGCTTTATTTCTTACAATCCTAGATTCACCATCTAGTTTATTTTTAAAAATCCATTTTACGCCAATAATAGGATGATTAGATGGTCTTTCTACTAAATTCCAAACTTTATTTCTTTCAAATTGTCCTAACTCTTCATTCATTGCCAAAAACCAAAATTCGTCATTTAAAGCGGTGGAGACGTTTTTAGGTTCAATTTCAGATACAAAGCAAATATTTGAAAATGTTTCTTGAAGAGAGGATCGTGTTCTTACCCCAGTAGAAGGTTCCCCAATGATTAGCTCCTTTGGATGATTTCTGGAGAAGTTTAGAATGCTTGGAGGTACATATTCATCTTCTTTTGACTTCTCCTCCTCCTCTTTGGATGGTTCTTCTTCGTCGTGCTCCAAGGATGGCAAAGGTTCATCATCGGTACCTGTAGGGAGCTTTTCTGCACATGGAACAAACTCATCAAATCTGACATTAATTGACTCTTCAACCTTGTTTGATCTTTTATTAAATATTCTATATGCTTTACTAGTTGAAGAATAACCAAGAAATATTCCTTCATCGCATTTTTCGTCAAATTTTCCTAAAGAGTCTTTTGTATTGAGAATGAAGCATTTACATCCAAAAACTCTAAAATACGATACGTTAGGTTTCTTTTGATAGTAGAGTTCATATGGTGTGAGAGATAATGATGGGCGAAGCATAACTCTATTCATTACATAGCATGCAGTGCTTACGGCTTCTGCCCAAAAATACTTAGGTAGTTTATATTCAGATAGCATTGTGCGTGCAAGTTCTTGTATTGTCCTATTTTTCCGTTCTACAACACCGTTTTGTTGAGGTGTGCGTGGAGCAGAGAACTCATGCTTAATACCTAACAAGTCACAAAAAGATTTAAAATTTTCATTTTCAAATTCACCTCCATGATCTGAGCGAATGCATTTTATTTTTAAATCTAATTCATTTTGAATGCGAGTACATAGTTTTGAAAATTCGCAAAACGCATCAGATTTGGAGGAGAGAAATAGAGTCCAGCAATATCTAGAATAGTCATCTATGAGAACATAAGTGTATAATCTACCACCAAGACTTGTAGTGTTAACGGGGCCAAAAAGATCCATATGAATTAATTGCAGAGGTTTTGATGTAGAAATTTCATTTTTACTTTTAAAAGATGTCTTAGTAAATTTGCCTTTCTGGCATGGAGAGCATAATGAAGATAAATTTCCATTCAACTTAGGCAATCCTCTAATCAATTCTCTTTTTGCTAGTTTTAAGATGAGCTTTGTACTAGCGTGGCCTAAGCGTCTATGCCATAATTCTAATTCATCATTTTTTGTTATAAAACATTTTATAGAAGATTTAGAAAGATCATGAAATGAAACTATGTAAACATTATGAATTCTAGGTGCAGTTAATAACACATCTTTTGTTTTAGGATTAACAATCTTGCAAAGGTTAGTGGAAGATTCAAAAAGTACATCTAAACCTTTATCACACAATTGACTTATAGATATTAGGTTGTGTTTTAATCCTTTCACATAAAGCACATTTGATATAAGAAAAGATGTGTTACCCACTGTACCAACTCCCATGATCCTTCCTTTGCCGTTGTCACCAAACGTTACTATTCCTCCTTTCTTCCTTTCTAGGCTAAGTAATTTTGCTTTATTGCCCGTCATGTGTTTGGAGCAGCCTGAGTCCAAATACCACACGTCTTCTGTTTCCTTAGCCTTCCTGCAAATCTAGAAAGAGGATGAGAGTAAAGACCCCGATACCCAAGAGGTACCACCCATAGAGTAAGTGGATTTCTTAGGTACCCAGATTTGTTTTAATGACCGTTGATTTATTATATTCCGGCAAGAGCCAGACGTGTGTCCAAATTTAAGACAACTTGCACACGAAATAAAGGGGGTTGAGACCCTTTTTCTGAGTTTCTATGTTGCCCTTGCTGGATGGTGTTTGTGTATAAGAAAAACTAGAAGAATTTTTAACTTTAGAGCTACCGCTTGCTTTAGTAGTTACCGTCGGGCGGTAGTGTTGACTTTTATATCCGAGTCCGATTTTTCCAGACCCAAAACATTGATTAGCCAGAAGCATATCCAGGGATTTTTGACCAATCCGTAATTTGGTTATGGCTAAATTGAGATTTTGATTTTGTTTTTTAAGAGATGTATTTTCTTGAACAATCATAACATATTTGTTTTCAAAACCTTTTTTGTTCTTTTCAATTTGAAATATAGAAGTTTTCAATTTTCTCTCTAAGTCCCCTTTTTCTTTTGTAATGATTTTGTTTTGTGAAAGGGCATTAGAGAGAGAAACTTCAAGTTCTTTTATCATAAATAAAGAGTGCTCACATTCTTGACATGAAACTTTTCTTTTTTCAAGATAGACTAAATTTTTTGTGAGCCTACAATTTTCTTTCATAATAGATTCATTTTCATGATTTAATAAAACAAATTTATCATAAAGTTCTTCAAAGGTAGGAGGATATACCTCAGTGTCGCTAAGAACACTGGTGTTGTCATCGTCGCTTTTGGCCATCAAGCACAAGTTTGCTTCCTCCTCACTACTTGACTCAGAACCGTTTGACTCTTCAGAGGACGAGTCATCCCAAGTAGCGGCCTTCAGCACTTTCTTCTTTTCTTTTGCTTTCATTTGTTCTTTCCGTTCCTTTTGATATTTTGGGCACTGGCTCCGAATGTGCCCAGTTTTTCTGTAGTGATAGCATTCTGGAGGCGGCCTTTCTTCATCTTCATCGCTTCCTTTTTCTTTTCTTGATGAAGAGGAAGATCCCTTTCGTCGAGTGTCCTTTTGGAAGAATTTTCTGAATGTGTTCCTTCTTTCTGGATTCCTGATGAACTTTTTGAAGTTCTTCACCAGGAGTCCTTCTTCATCATCATCGTCCTCTTCGGTGCAGTCCTTCTTTGATGTTAGTGCCAACGCCTTTTTCTTCGGCTCTTTGTTGTATTCTTCATGTTGGATTTGCAGTTCTACCTCATGGGTTTTGAGATTCCCAATGAGGTTCTCGATCTGGAGTGTTCTTAAGTTGTGCGACTCCGAGATGGCTGTCACCTTCGGGTTGAACCTTGGGGGTAAGGAACGAAGGATTTTCCTCACCAAGTCCCCGTCGGAGTAGGTCTTTGCAAGTGCCTTTGATGCGTTGACAATCTTTGTGAAGCGAGTGTACATGGAGTTGATGTCCTCTTCCGTGTCCATCCTGAATTTCTCGTATTCAGATTCCAGTTGAAACAGCTTTGCATCTTTCACCTGCGATGAGCCTTCGTGAGTTACTTCTAATTGATTCCAAATATCATAAGCAGTAGTGCATGCAGAAATTCTATTAAACTTAGTCCTATTTAAAGCACAATATAAAGCGTTCATTGCTTTAGCATTATTTTTACACTTAAGTTTATCGTTGTCATCCCATTTATCCTTAGGTTTTGCTAATGTCGCCTCTCCTACTACAGTTGTAGGCGGAGAGTACCGCACTTCTACCATGTTCCATACTTCTACATCCATGGTCATAAGAAAACACATCATTCGATTTTTCCAGTAGTTAAAATCAGACCCAGTAAAGAGAGGTGGTCCACTAACCCCTTGACCCTCAGGAAAAGCGAGATCATGAGATGCCATTGTTCCCGGTTGTTAAGCCGATTGGAACAAAAACCGCTCTGATACCACTTGTTGGATCGGTAGGCGCCCTTAGAGGGGAGGGGGGGGGGTGAATAAGGGTTTTAAAGATTTTATAAATATTTTGAATATTTTAGAAAAAGCTTTGAATATGATAATGAAGAAGATCAAGACTAATCAAATAAAGTAAAAATAGAGACATGATTTTATTAACTTGAGAAACATGATTACAACATATGATCTCTTATGAAAGCTAGAAATCAAAGCTAAAATCGAAAAGAACTCTTTTGGTTTTCTATCCCGACTCGCTTCCCCACGAACCGGTGGCCCTAGCCTTATCCTCCCCGGATTCGGCCTCAAGCCGCTCTAGCCAATCCCTCCCCGGATGTGGTCTCGAGCCCCCCTAGACCTAGCCTAGATCTAGTCGCCAACACGAGGCGATTTTCCCCCTAAGTCCTACCCAGACCTAGTCGCCAACACGAGGCGATTTAACTAATCGTTTACAAAGAGGAATATGAAATAACAATAAAGAAATAAGAACTCCCTCTAGATGGACTTCTGAAGTTGGAGACAAAGATCCGCCGTTGAATAAGCGTTGTAGAAGCGGACTTCGATCTGATCCGGCGTGACGAGATTCTCCTTCAGAAGTTTTGCAGAGCTTCGCTAGCACATCAACTTTCGGCCAATATAGCCTCTGGAATTCTGGCACTCAATATCTCTCTCTGATGTGTTGTCTGAAACGAGAGGACTTGGGTCCTTTTTATAGCCCACGCGCTACCGCCGGCGCTAGCCCGGATTAGGCAACGTTTTGCGCGGCAGAATCTCCCATCCGCGGCAACCTCTTGCTCTATGCCTTAAGTGAGTCATGCTACCGCCGACGCTATCCACTACCGCCGGCGCTATCCCTTGTTAAGAAACTCTTTGCGCGGCAAGATCTTCAATCCGAGGCAACAATTCCAGCAAGCCTTCTGTGCATCGAGCTAGCGCCGGCGCTATCCACTATCGCCTGCGCTAGTGATCAGTTTGGAGTTGATGGCTCAATTTCGGGGGCAACCACCATATGTAAACCTTGAGTCATTTTGACCTGATATCCTGCACACTTAGATCACACAAGATTAAATACACACATAGGATTTGTTATTCTCAAACCTAGGAGATTCGGAAGACCGTGTTCCAACACCTGGTCCCTCTTGCCTTTTAAATCTTACACGGATGAGGTTTGGTGTGATGTCCTCCCTATGGACGCGTGCCACGTATTATTAGGCTGCCCTTGGCTTTATGACCGTGACGTCACACATTTCGGTCGAGCCAATACTTATGAATTCCAATTCAACGGTAAGACCATCACTTTGAGACCGACCGTTCCGAAAGAGCCAGTAGCTTTGGCTAAGGATACTACCGTCCCGGCCGAGAGGAAGGCTTTGAGCCTAGTTGGTAGGAGAGAGTTTGTGAGAAATCCTTTTCTTGAGGGAGTTATGTACGCATTAGTTCTTATGAGTGCGAAGGGTGAATCGGAAGCGTTGAATGATTTGCCTAGGGAGTTACGAGTACTTTTAGACGAATATAAGGACGTGTACCCAGACGAGTTGCCTTCTGTGTTACCTCCATTGAGGAACATACATCATGCGATAGATCTTATTCCGGGTTCGTCCCTGCCAAACCAACCCCACTATAGGCTTCATCCCGCGGCCCACAAAGAGTTGCAGACTCAGATCGAGGATTTGATGAAAAAAGGATTCATCATGACTAGCATGAGTCCTTGTGCGGTGCCAGGCCTCCTTGCCCCCAAGAAGGATGGTAAGTGGTGGATGTATGTTGATATCCGCGCTATCAACACAATCACCATCAAGAACCGATTTCCTATACCGCGCTTAGATGACCTTCTCGATGTCTTGTCTGGCGCCACGATATTTTCTAAGTTAGATTTACGAAGCTGCTATCACTAGATAAGGATCCGCGAGGGAGATGAGTGGAAGACGACATTTAAGTCTAAGGATGGGTTATACGAGTGGCTTGTGATGCCCTTCGGGCTATCCAATGCCCCCAGCACATTCTCCCGGATGATGACGCATGTCTTTCAGCCATTCATGGGGAAGTTCGTAGTTGTCTACTTCGATGACATCTTGGTTTACAGCACTACTACCACCGAGCACATCTCCCACATGAGAGTGGTTCTTTCCACCCTACGGAAGGAAACTTTATTTCTGAATCGCAAGAAATGCACTTTCCATGTTACGGAGGTGGAGTTTTTAGGCTACATCGTTGGAGCGGAGGGCATTAGAGTCGACCCTAGCAAGGTTAAGGTGATTAAGGAATGGCCCGTGTCGACCATGATACGTGAGGTGAGAAGCTTCCATGGGTTGGCAACTTTCTACCGCCATTTCATCAAAGACTTTAGCAGCATCATGGCCCCCATTTGTGACTGCATGAAAAAAGGTGAGTTTACTTGGACGAAGTCCACAACCTTCGCTTTCCAACGCATCAAAGAGCTTATGGCTGAGGCACCCGTCTTACGTCTACCTGACTTCTCGAAAGTCTTTGAGCTTACTTGTGACGCTTCGGGCGTGGGAATAGGAGGTGTCATGAGTCAGGAAGGGCACCCTGTGAGCTTCTTTAGTGAAAAGTTGGTGGGCGCTAAATTGAAATATTCCAACTATGATAGGGAATTTTATGTGGTCATTAGATGCTTGCACCACTGGAGGCATTATCTCCTCTCTAAGGAATTCGTGATCCTCTCCGATCACGAAGCATTACGATTTATCAATGGTCAACATAAAATCATCCCGCGTCACGCCAAGTGGGTATCCTTCCTACAGGGTTACACTTTTAATCTCAAACACCTTAAGGGATCGGACAATCGGGTTGCGGACGCTCTTAGTCGCCTAGCCCTTTTAGTCACCACTATGGAGGTTAACATTGTCGGGTTCGAGCGAATCAAAGATGAGTACGCTACATGCCCGGACTTTCAGGATTCTTACATATCTGCCCAGGATAGTTCCCCCACCACTATTAATGTGTTCGTTATCAAGGATGGTTACCTCTTTAGGCATGGGAAATTATGTATTCCGCAGTCATCTCTACGACTCCATATCATCTGGGAACTGCATAGTGGCGTGTTGAGGGGCCATTTCGGTTGGGATAAGACTATCACTCTGGTTGAGGAAAAGTTTTATTGGCCAAATTTGAAGTCAATGGTAGGGCGGGTAGTGAGTAGTTGTCGTACTTGCCAAGTTTCCAAGGGCACCAAAACCAACGTCGGGTTATATACTTTGTTGCCTATACCATCCGTACCTTGGGAGGATGTGAGCATGGACTTTGTCTTAGGCCTACCCACCACTTTTCGTCGTCACAATTCTATCTTCGTAGTTGTGGATAGGTTCTCCAAAATGTCAAACTTTATACCGTGTACTAGAACCGGCGACGCATCTCATATCGCAAAGCTATATTTTAAGGAAGTTGTTAGTCACCGCGGAGTGCCGAAGACAATTGTCTCGGATAGGGATGTTAAGTATACGAGCTACTTCTGGAAGACACTTTGGATCCTAATGGGTACCAAACTATTGTTTTCCTCCGCCTATCATCCTCAAGCCGATGGGCAAACTGAGGTGGTTAACCGGAGCCTAGGGAACCTTCTTAGATGTCTTGTGAGTGATCATAAAGGCACATGGGATCTCCTTCTTCCCCACGCTCAGTTAGCCTATAACAATTCCAAAAATCGGTCCACCGATTTGTCGCCAAATGAGATTGTCCACGGGTACAAGGCCCCTGTGCCTCTTGACTTGGTCCCCTTACCCCCAACTTACAAGGCAAGTCAATTTGCACAATCCTTCGCCCAACATATTTACGACCTTCATGCACGTATACGAGCTACCTTGACTGCTCAGTATGATTCTTATCAGGCACACGCCAATATACATCGGAGAGTGTCACACTTCAAGATTGGCGATTTGGTCTTAGTACGATTAGTTCCCAAACATTTGCCATCTGGCACCGTTAAAAAGTTAGCACCTAAGCGCGCCGGCCCTTTTCGGATCATCAAGAAAATAGGTGACAACGCTTTTGTTTTGGATTTGCCTGTCGAATGGAGAATCTCCCCTATTTTTAACATCTCGGATTTAACGATGTTCGTATTGCCTCCACATGAGTTGAGTTCCTTGACGTCTTCTCCTTCCACCAAATCTTCTAATGGGTTGGGGAGTGGTAGTACGGATGACCTCTCTCTATCGGTTCCCACAGGTATTTCACCGGATGGTAAGTAGCATACTTTTATTCCTACTGCTGATATGTTCCCCAGGTTTCCGAAGACTTTTCTCACTCCGGAAAAGATACTGTCTACGAAGCCACTTACTACCTCGGAGGGTGCTACTTACCGCTTCCTCATCCGTTGGCGTGATCGCCCTCCTTCAGATGATTCTTGGGTCCTCGCGATAGAGCTTCAACGACTGGATGCTGAACTTCTCCGCCGCTACATTTCGGACCACGCATCGGGGATGCTTGATTTTGAGTGGGGGAGGATTGATGGCGCGTCCCCTCCGACACTCCTTGATGATGATGACTGGGCTGCCGAGGCGCTGCGCCACAAAGATCTGCGGTGCCATGACAATGCTGATGGAAGACCGTGTTATAATCTCCGCCCGTGGCGTGCCAAACCGCCATGAAGAATTAGTCTCTTATTCATGCACTTTTATTTTATATTAATAAATATAAAATTATTTCATGATACATGATAATTTTATATTTATTAAAGTGATTGAAATTTTAATTTTGAACTCTTAATTTCATTTTGGTGTGTATTTAACCATACAGATGGATGATATTTCATCTCCATCATGGATGGTTATGATGTTGTGTAAACTCCTATTTAAAGGGGTCTTTATGATGGAATGAGGATTATTGAAGATTAAAACCCTAAAACCTCCTCTTGGAAATTTCGGCCAAAGGAAGAGCTTCCTCCTTGCCGCCACCCCCCTCTCTTGGTGTGATTCCAAGGCCGCCTCCCTCCATCCTCTTCGGTGCGACTCCGGCGAGACTTCCGCGGTGCGACTCCAAGGAAGAAAGGGTGCTTCTCCATTCGGTGCGACGCCGGTGGAACCGTGGAGAGAGAGATTCTCCCACCTTATCTTGTGTGTTCATCTTCTTGGTTGGGTAACCCCTCTCCTTGCTAGTGATTCTTTCTACGCTTTAGTTTGTGGAGGTTTTTGTCGAATCGTTTTATCCGTGGCTTTAATTTTCTCACATGCAAAAATCTGAAATCTAAGTGTTGTTATTGAATCTCTTATTGTTCGGATCGGGTAGATCCGGTGCGGGAGCGAAACTCGTCTTAGCCTTGGTTTGCTCTCCAAGATTGGCGCACTTAGCATTATCAAGGGAATTAATTTCAACTAAAGCTTTATCGCCGCTTGAATGTTCACCGCCACTCCAAAATATTGCCGCTGCGTTTGAAATGAATCGATTGATGGAATAGATGCTTGTTTAGGTGCGGTGAGTTGTGTGCTTGTTGGAGAGGTAGGTCTTAAGGACGTTGAATCGAGTCTGGCTTACGGTGAGTTGTGTGCTTGTTGGAGTGGTAGGTCCTAAGGACGTTGTATCGAGTCCTGCATATTTTACTCCGTCGGATTTGGGAGCCAACCGACCCCTTTTCGTTCGCTTTTGGTCGGAGCCCTCCTATGCTATTTTAATTCCTGTGTTGAATGTTTTTCCGCTAGCGTAACGTCCACATCGTCACGGTACCCCTACATCAACAGAACCGCAGCACCCCAGGGCGATGAACTAGGCCTAATGAAACCACATTGCAATAACTCATCCAACTGAGTACACAACTCTTCCAACTCACTTGGAGCCATACGGTAAGGTGCCTTTACAATAGGACGAGTACCAGGTTCGAGATCTATAACAAACTCTACACCTCTCTCAGGAGGGAGACTGACAGGAAAGACATCAGAGAACTCGCACAAGATGGAAATATCCTCGATATGCGGTAAAGCAACAGTAGTTTCTAAAATAGAAACAAGATAAGCGATACAAACAGACTCTAGAGAATTCCGAGAATGCACCACTGATATAATCGGGGATTCCTGACGAGGAAAACCTTGCACACTCATGAGTTGGTCATTATCCATCTTGAAGTCTAAACGCTTCAACTTGCATTGAATGACAACATCATATCTGGACAACCAATCCATGCCGAAGATCACATCTAAATCTTCCAAGACAAGCACCTTTAAATTTACATACGCTAGGAAACCTCCTAAGAGAATAGGGAAATTCAAGATACCCTGATTCGACACCACCGAATCACCAGAGGGAAACTTTACACGAAGCAGACCGCCAACTCGATCGACGACAAAACAATGTCAGTCTACAAAACTCCTTGCCACGAAAGAGTGAGTAGCACCTGAATCAAAAAGAACACGCGCCAAATGGTTCCTTACTTTAAACTCGCCTAGAAAATTAAGCGAATAACTAACACCACAGGATTTAAATTGAAACTTTGAAGTTAACTACTAGATCAGAAACAAACTTGATATAACCTCGCTGGACGATTGAGCTTCTTACTTAGTCACCACATTTAGTTTACACTTCCTTGTGCCCAGATGTTGAACGTACAACAAGGGCAAATCCTGAAGCAAAACTGGCTGCAATATAGGTTGGGACTGTGGGCAGGTAGCCTTTGCGTGCCCCTTCTGTCCACACTAGAAGCAGACCTTATCCTTAGTCTAGCAATGGGCGACCTCTTGCCCCTTCTTCTTAAAAAAAGTACAAGTTACATGTCCTTTGGGTGTGTTATGAATCGCATGCACCTACAACTGCTTCTGAGCCCCCTATCACTTGAAACATTTCTCAAAAGGATGGCCTGGACGGCCACAAAAACCACAAGCCTCTTTACTTCCATTCTTCGGAGCGGGACCAGATGCCCGAGGATGCCCACTGTCTTCGGTCCTTCTCTTTTCCATCCGTAGCACCGTGCACGGTTCTTAGCATTGTCGATAGCATCGACATGCAAGGCAAGTTCTACTGCTTCTACATAACTCTCAGATCTGTAAGCACTGGCCAACTGCTGGATGTCACTTATTAGACCACCCAGAAAGCATTTAACTCTACTGGCTTCAGTGGCTAACATATCCAGGGCAAACCTACTCAACTTACTAAACTCAATCTCATACTTACCCATGGTGAGTTGCCTATGTATCAAGTGCAGGAAGTTATTCATTAGCCTATCATACTGTAAGACCCCATTTTTTTTTCAAAAACCTGGGTCTTATGCCCAGAACCACTGCTTTGCGGTGACACCTTCACTCGGGAAGGTCACCACTACGAAGCGTCGATCCTGCCGGCCATATTGATCACAGAAGAAAAGTAAAAACGAACAAAAAGGAGCTCAAGTCCACAAGCACATGCTATATATAATAAATGTCCACATGGTATAATTGAAATAACAAAGATAACAATAATAAGAAGAAGGTTACAATAATAAAGGTGTCATGCCCTGTACATCATGTCCTCACTACAAGATCACTCGCGAAAGCTAACTACTAATCACTCCCTGATCCTGAATCTGGCGCTCCTGTAATAAACTGGCCCACCTCCATCTGCACCGGACTCTAGTGCTGTTGCGTCTCTTCGAAAATCATGATAAATCTATGATGACTAAATAACAGGAAATACAAAATATCATATTTTTACAGTAAGAATTTGTCTTCTATTTTTAATATTTATCATCTATCCAAACTTGTATTTTTATGAAGGAACCACCAAAAATATCTACTCCAATATTATGGGAAAAATACCAAGCTCTTGTATTCATCAGAAAAGTCTACAGACTAAATTTTAGGATTTATGGAAATTATTTTCTTACTTAAATAAATACTTTAAGAAAACCTCAAATAAGACAAGTTGTGAAGTAGCCTACTGCTTTAAGTCTCCAAAAATATATATAAAAAATCACAGAGTTTCATATTGCTCTGAAATGTCCCATCACCAATTTGCACAATTTATCAAAGAGTATTGGATCCTCAATTAATTTTATTAAGCCTAAGACAAAATAGGTGCCTTGTGAATGAAGTACTGGTTAAATCATTTAATAAATTCCACAAAAATTAGAAGAGGTCCAACATGTGATTATAAAGGCACTACCAAGGTTTCAACGCCATCCAAGACCATTTGAGCATGTAAGTATCTCTTAAAAGAAGTTTACCTAAAGGGATTATGTCCTATTTCAAAGGGGATAATTGCTCCTAAAATCCTTATAAAATTACTTAGGGCCTAATTACATCCAATGAACTTATCCACCAAGTTCCATGACCATTCAAGAACATTTGACCCCATGTCCTTCATAAGGTTCAAAGAGCAACCCTAAGGTTAAAACTAGGGTCCTAGGGCATATCCACCTCTACACCAACCCATCTTACTCATGAAGGTGTTTTAGGTGATCCTAAACCAGTGGCCAAGGTTTCAACTCACGGTGATGAGTTCTGACCACCATACCCCAAGATAAACACCATGCCCTAACTTTGACCCAATTTGACCTAACTTGGGTTGACAAATTACCCAACCAAATCAGTCCCAATTGGGCTGAGATTTTTACCAAGGTCATAACATAACCCTAAGGAGCACCCACCAAAAATTGGAGGTCATTGGAGGTCCTTTGACCCACTAATTAATTAGTAAATGATTTATGAAATTATCTCAAAAACCTTAGAAAAAGGTTCTCCTAAAAATCCCATATTTGAGTATGTTGTGTGGGTGTATGTAACTAGCCTAGGTTTTAAATATCAAGGCCATATGATTTACCAATAAGTGACTCACTTTGGTGTTGGGCACTTTCTCATCAAAGGTGATCTAGTATTTTAAATAATTAAAATGAAGCACTGCATAATGTGTGACAGAAATTAATATAAACATTTAATTATATAAGTGACTCTGCGATCGACGAAATATAATCTGCATTCGACGAACTGTGATCTGCGTTCGATGAAAACTAAATTGTGCTCGACGAAAGCTGAATAGATCTGCGTTCGACGAAATACTAAAGTGCGCTCGACGAAAGCTGAATAAATCTGCGTTCGACGAAATATGATCTGCGTTCGACAAACGCTGAATAAATCTGTGTTCGACGAAAATGAAATTGCGCTCGACGCAAGCTGAATAAATCTGTGATCGACGAATGAACTCCGTTCAACGAACGTCAGGCTCAGCTTGACGAATTTGTTCTAACCAAGATCGACGGATTAAATAAAATAAGAATATAACATAAACAAGAAATAACATTATAACATATTTCATAATCACGTAAATAAAATCTGGGCACAAATCTTGGCGCAATCAGACAGTGACTGGCCTTCTTCTTCCTTCAGCCAAGGGCTGAGATGATCCCATCCTTGGCTTCCTTGCGGGATGATTTCCCGGCCACCTGAGTCGCTTCCCGGCCAGCCAATGCCACCACCACCTCCGTTGAGGTGGTAGCCGACGATAGGAGGGTGGTTGGCCGTCCGAAGGTGGTCGGAATCGAGTTTTGAGGAGGGGAAAGAGAGCTCAAACCGAGCCCTTTCGGAAGCACGATCCGAGCCCAATTGAGCTCGGATCAAGCACCAAATTATGAAAAGATCTAGCACTAAGGGAGAGGAGGCGGATCAGACCTGTGTGGAGGGGTGACTCCTTACCGATTTCCTGTTGGCTATGGCCGACCTTGAAGCTTTGGCACCTTTGCAATCTCCTATCTAGAAGGGCCAACTCCTTCAGTTAGGTGGGGGAAAATGTTCCCCTCAGTTTAGTGATGGATATAAGAGGCTCAATTGGGGAGGGGAGGAGGTGTAACCTCCGATTGCCATGAAGGCCTTTAATGGTGATTTTTGGTTTCTTATGGGAGGAAATGAATTGGGTCATCAATTAGGCCAGAAAAAGGGATGAAAACTTCTCCTCTCCTCAAGGGGAGATGAATGGTGCCATAAATTGGGTTTAACTGGCCATTAATGCCATTCTCCTCCTCTTCCTCTCTCCGCCATTTTTGGGGAAATGGAGCTTTATCTCTCCTAGCCGAAATCCTTCAAATTGAATGGTCAACTCAGCAGCATTCAATCCCCATTAGGTGGTGGACCACACCATTTGGGTCTAGCTCAAGTGTGTTGGGTTCGATTTGGGTAAAGTAGGTCATTTTGACCTAAATTTAGGCTAAGGTTGACTTTCGTCAAATTGACCACTTGGGTTGACCACAATGGGTGGGTTGTGACCCATTTGACTCCCTTGTAAGTTAGGAAGGCTTAGGTGGAGTCAATTTGGCAAGGTGATGGTGAATTTCCCCATAATATGGCACTTTGACCAAATTAGGGGTAGAGATCACTTTGGTGAAATTGGCTAAATTGGAGACCCCATGTCACAACCCGCATTTTCCCAAGAATATAATACATATTATCAGAGCAAGGGGAAATACGCGTCATGATGCCACGCCTGCAGGAGACGACTATGGACGCTCAGGCAAACACTCCTTACGATAAATTTATAAAAGATATATATATGTTTGAGATAAAAAGAAGATTTACCTTTTTAGCTTAGGACCGCGTCCCTCGGTCTGGTGGATCACTACTCCACAAGTAGAAAGTTAAACATACGCAGCGGAAAATAGGTTTGTTTTTAGCCTACATGAGCATGAAGATAAACATCCAAGACATGATATGCACATATTTATGTTTAGTATACTAAAAAGGATTTTCTACGATTTTCAAAGTATGTGATATTTATTTAAAACCATGATATGCAAAAATGACATTTTTATATCAATAAAGTAACTAATGCATCCTAGCATAAAGCTTCCCAGAGAGCAAGTAGGTAAACAACCTGAAAGTAACAGCAAAACCACTAGCAACTAAACTAGCACAAGAAAACTAGAGCTATGGGCGTCAGCAACTGACACGAGCCCATAGAAAAGAAGGAAAACATCTAAAAGAGGGCAACAACTACAGAAATGCCCCTTACCTAGAAGAGAGGAAGGGCCTTGACAGGAAAACTGAACGACACCGCTCTAACTCCTGCTGCAGCTAAAGACCTGAACCTGAGACATTCATAAGAAAAGAATGCCTCAGCCCAAAGGGTGCAAGAAAACCAAGATTAGCAGCATCAGAAGTAAAAGAGTGCAGAAAGGAAACTAAGCAGATAAACATCAATAATCTTACTACAACTCGAGCCAGCTCAAACGAGTGCACTCGGTAAGAGGAAAAGCCTGCACTAGACGGTATTAGCCAAAACAATCAAAGCCCACCACGTGTCCGCCATTGCGGCTCAGAGGTGATGGTCATATATATAATATCATAATACACATATATAAGCATATATGTTTATAAGAACTTGAGACTGATCAGCTCGAGGGAAAAGCGTCCCCCAAAAGAAGGCACTGTGACAGTGGTATCTTCCACTAACGCCCGCAGCCCAAAACTAGTTGGTGGTCCTTTATCCACTGCCACCCAAAAACCAAAACCGGGTGGTGGTACTCTATCCATTGCCACCCAAACAGCCAATACCGGGTGGTGGTCCTTTATCCATTGCCACCCAAAAACTACCCACCACACAAGGCTTAAGACAAAGGTTCTAAATAATTAAATTTAATTTCAATCAAGACACGAGGCGTAACCCGAGAACACTCAGGACATTAGGCAATGAAGATCATAGAGATCAAGAACCCCTCACCAAAACTATCCCGGAGGATTAGACAACAATGCATGATTAGCTCATGTATCCAACATAGCAAACAGAGGAGTGCCCGACGGGGGAACAGGATTTCAGATAGTTGTAATCACAACTCAAGACGAGGGTATTAGTCAGCACCAGGTTCAGCAATAAATCAATACAACAACATTCAACTTACGACAAGGTCGAAGACTTCAGAAAGCCGACACCATGCCAGGTCTGGGGTCGGAACAAGACGAAGAAAAACATAACACGAAGTCCAAACACCTGAACAAGACCCAACGGTTAATATAATATCATCCTAACTCTTATAAGAAAGACTATATGAACATAGCAGCCCCCATATAAAGGTTGAAAACTCCCAACTGATAAATACCTTTTATAAAGCAGCCCCCCGAACAGGACTCTATAAGTCAGCCCCCAACATAATAGATTTTTATAAAGTAGCCCCAAACCAAATGCTACAAGGCATCCCCAAATAGGATAAATAAATAGCAACCACCAAATAGAGATAAGCACATAAGAGGCAGCCAACAAACTTACACCAAACTGAAGAAACTGAAACTCTTGGATCTATTGGGGCGGAGATAGATGTACAAGATGTAACTGGTCAAACACCAACCCATGAGGCAGTTATAGTATGTGACTTTAAAATGGTGGAAATGCTTTTAAAGTATAAAGAGAATTTAAACACCATAGATGTTACCAGCTGTACTGTAGTTCACTGGACAATTATCGGAAAAGATGAAAAGCTAGCTCAGCTATTGATGGAAAAGGCTTAAAAATTAAATAATAGTATTCGATACTTTCTGTTACTATGAGTACAAAGCTGTCGGTCACTGGAACAAGTAAAAACCCAAAACCGAATTCCATCCACTTATCCTTCAAATTTAACAATTTGCTAGCCTCGCAAAGTCGTCGAGAACTAGCAAGGGAAATTCCCTGGGAGCTTGGCCTCTAATTCCCCCGACTCGCCAGGAATTAGAAATGAAAATCCCGGGGAATTAAGATTTGGTTCCTCACACCGATAAGGATTTGCAAACAAGGCTCCATGAAACTTAGCCGCAAAACCAACCGCACCTTCTAACAAGTGTATTAATATATATCCAGAATTAAAACCAACTAGAGCCGAGCCAGACCATAATATGTAAAAACGGAGCTATCTACACTTTAGTCGATTAGAATTAGTCCTTTGTTTAACTAGGATCCGACAAACTATCTGTCTTCTAATTATTGGAATGAATACCTATCCGGGAACCCGATCAAATTTCCAACAACGACAAGTGCAGAGAATAACAAGGGCAGAGTATGACAACACAAGATTTAGCAAAGACATAATCAGAAGGGCCCAAAACGAACCCAGAAAACAGCCCCACCAAAAGTAGGAGCCCATGGTTCAATTGCAAGAGAGGTCCAAGATTTCTATCAGCACACACACACTTATATATATATATACAGATATGAGCCCTAAAGAAATTATATATCCAAAGGATCCAACTGCCGCCACCCCAAACAAAGCTTTATAAGGCAGCCTCCTCAACTTAACTAATAAGCAACAACCCCCAAATTTATTTCATAATAGCAACCCCTATATTAACAAGGATAAGGAGCAGCCCCCCAATAAAGTAGCATGAAAGGTAGCTCCCCAATAACAAACGTAAGAAACAGCCCAACGAAATACAAAAATGGAGCTGTAAGACCACCCCTAAATAATCCTAATTAGAATATATATAAGCAGCCCCCAACTCAGGAATCTATATACAGCAGCCCCAATTAGACAAAACTCAAGGAACAGCCCCCCATTTAGAGCATCAAAACTGCAGCCCCTAATAACAAGGAGCAGCCCCCAATTAACAAAGAAAGAAGGTAGAGCGGCCCCAAATGAATTTATATAAGCAGCCCCTAATTAAAATTCCAACTGGATTTAAGCATAGCAGCAGCCTTCCCCCCATTTAGCAGGTAAAAGAAGCAGCCCAAAATAAATTCATATAAGCAGACCCCAATCAGGTTTTGTAAAAGCAGCCCCCCAAAATCAGGTTTTATAATAACAGATTTTATAACAACAGCCCCCTCCTCCAATTAGAAAAAAATTAAGCCCCAAGTTAAACATATAACAGCTAACATAAAGCCAAGGAAGTTCACCCATACTCCCCACAAAATCAACAATAGCTGCTAGCATAAATAGGGGAAAATTTTTAACAAGAAAGCCATGAATAACAGTGCAAGAATGACGAATCATAAGCCATCTCAACAAAAAAAATTAAGGGGGAAGGAGGGGCGGTTTTCTTGCCTGTATCGGGAACGACACCACACGACGAAGCGAAACCACGACGGAAAGACCTCACCACCGCCGCTGAATCTGACGAGAACTCCCCGTAACCCCGCTCCGGCGACGAAACAAGCCCCCGGCGATCACAAACCTTCCTTAACCGATGGCTTCGGCGCCTTGCGACTCCCGCCCGATGGAACCCTACCACTCAAAGACGATGAAAGAAAAGCACGGGAAGGGGAGTGGAATTGAAGCTCTGCTCGAATCTCTAAATATACATATATGTCTATATGCATATATATATATATGCATATATATATGTATATATATGTATATATATATATGTATATATATATGTATATATATATTTGTATATATATATCTGTATATATATATTTGTATATATATATATATGTATATATTTCTGTATAAATGATAAAAATTGCCTATACGCACGTATACGTAATAAGCTAGCATCAAACTCAACGGACGGCGACGCACACGAAACGGTAACGGCCTCTCGCATAAACACTACGCAACGATGATTTCATAGTTAAGACATTATCATTTTGTATCCCCGCTTAGAATAATTATAAATGAAAACCTAGGGCGTTACACCCCATGATGGGGATTTTTGGTCCATTATATCCCTAGTGTCCTTATAATGGTAGGGGCAAGGTCAATGTGGCATAGTGGAGGCCAATTGACCTTAATTAGGCTACTTTGACCAATTTAAGGTTAGGGTTGACTTTGGTCAAATTTGGCCTCATTGGTTGACCCCAATGGGTCCTTGATGCTCTAAGAGACCCTCCAAAGGGTTAGGTGTGCCATGGTTGGGTCAAAGGGTCAATGTGAGGCCCTAAATTCAAACCCTAAGCTTGGTAACTGGAAGTTCCTATTTGCAGACGAAGGTGCTCTTCTCCTTCAATCCTAAGGCCAAGTGATCTCTTCAAGCTTCCGAGGGTTTTGTCATGACCTAGTCATGACAAAACCACTTTAGGGGTCTAGCTGCTTGGGGGATGTTACACATGCTTTAATAACGACAAGAATTTCCTCAACAACATTTCCTTGAACCTATCCTAGGAGCATCCCTCTCTGAGGCCCTCTTTCTCTCAGATCCACCAACCTTTGGTGAGGCCCTTCAACTAATAAGTGGAAACCATGACTCTTTGGTCTACAGAAATTCTATAGTAAACAAACATCTCTTCGATGGACATGATCCAATCATCTAAAGCTACAAAGTCAGCCCTACCATCATAGGTCGGGGGTCCTAGACCCTGAAAATGCGAGATAAAGTTCATCTCTGGCGGCAACAAAATAGGAGGCACATGAGGAGCAGGAGGAACTGGTACAGTCTGTCCCACTATATGGTTCTGCACTGTAGGCTGCTTGCCTAACATGGCAGTCAACAAAGCTTGGACTTGAGCCTGCATCGCAACCATCTATCTTGATAGAGTTTCATTGCTCAAACGCAGCTCCTCGATCATAGCTTCGCTATGTGCATCTGAAGACTCACCTTCAAACTAGGGAGTCGATCTCAACGACATTCACTTCGGGGTCATTTTCTAAGAACACAAACGATCATCTCGTCAAAACTAAGCTAAAAGCCAGGATTACTTATCTCAAAACAACTCAAACATGTGTAGACACTTGATCTAGCTACTCCCTTGCTCTGGGATTTTATATGAATGATGCTATGATTTAACTTAGGATGATATACTATCATTCTTCGACTCTTGTGCATATTATATGCATGTATTAATGTTCAAATATTCATTTCAAATCATGTGTGTTTGAGGGTCAAAATATAAATCTTTAGCTTGGCATGGGTACTTATGCAATGTTATGAATGTGGATGCGGTACTATGTATTCTAAGAAAAGCCTTAATGCATGTCATGAGATGCGTGCACATGAAATATTATGCATTCCATACTACATAATATCGCATGTAACGAAAAGCAAAAATCTAATGGGCATCCATGTGGTTAATGTTATGCATCCCATACTACATAACAGTCACATGTTGTCGTGCCTATGAGGATCCATATACAAACACATATTATGCATCCCATGCTACATAATATGCCACTTACACTTCTGTCATGCTTATGAGTGTAGTGTTATGCTTCAGCCAAGACGTACAGATGACACTTTGGTGCGTGTATGCAATGAGATAAGATTCGAATGGTTGTTCGACTGAACCATCCAACGAACCAAACATAAATGAAACCTACCTCTGATACCAACTGTCACAACCCACATTTTCTCGATATAAAAATATATCATCAGAGTAAGAGAAAACACGCGTCATGATGCCACGTCGTGTAGCGGACAACCGTATACGCTCAGGCAGATCCATCTTTATACTTTCCTTTATAAACATAAACATTGCGTTTAAAACAATAATTAATGTTTGAAGTTTTCAAACACCGTGTCCCTCGACTTAGTGGATCATCTAGTCCACACTCAAGAAAGTATAATCATACGCATCGGGAAAATACTTATTTCACTTTAGGTTGTCCTACTTGTGCATGAGAACTTTGTCAACCTTCTAGTGATATGCATCTTCTGAATTTAGTATAAGTAAAAAAGACTTTTACGAGCTTCAAAAATAGAGTGATGATAGTTAAAAGGGATGTCATGAGCATGAGGAAATATGCAGATTTTAGGATATAAAATAACTATTATGCATCTCAACATAAATCTTCCCCAGAGAGCATTTGCATTAATAGCAAGGCAACAATAGTAACATAAGCAGCAAATCATAGTCTAACACATAAGAAGACATACTATGGATGCCAACAAACGGACATGAACCCATAACATTAATAAAGTTTGAAGAGACATCAACAAGTACCCTTAAACTGAGAGTAAAGAAAATAGCTACTGGAGGTCTGGAAGAACCGAACTCAATCAGCTCAATTGTTACTGATCCTAACCAAAAGCATTCAAAAGAAACGAATACCTCAACACAAAGGTGAAGAAGACAACCACACATAGTGAAATGAACTTATTAATTCCAATGGGTTAACAAACCAACATGAAATATCTGTGAAACAACAGCAATCAAGACAAAGAAAGATTAGTATCCAAAGAGGGAAAACTTGCACAAAGTGCAGTCAAAGTTTTTCAATAACATTCAATGAAGAAAGATGACGGATTGGCTCAAGAATTGAATCACTATCCCATCCACAAAATGGTACTGTGGCAGTGACTTTCTTTCTAACAAAATCCATCAGACCCAAAACTTCCATGGAACAAAAGAACTGTGGTGGTGGTTACACCCACACACCTACAATCTACACGTCCAACGAAGAAACACCTGCACTGTGGTAGTGGTTATGCCCACACAACCAACAGTCCAAAAACATCCAACTGGGTGTTAGAATTCACAACATCTTAACCAAATCCAGCACCACAGGAAAATCCAGGAAAAAACTCCAAATGCAACCTCACAATAGATTCGTCGAAAGTACTCGACGAAACCTTTGAACACTCAGCAAATTAATCAAAATGACTCTATGAATTTCACTATTACTCAACGAATTTGTCAAAATTACTCGACAAATCCTCACCGCAACTGACTCGGTAGATTTCACGAATACACTCGACAAAATACGAGAATACTTGATGAATTTTGATGTCACACGATGAATTCGTCGCATTTTCCCGACAAATTACCTTAGACTACTCGAGGAATTTAACATAACTAGGAGACGAACTCAGCCTGACGAATTCTTCCTATTCACTTGATGAATTTGTCGAAAGTACTCAATGGATCCTTTGAACACTCAGTGAATTCGTCGCAATTACTCGGCGAGTCCTTTAGATCACTCGATGATTTAGCCTAGAATACTCAATGCATTTTTACTAAAGATAAACCGAAATCTTTGGAGTGCAATTTATCTAATAAGAAAAGATAAGGTAAGGGGAAAAGAGCATGGCAAGGGGCCACCACTTGCCTCAAACCTCCTTGAAACAGGCCTCTCGAGCACTCCACGTCCAGAGATCGGCCGATGGAAGAACTACACAACAAATTTCGCAAACACAAAGATCTCGGCGAGAGCTTTCCGAATCTATGCTTAGACAAGGATTTCGTGCACTAGATCGCACACAACAGCCGATGAAAACACCAAGGAAGTTGTGACTTTCTCCTCTCTCGTGGCTTCAGTCCGACGAAAATGGGAAGAAGAAGAGATCGACAAAACCTAACTTCTTAAGTCATCCTTTTTTATGAAACTTTATGGAATTAATTAATTATTATCATTTAAAATGAGTTAATCCCTTAATTAACAATTTGAACTATGACCAACTCAGATTTTGACAAAATTCGCACTGAAGAAAATTATCGGTCCTCCGAACCCAACGACGAAGTCGAAATCAGCGTTCGACGAGCCGATTAAGAGTTATAATTTAATTTGATAATGAAACTCGACAATTTTGCTTAAATTAATTATTTTAAATTTTCCAAAACAGGAGGACTCTTTACTTGGGCACGCACTGTTAACTTCGTGTTAACGTAACACTCTTATGTCATTAACACGCTGAAATAATATTTAATTAAATTATCAAAAATTCAGGGGCGTTACAGTGGGCATGACGAGAATCATGGGCCTTATTTGCTTCTTCCGAGAACATGGATCCCGGGTGATTATTCTTCTCTTCTGAGAGTGGTATGAGGTTTTCTATGGATCTAGGGATCGGGTCGAGGTTATAACGCCCCTGAATTTCAGATAATTATTTTAATCGTATTAATGACGCAATATTTTTGTAAGGGAGTTATGTTTGCACGGTGTTTAATAGTGTGTTGTAATTCGTGCGATTTCGCGTCCGTTCAATCAATTCGATCGTGTTTTGAAGCATACTAGAATTGAGATTTTAGACTTTAGAAATTTTAATTAATTAAATTTATGCTTGTCCGTAAAGTTTCGTTACGATGCAAGCCTTTTTGAGAGCAGGGTAAATTTTAAAAGATTCCCTAATTATTATTATTTATTTTTATTCTCTTATAAAAGGCCAAACTTAGGAAAATTAGGTTTTATCTTTTCTTCTTCTTCTTCTTCTTCATCGTTTTCGTCAAAATGAGCGAGTCACATGAGTAGAGGGAGTGGCGTTCTATCGGAGGCTTCAAGAGGCCATTGCGGGAGCTGTAGTGCACATAATCTTCGCCGGAGTACAGATTTGGAAAGCCTTCGTCGAGATCTTCGTGTGCGCGGTGAGTATTTTCAGTTTCGTAGGTTTTTGGAGTTAGAGTGTGCAGCCCTAATCCTCTTTTTCGTCCGAAAAGTTTCAGGAATTTGTCCTTAAAGTCTTTGATCGGCCGATCCTTGGTGTGGAGTGCGTTGGGCTGGAAATTGGAGAATTTGAGTCAAGTGGTGGTTTCTACCTCATCTCCCTTTTCTCTTCTAAATTCCTTGGGTGTAGGGTTAGTGTATGTTCATTATAGGGCAATAGGCTTAGAACTTTCGGTTTCACTCGAGTCGTCCAGTTAAGTTCGTCGAGTGGATTCGTGAGCTTAAGTCGAATTTGTCGAGTGGATTCATCGAATTTGTCGAGTTCGTCGAGAAGTTGAGTTGTTTAAGTTAATTCATCGAGTGATTAAGTGAATTTTGTCGAGTAGAGATCCGTCGAGTAGTTAAGTGAAATTCGTAGAGTTTTTTAGTCGAATTCATCAAGTGGTTTAATCGAGTTCGTATAATTATTTAGTCGAATTTGTTGAGTGGTTTAATCGAGTTCGTCGAGTGAGTTAGTCATTTTCGTCGAGAGATTCGAATGATTCGTCGAGTGTTTCCGACGAATGTAACAAGTGGTCTCAACGAATTTGTCGTGTATGGTTGTTTTACTTGAAAGCTTTTTTCAGGATTTCTTTCTATGGGGCAAGATTTGGTCAAGATTATGTGAATCTCTACACCCAACCGGTTGTGTTTGGATTGTTGGTTGAGTTGGTCAAGTGGCCACCACCACAGTGCTTTTGTTCCTTGGATGTTTTGGTTTGATGGTTTGTGTTGGAATGATAGCCACCGCATCAGTACCATTTTATGCTTGGAGTAACGATTCACTTATGGAGGCAATCCGACACTTTTCTCCTTGGGTAAATTTGTATATAATTTTGACTGCACTTTGTGCAAGTTTTTTCATATTTGGATATTAATCTTCCTTCACTTTGATAGCTATTGATCTTCAGCTACTTCTTGATTGGGTTGGTACCCCTCTTTAGTTTGTTAGCCTTTCGTTATTTATTTCTATGTTGAGCCGCCTTTTGTGCCTTTGTGCTGAGGCATTCTTTTCTTTTCTATGCCTTAGGTTAGGACATGTAGCAGATAGAGCTAGCCAAGCTGTCCCATCCAGACTGTTGTTGTTAAGTTCTTT
Organism: Dactylorhiza incarnata; assembly: GCA_033032865.1. NCBI lineage: Eukaryota > Viridiplantae > Streptophyta > Magnoliopsida > Asparagales > Orchidaceae > Dactylorhiza > Dactylorhiza incarnata. Next base: position 17,298,017 of record JAWHQI010000015.1, read on the forward strand.
GTTATTCCTTATTGGTGAGGCGTAGTTATGTTTACTCTTGATTTTGTAGTGTATTTCTAATACTTTTTTATTTTTCTATGGGTTCGTGTCAGATTGTTGGCGCCTATAGATTTGCTTTTTTGTGTAGACTTTGTCTTGCAGTTTCTACTACTGCTACCTTATGCTGTTAAGTCATTGCTCTTTGAGAAGTTTTATGCTAGGATGCATGGTAGTTATTTTAAGTGTATAAAAACCTGCACTTTTACTCATAACATGATTTCAATCAAATGTCAGCATACTTTAGAAATCGTAGAAGCTCTTTCTTACTTATACTAAACTTAGAGATTTGTATATCACCTGCGTAGTATTTGGTCTTCATGCTCATGTAGGATAAAACTTATGGAATAGTTGATCCATTGAACCGAGAGATGCGGTCTTGAACTTCAAATGTAAACCTTATCTTTCAACATAAAGTATCTACATATGTATTTTAGGAAGGTAAATAAAAAATACATATATGCATGAACATTTGTAGTTGTCTCCTACATGACGTGGCAACACAGTGCATATTTTCTCCTGCTTTGATAATATATCTATATATTTTGGGAAAATGCGGGTTATGACAGTTGGTATCAGAGGGAGGTTTTATATGGTTGTTGGACAGGTTGGTCGAACAACCATCTATTTCAGAATCTGTCTCATTGCATACACACACAAAGTGTCATCCGTATATTTTGGCGGAAGCATGAACACTACACTCATAAGCATGACAGAAGTATAAAAGGCATATTAGGTAGTATGGGATGCATAATATGTGTTTGTGTATGTATTCTCATAGGAATAGCAACATGTGAATGTTATGTTGTATGGAATGCATAATGATAATCACATGGATGCTCATTAGATTTTGCTTTTCATTACATGCAATATTATGTAGTATGGGATGCATAATATTTCATGTGTACGCCGCTCATGACATGCATTAAGGCTTTTATTAGAATGCATAACACAACACGCATTGCATAACATAGCATTAGGACACGTGTCAAGTTAAGAACTACATGATGACGCTCATACACACATGATTTGAAATAACGATTTAAACATTTATGCATGCAAATGATATGCACCAAAGTCAAAGGATGATAATATATCATCCTAAGTTAAAGCATAACATCATTTTTGAAAATCCCAGAGCAATGTAGTAGCAAGGGCAAGTGTTTGCACCCTTTCAGTTTGATATGAGTTAAGTAATCCTAGATTTTACCTAAGTTTTGACGAGATGTTCATTCATGTTCTTAGAGATTGACCCCGAAGCGAATGCCATTGAGGTCGACTCCCAAGTCCGAAGGTGAGTCTTCAGGTGTGCATAGTTCAGGCCTTGTTGACTGCTACATTAGGGCAACAACCTATAGCACAGAACCTGGTAGTGGGCCAGACTGTACCTATTCCTCCTACTCCTCTGGCGCCTCCTATTTTGTTGCCGCCAGAGATGAACTTTATCTCACATTTTCAGCGACTAGGACCCCCGACCTATGATGGTAGGGCTGACTTCGTAGCTTTAGATGACTGGATCATCGCCATTGAAAAGATGTTTGCTTACTATAGAATTTCCACGGACCAAAGAGTGATGGTCGCCGCTTACCAACTAAAGGGCCTTGCCAAAGGTTGGTGGATCTAAGAGAAAGAGGGCCTCTGAGAGGGATGCTCCAGGGAATGGTTTAAGGAGATGTTGTTAAGGAAATTCCTTGCGTTGGTAAAGCAGGATAGGCTACTGAATAATTTCCTACACCTAAAGCATAGACAACTCACCGCGAGTGAGTATGAGATTGAGTTTAGTAAGTTGAGCAGGTTTGCATCGGATATGAGAGCCACTGAGACTAGTAGAATTAAATGCTTCCTGGGTGGTCTAAGGAGTGACATCTAGCAGTTGGCCAGTGCATATCGATCCAAGTGCTATGCGGAAGCAGTAGAAGTTGCCTTGCAGGTCGAAGTTATCAACAATGCTAAGAATCGTGGCATAATGCTGCAGAAGGAAAAGAGAAAGACCGAAGATAGTGGGAGTTCCCTGGCATCTGGACCTTCTCTAAAGAAAGGGAGTAAAGAATCTTATAGTTTCTATGGCTAGCCAGGCCATCCTTTTGAGAAATGTTTCAAGAGATTGGGAGCTCAGAAGCAGCTGCAGGTGCACCCGATTCAGAGCGCACCCAAAGGGGATGTAACCTGTGTTTTTTGTATGAAGAAGGGGCATGATGTTGCCCATTGTTGGGCTAAGGATAGGGTTTGCTATCAATGTGGACAGAAGGGGCACACAAATGCTAGATGCCCGCAGTCCCTACCTATATTGCAGTCGTTTCCACTCTAGGCCATGCATTTGCCGCAACTTCAGCATATGGACAAAGGGAAAGGTAATCTAAATGTGGTGACTAAGAAAGAATCTCAGTCATCCACCCAGGTGATTTCGGGTTAGTTTCTGACCAAATAAATAATTTCTAAATTTACAAGTTTCAAATTTAGATCATCTTGTATTAGTTATCTGTGTAATTTCTAGGCAAGTTTAAAGTAAGGAACCGTTTGACGCATGTTCTTTTTGATTCAAGTGCTACTCACTCTTTCGTGGCAAGGAGTTTTGTAGACATGCATCGTTTGGTCATCGATTGTGCTGATGATCCGCTCCATGTAAAGTTTCCCTCTGGTGATTCGGTGGTGTCAAATCAGGGTATCTTGAACTGCCCTATTCTTTTAGGAAGTTTTCTAGCGTATGCCGATTTGAAGGTGCTTGACTTAGAAGATTTTGATGTGATTTTGGTCATAGATTGGTTGGTCCCGGTATCACACGTGCATTCATTGAAAGGCAAAGTGTTTGGACTTCAAGGCGGATAATGGACAACCCATGAGTGTGTATGGCTTTCCTCGCCAGGGTTCCCCGATCATATCTGCAGTACGTGCTCAGAGTTTTCTGGAGTCTGGTTGTATCGCTTATCTTGTTTCTGTTGAAATTTTGAAGTGAAGTGGAGGTGTCTAGGCGGTCTGATTTTGGGAGACCGCCGAGACCGCGCGGCCTGTGCTTGTATTCTGTCGGTCTGGCTCTGCCGGTCTGTTCTGGCGGAGTGCTGGTTCTGCCGGTCTTTTCTTAGTAGCTGCGGTCTGTTCCCGGGTTGGCCTGTCTTCTTTGTTGGAAGACCGGCCGATCTATTCTTATGTGTGACCGCCTGTCCGGGCAGATTGTGCTTGGCAATCTGGCGACTTGTTCTAAGTCGGCCAGATGGTTCTTGTTTGCTCCTGGTGATCTAAGGGAGGAGCGATCTTGTGCCCGCGTGGCTTGTGTGCGGTCTCGTGTTCGCGCGACCTGTGCGTGATCTGTCTGCTGATCTGCGGTCTTGGTCGGATGATCATCCAAGTAGTTTGATCGCGCGGTCTGCCTTGTGACACCGCTCGTGATATGATGGGTGGTGATTGTACCTCTCATGTGCGGTGATGACATCCATCTACCCGCTTATAAATAGGGGTGCATGGCCCATCATTCATAATGAGAACTGTAAGAACTGAGCCTGGGTTAATTCGTGCGGTCTTACTTTGAGGTCGGGCGGTTTGGAAGCGAGTTGACTGTTTGTTGTGTTCACAGGTTTGCGGTCAGCAGGTTGCGGTCTCCTTCCTTGGTGATTCCTAGTGGCTTGAATAAACAGTTTGGCAGCGGTCAGTCTGTGAACTAGTTTATGTTCATTCATGTGTTGTTCACAGCGAGCTCAGCGGAGAGGCGACCTTCAGCGGTTAGGCGATCTGAGTTGCAGTTTGGCGACAGCTTCAGTTCTTCGTTCCAATAAAGCTCCAGTTCGTGCAGTCTGAGGTGCGGTCTTACAGTGTTGGTGAACTGTCCAGTTTCTATTCGCGCGATCTCAGGTCAAGTCGGGCGACTTCTGGAGTCGAGCGGTCTGTGCGGTCTCAGCTTGTCTAGCCTCCAAATTTGTTTTGGTGTGTTTTGTTCTTCTCGTCTCCGTGATTCTGATGAATCATATCTCGCCATGTATACTACACACTGTAAATGAAGTTTGTGATTCAATAAAGATTCTTGTGTTGATGTGTGGCATTGTGGTTGTTTGGCTTTAACTCAGTTGATGCAACTTCTGCTTACTCCTAAACGATTCAAATCAAAAATTTTAACATGGTATCAGAGCCATGTTGTTGGAGTGGATAAGCAGTGTTCAACTTGAGTTGCCATCATCTTTGTGAAGAAGAGACCACATAGATTGCTATGGAAGGCGGATACGCAAGAGGGCTTGGTATTGAACTCCCAACATCGACTAACTACAAGAAGTGGAGGTCGTGTATCGAGAGCTATTTACTTTGCGAGGATCTATGGGAAATAGTTGGATGAGAAGACACACAAGAGGTGTTTCTAGCAGGAGATAATATGGCAGAGGTGAGACTTTGGAGGAGGACGAATGCTAAGGCAGAGTTCACTCTCAAGAGGGCTATCTCACCGGAGCTGTTTGATCATATCATTGAATGTAAATCTGCTGCTGAGATTTGGACATCTTTGGACGGGTTGTTTAATAAGAAGAATGTAGCTCGGCTACAGTTTCTTGAAAATGAGTTGGCAAAGGCCTCTCAAGGCGATCTTTCTATTTCTACCTTCTTTCTCAAGATGAAGAACCTCACAGCAGAGATTTCTGCATTGGACCCTGATGAGCCCATCTCGGAGGCAAAGCTGAAGAGGCATATCATCCGCGGGTTGCGGAAGGAGTATCTTGCCTTTGTGACTTCAGTTCAAGTTTGTGCAAATCAACCATCTCTGTTGGAGCTGGAGAACTTACTTGCTTCGCAAGAAAGTTTGGCAAGACAGATGGCGGGGACTTCTATCCCTGGGGGAGATAGTGATGTGTTGTTCTCTGGAAAGAAGAAGAAGAAGTGGGAGAAGAAGAAACCAGGTCAGGATGGACCCTCTACTTCAGGTCAGCAGGATAGAGGTTATGCTTCTAAGTCTGATGGGAAGAAGAAGGGAGAGGGACCAAGGTTCTTCAGGTGCAATAAGATCGGCCACTTCAAGAAGGATTGTCGGGCTAATCTTCAGTCGGGACATGTAGCAGAGAAGGAGAAGCCAAAGTCTGATGAAGCTGGAAGTGGAGGAGCCTTTGCGGCTAATATGACGGTGATGCCCATTAAGGCCTTGGCTGCCATCAACTTCAAAGAGGTTTGGATTGTTGATTCAGGGTGTGGACATCATCTCACCGGGGATGAATCAAAGATCTCTTCTTTGGCGCCTTACTCAGGTAACGATGTTATCATTACGGCTGATAATTCTGTTCATGCTGTCAAACAAGAAGGTGTTGTCTCCTTGAGCAGTGATAAGGGTCCACTCACTTTGAGGAGTGTTTATCACGTGCCTGGTATGATGAAGAATCTCTTCTCTGTGACCAATGCGGTCGATGCCGGTTATCACGTTCTGTTTGGCCCAACAAAAGTGAAGTTTCTTAAAACTCAACCGGAGATGAGGGGAGATGTTATCCATGTTGGAAAGCGGGTGAAGTACTTGTTCGTGTTATCGACAAGTACCTATGTTGATAAGATGAAGACCAATGATAGTGCGGCAATCTGGCATGAAAGGTTGGCGCATGTTGGCATGGACAAATTGAAGGCTATGGCGGTAAGGGGCCTTATCAAGGGCTTGCCTAGCTTGTCCTCTTATGGAGACGGTCATGTTTGTGCTGGATGTCAGTTTGGTAAGTCTCATCGACTTACATTTGATAAATCGCAAACAAGATGCAAAGCGCCGTTGGAGGGCATTCACGGTGATTTGATGGGACTGACTGCTACCCCAAGCCTTGGAGGCAATAGATATATGTTGGTGTTGATTGACGATTACACCAGATATGTCTGGGTGTATTTTCTGAAAGAGAAGTCGGAAGTCTTTGCGAAGTTTGTGGAGTTCAAGGAGCTGGTGGAAGGTCGGTTAGGCCTGCGGGTGAAAAAATTGAGAACTGACAATGGTGGGGAGTTCACCTCTGGTGAGTTCTCAAGTTTTTGCAGGAAACACGGCGTTCGGAGGGAGCTCACTTGTGCCCATACTCCATAGAAAAATGGTGTTGCGGAGAGGAAGATCCGTCATCTGGCGGAAACCTGCAAGTGCTGGCTTCATGCCAAGAGTATCCCAAAGTCTTTTTAGGCGGAAGGAATGTCTTGTGCGGCTTACGCCATCAACAGAATGCCTCTAAGTCCTATCAACATGAATACCCCTCACGAACTGATGTTCAAGGAGAAACCGAGTGTTGCTCACCTTCAGTTGTTCGGTTCAACCTGCTATGTGCATATTCCTAATGCTCTTCGGACAAAGCTAGATGCGAAAGCAAGGAAGCTAGTCTTTGTTGGGTATGATGAGCGGAAGAAAGGATGGAGATGCATGGATCCTGAAACACGGAGATCAGTGGTATCTCGGGATGTGGTGTTCGATGAAGTGACTTCTTACAAAGGAAGTTCAGGAGTTGAATTACCGGAGAGCAGGGTTGTTGAAGCAGGGAAAGCTGCGGGAAGTCTTCAAGTGGAGTTGCCTATTTCACCAGGAGCTCCAGCTAGGTCAAGCTCTGAGATGGAGGCTTCCGGTTCTGGAAGCAAGGGGAGCGATGCTCCAAGATTGTCTGGAAGAGGAGCTTGCACAGAAGAAGCAGCTGAGGAGGTGGTTAGTCAGGTGCAACCTCTTAGGAGGTCGAAGAGGACTATCAAACCACCAGATCGATATACAGGAGGAAACATGGTGAGCTTCGTCTCATGTTTCTTCGCTGGTCCCTTGGATGAAAGGGATCCATCAAGCTTTGAGAAAGCAAAAGGAGTGAAGCAGTGGGATATTGCTATGCAAGAAGAGATGGATGCTCTCAAGAAGAATGAGACTTGGTCTCTAGTGCCCAGGCCTAAGGGCATTACCCCTGTAACATGCAAATGGGTTTACAAGCTCAAGAAGAAAGCTGACGGCACGATCGAGCGATACAAGGCTCGTCTTGTAGCTCGCGGGTTCTCACAACAGTATGGTGAAGATTCTGATGAGACATTTAGTACAGTGGCAAAGAGGACTTCGGTCCGATTTGTTATTGCCTTGGCGGCATCTTGTGGATGGGAGATTTGGCAGCTTGATGTGAAGAATGCTTTCTTATACGGAGAGATTGACAAGGATATCTTCATGATCCAGCCGCCGGGGTTCATCTCGGAGGATCGTCCGGACTACGTCTGTAAATTGAAGAAGGCCCTGTATGGGTTGAAGCAAGCACCTCGGGCGTGGTATGGGAAGATCGCGGAGTATCTTCTATTCTGCGTGTTCTTTGCTTTAGACTCTGATTCTAGCTTGTTTGTCAAGAAGGAGGGGGCGCTTCAGGTTATTGTGCTGCTGTATGTAGATGACATGATTGTCACCGGGAACTTGAAGGAGGCGGGTAGCAAGGCTAAGAGCTGAGCTTGCTATCAGGTTTGAGATGAATGATCTGGGGGAGCTTCACCATTTCCTTGGACTCGAGGTCCAGAGGCGGGAGAGCAGAGTGCTCATTTCTCAGGAAGGATATGCGCAGTGGATCGTTCAACGATTTGGCATGGAAGAAGGGAAGAGCAGCTCTATACCTCTGGAACAGCATCATAAACTTCAGAAGGATGAGGGAAGAGTTCGATCTGATCCGTTGGTGTTCCAAGCTCTAGTTGGGAGCTTTATTTACTTGACCATCACGAGGCCTGATATTGCTTATGCAGTTGGCAAAGTGAGTCGGTACATGGCCGAGCCACGGAAGCCTCATCTTCTGGAGGCAAAAGGGATTCTGAAATATGTGAAGTCGACCTCTGATTTGGGTCTCCTATTTAGGAGAGGGTCAAGCTTAGAGTTGTATGGATACATGGATGCTGACTACGGGGGAGACGTGGATGATCGGAGATCGACGTCTGGTTATGTCTTTATGACGGGCCCCATAGCTATCTCTTGGTGCAGCAAAAACCAGGACTCGGTGTCCGTGTCTACCACAGAAGCGGAATACAAGGCCTCTGCCTTGGTAGATCAGGAATCCGTTTGGCTCAGGAGGTTGGTGGAGGATGTTCATGAGGAGGTTCGAGGTCCCACTATGCTATGCGGGGACAATGAGAGTGCTCTCAAGCTGGTTAATAATCCAGTCTGTCACGCGAGGACTTAGCATATTGAGATTGAGCACCATTTCATTCGTGAAAAGGTGTTGGGAGGATCTCTTATGGTCGAGCATGTTCGGAGTGCGGACAATGTTGCAGACATCTTCACAAAGCTGCTGGCGAAGGGACCGTTTACACGGTTGCGGAGTTTACTCGGGCTAGTCTCCACTTCCCACTTCAAGGGGAGTGTTGAAATTTTGAAGTGAAGTGGAGGTGTCCGGGCGGTCTGATTTTGGGAGACCGCCAAGACCGCGCGGTCTGTTCTTGTATTCTGTCGTTTTGGCTCTACCGGTCTGTTCTGGCGGACTGCTGGTTCTGCCGGTCTGTTCTTAGTAGCTGCGGTCTGTTCTCGGGTTGGTCTGTCTTCTTTGTTGGAAGACCAGGCGGTTTGTTCTTATGTGTGATCGCCTGTCTGGGCGGTTTGTGCTTGGAGATCTGGCGACTTGTTCTAAGTCGGCTAGATGGTTCTTGTTTGCTCCTGGTGATCTAAGGGTGGAGCGATCTTGTGCCCGCGCAGCTTGTGCGCGGTCTCGTGTTCGCGCGACCTGTGTGCGATCTGTCTGCTGATCTGCAGTCTTGGTCAGATGATCATCCATGTAGTGTGATCGCGCGGTCTGCCTTGTGAGACCGCTCACGATCTGATGGGTGGTGATTGTACCTCTCATGTGCGGTGATGACATCCATCAACCCGCCTATAAATAGGGGTGCAGGGCCCATCATTCATAACGAGAACTGTAAGAACTGAGCCTGGGTTAATTCGTGCGGTCTCACTTTGAGGTCGGGCGGTTTGGAAGCGAGTTGACTGTTTGTTGTGTTTGCAGGTTTGCGATCAGCAGGTTGTGGTCTCCTTCCTTGGTGATTCCCAACGGCTTGAATAAACAGTTCGGCAGCGGTCAGTCTGTGAACTGGTTTATATTCGTTCTTGTGTTGTTTGCAGCGAGCTCAGCGGTCAGGCAACCTTCAGCGGTTAGGCGATCTGAGTTGCGGTTTGGCGACAGCTTCAGTTCTTCGTTCCAATAATGCTCCATTTCGTGCGGTCTGAGGTGCGGTCTTGCAGTACTGGCGGTCTGTCTGGTTTCTGTTCGCGCGATCTCAGGTCAAGCCGGGCGACTTCTGGAGTCGAGCGGTCAATGCGGCCTCAGCTTGTCTAGCCACCAGATTTGTTTTGGTGTGTTTTGTTCTTCTCGTCTCCGTGATTCTGATGAATCATGTCTCGCCATGTATACCTTGCACTGTAAATGAAGTTTGTGATTCAATAAAGTTTCTTGTGTTGCTGTGTGGCATTGTGGTTGTTTGGCTTTAACCTAGTTGATGCAACTCCTGCTTATTCCTAAACGATTCAAATCAAAAATTTTAACAATTTCTATTTTAGAAACTGTTGTTGCTTTGTCGCATATCGAGGATGTTTTCGTGGTGCGCGAGTTTTCTGATGTTTTACTGTCAGTCTTCCTGGTCTTCCTCCTGAGCGAGATGTAGAGTTTATTATAGACCTTGAGCCTAGTACTTGTCCTATTGTGAAGGCACCTTTGTGTATGGCTCCGCGCGAGTTGGAAGAGTTACGTACCCAATTGGATGAGTTATTGCAATGTGGTTTTATTAGGCCTAGTTCTTCGCTCAGGAGTACTCCAGTTCTGTTTGTTAAGAAAAGGATGAATCAATGAGATTGTGCATAGATTATAGGGAGTTGAATAAGGTAACCATCAATAATAGATATTTGTTGCCTCAGATTGATGACTTGTTTGACCAGTTACGAGGAAGCTCTGTGTTCTCAAAGATCGACATTCATTCAAGCTACCATCAGTTGAGGATCCGTGAGTCGTGGACGCCCCTCGAACTGCTTTTCATTCCCGTTATGAACATTTTGAGATCTTAGTGATGTCTTTTGGTTTGACTAATGTACCCTCTGCGTTCATGGATATGATGAACCGAGTGTTCAAGGACTTTTTAGACCATTTCATGGTAGTGTTCATCAACGATGTGTTGGCATATTCTAGAAGTGCCGAGGAGTATGATATGCATTTGCGCTTAGTATTGTCTACTCTGAGAGAGCACAAGTTGTTTGCAAAACTTAGTAAATGCATGTTTTGGCTTTCGCAAGTGTCTTTCCTGGGTCATGTTGTGAGCAAAGATGGAATTTCAGTAGACCCAACAAAGACATTCGTTGTTTTGGATTGGAAGAGTCCTACAATGCCTAAGGAGATAAGGAGCTTCTTAGGGTTGGCAGGTTACTATAGAAGGTTTGTGCAAGGATTTTCAGTGCTATCGGCACATCTGACTAAGCTTACCCAGAGGAATGTAGTGTTTGTTTGGAGCGATTCCTGTGAGGAAGCTTTTCAGGAATTAAAGATGCGTTTGTGCACTGCTCCTAATCTGACTTTACCGACCGAGGGAGTAGAGTGTGCCCTTTATATGGACGCATCTCATGTTTGAATCTATTGTGTTTTGATGCAAGAAGGAAAAGTGATCGCGTATGGATCACGATAACCAAAAGTTCATGAAAGGAATTACCCTACGCATGAATTAGAGTTTGCGGTAGTGATTTATGCCTTGAAGCTGTGGAGACATATGCTATATGGAGTGTCATGCAGTACCTTCACAGATCATAAGAGTTTGAAGTATGTCTTCACCTAGAAAGAGCTAAATTTACGCCAGCGCAAATGGTTGGAGTATGTTGCAAATTATGAAGTTGATATCCTTTATCATCCAGGTAAGGCTAATATGGTGGCCGATGCATTGAGCCGAAAGACCACGCATGTGTTCAACCTTTCTGTGCAGTCCCTAGTGGAGGAGTTTTTGTTGGTGGATATATCTGTTGGAGGTAGTGTCTTGCGGTCTAGTTTGGAAGAGCAAGTGCCTTCTTGGATTTCTCTAACAAGACTGCATCAGAAAAAAGATCCTGATTTGCAGCACCTCCGGAATAGAACTGAAAAAGGGGAATTGCCAGATTTTACAATTGATGATAAGGATACCTTGAAGTATCGAGGTAGGTATTGCATTCCCGCGGTTGAGAATATTCGAGCGAAGATTTGTAGTGAAGCACATGGTTCTAGTGTTTCCTATCATCCTAGTTCCACAAAGATGTATACATATCTAAAGTAGATTGTTTGGTGGTCAGGTATGATGAATGATATAACAAAGTTCGTATCAGAATGTTATACCCGTCAGCGGGTCAAGGAAGATCATAAGAGGCCTGGAGGTAAGTTGACCCCCTTGGATATTCCAAGATGGAAGTGGGAGAGTATTTCTATGGATTTCATTACCGGTTTGTCGAGATCTCCCAGAGGGCATTACTATGTGTGGTCATTATTGACAGATTGACAAAGTGTGCTCACTTTGTGTCTTTTCAGATTGGCTATTCCATGGAGAAAATAGCAGAGTTTTATTTGAATGAGGTCATTAGATTGCATGGTGTGTCAGTAAGTATCGTGTCAGATCGAGATTCCAGATATATGTCTCATTTCTGGCGGAGCTTGCAGGGAGCTTTGGGCACTGACCTCAGGTACTCTATCGTTTATCATCCGCAGACAAATAGTCAAACGAAAAGAGTAAATCAGATTTTACAAGATATGACTAGATGTTATATTTTGGACCATGGTGGAGCTTGGGAAAAACGTCTTAGACTTATGGAGTTTGCGTACAACAACAGTTATCAGGAAAGTCTGCAGATGGCCCCCTTTAAAGCTTTGTGTGGGAGGCATTGTCGAACTCTCCTATTTTGGCTGAAGTTGGTGAGAGACCATTATTAGGTTCAAAAGCCTTGGAAGAAATGAGTATCGTTGTGACACATATTCGCGAGAAGCTTCGTGCAGCTCAGGAGTGTTATGAGAAGTATGCTAATCAGAGCAAGGTTGACCAGGAGTTCGCAGTTGGGGACATGGTTTAATTGAAATTTTATCTGATGCCAGGTGTTAAGAAGTTTGGAAGGAACCACAAGTTGGATCCCCGGTATGTGGGATCTTTCCAAATTGTTGTGCGCATCGGAGTGTCCGCTTATAGACTAGAGTTGCCTGCCTCTTTCCCTGGCGCTCATGATGTGTTTTGTGTAAGCCAGTTGCAAAAGTGTGTGTTTAGCGATCATTATGTACTAGACTCTGTGCCCCAGTTGCAACCCAATATTTCTTATGTCGAAGAACCTGTCCATATTCTGGAGATGCATGATCGAGTGTGGTAAAGAAAGACAATTCTTATGGTTAAAGTTCTTTGGAGAAATCAGGACGTCAGAAGTGCAACCTGGGAATCAGAATCTGTGATTAGGGAGTCTCATCCTCATCTGTTCTCTTAGCTTACTTCAGTGAGTACTTCTAGCCAGCAAGTTCTAATTAATTTCTCATTATCTCTAAAGTTCGTTTTACGTTTCAAGGTTCGGGACGTAACTTCCTTTTAGTGGGGGTGGCTGTAACACCCATGAATTTCAGATAATTATTTTAATCGTATGAATGACACAATAATTTCATAAGGGCGTTATGTTTGCGCATGTTTAATGGTGTGATATAATTCGTGTGATTTTGCGTCCATTCTGTCAATTCGATCGGGTTTTGAAGCTTACCAAAATTGAGATTTTAGACTTTAGAAAAATTAATAAATTAAATTTAAGCTTGTCCGTAAAGTTCCGTTGCGATACGAGCCTTTTTGAGAGCCCATTAATTTTAAAAGATTCCCTATTTATAATTATTTATTTATATTCTCTTATAAAAGGCCAAACTTAGGAAAATTAGGTTTTATCTTTTCTTCTTCTTCAGCGTTTCCGTCAAAACGAGCGAGTCACGCGAGTAGATGGAGCGAAGTTCTACCAGAGGCTTCGGGCAGGCACTGAGGGAGCTGTAGTGCACGGAATCTTTGCCAGAGTATAGATATGGAAAGCCTTCGTCGAGATCTTCGTGTGTGCGGTGAGTATTTTCAGTTTCATAGATTTTTGGAGTTAGAGTGTGCAACCCTAATCCACCTTTTCGTCCGAAAAGTTTCAGGAACTTGTCCTTAAAGTCTTTGATCGGCCGATCCTTGGTGTGGAGTGCATTGGAGGCTGGAGATCAGAGAATTTGAGTCAAGTGGTGGTTTCTACCTCATCTCCCTTTTCTCTTCTAAATTCCTTGGGTGTAGGGTTAGTGTATGTTCATTGTAGGGCATTAGTCTTAGAACTTTCAGTTTCACTAGAGTAGTCCAGTTAAGTTCGTCGAGTGGATTCGTGAGTTTAAGTCGAATTCGTCGAGTGGATTCATAAAATTTATAAAGTTCGTTGAGAAGTTGAGTAGTTTAAGTTGATTCGTCGAGTGATCAAGTTTGGATTTGTCGAGTGCTCGCATCGATTCATCTAGTAGAAGAAATGTCGTCGAGTGGAGATCCGTCGAGTGGTTAAGTGAAATTCGTCGAGTTGTTTAGCCGAATTCGTCGAGTAGTTTAATCGGGTTCGTCAAGTTGTTTAGTCAAATTCGTCGAGAGGTTTAATCGAGTTCGTCGAGTGAGTTGGTCATTTTGGCCGAGTGATTCATACTATTCGTCGAGTGTTTCCGCTAAATGCAACGTGTGGTATCAAAGAATTCGTCGTGTAAGGCTGTTTTACTTGAACGTTTTTTCAGGGTTTCTTTCTGTGGTGCATATTTGGTCAAGATGTTGTAAATCTCTACACCCAGCCGGTTGTGTTTGGACTGTTGGTTGAGTTGGTCAAGTAGCCACCACCATAGTGCCTACTTCCTTCCTCGGATGTGTAAATTGTTGGTTGGGTGGATCGTAACCACCGCCACAGTGCTTTTGTTCCTTGGATGTTTTGGTCTGAAGGTTTGTGTTGGAAAGATAGCCACCACCTCAGTACCATTTTATGGCTAGAGTAATGATTCACTTCTTGAGCCAATCCGACACTTTTCTCCTTGGGTAAATTTTTATATAATTTTTACTACACTTTGTGCAAGTTTTTCCCTATTTGGATACTAATCTTCCTTCACTTTGATAGCTATTGATCTTCAGCTACTTCTTGATTAGGCTGGTACCCCTCTTGAGTTTGTTAGCCTTTCATTATTTATTTCTGTGCTGAGATGCCTTCTGTGCCTTTGTGCTGAGGCATTCTTTTCTTTTGAATGCCTCAGGTTCGGACTTGTAGTAGATGGAGCATGTAAGACCCTTTTTTTTTGTAATCATTTTCGGGTCTTACTGATACGCTAGAATTTTACTTTTTAGAAAAGCTCTTTCTTTCTTTAGACTTTAGCCTAGGGCGGACGTTTTCGAAGAGTCCCGCGAGTAATTCTACTTCGAGGAATTACCCGTTATCCTATCGAAAGATAAAAGTAACGGCCTTTTCCTCTTTCAAAATATCGAGGATTACTCTTTGGCCGCGTCGCCAAAAGCTAAGTAGAAAGGATTTGAAAGGCTTATGTTTGAAATGAAAGTTGAAAGCTTTTAGAATATGTTGTTGCAACAATTTTGTGAGTTGTTGCAACAATTCTTTAAGAGATCGTTTTAAAACTTCTTTTGCCTTGAGCTAGTTCCAACAACCAAAGAGTTGTTGCAACAATTTTTTAAGTGTTTAAAAGAGAGTTTTAAAAATTGATTTGGAGAGAAAGCTTTTGGGTTTATATAATTATCCGGACTAAAATCAATAAAGGCAAGTGGACCTTATCGATATTAGTATAGGATATTTCTTTTGAAATATCAAGGTCGTATTTTTCCAAGGTCGTATCGATTATTTCTACTTCTTAGGAGCGCGCTATTATTTTATCGAAAAGAGTTTTGAATTGATTTTTATAATTTTATAGAAAAACTAATGACAAAAATTAAGGTTGGCGTGCGTTTAACGATAATTGCGATAAAAAGCGAGAAAGCACGAAAACGTTAATTTAGAAAGTAGTTTTGCTTAGATTTTTTTAGAGTTTTATAAAGCGATAATGATAACTACGGCGATTTTAAGTGATTGAGCGGTTAGCGGAATTAGCAAAAAGCAATTATATTAAAAACAAAAGACGCACTACTTGAAAACGCACACACTCTACGAAATTAAAATGAAAGCGGTAAATTGCAGAAATTAAAGAAATGCAATCCCTACCCAAATAGGTAGAGGGGAAATAAATGCGTGAGCGAGTAATATCCAAATAGATTGGCGGGAAATAAATGCGTGACAAGTCCTATCCAAATGGATAGGCGGGAAATAAATGCGTGACAAGTCCTATCCAAATGGATAGGCGGGAAATAAATGCGTGACAGAAATAAAAGCTATTGAATTACAAAAAAGGCGCAAAATTTATCCTCCTACACACACACACCCTTACTTGAAATGAAATCTAAGTTAAAAGAAAACAAAAATCTATACTAGCACACACACACACTTACTTTAATAAAAACTACAAAAGCACTAAAAAAAACTAAAAAGAAAAATAAAAATACAAAAAAAGAGAAAAATTAACCTAAACTCATACACTCACACACACAAATTATGAAACCATCTAAAAATTACAAAAAAACTATAAACATGAAAATTAGCCTCATACACACACACACCCAAATTAAAATGGACAACTAATTATAATAACAAAAATTACAAAAACTAAAAAAAAAGAGAAAGAAAGAAGAAAAAAAGAGAGAACACACACACACACTTTAACCAAAACAATGATAAGAGAATTACAAAGAAGCAAATCTATTTTATTTCCAACTTAAAAGAGGTTACAAAACAAGAGAGAGAAAATGCAAAAAGAGAGCTAAAACATGAAAACAGCAAAAATTGGTCCACAATCTTAAGAAAAGGTCTCAAAATTCTGAACCCTTAGACTCAGCCGAATCTGGCTATTTATAGGAAAAATTTTGGAATTACACGCCCTCGGACACGGGCGTGTCTGAGGGCGTGACACGGCTTGGGGTGCGAATAGCCAGAACAGCTGGATCCAGGCAGGCATCTGGAAGGCTTGACCGGCGACTTGGAAGTACACGGGCGTGACCATCATATCGTACACGGCCTAGGTCACGGGCGTGACCTAGGTCGGCTGGCTGGAGCTTGAACTGGGCGTGACACCTGGCGTGTCCTTTGTTCTTCTGTAAGGAATTGAGGGTCACGGGCGTGTCTGAAATGTCACGGTCGTGACTTTGACTTTTTGGATGAAATGCTTCAAGTGGCTGGAATCTGGGATGGATATCCAACACGGGCGTGACCAAGTACACGGCCTCGGTTACGGGCGTGACCGAGGGCGTGACTTGATGTTTGAGGTGGAAAAAGAACAGAGAAGAAAATGTTAGGGATTAGTGAACACGCCCTTGGACACGGGCGTGACCAAGGGCGTGACTTAACAAAATTACAAAAACTTTACAAAATGAAAATAAAACTAAGTTAAAAACAAAAATAACAAAAACAAACATTTTATTCATTAATTTACATATATTATTTACAAATCTAATTAAAATTATACTAAAAATTATATAGAAAAATGCGTATATTTACTATTCATCAAACACCCCCATACTTAAGCTTTTGCTATTCCAGAGCAAAAGTAAGGGATACCTATAAGACGTTTAATAAAATTTCTAATTTACTAAAGTTTTTATTAAATCAAAAGTAAGATCGAAATAAATTTAGGGTATTTCAAGAGGTAAGTCGAAAACTATGAAAGTAATTTAAAAAGAGCGAAAATTTTTTAGCGAGACTTCTAAAGTTAGCTAAATAGCGTCGATTATTGCAGTCTTTGGTACCATTTAATTAGAATGAAATTATATAAAACTTTAACCTTTTTTAAGAAAGTTTTTAAGAATAAATAATGCCTACTAATTATGCTCTCCCAAACTTTTTTTTAAATTAAAATCTAGGTACAATTTTATTGGCTAAGGGGTAGGGGAAAAAGGTAGCCTTGGCAAAAAGAAGAGTGCTTGGATTTAGGGGTGATGGATTGTATCCTCTCACCCCACCTTTTTGGTGGCTTTGCTAAGATTCCCAGCGTTGGTTTACGCAGGATAATTGAAATCTTTTCTAAACTTAACCCAATGCCCGTGTTTATGGAATTATTAATTTTTTATTCCCATTGACACGGGATTTCTTTTAACAATATTGGGTGCCTGTGTTTACGGAATCTCTTTATTCTCATTGACACAGGATTTCTTTTAAAACTCCTACTTTTATTATTTTTATGCCAAGCTAAGGGGTGTTTATAAGGGGGGTTTCAAGAGAAATTCTAGATTAATAAAAAAAAATTTTGAGAGCAAGTTTAGTAGATTAAAAACATTCCCAAAGTTTCACAAGTTTAGAGTTAGAATAATTGAATCTAAAGATGGTTTGCCAATATAATACAAAAAGGAATCTATTTAGGGTAAACCCGAGGTAGTGCTAAAAATTCTGTTCTCAAATTAAATTAAGATCGCAAGATTTTCTTTACTACTGAAAATTCCTCGATTTAAATTTTTCAAACTATGAAATAAATAAAATTGTTTTAGCAAATCAAAAATAATGAAAAACGCTTAAAGATAAAACTAACCTAGCCTTGGAAATAACAAAAAGCTAAGTAGGGGATTTATTTTATTTTTGGGTTTTTTAATAAGTTTCTCAAATATATTTTTTTTTGAGGTTTTTAAGATATGATATTTTTGGGATTTTTGATTTTCTTTATAACAAAATGCATATATAAATACTAAAAAAAACAAAGAAAGAAGAAAATTAAGAAAAGCAAAAATACATACAAAATATTTGTTTGATTTTTTCTAAGAAATTTTTTTTTTCATCATATATTATTGATTTTTTAATTTTGTTAAAAATATGTACAATAATAAAAAGGGAAAAAAGAGAAAAGAGAGAATGAAAAACATTTTTGGTGTTATGACAAAATGAATTTTGTTATAACAAATTTTTAAGTACATTTTTCATCATTTTTTTTTTGGATTTTGATTTATTATTACAAATAAGGATTTTTATATACAAATAAAAGACATAAACATAAAACATATATAAAAAAAAATTGTGTATTTACATATTAAATTGTTTTTACAAAAAGAAAAAAAAAAGAAAAGAGGGACAAAGATGTTGCAACATAATTTTCTTCTGTCATAACAAATTTTGGTATGTTATAACAAATAAGTTTTATGTTGTAACAAATTTTTCATATAAATTTTTTTTTGTTTTTTTCTAATATGGGAGGGGCAAAAGTAATTACAAAAAGAGGGAAAACACGCCCCCATACTTAAAGCCAACATTGTCCTCAATGTTGAAGTTAAGTGTGAGGAACGAAAATATTTGCAAAAAAAGTGAAGATTTAATTACAAGATAGAAAAAATATATACAAGAATAGTTACAAATAAAAAGGAACTCCACGAATATATACAAAATTGTTTTTTGGTTTGTTTTAGTTTTCCGAAATGTACAAAACACGAATAAAATATGTATAAAAGAAGTTAAAAGTATATATGTGATCATATTTGTTTTTTTTTGTATGATAAAAATAAATTTTTATCATCATTTTTATTTTATTATTTATGTTATATTATATTCTTCTTTGTTTTATTATTATTATTATTATTTTGGTTTTAATTTTGAAATATGCATGTTTTAAAATATATCAAAATTTTAAGAAAGATAAAATAAAGTAAATAAAGAAAAAGCTTTAAGATAAAAAGCAAGGAAGAAATAAGAGAAATAAAAAGGTAAAAGCAACGGGGTTTTCTCGTTTCGAAATATCGACAAAAATCCCCTCTCGGGTCTGTCGAGTAATCCTACTTTGAGAAACTTCCTATTGTCCTATCTTAAAATTCCCAAAATTCATTTTGATTTTTGTTTTAAAGTATTTGCATTATTTTATTTTGTTTTATGTTTCTTTTTTTTTAAATGATAATTTAAAATATGCATAGTTATTAATAATATTTTTCATTTTGTTTTATTATAATTATTTATTATTATTATTTATTATTATTATTTATTATTATTATTAATTATATTTTTGTTTAAGTTTTTTAAGTTTTTTTTTTTTGAAATGAAAATTTATTTCATCATTTTTTTTATAAGAACAATAAAAGAGCGTAATTGGATAAATATGGGGGTGCCTCACACGAGCGCTTTGTTTACCGTCTCGTAGCTTGACGCGTTGGCGGGGTACGATCTTTTTAGAGGTGGGGGAGGGGTATGGAATTTAGCTTCCCTCCCAGTTGATCCCCCGCGTGGTAGAGTTTTAGTCGGTGACCGTTAACTTTTAAGTCGCCTTTTTCCGGGTGGGTGATAAGGACTGTCCCGTATGGCCAAACCTCTTTCACTTGAAAGGGGCCGGACCAGCGGGCTTTTAGTTTTCCCGGAAAAAGACGAAGACGCGAATTATATAGGAGGACGAGATCGCCCGGCGCAAATGATTTTGGAAATTTAATTTTTCGGTCGTGGTAAAATTTCGAGCGTTCCTTATAAAATTTATTACTCTCGTAGGCGTTCGCACGCCATTCATCGAGTTCGTTTAATTGGAATTTCCGGTTTTCGGCGGTTAAATTATGATCGAGATTTAAAAGTTTTAACGCCCAAAAAGCGCGGTGCTCTAATTCTACGGGCAAATGGCACGCCTTATCGTAGACTAATCGATAAGGCGTACAACCGATTGCGGTCTTGTACGCCGTACGATATGCCCACAGCGCGTCGTCTAATTTAATCGCCCAATCCTTCCTATTTATTGAAACGGTTTTTTCTAATATGCGTTTAATTTCTCGATTTACTACCTCCACTTGGCCGCTCGTTTGGGGGTGATAGGCGGTGGCGAGCTTATGCGTAACGCCATATTTGGTTAATGTTTTTGCAAAATGGGCGTTGCAAAAGTGCGTACCCCTATCACTAACTATCGCACGGGGCGTACCGAAGCGAGAAAATAATTTTTTAAGAAATTTGACGACGACTCTCGCATCGTTGGTGGGGAGAGCTTGCGCTTCCGCCCACCTAGATACGTAGTCGACCGCCACTAAAATGTAGCGATTTGTATATGAAGGAGGTAGGGGGCCTATGAAATCTATGCCCCATAAATCGAAAATCTCGCATTCTAAATAAAAATTTGGGGGCATCTCGTCCCGACGAGAGATGTTACCCGACCGTTGACAGCTATCGCATGCGCTCACAAAAGTGTGAGCATCTTTGAAGAGAGCGGGCCAATAAAAGCCCGCCTCCAGCGCCTTCTGCGCGGTCCGGTTGGCTTGATAATGCCCCCCGGCCGGCCCCTCGTGGCAGTGCCGCAAAATTTGCGCACCTTCCTCGCTCGAAACGCATCTCCGCACGACTTGGTCTGCGCAGACGCGAAATAAGAAAGGGTCCTCCCAAAAGTAATTTTTCAAATCAGAAAATAATTTCTTCTTTTGCTGTTTTGAAAAGTCTTTCGGGAGCACCCGCGCAACTAAATAGTTGGCGTAGTCTGCGAACCAAGGCGAGGGAGAAGTTTTTAAATTATTTAAAGCTAAAAGACGCTCCTCGGGAAATCGATCATCGATTTCTGGTTCGAAGAGCGCTTCCGCGATTGGGTGTTCTAAACGAGAAAGGTGGTCGGCCGCTAAATTTTCGGCCCCCTTCTTATCCCGGATCTCTAAATCAAATTCTTGTAATAGGAGGATCCATCGAAGAAGGCGGGGCTTAGCGTCCATTTTTTCTAATAAATATTTAAGTGCGGAGTGGTCGGTAAATATTATAATTTTAGAAAGCGTGACGTAGGGCCTATACTTATCTATGGCAAAGACGACGGCAAGGAGTTCCTTTTCCATTGTCGTGTAATTAGCCTGTGCGGCCGTGAGCGTGCGGGACGCGTAGTAGATAGGATGAAAATATTTATTTACGCGTTGGCCTAATACGGCCCCTACCGCTATATCGCTCGCGTCGCACATAATCTCAAACGGAAGGGTCCAATCGGGCGCCACCAGAATGGGAGAATGGATAAGTTTATTTTTTATGGCATTGAATGCCTCTACGCACGCGCTATCAAAAATGAATGGAGATTCTTTCTCCAGGAGGTGGGTTAGCGGTTTTGTTATTTTGGAAAAAATTTGAATAAACCGCCTATAAAAACCCGCGTGGCCAAGAAAACTACGAATTGATTTTATATTTGAGGGCGCGGGGAGTTTTTCAATTATTTCGACCTTGGACTTGTCGACCTCCATCCCTCTTTCAGAAATTTTGTGGCCGAGAACTAAGCCTTCTCGAAGCATGAAATTACACTTTTCCCTGTTTAAAACCAAGTTCGTGTCTTCGCATCGTTGGAGGACTCGATCTAAATTTTGGAGGCAGTTTTGGAAGGAGCTTCCAAAAACCGAGAAGTCATCCATAAAGACTTCCATAATATCCTCTACGAGCTCTCCAAATATTGCTAGCATACATCGTTGAAATGTAGCTAGCGCGTTGCAGAGGCCGAATGGCATCCTTCGGTATGCGAAGGTACCGAAGGGGCACGTAAAGGTTATTTTCTCCTGATCTTCGGGGGAGATTGGAATTTGTAAAAATCCCGATAGACCGTCGAGAAAACAATAATAAGGATGACCCGATAGTCGCTCCAAAATTTGATCGATAAACGGTAACGGAAAGTGGTCTTTGCGGGTGGCATCATTTAATTTTCGGTAATCGATGCACACCCTCCAACCCGTAACAGTACGGGTTGGAATTAATTCGTTATGTTGATTTGCCACTACCGTTAGACCGCCCTTTTTAGGCATGACATGAATGGGATTAACCCACGTGCTGTCGGATATAGGGTAGATAATCCCCGAATCCATTAATTTTATTACTTCAGCCTTAACGACCTCCCGCATATTTGGGTTTAGTCGCCGCTGAGGCTGGATGGTTTTGCGGGAATTATCTTCTAAGAAGATTTTGTGAGTGCAAAAAGAGTGATTTATCCCCCTAATATCGGAAATCTGCCATGCAATTGCATGGCGATGCGTGGACAAAACTTTAACTAATTCGGAGGTTTCCGAATCGGTTAAAGAAGACGAAATAATAACCGGGAGTTTTATGTCCGCGGCGAGAAAAGCGTATTTTAAATGGTCGGGGAGCGGCTTAAGCTCCAAGACCGAGGGTTCTTCGTAAGAAGTTGTTATTTTTAAACTTTTAGAATTAAAAGATTCGAAAGGTGAATCTGGCGGTAGCTCGTCCAAAGGGGCGAGGTCCGCCAAATCCGGATCGTCTAATGTTAAAGCGAGTAATTCTGCAAGCGAAGAACATTCATCCTCGAACGCGAATTCTAAGTGAAAGCAGGAATCATCGTTCGATAAAGAATTTCGCATCGAGGGATTAATAAGAAGGGTAACTTCGTCTTCCCCTACCCGAAGGAGGAGGCGACCGTTACTCACATCAATTAATGCGCGGGAGGTCGCGAGGAAAGGGCGACCGAGGATAATTGGCACCTCGGCGTCCTCCTCGATGTCGAGGATGACGAAGTCTACCGGGAAGATAAACTTGTCAACCTTGACCAGAACGTCCTCCACTACCCCGATAGGATATTTTATCGAGCGATCCGCGAGTTGGATGCTCATTTTTGTTGGGGCGGGAACACCCAAATCTAGTTTTTTAAAGAGGGAGAAGGGCATCAAATTGATGCTCGCTCCCAGGTCCGCTAGGGCGTACTTTATTAATAAATTGCCGAATAGGCACGGGATGGAAAACCTTCCCGGATCGTTTAGCTTAGGCGGCAATTTATTAAGTAGGACCGCCGAGCATTCCGCATTTAAGGAAACACGCGAAATACCCTCGAGCTTCTTTTTATTAGAAAGGAGGTCCTTAAGGTATTTCGCATATTTCGGCATTTGTGAGAGTGCCTCCCAGAAGGGGACGTTAATTTGAATTTATTTAAATATTTGTAAAAACTTTTTGTAATGTTCGTCCTCCTTCTCTTTATTAAATTTTGCGGGGTACGGAATTTGCGGGCTCGAGACGCCCGGCGCTAATATTTTTTCCGTATCTACTAAAATAAAAGACGAGGGTGCAGGGGTCGGAGGCGAAACAGTTACCTGATGCTCAACCCGCAATGGGGAGTCGACCTCCTTGCCGTTGCGTAAGGTAATGGCGTGGGCATTTTCACGCGGGTTCTGCTCCGAGTTCCCAGGTAGTGCTCCAAGTGGCCGCTCGGAGACCGCTCCCAGGATGGGCCTGGGCCGTCGGTGCCGGCAGTTCCTGGGGCGGCAAGACCCGGTGAGGCTTGGGCCAAGACTGTTACAAAAAGTACATACCTATGTAAGCATTTTCGATTCCAGTCGAAATTTAATCTCTATTTTTTTGGCTTTACATCTACGGTCATTTTTTTTCGCAACTGCTAAAGCTTTATCTCACCGGCCGTCCAACATTGAACCTCTGAGTTTTGCCTCGCCGGTCATCTACTTCTGTAAGTATTTTCGCTTCCAATCAAAATTTATTATATATATATTTGCTTTAGATCTACAGCTGAATCTATTTCTTGCGCTCCTTCTCTGAGCTCCTACAGGATGAGGTAACATATTATCATTTTTTGCTCCTCTTCTTATGTATGCCAATCTCACCATTTGCTCTCTTTTTTTGTAACAGTCCTGGCCCAAGCCCATCCCCGGGTCACTGACCCCCAGGAACTGCCGGCACCGACGGCCCAGGCCCATTCTGGGATCGTCCTGACCAGTCAACACTGGCCCCGTCCTAGGACACTGGCACCATTGGTTCAGCCTGACCCCAACTAGTCAACAACAAGCCTGCAGGTCGTACACCCCAACCCATCTCTGGCCTGCCACAGGGCACAGCGGGTTGTTGGAGGGGGGGGGGCACGAACCCACGCCCTCCCTTTGATGAGAATTGAGCCAGTTAAGCGGCAGCGCGTGGACTTCCCAGGAGGTCACCCACCCCGTGACTACTCCAGCCCGAGCACGCTTAACTACGGAGTTCTTTCGATTCTCATCACCAACTGAGCTGCACTTTTTGTAACAGTCCTGGCTAGCCTGACCCGGGCCCCTAGCCCAGAACTGCCGGCACCGACGACCCAGGCCCATACTGGGACGGCTTGACCAAGCCCATCCGGGTCACTTACCCCTCCCTAGGACACTGTACCGCCGGTTCAGCCTGACCCACCGGTCAACAACAAGCCTGCAGGCCGTACACCCCAACCCCTCTCAGTTGGTGATGAGAATTGAAAGAACTCCGTAGTTAAGCGTGCTCGGGCTGGAGTAGTCACGGGATGGGTGACCTTAGGGGAAGTCCACGCGCTGCCGCTTAACTGGCTCAATTCTCATCAAAGGGAGGGCGTGGGTTCGTGCCCCCCCCCCCTCCAACAACCCGTTGTACCCTGTGGCAGGCCAGAGAGGGGTTGGGGTGTACGACCTGCAGACTTGTTGTTGACCGGTGGGTCAGGCTGAACCAGCGGTACAGTGTCCTAGGGCGGGGCCAGTGACCCAGATGGGCTTGGTCAGGCCGTCCCAGAATGGGCCTGGGCCGTCGGGGCCGGCAGTTCTGGGATAGGGGCTCGGGTCAGGCTAGCCAGGACTGTTACATAAACTCTCTCTCGTATCCTCGATCTTAAGAGAATCCAGCTAAGCAATTTTGAATAGAACAGTAACGACGGAGATAAGTAAAAACAAGAATGGAGAACAAGTTGATCTTCACTGTTTGTGCTTAAGAGAATCAGTCTAGCTTCATCGACTGATAAAAAGAGTTCCAGATAGAAGAAAGCTTGAAGAAGATTTGAACTATCAAGTTTCAAATCAAAAGCATCCTCTTCAAGTCAAGAAGCCGATCACCACCAGGCAGAAGTACCTTTTTAAATCTTTATTTGTAAGGCTTGCGGGCAAAATTTGTAAGATCTGTTTTCAGATATGCGGGTCAAGTTTGATGGATTGATATCTGTGAAGCTTGAGGGATAGGGCAGAGGGACTTGCAGGTCCAAACGTGTCGAGCGTGCGGGTTCGTGTGCAGTGAAGGGGCTTGCGGGCCTAGGTTGCAGGCAAGACTTGCGGGTCTGTGCTGTATAGGGCTTGAGGGCCTAAGTGTTGAGCTTGCGGGCTCGAGTGCAGTGAAGGGGCTTGCGGGCCTAGGCTGCAGGCAAGACTTGCGGGTCTGTGCTGTGTAGGGCTTGAGGGCCTGAGTGTCGAGCTTGCGGGCTCGGGTGCAGTGAAGGGGCTTGCGGGCCTAGGCTGCATGGACTTGCGGGTCTAAGTTATAAGGCTTGCGATCCGGAGACATTGGCGAAGTTTGCCAAGCCTAGCACATTGCTGGGTAGGCGCAGAGTGACAGAGTACTACTCAAGACACCCGGTCTTGAGGAACCTCTATACATCTTGTGTTGTGTGTGCTAAGATTTTGTGTGATTCTTCTGTGCAGTGCTTCCATTAAACTCAATACTTGCAAAATATTTTAAAACAACCATAATCACATAACCCCCCCCCCCCCCTGTAACGCCCCTGATTTTTCGGTAATTATTTAATTCGGTGATGACGTGTTTATGACGTCGGGGCGTTACTTTTAACGTCGAGTTAGCGGCGCGTCGCCGTTTGCGCGTTTTCACATCCGTTTGGGTCAAGTCGACCAATTTTTGAGACGACGCGGAATAGGAAATTTTTACGTTAGAAAATTAGATTATTTAATTTTAGACTTGCCTGTCAGGTTTCGTCGCAATCCGAAACCTGATTTTGGAGCCTCGGCACATTTCGGAAGTTTTGTATATATTTAAAGTTCGTCGTAAATTCGGCCATTTATATCTCGAGAATGGCACGCCGGATTTTGATTCCAACTTCGCCGTTGGATTCGTAGCGCCGCCGTTCACCTTAGGCGAAATTTTCGTTGGATTCGGCGTTCGTTTAATTTTTGGTGATAAAATAATAATAGTAATATTATTATTATTATTATTATTATCGTATATATATATATGTACATTTGGCTAGCATCGTTGGACAACCCCCCCCCCCCCCCCTCTAGAATGAGTTCGACAAATTTAAGCAACGCCGTTTGACAAATTTAAGCAGCGCCGTTCGATGAATCCGACCGTTCGTCAAATCTGTCCTGCTCGACAAATCTTTACGTTCGTCTTTAGCCCCTTCTGTTATTAATAATAATAATGATATTATTATTATTATTATTATTAATATAATATGATATGTTGCCTAAAAGAAAACGAACCCAGTTTCTTCTTCTTCTTCATTTTGTACGAACCAGAGAGAAAAACGAGCGACGGGGGAGGCGATTTCTTGAATCTTCCGGACGCCGCCGACGGAGCTCCGATGGTCAAAATTTTCAACCGAGCATAGATCTGGAAAGCTCTCGACGAGAGCTTCGCGTTCGTGGTGAGTATTTCCCGTTTCTTGGACTTTTCGCATTAGGGTTTTCGGCCCTAACCTTCCTTTTCGCCATTTTTTGTAGATCTCGCCTCGTCGTGCCTCCGTTTGGGCCGATCTACGACGAGGAGTTGTTCGGAGGTCGATTCCGGCGATTTGTAGGCAAGTGGTGATCTTGCTCTTGCTTTTTCTCTTTGCCATATTATAACTCCAGGTTGACCCCCTTGATCTAGCTGTGCTACATTTTTCTTTATCCTCTAATTATTGCAGCTAATAACTTGATATTTTGCCAGCTAATAAAAGATTTTTGTTAGCATTATATCTCCTTGTATTTTTCATTCCTACTTGCAATTTAGTATGATACGATCTGTTGGGCTTCGCCCTTTGTTCCTTGAAAGAATCATGAAAAATGTAAATAAATTCAGTTGGAGGTCGTACACGATATTGGGGATGCCACCGGTGCGGTGCTCTGAGGGTCGTGACGATGTGAGAGGGTTATTATCCCCGCACGGCTTCTCTTTTTTTCTGATGAGCTGATCAGTCTCTATAATTTTGAATAAGAGTAACATGATTAATAATTTGAAAGTTGATGGTTCTTTTCTTTTGCTTATGGCGAGTTTCGTCATCGCCTGCGTTCTCACCTTCGTGAGTGTTTTCTGCTGATTTTTAGTTGCTTCTACTGCATCCTTTTCTGCTGATTATTAGATTCTTCTGCTGTTTCTTTTCCTGTGATTATTTGCTGCTAGCTTTGTCATCACTAATCCTTGCAGCTACTGTTTCCCTCCGGTCTCGCGGAGGTTTGCTTACTTTCTGGTTTTCTGCACCACTTGTAACTTGCTTCTGAGGTGTTCTTTCTTTGAATGCCTCAGGTTCTGGACATTAGTAGGTGTTAGTGCGGAGTTGCTTTAGTTGCCGCCTTCTGACCCTCTTGAGGTAGGGTATTCCGTGGACTTGTCGGCCCATGGGTTCGTGTCAGGTGTTGACGCTCGTGGTGCCGTTTGGTTAAACTATTGTTTCACTGCTGCTATTACTTATTGTTTACTTTTGAACACATGTTCTGGAATGATTAGATGCTGGTTGGCTTATAGTCTCTTGCTTAGATATGCTAAGGCATTTGGAGCATTATGCATCATGATTTGAAACATTAAGCTCACTAATTTCTGCGCATGATAAACCTACTTTTACATATAGTAAATCCACGCATTCGATCTTGCATGGTGCACCTCACTAGGTCTTCATGATCACTTAGGCCACTAAGTAATTATATCAAGTATTTTTCCGCTGCATAAAATTATATTTTAAAAGCGTGGACTATTGATCCACCTAGCCGAGGGACGCGGCTTGTTAATTTTCTGCATAAATAATTTTTGAATCACTTTGAATTGATAATAATAATTGCTTGGACTGTGATGAAGGATAAGTTGCCTTAACGTCAGTAGGCGTCCCCTACGTGACGCGGCATCA
Source organism: Dactylorhiza incarnata (assembly GCA_033032865.1). Lineage (NCBI taxonomy): Eukaryota > Viridiplantae > Streptophyta > Magnoliopsida > Asparagales > Orchidaceae > Dactylorhiza > Dactylorhiza incarnata. The sequence continues at coordinate 17,325,790 of JAWHQI010000015.1, forward strand.
CAATGCATAGCTTTCCCTACTCTGATAACATTTTAAATGTTGGGAAAATGTGGGTTGTGACAGTTGGTATCAGAGCTAGGTTCTGTGAAAAAGGTAGTTGGGTGGTTTGGCGTGTGAGCCAAATGACCACTATCCAAAGCAGAACCACATAAGATCATTTCATTGTATACACACACCGATATGTCATCAGTATGTCTTGGCCGAAGCATGGTCACTACACTCATAGCATGATAAGAAGTATACGGGGCATATTATGTAGTATGGGATGCATAATATGTGTTCGTATATGGATCCACCATAGGTGGCAACATGTGACGGTTATGTAGTATGGGATGCATAACCACCATTACATGGATGCCCATTAGCACGTTTTCTTTTTTTGTTACATGTAATGTTATGTAGTATGGGATGCATAACATTACATGTGTACGCCGCTCATAACATGCATTAAGGCCTCTTTCTAGAATGCATAACACTGCATGCATTCATATCATCGCATAAGCACGCGTGCCAAGTTAAAGACATACCAGATGACATATGTACACACATGATTTGAAAAGAAATTTAAATGTTCATGCACTCATGTCATAACACAAGAGTCAATAGGATGATGGTGCATCATCCTAAGTTTAATCATTGCATCATTTCATAAAATTCCAGAGCAAGGTAACAACAATAGCAAGTCATTTTCTTTCCAGTTCTGAATTGATCCGGGATATTTCTGAGTCTTTTTGGCTTAAGCGTCTTAAGCATATTTCTGATTGGATGTCCATCTATCTTGTAGACATGTCTCATAGGAGAGCGACGCGGTCGAGTTTGCTAGCTTAGGTGTCTTAAGCTATGTCTTGATGAGTCGCTGTTTGTATTTGTAGAAGATGACCCCGAAGCGTTTTGCAATGGGGGCGATTTTCCTGTTTGAGGGTGAGTCTTTGGATTCTCATATTGAAGCGATACTAGATGAACTGCATCAGAGCATTGAAAAAATGTCAAGGCAGGTGTTTGTAATGCAAACGCAGTTGCAGGCATTGCCTACTGCCACCATGAGGCAGCAGCCTGGTGTGCATTTTCCTGTGTTGGTTGAATTCCAGAGTGAGATCGGTAAATCGAATAGATTCGCTCCTGAGTTGATAGCTGCTGAGGAGTGCAAGGTCAGAAATTTCTTGGGTGATCCTCAAGGTAACATCCAACAGTTTGCTAACGCCTACCAATCCGAGACTGATGCGAAAGCAGTTGAAGCTGCCTTGAAGTTTGAGGCTATTGAAATTCCAAAGATTGCGGTATGTCCTCGTTACAGGAAAAAAGAAAGGTTGGGGATGGAGAAATCCTATGGGCATCTGGCCCCACCCCCAAGGAAAGGATGGGAGAAAGCATGTAGTTTCTATGGCCGGTCAGGCCATTCACTCGGAAAATGTTTCAAGAAACTAGAAGCTCAGAGGCAGCAACGGGTAATCATAATTCAAGACGCACCTAAAAGTGATTTGGGTTGCACTGCAAGTAATAAATAGGGGCTCGATGAGATCCGGTGTCGGATAAAGGAAAGCATAAACTGATCGTGGTGAGCGAGGGAGAAGCTCAGTCTTCAACCCGGTGATCTTAGGTTAGATTCTGATTCAGTTAATAGTTCCTCGCTATCTCAATTTCTATTCAGCTGGCTATGTGTGCATTTTTTGGGGAAGTTAAGATAATTAACCGATGAGCACGTGTTCTTTTGATTGTGGTGTTATCCACTTGTTCGTGGCTAGGATCCTTGTAATTGTCATTTCTTGACTCCCGATCAAGTTAGTGATTTATTTCGTGCTATGTTTCCGTCGGGTGACTCGGTGGTGTTAAACCATTCCATTAATTTGATTTCGATAGTATGTCGATTGAATGTGACAGATTTGGAAGAGGCTAGTGTGATTTCTTGGGCAGGGATTGGAGATCTAGTTTGGCGTTGTAGACCAGGCGAGGATAAGCGCCTGGACTTCTCGTTGGATATTTACCAACCCTTGAGTGTGTTCAGATTCTCCAGTTATTTCTGCAGTTCATGCTCATCAATCCTTAGAGTCTGGCAGCGAGTATTTTCTCGTTTCTGTTTCTGTTCTCGAAACTGCTCTCGTTGTACCGCGTGTTCTGTTGTTTGAGAGTTTCAAATGTTTCTCCGTGGTCTTCGCCTTGAGAAAGAGGCGGAGTTTGTTTTCGGTCTTGAGCCATATACTTGTCTTTTTACGAGGGTACCTAATCGTATGGCCCTGCGTGAGCTAGAAGAATGTTTCTAGAAGATTATGAACAAATTGTACAGAGTTGAATGACTATCGCGGTAAATGTTCATCACCTCGAATAGATGATTTGCTTGATCAGTTGCGAGATGGATCCATGTTCTCGGAGATTGGCCTTCGTTTAGACTTTTATCTGTGAAGGATCCGTGAGTAGGATGTTTCATGGACTACCTATTCGTTCCTATTATGGGCTTTATTTTGAGATCTTAGTGGCGACCTTTGATTTCGCTTATGTTTCCTCTGCCTTCATGAATTCTATGAATGGAGTGTTAAGAGAATTTCCGGACCATCTTGTGGCCGTCCTTAGAGGTGGTGTTGATACGCTCTAAGAGTGCAGAAGATCATACTGAGCATTTGTGATTGGGAGCGGTCTACTTTGTAAGAGCGCAAGTTTGTTTGCCAAGATGAGCAAGTACAAGTTGCGATGTCTTTAGTTACCTATCTTGGTCATGTTATTAATGAGGTTGAGTTTTCGACGAACTCAACCTTTCAGTAAATTTTGTAGGGTTGGCAGGATGATATAGAAGGCTTGTGTAATGATTCTTGCGATTATTTGTGTCTCTAGTTAGGTTTAGGTAGGAGAATTCAACTTTCATTTGGGGTGACTAGTGCGAAGGAGCCTTTCAGGAAATCGAAGAGAAGATTGAGCACTACTCCAGTTTTGATCTTACCTACCAAAGTAGTGGTGTATTGTCTATGTAGATGAGTTGCACGTTGAGCCTAAGTATGTCTCGAAAAAATGTGATCGCATACGGTTTGAGGAAATCGAAGATTCATGAAGAGAATTATCATGCGCATGATTTGGAATTTGCCCAAGTAACCCAGGCATTGAACCTTGGAGATTATTTTGGTATGACGCGTTGTGTATGGTTTACGGGCCATAAGAATTGAAGCATATATTCGTTCAGAAGGAGTTGATTCTGCGCCGGAGAAAATGAATAAAATATATTGTGAATTCTGGCATTGACATTCATTACCACCCGGATCGTACTAGGATGTATAGAGATTTGAATCATGTGGTTTTCTAGTATTAGTTTTGTTATCGGTTTGATGAGGTCTTCCCGGAGACGCAAATTTTTTTTTGTGATCTATCGTAAATGGATGAGTAAATTATGCTAAGTCTTGAGTCAGATCGAAACCCCAGGAATTTTTTTTTTGTCGTGTTCCTGGCAGAGCTTACAAGGAACTTTGGGCACCGACCTCCGGTATTCTACCACTTACCATCCGCAGACAAAAGGTCAGACGGAGAGAGTGAATCAGATCATGGAGGGTATGATTAGGTATTATACTTTGGATCATGGTGGAACTCGGGATAAGCGTCATGGATTGATGGAATTTGCCTACAATAACAGTTATCAGGAAAGTATTGTTATTGGCAATCTCATTATTCATTGCTTGTTGTTTGTGTTTTTGCTCCAAGGTTTGCACTCATTAGAAATCTCATTATTTTGGGCTGGTAGCTGTTGGTTATTCTTCCAGGAATCTCATAATTTGGGATTTCCTCTGTTTGTCTTGGGAAATTTGGACTGGTGGCTGCTGGTTTATCCTCCAGGTTGCATCTTTAGAAATGTTTCTTTTGTTCTTGTTAGGGGGATTGAGTGCTGGTGATGCTCGGTTTTTCCATCCAATTTTCGTATTAGGGATTCATTACTTGAGAGTTGGTTTATGCTTCAGTATTGGTTTAAGGCTGCTGGCTGTTTTATGAAATTTTATTTAGGGGCTGGTTTGTATAATTCCAGTTAGGGGCTGCTATATATATCGTTCCTGTTTGGATTTATTTTGGGGCAGTCTTATAGAATTCTGAATTTATTTGGGGGCTGCTACATATACTTAATCTAATCGGGATTTTAATTATGGGGCTGCTATGCTTAATCAGTTGGGAGTTTAAATCTCTATATGGGGGCTGCTACGATCTTTCTCATGGGTGTTAGGATGATGTTTTTATAAGTCGTTTTAGGATACTAGTCTCCGGATTTGCTTAATAGCTGCCATGGTTTATGATGAGGGGAGGTTTGGTGAATCTAATTTTCTTGTCTTATTGATTAGCTGCTATGGATTAAGAGGGGAGTTTGGTAAATTTATTTTTGACTCATGCTAACAGCCATTGATTTAGTGGGGAGTTTGGTGAACTTCTTGGCCTCATACTAGCAGCTATGTGCATCCCCCTTGTTTCTTCCTAAATTAAACACTCGATTATGAAATACTGCATCTATATGTTAGGATTTTGTTGGTGAATGGGTGTTCTTGAAAGTTTCTCCGATGCCGGGCGATAAACGCTTTGGGAAGAACCACAAGTTGGATCCCAGATATGTTGGGCCATTTCAGGTTGTTGAGCGCATCGGGGTGTCTGCATATAGATTGGAGTTACCTGCTACCTTCCCTGGCATCCATGATGTGTTTCATGTGAGTCAGTTAAGGAAGTGTGTCCGCAGTAATCATCAAGTTCTCGATTCGGTGCCTCAGATTCAACCCATTTTGTCTTATGTTGAGGAGCCTATCCGTATTTTGGAGACCCAAGAGCGGGTGTTGGGGAGGAAATCTATTCTCATGGTAAAAGTTCTTTGGCGGAATCATGGCGTCGAGAGCGCAACATGGGAGCTAGAGTCAGTTATGCGGACATCTCATCCTCACCTTTTCAATTAATTAGCTCAGGTAAATCTTCTTTCCTGCACCATTTACCTTTTCAATTAATTAGCCCAGGTCAATCTCCTTTCCTGCACCATTTAATTATCAATCTTAAATTTACTTTCATGTACCATCATCTATCTTAACGTTGTGGTAAATCTCCTTTTCTCCTCTTATGTCAAGTTTCGGAACGAAACTTTCTTTTAGGGGGAGTGGCTGTAACGCCCCTGATTTTTCGGTAATTATTTAATTCGGTGATGATGTGTTTATGACGTCGGGGCGTTACTTTTAACGTCGAGTTAGCGGCGCGTCGCCGTTGGCGCGTTTTCGCATCCGTTTGGGTCAAGTCGACCAATTTTTGAGACGACCCAGAATTGGAAATTTTTTACGTTAGGAAATTAGATTATTTAATTTTAGACTTGCCTATCAGGTTTCGTCGCGATCCGAGCCATTTTGGAGCCTCAGCGCATTTCAGAAGTTTTGTATATATTTAAAGTTCGTCGTAACTTCGGCCATTTATATCTCGAGAATGGCACGTCGGATTTTGATTCCAACTTCGTCATTGGATTCGTAGCGCCGCCGTTCACCTTAGGCGAAATTTTCGTTGGATTCGGCGTCCGTTTAATTTTTGGTGATAAAATAAAAATAATAATATTATTATTATTATTATTATTATTATCGTATATATATATACATCTGGCTAGCATCGTGCGACACCCCCCCCCCTAGAATGAGTTCGACAAATTTAAGTAGCGTCGTTCAACAAATTTAAGCAGCGCCGTTCGATGAATCCGGCCGTTCGTCAAATCTGTCCTGCTCGACAAATCTTTCCGTTCGTCTTTAGCCCCTTCTGTTATTAATAATAATAATGATATTATTATTATTAATATAATATGATATGTTGCCTAAAAGAAAACGAACCCAGTTTCTTCTTCTTCTTCATTCTGTCCGAACCATAGAGAAAAACGAGCGACGGGGGAGGCGATTTCTTGAATCTTCCGGACGCCGCCGACGGAGCTCCGGTGTTCGAAATTTTCAACCGAGCATAGATCTAGAAAGCTCTCGACGAGAGCTTCGCGTTCGTGGTGAGTATTTCGCGTTTCTTGGACTTTTCGCGTTAGGGTTTTCGGCCCTAACCTTCCTTTTGGCCATTTTTCTGTAGATCTCGCCTCGTCGTGCCTCCATTTGGGCCGATCTACGACGAGGAGTTGTTCGGAGGTCGATTCCGGCGATTTGTAGGCAAGTGGTGATCTTGCTCTTGCTTTTTCTCTTTGCCATATAATAACTCCAGGTTGACCCCCTTGATCTAGCTGTGCTACATTTTCCTTTATCCTCTCATTATTGCTGCTAATAACTTGACATTTTGCCAAGTAATAAAAAGATTTTAGTTAGCATTATATCTCCTTGTATTTTCCATTCCTACTTGCAATTTAGTATGATATGATCTGTTGGGCCTCGCCCTTTGTTCCTTGAAAGAATCATGAAAATGTGAAGCAATTCTGTTGGAGGTCGTACTTGATGTTGGCGATGCCACCGTTGCGGTGCTCTGAGGGTCGTGACGATGTGAGAGGGTTATTATCCCTTTACGGCTTCTCTTTTTTTCTGATGAGCTGATCAGTCTCTATAATTCTGAACAAGAGTAACATGATTAATAATTTGAAAGTTGATGGTTCTTTTCTTTTGCTTATAGCGAGTTTCATCATCGCATGCGTTCTCACCTTCGTTTGGTAAGCGTTTTCTGCTGATTTTTAGTTGCTTCTGCTGCATCCTTTTCTGCTGATTATTAGATACTTCTGCTGTTTCTTTTCCTGTGATTATTTGCTGCTAGCTTTGTCATCACTAATCCTTGCAGCTACCGTTTCCCTCCGGTCTCGCAGAGGTTTGCTTACTTTCTGGTTTTCTGCACCACTTGTAACTTGCTTCTGAGGTGTTCTTTCTTTGAATGCCTCAGGTTCTGGATAGTAGCAGGTGTTAGTGCGGAGTTGTTTTAGTTGCCGCCTTCTGACCCTCTTGAGGTAGGGTATTCTGTGGACTTGTCGCCCCATGGGTTCGTGTCAGGTGTTGACGCCCGTGGTGCCGTTTGGTTAAACTATTATTTCACTGCTGCTATTACTTGTTGTTTACTTTTGAACACATGTTCTGGAATGATTAGATGCGGGTTGATTTATAGTCCCTTGCTTAGATATGTTAAGGCATTTGGAGCATTGTGCATCATGATTTGAAACATTAAGCTCACTAATTTCTGCGCGTGATAAACCTACTTTTACATATAGTAAATTCACACATTCGATCTTGCATGGTGCACCTCACTAGGTCTTCATGATCACTTAGGCCACTAAGTAATTAAATCAAGTATTTTTCCGCTGCGTAAAATTATATTTTAAAAGCGTGGACTATTTGATCCACCTAGCCGAGGGACGCGGCTTGTTAATTTTCTGCATAAATAATTTTTGAATCACTTTGAATTGATAATAATAATTGCTTGGACTGTGATGAAGGATAAGTTGCCTTAACGTCAGTAGGCGTCCCCTACATGACGTGGCATCACAACATGTAGCTTTCCCTACTCTGATAGCATTTTAAATGTTGGGAAAATGTGGGTTGTGACACCCCCCCTTGGTGATTGTTCTATAACCAACAAGTGGTATCTGAGGTAGGTTGATCAAGAAAGCGACTTAACCGTCAGATCTAGATTGTAGAACAATCCAATATGGTTGGAGGTGATCAGCATCGATAGATGAGAGCCATGAAACTCCCAATCTGCACAAAGGAGAACTTTCCTATCTGGAAGGAAAGGGTAAGGTTGTTCATGGAGGCAGCTGATCCTAGAGTCTATATAACTATTCAAGAGGGCCCCTTCATTCCCATGACAACATCCACAATTGATCCAACTAGGATGGTGGCAAAGAAGTATACAGACATGACCAAGGATGAGCTGACCTTGGCAAGTCTGGATAGAAGGGCGCTGAATGTAATCATAAGTGCCATTGATGACTCAACCCTGCAGAATCTCATTCACTGTAAGACAGCCAAGGAGATGTGTGACTCTCCGATTGTCTACATGGAGGGCACTGAAGAGGTTAGGGATGATAGAAAATCCCTCCTCAATCAGTAGTATGAAGCATTCAAGCAAGGCAAGATTGAAACCATCTCAAGTTGTTATGAGAGGTTTTTCAAAATAGTGAATGAACTGAAAAATTATTGCAGAGACTTCACAAACTCTGACCTAAATGATAAATTTCTTAGATCTCTCTCTATGGAATGGGATATAAATATCTGTGCCATCAGAGAGATGGGTCAGTTGGGCATGTTGGAGCCCAAGAATCTGTATGGGAAGCTGCTATCCCATGAACTTCAGCTCAATACCAGGAAAGCTGAAGAGGAGAGCTCAAAAGGGAGCTCTAGAGATAGATATGTGGCTCTCAAGGCTGAGAGCACAAGGAGATCCAAGGACAAGACTCCCGCTTATCAGAATAGATCATAGAGCAGTGAAGAGTCTAATGCTAGCACATCAGACTCAAATGATACTGACCAAGAGATGGTCCTTCTCTCTAAGCAGTTCAAAAAGCTGATAACCAGAAGAAGAAGAGACAACTACAGACCCACCTCCTCAAGTTCAAAAAGATCTGATCAACATGACAGGTCTAAGTCCTCAAGGGAGGATAGGTATAAATCAAAACATGATAAATTTGATTTTGCTAATACTGTTTTCTACTCCTGTAATAAGACAGGTCACATAGCTGCTGATTGCTCTTCTAAGAGAAGGGAATCAAGGAATTATGAAGGCAAGAGAAGGTCAAGGGACAAGAAGAAACCTGAAAGAGGGTTTATAGCAAAGAAAATCAGAACTCTAAGTGATTCTGATTCAAGCTCCTCAGATACTAAGGAAGAAGCACTGATTGGCCTAATGGCCATAAAGGAAGACAACCAGGATGACATCTCTCCTGGGAAGGTACCTATCAAAGCCCATCTGTCTGTCTCTGATTCTGAATCAGTAACACACTCTTTGCATTATAATGAGAGTGTGTCTGTAGCCAACAACACGACCTCAAGATCTCAATATGATGTTGAATCTGACCTAATAAAGCAGTATAAGGCTTTGTGGAAATCTTTCAAGAACTGCAAGAAACTCCTCAAAGTGCAGACCAAGGAGTTAGATTCCTTGAAGACTGTCCAGTCAGAGCTCAAAGAGATAGCTGAAAAACTGGCTGCCATGAGCAAAGAAGTGGATAGATTCAAGGAAGCCACAAGGCTTAAGAATGCTGAATTAGGTCAGAAGAACAAGGTCATTAAGGACCTTGAGGAGATGTTGCTGGCTGAGAAGAAACTTGCTGCAAGCTTCTCTATGCCCAAGACAGTCTTACCTATCATTAATACCTTCTCTGGATCATTCAGAGCTGGTATAGCATTCAATCAGGAGACTGTCAAGGACAAAAGTTCTTATGCTCAATCTTCTTTTAATAAGGTACCAACATCAGGTTCTTCTGGCCATGAACCTACAACAACAACACTGAAAAGTAAGGGAAAAGCTGCTTCCACAAAGCCTGTTCCCAAGAAGGTGGCCCAACAAGTGATGAAACCTACTCCACCCAACTCTCACATCTGTAAGGTTCACCCAAGACCTGTTATGTCAGTTTTCTTCCCTCCTATTCCCCAACACTCTCATCCTACTCAAATGGTGAGGCAGAAGAGAAGGTATAACAGGTATGAATGCTGGTGCTATTGGAAAGTGGGCCACTTTGCCCTGGATTATTGGTTCAACCCAATAGGACCCAATGTAAAGAGAGCGCAAAACCATCAGTGGTGTGACATTCCATTTTATTTTCCTAACAGGAACCAAGTACCCAATTCAAATTGGGTACCTAAGGGTAATTAATTTTTCTTGCAGGTATATCCAAGTACCAATTATTCTCCAATATGGTATTTGGATAGTGGTTTCTCCAGGCATATGACTAGAGTCAAAAAGTATCTAAGAAGCTTCATCCCTGTGGAGAATGGACCAACAGTGATTTTTGGAGGTTCAGAAAAGGGGATGACTAAAGGTAATGGTAATATTTCTAATAGCCTTGTTACCATCACAAAAGTAGCTTATGTTGAGGGATTGAAATATAATCTCATAAGCATAAGTCAACTTTGTGATCTAGGTTTTGTAATCACCTTCCACAAGGATAAGTGCTTAATCAAGAAGTCCTTAGATTCTGAGGCTGTCTTTACTGACACTAGGAGTGGTAATATTCATTGCTTAAATTTCCTTAATGCAAATTCTTCCATGCCTGAGTGTCTTGTAGCTAATGATAAAGAGGCTCTATGTGTTCAATGGAACAAGAGACTTACACACATTAACTATAGGACCATTAGCAAGCTTTTCTCACAAGACTTAGTCAGAAATGGACCTAATATTAAATGCATCAAGGAAGGTCCTTGTCAAGCCTGCCAACTTGGGAAGCAGACAAGGACCAGCTTTAAAAGCACATCTGACAAAGACTCCTTCAGGTGCTTATTTCTACTGCACATGGATCTATTTGGTCCTATGCCAGTTCTCAGCTTGGGAGGGAAGGCTTACACACTTGTGGTAGTTGATGATTACTCAAGGTTCACTTAGGTATTCTTCCTTAAAAAAGTCAGATACCAAAGACATCTTGAAGAACTTTGTTAGGCAGATCCAGAATGAGATGGACTGTACTGTGGTCAAGTTCAGAAGTGACCATGGTATAGAATTTCAGTCAGGACCCATGACATAATTCTGCCAAGAACTGGGTATCTCCAAAGAATTTTCCTCTCCTAGGACTCCTCAACAAAATGAGGTTGCAGAAAGGAAAAACAAAACCTTGATAGAGGCAAGTAGGACAATGCTAAGTGATTCCTCCCTTCCAAAATATTTCTGGGCAGAGGCTATGAACACTGCTTGTCATGTGATAAATAGGGCCTCCATCATCAAAGAGCATAAGAAGACTCCCTATGAGCTAGTGAAAGGCAGAAAACCTAACTTATCCTACTTTAGGATCTTTGGGAGTAAATGCTATGTACTTAATAATGGGAAGGCCAGGCTAACCAAGGTTGCTGAGAAAAGCAATGTGGGTATTCTTGTTGGTTACAGCTCCTATAGCAAGGCTTATAGGGTGTACAACATCAATATCCAAGCAGTGGAAGAATCTGTGCATGTTGTATTTGATGAGACTAGCCTTATACATAAGGGCTGGTCTAGTTCTCTAGTGAATGCAGGTAAAATAGAGAAAATGAAAAAATTATCCATTGAAGAAAAGGCTGATACCTCAATCAAAGATAATAATCGGTCAGCAACATTTGAAATTGAAGAAGAGACTATAGAAGGCTCAGAAATAGCAGAGAAAATGCAACCTGAAGAACCTGTCAATGAAGAAGTCCCCAGATTACTGCCAATTGCCTTGAGACAAATGAGAGATCATCCCTAAGAGCAAATAATAGGAGATGTCAACCAAGGAGTGCTAACAAGGAGTAGAGCTATAAATGAAGCATTGTACCTGAGTTTTCTCTCTCAAATTGAACCCAATAAATTTGAGGAAGCAAATCAGGATCCATTTTGGATTGCAGCAATGCTTGAGGAGATGAATCAATATAAGAGATGCAAAGTATGGTAGTTGGTTTCTAGACCCCAAGGACAGAATATCAAAGGAACTAAGTGGGTCTATAGAAATAAATTGGATGAGAATGGAATAATCACAAAGAATAAAGCAATGCTGGTGGCAAAGGGATATAGACTGGAAGAGGGGATTGACTTTGATCAAACCTTTGTCCCTGTAGCCAGACTGGAAGCCATCAAACTATTCTTAGACTATCCTGCCTACCAAGGATTCAAAGTCTATCAGATGGATGTGAAGTCAGTCTTTCTAAATAGTGTCCTCAAAGAGGAAGTCTATGTAGATCAGCCTTCAGGTTTTATTGATTCAACTCATCCTGACTTTGTATATATTCTTAAGAAAGCATTATATGGCTTAAAGCAGGCACGTAGAGCCTGACATGAGACTTTGTCAAGCTTTCTCATTGAGAATAAATTCTCTAGGGGAAAGATTGACAAGACATTGTTCCTAAGGGAAGTTAAGGGAAAGATTTTGCTAGTGCAGATTGATAAGTCCCATTTATATACGCATTTATGGGCTCATCTGGGCCGATCATCTGGTCTATGCACTACACTTTAGGCATGTTTTTATTCATATTCGTTATTCCATGCTAAGTGCACTCTTAGGCCCATTTTGGTGTGAGTTTGCGCTCCATGTTATTGGGGGTAAGCACATGGTGCTCCCCAATCCTTTTTCTTTGTTTGATTAGTGCTGGAGGTGTATTCCCAGCTGGATTGATGTGCTTGCAGGTGGTTGGATCATCTCCTTTTTGCCCAAAATTCATAATTTTGTATATCGCACGGTCGTGCATTTTCTTGATGCACGAACGGCTGCGGTCGTGCGCTTTCATCTGGGGAGAAAACCGGTGATTTGAATTTGATCGTGCTTTTTACGCACGGGCGCGGCTGCTTCTTCCTCAAGCTTTTTTTATCGTAAATAATGCACGAGCAGCGCACGGTCGTGCGTTTGCCCGCGCGTGACCAAAAATCTGACTGTTTAGTATTTATGGCAGGGAATCAGCTGCAGTCGGGGAGGACGATTCCCCTCGCGGGAGAAGCCAGAAAATCCTGCCATTTTCACCCTTTCCACAGCAGGAGACCACATCCGGTGATCTCCTCCACCATACTTCCTTTCGGGATCGTTTGCAAGCTTTCTCCACCACGAGTTCAAGCATTCTTCGTCTTGGAGTCCATATAAGTGTTGTAGATCGCTGGAGAAGTAATAGCCTCCTTCGAGTCTGCACACCATCTGAGGGCCGAGCCCGAAGAGAGACCGACAACCTCTCATTCCGGCCGAGAACCCAGGATACGGTGACATCTTCTGTTGGGTCCTTTCTAAACCTTGAGCTTATGCTTATTTTAGTGTTATTGTAATGAACCCTTGTTAGATTAATGTTATAGATCCTTTGTTTGATGTTCATGTGCAATGATGCTATGGTTGTGAGAATCGTTTTGCTTTTCGTTGTGATATTCTGAGTTGCTTGCGTGTGAAGCCATCTAGCAATTGCTAGTGGTGATGTTGGCGAAGAGATGAATACGACCCTCGCAAAACCCTGCTCTGTGGTCATTTCACCAGCTTACCGAAGCGCGTCATCGCGGCCGCTGCACTCACCCCCATTTTGAGAAGCGGTGCTTTCGACCCGCATTTCTCTTATTTCTGCAATAGCTTAGGACACCAATCACAACGCCCTTAGTTCTTACTTTCTTCGCTCGTGTGACAATTGACTCACAACGCAATTCATTCACCATATCCTGCATTCCTCAAGAGATCGACATTCGGGGAAACTATTCCCATAATTATTACTTGATAGTGACCGGTGCACTTGCTGAACACACATCAAGTTTTTGGCGCCATTGTCGGGGACTGCAGGCTTGATCAATTCATGTCTGTGAAAATTGTTACAAGAGACATTATCTTATCTCTCCTCGTCTACCTCTGTTATTTTCAACAATTTTTTTTTCAGATACGCACATTGTGTTGCTTGCATTCTTTTAGTTGTGCGCTAATCCATTGTCTTGCAAGCAAGTCTATCATGACTTCTATCCAGCAACATATCTATCAGGGAAGTTTGAACTATCTCAGGATTCAGGCACGAACAAATGATCATGCGACCGAGATCTCCACTGACATCATTGAGTTTATATCTGAGAATTACAAATTCAGTAGGGATAAACATGAAGATGCAGTACACCATGTGTGGGGATTCTTAGAAATCTATTACACGTGTATATTCAATGGAGTCGAAAATGACCAACAAATGATCCTGGCATTTTCATTCTCTCTGCATGATAAAGCTAAAAGCCGGTACTAGGATACCCGAAAGAGTGAGACAACTTCTTGGAAGCAGTTTGAAGGGAGTTTCCCGTATGATTTTCAACACCGCGTGTGAGTTATGAATAGGTACAAGGAACTTATTGCCTTCGGTCAGGGAAAGGAAGAGACATTAGTCGACGCATGGGAGCTTTTTCAATCCTTACACAGGGAATGTTACCGAGAGGACCTGTGAGAAGACTTTCTAATTCAGATTTTTTATTTTGGCGCATTGGACAGATTCAATTTGCTATTTGATGTCGCAGCTGGAGGCGCCTTGTTTAATAAGTCGGGGAAGGATGCCTGGGAAATAGTTGTGAATATAGTGCAGACTAGTCAGCATTGGAGCCACTCTACTCATCCTCCCAACACTGTTGAAGTTAACACAATAACACTTAACATAGCAGTGGAATGTCTGTCGTCACAGCAGATGGAGCTGTTTGTTACTTTCGTTGTCGATATGCTGCGCAAAATGAATGACCAGTCTGCAGCAATCCAGCAGCTCCACTCTACTATTAGTACTCTCGCAGATGCTGTTTCTGGGATTGTGGGTCAGTAGCCCGATTCTGTGAACACCATGAAGTTAAGAAGTGATAGGAGTGTAAAAAACTCCCCACAATAGGAAACACCTACACGACAGGAACCACTTGCGAATCTTACGGACAGGCTTAATGCAGATGCAGCAGGGGAGCCGACTCCTATCCCTACTGTGTTGGATTCTACGAGCGTGGCACAACCCTTGAAAAGTATTGTTAACCCTCCATTTACTCACAGGTTACAGAATGAGAAGTCTGAGAAGCAATTTCGCAGAATCCTGGAAATGATGAAAGGAGTGCAAGTAAGCATACCGCTGATTGAGGCCATCTCCCAGATACCGGGTTACTCTAAATTCTTGAAAACCATGATTTCGAAGCGGAAAGTGTCGGAGGACCTCAAAACCATTGATCTCACTGAGGAGTGCTCCGCCCTCATCACCTATGTCCCTACAAAGTGTAAGGATCCTGACAGCTTTACTATTCCTTGTAGAATCGGTCACCACCAATTCGGTCAGGCACTCTGTGATCTAGGATCCTCAATCGATCTAATGTCGCTTTCCATCTTTCAAGAGCTAGGCGTGGGGACCTTGAAGCCGACGCAAGTGATGCTACAGCTAGCTGACAAATCGATCAAGAAACTGGCCGGGATAGTGGAAGACCTTACCATAGTGGTTAATGACCTCGTCTTTCCAGCTGATTTCATCATCCTCGACATGAAGGCTAATGCAAGAGTCCCCATTATCTTGGGGCGTCCCTTTCTCGTGATGGATCGTGCCATCATTAATGTGGAGCAGGGGGAGCTCACTCTCAGATTGGGACAGGACGCCATATCTTTTAATGTTCACAATCCAGCACAACTGTTTGAGATCACAGACTGCGAACCGGCAGGGCCGACCGAAGAATTGGATAGTCAGTTTGATATGAGTTCGGAGGAGTGCGAGACTTTTTGCCAGTAAGATGGCGTGGGCAATGAAGGTTCATCCTCGGAAAAGTCCGAGGATCTGCATCCGATTAGAGAATCATTTATTGTGTCATCGGATTCGAACACCTCTCCAGCTCTCAAACAATTACCTGTCTCTCTGAAATATGTCTTCCTAGGAGAAAATACCACGCACCCGGTGATTATTTCTGCAACTTTGTCTGTGGCCGACGAAGCTGCGTTGGTGAGTGTGCTAAGAAGATACCAAAGAGTCTTCGGACGTTCCCTTGCCGATATTAAGGGAATTAGCCCCACCGTCTGCATGCATAAGATCCTTCTTGAAGATCAGCACAAGCCGACAGCTCAACGCCAAAGGCGGCTGAACCCGAAGATGCAAGAGGTAGTGAAGGTAGAAGTGATAAAGCTTTTGGATGCAGGCATTATCTACCCAATTAGCGACAGCAAGTGGGTCAGCCCAGTTCAGGTAGTGCCAAAGAAGGGAGGGATCACCGTCGTCGCCAACGAGAAAATTGAGTTACTACCTACCCGAATGATCACCGGATGGAGGGTCTGCATCGACTACCGCAAACTAAATGACGCTATGTGCAAGGACCATTTTCCACTCCCTTTCATTGATCAGATGTTAGAAAAGTCGGTAGGGCAAGACTATTACTGTTTTCTGGATGGGTACTCCGGGTATAATCAAATCCTAATCGACCCTGCTGATCAGGACAAAATGACATTTACCTGCCCTTCCGGTACCTTCGCGTTTAAGAGGATGCCATTTGGACTCTGCAATGCTCCTGCAACTTTTCAACGAGGCATGCTCGCAATCTTCGCTGACATGGTGGGAGATTTCCTTGAAGTCTTCATGGATGATTTCAATTTATTCGGCAGCAGCTTCGATTCATGCCTCGCCAATCTAGACAAGACCTTGAAGCGGTGTGAGGACACCAACCTCATCTTGAATTGGGAAAAAAATGCCATTTTATGGTGCGCGAAAGAATCGTGTTGGGGCATAAGGTTTCCCGCCAGGGGCTTGAGGTGGATCAGGCGAAGGTTAGTGTTATCAAGAACCTTCCTCCGCCGTCTTCTGTGAAGGGTGTCCGCAGCTTTCTCGGACACGTCTGATTCTATCGGAGGTTTATTAAGGATTTCTCATCCATCTCGAAACCTCTTTCTCACTTGCTAGACAAGGATGTCCCATTCTACTTCGATAAAGCTTGTATGCAAGTCTTTGAAACCTTACGGGGGCATCTTATCTCCACCCCGATCTTGGTGGCACCTGACTGGAGTTTGCCATTCATGATCATGTGCGATGCAAGTGACGTGGCCGTGGGGGCGGTGCTTGGTCAAAAGAAAGACAAAACCTTTCAACCATTGTGTATGCCAGTCGAACTCTCAATAATGCTCAAGCAAACTACACCACCACGGAGAAAGAAATGCTAGCTGTGATCTTTGCCTTCGAAAAATTTCACTCCTACTTGGTGCTGTCCGAAGTAATAGTGTACACGGATCATGCCGCACTTAGGTACCTATTCAGCAAGAAAGAGGCCAAACTGCACTTAATCCGCTAGATTCTACTTCTGCAAGAGTATGATTTGGAAATCAAAGATAAGAAGGGGGTGGAGAATGTAATAGCCGATCACTTGTCGCGTCTGGAGAACGACAAGATGGCTGATGCTTCCAACAACAAAGAGGAGGAAACAACCGATTATTTTTCAGACGAGAAGCTATTCGCAATCACTACGCATCCTTCAACAACCCCATGGTACGCTGATATCACAAATTATCTTGCGTGTAAAACTTTCTCTCCCGATCAGTCACCGCAGCAGAGACGGAAGTTGTACTCTGACTCAAAACACTATTTCTGGGAAGATCCACTCTTATTTCACATATGCAGTGACGAGATTATCAGGCGCTGCGTTCCAGAAGCTGAGTTCCAGTCTATTCTGCAACACTGCCATGACAGAGAAGCTGGTGGGCACTTTGGGGCTGCTAGGACAGCACGAAAGGTCTTACAATGCGGATTATTTTGGCCGACTCTCTTCAGGGATGCTCATATCTACGTCACCAAGTGCGACGAGTGCCAGAGGACTGGAAACATCTCCCGGCATGACGAGATGCCCCTGAATAATATGCTAGTTTGCAAACCATTTGACGCTTGGGGGATAGACTTTATGGGCCCGTTCCCAATGTCTCATGGTAAGCACTACATCATTGTGGCGGTTGATTACATCTCAAAATGGGTGGAAGCCGAGGTAGTTGCCATAAATGACGCCAGCACGGTGCTACATTTTATCTATAAGAATATCTTCTCCAGGTTCAGAACGCCAAGAACTATTATCAACGATGGAGGGAGCCATTTCTGCAACAAGCAGTTCCTGCAACTCATGAAGAAATTTGGGGTCCATCACAAGATCTCATTAGCTTACCACCCCCAAATGTGCGGACAAGTGGAAGTATCCAACCGCGAGCTCAAAAGAATAATTGAAAAATCTATACATTCAAACAGGAAGGAGTGGTCCAAAAAGGTTGACGACGCATTGTGGGCTTACAGGACCACCTTCAAAACACCTATCGGCATGACCCCCTTTCAATTAGTTTATGGCAAGGTATGCCACTTGCCAGTGGAGCTGGAGCATAAAGCACTTTGGGCGACTAAACTGTTGAACATGGACATTGGAGCTGCAACAGATAAGCTTCGTTCCCAGCTTAACGAACTAGAAGAGCTCTGGCATTCAGCCTATGAGAATGCTCGCATCTATAAAGAGAAAACAAAAAAATGGCATGATCGACACATCATTCCTAAGGAGTTAAAGATTGGGGATCAAGTGCTGCTTTACAACTCCCGGGTCCACCTCTTTCCAGGGAAGTTAAAGTCTAGGTGGAGCGGCCCTTTCTTGGTGACTGACGTTTCTCCTTTTGGCGCCATCGAAATATCAGGGGACAATGGAGACAAGTTTAAGGTCAACGGGCATCGATTGAAGTTATACAATGGCGCTGCTATAAACAAGGAGTGTCATTTGTTAACACTTGGAGATGTGCATTACAATAGTGCTTATAGCTGATTTTATTTTTCGTATTCTGTGAACTTTCCTGGTGAATTCTTCTTTAAAAATTTCTGCATTGTATGAACTATGATAATACAGGTATTTGGTCCAGCTTAAGGACAATAAACAAAAGTGCTGCTGGGATCAACCCAAATCTTTTTTACTTTTATTTCTCTATCATGCTTTTAGTTCAGTTTTTCTGTATTGTGGTTGCTTATAGTCATCTTGCTTGCAGGTATTTGCAAAACCCGGATTTTTCTTCATAACAAACACCGCACTTCTGGCATGCTCATTCGTGAGCATAGGTCCACTCTACCCCTATTTTCCTTATTCTGAATTCTTTATTTTATATGGTTTGATCAAGTCTGGGGGAGAGATCGGTTATGCACGTGCACACACTTTGCATAGCATGTTAGAATGTGCTGAGTTAGGATTTTCAATTTTATTGCACACATTGCATGCAATTGCACCTAGTTCACGCGTACTTGATCACACGCGCTTATTGGGACTCGCTACGATGTTGCCCACTCGTAAGAATTGGATTGTTAGTGTAGGAGTGAAGGGTGGAGAAAAATGTCGACTCGAGTAGTGCTCTAGTCGAGTGCTCTCGTCACGCCTAGAAATTCAATTAGAGTAGAATAAAATTCAATGTTATAATTTAATTATTTCTATTATAGTAGCTGCAATTTATTTTACTCTAGCGGTGAATCCGGTGAATCCAACGGTAGCATAGGGTCGAGTGTAGCTGGATTAGTAGTAGCTTATTACTAGGGTTAAAAGGAAGGATAACCTTTCTCGGTGGCTAGAATTTGCACTAGGCGACTCTTGAAATGATTGCGTTGAATAGCTCGTCATAAAGCGTGATATAGGCCGTCTCTTGATCCGTTTGTGCTTTTGAAATCCTAACCGATGTAATCACCTTTGCAAGCCCACTTGAGCCGACCTTTCCTCCTTGTTTAGCTCCACTTAAATTTCACCAAAGCCATACGGCCAAACCTATTTTCGCACCAATAAATGAGTTGAAGGAAATATATATCTTTCGTTTGTTGTTATCTCTGAGTTGTATGGTAGCTTTGAAAAAGCTAAAAGAGAAGTTTATATTGTGTCTACAAAAGATATACTGTCGAGAAGAGAAAAGAAAAAAAGAAAAAAATTTGTGCAAAAAGAACTTTCAAATACATTCTCTCGACAAAAACAATGTATGTTCGGCTTAGCACACACCTAGTGTCCAGTTGTAGTCTGGGGGTGTTGTGTAGTTCTTTAATTTGTTGTTTTGGTGATCTTACACTCTTGAGTATTCAGCTTATGTTGCGTGCGATAACCATCGTTCTTCTACTTATCTAACCTGAACTCAACCTAAGCCAAATCCTAACCTATAAGTCCTATTGATTTTAGATATGAGTCATCTCATGTAGTAGAGAGAGTGCGAACGTGCAAGCCTATGGACACCGACTTTGATAGATTTCTTAGGAGATTGTCCCGAGCTTTGATTCGAATAATACTCTACTCATTAGTCACGCTATTTTCCCTTGTGCGCGACCGAAAGATTCACCGGGATTCACCATCCGAGTAAACTAGATTTCAAATTACTATTCTAGAAATAGTTAAATATAATCTTGAGTTAATTTCTATTCTAACGTATTTCTACGCACGTGAGCATGCGACTTCGCATGGGTGTCTGCCGCTCAAACTCACTCTAACACCCAATTGTTCCGACAGGAGAGCTGAGTAGTTTGCCCGAGACGTGCAAATGGTTAAGTCTGGGGGTGTGATGAGTCCTATTTATAAACACATTTATGGGCTCATTTGGGCCGATTATCTAGTCTATGCACTACACTTTAGGCATGTATTTATTCATATTCGTTATTCCATGCTAAGTGCACTCTTAGGCCCGTTTTGGTGTGAGTTTGCGCTCCATGTTATTGGGGGTAAGCACATGTTGCTCCCTAATCCTTTTTCTTTGTTTGATTAGTGCTGGAGGTGTATTCCCAGCTAGATTGTTGTGCTTGCAGGTGGTTGGATCATCTCCTTTTTGCCCAATATTCATGAATATGTATATCGCATGGTCGAGCATTTTCTTGACGCACGGACGGCTGTGGTCGTGCGCTTTCATCTGGGGAGAAAACCTTTGATCTGAATTTGATCATGCATTTTACGCACGGGCGGATTCGCCCATGCGCGAAGGAATCGCACGATCACCCTGTTTATCCTTGTTTTTGGCCAATTTGAGTTTGTCCGTGCGTTTTCACGCATGGGCGGATTTGCCCGTGTGTGAGTAAAATGCATGGGCGCGACTGCTTCTTCCTCAAGCATTTTCTATTGTAAATAACGCACAGGCAGCGCACGGTCGTGCGTTCGCCCGTGCGTGACCAAAATTCTGACTGTTTAGTATTTAAGGCAGGGAATCAGCTGTAGTCGGGGAGGACGATTCCCCTCATGGGAAAAGCCAGAAAAGCCCTCCATTTTCGGCCTTGCCACCGTAGGAGACCACATCCGGTGATCTCCTCCACCATACTTCCTTCCGGGATCGTTTGCAAGCTTTCTCCACCACGAGTTCAAGCATTCTTCATCTTGGAGACCATAGAAGTGCTGTAGATCGTTGGAGAAGTGACAACCTCCTCCGAGTCCGCACACCATCTGAGGGCCGAGCGCGGAGAGAGACCGACAACCTCTCATTCCGGCCGAGAACCCAGGATACGGTGACATCTTCTGTTGGGTCCTTTCTAAACCTTGAGCTTGTGCTTCTTTTAGTGTTGTTGTAATGAACTCTTGTTAGATTATTGTTATAGATCCTTTGTTTGTTGTTCATGTGCAATGATGCTATGGTTGTGAGAATCGTTTTGCTTTTCGTTGTGATATTCTGAGTTGCTTGCGTGTGAAGCCATCTAGCAATTATTAGTGGTGATGTTGGCGAAGAGGTGAATACGACCCTCGCAAAACCCCGCTCTGTGGTCATTTCACCCGCTTACCGAAGAGCGGCATTGCGGCTGCTGCACTCACCCCCATTTCGCGAAGCGGTGCTTTTGACCCGCATTTCTCTTATTTCTGCAATAGCTTAGGACACCAATCACAACGCCCTTAGTTCTTACTTTCTTCGCTCGTGTAATAATTGACTCACAACGCAATTCATTCACCATATCCTGCATTCCTCAAGAGATTGACATTCGGGGAAACTATTCCCATAATTATTACTTGACAACGACTGGTGCACTTGCCGAACACGCATCACAGATCTATGTAGATGACATTATCTTTGGCTCTACAGATAACAATCTCTGCAAAAAGTTAGCCAGCTTGATGCATGGAAAGTTTGAGATGAGCAGCATGGGTGAGCTCAAATACTTCCTAGGTCTCCAAGTGAAACAATCTGAAGATGGCATATTCATCTCTCAGACCAAGTTCACTAGAGAGCTAGTAAAGAAGTTTGGATTGGAGAGTGCTTCCTCTATGAAGACTCCAATGGGAACCAATGTGTCTCTGGACAAGGATGAGAAGGGAATACCCTTTGATGAAACCAAGTACAGATGCATGATTAGATCTTTGCTATACATAACTGCTAGTAGGCCTAACATAATGTTTGCCACATGTGTCTATGCTAGATATCAGGTGAACCCTAAGGAATCTCATCATGTCACAGTAAAGAGAATCTTAAGATACCTAAAGGGTACATCAAATCTTGGCCTATGGTACCCTAGGAACAATGGGTGTGAACTGATAGGCTACTCAGATGCAGATTATGCAGGATGCAAAGAAGATAGGAAAAGTACCTCAGGAACATGCCAATTCCTTGGAGGAAGACTGATCTCTTGGAGCAGCAAGAAGCAGAGAAGTATAACAATCTCCACAGCAGAATTAGAATACATTTCTGCTGGGAGCTGCTGTGCTCAACTGCTATTGATCCAGCATCAACTTGAAGACTATAATCTAAAGATGACCAAAATACCCCTATTGTGTGACTCTTCCAGTACAATCTCAATTGCTAAGAACCCTGTCTCACACAGCAGGACTAAGCATATTGAGATCAGGTTTCACTTCATCAGGGAGCATTGATGAGTCTCAATTTTATACACATTTTCAGACTCATCTGGGCCTGTTTTCATGCACTTGCACTTCACTTCTAGTTCTTTAGTGCTTGTATTTCACTTAATAACATTTCTTCACAAAGTGCACTTGTTGGCTCGTTGTAGTGTGCAATTACGCGCTATTTTGTTGGGGGCAAGAACATTGTGCTCCTCATTCTTTTTCTGTTATTATACTTATGCTGGAGGTGTGTTCTCAGCGTGTGGTTTCATTGTGCAGGTGGGCAGATCATCCATAGTGCCCAGAATTTATCCTGTATGAATCAGACGGTCGTGCGTTTACTTGATGCATGGTCGGTTGCGGTCGTTCTCTATGATCGGCTGGTCAATATGGTGATCTACCCCACTCATGCGTTTTCTTCACGCACGGTTGGACTCAACCATGCGCGAACAAAACGCACGACATCCAATTCTATGCCGGATTTAGTGCTTTCCGAATTTACCCGTGCGTTCTTACGCACGATCAGATTCGACCGTGCGTGAGTAAAACGCATGGGCGCTCTGGGCTATCTTCCTAGCATTTCTTCTTAATTAATATTGCACGGTTCACACACGGTCGTGCGTTCGACCGTGCGTGACCAAATTTCTTATCTTTTCCTATAAAAGCTGCAGTTTTCAACCTAATAGAGAAACCATACAGTTCCGCCTTTTTCGGCCGCAAGGGGAGTTCTAGCTCCGTTTTCTTCACTTCTTCCTCCACCTTTTGCCAAAGGACACCTTACATCATCCTAGAGCTCCAAGGATAGGGATCTAGCCCTACAACCACCATTATCCAAGGAGAAGGAAGCTAGGGCGTGCGGCCAGATCATGACACGAAGAAGATGGGCCACTGGAAGGTAGTGACAACCTTCTCTACCCCGGACGCAGTTGAGGACCGAGTTTGGACGCATATTGACAACCCAGCGATTCCAACCGTGAATCTTCGACAAGGCTTCAGATTGGGTCGATTCCTTGCTCTCTCTCTCTCTTTGTATTGGTAGTTGTAGATGGTGGATCTCTTATATCTTGATGATGTTGCACTCTATATTTATTGAACTTCATGTTATATATTATGAAATGTTTTCATGCTTTATGAGTGCTTGAGGTGTGCTTTTGTGGTGACTGTAGTGTGAGTGTTTTGTGTTGCCGCACTAGCAATTGTTAGTGGTGTGCTTGTTGATGAGGTGCTTGCAACCCTAATTCCGCTGGTGTGACCCACTCCATCCGCAAGCCTACTCCTCCATCCGCCTAGTGAAGCGTGGCATAGCGGCCCGTGTAATCCATTTGCCTAACGAAGCAGCGCGCTCAAGGCCTGCACAGTTCGATTCTGCTTGCCTTCTCGTCCATCCACCCTTGCGAAGTAGTGCGTTCAAGGCCTACGTAATTTTCCATCCCGCCTGGCGAAGCATTGCATAGCGGCATTGCATAGGAGTAGTTGTAGTTGTTTTCTTTTATTTTCCAAAAACCAAATCAACTCTCCCGCATTCCATCCGACTTAAGGACTTCAATCTAAAGTCTGTCCTCAACAGTTAACTCCACCTCACTGTGTTCCTTCGAGATCGATACTTCGGGATTCACACCCACATTTTATATTACTTGAACGATCGGTACACTGCCGTTTCGTGCCGCAGTCTAGCTACCGCCTATAGCGGTGTGCGAGATTTGCACATCAAGTTTTTGGCACCGTTGCCGGGGAACACAGACGTGTGAGTTTTCTGGAGAGGGAAAATCTGAGAGAGAAGCCCTTCCATTTGTAAATTGCATCCTTTATTTTATTTCAGATTTTCTTATTCCGTTTTCCAATTGTATATTAGGTTGCTTTAGTAATTATTGTTAGGCGTATTATTTTGCACAATAGTATTTTCCTTTTGAATCTTGTTATCTTCACCCAATGTGGGCTTCATTTAATATTCGTTGTCGTTTGTGCGGAGATATATCTCATGCTAGTGATAGATGTCCAAAGGGAGATAGTAGCCCTAACACTCAAGGCCCAGTATATGGAGCACCGACTTCGTCTGGTACTCCATATGGTCCGCGTAAGTCCTATGGCTACTCTTTCGCTCCGCACATGCCCTTTTTGCATTCATCTCCGGCCCAATTTGAGCCGAAGAAAAATGCAAAACAGTGCTTGTTTTGTCGGAGCATGGATCATGCCTTGAAGGATTGTGCTGCATTTCTTCGCCAATTGGACGAGGATGACGAGCCGGATATCCAGATCGTCCCAACTCCTAACCCTGACAGCACACCTTCCACCTTTGATTACATTGATGTATCACCTTCATGTTTTGAAGGGAATGATGCAAACACGCTCATCGGAGTTGTGGCTGATCTAGGCTCTGACATGGCTGAGCCCATCTCCCCTGTGCATATATTACCATGCATGGATTCGATTCGTTGTGAGAAATCGGTGCTTGACTTTTATCCAAGCCATATTTCTCCCCCTGTTGTGCATACTACATTCATCTCTGACAACATTGTTGAGGATGTGTCGCAGGATGAGGCTGGCGATCTATGTGTTATGCCTACTCCTATGGAGGAGGACAACCTTCTAGGTGAAGAGGAGCTTTCCTCCGCACCGGTGGAGGAAAACCAAATCTTGGGCAGGGCCACTATTGATCCCGCCGAACCTTGTAGCATTGATGACAGTGCAAACATTATTTTGCTTCTCCAACCTGATGGGAGTGAGACCGGGACCACTCCCCCGATTTCTGCTTATTTATGTCATTCTCCTCCTTTATTTCCTGAACCACCTTCTTTATCTTCTGAGCCTATGCAGGTTGAGCCTTCACAGGTATTTCAGGAGGACTTGAAGCATTTTGCTCCAACCAATGATGAGGATTTCCTCTTATGTGAGAAGGTTGACACTTCTTTCATAGTGGAAACCTCAGTCATTATGTCCCCCTCCTACTGCCTCCCTGAAGACGACACCTTGCTAGGCAAGGAAATTTATTTTGGTGAAAGTAGAGTGGATGACTCTCCCTCCACCTCTCTCTTTCTCTCTCCTCTACCTGTGACAAGCAGGTATTATTATGTAGGTAGAGGAGTAGTGGTTCTATCACCGTATCAGTACCCGTTATCGACACGGATATTAGAACAGTTGCCTGTCCACTTCTCCTTCCATACTCCCATTAACTAAAACCCTCTACTTTCTGAATAAGTCGAGCTGGAAGGACAATAACCCCAGTAGTTTTCTTATTTTTTTATTATTTGTTTTTCTTTTTTTCTTGTCTTTTACTTTCTTGCCATCAAAAACTAGTTAGTTATGTGTTGTTTTAGTTTGCTTTTGTGGAGCTCACCCCTGCAGGTATTTTCTATTTGTGAAGGCGGTGGACGTGATTCTTCGTATGGCGACTTTATCTTGGATTTTCATGCGTGTTCTAGTATGCTCACTTGCTGAGCATTGGGTACTCTCTTCCCCTAGCTCTATTTTTGATTTTCATGACATGCATTATGTGGTCTGTTTAGTTTAAGTCTTGGGGAGAGTCATTTTATGCGCCCACTCACGTGCACTATTGCACTGCATACTAGAAGCTTTTACTCAAAATGTTTTATTTACTTTCTTCACACACCACAGCACCCACATGAGCGCGCACTCACTTGTTTGTGTGTTTCCGTTCACGCTTATTTTGGTTGGGATTTTGAAATAGGATGTTAGTTTAGGTACTGCAAGTCGGAGTGTGATGTTGACTCCAGTAGTGTTCTAGTCCCATATTCTTGCTTGCATAAAAATTTGGGTAAAATTAGATTATCTCTATGCTGTTAATTTATAATTAGTGTTTTTGCGTAGTTTTTGATTTATTTTACTAATTTGGTGAATGTGACTGAAATTTGCGGTAGCACGGTGTTGTGTGTAAGCGAGCACTAGTGTGCGTTGCTCGAGTCGGAAGGAAGGTTTATCTTTATCGTGGGCTAAGAACTGGCCCCAAGCAACTCTTGAAGCATGGGTGAGAGCTACTCATTAAGTTAAAATGTGATGTAGGCCATCTTTTTGGCTAGTTTGAGCTTTGTTTTCCGTGACCGATTCGCTTACCATCGCAAGCCAAATTTGTGTCTACCCTTCCTTTGTTCAGCTCCTCTTTCAATCACCAAACCTGAAGCCTATCCTATTTTCGCAACCAACTAGCGAGTTAACTGAAACCATATTTTTGATTTGGTGTGATGTATGGAACCTTTGTTTTGTGAAAGAAAAATCTGTATTATTTGCTGAACTCATTATTGTGAACCAACCAGGGGATAGAAGAAAAAGAAAAAGAAAAAAGTTAAAAGAAAAATCTGAAAAGTATTAGAATAAAAAGAAATCCCTTTTGAGCGTAATAGAAAATTCAGTTGGTATTTGTTGGAGTAGGCTGTGTGCACACCCAATTTTCAAGTAAAGTCTGGGGGTGTGTCACATTAGCATTGGTCTTGTTCTTGTCTTGGCGCAGCATTTTCTGTTAACTCAATTGGGTTGCATAGCCATCTCATTTATCATTGACTATCATACCATAACCTAAGCCCCATTATAACCTGAAAGTCCTACTGATTTAACTTGTGAGTTCGCTAGCGTCGTGGAGAGAGTGTAACCAGGCAAGCTTATGGCTCTCGTTGTTGATGGATTTCAGCGGAGTTATCCCGAAATTCCGGTCTTTTACAACACCCTCCTGAGTGGCTTGTTTACTTTCACACCGGGGCATGATTGCAAGATTCTTCATGATTCACTATCTGAGTAAACTTAAATCTTTATTTTACGCATTTATACTATTATAAATTAGTTAGCATTGTTAGAATCTTCTCTTACTGAATTTCAATTTGCATGAGTATGATACTTCGCATCCTACTCTTTCTTTGCAATTCTCTGCGCTAACTACTATTTTCTTCGCGCCGAATTTGTTTGCTCGGGATGCGCAAACTGGTAAGTCTGGGGGTGTGATGAGTCTCAATTTTATACACATTTTCGGACTCATATGGGCCTGTTTTCACGCACTTGCACTTCACTTCTAGTTCTTTAGTGCTTGTATTTCACTTAATCACATTTCTTCACGAAGTGCACTTGTTGGCCCATTGTAGTGTGCAATTGTGCGCTATTTTGTTGGGGGCAAGCACATTGTGCTCCTCATTCATTTTCTGTTATTATACTTATGCTGGAGGTGTGTTCCCAGCGTGTGGTTTCATTGTGCAGGTGGGCAGATCATCCATAGTGCCCAGAATTCATCCTGTATGAATCAGACGGTCGTGCGTTTACTTGACGCATGGTCGGCTGCGGTCGTTCGCTATGATCGGATTCGACCATGCATGAGTAAAACGCACGGGCGCTCTGGGCCGTCTTCCTGGCATTTCTTCTTAATTAATATCTCACGGTTCACGCACGGTCGTGCGTTCGACCATGCGTGACCAAATTTCTGATCTTTTCCTATAAAAGCTGCAGTTTTCAACCTAATAGAGAACCCGTACAGTTCTGCCTTTTTTGGCCGCAATGGGAGTTATAGCTCCGTTTTCTTCACTTCTTCCTCCACCTTTTGCCCAAGGCCACCTCACATCATCCAAGAGCTCCAAGGATAGGTATCTAGCCCTACATCCACCATTATCCAAGGAGAAAGAAGCTAGAGCGTTCGGCCAGACCGTGACACGAAGAAGACAGGCCACTGGAAGGTAGTGACAACCCAACGATTCCAACCATGAATCTTCGACAAGGCTTCGGATTGGGTCAATTCCTTGCCCTCTCTCTATTTGTATTGGTAGTTGTAGATGGTGGATCTCTTATATCTTGATGATGTTGCACTCTATATTTATTGAACTTCATGTTATATATTATGAAATGTTATAATGCTTTATGAGTGCTTGAGGTGTGCTTTTGTGGTGACTGTAGTGTGAGTGTTTGGTGTTGCCGCACTAGCAATTGTTAGTGGCGTACTTGTTGATGAGGTGCTTGCGACCCTCATTCCGCCGGTGTGACCCACTCCATCCGCAACCCTACTCCTCCATCCGCCTAGTGAAGCGTGGCATAGAGGCCCGTGTAATCCATTTGCCTAACGAAGCAACGCGCTCAAGGCCTGCACAGTTCGATTCCGCTTGCCTTCTCGTCCATCCGCCTTTGCGAAGTAGTGCGTTCAAGGCTTACGTAGTTTTCCATCCCGCCTGGCGAAGCATTGCATAGCGGCATTGCATAGGAGTAGTTGTAGTTGTTTTGTTTTATTTTCCAAAATCCAAATTGATGGCGGCGACGTTGTTGGAACCATAGCTTTTGATTTGAGTTAGGATCCATCCTTTTGTTAATAAGTCATCTAATAATTTAGATCAATGTAAGTGAACATAAATTAAATATGATGCGATCGAATCGGAGAAAATTAAATAAACAAAAATATTTATTCTCGGCTTTCGGCGAACGGAGCTCGACATTTGTCGAATGATGTTAGACGAATCTGTCATTTCATTAACCACTCACCAGACAGCCAGTCTCAGCGGTCAACAAATTATTCTCTGAACGCCGCTCGACAAAAAGTGGAAGAGCTTGACAAAGCCTCAGAAAGGCGCTCGACGAATCACGAAATGTGAAGAGCTCGACAAACCTTCAGAAAGGCGTTCGACAAATGTCGTTCAGCGCTCGACAAATTCTAGCCAGAAGCTCGACAAATATTATTTTATTCTGCTCTCTTTCTTTATGATATTTAGCTTAGCCGTTGCAGATCAATAAATATTATAGCCGTTGCAGATCAGCTTTAATGAAGAGTAACGGCAGGTTATCTTCTCGAAGAGTCAAATCAATGATAGAGACTTTAGCTCTTCTCTTCTTCCCGAGAAGAGAATTCAAATTAAGAGCAAGGGTCCTCAGATTATAAAGTAAACTTGCAGAAGAGTAAAGAAAAAAAAAAGAAGGAGAACACACGTAGAGTAGCACACACAGATACAAAGAAAGGAAGATCTATTCTTGTATATCATTTTTTCTTTTGCTAACATCTCCTTGCAGATCACATATATCCTGAGACAACAATCACAACCATTTGCTCAGGATCATCTCTGCTTAGGAAGAAAGAAGTGTTTGTACAATCAAGAGAAGAGGACTCCAGAACTGTCATTAACTCTCATCAGACAGGGGGAGCTCTTCAAACATCTTCATCAAGATCCATTCAACTTCAAACCAGGATCTACAAGAGTCTTCTTATACAGAGAAGAACAATATAATTTCTGCTTTTATTCTTACTTCCTTTACCCCATCCTGTACAGGGTTATAACTCCCTTCAAAAGTTAACTCCGGTGACATGGCACCTTAGCAAAAACTTGCAGTTTGGTTAGAACACCTTATCAACAGCTCACCTGGTGTGAGGGCACCTTATCAACAACCTCATAGTGGATTCCTACCAGTGGGTAGAAGAGTAGATGTACCCAGTTGAGGGGAACTACTATACATTTTGTGTCATCTGGTTCTGTTTGTTTTTTACATTACTTTTATTTCTGCTGTGTTGTGATTTTTCTTATGCACTGTTAGTGCTTGATTCTATTCCTCACCCAGCATACATATATATATTTCATTACTTTAAAGAAAAAATTAAACAAGATCTTTTAATAAGATGAATAAGAACTAGACACCTCCCTTTCATACGTCTCGCCGTATGTTTGTGATCATGGTCTTGTCGACGCCGACTCGACGCAGTATTTTGACCGCGACCGCGACATGATATTTGAAGATTACGATGGACGATGCCGCGACAACGCTCACGGTGCACGCCATCGCCGTGACAAACTTTTGGATGAACGCCATCGCCGCAAGATTAATCTTTAATAATTATAATTATTTTATTATAATTATTAAGTTAAAATTATCATGTTATGTCTTCTTATTTGTTTATTACTTATGTTTTATTTTATGTTTTATTGGACTGCGTATAGCTGTGAGGGTGGCAAGTCTATATAATGCCATCTTGTATGAGACACATGGATTATATTTGATGATAAAAAAAACAAAACCCTAAGAATTTCCCTCTCTCTCTCGTTTTCTATCTACCAGCCGCCCAAGGTTTTTCCCCTCTTCTCCCTCCCCGTTTCCCCCTCTACCTGCTACTCTTCTTCCTCCATAGGTCACGTCACTTCCCTTCCTAATTTCTCTACAACCACTTTCATCTCCATCCCTTCTCTCAATCTTCACCCCCCCTCTCTCACGATTATCTCTATAGCACCCCCCCCCCCCCTTTTCCACGTGAAGTTACCCTAGCCGAATCCCCATACTTCCTGCTGCTTCTCCGGGAACTTCAGCAGCTTCTTCTCAAGACCTAGAGGCTTCTCCCTCGGGGGTCCGGCGACGGCGGGAGGCAACGTTGGAGAACAGGATCCGCTCCTCGTGGTGCAACTCTGGTGGGAGCGTGGAAATAGTGAACCGGTGAGCGGGCTTGGGGAAAATCCCATCCCAAGCGGGGTAACGAGCATCCCCACCCATTTGTGATTTCCTTTCTAGTTGATCTTGTGGTGGACGTAATTTTTGCGTTGACTCCGAATTATTTGATTTTCGTGGAATTGTTTTCTCTAGTTTTTGTGCTCTCGTTTATTTGCTTTAAGTTCGAGAGGATTGGCGATCCTCATTTTATTCTCGTTGGGAGAGATCAACCCCTTTCAGATCTTTGTTTGGGTGGACCTCTTTTCGTAGACAACGTCGCGCTTAATTTCAGGTCGGGTAGGCCCCTTTTTGCTTGGAGGACTTTGGCTTATTGTCATAGATCCGGCCAACCCGCGGTTCTAGCAACCCGCTCACTGCGTAATCGCTAATTAATAATCCGCGTAGGTGCTGCGATAGGACGAGG
The DNA here is from genome assembly GCA_033032865.1 of Dactylorhiza incarnata. NCBI lineage: Eukaryota > Viridiplantae > Streptophyta > Magnoliopsida > Asparagales > Orchidaceae > Dactylorhiza > Dactylorhiza incarnata. Next base: position 17,356,913 of record JAWHQI010000015.1, read on the forward strand.
AAGGGCCGCGTTTAGTTGGATTGTTGGTCTATTAGGTCAATCCGAAGAGCGTTCAAGTCATTTAACCCCGTAGGATTTGTTTAGTGAGGGCTAGCCGGCATCAATTTTGTATCAAAGCGTTGAATCTTTCTTTTTATTTTCGTATCACTGTTGAATCTTTTCGTGGTTTCTTATTTCGACTTGCATTTGCATCCTTTCTTTTTATTTTCGAAGGGGTTTGGCGAGCCCCGCTTCTTGTTGGGAGAGATCCCCCCTTTTCCGAATCGTTACTTTCGGGGGAACTCTTTTGGTATAACGCATAGCTCAATCGGACCGGGTGGGTCCATTTAGCTTGAGCGAATATTGGCCTATAGCCACTATTCAATCTCTAGCGAGTTAGCTATCCGTCGTTGGCGTAAACATTGATAATTAGCGTAGAAGATTGCTGTGTTTACCTTGAGCGTGTTGGGTAATTCGTGTTACGTTGGGTAGAACAGCCGTTACTCCGTTGCGAGCGCCACTGTAGGCTAGACCTACATCAATTTGGTATCAAGCGAGATTCGTGCCGGTTTCCTAATTGGCACAATCCTCATCATTTTTCTTGTAGGACACTTGCACTCACATATTTTCCAAAAAAAAAAAAATCTGAAATCAAAATTCAAAATTAGATTTTCTGCGGTGTGCGAATAGCGGTCTGAAAACTAAAATTTTTGTCGAAAATCAATAAAAATTTTTCTGGACAATCCTCACTCTATTGTCAGCATTAAAATAAAAAAAAAATCTTAATTTACCCTAGTTATCCGTCGGGAATAAAATTATGTTTCTATAAAATTTTAGTCAGATTTGCCTTCCCCTAGCCTATGAGCACAACTTTTGGAATGGGGCTGTCCCCGCACTACTCCCATATGGGTTTGGACCCGATGGAGTTCACTAAATTCCGTCATGGGACTAGAGACCCATTCCATGAACCTACAACGACGAGGTTTAGCCGTGATCCGCCACATCAATTTCGCTTAAACTTTAAGCACGATGAGAAGTGGTGCAGGTTGGTCGTTGATAGCGTCTGTCATACCAACGCTATAACGGAGAACGCAGTGTCTAGGATGTTGGTGACCACCGAGCCACATCCTTGCCCATACCACCTTGTGTGTCCCGATGAGAGTGTTATTTTTGTGTCCCAACGATGTTTGGTGCCCCTCACCATTAAAGCCTATTCTGAGCGTATTTGGTGTGATGTCCTTCCTATGAAGGACTTCCATGTGTTGTTAGGGCACCCTTGGCTTGCTAGCCATGATATTATATACGATGATCGTGATGACACCTTAGACTTCCTGCATCAAGGTCAACTAATATATCTTAGGTCCAGCATGCCCAGGAAGCCCAATGTCCCATCTGGACACGTTAGCGGCACGGTTGAGTCGACACCACCTGGTGCCGACACACATGGGGATTTTGACACTGTCAGTCAAAATCAGCCCTTAGTTTGTGTTAGCCACTCTGAGGCAAGCACAACGAGTTTGAGTAAGGGGCCCGAGCCCGACCCTGTTAGTCCCAGCCTGCCCATAGGCATTGTCCCAGTTGAGGCACCCTCTACTGACTTATTGCCTGAAATTGAGGGTGCTCTGATTAGCCAACCTCTGCTTGATCCCGTTAGCCTTGGGGAGCCTTCTGTTGGGCATCCCGAGACCCTTCAGGAGGTTGATGAAAAGGAAGGTGAGCTTAGTGACACTGATAAATTTGGTGAGGTAGCTATGGAGATAGGGCGAGTCTTACTGGCTCCCCATGGTTCTGATATGGGGACTAAGGCTAGAAAATTGTCTTTGATGTCGCTTGGGGTAGATGAGTGGTCCTGGCCGATACTTGGTAGTTGGAGTTGTTTAGGTACACTTTCTGCGCTAGTGTACCCTCGGTTAGTGTTAGCTTCACCGTTGAACCTTCACCCATTTAAGGTTGCTGGGGTCTCCGATACTTCAGCCCCGATTTTGAAGTATGGCATGGAACCCGTTACCACTGCGGGACGTGTTGAGTGGTTTAGTTGTGTCGCCCTTCCTACGATTGTTGGCCAAACTTTACGAGATCGCCCTTGGCTTCGTGAACATGACGCCACTCACGTTCGGAGTGCTAGCATTTCTGAATTTAGTCTAGGGAGTGAAGTGCTAAATATTTTAAAACTTTTATCACCCGAGGACCCTTCGCGTCTAGTTTGTGAGGCCACCCATCCTAGAACGAACTTGAATTTAAATTTAAATATTAAATTGGTTGGTGCTCCAAGTAGTCCACACTCTCCGACGCGTGACAACATTTTGTTAGTGCCCATCCCACCTAAGGAACGTTCGGCTTCCCCACTTGACCCACTTACGCATGTACATGGGAAAACTTTAAGCTTACTTGATAATAAGACACCGTACGTCACGAATATTCAGGATTATATGGAGTCGTTTCAGCCCACCAATGGTTCGTTAGCCACTCCCTCGCTGATCGTGCCATATGCATTTTATCGATCGTTGCCGTTTAGCCATGATGTTGTCCACCTGGGGCGGACTAAAACTGTTGAGTTTCAATTTGATGGCGACACGGTTGTGATCAGCCCCGCACCACCTATGGATCCTATTTCCCCACGAGATATGCTTATTCGTGTAGAGAAGAAACCTGTTAGATTATCATATGACAGGCTAGGTTACGCGACACGTACCTCTAATTTTCTAGTCTTATCTAGGCACACCACTTGTTCGTTATCCCCCCGAGTCCTTGTACATCATCGTTATGTTGGAACTATTAGAAGGGCCGTTCACTTGAGTGGCATTGATTTGGACTCGGTGAGTCTCACCCCTGCACGGTTCCTCTCGGGCACCTTAGAGAACTTAATGTTTTGGAAAGACGACCCTTTTCGAGTCTTAAGGAAATTAGGAGGGCATGACTATCATTTGAAGCTTTCCACTGATTGGGGACTCCCCTCCTCTATTTCCATTTATTCGACTTTAACGCTTATGATTTCTCCACCACTTGCATCAAATGTCTGCTCGTTTCAGTCTACTAAATATTCTCTTGGGTTAGGGTGTGAGTTTATGTCTGGTTCACCATTTCTTTCGGTCCACACGGGAGGTACATCACTTGTTGATGTTGGTTCTTGTTTACTTTCTTTGCCTGACGCTTTTTCTAGGGTCTCCACGACCGCCTCTTTGGTTGACAGGTTCTTACAGGTTGATGTTTTCCATTCACCAAGTGGTGATGTTCGATGTATCCTGGTTCGATGGCGTGTTCGCCCCACCTCTAATGATTCTTGGACATCTGTACCGGAGGATGCTTTTCAGGATGATGCATTTCTGTGCCCGTACATGCATGCCAACTCATCGGTGATGAGTTTTTTCGAGCGGGGGAGGATTGATGGCGGCGACGTCTCGCCATATGTCTGTGATCATGGTCTTGTCGACGCCGACTCGACGCAGTATTTTGACCGCGGACGCGACATGATATTTGAAGATTACGATGGACGATGTCGCGACAACGCTCACGGTGCACGCCATCGCCGCGACAAAATTTTGGAAGAACGCCATCCCCGCAAGTTAATCTTTAATAATTATAATTATTTTATTATAATTATTTTATTATAATTATTTTATTATAATTATTTTATTATAATTATTAAGTTAAAATTATCATGTTATGTCTTCTTATTTGTTTATTACTCATGTTTTATTTTATGTTTTATTGGACTTCGTATAGCTGTGAGGGTGGCAAGTCTATATAATGCCATCTTGTATGAGACACGGGGATTATAATTGATGATAAAAAAAACAAAACCCTAAAAATTTCCCTCTCTCTCTCTCTCATTTCCTCTCTACCAGCAGCCCAAGGTTTTTCCCCTCTTCTCTCTCTCCGTTTCCCCCTCTACCTACTACTCTTCTTCCTCCTTAGGTCACGTCACTTCCCTTCTTAATTTCTCTACAGCCACTTTCATCTCCATCCCTTCTCTCAATCTTCAACCCCCCCTCTCTCTCACGATTATCTCTACAGCACCCCCCCTTTTTCACGTGAAGTTACCCTAGCCGAATCCCCATACTTCCTGCTGCTTCTCCGGGAACTTCGGCCAGCTCCTTCTCAAGACCTAGAGGCTTCTCCCTCGGGGGTACGGCGACGGCGGGAGGCAACGTTGGAGAACAGGATCCGCTCCTCGTGGTGCAACTCTGGTGGGAGCGTGGAAATAGTGAACCGGTGAGCGGGCTTGGGGAAAATCCCATCCCAAGCGGGGTAACGAGCATCCCCACCCATTTGTGATTTCCTTTCTAGTTGATCTTGTGGTGGACGTAATTTTTGCGTTGACTCCGAATTATTTGATTTTCACGGAATTATTTTCTCTGGTTTTTGTGCTCTCGTTTATTTGCTTTAAGTTCGAGAGGATTGGCGATCCTCATTTTATTCTCGTTGGGAGAGATCAACACCTTTCGGATCTTTGTTTGGGTGGACTTCTTTTGGTAGACAACGTCGCGCTTGATTTCAGGTCGGGTAGGCCCTTTTTGCTTGGAGGACTTTGGCTTATTGTCATAGATCCGGCCAACCCGCGGTTCTAGCAACCCGCTCACTGCGTAATCGCTAATTAATAATCTGCGTAGGTGCTGCGATAGGACGAGGAAGGGCCGCGTTTAGTTGGCTTGTTGGTCTATTAGGTCAATCCGGAGAGCGTTCAAGTCATTTAACCCCGTAGGATTTGTTTAGTGAGGGCTAGCCTGCATCACAAATCAACTCTCCCGCATTCCATCCGACTTAAGGACTTCAATCTAAAGTCCATCCTCAATAGTTAACTCCACCTCACTATGTTCCTTCGAGATCGATACTTGGAGATTCACTCCCACATTTTATATTACTTGAACGATCGGTACACTGCCATTTTGTGCCGCAGTCTAGCTACCGCCTATAGCGGTGTGCGAGATTTGCGTATCAAGCATGTGGAGAATGAAGATATCATCCTTGAGTTTGTTCCCACAGACAAACAAGTGGCTGATATATTCACAAAGCCCCTAGATGCAGCTAAGTTTAACTTCTTTAAATTCCAATTGGGAATGTTAAACTTAGAGTAAATTTCAACTTACTGCTCACTAATCTCCATACATATGATAATAAGTACTTGCAGGACAAGTGCTGAGACAATATGGTAATAAAAGCCTACAAATATCAAACAATGGTCACGATGACACAAACAATTGTCTCAACGACAAGAACCTCTCTTACGACGACAACAGAAAGATCGTCGACAAACAGCATCTGCAAGGCCTATAATGAAAAAGTCAGAAAGGGTGAGAAATGAATAACCTGAGAAGAGAGAAGAGAAGATGCATGACATGATGTATCACATCAAGGGGGAGTAAAGAAAAAGATGTTCATCACATCAAGGGGGAGCTACCAGCTCAAGAAGATGCAAAAGCTAAGGGAATGGTAACTATGTTAACATCTAATGCATAAACTCACATTTTAGTACTCAGTGCAAGTCTTTTTTAATTGGGGTTTTGACTTCTTCAAATAGGGGGAGATTGTTGGGAATCTTGCCCTCATGATTCCTGATTTGGAGAAGTCACCAATTCAAGAGAACTTCACTAAGTATCTGATTATCTTCTTAGCTTTATCATCTCAGTAGAAGACAAGTTGATAGGATGTCGAGCTGACAAATATCATCGAAAAGAATCCTTGACGTCGATAAGGATAAGTTGGAATGAATATCATCGAAAAGAAGCCTTGACATCAATAAGGCTAAGTCAGAATGAATGTCGTTGAGAAGGCAAAGGGAAGGTCAATGTCGAAGATATCGTTGAAATGAAGCAGTGCTGTCGATAAGACTGAACAAGACAGGTATCGTCGTAAAGAAGACTTGTCTTTATAGAGGCTAAGTAAGACATATGACAACTATATCTTCGAAAAGAAGACGTGACGTCGAGAACACTGATGATGCATGTTGAATCCGAAATTGCACCTCCGAAGGAAATCGGAGGCTGCGGACTGTCGGTTACTTTTTAGTTGGAGAGAGTTAGACCGCTAGCAGCGGTCGAGGCTAGTCTTCGCCCGTCACAGCGAATGCCACTCCTGTGATGGGTTTTCCTTTGATTCAAATAAATCGGTTACAGCGGGTTGCAAGAGCAGAAAAGAAGAAGCCGGCCGGTCAAACAGGTCCCAAGACGGGAAACTCGAGACCGCAGCTCAAACAAGCGAGCTCCTGGATTCGAGTGTGCGTGCCTTGGGAACATCGCCACCCCCTATTTATAGGCTCGGGGGCCTGTCCGAACGGGCAGGGTTAAAATAACTGCCTGTCCGGGCACAGGAGAATCGGGCAGGCGGTGACGGGATACAAAAAGGAGAAAATAAAGAAGCTGCGCGGCTTGGCGGCTTGCGCTTCCGATCTGTCATGGCTGGGGAATGAAGATGCTGCGACCAAGGCGATGATGCAACCCGGGCGGTCTCCGACTTGAGACTACGGCTTGTCTTCTGGGCTTGAACCTTGATAGTCTTCATGATGCAACCCGGGCGGTCTCCGACTTGAGACCGCGGCTTGTCTTCTTGGCTTGAACCTTGATAGTCTTCATAATGCAACCAGTGCGGTCTCCGACTTGAGACCGCGGCTTGCCTTCTGGACTTGAACCCTGATGATCTTCAATCCTTGGAGGCGATCTGAATTATGTCAGACCGCTCGGCTTGTGCTGGTTGATGGTGAAGGACCCTGTTGAGTCTGAAGCGGATGACTTGCATCCTCAAATCGCCCGGTCTGCGAGAAGGATTACTCGGAAGTGGTCTTCTGGGTAAACATAATCCCCGCATATTTTCAAATTCTGAAGAGATTTCGAAAATATTAGTTCTAGCCGGAGACCGCGCCAACCTTGCCTCGTGGGTTATAAATGTTCTGGAAGCTTCTTTTTTTGCATAATTGAAGCGTTATCACGGGTCGCTACTCGCCACTTGCGGTTAGAACCTTCCGGGTAGATATTGTAATCAGAATGGTTGACCTTATGTCCCAGTTCGAAAGCCGCCAGAAGCCGAGCAAAGACCGCGGGGGAGACCGCCCGAAGGATAAAAAGAAGAAGAGGAAGAAGACTCCCCAAGCTGAAAAAGTTGACCAAAAAGTAACCGTTGCTTCTACGGGCAAGCCGACCGACCTACCCCCTACGCTGACAGTCGATTTGTCAACTAAAAATGAAGCGGGTTGTTTGACCCCGCCCCCATCTGATCCGCCTGCCCCTTCCAATAAGGAGACTGACCCGTCCCCCCTCCAGATAAGACAAACTCTGAAGTTGTCATCTCGTAGGCCGACGGGGCTGATTCCTATAACAGTGAGATTACTCCTTGTAAGACCCCATTTTCTTTTCTTTCAAACAACCGGGTCTTAGGCCCAGAACCGTCGCTTTGTGGTGACACCCTCGCTCGGGAAGGCCGCCACTACAAAACACCGAAACTGCCAGCCAAATCGATCACGAAGAAGCAAAGAAAAATAAGCTAAAAGAAAGCCAAGTCCACATTAAATAGAAAAGTAATACATCCACGAAGAGATGTCCACATAAATATAACTGAAATAAAGGAAGAGATAACAAGGACTCCTGCCCGATACATCAAGCTTCACTACAAATTCACTCGCGGAAGCAAAATAACAAGAACTAATAGCCACTCATGGATCCTGTCATCGGTGCTCCCGTGCTAGACTGCCCCACCTCCATCTACACCGACCTCTGGTGCTGCTCCGTCGCCGCGGTCTCCTAAAATGATAAGGTCCACCGACCGTTAGTCAAAAAGACTAAGCCAATCCCCCACCCCTCCCCCGGTGACTCCTAGGCACTGAGCGGGAAGGATGAAGCGGAGGACAAACAAGGGGTAATAACAATAGCAGATGACAGGGAATATTTTATAGGAAGAGTTTTACCACTACTCAAGTATATAAGTGCATAAACAAAGCAGGTAATAAAGCATAGTGAGAGCAGGTAAAGAATAAATAAAGTGTAGTAAGTAAAGACATATATAAAGGAAAGGTAACCATTGATTTATAGGAATGCCCACACAAACCTATTGTAAGATCTCTTTTTCCAAAACCGGTTCGGGTACTTGAAAACTCGAACCTCTCCCGCATCGCACGGTTGAGGTGGATCTTCGCCCAGAATCGCTGCCTTGCGGTGTCACCGACACTCGGGTCGACTAACACCGCTCAGCACCAACCCTGCCGGCTTTACGATCATAAGTAAATTATGCTAAAAAGTGAGTACATAAAGAAAGGCATGTCCACAATCACAGTATCATATAAAAATATATAATGAGAACAGAAAGTCCAAAAGAGAAGTACAAGCAAAAAGGGGCTTATGCCCGATACATATCCAAAAAAGAGTACTATCTCTCTCTCACTACAACATGCGGAAGACTACATCAAAACTCTCAAAATGTGGAAGACTAGCTAACTAATCATCAACCTGTGGCGTCGTAGTAGTGCGCTGCATCTGCTGCTCAGGTCCTGCCATCACGTCCTGCTGCGCGTGGGACAACTCCGTCTCCTCGGACTCCTGCGGTCACACCTACCGTTAGTCATAAAGATTAAGACGTTTTGTCCTCGCCTCCCTCCACGACTCCTAAGCACCGAGCGGGAGGAAGAAGCGGAGGACAAACAAGGGGTAAACAAGATTGTGGTGACATGGCACTATTCTAGCAGGTATAAGTAAAGCAATAAAATCTAGCTAGCAGTATAGTGCAGGTATAAGGCAGTAAAGTAGAGCAATGAAATAAGCAGTAAATAGGAAAAATATGCAGTGCAGCAAATAAATCTAAGCTACCATCACAGATTCGTACCTTAACTTATATGAATGCCCATACGACATATAAGTTAAGATGTCCAGGTAACCCATCATATAAAAGAGCCCATACTAATTTATATGATGAGGGTATGCTAAGTGTATGTTATGTTATGCTATGGATATGATGTTTTAAATGAATTGATGCAATGTGACTCACGCACAGGACTCTATGCGCACAGACCTTTATAGTTCCCAATTTGTTTGAAAGGAAGCCAACCTTTCGGGTACCGACCGTCGTGGCTCACGGTGGTAGTGGATCGGGCACTCCACATCCTAGGGGGGTATAGTCACTATCAAGCCTAGAACTCATGTACGCCTCAACGCTAAGAACACAACAGCGGAGCTCCTGCGTACTCTTGCTGGAATCCACCAGAATTTAAGGTCGGGGTGGGTTATTAGGGATTGTCCTCCAGACCGCGGTACTCAAACATACCGGCCCTCTAAACCTTACCCTCACCCGAGTCAACGTACTACCGTCGGTGACACGACTAGTCTAGTACCGAAGACTCGCCACTATTTGAATAAGTAACATGTGTTAACAATGCCCACCCGAGCTTCCGGCTCCGGGACCATCACACAAGCTGATCCAACCCATCTCCTTCCCGGAGGAGACCCACACCAGTTTGCATACCTACTTAGGCTACTCTTGCCTATAATTTAGTTAGAGTTATATTTATGGTGAATCTTGGACTTCCTACGGTGTACTCCGTAAGGGGCCCCTAACGGTACTACAGATTAATGGGCTCAACCCCACAATCCTCTTAAAGATAATTATTTTAGTTGCTGGATAACACTTGGTTCACCCTTAATCATTTCATATAGTAAGGTGCCTTAGCTCATCTCCCGTCCCACACAATTGGGTTGGACGTACCTTCTTTCCTTCTACAATAACCCTAGCAAAACCTCACAATTAAACGTAGAATTGACCCTCCTTGAATCATGGTGTGCTATAACTCATTTACTGATTGGGTATCGCTCCTATCCACTACTTAGGGATCTAAATTGTCAAAAACTCAAAATTCAGTTTTTACTAAACGCAGTCCACCAAATTGAACTATCCCTCAACCCCATAAGGGAATCCCTCTAAAAACTCATCCCCAGGGTCTGGTATAATTATCCTAGGCTACTACTGACCTTATTAAGGTATTGTCTAATTTTCATAATTTTCCATATTAATTTGGTATTTATTTTAATTCAAAATAGTTAAGGACTTAAGTCAAATTACATTTGAACTACCCTCAAAATGATTCCTCATGTTAATAGAAAATTATCAGTAAGGTAATATCCTATATCAAGGTGGTTCACTGATTATCATGACCCTAGGATGCCATTTGGCCTACCATATCATCATAATTGTATAATTACCAAAATGCCACTATAATTAGGAAAAATAGTAATTTCACTTCTGAAAATTCTACAAAAATTACCCAATGTTCATATGGGGACCTAGAGTCGTGTGCCAAAAGAATGTGTCATTACCATGTGATCTGACATTTTAAAAGGATTTAATATACAAGTGATGTAAAATTCATCTTCTACATGAAGTACATTAATTACCAATCTACAAGCTTCCAAACTATGGTCATGGGCATAGATTAACCTAAAATCACAGATCACCAATTATCATGACAAAGCCCCATGATTTAATATTTTAAAAATATTAAATACTCAAGTGATGTAAATCTCAATTTCTACATGAAGTACATGAAATACAATTCTAATAGCTTCCAAACAATTATCATGGGTGTATAGATTAACCTAAAATCACAGATCACCAAGTATCATGACAAAGCCCCATGATTTGATATTTTAAAAAGATTAAATACTCAAGTGATGTAAATCTCAATTTCTACATAAAGTACATGAAATACAATTCTAATAGCTTCCAAACAATTATCATGGGTGTATAATAGCATTGAATGACAGTTAACCAAATTTCACAATTTTGCTCCATGATTTGATATTTTTCAAAATTAAAATCCCTTAAGCTAGCAAGCACTTGAAATTTCCTACACAAGGAATAATGATTCCAAAACTCATAGCAAAATTACCATAGCCTTATTTCACCCTAATACAACCTTTGATGGAATATCAAAGTCATACGAGGTCATATGACCTTGCATTTTATTTTATTAAGGAAAAGGTGATAATTTCAAATATTAGGGAGAAAAATACTTAAATGCCTCTAGAAATTCTCATTTAATTAACTAGGTCATTTTATGCACCCACAAACTTATCCACAAAGTTCTGAGCCAAGGCTAGAAAATTTGGTCCTATGTCCTTCACAAATCCCCACTTTGCACCCTTAAGGATTCACCCTTAGGGTTTTAGGTCACACCACCCTAATGGATCCAAATGGACCATTAGGGTGTGACACAAGCATTTGTATATCCATACCCACTTATCCACCATGATGGGAGGAGGCTAACACACTCCACTCGTCAAAATAATCTAAACCCTAATTTGACCCTTAAAGGCCCTCATTAGGGTTTCCTATTTTCTATAGCAAATCAACTCCAAATGGAGTGAAATTTTAGGCAAGCACTACTCATGTACTAAAGAGTATGCAACCAAAGTTTGGTGTCATTTGGACATCAAATGCTCCAAAAATCAACTTAATTTAAATATCATAACTACCACAAAAACCCTAGGTAAAAATGTCCACCAAGGGCTGCCCCTTTGGAAAGTGGTGCCCCTAGGGTATACAAACCCATGGTTAAAAGGACAGCTCCAAAGATTGAAGGGTTTGGCCTAGATATTTTTTCTAATGGACTGACCTAGTGTAGGACCAGTCCTAGTAAAACAGCTCCCTAGGGATCTGTAGGTCACCAAATGACCTAAACTCAAGGCCAAATGAAAGTTAAGACCAAGGCCTACAACATTCATGTTGGAAACTTTTTCTAAATCAGCCATTAGGTGGCCTTAAATTTTATTTGAAGTTAACTGAAAATTAGAGCCAGAAATTCATAGCTTTGAATTAATTAAATACCATAAAATTGAGATCTGCACAGATCTTGACGTAGATCCAACATCAGCGCCATCGTCTTCCTCCTCCTGCCAACGGTTGAGATTCAACCGCTCTGGGCGATGTTGTGGGGGAGATTGCTGGCGATCCAGCCACCACCACCACCGGCCAACACCACCGACACCTTAGTGGTGGTCGGGGCTATCATCCACCGACGACTGGCGGCCGGTGGCGGCGGTTTCCGGCGATCCCATGCATCCCGATTTGCGGCAAAATCCATGGATTTCAGAGGTAGATCCAGGCTCAATTGAGCTCGATCCTTCCTCGTTTTGTGATGGGAAGCTAGCATGAGGGGAGGGGAGGAGAAATGAACTGTTGTTGGCGCGTGGCGGCGGCTCCGGCGGCAGTTTGCCATGGACTTCCCGCGGTGTACTCCGTAAGGGGCCCCTAACGGTACTACAGATTAATGGGCTCAACCCCACAATCCTCTTCAAGATAATTATTTTAGTTGGTGGATAACACTTGGTTCACCCTTAATCATTTCATATAGTAAGGTGCCTTAGCTCATCTCCCGTCCTACCCAATTGGGTTGGACGTACCTCCTTTCCTTCTACAATAACCCTAGCACAACCTCACAATTAACCCTAGAATTGACCCCCCTTGAATCATGGTGTGCTATAACTCATTTACTGATTGGTTATCGCTCCTATCCACTACTTAGGGATCTAAATTGTCAAAAACTCAAAATTCTGTTTTTACTAAACGCAGTCCACCAAATTGAACTATCCCTCAACCCCATAAGGGAATCCCTCGAAAAACTCATCTCCAGGGTCTGGTATAATTATACTAGGCTACTACTGACGTTAATAAGGTATTGTCTAATTTTCATAATTTTCCATATTAATTTGTTATTTATTTTAATTCAAAATAGTTAAAGACTTAAGTCAAATTACACATGAACTACCCTCAAAATGATTCCTCATGTTACATGAAAATTATCAGTAAGGTAATATCCCATATAAAGGTGGTTCACTGAGTATCATGACCCTAGGATGCCATTTGGCCTACCATATCGTCATAATTGTATAATTACCAAAATGCCACTATAATTAGGAAAAATAGTAATTTCACTTCTGAAAATTCTACAAAAATTACCCAATGTTCGAATGGGGACCTAGAGTCCTCTTCCAAAAGAATGTGTCATTACCATGTGATCTGACATTTTAAAAGGATTTAATATACAAGTGATGTAAAATTCATCTTCTACATGAAGTACATTAATTACCAATCTACAAGCTTCCAAACTATGGTCATGGGCATAGATTAACCTAAAATCACAGATCACCCTGTATCATGACAAAGCCCCATGATTTAATATTTTAAAAAGATTAAATACTCAAGTGATGTAAATCTCAATTTCTACATGAAGTACATGAAATACAATTCTAATAGCTTCCAAACAATTATCATGGGTGTATAGATTAACCTAAAATCACAGATCACCAAGTATCATGACAAAGCCCCATGATTTGATATTTTAAAAAGATTAAATACTCAAGTGATGTAAATCTCAATTTCTACATGAAATACATGAAATACAATTCTAATAGCTTCCAAACAATTATCATGGGTGTATAATAGCATTGAATGACAGTTAACCAAATTTCACAATTTTGCCCCATGATTTGATATTTTTCAAAATTAAAATCCCTTAAGCTAGCAAGCACTTTAAATTTCCTACACAAGGAATAATGATTCCAAAACTCATAACAAAATTACCATAGCCTTATTTCACCCTAATACAGCCTCTGATGGAATATCAAAGTCATACAAGGTCATATGACCTTGCATTTTATTTTATTATGGAAAAGGTGGCAATTTCAATATTAGGGAGAAAAATACTTAAATGCCTCTAGAAATTCTCATTTAATTAACTAGTTCATTTTATGCACCAACAAACTTATCCACAAAGTTCTGAGCCAATGCTAGAACATTTGGTCCTATGTCCTTCACAAATCCCCACTTTGCACCCTTAAGGATTCACCCTTAGGGTTTTAGGTCACACCACCCTAATGGATCCAAATGGACCATTAGGGTGTGACACAAACATTTGTATATCCATACCCACATATCCACCATGATGGAAGGAGGTTAACACACTCCACTCCTCAAAATGATCTAAACCCTAATTTGACCCTTAAAGGCCCTCATTAGGGTTTCCTATTTTCCATAGCAAATCAACTCCAAATGGAGTGAAATTTTAGTCAAGCACTACTCATGTACTAAAGAGTATGCAACCAAAGTTTGGTGTCATTTGGACATCAAATGCTCCAAAAATCAATTTAATTTAAATATCATTACTACCACAAAAACCCTAGGTACAATTGTCCACCAAGGGCTGCCCCTTTGGCAAGGGGTGCCCCTAGGGTATACCAACCCATGGATAAAGTACAGCTCCAAAGATTGAAGGGTTTGGCCTAGATAATTTTTCTAATGGACTGACCTAGTGTAGGACCAGTCCTAGTAAAACAGCTCCCTAGGGAGCTGTATGTCACCAAATGACCTAAACTCAAGGCCAAATGAAAGTTAAGACCAAGGCCTACAACATTCATGTTGGGCACTTTTTCTAAATCAGCCATTAGGTGGCCTTAAATTTTATTTGAAGCTAACCGAAAATTAGAGCCAGAAATTCATAGCTTTGAATTAATTAAATACCATAAAATCGAGATCTGCACAGATCTTGACGCAGATCCAACAGCAGCGCCATCGTCTTCCTCCTACAGCCAACAGTTGAGATTCAACCGCGCTGGGCGATGTTGTGGGGGAGATTGCCGGTGATCCAGCCATCACCACCACCGGCCAACACCACCGACACCTTCGTGGTGGTCGGGGCTATCATCCACCGGCGACTGGCGGCCGGTGGCGGCGGTTTCCGGCGATCCCAGGCATCCCGATTTGCAGCAAAATCCATGGATTTCAGAGGTAGATCCGGGCTCAATTGAGCCCGATCCTTCCTCGTTTTGTGATGGGAAGCTAGCATGAGGGGAGGGGAGGAGAAACGAACCGTTGTTGGCGCGTGGCGGCGGATCCGGCGGCGGTTTGCCATGGAAAATCCTTGCTCCGGCGATCCTGCTCCCGATCTCTATTCTCCATCAAAAGCTTAGCTCCAGGTGTTGTTTCCGTCTGCTCTCAGAGCTCTGAAGCTAATGGAATGGTTGGAGTGGGATGTGGAGGCCTCTAAGGGTGGTTTTGAATTGGAGCCTCCTCGGTTCTCCCATGGCTGCCACCCTCCTGCAGCTGCCAGCCTCTTTGCTTCCACCTGGGCGAAGGTCAGACCCCCAGCAATCAGGGGAAGGCCCTAGGTTGATTGGAGATGGAGTGTGGGGGGGAGGGGAATGCTTTTAGCTTTTTGCTTTATGCTTTACACCTTTTTAATCAACTTTTGGTCCCCCCCTCCATTTGACTAATCAAACCAATGTTAGGTTCAGTCCTAGGGCTGATGGGCATGCCTTAGGCCCATGAGTAATGGTTTGATAATGGGGGTTGAGTCCATTCAACATTAGGCTTGGAATTAACCTTTAATGGGCTATGATGACCATGGTTGACTTTGGTCAACCAAGGTGAGTGGGTTGACCCCACTTGGGGGTCATGGGTCCCTTAACATCACCCAACATAGGTTGGTCCATGGTGGGGCTCCAATTAGTTCAATTTAGCCTTAAGGTGTGGTTTTGACCTAATTTGAGCTAAGGTTGACTTTGGTCAAATTGGTCAATTGGTTGACCATGTGATGGGGCTTTTGTGTCCAATGAGTTCCTTAAAGTTTTTAGAGTGTGGTGGCAAGGTCAATTTGAACATTTGAGGGTCAATTGAACACTAATTGACTTAGTTTGGTTAAAGTTGACCTAAAGGTGACTTTGGTCAATTTCGTGCAATTGGGTCCCACCCAAGTGCACTTCTCATCCTATAGGTCTCCCTTGGTGGTTAGGGCATCATAAGTGAGGTCAACTTAAACAATTGAGGGTCAATTGACTTAGATGAGGGGCTTAGGGTTAGGTTAGTTTTTGAGCTTTGGTGTGCACTTAGCAATTTCTACCCTAGCCTAAGGCCCTTGAGGCCACTCACCTCACCACTAAGCCCTAACATTTCCAATGGGTCTAGGAGGATTGGGGATGTTACACCTATAGACCAAGGGGTCGTTTAGCAAGGTCTATCGTATAAGAAGTCCCATAACTGACTTATACGATAGGGGTAAGGGTTGAAATGCAATGTTTATGATATGACAGGCAAGGTATGCAGTTATGCTATGTTCATACAAGTGCAACTCACCCACTTCGATTCTATGCGCATAGACCTTTAGTTCCCCCTTTTTGGAGCTAGCAAGACTCCCAGGATACTCCCGTAGTGGCAAACGGAAGCGGTGGGTTGGGCCTCGCCCACCTCTAGGTTGGTATATGCACTACCTAACTAAGACATACCGTACGCCTCAACGCAAAACCGCGGAGCATCTGCGTACTCTTACTGGCTGGACCACCAGACTTTTATGGCTAAGTGCAAATTCCACACTTGCCGAGCCCGAGTACCAACGTCGGTGCAATGAACGTCGACACTAAGGACCCACCACCTTGTGCACATGCAACATGTTCTACTATCTATCTACAACCTCCAAACATAAACCACTTGGGCTCAACTTGCCCAACCAAAAACATATCTGAGTCACAAACTCACCGGATCAACAATCCGCACCAACCACCACCGAGCCTACATCTCGGGGTACCAAAACAACCAAAATCCTGTGACAACGGAGTGTGAGTGAATATATTCTTAGTTAGTCTGAGCATCTTCTATACTCCTACGACTTATGGTTAATCTTGGACTTCCCGAGGGTTACCCTGTAAGGGGCTCGCTACGGTACAAGGAACTGTAATGGGATGACACCCCAAAGTTCCCTTTCTCAAGACACTTACTGTTATTGGTATCTACCATTAAGAATTCCCTTCTACCATTTCACTTGAATTAGACCTAAGTGCTTTAAGACACACCAGGGGAAAGACGATCTTTCGTCAATCCCCAGGACAACCTTTCTCTTAACCCACCGAGTACACTTTCCTCACATACACTTCCTTGGGTGGACTTCTAACTATCTGATCAACCCATGTGCACCATATGCACACCATTTCCACCTTGTAGGTCACTAAAAATCTAAGTTTCACAGTTTTACTATACGCAGACCAAACTAATTATATGAAGCTCACAACTAGAGGTACTCCAAATATTCATCCAACTGACCCAAGCTATTTACTGGAGATCTATCATGATATTATAAAATTAATTCCAGAGAATCATATTTTTACCTAATTAATTAATATTTATTTTAATTTCTCCAAACATCTGCCATGTTTGAAAATGAACATGAAGTATAAGTAAATCTTATTCTTTGGCTCTCCAAAAATTATGATAAATCTATGGTGACTAAATAACATCAGAAACAACATATCATATTTTTACAGTAGGAAATTCTCCTCTAATTTAATTATTTATCATCTATCCAAAATCATAGTTTTATGAAGGAACCACCAAAAATACCAACACTAAAATTATGGGAAAATTACCAAACTCTTGTATTCACCAGAAAAGGCCACTGACAATGTTTCAGGATTTAAGGAAATAATATTCTCACTAAAATAAATGAATTAATAAAACCTCAAATTAAAAGAACTGTGAAGTAGCCTACTGAATAATTCTTTAAAAATTCTATAAAAAGATATAGAGCTTCCTAATGTTCAGAAAGGTCCTATCACCAATTTTCACAATTTAACAAAGAGTTTTGGACCCTCAAATATTTTTCTTAAGTTTAAATCAAAACAAGTGCCTTGTGAAAGAAGTATTGATTAAATTATTTAATAAAATTCACAAAAATTACCAGAGGTCTAAATCATAATTATAAGGGCACAACCAAAGTCTCATCATCATCCAAGACATTTTAAGCATGTAAATGTTTCTTATATGAAGTTTCCCTAAAGGAGTTATGTCCTAATTCAAAGGGAATATTGACTCCTAAAGTTCTTATAAAATTACCCAGTGCCTATTTACACCCTATGAATCTATCCACCAACTTTCATAACCATCAACGGACTTTTGACCACATGGCCTTCACAAGGTCCTAAATGCACACCTAGGAATAGAACTAGGGTTCTAGGGATTAACCACCTCAAAACCACCCCATATCACTCATGGAGGTGTCGTAGGTGATCCTAAACCAGTTACCAAGGTTTCACTTCATGGTGATCAGTTTTGACCACCATACCCCAAGGTAAACACCATACCCTAACTTTGACCCTATTTGTCCTAACTTGGGTTTACAAAATACTCAAACAAAATAGTCCCAATTGGGCTGATAATTTTACCAAGGTCATACAGTAACCCTAAGGGACACCCACCAAAATTTGGAGGGCAATGGAGGTCATTTAACCCACTAATTAATTATTAGATGATTTATGAAATTATTTCAAAAACCTAAGAAAAAGATTCTCCTAAAAATCCCATCTTTTTGTATGTTGTGTGTGTAGGTATAAGTAGACTATGTTTTAAATCTCAAGTCCATATCATTTTTCAATCAAAAGTTATTCAAGAAATGGTGGCTGTCCTACACTAGGGACCAGCCCCACCAAAATGGATCTACAGGGAGCTACAGAACTCCTTTTGAGGTGAAATCAATTTTAAAATAAATTAGAACCTAAGGGCTACAACTTTGTTGTAGACCACTTTTTCTGTAGAGGGGCCTAAGTATTTTTAATAATTAAATCTAGGTACAACAAAATATATGACAGAAATCATATAAACAATTAATTATATAATTGTTTCTCTGTTCAACAAAATTTAAACTGTGCTCGACGAAAGCAAAGCAAACTGCGTTCGACGAAAGTTAATTCATTCGACTAATTTAACGCAGAACTGTGTTCGACGAAACATAGTCTGCGCTCGACGAAAGCTGAATAACTCTGCGTTCGACGAAATCTGAACAAAGCTGCGTTCGACTAATATTATTAAAACAGCGCTCGACTAATTTCTATTATAAAAGTGCTCGAGTAAAGCAGAACAACTCCCGTTCGACGAATTATTCGTTCGACAAATTTCTTATAGCGTTCGACAAAATAAATGATATAATCGTAAATATTTAATATTAAGATCCGACGGCTCTCCATCATCGTCCCCGATCGTTGGACGGCTCGCGACAGCCCATCCTAGGCCTCTTTGCGGGGTGATTTCCCAGCCACCTACGCCTCTTTCCGACCGGCCAATGCCACCACCACCTCCGTTGAGGTGGTGGACGGAGATAGGGGGTGGTTGGCCGGTCGGAGGTGTTCGGATCTAGTTTTTAGAGGAGGGAAAAAGGGGTACGTATCGCACCCTTTCGGAAGCACAATCCGAGACCTATTGTGCACGGATCAAGCCCCGAAAAATGAAGAGATCTAGCACTAAGGGAGGAGAAGAGGATCATACCTTAGCAGGGGCTTGGAGCCGTGAATTCCGGCGAGTTGCCATTGACGGTGCTGGAGCTTTTGGTGCCATGCCGATCTAGGATTTCTCTGCACGAAACTCACTGGGAAAATGGGGGATCTCTTCCTCTCTGAGCACTGAAGGAAATGGGAGGAGTTTCATTCGGCTAGGATGGCTTTATCTCCAAAAGCCATTAATGGCCATTATCAAGATTTCGGTTACTCTAAAATTTTCTCCGAAACAGCCCCCTTGGCCATGGAAAACTCCAGAAATTCGATTGTAACTGAATGGGGGAATGAATGCACATAGATTGGGGAGGGATTTGAAGGATCAATAGCATATAAACTCCATGAATGCTCTTTTTTCTCTCTCCGATTTGGGAGAAACCTTCCTATTCTCTCTCCTACTCAGCAATTACAGCAATTAAGTGGTAATATCTAGAAATTAACAGGCTCACCAGATGGTATACCACCTTAATTGGGTCTAGCCCAAGTGGATTGGGCTAGATTAGGTTAAATTGGGGTATGTTGACCTAAATAAGGCTTGGGTTTGACTTTGGTCAAATTGACCAATTGGGTTGACCCCAAAGAGTGTCTTGGGCTCCATTGACTTCCCTTAAAGGTTAGGAAGGTCTAGGTAGGGTCAATTTTATAAGGTGAGGGTGCATTGCCTCAGAATTGACACACTTTGACCAAATTAGGGTTTAGGGCAAATTGGTCAAATTGGAGGCCCCATGATGGGGCTTTTTGGTCCATTAGGATCCTATTACCCATACAAGGGTATGGACATGGTCAATTAGGCATGGTGGGGGCCAATTGATCTTAATTGAGCTAGTTTGACCAATTCAGGGTTAAGGTTGACTTTAGTCAAATTGGCCTCTTAGGTTGACCCCAATGGGTCACTGATGCTTCAAGGAGACCTATAATGGGTTAGGGATGCTATTGTGGGGTCACGGTTCAAGGTGGGGTCCTAAAGTCCAACCCTAGGCTTGGTATCTGAAAATTGTTATTTGCAGACCACTTGGGTTTTCTCCTTCACACCTATGTTCACAAGGTCTTGAGCTCTTCCTATGGTTTTGTCATGACCTAGTCATGACAAAACCAACTTAGGGGTCTAGTTGTTTGAGGGATGTTACAAAGCCCAATACATAAAAATAAAAATTCCGTCCTCGAAATTAAGGTTAAGCCAGAGGGGGTTTTTACTGTTAGGAAGAAAAAGTAACATCCAGGAAAATTTAAATTATACCTGTCGTAAAAAGCTGCGGGTACTTTTGCTGCATAAAGTCTAGTGGCTCCCAAGTATGCTCTTCCTGTCCATGATTCCTCCATAGGACCTTGACCAGCGGAACCTTCTTGCGCCGCAAAACTCGTAACTCCGTATCGTCTATCAGAACCGGCTCCAGGTGAACCGACCGATCAGTAGCTACTGGCCCCTCTGAAGTAGAAACCTGCTGCTCTGGCCGAAGTAGAGCCTTCCTAAGTGAGGAGACGTGGAAAATGTCGTGCAGTCCCTCCAACTCTGACGGTAGCTCCAGCCTGTAAGCCAGGGGACCGATCCGCTCCAGGATCCTATAAGGTCCCATATACCCTGGACTGAGCTTCTTCCGCCCGAGAACCCGCGAGACTCCATGCATCGGACGTATCTTCAAGAAAACCCGATCTCCCACCTGGAACTCCACCATACGATGACGCGCATCGTAATACTTGGCCTGCCTGCTCTGGGCCTCCAGCATCCTATCTCGAATCAGCCTCACCTGAGCCTCCGTGTCCTCCACGAACTCTGAGGCAAGTGCCTTGGGATCCTCATCCTGAATCCAAGACAATGGTGTTCTGCATCTCCGTCCATATAAAGCCTCATAAGGTGCCCTGTTGAAACCGATTTCTCGGTCTCTTGTGGAGTACGGGGCCCTCACCGAGATGAGGGGCGGCTAGCCCTTACTGATCCCTCAGAGAAGGTAGACCAGAAACTAGGAAGATTGACTAAGACCTTAGTCACAGCGAGGAGGTCCCTCCATTAACCCGGAAGATCGTTGAGCGCTTCCCCTCCCAAGCCAAAGCTGAGACAAAGCACCATTGGGAGACTCTCTTGGCCAACCAAAACATCTAAAGGGAAATCCCAAACCGAATCACCCTCCTAAAGGTGCTCTCTTGGGTCTATTTATAGCGTTCCTCGTCCGGTCCGCCGATAGCGTAATCCCGACAAACAGTCTGACTATACGCAGCCCAAATGGGACTGCCGACAGCGTAACTCCGCCGTTCTAAGAGTTAATTAACTGTCCCTTAAGGTCTTCCCGGTAATTTCACCTCGGGGTTCCCACGGGGCGAGTGGTTCGTGAAAACACCACTCGCCTACGATAAAGATATAAGCTACATAAAGAGGGCATCATAGGCATTTTAATTTACAAGAGCATAAGCTCCATACTTCGGCACGCAGGCCGACAAATATAAATAAATAAGCCCTTCTCGGGGCAGCACAACTTTGGGCTTAAGCCTGCAACCCCCTGCTTGGTACTGCGACACTTGTACGTCAACGTCTCGCCATGCCGTAGAAAACTGAGCCTCGGCCAATTGAAGTAAACCGAGCTACATTGCCCACACCCCTTTCCCGAGGCGGCGACATTTTACAAAAACGAGCAAATACTAAATATCTTCCACGGAGTCTTCTCCGGGGTCCCCAGAACATCACCAATCCGGCCTCCATGTCCGGACGGGCTTCACACAGAAACATCACCAATCCGGTCTACACACCCGGATGGGCTTCACATAGAATGCCTAAACCCGTACTCACACTTCCGAGCGCTAATGTGGTTAATTTCGGGGATGCGCACCTCAACCCGTCGGAGAGCACACCTCCTCCACCCGATGGTGGAGGGGAGCTTCCATGCAAGTATGAGAATTGAAGGCTTCACCTGCCCAAGTAGAAACATCGTTACCCTTGTAGCGTGTATTTTGCCAGAGGCTCCTCGTCTAGAAGTCGTAGCGGCTTTCTGTGCATAGATCTGGCCTCTACATGCCGAGTCTAGCCCCAAGTCGGCCACGGGAGAGGAGCTCCCAGCCGATCGTGCTCCAAGAGGCCGCGGGAGAGAAGCTCTCGGCCGGATCTCGCCTCGGAGGGCCACGGGAGAGGTGCTCCCGGCCGGATCTCGCCTCGGACGGCCACGGGAGAGGAGCTCCCGAACGGATCTCGCCTCGGACAGCCACGGGAGAGGAGATCCAGGCCGGATCTCACCTCGGACGGCCACGGGAGAGGAGCTCCCGGCCGGATCGAGGGTCGGCCTCCTGCTGTTGCTAGTGGCGAGACAGAGAGATGAAGGGGGAGGGGGTCGGGACTTCTCCTTCCTGGCGCGAGACATTGAGACGAAGGGGGAGTCGGGGGTCGGGCCTCCTCCTTCCTGGCGCGAGACAGAGAGACGAAGGGGGAGGGGGTCGGGCCTTCTCTGTCCTGGCGCGAGACAGAGAGACCCAGGGGGAGGGGGTTTGCGGCTGCTCCAAAGAACCGAGAGAGAGGGGGGGGGGATCGAGCTTGCGGCTGGGAAGGGATCTCTCTCTTTAGGTTTTAGTTTTGGGTTTTATGAAAAACCCTCGCCAAAGTTGGCTATCCACAGCCCATCCTCTAAACGCACACCCAAACCCCACCACTCGCACCCCAATTTCTCGTTTATTTATGAATATGGATCCTAACCGCACCCCGGTCAATGCTAGCCAATCACGGGACACCACGGGTCCCAGCTATCTGGGGAGGGTCCCACCCGACAGGTATGGGGTTGTACACAATCCCCGCTCTTTGCGAGCGTGTCTCACGCTCGGAAAGAAATGTCCAACCCCAAATATCCGACGGGTGGGAGCCGACCCGGAAAAAAAATTATGGGTATATAATCATATGAACGATGATTCTTCTCTTTTTCATACTCATATTTGTCCTGATGTGATAACCTTTCCCTTTGTTGCCTTTAAGTGATCAATTTGGTTGTCAACAACCTTGGTTATACACTATGCCTTCTTTTCTATGGTAGAGATATTATGCCCTTCAGGTTCTCAGAATGTCATGCCACTTAATGTCTATTAGCAAGCAAACTCATAATTTAGAGCGCAGTTCTTTTTACCGTTGCATATTATCTACAATGATTACATAACCAATCATGCATTGACAATTCCAAATGAATCTGATTTTGTTTCTAAGACTAATCAAATAATGTTGTGACATTGTAGGATTCGTTATCTTAAGCTTTTGTTTTCAAAACTATTCTTTAAAGAACTTCGATTGTCAGTGAAAACTATCAATTTAACAAGCATAACTGATCTCTTATATGCTAAAGCCTTATATTGAATCTCAACCTGTCTCAAACTGTCATCCGAGAGGTTTACCCGCTCTGCCGGTTATATGAGAGCCCGAACAGCGGAACCATCATGGAGCCGAAACCAAAGAGCCTCCACGAGAGGTCAACCTGCCATTCCAAAGAACTTGTCACCTTGCCAGCCTCTCCAGAGATCAACCTGAACCCCCCGTCTAGATGAGAGCCCGGGAGTGGAATCGATCTGGGGCACTCCAGCACCAACACATCCAACCTTGCCAGCCTCTCCAGAGATCAACCTGAACCCACCGTCTAGGTGAGAGCCCGGGAGCGGAATCGATCTGGGGCATTCCAGCACCAACATATCCAACCTTGACAGCCTCTCCAGAGATCAACCTGAACCCCCCGTCTAGGTGAGAGCCCGGGAGTGGAATCGATCTGGGGCAATCCAGCACCAACATATCCAACCTTGCCAGCCTCTCCAGAGATCAACCTGAACCCCCCGTCTAGGTGAGAGCCCAGGAGCGGAATCGATCTGGGGCAATCCAGCACCAACATATCCAACCTTGCCAGCCTCTCCAGAGATCAACCTGAACCCCCCGTCTAGGTGAGAGCCCGGGAGCGGAATCGATCTGGGGCAATCCAGCACCAACATATCCAACCTTGCCAGCCTCTCTAGAGATCAACCTGAACCCCCCGTCTAGGTGAAAGCCCGGGAGCGGAATTGATCTGGGGCATTCCAGCACCAACATATACAACTTTTTAGTCACCAAGCCAACATATGAGTCACAATAGTCAAAGAATTTAATAGTTATATATATAAAAGGAAAGAACTTTCAAGGATAAAATCTTCTCAGGTTATCTCCACTTCTAGCCCGGCCGAGGGGTACCCCTTCCACATCCTGGAGATGATATCCCCCGGACCTGAGCGCCTCATTCACCATATACGGCCCTTCCCAATTGGGTTCAAGCTTCTAAAACGCTATCAACTTCTCGATAATGGATAGGGTAAAATAATCTAGGCATAACCCAGAATCTCATGAGAACGGGGCCCACAGAATGGGGCAAAATCGCAAGAGCGGCATGATAAACAAAATCGGAAGCCTTGTGAAGCCAAAATCATAGTGCAGGCCGGACCAAGCCTTATTGAGCGCACAATTCTTGAACCAAGTAAAAAGTACTAACACCGCCTATTTCGAGATGTAAATAACTTTCTTCAATGTTAAGTGTAAAACTGGCCATAAGATCAAGTAAAACACAATCTGTATGGTTCTTACCCTTATTTTTGAAAAGGACATGCACCTTAAATAAAAAGCTTAGCAGTAGCGTCTGCAATTTTACCCTTCTTCGACAAAAACTCGGTCAATAAAATATTTGGGCTAGTGATTAGCACATTTAACTTACTATCGTTTTAACATTATCTAATAGGAACACATTTTTATATTAGCACAAACCATCATGGTCAAAATATTTGATGAAGCGGAGAAACACCACTCAACAACACCAAAAATATATCACCAAGTTTCTGGGATATGACTTGCATATGAAAAATGTAGTGAAAACAATGGTGCAAATGGTTTGTCAAGACAACACCAGGAAGTTGAGGCATGACTAGCGGCCCTAGTAGTTATGACATCTTATCTATTGCAAAGAATCAAACGTACATGAGGCTATTGGGGTCACATTTTATAGTAGAAGAATTAGTTAAAAGGAAAGAAGATAATACATATAAGCCCGAATATCAGGGTGTTAATGGAGTGTTGAAGCGAAAGTGAAAGTTTGTAACTGTAGATGATGAAGTTAAGAAACTTTAATTACAGTTATATCATGACACTGGAATTGGTGGGCATTCAGGAATAACAACCACTTAATTGCCCAAACAACTCTATTATTGGAAGAAGCTCAAGGTCACCTTTCACGACTATATCAGTAAATGCAGTGTCTAGATCTCACTGGAAGGAAAAAATCTTTGTTGTGGTAGACCATTTGAGTAAATTGACTCTCTCTATGACATTATGTCATCCCTATTTGGCAACAACCCTGGCGTAGAGCTTCCTGGACTTAACTGATATAAGAAAATAAAGGTTTTAAACACGATGTTAATAGATGCTCACAAGAAAACTCTGAGATGACAATGTCTCCTCCGAAATGAGCATTTATCCGGTTGAAGAGACTTTGCATTTTCTATCTTACTAAAAAAAATGACATTGAACAACGAAACCTCTCAATGATTCACTTCACAACATTAGTTGCTAGTACCAGATCTCTTCGTCTTACGTCTAGAATTTCTTTATGACGTATACTTGGCTTGTGCAAAAGTGAATGTCGTTGGGGAGAAAAAATGGTATATACATTTTTCGGGATCACTTCAAGTAGAAAAAAGTTCAGAAGAAGATTGGTACGTAGAATTTTTTCCGGCACCTCCCTCCTGAAGTCTGCGAACATCCTCGGTGTTACCACCTGCGGTGGCTCGCTGAACCCCTCGCCTTGATCCTCGCCTCCTGTCATGCCTGCCCTTTGGAACTTTCTTGGACCAGACACACTCCACGCTCACCGCACCAAAATGTTGAAACCGATTTCTCGGTCTCTTGTGGAGTACGGGGCCCTCACCGAGATGAGGGGCGGCTAGCCCTTACTGATCCCTCAGAGAAGGTAGACCGGAAACTAGGAAGATTGACTAAGACCTTAGTCACAGCGAGGAGGTCCCTCCACTAACCCGGAAGATCGTTGAGCGCTTCCCCTCCCAAGCCAACGCTAAGACAAAGAACCATTGGGAGACTCTCTTGGCCAACCAAAACATCTAAAGGGAAATCCCAAACCGAATCCCCCTCCTAAAGGTGCTCTCTTGGGTCTATTTTGTAACACCCTGCCAGTACGAAAAGTATAACAGCAGGTCCGGCCGGGACCCCACGCCATACAAACCACACTAGCTAGGAGTTAAAAGGTGATAACCAGAAAAGTAACTACAAAACGAGAGTACAAAAACGTAAGCGGAAGCATTAATTAAACCATTCAAAAAGACATGTCCACTATCATAGGAATGAGTCCAGAAGTAAGAGTTACGGCCTTAGGGCCTTACACCAAATCAATGTACAAAACTCCAAAAAGGCATACATCGGCACGCAGGCCGGCAATACATGAGAAAACAGGAAAAAGGCTGGCCTTCGAGGGCCAACACAGCAAAAGGGCCAACGCCCGCTACTTCCCGCTAGGCTCACCTGCACCTGCATAAGAACATTCCACCAAGCGGTGGCAAACAAAGTAACGGTCAGCACAGCTGACCAAATTATAACGACCCCACCCCTTTCCCGGGGTGGCGGAGATTCTACCCTGCAAGTAAGCCATACTAGCACAAGTACTAATCTAAAGAAAGTGCAACTACACAAGGTGAGGTTTCAAGCACAATCAATCTTCTAGGTTGAGCATCAAAAAGAAGGGAACCTAGGTATGCACATGATGTTGGTTGGGTTCACCCGAAGGTTTCCCACAACCGCCTAAGCAATCGCATGAGGCTAAACATAACATCAAATTCACAACACTCCACCCTAAGGGTCACAACCTTAGGTGGGAAACAAGAGCTTTTGGTCGGTCAAGGTATGACACCTTCCACGACCTCTCCCATGATCACACGGCCTTCATGAGGAAGGGACCTCTCGCCGATCTGCATGAAAACGGGTTCGGTTCAGCTTTGCCCGTGCTCTAATCGTCGCGATCTATCGCACGACGCGGGTACGGCTTCACCTCGGCCCGTAAGGGTTTAGCACTTTCAAGTGCTACACAAAATATACGCTACGCACCTAACCCCTTCACAAGGATCTAGGCTTCGCGAATTCTCAACAAGGGAGCTACATACGCTCCGCATCAATTTCGTGGTGAAGGTTTGCCTTCATCCAAACCTCAAAGCATGGGGCTTTCGTTAGGATCTTCACAAGACGCCTACACTTAACTCCCGCAATACTATAGGTGAGTTCACGGAGTCATTCTCCGGCACGCATTCTAGGCCTAACCTAAATGCAACGTCGCAAATCAAGCATCACCGATTCGGGCTCACGGCCACGAATAGGTTTCACACACAATGCCTAAATCCGCACGACTACCGGATTTTCTACATGCAATATGCCGGGGACGGACACAATCTACCCGGAGTCCCGAAGGACTTGAGGAAATCCTACACTTCACCCATTTGGTGAAAGAGATACCTCATGCAAGCAAAGAAAGAGGAATAAATGGACAAATACAAGTCCAAAGTTCGGGAGGAAGAATCGTTACCCTAGACGTGTTCTTCTTCGCCATGGATCCGAGATTCTACGCGGAGGGAAAGAACCGCACCGGGCTGCACTCTCCGGATCTGGAAACGGCTCGCGAAACGGAGCTCCGGAGCTCCGTCAATGGCGAAATCTCCTCTTCTTCTTCCTTGCCCCCTTCTTCTTCCTCTAGCCTAGGAGAGAGAAACACTATGAAATAATGAGGGTTTAATCCCTCTCCAAAGCCCTAAGACCCCCCAGCATTAAATCCCAGCCGTTGGATCGAATTCCAAGAAATTTGATCGGTCGGATCCTCTTCTCCGCTCAAAATCGCGGAACAGAATAAACAGGGCGCACGATCACAGGCGCACGGTCAGTGGTCGTGCGTGACGAGGGCAATGGTCGTGCGCACTATCCGGGACAGAACTCTGAATTCTTGCGAATAAGCGCACGATCGCTGGCACACGATCACTGGTCGTGCGCGAAGAGGGAAATGGTCGTGCGCACTGTCCGAGACAGAACTCGATTCTCTTCTGAATTAACGCACGATCGCTGGCACACGATCACTGGTCGTGCGCGATGAGGCCACTGATCGTGCGCTAAGAGCAGATAGGGAAAATTCTAGCCTGCTTCACGTGCCGCACTACCACTCCGCCTACTTCGCGGAACTACCAGTTTTGGGGTGTTACAACTCCACCCTCCTTAAAAGAATTTCGTCCCGAAATCCAGGAAACAGTAATAGCATAAATTACAGTTATACTTTACCTGAGGGAAAAAGCTCGGGATACTCCGCAAGCATCGTTTGCTCTCTCTCCCAAGAGAGCTCCTCTCGGCCGCAGTTATCCCACCGGACTTTTACCATCCGAATGGACTTGTTCCGCAACTGCTTTACTTCGGTATCTTCGATGCGTAAAGGCTTGACTTTCGTCGACAACCCACTATCGACCGGAACTTTGCCGACCGCAACGATATGAGTAGGCTCTTGCACTGCCTTCCTCAACACTGAAATGTGGAACACGTCGTGCAGACCGCTCAGCTCTGCAGATAGTGCAAGCCGATAAGCCGCATCACCAACACGCTCCACGATCTCGAACGGTCCTAAGTACCTCGGACTGAGCTTTTTCAAGCGTCGAATCCTTGATACCCCTTTGAACGGTTTGATCTTCAAGTAAACCCGGTCACCGACGGCAAACTCTAAGTTCCTATGCTTGGCGTTGAAATACTTTGCTTGCCTATCCTGGGCAACCAATAGCCTTTCGCGTATAGACCGGATCGTCGAAGTTGCTTCTTCAACATCCTTTCGCTTCAATAGCTTAGTATCGCCCGTTTCCGCCCAAGACAACGGCGTACGACACTTCTTACCATAGAGGGCCTCGAAAGGAGCCATCTTTATGCTGGCTTGGTAGCTATTATTGTAGGCGAACTCGATCATAAAGAGGTGATCCTCCCACCTCTTTCCAAAGTCTAGAGCGCACATTCGGAGCATATCCTCCATAGTCCTGTTGGTTCTCTCGGTCTGTCCATCCGTTTGCGGCTGGAAGGCCGTGCTGAACTTCAATTTTGTGCCCAACAGTTCATGGATAAGCCTCCAATCTTTCGATGTGAAACGCCCGTCACGATCGCTGACGATGCTACGAGGGACACCGTGCAGTCTCACGATACTATCCACATAGAGCTTTGCTAGCTTCTCTACGGAATCATCCTTCCGGTTCGGAATGAAGTGTGATACCTTTGTCAAACGGTCCACGATCACCCATATGGCGTTGTTTCCATTTTGCGATCTCGGCAATCCGTGCACGAAATCCATCGAAATATCATCAAACTTCCACTCCGGAATCGGCAAGGACTTCAGAAACCCACCGGGACGTTGACATTCTGCTTTCACCAACGCGCAAGTATGACACTTGGCCACGTAAAGGGCAATGTCTTTCTTCATGCCCGGCCACCAGAACAGTTTCTTCATATCCATAAACATTTTAGTGCTCCCCGGGTGGATCGAGTACTTGGTATGATGAGCCTCGTACATCAACTCCGCCCGTAGAGTACCAACGTTTGGGATGCATAACCTTTCCTGCTTCCACATAAGGTCGTCTTCGAAGGAGAAATCAGCGTTTAACCCTTCAACGGTTTCCGCTTTGTATCGTTTCAAGCTCTCGTCCAACTCCAATGCTTGTCGAACTCGGTCGGCAAGGTCGTAGTGAACTTCCGTCCAGTTCAAGCATGCTGAAGCAGACGTTCTCCTATCAATGCATATGATCTCCATTTCTTCTAGCTCACGGATTAGACGCTCATCGTGCATCAAAATCCAATTTGCTTGTGCGGGAGCCCGACGACTCAACGCGTCTGCAACTACGTTTCCTTTACCGGGAGTATATTTGATATCGAAGGTGTAGTCCCCAAGGAACTCCATCCACCTCCTTTGGAGCATGTTCAACTCCCTTTGATCTAGTAAGTACTTGAGGCTCTTATGGTCGGTAAAGATATCGATCTTCACGCCATATAGATAGTGCCTCCAAAGTTTGAGGGCAAAAACCACGGCCGCTAGCTCCAAATCATGGACCGGGTAATTCCTCTCGTGAACCTTCAGTTGCCGGGAGCCGTAGGCAATTACCTTCCCGAACTGCACTAGGACACAACCCAAACCACTTCCTGAGGCGTCACTATATATTTCGTAGCCTTCCGTACCTTGTGGCGAGCATAGAATGGGCGCCGTGGTCAGACGGCTCTTTAGCTCTTCAAAAGCTCGTGCGCACTCGGGCGACCAAACGAACTTATGATCCTTCCTAGTCAGTTTTGTGAGAGGAAGTGCGATCCTCGAGAAGTTTTCCACAAAGCGCCTATAATAGCCGGCAAGTCCTAAGAAACTTCGGACTTCCGCTACGTTTTTCAACAAAGGCCACGCTTGGATCACTTCTATCTTCGACGGATCAACTGCAATTCCTTCGCCACTAACAACATGACCAAGGAATGCCACTGACGGTAGCCAAAACTCGCACTTGGAGAACTTGGCATATAGCTGACTCCTCCTCAAGGTGCTCAGGACTGCGTGCAGATGCCCTACATGCTCCTCTTCTGACTGAGAGTATACCAAAATGTCGTCGATGAAGACGATCACAAATTGATCTAAATACTCTCGGAATGTCCTATTCATCAAGTCCATGAATACCGACGGTGCGTTGGATAGACTGAACGGCATTACCGTGAACTCAAAGTGCCCAAAGCGGGTACTGAACGCTGTCTTTGGAATGTCACATTCCCTTATTCGCAGTTGATAGTAGCCGGACCTTAGGTCTAGCTTGGAGTAAACCGTCGAACCCATCAGTTGGTCGAATAGATCATCGATTCTAGGAATCGGATATCGGTTTTTTCTCGGTCAACTTGTTTAGCTCTCTATAATCAATACATAGACGCAAGCTCCCATCCTTCTTTTTCACAAAGAGGACCGGTGCACTCCAAGGCGAAGAACTTGGACGTACGTAGCCTTGCTCTAGCAGCTCTTGCAATTGGACCTTCAACTCTGCCAATTCCTTTGGCGCTATTCGGTATGGTGAGCGGGCCACAGGTTTGGCACCTGGCACCAACTCGATACAGAAATCAATCTCCCGATGAGGCGGAGCCCCAGGGAGTTCGTTAGGAAACACGTCGGCGTATTCCGCTACAACTGGGACATCACACAACCTGGGCTTTGGCTCCGAAGCCTCCAACAAGGTGAAGAACAACTCGGCGCCTTTTCTCACCGCCTTAACCACTTGGAGAGCAGACATCAGCGTCTTGCTCGCTCCTCGCATACCGGCGAATGTGGTTTCATCGTCGGTGTTCGTTCCCAGAGTGATCTCCTTTGTATTGCAATCTATGCATGCTCGCTGCTCCGAGAGCCAGTCCATGCCGAAGATCACATCGAATTCAGCTAACGGTAGTAACGACGCTTCCAAGTCGAAATCTTGACTTCCGATCCGCACCTTCACACGGCTCTTCCTATCCGCACTCATTCGAGATCCATTGGGTAGCACTACTTCCAATCTATCCTCTACAAAGGTAGACGGCACTCCGATTCGCACCACGAAGTCCTCAGACAGAAAAGAGTGCGATGCACCCGTATCGAATAGAGCTCTCGCCGGATAGTTGAAAATTAGGACGAAACCTAATTGTACACAAATAACACATATAGTCGTACAACAGTAAGAATCATATACATAGCTGTAAAAGCTAACTTTTAATTCGTACCTGTGACTACATCGGTTTGTCGTATAGCTTCTTGTTGGCCAAGCGAATAGACTCTCGGCTGAGTCGGAATGTGTTGGGAGGCCGAAGACTCTGCCGCTTTGCCCTTTTCCGCAGCCCGAGCATAATCCACCGCTCGATTTGCCGCCTTTGGGGGACCACTTCGACACACCGCAGCTTTGTGTCCCACCTTCCCGCAGGTGAAACACGTAATAGGAGTCCGCGCGGTCGTGGCTCCCGAAACATTCGAAGAAGCTGGTTCCGCCTGCTTGAACTTCCGCTTGTTCCTTCTGAAGTCCGGCTTGGACTGAGAGGCCGGCGCATGAAACTCGGGTTTCTTTACAACACTCTTTGCTTGTACCCTCTTCATGTCCAACTCCAAAGATCTGGCGGTTTGCACCATCACTTGGAAGCCAAACGTCATAGGGCCTGCAAGGAGCAGCCTCAACTCGTCCCGAAGCCCTTCATAGAATTTATTCGTCTTCGTCTCCTCATCCTCCACCAATGCCCCCGCATAGCGACTCAGTCTGGTAAACTCATGTAAGTAATCGTCAACGGAGCGATCACCTTGAGTTAACCTCAGGAACTGGTTTTGTAATGCAATGCGTTGGGCAGAGGGGATAAACCGCTGGAGGAACGACTTTGAAAACTCAGCCATTGTTATTTCAGTAATGTCTCTATCGCCGAACTTGTGCAGTTCCTGCTCTTCCCACCACAGCACAGCCTCTCCGTCAAGAAGGAAAGTGGCTAAGGTGACCATCATGGCTTCGTCCGTCGCTGTCGCCCTCAGAGTTCTTCTAACTCTTGACAACCAGTCTTCTGCCACCGTTGGGGACTCAGATCCCGAGAAGGTAGGAGGATTAAAGCTCAAGAAGTGCTTTAATTGTTGGTCACGCGCTCGCCCCGCAACTACTTGCGCAACTTGACGCTCCACCCTCGGTGCTAACGCCGGTTCCACTGCAGCTACTGGCACAGGGGCATCAACCCTTGGTGCTACCGCAGGTTCCACTGCAGGTTCAGTTACCGGGGCCGCATCAGTAGTAGGCGTAGCAGGCTGTGCAAGCCTTTGCGGTTGAGCATTGATCATCGCGAAGACTGCTTCTGCGACCATTCTGATCATCTTAGCTGAAGGAGTGGTCGCTGGCACCTCAGCCGACCCACTACTTTCAGCGGTGTTACGGGGTTGAGACCGCCCCGCAGCACTTCTAGTTACCTATAATCATGCAAGGCACAATTTAGTAACCCTAAACGTATCAAACATCAATCATGGAACGCTCAGGTTCCGCAATCAAGTATGTTTTTTCATTCCTAAGTGGACATTCTTATTAGTTTTTGTCGTTCTAGGTGAATGCACAGCCCGTGCGCACCACCCCTTAAAAGGAATTCGTCCCGAATTCGCTAAACTACGGATCGACGCCTTAAGTCCGATACCAAATTGTAACACCCTGCCAGTACGAAAAGTATAACAGCAGGTCCGGCCGGGACCCCACGCCATACAAACCACACTAGCTAGGAGTTAAAAGGTGATAACCAGAAAAGTAACTACAAAACGAGAGTACAAAAACGTAAGCGGAAGCATTAATTAAACCATTCAAAAAGACATGTCCACTATCATAGGAATGAGTCCAGAAGTAAGAGTTACGGCCTTAGGGCCTTACACCAAATCAATGTACAAAACTCCAAAAAGGCATACATCGGCACGCAGGCCGGCAATACATGAGAAAACAGGAAAAAGGCTGGCCTTCGAGGGCCAACACAGCAAAAGGGCCAACGCCCGCTACTTCCCGCTAGGCTCACCTGCACCTGCATAAGAACATTCCACCAAGCGGTGGCAAACAAAGTAACGGTCAGCACAGCTGACCAAATTATAACGACCCCACCCCTTTCCCGGGGTGGCGGAGATTCTACCCTGCAAGTAAGCCATACTAGCACAAGTACTAATCTAAAGAAAGTGCAACTACACAAGGTGAGGTTTCAAGCACAATCAATCTTCTAGGTTGAGCATCAAAAAGAAGGGAACCTAGGTATGCACATGATGTTGGTTGGGTTCACCCGAAGGTTTCCCACAACCGCCTAAGCAATCGCATGAGGCTAAACATAACATCAAATTCACAACACTCCACCCTAAGGGTCACAACCTTAGGTGGGAAACAAGAGCTTTTGGTCGGTCAAGGTATGACACCTTCCACGACCTCTCCCATGATCACACGGCCTTCATGAGGAAGGGACCTCTCGCCGATCTGCATGGAAACGGGTTCGGTTCAGCTTTGCCCGTGCTCTAATCGTCGCGATCTATCGCACGACGCGGGTACGGCTTCACCTCGGCCCGTAAGGGTTTAGCACTTTCAAGTGCTACACAAAATATACGCTATGCACCTAACCCCTTCACAAGGATCTAGGCTTCGCGAATTCTCAACAAGGGAGCTACATACGCTCCGCATCAATTTCGTGGTGAAGGTTTGCCTTCATCCAAACCTCAAAGCATGGGGCTTTCGTTAGGATCTTCACAAGACGCCTACACTTAACTCCCGCAATACTATAGGTGAGTTCACGGAGTCATTCTCCGGCACGCATTCTAGGCCTAACCTAAATGCAACGTCGCAAATCAAGCATCACCGATTCGGGCTCACGGCCACGAATAGGTTTCACACACAATGCCTAAATCCGCACGACTACCGGATTTTCTACATGCAATATGCCGGGGACGGACACAATCTACCCGGAGTCCCGAAGGACTTGAGGAAATCCTACACTTCACCCATTTGGTGAAAGAGATACCTCATGCAAGCAAAGAAAGAGGAATAAATGGACAAATACAAGTCCAAAGTTCGGGAGGAAGAATCGTTACCCTAGACGTGTTCTTCTTCGCCATGGATCCGAGATTCTACGCGGAGGGAAAGAACCGCACCGGGCTGCACTCTCCGGATCTGGAAACGGCTCGCGAAACGGAGCTCCAGAGCTCCGTCAATGGCGAAATCTCCTCTTCTTCTTCCTTGCCCCCTTCTTCTTCCTCTAGCCTAGGAGAGAGAAACACTATGAAATAATGAGGGTTTAATCCCTCTCCAAAGCCCTAAGACCCCCCAACATTAAATCCCAGCCGTTGGATCGAATTCCAAGAAATTTGATCGGTCGGATCCTCTTCTCCGCTCAAAATCGCGGAACAGAATAAACAGGGCGCACGATCACAGGCGCACGGTCAGTGGTCGTGCGCGACGAGGGCAATGGTCGTGCGCATTATCCGGGACAGAACTCTGAATTCTTGCGAATAAGCGCACGATCGCTGGCACACGATCACTGGTCGTGCGCGAAGAGGGAAATGGTCGTGCGCACTGTCCGAGACAGAACTCGATTCTCTTCTGAATTAACGCACGATCGCTGACACACGATCACTGGTCGTGCGCGATGAGGCCACTGATCGTGCGCTAAGAGCAGACAGGGAAAATTCTAGCCTGCTTCACGTGCCGCACTACCACTCCGCCTACTTCGCGGAACTACCAGTTTTGGGGTGTTACATATTTATAGCGTTCCTCGTCCGGGCCGCCGATAGCGTAATCCCGACAAACAGTCTGACTATACGCTGCCCAAATGGGACTGCCGATAGCGTAACTCCGCCGTTCTAAGAGTTAATTAACTGTCCCTTAAGGTCTTCCCGGTAATTTCACCTCGGGGTTCCCACGGGGCGAGTGGTTCGTGAAAACACCACTCGCCTACGATAAAGATATAAGCTACATAAAGAGGGCATCACAGGCATTTTAATTTACAAGCGCATAAGCTCCATACTTCGGCACGCAGGCCGGCAAATATAAATAAATAAGCCCTTCTCGGGGCAGCACAACTTTGGGCTTAAGCCCGCAACCCCATGCTTGGTACTGCGACACCTGTACGCCAACGTCTCGCCATGCGGTAGCAAACTGAGCTTCGGCCAATTGAAGCAAACCGAGCTACATTGCCCACAACCCTTTCCCGAGGCGGCGACATTTTACAAATACAAGCAAATACTAAATATCTTCCACGGAGTCTTCTCCGGGGTCCCCAGAACATCACCAATCCGGCCCCACGCCTGGACGGGCTTCACACAGAAACATCACCAATCCGGTCTACACACCCGGATGGGCTTCACACAGAATGCCTAAACCCGTACTCACACTTCCGAGCGCTAATGTGGTTAATTTCGGGGATGCGCACCTCAACCCGTCGGAGAGCACACCTCCTCCACCCGATGGTGGAGGGGAGATTCCATGCAAGTATGAGAATTGAAGGCTTCACCTGCCCAAGTAGAAACATCATTACCCTTGTAGCGTGTATTTTGCCAGAGGCTCCTCGTCTAGAAGCCGTAGCGGCTTTCCGTGCATAGATCCGGCCTCTACATGCCGAGTCTAGCCCCAACTCGGCCACGGGAGAGGAGCTCCCGGCCGATCGTGCTCAAAGAGGCCGCGGGAGAGAAACTCCCGGCCGGATCTCGCCTCGGACGGCCACGGGAGAGGAGCTCCCGGCCGGATCTCTCCTCGGACGGCTACGGGAGAGGAGCTCCCGACCGGATCTCGCCTCGGACGGCCACGGGAGAGGAGCTCCCGGCCGGAGCGAGGGTCGGCCTCCTGCTGTTGCTGGCGGCGAGACAGAGAGATGAAAGGGGAGGGGGTCGGGCCTTCTCCTTCCTGGCGCGAGACAGAGAGACGAAGGGGGAGTCGGGGGTCGGGCCTCCTCCTTCCTGGCGCGAGACAGAGAGACGAAGGGGGAGGGGGTCGGGCCTTCTCCTTCCTGGCGCAAGATAGAGAGACCCAGGGGGAGGGGGTTTGCGGCTGCTCCAAAGAACCGAGAGAGAGGGGGGGGGGGATCGAGCTTGCGGCTGGGAAGGGATCTCTCTCTTTAGGTTTTAGTTTTGGGTTTTATGAAAAACCCTCGCCAAAGTTGGCTATCCACAGCCCATCCTCTAAACACACACCTAAACCCCGCCACTCGCACCCCAATTTCTCGTTTATTTACGAATATGGATCCTAACCGCACCCCGGTCAATGCTAGCCAATCACGGGACACCACGGGTCCCCACTATCTGGGGAGGGTCCCACCCGACAGGTACGGGGTTGTACATGCCCTGCCTATACTAGCCTGATGACTGTTGTTGTATGCGAACTCGACTAATGGCAACAGTCTCTCCCATGGCTCCCCGCAGTTCAGAATGCAAAGACGTAAAAGATCCTCTAGGGTCCGGTTGGTACGCTCTGTTTTCCCGCCTGTCTGAGGGTGAAATGATGTACTAAAAGTCAACCGGGTGCCCAGGTAGGCCTGCACTGCTCTCCACTCCCTTGACGTAAATCGTCCATCCCGATCTGACACGATCGTCCTCGGCACACCATGGTATCGAACAAACTGCTCTACGAACCTTCGCACCAAAACACTAACCGCATCGTCCTTCCTGATCGAAATAAACCTGGCCACCTTCGTCAATCTGTCGACGATCACCCAAATTGAGTCATTTCCCGCACGAGATCGGGGAAGACCGTGTATAAAGTCCATAGCGATGTCGTCGAACTTCCACTATGGCACCGGAAGTGGCTGCAATAATCCTGCTGGATTCCGGCACTCCGCTTTCACGAGTTGGCAAGACTCACAATGGGTCACAAAATATACGATGTCCTTCTTCATGCCTGGACAATACATGGTCCTCTTCAAATCTGCAGTCGTCTTGGTAATGCCCGGGTGCACGAAATATCTGCTGCAATGAGCCTCTGCCATAATATCCTCCCGAATCCGGCCCCCTGCCGGTATATACACTCGGCCAAAACTCAACAGGTCGTCCTTCAGCGAATAATCTCCAGCTGAGCCTGCCTCCAAGGCTCTGAATATCGGCTCCAGCTTGGCATCCTGCCTCTGCCCATCTCTGATGCGGTCTCAAATGTCGTAAGTGGCACTCATCGCTGCTAAGTACTCCTCGTACAGCTCCGTATCGACCTCAGATACTAGAGAGATCTACATGTCCTCGAACATCCGCACTAACTCCATGGCCATCAACTTAGGCTCTGCTCCTGGCGCAGTAGCTCTCCAGCTCAGTGTGTCTGCTACCACATTCGCCTTCCCTTGGTGGTAATCCATCGTGTACTGATAGTCTGATAAGAACTTCACCCATCGCCTCTACCAGATATTCAGCTCCTTCTGCGTATCTACATACTTCAGATTCTTGTGATCTGAGAATATGTCGCAGTGGACACCATAAAGGTAGTGTCGCCAGATCTTGAGAGCGAATACGACTGCTCCCATCTCCAAGTCATGCACCGGGTAGTTCCGCTCATGATTCTTCAACTGGCGGGAGGCGTAAGCTATCACATGCCCGTTCTGCATCAGAACGGCACCCATCCCCTGATATTACGCATCCGTATACACCTGGAATCCTTCCCTCCCCGATGGCAGGGCAAGAATGGGGGCCGAAGTAAGCCGACCCTTCAGCTCCTGGAAGGCTGCCTCACACCGCAGCGTCCATGTGAAAGTAGCATCCTTCCTCGTCAAGGATGTGAGCGGGAGGGCTATCTGAGAAAATCCCTGAACGAACTTCCGGTAGTAGCCAACAAGTCCCAAGAAACTCCTCACATCGGTGGCCTTCTTCAGCGGCGGCCAATCCCGTACTGCCTGAATCTTTGCTGGATCCACTACTAGACCACCTCCACTGATAATATGGCCTGGGAAGGCCACCTCCTTCAACCAAAACTGACACTTGCTGACTTCGCATACAGATGGTGCTCCCGAAGCTTCTCCAAGGTTAGTGTCAGATGTCGTGCATGCTCCTCCTCCGTACTCGAGTAGATGAGGATGTCGTCAATGAACAAAATGACAAAGATGTCGAGATAAGGATCGAACACCCGGTTCATCAGGCTCATAAATACTGGTGGTGCATTCGTGAGCCCAAACGGCATCACAGTGAACTCATACAATCCATATCGGCTGCTGAAAGCCGTCTTCGGGATATCCTCCTCCTGGATCCTCAGCTGATAATATCCTGATCTCAGATCCAGCTTCGAGAAGCAGTGGGCTCCCTCTAGCTGGTCAAACAACTCGTCGATCCTTGGCAGAGGGTACGTGTTTTGCACCGTCAGCCTATTCAAAGCTCTGTTGTTGATCCACAATCTGAGCGTGCCATCCTTCTTCTTCATGAACAACACCGGAGCTCCCCAGGGTGAAGAACTTGGCCTAACGAACCCAGCTTCCACCAGCTCCTGCATCTGGCTCTGAAACAATACCAACTCCTATGGGGCCATCCTATAAGATGCTTTGGACACTGGTTTTGCCCCTGGCACCAGCTGGATCTGGAAATCCTTCTCGCGGTGTGGTGGCAGTCCGAGAAGCTTCTCCGGAAAAAACGTCCGCAAAATCCCGTACAACTGGGATACTTGACACTGAGTCCTTGACTTCAGTCGCCTCGAAGAGCACCTGATATACCTCGTCTCCCTGCAGGTGGGCCTTGACGGCCTGAATAGATTATAAGAAGAGACGAGAGGTGGGTTGAGTACCTTCGAAAACTACTTCACCGTCTTCGTGCTTATGAACGATCCTCCTTGTTGGGCAGTCAATCCTTTCCTGGTTCCCGAACAACCAGCTCATGCCCAGGATCAGGTCGTAGTCTTTCATCTTCAACACAGTTGTCGGGGCCTCGAACAGTCTTCCTCCAATCTCCACCCTCATGCTGCACGTGGCATTTGTTAGAAACTCCGATCCGTCCGGGAATCGCACCCTCCTGTAATCACTCCTGGAGTGTTGGACTTGGTCTAGGTCCTCGATAAATTGAGCCGAGACGAACGAGTGCGAGGCACCCGTATCGAACAAGGTAAAAGAGGATTTGCCGTAAACGCGTACTAAACCTGAGGGTTTTGGTTGTTTGGTCCAATCTAAGGTAAAACTAAAATTTATAAGGTACAAACAATTAAAAGAAACGCATCAAAGTACCTGCGATGACCCTTGCTGGGTCCCGGGGCCTTGCCAAGTCTAGGGCGTACGCCTGCTCCATGTACTGTCTCCGGTCGTCGCCCTGAAATCCACGACCCTGTCCACGTCCTCTGCCCCCGAAATGCTGGCCCTGTGGTGCTGCCCGTAGTGCTGGTGGTGCTTTCCTCTGAGGGCAGTTTCTCTTGATATGGATGGTCTGGCGGCAGTGGTAGCACTCCGGTGGTGGCCCACCTCCTCCAATCCTTGGCATCTCCTGCATCTGTAGAGGCTGAGGAGCCAACACTACCACCTCTCTCTGCTCCTTCCTCTCCTCATGGAGGGGTCAGACCTCCATCTTTCTCTCCCCAGCGTCTCGGCCTCTCGGCTGATCCCTTCTGCCTCCTCGTCCATGATCTTCCATCGGTCTCTTTCTCCCATGAACAGCTTGCTGGTCTATCTCCAGCTTCTTGGCCATCTCTAGAATCTTAGTCATGCTGCCGTCGGAGACGAAGAGGAGGGCCTGCCTCAGCTCATCACGAAGGCCCTTGTAGAACCTCTTTGCAAATCCTGCGTCATTCAGCTGATACAAAACCGCAAACCGGGATAGATGGGTAAACTCCCGGTGGTACTCCAGAACCGTCC
The DNA here is from genome assembly GCA_033032865.1 of Dactylorhiza incarnata. Taxonomy (NCBI): domain Eukaryota; kingdom Viridiplantae; phylum Streptophyta; class Magnoliopsida; order Asparagales; family Orchidaceae; genus Dactylorhiza; species Dactylorhiza incarnata. Next base: position 17,397,473 of record JAWHQI010000015.1, read on the forward strand.
TGCTCCCCTGCCTCAACTGCAAAAACCTATACTCCAGCTCATCTCTAGCAGACTGCGGAACAAAATGCTCCAGCAGTGCCGCCTTGAAATCCTCCCATGAAACGTCCGCTGCCTCCAGTCCCGGGCAAGCTGTACCCAGGAACCTCTTCCACCACCTCTTGGCATGAGATTCCAAGCAAGAAACCACCAGTGGCACCTCCATGTCTGTCGGGCACTAAATTCTTGTCAACATCTCCTCCATGATATCCACCCACTCCTCGGTCCTCACAACGATCTCCGTCCCGATGTATGACGGCGGGGAGAGACCTCAAAAGATGCTCAGCCAGTTGGCCCCAGGGTTTTGCTGAGGAGCCGGTGCCTGCTGTGCCATGAAAGTCTCCAGAATGGCAGTCAGTGTCTGTCCCAACTATGTCTGCTGGAACGGGGTAGGAGCCGGTGGTGGTGGGACGACGTATGGAGTTGATGGGACTCTATGCTACGGCGTATGGTTCGTCACGGGCTACACAATTAAATTACACTCGTAAGGAACTTAGCTAAAGAACGATCAGTTATAAGTGGAACTTTTCATGTGATTTCCCTTATGGGCACACCATTGCTTCCGCTGCTAGTTTGTCCTCAAACTAAGCTCGCGCGGGGTGGCCCAGGGTTTGTGGACTTCTTTTCTTCGGATCGAGATTTCGCTCTGATACCACTTGTAAGACCCCATTTTTTTTTCTTTCAAACAACCGGGTCTTAGACCTAGAACCGCCGCTTTGTGGTGACACCCTCGCTCGGGAAGATCGCCACTACAAAATGTCGAAATTGCCGGCCAAATCGATCACGAAAAAGCAAAGAAAAATAAGCTAAAAGAAAACCAAGTCCACATCACATAGAAAAGTAATACATCCACGAAGAGATAACAAGGGCTCCTGCCCGATACATCAAGCCTCACTACAAATTCACTCGCGGAAGCAAAATAACTAGAACTAATAGCCACTCACGGATCCTGTCATCGGTGCTCCCGTGCTAGACTGTCCCACATCCATCTGCACCGGCCTTTGGTGCTGCTCCATCGCCGCAGTCTCCTAAAATGATAAGGTCCACTAACCGTTAGTCAAAAAGACTAAGCCAATCCCCCACCCCTCCCCCGGTGACTCTTAGGCACCGAGCGGGAAGGATGAAGCGGAGGACAAACAAGGGGTAATAACAATAGCAGATGACAAGGAATATTTTATTGGAAGAGTTCTACCACTACTCAAGTATATAAGTGCATAAACAAAGCAGGTAATAAAGCATAGTGAGAGCAGGTAAAGAATAAATAAAGTGCAGTAAGTAAAGACATATATAAAGGAAAGGTAACCATTGATTTATAGGAATGCCCACACAAACCTATAGGCCAAGAGGTCGTTTAGCAAGGCCTATCGTATAATAAGTCCCATAACCGACTTATACGATAGGGGTAAGGGTTGAAATGCAATGTTTATGCTATGACAGGCAAGGTATGCAGTTATGCTATGTTCATACAAGTGCAACTCACCCACTTCGACTCTATGCGCATAGACCTTTAGTTCCCCCTTTTTGGAGCTAGCAAGACTCCCAGGATACTCCCGTAGTGGCAAACGGAAGCGGTGGGTTGGGCCTCGCCCACCTCTAGGTTGGTATATGCACTACCTAACCTAGACCTACCGTGTGCCTCAACGCAAAACTGCGGAGCATCTGCGTACTCTTACTGGCTGGACCACCAGACTTTTATGGCTAAGTGCAAATTCCACACTTGCCGAGCCCGAGTACCAACGTAGTTGCAACGAATGTCAACACTAAGGACCCACCAACTTGTGCACATGCAATATGTTCTACTATCTATCTACAACCTCCAAACATAAACCACCTGGGCTCAACTTGCCCAACCAAAATCATATCTGAGTCACAAACTCACCGGATCAACAATCCGCACCAACCACCACCGAGCCTACATCTCGGGGTACCAAAACAACCAAAATCCCATGACAACGGAGTGTGAGTGAATATATTCTTAGTTAGTCTGAGCATCTTTTATACTCCTACGACTTATGGTTAATCTTGGACTTCCCGAGGGTTACCCTGTAGGGGCTCGCTACGGTACTAGGAACTGTAATGGGATGACACCCCAAAGTTCCCTTTCTCAAGACACTTACTGTTATTGGTATCTACCCTTAAGAATTCCCTTCAACTGTTTCACTTGAATTAGACCTAAGTGCTTTAATACACACCAGGGGAAAGACGATCTTTCGTCAATCCCCAGGACAACCTTTCTCTTAACCCACCGAGTACACTTTCCTCACATACACTTCCTTGGGTGGACTTCTAACTATCTGATCAACCCATGTGCACCATCTGCACACCATTTCCACCTTGTAGGTCACTAAAAATCTAAGTTTCATAGTTTTACTATACGCAGACCAAACTAATTATATGAAACTCACAACTAGAGGTACTCCAAATATTCATCCAACTGACCCAAGCTATTTACTGGAGGTCTATCATGATGTTATAAGATTAATTCCAGAGAATCATATTTTTCCCTAATTAATTAATATTTATTTTAATTTCTCCAAACATCTGCCAAGTATGCAAATGAACATGAAGTGTAAGTAAATCTTATGATATGGCTCTCCAATAATTACGATAAATCTATGGTGACTAAATAACAATAGAAACAGAATATCATATTTTTCCTGTAGGAAATTCTCCTCTAATTTAATTATTTATCATCTATCCAAAATCATAGTTTTATGAAGGAACCACCAAAAATACCAACACTAAAATTATGGGAAAATTATCAAACTCTTGTATTCACCAGAAAAGGCCACTGACTAAGTTTCAGGATTTAAGAAAATCAGTTTCTCACTAGAATAAATGAATTAAAAAACCTCAAATTAAATGAACTGTGAAGTAGCCTACTGATTTAAGTCTTCAAAAATTCTATAAAAATTTACAGAGCTTCCTAATCTTCAGAAAGGTCCTATCACCAATTTGCACAATATAACAAAGAGTTTTGGACCCTCAAATATTTTTCTTAATTTTAAATCAAAACAAGTGCCTTGTGAAAGAAGTACTGATTAAATTATTTAATAAAATTCACAAAAATTACCAGAGGTCTAAATCATGATTATAAGGGCACAACCACAGTCACATCATCATCCAAGACATTTTATGTATGTAAATGTTTCTTATATGATGTTTTCCTAAAGGAGTTATGTCCTAATTCAAAGGGAATATTGACTCCTAAAATTCTTATAAAATTACCCAGTGCCTATTTACACCCTATGAATCTATCCACCAAGTTTCATAACCATCAAGAAACATTTGACCACATGGCCTTCACAAGGTCCTAAATGCACACCTAGGAATAAAACTAGGGTTCTAGGGCATAACCACCTCCACACCACCCCATATCACTCATGGAGGTGTCTTAGGTGATCCTAAACCAGTCACCATGGTTTCACTTCATGGTGATCAGATTTGACCACCATACCCCAAGGTAAACACCATACCCTAACTTTGACCCTATTTGTCCTAACTTAGGTTTACAAAATACTCAAACAAAATAGTCCCAATTGGGCTGATAATTTTACCATGGTCATACAGTAACCCTAAGGGGCACCCACCAAAATTTGGAGGGCAATGGAGGTCATTTAACCCACTAATAAATTATTAGATTATTTATGACATTATTTCAAAAACCTTAGAAAAAGGTTCTCCTAAAATCCCATCTTTTTGTATGTTGTGTGTGTAGGTATAAGTAGACTATGTTTCAAATCTCAAGTCCATATCATTTCCCAATCAAAAGTTATTCAAGAAATGGTGGCTGTCCTACACTAGGGACCAGCCCCACCAAAATGGATATACACGGAGCTACAGAACTCCTTTTGGGGTGAAATTAATTTTAAAATAAAGTAGACCCTAAGGGCTACAACTTTAGTGTTGACCACTTTTTTTGTAGAGGGGCCTAAGTATTTTTAATAATTAAATCTAGGTACAACAAAATATATGACAGAAATCATATAAACAATTAATTATATAACTGTTTCTCTGTTCGACGAAATATAAACTGCGCTCGACGAAAGCAGAGCAAACTGCGTTCGACGAAAGTTAATTCGTTCGACTAATTTAACGCAGAACTGTGTTCAACGAAACATAGTCTGCGCTCGACGAAAGCCGAACAACTCTGCGTTCGACGAAATCTGAACAAAGCTGCGTTCGACTAATATTATTAAAACAGCGTTCGACTAATTTTTATTATAACAGTGCTCGACTAAGGTAGACCAACTCCCGTTTGACGAATTATTCGTTCAACGAATTTCTTACAGCGTTCGACGAAACAAATGATATAATTGTAAACATTTAATATTAAGATCCGACGGCTCTCCATCATCGTCCCCGATCGTTGGACGGCTCGCGACAGCCCATCCTGGGCCTCTTTGCGGGGTGATTTCCCAACCACTTATGCCTCTTTCCGGCTGGCCAATGCCACCACCACCCCCATTGAGGTGGTGGCCGGCGATAGGGGGTGTTTGGCCGGCCGGAGGTGGTCGGATCTAGTTTTTAGAGGAGGGAAAAAGGGGTACGTATCGCACCCTTTCAGAAGCACAATACGAGACCTATTGTGCACGGATCAAGCCTCGAAAAATGAAGAGATCTAGCACTAAGGGAGGAGAAGAAGATCGGACCTGAGTAGAGGCTTGGTGGCGTGAATTCCGGCGAGTTGCCATTGACTGTGCTGGAGCTTTTGGTGCCATGCCGATCTAGGATTTCTCTGCACGAAACTCACTGGGAAAATGGGGGATCTCTTCCTCTCTGAGCACTGATGGAAATGGGAGGAGTTTCATTCGGCTAGGATGGCTTAATCTCCAAAAGACATTAATGGCCATTATCAAGATTTCGGTAACTCTAAAATTTTCTATGAAACAGCCCCCTTGGCCATGGAAAACTCCAGAAATTTGATTGTAACTGAAGAGGGAATGAATGCACTTCAATTGGGGAGGGATTTGAAGGATCAATAACATATAAACTCCATGAATGCTCTTTTCTCTCTCTCTGATTTGGGAGAAACCTTCCTATTCTCTCTCCTACTCAGCAATTACAACAATTAAGTGGTAATATCCAGAAATTACCATGCCCACCAGATGGTGTACCACCTTAATTGGGTCTAGCCCAAGTGGATTGGGCTAGATTAGGTTAAATTGGGGTATGTTGACCTAAATTAGACTTGAGTTTGACTTTGGTCAAATTGACCAATTGGGTTGACCCCAAAGAGTGGCTTGGGCTCCATTGACTTCCCTTAAAGGTTAGGAAGGTCTAGGTAGGGTCAATTTGACAAGGTGAGGGTGCATTGCCCCAGGATTGACACACTTTGACCAAATTAGGGTTTAGGGCAAATTGGTCAAATTGGAGGCCCCATGATGGGGCTTTTTGGTCCATTAGGATCCTAGTACCCATACAAGGGTAGGGGCATGGTCAATTTGGCATGGTGGGGGCCAATTGATCTTAATTTAGCTAGTTTGACCAATTCAGGGTTAAGGTTGACTTTAGTCAAATTGGCCTCTTAGGTTTACCCCAATGGGTCACTGGTGCTTCAAGGAGACCTCTAATGGGTTAGGGATGCTATTGTGGGGTCAAGGTTCAAGGTGGGGTCCTAAAGTCCAACCCTAGGCTTGGTATCTGAAATTTAATATTTGTAGACCACTTGGGTTTTCTCCTTCTTACCTATGTTCACAAGGTCTTGAGCTCTTCCTATGGTTTTGTCATGACCTAGTCATGACAAAACCAACTTAGGGGTCTAGTTGTTTGAGGGATGTTACACTCCTTCTGGAGTATATCATTTAAAGATAAGTGATGAGGGAGGAGAAGCGGTTGACTCTTCCAAGCCGACCGGTCAGCAGAGCCCGATAGTGAACATTGAGAACAGTCCGATCGCCTCGCAACAGGTCGGCTAGGAGTCGGCTAAGAAGAGGAAGAAAGCTGAGACAACATCGGATAGACTCCTGAGGAAGGCCAAGAATAGAGCAGCTTCCAGAAAACCGGGAGCGGGCAGCCTGCAAAGCAAGGCACATGATCTAGAAGTCTTAGAGGGACTAAAAACCTCTTCGCCCAAGCCGGGCGACCAGGTTTCTACTAATGCTCACAGCATGACTATGAGTGATATTATCAGGGACTTTGATTCCCTCAAGAAGAAGGACGAACTACTAGGGACTTCTGCCGACCTGAATGCGGCTGACCTCCCCGGAGAGGATGCGACCAGGATTGAGAAGGCCGTACCGACTGACGATTTGACCAAAATGAAGAAAATCGCCCCGGCTGAGGATGCGACCAAAATTGAGAAGGCCGCCCCGGCTTCCGAGGATTCTGTGATGACTGGGTTGCGGTTTATAAAGGAGAAGGCGGAGAAAGTGAGAGATCAACTGAACAAGCCGCCGCCTACGCCTCTCAATCTTCTTACGCAAGGTAAAGGAATTGCGGTTTACCGCCCGGTCCGTTTTTTCCAAATGTGGTCTCGAAAAAAGTCAAACAACTTGATACTGAATCCTCCGCCGAGCTTCTTTCCTTTTGCTGCTCAATTCTCGGCTGCTAAGCGAAGGAAGAATGATAGGTCGAGGAGAGAGTAGCACCGAAGGATGGATCCGGAGCATGCTAAGCGAGCTGTTCATTCGAACCTTAATCCCACCGTTGCGGCCTGTAAGCGAGAAGAGTTCGAAACGAGCGGTCTGGTTATTCCCCTTTTATAAGGTTGTGTTCGTTTGACCTTTCTAATCGTGTCTTTCTTGCCTGCAGACGATCCGAAGTCCATTCCGAAGCCGGGCGAACTTGTGACTTATCTTCCTCCACTGACTTCATCCCTTCCGAGTTCCTCAATAAACCCAGACACCTGGATGGAGGAGGAGATGGCTGCCCTCCAAGAAAATTTTGAAATCCTCAAGAAGCAGTTGAAGGTCCTCGAAGAGCGGGAGAAAGCCGCCCAGGATTAAAAGGCTGCGATGTGTGCTGAGTGGAAAGAAATTCGGGCTGTGTTGGAGGCCGAGCGGAAAGAATGACAGGAGAGGGAGAAGGCACAGCAGGACCAGGTCGCTACACTGACCGCGCGGCTTGATAAAGGGAAGAAAGAGATCCGCAAACTTGAGGATGATTGTGCGTATTATAGAGATAAGTACCTGCATCTAACTAGGGAAGTCGGCGGAAGCCGGCGATCTCTTAATGTGGTGGATGAAGGATGTCGCGGATCAAACCGCCCGGCCATTGGGATGCGTTCAGCTCTTCCAGTGGTCGGGATGACTGATCCGGCTATTAATGCGAGTGAAACCACATCGACCTTGCCTACTCGCATGATTCCAGACGCGCGAGTGGAGCGGGATGCTGCGCGGCTTCACAGCATTATACACCATCTTCATCGCTGTATTAATCAGATGCAAAGTACCTTCCTTCAAGTCGGCGATCATGTCGCCTGACTTCATCGGGAAGATGTTCCAGACGATGCCCGCCAACAGTGAGCGGTTTAAGACGGTTATTGTAATATTATTTTTATTCGGTCCTTTGGACAAACTTGAATATTCGAACTGAATTTTATGATATCCGACCTGTTGTGCAGATCATGCGGTCTGTGATTTGAATGTTCTTATTTCCTTAGTGTATTGATAGATGTCTGTGGACTTGCTTTATAAGCCGAGCGACTTGTTTCTGCTTTTCTTTAAACCGTTTTCTTTGATTTTACATCTTATGGTTTACTGCTAATGAACCAGCTTCATGTACAAAATTCTGCCCGCGCGGGCTGATTAGGCTAGCCGCGATTTGACCTTTGCTAAATGCAGATCACTTACTCTATAAGTAGCGACCCTTCCGAAGACTCTTTCAACAGAATTTCAAAATGGGAGCAAAGCGCCAGTCGAAGCGACCTGCGAAGGCGTCCGCTACCCGATCTGAAGCGGCTTTAGCATTCTACTTGGCCGACCACGAAGAATGTCGCCTGACAAAAGCAGAACTGGATGAATTTGTAGAGAAACATATGGTAGGGAGTCCACTGCTCGCGCGGCTTCCACTCCGCGACGAGCGAATAAATTCCTCTGCCCCAAACCAAATCGCCATCCCAATCGATCACTTCGATTGCGGATTCAAGATCCCGATCTCCATCGAACTCGCTATGGTTTTTGACCACTAGAGAGTTGTTCCCGATCAACTCTCCCCTAATTCGATAGCCAGCATATGCAACTTCATCTCTTATCTGCGGTCTGAGAGAGTCCGCTTCTCAATGGACATCTTTAGAAAAATCTTCTCGGTGCGGGCTATCCCGGATTCCGAGTCGAATGTGTTTAAGGGCCACCTGTACTTCGGATGTCGGGGGTTGAAAATGGTCAACCTCACGAACAAGGTCACGGACTGGTCAGAAAGGTATATGATATTTGAAGGCCGACTTGGCCTGTTGAATCCTAACCCGCAGGTGCGGCCAGAGGAAGCTTTTCAACAAATCGCCGTCAATAAGATAGAAATGGAAACCTTCAAGCTGCTTGAACATGAGTGACTTAACGTAAGTCACTACGTTTCGCTGCTTGCTGAACTGGAGAATGTCTGGGCTAAGGACAGTAAGCCCTTTTTCAACTCGCTTCATGCTTTGATATTGACCGCGCGATCTTCTGTTCTGATACCTTTTTCTTTTACAGCTGAGGTCATTGTTCCCCGGAACAAGCCGGTCAGTCCGGCCGGTTTGGTCCTCACAAAGAGAGAAGAGGCAGAGGCAGGGGAAAAACAAGCCGCTGATGTCCGACGGTGAGGATTCGGAATCCTCTGGCGACTTCTCATCCCTTCGCTCCTTCAGCAAGGTGAAGGATTTAAAAGGCCGCACGTTCTTGTCCTGGCACCCGGATGGCGATGGCGTCCAAGTCTCCACTGCACTCCCCCATTGGACAAATGAAAAATCTGCCCGGCATGCTGAAGCCACCGGCATTGCCATGTATATTCGGCGAAACTTCAGGCGGCTAAGGAGGATCCCTGATGAAGAGCTCGCTCGGTAGGCCGCGCGGGTTGGAGCTGAAAGCTTCATCACTAATCACTTCATGGGCATGACCTTCAAGAGATTGATCAAGGCAAATGATCATCTGGAGAAGGTAAATGCCGAATTGAAGAAAGAAATTGAGCAGCTAAAGGAGGCGGAGTTGGTAAGTTATCACCTGGTTAGCCTATTTTCTCATTAATCAAACCGTGCGGTCTCACCCTTTTTTTCCCTTTTTGCAGAAAAAATATGATGAGACCGATCCGGTCTACCAGGAAGAATTCTTCCCTCATGTTGCCGAAGAAATTGACAAGGCCTTCGACCGCCTGAGAGAACTCGAAGGATTTGCGCCCGGCTTCGAGAATTTCACCTTCTCGGATGCTTACCCGATCTTGCAAAAGAAATTAGATAAGATTAGGCGGAGGGCTAAAGGAACGAATAATGTCGATGGGACCAGTTCGGAGGAGGAGAGTGATGACGAGGACAAAGAAGGAGCTGAGGAGCCCACTGCGGCTAAAGAGAAGGATGAGAGTGGTTCGGGTTCAGAATCCAGTGATTCCGGGGAAGAAACCGAACGTAGATCGGGAAAATTGAGCAGCTCATCCTCATCGGGTAGTGAGGGCTATTCTCCTGACATTTCAATTGAAAGAACGAAGACTCAGCACTCCTGCATCAAAAAAGCTCAAGCCGGACGAGCAATAGTTGTATTTTGTTTTTATTTTGAATAGCCGACGACTTGGTTTTGTTAGCCGGTCGGGTACAAAATGATGTAAAAACATTTTGATAATGAATGGAAAGTTTTACCTGTTTAGCTATTCGTCTTTTGTGACTTACTTGTGATTGCTGCGGTCTTCTATTTTAACCAAGTCGTGCGGTTAAATAACAACCCGGCCGGTCAAAGCATTAAACTCTTTAGAATTTCGATTAGATAGCCACTCGAACATTATAAAGCCTGTTCGGGCAACTTGTTTCTTCGATCCAGATTAAGCGAATTCGATATATCCCAAAGAAGCATCAATCATGACATCTCGATGAGTAGTCGACGCGGTTTCAACATATAATCGAACGGATAGAAATTCAAGCTCTGCCTTATCTTTTTATGAATGCCTTGAGATAACCGGAAACTGAACATAACTTTAAGCCGCTATAGAGTCCTGATGATGAATTATATGATTTGAGTGCATCTTGCGCGATTAGATGGCTCCATATATTTGAGACCAAACCACGCGATTATTATCGGACTTTTCATAATTGTTTCGCAAGGTAGAGAATACCGAGTCATAAGAAAACAACCAATAGGTCGCGCGGTTGGCATTCAATTCGAACGACTCATAACTCAGATTTCTGCAAGTCCCATCCTTGTGAATATAAACATTAACTGATAAGCCCGCGCGATTTATATATAATTTGGGCGGTTAGTGACTTGACGCTTGTAATGATTCCCATCTCACAAGAATCACAATTACTTCCTTGTGAAGAACTCGTTTTTAACCGCGCGAATAAAACTGATACTCATAAGGATGATAGAATTATAGATCGAGATGAAGAGACCGATCGGTCATGGTTATGCTTGATATCCTGATACCTGCCTTATGATATTTTATGATAACCCATTATAAAGCTGACCGGTTTTAAGCCGCCCGATATGATTGAACCGACTGGTTAAAGATTCACGGTTGCCTGACATATTATGTTGTACCAGCTTATTTTAAACCGATCGGTTTAACAATCAATCCGCCTGTTAATTATGATACCTGTTTATTTCAAACCGCGCAGCTTAAAAATCAAACTGCCCGATCTGCGGTATACTTGTAAAAATCCCATTTTTTCCTCAAATGGTCCAGAAGGACCATATGAGATGAGATAACATCCTGTAATGCAATAAAAACAGCCACAGGCTCAGATGAGCAAGTGGGCAGGTGGGCCTAGGCGGCGAACATTGCTTTCCTCAAGTGGTCATAAGAGCTGTAGAAATAAAGAAAAGTACAAGTACAGACCCAGATTACCAAGTGGGCAGGTTGGCCTAGGCGGCTAACATTGCTTTCCTCAAGTGGTCATAAGGGCTGTAAGCGACTCAACTGCTCTCTTGCCTAGGGTTACAAGCCGAGTTGATCAATTGGGCAGGTGGGCCTAGGCGGCGGGCATTGCTTTCCTCAAAGAGATCAACTCAGTTGTGGGTCCCTCTTAGGCATCGCTTGAGAGTACCTAGGAGTATTCGATGGTCACAGACTAAGATGATCAGTTGGGCAGGTGTGGTTATGTCGCGGGGGCTATACCGACATTGCTTTCCTCAGAAAGATCATCAAAGCTGTAACTATATCCCTTTCGGGGCATGATAGAGCTGACATTCACCTAGACCTCCCTTGATGCAGGGGTGTGTCATATATCAACAGGGATCCAAGGTTCCGAAGACCACCGCACGGGAATTGACAAGCTACCACTACACGTGTGCGAAAACTCCCCGCTACACATGATCTTCGTGGTTTTACGCTAATGACTACAATCCGAGGGGGTTCGAGCTGAACTTGGCGATGTCTCTGTGGTTCAGTGAGGGAGATATATATGAAAAAGTGTAAATAGAGTCACCAGACATGGAGAAGTGTCAGTATGGGACTTTTCATTGAATATCCAAAAAATGCAAGAAATGAAGAAGACATTTTAAGGATTGAACCGTTTAAGGTCATCACCGCTCCAAGTGCGTGAGATGTCCTCTCCTTCCCTTGTCTGGAGGCGATAAGCCCCACTCTTCAGAACATCTTTGACAATGAAAGGCCCGACCCAGTTGGGATTTAGTTTTCCGTCATTGCCCGTCCTGGCTGCGGCATCAACTTTCTTTAACACAACATCACCAACTGCGAAATGTTTGACTCTGACATTTCTGTCAAAGTATTTGTCCATTCTCCTTTTTACTTCCTCCTGCCTGATTGTTGCTTCATCCTGAAGCTCTTCGATCAAATCCATACTGTATTTGTTGGCTTCATCATTATCCTCTATCCAAGCTTCTCCTCCCTCCTTTGCATATACAACCTTGGGGGTGACCACTTCAAATTCTATTGGAACGACTGCCTCCGAGCCATGAGATAATTTGAAAGCTGTCTCCCCTGTTACTGAAGATGGAGTAGTACGGAGAGTCCAAAGTATTGTTCTGCCCAATTGCCTCTTTGATTCAGGACTCTCTTCATCAAAAGCTGTTGGATTTGTCTGTTTGCTGCTTCCACCTGGCCATTCGTCCTGGGATGATGTACCGAAGAGAACCGAAGATCAATCCCAACCTGATCACACAAGTTTATCATTTCTGAATTGTTGAATTGTAGGCCATTGTCAGTGACGATTGCTAGCGGGATTCCATGTCGGCAAACTATTTCTCCTCAGATGAAGTTTTTGATGACTTGTTTTGTAGTTTTCGCCAGTGCTTTCGCCTCAATCCACTTTCTGAAATAATCAATCATCACAATAATAAAATGATGCTGACCGCTAGCCATTGGGAAGAGTCCGATAAGATCCATCCCCCAAACTGCGAAGGGCCAAGGCGATGTATTGATCTAAGTGATTGAGCGGGCATATGTTGAAGATGGGCAAACTTTTGACACTGAACGCATCGCCTGGCAAATGCTTCAACATCTTTTCTCATGGTTGGCCAAAAATACCCCTGCCTCAAGATTCTTTTCTCCAATGTCTTTGCCCCCGAATGACTACCACATTCCCCGGAATGAACCTCCTAAAGTATGGTTGGAATTTCGTCCTCGGAAACACATCGTGCTGAGGGAGAAATCAGAGTCTTCCTATACAAGACTCCCGCCATCAAGTAGTAATAGGCCGAATTTCTTCTAAATCTTTTTTTGTCTTTGATAGAATGATGGAATCTTCCTTTTGATAAGAATAGCTCGTATGGATCCTTCCAGGAAGGATTCTGATCGATTTGCATAAGCTCCCCTTCATCTGTTGTCGGATGAAAAAATTCAAAGTTCACTCCCCCTGATGGAAGACCGAACTTTGACAACTCATCTGCTTCTTCATTTTGTGCCCTGGGAATATGCTCAATGATAAACGATTTGAATCTTCTGATCTCCTTCTTAGCCATTAGTAGATACTTCCTCAAAATTGGTTCTCTTGTCTCGAAATTCCCCATAACCTGAGAAGGCATTACAAGTGAATCAGTTTTAACATGTATGTGATCTATGCCCAGTTCCTTTGCAAGCCTCAAACCAGCCAGAAGTGCCTCGTATTCTGCCTGATTATTTGTAACTGGAAAGAAGAACTTGATTGCCTGTTCAAGCTTGATGCCATTCGGGCTAACCAAAACCACTCCAGCTCCCACAGAGTTTTTACCAGAAGCCCCGTCCACATAGACAACCCAAGCCAAAGGGGATTTCACCACTTGTTCAGGACTGGATTCTATTATACCAACCAAGAAATCTGCCAAGACCTGCGCTTTGACTGCCGTTCTGGGAATGTAGGATATTTCAAACTCGCTTAATTCAATAGCCCATTTGGCCAGCCTCCCTGAATGATCTGGCTTTTCTAGGATACTTCTCAGAGGATGATCTGTGATTACTTGGATTGGATGTGCCTTAAAATAAGGACGAAGCCTTCGTGATGACATAACCGAAGCCAAAGCTAGCTTTTCCAAAATCGAATATCTGGTTTCTGCATCCTTGGGATATGGCTGACATAGTAAATCGAAAACTGCCTCTTCTTTTCTTCCCGAACGAGGACAGAACTCACTGCATCTGGGCCGACCCCCAAATATAAGAACAATATTTCCCCTTCACGGGGGCTTTGAAGTAGCGGAGTTGAAGTTAACTGTACTTTTAACTGCTCGAAAGCCCTGTTGCACTCTTCGCTCCATTCAAACTTTGATCCTCCTCGGAGAATTTTAAGAATGGAGCACTTTTATCCCCTGATTTGGAAATAAACCTGCTCAGTCCCGCCAACCTTCCTCCAAGTTGCTGGACTTCCTTAGTATTTCGAGGAGAAGTCATATCAAGGATGGCCTTCAACTTATCTGGGTTTGGTGCAAGGCCATCGGGGGTTAGGAGATGCCCGGGAAACATTCCCTTGTTTGCTCCGAACACACATTTCAACGGGTTCAATTTTAATTTGAACCTCCGTAGTGTAGCGAACGTCTCTACGAGGTCTTTCAAATGTAATGAAAACGTTTTACTTTTTAGGAGAAGATCGTCAACGTAAACTTCGAGGTTCCTGCCTTTTTGATGTTTAAAGACAGTATCCATTATTCTTTGGTATCTTGCACCCACATTTTTAAGGCCGAAGGGAATTACGAGATAACAGTAACACCCATCGTTCATGATGAATGTGGTGTGTGGGATATCAGGTTTGTGCATTTTAATTTGTTGGTACCCAGAGAAAGCATCGAGAAAGCTCATAAAACTATGCCCAACCGCGGAATCTACTAAGACATCTATCCGAGGCAGAGGGTAGCAATCTTTGGGGCATGCTTTATTAATTTTGTTAAAGTCCACGCACATGCGCCACTTCCCACCAGATTTTTTAACCATTACAACATTTGACATCCACGTAGGATATTGAATTTCATAAATAAAGCCTGCTTTCGGGAGTTTGGCAACCTCCTCTCTGATGGGCACCGCCAGCTTGGTTGCCACTTCTCTCTTCTTCTGCTGGACTGGCTTGAACTCAGGAGATATGTTCAGATGATGGCAAGCCACATCCGGATCCACTCCTGGCATATTCTCCGCTGACCAGACGAAGATATCCAGGTTCTCCAAAAGACAGGAGATCAGCTGCACTTTCTCCTTTTCTTTCAGCTCCGCATTGATGATCAGCTTCTTGTATTCCCACTCAGCAATGGGGACTTCTTGGGTCGCCTGGGCAGGTTCTAGGTGATCCCCTTCTTGATATTTCCTCTCCTCAGCAGCCTTTGAAGATTCAGCAATTTCAAGAACTTCAGTCGTGGCCTTGGGAAGAGGAATGTTAGTGATCATGTTGACGGTTCGCACATAACATTCCTGAGCTACCTTTGGGTTGCTTCTGACCCGATACTGCCTCCCCTCGACAGCAAATTTAAGAGCAAGGTGGAAAGTGGACACTACTGCCCGGTATGCATTAAAAATAGGCCTTCTGAAGATGGTGCAGTAATTGCTTGGGGCATCCACCGCCACAAAGTTGATCAGCTTTATCACTCCCCCCAGAGAAACTAGGAGCTTTACAGATCCTTCAACCTCCTCCTTCTCCCCAGAAAAGCCATAGAGGGGCCCATCGGTGGAAAGCAGAGGCTTCCCAGTCTTCAGGGCTTCAAAGGTTGGATGGAAGAGGAGATTAACTGAACTGCCCGTGTCGATCAGGATCTTATGAACAGTATAATTCTCAATAATGACTTTAATGACCACGACATCGTCAAAGGGATTGCCGTTTGGAGGAAGGTCATCTTGACCAAACGTGGCGATGGTACTTTCAGGGGGAGAAGTTGTGGTTTTCGCCACTTCTTGTTTCAAAACTCTCGCAATGCTGGACTTACGAGACGATTCAGCTCCCGCCCCTCCATGAATGCAATAAATGTCCCCCAAGGGGCCCACATCATTGACCTCAATGCGTTCAGTCGAAGGGTGAATATCTCCATAGCAGCCGGCGTCTTCAACGTCAGCGCATTCCCAAGTTACCTCCACTGTTTCCTTCTTCTTCTCAGTGGCTGGTTCAACGGTTGCTTCCTTTCGAACTAGGCCTCGGAGTTTTCCCTCTCCCAAGAGCCTTTCTATCAGCAAGCGGAGGGCCCAACAATCTTCGATCAGATGCCCTCCTTCCTTGTGATAATCACAATATAGATTCAGATTTCGGTTACGGACATCCGATTTTAGAGGAGCGGGCCTTTTGAAATCTGGCCTTTTCTGGAGGATTTAGACAACTTCATCCATGGTAACATTCAGAGGAGTAAATGACTCTTGTGAGTCATCATACAGGGTGGATGGAGGAGCTGAATATGGCTGCGCCGCATTCTGTGGCAGGTATACTGGCATTATTTATGGCAGAGGAACGGATGGAGCGGGTGCGATGGCCAACGACGGTTTCTGATCCTGAAATCGTTGATGGCCGATGAAGGGTTGCTTGTTTTTGTAATTTCTTCCCCTCTGGGAACGAGGCTCAAAGTGTAAGACCCTCTTTTTTTTGCTTTTAAAATCGGGTCTTACCGCCCAGAACCGCCGTCTTGCGGCGAGACCATTACACCCAATGGTCGCTGCCACAATACGCCGATCCTGCCGGCAAATCAAGATCATCCAGACCAACCACAATTCATAGTAATAGAAGCAACAAGTCCACAAATCACATTAAATATATAAATTACATGCTTACAATGTCCATGATGAGAAATAAGGTAAAAGAAAGAAAGGGCTTAAGCCCGGTACAAATCCAAGTAAAGGTCATAAGCTCTCTCACTCTACATCTATGCGGAAGCTAATCATCTCTCAACTCTCGAACACCTGTCTTGTAGTAGAAGTAATGCGCATCATAAGCTCCTCGTGTCATGTCTCCTCTTCTAGCTAGGGCTCCATCACCTCGTGTACCTACGGTCACAACCGACCGTTAGTCATAAAGACTAAGCCGATTTTGTCCCCGCCTCCCCCCGCGACTCCTAGGCACCGTGCGGGAGGAGGAAGCGGAGGGCATCAAAGTGTAAATCAAAAGCAGGTGACAGTGGCGAGACTAGCAAGTATAAGATACTAAACAAGTAATGAAAACATCTCTACTCTAGCAGGAGTATGTATAAAGGCAATAAGTAAAGAGCGGTATAAGTAAAAGAGCAGGTATAAGAAATAAGAGCAGTTACGAAAGTAACCTTATCTTATATGAACACACACAAAGCACATAAGCTAAGGGATCTGGCAAGAAGTAAACTCATCGTTTAAAAGAGCCCACACTAATTTATACGATTAGGTCTCTGTTCGTGCAGAAATGCAATGCTATGATGTGCAATGCAATGATGCAATGTTTGTATTATTATTTAATACACATGCAACTCACCCACACGACTCTGTACGTACAGACCTTTAGTTCCCACTTTTCGGAGGTAGCTAACCTCTCGGGCACCTCCCGTCGTGGTCAAACGGTGGCAGAGGAGCGGGCCTCTCCTCACCTAGGTGGTTAAGTCAGACTACCAGACCCAGGCCCTAACGTACGCTGTGATACCAGTACCCGGTACTCACGAGCTTCTGCGTACTAAACTGAATTGGCCAGGCAGGGTTTAGGAAATCCGTCCCATCGGACGCGCAGTAAGACAACCTGGCTCCCATAAAACCACTAGCACTGCCGAGTCAAGGAACTGCTGTCAGTGTGATGACTAAGACAGAACTGAAGACCTACCACATCTTACACACAAGCAACACGTATTAGCCATTTACTACCGAGCCTCCAGCTCACAAATCTATATCAACATTTATAAAGTAGAGCCTACCGCTCGCCAGGCTATACCAGCCTTATATTTAAACTACGAGCCTACCGCTCGCTAGATGATGCGTGTCGGCAAGTGCACCGGTCGCTGTCAAGTAATAAATGTGGAGAGTGTCCTCCCCGAATGTCGGTCTCTTGAGGAATGCAGGTTGGGTGAACGAGACGCGTAGCGTGACTCTTGTTACACGAACGAAACACACATGAAAAAGGGGGTTTTTGGTTGGTTTGTCCTAATCTTAACAACAGTAAAAGAGATGCGGGTCGAAAATACCGCTTCGCAAGGTGAGATGGATGCAACGGCCGCGATGCCGTGCTTCGTGAGGCGGAATGGAGTGTGTTATAGCGCGAAAGGGTGAGGGTCATAAACACCTCTTCACAACCGTCGTTAGCTCTTGCTAACACGGAACAAACACCTTGCGTGCGTGTGCGAGTGAGTGAGTGAGAACGGAGTGAATCACAAGCAAACCATGAAGAACAACAAGGAAACATTCATTTCAACAAACATCATCATAATATTCGAGTTTACACGATTCAACGAGTACAATGGAGGAAAGAGGAAAGAAATAACCGATGGTGAAGACTAGCGGCCGTTCACGGCCGGAATGGTAGGTTGTCGGGCTACCTCCGGACTCGGGCGGACTATGCTTCCGTCGTAGAGAGCTGTCACGATCTCCCTACGTAGCTCCGTCGTCTTCGACTTCAGGTTCCTTCTTCTTCTCACCGGGCGGAATGAGAGAATGGTTGCTTGGAGGCTTGCGGACGATGGAAAACACTCACGGACAATGGAGGAAGTCTTGGAATGGGTGGAGGAGGCTTCCCCTTGCGTAGAAGATGAAGTGGAGGCATCCCACGGTGGAGGTCGGCGGCGTACGGAACAGGAACTCCGCTCCCGGCGGCTGTTAATGCCCTAAAAATCGCAACAGGCGTTTAAATAGGCGCTGGAATAAATACTGCGCACGGTCATTGGCGCACGACCAGTGGTCGTGCGCACTGCAATTCTGTGATCGTGCGCACTGCCTGGGTAGAACCTGCAAGATACGAAATTATAAAATAAAATGTTCGCACGACCAGTGGCGCACGACCGGTGGTCGTGCGCACTATCGTCGGTGGTCGTGCGCATTAGATGAAACAGAACTCATAAAATAAATGTTAAGTGCGCACGGACAGCGGCGCAAGGCCGGTGGTCGTGCGCACTGGAGTTGATGGTCGTGCGCACTTCAGCAAACAGAACTCAGAAATTTAATGGCAAATGCGCACGAGCAGTGGCGCACGACCGGTGGTCGTGCGCGCTGGCATTGGTGGGCGTGCGCACTGCACCAAACAGAACTCGTGAAAAGAAGGTTAAGTGCACACGATCAGCGGCGCACGACCAGTGATCGTGTGCAATAGAACCGGCGATCGTGTGCAGTGTTCCTGTGCAGAATTGCACCGGGAACACTTGCACGACTCCTATTCCAGCACAACCACAGATCTAGCCACTGAAAGTGGCACTTGACAGCACATGAATACTACTAATGACAATAAGCACGAAAATCACACCAAAGTGGGCCTAGATGTGCACCTAGCATAGATTATCAAATAGAAACTATAACAAGGCTAAAGTGCGGAGAAATGACTAAATAACGGCCCGGATGAGTCCATAAATGTGTATATGATCAAGACTCATCACACCCCCAGACTTAACTGTTTGCGCGTCCCGAGCAAACGAATCCGGCGGAGTGTGAAAACGATAGTTAACATAGAGAATTACACAAGGGATTACGGTGCGAAGTAACATATGCATGCGAGTAGAGATTCTAGCAGAAGGAGATTCTAACTGTGCTAACTAATTTACATGAGTATTAAAGTGTAAGTAAAGATTTAGTTATACTCAGTTGGAGAATTATGAAGAATTTGACGATCATGCCTGGTGTGAAAGTGACAAGATACTGAGGCGGGTGTTGCAAAAGATCGGGGCTTAGGAATAACTCCGCTGAAATCCATCAACGTCGTGAACCATACTCTTGCCCGGTCACACTCTCTCCACGGCGCTAGCACTCTCGCAAGTCAAATCAGTAGGGCTTTTAGGATTAAGACGGGGCTTAGGTTACGGTATGATATTCAAAGTTAAACACGATGGCTACGCAACCCAAGTGAGCTAAAGAACTCTACACCACTCAAGACCAACAAACAATGCTTGTGTGACACACCCCCAGACTCATCATGAAAACCAGGTGTGCACACGGCCTACTTCACAAATGCCAACAGATTTTTTTTTTATTTAGCTCGGAAGGATTTTTTTTCAAAATACTCTTTTTTCTTTCTTTTAACATCTTTTACTTCTTTTAAATATCCTCCAGTTGGTTCAAAATCAGCAGATATACTTTATTTTCTCTTCATAACACAAAGATTCCACACACCACACAAGTTGAGACTTATGAGCGCAGCTAAAAACATTTTGGTTGCGGGAGTAGGATAGGCTTCAGGCTTTGGTGGATGAGGAGGAGCTGTACAAAGGAATGGTAGGCACAAAATGGGCTTGCAACGGTGAACGAAATGGACATGGAATAACAAAGCTCAAACTAGCCAAATGGTGGCCTACATCATGCTTAACTCAACGAGTAGCTCTCACCCATGCTTCGAGAGTCGCTTGGGGCAAGTTCTTAGCCCACGAGAAAGGTAAACGTTCCTCCCGACTCGAGCAACCCACGACTAGTAATCGCACACACACAACACCGGGTTATCGTCAATTCCATTCAAATTCACCAATTGAGTATAACAAATCTAAATCTACGCAGCAATACTAAACATAAATTAGATGCATAGAGAAAATCTAGTTCTACTAAAATTCTACCATAACATGCGAAGTGACTAGAACACTACATGAGTCAACATCGCACTCCAAATAATAATTCCTACGTTAACAACCTATTTCATACTCCAACCAAGATAGTTTACAACGGAACAACAACAAAAAGATAAGCGCGCACTCAAGTGGGTGAAATGGTGTGTGAAACATGGAAAACAATGATAATGATAAGAAAAATAAGAATCAACCTTCTAGTATGCGGTGCAACTCGTGCACAGTGGATAACAACAACCGCTCCCCCAGACTTAAGCTAAGCAATATATCTAGAAATTTGAAGCTAAAAGAGGGGAGGAAGCGTTACCCCATGCTCAGAAATGAGCATACCAGACGATTGGCGTTTATGAACAGGAATAGTCCGCAGCATCCGCACCATCGAACACAAAACCTGCAAGCACAAACTCAAAACAACACAAGCAAATGCAAAAGCTGAACTAAAAGAAGTTAGATAAGAAGAAATACGAAATCAGGAAATCTGGGTTGTCTCCCAGTAGCGCTTTCATTTAACGTCCTTAAGCTGGACCAAATACCTGTATTAGCAGTGTTTAAAGAGTGCATGAATTAAAAGAGAAATATTCAGAAGCAGTTCACCACATCAACTAAACACAAATCAGCTAAAAGCGCTCTTATGGTGCGCTTCTCCCGTAGCACGTAGGCGGGAGGTGAAGGCTTTAGGGCCAGCACTGGTGTTACCCAATGCTCCCCTAACCTCCGCCACCTTGCCACGAAGAGCGGCAGCACGAGCGTCGCGCAGAAGTTTTTCCTTTTTAAGTTTGGTGACAGTCGGAGACTGCCACCGTTGAAAGTTTTCAGAATTTTCCGCCTTAGTGGCGGGTGGCGTCACTTCCGGTATCGCGGTGACCACCGGATCGGCCCAGGAGATGGAGCGCTTAGATAGTTTATTACAAGATTCACCACAAGAAGATAAATAATCAGCATCCCTAACTAGATCTAAGTCAACGTTTCCCGAACTGCAGTCTTCCTCCTTGTCGGAGTCGAACTCTTTCCGGAAGTCAACCTCTTCTTCCTCATCTGATTGGAGCTCCTCCGTTCCTCCTTCACTTGTTTCTTGATCATGTATCTTTCCTGCACAGCTTAGAAATTCATCAGAAATAACGAGAGGGGGAGGAGTGGATGTGTCAGCTGTAGCTTCGAGGCGAGTGGGCTGCAGCGCCTTGTTAGGTAGGAGAACACACCCCGTAGCGAAGTCAAGGGTGGCGCCGCTCTCTTTCAAGAATGGCATGCCCAAGATAGGAATGGATTGATTTTCCTGGGGGCCCAACACCTGAAAGTCCGCGACCACAGTCGTCCCCTCAACTATTACTTCCACATTTCTCACTTCCCCCTCAGATTGGATAATAGTGCCGTTAGCGAGAATAAGCGATTTCCTTTCCTCCGTGTTCATCTCAAGTTGTAATCTCGCAACATCTTGCAGTGCAATGACGTTGCGGGAGGAACCAGAATCGCATAAAGCTTTTGTTTCAACCTTATTGATGGAACAAGAAATTACCAGCTCACTCGGTTTAACCTCTACCACATCCCCAAGACTCTTTCCTTGATCAATTGGGTTCTTCTCCGTGTTGCTGGGAAGGGTCCCCTGCGATCGCTCGGTTAGCACTTGGGCCAATTGGCCCAACTGCATTTCCAGGTTTCGCATGGATGCAGTTTGATTTACCATATTCGAATTAGCTACTTGCATGAATTGCTCCATCATCTCTTCTAGATTACTCTTTTTTTGAGTAGGGGGTGCTTGATTATAGTCCGGGTGTGGTGGCCTCGGTTGGCTCCCGGAGGCGTAAGCATCGTTTTGATGCTGCCCCGGTGCCCATCGTTGGCCAGGTGTGTTTGGATTCCACGAGAAGTTCGGGTGACTTCTCGCTCCCGGATTATAAGCATTATTGAAAGGCGCCCCCCTAGGCTGATTTCCTACATAATTAACAGATTCGTTCAAGTTCAAGTGTGCGAAGTCACCTGCCACGTTGTTCCCCGAACACTCATACGCGTGGTGGTCTCCGCCTCCACATCCCTCGCAGGTAATGACAGCAGCAGTCGCGGATGGAGAGGGGAGAGAGTCGACCATGAAAAGACCTCGGCCGCATCTTGGAGCGTTTCTCCCTGCAGTCCAGAATGTACTGTGGGAGGCAGTGTCGCGCAGAATCCGAAGGGCTTCTTCAGGAGTGTGGTTCATCAAGGTACCACCCGCCGCAGCATCGATCATTGCCCGATAGTTGGGCTCGATCGCGAAGTAGAACAATTCAACCACATTCCATGGTTGGAGCTCGTGGCCAGGGCAACGGCGAAGGAGATCGTTGAGGCGCTCCCATGCTTCAGCAAGGGTCTCTTGGTCAAGTTGGCGAAATGTGGCGATCTCCCGCCGCAAGCTTACAATCTTATCCACAGGATGGAATTTAGCAAGGAACTTGGATGCGAGGGCATCCCAAGTTGTAGCAGTCCCGGGCGGAATGGAGTGGAGCCACACCTTTGCTTTGTCGCGGAGTGAAAAGGGGAACAGTCTCAGCTTGACCGTGTCATCAGCAATCCCCGCGTAGCGGAAGGTTCTGCAAATATCAGAAAACTCTGCCAGATGCAGATGTGGATCTTCGCTGGCCAACCCCGAGAACTGAGCGTTGTTCCGGATGATGTTTAAGATCGCTGGCTTGATCTCAAACTGATTATTCATAATATTGGGCCCAAACCCCGGATACACACTCCCAGCAGTTGGAGTGGTGTAGTCCCTCATCGTGCGGGGCCGGGGCCTGACCGCCTCCTGCTCGTCTCCAGGCTGATGTTGCCCCACGCCGGGCATTCTCGGATCAACATCATTTGGGTCTACCTGATCACCCATGGCCGCTTGCGCGACAGCAGCGCGCCTTCGTGCGCGAGCGGTCCGTTCAATCTCAGGATCGAAGGGTACGAGTTCACCTGTGACCTGTCTCTGCATGCACTATCACAAACAAGAAAAATCAAAAACAACTGCTCGTATGACGACAGTCACAACACGGGACGTTACACGCCTGCATTCCCCGGCAACGGCGCCAAAAACTTGATGCGTGTCGGCAAGTGCACCGGTCGCTGTCAAGTAATAAATGTGGAGAGTGGCCTCCCCGAATGTCGGTCTCTTGAGGAACGCAGGTTGGGTGAACGAGACGTGTAGCGTGACTCTTGTTACACGAACGAAACACACATGAAAAAGGGGGTTTTTGGTTGGTTTGTCCTAATCTTAACAACAGTAAAAGAGATGCGGGTCGAAAGCACCGCTTCGCAAGGTGAGATGGATGCAACGGCCGCGATGCCGTGCTTCGTGAGGCGGAATGGAGTGTGTTATAGCGCGAAAGGGTGAGGGTCGTAAACACCTCTTCACAACCGTCGTTAGCTCTTGCTAACACGGAACAAACACCTTGCGTGCGTGTGCGAGTGAGTGAGTGAGAACGGAGTGAATCACAAGCAAACCATGAAGAACAACAAGGAAACATTCATTTCAACAAACATCATCATAATATTCGAGTTTACACGATTCAACGAGTACAATGGAGGAAAGAGGAAAGAAATAACTGATGGTGAAGACTAGAGGCCGTTCACGGCCGGAATGGTAGGTTGTCGGGCTACCTCCGGACTCGGGCGGACTATGCTTCCGGCGTAGAGAGCTGTCACGATCTCCCTACGTAGCTCCGTCGTCTTCGACTTCAGGTTCCTTCTTCTTCTCACCGGGCGGAATGAGAGAATGGTTGCTTGGAGGCTTGCGGACGATGGAGAACACTCACGGACAATGGAGGAAGTCTTGGAATGGGTGGAGGAGGCTTCCCCTTGCGTAGAAGATGAAGTGGAGGCGTCCCACGGTGGAGGTCGGCGGCATACGGAACAGGAACTCCGCTCCCGGCGGCTGTTAATGCCCTAAAAATCGCAACAAGCGTTTAAATAGGCGCTGGAATAAATACTGCGCACGGTCATTGGCGCATGACCAGTGGTCGTGCGCACTGGAATTCTGCGATCGTGCGCACTGCCTGGGTAGAACCTGCAAGATACGAAATTATAAAATAAAATGTTCGCACGACCAGTGGCGCACGACCGGTGGTCGTGCGCACTATCGTCGGTGGTCGTGCGCATTAGATGAAACAGAACTCATAAAATAAATGTTAAGTGCGCACGGACAGCGGCGCACGACCGGTGGTCGTGCGCACTGGAGTTGATGGTCGTGCGCACTTCAGCAAACAGAACTCAGAAATTTAATGGCAAATGCGCACGAGCAGTGGCGCACGACCGGTGGTCGCGCGCGCTGGCATTGGTGGGCGTGCGCACTGCACCAAACAGAACTCGTGAAAAGAAGGTTAAGTGCACACGATCAGCGGCGCACGACCAGTGGTTGTGCGCAATAGAACCGGCGATCGTGCGCAGTGTTCCTGTGCAGAATTGCACCGGGAACACTTGCACGACTCCTATTCCAGCACAACCACAGATCTAGCCACTGAAAGTGGCACTTGACAACACATGAATACTACTAATGACAATAAGCACGAAAATCACACCAAAGTGGGCCTAGATGTGCACCTAGCATAGATTATCAAATATAAACTATAACAAGGCTAAAGTGCGGAGAAATGACTAAATAACGGCCCGGATGAGTCCATAAATGTGTATATGATCAGGACTCATCACTAGACTACACTAGTCTTATATTTAAACTACGAGGGTACCGCTCGCTAGACTACACTAGTCTTATATTTAAACTACGAGCCTACCGCTCGCTAGACTACGCTAGTCTTATATTTAAACTACGAGCCCACCGCTCGCTAGACTACATTTAGTCTTATAATTAAACTACGAGCCCACCGCTCGCAGGACTATCCCAGTCCTTCCTTATAACCCGAGCCTACTCCTCGCAGGACTATCCCAGTCCTTCCTTATAACCCGAGCCTACCGCTCGCAGGACTATCCCAGTCCTTCCTTATAACCCGAGCCTACCGCTCGCAGGACTATCCCAGTCCTTCCTTATAACCCGAGCCTACCGCTCGCAGGACTATCCCAGTCCTTCCTTATAACCCGAGCCTACCGCTCGCAGGACTATCCCAGTCCTTCCTTATAACCCGAGCCTACAGCTTGCAGGACTATCCCAGTCCTTCCTTATAACCCAAGCCTACCGCTCGCAGGACTATCCCAGTCCTTCCTTATAACCTGAGCCTACCGCTCGCAGGACTATCCCATTCCTTCCTTATAAAAATGCTCCGGATTGGGATGGAAGTTAACTTATCATGTTCTCCTGCTTAACTAGTCTTGTCTATAATCTAGTTGATCTTAGATGCTTTAAGGTTAGCCTTGGACTTCCGAAGGGTTACCCGGTGAGGGGCTCGCAGCGGTACAGGGAAGTGTGATGGGCTGACACCCCGAACTTCCTTTTCCCAAGGCACTTAATCTTGTTGGTATCTACCCCTTTTTACTTGATCCCCATTTTCCTCTCCACTTTCATTAGATCTCTAAGATGAGTTAATTTGGCACTTAGGAGTGGGGGAGTTCATTTGAACTCCAACACCACCAACTGTGACCGGGTGATGACTCTCCCGTCATCACATTCTAGCTCGAGTTCCCTTCTTCACCGAGGAACATCACACATACACTTAGCATTCTCAACCTTACTTGGACCCACACTCCTATTCTTCGTCATCCTTAATCCAGGGTTTGCCTTAGATGTTTCCCGACTTCACCCTTGAGTTTCACCCTAAGATGGCTCACCCGGCTAAGGGCAGTTCTACTTTCATATGGTCACTTAATACCGATGAGTTGTGTGTGGGGTCCCTGATGAGGTCTAACCTCCTCTTCATATCACTGTAAATTCATAGACTTTTAGTTTGCTAAACACACCCCAATCCTTATTTCCCATGATGCCCCCTAGAGGTGTTCCTCCAGATGATCCGAGCCTTCATAATAATCATGGAATTAATAGTACTACGTGTGAAGGTCAGTGGTGGTCTAAATCATATACATCAGTTTTACTATTCGCAGACCAAAATAAGATTGAGCTAGATTTGACTCCTAAGGTGCAATCTTGATCACGTCATATCCAAAAGAGTTCCAATTATTACATGGGTTCGCAATGAGTAGTGAGCTAACGACCTCAAATCCTAATCTCATGAATTTTCTAGGAAATCGTTAATCATAGGTTCTATTGAAATAAGAGGTGTGCAAATAGAGATTTCTACATCGAGTGTCAACTAACAATCTCCATAAATTCTGATATATTCACTGTAACATAATATTGGTCTAAAGACCTCAAACCCCAAGTTTCACATTTTTTTACAGGAATTATTTAACCATGATTTCTATTTATCATAAATGGGGTGCAAATAAGGATTTACACATCAAGTGTTAGATTATGACCTCAATAATTTCTGTGGAAAATTACCATGGCATACTACTGGTTTAAAAACACCAGATCCTAAGTCTTATATTATTCCAAGGAGTATTTACCCTAAATTATCATTTATTACATATGGTGTGCGTATAAGGATTTACACTACAAGTGCTATGTTAGGACTTCAATAAATTCTGGGAATATTATTATAGCACCATATTAGTCTAAAAACACCAGATCCTAAGTCTCATATTATTCCAAGGAGTATTTACCCTTAATCATCATTTATTATATTTGGTGTGCGTATAAGGGTTTACACTACAAGTGCTATGTTAAGACTTCAATAAATTATGGGAAAATTATTATAGCACCATATTAGTCTAAAAACACCAGATCCTAAGTCTCATATTATTCCAAGAAGTATTCACCCTTAATTATCATTTATTACATTTGGTGTGCGTATTATGTTTTACACTACAAGTGCTAAAATTTGACTTCCTAAAATTCTGGAAAAATTACAGTAGTATTATATTGACATAAAAACACTATTTCCAGAAGATCACAATTTTCCAACCATTTTAAACCACAATTTCTATTTATCTTTAAAGGGTACCAAAAATGACTTTACACTACAAGTACTGAAATTTGACTTCCTAAAATTCTGAAAAATTACAGTAGTATCATATTGACATAAAAACATTATTTCCAGAAGATCACAATTTTCCAACCATTTTAAACCCACAATTTCTATTTATCATGAATGCACATTATTATGAAATTACAAAAGAAATACCAGAAATAATCACTCATAAATTCTGATAAAATTACCATAGGCTTATATTAGCATCATGACCTATTGTAATTTATCCCGAATTTTTCAGACCAATAAAAACTCAGTAATTGCATAAGATTCATAAGGGGTATATTTGTAATTTTGACTATTTATAACATGAAATATTTCCCAAAAATTCTCAGAAAATTCATGCTGACACAATAGTGAAATCAGAGACTAAACCTTAAGTTTCACTTCATTCAGAAATCATATGACCCCCTTTTCATCTTATAACCTAGGTTAGGGGTAAATTTAGTAAATTCCACATTTAGGGATTTTTGTACCCAAAAATCCCCGAATAACTTTTGGGAAGTCATATTACTGCATGGACCCATGTCCAGCATTTCAATGCCATTGGGTCAACCACCAAGGCTTGGGGCCCTCTCCACCCAAAAATTTGCTAAGCACACATTAAGGTCTTTAACCTAGCTCTTGCATGGCTCATAACTCCACGTGCACAAGGCCAAATGGTCTCAAATTTCTACCAGTGGTCTACATATATATAAAGAGCTTACCACCCAAATTTGGGGTTGTTTAGAGTTATACAACTCCATAAATACCAATTATTCACTTTTGCTAATAAATACAATATCTAAATGGATATACATCTAAAAATTCCCAAATTTAAACCCTAGGTGTGTCATCATACCATACATGCATGGTAAAAATTTCAAGTGATTTGGTTAAGCCATTTAAAAGTTATAGCATTTTTAATTTCTGCCCTACACAAGGAGCGGTCCTAGGAAAATGAGTGCTTTGTTGTCCACAGTGCACCAAATCATTTGATTCAAGTGGAAAATGAAGATGGACTCAAAGGGCTACAAAAGTTATCTCTTCCACTTTTTGAAAATATGGCCTCTAAGGCCTTCAAAAAATGCATGCAAACCACTGCATGTTTGTAGGCCGAAATAGCTTGGTCTGCCAATAAAGATCAAGGAGACGAAATCAACGGCTGTGATTTCGTCTCCTTCCTCTAGCCGACGGCCCAGAAGAAAAGGGCCCTGATCCCGGCCAACCACTACCCTCCCCGGCCATTTGCCGCCGCCACCACCTCCGTTGAGGGGTTGGTCGTCGATTGGCGGTGGAATGGTGTCGGGAGGTGGTGGTTCCCGACGATCCCTGGAGGAAGCCCAAACGGAATTTCGGAAGGGGAAAAACCAATGGATGTCGGCTCAATTGAGCTCGATTGCCCTTACTAAGACCCTAGATGACTAGCACAGAGGGAGAGGGGGAGAAATCGTGCCTTGATTTGGCTTGAGGTTGACGAAAACTCGTGATTGCAATGGTCGGCCACCTCTCGTGAGCTCCACCTCCCATTCTCATTTCTGCATCAAATCCTCCTCTGTAAAGCTCCAGTCCGACTCCTCTCAGGCTTCTAAAGCTGATCGTGAGCTCAGTTGAGAGGGATGGGGAGTATTAAGTGGGTTGCCATTAAGGAATTTTCGGCCAACTCCTTGGCCGCCCCTTCCAGCCAATGGAGCTCCATCCCCATTGCCCCAAACTTAGGGAAATTAGTCCCCCAGCTCAGAGGAGAGCTTAGGGAATGGAAAGGGGGTGCCATTTGGCACCCATCACCTAAATTTCTCCTCCTTGTTTCCTTGTCTTCTTCCTCCAATTTTGACACTTGGACAAAGCCTCCTTTTTCTCCAATTTCGAATTTCCAGCATGCTAATGGTCTGGTCACCATGTGGGCTGACCAATTGAGTCATGGGATTGGGCTAAGTCTACTTGATTTAAGCTTTGGGCTCATTTGACTCAAATATGCCAATTTGGGGATTTTTGGGTTTTGGGCTTGACTCAAGCTCACACCACTTAAAATGATTGACACACATTATTGTCTTGGACCCTATGGACCCATTCCAAGAGGAATTGGGTCATGGTGGTGTCATATGGGGCATGATTGCACTTATTTGCCTATAGGGGCAATTTGGGTATTTTGGTGATTTTGCCCTAATTCTCAAAATTTGAATGTGCCCCTTGGATTTCCTATGTCTCATTCATTCCTCTTAGTGTTTATGTAGGGTTGTGCTAGGTCAATTTGAGATCAATTTGGGTTTTTAGCACATTTAGGTCAATTTGGGGCTTTTCAGAAATTGGCCCAATTTCCACAAATTGATGGCCCTAGGATGGGGCCTTTGGGTCCATTAGGTCCCCTATGATGTTATAAGGCTAGGGGTGAGGTCAATTTCATGATTTGTTGGTCAATTGGACTTATTGGTGAAGGTTTGACCTTTAGGGTACTTTGGTCAATTTGGCCAATTGGTGACCCCATGATTGGACTTTTGTTCCTTTGTACTCCAACTAAGTTTGTAATACATTGGTGGGGTTACTTTGATCATTTGAAGTTCAAAAATCAAGTCATAAGCCATGGAGTCAAAATTGGCTATTTGCAAACCAAGGTGATTTTCACTTATTCACCTTGGTTCTTAGGGCCATTTTGGTCTCTTAGAGGAATGTTATGACCTTGACATGACAAAAATGCACTTCAGGGGTCTAGTTGTTCTGGGGATGTTACAAATCCCAATAAACGAAGAAACATTTTCGTCCCCGAAATTTAGGTTGGGTCTACGGGAGTCTGAGTTCAGAATATACCAGGAAGATTTGATAGTTCATGTGCAACATGATTCCCGATTAATATTGGGAACGGTTAGGTCTAGTTCACATCGCCTCGTCCTCAGTTTTCTCCCAAGTGCACTTTTCATTAAATCTTACTACGTCCGTAGTAACGATCTTCTTCCTGATGGTGTCCCTAAATATTTATCAGTTTGATGAAGATATGTATAGTGGAGGGAGGACATAAGTTGAACTAAAGTTGCATATTCACAAGGCGAGTGTAGGGATCCACTGAGTCTTATAATCCATAATATGATGTATGTACACTTATTTGCTAGGTATTTGCAATTAGAATTTAGACTTGTCATCCAAGGTCATGATGTGCTTATGGCTTGGGCAATATTAATTCTCCTAATTTTCATGACTTCGTCATTCCTTTAATACTTTATGTCATCGTTTAATATGCTTCTAAGATCCGAAATGATATTTAGTAAATGTAAACACATCATGGTCATTTACTAAATTAAAAGGATACTCTAGTAAAAATCAAGCTTAGTTCTGGTACCTAGATTCATGTGAGTCATCAATTCCAATGCTCATAAGGTTCATATATTGTAAATCCTCCAAAATTAACTCTTGAAGTGCACCCAATCGCATTAACGTCCTGAAGCCTCATTCCTGATTTTTATCCCAAATCACGCGTTATTAACTGTCAGACCTATAGTCCTCATTTTTGTTAAACGCAAAACAAGCTTCATTTTTTGCACGAGACATATCACCTATGAATCAACTATCGTAAATATGTCGTGAAACGATCTCTAAATCATTCCCCAAGTCCTGTTTGTGATAAATTACAGATTTCAACTCTTCATAATGTCATATTTATTTTTAGCCTCATTCTTATTTCTTTCATAACTGCGGGGGTCCCCAAGTCGTACACCAAGTATCAGTTATCATGGGACAATAGGTTTAACATAATTTTCAGAGACTAATCATGATCCAGAACAGTACGCAACATAAATTCATTGTTTTTCTCTTTAAAATAACTCCAGAAGATTAACTATGTGGCTAAGGGTGCAAAAACCCTTTTCATGAAGGAAGTAGGATAACTACCCAATAGTTAAGTATATTAAAAAAAAATTATAGGTTCGATGGAGACTACAAGTCTATCTACTCATTTCTATAAAATTCCAGGTTTTTATGATGATCTTAGGAAAACTTGACCCTGGAGTTCTCAATAATGCCTAATGTAACAAGAGTAAACAAACCCTAATTCCTACGGAACTCAATCCCCAAGGTCCTTGATTCCTTCAGAGATGAAGATCTCTTGATAACCAGTGCATGTTTCGAATCTCAAAGAGTTGACCAAGGAAATAATTATTATCCATAAAACTCTAAGTGTGTAACAACAAGGGTATTATCCTAAGCTACCTTAGTCTTCATTAAGCCTTAGGTCTACCACAATCGTATGTAACAAAATTATTTCCAAATCCATAGAACTTTATCCCCAAAAGTTTGATTCTTGGACAACATGTGTATCGTACTAATTTTACATGTATGCTGCAAAATTCAGATCGTTTAGATAGGTCGGATGGTGGGGGTGCACTGATTTGGGTCTGGGGTTCATTTATATACCCTGCACTAAAATAGGTGCCCGGGGGGTTGTATTACAGGGGCTTTTATATTTCTAAAAAAAATAAGCCAAGTCAATATTTTAGCAGCCCAATAAATGAAGAAACAAGATTAGCCTCCCGTAATCTTGTGATGAGTTCCTTATATCCGACAATTTGGACATCTCGCGTATTTACATAATCCTTATGGGTATACCGTCCTTGAGCTTTTTGTATATGGTAGGGTTCTCTACCCTCAAAATGCCATTTGTCGTAATTCTTTCTCAAAGATCGTGTGCCTATCAAGTGGTCTTCTCTAAGTTGGACTTCTCGTTCCACATTTGACATCCTTCCTTTGTGATGGTTTTCCGAGGGTGGGACTGTGCAGTATTAGCTTTTAAGCACACAAGTAAGGCCTTACGAGTCTCATACTAATCCAATAGTATAATCACAAACACCAAAACCACTTAAGATTGTCCCATTTGTTTGTTTGAGGAGTGTTAATATCACTTAGGAAGTGATGTGGGTATATCGGAGAGTAAGCCCTGAACACTCACACACGCTTTCAACTCCTTCTTTTAGTCAATTTGGGGTATCCTACTACTTGGTCAAAATATACTTGAGGTTGATGTCGGGCTAGGATACCTTATGAGAAGTCTTGCTAAGTCAAACCAATACGGTGTACTAGTCGGGTTGGCCTAATCTCATCGTTAAGTGGACAAAATTATTTAATTTCCCGTATGGGCACACCACTGCTTCCGCTGCTAGTTTGTCCTTAAACTAACTCAAGCGGGGGTTGCCCTAGGGTTTGTGGACTTCTTTTACTTGGATCGAAAGTCGGCTAAGCTGGTACCAGTTTGTAAGACCCTCTTTTTTTGCTTTTAAAATCGGGTCTTACCGCCCAGAACCGCCGTCTTGCGGCGAGACCATTATACCCAATGGTCCCCGCCACAATACGCCGATCCTACCGGCTAATCAACATCATCCAGGCCAACCACAATTCATAGTAATAGAAGCAACTATTCCACAAATCACATTAAATATATAAATTACATGCTTACAATGTCCATGATGAGAAATAAGGTAAAAGAAAGAAAGGGCTTAAGCCCGGTACAAATCCAAGTAAAGTACATAAGCTCTCTCACTCTACATCTATGCGGAAGCTAATCATCTCTCAACTCTCGAACACCTGTCTTGTAGTAGAAGTAATATGCGGCATAAGCTCCTCGTGTCATGTCTCCTCTTCTAGCTGGGGCTCCATCACCTTGTGTACCTACGGTCACAACCGACCGTTAGTCATAAAGACTAAGCCGATTTTGTCCCCGCCTCCCCCCACGACTCCTAGGCACCGTGCGGGAGGAGGAAGCGGAGGGCATCAAAGTGTAAATCAAAAGCAGGTGACAGTGGCGAGACTAGCAAGTATAAGATACTAAACAAGTAATGAAACCATCTCTACTCTAGCAGGAGTATGTATAAAGGCAATAAGTAAAGAGCGGTATAAGTAAAAGAGCAGGTATAAGAAATAAGAGCAGTTACGAAAGTAACCTTATCTTATATGCACACACACAAAGCACATAAACTAAGGGATCTGGCAAGAAGTAAACTCATCGTTTAAAAGAGCCCACACTAATTTATACGATGAGGTCTCTGTTCGTGCAGAAATGCTATGATATGATGTGCAATGCAATGATGCAATGTTTGTATTATTATTTCATACACATGCAACTCACCCACACGACTCTGTACGTACATACCTTTAGTTCCCACTTTTCGGATGTAGCTAACCTCTCGGGCACCTCCCATCGTGGTCAAACGGTGGCAGAGGAGCGGGCGTCTCCTCACCTAGGTGGGTAAGTCACACTACCAGACCCAGGCCCTAACGTACGTTGTGATACCGGTACCCGGTACTCATGAGCTTCTATGTACTAAACTAAATTGGCTAGGCAGGGTTTAGGGAATCCGTCCCGTCGGACGCGCAGTAAGACAACCTGGCTCCCATAAAACCACTAGCACTGCCGAGTCAAGAAACTGCTGTCGGTGTGACGACTAAGATAGAACTAAAGACCCACCACATCTTACACACAAGCAACACGTATTAGCCATTTACTACCGTGCATCCAACTCACAAATCTATATCAACATTTATAAAGTAGAGCCTACCGCTCGCCAGGCTATACCAGCCTTATATTTAAACTACGACCCTACCGCTCGCTAGAATACACTAGTCTTATATTTAAACTATGAGCCTACCGCTCGCTAGACTACACTAGTCTTATATTTACACTGCGAGCCTACCGCTCGCTAGACTACGCTAGTCTTATATTTAAACTACGAGCCCACCGCTCGCTAGACTACACTTAGTCTTATAATTAAACTACGAGCCCACCACTCGTAGGACTATCCCAGTCTTTCCTTATAACCCGAGCCTACCGCTCGCAGGACTATCCCAGTCCTTCCTTATAACCCGAGCCTACCGCTCGCAGGACTATCCCAGTCCTTCCTTATAACCCGAGCCTACCGCTCGCAGGACTATCCCAGTCCTTCCTTATAACCCGAGCCTACCGCTCGCAGGACTATCCCAGTCCTTCCTTATAACCCGAGCCTACCGCTCGCAGGACTATCCCAGTCCTTCCTTATAACCTGAGCATACCGCTCGCAGGACTATCCCAGTCCTTGCTTATAACCCGAGCCTACCGCTCGCAGGACTATCCCAGTCCTTCCTTATAACCCGAGCCTACTGCTCGCAGGACTATCCCAGTCCTTCCTTATAACCCGAGCCTACCGCTCGCAGGACTATCCCAGTCCTTCCTTATAAAAATGTTCCAGTTTGGGATGGAAGTTAACTTATCATGTTCTCCTACTTAACTAGTCTTGTCTATAATCTAGTTGATCTTAGAAGCTTTAGGGTTAGCCTTGGACTTCTGGAGGGTTACCCGGTGAGGGGCTCGCAGCGGTACTGGGAAGTGTGACGGGCTGACACCCCGAACTTCCACTTCTCAAGGCACTTAATCTTGTTGGTATCTACCCCTTTTTACTTGATCCCCATTTTCCTCTCCACTTTCATTAGATCTCTAAGATGAGTTAATTTGGCACTTTGGAGTGGGGGAGTTCATTTGAACTCCAACACCACAAACTGTGACCGGGTGCTGACTCTCCCGGCATCACATTCTAGCTCGAGTTCCCTTCTTCACCGAGGAACAACACATATACACTTAGCATTCTCAACCTTACTTGGGCCCACACTCCTATTCTTTGTCATCCTTAATCCAGGGTTTGCCTAAGATGTTTCCCGACTTCACCCTTGAGTTTCACCCTAAGATGGCTCACCTGGCTAAGGGCAGTTTTACTTTCATATGGTCACTTAATACCGATGAGTTGTGTGTGGGGTCCCTGATGAGGTCTAACCTCCTCTTCATATCACTGTAAATTCATAGACTTTTTGTTTGCTAAACGCACCCCAATCCTTATTTCCCATGATGCCCCCTAGAGGTGTTCCTCCAGATGATCTGAGCCTTCATAGTAATCATGGAATTAATAGTACTACGTGTGAAGGTCAGTGGTGGTCTAAATCATATAAATCAGTTTTACTATTCGCAGACCAAAATAAGATTGAGCTAGATTTGACTCCTAAGGTGCAATCTTGATCACGTCATATCCAAAAGAGTTCCAATTATTACATGGGTTCGCAATGAGTAGTGATCTAACGACCTCAAATCCTAATCTCATGAATTTTCTAGGAAATCTTTAATCATAGGTTCTATTGAAATAGGAGGTGTGCAAATAGAGATTTCTACATCTAGTGTCAACTAACGATCTCCATAAATTATGATATATTCACTGTAACATAATATTGGTCTAAAGACATCAAACCCCAAGTTTCACATTTTTTTACAGGAATTATTTAACCATGATTTCTATTTATCATAAATGGGGTGCAAATAAGGATTTACACATCAAGTGTTAGATTATGACCTCCATAAGTTCTGGGGAAAATTACCATAGCATACTACTGGTCTGAAAATACCAGATCCTAAGTCTCATATTATTCCAAGGAGTATTTACCCTAAATTATCACTTATTACATTTGGTGTGCGTATAAGGGTTTACACTTCAAGTGCTATGTTAACACTTCAATAAATTCTGGGAAAATTATTATAGCACCATATTAGTCTAAAAACACCAGATCCTAAGTCTCATATTATTCCAAGGAGTATTTACCCTTAATCATCATTTATTACATTTGGTGTGCGTATAAGGGTTTACACTACAAGTGCTATGTTAAGACTTCAATAAATTCTGGGAAAATTATTATAGCACCATATTAGTCTAAAAACACCAGATCCTAAGTCTCATATTATTTCAAGAAGTATTTACCCTTAATTATCATTTATTACATTTGGTGTGCGTATTGGGGTTTACACTACAAGTTCTAAATTTTGACTTCCTAAAATTCTGGAAAAATTACAGTAGTATCATATGGACATAAAAACACTATTTCCAGAAGATCACAATTTTCCAACCAGTTTAAGCCCACAATTTCTATTTATCTTTAAAGGCTACCAAAAATGACTTTACACTACAAGTACTGATATTTGACTTCCTAAAATTCTGGAAAAATTACAGTGGTGTCATATTGACATAAAAACACTATTTCCAGAAGATCACAATTTTACACCCATTTTAAACCCATAATTTCTATTTATCATGAATGCACATTATTATGAAATTACAAAAGAAATACCAGAAATAATCACTCATAAATTCTGATAAAATTACCATAGGCTTATATTAGCATCTTAATCTATTATTATTTATCCCGAATTTTTCAGACCAATAAAAACCCAGTAATTGCACACGATTCATAAGGGGTATATTTGTAATTTTGACTATTTATAACATGAAATATTTCCTAAAAATTCTCAGAAAATTCATGCTGCCACAATAGTGAAATCAGAGACTAAACCCTAAGTTTCACTTCATTCAAAAATCATAAGACCCCCTTTTCATCTTATAACCTAGGTTGGGGGTAAATTTAGTAAATTCCACATTTAGGGATTTTTGTACCCAAAAATCCCCAAATAACTTTTGGGAAGTCATGTTACTTCCATGGACCCATGACCAGCATTTCAATGCCATTGGGTCAACCCCCAAGGCTTGGGGCCCTCTCCACCCAAAAATTTGCTAAGCACACATTAAGGTCTTTAACCTAGCTCTTGCATGCTCATAACTCCACATGCACAAGGCCAAATGGTCTCAAATTTCTACCAGTGGTCTAGATATATATAAAGAGCTTACCACCCAAATTGGGGGGGTTTTTAGAGTTATACAACTCCATAAATACCAATTATTCACTTTTGCTAATAAATGAAATATCTAAATGGATATACATTCCAAAATTTCCAAATTTAAACCCTAGGTGTGTCATCATACCATACATGCATGGTAGAAATTTCAAGTGATTTGGTTAAGCCATTTAAAAGTTATAGCATTTTTAATTTCTGCCCTACACAAGGAGCAGTCCTAGAAAAATGAGTGCCCTTGTGTCCACATTGCACCAAATCATTTGATTCAAGTGGCAAATGGAAGTAGACTCAAAGGGATACAAAAGTTATCTCTGCCACTTTTTGAAAATATGGCCTTTAAGGCCTTCAAAAAATGCATGCAAACCACTGCATGTTTCTAGGCCGAAATAGCTTGGTCTGCCAATAGAGATCAAGGAGACGAAATCAACGGCTGTGATTTCGTCTCCTTCCTCTAGCCGACGGCCCAGAAGAAAAGGGACCTGATCCCGGCCAACCAATACCCTCCCCAGCCATCTGCCGCCGCCACCACCTCCATTGAGGGGTTGGCCGTCGATTGGCGGTGGAATGGTGGCCGAAGGTGGTGGTTCCCGACGATCCCTGGAGGAAGCCCAAACGGAATTTCGGAAGGGGAAAAACCCATGGCTGTCGGCTCAATTGAGCTCGATTGCCCTTGCTAAGACCCTAGATGACTAGCACAGAGGGAGAGGGGGAGAAATCGTGCCTTGATTTGGCTTGAGGTTGACGAAAACTCGTGATTGCCATGGCCGACCACCTCTCGTGAGCTCCACCTCCCATTCTCATTTCTGCATCAAATACTCCTCTGTAAAGCTCTAGTCCGACTCCTCTCAGGCTTCTAAAGCTGATCGTGAGCTCAGTTGAGAGGGATGGGGAGTATTAAGTGGGTTGCCATTAAGGAATTTTCGGCCAACTCCTTGGCCGCCCCTTCCAGCCAATGGAGCTCCATCCCCACTGCCCCAAACTGAGGGAAATTACTCCCCCAGCTCAGAGGAGAGCTTAGGGAATGCAAAGGGGGTGCCATTTGGCCTCCATCCCCTAAATTCATCCTCCTTGTTTCCTTGTCTTCTTCTTCCAATTTTGACACTTGGACAAAGCCTCCTTTTTCTCCAATTTCGAATTTCCAGGATGCTAATGGTCTGGTCACCATGTGGGCTGACCAATTGAGTCATGGGATTGGGCTAAGTCTACTTGATTTAATCTTTGGGCTCATTTGACTCAAATATGCCAATTTGGGGATTTTTGGGTTTTGGGCTTGACTCAAGATCACACCACTTAAAATGATTGACCCACATTCTTGTCTTGGACCCTATGGATCCATTCCAAGAGGAATTGGGTCATGGTAGGGACATATGGTTCATGATTGCACTTATTTGCCTATAGGGGAAATTTGGGTATTTTGGTGATTTTGCCCTAATTCTCCAAATTTGAATGTGCCCCTTGGCTTGTCAATGTCTCATTCATTCCTCTTAGTGTTTAGGTAGGGCTGTGCTAGGTCAATTTGAGATAAATTTGGGTTTTTAGCACATTTAGGTCAATTTGGGGCTTTTCAAAAAGTGGCCCAATTTCCCCAAGTTGATGGCCATAGGATGGGGCCTTTGGGTCCATTAGGTCCCCTATGATGTTATAAGGCTAGGGGTGAGGTAAATTTCATGATTTGTTGGTCAATTGGACTTATTGGTGAAGGTTTGACCTTTAGGGCACTTTGGTCAATTTGGGCCAATTGGTGACCCCATGATTGGACTTTTGAGTCCTTTGTACTCCAACTATGTTTGTAATACATTGGTGGGGTTACATTGATCATTTGAAGTTCAAAAATCAAGTCATAAGCCATGGAGTCAAAATTGGCTATTTGCACACCAAGGTGATTTTCACTTATTCACCTTGGTTCTTAGGGCCATTTTGGTCTCTTAGAGGAATGTTATGAACTTGACATGACAAAAATGCACTTCAGGGGTCTAGTTGTTCTGGGGATGTTTTACAAAGTGGGGTTGGTTTGCTGGTGGATGATTGAAGGATGGATTAGATTGTTCCTTGTCGCTCAACAATTTTGCGACATAGCCAGGATTGCTTTTTTCTCCTCTGATGAACATGTTAGCAAAATTTATCATCTCCTTATAAGTTCTTGGCTCCCTTATGTTTGCCTCGAATTTCAGGGGGCCTTCCCTCAAGCCATGAATAAGGGCCACCCTGTACAGTTCCGGGTCTACGTTCTGGACTTCCATGATTTCCTTCTGAAAACGGTCCATGAAACGGGCCCACATTTCGTCTTCTCGCTGCCTTATATCGAAAAGGGCCGTCGGGCCACTTTTCCTCTTTCTCATAGTGGAAAATCTGAGCTGAAACTCCCTTCGCAGCTCAGCAAAGCAACTAATCGACCTGGGGTGCAACCCATAAAACCACTCCCTTGCTTGTCCTTCGAAGGATGTCACAAGGAGTTTACACTTGGTTACATCCGAGAGGGTCCTCAGAGCAATGGCCGACTCGAAGGCCTGAAGATGGACGGTTGGATCAGTTTCCCCATTATACGCTGGCAGACGGGGCTCTCTGAAATTATTCGGGGCTGGATCCCCTCGGACTTCGTCCACGAAGGGAGAGTTATCTTCAACATCTTCATACAGCAGGGGAGCAGAATAATAAGCCGCCTGAGCTGCGGCTACACGCGGACAAGCCGCCTGGTAGGAGGAGCGGACAATAGCTTCTGGCGGGTAGAAATGATGAGCAGCGACCTCAAGCTGGTAGGAAAGGCAGGCTGCGCCCTATGGCGGATAGGAAAGGCGGGCTGCATGAGAAGCCGCCCCCTGGAAATCAAGAACTCGCGCCGACATGCTGTGCGCGGCCTCTTGGTAGAAGTTTTGCCTGGCCGCAAAACCTTCTTGCAGCAGATGGAAGTTAGACACTTATGGTAGCGGGTAAGGAGGAGGTGGAGGAGGAACCGGAGTCACCGCCTGGTTAATCGCGGTTTGTTATGGAACTAACCGCTCGGTTAATAATGCTAAAGCCTTACTGATTGCGTCCAAACATTGATTAGTCGCTTTCTGAGCCCGCTCGGCTTCTCTTTTCAATTGCTCCAAAGCCTCCCACAGAGAATCCTCACTGTAGTCAGAGCGGTCTCCCGGAGTGAACTGGTGGTCTGACATTGTGTCAAGTATTTCACCGACAATCCACGATCTGAAGGTCGCGTGTTTCTGTTGAATCTGACAATCCAAGATGTTGCGACCAAGGCGATGATGCAACCTGGGCTGTCTCCGACTTGAGACCACGGCTTGTCTTCTGGGCTTGAACCTTGATAGTTTTCATGATGCAACCCGGGCGATCTCCGACTTGAAACCGCGGCTTGTCTTCTGGGCTTGAACCTTGATAGTCTTCATGATGCAACTCGGGCGGTCTCCGACTTGAGACCGTAGCTTGCCTTCTGTACTTGAACCCTGATGATCTTCAATCCTTGGAGGCGATCTGAATTCTGTCAGACCGCTCGGCTTGTGCTGGCTGATGCTGAAGGACCCTGTTGAGTCTGAACCGGACAACTTGCATCCTCAGATTGCCCAGTCTGCGAGAAAGATTACTCGGAAGCGGCCTTCTAGGTAAACAATGCAGTTGTGAAGATAGGCAGTTGCTGAAGAATAGTCCGTCGACATGATATCAAATATATCGTTGAGAAGATAAAGTTGTTACAACGATATTGAGCAATCAAGAAGATTACGCCGACATCAGTTAGATGACTTCATGTCATCTTATGCTCGAGTGCAGAAGAGATGTCCAGTGTCGTCGAGATATTATCCTTGTCGTCGTAACAATGGAAATATCTCCGAGACAATTTGAAAAGTCGACAGATGCGCTGTCAATAATTAATGCTGCCACCTGTTTGTCCAATCAGCACGTGCTCTTAAGGCATGGGCGTTTATCAGAATACGACATCATAGGAGACCGTTAAGCGACATCTCAGTCCTATAAAAGGGAACATTGGATGCCCTAAACTCTCTCTCGAATCATGGAACTTAAGTGAATCCCGCTAAGTAATTTTGAATAGAACAGTAACGACGGAGATAAGTAAAAAAAAAGAACGGAGAACAAGTTGATCTTCATCCTTTGTTCTCAAGAGCATAAGTCTAGCTTCATCGACTGATAAGAAGAGTTCCAGATAGAAAAAAGCTTGAAGAAGATTTGCACTGTCAAGTTTCAAATCAAAAGCATCCTCTTCAAGTCAAGAAGCCGATCTCCACTAGGCAGAAGAACCTTTTTAAATCTTAATTTGTAAGGCTTGCGGGCCAAATTTGTAAGATCTGTTTTCAGATCTGCGTCGCAATCTTGAGGGCCTGAGATCTGTGAGGCTTAA
Organism: Dactylorhiza incarnata; assembly: GCA_033032865.1. Lineage (NCBI taxonomy): Eukaryota > Viridiplantae > Streptophyta > Magnoliopsida > Asparagales > Orchidaceae > Dactylorhiza > Dactylorhiza incarnata. The sequence continues at coordinate 17,438,726 of JAWHQI010000015.1, forward strand.
AGGCTAGGGCAGAGGGACATGTGGGTCCAAACGTGTCGAGCTTGCCGGCTCGGGTGCAGTGAAGGGGCTTGCAGGCCTAGGCTGCAGGCAAGACTTGCAGTTCTGTGCTGTGTAGGGCTTGAGGGCCTGAGTGTCAAGCTTTCGGGCTCGGGTGCAGTGAAGGGGCTTGCGAGCCTAAGCTGCAGGCAATACTTGCGGGACTGTGCTATGTAGGGCTTGAGGGCCTGAGTGTCGAGCTTGCGGGCTTGGGTGCAGTGAAGGGGCTTGCGTGCCTAGGCTGTAGGGACTTGCGGGTCCGAGTTGTAAGGATTGCGGGCTGGAGACATTGGCGGAGTTTGCCGAGCCTAGCACACTGCTGGGTAGGCGAAGAGGGATAAAGGACTACTCAAGACACCCGGTCTTAAGGAACCTCTATACATCTTGTGTTGTGTGTGTGCTGAGATTTTCTGTGATTCTTCTGTGTAGTGCTTCCATTAAACTCATTACTTGCAAAATATTTTAAAACAACCATAATCACCTAACCCCCCCCCCCCCCTTTGGTGATTGTTTTATAACCAACATAATGATCAATGAGATAATAGTTCTATGTGTGATTGTCAGGAGTGGTCTAAATCACGTAATTCAATATTTACCATTCGCAGACTGGTTGCCTTTAAGTGAAACCACCTCTCCTACAAGGTTGACTATATGATTACCAACTAAGTATGAGACCATTTTAGTTCCATAGATTCATGTTGGTGTCAAAGGTCTATGTACAAATTTCTATGATATTCCAGCAATAATAAGTCAAGGAATTAATTTCTCAACTTATAAGTCTGAATGCTACTTTGTGAAGGAAGTATGAAGTTTACCAAAAGTGTAATTATAATAAAATTTTCATAGTTCATACAGATATAAAAAGGACCTTGTACAAAATTTCATAACATTTCAGTATCAGTAATTCAAGAAATTAATTTCTCAATTTATAGGTCCAATTTCTACTTTGTGAAGGAAGTATGAAGTTTACTCAGAGATTAATTCTAATAAAATGTCCATAGCTTCATACTGATATAAAAGGACCTTGTACAAAATTTCATAACATTTCAGTATCAGTAATTCAGGGAATTAATTTCTCAAGTTATAGGTCAAAATACTACTTTGTGAAGGAAGTATAAAGTTTACTCAGAGATTAATTCTAATAAAATTTCCATAGCTTCATACTGATATAATAAGACCTTGTACAAAATTTCATAATATTTTAGTATTTGTAATTCAGGGAATTATTTTCTCAAGTTATAAGTCCAAATACTACTTTGTGAAGGAAATAGGATGTTTACTCAGTGATTAATTCAAATAAAATTTTCATAGATTCCTACTGATATAAAAAAGCCATATACACAATTTCATAACATTTCAGTATCAATAATTCAAGGAATTAATTTCTCAAGTTATAGGTCCAAATACTACTTTGTGAAGGAAGTATGATGTTTACTCAGTGATTAATTCAAATAAAATTTCCATAGCTTCCTACTAATATAAAAAGACCATATACAAAATTTCATAACATTTCAGTAAGTTTTTACCCTATAATTACTCACTTGGGGTCTACGTGACCAAATCATATGAATTCAACTTTCCTAGGGAAATTAACCCAAAAGTTAATGATTTTCACTATATAGTATTGTCCTATGGTCCTAAGTGTATGTTTAAAGTTTCATGAATGTTGAGCAAGGGAATACCTTTAAATCCCCCAAAACATTGTTACTTAAGAACCTTATTGTTCACCCTTTATCACCTAGATTTTGGCATGTGAAAATTCACTCATATACAAGAGTCCAATTGGGCTCAACCACTAACTAGGGCACATTCATGGTCTTGTTTCCATGCCACCCAAAATTGGGTTAATATAAGTTGATTTACACATGTAAATCTAATACCACATGGTTATGCTATATGCACAACAAATTTCCCTTACACATGCATGTGGAATAAACCAACATGCATAGGTCCAAAAACCTTAAATTTTAACCATGGACTAAATTCGATCTGATTAACATGCTACCCAAAACTTGGGTCCATTTGAGTGATTTACACATGTAAAACTGGTACAACATGGCTATGCTATTTGCACACCAAATTTACCTTACACATGCGTGTAGAATAAACCAACATGCAAAGGTCCAAATGACCTTAAATTTTAACCATGGACTATTACTCACATAACCAACCTCCCAAAGGAGATTTGGGGTGATTTGAATCCAAATCACCCTTAATTTACACCATGCATGATTTATTAAATTTCTATAAAACTTTAGAAAAATGTGCCACAAAAATTCTGATTTTTGGGCACATAGTAGATCGAGGGTGCATACACACATGGTTAAATTTTCATCTACTATATAAAAGTTATTTACAATTTAAGCATTGTCCTTCTCTAGGACCAGTCCTACCAAATCTGCCCTATAGAGAGATGTAGGGCACCAAATGGTGTTCTTTTAGTTTCTAGAGATATTAGACACTAAAGCCTACAAAAGCTATCTCAGCCCATTTTCCATTTTAAGGCCTCTAAGGGCCCCAATTTTTGAGTGCAAAGGATCTACTTCACTATGGCAACAAACAACCTTTAGTGTGACCTAAACAAAGGTTTTCTATGGTTCATTAGGACATAGATCTACTCAAATTCAAGGATCCAATTGAGTCTAATATTTTACCAGAGACTAATATACACATAGTATACACCATGCATGATTTCATAAATTTCTACATAAACATTTGAAACATGTGTCCCAAAAATTCTAATTTTTGTTTAGGAGATGTATTATATCATCACAAAAGTGTGGCTAAAGTTTCAGAGACTAAAACCTAGTCAATGAGCTAGGGTCACATAATACCCATTTGGGCTATATGCACACCACACCTTAACCATGCCAAAGTCATGCAAGTGGGTTAGCCCAACATGCAGTGGTACAAATGACCTTAAATTTCTACCATAGACTATATATTCCCCGGTCTATCATCTAGCGAAAATTAGAGTGGATTTGGACCAATATGACCCTAAATCTAAGCCACTCAAGGAAAATGAAATGTTGATCAAAACCTTAGAAACATGTTTCCAAAAATTCCCAATTTCTTGGAAGGGGGTGCTTTAAGGCATGTCTAATGCATGCCCCAAATTTTAACTCATTTAGAGTTACATATCTCCCTAATTTAGTTTCTAAATTCCTAGAGCTCCATATGTACATTGTTGAAATTTTGAAGTGAAGTGGAGGAGACTGGGCGGTCTGTTTTTGGGAGACCGCCAAGACCGCGCGTCTGGTTCTTGTGTTTATTCTGCCGGTCTGGCTCTGCCGGGTTGCTCTGTTGGACTACTGGTTCTGCCGGTCTGTTCCTTGTAGCTGCGGTCTGTTCCCAAGTTGTTCTGCTGGTTGGTCTGTCTTCCTTGTTGGAAGACCGGGCGGGTTGTTCTTATATGACCGTCTATCCGGGCAGTTTGTCCTGGCGATCTGGCGACTTGTCTGAAGTCGGACAGATGGTTCCTGGTTTGCTCCTGGTGGTCTAAGGAAGGAGTACCTTTGTGACCGTGCGGCTTGTGCGCGGTCTCATGTTTCCGCGACCTGTGCGCGATCTTGTCTGCTGATCTGCGTCTTGGTCAGATGATCGTCCAAAAGGTCTGATCGTGCGGTCTGCCTTATGTGACCGCTGGCGATCTGACGGGTGGTGATTGTATCTCTCCTTTGCGGTGACGACATCTGTCTACCCACCTATAAATAGAGGTGCAGGGCCCGTCATTCCTAACGAGAACAGTATGAACTGAGCCTGGGTTAATTCATGCGGTCTCACTTTGAGGTCGGGCGGTCTCGGAAGTGAGCTGACTGTTTGTTGTGTTCGCAGGTTTGTGATCAGCAGGTTGCGGTCTTCTTCCTTGGTGATTCCCGGCGGCTTGAATAAATAGTTCGACAGCAGTCTATTTGTGAACTGGTTTATGTTCGTTCTTGTGCTGTTCACAGCGAGCTCAGCGATCAGGCGACCTTCAGCGGTTAGGCGATCAGAGTTGTGGTCTGGCGATAGCTTCAGTTCTTCGTTCCAATAAAGCTTCAGTTCGTGCGATCTGAGGTGCGGTCTTGCAGTGCTGGAAATCTGATCGGTTTCTGTTCATGCGATCTCAGGTCAAGCCGGGAGACTTATGGAGTCGAGCGGTCTGTGCGGTCTCAGCTTGTTTAGCCTCCAGATTTGTTTTGGTGTGTTTTGTTCTTCTCATCTCCGTGATTCTGATGAATTATGTCTCGCCATGTATACCTCGCACTGTAAATGAAGTTTGTGTTTCAATAAAGTTTCTTGTGTTGCTGTGTGGCATTGTGGTTGTTTGGCTTTAACTCAGTTGATGCAACTCCTGCTTACTCCTAAACGATTCAAATCAAAATTTTAACATGGTATCAAAGCGATGTTGTTGGAGTGGATAAGCAGTGATCAACTTGAGTTTCCATCGTCTTTGTGAAGAAGAGACCACATAGATTGCCATGGAAGGCGGATTCGCAAGAGGGCTTGGTATTGAACTCCTTACATCGACAAACAATAAGAAATGGAGGTCGTGTAGGGAGAGCTATTTACTTGGCGAGGATATTTGGGAGATAGTTGGAGGAGAAGACACACAAGAGGTGTTTCTAGCAGGAGATAATATGGCAGAGGTGAGACTTTGGAGGAGGACGAATGCTAAGGCAGAGTTCACTCTCAAGAGTGCTATCTCACCAGAGCTGTTTGATCACATCATTGGATGTAAATCTGCTGCTGAGATTTGGACGTCTTTGGATGGGCTATTCAATAAGAAGAATGTAGCTCGGCTACAGTTTCTTGAAAATGAGCTGGCGAAAGCCTCTCAAGGCAATCTTTCTATTTCTACCTTCTTTCTCAAGATGAAGAACCTCACAGCAGAGATTTCTGCATTGGACCCTGATGAGACCATCTCGGAGGCAAAGCTGAAGAGGCATATCATCCGCGGGTTGCGGAAGGAGTATCTTGCCTTTGTGACTTCAGTTCAAGGTTGGGCAAATCAACCATCTCTGTTGGAGGTGGAGAACTTACTTCCTTCGCAATAAAGTTTGGCAAGACAGATGGCAGGGACTTCTATCTCTGGGGGAGATAGTGATGTGTTGTTCTCTGGGAAGAAAAAGAAGAAGTGGGAGAAGAAGAAGCCGGGTTATGATGGACCCTCTACTTCAGGTCAGCAGGATAGGGGTTATGTTCCTAAGTCTGATGGGAAGAAGAAGGGAGATGGACCAAGGTGCTTCAGGTGCAATAAGACCGGCCACTTAAAGAAAGATTGCCGGGTTAATCTTCAGTCGGGACATGTAGCAGAGAAGGAGAAGCCAAAGTCTGATGAAGCTGTATGGGGAGGAGCCTTTGCGGCTAATATGACGGCGATGCCCATTAAGGCCTTGGCTTCCATCAACTTCGAAGAGGATTGGATTGTTGATTCAGGGTGTGGACATCACCACACCGGGGATGAATCAAAGTTCTCTTCTTTGGCGCCTTACTCAGGTAACGATGCTATCATTACGGCTGATAATTCTGTTCATGCAGTAGAACAAGAAGGTGTTGTCTCCCTGAGCAGTGATAAGGGTCCACTCACCTTGAGGAGTGTTTATCACGTGCCTGGTATGAGGAAGAATCTCTTCTCTGTGACCAATGCGGTCGATGTCGATTATCACGTTCTGTTTGGCCCAACAGAAGTGAAGTTTCTTAAAACTCAACCAGAGATAAAGGGAGATGTTATCCATGTTGGAAAGAGGGTGAAGGACTTGTTCGTGTTATCGACAAGTACTTATGTTGATAACATGAAGACCAACGATAGCGCGGCTATCTGGCATGAAAGGTTGGGGCATGTGTTGGAACACGGTCTTCCGCATCTCCTAGGTTTGAGAATAACAAATCCTATGTATTTGATCTTGTGTGTTCAAGTGTGCAGGTTAATTAGGTCCAAATGACTCAAGGATTACATATGGTGGTTGCCCCCGAAATTGAGTCATCAACTCCAAACTGATCACTAGCGCAGGCGATAGTGGATAGCGCCGGCGCTAGCTCGATGCACAGAAGGCATGGTAAAATTGTTGCCTCGGATTGAAGATCTTGCCGCGCAAAGAGTTTCCTAACCAGGGATAGCGCTGGCGATAGCGGATAGCGCCGGCGGTAGCGGAGCGCACAGAAGGAATAGAACATCGGGTTGCCACGGATTGGAGATTCGGGCACACAAATTGTTTCTTAATCCGGGCTAGCGCCGGCGGTAGCGCTAGCGCCGGCGGTAGCGCTAGCGCCGGCGGTAGCGCTAGCGCCGGCGGTAGCGCTTGGGCTATAAAAGGACCCCATCTCCTCGTGTTCTTGACACCAATTGTATACACCTCAGAGAGAGAGATTGCTCGAGTTCCAGAGGCCCATCTTGGCCGAATCTTGAAGACCCAGCGAAGCTCTGCCGATTTCTGAAGGAGGATTCCATCAAGCCGAACCCGAGTGAAGTCCGCTTCGACAAACGCTGATTCTCCAGCGGATCTTCGTCACCACTTCAGAAGTTCATCATAAGGGAGTTTTTAATTATAGTTATTTCTTTTTCATCTTGTAAACGGTAGTGAAATCGCCTCGTGTTGGCGACTAGGTCTGGGTAGGACTTAGGGGGAAATTCGCCTCGTGTTGGCGACTAGATCTAGGCTAGGTCTAGGGGGGCTTGAGGCCACATCCGGGGTGGGATTGGCTAGAGCGGCTTGAGGCCGAATCCGGGGAGGACAAGGCTAGGGCCACCGGTTCGTGGGGAAGCGAGTCGGGATAGAAAAACAAAAGTTGTCTTTTCTATTTAGCTTTGATTTCTAGCTTTCATAAGAGATCAAGTTTTGTAATCATGTCTCTCAAGTTAATACAATCTTGTCTCTATTTTCTCTTTACTTGATTGTCTTGATTGTCATATTCAAAGTTTTTTTTTTAAAATAATCAAAATAGTTTTAAAATCCTTAAAACCCTTATTCACCCCCCCCCCCCTCTAAGGACGCATACCGATCCAACAAGTGGTATCAGAGCGGTTTTGTTCCAATCGGCTTAACAACTGGGAACAATGGCGTCTCATGATCTCGCTTTTCCTGAGGGTCAAGGGGTTAGTCGACCACCTCTCTTTACTGGGTCAGATTTTAACTACTGGAAAAATTGAATGATGTGTTTTCTTATGACCATGGATGTAGAAGTATGGAACATGGTAGAAGTGCGGTACTCTCCGCCTACAACTGTAGTAGGAGAGGCGACATTAGAAAAACCTAAGGATAAATGGGATGATAACGATAAACTAAAGTGTAAAAATAATGCTAAAGCAATGAACGCTTTATATTGCGCCTTAAATAGGACTGAGTTTAATAGAATTTCTGCATGCACTACTGCTTATGATATTTGGAATCAATTAGAAGTAACTCACGAAGGTACATCGTAGGTGAAAGATGCAAAGTTGTTTCAACTGGAATCTGAATACGAGAAATTCAGGATGGACACGGAAGAGGACATCAACTCCATGTACACTCGCTTCACAAAGATTGTCAACGCATCAAAGGCACTTGGAAAGACCTACTCCGACGGGGACTTGGTGAGGAAAATCCTTCGTTCCTTACCCCCAAGGTTCAACCCGAAGGTGACAGCCATCTCGGAGTCGCACAACTTAAGAACACTCCAGATCGAGAACCTCATTGGGAATCTCAAAACCCATGAGGTAGAACTGCAAATTCAACATGAAGAATACAACAAAGAGCCGAAGAAAAAGGCATTGGCACTAACATCAAAGAAGGAGTGCACCGAAGAGGACGATGATGATGAAGAAGGACTCCTGGTGAAGAACTTCAAAAAATTCATCAGGAATCCAGAAAGAAGGAACACATTCAGAAAATTCTTCCAAAAGGACACTCGACGAAAGGGATCTTCCTCTTCATCAAGGAAAGAAAAAGGAAGCGATGACGAAGAAGAAAGACCGCCTCCAGAATGCTATCACTGCAGAAAAACCGGGCACATTCGGAGCCAGTGCCCAAAATACCAAAAGGAACGGAAAGAACAAATGAAAGCAAAAGAAAAGAAGAAAGTGCTGAAGGCCGCTACTTGGGATGACTCTTCCTCTGAAGAGTCAAACGGTTCTGAGTCAAGTAGTGAGGAGGAAGCAAACTTGTGCTTGATGGCCAAAAGCGACGACGATGACACCAGTGTTCTTATCGACACTGAGGTATATCCTCCTACCTTTGAAGAACTTTATGATAAATTTGTTTTATTAAATCATGAAAATGAATCTATTATGAAAGAAAATCGTAGGCTCACAAAAAAATTAGTCTCTCTTGAAAAATGAAAGGTTTCATGTCAAGAATGTGAGCACTCTCTATTTAAGACAAAAGAACTTGAAATTTCTCTCTCTAATGCCCTCTCACAAAACAAAATCATTGCAAAAGAAAAGGGGGACTTAGAGAGGAAATTGAAAATGTCTATGTTAGAAATAGAAAAGAACAAAAAGGGATTTGAAAATAAATGTGTTATGATTGTGAAAGAAAACACATCTCTTAAAGAACAAAATCTTAACCTCAATTTAGCCATAAACAAATTCGGGATTGGACAAAAATCCCTGGATATGCTTCTGGGTAATCAATGCTTTGGGTCTAAAAAATTCGGACTTGGATATAAAAATGATCACTACCGCCCGGCGATAGCTACTAACGCCGGCGGTAGCTCTTATGTTAAAAAATCCTCTATTTTTTCTAACACTCAAACTTCATCCTGCAAGAGCAACATAGAAACTCCGAAAAGGGTCTCAACCCCCTTCATTTCGTGTGCAAATTGTCTAAAATTTGGACACACGTCTGACTCTTGTAGGAATATAGCACAACGAACTGTAAAACAAATCTGGGTACCTAAGAAAACCACTTACTCTATGGGTGGTACCTCTTGGGTATCCGGGTCTTTACTCTCATCTTCTTTCTAGATATGCAGAAAGGCTAAGGAAACAGAAGACGTGTGGTACTTGGACTCAGGCTGCTCCAAGCACATGACGGGCAATAAAGCAAAATTCCTTAGCCTAGAAATAAAGAAAGGAGGGATCGTGACATTTGGAGATAACGGTAAAGGAAGGATCATGGGTATTGGTACAGTAGGTAACACATCTTTTCTTATATCAAATGTACTCTATGTGAAAGGATTAAAACATAACCTAATATCTATAAGCCAACTGTGTGACAAAGGTTTAGACGTACTATTTGAATCATCTACTAACCTTTGCAAAATTGTTAATCCTAAAACAAAAGATGTATTATTAACTGCACCTAGAATTCATAATGTTTATATAGTTTCATTTCATGATCTTTCTAAATCTTCTATAAAATGTTTTATAACCAAAAATGATGAATTGGAATTATGGCACAGACGTTTAGGCCACGCTAGTTCAAAGCTCATCTTAAAACTAGCAAAAAGAAAATTGATTAGAGGATTGCCTAAACTAAATGGAAATTTATCTTCATTATGCTCTCCATGCCAAAAAGGCAAATTTACAAAGTCATCATTTAAAAGCAAAAACAAAATTTCTACATCAAAACCATTACAATTAATTCATATGGATCTCTTTGGTCCCGTTAACACTGCAAGTCTTGGTGGTAGATTATACACTTATGTTCTTATAGATGACTATTCTAGATACTGTTGGACTTTATTTCTCTCCTCCAAATCTGATGCGTTTTGCGAATTTTCAAAATTATGTACTCGTATTCAAAATGAATTAGATTTAAAAATAAAATGCATTCGCTCAGATCATGGAGGTGAATTTGAAAATGAAAATTTTAAATGTTTTTGTGATATGCTAGGTATTAAACATGAGTTCTCCGCTCCACGCACACCTCAACAAAATAGTGTTGTGGAACGGAAAAATAGGACAATTCAAGAACTTGCACGCACCATGTTATCTGAATACAAATTACCCAAGTATTTTTGGGCAGAAGCCGTAAGCACTGCTTGTTATGTAATGAATCGAGTTATGCTTCGCCCATCCTTAGATCTCACACCATATGAACTCTATTTTCAAAAGAAACCTAACGTATCGTATTTTAAAGTATTCAGATGTAAATGTTTCATTCTTAACACAAAAGACTCTTTAGGAAAATTTGACGAAAAATGCGATGAAGGAATATTTCTTGGTTATTCTTCAACTAGTAAAGCATATAGAATATTTAATAAAAAATCAAGTAAGGTTGAAGAATCAATTAATGTTAGATTTGATGAGTTTGTTCCATGTGCAGAGAAGCTCTCTATAGGTACCGATGATGAACCCTTGCCATCCTTGGAGCACGACGAAGAAGAGCCGTCCAAAGAAGAAGAAGAAAAGTCTAATGAAGATACACTCGTACCTCCAAGCGTGTTAAACTTCTCCAAAAATCATCCAAAAGAACTCATCATTGGGGAACCTTCCACCGGGGTGAGAACTCGTTCCTCTCTTCATGAAACGTTTTCTAATATTTGCTTTATTTCTGAAATCGAACCTAAAAACGTTTCCACCGCTTTAAATGACGAATTTTGGTTTCTGGCTATGAATGAAGAGTTAGGACAATTTGAAAGAAATAAAGTTTGGAATTTAGTTGAAAGACCATCTGATCATCCAATTATAGGAGTAAAATGGATCTTTAAAAATAAATTAGATGGTGAATCTAGGATTGTAAGAAATAAAGCACGCTTAGTTGCTCAAGGTTATTCACAAATCGAGGGGGTAGATTTTGAAGAAACTTTTGCACCCGTTGCTCGCTTAGAATCAATACGAATATTTTTGGCCTTTGCGAGTTTTAAACGAATAAAATTATTTCAAATGGATGTTAAAAGTGCTTTTTTAAATGGGTATATTAAGGAAGAAGTCTATGTAGAGCAACCCCCCGGTTTCATAAATGAAAAATATCCAAAACATGTTTACAAATTAGAAAAAGCGCTTTATGGTTTAAAACAAGCGCCCCGTGCATGGTATGATCGTCTTACATCATTTTTGTTAGAGCACGGTTATGTTATGGGAAGTGCAGACAACACACTCTTCATTAAGCATAAAAACAATGAATTAATCATTTTACAAATATATGTTGATGACATAATTTTTGGAGCCACTAATGAAGAGTTGTGTAATGAAGTAGTTGAAATAATGAAAAATGAATTTGAAATGAGTCTTGTAGGAGAACTATCATTTTTTCTTGGCTTTCAAATCTCACAACGAAATGATGGTATTTTTATTTGCCAATCAAAATATGTTCAAGATATGCTTAAACGTTTTGGCTTTGAGAACCTTAAACAAGCTTCAACTCCTATGAGTGCTTCTTTAAAATTAGGAAAAGATGAATCTGGTATTTCTATCGATCAAACACTATATAGAGGAATGATAGGCTCTCTTCTTTATTTAAGCGCATCTAGACCAGATATAATGTTTGCCGTTTGTTTATGTGCTCGCTTTCAAGCCGATCCAAAAGAATCTCATTTAAAAGCGGTAAAACGTATCTTTCGTTATCTAATAGGGTCATCTAAGTTAGGATTATGGTACCCACACAATGATTCTTTCACACTCCATGGCTATTCAGATTCAGACTACGCAGGGTGCTCACTAGATAGAAAAAGCACTAGCGGTACTTGTCATTTTTTAGGACCCTCTTTAGTTGCTTGGTCTAGTAGAAAACAATCTTCGGTTGCACTCTCCACCACGGAGGCCGAATATATCGCACTTGGTAGTTGTTGTGCACAAGCATTATGGATGAGTCAAACATTAGAGGACTTTGGTTTTCACCTCAAACACATAGATCTTAAATGTGACAACAAAAGTGCAATAGACCTCACATATAATCCAGTACATCATGCTAGATCCAAACACATAGATGTTCGTCATCATTTCATTAGGGATCACATTAAGAAAGAGAATGTAAAAGTAAGCTTCATTGGGACGGACTCACAACTCGCTGACATATTTACTAAACCTCTTCCCGATGCACGATTTCGTTTACTACGACTTGAATTAGGTGTTCTAGATCTTTCTTGTTAAAACATGTTTACAAATATAATTTTTCTTCATTTTTCACCATCAAAAACTTTTTCAAAAATTCTGCAAATTCAGCATGAAACTACTAATGAGACGCCTAATCAAGATCAAACATCAAAATTTTCAAAACCCTAAAAAATCACTTACTGTTTCCCGCGCTAGCGCTAGCGCCGGCGCTAGCATCAAGTTTCAAATTTCTGTGATTTTAAATTTTCTAAAAAATCTTAAAAATATGTAAATCTATTTGTACTATTTAGTTTTGTACATCTGTTTTTTCTTCTATTTTAGAAAAATCAAACAAAACTACAAAAGAAAAAATTCCAAAAATATGCTTTTCGTTTAACTTTTGTCATTTACCAAAATCAAATATAAAATTACAAAAAAAAAAAATATGTTTTACTTTTATTTAAAGTTATGGTACAAAACTCAAAACACAAAAACATAAAACTTGCAAAACCCAAATTTTTTTAATGATAATCAAGCATGAGTTACGCTATTATTTCGAATTTCTATAATGTTGCAATTTATGTTTCAAAATTCTTTGAACATTGTCTTTACCATGCTTTGATTTATCTATTTCTCTGTGCATCAATTATATTAAAGGTTGTGTAGAATCAAGCTTAGCATGCCTCTAAGTATGAGTAAATGGTTTATGTTAGATAATGATATGAATTCACTCACTTTTTGGCATTGTCTACATATGGTTTCACTTAAAAATGCTTGTGTATGTTTTGTAATTGTACAATGAATTAAAATTGCACAAGTATCTTACCAACACTCCCTTCTTTTGCACTATGAAAAAGTTAAGAAGAGTGGTTATATTTTTTTTTTAAAAAAATTCTATTGGTTTGCAAAACAAGTGTATTCAGAGAACTTTGTACAAAACAAAATCATAAAATAAATAGCAAAGATAACTCCACCAAGCACTACTTGAACCTCCTGATAAGTCTTAATGAGCATTGTGAGGTTGAGCACCTTGGAAAGAATAATAAAGTGTCTTGTGCAAACCATACTTTTCAAAATAAGACAAACCACTTATTCTTAAGTACACCGGATCACAAGTCTCAAAACAGTCAAAATAAAATCTGTGATCCCCCAAGCACTACGTTGCACCCTGATAAGTCTTAATGAGCATTGTGTGTGCAAAGCACCTTGGTAGTTGTACATTTTTTTTGTGCATTAAAGTGTGTGGAAGTAAACATATTTGTGTTTTCTTGTGCTTTCTACTTTACATAGTACTTGTATTTTTGATTAAAACACCTGTATACTCTACTCAAAAATACACTTATGTGCACATCATTATCTTCCATAACACTTCTTCTCATAAGTATTGGACCCTAATGCTATTCTATACAATTTTTTTGTTATGAAATGTACTAGATAACCTAGCATGTTTTCTATAATGTTTGGTATGTTTTGAAATTATAAATTGGAATAACATTGTAGTACTTTCTCTTGAATAACATTATTTCATGCTTGGTTACTCTTATTATTAATTGAAAATGATTCACAACAACATCCTTTTTGCAATATAACTCATATCTTTTTTGGATCATCTTGCTTATGATGTTTTTGTATTTCTACAAGTCTTCCGCATCACTCTCATATTATGGCTTTACCTTGCATGCTTACTTAAAAAGTCTGGGTTCTTTTTACCAATCCTTTAGTTGTTTTATCAAATATTTTCCTTGCATGGTAAACCGTCTATTTGTTACTATTAACAGATTATTTATACTCACACTCTGATATTGCTCTAAAGGGGATCAATTAAAGCTATAAACTCCCTATCATTCACCTTTTAATCTTCAAAGCTCGATCATGCTGCTATCTTATTATCGCTAATATGGTGCCTTCTAACCCACTTTTGCTAATAACAAAAGGGGGAGAACTAACATGATAAATAAACTCCGCTATCAAACTAAAATTCACATGAATAAGTATAGTGATAGTCAACATATTAGGGGAGCATTCACATAGGGGGAGCACGTATTTAGGGGGAGCAACTCTAAAAATACTAATCATTTATATTTATCCTAAGTCATCATTCTCACACTCACACAAATAGGATTTCAACATGCTTATCTTTTAATGCTCTGATTTATCATTAATGGATTTGTTATTATCAAAAGGGGGAGTTTGTCGGAACACGGTCTTCCGCATCTCCTAGGTTTGAGAATAACAAATCCTATGTATTTGATCTTGTGTGTTCAAGTGTGCAGGTTAATTAGGTCCAAATGACTCAAGGATTACATATGGTGGTTGCCCCCGAAATTGAGTCATCAACTCCAAACTGATCACTAGCGCAGGAGATAGTGGATAGCGGCGGCGCTAGCTCGATGCACAGAAGGCATGGTGAAATTGTTGCCTCGGATTGAAGATCTTGCCGCGCAAAGAGTTTCCTAACCAGGGATAGCGCTGGCGATAGCGGATAGCGCCGGCGGTAGCGGAGCGCACAGAAGGAATAGAACATCGGGTTGCCACGGATTGGAGATTCGGGCGCACAAATTGTTTCTTAATCCGGGCTAGCGCCGGCGGTAGCGCTAGCGCCGGCGGTAGCGCTTGGGCTATAAAAGGACCCCATCTCCTCGTGTTCTTGACACCAATTGTATACACCTCAGAGAGAGAGATTGCTCGAGTTCCAGAGGCCCATCTTGGCCGAATCTTGAAGACCCAGCGAAGCTCTGCCGATTTCTGAAGGAGGATTCCATCAAGCCGAACCCGAGCGAAGTCCGCTTCGACAAACGCTGATTCTCCAGCGGATCTTCGTCACCACTTCAGAAGTTCATCATAAGGGAGTTTTTAATTATTGTTATTTCTTTTTCATCTTGTAAACGGTAGTGAAATCGCCTCGTGTTGGCGACTAGGTCTGGGTAGGACTTAGGGGGAAATTCGCCTCGTGTTGGCGACTAGATCTAGGCTAGGTCTAGGGGGGCTTGAGGCCACATCTGGGGTGGGATTGGCTAGAGCGGCTTGAGGCCGAATCCGGGGAGGACAAGGCTAGGGCCACCGGTTCGTGGGGAAGCGAGTCGGGATAGAAAAACAAAAGTTGTATTTTCTATTTAGCTTTGATTTCTAGCTTTCATAAGAGATCAAGTTTTGTAATCATGTCTCTCAAGTTAATACAATCTTGTCTCTATTTTCTCTTTACTTGATTGTCTTGATTGTCATATTCAAAGTTTTTTTTTAAATAATCAAAATAGTTTTAAAATCCTTAAAACCCTTATTCACCCCCCCCCCCCCCCCCCTCTAAGGACGCCTACCGATCCAACAGCATGTTGGCATGGACAAATTGAAGGCTATGACAGTAAGGGGCCTTGTCAAGGGCTTGCCTAGCTTGTCCTCTTTTGGAGACGGTCATGTTTGTGCTGGATGTCAGTTTGGTAAGTCTCATCGACTTCCATTTGATAAATCACAAACAAGATGCAAAGCGCCGTTGTAGTGCATTCACGGTGATTTGATGGGACCGACTGCCACCCCAATCCTTGAAGGCAATAGATATATGTTGGTGTTGATTGATGATTACACCAGATATGTCTGGGTGTATTTTCTGAAAGAGAAGTCGGAAGCCTTTGTGAAGTTTGTGGAGTTCAAGGAGCTGGTGGAAGGTCGGTTAGGCCTGCGGGTGAAGAAATTGAGAACTGACAATGGTGGGGAGTTCACCTCTGGTGAGTTCTCAAGCTTTTGTAGGAAACACGGCGTTCGGAGAGAGCTCACTTGTGCCCATACTCCACAGCAGAATGGCGTTACAGAGAGGAAGATCCGTCATTTAACGGAAACCTGCAAATGCTGGCTTCATGCCAAGAGTATCCCAATGTCTTTTTGGGCGGAGGGAATGTCTTGTGCGGCTAACATCATCAACAGAATGCCTCTAAGTCCTATCAACATGAAGACCCCTCACGAACTGATGTTCAAGGAGAAACCGAGTGTTGCACACCTTCGGGTGTTCAGGTCAACCTGCTATGTGCATATTCCTGATGCTCTTCAGACAAAGCTAGATGCTAAAGCAAGGAAGCTAGTCTTTGTTGGATATGATTAGCGGAAGAAAGGATGGAGGTGCATGGATCTTGAGACACAGTGATCAGTGGTATCTCGGGATGTGGTGTTGGATGAGGTGACTTCCTACAAGGGGAGTTCAGGAGTTGAACTACCAGAGAGCAGGGTTGATGAAGCAGGGAAAGCTGCAGGAAGTCTTCAAGTGGAGTTGCCTATTTCACCAGGAGCTCTAGCTGTGTCAAGCTCTGAGATGGAGGCTTCAGGTTCTGGAAGCAGGGGGAGCGATGCTCCAAGTTCATCTGGAAGAGGAGCTTGCACAGAAGAAGCAGCCAAAGGCGTGAAGCAGTGGGATATTGCTATGCAAGAAGAGATGGAGGCTCTCAAGAAGAATGAGACTTGGTCTCTAGTGCCCAGGCCTAAGGGCATTACCCCTGTGACATGCAAATGGGTTTATAAACTCAAGAAGAAAGCTGACAGTACGATCAAGTGATACAAGGCTCGTCTTGTAGCTCGCGGGTTCTCACAGCAGTATGGTGAAGATTATGATGAGACGTTTAGTCCGGTGGCAAAGATGACTTCGGTCAGATTTGTTATTGCTTTGGCGGCATCTTGTGGATGGGAGATTTGGCAGCTTGATGTTAAGAATGCTTTCTTATACGGAGAGATTGACAAGGATATCTTCATGATCCAGCCGCCAGGTTTCATCTCGGAGGATCGTTCGGACTACGTCTGCAAACTGAAGAAGGCCTTATATGGGTTGAAGCAAGCGCCTCGGGCGTGGTATGGAAAGATCGCGGAGTATCTCTTATTCTGCGGGTTCTTTGCTTCAGACTCTGATTCTAGCTTGTTCGTCAAGAAGGAGGGGGCGCTTCGGGTTATTGTGCTACTGTATGTGGATGACATGATTGTCATCGGGAACTCGAAGGAGGCAGTAGCAAGGCTGAGAGCCGAGCTTGCTATCAGGTTCGAGATGAAGGATCTGGGGGAGCTTCACCATTTCCATGGACTCGAGGTCCAAAGGCGGGAGAGCGGAGTACTCATTTCTCAGGAAGGATATGCGGAGCGAATCGTGAAACGATTTGGCATGGAAGAAGGGAAGAGCAGCTCTATACCTCTGGAACAGCATCATAAACTTCGGAAGGATGAGGGAAGAGTTCTTTCTGATCCATTGGTGTTCCGAGCTCTGGTTGGGAGCTTGATTTACTTGACCATCACGAGGACTGATATTGCTTATGCAGTTGGCAAAGTGAGTCGGTACATGGCGGAGCCACGGAAGCCTCATCTTCTAGCGACAAAAGGGATTTTGAAATATGTGAAGTCGACCTCTGATTTGGGTCTCCTATTTAGGAGAGGGTCAAGCTTGGAGTTGCATGGATACATGGATGCTGACTACGGGGGAGACGTGGATGATCGGAGATCAACGTCTCATTATGTCTTTATGATGGGCCCCACAGCTATCTCTTGGTGCAGCAAAAAGCAGGACTCGGTGTCCGTATCTACCACATAAGCGGAATACAAGGCTTCGGCCTTGGCAGATCAGGAAGCCGTTTGGCTCAGGAGGTTGGTAGAGGATGTTCATGAGGAGGTTCGAGGTCCCACTATGCTACGCGGGGACAATGGGAGTGCTCTCAAGCTGGTTAACAATCAAGTCTATCACGCGAGGACCAAGAATATAGAGAATGAGCACCATTTCATTCGTGAAAAGGTGTTGGGAGGATCTCTTATGGTCGAGCATGTTCGGAGTGCGGACAATGTCGCAGACATCTTCACAAAGCCGCTGGCGAAGGGACCATTTACACGGTTGCAGAGTTTAGTCGGGCTAGTCTCCACTTCCCACTTCAAGGGGGAGTGTTGAAATTTTGAAATGAAGTGGAGGAGACTGGGCGGTTTGTTTTTGGGAGACCGCCAAGACCGCGTGGCTTGTTCTTGTGTTTATTCTGCCGGTCTGGCTCTGCCGGGTTGCTCTGGCGGACTGCTGGTTCTGCCGGTCTGTTCCTTGTAGCTGCGGTCTGTTCTAGAGTTGTTCTGCTGGTTGGTCTGTCTTCCTTGTTGGAAGACCGGGCGGGTTGTTCTTATATGACCGTCTATCCGGGTGGTCTGTCCTGGCGATCTGGCGACTTGTCTGAAGTCGGCCAGATGGTTCCTGGTTTGCTCCTGGTGGTCTAAGGAAGGAGTACCTTTGTGACCACGTGGATTGTGCGCGGTCTCATGTTCGCGCGACCTGTGCGTGATCTTGTCTGCTGATCTGCGTCTTGGTCGGATGATCGTCCAAGAGGTCTGATCGTGCGGTCTGCCTTATGTGACCGCTGGCGATCTGAAGGGTGGTGATTGTATCTCTCCTGTGCGGTGATGACATCCATCTACCCGCCTATAAATAGAGGTGCAGGGCCCGTCATTCCTAACAAGAACTGTAAGAACTGAGCCTGGGTTAATTCATGACGTCTCACTTTGAGGTCGGGCGGTCTCGGAAGCGAGCTGACTGTTTGTTGTGTTCACATGTTTGCGATCAGCAGGTTGCGGTCTTCTTCCTTGGTGATTCCCAGCGGCTTGAATAAACAGTTCGACAGCGGTCTGTCTGCGAACTGGTTTATGTTCATTCTTGTGCTGTTCACAACGAGCTCAGCGATCAGGCAACCTTCAGCGGTTAGGCAATCTGAGTTGCTGTCTGGCGATAGCTTCAGTTCTTCATTCCAATAAAGCTTCAGTTCATGCGGTTTGAGGTGCGGTCTTGCAGTGCTGGAAATCTGTCCGGTTTCTGTTCGTGCGATCTCAGGTCAAGCCGGGCGACTTCTGGAATCGAGCGATCTGTGCGGTCTCAGCTTGTCTAGCCGCCAGATTTGTTTTGGTGTGTTTTGTTCTTCTCATCTCCGTGATTCTGATGAATCATGTCTCGCCATGTATACCTCGCACTGTAAATGAAGTTTGTGTTTCAATAAAGTTTCTTGTGTTGTTGTGTGGCATTGTGGTTGTTTGGCTTTAACTCAGTTGATGCAACTCCTGCTTACTCCTAAACGATTCAAATCAAAATTTTAACATACATGTCTCACAGAAATGGATGCCCAGGGAGCTGCACTGCTCCAAATGACCCCAAACAAATTTCTAAATTTAATTAAGGTCATAAGCTACATTTTTCATTCAAAGTATATTTTCTGTTGGGGCCTCTAAGGGCCCCCAATAAATTCAACAAGATTCTGTTCTTTATGTGACAGAAATTAAATTCCTATAATAGTAACATGTAAGGGATGCGGCTATCAATTTTGCTGAGATCCATGGGCTGCGGCTATCCGATCTTCCCAGATCAGATGGCTCGGCTACATCTTCCCCAGCTAGCCGAGGTCCGGGATTCACCCATCCTGGAGCCACTTTGCCTCCAGATTCCGGCGTACTTCGACTGTTGCCGAAGAATCCCCCAAGCCATCACCTCCGTCCGAGGTAGGGTTAGCAAATGGCGGTGAGAGTTCGGTCAGAGGTGGCTGGAAAAGCTCTCCCATTTTTTTCATTTTTGCGGTTAGGAACAAGAAAACGGAAAATGGTGAATCCACCATTTACCTATGAAATTGCAAATGGATAGTAGGGATATCTAGCACAGGGGGAGGAAATAAGGAATACATGCCTTATTGGGTGCTTGGGACCGTGTAACTCACCGGAAATCCATTGTCATGTTCTTCTCCAACTCCAAGTTGATTTCCCTCCCCTGAGCTCGAAATTTCCAATTTACTGAGGGGTTCTACTCCTTGGGAGATCTTGAAGGTGGTCCTCAGCTCGATTGGCCTAGGGGGGTGGCTTAATTCAAAGCTGCCATTAAAGACACCACCCAGCTGTAAGACCCCATTTTTTTTCCAAATACCGAGTCTTAGGCCCAGAACCGCCGCTTTGCGGTGACACCTTCACTCGGGAAGGTCGCCACAACAAAACGCCGATCCTGCCGGCCTAATCGATCACAAAGAAAAGTGCATTAAAGAAGACAAGTCCATAGAATCAACGTGAAAATATAAAAATGTCCACATAATATAACTGAATAAAAAGATAGCAAGTGTTACAATAATAAAGGGCTCATGCCGTGTACATCATATCCACACTACAAGATCACTCGTGGAAGCTAACTCCTAATCACTCACTGATCCTGAATCCTGTGCTCCTGTACTGCACTGGCCTGCCTCCGTCTGCATCGGTCTCTGGTGTTGCTGCGTCTCCTCGATCCCCTAAAATGATATGGTCCACCGACCGTTAGTCAAAAAGACTAAGCCATATTTTCCCCACCCCACCCCCAATGGATCCTAGGCACCGTGTGGGAGGATGAAGCGGAGGACAGCAAGTGGTATAAACACTAGCAGGTGGTAGCGGATTTTGTTTACATGAAATGTTTCTAAACTACACATGTGTATAAATATAATTAAAGCAGTAAAGGAACATAGTAAGAGCATGTAAAGAATAAGTAAAGTGCAATAAGTAAAGACATGTATAAAATAGAAAAGTAACCATTGATTTATAGGAATGCCCATACAAACCTATAGACCAAGGGGTCGTTTAGCAAGGCCTATCGTATAAAAAGTCCCATAACCAATTTATACGATAGGGGTAGGGGTTGAAATGCAATGTTGATGCTATAACATGCGGAGTTATGCAGTTTATGCTAAGTTCATACAAGTGCAACTCACACACTTCGACTCAATGCGCATAGACCATTAGTTCCCCCTTTTTGGAGCTAGCAAGACTCCCAGGATACTCCCGTAGTGGCAAACAGAAGCGATGGGTTGGGCCTCGCCCACCTCTAGGTTGGTATTCACACTACCTGTAATGCCCCAGGTTTTTCTTATAATAATTTCAATAAAACATATGGAATTAATAATAATTATTCTAAAGCGAAATATTAACTCAGGGCATCGTGGCGAAAGGGCGTTACCATCTCGGGAGCGTCGTCGTCAACCAGTGTTTCATTTTTAGAAAAAAAAGGGGCATATATGCGGGTACTCGTATAGATATATATAGATACAAATATATTCGTGTATATTGGGTCTTGTATAAATAAATTTGTGCAATCACGTTGTCATATAGGGAGGTGCATGTAGGCGTATTTATATGCTCAACGTTACGTATATGAGTATAGGCATATAAGATTTTTATGTATAAATTTTTATATGTGAATATATATTAAAATTAGACTTTTATATATAATATATATAAAAGTTTAATAATTATATATATATATACATATATTAGCCATTATCTCCCCCCTTCAGCATGATACTCTTCCTCCCCTCCCTCGATAACTCTGTCTGCCGAGCGACCTAGGGTTCGTCGGGATCGTCGGAGGTGGCGTTTTGGGGGTCACCGGCGCATGGTTTCTTCGTCGGAGTAGAGGATCGGAGAGCTCTTGTCGGGCTTTCCTCGGTCTGGGTGGTATTGCGGCCTTGGATCTCGGTTCAGGCAAGAAAACTTCTTCTTCTTCTCCTTCCCCCCTTTCTTTCTTTCTTTCTCCTGATGCTTGGTTATCACTTATGGCTGGAAATCCTTTATTCTTGATGTTTGGGTATGAATTTTTACATTATATGTTGGAATCCTTGTTCCTCTTTTGGTTCGGAATTGATTAGGGCTTGTGTTTGCGGTGGTGGCCTTTTGCTTGCTGTTGTGGCTTTGTGCTTGTTGTTGTGGCTTTGTGCTTGCTGATGTGGCTTTGTGCTTGCTGTTGTAGCCCTGTCCTGCTGCTGTTATCCCTGCTGCCTTTATTTGCTTGGGGCTTTGCTCTCCTGCTATAGATGCTGTTTTGATATTCTAATTGCTGCTGGGGGGCTGACCTTGGTTTCTCCCTTGGGGGGCTGCATTTATACTTTTATTCTTTTTTTTTTCTATCAAACATTGAGGCTGTTTTGCTGGGGCTGCTCTTTACCTTGTTGAATTGGGGCTGTTTTGCTGGGGATGCTCTTTACCTTGTTGAATTGGGGCTGTTTTGCTGGGGCTATTCTTTACCTTGTTGAATTGGGGCTGTTTTGCTGGGGCTATTCTTTACCTTGTTGAATTGGGGCTGTTTTGCCTTGGGCTGTTCTTACCTTGTGAATTGGGGCTATTTTTGCCTTGGGCTGTTCTTACCTTGTTAATTGGGGCTGTTTTTGCCTTGGGTTGTTCTTACTTTGTGAATTGGGGCTGTTTTTGCCTTGGGCAGTCTTTACCTTGTTGAATTGGGGCTGTTATGCTTTTAGGGGCTGCTCCTTGCTGAATTGAGGGCTGTTAGTGCTGTTGGGGGCTCTGTTTGGGGCTGCCTTTGTGTGCTTTGTTTGCTTTAAGGGCTGCACCTCGTGCATTTGGGGATTTCTGTTTATGTGGTTTGTATGGGGGGCTGCCCCTTGGGATTGTCTATGCTTAACCCGAATGGTGTTTGCGTGTTTAACTCTGCATATCCCTTATTATTACTTGGCTAAATATTGATGGACTTGGTTCCATTGGAATGATGGGTACAGGGAACAATGGGGTCCTCCATCATAATTATGTTAATAGTGGTTGGTGGGGCGATGAGACCACCACCACGGCGCCTTTGTTTAGTTGGTGTGAATGTCCCCTTTATGTGAGTGGATAGTGACATTGTTTTGGGTCCGCCACCACCTGTCCGTGTTTGCATTATATGCCAAGTTTAGTCATGTTCTCGCTTCTCGGGCTGGTTATATGCGGGATCTTCTTAAACTTCTATTACTGAACCCTTATATAAGCATATATATAGTTATACATATGAATGTATGTGTATATATATATGTACTATATGCTCGTTTCAGTATGTGTACGCTAATTGTTACCCTGCCTTTTCTTTTCTTATACCCATGCTGTTTTCTTGCACCCTTTGGGCTGAGGCATTCTTTTCTTATGGATGCCTCAGGTTCAGGTTAGTAGCTGCCGCCAGAGTTGAGCAGGGTCGCTCTGATCGTCGTCGAGGCCTTCCCTCTCCAGTGGGTAAGGATTCAGCTCCTTTTGTTGTAGCTTGTCTTTTTATAGTTGACTTGTTCGCCTGCGGGTTCGTGTCAGATGTTGACACCCGAACGGCTTTTTGTTTGGTTTACTTGCTGCTACTACTGCTAGTTTTCCTGTACTGCTACTGGGCTATTTGTACATGTAAACTCTGGGAAAGCCGTTTTTTTTTTAAATATTAAATGCAGTTCTTTGGCTTTATAAAAAGTTATTTTTAACCGTTGTCGCATCTTCCACTAAGTATCGCTTATTTGCAAGACGTAAACTTAAATAAAACTAATAACTCCTTATTATATACTAAATTTAGACCGACGATCGCCCTGGAGACGTCTCTGGTATTCAGCGCCGTTAGGAATAAAAATGAACTTATTTTCTTCCGTTGTGTACGCTTATTTTTGATAAAGAGCGGCTATGTAAACCGCAGGGCCGAGGGGCACAGCTTCCTAACCTAATGAAAATAACCTTAAAGATAAAATACTTTTACTAATTTACATCTTTTCTCATAAAAATGTTCGTTTGAGTGCTCGCCTGAACGTCTGTAGTTGTCCCCTACAGGACGTGGCATCACGACGCGTGTTTTCCCCCTTTACTCTGATATTATAAATTATTTCGGGAAAATACGGGTTGTGACAGTTGGTATCAGAGGGAGGTTAGCCGGGTTGCTGGAAATGTTCTGGTTGGCCCGGTTAACCGTCCAGTGAGGATTGTTAATCATTGCATACACTCACCGATGGGTCATCGGTAGATATCGGCTGAAGCACGAACATTACACTCATAAGCATGAAAGAAGTATACGGGGCATATTATGTAGTATGGGATGCATAATATGTGTTTGTATATGGATCCTCATAGGTGACAACATGTGACTGTTATGTAGTATGGGATGCATAACGTAGGTCGCATGCGTGTCCATTAGATTTTCTTTTTCGTTGCATGCGATAATATGTAGTATGGGATGCATAAGATCGCATGTGTACGCCGCTCATAGCATGCATTAAGGCCTTTTCTTAGTTTGCATAGCACTGCATGCATAGCATAACATTGCATAAGCACACGTGCCAAGCCAGAGATCTACACGATGACACATGTACACGCATGGTTTTAAAAAAAAAGTAAGATTTTAAGTATATATTCATACGGGAGAGGTGCACGAGAGCTAAAGGATGGCACACCATCCTGAGTATAGCGTGATATTATGTATTTAATTTTCCCAGAGAAAAAGCAGTAGCAAAAGCAAGTATTTGTATGTCTTCCCTTCCTAGAGGTTTGAGTTCAATCTTAACAGGCAGTTTGTATCAGGTTCTTCCTCGTTTTCGTTGTAGTCCAATCTTTCTGTGGTAATTTAGTCGCTATAGCAGCGTTCTATCTTTGTTATGTCGTTTGACTATAATGATTTGTTAGGCGAGTTTAAGGTTCGAGATTGTTCGGCGCATATTCTTTTTGACTCTGGTGCCACTCACTCTTTCGTGGCCAAGAGGTTTGTTGATCGGCATCGCTGGGCTTTGGAGCGAGTTGGTAATCCTTTTTGTGTCAAGTACCCGTCCGGAGAGTCAGTGGTGTCAGATCTGTGCGTGAGGCAATGTCCGATTGTGTTGGATGGATTTTTGGGGCATGCAGATCTGAAGGTGATCGACTTGGAGGATTTTGACGTGATCTTGGGAATGGATTGGCTAGCCCGTTATGACGCCGTGATCCAGTGCAGGGATAAGCGTCTGGATTTCCTGATGGATGATGGCCAGCCCAGGAGCGTGTTTGGCTTCCCGCGTCAGACTTCCTCAGTTAGGTTAGTGGTCTGTGCCCAGGCCTTGGCGGAGTATGATGGTCGTGTCTGTTTCGTTTCTGTTTTGCTTGCGGCATGTTCTTCGTCGCCGGGTTAGGGTTTTCAGCGAGGCAAGGAAACTCTTCTCCTCTTTTCCCCCCTCTCCTCTTTTCTTCTGCTCAACTGAAATTGCTTGCGATTGCGGGGTGAGCAGCCCCCCTTTGATGCTCGGTTCTTGTTTGGTTATATGCTAATAAATTCTTGGTTCTTATGCTAGAATTTCCTGGATCTATTGCGTGTTGGTAAAATTTTTTTCTAGATCTCTATGTTCAGATGTGTAGGAAACCGTCGTTGTGAAGGAAAATAATATCAAGATTCCTTACTTATAGCCTCATAATACAACCAGTGTATGAAAGTCTCTTTTTCCGAAAAGCTTCTCGTCAAGCACATCAACATTCCAAGTGAAACCCGTGCACGTATGCCGTTAGTCGGGCTGCTGTGCTGACTCCTGTTAGTATGCTGTTTTGGGGCTGCTATGTGTACGATTTGATAGGGTAATTGTTGTTTTGCTATGGGGTTTTTTTTTGGGTGTATCCAAAATTAGAATTTCTATTTCTGGTTTAGGCTTCCCTTAACGGCAGCATAACTAGATTCATATTATCTTAGATATAGCTATTCCAGGTGCGGTAAAACCTGATTATTTCAATTTTATTTTGATTTCTCTCATTCTCCTATTTCCCCAAAAAATCTTCAGTCTGTTCAGCACTTATGTTTGTGGAAACAGAAATCCGGCGAAGCTTTCAAAGTTGTGAACTCTCAGTTTTTCTTGAGGCTTAGTTCCAGGATATATATAGAAATCTATTTATCGAATTTGACTTGATACTTTTGGCTCAAAGGAGTTTTTTCAAATTTGATGGGTTGTTCGGGTATGGGGATCGTGAAGTCTAATTAGGAAATTTCGTTAGAAATCTCCTTATCTGAAATTTGTTGGTGTGCCTAATATGCTGAAACATTAGGCTGCTTTATGCTAAATCTTGCCAGAAGGACTCCCCAAGTACCTGTTAACATTTATGTTGGATCATGTTAGCAGCTTCCTTCAAGTTTCCGTTGATAGTTATGTGGATTACGCTAGTAGTTTTCTCCAAATTTTTGTTAACATCTATTGTGGGGTGTGCTAGCAGTGGTCCTAGTTTCAGCTATCGTCCTATTTTGGGGTTATCTTGGCCATGCACTGGGTTTGTGTTTAGCTAGCTCCGGATGGTTATATGGTTGGATCACTTGGTTAGTTCTGCCTTTGCGCTTGGCTAATCTTGCTTATTTTGGTAGAAGAAGATTGGGATGGTTGCAAACTTTGCGCTTTTCTCTAGCTAAAGGTTTTGGTGGTTGGGCGGGCTAATCTTTCTGGAAATCTATTTTGTAATCTCTAGTGGGGTTGGGAAGCATTAGATCTTGGATTCCCCGGAACGTTTGTTTCCTAATTCCTGATGGGCTTGAGAGTTAGGTGCTAAATTTCCTAGGAATCTCTTTTGTTCTTCCCGAATTTTCTTTTTGGCAAAGTTGTAAATCGTTAAACTCAGAGGTTATGTAGATTTATTTCGGTTTTGAACTGTATAACTGCTTCAAACCATTTGCCGCTTCGTTCTCTAGATAAGTGAACAAATATTATTACATGGCTTTATACTTAAGGTGCAAATGTTAGAGATTCCGTTTTCGTGGGGAAGGTTGAGCTTGTCGGCTAATTGTTTTATCTAGGCTTATTTAATTTAGTTAAGCACAAGTGGTCTTGCTCAGCAAATTTCCAGATCTTGCATTTCTTCCTTTGGTTGGCTAAGTTGTTTATTGCAGTGGGCTAAATTTCCTGGAGATTTCTCCTAGTTCTCGGTGACCTAGCGGGGCTAGCAATTGTTTAATTTGGAGGATAAGTGGACGAATTTTGGTTTTGGGTCCTTTGCCTGCTCCAGTGACTGGCAGCTTTGCTCTCTTATAGCGAATGTTTAGTTCATCTCCCTGTGTTGATCATGAGACCTTCCTTGACCGTCAAACTAAGCTATGCTCTATTTTTGAGTTGCCTTGTAATTGGCCAGTGTTCATTTGTGGTGTCTTGTCGTACCTTATTCATCGTACTGTTACGAGAAGTTCGTTGGGAGTCAAGTTAAGACTCACCAAGTGTTTTCTTTTGACCTTTGAGTGTGGCTCTGGTGTTTGGCCTTGTGTGTTAAGTTTACCTTCGTCTTATTCCAACACCAAGCCTTGCATGGTGTCGTCTTTCTGAAATCTTTGACCTTGTTGTAAGTTGAATATTAATATATTGATTAATTGCTGAATCCGGTGTTCCCTGATTCTCTCGTCTTGAGTTATGGTTAAAACCATTTGTTATTATGTTTCCCCCATTATTTCTGCGGTGTGTGCCAGGAGCCTTTAGTTTTCTATGGCATTGCTTACCTTGTTCTAGTAGTTTGTTGTGTATCGAGGATTTACTTCCCTGTGGTGCGAGGTCTCGCTGATGTCTTCGTCGTTAGTCTCCCTGGTTTTCTACCTGTCAGAGTTGAGGAGTTTGTTTCTGACCTTGAGCCGGGTACTTGTCCTATTGCTAAGGCACCGTACCCTTTGGCCCCGCGTGTGTTGCGAGAGTTGCGCACTCAGATAGAAGAGTGGTTGCAGTGTGGCTTTTCCTGGCCTAGTTCCTTGCCCTGGAGTGCTCTCGCCATGTTCTAGATTCTGTGCCAATGCTGTAGCCCAATCTATCGTTTGTAGAGCAGCCCGTTCGCATTTTGGAAAGGCAGGATCGGGTGTTGCGGAAAAAGACCATTCCTATGGTCAAGATCCTTTGGGACAATCAGGATGTTCTGGGTGTGACCTGGGAGCTAGAGTCAGCAATGAGGAAGTCCTATCCTCACCTTTTCAGCTAATTTCCCCGGTAAGTTTCCGTCTTTTGTGTTTTTACCCCGTTTTGAATTGTTATTACAAAGTTTCGGGCCGAAACCTTTTGTTAGGAGGGGTGGCTGTAATGCCCCAGGTTTTTCTTATAATAATTTCAATAAAACATATGGAATTAATAATAATTATTCTAAAGCAAAATATTAACTCAGGGCATCGTGGCGAAAGGGCGTTACCATCTCGGGAGCGTCGTCGTCAACCAGTGTTTCGTTTTTAGAAAAAAAAGGGGCATATATGCGGGTACTCGTATAGATATATATAGATACAAATATATTTGTGTATATTGGGTCTTGTATAAATAAATTTGTGCAATCACGTTGTCATATAGGGAGGTGCATGTAGGCATATTTATATGCTCACCGTTACGTATATGAGTATAGGCATATAAGATTTTTATGTATAAATTTTTATATGTGAATATATATTAAAATTAGACTTTTATATATAATATATATAAAAGTTTAATAATTATATATATATACATATATTAGCCATTATCTCCCCCCTTCAGCATGATACTCTTCCTCCCCTCCCTCGATAACTCTGTCTGCCGAGCGACCTAGGGTTCGTCGGGATCGTCGGAGGTGGCATTTTGGGGGTCACCGGCGCATGGTTTCTTCGTCGGAGTAGAGGATCGGAGAGCTCTTGTCGGGCTTTCCTCGGTCTGGGTGGTATTGCGGCCTTGGATCTCGGTTCAGGAAAGAAAACTTCTTCTTCTTCTCCTTCCCCCCCTTTCTTTCTTTCTTTCTTTCTCCTGATGCTTGGTTATCACTTATGGCTGGAAATCCTTTATTCTTGATGTTTGGGTATGAATTTTTACATTATGTGTTGGAATCCTTGTTCCTCTTTTGGTTCAGAATTGATTAGGGCTTGTGTTGGCGGTGGTGGCCTTGTGCTTGCTGTTGTGGCTTTGTGCTTGTTGTTGTGGCTTTCTGCTTGCTGATGTGGCTTTGTGCTTGCTGCGGTAGCCCTGTCCTGCTACTGTTATCCCTGCTGCCTTTATTTGCTTGGGGCTTTGCTCTCCTGCTGTAGATGCTGTTTTGATATTCTAATTGCTGCTGGGGGGCTGACCTTGGTTTCTCCCTTGGGGGGCTGCATTTATACTTTTATTCTTTTTTTTTTCTGTCAAACATTGGGGCTGTTTTGCTGGGGCTGCTCTTTACCTTGTTGAATTGGGGCTGTTTTGCTGGGGATGCTCTTTACCTTGTTGAATTGGGGCTGTTTTGCTGGGGCTATTCTTTACCTTATTGAATTGGGGCTGTTTTGCTGGGGCTATTCTTTACCTTGTTGAATTGGGGCTGTTTTGCCTTGGGCTGTTCTTACCTTGTGAATTGGGGCTGTTTTTGCCTTGGGCTGTTCATACCTTGTGAATTGGGGCTGTTTTATCCTTGGGCTGTTCTTACCTTGTGAATTGGGGCTGTTTTTGCCTTGGGCTGTCTTTACCTTGTTGAATTGGGGCTGTTATGCTTTTAGCGGCTGCTCCTTGTTGAATTGAGGGCTGTTGGTGCTGTTGGGGGCTCTGTTTGGGGCTGCCTTTGTGTGCTTTGTTTGCTTTAAGGGCTGCACCTCGTGAATTTGGGGATTTCTGTTTATGTGGTTTGTATGGGGGGCTGCCCCTTGGGATTCTCTATGCTTAACCCGAATGGTGTTTGCGTGTTTAACTCTGCATATCCCTTATTATTACTTGGCTAAATATTGATGGACTTGGTTCCATTGGAATGATGGGTACAGGGAACAATGGGGTCCTCCATCATAATTATGTTAATAGTGGTTGGTGGGGCGATGAGACCACCACCACGGCGCCTTCGTTTAGTTGGGGTGAATGTCCCCTTTATGTGAGTGGATAGTGACATTGTTTTGGGTCCGCCACCACCTGTCCGTGTTTGCATTATATGCCAAGTTTAGTCATGTTCTCGCTTCTCGGGCTGGTTATATGCGGGATCTTCTTAAACTTCTATTACTGAACCCTTATATAAGCATATATATATAGTTATACATATGAATGTATGTGTATATATATATGTACTATATGCTCGTTTCAGTCTGTGTACGCTACTTGTTACCCTGCCTTTTCTTTTCTTATACCCATGCTGTTTTCTTGCACCCTTTGGGCTGAGGCATTCTTTTCTTATGGATGCCTCAGGTTCAGGTTAGTAGTTGCTGCCAGAGTTGAGCAGGGTCGCTCTGATCGTCGTCGAGGCCTTCCCTCTCCAGTGGGTAAGGATTCAGCTCCTTTTGTCGTAGCTTGTCTTTTTATAATTGACTTGTTCGCCTGCGGGTTCGTGTCAGATGTTGACGCCCGTACGGCTTTTTGTTTGGTTTACTTGCTGCTACTACTGCTAGTTTTCCTGTACTGCTACTGGGGTATTTGTACATGTAAACTCTGGGAAAGCCATTTTTTTTTGGAATATTAAATGCAGTTCTTTGGCTTTATAAAAAGTTATTTTTAACCGTTGCCGCATCTTCCACTAAGTATCGCTTATTTGCAAGACGTAAACTTAAATAAAACTAATAACTCCTTATTATATACTAAATTTAGACCAACGACCGCCCTGGAGACGTCTCTGGTATTCAGCGCCGTTAGGAATAAAAATGAACTTATTTTCTTCCGTTGTGTACGCTTATTTTTGATAAAGAGCGGCTATGTAAACCGCAGGGCCGAGGGGCACGACTTCCTAACCTAATGAAAATAACCTTAAAGATAAAATACTTTTACTAATTTACATCTTTTCTCGTAAAAATGTTCGTTTGAGTGCTCGCCTGAACGTCTGTAGTTGTCCCCTACAGGACGTGGCATCACGACGCGTGTTTTCCCCCTTTACTCTGATATTATAAATTATTTCGGGAAAATACGGGTTGTGACACTACCCTACCTAGACCTATCGTACGCCTCAACGCAAAACCGCGGAGCATCTGCATACTCTTATTGGCTGGACCACTAGACTTTCAAAGCTAAGTGCAAATTCCACACTTGCAGAGTCAACGTATTGACGTCGGTGTGAATGACCGTCCAATACCGGAAACCCACCACCTTCATGCACATGCAACATGTTCTACTATATCCCGAGCCATAAATTCCCCTGGCTAACCTGCCCAACATCAATAACCTTCCGAGCCACCGGCTCGCCGGACCAACCCGTCCGTACCAACAAACACTACTGAGCCACAAGCTCAATAGACTAACTAGTCCGCTGCTTCAACCACTGAGCCTACCTCTCGTAAAACCAAACCAACTAACCTCCCGTAACCACGGGGTGTGGGTGTGTGTATTGTTAAGTTAATCTTGTACAACATCTTACTCCTACAGTTTATGGTTAATCTTGGACTTCCCGAGGATTACCCTGTAAGGGGCTCGCTACGGTACTAGGAACCACAATGGGATGACACCCCAAGGCTCCCTTTCTCAAGACAATTAGTGTTGTTGGTATCTACCTATAAGAACACCCTCCTTGTTATTACACTTGGATTACCCTAAGTATTGTATGACCTGCTAGGGGAAAGACGATCCCTCGTCAATCCCGAGCACAACTTTACCCCTAACTCACCAAGCACACCCTCATCACCTAAACTCCTTTTGGTGACCTTCAATCTTTTCAACCTGACAATGTACACCAACTACATGCTACTTCCACTTAGTAGGCCACTAGTTACACAAGTTTCACAGTTTTACTATAAGCAACTAAACTAACTATATGAGGCTTAAAAGTAGAGGTACTCCAAATATTCATCCAACTGACTCAATATTATTACTGGGAGTCTATCATGATGTTATAAGACTAATTCCAGAGAATCATATTTTTCCTTATTTATTTAGCATTTAATTTAATTTCTCCAAATATTTGCCAAGTATGAAAATGAACATGAAGTGCAAGATCTTCTTATAATGTGCCCCCCATAAAATTATGATAAATCTTTGATGACTAAATATCAGCAAATACATCATATCATATTTTTACAGTAAGGAATTGTCCTCTATTTCTAATCTTCGACTTATATCCAAATTTGTAGATTTATGAAGGAACCACCAAACGTACTTACACCAAAATTAGGGGAAAATTATCAGACCTTTGTATTCATCAGAAAACTCTACTGACTTAATTTAAGGAGTTATGGTAATCATTTTCTCACTTAAATAAATACTTTAAGAAAACTTCAAATAAGTTAAGTTGTGAAGTAGCCTACTGATTTAAGTCTCCAAAAATTATATAAACACTCACAGAGATTCTTAATGCTCTGAAATGTCCTATCACCAATTTGCACAATTTATCAAAGAGTATTGGACCCTCAATTATTTTTCTTAAGCCTAAGACAAAATAAATGCCTTGTGAATGAAGTACTGGTTAAATCATTCAATTAAATACACAAAAATTACCAGAGGTGTATATCACGATACTAAAGACACTACCAAAGTTTCATCATCATCCAAGACCATTTAAGCATGTAAATTTCTCTTGTAAGGAATTTCCCTAAAGGGGTTATGACCTATTTCAAAGGGAATAATTGTTCCTAAAATTCTTATAAAATTACCTAGGGCCTATTTGCACCCTATAAACTTATCCACCAAGTTCCATGACCATTCTATAGCTTTTGACCATATGTCCTTCACAAAGATCTATATGCACCCCAAGGGGTAAGGCTAGGGTCCAAGGTCATATACACCTCCACACCACCCCAACTAACTCATGGGGGTGTTTTAGGTGATCTTAAACCAGTGGCCAAGGTTTCAACTCATGTTGATGATTTTTGACCACCATACCCCAAAGTAAACACCGTAACCCAATTTTGAGCTAATTTGACCCAACATGGGTTAACCAATTACCTATATAAATCAGTCACAATTGGGATGAAATTTTTACCAAGGTCATATAATAACCCTAAGAGGCACCCATCAAAATTTGGAGGGTATTGGGGTCATTAGTCCCTAAATTTAAATAATATATGAATTATTAAATTATTACAAAAACCTTAGAAAAATGTTCTCCTAAAATTCCCATCTTTGGATATGTTGCGGGCGTAGGTAAAAATAGCCTAGGTTTCAATTTTCAAGTCAATCCAATGACCCAATCAAAATTTATTCAAGAAATGGTGGTTGTCCTACATTAGGGACCAGTCCCACCAAAATAGACCTACAGGGAGCTACAAAACTCTTTTTGGGCTGAAACAAATTTTAAACTAAAGTAGGGGCTACAACGTTGGTGTTGACAACTTTTTCTGTAGAAGGGCCTAAGTATTTTTAATAAATTAATCTAGGTACAGCAAAAAGTGTGACAGAAAATATAATTTCATAAGGATTTATAATATATGATTCAACACGAATCCTGAAGCAAATCTGATGGTAGCTGGTCATCTTCCTCCTCCAGCCAAGGGTGGAGATTTACCCGACTTGTAGCCTATCTACCATGGTTTTCCCGGCCACCCATGCCCCTCCCCAGCCGGACAATGCCACCACCACCTCCCTTGAGGTGGTGGCCGGCGATGGGAGGTGTTGGCCGGCCGGTGGTGGCCGGAACCGGTGGTTTTGGAAAGAAGAAAATCTCCAATAAAAGGAGATTTCGGCCATGAAGATGGAGGACCAATTGGCCCCAATCCTTGCCGATTTTTGAAGTAGATCTACCCACTAGAGAAGTGGAGAAGAACCAGACCTGAGTGGAGCCTTGAAGCCTTGCGGTTTGGCCCATCACCATGGCCGACCTTGGAGCTTGGATGCCATGCCGATCTGAGACTAGGATGCACGATTTCTTCTAGAATGTTGGGGGTTTCACTCCTCTCAGTACTTTGAAGATGATAGAGAGCTTAATTGATGGAGAGGGAGTGTGTAACCTCCATTTGCCATGAATGGCCATTAAAGCTATTTTTGGCCACCATGAAAATCCTCCAAATTTAGCCCCCTTGTGGCCGGCCCTGGCTATTAAACTCCTCCAAATTAATTAGGGGGAAAGTACCAAGCCATGGGAGGTGAAGAGAGGAAGCCTTTGGCCTCCCAAACCATGAATGGCCATTATTTCTCTCTTTCTCTCTCCACAATTTTTGGGGAAAATGTGATTTTCTCTCTCCTGGACGAATATCTTGAAATTGAATGGCAATTTCAGTAGCACTCAACCCCATTAGTTGGTGGACCACCTCAATTGAGTCTAGCCCAAGTGGATTGGGCTTGATTAGGTCAAAACATGTCATTTTGACCTAAGTTTAGGGTGGAGTTGACTTTGGTCGAGTTGACCATTTGGGTTAACCCCAATGGGTGGCTAGTGACACATAGGCCTCTATTAAGAGTTAGAAAGGTCTAGGTATGTTCAATTTGGCAAGGTGGAGGTCAATTGACCCTAATTAGGCTACTTTGACTAATTTGAGGTTAGGGTTGACTTTGGTAAATTTGGCCTCTTTGGTTGACCCCAATGAGTCCTTGGTGCTCTAATGGAACCCCTAAAGGTTTATGTATGCTATGGTGGGTTCAAGGGTCAAGGTGAGGCCCTTATGTCCAACCCTATGCTTGTTAACTGGAATTGCTATTTGTAGACCACCGTGGTTTCTTTCTTCTTGGCTAAGGCCAAGTGGTCTCTTCAAGCTTCCTAGCGTTTTGTCATGACCTAGTCATGACAAAAACACTCTAGGGGTCTAGTTGTTTGGGGGAAGTTACAAATCCCAATAAACAAAAAAATAATTTCGTCCCCGAAATTCAGGTTAGGTCTGCGGGGCTTCTACCGCAAGTGTTTGAACATAACATCCCCTAAGAATGGAAGTTATTTTTGATTCGAAGAGCACCGACTATCTCTACTACATCAGTTCTAGAGGCTCCCTGATAAGCTTCTCCTGTCCATGATTTCTGCATAGGACCTTGATCAGCGGGACCTTCTTGCGCCACAAGACCCGCATCTCGGTGTCGTCTAACCAGACCGGCTCTAGGTGAATCAATCAATTGGAGGCTACCGGGCCATCTATAGAAGAAATTCGCTACTCCGGCCGTAGTAGAGATTTCCTAAAGGAGGAGACATGAAAGACATCGTGCAATCCTGCTAACTCCGGCGACAACTCCAGTCTATAAGCCAACAGGCTAATCCACTCCAGGATCATGTAGAGCCCCATCTATCTCAAACTGAGCTTCTTCCGCCTACGAACCCACAAGACTCCCTGCATCAGACGTATCTTCCGGAACACCGGGTCTCCAACTTGGAACTCTACTTGATGATACCACACATCGTAATACCTTACCTGGCTGCTCTGGGCCTCCGGCATCCTAACCCAAATCAGTCGCACCTGACTATATTTCTCATCAATGTGGGTGGCAGCGACTCTATAAAAACTTCTCTACACCATCAACTTCTTATTCCTATGAGTATGCCCGATTCATCAACCAACTCAACTTTATGATTTTAAACGATTCTTATCATTTAGTGGGACTGATCCCATCACCAAGCGTCCCAATTATCCTCAGAATTTAAGGGGGTGTACACATGGATCTTATGATCATATGTTAACCAACCAACACTAGTATCAATGTTTGAAGATGACTCCCAATCACTTTCTAGGTGGAGTTTGATTCATAAGGTATACGGGTAGAATCTTTTGAAACCCTAAGATTTTTCACAAGTCAATTCATCAAGAAAATATCTTCACGTTTATTTCACCAAATTCCTATCACTTCCACATATGCTAGTCTCGATCACTTTCGAATGGTCTAAAGTAAGATAAACTTATATCTTTCTTATCATAGTAAACTCAAACACTAGATTCTAAATCCAATAAGTCATTGTCTAAGATCTCTGGTTATTTATCATCAAAGCTCCCAAGGTATAAGGCTATTATTGTAGTTAAGATTCTCTACCATGATAAGGTGTGATTTTTAACAAACCATAAGTTAATCACTTCCAAATGCCCCAATCCTCAAGAACTGTCGGATATAACTACAACTTGTAAGATCTAATTTCCGTCCTCAACTTCTAGACTAGGACATCGACATCCTTAAGTGATTAATCCTGGCGACTTTACATTTCCAATGATTCAACTAAGATAAAGTCGTTGCTCGATCTATGATGTCCTTTCATTGCCCTGGTATTACAATGGATCATCATTCTGAACATAATTTTACACATTCTCATCTTCGCCTGAGTAACATCGAATATGATCAACTTTAAAATCATTATTTTCACGACGCAACACTTTCTAAATTATGTCTAAGGGAAACCCAAGTCAGTCAATAATTTGCCCAATAAACAAAAGGTAAGCCCCAATAAGCAAAAGATAAGCCTCTATCTATTTTGGGCTAAGTATCTTCGATATTATTATGTTATATTCGTCCTAGGTGGGCACACAATCTTAGACTTGGGGTTCTATCTGAAACTTGTTGGTATACTCCATACTTTAGATTCTTCAAGGTACCTTCTATGACAACTTTATCAGGGTCAACATATGACAATCCCAAACGGGTCTCTTCTGCACTTGGACTCTTATCTGACCCTTGTTGTTTGTCGTGGTGGTTGTCTTAATGTAATCATGTCACCGATACGAGGGCTGAGTCTACGAGTCACCTAGCTTCTGGTTAGGTATCAATCTCTCTTTCTCTAGCCTCTTTTGGGTATCCTCGTAACTTCACCAAAATTATATCTATGGTTTATTTCAGACTAGGGCATGGTATAAATTATCATGGTGATTCACGTGTCCTAGTGGAGTTTAAATCTAACTCGTTGACTAAAGGACTATCTAAGGAGATCTTTGCAGCCGGAGGTATTCCCTGCTGGGGGCAGGGTTCGCCACAGGCTTACAAAAGAAAACTTGACACTCGAAGGGGGTAACTGACCAAGAAGATTCAGTTATAAGTGGACCTTTTTTTAATGTGATTCCCATATGGTCACACCACTGCTTCCATTGCTAGTTTGTCCTCAAACTAAGCCCGCACGGGGGTAGGCCCAAGGTTTGTGGACTTCTTTTCTTCGGATCGAGGTTTGCCTTTGATACCACTTGTAAGACCCCTTTTTTCCAAATACCGGGTCTTAGGCCCAGAACCGCCGCTTTGCGGCGACACCTTCACTCGAGAAGGTCGCCACTACAAAACGCCAATCCTTCCGGCCAAATCTATCACAAAGAAAAGTGCATTAAAGAAGACAAGTTCACAGAATCAACGTGAACAATATAAAAATGTCCACATAATACAACTGAATAAAAAGATAACAAGGGTTACAATAATAAAGGGCTCATGCACTATACATCATATCCACAATACAAGATCACTCGCGGAAGCTAACTCCTAATCACTCACTGATCCTGAATCATGTGCTCCTGTACTACACTGGCCAGCCTCCGTCTGCATCGGCCTCTGGTGTTGCTGTGTTTCCTTGATCCCCTAAAATGATATGGTCCACCGACCATTAGTCAAAAAGAGTAAGCCTTATGTTCCCCACCCCACCCCCAATGGCTCCTAGGCACCGTGTGGGAGGATGAAGCGGAGGACAGCAAGGGGTATAAACACTAGAAGGTGACATCGGATTTTGTTTACAGGAAATGTTTCTACACTACACATGTATATAAATATAATTGAAGCAGTGAATGAGCATAGTAAGAGCATATAAAGAATATGTAAAGTGCAGTAAGTAAAGACATGTATAAAATAGAAAAGTAACCATTGATTTATAGGAATGCCCATACAAACCTATAGACCAAGGGATCATTTAGCAAGTCCTATCGTATAAAAAGTCCCATAACGAATTTATATGATAGGGGTAGGGGTTGAAATGCAATGTTGATGTTATAAGATACAGAGTTATGCAGTTTATGCTATGTTCATACAAGTGCAACTCATACACTTCGACTATATGCGCATAGACCTTTAGTTCCCCTTTTTTGGAGCTAGCAAGACTCCCAGGATACTCCCGTAGTGGCAAACGAAAGCGGTGGGTTGGGCCTCGCCCACCTCTAGGTTGGTATTCAAACTACCCTACCTAGTCCAATCGTACGCTTCAATGCAAAACCGCGGAGCATCTGCGTACTCTTACTGGCTGGACCACCAGACTTTCAAGGCTAAGTGCAAATTCCACACTTGCCGAGTCAATGTATTGACATCGGTGTGAACGACCGTCCAATACCGGAGACCCACCACCTTCACGTACATGCAACATGTTCTACTATATCCCGAGCCATAAATTCCCCGGGCTAACCTGCCCCTCATCAATAACCTTCCGAGACACCGGCTCGCCAGACCTACCCGTCCGTACCAACAACACTACTGAGTCACAAGCTCAGCAGACTAACTAGTCCGCTGCATCAACCACCGAGCCTACCACTCGTAAAACCAAACCAACTAACCTCCCGTAACCACGGGGTGTGGGTGTGTGTATTGTTAATTTAATCTTATACAACATCTTACTCCTACAGTTTATGGTTAATCTTGGAATTCCCGAGGATTACCCTGTAAGGGGCTCGCTACGGTACTAGGAACCACAATGGGATGACAGCCCAAGGCTCCCTTTCTCAAGACACTTAGTGTTGTTGGTATCTACCCATAAGAACACCCTCCTTGTTATTACACTTGGATTACCCTAAGTATTTTATGACCCACTAGGGGAAAGACGATCCCTCGTCAATCCCGAGCACAACTTTACCCCTAACTCACCAAGCACACCCTCATCACATAAACTCCTTTTGGTGACCTTCAATCTCTTCAACCTGACAATGTACACCAACTACATGCTACTTCCACTTAGTAGGCCACTAGTTACACAAGTTTCACAGTTTTACTATACGCAAACCAAACTAACTATATGAGGCTTAAAAGTAGATGTACTCCAAATATTCATCCAACTGACTCAATATTATTACTGGGTGTCTATCATGATGTTATAAGACTAAATCCAGAGAATCATATTTTTCCTTATTTATTTAGCATTTATTTTAATTTCTCCAAATATTTGCCAAGTATGAAAATGAACATGAAGTGCAAGATCTTCTTATAATATGGCCCCCATACAATATTATGATAAATCGATGATGACTAAATATCAGCAAATACAACATATCATATTTTTACAGTAAGGAATTGTCCTCTATTTCTAATATTCGACTTATATCCAAATTTGTAGATTTACGAAGGAACCACAAAAAATACTTACACCAAAATTAGGGGAAAATTATCAGACCATTGTATTCATCAGAAAAGTCTACTGACTTAATTTAAGGAGTTATGGAAATCATTTTCTCACTTAAATAAATACTTTAAGAAAACCTCAAATAAGATAAGTTGTGAAGTAGCCTACTGATTTAAGTCTCCAAAAATTATATAAACATTCATAGAGATTCTTAATGCCCTGAAATTTACTATCACCAATTTGCACAATTTATCAAAGAGTATTGGACCCTCAATTATTTTTCTTAAGCCGAAGACAAAATAAATGCCTTGTGAATGAAGTACTGGTTAAATCATTCAATTAAATACACAAAAATTACCAGAGGTGTTATCATGATAATAAAGACACTACCAAAGTTTCATCATCATCCAAGACCATTTAAGCATGTAAATTTCTCTTATAAGGAATTTCCCTAAAGGAGTTATGACCTATTTCAAAGGGAATAATTGTTCCTAAAATTCTTATAAAATTACCTAGGGCCTATTTGCACCCTATAAACTTATCCACCAAGTTCCATGACCATTCTATAGCTTTTGACCACATGTCCTTCACAAAGATCTATATGCACCCCAAGGGGTAAGGCTAGGATCCAAGGTCATATACACCTCCACACCACCCCAACTCACCCATGGGGGTGTTTTAGGTGATCCTAAACTAGTGGCCAAGGTTTCAACTCATGTTGATGAGTTTTGACCACCATACCCCAAAGTAAACACCGTAAACCAATTTTGACCTAATTTGACCCAACTTGGGTTAACCAATTACCTATCTAAATCAGTCCCAATTTGGATGAAATTTTTACCAAGGTCAAATAATAACCCTAAGAGGCACCCACCAAAATTTGGAGGGTTTGGGGGTCATTAGTCTCTAAATTTAAATAATATATGAATTATTAAATTATTACAAAAACCTTAGAAACATGTTCTCCTAAAATTCCCATCTTTGGATATGTTGTGGGCGTAGGTACAAATAGCCTAGGTTTCAATTTTCAAGTCAATCCCATGAACCAATCAAAAGTTATTCAAGAAATGGTGGTTGTCCTACACTAGGGACCAGTCCCACCCAAATAGACCTACAGGGAGCTACAAAACTCCTTTTGGGATGAAACAAATTTTAAACTAAAGTAGACTCCAAGGGCTACAACGTTGGTGTTGAAATTTTTTCTATAGAGGAGCCTAAGTATTTATAATAAATTAATCTATGTACAACAAAAAGTATGACAGAAAATATAATTTCGTAAGGATTTATACTATATGATTCAACACGAATCCTGAAGCAAATTCGATGGTAGCTGGTCATCTTCCTCCTCCATCCAAGGGTGGAGATTTACCCGACCTGTAGCCTATCTACCATGGTTTTCCCGGCCACCCACGCCCCTCCCCGGCCGGACAATGCCACCACCACCTCCCTTGAGGTGGTGGCCGGCGATGGGAGGTGTTGGCCGGCCGGTGGTTTCCGGAACCGGTGGTTTTGGCAAGAAGAAAATCTCCAATAAAAGGAGATTTTGGCCATGAAGATGGAGGACCAATTGGCCCCAATCCTTGCCAATTTTTGAAATAGATCTACCCACTAGAGAAGAGGAGAAGAACCAGACCTGAGTGGAGCCTCGAAGCTTTGCCGTTTGTCCCATCACCATGGCCGACCTTGGGGCTTGGATGCCATGCTGATCTGAGACAAGGATGCACGATTTCTTCTGGAATGTTGGGGGTTTCACTCCTCCCAGTCTTTTGAAGATGATAGAGAGCTTAATTGAGGGAGAGGGAGTGTGTAACCTCCATTTGCCATGAATGGCCATTAAAGCTATTTTCGGCCACCATGAAAATCCTCCAAATTCAGCCCCCTTGTGGCCGGCCCTGGCTATTAAACTCCTCCAAATTAATTAGGGGGAAAGTACAAAGCCATGGGAGGTGAAGAGAGGAAGCCTTTGGCCTC
This sequence comes from Dactylorhiza incarnata, assembly GCA_033032865.1. NCBI lineage: Eukaryota > Viridiplantae > Streptophyta > Magnoliopsida > Asparagales > Orchidaceae > Dactylorhiza > Dactylorhiza incarnata. The sequence goes on from JAWHQI010000015.1 coordinate 17,479,437, forward strand.
CCAAGCCATGAATGGCCATTATTTCTCTCTTTCTCTCTCCACCATTTTTGGGGAAAATGTGATTTTCTCTCTCCTGGATGAATTTCTTGAAAATGAATGGAAATTTCAGTAGCACTCAACCCCATTAGGTGGTGGACCACCTCAATTGAGTCTAGCCCAAGTGGATTGGGCTTGATTAGGTCAAAACATGTCATTTTGACCTAAGTTTAGGGTGGAGTTGACTTTGGTCGATTTGACCATTTGGGTTGACCCTAATGGGTGGCTAGGGACACATAGGCCTCTATTAAGGGTTAGAAAGGTCTAGGTATGGTCAATTGGGCAAGGTGGAGGCCAACTGACCCTAATTAGGCTACTTTGACCAATTTGATATTATGGTTGACTTTGGTCAATTTGGCCTCTTTGGTTGACCCCAATGGGTCCTTCGTGCTCTAATGGAACCCCTAAAGGGTTATGTATGCTATGGTGGGGTCAAAGGTCAAGGTGAGGCCCTTATGTCCAACCCTATGCTTGTTAACTAGAAATTGCTATTTGCAGACCACTGTGGTTTCCTTCTTCTTGGCTAAGGCCAAGTGGTCTCTTCAAGCTTCCTAGGGTTTTGTCATGACCTAGTCATGACAAAAACACTATAGGGGTCTAGTTGTTTGGGGGATGTTACAAATCCCAATAAACAAAAAAATAATTTCGTCCCCGAAATTCAGGTTAGGTCTGCGGGGCTTCTACCGCAAGTGTTTGAACGTAACATCCCTTAAGAATGGAAGTTATTTCTGACTCGAAGAGCACCGCCTATCTCTGCTACATCAGTTCTAGAGGCTCCCTGATAAGCTTCTGCTGTCCATGATTTCTCCATAGGACCTTGATCAGCGGGACCTTCTTGCACCGCAAGAACCGCATCTCGGTGTCGTCTAACCGGACCGGCTCTAGGTGAATCAATCAATTGGAGGCTACCGGGCCATCTATTGAAGAAATTCGCTACTCAGGCCGTAGTAGAGATTTCCTAAAGGAGGAGACATGAAAGACATCGTGCAATCCTGCTAACTCCGACGGCAACTCCAGTCTATAAGCCAACAGGCTAATCCACTCCAGGATCATGTAGAGCCCCATCTATCTCAAACTGAGCTTCTTCCGCCTGCGAACCCGCAAGACTCCCTGCATCAGACGTATCTTCCGGAACACCCGGTCTCCATCCTGGAACTCTACTTGATGATACCACACATCGTAATACCTGACCTGGCTGCTCTGGGCCTCCAGCATCCTAACCCAAATTAGTCGCACCTGGGTATCTGTGTCCTTCACAAATTCCGAGCTGAGTCTCCATTAATCCTTATCCTGGGTCCAAGATGGTGGAATTCTACGCCTCTGTATTTCTGAGGGTGGAAAGCTGTGCTGAACGCCAACCAAGAGCTGAGATAGGCCTAGACTGATCTTCACTCTTGGAGATAACCTGTTCATCCCGATCTGACACGATCATCCTGGTCACACCATGATAAAAGACATACTACTCAACAAATCTCATCAAACACCAATGAGAGCGTCCTTCCAGTCCAGGGTGACCCTAGCCACCTTGGTTAATCTATCCTCGTTGTTCCAAATAAGACTGTGTTCGGAGTGGTAACCTGTGTGTGATATCCATTGTTATGTCCTCGAACTCCACTCTAACACGGGCAGTGACTGTGGTAGTTCTCCAAAGACTTTTGCACTTGGCATTCACCGTGCATCACAAAACATACGATGTCTTTCTTCATTTCGAGGGAATATACATTTCGCAATACACCATTTTTCCGGTGACTATATTTCTCATCTATGTGGGTGGCAGCGACTCTATAAAAACTTCTCTACACCATCAGCTTCTTATTCCTATGAGTATGCCCGATTCATCAACCAACTCAACTTTATGATTTTAAACGATTCTTATCATTTAGTGGGACTGATCGCATCACCAAGCGTCCCAATTATCCTCAGAATTTAAGGGGGTGTACACATGGATCTTATGATCATATGTTAACCAACCAACACTAGTATCAATGTTTGAAGATGACTCCCAATCACTCTCTAGGTGGAGTTTGATTCATAAGGTATACAGGTAGAATCTTTTGAAACCCAAAGATTTTTCACAAGTCAATTCATCAAGAAAATATCTTCACGTTTATTTCACCAAATTCCTATCACTTCCACATATGCTAGTCTCGATCACTTTCGAATGGTCTAAAGTAAGATAAACTTATATCATTCTTATCATAGTAAACTCAAACACTAGATTCTAAATCCAATAAGTCATCGTCTAAGATCTCTGGTTATTTATCATCAGAGCTCCTAAGGTATAAATCTATTATTGTAATTAATATTCTCTACCATGATAAGGTGTGATTTTTAACAAACCATAAGTTAATCACTTCTGAATGCCCCAATCCTCAAGAACTGGCGGATATAACTACAACTTGTAAGATCTAATTTCCGTCCTAAACTTCTAGACTAGGACATTGACATCCTTAAGTGATTAATCCTGGCGACTTTACATTTCGAATGATTCAACTAAGGTAAAGTTGTTGCTCAATCTATGATGTCCTTTCATTTCCCTGGTATTACTATGTATCATCATTCCGAACATAATTTTACACAATCTCATCTTCGCCTGAGTAACATCGAATACGATCAACTTCAAAATCATTATTTTCACGACGCAACACTTTCTAAATTATGACTAAGGGAAACCCAAGTCAGTCAATAATTTGCCCAATAAACAAAAGGTAAGCCCCAATAAACAAATGATAAGCCTCTATCTATTTTGGGCTAAGTATCTTCGATATCATTATGTTATATTCGTCCTAGGTGGGCACACAATCTTAGACTTGGGGTTCTATATGAAACTTGTTGGTATACTCCATACTTTAGATTCTTCAAGGTATATTCTATGACAACCTTATCAGGGTCAAAATGTGACAATCCCAAACGGGTCTCTTCTGCACATGGACTCTTATCTAACCCTCATTGTTTGTCGTGGTGGTTGTCTCAATGTAATCATGTCACCGATACGAGTGCTGAGTCTACAAGTCACCTAGCTTCTGGTTTTGTATCAATCTCTCTTTCTCTAGCCTCTTTGGGGTATCCTCGTAACTTCACCAGAATTATATCTATGGTTTATTTCAGACTAGGGCATGGTATAAATTATCATGGTGAGTCACGTGTCCTAGTGGAGTTCAAATCTAACTCGTTGACTAAAGGACTATCTAAGGAGATCTTTGCAGCCGGAGGTATTCCCTGCTGGGGGCAGGGTTCGCCGCAGGCTTACAAAAGAAAACTTGACACTCACAGGGGGAAACTGACCAAGAAGATTCAGTTAAAAGTGGACCTTTTTCAATGTGTTTCCCATATGGGCACACCACTGCTTTCGCTGCTAGTTTGTCCTCAAACTAAGCTCGAGCGGGGTGGCCCAGGGTTTGTGGACTTCTTTTCTTTGGATCGAGGTTTGCCTTTGATACCACTTGTAAGACCCCCTTTTTTTTCCAAATACCGGGTCTTAGGCCCAGAACCGCCACTTTACGGTGACACCTTCACTCGGAAAGGTCGCAACTACAAAATGCTGATCCTGCCAGCCAAATCGATCACAAAGAAAAGTGCATTAAAGAAGACAAGTCCACAGAATCAACGTGAAAAATATAAAAATGTCCACATAATATAACTGAATAAAAAGATAACAAGGGTTACAATAATAAAGGGCTCATGCCCTGTACATCATATCCACACTACAAGATCACTCGCGGAAGCTAACTCCTAATCACTCACTGATCCTGAATCCTGTGCTCCTGTACTGCACTGGCCTGCCTCCGTCTTCATCGGCCTCTGGTGTTGCTGCGTTTCCTTGATCCCCTAAAATGATATGGTCCACCGACCGTTAGTCAAAAAGACTAAGCCTTATGTTCCCCACCCCACCCCCAATGGCTCCTAGACACCGTGTGGGAGGATGAAGCGGAGGACAGCAAGGGGTATAAACACTAGTAGGTGACAGCAGATTTTGTTTATAGGAAATGTTTCTACACTACACATGTGTATAAATATAATTGAAGCAGTAAAAGAGCATAGTAAGAGCATGTAAAGAATAAGTAAAGTGCAGTAAGTAAAGACATGTATAAAATAGAAAAGTAACCATTGATTTATAGGAATGCCCATATAAACCTATAGACCAAGGGGTCGTTTAGCAAGTCCTATCATATAAAAAGTCCCATAACCAATTTTTACGATAGGGGTAGGGGTTGAAATGCAATGTTGATGCTATGATATGCAGAGTTATGCAGTTTATGCTATGTTCATACAAGTGCAACTCACACACTTCAACTCTATGCGCATAGACCTTTAGTTCCCCCTTTTTGGAGCTAGCAAGACTCCCAGAATACTCCTGTAGTGGCAAACAAAAGCGGTGGGTTGGGCCTCTCCCACCTCTATGTTGGTATTCACACTACCCTACCTAGACCTATCGTACGCCTCAATGCAAAACCGCGGAGCATCTGCGTACTCTTACTGGCTGGACCACCAGACTTTCAAGGCTAAGTGCAAATTCCACACTTGCCGAGTCAATGTATTGATATCGGTGTGAACGACCGTCCAATACTGGAGACCCACCACCTTCATGCACATGCAATATGTTCTACTATATCCCGAGCCATAAATTCCTCGGGCTAACCTGCACGTCATCAATAACCTTCCTAGCCACCGGCTCGCCGGACCAACCCGTCCGTACCAACAACACTACTGAGTCACAAGCTCACCAGACTAACTAGTCCGCTGCTTCAACCACCGAGCCTACCGCTCGTAAAACCAAACCAACTAACCTCCAGTAACCACGGGGTTAGGTGTGTGTATTGTTAAGTTAATCTTGTACAACATCTTACTCCTACAGTTTATGGTTAATCTTGGCCTTCCCGAGGATTACCCTGTAAGGGGCTAGCTACGGTACTAGGAACCACAATGGGATGACACCCCAAGGCTCCCTTTCTCAAGACACTTAGTGTTGTTGGTATCTATCCATAAGAACACCCTACTTGTTATTACACTTGGATTACCCTAAGTATTTTATGACCCACTAGGGGAAAGACGATCCCTCGTCAATCCCGAGCACAACTTTACCCCTAACTCACCAAGCACACCCTCATTACCTAAACTCCTTTTGGCGACCTTCAATCTCTTCAACCTGACAATGTTCACCAACTACATGCTACTTCCACTTAGTAGGCCACTAGTTACACAAGTTTCACAGTTTTACTATACGCAGACCAAACTAACTATATGAGGCTTAAAAGTAGAGGTACTCCAAATATTCATCCAACTGACTCAATATTATTACTGGGAGTCTATCAAGATGTTATAAGACTAAATCCAGAGAATCATATTTTTCCTTATTTATTTAGCATTTGTTTTAATTTCTCCAAATATTTTCCAAGTATGAAAATGAACATGAAGTAGAAGATCTTCTTATAATATGGCCCCCATAAAATTATGATAAATCTATGATGACTAAATATCAGCAAATACAGCATATCATATTTTACAGTAAGGAATTATCCTCTATTTCTAATATTCGACTTATATCCAAATTTGTAGATTTATGAAGGAACCACCAAAAATACTTACACCAAAATTAGGGGAAAATTATCAGACCTTTGTATTCATCATAAAAGTCTACTGACTTAATTTAAGGATTTATGGAAATCATTTTCTCACTGAAATAAATACTTTAAGAAAACCTCAAATAAGATAAGTTGTGAAGTAGCCTACTCATTTATGTCTCCAAAAATTATATACAAATTTACAGAGTTTCTTAATGCTCTGAAATGTCCTATCACCAATTTGCACAATTTATCATAGAGTATTGGACCCTCAATTATTTTTTTAAGCCTAAGACAAAATAAATTCCTTGTGAATGAAGTACTGGTTAAATCATTCAATTAAATACACAAAAATTACCAGAGGTGTATATCATGATAATAAAGACACTACCAAAGTTTCATCATCATCCAACACCATTTAAGCATGTAAATTTCTCTTATAAGGAATTTCCCTAAAAGGGTTATGACCTATTTCAAAGGGAATAATTGTTTCTAAAATTTTTATAAAATTACCTAGGGCCTATTTGCACCCTATGAACTTATCCACCAAGTTTAATGACCATTCTATAGATTTTGACCACATGTCCTTCACAAAGATCTATATGCACCCCAAGGGGTAAGGCTAGAGTCCAAGGTCATATACACCTCTACACCACCCCAACTCACTCATGGGGGTGTTTTAGGTGATCCTAAACCAGTGGCCAAGGTTTCAACTCATGTTGATGAGTTTTGACCACCATACCCCAAAGTACACCGTAACCCAATTTTGACCTAATTTGACCCAACTTGGGTTAACCAATTACCTATCTAAATAAGTCCCAATTGGGCTGAAATTTTTGCCAATGTCAAATAAAAAACCCAAGAGGCAACCACCAAAATTTGGAGGGTATTGGGGGTCATTTGTCCCTAAATTTAAAAAATATTTGAATTATTAAATTATTACAAAAACCTTAGAAAAAGTTTCTCCTAAAATTCCCATCTTTGGATATGTTGTGGGTGTAGGTACAAATTGCCTAGGTTTCAATTTTCAAGTCAATCCCATGACCCAATCAAAAGTTATTCAAGAAATGGTGGCTGTCCTACACTACGGACTAGTCCCACCAAAATGGACCTACAGGGAGCTACATAATTTCTTTTGGGCTGAAACTAATTTTAAAATAAATTAGACTTCAAGGGCTACAACTTTGGTGTTGACCACTTTTTATTTAGAGGAGCCTAAGTATTTTTAAAAAATTCATCTATATACAGCAAAAAGTGTGATAGAAAATATAATTTCATAAGGATTTATACTATATGATTCAGCATCCGATGGTAGCTGGTCATCTTCCTCCTCCAGCCAAGGGTGAAGATTTACCCGACTTGTAGCCTATCTACCATGGTTTTCCCGGCAACCCACGCCCCTTCCCGGCCGGACAATGCCACCACCACCTTCCTTGAGGTGGTGGCCGGCGATGGGAGGTGTTGGCCGGACGTTGGTGGCCGGAACCGGTGGTTTTGGCAAGAAGAAAATCTCCAATAAAAGGAGATTTCAGCCATGAAGATGGGGGACCAATTGGCCCCAATCCTTGCCGATTTTTGAAGTAGATCTACCCACTAGAGAAGAGGTGAAGAACCAGACCTGAGTGGAGCCTTGAAGCCTTGCCATTTGGCCCATCACCATGGCCGACCTTGGAGCTTGGTTGCTGAAAGTGCACAAGTAGCCTCACTAGAATTCTCTAGAGGGGGGGTGAATAGAGATTTAAAAATATTTTGTGCAAAGTTAATATATATATATATATGTGTGTAATATTCACAGATTTAAGCTTCCCACACACCAACAAGAATTAAGCAAAAGAAATAGCAAAAAGAAAATCACAGCACAACACAAAGAAATATAGTGGTTCTCCAAACTTTGGGTAGTCCACTGTTCTACCCCCTTGGTAGGAATTCACTATCTTGCACTGAGTCTTTTGATAAGGAGACTCTTAGAACCAGCCTGAGTCTTTTGATAAGGAGACTCTTAGAACCACTACAACTGAATTTTTTAAAGAGAGATTCTAAAAACTCTTTTACACAATTTGAAAATGAAATAAGAATAAGAAGAAGAAGTAGAAGAAAAACAATTAAAGCAAGAAAGAATCTTCTTCCTAGAAAGAATATTAGAAGCACAAGTATAGTGAATTTGAAATCTCTCTTCTATAGTGAGAAGGAGATTGTGGGCCTTTTTCTCTTTCAGTGAGAGCTTTCAGAAATGGTAGCAGTATGGCTTTAGAAGGAGGAGAAGAAGAAGGCTTTTTCTTTGCTGCAGCACTCTTTCACTTTTCTCAGCTTTCTCACTTTTCACTTGGGAGCTTTTCCTCTTTTTCAAATGGATGGAGTGGATCACTTCTTTGTTTTCTTTGCCGACCTCCTTGTGTATTTATAGCTTTGTTTATTCAAAATATTGCTATAGGAGAATAATCAATTAGCAGTCAGAGAAATTGTAAGAGTGAAAAGTTTCCATAATCATTATATCTGTAGAAGGAAAAAAATCATTCTATTTTCAAATAATGTCCATAATAATCTTAATCAAATTAGCAAAGAATCATTCAGAAGGAAAAATTAATTCAGAACGGCTAGAAAAGAATAATATAATTCCATAAAATTCAGATCTACAGAAAGAAGGAAAGAGATCTGGCGTGTTTTTGAATCTGTCACAGAAATCAACGTGCGTCGATTACTATTCGACGTAAGCGTCGATTTCAGCCTGGCTAGACGTCGAGAAGAATATATGGAAAGAGCGTCGACAGAGGTGCGTCGAATTTACTGGGTGCGTCAACTAGAAATCAGAGTTACGTCGACTTTGGTTACGTCGCATTCTGTTTAGAATTACTTCGACTCATTTTGAGATAAATTAATTTCCCAACAATCTCCCCCTATTTGTCTTAACCCAGATCAGAGAGAAATTTTTACCTTTTGTCTAAGGAATTAAAGAAATTTGTCAATCATTCATCAGAGGATAAATAGAAACAGAAATCATATAAACAAGCTATTTGTACAGATCAATTAGCACCTAAGCATTTAAAGAGTATATTAAAATTGTTCAAAATGTCACTCAGGAGGAGTAGGAGGAGTTTTTCTCTTCCTAGAGAATACTAAAGGAGTTTTTGTAGAGATTGTAGTAGGATGTTTATTCAGCTCCCCCTGAGTTAAGGCAGTCTACTCCCCCTTAGATGGAACTTCCTTTATGCCTTCTTTGTCTGCTTCTTCAGCTTCTTTCCCAGCTCCTGCTTCAGCTAAAACAACATCTGGCTCCCCCTGAGCTTCAGCTTTTTTTTCTTTCTCACTTTTAGCCACACCTTCAACTTCAGCTTCCTTTTCAACTTCTTTCTCTACTCTACATGCCTCCCCTTGAAAGAGAACAACTTGTTGTGCATCTTCTCTTGCTATATTGAGTACATCTATTATTTGTTCTGCAGTATGCAGCTCAGTTACTATTTCATTCCCAAGGGTTGTAAGCAGAGCAAGACTATCAGATTTTGAAGTAGGAGGGGATTTGTGTGAGTGAGATTTGTGATTGGATAGCTGTTCTTCATCTAACTTCTCCCCCTTCTTGACCTTATTAGCCAAGGAGCTTAAGAAAGACTTGGTCACCCTAGAGGAAGAGACAGAGGACTTCAAGCTTTGCACAGAGGCATTGACCCCATTTATTTGGGTTCATGTGCATGATGGAGGAGTGAAGTTGGGAGTAGTGTCCATCCAGCATTTCTTGAAATTTTTGGGCTGCTGAATGGATACACTGGGTGATGAGAGTTTCAGTGGATGATGTGGTTCAAGGTGTGTTGGAGTAGGATATAATGGTGAAGGTGGAGGTGATGAAGGTGGAGAGAGGACTGTATCATTGTGATGAAGTGTGTTTGATGGAGGAGGTGGAGGAATAGAGGAGGGTTGAGCAGGTGTATGTGAAGATGTAGGTAAGAGAGGAGTTGTGATGGTAGTAGAGACTATTGGTGTGGATGATGTTGGTAGGGAAGAGATGTCTGTATGTTGAGGAGGAGGGAAATATGGATGCACAGGAGAATTAGGAGGAGAGGGAGCCCTTTCAGGAATGGAGCCAGGCTTGGGAATTTGCCTGGTCCATTTTGAGAAGAGGGCTATGGACATCCTTTTTCCAGGAGGAATGAGAATTCCTTTTGACCTACATAGGTCAGGGAAGGAGTGGAGGAGTACCTGACTCATGATCCACATATAGGCATTTTCTTTGTGAGAATATTTGTAGCCTATCATTTTTAGTAAGCAGCTGGCACAGTCAACCTTCTTTTTCAGCACAAGGGCCCCCATGATGTTCAGTTGCTGCTTGGGCACTGCATCATGGGCAGAGATCTTGCATAGTAGAATTTTTCCTACTATGTCTGCCAATAGCCTATATTCCTCAGAGAAATCTATTTTCTTCAGGTGGATTGGTTTATCTTTGGAGAACTTCATGATGAGTAATATATTTTTGATTTCCTCAGGGGTGAGTTCCATAGGTTCATCACCGGATAAGGGAATGATGATGACGATTTATTTAGTTGCTCTTAGAAAATAATTTACTTTCCTTTTCTGATTTGAACAAGGATAGTGTACCTCATGGAAGATCAAAAGTATCCCTAAGGTGTTCTGCAGAGATTGAGACAAGTGTCTCATAGAGTGTTCCTGTGATCTCTCCTTGTTCAGATATTTGAGCATGATTCATTAACTCAGTGAGTTCTGTCTCTAGGAGTCTGCATCTTATGGAAATGAGTTTGTCTACACCAGCTTCAGTTAAGAGAGCTATGATGCTCTTATAGTTTTCGGCGGCCGCTTGGATGGATTCAAGATCAATATCGAAACCAGAGTTGATCTTGGGAGCCATTTAGGTCAGTGAAATAGAGGAAGAGATGGATGGACTGAGAAATGAGAAGGATGAGAGATGCAGAGAGTGTGCAGATTTCTAACTGAAGAGTTTATTTAAGTCAGGTGAAACGTCGAGACGAGACACAACTCGAGGTTTATTCGGTACTACAGTAGATATGACCGAAAATATTTTAGTATTGTCGTTCTTTTTCATGAAGTTGATGTTGCGTCGAGTGGAAGTCAATGTATGCGTCGGAAATGGTTTAGGGTTTCCTATCGACGATGCGTCGATTTAGAAATCGACGTGACTTTTATTTTGTCTTGAAAATTCTAAGTTTTTCTTGAGAGATTATTTCTTCCTATGGTTTTCTAAGTCAGTCTTGGACTAATTTTATAGACAATTGGATTGATTGTGCCAACATTGTTTGGCAATGCGGCCAATTTTATTACAGATATAACACCTGATTGTCTTTAGATTATGTGAATTTGAGTTTAGAGAGGGATAGCGATGTTGATTATGATAACAATTTTGATTGGGATAGAAATTTTGATTAGGATAAAAGTTTTGATAAGGGTAGAGATTTTGATCAGGATGAATGGGTCCTGAATGGGGTTTAAGATAGAAAATTTTTGAAGGATAGATATGTCCTGTATTTAAGTTGTTCTGAGGTTTTATGCGTCGATATCTATTCGACGTATGTTGAGAGTTGCGTCGATATGTATTTGGCGCTTTCTCTAGATTGCGTTGATCTGGAATCGATGCATGGAAGTAGTTGCGTCGATTATAAGTCGACCTAATGTTATTCATGCATCGATTTGAGGTCAAAGCATCTAAGAGATTGCGTCGAGTAGAATTCGACGTACTGTCATTCATATGTCAATATGAAGTCGACGTAATTGTGTCTTCACAGATTTTATTCTTCCCTTTTTCTGGTTAGAGATTTATTTTTTTATGAATTGTTTCTTTTGGCTTAGTAGCCTTCTTAGGAGGAGTTTGAGAGTCTTCATCTGAATAGTATGATGTTTCATCAAAATGGTCTATCTCCTTGAAGGTGAAGTCTTCTTCTTTATTCTGTGAGTCTTCTTCTAAGTTTGTTGATTTTATGGGTTTAGTAAATTTAATAGGGCTCATCCAAGCAGGTTTGGTAGATGGTATTGAACTGGTTTAAGGATCAGCCCCTAGCCCCAGATTCTTATGTCTGATTGTTTGTTTTTCAGTGATTTCTTTAAGTGTTTGGCTTCTGGCTTTTATAGAATCTTCAAAAGCTTTTGCCTGGGAAACCTTATTCTTAAGGAGTTGATTTTCTATTTTAGCACTTTGTATTTCCTTTTCTATTTTATAGATTTCACACCTTAGTTCATAATTTTTGGAACATGTATCCTCTATTTTTCTCATATTTATTTGTTCTTTTAGATCCTTAATTTCCTGTTTAGCTTTTAGTTGATCTAAACAGAGTCCTTTAAAATCACTATTGAAATCATCACATAGAAAATCTATTTGATCAAAAATGCTTACCTCATCCTTATCCTCAGATTCCTCTATAAGAATAAGGCTATCTTCTTTTTCATCTTCAGAAGAGATGCTTCCTTTTGAACCTGTTTCACTCCATAATTCAGCAACACATTCTTTTTCTGAGCTTCTAAGAGCCATTAAGCATAGGTATTTTTGCTTAGACTCTTCACTGTCACTTTTAGATGAGGTGCTGTCTTCAGAGTCTGTTTCACTCCAAGCTTCTGCAATGAAGCCTCTTTATTTCTTCTTCTCCTTCCTCTTGAGATCTTTCTTTTTCAGATCTTTCTTTTTCTCAGCATTTTCTGGACATTCTGGAGCAATATGTCCAGTTTTCCTGCAGGAGTAACAAATAATTTCTTTAGTAGGAGTCTTATTATACCTTGGTTTTGACTCTCTCCTTCTAGAACCATCTTTCCTGACCCATTTCTTGAATCTTCTGGCCAGGAGGCTGAATAATTCTTCTTCAGTAACAGGGGTTTCCTCTTTTGTTGCTTTTAATGCAATGTTTCTATCTTTTGAGGAGGTTGGAGTGTTTTCCCTTCTTTCCTTATCTTCTCTGGTTTTCAGTAGTTGCTCATAGGATTTGAGTTTTCCTAAGAGGGCAACTGTTGAGATTTCCTTTTGTCCTCTAGTATCCCTTATTTCCCATATTCTTGAATCCGATGAACTTGGGAGACTCATTAACAATTTGTCATCGATCTCTGTGAGAGAGATCTCTCTATCCAAGCACCTTAATTGATTGATGATCAGACTAAATCTGTCATACATCTCAGATATGCTTTCTTCATGTTTCTTCTGAAAGTTCTCATATTGGGAGATCAATAGATCCTTTCTATCTTTCCTTTCATCAACACTTCCTTCTACTATCTTTGTAAGAGCCTCCCAGATTTCTTTGGCTGATTCACAGTCAACAACCTTTTGAAAGATTTCATCTGAGAGTGTTGAGACAAGAATGTTCACACCTTTTGCATCACTTGTTCCCGCCTTCTTCTCTTCAACTGTCCACTCAGCCCTTGGGACAAGTGTGTTGGATCTTATGGCGCCCTTAGAGGGGGGTGAATAAGGGCCTTTTAAAAATTACGATTTTTAACTTAAGAATTTTAAAACAAATTTTACTTTTCTAAAAATTACTTATAAAAATTTCAAACCAATGTAATTTTTGAATTAATTCAAGCACAAATTTCTAAGTTAAAGATTAAACAATCATATTTGCAATTTAAGAAAAAGTCATAATTTTATAATCATGAAATTCACATACGAATAATATGATCTTAACAATGCTTAAGATCAAGGCACAAATATGATAATAACCCTTTTACAATTTGTGTTTACCAATCCTTCTCCCAAGGATCGGAAGGCTATCACTTGTCTCTCCCTAGACCAAGCCCAAGCCTATCCTCTAGATCTTCCCAAGATCTAGACGTAGCACAAAAGGCCACGATTTCCCACCAAGCCACGCAAGGACTTGGACGCTCCACACAAGGAAGCGATTTTCCCCTAAGCCACGCAAGGACTTAGACGTCACGCACAAGGAGACGATTTCCCTACCAATACAAAGTGAAATGTATATAAATGAAAATACAAATTGAAAAGAACAATTTCCTAGAAATTTAGATCTCTGAAAGGAAGGTTGAAGCCTTGAGATGATCGTTGATGTAGAAGCGCGCCCGATCTCGTCTTCAATCTCAAACCTTCTAAGCACAAATGGGAGTTGATGAGGTTCTGGAGCTCTCTGGTTCGTATGCACTCAGGAAGGGACTTGGAATTCTCAATGCTTGGAATGCACGAACCAAACGAGCCAATATATAGATTTTCACTATCGCCTGGGCGACATCACTGTCGGAATTCTGACAGCGCTAAACTGCCGCTCATAGTGCTGTCGTGCGGGCAGTAGCTGTAACGTCCGTGCTGTCGCCTGGGCGACATCACTGTCGGAATTCCGACAGCGCAAAACCACTATTTATCTTGTTGCAGTGTGGGCAGTTGTTGTAACTTCTTTGCTGTCGCCTGGGCGACATTAGCTGTCGGAAAATTCCGACATCAAAATTCTTCATTCAGTCAAATTGAGCTCCATTCAGAATTGTGAACATCTCAAACCTGTTACCTGCACACCATTAATAAAAATAGAATCAAATACAAACGGGATTTTGTTATTATCAAATCGGAAGAGTGTGAAACGCATGCTCCAACAATCTCCCCGTTTTGATAATAACAAATCCGTATAAAAAGAAATCATGTCTATTTAGGTTGTTGATTTTAACATATGGTGTGTGCCCAAAAATGACATGATATATTCCTCTTAAATGTAATCTCCCCCTAGATGAATGCTCCCCCTAAATGAATGCTCCCCCTAAATGTTATAGTAAATTGAAATAATGTATTGTTTGGGTGGAATATTTAGGTGTAATAGTTCTTTGATTTCTTGAATGTACTTATAATTCTCCCCCTTTTGGTATTAGCAAAAGGTAACATGAAATGAATTAGTAGTTCTTAAGGGAAGAGATAAGACGGAGAAAATAAGAGTAAGCGGAAGCACTTGTTGGGAAAATTATTGAAGGTCTTGAAGGTAATAGTGAAAGAAATCGTTGTCTCTCTCAATCACCTAGAGGGGGGGGGGGGGGGTGAATAGGTGATCTCTACTGAGATTGTGGAATAAAAATTTAGCACACACACAACAAAAAATATCATAGCACAGAGACACAAGATTTATAGAGGTTCCCCAAAGGTGGGTACTCCTCTCTCCCACTCCACCAGCTAGCACTTCGGGCTAGCGTCGACAACTTAACCAAAACTGTACGTGAACATTCGACGAATTGACTTAGCCATTAAAAAATACTGAATAAAGCTTGAAAACTGTCTTCTATTTTCATTCGTCGGAATTCGTCGGGAGTTCTCGAGAACATTCGACGAATTGACTTAGCCGCACATTTTCCTTCACAAGGCTGTCTTTTTGACTTCTGTCTGCGTTCGTCGATATTCGTCGGGAGTTCTCGAGAACATTCAATGAATTGACTTAGCCGCAAAAATTTCTTCTTTAAACTAGAAATTTGTGTTCTGTCTGGATTCGTCGAGATTCATCGGAACTTCACGAGACATCTCGACGAATTGACTTGGCAAAAATTTCTTTTCTCCTGAAATCCTGCTCCACTCCTCAAACTTGAAAACCTTCAGTTATGAGTATATGAAGTGCACCCCAAAAGAGAGATTACACATGGACCAACACTTTGTTCTACACAATGAGGGATTACCTTGTCTAGAACTGTGTTTGGTGATCCATTGCAACCTGACTTTGGTGTGCACTTAGCATTAAGACCTGTCATAACACATCTAAACAGAAATCATCAAATACATACTCAATTCAATTTAGTTCACTAGGGGACATCTTCAAATCCAGGTAATTGTGGATACAATACCCAACAAATAGTAATATGCCATAATATTGAATAAACCCATGAAGAGATGGTATAGCCATATGATGTAGTAGAGTAAAACAAAATAACTTAAACATGATTAATGTCATTTTAAAGTATCATAGAAAGACACAATTGTGTATAGAAATTTGGAATCTTTTCGGTCCAATTCTCATGAGAGGAATGTTTATATAACATAATGATGTGTACAAGTGATGCTTTGATCAAACATATGAAATTATTTAATTTACATGATCATTGGAATAGAAAACATAATATAAGTATATAAAGACAACTTTGACCTTGAAGATATAGCACATTAAGGATAGAATACCATTTTTTCTTTTGCACAAGACACTTTACAATTCTTTCCAAGGTGCTCAACCTCACAATGCTTATTAAGACATATCAGGAGGGTAAGTAGTGCTTGGTGGAGTATCCTTGTCCTCAATTTAAACTTTTTCTTTATCACATATTTTGTGATATCTTAACTTTGAGATATTTATAATTTTTGTTTAATTGACCAAGGATCTCCGAATTCACTTGAATCGCAAAAGATGGTGTATATTTGGCTGTGCTAACAAATCAAGCTTGAAAGTAGTATTTATGATGTGCTATTGTATTATGTTAAAGCAAAGATGATTCATGTATATATTAAATATAAAGACATATGTATGAATCCAAAGAAGTGAACGTGATAGTTCATTATTATATATAAACAATTTCTCATACTTAGAGGCATGCGAAAATAATTTCCAATAGTCTAAACAACTTAGTAGGAGTGTCAATACGATGATAGGGTGGAAATGAAATCATATAATCATGTAAATAGCCATTTTTAAAAAAAATAAAAAGCACATGATTTGGCATCAATTCATGAGTTGTAGCATTAATAATGGCATATAACTATTGTAAAGCATCATAGGGACCAAAACTGAAGATTAAGCAAATCGGGAGCTGTCGGAATTTTCCGACAGTCACTGTCGCTTGGGCGACAGCCAAAAATATAAATACGGCTTAAAATCGTGTCAAACCCTATTGTACATCATTTTCTGGACTGAAAGGCTAGAGGAAGCTGTTGGAGTTCAGCGACAACCCTAGATCTAAGGTATTTTTGTTTGATTTTTAAGTTTTTGACTCCAAAAGTTTTTTAGAGATTTGTGATTTTTGAAAGTAAAGAAGAAAAATGTGATTTTCTTTTTACTTTTGATGAATGGTGTAGATATTTGAAGTTTTGTGTATTAAAGCTGTAGATCTAGTGTAAATTAAGTGGATCTTGTTGGATCTTGGTGAAATATGTTTGGATTTTGTGTTTTTTTTGGGGTTTAAGTTTTGTAATTTTTTTTTACATGGTTTAATTTCAAAAATTGAAGATATTCCTTTTGAAGAAGGTTGAAGAAGATGAATAGTTATTGATATGTGAGAAAATGTAGTTTTGTTCAAGAAAATTTTTTTTTAACAGAAATATAGCTTGATTTTGAGTAGATCTGGAAGTCTATTTGAGAAATCTTGAAAAATGTTTACTGGAGTACTGTCGGAATTTTCCGACAGTCAATGTCGCCTGGGCGACATCATCCCAGTGCACAGAACTTGTTTAACTTAGTTTTGTTTTGTTATGTTTGCAGGATGGCTTCCAGTTCTAAGGCACGTGAGAGTATGTCTGAAGATGCACATAGTTCTTATCAAGTATATCCGGTGATAGAGAAAGCAATAATTGGAATTTCAAAATATGTCGAATTTGACTCTCCTAAGGACGACCATATCTACTTTCGTCTTGCTAATGCAGGTATAATATCAGTTATTTCTGTAGAGATGTTCTCATCTGTTTTGATCCGAGAGTTTTACAACCATTTGGAAGACCCGAATTTTACTGAATTGGATGGGGGAGTGAGATCGAGAATCCAAGGTCAACAAGTGGAAATAATACATGTTGATATTAGAGATGAATTTGGTCTTCTTTTGAGTGATAATATGCCAGACATAGTAGAGAGCTATAGAAAGGACATGGATTGGACTCTTGTAAATATGAGTTTACATGGAAGTCAAAAGAAGACACTACCACGGAAGTCTCTTCACTCACTCCTGATGCCTATTTAGTCCAAGATATATTAAGGAACACAGTTATGCTAAAAAGTGGTGATACAAGGAGTATCACAGCACAGTTGACGTTGATTACTAATTTTATTATAGAGGAGGAACCCGTTGATGTAGCGGACCTCATCCTTTCCCTGATTCGTTATGCTTTTAGATTAAAACATCAAAAATGGGTGAAGATTCATACTTTGCCAATGGGGGCTATAATTCTACGTATTCTATATAAGAAGTATGAATGGATAGGTAAAGATTCGTACTTTGATGATTGTGTTCCTGAAATATACTATACGGGTACCATGAAAGTGAAGAAATCTCATAAAAAGCCTCATCCTGGAATAGAGATTAGAGAGCCTACAATTCTTAGGGGAGGATCACTACGAGAGTCTATAGATGATCTTCGTGATTCATTTGAAGAACACAAGAAAGAAGTGAAGAAAGATCGCAGTAGAATGCAGAAGTTTATGAAATTTCTTATGAAGGGACAGAAGTTAAAGCCAACTCTAGAAGAAGAGGCCGAATGGGAAGTCCCAGATGAAGAACCGCCACGCCAATCGGTTAAGCGGACTTGACGTGGAAAGGCCGTAAGACGTGGACCTTCAGAAGACTATCCAGAAAGCAGCGGGGCTGGATATGAGGATTCTGAGTAGTTTTCAGCAGGTGCTGCTTCTGACTGATGTCGGAATTTTCCGAGTGAACCTTTCCATATTTCATTTTCTGTTAATGAACTTAATCTTATGTTGATTTCTACTATTTTTCTGGAACAATTTTTATGTAATATTAATGATGTGAGAATTTTTCTTAAGTAATTCAAATTCTATGGTTTGATTTAAGATTTAGTTTTTCTTTTTAAAATGTATAGGTTTTGTGATATTTTTAATTTTATATGTCATAAGTAGTGATATAATCATTGTGAAATGTCTAGGATTCCCAATTCTAGCCTAAGCATAGAAAAACGGGAATCCGGTAACGGTTTAGTGAATATATCTGCTTGTTGATTATCCATGCCTATAAATGAAATTTTAACCTGATTATTTTTAATGTGGTATCTTATAAAATGATGTCTAACGTCAATATGTTTAGACCTAGAGTGATGAACCGAGTTGTAAGTTAAATCAATTGCACTTTTGTTATCGCACCATAGCTCTATTGTTTGTTGTTTAATGTTAAAGTCTTCTAAAGTTTGTTTCATCCAAAGAGCTTGTGCACAATAACTACCAAGTGCGATGTATTCGGCCTCGGTGGTTGAGAGGGCAACATAATTCTGTTTCCTACACGACCACGAAATGAGTGAAGGGCCTAAAAAGTGACAAGCGCCACTAGTGCTTTTCCTATCTAGTGAACAACCGGCATAATCAGAATCAGAATAGCCAAAAAGAGTAAAATCAATGCTATGAGGATACCACAAACCAAGTTTAGATGTGCCAATTAAATATCTAAAAATTATTTTTACCACTTTTAAATGTGATTCTTTGGGATCCGCTTGTAATCTTGCACATAAACAAACTGAAAACATAGTATCTGGTCTAGAAGCAGTCAAATATAAAAGTGAACCTATCATGCCTCTATATAAAGTTTGATCAATTGATATTCCATTTTCATCTTTTCCTAATTTTAAAGATACACTCAAAGGAGTATTTTCTTGTTTTAGATTTTCAAATCCAAATCGTTTTAAAAGATCATGAATATATTTTGATTAGTTAATAAAAACTCCATGTTTTTGAATAATTTGAAATCCTAAGAAATATTTTAATTCTCCTACCATACTCATCTCAAATTCACTTTCCATCATTTTTACAACATAATTACACAACTCTTCATTAGTGGCTCCAAAAATAATATCATCAACATAAATTTGTAAAACAATTAAATCATCATCTACTTGCTTAATGAAGAGTGTACAATCAACACCACCCATTTTAAAACCATTTTGTAATAAATATATAGTCAATCTATCATACCATGCTCGTGGTGCTTGTTTTAAACCATACAAAGCTTTTAGCAATCTATATACGCGATTAGGAAATTTTTCATTTATAAATCCTGGGGATTGTTCA
Source organism: Dactylorhiza incarnata (assembly GCA_033032865.1). NCBI lineage: Eukaryota > Viridiplantae > Streptophyta > Magnoliopsida > Asparagales > Orchidaceae > Dactylorhiza > Dactylorhiza incarnata. The sequence goes on from JAWHQI010000015.1 coordinate 17,498,938, forward strand.
ACATAAACTTCTTCTTTAATCAACCCGTTTAAAAATGCAGTTTTAATATCCATTTGTAATAATTTAAATCTTTTATGACTAGAAAATGCAACAAAAATTCTAACTGCTTCCAATCGTGTTACGGGTGCAAATGTTTCATCAAAATCTACCCCTTCAATTTGATTATATCCTTTCGCCACAAGCCTAGCTTTTTTTTCTAGTGACCCTAGAGTCACTATCTAATTTGTTTTTGAAAATCCATTTGACTCCTACCACAGGATGATCACTAGGTCTATCAACAAGAATCCAAACTTTATTTCTTTCAAATTGGTTAAGTTCTTCATTCATAGCTAGAAACGAAGATTCATCATTTAAAACGGTGGCAACATCTTTTGGTTCTATATTTGAGACAAAACATAAATTTGAAAACTTTCATGTAAGCTAGAACGTGTACGTACCCCACTTAATGGTTCTCCAAAAATAAATTCTTGCGGATGATCTTTTGAGAACCTTAGCTCGGTTGGAGGTACATATCCTTGTTCTTCTTCTTCACCATCTTTTTCGTCTTCTTTCTCTACTTTTTCTTCATCATCATCATCATCATCATTTTTCCTCAGATTTTGTTCCACATCTTCTTCATTTTTCTCATTACCTGCAATTTTAGTATTTTCTACACAAGAAATGTTTTCATCAAATTTTACATGAATAGATTCTTCAACCACTTTAGTACATTTATTATAAACTCTATAGGCCTTGATAGTTGAAGAATAACCAATGAAAATTCCTTCATCACATTTTTCATCAAATTTGCCTAAGTTATCCTTTTTATTCAAAATAAAGCATTTACAACCAAAAACTTTAAAGTAAGATACATTTGGTTTTCTTTGAAAATATATTTCATAAGGAGTTAATTGTAATGTAGGACGAATCATGACACGATTAATAATATAGCATGCAGTACTAACCGCTTCGGCCCAAAAATATTTTGGCAATTTAAATTCACAAAGCATAGTACGTCCTAATTCTTGAAGTGTTCTATTTTTCCTCTCCACTACACCATTTTGCTGTGGTGTGCGAGGAGCGGAAAATTCGTGTTTTATCCCAAATTCATTACAATATGAAATAAATTTTTCATTATCAAACTCTCCTCCATGATCTGATCTAATGCATTTTACTTTTAAATCAAGTTCATTTTGAATACGTGAAATTAGTTTTACAAATTCATCAAAAGCATCAGATTTTGAATTTAAAAACAATGTCTAACAAAATCTAGAATAATCATTAATAATAACAAACGTATATTCTATACCTCCTAGACTTTGTGTAGTAATTGGACCAAACAAGTCCATATCTAATAAATGTAAAGGTCTAGTAGTAGAACTAACATTTTTTACTTTTAAAAGATGATTTTGTAAACTTTCCTTTTTGGCATGGTGAACATAATGAAGAAAGCTTTCCATTCAAATTTGGCAAACATTTTATTATTTTATTTTTAGAAAGCTTTACTATGCGTTTGGCACTAGAATGTCCTAGTCTCCTATGCCATAATTCAAGTTCATCATTCTTTGAAATAAAACATTTAAGTGTAGAATGTGATAAATCATGAAAAGTGATTGTATAGACATTGTTTATTCTTGGTGCAGTAAGTACGATTTCGTTTGTTTTAGAATCAATAATTTTGCAAATGTTTGAGCTAGAGTCAAACAAAACATATAGATTATTATCACATAGTTGACTAATAGAAATTAAATTATGTTTCAAACCATTAACATATAAAACTTTTGAAATTTTAAATTCTTCGTTACCGACTACTCCAATGCCTTTGACTTTACCCTTGCCATTATCTCCAAATGTCACTGTTCCACCTTTCTTCATCTCCAGGCTAAGGAACTTTGATTTATCGCCCGTCATGTGTTTTGAACATCCAGAGTTCAAATACCACACGTCTTCCTTGTTCCTAGCCTACACGCACACCTAAAAAGATGATGAGAGTAAAGATCTGGTTACCCAAGTGGTCCCTCCCATGGTAAAGGTGGATGCCTTAGGTACCCAGATTTGTTTAACATTAAATTTTCCTTTCTTCCAGCATGAGTCCGAGATGTGACCAAATCGATGACATTTGGCACATGCAATGAATATTGAGGAACCATTCTTTAATGGTTTCTCTGGACTCTTGCTGGAGGAAACATCTTTATGTGTGGATTTAGAAAAAAATTTCATTTTGAAAAACAGGTTTTCTGAACCTGGAGCTGTCGCTGGTTCCGACAGCAGCTGTTGAAAATTTCCGACAGCTTCCAGAGCTTCCAGAAACGTATCCTAGCCCAAATTTTGCTGTCCCATGGCATTGGTTGGCTAAAAGCATATCCAGGGATTTTTTTCCAACAACAAATTTTCCAATTGCCATGTTCAACTCATTTACTTTGGACATTAAAATTGAATTTTCTTTTACTATCATCCCACATCTATTTGCAACATTTTTCTTATAATTTTCTAATTGAGAATGAGAGTTTTTAGCAACTTTTTCTAAGTCCTTTTCTCTTTTAGAAGTTGATCAATTTTTTGATCGAACTTAGATATAGTGTTTTCAAGTTCTTTTATCCTTGTCGAAGAGTGATCACACTCTTGACAAATTTCCTTCTAATTACCAATAGATTTCAAATCATTTGATAACTTTTTATTTACTTTTAAAAGAACTTTATTTTCACATTTTAAGAAATCGATTTCCTTTAGGCTTTTATCCAAAAATTTGCAAGTTTTCATAAATTCAGAATATAAATCATCATAAGATGGAGGAGTTACCTCAGTGTTGCTTTGGACACTACAATCATCGTCAGATGACGCATTTCCTTTCCCCATCAAGAAGACATTTGCCTCCTCTTTCTCCTGTGTCGAGGAATCACTTTCTTCACCAGACGAAGAATCATCCCAAGTCTCTGCCTTTAACACTTTCTTCTTGTAGCTTTTATCGTGCCTCTTTGCTTTTTGCTCTTTCAGATACTTTGGGCACTTGCTTCTGATATGACCAATCTTCTTGCAATGGTAGCACTCCGGGAGAGGACGCTCCTCTTCATTCTCCATTTTTCCTTTGCCCTTTTGGTAGGCAAAATCGCTTTTTGAAAAATCTTTTAAATGAATTTCTCCTCTCCGGATTTCTCATAAACTTTTTAAAAGTTCCTCACAAATAGTCCTTCCTCATCTTCCTCACTTTCTTCAGATTTAGTCTCAACTTCCCTTCTTGATTTCAACGCCAAGCTCTTCTTTTTGGGCTCCAAATTGTACTCTTGACTTTGGATTTTCAACTCCACCTCATGAGTTTTCAGATTTCCAATGAGACTCTCCAATTGTAAGGTCTTAAGATCATGTGACTTAGAGAATGCAGTCACTTTAGGATTGAACTTCGGGGGAAGTGATCTTAAGATTTTCCTTACTAAATCTCCATTGGAGAAAACCTTACCCAACACCTTTGAATCGTTCACGATTTTAGTGAATCGTGTGTACATTGTATCAATTTCTACATCCACCTCCATTTTGAATCTTTCGAATTCTGACTCCAGTTGAAATAGCTTTGAATCCTTTACCTGCGAAGTACCTTCATGAGTGATTTCTAAAAGATTCCAAATTTTATATGCAGTATCACAAGCACAAACTCTATTAAATTTAGTGCGATCTAGTGCGCAAAATAAAGCATTCATGGCTTTTGCATTGTTTTTACATTTTAATTTATCATTGTCATCCCACTTGTCTTTGGGTTTGTCCATTGTTACATTTCCAATAGTTATAGTCTGTACCCGTAAAAAGTGGTGGCCTACTAATTCCTTGCCCCTCAACGAACGCGTGTTCGTTGTGCGCCATTACTCCCGGTGGTAAAACCGTTTTGGAGTAACCTCGCTCTGATACCACGTGTTGGATCTTGTGGCACCCTTAGGGGGGGGGGGGTGAATAAGGGCCTTTTAAAAATTACGATTTTTTACTTAAGAATTTTAAAACAAATTTTACTTTTCTAAAAATTACTTATAAAAATTTCAAACCAATGTAATTTTTGAATTAATTTAAACACAAATTTCTAAGTTAAAGATTAAACAACCATATTTGTAATTAAAGAAAAAGTCATAATCTTATAATCATGAAATTCACATACAAATAATATGATCTTAACAATGCTTAAGATCAAGGCACAAATATGATAATAACCCTTTTACAATTTGTGTTTACCAATCCTTCTCCCAAGGATCGGAAGGCTATCACTTGTCTCTCCCTAGACCAAGCCCAAGCCTATCCTCTAGATCTTCCCAAGATCTAGACGTAGCACAAAAGGCCACGATTTCCCACCAAGCCACGCAAGGACTTGGACGCTCCACACAAGGAAGCGATATTCCCCTAAGCCACGCAAAGACTTAGACGTCATGCACAAGGAGACGATTTACCTACCAATACAAAGTGAACTGTATATAAATGAAAATACAAAATGAAAAGAACAACTCCCTTGAAATTTAGATCTCTGAAAGGAAGGTTGAAGCCTCGAGATGATCGTTGATGTAGAAGCGCGCCCGATCTCGTCTTCAATCTCAAACCTTCTAAGCACAAATGGGAGTTGATGAGGTTCTGGAGCTCTCTGGTTCGTATGCACTCAGGAAGGGACTTGGAATTCTCAATGCTTGGAATGCTCGAACCAAACGAGCCAATATATAGGTTTTCACTATCGCCTGGGCGACATCACTGTCGGAATTCCGACAGCGCTAAACTGCCGCTCGTAGTGCTGTCGTGCGGGCAGTAGCTGTAACGTCCGTGCTGTCGCCTAGGCGACATCACTGTCGGAATTCTGACAGCGCAAAACCTTTGTTCATCGTGTTGCAGTGCGGGCAGTTGTTGTAACTTCTCTGCTGTCGCCTGGGCGACACTAGCTGTCGGAAAATTCCGACATCAAAATTCTTCATTCAGTCAAATTGAGCTCCATTCAGAATTGTGAACATCTCATACATGTTACCTGCACACCATTAATAAAAATAGAATCAAATACAAATGGGACTTTGTTATTATCAAACCGAAAGTGTGCGAAATGCATGCTCCAACAAAGTGTTTGAGTCACTTTACCACTTGAGTCCTTTATATAGGGCTTGGGAGGACCTGTCAAAATAACATGAAACAAATCTTAATCAATAGAATTCATATAGATCCTAATTCTTGTTTTCCAAAGTGCAAACTTTTCAAGGTTGCAAATTGGTGGTCTGGTGGAAGCATAATCTTTGATTTGTGCCAAAAATGTTTTTTAGAAATATATATATATATGAGGTAGGATCTTTTTGATCAAGGAGTTATCCCTTTTTGATCAACCTCGCTCTGATACCAATTGAAAGTGCACAGTTAGCCTCACTAGAATTCTCTAGAGGGGGGTGAATAGAGATTTAAAAATATTTTGTGCAAAGTTAATAAATATATATATATATATATGTGTAATATTCACAGATTTAAGCTTCCCACACACCAACAAGAATTAAGCAAAAGAAATAGCAAAAAGAAAATCACAGCACAACACAAAGAAATATAGTGGTTCCCCAAACTTTGGGTATTCCACTCTTCTACCCCCTTGGTAGGAATTCACTATCTTGCACTGAGTCTTTTGATAAGGAGACTCTTAGAACCATCCTGAGTCTTTTGATAAGGAGACTCTTAGAACCACTACAACTGAATCTTTTGAAGAGAGATTCTAAAAACACTTTTACACAATTTGAAAATGAAATAAGAATAAGAAGAAGAAGTAGAAGAAAAACAATTAAAGCAAGAAAGAATCTTCTTCCTAGCAAGAAGATTAGAAACACAAGTATAGTGAATTTGAAATCTCTCTTCTATAGTGAGAAGGAGATTGTAGGCCTTTTTCTCTTTCAGTGAGAGCTTTCAGAAATGGTAGCAGTATGGCTTTAGAAGGAGGAGAAGAAGAAGGCTTTTTCTTTACTGCAACACTCTTTCACTTTTCTCAGCTTTCTCACTTTTCACATGGGAGCTTTTCCTCTTTTTCAAATGGATGGAGTGGATCACTTCTTTTTTTTTCTTTGTCGACCTCCTTGTGTATTTATAGCTCTGTTTATTCAAAATATTGCTATAGGAGAATAGTCAATTAGCAGTCAGAGAAATAGTAAGAGTGAAAAGTTTCCATAATCATTATATCTATAGAAGGAAAAAGATCATTCTATTTTCAAAAAATGTCCATAATAATCTTAATCAAATTAGCCAAGAATCATTCAGAAGGAAAGATTGATTCAGAACGGCCAGAAACGAATAATATAATTCCATAAAATTCAGATCTACAGAAAGAAGGAAAGAGATCTGGTGTGTTTTTGAATCTGTCACAGAAATCGATGTGCGTCGATTATTATTCGACGTAAGAGTCTATTTCAGCCTGGCTAGACGTCGAGAAGAAAATATGGAATGAGCGTCGACAGAGGTGCATCGACTTTACTGGGTGCGTCGACTAGAAATCAGAGTTACTTCGACTTTGCTTATGTCGAATTCTGTTTAGTATTACTTCGACTCATTTTGAGAAGAACGTCGACTGCACTTCGACGTTGCGTCGATTACTATTCGACGCATGTTTTACTTAAACCAATTTTCTACTCTGATAACTCATTTTCTACTCATTTCTAGGGGTTAAGATAAATTAATTTCCCAACAGATGCCATGCCGATCTGAGACTAGGATGCACAATTTCTTCTGGAATGTTGGGGGTTTCACTCCTCTCAGTCTTTTGAAGATGATAGAAGCTTAATTGAGGGAGAGGGAGTGTGTAACCTCCATTTGCCATGAATGTCCATTAAAGCTATTTTCGGCCACCATGAAAATCCTCCAAATTCAACCCCTTGTGGCCGGCCCTGGCTATTAAACTACTCCAAATTAATTAGGGGGAAAGTACCAAGCCATGGGAGGTGAAGAGAGGAAGCCTTTGGCCTCCCAAGCCATGAATGGCCATTATTTCTCTCTTTCTCTCTCCACTATTTTTGGGGAAAATGGGATTTTCTCTCTCCTGGCCGAATTTCTTGAAATTGAATGGCAATTTCAGTAGCACTCAACCCCATTAGGTGGTGGACCACCTCAATTGAGTCTAGCCCAAGTGGATTGGGCTTGATTAGGTCAAAACATGTCATTTTGACCTAAGTTTAGGGTGAAGTTAATTGACTTTGGTCGATTTGACCATTTGGGTTGACCCCAATGGGTGGCTGTTGGAACATAGTCTTCCACATCTCCTAGGTTTGAGAATAACAAATCCTATGTGTATTTGATCTTGTGTGTTTAAGTGTGCAGGAAATCAAAGTCCACATGACTCAAGGATTCCAACATGGCCACTAGCGCCGGCGGTAGCGATTGCGCCCAGCGCTAGCGATGATTAGCGTGATTCCGACAGTGTTTTTAGAAGGAGCTAGCGCCCGGCGGTAGCTACTAGCATTGTAGGTAGCATGACACACAAGAGGCATAAAGCAAATTGTTGTCGCGGATTGAAGATCCTGCCGCGCAAAATGTTACTTAATCAGGGATAGCGCCGGTGGTAGCTACTAGCGCTGGCGGTAGCATGGCGCACAAGAGGCATAGAGCAAAATGTTGCCACGGATTGAAGATCCTGCCGCGCAAAATGTTACTTAATCAGGGATAGCGCCGGCGGTAGCGCTTTGGCTATAAAAGGACCCCCTCTCCTCTTATTTTCGACACACCTATTGCATACACCTCAGAGAGAGAGTGCTAGAATTCCAGAGGCTTGTCTTGGCCGAAATTTGAGGTACCAGCGAAGCTCTGCCAATTTCTGAAGGAGAATTCCATCACGCCGAATCCAGATGAAGTCCGCTTCGACAAACGCTGATTCTACAGCGGAGCTTCGCCTCCATCTTCAGAAGTTCATCTTAAGGGAAGTTTTTATTATTTTATTTATCTTTCTTTGTAAACGGTACTGAAATCGCCTCGTGTTGGCGACTAGGTCTGGGGTAGGACTTAAGGCTGAAATTCGCCTCATGTTGGCGACTAGATCTAGGCTAGGTCTAGGGGGTGCTCGTGGCCACATCCGGGGAAGGATTGGCTAGAGCGGCTTGAGGCTGAATCCGGGAAGGAGAAGGCTAGGGCCACCGGTTCGTGGGGAAACGAGTCGGGATAGAAAACGAAAAGAGCTTTTATTATTCACCCCCGATTTCTAGCGTCATTGAGATCAAGTTTTGCTTGTCTCTCTTTTTGTTTTACTTGACTTCTTGTTTTAATATTGCAATATTCCAAAGTTTTTCTAAATTAAATCTAAAGTTTTTGAAAAACCCTTATTCACCCCCCCCCCCTCTAAGGGCGCCGACCGATCCAACAAGTGGTATCAGAGGTAGGTTTTGTTCCAATCGGCTTAACAACCAGGAACAATGGCGTCTCATGATCTCGGTTTCTCGGATGGTCAAGGGATTAGTCGACCACCTCTCTTTACTGGGTCAGATTTTAACTATTGGAAAAATAGAATGATGTGCTTTCTTATGACGATGGATGTAGAAGTCTGGAATATGGTAGAAGTCAGATACTCTCCTCCTACAACTGTAGTGGGAGAGGCAACATTATTAAAACCTAAAGATAAATGGGATGACAACGATAAACTAAGATGTAAAAATAATGCTAAAGCAATGAACGCTTTATATTGCGCTTTAAATAGGACTGAATTTAATAGAATAATTACTGGGTCAGATTTTAACTATTGGAAAAATAGAATGATGTGCTTTCTTATGACGATGGATGTAGAAGTCTGGAATATGGTAGAAGTCAGATACTCTCCTCCTACAACTGTAGTGGGAGAGGCAACATTATTAAAACCTAAAGATAAGTAGGATGACAACGATAAACTAAGGTGTAAAAATAATGCTAAAGCAATGAACGCTTTATATTGCGCTTTAAATAGGACTGAATTTAATAGAATTTCTGCTTGCACTACTGCTTATGATATTTGGAATCAATTAGAAGTAACTCACGAAGGTACATCGCAGGTGAAAGATGCCAAGCTGTTTCAACTGGAATCTGAATACGAGAAATTCAGGATTGACACAGAAGAGGATATCAACTCAATGTACACTCGCTTCACAAAGATCGTCAACGCATCCAAGGCGCTTGGAAAGACCTACTCCGATGGGGACTTGGTGAGGAAAATTCTTCGTTCCTTACCTCCAAGGTTCAATCCGAAGGTGACGGCCATCTCAGAGTCGCACAACTTAAAAACGCTCCAGATCGAGAATCTCATTGGGAATCTCAAAACCCATGAGGTAGAACTACAAATTCAACATGACGAATACAACAAGGAGCCGAAGAAAAAGGCGTTGGCGCTGACATCAAAGAAGGAGTGCATAGAAGAGGACGATGATGATGAAGAAGGACTCCTGGTGAAGAATTTCAAGAAGTTCATCAGAAATCCAGAGAGAAGGAACACATTCCGAAAATTCTTCCAAAAACATACTCGATGAAAGGGATCCTCCTCCTCATCGAAGAAAGAAAAAGGAAGCGATGACGAAGAAGAAAGGCCGCCTCCAGAATGCTATCACTGCAGAAAAACCGGGCACATTCGGAGCAAGTGCCCAAAATACCAAAAGGAGCGGAAAGAACAAAAGAAAGCAAAAGAGAGGAAGAAAGTGCTGAAGGCCGCTACTTGGGGTGACTCTTCCTCTGAAGAGTCAAACGGTTCTGAGTCAAGTAGCGAGGAGGAAGCAAACTTGTGCTTAATGTCCAAAAGCGACGATGACGACACCAGTGTTTTTAGCGACACTAAGGTATCTCCTCCTACCTTTGAAGAACTTTATGATAAATTTGTTTTATTAAATCATGAAAATCAATCTATTATAAAAGAAAATCGTAAGCTCACAAAAAAATTAGTCTCTCTTGAAAAAAGAAAAGTTTCATGTCAAGAATGTGAGCACTCTTTATTTATGATAAAAGAACTTGAAGTTTCTCTCTCTAATGCCCTTTCACAAAACAAAATCATTGCAAAAGAAAAAGGAGACTTAGAGAGAAAATTGAACACTTCTATATTACAAATTGAAAAGAACAAAAAAGGATTTGAAAATAAATGTGTTATGATTGTTCAAGAAAATACATCTCTTAAAAAACAAAATCAAAATCTCAATTTAGCCATAAACAATTCGGGATTGGTCAAAAATCCCTGGATATGCTTCTGGGTAATCAATGCTTTGGGTCTGGAAAAATCGGACTAGGATATAAAAGTGAACACTACCGCCCGGCGCTAGCTACTAACGCCGGCGGTAGCTCCAATGTTAAAAATTCTTCTAATTTTTCTAATGTACAAACATCATCCAGCAAGGGCAACGTACAAACTCAGAAAAGGGTCTCAACCCCCTTTATTTCGTGTGCTAATTGTCTTAAATTTGGACACACGTCTGGCTCTTGCAGGAATATAATAAATCAACGATCATTAACACAAATCTGGGTACCTAAGAAATCCACTTACTCTATGGGTGGTACATCTTGGGTATCTGGGTCTTTACTCTCATCCTCTTTCTAGATTTGCAGGAAGGCTAAGGAAACAGAAGACGTGTGGTATTTGGACTCAGGCTGCTCCAAACACATGACGGGCAATAAAGCAAAATTCCTTAGCCTAGAAATGAAGAAAGAAGGAATAGAGACGTTTGGCGATAACAGTAAAGGAAGGATCATGGGAATTGGTACAGTGGGTAACGCATCTTTTCTTATGTCAAATGCGCTTTATGTGAAAGGATTAAAACATAACCTAATATCTATAAGTCAACTATGTGATAAAGGTTTAGACGTACTTTTTGAATCTTCCACTAACCTTTGCAAGATTGTTAATCCTAAAACAAAAGATGTGTTATTAACTGCACCTAGAATTCATAATGTTTACATAGTTTCATTTCATGATCTTTCTAAATCTTCTATAAAATGTTTTATAACGAAAAATGATGAATTAGAATTATGGCATAGACGCTTAGGGCACGCTAGTACAAAGCTCGTCTTAAAACTAGCAAAAAGAGAATTGATTAGAGGATTGCCTAAGTTAAATGGAAATTTATCTTCATTATGCTCTCCATGCCAAAAAGGCAAATTTACTAAGTCATCTTTTAAAAGCAAAAATGAAATTTCTACATCAAAACCTCTGCAATTAATTCATATGGATCTCTTTGGTCCCGTTAACACTGCGAGTCTTGGTGGTAGATTATACACTTTTGTTCTAATTGATGACTATTCAAGATATTGTTGGACATTATTTCTCTCCTCCAAATCTGATGCGTTTTGCGAATTTTCAAAATTATGTACTCGCATTCAAAATGAATTAGATTTAAAAATAAAATGCATTCGCTCAGATCATGGAGGTGAATTTTAAAATGAAAATTTTAATTCTTTTTGTGACATGTTAGGTATTAAGCATGAGTTCTCCGCTCCACGCACACCTCAACAAAACGGTGTTGTAGAATGGAAAAATAGGACAATACAAGAACTTGCACGCACAATGCTATCTGAATATAAATTACCTAAGTATTTTTGGGCAGAAGTCGTAAGCACTGCATGCTATGTAATGAATAGAGTTATGCTTCGCCCATCATTAACTCTCACACCATATGAACTATACTACCAAAAGAAACCTAACGTATCGTATTTTAAAGTATTTGGATGTAAATGCTTCATTCTTAATACAAAAGATTCTTTAGGAAAATTTGACAAAAAATGCGATGAAGGAATATTTCTTGGTTATTCTTCAACTAGTAAAGCATATAAAATATTTAATAAAAGATCAAGTAAGGTTGAAGAGTCAATTAATGTCAGATTTGATGAGTTTGTTCCATGTGCAGAGAAGCTCCCTACATGTACCGATGATGAACCTTTGCCATCCTTGGAGCACGACGAAGAAGAACCGTCCAAAGAAGAGGAGGAGAAGTCCAAAGAAGATGAATATGTACCTCAAAGCATTCTAAACTTCTCCAAAAATCATCCAAAGGAGCTAGTCATTGAGGAACCTTCTACTGGGGTAAGAACTCGGTCCTCTCTTCATGAAACATTTTCAAATATTTGCTTTGTGTGTGAAATTGAACCTAAAAATGTTTCCACTGCTTTAAATGACGAAATTTGGTTTTTGGCAATGAATGAAGAGTTAGGACAATTTGAAAGAAATAAAGTTTGGAATTTAGTAGAAAGACCATCTAATCATCCAATTATTGGCATAAAATGGATTTTTAAAAATAAGCTAGATGGTGAATCTAGGATTGTAAGAAATAAAGCACGCTTAGTTGCTCAAGGCTATTCACAAATCGAGGGGGTAGATTTTGAAGAAACTTTTGCAGCCATAGCTCGCTTAGAATCTATACGAATATTTTTGGCATTTGCAAGTTTTAAAAGAATAAAATTATTTCAAATGGATGTTAAAAGTTCCTTTGTAAACAGGTTTATTAAAGAAGAAGTTTATGTAGAACAACCCCCCGATTTCATAAATGAAAAATTTCCAAATCATGTTTACAAATTAGAAAAAGCGCTTTATGGTTTAAAACAAGCGCCCCGTGCATGGTATGATCGTCTTACATCGTTTTCGTTAGAGCACGGTTATGTTATGGGAAGTGCAGACAACACACTCTTCATTAAGCATAAAAATAATGAATTAATTATTCTACAAATATATGTTGATGACATCATTTTTGGAGCCACTAATGAAGAGTTGTGTAATGAAGTAGTCTTAATAATGAAAAATGAATTTGAAATGAGTCTTGTAGGAGAACTATCATATTTTCTTGATTTTCAAATTTCACAAAGAACTGATGGTATTCTTATTTGTCAATCAAAATATGTTCACGATATGCTTAAACGATTTGGATTTGAAAATCTTAAACAAGCTTCTACTCCTATGAGTGCTTCTTTAAAACTATGAAAAGATGAATCTAGAATTTCTATTCATCAAACGCTATATAGAGGAATGATGGGTTCTCTTCTTTATTTAAGTGCATCTAGACCAGATATAATGTTTGCCGTATGTTTATGTGCTCGCTTTCAAGCTGATCCAAAAGAATCTCATTTAAAAGCGGTAAAACGTATTTTTCGTTATCTAATAGGGTCATCTAAACTAGGATTATGGTACCCACATAATGACTCTTTCACACTCCACGGCTATTCCGATTCGGACTACGCCAGGTGCTCACTAGATAGAAAAAGCACTAGTGGTACATGTCACTTTTTAGGACCCTCTTTAGTTGCCTGGTCTAGTAGAAAACAATCTTCGGTTGCACTCTCCACCACGGAGGCCGAATATATTGCACTTGGTAGTTGTTGTGCACAAGGGTTATGGATGAGCCAAACACTAGAGGTCTTTGGATTTCATCTCAAAAACATAGATCTTAAATGTGACAACAAAAGTGCAATAGACCTCACATATAATCCCGTACACCATTCTAGATCCAAACACATCGACGTTCGTCATCATTTCATTAGGGATCACATTAAGAAAGAAAATATAAAAGTAAGCTTCATTGGGACGGACTCTCAACTTGCTGACATATTTACTAAACCCCTTCCCGATGCAAGATTTCGATTATTACGACTTGAATTAGGTGTCCTAGATCTTTCAAGTTAAAACATGCTCACAAATACAATTTTCTTCATTTTTAACCATCCAAAACATCTTCTAAAAATCTGCAACTTCAGCATGGAACTACTATTGAAACACTTAATCAAGACCACCAATCCAAAATCCTAAAAAATCGTTCACTGTCTCCCGCGCTAGCGCTACCGCAGGCGCTAGCGTCCATGTTCATTTTTCTGTGATTTTAAAATTTTGAAAAATTTCTAAAAATATATTAATCTATATTTTCTGCTTAGTTTTGCACTTCTATGTTTCTTTATTTTTTGAAAAATCAAATACAAAACTACAAAAACTAAATTACAAAAAATATGTTTTTCTTTTTCGCTTGTGTTGTTTCCTTTGTTTAAAGTTCATCTTTATGCAAAAATCAAATATAAAAATTACAAAAGCAAACATTACAAAAATACTCTTTTATTTGCTAAAATCAAATACAAAAATATAAAACTTTAAAACTATAAAAAAAAACTGTATGATTTTTGTGAAAAATCAAGCATGATTTAATCTATTATTTAGAAATTCTACAATGTTGCAATTTATCTTTTCAAACTACTTTGGAAATTGTCTTTCTTCATGCTTTGATATATCTAATCAAATGTGCAACAATTATAGTTTAAAAGTTGTGTAGGATCAAGCTTAGCATGCCTCTAAGTATGAGAAATGTTTTATGTTTGATAATGATATTTATTCACTCACTCTTTTTGGCATTGTCTACATATGTATTTAATCTAAGAATGCTTGTGTATGTTTTGTATTAGTACAATGGATTAAAATTGCACAAGTATCTTACCTACACTCCTTATTTTGCACTCTTAAAAATTAAGAAAAGTGGTTATGTTTTTCATAAATTCTATTGATTTGCAAAACAAGTGTATTCGGAGAACTTTGTACAAACCAAAATTATAAAATTAATGACAAAGATAACTCCACCAAGCACTACTTGAACCTCCTGATAAGTCTTAATAAGCATTGTGAGGTTGAGCACCTTGGAAAGAATAGTAAAGTATCTTGTGCAAATCAAATCTTTCTTTCAAAAATAAGAAAAACCACTTACTCTTAAGTACACCGGATCACTAGTCTCAAAATTCAAAATAAAATATGTGATCCCCCAAGCACTACTCTGCACCCTGATAAGTCTTGATGAGCATTGTGTGTGCAGAGCACCTTGGTAGTTGTACCTTTTTATTGTGTATTAAAGTGTGTGGAATTAATCTTATTTGTGTTTTATTGTGCTCGTACTCTACACATTTCTTGTATTTTTTGATTAAAACATTTGCTTACATTACTCAAAAATACACTTTTGTGCACATCATTATCTTCCATAACACTTCTTCTCATGAGTATTGGATCCTACTACTAATTCTATATTACTGTTTATTTATGAAATGCACTAGATAACCTAGCATGTGTTCTACAATGTTTTGTATGTTTTTGAAATTATGAATTAAAGTAACATTGTGGTAATCTCTTTTTTGATAAACATTATTTCATGCTTGGTTATTATCAAATTTAAAGATCCAATTAAAAAATGATTTACAAAAACATCATCTTTTGTGAAGTTTATCTCATATTTTTTTTGGATTATCATTACTATTTGATGTTTTTTGTATTGCTATAAGTCTTCCACATCTTAACCATATATGTGTTTTACCTTGCGCTTTCATGCTTACTTAATATCTTGTATTCTTTGCATCATCACTTATTCTTAAAAATTCCTATCTTTCATTAAGTGATAGATTTACTTGGAACACTTTTTATTGGTTACTTCAAACATAAAAATCTTTTATGCTAAAAACTCTGAAAGTTTTGTAATGCTTATAACTCTGATCTATTTAAATGAAAAACAATTCTAAAACTCCTTACCATTTACATAAAAAGCTCGATCATGCCTTCTCTTCTATTTACACATTTTTTAGTGCTTTGTTTCCCTACCCACTTTTGCTAATAACAAAGGGGGAGAACTAACATGATAAATATAACCCGCTATCAAAAACCAAACATGACAAATTAAGATGATAGCTTACATATTAGGGGAGCATTCACTTAGGGGGAGCTTGTATTTAGGGGGAGCAATTCTAAATGCTAAAATCAAGAATTATCCTAAGTCATCACTCTCACACACACACAAGTATAGTTTCATCATGCTTATTTATTAATGCTTTGATTTATCATTAATGGATTTGTTATTATCAAAAGGGGGAGTTTGTTGGAACATGGTCTTCCGCATCTCCTAGGTTTGAGAATAACAAATCCTTTGTGTATTTGATCTTGTGTGTTTATGTGTGCAGGAAATCAAAGTCCACATGACTCAAGGATGGTTGTCCCCAAAATTGAGGCCAGAATTCCAACATGGCCACTAGCGCCGGCGGTAGCGATAGCGCCCGGCGCTAGCGATGATTAGCGTGATTCCGGCAGTGTTTTTAGAAGGAGCTAGCACCCGGCGGTAGCTACTAGCGCTGGCGTTAGCATGGCGCACAAAAGGCATAGAGCAAATTGTTGCCGCGGATTGAAGATCCTGCCGCGCAAAATGTTACTTAATCAGGGATAGCGTCGTCGGTAGCTACTAGCGCTGACGGTATCATGGCGCACAAGAGGCATAGAGCAAAATGTTGCTACAGATTGAAGATCCTGCCGCGCAAAATGTTACTTAATCAGGGATAGCGCCGGCGGTAGCGCTTTGGCTATAAAAGGACCCCGCCTCCTCTTGTTTTCGACACACCTATTGTATAGACCTCAGAGAGAGAGTGCTAGAATTCCAGAGGCTTGTCTTGGCCGAAATTTGAGGTCCCAGCGAAGCTCTGCCAATTTCTGAAGGAGAATTTCATCACGCCGAATCCAGACGAAGTCCGCTTCGACAAACGCTGATTCTACAGTGGATCTTCGCCTCCATCTTCAGAAGTTCATCTTAAGGGAAGTTTTTATTATTTTATTTATCTTTCTTTGTAAACGGTAGTGAAATCGCCTCGTGTTGGCGACTAGGTCTGGGGTAGTACTTTGGGCTGAAATTTGCCTCGTGTTGGCAACTAGATCTAGGCTAGGTCTAGGGGGTGCTCGAGGCCACATCCGGGGAAGGATTGGCTAGAGCGGCTTGAGGCGGAATCCAGGAAGGAGAAGGCTAGGGCCACCGGTTCGTGGGGAAGCGAGTCGGGATAGAAAATGAAAAGAGCTTTTATTATTCGCCCCCGATCTCTAGCGTCATTGAGATCAAGTTTTGCTTGTCTCTCTTTTTGTTTTACTTGACTTCTTGTTTTAATATTGCAATATTCCAAAGTTTTTCTAAATAAAATCTAAAGTTTTTGAAAAACCCTTATTCACCCCCCTCTAAGGGCGCCGACCGATCCAACAGTGGCTAGTGACCCATTGGCCTCTATTAAAGGTTATAATGGTCTAGGTATGGTCAATTTGGCATGGTGGATGTCAATTGACCCTAATTAGGCTACTTTGACCAATTTGAGGTTAGGGTTGACTTTGGTCAATTTGACCTCTTTGGTTGACCCCAATGGGTCCTTGGTGCTCTAATGGAACCCCTACAGGGTTTTGTATGCTATGGTGGGGTCAAGGGTCAAGGTGAGGCCCTTATGTCCAACCCTATGCGTGTTAACTGGAAATTGCTATTTGCAGACCACCATGGTTTCCTTCTTCTTGGCTAAGGCCAAGTGGTCTCTTCAAGCTTCCTAGGGTTTTGTCATGACCTAGTCATGACAAAAACACTCTAAGAGTCTAGTTGTTTGGTGGATGTTACACCAGCCACCCAATAGCTTCTAAATTGAGCTCCACTTAGCAGCTGGCCGGCCTGGGAACATGCTGGGATTTACTCCCTCGGTTCAGAGAGGGGCTTGAGAAGAGAAATTGAGTGCTATTTGGCACTCATGCCCCAAATCCCTCATTTTTGTCTCTCTTGATTTGGGGCTTATCCCAAATTAGCCCTAATCACTTCTCTAATCTCCAAATTCTAGAACCTATCTGGTATTAGGCATTATGGGCTTGCTCTTGGGCCCAAACATTTGGGCTAAACCCAATGGATTTAGTTTTGGGCTCACTTGACCCAAGTGGGTCAAATGGGTTTGGCTTGACCCAAGCTCACCCCAACAAATTTGGCTGACCCACATTGGTGCCTTAGACCCTATAGACCTATTCCAAGGGGAATTAAGTCATGGTGGGGTCATATGAGGCTTATTTGCACATAATTGCTTATAGGGGCAATTTTGGCATTTTTGTGATTTTGCCATAATCATACAAAATTGAGTGTACAACTTGGTTCATTATGGTCTCATATAATCCCCTTAGTGTTTAGGAAGGTTTGTGTTAGGTCAATTTGTCCGATTGAGGGCCAATTGAACCATATAGGGCAAAATTGTAATTTGGGGCAATTTGGTAATTTTGCCTAATTTCCAATATTGGTTTAACCCAAGGGTCCAATGTGGTCACATTAGACTCCCTTTGTGATCTTGGAGTGTTAGTTGTGATCAATTTTGACCACTCATGGCCAATTGAATGTCCAATTGAGGGAAATAGTTCATTTAGGTCAAATTGGGGCTTTTTGGTAATTGTCCCAATTTCCCAAAATTGGCCAGTTCCAATAGGTCCATTTTGTTTCATTAGTCTACTCTAGTGTTTAGGAAGGATTTGGGGTGGACAATTTGTCATTTTGAAGCTAAATATCAAGTCTTAAGCCTTGGAGTCAAATTTGGCTATTTGTACACCAAAGTGATCTTCACCTATTCACCTTAGTTTTAGGGCCATTTTGGTCTCTTAGAGCAATGCCATGACCTTATCATGGCAAATTGCACCTTAGGGGTATAGTTGTTCTGGGGATGTTATAGAGCTAGCCAAGCTATCCCTTCCAAACTGTTATTATTGTTGAGTTCTTTGTTTTTCCTCATTAGTGAGGCGTAGTTATGTTATTCTTGATTTTGTAATATATTTCTGATACTTTCTATTTTTCTATGGGTTCATGTCAGATAGTTGGCCCCCATAGATTTGCGCTTTTGTGTATACTTTAACTTGTAGTTTCTGCTACTGCTAGCTTATGTTGTTGATGCATTGCTCTTTGGGAAGTTTTATGCTAGGATGTAAGGTAGTTATTTTAAGTTTATAAAAATCTGCACTTTTACTGATAACATGATTTCAATCAAATGTCACCAAACTTTAGCGATCGTAAAAGATCTTTCTTACTTATACTAAACATAGAGATTTGCATATCACCTGCGTAGTATTTGGTCTTCATGCTCATATAGAATAAAATGAATTAAACTTCATATTTTTCTCTCCGCCACGTACTTATATATTCTTCTACTTATGGACTAGTTGATCCATTGAACCGAGATACACGGTCTTGAACTTCAAATGTAAACCTTATCTTTCAACATAAAGTATATACGTATGTATTTTATGATGGTAAATAAAGATACAGAGATGCCTGAGCTTTTTTAGTTGTCTCCTACACAACGTGGCTTCACAGGGCATATTTTCTCCTGCTCTAATATTATATCAATATACTTTGGGAAAATGTGGGTCGTGACAGAGGTGAAGGGCAATAAGGGGTGGCTTGCTTTCGAAGACAAGACCGATTCTTGCTATGAGGGAACTCTGTTTGGGTTTGTTAGAAACCCTTGGAAACTACATGAGACATAGCGGGAGCTTCCGGGATGCTGTTGTGGGGTCATGGGTCAGGAGTACGATTTCTCTCATGCTAGGCTTTGAGGATCCGCATGAGTTGGCGACTGTGCTTTTGTGGATTGGTTTCTTTGTTGCTGAGAAGAGACTGGTCTTAGCGGGTCTTTACAAAAATGTTGAGCGGAGCTGCACCATCCTTTTGGAGCGGGGCATGAAGAGGAAATTGGTCTTCCTGCTAAAGCATGGGGAGGCAGGGTCATATTTCATCGCTCCTAAGTTCGTTATTGTAAGACCCATTTTTTTTCTTTACAAACCCGGGACTTATGCCCAGAACCGCCGCTTTGCAGTGACACCCTCGCTCGGGAAGGTCGCCACTACAAAGCGCCGATCCTGCCGGCCATATCGATCACAAAGAAATAAAGCTTAAACGATCTTATAAAAGCCAAGTCTACATCATATAGAAAGTAAAAAACCATCATAAAGAGATGTCCACATCAAATATATGAATAAAAGGTACGATAATAATAAAGGGCTCATGCCCTGTACATCAATTCCTCACTACATTTTCTCTCGCGGAAGCAAAAATATTAATGCCAAATGATGCTCACGGATCCTGCCAATGGTGCTCCCGTACTATACTGCCCTATTTCCATCTGCACCGGCCTCTGGTGCAGCAGCATCTCCTCGGTCCCCTACAATGATAAGGTCCACCGATCGTCAGTCAAACTTGACTCATCCAATCCCCCACCCCTCCCCCGGTTACGCCTAGGCACCGAGCGGGAGGAACAAAGCGGAGGACAACAAGGGGTGTAAACAATAGCAGATTGTTGGATCGGTAGGCACCCTTAGAGGGAGGGGTGAATAAGGGTTTTAAAACGTTATATTATATTTTAATATATTTGAACTAATGAGAGATTAAAATAGTGATTTATAATGAAGATCTAAATTGATTTAATAATGAAAGAGAGAATAATAAAAAATTTAGAGACATGAAGATCAAATCAATTTTATTACACAAAGAGAGACATGATTATTATTAGCAAAATTGATTACAAAAATTGAATTTCTATAACGCTAGAAATCTGTGGCGAATACTAATAACTCTTTTTCATTTTCTATCCCGACTCGTATCCCCACGAACTGGTGGCCCTAACCTATCCTTCCCCAGATTCGGCCTCAAGCCGCTCTAGCCAATCCCTCCCCGGATATAGCCTCTAGCACCCCCTAGACCTAACCTAGATCTAGTCGCCAACACGAGCCGAATTTCAGCCCTAAGTCCTACCAGACCTAGTCACCAACACGAGGCGAGTTCACTAAACAATTACAGAAAAGATGTGAAATAAAAATGACAAAAATATAAAAACTACCTATATGGATCTCTTGGAGAAGTAGACGAAGACCCGCAGAGTATGATCATAGTCGATGCGGTCTTTTGTCATGATGATGACGCGTGTTGAAATCTTCTCCACAGATCTCCTTAAGCCTTTATAGATTTGTGGGAGTATCTCTCTGAACCTTCTTCTCTATGCTGTGGCACGAAGCTCTAGAATTTAGGATCTAAAGAGGATGAAGAATACGGATCCAAGGGGTCCTTTTTATAGCCTCGTCGCTAGTGCTACCGCCGACGCTATCCTGGATTAGGCATTATTCTGCGCGTGGGAATCTTCAATCCGAGGAAGCATTTCTCTCTTGCCTTCTGTGCTCCGCGCTACCGCCTGCACTATTCGCTACCGCCAGGCGCTAGCTCCTTCTATATGTGCTCCGAAATCACGCTGATCAACGCTAGTGCCAGGCGCTAGGTGCTACCGCCGGCGCTAGTGGGCATGTTGGATTTGTTGGCTCAAATTTGGGGGCAACCTTCTTTTGTAATCCTTGAGTCATATGGACTTTGTTTCCTGCACACTTAAACACACAAGATCAAATACACATAGGATTTGTTATTCTCAAACCTAGGAGATGCGGAAGACCATGTTCCAACAAACTCCCCTTTTGATAATAACAAATCCATTAATGATAAATCAGAGTATTAATAAATAAGAATGATGAAACCTACTTGTGTGTGTGTGTGAGTGATGACTTAGGATAATTATTGATTTTAGTATTAATAATTGTTCCCCCTAAATACATGCCCTCCCTAAGTGAATGCTCCCCTAATATGTACGCTAGCATCTTAATTAATCATGTTAGTTTTCATTTTGATAGCGGAATATATTTATCATGTTAGTTCTCCCCCTTTTGTTATTAGCAAAAGTGGGTAAGGATGCAAAACACACAAAAAATTTGTTAATAAGATAAAGGCATGATCGAGCTTTTAAAGAGAAGGAAATGATAAGGAGTTTTAGAATAATTGTTATAGAAATAGATCAGAGTTTTTAGCTTAAAGATGAACAATATAACATTGGCCAAGTAATATTATCATGTTAGTTCTTCCCCTTTATATAAGAGTTTTAAGCATAAAAAGATAATGATTTCCAAGTAACCAATCTACCCAGACAATATGTCTACACCTTAGCCTCGTACTAAGTGACGGATGGGCATGAGGAGCTGCATACATACCGTAGGTTGGGGTGTTAGTCCCATATGCAAACACAAGAAAAAAACTCAACCCAGCACTCTTCCCCCCCAGTGCCTCGCAAGGCCCCACTGGAACCCTCCCCGGTTAAGGACAAGACATGACTTAGAGGTCAGGTTATCTAATGCCTACAACCCTACTCCCCCGCTATGGTGAGATATGAAGTCATGGGATAATAATCATTGGAAGCATTTAGAGTTTGACTCTAATGATGAGTTCATAGTATATTTTTATTTGAACATTTTTTTTCAAAGACAAACTCACATAGCTAATTTGAAATCCATTAATAAATTAGAGTTTAGCATTGCAGAAAACTTAACATTTTGGAATAAATAAGAACATCCTTTTAGCAATTAGGAACTCAAAAACACACTTTGATTTGAAATTCAAGAAGGTGTATTTTTTATAAGCAATATTTCACCTGTTGGAGGAGTGTTTAACATAGATATGATATTCGTGTTAGACCAACCAATATAAATTCTACCAAGCAAGTCTACCATATGTTGAAAAAGGAATTTTGAGATTTAAGACTTTGATTTAAGCATGAAAGCGCAAGGTAGAAAATACATGGTGATGATGCGGAAGACTTATAGAAATACAAGAAACACCTTTTTGACAATTCATAAGATGATATATGAGTTAAATTCCAAAAATGAAGATGTTTTTGTAAATCAATTTGCATTTAAAATCTTTAAGTTTGACAATAAAGTAACCAAGCATAAAATAATGTTTTCAAAAAGAGATTACTACAATGTTATATTATTTTACAAATTCAAAACATACAAAACATTGTAGAGAGCATGCTAGGTTATCTAGTGCATTTCAAATATAAAGAGAGTATATAATTTTAGCATTAGGAACCAATACTCATGAGAAGAAGTGTTATGGAAGATAATGATGTGCACATAAGTGTATTTTGAATAGAGTAAACAAATGATTTAATCAAAAATACAAGACATATGTAGAGTAAAGTATACAATAAAACACAAATAATTTTACTTCCACACACTTCAATGCACAAAGAAAATGTACAACTAACAAGGTGCTTTGCACACACAATGCTCATTAAGACTTATCAGGGTGCAAAGTAGTGCTTGGGGGATCACACAATTTTTTTCGGTTTTGTTTTTGATCTGGTGTACTTAAGAATAAGTGGTATTTTTTTAAGAAATGAAGGTTTGCACAAGAAAATTTACTTATCTTTCCAAGGTGCTCAACCTCACAATGCTTATTAAGACTTATCAGGAGATTCAAGTAGTGCTTGGTGGAGTTAACTTTGTCACTTTATTTCATTTTTTGTTTTGTACAAAGTTCTCCAATTACACTTCCTTTGCAAACCAAATGAATTTTGAAAGTACAACCACTTTTCTTTATATTTAATAGTGCAAATAAGTGTAGTGTAGGTAAGATACTTGTGCAAATTTAATTTATTTTACAATTACAATACATTAGCAAGCATCTTTAGATTAAAAAAAAAACATAAGTAGACTTAGCCAAAAAGTGAGTGAAGAAATATCATTATCAACCATAAAACATTTACTCATACTTAGAAGCATGCTAAGCTTCGTCCTACACAACTTTTACAATGCAATTTGATGCACAAATTAGTAGATATATCAAAGCATGATACAAACAATGTTCAAAGTAGTTTGAAGGAATGAATTGTAACATTGTAGAAGGTCTAAATGATGGATTAAATCATGTTTGATTTTCAATGAAGTCCATACAGTATTTTTTGATATTTTGAAGAATAATTTTGATTTAAAGTTTGAACTCATAAGATTGATCTTGGACTTCCCGAGGTCTACCCTGTGAGGGGTTTGCCCGGTACTAGGAGATGTGATGGGATGATAGCCCAAATCGCCCTTTCGCAAGATACATGTAAATAGAAAATGTAAGTTCAAAAAATACTTGTTCATACTTGTTTTTGTTTTATATTTTTGTATTTGTTTTTTTTTTTTGCTTATAGAAATATAAATCAAATAAATATTTTTGGAATTTAGCCTTTGTAATTTTGTATTTTAATTTTTCAAAAATTAATTAAAGGCAGAAATGCGAAAATAAGTAGGACATTTAAAATAACACATTTTTAGTGATTTTGTGAAATTAAAAAAATTAAAAATTCAGACATGTGCGCTAGCGCTAGTGCGGCAAACAGTACACCAATTTTTAGGATTTTGACAAATCTAATTTTTGATATTCATTAAGTGTCTCAAGAGTAGTTTCAGGCAGAAATTTCAGAATTTTTGGAGATGTCTAGATAGTGCAAATTGCATGAAACATTAGCGATTTAGTATATGACTTGACAATGCAGGATATATATTTTCTTATATCTTCATTTTAATTTTTCTAAGGCTTATATTTATCAATATAATGTAGGTTGGAAATGATAGGAAATGTAAGCACAAGATATCATGTTGTAATAAGCCAAATAAGCATGATTTAGATGAATGATGTGTATGCAAAGAAAGATAACCCCTTGATAAGAATTTATAGCCTGTATATCTTGGTAAACATATAAAACCTAACATAGACACTACTTTATTGCATGAATAGCAGACAGTGTTAGTTAGATCAAATTTACTAGGTTTTGATTTGTACTTGTCCTCCTTTGAGGATTTAGATCTGTCATATTGACCAGATCTTCTGGAGCTTGAAGAAGCTGGTATGTGGTTGTCTCTTCTCCTTCTATAGATCATGTTGGCAATATTTCCCTCAATGTTCCCTTGATTTGAAGAGGCATCACACTCGATGCTAAGTATATATTGTGTTTGATAAACTCTATTTTGTATCATGCTAAAGCAGGGTTAAGTTATTCCAAGAAGTGGAATATGTTCAGAGGTCTAAATGCCAAAACTGCTGAGACGACCTCTCAGTCTCAGCTGAACCGCTGAGACAAGCCCAGGTGTCGTCGAGAAGGAGTCAGGGACTGCCGAGATGCAGATAAAGGAAAACCACTGAGATGACTGCCTATCTCAGCGGAGCCGCTAAGATGGAGAAAAAAGTTGTGGCTGAGTCTGAAGGCTATCTCAGCCCAACCGCTGAGACAGATTCAAATATGAATAAAGCACTGTCGGGATCTATTTTTGGCGCAAGTGTCAGAAAAGCAAGATACACTTTTGTCAGATGTCCATGCTGTGTCAGGGGCTTCTAATAGCCGTTGAAAGTAAGGAGGAAGTATAAAAGAAGTTGTTAGGTCTAAAATAAATGTACTGTTTTATTGGAAGAGCTGTATTGTGTGCTGCAAGGCCGATCTTCCTCAAGCCTCCTGAACGGGCAACCTCTCAAGCTTAAGCTGAAATCTATTGGGAGATAAGTTAGTTCTTCCTGAATCATTCAAGAAGAACAAGTAGATCTTCAACTTTGCTGAAGGACAAGATTAAGGAGAAATAAGAACTATAACTGCTGCTTCACAGTCATGTTTCAAGACAACAGAAGACAAGATCTGAAGGTTAACTTTATATAGTCTTCTGTTGTATCATTAAAACATTATTAATTTGTAAGGCCTTTGTGCCTGAGATGTAGGGCTGCTAAGCCTAAGTGTAGAGCTGTACTACCAGTTTGAGTGTAGGATCTTTGTGAAGATCTGAGGTAGGACTTCTTGATAGGTCTAAGGTAGGAAATCAGGAGATTTCTGAGTTGTAGGAGTTGGAGGCATCTGAGTTTATAGGGTTGTTGAGCCTGAGGTAAGGTTTGGAGGAAACCTGAGAGATTTTGAGGAATCTGAGTTGTAATCTCTTGAAGCTGAGTTAGAGGTGTTGGCCCTGTCTAACTCAATGTTATAAGGGTGAAGGGGGAAAGAGGACTACTCAACACACCCTGTCTTGAGGAACCTCTATATATGCTTGTGTGCTTTCTATGTGTTTGCTTATAATCCTTATACTCACTAAAAATAGCTAGGCTATAGAAGCAAGAAAAGAAAGTGACCTATTCACCCCCCCCCCCTCAGGGTGATCTAGACTACTACCTATAAACTATCAAGTGGTATCAGAGGGAGGTTGGTCAAAAAGGACATAACTGTCTAACCAGATCCTACAAAGGAGTAGTCATATCTAAATCAAATGTCTGTCGCTGGATTGCAGAAGGAGATGGGGTCTATGAAGTTGCCCATATGCAATAAGGAAAACTTTGGCATATGTAAGCAAAGGGTAAGGATGTTCATGGAAGCATCAGACCCTAGGATCTACATTACTGTGAAGCAGGGTCCTTTCACTTTTCAAACAACCTCCACCATAGATCCAACTAGGAGAGTGGTCAAGCTTTTTGCTAACTTGACCAATGATGAACTTGCACTATTCACAATGGATAAAAGATGAAAGTGGAGGTTAGATCTTAAGTTACTCTAGAGGGGGGGGGGTGAATTGAGTATTAAAACTTTTCCTTAGTTTTATAGTGTAATTAAAATAGTGTTATATATATGTGTAAGCAGAGTGAGAAGTATATAAATAGAATAACTGAATAAATAAAAGCAAACAACACAGCACAAAGAAATAAACACAACCAGAAGACACAAGGAATTTATTGTGGTTCCCCAATAAATCTGGGTAGTCCACTCTTCTACCACCCTTTGGTAGGAGTCCACTAGGAGGGTTGATCAGGTGCCCTAACACCAAGGTGATTTTGATCAGGTGTCCACACACTACAGAGCTTTTGATCAGGTGCTCAAAACCAACATGATTTTTTGATCAGGTGTCTTGCCACCAAGGAGGTTACACTTTTGAAAGGAGTATTAACCCTGTACAAGAGAGGTGGGAAAAGGGTTATAGTGTTCTTCTATGTCAAGATGCTGAGAGAAGACTCTAGTGGACTTGTTGTAAAGCTCCCCCTGTCTGATTGAAGTATTTGACAGATGTTGGAGAAGCTTTCTCTTGAAGACTCAAATCTTCTGTAGCAGATAGATCCAGAAGAACAGGTTCTTCAGATTCCTTGTTGCTCTTGTAGAAGACTTGAACTTGTAGGAGAATATCTGAGAGATGGATCTTGAATATGATGTTCTCAGAGTAAAGATGCGTGCTGCTTGAGGAAGAAGAAGAAGACTTGAGAATAATAGACTGAATGTTCTTCTTTCTTCTTTCTCTATCCTTGTTGTTTTTCTGTATTCTGCAAGAATGCTGATTTGAATTCTGTCGAGAGAGATAAGACAATAATGTCTGTCTTTGATATATTCTATTTTTGGAATAGAATAATCTGTCTTTAATTCTTTCTTGGAATAACAATAAAGACAAAATGACTTTTGTCAGGTCCTTTAATTCCTTAGCCGTGAAATACTCTTTTGCATTAATTGTCAACGGCTATCTTTGTCTTGGAACAAAGGAAAGAAGGAATATATTTAAAGAATATAATATCCTTACTTGCCTGTCTTGAATACGTCCAAATGTATTGAATATATCCGTTGGAGTCGTCGATCTGAGTTCAGAGTATTGACAAATAACTGATATAAATAATCTGAACTTGTATTTGTCGAACTGAGCTTTAATACAAAATTTGTCGAGCTCTGACTGGAATTCGTCGAACGCTGCTCAGAGAAAGTCGAGCGCTGGAACTGGCCATAATACTTCAGTCTGCTGAGACAAATTCGTCGAACGATGCTAGACATTCGTCGAGCGCCACTCGACATTTGTCGAACACTGGGAACTTAAATTTTCCTTAAGTTCTAGCAACTCTAACAGTCTAAAAACTTGACTCTTAAACTATACAATGGGGTGAACTTAATCCTTAGTTAAAACATAGTGATCCTAGCCCAAATTAGTAATAGGCTTGTTCCAACAATATCCCCCTATTTGGGTTAGGATACTATTTGACAATTAATCAAATAAATACAATAGAAAAATAAACAGCAGAGCATAAAAGATATATCTGACAAAATGAAAATTCATTTCAGCTGATAGAATAAAAATAGTGCTCTGAGTTCATTACAGCCAAAATGTTTAAAAAAGAACAGAATAAATAAGTCTGAACCTTTTTCACTTCTTTGCTGGTTTGAAGATGATTATCCTGTTAGGATCTTCAGATTTCTTCTTGCTTATGTAGAGATCTTAGCACCAATAACAGTCTGAGATTTAGCTTGAACAACAACTGCTTGTGGGTACTGCATTAGGAATTCTTCAGCATTGAAAAAGTTTTTGGACTTATACTTTTCAAACTCTTTTCTTCTAAACTCCGACATGGTTGAGAACTGAGAGTGGTCCTTTCCTTCAGCTTTTGCCTTATTAATCCGAGGTGAGGCAATTGTCTCTTTGAATCTAGCCTTTTGTGCTATTTCATCAATTTCTGTATTCACTAGGGACAAAGGCCTATCATCAGAATCAATGGCCTGCAATGAAGGTTTTTCAAAAGGAATGTTTAATTTCCTGTGCAAGAATCCATCAGATATCATAAGCTTATACTCTATGGTAACATTCTTGGAAGGGGTTGAAGAAAATCCTGAAGACCAGGAACTCTGATAACCACTAGTGTTAGCTGGTTTACTTGATTGCTGAGTAGTGAATTTTTGAGAAGTAGAAGAAGGTCTTGCTGAGCCTGTTGATCCTGCTGGAGGAGGAGGAGGATTTTTATATTTGACAGGCTTGTCAGAATAGTAACAAGTCTTCCTCATCTTCTTTCTTCTTTTATTCTCATTTCTTGAGAATTTCATCCAATATGGTGTATCTTTGTCAAGAGTAATGTTATGAAGAACATAATAAGGGATATCATTCTCAGGGTTTCGAGGCTTGGGAACAGCCTTTGACTTTGCTTTTCTTTTCTTTCTCTTCCTTGATAAAGTATTATCAGAATCACTTTCATTATCTTCTTCATCAGAATCAGAAGAGGGAATTGGATTATCATATAAATCATTGAGCAAATTAAGAGCTTTAATTCTTTGCTCTTCAGCTTCATAAGCTTCATCTTCTGCTTTCCAAATTTCATCAAAATATGGAATTGGTGATTCATCAAAGATAAAAGTTGGGAATTCAAAACTATTGATAATTTCTTCTGAAATTTCAACTGATTCATTTGCATAACTTTGAACTGGAACTAAAACATGAACTAGATCTGCTCTTTGAACTGCAAAACTGCTGATAATCTTTTTCAGCAAAACTTTATCAATTGGAGCAGTGTAAGGAACAATTGCTCTAGAATAATCTTGATATTTTGGTAGAACTGAGTAAATGGGATTAAACTTAGACAGCAAATGAGTATTATCTAAAGAAGAATGAATGTATATATTATTTGTCTCTTCTATGACTAGTATTCTAGATGCTTCAACCAAATCAAACATTTCTAAATCAGAAATTTGAATTGTTTCTTCAATAACAACTGTATCCTCTGAAACTGGAGCTGAATCTTCAACAAAAAATGCATCTGTATCTTCAACAAAAACTGTGGCCTCTGAAATTGGAGCTTCTGGAGCTTCTTCATAAGGCATCTCCCACTGCCTAGCTTCAGGGAGACCTGAATCTAGGCCCCTAGAAGAAGGGACAGAAAAAGAGGAAGGAATTGAAGATATAGTAGAAGATAGCTCAGAAATTGCTTGAAGAATTGGAGCAATTTTTGCATCCAATGTGGAGTCAAGATTTGAAAGAATATGATGGACTGGAGCAAGTTTTGCATCCAGGATTTGATCTAGCTTGGGAAGAACATAGTCAAGAATTTGATTTGCAACAATGTGGAAATGTAGAAATAGCATTTCAGATTGATGAGATGAAGATAGTTGAGAAGTGGATGGAATGGAGGTTGGTACAAAGATGTTTGCAACATTGGCATGTTGTTGAGGGATGTCAGAATTAATAGGGCAAGAATGATGGATGGTTGAATGATGGTCATTATGAATTGGAGATGGAGGTGAAGAATTATGAGGAGGTAGAAGAGTAAATGAAGGAGGTGGAATTTCATCAATGAGTGTGGGATAATTTGGAGGTGGAGATTGTGAAGGGGAAATGTTCTGAGGTGGAGATGGGAGAGGAGGATAAGAAACAAGAGGAGGAGGAGGAGAAGGAGCTTCTAGAAGGGTTGAGGGAGTGACTGGATCAGTGCTTGTGCCTTCAAAAGTTTTCTTCTGCGTAGCTACTCCTAGGTTCTTCTTGGTAAACACCCTGTCCCATTTAGCAAAGAGAGCTGAGGTCGGCTTCTTGCTAGCATTAATGGTCACCTTGGGAGAGACCAGAAGGTCTTGGTGTCTTTCCTGCAATACAATTCAAATAATTCTTCCAAAACAAACATTTTCCTTTGAAATCTTCTTCTTAATCAATCCAAAGAGGATTGATCCCCAGTTTACTTTCTTCTTTTCCATTAAGGCCACCATCAACATAATTTGATGCCTATTAATATAATCATGACCTGTTGTTTTCCCTAACAACACTTTTCCAACAATATCAGAAAGAAACTTATATTCCAAAGATAAGTTTTTCTTAAGCAGATGATTAGGGTTTCCAGTAGAATGACCCATTTTAATCAATGCTTCACCATTTCCAACAGAGCTTAGCTCTAACTTATCATCACCATTCACAAAACCAAAAACCTCAGATAGAATGGTAGGGGTAAGAGAAACCTGATGTCCTGAGATGGTTCCTGTTAGACTTTCATCATCTGGCTTAGCCGTGAAACACCATTCTTTAATTTCTACTGTGTGCAGCTTTATCCTCATGCTCATTAACTTCTTCAACTATTGCTCCTCAAAGAATTGAAGGATATCTTTGAAGACTTGGTCAGATTAAGCGAAAGATTCCATGTCGATGTCAAACCCGGCATCGAACTTCATCGAGTAGAGCGTGGCTTGAGAAATCGCCATTTGTACCTGCAAGAGAGAAAGATCAAGTGCAGAGGGGAACTGGAGGGAAAAGATTTCTGTAGGCGCGATCTATTAAGAAATAAATTAGAGATTATATAGACCGGAGAAGGGGGCGCATTTGAGGAGTGGGGTTCGGCAAAAACCTAATAAAAATAGAAGTCAAAAATACTTTAGGTCTCCGTCTGATGCCGTTCGACAAAAATATCTTTTCCGTCGACCACCGTTCGACAGGTGAAATTTTCTTTATCGATTCTGAAGATATAAGGTTTTCGTCGACCACCGTTCGACAAATGATACTAATTTGTCGTCCTCCGTTCGATGAATTTTGGTGATTAATAGAAATGTTAATTTTTTTAACAAATTGAATCTCCATCTATCATTCCTAATTGATTTATAAAGAAGATATGCTTCTTTTCATCCAATGGCTTGGTGAAAATGTCAGCTCTTTGTAAATCAGTAGAAATAAATTGTAGGCAAATTTTATTTTTATCCACATTATCCCTAAGGAAGTGGTGCCTAATTTCTATGTGTTTAGTCTTACTATGGAGAACTGGATTTTGTGCTATAGATATTGCACTAGTATTGTCACAAAATATAGTTGAATTATTTAAGTTGACACCATAATCTAGAAGTTGATTTTCTATCCACAACATCTGTGAGCAGCAACTGCGAACAACAATGTATTCAGCTTTAGCTGTTGATGTAGACACAGATGTCTGCTTTTTACAAAACCAAGACACAAGCCTATCACCAAGAAACTGACAAGTTCCTGATGTGCTTCTCCTGTATACTCTGCATCCAGCATAATCTGAATCTGAGAATCCAGTTAATTCAAATTCAGATGCTGTTGGATACCAAAGTCCTAGATTAGGGCAACCCTTTATATATCTCAAAATTCTTTTTAATAAAATTAAGTGAGATTCCTTGGGGTTAACTTGAAACCTAGCACAAATACAGGTAGCAAACATTTTGTCAGGTCTACTAGCTGTTAGATAAAGTAGTGAGCCAACAATTGCTCTATATACTTTTGAATTAATAGGTTTCCTTGATTCATCATTATCAACAACAACATTAGAGGGCATGGGTGTTTTCATGGTGTAAGAATCAGACATACCAAACCTTTTCACTAATTCCTTAGCATACTTAGATTGGGATATGAAGATTCCATTTGGAGTTTGCTTCACTTGAAGACCAAAGAAGTATGATAACTCACCCATACTATTCATTTCAAATTTAGATTGCATTAGATTAGAAAACCTTTCGCACAAATTTGAATCAGTAGAGCCAAAAATAATGTCATCTACATATATTTGAACAAGCAATGTTTTATTTTTATGTATCCTGAAAAATAGGGTTTTATCTACTAAGCCCCTACAGAAATTGTTTTCCAAAAGAAAACTAGCTAAAATCTCATACCATGCTCTAGGAGCTTGTTTGAGACCATAAAGAGCTTTCTTAAGCTTAAATACAAAAGAGGGTTGAGTTGGAGAGATGCACTCTTCTTTAATTTCTGGTGGTTGTTCCACATAGACTTCTTCACATCCACATAGACCAATGAAACCTGGTGGTTGCTCAACATAGACTTCTTCTTTAATTTCTCCATTTAAGAATGCACTCTTCACATCCATTTGAAATACTTTGAACTTTTTATATGCAGCAAATGCAAGAAAGATTCTGATTGCTTCAAGTCTTGCAACAGGAGCAAATGTTTGATCATAATCAATCCCTTCTTCCTGTGAATAATCTTGGGCTACTAGTCTTGCTTTATTTCTCACAATGTTGCCTTATTCATCTAGTTTGTTCCTGAAGACCCATTTAGTGCCAATAACTGGATAGCCCTTTGGTCTTGGAACCAAATCCCGAACCTTGTTCTTTTCAAACTGGTTGAGCTCCTCTTGCATTGCAAGAATCCAATTTGGATCTTGTTCTACATATGTTATAGTTTGAGGTTCAACTTGTGATAGGAAACAAGTATGCATCTCATTTTGGTGGAGGTGTAGTTGATGCCTTGTTTGAACACCTGCTGAAATATCTCCAATTACTTGTGATATTGGATGATCTCTAACTGTGATGTGGTCAACAGTTGGAGTTTGTTCAGCAATGATATCTTCTTGGGGAATTTGATCAGCTGTCACTTGAATTGATTTGTCAGCAAGATCTTCTGGATGATGATCTTCTTCTTCACTATCTTCAAGTGTTTGAGTTGTTGGAGGTGAAGAATCTCTTTTCTCTAGATTTAGCTCACTTAGTTCTCCACATAAATCTGATACCTGCAAGGTATTTATGGTAGAGGTGGTATTCCTCTCCTCATTCAATAGGTTAGTTTCATCAAAAGAAACATGCATGGACTCCTCTATTTTAAGAGTAGATTTGTTGTAGACTCTATATGCCTTACTAGATAGAGAGTATCCAAGGAATATGCCTTCAGCTGCCTTAGCTTCAAACTTCCTTAGATATTTCTTATCATTGTTATGCACATAGCATTTACAACCAAAAATCTTAAAATAGCTAACCTTAGGCTTTTTATTCTTGAGTAGTTCATAGGGAGTCTTACCCTTAAGTTTATGTATCAGGCTTCTATTCAACACATAATTTGCTGTGTTCACTGCCTCTGCCCAAAAGGAGAGTGGCAAATGAGCATCAACAAGCAATGTAGTTGATGATTCAATTAATATTCTATTTTTCCTTTCAGCTACCCCATTTTGTTGAGGGCTTCTAGGAGCAGAGAAACACTGCTTGATCCCTTCTTTTCCACAGAATTCTCTCATCAGAAGAGACTCAAACTCAGTACCATGATCAATTCTGATCACTGCAACTAAAGTAGAGTACTCAGTCTTTATGGACCTGAGAAAGTCTGTTAGAACTTTGAAAGTGTCAGACTTGTTTCTAAGAAAGAACACCCTAGTGAATCTTGAGAAGTAATCTACAATAACTAGAGAATAATGCTTCCCTCCTAAGATCTGTATAGCAGTAGGTCCAAAGAGATCTAAATGCAATAAATACAGAATCCTAGGTGAATCACTCTTGGATAAAGATTTGAAACTACTTCTAGTTTGCTTACCTAACTGACAAACCCTGCAAAGTCCTTCCTTCTTGTATGAACCAGAAGGCAGTCCTCTGACAAGATTGTCCTTAGAAAGCTTAGAGATAGTTCTAAGGTTAATGTGTACTAGCCTTTAATGCCATTGTTCATTTGTCTTACTTATTGAATTAAATAGACAGATGTCAGTATTGGCAGAGTCAAAATTGACTAGATAAATATTTCCTTGTCTAATACCAGATAATACATTTTTATTTTTATTATTGGTAATAAGACATTGAGAAGGGTTAAAGGTTACCTGATAACCTTCATCACATAACTGGCTTATGCTGATGAGCTTGTGCTTAAGACCTTTGACATATGATACTTCTTTGAATGTGACTGCTCCAACTTTGACTTGTCCATACCCTTTTGTCTGTCCACAGTTGGAGTCTCCAAAGACAACTTTGGGTCCAAGCTTTGCCTTATAATTGCTTAGGTTGGCCTTGTTTCCTGTTATATGCTTTGAGCATCCACTATCCAAGTACCAATATTCTTTTATCCTTGGATAGCTGTGTACCTGCAAAGACGGAAAGTTAAACTAGTTGTTTTTGACCCAGACTACCTTGGGTCCTTTTGTTTGTCCACAATATTCAGAAATAAAGGACATTTCAGGCCGATCCTTGTAGCCTTGTGGATGATATCTCCTTGGAGGTATAATCCATTCAGTAAAAGGATTTTTAGTGTGTTTAGAATTAGAATTCCTGAATTTGTGTATAGTTTCGGTTCGACAAATTTGGGTAAATTTGTCGATCGCCGTTCGACGAATGTACATGATTTCGTCGAGTGTCGTCCATGTAATAACTATACTGAAAATCTGTATTCAGTTTTCGTCGATCTCCGTTCGACAAATTTGAATCTTTTCATCGAGCTTCGTTCGACG
This sequence comes from Dactylorhiza incarnata, assembly GCA_033032865.1. Taxonomy (NCBI): domain Eukaryota; kingdom Viridiplantae; phylum Streptophyta; class Magnoliopsida; order Asparagales; family Orchidaceae; genus Dactylorhiza; species Dactylorhiza incarnata. Next base: position 17,533,419 of record JAWHQI010000015.1, read on the forward strand.
AATTCTTCTGAATTCTCTTATTCTTAACAGACTTGCTTGAAACATCTTTATTTGCTTCTACAGCCCCTTTGCCTTTAGCAGATATGAATTTTATGGGTGTAGATAATATATTCTTCTTAATCAGATGTGGCTCACTTGATGAGGCACCCAAGCCCAGTTTGCTATTAAGTCTAGCATTGACTGTGCTTGTTATGTCCATCAGTTTGATGCTTCTCCCATTTAGGGATTCTTCAAACTTCTTGGCTTCAGACAACTTGTTCTCAATGAGAACAATATGTTCCCTGGAGGCAGCCAAATCCTTTTTAAGGTTTATATTTTCTTCACTTATAATTTTCATGTCAGCTAGCTTATTTCTGAGTTAGATTATTTCTTTCTCAGATTTTAATAAGTCTAAGCAAAGAACTTTGAATTCAGTCTTGAATTCAACTGAAGTAAAATCAAAATGAGATAATACCTGATCTGCATCATCTTTTGCTTCAGAGTCTGATTTTTCTTTATCATAATTATGTCTTGAGGCATTGATATCCATCATGCAGAATGTTCTTTCTTCTTCATCATCACTGGAGCTGGATGAGGAAGCATGTTCTGACTCACTGCCTGAGTCATATATTACCATCAGACATTTGGCACTTTCATTTGATTTTTCTTCATCATCATCAGATGAACTGGATGATGATTCTAATTCAGTTTCACTCCAGGATTCTACAATGAATCCTCTTCCATTCTTTTTGTGCTTGTGTGAGGAAGATTTGTTGGAGCTTCTTTTCTCATCTTTCTCCTTTTTCTTTTCTTTCTTTTTCTCTTCTGGACATTCTGTCAGGTAGTGTCCAGGTTTCCTGCAACCATAACAAATAACTTCTTTTTGTCATACCACTTTTTGAAATATGTCATCAGACATAGTTTGAGCCAATATGTTCATGGCTTTAGCATCTGCACTTCTTTGCTTCTTTTGAGTTTCTGTCCACTCAGGATGTGGGATAGCATGATTGTCTCCTGTAGCTTCAGTGTTGGTTGACGTTGTAGGTGATGGAGGACCTGTCAGAATAACATTAAAAATTTCTTCATCAATAGAGTTCATATAAAGCCTAATCCTTGCTTTCCAAAGTGCAAACTTGCTAAGATTGCACATTGGAGGTCGTGTGCTTGAGTACTCCTTATTCTGTGCCATGAGTTTGTAACAGAAAATAGATAAACAAAAACTCTAAATTAATTTAAGATCTAATTAATCTTTGTGATTCAGGTGTTATCCTGTAATGAATCAACTTCCTCTGATACCAATTGAAAGTGGAGGTTAGATCTGAAGTTACTCTAGAAGGGGGGGGGGGGGGGGGGTGAATGGAGTATTAAAACTTTTCCTTAGTTTTATAGTGTAATTAAAATAGTGTTATATATATATGTGTAAGCAGAGTGAGAAATATATAAACAGAATAACTGAATAAATAAAAGCACACAGCACAGCACAAAGAAATAAACACAACCAGAAGACGCAAGGAATTTATAGTGGTTCCCCAATAAATCTGGGTAGTCCACTCTTCTACCACCCTTTGGTAGGAGTCCACTAGGAGGGTTGATTAGGTGCCCTAACACCAAGGTGATTTTGATCAGGTGTCCACACACCACGGAGCTTTTGATCAGGTGCTCAAAACCAACATGATTTTTTGATCAGGTTTCTTGCCACCAAGGAGGTTACACTTTTGAAGGGAGTATTAACCCTGTACAAGAGAGGTGGGAAAAGGGTTTCAGTGTTCTTCTCTGTCAAGATGCTGAGAGAAGACTCTAGTGGACTTGTTGTAAAGCTCCCCCTATCTGATTGAAGTATTTGACAGATGTTGGAGAAGCTTTCTATTGAAGACTCAAATCTTCTGTAGCAGATAGATCCGGAAGAACATGTTCTTCAGATTCCTTGTTTCTCTTGTAGAAGACTTGAAATTGTAGCAGAATATCTGAGAGATGGATCTTGAAGATGATGTTCTCAGAGTAAAGATGGGTGCTGCTTGAGGAAGAAGAAGAAGAAGACTTGAGAATAATATACTGAATGTTCTTCTTTCTTCTTTCTCTATCCTTGTTGTTTTTCTGTATTCTGCAAGAAAGCTGATTTGAATTCTGTCGAGAGAGATAAGACAATAATGTCTGTCTTTGATATATTCTATTTTTGGAATAGAATAATCTGTCTTTAATTCTTTCTTGGAATAACAACAAAAACAAAACGACTTTTGTCAGGTCCTTTAATTCCCTTGCCGTGAAATACTCTTTTGCATTAATTGTCAACGACTATCTTTTTCTTGGAACAAAGGAAAGAAGGAATATATTTAAAGAATATAATATCCTTACATGCCTGTCTTGAATACGTCCAAATATATTGAATATATCCATTGGAGTCGTCGATCTGAGTTCAGAGTATTGACAAATAACTGATATAAATAATCTGGACTTGTATTTGTCGAACTGAGCTTTAATACAGAATTTGTCGAGCTCTGACTGGAATTCGTCGAATGCTGCTCGCCATTTGTCGAACGCTGCTCAGAGAATGTCGAGTGCTGGAACTGGCCATAATACTTCAGTCTGCTGAGACAAATTCGTCGAACGATGCTAGACATTCGTCGAATGCCACTCGACATTTGTCGAACACTGGGAATTTAAATTTGCCTTAAGTTCTAGCAACTCTAACAGTCTAAAAACATGACCCTTAAACTATACAATGGGGTCAACTTGATCCTTAGTGAAAACATAATGATCCTATCCCAAATAAGTAATAGGGTTGTTCCAACAAAAGAGCCTGTAACATTATTGTGAATGCAATTGATGATTCCAACTTCCAGAACTTGGTGCACTGTACAACAGCCAAGGAGATGTGGGATACACTTATGGTGTATATGGAAGGGACTACTGAAGCGAGGGATGATAAGAAATCTCTCCTCAATCAAGAATAGGAAGCTTTCAGACAGCTCAGCCAAGAAAGCATATCAATCTGTTATGAAAGGTTCTTCAGGATAGTTAATGAACTGAGGACCTATGAAAGGGTATGAAAGTGGAGGTTAGATCTTAATGTTACTCTAGAGGGGGGGGGGGGGGTGAATAGAGTATTAAAAACTTTTCCCTTAATTTTAAAGCGGAATTATAATAGTGATATATATATATATGTATATTGAGTGAGTTATAAAAACTAAATAAAGAAATCAGCATAGCACACAAAAAAATCACAAGCACAGAGACACAAGGATTTTATAATAGTTCCCCAATAAATCTGGTTACGTCTACTCTTCTACCACACTTGGTAGGATCCACTAGGTTTTTGATCAGGTGCCCTGTCACCAAGGGGTTTTTGATCAGGTGTCCAAACACCAAGTGAGTTTTTGATCAGGTGCTCTAACCAAACCACAAGTTTTTGTTCAGGTGCCCTGTCACTGAGAGGTTAACTTTTGAAGGGTGTTAGAACCCTGTACAAGATGGAATAAAGGGGTTAAGAAGTTATTCTCTGTCAACAATCTGAGAGAAGACTCTAGTGGATTGATGGTGTAAAGCTCCCCCTGTCCGAATGACATTCTTCACAGCTTGAGGATGGAGCTTTCACTTGAAATGAAAATATCTTCCTTGATAAGCTGATGAATCTAAGAGACAGATGTTCCTCAGATTATTGTTGCTCTATAGAGGATTTGAAACTTACAGCAGAAAGATTGAGAGATTGATCTTGAAGATGTTCTCAGAGAATGAGATGCTGTTTGAGGAAGATGAACTTTCTTTTTCCTTTCTGAATAATTTTCTCTTGACAGATGCTCTGATATTTTTTATCTCTGTGTCTATCTTCTTTTACTTTTTGGTATGCTATATTTTCTTGAGAGAAGACGACTGATTTGAATTTCAAATGATCTCTGAACAGGAATAAAATAATTTGCATTAAATCTTTCCTTGGAACTTCAACTGATTCAGCCAATCTTAATTCCTTTCCTTTTCAATAATAAATGATATCCTTTTCCAATGAGACAAACGGCTATATTTCTCGAGAGAAGGAATTGGAAAGAGAATAAAATAAAGGAGGGATGAAACTTGTCTTATCTGGAAGAATAACTCTAAATAAAGAATAGAACTGAATCTGATAGTTGAACTGAGTTCAGAGAAATAGAATAACTGATTTGAACAGACTGAGAGAAAATTCGTCGATCTGGGATAAGATTTCGTCGACCTGAAGGATGAGTTCGTCAAACTGAACATCTGATAAAGAATTCGTCGAACTCGGCTGGAGTTCGTCGATCTCAAGTTAGAGTTCGTCGAACTAAAGAATTCATCGACCGCTGAGCCGCTGAGCCCCTGAGCCACTGAGACTAGAGCAAGCCGTTCATCGAATGCAGAGAGGAGGCCGTTCGTCGAACGCAGAGAGCAGTTCGTCGAACCCAGTATAGAGTTCGTCGAACACAGAAACTTAGAGAAATCTTAAGTTCTAGCTAGCATACCAACCTAAAACTATGACCCTTAGGCTATACAATGGGGGTCAACATAATCCTAGTCAACACATAGTAATCCTAGCCCAAATCAGTAATAGGATTGTTCCAACAATCTCCCCCTATTTGGGTTAGGATACTATTTGATAAATTTCAAATAATAAACAACAGAAAAACAGCAGAGCATAAAATATATCTGACAGAATGTAAAACCATTTCAGCAAATAAAATAAGTAGTGCTCTGAGTTTAACAACATTACAACAAAACAGAAATATCAACCAAAAACCAAATAGTTTAAACCTTTTACTTCTTTGTTGATGGAGGCTTGAAGATAATTTGTCTGTTTGGATTTTCTGATTCTTTCTTGCTCATATACAGATCCTGAGCTCCCAGAATAGTTTGAGATTTGGCTTGAGGAACTACTGCTTCTGGGTGCTTTTCTATGTATTCTTCAGCATTGAACACTTTTCTGGATTTGTACTTTTCAAATTCTTTCTTTCTGAATTCTAACATAGTTGAGAATCTGGAGTAATCATTACCTTCAGCTTTTGCTTTATTTATCTGGGCTACTGCAATGGATTCTCTAAATCTTGCCATTTGATCTAACCTTTCTTCTTCTGGATTGGGAGGAGGGCTATACTCAGAAATATTATCTTGAACATGAGCAAGATCTTGAGGGTTTTTGTTTCTGTGAGAAGAGCCATCAGATACAAGATACTTATATTCTGAAGATATTAATCTTGAGTAGCCTGAGGGAGGTCTTGAAGACCTAGAACTCTGAGAACCACTAGAACTATCTGGTCTCTTAGATTGTTGGGAAGAATAACTTTGAGAGGAAGAAGAGAACATAGCTGATCCAGCTGCACCTGCTGCTGGAGGAGGAGGAGGAGGATGATTGAACTTAATTGGCTTATCAGGATAATAACCAGTTTTCCTCATTTTCTTCCTTCTATTTGCTTCATTCCTTGAGATTCTCATCCAAGCAGGAGAGTCCTTGGTGAGAGTGATGTTATGCAAAATATAGTAGGGAATGTCATTGTTGGGATTAGGAGGCTTAGGAGTAGCCTTTGACATATGCTTAGGTTTTCTTTTCTTTGATGATCTATCATCAGAATCATCATCATCATTGTCATCATTATTAGTGTCATCAGATGATGGGGGATTATAATAAAGGTCATCAATTAATTTCAGGGTTTTAGAAAAATCTTTCTCAGCATTAGCTGGAGCTGGAAGAGCTGGACTTTCAACATGAACTGGAACTGGAGGAGCTGGACTTTCTTCACTAACTTGAACTTGAACTGGAATTTCAAAACTTTTGAGAAATTCTTTCAATATTGCTTTGCTTTATCAATAGGAGCAGTATAAGGAATAATTCCTTTGAATAACCTTGATACTCTGGCAAATCTCTGAAAACTGTATTGAACTTGGAATGCAAATAAATAATATCTATAGATGGATTAATAGAAATATTATTTATTTCTTCTATAACTGGAAGAACTGAATCTATCATCTCAGAGTCTTCCTGAACTATATCTGCACTTAAAGCTGGAAGAACTGGAGCTTCTTCATCAGACATCTCCCCTTGCCTAGTTTGAGAAATCCTGAAGCTAGGTCCCTAGAAGAAGGGACAGAATAGGAGGGTGAAGGGAAGGAAGCTAGTCTTGCAGAGAGATCAACAAGAGCTTGAAGAATTGGAGCAAGTTTTGCATCCAGGAGATCATTCAGCTGTGGAGCAATGTGTTGATAGATTTTGTCAGCAACAGATTTAAAATCAATAAAGACAAGATCTTTGTTAGGGTTTGAAGAAGATGGGATGGAGTATGGGAAAGAAGTGTTAGTAACTTGAGCTATGGGTGAATGAATAGGGCAATGAGGGTGGATAGGAGATTGAGGATGAATGGGTGATTGAGGGTTAATAGATTATTGAGGTTGAATGGGTGATTGAGTTGGAGAGATATCTTGAGGGATAGGTGATTGTGGAAGGGTTGGAGATTGAGAATCAATGTGGATGGGAGAATGAATGTCATTGAATGATGGAGGCTCTTCAGATGGGTGAGAATGAAGAGTAGGAGAAGATGGCAATGAGGATGAAAGGATAATGGGAGAGTTGGGAGGAGGAATTTCTTCAGAAGAACTAGAAGGTTGAGAAGGGAGATGAGGAGGAGAAACAACAGGAGAAGCTTCTTAATTGAAGGGTTGGGGGAGTGACTTGCACAGTCCTGGTGCCTTCTGAAGCTGTATCTGATGGTTCTGCTCTTGGAGTCCTTTTTAGGATAACCCTTTCCCATCTTCCAAACAAGGCTGAGGTCAGCCTTTTACTAGCATTGATGAAAACTTTGGGAGAGACCAAAAGGTCTGGATTCTTTTCCTGAAGATAGATTCCCAGAAATCTACCATAACCAACATTTATCATACTTATCTTCTTCCTGATTGATTCAAAAATGATCATTCCCCAATTAACTTTCTTTTTCTCTACCAAGCCACCATCACCAGAAATTGGTGCCTTGTAATGTAGTCATGAGCAGAAGCTTTCCTAAGCAAAACCTTGCCTACTACATCAGCCAAAAACTTATATTCCACAGATAAATTTTTCTTTAAAAGGTGGTTAGGGTTTCCACTGGAATAACCCATTTTAACCAATTCAATATTAAATTCATTAGATGTGATTTCCAAATCATCATCACCATTTAGTAAGCCAAAAACTTCAGATAATGTTGTTGGGGTTAGAATAACCTGGTTTCCGGATATTGTTCCTGATAATGTATTATCCTCTAGCTTTACTATTTAAGCCCATTCCTTGATTTCATTCACTGGTAGTTTGATTCTGGTTGTCATAATCTTCTTTAGCTGTTGTTCTTCAAACGGGTGAAGAATATCCTGGAAGACTTGAACAGAATGCTCAAATGATTTGAAATCAATGTCGAAACCCGTGTCGAACTTCATTGAGGAAAACACTGCTTGCAAAATCGCCATTCTTACCTGCAAAAGAGAGAGCGATCAAGTGCAAAGGGGAACTGGAGGGAAAGAGCAAGTTCTGTAGGCGCAAAGATAAAATAAAATTAAAGCTTTGATTATATAGAGAGATCGAAGAAGGGCGCACACTTTCGTAGAGCAGGGTTTGGCTAAACCTAATTGAATCAGAAGTCGAAAAGACTTAGGGCTTCGTCTGACTGCGTTCGACGAAAAAATAATTTTTGTCGATCACAGTTCGACGATCGCGCTTATCTTTGTCGATCCTGACTTTTTAAGTATCGTCGATCTCCGTTCGACGAACGATAACATTTCGTCGTTCTCCGTTCAATGAAATGAGGGGATAAATAGAAAATTTAATTTTTATCATATTGAATCTCCATCTATCATTCCCAGCTGATTTATAAAGAAAATATGTTTCTTTTCATCCAAGGGTTTGGTGAAAATATCAGCTCTTTGCAAATCAGTAGAGATGAATTGTTGGCAAATTTTATTTTTATCCACATTATCTCTGATAAAGTGGTGCCTAATTTCTATGTGTTTAGTCCTACTATGGAGAACTGGATTTTGTGCTATAGATATTGCACTAGTATTGCCACAAATATAATTGAATTATTTAAGTTGACACCATAGTCTAGGAGCTGATTTTGTATCCACAATATCTGTGAGCAGCAACTGCCTGCAGCTATGTATTCAGCTTCAGCTGTTGATGTTGACACAGATGTTTGTTTCTTACAAAACCAAGACACAAGCCAATCACCAAGAAACAGGCAAGTTGCTGATGTGCTTTTCCTATCTACTCTGCATCCAGCATAATCTGAATCTGAGAATACAGTTAATTCAAATTCAGATGTTGTTGGATACCAGCGTCCTAGATTAGGACAACCCTTTATATATCTCAAAATTCTTTTTAATAAAATTAGATGAGATTCTTTGGGGTTAACTTGAAACCTAGCACAAATACAAGTAGCAAACATTATATCAGGCCTACTTGCTGTTAAATAAAGTAGTGAGCCAACAATTGCTCTATATACTTTTTGATCAACAGGTTTCCCTGATTCATCAGCATCAACAACAGAATTTGAGGGCATGGGTGTTTTCATGGTGGAAGCATCAGACATACCAAACCTTTTCACTAATTCCTTAACATACTTGGATTGTGATATGAAGATGCCAATAGGAGTTTGCTTCACTTGAAGACGAAGGAAGTATGATAGTTTACCCATACTACTCATTTCAAATTTAGATTGCATTAGATTAAAAAATCTTTTGCATAAATTTGAATCAGTAGACCCAAAAATAATATCATCTACATATATTTGAACTAGTAATGTTTGATTTTTATGTATCCTGAAAAATTGGGTTTTATCAACTATGACTCTACAGAACTTGATTTCCAAAAGAAAAATAGCTAAGGTCTCATACCATGCTCTGGGAGCTTGTTTGAGACCATAGAGAGCTTTATTAAGCTTAAATACATAGGAGGAGTGAGTTGGAGAGATGAAACTTGGTGGTTGTTCCACATAGACTTCTTCTTTGATGTCTCCATTAAGAAATGCACTCTTCACATCCATTTGATATACTTTGAATTTCTTGAATGCAGCAAAGGCAAGGAAGATCCTAATAGCTTCAAGTCTTGCAACAGGAGCAAAGTTCTGATCATAGTCTATGTCTTCTTCCTGTGAATATCCTTGAGCTACCAATCTTGCTTTATTCCTGACTATGTTGCCTTGATCATCAAGCTTGTTCCTGAAGACCCATTTGGTGCCAATGACGAGATGGCCTTTTGGTCTTGGAACCAAATCTCATACCTTGTTCCTTTCAAATTAGTTGAGCTCCTCTTGCATTGCAAGAATCCAGTTTGGATCTTGTTCTGCATCTTTTATGGTTTGAGGTTCAACTTGTGATAGGAAACAAGTGTGCATCTGATTTTGGTGTAGTTGATGCCTTGTTTGAACACCTGCTGAAATATCACCATTCACTTGTGATATTGGATGATCTCTAACTGTGATGTGGTCAATAGTTGGAGTTGGTTCAGCAATGATATCCACTTGGGGAATTTGTTCAGCTGTCACTTGATTAAAACTGCCAGCAAGATCTGGATGATCTTCTTCTTCACTATCTTCAAGATTTTGTGTTGATGGAAGTATAGATTCTTCTTTCTGTAGATCTAGTCCATTTAGCTCTTCACATAAAGCTGGTACCTGCAAAATATTCTTGGTAGAGGTGGTGTTCCTCTTCTCAAGTAACATGTTAGTCTCATCAAAGGATACATGCATGGACTCTTCTATCTTAAGAGTAGATTTTTTGTAAACTCTGTATGCCTTACTAGAAAGAGAATATCCAAGGAAAATGCCTTTATCCGCTTTTGCTTCAAACTTCCTGAGATACTTCTTATCATTGTTATGCACATAACATTTACAGCCAAATATCTTAAAATAGTTAACCGTGGGCCTTTTATTCTTAAGTAATTCATAGGGAGTCTTGCCCTTAAGCTTATGTATAAGGCTTCTGTTCAATACATAATTAGATGTGCTCACTGCCTCTGCCCAAAAAGAGAGTGGCAAGTTTGCATCAACAAGTAATGTAGTTGCTGATTCAATAAGGGTTCTATTTTTCCTTTCTGCTACCCCATTTTGTTGAGGAGTTCTAGGAGCAGAGAAACACTGCCTGATCCCTTCTTTTCCACATAATTCTCTCATCATAAGAGACTCAAACTCAGTGCCATGATCACTTCTGATCAATGCAACTACAGTAGAGTACTCAATCTTAATGGACCTGAGAAAGTCTGTCAGAACACTGAAGGTGTCAGACTTGTTCCTAAGAAAGAACACCCAAGTGAATCTTGAGAAGTCATCTACAATCACTAAAGAGTAATGCTTCCCTCCTAGGCTTTGTATTGTAGTAGGTCCAAAAAGGTCCAAATGCAGCAAATATAAAATCCTAGGTGAATCACTCTTGGATAAAGATTTAAAACTACTTCTAGTTTGCTTACCTAATTGACAAGCCATGCAGAGTCCTTCCTTCTTGTAAGAACCAGAAGGCAGCCCTCTAACAAGATTGTCCTTAGAAAGCTTAGAGATAGTTCTAAGGTTAATATGTCCAAGCCTTTTATGCCATAATTTATTTGTTTTACTTATAGAATTGAATAAGCAAATATTAGAATTGGCAGAGTCAAAATTGACTAAATAAATATTTCCATGTCTAATACCAGATAATACAGTAATATTTTATATTATTGGTAATAAGACATAAGGAATGATTGAAAGTTACCTGATAACCTTCATCACATAACTTGCTTATGCTGATGAGGTTGTGCTTCAGACCCTTGACATAGGCTACTTCCTTGAAGGTCACTGCTCCAACCTTGATCTGTCCATAGCCTTTGGTTTGTCCACAATTGGAGTCTCCAAATATCACCTTGGGTCCAAGCTTAGCCTTGTAGTTGTTCAGGTTGGCCTTATTACCTGTCATATGCTTTCAACAGCCACTATCCAAATACCATTGTTCATTATTTCTTAGATATCTGTGTACCTGTAAAACAGAAAAATAAACTAGTTGTTTTTGACCCAGACTACCTTGGGTCCTTTTGTATTACCACAAAACTCTGAAATAAAAGACATTTCAGGCTGATCCTTATAATCTTTTGGATGATATCTCCTTGGAGGAATTATCCATTCAGTGAAAGGATTGTAAGTATGTGAAGAAAAAGAATTCTTTAAATTTTCTGTATATCTTCGGTTCGACGAACTTGGCTGAGTTCGTCGATCGCCGTTCGACGAATGGATGTGCTTTCGTCGAGTGCCGTTCGAATAATGACTATACAGGAAATCTGTCTTTAGAGTTCATCGATCTCCGTTCGACGAATTCGTCTGATTTCGTCGAGTTCCGTTCGACGAATTCTGCTGAATTCCCTTATTCTTTACAGCCTTGCTTGAAATGTTTTTATTTTCATCTACAACCTCTTTGCTCTTAGCAAAAATGAATTTAATAGGTGTAGAGAGTATGTTCTTCTTCATTAGAGGTGGCTCACTTGATGATGCACCCAATCCTAGTTTGCCATTTAATCTGGCATTTACTGTGCTTGTAATGTCCATCAGTTTGATGCTTCTCCCATTTAGGGATTCTTCAAATTTCTTAGCCTTAGAAAGTTTATTCTCAATGAGAATGATTTGTTCTCTAGAGGCATCCAAATCTTTCTTAAGATTAGCATTTTCTTCACTTATTTTGTTCATTTCATCTAGCTTATTTTTGAGAGTGATTATATCCTTCTCAGAGTTTATTAAGTCTAAGCAAAGAACTTTGAATTCATCTTTGAATTCAACTGAATTGAAATCAAAATTAGAAATTACCTGATCAGCATCATTGTCAGCTTCAGCTTCTGATTCTTCTTCATCTGAGTTATTTGCTGAGGCATTGATAGCCATCATGCAGAAGTTCTTCTCTTCTTGATCATCTTCATCATCAGAAGAGCTGGATGAAGATGCAAGATCTGACTCACTGCTTGAGTCATAAATGGCCATCAAGCACTGGTCCTTTTCTTTTGATTCTTCTTCATCATCAGAAGAACTTGATGAAGATTCTGATTCAGTTTCACTCCAAGTTTCTGCTACAAATCCTCTTCCCTTGTGTTTGTGCTTGTGGGAGGAAGACTTGTTGTAGTGCTTCTTGTCTTCTTTCTCTTTTCTCTTCTCTTTCTTCTGATTCTCTGGATATTTTGGTAGAATATGTCTAGGTTTCCTGCAACCAAAACATATAATTTCTTTTGGATATGATTTATCATACCTTGACTTTTCCCTTGATCTGGAGTCCTTCTTTCTGAAATCCTTCTTGACCATCTTGTAGAACCTTTTGGCTAGAAGGCTCATGAACTCCTCATCTCTTGGAGCCTTTTCTTCTTCAGCTTGAAAAGCTATGCTTCTCTCCTTCTTGGATGCTGGAGATGAAGTAGATTGTTCAGCTTCTCTGGTTTTGATAAGCTGCTCATAGAATTTTAGTTTGCCTAACAAGCTCTCAGTTGAGATCTCATTAAGGCTTTTGGCTTCCTTGATTGGCCAGATCCTAGAGTCCCATGTGCTGGGGAAGCACATTAGGATCTTATCTTTTATCTCAGTGATAGAGATCACTTTGTCCAAAGATTTCAGCTCATTGATTATGAGACTAAGCCTATTGTACATATCAGCAATTGTTTCAGATTCTCCCTTTTTGAAATTCTCATATTGATAAATGAGGTGGGATCTTTTGTCCTTTATTTCATCAGCTGATCCTTCAACCATATTGTTGAGTGAGATCCATATTTCTCTTGCATAGGTGCATTCCACCACTTTTTGAAAAATGTCATCAGACATTGTTTGTGCTAGAATGTTCATAGCTTTTGCATCTGCACTTCTTTGCTTTTTCTGGGCTTCAGTCCACTCAGGTGGTGGAACAACATTGTTGTTTACTGGTGCTTCACCACTTGTTGTTGCTGTTGGTGTTGGAGGTCCTGTCAAAATAATATTGAAGATTTCCTCATCAATAGAATTCATGTACAACCTAATCCTTGCCTTCCATAGTGCAACTTACTGGGATTGCACATAGGAGGTCTTGTGCTAGAATATTTTTTTGTTTTGTGCCATGAGTTCTTAGAAAAAGAAAACTCTAAAATAAATTAAGATCTAATTGATCTTTATGATTCTGGTCTTAGCCTGTAAAAATCAACTACCCTCTGAAACCAACTGAAAGTGGAGGTTAGATCTTAATGTTACTCTAGAGGGGGGGGGGGGGGGGGTGAATAGAGTATTAAAAACTTTTCCCTTAATTTTATAGCGGAATTAAAATAGTGATATATATATGTGTATATTGAGTGAATTATAAAAACTAAATAAAAAAATCAGCACAACACAACAACACAGAAAATCACAAGCATAGAGACACAAGGATTTTATAGTAGTTCCCCAATAAATCTGGGTACGTCTACTCTTCTACCACACATGGTAGGATCCACTAGGTTTTTGATCAGGTGCCCTATCACCAAGGGGTTTTTGATCAGGTGTCCACACACCAAGTGAGCTTTTGATCAGGTGCTCTAACCAAACCACAGGTTTTTGTTCAGGTGCCCTGTCACCAAGAGGTTAACTTTGAAGGGAGTTAGAACCCTGTACAAGATGGAATAAAGGGGTTAAGAAGTTCTTCTCTATCAACAATATGAGAGAAGACTCTAGTGGATTGATGGTGCAAAGCTCCCCCTATCTGAATGAAATTCTTGACAGCTTGAGGATGGAGCTTTCTCTTGAAATGAAAATATCTTCCTTGATAAGCAAATGAATCAGAGAGACAGATGTTCCTCAGATTATTGTTGCTCTATAGGAGATTTGAAACTTGCAGCAGAAAGATTGAGAGATTGATCTTGAAGATGTTCTCAGAGAATGAGATGCTGCTTGAGGAAGATGAACTTTCTTTTTCCTTTCTGAATAATATTCTCTTGACAGGTGCTCTGATATATTTTATCTCCGTGTCTATCTTCTTTTTCTTTTTGGTATGCTATATTTTCTTGAGAGAAGATGACTGGTTTGAATTTCAAATGATCTATAAATAGGAATAAAATAATCTGCATTAAATCTTTCCTTGGAACTTCAACTGATTCAGCCAATCTCAATTCCATTCCTTTTAAATAATAAATGATATCCTTTTACAATGAGCCAAACGGCTATATTTCTTGAGAGAAGGAATTGGAAAGAGAATAAAATAAAGGAGGGATAAAACTTGTCTTATCTGGAAGAATAACTCCAAATGAAGAATACAACTGAATCTGATAGTTGAACTGAGTTCAGGGAAATAGAATAACTGATCTGAACATACTGAGAGAAAATTCGTCGATCTGGGATAAGATTTCATCGACCTGAAGGATGAGTTCGTCGAATTAAACATCTGATACAGAATTCGTCGAACTCGGCTGGAGTTCGTCGATCTCAAGTTAGAGTTCGTCGAACTGAAGAATTCGTCGACCGGTGAGCCGCTGAGCCTCTGAGACTGGAGCAAGCCGTTCGTCGAACGCAGAGAGGAGGCCATTCGTAGAACGCAGAGAAGAGGCCGTTCGTCGAACACAGAGAGAAGTTCGTCGAACCCAGTATAGAGTTCGTCGAACGCAGAAACTTAGAGAAATCTTAAGTTCTAGCTAGCATATCAGCCTAAAACTATGACCCTTAGACCATACAATGGGGGTCAACTTAATCCTAGTCAACACATAGTAATCCATGACCAAATCAGTAATAGGGTTGTTCCAACATGGTATTTAGTGACTATGAACTTAATGACAAGTTCCTAAGATCTATAACTAGAGACTAGGACACAAAGATATGTGCCATCAGAGAAGTGGCCAAGCTGGGTGAAATTCTTACCCATATATTGTTTGGGAAACTACTCTCTTATAAGATGCAACTGTCTGCAAGGAAGGAGGAGGATACATCCACCAGGCCTCATGCAAGGGAGAAAACCATGGCTCTCAAAGCTGATAACCCCAAAAGGAGCAAAGCCAGATTACTGTCTCTTCCAAGAAAAGTTGTTGATTCAAAAAATTCTGAAAACTGCACTTCTGACAGCACCTCATCTGATGAGGAGTTTGCTGCCTTCTTTAGGCACTTCAAGAAGCTGATGAGGAGGAAGCAATGGAAGAACAAACCTTCCTCCTCCTCACATCCCAGGAAGGACCACAACAGATCTGAAAGGCAGCACTCCAAGGGTGACAGGTATGACCCTAAACATGTTAAACATATTTCATCTCAGGTTATATGCTACTGCTGCAGCAAGCCTGACATGTCATTGCTGAATGTCCAGTCAAGAGAAAGGAGAAAGGTGATAAGAAACATCATCACCAAAAGGAAAGGAAAGGTGAAAACTCCTTCCTAGCAAAGAAGGGGATGAGCTGGAGTGAATTTGAGTCCTCAACCACAGATTCAGATGAAGAGGAGAAAACCTACATTGGGCCATTTGCTGCAGAAGAGGATGAAGACTTTCCTGCTGCAAGGATTGAAATCAGGGCCCCTCTGTCACATTCAGACAATGACATAGCAGAGGATGAAGACATCCTAGAATACCATAGGCTGATGGCTCTAATAGAAGACGAGGACAGTCAAAACAATTCAGACAATGAGCAGGTACTAATCCACTGCATTTCTTCTTCTGAATATGAGACAAGCCTAGAATATGAAGCACCTTCATCTAATGGTGGAAGTGATTCAGAATCTGAGGAAGATGTCAATCAATTGATTGACAGGTATGGTGCTCTCTTCTAAGCTCTGAAAAAGAGCAAGATGTTAGCCAAGAGGCAAGCTCTAGAAATTTCTTCCCTAAAGCAGAAAAAAACTGATTGCACTGAACATGCTACCCAGCTAGCTCAGATGAGCAAAGAAATTGCCAAGTTAAGGGGAATGTCAATTATCCATATTGGCATAATAAGTCATAAAATCAAGATCATCAAGGATCATGAGGAAAAGCTTCTCAAGGAGAGAATGTGAGTGGCTCGATTCTCTAAGCCTAAGACAGTGCTACCTATTATTGACATCTTCTCCTCTCATAATAAAAGAGGATTGGGATTCAATAAAGACGCAGCAGCTGGTAACACAAAGGGTAAGGTCAAGGATTCAATTGAACCAAAGTTTTCCTTTGTGAAGTTAATAATACCATCCAACATATATGACCAACAAAGCATTCAAGGTCACATGTTGAATGGCAGATCCAATAGCTTGAACAAAGATGTTCACAACTATTGGAGTAGAAAAGAGTTAGGCTTGAGTGCCTTAAAGGCTCCACATGAGGAAATTCAGATGGCCCATCATGGACCATTTATTTTTGGAACCTCAGCCACTACACTCAAGATAAAGAAGGCTGCATCTTCCAACTCCCATCCAACAAAAATTGGGGTTGCTGTCAGACCTATAACCAAGCCTAACAGTCTAGTTTCTGCTGCCATCAACACTTGCTTAGCTGCCAAGCTAAAATCTATTGATGACAATTAGAGAATGGCTGCCAAGACTGATTATAGGAAGACAAAAAGCCAAGTGATTGTTGAAAGGAACGAGTAGAATGCAGCCGTATCCTTTCCTGAACAGAAGAAGGAAGCCTCAACTTCTAAATCTATACAGAAAAGAAGATACAACATATATGAGTGTTGGTGCTGTGGCAAAGTGGGTCACTTTTTTTTGCAATTGACTGTTGGAACAATCTCAATGTGCCAATTGCAGGGAAGGGCACTCCAGCCAAACAAATCATTTCCAGGAATATTTCATAAGGTATTAACATGGACCTAGGACCCAAAATCAGTTGGGTTCCTAAGGTATAGTAAATTTAATCTTGCAGGATAGTTCAAGTACCAGCTTTAAACAAATATGGTACAAGGCACATGACAGGTACCATAAGTCTTCTACAGGACTACACAGCTGTGAAGAATGGACCTAAAGTTACATTTGGTGGATCTGAAAAGGGAGTCACCAAAGGGTATGGCATGATCTCCAATGGGATAGTCTCAATCACAAGGGTAGCTTATGTTGAAGGGTTGCAACACAACCTTGTAAGCATAAGTCAACTATGACTTAGGCTATGTCATTGAATTCCACAATGACAAGTGCTCGATCAAAAAGTCAAATGAATTACTGATGCGATTACGGCAAGTGCACCGGTCGTACAAGTAATAAAATTGGGAGAGACTCCCCGAATATCATTCTCAGAGGATTGCAAGTTGGGTTGTATGAATCCTTGTTAGGGAAACGCCTATATAGATTCTTAAATACTTAATAAAAAGGGGTTTTGATGGTGGTTTTCCTAAGTTAGCAACAGAGAAAGAAAATGCGGGCCTAGAGCTCCGCTTCTCTTGTCGGGATGGAATGCAGGCCGCGATGCCGTGCTTCGGTGAGCGGGTGGACGAGAAGACTAGTGGATGAGGGTCGTAGGCACCTCCTCGTCACTGAACATGCAGCTAGCAATTGCTAGTGCGAAGCACTACAAAGCGGTGGAGTGGATGGCGGACTACGACGCTCCTCAAATCTCATAAACCACACAAGATCTCAAGAACATGAAATCATATAAATTAAAACATAGAGTTTATGAACATCATCCACAATAACAAATACATACAAGGAAAACTCTGAAGCAAAGCGTAGGGGAAAAGAGAAAACCAAAGATTGAAGACCATGCTGAAGATTCTCGGCTGGAATCATAGGGTTGTCAAGCCTCGTCCGTGCTCGGTCTTCAGTTGCGTCCGGGGTCCGGAGGAGCTGTCACCTTCCTCTACTATAACCCGTCATCATCGTAGTCTAGCTCAATGTAACTCTTGTTCGACACCTTGAATGCAGCGGAGACTTTCCGTCTATGGCGTTCTTGAGCTCAAAGATGATGGAGGAGGCCAAGGAGGGAGCTTCGGCAGAAGATTTGCAAGACTATGGTTGCCGGAGCTCCTCCTAGGTCAAACGGTGGTGGAGAGGCGAACTCGGCGAAAATGGCGGGCTTCTGGAGCTTTTCCCAATGGCGTTCCCATTGCAGCAGATTTTCTGCTTTAAATACTAAACGGTCAGAATTTTAGTCACGCACGGTCGAATGCACGACCGTGCGTTGCCCGTGCGTTATTTAAGGAATAAAATGGCTTGAGGAAGAAGAAGCAGTGCCCGTGCATTTTACTCACGCCTGGGCAAATCCACCCATACGTAAAAATGCACGAACAGATTCCGATTGACCAAAAATTGCGTCGAAACAGGCGATCGTGCGTTTCCTTTGCGTACGGGCAACCACCCGTGTGCAAAAATGCACGATCAAAGTCGGGTCACTGGTTTTCTACCCAGATGAAGGTGCACGACCGCAGTCGTCCGTGCGTCAAGAGAACGCACGATCGTGCATTTTTCACAATCATGATTTTTGGGCAAAAAGGGGATGATCCAACCACCTGCAAGCATAGCAAACCAGCTGGGAATGCACCTCCAGCATCAATCTAACATAAAACAATGATTGGGGAGCACCATGTGCATACCCCCAGCAATATAGTGCGCAATTGCACACCACAACAGGACAAAACAGAGCACGAAGCACGTAAGTGCGCGTAAATAAGCATAAGAGAAATATAAGCAATAATAGTTTGAAAATAAAGTGCTATAGAGTGAAAAGCAGCCCGGATGAGTCCATAAAGGTGTATATAAATGGGACTCATCACACCCCCAGACTTAACCATTTGCTCGTCTCGAGGAAATCATTCCTTAGGCGAACAAAAAAATTGATTAGCTGGCTTAACAATTGTAGAAGCGGAGTACCATGTGAAGTCGCTTGCTCGCGTGCATAGAAATGCAGTAGAAGAAATGTTTAGTTATACAAACAATTTGTAATAATCTAATAGCGTGGGAAGATAGTAAACTGATTGTTGAGGCTAGTATTACCCAAGATCGGTGTTCAGAACAACCTCCATTGAAATCCATCAATGTCGGTGGCCATAAGCTCACCCGGTCACACTCTCTCCACGATACTAGTTCGGTTCATGCGCAAATCAGTAGGACTTTATGTTGGAAATGAGGCTTAGGTTAAGGTAGGGTATACAAAGATAAACTTGAAGGATTAAAGCACCTAAACCCAATTTAGCTCGCGCAGAATAAACTATCCACGCAACACAATGAACACACAGGTGTACCACACCACCAGACTTAGACTTTGCAACATGGGTTTGTGCACTGCCTACTCCCAACACACAATAATTACAGATTTTCAATTTAACCCTTTTTCTTAAAACAATCTCATCCCCCCTTTTTTCCTTTTCTTTTTCATTCTAATTATTCTTTTTTTTTTTTCTTTTTTCAGCAGAATTTTTCTCAATAGCAAACACAATTTCCACAATAAGACATCACTACAACAACACCCCAATAAAGAAAATAAAACAAGACTAAAGCTCAGATTTGGGTGTGCGACTAGAATTAGCTTGCAGGCCTAGGTGAAACAAAGGTGGAGCTGAATGAAAAGACGGGGTAGGCACAAAGGGGGTAGCGAGGATCATGATAGGATCGGCACAAAAGCTCAACCTGGCCAAAATGATGGCCTATATCATGCTCAGGATCTGAACTAACTTATACCAATGCTTCGAGAGTCGCTTGGGGAAAGTTCCTAGCCACCGAGAAAGATAATTCTTCCTCTTGACTCAAGCAATACAAACCTAACAACCGTCTACACACATTCCTACGCTATCGTCAGATTCACACCGGATTCACCACTTTTGAGTAAAATAAATAATTATTACGCAAATAGAAAAATTACAAAACTATAAGCATAAAGAAAAATTTATTCTACACACAAATCTATGCAAGATGCGAGTACTCGACTAGAGCACTACGGGAGTCAACATTTTACTCTGTTTTACAACTCTAAGCCAGCACAACAATTTTCCCAATCCAACAAAAGAGAACGAGTTAGACTCATTACACGCCTATGGTTAAGTGCGCGCTCAAGTGGGTGTAGTGGTGTGCTATGATAATGTGAAATAAAACAGAATTATTGTAACTTCTAATATGCTGTGCTTATGTGCACGTGAAAGTGGGTAACGACAACTACTCTCCCCCAGACTTAAATCTAATCATCACAGATTATCATGCTAGATTCATAAAAGAATTGGGAGGAGAGGTTACCCCGTGCTCAGAAATGAGCATACCGGAAGATTGGCGTTAATCTCGAATTCAGCTACAATGTGTCCGCCATAGATGTCTCCATACCTGCAAAATTAAATCTCCAGACACGCAGAAACAAAAGTAATACATCGAAATTGGGTCGTCTCCCATAAGCCCTTTTGTTTACCGTCCTTAAGGTGGACCAAATACCTGTATTAAGCATAGTAGCCACAAAGTTCAAGAATAGTTCTTAGAAATAGTTCAGAATACCACAGCAATAGAATACACAAACAAAGACAAAGAGACACGAAAAGCAAAACAAAAGCCGCAACAACATAAATTCCTGAGACTTCATCACGACTCAGCTGTAGGCTGATTTGTGATAATTCTCACCAACCACACGAGATGGGAAGGAGGTGAAGGCTTTAGGTCTCAAGGGAGATTTCTCTACCCTGCCCCTAACCTCTTCCTTCTCGTGTCGAAGGGCTGGAAAGCATGTTGCTTGTAATGTTCCGACCTGCTTTAATCTCTCCACCGTGGGAGAGCGCCATCGAGCAATAGGAGCTCGATCCAATTTATTGTTCTGCAGTTTTGGAACAGTCAAGGGCGTCATTTCCCCACGCCCTGTGGGTGATAGATCTTCCCAGCTAACATGTTTTAAACATTTACATTTACTATAGGCCTCAGTAGAGTTAATTTAAATGTTTTTAGCCATGCCGGCTGTTGTGACTTCAGACGTCGCGACCTTGCCGCTCTCGATCTTAGCTTCTTCTTCACTTCTCAGCTCCTTTTCCTCAGCATTCTTTTCTTCCCCTTGATTTTCTACATCTAAAATCAACTCATTCGCAGATTTATTAGTCATAACAGGTAAAAATTTGATGTCGTTGGTTGTCATAGATGGGTGAGTGGGATGTGTCACCTTGGGTGACAAGGTTACACATCCACTAGGAATGTGAATGTTGGCAATACTCTCCTTCAAGAATGGGGCACCCAGGATAGGAATGGAATTATTTTCCATGGGTCCCAAGACTTGGAAGTTTGCGATAACCGAAATTCCATCTATGACCACCTCTACATCTCTAACTTCTCCTTCCATCTCCACCACCATTCCATTGGCCAGGGTAAGTGACTTCCGATCATCGTTGTTGATTTTTAAATTCAAATTTCCAGCGTCTTGCAATGCAAGTACGTTGCGCGTTGATCCGGTGTCATATAAAGCGGTGGTTTCAATGCTGTTAATTTTACATTTCACAGTTAACTCGCCCTCATGCCCTCCCGCCTCGGCTATGCTCTTTCCTTGCTCACGGGGATTCTTCTCCGTTGTGCTAGGAATAGCACCTTGAGTACGCTCGGAAAGCACTTGAGCCAATTGGCCCACTTGCATATCCAAGTTTCTCATCGAGGCCGATTGGTTGGCGATGTTTGTTTGGGCCATTTCTATGAACTTTTCCATCATCTCTTCCAAGGTACTTTTCCTTTGCATCGCAGCGCCTTGGGTATAACCCGGATGAGGCGACCTCGGTTGGCTTCCGGACGCTTGAGCATCATATTGATGTTGGCTCAGTTGCCATCGTTGGACTGCAGTGTTTTGATTCCAGGAAAAATTGGGGTGATTTCTCACACCCGGATTATATGTGTTAGAGTAAGGTGCATTGAGGTTTTGATTTTGGATAAAATTAACACTCTCTTCTAAATTGAAATTAGAGAGCTCAGAAGAGACTACACCTGAGGGACATTCATATGCGTGATGTCCGGGATTCCCGCACCCAAGATAAGAAATGGTCATCACTGGAGCAGATGAAGAGGTAGGTTTCTTCAGCAATGTGATGCTCTCAGCTGGTGCTCCAGAGGTGCATACTTCAAAAAGTCCTCTTGCGTTCCTTGGGGTGTTTTGCCCTGCAGTCCAGAATGAGCTATGAGTCGCGGTGTCTTATAGAATTCGCAGTGCTTCTTCAGGAGTGTGGTTCAGAATGGTTCCACAGGTAGCAGCATCAATCATGGCCCTATAGTTAGGCTCGATTGCAAAATAGAAGTTCTCCACCAAATTCCGTGGTTGAAACTCATGATGGGGGCATTTCCGCAGAAGGTCCATGAACCTTTCCCACGCTTCCACCAGGGTTTCCTGATCGTTTTGCCGGAAGGTGGCGATCTCCCTTCTCATGCTCACTATTTTATCAACTGGGTGGAACTTGGAGAGGAATTTCCCTTGCAGCGCATCCCAGGTGGTAGCTGTGCCCGGCGGAATTGTATGGAGCCATGCCTTCGCCTTGTCTCGGAGGGAGAACGGGAATAATTTTAACTTCACCGTGTCATCCACTATTTTGGCGTACCGGAACATTCCGCAGATCTCTGAGAATTCTGCCAAGTGAAGATGGGGATCTTCACTTGCCATCCCAGAAAACTGGGCATTGTTGCGGCTTGATCTCGAACTAATTCTTCATGATAGCTGGGCCAAAGCTAGGATACACACTCCCCACAGTGGGAGTGGTATAATCCCGCTTCATTCTAGGCCTCGCCCGGGCCACCTCGTTCTCCTCATCAGCATGACCTACAGCGGGTGCAGCCTCACCCCCGGGGTTAATCTCGTTCCTGTTGATGTTGAGATCCATGGCCAGAGCAGCAAGACGACGTGCGTGCAGCATTCTCTCAATTTCAGGGTCGTACTAAAAAACTCTTCAGGGCCTTGCCCCTGCATAAACTGACTTACACACAACAAAGAAAAAAAAACAAAAAAAGATCAAAAACAACAAAGAATCTTTATAGAAGCTTCCTGGAAGAAAAATTCATACAACGCTAGCTCGCAGTCCCCGACAACGACGCCAAAAACTTGATGCGATTACGACAAGTGCACCGGTCGTACAAGTAATAAAATTGGGAGAGACTCCCCGAATATCGTTCTTAGAGGACTGCAAGTTGGGTTGTATGAATCCTTATTAGGGAAACGCCTATATAGATTCTTAAATACTTAATAAAAAGGGGTTTTGATGGTGGTTTTCCTAAGTTAGCAACAGAGAAAGAAAATGCGGGCCTAGAGCTCCGCTTCGCTTGCCGGGATGGAATGCAGGCTGTGATGCCGTGCTTCAGAGAGCTGGTGGACGAGAAGGCTAGCAGATGAGGGTCGTAGGCACCTCGTCACTGAACACGCAGCTAGCAATTGCTAGTGCGAAGCACTACAAAGAGGTGGAGTGGATGGCGGACTACGGCGCTCCTCAAATCTCATAAACCACACAAGATCTCAAGAACATGAAATCATATTAACTAAAACATAGAGTTTATGAACATAATCCACAATAACAAACACATACAAGGAAAACTCTGAAGCAAAGCGTAGGGGAAAAGAGAAAACCAAAGCTCGAAGACTATGCTGAAGAATCTCGGCCGGAATCATAGGGTTGTCAAGCCTCGTCCGTGCTCGGTCTTCAGTTGCGTCTGGGGTCCAGAGGAGCTGTCACCTTCCTCTACTATTATCCGTCTTCTTCGTTGTCTAGCTCGAGGTAACTCTTGTTCGACACCTTGAATGCAGCGAAGACTTTCCGTCTATGGCGTTCTTGAGCTCAAAGATAATGGAGGAGGCCAATGATGGAGCTTCGGCGGAAGATTTGCAAGACTATGGTTCCCGAAGTTCCTCCTAGGTCAAATGGTGGTGGAGAGGCGAACTGGGCGAAAATGGCGGGTTTCTGGAGCTTTTCCTGCGGCGTTCCCATTGCAGCATATTTTCTGCTTTAAATACTAAACGGTCAGAATTTTAGTCACGCACAGTTGAACGCTCGACCGCGCACTGCCCGTGCGTTATTTAAGGAATAAAATGGCTTGAGGAAGAGCAGCAGCGCCCGTGCATTTTACTCACGCACGTGCGAATCCGCCCGTGCGTAAAAATGCACGAACAGACTCAGATTGGCCAAAATTTGCGTCGAAACAGGTGATCGTGCGTTTCCTTCGCGCATGGGCAACCGTCGATGCCTAAAAATGTACGAACAAAGTCGGATCACTGGTTTTCTACCCAGATGAAGGCGCACGACCGCAGTCGTCCGTGCGTCAAGAGAACGCACGATCGTGCATTATGCACAATCATGATTTCTGGGCAAAAAGGGGATGACCTGCAAGCATAGAAAACCAGCTGGGAATGCAACTCCGGCACCAATATAATATATAAAAGGATTGGGGAGCACCATGTGCATACCCCCAGCAATATAGTGCGCAATTGCACACCACAACAGGCCAAAATAGAGCACGAAGCATGTAAGTGCGCGTAAATGAGCATAAGAGAAATATAAGCAATAATAGCTCGAACATGAAGTGCTAATGAGTGAAAAGCCGCCTAGATGAGTCCATAGAATTGTATATAAATGGGACTCATCAATTACAGACCATTCTCTCAGGCACTAGGAGAGGAAATGTATATTATTTAGATTTTATTTGGTATAATTCCCCATCTCATGTGTGTCTTTGTGTTCAATGGCACAAGAGACTTGCCCACATTAACTACAAGACAATGTATAGACTATTTTCTAAAAACTTTGTTAGGAATTGTCCAAATCTAAAATGTATTAAAAGTGGTCCCTGTTGTTGGAACCGGGATTTGGCCCAACAAGGAGTTCGGACCCTAAAGATGGGTGCAACTCGATCTTACTGATCCCTCAGAGCAACCGAACCGAAGACTTAGAACTGAGACGCTTTGCGATAGTGTGGAGGTCCCAACACACACCCGGAAGATCTTAGAGCGCTTCCCCTCCTAAGCCAAAACTGAAGCCGGGCACCTTGGAGAGCTCTGAGAATGCTAACCAAAGATGACCTGAGGAGAGAGAAGCCAGAAAAAGGAGTCCTCTCCAAAGGTGCCCTTAGGGTCTTATTTATAGTTTTTCTGAACTGGTCTGCTGATAGCGAGATTCCGCCTTTTGGTTTGACTAAACGCACCCCAATTTGGCCTGCTAACAGCCAAACTCCGGTGTTTTGATGGGCTACTGGTAGCCCACCGGGGGAAGGGGTAATTTCACCTTTTAAGCCCCTGGGCGAGTGTCCTGCGAGAGCGCCACTCGCGAGTCTTCTCGTGAATTTCCTCGCGAATACTGCTCGCGAATACTCCTTAAGTGAGTAGCCCGCGAAGGCCCTGCTCGCCTTCCTTCTGATGACAACCATCCAGGACAGGCCTTGCGTTCTCCCCTGAGAGATGGCCACTTCCAGCCTAAATCACACATCTTCGGGCCTTACCTCCTCAGGAGAACATGGGGTTGTACACAATCCCTGCTCTTTGCGAGATTACTCTAAGCTCGTAATGAATCATCCAACCCCGGGTGTTCACCGACGACTGCTGATCTGTCGGGAATCTTTCTGTAAGTCCCACCTCATAGCTATAAATACCATCTAAGCCGGGGTGACGCGCACCATTATTCTCTCTTCCTCTTTCCTTCCCTCCTTCTACTGTAGCTGCTGGAAAATGCCTCTTTCAGAAGAACTTCAAGTTTGCCTGAGGGCATCCAAGGCGAGCGAGTTCTCTACCATGGCCAACGCTATCTCCTGGATGACCCGTCAGACCACTCCTCCACTGCCCAAGATGAAAAAGGTGAAGCCAGTCCGCCTACCCCCAGGGGGGATGGGACTGTACTGCTGGACTCCTCTCCTGACAGCAGGACCACTGGAGAGGTAAAAGTTATCCTTCTCGCATAGCTTCTCCTTCGATTTCACTAAACCTTGCCTAACCGCAGGGCCTCCCTCCCATCGATAAGGTCGTGGGCGAAGACTTAACAAGTGCTCGCCCCAATCCTCCGACGAGGAATGATCTCGCCAACGGCAAGCTGCAAGTAAGTTACCCATCCTTATCTGCCAAGCTTAACATCCTGACTGATGGCCTCTTCACTCTCCTACTTCTTACAGCCTCCCCCATGCAACCCCAGGTCTTCAAAATTCGCGACCACAGTCGCCGATCCCCCCTGACACAACCCTTAACACCCCAGGTTCAATCTCTTGAGGGGGGAGGGTTCCGGTGGCTCGCGACCGGCCACAACCACTCCTGGCGATGTCGTGATGTGTCACACTGATCTATGGAAGTCCGTCTAACTTCCCTTCACAAATCATTTTCAGGGTCGGCCTAACACTCCTCGCCCACCTTCTGGTAAGGATTCTGCTGCTTCTTATGAGAAAGATCGCTCTCTGCGACAATAAGAGAAGACTTTGCTATCTGCTAATGCTGTTTCGATTTGCTCGCAGGTGATTCTGAGACCCTCCCCACCGACTCTGACTTTGAGGAGGAGGAGATATCACACCTTCCTTTGCCGGAGCAAATGGATGAATTCCTTGGCGACCCGCGAGACCTCGAGACCATGGAGAAGCGGACTTCGGAACTATTTCAGAAACAAGGGTGAATACTGCAGAACCTTCACCTCCAGGCGAAGAGGGACAGAGAGATTGCCGAGGAGCGGTGCGCCGCTCTATTGGATGAGTGTGCGCGGCTCCGCGCCGAGATGTCGCAAGAACATAGCGAGACGACCACCTCCCCAGGGAAACACCTCGCATGAGTGAATGATTATGCTCGCTTGATTCAACGCGAGGCTCGCGCCGTCCACACATATCATTACCCTAGGCTTCCACTGTGGTCAGGAGTGTGAGGTCGTGGTAGGTGGAAATGGATACACTACTAATCCTCGCTCGCACTCCTCTCCTACCCAGCGAGACCCCCGATAATGCATGAAAACTTTGTTTAATCTCGCGAACCTTTTTATCTTTTTACTAACTATTTTTCGCCCGCTACCGGGGTTCTCGCATACTTATTATTTATTATGCGACATAATTGCTCGCAATGCTCACTCTATCTTTTATTTCCGCTTTCTTCCCTGTTGTTCTCGTATGCAAATCTCGTTTGTACTAATCTCGCAAGCTGGTCTCGTTCACTAATTCATCTGGGGATATCTTCCATTCTCGCATGCAGTCATCATAAGGGGCTTTGCCTAACCGCACCCCCGCCGCTTCGGCTTCTTTCCCGCGCTTTTTATTTTCTATAAATAGGTCCCAGCGCTGAAACTCACCTACCGCATTTAACGCTAGCTTTTATTATTCCTCTGCCATCTAGATCTAGCCTTCTCTCCCTCGCGCATTTTGCTCTTTTTCTCACAGGTTTCATCAATGGTGGGAGATGCTAGCGAGGCTGAAGGTCTGCTGAAGTGCTCCTGGGCCTTTACCGACCACACTTTATTCAACAGCAACCTGATCGAGGAAGAATATCTCGTCGTCGTCGCTGCCTTTATCCCGCTGGGGTTCTTTGCTCGTTGCCGTAGCAAGGATGATGCAATCAACGCCCCCCTGAGGGATGAGCTCGCCATCCCTACCGCCCACTTTTGGGTCGGCCTGCGCCTGCCTCTGTGGTCAGAGTTTTGCCATGTACATGTTGATCTCGCTTACTTTCTTCTTGCTGAAATTTAAATTCTCGCTCGCTTCTTTAAGACCTCGCTATTTTGTTCGTCAGTTGCTAAAGCACTTTGGTGTGATACTGGGTAAGCTGGCCCCCAATGCCATGGCAGTCATCGTCGTGTTCGTATGCTACATGCGAGAAGAACGCGTCGAGTTCAGTTTATCGGTCTTCTGGAAGCTGTTCTCCTTCAGGGCCCACAAGGATGGCACTGCCTACTTCCTGGGCTCGGGGATCAAGGTCGTCGAGACCATCAATAAGAGCCATTACTGGGCTCAGAAGTTCCTTTTTGTCAAAGGAAACTTCGGCAACGTTCCCTTCTCGCCAATCCAGAACGGAGAGACCACCTACCGCCCACCGGCTCTCGGCGGCCATGATGCCGCCCTGTTCCAATTCTTCAGTAAGAAGAACTTCGAGGTGGTCCATCTTTGCCGAAACCTCAACTCGCTGCTACCGGTTCTCCCTGGGGAAGGTGAGTACCTTTTATATTGGAACCCCGAGGTCAACAAGACCTCAATCTCCACCCGTCTTCCCTCTTGGGTGGACATGGTGACCGTCAATGGCCAGGCGTTCTCATTCTCCTTCGGGATTTATGGCCGCGAGGATGCCTCGGTCTTCAAGACCGAGACCGCGAGGACCCTGGCATATGAGAGCGCGCGAGCCCAGCTGCGTTCTTTGGAGCTCGCCCATATGACCAGCCAGCGATGTCTTCAACTGGAGCGCCATAACGAGGAGCTCGCTCTCGTCTACACAAATTCTACCGCCGAGATCGCAAGCCTAAAGGAGAGGCTGCTCAACTCCGACGAGCTTCTCTCCGGCCATCTGGATGGAGTGGTAAGTCTTCGAGCCCTCGCCTTCTTCCTTTGCTAACAATGCTTCCCTGGCTTACCCTCTTTCTTCTTAACAGGATGCCGAGACCGCTGGGGAGCTTCACGCTCGCATCTCTAGCATGGAAAACGAGGTCACTGGGATGAAAGCTTATAACCATGAGTTGATCCGCGCCGCCCTTCCCCCATCCCCTCGCTGCTTGATGAATGAACAGCGAGCCAGGGAGGAGGAATAGCGAGAAGCCTCCTTCACTGCGGCCCGGTACATTTTTTGGGCTATGCAGGGAGTCGGCCTGCTAACTGCCGAGGAATCCGACCTGATGATCAAGGTTGTGGTGCCAGAGCTGTTCGTGCCAGCCCCGCCACCTGTGGACATCGAGGATGAGCCATCCTCCGGTGATCCTTAAAATTAGAATTTTTATTTTTTCTATATTTTTGGCTGGCGAGATCGCCGCGACATCTGTAAATGACTAGTTAAATAGAAATGAAAATATTTGCCCACTTGTTCAATGTATTCTCACTTTCTATATGTTTTGCGGTTGTTTTTCGCATTTATATCACGCTTTACGCCTTTTCTATCATATTCTCTGTGCTCGCGCCCGCCTATTACGCAGTCGCCTAGCTTCGGCACAGAATGCATATTCATAACTACCTCTTCGCCCTTTTCGCCTACCTTAGGGTTGTGAGTTTTAGGATCGACTCTTCGAGTCTTTATCTCACGGAGAGTGAGCCTTTACCCTTTTGACTTCGGCGAGCGAGATCCCTCTATGGCCTCGAGGTCATCCATTCTCGCCGAGCGAGATGACCCTTTTCTGGTAACCTTGCCAGCCTCTCTGTGAGATCAACCTGACCCACCGTCTATGAGAGTCCGGCAGCGGAATCACCCAGGGCATTCCAGCACCAAAGAACTTGCTACCTTGCCAGCCTCTCCAGAGATCAACCTGACCCACCCTCTATGATAACCCGACAGTGGAATCGCTCTGGGGCATTCCAGCACCAAAGGACTTGCTACCTTTCCAGCCTCTCTAGAGATCAACCTGACCCTCTGTCTATGAGAGACCGTTAGCGGAATCGATCTGGGGCATTCCAGCACCAATAGACTTGCTACCTTGACAACCTCTTCAGAGATCAACCTGACCCACCGTCTATGAGAGCCCGGCAGTGGAATCGATCTGGGGCATTACAACACCAAAGGACTTGCTACCTTGCCAGCCTCTCCAGAGATCAACCCGACCCACCGTCTATGAGATACCGACAGCGGAATTGATCTGGGGCATTCCAGCACCAAAGGACTTGCTACCTTGCCAGCCTCTCCAGAGATCAACCTGACCCACCATCTATGAGAGACCGGCAGTGGAATCGATCTGGGACCTTACAGAACCAAAGGCTTACTACCTTGCTAGCCTCTCCAGAGATCAACCTGACCAACTGTCTATGAGAGCCCGGCAGCGGAATCAATCTGGGGCATTCCAACACCAAAGGACTTGCTACCTTGCCAGCCTCTCCAGAGATCAACCTGACCCACCGTCTATGAGAGACCAGCAGCAGAATCAATCCATGGCATTCCAGTACCAAAGGACTTGCTACCTTGATAGCTTCTCTAGAGATCAACCTGACCCACCGTCTATGAGAGCCCGGCAGCGAAATCGATCTGGGGCATTCCAGCACCAAAGGACTTGCTACCTTGCTAGCCTCTCCATAGATCAACCTGACCCACCGTCTATGAGAGGCTAGCAGCGGAATCGATCTGGGGTATTCCAGCACCAAAGGACTTGCTACTTTGTCAGCCTCTCCCAAGATCAACCTGACCCACCGTCTATAAGAGCCCGACAGTGGAATCGATCTGGGGTATTCCAGCACCAAAGGACTTGCTACATTGCCAGCCTCTCCATATATCACCTGACCCACCATCTATGAGAGCACGACAGCGGAATCGATCTGGGGCATTCCAGCATAGAACACTTGAGGATTTCTACTTAGAAACAATTTCAAAACCAATATAAGAAGAGTAAAACAGACAATAAGTCAATTACAAAAAACTTTAACGATAGAATCGTTTCAAGTCATCCCCACTCCTGGCTCGGCTGAGAGGTACCCCTTCCCATCTTGGAGGTGGTACACTCCCGACTTGAGCACTTCGCTTACAATGTAAGGCCCCTCCCAATTGGGGTCAAGTTTACCTACCGCGACTCCTCTCCCAGCCGCATCGACCTTCTTCGGGACCAAGTCCCCTTTCTCAAACTGTTTTATTCTGATATGCTGGTCAAAGTATCTGGCCATCTGTCTCTTAACTTCCTCTTGCCGAATGGTGGCGATATCACGGAGTTCCTCCACCAGGTCCAAGGATAACCTTTGCTCCTCTTCATTCTCCACCCGCCACTCGTCATCACCTTCCCCCGCGGCGACTACCCGGGGATACTTCACCTCAAATTCTATAAGAAGTACGACCACTGACCCATGAGAGAGTTTGAAAGGAGTCTCCCCAGTGGCCTTGTTAGGAGTAGTTCTTAAGGCCCAGAGGACCGAGGGAAGCTATTCTACCCAGTTGCCCCTGAGGTTCTCGACCTTCTTTTTGAGCAAATTCAGAATTATTTTGTTTGCCGCCTCCACCTGCCCATTGCTCCTCAGTTGGTGGACCGACGTAAACCGAAGGTCTATGCCAAGCTGACTGCAAAAGCTGATGAACTCATCACTGGCAAACAGTGGTCTGTTGTCTGTCACTATGGCCAGTGGGAGTCCGTGTCTGCAAATTATTTCGCCCCACACAAAATTTCTCACTACTTGGGATGTTACCTTGTCCATCTCCTTCACCTCCAGCCACTTGGAGAAGTAGACGATCATTACCAGCAGGAACCTTCTCTGACCACTTATCTCGGGGAAGGGACCAACCGAATTTAAACCCCATATTACGAAGGGCCACTGAGCCGTGATGGTCCAGAGCCCCTGAGCTGGGAGAAGCTGGAGTGGAGCATAGAGTTGACACTTGGAGCACTTCTTTGCGAACTCCGCCGCATCCTTGCTAAGGGTGGGCCAGAAATAACCCTGCCTCAGCACCCTTCCATCCAATGTCCTGCTCCCCAAATGGCTGCTACACTCTCCCGAGTGGATCTCCTCCAAGACCCTCGGGACCTCTGTTGGATCTTACGGTGCCCTTAGAGGGGGGGGGGGGGGTGAATAAGGGAATAAAAATCTTTTTATAATTTTATGGAAATTACTAAATTGTATAAAGTAATATTAGAACACAAAATAACAATTTAGCTAAAGGAAGAAAATATCATAATTTGCAAGTTTAGGATTTAGAAACAAGTGCTAAATTGTTATATGATGAAATAGATTAAGATAAACAATTTAGACAAAGTGATTTGAATTGAAAGCTTTGTAACCAATATTTTAGAGATAATGCCAAAAGTGAGAAATCAAGTAAACACAAATAGAGACATGATTGTATTTATATAAAAATGGTGTTTACATAAATTTGATTACTATATCGCTAGAAATCGGAGGCGCACAAATGAAAATATCTTTTCCTTTTTTATACCGACTCGTATCCCCACAAACCGGTTGGCTTTAGCCTATCCTTCCCCGGATAAGGCCTCAAGCCGCTCTAGCCAATCCTTCCCCAGATATGGCCTTGAGCCCCCCTAGATCTAATCACCTAGAACTAGTCGCCAACACAAGGCGAATTTCCCCATAAGTCCTACCCAGACCTAGTCGCCAACACAAGGCGAATTTTCTAAACGGTTACAAAAAGTATGGAATGGTAATAATGAAAACAATACTGAAAACTTCCTATATGAGATCTTCTGAAGTTGGAGATGAAGGATCGTTGTAGTATGAGCGAGGTCGAAGCGATCGTCCTTCGGATGTAGAGTGACATAGTCCTCCTCCAGAATTCTCCTTAAGCTTTTTGTGGGAGATCCATCTTCGGCAGCATAACAGCACTGGAATTGTGGTACAAGCAACCTCTCTGGGATGGATTATCAAAATGATTGAAGTTGGATCATTTTATAGAACTTGGAGCTAGCGCCTGCGGTAGTGGCTAGCACCTGCGGTAGCGTTCGTGTGGAGCGGTTGTGAAACCGGCAGCGGCGTGGCTCTGTGCACGAACTTGAGATAGCGCCTGCGGTATCGCTAGCGCTGGCGGTAGCGGGAGATAGCGCCAGGCGGTAGTGCTGGCGGTAGCGCTAAGGAAACCGCTGAGACGAAACCAACTGAGCTAGCGCCTGGCGTTAGCGATAGCGCTGGCGTTAGTGCTGGCGTTAGCGATAGCGCTGGCGGTAGCGTTGCTCCTTTCAAAAGATTGTTCCAAGCTGCTTTATACCTGTGGAGTATTGCACCTATAGTTCCTGCACACTATAAACACACTACAAGCAATATCAAATACAACATGGGATTTGTTATTCTCAAACAAAGGGATGTGACACACATGTCCATCAATCTCCCCCTTTTGATAATAACAAATCCTTTAAGCAAGAAATCAACAATAGTGTTTATAGATAAGATAAGCAAGATAAAAGTGCAAATATAGTAAATGATATGCATGATAATGTGCATACTCCCCCTAACTTAATGCTCCCCTAGATAAAAGCAATTTATGTGTTACTCCCCCTAAATGATAGATTTCATGAATTAGTCTCCCCTTATTTATCTATATTTCTCATATATATATTTCTTCAATTAATCTCCCCCTTTTGGTATTATCAAAAGAAGGTGGGGTGAGGGTAGTAAGGAGGCATTTATATATCATGATCGAGCTTTTCGAAATATAAATAATGAAAAATAGTTTAAGCATAGCATATATAAGAGATTTCAAATATAAAGATAAGAGTTGTAAGCAAGCGGAAGATTATAATAAACATCTTTTTGTAAGCATGAAAAGCATAAGTAGAAATATGAGTTTTAGTTCAAAATTGAAAGATGTTTTAACCTTTTTGAAATCTCAAAGTTTTTCATAAAGATACCAAGCATGAAATGATCATATCAAAGAGAGATTATACTACAATGTTACTTAATTGTAAATTCAAGAAATACCAAAACATTGTAGAGATCATGCTAGGTTTATCTAGTGCATTTTTATATAAGGAGTAGTATAGAAAAAGCATTAGAATCCAATACTCATGAGAAGAAGTGTTATGAAAGATAATGATGTGCACATAAGTGTATTTTGGGCAATGTTAACAATTGATTTAAATCATCAAAATACAAGACATATGTAAAGTAAATTACTTTTACACAAGTAAATTACTTTCACACACTTTTAATGCACATAATTTTTTTAACAAAGTGGTGTAATAATCAAAGTTTGCACAATACACTTTACTATTCTTTCCGAGGTGCTCAACCTCACAATGCTTATGAAGACTTATCAGGTGGTTCAAGTAGTGCTTGGTGGAGTTATATTTGTCTACATATATAATTTTTTTGTTCACATTTGTGAGACAACATTCTCCGAATACACTTGTTTTGCAAACTAAATTTTTAACTTAACCACTTTTCTAAATTTCATAAGTGCGATTCAAATGTAGTGTAGGCAATACACTTATGCAAGTTTTAATTCATTGCACAAATACAATACTCAAGCAAGCATTTTTAGATTTAGACACACATGTTGATTACCAAAATAAGTGAGTGAAATGTATCATTATCAATCATAGAACATTTACTCATACTTAGAGACATGCTAAGCTTGGTTCTACATATTTTTCAATACAATTGATGCACTTTAAATAGATATATCAAAGCATGATAAGCAAAACAATGTTCATAGTAATTTGAAGGAATAAGTTTTAACATTGTAAATAATTCTAAATAGAATTCATACATGCTTGATATTGGCAATAAAGATCATACCGTTTATTTTTGTTTTATCAATTTTAAATCAATTAAAAAATAGAAAATCACAAAAACATATTTTTGTCATTTTTAAATTTTGAATTTTTGTAGTTGATTTTTCATAATATGAACAAAACACAAATATCAAAAAACATATTTTTGTATTTTTGAATTTTGAATTTTTGTAGTTGATTTTTCATAATATGAATAAAACAGAAAACCATAAAACATATTTTTCTATTTTTGAATTTTGAACTTTTATAGTTGATTTTTCACAATTCAAATAAAACAAAAATAAAATAGACAGAAACACAAAAATGAATTTGCACAAATAAACTAACATATTTTTGTTGATTTTTAGAAATTTTTAAAAAATAGAAAAATCACACACCTACGCTAGCGCTGGAAACAGTACACTATTTTTTGAGAATTTTAAAAATCTGATTTTTGATATTTATTAAGTGTCCTTAGATTAGTCTTATGCAGAAATTTTGTAATTTTTGGAGATGTTTTGATTGCTCAAATTTGCATAAAACTTTAGCTTTTTCAAATACATGTGGAAAAAAATTTAAGTACAAAAATAAATAAATTATGCAAAACACATGAGGATAGAGTTTGAACAACCCAAAATATGCATGAATTAAGTGATAAGTAAATAAAATGATCATGCTACGAGTAATATAAGTATGTCCTAAGATTAAAGCCTACCCCGACTAAATGTCTACACCTTAGCCCCGTACTAAGTGACGGATGGGCATGAGGAGCTGCACACATGCCGTAGGTTGGGGTGTTAGTCCCATATGCACACACTAGAGAACACTCAATCTTGCACTCTTTCCCCTCAGTGCCTCGCAAGGCCCCACTAGAACCCTCCCCGGTTAAGGACAAGACATGTCTTAGAGGTTAGGTCTCTAATGCATCCAATCCTACGCCCCCGCTATTGTGAGACGTGAAGTCAAAAGGTGAATAATCTTTGGACAACCTAAGCTTTTAAACTATGGGTTGGTTTATAAACTATGGGTTTTGTTTAATGTGATGAGTTATAAAGCCGCATAGTTTTTCTACTATTATGAGATGACGATTTGAGATTACTAGCACAATTACTAATATTCAATACGTGATAATGCTAGTATGATGAGTTTTGGGTTTCATGTCATGTCATAAGATTAATATAAATATTGCATGTATTCCAAAATAGAATTTCAAATTATAGATCTAGAATGGAGTGATGATTTAGTTTGATTTATACTTTCATTACAAAGTTGATTCTATAGTCTACAAATATGAGAGATACATGCAATCACTAGCAAAGCAAATCAATACATCAAATAATGTAAAGAAAACATTATTCATAATTTTTATCATAAGATTCATAATTCCTATTATCGATTTGAGACAAGTCTTGATAGAACATGAATTATGATTTATGATTAAAGAGAATTTTTGCATAAAATATATGTTAGATCATCATGATGTATGAGATCTCTATTCCTTCTAGACTTATGATATATTAATATAGTGATTTTCTTTTGAAAGAACATGATTCATTTGTAAGTCTAGAAAAAATGATGATCATCCAATCATATACAAGACAAAGATCATATATATAAAGTTTTTGAAATTTATAAGATTGCTTTCAATAATTAAATTTATTGATATTTGGTTTTGCATGATAATATATGATTCATGAAACAATATTCATAAATATTCTAACGATTAATCCATAAACTATGTGGTTGTTGGAATTTTAGTATTCTATATAATTTCAAATCACATAGTTATCATAATATTTTAATAACATTGTAAATGTTATACCTAGCATATAAATTTGAGCATAAACTAAGAAGTGATGCTAGAATAATGAGTTTGAGTGCAATGTTATTATATATGATTTAATGGAGATAATGTTGCATGTAATATGATAAGTTTTAAAATTAATTTTCTTTAGACCTGGAATGAAATGATTAATCTTTTGATTTGATCTTAATGATGCAAGATGATTTTTAGGTCTAAATTACATGCAAACATTGGTGACACATATCACACACATAATATCTAAATTAATATATGAAACAATTATACTAAAGGATAGCATGTGATGAAAACTCCATAAACACATAAATTTCCAAATCAAGCAAACTAAGATAGCTTTTAAAACGGAGTTGAAATTGGGCAAGATGACAGCACCAAAAAGAACTTAAATGAGCAAGCCTAGTTTGCCGTTGGATGGAGATTTTTGTGCTCTTTCCGAAAATATATTAAACGCGAAAATCAGGCGAGCGGATCAAAAGATATGGATGTTTGAAGTTTTGATCGTTAACTCGCATTTTTGAAAGATCAAACATGCGTTTAGATGAATTTTTGTTTTCGATTTTATTTGATAATATTT
The DNA here is from genome assembly GCA_033032865.1 of Dactylorhiza incarnata. Classification (NCBI taxonomy): domain Eukaryota; kingdom Viridiplantae; phylum Streptophyta; class Magnoliopsida; order Asparagales; family Orchidaceae; genus Dactylorhiza; species Dactylorhiza incarnata. Next base: position 17,569,881 of record JAWHQI010000015.1, read on the forward strand.
TTCATTATAAGGGCTATCAAATGCAACAAATAGAAAAATAATCAAAATGTTGCGCATTTTAATTTTTAGCTTAAGCCCTTTAATAAACCATTTAAATCCATTTTTTTTTTAAATAATTTCATTAGTCTTGAAAAAAATTTTATATTCAAATGATAATGTTAATTCAAGACATTGATGGGCAAAGAATTTAAAAGGATATATTTAAACAATTTAAGATGAGAGATAGATCACTTTGAAAAATATATGACTTAATGTTCAATTTTAATTCAAATTTGATTTGATAAACATTAGGCTTAATATATGAAATTCATATTTCATGATATATAAAGTGATCATAGCATGTTTGTTTAAAAAAATATAAAATAAACAAAATAAAAGAGACAATAAGCATATCATGAAGTAGAGTATTGATATTTCATTTTTAATTGTTTCTACTTCATGCAAATGATTGGATACTAATTAATAAGAGATTTAGGTATCCAAAGGGGACCATGTGGGATGGTTCCTTTGGGTACCCAAATACATCGTGTAGGCTTTTAGAGAGATAGTGATGAATGGGCCTTTACAAGTGGAGTTAGTGTTTCGTTTTTAATTTTGGGCCTCCATTCATACTTTGGTTGTTTGTCTTTTTAATTCATGTTATGATTATGTGACATCTTTATATGATTATATTTGTTTGAAAAATAATTCATTTGAGATTTATATTTGTTCAAGTTATTTTTCAAAATAGATTGATGTTGATAATCATAATGAATTTTATTACATGGATTCTTTGAAAATTTATAAGAGTGATTGTCTTTCTTAAGAAGTGATTATTGAAAGAGTGGGTTACAAAATGTTGTAAATAATTGATTCTTATTTTGATAATTTTCATTTCTACTCTTTCTTATAGACATACTCTTATAATATGAAGGATAATATTTTGTACTTTGATTTTCATGAAAAGGAGTTCTTAAATTTGAGTCATGATTGAAAATATATTGAGATTTATAATAATGACTCTTAAGAATTTTGTGAGGGTTGGGGTCATAATTCTTTTTGAAACTAAACTCCTTTTGAGTTGATGTATGAAAATGATCCTTTTTAGAAATGATTTTGTAAGTTAATTTATCCTTGTTATTCAAAATCTTATGATGAAATTCATTACATGACATTTGAAATTTTTCAACAAAAGATTTTAATTGTATTAACTTACAAGATAAAACATCATTTTCAATTAACAATTTTTCATTATGCCTTTTAGAAATTAAGAGCCCTTTTTCAATTTCCTTGAATTTTTCTTTTAATAAATTGCAATTAAGACACGGAATAGGAATTTTAACTAAAGAGCATGAAAGAGAATTTATCACATCAATATTTGATTCTACATTATCGTTTGCTTTTAAAGATTTATTTTCTAAACGTAATTTGGAATTAGCAATTTTTAACTTCAAAATTTTACGTTTAGCAATTTTAAGCATACGAGAATTAGAAATAGAATTTGTTACAAAAAGAGAAGTTTTTGATTTTCTTACATTGCTATGGGATGAGGCAAGATTTGGACCAACGATTCCTTTGACATCTTCTTTGCATTCCTCTTCCATAGTTAAATTTCCGTGTTCTCTTTTGCTTGATGTGTTGCCAACAAATGAGTCCAATATTGTGATGTTGTATTCTTCTTCCTCCAAGCATAAGTCCTCATCGATTTCTTCTCTTGGATCCATAAGGAATTCCTCGTCGATTTCACTTTTAGATTTATCATCCTCCAAGAGTGAGTCCTTGTCGATTTCTTCTCTTGGATCCATAAGGAATTCTTCTTGTTCATCATCTGTAGAAGGAAGATTATAAGTATTCACAAGAAATTTCCAAACTTCATAAGCAGTAGGAAGTGTATAAATAACTTTGAAAATATTTTGATCTAATGCACAATATAGACTATTCATAGATTTGGCATTTAAAAACATTTCATTTTTATTTAAAATACTTGGGGGTATTTTAATAGTAATATTCCATACTTCCATATCCAAAGACTTAAGAAATTTTTCCATAAGAAATTTCCACCCATTATAATTTTTGCCTTCAAATAAAGGTGGTGCTAAAGATTTTTCATTTATAGGAAAGTTTCCCCCACTAGTAGAAGCGAGATCATGTGACGCCATTATTCCTGGTTTTTAAACCGTTTGGAATAACCTGCGCTTTGATACCACCTGTTGGATCTTACAGCGCCCTTAGAGGGTGGGGGTGAATAAGGGAATAAAAATCTTCTTATAATTTTATGGAAATTACTAAATTGTTTAAAGTAATATTAGAACACAAAATAACAATTTAGCTAAAGGAAGAAAATATCATAATTTGCAAGTTTAGGATTTAGAAACAAGTGCTAAATTGTTATATGATGAAATAGATTAAGATAAACAATTTAGACAAAGTGATTTGAATTGAAAGCTTTGTAACCAATATTTTAGAGATAACGCCAAAAGTGAGAATTCAAGTAAAGACAAATAGAGACATGATTGTATTTATATAAAAATGGTGTTTACATAAATTTGATTTCTATATCGCTAGAAATCGGAGGCGCACAACTGAAAATATCTTTTCCGTTTCTATACCGACTTGTATCCCCAAGAACCGGTTGGCTTTAGCCTATCCTTCCCCGGATAAGGCCTCAAGCCGCTCTAGCCAATCCTTCCCCGGATATGGCCTTGAGCCCCCCTAGATCTAATCACCTAGAACTAGTCGCCAACACAAGGCGAATTTCCCCCTAAGTCCTACCCAGACCTAGTCGCCAATACAAGGCGAATTCTCTAAACGGTTACAAAAAGTATGGAATGGTAATAATGAAAACAATAATAAAAACTCCCTATATGAGATCTTCTGAAGTTGGAGATGAAGGATCACTGTAGTATGAGCGAGGTCGAAGCAATCGTCCTTCGGATGTAGCGTGACGTAGTCCTCCTCCAGAATTCTCCTTAAGTTTTTTGTGGGAGATCCATCTTCGGCAGCATAACAACACTGGAATTGTGGTACATAATAATGCTAAATCTAGTTAGTTTAATTAGGTTATTTTTAGGTTATTTACTCTTACTTTTTGCTTATTGTTGTTTACCTAAATGCAATTTTGGTTCATTTTACTATTTTTAGTGCTAACTTAAGTTTTCTGAATTTTCAGGTCAAAAATGCAAAATTTCCTAAGTCACGCCCTAGGTCACGGGCGTGACCTAGGGCGTGTAAGTTGCTGTTTCCAGTTAAGCTGCTGCCAACATAATTCAGAAGATCTGGTCAGACACGCCCAAAGTACATGGCTGTGACACACAAGTCACGCCAGTGACACGCAAGCCACGCCCATGACCAGCCCATGAACAGCTCAGATTCGACCAGCTGACCACCGAATTGGTCACGCCACTGTTACACGGGCGTGCTTCCAGTCACGCCCGTGACTGCCACGTCAGCCAGCCGCCAGCGCCCATGATCGCCACTAGCGCCCATGACCCGACTAACCACCGAAATGGTCACGCCCTCAGTCACGGGCGTGACCTAGGGCGTGACCCATCAAATCGCGTCAGAATCGTGCGCCGAACCTGATCCAAGCCACAGAATTGATTAAACAATGTCACGCCCTAGTCACGGGCGTGACTGAGGGCGTGACCGAGGCAGAAAAATTTCTATCAATTGAAATGACCTCCAAGCTTTCCCCATTCAGATTTTGGAGAGAACTAGTGCTACTACTCTATTTTCAGTGATTTTCATGTCATTTTATTCTCTTTCTCTCTCTCTCTCTCTCTCTCTCTCTTATTTCAATGCATTTCCTTTTCTAGTTTTCATATGAATGTTGTAATGCCTTTGTAATTTCCTTTTATAGTGTATTACTAATGCTTAGTAGGCTTTCCATGCAATTGTAATCTCAGTTGAACTTTTGTTTAATAAAAATTGTTTGTTTTTGTTCTCTTAAAATCTTCATCATTTCTCTCTCCTACTGCTCCACCATGAGTAACTAAATCCTCATAGTACTCGATCTTGATGATCTGAGGATGAGTTGATCAAGTTATGATCCTTTAGTCTTCTTTCACTTTCTAAAGTGTTGGGCCTTAGATTTACTCATAATTAAAATTTAGTGGAGCTATATTATCGATATATAATCCCCACCTTTGCTTTCATTCTTGGCTAGCCGAGAGGCCGATAGTCTGAAGTGAGCACTTAATAGTAAAGAGAGTTACACACATTTCTCGAGAGAGAATGACGTAAATCTCCTGGATTGGAGTCAAACCCAATAGCGGGGTTCACCACTTAAAGCGAGTTTTAGGTATTCGAATACGGGACGAGAGTTCGGTCGGATTTTCCTAAACTCAGTTGGGCATATCTTCGAGAGAAGCATGTTCAAACTATAGGAACCCCCACGGTCAAGCTACCCTTACTTTATTAAGTTTTAAGTTTGCTTTTGAATTTTGATCAACTTAAGCCGAAGTAAGTCAAGATCGAGTGCTATTTCTTAATCATCGTTTAGCCGTACTTTTATCCAGCTTTTATTTCAACTTAGCAGACAAAACCTTCCAAAAAATTATTAAGATAAAATAATAGTAATTCGTTTGAGTATAAGTAATCAACGGTTCTCGGATTTTAATACGACACTTGTGTTCCTATACTACAGTTCGATAGGTATACTTGCCTTCTCGGATTGCTAGTTCGGATTTCATTTTGTGCAAGCGGAATTTTAATCATCAAGTTCTTGGCGCCGTTGCCGGGGACTCGCATTTTGTTGATATTTTGAAAGAACGAATCTATTACTTTTATCACCTCTTTTTTCTCTCCTCTTTCTTGAAAAACAAAATTAATTCAAAAAAAAGAGAGACCTTTTCTTTTTCGAATTTCTCAATCTTATTTTCCCTTCTCTCTTTCTAGTTTATGACCCGAGCGAATCCGTCAGAACTTGTAGACTTGGACCAAGAACTTGAGCGTACTCTTCGGAGAAAATCGCAAGTTCAAGATCCTACATTCCAAGAACTGGCTGAGGATTCGGAGTCGGTTGTTAATATGGGCGAACCTAACCAAAATGAAGTCCCCAACATGGTTGCGGCCCCTGAATGGACTATGTCCCATTATGCAAGGCCTAACCTGGAAGGGATGGAAACTAGTATAGTCCGCCCTGCCATAAATAATAATAATTTCGAAACTAAAGCCAAGCATAATTCACATGGTGCAGCAATACGTGCAGTTCGACGGATTACAAGATGAAGATCTGAATGCACATATTGCTAGCTTCCTTGAAATCTGTGACACCTTCAAAATAAATGGTGTTACGGATGATGTAATTAGGCTAAGACTCTTCCCATTTTCTTTAAGAACAAAGGCTAAGCAGTGGTTGTCAACTCTACCTAGAGGTTCTATCACCACTTGGGCCCAGTTAACTGAAAAATTTCCAACTAAGTATTTTCCACCTGCGAAAACTGCTAAGCTTAGAAATGATATTTCTTCTTTTTGCCAAATAGATTCTGAAACGCTATATGATACCTGAGAAAGGTATAAAGAATTCTTAAGACGTTGCCCTCATCACGCTCTGCCTGTATGGTTACAAGTGCAGACGTTTTATAACGGGCTAAATCAACATACTAAGCAAATGATAGACGCCGCTTCCGGTGGTACCTTAAATAACAAAACCCCGGAAGCCGCTCTTGAACTATTTGAGGATATGGCCATGAACACCTATCAGTGGAATGTGCCAAGATCCCGCCCAAACAAACCTGCAGGTATGTACGAAGTGGATAACGTCTCCCAGCTGGCACTACAAGTGGAAATGCTTAGCAAAAAGATATCTGAAATGAATGCTCCTTCCGCACCTTAGGTTTGGGAATTCGCAAAAGCCACCTCCGAACAAGCTGATTACATAGGAAATAGAAATGCTTATAATAATTATTCTGCTTCTAATTTTCATGCACCTGGTTTTCAATTACCGAATAATTATAATCATGCGCTGCGTAATCACCCGAACTTTTCTTGGAGTAATCCTGCAAACACAACTCGCCCGCCTCTACAAAATGAATTTACACCACCTCCACCCCCTGTTAACTTTCAAAAACCTCCATCTTTGGAGGAGATGTTTTCAAAATATATAAGTACGAACAAAGCAACCGTCCGGAACTTAGCCGGATCCGTTAAAAATCTAGAAAACCAAATCGGGCAGCTCGCCAAAATAATATCTGAGCGACCGCCCGGGACTCTTCCCGCTAACACCGAGCCCAACCCGAGAGAGCAAGCGAAAGCTGTAACTCTTCGGAGTGGGAAGCAAGTATCTGGTCCGGTTAGCGAAGAGCCCGAGGCAAGATCCGCCCCTATTTTAAAATCACCACTCACTCAAACAGATTTTATCACCCCACCTCATATTTTCAAAAACAACCCCGCCCCGCCTTATCCTTCTCAACTCAACAAGGAAAAATTAGATGATCAATATCATCGCTTCCTGGAAATGTTTAAGCAAATACACATCAATTTGCCCTTCCATGAAGCGATATCACAAATGCCCAAGTACGCTAAGTACTTGAAGGATCTTCTAACTAATAAGAAAAAGCTAGAAAATCTATTGCACGTAACTTTAAATGCTGAGTGTTCCGCCATCCTAACAAATAAATTACCGAAAAAGGCTACGATCCGGGTAGTTTTTCTATCCCGTGCCTCTTTGCTGATCTATTTGTAAAGAACGCGTTGGCCGACTTAGGAGCAATCATCAACTTAATGCCATTCTCCTTGTTTAAGAAGTTAGGAGTGGGCACCCTTATCTCCACACGTATGAGTATACAACTAGCAGATAGGACGATAAAATATCCGCTGGGAATTGTGGAGGACGTGCTCGTAAAAGTAGACAAATTCATCTTCCCAGTGGATTTTGTCATTTTGGACATTGAAGAGGATGTCGAGGTTCCCCTAATCCTTGGCCGCCCCTTCCTTGCCACCTCCCGTGCTATCATTGATGTGAGTAATGGTAAGCTATTCCTCCGAGTTGGAGATGATGAAGTAACCTTCTCCATAACACCCTCTATGAAAAATACCCTAGAAAATGACGATTCGTGTTTTTTCTTGGATGTGTTAAGTGAAGACCCTTCTTTTTGTATTTCTGAAAATGGTTCTTCTTCTTTTTGTTCATCTTCAAACACCTCCACTGAGATATTACAAGAAATGAAAATGGCCATTGCTCCCGCCCCCTCAAATTTTCAAATTAAATCAAAAATTTTTGAAGAAATTACTTTTGAAAAAGAAAAGTCTTTCAAATCTTCATACGAGGAACCTCCCACATTAGAACTTAAAGAACTACCCAATCATTTAAAATATGAATTTTTAGAAAAAGACTCTAAGTTACCAGTAATAGTGTCGGCCCATTTAAGTGGATCTGAAAATGCCAAATTGCTAAAAGTTTTACAAAAACACCGCCAAGCAATTGCTTGGCAGATTTCTGATATTAAGGGCATAAGTCCATCTTTCTGCATGCACAAAATTCTAATGGAAGATAATTCACAAAAATCTATTCAACTTCAACGTCGATTAAACCCAAACATGAAAGAAGTAGTAAAGGGCGAGGTCGTGAAATTATTAGACGCAGGAATTATCTATCCAATTTCAGATAGCAAATAGGTAAGCCCCGTTCAAGTAGTTCCTAAAAAGGGAGGTATCACGGTAGTGCTAAATGATAATAATGACTTAATCCCAACACGGACGGTGACTGGGTTGCGTATGTGTATTGATTATCGCAAATTGAACGACGCCACCCGCAAGGACCATTTCCCCTTGCCATTCATCGATCAAATCTTAGAACGATTATCCGGCCATAGCTTTTATTGTTTTCTCGATGGTCTCTGGGGCTACTTCCAAATTCCCATCTCGCCCGAGGACCAGGAGAAAACGACGTTTACTTGTCCTTTCGGCACCTTCGCCTACCGAAGAATGCCGTTTGGCTTATGTAATGCGCCGGCAACATTTCAACGGTGTATGTTGGCCATTTTCGACAAGTACGTAGAAAGTATTATGGAGGTATTTATGGACGACTTTTCCGTGTTTGGTGATTCCTTCGATTTTTGTTTAGAAAATTTAGAAAAAGTGTTAGAACGATGTGAGGAGACCAATCTCGCCCTGAACTGGGAAAAATGTCATTTCATGGTACGGGAGGGATTGGTTTTAGGTCATAAGATATCAGCAAGTGGAATTGAGGTCGATGAAGCAAAAATAGAAGTGATCGAAAAACTGCCACCGCCAACCAACGTTAAGGCCATAAGAAGCTTTCTAGGACATGCCGGTTTTTACCGGCGATTTATAAAAGATTTTTCGAAAATTACCAAACCACTCACTCATCTTTTAGAAAAAGTCACTCCATTTATTTTTGATGATACATGCTTATCTGCTTTTCAATTAATCAAAAATAAGCTAATAAATGCGCCAATTATGATAGCTCCAATCTGGGACCTTCCATTCGAAATCATGTGCGATGCAAGTAGCTTTGCGGTGGGAGCCATTTTAGGACAACGTATATCTAAAAACTTCCACCCTATTTTCTACGCAAGTAAAACACTTACATCCGCGCAAGAGAACTATACCACAACGGAGAAAGAATTATTAGCAGTCATTTTTGCATTCGACAGATTTCGACCTTATATTACGCTTTCAAAAATTATTGTTTTTACGGACCACTCGACCCTCAAATATTTACTTTCTAAACCGGATGCCAAACCACGCTTACTTCGCCGGGTCTTACTCCTCCAGGAGTTCGACTTGGAAATCTGAGATAAAAAGGGGGCTGAGAATTTGGCCGCGGACCATCTTTCACGATTAGATAACCCATTTATTGAAGATTTAAATGAACAAACTTTTAATGATTATTTTCCCGACGAGAAGTTATTATCAATCAACACTACTCCTTCTCCTTGGTTTGCAAACTTCGCCAACTACTTAGTGGCTCGAGTCCTCCCAAAAGAATTTTCCTATCAGCAAAAGAAGAAATTCTTCTCTGACCTGAAGAATTATTTTTGGGAGGACCCGTATCTGTTTCGAGTTTGTGCAGACCAAGTAGTAAGGAGATGTGTCTCTTTCGAAGAAGGACAAAATATTTTCAAACACTTACACGAAGGACCGACTGGTGGGCACTATCAAGCCAATCTAACCGCTCACAAAGTGCTAAGTGCAGGCTTTTATTGGCCTAGCCTTTTTAAAGATGCGCAATCTTTTGTGAGATGGTGCGATAGCTGCCAACGGACCGGAAATATCTCAAATAAAAATGAAATGTTGCAAAATTATTTCCTCGAGTGCGAAGTTTTCGACCTTTGGGGAATTGATTTTGTAGGTCCTCTTCCTTCTAGCCATGGCAATAAATACATTTTAGTTGCGGTAGACTACGTGTCTCGATGGGCAGAGGCCCAAGCTCTTCCTACCAATGACTCCCGAGTCGTTATTATTTTCTTAAAAAAATTATTTTCTCGATTCGGTACTCCTAGGGCCATCGTTAGCGACAGGGGTTCGCACTTTTGTAACGCACAATTTGCAAAAACACTTTTAAAATATGGCGTTACACATAAGCTTTCAACTGCTTACCACCCCCAAACTAACGGCCAGGTCGAGGTAGTGAATAGAGAAATCAAACGTATTTTAGAAAAAACTGTTTCCACCTCACGTAAGGACTGGTCACATAAATTAGACGATGCTCTATGGGCTTACCGAACAGCGTACAAGACCGCCATCGGTTGTACACCGTATCGGTTAGTATATGGGAAATCGTGCCATTTACCGGTCGAATTAGAACATCGTGCTTTCTGGGCCCTTAAATTTTTAAATTTTGATCCCCACTCCACCGCCGATCTTCGAAAATTCCAACTCAACGAACTCGATGAGTGGCGCTCCAATGCGTATGAAAATAACAAATTATATAAGGAACGAACGAAATGCTTTCACGATAAAAATTTAAGGCACCCGAAAACATTTAAACCAGGCGACCAAGTATTACTTTATAATTCTCGTCTACGTTTATTTCCTGGAAAGTTAAAATCTAGATGGTCAGGTCCTTTTAATGTAAAGGAGGCTTTTCCGTATGGAACTGTTTTGATATCACACCCAGATAAGGGTGATTTCAAGGTTAATGGGCAGCGTCTAAAACTTTATTTTTCTGGTGACAATGTTGACATGGACAGTGAAAAACTTCTTTTGTCTGGACTGTAATAATTTGGATTAACTTTTGAACTATATTCTTTTAGTCGAGCTCAAACGACATTAAATAGAGGGCGCTCTTGGGAGGCAACCCAAGGTTTTTAAAATTTGTTGTTTTAATTTTTCTTTGGCCCTGGGTGGCTCCGATACTCTCAACTTCGGCGATCGCCTGCTTCAACATTGCTGGTTTCAAGAAAAATTCAAGATGATATTTCATGAAGATTCAAAGCGCCAACAAGGGGGAGCAGCATCATACATCCTTTCATGCCCATAAATCCAGGGAAGTGCCTGTTTCAGTTTTTCAGTTTTAATTTCTTTTCTTAGTTACACCTTCCTTCACTCTCCTTTTCCATTGAGGACAATGTCTATCGTAAGCTTGGGGGAGAATGTCTTCTTTTCTTTTGTTTTAGTAGTCTAAATTAGATTTTGGTAAAATCAATAGTACCCCTTGCTTTATGTTTTGTTTTTCCCAAAATATTTTATATAGCCTTAGTTAATTTCAAAATTTCTAATCCTACTTTTAATTATGTTTCACAAGTAAATTGTTGACTCATGTAGTGTTCTAATTCTAGGTAGCATGTTAATCTGAAAAGTTTTTTCTAAAATCTTGTACTCTCCTTATCGTTTTCTCTTTTATCTTCTTTACTTTCGTAAAAAATTCTTCATCCACTATTTTCCTCTTCATTTTTAGATATATTTTGCAGGGTTAACTTTTGATTTGTGTAGTAAATGTGAATAATCCTAGACGCTTATTATTCTTATTTTCAGGATAAGTTCATTAGTCTTTATTTAATATCTAGGGCTTACTTTTTGAAATCCTTCAAAACTCATGCTTTAAATAAATTTAGAGAGCAATGAAAATGATTTAGGCCATTTTTGTTTTAAGTTTGAGCCTTCATGCCAACCCTTAAAAAGAAACCCTTTGTTAGCCTCTTTTGAGCCTTTTCCCATGTTTTATTGTCACCTCCACTTATCAAATTTTCACCAAAGCCAAAATTTCCAAACCTATTTGAATCACACAAACACTTTGAGTTTTATTTAAATTTCTAAAAGAGTGTGATTGGTTTATTGCATGGAGAGCTTCAAAGAAAAGAATTTGCTCAAAAAGGAGATATTTTAAGCATATTTGTATTAGTTATCTTTGCCAAAATTTCAAAATAAAAAAAAATGGCTATGAAAGAGAAAGAAAGAAAATATGCTATATGCTTATAATGAAGGATCGCCTCTTATCATTCATATCGAAAATTTTATAAAACTCATGTTTATGGTTTAGTGTGATTATAGCAATCACTTTTATCTTCGATTTCCATTCCAAATCATATGCCTAAACCAAACATTTCGGTCCTAATAAAGTCCTCTTGATTCATGCTCCTAAATTTGCTTTAGCTAAGTAAAGAAGAAAAGTAGAATAGTTAAGTCTTGGGTATGAATTTAGATCCTTGTTCTTAGAATGATATAATTATAATTTGTCTCTTAGGGTTTAGTAACAATTCAATGCACTATCTCACTTGTTACTTTGCTCAATTTTATTTTAAAACTTTTTAGTTAAAATTTTGGATGATTAATTTTTGTTAGTAAAGGGTATAAAAATTAAGCTTAAATAAAGTACTTATTTTAGGTTTCCTTTTCACTATTCTCCCTACTTGGAATTTCGCAAGGTACTCGTGTTTAGCATAATTACATCTTTTTGATTAGTCATTTTGTTTTATTAGCTAAAGCATATTTCTTTGCTTGGGGACAAGCAAAGTGTAAGCTTGGGGGAATTTAATAATGCTAAATCTAGTTAGTTTAATTAGGTTATTTTTAGGTTATCTACTCTTACTTTTTGCTTATTGTTGTTTACCTAAATGCAATTTTGGTTCATTTTACTATTTTTAGTGCTAACTTAAGTTTTCTGAATTTTCAGGTCAAAAATGCAAAATTTCCTAAGTCACGCCCTAGGTCACGGGCGTGACCTAGGGCGTGTAAGTTGTTGTTTCCAGTTAAGTTGCTGCCAACATAATTCAGAAGATCTGGTCAGACACGCCCAAAGTACACGGCCATGACACACAAGTCACGCCCGTGACACGCAAGCCACACCCGTGACCAGCCCGTGAACAGCTCAGATTCGACCAGCTGACCACCGAATTGGTCACGCCACTGTTACACGGGCGTGCTTCCAGTCACGCCCGTGACTGCCACGTCAGCCAGCCGCCAGCGCCCATGATTGCCGCCAGCGCCCATGACCCGACTAACCACCGAAATGGTCACGCCCTCAGTCACGGGCGTGACCTAGGGCGTGACCCATCAAATCGCGTCAGAATCGTGCGCCGAACCTGATCCAAGCCGCAGAATTGATTAAACAATGTCACGCCCCTAGTCACGGGCGTGACTGAGGGCGTGACCGAGGCAGAAAAATTTCTATAAATTGAAATGACCTCCAAGCTTTCCCCATTCAGATTTTGGAGAGAGAACTACTGCTACTACTCTATTTTCAGTGATTTTCATGTCATTTTATTCTCTTTCTCTCTCTCTCTCTTATTTCAATGCATTTCCTTTTCTAGTTTTCATATGAATGTTGTAATGCCTTTGTAATTTCCTTTTATAGTGTATTACTAATGCTTAGTAGGCTTTCCATGCAATTGTAATCTCAGTTGAACTTTTGTTTAACAAAAATTGTATGTTTTTGTTCTCTTAAAATCTTCATCATTTCTCTCTCCTACCCCTCCACCATGAGTAACTAAATCCTCATAGTACTCGATCTTGATGATCTGAGGATGAGTTGATCAAGTTATGATCCTTTAGTCTTCTTTCACTTTCTAAAGTGTTGGGCCTTAGATTTACTCTTAATTAAAATTTAGTGGAGCTATATTATCGATATATAATCCCCACCTTTGCTTTCATTCTTGGCTAGCCGAGAGGCCGATAGTCTGAAGTGAGCACTTAAGAGTAAAGAGAGTTACACACATTTCTCGAGAGAGAATGACGTAAATCTCCTGGATTGGAGTCAAACCCAATAGCGGGGTTCACCACTTAAAGCGAGTTTTAGGTATTCGAATACGGAACGAGAGTTCGGTCGGATTTTCCTAAACTCAGTTGGGCATATCTTCGAGAGAAGCATGTTCAAACTATAGGAACCCCCACGGTCAAGCTACCCTTACTTTATTAAGTTTTAAGTTTGCTTTTGAATTTTGATCAACTTAAGCCGAAGTAAGTCAAGATCGAGTGCTATTTCTTAATCATCGTTTAGCCGTACTTTTATCCAGCTTTTATTTCAACTTAGCAAACAAAACCTTCCAAAAAATTATTAAGATAAAATAATAGTAATTCGTTTGAGTATAAGTAATCAACGGTTCTCGGATTTTAATACGACACTTGTGTTCCTATACTACAGTTCGATAGGTATACTTGCCTTCTCGGATTGCTAGTTCGGATTTCATTTCGTGCAAGCGGAATTTTAATCATCAGTACAAGCAACCTCTCTGGAATGGATTATCAAAATGATCGAAGTTGGCTCATTTTATAGAACTTGGAGCTAGCGCCCGCGGTAGTGGCTAGCGCCTGCGGTAGCATTCATGTGGAGCGGTTGTGAAACCATCGGCGGCGTGGCTCTGTGCACGAACTTGAGATAGCGCCTGCGGTATCGCTAGCTCTGGCGGTAGCGGGAGATAGCGCCAGGCGGTAGTGCTGGCGGTAGCGCTAAGGAAACCGCTGAGATGAAACCAACTGAGCTAGCGCCTGGCATTAGCGATAGCGCTGGCGTTAGTGCTGGCGTTAGCGATAGCGCTGGCGGTAGCGTTGCTCCTTTCAAAAGATTGTTCCAAGCTGCTTTATACCTGTGGAGTATTGCACCTATAGTTCCTGCACACTATAAAAACACTACAAGCAATATCAAATATAATATGGGATTTGCTATTCTCAAACAAAGGGATGTGACAAACATGTCCAACAACCTCCCCCTCAGCTACACAACGGGCGAGGAGTCCCGAATGGGTTTTACGATACAGCCCACATGCATGCATGGAGTAATAGGCAGATTTGTACCTGAGTCGTCGCTTGTGCACTCCCCCTCGGTGAACTTCCCCGATGTTAGGAAGGTGATGATGGGACTCATCAACGACTCTTGCTGGTCTATCTCCATCAGCTCTCCTTCCTCGATGGATGGTCGGAAGAGTTCTGACACCGTCCCTCCTGCTCGGGGACCAAACATGGCCAGAAGATCCGCCAGGGTGCTCTCCTCCCTCGACACATGCTTGATGGAGAAAGTGTGGAACTGCCCGATGACCCCCTTGACCTTCTCCAGGTAGCGCTGGAGGGTTGGCTACTTTGGCTCGAACTCCCCCCTGATTTGGCACGCCACTAACATGGAGTCCGTCGATACCTCCACGTCTTGCACACCCATCTCCCGGTCTAGTCGCAGGCCTGCTATCACCGCTTCGTACTTAGCCTGGTTGTTGGTGATTGGGAAATGAATGTCGATGGCCTACTCAATCCTTGTCCCTTGGGGGCTCACCAGGATAACTCCTCCTCCAAAAGAGTGCTTCCCTGATGCCCCATCCACTAACATCTTCCAAGCCTCTGAGTGGGGAGCCTCCTGTTCCTCCACCTCAGTCACGTAGTTCGCCAGGAAATCTGTCACCTCATGTGCCTTTATTGATAGCCTGGGTACAAATGAGATATCAAACTCACTCAGCTCTATGGACCACTTGTCCAACCTTCCCGAGTGCTCTACCCCTTCCATGATGTTGCGAAGGGGATGGTCGGTCACTACCTTGATTGAATGTTCATAGAAATAAGGCCGACACCACCAAGTCAAAGGCCAACTTCTCTAGGATGGGGTACCGGAGCTCCGCCTTTCTCAGCACTCGGATGACGTAGTAGATTGGAAGTTTCCTTCTGTCTTCTAAATAGATCAGTACTGAACTTACTTCCTCGGATCCTAACCCCAGGTATAAGGATAGGTCCTCTCCCTTCCTTGGCCCCTGGAGCAGAGGAACTTGAGTGAGCTGCCCCTTCAAAGCTTGGAAAGCCTCATCACACTCCGAGGTCCATTCGATTTTTTGATTCCCTCTCAGCACCTTGAAGAAAGGTGCACACTTTTCTCTTGCCTGGGAGAGGAATCTACTGAGACCAGACAACTTCCCCGTGAGGCGCTAAATCTCCTTAGCGTTTCTTGGCGATCCCAACTCCATGATGGTTTTGAATTTATCTGCATTAGGCTCCACCCCGGCTCGGGTGAGCAAGTGACCTAGGAACTTCCCCCGGCTAGCCCCGAAGACACACTTTTGGGGATTGAGTTTCATTTTGTACTTCCGCAAAGTCCTAAAAGTCTCTTCGAGGTCCCGGAGGTGGGATTCGAGGTCTCGACTTTTGATTATGAGGTCATCTACATAGACCTCCAGGTTCCTTCCTTTCTATTTTCGGAAGACATTATCCATCATCCGCAGATATGTTGCCCCTGCATTTTTTAGCCCAAAGGGCATCATTTTATAGCAATTGCACCCATTCCCCGTGATGAAGAAGACATCCTTGATGTCGGGGGGGGAGGGGGGATGCATGCTGATCTGATGATAACTGAAAAAGCATCTAAAAAAGACATCATAGAGAATCCAACGGCTGAATCAACCAGCGCATCGATTCTAGGCAAGTGGTAGCAATCCTTGGGGCATGATTTATTAAGAAAAGAAAAGTCAACGCACATTCTCCACTTACCTCCTGCCTTCTTTACCATTACACCATTAGAGACCCAGCCAGGATACTGGATCTCTGATACAAACCCTGCTTGGATGAGCTTGCCCACCTCCTCTCGGATGGGTCCTTCCATCTTGTCAGCTATGGCCCTCTTCTTTTGATGGATGGGGCGAGTGCTGAGATCGAAGTTGAGGCGATTGCAAGCCACATCCGCATAAATCTCGGGCATCTTCGCGGCACTCCATGTGAAGACGTACACATTCTCCTGGACGCAGGCTAGGATCTGCTTCTTAATGCGCATAACTATGCTTGCAAACGACAACAGCAAGTGTACCGTGTTGAATGTAGTATAGGTTATAAAAACCAAGGTCATATTAGACTCGGGGCGGTTGAGTACTCTTACCTCAAGAAAATCTCTATTATTCTATCAATTAAAACTTTGGAGTTGGTAACAAAAGAAGTAAAAAAGATTCATGGAGAAAAAGAGAATGTGAAAACAAAAGAACTATTTTATTAATTGCAAAATGACAAGAAATTACAACTATTGAATTAAAAGTACAATTGCAAGAAATAAAGAAGGAGCATAAGAACTACTAAAACATGAAAATAAAACATGAAAAGAAGAGTCTAAGTCCTAAAATTCGTCTCCGAAATTCCTCCCTGAACATCTGCTGGAGCTGGCTTTTTATAGCTGCAAAATTGATGTTACACGCCCTCGGTCACGCCCATGACCAAGGGCGTGTAAGGCGCACGATCTTCGGGGTGCGGAAAGGATGTCGGTTGTGATTAATGCAGGCAATTTGGGCACGTCACACCCTTGGTCACGGGCGTGACCGAGGGCGTGTAATCTTAAAATCTGGCTTTTGGCGGGAAACTTCGGCGGGAAAGAGCGTTGTTGAACATTCATCAAACTCAGCCATTTCGTCGAACGCAGCATTTTCGTCGAACACAGCAGCCGGGCGCAGTTCATTGATGAGTCCTGATTATATACACATTTATGGACTCATCCGGGCCGTTATTCAGTCATTTCACCGCACTTTAGCCTTGTTATAGTTCATATTTGATATTCAATGCTAGGTGCACTTCTAGACCCATTTTGGTGTGATTTCATGTTTATTTTCATTTGTAGCTTTCATGCACTGTTAGGTGCCACTTTCAGTAGCTAGATTCGTGGTTGTGCTGGAATAGGGGTCGTGCAGGTGTTTCCGGTGCAATTCTGCACAGGAATACTGCGCACGATCACCGGTTCTATGGCGCACGACCACTGGTCGTGCGCCACTGATCGTGTGCTCTTGACCCTTTTTGCATGAGTTCTGTTTGGTGCAGTGCGCACGACCATCTACGATAGTGCGCACGACCACCGATCGTGCGCCACTATTCGTGCGCACTTATCATTGATTTTATGAGTTCTGTCTCGACCAGTGCGCACGACCACCGACGCTAGTGCGCACGACCACCGGTCGTGCGCCAGTGGTCATGCGAACATTATATTTTATAAATTGCCTTTCCTACAGGTTCCGTCCAGTCGGACGCACAATCACAGGATTCTAGTGCGCATGACCACTGGTCGTGCGCCACTGACCGTGCGCACTGATTAATTCAGCGCCTATATAATGACCTGTTCGCGAATTAGGTCGGTATTACGCATTGGAACGTCGTTCAGTCCGCCGTTTTTCGCCCTTTTCACAGTTCTTCACCCCCTAGGCCTCCTCCATCATCCAAGGGCTTAAAGGAAGGGATTCTACACTTATTTTGATCGCCAAGGAAGAAGTTCTTCGCATTAGACGTGGCCGGATGGTAAATCGCTGGAGAAGACGGGTCCATTGGGAGGGGTGACAGCCCTCCTCTACCCCGGACGCAGTTGGGACCGAGCTAGGACGCGGATTGACACCCCGGTGCTTCCTACCGTGAATCTACAACGAGACTCCGGATTCGGTCGTATCTCTTGCCCTTTTTCTTCTACTTGTGTGGTTGTATTTGTTGTAATCTCTTTATTTAGATGATGAATGCTATGAACCATGTTTAGTATTGTTTATTTCATGTTTATGGAATCAATTTGTTCATTTGTGTTAATGAGGTGCGCCCCCATTGATTTTCCGCCCCACCACCGTGTCCGGTGCCGCACTAGCAATTGCTAGTGGCGTGCTTGTCGAAGAGGTGCTTGCGACCCTCATTCCGCTTGCCTTCTCGTTCATCCGCCCTTGCGACGCAGCGCGCTCAAGGCCTGCCTAGTCTCCATCCCGCCAAGCGAAGCATTGCATAGCGGCACTGCATAGGAGTAGTTATAATATTTTATTTTATTATTCGCAAACCAAACCAACCATCCATTGTAACACCGACCAAGGACTTCGATCTCAAGTCCTTCCTCGAAACCTAACTCCACCTTACTGTGTTCCTCAAGAGACCGACACTCGGGGATTTTCCCCATTATTATTATTTGCGCGACCGGTGCACTTGCCGAAATTATCGCATCAAGTTTTTGGCGCCGTTGCCGGGGAACACAGTCGTGTGAGTTTTCTGGAGAGGGAAAATCTGAGAGAGAAGCCCTTCCATTTGTTTATCGCATCGTTTATTTTATTTCTGTTTTTTTTTATTCCTTTTTCCTGTTTTATATTAGGTTGCTTTAGTAAATTTTGTTAGGTGTAGTATTTTGCACAATAGTGTTTTTATTTTTGAATCGTTTTATCTTCGCACTATGTGGGCACATCTAAATTTCCGTTGCCGTTGGTGTGGAGCTACCTCTCACTCTAGTGATGAATGCCCTACGGAGAATAGTAGGCATAATTCTTATAGCCCAGCATATGGAGCACCGCCTTCGTCTGGTACTCCATATGGTGCGCGTAAGTCTTATGGCTACTCTGCTGAGCCTTTACCGTCATACTTCTTTTCGGCTCCAGCTCCCGCTGTGCCAAAGAGGCCCGCAAGGCAGTGCCGGTTTTGTCGTAGCACTGATCATGTCTTGAAGGACTGTGCCGAGTATCTTCGCCAATTGGACGAGGATGTCGAACCGGATATCCGAATCGTCCCAACTCCTAACTCTGGCGGCACACCTTCAACATCCGGTTATGTGTCTTTGTCACCTTCACATCTTGAAGGGTATGGCATGGACATGGTCACCGGATGTGCGGCTGATCTATGCACCGACACTGCTGAGCCTATTCTCCATGCGCATCCACCACTTCTAGTGGATTCGATTCTTTCACCTGTTGTGCATACTACTCTCGTCTCCGACGACATTGTTGATGATGTGCCGCAGGATGAGGTGGGTGATCCGAGTGTTGTGCCTATTCCTATGGAGGAGGACAACCTTCTAGGTGAAGAGGAGTTTTCCTCAACACCGGTGGAGGAAGTCCAAATCTTAAGCCTGGCCACCAATGATCCCGCCGAATCTTGTAGCATTGATGACAATGCTAACATTATTTTACTTCCCCAACCTGATGGGAGTGAGACCGGGATCATTCCCCCGATTGACGATGATTTATGTTCTTCGCCTTTTTTATTTCTTGATCCCCTTCCTTCAACTGAGTCTGTGCATGTTGAATCTTCACAGGTACTTCAGGAGGACTTGGAGCTGTTTGCTCAAGTCAATGATGCTAGCACCCTCTCATGCGAGGAGGTTTATTCTCCCTCCGTAGAGGACGCTCCACTCATTGCCTTTTCCTCCTGCCACCTTGTTGTTGACGATACCTTGCTAGGCAAGGATGTGTTTTGTGAGATGACTGAGGACCAGGCCTCCTCCTTTTCTTACATTCTCTTCCCTCTACCTGTGAGGAGCAGGTATCTATATTTAGGTAGAGGGGTGACTGTTCTATCACCGTATCGGTACCCGCAACCGAAACGGATATTGGGGCAGTTACCTGTGCATTTTCTCTTCCATAGGCCCATCAGCTAGAACCTTTATGTTTTCAAATAAGTCGTGCTGGGATGACAGTAACCCCAGTAGTTATCTTTCTTTTTCCTGAACTTTTATTTCGTCTAGTCTAGTTAAGTTATTGTTAAGGCTGTGAATGTCTCGCTGCTTGTGCTGATTCCTGGTTGTGCGTAAACTGCACGGTGGATGGAGTTTTTACTAAAATTTTGGCTGCCTGGAAAATTCCTATGGCGCACGATCACTGGTCGTGCGCACTACTTATCGCGCACGACCATTGGTCGTGCGATCGGCCCAGATTTTTATAAAAAGCCCGTCCGCCCGAGCCCTATGCGCACATTCTAGGGTTCTCGTCTTTCGTCGTTCGTGCGCCGTTTCCGCTGGGTTGCCGCCGATCGTGCGCCCCTCTTCCTTCCGGTGAGCCCTCTTCCGATTCTCCTCTTTCCCATACCCTCCTACCACCATGAGCTCTAGAGATCGCCACAACGTCTACCAACGCTCCGGCCGCCCTTCTGCTTCTCCTGCTCAGATCCTTGCTCGGATGGCTACTTTTTCTAAGGATTCGCACACGCGGCGATTCAACTCTCTCAAGGAGAAGCCATTCCTATCGCAGCGTCTAGTGGATTGGAACGAGCTGAATTCCATCGGCGACAATGGAGAGTTGGGGGAGGCCGTCCGCCAACGCTATTCATTCGATCACTCGAGTGGGGTGTTTGAGTGCAATGACCTCGGCTACCGGGAGCTTACCTTGGAGTTTCTTGCAACGTTTGAGTGGGATGTGTTGCCCTCCGGTCAATGTCCAGGAAAGTGCTCTTTCCGAATGATGGGCAAGGTCTTCACTCTATCCTTGCCGGAGTTGGCGGTGCATGCTGGCTTCTACACTGAAGCCGAGGCTGCGGCGATTCCTTTTCTGGATTTGAATGTCTCCTTCCCTGACGGCGTCACCCCGCGTGCTGCGTGGTGTGCTCTCACGGGTCGTGATGAAGAGTATGTTGCCAGGAAAAGCAAATCTACCTGGATCGTCGCGCCTGCTCTCCGATTCCTGCAGCATGTCCTTAGCCACTCCCTTGTCGCCCGTGCCCTCAGTCAGAACGTGGTGGGGTGGCAAGATCTGATCTCCCTTTATAGTATGGAATTTCGGCAGCCCTTACATCTTGGCTACATGCTAGCTTTCTTCTTCCATCACGAGGCCACCTACGGTCTCACTGGTGCCATTGGTGGTGCCTACTATATTACCCGCATTGCTAAAAGCCTGGGGGTTTGGAGTCATCTGCCTCCGATGGTGCAGGTGACTGCGCCCTCCTTCATCACTCGGGCCACCATGGTGAGTTTTCATTTACTACGGGTCGTGGGGAAGAAGAGTAGTAAACGCTTTGTGGTCGTGATGCCGGGAGATGCGCCTAGGGAGAGGCAAGGCGACGAGGAGCACGGAGAGCCGGCTGTGCCACCGCCTGTTCACCGTGAGTTAGCCCTTCCACAGCCGCGGCGTCAGTCATTCAAGCAGGAGCGGAAACACAAGGACGAGGGTAGTTCTTCACGAGCGCCGGAGGTCCCAAGTTTCAATCAACGCCTTTCCGACTTGGAAGCGAACCAGTACTGGCTGACGGATTTTATCTATCAGCAAGCATATCGGGGAGGACTAAATATTCCCCCACCTCCTGGTCGGGCCGCATCATCTTCCAGACCTCCGCCGTCCGTTGTTGTTCTAGATAGTGACAGCGACGACGAGTGATCTTTCTCCCTGTGTGCGAGCTATTCTAAGCCTTGTTATCTTTTTCTCGCTGCTGTTTCTATTTTTTTTTGTTGAGTCGCTCGAACTTATTTTCTTTTGTTAACTATAATAATAACATTTGGCTTCTGGATGCTCTTCTGGGCATCGTTGTATGAATTTAGCATAATTTGTCCCCTTTGTTATGAGTGCGAGTGCTTAATTTTAATTGCAGGAACAGGTTCACCTCCATGGGTGATAACCCAGATTTCTTGATTATTATTTCTCTCACTTGTTTAGTTCAGTTTTTATTATTTTTGCTGTTTTTAGTGTATCACTTGCAGGTAGGCTTTGTTCTTTGTGATGGCGGAAGCGGTGGATTGCTCGCAAATCTAGCGCCAATCTTCTGGTGTGCTCGTCTCTGAGCACTGGGTACTCTCTTTCCCTAGCTTTACTCTGAATTTTATTGCAATATACTAGTGGTATTGTTTAGTTTAAGTCTGGGGGAGAGTCGTTCTGAGTGTTCACTCATGTTCACTATCGCATAGCATGCTAGAAATATTTATATTTTAGTTTATGGAAAGATGTTTAGTTTATTTTCATTGCACACCACTGCACCCGCTTGAGTGCGCGCTCACCTATTTGCTTTGTTTCCGATTGAATTGTTTTGGTTGGAGTATGAAATAGGTTGTTAACGTAGGAATTATTATTTGGAGTGCGATGTTGACTCATGTAGTGTTCTAGTCACCTCGCATGTTATGGTAGAATTTGAGTAGAACTAGATTGTCTCTATGCATCTAATTTATGTTTAGTATTTCTGCGTAGATTTAGATTTGTTAAACTCAAGTGGTGAATTTGAATGAAATTGGCGATAACCCGGCATTGTGTGTGTACGAGTGCTAGTCATGTGTTGCTCGAGTCGGGAGGAAGGTTTACCTTTCTCGTGGGCTAAGAACTTGCCCCAAGCGACTCTTGAAGCATGGGTGAGAGCGACTCGCCGAGTTAAACGTGATGTAGGCCATCCTTTGGCTAGTTTGAGCTTTGTTATTCCATGTCCATTTCGCTCACCTTTGCAAGCCAACTTTGTGCCTACCATTCTTTTAATCAGCTCCTCTTCATCCACCAAAGCTCGAAGCTTATCCTACACCCGCAACCAAATTGTTTTTAACTGCGCTCATAATTCTCAACTTGTGTGGTGTGTGGAATCATTGTGTTATGAAGGGAAAATAAAGTCTATCTGCTGATTTTGAACCAACCGGAGGATACATAAAAGAAGTAAAATATGTTAAAAGAAAAAAAGAGCGTATTTTGAAAAGAGATCCTTCCGAGCTAAATAGAAAATCTGTTGGTATTTGTGAAGTAGGCCGTGTGCACACCTAGTTTTCATGATAAGTCTGGGGGTGTGTCACACGAGCATTGTTTGTTGGTTTTGTGAGGTGCAGCATTTTGTTAGCTCACTTGGGTTGCGTAGCCATCGTGTTTAACTTTGAATATCATACCGTAACCTAAGCCTCAACTTAATCCTAAAAGCCCTATTGATTTGACTTGTGAGTTTGCTAGCACCGTGGAGAGAGTGTGACCGGGCGAGCGTATGGTTCACGACGTTGATGGATTTCAGCGGAGTTATTCCTAAGCCCCGATCGTTTGCAACACCCGCCTCAGTGTCTCGTCACTTTCATACCCGACATGATCGTTCAGATTCTTCATAATTCACCAACTGAGTATAACTAAATCTTTACTTACGCTTTAATACTTATGCAAATTAGTTAGCATAGTTAGAATCCCCTTCTATTAGAATATCTACTCGCATGCGTATGTTACTTCGCACCGTACTCCTTTGTGTAATTCTCTATGTTAACTATCGTTTTCACACTCCGCCGGATTCGTTTGCTCGGGACGCGCAAATAGTTAAGTCCGGGGGTGTGATGAGTCCTGATCATATACACATTTATGGACTCATCCGGGCCGTTATTCAGTCATTTCACCGCACTTTAGCCTTGTTATAATTCATATTTGATATTCAATGCTAGGTGCACTTCTAGACCCATTTTGGTGTGATTTCATGTTTATTTTCATTTGTAGCTTTCATGCACTGTTAGGTGCCACTTTCAGTAGCTAGATTCGTGGTTGTGCTGGAATAGGGGTCGTGCAGGTGTTTCCGGTGCAATTCTGCACAGGAATACTGCGCACGATCACCGGTTCTATGGCGCACGACCACTGGTCGTGCGCCACTGATCGTGTGCTCTTGACCCTTTTTGCATGAGTTCTGTTTGGTGCAGTGCGCACGACCATCTACGATAGTGCGCACGACCACCGGTCGTGCGCCACTGTTCGTGCGCACTTATCATTGATTTTATGAGTTCTGTCTTGACCAGTGCGCACGACCACCGACTCTAGTGCGCACGACCACCGGTCGTGCGCCAGTGGTCGTGCGAACATTATATTTTATAAATTGCCTTTCCTGCAGGTTCCGTCCAGTCGGACGCACGATCATAGGATTCTAGTGCGCACGACCACTGGTCGTGCGCCACTGACCGTGCGCACTGTTTAATTCAGCGCCTATATAATGACCTGTTCGCGAATTAGGTCGGGATTATGCATTGGAACGCCGTTCAGTCCGCCGTTTTTTGCCCTTTTCACAGTTCTTCACCCCCTAGGCCTCCTCCATCATCCAAGGGCTTAAAGGAAGGGATTCTACACTTATTTTGATCGCCAAGGAAGAAGTTCTTCGCATTAGACGTGGCCGGATGGTAAATCGCTGGAGAAGACGGGTCCATTGGGAGGGGTGACAGCCCTCCTCTACCCCGGACGCAGTTGGGACCGAGCTAGGACGCGGATTGACACCCCGGTGCTTCCTACCGTGAATCTACAATGAGACTCCGGATTCGGTCGTATCTCTTGCCCTTTTTCTTCTACTTGTGTGGTTGTATTTGTTGTAATCTCTTTATCTATATGATGAACGCTATGAACCATGTTTAGTATTGTTTATTTCATGTTTATGGAATCAATTTGTTCATTTGTGTTAATGAGGTGCGCCCCCATTGATTTTCCGCCCCACCACCGTGTCCGGTGCCGCACTAGCAATTGCTAGTGGCGTGCTTGTCGAAGAGGTGCTTGCGACCCTCATTCCGCTTGCCTTCTTGTTCATCCACCCTTGCGACGCAGCGCGCTCAAGGCCTGCCTAGTCTCCATCCCGCCAAGCGAAGCATTGCATAGCGGCACTGCATAGGAGTAGTTATAATATTTTATTTTATTATTCGCAAACCAAACCAACCATCCATTGTAACACCGACCAAGGACTTCGATCTCAAGTCCTTCCTCGAAACCTAACTCCACCTTACTGTGTTCCTCAAGAGACCGACACTCGGGGATTTTACCCATTATTATTACTTGCGCGACCGGTGCACTTGCCGAAATTATCGCATCATTCATCGATCTCCTGAATATTCGTCGAACGGAGCAGGCATTTCGTCGAACTCAGCTTGTTCGTCGAACGCAGCAGCGGAGCAGTTCGTCGATCTCAGCGGGTCGCGGCCATGACATTGGGTCACGCCCGTGACTTGGGGCGTGTACTTGGCAAATCTTCACGGAATGGGCCCGAAGTGGCGGCAGCAGGTCTAGAACACATCTTAGGCTATCACACCCTTGGTCACTGATGAGTCCTGATCATATACACAAATTTGGACTCATCTAGGCCGGTTATCTAGTCATTCCACTGCACTTTAGCCTTGTTTTCGCTCATATTTGTCATTTTATGCTAGGTGCACTTCTTGGCCTATTTGGTGTGTGTTTTATGTTTATTCTCTTTGATAAGCCTTATCGTGTTGTTGAGTGCCACTTTCAGTGGCCTGATTAGCATTTCTGTAGAAACAGGAGTCGTGCGGGTGTTCCCGGTACAATTCTATACAGGAACACAAGGCACGATCACTGGTTCTATTGCACACGATCACTGGTCGTGCGCCGCTGATCGTGTGCACTTAACACAAATTTTTGAGTTCTGTCTCGGACAGTGCGCACGACCACTTACGATATTGCGCACAACCATCGGTCGTGCGCCTCTGTTCGTGCGCACTTACCTCCCATTTTATGAGTTCTGTCTCGACCAGTGCGCATGACCACCAATGATATTGCGCACGAGCACTGAACGTGCGCGCTGGTCGTGCGAACATTTTATTTTATAAATTTCTTACATTGCAGGCTCCGCCCAGGCAGGCGCACGATCACAAAACTCCAACGCGCACGACCACTGGTCGTGTGCCACTAATCAGGCGCACTGTTTATTCCAGCGCCTATTTAAAGACCTGCTCGCGAATTAGGTCGAGGAGTTGATTCCAGTCCGCCGTTTTCTCGCTCCAGAGCCCGATTTTGCCCCTCCATCGCCGCCCACCATCTGGAGTTGCTCTGGGCTTGTTCTTCACGCTAATCTTGAGCCGGAGCTTCCTCTCAGCCTCCTCCTTCATCCTATCACTTCAAAGGAAGATCTAGCCGCCATCGCCATCAAGCAAGAGGAAGTTTGCAACCTCTACCGGATCGTGACACGAAGAAGACGGGCTCATTGGAGAGTAGTGACAGCTCTCTCTACCCCGGACGTAGTTGCGGACCGAGCTTAGACGCAGATTGACAATCCGGCGATTCCAACCGTGAACCTCCAACGAGCCTTCAAATTCGGTCGATTTCTTGCCTTGTTCTTCTTTTATTGATGTATATGTAGTTAGAGTTAACATTATGATGAAGTAGCACTTAACTTTATTTGCATTTCTATACATTTCATATCTACGTGAAATACTTTACTGTTTGAGTTGCTTGAGGTGCGCCACCATCCATCCTCCATCCCTCCGTCACGTTCGTGTGCCGCACTAGCAATTGCTAGTGGCGTGCTTGTCGACGAGGTGCTTGCGACCCTCATCCGTATGCCTACTCTTCCATCCGCCTAGCGAAGCGTGGCATAGCGGCCCGTGTAATCCATTCGCCCAACGAAGCAGTGCGCTCAAGGGCTGCATAGTTCGACTCCTCTTGCCTACTCGTCCATCCTCCCTTGCGACGCAGCGCGCTCAAGGCCTGCCTAGTCTCCATCCCGCCAAGCGAAGCACTACATAGCGGCATTGCATAGGAGTAGTTGTAGTTGTTTTCTTTTATTTTCCAAAAGCCAAATCACCCCGTTTCCGCACTCCATCCGACTCAAGGACTTCGATCTCAAGTCCTTCCTCGAACGTTAACTCCACCTTACTGTGTTCCTTGAGAGATTCGATACTCGGGGATTACTCCTCATTTTATATTACTTGAACGATCGGTACACTGCCGTTTCGTGCCGCAGTCTTGCTACCGTTTATAGCGGTGTGCTAAGATTTGCGCCATCAAGTTTTTGGCGCCGTTGCTGGGGAGCACAGACGTGTGAGTTTTCTTGAGAGGGAGAGCTGAGAGAGAGAAGTTTCTTCCTGTGTGTATAGCCGCCTTATTATTTTTGTTTGCTTTTTACTTATTTACCGCTTGTTATTATTTCTTTCCCTCTTATTTTAAAGTTTTTGGCAAGTCTAATCCAAGAATTTTTATTAGTTTGTGTAAATTTTCTTGCAAAGAATTCCAGTCTCGTTATATCTGCTTTAATTGTCAAATATGTCATCATGGGACATTTCTCCTAGCACTTACGACAAGATGGTCTATTATATAGACCAAATGAATGAGTTAAATGTTAGGCTGTGTAGGAACGTTGTTTGCTTGTTGTGTCGAGGAGAGGGTAATGAATTGAAGGACTGGCCTAGTCTTTTCAATCCTGACCGCCGCTCCTCCACTCATGACAACATTGTCCCTATCACTCATTCTTTACCCATGGAGGCAATCGTGCCATCTGCCCCCGATCTTATTTCATGCATGGACTCCTCACTCCCTATGTTTGGCTTCACTCCTAGTGATGATGATCACTCCTCTGTTGGCCAACAAGGAGAGGAATGGGAGCTCCTAAATGCTCCTGAGTGGGATTTGGAAAGTATTCTTTCCATCGGGGAGGCTTTAGCAGATCTTTTTGCGGAGGAACCTGATATTCTACTTTCTGATTCTGATGTTCCTCCAGTTTCTTTGCATGATTTTTCTACACACATTATTTATGATCCTATCGAAGTGAAGGAGTGGGGTGATGCTTCTGACTCGGAGGAAGCTCCAAAGTGGGATGAGGAGTTTGTTTTCCCCGAAGGGGAGAATGAATACTTTGAACACGATGGTGCACCTCAGTGGGATGAGGAGGATACTCTCTCTCATGAGGAGGTTTGCACTTCTTCATGGGACGAGGAGGTCCAAACCACCACTGAGGCCCTTGAGTTCTTGGGTTCCCCTCGCTATGATACTTACGATGATGATAACGATCTATCCTTGGATCTTGCCGGGAGTGAGACCGGGATCAGTCCCCCGATTGATTTTTATTCATGTTCTTCTTCTTTTTTATCTCTTAATCCCCTTTCTCTATCTAAGCATGTGCAGGTTGAGTCTTCACAGGTACTTCAGGAGGACTTGGAGCATTCTGCTCAAGTCAATGATGAGTGTATCCTCTCACGTGAGGAGGTTGATCCCTCCTCCGTAGAGGAAGCCCCACTCATTGCCTTCTCCTCCTACTGCCTCCCTGGAGATGATACCTTGTTGGGCAAGGATAGTTTTGGTGAGATGAGTGAGGACCAGGCCTCCTCCTCTTCTTACTTTCTTTTCCCTCTACCTGTGAGGAGCAGGTATTTATATTCGGGTAGAGGCGTGACTGTTCTTTCTCCGTATCGGTACCCGCTACCGATGCGCATATTAGAACAGTAACCTGTGCATTTTCTTTTTCATAGGCCTATAAGCTAGAACTGTACAAAACCTGAATAAGTCGTGCTGGGATGACAATAACCCCAGTAGTTATCTTACTTTTATTGCATTTTCATTTTCCTAGTTAGAGTAGTTAGTTAATTTCTGTTCAGTTTTAGCATTTCTGCTTTCTTCTGTTTTTGTGGAGCTCACCCCTGCAGGTACTTATTGCAAATTCTGAATGGCGGGTTTGCTTCAGTTTTTCACGCGTCTTCTGGTATGCTCACTTCTGAGCATTGGGTAATCTCTTTCCCCAGACTTCATTTTCAATTTTCATGGTTACATCATTTATGTCTATTGTTTAGATTTAGTCTGGGGGAGAGCCGCTATATGTTACCCACTGCACGTGCACGTCTCATTTGCATACTAGAAGTATTTTAATTTCAAATATTTAGTTATGTTCAATTGCATTGCACGCCACTACACCACTACAATGATTGCATTGCACACCACTACACCCACTCGAGCGTGCACTTAGCTGTTGGCACGTCTTGAGCTGAACTCATTTCTTTTTGTGTGATTTGGAAAATCATTGTGCTGGCTTAGGATTGTGAGTAGGAGTAAAATGTTGACTTCGATAGTGCTCCTAGTCGAGTGCTCATGTCTCACATAGAAATTCGTGTAGATTCAATTTCTTTTTATGCTTTTAGTTTATATTTTTTTCTATTAGCGTAAATATTGTTTACTACACTCAAAAATTGGTGAATCTGGTGTGAATCAAACGGTAGCATAGGGATGTGTGTAGACGTTCGTTAGCCTCGTATTGCCCGAGTCGGGAGAAAGGATTATCTTTCTCGGTGGCTAAGAACTTGCCCCAAGCGATTCTTGAAGCATGGGTATACGGTTAGTCAATTGTGTGAATGTGATATAGGCCATCATTTTGGCCCGGTTGAGCCTTTGTACCATTCCTATCATCATTTCCTCGCTAGCCCAGTTGTGCCTACCCCATTCTTTTGGTTCAGCTCCACTATTGTTCACCAAAGCCTAAACTCCAATCCTAGTTGCACACCCAAAATGCAAGCATTTTGTTTAAATTTTAAATTGGTGGTGTTGATTGTGGAAGTACAATGTGAAAATGTGGATGTGCATCTTTGAAAATTTGCTGAAATTGCTAAAGAAAGAAAAAGAAAAGAAGAAAAAGATTTGAAAAGAAAAAGAAGAATGAAAAGTTTAATTGAAAAAATCTGTTTGAGATTTATATTTGGGAGTAGGCGGTGCACACACCCATGCGTCTAAGTCTAAGTCTGGGGGTGTGGTGCATCCGTGTGTTTTATGGCTATTTGGATAGTGTTATGCATTTGCTCATTTGGGTTTTTGTGTTCTAAGCCTTCATGTTTATATTTGTTTACCTCACCTAAACCCAAGCCTCATCTAAAACCTTAAGTCCTATTGATTCACGCATTTGAGTCAAACAAGTGTCGTGGAGAGAGTGCGAACGGGCAAGCTTATGGTCACCGACATTGATGGATTTCAATGGAGGTTGTCTCGAACCCCGATCTTTGGCAATGCTCGCCTCAGCGTTCAGTTTACTTTCTTCCTATGTACGACCTTATGATTTACCGTGATTCACTTTTTGAGTAAATGTAATATATAAATACGCCCCTAGAAAAGTATAAACTAATATGTACAATTAGAAATTTTGTTTACTATATTTCTACGCGCATGAGCATGCGACTTCGCATGATACTCCGCTTTACAATTTCTATGCCAGCTATGTATTTTTCTCAGCCGCTTGAGGGATTTGTTTGCTCGGGACGCGCAAACAGGTAAGTCTGGGGGTGTGACGAGTCCTGATCATATACACATATTGGGACTCATCTAGGCCGGTTATCTAGTCATTCCAATGCACTTTAGCATTGTTTTCGCTCATATTTGTCATTCTATGCTAGGTGCACTTCTTGGCCTATTTGGTGTGTGTTTTATGTTTATTCTCTTTGATAAGCCTATCGTGTTGTTGAGTGCCACGTTCAGTGGCCTGATTATCATTTCTGTAGAAACAGGAGTCGTGCGGGTGTTCCCGGTATAATTCTGTACAGGAACACTGCGCACGATCACTGGTTCTATTGCGCACGATCACTGGTCGTGCGTCGCTGATCGTGTGCACTTAACACTAATTTTTGAGTTCTGTCTCGGACAGTGCGCACGACCACTTACGATATTGCGCACGACCACCGGTCGTGCGCCTCTGTTCGTGCGCACTTACCTCCCATTTTATGAGTTCTGTCTCGACCAGTGCGCACGACCACCAACAATATTGTGCACGAGCACTGAACGTGCGCGCTGGTCGTGCGAACATTTTATTTTATAAATTTCTTACATTGCAGGCTCCGCCCAGGCAGGCGCACGATGACAAAACTCCAACGCGCACGACCACTGGTCGTGAGCCACTAATCGTGCGCACTGTTTATTCCAGCGCCTATTTAAAGACCTGCTCGCGAATTAGGTCGAGGAGTTGATTCCAGTCCGCCGTTTTCTCGCTCCAGAGCCCCGATTTCGCCCCTCCATCGCCGCCCACCATCTGGAGTTGGTCCGGGCTTGTTCTTCACGCTAATCTTGAGCCGGAGCTTCCTCTCGGCCTCCTCCTTCATCCTAGCGCTTCAAAGGAAGATCTAGCCGCCATCACCATCAAGCAAGAGGAAGTTTGCAACCTATACCGAATCGTGACATGAAGAAGACGGGCTCATTGGAGAGTAGTGACAGCTCTCTCTACCCCGGATGTAGTTGCGGACCGAGCTTGGACGCGGATTGACAACCCGGCGATTCCAACCGTGAACCTCCAACGAGCCTTCGGATTCGGTCGATTTCTTGCCTTGTTCTTCTCTTATTGATGTATATGTAGTTAGAGTTAACATTATGATGAAGTAGCACTTAACTTTATTTGCATTTCTATACATTTCTTGTCTACGTGAAATACTTTACTGTTTGAGTTGCTTGAGGTGCGCCACCATCCATCCTCCATCCTGCCGTCACGTTCGTGTGCCGCACTAGCAATTGCTAGTGGCGTGCTTGTCGACAAGGTGCTTGCGACCCTCATCCGTATGCCTACTCTTCCATCCGCCTAGCGAAGCGTGGCATAGCGGCCCGTGTAATCCATTCGCCCAACGAAGCAGTGCGCTCAAGGCCTGCACAGTTTGACTCCGCTTGCCTACTCGTCCATCCACCCTTGCGACGCAGCGCGCTCAAGGCCTGCCTAGTCTCCATCACGCCAAGCGAAGCATTGCATAGCGACATTGCATAAGAGTAGTTGTAGTTGTTTTCTTTTATTTTCCAAAAGCCAAATCACCCCGTTTCCGCACTCCATCCGACTCGAGGACTTCGATCTCAAGTCCTTCCTCGAACGTTAACTCCACCTTACTGTGTTCCTTGAGAGATTCGATACTCGGGGATTACTTCTCGTCTTATATTACTTGAACGATTGGTACACTGCCATTTCGTGCCGCAGTCTTGCTACCGCCTATAGCGGTGTGCTAAGATTTGCGCCATCAGTCACACCCGTGACCTTGGGCGTGTACTTGACATTTTTGCTCAAAGTGCCCAGAAAACCTGAAAAACATAAACTAAGCATAAATTCGTGGCAAAATAAAAAGGAATGAATTAGATAAGATAATACATATAATTTATATAAATTCATATTAAAACTATATTAGAATTATACTAAAAGATGAGTACAAAAAGTACTCATCAAACACCCCCATACTTGAGCTTTTGCTATTCCAGAGCAAAAACTTGATGCGCAAAACTATGCTTGCAAACGACAATGGCAAGTGTACCGTGTCGAATGTAGTATAGGTTATAAAAACCAAGGTCGTATTAGACTCGGGGCGATTGAGTACTCTTACTTCAAGAAAATATTTATTATTCTATCAATTAAAACTTTGGAGTTGGTAACAAAAGAAGTAAAAAAGGTTCATGAAGAAAAAGAGAATGAGAAAACAGAAGAACTATTTTATTAATTGCAAAATGAAAAGAAATTAAAACTATTGAAATAAAAGTACAATTGCAAGAAATAAAGGAGGAGCATAAGAACTACTAAAACATGAAAATAAAACATGAAAAGAAGAGTCTAAGTCCTAAAGTTCGTCTCCAAAATTCCTCCCTGAACATCTGCTCGAGCGGGCTTTTTATAGCTGCAAAATTGATGTTACACGCCCTTGGTCACGCCCGTGACCCAGGGCGTGTAAGGCGCGCAATCTTCGGGGTGCGGAGAGGACACTGGTTGTGATTAATGCAGGTGATTCGGGCGGGTCACGCCCTTGGTCACGGGCGTGACTGAGGGCGTGTAATCTTAAAATCTGGGTTTTGGCGGGAAACTTCGGCGGGAAAGAGTGATGTTGAACATTCATCGAAATCAGCCATTTTGTTGAACGCAGCATTTTCGCCGAACACAGCAGCCGGGCGCAGTTTCGTCGATCTCCTGATTATTCGTCGAACGGAGCAGCCATTTCGTCGAACTCAGCATGTTCGTCGAACGCAGCAACGGAGCAGTTCGTCGATCTCAGCGGGTCGCGGCCGTGACATTGGGTCACGCCCTTGGTCACGCCTGTGACCTGGGGCGTGTACTTGGCGAATCTTCACGGAATGGGCGCGAAGTGGCGGCAGCAGGTCTGGAACACATCTTAGGCTATCACGCCCTTGGTCACGCCCGTGACCTTCGGCTTGTACTTTATATTTTTGCTCAAAGTGCCCAGAAAACCTGAAAAACATACACTAAGCATAAATTAGTTGCAAAAATAAAAAGGAATGAATTAGATAAGATAATACATATAATTTATATAAATTCATATTAAACTATTTTGAGAGCAATTTTTTTTAGTGGAATGAAATTTCCTAAGATCTTAAAGTTAAAAGAGAATATAATAGAAATCTAGAGATGTTTAGCCAATTTACCACAAAGTGAAGCTATTTAAAATTAAACGGAGAAGTAGTGTTAAATTATTTCTCTAATCGAATTAAAAACATAAAGTGTTTCTTAAATCTAAATTACTTCAAATTTAGATTTTAACAAATTCTGATAAAACAAAAAATTAGCTAAATTAAAAATGTAAGAATACTTATAATCAAACCTCAAACTAAATTTCTAGAATAATAAAAACAACAAGGCTAGGCATATTTATTATTATTAATTTTTTTTATATAATATTTCTTGGACTTCCCGAGGGCTACCCGGTGAAGGGTTCGCAAGGTACTAGGAGATGTGATGGGAGTTCAAGCTCAAAGCGCCCTTTCCAAGAAATTAGATTTTCATAATTTTTATATAGTTTTTTTCAAATAAAAATACAAGGAATGCTAAGCTACACCCCCATACTTAAAATTAAACATTGACCCCAATGTTTAAAACTAAGTATGAAGAATACTTGAAAGAAAATAAACTTTAAAAGCGAAATACATATAATTAAAGATAAGCAAGGGGTGTCTCCAAAGAGCGCTATCTTTTTTCCCGTCTTTAAGCTAGACGATTATTGTTAGGAAAACGGAAATTTAAAAGAGAAGTGAACAGGCAACTCCCCTAATTCACGCGTAGGTGAATGTGCCGGCGTCAGTCGTCGGCTACTCCTCCGCTTAACATGTGATTCTTCGTTTGTCTTTTATCTTGAATTTGCAAATCCAAATCACCTATACATACCTAGGTGATTTGGAAAAATAAAAATGAGCGGTATATGGATCGTCGATTATTTGGGGTAGCAACGGCTCATCTTCAACATGAAAATTGTTAGTGTATAAAGAATCAAAAATAAACGATTCAAAAAAAATTCGCAAGGAGGAGGTGCTTGCGAAAATATAAAATTAAGCTTTGCTTGTTCTTTTTCTAAAATAAAATTTTCATTAGAAAAATCTAGTGCATTACCAAGCAGAATAAAATTTTCAGACACAAAATTTTCATGAATTTTTGATTGGATAGAAGAAATTCGCGAATATTCATGACAAGGAAAATAAAATTCGGGTGGAGTAGGGGAAGAAACTTGTTCTTCTTCTATTTCATCCGGGGTGCCCATAACTTTAAGAAATTCTTGGTAAAATAAGTTTTCTTCATCTTTGGTAAAAGAAGTTATGGGATTACATGAAACCACATGTTCCACCATAACTAAATTATCAAGAGATGGAGAAAAAATACTAAAAGAAATAAAATTCTCCTTAAAATTTTTTTTTTTTTGGGGGGGGGGGGGGGGGGGGGGGGGGGGGGGGGGGGTGGGGGGAGTATCGAATTGATTCGGTGGAGATTCCCCAAAATTAGAGAAAGGAAATTTCGGCGCAAAAGAAGAAGAACACGAATTCAGAACTAAAGATTTATCTTCATCGCCCCGAAAACTATCCGGGTGACCTTGCCACCAAGAATAATGTACTTTGGGGCTAGAAGAAAAATTATTAAAAGCCGAAAAATTATTCTCATGAAAATTAGAAAAAACACTAGACGAAATAATATTTTCCTCTAAATTTTGGGGTGAAGTATCTATTTGGATCTGCGGAATTTCCCCCGTATTAGAGAACAAAAACTACGGTGTATAAGAAGAAAAACAAAAATTTGTGTCTAAAGATTTTTCTTTGTCACTCCGAGAATTATCCTGGTGAGCTTGCCACCAAGAATAATCAACTTCGGAGTTAGAAGAACAATTATTAATTGCCAAAAAATTGTTCTCATTATAATTGGAAAATTTATTTTCATCAAAGTTTGAAAAATTATTTTCATTAAAAGATGAAAATTTTTGATCGTAATTATTATCAAAATTATTTGCATAATATTGAGGATAATTATTTTCATAATAATTATTTTGAGCATATGAATGTAAATAACATTCCTCACTTTGATGAGACACATTACAATAATAATAACTATTTTGGCGTTTTTGTGCCGCTTCCAAAAGATAAACTTGGCTTTGAAGCTCGACAACTTTTACGGCCAATTCAAGTGACTCCATTTAATCAAAAAAAGGAAACATCCTTTACTCAAATGAATGGAATTTTAAAAATATTTTCATTATATAATTTTTTTTTCAAAAAGCGGGTTAAATTAGTCCCGGACTTCCCAAGGTCAACCCGGTGAAGGGCTCGCAAGGTACTAGAGGCTATGATGGGAATTCAAGCCCAAAGAGTCCTTTCCGAGAATTTAGATTACGCTTTTTAAGTTTTTTTTTAATTTTAACGAAAAGGGGGAGAAGAAAGAGAATGATAAAATTAATAAAAATTTCTTTTTTCGAAATATCAACTGTGTCCCCGGCAACGGCGCCAAAAACTTGATGCGCAAAACTTTGCTTGCAAACGACAATGGCAATTATACCGTGTCGAATGTAGTATAGGTTATAAAAACCAAGGTCATATTAGACTCGGGGCGGTTGAGTACTATTACTTCAAGAAAATCTCTATTATTCTATCAATTAAAACTTTGGAGTTGGTAACAAAAGAAGTAAAAAAGGTTCATGAAGAAAAAGAGAATGAGAAAACAAAATACTATTTTATTAATTGCAAAATGAAAAGAAATTACAACTATTGAATTAAAAGTACAATTGCAAGAAATAAAGGAGGAGCATAAGAACTACTAAAACATGAAAATAAAACATGAAAAGAAGAGTCCAAGTCCTAAAATTTGTCTCCAAAATTCCTCCCTGAACATCTGCTGGAGCTGGCTTTTTATAGCTGCAAAATTGATGTTACACGCCCTCGGTCACTCCCGTGACCCAGGGCGTGTAAGGCGCACGATCTTTGGGGTGCGGAAAGGACGCCGGTTGTGATTAATGCAGGCAATTCGGGCGCATCACGCCCTTTGTCACGGGCGTGACCGAGGGCGTGTAATCTTAAAATCTGGAGTTTGGCGGGAAACTTCGGCGGGAAAGAGCGTTGTTGAACATTCGTCGAGCTCAGCCATTTCGTCGAACGCAGCATTTCAACGAACACAGCAGCGGGGCGCAGTTCGTCGAACTCCTGAATATTCGTCGAACGGAGCAGCCATTTCGTCGAACTCAGCATGTTCGTCGAACACAGCAGTGGAGCAGTTCGTCGATCTCAGTGGATCGCAGCAGTGACATTGGGTCACGCCCTTGGTCACGTCCGTGACCTGGGGAGTGTACTTGGCGAATCTTCACGGAATGGGCCGGAAGTGGCGGCAGCAGGTCTGGAACACATCTTAGGTTGTCACGCCCTTGGTCATGCCCGTGACCTTGGGCGTGTACTTGACATTTTTGCTCAAAGTGCCCAAAAAACGTGAAAAACATAAACTAAGCATAAATTAGTGGCAAAAAAAAAGGAATGAATTAGATAAGATAATACATATAATTTATATAAATTCATATTAAAACTATTTTAAAATTATACTAAAAGATGAGTACAAAAGTGATCATCACTTCTGCTCCTCCGGGCTGAGCTCTCCGCTGATTTTGACTCTTTCCACCACCCCGACCCAGGTGGTGACCTCAAGCTCCACGACCTCATCCACGAGCTCCAGGCAGGACTGCTCCCGCCAATCACCCTCCTTCTCCTCATCACAAGCTAACACTTCGACCTCTTCCTCCCTTCTTCCTTCCTGAACCTCCATCAACTCTTCCGCCCCTTCCTCCTGGGGCTCCCTTTCTTCTTTCTTCTTCTTCTCCTCCTCCATCAGCTCTCCGGCCCTTCTTCACGGGCCTCCCCTTCCTCTTCTCTCTCCTCCTCTCTTTCCTCTCCATGTTTCGCCGGTTCCCCCATCTCTTGATCCCACTCTTCCGCCTCGGCCATCCAGGAGATGGTGTTCACGGCAGTCATATAGCACTGTCGGGCTAGCTTCAGATCTCCCCTTATCCGGACCTGGACTCCTCCAGTGTTGAGCTTAAGGCATTGGTGGAATGTGGAGAGGACGCAACGGAATGCACTGATGAGTGGCCGTCCAAAGATGGCATTGTAGCTACTGGGAGCATCCACTATGACGAAATGACAATTCCTGGATGCCTTTTTGAAGATGACATTGATCGAGCTCCGGTTATCCACAAGGATACGGGAGACGGTGAAGTTCTCGATTGCTGTCTGTATGACCTGCGCATCGCAGAATGGGTCTTCATGACCCGACATGTCCTTCTGAGTGAATGAGATCTCCTTCGCTCGGGGAGGGTCTAGGGACGTCGAACCCACGCTACGATGATACATGGTATGGAGGCTGGCCTTTCAGGTCACCTCAATCCCTACCCCCCAAGGATCCCCCGATCCCTCCTCGAGTCCCCACGTCGACCCGGTCTTCACACCTCTCGTCCTCCTCATCTTGAGGCAGGACCTCCTCAATCCTCACCGCCCGCTGCTCCTACGGCGCCGGTGCCCTGGCACCTCTTACCTCTAGGAACTCCAGGCAGGTGGCCTTTGCATGCCCTTCCTCCTGATGGAAATCACAATATGGTAACGCCGCCCCCTCTCTCGGTCTCCGCCCCCTATTCCCCTTTCTTCTTCCTACTCCCGCTCCTGCTCTTGCTTCCTCTCTCTGTCCACTTCCTCCTCTTCCTCGCCTGATTGCCATGGCCTGTTTAGGCGGGGGAGGCATTTGCCACGGACCCTGCCTCCACCCTAACTGATGGGGTCTTCCCTGACCCCCATGAAGGTTACCCCCTCTCGGGGCATAACCTCTCCCTTGGACCTGCTCTCCTCCACCTTGATGCCTCCACCTCACCTTCGGGGCCATGGGATCTTCTCTTCTTCGTGCCTCCTGCTGCTTGACTTCCAGCTCACTGAACTTTGCTAGCCTCTTAGTGAGCTCCGGATTAGCCTCCTGTCCTTCAATCTCCTCTGCCACCCTCTCCATCAACTCCTTGTAAGTGACGAGGGCCTTCCTCTTCAAGCTCATCTTGAAGAAACTCTCCCTCATCCCTACCGTGAAGGAAAGCTAGAGGGCAAACCCGGGCATCTCCTGGGTAAGCAGAACCTCTTGCTGGAATCGGTCCACGTAGTGGGCCAGCGACTCCCCTGGTTCCTGCTTGACCTTGAAAAGCGACTTGGCATCCCTCTTCCTTTTATTCGAAGTCGAGAAATGCAACAAGAAGCCTCGATGCAAGTCTTCAAATTGGTAGATCGACCCGACTGGGAGTGGATGGATCCAGTCCCTAGCCTTTTCCTTTAGAGTGACGGCGAAGAGACGACACTTGAAAGCATCTAACATCGGTCGAATGGAGACCGAGTCCTCGAACGACTGCAAGTGCTGGACAGGGTCATCCTTGCCGTAGTAGTAGTCCCTGCCCCACTCACTGAACCTTCCAGGACAGGTGCGGAATGCACCAGCTCGTAAAAAGGGCTACTCCCGCTCGCTATCCTCTCCTGTTCGACTATTCCTACAAGTTCTCTCACAGGACACAAGCTTGTCAGAGCCGCGCTCGCCGGGGCATTGCTCTCCAGAACTGCGCTCGCCGGGGCAGCGCTCGCCGGAACCGGACCTATCGGGGCAGTGCTCGCTAGGCTGGTAAAAAGCTCTTGCCCGATGAAACCTCGCCCTCCCCCTGCCACCTCCTTCCCTGCCCTTCCACCCGGGGTTCCCTCTCCGACCTCCGGAGTGGGAAGCACCTGAAGTGCTGGGGTCGCAAACTCGCTTCGCACCGCTGCAAAAGAGAGACCGATGCTTTTGAGGACCTCTCTCCTGAAGTCCACGAACATCCCCAGCGTCACCGCCTGCAGTGAGCCGCCAAACTCATCGCCCTGCTATTCATCTCCCGCCATGTTGCTTCCTTGAAACTTTCTTGCACTAGCTGCTGTCCACACTTACCACACCAAAAATGTTGGAACCGGGATTCGGCCCAACAAGGAGTTTAGACCCCAATGATGGGGGCAACTCAAGCTTACTAATCCCTCGGAGCAACCTGACTGAACACTTAGAACTGAGACCCTTGGCGATAGTGTGGAGGTCCCACCACACACCCGGAACATCATAGAGTGCTTCCCCTCCTAAGCCAAAACTGAAGTCGGGCACCTTGGAGAGCTCTGAGAACGCTAACCAAAGATGACCTAAGGAGAGAGAAGTCTGGAAAGTTAGTCCTCTCCAAAGGTGCCCTTAGGGTCTTATTTATAGTTTTTCTGAACTGGTCTACTGATAGCGGGATTCCAGCTTTTGGTTTTACTAAACGCACCTTAATTTGGCCTGCTAACAACCAAACTCCGCTATTCTAAAGGGTTACTAGCACCCACCAGGGGCAGGGGGTAATTTCACCTCCTTAGCCCCTGGGCGAGTGGCCTGCGAGAGCGCCACTCGTGAGTCTTCTCGCGAGTCTCCTCGCAAATACTGCTCGTGAATCCTCCCTAGGCGAGTAGCCCGTGAAGGCCCTGCTCGCCTTCCTTCTGACAACAACCATCTAGTCCAGGCCTCACACAATCCCTTGCGAGATCTCCCTGGCTCACCTTGCCTGGCTCTCGCGACTCCTTAGTGGCGAGATGGCCACTTCCAGCCTAAATCACACATCTTCGGGCCTTACCTCCACAGGCGAACACGGAGTTGTACACCTGTCATGCTTGCCAAATGGGTAAGCAAACTAGGGCCACTTTCAAAAGTATTGGCTCCAAAGACACTGGAAGATGTCTATATCTATTGCACATGGACTTGTTTGGTCCTTTCACAATTCAGAGCCTAGGTGGGAAGTTGTATACCTCGGTGATTGTTGATGATCACTCAAAGTATACATGGGTATTCTTCATAAAAAATAAATCTGATACCTTAAATATCTTTATAAATCATATCAAGGCCATTCAGAATGATATACAATGTACTGCGGTCAGGACTAGGACTGGCCATGGCACACAATTTCAATCTAAAGCTATGACAAGGTTTAGTCAAGAATTTGGCATCGCCCAAGAGTTCTCCTCTCCAAGGACTCCACAACAAAATGGTGTGGCTGAGAGAACATTGCTTAGTCACTCCTCACTTCCAGAATATTTTTGGGCTGAGGCAGTCAATACTGCTTGTTATGTTCTGAATAGAGCTTCCATCAATACGGTCCTTGGAATTACCCCATATGAGATTCTGAAAGGCAAACAACCAATAATATCATACTTTAGAATCTTTCGTTGCAAATGCTGCATGTTAAATAATGGAAAATCTCATTTGACAAAGTTTGCAGAAAAATGCAATGTGGGATTCTTGTAGGCTATAGCTCACATAGTAGAGCTTATAGAGTATACAACAAGAAAACTCATGTTGTAGAAGAGTCTATTGCATGTAGTGTTTGATGAGACAAGCCTACTTTATAAGGGATGGTCTAATTCTTCTGTTTTGACAGGAAATGAACAGAAATTGTAAGAGATGTCTATCCAAGACATTCCCAGTAGCAGCAAAGCTTATATAGATACTGCTATTCCTAAAGATGAAGAAGTGCAGGCTGCTGAAGATCCTGCTGTTCCAAAAGAAGACTTGCAAAATGTTGTAAGGTGCATGCAGCAACAAGACACTTGAGAGATCATCCAAGAGAATAGATAATTGGAGCTGAGAATCAAGGCATGACAACAAGAACTAGGGCTCACATGAAGCTCTATTCATGTGCTTCCTATAACAGTTGGAGACCAAGAAGATTGAAGAGGCCAATCAAGATACTTTCTGGATTCAAGCCATACAAGAAGAGCCTCTTCAATTCAAGAGATGCAAAGTCTGGAAGTTGGTGTCAAAACCTCAAGGACACAACATCATTGGCACAAAATGGATATACAAAAACAAGTTGGATGAGAATGGAATCATCAAGAACAAGGAAAGATTAGTAGCTTAGGGCTATACGCAAGAAGAGGGTGTAGAGTTTGATCAAACCTTTGCCCCAGTTGCAAGGTTAGATGAAATTAAGCTATTTCTTTCTTATGCTGCCCACAAGGGGTTCAAAGTATACCAGATGGATGTCAAGTCAGTTTTCCTCAATGGTAACTTGAAGGAAGAGGTATATGTTGAACAACCATCAGGTTTTGTACATCCTACCCTTACTTCTCATGTTTATTTACTTAGGAAAGCTCTATGTGGTCTAAAGCAAGCCCCTAGGGCTTGGTATGAAACCTTGTCTAGCTTTCTCATCAAGAATAAGTTCTTGAGGGGAAAGATAGATAGCACTTTGTTTCTTAGGGAAACAAAGAGCAAGTGTCTTCTAGTCCAAATTTATGTTGATGGCATAATCTTTGGGTGTACAGATGACAACCTCTGCAAAAGGTTTGGCAACCTTATGCAGGGGGAGTTTGAGATGAGAAGTATGGGAGAGCTCAAGTACTTTTAGGCCTCCAAGTGAAACAACCTGATGAGGGGATATTCATCTCTCAGACTAAGTACACTAGGGAGCTTATCAAGAAGTTTGAGATGGAATCGGCTTCCACCATGAAAACTCCCATGGGATCCAACATTTCCCTGAACAAAGATGAGAAGGGCAAATACTTTGATGAATCCATGTACAGGTGCATTATTGGATCCTTGTTGTATCTAACCGCTAGTAGACCAGATATTATGTATGCTACATGCGTTTCTGCTGGGTACTAAGCATGCCCTAAAGAATCTCATTATTCAGCTGCAAAGAGGATCTTGAGGTACCTTAAAGGCAACCAATATCTTGGCCTTTGGTACCCTAAGAACAATGATTTTGAACTGACATGCTTTTCATATGTAGATTTTGCAGAATGCAAAGAAGACGGGAAAAGTACAAGTGGAACTTGTTAATTCCTAGGAAGAAGGTTGATATCATGGAGCAGTAAGAAGAAAACTAGTGTGGCTATTTCAACTGCTGAGTCATAATATATAGCTGCAGGTAGCTGCTGTGCATAACTCTTATGGATACAACATCAGCTAGAGGATTACAACCTCAAGGTAAGTCAATCTCCTTTATATTGTGACTCATCTAGTGCTATCTCTATTGCTAAGAATCCTGTCTCTCATAGCAGGACTAAGCACATAGAGATAAGATATCATTTTATTAGAGAACATGTTGAATGTAAAGATATCTGCCTTGAATTTGTCCCCACTGACAATCAAGTTGTTGATATCTTTACAAAGCCATTGGATGAGGCCAAATTTAATGCTTTCAAGATTGATCTTGGTATGTTAAATATTGAATAATGACTAACTTATCCGATTATCAATCCTCAATGATAGGTTGAATGTTATGTTCTAGTACAATATGTTTTCACATCAACATACTTAGTGACATGATTAGGACATCAACCAATCCAATCAAAATGGCTTAATATTAGTCTGTAAGACCAGTTAAACCAGGTGACTTGTTTTAGCTGAGCCGCTGAGACAGCTGGGAAAATTCCAGCTGAACCACTGAGACAGCTAAAATGTCCCAGCAGTTGATAGTTCTCTGTCCCAACGGTTTAGATCACTGTCTCAGCGGTTCTGTTGAGACGGGTTGCCCAAATTTCTATTCGTCAAAATTTAACATTAAATGATTTAAAATCACTTAAAATAGCAAGTTCAATCAACTTTAATCAGTATGGCTAATCAAAACATAACCCAAATCTATATCAATAGACCAATGTGAGTAAAGATAATTACACAACCCTTACTCCCCACCCGCTGAGACGAATCCCTTCCATCTCAGCGTCTCGTTTTCTCAGAAATAATTTCGCCAAAGAGTTCTAAGGATCTTCTGGAAGGGTACAAGGTAGTAAGAAATGTATTTGCTCATGCTCCAGAAGAAATAACGGAGGTGATTCAACTCCTAGAAGCTCAAGGTTTGGAATACCTTATGTCTGAGCTCACTGTCATTCTCAGAACTGAAGTTCTGGAATGGTACAACAATGTAAGGATCTCCCCGTCCAAGTGAACCTTGAAGTTAAAGGTTGGAGATGAAAAGATTAAAATCTCCTCCAAGAGAATAGAAAAAGGCCTGCATTTAACTCCATGAAGTCTTGATGAGGAAGAAGAAATCTCAGATAAGGACAAGAAGAAAGCTCTCGCATGGTGTAACTATGGTGATGCCCAAAAAGGCCCACTAAAGAGAAAATTCTTCAATCAGAGAGGCAGGCTCCTCTCTGACATAGTTGGGAAGGCCATTCTTTGTAAACCAGGCTCCCATGACACCATCTCCCTATTCATGTTTGAATTGATGACAAGGACTATCTTAAAGAGGAAAACATCCTGGGGAAATGTGATCTTGCAAAGCCTGAAAGAGTGCCTGCAAGCCCCCAAGTTGGGAAGAATTCTCTCCCTATACCTTCTGAACACCTATCCTGAGATGTTTGAGAGCTCAAAAGTGTCAAATCTCCACTACCTCAAAAGGATGGATATTACAACTTTGGATTGGTTCACTAGGGTGCTCCCCATGAGCCAGCCCTTAGTGGCAAAGGACAAGAAAAAGAAGATGTCAAGAGAACCCAAGAAGTCCAGAATGATTGTCTCAAGTTCTGAATC
The DNA here is from genome assembly GCA_033032865.1 of Dactylorhiza incarnata. Taxonomy (NCBI): domain Eukaryota; kingdom Viridiplantae; phylum Streptophyta; class Magnoliopsida; order Asparagales; family Orchidaceae; genus Dactylorhiza; species Dactylorhiza incarnata. The sequence continues at coordinate 17,613,411 of JAWHQI010000015.1, forward strand.
AGAACATTCCGATGAGAATGAGGATGCTTCATCTGATAAAGGTGCTGAAGATGCACAGAACATGCCTGCTGATTCAATAAAGACAAATGACATGGAGAAAATTAAGACCCCTAGAAATTAATCCTTCATCCACAAATTACTGATAATGCTATCTAATCTTGAACAGTAAATTAGTTAATAACTAATGATTTCACGGTAATCTCACCTTCAGACCCTCAAGACCAGTTGGATGCCCTATCTGAGGGGAGCAACAATAAGAGCCATATGATATGGATGTTGCTGATAAAAATAATACGGCTGAAGAAGTGTCTGTCAAAATTGATGAGATCAAAGAGCATTCTCCCGAGGATATGAAAAGTAAGATTGACACCATCCTCTTAAATCTTGAAAGAAGAATCAAATTTAATCCTGATAATCTACCAGGTCTCTGGGATTCACCTATTCAAAGACAAACTGGTGCTCCATCTGAGGGAGAGGACCAAGGAAAATATGATGATAATAATAATGATGTTATTGATGTTGGAGATGATGTGGATGATGATGGAGTCATTCCTGACCAACTACAAGGGAAGATTACCCCCCAAGTGGAATCAATCCCTCCTCCAAATCTCCCTCAAGAGCTTAAAGAATCTTAAGTGATTAATCAGCAAGCTTCATCCTCCATCCCCTCACAGACAAATGAGAACATTATTAGTGCTATTCACATTATGCTAGATACTCATCTGGTATCTATGAAGGATTATGCTGATAGGTCAGCCTCTACAGTGAAGAAGTATGTAGATCAGTCCATCTCCAATGTAATGACTGAAGTTATGGTTGCACTAAAACCCATCAAAGATGAAACTGTCTATCTGAATCAACAAATTACCAAGTGGTTTGTCATGGATGAAAAGATTGTAAACTCTCAATCTAAAATATTCAGATCCATCAACAATGTCACTAAAATGGCAGAGTCTGATATGAGATATGTCAAAGACTATGTCAGCAAAGTAGATGGGGTGCTTTAGAATACATCAAAACATATTGAGGAATATGTGTGGTCAACTTGTTAAAATTTTTGATTTGAATCGTTTAGGAGTAAGCAGGAGTTGCATCAACTGAGTTAAAGCCAAACAGCCACAATGCCACACACCAACACAAGAAACTTTATTGAATCACAAACTTCATTTACAGTGCGAGGTATACATGGCGAGACATGATTCATCAGAATCACGGAGACGAGAAGAACAAAACACACCAAAACAAATCTGGCGGCTAGACAAGCTGAGACCGCACAGACCGCTCGACTCCAGAAGTCGCCCGGCTTGACCTGAGAACGCGCGAATAGAAACCAGACAGACCGCCGACACTGCAAGACCGCACCTCAGACCGCACGAACTGTAGCTTTATTGGAACAAAGAACTAAAGTTGTCGCCAAACCGCAACTCAGATCGCCTAACTGCTGAAGGTCGCCTGACTGCTAAGCTCACTGTGAACAGCACAAGAACGAACCTAAACCAGTTCGCAGACTGACCGCTGCCGAACTGTTTATTCAATCCACTGGGAATCACCAAGGAAGGAGACCGCAACCTGCTGACCGCAAACCTGCGAACACAACAAACAGTCAACTCACTTCCGAGACCGCTCGACCTCAAAGTGAGACCGCGCGAATTAACCCTGGCTCAGTTCTTACAGTTCTCTTTTTTAAATGACGGGCCATGCACCCCTATTTATAGGTGGATAGAAGGATGTTGTCACCGCACAAACCGGATACAGTCACCACCCATCAGATCGCCAGCGGTCTCACAAGGCAGACCGCGCGATCACAATACATGGACGATCATCTGACCAAGACCGCAGATCAGCAGTCAGATCGCGCACAGGTCGCACGGACACGAGACCGCACACAAGCCGTGCGGGCACAAAAACGCTCCTCCCTTAGATCACCAGGAGCAAACAAGAACCATCTGGCCGACTTAGATCAAGTCGCCAAATCGGCAAGCACAAACTGCCCGGACAGGCGGTCACACATTAGAACGGACTGCCCTGTCTTCCAACAAAGAAGAAAGGCCAACCCGGGAACACACCGCAGCTAATAAGAACAGACCGGCAGAGCCAAACCTGCAGAATAAAAGCACAGGTCGCGCGGTCTCGGCGGTCACCAAAAATAGACCGCCCGGTCACCTCCACTTCACTTCAAAATTTCAACACTCCCCCTTGAAGTGGGAAGTGGAGATAAGCCCGAGTAAACTCCGCTAAAGGTCGCCAAGCACAAACCGCCCGGCCAGCGGCTTTGTGAAGATGTTTGCAACATTGTCCGCACTCTGAACATGCTCGACCATAAGAGATCCTCCCAAAACCTTTTCACGAATGAAATGGTGCTCAATCTTAATATGCTTGGTCCTCGCGTGACAGACTGGATTATTAACCAGCTTGAGAGCACTCTCATTGTCCCCGCATAGCATAGTGGGACCTCGAACCTCCTCATGAATGTCCTCCACCAACCTCCTGAGCCAAACGGCTTCCTGAGCTACCAAGGCCGAAGCCTTGTATTCTGGTTTTGTGGTAGATACGGACACCGAGTCCTGCTTTTTGCTGCACCAAGAGATAGTTGTGGGGCCCGTCATAAAGACATAACCAGACGTTGATCTCCGATCATCCACGTCTCCCTCGTAGTCAGCATCCATGTATTCATGCAACTCCAAGCTTGACCCTCTCCTAAATAGGAGACCCAAATCAGAGGTCGACTTCATGTTGGGTTTTCTATACCCCTAACGGGATGACATATCAAATATGCGCAGCGGAAATAAAGACAAGAACAACCCAAAAGAGACTAACGGATCTTGTGGTTTTCATGATTCAAGAGAATAATCAAATCGAAATACAAAGTACCTTTACGGGATTGAGTCAACACTCAACCAAGGTGCTCCAAAGAGAGATCCAATCTTCTGCCTTTGAGTTCTTCAAGAATCGAAATGGATCGATCCCTCTACAGAAGTCCACACAAGCAAAGGAGAACCCTAGCTTCTTGTCGTACAAGAACTAGGTCGGAGAAGGAAGCTCTCAACGTCCCCACGGACTGCTAGATCCGATCCAGGGGAGACGGCGACCACGACGGCGACTAGCGGCGGCGAAAGACGATCAACGGACGGGAAGAACGAGATGCCCTCGCGCGGAACTGTTCCGGTCGGGCATTCTCATCTAAATCGCGAAGAAGATTAAGTCCTTTCAGTCTATTTTTTTTTTGAAGACCTAATCGCGTGCCCTTTTATACTAAAACACATAAATCAGGCTATCCGCAGACCAGATGGAAAAACAGAACATTTCTGTCCAGATTTACATTCGTTGAATTTGACTAATCAGTATAACCGAATTCGACTCAGATTCGGCGAAACCATTTCGCCGAATTCGTCTATATAAATTTGGCTATATTAATTCGTCGAAACCTTTTCGTCGAACTGACATGATTCGGCTAAACCCTTTAGTCGAATCTGTTATAGTTCGGTTAATCATATTAGCCGAATTTCATTAGTCGAATCATGCTAATTCGGTTAAACCCTTTAACCGAATTTGACGCAGTTCGGTTAAACCCTTTAGCCGAATTTGTCAAGTAAATACTCATTCGTTTAAACCCTTTAGACAATTTCCCGTTGAGACATTCTCAACTTAATTCCAAGCAGTCACAAGGTTGGTCCTCCACTCATATCCAATATGAGTAGGGCCAACATAATACTTTCTCCAACTTCTCCAAATGCTTTTATGTGCGTCCCTATAGGCTCATATTGCGTTGGCAGTAAGACTAACTGTTGATTGCTTTGAGATCACCTCAGAAACTCCAACACTTCACGTATTTTAGAATCCCTTTTGCCGCTAGAAGATGAGGCTTCCGTGGCTCCGTATGTACCGACTCACTTTGCCAACTGCATAAGCAACATCAGGCCTCGTGATGGTCAAGTAAATCAAGCTCCCACCAGAGCTCGGAACACCAATGGATCAGATAGAACTCTTCCCTCATCCTTCCGAAGTTTATGATGTTGTTCCAGAGGTATAGAGCTGCTCTTCCCTTCTTCCATGCCAAATCGTTGAACGATCCTCTCCACATATCCTTCCTGAGAAACGAGCACTCCGCTCTCCCGCCTCTGGACCTCGAGTCCAAGGAAATGGTGAAGCCCCCAGATCCTTCATCTCGAACCTGATACCAAGCTCAGCTCTCAGCCTTGCTACCGCCTCCTTCGAGTTCCCGATGACAATCATGTCATCCACATACAGCAGCACAATCACCCGAAGCGCCCCCTCCTTCCTGACAAACAAGCTAGAATCAGAGTTTGAAGCAAAGAACCCGCAGAATAAGAGATACTCCGCGATCTTTCCATACAACTCCCGAGGCGCTTGCTTCAAACCATACAGAGCCTTCTTCAATTTGCATAAGTAGTCCGGACGATCCTCCGAGATGAACCCCGGCGGCTGGATCATGAAGATATCCTTGTCAATCCCTCCATATAAGAAAGCATTCTTCACATCGAGCTGCCAAAACTCACATCCACAAGATGCCGCCAAGGCAATAACAAATCGGACCGAAGTCATCTTTGCCACTTGACTAAACGTCTCATCATAATCTTCACCATACTGCTGTGAGAACCCACGAGCTACAAGGCGAGCCTTGTATCGCTCGATCGTGCCTTCAGCTTTCATCTTGAGCTTGTAAACCCATTTGCATGTTACAGGGGTAATACCCTTAGGTCTGGTACTAGAGACCAAGTCTCATTCTTCTTCAGAGCATCCATCTCTTCTTGCATAGCAATATCCCACTGCTTCACGCCTTTGGCTTTCTCAAAGCTCGACGCCTCCCTCTCATCCAAGGGACCAGCAAAGAAACATGAGACGAAGCTCACCATGTTTCCTCCTGTATATCGATCTGGTGGCTTGATAGTCCTCTTCGACCTCCTAAGAGGTTGCACCTGACTAACCACCTCTTCAACTGCTTCTTCTGTTCAAGATCCTCTTCCAGACGAACTTAGAGCATCGCTCCCCCTGCTTCCAGAACCTGAAGCTTCCATATCAGAGCTTGACACAGCTGGAGATCCTGGTGAAACAGGCAACTCCACTTGAAGACTTCCCGCAGCTTTCCCTGCTTCATCAACCCTGCTATCCGGTAATTCAACTCCTGAACTTCCTTTGTAAGAAGTCACTTCATCGAACACCACATCTCGAGATACCACTGATCTCCGTGTTTCAGGATCCATGCATCTCCATCCTTTCTTCCGCTCATCATACCCAACAAAGACTAGCTTCGTTGCTTTTGCATCTAGCTTTGTCCAAAGAGCATCAGGAATATGCACATAGCAGGTTGACCCGAACACCCGAAGGTGAGAAACACTCGGTTTCTCCTTGAACATCAGTTCGTGAGGGGTCTTCATGTTGATAGGACTTAGATGCATCCTGTTGATGACGTAAGCCGCACAAGACATTCCCTCCGCCCAAAAGGACTTTGGGATACTCTTGGCATGAAGCCAGCACTTGCAGGTTTGCGTCAGATGACGGATCTTCCTCTCCGCAACGCCATTTTGCTGTGGAGTATGGGCACAAGTGAGCTCTCTCCAAACTCCGTGTTTTCTGCAAAAACTTGAGAACTCACCAGAGGTGAACTCCCCACCATTGTCAGTTCTCAATTTTTTCACCCGCAGGCCTAACCGTCCTTCCACCAGCTCCTTGAACTCCACAAACTTCGCAAAGACTTCCGACTTCTCTTTCAGAAAATACACCCAGACATATCTGGTGTAATCGTCAATCAACACTAACATATATATATTGCCTCCAAGGCTTGGGGTGGCAGTCGGTCCCATCAAATCACAGTGAATGCACTCTAACGGCGCTTTGCATCTTGTTTGCGATTTATCAAATGGAAGTCGATGAGACTTACCAAACTGACATCCAGCACAAACATGACCCTCTCCATAAGAGGACAAGCTAGGCAAGCCCTTTACAAGGCCCCTTACCGCCATAGCCTTTAATTTGTCCATGCCAACATGCCCCAACCTTTCATGCCAGATAGCCGCGCTATCGTTGGTCTTCATCTTATCAACATAGGTACTTGTCTATAACACGAACAAGTCCTTCACCCGCTTTCCAACATGGATAACATCTCCCTTTATCTCCGGTTGATTTTTAATAAACTTCACTTCTGTTGGGCCAAACAGAATATTATAACCGGCATCGACCGCATTGGTCACAGAGAAGAGATTCTTCTTCATACCAGGCACGTGATAAACACTCCTCAAAGTTAGTGGACCCTTATCACTGCTCAGAGAGACAACACCTACTTGCTCGACAGCATGAACAGAATTATCAGACGTAATGATAGCATCGTTACCTGAGTAAGGCGCCAAAGAAGAGAACTTTGATTCATCCCTGGTGAGATGATGTCCACACCCTGAATCAACAATCCAATCCTCTTCGAAGTTGATGGCAGCCAAGGCCTTTACGGGCATCGCCGTCATATTAGCCGCAAAGGCTCCTCCCCATCCAGCTTCATCAGACTTTGGCTTCTCCTTCTCCGCTACATGTCCCGACTAATGATTAACCCGACAATCCTTCTTTAAGTGGCCGATCTTATTACACCTGAAGCACCTTATCCCCTCTCCCTTTTTCTTACCATCAGATTTTGGAGCATAACCCCTATCCTGCTGACCTGAAATAGAGGGTCCATCATAACCTGACTTCTTCTTCTCCCACTTCTTCTTCTTCTTCCCAGAGAACAACACATCACTATCTCCCATAGAGATAGAAGTCCCCGCCATCTATCTTGCCAAACTTTCTTGCGAAGCAAGTAAGTTCTCCAGCTCCAACAGAGATGGTTGATTTGCCCAACCTTAAAATGAAGTCACAAAGGCAAGATACTCCTTCCGCAATCCGTGGATGATATGCCTCTTTAGTTTTGCCTCCGAGATGGGCTCATCAGGGTCAAAAGCATAAATCTCTGTTGTGAGGTTCTTCATCTTGAGAAAGAAGGTAGAAATAGAAAGGTCGCCTTGAGAGGCCTTCGCCAACTCATATTCAAGAACTGTAGCCGAGCTACATTCTTCTTATTAAACAACCCATCCAAAGACGTCCAAATCTCAGCAGTAGATTTACATCCAATGATGTGATCAAACAGCTCTGGTGAGATAGCCCTCTTGAGAGTGAACTCTGCCTTAGCATTCGTCCTCCTCCAAAGTCTCACCTCTGCCATATTATATCCTGCTAGAAACACCTCTTGTATGTCTTCTCCTCCAACTATCTCCCATAGATCCTCGCCAAGTAAATAGCTCTCCATACACGACCTCCACTTCTTATAGTTAGTCGATGTAAGGAGTTCAATACAAAGCCCGCTTGCGTATCCGCCATCCATGGCAATTTATGTGGTCTCTTCTTCACAAATACGATGGCAATTCAAGTTGAACACTGCTTATCCACTCCAAAAACCTAGCTCTGATACCATGTTAAAATTTTTGATTTGAATCGTTTAGGAGTAAGCAGGAGTTGCATCAACTGAGTTAAAGCCAAACAACCACAATGCCACACAGCAACACAAGAAACTTTATTGAATCACAAACTTCATTTACAGTGCGAGGTATACATGGCGAGACATGATTCATCAAAATCACGGAGACGAGAAGAACAAAACACACCAAAACAAATCTGGCGGCTAGACAAGCTGATACCGTACAGACCGCTCGACTCCAGAAGTCGCCGACTTGACCTGAGATCACGCGAACAGAAACCGGACAGACCGCCAACACTGTAAGACCGCACCTCAGACCGCACAAACTGGAGCTTTATTGGAACGAAGAACTGAAGCTGTCGCCAAACCGCAACTCAGATTGCCTAACCGCTGAAGGTCCCCTGACCGCTGAGCTCGCTGCGAGCAGCACAAGAACAAACATAAACCAGTTCGCAGACTGACCGTTGCCGAACTATTTATTCAAGCCGCTGGGAATCACCAAGAAAGGAGACCGCGACTTGCTGACCGCAAACCTGCGAACACAACAAACAGTCAACTCGCTTCCGAGACCGCCCGACCTCAAAGTGAGACCGCACAAATTAACCCAGGCTCAGTTCTTACAGTTCTCTTTTTTAAATGACGGGCCATGCACCCCTATTTATAGGCGGGTAGACGGATGTCGTCACCACACAAACCGGGATACAGTCACCACCCATTAGATCGTCAGCGGTCTCACAAGGCAGACCGCACGATCATAATACTTGGACGATCATCCGACCAAGACCGCAGATCAGCAGACAGATCACGCACAGGTCGCGCAGACACGAGACCACACACAAGCCGTGCGGGCACAAGATCGCTTCTCCCTTAGATCACAAGGAGCAAACAAGAACCATATGGCCGACTTAGAACAAGTTGCCAGATCGCCAAGCATAAACCCCCCGGACAGGCGGTCACACATAAGAATAGACCGCCCGGTCTTCCAACAAAGAAGACAGGCCAACCCGGGAACAGACCGCAGCTACTAAGAACAGACTGGCAGAGCCAGACCGGCAGAATACAAGCACAGGCCGCGCGGTCTCGGCGGTCACCAAAAACAAACCGCCCGGTCACCTCCACTTCACTTCAAAACTTCAACACAACTGCTACCCAAATGGATGTTGAGGCAGTAAAGCTGAAGGATGAGCACAAAGCTGACATTGAAAATGTCTTCTAAACCCTCTCTGGCACAATCACAATAGCTAAAGAAGACATTAATCAAAGAATATTTGAAGAAGCCAGAATGGGGGAGAATACCAATGCTATAACCAACTATGAGCTAGCCCTCAAAGTTCTGCAAGGAACAAGGCTAGCCTTAAACCTCCCCCTCCTGGATAGGCAGGGACCAGAAGATTGGGACTTCTCTAAACATGAGCACATTGCTCAAAATGTCAGATTGGCAAGGAGAAGAGAGAGAGAACATATGATGCTAGCTGAAGAATTTATGTGTTCTCTCTCTCTTTTCTTTGCCAATCTTACATTTTGAGCAATGTGCTCTTGTTTAGAGAAGTCCCAATCATCTGCTCTCTGCCTATCAAGGAGAGGAAGGTTTAAGGCTAGCCTTGTTCCTTGCAGAACTTTGAGAGCTAGCTCAGAGTTGGTTATAACATTGGTATTCTCCCCCTTTCTGGCTTCTTCAAACTATCAGATCAGTTTTTTGAACTGCTTAGATAGGAGGGCCATCTCTTTGTCAATGTTGTCAGATTCTGATGTGCTGGCACCAGAAGCTCCATTGCTTTTAGATCTGTCCTGGTGTGCTGGAGTCTTATCCATGGACCTCCTCATGCTCTCAGCCTTGAGGGCTATAGATTTTTCTCTGGTGCTCCCCCTTAAGCTTTCTTCTTGAGGTTTTCTGGTGTTAAGCTGATGCTCATGGGAGAGCGACCTCCCATATAGGTTCTTTGGCTCCATATTGCCCAGTTGACCCATTTCTCTAATTGCACAAATTTTGATGCCCCATTCCTTAGTGAGGGGTCTAAGGAATTTATAATTCAGATCTGAATTTGTGAATTCCCTTCCATAATTCTTCAGCCCATTGACTATCTTGAAAAATCTCTCATAACAGCTAAAGATATTTTCATTCTTGCCTTGCTTGAAGACCTCATACTCCTAATTCAGAAGGGATTTCCTATCATCCCTTACTTCCTCAGTCCCCTCCTTATAAACAACCAGGGAGTCCCACATCTCCTTTGCATTTTTGCAGTGACTAAGGTTTTGGAGGGTTGAGTCATCAATTGCACTCACAATAATGTTTTATGCTCTCTAATCTAGGCTTACTAGTTTAAGCTCATCCTTGCCCATATCGACATATTTCTTTGGCACTCTTTGAGTAGGATCAATGGTAAAAGTAGTCATGGGTGTGAAGGGACCCTCTTGAACAGCTACATAAACCCTGGGATCAGCAGCTTCCTTGAAGAATCTTACCCTTTCTTTCAAAATAGGAAAGTTCTCTTTGGTGCAGATAGAGAGCTTCATGGATCTCATTTCCTTGTGATGATCACATGCAGTCATAATGGATAGTTCCAAGATCTAGATCTGATTGTTAAGTCACTCTTTGATTAACCTTGATCTGATACCCCTTGTTAGTTATGGATCTATCAGCTAGAGGGGGGGGGGGGGGGGGGGGGGGGGGGGGGGGGGGGGGGGGGGGGGGGGCGGGAGGGAATAGGTGATATGGTTGTTTTTGAAATTATACACAAGAACTAAGTTAATCTACCACATCACAACAACCAATCACAGAAATAAAACACACAAGAACACTAAATGTATAGTGGTTCCTCAAGACAGGGGATCTTGAGTAGTCCACTATACCTCTACGCCTTTCTTGCAGTGTGCTAGGTTCGACAAACTCCGCCAAAAACTCAGGCCCTCAAGCCCTACGATATCAGGCCCTCAAGCCCTACAACTCAGGCCCTCAAGCCCTACAAAACTCAGTCCCTCAAACCCTACAACTCATGCCCTCAAGCCCTACAAACTTAGGCCCTCAAGCCCTAAAATCTCAAGCTCTCAAGCCCTACAAACTCAGGCCCTCAAGCCCTACAGCTCAAGCCCTCAGGCCCTACAACTTAGATCAGAAACATATCCTACAAGCTCAGGCCCGCAAGCCTTACAGATAAAGATTTGAGAAAAACTTCTTAGCCGGATGAAGATTGGCTTCTTGGACTTGAAGAGAATGCTTTGACGATTTCTTGGATAACACAGATTCTTCTTCATTCCCTTCTTCGATCTAGAACAATACTTATCAATCGATGTTGCTGGACTGAAACTTGGATAACACTTGATGAAGATTGTTGTTATTCTCTTGTTTTTGTTCCTTCTTTTCGCAGGCTATTACTGTTCTATTGATTTGTGTGTTTTCTCTGCTTTCTGCTTGTGTAAAAATTATGGAAGACACTTATCCCTTTTATATGAACGAGGAACTGACTAACGATCTCCTAGAATGTCCTTTAAGTGTAAGGAGCCCATTCTTTAATGGTACACTCTAATTGGGCCATCATGCAACAAAATTAAATTCAGACAGCGCAATTTGAAATGCCTTGATCTCTTTCAACGATATTTGCAACGTCTCGGTGACAGAACTTGCCGTTACGCTGATCCATCTTGGACTTGGACAAATCTTCAAGTCTTCTTTAAACTTCTTTAGAGAATGATATGTCGACGATACAAGACATCACAGCTGCACTTGCACTTACGACGATATAAAGATGTCGTCGTAATCTTGTTGTCAACTTCCGGTCTTCTCAACGATGTCATTGAAACCATTCTGACTTGTCGACGATATCATTGAGACCATAATGCCTTATCGACGATATCATTGAGACCATAATATCCTATCGACGATATCATTGAAACCATACTGTCATATCGACGATATCATCTTGATCATTCTGACGACAGGCGATTCTTCTTCTATAAGCTGTCTTCACGAGTTCTACCTTAGCCGTCTCGACGACTAGCCTTCTTTACAACGATGTCATCGACAAAGCCGAGCATTCTTACTTACGTATTCATAGAGATTCCTTTCTCATCTCGACGACAAGATCTCTTTACGACAATGTTGTCGACATTGCTGAATACTTGGATTTAAGTCTTCTTTGACCTTACAACGATATCATCATGTGATTCAGGTTGACACGATGATACTGGACTTAGATTGAATCTTCTTATTCTTACAATGATATCGTCGTATGTACTTTGATGTCACAACGATATCGTCGAATTGTCCATGTTATCTTAACGATAACTGGCATAAACCTTCTGCTTAACTCTGTGTATCAGCTCGACGATGTCTGGGTGTTTATTCAACGATATGTCCAATCCTTCTCGATGATTATAGACTTAGTGAGATTTGAGAAGAACTGGACATACGATTTAATCTTTGCAAATGTAAACTAAGCATACCATCAAATACATAGTGCTTTTATCATTGACATGAGCACTTCATCAAATCAGGAACATTGTTGGGCACTGTTCCCAACAATCTCCTCAGTTCAGTGGAAGTCGATTTGGTCTTCAGAGTGCTTTAGAGTACCGGATGGCCATGAGCACATGCGTCCGAGTGGTGTTTAAGGGAGTTAATTCCTGGCATCGGTGAGAACCCTGCTCCTTGTGGGCGTCATTGCGGCTATCATTGCTCCTCCTCAAAATCGGTGGCGCGGGTTCTGGCTCCCTCTTTTGCTTTGGGCCCCCCCTCGAACTTCTGGCGGTGATCCTCGATGGACCCATCCGCCGTGATCTATGCCTCGACTCAGTGAATGAGGTTTGCATAGCTTGGAACGGATTATCTCATAAGGGCAGAGTTGAATCCACTCGGTCAGAGTCCCCAGGGAAGACACCACGAAGGAGTTTTGGGTCGATAGCCCGAATTCGTCGTGCCTCAAAAGTGATGCACCAGAAGAAGTCCTTAAGTGTATCCCTGTCACAACCTGCATTTTCCCAACATTTAAAATGCTATCAGAGTAGGGAAAGCTACGCGTTGTGATGCCACATCACATAGGGGACGCTACTGACGTTAAGGCAACTCATCCTTCATCGTAGTTCAAGCAATTATTATTATCAATTCAAATTGATTCAAAAATGATTTATGCAGAAAATTAACAAGCCACGTCCCATGGCTAGGTGGATCAACTATCCCACGCTTTTAAAAATATAGATTTTACGCAGCGGAAAAATACTTGATTTAATTACTTAGTGGCCTAAGTGTACATGAAGACCAAGTGAGGTCCACCATGCAAGATCGTACGTCTAGATTTACTATATATAAAAGTAGCTTTATCATACGCAGAAATTAGTGAGTTTAACATTTCAAATCATGATGTGCAATGCTCCAAATGCCTTAGCATATCTAAGAAAGGGGTTATAAAGCCAACCCACATCTAACTATTCCAGAACAAGTGTTCAAAAGTAAACAACAAGTAACAGCAGTAGAGAAACAAAAGTCTAACCAAACGGCACCACGGGCGTCAATACCTGACACGAACCCATGGGCCGTCAAGTCCACAGAATACCCTACCTCAAGAGACTCAGAAGACGACAACTAAAGCAGCTCTGCACTAACACCTGCTACTGTCCAGAACCTGAGTCATTCAAAGAAAGAACACCACAGAAGCAAGTTACAAGTGGTGCAGAACACAAGAAAGTAAGCAACCCTCCGCAAGACCGGAGGGAAACAGTAGCTGCAAGGATCAGTGAGGACAAGCTAGCAGCAAATAATCAATAGGAAAAGAAACCATAGAAGTATCTAATCATCAACAGAAAAGGAAACAGCAGAAGCAACTAAAAATCAGCAGAAAACACTCACCAAACCAAGGTGAGAACACAGGCGATGACAAAACTCGCCATAAGCAAAAAAGAACCATCAGCTTTCAAATTATTAATCATGTTACTCTTATTCAGAATTATAGAGACTGATCAGCTCATCAGAAAAAAGAGAAGCCGAGCGGGGATAATACCATCTCACATCGTCACGACCCTCAGAGTATCGCACCGGTGGCACCGCCAACATCGTGTACGACCTCCAACAGAATTTATTAATTTAAAAGAGCATCGCACCGGTGGCACCGCCAACATCGTGTACGACCTCCAACAGAATAATTATTATTTTCATGATCTTTCAATGAACAAAGGGGGTGAGGCTCAACAGATCATAACCTACTAAATTGCAAGCAGTAATGGAAAACACAAAGGAGATATAATGCTAACAAAAATCCTTTTATTAACTGGCCAAAATGCCAAGTTATTGGCAGAAATATTTAGAGGATATAAAGGGAATTATGGCACAGCTAGATCAAGGGAGCCAACTTGGAGCTGTTATATGACAAAGAGAAAAAAATAAGAACAAGATCACCACTTGCCTTAGATATTGCTGGAAAAACTTTCTGAATCGCTCCACATTGTAGATCGGGTCAAGAGAAGGCGGGGGAAGTCAAGATCTACAAGAGATCGAGCTAAAAGAGGTTAGGGCACAAAAGACCTAACGAAAAAGTTTCACGAAACGGAAGGAAATCACCACGAGGACGAAGCTCTCGTCGAGAGCTTTCCGAATCTATGCTCGGCTCGCGATTTCGACCATCGGAGCTTCGTCGGCGGCGACCGGAAGATTCAAGAAAACGCCGCCTTTGTCGCTCGTTTTTCTCTTTGGTTCGGACATAATGAAGAAGAAAGGGGCTGGGTTTGTTTTCTTATTATGTAACATAACATAATTTAATAATAATAATGATAATAATAATAATAATAATAATAATAATAATACCATTATTATTATTAATAATAAAAGGAGAAATAATAATAATAATTTCCTTATTATTATTAATAAAAGAAGGGGCTAAAGACGAACGGGTAAATTTGTCGAGCAGGACAGATTTGACGAACGAGGCTGCTAAATTTGTCGAACGGGGCAGAAGCTGGTTTGTCGAGCGGAGGTCGACGAATGCAGCGTGCATACATATGCATATATATGTATATACAAATAAATGATTTTATATAGCACAGATCGACAAATGGGGAGATTTGTCGAGCGGAGGTCGTCGAATGCTGTATTGGAGGGGGGTCGACGAATGCACTTGCATGAATGTATAGGTATAAATATATATGATTAATTATCATAATATTAATAATATTATTTTTATGATTATCACTAAAAATTAAACGAATGTCGAATCCAACGAAAATTTCGCCTAAGGTGAACGACGACGCTACGAATCCAGCGGTGAAGTCAGAATCAAAATCCGACGTGTCGTTCTCGAGATATAAATGGCCTAAGTTACGGCGAACTTTAAATACATACAAAACTTCTAAATTGCACCGAGGCTCCAAAATGGCTCGGATCGCGACGAAACTTGACAGACAAGTCTAAAATTAAATAATTCAATTTCCTAACGTAAAAATTTCCAATTCCGGGTCGTCTCAAAAATTGGTCGATTTGACTCAAATGGATGCGAAAACGCACAAACGGCGACGCGCCGCTAACTCAACGTTACAAGTAACGCACCGACGTCAAAAACACGCCATCACCGAATTAGATAATTACCGAAAAATTAGGGGTGTTACAGCCACTCCCCCTAAAAGAAAGTTTCATCCCGAAACTTGACGTAAGAGCAGAAAAGAAGATTTACCACAACATTAAGATAGATGATGGTACAGGAAAGGAAATTTAAGATTGATAATTAAATGGTGCAGGAAAGAAGATCCAGCTGGGCTAATAAAATGGAAAGATAAATGGTACATGAAAGAAGATTTACCTGAGCTAATTAATTGAAAAGGTGAGGATGAGATGTCCGCATAGCTGACTCCAGCTCACATGTTGCGCTCTCGACGTCATGATTCCGCCAAAGAACTTTTACCATGGGAATAGATTTCCTCCGCAACACCCATTCTTGGGTCTCCAAAATATGGACAGGCTCCTCAACATAAGACAAATTGGGCTGGATCGGAGGCTGATGCGCGTCGGCAAGTGCACCGGTCGCTGTCAAGTAATAAATGTGGAGAGTGGAATCCCCGAATGTCGGTCTCTTGAGGAATGCAGGTTAGGTGAACGAATCGCGTTGTGTGACTCTTGTTACACAAGCGCAACACACATAAAAAGGGGTTTTTGGTTGATTTGTCCTAATCCTAACAACAATAAAAGAAATGCGGGTCCAAGGCACCGCTTCGCTACGCGAGATGGATGCAACGGCCGCGATGCCGTGCTTCATGAGGCGGATGGAGTGTGCTCTAGTGCGAGAGGGTGAGGGTTGCAAACACCTCTTCACAACCGCCGTTAGCTCTTGCCAACGCGGATCAAACACCTTGCGTGCGTGCGTGAGTGAGAGAGTAGAAACGGAGTGATTCACAAGCAAGCGATGACGGAAAGTAAAGAAACATTCATTTCAACAAACCAAACATCACAATATTCCAGTTTACACAATTCAACGAGTACAATGAAGGAAAGAAGAAAGAGATAACCGATGGGTGAAGACTAGCGGTCGTTCACGGCCAGAATGGTAGGTTGTCGGGCTACCTCCGGACTCGGGCGGACTATGCTTCCGGCGCAGAGAGCTGTCACGATCTCCCTACATAGCTCCGTCGTCGTCGACTTCAGATTTCCTCTTCTTCTCACCGGGTCGGAGTGGGAAAGTAGCTGCTTGGAGGCTTGCGGATGATGGAGAACGCTCCCGGACAATGGAGGAAGGCTTGGAATGAATGGAGGAGACTTCCCCTTGCGTAGGAGATGAAGCGGAGGCGTCGCAAGATGGTGGTCGGCGGCGTACGGAACAGGCAATCCGCTCCCGGCGGCTCGATCGTAACCTAAAATCGGAACAGGCGTTTATATAGGCGCTGATTTAAATAGTGCGCACGGTCATTGGCGCACGACCAGTGGTCGTGCGCCAATGACCGTGCGCACGACCACTGGTCGTGCGCACTGGTCGTGCGCACTGGTCGTGTGCACTATCGTGTGACACTGGTCGTGCGCACTGGAGGAGACTTCCCCTTGCATAGTGCGCACTGGTCGTGCGCACTGGAATTCTGCGATCGTGCGCACTGCCTGGGTGGAACCTGCAAGATACGAAATTTATAAAATATAATGTTCGCACGACCAGTGGCGCACGACCGGCGGTCGTGTGCACTATCGTCGGTGGTCGTGCGCATTAGACGAAACAGAACTCAGAAAATTAAGGATAAGTGCGCACGAACATTGGCGCACGACCGGTGGTCGTGCGCACTAGCGTAGATGGTCATGCGCACTACACCAAATAGAACTCATGAAAAGGGGTTAAGTGCACACGATCAGTGGCGCACGACCAGTGGTCGTGCGCCATAGAACTGGTGATCATGCGCAGTGTTCCTGTGCAGAATTGCACCGGGAACACCTGCACGACTCCTATTCCAGCATAACCACGAATCTAGCCACTGAAAGTGGCACCTAACAGTGCATGAAAACTACTAATGAAAATAAACATGAAATCACACCAAAATGGGTCTAGAAGTGCACCTAGCATGGAATATCAAATATAAACTATAACAAGGCTAAAGTGCGGTGAAATGACTGAATAACGGCCCGGATGAGTCCATAAATGTGTATATGATCAGGACTCATCACACCCCCAGACTTAACTGTTTGCGCGTCCCGAGCAAACGAATCCGACGGAGTGTGAAAACGATAGTTAACATAGAGAATTACACAAAGGAGTACGGTGCGAAGTAACATACGCATGCGAGTAGAAATTCTAGTAGAAGGGGATTCTAACTATGCAAACTAATTTGCATAAGTATTAAAGCGTAAGTAAAGATTTAGTTATACTCAGTTGGTGAATTATGAAGAATTTGAACGATCATGCCCGGTATGAAAGTGACGAGACACTGAGGCGGGTGTTGCAAAAGATCGGGGCTTAGGAATAACTCCGCTGAAATCCATCAACGTCGTGAACCATACGCTTGCCCGGTCACACTCTCTCCACGGTGCTAGCAAACTCACAAGTCAAATCAATAGGGCTTTTAGGATTAAGTTGGGGCTTAGGTTACGGCATGATATTCAAAATTAAACACGATGGCTACGCAACCCAAGTGAGCAACCAAACGCTGCACCTCACAAAACCAACAAACTATGCTCGTGTGACACACCCCCAGACTTGTCATGAAAACCAGGTGTGCACACAGCCTACTTCACAAATACCAACAGATTTTCTATTAAGCTCGGAAGGATTTCTTTTCAAAATACTCTCTTTTTTTTCTAGATTTTTTTTTTCTTTTAACATGCTTTGCTTTTATTATGAATCCTCCGGTTGGTTTAAAATCAGCAAATAGACTTTATTTCCCCTTCTCATCACAACGATTCCCAAAATTACACCAAACCTAGATAATAAGTGCAGGTAACAACTATTTGGTTGCGGTTGTAGGATAAGCTTCGGGCTTTGGTGGATGAAGAGGAGCTGATCAAAAGGAGTGGTAGGCACAAATTTGGCTTGCAAAGGTGAGCGAAAAGGGCATGGAATGACAAGGCTCAAACTAGCCAAAGGGTGGCCTACATCACATTTGACTCGGCAGGTCGCTCTCACCCATGCTTCAAGAGTCGCTTGGGGCAAGTTCTTAGCTCACGAGAAAGGTAAACCTTCCTCCCGACTCGAGCAACACATGACTAGCACTCGTACACACACAACGCCGGGTTATCGTCAATTTCATTCAAATTCACCACTTGAGTATAATAAATCTAAATTTACGCAAAAATACTAAATATAAATTAGATGCATAGAGACAATCTAGTCCTACTCAAGTTCTACCATATCATGCGAAGTGACTAGAACACTACACGAGTCAACATCACACTCCAAATAATAATTCCTAAGTTAACAACCTATTTCACATTCCAACCAAAATAGTTTAACCGGAACAATCACAAAAAGATAAGCGCGCACTCAAGTGGGTGAAATGATGTTTGAAGCATGCAAATAATGATAATGACTAGGATAATTAAGAAACAAACTTCTAATATGCAGTGCAACTCGTGCACAGTGGATGACAGCATACGCTCCCCCAGACTTAGTCTAAACAGTACATCCAGAAATTGAGGATAAAAGAGGGGAGGAAGTGTTACCCAATGCTCAGAATTGAGCATACCAGACGATTGGAGTTTACGATCAAGAACAGTCCGCAGCATCCGCACCAACAAACACAAAACCTGCAAGCACAAAACTCAAAGCAACAAACGCATTTGCAAAAGCTGAACTAAAAGGAGTTAGATAGAAACTACAAAATCAGGGAATCTGGGTTGTCTCCCAGTAGCGCTTTTATTTAACGTCCTTAAGCTGGACCAAATACCTGTACTAACATTGTTTATAAAATGCAGGAATTAAAAGAGAAGTTCTCAAAAGCAGATTCACAAACTCAGATCACACAAATCAGCTAAAAGCGCTCTTATGGTGCGTATCCCCCGTAGCGCGTGAGCGGGAGGTGAAGGCTTTAGGGCCAACACTGGTGTCACCCACTGCTCCCCTAACCTCCGCCCTCTTGCCACGGAGAGCGGCAGCGCGAGCGTCGCGTAGAAGTTTTTCCTGTTTAAGTTTAGTGACAGTCGGGGACTGCCACCGTTGAGAGTTTTCAGATTTTTCCGCCTTAGTGGCGGGTGGCGTCACTTCCGGCATCGTGGTGACTACCGGATCGGCCCAGGAGATGGAGCGCTTAGATAGTTTATTACAGGAATCACAATAAGAGGATAATGGGACATTGTCCCGAACCAAATTCACGTCAAAGTTCTTCGAACTGCGGTCTTCTTCCGTCTCGGAACCAAACTCTCGCCGAAGATCAACTTCTTCTTCTTCACTAGACAGGTGCTCCTCCTTTTCCCCTTCCATTGATTCTTTAACTTCTTCATGCCCTGCACAGCTCAATGATTCATCAAAATTAAAAAGAGGGGGAGGAGTGGATGGTTCAGCTACAGTTTCGGGGCAAGTGGGCTGCTGCAACATATTGGGTAGGAAAACGCACCCCGTAGCGAAATCAAGGGTGGCACCGCTCTCTTTCAAGAACGGCATGCCCAAGATAGGGATAGAATGATTTTCCTGGGGGCCCAAAACCTGAAAATCAGCAACTACAATTGTCCCCTCAACTGTCACCTCCACATTTTTCACTTCCCCCTCGGATTGTATAACAGTCCCATTAGCAAGCACCAGGGATTTCCTTTCCTCCGTGTTCATTTCCAGTTGTAATTTAGCTACATCTTGTAGCGCAATGATGTTGCGGGAGGAACCAGAGTCACACAAAGCTTTTGTTTCAAACTTGTTGATGGAACAGGAAATTACCAGCTCACTCGGATCAGCCTCTACCACATCCCCAAGACTCTTCCCTTGATCAATTGGGTTCTTTTCCGTGTTGCTGGGAAGGGTCCCCTGTGATCGCTCGGTTAGCACTTGGGCCAATTGGCCCAACTGCGTTTCCAAGTTTCGCATGGATGCGGTCTGGTTCACCATATTTGCATTAGCTGCTTGCATGAATTTCTCCATCATCTCTTCTAGATTACTCTTTTTTTGGGTAGGGGGCGCTTGGTTATAATCTGGGTGTGGTGGCCTCGGTTGGCTCCCGGAGGCGTAAGCATCATTTTGATGCTACCCCGGTGCCCATCGTTGACCAGGTGTGTTTGGATTCCAAGAGAAGTTCGGGTGACTTCTCGCTCCCGGATTATAAGCATTATTGAAAGGCGCCCCTTTATGCTGATTTCCTACATAATTAACAGATTCGTTCAAGGACAAGTGTGCGAAGTCACCTGCCACGTTGGTCCCCGAACATTCATACGCGTGGTGGCCTCCGCCTCCACATCCCTCGCAGGTAATGATAGCAGCAGGCGCAGGTGTAGAAGGAAGTGAGTCGACCATAAAGAGACCACGACCGCTTCATGGAGCATTTCTCCCTGCGGTCCAGAATGTACTGTGGGAGGCAGTGTCATGCAGAATCCGAAGGGCTTCCTCAGGAGTGTGGTTCATCAAGGTACCACCTGCCGCAGCATCGATCATTGCCCTGTAGTTGGGCTCGATTGCAAAGTAAAATATTTCGACCACATTCCACGGTTGCAGCTCGTGGTTCGGACAACGGCGAAGGAGATCGTTAAGGCGCTCCCACGCCTCAGCAAGGGTTTCCTGATCAAGTTGATGAAAGGTGGCAATTTCTCGCCGCAAGCTCACGATCTTATCCACTGGGTGGAATTTAGCAAGGAACTTGGATGTGAGGGCATCCCAAGTCGCAGCAGTCCCGGCCGGAATGGAGTGAAGCCACACCTTTGCTTTGTCGCGGAGTGAAAAGGGAAACAGTCTAAGCTTGACCGTGTCGTCAGCAATCCCCGCGTAGCGGAAGGTATCGCAAATATCAGAAAACTCTGCCAGATGCAGATGCGGGTCTTCGCTGGCCAACCCCGAGAACTAAGCGTTATTCCGGATGATGTTCAAGATCGCAGGCTTGATCTCAAACTGATTATTCATAATATTGGGCCCAAACCCCGGATACACACTCCCAGCAGTTGGAGTGGTGTAGTCTCTCATCGTGCGGGGCCGAGGCCTAACCGCCTCCTGCTCCTCTCCAGGCTGGTGTTGCCCCACGCCGGGCACTCTCGCACCAACATCATTTGGGTCTACCTGATCACCCATTGCCGCTTGTACGGCAGCAGCGCGCCTTCGAGCACGGGCGGTCCGTTCGATTTCTGGATCAAAGGGCACGAGCTCCCCTGCGACTTGTCTCTGCATGCACTATCACAAACAACAAGAAAAGCAAAAAGAATAAAAAACAACTGCTCGTATAACAACAGTCACAACACAGGACGTTGCATGCCTGTATTCCCCGGCAACGGCGCCAAAAACTTGATGCGTGTCGGCAAGTGCACCGGTCGCTGTCAAGTAATAAATGTGGAGAGTGGAATCCCCGAATGTCGGTCTCTTGAGGAATGCAGGTTAGGTGAACGAATCGCGTTGTGTGACTTTTGTTACACAAGCGCAACACACATAAAAAGGGGTTTTTGGTTGATTTGTCCTAATCCTAACAACAATAAAAGAAATGCGGGTCGAAGGCACCGCTTCGCTAGGCGAGATGGATGCAACGGCCGCGATGCCGTGCTTCGTGAGGCGGATGGAGTGTGCTCTAGTGCGAGAGGGTGAGGGTCGCAAACACCTCTTCACAACCGCCGTTAGCTCTTGCCAACGCGGATCAAACACCTTGCGTGCGTGCGTGAGTGAGAGAGTAGAAACGGAGTGATTCACAAGCAAGCGATGACGGAAAGTAAAGAAACATTCATTTCAACAAACCAAACATCACAATTTTCCAGTTTACACAATTCAACGAGTACAATGAAGGAAAGAAGAAAGAGATAACCGATGGGTGAAGACTAGCGGCCGTTCACGGCTGGAATGGTAGGTTGTCGGGCTACCTCCGGACTCGGGCAGACTATGCTTCCGGCGCAGAGAGCTGTCACGATCTCCCTACGTAGCTCCGTCGTCTTCGACTTCAGATGTCCTCTTCTTCTCACCAGGTCGGAGTGGGAAAGTAGCTGCTTGGAGGCTTGCGGATGATGGAGAACGCTCCCGGACAATGGAGGAAGGCTTGGAATGAATGGAGGAGACTTCCCCTTGCGTAGGAGATGAAGCGGAGGCCTCCCAAGATGGTGGTTGGCGGCGTACGGAACAGGCAATCCGCTCCCGGCGGCTCGATCGTAACCTAAAATCGGAACAGGCGTTTATATAGGCGCTGATTTAAATAGTGCGCACGTTCATTGGCGCACGACCAGTGGTCGTGTGCACTGGAATTCTGCGATCGTGCGCACTGCCTGGGTGGAACCTGCAAGATATGAAATTTGTAAAATATAATGTTCGCACGACCAGTGGCGCACGACCGGCGGTCGTGTGCACTATCGTCGGTGGTCGTGCGCATTAGACGAAACAGAACTCAGAAAATTAAGGATAAGTGCGCACGAACAGTGGCGCACGACCGGTGGTCGTGCGCACTAGCGTAGATGGTCGTGCGCACTACACCAAACAGAACTCATGAAAAGGGGTTAAGTGCACACGATCAGTGGCGCACGACCAGTGGTCGTGCGCCATAGAACCGGTGATCGTGCGCAGTGTTCCTGTGCAGAATTGCACCGGGAACACCTGCACGACTCCTATTCCAGCATAACCACGAATCTAGCCACTGAAAGTGGCACCTAACAGTGCATGAAAACTACTAATGAAAATAAACATGAAATCACACCAAAATGGGTCTAGAAGTGCACCTAGCATGGAATATCAAATATAAACTATAACAAGGCTAAAGTGCGGTGAAATGACTGAATAACGGCCCGGATGAGTCCATAAATGTGTATATGATCAGGACTCATCAGAGGCACCGAATCGAGAACTTGACGATTGCTGCGGACACACTTCCTTAACTGACTCACATGATACACATCATGGACGCCAGGGAAGGTAGCAGGTAACTCAGATCTATAAGAAGACACCCCGATGCGCTCAACAATCTGGAAAGGTCCCACATACCGGGGGTCCAACTTGTGGTTCCTTCCAAATCTCTTAACGCCCGGCATCGGAGAAACTTTCAAGAACACCAAGTCCCCAACAACGAACTCCAGATCCACCCTTCTCCGATTAGCATACTTTTCATACCGCTCCTGAGCAACGCGGAGCTTCTCGCGGATATGAGTCACAACAACGCTCATCTCTTCCAAAGCTTTTGGGCCTAACAACGGACTTTCACTAACCTCGGCCCAAAATAAGGGAGTCCGGCTACGCCTCCCATATAGAGATTTAAACTCCCAACTGATTAAGCATAGCAGCCCCAAAATTAAATTAAACTCCCAACTGATTAAGCATAGCAGCCCCAAAATTAAATTAAGTATAAAATTTCAGGAAGGGTAAACCAACCACCACCAACAACCAACATATTCCAAAATGATGAGGTTTTTGTGTGTAAATTCCAAACAACCACTATAGCCCAGATGGTGATACTTGTGAAATTTTTCGAATCTTTATGAAGCGAGCAGGAGTTAGTCAACTTAGAGCTCACAAGCCAAAGAACCAGAAGCAAATGGAGTCAAACAAGTGATCTTTATTGATAGCAACTTCACATTACAAGGCAAGGCATGCTTGGCGAGACATGATTTCGCCAGCACAAACACCAAAGAGAAAAACAGAAATTTAAGATAACTTGAGACCGCGTGGTGTCCCTTGCGACCTCAGCAACTCGCCAAACTGCAACCCGCTGCCGATCTCAGAACAGCACCAGACCACTGATCAGACCGCACCCTTCCTTCCGAACTCCTGATTCTCCCGAACTCCAGCACCACAACTCCAAGCCGCAGACCGCTGAACACTTTCAGAGGAAGAGGTGATCGCTGCTGCCCGCACTATCCGCAGAAGCTGCACAATAAGAGTTCAATCAGCACACCGCCCGGTCACACAAATAGAGACCGCAGGAAAGAAGAGAACTCAGCTTACACTTGGTGTGTCTTAATTATTGCTGCCGATGGGTCCTATTTATAGGCGTGAGACCTGATCCAGTCACCACCCTATGAGATAGGATCACCACCCTCTAGACCGCGCGACCTGACCGGTCACACCGCGCGATCAGCAATAGTACTCCTGCTTCATTTTGGTGAACTCGCCAGCTTCAACATCAACTATGAGAGACCGCCACTCTCACAGCATATCGCGACTCCAAGGGAGATCGCCAGACCACCCGAAGCTGTTCACCCCCTGTGTTCGCCCGAGACCGCGAACACAACCAGTTCACCATCAACCCGCGAACTCCTGTCTGCATGTCGGACTCCTCCTGAGACCACGAACAACATCCATCTCGCATACCAGTCTCCTCCTGAGACCGCGAACTGAACCTGCGCAACAAAGACCCTTAGTCCGCAAATACCACCAGAAAGCCTGGTCAGCCACCAGACCGCATTCTGGAAAACCTGGATCAACCTGTGCGGTCACACCAGACCGCCACAGCCTTGAAGAAGACATCACGCCACGCGATCACGCACAGATCGCGTGCACCTGAAGACAATCAACCCACCACGCGGTCACAGACAGACCGCGCGGCCTTCACCTTCAGCCGCCTTGGACCCATACCAGCGATCAAGCCAGGAGACCGCAGCTAGGCTTAGACAAGCCAGACTGCAGAGGCAGACCGCCAGGATATGCAGTCACGCCAGACCGCCCGACCTCCTCCCAGACCGCCCAGGTCCAAAAGTCCTATAACTTCCACATCAACAATTTCAACACTCCCCCTTGAAGTGGGAAGTTGAAACTAGCCCCAATAGGCTCCTTAGCCGTGTGAACGGCCCTTCGCCAGCGCCTTTGTGAAGATGTCTGCCACATTGTCCACACTTCGCACATGCTCGACCGAAAGAGATCCCTCCAGCACCTTCTCCTGTATGAAGTGGTGCTCGATCTCGATATGCTTGGTCCTCGAGTGACAAACTTGATTCTTAATCAGTTTGAGAGCACTCTCGTTGTCACCATGTAGCAGAGTCGGCTCCCGAACCTCCTTGTGGACGTCTCCTACCAACCTCCTAAGCCAGATGGCTTCCTGAGCTGCCAAGGCCGAAGCCTTGTATTCCGCTTCTGTGGTGGAGACCGATACGGAATCCTGCTTCTTGCTGCACCATGATATAGCTGTAGGTCCCGCCATGAATACGAATCCAGATGTCAACTTCTAATCATCCGAATCTCCCCCGTAATCAGCATCCATGTACCCGTGCACCTCGAAGCCCACATCTCTCCTGTATAGGAGACCCATGTCCGGGGTCGCCTTGACATACTTCAGAATGTTCTTGGCTGCTAGCAGATGAGGTACCCGTGGCTCCTCCATATATCGACTCACTCTGCCAACTACATATGCAATATCTGGCCTTGTGATCGTCAGATAGATCAAGCTCCCAACCAGAGCTCGGAACACCAACGGATCTTGTAGAATCCTCCCCTCATCCTTGCGAAGTTTTGTGGCCTTCTCAAGAGGTGTGGAAGTGCACTTCCCTTCCTTCATGCCTAATCGCTCCACGATTCGCTCCGCATATCCGGCCTGGGTCACTAGCACTCCACCTTCCTTCCTCTGCACCTCGAGTCCAAGGAAATGGTGAAGCTCACCTAAGTCCTTCATCTCGAACCTGATAGACAGCTCGTCTCGAAGCTGCGCTACGTCCTCCTTCGAGTTCCCCGTCACGATCATCTCGTCGACGTATAGCAGCACGATGACTTGAAGCTCCTCACTCTTCTTGACGAACAAGCTTGAGTCTGAGTCTGAAGCACCAAATCCACAGAATAGAAGATATTCTGCGATCTTCCCGTACCACGCCCTCAACGCTTTCTTCAACCCATACAGGGCTTTCTTCAGTTTGCAGACATGCTCCGGAAAATCTTCAGACACAAAGCTTGGTGGCTGGACCATGAAGATATCCTTGTTAATCTTGCCGTACAAGAAAGCATTCTTGACGTCGAGCTACCAAATCTCCCATCCACCGAACGCCGCCAAGGCAATGATGAACCGAACTGAAGACATTTTTGCCACCGGACTGAATGTCTCCTCGTAGTCTTCACCGTATTGCTGCGAGAACCCCCGAGCTACAAGACGAGCCTTGTACCGCTCGATGCTGCCGTCAGCTTTCTTCTTGAGCTTGTAAACCCACTTGCATGTCACAGGAATGATGCCCTTGGGCTTGGGCACAAGAGACCAGTTCTCATTCTTCTCGAGAGCTGCCATCTCTTCTTGCATTGCAACGTCCCACTCCTTCACACCTCTGGCCTTCTCAAAGCTCGACGGCTCCCTCTTATCCAAGGGACCAGCGAAGAAACATGAGACTAAGCTCACTATGTTTCCTCCTGTATAGCGATCAGGGGCGACGATTGCTCGCTTCGACCTCCTCAGCTCCTTCCCCTGAACCGCATTATCTTCACCTGCCTCTTCCCTAGCTCCTCTTCCAGACGTGCTAGGAGCATGGCTCCCCCTGCTCCCTGAACCAGAAGCCCCCGTCTCGTAACTAGAAGGAGATGGACCACCTGGTGACACAGGTAGCTCCACCTGAAGATCCTCCACAGCTTTCTCTGGCACCTCCACCCTGCTCTCTGGTAGCTCCACATCAGAAGACCCCTTGTAAGATGTCACCTCATCGAACACGATGTCGCGAGATACCACAAACCTCTGCGTCTCCGGGTCCATGCACTTTCATCCTTTCTTCCGCTCATCATATCCCACAAAGACTAGCTTCCTTGCTTTCGCATCTAGCTTCGTCCGAAGAGCATCTGGAACATGCACGTAGCAGGTGGAACCAAACACCCTAAGGTGTGCCACGTTTGGCTTCTCCTTGAACATCATCTCATGTGGAGTCAACATATTGATGGGACTCAAGGGCATACTGTTGATGACGTAGGCAGCACAAGACATTCCCTCCGCCCAGAAGGGCTTTGGGATACTCTTGGCATGCAGCCAACACTTGCAGGTCTCCGTCAGATGACAAATCTTCCGCTCTGCAACACCGTTATGCTATGGAGTATGTGCACAAGTGAGCTCTCTCCGGATGCCTGCCTTCTTGCAAAAAGTAGAGAACTCATTGGAGGTGAACTCCCCTCCGTTGTCAGTCCTCAACTTCTTCACCCGTAGTCCTAGTCGACCCTCCACGAGCTCCTTGAACTCCACAAACATGGCAAACGCCTCCTCCTTCTCCTTCAGGAAATATACCCAGACATATCTGGTGTAATCATCGATCAACACCAGCATATATCTGCTGCCTCCGAGGCTTGGGGTAGCAGTAGGTCCCATTAAGTCACCGTGGATGCACTCCAACGACACACTACTCCTTGTATGGGACTTGTCAAATGGTAGTCGATGAGACTTGCCGAACTGACATCCCGCGCAAACATGACCTTCACCGTAGGAAGATAGACTTGGCAGGCCCTTGACCAGACCTCTCACCGCCATAGCTTTCAGCTTGTCCATCCCTACGTGCCCCAACCTCTCATGTCATATAACGGCACCATCATTCGTCTTCATCTTGTTGACGTAGGAACTTGTCGATAAAACGAACAAGTCCTTTGCCCGTCTCCCGACATGGACCACCTCAGCCTTTACGGCCTCAAAATTGCGTAGAAACTTCACTTCTATTGGGCCAAACAAAACGTGATACCCAGCGTCTACAACGTTGGTCACGGAGAAGAGGTTTTTCCTCATACCAGGCACGTGGTAGACACTCTTCAAAGTAAGTGGCCCCCTATCACGCCCAAGGAAACAACCCTCACCTTCTCTACTAGATGCACAGTATTATCAGCAGTAATGATTGCATTGTTACCTGTATAGGGCTGTGCAGAAGAAAGCTTGGTCTTGTCTCCGGTGAGGTGATGACCACACCCCGAGTCCACGATCCAGTCTTTCAAATAGTTGATAGAAGCAGAAGCTCCAACAGAAGCCGAGAAGGCTTCTCCCCAACCTCCTTCAAAGTGCCTGGCCTCAGCTTCCTCCTTCTCCGCAGCATGCCCAGCTTGGGTGACCACCTTGCAATCCTTCCTGATGTGGCTATACTTGCCACATTTGAAGCACTTCAGACCTTCACCCTTCTTCTTCCTGTCAGCCTTGGGAGCATACCCCCTTTCCTGCTGCCCAAAGGTTGAAGGCCCATAGCATCCTCCAGCGGTCTTCTTCTTCTTATCCCACTTCTTCTTCTTCCCTGAGAAGAGCACTTTGCCATCTCGCCCAACCACCGACACCCCCGCCATCTGCCTTGCCAAACTTTCTTGTGATGCAAGCAAGTTCTCTAGCTCCAACAGAGTCGGCTGATTTGCCCATCCCTGCACCGACGTCACAAAAGCAACATATTTCTTCTGCAAGCCGCGGATGATGTGCCTCTTCAGCTGCGCCACAGAGATAGGCTCATCAGGATCCAATGCTGAGATTTCAGTGCACAAGTTCTTCATCTTCAGAAAGAAAGTGCAGAAAGAAAGATCACCCTGAGCCGACTTTGCCAGCTCATTCTCCAAGAACTGTAGCCTTGCTACATTCTTCTTGTTAAATAGCCCATCCAGGAATCTCCAGATCTCCGCAGCCGATCCACATCCCAGAATGTGATCAAACAGATCAGGTGAAATTGCTCTCTTCAGAGTGAACTCTGCCTTCGCATTCGTCCTCCTCCAAGTTCTCACCTCATCCCCATTATCTGTTGGATCGGTAGGCGCCCTTAGAGGGGGGGGGGGGGTGAATAAGGGTTTTAATGATTTTATAAATATTTTGAATATTTTAGAAAAAGCTTTGAATATGATAATGAAGAAGATCAAGACTAATCAAATAAAGTAAAAATAGAGACATGATTTTATTAACTTGAGAAACATGATTACAACATATGATCTCTTATGAAAGCTAGAAATGAAAGCTAAAATCGAAAAGAACTCTTTTGGTTTTCTATCCCGACTCGCTTCCCCACGAACCGGTGGCCCTAGACTTATCCTCCCCGGATTCGGCCTCAAGCCGCTCTAGCCAATCCCTCCTCGGATGTGGCCTCGAGCCCCCCTAGACCTAGCCTAGATCTAGTCGCCAACACGAGGCGATTTTCCCCCTAAGTCCTACCCAGACCTAGTCGCCAACACGAGGCGATTTAACTAATCGTTTACAAAGAGGAATATGAAATAACAATAAAGAAATAATAACTCCCTCTAGATGGACTTCTGAAGTTGGAGACGAAGATCCGCCGTTGAATAAGCGTTGTAGAAGCGGACTTCGATCTGATCCGGCGTGACGAGATTCTCCTTCAGAAGTTTTGCAGAGCTTCGCTAGCACATCAACTTTCGGCCAAGATAGCCTCTGGAATTCTGGCACTCAATATCTCTCTCTGATGTGTTGTCTGAAACGAGAGGACTTGGGTTCTTTTTATAGCCCACGCGCTACCGCCGGCGCTAGCCCGGATTAGGCAACGTTTTGCGCGGCAGAATCTCCCATCCGCGGCAACCTCTTGCTCTGTGCCTTAAGTGAGTCATGCTACCGCCGGCGCTATCCACTACCGTCGGCGCTATCCCTGGTTAAGAAACTCTTTGCACGGCAAGATCTTCAATCCGAGGCAACAATTCCAGCAAGCCTTCTGTGCATCGAGCTAGCGCCGGCGCTATCCACTATCGCCTGCGCTAGTGATCAGTTTGGAGTTGATGGCTCAATTTCGGGGGCAACCACCATATGTAAACCTTGAGTCATTTTGACCTGCTATCCTGCACACTTAGATCACACAAGATTAAATACACACATTGGATTTGTTATTCTCAAACCTAGGAGATGCGGAAGACCGTGTTCCAACAAACTCCCCATTTTGATAATAACAAATCCATTAATGATAAATCAGAGCATTAATCAAAATAAGCATGAAGAAACATATTTATGTGTGTGTGACAAGGATGACTTAGGATAAATAATGATTATAACATTTTAGTATTGCTCCCCCTAAATACCTAAATACATGCTCCCCCTAAGTGAATGCTCTCCTAATATGTTCTTAACAGAATTAAGCATGTTAGAGATGTTATCATGTTAGTTCTCCCCCTTTTGTTATTAGCAAAAGTGGGAAGGAGACACCACTTCAAATTGTACTAATACGGTTAATAGGCATGATCGAGCTTTGAGAGAAGGAAATGATAAGGAGTTGTGGAAATCTTTTTATTGAATTAGATTAGAGTTTGAGTATCTATATTGTCAGAAATCAGAGTTTTGTATCATAAACACAAGATAAAAGCAAAGGTGCGGAAGACTTAAAAGAAAACATCTTGTATAAGAAATGATAATTCAAAAGATAGTGGAGTTTTCATTTCAGAAAGAAGATGTTTGTACATCAAAGGTTAAACAAGAGGTTAATTTCATCAATGAAGAAACCAAGCATGAATAAATATTATCACAAGAGAGATTACTACAATGTTATGGTAGTTCATAATTTCAAAAACAAACTAAACATTGTAGAAATCATGCTAGGTTATCTAGTGCATTTTATAAATAAAGAGTAAGTATAGAATTAGCATTAGGATCCAATACTCATGAGAAGAAGTGTTATGGAAGATAATGATGTGCACAAGTGTATTTTGAATAAAGTGAACAAGTGTGTTAACCAAAAATACAAGACAAATATAGAGTAAAGTGCACAATAAAAACACAAATAATTTTACTTCCACACACTTTTAAGCACAAAATAAAATGTACAATAACCAAGGTGCTTTGCACACACAATGCTTATGAAGGCTTATCAGGGTGCAAAGTAGTGCTTGGGGGATCACATAATTTTATTCTTGTGTTTTTTTTTGTTTTTTTTTGTGATCCGGTGTACTTAAGAAGAAGAGGTTTTATTTTTAAAATGAAGAGTTTGCACAAGACACTTTACTAATCTATCCAAGGTGCTCAACCCCACAATGCTTATGAAGACTTATCAGGAGGTTCAAGTAGTGCTTGGTGGAGGTGACTTTGTCAAGGTTATGATGAGTTTTGATTTGAACAAGGTTCTCCGATTACACTTGTTTTGCAAACACTTTAAAGAAGAAATTCAACCACTCTTCTTAATATTTAATAGTGCAAATAAATGTTGTGTAGGTAAGATACTTGTGCAATTTTAATTTTATGTAAAATCACAATATATTAGCAAGCATTCTTAGATTAAGAAGGCACAAGCAGACTAAGCCAAAAGGTGAGTGAAATAATATCATTATCAAACATAAAACATTTACTCATACTTAGAGGCATGCTAAGCTTAGTCCTACACAAACTTTTCTAATTATTATTGATGCACATATGAATAGATAGATCAAAGCATGATAAAAGCAATGTTAAAGAAGTTTGAAAGAATCAATTGTAACATTATAGAGACTCTAAAGAATAGATTTAAATCATGCTTGATGTTAAAAAAATACAAAATTTTTGGATTGTTTTTAAGTTTTATGTTTTTGTATTTTGATTTAAAAAAAAGCTTTAAATAAAAGCAAAACATATTTTTTGGTTTTTGTCTTTTGTAATTATATATTTGATTTTGGTAAATGACAAAAGCTTTAAACAAGAGCAAGACATATTTTTGGAATTTTGTCTTTTATAGTTTTGTTTTTGATTTTTCAAAATTTAAATAAAATTAGTGGTGCAAAAACAAGTAGTACATATCTAGTAACATAATTTTTGGAATTTTTCAAAATTT
The DNA here is from genome assembly GCA_033032865.1 of Dactylorhiza incarnata. Classification (NCBI taxonomy): domain Eukaryota; kingdom Viridiplantae; phylum Streptophyta; class Magnoliopsida; order Asparagales; family Orchidaceae; genus Dactylorhiza; species Dactylorhiza incarnata. The sequence continues at coordinate 17,645,045 of JAWHQI010000015.1, forward strand.
TAAAAATGCAGAAAATCAGAAAGTCACGCTAGCGCTAGCGCGGAATACAGTACACGATTTTCGAGGTGTTTAAAATTTTTGAATGTTGATCCTGATTAGGTGTCCCAATAGTAGTTTCGTGCTGAAAGAGCAGATTTTTAGGAGATGTTTTTGATGGTTAAAAGTGAAGAAGTTTGTATTTGTGAGCATGTTTTAACTTGTAAGATCTAGCACACCTAACTCAAGTCGTAATAAACGAAATCGTGCATCGGGAAGAGGTTTAGTGAATATGTCAGCGAATTGAGAGTCTGTCCCAATGAAGCTTACTTTTACATTTTATTTCTTAATGTGATCCCTAATGAAATGATGACGAACGTCGATGTGTTTGGATCTAGAATGGTGTACATGATTATTTGTGAGGTCTATTGCACTTTTGTTGTCACATTTAAGATCTATGTTTTTGAGATGAAATCCAAAGTCCTCTAGTGTTTGGCTCATCCATAACGCTTGTGCACAACAACTACCAAGTGCGATATATTCGGCCTCCGTGGTGGAGAGTGCAACCGAAGATTGTTTTCTACTAGACCAAGCAACTAAAGAGGGTCCTAAAAAGTGACACGTACCGCTAGTGCTTTTTCTATGTAGTGAGCACCCGGCGTAGTCCGAATCGGAATAGCCGTGGAGTGTGAAGGATTCATTATGTGGGTACCATAATCCTAGTTTAGATGACCTATTAGATAGCGAAAAATACGTTTTACCGCTTTTAAATGAGATTCTTTTGGATTGGCTTGAAAGCGAGCACATAAACATACGGCAAACATTATATCTGGTCTAGATGCACTTAAATAAAGAAGAGAACCTATCATTCCTCTATATAGCGTTTGATCAATGGAAATTCTAGATTCATCTTTTCCTAGTTTTAAAGAAGCACTCATAGGAGTAGAAGCTTGTTTAAGATTTTCAAATCCAAATCGTTTAAGCATATCGTGGACATATTTTGATTGACACAGAAAAATACCATCAGTTCGTTGTGAAATTTGAAAACCAAGAAAATATGATAGTTCTCCTACAAGACTCATTTCAAATTCATTTTTCATTATTAAGACTACTTCATTACACAACTCTTCATTAGTGGCTCCAAAAATGATGTCATCAGCATATATTTGTAGAATAATTAATTCGTTATTTTTATGCTTAATGAAGAGTGTGTTGTCTGCACTTCCCATAACATCACCGTGCTCTAACAAAAACGACGTAAGACGATCATACCAGGCACGGGGCGCTTGTTTTAAACCATAAAGCGCTTTTTCTAATTTGTAAACATGATTTGGAAATCTTTCATTTATGAAACCGGGGGGTTGTTCTACATAGACTTCCTCTTTGATAAACCCGTTTAAAAAAGCACTTTTAACATCCATTTGAAATAATTTTATTCTATTAAAACTCGCAAATGCCAAAAATATTCGTATAGATTCTAAGCGAGCTACGGGTGCAAAAGTTTCTTCAAAATCTACCCCCTCGATTTGTGAATAGCCTTGAGCAACTAAGCGTGCTTTATTTCTTACAATCCTAGATTCACCATCTAGTTTATTTTTAAAAATCCATTTTACGCCAATAATAAGATGATTAGATGGTCTTTCTACTAAATTCCAAACTTTATTTCTTTCAAATTGTCCTAACTCTTCATTCATTGCCAAAAACCAAAATTCGTCATTTAAAGCGGTGGAGACGTTTTTAGGTTCAATTTCAGATACAAAGCAAATATTTGAAAATGTTTCATGAAGAGAGGATCGTGTTCTTACCCCAGTAGAAGGTTCCCCAATGATTAGCTCCTTTGGATGATTTCTGGAGAAGTGTAGAATGCTTGGAGTTACATATTCATCTTCTTTTGACTTCTCCTCCTCCTCTTTGGATGGTTCTTCTTCGTCGTGCTCCAAGGATGGCAAAGGTTCATCATCGGTACCTGTAGGGAGCTTTTCTGCACATGGAACAAACTCATCAAATCTGATATTAATTGACTCTTCAACCTTGTTTGATCTTTTATTAAATATTCTATATGCTTTACTAGTTGAAGAATAACCAAGAAATATTCCTTCATCGCATTTTTCGTCAAATTTTCCTAAAGAGTCTTTTGTATTGAGAATGAAGCATTTACATCCAAAAACTCTAAAATACGATACGTTTGGTTTCTTTTGATAGTAGAGTTCATATGGTGTGAGAGATAATGATGGGCGAAGCATAACTCTATTCATTACATGGCATGCAGTGCTTACGGCTTCTGCCCAAAAATACTTAGGTAGTTTATATTCAGATAGCATTGTGCGTGCAAGTTCTTGTATTGTCCTATTTTTCTGTTCTACAACACCGTTTTGTTGAGGTGTGTGTGGAGCAGAGAACTCATGCTTAATACCTAACAAGTCACAAAAAGATTTAAAATTTTCATTTTCAAATTCACCTCCATGATCTGAGCGAATGCATTTTATTTTTAAATCTATATCTAGAATAGTCATCTATGAGAACATAAGTGTATAATCTACCACCAAGACTTGCAGTGTTAACGGGACCAAAAAGATCCATATGAATTAATTGCAGAGGTTTTGATGTAGAAATTTCATTTTTACTTTTAAAAGATGTCTTAGTAAATTTGCCTTTCTGGCATGGAGAGCATAATGAAGATAAATTTCCATTCAACTTAGGAAATCCTCTAATCAATTCTCTTTTTGCTAGTTTTAAGATGAGCTTTGTACTAGCGTGGCCTAAGCGTCTATGCCATAATTCTAATTCATCATTTTTTGTTATAAAACATTTTATAGAAGATTTAGAAAGATCATGAAATGAAACTATGTAAACATTATGAATTCTAGGTGCAGTTAATAACACATCTTTTGTTTTAGGATTAACAATCTTGCAAAGGTTAGTGGAAGATTCAAAAAGTACATCTAAACCTTTATCACACAATTGACTTATAGATATTAGGTTGTGTTTTAATCCTTTCACATAAAGCACATTTGATATAAGAAAAGATGTGTTACCCACTGTACCAACTCCCAAGATCCTTCCTTTGCCATTGTCGCCAAACGTTACTATTCCTCCTTTCTTCCTTTCTAGGCTAAGGAATTTTGCTTTATTGCCCGTCATGTGTTTGGAGCAGCCTGAGTCCAAATACCACACGTCTTCTGTTTCCTTAGCCTTCCTGCAAATCTAGAAAGAGGATGAGAGTAAAGACCCAGATACCCAAGAGGTACCACCCATAGAGTAAGTGGATTTCTTAGGTACCCAGATTTGTTTTAATGACCGTTGATTTATTATATTCCTGCAAGAGCCAGACGTGTGTCCAAATTTAAGACAATTTGCACACGAAATAAAGGGGGTTGAGACCCTTTTCTGAGTTTCTATGTTGCCCTTGCTGGATGGTGTTTGTGTATAAGAAAAACTAGAAGAATTTTTAACTTTAGAGCTACCGCTTGCTTTAGTAGTTACCGTCGGGCGGTAGTGTTCACTTTTATATCCGAGTCCGATTTTTCCAGACCCAAAACATTGATTAGCCAGAAGCATATCTAGGGATTTTTGACCAATCCCGAATTTGGTTATGGCTAAATTGAGATTTTGATTTTGTTTTTTAAGAGATGTATTTTCTTGAACAATCATAACACATTTGTTTTCAAAACCTTTTTTGTTCTTTTCAATTTGAAATATAGAAGTTTTCAATTTTCTCTCTAAGTCCCCCTTTTCTTTTGTAATGATTTTGTTTTGTGAAAGGGCATTAGATAGAGAAACTTCAAGTTCTTTTATCATAAATAAAGAGTTCTCACATTCTTGACATGAAACTTTTCTTTTTTCAAGAAAGATTAAATTTTTTGTGAGCCTGCGATTTTCTTTCATAATAGATTCATTTTCATGATTTAATAAAACAAATTTATCATAAAGTTCTTCAAAGGTAGGAGGATATACCTCAGTGTCGCTAAGAACACTGGTGTTGTCGTCATCGCTTTTGGCCATCAAGCAGAAGTTTGCATCCTCCTCACTACTTGACTCAGAACCGTTTGACTCTTCAGAGGACGAGTCATCCCAAGTAGCGGCCTTCAGCACTTTCTTCTTTTCTTTTGCTTTCATTTGTTCTTTCCGTTCCTTTTGGTATTTTGGGCACTGGCTCCGAATGTGCCAGGTTTTTCTGCAGTGATAGCATTCTGGAGGCGGCCTTTCTTCATCGTCATCGCTTCCTTTTTCTTTTCTTCATGAAGAGGAAGATCCCTTTCGTCGAGTGTCCTTTTGGAAGAATTTTCTAAATGTGTTCCTTCTTTCTGGATTCCTGATGAACTTTTTGAAGTTCTTCACCAGGAGTCCTTCTTCATCATCATCGTCCTCTTCGGTGCACTCCTTCTTTGATGTTAGTGCCAACGCCTTTTTCTTCGGCTCTTTGTTGTATTCTTCATGTTGGATTTGCAGTTCTACCTCATGGGTTTTGAGATTCCCAATGAGGTTCTCGATCTGGAGTGTTCTTAAGTTGTGTGACTCCGAGATGGCTGTCACCTTCAGGTTGAACCTTGGGGTAAGGAACGAAGGATTTTCCTCACCAAGTCCCCGTCGGAGTAGGTCTTTCCAAGTGCCTTTGATGCGTTGACAATCTTTGTGAAGCGAGTGTACATGGAGTTGATGTCCTCTTCCGTGTCCATCCTGAATTTCTCGTATTCAGATTCCAGTTGAAACAACTTTGCATCTTTCACCTGCGATGTGCCTTCGTGAGTTACTTCTAATTGATTCCAAATATCATAAGCAGTAGTGCATGCAGAAATTCTATTAAACTCAGTCCTATTTAAAGCACAATATAAAGCGTTCATTGCTTTAGCATTATTTTTACACTTAAGTTTATCGTTGTCATCCCATTTATCCTTAGGTTTTGCTAATGTCGCCTCTCCTACTACAGTTGTAGGCGGAGAGTACCGCACTTCTACCATGTTCCATACTTCTACATCCATGGTCATAAGAAAACACATCATTCAATTTTTCCAGTAGTTAAAATCTGACCCAGTAAAGAGAGGTGGTCGACTAACCCCTTGACCCTCAGGAAAAGCGAGATCATGAGACACCATTGTTCCGGTTGTTAAGCCGATTGGAACAAAAACCGCTCTGATACCACTTGTTGGATCGGTAGGCGCCCTTAGAGGGGGGGGTGAATAAGGGTTTTAAAGATTTTATAAATATTTTGAATATTTCAGAAAAAGCTTTGAATATGATAATGAAGAAGATCAAGACTAATCAAAAAAAGTAAAAATAGAGACATGATTTTATTAACTTGAGAAACATGATTACAACATATGATCTCTTATGAAAGCTAGAAATCAAAGCTAAAATCGAAAAGAACTCTTTTGGTTTTCTATCCCGACTCGCTTCCCCACGAACCGGTGGCCCTAGCCTTATCCTCCCCGGATTCGGCCTCAAGCTGCTCTAGCCAATCCCTCCCCGGATGTGGCCTCGAGCCCCCTAGACCTAGCCTAGATCTAGTCGCCAACACGAGGCGATTTTCCCCCTAAGTCCTACCCAGACCTAGTCGCCAACACGAGGCGATTTAACTAATCGTTTACAAAGAGGAATATGAAATAACAATAAAGAAATAAGAACTCCCTCTAGATGGACTTCTGAAGTTGGAGACGAAGATCCGCCGTTGAATAAGCGTTGTAGAAGTGGACTTTGATCTGATCCGGCGTGACGAGATTCTCCTTCCGAAGTTTTGCAGAGCTTCGCTAGCACATCAACTTTCGGCCAAGATAGCCTCTGGAATTCTGGCACTCAATATCTCTCTCTGATGTGTTGTCTAAAACGAGAGGACTCGGGTCCTTTTTATAGCCCACGCGCTACCGCCGGCGTTAGCGCTACCGCCGGCGCTAGCCCGGATTAGGCAACGTTTTGCGCGGCAGAATCTCCCATCCGCGACAACCTCTTGCTCTATGCCTTAAGTGAGTCATGCTACCGCCGGCGCTATCCACTACCGCCGGCGCTATCCCTGGTTAAGAAACTCTTTGCGCGACAAGATCTTCAATCCGAGGCAACAATTCCAGCAAGCCTTCTGTACATCGAGCTAGCGCCGGCGCTATCCACTATCGCCTGCGCTAGTGATCAGTTTGGAGTTGATGGCTCAATTTCGGGGGCAACCACCATATGTAAACCTTGAGTCATTTTGACCTGTTATCATGCACACTTAGATCACACAAGATTAAATACACACATAGGATTTGTTATTCTCAAACCTAGGAGATGCGGAAGACCGTGTTCCAACATTATCCCCTTCCGGGATAACTTCCTGCGTCTGATCTCCTCCAACTACTTCCCAGAGGTCCTCACCTATAAGATAGCTTTGCATACACGACTTCCACTTCTTGAAGTTAGTCGATGTAAGCAACTCAATTCCATGACCTCTCGCTTTCATTGCTCTACCACTGGTTCCTTCTTCACAAAGGCGATGGCTACTCTAAGTTACTCACTACTCTATCCACTCCAACCTACCTCTGATACCATGTGAAATTTTTCGAATCTTTATGAAGGGAGCAGGAGTTAGTCAACTTAGAGCTCACAAGCCAAACAACCAGAAGCAAATGGAGGCAAACAAGTGATCTTTATTGATAGCAACTTCACATTACAAGGCAAGGCATGCTTGGCGAGACATGATTTTGCCAGCACAAACACCAAAGAGAAAAACAGAAATTAAAGATAACTTGAGACCGCGCGGTCTCCCTTGCGACCTCAGCAACTAGCCAAACCGCAACCCACTGTCGATATCAGAACAACACCAAACCACTGATCAGACCATACCCTTCCTTCCGAACTCCTGATTCTCTTGAACTCCAGCACCACAACTCCAAGCCATAGACCGCCCGAACACTTTCAGAGGAAGAGGTGATCGTTGCTGCCCGCACTATCCGCAGAAGCTGCACAATAAGAGTTCTATCAGCAGACCGCCCAGTCACACAAATAGAGATCGCGAGAAAGAAGAGAACTCAGCTTACACTTGGTGTGTCTTAATTATTGCTGTCGATGGGTCCTATTTATAGGCGTGAGACCTGATCCAGTCACCACCCTATGAGATAGGATCACCACCCTCCAGACCGCGCGACCTGACCGGTCACACCGCGCGATCAGCAACAGTACTCCTGCTACATTTTGGTGAACTCGCCAGCTTCAACATCAACTATGAGAGATCGCCACTCTCACAGCAGATCGCGACTCCAAGGGAGATCGCCAGACCGCCCAAAGCTGTTCACCCCCTGTGTTCGCCTGAGACCGCGGGCGAACTCCTATCCGCATGTCGGACTCCTCCTGAGACCACGAACAGCATCCACCTCGCATACCAGTCTCCTCCTGAGACCGCGAACTGAACCCGCGCGACTAAGACCCTTAGTCCGTGAATACCACCATAAAGCCCGGTCAACCACCAGACCGCATTCTGGAAAACCTGGATGAACCTGTGCGGTCACACCAGACCGCCACAGCCTTGAAGAAGACAGCACGCGACGCGATCACGCACAGATCGCGCGCACCTGAAGACGATCAACCCACCACGCGATTACAGACAGACCACGCAGCCTTCACCTTTAGCCGCCTTGGACCCATACCAGCGATCAAGCCAAGAGACCGCAGCTAGGCTTAGACAAGCCAGACCGCAGAGGCAGACCCCCAGGCCGTGCGGTCACGCCAGACCGCCCGACCACCTCCCAGACCGCCCAGGTCCAAAAGTCCTCTAACTTCCACTTCAACAATTTCAACAATACTTCTAACGAATATAACTCCTGGAGCATAAACCCAAACAGCCTCCATACCCCAAAATGATGAATTTTCTAATGAATGAAATTTCCTGGAGCTAATAGATGAAATTTCCTTGAGCTTAACCCAAACAACCAATAATGAAATTGCTAATAAACGAAGATTCCTGGAGCACAACCCAAACAGCAAGCAATGAATAATGAGACTGCCAATAACAACACTTTCCTGATAATTATTATTATAGGCAAATTCCATCAATCCAAGACGCTTATCCCAAGCTCCACCATGATCCAGAATATAACACCTAATCATATCCTCCATTATCTGATTCACTCTCTCTGTCTGACCATTTGTCTGCGGATGGTAAGCGGTAGAATACCGGAGGTCAGTGTCCAAAGCTCCTAGCAAGCTCTGCCAGAAATGCGATAAAAAAACAATCCTGGGGTTTCGATCTGACTCAAGACTTAAAGGCGTAATTTATCCATCTCACACAAAAAAATTTTGTTTTAGGGGAGACCTCATCAAACCGATAACAAAACTAATACTAGCAAACAACATGATTCAAATCTCTATACATCCTAGTAGGATCCGGGTGGTAACGAATGCCAATGACAGAATTCACAGTATATTTTATTCATTTTCTCTGGGGCAGAATCAACTCCTTCTAAACAAAGATATGCTTCAATTCTTATGGCCCGTAAACCATACACAATACGTCATACCAATAATCTCCAAGGTTCAATGCCTAGATTACTTGGGCAAATTCCAAATCATGCGCATGATAATTCTCTTCGTGAATCTTCGGTTTCCTCAAACCGTATGCGATCACATTTTTTTAGACATACTTAGGCTCAACGTACAACTCATCTACATAAACAAGACACCAGTCCTTCGGTAGGTAAGATCAAAACTGGAGCAGTGCTCAATCTTCTCTTCAATTTTTTTTAAAAAAAAAGTTCCTTCGCACTAGTCACCCCTAACAAAAGTTAAGTTTTCCCACATAAACCTAACCGAGACACAAGTAATCACAAGAATCAATACACAAGCCTTCTATATCATCCTGCCAATCCTACTAAAATTCCATATTTCCTTGATGTTGTAAATCTCTTATAACGAATCACTCAGTGATCTATACTGGGTCCGTCGAAAACTCATCCTCAATAATAACATGACCCAGATAGGTAACTAAAGACATCCGAACTTGTACTTGCTCATCTTGGCAAACAAACTTGCGCTCTCATAATGCAGACCGCACCCAATCACAAATGCTCAGCATGATCCTCTGCACTCTTAGAGTGTATCAAACACCACTTCTAAGGACGACCACAAGATGGTTTGGAAAATCTCTTAACACTCTATCTATCAAATTCATGAAGTCAGAGAAGACATTAGCTAAATCAAAGGTCGCCACTAAGATCTCAAAGTAAAGCCCATAACGGGAACGAACAGGCAGTCCATGGAACATCCGACTCACGGATCATTTACAGAAAAAAGTCTAAACGAAGTCCAATCATTGAGAACACAGATCCATCTCGCAACTGATTAAGCGAATCATCTATTCGAGGTGATGAACATTTACCTCAATAGTCGCCTCATTCGACTATGTACAATTTGCTCATAATCTTCCAGAAATATTCTTCTAGCTCGCGGAGGACCATGCGGCAAGGAGCTCTCGCAAAAAGATAGGTATCTGGCTCAAGACCTAAAACAAACTCCGCCTCTTTCTCAAGGGGAAGACCGGGAAGACTAGCCGGAGAAACATTTGAAAACCCTCACACAACAGAACACGTAGCACAATGAGAGCAGTTTCCTTGAAGGTTGGCATGGGCCTATTATATAAATAAATAAAGGGACAGTCTACATAACATAGTCATGATGCAAAATAGAGAGAAAATCTTGGGCTAGAGGCATACCTCTGTCCCAAACAAAATCATTTTCAGAAGCTATCTTCGCGACGTGGTCCACAGCGGCATTTGCGCTTCGATCAATAAGAGAGATTATCACACTTGAAGCTTTTGCGAGCATCCTGGACAGTGAGGTTTCGGCCGCGCCAGTGTAGCTCCCTGATAGTATGCGATTTATACATGCACAAGCAGTGGATGAGTCCCCTTCAAGAATGATCCCAGTGGCGACATTAAAAAAGCAACTTGCAAGATCTAGGCCCATGCATGCGCTTTTGAATTCTGTCATATTGATGGAGCGGCTGAAATGTTTGTTGCCAATTGCAGCATAAAGTTCCCCGAGATGGTTGCGCACAACACATCCCATTCCGGCATTATAGTTAGCTTGGACCGAGCCGTCAAAATTCACCTTCAACCATCCAACGGGCGGGGAAGTCCAAGAAGATTGATGGTTACAATGGACATTCCAGCTCCCATTTTGTTTGGCGTCGTGTATAACATTTAGCACAATGGCGGCGGGCTGCATGTATGCCTCGCCGTGAATGAAGCAGTTCCTTGCTTTCCAAGTGTAATATAGGATAGAGGACAGAAAAATTGCGAGCCAAGAATACTTGTTTGCTGAAGCTTCAGCAATCAAGGTTGTCATGGTTTCATCGGCAACAAAATGTGGGATTGTTGCAAGCTTAGAGCTTTCCTCCCAGATTTTTGAAATGAGAGCAGTTTCCAGAACAGAAAAAAAATGAGAAAAGACTCGCTGCCAGACTCTAAGGATTGACGAGCACAAACCGCAGGAATAATTGGAGAATCTTGATACGGGAATCCAACACTCAAGGGTTGATCAATATCTAACGAGAAGTCCAGACGCTTATCCTCTCACCGGTCCATAATGTCAAACTAGATCTCCAATCCATGCCCAAGAAATCATACTAATATCTTCCAAATCTGGCACTTTCAATCGACATTCTATAGAAATCAAATCCAAGTAATGGTTAAACACCACCGAGTCACCAGAGGCAAAACTTAGCTCGAAACAAATCACTAACTTGATCGGGAGTCAAACAATGACAATTACAGAGATCCTAGCCACGAATAAGTGGGTAGCACCAAAATCAAAAGAACGCGCGCTCATCGGCTAATTATCTTAACTTCCCAGAAAAATAATCGCACGCAAAGACAGATGAATAGAAATCAAAATAGCGAGGAAGCTATGAACTGAATCAGAATATATCCTGAGATCACCGGGGTTGAAGACTAAGCTTCACCCTCGCTCACCTCGATCAGTTTATCCTTTCCTTTAACCAAAGGCTGCAATTGCGGCGGTGGCAGAGCTTGTGGAGGAACCGACTGCACCGAGGGATGGAACTGCAGACAAATAGCCTTCACATGCCCTTTCTGTCCACACTGGTAGCAGACCTTCTCCTTCACCCAACACCGGTTCGCATCATGCCCCTCTTTATTACATGCAGTGCAAACTAAATCACTTTTAGGTGTGTCTTGAATTACGATTACTCGTTGCTGCTTCCGAGCTTTTAGTTTCTTGAAACATTTTCCGAGGGAATGGCCTGACCGGCCACAGAAACTACACACTTCCTCCCGTCCTTTCTTTAGGGTGGCGCCAGATGCCCATAGGCTTCCACCATCCCCAACCTTCTTTCTTTTTCCAGCAATGAGGACATACCGCGATCTTTAGCATTTCCAATAGCCTCAACTTAAAGGCAGCTTCAACTGCTTTCACATCAGTCTCAGATTGGTAGGCGTTAGCAAACTGCTGGATGTTACCATGAAGATCGCCCAAGAAATTTCTGACCTTGCACTCCTCAGCAGCTATCAACTCAGGAGCGAATCTATTCGATTTACCGATCTCACTCTGGTATTCAACCAACACAAGAAACTTCACACCAGTCTGTGCCTCAAGTTGGCAGTAGGCAATGCCTGCAACTGTGTTTGCATTACAAACACCTGCCTTGACATTGTTTCAATGCTCTGAAGCAGTTCATCTAGTATCGCTTCGATATGAGAATCCGAAGACTCACCCTCAAACTGGGAAATCGACTCCATTGCAAAACACTTTGGGGTCATCTTCTACAAATACAAACATCGAATCATCAAGACCTAGCTTAAGACACCTAAGCTAGCAAACTCGACCGCGTCGCTCTCCTACGAGACATTTCTACAAGATAGATGGACATCCAGTCAGAAATAGGCTTAAGACGCTTAAGCTAAACAGACTCGGAAATATCCCGGATCAATTCAGAACAGGAAAGAAAATGACCTGTTATTGCTGTTACCTTGCTCTGAAATTTCATGAAATGATGCAATGATTAAACTTAGGATGATGCACCATCATCCTATTGACTCTTGTGCTATGACATGAGTGCATGAACATTTAAATTTCTTTTCAAATCATGTGTGTACATTTGTCATCTGGTATGTCTTTAACCTGGCAAGCGTGCTTATGCGATGATATGAATGCATGCAGTGCTATGCATTCTAGAAAGAGGCCTTAATGCATGTTATGAGCGGCGTACACATATAGTGTTATGCATCCCATACTACATAACATTACATTTAATGAAAAAGAAAACGTGCTAATGGGCATCCATGTAATGGTGGTTATGCATCCCATACTACATAACCGTCACATATTGCCACCTATGGTGGATCCATATACGAACACATATTATGCATCCCATACTACAAAATATGCCCCGTATACTTCTTATCATGCTATGAGTGTAGTGACCATGCTTCGGTCAAGGCATACTGATGACATATCAGTGTGTGTGTGTATACAATGAAATGATTTTATGAGGTTTTGCTTAGGATAGCGGTCGTTTGGCTCACGCGCCAAACCACCCAACTACCTTTTTCACAGAACCTAGCACTGACACCAACTGTAGCAACCCGCATTTTCCCAATATTTAAAATGCTATCAGAGTAGGGAAAGCTACGTGTTATGATACCACATCACGTAGGGGACGCCTACTGACGTTAAGGCAACTCATCCTTCATCGCAGTTCAAGCAATTATTATTATCAATTCAAAATGATTCAAAAATGATTTATTGCAGAAAATTAACAAGCCGCGTCCCACGGCTAGGTGGATCAACTAGTCCACGTTTTTAAAAATATAGATTTTACGCAGCGGAAATATACTTGATTTAATTACTTAGTGGCCTAAGTGTACATGAAGACCAAGTGAGGTGCACCATGCAAGATCGTACATCTAAATTTACTGTATATAAAAGTAGCTTTATCATACGCAAAAATTAGTGAGCTTAACATTTTAAATCATGATGTGCAATGCTCCAAATGCCTTAGCATATCTAAGAAAGGGGTTATAAAGCCAACCCACATCTAACTATTCCAGAACAAGTGTTCAAAAGTAAACAACAAGTAACAGCAGTAGCGAAACAAAAGTCTAACCAAACGGCACCACGGGCATCAACACCTGACACGAACCCATGGGCCGACAAGTCCACAGAATACCCTACCTCAAGAGAGTCAGAAGACGGCAACTAAAGCAACTCTGCACTAACACCTGCTACTGTCCAGAACCTGAGGCATTCAAAGAAAGAACACCTCAGAAGCATGTTACAAGTTGTGCAGAACACAAGAAAGTAAGCAAACCTCCGCAAGACCGGAGGGAAACAGTAGCTGCAAGGATCAGTGAGGACAAGCTAGCAGCAAATAATCAACAGGAAAAGAAACCGCAGAAGTATCTAATCATCAGCAGAAAAGGAAACAGCAGAAGCAACTAAAAATCAGCAGAAAACACTCACCAAACCAAGGTGAGAACACAGGCGATGACAAAACTCGCCATAAGCAAAAAAGAACCCTCAGCTTTCAAATTATTAATCATGTTACTCTTGTTCAGAATTATAGAGACTGATCAGCTCATCAGAAAAAAGAGAAGCCATGCGGGGATAATACCACCTCACATCGTCACGACCCTCAGAGCATCGCACCGGTGACACCGACAACATCGTGTATGACCTCCAACAGAATTTATTAATTTAAAAGAGCATCGCACCGGTGGCACCCCCAACATCGTGTACGACCTCCAACAGAATTATTATTATTTTCATAATCTTTCAATGAACAAAGGGGGTGAGGCCCAACAGATCATAACCTACTAAATTGCAAGCAGAAATGGAAAACACAAAGGAGATATAATGCTAACAAAAATCCTTTTATTAACTGGCCAAAATGCCAAGTTATTGTCAGAAATAATTAGAGGATATAAAGGGAATTATGGCACAACTAGATCAAGGGAGCCAACTTGGAGCTGTTATATGACAAAGAGAAAAAAAAAAGAGCAAGATCACCACTTGCCTTAGATTTTGCTTGAAAAACTTTCCGAATCACTCCACGTTGTAGATCGGGTCAAGAGAAGGCGGCGGAAATCATGATCTACAAGAGATCGAGCTAAAAGAGGTTAGGACACAAAAGACCTAACGAAAAAGTTTCACGAAATGGAAGGAAATTACCACGAGGAGGAAGCTCTCGTCGAGAGCTTTCCGAATCTATGCTCGGCTCGCGATTTCGACCACCGGAGCTCCATCGGCGGTGACCGAAAGATTCAAAAAAACGCCGCCCCCATCGCTCGTTTTTTCTCTCTGGTTTAGACAGAATGAAAAAGAAAGGGGCTGGGTTCGTTTTCTTTTTATGTAACATAACATAATTTAATAATAATAATAATACCATTATTATTATTAATAATAGAAGGAGAAATAATAATAATAATTTCCTTATTATTATTAATAAAAGAAGGGGCTAAAGACGAACGAGTAAATTTGTCAAGCAGGATAGATTTGATGAACGACGCTGCTAAATTTGTCGAACGGGGCAGAAGCTGGTTTGTCGAGCGGAGGTCGACGAATGCAGCGTGCATGCATATGCATATATATGTATATACAAATAAATGATTTTATATAGCACAGATCGACAAATAGGGAGATTTGTCGAGCGGAGGTCGTCGAATGCTGTATTGGAGGGGGGGTCGACGAAGGCACTTGCATGAATGTATATATATAAATATATACGATTAATTATCATAATAATAATATTATTTTTATGATTAGCACTAAAAATTAAACAAATGCCGAATCCAACGAAAATTTCGCCTAAGGTGAACGGCGGCGCTACGAATCCAACCGTGATGTCGGGATCAAAATATGACGTGCCGTTCTCGAGATATAAATGGCCGAAGTACGGCAAACTTTAAATACATACAAAACTTCTAAATTGCGCCGAGGCTCCAAAATGGCTCGGATCGCGACGAAACTTGACAGGCAAGTCTAAAATTAAATAATCTAATTTCCTAACATAAAAATTTCCAATTCCGGGTCGTCTCAAAAATTGGTCGATTTGACCCAAACGGATGCGAAAACGCACAAACGGCGACGCGCCGCTAACTCAACATTAAAAGTAACGCCCCGATGTCAAAAACACGCCATCACCGAATTAGATAATTATTGAAAAATCAGGGGCGTTACAATCCCCCTCACTTTGGTGAATGGCGGAGAGGTGAGAGGGATCCCTTATGATCTGTTGATTAGCTATGAACTGGTCTACTTAAAGGTGTGTGAGCTCCGCAAAGATCCCAATCTCCCCTCCCCTTATGGAGTGGAACCATGTGCCTGTCTGACCCATTAGAGTCGCTGGGAACACCTGGCACAGAGTTGGTCAAATGCATTGTAGAGGCGAATGATCATCCCAAAATGGTTGACATGCTTCATGGGGTTACTGGTCCCATCATAGGTCTCAAAGTTGGGCAACTTGAAACTGTTTGAGACAGGATGCTACAGATCTTGATTGGCGAGCAGAGAACCTTGATGAAAGGGGCACAACATATTTGTGAGGTTGTGCCAGCATGGGCCATACTCATCCTCGATCAAGTACTTTACTTCCTCACAAATGAGGCTTCGGTTTCCCTCCAGGGCACATGTTTCCATCGGGCGAGGGTTGAGCTGAGCATTTCCTGGTAGCATAGATAGTCATGCTGTATGCACAGAGCTTGCCACGTTAGACAGTTCGTTAGAGGTAGGCTCATCAAGGTGGGCAGCGTCCCTAGGCATACGGTAGTCTTCCTCACTAAACGGTTGTGGGGTTGGAAGGATTATAGACTCCTAAGTCTCAGAGTAGTCTGAGCACCTCCACCTGACACTCCACCATCTGCAGCACGCACTCCTCTACTGAAGTTACAGGTGTGGTGGCGGCTTCAACCAGAAGTGGAGCATTTCTTGCGGGCGAGTTGGGGGCCAAATCAGCGCCCATCTCCAAAGCCACCCCGTTAGTGGTGCGCGCACTGCTTCTTTCCATCGTAGTTGGTTGGGGCGCTTGCATAGAACAAGCGCGGACTTCAGATGTTTGTTAGAGAGTTGGGAATACTTTCCCATAGATGACGCCAAACTATTATGGGTCACTCGGTTTTCCCCCAGTCCGAAGGATTGACCATCTTAGATTGAGAGCAAGCCGAGTGTGCAAATAGTCAAAAGTAAACCAACAACAATTATAGAGAGGTGTTTTAGCGTGGAAAACCCAGAAATGGTAAAAAAACACATGGTCAGATCTGTGCCGGCCAAATTCCACTAGTTCCTTAGCGGTTATAAGTGTTTGAGATCCTCGGAGGGTGACATGACACCTCTCCATTTTACAAGCCTTGAAGACAAAGAAAGGAGGAATAAATATTAAGTCCTAGAGTGTTCTTCGGTTCCTTTGCTGATGCATGCGAGAGCGTACACTAGAGCCTCGAGCTTGAGCATAATTGAGAGAAAGTGGAGCAGATTCTGAGTGAAGGAGTGAGCAAAGTGCTAAGTCCTCGCCAGAAAACTTCAGAGCTCACTCTTGTCTCTTGGATTGTGTATCTTCAAATGAAGGCATGTGTGCCTTTTTATAGCTTTTCTAAATAGACATGCTTGTAATTGCACTTGGTTTGATCTGGAGTCGATGAATGACACTACTCATTTATAGTGACCTGGATCACTAATTTTCTAGGAATGACGAACGTGCCACTCGGGCGGTTTGGACAAGTTGCCCAACAATGGCGGCGGTCGGAGGAGGCAGAGGCGGCCGGCGGCTATTGGGTTTCAAGGGAATAAAATGTGCACCGAAAATACAGGAAACCCTCAAAAGGATCCATGTGAAACACACTAATTCAAGAAAGAAGATAATACATGCATTGCAATACGATTTCGAGAAATATAATTAGCGTTTGAGTCCAAATGCAAAAAAAGTATCCGCCTCTCTAATTATATCCACACGAATGCTAAAAACATAACGCAATCCATCTGACGAACTCGGGTTGGAAGACCATCTTTTTATCTCCCCAACGAAATGTTAGTTCCGATCTTGGAGAAATGTGTTATTGGTAGTTTTACGGGATGAAGAAATTAGAAATAAGCGTACTTTATGCAGGATAAATTGGTCTATTTATAGGCATGAACCCGCATGAACAAAAACCATCGCACACGCCAGTGTGCTCAGACTGTGTGTCCCAAAAGGTGCGTCAGTTCATACAGGCATGTATCCTCATGAGTCTGGAATGATATACCGCACACACGGTCATGGCACGCAGGCATGTGCGTAGGACTGTGTGCCCTCAAAGTCACACCCTTTGATCTAGACACGCACCTGACCATTATCCCGCCATTTTGAGCTCACAAAACCTTGGTACGCAGACCTGTCTCGGGCCGTGTGGCTTAAAAACCCGTACAACATATCATATATGTCTTCCCAAAGATTGGATTCACAAACCAACAAGATCAAACACTCCAATTTTCGTACATTCTTATGTGCGACCTTTAGACTCGTATTTTGTTGGCAGTAAGACTAAATCCTTGACTACTTCAAGATCAGTAGATTCCAACAGAGGCGTCCGGAGGCGGCAGGGCACTGCCGGGGCATGCGCACGGGGAGGACTACCCATGAGCATCCATAGGAATGCGCACACTCGAAGGTCGCACGCATGATCATGTGCGCGCATGTGTGGGGCGGTCACATGTGGAATGTATCCTCGCGGCTTCATGTGTGGTGCCATGTGTTCGCCTTGTCCGTGTGCCCACTTCAAGCAGCTTTGTTACTCCTCGAGTGAGTGCGATTTGTACTCATGGTGGGCTTGGTCGGGTTGATTTACTCGAGTGCTTTGCTCTAATTTGACTATGATATTTTTAGGGGATCCCCATCTCTTGTATATAACTTATTCGCAAAGATTGAAGTTAATGTCAGCCTCAACACCGTGAGACCTAATGACAGCCCTATCATAAACCTTGCAACAGAGCCAAATGGAATGTATGGCAAACCACAGTTCTAATTGTTTGTCCAATTTTGCTAAAACAAATGGAAGCGGATTGCTATTGTAATAATACAATCATAGATCTCTAAAAATACCACAGTACCTTCCCATCAGGATGCTTCAAAATGGCAAAAAAATTATTATTTAATCAAATACTTCAAAGTGATAAAATCAAGAAACTTATTTAATAAATTCATTACTTGTCATATAACTCAATTACCAAGAAGTACATGCATACAATCCGAATTTTTGTGTTTATAGCAACAAGAAAGTTAACTAATAAATTCCTGAGAAGATGAAAGTACTCACAGAAATGTAGATAATAATACATCTAGCAAAAACAAATGAACCCTACCAATAATTGACCGATGAAATTCGATTTCACAACACCTCTGTATCTTAAGGTAGCCTTCCAAAGTTGTCATCGTGCTCCCTTCTCTGTGTTCTCTTCTCCATGCACATTTCTGTAAATAAAGAAAGGAATTGAGAAATTGAAATCCAAAATGCATTATTTGAAATGTGAAATGATTTTTTTTGTGATCTTCAATCATATTTGCATGATGCAACAATGCAACAATGCATTTTTCTTGAAATACACATGTTGTCGTAGGAGAAATTCATACCAATGAACCATTTTCAACAAATGAATAAACCAGTACTGAATTCAATAAGCGTCTGCTCGTTTGGACGAAATTGACATCGTGGATTGAAATTGAATGTCTAATTCCAATTTGGTTGTTCGTTTTCGCACTAAAGCGTTGGAATTGAAATTCTAATGAATTCCATGAAATTCATTTTGATCTAAAGTCAATTCTTTCCAATCTATATTAGAATTGGATAATTCCGGTCGAGACGACTTTTCCAACCGAGACGCATTTTTCGCCGAGTGCATGTTTTTTTGCCAATGCGCACTTTTTTCGATAGGGCCCGCAGTTTTTTGTATAGGCGCACAATTTAGCCAGGGCATATGTATTTTTCCTGGGTGCACGTTTTTCGCACCATCGCGCATTTTTTGCACGAACACGTGTTTTTTCGCCCCGACACATTTTTTCACACGTGCATGCATTTTTTACATGACCGCACAATTTACTCCTGAGCGCTTCACTAAGCGCATGTTTTTCCATCGGGCGCACATAATTTTAACCAGGAGCGCATTTTTTGCCCGGGCTTGCATTTTTTTACCCATGTGCGTGTTTTTTCAACCAGTGCACACATTTTTGGCCAAGGTGCACACATTTTTTGCCCAGGCGCACGTATTTCGCCTTGACGCGCCTATTTGCTAGGGCGGGCGTACTTCGCTCAGGCATGCATTTTTTGCCAGGATGCGTGTTATTTCATCGAGGAGCGTGTATTTCTCCCAGGCGCGCATATTTTGCCCGGACGCACATTTTTTGCCTTTGCACGCATTTTTTCACTCGATTGTGCTTTTTCACCCGTGCGTTCTTTTCTCTCAGGCTTGATTTTTTTCCCTCGTGCACACGTTATTCGCCCTGGCACGTATTTTTTATCCTGGCATGTGTATTTCTCCTGAGAGTGTATTTTTTCGCTAGAACGCGCATCTTTGGCTCGGGCGCGTGTTTTTCGATTCAGCGCGTGTTTTTCTCCTGTGCACATGGTGTTCAATCGGGCATGTGTTTTGTGCTCGGGCGCATATTTTTTCTCCAGGGAGCGCATATTTTCTCCCGGGCACTCTTTTTTCTCCCGAGAAGGCTTTTTCGTCATGGAGCACTTTTTCGCCCAAGCGTGTGTTTTTTTTTCAGACGCGTATTTTTTGACATCGCATGCATTTTTTGCCCGGTCGAAAATGATAGTGTTTGGAACTTTGCCCACAATATTTCTAATTTGAAGAAGTCCTCAACTCAAGGATAAAGACATTTTGTATTTGATGCATGTGTTTATTTGTGTTGATTTCAAGTATTAGATATTAAAAGCCTAGCATAGGGCTAGACTTAGTGTAATCATACATAGATTTGCCAATGTAATCCCCCATTGTGCAAAGCACCATGTCGACCTTAGATCTAGACTATATTAGACTTATCACTCACTCATAAATATCAGGAAGAAAGATCTAGAAAATTGGCTAGAGCAAAAGGATCAAAAATCATGAAGATCAAAATTTGTCTAAGTCAAATATCATCTTGATGTGTTAAATATATTCGCTTGATAACCTTAAGCTTCATGCAACATCATCTTGAAAATACATAACTAATGTCACAAATCATCTCGATAAGAAGGATTAGTTCATCCATCAGAATGTTATCTTGATGAAGAGCATACAGACAAATATCATCTTAAAGAAGTTCAGCTAATTCAATAACTCAAATTGGAGCTCTCAAGTACTAAGTATAAATCTTGCTGAAGTTGTGGTATCATCTTGAAGGCTTGGGTGAAGTTAAATCATCTTATGTCAATTATCGCTGAGACCAGATAAAATATCATCTAGAAGTCTATACGATAATTCAAGAAGCACGTTGAATTGATGAATGCTTGAGTTCAAATTGTTTATATATGAACTCCAAAGAAAGTCCAGAAGCCAAGATCTAAAGTATAAGTCTTATCGACATGATAAGTTGAAATGGTGTCTTGATAAGCTTACCAATCTGCTTGAACATTGTGGTCGTGTTGAATTCAGATATCATCTTGAAGACCATAAGTATCGCCGAGATGAGGTTTTATCAGCTTGATGGCTTTACATCTTATTAGAAGTTAACTCAAAGTTTGAAAGGGTTAGTATCAACATGAATGTTGGAACACGGCTTTCCGCATCTCTTTGGTTTGAGAATAACAATTCTACTTGTGTTTGATCAAGTTTGCAATTGTGTTTTTAGTATGCAGGAATGAACAATTATGACATTAGGATCCTGCAATTGGTCTAGTATAGCTCAATTTGCTAACGGAAAAGGAGGTGGTTTAACGCCAGGCGTTAGAGCTAATGCCGACGTTGACCACCGATCCTGCCAATATGAAAATGCTATATATGGAGGGAAGCTATCATGATTGCAGGAGCATTTTGTGAATGATTTGTGCATGCGCCAGCATTAGCCCTAACACAATGTTAGGGTTGCCTAAAATAAGAACCTTCCAATCATGCACTATCTCCTTCCTAGAATAAGGAAACACACCATCAAGCATTACCAAAAAGAGATAACGCCTGGCGTTAGCTCTAATGCCAGTGTTAGCTTCCTCTCCTATAAAAGGGTGGCTTTCGTTCAATTCAATTTTACAACTTCTTGAGCCCTAATCCACCACTCTAAAATCTCTATGAGAGTCATATTTTAAGAACACCAAAGTTCTCTCATTCATATTCAAGAGATGGCATCAAAGTAGGATCGGATCAACGCAAACTCAATGCAAAGAACGCACGCTTCAACTTCGACGATCTTCAGAGGTTCTTCGCCATCTCAATAAGATTTCTTCATAAAGAATTTTCATTTTAAATTTTATATTTTGTAATTCTTTTCAATTTCATATTTGTAATCGTTTAGTAGAGAACTCGTCGCGGTTTTTAGCGATAAGGTCCATGTGTGGCTTAAAAGGAATTCATCGTGTGTGTTGGCAACTAGGTCTAAGGTTTAGATCTAGGCGTACTCGAGGCCGTTCTTGGGATAGAAAGGCTAAAGCGGCATGAGGCCGGATCTGGGGATAGATCGGCTAAAGCCAACCGACCCTTGGGAGAAGGTTCGGTATAGAAAACAAAAAGAGATTTTTATATTCAAGCCTCAATTCCTAGCGTTATATAAATCCTCTTTTGTAGTCAATGTTGTTAATAATAATCATGCCTCTATTTGTTCAATAAAATAGATTTGGTTTTCATTTCTAGTAATTTACTTTTGATCTACTCTCTTTATTATAAAATATCAAAAATTTTCTTATAAAATATAAAGATTTCTGAAATCTTATTTACCCCCCCCCCCCCCCTCTAAGGGCGCCTTAAGATCCAACAAGTGGTATCAGAGGCAGGTTATTCCAAAACGGTTTTATCACCGGTAATAATATCGCATCATGATCTCTCTTTCTACGAGGGGCAAGGAATTAGTAGCCACGACTGTTGATGAGTAGTAAATTATACGTATTTTTAGTATAGTTTTAATTAAAATAGTGAATTTTCTATGTAAATTAATGAATAAATTATTTGTTTTATTATTTTCTGTAGTAACTTAGTTTTATTTTCTATTTTGTAGTTTTTTATTTTTTTGTTAGGCCACACCCTCGGTCATACCCATGATAGAAGGCGTGTCTACATAAAACACCAAAAAGTCAGATCTTGGCCAATTTCAGAGCAAGTCAGCAAAGTGATCAAGGCACCCACTCGGTCATTCCCGTGACAAAGGTCATGTAGCAGGTCACGCCCATGTTCATCTAGATCCATCCAGAAGGCCAATTGTCCTGACTTCTCCAACACACCCCAGCTCACGCCCCAGGTCATGCCCATGACATGTTGGTCACGACCTCAACCACGTCTCCTGTAAAACTCTTTTGGAATCTTCTAGAAGGCCAGCTGTTTTGACCCCTCGAGCAAGCCAAAGATTACACGCCCGCGACCAATGGCGTGTACTTCAAATTTTTGCCTATAAATAAGAAACGACCCCCGACCTTTTTTTCTCCTCTTCCACACCCCACTTGGGCTCTTTTCTTGTATATTTTTCTGCATTTTCTAGGTTTTAGATTATATATTTTGCATTTTCTATTTTATGCATTTTCTTTTTAATGTCTTGTAATATTATTTCTTAGTTTAGATGTCATTTTATTTCTTGTACCTTTTTTTTATGGAAATAAATAACTTAGCTTGTATTTCTTAAATGTTATGTAATTTTCATTTCTAGATTTAATTTTATTTCTTGTATTTAGCTTTTAATTAATGCAATGTCATTTTCATTTCTAGTTTTAGTTTTAATTTCGTGCAATTTCATTTCCTGCAATTTTATTTTTGTAGCTTAGTTTTTAATTAACGTAATATCCTTTGTTGCCCGCGTGATAGACAACAACTTCCTTTTTGTTGAATAGATTTTAATTCGTGCAATTTCTTTTCTCATAATTTTACTTTTTTTACCCTTTTGCACTTTTATTATGCGTAAATTATTTATTTCTTGTTTACAACGAGTTTTGAATTGAATTTATCCGTCCCCTCATTTTCATTCTTATTTTCCTTCAATTTATTCCTGAAATAAATGTATCGAGTTCATATTCCGGTTGTAAATTTCGATAGTTCTTTTCGCATTCCAGTTAGCCGAGAGGCTCGTGCGTTTGAAGCGATCACTCATGAATAAAAAAATATTGATTGCAACCCTCGAGAGATAATGATGTAAATCATCTGAATAGGAGTGAAATCCTATAGGGGGATTCACCTCGTTTGGAGAGTATTAGGGGTTTTTGATTGTAGAGTGAGAGTTCGGTCGTTCAGCCTAATCTCAGGTGGGCAGATTCCTCGAGGGAGGTGCATTCATAACTCAGGAATCCCCACGGTCAAGGTTTAGATTTGAACCAGATGATAATTTTTGTTTATTTTCATTTCAAGGCTTGTTTTATTCAAGTTTTTGTTTTCTTATTTTTATTATACAAGCTTATGTTTTCTTGTTTTTTTTATTCAAGCTGTTGTTTTTTTTGTTATTATTATTATTATTATTATTATTATTATGTTTTCTTTTCTTATTTCAAGTTTTAATTAGTTTTTATTCTCGTTTTCTTCGTTAGAATAATAGTCAGTTTTCTCGAAGTAGAATTATTCGACAGACCCTGGATTTTGTTACGACCTTGATATGTTTCATATCATATACTACACGCGATAGGTGCGCTTGCCTCAACGCTAAATTTTACTATCAAGTATTTGGCACCGTTGACGGGGAGTTTTGTTGATAGTTTGAAAAGAGAAAACGTTACTGCTTTTATCTTTTTCCCCATTGTAAATAAATTTTGTTGTAAATAAATGTGGTTATAAATCAATTTTGTTGTTTGGTTTTTATGTGTTTTACAGGTGTTCATGCGGTCACCCAATCTCTAATTCAGGGACGTGCTCTTATATATATCTATACTATATATAAGGAAATCCCCTTAATGGTGTAATGGGACGCCACCAATCAGATTGGTGGCGTTTTTTACGATTTCTCCTTAATTTTTATTTTATTTGAAAAAGTGATCAACCTGAAAGTTGTAGATCTCATCGAGATGAATAACTTTCATGTTGATCAGTTTTTAATTTGAAGCCGTTTAGGCTCCCGATTTAGCGTGACCTTTTTCGAGGCTTAAATCGGGGACCTAAACAGCTTCAAATCAAAGAGTGATCACCATGAAAGTTATTCTTCTTGATGAGATTTACAACTTTCATGTTTATCACCTTTTCAAATAAGATACAAATTGAGCTCAAAATAAAAAAAAACAAGACTCATGTTATAAAAGCCTAGATGTGGACGAAGGCCGCATGACAGCAACGCACCAGGGGCAGGCGAAGCCCGCCTCCGTGAGCTGGGTACTATCGCGCGGGGAACGGGGGGGGGGGGGGGGGGGGCTCCCGTGCACTGTCACTCATAATTATATAAATATATTCTTCATATTTAGTTTCAACATTGGTGACAATGTTCAATTTTAAGTATAGGCTTGTTTTTACCTTTTTTGTCAATCATTTTTCCTTTCTTGTAATTTTTTTAGCTCTTTTCCTTTTTTATTTTTGTTAAGTATTAATATGTATATATATATAACAAAATAAAAAAAAGATAATATTTTAAAAATCCAAACTTCAAAAAAAAATTTTGATGAAAAATTTAGAATAGCTCTTTTCCATTTTTATTTTTGTTAAGTATTAATATGTATATATATAACAAAAATAAAAAAAAAAGATAATATTTCAAAAAAAAACTTCAAATTTTTTTTAATGAAAAACTTACAATATATATATTTTTCCTTTTTTATTTTTTTTGTTAAGTATTAATATCTATATATATAACAAAATCCAAAAAAGATAATATTTCAAAAAAAACTTCAAAATATTTTTTTGATGAAATACATAGAAAATTCTAAAAAAAACTAATATTTCGAAAATACCAAAAAAAATAATAATGAAAAACTTAACAAAAATTACAAAAATAGAATAAACTCCAACTTAGCTTATTGTTACTTTAAAAGCAAGTTTGAGTTTATTTACTAGTACTTTTATTTTTATCATAGTTTGTAGATTTACATTCTTGGAAATTTAGTTGTAAAGAGCATCTTATGATTTTAATTTAAGTAGCGAACAATTTTTTTGCACTACTTCTAGTTTATCTTAAATAGCTTCATAATGTATTATGTTGGCAAAACATCCTTAGACTTTAATTATCTTTACATTAAACATATGAAATTTAGGAATATTCTATCTACTAAAATATGATGTCAAAATTTTTTTATTTATAAACTCTAGTTTAAACCCTTACCCCTTATCCACGTTTTTATTCGTTTTTTTTATTTTAAAAGATCATATGTTTGGAAAAAAAAAATTCATTCCCTAAACATAAGAACCTAATTTTATTAAAAAATTATATGGCATGGGAATAAAATTTTCGTTCCCTAAACATATACATTTTGAGTTTTTATTTGAAGATTGAATTCTAAAAAGATTATATGTCATGGGAATATGATTTTTCATTCCGGAAACATAAACAAATGAAAAGAAATTAGTGTGGTGAGAGGATAAAATTCATCACCTCCATTCAAGAATCTCTTATTTACCAAGTTTTATACCCCTTAGCCAATTAAATTGAAACCAGGTATAAATCAAAATTTTGGGAGAGCGTAATTAGTAGGTTTTATTTATTCTTAAAAATTTCTTTAAAAAGTTAAAGTTTTTATAATTCCAATCTAATTGTGTTGTTAACGATTGCAAATTCGTTTTCGCTATTTAGCTAACTTAAGAAGTCTTGTGGATAAAACTTTTTTGCTCTTTTTAATCATTATCATAATATAGGACTCACCTCTATAATTCTCCAAAGTTTATTTCAAGCTTACTTTTAATTAAATAGAATTTTAGTAATTTAGAAATTGTATTAGTGTCTTATGGGTATCTCTCTTACTTTTACTCTGGAAGAAAAAATGCTTATGTATGGGGATATTTTTATTTTCTATTTTGCAATTTTTTCGTTAGGTCACGCCCTCAGTCACGCCTGTGACCGAGGGCGTGTCTACTTAAAACACCAAAAAGTCAAGTATCAGCAAATTTCAGAGCAAGTCAGCAAAGTGATCAAGTTACGCCCTCTGCCACGCCCGTGATCGAGGTCGTGTAACAGGTCACGCCCGTGTTTAGCCAGATCCATCAAGAAGGCCAGTTGTTCTGACTTCTGCAACACACCCTAGGTCACGCCCCAAGTCACGCCCATGACATGTTGGTCATGCCCGTGTTCAGCCACATCTCCCGTCAAACTCTTTCGAAATCTTCCATAAGTCTTTCTATCTTGACCGCTTGAGCAAGCCATAGATTACAAGCCCTCGGTCACGCAGTGACTAAGGGCGTGTATTTCAAATTTTTGCTAATAAATAAGAATTGACCCAAGCCTTTTTTTCTCCTCTTCCACACCTCACTTGGGATTTTTTCTCATATATTTTTCTGCATTTCTTAGGTTTTAGATTTATATTTTTCTTTTTTATGAACTTTCTTTTTAATATCTTGTAATTTTTTTTCTTAATTTATATGCCATTTTATTTCTTTTACCTCTTTTTATGGCAATAAATAACTTAACTTTTATTTCTTAAATGTCAAAGTAATTTTCATTTCTAGTTTTAGTTTTATTTCTTGTATTTAGCATTTAATTAATGCAATGTCATTTTCATTTCTAGTTTTAGTTTCAATTTCTTGCAATTTCATTTCCTGCAATTTTATTTTCATAGCTTAGTTTTTAATTAACGTAATTTCCATTGTTGCTCGCGTGACAGACGACGACTTCCTTTTTGTAGAATAGATTTTAATTCGTGCAATTTCTTTTCACGTAATTTTTCCTTTTTACCCTTTTTGCACTTTTATTCCGTCCCCCCTCATTTTTGTTCTTATCTTCCTTCAATTTATTCCTGAAATAAAAGCATCGAGTTCATATTTCGGTTGTGAATTTTGATTGTTTTTTCCGCATTCTAGTTAGCCGAGAGGCTAGTATGCACGAATCGATCACTCGGGAATAAAAAGAGTTGAATGCAACCCTCGAGAGAGAATGACATAAATCTTCCGGATAGGAGTGAAATCATATAGCGGCATTCACCTCGTAAGGAGAGTATTAGGTGTTTTCGATTGTAGAACAAGAGTTCGATTGTTCAGCCTAATCTCAAGTGGATATATTCCTCGAGAGAGGTGCGTTCATAACTCAGGAAACCCCGAGGTTGAGGTTTAGATTTGAACCAGATTATAAGTTTTTATTTATTTTCATTTCATGGCGCGTTTAATTCAAGCTTTTGTTTTCTTATTTTTATTATTCAAGCTTTTGTTATCTCATTTTTATTATTCAAGCTTTTTTTTCTTGTTATTATAATTATTATTATGTTTTCATTTCTTATTTCAAGTTTAATTAGTTTTTATTCGCGTTTTCTTCGATAGAATAATAGTCTATTTTCTCAAAGTAGAATTATTCAGCAGACGTTAGTTTTTTGTATGACCTTGATATGTTTTGTACCATATACTACACGCTAAAGGTGCGCTTGCCTCTATGCTAATTTTTATGATCAACTATTTATCAGGTCCGATTATAACATCTGGAGAACAAGGATGCGGTGTTTTGTAATGACTTAGATAAAGAAGTTTGGGCAAAGATAGAACAACAATATTCTCCTCAAACCGTTGAAGTAGGCGAAACCACTATTGAAAAACCTAAAGATAAATGGGGTGATCAAGTTAAACTTAAATGTAAAAATAATGCTAAAGCAATGAACGCCTTATTTTGTGCTTTAGATAGAACTGAATTTAATCATGTTTGTGCTTATGAGACTGCATATGATATATGGAATTCTTAGGAAATTACTCATGAAGGTACTTCGCAGGTGAAGGAATCAAAGCTTTCCCAACTGGAATCAGAGTATGAGAAATTCTGGATGGAGCCAAACGAGGAGAACGACGTCATGTACAGAAGGTTCACAAAGATCGTGAATACATCAAAAATCCTCGGACAGACCTTCTTGAACAGTGGCTTGGTGAGGAAGATTCTCAAATCTCTCCCCCGAAAATTCAATCCAAAGGTGATGTCCATATCAGAGTCTCATGTTCTAAAATAACTCCAAATTGAGAGCCCCATTAAAAATCTAAAAACCCACGAGGTGGAACTCAAAATTCAACATGAAGAGTACTATGCGGAGCCAAGGATGGAGGCATTGGCGCTAAAATCCAAGAAGGAGGCCAATGATGATGAAGAGGATGAAGAAAGCCTCTTTGTGAAAAATTTCAAGAAATTCATGAAGGATCCGGAGAGAAGAAACTATTCACGGAAATGCTTCATGAAAGTTGCAAAAAGGAAGGAATCATCCTTTACAAAAGAAAAAGATAGTTATGACGACGTGGAGCGGCCATCGCTGTAGTACTACCACTACCGAAGGAACGGACACATCTGGATCCAGTGCCCAAAATATCTGAAAGACCGAAATGAAAGGAGGCACAAAGGAAAAGAAAAGAAGGTTCTAAAGATGGCTTTATGGAATGACTCCTCTGAGGAATCAAGTGGATCGTCTTCAAGCAACGATGAAGAGGCAAACATATGCCTCATGGGTAGGAGCAAAGATCTCTTCGACGACGCAACCAATGTACAAAGTGACACTGAGGTACCTCCTCCTACATATGATGACCTCTACAATGAATTCCTTCAAACTTGCAAATATTTTGAAAAACGTCAAAAGGATATTAATCTCTGAAAAACTAAAAATAAGATTTTATAAAAATAAAATGAAATACTAACTAAAGAAATAAAGGTTTTTGGAAAATAGAAGGTAGATTGCCAAGATTGTGATCTTTTATTGGCAAAAATTCAAGAACTTGAAGAAACTTTCTCTAAAGCCCTCTCCGAACATGAATCTCATATGAATGAGAATGGGGACTTAGAGAGAAAACTAAAAACCTCTCTTCTCCAAAAATAAAATGGAAGGAAATCATTTGCAAATCGATGTGTGATGCTAGTTACCGAAAACACCTCTTTAAAAGCCCGAATCCATGATGTAAATATGGCGATAGAAAAATTCATTGTTCGCCAAAAATCACTGGACATGATTTTGGCCACCCAACACCATAGTTCGCCGAAGTTTGGGCTGGGGTATTGTTCGGGAGGCTACCACCATGCGTTAACTCCTAACGTTGGTGTTAGCCCTATTTCCAGAAAACAAAATTCAATTTATAAAAATTCATCTATCATCCCCACTAACTCCTTGTCTTCCAGCAGGAGTCAACAAAAGTCTCGGAAAAAGGTATCAACCACTTTTATTTCGTGTGCCAATTGTTTGATTTTTTGTCACATCACAGACTCTTGTAGGAAGAAGGTAAAACGCACTTTAAAGTAAATCTTGGTACCTAAGGTCTCCACCTATGCTATGGGAGGAACCTCTTAGGTATCAGGATCTTTACTCCCATCCTGTTAATTTTTAGGTGTGTTGTCAGGCTATGAACAAGGAAGACATGTGGCACTTGGACTCAGGATGCTCCAAGCACATGACGGGCGATAAAGCAAAGCTCCTTAGCCTCATGATGAAGAAAGGTGGGATGGTGAATTTTGGTGACAATGGCGAGAGAAGGATCATGGGCATTTGTATAGTGAGTAACGACTCTTTTTTTATTTCAAATATTTTATATATTGAAGGTTTGAAACATAATCTAAAATTTATTAGTCAATTATGTGATTAAGGTCTAAGTGTCTTATTTGAATCTCTTACAAACCTTTGCAAAATCATAAATCGCAAAACAAATGAAGTTGTACTCACCGCACCAAGAACTCATAATGTTTACATGATTGCTTTTCATGATCTTTCACATTCATCTATCAAATGTCATATTTCAAAAAATGATGAATTAGAATTATGGCATAGGCGTCTTGGCCACACTAGCACTAAACTCATTTTAAAACTAGCCAAAGATAAATTAATTCGAGTATTACCTATGCTTAATGGAAATTTATCTTCACTTTGCCCGCCCCGCAAAAAAAGAAAATTTATAGATCATCTTTTAAAATAAAAAATGAAATTTGTACTACTAGAACCTTACAATTAATTCATACAGATCTTTTTCGTCCAGTGAGCACCACTAGTCTAAGTAGTAGGAAATATACTTATGTTTTAATTGAAAATTTTGTAGATATTGTTTGGCAATCTTTCTTACCTTAAAATCGGATGCTTTTTGTGAAATTTCAAAATTATGCAAGAGTATTCAAAATGAACTAGATTTAAAAATTCAATGCATTTGCTCGGATCATGGAGGAGAATTTGAAAATGAAAAATTTATCACTTTTGTTAGTGATCGAGGAATTAAGTATGAATTTTTTCCTCCATGCACCCCACAACAAAATGGTGTTGTGGAGAGGAAAAATAGAACCCTTCAAGAATTAGCTTGCATCATGCTTTCTGAATTTGGGTTGCCTAGATCAGTTTGGGCCGAAGCCATTAGCACATCATGTTATGTTATTAATTGTGTTATACTTTGACTCTTCTTAAACTTAACCCCTTATGGAATTTTTTTTCAAAAGAAGCCTAATGTATCCTATTTTCGTGTATTTGGTTGCAAATGTTTTTTTATTATACACAAAGGATTCATTAGGAAAATTTGATGAAGGAATTTTTCTTAGGTATTCTTCAACTAGAAGGGCCTACAGAGTATATAACAAAAGAACAAAAATAGTTGAAGAATCAATTCATGTTAGATTTGATGAGCTTGTTCCTTGTGTAGAGAAAATTATTGCATGAAATGAAGAGGAACCCCTTGTAAGACCCACTTTTTTTGCATTCATTCCCAGGTCTTACCGTCCAGAACCACCGTCTTGCGATGACACCAACTCACAGAATGGTATCCACCATAATACGCCGATTCTGCCGGCTAATCAACATCATCCAGGCCAACCACATATCAAATTAATAGGAAACATTAAATTAAATAAGTCAACAAATCACATTATACATAAATATCAAAATACAAAGTCAATATTAAAATGAATAGGGGCTTGAGCCCAGTACATCAATATTCTCACTATAGGTTCACTCATGCTCATGCGAAAGTCTCAAAAACATTTACAACCATATCTACTGCAGCAATTGCTGGAACAGGTTATTCCATCTTATCACGCTCTCTTGTCCTAGTCTTCTAAATGAGGTCCTACTACTCTGGCATAACGACTCCTAAGATGATGTGGTCCACTGACCGTTATTCAAAAAGACTAAGACCAATTCCACCTCCCCTCCCCCAACGAATCCTAGGCTCTAGGAGGGAGGAGGAAGCGGAGGACAATAAGGGGTAAAAGAAAGATGGTGACATGGAACCTATCTAGCCATTATATCATAATAAACCAAGGGTTACTATGAAACCAAGCAGTATATAAATGAGCGTCAAAGTGAGTATACACACACAGTTATAAAATAGTCTAAGTTGCTAGAAAGAAAACCAGAGCAGTTATAAAGTAAACTAGATAAACTAAAGAAACAATTAGAGCAACAATGAAAGTAACCATAACTTATGTGTCTACACACATAAACACATAAGCTAAGGGATCTGGCAAGAAGTAAACTCATCGTATAAAAGAGCCCATGCTAATTTATACGATGAGTTCTGGTTGTGCAATGATGATATGATATGCTATGCTGTGCAATGTAATGATGCAACTCACGCACAGGACTCTGTACGTACATAACTTTTGTTGGTCCCCTCTGTTTGAGTGTGTCAACTCAGGTACCTAGTTGAGGAAAACAGGGCAGTGGATCGGTCTTGTCCACTTCTAGGCTTATGTTATACATCTCCAAGCCTAGACCTTATGTACACCCCTAAGAACACACAATGTATCCGCGTACTATCTGGTAAGCACCACCTCTATCCCGCTTTTTGAGTCTCTGCTCAGGTACACCCCGTTGAGGCAAACAGGAGCAGTGGATCGGGTCCTCCACTCCTAGGATAGTATGACACCTGCCAGCCTAGACCTTACGTACACCCCTAAGAACACAAAGGGTATCTGCATACTACTTGATACAATAATGCCTCTAAGTGAAACATTTAACACTTAGCTCAGAGGACTTGTCCGTCCTTCCTTATATAACACCGAGCCTACCACTCGCGGGACTACCCCATCATTCTAATATACCAAGCCCACCGCTCGCAGGACTTAACCCATCCTTCTAATATACAAAGTCAACCGTTCGCAGGACTTAACCCATCCTTCTAATATACCGAGCCTACCGCTCGCAGGACTTAACCTGTCCTTCTAATATACCGAGCCTACCACTCGCAGGACTTAACCCGTCCTTACTTGAATAATACTATTCTGTCCCAAATTTGGGACGGGGGTATCCTATCAAGTTCTTTTATTTAAACTACTCTTGTCTACCATTTAGTTATACTTAGAAGTTTAGGGTGAATCCCGGACTTCCCGAGGGCTACCCGGCGAATGGCTCGCAGCGATACTAGGGAATACAATGTATTGAAGCCCAAATCCCCTTTTTCCAGGATATTTACTCTTATTAGTGGCTACCCATTCTCTTATGCCCACTTTCTCTCTAATTGCTCCAAAATCCTATGATGGATTACCAGTTGACTCGGGCAGGCAAGTGTCGGTGTTCAATTGAGCACTAAACCCTGCCTTCCCTAGTGACCGACTATTTTTTGTGTTATCTCTCAATCACAACTTGTACCTCCCGTTGGGTCACTCCTCACCTCTCCCAATAGGTCATTGTCAATTCTTGAACTAAAAGTTTTACTAAATGTACCCCAGTCTTTATTTCCGATGACTGGCCTTGGTAATTAACCTTCCAACCCGACTAGGCATATGCAAATCTCTGAGAATTAATGACTCTAGGGGTGGTGACCATAAGGTAGAGGTCTAAATCTAAGTTTTAGTTTTTATTATTCGCAGACTGGTTTGCCTTTAAGTGAAACCACATGTCCTACCAGATTGACTATATGATTACTAACTAAGTATGAGGCCATTTTAGTTCCAGAAATTGAAATTAATGCCAAGGGTCTATGTACATCTTTCTATGATATTCCAGAAATAATAATTCATGGTATTAATTTCTTAAGTTATAAGCTCAAATTCTATTTTGTGAAGGGAGTATATCATTTACTCAATGATTAAATCTAACAAATTTCACAGTGCTTCCTACTGATATAAAAAATCTATATACAAAATTCTATAACAATCCAGCAAACATAATTCATTGTATGAATTTTTCAAGTTATAAGCTCAATTTCTACTTTGTGAAGGGAGTATATTGTTTGCTAAATGATTAAATCTTATAAAATTCCCAGAGCTTCCTACAGATATAAAAGATCTATATACAAAATTCTATAACAATCCAGCAAACATAATTCATTGAATGAGTTTTTCAACTTATAAGCTCAATTTCTACTTTGTGAAGGGAGTATGTTGTTTGCTCAATGATTAATTCTAAGAAACTTCCCAGAGCTTCCTTCTTATATAAATGATCTATATACAAAATTCTATAACAATCCAACAATCATAATTCATGGTATGAGTTTTTCAAGTTATAAGCTCAATTTCTACTTTGTGAAGGGAGTATGTTGTTTGCTCAATGAATAATTCTAACAAAATTCCCCGAGCTTCCTACTGATAAAAAAGATCTATATACAAAAATTTATAACAATCTAGCAACCATAATTCATGGTATGAATTTTTCAAGTTATAACCTCAATTTCTAGTTTGTGAAGGGAGTATGTTGTTTGCTCAATGATTAATTCTAACAAAATTTCCAGAGCTTCCTACTGATATAAAAAGATCTACATACAAAATTCTATAACAATCCAGCAACCATAATTCATGGTATAAATTTTTCAAGTTATAAGCTCAATTTCAACTTTGTGAAGGGAGTATGTTGTTTGCTCAATGATTAATTCTAACAAAATTCCCAGAGCTTTCTACTGATATAAAGATCTATATACAAAATTCTATAACAATCCAGTAATCATAATTCATAGCATGAATTTTCCAAGTTATAAGCTCAATTTCTACTTTGTGAAGAGAGTATGTTGTTTTCTCAATGATTAATTTAAACAAAATTCCTAGTGCTTCCTACTGATATAAAAGATCTATATACAAAATTTCATAACAAACCAGTATGCTTTGACCCTATAAATACCCACTTGGGGTCTACGTGACCAAATCTTATGAAATCAACTTCCCTAGGGAAATTAACCCAAAGGTTGATGATTTTCACTCTAGAGTATTGTCCTATGGTCCTAAGTACATGTTTAAAATTTCATGAAACCTTATTGTTCACCCTTTTATCACCTAGATTTTGGCATGTGAATTTCATTCATATACAAGAGTATAATTTGTCTCAATCCTTAACTAGGGCATATTCATGGTCTTGTTATCATGCCACACAAAATTTGGGTTAAGATAGGTTGATTCGTCTATGTAAATCTAGTGCTACATGGTAATGCTATATGCACACCAAATTTCCCTTACACATGCATGTGGAATAAACCAACATGCGAAGGTCCAAATGACCTTAAATTTCAACCATGGACTAAATTTGATCTAATTGACATGCTACCCAAAACTTGGGTCAATTTGAGTTGATTTTCTCATGTAATTCTAATTCTACAAGGTATTGCTATATGCACACCAAATTCCTTTACACATGCATGTGGAATAAACCAATATGCAAAGGTCCAAATGTCCATAAATTTCAAGCATGGACTAAATTTGATCAAATTAACATGCTACCCAAAATTTGGGTCAACTTGAACTTGATTCTCAATTGTTGTTTAGTGTTATTAGCACACCATTCTTCCCTAACACATGCATGTGGAATAAACCAACATGCAAAGGTCCAAATGACCTTAAAATTTAACCATGGAGTATATTTGATCTAATTATCATGCTTCCCCAAAATTTGGGTCAATTTGAGTTCATTTTCTCATGTAATTCTAACGCTACATAGTATTGCTATGTGCACACCAAATTTCCTTTACCCATGCTTGTGGAATAAACCAACATGCAAAGGTCCAATGACCTTAAATTTCAACCATGTACTAAATTTGATCTAATTAGCATGCTACCCAAAATTTGGGTCAATTTGAACTAGATTCTCAAATGTGGTTTAGTGCTATTATCACACCATTCTTCCTTTACACATGCATGTGGAATAAGCCAACATGCAAAGGTCCAAATGACCTTAAATTTTAACCATGGTGTATATTTGATCTAATTATCATGCTGCCCAAAATTTGGGTCAATTTGAGTTGATTTTCTCATGTAATTCTAATGCTACATGGTATTGCTATATGCACACCAAATTTCCCTTACACAAGTATGTGGAATACACCAACATGCAGAGGACCAAATGACCTTAATTTTTAACCATGGGCTATATTTGATCTAATCTACCATCCAGAGAAAATTTGAGTGGATTTGATTTAATATAACCATAGATCTTTGCTATATATGGAAAATAAATGTTGAATAAAACTTTATAAATATTGTTTCCAAAAATCCCCAATTTTTGGCAGGGGGTACTTTAGGGCAAGTCACATGCCTGCCCCAAATTTCACCTCATTTGGATGAGACAAATGATGGGGGAAATCAAAATAGTGTCTAGGGTCCAAAAAGGACATCCTACACTAAACTGGGTGCACAAGGAGCTAGATTGCTCCAAATGACATAAATCAGAGGCAAAATAAATTTAAGACCAAGGCCAAAAACTGAATTTCCTGTAGCAATTTCAGCCATGGATTTCGGCCACCATACCTGATCTCCGGCCAAACCACCAATGTTGAAGCTTCACCTGAGTGGGGCTTTGGATTGGTGGTGGCCTCTCAGCCGGAGGTGGTCGGAGCTGCTACCCTAGAACCTCCATTTTCGGCCAACAAAGCTTGCAAATCAGCTATGGTATCTCCCTAATTTCTCAACGAAACACAAAAAGCAAAGAACTGAGATCTAGCACTAGGGGAGAGGAGAAGGAATCCATGCCTAAATTTGAGCTTTGAGCCTTGTTCCTTAGGTTTCCCTGGTCGGCCATCCATGTGTTGGAACAAGGTTTTCTACATCCCTTTGATTTGAGAATAACAAATTATGCTTGTATTTGATCGTGATTGCCATTGTGTTTTTAGCATACAAGCTTGAACAGATATGACACTAGGATGCTACATTATTGGTCTGGACCTGTCCACAAGCTGAAAAGAGGAATGATGTCTAACGTCAGGCATTAGGACATAACGCCGACGTTGACTCCCATTCCCACCAAGAAAAATGTGGTAAGGAGGGAAGTTGCCATGATTGAAGGAGCACTTTAGGAATAATCAGACCTAACTCCAGCGTTAGCCTCAACGCCAGCGTTATAGTTGCCTAAAATGAATGTTTCCTAAAGTGTAGTATCTCCTTCCTATTTTGAAGATCTGAGCCATCAAAACATTTCTATACTGGGTCAACATCAAGCGTTAGCCTTAATGCCAGCATTAGCTTCCAGTCCTATAAATGGGTGGATTTCGTCTTCTTCAACTACTGATCATATAGAGCCATATTCCAGCACTTCTAAATCTTTGCAAGGGTCGTATTTTTCCAGACCACCATCTCCCACACAAATTCAAGAGAAGAATTCAAGGAGGATTGGATCAATGCTTACACAACGTGTAGAACACATGCTTTAACTTCGATGATATTCAGCGAGCCTTCGCCATCTCAAGAATTCTTCTTAGGGAGTTTTTATTTGTGTTTTTGTATTGTTGTTTGTAACTCTTTTATTATAACCGTGGAGTAAATTCGCCTCGTGCAGTCGACTAGGTATGGGTAGGACTTAGGGAGGAATTCACCTCGTGTTGGCGACTAGGACTAGGGAGTAAATCTAGGGGGTGCTCGAGGCCTTTCTGGGGAGAGAAAGGATCGATCGGCTTGAGGCTGTATCTAGGGAGAGATCGGCTAAAGCCAATCAGTTCTTAGTGAGAAGAGTCAGTATTGAAAACAAAAAGAGTTTTTCATATTTCTCCTTGGATTTCTAGCGTCATAGAAATCAGATTTTGTAACACAACTTTATTAATGATAATCAAGTCTTTTTCTATTTAATAAATTTGATTTACTACTCTTTGTTTTTGATTCACTCTTATTCAAAATAAAATATCAAAAGTTTTCTATAAAAACATAAAGTTTTCTAAAGACTTTATCACCCCCCCCCCTCTAAGTGCGCCTCAAGATCCAACAAGTGGTATTAGAGCCAGGTTATTCCAATACGGTCTAATAACCGGGAATAATGGCGCTCTGTGATCTCGCTTTCCATGAGGGGCAAGGAATAAGTGGACCTCCACTTTTCACCGAAACCGACTATAACTATTGGAGAACATGAATGCGTTACTTTCTAACTAATTTAGATCTAGACGTCTAGGCTAGTGTCGAAACACCGTATACCACTCCTACTTATGTTGTTGGAGAGGTAACCATAGAAAAGCCTAGAGATAGATGGGATGATGAGATAAAAGTAAATGTAAAAATATTGCTAAATCTATGAATGCTTTATTTTGCGCATTGGATAGGACTAAATTCAATAGAGTTTGTGCTTGTGAAACTGCTTATGACATTTGGAATTTACTAGAAATAACTCATGAAGGTACCTCTCAGGTTAAAGACTCAAAGCACTTCAAACTGGAATCAGAGTTTGAAAGATTCAGAATGGATCCAGATGAGGATGTGGACTCGATGTACACACATTTTACCAAGATCGTAAACGACTCAAAGATCCTTGGAAAAACCTTCTCGAATGGTAACTTATCAAGGAAGATCCTTTGATCTCTACCTTCGAAGTTCAATCCAAAGGTGACAGCTATTTCGAAATCGAATGATCTAAGACTGCTCCAGATTGAGAGCCTCATTGGGAATCTCAAAACACATGAGGTAGAACTCAAAATCCAAGATGAAGAATACAACAAAGAGCCAAAGAAGAAAGCCTTGTCACTAAAGTCAAGGAAAGAGGATGATAACGAGAAAGAGGATGAGGAGAGTCTCTTTGTGAAAAATTTCACCATGTTCTTGAAGAATCCAGAAAGGAGGAATACTTTCTGTAAGTACTTGCAAAAAGGCTCATTGATACGCTTTTTAATTGGTTTGTTTCTCTCTTTTCTTTGTTAGAAAGAGAGAAAGAAAAGGAAAAGCTCTTTCTTCCTTTTCGATTCAACCTTGGGCGGACGTTTTCGAAGAGCCCCGCGAGTAATCCTACTTCGAGGAATTATCCGTTATCCTATCGAAGGATAGAAGTAACGGACTCTTTCTCTTTCGAAATATCGAGGATTCCTCCTCGGCCGCGTCCTTTGAAGGCAGAATGGAAAGAAAAATAAAGCTACTTTACTTTTAAAATTTAAATTGAAAGCTTTTTGAAAATATTGTTGCAACAATTTTTTAAGTAGTTGCAACAATTCTTTAAGAGCGTTTTAAAACTTCTTTTACCTTGAGCTAGTTGCAACAACCAAAGAGGCGTTGCAACAATTTTTTAGTGTTTTTAAAAGAGTTTTAAAGAGTGCTTTAGAGAGAAAGCTTTTGGGTTTATGTAATTATCCGGACTAAAATCAATAAAGGCAAGTGGACCTTATCGATAGTAGTATAGGATATTTCTTTTGAAATATCAAGGTCGTATTTTTCCACGGTCGTATCGATTATTTCTACTTGTTAGGAACGCGCTATTATCTTATCGAGAAGAGTTTGAAGATTTTTATGATTTTATAGAAAAGTTAGTGACGAAAACGATAACTATCGCGGGCTTGGTGTGCGTTTAGCAAAAACCAAGAAAAGCGATGAAAAGAAAAAGAACGAAAACGTTAATTTGAAAAGTAGTTTTGCTTAGAAATTTTTAGGGTTTTATGAAACTATAATGATAACTACGGCGATAATTAGCGATTGAGCGGAGCGCGTGATTAAGCAAAAAGCAAATATATAAAAGATAAAAGACGCACTAATTGAAAACTCACGCACTCTACGGAATTAAAATTAAAGCGGTAAATTGCAGAAATTGAAGAAATGCGATCCCTACCCAAATAGGTAGAGGGGAAATAAATGCGTGAGCAAGTCCTATCCAAACGGATAGGCGGGAAATAAATGCGTGAGCAAGTCCTATCCAAACGGATAGGCGGGAAATAAATGCGTGAGCAAGTCCTATCCAAACGGATAGGCGGGAAATAAATGCGTGACAGAAATAGAAACTATTCGGTTACCAAAAAGGCGCAAAATTTATTCACCTATACACACGCACTCTTCTTGAAATTGAAATCTAAGTTAAAAGAAAATAAAATCTATGCTCATAAACACACACACTCTTCTTTAATGAAATCTAATTAAGAATAAAACAAAACTAATCTCATACACTCACACACACAACAATAATGAAAACTAAGTTAAAAGAAAAGAAAAGTTATACTCATACACTCACCCACACTAACAACAAAACAAAACTAAAATAAATACAAATTACTCTCATACACTCACACACACAAATTAAAAAGATGAAAACTAATTAAAATTACTAAATTACTAAATTACAAAAAACTAAAAATAAAAAGAAAAAGAAAAAGAAAACACACACACACTTCCAACAAAACAAAGAGAGAGAGAGAGTGACAAAACAAGCCAACTATTTCATTTCCATAATAAAAAGATTACAAAAAACAAGAGAGAAAAAGAGCACAAAATTGCAAAAATTACAAAACACCAAAAATCAGCAAAATGGAACAAAACCTTAAGAGAAGCTCCCAAAATTTTGAACCCTTGGACTCAGCTGAAACTGGCTATTTATAGAAAAAAATTTTGGATTACACGCCCTCGGACACGGGCGTGTCTGAGGGCGTGACACGGCTTGGGGTGCGAATAGCCAGAACAGCTGGATCCAGGCAGGCATCTGGAAGGCTTGACCGGCGACTTCGGAAGTACACGGGCGTGTTCCAAGTAACACGGGCGTGTTCGATGTCGGCATTGTGTTGTCGGCTGCTGGGCGTGACGGGCGGCGTGTCCTTTGTTCTTCCGAAAGAAATTGAG
Organism: Dactylorhiza incarnata; assembly: GCA_033032865.1. Lineage (NCBI taxonomy): Eukaryota > Viridiplantae > Streptophyta > Magnoliopsida > Asparagales > Orchidaceae > Dactylorhiza > Dactylorhiza incarnata. The sequence goes on from JAWHQI010000015.1 coordinate 17,685,120, forward strand.
GGGTCACGGCCTCGGTCACGGGCGTGACCCGATCACGGCCGTGACAGTGGGCGTGACATTGACATCTTGGCTCGAATCTGGGCTTGGTCATTCAACACGGGCGTAACTGATGTACACGGCCTCGGTCACGGGCGTGACCGAGGGCGTGACTTGATGTTTGAGTTGGAAAAAGAGCAGGGAAAAGAAAATGTTAGGGATTAGTGAACACGCCCTTGGACACGGGCGTGACCAAGGGCGTGACTTAACAAAATTACAAAAACTTTACAAAAATTAAAATAAAACTAAGTTAAAAACAAAAATAACAAAAACAAACATTTTATTCATTAATTTACATATATTATTTAGAAATCTAATTAAAATTATACTAAAAATTATAAAGAAAAATGCGTATATTTACTATTCATCAAACACCCCCATACTTAAGCTTTTGCTATTCCAGAGCAAAAGTAAGGGATACCTATAAGACGTTTAATAAAATTTCTAATTTACTAAAGTTTTTATTAAATCAAAAGTAAGATCGAAATAAATTTAGGGTATTTAAAGAGGTAAGTCCAAAACTATGAAAGTAATTTAAAAAGAGCGAAAAAATTTTAGCGAGACTTCTAAAGTTAGCTAAATAGCATCGATTATTGCAGTCTTTGGTACCTTTTAATTAGAATAGAATTATATAAAACTATAACCTTTTTTAAGAAAGTTTTTAAGAATAAATAAAGCCTACTAATTATGCTCTCTCAAACTTTTTTAAATTAAAATCTAGGTACAATTTTATTGGCTAAGGGGTAGGAAAAAAGGTAGCCTTGGCAAAAAGAAGAGTGCTTGGATATAGGGGTGACGGATTTTATCCTCTCACCCCACCTTTTTGGTGGTTTTGCTTTGGTTCCCAGCGTTGGTTTATGCGGGATAATTGAAATCTTTTCTAAACTTAACCCAATGCCCGTGTTTACGGAATTAAATTCCCATTGACACGGGATTTCTTTTAACAATATTGGGTGCCTGTGTTTACGGAATCTATTTATTCCCATTGACACAAGATTTCTTTTTTAAAACTTCTTCTTTTACTTTTTTTATGCCAAGCTAAAGGGGTGTTTATACTTTGGTTTCAAGAGAAATTCTAGATTAATAAAGAAAGATTTTGAGAGCAAGTTTAGTAGATTAAAAACATTCCTAAAGTTTCACAAGTTTAGAGTTAGAATAATTGAATCTAAAGATGGTTTGCCAATATAATACAAAAATGAATCTATTTAGGGTAAACTCGAGGTAGTGCTAAAAGTTCTGTTCTCAAATTAAATTAAGATCGCAAGATTTTCTTTACTACTGAAAATTCCTCGATTTAAATTTTTCAAACTATGAAATAAATAAAATTGATTTAGCAAATCATAAATAATGAAAAGCGCTTAGAGATAAAACTAACCTCGCCTTGGGAATAACAAAAAGCTAAGTAGGGGTTTTATTTTATTTTTGGGTTTTTTTGATAAGTTTTTCAAATATTTTTTTTTTGTTTTTAAGATATGATTTTTTTTTTTTTTTTGATTTTTGATTTTCTTTATAACAAAATGCATAAATAAATACAAGATTTTTTTTTTTTTTTTTTGATTTTTCTAAGATATTTTTTTTTTCTTTTCATAATTTTTTGATTGTTTTAAATTTGTTAAAAATATGTACATAAAAAAAGGAAAGAAAGAAAGAAAGAAAAGAAAATAAAAGAACATAAATATTTTTGGTGTTATGACAAAATTAATTTTGTTATAACAAATTTTTAAGTACTTTTTTCATCATTTTTTTATTTTGATTTATAACAAAAAACATATGTAAATACATATATATTTACATTAATACTAAAAAAAGGAAAAAGAAAGACATATTTTTTGAATGTTATGGCAAAATTTTTGTGAATTTTGTTGTAACAAATTTTTTTGTAAAACTTTTCATCTTTTTTTTTTTTGTTTTGGATTTTGATTTTATAAATAAGGTTTATTTATATACAAATAAAGACATAAATATAAAACATGTAAATTTTTTTGGATTTTTCAATTGATAAGGGAGGGGCAAAAATAATTACAAAAAAGAGGGAAAACACGCCCCCATACTTAAAACCAACATTGTCCTCAATGTTGAAGGTAAGTGTGAGGAACGAAAATATTTACAAAAAAGACGAAGATTTTAATTACAAGAAAGAAAAAAAATTTACAAGAATAGTTACAAAATAAAAAAAAAGGGACTCCACGAATATATACAAAATTGTTTTTTTGGTTTGTTTTAGTTTTCCGAAATGTACAAAACACGAATAAAATACGTATAGAAGAAGTTAAAAGTATATATGTGATCATATATTTTTTTGGGTATGATAAAAATAAATGTTTATCATTTTTTTATGTTATGATTTATATTGTAAATATTTTTTTTGTTGTTTTGGTTTTAATTTGAAAATGCATGTTTTAAAATATATCTAAATTTTAAGAAGGATAAAATAAAGAAAATAAAGAGAAAACTTTAAGATAAAAACCAAGGAAGAAATAAGAGAAATAGAAAGGTAAAAGCAACGGGGTTTTCTTATTTCGAAATATCGACAAAAATCCCCTCTCGGGTCTGTCGAGTAATCCTACTTTGAGAAACTTCCTATTGTCTTATCTGAAAATTTCCCAAAATTCTTTTTGATTTTCGTTTTAAAGTTTTTGCATTATTTTATTTTGTTTTATGTTTTTCTTTGAAAAAAAAGAATGATAATTTAAAATATGCATAATTATTAATATTTATTTTTTTTTTCATTTTATTATTATTATTTATTTATTTATTATTATTATTTATTATTATTATTATTTATTATTATTATTTTTGTTTAAGTTTTTATTTTTTTGAAATGAAAATTTATTTCATAATTTTTTTTTTGGTTTTATAAAAAAGAGCGTAATTGGATAAATATGGGGGTGCCTCCCACGAGCGCTTTGTTTACCGTCTCGTAGCTCGACGCGTTGGCGGGGTACGATCTTTTTAGAGGTGGGGGAGGGGTATGGAATTTAACTTCCCTCCCAGATGATCCCCCGCGTGGTAGAGTTTTAGTCGGTGACCGTTAACTTTTAAGTCGCCTTTTTCCGGGTGGGTGATAAGGACGGTCCCGTATGGCCAAACCTCTTTCACTTGAAAGGGGCCGGACCAACGGGATTTTAGTTTCCCCGGAAAAAGACGAAGACGTGAGTTATATAGGAGGACGAGATCGCCCGGCGCAAATGATTTTGGAAATTTAATTTTGCGGTCGTGGTAAAATTTCGAGCGTTCCTTATAAAATTTATTACTCTCGTAAGCGTTCGCACGCCATTCATCGAGTTCGTTTAATTGGAATTTCCAGTTTTCGGCGGTTAAATTATGATCGAGATTTAAGAGTTTTAACGCCCAAAAAGCGCGGTGCTCTAATTCTACGGGCAAATGGCATGCCTTGCCGTAGACTAATCGATAAGGCGTACAACCGATTGCGGTCTTGTACGCCGTACGATAAGCCCACAGCGCGTCGTCTAATTTAAGTGCCCAATCCTTCCTATTAGTTGAAACGGTTTTTTCTAATATGCGTTTGATTTCCCGATTTACTACCTCCACTTGGCCGCTCGTTTGGGGGTGATAGGCGGTGGCGAGCTTATGCGTGACGCCATATTTGGTTAATATTTTTGCAAACTGGGCATTGCAAAAGTGCGTACCCCTATCACTAACTATCGCACGGGGCGTACCGAAGCGAGAAAATAATTTTTTAAGAAATTTGACGACGACTCTCGCATCGTTGGTGGGGAGAGCTTGCGCTTCCGCCCACCTAGATACGTAGTCGACCGCCACTAAAATGTAGCGATTTGTATATGAAGGAGGTAGGGGGCCTATGAAATCTATGCCCCATAAATCGAAAATCTCGCATTCTAAATAAAAATTTTGGGGCATCTCGTCGCGACGAGAGATGTTACCCGACCGTTGACAGCTATCGCATGTGCTCACAAAAGTGTGAGCGTCTTTGAAGAGAGCGGGCCAATAAAAGCCCGCCTCTAGTGCTTTCTGCGCGGTCCGGTTGGCTTGATAATGCCCCCCGGCCGGCCCTTCGTGGCAGTGCCGCAAAATTTGCGCACCCTCCTCGCTCGAAACACATCTCCGCACGACCTGGTCCGCGCAGACGCGAAATAAGAAAGGGTCCTCCCAAAAGTAATTTTTCAAATCAGAAAAGAATTTCTTCTTTTGCTGTTTTGAAAAGTCTTTCGGGAGCACCCGCGCAACTAAATAGTTGGCGTAGTCTGCGAACCAAGGCGAGGGAGAAGTTTGTAAATTATTTAAAGCTAAAAGACGCTCCTCGGGAAATCGATCATCGATTTCCGGTTCGAAGAGCGCTTCCGCGGTTGGGTGCTCTAAACGAGAAAGGTGGTCGGCCGCTAAATTTTCGGCCCCCTTCTTATCGCGGATCTCTAAATCAAATTCTTGTAATAGGAGGATCCATCGAAGAAGGCGGGGCTTAGCGTCTATTTTTTCTAATAAATATTTTAGGGCGGAGTGGTCGGTAAATATAATAATTTTTGAAAGCGTGACGTAGGGCCTAAACTTATCTATGGCGAAGACGACGGCAAGGAGTTCCTTTTCCGTTGTCGTGTAATTAGCCTGTGCGGCCGTGAGCGTGCGGGACGCGTAGTAGATAGGATGAAAATATTTATTTATGCGTTGGCCTAATACAGCCCCTACCGCTATATCGCTCGCGTCGCACATTATCTCAAACGGAAGGGTCCAATCGGGCGCCACCAGAATGGGAGAATGGATAAGTTTATTTTTTATGGCATTGAATGCCTCTACGCACGCGTTATCAAAAATAAATGGAGATTCCTTCTCCAGGAGGTGGGTTAGCGGTTTTGTTATTTTAGAAAAGTTTTGGATGAACCGCCTATAAAAACCCGCGTGGCCAAGAAAACTACGGATTGATTTAATATTTGAGGGCGCGGGGAGTTTTTCAATTATTTCGACCTTGGCCTTGTCGACCTCCATCCCTCTTTCAGAAATTTTGTGGCCGAGAACTAAGCCTTCTCGAACCATAAAATTACACTTTTCCCAGTTTAAAACCAGGTTCGTGTCTTCGCATCGTTGGAGGACTCGATCTAAATTTTGGATGCAGTTTTGGAAGGAGCTTCCAAAAACCGAGAAGTCATCCATAAAGACTTCCATAATATCCTCTACGAGCTCTCCAAATATCGCTAGCATACATCGTTGAAATGTAGCTGGCGCGTTGCAGAGGCCGAATGGCATCCTTCGATACGCAAAGGTACCGAAGGGGCACGTAAAGGTTGTTTTCTCCTGGTCTTCGGGGGAGATAGGAATTTGTAAAAATCCCGATAGACCATCGAGAAAACAATAATAAGGATGGCCCGATAGCCGCTCCAAAATTTGATCGATAAACGGTAACGGAAAGTGGTCTTTGCGGGTGGCATCATTTAATTTTCGGTATCGATGCACACCCTCCAACCCGTAACAGTACGAGTTGGAATTAATTCGTTATGTTCGTTTGCCACGACCGTTATACCGCCCTTTTTAGGCACGACATGAATGGGACTAACCCACGTGCTGTCAGAAATAGGGTAGATAATCCCCGCATCCAGTAATTTTATTACTTCAGCCTTAACGACTTCCCGCATATTTGGGTTTAATCGTCGCTGAGGCTGGATGGTTTTGCGGGAATTATCTTCTAATAATATTTTGTGCGTGCAAAAAGAGGGATTTATCCCCCTAATATCGGAAATCTGCCATGCAATTGCATGGCGATGCGTGGACAAAACTTTAACTAATTCGGAAGTTTCCGAATCAGATAAGGAAGACGAAATAATAACCGGGAGTTTTAAGTCCGCGGCGAGAAAAGCGTATTTTAAATGGTCGGGGAGTGGCTTAAGCTCCAAGACCGGGGGTTCTTCGTAAGAGGTTGTTATTTTTAAACTTTTAGAATTAAAAGATTCGAAAGGCGAATCTGGCGGTAGCTCGTCCAAAGGGGCGAGGTCCGCCAAATCCGGTTCGTCTATATTTAAAGCGAGTAATTCATAAAGCGAAGAACACTCATCCTCGAACGCGGATTCTAAGTGAAAGCAAGAATCGTCGTTCGATAAAGAATTTCGCATCGAGGGATTAATAAGAAGGGTAACTTCGTCGTCCCCTACCCGAAGGAGGAGGCGACCGTTACTCACATCAATTAAAGCGCGGGAGGTCGCGAGGAAAGGGCGACCGAGGATAATTGGCACCTCGGCGTCCTCCTCGATGTCGAGGATGACGAAGTCTACCGGGAAGATAAACTTGTCAACCTTGACCAGAACGTCCTCCACTACCCCGATAGGATATTTTATCGAGCGATCCGCGAGTTGGATGCTCATTTTCGTTGGGGTGGGAACACCCAAATCAAGTTTTTTAAAGAGGGAGAAGGGCATCAAATTGATGCTCGCTCCCAGGTCCGCTAGGGCGTACTTTATTAATAAATTGCCAAAAAGGCACGGGATGGAAAACCTTCCCGGGTCGTTTAGTTTTGGCGGCAATTTATTAAGTAGGACCGCCGAGCATTCCGCATTTAAGGAAACACGCGAAATACCCTCGAGCTTCTTTTTATTAGAAAGGAGCTCCTTAAGGTATTTCGCGTATTTCGGCATTTGTGAGAGTGCCTCGCAGAAGGGGACGTTAATTTGAATTTGTTTAAAAATTTGTAAAAACTTTTTATAATGTTCGTCCTCCTTCTCTTTATTAAGTTTTGCGGGGTACGGAATTTGCGGGCTCGAGACGCCCGGCGCTAATTTTGTTTCCGTATCTAATAAAATAAAAGACGAGGGTGCAGGGGTCGGAGGCGAAACAGTTACCTGATGCTCAACCCGCAATGGGGAGTCGACCTCCTTGCCGCTGCGAAGGGTAATGGCGTGGGCATTTTCACGCGGGTTCTGCTCCGAGTTCCCCGGCAGTGCTCCATGTGGCCGCTCGGAGACCATTTTTGCAAGCTGGCCTACCTGTATTTCTAAGTTTTTTAGCGATCCGGTTATATTCCGGATATTTGCGTCGTTGGAAGCCATGTATTTTGCAAAAAGCTCCTCGAGCGGAGAAGGTTTTGGAGGGGGAGGCGCAAAACCTTGCTGAAATCCTTGGGGAAATCCATGCGGAAATCCTTGCGGGATCGCAGGTGGAGGGCGTTGCGCATTATTTGGGTTACTCCAGGAGAAGTTCGGGTGATTCCTCCAACCCGGGTTATAGTTATTACTATAAGGGTTGAAGGGCGCCCGCACTTGGTTACCCACGTAATCCACCGATTCCTCGCATAAATTATTATTATTATTAATATTATTAAGATTATTAAAATTATTATTATTATTATTAGCCCACGCGGGGGTGGAGGAGGAAGCAGTCATCTCCGCCACTTGCTTACTTAGCCGCTCTACCTGCGAGGCTAAGTGAGTAGTGGCATCCACTTCAAAAATCCCAGCCGCTTTAGAAGGACGCGCCCTTGGCACATTCCACTGGTATGCGTTCATGGCCATTTCCTCGAACAAAGTTTGAGCGGCCTCCGGGGTTTTGTTGTTTAACGTTCCCCCGGCGGCCGCGTCGATCATTTGTCGAGTCGAGAAATTTAAGCCGTTATAGAACGTTTGTACCTGTAGCCAAGGTGGTAGCGCGTGATGAGGACACTTACGCAGACATTCTTTATATCTCTCCCAAGTCTCGTAGAGAGACTCGGAATCGAATTGTATAAATGATGCGATGTCGGTGCGTAATTTGGCGGTTTTTGACGGAGGAAAATATTTAGTTAGAAAATTCTCCGTCAATTCGGCCCACGTGGTTATGGACCCTCTCGGAAGAGAAGTCAACCACGATTTCGCCTTTGTCCGCAGGGAAAAGGGAAATAAGCGCAAGCGAATGGCGTCATCGCTGACGCCATTAATTTTAAACGTGTCGCAAATTTCTAAAAAGTTATATAGATGAAGGTTTGGGTCCTCATCTGGCAAGCCGTCGAATTGAGCCGACTGCTGTACCATTTGAATGGTGCTGGGTTTTATTTCGAAATTGTTATTTGCTATCGCGGGGCGAGTGATGCTCGATCCTGTATCCTCCAAATTCGGCCTGGCATAGTAGGCCATGGTCCGCTGCGGAGCCGCAGGTGGATTAGGATCGCCCATTACTCCTATATGTATATCGCCGACGGATTCTTCGGGATCTATTTGTAGATTTTGATTACGAGATCGGCGGCGCTCGAGAAGCGTGCGCTCGATTTCGGGATCAAAAGGTAATATTGGATTATTCGAAGAATCGCCTCGGGTCATCCACTATTCGCAAAATTTTTTTTTTTTGAAAAAAGAGAGTTTTTCTTTTTATAGATTTTTTTTGGTTTTTTGTTTTAGAGATATTTTTACAAAGATGAAAAAAAAGAAAAATAAGTGAAAGAAAGTAATATATTTTTTTGGTTTTTCTTTACTTAAGTAAAATATATATATATATATATATATTTTTGATTTTTGTGGGGCTTTTACTTTTAGGAGGAATTTAAAATAAAGAGAAAGAAAAAGATAAGGTTTTTATTTGTTTTTGTGATTTTGGTTTGGTTTTTGGTTTTTGGTTTTTTTTTTTTTTTTTTTGGTTTTTTGGTTTTTATATGAACATATAAGTAGTTATATTCCAAAATATATGTAAAAAAAGAAAATTGAAAAATATGTGTTTATATATTTTTTTATTTTTCTTTACTTAGATATATTTTTGTTTTTGTTTTTTTTTTGTTTTTTAGATAGAAAAAGTGATGAAATATAAGATAAAATTAATAGCGTTTCCTATTTCAAAATAACGACACAAGCTCCCCGGCAACGGCGCCAAAAACTTGATATGCTTTTTAATTGGTTTGTTTCTCTCTTTTCTTTGTTAGAAAGAGAGAAAGAAAAGGAAAAGCTCTTTCTTCCTTTTCGATTCAACCTTGGGCGGACGTTTTCGAAGAGCCCCGCGAGTAATCCTACTTCGAGGAATTATCCGTTATCCTATCGAAGGATAGAAGTAACGGACTCTTTCTCTTTCGAAATATCGAGGATTCCTCCTCGGCCGCGTCCTTTGAAGGCAGAATGGAAAGAAAAATAAAGCTACTTTACTTTTAAAATTTAAATTGAAAGCTTTTTGAAAATATTGTTGCAACAATTTTTTAAGTAGTTGCAACAATTCTTTAAGAGCGTTTTAAAACTTCTTTTACCTTGAGCTAGTTGCAACAACCAAAGAGGCGTTGCAACAATTTTTTAGTGTTTTTAAAAGAGTTTTAAAGAGTGCTTTAGAGAGAAAGCTTTTGGGTTTATGTAATTATCCGGACTAAAATCAATAAAGGCAAGTGGACCTTATCGATAGTAGTATAGGATATTTCTTTTGAAATATCAAGGTCGTATTTTTCCAAGGTCGTATCGATTATTTCTACTTGTTAGGAACGCGCTATTATCTTATCGAGAAGAGTTTGAAGATTTTTATGATTTTATAGAAAAGTTAGTGACGAAAACGATAACTATCGCGGGCTTGGTGTGCGTTTAGCAAAAACCAAGAAAAGCGATGAAAAGAAAAAGAACGAAAACGTTAATTTGAAAAGTAGTTTTGCTTAGAAATTTTTAGGGTTTTATGAAACTATAATGATAACTACGGCGATAATTAGCGATTGAGCGGGGCGCGTGATTAAGCAAAAAGCAAATATATAAAAGATAAAAGACGCACTAATTGAAAACTCACGCACTCTACGGAATTAAAATTAAAGCGGTAAATTGCAGAAATTGAAGAAATGCGATCCCTACCCAAATAGGTAGAGGGGAAATAAATGCGTGAGCAAGTCCTATCCAAACGGATAGGCGGGAAATAAATGCGTGAGCAAGTCCTATCCAAACGGATAGGCGGGAAATAAATGCGTGAGCAAGTCCTATCCAAACGGATAGGCGGGAAATAAATGCGTGAGCAAGTCCTATCCAAACGGATAGGCGGGAAAAAAATGCGTGACAGAAATAGAAACTATTCGGTTACCAAAAAGGCGCAAAATTTATTCACCTACACACACGCACTCTTCTTGAAATTGAAATCTAAGTTAAAAGAAAATAAAATCTATGCTCATAAACACACACACTCTTCTTTAATGAAATCTAATTAAGAATAAAACAAAATTAATCTCATACACTCACACACACAACAATAATGAAAACTAAGTTAAAAGAAAAGAAAAGTTATACTCATACACTCACCCACACTAACAACAAAACAAAACTAAAATAAATACAAATTACTCTCATACACTCACACACACAAATTAAAAAGATGAAAACTAATTAAAATTACTAAATTACTAAATTACAAAAAACTAAAAATAAAAAGAAAAAGAAAAAGAAAACACACACACACTTCCAACAAAACAAAGAGAGAGAGAGTGACAAAACAAGCCAACTATTTCATTTCCATAATAAAAAGATTACAAAAAACAAGAGAGAAAAAGAGCACAAAATTGCAAAAATTACAAAACACCAAAAATCAGCAAAATGGAACAAAACCTTAAGAGAAGCTCCCAAAATTTTGAACCCTTGGACTCAGCTGAAACTGGCTATTTATAGAAAAAATTTTTGGATTACACGCCCTCGGACACGGGCGTGTCTGAGGGCGTGACACGGCTTGGGGTGCGAATAGCCAGAACAGCTGGATCCAGGCAGGCATCTGGAAGGCTTGACCGGCGACTTCGGAAGTACACGGGCGCGTTCCAAGTAACACGGGCGTGTTCGATGTCGGCATTGTGTTGTCGGCTGCTGGGCGTGACGGGCGGCGTGTCCTTTGTTCTTCCGAAAGAAATTGAGGGGTCACGGCCTCGGTCACGGGCGTGACCCGATCACGGCCGTGACAGTGGGCGTGACATTGACATCTTGGCTCGAATCTGGGCTTGGTCATTCAACACGGGCGTGACTGATGTACACGGCCTCGGTCACGGGCGTGACCGAGGGCGTGACTTGATGTTTGAGTTGGAAAAAGAGCAGGGAAAAGAAAATGTTAGGGATTAGTGAACACGCCCTTGGACACGGGCGTGACCAAGGGCGTGACTTAACAAAATTACAAAAACTTTACAAAAATTAAAATAAAACTAAGTTAAAAACAAAAATAACAAAAACAAACATTTTATTCATTAATTTACATATATTATTTAGAAATCTAATTAAAATTATACTAAAAATTATAAAGAAAAATGCGTATATTTACTATTCATCACTCATCCTCCAAAAGAGAGAAAAAGGAAAAATCAAGCGACGACAATGAAGAGCGACCTCCTCCTGAGTGCTTCCATTGCAGGAAGACCGAGCATATAAGGCTCCGTTTGGTTGGGCTATTGCTGATGGAAAGTTGCTGATAGGAAATGGAGTTTGAGAAAAGTGTTATTTCTGGAAAACAGAGTTTTGTTGAAAAACTGTTTGGGTGAAATGGATTTTGCAAAACAAAGTTTTGGAAAAGTTGTTTGGAAACGAAATGGAGTTTTTGGTGAAATTTTTTTCTTCAAAAATGCAAAGCATATTATATGAAAACAGATTATTTGCACGACGAATAACCTAAAGGAACAAGTCTCTTATCCACTATAAACACATATACACACACATTAGCCCAAACACAATAGCCGAAATCTTCAGCACAATATCACAACACAATAGCACAATAGCTGAATCAACTATAAAAATCCGAAATAAACAAAAAAAACTAGCCGAAATGAACAAGACTCTTCTCCACAGAAAAGAAAGTCAGAATATACTCAGAACACAACAAAAAAGAAGCACCTGATGCAATAGGAAGAGATCTCCTATGCTTACGAATCACATGTGGAGGGCGGCGATGGAGAGGCGAAGGGCGCGGAACTGGAGCTCTTGTGCGCGGGAAAAGAAGTTCTATCCGGAATAGGGCAAGAGGTGTAGCTTGTATACAAAATAATTAGAAATTTGGTCACGCACGGTCGAACGCACGACCGTGCGTGGACCGTGCGATATTAATCGTAAACCAAGGAAGAAAGATAACCCAGGGAGCCCGTGCGATTTACTCACGCACGGTCAAAGCCGACCGTGCATAAAAACGCACGGGTAAATTCAGAAAAGCTAAAAACAGGAAGAAACAGACGACCGTGCGTTTTAGTCACGCACGGGCAATTCCGCCCGTGCGTCAAAACGCACGACCAAACTCAGATCTCCCATTTTCTGCCAAGACGAGAACGCACGACCGCAACCGTCCGTGCGTCAAGGAAACGCATGACCGTGCGTTGCACACAATCATGAATTCTGGGGGAAAACTGGATGATCCGACCACCTGCATACAAGATAAAACAGCTGGGAAAACACCTCCAGCACTAGATAAACATAGAGAAAAGAATGGGGACCACATTGTGCTTGCCCCCAACAACAAAGCATGCAATTACATACCACAACATGCCTAAAAGGTGCACTTCGTGTAATCTGGAGTATCAATGCAATATAAGCAATAATGTGCAGAAAGTGAAGTGCAAATGCGCGAAAACAAGCCCAGATGAGTCCGAAAATGTGTATATACTTGGGACTCATCACACCCCCAGACTTACCTGTTTGCGCGTCCCGAGCAAACAAATCCCTCAAGCGGATGAGAAAAATACACAGCTGGCAGAGAAATTGTAAAGCGGAGTATCATGCGAAGTCGCATGCTCAAGCGCGTAGAAATATAGTAGACAAAATTTCTAATTATACATATTAATTTATACTTTTCTAGGGGCGTATTTATATATTACATTTACTCAAAAAGTTAATCATAAGGTCGTACATAGGAAGAATGTAAACTGAACGCTGAGGCGAGCATTGCTAAAGATCGTGGCTCGGGACAACCTCCAAAAAAATCCATCAATGTCGGTGACCATAAGCTTGCTCGTTCGCACTCTCTCCACGGCACAGGTTTGACTCAAATGCGTGAATCAATAGGGCTTCAGGTTATAGATGAGGCTTGGGTTTAGGTGAGGTATACAATGATAAAGACGATGGCTCAAACACTAAACCCAAATGAGCTAGCGCAAAAAACTATCCTTAATCACAACAAAAAGATACACGGGTACACCACACCCCCAGACTTGAACTTGACTACATGGGTGTGTGCACCGCCTACTCCCAATCATAAATCTATAAAGATTTTCAATTAAACACTACTTTTTTTTCTTTTTACTTCTTTTCTTTTTCTCATCTCATTTTTTTTCTTTTTCTTTTCTTTTCAAAACAATTTCAGCAAGATGAGGAATGAAGTGCATCCACATTTTCACAAAAATATCACAACATCAACACCCCAATCATGAAAATGATAAACAACTAAAGCTCAAATTCGGGTGTGCGACCAGGATTGGCTTTTAGGCTTTGGTGAGATAAAAGTGGGGCTGAATCAAAGAACGGGTATGCACAACTGGGCTAACGAGGATAAAGCAATAGGAATGGGCACAAAGGCTCAACCGAGCCAAAATGATGGCCTACGTCATTCTCACGCAAAAGAACTATCATATGCATATGCTTCATGAATCGCTTGGGGCAAGTTCTTAGCCACCGAGAAAGATTATCCTTCCTCCAGGCTCGAGCAATACATATCTAATGATACTTTACACACATCCCTATGCTACCTTTTGATTAACACCGGATTCACCATTTGAGTAGAGTAAACAATATTTACACTAAAAGAAATGCATAAAACTAAAATTCTAAAAAGAAATCTAATCTACACAAATCCCTGTACTCACATGAGTACTTGACTAGGAACACCGGAGTCAACATTTTACTCCACTACATATTTAAAAGCCAGCACAATGATTTTCCCAATCACACAGAGGAAATGAATTCAACTCATGACGCGCCAACAACTATGTACACGCTCATGTGGGTGCTGTGGTGTGCGAAGAAAATGCAACAAAATCATATATAACTAAAAATAAAATACTTCTAGCATGAACTAAGATGCGCACGTGCGGTGGGTACAATAAATATCTCTCCCCCAGACATAAACTAAACAAACCAGCACAAGATAGAACCATGAAATTCAAAATGAAGTCTAGGGAAAGAGTCCCCATGCTCGGAAGTGAGCATACCAGAAGATTGGCGTGTAAACCAAGAAAAAGCTGCAGCATCCGCCAAAAGAATGACCTGCAGGGGTGAGCTCCGCAAAAACAAAAGAAGATATACAAACTAAAAACAAAGTAAAACTAACTAAACAAACTAGATAAACTGAAATTGCAAGAAAAGTAAGATAACTACAGGGTTTATTGTCCTCCCAGCACGACTTATTCAACTTTAAAGCAATTCTAGCTAATGGGTCTATGAAAAAGGAAATGTATAGGTAACTGTTCTAATATGCGTGTCGGTAGAGGGTACCGATACGGCGACAGAATAGTTACTCCCCTACCTAAATAATAATACCTGCTGAACACAGGTAGCGGGAATAGGAAGTAAGAAGAGGAGGAGAGCTGGTCCTCACTCATCTCACCACAAACTAAATCCTTGCCCAGCAAGATGTTGTCTTCAGGGAGGTGACAGAAGGAGAAGGCAGTGAGTGGGGCTTCCTCTACGGAGGGGGGATCAACCTCCTCACATAAGAGGATGCTCTCATCATTCACTTGAGCATAATGCTCCAAGTCCTCCTGAAGTACCTGTGAAAACTCAACCTGCACAGGCTCAGATGATGAAAGGGGATCAAGAAATAAAGAAGAAGAAGAACATAAATAAAAATCAATCGGTGGAGTTGTCCCAGTCTCACTCCCATCAGATTGGGGAAGTAAAATAATGTATGCATTGCCATCAATGCTACAAGGTTCAGCGGGATCAACAGTAGGGAGGCCCAAGAGTTGGACTTCCTCCACCGGTGCTGAGGAAAGCTCCTCTTCACCTAGAAGGTTGTCCTCCTCCATAGGAGCAGGCATAACACATAGATCGCCAGCCTCATCCTGCGACACATCATCAACAATGTCGTCAGAGATGAATGTAGTATGCACAACAGGGGGAAGATTAATGCTCGGATAAAAGTCGAGCACCGATTCCTCACGAAGAATCAAGTTCATGAATGGTGATATATCGACAGGGGAGATGGGCTCAGTCATGTCAGAACCTAGAACAGCCACACATCTGGTGCCTGTGTCCATTCCATACCCTTCAAAATGTGAAGGTGGAACAGACACATAACCGGATGTTGAAGGTGTGCTGCCAGAAGTAGGAGTCGAGACGATCCGGATATCCGGCACGTCATCCTTGTCCACTTGGCAAAGATAGGTAGCACAATCCTTCAAGGCATGATCAGTGCTCTGACAAAACAAACACTGCTTTACGGGCTTCTTTGGCACAGCAAGTGCTGAAGCTAAAAAGAAGTGTGACGGTAAAGGCTCGGCAGAATAGCCATAGGACTTAAGCGCACCATATGGAGTACCAGACGAAGTCGGTGCTCCATATGCTGGGCCTTGAGTGCTAGGGCTATTATCTCCTGATGGGCATCTATCACTAGCATGAGAAATATCTCCTCACCAACGGCAACGAATATTGAATGAAGCCCACATAGTGTGAAGATAAAATGATTCAAAATAAAAACACAATTGTGCAAAATACTACACCTAACAAAAATTTACTAGAGCAACCTAATATAAACAGTAAAACAGAATAAGAAGAAATAAAACAAAAAGGACGCGATAAACAAATGGAAGGGCTTCTCTCTCAGATTCTCCCTCTCCAGAAAACTCACACGTTTGTGTTCCCCGGCAACGGTGCCAAAAACTTGATGCGCAAAACTTAGCACACCGCTATAGGCGGTAGCAAGACTGCGGCACGAAACGGCAGTGTACTGATCATTCAAGTAATATAAAATGTGGGAGTGAATCCCCAAGTATCGATCTCGAAGGAACACAGTAAGGTGGAGTTTAATATTGAGGAAGGACTTGAGATTGAAGTCCTTTATGTCGGATGGGATGCGAAAACGGGGTGATTTGGCTTTTGGAAAATAAAAGAAAACACTACAACTACTCCTATGCAATGCCGCTATGCAATGCTTCGCGAGGCGGGATGGAGACTAGACAGGCCTTGAGCGCGCTGCTTCACAAGGGAGGATGAACGAGTAGGCAAGCAGAATCGAACAGTGCAGGCCTTGAGCGCACTGCTTCGTTAGGCGAATGGATTACACGGGCCGCTATGCCACGCTTCACTAGGCGGATGGACGAGAAGTCTTACGGAATGAGGGTCGCAAGCACCTCGTCGACAAGCACGCCACTAGCAATTGCTAGTGCGGCACACGAACGTGACGGTGGGATGGAGGATGGAATGGGGCGCTCCTCAAATCACATAAGCCACAAACATAACCACAAAACCATGGAAAATTACACTAATAATATTTAGGGTTTATGGACATCATTCATATAGAAACATACAACCACACACATCAAATAGAATCAGCAAAAATAACAAGGAGGAGGTAAGATTACAACCGAAGCACGAAGACTCGTCGTAGATTCACGGCCAGAATTTAGGGTTGTCAATCCTCGTCCGGGCTCGATCTTCAACTATCGTCCGGGGTAGAAGAGGGCTGTCACTGCCTCCGAATGGACCCGTCTTCTTCATCAATAGCCTTCAGCCATGATCTTGCTGGAGAACTCCAAGGATATAGTGCAAAATCCTTTGAAATGGAGCTTGGAAGCTTCTGAATGATGGAGGAGGCCGAGAGGATACTCTGGCTCGAGATTGGCGTGAAGAATATGTCTGTAGCACCTCCAGATGGTGGGCGGTGATGGAGAGGCGAAGGGCGCGTGAAAAGAAGATCTATCCAGAATAGGGCAAGAGCTGCAACTTTTATACAAAATAATCAGAAATTTGGTCACGCGCAGTCGAACGCACGACCGTGCGTAAAAACGCACGGGAATATTCAAAAAAGCTAAAAATAGGAAGAAACAGGCGACCGTGCGTTTTACTCACGCACGGGCAATTCTGCCTGTGCGTCAAAATGCACGACCAAACTCAGATCTCCCATTTTCTGCCTAGACGAGAACGCACGACCGCAACCGTCCGTGCGTCAAGGAAACGCACGACCGTGCATTGTACATAATCATGAATTCTAGGGGAAAACTGGATGATCCGACCACCTGCATACAAGATAAAACAGCTGGGAAAACACCGCCAGCACTAGATAAACATCGAGAAAAGAATGGGGAGCATATTGTGCTTGCCCCCAACAACAAAGCATGCAATTGCATACCACAACAGTCCTAAAAGGTGCACTTCGTGTAATCCAGAGTATCAATGCAATATAAGCAATAATGTGCAGAAAGTGAAGTGCAAATTTGCGAAAACAAGCCCAGATGAGTCCGAAAATGTGTATATAATTGGGACTCATCAACATGCTTCTTGAAATCAAAATCCCGCTAGGTATATTGATATGAGTTCCAAAACTAGAGGACAAAACAGAACGATGGAGTAAAGCCTTCGAACAGTATGAAGATATTCTAACTACAGTCAAAATGGCCCCCAGATTTATCTCCATCATGCTCATCGCCATGCCCCTTTTTAGACGAGCAGAGCCTTTGATCCCCGAAACTGCGAGAGTTTCTTTGCGGAGGAGACGGTGAGGTTTGAGTGATAAGTTCTGACCTAGCGCAGGGGTTCAATTTCTTGCGTGGAAGATGAGCGCTTGGAGGATGAGCGCGTAGGGAGGGAAGATGAGCGGAAGCGGTAGAAGAGCAATTTTTTAGCGCGATTGGACTAGAGCTTAGCAGCGCGGTCGAACATTCATCATAAATGTTAGTTATTAATAAACGATGATTTTATCTATCCGCCGTACCAAACATTGCGTTTAAACCAAATGACAATTTTTACCAACGACACTGGAGGCAATCAGCCTAACCAAATGCCACCTAAGAAGCCAATTCCCAAAGTACTTGAAAGAACAAAAAGAAAAGCGGCATAAAGGAAGAGAAAAGAAGAAGGTTTTGAAGGCTGCAACGTCGGATGACTCTTCATCTGAAAGTTCAAAGGAGTGAACTTCAAGCGATAGTGATGAGGCAAATTTGTGCCCCATGGGGAGGATCCATGAATTAACGGACGATGATTGCAGTGTCCAAAGCGACACTGAGGTAATTCCTAATACTTATGATGATCTTTATATGGAGTACATGAAAACATATAAATTTTTTAGTAAATGTCTAAAAGATCTTGATCTTCTAAAAACTGAAAACAAAATTCTTTTAAAACAAAATCAAAAATTAAATAAGTAAATAAAAACTTTGGGAAAAGAGATAGGGTCTAGCCAAGAAAATAATCATAACATAGTAAGAACAAAAGAACTAGAAAACAATCTTTCTAAGGCTCTCTCCAATATCGAATCTCTCACAAAACAAAAGGGAGACTTAGAAAGAAGTTTAAAAAAATTCTCTTTCTCAAACAGAAAATGAAAAGAAAAATTTTGCAAAGAGGTGTGGAAATTTAGTAAGTGAAATTTTGCCTTAAAAGCCTGAATCGATGATCTTAATATGTAAAAAAAAACAAATTCGGGGTTGGCCAAAAATCACTGGACATGATTTTGGGCAACCAATGCCATGGTTCGGTAAAGTTTGGGATGGGTTATGCTATGGGAAGCTACCGCTCAGCATTAACTTCTAATGCTGGCGATAACTCTAGTTCTAGAAACCAAAATTCTTTTTATAATAATAATAATTCTGTCACCCCTTCTACTTCTGTGTCTACTAGTAAGGGTCAACAAAATTCTCTTAAAAAGGTCTCATCCCCTTATATTGCGTGTGCAAATTGTTTGTTGTTTGTCCACACCACGGACTCTTGCAGGAAGAAGGGAAACCGCACTTTAAAACAAATCTGGGTACCTAAGGTCACCACCTATATTATGGGAGGAACCTCAGGGGTATACAGATCTTCATTAACATCTTCTTTTTAAGTGTGTTGGCAGGCTAAGGAAAAGGAAGACATGTGGTACTTGGGCTCAGGTTGTTCCAAGCACATGACAGGCGATAAAGCAAAGTTCCTTAGCCTCACAAAGAAGAAAGGAGGAATGGTGACATTCAATGACAATGGAAAAGGAAGAATCTTAGGCACATGTACAGTGGGTAACGACTCATTCTCTCTTACAAATGTCTTATATGTAGAAGGCTTAAAACACAACTTAATTTCAATTAGTCAACTATGCGATAAAGGCCTTAATATTTTATTTGAGTCTTCTACTAATTTGTGCAAAATTATAGATCCAAAGACTCATGATATTGTACTCACTACACACAGAATTCACAACGTCTATTTAATTTCTTTTCATGATCTATCACGTGCATCACTAAAATGTCTAATTATAAAAAATGAAGAATTAGAACAATTTGAACGTAATAAGTTTTGGAATCTTATAAAAAGCCCATCAAATCATCCGGTAATAGGCTTAAAATGGATTTTTAAAAATAAATTAGATTGCGAATCTAGAATTACTAGGAACAAAGCTCGCTTAGTAGCTCAGGGCTATTCACAAATCGAAGGGGTAGATTTTGATGACACCTCTGCACCCATAGCTGGCTTAGAATCCATTCAAATTTTTCTTGCCTTTGCAAGCTTCAAAAGATCTAAACTCTTTCAAATGGATGTTAAAAGTGTCTTCTTAAATGGAATTATTAAAGAAGAGGTTTATGTTGAACAACCCCCCCCCCCCCCCCCCCCGGTTTCATAAATGAAAAATACCCATATTATGTTTTTAAACTAGATAAAGCACTATACGGTTTAAAATAAGCGCCTTGTGCGTGGTATGAAAGACTAACTTCATTTTTATTAAAACATGATTATGTAATGGGACATACCGATGAAACACTTTTTATCAAACATGTTAATAATGATCTAATCATATTACAAATTTATGTAGATGACATCATTTTTGGAGCCACTAATGATAAATTATGTAATGAAGTTGTAAATGTGATGCAAAAAGAATTTGAAATGAGCTTGGTAGGCGAACTTACTTATTTTCTTGGTTTTCAAATCAAACAAAGAAATGATGAAATATTTATAAATTAATCTAAATATCTTCATGACATGTTAAAAAGATTTGGATTTGAAAATTTAAAACAAGCCTCCACTCCTATGAGTGCCTCTCTAAAATTAGGAAAAGATGAAGACAGAATATCTATTGATCAAACAATATATAGAGGATTGATAGGGTCGTTATTATATCTAAGTGCGTCTAGACCCGATATTATGTTTGTTGTTTGCTTATGTGCTAGATTTCATGCTAATCCTAAAGAATCTCATTTAAAAGCGGTCAAACGAATTTTCAGATATTTAATCAGATCATCTACTCTAGGCCTATGGTATCCTTATAATGATTCATTTATTTTACATGGATATTCTGACTCTGATTATGTTGGGTGTTCACTAGATCGTAAAAGCACAAGCGGCACATGTCACTTCTTAGGCCCCTCACTAGTCTTGGTCGAGTAGGAAATAGAATTTTGTTTCCCTCTACACCACCGAGGCTGAATATGCCGCACTAGGAAGTTGTTGTGCACAAGCCCTTTGGATGAGTCAAACACTAGAAGACTTTGGGGTGCATCTAAATAATATTGAATTAAAATGTTACAACAAAAGTGCAATATATCTAACAAACAATCTCGTTCATCATTCACAATCCAAACTGTTGGTTATAGAATAATCACCAAGGGGGGGGGGGGGGGGGGGGGGGGGGGGGGGGGGGGGGGGGGAGGGGGGGGTTAGGTGATTATGGCTATTTTAAAATATTTTGCAAGTAATGAGTGTAATGGAAGCACTGCATAGAAGAATCATAGAAAATCTCGGCACACACACAACACAAGATGTATAGAGGTTCCTCAAGATCGGGTGTCTTGAGTAGTCCTCTGTCCCTCTGTGCCTACCCAGCAGTGTGCTAGGCCTGGCAAACTACGCCAATGTCTTCGGCCTAGGCCCGCAAGCCCCTTCAGCCTAGGCCCGCAAGCCCCTTCACTGCACCCGAGCCCGCAAGCTCGACACTCAGGCCCTCAAGCCCTACAAAACACAGACCCACAAGTCTTGCCTGTAGCCTAGGCCCGCAAGCCCCATCACTACACCTGATCCCGCCAGTCTGACACGGTTGGACCCACAAGTCCCTCTACCCTAGCACTCAAGCCTCACAGATCTCAAGCCCTCAAGCTCGACACTCAGATCTGAAACCAGATCTACAGTTTTGGCCTGCAAGCCTTACAAGAAAGATTTACAAAAGGTTCTTCTGCCTGGAGGAGGTCGTCTTCTTGACTTGAAGACGATGCTTTTGATTTGAAACTTGATAATGCAAATCTTCTTCAAGCTTTCTTCTATCTGGAACTCTTCTTATCAGTCGATGAAGCTATACTGATTATCTTGAGAACAAAGGATGAAGATCAACTTGTTCTCCGTTCTTGTTTTTACTTATCTCCGTCGTTACTGTTCTATTGCTTAGCAGGTTTCCCTTAAGTTCTAGGATTCGAGAGGGAGTTTAGGGCATCCACTATTCCCTTTTATAGGACTGAGATGTCGCTTAACGGTCTCCTATGATGTCCTATTCTGACAAACGCCCATGCCTTAAGACCACCGCTGATTGGACAAACAGGCGGCAACATTAATTGCTGACAGCGCATCTGTCGACTTTTCAAATTGTCTCGACGATATTTCCATTGTTACGATGACAAGGATAATATCTCGACGACGTTGGACATCTCTTTTGCACTCGATCTTAAGACGACATGAAATCATCTAACTGATGTCGGTGTAATCTTCTTGATTGCTTGATATCGTTGTAACAACTTTATCTTCTTGAAGATATGTTCGATATCATGTCGACAGACTGTTCTTCAGCAACTGCCCGTCTTCACAACTGCATCCTCAGTGTTCTCGATGTCACGTCTTCTTTTCGACGATATAGTTGTCATCAGTCTTACTTAGCCTCTATAACGACAAGGCTTCTTTACGACGATACCTGTCTTGTTTAGTCTCATCGA
Source organism: Dactylorhiza incarnata (assembly GCA_033032865.1). NCBI lineage: Eukaryota > Viridiplantae > Streptophyta > Magnoliopsida > Asparagales > Orchidaceae > Dactylorhiza > Dactylorhiza incarnata. The sequence continues at coordinate 17,707,087 of JAWHQI010000015.1, forward strand.
CGACACAGCTTCTTTTCAACGATATCTTCGACACTGACCTTCCCTTTGCCTTTTCAATGACATTCATTCTGACTTAGCCTTATCGACGTCAAGGCTTCTTTTCGATGATATTCATTCTGACTTAGCCTTATCGACGTCAAGGCTTCTTTTCGATGATATTTGTCAGCTCGACATTCTATCAACTTGTCTTCTACTGAGATGATAATGCTAAGAAGATAATCAAATACATAATGAAGTTCTCTTGAATTGGTGACTTCTCCAAATCATGAATCATGAGGGCAAGATTCCCAACACAAACACATTGATGTGCGTCATCATTTAATTTGGGATCACATTAAGAAAGAACATGTGAGAGTTAGCTTCATAGGCACAGAATCCCAACTTGCAGACATATTTACAAAACCTCTCCCCGATGCTCATTTCAACATACTTAGACTAGAATTTGGAGTCTTAGATATATCAAATTGAGTCTATAAATTTTTAGTATGGGTAGCAACCAATAACACTTAAATATCTGAAGAAAGGGAGGTTTGGGATGTCACCCCATCATATCTCCTAGTACCGGTTCGAACCCTTCACAGGGTAGACCTCGTGAAGTCCAAGATCCACTTTAAATTGCTAAGTCCAATTGAAGTCTCACAAAGATCAAATGTTGACTTAGGCATTCTCTTGCAATAACTAAAAAGAAAACTATCATATATCTTAAAACACGAATTTATCTGCATCACCATTATTAAAATTGAACTATAAAGCACTAACGCTTGGCGCTATCAATAATGCCCCACGTTAGAATTTATCTCTGAACTTAACAACTCTTTCTGCCTATTCATTTATATACTTATTGTAGGATATGGAACGTTCACCTTAAGGGGGGGGGGGGGGGGGGGTAGGTGAATTTGGTACTTTTTGGATTATTAGTGTGAGTTATCAGAATTCAAGCAATACACAAAATTATCACACAAATAAAACACACCAGACGACACAAGATCAATAGAGGTTCCTCACGATAGGGAGTCATGAGTAGTCCTCTTTCCCTCTGCGCCTACCCAGCAGTGTGCTGGGCTCGGCAAACTCCGCCAAAAGCTTCAGGCCCTCAAGCCTTACAACACGGACACGCAAGTCCCAACATCCTCGGCCCTCAAGCCCCTACTGCCCTCGAGCCCGCAAGCTCGACACTCAGGCCCTCAAGCCCTACACAACACAGACCCGCAAGTCCTATGACTACACCCTAGGCCCACACCCCCTACTGTACCATAGCCCTCAAGCTCGACAAGTCGCACCCTCAAGTGCACTACCCTGGCCCTCAAGCCTCACATCTCTCCAGCCCTCAAGCTAGAAAATTTGGCCCGCAAGCCTTACAAGAAAATACAATAATAAAATGTTTCTTCTGCCGGATGAAGATCGACACCTTGAGCCTGTTGAAGATCGTCTCCTTGAGATTGAAGAAGATTGTTATGAATCAGATCTTGAGCGCACGGTTCTTCTTCAAATCTTTTCTTAGCCAGATGAGGATTGGATTCTTAGCAGTCGATGAAGATGACTGCTCCTTCCTTTACTCTTTATTTCTTGCGGCGCTTGTGTTTTTCGATTTACTATGTGCACAAGTTCTTTCTTGATTGTTAACTTTTTAGGGCATCCTCATATATCCTTTTATAAGACTGCGATGCCCGCCAACGGTCTTCTAAGAAGTTTCTTTATGTGTCAGACCTCCATTCCCTTTTAGCACGCGTTGATATCTTTTTTCTTTTTGGAGTACGCGTTAATGCCTCGATTCATTAAGTGCACGCGCTGATTTGGACAATCAGGCGGCGGCATTAACTGCTGATAGTACGTCTGCACGATTTGAATATGTCGCGATGATATTTCCATTATTATGACGACATGGATAATATCTCGACGACACCCCTTTGTCCATGCCATGAACTCTGGTAGACCTTCATGTCTTCTTTCTTTTGCCTCTGATGCTGGCATCACAACAATACGAGACATCCTGGCAATTCTTCACATACAATGATATGCCATTTCTGACTGTGTCATTGAGATCCTCTTTCTTGCAATATGTCATCGTAATCATGTTGTTTACTTGACGACAATCCTTCCTTCGATATCTTTGATTCTTCTCTGTGTTCGACGATCTCTCCACGTCTCAACATTCGACGATCGGCATTCTTCGTTCGACGATCTTGCCATGTCTCAGCGTTCGACGATCAGCATTCTTTGTTTGACGATTTCGCCATGTCTCAGTGGTCGACGAATACTTTGCTTCTCAGCGGCTGCTGCTCTGCCCGTCATTACGACGACAAGCACACATTGTCGACGATATCGCCTGTTCTTCTCGGCGATATGTACTTTTATTTTCCTGAGATTATGAACTAGGTGTACGATCAAATACAAAGTGAAGTACTCTTGATATGACGACTTCTTCAAATCAGGAATCATGTGGGCAAGATTCCTAAGAATCTCCCCTATTTAAAGAAGTCAGAATCTCAATTCAAGCCTACTTTCACTTGACATTAAATATCATAATCTTAGATGGAACTGTTTAAAGATTTAACTTATCTTTTGTAGAACTCTTGGAGTGCATCAAGCTTATAGCTCCCCCTTGATTTGATGCCTCTTCCTTGCTCCCCCTACCTTTAAGGTCTTCTTGAGGTCTTCTTGAGCACCATTTCTCCCCTTTCTGACTTCTTGCCTTCTGCTGTTCTAACCAAAGAGTAGCACAAGCTCCCCCTTGCTCAGGCATGATTCTTCAAGGTCCTGTGAGATTTTCTGACCACTCATCTAGAAAGGCATTAGTAAATAATAAAGTTGAGGGTTACTCTAAGTTTAACATTCCCAATTGGAATTTGAAGAAGTTAAACTTAGCTTCATCTACGGGCTTTGTAAATATATCAGCCACTTGTTTGTCTGTTGGGACAAATTCAAGGTTGATATCTTCATTTTCCACATGCTCCCTGATGAAGTGATACCTGATCTCAATATGCTTAGCCCTGCTGTGAGATACAGGGTTCTTAGCAATTGAGATAGCACTGGAAGAGTCACAAAACAAGAGTGTTTTGGTCATCTTTAGATTGTAGTCTTCAAGTTGATGTTGAATCCATAGCAGTTGGGCATAGCAGCTCCCAGCAGAGATATACTCTGATTCTGCTGTCGAGATTGACACACTGGTCTGCTTCTTACTGCTCCAGGAAATCAGTCTTCCACCAAGGAATTGGCATGTCCCTAAGGTACTCTTTCTATCTTCCTTGCACCCTGCATAATCTACATCTGAATAACCAGTCAGTTCACACTCATTGTTCCTATGGTACTAAAGTCCAAGATTTGATGTACCCTTTAGGTATCTTAAGATTCTCTTGACAGAGACATAGTGAGATTCCTTAGGATTCACCTGATATCTAGTACATACACATGTAGAAAACATTATGTAAGGCCTACTTGCAGTTAGATAGAGCAAGGATCCAATCATGCATCTGTACTTGGTTTCATCAAAGGGTATGCCCTTCTCATCCTTGTCCAGAGACACATTGGTTCCCATTGGATTTTTCATTGAAGAAGCACTCTCCAATCCAAATTTCTTGACTAGCTCCCTAGTGAATTTGGTCTGAGAGATGAAAATCCCATCTTCAGATTGTTTCACTTGGAGACCTAGGAAGTATTTGAGCTCACCCATACTGCTCATCTCAAACTTTCCCTGCATCAAGTTGGCAAACTTTTTGCTGAGATTGTTATCTGTAGAGCCAAAGATGATGTCATCTACATAGATCTGCACTAGCAAGATCTTGCCCTTCACTTCCCTTAGGAACAATGTCTTATCAATCTTTCCCCTTGAGAACTTGTTCTCAATCAGAAAGCTTGACAGAGTCTCATACCAGGACCTAGGTGCCAGCTTTAATCCATAAAGTGCTTTGCGAAGAAAGTAAACATAATCAGGATAAGTAGAGTCGACAAAACCTGAAGGCTGCCCTACATATACTTCCTCTTTAAGATCACCATTTAGGAAGGCTGACTTCACGTCCATTTGGTAGACCGTGAAACCTTTGAATGCTGCATAGGCTAGGAACAATCTTATTGCTTCCAGTCTGGCTACTGGAGCAAATGTCTGATCAAAATCTATTCCCTACTCTTGTCTGTAGCCTTTTGCTACTAGTCTTGCTTTATTCTTGGTGATGATTCCATTTTCATCCATTTTGTTCCTGTAGACCCATTTGGTTCCAATCATGTTGTGTCCTTGGGGTCTTGGAACAAATTTCCACACCTTACATCTTTTAAATTGGTTCAGTTCCTCCTGCATTGCAGCAATCCAAAATGGATCCTGATTTGCTTCCTCATATTTCTTGGGTTCAATTTGAGAGAGAAAACTCAGGTACAATGCTTGATTTGCAGCTCTACTCCTTGTCAACACCCCTTGGTTGACATTTCCTATTAGCTACTTCTGCAGGCCCCATTCTTCTGCCGTTCTGTATCTTCTGCAGGTTCTACCTCTATTTTAACCATCACTGGCTGATTCTTGTTGTTGAATGAGGTGTTAGCATTGTCTTCAATGGATAGCTTCTCTAATCTTTCCACTGTACCTGCATTCACTGGAGAACTAGACCAGCCCTTATGGATAAGGCTAGTCTCATCAAATATAACATGAACAGATTCTTCCACTGTTTGGGTATTGAGGTTGTATACTCTGTATGCCCGGCTGTAGGAGCTATATCCAACAAATATACCCTCACAGCTTTTCTCACCAAACTTAGTTAGTTTGGATTTCCCATTATTAAGGACATAGCATTTGCTACCAAAGATCCTAAAGTAGGATATAGTTGGTTTTCTGCCCTTCATTAGCTCATAGGGAGTTTTCTTGTGATTTTTGATGATAGAGTCCCTGTTTATCACGTGACAAGCAGTGTTGACAGCCTCTGCCCATAAGTATTCTGTTAATAAGGAGTCACTTAGCATTGTCCTGCTAGCCTCTATCAAGGTTCTATTCTTCCTTTCAGCAATCCCATTCTGTTGAGGAGTTCTGGGGGAGGAGAATTCTTGGGAGATACCTAGGTCTTGGCAGAATTCTGTCATGGCCCCTGACTGAAATTCTATCCCATGGTCACTTCTGATTTTGACCATAGTACAGCTCATCTCATTCTGGATCTGCCTGACAAAATTCTTCAAGATATCGAGGGTATCTGATTTCATTTTGAGGACGAATACCCAAGTGAACCTTGAGTAGTCATCAACAACTACAAGGATGTATGACTTCCCTCTTAAGCTATGAACTGAAATAGGACAAAATAAATCCATGTGCAGTAAAAATAAGCACCTTGTGGACTCTCTGTTAGAGATGCTTTTAAAGCTAGTCCTAGTCTGCTTTCCAAGTTGGCAGGCTTGACAAGGACCATCTTTGATGCACTCAATGTCAGGTCCATTTCTGACCAGGTTTTGTGAAAAAAGCTTGCCTATTGTCTTAAAGTTGATGTGTGCAAGTCTCTTGTGCCATTGTACGCATAGAGCCTCTTTGCCATCATCTATAAGACACATGGCATGGAAGAATTTGCATTAAGGAAATTTAAGCAATAAATATTCCCACTCCGAGTGCTAGTTAAGGTAGTCTCAGAATCTGAGGACTTCTTAATTAGACACTTGTCCTTGTGGAAAATAATAACGAAGCCTAGATCACAAAGCTGACTTATGCTTATGAGGTTGTGTCTCAACCCCTCCACATAAGCTACCTTTGTGATGGTAACTAACCCATTAGTTACGCTGTCGTAGCCCCTGGTCACTCCCTTTTCTGAACCTCCAAAGATAACAGTCGGTCCATTCTCCATAGCGATGAATTCTTTCAAATACTTTCTGACTCCAGTCATATGCCTTGAGCAGCCACTGTCCAAATACCAAATTGGAGATCGGTTGGCATTTGGATCTACCTGCAAAACAAATCAATTCCCCTCAGGTACCCAATAGGGATTGGGTCCTTGGTTTTTGTTAGGGTGATAGAATGGAATCGCAAACCTCAGAGGATTCTGCACTCTCCTTGCATTGAGCCTAGTTGGGTTGAACCAATAGTCCAATGCAAAGTGGCCTACTTTCCCGCAACACCAACATTCATATCTATTATATCTTCACTTCAGCTTCATCATCTGAGTAGGATGACAGTGCTGATGAGCAGGAGAGAAGGCTTCTTGTCTAACAGATCTAGGGTGAACCTCATGTGTGTGTGCCGGGGGAGGAATTGGCTTCACCACTCTTTGGTTCACCTTCTTGGGAGCAGGCTTTGTAGGAACAGCCTTTCCCATTCTCTTGTCTACTGTTGCTGCAGGTCTGTGGGATGAAGGACTTGCTATCAACACCTTCTTATAAGAAGGTCTAGCTTCAGGATCTTTGCCCATGACTGGCTCCTGATGGAAACCGATACCAGCTCTGAACTGTCCAGAGAAGGTGTGAATTATCGGCACGATAGTTTTGGGCATTGAGAAGCTGGAAGCAAGTTTCTTCTCAGCCAGCAACATTTCTTCAAGGTCCCTAATGACCTTGTTTTTCTGCCCTAACTCAGCATTCTTAAGCCGTATGGCTTCCTTAAGTTTGTCCACTTCTTTGCACATAGAGGTTAGCCTCTCGGTTGTCTCCTGGAGCTTGGATTGGACAAGTTTTAAGGAATCTAACTCCTTGGTTTGCACCTTGATGAGTTTCTTACTACCTATGAAGGCTTTCCATAAGGCTTTATATTGCCTTATTAGTTCAGATTCAATTTCATACTGGGATCTTGAGGCAGTGCTGTTGGCAGCAGATACCTCCTCATAATTATGCAAAGAATCTGTTACTGATTCTGAATCAGAGGCAGATAGAGAAGTTTTGTGTTTTACCTTTCCAGGAGAGTTGTCATCCTGGTTGCCTTCATTAATAGCCATCAGTCTAATAAGTGCCTCATCCTCAGTCCTAGAGGAACTTGAGTCAGAGTCACTCAACGTGTTGGTCTTCTTTGCCACGAACCCCTTTTCAGAGGTTCTCTTGCATCTAGAGCTTCTTCTCTCTTCATGGTTCCTTGACTCCTTTTTCTTGGAGGGGCAGTCGGCAGCCATGTGACCTATTTAACTGCAGGAATTGCAGAAAGTATTATGCAAATCATGTTTACTGGAGTTGGATCTATACTTGTCTTCCATGGGAGCCCTAGATCTGTCCTGATAGTCAGACCTTCTGGAGCTTGAGGAGGAGTTTCTGCTGTTGTCCCTCCTTCTTCTGTGTAGCAGCTTTCTGAATTGTTTTGAGAGGAGGGCCACCTCTCTATCAGTGTCATTAGATTCAGAGGAGTTGCCTCCTGATTCCTCACTGCTTTTAGATCTATTCTGAGAAGCAGAGGTATTGCCCTTGAATCTTCTGGTGCTCTCCGCCTTTAGAGCCACTGATCTTTCTCTTGAGCTCACCTTTGAGCGTTATTCTTCTTCAGCCTTCCTTGTGTTGAGTTGAAGTTCATGAGACAACAGCTTCCCGTATAGGTTCTTGGGCTCCATGTTGCCCAGTTGGCCCATCTCTCTGATGGCACATATCTTGATATCCCATTCCTTTGTGAGGGATCTGAGAAATTTGTCATTTAGATCAGAGTTTGTAAACTCTCTGTCGTATTTTCTCAGTCCATTCACGATCTTGAAAAATCTCTCATAGCAGTTGGAGATTGTTTCATTCTTGCCTTGTTTGAAGGCTTCATATTCCTGGTTGAGGAGAGATTTCCTCCAAAATGCTCAAAAATACAATCTTGCCATGTCTTGCCAAAATACAATCTTGCTCAAAATACAATCTTGCCACGCTGAGACAAAATACAAAATTAATCAATGATCTGTTAGTTTCTATTCCAAAATACAAACAAAACTTTCAAACCTCCAAAATGCTCAAAAATATGCTTTTGTCATTTGTTTTGTTTTAAATGCTTACAAAATTATGGTTTGACTATAAGACTTCACAAGATCAAACATCTTAGATATTTTGTTTCAAATGGTCAAACTTGATTTTGGCATACACACAAAGATTGCCCTTCAATGTCTAATTTTAATTTCAAATTTCCTAAACATTGTTCTATCTTGTCATCCCTTGAACTTAATCTGATTATGTGTAATGAAATTGTTTATAGAAAATTGTGTATGATTGCCTAGCATGCCTCTAAGTATGAGTAATGTTTTATGCTAATCAATGATTCATTCACTCACTATTTTGGTAATCTACATGTGCTCATATTCTTAGTCTTGCATGATTGTGTAGTGTAATAGTTTTAACATATTAAGTTGTATGTCTAACTTACCTACACCATCTTTCAAACATTAAATTTCTTACACATATAGAAGAGTTCTCTTAATATTATTAGTGTTTGCAAAAACAAGTGAATTCAGAGACCTTTTGGCCCAAAATTACAAAAATATGAAATAAAATGCCAAAGATAACTCCACCAAACACTACTCACCCTCCTGATAAGTCTTAATGTGCATTGTGAGGTTGAGCACCTTGGAAAGAATTGTAAAGTGGCTTGTACAAACACATTTTTTTGTCATCACTTCTATTTATACACCGGATCACGAAACATAAAAAAATAATTATAAAAATGCTTATGTGATCCTCCAAGAAATACTTCACTCCCTGATAAGTCTTAATGAGCATTGTGTGGGTGAAGCACCTTGGTAGTACTCATGAAAAGTGCTTTGAAATTTTATTCTAAAAACTATGTGTGAAAGTAATTATAAGATTACAATCCAAATATTGTTGTTACTATTTCATTACATATGTCATGTGTTTTGATTATTTCGTTTGTATACTTTCATCAAAACACCATATGCACACATCATTATTTTTCATAAACCTTCTACTCATGAGAATTATATCCTAATGCAAAATTACATAATTCTCTAAACACTTACAATAAAAGAACTAGATTGCAATGCAAGATTTCTATAATGTTTTATTTACTTGAAATACGAATTCGTTACATTATAGTCCTTATCTTTTTGAATATGTTAAATCATGATTGCCTATTTGTTATGAAAATTTCCAAAGTTAATGCTCAAATGTGAAGAGTCTAGACATATTGCTGTAATGGTAAAACTATAACAAAAATACTACTCTTAATTGTTTTGTTTTTGTTTTCCGCATTTCTAATTTGTTCATGTATATCTTTTACCATGCCTTATCATGATTATTTTTAAAGATTTTTCTTCACTTGTGCTTGTCAAACTATATTGCATCTCATTCAGCAAGTAGTTTTTTTTTCAAAACTCTTTGAACAACAAGTGGTAGAATTACATTGGTCAAAAACTTGGAATATTGTTCGTTCACGCTTATCATAGCCATTCTCCGCTGTGCTACTCTCTCCCTTATCTCGATCATGAATTACTTTATGTCTAAACAAAACCCTTAATCCACTCTTAGTTATGTCCCAACTTTTGTCTTCTCTCTGCTAATTTTGTTTCACTCCACCCACTTTTGCTAATAACAAAAGAGGGAGAATAAAATGATAAATTATAATGATTAAAGGTGTATGATTCACTTGATTATGGGGGAGCATACATCTAGTCTATGAGAGCATACACTAAGGGGGAGCACTTAAGTAGGAGGATCACAATTTAACAATCTATAATTCTTATTGATGTCTCTATATTGCTTAGTGCCATATATCCTTCTAAAAACACTTCTCTCTTATATATGAATCTGATTTATCTCTATTAAATTTTTTATTATCAAAAGGGGGATATTGTTGGAACATGGTTTTCCGCATCCCTTTGATTTGAGAATAAGAAATCCTACTTGTATTTGATCGTGGTTGCCATTATGTTTTTAACATACAGGCTTGAACAGATATGACACTAGGATGCTACATTATTGGTCTGGACCTCCCCACAAGCTGAAAAGTGGAATGATCTCTAACGCCACGCATTAGGACTTAACGCCGTCGTTGACTCCCATTCTCACCAAGACAAATGTGGCAATGAGGGAAGTTGCCATGATTGAAGGAGCACTTTAGGAATAATCTGACCTAACGACAGCGTTAGCCTCAACGCCAGTGTTAGTGTTGCCTAAAATGATTGTTTCCTAAAGTGCAGTATCTCCTTCCAATTTTGAAGATCCGAGCCATCAAAACATTTCTATACTAGGTCAATGCCAGGCATTAGCCTTAACGCCGTCGTTAGCTTCCATTCCTATAAATTGGTGGATTTCGTCTTCTTCAACTACTGATCATATAGAACTCTATTCCAGCACTTCTAAAACTCTACAAGGGCCATATTTTTCCAGACCACCATCTCCCACACAAATTCAAGAGAAGAATTCAAGGAGGATCGGATCAACGCTTACACAATGCGAAGAAGTCATGCTTCGACTTCGACGATATTCAGCGAGCCTTCGCCATCTCCAGAATTCTTCTTAGGGAGTTTTTATTTCTGTTTTTGTATTGTTGTTTATAACTCTTTTATTATAATCGTGGAGTAAATTCGCCTCGTGTTGACGACTAGGTCTATTAGGACTTAGGAAGGAATTCACCTCATATTGGCGACTAGGTCTAGGGAGTAGATCTAGGGGTGCTCGAGGCCTTTCTGGGGATAGAAAGGCTAGAGCAGCTTGAGGCCGTATCTGGGGAGAGATCGAGTAAAGCCAACTTGTTCTTAGTGAGAAGAGTCGGTATAGAAAATAAAAAGAGAATTTCATATTTCGCCTTGGATTTTTAGCGTCATAGAAATCAAATTTCTTAACCAAATTATATTAATGATAATCATGTCTTTTTCTATTTAATAAATTTGATTTACTACTCTTTGTTTTTTATTCACTCTTGTTCAAATAAAATATCAAAAGTTTTCTATACAAACATAAATTTTTCTAAAACCCTTATTCACCCCCTCTAAGGGCGCCTCATGATCCAACACCAAGCTCCATGTCTTGCCTGATCTCCTCCAACTCAGCCCGAATCCTTCAATTTCCTTGGGGCTTTTTCCACCATTAATGTAAATTTTAGCCTCCCCCTTTCTCCCTTCATGGCAGGCACTTGGCAACCTCTCCCTCTTGAAAACTGATGGGAATTACTCCCCCAGTTCAGAGGTAGGCTTGGGAAGATGAATTGAGTGTCAAGTGGCACTCAATCCCCTCCTTTCTCTCCTTGTCCCCAAAGTCATAATTAGGGTTAATTACCTTAATGTTTGCCTCCAAATTTTGAATTTTTGAATTATATTAGATGACATGGACTTATGGGCTCACCATTTGGGCTTTAGGTTGGGCTAATCCAAGCTAATTTGAGCTTTGGGCTCAATTGACATAAAGGACCAAATTAGGGTTTACGGACTTTGGGTTGTTCCTAGGTCAATAAAGGCAATGTGGCTAACTCACATTGAGGGTATTGGGTCCATGAAGACATCATAGGGTGAATTTGAGCTTGGTGAAGTCGATTTGGGTCCATTTGACCTAATTGGGCCAAGTGGGCCCAATGATAATTATGGCCCAAACCATGGATTTGACTTGACCCAATGAGTTATTTATGATCCATTGGTCTCTCTAAAGGGATTTAGAAGACTTAGGTGAGGTCACTTTGATAATATTGGGGTTAATTGATAATAGGGTGGTTTGACCAAATTACGATTTGGTTGACTTTGGTCAATTTGACCCATAAGGTTGACCCCAATGGGACCTTAGTGACATAATGGACTCCCTAAGTGGTTAGGGATGTCATAGTGTGGTGATGGGGTCATTTTAGCCTATTGAGGCATAGTTGACCCATGGAAATTCTGCTTGACCCAATTTAGCCTAACGGGGTTTAGTTTGACCAATTTATGGTTGATTTGACCTAGGTTGACATATAGTTGACTTTGGACAAATTGAATGATCCCCTTGATTATTATTGACCTAATGGTCACCATTTGTGGTTAGGAGGGTATTAGTGAAGTTAATTGTTCATTTGAAGTCTATCTGAACCAATTTAAAGTAAGTTGACCCATTTTGAGCTAGAGTTAATTTTTTCGATTTGATCAACTGAGTTGACCCAAATGGGTCCTAAATGACCCAAGGGACTCCCTGAGGGGTTTAGGAAGGGTTGGTGGGGGTCAACTTGTCATTTTGAAGCTAAATATCAAGTCTTAAGTGTTGGATCTTATGGCGCCCTTAGAGGGGGGGGGGGGGGTGAATAAGGGTTTTATGGAATTTAGATCTTAATGAAATTTATCAGAGTTTGGGACTGAAGTTTCAGAATATTTTATGAAAAAATATATTTTAATATCTCAGATAAGGGAAACTTAACTTTTTCCTTACTATTGCTAACGCCTGGCGTTAGGTGCTAACGCCTGGCGTTAGGTGTTAACGCTCGGCGTTAGCTGTTAACGCTCGGCGTTAGCTCTTCAGAAAATTAATCTGCTACAATTATGTCAATGAGATTTTACTAATGAAAACATTAATGAAATACAATTCCAGAAAATCAGAGATAATTAAAAATGATTATTGTATTTCAAAGATAATTAAAAAAATGTTAATTTTAATACTTTAATGGAATAAAAATTAAAACATTCTTGAAGAGGAAATAAAATCAATTGAATAGAACATTAAAGGACATGATTTTATTTCATAATAAATTGAATACACAAATGTTTAATTTCTATAATGCTAGAAATCGGAGGCGTACAATATAAAACAATTTTTCCTTTTCTATACCGACTTGTTTCCCCATTAATCGGTTGGCTCTAGCCTATCCTTCCCCGGATATGGCCTCAAGACGCTCTAGCCAATCCTTCCCCAGATATGGCCTCAAGCACCCCCTAGATCTAGTCACCTAGACCTAGTCGCCAACACAAGGCAAATTCCTCCCTAAGTCCTACCCAGACCTAGTCGCCAACACAAGGAGAATTTACCCACAAAATCCTTCCCGGAATCCGACGTTCTCCCCGAACGATTTCTCCACATGAATTACAAAGAGAATAAAATAAAAGATTACAAGATAAGTAAAGAGAAACTCCCCAAGAAATTCTGAAGGTGAAGATGAAGTCGATGTAGATGTTGGCATTAATGAAACGATCGTCCTTCATATGGGATATACGTTGTAGACCTTCTACTTCAAAATCCTCTTTAGATCTTCATGATAGCCCAAGGGAGATCTCTTAATTGTTGTACACGAACCTCTCTCCAAAGTATCAGAATTCTGGAATCATCTCTATCGAGGAAAGAGAGGAGTTGTAATTTAAATAGCCATTGGAGCTAACGCGTGGCGTTAAGGATTAACGCCGGCATTAGTGAACGTGCAAACCGTCGGGATCGTGTAAACTGCCGGGATCATGGTAGAACCAAACTTCATCGAACGAAACTAATTTTGTCGAACGCTCCTTCATCGAACGCTCCAATTCATCGATCGCAGGTTAGTTCATCGAACGCAATAAGTCGAGTGCAATTTCATCGAGCGTAGGCAATTTCGTCGAACAGAACTCCATGTTCATCGAACGCAGGTTGTCGGGTGCAATTTCATCGAACACAGGCAAATTCGTCGAACGGAACTCCAAGTTCGTCGAACACAGCTTGTCGAGCACAATTTCATCGAGCGCAGGCAGTTTCGTCGAATGGAACTCCATGTTCGTCGAACGCAGGTTCGTCAACGGCAACTCGATGGCATTCCTCCTCTTTTTAATGCTGGGCGTTAACAACTACCATGAGCGTTAGCTCTCTTTCATCGACCGCAGCTCGACGGCTTTGTTCTCAACGACATTCCTTCTCAGCAGTTTTCTTCTCAACAGAAGTTAATGCGGGGCGTTAACAACTAACGCAGGGCGTTAGCTATCTTTCCAGAGAGTCATTTTCAATCAACAAACTATTCATAGGGATGTGTAGCTATAGTTCTTGTACAACCTACATATTATAAACACACAAAATACAAGATCAAATACAACACGGTATTTGTTATTCTTACACCAGCGGAACATAGGCTCCAACAATCTCCCCCTTTTGATAATAACAAATACCTGTATGAGAAATTAGTGAGATAAAGACCATTTGTGTTTATAGATAAGTGAGGTAATGACATATGCATGAATAACAGGTTAAGAGCATGATAGATTTGATAGTGATAATGCATACTCTTTCTATATGAAGTCCTCCCCCTACATAAGTATTCTCTAATAATTTACTCCCCCTAAATATCTATTTTACTAGATTTCTCAATTTCTTCTCCCCCTTTTGTTATTAGCAAAAGTGGGTAGGGATGAGTGTATGTCTTCTAAGATAGATAAGGAACCACTTATTGAAGGATTGTCATGATCGAGCATATGATAGTGTATGCACCTCCTATATGATTACTCCCCGTACAAATATACCCCTTTTTATGTTTAATATTATTATAATGCACTCCCCCTAAAAAATAGATTTATGCAATTTAATCTCCCCTTTTGGTAGTATCAAAAGAGGGTTTAGGAGTGAGTATGTATAATAAGGAGTAATATATTTTATGTCGAGAAAAAATAAGATGCAATCAAAAGCTTGTTAAATACTACTTGTTGAGAAAAAAATATAAGCATGATGTAACATATAGTAGTAAGCATCATAGCTAACATGTTAAAGTAAGCATTATATTTTAAGATACCACTTGTTGAAACCATGGTGTTAAAAAAATAATAGACCTGAATGAGCATAAGTGGTAAACTTAGCAAAAGAATATAATAAGCACTCTTAAACATAAACATCATTTTTAGAAGATAAAATCATATAACGGATAATGAGTTTGAAATTTGAAAAGTTGATGTTTGAGTTAAAGATTGAAGAGATGCTATTCCATTAAGATAGTATTGCAAGCATGATTTCATAATATCAAGAAAAGATACACAAACTACAATGTAATAAAATTTCCATTTCAAGTAAACATAAACATTGTAGCGATCATGCTTTGTTATCTAGTGCATTTACTTAAGTTTGTAGAGATTTGAGTAGATGGGCATTAGGATCCAATTCTCATGAGTAGAAGTTTTATGAAAGATAATGATGTGTACAAAATAGTGTTTCGATAATGTATACAAGTGAATCAATCAAAAACACATGACATATATAATGAAATAACACAACATTAAAATACACAAATATTATTACTTCCATAATATTTCAATGCACATAAATAAAGAGTACAACTACCAAGGTGCTCTGCACACACAACGCTTATTAAGACTTAGCAGGGTGCAAAGTAGTGCTTGGGGGATCACTTTTATACTTTTTAGCTTTATTTTCAATTATTATGATCCGGGGTACTAAGAGAAGTGGTGTATAAATTGTTTGCTACAAGATACTTTACAATTCTTTAGCCAAGGTGCTCAACCTCACAATGCTCATTAATACTTTTCAGGAGGGTGAGTAGTGCTTGGTGGAGTTTTCCTTGTCATTTATCATTTGCTTTTTAGTTTAGTGACTAGGGACTCAGGATTCACTTGTTTTGCAAACATAGCAATTTTTAAACCACATTTCTCTAAAGAATAAGTGCATGAAAGACAAAGAATTGTAATAACCAATTCAATGTTGTGTAGGTAATCTATTTGTGCATTTTAATCGATCACGCAAGTATAAGATTGTAAACATATGTAGATTATCAAATAATAAGTGAGTGATTAAATCATTATCAAACATAATACATTACTCATACTTAGAGGCATGCTAACCATTTCTACACATGTTTATCTACAATTAATTTTATTGCACATAACAAGATAATTTTCAAGGCATGACAAATACAAAACAATGTTTTTAAGAAACTTGAAAGTTACATTATACATTGTATTTAATCTAGAATTGATATAATTAATCATCCTTGACAATGGCAATGAATAACAATCAGTTTTTTTAATAATTTTTTAATAATTTTTTATAAGAGCACAAAACAATAAACACACATAAAGAGAAAAAAACATATTTTGTTCTTTGAAATTATTTTGTAATTTTGTATTTGATTTTTTTATATATTCTCTAGAATACATAGAAGTCTTTAGTAGCCCTTTCAGTAAATGATATTTTATGCCAGAGAGATACACCCAAAATAATGCATGAGAAAATACATATTTTTTGAAAAGAATTAAAATTTTGTTTTAAAGGAAATAAAAAGATAGAAAACTTTTTACAAACAGAGAAATACAAATACATACAAAATATTAAAATAATACCAGAAATTATTAAAAAAATATTTTGGAGCAAAGGAGCTAACGCCAGGCATTAACTTCTTAACGCCAAAACAGAACTGCATTTCTTGATTTTTTTGAAAAAGGTTTTTCAAAATTCATTTATATTATAAAGAGGCCTTCATTCAGTTGAAATTTCAGAGTATATTGATTAGATTTGAAGGATCTTTTAGCATGTTTTTGATGATTTTTGAAGTACTTGTGTTTTGTAAAATCATTAAAGCTCAAAATAATAAAATATGCAAACACAAGATGCAATGTTAGAACAAAAACAAATATGCATGATTTTAGTATAAAGAGTGAGATAATGTTCATGCAATGAATATAATATAAGTATTTCTAAGATCAAGATACCTTAACAACATGACTACACTCTAGCCCCGTACTAAGTGACGGATGGGCATGAGGGTTGGGGTGTTAATCCCATATGCATACAAAAGACGACGCTCAACCTAGCACTCTTTCCCCCTAGTGCCTCGCAAGGCCCCACTGGAACCCTCCCCGGTTAAGGACAATACATGACTTATAGGTTAGGTCTCTAATGCATACAATCCTACGGCCTCGCTATTGTGTGACACATGTCAGGTTTAATGATTATGGACATAATAAGCGTGTAAGCCTTAAATATATTAACTATGATATAATTGCATGATTAGTTTTGGATTTACAATTATATCGATGATTGTTGATTTTAAATCCATTTAGAATACATTTTATTCATGCAAATAACTACAATAGAAATTATTATTTTCATATTTTAGTAATATAATTTACTTAAGCATTGCAAGATATATAACTAGCATGGACATTGATTTCTACCAATGGTAAGTGATGATGCTAGTATGATGAATTATGACAATAAGGTGCAAAGCTAAGTAAAGATGGACCTATATATAATTGAGTTGCATGTATTCAAACATAGAGTTTTAAATTTTCATAGACCTAGAATGAAGTGATAATTCTATTTGATTTCATCTTGTTTATATCAAGTTAATTCATAGGTCTAAAGATAATGAGATACATGCAAACAATAAAGATGCACATCACACACATAAAACAAGATATGAAACTATAATACCAATAACAATCATATATTTCATAATTCCTAAGGTTGATAGAAATAGTTGATTTAAGATAATTCTTGATAGATCATGAATTATGATATATGATAATAGTGAATTTTAGCATAGGATATTAATAGACCAAGATGGAGTGTGTGAAATCATATTCATCATTTTTGTAATTTTTCAATTATGATTTTTCATTATAGGGGCTATCATATGCAACAAAGAAAATAGACAAATATGCAAATAGTTGCGCATTTAATATTTTAGCCTAAGACTCCTAAAAGTCCATTTAAATCCAATTTTGAAAGTAATTTCATTAGTCTTGATAATATCATTTAACATTCAATTTATAATGATAATATAAGACATTTATATGCAATGGATTTAAAAAGGATAAAACATAGAAAACAAAAAGATAGATCACATAAAAAAATATGACTTTATGTTTAATTTAATTCAATTTGATTTGTTAAACATTAGGCTTAAAATGAAAGTCCTATCTCATGATATATAAAGTTATCATAAACATGTTGGCTCAAAAAATAAAAAATTAACAAAAGAAAAAGCAATTAAGCATATCATGAAGTAGAGTAATGATATTTCATTTTTAATTGATTTCTACTTCATGCAATACAATGATTCCTAATGAATGAGAGATTTAGGTATCCAAAGAGGACCAAGTGTGATGGTTCCTTTGGGTACCCAAATAAATCGTGTTGGCCTTAGGAGAGATAGTGATGAATGGGCCTTTATAAGTGGAGTTAGTGTTTCATTTTTAATTTTGGGCCTCCATTCATACTTTGGTTGTTTATCTTTTAAATTCATGTTATGATTATTTGACATATTTTTGGAATGATAGTTGTTTGAAAAATAATTCATTGGGGATTCATGTTTATTCAAATTATTTTTCAAAATAGCTTGATGTTGATAATCATAATTAGTTTTATTATATGGATTCTTTGAATGTTTATAAGAGTGATTGTCTTTCTTTAGAATTGAATGTTGAAAGAGTGGGTTACAATATGTTTTAAATTTTTGATTCTTATTTTGTTGATTTCCATTTCCACTCTGTCTTATAGACATACTCTTATAATATGAAGGATAATATTTTATAGTTTGATTTTCATGAATATGAGTTTTTAAATTTGACTCATGATTGAAAATATATTGAGACTTATAATAGTGACTCTTAAGAATTTTGTGAGGGTCATAATTCATTTTGAAGCAACATTCCTTTTGATTTGATGTATGAAAATGGTCCTTTTTAGAAATTATTTTGTAAGCTAATTTATCTTTATTATTCAAAATCTTATGATGAATGACATTACTAGAAATTAGAACTTTTTCAACAAAAGATATTAATTGTCTTAACTTACAAGTTAAAGCATCATTTTCAATTATCAAATTTTCTTTATGTTCTTTAGAAACTAAGAGCCGTTTTTCAATATCCTTGAATTTTTCTTTTAATAGATTGCATTCTAAACAAGGAGTAGGAATTTTAATTAAAGTGCATGAATGAGAATTTGAAACATCAATATAAGATTCTACTTTAGCATTTGCTTTTAAAGTTTTATTTTCTAAATGTAATTTGGAATTAGCATGTTTCAACTTTGAAAATTTACGTTTAGCAAATTTAAGCACACGAAATGTAGAAATAGAATTATTTACTAAAAGAGAAGATTTAGATTTTCTTACCTTGCTATAGTTTCTGTCTTCTCTTTTGCTTGATGTTTTGCCATCAATTGAGTTCAATATTGTTTATCTCTTTGATTGATCTTCCTCCAAGAATGAGTCGTTGTCGATTTCTTCTCTTGGATCCATAAGGAATTCCTCTTGTTCATCATCTGTGGAAGGAAGACTATAAGTATTCTCAAGAAATTTCCAAAGTTCAAAAGTAGTAGGGAGCGTATAAATAAGTTTGAAAATATTTTGATCTAGAGCACAATATAGACTATTCATAGATTTGGCATTTAAAAACATTTCATTTTTATTTAAAATACTTGGGGGGGGGGGGGCATTTTAATTGTATTATTCCAAACTTCAATATCCAAAGTTTTAAGAAATTTTTCCATAAGTGTTTTCCACCCATTATAATTTTCACCCATAAATAATGGTGGACTTAATGATTTTCCATTTTCATTAAAATTATCCCCTCTAGGAGATGCGAGATCATGAAGCGCCATTATTCCCGGTTGTGAAGCCGAATTGGAATAACCTACCTCTGATACCACGTGTTGGATCTTACGGTGCCCTTAGAGGGGGGGGGGGGGGTGAATAAGTGTTTTATGGAATTTAGATCTTAATTAAATTTATCAGAGTTTGGGACTGAAGTTTTAGAATATTTTATAGAAAATATATTTTAATATTTCAGATAAGGGAAACAAAATTTTTTCCTTACTGTTGCTAACGCCTGGCATTAGGTGTTAACGCTGGGCGTTAGCTCTTTAGAAAATTAATCTGCTAGAATTATGTCAATGAGATTTTACTAATGAAAATATTATTGAAATATAATTCCAGAAAATCAGTGATAATTAAAAATGATTATTGTATTTCAAAGATAATTAAACAAATGTTAATTTTAATACTTTAGTGGAATTGAAATTAAAACATTCTTGAAAAGGAAATAAAATCAATTGAATAGAACATTAAAGGACATGATTTTATTTCATAATAAATTCAATACACAAATGTTTAATTTCTATAACGCTAGAAATCAGAGGCGTACAAAGTAAAACAATTTTTCCTTTTCTATACCGACTTGTATCCCCACAATCCGGTTGGCTTTAGCCTATCCTTCCCCAGATATGGCCTCAATCCGCTCTAGCCAATCCTTCCCCGGATATGGCCTCGAGCACCCCCTAAATCTAATCACCTAGACCTAGTCGCCAACACAAGGAGAATTCCTCCCTAAGTCTTACCCAGACCTAGTCGCCAACACAAGGCAAATTTACCAACGGAATCCTTCCCGGAATCATACGTTCTCCCCGAACGATTTCTCCACACGAATTACAAAGAGAATAAAATAAAAGATTACAAGATAAGTAATGAGAAACTCCCCAAGAAATTCTGAAGGTGAAGACGAGGTCGATGTAGATGTTGGCTTTCTTGAAACGATCATCCTTCGTATGGGATATGCATTGTAGACCTTCTCCATCAAAATCCTCTTTAGATCTTCATGATAGCCCAAGGGAGATCTCTTAATTATTGTATGCGAACCTCTCTCCAGTGTATTAGAATTCTGGAATCATCTCTATCAAGGAAAGAGAGGAGTTGTACTTTAAATATCCACTAGAGCTAACGCGTGGCATTCAGGATTAACACCGGCGTTAGTAAATGTGCAAACCGTCGGGATCGTGCAAACCACCGGGATAGTGGCAGAACCAAATTTTGTCGAATGAAACTAATTTCATCGAACGCGCCTTCATCAAACGCTCCAATTCATCGATCGTAGGTCAGTTGATCGAACACAATAAGTCGAGCGCAATTTCGTCGAGCGCAAGCACTTTTCTTCAAACAGAACACCAAGTTCGTCGAACGCAGGTTGTCAGGCGCAATTTCGTCGAATGCAGGCAAATTCATCGAACGGAACTCCAAGTTCATCGAACGCAGCTTGTCGAGCACAATTTCGTCGAGCGCGGGCAGTTTTGTCGAACGAAACTCCAAGTTTGTCGAACGCAGGTTCATCGACCGCAACTCGACGACATTCCTACTCTTGTTAATGCTAGGCGTTAACAACAACCACGAGCGTTAGCTCTCTTTCGTCGACCGCAGCTCGACGGCTTTGTTCTCGACGACATTCCTTCTCAACGATTTTCTTCTCAACGGAAGTTAACGCGGGGCGTTAACAACTAACGCGGGGCGTTAGCTATCTTTCCAGAGAGTCATTTCCAATAAGCAAACTATTCAAAGGGATGTGTAGCTATAGTTCCTGTACAACCTGCATACTATAAACACACAAAATACAAGATCAAATACAACACGATATTTGTTATTCTCAAACCAAGAGATGCGGAACATAGTCTCCAACATTAAGCCTTGGAGGCAAGTTTAGTTATTTGCACACCAAGGTGATTTTCACCTGTTCAACTTGGTTCTTAGGGCCATTTTGGCCTCTTAGAGTGATGTCATGACCTTGTCATGACAACATGCATCTTAGGGGTCTAGTTGTTTTGGGAATGTTATGAATCCAAATAAATGAAGAAATAATTCTGTCCCCAAAATTTAGGTTAGGTCTACGGGAGCTAGAGTTCAGAATCTACTCAGAAGAATTAATTTTTTTGTGCAACATGACTCCCAATAAACAATGTAAATGATTAGATCTAGTCCACATCGCTTCATCCTCAATTTCCTCCTATGTGCACTTTTGTTAGACCTCATTATGTTCGTAATTTTCTACCATAAGGTTCTTAAGTAATCCCCAATTCGATGAAGACATACATAGTGGATGGAAGACATGGATTGATGTGAACTTACACATTCACAAGGCGAGTCCAAAACTCAAATGAACCTTATAATTTACCGTATGATGTCTTCATAAGTACACAGTTCTCTATCTGGAGGGTATATCGTCGAGTTCACCGGCAATATTTTCAATACCAACCTTAATAACACTTTGGATCTAAACTCTCCTGTGGTTCACAATCATTGTACATGTGATGTAAGTACTCTTATTTGTTAGGTGCTTGCAATTAGGATATGATCTACCTTCCAAGGTCATGATATGTTTATAGTTTATGTAATATTGGTCATTCGAATTTCAAGACATTGTCATCTATTTAACATTTTATGCCATGACCAATCACGCTTCTAGAATCTGAGATGATATAAGTAAATTTAAATATGACCACGGCCGTTACTGAATTCAAGGCCACTCCAGAGATGATCAAGCTTGGTTCCAGTATTCAAACTCATGTGGTTAATCAATCCCAAAGCTCAGAAAATTCATATATTGTAAATCCCTTAAGATTACTTCTTGAATTATACATATTCATGTTAATGACCTGAAATCCCATTTTTATTAAACACAACCCAAGCTCAAATAATGCACGAGACCTATCATTTATGAATCAACTATCAAAAATATGTTGCCAGTTGGTCTCTAAACTATTCCCGAAGTTTTGTAAGTGAAAATTTTGATTTCAACTTTTCTTTAAACATAACGTCATATTCTTGGGCCTATTTCTTATTTCTTCTTATATTTGTGTAGTACACCAATTTGTTCACAAGGTATCAATTATCATAGCCCAATAGGTTAATAGTATTCCCATAGACTAATTATGATCCAAAACAGTGTTCGGCAACAATTCATAGTTTTCTCCCTAATGATTCCTCAGAAAACTAATTAATAATCACAGGAGCTAATTATTTACTTGTTCTGAAGGAACTACTGTAAATCATCAGGGGTCAATTACAATAAATTACAAGGGCATTATTGTGCTCCAACCAGCCTACTTCCAATTCTCATAATTCTCTAATTTTCATCTGACAGAAATGATAATCATTCTAGGATAGGAACAAAGTTATACCTTGCGAAAGAATCAATGTAAATCCTCAATATATACTTATGATAAAATTTCCCAAGCATTTTGTCGCCCTCAAAGATTCAACTACCCTGTTTTATGTAATTCAAAATTCATTTAGTCACTAAGAGGTGGGGTAATGCAATTTGGGGCTAATTTGAGTAAGAGTAATTTAATGGACTATAAAGTCTCTAAAAATTCCAAATAGAGTTTCCAGGGTGTAATTACACCCTCTAAGGTAAATTCCAAATTTTTATAATGGTCTAGGGGAACTTGACCCTAGAATTCTCAATAGTGCTTAAAGTGACAAAAGTTCACAAACCCTAATTTCCTACGGAACTCAATCCTCAGGGTCTGTAATTCCCTCAGAGATGGAAGATCTCTTGGTAATAAGTGTAAGTTTCAATTTCAAGGGAATTGACCAAGGAATTAATTTATTATCCATAAACTCTATATGTGTGAAAACATAGGTAGTATCCTAAGCTACCTTGGTCTCGTAGGTGGTTTCACCAATAGGCAGGGGTCCAAATGGCCTCAAATTTGGCCAGGGACTTTTCTTTCATGGTCCTACAATCAACAACAGACTTGAGTGGAATGGTCTTCATTAAGCTTTAGATCTACCACAAGCGTATGTAATGAAATTATTTCCAATTCTATAGAACATTATATCCAAAATTCTAATTCTTGGACAACATGTGTACCGTATTAATTATAGGTATGGTGCAAATTTCAAATCATTTGGGTGAGCCAAATAAAGGGGCACACAAATTTAAGTCTAGGATTCACTTTATACATCCTGGACCAAAACAGGTGCTCAGGGAGTTGTTTCACTGATCTCCTCAGTTGCTATTAATGTAGATTTGGGTATTAGTGAAAAGAGAATATTCCTCCACAAAGGTTTTTCTCTCCTAATCCTTAGCAATCAACTTGATGGTAACAAGCTTCATTGTTCAAAAGGAGATGAGTTTTTCTGGCTCACATGTCCTAATATTGGAGGATTATGATGACTCGGGGGAAAACATGTTTTAGTAATGACGAGGGAGTTATATTGCAGAGGCTTTTATGTTTCTAAGACAACCTAAGTTAATATTTTAGTGGCCCAATAAACGAAGAAACAAGATTAGCCTCTCGTAAATCTTGTGTTGAGTTTCTTATATACGGAAATATAGGTCTTCCATGTATGCATAAAATCCTTATGGGTATGCAGTCTTGAGAATTGGGGATATGGTAAAGTTCTCTATCCTCAAAACTACCATTTATCGCAACTTTTCCAAGGACCATGTACCTATTAAATGGTCTTCTCTAGGTAGGAATTCTTATTCCACATTTGGCATCCTTTCTTTGTGACGGTTTTTCGAGGGTGGAAGTTTGGAGTATTACCTTCTAAGCACGGAAGTTAAACCTTACGAGTCTTGATAAGTAGTAAAATATACACATTTTTAGTATAGTTTTAGTATAAATTTAAGCAATATTGTAAATATTTTATGTAAATTAATCAATAAATTGCTTGTTTTATTATTTTGCTTACTAACTTAGCTTCTTTATGTTTTTCAGCAATTCTGGCATTTTTTGATAGGTCACGCCCTCGGTCACGCCCGTGACCAAGGGCGTGTAATCTTAAAATGCAAATATCCAGCCTTCTCAGCATCGATTGACATCCCTTCCCGTCGAACAGCTTGCTGTCCCGTCGATCGGCTTATTGTCCCGTCGATTTAAATGGTCACGCCCGTGTACCTCTCCATCAACTTCACCTCCCGTCGATCGACCTCCCGTCCCGTCGATCGGCTTGTTGTCCCATCGATCGGCTCCCTGTCCCATTGATTTTTGCAAAGACACACCCGTGATAAAGGTCGTGACCCATCAAATCCTTCCAGAAGCAAGCCTACACGCCAACCGTCATGCCCTAGTTGTACCTGACGTCTGACGCCCAAAGTCATGCCCGTGACACCTCAAGTCACGCCCGTGTGCAGCAATTTTCCCGGTCAAATGCTTCCATAAGGCTGCAGAGCCTATCTTCCCAGCACGCGCAGAAGTCACACCCTCGGTCACGCCCGTGACCGAGGGCGTGTAATTTTAAAATTTTCCCTATAAATAGATGGTCTCGGCTGAAGCATTTCCATCCAGATTTTGAGAGTGTTTTAGATTTTTTTTTTGAATTGTTTAGAGTGAATGTGAGTTATTTTATGCATTTAAGTTTTAGTTCTTTTGTAATTTTCACTTTCCTTATGTAGTTATAATGTACATTTTGAAAATAAAATAGTTTTTTTCTCATTTGGATCTTCTTTTCATTATGTCAAGAGTGTGTAAGTGTATGAGATTAATTTTTACACTATCTTTCATTTAAGTAGAGTGCGTGTGTGTAAGAGATAGTATTTTCATTTTTGTAACTTAGCTTTATTTCAAGTCTTATTACCACCCTCATCTCGGATGAGAGGCTAAGTACTTTTTGCCGCTTGATTAAGATGGTTGGGATGGATACTATTTCTGCATTATTAAAAACTCTAGTTATACGTATATTATCGCTCTCTAAATAGTATAAATCAAATCAAAGCTTATTCTGATAAAATAATAGTCCATTCCTTATAAGGAAGAATAATCAACAGGATCCGCATAAATATACGACCTTGATATTTTCTAAACCAAAATATCATGTACTATGCACGATAAGGTATACTTGCCTTTATCGAAGATTAGTTTGGATTAATTAAATAAAAGCTTTTCAAACCCAAAACTTGCAAAACTCTCCTTTCCTATTTAAAAATCAATAGAATTCGGCATCGTAGCCGGGGCGTAATCGTCGATATTTCGAAAGAAGGAAATACTGTTACTATCTTTCAATAGGATAACGGTTTGTTCCTCACAGTAGGAGTACTTGCGAAACTCCTCGAAAACGCCTGCCTAATTCTGATCTCATCAAATAAAGGTTTTCCAAACGTCCAAACCCAAATTACGCACCAAGTTTTTGGCGCCGTTGCCGGGGACTTCGTGTTGTTATTTCGAAAAAGGAATCACTATTAATTTTATTACTTCTATATTAAAAAAAAACAAAAAAATATTGACAAGCCAAAACCAAAAAATAATTTCAATTATTAGTATATGACCCGAGGAAACTCGTCGGACGATTCAAACATTCCTTTTGACCCCAAATTCGAGTGCACCCTTCGTGAGCGCCTCTGATTTTGTGATCAAAACTTACTCGAATTTTCCGAAGAGTCTAGCGAAGAAACTAACGCCAAGTCTATGACTGACCCCAATCCAATTGCGGCCCCGCCACGGACCATAGCATATTATGCGCGGCCAAACTTGGACAATACGAGATCAAGCATTACTCTCCCAACCGTAGCCAATAATAATTTTGAAATTAAACCTAGCATAATTCAAATGGTATAACAGTCAGTACAATTTGATGGTTCGCCGGATGAGGATCCAAATTTACACCTTTCAAATTTTTTAGAAATTTGCGACACTTTTAAAATTAATGGTGTCACTAACGACACCATTCTTTTATGTTTATTTCCATTTCATTTGCGGGAAAAGGCCAAGCAGTGGTTGAGTTCTCTTCCGAGAGGATGCATCAATATGTGGGCCGAAAAGATGGAAAGATTTCTAACTAAATATTTCCCTCCGTCTAAAACCGCTAAATTACGCACAGATATCGTCTCTTTCATTCAATTTGATTCTGAGTCTCTCTACGAGACTTAAGAGCATTTTAAAGAGTTCTTACGTAGGTGTCCTCATCATGCACTTCCATCCTGGCTACAGGTATAGATGTTCTATAATGGCTTGAATTTCTCAATGCGACAGATGATTGATGCAGCCGTCGGGGGAATGTTAAATAATAAAACCCCGGAGGCCGCTCAAGCTCTGTTCGAATAAATGACCATGAACGCCTATCAATGGAATGTTCCTAGGTCTCAGCCTCCAAATTGGCTGAGATTTACGAAGTGGATACCACTGCTCACTTAGCCGCACTAGTTGAGTGGCTAAGCAAGCAAGTGGTGTTGATGATTGCTTCCTCCTCCACTCCCGTTTGGGCTCCAAATAATAATAATAATAATTTAGTCAAAGAATTCATATATTACCTAGGCAACCCAGTTCGGCCCCCTTCAACCCTAATAATAATCCGTATAGTAATAATTACCATACGGGTTGGAGGAACCACCCAAATTTCTATTGGAGTAATCCAAATAATGCCCAACGCCCGCCAAATGCGAATCCGCAAGGATTCCCACCTCCACCTCCAAAACCTTCTCCGCTCGAGATATTTTTGCCAAATACATTGCGTCTAACGATTCAAATATCCAGAATATTACCGGATCGATAAAAAGCTTGGAAAACCAGGTTGGATAGCTTGCGAAGATGGTCTCCGAGCGGCAATATGGAGCTTTGCTAGGGAACACGGAGTCGAACCCCAGAGAAAATGCCAACGCCATAAACCTTTGCAGAGACAAGGAGGTAACCTCCCCAAAATTGGTTGAGCCCAAGGTACATATTTCGACACTGACCCCTCCACCCTCTCTCTCGATAGATAAATCACTGAGTATTCTGACTGTGCCGAACACTTTTAGCCCGTCTCTTCCTTATCCTTCAAAACTAATTAACGAGCGGAAGGACGAGCAATACAAAAAATTCTTACAAAATTTAAAACAAATTCACATAAATGTTCCATTCTGCGAGGCACTCTCCCAAATGCCGGAATACGCGAAATACCTTAAAGAGTTACTTTCTAATAAGAAGAAACTCGAAGATGTTTCGTGTATTTCCCTTAATGCGGAATGCTCGGTTGTTTTCCTTAATAAATTGCCGCCAAAACTGAACGACCCAGGATGGTTCTCTATCCCCTGCCTCTTCGGCAATTTGTTAATAAAGCACACTCTAGCGGACTTGGGCGTCAGCATCAAATTGATGCCCTTTTCCCTTTTCAAAAAACTCAATTTGGGCGTCTCGAGCCCGACAAAAATGAGCATCCAACTCACGGATCGCTCGGTAAAGTACCCGATAGGGGTAGTGGAGGATGTTTTGGTAAAGGTCAACAAGTTTATCTTTCTTGTAGACTTCATCATCCTAGACATAGAGGAGGACGCTGAGGTACCTATTATACTCGGTCACCCCTTCCTCGCAACCTCCCACACGTTAATCGATGTTAGTAATGGTCACCTCCTCCTTCGGGTCGGAGATGACGAAGGTACTTTACATATTAATCCCTCGATGTGGAACTCTCTATCGAACGATAATTCCAGTTTTAACCTGGAACCCGCATTTGAAGAGGAATGTTCTTCGCTTTCTGAATTTCTCTCCATAGCATTAGATAATTCGGATTTGGCGAATCAATTTTGTCTCGACGACATGCCAAAAGATTCGCCATTTGAACCCTTCGATTCAGAAGCTTTAAACATTAAATCATCATATGAAGAACCGCCAGTCCTCGAACTGAAATAACTCCCTGATAATCTGAAATACATTTCCTCGAAAAAGATTTAAAACTTCCTGTTATTATCTCCTCCACCTTAAGTGATTCGGAGACCTCCGAATTAGTAGAAGTTTTAAACAAGCACCAACGTGCAATTGCATGACAAATTTCAGATATCAGGTGAATAAACCCCTTATTCTACACCCACAAAATTTTTCTTGAAGATAACCCCCGCAGAACTATCCAGCCTCAAAGATGACGTAACCGGAATATGCGGGATATCGTTAAGACTAAGATTATAAAACTCCTCGATGCGGGAATTATCTATCCTATATCTGACAGTACGTGGGTAAGCCCCATACAAGTCGTCCCCAAAAAGGGCGGCATAACGGTCATGGCAAACCAGAATAACGAATTAATCCCAACTAGTACTATTACGGATTGGAGGGTGTCCATCGACTACCGAAAATTAAATGATGCCACTAGAAAAGACCACTTCCCGCTATCGTTCATCGATCAAATCCTGGAGCGACTTTCAGGTCATCCTTTTTATTATTTTCTCGATGGTCTCTCGGGTTTTTCCAAATCCCAATTTCCTCCGAAGACCAGGAGAAAACAACTTTTACTTGCCCCTTCGGCACCTTCGCATATCGAAGGATGCCATTTAGCCAATGCAATACTCCAACTACATTCCAAAGATGTATGCTGGTGATATTTGGTGAGCTTGTAGAAGATATCATGGAAGTCTTTATGGATGACTTCTATCTTTTCGGAAACTCTTTTAAAAACTGCTTACAAAATTTAGATAGAGTTCTCCAGCGGTGTGAAGAAATGAATTTGGGTTTAAACTGGGAGAAATGCGACATTATGGTCCGCAAGGGTATAGTCCTTGTCCATAAGATTTCCTCCAAGGGTATGGAGGTCGATAAGGCCGAAGTCGCGATAATTGAACAACTTCCCGCTCCTTGAAACATAAAATCTATTCGATGTTTTCTAGGCCAAGCGAGTTTCTACCGACGGTTTATTCAAGACTTTTATAAAATTACAAAACCACTAACCCACCTCCTGGAGAAGGATTCCCCATTTATTTTCATTTCCGCCTGCGTAAAGGCATTTAATTTTATAAAAAAATAACTTATCAATTCTCCCATTCTGGTGGCGCCAGATTGGTCCCTTCTGTTTGAAATAATGTGTGATGCGAGCAATATCGCGGAAGGAGTCGTACTCGGCCAACACATTAATAATTATTTTCATCCAAACTATTACACTTCTCGCATGCTCACAGCCGCACAGGCTAACTACACAATGACGGAAAAGGAACTTCTTTCCATCATCTTTGCCTTTTATAAGTTTAGGCCCTACGTAACGCTTTCAAAAGTAATCATTTTTACTGACCACTCCGCCCTCAAATATGTTTTGGCCAAAGTAGATGCCAAGCCCAGCTTACTTCGATGGATCCTCCTTTTACAGGAATTTGATTTAGAGATCCGGGAAAAGAAGGGGGCTAAAAATTTAGCCGCCGACCACCTCTCTCATTTAGAACACCCCGTCGCGGAAGCGCTCATCAAGCCCAACATCGATGATAGATTTCCCGAGGAGCGCCTCATAATTATTAATAATTTAACCAATACTTCTCCTATCCCTTGGTTCGCAGATTGCGCCAACTATCTAGTTGCGCGGGTCCTTCCAAAAGACTTTTTAAAACAGCAAAAGAAGAAATTCTTTTCTGATTTGAAGAATTAATTTTGGGAGGACCCATTTCTCTTTCGCGTCTGCGCAGACCAAGTAGTGAGGAGATGTGTTTGAAGCGAGGATGGTGTTCAAATTTTGTGACACTGCCATGAAGGGTCGACGGGGAGGGGGGGGGGCATTATCAAGCCAACCGGACCGCCCGGAAAGCGCTAGAGGCGGGATTTTATTTGCCCACTCTCTTAAAGAAGCTCACAATTATGTTAGTAAATACGATAGTTTCCAGCGGTCGGGTAGCATCTCTCATTGCGACGAGATGCCCCAAAATTTTTATTTAGAATGTGAGATCTTCGATCAATGGGGCATAGACTTTGTAGGCCCCCTACCTCCCTGTTATACTAATCGCTACATTCTAGTGGCGGTCAAATGCGTATCTAGGTGGGCGGAAGCGCAAGCTCTCCCCACCAACGATGCGAGATTCATTATCAAATTTCTAAAACAATTATTTTCTCGCTTCGGTATGCCTCAAGCGATAGTGAGTGATAGGCGTACGCACTTCTGTAACGCCCAGTTTTCAAAAATCTTATCTAAATATGGAATCACACATAAGATCGCCATGACCTATCACCCCCAAACAAGCGGCCAAGTAGAGGTAGTTAATCGAGAGATTAAGCGCATCTTAGAAAAAACTATTTCGACGAATAGGAAAGATTGGTCATTAAAATTCGACGACGCACTGTGGGTGTATCGTACGCCATACAAAACCGCCATCGGTTGTACGCCATATCGATTAGTCTACAGCAAGGCATGCCATTTACCCGTAGAGTTAGAGCACCATGCTTTTTGGGCTTTAAAACTTTTAAACCTCGATTCAAACTTAGCCTCCGAAAGTCAGAATTCTAATTAAACGAACTCCATGAATGGCGTGCAAACGCTTATGAGAGTAATAAATTTTATACGGATTGCTCTAAGTTCTACCACGATCGAAAAATAAAATTTCCAAAATCATTTACGTCGGGCGATCTTGTCCTTCTTTTTAATTCACGCCTTCATCTTTTTTCGGGTAAGCTCAAATCCCGATGGTCCGGCCCCTTTGAAGTCAAAGAGGTTTGGCCATATGGGACCGTTCTTATATCCCACAAGAAAAGGGTGAATTTAAAGTCAACGGTCATCGTCTAAAGCTTTATATTGCTGGCAATCCAGTGGGCGATAAACTCGAATCTATACCCCTTCCCAACCTTTAAAAAACTTAACATCAAATCAGTCAAGCTACGCGACGGTAAACAAAGCGCTCGTGGGAGGCACCACATATTTATCTACTGATGAGTAGTATTTATGCGTATTTTAATTATAGTTTTTAGGTTAGTTTTAATTAAAAATCACAAATATTATTTATATTTTAGTTTAAAATCACTTCTTTTATAATTTCTATTCTAAATGTAGTCTTACTTTTGTTTTGCAGATTTTCTTGTGTTTTTGACAAATTCCATAGTACACGCCCTAGGCCACGCCCGTGACCAAGGGCGTGTAACACTAAGATCAGTCCAGAAGTGTTGCCGAGCAGATTAAGCTAGTCCACAGCAAATAACGCCCCCAGTCACGCCCGTGACACAAAGTCACGCCCGTGACCAAGGGCGTGTAAGCCTAAAATGATGCTCTCAGCGCTGCCGTCGAGAAGAAGAGCTGCCGTCGAGAAGCCCTCGGTCATGCCCGTGACCTAGTGTCACGCCCGTGACTAGGGGCGTGTAATTGTAGAATCTTCCCAACTGGCTGCTGACGAGACGTGGAGATGCTATCGAGAAGTCAACCTAAGTCACGCCCGTGACCCACATATCACGGCCGTGACTTGCCTGCGTGGTCTCTGCTTCACCGCCGCGCCGAATTCCAGCCCACGCCGCATTTAATGAAGTCGTCCAAAGTCACGCCCGTGACCAAAATTACACGGGCATGTAATGTCCACTTTTCGCAGCGCCGTCTAGAAAGCCCACGCCGCTGTCGGATCCGATGTGAATAGTGTAGTCACGCCCTAGGTCACGCTCGTGACCGAGGGCGTGTAACTTGAAATTTTCGCCTATAAATTCAGAGGCTATCCTTGAGTCCAGGGCTCAGAATTTTGGAGTGGGGGAGGTGTTGTTAGAGCTGAGAGTGAGTTGTTTCAAGTGCTTGTTCATGTCTTTTCTTTAGCTTTCATGTTCTCTTATTTCCTTTCATGCAATGTTTTTAAATTTTCATGTACTAGTTTTCTTAAGCTTGTAACTGTTGGAGTTACCATTGTGATCTAGAAGTGGTCAAACATGTAATGTCACTGCCAACGCGATATGAGCCTGCAGGGTTGCACATAAGAGCATGTGGAGAAGTTGGAAGATTGACTGTGTTGGTAAAGGTTACCAATCATCATAAAGAATGGGGAAGTCCAGCAATTGTTACTGTCTGAATTCGTCGGATATGATTCGTCGGATTCGTCGGATTCGTCGGATCATTCCGTGGAATCCCGACGAATTGTCACAGAGACCCTTCACTTGGCAAATGTTGCTGTCTGATCGGATTCGTCGGAATTCGTCGGATCATTCCGTGGAATCTCGACGAATTGTCACAGAGACCCTTCACTCGGCAAATGTTGCCGTCTGATTGGATTCGTCGAAATTCGTCGGATTGTCCCGTGTAAACTCGACGAATACTGATTCGTGGAATCCCGACGAATTGTAACAGAAACCCCAATTCTGCTGTGTGGTCTGTGGATAGCTATTCTTCTAGAAGCCTGTTTATGCTTTGGGTATAAATAGATCTTCTTTTAGGGTTCTCATGACTGACGAAAGGTTTAGCCGACGAAAGTGTTCCGCTCTCGCTCGAACCCTAGAAGGAAAGCATTCCGCCACCCAGTTCGCCTCCGCCGACCTCCTCTCCGGCGATCGTCGTCGTGATTGTTCTTCCTGGAGCGAACCTAGCAGTTTGTGGAAGTGCAAGGTGTAGTTGTTCTCCCTTCCGAGTTGCGTGCGACGTGACTTGGTGTTCTCCCGGCTCGTGTGGACTGCTGTAGAGACGTAGACATTATTCTACGTGAGAACTCTCTTTGCCGCCAACAGGAATCTTCTTCTTGGAGCATCTAGGTTGGATTTGATCCAACCCCGCAAAGGTAATTTCATACCTAGCATTTTTGTTAAC
The DNA here is from genome assembly GCA_033032865.1 of Dactylorhiza incarnata. Taxonomy (NCBI): domain Eukaryota; kingdom Viridiplantae; phylum Streptophyta; class Magnoliopsida; order Asparagales; family Orchidaceae; genus Dactylorhiza; species Dactylorhiza incarnata. The sequence continues at coordinate 17,740,061 of JAWHQI010000015.1, forward strand.
TTCTTGATTCAATATTCATGGCCCGATCAAAGTCTTTTTGGGTTGTTTCTCTTTATTTCCGCTGCACCTACGTGTGATGTATGGTTCTAGAAAAACCCAACAGTGGTATCAGAGGGAGGTTCGCTCATGAATGTTGTTTCAGAAGTTAGGTTATTCCAGTACGTGCAAATCTAGGTATTTGGAAGCGTTCTAAATGTCAAGATTTCTTCTTGGAATATCACATTTGATGTGATTTTGTGTGGTTTCTGGTGGTGGGATTTCAAAAATTTGGTCAGACCACCGTCAGGGGCGCGGCCCCTTGGAACCCCGCCAGGAACGTCTTGGATTTCGTGGTAATTTCTAATTGTTAGAAATTGTTGTCTCCTTAGCAGTAACCGTCCCTCAAGTGGTTAATGAACCCTTGTATTGTTTTGGATTTTGAATCCAACAATGAGAGACGAGCTTGTCTACTGCTTTAAGTCGAGTTGTCTTTGCCTTTGTCCAATGCATGTAAATCTGAAGATTTGGAAGAGTTCTAAATGTCCAGATTTAGCCCTTTCGTCTATCAAAGGTTGATAGTCTTATGTTGTGCACATAAGGGATGCATGTGGATTTTAGAAAGCTTGTTTTTCTGTTGATGTGCACATTGATCAAATGTTGATCATGGTTAAGTGTTAACTTGCTATTAAAATCCCTTCATCAAATATTAAGTGTTCGGAAGCCTTCCGATGGATGACACTCTTCCTGCCTCGATCGATGAAGTGTGGGCTTGCCAAAGCAAGGTGCATTAATCTATCTTGGTAAGGGTGCGAGCGGATAATTGTGATATCCCACTGTCGACATCGGGTCTAACTTAACTAGGAGACCTCAAAGGTTGAGTGCCTAGAGGCATAGGGTTGGCATGCACCATATGATGGATGCGAATAAGGAGTTATTCACCATCCATACATGAGTTGCATGAGGATGCAATTGGCAAGCGTTGCCTACCTAAATAACCGCATTATGAGAGGAACGCCAAAGCGGACTCGTGGTGTTGGTGAAATACGGATCTTGTCCACTAAGAGAGTAGCTCGCATGGACTCTCCGAATTGATAGTGAGGGCTATCAATTTGAATAAAATAGTGGGAGTATTTAATTGAAGTCCAAATTAAAATAAATTGTTTTTGGAAATTTTGGTACTGATTAAATTCTGCATGAATTCTTGTAGAATTCCATGGCAAGTGGTTCACATTCCACCTTGTCCCTAAGAGCTATCCTTGAGAAGGACAAGCTTAGTGGGACGAATTACATGGACTGGTATAGGAACCTGAGAATTGTTCTCAGGCAAGAGCGAAAGCTCTACGTCTTGGAAGAAGAAGCCCCCGAAGTGCCGACCGGGAACTCATCCCGTGCTGATAAGGATGCTTATAAGAAGTATACCGATGACGCCTTAGACGTCGAGTGCCTTATGCTTGCCACCATGAACTCTGAGCTTCAGAAGCAACACGAGAACATGGGGTGCAAGGAGATTGACGAGCACCTAAAGAAAATGTTTCAAGGGCAAGCTCGTCAAGGGAGGTTCGATGTCACGAAGGCATTATTTCAGTGTAAAATGGGAGCTCGAGACTCGGTTGGTACTCACGTACTCAAGATGATTGGGTATATAGAGAACCTGGAGAGACTGGGTTTTCCTCTGGGTCAAGAGTTGGCCACAGATCTTATCCTGCAATCGTTGCCGGATAATTATGAGTAGTTCGTCTTGAACTACAACATGAATGAAATAGACAAGACACTGCCCGAGCTCCTAGGCATGTTGCGAACTGCCGAGATAAATATGAAGAAGGCCAAGCCTGCTAGTCCCATATTGATGGTACATAAAGGCAAGGGTAAGGCCAAGGGATTCAAGAAGACGAAGGTGGGACCTAAGTCACATCTTGAGCCCAAATCTTCTGCGCTGAAAAGGAAGAGCACCGTGAAGGAAGGGAAATGCCACCACTGTGGCAAGGCTGGTCATTGGAGGAGGAATTGTCCTTCGTACATTGACAGTCTGCAGAAAATGAAGGGAGGTATGACTTCCGCTTCGAATATTTACGTTATAGAGATAAACCTTTCTGCTCCTTCATCTTGGGTATTGGATACTGGATGTGGTTCTCACATTTGTACAAATGTGCAGGAACTAAGAAGGAGGAGATTGTTGAGTAAAGGAGATGTGGACCTGCGCATCGGCAATGGAGCAAGAGTTGCTGCTGTAGCCGTAGGGGTTTACCGTCTTTCTTTGCCCAGTGGGCTTGTAATAGAACTTAATAATTGTTATTATGTTCCGGCCATAACTAGAAACATTATATCCATTTCATGCTTAGACATGATTGGATTTTCTTTTATTATTAAGAACAATTGTTGTTCTATATTTAAGAATGATGTTTGTAATGTTGTAGCTCAATTGTTTAATGGTCTTTATGTTTTGAACCTGGACCATCCGATATATAATGTAGATAATAATAAAAGACTAAGAACAAATGACTCAAATCCTACATATCTCTGGCATTGTCGTTTGGGCCATATAAACGAGAAGCGCATATCCAATCTCCATAAAGATGGACTATTGGACTCATTTGATTATGAATCATTTGAGCGATGCGAGTCTTGTTTATTAGGCAAGATGACTAAAGCCCCTTTCACTGGTTATACTGAGAGGGCTGAGGATCTCTTGGGTGTTGTACATAGTGATGTATGCGGGCCCATGAGTTCTATGGCTAGAGGTGGGTATTTTTACTTCGTTACATTTACTGATGATTTCAGTAGATACGGATACGTGTATCTTATGAAGTGCAAATCCGAAACCTTTGAAAGTTCAAAGAGTGTAAGAATGAAGTGGAGAACCAATTGGGTAAAAAGGTTAAAGCACTCCGATCTGATCGAGGTGGCGAATACCTGAGTCATGAGTTCCGTGATCATCTGAAAGAGTGTGGTATTGTATCACAGCTCACTCCACCTAGGACACCGCAGCATAATGGTGTGTCTGAGAGGAGAAATCGTACTCTGTTAGACATGGTACGGTCGATGATGAGTCATGCAGACTTGCCTGTTTCCTTTTGGGGTTTTGCTTTAGAGACTGCTGCACTAACACTGAATCGCGCTCCAACGAAAACGGTTCTAAAGACACCATATGAGATATGGACTGGGAAGCGTCCCAGTATGTCATTCATTAAAATTTGGGGCTGTGAGGCATACGTACGACGTCAAATGCCTGACAAGCTGGAACCCAACTCAGATAAGTGTTATCTGGTGGGATATCCTAAGGAAACGAAAGGATATTACTTTTACCTACCGTCTGAGGGCAAAGTGTTTGTCGCAAGGACGGGTGTCTTCTTGGAGAAAGAGTTCTTATCAAGAAAGACGCAAAAGGTAGAACTTGAAGAAGTTCAAGAACCACAAGTAATGAATGAACCAGAATTGGATTCTGAGCCAGGACTACAAGATGTTGTAGCTAGAGAACCTGCTCAAGAGACACAAGTCCTACGTAGATCTGGTAGACCAAGATTTGAGCCTGAGAGATATGGATTTCTCGTGTCTCAAATAGGTAATGTGTTGCTTATGGATCATGATGATGAACCAACAACCTACCAAGAAGCTATGAATGGACCGGACTCCGACAAATGGCTTGAGGCTATGAAATCCGAAATGGACTCCATGTATACAAACCAAGTTTGGAACTTGGTGGAACCACCTGAAGGGGTACGACCCATATGGTGCAAGTGGGTCTTCAAGAAGAAGACCGACATGGATGGGAATGTACAGACATTCAAAGGGCGACTGGTGGCTAAGGGTTTCAAGCAAATTCATGGTGTTGACTATGATGAGACCTTTTCCCCTGTTGCCATGGTAAAGTCCATTAGGATATTGCTTGCTATTGCTGCGTATTATAACTACGAGATCTGGCAGATGGATGTCAAAACGGCTTTCCTAAATGGAAACCTCCTTGAGGAAGTGTACGTGACACAACCCGAGGGTTTTGTATCCCCAAATGAATCCACTAAAATATGCAAGCTGAATAGGTCCATCTATGGATTGAAACAGGCCTCTAGAAGTTGGAATCTTCGTTTTGATGAGAAGATCAAAGAGTTTGGTTTTGTCAAGAATGAAGATGAACCGTGTGTTTACAAGCGAATCAGTGGGAGCATTGTTGTCTTCCTGATATTGTATGTAGATGACATACTGCTGATCGGGAATGACATACCTACCCTGAAAGTTGTTATGAACAACCTAGGGAACTGCTTTTCTATGAAGGACTTGGGTGAAGCGACTTACATACTCGGTATTAAGATTTATAGAGATAGATCGAAGAAGTTGCTGGGTTTGACCCAGAGTACGTACATTGAGAAGGTGTTGAAGCGGTTCAACATGCTTGAGTCCAAGAAAGGCTTTTTGCCCATGTCTCATGGTGTAAATCTCTCTAAGGACCAGTGTCCAAAATCTTATGAAGATAAGGACCGCATGAAGTTGATTCCATATGCTTCGGCAATTGGGTCAATCTTGTATGCAATGTTATGTACTCGACCTGATGTCTCTTTTGCTTTGAGCATGACTAGCAGGTATCAGTCTGATCCTGGTGAATGTCACTGGATAGCCGTAAAGAATATCCTGAAGTACTTGAGAAGGACTAAGGATGTATTCTTGGTGTATGGTGGAGAGGAAGAGCTCGTTGTAAGTGGTTACACGGATGCCAGCTTCCAAACTGATAGAGATGATTCGAAGTCTCAGTCAGGGTTTGTGTTTTGCCTGAATGGAGAAGCTGTGAGCTGGAAGAGTTCCAAGCAAGAGACAGTTGCTGATTCTACAACTGAGGCCGAGTATATCACTGCGGCAAATGCAGCGAAGGAGGCTGTATGGATTAGGAAATTCATCGGCGAGCTAGATGTAGGTCCTAGCATTGTTGGTCCCGTAGTTCTCTACTGTGATAACAATGGTGCAATTGCACAATCTAAGGAACCTAGATCCCATCAGCGCTCCAAGCACATACTTCGGCAGTTCCATCTTATTCGTGAGATTGTCGAACGAGGAGATGTGAACATTTGCAGAGTGCCGACTGAGGAGAATATTGCAGATCCACTGACAAAGCCTCTCGCGCAGAGAAAGCATGATGGTCATACTAGATCAATGGGTATATGATACCTGAGTGATCAACTCTAGTGGGAGTCTTGTGGGTTGCATGTAAAATATATATTCTGTTGGCTGTTTAATATTTATTCATATGATGAATTGTGTACCAATTATTTACTTTTACAATTAATGGCAAGTTCTTTTATTACGATATACTGTTTCTATATGATAGAACAAAATTCGTGATAAATACCCTTAGAATGTTCGCTTCCATAGGACATCAAGTACGTGACTTGAATGTGAGAGCCTATGATTTCGAAGCTTCATTCATAAAAGGTCCCTGGTCGAGGTATCATCGTAGAAGCTAAGGGTGATGATGATACATTAAGACTAGCATGTGTGTTGACTGATGATCGGTTCTCACAGGTCATGATATTGTGATATCAAGTCATCACATGGGTACTTGTTAGTGAACAAGTTGTACTGGACAGACCCAACCTGAGACTACTTTGTGGATTGTTACTTAAAAGTGTCACAAGTAGGTCTCATTTGACAATGGTGTTGTGGTCCTTTGACCTGAAGTCACAACATTCATCGAGTGAGGAAGAGCGTGCTTTGATGTCATCTAAAGTCTTCCTTGAAGAAGGTTGATGATAAGGGTGGTCGTTGGGTATGTTACGAATCATTTGGGTGTTTGGGTGTGAGCAGATATGGGATTTGTCCTCCTATATAACAGGAGTTGCATCCATGGGCCCCTTGATGGAATTGGACTGGGAAATGCATGGCCATGCTTGATTGAGTCAATATGTGATATTGAGCTCACCATTCTCTGAAGTCCGTTCTAGATCAAGAAACTTGGATTGAGCTATTATGAGGGTGACACGGTCCATGCCTCTAGTTCTTTCCGGATGTAAGGGACAAAGGGACAAAGACAACGCTGGAACATTGGTCATAAAGGCTTATGAGTTAAGAACTCTTATTGCTTGGGGAGCAATAATGCATTGCTAGATGCCGCTCATTGTTTGTGAGGTTTTTGTTTGATACTTTCAAGATCAAGTGGGAGACTGTTGGAGTTACCATTGTGATCTAGAAGTGGTCAAACATGTAATGTCACTGCCAACGCGATATGAGCCTGCAGGGTCGCACATAAGAGCATGTGGAGAAGTTGGAAGATTGACTGTGTTGGTAAAGGTTACCAATCATCATAAAGAATGGGGAAGTCCAGCAATTGTTGTTGTCTGAATTCGTCGGATATGATTCGTCGGATTCGTCGGATTCGTCGGATCATTCCGTGGAATCCCGACGAATTGTCACAGAGACCCTTCACTCGGCAAATGTTGCTGTCTGATCGGATTCATCGGAATTCGTCGGATCATTTCGTGGAATCCCGACAAATTGTCACAGAGACCCTTCACTCGGCAAATGTTGCCGTCTGATTGGATTCGTCGGAATTCGTCGGATTGTCCCGTGTAAACTCGACGAATGCTGATTCGTGGAATCCCGACGAATTGTAACAGAAACCCCAATTCTGCTGTGTGGTCTGCGGATAGTGATTCTTCTAGAAGCCTATTTATGCTTTGGGTATAAATAGATCTTCTTTTAGGGTTCTCATGACTGACGAAAGGTTTAGCCGACGGAAGTGTTCCGCTCTCGCTCGAACCCTAGACGGAAAGCGTTCCGCCGCCCAGTTCGCCTCCGCCGACCTCCTCTCTGGTGATCGTCGTCGTGATTGTTCTTCCTGGAGCGAACCTAGCCGTTCGTGGAAGTGCAAAGTGCAGTTGTTGTCCCATCTGAGTTGCGTGCGACGTGACTTGGTGTTCTCCCGGCTCGTGTGGACTGCGGTAGAGACGTAGACATTATTCTACGTGAGAACTCTCTTTGCTGCCAACAGGAATCTTCTTCTTGGAGCATCTAGGTTGGATTTGATCCAACCCCGCAAAGGTAATTTCATACCTAGCATTTTTGTTAACTTCTTGATTCAATATTCATGGACCGATCAAAGTCTTTTGGGTTGTTTCTCTTTATTTCCGCTGCACCTACATGTGATGTATGGTTCTAGAAAAACCCAACAGTAACCTTCATTTTCCTTAGCTTTGCACTCTTAAATTAAGGCTTGTAATAGTTTCTTTTGATTTTCAATAAAAATTTGTTTCCTCTTTCATGTTCTTTTTCTCCTTAAGTAATTTCTTCCTTTCATGCAATGACAATTTCTCTTTCCTTTCATGCAATGTTTGATCTTTTCATTTAGCTTGCAATTAGTTTTAATATTAGTTAAGCAAAAACAAACCTCAAATTTTCGTCGATAAGATAATGGTGATTTTCCTCGAAGTAGAAGTAATCAACGCGCCCCGTGGAATACGACCTTAATATTACTAAATATCCTATACTATAGACGATAAGGTACACTTGCCTTTATCAGATATAGTTTTGGAGAAAATCTCAAACCTTCACTAAATTTTAAAACCGAAAAATCTATATCAAGTTTTTGGCGCCGTTGCCGGGGACTTTGCGTGGATATTTTGAAAAGAGGATAGCTATTAATTTTATCATGCTTCTTTTTATTTTATTTTGCTTTTTCTAAATTTCAAAAAGAAAAAAAAAATCTCTTTTTCTTCTTCCTTTCTTCTCTTTTTAGTGTATGACCCGAGGTAGCACTTCGATTCTTCCTTTTGATCCGGAGATCGAGTGAACCCTTTGGAGGCACCGCCGTTCTCGTGATCAGGGAAATCAAGTAGAATCCGAAGAGTCGATCGGGAACACTAACACAGTGAATATGGATCATAATCTTAATCCTCCTAATCTTAACGAGCCAAATCCTGATGAGGACGCGCAACGGACCATGTCCTATTATGCGCGGCCGAATTTGGAAGGCACACAATCGAGTATTGTTCGCCCCACGGTGGCAAACAATAATTTTGAGATCAAGTCCAGCATCATACAAATGGTGCAACAATCGGTGACCTTTGATGGTCAACCGGACGAGGATCCAAATTCACATATTTCTTACTTTCTTGAAATTTGCGACACTTTTAAGATCAATGGCGTCACCGATGACGCAATTCGACTACATCTTTTTCCTTTTTCTTTGCGGTCTAAGGCCAAGCAGTGGCTGGGCTCCCTACCTAGGGGATCCATCACTACATGGGCCGAAATGGCAGAAAAATTTCTAAATAAATATTTCCCGCCTTCAAAGACCGCTAAATTGCGCACGGATATTGCGTCGTTCATGCAAATCGACTAGGAGACTCTCTATGACACATGGGAGCGCTTCAAGGAGCTTTTGCGGCGATGCCCTCACCACGCACTTGCCACTTGGCAACAAGTGCAAATATTTTATAATGGCTTAAATCTCCAAACGAGGCAAATGATTGATGCGGCCGCTGGGGGGACATTAAATAACAAAACCTCGGTCGCCGCTCAAGAGCTTTTCGAAGAGATGGCCACAAATGCGTACCAATGGAACATGCCCCGAGCGCGGCCTAATAAGCCGACCGAAATTTTTGAAATAGACGCTAACGCAAATTTGGCTTTACAAGTTGAGCGCTTAACAAAGCAAGTGGCGGAGATGTCTGCTTCCTCCGCCACTCCTCCTTGGGCTAATAATGTTTTAATTGAAGAACATGTTGACTACATGGGAAATCCGCTTCGGCCTTCCTATAACCCCAACACCGCTCTGTATAACAACACATACAATGCGGGCTATAGGAATCATCCGAATTTCTCGTGGAGCAACCAAGGAAATGCTCAGCGTCCTATGAATTTAAATCAACCTCCCCCTAATCAACTTCTTAACTTAACTCTGCCTCCAAATTTGATTTCTCAAAATTTTAATCCACCCGGTTTTCCACCGCAACAGCAAAAACTCTCTCTGCTTGAAGAGGTTTTTGCAAAATATGTTGCTACAAATGAAACGAACATCCGGAACCTTACCGGATCAATCAAAAATTTAGAGAATCAAGTGGGCCAGCTCGCAAAGATAATTTCTAAGCGTCAACAAGGAGCACTACTGGTGAATACCGAGCAAAATCCAAAGGAGAGTGCACACGCGATTACACTCTGAAGCGGGAAGGAGGTGTTTCAAAAACAGGATGAACCCAAGGTAATTTCCTCTCCTCCTACTTTTAATTCATCTTCGAATTTGCCCGCTACGATAGATCCGCACACTTCTATTTTAAATCCGCACGCTCCTACTTCTAATATTCCATATCCATCTAAATTTAAAAATGAAAGCGCCGAAAAAAAATTATAAAAAAATTTTAGATGTTGTAAAACAAATCCATATTAATGTACCTTTCTGCGAGGCTATCTCTCAAATGCCTAAATATGCAAAATATCTTAAGGAGTTTTTCTCCAATAAGAAAAAGTTAGAAGATATTTCGCATATTTCTTTGAACGCAGAATGCTCCGCGGTTGTACTAAACAAATTGCCTAAGAAAGCAAATGACCCGGGACGATTTTCTATCCCATGTCTATTTGGCAATTCGTTAGTAAAACACGCCTTAGCGGATCTTGGAGCAAGCATCAACCTTATGCCATTTTCTTTATTCAAAAATCTAGGTCTAGGAAATCCAAGGCCCACTCGAATGAGTATTCAATTAGCAGATCGTTCTTTAAAATATCTGATAGGAATAGTGGAGGACGTGCTCGTCAAGGTTGACAAATTCATCTTCCCGGTGGATTTTTTCATTCTTGATATCGAAGAGGATGCCAAAGTACCCCTCATACTCGGTCGCCCCTTCCTTGCCACCTCCCACGCTATTATAGACATATGTAACGGAAAGCTCCTCCTACGGGTTGGAGACGATGAAGTTACTTTTGGCATAAATTCCTCGATGTGGAACACACTAGAAAATGACGATTCGTGTTTTTACTTGGAAGAGTGTTGTGAGTTCGATTCATCCCTCGAGTTAGTTTCATCGACGAGAAGTGATTCCGAGCCCTTAGAGTTCTTTTATGATGAAGAGGAAGTTTCTCACCCCACACCACCCGAACCATTACTTTTAGAAAAATTAAAAATCAAGACTTCTTATGAAGAACCACCCGTATTAGAGTTGAAACAACTTCCCCTCACCTTAAATATTTGTTTTTGGAAAAAGAGTCTAAGCTACCCGTCATCATTTCATCCGATCTTAGCAACTCTGAAATTTCTGAGTTGACTACAGTCTTAAGAAAGCACCGCCACGCAATTGCGTGGCAATTATCGGACATTAAGGGTATAAACCCATCTTTCTGCACTCATAAAATATTTCTCAAAGAAAATTCCCGCAACTCAGTCCATCCTCAACGACGACTAAACCCGAACATGAAGGAAGTCGTTAAGGCCGAAGTTATAAAACTTCTGGACGCGGGAATCATCTACCCGATTTCGGACAGTACATGGGTTAGCCCAGTACAACTCGTGCCAAAGAAACGTGGTGTCACGGTAGTTGCGAACGAAAATAACGATTTGATCCCAACCCGTACGGTTGCGGGTTCGCGGAGGTGCATCGACTATCGGAAATTAAATGATGCCACCCGTAAGGATCACTTCACTCTACCATTTATCGATCAAATTTTAGAGCGCCTTTCGGGTCACTCCTACTACTGTTTTCTCGATGGTTTATCGGGATACTTCCAAATCCCGATTTCGCCCGACGACCAAGAGAAAACCACTTTCACTTGTCCCTTTGGCACCTTCGCTTATCGAAGGATGCCATTCAGCCTTTGTAACGCGCCAGCTACATTCCAAAGATGTATGCTGGTAATATTTGACGAGTTAGTAGAGGAGGTGATGGAAGTATTTATGGACGACTTCTCCGTATACGGAAGTTCATTTGAAAACTATTTAAAAAATCTCGAGCGCGTGTTGCATCGATGTGAGGAAACGAATTTAGCACTTAATTGGGAGAAATGCCATTTTATGGTTAAGGAAGGACTAGTCCTTGGCCATAAAATTTCGGGCAAGGGGATCGAGGTCGATAGGGCCAAGATTGAAGTAATTGAAAAGCTCCCCCCTCCAACAAACGAAAAAGCTATAAGGAGTTTCCTAGGCCATGCGGGGTTCTATCGGCGCATTAAACAAAATTTTTCCAAAATCACAAAGCCGTTAACCCATCTTCTCGAGAAAGAATCATCTTTTCTTTTTAACGATGAATGTCATTTAGCCTTTCAACTTATCAAAGAGAAACTTATAAAATCCCCGATTCTAGTCGCCCCAGATTGGTCGCTCCCTTTTGAAATCATGTGCGACGCGAGTTATATTGCGGTTGGTGCCGTTTTAGGCCAACGGGTGAGCAAGTATTTTCACCCGATCTATTATGCGAGCAAAACACTCACGTCGGCACAAGCAAACTACACCACGACCGAGAAGGAACTTCTAGCAATCGTTTTCGCCTTCGATAAGTTTAAGTCGTATATCACTCTCTCAAAAGTTATAGTCTTCACAGATCACTCCGTGCTTAGGTTTATCTTGAGTAAATCGGACGCCAAGCCTCGTCTTTTGCGATGGATCCTCCTCTTACAGGAGTTTGACTTAGAGATCCGAGATAAAAGAGGAGTCGAAAACTTGGCGGTCGATCACCTTTCTCGATTAGAAAATCCCTCCTCGGAAGCATTAATAGAGGCCGACATTAACGATAAATTTCCCGAAGAGCGCCTCCTAGCTCTCGAAAATATTAATTCATCTTCTACCCCCTGGTTTGCGGATTTGGCTAACTATTTAGTAGCCCGGGTCCTGCCAAAAGAATTCTCGAGTCAGCAAAAGAAGAAATTCTTTTCTGATTTAAAGAATTACTTCTGGGAGGACCCCTTTTTATTTCGTGTTTGCGCAGCCCAGGTTGTGAGAAGTTGTGTTTCAAGTGAGGAAGGCCTTAAAATTTTACGTCATTGTCATGAGGGACCCACCGGTGGTCATTATCATTCGAACAGAACCGCGAGGAAGGCGCTGGAGGCGGCTTTTATTGGCCCACGCTCTTCAAAGATGCTCACACCCTTGTGAGTACTTGCGACAGCTGCCAGCGGTCGGGGAAAATCTCTCGCCGGGATGAGATGCCCCAAAACATTTTCTTAGAATGCGAATTTTTTGACATTTTGGGTATCGATTTTGTTGGTCCTCTCCCTCCCTCTTTTTCAAATAAATATATTCTAGTGGCGGTCGACTACGTATCGAGGTGGGCGGAAGCGCAAGCTCTCCCCACCAACGATGCGCAAGTCATCGTTAATTTCTTTAAAAAGTTATTTTCTCGATTTGGCACGCCGCGCGCTATTGTGCGTGATCGGGGCACCCATTTTTGCAATAGTCAATTTACAAAATTTTTAGCAAAATATGGTGTGACGCACAAATTATCCACCGCATATCACTCACAAACGAGCGGCCAAGTCGAAGTTGTTAATCGAGAATTAAAACAGATTTTAGAAAAAACAGTTTCTGTTAATCGGAAGGATTGTGCTATAAAGCTCGATGATGCGCTATGGGCCTATCGAACGGCGTACAAGACCGCTATCGGTTGTACACCGTATCGAATGGTTTATGGCAAAGCTAAAATCCTCGATTCCACTCTAGCGCATTTTGGGTGCTTAAATTTTTAAACCTCGATTCCACTCTAGCGGGAGAACAAAGAAAATTCCAAATGAACGAATTAGATGAGTGGCGAGCGAATGCGTATGAGAGCAATAAATTATATAAGGAGCGAACAAAGTTTTATCACAATAAGCATATAAAATTTCCAAAAACTTTTTCGCCGGGCGATCTCGTCCTCCTTTATCATTCCCGCCTTCGCCTTTTTCCGGGAAAACTAAAATCCCGATGGTCTGGACCCTTTATTGTTAAAGAGGTTTGGTCCTATGGGACAATTTTAATTTCCCTCCCGGAAAAAGGTACCTTCAAAGTTAACCGGCACCGCCTTAAATTATATCTTCCGGGAGAGTTAACTAATGAAAAGAGTGATTCGATTGTATTTCAACCTATAATATGATCGGCAAGTGGGTCAAGCTATGCGACCTTAAACAAAGCGCTTTTGGGAGGCACCCAAAAGTTATCTTTTTATTGTTTTCTCTTGTTCTTTAACATAATTTGTAGGTAATCGTCGCTTCCCTGCGCAAACTTCAAAAAATCAGGGAAGCTTTCTCTTTCTTCCTTCTCTTTTATCATGCTTTTCCTTTTTGTTTTGCACTTTATTTTCTTTTACTTCATACTTAGTTTTAAACATTGTGGACAATGTTTAACTTTAAGTATGGGGGTGTAAATAGTTCTTTGTAAATAGTTCTTTGTAAATAGTTGTTAAATTAGAAAATTTTCAAAACAAAAAAATATATATTTTCTTATGTTTTCTTCTATTTTAGCACTTGTAAAACCCAAAAACTCAAAAAAATTTAGAAAATAGAAAAATTTAAATCTAGGAAAGGGACGTTTGGAACCTCACCCCATCTCACCTCCTAGTACAGTGAGAGCCCTTCACGGGGTATACCTCGGGAAGTCCAAGAATTAATAAAAAAATTGTTAGCTTTTTAGTATATGTTTTTGTTTATTTCTTATCAAAAATCCAAAAAAAAAAAAAAGATAATATCAAAATTCAAAAAAACATATGAAAAACTTAAAATACAAAAAATTTAAATCTTATACCTCTCCTATTTGTTGTTTTTGTGATTTCTTAGAAATCTAGTTGAGAATGTTTATATGCATGTTTAAGTTTTTAATTGGCTAAAAATTTGCTTATCATAGTTTGTTAATTCTAAATTTGAGGTAATCTTGATTTAAGAATCATCTTATGATTTTAAATTGATTAGAGAATTTATTTAGCATGACTTCTCTTTTTATTTTTAAATGGCTTCATTTTGTAGTAAATTTCCTAAACCTCTTTAGATTTCAATTCTATTTTCTTCTAACTTTTTAGATCTTAGGAAATTTAATGTTACTAGAATTTGCTCTCAATATAATTTAAAGCTAGCTAGATCTATTTCCCTTCCTTACCCCCTTTGTGGCATAAAAAAATGAAGTTTAAAAGATCATATGTCATGAGAATAAGAGGATAAAATTCATTATTCCCTAAAACATATGCACCCAAAATATTTGAAAAGATTATATGGCATGGAGTAAGAGGATAAAATTCATTACTCCTAAACCATATACATTTTGGGTTTTTATTAGAAGAGAAAAAAAAGAGAAAAAAAAAAAGAAATTTCATGATGACGATAAATTCCATTTCCTCCATTAAAAATATCTCTTCTTATGCCAAATTTTATTAAATCCCCCTTAGCCAATTATCATTGTTCTAGTTTTAGTTGAAAATTATGGAGAGAGCAATATTTAGTAATTTACTTTTCCTTAAGATTCTTTCAAGATAGAGTTCTTATAATTTTAATTTAATTTAGTTTTATAATTTCTACAATTTTGTCAAACTAATTAATTTTCTTGAGAAGTCCTTGCCTAAACATTTTTTCCTCTTTTCAAATCATCATCATAATTTAGGACTTAACTCCCCCTTGAATTTACTCTTAACTTAACTTTTGGTTTAAATGAAATTTTAGTTTTAAATTAAAAATTTTCTAAGGATGTCTTATAAATATTTCTCATACTTTTGCTCTGGAATAGCAAAAGCTTAAGTATGTGGGTATTTGATGAGTAGTATTTATGCGTATTTTAATTATAGTTTTTAGATTAGTTTTAATTTAAAATCGCAAATATTATTTATATTTTAGTTTAAAATCACTTCTTTTATATTTCTATTATAAATGTAGTCTTACTTTTGTTTTGCAGATTTTCTGGTGTTTTTGGACAAATTCCATAGTACATGCCCTAGGTCACGCCCGTGACCAAGGGCGTGTAACACTAGGATCAGTCCAGAAGTGTTGCCGAGCAGATTGAGCTAGTCCACAACAAATCACACCCCCAGTCACGCCCGTGACACAAAGTCACACCCGTGACCAAGGGCGTGTAAGCCTAAAATGATGCTCTCAGCACTGCCGTTGAGAAGAAGAGCTGCCATCGAGAATCCCTCGGTCACGCCCGTGACCCAGTGTCACGCCCGTGACTAGGGGCGTGTAATTTTAGAATCTTCCCAGCTGCCTGCTGAGGAGACGTGGAGATGCTGTCGAGAAGTCAACCTAAGTCATGCCCGTGACCCATATGTCACGGCCGTGACTTGCCCGCGTGGTCTCTGCTTTGCCGCCGCGCCGAATTCTAGCCCACGCTGCATTTAATGAAGTCGTCCAAAGTCACGCCCGTGACCAAAATTACACGGGCGTGTAATGTCCACTTTTCACCACGCCGTCTAGAAAGCACACGCCGCTGTCAGATCCGATGTGAATAGTACAGTCACGCCCTAGGTCACGCCCGTGACCGATGGCGTGTAACTTGAAATTTTTGCCTATAAATTCAGAGGCTCTCCTTGAGTCCAGGGCTCAGAATCTTGGAGTGGGGGAGGTGCTGTTAGAGCTGAGAGTGAGTTGTTTCAAGTGCTTGTTCATGTCTTTTCTTTAGCTTTCATGTTCTCTTATTTCCTTTCATGCAATGTTTTTAAATTTTCATGTACTTGTTTTCTTAAGCTTGTAACCTTCATTTTCCTTAGTTTTGCACTCTTAAATTAAGGCTTGTAATAGTTTCTTTTGATTTTCAATAAAAATTTGTTTCCTCTTTCATGTTCTTTTTCTCCTTAAGTAATTTCTTCCTTTCATGCAATGACAATTTCTCTTTCCTTTCATGCAATGTTTGATCTTTTCATTTAGCTTGCAATTAGTTTTAATTTTAGTTAAGCAAAAACAAACCTCAAATTTTCGTCGATAAGATAATTGTGATTTTCCTCGAAGTAGAAGTAATCAATGCGCCCCGTGGAATACGACCTTGATATTCCTAAATATCCTATACTATAGACGATAAGGTACACTTGCCTTTATCGGATATAATTTTGGAGAAAATCTCAAACCTTCACTAAATTTCAAAACCGAAAAATCTATATCATCTACTATCTTATTATGTTCCATTTTTTTAACGAGTTTCTTTTTATGGTACAAACAACTTTCATTTCCCTTCCTCATACTTAAATTGCAGCATTGGGGACAATGTTGGGTTTTAAGTATAGGGGTGTTTTTCCGTTCTTCCAAAAATAAATAAAAAAATCTAAAAAACCCAAAAAATTCATATTTTGTAAATAACTAACTTTGAAAATATTTTGTAAATAAATAACTTAGAAAATACTTTGTAAATAAATAACTTATAAATACTTGGCAAATAATTTTTTGTTTTGTATAGTTATATTTAAACGTGTTTTGCAGGTGTTCATGCGGTCACCCCATCTCCAAATCAGGGACGTGCTATTTTCCCCTTTTATTTTTTCTGCATTTTATTTCTTATTTCATGCTTTTTTTCATGATCAAAAATATAAATATAAACTTGGAAAAATTCAAGAAAATTTGCAAAACCCAAAAATATTCAAAAAAATATAGTTTATTTCATAGTACCAAACTTAGAAAAATCCAAATATATAATAAACCTCTACTTTACCTTTATTCTTAAAGCATTTAGTTTTGAGAATATCTATTTGTGCCTTTTCATAATCCCTAGTTTTGTTATTCGTTCGTTTATCTAAGATTGATAGATTTAAGCATTCGGGGTTAAGTTTTACATAATATCTTGTGTTTCTAATTTAAATGGAGCCTTTGTTTTCAAGAACTACTTCTAATTCATATAAAATAGAGGCATGTGTATTATGATTGCAAAACAACCTAAGACCTCAATTATCTCTACTTTATGTCTTTAGGAATCTAGGAATATTCAATTTACTAAGGTTGCTTTCAAACGTTTTTTTAAATATTCTGGACTTTCTCTTAAAAACCCCTTGTATGCACCCATGTATCTTGGCATGAAAAATAGAAGAAGAAAAAGATATTTTGTCAATGGGAATAAGAATTCATTCCGTAAACATAGACACCTAATAAAAATTTAAAAGACCTTATGTCAATGGGAATAAGATTTTATTTCGTAAACATAAGCATTGGGTTAATAAAAACAAAAAAAAGTTTTCCCACGTAAACCACTGTGGACACCAAAGAAACCTAAAAAGGAGGGGTGGAAGGATAAAATCCATCACCCCTAATCCAAGTACTCTTCTTTTTTCCAAAGTTATTTACCCCCTTCCTTTAGCAAATTTATTGTATCTAGTTTTAATTCAAAAAATCATTTGAGAGCATAATTAGTAACTTGTATTATTTCCTTCACATTTCTTTAAAACAAAGGTTCTTATAATTTTGATCTAATCTCGTTTACTAATGATTGCAATTTTGCTTGCTATTTGGTTAATCAAGAAGTCTTTTGGCTACGACATTTCTCTCTACTTAAATCATTTGCATAATTTAGGACTTAACTTTTTATACTCGAGATTTTTACTTTTCAGCCTCTTATGATTAAATAAAATGATAGCCAAAAAATTAGAACTTATGTTAATCCCGAATGGATCTCTCTTACTTTTGCTCTGGAATAGCAAAAGCTTAAGTATGGGGGTATTTGATAAGTAGTAAAATATATGCATTTTTAGTATAGTTTCTAGTATAAATTTAAGTAATATTGTAAATATTTTATGTAAATCAATGAATAAATTGCTTGTTTTATTATTTTGTTTACTAACTCAACTTTTTTCTATTTTTCAGCAATTTTGGCATTTTTTTACGTCACGCGCATGACCAAGGGCGTGTAATCTTAAAATGCCATTTTCCAGCCTTCTCAGCATCGATCGACATCCTGTCTCGTCGATCAGCTTGTTGTCCTGTCGATCGACTTGTTGTCCTATCAATTCACATGGTCACGCCCGTGTACCTCTTGATCAACTTCACCTCCCATCGATCGGCTTGCTGTCCCGTCGAACGGCTCCCTGTCCAGTTAATATTTGCCACACACCCATGATAGAGGCTGTGACGCATCAAATCCTTCCAGAAGCAAGCCTACACGCCAACCGTCACACACCAGTTGAACCTGATGTCTGCCGCCCATAGTCACACCCTTGACACCTCAAGTCACACCTATGTGTAGCCATTTTCCCACTCAAATGATTCCAGAAGGCGGCTTGGCCTATCTTCCCAGCACACGCAGAAGTCATGCCATCGGTCACGCTCATGACCAGGGGCGTGTAAATTTAAAATTTTCCCTATAAATAGAGGGGCTCGGCTAAATCATTTCCATCCAGATTTTGAGAGTGTTTTTGCTTTTTTTAAATTGTTTTGAGTGAATGTGAGTTATTGTATGGATTTAAGTTTTAGTTCTTGTGTAATTTTCACTTTCCTGGTCTAGTTGTAATGTTTATTTTGAAAATAAAATAGTTTTTTTTTCTCATTTGGATCTTCTTTTCATTATGTCAAGAGTGTGTGAGTGTATGAGATTAATTTTTATGCTTTTTTTCATTTAAGTAGAGTGCGTGTGTGTGTATGTGATAATATTTTCATTTTTTGTAACTTAGCTTTATTTCAAGTCTTATTACCACCCCCATCCCGGATGAGAGGCTAAGAACTTTTTAGCGCATGATTAAGATGGTTGGGACGGATACTATTTCTGCATTTTTTAAAAACTCTAGTTATACGTATATTATCGCTCTCTAAATAGTATAAATCAAATCAAAGCTTATTCTGATAAAATAATAGTCCATTCCTTTATGAATAATCAATAGGATCTGCGGAAATATACGACCTCGATATTTTCTAAACCAAAATATCATGTACTATGCGTGATAAGGTATACTTGCCTTTATCGAAGATTAGTTTGGATTAATTAAATAAAAGCATTTCAAACCCAAAACTTGCAAAACTCTCCTTTTATATTTAAAAATTAGTAGAATTTTACGTCGTAGCCGGGGTGTAATCGTCGATATTTCGAAAGAAGGAAAGACCGTTACTTCTTTATTTCGATAGGATAACGGTTAGTTCCTCGAAGTAGGAGTACTTGCGAAACTCCTCGAAAACGCCCGCCTAATTCTAATCTCATCACATAAAGGTTTTGCAAACGTCCAAATCCAAATTATTCATTAAGTTTCATATTAATCCGATTGTAGAATCACAAGTACCAAATCTACTTAAAATGGTCATGTTTGTTCGTGTAAGGGGGTGGTAATATCGTTTAGGAAGTGACGTGGGTATATCAGAGAGTATGCCCCGAACACTTACACATGCTTTCAACTCTTTCCTTTAGTCACTTTGGGGTATCCTACTTCATGGCCAAAATATACTCAAGGTTGATGTCAGACTAGGATACCTTATGAGATGTATTGCTAAGTCAAATCAATATGGTGTAATAGTCAGGTTGTCTTAACCTCATAGTTAAGTGGACAAAATTATGTGATTTGCCGTATGGGCACACCATTTCTTCCGCTGCTAGTTTGTCCCCAAACTAAGCTCGAGCGGGGTTGCCCAGGGTTTGTGGACTTCTTTTACTTGGATCGAAAGTCGGCTAAGATGATACCAGTTTATAAGGCCCTCTTTTTTTGCATTCGTTCCTGGGTCTTACCACCCAGAACTGCCGTCTTGCATTGGAACCAACTGACGGGATGGTCGCCACCATAATACACTGATTCTGCCAGCTAGTCAACATCATCCAAGACAACCACATATCAAAGTAATAAAAGCGTTAAACAAAACAAGTCCACAAATCACATTATACATAAATATCAAAATACAAAGTCCATGATGAGAAAGTACTAAAATTAATAGGGGCTTGAGCCCAAGACATTAATATCCTCACTACAGGTTCACTCATGCTCATGCGGAAGTCTCAAAAACATTTGCATCCATATCTATTGCGGCTACTACTAGAATGAGCTGCTCCTACTTGTCACGCTCTCCTATCCAAGTCTTCTAAATGAGGTCCCGCTACTCGGGCATAATGACTCCTAAGATGATGTGGTCCACCGACCATTAGTCAATAAGACTAAGCCAAATTCCCCATCCCATCCCCCGGCAAATCCTAAGCACCGGGCGGGAGGAGGAAGCATAGGACAACAAGGGGTAAGAGCAAGCAGGTGACATGGAACCTATCTAGCCTTTGTATCATAATAAACCAAGGGCTACTACTAAAGCGGGCAGTATATAAACGAGCATCAAAGTGAGTATACACATAGAGTTATAAAATAGTCTAAGCAGCTAGAAAGTAAATCAGAGCAGTTATAAAGTAATATAAAACAAGTAAAGAAGCAATTAGAGCAACTATGAAAGTAACCTTAACTTAAGTGTATACACACACAAACAGATAAGCTCTAAATAGAACCAGGAACATTTCGAAAGCGTTAAATGTGAATGTTGGTTCATAGACATGAACAAGGAATTAAATCAATCTGAGTGAAACAAAGTTTGGATGTTGGTGGAGCGTCCTAGTAACCATCCGGTAATTGGCTTAAAATGGATCTATAAAAATAAACTTGATGGTGAGTCTAGGATAACTAGAAATAAGGCACGATTGGTTGCTCAAGGTTACTCAGAAATCGAAGGCGTTGACTTTGAAGACTCCTTTACAATGGTTGCACGTCTTGAGTCCATTAGGATGTTTCTTGCATTTGCAAGTTTTAAATGAATAAAATTATATCAAATGGACGTCAAAAGTGCCTTCCTAAATGGTCATATTAAAGAGGAGATGTACGCCGAGCAACCACCCAGTTTTAAGAACAGTGATCACCCAAATCATGTCTACAAACTAGTGAAGGCCTTGTACGATCTAAAGCAAGCACCTCGTGCTTGGTATGATAGACTTACGACTTTTCATTTAAAACATGGTTTTAGGATGGGTAGTGCGGATACGACACTATTTGTAAAGCATAGTGAATCCGATCTAATTATATTACAAATCTATGTGGATGATATAATCTTTGGTGCCACTAATGGAACCTTATGCAATGAAATTGTTCAAGTGATGCAAATCGAATTTAAATTGAGTCTGGTAGGTGAATTAACATATTTTGTAGACTTTTATATTTCTCAAAGAAATGAAGGAATTTTTATATGCCAATCAAAATACATAAAAGATATGCTTAAGCGATTCGGCTTTGAAAATCTGAAATAAACAAAAACTCCAATGAGTGCATCACTTAAACTAGGAAAGGATGAAAGTAGCATTTTGGTGGATCAAACAATCTTTAGAGGTATGATCGGATCACTCTTATATCTAAGTGCGTCTAGACTCGATATTATGTTTGCGGTGTGACTTTGTGCTAGATGCCAAGCTAATCCTAAAGAATCCCATCTAAAAGTTGTTAAACATATCTTTAGGTATCTTATAGGCACACAACATATTGGTCTTTGGTATCCACACACCACCAATTTCACGCTCCATGGGTATTCTGATTTGGACTATGCTGGTTGTTCTCTTGATTGTAAGAGCACAAGTGGTACTTGTCAATTCCTAGGTCCGACATTAGTTTCATGGTCGAGTAGGAAATAGAATTTTGTTGCCCTCTCCACTACAGACGCCGAGTATATAGCCCAAAATCTTTAGAGGTATGATTAGATCACTCTTATATCTTTCCCTATCGATGTGCACTACTGTCTGTCTCTAGTTTCTTTCCAGTTTTTTTATAACCAAAAACACATACAAATTTGAAAACCCCAAAATCACAAAAACATATTTCTTTTGTGTTTGTTATTGTGCGTTTATCTTCTGAAAAACTTAAAAAAACTGAAAATGCTCATGTTAAAGGGGCATACAAGACATGAAATTGAATTCTCATGATTACATACATTGTTTGATTTATGATTTCTAATTCTTGTATACATTGTATGTCTTCGTCATGATATGTCCTAATCTAAAGGTAGCCACTACTGAGTGCTAATGGATTAGAAATGTATGTTTAATATGCCTCTAGGTATGTGTGAGGATTTAGGCAAGGCAATGATTTTGCACATCCACACATCCTTTGAGATTGCTCTCAAGTAGAAATCCAAATGCTTATATACTATAACTCGTGATATTGTGACTAACACTTTAGGCATGACTTGATAAATAATATCACAATACTCATCTTAGAAATATTTGCATAGAACCGTGGGCAAAATTATATTAGTAAATGGGTTGTGTATACGAGCTAAAGTGTATCTATCTATGTGGGTAGATTTCATTTGATTCGGGAAACGTGTCTAAAAGAAAGATAATTAAAATGATAAATTTGATAGTGCTACAAATAATGAAAATTATATACTATCAAACTTAATGATAAGGATTTCCCCCAAGCACTACTCACTCCTCATGATAAGTCTTCATGAGCATTGTGAGGATGAGCACCTTGATCAAAAAAATTGTTATGATCTTATGCCAACCCGGAACATAAATTAGTGCCCTAGTTCTATAGTTGGTATTTGTGTAAGATTGATAAACATGACTTGATTTATCACTTCATTACTTTTGCATTAGCATATATATTTATTGAGATATAGCTTGTATTAATTTTGATTTAACTTGATGTTATTTCCATTGATGCTACATGATCACTTGTTATTGTTTAGTCTATCACTTCCATGCATAAGAATTGGACTTGAACTGCATTATCTATTTCTTGCACGCTTGTACTAATACACGATTGGCTTTCAAGACTCATATGATGTTCCATTGAATTAGTTTCTAAATCTTGCGACATTGTGTGGAATTTCATGTGTATTTTTTCGTGTCATGTGTCTGATTCATTTATCTTATACCAAGTTTCAAACTGCAAAATTGTTTAATTTTAAAGTGGTAATTTTGTTTTTCCCCATGCGTTTTGACCCATATCTTCTGAATTCTCTGATTTTCTTTCGGTCAACCCTTATTCTTATCATGATTTACCTGTATATGTGCATTTATTCTTCAACTCTACTGCATCTCTCATATGTCTATGTTAGTTTGGTCTAGACAACCCCTTTTGCTAACTTCAAAGGGGGAGAATAGAGAACGTTCATGTGCTAGTCATGTGCTAGTCTTCTAAGGAAGATCACTTATAGGGATAGATACTCATAGAGAGTGCACATCGATAGGGGGAGCACGTATGTAGGGGGAGACACACCACATTAGTGCTTGTTCACAAGTTATGTTTTATGTTTTATCTTGATATATAAACCTATTCATGTTTCATGATTATTGCTGATTACACTATACCATGCTCTTAATGATAAGTATTGATTATATCTCATTAATGGGATTTGATATTATCAAAGTGGGAGTTTGTTGAAAATGCGTTATGCATCTCCATAGTTTTACAATATCAAATCCCATATTGTATTTGATCATACATGTCTTGGGTATAGTGTGCATGTTTACAGATGTGAAGTCATCGAGACTTCTGTTCTCAGTGTCCTACCGTCAGGCGCTAGTCCTACCATCGGCGCTAGACATATTCGATGGAATTTGCTATTAATGCAAAGGCTGATACTGTCAAGATGATGTATGCCGTCGAGATAATGTCGTCGAGAAGACTTGTGGCATCGAGAAGACTATTACTGTGCGCTAACATATCGATGGCGCTAGACGCGATGTTAAAACAGTATGCATCAAATTGAACCATGGCATCGAGACGAATGCCATCTCAGCGGTGCCATCAAGAAGACCTATTGTCTAGATGGATTCATCGAGAAGAATATCGCCACGCACTATCTCTACTGATGAGAAGATTATGTTGACTTGAAGGATTCGATGCTGTCATTGAGAAGGATTCGACGCTGCCATCGAGAAGGATTCGACGTGATTACAACCGCAAATCGCTAAGCCTACCACGCCGTGTTATCCAAAGACAGCAAGAGATTGTTCTCCGCCACCTTCCTGATTTGGCGCTGGACAGCTGGCGAAAGCGCGTAATGATGCTACCGCCGCGCGGTAACTCTACCCTCGGAGGTAACTTAAAATAAAAAGCTATAAAATGTCTCGATTCTTTTCTTGAATAAGAGAGACACACACTTACGACAATAGGGTTCCTCAGCCGCTTCTTGTGCAGAAAATCACCATTTCCATGCAAGAAAAAGAAAGCTATCTCCCTCCTGCTCAAGTTTGACGATCTCCAAAGAGCAAAGCCTACAACGACCATCCTTTGTCGATCGAGTGCAAGAGAAACGATATTCAGAAGCATCAATTTCTCACCGCTCTATGGAGGATATTGTTGTTGAGGGAGCAATAGTTTCTATCTCTTTCTTATTCATTCTTTCATTTTTCTCTTTGTTTTGTGTGAAGGAAAATAGATCGGTGAGGTCGCCGAAGTCCGGGGAGGATTCTGTAGGAAATTGTCCTGGGAGGACATCTAGATCTGGGAGATCTAGTGGGGCTCTAAGACCCTTCCTGGGAGGAAGGTGAAGAGCAACTCGAAGGAAAGGGAGAGAGCCAATAGGTCTTTTGTTTAGCGTCGGTATAGAAAACCCTAGGTTGTTATATTCATCGCCACCGATCTCCACCATCATGGAGATCCAAGTTTTGTATAAATAATGTCTTGTTATTCAATGATATCTTGAGTGTATATTTTATTATATATCCTATTGTGTTTTCCTGGTGAAATATTGGTTGTTGCATGTAGTGTGTTTCCCAAAATATTATCTTACAGTAATTGTGCTATTACCAGAGCTAACGTCGCGCGGTAGTGTTAACGCCTAGCGCTAGCCCTAGTGCGCGCATTCCTGTATTGTTTTATTTAAAACTCCAAGGATTGTTTACAAACCTTATTCACCCCCCTCCCTCCTAAGGTTGGCTACCCGATCCAACATGAATTACTCAAGTATTAGTTATGATCTATTATAGAAGTTTCAGAGGATTTGTCTTTGAAATGAGCCCATATTAAATGTGTCGTTATTATTTATTATGCTGAAATGGAATATTAAGATGCTAATTTAGACAAGTATTTTGGAAACTGTTGATGCCGAAATTGCACCTCCACAAAAAAAGCTAAGGAAGCGAGGGAAGAGAGGAGGCTGCGAGTTGTTAGTTACTATTAACGTAGAGAATTCAGACCACTTAGACCGCAGGTAGCGTTCGAGACCAGACTTCGCCCATCACGGCAAATGCCACTCTTGTGATGGGCTTTTCCTTGATTTAAGAAAAGAGGTTACAGCGGGTTACAGAGCAATGTAAGAGAGATGCTGGTTAGTTAACAAGACGCAAAACACTAAACTCGAGACCATGGCTCTTACAAGAGAGCTCCTGGATTCGAGTGAGCGTGTCTTGGGAAAGTCGCCCCCCCCCCCCAATATTTATAGGCTCGGGGGTCTGCCCAAATAGGCAGGGCTAAAATAACTGCCTGCCCGGATACAGGAGAATCGGGAAGGAGGTGACGGGATACATAAGAGAAGATATCTGAGAAGCCGCACGACGTGGCGGCTTGAACCTCGATCTGTGCTGATTTTGAGTTAGGTGAATCTTGGATTGGATAGAGAGGCATTCTGGGTGGTCTGTTATATGAAACCGCGAGCTTGCCTTCTGGACTTGAGCCCTGATAGTCTACAATTCTTGATGGTGATTTGGGCTTGGTAGAGCGCCTGGTTCACTGTTGGAGGACTGGGTGGTTTGTATGCAGGCAACCACGGATAGAGCTAGGCAGCTAAGCCAGGCAAGCCACCCGGTCTAAAGAGGTCATTATATTGATAGCTTCTGGGTAAACAGAAACATGCATAAATTCGTAGCTATATCACTTGGTAATCTATCGGAGAGTTTAGATTGGTGATAACCGCTTAGTAGAGATTATGATTGATGACCCTTTAGGAGAATGGGCACGGGATGATTGTTATTGAGTAAGCGTGATTGAATAGTGCTTATGAGGTTGATTGTGTTCAATCATTTTGTGAATCGAGCATGAGGATTGGTATGGTTAATACGTTTGGTCAGATTTATATAGTAAATGTGAACATGACATTAAACACACAAGTAGTCATATAGGATCAAAAGAGTATTTCCCATATATACACATGCCACTGCACGAGAGTTATGCCAACTAGGTATGAGGAGCAGCGATGGTTGGTGTGGGTTATAGGATATAGTTATATCCTAAGGTATTGTGTTAAGGACCCGGTTGGTAGGTCCTTGTGTGCTAACTTTTGGGCAGATGTATGTAGTAAATGTGAACATGGCATTAAACGCACAAGTAGTTTTATAGGATCAAAAAGAGTATTTCCCGCTACACATGATCGTCGTGGTATTACGCTAATGACTAAAATATGTGGGGGTTCATGTATAACTTGGCGATGTCTCCAAGGTTTAATGAAAGATAAAAAAAGTGTAAAGTCACCAGACAAGAAAAAGTGTCAGTATAGGGCTTTTTATTCAATATTCAAAATGCAAATAATGAGAAAGATATAACATATCAAGGATAGAACCATTTCAAATCATCGCCGCTCCAGGTATGTGAAATATCTTCTCCATCACTCGTCTGATGACGATAAGCCCCACTCTTTAGGACTTCCTTGACGATAAAAGGTCCTGCCTAGTTGGGATTTAATTTTCCAACAATGCCCGTTCTGGCTGTAGCATCAACCTTTTTTAATATACTATCTCCGACTGCGAATTGTTTGATTCTGACATTCTTATCAAAGTGTCTAGCCATTCTCCTCTTCACTTCCTCCTGTCTGATAGTCGCTTCATTCTGAAGATCCTCGATGAAATAAAAACTATATTGTATTCCTTCATCATTGTCCTCTATCCAAGCATCATCCCCTTGTTTTGCATACAAAACTCTGGGACTGGTTATTTCAAATTCGATTGGAATGAGTGCTTCTGAACCATGAGACAATTTGAATGGTGTTTCCCTTGTGGCCGAAGTTGGTGTAGTCCAAAGAGACCAAAGGACGGAAGGGAGTTGTTCTGCCCAGTTGCCGTTTTAATTCAAAATTTTCTTCAAAATTTTCTTCAAGTTGGAGCTCAGTGAGAATCCTCCCTACTCCTACGACAACCTCATCCAGAGGGCCAATAAGTTTGTCCGGGGAGAGGCCTCCAACCCTGACTTCTTGGCAAGGCTGGCACAGGTGACCAGAGGAGACCGTGGAGAGAGGGATGGAATCCCTGAGAAGAGGAAAAAGGATGAACCTCGAAGGGAGGAAAGGAAGAGGCCGGAGCGGCAAGAAGAGAGGAGGAAGGAGGAGCTCAGGAGGAAGGAAACCGGGAGGATCGTGGAGAGAAGGCCCGTCGAGTCCCCTGAGCGTCAGGAGGAGGGAAGGCGCTACCAGGTCCCCGTCAACCGGCCACCTTGGAGGCCGGCTGGACTGCACCAGCGTCAGGATCAAAGGGGGAGATCCCCAGAAAGAAGGCCCTTTCGCCAGCCAGAGAGGCGTCAGGAGAGGAGGAGAGATGAAGCAATGGCGGTAGCCGGGCGAGGCCGCCGTCAAGGAAGGAAGAAGCAGAAGCCTAGGAGGCGTCAAGCAAAAGAGGTTCCCCTCTACTGCGACTTCCACCAGGTGGGGGGACATGCCATGGCCGCCTGCCCAGATTTTTGGGAGGCCCGGAGGAGGCTGGCAGCAGGAGAAGCTGGAGGAGAGCAGAGAAGGATAGAGGCCCCTGTCGAGCCTCAGGCAGGGCAGGCTGCAGTCGTTCGAAGGAGGAACGAGGACCAGGTCGACCAGGGAGGCCGGGGAGACCTGGGCCAGGGAGGCCGAGTTGGAGTAATCCATGGGGGAGCAGGGCTGGAAGCTTCCCGCAAGGGGAGTATTCATCAAATCTACCGCAGGAGTGTCGCGTCGACCTCACAAGCACCACCCCCGATGGAGGAGATTACTTTTTCCGAGGAGGACATGCTAGGGAACGAGAACCCCTTCCATGATGCCCTCGTGATTCAAGCCGCGGTGGAGGACTTCACTGTTGATCGAATTCTGATCGACAACGGTAGCTCTGTGAACGTCATCTTCAAGGGGACGTTTGGCGGACTGGGAGTCGAAGCTGCCAGGGTTCGGGCACCTGATGGTCCCCTCTTCGGCTTCTCCGGAGAGAAGAAGGAAGTGGAAGGAGGAGCTGATCTCCTTGTAACGCTCGGTGGCACCTCCATCAGCTGTCGCTTCATCATCGTCGACGCCCCGAGCTGTTACAGGGCCATCTTTGGAAGGCCGCTTCTCAACGCCTTCAAGGTCGTCCCATCCTCCTACCATCAGTGCTTGAAGTACTGTAAGGGAGACGTCCAGGTGAGGATCAGGAGCGATCCAAGAGCTGCTAGGGAGTGCTATCTTAGCGCCGTCAGTACCATCAGCTGGATGGCTGACGTGGAAGAGTTCGGAAGAGTGCTGGAGAGCCCGGCCAGGCTGGAAGTGGCTGAAGAGGTCGAGGAGATCGAGGTACTCTCTGCAGCGGGAGTACCGGGGCTGTTGAAGATTGGCGGATCGCTGAAGACCGAGGAGAAGATCGAGATGGCGGCGTGTCTGCAAAAGAACGTCGACATCTTTGCTTGGAGCGCAGCTGAGATGCCCGGAGTCGACCCTGAGGTCGCGTGTCATCGCCTCAACCTGGATCCCACTGTCCAACCCGTCCGCCAGAAGAAGAGGAGAACCGCCACTATCCTCGCCAAGCCAATTAGGGAGGAGGTTAAAAAACTAACAATAGCCATCGGAATTCCATGCCGGCAGATAATTTCTCCCCAGATGAAGTTTTTGACAATTTGCATAGTGGTTTTGGCAAACGCCTTTGCTTCAATCCACTTGCTGAAGTAGTCAATCATAATGATTATAAAGTGTCATTGTCCACTTGCGGTTGGGAAGGATCCGATAAAATCCATCCCCCAAACTGCGAATGGCCATGGAGTTGTTATTGATCTGAGTGTTTGGGCTGGTCGGAGCTGGAGTGGAGCAAACTTTTGACATTGAACTCATTGCATGGTGAATGCTTCTGCATCTTTCCTCATTGTTGGACAAAAATATCCTTGTCTCAAGATTCACTTCTCTAAAGTTTTTGCCCATGAATGACTCCCAAATTCTCCTGAATGAACTTCTTGGAGTATTACAGGAACTTCCTCCTCTGAGGCACATCTTGCTAGAGGAGAAATGAGAGTTTTTCTGTACAGAACTCCTGCCATTAAGCAATAATAGTCTATTTTTCTCCTGAAACTCCTCTTGCCTTTTATGGATGGATGAAACTCTCCTTTAGATAAATACAATTCGAAAGGATCCTTCCAAGATTGATGTTGATCAATCTACATTAATTCTCCTTATGTTGCCAGATGGAAGAGTTATGAGGTTACCCCTCCTGACGAATGTCTAAACTTTGATAATTCGTCTGCCTCCTCATTTTGTGTCCTTGGAATATTTTCAATGATAAAGGTTTTGAATCTCCCAATTTCTTTTTTAGCCAGTAATAGATATTTCCTTAGCATTGGCTCCCTTGTCTCGAAGTTTCCCAGTACTTGTGAATCCATCACAAGGGAGTCTGTTTTAACATGTACGTGCTCTATCCCCAGCATTTTCTCAAGTCTTAGACTGGCCAAGAGTGCTTCATACTCTGCTTGGTTGTCCGTGACCGGAAAAAAGAACTTGATGGCCTGCTCTAATTTAATACCATTTGGGCTGATCAAGACGACTCCAGCTCCTATGGAGTTTCTGCCTGAGGCCCCATCTACATAGATAATCCAGGCCAAAGGAGATCTTTCTATCTGCTCGGGATCAATCTCCATCGCATCTACCAGGAAGTCTGCTAGTACCTGTGCCTTGATTGCTTTCCTGGGGATATAAGATATTTCAAACTTGCTTAACTCTATGGCCCATTTAGATAATCTTCCTAAATGGTGTGGTTTCTCCAGGAAACATCTCAGAGGATGATCCGAAACCACCTGAATAGCATGGGCTTGAAAGTAAGGACGAAGTCTGCGAGATGACATAACCAAAGCTAAAGCTAGCTTTTCCAAGATTGAATATCTAGTTTCCGCATCTTTAAGGATATGGCTGACATAATAAATCGAAAACTGCTTTTTCTTCACCTCTCTGATAAGGACGGAACTTACTGCATCTGGGCCAACCCCCAAATATAAGAATAATATTTCCCCTTCATGAGGGCTTTGGAGTAGAGGGGTTGACGTTAAATGTATCCTTAATTGCTCAAAAGCATTGTTACATTCCTCATTCCAATCGAATTTGGATCCTCCCCTGAGTGTTTATCTCCTGACCTGGAGATGACCAGGCTCAAACCAGCTAGCCTTACTCCCAATTGCTGAACCTCTTTCGGATTGCGAGGAGGGGCCATATCAAGGATAGCCTTCACCAAATCTAGATTTGGTGCCATGCCATCTAGGGTGAGAAGATGTCCTAGAAACTTCACTTTGTTTGCTCCAAACACACATTTCAATGGATTTAATTTTATCTTGAACCTCCCTAGAGTAGCGAACATCTCTATGAGGTCTTTCAAATGTGTTGAAATTGTTTTGCTTTTTAAGAGGAAGTCGTCAACATAAACTTCGAGGTTTCTCCCCTTTTGTTGTTTAAAAACTGTGTCCATCATTCTCTGGTATGTAGCACCTTCATTCTTGAGACCAAAGCGCATCACAAGATAGCAATAGCACCCGTCATTCCTTGATGAAAGACATATGAGGAATATCGGATCTACGCAGTTTAATTTGATGGTACCCGGAGAATGCATCTAGAAAGCACATAAAATTATACCCCACCGCGGAATCAACTAAAGCATCTAATTGAGGCAAAGGGTAACAATATTTAGGGCTTGCTTTATTGGGTTTCGTGAAATCTACACACATCCTCCATTTCCACCTGATTGTTTTCACCATTACAACGTTTGACATTCAGGCAGGGTATTGGATTTTAGAAATAAAGTTTTCCTTAAGAAGTTTGGTAACTTCTTCTTTGATTGGAACTGCCAGCTTAATTGCCACCTCCCTTTTATTTTATTGAACTGGCTTGAAGTTGGGGGAGAAGTTAAGATGGTGGCAAGAAACATCTGGGTCCACTCCTTCCATATCTTCCGCCGACCAGGCGAAGACATCCAAATTCTCCAAAAGGCAGGAGATCAGTTTGACCTTTTCTTCCTTGGGCAGTTCCACATTGATGATAAGCTTCTTCTCTTTCTCTTCAGTAATGGGGACTTCTTGGGTCATCTAGACAGGTTCCAGGTGAGCCCATTCTCGCTCTTTATTCTCTTCAACAGCCTTTGGAAGCTTTGTCACTTCAAGGATAATGGTCGAAGACTCGCAAAGTGGAGTATCTGTAATCATGTTGACTATTCTGACATAACACTCCCGGTCCACCTTTGGATCACTTCGAATCCAATACTGTCTCCCTTCTACTGCAAACTTAAGAGCTAGGTGGAAAGTAGACACCACTGCTCGATAAGCGTTCAAGATAGGCCTTCCGAAGATAGCACAATAGCTGCTTGGGGCATCCACCATAACAAAGTTAATAAGCATCATTATTCCTCCCAATGATACCAGAAGCTTTACGTACCCTTACACTTCTTTTTTCTCTCTGGAAAAGCCGTAGAGGGGCCCTTCAGTGGAAAGCAAAGGCTTTCCGGTCTTTAGGGTTTTGAAAGTTGGGCGGAAAAGAAGATTCATAGAACTTCCTGTATCAATCAGGATTGTATGCACCGTGTAATTTTCAATTATGGCTTTAATTACCACGGCATCATCAAATGGATTTGCATTCGGAGGGAGGTCATCTTGGCCGAACGTAATGAACGCCCTCTCTGGAACGGAGATGGAAGTGGGTATTACTTCCTGACGGAAGACTCTTGCAACGCTCGACTTCCGAGAAGATTCGGGCTCGGCCCCTCCATGAATGTAAAAAATATTACCAAGGGGACCCTCGTCATTTACTTCGAGGCATTATGTAGTAGGATGCATGTCACCATAATAGCTAACATCCTCCACATCAGCACACTCCCAGCTGAACTCTATGATGCGCGAATTTAGCACACCGCTATAGGCGGTAGCAAGACTGCCGCACGAAACGACAGTGTACCGATCGTTCAAGTAATATAAAATGGGAGTGATACCCAAGTATCGAATCTCAAAGGGACACAGTAAGATGGAGTTTACTTTTGAGGATGGACTTGAGATTGAAGTCCTTTAGGCCGGGTGAATGTGCAGAAAAGGGGTGATTTGGATTGTGGGAAATAAAAGAAAAGAACTAAACTACTCCTATGCAGGCCACTATGCGTTGCTTTGCATGGCGGATGGAAACAATGCAGGCCAATATGCACTGCTTCGCTAGGTGGATGGACGAGAAGGCTTGCGCATGGAGCGAGTCGCACCGACGGAATGAGGGTCGCAAGCTCCTCGTCACAAAGCTCACACCTAGCAATTGCTAATGTAACAAACCCAAACACTCACACCATAATTACCACAAGAGCTCACCTCAAGAACTCATACAAAAATAATAACATTGCATAACAATGAAATGAAGATTAAATCAAATGTACAGTGCAAACATCATCAAATAAAGAAGATTACACAAACAACAATAGTCCAAGAGGAGAAAAATGCAAGAGATACAACAGAATTTGGAGGCTTGCAGTAGATTCACGGTAGGAATCGTTGGGGCGTCAATCCACATCCTAGCTCGGTCCCATCTATTGTCCGGGGTAAAGGAGTGATGTCACATCCTCCCAATGGACCTATCTTCTCTGGTAAACTACAATCCGACCAAGTCTGATGCGAAGAACTCTTTGCTTGGCGATGAAGATGAGGGTGGAATCCTCTCCTTGAAGCACTTGGATGATGGATACGGCTGAGAGGATGCTCCATCTTTAGATTTGCAAGAGAATGGTTGTTGGATCGATATGCTCCCTTAGAGGAGGGGGGGGGGTGAATAAAGGAATAAAATTCTTTTTTAATTTTTAGATGATTTACTAAATTGTTTAATGTAAATTAGAACGAAATAACAATTTAGCTTAAAGGAAGAATCAATTGTAATTTGCAATTTTATAATTTATGCCAAATAAAAGAAATAAAGTAAACACAAATAGAGACATGATTATATTATATAAAAATGTGTTTACATAAATTTGATTTCAATATCGCTAGAAATCGGAGGCATACAAAGTAAAAACATTTTACCTTTTCTATACCGACTCGTATCCCACGAACCGGTTGGCTTTAGCCTATCCTTCTCCGGATATGGCCTCAAGCCGATCTAGCCAGTCCTCCCCCGGATATGGCCTAGAGCACCCCCTAGATCTAATCACCTAGACCTAGTCGCCAACACACGTGGCAAATTCCCCCTAAGCCGCGCAAGGACCTAGTCGACAAACACAGGGCGATTTCACTACAAAAATACAATGGAATGAAATAATACAAATAAAGACTCCCTCTATGAGATTTTCTGGAGTTGATGATGAAGGACCGATGTGGCTCAAGCGAGGTTGATGCGATCATTCTTCAGATGCAGCTTGATGGCTTATTTCTACAGAATTATTCTTTGACTTTGAGTGGGAGATGAGAATTCGGCAGAGTAACAACTCTGGAATTTGGCAAGGGACTCTCTCTGGGATGATCAACCAAAAATGAGAAATAGAACTCCATTTTATAGAACTCCGAGCTAGCGCCTGCGGTAGCACCTAGCGCCTGCGCTATCGTTCGTGTAGAGCGGTTGCAAAAACGTCGGCGGCGTGGCGCTGTGCACGAACTTGAGCTAGCACCAGGCTATGGCACTAGTGCTGGCGATAGCGCTAGCGCCTGCGGTAACCACTAGCACTGACGGTAGTGCTTAAGATCAGTTTGTTGGTTCCTAGCTGCTTTCTACCTGTGGAGTATTGCACCTATAGTTCCTGCACACAACACACGACAAGCAAGATCAAATACAATATGGGATTTGTTATTCTCAAACAAAGGGATATGACACACATGTCCAACAATCTCCACCTTTTGATAATAACAAATCCTCTTAGCAAGAAATCAACAAAGGTGTTTATGGTATATGAAAAGCGAGATAAAAGTGAAACTATAGTATTTGATAACCATGAGAATGTGCATACTCCCCCTATCTTAATGCTCCCCTACATAAATGAAATTTATGTTTTACTCCCCATAAATTACAAGAGTTATTCTCCCCTTAATCTTCTAGATATCTCCTCTAGATTTCTTCAATTTACTCCCCCTAAATTACAAGAATTAGTCTCCCCTTAATCTTCTAGATATCTCCTCTAGATTTCTTCAATTAATCTCCCCCTTTTGGTATTATCAAAAGAAGGTGGGGTGAGGGTAGTAAGGAGACATTCTTTATAAAAAATAAATCATGATCGAACTTTTATAATATAGATAATAATAAAGAGTTTAAGCATAGTATATATAAGAGATTTCAAGTAAAATAAAATAAGAGTGTTGGCAAGCGGAAGATTATAAGAAACATCTTTTTGTAAGCATGAAAAGCATAATTAAAAATATGAGTTTAAGTTCAAAATTGAAAGATGTTTTAACCTTTTAGAAATCTCAAAGTTTTTCATAAAAATACCAAGCATGAAATGAACATATCAAAAAACGATTATACTACAATGTTACTTAATTTCAAGTTTAAGGGATACCAAACATTGTAAAGATCATGCTAGGTTATCTAGTGCATTTCTTATATAAAGAGTAGTATAGATAAAGCATTAGAATCCAATACTCATGAGAATAAGTGTTATGAAAGATAATGAAGTGCACATAAGTGTATTTTGAGCAATGTGAACAAACGATTTAAATCACAAAATACAAGTCAAATGTAGAGTAAATTGCACAATAAAACACAAGTATATTAACTTTCACACACTTTAATGCATAATATTTTTAGAAAAAAGTGGTGTACTAACCAAGGAATGCACAAGACACTTTACTATTCTTTCCAAGGTGCTCAACCTCACAATGCTTATGAAGACTTATCAGGAGGTTCAAGTAGTGCTTGGTGGAGTTATATTTGTCTATTTTTGTTCACTTTTGTGAGACAACATTCTCTGAATATACTTGTTTTGCAAACCCAACATAAATTTTTTTAAAACCACTTTTCTTAATTTTTAAGTGCAATTAAAATGTAGTGTAGATAATAAACTTATGCAAATTTTAATTTATCGTACAATTACAATACACAAGCAAGCATTTTTAGATTTAAACACACATGTAGATTACCAAAATAAGTGAGTGAAAATGTTTTTTATCAACCACAAAACATTTACTCAAATTTAGAGGCATGCTATGTGTCAATACAATTGATGCACTTAAATAGATATATCAAACCATGATAAACAAAACAATGTTCATAGTAATTTGAAGAAATAAACTTCAATATTGTAGATAATTCTAAACGATAGAATCCATACATGCTTGATTTTAGCAATAAAGATCATACAGTTTTTTTTTATTTTGAAAATTTTAATGAAAGGAAAAAATAGAAAACCACAAAAACATATTTTAGTATTTTTGAATTTTGAAATTTTGTAGTTGATTTTCCATTAAATAAATAAAACAAAAATAACAAAAGCCAGAAGTACAAAATTAAGTAGTAAATATGAACTAAAATATTTTTGTATATTTTTAGAAATTTTGAAAAACACAAAATTCAAACACTCATGCTAGCGCCGGTGCTAGCGCTAGCGCGGGAAACAGTAAGTTAAATAATGAAGATTTTAAAATTCTATTTTTTAATATTGATTAGGGGTCTTTAGAGTAGTCTTAAGCAGAAATTTTGTAATATTTAGGTATGTCTTGATTGCTCAAATTGCATAAAACATTAGCGTTTTACATGTTATTCATCCTAAGTTGTCTAAGACTCCTAATTCCAACGTTAACATTTGAAACCTTGCATCGGGAAGAGGTTTAGTGAATATATCAGCAAGTTGAGAGTTCATGCCAATGAAACTTATTCTAACATTTTCTTTCTTAACGTGATCCCTTATGAAATGATGTTGTACATCTATATGTTTGGATCTAGAATGGTGTAGCGGATTATTTGTAAGATCAATGGCACTCTTGTTGTCACATTTTAATTCTATATGTTTTAGATAAAAACCAAAGTCCTCTACAGTTTGGCTCATCCATAGTGCTTGTGCACAACAACTCCCTAATGCAATGTATTCGGCCTCCGCGGTGGAGAGTGCAACCGAATTTTATTTCCTACTAAACCATGCAACTAATGAAGATCCTAGAAAGTGGCAAGTACCGCTATTGCTTTTTCTATCAAGTGAGCATCCGGCATAGTCCACATTGAAATAGTCGTGAAGTGTAAATGAATTATTGTGTGGGTACCATAATCCTAATCTAGATGATCCAATTAGATATCTAAAAATTCATTTTACCGCTTTTAAGTGAGATTCTTTTGGATTGGCTTGAAATCGAGCACATAAGCATACGACAAACATAATTTTGGGTCTAGTTGCACTAAGATAAAGTAGGGATCATATCATACCTCTATATAAGGTTTGATCAATTGAAATTCCTGTTTTATCTTTTCCTAATTTAAGTGATGCACTCATTGGTGTAGAAGCATGTTTAAGGTTTTCAAATCCAAAGCGTTTAAGCATATCATAGACATATTTGGTTTGACATATAAAAATACCATCATTTCTTTGTGATATTTGAAAACCAAGAAAATAAGAAAGTTCTCCTACTAGACTCATTTCAAATTCATTTTTCATCATATTAATAACTTCATTACACAACTCTTCATTAGTAGATCCAAAGATTATATCATCAACATATATTTGCAAAATAATTAAATCATCATTATTATGCTTAATGAAGAGAGTATTATCGGCACTTCCCATAATATAACCATGCTTTAATAAAAATGATGTAAGTCTTTCATACTATGCACGGGGCGCTTGTTTTAAACCATAAAGCACTTTTTCTAGTTTATAAACATGATTGGGAAATTTTTCATTAATAAAACCGGGGGGTTGTTCAACATAAACTTCTTCTTTTACAAACTCATTAAGAAAAGCACTTTTTACATCCATATGAAATAGTTTTATTCTTTTAAATCTTGTAAATGCTAGAAAAATTCTAATAGATTCCAACCTAGCAACGAGTGCAAAAGTTTCATCAAAATCTATCCCCTCGATTTGTTAATATCCTTGTGCTACTAAGCGTGCCTTATTCCTAGTGATTCTAGACTCACCATCTAATTTATTTTTAAAAATCTATTTTACACCTACAACCGGGTGACTAGATGGTCTTTCCACAAATTTCCAAAAATTATTTTGATCAAATTTTTCTAACTCTTCATTCATAGCCAAAAACCAAAATTCATCATTTAAAGTGGTAGAAACGGTTTTTGGTTCAATTTCAGAAACAAAACAAATATTTGAATAAGATTCATGAAGAGAAGAGCGAGTTCTTACCCCAATAGATGGTTCGCCAATTATAAGTTCACGTGGGTGATCCTTTGTAAATTGCAAGGTGCTTGGAGGCACATAGACATCTTCCTTGGCCTCCTCTCTTTCTTCTTTGGAAGGTTCCTCATCACCATGCACCAAAGGTTGTAAGAGATCATCCTCGTTGCCGGCAGAAAGTTTTTCTACACCAGGATCAAACTCATCAAATTTCACATTTATTGACTCTTCAACTCTACTAGTTATTTTATTAAAAATTCTATAAGCTTTACTAGTTGAAGAGTGCCCAAGAAAATTTCCTTCATCACATTTTTCATCAAACTTTCCCAAGCTATC
Organism: Dactylorhiza incarnata; assembly: GCA_033032865.1. NCBI lineage: Eukaryota > Viridiplantae > Streptophyta > Magnoliopsida > Asparagales > Orchidaceae > Dactylorhiza > Dactylorhiza incarnata. Next base: position 17,777,616 of record JAWHQI010000015.1, read on the forward strand.
TTTTGTATTCATAATAAAAAATTTACAACCAAAAACATTGAAATAAGATACATTAGGCTTCTTTTGAAAATAAAGTTCATATGGTGTGGGATTAAGAGATGGGTGAAGCATGATTCTATTGATAACATAACATGATGTATTTACGGCTTCAGCTCAAAAGGACTTAGGTAATTTATATTCACATAGCATAGTGCGTGCTAGTTCTTGAAGTGTCCTATTCTTTCTTTCTACAACACCATTTTGTTGTGGTGTGCATGGTGCGAAGAACTCATGTTTAATGCCTAACATATCACAAAAGGATGTAAATTTTTCATTTTCAAATTCTTCTTCATTATCCGAGCGAATGCATTTAATTTTTAAATCACTTTCATTTTGAATACGAGTACATAGTTTAGCAAATTCACAAAATGCATCAGATTTGGAAGAGAAAAATAATGTCCAACAATATCTTTAAAAATCATCTATTAAAATATATGTATATAATCTACCACTAAGACTTGCAGTGCTAACGGGACCAAAAAGATCCATATGAATTAATTGCAAGGGTCTTGAAGTAGAAATAAAAATTTTACTTTTGAAAGAGGATTTTGTACTTTTACCTTTTTGACAAGGTGAACATAGTGAAGGTAAATTCCCATTTAATCTAGGCAATCCTCTAATTAAATCTCTTTTGGCAAGTTTTACAATAAGTTTTGTGCTAGCATGTCCTAGACTTCCATGCTAAAGTTCTAATTCATCATTTTTAGTAATAAAACATTTTATAGATGATTTAGAAAGATCATGAAAAGAAACTATATAAACATTATGTATTCTTAGTGCAGTTAGTAAAATATCTTTTGTAGTAGGAATAGTTATTTTGCATAGATTAGTGGAAGATTCAAATAACACATCTAATCCTTTATCACATAATTGGCTAATAGAAATTAAATTGTGTTTTAATCCTTTCACATAAAGAACATTAGATATAGTAAAGGATTCGTTACCAACTGTACCAATTCCTATGATCCTTCCTTTTCCATTGTCATCAAATGTCACGATCCCTCCCTTCTTCTTCTCTGGGCTAAGGAACTTTGCTTTATTGCCCGTCAGGTGCTTGGAGCATCCAGAATCCAAGTACCACACATCTTCATTGTCCTTAGCCTGCCTGCACATCTAGAAAGAAGTTTATAGTAAAGATCCTCATACTCAAGTGGTACCACCCATGGAATTAGTGGAAGCCTTAGGTACCTAGATTTGCTTTTAAGTAGTTTGTTTTAATTTCCCGCAAGAACTAGATGTGTGACCAAACCTATAACAGTTTGTACTTGAAATAAAGGGGGTTGAGACCCTTTTCTGGAACTTCTTCTTGCTGGAAGGAATCAGCTTTGCAGTAGAAATAGGTTTTTGAAAAAAATTTACTGAATTTTTGTATGAGGTGCTAGCGCCGGCGTTAGTGGCTAGTGTCGGGCGGTAGCCCTCACCTCGATATCCGAGCCCAAATTTTCCAGAACCATAGCACTGGTTCCCTAAAATCATATCCAGAGATTTTTGGCTCATTCCAAATTTTTTAATGGCCATGGTGAGATCATTAACTTGTGCTTTAAGTGATGAATTTTCTTTCACAAGCATGACACACCTATTTTCAAAACCATTCTTATTATTTTTAATTTGCACAAGAGAGGTTTCTAATTTTCTTTCCAATTCCTCCTTCTCTTTTGTAAGAGTTTTGGCGTTAGAGAGGGCTTTAGAAAGAGACTCTTCAATATCTTGTGTCATTTTAGTGGAATGATCACACTCTTTGCAAGAAACCATTCTCTTTTCTACAATCATTAGTTTTTTGGAAAGCTTTTGATTTTCTTTAATAAGAGATTCATTTTCACGATTCAATAAAATACAATCTTTCATATTTTTATCAAAAGCTTTACAAGTTTTAAGAAATTCATTAAAGAGTTCATCATAAGTGGGAGGAGTTACCTCAGTGTAGCTAAGAACACTGGTGTCGTCGCCGTCGTTTCCATGTCCCATGAGTCACATGTTTGCTTCCTTATCTTCGCTTGATGAAGACCCTCTTGATCCTTTGGAAGAGGAGGAGTCATCCCATGTTCTAGCTTTTAGCACCTTCCTCTTCTCCTTCCCTTTGTGCCGCTTGTCCTTCTTCTCCTTCAAGAACTTTGGGCACTGGCTCCGAATATGTCTGGTCTTCCTACAATGAAAGTATTCCAGTGGAGGTCTTTCTTCTTCATCGTCGCTCTCCTTTTCATTCTTTGAAGATGACCCTTTCCATCTTGCATCTTTTTGGAAAAATCTCCAGAAAGTGTTTCTCCTTTCCGGATTTCGTATGAACTTTCGGAAGTTCTTCATCAAAAGGCATTCTTCATCTTCATCCTCATCCTCTTGGCACTCCTTTTTTGACTTTAGTGCCAAAGCCTTCTTCTTTGGCTCCTTGTTGTATTCATCATATTGGAATTTGAGTTCTACCTCATGGGTTTTGAGATTCCCTATGAGGCTCTCAACTTGGAGCGTTCTTAGATTATGAGACTCCGAGATAGCCGTCACCTTCGGATTGAATTTGGGAGGAAGATACTGAAGAATCTTTCGGACCAAGTCGCCATTATAGAAGGTCTTTCCAAGAGCTTTGGAGGCATTGACGATCTTGGTGAACCACGTGTACATGACATCAACATCTTCACTTTCATCCATCCAGAATTTTTCATATTCCGACTCCAGTTGGAAAAGCTTTGAATCTTTAACCTGCGATGTACCTTCATGAGTAATTTCCAAATGATTCCAAATTTCATATGCAGTAGTACATGCGGAAATTCTATTAAATTCATTTCTATCTAACACACAAAATAAAGCATTCATGGCCTTGGCGTTATTTTTGCATTTAAGTTTATCCCTATCATCCCACTTATCCTTAGGTTTTTCTAATGTTACTTCTCCAACTACAACTATAGGAGGAGAGTATTCCTCTTCTACCATATTCCAAACGTCAATATCTAGGGTCATAAGAAAACATCTCAACCTATTTTTCCAATAATTATAATCTGACACAGTGAATAGTGGAGGTCTCCTAATTCCCTGACCCTCGGAAAAAGCGAGATCATAAGACGCCATTATTCCTGGTTTTTTAAACCGTTTGGAATAACCTACCTCTGATACCACTTGTTGGATCGATAAGCGCCCTTAGAGGGGGGATGAATTAGGGAATAAAATTCTTTTTAAATTTTTTGACGATTTACTAAATTGCTTAAAGTAAATTAGAACGAAATAACAATTTAGCTTAAGGAAGAAACAATTGTAATTTGCAATTTTATAATTTATGCCAAATAAAAGAAATCAAGTAAACACAAATAGAGACATGATTATATTATATAAAAAAGTGTTTACAAAAATTTGATTTCAATATCGCTAGAAATCGGAGGCGTACAAAGTAAAAACATATTTTCCTTTTTTATACCGACTCGTATCCCCAAGAACCGGTTGGCTTTAGCCTATCCTTCCCCAGATATGGCCTCATGCCGCTCTAGCCAATCCTCCCCCGGATATGGCCTTGAGCACCCCCTAGATCTAATCACCTATACCTAGTCGCCAACACATGCGACGAATTTCCCCTAAGCCACGCAAGGACCTAGTCGCCAAACACAAGGCGATTTCACTACAAAAATACAATGGAATGAAATAATACAAATAAAGACTCACTCTATGAGATTTTCTGTTGTTGAGGATGAAGGATCACTGTGGCTCAAGCGAGGTTGATGCGATCATTCTTTGGATGCAACGTGATGGCTTCCTTCTCCGGAATGCTTCTTTGACTTTGAGTGGGAGATGAGAATTCGGCAGAGTAACAGCTCTGAAATTTGGCAAGGGACTCTCTCTGGGATGATCAACCAAAAATGAGAAAGAGAACTCCATTTTATAGAACTCTGAGCTAGGCCTGCGGTAGCACCTAGCGCCTGCGGTAGCACCTAGCGCCTGCGTTATCGTTCGTGTAGAGCAGTTGTGAAACCGTCGGCGGCATGGCGCTGTGCACAAACATGAGCTAGCGCCAGGCGGTAGCACTAGCGCTGGTGGTAGCGCTAACGCCTGCGGTAACCACTAGCGCTGGCGGTAATGCTTAAGATCAGTTTGTTGGTTCCAAGATGCTTTCTACCTGTGGAGTATTGCACCTATAGTTCCTGCACACTATAAACACATGACAAGCAAGATCAAATACAATATGGAATTTGTTATTCTCAAACAAAGGAGTGTGACACACATGTCCAACAATGGTGACCGGAGCTCCTCCTTAAGGTGGGCAGCGATAGAGAGGCAAAAATGGCGCAGAGCAGAACTGGTGGGCGCGAAGAAGATGATCGATCCATCTAGGGCGAAGTCTGCAGCTTTTATAGAAAAAATAGTCAGAAATTGGTCATGCACGGATGAACGCACGACCGTGTGTGGACCGTACGATATTAATTAAGAAGAAGGCCCAGGAAGACGACCCAGAACGCCCGTGCGATTTTACTCACGCACGGTCAGAATAGACCATGCGTAAAAATGCACGGGCAAATCCAGAATGCATGAAAACAGGCCAACAGAGGGGCTCGTGCGATTTACTCACGCATGATCGAAACCAACCGTACGTGAATAAAATGCACGGGCAAATCCAGATCACCATTTTGGTCTACAGATGAATGTGTACGGTCGCACCGATCGTGCGTCAAGTAAATCCACGAGTGTGTGATTCACATAGGAAATGATTTCTACCAAAAATGGTGATCTGCCCACCTACTCAGCACAACAAATAGCATAGAGCAATCTTCCAGCACAAGAAAACAACTTAAATCAGCAATATAAGAAATGGGGAGCACAAGGTGCTTACCCCCAGCAGAATAGCGCGCAATTGCACACCAAAATGGGCCTAAAAGGTGCACTTTGTGTAATCCGGAGTATCAATATAATATAAGCAATAATGTGCAGAAAGTGAAGTGCATGTGCGTGAAAACAAGCCCAGATGAGTCTAAAAATCACTATATAAATTGGACTCATCACACCCCCAGACTTACCTATTTGCGCGTCCCGAGCAAACAAATTCTAAGCAAACGGGGAATGAAAAGTAGATGGCTTGAAATTACAATACAGAGTACCATGCGAAGTCGCATGCTCATGCGCATAAGAAAATTAATAGAGAAGATTTCTCATTATACAAACAGTTTATAGATTTCTAAAAGAGTAAAAGCATATTACAACTACTCACAATGATGAACAACGGTAAATCATCCGCTCACGCATATGGATAGAGTAAATTAAGCGCTGAGATGAGCATTGCTCAAGATTGGGGTACAGGACAAACTCCATCGAAATCCATCGGTGTCGGTGAGCATAAGCTCGCCCGGTCACATTCTCTCCACGACACTCGATTGGTTCAAGGCGTGAGTCTGTAGGACTTTAGGTTAGAGATGGGGCTTGGGTTACAGTGAGGTAAACAAAGATAAACATGGAGGCTAAGCACACCTAACCCAACATGAGCATAAGGTAGAGCTACCCGCACGACAATAAATAAACAAGTGCACCACACCCCCAGACTTGGACTTTGGCAACATAGGTGTGTGCACTACCTACTCCCAATACATAATTTTTCTAAACGATTTTCAATAAAACTCATTTTTTCTTTTTCTCTTTTTTAATCATTTTTTTCTATCTTTCTTTTTCTTCTCTTTTCCTTTCAGCAAATTTTTCAAATGAGCATATTCACAAATTCACATAATAAACACCACAATTAACACCCCCCTAAAATGCAAATAAAACTATAACTAAAGCTCATATTTAGGTGTGTGACTAGGTTAGGATTTTAAGCTTTGGTGAGATATATGCGGAGCTGAATCAATGAAAGTGTAAGCACAAAGGGGCTAACAAGGGTAGACGATAGACATGAAATAAAAAGTTTAGTCGGGCCAAAATAATGGCCTACGTCAATCTCACGTACTAAAACTATCCTATGTCAATGCTTCAAGAATCGCTTGGGGCAAGTTCTAGACACAGAGAAAGATTCTCCTATTTCCCGACTCAAGCAATACGAGTCTAGCAATCATTTACACATATCCCTATGCTACCATTTGATTCACACCGGATTCACCATTTGAGTAGAGTAAACAACATTTACACTAATAGAAAAAAATATAAAACCATAGTATAAAAAGAAGTCTAATCTACACAAATTTCTATGCAACCGAGCACTCGACTAGGAGCACTACTGGAGTCTACATTTTACTCTGCTATATAGTCCTAAGCCAGCACCTAGACTTTCTCAAATAAGCAAAAGAATTAAATTCAACTCAGAGCACGCATACAGATGAGTACGCGCTCAAGTGGGTGATGTGGTGCGCAAAGAGAATGAACAACAATTTTCAATAAACTAAAATAAAAGTACTTCTAGCATGCTATGCAATAGTGCACATGAGTGGGAACACAGAACTACTCTCCCCCAGACTTAAACTAGACAATACACATAATATATAGCTATGAAATTCAGAAAAGAGCTAGGGCAAGAGAGTACCCAATGCTCAGAAATGAGCATTCTAGAAGATTGGCATTTAAATGTAGACCTAGCTGCAGCATCCATCCAGAAGAATACCTGCAGGGGTGAGTTCCGCCAAACAAAAAGAAAATAGACAAAAGCAAAATACAATACAGCTAACTAAATGGATAAGATGAATTAAATTGCAGAAAAGAAAGATAACTACTGTGGTTATTGTCATCCCAGCACGACATATTTAAAAACATAACAGTTCTAGCTAATGGCGTATGAAAAAGGAAATGCACAGGTAACTATTCTAATATGCGTGTCGGTAATGGGTACCTATACGGTGAAAGAACAGTCATGCCTCTACCCGAATATAGATAAAACCTGCCCATCATAGGTAGAGGGAAAAGGAAGTAAGAAGAGGAGGAGTCCTCACTCAACTCACTAAGAGGATCCTTGCCTAGCAAGGTGTCAACGTTAGGGAGGACACAGGAGGGGAATACAATACATGGAAGGTCCTTTGTGGAGGGGGAATCAACCTCCTCACACAAGAAGATGTGCACATCATTGAGTTGGGCAAACTGCACCAAGTCCTCATGCATTACCTGTGAAGACTCAACCTGCACAGGTTTGAATAAAGAAGGGGGGACAAGAAATAAATGAGACGAATGACATAAAGAATCAAAAATTGGGGAGTAGTCCCGGTCTTACTCCCAACAAGTTCCAAGCATAGATCACTATCATCATCGTAAGTGTCATAGCAAGGAGAACTCAACTCAGAAGCCTTGATGGTGAGTTAGAACTCCTCATTTCATGAAGAAGTGTAAACCTCCTCATCAGAAGGAGTGTCCTCCTCATCCCATCTTGGCGCAACCTCGTGCTCCAAATCATCACTCCGCTCAATTACTTCGACAGGATCATCAACAAAAGGTGTAGAAAAAATATGAAAAGAAACTGGTGGAACATCAGAATCAGAAAGTAAAATATCAGGTTCCTCGGCAAAAAGATCTACAGGCACCTTCCCACTAGAGAGAACACTCTCCTCATCCCACTCTAGTTCATCATGGTGCTCCCAAATCTCACATTGTTGGCCACCAAATGAATCATCATCATCACTAGTAGTAAAGCCATATACAGGGAGTGAAGAGTCCATGCAAGAAATAAGCTTGGGGGTTGAGGGATAGATTCCCTCCATGGGTAAGGACTGAGAGATAGGGACTTTGTCATCAGAATGTGAAGGACTGCAGTCGGGAATTGGAGTAGGTAAAAGACTGGGGCAGTTTTTCAAAACATGATTTTCACTTTTACAAATTAAACATTCAAAGCCCTTGTGATACGTAGCATTTAATTCCCTCATTTGATCGATATAATCGCTCATCTTGTCATTAATGCTAGGTTCAATCCAGGAATACATTTTTTAGAAGGATGCAGAAATAACAAAAATTGAAATTCTTTGCAAGAAAATCTACACAATCAATTAAAACTACTTCGGAACAACTTGCCTAAAAAAATTAAAACACGAAAGGGTGAAATAATAAATATAATAAAAGCAAAAATTAAATAAAAAGCAAACAAAATAACAAAAGGAATATACACAATGGAGGAACTTCTAACTCTTGTCTACCTTCACAGAAAACTCACACGACTATGTTCGCAAGCAACGGCGCCAAAACTTGATGCGCGAATCTAGCACACAGTTATAGACGGTAGCAAGACTGCGACACAAAACGGTAGTGCACGGATCGTTCAAGTAATATAAAATGGGAGTGATCCCCATGTATCGAATCTCAAAGGGACACAGTAAGGTGGAGTTTACTTTTGAGGAAGGACTTGAGATTGAAGTCCTTTAGGTCGGGTGAATGTGCGGAAAAGGGGTGATTTCGAGTGTGGAAAATAAAAGAAAAGAACTAAACTACTCCTATGCAGGCCGCTATGCACTGCTTCGCCGGGCGGATGGAAACTATGCAGGCCGCTATGCACTGCTTCGTTAGGCGGATGGATGAGAAGGCTTGCGGATGGAGTGAGTCGCACCGGAGGAATGAGGGTCGGAAGCACCTCGTCACAAAGCTCTAGTGTAGCAATCCCAAATACTCACACGACAATTACCACAAGAGCTCACCTCAAGCACTCATACAAGGATAATAACATTGCATAATAATGAAATGAAGATTAAATCAAATGTAGAGTGCAAACATCATCAAATAAAGAATATTACACTAACAACAATAGTCCAAGAGGTGAAAAATGCAAGAGATACAACCGAATCCGGAGGCTTGTTGTAGATTCATGGTAGGAATCATCGGGGCATCAATCTGTGTCCTAGCTTGGTCCCAACTATGGTCTAGGGTAGAGGAGGGCTGTCACTTCCTCCCAATAGACTCATCTTCTACAGTAAAGTACAATCCGTCCACGTCTGATGCGAAGAACTCTTTGCTTGGCGATGAAGATGAGGGTGGAATCCTCTCCTTGAAGCACTTGGATGATGGAGGCGGCCAAGAGGATGCTCCGGCTTTGGATTTGTAAGAGAATGGTTGCCGGAGCTCCTCCTTAAGGTGTGCGGCGAGGGAGCGGCGAAAATGGCGCGGAGCAGAACTGGTGGGCGCGAAGAAGATGATCGATCCGTCTAGGGAGAAGTTGTAGCTTTTATTGAAAAAATAGTCAGAAATTGGTCACGCATGGTCGAACGCACGACCGTGCATGGACCGTGCTATAATAATTAAGAAGAAAGCCTAGAAAGACAACCCAGAATGCCTGTGCAATTTTACTCACGCACGGTCAGAACAGACCGTGCGTTAAAATGCACGGGCAATTCCAGAATGCAAGAAAATAGGCAAACGGAGGGGCTCGTGCAATTTACTCACGGACGATCAAAACCAACCATGCGTGAATAAAATGCATGGGCAAATCCAGATCACCATTTGGTCCAAAGATGAATGCGCACAGTCGCACTAATCGTGCGTCAAGTAAATGCACGATCGTGCGATTCACACAGGAAATGATTTCTACCAAAAAGGGTGATCTGCCCACCTGCTCAGCATAACAAACAGTATAGAGAACTCTTCCAGCACAAGAAAACAACTAAAATCGGCAATATAAGAAATGGGGAGCACAAGGTGCTTACCCCCAGCAGAATAGCGGGCAATTGCACACCAAAATTGGCCTAAAAGGTGCACTTCATGTAATCCGGAGTATCAATGCAATATAAGCAATAATGTGAACAAAGTGAAGTGCATGTGCATGAAAACAAGCCTAGATGAGTCCAAAAATCACTATATAAATTGGACTCATCACTCTACTATTTCCTTCCCCTTTGAAGTTGATGGTTCGGTAGTTATCTCTTTTCAGACTAGACCTTGGAGCTTTCCCTCTCCCAAGAGTCTTTTCAATTAATAAGCCGAGGGCTCGACAGTTTTCTGTCAGATGCCCTCCTTCCTTATGGTATTCACAGAAAAGGTTTGGATTGTTGTTTCTGACATCTGACTCCAGGGGAGCCGGTCTCTTGAAGTCAGGCCTATTTTGTAAATTTTGAATAACATCATTCATGGTGATATTGAGGGGAGTGAAGGATTCTTGAGAATCATCATACTGAGTGGAAGGAGCAACTGGAGGTGATGGCGTAGTGTATTATGGAAGATATACTGGCATTGCTATGGATGGAGCAGGTGTGGCGGCTAATGGCAGTTCTGCTCCTGAAATTGTTGATGGCCGAAAGAAGGTTGTTTATGCCTAAAATTTCTTCCCCTTTGAGCACGGGATTCAAAATCTGGCTGAGGTGGATGGTTGTAGTGCTAATGATAGGTGTAAGAGGAACTGGATGGATCTTTATCGTTGAGTAGATTCGCGATATAGCCTGGATTACTCTTTTCACCCCTGATGAACATGTTCGCTAAGCTGTTCATCTCCTGATAAGTCTTTGGTTCTCTGATATTGGCTTTGAATTTGAGAAGTCAGGCGGGTAACAAGTCGCAAAACACTGAACTCGAGACCGCAGCTCTTACAAGGGAGCTCCTGGATTCGAGTGTGCATGTCTTCGGAAAGTCTCCCCACTCCCCTATTTATAGGCTCGGGGGTCTGCCCAAATGGGCAGGGCTAAAATAACTGCTTGCCCGGATACAGGATAATCGGGCAGGAGGTGACGGGATACATACGAGAAGATAACAGAGAAGCCACACTGCGTAGCGGCTTGATCCTCGATCTGTACTGAGCTTGAGTGGGTGAATCTTGGATTGGATAGAGAGGAATTCTGGGCGGTCTGTGATCTAAAACCGCGAGCTTGCCTTTTGGACTTGAGCCCTGTTAGTCTACAATTCTTCATGGTGGTTTGGGCTTTGTAGACCGCCTGGTTCATTGTTGGAGGACTGGGTGGTTTGTATGCAGGCAACCACAGATTAGCTTGGTGGCTAAGCCTGGCAAGCCGCCCGGTGTAAAGAGGTCATTATTTTGATAGCGGTCTTCTGGATAAACAGAAACATGCATAAATCTATACCTATATCACTTGGTAATCTTTCAGAGAGTTTATATTAGGGATAACCGCTTAGTAGAGATTATGAATGATGACCCTTTAGGGGAACGGGAACGGGATGATTGGTATTGACTAAGCGTGATCGAATAGTGCTTATGAAATTGATTGTGTTCAAGCATGTTGTGAATCGAGCATGAGGATTGGTATGGTTAATATGCTTGGGCAGATTAATATAGTAAATGTGAACATGACATTGAACGCACAAGTAGTCCTATGGGATCAAAAGAGTATTTCCCATATATACACATGCCGCTGCACGGGAGTTATGCCAACTCGGTATGAGGAGCAGTGATGGTTGGTGTGGGTTATAGGATATAGTTATATCCTAAGTTATTATGTTAAGGACCCTGTTGGTAGGTCCTTGTGTGTTAACTTTTGGGTAGATGTATGTAGTAAATGTGAACATGGCATTAAACGCACAAGTAGTCTTATAGGATCAAAGAGAGTATTTCCCATATATACACATGCCACTGCACAAGAGTTATGACAACTCGGTATGGGTAGCAGTGATGGTTTGGTGTGGATTATAGAATATGGTTATCTCCTATAGTGTTATGTTAAGGACCCGGTTGGTAGGTCCTTTAATGCTAGTGAGCATCGATTGAACTTGTAAAGAATAACATGTTTTATGGACTTGGTTAGGAGTCCTTGGGTGCTTGATATCACGGGTTGAGCATGGGAATTACTTGGGTTTGTATGGTCTTCACACGGTTGCATAATGATCCTTATTGGAGGATTACTTGTGGCAGATCTACGGGCACACCATTCGTCACACCGACTGGAGCTAGTAGATAGATCTTGACTGGTTGGGTTGTGCTCTTGGTGTTTACCTCCCAAAGACCCCTTTCACATCATAAGACTAAACTAGTTTAGCGAGCAAGAGTACACAGGGTCTCTGATGTTGTGTTCTTAGCATTGAGGCACATGTAAGGCTAGGTTTGGTAGTGTGCATACCCACCTAGTAGTGGAGATGCCCGTTCTTCTGTCTCCGTCTGGCCACGATGTGAGGTGCTTGATTGGTTAGCTACCCTCGAAAAGTGGGAAGTACAAGTCAATGTCGACATAGCAAATCAGAGTGCATGAGTAAATCAAGGGGGAGTCATCATGCATATATTGATTGCATTGCATTGCATTGCACCGCATAAAGATCCTCATCATATAAACATGTATTGCCACAATTATATGATGAGTTACTTATTATTGCAAATGACCCTTAACTTATAAGCTTGTATTGGCATTCTTATAAGTTAAGTTTAATTCAGTTTTGTATATACTTGCTCTATTATACTCTCTTGCTGACTATAATGCTAGAGTATATGTACTTTTATACTCTGTTGCTGACTATGTTGCTAGAGTAAATGTACTTGTATACTTTGTTGCTGACTATACTACTAGACTAGGTGTACCTTAATATTCTTGACTGTCTACTGTGATTTATATGTCCTTGCCACATGCTATATTGTATATTACTGATTATATTGCAGTGCCTAAAAGTCGTCGGGGGAGAGGATGTGAAGCCACTTAGTCTTTATGACAGATTTATATCTCTCAGAAACTTCATCAATATGTTGTGGCACGAAGCTTTGGAATTTAGGGTTGTGAGAGGATGAAGAAGACAGAGCAAAGGGGTCCTTTTTATAGAGTTGGAGCTACTGTCGGCGCTATCGCTACCATTGGCACTATCCCAGTTTAGGAAATATTCTGTGTGTGAGAATCTTCATTCCAAAGAATGCTGGCTGAGATTCCTCTTACGCATCGAGCTACCGCCTGCGCTATCCACTACCGTCGGTGCTATCTCAGATTAGGAAATATTCAGCGTATGCGAATCTTTCATTTTAAGGCAAGCTCCATCATTCCTCTTGTGCATCAAGCTACCGCCGGTGCTATCCACTACCTTTGGCAGTAATGGCTATGTTGGAGTTTTGGCATCAAACTTGGGTGCAATCTTCTTATGTTATCCTTAAGTCATATGACATTGTTTCCTGCATACTTAAACACACAAGATCAAACACACGTAGGATTTGTAATTCTCAAAACTAGAAGATGCGGAAAACCATGTTCCAACAAACTCCCCCTTTTGATAATAAAAATCTATTAATGATAAATCAGAGCATTAATACATAAAGTATGAAGAATCCTACTTGTGTGTGTGAGTGATGACTTAGGACAATTATCAATTTTGGTATTTAGAAGTGCTCCACCTAAATATATGCTCCCCCTATGTGAATGCTCCCCTTATATGTAGGTTATCATCTTAGTCATTAATCATAATAGTTCTCCTCATTTGTTAGCGTTTATTATTTATCTTGTTAGTTCTCCCCCTTTTGTTATTAGCAAAAGTGGGTAAGGAAGCAAGAGACATAGAAAGAGGAATTTTGATAAAAAGTTAAGGAATGATCGAGCTTTTATTAGAAATGTAATGATAAGGAGTTTTAAGCATAAAAACAATTTAAAAAAAGATCAGAGTTGTTAGCATAAAAAAGATTTTTCAAAGACATGGATCAGAGTTTTTAGCATACAAACAATATGCTTGTTGGAACGGCCAATATAAGTTTACCAAGCAGGTCAACCCCTTGTTGAAGAAAAAAATATGAAATTCAAGTTATGATACATACCAAAAAATAAGACTTGTAATAAGCATTAAAGCGCAAGGTAAAAATATATGTCAATAGTGCGGAAGACTACAGAAAAATATCTTTTTGGAGTTCAAAATTATAAGAGTTATAGCATAATTTTTGAAAGATTTCAAACAAGATAAATTAGAGTTTTATCATAAGCGGAAGGTTATACAATTTTTTATCCAAAGAAAAACATCATTTTGGAAGTTCAAAGATTATGATAGAAATAAGAGATGTTTTGCAATAATCGTGATGTTATTTGAATAAAACCAATCTTATATTAATATGCAAGTTTAAGATAATATTTTTCCTAAGAAAGTAAGGTTTTCAATAAAGTTTGCATGACAATAGGCAAGGAGTTCAATTTTTCAAAAAACTACTAAGGCAAGCATGATTGCCTATATTCTAGAAGATAGTAACTACAATTTTATTAATTTGTATTTCAAGTTATGAAAACATTGCAGAGATCATGCATTGCAATATAGTGCTTTTACTAAAGCTTTATAGAGAATTTATGTAAAGAGGCATTAGAGTCCAATTCTCATGAGTAGAAGCTTTATGAGAGATAATGATGTGTATAAAAGGTGTTTTGATAAAAGTATACAAGTGATATAATCCAAAACACATGACTTATATAGTGAAGTAGAAACATTATTAAGCATGTTATCTTGTTAACTACTTCTACACATCACTTCTAGATTTGATACAAAGCACAATAAAAAGTACAACTACCAAGGTTCTTCGCCCACATAATGCTCATTAAGACTTACCAGGGAGCGAAGTAGTGCTTGGGGGATCACATATTTTATTTTCAACAAGAGCTTTTTGTGATCCAGTGTACAAAATAGAAGTGCATCAAAGTACTTTGCACAAGACACTTTACAATTCTTTTGATGGTGCTCAACATCACAATGCTTATGAAGACTTATCAGGAGGTTCAACTAGTGCTTGGTGGAGTTATCTTTGTCATTTTATTTTGATTTTTTTAGTAAGGCAAAGTTCTCAGAATTCACTTGTTTTTTGCAAACACTTATAATTTTGAAATTTCACTTCTATATGTGCAACAAAAATTTGAATAATGAGTAGATAATAGAGATAGACATCTTATATTGTAAGCTACTACACTACACAATCATGTAGGGTTAAGAATTATAGGCACATGTAGTCTACCAAAAAGTGTGGGTGTAAAGAGGTCATTAACACAACACATTACTCATACTTAGAGGCATACTAAAACAATCCTACACAATTCACCATATACCTTTTCATTGCATATAACAAGATTAAAATCTAAGCATGACAAGCCAAAACAATGTTTAGAAAGCTTGAGTTTTTAAATTAAACATTTTTAGCCAAATCTAAAAGAACATGCTTTGTCATTTTTGCCAAGGTAATGGAACATAGAAATATTGTCATTTTAATAAAGCTTTGTAGAAACAAATAAAAGTAAGCAAAACATATTTTTGTCTTTTTGTATTTTGAAATTTATATTTTGATTTTTCATAAAACAAAGAAATACATAAACAAAAATTCAAAAAAACACATAAATAAGTAGAAAATTTATAAGATTATATTTTTATAAATTTTTTAGAAATTTGAAGTACTGAGTCTTGAATCATGGAGCTAGCGCCAGCAGTAGGTCTTAGAGCCTGCGTTAGCTCACAGAGAGTGCTTATTTTAATCGTATAGCCTAGATTTTCTTCGATTTCACTTTTTATTTTCTCAATTATGTTTGTTCAAAGTAAGACCTGTCTAATGAAGTGAAAAGACGAGAAGAAGTCGCAAAAGGTTGCGGAAGTTAAAATTTTAGACCATGAGCTCCAACAAAAAAACCTTAATTCTAATTTTTTAAACAACATGAGTTTTGCACAATCACTTAAGCTTAATATGATAAGATATTCAAACAAAGAGGACATGATTGAACAAATCAAATATGCATGATTTTAGTGATTATATAAAAATAATTTTCAAGCAAAAAATAGGTATGCCCTAGATAAAAATACTCAGATTCTATGTCTGCACCCTAGCCCCGTACAAAGTGACGGATGGGCTTGAGGAGCTGCACACATGTCGTAGGTTGGGGTATTACTCCCATATACATACACTAGAGAACATTTAACCTAACACTCTTTCCCCTAGTGTCACGCAAGGCCCCACTAGAACACTCCCCGGTTAAGGACAAGACATGACTTAGAGTTTAAGTCTCTACTCCATCAAATCCTATGCCCCTGCTATTGTGAGACATACAATATTGTTATATGATCATGGGCATACAAAGTGATTAGGTTTAAGAATGACTTATAAACTAAAAGTTTGTTTGAACTTTAGAATGATACCTCATAGCTATCATGAATTCAAAGTTCCAAATTTTCTATTTTTATATCTTGGCAATCATATGATAACAAATAATGCATGAGATTAGCATGATAACTAATAATATTCATTAGGTGACAATGTTAGTATGGCGAGTTAATATCATGCCAAATGAATAATGCATGTTTCTTAAATTGATAGAGATTCAATTTGTAGACCTAGAATTAAGTGATGATTTCATATTATGCTTATTGAAATCACGGTGATTTTAAGGTCTAGATATAGTAAGATACATGAAAAAATAGTGAACCACATTTCACACAAAATACACCTACCATGGTATGAAGTTATAATACCAATGACCAGCATATAAATCATAATTCCTAAGTATGATAGAAGTAGTTGATTTAAGATAATTCTTGATAGACCATGAATTGAGATATATGATTATAGAGAATTTTAGCATAGGATGTCACTAGATCATGGTGGCATGTGTGAATTCAATATTCATTCTTTTGGGTTATGACAATTAATTCTTTCAATATGTCTTTTGTGATTTCCTTTTTTTAATTATGAATTTTGTATACAAACTCGATGTTCGCCAAAGGGTGAGCGGAGACTCAAGGATCAACAGGCGAGAGGAGTAGGAAGGAGGGCAAGCCGGTCTCTCGGTTGTCACTCGTAGGAAGGCGGGCGAGCCAGGCTCTCGGTGGTCAGTCGCAGGAAGGCGGGCGAGTCGGGCTCTCGTGGTTCGCATGTGAAGAGTCAGGCGAGAGGAACCTGGGTGGGAGGCTCGCCCAGTAGGGTTTTAGGGGTGATTTTTCCTGGAATCCCTTGGTGGCCTACAGTTAGCCTCTCCAAACAGCGGAGTTTGGCTGTTGACAGACCATTTAGGGTTGCGCATAGCAAAAGTGTAAGGCGAAATCCAACTATTAGCAGACCATATGTAAAAAACTATATATAGACCTTGAAGGGCACCTTTGGAGAGGCATCCTGAGTACTCTGAGCTTCCTTCTCCCTAGCCTATCTTGGTTCAGGCTCTCCGAGGGTCCCAGTTTCAACTTTGGCTTTGGAGGGGAAGCGCTCTAAGATCTTTTGGGTGTGTGGTGGGACCTGTTGGAGCATACGTTCCGCACTCGTCCGATTTGAGAATAACAAATCCCGAATATATTTGATCCTATTTTTGATTAATGGTGTGCAGATAATAGGTGCAAGAATAACATGTTTGTAATTGGATCAAAATACCGATTTTCCAGAAATTGGAGCTATCGGATTTCCGACATCAGTACCGGAATTCCGACAGCGCATCATTTCTTCTGTTCTTCGATCTCTACTCAACGTTTTAGAGCTATCGGATTTCTAGCAGCAGTAACGGATATCCGACAGTGCACGATCTTCCCATAATTCTACGACGTGCAAAAGTTATGCAAGCTAACGGATATCCGATTGTGCCATCGGATATCTGACATCCCACGTCTCAACAACGACTCAATCGTGATAGCCACTCTCCGTAAAAATGTCGAATACATGGGACACGTGGCACATCTGGAGCTATCAGATTTTGGCGATACCTAGCTAACGGATGGCGTTATCTATCTCTTATAAATTGGTTCGTTTTGTTCGTGCATTCTAATCTTTGAGAATTCTAAGTCCCTTCCTGAGTTCATACGAACCAGAGAGCTCCAGAACCTCATTAACTCCCATTTGTGCTTAGAAGGTTAGAGATTGAAGACGAGATCGGACGCGCTTCTACATCAACGATCATCTCGAGGCTTCAACCTTTCTTTCAGAGATCTGAATTTCTAGGGAGTTCTTCATTTCATTTTGTATTTTCATTTATATACATTTCACTTTGTATCGGTAGGGAAATCATCTCCCTGTGCGTGACGTCTATGTCCTTGCGTGGCTTAGGGGAAAATCTCTTCCTTGTGCAGAGCGTCCAAGTCCTTGCGTGTCTTGGTAGGAAATCTTGGCCTTGTGTGCTACGTCTAGATCTTGGGAAAATCTAGAGGATAGATTTGGGCTTGGTCTAGGGAGAGACAAGTGATAGCCTTCTGATCCTTGGGAGAAGGATTGGTAAACACAAATTGTTAACAGTTTATTATCATATTTGTGCCTTGATCTTAAGCATTGTTAAGATCATTTTTATTGTATGTAAATTTCATGATTAAAAAAATTATTATGTATTTTTCTTTAATTGCAAATTTGGTTGCTTAATCTTTAACTTAGAAATTTGTGTTTGAATTAATTTAAAATTTTCATAGTTTGAAAATCTTTATAAGTGATTTTTAGAAAAGCAAATTTTGTTTTAAAAATTCTTAAGTAAAAAATCATAATTTAAAAAGGCCCTTATTCACCCTCCCTCTAAGGGCGCCACAAGATCCAACAGGACCTCCTTACTGCGACCAAGGGTATGTGTCTAGTTCTGAGACTTTGGTCTGTTCCTTCTGAGGGATCAGTAATTGTTAGCTGTTGGAACATCGTCTTCCGCATCTACTAAGTTGGAGAATAACAAATCCTATGTGTATTTAATCTTGTGTGTTTAAGTGTGCAGGAAACAAAGTCCATATGACTAAAGGATGACATAAGAAAGTTGCCCCCAAAATTGGGCCAATAATTCCAACATGCCCACTGGCACCGGCGGTAGCACCTAGCCCCCGGTGCTAGCGATGAGTAGCGCAATTCCGAAGCACATATAAAAGGAGCTAGTGCCTGGCGGTAGAGGATAGCGCGGGCGGTATACCGGAGCACATGAGGCTAGACGGTAATGTTTCTTCGGATTGAAGATTCCCCCGCGCAGAATAATGCCTAATCCGGGATAGCGTCGGCGCTAGCGATAGCGCAGGCGCTAGCGCTGAGGCTATAAAAGGGAACCCTTGGATCCGTCTTCTTCATCCTCTTTCAATCTTAAATTCTAGAGCTTCGTGCCACAGCATATAGAGGAAGGTTCAGAGAGATACTCCCACAAATCCATGAAGGCTTAAGGAGATCTGTAGAGAAGATTTCAACATGCGACATCATCAAGATGAAAGGCCGCATGGACTACAATCATACTCTGCGGGTCTTCGTCTACTTATCCAAGAGATTCATATAGGGAGTTTTGTATTATTGTTATTTATTTCACTTCTTTTCTTGTAATCATGTAGTGAATTCGCCTCGTGTTGGCGACTAGGTCTAGGTAGGACTTAGGGATGAAATTCACCTCGTGTTGGCGACTAGATCTAGGTTAGGTCTAGGGGGTGCTCGAGGCCATATCCGAGGAAGGGTTGGCTAGAGCGGCTTGAGGCCGTATCCAGTGAAGGAAAGGCTAAGGCCACCGGTTCGTGGGGATACGAGTTGGGATAGAAAACAAAAAGGATTTTATTATTGGCTTTCGATTTCCAGCGTCATAGAAATCTAGTTTTGTAATCAATTTTATTAATAGTAATCATGTCTCTCTTTGGGTAATGAAATTGATTTGTTTTTCATTTCTCTAAATTGATAATTATTTTCTCTTTTATTATAAATCAATTTAGATCTTCATTCTAAATCTCTATTTCAATCTCTTATTATTTCAAGTATTTCAAAATATATGAAAAAGTTTAAAACCCTTATTCACCCCCCCCCCCTCTAAGGGCGCCTACCGATCCAACAAGTGGTATCAGAGCGGTTTTATTCCAATTGACTTAACAACCGGGAATAATGGCGTCTCATGATCTCGCTTTTATTAGTGGGGTAAATTTTTATGAAGAAGAAAATTCACTAGCACCACATCTATTTGAAGGGACAAATTATGAAGGATGGAAAATTTTAATTGAAAATTTTATTAAAACTTTAGATATCAAAGTATGGAATTTAGCAATTATAAGACCTGCGGATGAATCAAATAAAAAGGAACGTCATCTAAATGCAAAAGCCAAACATTATTTATTTTGTGGTCTATCAAAATCATATTTTATTGTGATGACCTATCTATCTTTCTTATATTCATTTCCTATAAATATCCATATAAATCAAATTCCAAAATTGTTATGAGATATTTATCTAAATTATAAAGAAAATCACAAAAGAAATATTAAAAGATTAATTGTCTTAAATACTGATGCCACACGCACCACCATGATCTATTGATGTCCTTTGATAAAATTCCCTAAAAATCATATATCATAATTCATATCAAAAATCATCAAAAAACAACTGTCTCTATCATATGTATATGAATTATATGATAACAATTGGTATTATAATTGTTTACCATGGTTGGTGTATTATGTGTGTATTTTAATTTTTTCAAGTTTAGACCTTAGAATCATCTTGATATCAATAAGATCAAATCAAATAGAATCTTCACTTCATTCTAGGTCTATAAGTTGAAACACTATCAAACTTTGGCATAACATTAATCTCAAACTTATCATACTAACATTGTCACCTAAAGAATATTTGTGTATGTTAGGCTTTATAAGTTTACCAAGATATACAGGCTGGGTACTTTTATCTAGGGCTTATCAATGATATTCTTTGCATGAACATCATTTCATACTAATCATTTAAATCATGCTTATTTGGCCTATTCGAACTGATATCTTGTGCTTACATATCCTATCATTTTCAACATACATTATATTGATAAATATAAGCATTAGAAAAATTAAAATGACGATATAATAAAATATATCTCAAGCAATGTTTATTTGGTAAAGTCATATACAAAATCACAAATGTTTCATGCAATTTGCACTATCTAGACATCTCCAGAAATTCTGAAATTTTTGCATGAAACTACATTTGGTCACTTAATCAAGATCCATAATCAAAATTTCCAAAATCTTGAAAATCAGTGTACTATTTGCCGTGATAGCGCTAGCGCCGGTGCTAGCTCAAGTGTCATATTTTTGGTGTTTTTTAAATTTTGAAAAATCACTAAAAATATATAATTTTATATGTACTACTCATTTTTGCATGTATGCCATAAATTGGTTTTTGAAAAATTAAAATAAAAAACTACAAAAGCCAAAATTGCCAAAAAATATTTTATTATCTTCGATTCTTTGTTTATTTGTTTGATTTATATGTCTATATGGAAAAATCAAATACAAAAAAATTAAAACAAAGAATTATCAAAAATTAATTTGAACTTAACTTTCCTATTTTGCGAAAGAGAGATCTGGGCTATCATCCAATCACATCTCCTAGTACCGGGCGAACCTCTCACAGGGTAGACCTCGGGAAGTCCAAGATCAAATTATAAGAGTTCAAACTGTAAATCAAAATTAATTTTCAAAAATATCAAAAATACTGTATGGACTTTATTGTGAAACTCAAGCATGATTTAATCCATCATTTAGACCTTCTGCAATGTTATAATTCATTCCATCAAACTACTTTGAACATTGTTTGTATCATGCTTTGATATATCTACTCATTTGTGCATCAAATTGTATTGTAAAAGTTATGTAGGACTAAGCGTAGCTTGCCTCTAAGTATGAGTAAATGTTTTATGGTTGATAATGATACTAATTCACTCACTTATTTTGGCAAAGTCTACATGTGCTTTTAATTTAAGCATGATTGCTTGTGTATTGTAATTGTACAACGAATTAAATTTGCACAAGTATCTTACCTACACTACATTTAGTTGCACTATTAAATATAAAGAAAAGCCATTGTACTTTCAAAATTCATTTGGTTTGCAAAGCAAGTGTAATCGGAAAACTTTGTACAAAACAAAAAAATGAAATAAAGTGACAAAGTTAACTCCAACAAGCACTACTTGAACCTCCTGATAAGTCTTAATAAGCATTGTGAGGTTGAGCACCTTGGAAAGATTAGTAAAGTGTCTTGTGCAAACCTTCATTTCTTAAAAAAAATACCGCTTATTCTTAAGTACACCGGATCAAAAACAAAACTGAAAAAAAAATTGTGTGATCCCCCAAGCACTACTTTGCACCCTGATAAGTCTTAATGAGCATTGTGTGTGCAAAGCACCTTGGTAGTGGTACAAGAACGTGGTACAAGCACCTTGGTAGTGCAAAGCATGTTGTGTGTACATGAACTTATTATTGTGCACATTACTCTACATATGTCTTGTATATTTTATTAAATCATTTGTTTACTCTATTCAAAATACACTTATGTGCACATCATTATCTTCCATACCACTTCTTCTCATGAGTATCAGATCCTAATGCTAATTATATACTACTCTTTATATATAAATGCAATAGATAACCTAGCATGCTCTCTACAATGTTTGGTATGTCTTGAATTTGTGAATTACAATAACATTGTAGTAGTCTCTTATTGATATATTTATTTCATGCTTGGTTACTTTATTGTCAAAAGTTTTTACAAGAACTCGATTTACAAAAAACATCTTTTTTTGGAATTTAACCTTTTTAAATAGTCTTGATTACAAAAAGATGTTTCTTGTATTACTATAAGTCTTCCACACATATTACCTTATAACTTTTACCTTGCACTTACATGCTTATATCAAAGTCTCCAATCTGATAATTCTTCTTTCAACAAGTGGTAGACTTGCTTGGCAGAATTTATATTGGTTATTTTAACACGCATATCCTTTCTATGCTAAAAACTCTAATTTATCTTTATGAAAATTCTAATGCTAAACACTCTCCAACAAGTAACATATTGCTTATAAAAACACCTTCTTA
Organism: Dactylorhiza incarnata; assembly: GCA_033032865.1. NCBI lineage: Eukaryota > Viridiplantae > Streptophyta > Magnoliopsida > Asparagales > Orchidaceae > Dactylorhiza > Dactylorhiza incarnata. The sequence goes on from JAWHQI010000015.1 coordinate 17,800,209, forward strand.
GTATTGATTTTCAAATCAAGTTCTATTTTAAGTTCCTAAGTGCTAAAAGGATGTTTTTTTATTTCAAAATGTTAAGTCTTCCGCAATGCTTTAAATCTTATCTTTGTAAAGTTTTTTTTACTCAAAAGCATCTCCTCTTTGAACATAAACTCTTAGTTATTATTATGCCTTTCATAAAGATGGTTCTTTTTAATTCTTCTGCAATGCTAAAAACTCTGATTTAATAATGGATTTCAAAATAGCTATGTGAGTTTTTCAAAAAATTCAAACAAAAATATAAAAACCCAGTGGCTATGAAATTATATTTGGATTTAAAACGCTTAAATGTTTCCAATAATTATTATCCATGATTACATATCTCACCATAGCGGGGGCGTAGGGTTGTAGACATTAGATAACCTAACCTCTATGTCATGTCTTGACCTTAACCGGGGAGGGTTCCAGTGGGGTCTTGCGAGGCATTGGGGGAAAGAGTGCTAGGTTGAGTTTTGTCTAGTGTTTGCATATGGGACTAACACCCCAACCTACGACATGTATGCAGCTCCTCATGCCCATCCGTCACTTAGTACGGGGCTAGGATGTAGACATATTGTCTAGGTAGATTGGTTACTTATAAATCATTACCTTTTTATGCTTAAAACTCTTATATAAAGGGGAAGAACTAACATGATAATATTACTTGGCAAATGTTATATTGTTCATCTTTAAGCTAGAAACTCTGATCTATTTCTATAAAAATTATTTTAAAAACTCCTTATCATTTCCTTCTCTCTAAAAGCTCGACCATGCCTTTATCTTATTAACAAAATTTTGTGTGTTTTGATTCCTTACCCACTTTTGATAATAACAAAAGGGGGAGAACTAACATGATAAATTAAATCCGCTATCCAAATGAAAACTAACATGATTAATTAAGATGATAGCTTACATATTAGTGGAGCATTTACTTAGGGGGGGCATGTATTTAGGGGGAGCAATTATAAATCGATATTTATCCTAAGTAATCACTCTCACGCACACACTAGTAGGTTTCATCATGCTTATATATTAATGCTCTAATTTATCATTAATGGAATTGTTATTATTAAAAGGGGGAGTTTGTTGGAACATCGTCTTCCGAATCTCCTAAGTTTGAGAATAACAAATCCTATGTGTATTTGATCTTGTGTGTTTAAGTGTGTAGGAAACAAATTCCATATGACTCAAGGATGACATAAGAAGGTTGCCCCAAAAATTGGGCCAATAATTCCAACAGGCCCACTAGCGTCGGCGGTAGGACCTAGCGCCCAGCGCTAGCGATGAGTAGCGCAATTTCGGAGCACATATAGATGGAGCTAGCGCCTGGCAGTAACGGATAGCACAGGCGGTAGCGCGGAGAACATGAGGCAAGATGGAAATGTTTCCTCAGATTGAAGATTCCCCCGCGCAGAATACTGCCTAATCCGGGATAGCACCGGCGGTAGCAATAGCGCAGGCGCTAGCGCTGAGGCTATAAAAAAGACCCCTTGGATCCGTCTTCTTCATCGTCTTTCAATCCTAAATTCCAGAGCTTCGTTCCATAGCATATAGAGGAAGGTTCAGAGAGATACTCCCACAAATCCATGAAGGATTAAGGAGATCCGTGGAGATATTTCAACAGGCATCATCATCGTGATGAAAGACCGCATCGACTAGGATCATACTCTGTGGGTCTTCAACTACTTCTCCAAGAGATCCATATTGGGAGTTTTATATTATTGATATTTATTTCACTTCTTTTCTTATAATCGTGTAGTGAATTCGCCTCATGTTGGTGACTAGGTCTGCGTTTGACTTAGGGCTGAAATTCACCTCGTGTTGGCGACTAGATCAAGGTTAGGTCTAGGGGGTGCTCGAGGCCATATCCGGGGAAGAGTTGGCTAGAGCGGCTTGAGGCCGTATCCGGGGAAGGATAGGCTAGGGCCACCGGTTCCTGGGGATACGAGTCGGGATAGAAAACAAAAAGTATTTTATTATTCGCTTTCGATTTCTAGCATCATAGAAATATAGTTTTGTAATCAATTTTATTAATAGTAATCATATCTCTCTTTGGGTAATAAAATTGATTTGTTTTTCATTTCTCTAAATAGATAATTATTTTCTCTTTTATTATAAATCAATTTAGATCTTCATTCTAAATCTCTATTTCAATCTCTTATTATTTCAAGTATTTCAAAATATAAGAAAAAGCTTAAAACCCTTATTCACCCCCCTCCTCTAAGGGCGAATACCGATCCAACATTAGCTGCCCCCCACCTTCGGGGGCCCGAGCTCCATAAGAGACCAAGTACTAGTTCCAACGTTAATGGTGCGGTTATCGTGGAGAGCATTTAGCACAAGAAAGTTCCAAGGAAGTGACATGGTGAGAGAAGATGAGAGAGACGCCAATCTCGACGAAACACCACAACCCGGCCCGCCAGTAATAGCAGAAATGTTGTCAGATCTCAAAAGGGACCGGCTTGGGGAAATGCAGTGCGCTCTCTCCACAGCGCTAGGGGGTCTCATAACCCATGTGCCCCCGATTGTTCAGCCATCAGGAGTGGCGAGAATGGACCAGGGCAGAGGATGGGAAAGGAGGTGGCATCTCAGGACAAGGGAGAGATCTCGCCGACCGGTAGATCTTTCCCAGCCTAGCGAGTGCGAGTGAGGTCTCGATGAGCGTCCACCTGGCAGGCGGGACCCCGACTAGTGGGGTCTTGTCGAATGGCCCCCTCGCGAGTGCGAGACCGTCAGGAGCAGGGTCGCCCATGAAGGTCACAGGGCGAGTGGAGCAGGCGAGAGGGGTGAATGGGGGAAGCCCGTTTTGCGAGTTGGTGCTCTCAGCACCACTCACAGAGGGGTTCAGGAAACCGGCCATGATGTTGTACACCAGCAAGGATGACCCGGTTCAGCACCTTCAGTGGTTCGAAGATATGGTCTCCATCAGGCCCATGTAGGATTCTTTCAAGTTCCAACTCTTGGCCACCACCCTGAAGGAAAAGGTGAGGGACTGGTTCCACCAGCTGCCTGCAGGATCAATTTACGCCTTCGAAGATCTACATCGCGGTTTCCAGTTGCGCTTCTTGACTTCAAAAAAGAGGAAGGACCCCAAGGCGCTATTTAAAATCAAGCAGAGGCCTGGGGAGTCGCTGGCCCACTACGTGCACCATTTTCATGAGGAGATTTTACTCATCCAGGAGATGCCCGGGTTCACCCTCCAGCTTGCCTCTATAGTACGTTTGCGGGATGGTTTCATCAAGATGAGGCTGAAGAGCAGGGCCCCCTATCCTTCGAGGAGCTGATGGAGCGGGCGGTGGAAGAGATAAAAGGGGAAGCAGCTAACCTTGAGTACACAAAAAGGCTGGCGAGGCTGAGCGAGACAGAGGTTAGGCAACCAGAGGCAAGGAGGAGAGAAGGGCAAGGGCCCCGAAGTTGGGGTAGAGACAGCAAGGAGGAAGGGTGCATGGCCCACAAAGGGGTTTCCACCAGGGAGGGGGCAACTTCCAAGGAGGACAAGGAAGACCCCATCAGCTAGGGTGGAGGCAGGGCCCGAGGCCACCTCCTCCCCCACCACAGCAGGCAATGACTATCGATAGAGGAAGTGTAGGAAGAGGAATATGAGCGGGAGCTGGAGGAGCTGGGCTCAGGAGGAGGAACAGAGTGGTGGAGGCCGAGGGGAGGGGGTGGCATTGCAATATTGTGACTTCCACTAGAAGGAAGGTCACACGATAGACACCTGCCCGGAGTTCTTGGAGATGAGGGGGGCAGAGTGCCGGCACAGCAGGAGCAGTGGTCGGTGAGGACTGAGGAGGTCCTGCCTCAGGAGGAGGAGGAAGAGAGGTGCAAGGATAGGGTTGACGTAGGGACCCGAGGAGGGATCAGAGTGATCCATGGGGGAGTTGGGATCGAGGCGACCCAAAAGGTGAGCCTCCATACCATCTATCTTCGGAGTGTGGCTTCGACATCCCAAGCCCCTCCCCCAGCAGAAAAGATCACGTTTTCCTAAAAGGATATGTCGGGCCATGAGGACCCGTTCTGCGACGTGTTGGTCATTCAGATAGCCATCGAGAACTCACCGTCTCCTGGATCCTCGTGGATAACGGGAGCTCAGTCAACACCATCTTTAAGATGACATTCGATGAGATGAAGGTGGAGGCCAGGAGGGTGTTGGCCTTGGATGGCCCATTGTTTGGGTTCTCGGGGGAGAGAAAGGAGGTAGAAGGGGGAGTGGGACTCCATGTGGTCTTGAGGGGGCAGTCCCAGAAATGCCGCTTTGTTATAGTGATGCCACCAGCATCTACAGTGCCATCTTCAGACGGCCGCTCATATGTGCATTCTGCTGCGTCCCCTCCACCTTTCATCAATGCCTCAAGTTCAACGCAGGTGGGGTCCAGGTCCGGGTGAGGGGTAAACCGAAAGTGGCAAGGAAGTACTATGTGACTGTTGTGAACAACAGCGGAAGCAGATGAATGGGATAGGGAGATGGGGGAGCCGGCGAGGCTAGAAGTGGTAGGAGAGGAGGAAAGGGGAGTAAGAGGAGAAGGTCAGGCCCGGGTAGGACAGGCGATGGAGTTGATGGTGATCAGGGAGGAGGGGAAGGAAGAAGGAGCCAAAGCGCTTGCTTGCGGCGAGAAGAAGGAGAATGGTTGGGTGGAGTAGTCAAGGCTGGAGGCCATGGAGGAGGTGGTGGAGTAGGAGGTCGTCACCAGGGCAGGGGCGATCGAGAAGGTAAAGATCAGTGGGGAGATCAGCCCCGAGGACCGGAGGAAGATCTAGGTTTGCATCCAAGAGAACGTGGACGTCTTCGTCTGGAGTGCCGTGAAGATGCCTGGGATCAATTCAGATGTGGCGTTTCATCGCCTCAACCTCGACCCCAGTACTCACCCTATCCGCTAGAAGAAGAGGTCCATCGCGGATCAAGGCAGGGTTTGTATCGGAGATCCAGTACCCAGGCTGGGTCTCCAACGTAGTAATGGTAAAAAAGGAGATGGTAAGTGGAGGATGTGTGTGGACTTTTCTTTATTAAATAAATCATGCCCCAAGGATTGTTACCTTTGCCTCGAATTGATGCACTGGTTGACTCAACCGTCGGTTTTTCCCTAATGAGTTTCCTAGATGCTTTCTCAGGTTACCATCAGATCTGCATGCACCCTCCCGATGTCAAGGATGTTTCTTTCATCGTGGGGGATGGGTGATACTGCAACAAAATGATGCCATTTGGTTTAAAGAATGCATGGGAGACATACTGGTGAATGATGGATAGGGTCTTCCGAGAGCAAAATGGAAGGAACCTGGAGGTCTATATGGATGTCCTCATGGTCAAATGTCGGGACCTCGAGTCCCACCTCCGTGACCTTGAGGAGACCTTTAAGACTTTGAGAAAATTCAAGATGAAGCTCAACCCCCATAAGTGTGTCTTTGGGGCCAGCCGAGGGAAGTTCCTAGGTCACTTGCTTACCTAGGATGTGGAAGAGCCTAACCAGGACAAGGTAAGGGCAATCATGGAGCTAGGGTCTCCGAAGAGTGTGAAAGAGGTCCAGCGTCTCACAGGGAAGTTGGCCAGCCTAAATAGGTTTCTCTACAGGGCAGGAGAGAAGTGCTCGTCCTTCTTCAAGGTGCTGTGAGGGAACCAAAAGTTTGAGTGGACCCCTGAGTGTGAAAGGGCTTTTCAGGCGCTGAAGGAACAGTAACCCAAGCCCCGTTGCTGTAAGGGCCGAGACAAGGATATGACTTATCCCTGTACCTGGGGTTAGGATTTGAGGCGATAAGCACAGTGCTGGTCCAGGAAGAAGGAAAATAGAAACTCCCGATCTAGTACGTTAGTCTATTATTCAGGAAGGATGAGCTCAGATACCCCATCTTAGAGAAGCTAGCCTTCGCCCTGGTGGTGTCACCTGGGAAGCTCTGGCCCTACTTTCAGGCACACTCAATCAAGGTGGTGTCCGATCACCCCCTCCGCAACATCATGGAGGGGGTGGAGCACTCGGGAAGGCTGGCCAAGTGGTCAGTAGAGTTGAGCGAGTTCAATATCTCGTACATGCCCAGGTTATCCATAAAAGCGCAAGCGGTGGCGGAATTTTTGGCAGACAATGTGACCGAAGTGGAAGAGTCCGAGCTACCCTACTCGGTGGCCTGGAGGATGTTGGTTGATGGGGCGTCGGGGAAGAATTCTTTTAGGGGAGGGGTGGTTTTGGTAAGCAAGGGACAAGGATCGAGCAGGCGATCAACATCCATTTCCCCCTCACCAACAATCAGGCCGAGTATGAAGCCGTGATAGCAGGCCTCCGCCTAGCCCGGGAGTTGGGAGTGCAAGATGTGGAGGTTTTGACGGACTCCATGGTGGTTGCTTGCCAAGTCAGGGGGAGTTTGTGGTGAAGGAGCCAACTCTTCAGCGATACCTAGAAAAGGTCAAGGGGCTCATAGGGCAGTTCCGCACCTTCTCGACTCGTCATGTGCCAAGGGAGGAGAGCGTTGCGGTCGACCTCCTGGCCAAGTTCAGTCCAGGTGCATGGGGAATGGTGTCAGACCTCTTCTGGCCGTCCATCGAGGAGGGTGAACTGATGGAGGTAGACTAGTGGGCATCATGGATGGACCCCTTCATCACCTTCCTAACATCGGGGAAGTTCCCCGAGGAGGATGTAGACAAGCGGAGGATCAGGTATAATTCGGCATACTACTCTTTACATGCATGAGGATTATACTGAAAGACGCTCTCGGGGCTCCTAGCCCATTGCGTGGCGGAGGAGGAGGTCCCGAGGGTCCTGGAGGAGATCTACCCGGGGGAATGTGACAGCCATTCTGAGAGCTGAAACTTGGAGGGGAGAGTGCTGAGGCAAGGCTACTTTTGGCCTACCCACAGCAAGGATGCGGCAGAGTTCGCGAGGAAGTGCTCGAAGTGTCAGTTGTTCGCCCCACTCCAGCTCCTGCCAGCCCAGAGACTCCGGGTCATTTCCCCCAAGAGAGTGGTCAAAGAAAGTTCATACTAGTAATGATCGATTACTTCTCCAAGAGGCTGGAGGTGAAGGCGCTGGCCAAGGTAACATCCCAAGTGGTGAGAAATTTTATATGGGGTGAAATAATTTGTAGGCACAGGCTTCCACTAGCAATAGTTACGGACAACGGGCTGTAGTTTGCCAGCGTGGAGTTTGTCAGTATCTATGGACAACTTTGTATAGACCTCCGCTTCACATCGGTCCACCACCCAAGGAGCAACGGGCAGGTGGAGGCGGCGAACAAGGTCATTGTGAACTTATTAAAAAATAAGGTGGAGAACCTGAGGGGTAGCTGGGTGGAACAATTACCCTCGGTCCTCTGGGCCTTGAGGACCACGCCAAATACCGCCACAGGGGAGACTCCATTCAAGCTCTCCCACAGATCTGAGGCCATCCTCCTGGTGGAGTACGATGTCAAGTCGCCCAGGATGATCGCCGCGGGCAAAGGAGATGAAGAGTGGCGAGTGGACAATGAGGAAGGGCAAAGGTTGTCTTTGGATTTGGTAGAGGAACTTCGGAATCTGGCCACCATTCAGCAGGAGGAGGTCAAGCGAAAGATGGCCCGATATTTCAATAAGCATATCTGGGTGAAGCAGTTCTAAAAGGGGGACTTGTTCTTAAAAAAGTTCGATGCGGCAGGAAGGGGAACCGAGGTGGGGAAGCTCAATCCCAACTGGGAGGGGCCTTATGTTGTTGATGAGGTGCTCAGGTCAGGAGGGTACCACATTCGAGATGTGGAAGGGGTATCCCTCGGCCTGGCTCGAAGCGGGGATGATCTAAGAGGTTTCTACCCATGAGTTTTTTATGATAATCTATTTCATGTTCTATTCATCATATGTTCATTTCAACACTTTTTCGAACCATGGGCCCACAAGTAAGTGTTTGGTGCTGGAATGCCCCAGATCGATTCCGCTGCTGGGCTCTCATTAATCGGTGGGTCAGGTTGATCACTGGAGAGGCTGGCAAGGTAGCAAGTGTTTAGTGCTGGAGTGCCCCAGATCGATTCTGTTGTCGGTGTCTAAAGATGGTAGACGGGCTCATAGGGCAGTTCTGCACCTTCTCGACTCGTCATGTGCCAAGGGAGGAGAGTTTTGCGGCGGACCTCCTGGCCAAGTTCGGTCCATGGGCATGGGGAACGGTGTCAGATCTCTTCTGACTGTCCATCGAGGAGGGTGAACTGATGGAGGTAGACCAGCGGGCATTATGGATGGACCCCTTCATCACCTTCCTAACGTCGGGGAAGTTCCCCGAGGAGGATGTAGACAAGCGAAGGTTCAGGTATAATTCATCATACTACTCTGTACATGCAGGAGGATTATACCGAAAGACGCTCTCGGGGCTCCTATCCCATTGTGTGGTGGAGGAGGATGTCCCGAGGGTCCTGGAGGAGATCCACTCGGGGGAATGTGACAGCCATTCTGAGAGCAGAACCTTGGAGGGGAGAGTGCTGAGGCAAGGCTACTTTTGGCATACCCATGGCAAGGATGAGGCAGAGTTCGCGAGTAAGTGCTCGAAGTGTCAGCTGTTCTCCCCACTCCATCTCCTGCCAGCCCAGAGACTCCGGACCATCACAGCCACCTGGCCCCTTGCAATATGGGAGTTGGACCTGGTGGGTCATTTCCCCCAAGAGAGTGGTAAAAGAAAGTTCATACTAGTAATGATCGATTACTTCTCCAAGTGGCTGGAGGTCAAGGCGCTGTCCAAGATAACAACCCAAGTGGTGAGAAATTTTGTATGGGGTGAAATAATTCGCAGGCATAGGCTTCCACTAGCCATAGTTACGGACAACGGGCCGTAGTTTGCCAGCGTGGAGTTTGTCAGTATCTGCGGACAACTTGGTATAGACGTCCGCTTCACATCGGTCCACCACCCAAGGAGCAACGGGCAAGTGGAGGTGGCGAACAAGGTCACTGTGAACTTATTAAAAAAGAAGGTCGAGAACCTGAGGGGTAGTTGGGTGGAACAGTTACCCTCGAACCTCTGGGCTTTGAGGACCACGCCAAATACTACCACAGGGGTGACTCCATTCAAGCTCTCCCACGGATCTGAGGCCATCCTCCCAGTCGAGTTCGATGTCAAGTCACCTAGGATGATCGTCATGGGCAAAGGAGACGAAGAGTGGCGAGTGGACAACGAGGAAGGGCAAAGGTTGTCTTTGGATTTGGTAGAGGAACTTCGGGATTTGGCCACCATTCGGCAGGAGGAGGTTGATGCGCGAATCTCGCACACCGCTATAGGCGGTAGCTAGACTGCCTCACGAAACGGCAGTGTACCGATCATTCAAGTAATATAAAATGGGAATGAATCCCCAAGTATCGATCTCAAAGGAACACAGTAAGGTGGAGTTTACTATTGAGGCGGGACTTGAGATTGAAGTCCTTTAGTCGGATGGGTGCGAAAGTGGGTGATTTTGGTTGTGGAAAATAAAGGAAAATACTACAACTACTCCTATGCAATGCCGCTATGCAATGCTTCGCTTGGCGGGATGGAGACTAGGCAGGCCTTAAGCGCGCTGCTTCACAAGGGCGGATGGACGAGTAGGCAAGCAGAATCGAACTGTGCAGGCCTTGAGCGCGCTGCTTCGTTAAGCGAATGGATTACACGGGCCGCTATGCCACGCTTTGCTAGGTGGATGGAAGAGTAGGCATACGGATGAGGGTCGCAAGCACCTCGTCGACAAGCACGCCAATAGCAATTGCTAGTGCGGCAAATGAACGTGACGGCGGGATGGAGGATGGAATGGGGCGCACCTCAAGCAACTTAAACAACAAAACATTTCACATAGACAAGAAATATATAGAAATACAAACTAGTTTAAGTGCCACTTCATCATAATAATAAAGATCTATAACATGTACACAGCAATAAGAGAAGAACAAGGCAAGAAATCGACCGAATCCGAAGGCTCGTTGTAGATTCATGGTTGGAATCGCCGGGTTGTCAATCTGCATCCAAGATCGGTCCACAACTACGTTCGGGGTAGAGAGAGCTGTCACGACTCTCCAATTAGCCCGTCTTCTTCGTCTCACGATCTAGTAAAGGTTGCAAAATTCCCCTTGATTGATGGTAATGGCGGCTAGATCTTCCTTTGAAGCTCTAGGATGAAGGAGAAGGCCGAGAGGAAGCTCTGGCTTAAGATTGGCGTGAAGAACAAGCTCGGAGCACCTCCTGGTGGTGGAAGATGATGCACGGGGCAGAAGAGGCGAACATGACTCAAAAACGGCGGAGCAGAATGGTCGTCTGACCTAATTTCGCGGGATGGATGTTTATAGAAAACAGGGCGCACGATCAGTGGCGTATGATCAACTGATCGTGCGCACTGAAAGCTGGTGATCGTGCGCTCTGTGCCCGAAACCTGCAAAACAAAACTGTAGAAAAAATATAAAGCGCACGACCGTGCGCACGATCGTGCATAGCAAACGCACGATCAAAATCCGAAGTTGTTTTTGGGCAGCAAATGAACTCGCACGATCAGAGGCGCACGAGCAACTGATCGTGCGTGAAGTAAATGCATGATCACTGGCATTTCAGGCAGAAATTGCCCCCAAACAGACTCCGAGAATCGCACGATCCATGAACCTGCATGAAAACCTCCAGGACTACAGGAAAACAAGGGATCACACCAAGAATGGGCATACATGTGCACTAAGAGTGGAATAATAGATGGCTATTAAATATAAATGACAACACGCCTAAAGTGTGGTGCAAAGACTAGAAAATCGGCCCAAATGAGTCCGAAAATATGTATATAATTGGGACGCATCACACCCCCAGACTTACCTGTTTGCGCGTCCCGAGCAAACAAATTCTAAGCAAGCGGGGAAAGAAAAGTAGATGGCTTAGAATTACAATACAGAGTACCATGCGAAGTCGCATGCTCACGTGCATAAGAAAGATAATAGAGAAGATTTCTCATTATACACAAACAGTTTATATATTTCTAGAAGAGTAAAAGCATATTACAACCACTCAAAATGGTGAACTGCGGTGAATCATCCGGTCATGCATACGGAGAAAGTAAACTAAGCGCTGAGATGAGCATTGCTCAAGATTGGGGTGCCGGACAAACTCCACCGAAATCCATCGGTGTCGGTGACCATAGGCTCGCCCGGTCATATTCTCTCCACGACACTAGATTGGTTCATAACGTGAGTCGGTAGGACTTTAGGTTAGAGATGGGGCTTGGGTTACGGTGAGGTAAACAAAGATAAACCTGGAGGCTAAGCACAACTAACCCAACATGAGCATAAGATAGAGCTACCCGCACGACTATAATAAACAAGTGCACCACACCCCCAGACTTGGACTTTTGCAACATAGGTGTGTGCACCGCCCACTCCTAATACCAAAACTTTCAAAATTTTCAATTTAACTTTTTCATAACAATCCCTTTTTTTCTTTTCTTTTTCTTCTTCATTCTTCTTTTTCTTTCTTTTCTTTTTCAGCACAATTTTCAATGAATACACCCACAATTTCCACTATACAAATTACCACATCAACACCCCCCAAAATGTAATATAACTATAACTAAAGCTCAGATTTGGGTGTGCGACTAGGTTAGGCTTTTAAGCTTTTGGTGAGATAAAAGTGGAGCTGAATCAAGAGTAAGGGGTAGGCACAAAGGGGCTAGCAAGGGTAGATGATAGGCATGAAATAAAAAGCTCAACCGGGCCAAAATAATGGCCTACGTCATTCTCACGCACTAGAACTATCCTATGCCAATGCTTCATGAATCGCTTGGGGCAAGTTCTAGCCACCGAGAAAGATTCTCCTTTCTCCCGACTCAAGCAATACGAGTCTAGCGATCATTTACACACATCCCTATTCTATTGTTTGATTCACAACAGGTTCATTATTTGAGTAGAGTAAACAACATTTACACTAATAGAAAAAATATAAAACCATAAGTATAAAAAGAAGTCTAATCTACACAAATTTTTATGCAACCGAGCACTTGACTAGGAACACTACTAGAGTCAACATTTTACTCTGCTACATAGTCCTAAGCCAGCACCTAGACTTTCCCAAATGAGAAAAAGAATTAAATTCAACTCAGAGCATGCATACAGATGAGTACGCGCTCAAGTGGGTGCTGTGGTGTGCAGTAAAGATGAACAATACTAAATAAATAAGATAAAATTACTTCTAGTATGCAATAGAACATGTGCGTGCATAGTGGGTAACGAGAAGCAGCTCTCCCCCAGACTTAATCTAAACAATCCAACAAAAGATATGACCATGAAATTAAAAATGAAGTCTATGGGAAAGAGAGTACCCAATGCTCAGAGGTGAGCATACCAGAAGATGCATGAATATCTGAAGCAAACCCGCCATTCAGAATTTGCAATGAGTACCTGCAGGGGTGAGCTCCACAAAAACAAAAGAAAGCAGAAATGCTAAAAAGAAATGGAACTAACTAAACAAACTGGATAAATTGAAATTGCAAGAAAAGTAAGATAACTACTGGGGTTATTGTCATCCCAACACGACTTATTTGGCATTTGTACAGTTCTAGCTTATTGGCCTATGAAAAGAAAAGTGCACAGGTAACTGTTCTAATATGCGTGTCGGTAGCGGGTACCGATATGGAGACAGAAAAGTTACCCCTCTACCTAAATAATAATACTTGCTTAACACAGGTAGAGGAAATAGGAAGTAAGAAGAGGAGGAAGGCTGGTCCTCACTCGTCTCACCACAAAATAAATCCTTGACCAGCATGGTATCAACTCCAGGGAGGCAGCAGGGGTAGAAAGCAATGAGTGGAGCTTCCTCTACGGAGGGGGGATCAACCTCCTCGCACATGAGGATGCTATCATCATTGACCTGAGCTGGAAGCTCCAAGTCCTCCTGATGTACCCATGAAGACTCAACCTGCACAAGCTCAGAAGAAGAAGGGGGATCAAGAAATAAACAAGAAGAATGACTTAAATAAAAATCAAGCGGGGGAGTGGTCCCGGTCTCACTCCCATCAGATTAGGGAAGTAAAATAATGTTTGCATTGTCATCAATGCTACAAGGTTCACCGGGATCAACAGTGGCCATGCCCAAGATTTGGACTTCCTCCACCGGTGCTGAGGAAAGCTCCTCTTCACCTAGAAGCTTGTCCTCCTCCATAGGAACAAGCACAACACATAGATAGCTAGCCTCATCCTGCGACACATCATCAACAATGTCGTCAGAAACGAATGTAGTAGAATGCACAAAAGGGGGAGGAATAGTGCTTGGATAAAAGTCAAGCACTTGTTCCTCTCAAATAATCAAATCTACGCTAGGAGATGGATGTACAAGGGAGATGGGCTCAGTCATGTCAGTGCCCAGATCAGCCACACATCTGGTGACTGTGTCGACATCATACCCTTCATAAGATGAAGGTAATATGGCCACATAACCAGATGTTGAGGGTGTGCTGCCAGAAATAGGAGTCGGAGCGATCCGAATATCCGGCTCGTCATCCTCGTCCAATTGGCGAAGATACTCGGCACAGTCCTTCAAGGCATGATCCATGCTCTGACAAAACAAGCACTGCCTTACAGGCTTCTTTGGCACAGCGGGTGCTGAAGCCGAAAAGATGATTGACGGTGAAGGCGTAGCAGAATAGCCATAGGACTTCCACGCAGCATATGGAGTACCAGACGAAGTCGGTGCTCCATATGTTGGGACAGGAGTTCTAAGGCTACTATCTCCCTTAGGACATCTATCACTAGCATGAGAGATATCTCCACAATAACGGCAACGAATATTAAATGACGCCCACATAGCGTGAAGATAAAATGATTCAAAATAAAGAGAACTATTGTGCAAAATACTACACCTAACAATAAATTACTAAGCAACCAAATTTAAAATAAGAAAATGGAATACGAAGAAATAAAACAAAAGGATGCGATAAACAAATGGAAGGGCTTCTCACTCAGATTCTCCCTCTCCGGAAAACTCACACGTCTGTGTTCCCCGGCAACGGCGCCAAAAACTTGATGCGCGAATCTCGCACACCGCTATAGGCGGTAGCTAGACTGCGGAATGAAACGACAGTGTACCGATCATTCAAGTAATATAAAATGGGAATGAATCCCCAAGTATCGATCTCAAAGGAACACAGTAAGGTGGAGTTTACTATTGAGGCAGGACTTGAGATTGAAGTCCTTTAGTCGGATGGGTGCGAAAGTGGGTGATTTGGGTTGTGGAAAATAAAGGAAAATACTACAACTACTCCTTTGCAATGCCGCTATGCAATGCTTCGCTTCGCGGGATGGAGACTAGGCAGGCCTTGAGCGCGCTGCTTCACAATGGCGGATGGACAAGTAGGCAAGCGGTATCGAACTGTGCAGGCCTTGAGCGCGCTGCTTCGTTAGGCGAATGGATTACACTGGCCGCTATGCCACGCTTCGCTAGGCGGATGGAAGAGTAGGCATACGGATGAGGGTCACAAGCACCTCGTCGACAAGCACGCCACTAGAAATTGCCCCCAAACAGACTCCGAGCATCGCACGATCCATGAACCTGCATGAAAACCTCCAGTACTACAGGAAAATGAGGGATCACACCAAGAATGGGCATACATGTGCACTAAGAGTGGAATAATAGACGGCTATTAAATATAAATGAAAACATGCCTAAAGTGTGGTACAAAGACTAGAAAATCGGCCCAAATGAGTCCGAAAATATGTATATAATTGAGACGCATCAGAGGTCAAGAGACAGTAGGCCCAATATTTTAATAAGCATATCCAGGTGAAGCAGTTCTAGAAGGGGGACCTGGTCTTAAAAGAGGTCGATGCGGCAGGAAGGGGAGCCGCAGTGGGGAAGCTCAATCCCAACTGGGAGGGGACTTACATTGTAGATGAGGTGCTCAGGAAAGGAGGGTACCACCTCCGAGATGTGGAAGGGGTACCCCTCAGCCTGGCTCGAAGCGGGGATGATCTAAGAGGTTTCCACCCTTGAGTTTTTTATGATAATCTTTTACATGTTCTATTCATCATATGTTGATTTCAACACTTTTTCTAACCATGGGTCCCCAAGTATGTGTTTGTTGCTGGAATGCCCCAGATCGATTCCGCTGCTGGGCTCTCATTAGTCGGTGGGTCAGGTTGATCTCTGGAGAGGCTGGCAAGGTAGCAAGTCTTTAGTGCTGGAGTGCCCCAGATCGATTCTGCTGTCGGGGTCTCATTAGACGGTGGGTCGGGTTGATCTTTGGAGAGGCTGGCAAGGTTGCAAGTGTTTGCTGCAGGAGTGCCCCAGATCGATTACGCTGCCGGGCTCTCATTAGACGGTGGGTCAAGTTGATATCTGGAGAGGCTGGCAAGGTAGCAAATGTTTGGTGCTGGAGTGTCATGGATCGATTCTGCTGTCGGGCTCTCATTAGACAATGGGTTAGGTTGATCTCTGGAGAGGCTGGCAAGGTAGCAAGTGTTTGGAGTTGGAGTACCCTAAATCGATTCCACTGTCAGGCTATCATTAGATGGTGAGTCAGGTTGATCTCTAGAGAGGCTGTCAAGGTAGCAAGTGTTTGGTGCTGGAGTGCCCCTAATCGATTCCGCTGCCGGGCTCTCATTAGACAGTGGGTCAGGTTGATCTCTGGAGAGGCTGGAAATGTAGCAAGTGTTTGGTGCTGGAGTTCCCCAGATCGATTCCTCTTCCAGGCTCTCATTAGACGATGGGTTAGGTTGATTTATGGTGAGACTAGCAAGGTAGCAAGTGTTTGGTGCTGGAGTGCCCCCGATCGATTCTGTTGCCGGGCTCTCATTAGACGGTGGGTCAGGTTGATCTTTGGAGAGACTGGCATGGTAGCAATTGTCTGGTGATGGAGTGCCCCAGATCGATTCCGCTACCGGGCTCTCATTAGACGATGGGTCAGGTTTATCTCTGGAGAGGCTGGCAAGGTAGCAAGTGTTTGGTGCTGGAGCGCCACATATCGATTCGGCTGTCGGGATCTCATTAGATGGTGGGTCAAGTTGATCTCTGAAGAGGATGGCAAGGTATCAAATGTTTGGTGCTAGAGTGCCCAGATTGATTTCGTTGCTGGGATCTCATTAGATGGTGGGTCAGGTTGATCTCTAGAGAGGCTGGCAAGGTAGTAAGTGTTTGGTGCTAGAGTGCCCTAGATCGACTCCGATGTCGGGCTCCCTTTAGACGGTGGGTCTGGTTGATCTCTGGAGAGGCTGTTAAGGAGACAGTTTATGTTGATAGGCCCGGCTTGCAAAATCTCTCAAGATGATACTTAGAGGGGGGAGTCCTCGGGGGCTCACTCACACGAAGATAAAAGGCAAGTCCGATGGAAAGTAACTAAGATTCACTAGTTGTAGCGAAATGTCTGAATGCGCGGGCAACAAAGCATTTCAAGGCGAATTGTTGGAACCTTAGTTTTGATTTGAGTTAGGATCCACCTTTAATTTCTAAAGTTTATATAACAATATATCTTATAACTTAGGATAAATCAGATTAAGTTAATAGGCTGAAAATAATATATAAATAATATACTAAGAAAAAAAT
The DNA here is from genome assembly GCA_033032865.1 of Dactylorhiza incarnata. NCBI lineage: Eukaryota > Viridiplantae > Streptophyta > Magnoliopsida > Asparagales > Orchidaceae > Dactylorhiza > Dactylorhiza incarnata. The sequence continues at coordinate 17,816,687 of JAWHQI010000015.1, forward strand.
ATATATATATAATAATAGGCTAAATAATATAAGAGAAAATAATATAAGAGAAAATATTATAAGAGAAATTAATATAAGATAATATAAGAGAAGAAATGTATTTCATATATTAGCTGCGTTCGACGAACGTCGAACGACGCTCAGCATTCGTCGAACGGCTCTCAGCATTTGTCGGACGACGCTCGACAAAATATCAAGGCAGCAGCGGTCGATAAATTCCTCATCTCAGCGGTCGAAGAACAGTAGAGCAGCGGTCGACGAATTCCAACCAGAACAGCGTTCGACAAATTCCAACTAGAGCAGCGGTTGATAGATTCCAGACAGCGCTCGAAAAATTCCAGCTAGCGCTCGACAGATTCCCAGCAGCGCTCGACGAAAGTTCTCTGCAGTTAATCAATGCTCAGAATATCATTCGGCGAGCTCAGCCCGACGAATGACGAGCTGAGGTCGACGAATTTCGGCAGCATTTATTTTATATCATTTTGCTTGACTAAAATATATATTTGTTGTCAGACTTTTTTAAAGCAATATTTTATTTATTCTATTTTATATATTGCTATATATATATTGTTGATTTAACAATCCAGTCGTTGCAGTATTAATAAATATAGTCGTTGCAGAAGCCAAAGACCGCAACTTATGTTCTCGAGGATCTGGGAAATAAAGGATAATATATCCTTCCTCTTTGGTCGGCAAGAATTCAAAATAGCCAAACTGCTCCACAGATTAAGTATACAGAGCAGAGAAGAAAGATGAAGATGACCACCTAACAGCAGATTTATTATACATCAGTTCTTTACAGCAGATTACATATATATCATATATTGCTGTACTGATTTCATATAGAACAGAATATTAACATTGCTGTACAGGAAAAGAAAAGAAAGAAGAAGTGAAATACAGAGGAGCAAAAAGAAGAAGCAGATCATATATTATTATCTTCTTTTTTCTAACTCCTTCTTGCAGATCACATTCATCCTGAGACACCAATCACAATCAATTGCTCAGGATCATTAATGCATAAGAAGAAAGGACTTTGTACAATCAAGAGAAGAGGCCTCCATCCAAAGCTGTCAACAATTATATCAGACAGGGGGAGCTTTTCAACATCATCATCAAGATCCAAACACAACATCTCATCAGGATCATCAAGAGTCTTCTCAGCAAAAAGAGAAGAAAAAAATATCTTTTCCCTTTCTCCTTCCCATCTTGTAAAGGGTTAAAACTCCCTTCAAAAGTTTAATCCCGGTGACAGACCACCTTAGCAAAAACCTGCAGCTTGGTTTATAAGCACCTTATCAAAAGCTTATAGGTGAATTGGGCACCTGATCAAAACTCCCATTGGTGTGTGGACACCTTATCAAAATCACCTTGGTGTGAGGGCACCTTATCAACAACCTCCTAGTGGATTCCTACCATTGGGTAGAAGAGTAGATGTACCCAGTTGAGGGGAACTACTGTATTTCTTTGTGTCATCTGGATGCTTGTTTATTTTGTGGTTTGCTTGTTATGTGCTTTGTTTTACTTTCATATTATTGCTGTGACATTTATATGCACTCTTTCTGTTTGTTTTAATTACAGAAATCAGCAAACATCTTATATATATATATCACCTATTTTGAAAGCAAACTTAAACAAGAGTTTTAACAAATATAATAAGAACTAAAACTGTCCTTTCAATTGGTATCAAAGCAGGTTGATTTTTTTCAATCACCCTCATCAGAGGATATCAATTGTCCCTTTCAATTGGTATCAGAGGAGGTTGATTTTATTTTTTCAATTTCTTGCACCTGATACTCAATTGAACCCCTATCAATTGGTATCAGAGGAAGTTCATTTTTCTCACAGGCTAACACCTGAAATCACAAAGATCACTTAGTTCTTATTTTGTTTTGTTGTAAAATGGTTTTTCAAAAATTTGATGGCACTATCAGATTTCCCTTTTTCAGATCCACCTTTATGTAATTTGGATAGATTTGAGTTATGGCAAGTTAGAATTAAGTTATATATGAATGTCATAGATGAAAGTATTTATAAATCTGTTTTGACAGGAACTCAATCTTCAATCTCTTCTTCAACAGATGATCAAGAAAAGTTAATCAGTGATGATGCCATAGCCATGGAGATATTGGCTAAATCAATGTCTGATGACATTCTTCAAAAAGTGGCTGATTGCACTTCAGCAAAGAGCATTTGTAACTCCCTCTCAAGGTTGGTAAATGGATCCACCTTTACTTCTTCCACTAACATCATTTTTGATGTACAATCAGTTACTCTAACTGAAGAAGAAGACAAGGAAGAATAAAAAGCCAGAAACTTTTGCATGATGGCAATTTATGGCTCAAACTACATATCAGATGCTAAATCTGAAGCAGAAATGGTAACAGAGATAGAGGTATCTTCAAACTTTAATTTTACCTCTGATCCCTTTAAATCTGATGTTAAATCTGTTTTCAAATCTCATTGTACAGATGTAATGATTGATAAAAATAAAGTCAGAAAAGAGTTAAAATTAGTTATTTTGACTTCTGATTATAACAAACCTCAAGAAAATCTTAAAATAGCAACATAACAAATTATTTTATTAAAAAATAAGTTCATTAAGGCTGAAAACTTCAAACAGACTTTTAAAGAAAAAGAAATTATGCATGTTCAACAAAATCAGCTTAAGTTTTCAAATTTATATTTTAATGAAATAAAAAGGCCAAAATATTTATCTATAAGGCAAATTTTAAACTTTTAATATTTTTACTTAAATTAAATTAAACAGTAATTTTAATGATTCTTTGGAATTTTTCTATTTTAAAAGCAATATCAGATAACTTCACTCTCTTACAAATTTTTTTCTCCAAAATCAGTTTGAGCATTCTACTCAAGTAGCATAGATCAGAAATGATCAGAGCTCTGAGTGTGAGTCTCTTCTGATTAAGGGGATTCTATAGAAAGAAGTTGTCAGACTTTGTCTTTTTGATTTTTAAATTCCTAGAATCTAATAACAGCTAGTAATTCACATATTAAAAATTCCTATTTAAATCAAGATTTAGGAAATCAGAATTGCTTAGTTTTTCAAAAGAAAAATTAATAATCTCTAACCCTTAAGCTTTAAAGACTTTTTATGCTTAGGTATCCTAACCAAAATAGGGGAGATTATTAGAACCTAGTCTTAATTTGGATTAGGATCCCAACTCAAATAGGGGGAGATTGGTGGAACCTTAGTTTTGATCTGAGTTAGGATCCACCTTTAATGTCTAAAGTTTATATCATAATATATCTTATAACTTAGGATACATAAGATGAAGTTAATAGGCTGAAAATAATATATAAATAATATACTAAGAAAAAAATATATATAATAATAATAGGCTAAATAATATAAGAGAAAATAATATAAGAGAAATTAATATAAGATAATATAAGAGAAGAAATGTATTTCATATATTAGCTGCATTCGACGAACGGCGCTCAGCATTTGTCGGACGGCGCTCGACGAAATATCAAGGAAGCAGCGGCCGACAAATTCCTCATCTCAGCGGTCGAAGAACAGCAGAGCAGGGGTCGACGAATTCCAACCAGAACAATGTTTGACAAATTCCAACGAGAGCAGCGGTTGACAGATTCCAGCCAGCGCTCGACAAATTCCAGCCAGCGCTCGACAGATTCGCAGCAGCACTCGACGGAAGTTCTCTGCAGTTAAACAATGCTCAGAATATCATTTGGCGATCTCAGCCCGACGAATGACAAGCTGAGGTCGACGAATTTTTGCAGCATTTATTTTATATCATTTTGCTTGACTAAAATATATATTTGCTGTCAGACTTTTTTAATGCAATATTTTATTTATTCTATTTTATATATTGCTATATATTATTGATTTAACAATCTAGCCGTTGCAACATTAATTAATATAGCCATTGCAGAAGTCAAAGACGACAACTTATGTTCTCGAGGATCTGGGAAATAAAAGATAATATATCCTTCCTCTTTGGTCGGCAAGAATTCAAAATAGCCGAACTGCTCCACAGATTAAATATACAGAGCAGAGAAGAAAGAAGAAGATGAACAACTAACAGCAGATTTATTATACAGCAGTTCTTTACAGCAGATTACATATATATCATATATTGTTGTACTGATTTCATATAGAACATAATATTAACATTGTTGTACATGAAAAGAAAAGAAAGAAGAAGAGAAATACAGAGGAGCAAAAAGAAGAAGAAGATCATATATTATTATCTTCTTTTTGCTAACTCCTTCTTGCAGATCACATTCATCTTGAGACACCAATCACAATCAATTGCTCAGGATCATTACTAGAAGAAAGGAGTTCGTACAATCAAGAGAAGAGGCCTCCATCCAAAGATGTCAATAATTATATCAGACGGGGGGAGCTCTTCAACATCATCATCAAGATCCAAACACAACTTCTCATCAGGATCATCAAGAGTCTTCTCAGCAAAAAGAGAAGAACAAAATATCTTTTCCTTTTCTCCTTCCCATCTTGTAAAGGGTTAAAACTCCCTTCAAAAGTTTAATCCCGGTGACAGGCCACCTTAGCAAAAACCTGCAGCTTGGTTTATAAGCACCTTATCAAAAGCTTATAGGTGAATTGGGCACCTGATCAAAACTCCCATTGGTGTGTGGACACCTTATCAAAATCACCTTGGTGTGAGGGCACCTTATCAATAACCTCCTAGTGGATTCCTACCAGTGGGTAGAAGAGTAGATGCACCTAGTTGAGGGGAACTACTATATTTCTTTGTGTCATCTGGATGCTTGTTTATTTTGTGGTTTGCTTGTTATGTGCTTTGTTTTACTTTCATATTATTGCTGTGATATTTATATGCACTCTTACTGTTTGTTTTAATTACAGCAATCAGCAAACATCTTATATATATATCACCTATTTTGAAAGCAAACTTAAACAAGAGTTGTAACAAATATAATAAGAACTAAAACTGTCCTTTCAGGAATCCTGGCTTGCGAAACACTCGGAGAGTCTCTAAGCAACACCTAAATAAGCGAGTCAGGGGGGGCGACGGCGCGGCAATTAATCAGTAACATTGGTCGCGTGTAGGGGTTGTGGCGAGCATGGTTGGGTAATGACGACCCTTCTCACAATGGCCCATACTGGGCGAGCCAGAGGTGCAAAGCGACCCACGTTTTGCATAGGTGCGATGGCAAGCAGAAAGTATATCTAACAAGCATCTATGAAGGGGAAACAACGCGAACGCCTTATTGGGTGTGTGCGTTGTACAACCCCGGTGTCCGCCAGAGGGTGAGTAGAAGTGAAGGAACCATCAGGCGAAAGGCGTAGGAAGGCAAGCGAGTCAAAGTGTCGGGAGAGTCGGGCTCTCGCCGATTGCTCGCAGGAGAGCGAGTGGGCCAGGGGCCTCGTTGGTTACTCGCAGGGAGGCGAGCGAGATGAGCAACTCGATTCGCGAGGGAGACTCTTGTGGCTGGCTCGCCCAGTCCTGGATTCAGCAGCATTTTACCTAAGTACCCCTGGTGGTTTGCAGTTAGCCACTCCAAACAGTGGAGTCTGGCTGTTGGCAAACCATTTTTGGTTGCGTATAGCAAAAAGAGTAAGGCGGAATCCCGCTATTAGCAGACCAGACTTAAAAAACTATAAATAGACCTTGAAGGGTACCTTGGGAGAGGATTCCAATCTCAGTTTTCTGAGCTTCTTCCTCCCTAGGTGATCTTTGCTTAGCTCCCAGGCTCTCCAAGGTGCCCAGTATCAGCTTTTGCTTAGGAGGGGAAGTGCTCAAAGATCTTCTCGGTGTGTGGTGGGACCTCCTCGCTGCGACTAGGGGTCTGTGTTTAGTTCCGAGTCTCCAATCGGTTCCTTCCAAGGAATTAGTAAGTGCCAGCTACCCTCAACTTGTTGAGGGCCTGAGCTCCACAAAGAAGCCAAGTCCTGGTATTAACATTTTTGATGCGGTGAGCATGGAGTGCAGCTAGTCCAAGAAAGTTCTAAGGAAGAGATGGCAGGAGACAACGAGCGAGAGTAGAATTTCATCGGTTTGATGCCACCCGGCGTGCCAGCAATGGTGGAGATGCTGGTCGACCTGAAGAGAGACCTACTCGATGCTTTCCAATGCGCCCTTGCCTCGGCACTTGGGGGCTCTCAGCACCTATGCCCCAAGTGGTCCCTCAGGCTGTAGTAGGCGAGTGCGCACCTAGACAGAGACCAGGGAATGAAGCAATGTCCCAGGTGTCGGAGAGAGATCTAGCGGGGCGGGAGCTCTTCCACAGTCCGGCGATTGTGGGTGGTGTCCATGCGAGCGCCATCCAAGGAGGAGGGATCCCGGTGATTTTTCCTTTCTTAATGCCCCAAGGATTGCTACCCCTTGCCTCGAATCGACGTGCTGGTTGACTCAGCCGTCGGTTTTTTTGTGATGTCTTTTTTATATGCTTTTTCAGGTTATCACCAAATATGCATGCACTCCCCCCCCCCCCCCCCCCCCCCGATGTCAAGGATGTGTCGTTCATCGTGGAGGATGGGTGTTATTGCTATAAAATGATGTTCTTTAGGCTCATGAATGCAGGAGCCACGTACCAGAGGATGATGGACCGGGTCTTCCGAGAGCAAAGGGGTAGAAACGTGGAGGTCTATGTAATAACCTCATGGTGAAATGTCGGGACCATGGGTCTCACCTCCAAGACCTTCAAGAAACCTTCAGGACATTGAGAAGATTCAAGATGAAGCTCAACCCCCGGAAGTGTGTCTTTGGGGCGAGCCCGGGAAATTTCCTCGGCCACTTGCTCACCCCGGCAGGGGTGGAGCCCAATCCAGATAAGGTCAGAGCTATTATGGAGTTGGGGTCCCCAAGGAATGCGAAGGAGGTTCAGCAGCTAACGGGGAAGTTAGCTGGGCTCAGCAGGTTCCTCTCTAGGGCGGGAGAGAAGTGTGCACCCTTCTTCAAGGTTCCACGTGGGAATCAATAGTTTGAATGGACCCCTGAGTGTGAGAGGGCTTTTCAAGCGTTGAAGGAACAATTGACCCAAGCTCCCCTACTGCAAGGGCCAAGATAAGGAGATGACTTGTCCCTATACTTAGGGTTAGGATCCGAGGCAGTAAGTTCAGTGCTTGTCCGGGAAGAAGGTAGAAGGCAACTCCCAATTTACTATGTTATCCGAGTCTTAAGGAAGGATGTGCTTCGATACCCCATCATGGAGAAGTTGGCCTTCGCCTTGGTAGTGTCGGACCGAAAGCTCTGGCCCTACTTCCAAGTGCATTTGATCAAGGTGGTGATCGACCATCCCCTTTGCAACATCATGGAAGGTGTGGAGCACTCGGGGAGATTGGCGAACTAGTCAGTAGAGCTGAGTGAATTTGATATTTCATATGTGCCCCGGTTATCAATAAAGGCCCAAGCGGTGGCAGACTTTCTGGCAGATTATGTGACCGAAGTGCAAGAGTCCGAGCTGCCCAGCTCGGTGGCTTGGAGGATGTTGTTGGACGGGGCCTCGGGAAGGTATTCCTTCGGGGGAGGGGTGGTTTTGGTAAACCCCCAAGGGACGAGGATTGAGCAGGCCATCAAAATTCATTTTCCTCTCACCAACAACTAGGCGGAGTACGAGGTAGTAGTGGCGGGCCTACGGCTGGCTCGGGAGTTGGGAGTGCAGGATGTGGAGGTCTCGACGGACTCCATGGTGGTGGATTGCAAGGTTAGGGGGAGTTCGAGGTGAAGGAGTCGACTCTTCAATGAAAAGGTCAAGGGACTCATAGGATGGTTCCGGAACTTCTCGATCCGTCATATGCTAAGGGAGGAGAGTGTCGCGGTGGACCTCCTGGCCAAGTTCTATCCCAGGGCAGGGGGGACGGTGTCAGACCTCTTTCGCCCATCCATCAAGGAGGGTGAGCTAATGGAGGTGGACCAGCGACCATCATGGATGGATCACTTCATCACCTTCTTGACATCGGGAAAGTACCCCGAAGGGGAGGTGGATAAGCAGCGCTTTGGGTATAAATTAGCATATTATTCCTTGCAGGCAAAAGGACTGTACATGAAAACACTCTCGGGACTCCTAGCCCATTGTGTATCAGAGGAGGAGGTCCCGAGCTTCCTAGAGGAAATTCACTCGGGGGAGTGTGGCAGCCACTCCAGGAGCCGAACCTTGTAGGGAAGAGTGTTGAGCCAGGGCTAATTTTGGCCTACCCTCGGCAAGTATGTGGCTAAGTTCGCAAGGAAATGTTCGAAGTGTCAGTTTTTCGCTCCTCTCTAGCTCTTGCAAGCCCGAAGACTTCGGTCCATCACAGCACCCTGGCCCTTTGTCATATGGGATTTGGACCTGGTAGGTCCTTTCCTGCAAGCAAGTGGCCAGAGAAGGTTCCTGTTGGTAATGATCGATTATTTCACCAAATGGTTAGAGGTAAAGGCGCTGGCCAAGGTAACATCCCAAGTAGTTAGGAATTTCATATTGGGGTAAGATAATATGCAGGTATGGGCTCCCGCTGGCCATAGTTACAAACAACGGGCCACAATTTGACAGTGATGAGTTCGTCAACTTCTGCACCCAGCTCCGCATAGAGCTTCGGTTTGCATCAGTCCACCACCCGAGGAGCAATGGGCAGGTGGAGGCGGCGAACAAAATTATAGTAAACTTGCTGAAGAAGAAGGTGGAGAACCTCAGGGGGAACTGGGTATAGAAGTTACCCTCGATCGTATGGGCCCTGAGGACCACCCCGAACACGGCCACGGGCGAGACCCCATTCAAGCTTTCCCACGGGTCGGAGGCTGTTCTCCCAATGGAGTTTGATGTGAAGTCCCCCAGGATGGTCACCGCGGGCGAGGGGGATGAAGAATGGCTAGAGGAAAATGGGGAAGAGCAAAGGCTATCTCTGGACCTGGTGGAGGAGCTCCGGGACATAGCCACCATCAAGCAAGAAGAGGTCAAGCGCCAATGGCTCAGTACTTCGACAAGCATATCCGAGTGAAACAGTTCAAGAAAGGAGACCTGGTGCTGAAGAAGGTTGATGCGGCCGGGAGAGGAGCCGCAGTGAGCAAGCTCAATACTAACTTGGAGGGGTCGTATATTATAGATGAGGCACTCAAGTCAGGAGGGTACCACCTCCGGGATGTGGATGGGGTACTGCTTGGCCTAGCCAGGAGCTATGATGACCTGAAACAATTCTATCCTTGAAGTTTTAGTAATTAACTTGTTATATGTTCTACTCTCGTTATATTAGTTTGGAAGTTTTTTCTAAGTAAGAGTCCCCAAGTTTTTGGTGTTGGAGTATCCCAGATCGATTCCGCTATCGGGCTCTCATAGATGGCGGGTCAGGTTGATCTCTAGAGAGTCTACCAAGGTGGAAAGTTTTTGGTGCTGGAGTGCCCCGGATCGATTCCACTGCTGGGCTCTCATAGATGGTGGGTCAGGTTGATCTCTGGAGAGGCTGAAAAGATGGAAAGTTTTGGTGCTGGAGTGCCCCAGATCGATTCTGCTACCGGGCTCTCATTGATGGAGGGTCAGGTTGATCTCTGGAGAGGCTGGCAAGGTGGAAAGTTTTTGGTGTTGGAGTGCCCCAGATCGATTCCGCTGTCGGGTTCTCATAGATGGCGGGTCAGGTTGATCTCTAGAGAGGCTGGCAAGGTGGAAATTTTTTGGTGCTGGAGTGCCCCAGATCGATTCCACTGTCAGGCTCTCATAGACGGCGGGTCAGGTTGATCTCTGGAGAGGCTGCCAAGGTGGAAAGTTTTTGGTGTTGTAGTGCCCCAAATCGATTCCGCATTCGGGCTCTCATAGACGGCGGGTTAGGTTAATCTCTGGAGAGGCTAGCAAGGTGGGAAGTTTTTGGTGCTAGAGTGGCACAGATCGATTCCGCTGCCAGCCTCTCATAGATGGCGGGTCAGGTTGATCTCTGGAGAGGCTGATAAGGTGGAATGTTTTTGGTGCTGGAGTGCCCCAGATCGATGTTGTTGTCAGGCTCTCATAGACAGCGGGTCAGGTTGATCTCTGCAGAGGCTGACGATGTGGAAAGATTTTGGTGTTGGAGTGCCCAGATCGATTCCGCTGACGGGCTCTCATAGACGGCGGGCCGGGTTGATCTTTCGAGAGGCTGGCAAGTAAGCCATCCATGTTAAGGGGTTCGGTTCGTCGAACCTCTCAAGACCTGAATAGGGCGAGCCCTAGGGCTCGCTCACAAGGAATAGGAAACCGCCAATGATGTAAGACACCAATTCCAAGGGTGACCGCGAGATGGTTAGAGGCGGTGGCCGCACGGCCGAGTCCAAGCCCGCAAATGCCACCTTGAGGATTCATATATAATACCTAAAATTAGAGAGTTTGGGTGGTCCGCAGGCGCGGCGGATAACGAGCAAGGCCGGTCGCTCATATTGGGCAGGCGAGCGAGGCAGGGTAATATCGATCCCGCTCCCAAGGGACCCCGCTGGGCGAGAAAGAGGTGTGAAGCAGACCATTCTTGGCACGAGAGGAAATAGAGGGTCCAATAGAAAATGCTATGAAATGGAAACCCTGCTGCAATCGCCCAGTAGGTAGGGTGCGAACGCGAGCATAAATAATAGCATTGAAGGTGCGAGCGTGAATAAAAGTAATAGCACAAGCATATTACAAACGTATTCACGCGAGCGTAGGAAAGCGTAGTTGTGCGAGCAATATAGAATGACAATTACAAGATAGAAAAATGGTTCATGTTTTCTTTTCTCAAAAGTGTTACAAAATAACGGCGAACTCGCTGGGTGAAAACCAAAATTTTACATTGGAAATTAAAAGATCTAATGCAGGTCGCTGGACGACTCTTCCTCTCTCCCGTGGTCGTCGGGCTCTGGGATCGGCGCGAACAGGTCCGGGATGACGTCCTCTGATGGAGTTCTTACGGGTCGCCTCCTATTCGCCTCGAGATACCATGCGAGTCCCAGCTCACTGATGAGTACTTTTTGTACTCATCTTTTAATATAAGTTTAATATATTTTAATATGAAATTAATTAGTTTTTATGTTTTTCTTATTAAAATTATTTTCTTTTCAATTTTATAAACTAACTTAAGCCTTTTTATATATTTCAGGTTTTTTGGACGCATTGGACAAAAACTTGAAGTACACGCCCAAGGTCACGGGCATGACCATGGGCGTGTAACCTGCGCGGTGTTCCAGACCTGTTTCCGCCACCACGGGTGTGTTCCGTGAAGAATTCGCAAAGTACACGCCCCAGGTCACGGGCGTGACCAAGGGCGTGACCCAATGTCACGGCCGCGACTCGCCGCAAGCATCCAGAATCAGCCTGCCACGTCAATTAAATTTACACGCCCTTGGTCACGGGCGTGACCAGGGGCGTGACTCAATGTCACGGGCGTGACTCATCCCGCGCCACTCCTCGCTTCTTCCCGCCGAAGATTCCCGCCAGCAGCACGTTTTGAAGGTTACACGCCCTAGGTCAATGGCGTGACCTAGGGCGTGACGCGCCCAAATCGCCTGCATTAATGCCAGACTTAGCCCTTTCCGCTTCGAGATGCTCGCGCGCCTTACACGCCCTTGGTCATGGGCGTGACCGAGGGCGTGTAACCCAGAATCTCTGCCTATTTAAAGCCAGCTTCACCTGGAACTGGAGGAGGAAGTTTGGAGACGAATTTTTAGCTTTAGACCTTTCATTTCTTGTCTTTATTTTCATGTTTTTAGTAGTTCTTGTAACCCTCCTTTATTTCTTGCAATTGTACTTTCAATTCAATAGTTGTAATTTCTTTTCACTTAATAAAATAGTTATTTTTGTTTTCTCTTATTTCTCATTCTCCTCCTTCTTCACTTTTTTATTTCTTTTGCAATCAATTCAAAGTTCTATTTGATAGAACAATAGAGATCGTCTTGAGTAAGAGTAATCAACACGCCCGGATTTTTATACGACCTTGGTTTTTATAAAGCCTATACTACATCTGACACGGTACACTTGTCATTGTCGTTTGCAAGCATAATTTTGTCCCATCATGTTTTTGGCGCCGTTGCCGGGGATCTGAGTTGATATTTCGAAAAAGAATATCTATTGATTTTATCGTTCTCTTTCTTCTCACCCTTCTCTGTAAAATTTTAAAAAAAATCTTAAAAAACGTAATCTAAATTCTCGGAAAGGACGCTTTGGGCTTGAATTCCCATCATAGCCTCTAGTACCTTGCGAGCCCTTCACCGGGTTGACCTTCGGAAGTCCGGGACTAATTTAACCCGCTTTTTGGAAAAAAAAAATTATATAATAAAAATATTTTTAAAATTCCATTCATTTGAGTAAAGGCGGTTTCCTTTTTATTTTTTATTATGCAATCACTTGAATTGGCCGTAAAAGTTGTCGAGCTTCAAAGCCAAGTATATCTTTTGGAAGCGGCACAAAAATGCCAAAATTGATGTTATTATTGTAATGTGCCTCATCAAAGTAAGGAATGTTATTTACATTCATATGCTCAAAATAATTATTATGAAAATAATTTTTCTCAATATTATGCAAATAATTTTGATAATAATTACGATCATAATTTTTTCCCTTTTAATGAAAATAATTTGTCATACTTTGATGAAAATAATTTTTCTAATTATAATGAAAACAAATTTTTTGCATTTAATAATTGTTCTTCAAGATCCAAAGTTGATTATTCTTGGTGGCAAACTCACCCGGATAATTCTCGGAGCGACGAAGATAAATCTTTAGACACAAATTTTTGTTTTTCTTCTTATACACCACAGTTTTTGTTTTCTAATTTGGGGGAAATTCTGCAGAATCAAATAGAAAATTCCCCCCAAAATTTAGAGGAAAATAATTTTTCTAATTTTCACGAGAATAATTTTTCGGCCTCTAATAATTTGTGTTCTAGCCCCAAAGTAGATTATTCTTGGTGGCAAGGTCACTCGGATAGCTCTCGGAGCGATGAAGATAAATCTTTCGATCCGAATTCTTGTTCATCTTTTTTTACGCCGCAATTTTCGTACTCTAATTTTGGGGAATTTCCGCTTTTTCAATTTGATAATCCACCCCAGAATTTAGATGAGAATTTTCTTTCTTCTGGTGTTTTTTCCTCGTCTTTGGAAAATTTAGTTATGGAGGAACATGATTGCTCATGTACTCCCATAGTTTCTTTTCCCAAATATGAAGAAAATTTATCTTACCAAGAAATTCTTAATGTTTTGGGCACCCCGGATGAAATAGAAGAAGAACAAGTTTCTTCCCCTACTTTACCCGGATCTTCTTTTCTTTATCATGAATTTTCGCAAATCTCTTCTATTTTAAGTCAACCGGAAATTCATGAAAATTTTGTGTCCGAAAATTTTATCCTGCTTGGTAATTCACTAGATTTCTCTAATGAAAATTTTATTTTAGAAAAGGAACAACCGGAGCTCAATTTTATATTTTCGCGAGCGCCTCCTCCTTGCAAAAAATTATCTGAATCGTTTATTTGTGATTCTTTATACACTAACAATTTTCAGGTTGAAGATGAGCCGTTGCTACCCCAAATAATCGACGATCCATATGCCGCTCATCTGTATGAATTCAAATCACCTCAGGTGTGTATAGGTGATTTGGATCTGCAAATTCAAAATCAAAGACAAATGAAGAATCACATGTTAATCGGAGGAGTAGCCGTGCGACTGACGCCGGCACATTCACCTACGCGTGAATTAGGGGAGTTGCCTGTCCACTTCTCTTTTTATTTTCCTTTTTCCTAACACTAACCGTCTAGCTTAAAGACGGGAAAAAGAAAGCGCTCTTGGGAGGCACCCCTTGCTTATCTTAAATTTTATGTATTTTTCTTAAATTTTCTTTTCTTTCAAGTGTTCTTCATACTTAGTTTTAAACATTGGGGACAATGTTTAATTTTAAGTATGGGTGTGTTGCATTGTTTTCTTTAAATTTCTATTTATTTTAAAATAAATAAAAAAATTATATAAATATTTTCAAATTAATAAAAATAAAATTTCTTGGAAAGGATGCTTTGGGCTTGAATTTCCATCACAGCCTCTAGTACCTTGCGATCCCTTCACCGGGTAGACCTTGGGAAGTCCAAGAAGAAAAAAATTATATAAATGTTTTTTGCTAAATTTTTATACTTACTCATTTGCAAAATCCTTATTAGATTTTCTTTTGTTTAGTGTAGTAGGGAATTTTTATACTTCATTAGATTTTGAATTTTGGAATAAAATTGTTGACTCATGCAGTGTTCCTAGTTAAACGCACGCGTTTGTAGAATTCTATGTCAAATTAACTATTTAGCATAAAATTAGATCTATGTTTTCTAACTGCGAAAAAACAATTCTTGTTTTACTTTTACCTTGAATCCGGTAGAATCTGTGAATAAATTCAAGTGAGTATGTAGAAGCTTACTAGAGAAATATTACACATTTTTGAACGGAAGGGTGTCCTTTCTCGATGTCTAGAACTTGCCTCTAGCGATTCTGGAAGCATTTACATAGGTTTGTCATAGTTCTTAGAAGTGATTTAGGCCACCTTTTGATCATTTGTGCCTGTTTGCCCACCTTTTTTAATTTTTCATTGCCTAAACACTTTGGGCCTTACCTTATTTCCTTTGCTACCTCCACCTTTCATTTTCACCAAAGCCAAAACATCCAGCCCATGATCACACTAAATAATTGAGATTTATTAAAATTCTGCAATGAGTTCAATTGTGAAAATAAGGAAATTACAACTTCTTATTCGGAGCTATTATGAAAAGAAAAAAATGGGATATAAAAAAATATATATATATGAAAAATTATTGACCAACTGTAAAAAAATATAAAAAAGTATTCATGGCCTCATTTTTGAAAAATATGAGAGTTTTGCTTCATAACAACTCTTATGTGAGGTTTAAATTTTGGATAATTTTGGGTAACTCTCACCTTGGTTTAGTGTGATCCTTAGCCGTCATATTCTATCTTTTTGATTTCCAAATCCAAATCATATACCTAAGCCAAGTTTCACTCCTAATGAAAGCCCTTTTGATCTTTAAGCTATAACATTATACTTGTGTAGTGGAGAGAGTGCGACCGAGCAATCCTATGACCAACGTCATTGATGGATTTCCTTGAAGGCTATGCCGAAACTCAATTTTGGGTAATACTGATCTAGAAAACAAGCTGTCGCTCCTTGAACAGCATTCTAGAATTTGCGGAACTTTCAATTTAAAAGTTAAAGCAATTTGTTAATTCGCATTACTGAAAATTATAAGCTAATCATTATGTTGAATAGATCTTTCAACTAGGATCTCTACACGTAGGCGTAAGACTTCGCATTTTTATTCCTTGAGTTCAAAATTCTTTTCTAGTATTTAAATTTTTCTACTCCTATGAAAAGTTGTTTGCTCGGGACTAGCAAACGAGTAAGTATGGGGGTGTTTGATGAGTACTTTTTGTACTCATCTTTTAATATAAGTTTAATATATTTTAATATGAAATTAATTAGTTTTTATGTTTTTCTTATTAAAATTATTATCTTTTCAATTTTATAAACTAACTTAAGCCTTTTTGTGTATTTCAGGTTTTTTTGGACGCATTGGACAAAAACTTCAAGTACAGGCCCAAGGTCACAAGCGTGACCATGGGCGTGTAACTTGCGTGGTGTTCCAGACCTATTTCTGCCACCACGGGTGCGTTCCGTAAAGAATTCGCCAAGTACACGCCCCAGGTCACGGGCGTGACCAAGGGCGTGACCCAATGTCACGGCCGCGACTCGCCGCAAGCATCCAGAATCAGCCTGCCACGTCAATTAAATTTACACGCCCTAGGTCACGGGCGTGACCAGGGACGTGACTCAATGTCTCGGGCGTAACTCATCCCGCGCCACTCCCCGCTTCTTCCCGCCGATGATTCCCGCCAGCAGCACATTTTGAAGGTTACACGCCCTAGGTCACGGGCGTGACCTAGGGCGTGACGCGCCCAAATCGCCTGCATTAATGCCAGACTGCGCCCTTTCCGCTCCGAGATGCTCGCGCGCCTTACACGCCCTTGGTCACGGGCGTGACCGAGGGCGTGTAACCCAGAATCTCTGCCTATTTAAAGCCAGCTTCACCAGGAACTGGAGGAGGAAGTTTGGAGACGAATTTTTAGCTTTAGACCTTTCATTTCTTGTCTTTATTTTCGTGTTTTTAGTAGTTCTTGTAACCCTCCTTTATTTCTTACAATTGTACTTTCAATTCAATAGTTGTAATTTCTTTTCACTTAATAAAATAGTTCTTTTTATTTTCTCTTATTTCTCATTCTCCTCCTTCTTCACTTTTTTATTTCTTTTGCAATCAATTCAAAGTTCTATTTGATAGAACAATAGAGATCGTCTTGAGTAAGAGTAATCAACACGCCCAGATTTTTATACGACCTTGGTTTTTATAAAGCCTATACTACATCCGACACGGTACACTTGCCGTTGTCGTTTGCAAGCATAGTTTTGCCCCATCACTCACGGAGGGGATGGAGGGAGCGTAGCCCTGGTCAGCTCACAGACGTGCGCTTTGAGGAATGCGACCTCTGCTTCCAGATCAGCATTCAGCGAGAGCAGGTGGCTCGCGGCCTCGGCATCCTAAAGAAGAAAAAACATAATTTAAGCGAAAATGTCTATAGCGAGCGAGATGGGAGTTGAGTGGAGAACTTACCATTCCACCTTGAAGGCTGGCGAGGACACCCTCCGAGATGGCCTCTCTCCCTTTGAGTCTCATGACCTCATCGGTAGACGCCTTGAGCTCGCACTGAAGCTCTTTGTATTGCCTTTCCGCGGTGAGGTACCACTGAGCTGTCATGTGGGATAGCTCCAAGGACCGGAAATGGGCTCGCATGGCCTCATTGGCGAGCAGCCGGGATCGCAGGGCACTGAAACTGGCAGCATCCTCGTGATTGTACAACCCGAAGGTGACGGTGAATGCCTCACCCCTGACATTTTCGCTCTCAACCAAGGAGGGGAGGAGCGACGTGCAAGAGATCCTGTTGAGGTCAGGATCCCATGCGAGCACCGGCTCGTCGAGGGTGTCAGGAAGTTTAGCGCACAGGCCAAAGTTCTTATGGGTGAGCAGAATCTCCACCTAACTGAGGTCCGCGACCTCTTTCTCCTTGGATGTGGAAGGGGCGCCCTTGTTCTTTTTCTTGGCAGGCAGTTTTGCACCGTGCTGGCTCGCGGGAGGTGGCCATTTCTTACTAAAGGTTGAGCAAAGGGGGTCTCGGCACGCCTCTGCGGCGAGAGAGCTAGAATAGAGGATAACGCTCCTCGCATATGGAGGATGGATAGGAAGATCCCTCTCCCCTGCGGAGGCAAAGGAAGAGTTAGCGGATAGAATGAGAAAAAATATGAAAGATCCCGCGAGTGCGAGTCGAACCTTCCCCTTGCGGGACCGGCAGCAGCGAGTCCACCCTCTGCCGGAGATGGACAACCTCGAAGTTTTTAACGTCCAGGTATTGGTAGAGCCTCGCGTCGTCACCGCCGAGCGAGGCAGGAGGGAGGTAGGTTGCATCATCCCATTGGAGGGGGGAGAAGGGGATGTTGCTGAACAATCCTTTCACTAGGATGAATTTTTGGTGCCAATAGTGGGATTTGTTCACCGTCTCGCAGATGGTAACATGATGGCTCACAAAGTGGGTCGTCCCATCCTTGTACGCACGGAAGGAGAAGACTTTACGGAAGACGAGCAAGCTGAACATGATCTTCTCCTCTCGCAGGTAGCAGGCGAACGCGAACACCATGGCGATCGTGTTCGGCGTCAGGTGGCTCAGCAGGATGCCGTAGTACTTGAGTACCTGAAAGGTTCACCAAATTATTGTTAGCATGCTCTCTATGATGCGAGTAAGAATGGAGAGGAACGAATAAAGTACTTGGAGAACTTCTGGCCAGAGTGGGAGTCGCAACCCATTCTCAAAATGAGCAATGGGGATGGCGAGCTCGTCGGTGGACGGATCATTGAGGGTGGCGGTGTTCGGCGGGCGGTGAGCTACATACCCCGAAGGGATGTACTTGTCCACCGTGGCAAGGAACTCGTCACTGGTGAGCAAGGCGCAGAAGAAACTGTGGTCGCGAAAGGCCCTTGTACATCTGTCTCGCCCTTCGGATTCGCCCTCGACAACCATGATTGTATTATCTGCGAGCCGAAAAAAGACGCGAGTGCGAGCTGGAGTTAGCGAGAGGGACTGGAAGAGAGAAGAGAACCTAGAGAACAGTTAATGTGGTAGTTAGAAAGTAAAAGATGGTGACAATTTATAGAAATGAAAAGGGCAGGAAGGAATACGAAGTGCCGGGGGTGCAGATAGCAGAATGGCGCGGTGATTTTTTGGCACCCTGGGGTCTAATCCACTCCAATTGGGTTGACATCCTGGAGAAGTCCGCTGGCTTGCCGCCGGCGATCCGAAACTACAGAAAGGAAAAGCAAAGGCTGCGAGGGCGAGGCGATGTCTCGCGAGCCAGACATATTTTAAGCAAGAACAAACAAGGCATGAACATTATTAACATAGCGATACAAAACATACGAACTAAGAAAGAAAGCCCGCGAGCGAGAATAACCTTATTACAATGTTCCTATTTGTTCAGCACCCCCCCCCCCCCCCAGAGGCGGGGGGAAATAGTAGCGAGTGAAAGAAACAAATAACAATAATGTATAACTATTCAATAATTATGACATTTCCCGTGGCCGCGGCAGCGAACACTGGAGCGCGGTGGAATTCTCGGATAGTGGTACTCGCGGACAACCTGGACCTTGCTCTGCATCAGCCGCATATAGTCCTCGATTCACGTGAGGTGCACCCCAAGTAAGGTGACCTCACCGTGAGCGACCTGCTGCACCTTGGCGAGTATGCGGGCGTTCGCATCCTCCATGGCGGCAAACCTCTTCTCGTAAGCGGCCCTGTTCATCTGTTCCTGGTCATATAGCTCTCGCAGCATCAATGTGTGCTTCAGGAATATCTCGTCGACTCGCCTCTTCATCCACTCTGGGTCGCCGGGGTCCCCCAGTAAATCCGCGACATGGCTCAGCGAGGGCGGGTGTGACATATCCACCTCCCCATGCTCTGACTCGGTAGTCGGGGTCGGAGGAGAAACTTCGAAGGAAAGAAAGTCAGCATAAGAGGCAGCAAGAGAGATAAGCATCAGAAATTATCTAACCTGGCTAGACGTGAATGGTACGGGGTCGCGGGTGAGAAGACCTCAGTTGTCCCTTGAAGGCCTCAGTAAAGGACGGGGTGATAGACTTTCCCAAGCCAGGGTGGTGCATCATCCCATCATCAGCCAGGGGTTCAGCAAGTAGCGATCCACCCGGGCTCCGTTGGCCCAAAGTGCCGAACCCTGGGGTAATGATGTTCATTTTTGGTGGAGCGGCGAGCCCGTCGGAGTGGGGACACGCTCCTCTAAGTTTGCGAGAGGAGACCCTACAAGAAGAAATGAGGCAGGCCAGCGATTAACGAAGAGCGAGAGAGGACAAGATAAACAGCTTTTCAGGAAGCAAGGGTAAGGCTTGCAGGTCGGTGGTCCTCCCATCCGGGGAGGATCAGTCCTCCCGAGGGGCGGGAGGCGAGACCCCGTTGGAGACGTCCTTATGAGATTCTTCTCTGCGGGAGGGTCCAGCGAGCAAGGGAATGGAGTTAAGCAAATATTATTTGCTGTATCAAGTGTTTTCTAATAGAACCTGCGAAGCGAGCTCGTGGCGATGAGAGGGAGATAGCGGAGATGAGTCATCCTCCCTAGACGGCTGTCGGATGGTCTTAGCCCTCTTAACTTGAGGCGGGGGCGGGGCAGGTTGTGGAGAGATCCAGGAGGCGAGCTCGGCAGCTTTATCCTTCTGGACCGTCTGCGAGGTCTTGAGACGAGCGATTATCTCCTCCTTCTTGGACATCTCGCAAGGAACAGTGGCGAGCGGGAAGAGAAGTTAGAGGGAAGAAAAAAGTTCATGCATCGGTCGGAAGGAAGGGTATTTATGGCAATGGGCATGGGTCCCACCACGAGATTCTCAACACGTCACCAAGGGACCAACGAACACCAGGGGTTGGATGTTTCTTCGCGAGCCTAAAATAGCCTCACGAAGAGCGGGGATTGTGTACAACCCCGGTGTCCTCCAGACGGTGAGTAGAGGTGAAGGAACCATCAGGCGAAAGGAGTAGGAAGGCAAGCGAGTCAAAGTGTCGGGCTCTCGCCGATCGCTCGTAGGAGGGCGAGAGGGCCAGGGGCCTCGTCGGTTACTCGCAGGGAGGCGAGTTAGCCGAGCCACTCGGTTGGCGAGGGAGACTCTTGTGGATGGCTGGCCCACTCCTGGATTCAGCGGTATTTTACCAAAGTACCCCTGGTGGTCTGCAGTTAGCCACTCCAAACAGCGGAGTCTGGCTGTTGGCAGACCATTTTGGGCTGCATATAGCAAAAAGAGTAAGGCGGAATCCCGCTATTAGCAGACCGGACTTAAAAAACTATAAATAGACCTTGAAGGGCACCTTGGGGGAGGATTCCAATCTCAATTTTCTGAGCTTCTTTCTCCCTAGGTGATCTTGGCTTAGCTCTCAGGCTCTCCAAGGTGCCTAGTCTCAGCTTTGGCTTGGGAGGGGAAGCGCTCAAACATCTTCTGTGTGTGTGGTGGGACCTCCTCGCTGCGACCAGGGGTCTGTATTTAGTTTCGAGTCTCCGATCGGTTCCTTCCAAGGAATCAGTAAGTGCCAGCTACCGCTCAACTTGTTGAGGGCCCGAGCTCCACAAAGAAGCCAAGTCCTGGTTTCAACATGTGGGTGTGTTGTAGCGAGACAAAATGAAGGAGGTTTAATAAAGCGGTGACAGCGACATATTTATTACAAAAGAAAAAGGGTGAGCGCGAGCATGACAAATTAAAGATAACAAAAGAATCTTTGTTCATTTTTGGAAAATGTTCATTACAAGTAGTGGCGATCTCGGCAGCCAAAATGGAGGTATACATTAAAAATAAAAAAGTAAGTCATGGGAGATCTTCAGATAGTTCCTCCTCGCTCCCGCGACCTCGAAGCTCTAGAATTGGCGCGAACAAGTTGGGAATGACGACCTCAACGGTAAACTCCAACGCATGAGGGAAAGTAGGTTCGCCCCCTTAAGGGTATCAAAGATAAGGTTTGCGACACCCATCGAGTTTTTTCGTGTCACCTCCTCCTTATCTCGCATCCTGTTGCGAGCTCCAGCTCGTGGAAGAGGCGGAGGGTGCACGACCCTGGTCAGTGTTGGGTTTTCTATATACCATTCGAAAAGATAATAACACATCAAATATGTGCAGCGGAAGAAACAAAAACAAGAACAACCCAAAAGAGATTCGGATCTTGCGATTTCATGAGTCAAGAAATAAGAAAAGCAACACATTGCAATACCTGAAGGGTATTGATTCAATACTCAACCGAGGTGCTCCACAACTAAAATCCGGAGAATAGTCATTGGGTCCCAAGCGCCAAAATGGATCAGAGCCTCTATGAGGGATGCGCAAAACTATGCCTGCAAATGGTAACTGCAAGTGTACCATATCGAAAGTAGTATAGGTTATAAAAACCAAGGTCATATAGACTTAGGACGATTGAGTACTCTTACTTCAAGAAAATCTCTATTATTTTATCAATAATACTTTGGGTTTGTTTTGCAAAAGAGAAATTAAAATAAAATTAAATGATGAGGAAGATTAGCACTCGATCCTTGAATCACCTCGGAGATAAAAAAAATAAGAAGAAAGAATAAAATCACATTCTCTTACTAAACTAGCCTTGACCGTGGAGATTTCTGAATTATGAACACACCTCTCTCGAGGAATACGTTCACCTGAGATTAGGTTGATCAATCGAACTTTCGTTCTATAATCGAATTCCCTAAAGCTCGCTTTACGAGGTGAATCCCGCTATTGGCTTTTACTCCAATCCGAAAGGGTAACGTCGTCCTCTCTCGATGGATGCATTCTACTCTTCTTTATCCTTGAGTGATCGATTCATATTACGAGCCTCTCGGCTAACTGAAGTACGAAAGGAAGAACAAGAGTTATATATCGAAGATATAATCTCGTTATCTTAAAATCAAGGATAAATCTTAAGCTTTTTAGAAAAAAGAAAAGTGCAATTCTAAATTACTTCAAAATCTTTATTAATCCTTGGATCATCTCGTTCGAGTACTAATAGAAATTTAGTTACTCATGGAGATGGAGGAATCAAAAGAAATAAAAAGAATACATAAAAAGGGAGGAAAGAAATGAGAGAAGTAAGAACTATTTTATTAATTGATGCAAAGGAAATTACAAACTAAGAATTGAAAGTTACAACTATTGAATTGAAAACTACAAGTACAAGATTAAAGAGAAATATAAGAAACAACTGAAAATAGGAAAATAATACAAGAAATGAAATGTCTAATCATAAAAATTCTGTCCTTTAACATCTGTTGGAGCTGGCTTTATATAACTGCAAATTTGAGGTTACACGCCCTTGGTCATGCCCGTGACCAAGGGGCGTGTAAGGGGCGTGAACAAAGTAGCAGTAGAGAGGGCTCCATCTGGATTAATTACAGGCATTACGTGTGTGTCACGCTCCTAGGTCACGCCCGTGACCTAGGGGCGTGTAACTTTAAAATAGGTTGTTGGCGGGAAGCTTCGGCGGGAAGGAGCGCAGGGCGAGTCACGCCCGTGTACTGGATGCCATGCCCCCTGGTCACAGGTGTGTAACTTTAATTGACGTGGCAGGCTAATCTGGATGCTGGTAGCGGGTCGCGGATGTGACACTGGGTCACGCCCTTTGGTCACGCCCATGACCTGGGGGGCGTGTACTTGGCAAAACTCCACGGAATGCCCCCGCGGTGGCAGAAATAGGTCTGGAACACATCTGGGCTGTCACGCCACTTGGTCACGCCCATGACCTTGGGCGTGTACATGAAGTTTTGGTCCAATGTGTCCCGAAAAACCTGAAATCATAAAATAAATTTAAGTTAGCTCATAGAAATGTAAGGAAGCAATTTATTTAGGAAAATACATATAATTTAAATATATTTATATAAGAATTATAATTAAATTAAACTAAAAGATGAGTGAATAAACTACTCATCAAATACCTCCATACTTGAGCTTTTGCTATTCCAGTGCAAAAGAATGAGGAAAGAATTACAAGACATTGATATTATTTCTAATTAACTAAAATTTTGTTAAACCAAGAGTAAGTTAAAAGTAAATTCTAGGAATTCAAGAATTAAGTCATAAGTTATGGTGATAATTTAAAAAGAGAAAAATATTTAGCTAAGTACTTCTCAAGATAACTATTTAGCAAACAAAATTATAGAAATTTTCAAACAAGAATAGATTAAAAGTATAAACACTTAAACATAAAAGAAACTTAAGGAAAAGACACCGACAAAAATATTGCTCTCTTAATAATTTACTTTAGGACTAGAAACAATGAAATTGGCTAGGGATGGGTTTAATGAAATGGCAAACTGAAGAGATACTAAAATAAAGGTGATGAATTTTATCCTCTCATCTTAATTGAATACGAATTTGTATATGTTTAGTAAAATAATGAATTTTATCCTCTTATTTTCCATGTCATATAATCTTTTTAAAATTTCTCTTTGATCAAAATCCCAAAATGTATATGTTTAGATGTAATGAATTTTATCCTCTTACATCAAGGCATATAATCTTTTAAATGATTTTGGGTGCATATGTTTAGGAAATAATGAATTTTATCCTCTTAGTGGAATGAAATTTCCTAAGATCTTAAAGTTAAAAGAGAATATAATAGAAATCTAGAGAAGTTTAGCCAATTTACCACAAAGTGAAGCTATTTAAAATTAAACGGAGAAGTAGTGCTAAATAAATTCTCTAATTGAATTAAAAACATAAAGTGTTTCTTAAAACTAAATTACATCAAATTTAAATTTAACAAATTCTGATAAAACAAAAAAAATAGCTAAATTAAAAATGTAAGAATACTTATAATCAAACCCCATACTAAATTTCTAGAAAACTAAAAACAACGAGGCTAGGCGTATTTATTATTATTATTTTCATAAATATTATTTTTTGGACTTCCCGAGGGCTACCCGGTGAAGGGTTCGCAAGGTACTAGGAGCTGTGTTGGGAGTTCAAGCCCAAAGCGCCCTTTCAAGGAATTAGATTTTTATTAAATTATAATTTTTTTTCTTTTTCAAATAATAATACAGTGAACGCAAAGCTACACCCCCATACTTAAAATTAAACATTGTCCCCAATGTTTAAAACTAAGTATGAAGAACACTTGAAAAATAAACTTTAAAAGAAAAATACATAAAATTAAGGATAAGCAAGGGGTGCCTCCCAAGAGCGCTTTCTTTTTCCCATCTTTAAGCTAGACAGTTAGGGGTTAGCGAAAAGGAAATTTAAATTGGAAATGGACAGGTAACTCCCTTAATTCACGCGTAGGTGAATTTGCCGACGTCAGTTGCCGGATATTCCTCCGCTTAACGTGTGATTCTCCGTTTGTCGTTGGACTTGAATATGCAAATCCAAATCACCTATACATACCTGAGGTGATTTGAAAATATAAAGATGAGCGGCATATGGATCATCTATTACTTGGGGTAGCAAGGGCTCATCTTCAACCTAAAAATTATTAGTATTTAGAAAATCACTATTAAACGTGTCAGATAATTTTTCGCAAGGAGGAGGTGCTTGCAAAAATATATGATTAAGCTCTGGTTGTTCCTTTTCTAAAATAAAATTTTCTTTTGAAAAATCTAGTGCATTACCAAGTGGAATAAAATTTTCGGACACTAAGTTTTCATGAGTTTTTGGTTGAATAGAAGAGATTTGCAAAAATTCATGACAAAGAAAAGAAGATCCGGGTGAAGTAGGGGAAGAAACTTGTTCTTCTTCTAGTTCATCCGGGGTGCCCACAACATGAAGAAAATCTTGGCAAGAAAATTTTTCTTCATCTTTGGTAAAAGAAGTTATGGGATTACATGAAAGCACATGTTCCTCCATTACTAAATTATCAAAGGATGGAGAAAAAGTACTAGAAGAAGTAAAATTCTCCTCTAAATTTTTGGGGAAGTATTAAATTGAATCGGTGGAAATTCCCCAAAATTAGAGAAAGAAAATTGCGGCGCATAAGAAGAATAATAAAAATTCAAATCTAAATATTTTTCTTCACCGCTCCGAGAACTATCCGGGTGAACTTGCCACCAAGAATAATCTACTTCGGAGCTAGAATAACAATTATTAAACGCAAAAAAATTATTCTCATGAAAATTAGAAAAAACATTTTCATCAAAGTTTGAAAAATTATTTTCATTAAAAGATGAAATATTATGATCGTAACTATAATCAAGATTATTTGCATAATATTGAGGAAAATTATTTTCATAATAATTATTTTGAGAATATGAATGTAAATAACATTCCTCACTTTGATGAGGCGCACCACAATAATAATAACTAATTTGGCATT
Source organism: Dactylorhiza incarnata (assembly GCA_033032865.1). Lineage (NCBI taxonomy): Eukaryota > Viridiplantae > Streptophyta > Magnoliopsida > Asparagales > Orchidaceae > Dactylorhiza > Dactylorhiza incarnata. Next base: position 17,842,045 of record JAWHQI010000015.1, read on the forward strand.
TTTGTGCGGCTTCCAAAAGATTAACTTGGTTTTGAAGCTCAACAACTTTTACGGCCAATTGAGATAACTTCATTTAATAAAATAAAAAGAAAACAACCTTCACTTAAATGAATGGAATTTTAGAGAATAACTATAATATATAAAAAAATTTATTTATTTATATAATATTTTTTTCAAAAAGCGGGATTAGTTAGTCCCGGACTTCCCAAGGCTCGCAAGGTACTAGAGGCTGTGATGGGAATTCAAGCCCAAAGTGTCATTTCCGAGAATTTAAATTACGCCATTTAAGTTTTTTTTTTTAAATTTAAGAGAAGGGGGAGAAGAAAGAGAACGCTAAAATTAATAGATATTTTTTTTCGAAATATCAGCCGTGTTCCCCGGCAACGGTGCCAAAAACTTGATGCGCAAAACTTTGTCTGCAAACGATAACGGCAAGTGTACCATATCGAAAGTAGTATAGGTTATAAAAACCAAGGTCGTATTAGACTCGGGGTAGTTGAGTACTCTAACTTCAAGAAAATCTCAATTATTTTATCAATAATACTTTGGGTTTATTTTACAAAAAAGAAATTAAAATAAAATTAAACGATGAGGAAGATTAGCACTCGATGCTTGAATCACCTCGAAGATAAAAATAAGAAGGAAGAGTAAAATCACATTCTCTTACTAAAATAGCCTTGACCGTGGAGATTCCCAAATTATGAATGCACCTCTCTCGAGGAATACGTTCACCTGAGATTAGGTTGATCAATCAAACTTTCATTCTATAATCGAAACCCCTAAAGCTCGCTTTACGAGGTGAATCCCGCTATTGGCTTTTACTCCAATCCGGAAGGGTAACGTTGTCCTCTCTTGAGGGTTGCATTATACTCTTCTTTATCCTTGAGTGATCGATTCGTATTACGAGCCTCTCGGCTAACTGATGTACGAAAACAAGAACAAGAATTTCATATCGAAGATATAATCTCGTTATCTTAAAATTAAGGATAAATCTTAAGCTTTTTAGAAAAGAGAAAGTGCAATTCTAAATTACTTCAAAATCTTTATTATTCCTTGGATCATCTCGATCGAGTACTAATAGAAATTTAGTTACTCATGGAGATGGAGGAATCAAAAGAAATAAAAAGAATACATAAAAAGAGAGGAAGGAAATGAGAGAAGTAAGAATTATTTTATTAATTGATGCAAAGGAAATTACAAACTAAGAATTGAAAGTTACAACTATTGAATTGAAAACTACAAGTACAAGATTAAATAGAAATATAAGAAACTACTTAAAATAGGAAAATAATACAAGAAATTAAATGTCTAATCCTAAAAATTCTGTCCTTAAACATCTACTGGAGATGGCTTTATATAGCTGCAAATTTGAGGTTACACGCCTTTGGTCCCGCCTGTGACCAAGTGGCGTGTAAAGGGCGTGATCGAAGTAGCAGCGGAGAGGGCGCCTTCTGGAGTAATTATTAGCATTACGTGTGTGTCACACCCCTAGGTCACGCCCGTGACCTGGGGGCGTGTAACTTTAAAACAGGCTGCTGGCGGGAAGCTTCGCCGGAAGGAGCGCGGGGCGAGTCACGCCCGTATAATGGATGACATGCCCCCTGGTCACGGGCGTGACCTGGGGCGTGTAACTATAATTGAAGTGGCAGGCTCATCTGGATGCTGGTGGCGGGTCGCGGACGTGACACTGGGTCACGCCCTTTGGTCACGCCCGTGACCTAGGGGCGTGTACTTGGCAAAATTCCACGGAATGCCCTTGCGGTGGCTTAAAGAGGTCTGGAACACCTCTGGGCTATCACTCCCCTTGGTCACGCCTGTGACATTGGGGGTGTACTTGACGTTTTGGTCCAATGTGTTCAGAAAAACCTGAAATCATAAAATAAATTTTAGTTAGCTCATAGAAATGTAAGGAAGCAATTTATGTAGGAAAATACATATAATTTAAATAGATTTATATAAGAATTATAATTAAATTAAACTAAAAGATGAGTGAATAAACTACTCATCAATGAGAGTCCACACAAGTGAAAGGAGAACCCTAGCTTCTTCTCACACAAGAATTAGGTCAGAGAAGAAGAGTCCTCTGTCTCCCATGAACTGCTAGGTCTGACGTCAGGGAGAGGCGGCAGCGGCGTCGGGGTGCGGGGACGGCCGATCAGAACTCTTCCGTTGCACTCTGGAAATCTTCTATCGAACTCTCAGATTCACAAAAGGGAGATTGCTTACTAGGGCATAAAATCGTGTTTATTTTATACCCAGGCGAAAGAGAGGCTATCCGCACACCCATGACTTGTAATGGAGTAACATAGAATTTGTCGTGTGAACCTTTCACTGAAGAAATTTGTCGAGTAACAAACTGAATTCATCGAGTAACACAGAATTCATCGATTGAACCTTTCACTGAAGAAATTCGTCGAGTACAACTCAATTCATCGAGTGAACCTTTCACTTCTCATCGAGTACAACTCAATTCGTCGAGTGAATGAGTTTGTCAGATTCGTCGAGTCAATCATGGATTTGTCGAATCAACTTTTAATTCGTCGAGTCAACATGGATTCGTCGAGTCAATATGGATTCATACATTCGATGAACTGAGGTAAGAGTCGTTGAGACATTCTCGACTCGTCTCGAAGACTTGCCCACACGCTCCATATAATATTCATAATTCCTGTGGAGCATTCAATTGACTCGACCCAACTCCAATAAGTCATAGGATTGGTCCTTCACTCATATCCAATATGAGTAAGGCCAACACAATTCTTCCTCCAACTTCTCCAAGCACTCTTGTTTGTGATCCCATAGGCTCATATTGCGTTGGCAGTGAGACTAGATGTTTGATCACTTCCAGATCACCTTGGAAACACCAACAGTCAGCTCGCAAATTTGAGCTTTCAGGACCGCGTTCTCCACCTCCAGGTCGGAATTATGCGCAACGAGCTTGTTGGAACAACCCTATTACTGATTTGGGGTAGGATCACTATATGTTGATTAGGATCTGTATTGACCCCATTGTATAGTCTTAGGGTCAAGTCTAAGGCTGATTAGATTAGTCAGAACTTAGGAAAATTCAAGCTCAACAAATGGCGAGTGGTGTTCGACGAATGACCAGATTCGTTCGACAAATTGTTTCCAGCAGACTGAAGAAATATAGACAGTTCCAGCACTCGACATTTTCTGAGCAGCGCTCGACAAATGGCTAGCAGCGCTCGATGAATTCTAGACAGTGCTTGATAAATGTCCAGCGGCGCTCGATGAATTCTAGCCAGTGCTCGACAAATTCCTTTTTGAAGCTCAGATGAATATTCTCAGTTGGATATCAATTCTCTGAACACAAATCAGCAGTATAACGGATATATTTATTTCTCCTTGGACGTATTCAGTCAGCCACGTAAGGATATCTTTCTTATTTATTATATCCTTATATTCTCTCTATTCCAAGAAAAAGAATAGCCGTTGACATTTAATGCCAAGGCATCTTTCACGACAAAAGGAATTAAAAGGACCTGCCAAAGTCATTTTTTGGTGGCTACCTAGTTCCAAGAAGGATTTAAGTCAGAAAAATATATTCCTTAAATACATAAGGTTTGAATTTGAATATAGACAAGTTATCAGAGAAGAAAAAAAAGAAATAGAGACACAGTCGTTTTTTTTCAAACAGTGAACAGAGAAAAACTCTACCATCTCTCAGTCTCTCCGTTATCACAGAACAACGAGAACAGAAGAAGGATTAGAAAAAGAAGAAGAAGAGAACATACTATTTCTTTCCAGTCTTCTTCCTCATCAAAGCAGCATTCTCATCATTCTGAGAACAAGATTCAATCTCTCAGATCTGCTGCAAGATAAAGTCTTTCAAAGAGCAACAACAATCTGAAGATTAATTTCTTCCAGATAATTTTCTACAAAGTCTTCTGTTTGAGAAAGCTCTGTCCATAAAGCTGTCATCAACTCTCATCAGACAGGGGGAGCTTTCTGCTTCAACATCATTTGTCTTCTCTCAGATCATTGACAGAGAAGAACATTCTAAACCTTTTATCTCATCTTGTACAGGGTTAATACTCCCTTCAAAAGTTTACCCAGTGGTGGCAAGACACCTTATCAAAAAATCCTTGTGTGGTTTTTAAGAACCTTATCAAAAGCTTATTGGTGTGTGGACACCTTATCAAAAAACCCTTGGTGCCTGGGCACCTTATCAACCCTCCTAGTGGATTCCTACCAAGGGTGGTATAAGAGTAGACGTACCCAGATTAATTGGGGAACTACTATAGCTCCTTGTGTCTTCTGTGCTTGCTTATTTCTGTGTGCTTGTGCTGTGTGCTTTCTTACTATTTCTGTCTTTATTTTAAACCTCACTGATTACACATATACTTAAACAGTATTTTAAATTCCGCTATAAAACTAAACAAAAGTTTTAATACTCTATTCACCCCCCCCCCCCCCCTCTAGAGTAATTTAAGATCTGACCTACACTTTCAATTGGTATCAGAGGGGTGTTGATTCTTTACAGGCTAACACCTGAATCACAAAGATCAACCAGATCTTAATTTTTCTAAGAGTTTCTTTCTCTCTACTTTTATCTTATTTAAAACTCATGGCACAAAACAAGGAATATTCCAGCACAAGACCTCCTATGTGCAATCTCAATAAGTTTGCACTATGGAAAGCAAGGATTAGGCTCTATATGAACTCCATTGATGAAGAGATTTTTAATGTTATTCTAACAGGGCCTCCAGCACCTACATCATCAACCAGCACTGGAGCAACAATAGACAATACTGTTGTCCCACCTACTGAGTGGACTGAAGCTCAGAAGAAGCAGAGAAATGCAGATGCAAAGGCCATGAACATTCTGGCCCTAACTATGTCAGATGACATATTCCAGAAGGTTGTTGAGTGCACCTCAACAAAAGAAATTTGGGAATCTCTCAACAACATGGTGGCAGGATCAGCAGATGAAAGAAAAGATAGAAGATCTCACCTGATCTCTCAATATGAGAACTTCAAGAAGGGAGAATCAGAAAATGTTGCTGATATGTACAATAGGCTCAGCCTCATAATAAATGAGCTGAAGTCTCTGGACAAAGTGATCTCACTCACAGAGATTACTAACAAAATTCTTTTGTGCTTCCCCAGCACATGGGACTCCAGAATCTGGCCAATCAAGGAAGCCAGAAGTCTCAATGAGATCACCACTGAAGCTTTGTTGGGCAAGATCAAGTCTTATGAGCAGCTTATCAAAGCTAGGGAAGCTGAAGAATCTACTTCATCTCCAGCACCCAAGAAGGAAAGATGCATAGCCTTCAAGGCTGCAGAAAAAGAGGGAAAAACTCCTGACAATGAGGAGTTTATGAGTTTATTAGCCAAAAGATTCTACAAAATGGCTAGAAAAGATTTCAGGAGGAAGTCATCCAGAAGCCATGACAAGCCAAGGTATGACAAAAATCACTCTAATGAAATTATATGTTTTGGTTGCAGGAAACCAGGACACATTGCTCCTGAATGTCCAGAAATTCAACACAAGAAGGACAAGAAGGAAAGAAGAAAAGAAAAGGAAGAAAAGAAGGGCTCCAGCAAATCTTCCTCCCACTCTCACAAAAAGAAGGGAAGAGGATTTGTAGCAACATCCTGGAGTGAAACAGAATCTGAATCAGAATCTTCATCTTGTTCTTCTGATGAAGAAGAAACAAAAGAAAATAGCCAATGCCTAATGACTATTTATGCCTCAGACAGTGAGTCACAATCAGCATCATCATCCAGCTCCAGTGATGATGATGAAGAAAAAAGTTTTTGCATGATGGCAATCAATGCCTCAACCAACAATTCTGATGAAGAGAAATCAGAATCAGAAACAGAAGATGATATTGATCAGGTATTATCTAGCTTTGATTTTACTTCTATTGAATTCAAAGATGATTTCAAAATTCTTTGCCAAGACTTAATAAAATCTGAGAAAGAATTAATTTCTCTCAGAAATAAGTTAGTTGAAATGAACAATATAAGTGCAGAGAATGCAAATCTTAAGAAAGATTTGGCTGCCTCCAGAGAACACATTACTCTTCTTGAGAATAAGTTATCTGAAGCCAAAAAGTTTGAAGAATCCCTCAATGGGAGAAGTATCAAACTAATGGACATCACAAGCACTGTCAATGCTAGATTTAACAATAGCAAACTGGGCTTGGGTGCTTCATCAAGTGAGCCATCTCTGATTAAGAGAAACATCCTCTCCACACCCATAAAATTTATTTCTGCTAAAAGCAAAGAGGCTGCAGAAAGAAATAAAGATATTTCAAGCAAGTCTGTTAAGGATAAGAGAATTCAGAAGAATTCGTCGAACGAAGCTCGACAAAAAGATTCAAATCTGTTGAATGGGGCTCGACGAAAACTGAGAACAGATTTTCAATATAGTTATAATATGAACGGCGGTCGACGAATTTATTCAAATTCTTCGAACAAGCACTATACAGAAAACTCTAAGAATTCTAATCCTAAATATACTAAAAATCCTTTTACTGAGTGGGCTATACCTCCAAGGAGATATCATCCACAAGGCTATAAGGATCAGACTGAAATGTCATTCATCTCTGAATTTTGTGGTAACATAAAAGGACCCAAGGTAGTCTGGGTCAAAAACAACTAGTTTATGTTTTTGTGGTTGTAGGTACACAGCTATCCAAGAATAAATAAAAAATGGTATTTGGATAGTGGCTGCTCAAAGCATATTACAGGGAACAAGGCCAACCTGAACAACTACAAGGCAAAGCTTGGACCCAAGGTGATCTTTGGAGACTCCAACTGTGGACAAACTAAAGGCTATGGCCAAATTAAAGTTGGAGCAGTGACATTCAAGGAAGTAACCTATGTCAAGGGTCTGAAGCACAACCTCATCAGCATAAGTCAATTATGTGATGAAGGTTATCAGGTAACATTCAATAAATCAGAATGTATTATTAAGTCTTCTGATAATATTATTGTTTTATCAGGTTTTAGGCAAGGCAATATATATTTGGTAAATTTCAATTCATCAAAATCAGAAATTTGTCTATTTAATTAGTTAAGCAAACCTAGTGAATTATGGCATAAAATATTAGGACATGTAAACCTTAGGACCATTGCCAAACTATCTAAGGACAATCTTGTTAGAGGTCTACCATCAGGATCATATAAGAAATAAGGTCTTTGTAGGGCATGTCAATTAGGTAAGCAAACCAAAAATTGCTTTAAATCATTATCTAAAAGTGATTCACCTAGAATCTTATACTTGCTACATATGGATCTTTTTGGACCTATAACAATAAAGAGCTTAGGGGGGAAGTCTTACACTCTAGTTATTGTAGATGACTTCTCTAGATTCACTTGGGTGTTCTTCTTGAGAGAAATGTCAGATAACTTTAAAGTTCTTACAAACTTTCTTAAGAGCATACAGATTGAGTAATCTACTGTAGTTGCATTGATCAGAAGTGATCATGGCACTGAGTTTGAGTCTCTTCTTATGCAAGAATTCTGTGAGATGGAAGGTATCGGGCATTGCTTTTCAGCTCCTAAAACTCCTCAACAAAATGGGGTAGTTGAAAGGAAAAATAGAACTCTAATTGAATAAGCAAGAACATTGCTTGCAGATGCTAACTTGCCCCTATCTTTTTGGGCAGAGGCTGTCAGCACAACAAATTATGTTCTGAATAGAAGTTTGATACACAAGCTTAAGGGTAAAACTCCCTATGAATTGCTTAAAGGGAAGAAACCTAAAGTTGATTATTTTAGAACTTTTGGATGTAGTTGTTTTGTTCATAACAATGATAAGAAGTACCTTAGAAAATTTGAACCAAAATCTGAAGAAGGAATCTTCTTAATTAGGATATTCAATAGTTAGCAAAGCATATAGGGTATTTAACAAATCCTCTCTTAAAATAGAAGAGTATATGCATGTTTCCTTTGATGAAACTAATATGTTTTATAAGGAGAAGAATTCTTCTACCAAGAACACTTTGCAGGTACCAGCTCTATGTGAAGAGCTTAAAGGGTTAAAATTACAGACAGAAGATTCATTGCATCCATCACCTCAAACTCTTGAAGACAGTGAAGAAGAAGACCATCCAGATCTTGTTGATAACCTAAATCAAGTAACAGCAGAACATCCTCCACAGGATGTAACAGCTGAACAAATTCCCAATGTGGATACTGCTGCTGAACAAACTCCAACTATTGACCACATCACAGTTAGAGATCATCCAATTTCACAGGTGATTGGTGATATCACAGCAGGTGTTCAAACAAGGCATCAACTACACCAAAATCAGATGCATTCTTGTTTCCTATCACAAGTTGAACCTCAAACCATAAAAGATGCAGAACAAGATCCAAATTGGATTCTTGCAATGCAAGAGGAACTCAACCAGTTTGAAAGAAACAAGGTTGGGGATTTGGTTTCAAGACCAAAAGGCAATCCAGTTATTGGCACCAAGCGGGTCTTCAGGAACAAGCTTGATGATCAAGGCAATATTGTGAGAAACAAAGCAAGATTGGTAGCTCAAGGATATTCACAGGAAGAAGGCATAGATTATGATCAGACATTTGCACATATTGCAAGGCTTGAATCTATAAGGATTTTCTTGGCCTTTGCTGCATTCAAAATGTTCAAGGTATATCAAATGGATGTGAAGAGTGCTTTTCTCAATGGAGACATCAAAGAAGAAGTCTATGTGGAACAACCACCAGGTTTCATCTCTCCAATTCATTCCTCCTATGTATTTAAGCTTAACAAAGCTCCTTATGGTCTCAAACAAGCTCCCAGAGCATGGTATGAAACTTTAGCTAATTTTCTCTTGGAAAACAATTTCTGTAGAGGCATGGTAGACAAAACCTTATTTTACAAAGTACATAAAAATCAAACTCTACTAGTTCAAATATATCTAGATGACATTATCTTTGGATCTACTGATTCAAATTTGTGCAAAAGATTCTCCAATCTAATGCAATCAAGATTTGAAATGAGTAGTATGGGTGAATTATCATACTTCCTTGGTGTTCAAGTGAAGCAAACCCCATCAGGAATCTTCATTTCCCAATCTAAGTATGCTAAGGAATTAGTGAAAAGATTTGGAATGTCTGATTCTTCTGCTATGAAAACACCCATGGCCTCTAATGATGTTATTACCACTGATGAATCAAGGAAACCTGTTGATCAGAAAATGTATAGGGCAATTGTTGGCTCTCTACTCTATTTAACAGCTAGTAGGCCAGATATAATGTTTGCTACATGTATTTGTGCTAGGTTTCAAGTTAACCCTCAAGAATCTCATCTTACTTTTCTAAAAAAGAATTTTAAGATATATAAAGGGTTACCCTAATCTAGGACTTTGGTATCCAACAGCATCTGAATTTGAATTAACTGGATTCTCAGATTCAGATTATGCTGGATGCAGGGTAGACAGGAAAAGCACATCAGGAACTTGTCAGTTTCTTGGTGATAGGCTTGTGTCTTGGTTTTGTAAGAAACAAACATCTGTGTCTACATCAACAGCTGAAGCTGAATACATATCTGCTGGCAGTTGCTGCTCACAGATATTGTGGATATAAAATCAGCTCCTAGACTATGGTGTCAACTTAAATAGTTCAGCTATATTTTGTGACAACACTAGTGCAATATCTATAGCACAAAATCCAGTTCTCCACAGTAGGACTAAACACATAGAAATTAGGCACCACTTCCTTAGGGATAATGTGGATAAAAATAAAATTTGCCTACAATTCATTTCTACTGATTTGCAAAGAGCTGATATTCTCACCAAGCCCTTGGATGAAAAAAAGCACATCTTCTTTATAAATAACTAGGAATGATAGATGGAGACTCAATCTGCTAAAAATTAAATATTTCTATTTATCCCACAAATTCGTCGAACGGAGAACGACGAATTTGAATCATTTGTCGAATGATGGTCGAAAAAAACCTCTTAACCACAGAATCAGTTAAGGCAATCTCATTTGTCGAACGATGGTCGACGAAAAAGATGTTCTCGTCGAACGCATTCAGACAAAGAAATAAAGCCTTTTCGACTTCTAATTTTATTAGGTTTTGACGAACAGTGGTTTACGAATGCACCCTCATTCTTTGACCCTTCTATATAAGCTTTATTTTATCTTATTCTAAGTTTGCGCCTACAGAAATCGTCTTTCCCTCCAGTTCCACTCCGCACTTGATCTTCAATTTTCTTTGCAGGAACAATGGCGATTCCTCAGGCCTCTCTGCTCTTAATGAAGTTTGACGCAGGTTTCGACATTGACATGGACTCGTTTGCACAGTCTGACCAAATCTTCAAATATATTCTTCAAATGCTGGAAGAACAACATCTAAGGAAGTTTCTAAGCACCAGGCAAAAGTTAGCTATTGCAGAGATTAAAGAATGGGTTTACACTACAAAACTAGTCGATGAAAGCTTGTCTGGAACAATCTCAGGTCATCAAGTATCTCTCTCTCCCACCATTCTTTCTGAAATTTTTGGTTTTGAGAATGGTGAAAATGACTTAGACATAAGCTCAAATGAATTTGATGAAGCTTTAGTCAAAATGGGTCATTTGACTGGAAACCCTAACCACTTTCTGAAAAAGAACTTGTCTAAGGACTACAAGTTCTTAGCAGACATTGTTGGAAAAGTCTTGCTGGGCAAGACATCTGGGCATGACTATATCAATAGGCACCAATTTCTGTTGATGGTGGCTTTGATGGAGTAGAAGAAAATCAACTGGGGATCAATTCTTTTTGAATTGAATAAAAAGAAAAATACTAAAGATAGTGTAAGTTTTGGAAGAGTTATAGGAATTTTCCTGCAGGAAAGGCATCCAAACCTGCAGGTGTCACCAAAGGTGACCATAAATGCTAGCAAGAGGCTAACCTCGGCACTCTTTGCTAAGTGGGATAGGGTAATTCCCAAGAAGAATACAGGAGTTGATGCCTCTAGGAATAGGAAAATTTCTGAGGACACAAGGACTGACCAAGTCACTCCCTCTACCCTTCCAGAAGCTCCTTCCTCAGTTCCTTCTCCTTCTCATATCCCAAATCCACCTGCTCAACAGCCTGCTGCATATTCTCATTCCTCGCCACCTCCTTCAACTGACATATCACCTATCAATGATATTCCACCTCTATCTCCAGAACCACTACCTACCACATCTCCATCTCCAATACATATTGAATATCAATCACCCACTCATTCCCCTAGTCCAATCCATCCAGACATTCCCACACATACTACCAACATCAGCAATATCTCTCCAATTCCTCCAATCTCATCTCCATCCACTTCACAACCATCCTCTACACATCCACCAGCTTATCAATCCCTCAACCTCTCCTCTATTGCTGATCAGATTTTTGATCATATCCTTCCAAGAATAAGCCAAATCCTGGATGCAAAATTTGCTCTAGTTCTTCAGTCAATTTCTGCTCTATCTGCTAAAATAGCTTCTCTTCCTTCCTCTACTTCTGTCCCTTCTTCTAGGGGCCTAGATTCAGGCTGCCCTGAAGCTAGGCAGGGGGAGATGTCCTATGAAGAAGCTCCAGAAACAGAAGCTACTCCAGAGGATACAGAAGTTACAGTTTTTGATACAGATATGGTTGATACACAAGTTATAGAAGAAATAAATAGTATATGCATTCATCCATCTTGTGACCTATATAGTTTATTATCAAAATTTGATGTCACATATACTTCAAGGGTATCACCAAAAGTGTGCATAGAGGATTTATCAAAGGCTCTGATATGCCTTCCTCAGAAGACTCATTCTGATATCATAAAAAGTTACATCTCCTCTATTCCTTCATTCACTGATCAAGACATTCAAATGAAGGATCTTTCTGCAGAATATGAAGATGATCTTGCAGAACTCCTTGATGATACAGAAGATTACCCTACTCCACCAGATACAACAGTCTCACAAATTGTTTCTTCACCTCCAATTCCTTTATGGAATGAAGAACCAATGCCAAGCATTGATGAAATTTGGAAAGAGGCAGATGCAGAATTTGACAAAGCTGAAGAAGAAAAATTAAAAGCTCGTGAAGCAATCAAAAGAATTGATGATTTATATGATAAGCCAATTTCTTCTTCTGACTCTGAAGATGATGATGGTGATAACAGTGATTCTGATGATACATCATCAAGGAAAAGAAAGAAAAGAACAGCTAAGTCAAAGGCTGCTCCCAAGCCTCCAAATCCAAAGAATGGCATTCCTCTTTATATTTTGTATAATGTTCCTCTTGATGAGAAAACTCCTCACTGGATGAAGCTCTACAGAAATGAGAATAACAGGAGGAAGAAATTCAAGAAGACTGGCTACATCCCTGACAAACCTGTTAAGCACAATCATCATCCTCCTCCTCCTCCTCCTCCAGCAGCTGGTGCAGCAGGATCAGCAGGTGTATCATCCTCTTCTCAGAAGCAAAGCCCTCAACAATCAGGGAGACCTAGTAGTTCTAGTGGTTCTCAAACCTCTGGATCATCCAGTGCTCCTCCTTCTAAGAAATCAGCACTTGCCTTACAAGAGAGACAAGCCATTATTTCACCTCAAATATCTTCAGAATACAAACTTCACATTTCTGATGGATCTCTTCACAGAGATAAAGCACCTCAAGAGGTCACTAAGGATAAAGATGATTCAGAAGATATTTATTAATCTCCAGATCCTGAAGAAGAAAGATTATTTCAAATGGCAAGATTCAAAGAGTCAACTGCTCTTACACAGATTAACAAAGCAAAATCAGAAGGTAAAGACTTTTCAAATATTTCAACTATGTCAGAATACAGAAGGAAAGAACTTGAAAAGTACAAACCAAATAAAGCATTCAATGCTGGGGAATATATTGATATGCACCCATAAGCATTTATTCCTCATGTCAAAGAACATAAAATCATTGGAGCTCAAGATCTGTTTATCAGCAAAAAGAAATCAGAAGATCCTAACAGGAAGATCATATTCAAGCCATCTTCTCAGGACAAAAATTCTTAAATCTTTGCTCGTTTATGACTATAAAGTATCTAAAACTCAGAGCATCTTACTTTTATCTTATCTGATGATCTATTTAAATCTGTCAGATATATTTCATTTTATCTTGCTCTGTTGATTATACTCTCTGTTGTATTTATTCAATTATTTGTCAAATAGTATCCTAACCCAAATAGGGGGAGATTGTTGGAACAACCCTATTACAGATTTGGGCTAGGATCACTATATGTTGATTAGGATCTGTATTGACCCCATTGTATAGTCTTAGGGTCATGTTTTAGGCTGATTAGATTAGTCAGAACTTAGGAAAATTCAAGCTCAACAAATGGCGAGTGGTGTTCGACGAATGACCAGATTCGTTCGACAAATTGTCTCCAGCAGACTGAAGAAATATTGACAGTTCCAGCACTCGACATTTTCTGAGCAGCGCTCGACAAATGGCTAGTAGCGCTCGATGAATTCTAGCCAGCGCTTGACAAATGGCCAGCGGCGCTCGACGAATTCTAGCCAGCGCTCGACAAATTCCTTTCTGAAGCTCAGATTAATATTCTCAGTTGGATATCAATTCTCTGAACACAAATCAGCAGTATAACGGATATATTTATTTCTCCTTGGACGTATTCAGTCAGCCATGTAAGGATATATTTCTTATTTATTATATCCGTATATTCTCTCTATTCCAAGAAAAAGAATAGCCATTGACATTTAATGCCAAGGCATCTTTCTCGACAAAAGGAATTAAAAGGACCTGCCAAAGTCGTTTTTGGGTGGCTACCTAGTTCCAAGAAGGATTTAAGTCAGAAAAATATATTCCTTAAATACAGAAGGTTTGAATTTGAATATAGACAAGTTATGAGAAGAAAAAAAATAGAGACATAGTCATTTTTTTGTCAAACAGTGAACAGAGAAAAACTTGGCCATCTCTCAGTCTCTCTGTTATCACAGAACAATGAGAACAGAAGAAGGATTAGAAAGAGAAGAAGAAGAGAATATACTATTTCTTTCCATTCTTCTTCCTCATCAAAGCAGTATTCTCATCATTCTGAGAACAAGATTCAATCTCTCAGATCTGCTGCAAGATAAAGTCTTTCAAAGAGAAACAACAATCTGAAGATTTATTTCTTCCAGATAATCTGCTACAAAGACTTCTGTTTGAGAAAGCTCTGCCCATAAAGTTGTCATTAACTCTCATCAGACAGGGGGAGCTTTCTGCTTCAACATCATTTGTCTTCTCTCAGATCATTGACAGAGAAGAACATTCTAAACCTTTTATCTCATCTTGTACAGGGTTAATACTCCCTTCAAAAGTTTACCCAGTGGTGGCAAGACACCTTATCAAAAAATCCTTGTGTGGTTTTTAAGCACCTTATCAAAAGCTTATTGGTGTGTGGACACCTTATCAAAAACCCCTTGGTGCCTGGGCACCTTATCAACCCTCCTAGTGGATTCCTACCAAGGGTGGTAGAAGAGTAGACGTACCTAGATTTATTGGGGAACTACTATAGCTCCTTGTGTCTTCTGTGCTTGCTTATTTCTGTGTGCTTGTGTTGTGTGCTTTCTTACTATTTCTGTCTTTATTTTTAACTCTCACTGATTACACATATACTTAAACAGTATTTTAAATTCCTCTATAAAACTAAACAAAAAGTTTTAATACTCTATTCACCCCCCTCTAGAGTAATTTAAGATCTGACCTCCACTTTCAGAGCTGGCTCGCTATTTCAGCATCCTGCAAAGGAATTAGGTAAGTCTAATGAAGCGACATGCGGCGAACGAGATAGAAAAGTTGTATTAGTCACCTACCATCCCGCCTTGGAGGCTGGAGAGGAGACCCTCAGATAGGACCTCTTTTCCCTTGAGGAGCGCAACTTCATCTGAGGCCTCCTAGATCTCGCGCTTGAGCTCCCTTGAATCCCTGTCCAAAGTGAGGTACCGCCGACCCACCATGTGAGTGAGCTCCATGGTGCGAAATTGGGCTCGCATGGCCTCATAAACTAGCGGCCTGGACCTTAAGAGACCGAAGTTAGCCACGTCCTCGCGACCATATAGCCCAAAGGAGATGGCGAACGCCTCACCCCCAACTTTGTTTCTCTCAACCGAAGAGGGGAGGAGCGAGGTATATGAGACCCTGCAGTGATCAGGGTCCCCCCCAGCAGCTGCTCGCCGAGTGCATCTGGGATTTTCACGCCGAGGCCAAAGTTTCGATGGCTTGCGGGCTTGGGCTTGCTCGTAGCGTCCCCAACCTCACAGCTCCCCTCGGCGGCCTTCTGACTCTTGGGCGGGTGGTGGGGGTGAGGTCTCGGTCTCGTAGAGGTACACTACAGTAAATTTCCCCTTAATTATGGCAGGGGACTTCTTGGTCCTCTTCTTCGTCGAGGTGTGCGTGATGGACTGACTCACAGGTGGCGGTCACTTCTTAACAAAAGTCGAACCGGGCGACTCGGCTTGCTTCGGCGGCTATAGTGGCAAGCAAGCTGGAAGTGAGGGTTGCAGTCCTCGCATGCGAGGGGGTGGTTGGGAAGATCCCGCTCTCCTGCGAAGGTCACCACGATAGGAATTAGTCACCAGAATTAAGAAAGTATAGAGAGTTAGCAAGTGTGATTCGAACCTTCTCCTTGGGGCACCGGGGGCAGCGAGTCCACCTTCTGCCTGAGTTATGCGACCTCAAAGTTTTTTCCTGGAACATACTGTAAGAGCTTTACGTCGTCCCCCCCCCCCCCCCTGAGCGAAGTAGGGGGCAGTAGGCCGCCTCGTCTCGCTGGACAGGGAAGAAGGGTATGTTTCCGAAAGTCCCTTTGACAAGGGCAAACTTTTGATGCCAATAATGGCTCCTGTTCACTGTCTCGCAAACAGTGACATGTTGGCTCGCGAAGTGAGTGGTTCCGTCTTTGTAGGCGCGGAAGGAGAAAATCTTGCGAAAGACGAGCAGGTTGAATTCTATTCTCTCCTTGCAAAAATAGCTGACGAACGCGGCTATAACGGAGATCGCATTCGGGGTTAGATGGCTTGGCAAGACTCCATAGTACTTGAGCACCTGGGAAAATCACCAAGGAAAGTTTAGCATGATTTTTGCGATCGCGAGCAAGAAGTGCAAAGGTTGAGTAAAGTACCTGGCGCACTTCCGGCCACAAAGGGAGTCACAACCCATTCTCAAAGTGAGCGGTGGGGATGGCTATCTCGTCAGGAGACAGCTGATTTATGATAGCGGTGTTCGCCGGGCGGTGAGCGACAAATCCCGAGGGGATGTATCTGTCCACGGTGGTGAGGAACTCCCCGTCGGTGAGCGAGGCACAGAAGAAGAAATGGTCGCGGTAGACCCCGGCGCACTTGGCCCGCCCTTCAATATCTCCATAAGCAACCATGGCTAAACAGCGAGCCGGGGGAAGCGCAATTCTAGAACTGTGAGAGAGCATGGAAGAGAGGGAAAAGGTTGAAGGCAGTTAATGCGGTGGTTGGAGAAGAAAGACCGGCGGCTATTTATAGGAATGAAAAGAGCGGGAAGGATTTGATGCGCCATGGGGTGCGGTTAGCTGAACTGCGCAGTGACGTTTCAGCTTCTTGAACCTTTGTCTGCTCTGGGTGGGATCGCATCCTAGCGACATCCTTAGACTCGCCATGGGCGAGCCAAGCAAGAATATGCGTTGTTTTGCCCAGAAGTCGGCAGGGGCAGCTGTAGGGAAAGAAATAAAAATTGTGAAGGCGAGGCAGCAGTTCGCGAGCCTAACTTAAAGAGAGAGAGGCATATTAAATAGAAAACAAGCGACGTGCGAGCACAATTAACAAAGCGATAGAAGTAATGAAAAGTGAAAGCAAAAGCCCAAGGGCTAGCAAAATTGTCCATATTACAAAACCACCAAGTGTTCGAGACCCATAGAGGAAATAATTGGTGCGAGCAAGAAATAATAAATCATAAATTGTTTAGTAATTGATCTACTTCCATCGGCCGCTGCCTCGCACCCCAGAGCGCGGTGGTACCTTTGGGTAGTGGTACTCGCGAACTGATTGGACCTCACGCTGCATCAGGCGCATTTGATCTTCGATTCGCGCGAGGTGCACCCCTGGTGAGGTGACCTCGTCGCGAGCGACCTATCCCATCTCAGCAAGGAGGCGTGCATTTGCGACCACCATAGAGACAAACCTCTCTTCATAAGCAGTCATGTCCACCCAATTCTGGTCGTACAGTTCTTGCACCATGAAGCCATATTTTTGGAATAGCTCGGTGACCCGTTTCTTCATTTGCCCAGGATTGCTGGGGTCCCCACGGAAGACAGCGATCTAGTTCGGCGAAAAAGGTGGTGATATCTCCTCCTCTCTATGCTCTGACTCGGGGGGTGGAGTCTCGAAGACACCTACGAAGAAGAAATCAGCAGCAGGGGTGGGAAAGAGGAAATCGGTAGAAACTACCTAACCAGGCGAAATAAGGATGGTACGGGCTCGCTGGCAAGAAGAACTCAGCCCTCCCCTGAAGGATTCAGCAAAGGCAGGGGTAATGGATTTACCCAAGCTAGGGCGGTGTGTCGTGTCATCCGCGACCGGGGTGTCGGCAAGTAATGACCCACCTGGACTCCGTTGGCCTAGAACACCAAACCCCAGAGTGGGGATAGTCTATTTAGGTGGGGCTGGCGAGCCCACTGGAGTGGGGGTTCGCCTCTCTGGGGTCGTGAGGGGGTTCACTACATAAAAGGAGTAACGCGGGTTCATCGATCGAAGAACAACAAGAGATAGCGAGGCGAACAACTCAGCAGGTCGCGAGGATGGGACTTTTAGGTCGGTGATCCCCACATCCGGGGGGAAAGTCAGTCCTTCCGGGGAATGGGATGCGAGACCCCGTTGTTGATTGCCCAATGATGTTTTCTCCGAAGGGAGGGTTCTGCGAGCAAAGAAACAAAGTCAACCAAGTAAATTATGGATTATCGAACCTTCGGCAGTAGAACCTACGAGGCGAGCTCATAGCAGGGGGACGGAGATAGTGGTGATGACCCATACTCCCCAGGCGGCCGTCGGACAGTCTTCGCCTTTTTGATCTGAGGCGGAGGCAGAGTGGGCTATAGAGAAATCCAGTGGGCGAGCTCTGCGGCTTTAGCCTTTTGGTTCTCCTGCGAGACCTTGAGGCGAGCCAATGCCTCTTCTTTAGTAGACATCTTGACGGATATAGTGACGAGCAGTGAAAGAGGGAAGAGGGAGGAAATTTCATGCACCGGCCAGAAAGAACGGTATTTATAGCATTAGGCATGGGGCCCGTCAAAAGATTCATGCCACATCAGCAAGGGGCCGGTGAACACCAAGGGTTGGATGTTTTTTTGCGAGCCTCAGGTAGCATCGTGAAGAGAGGGGATTGTGTACAACCCCGGTGTTCACCCAGGGGTGCGTGGATACTCAAGGATCAATCGGCGAGAGGAGTAGGAAGGCCGGCGAGTTGGGCTCTCAGTGGTCGCTCGTACGAAGGAGGGAGAGTCGGGCTCTCAGTGGTCACTCGCAGGAAGGCGGGCGAGCCAGGCTCTCGGTTCGTATGAGGATAGTTAGGCAAGAGGAACCTAGGTGGGCTGTCCGGGGTGATTTTACCTGGAAGCCCTTGGTGTCCTGCAGTTAGCTAATGAGTCCCATTTATATATATATATATTTGGACTCATTTGGGCAGATATTCTGGTGTTTGCACCACATTTTAGTCACGTTTTCATTTACATATACTATTCCATGCTAGGTGCACCATTAAGCCCATTTCGGTGTGCAATTGCATTTCTCATTGTTGGGGGTAAGCACATTGTGCTCCCCTTCCCTTCTTTTATGTATCTCTGTGCTGGACGTGTATTCCCAGCTAGTATATCTTGTTTGCAGGTGACCTGATCGTCCCGTTTTCCCCCAAATGTAATTTCTGTGCATATCGCATGGTCGTGCGTTTCCTTGACGCACGGTCTGTGCGGTCGTGTGTTTGTGTCTGGGAAGAAAATGGAGCGTCGGGGTTTACTCGTGCGTTTTAACGCATGGGCGAATTCGCCCGTGCGTGAGTAAAACGCATGGTTGACCTGTATCATTATGATCTCAGAGCGTCGAATTTTACCCGTGCGTTTGAACGCACGGGCGGCGTTGGTCGTGCGTGAACAAATTGCACGGGCGGCGCAGCGTCTTCTCCAAGCCTTATTTCTTCCGTTAATATCGCACGGTCTGCGCACGATCGTGCGTTCGACCGTGCGTGACCACTTTTCAGCCTATTTCCTATAAAAGCAGCAGGAATCGAGGACGAGAGGAGGACGACGAGGGCACGAGCGGGAGCGATTCTGAGGGCGGGAAAACTCTTCCTTCCCGCTGCTCTTGAGGGGTGAAGGCTTCTCCTTCATTTCCTCCACCATCAAGGCCATTTCCGATGACTTTCCACCTCCATCCTTCCATCGAGGAGCACTAGGAAGCTTCATCCACCATTAGGTCAAGCATTCCTCGCCAAGGAGAACAAGGAAGCGCTGAAGATCGTAGGAGCGCTGACAGCCTCCTTCGAGCCAAGCTCACCATCTGAGGGCCGAGTCCGGAGAGAGACCGACAACCTCTCATTCCGGCCGTGAACCCATGACGTGATTTCTTCGTTGTGGTCCTCTCTAACCTTTGTTGCTTGAACTCGTTTGCAGTTGCTTTATGAATGCGTGTTAAGTAGATCTTATGGATTACTGCTTGTTTTCATATGCAATGTTATTGTGGTGGCATGAATAGCCCCTTTGTTTCTTGCTATTTTCTGTGTTACGTTGTGGTTGAAGCCGCTAGCAAAAGCTAGCGGTGATGTTTTGAGAAGAGGTGTGTGCGACCCTCAACCGTCATAGTGATATTCCGCCCACGCGCCTTCCGAAGCACGGCATCGCGGCTGTTGCACCCATCTCGCTGTGTGAAGCGGAGTTTAGACCCACATCTTTCTTCATTCTGCAATAGCATAGGAAACCAAATCAAAACCCCGGTCGTTACTATTTTATCCTTTGAACTGATTTCCTGCAAGAGCAAATCGTACTACCCAACTTGCGGTCCTTGAGAGATCGATATTCGGGGAGTTCCTCCCTATTTTATTATTTGACAATGACCGGTGCACTACCGTCGTATCGCATTCCGTGCCTGCTAATTAGCAGTTCCAAAATAGAGCATCAAGTTTTTGGCGCCGTTGCCGGGGATTGCAAGCGTGTATGATTTGTTTTTCCTCTGGAGATCCGTTTTAAGGTCTTTTTGTTTTTTTTTATTACTTTTTTTTCTGTTTTGTGTTGAATAGCGATGTATGCATAGAAGAGATCCTGGTGAGTGCGCAGCATTTTACCCTAAAATAGAGCGTACCCTGCGGGCGCGTCTCCGTGCTGCTGCCACCATGGATGTTAATGTAAATCAGGCTAATCCTGGAGTGGGAAATGCACCGTTCGTGGGTCAGGTGGCTGACGAAAATGAAGTGGTCAGGCCGAGACCTAGGACCATGAGAGACTACACCACTCCTACAGTTGGGAGTGTGTATCCTGGTTTTGGGCCTAACATCATGAACAATCAGTTCGAAATCAAGCCCGCCATCCTGAACATCATCCGTAACAACGCGCAGTTCTCTGGGATGCCCAGTGAAGACCCACATCTTCACTTGGCTGAGTTCTCTGATATTTGCGGTACCTTCCGGTATACTGGAATCACTGACGAAATAGTCAAGTTGAGACTGTTTCCATTCTCATTGCGTGATAAAGCCAAGGTGTGGCTTCAATCTATCCCTCCAGGAACTGCTGCAACGTGGGATGTGCTCGCATCCAAGTTTCTCGCTAAATTCCACCCGGTGGACAAGATTGTGAGCCTTCGGTGTGAAATCGCCACCTTCCGGCAAGCTGAGCAGGAGACCCTCGCAGAAGCTTGGGAGCGTCTTTCTGACCTCCTGCATAAATGCCCAAATCACGAGCTCCAGCCGTGGAACATTGTGGAGACCTTCTACTTCGCCATCGAGCCCAACCATCGGGAGATGATTGACGCTGCTACAGGAGGAACCTTGATGAACCACACGCCTGAGGAAGCTCTTAGAATTCAGCAGGATACCACGTCCCACAGCACTTTCTGGACAGCGGGGAGAAATGCGCCTAAAAGCGCTCGGGGATTATTCGTGGAGGATTCACTACCTTCCGCTGTTGCGCCTGCGTCGAACATTACATGTGAAGGATGTGGAGGCGGTGGTCACCACTCATACGAGTGTCCAGGTAGCGAGCCATCAGGTGAGTTCTCTCAGCTTTGTTTAAATGAATCTGTGAATTTCGTTGGAAATCAAGCTAGGGGGGGCACCCTACGGAAATGCTTATAATCCGGGTGTGAGAAATCACCCCAATTTTTCATGGAACCAAAATGTTGCAGGCCAACGATGGTGACCGGGCCAGCATCAAAACGATGCTCAAGCATCCGGAAGTCAACCAAGGCCGCCTCAGTCGGGTTATAATCAAGGTGCCCGGTACCTAAGAAAAGTAATTTGCAAGAGATGATGGAGAGGTTTATGGAAGTCGCCAATGCTAATATGGTGAACCAAACCGCGTCCATGCGTAACTTGGAGACGCAAGTGGGCCAACTGGCTCAAGTGCTAACCGAGCGTGCGCAGGGGACCCTTCCCAGTAATACAGAAAAAAATCCAATCAACCAAGGGAAGAGTCTCTCCGACGCGGGAGTTGATGAACTAAGTGAGTTGGTAGTTGCCTGCTCCATTAACAATATTGAAACGGCAGCCCTATGTGATTCTGGTTCATCTCGCAACATCCTCGCCTTGCAGGATGTTGCTAAACTGCAACTTAATATGGATACGGATGAACGGAAGTCACTAGTGCTTGCTAATGGGACCGTAGTTAAGGCTGAGGGAGAAGTTAGCAATGTGGAAGTTACAATTGAAGGGACGGTAGTAGTTGCCAACTTCCAAGTCTTGGGACCAAGTCTGAATCAATCCATTCCCATCTTGGGAGTACCGTTCTTAAAAGAGAGCGGTGCCACCGTAGATTTTTCTAAGGGGTGTGTTGTCTTACCCTATAAGGTGACGCCCTCCACTTGTCCCAAGATTGTATCAGAAGCGGTAATCCACTCCCCCTTGTTTTTACTGATAAACCATCTAGTGATGCAGAAGATGAGAAAAGAACAGAATCACCAGAAGAAAAAAAGAATGAAGAGAAGTTGCAAGTTGTGATGAAAGAGTAAAAGGAGGCAAGAGGCAGCACTGAAACCAGAATGTTGAATGATGAGGGAGATGGTGGAACAAAGCGTCTTATAGATTTTTTCAAAGTAATAAATGTGAACATTTTAAGCAGGTCCATTGGGCTGATCCGATTGCCACGGCGGCAACGGAAGTGAAGCCACCCACCACTGAGGCGGGAAATTATGCCAGTTATCAACGTTGGCGCTCTCCAACGGTGGAGAAGCTGAGGAAAGAAAAATTGCTGCATGAATCATGCTCTGCTGCCCTCCGGCGCGCGAAGGAAGAGGCTAGGGGCAAGGTGGAGACATCCCCCTTGGGCCCTAAAGCCTTCACCTCTTTCCCATCTCGCGCAGCGGGGGAGAACCACCACAAGTCAGCATACAGCTGATGCGTGGTGGGGTCTCGGGGTTGTGATTGTGTTGTTTCTTCCATCTGATTTTTGTGCTCTATTTTGTCACTTCGCTGTGTTGGTCATTTTTATTTAGTTTGGAACAATATCTTTCTGTTGTTTGAACAATGCTTAATACAGGTATTTGGTCCACCTTAAAGGACGTTAAACAAAAGGGCTTCTTGGGAGACAACCCATGGGGAACCACCCGGTTCCGTCTATCTTTTTATTCCTTTTTGCGTATTGTTATTTCAGTTTTGCTAACATTGTAGGTGAAGCTTTGCTCTCGCGTGGAAGGAGGTTTATTTTTAGAGATATTGGGATTACCGCACTTCTGGCAGGCTCCTTTGTGAGCATAGGTCAACTCTACCCCTCTCCTATTTATGTTTGAATCGTTTATTCTGGGGAAGAGAGCGAGCTGTGCAAGTGCACACACGTTGCATGACATGCTAGAATGTGCTGAGTTAGGATTTTTATTTTGTTGCATACATGTGCACCTAGTTCACACGCACTTGATCACGCGTGCTTATTATGTATCGCTGCGAGGTTTTCCCGCTCATAAGAATTGAATTATTAGTATTTGAGTGAGGAGTAGAGAAAAATGTTGACTCGAGTAGTGCTCTAGTCATGTGCTCCCGTCACACCTAGAAATTCAATTAGGGTAGAATAAAATTCAGAGTTGTAATGTAATTATTTTTGTTATAGTCGATGAAATTTATTTTACTTTAGTGGTGAATCCGGTGAATCCAACGGTAGCAATAGGTCGAGTGTAGCAGGCTAGTAGTAGCTTATTACTAGGGTCGAAAGGAAGGACAACCTTTCTCGGTGGCTAGAACTTGCACTAGGCGACTCTCGACACGATTGTGTTGATGTACTCATCATGAAATGTGATATAGGCCACCTCTTGATCCGTTTGTGCTTTTGAAATCTTTACCTACGTAATCACCATTGCAAGCCCATTTGAGCCTACTCTTCCTCCTTGTTTAGCTCCACTAATAATGTAACCAAATCCATACAGCCGAACCTATGTTCGCACCAATCGTTGAGCTGAAAGAAATTTCTTTCTCGATCGTATTTGGTGTCATCTATGTATGTATGGCTGCTTTAATGTAGCTAAACGAGCTGTTTTATTATGTGTAAAAATGTACTTTTGCCGAAAAGAGAAAAGAAAAGAAAGAAAATAAAAGAAAAATAAAAGAGTTGTGCAATAATTCTCTCTCGGCAAAATTTTTGTATATCTGGCTCAACACGCACCTGTTGTTCAGTTGAAGTCCGGGGGTGTCGTGTAATTACTAAAAATGTTGTATGGGTGATTGTCATTCTCTTGAGTGCGACGGTTGTGTTGAGTGCGATTCTCATCGTCCTTCTACTTACCTAGCCTATACTCAACCTAAGCCCAATAATTGCCTATAAGTCCTATTGATTTTAGTTACGAGTCGTCTCACGCAGTAGAGAGGGTGTGAATGTGCAAGCCTATGGACACCGACTTTGATGGATTTCTTAGGAGATTGTCCCTAGCTTCGATTTGGGTAATACTTTACTCATTAGTCACACTATTTTCCCTTTTTGCGCGACCGAAAAATTCACCAGGATTCACCATCCAAGTAATTTAAATTCCAAACTACTGTTTTAGAAATAATTAGATATAACCTTGAGTTTAATTCTGTTCTAATGTATTTCTACGTACGAGAGCATGCGACTTTGTATAATTCTCTACCGCTCAAACTTATGCTAACATTCAATTGTTCCGACAGGAGAGCTAAGTAGTTTGCCCGAGACGTGCAAATGGTTAAGTCTGGGGGTGTTATGAGTCCCATTTATATATATATTTTTGGACTCATTTGGGCATATATTCTGGTGTTTGCACCACATTTTAGTCACGTTTTCATTTACATATACTATTCCATGCTAGGTGCACCATTAAGACCATTTCGGTGTGCAATTGCATTCCTCGTTGTTGGGGGTAGGCACATTGTGCTCCCCTTCCCTTCTTTTATGTATCCCTGTGCTGGACGTGTATTCCCAGCTAGTATATCTTGTTTGCAGGTGACCTGATCGTCCCGTTTTCCCCCAAATGTAATTTCTGTGCATATCGCACGGTCGTGCGTTTCCTTGACGCACGGTCTGCGCGGTCGTGTGTTTGTGTCTGGGAAGAAAATGGAGCGTCGGGGTTTACTCGTGCGTTTTAACGCACGGGCGAATTCGCCCGTGCGTGAGTAAAACGCACGGTCGACCTGTATCTTTATGATCTCAGAGCGTCGGATTTTACCCGTGTGTTTGAACGCACGGGCGGCGTTGGTCATGCGTGAACAAATCGCACGGGCAGCGCAACGTCTTCTCCAAGCCTTATTTCTTCCGTTAATATCGCACGGTCTGCGCACGATCGTGCGTTCGACCGTGCGTGACCAATTTTCAGCCTATTTCCTATAAAAGCTGTAGGAATCGAGGACGAGAGGAGGACGATGAGGGCACGAGCGGGAGCGATTCTGAGGGCGGGAAAACTTTTCCTTCCCGCTGCTCTTGAGGGGTGAAGGCTTCTCCTTCATTTCCTCCACCATCAAGGCCATTTCCGGTGACTTTCCACCTCCATCCTTCCATCGAGGAGCACTAGGAAGCTTCATCCACCATTAGGTCAAGCATTCCTCGCCAAGGAGACCAAGGATGCGCTGAAGATCGTAGGAGCGTTGACAGCCTCCTTCGAGCCATGCTCACCATCTGAGGGTCGAGTCCGGAGAGAGACCGACAACCTCTCATTCCGACCGTGAACCCAAGACGTGATTTCTTCGTTGTGGTCCTCTCTAACCTTTGTTGCTTGAACTCGTTTGCAGTTGCTTTATGAATGCGTGTTAAGTAGATCTTATGGATTACTGCTTGTTTTCATTTGAAATGTTATTGTGGTGGCATGAATAGCCCCTTTGTTTCTTGCTATTTTCTGTGTTACGTTGTGGTTGAAGCCGCTAGCAAAAGCTAGCGGTGATGTTTTGAGAAGACGTGTGTGCGACCCTCAACCTTCATAGTGATATTCTGCCCATGCGCCTTCCGAAGCACGGCATCGCGGCCGTTGCACCCATCTCGCCGTGCGAAGCAGAGTTTAGACCCGCATCTTTCTTCATTCTGCAATAGCATAGTAAACCAAATCAAAACCCCGGTCGTTACTATTTTATCCTTTGAACTGATTTCCTGCAAGAGCAAATCGTACTACCCAACTTGCGGTCCTTGAGAGATCGATATTCTGGGAGTTCCTCCCTATTTTATTACTTGACAACGACCGGTGCACTGCCGTCGTATCGCATTCCGTGCCTGCTAATTAGCAGTGCCGAAATAGCGCATCATTAGTCTCTCCAAGCAGCAGAGTTTGGTTGTTGGCAGACCATTTTGGGTTGCGCATAGCAAAAGTGTAAGGAGGAATCTGGCTATTAGCAGACCATAAGTAAGAAACTATATATAGACCTTGAAGGGCACCTTTGGAGAGGCATCCACAGTACTCTGAGCTTCCTTCTCCCTAGGCTATCTTGGTTCAGGCTCTCCAAGGTGCCCAGTCTCAGCTTTGGCTTGGGAGGGGAAGCGCTCTAAGATCTTCCGGGTGTATGGTGGGACCTCCTCGTTGCGACCAAGGGTTTGTGTCTAGTTCTGAGACTTCGGTCTGTTCCTTCCAAGGGATCAGTAAGTGCTAGCTGCCCCCCACCTTTGGGGGCCTGAGCTCCATAAGAGACCAAGTACTGGTTCCAACATTTTGAATATATATAATTTTCTGAAAGTACAAGATAATGATAGTTTTCTTTTTCGTTCATTGCAAGAGTACGTAATAGTTTATAATTAATTTTATCTTTGCTAGACTTTAGTTGGACTTAGCAATTTTGAGTGGATCTTGGAATTCCCGAGGTCTACCCGGTGAAGGGCTTGTAACGGTACTAGGAGGTACGATGGGGTGACATCCCAAACCTCCATTTCTCAAGATATTTAAATGTTATTGGTTGCTACCCATACTTAATATTTAAAATTTATAGACTCAAAGTTTTCTGAAAGAGAAAAAATGAAGTTGATGGTTTCATTAATCTAGATAAATATCTCATTACAAATTTGGAATTAGATTTATATGGATAACATAAGATATTTATTGACAATGAATTTAAGAAAGATAGATTGGTCACCAAAGTAAAATATGACTTTGAATTTTGCTCAATTTGATTTATAAACTCATTAATCTTTAAGGTATAAAATCATATTTCCAATAATATATAAGATGACCATGACATGATAGCCTAAAAAAATTAAGAAAACAAAAAGAAAAACAAAAAAGACATTAAAGCATATCATAAAGTAGAAATTTGTATATTTCATTTTGAAAAAATTCTACTTCATGCCTTTTATGATACCTAATGAATAAGAGATTTAGGTATCCAAAGGGAACCAAGTGTAACGGTTCCTTTGGGTGCCCAAATATAGCAAGATTACTTTTGGGGAGTTGATAACGAAAGGACCCTTTCAAGTGGAGTTAATGTTTCATCTTTAATTTTGGGTCTCTAATCATACTTAGGTTTAGTGTTATAATTATGCATCAAATTTCCATATTCATTAAACTTAGGATTAAAACAATAATGACTTTTGAAATTATTTTTCATAGGAATTTTTTGCACATTTGAATTTAATTTGGGAGATATATAATGAGGGTTAGAATTCATTCTACTTGTATGATTAAACATTCTACTAGGTGCATTTTAATATATTTTTAAATACTAGTAGAAGTTTTACACATGTTTGATCATAAATTAGAAATAAAAGATTTTTTTATTACATGAACATTTTTGCACAAATAGTTTTAATGATTCTAGTATATTAGATAAAATATTATTTTCATTTACCAATTTTTTATTATGTTCTTTTGAAATTAAAAGTTCTTTTTCAAAATCCTTGAATTTTTCTTTAATATCATT
The DNA here is from genome assembly GCA_033032865.1 of Dactylorhiza incarnata. Classification (NCBI taxonomy): domain Eukaryota; kingdom Viridiplantae; phylum Streptophyta; class Magnoliopsida; order Asparagales; family Orchidaceae; genus Dactylorhiza; species Dactylorhiza incarnata. Next base: position 17,869,520 of record JAWHQI010000015.1, read on the forward strand.
ACAATCAAAACAAGGCTTTGAGATTTCAATTAAAGAGCAAGATGGAGAATCCACATCACAATTAGACTCTGAATTAACATTAGCTTTTAACCTTTTATTTTCTAAACATAATTTTTTATTAGCAATTTTCAATTTCTTGATTTTACGTTTAGCCATTTTTAGTATAAGGAAAGTAGAGATAAAATTTATCACACAAGAAGAAGAATTAGACTTTCTTACAGCACTATCAGAAGAGGCAAGATGTGACATGAAGTTCCTTTGTCGTCTTCTACGCCTTCCTCCTTCATAGATGAATTTTCATCTTCATTTTCTCTTGATGAATTGCTCTCTTCGTCTAAGTCAATTTCCATGATTTCAATGGTTTTGCTACGAGAGAGATCTCCTTGAATAATGGTAGATGCTTGTATGTCCTTCTCCTCTTGTGTTTTATCCATTCTTGCACACGGAAGATTATATATCTCATTAAGAAATTTCCAAACTTTATATGCACTAGAAAAATAATATATCAATTTGAAAATATCTTGAGATAAAGAACAAAAATAATATTCAAAGCCTTTGCATTTATGTGACGTTCTTTTTTATTTGATTCATCCGTTGGTTTTACTATTGCTATATTCCACACTTCGATATCTACAGTTTTAATAAACTCTTCCATTAAAATTTTTGACCCTTTATAATTTCTCCCTTCAAATAAAGGTGGTGCTGGTGATTTTCCTTCTTCATACAAATTCCCCCCGCTAATAGAGGAGAGATCATGAAACGTCATTATTCCTGGTTATTAAGCCAATTTGGAATAACCTACCTGTGATACCACTTATTGGATCTATAGGCACTCTTAGAGGGGGTGAATAAGGGTTTTAAAAAACTTTTTATTATATTTTATAAGACTTAAAAACTTAGTAGATCGAAATAGTTAAAAACCTAAACAAATCAAGTGAAATTAAATAAAGACATGATTTCATTAATTTGAAATAGTAGATTACAAAACTTGATTTATCATGACACTAGAAATTGAAGGCAAAAAGTAAAATGTCATTTTATTTTCTATCCCGACTCGTATCCCCACGAACCGGTGGCTTTAGCCTATCCTCCCTGGATACGGAATCAAGCCACTCTAGCCAATCCTTAGTCGGATACGGCCTCGAGCACCCCTTAGATCTACACCCTAGACCTAATCGCCAATACGAGGTGAATTTCTGCTCTAAGTCCTACCCAGACCTAGTCGTCAACACGAGGTGAATTCACTACACGAGTACAAAGGAGTAAAGAAATGAAACAACAATAATGTAAAAACTCCCAATGTGGATCTCTTGAAGAAGTAGACGAAGAACCGTAGAGTATGATCATAGTTGACGCAATCTTTCGTCACGTTAATGAAGCGTGTTGAAATCTTCTCCACTGATCTCCTTAAGCCTTCATGGATTTGTGGGAGTATCTCTCTAAAACTTCCTCTATATGCTGTGGCACGAAGCTCTGGAATTTAGGTGTGTGAGAGGATGAAGAAGATGGAGACAAGGGGTCCTTTTTATAGAGTTGGAGCTACCGCCAGCGATACCACTACCATCGGCGCTATCCCAGTTTAGGCAATATTCTGCGTGTGAGAATCTTCATTCCAAGGAAAACTGACTGAGATTCCTCTTGCGCATCGAGCTACCGCCTGCACTATCCACTACCTCCGACGCTATCTCGGATCAGGCAATATTTTGTGTGTGCTAATCTTTCATTTCAAGGCAAGCTCCGTCATTCCTCTTGTGCATCAAGCTACTGCCGGTGCTATCCACTACCGCAGGCGCCAGTGGCTTTGTTGGAGTTTTGGCATCAAACTTGGGTGCAACCTTCTTATGTTATCCTTAAGTCATATGACATTGTTTCCTGCACACTTAAACACACAAGATCAAATATATATAGGATTTGTTATTCTCAAACCTAGGAGATGTGGAAGACCATATTCCAACAGTATTTTCTTCAAGGAATTTTGTTATTTTTCACAGCAATAATTTTATATTAGAAGATACCATTTATAAGATAATATGGAAAAAATATCATAGAGGTTTAGAGAAGAGATCACCGCCTTTAATTATTTGTAGTTCCTCGTTGAAGATTTAGCTTTCTCTTTCTCCACATCTTCTCTGAGAAAAGGGACCATAAGTTTTTCTGCACAAGTAATTCAAACATTAGATGGTAACCAGGTTACCTTGGTCCCTTTGCTTTTATCATTATAAGGTGATATGAAAGAATAATGTGGTCTTTCATTATATCTTTTTGGATGGCAGAAGATAAGTTTATCTGGTCTAGATTTATTACCTTGATACTGGAAGTTGGCATAAAATGTGTCTTGATATATTAAGTCTGTAGAATATCTAATGATTCTACTTTTGGTTTTACCTTTTTGATTTTGTTTCGTGATTATGTCTGAGTTGTTCTTGCATAGGGTTTTCTTCCAATTATTATAGTTCACTCTATTAAATATAGTGATTCTATCAGGATGATTAGTTTGTTCTTTATATGCTGACTTGTCTTCATTTATTTGATAATCACTAGGTCTAACAAAAATTACTGGATTTTTTCAGGTTAGTTTGCTGGAACTTGTTATGCTACTGGATGATTCTAACCTAGACGAAGATACCTAGGTCTCTTAGAGAGATTTTGGGTAATATCCTTGAGCTTTTGACTCCTCCCATTGAGTGAGTCTTCAAAGGCGTTTGCCTTTGTAAGCTCTTCCTTTAGAGTTGTATTCTTAGTTGTTAAATAACTTATTTCTATTTCCTTTGTATATATTTGATTTCTTAAGTCATAGTTAGCAGGATACAAATTTTCTTTCCTAAGATCTTCTAGTTCTTCCCTAATTGTTTTAAGTTCTTTTTTACTTTCAAGGTAGTCTTGACAAAAAATTTTAAAACTAGTTTTAAAATCTTCTGAAGAAAGTTCAAATTCATCAAATAACGATACCTGATTTTCTTCAGTTGAGTCTTCTAAAGCCTTTAGACAGGATTTTTCAGCAGCACAATCATCATCACTGTTAGATGAAGAGGGACTTGACTCAAATTCTGAGTCACTCCAGGTTTCAGCCATTAAACCTTTTTCCTTCTTCTTATCCTTCTTCATGAAGGACTTCTTCTTATGCTCCTTCTTGTTATTGTCGCTGTCCTTTTGTTCTTCAGGACATTTAGGGGCAATGTGCGTTGGTTTTCTGCATACAAAGAAGATTATCTCCTGCTTTTGAGTCTTATCAAACCTTGGTTTGTTGGAACTCCTTTCCTTCCTTCTTGAGTCTTCAGTCTTGACCCATCTTCTAAACCTTCTGGCTAAGAGAATGAACATATCTTCTTCAGAAGTGGAAGGATCTCCTTCAGCTGCCTTCAAAGCTATCGTCCTTTATTTGGGAGTTGCAACTTAGTCCTTGGCTCCAGTCTCACCTCTACTCTTCAGAAGTAGCTCAAAGGATTTTGGCTTGCCAAGTAAGGCATCTATAGAGATCTCTCTGTGGCATCTGGACTCTCTAATGTCCCAGTCCTTGGATGCCAATTGGGAAGCACATAAGGAGTTTGTCATTGATCTCTGTCAATGATATCTATTTGTCTAGGCCCTTGAGCTCATTTATGATTAGGCTAAACCTTTCATACATCTCAGCCACATTCTCTTCAGCTTTCTTGTAAAAGTTCTCATATTTGGATATAAGAAGGGACTTCTTGTCCTTTCTTTCATCTAAGATGCCTTCAACTTGTCTGGAAAAAGACTCCCAGATTTCTTTTACTGAGTTGCAGTCTACCATATATTGGACGATGTCATCAGACATAGTGGAAACCAGAATGTTAATGGCCTTGGCATCATATGCCTTCACCTTCTTTTCAACATCTATCCATTCAGATCTAGGGAAAAGTTCTTGTATGATAGTCATCCATGCATCGTTCTGAATGGTGTTGGAGGACCTGACATAATGACATCAAAAATGTCTTCATCAGCAAAATTCATATATAGTTTTATTCTGGTCTTGTAGAGTGTAAGCTTATTCAGATTACACATTGGTGGTCTTGTGGATGCATAGTCATTAGAACACATTTTCTAAAAATATTTTTAGAATATGAAAATTTGAGTGAAGGGATCTTTTGATCAAGGTGTTAACCATTTATGAACAACCTCACTCTGATACCAAATGAAAGTGCACAGTGAGTCCTCTGAATATTCTCCAGAGGGGGTGAATAGAATTTTTTAAACTTTTTCTATTTATTACGCACAACACAATAAAACACATCTAACAACTATGCATTCAGCTATCTATTGGGAACAGTGCCAGCAATGTTCCTGATTTATAGAAGTGTGCAGGTCAATGATAAAAGCACTATCTATTTGATGGTATGCTTAGTTTATATTTGCAGAGATTAAATCATATGTCCAGTTCTTCTCCAATCTCGCTAAGTCTAAAATCGTCGAGAAGGATTAGACATATCATCGAATAAACACTCAGACATCGTCGAGATGATACTCAGAGTTAAGCATAAGGTTAATGTCAGTTATTGTTGAGATAACATGGACAATTCAATGATATCGTTGTGACATCAAAGTACACACGACGATATCGTCATAAGAATAAAAAGAATCAAAAGTCCAGTATTGTCGTGTCAACCAGAATCACATGACGATATCTTTGTAAGGTCTAAGAAGAATTAAATCGAAGTATTCGGCAATGTCGATGACATCGTCATAAAGAGATCTTATCGTCAAATGAGAAAGGAAGCTCTCTGAAGACCTAAGTAAGAATGCCCGGCTTTGTCGACAACAAGATTACGATGACATCTTTATATCGTTGTAAGTGCAAGTGCAGCTGTGATATCTTGTATCGTCGAGATATCATTCTCTAAATAAGTTTAAAGAAGACTTGAAGATATGTCCAAGTCAAAGATGGATCGGCATAACGGCAAGTTTTGTCGTCGAGACATTGCAAATATCATCGAGACAGATCAAGACATTTCAAATCGTGTTGTCTTCATTTAATTTCGCCGCATGATGGCCCAATCAGTGCGTGTCATTAAGGAATGGCCCTCTGACACTTATCGGGCATCCTAGGAGACCGTTAGTTGGCTCCTCAGTCTTATAAAAGGGATAAGTGTTTGCCCTAATTTTATCCAAGCATAACACAGAGAAAATGCACAAATCAATAGAACAATAACAACTTGCGAAATGAAGGAACAAAAACCAGAGAACAATAATGATCTTCATCAAATTTTATCCAAGTTTCAGTCCAGCAACATCGACTAATAAGTATTGTTCCAGATCGAAGAACGGATTGAAGAAGAATCTGTGCTATCCAGGAAATCATCAAAGCATTCTCTTCAAGTCCAAGAAGCCAATCTTCATCCGGCTAAGAAGCTTTTCTCAAATCTTTTTCTGTAGGGCTTGCGGGCCTGAGCTTGCAGGATCTGTTTCAGATTTGAGTTGTAGGGCTTGAGAGCATAGGCTATAGGGCTTGAGGGCCTGAGTTTGTAAGGCTTGAGGGCCTGAATTTTCTAGGGCTTGAGGGCTGAGTTGTAGGGCTTGAGGGCCTGAGTTTTGTAGGGCTTGAGGACTTCAGTTATAGGGCTTGAGGGCCTGAGATTGTAGGGCTTGCGGGCCTGAGTTTTGGGCAGAGTTTGCTGACCCTAACACAATTCTAGAAAGGTGTAAAGGGACAGTGGACTACTCAAGACACCCTGTCTTGAGGAACCACTATACATTTGGTGTTCTTATGTGTTTTTTTTCAGTGATTGGTTGATGTACTGTGTTAGATTAACTTAGTTCTTGTGCGTAATTTCAAAAACAGCCATATCACCTATTCCCCCCCCCCCCCCCCCCTAGGTGATAGTTCCATAACTAACTAGTGGTACCAGAGCTAGGTTGATCAAAGAGTGACTTAACAGTTAGATTTAGATCTTGGAAGTACGCATTATGGCTGGAGGTGATCAGCACAGAGAAATGAGATCCATGAAGCTCCCAATCTGCACCAAAGAGAACTTTCCTATTTGGAAAGAAAGGGTAAGACTCTTCACCGAAGCTGCTGATCCCAGGGAGTATGTAGCTATTCAAGAGGGTCCCTTCACCCCCATGAGTGCTTCTACCATTGATCCTACTCAAAGAGTGCCAAGAAATATGTTGATATGAGCAAGGATGAGCTTACACTGGTAAGCCTAAATAATAGAGCACACAACATTATTGTGAGTGCGATTAATGATTCAATTCTCCAAAACCTTATTCACTACAAAATTGCCAAGGAAATGTGGGACTCCCTAGTTGTTTATATGGAGGGGACTGAGGAAGTAAGGGATGACAGGAAATCCCTTCTAAATCAGGAGTATGATGCCATCAAGCAAGGAAAGAATGAAAATATCTCTAGTTGCTATGAGAGGATTTTCAATATAGTCAATGGGTTGAAGAATTATGGAAGAGAAATCACAAATTCAGATCTGAATGATAAATTCCTTAGATCCCTCACTAAGGAATGGGACATCAAAATTTGTGCAATTAGATAAATGGGTCAACTGGACAACATGGAGCCAAAGAACCTATATGGGAAGTTGCTCTCCCATGAGCTTCAGCTTAACACCAGAAAAGCTGAAGAAGAAAGCTTAAGGGGGAGCACCAGCAAAAAATTTATAGCCCTCAAGGTTGAGAGCATGAGGAGGTCCAAGAACAAGACTCCTACACACCAGGATAGATCTGAAAGCAGTGGAGCTTCTGATGACAGGACATCAGAATCTGACAACACTGACAAAGAAATGGCGCTCATATCTAAGTAGTTCAAAAAACTGATCTATAGAAGGAGAAGAGACAACCATAGACCATCTTCTTCAAGATCCAGAAGATCTGGTCAATATGACAGATATAAATCCTTAGAGGAGGACAGGTACAAATCAAAACCTAGTAAATTTGGTTTAGCTAACACTTTCTGCTATTCCTGCAATAAAGTAGGTCACATGATTGTCGATTGCCCTTCCAAGAAGAGGGAATCAAAGAACTATGAAGACAAAAGAAGGTCAACGGACAAGAAGAAACCTGAAAAGGGTTTATAGGAAAGAAGATCAGAACCCTAAGTGATTCTGATTTAAGCTCTTCAGAAACTGAAGAGGAAGCACTTATTGGCCTTATGGCGATAAATGAAGAAGACCAGGATGACAATATCTCTCCTAGGAAGGTACAAATCAGAGCCCCCCTTTCTTCATTTGATTCTGAATCAATGGCAAATTCTTTGCATGATGATGAGGGTGAGTCTGCTGCCAACAACACATCCTCAAGATCCTCCTATGAGGTTGAATCTGAACTGATACATCAATATGAAACGTTGTGGAAAGCTTTCAAGAAAAGCAAGAAACTCCTCAAAGTTTAGACTAAGGAGTTGGATTCCTTGAGAACTACCCACTCTGAGCTCCAGGAGAAAACTGAGAAGTTGGATGCTATGAGCAAGAAAATGGACAGATTCAAGGAAGACACAAAGCTCAAAAATGTTGAACTGGTTCAGAAGAACAAGGTCATCAAGAACCTTGAGGAAATGTTGTTGGATGAAAAGAAGATTGTTGCCAGATTTTCAAAACCCAAGACTCTCCTTCCCATTATTGATAGTTTTTCTGCACCATTTAGAGATGGTCTAGGATTTAATAGTGAGACAGTCAAGGGTAAAGCCTCTGAAGAGTAACCCTATTTTAAGAAGGTGTTGCTGGCATCAAATCCCTTTGACCAGGAATCTTCATATGGTAATCTGACCAATGCCAGCTCAACAAGTGGCAGTAAGCCCTCTATTCTAAATAGAATAGCAGGCTTTGGGCTAAGTGCTTTTAAAGCACCCCATGAGGAGATTTAGATGAAGAATCTAGGTGACTTTGTCTATGGACCTGGAGCCACATCACTCAAAAGCAATGGAAAGGCTACTCCTACCAAGCCTGTTCCCAAGAAGGTGAACCAAAAGGTGGTGAGACCAGCTCCACTTCATAATCACACTTGTGAGGTTCACCCAAGACCTGTTAGGCCACGTGTCTTCACTCGTGCCCACCAACATTTTCATCCTACTCAGATGGTGATGCAGAAGAGAAGATACAACAGGTATGAGTGTTGGTGTTGTGGGGAAGTGGTTCACTTTGCCTTGTACTGTTGGTTCAACCCAATAGGGCCTCGTGCAAAGAGAATGCAGTCCACTCAGAGGTGTGGTGTCCCATTTTATCACCCTAACACAAACCAAGGACCCAAATCAAATTGGGTGCCTAAGGGTAAGTAATTTTTCATGTAGGTATGTCCAAATGCCAACAAATCTCTCATTTAGTATTTGGACAGTGGTTGCTCCATACACATGACTGGAGTAAGGAGATATTTAAGAAACTTCAACCCTATGGAGAATGGACGAACAGTCATATTTGGAGGTTCAGAAAATGGGGTGACCAAAGGCTATGGAGAAGGATAGGCTAAATGCTTAAGGAGCCTCACAAGAAGAGCTGAAAATTATCTAAAGCCAAACAAGTTGTCTCGAAGACACAATCAGTTGTCTTGACAACACAATCAATTATCTCGACGACACGCAGTGCATCTAGATGACAAATGAACCAAGTTGGAAAGGAGCGTAACGACGACATATTTCGATGACATACTGGAGTATCGTCGAAATCGGATACGGCTACTAAACAAGATACTTGATCGACAAATTAGAGCTGTCCGATGAAATATTAAGGTACATGTCTCTTCCTCTACCTACACTATAGATAGAATGAATGCTTAGGATAAACATTACGCTCTCATTTGCCCTAAGACATTCCTACGATAAACTTTTGTTTCATCCCCGACAACTGCTACTTCTCACGATTCTTCTACAATGGCTCCCAAGAGAAAAGAGACATCAGTGATTTTAAGATGTGAGCTTCAGCGAGGAGGATTCAACTCCTGTTCAGATGAAGTTCATTCCGTAATAGGGTTACTGGAATCGGTGGGCCTTGAATATCTGTTGAGTGAGCCTTGCATCCTTCTCAACAGAGAGCTCCTGGAATTCTATGGAGGAGCAAGATTGAACAGTTCAGAATCATCAGTGAAATCAATCGTGGCGGGGAAAAAAAGTGAATGTGAAAAGCCTGGGAAAGGCATTAAGGCTGTTTTGGTTGAAGGTAGATGAGGAAGAGAAAGAGGTGTCCACTGAAGACATATCTGCATGTTTTGAATGGTGTGGACACTCTAGAAAAACCTATGGATCCATCAAGAAGGCAGACTTCAATCAGAAGGAGAAGCTTCTTGCATACATAATTGGAAAAGTTCTATTATGCAAACCGGGTTCTCATTACTGGATTTCCAATGATATGTTTGAAGTAATGTGCAGGATAATTCTCTCCAAGAAGACTGAGTGGAGGGAATTTGTATTCCAGAAAGTGAAAAGCAGTATGCAGATCCCCTCGTTTAGGATAATTCTCTTCGTCTTCTTCCTGAATTCTCTTGGGGAGGTGCTCAACAGGAAGATGGGAGTGTCTCTGCACTACTCCAAGAGGCTGGACACCAAGATGTTGGATAGGTGGGTTAGGTCTATCTCCAAAGGACCTATAGCCACCTCTTCTATTCTGCAAAAGAAGTCAAAGTAGGTTGCCAAGGCAGTGGCCTTAGAGGAGGAGGAGTCCTCCAGTAGCTCTGAGGAAGGAAGAGCCCTATCCCAACAAAACCTTGATCAAATTGAGGGGGAGATGTCTCTGCATCATGATATCCCTGAGAAGGAAGCTGAACCTGCTAACACAAAGGTGGCTGAAAAGAGGAGAATTCCAATCATAGACAGTGATCCAGTTGAGCAGGAGTCCCAACCTGGGAGCTCAGCCCAAGATACTACAATGGTGTAGGGGGAGACCCATCTGGGGTGCTCTACCCTAGAAACTCAGGGAAATCTTCTTCAGCTGGAAGTCATCACAAAAGAAAGAAATGAAAGCTTAGGGCATGAGCCAGAAACAATTGAGTATACTGGACCATCCACTGGGCTTGAACTGGCTGTTGGAGGAAAGACAGTCTTTATAGTGGAAAGTGAGCCAATCAAGGTAGCATCTCTTAAGAAGTCCACAGTTCAGATCAGTGACTGCTCCTCTTACAGTGCTCCTTAGGATTCCCTAGAAGTAAGAGTTGCTCTAGAAGAACATGCTACTGAAACATCATCTGCTCCCACAGGATCTCTGTTCCACATGATCTCAGCATTGCTCAATGCACAGAGGCAGAAAATGGAAACATTCATCCTGCAAATAGTTGATGGCCTAAGGAATGAAATGAAGGCTGAGCTAAATACTGTGAAGAAGGAGATCCTTCATCTAAACACTCAGTATGCTCACTTCTATAACATTGCAGTTCCAGTGATGGAGCATGTTCATGAGGAAGTCAACAAGGTTGGCCATCAAACACATCAGATCCTGCAGAATCAAGAAACATTCACAGGTAATGTGGAGCGTACATTTGAGCAGATAGAAATAGTCGTTCATGATGATAGAAATCATGTTCTGAACAGAATAAATGTGAATACTCAAACCTTGGATGGTCATCTGCTAGAAGTTCGAAACAACTTGGATGTAACTGAACAACAGATACATGAGATGCTGATCTCAATGCAAGAAACCCTGGATGATCGTTTAATTGATGAAGTCCTAAAGGGGGAGAAGGAAATTATAAATATAGGCTCACATCAAGCTATGTGGACTACCGATCAAGTCAAGCAAGCATTACAAAAGCCTCCCCCAAGATATGAATTAGCTAAACCATCTGTCAGCACAGACTCAGAGGAATATGGTGCTGAATTTGGAGAGTTGGCAACCACAAGGAAAAGAAAGAAACATCAATGCAGGAAGTACATGCAAAAGAGACTGAGGGAGATTGAGCAGGATCCACTGGCAGGTAAGTGGAGTCCTACCTCCAGGGAGATTATCTCAGAAAGCTGGATTGAATTTGGATAACCTCAAGAAAGCTCTAAGAGGGTATACTACTTAGCTGATTGGAATCAACATCTCAAGCTATTGGAGAAAAGGAGTAATCACAAGCTTGCATTCCCTCATAGTCCTCCTCCCTCTCCAAAGAAGATTCCAAAGCCCATCCATTTTTATGAAAGACAAAAGAGGAAAGGCAAGGGCAGCAGCAGCAGAGGTTGAAAGGCACATTCAAAGAATGTTTTGTCTAAGAATGGAATGGGCAAATGATTGTAGAATTTTTGTTTAAAACATTCATTCTATTTATTTAATGTTTGGTAGTTGTATCAATTTTATTTGCCTGAATTCTGACTCTTTCTATGTGTGGCATTTATCATTGAGGTGAGTTAGAACTTCTTCAAATAGGGGGAGATTATTGGGAACAGTGCCCAACAATGTTCCTGATTTGAAGAAGTGCTCAGGTCAATGATAAAAGCACAATGTATTTGAATGGTATGCTTAGTTTACATTTGTAGAGATTAAATCATATGCGCAGTTCTTCTCCAATCTCACTAAGTCTAAAACCATCGAGAAGGATTGGACATATTGTTGAATAAACACTCAGACATCATCGAGATGATACTCAGAGTTAAGCAGAAGGTTCATGTCAGTTATCGTCGAGATAACATGAACAATTCGACGATATCGTTGTAACATCAAAGTACATACAACGATATCGACATAAGAACAAGAAGAATCGATTTAAGTCCAGTATCGTCGTGTCAACCGGAAGCACACGACGATATTGCTATAAGGTCAAAGAATACTTAAATCAAAGTATTCGGCAATGTCGACGATATCGTCGTAAAGAGATCTTGTCATCGAGATGAGAAAGGAATCTCTCTGAAGACCTAAGTATGAATGCTCGGCTTTGTCGACGACATCATCGTAAGGAAGGCTAGTCATCGAGAAGGCTAAGGGAGAACTCATGAAGACAGCTTATAGAAGAAGAATCGCCTGTCGTCAGAATGATCAAGATGATATCGTTGATATGATAGTATGGTTTCAATGATATCGTCAATAAGAGATTATGGTCTCAGCGATATTGTAAATAAGGCATTATGGTCTCAATGATATCATCGACAAGTCATAATGCTTTCAACGGCATCGTCGAGAAGACGGAAGTTGACAACAAGATTAAGATGACATCTTTATATTATCGTAAGTGCAAGTGCAGCTGTGATATCTTGTATCATTGAGATATCATTCTCTAAAGAAGTTTAAAGAAGACTTAAAGATTTGTCGAAGTCCAAGATGGATCGGCGTAAAGACAATTTCTGTCATCAAGACATTGCAAATATCGTCGAGACAAGTCAAGACATTTCAAATCGCATTGTCTAAATTTAATGTCAATGCACGATGGCCCAATCAGCGCGTGTCGTTAAGGAATGGACCTTTGACACTTATTGGACATCCTAGGAGACCGTTAGTCAGATCCTTAGTCTTATAAAAGGGATAACTGTCTACCCTAATTTTAACCAAGCATAACGCAAAGAAAACGCACAAATCAATAGAACAGTAATAACCTGTGAAAAGAAGGAACAGGAACCAGAGTACAACAATGATCTTCATCAAGTGTTCTCCAAGTTTAAGTCCAGCAACATCGACTGATAAGTATTGTTCTAGATCGAAGAAGGGATTGAAGAAGAATTTGTGCTATCTAAGAAATCATCAATGCATTCTCTTCAAGTCCAAGAAGCCGATCTTCATCAGGCTAAGAAGTTTTTCTCAAATCTTTTTTTGTAGGTCTTGCGGGCCTGAGCTTGTAGGATCTGTTTTAGATCTGATTTGTAGGGCTTGAAGGCTTGAGCTGTATGGCTTGAGGGCCTGAGTTTGTAGGGCTTGAGGGCCTGAGTTTTGTAGGGCTTTAGGGCCTGAGTTGTAGGGCTTGAGGGCTTGAGTTTTGTAGGGCTTGAGGGCCTGAGTTGTAGGGCTTGAGGGCCTGAGATTGTAGGGCATGTGAGCCTGAGTTTTTGGCGGAGTTTCCCGACCCTAACACGCTGGTAGGAAGGCACAAATGGACAGTGGACTACTCGGGACACCCTGTCTTTAGGAACCACTATACATCTAGTGTTCTTGGGTGTTTTGTTTTTGTGATTGGTTGTTGTGTTGTGTTATATTAACTTAGTTCTTGTGCATAATTTCAAAAACAACCATATCACCTATCCCCCCCTACCCCCCCCCCCCCCCCCACCCCCCACCCCTCTACGTGATAGTTCTGTAACTAACACTATCCAATCTAGAATAATATATGCACAGACTACAGAAATTAAGTAAATGGACAGCACAGAAAATCACATCACAAATGAGACAAGATCTATAGTGGTTCCCCAAAATATGGGTACTCCACTCTTCTACCCCCTTGATAGGAATACACTATCACAGTGCCTGAGTCTTTTGATAAGGAGACTCTTAGAACCACTGAGTCTTTTGATAAGTGTACTCTTAGAACCAAGGACTGACTCATTTGATAAGGAGACTCTTAGAACCACTAAGTTTCTTGCTAAGGAGACTCTTAGAACCATTCTAGGTCTTTTGATAAGGAGATCTTGAATCACTGAATCCTTTAAAGAGAGATTCTAAGGACACTTTACTCAGTTTACAAAAGTGAAATAAAAGAGTAAAGAAGAAAGGAAGATGATTCTTCTAATTGAATCCTCCTGTGGTAGTCACTAAGGATTCATGCAGTACGGTGTTTATGTGGATCTCTGTCCAGTAGATGAATCCTTGTTTGAGAAGAAGAGATGCAAGGATTATAGTCCTTTTAATCTTGAAGATGATCTCTAGTATTTGATAGCTTGTTGATGTTAGAGAGAGAGGAAGAAGAAGCCTTGTTGCTTGTGCAGAGATCTATTTTCTATATGTTATATGAAAGAGATAGGGAGCAGTCGAGAGGGAAGATTAAAATATCTATGTATCTCTTCTTGTGTATGTATTCTCTATCTCTTGCCCTATACTATTCTTTTGTTGAATAAAGATAGATTACTTTCTGCTTCTGTTATTTCCCAAATAGGAATATCCAGGAGGTAGTATTATGCTCTTTCCATTTCCGTTGACAACCCATCAAACACCTATTTGAACAACTTCCAAATGTATCTTCTTTATATCTTTGGAATTCGTCTTTCTATTCTTGACTATGAACGGAACTTCAGAATTCAAATACTTTCCTTATATATGTTCTGAATGAAATTTTGAATAGAATCCAGGAAGTATTCTAATTTTGTGTATGTATTCGACGTTCCTCTGAATACATTTGCCTTCTTATCGACGCACCTCTGAGTTCTAATAAAAGCTATTCGAAATCTTCCTCAACTCTGAATTGAACTCCGATATTGATGTTGCGTCGATTCCTTATCAATGTATCCATCAATATGAAGACCTAGACTTTGAGCTCTGCCTTCTGTGTAGAATGTAATTTGAAGTTGTGTCGACTTCAAATGTAGCTTTGACTGACTCTGTCTTCTGCGTCGAATACCTTTTGACATTGCATCGACTTCAATTGATACATCTCCTTCCAGTCTGAGTTACTCTTACTTCTTTTCGAAGTTACTTCGACTTGAAGTCGAAGCTGCGTCGACTTCCATTCGACGCAGAACTAACATAATTGTATTTTGCACTCCTTTTGACTGGTCTTTGACACTGTAATGTGAGTGAGACATCCTATGACATCTAATTACCATATTACCCTCACTATACAACATGGGTAATGAATCCTAGATGATGAAATCACTTTTATATGATTTGTAAGTGATGAGTCCCATTTATATACACTTTGATGGACACATCCGGCTAGTTTTCACTCTCATGTGCATCATTTTCGAGCTATTATTGCATCTATTTCTCTTATGCTCATTCATGCGCACTTGCGTGTTTTGTGCACCTTTTAATCCCGTTTTGGTGTGCGTTTGCGCTCCATGATATTGGGGGTAAGCACATGGTGCTCCCCAATCCTTTTTCTCTGTCTGATTGGTGCTGGAGGTGTATTCCCAGCTGGATTGATGTTCTTACAGGTGGTTGGATCACCATATTTTACCCCAGAAATCATGTTTATTTATATCGCACGGTCGTGCATTTTCTTGACGCACGGACGGCTCCGGTCGTGCACCTTCATCTGGGGAGAAAACCGGTGATCTGAATTTGTTTGTGCGACTTGACGCACGGGCAGTTGCCTGTGTGTGAAGGAAATGCACAATCGCCTGTTTCATCTATTTTTTAGCCAATCTGAATTTGTTCGTGCGTTTTTGCGCACGGGCGGATTCGACCGTGCGTGAGTAAAATGCACGGGCGCTGCTGCTTCTTCCTCAAGCCAATTTATTCGTTAAATAACGCACCGGCAACGCACAGTTGTGCGTTCGCCCATGCGTGAATAAATTTTTGTCTTTTTAGTATTTAAGGCAAGAAATCTGCCAAAGGAAGAGGACCCCCCCCCATGGGAAAAGCTTCAGAGCCCGCCATTTTCGCCCAGTCTGCCGCTCCACCACCGTTTGACCTAGGAGGAGCACCAGTGACCTTTGCCTTGCAAATCTTCCGCCAAAGCTCCCTCCTTGGCCTCCTCCATCATCCTTGAGTCAAGAACCCCATAGACGGAGAGCTTCCGATGCATTCAAGGTGTCGAACAAGGGTTACCATGAGCTAGTCCACGAAGAAGATGGGTATAAGTAGAGGAAGGTGACAGCTCCTCCGGACCCCGGACGCAACTGAAGACCGAGCACGGACTAGGCTTGACAACCCTTTGATTCTGGCCGAGAATCTTCAGCATATTCTTCGAGCTTTGGTTTCCTCTTTTCCCCTTCGCTTGCTTCAGAGTTTTCCTTAGATGTGTTTGTTATTATGGATGATGGTCATGAACATTGCGTTTTAGTTAATGTGATTTCATGTTTTTGAGATCCTTTGTGGTTCATGAGATTTGAGGAGCGCCATAACCCGCCAGCCTTCTCGTTCACACCCTCACTGAAGCACGGCATCGCGGCCGTTGCATCCATCCCGCCTTGCCAAGTGGAGTTTTGACCCGCATTTTATTTCTGTGTAGTAATTTAGGAAACCAAAATCAAAGCCCCATTTTTTCCTTTAATCCACTCTAGTAATTATTTTCTCAATCTGAAGAATCAAACAATCCACGCGCATTCCTTGAGAGACGATATTCGGGGACTTACTCCCAACATTATTACTTGTGCGATCGGTGCACTTGCCGTTACTGCATCAAGTTTTTGGCGCCGTTGCCGGGGAATGCAAGCGTGTATGATTCATCCTTCTCAGAAATTAGTTTATTACCCATTTTGTGTTCTCTTTTCTTGCTAGCCTTTGTGCGATTCTTAGGATACGAATAGCCTTCTTTCTATCTATTTACTTAACATGGCCAACAACCGTTTTGAAATATCTACGGAGCTAATCACTTTTGTGTCTCAGGCTAAATTATTTTCGGGGATCCCTAGTGAGGATGCATTGTCCCATTTGCAGAACTTTCTTGAAGTTTGCAGCACTTTTCAGCATGCTGAAGATGACTCAGAGAAAGTCAGAATTCAGTTGTTCGCGTTCTCTTTGGCAGGAAAAGCTCGGGTGTGGTATTGGGAGATTCAATTAAACAAAATCCAATCTTGGAGCAAAGTGGAATAGGTATTCCTCGGCAAATTCTATTCACGTTGTCACCTTCTGGAAATGCACAATAGATTATTATTATTTACACAAGACAAGGACGAAACATTGCTTGACGCATGGGAGAGATTCATTTCCCTTCAGAAGTTCTGTTTCGTGCATAGCCTCACAGATCTAGCACGCCTTCAGATATTCTATTTTGGGGTATCGGCTGAGTATAGACCCTACTTCGACGTGGCCGCGGGTGGATCGTTGTTCAGCAGGTCAAGCTCCGACGCATGGCAGATTGTTGAAAAGGTTTCGCGAACCGGTGGGATGTGGTGTACCCCCGCGAGATATAATGAGGCCATGATCATCACCTCCAATGCATTATCGTCGGACGACAGCGTCCCACCTGAGCTCTCTATGGATAAGTTTTGTGTTTTCACTGAATGCATCCTGGGATGCATGGAGGCTCAGAACTGCGCTCTGCAGAGGTTCCAATCCATGGTTGTGAACATCATATCAATGGTCTCGACAATTATGGTCCACCCAAATGAGACATTGAATGCCATGCAGCTTAGGAGCGGAAAGTCAACCGCGGAACCCATCAGAAGGAATGAATCTCAGGAAGGACCGCCAAACCCATCAAGCGAAGATAGGCCAAATGCTGATTCTGACATCCCTCAACTGCTTTATAGCCCAGTTCCTGCCCAACCATCTATCACTCCCCCATTCCGGAATAGACTGAAGAATACGAAGAAGGAAAAACAATTCTAGAAATTTCAAGAACTTATGAAAGGGGTGCAGGTTAATATTCCTCTCTTGGACGTCCTCACCCAGATTCCAAGCTACTCAAAGTATGTAAAGGACTTTCTTGTTCAGAACAAGCGCCTGGAGACTTCCAAGTCCATGTCCACCCTGACTGAGGGTGTCAGTTTTGATGTTGCACATTGGCCGGTTAAACGCAAGGACCCAGGGAATTTCACCATTCCATGCACCATTGGGCACTCCGGCTGCTACCAGGCATTATGCGACTCCGGTGCATCAATTAATTTGATGCCTCTTTCAATTTCCTGGGAACTCGAATCTGGTAACTTGAGACCCACTAACATCAATCTCCAGCTGGCAGATCAGTCTATTAAGAAACCCATTGGTGTTGTCGAAGACCTAGCATTATCAGTCAATGACTTTGTGTTTCCTGCTGACTTTGTGATCATGGATATTGCTTCAGATGTCGCAGTCCCTCTTATCTTGGGAAGACCATTTCTTGCCACATCACGAGATCTCATCGATGCCGAGCGGGCGAGGTTAACTCTCCGTCTAGGCAACGTCATGACTACCTTCATCATGTATAAAGCCATCGGCAAGGACTGTCATGCAGACGCTGATGCGCTCGAACTCTTGGATGGTGAACCTAATCCTTTGTCTCCACCTCCTTGCGTTCAAGATGCTGAGGATGCTTCTTGGGATGTTGTCAGTGATAACCCTGATACGACACATCATTCACGAGACCTTGATGGGGAATGTACTTCTGCTGTGTATTTCAATACTCCTCCAGTTTTGTCTCTCAAACCCTTGCCGACGACTTTGAAATATCTGATTCTGGGAGAACAGTAAACTCACCCAGTTATTATCTCTGCTTTGCTTCCACCCGAGCATGAGCGACGCTTAGGCGATCTCCTGCGAATGCATAAGGGCGCATTCGGCTGGAACATCACGGACTTAAAAGGAATCAGCCCCACTGTGTGTATGCATAAGATATTGTTGGAGGAGAGCTTCAAACCGACTGCACAACCTCAGCAACGTCTCAATCCGAGGATGCAGGAAGTTGTCAAGAAAGAGGTGATCAAACTGCTTGATGCTGGAATTATATACCCGATCAGTGACAGCAAGTGGGTAAGTCTGGTGCAGTTAGTCCCAAAAAAGGGTGGTATCACGGTTGTCGAAAATGAGCATTGTGACCTAGTGCCAACTCGGGTTGTTACAGGATGGAGAGTGTGCATCGATTATAGGAAACTCAATGATGCAACATGCAAGGATCATTTTCCTCTCCCATTCATTGATCAGATGATTGATAGGTTGGCTGGACAGGACTATTACTGTTTTTTGGATGGCTACTCAGGATACAAGCAGATTCTCATTGACCCAGAGGACCAAGAGAAGACTACTTTCACCTGCCCATTCGGCACCTTTACATTCAAGCGAATGCCATTTGGGTTGTGCAACGCCCCTGCTACCTTTCAGCGATGTATGCTATCTATCTTTCACGACATGGTAGGGGAGTTCCTGTAACATCCCATTTCCTACTAGACCCCCTAACTCCAATTTAGGGTGAGACAAGTGGTGAGTGTGGTGAGTTTGAGCTAGATTGCAGCCTTAGGACACATAGGGTTAGGTGAACTCACATGTGGTCTACTATAAGGCTCAAGTCAACCTAGGTCAAACTAGCTCAACATGAACTCACAATTGCAAATTGACTCATCCAATAGATGATAAACACTCCAAGGAATGCAATAGACCCAAAAGCCCCATCATGGGGTCACCAATTGACCCAATTTGACCAAAGTCAAACTTGGGTCAACATAGGTCAAATCCTCCCCAATAAGTTCAATTGAACCCCAAAGCATAAAATTGACTTCACCCCTAGTCTTAGAACATCATGGGGGACCTAATTGACCCAAAAGCCCCATCATGGAGTCAACAATTTGACCAATTTGACCAAAGTCAACTTTTCCCCAATTTTGGTCAAAATCACACCGTTGGGCCAAATTGGCTCACTTAGGTCTTCACCATGACTCAACCAACCTTGGGTGGTGTCACTGGACTCAATGTCAACACATTGGACCAGTCAACACACCCAATTGACCAAGTCAACCCAAAAGTCAACATAGGGTCAACTTTGCCTAAATTGGGCTTAATTGGAATTAATCGAAATTCCAATGGATTAAGGCCCTCACCCAAAGCCAAGTCTGAATCCCATAGGTCTAATGACCAACCTTGCCCCCTATTTCCAACATGCAAAGACATGCATGGGGGCAAAAGTGGAAAATCCCCCTTCCTCCATTAAGAAACAAGAAGGATTTTGGGAATGAAGGCCAAGTGGCACTCCACACTTCTACCCAAGGCCATATCTGACCCCCCTAGTTAATTCCCAGCCGAATTGGTTATGGAGCGGTGCCATTTGGCAGCAGGGAGGAGCAACCAAGGGGAGGCCGACCACCACCTTTCAAATACTCTCTCTATAGCCCTCCCCATCTCGAATTGATGCCACCATTAGCTTTAGAAAGGGGAAAGGAGTCCGGCTGGAGCTTTACAGAGGAGAAAAAGGTGGAGAATCGAGGTTGGGAGCAAGCTCGCCGGAGGAAAGAAGATCCATGGCCAGCCGCCGCCGCAGCTGCCGCCAAGCCCCACTAAGGTCCGGTTTCTCCCCCTCTCCCTCTATGCTAGAATCTAGATCTATTTAGGAGTGATATCGGGCTCAAACAAGATCGATTCAATGCGAGATTGAGGGAGAATCCGAGCTTTTTCTTCTTGCTCAGGATCGCCAGAGGTGCCGCCTCCGGCGGCCGTGTCGCCGCCTGGCGTTAGCCACCACCTCAACGGAGGTGGTGGAGGCGGTGGCCGGCGGTGGTGTGTCGTGGATGGCCGGTAAAAGCCGATGGAATATGGTCCAGGCGGGAGAAATCGCGACCGTTGGCTATCGGGGACGATGAAGGGGCGTCGTCGATCCCTGCGTCAAGATTCGTGCGAGCTTATATATATATATATTAATTCCTGATTTAATGTGTATTTCCTATCATTTATTGTGCATGGTTTTGTTTAATTATTTAGAGGCCTTTAGAGGCCTTAATTTGAAAAGTGCCCAGAGACAACTCCTGTAGATCTGAGTGTTTAATTTCAAATGAAAGTAGAATCAGGCCATTTGGTTAAATATAGGGCCCACAACACTCCTTTTTGTGAGGCTGGTCAAAACCAAATCCAGAACTGTAGGAGTGCATATCTTTTTATTGGAAGGACTTATGAAGCTGTAATTTGGTACATGCATGCATGTGACCTAAACCTAGCTTAGGTTTAAATATCAGATTTTTTGGAGATACTTTTTCTATAGTTTTGTACAAAATTTAAAAAATTAAATAAATGAAATATTTTGAGTTATAAAACTCCAACTGACCCCAAATTTGGGGGATAACCTTATCTAGGTACTAGTAAGTCATGGTTAAAATTTGAGGTCAAATGGATTTCTGCATGTAGAGAAATTCCTATTTGTTTGTCACTACTCTTATGTGTTTTGGTGTGCCAATAGACAAAAGTCTATTATTGCATATTCAGAAGAGATGACTTGGAGTTAGCCTCTGAAACTTAGGTGGCACCTTCATAATATCAAAACATGCCACCCCAATGAATGATGGGACCATAGAGACCACAAACCCCTTATTTTGATTTAATATGAATTAAGTCACTTATTGGTGTTCATGGAAATTTCATGATGAAAACCTTATGGAAAAATATGAAACTTTGAGGATCACCTTGTAACATCAATTAGGACCTCTGGAAATTTTGTATGAATTCTTAGATATTATTTCCTTGAAAATCATGAAAAATTACCATATGTTTCCTTTTTAAATAAATGAAATTTTGTTGATGAAAAATATTTGGAAATTATGGAAACCCTGGGAAATCATGTGAAATCTAGTTTTGAACCTCTGAGATTTTTGGTAGAATTATTGGATGGATAATACTTGGTAAAATTCCATAAATATGGTTTGTCACACCTCTTAACTTATAGGATATTTAAAAGGAAAATCACTGGATAATTATGAAACTTTGGATTTGGTGTTTCTAGATGAATACTGTACTAGGATAATTTTCTCAGAATTTATAGAGACATATTAATGGTACTTGTAGTATAAACTCTTATTGGCACACCACTTGTATTAAATGAATATTATGGACAAATATTACTTGGAAAATTATGAAACCTTGGATTTGGTGTTTTTAGATGATTAGTATGCTAGGTTAATTTTCTCTGAATTTATGGAATTCATATTTTAGTACTTGGTGTGTAAAGTCACATCTTCATCTTTTTCATGATAAATAGAAATTGTGATTATAAATTTGCTGGAAAAATATGATCTTCTGGAAATAGTGTTTTTATATCAATATGAAGCTACTGTAATTTTTCCAGAATTTTAAGAAGTTTAATTTCAGTACTTGTAGTGTAAACCCTTATACGCACACCAAATATAACAAATGATAATTAAGGGTAAATACTCCTTGGAATAATATGAAACTTAGGCATTGCTGTTTTTAGGTCAATAACATACATCTGTGTTTTATTCAGATTTTATTGAGACCTGTAGGTGGTGATTGTAGTGTAAACTCTTATTGGCACACCACTTGTATTAAATGAATATTATGGACAAATATTACTTGGAAAATTATGAAACCTTGTATTTGGTATTTTTAGATGATTAGTATGCTAGATTAATTTTCTCTGAATTTTTGGAATTCATATTTTAGTACTGGGTGTGTAAAGACACATCTTCATCTTTTTCATTATAAATAGAAATTGTGATTATAAATTTGTTGGAAAAATATGATCTTCTGGAATTGATGTTTTCATGCCATTATAGTGCCACTGTAATTTTATCAGAATTTTAGGAAGTCAAAATCTTATACTTCATGTGTGAATTTATACTCCCAATCATTTATTGAAAATTGGAAATCATGATTGGATAACTTCCAAAAAATTATGAAGCCTTGGGAATCCTATTATTATGTCATATTTCACCTCTGGAAGAATATTTAACAAGGTTGAACTCACTAGTACGATACATCCTTTGTATTTTAGTTGAAGACAATTGATTTATGAATTTTTATAAGGGTCAAAGTTACATGAAACATGCTTAGACTCTGATCACCCATTATTATACCCATTATACACTTAGGATAAAAATTAGGGGTTATTTGGAAGTGAGCTGACCAAGGATTTATCATAGGAATCTAAGTTAGCTATATGTCGTGGTCTGCGGATAGTAAAAACTCATTATGATGACTAGGTCAATAGAATCACAAAGAAATCAGCGAGAATTGGATTATAACAAGAGATGAGAATAGACCACTTAGAGGACTAAGAGTTATTAGAGTTGAGTCCAAAAGAACGATTGCTTAGGAGCGGAATGAAACATAAGGCGTAAGATATAAAGAGTATTGAGAGGGTGAAGGTTAGGTCTAGGTAGTCACCAAGAATATTAATTGTCCTGGAAAGGGGTTGGGCATCATCCCATCACATACCCTAGTATCTTGCGAACCCTTCACCGGGTAGCCCACGGGAAGTCCAGGATCCACCCTAAACTTCCAAGTATAATAATAACTAAACAAGGGTAGTCTAAATAGGAGGTTTAATTCAAGTGGTATGATAAGAGAGTAATTTTATGGGTAGATACCAATAATACTAAGTGTCTTGAGAAAGGGAACTTTGGGGTGTCATCCCATTGTAGTTCCTAGTACCGTAGCGAGCCCTTTACAGGGTAATCCTCGGGAGTCCAAAATTAAACGTAAACCGTAGGGATAAGATGTTGTACAAGAATAATTTAATAACACACTCACCCATACCCCGAGGTTACGGGAGCTTAGTCGGTTTGGTGCTACGAGCAGTAAGTTCCGTGTTTGTAAGAGTGGTTTGATACGTCATGTGAGCTTGTGACTCAGTAGTGTTTGTTGGTACGGACGGGTTGGTCCGGTGAGCCGGTGGCTCGGAAGGTTATTATTGACGGGCAGGTTAGCCCGGGGATCTTATGGCTCGGAGGTAGATAGTAGAACATGTTGCATGCGCAGCGGAAGGTGGTGGGTCTTCGGTATTGGATGGTCGTTCACACCGACGTCAATACGTTGACTCGGCAAGTGTGGTGATTACACTTAGCCATGAAAGTCTGGCGGTCCAGTCAGCAAGAGTACGCAGACGCTCCGCGGTTTTGTGTTGAGGCGTACGATAGGTCTAGGTTAGGTAGTGTGAATACCAACCTAGAGGTGAGCGAGGCCCAACCCACCGCTTCCGTTTGCCACTACGGGAGTATCCTGGGAGTCTTGCTAGCTTCAAAAAGGGGGAACTAAAGGTCTATGCGCATAGAGTCGTGGTGAGTGAGTTGCACTTGTATGAACATAGCATAACAACATACCTTGAACATTGCATTTCAACTCCTACCCCTATCATATAAATTGGTATGGGACTTTTTATACAATATGCCCTGCTAAACGACCCCTTGGTCTATAGGTTTGTATGGGCATTCCTATTAATCAATGGTTACTCTTAAATTAATTTACTTGCGACGCACTTCTTCTCTTGCTTACCTCTTTTACTACTGCGATATTACTTTACTGCACTTAATACTGTTTACTTGCTCATACTGCTAGCATAGAATTATATGGATATACTCTTGTTAGCGTAGAATGTTTGTCACCTGCTACCTTCTTGATTACTCCACTTTGTTGTCCTCCGCTTCTTCCTCCCGCACGGTGCCTAGGAGTCGCGGGGGGAGGCGGGGACAAAATCGGCTTAGTCTATATGACTAACGGTCGGTTGTGAACGTAGGTGTTCGAGGAGCTGGAGCACCGGCACGACCAGTCAAGACATGATGGCAGGATCTGAGGAGCAGAAGCCATGCAATACTTCTACAAGATAGGTGTTTGAAGATTTGAGAGTTGTTAGCTTCCGCATAGATGTAGAGCGAGAGAGTGAGCTTTTGTTATACCTTGGACATGTACTGGGCATAAGCCCCCTTTTACTCTTTCATTTATGGTACTCATGATGGACAGTTTACTTTTGGATATATATATATATATATACAGATGCGTGTGATTGTGGACTTTTGTACTAGTTTTTCTTCTTATCTCTTGTTGGCCTGGTTGATCGTTCTTGCCGGCAGGATCGGCGTCTTGCAGAGGTGGCTAACTTGTGTGCTAGCATCTCCGTAAGGCGGCGCTTCTGGGCATAAGATCCAGGAACTCTCCTGGTGCGGGAGAGGAATCTTACAACTGGTATCAAAGCACAAACGATCCAACGAGAAAGAAGACCGCAAAAACTGGGACACCCCCGCTCGAGTTAGTTTGAGGACAAACTAGCAGCGGAAGCAGTGGTGTGCCCATGTGTAAAAATCACACAAAATAGTCCATTAACCAATGAGTTAGGCCAACCCAGCTTGGACATCTTTCTAGTTTGACGCACCAAGACAATTTTATAGCATACACTAATCCAAACCGACCTCGGGTATAAACCAATTAAGGCATGATGACACCCAAAGCGACTAGGAGGAGAACCTTATGGGGAAATAGTTGCTTAAGGCTTTAAATTTGATGTCCCTAATTCTCCTACCAAGTGATATTATCACTTCTCACCCGAAGGATAGGACCGCCTTAAGAGATCCAGTGCACAAAAACCATTAGTGGATAGTAAGAGACTTATAACTTAAATTTAAACCAACAACTAGGTTGCACCGAAATGATCATCGTGACAAATATCAGAGGTCGGATAAGGATTCGAGTTCATAAAATGGTCTGTTTGTAGATTGCTCAAGGATTAAGAAGGGGTGGTAATTGGTAACTTTGGGGGCCTAAAGTAGGTAGAATACCAATGGGTCTCAGATTCGAACTCCAAGTCTAGAGTTGTGCGCCCTAAGGATTGATTACGAGTTTGAGACGAATATATCATAAGGACATCAAAGAAACTTAGCCCAAAAGATATGGGGGCTTATCCTTTTGTTTATTGGGCCAACTTAGTACTGACTTGAGTTTCCCTAGACCTTATTTAGAAGATGAATCTCAAACTTATAGACCTTGAGGGTTGGTATTTTCAATATTTACTTGGGCAAGATGGGGTTTTGTATGTGTAGACAAGTAAATAAGAGGATAGCAAAATAACCATTGGGGATATGCATAGAAGTTGCCAAGTTATACGTGTATATATGACCTCTGAAATCAAGGAAGTCAGTACGAGACTTTAGGATATGGATTGGATAGAAATAGAACCTGGTTATAGGCTCTCGTGATCTTAAGAAATGAATAAATAACCCAATGTGAAGGATGATATCATATATTCACCTCCTCAAGCCTGAGACGATGATCTATAATAGAATCGGGACGAATAGAAAGTTGACTGGTTTTTAGTCAAGTTATTAGAAGCATAAAGTTGTCAAGTTAGCTGCTTGGAACAATTTATCGCGTCATGAAGCTGGTGGATTGGAATGAGATTCCAGCACGATAGAACTATAATTGGAAATTCTTGACTTTCTGGGCATTCGAAGATAATGTACATACAATTATTGAAAAATCAAGCCCTTGTTGTTTTCGAACAATTATATCGTAACCGATATTCATATACCTTGGGAGCTAGTTGACACCTAACCGGAGATCGTTGATATTATATCTATGGATTAAGTAAATAAGAGAGTACTTATGATCTTTAGATTCATGGCTCGATGAGCGTGGGAATTGAAAGACAAATGTCATTATAATTCCCAAGGATGTTGTATGTTTTGGAGAGTAATATGTGATATTGGGAAATACAACACCTCATTAAATCATAACTTTACAGGTTGGATTATGGGTTATACATAACAATGATGATCTCACGAGTATAATGAACTCGGTAATTTATTAACTCATACATATTGGTCGATGCTGAACTATATGAAAGGATTCAGGAGAGATTACCACATGTGCACATAAGTTGAATTTTCATCGTAAATAAGTTCATGCTTATAGCTATATTATGGAGGTATGCGTCGACTAAAATGTAGTAATTTATACCATGAAATATAGTTACTGTATTGTCATAGAAATGTGCACATAGGTTTTCATATCAGTAGGAAGCACGAAGAATTTTGGTAGAGTTAACCCTTGAATAAATAACAGGCTTCCTTCACGAGTACAAGTGAGACTACAACTTGAGAAATTAATCCACTGAATTGTTGACGTGAAATGTCATGGGCTTGATATATGATCTCTCGTGATAGTTTTAAGCTATGGAAAATTTATTGGAAATAATCATTGAATAAAGGACATACCCCTTCACAAAGTGCAATGTGAGATTACAAATTTGAGGAACTATTTTTTTTTCTAAATTAGGGATGATGAAATATCATGAACTTTTGATATACGACCTATTATAAGTGACAAACTCTGGGGATTTTTTATTAGATTCAATCATGGAGTAAACTTCATACTTCATTCACATGAAGGGTTGGAAGTGCTAATATAGAATAGCCATACCATGGATGGTAATTCGAGAAGTAGATGCCTTGAAATGTTAATACAGAAATGTTTTAGAAATCTGTAGACAGACTTTTGATGTCAATATAGAACCCTAGAAATAATGTCGGGATTAATGACTGAACAACCCTCCTACTACCTTCGCAAGTGAAACCCCGTAGACCCGAACTTAAATTTCGGGGACGAAATTGTTCTTTTGTTTATTGGGAATTGAAAAATATGAAACTCTGAGGATCACCTTGTAACATCAATTAGGACCTCTGGAAATTTTGTATTAATTCTTAGATATTATTTCCTTGAAAATCATGAAAAATTACCATATGTTGCCTTTTTAAATAAATGAAATTTCCATGAACACCAATAAGTGACTTAATTCATATTAAATCAAAATAAGGGGTTAATGGTCTCTATGGCCCAATCATTCATTGGGGTGGCATATTTTGATATTATGAAGGTGCCACCTAAGTTTCAGAGGCTAACTCCAAGTCATCTCTTCTGAATATGCAACAATAGACTTTTGTCTATTGGCACACCAAAACACATAAGAGTAGTGACAAACAAATAGGAATTTCTCTACATGTAGAAATACATTTGACCTCAAATTTTAACCATGACTTACTAGTACCTAGATAAGGTTACCCCCCAAATTTGGGGTCAGTTGGAGTTATATAACTCAAAATATTTCATTTATTTAATTTTCTAAATTTTAAACAAAACTATAGAAAAAGTATCTCCAAAAAATCTGATATTTAAACCTAAGCTAGGTTTAGGTCACATGCATGCATGAACCAAATTACAGCTTCATAAGTCCTTCCAATAAAAAGATATGCACTCCTAAAGTTCTGGATTTGGTTTTGACCAGCCTCACAAAAAGGAGTGCTGTGGGCCCTATATTTAACCAAATGGCCTGATTCCACTTTCATTTGAAAGTAGACACTCAGATCTACAGGAGTTGTCTCTGGGCACTTTTCAAATTAAGGCCTCTAAAGGCCTCTAAATAATTAAACAAAACCATGCACAATAAATGACAGGAAATACACATTAAATTAGGAATTAATATATATATATATAAGCTCGCACGAATCTTGACGCAGGGATCGACGGCGCCCCTTCATCGTCCCCGATAGCCAACGGTCGTGATTTCTCCTGCCTGGACCATCTTCCATCGGCTTTTCTCGGCCATCCACGGCCCACCACTGCCGTCCACTACCTCCACCACCTCCGCTGAGGTGGTGGCTAACGCCAGGCGGCGACACGGCCGCCGGAGGCGCCTCCTCCTGCGATCCCAAGCAAGAAGAAAAGGTTCGTATTTCTACCTCAATCTCGCATGGAATCGAGCTCGTTTGAGCCCGATATCACTCCTAAATAGATCTAGATTCTAGCACAGAGGGAGAGGGGGAGAAACCGGTCCTTAGCGGGGCTTGGCGGCAGCGGCGGCGGCGGCGGCTGGACATGGATCTTCTTTCCTCTGGCGAGCTTGCTCCCAACCTCGATTCTCCACCTTTTTCTCCTTTGTAAAGCTCCAGCCCGACTCCTTTCCCCTTTCTAAAGCTAATGGTGGCATCAATTCGAGATGGGGAGGGTTGTAGAGAGAGTATTTGAAAGGTGGTGGTCGGCCTCCCCTTGGTTGCTCCTCCCTGCTGCCAAATGGCACCCCTCCAGCACCAATTCGGCTGGGAATTAACTAGGGGGTCAGATATGGCCTTAGGCAGAAGTGTGGAGTGCCACATGGCCTTCATTCCCAAAATCCTTCTTGTTTCTTAATGGAGGAAGGGGGATTTTCCACTTTTGCCCCCATGCATGTCTTTGCATGTTGGAAATAGGGGGCAAGGCTGGTCATTATACCTATGGGCTTCAGAGTGGGCTTTGGGTGAGGGCCTTAATCCATTGGAATTTCGATTAATTCCAATAAAGCCCAATTCAGGCAAAGTTGACCCTATGTTGACTTTTGGGTTGACTTGGTCAATTGGGTGTGTTTACTGGTCCAATGTGTTGACATTGAGTCCAGTGACAAAACCCAAGGTTGGTTGAGTCATGGTGAAGACCTAAGTGAGCCAATTTGGCCCAACGGTCTGATTTTGACCAAAATTGGGGAAAAGTTGACTTTGGTCAAATTGGTCAAATTGTTGACTCCATGATGGGGCTTTTTGGTCAATTAGGTCCCCCATGATGTTCTAAGACTAGGGGTGAAGTCAATTTCATGCTTTGGGGTTCAATTGAACTTATTGGGGAGGATTTGACCTATGTTGACCCAAGTTTGACTTTGGTCAAATTGGGTCAATTATTGACCCCATGATGGGGCTTTTGGGTCTATTGCATTCCTAGGAGTGTTTATCATTTATTGGAGGAGTCAATTTGCAAGTGTGAGGTCATGCTGAGCTAGTTTGACCTAGGTTGACTTGAGCCTTATAGTAGACCACATGTGAGTTCACCTAACCCTATGTGTCCTAAGGCTGCAATCTAGCTCAAACTCACCACACTCACCACTTGTCTCACCCTAAATTGGAGTTAGGGGGTCTAGTAGGAAATGGGATGGTTGTCCAAGTTGTGTGATCGCGCGGTCTGCCTTGTGAGACCGCTGGCGATCTGATGGGTGGTGATTGTACCTCTCCTGTGGAGTTACGACATTCGTCTACCCGCCTATAAATAGGGGTGCATGGCCCGTCATTCATAACGAGAATTGTAAGAACTGAGCCTGGGTTAATTTGTGCGGTCTCAATTTTTGAGGTCGGGTGGTCTCGGAAGCGAGTTGATTGTTTGTTGTGTTCGCAGGTTTGCGGTCAGCAGGTTGCGGTCTCCTTCCTTGGTGATTCCCAGCGGCTTGAATAAACAGTTCGGCAGCGGTCCGTCTGCGAACTAGTTTATGTTTGTTCTTGTGCTGTTCGCAGCAAGCTCAGCTATCAGGAGACCTTCAGCGGTTAGGCGATCTGAGTTGCAGTCTGGCGACAGATTCAGTTCTTCGTTCAATAAAGCTCCAGTTCGTGCGGTCTGAGGTGGCGGTCTTGCAGTGCAGGCGGTCTGTCTATTTTCTGTTCGCGCGGTCTCAGGTCAAGCCAGGCGATCTCTGGAGTCGAGCGGTCTGTGCGGTCTCAGCTTGTCTAGCCGCCATATTTGTTTTGGTGTGTTTTGTTCTTCTCATCTCCGTGATTCTTATGAATCATGTCTCGCCATGTATACCTCGCACTGTAAATGAAGTTTGTGATTCAATAAAGTTTCTTGTGTTGCTGTGTGGCATTGTGGTTGTTTGGCTATAACTCTGTTGATGCAACTCCTGCTTACTCCTAAACGATTCAAATCAAAAAATTTAATATGGTATCAAAGCTAGGTTGTTGGAGTGGATAAGCAGTGTTCAACTTGAGTTGCCATCGTCTTTGTGAAGAAGAGACCACATAGATTGCCATGGAAGGTGGATACGCAAGAGGGCTTGGTATTGAACTCCTAAAATCGACTAACTACAAGAAATGGAGGTCATGTATGGAGAGTTACTTACTTGGCGAGGATCTATGGGGGAAAGTTGGAGGAGAAGACACACAAGTAATGTTTCTAGCAGGACATAATATGGCAGTGGTGAGACTTTGGAGGAGGACTAATGCTAAGGCAGAGTTCACTCTCAAGAGGGCTATCTCACCGTAGCTATTTGATCACATCATTGGATGTAAATCTGCTGCTGAGATTTGGACATCCTTGGACGGGCTGTTTAATAAGAAGAATGTAGCTCGGCTACAGTTTCTTGAAAATGAGTTGGTGAAGGCCTCTCAATGTGATCTTTCTATTTCTACCTTCTTTCTCAAGATGAAGAACCTCACATCAGAGATTTCTACATTGGACCCTGATGAGCCCATCTCGGAGACAAAACTGAAGAGGCATATCATCCGCGGGTTGCGGAAGGAGTATCTTGCCTTTGTGACTTCAGTTCAAGGTTGGGCAAATCAACCATCTTTGTTGGAGCTGGAGAACTTACTTGCTTCGCAGGAAAGTTTGGCAAGACAGATGGCGGGGACTTCTATCTCTGGGGGAGATAGTGAAGTGTTGTTTTCTGGGAAGAAGAAGAAGAAGTGGGAGAAGAAGAAGCCAGGTCAGGATGGACTCTCTACTTCAGGTCAGCAGGATAGAGGTTATGCTTCTAAGTCTGATGGGAAGAAGAAGGGAGAGGGACCATGGTGCTTCTGGTGTAATAAGACCGGCCACTTCAAGAAGGATTGCCGGGTTAATCTTCAGTCGGGTGATAGAGAAATTTCTGTTCTCCAATCTATACTCGATTAAGGCAAGTGTACCTATCGAAATATAGCATAGGATATAAAATATATCATGGTTGTATAAAAACTCCAGGCAGGCAACTACTATTACTCACAACCTTTCTATTATCCTACCGAACGATTGATTGAGTTTTTGGAAAATAAAAATAAACTAACTTAATTAAAAGAGAAATAAACTATTGAAAAAGAGTGCTCGATCGACGACTCACTTTGAAATAAAATAACGGAGAAATTTAGTTTAACATTTGCAGATTCATAAAGACCGTGACGAATCTGAAACTAAGAAATATTATCGCTAGAGCAATAAGTCTCATAACTTCTAGACGTTTTGACCGAAATCTCTTTACAAATCAAAAAGGCCTAAAGTCGCATTATCGAAGTGACCCAAACTATTGGATTTGACTCCAATCCGGAGGATTTACGTCGTCCTATCTCTAGGGTTGCGTGCAACTCCTTCCTTCCTTGAGTGATCTTTCACATTCACGAGCCTCTCGGCTACTCGAATATGAGATCGGAATCTACTACCGTATACTAGAAATACGGAGTCGATCAAAAAATAATCAAGGTTGGATCAAAAATAAAAATACAAATGTAAACATAAAATGAAAGATATTATTTCATCGCAAAGCTTATCGTGATCGAACACAAAACAAACTAGCTAAGCATTAGAGAGAGAGTAAACAAAAGAAAAGAAAATTTCATTTTCATTAAACTAGAAATAAGGGTTACAGCAAGATAAAGAAAATTTAAACTAGTACATGAAATAAAAACAAGACAACAATAGAGAAATGCTTGAAGTAGAAACTTGAAACTTCTAAAATTATCCAACTCTACACTACTTCTACCCTTTTTCAAGCATGAGGGATGGGGTCCTTTTATAGGAGAGGGAGAATATTCTAGATGGAGGATATGAAGGGACAAAGAGGGTGGAGATGCATGCATGATATTGATGAGGGAGAGAGAGAAGAGGAGAGAGAGGCAAATGCATGAATGGTTTAAATGAGGGAGAGATAAAGGGCTACATGCATAGTATTTTATTTAAAGAAACAATAAAATAAAAATAGAATATTAAGAGGGGGATGAATGAGAAATAAAGAGGGAAAATAAAAAGGAGAGAGGGATAGGGGGAGAACCGGCCATGCAAAGAAGAGAGAGATGCATGAATGGAATGGCAATGCAAGGTGGCGGTCATTTATTGGAGTGGAAGAGGGGAGCTCACGGTTTGGATGGAAGAGAATAATGTGAAGTGGGTTGTAATTAAATGTATTGGTGGAAGCATGCATGGTGGGCTCATGGATTGGATTGGGCTGGAAGAGAGGGCTGTACTTCATCATATATGGAGGACGGGCTGCTTCATCTTGGAGCTGAATCGTGAGGGCTAGCTGCAGCAGATCACCAAAGGTGGTCGGATGCATCAAATAAAATGGAGTGGACTGCAACATGTTGGTTGTACGTGCTTGGACATCATGGAGGTTGCGTTGCGACATAATTATTGACAGCGCGACGATGGCAACATAGACGGGCACACGACGGCGATGGTGTTGACATCATGCAAAGGTGGCGGCAATGGCGCGGACGTGGCGTTGCGGTGACGATAACAGCATTCCTACAAAATAAGATAAAATAAAATATAAATATAGTTATGAAAAAAAAAAACAAATTTAAGACGCAACATAAAATTAATATAAGAAAATAATAATAAAAAATATTAAACAACAAAAACAAAACATAAAATAAAACATTAGATTTTAAAAATAGAAAAATAGGAAAACAACAAAAACATGCATACAAACATAACAAAAGATAAAAATAAAAAAGCAAATAACATAATAAACTAACCTAAAAACGATGACTAAAAACAACTTATCAAACTCCCCCATGCATAGGCTTTTGCTTTGCCCTCAAGCAAAATTGAAATCAAAATATAGGAGGCTACACTACCCAATATTTTAGTTGCGAGAACCAAACAAAAATTAAGCTATCAAAACTAATATGCTACCAATGAGTGCGGCGAGAAATCAATGTAGAGGAGAATAAAGAAGAGTTTAAAAACATTACTTGGGCATAAACCTAGATTGCAAATTTCCTACTAACATAACAAATAGGCCTCAAAAGGTTTAAGCTAACAAACATAACAAGAGTAGCAATTCAACCGAAATAAGTGCATTGAGCAAGCAACAAGTTGCTGAGACTACGATTATTCTACAAACACTCCAATGTAACCTCCAAAGAAATCCATCAATGATGGTGTCCATAGGCTTGCCCGGTCACACCCTCTCCACTACACGAGTACATTGTCATGGCTTAAAGATCAATAGGACTTTAATTAGGTATAAAGACTTGGCTTAGGTAAATAATAAGGATTTGGAAATCAAAGATAAACACGATGGCTAAAATATCACACTAAACCAAGGGGAGAGTTTTAAATAAATTTCAAAATAGAGCACACCAGAATGAGAAATGACAAGAGACGTAAGTCAAATTTCTCAAAATTTAAGAAACATAAGGCCATGGATATTTTTCCTTTTTCATACTTGGCCAACAATAACTTTTCAATTATTATTTTTTGGATAATAATTTTTCATGATTTTTTTCAGTTTTTTAACTCATTGCACATAAGAGCTCCAAAATAAGCTTGAAATAATTTCCTCCTCATTTTTCAAAATAACAACCCAACACAAAATGATATTTAAATAAAACTCAACAATTTAGTTGTGATAATAGGAAGGGTATTTGGCTTTGGTAAAAAAATGAGAGGTGGAGCTAACAAAGAAAATAAGGAGAAGTCCCAAAAATTTTTTAGCAAAGTAAATGTTTTAGGTGGGCAAAAAAAGCACAAACTATCCAAAAGATGCCTAAATCATTTCTAAAAACCATGACAAAATTATGCAAATGCTTCGAGGATCGCTAGAGGCAAGTTCTAGCCACCAAGAAAGACTACAATGTGAGTGAGTGTCTAATAATATCATCTAACAACAAATACACGCTACTACACTTAGATTAGAAGAAAAATTACAACATCGTTATGATGATAAAATAAAAATATGATGTCAATAGTTATGAAAGAGAAAATGCAAAACTAACGTATGCAAAAGTAATATAG
The DNA here is from genome assembly GCA_033032865.1 of Dactylorhiza incarnata. Classification (NCBI taxonomy): domain Eukaryota; kingdom Viridiplantae; phylum Streptophyta; class Magnoliopsida; order Asparagales; family Orchidaceae; genus Dactylorhiza; species Dactylorhiza incarnata. Next base: position 17,903,647 of record JAWHQI010000015.1, read on the forward strand.
TTAACCTAAACTCTATTCTATCATACTACCAAAGATTAAAAAATACTACATGAGCCTACGCAACACTCAAAGAAACATACTAAAGAAATGATAGAAAATAATTTTTGATGATTTTCTCATTTTGTGTTTTTTTTATTTTTTCGTTTTTTATATTTTTGCATTTTTTTTGGGTTTTGAATTTTCTAGTTTTTTTGGATTTTTGATAAACCTTAAAGAAAAAGTAGAAAAACTACAATTTTTTTTTTATTTTTATAGTTTTTTTTAGAAAAGAGAGAAATAGAACAATGAAACCCTCCCCCATGCTTAAGTTTTTCATTGCCCTCAATGAAAAAGAAAACGAGGAAGAGGAAGAGAAAGAGAATAGGGGAAGACAGGAAATGCAGTAAAATAAAAAAAAATCAGACTTCCCCGGGGTTGTGATGGCCGAATGCGGAAGTCGCTCCCCCATGCTTGAGCTGGAAACCGACTCAGGCCTAAGGAAGAGAAGATGGAGCCAAACGAACAGCTGAAGGTTTTATTCCTGCAAAACAAAATAAAAAGAAAAAGAAAGGACAAAAATGGTAAGCAATGGGTGCCTCCCAAGAGTGCTCTTTGTTTAACGTCGTCTGAGCCCGACGTTATTGGTTAGCTAAATGGAAAATTAAAACTAAGATGAAGAGGTAACTCCCTAAGTATGCGCTTAGGAGAGTAAATAAGAAAAAAGAAGGAATGAAGAATCGCACCGACATGCGGTGGAATCTTCAAAGGAATGACGGCCAAAAATATACGGACGAAGTTATAGAAGAACTCCGCTGTTTGTAAAAGGGGAAAGAATGGGTCGTCAAAAGAAGAAGAAATAAAAGAGGAAGAAATAGAAAGAGGAATAAAAGAAGTAGAAAAAGAAATTCCATTAACGAAAATTTCACAAGGAGAAAGTGAATCTTGTGAAATTTTGGGAGAAGAATGGGTAGAAAGGAACTAAAGAGGAATTATCTAAAATAAAAGAAGAAGAAGAAGAAAAAGACTCTCTAAAACTAGGAAAATTTGGAACAATTGAAATTAAACTTGACATGGAATCACATACGTCTTCAGAAAAAGAAGGGAAATTTTGAGACGGCTCGTCATCCTCAAAAGGTAAGAAGCACGCCGGAGTATCCATATGCGTGTCATCCAAAGGAGGAAGGAAACAATCCGGAATATCCGAATAGTTATCTTCCTCGAGAAGAATAAGACAAGCCGGGATATCCGGTGACTCATTACATAAAGAAATTGGAGGAGACGGAGAAGAAAACGAAGAAAAAGATGCGGCCTCACAAGAATAATAATCAATAATGGTCTTAAAATGCGAATTAATATTATTTAAAGAAGTTTGCATTTCAAGATACCAATTATCGATAGAATTAAAATTTGGAGGCGCGGCGTTTTGCGGGGCAAAATCATGCGAAAAATAAGACGGTTCCCCACCTCCCATGTAGGATAAAAATTGGAGTAAGGGTCAAATTGGCCACTTTGACCTACTCTAGAAAAATTGAAATCATATGAGGGAGGGGTTCCCGAAAAACATGCAAAATTATAATGGTCGGGATACCCGCAAAGAGCGCAAAAAGAAGATGATTTCATGATAAAAAAAAACTGTTACCAAAAAAGAAAGAAAAAATTTAATTTAAAAATGATAATATTTTTTTTCTTTTTAGGCGGATTATGTTAGTCCTGGACTTCCCGAGATCTGCCCTGTGAGGGGTTTGCAACGGTACTAGAGGATGTGATGGGAATTCAAGCCCAAAGCGTCCTTTCCAGGAATTTAGGTGGGGTAGAAAAACGATGATGTGGGTTAATTGTAATATATAATAATTTTTTTTTGTAGAAGTAATAAACTCGGTGCTTTCATAATATTGCCAAAAATATTCCCCGGCAACGGCGCCAAAAACTTGATAGAGGAATTTGTGTTCTCCAATCTATACTCGATTAAGGCAAGTGTACCTATCGAAATATAGCATGGGATATAAAATATATCAAGGTCGTATAAAAACTCGGGGCAGGCAACTACTATTACTCACAACGATTCTATTATCCTACCGAACGATTGATTGAGTTTTTGAGAATTTTAAGTAAACTAAAGATAAAAGTAAATTAAGAAAATCAGATTAAGAAGATAGCATTCGATCGATGATTCACCATGAAAAGAAACGAGAAGGATAAGAATATAGTTTTACAATTGCAAACCAAACTCGACCGTGACGGATCCGAAAATAAGAAATAATCTCGCTAGAGCATTAAATCTCCTAACTATTAGACGTTTTGATCGAAATCTCTTTGCAAATCAAAAGGGCTAAAGTCGCATTATCGAAATGAACCGCACTATTGGATTTGACTCCAATCTGGAGGATTTACGTCATCCTATCTCTAGGATTGCGTGCAACTCCTTCCTTCTTTTAATGATCTTTCAAATCAACGAGTCTCTCGACTTTTATGAAATGAGATCAAATGCCTACTACCGTATACCGGAAATACGGAGTCGACACGAGATAAATCAAAGAAGGATCGAGAAGAGTTTAACAAGAATAAAACTAAGAAAAATAAAATCTCATCTCAAATCATGGATCCTCATGATCAAATGCTAACGGAGATTAGTTACGCATAATAGAAATTGAGACAAGGATGAAAAATAAAACTTGCATTTTCATTAGTGAATAAAGAGTACAATAATAAAAGTAAAATGACAATAATATTCTCAAGAAAAATACAAAGCATGGAAATAAAACTTGACAATAAAAAGAACTAAAAACTACAACTATCCTTGATCTCTCTCTTGCCAAAAAGTTCTCCCTTAAGCATGAGGCATGGGCTCCTTTTATAGATGGAGGGGAAGGTTCTAGAAATAGGTAGAGGAGAGGGGAGACAAAGGGGTGGCCGGCCATAGGCATGGGAAAGTGCATGCATGAAATTAAATGGGAGGAGAGGGGGAGAGTGGTTCATGCATGCATTTTATTTAGAAGAGAAAGAGGAGAGAGGAGAAAGGGGGCGGCTAAGCATTGAAAAAGGGGGGAAACCATGCAAAGGTGGCGGGCTGCATGTAGACAGCTAGGGGGGTTCAATTTTGACTTGTAGTGGGGGCTCGGGTTGGACCAAATGAAGGGGGTGGCTGCTCGGGTTTTGCATGGGCTGCACCATGTCTCCATTTAATCTTCCTTGGTGTTGACTTTAAATTGACTTGAGCTTGAATTAATACATCTCTTGTTGGCCGGGCTGCACCACGTTAACTCCAAAATATGTCGCGACGATGTCTTGACAGCAGGCACTAATGATTCCCCCCAACACAAATATAAATTAGTTATGCGCATTATAAAATTAAACAAAATATACGTTACGTGCATGAAATTAACGTAAACATAGGAGAATATTCTACTAATTTAATCTCTAATATAATGAATAAAAACTAATTATCATTGGGACATGTAGCGGAGAAGGAGAAGCCAAAGTCTGATGAAGCTGGATGGGGAGGAGCCTTTGCGGCTAATATGACGGTGATGCCCGTTAGGCCTTGGCTGCCATCAACTTCGAAGAGGATTGGATTGTTGATTCAGGGTGTGGACATCATCTCACCGGGGATGAATCAAAGTTCTCTTCTTTGGCGCCTTACTCAGGTAACGATGTTATCATTATGGATGATAATTCTATTCATGCAGTAGAACAAGAAGGTGTTGTCTCCCTGAGCAGTGATAAGGGTCCACTCACATTGAGGAGTGTTTATCACGTGCCTGGTATGAAGAAGAATCTCTTCTCTGTGACCAATATGGTCGATGCCGGTTATCACATTCTGTTTGGCCCAACAGAACTGAAGTTTCTTAAAACTCAACCGGAGATAAAGGGAGATGTTATCCATGTTGGAAAGCAGGTGAAGGACTTGTTCATTTTATCGACAAGTACCTATGTTGATAAGATGAATACCAACGATAGAGCGACTATTTGGCATGAAAGGTTGGGGCATGTTGGCATGGACAAATTGAAGGCTATGGAGGTAAGGGGCCTTGTCAAGGGCTTGTCTAGCTTGTATTCTTATGGAGATGGTCATGTTTGTGCGGGATGTCAGTTTGGTAAGTCTCATCGACTTGCATTTGATAAACCGCAAACAAGATGCAAAGCGCCTTTGGAGTGCATTCACGGTGATTTGATGGGACCGACTGCCACCCCAAGCCTTGGAGGCAACAGATATATGTTGGTGTTGATTAATGATTACACCAGATATGTCTAGGTGTATTTTCTGAAAGAGAAGTCGGAAGCCTTTGCGAAGTTTGTGGAGTTTAAGGAGCTGGTGGAAGGTCGATTAGGCCTGCGGGTGAAAAAATTGAGAACTGACAATGGTGGGGAGTTCACCTCTGGTGAGTTCTCAAGTTTTTGCAGGAACCACGGCGTTCGGAGAGAGCTCACTTGTGCCCATACTCCTTGCAAAATGGCGTTGCTGAGAGGAAGATCCGTCATCTGACGGAAACCTACAAATGCTGGCTTCATGCCAAGAGTATCCCAAAGTCCTTTTGGGCGGAGGGAATGTCTTGTGCGGCTTACGTCATCAACAGGATGCCTCTAAGTCCTATCAACATGAAGACCCCTCACAAACTGATGTTCAAGGAGAAGCCGAGTGTTGCACACCTTCGGGTGTTCGGGTCAACCTTCTATGTGCATATTCCTGATGCTCTTCGGACAAAGCTAGATGCGAAAGCAAGGAAGCTAGTCTTTGTTGGGTATGATGAGCGTAAGAAAGGATGGAGATGCATGGATCCTGAGACGCAGAGATCAGTGGTATCTCGGGATGTGGTGTTGGATGAAGTGACTTCCTACAAGGGGATTTCAGGAGTTGAACTACCGAAGAGCAGGGTTGATGAAGCAGGGAAAGCTGTGGGAAGTCTTCAAGTGGAGTTGCCTGTTTCACCAGGAGCTCCAGCTGTGTCAAGCTCTGAGATGGAGGCTTCAGATTTTGGAAGTAGGGGGAACAATGCTCCAAGTTTGTGTGGAAGAGGAGCTTGCACAGAAGAAGCAGTTGAGGAGGTGGTTAGTCAGGGGAAACCTCTTAGGAGGTCGAAGAGGACTATCAAGCCACCAGATCGATATACAGGAGGAAACATGGTGAGCTTCATCTCATGTTTCTTCGCTGGTCCTTTGGAGGAGAGGGAGTCGTCGAGCTTTGAGAAAGCCAAAGGAGTGAAGCAGTGGGACATTGCTATGCAAGAAGAGATGGATTCTCTCAAGAAGAATGAGACTTGGTCTCTACTGCCCAGGCCCAAGGGCATTACCCCTGTGACATGCAAATGGGTTTATAAGCGCAATAAGAAAGCTGATGGCACGATGGAGCGATACAAGGCTCGCCTTGTAGCTCGCGGGTTCTCACAGCAGTATGGTGAAGATTATGATGAGATGTTTAGTCCAGTGGCAAAGATGACTTCAGTCCGATTTGTTATTGCTTTGGCGGCATCTTGTGGATGGGAGATTTGGCAGCTCGATGTGAAGTATGCTTTCTTATATGGAGAGATTGACAAGGATATCTTCATGATCCAGTCGCCGGGTTTCATCTCAGAGGATCGTCCGGACTACATCTGCAAATAGAAGAAGGCCATATATGGTTTGAAGCAAGCGCCTCGGGCATGGTATGGGAAGATCGCGGAGTATCTTCTATTCTACGGGTTCTTTGCTCCAAACTCTAATTCTAGCTTGTTCATCAAGAAGGAGGGGGCGCTTCGGGTTATTGTTCTGCTGTATATGGATGACATGATTGTCACCAGGAACTCAAAGGAGGCGGTAGCAAGGCTGAGAGCTGAGCTTGCTATCAGGTTCGAGATGAAGGATCTGGGTGAGCTTCACCATTTCCTTGGACTCGAGGTTTAGAGGCGGGAGAGCAGAGTGCTCGTTTCTCAGGCTGGATATGCGGAGTAGATCGTTCAACAATTCGGCATGGAAGAAGGGAAGAGCATCTCTATACCTCTGGAACAGCATCATAAACTTCGGAAGGATGAGGGAAGAGTTCTATCTAATCCGTTGGTGTTCCGAGCTCTGGTTGGGAGCTTGATCTACTTGACCATCACGAAGCCAGATATTGCTTATGTAGTTGGCAAAGTGAGTCGGTACATGGCAGAGCCACAGAAGCCTCATCTTCTGGCGGCAAAAGGTATTCTGAAATATGTGAAGTCGACCTCTGATTTGGGTCTCCTATTTAGGAGAGGGTCAAGCTTGGAGCTGCATGGATACATGGATGCTGACTACGGGGGAGACGTGGATGATCGGAGATCAACGTCTGGTTATGTCTTTATGGCGAGCCCCATGGCTATCTCTTGGTGCAGCAAAAAGCAGGACTCGGTGTCCGTATCTACCACAGAAGAGGAATACAAGGCTTCAGCCTTGGCAACTCAGGAAGCCGTTTGGCTCAGTAGGTTGGTGGAGGACGTTCATGAGGAGGTTCGAGGTCCAAGTATGCTACGCGGGGACAATGAGAGTGCTCTCAAGCTGGTTAATAATCCAGTCTGTCATGCGAGGACCATGTATAATGAGATTGAGCACCATTTCATTCGTGAAAAGGTGTTGGGAGGATCTTTTATGGTCGAGCATGTTTGGAGTGTGGATAATGTCGCAGACATCTTCACAAAGACGCTGGCGAAGGGACCGTTTACTCGGTTGCGGAGTTTACTCGGGCTAGTCTCCACTTCCCACTTCAAGGGGGAGTGTTGAAATTATTGAAGTGAAGTGGAGGTGACCGGCCGGTATGATTTTAGGTGACCGCAGAGACCGAGCGGTCTGTATTAGTGATCTGCCGGTCTGGCTCTGCCGATCTGTTCTGGTGATCTGCTGATTGGCAGGTCTGTTCTGATTGCTGTAGTCTGGTCCCGGGTTGTTCTACTTGGGTTGTCTATCTCCTTTGTAGAAGACCGGGCGGTCTGTTTTATATAACCATTGTGACCAGGCAGTTTGTGCCTGGCGATCTGGCGACTTATCTGAAGTCGGCCAGATGGTTCTTGGTTTGCTCCGGGTGGTCTAAGGGAGGAGTACACTTATGTCTGCGCGGCTTGTGCGCAGTCTCGTGTTCGCGCAACTTGTGCACGATCTGCCTGCTGATCTGCGATCTTGGTCGGATGGTTGTCCAAGTTGTGTGATTGCGTGGTCTGCCTTGTGAGACCGCTGGCGATCTGACGGGTGGTGATTGTACCTCTCCTGTGTGGTGACGACATTCATCTACCCGCCTATAAATAGGGGTGCTTGGCCCATCATTCATAACGAGAACTGTAAGAACTGAGCCTGGGTTAATTCGTGCGGTCTCAATTTTTGAGGTCGGGCGATCTCGGAAGAGAGTTGACTGTTTGTTGTGTTCACAGGTTTGCGGTCAGCAGGTTGCGGTCTCCTTCCTTGGTGATTCCTAGCGGCTTGAATAAACAGTTCGGCAGCGGTCTGTCTATGAACTGGTTTATGTTTGTTCTTGTGCTGTTCGCAGCGAGCTCAGCGATCAGGCGAATTTCGACGGTTAGGCGATCTGAGTTGCGGTCTGGCGACAGCTTTAGTTCTTCGTTCAATAAAGCTCCAGTTCGTGCGGTCTGAGGTGGCGGTCTTGTAGTGCAGGCGGTCTGTCTGTTTTCTGTTTGCATGGTCTCAGGTGAAGTCGGGCAATCTCTGGAGTCGAGCGGTCTGTGCGGTCTCAGCTTGTCTAGCCGCCAGATTTGTTTTGGTGTGTTTTGTTCTTCTCACCTCCATGATTCTTATGAATCATGTCTCGCCATGTATACCTCGCACTGTAAATGAAGTTTGTGATTCAATAAAGTTTATTGTGTTGTTGTGTGGCATTGCAGTTGTTGATTAGAGAGCATGTAGAGTGTGAAGATATCAAACTTGAATTTGTCCCCACAGACAATCAAGTTGCTGATATCTTCACCAAGCCACTGGATGAGGCCAAGTTCAATTCTTTCAAAATTGACTTAGGAATGTTGAATTTATATTGAGTTCACTTATGAATCAATAACCTCTGTTAAAATGTTTATGTTCTCATCTGTACAATTCTCATAATATGTACTGCTATGATAAATTGAAATCTAAATTTATCAACTTTACAGTATGCATAGTCTACATGATAGGGTAGATAATCTCCCTAAAATGTTAAATACTTTGAATTCAGGGTGAGACCCATCTCAGCTGATCAGCTGAGACAGCCAAACTATCTCAGTGGGTAAGTATCCAAAACAAACTAAAGCAGGCTAAGGGCTCAGCTGGAAAAAAATCTAGGTTCGACGAACTCTTTCCTGAGTTCGACGAACTCTTTCCTCAGTTCAACGAATGTCGGCCTTGAGTTTGACGAACTCAGCATTATGACATAAGTTTAAATTTTCACTTACAAAAATAAGAACAATACTATTTCTCCAAGTGAGGGGGAGCTAAAAAGGGTTGTTCAAAATGAACAAGAATAGCTAATAAAGCTAATAGTACTCACATTGAGGGGTAGCAAGTTCTTGCTCAGGTTGAGGGGGAGATGGCCAATTCTAAGAGAGTCGGAGAAGAGGAATGATGACCTAAAGGGGGGTCTTGGAAAATGCCTTCTAAACCCTCTCAGGGTATGTAGCTGCTGTCTCCCAATCCCTTGAGGGAAAGATAGTTGAAGAAATCAGAAAGGGGGAGATGGCCAACGCTAAGACCAACTCGAAGTCAGCTTTGAGTACAAGGATTGTCCTCTGAGTTAGTCAAAGATTAATATAAACAATCATGAGTTTTAATAGAATGCTTAAACAATCCTATCTTCTAGAAGCAATGTAATCATGAATGCTATATAGATCAATTTTATGATAGGTTTTTGTTGGCTATATACCTTAGAATTGGGAATGTTCTGCCTTCTTCAAATAGGGGGAGATTGTTAGGAATATTGCCCTCAATATTCCTTTGATTTGAAGAGGCATCACTCACAATGCTAAGTACAAGATGTATTTGATAAAGCCACATTTTTGTAAGATGTACAAGCTCAGATAACTCAAGAGAAAGGGCCAATCATGCCCTTAGATCAGGAGAAATCATCTCCTCAGAGATGAAGATTTGTCTCAGCTGAACCGCTGAGACGAGGTCAGGAGCCACTGAGAAGGCTTCTGGACAAGATGAGCTGCAGATAGAAGAAACCGCTGAGACGGCTGTCTATCTCAGCGGATCTGCTGAGACGGGAAAGATGCAGCATGCAGTTGGGAAAGATTTGGCGTGTTCGTCGAACGCAAAATGCAGTTCGTCGAACGCAGAACTTAGTTCGTCGAACGCTGAGACGAGACAGAAGAAATCGCTGAGACTTGGCGAGTTCATCGAGCACAGAATGATGTTCATCAAACGCAGAACTCAGTTCGTCGAATGAAGAGACGAGACAGAAGAAACCGCTGAGACTTGGCGTGTTTGTCGAACGCAGAACTCAGTTTGTCGAACGCAAAGACGGGACTGAAGCAAACGCTAAGATTTGATGAGTTCGTCGAACGAAGATTGAAGTTTGTCGAATGCAGAGTTTGGCGCGTTTGTCGAATGCAGTGGCGAGTTTGTCGAATGCAGATTGCAGTTCGTCGAACGCAGGATCTTCTCTACAGATCGACAGAATCCGCTGAGAAGAAGAAGCCATCTCAGCCCAACCGCTGAGACAGTTCAAACATGACATGGCGGGTTCTGCTTTTGGCGCAAGCTGCAGAAAGGTATTATGGGGTCCAACAACCACTCCCATACTAGTCAGAAGGACGACTGAGAGCCGTTGAAGGTCAGGGATGTATAAAAGGGATAAATTAGGGTTGAGAAAGCACTTCTGCTTTCAATCTTTCTCTCGAGCACACAAAGAAGCGGAAGCGAACTGTTCCATTGTCGGCAGCCAAGAACTGAGCCAACACAAGGCTACAAGGAGAAAAAGAGATAGCTCGTCTTGATTAATTTCAAGATAGAGCAGTAGATCCAGTCCCTCATCTGAAGGGCTGATCAAGAAGAATAAGTTGGAGCTGAACTTCTGCTCCCTGGTTCAAGTCTGCAACAGCAGCTGAGAAGAAGAAGAAGAACCAGGCGTGACCTTTCTTCCTTCTATTTGTAAAGATCATTATTTCTTTTGTAGGAACCTTTGGGTTCTGAGTTTGTAGGGCTTCACTGCCTGAGTTGTAGAGCTGAGAGGTCAGCTTGAGGTAGGATCTGTGTGATCTGGGGTAGGGCTGATTTGTAAGATCCCTCTCCCGCACCTGGAGAGCTACCGGATCTTATGCCCAGAACCGCCGCCTTATGGCGACACTAACACCCGAGTTAGCTACCTCCGCAAGATACCGATCCTGCCGGCAGAACGATCAACAGGCCAACAAGAGCTAAGAAGGAAAAATAAACAAAACTAAGTCCACAATCACACATTTATACAACAAAATATAAAAAGTCCATCAATGAGTACAACAAGTAAACAAGAGAAAGGGCTTAAGCCCGGTACATATCCAAGCAAAGTACAAAAACTCTCTCACTCTACATCTATGCGGAAGCTAAACAAACTCTCAACTCTCGAACACCTGTCTTGTAGTAGAAGTAATGCACGGCATAAGCTCCTCAGGTCCTGTCTCCTCTTCTAGATGGGGCTCCATCACCTCGGGTACCTACGGTCACAACCGACCGTTAGTCTTAAAGACTAAGCCGATTTTGTCCCCGCCTCCCCCCGCGACTCCAAGTCACCGTGCGGGAGGACGAAGCGGAGGAAAAACAAGGAGTAATAGAAACAAGGCAGGTGACAAATGTCTAGACTAGTAGGGTATATAAATACAAAGCAAGTAGAGGTAATAATTCTACACTAACCAGAGTAAGTATGACAGCACATAGTAAAAGACAATGCCATATAAAGAAGCAGGTACAAGAAATAAGAGTAGCTACGAAAGTAAACTTAACTTATATGCACACACAAAAGCACATAAGCTAAGGGATCTAGCAAGAAGTAAACTCATCGTATATAGGAGCCCATTCGGATTTATACGATGAAGTCTCTGTTTGTGCAGAAATGCTATGCTATGATGTGCAATGCAATGATGCAATGTTTGTATTATTATTTCATACACATGCAACTCACCCACACGACTCTGTACGTACAGACCTTTAGTTCCCACTTTTCGGAGGTAGCTAACCTCTCGGGCACCTCCCGTCGTGGTCAAACGGTGGCAGAGGAGCGGGCGTCTCCTCACCTAGGTGGGTAAGTCACACTACCAGACCTAGGCCCTAACGTACGCTGTGATATTGGTACCCGGTACTCACGAGCTCCTGCGTACTAAACTGAATTGGCCAGGCAGGGTTTAGGGAATCCGTCCCGTCGGACGCACAGAAGACAACCTGGCCCACATAAAACCACTAGCACTGCCGAGTCAACGAACTGTTGTCGGTGTGACGACTAAGACAGAACTGAAGACCCACCACATCTTATGCACAACAACATGTATTAGCCATTTACTACCGAGCCTCCAGCTCACAATTCTGCATCAACATTTATAAAGTAGAGCCTACCGCTAGCCAGGCTATACCAGTCTTATATTTAAACTATGAGCCTACCGCTCGCTAGACTACACTATTCTTATATTTAAACTATGAGCCTACCGCTCGCTAGACTACACTAGCCTTATATTTAAACTGCGAGCCTACCGCTCGCTAGACTACACTAGTCTTATATTTAAACTACGAGCCTACCGCTCGCAGGACTATCCCAGTCCTACCTTATAACCCGAGCCTATCGCTCGCAGGACTATCCCAGTCCTTCCTTATAAACCGAGCCTACCGCTCGCAGGACTATCCCTGTCCTTCCTTATAACCCGAGCCTATCGCTCACAGGACTATCCCAGTCCTTCCTTATAACCTGAGCCTACCGCTTGCAGGACTATCTCAATCCTACCTTATAACCCGAGCTTATCGCTCGCAGGACTATCCCAGTCCTTCCTTATAACCCGAGCATACCACTCGCAGGACTATCCCAGTCCTTCCTTATAACTCGAGCCTATCGCTCGCAGGACTATCCCAGTCCTACCTTATAACCCGAGCCTATCGCTCAAAGGACTATCCCAGTCCTTCCTTATAACCTGAGCCTACCGATCGCAGGACTATCCCAGTACTTCCTTATAACCCGAGCCTATTGCTCGCAGGACTATCCCAGTCCTTCCTTATAAAATGTTCCGGTTTGGGATGGAAGTTAACTTGTCATGTTCTCCTACTTACTAGTCTTGTCTATAATTTAGTTGATCTTAGAAGCTTTAGGGTTAGCCTTGGACTTCCGGAGGGTTACCCGGTGAGGGGCTCGCAGTGTTACTAGGAAGTGTGGGGGTCTGACACCCCGAACTTCCTCTTCCCAAGGCACTTAATCTTGTTGGTATCTACCCCTTTTTACTTGATCCCCATTATCCTATCCAATTACATTAAATCTATAAGATGAGTTAAACTTGTCTCTTAGGAGTGGGGGAGTTCTTTTGAACTCCAACACCACCAATTGTGACCGGGTGCTGACTCTCCTGTCGTCACATTCTAAGCTCGAGTTCCTTTCTTCACCGAGGAACTGCACACATTCAATTAGCATTCTCAACCTTAATTGGACCCACACTCCTATTCTTCGTCATCCTTATTCCAGGGTTTGCCTTAGATATTTCTCGACTTCTCCCTTGAGTATTTACCTTAAGATGGCTCACCCGGCTAAGGGTAGTTTTACTTCCATATAATCGTTTAACACTGATGAGTTGTTTGTGGGGCCCTTGACGAGGTCTAACTTCCTTTTCTTAACATAGTAAATCCTACACTTATAGCTTTGGTAAACGCACCCCAACCCTAATTTCACACGATGCCCTTAGAGATGCTCTTCCAAATAATCTGAGCCTTCATAATAATCAAAGAGTTAACAGTTCTATGTGTGAAGGACAGTGGTGGTCTAAGTCATATAAATCAGTTTTACTATTCGCAGACCAAAATATGATTGAGCTAGATTTAACTCCTATGGTGCAATCTTGATCACATCATATCCAAATGAGTTCCAATTATTACCACAGGTTCGCAATGAGTAGTGGTCTAACAACCTCAAGTTCTAATTTCATAAATCCTCTAGGGAATCTTAAATCATAGTTTCTGTTTAAAACAGAAGATGTGCAAATAGTGATTTATACATCGATTGTCAACTAATGATCTCCATAAATTCTGGGAAAATTACAATAGCACAATGTTGGTCTAAAAACACCAGATCTTAAGTCTCATATTAATCCAATGAGTATTTACCTATAATTATCATTTATTACATTTGGTTTGCCAATAAGGGTTTACACTACAAGTGCTATGTTAAGACTTCAATAAATTCTGAGAAAATTACTATAGCACAGTATTGGTCTAAAAACACCAGATCTTAAGTCTCATATTTATCCAAGGAGTATTTACCTTTATTTATCATTTATTACATTTAGTGTGCCAATAAGGGTTTACACTACAGGTGCTATGTTAAGACTTCAATAAATTTTGGAAAAATTACTATAGCACAATATTGGTCTAAAAACACCAGATCATAAGTCTCATATTTATCCAAGGAGTATTTATCTTTATTTATCATTTATTACATTTGGTGTGCCAATAAGAGTTTACACTACAAGTGCTATGTTAAGACTTCAATAAATTCTGGAAAACTTTTTAGAGCATATGATTGATCTAAAACTACTAAGTCCTAAGTTTCATAATATTCCAAATAGATTATAAACACAATATCCAATTAATTCTCATGGTGTGCTAATAAGGGGTTATATAACAAGTACTATATAATGACCTCAATAAATTCTGGAAAAATTTGTAGAGCATAGGAATGTTCTAAAACTACTAAATCCTAAGTTTCATAATATTCCAGATAGATTATAATCACAATATCCAATTAATACTCATGGTGTGCTAATAATGGGTTATATAACAAGTACTATACAATAACCTCAATAAATTCTGTAAAAATTTGTAGAGCATAGGAATGTTCTAAAACTACTAAATCCTAAGTTTCATAATAATCCAGATAGATTATAATCACAATATCCAATTAATACTCATGGTGTGCTAATAAGGGGTTATATAGCAAGTACTATATAATGACCTCAATATATTCTGGAAAAATTTGTAGAGCATAGGAATGTTCTAAAACTACTAAATCCTAAGTTTCATAATATTCCAGATAGCTTATAATCACAATATCCAATTAATACTCATGGTGTGCTAATAAGAGGTTATATAACAAGTACTATATACCTCAATAAATTCTGGAAAAATTTGTAGAGCATAGGAATGTTCTAAAACTACTAAATCCTAAGTTTCATAAAATTCCAGATAGATTATAATCATAATATACAATTAATACTCATGGTGTGCTAATAAGGGGTTATATAACAAGTACTATATAATGACCTCAATAAATTTTGGAAAAAATTGTAGAGCATAGGAATGTTCTAAAACTACTAAATCCTAAGTTTCATAATATTCCAGATAGATTATAATCACAATATCCAATTAATACTCATGGTGTGCTAATAAGGGGTTATATAACAAGTACTATATAATGACCTAAATAAATTCTGAAAAAATTTGTAGAGCATAGGAATGTTCTAAAACTACTAAATCCTAAGTTTCATAATATTCCAGATAGATTATAATCACAATATCCAATTAATACTCATGGTGTGCTAACAAGGGGTTAAGTACTTTATAATGACCTCAATAAATTCTGGAAAAATTTGTAGATCTTAGGAATGTTCAAAAACTACTAAATCCTAAGTTTCATAATATTCCAGATAGATTATAATCACAATATCCAATTAATACTCATGGTGTGCTAATAAGGGGTTATATAACAAGTACTATATAATGACCTCAATAAATTCTGGAAAAATTTGTAGAGCATAGGAATGTTCTAAAACTACTAAATCCTAAGTTTCATAATATTCCTCCAGAGAATATTTACTCAAGCTTCCTATTTATATAAATTTACCTAACCAACAAATCTTTTTCAGAGAAACACATGTGATCAAAATTTCTAAAATAAATTCCTAGACATGTCTTTTAAGTCAAAGACCCACTTCCCAGAGTTTGGGATTTATCCCTAAGGTTTTGATTCAAAAATTTCCTTAATTTAAAAGTGTGAAAATTTTCATTTTATTAAAAACTTTAGGAAAATAACTTCCAAAAATCATGAAACATATGTCAATGATGTATATCCTCATGACATACAAAACCCCCAAGGGTTCAGAGGCATGCAAGGTGATTTCCACCTTCAATTCCATCAAACACTTCAAAAGCCCAAAATGACTATTAGCTCCCCAATTTTTCTCTTAAGACGCAAACTTCATTTTGAAGTTCAGAGAAATATACTCATACACATGTGATGATATTTTAACCAGTGTCCATACGTGACCTAAAGAAGCCCTCACCAAAATTTGGGATCATTAGGAGTTATATAACTCCAAATATTCCATTTATTTAATTTTCTAAGTTTTGAACAAAACTATAGAAAAATTATCTCCAAAAAATCTGATATTTAAACCCATGCTAGGTATGAAGCACATGCATGCATGGATAAAATCTCAAGTCCATCAGACTTGACCTTAAAAAGTTACACTAGTTCAAAGATCTGGTTTGTATTTTGACCAGCCTCACGAGAATAAGTGTTGTGGGCCCTAGATTTAACCAAATGGCCTGATTCCACTTTCATTTGAAAGTAGACACTCAGATCTACAATTCCTATCTCTGGGGATTTTTCAAATTAAGGCATCTAAAGGCCTCTAAATAATTAATGAAAGCCACTGAAAATGTGTGACAGTTTAATACAATTAATAATAATACATATAAATGATTATATATGATCCAGCACGAATCATAGCGCAAGATTGACGACATCTGGTCATCTTCCCTGATGGGCAACGGTCCAGATTTGTCCGCGCTGGGCCATCTTCCTTTGGTGATTCCCGGCAACCCACTGCACCCCACGGTCGGCCACCATCTCCGCCACCTCCGTTGAGGTGGTGGCTAGCGTTTGACGGCGACACGGCCAACGGAGAGCCCATCTCCGGCGATCCTGAGCAAGAAGAAATGCTCGGAATTTCTTTCTCTCCCTCTCATGGGATCGGGCTCAATTGAGCCCGATATCTCGCCTAATAGGATCTAACATCTAGCATAGAGGGAGGGGAGGAGAAACCTTACTTGATAACGAGCTTGGCGGCGGGTGTGGTGACTGTGCGGCATGGTGGCGGCGAGCTCTGGCGATCCTGCCCAATTCCTCGATCCGGCACCATTTTCTCCACTCCAAAGCACCAGCTCGACTACTCTCCACCTTCTGAAGATAATGGAAGGGTCGAAATGGGGTGGGGATGGTTGGTCATAAGGTTTTGAGTTGGTGGATTTTCGGCCATGCCTTGGATGCTCCTCCCAGCCACCAAGTGGCACTATTTTAGTAGGAATTCGGCTGGGCATTCATGTGGGGGCTCATGCAAGGCTTTGGGCAGAGGAATGGAGGGCCACATGGCCTCCATTCCCCAAATTCCTCTTCTTCTTAATGGTGGAAGGGGAAAAAGACCATGCTACCCCTTTGCATGTCATTGCATGTTGGATTCAGTGGGCAAGGCTGGTCATTATACATGTGGGCTTCAGAGTGGGCTGAATTTGAGGGCTTTAGCCCATATGGCTTGGCCTAATTCATTTAAATACCATTTTTATCCCAATTTTGATCTAGAGTTGACTTTAGGGTTTGACTTGGTCAATTGATGAGTTGGCTGGTCCAATGTGATGGTCTTGAGTCCATTGACACTATCCAAGGTTGGTTGAGTCATGGTGAAGACCTAGGTGAGCTAATTTGACCAATAGGTGTGATTTTGACCAAAATTGGGGGAAATGTTGACTTTGGTCAATTTGGTCAAATTGATGATCCCATGATGGGGCTTTTGGCTCAATAGCATTCCTTGGAGTGTTTATCATCTATTGGAAGAGTCAATTTGCAAGTGTGAGTTCATTGTGATCTAGTTTGACCTGAGTTGACCTGCCTCCTATAGTAGACCACATGTGGGTTTATTCAACTCAATGTGTCCTAAGGTCACTACCTAGCCCAAACCCGCAACACTCACCACTTGTCTCACCTTAATTGAAGTTAAGGGGTCTAGAAGTTCTGAGGATGTTACAAATTCCAATAAACAAAAGAATAATTTCGTCCCCGAAATTCAATTTTTGGTCTACGGGGTTCCACTTGTGGAGGTAGTATAAGGGTTGTTCAGTTATTAAACCTGACATCATTTCCAGGGGTTTAAATTGACATCAAAAGTCTATACGCAGATTTCTAGAACATTCCCATATTAATATCCCAAGGTGTCTACTTTTCAAATTACAGTCCATGGTATGGATATTATATATTATCACCTCAACTCTCGTTGTGAATGAAGTTTACTGAGAGATTGAATCTAGTAAAAGTCCCAGGGCTTGCCACTGTTGTAAAAGATCATACATCAAAAGTTCATGACATTTCAACGTCAATAATTCAGGAAAATAATTTCTCAAGTTGTAGTCTCAAATCGTACTTGCGAAGGAAGCCTGTTATTTATTCAAGGATTAATTTTTAGCAAAATCCTTCGAGCTTCCTATGGGTATTAGAAGTCCATGTGCAAATTTCTATGAAAATCCAGTATCCATAGTTCCTGGTATAAATTTCTACGTTTAAGTCGACACATACCTCAATAATCTAGCTATAAGCTGGAACTTATTTGTGGTGAAAATTCAACCTAGGTGCACATATAGTAATCTTTCCTGAATTCTTTCATACTGTTCAGCATCGACCAATACGTATGAGTCAATAAATCACCAAGTTCATTATACTCGTGAGATCATCACTACTATGTATAAACCATAATCCAACCTCTAAAGTTATCACGTATTACTCTCCAAACCATACAACATTCTTGGGGATTTTAATGACATTTGTCCTTCAATTCCCAGGCTCGTCAAGCCATGAGAAAGAAAAAAAAAATCATATGTACTCTCTTATTTACTTAATCCATAGGTATAATTTCAACGATCTAATATGGTGGCATTGCTTATTTATGTCATTCAAAGGTTCATAGTTGATAACTATGATTCGTGACTTGGTTAAACCCAAATATCGTTGGTAGCAATGATAATCAATTCCCGTGTTTATCACTCCCAAGGCATATGGATATTGGTCACGATATAATTATTCGAAAATGAAAAGAGGGGCTTGATTTTTTCAATAATTGTATGTACCTTATCTTCGAACGCCCTGAAATTCAAGAAATTCCAATTATAGTTCTATCACGCGGGAATCTAATTCCAGTCCTCATAGCTCATATTGTGATTTGTTTGTCTCCAGAAACTAGCTTGTCCATCCTATGATTCAATCGATTCGACTGAATTCAGATATTTGATCATCCAATGATAATTGCACCGTTTGCCCCGAATATAACTGAATCATCGTCTCCGAGTTGGGGAGGGAGATCTAAGGTACCACACTTGCATGATGTTGTTTACATTTGTTCACCTCTTAAGATCGTGAGGGCCTATTGTTCGTTCCATTCTTATCCAGTCCATATCCGACTTAAACCTGTGCTGAGTCCATAATTCATGTCGGTTCTCTCTTGCGCTTTTCAAGAGTTTATTCATCAAATCTTTAGTCGACATTAATGTCATTAATCGTGTGTTACGACAATTGAGTTGAGATGGTAGGGGGTCTATGAATATGCTGCCGAGACAATAATTATCACACCACCTTAACTTAGTGTAAAGCTCTTTCTACAATCAGTGCTGCCTCGAGCATAGGTCTTTTAAAGTAATTTCATAATTTTCTTGTGAATTTGCAAGTGATTCACACCATGACTTGTATTAGGGGAGGCACAATCGGTCCTTAGGTTGCGTATTAAGTAGCTATCTATGGCACTATGATCGGACTTTGCAGATTCTCTCGAAGTCTTATACTATTTTCCTTGTTCTCAAGAGTCGCATGCAAAGGATTTTCTAGGCGACCTGATCTATAACTTCAAGGACTTCATTTACTATTTTCTTTGTTTAATTATCTGCATAACCTTAGAGCATCAAGGGGGTGAATAATCATTCTTGAAAGGCTCTATGCTCTTATTCTGATTGTGTATTCATATCAGCCCCATCATAGTATTAATAATTCTCCTTTCCTAAGACGAAAGAATTCTTCAAGGGTCTTGACTTCTAGGAAGGGTTGGTCATCAGACCGATTATGCATACTTCAAAATCTCTTCTTAAGTCAAGTAAAGTTGAATACCTCAAGATTGCTTACATTTTTGACGAGCATTTCCAAAATAAGGTCTAGGGAACTCGAATTGGTATCTAACTGGCCCCAATAAACAAAAGGGAATAGCCCCTGTACACTTCGGGCTAAGATCCTGATATCATTATGATCTATTATCGTAAGTATTCACTCACTCCTTAGTGCATACAACTCTAGACTTAGAGTTCCATCTGAGGTCCATTGATATTCCACATATTTTTAGGCCATTAAGGTTACTAATTATCGCAACCTTCTCATGATTATTCTATGGGCCATACACAAAAGGGTCTTTTCTGAACTCGAATCCTTATCCAAACCCAGTGTTTGTCACGATGATCATTTCGGTGTAACCTAGTTGTTGGTTTGGAGATTAAGTTTACGATTCTCCTACTATCCACTAATGGTGTCCGTGCACTGAATATCTTGAGGCGCTCCTTCTCATTGGATAGGGAGTGATGATATCACTTGATATTAGAATTAAGGACGTCGGAGTTTTAAACTTTAGGTAACTATTTTCTCAATAGACTCTTCTTGTAGTCACTTTGGGGGTCATAACGCCTTAATCCGTATATGCCTGAGGTTGGTTTGGATTGGTGTACGCTATAAAAATCATCTTGGTGCATCAAACAAGAGAGATATCCTAGTTGGGTTGGCCTAACTCATTGATTAATGGACTGTTTTATGTGATTTTTACATATGGGCACACCACTGCTTCCGCTGCTAGTTTGTCCTCAAACTAACTCGAGCGGGGGTGTCCCAGGGTTTGTGGACTTCTTTCTCGTTGGATTGTTGTTTCTTTGATACCAGTTGTAAGATCCCTCTCCCGCACCTGGAGAGCTACCAGATCTTATGCCCAGAACCGTCGCCTTACGGTGACACTAACACCCGAGTTAGCTGCCTCCGCCAGACGCTGATCCTGCCCGCAGAACGATCAACATGCCAACAAGAGCTAAGAAGGAAAAATAAACAACACTAAGTCCACAATCACACATTTATACAACAAAATATAAAAAGTCCATCAATGAGTGCAACAATAAAGGAGAGAAAGGGCTTCAGCCCGGTACATATCCAAGCAAAGTACAAAAACTCTCTCACTCTACATATATACGGAAGCTAAACAAACTCTCAACTCTCGAACACCTATCCTGTAGTAGAAGTAATGCGCGGCATAAGCTCCTCAGGTCCTGTCTCCTCTTCTAGCTGGGGCTCCACCACCTCGGGTACCTACGGTTACAACCGACCGTTAGTCATAAAGATTAAGCCGATTTCGTCCCCGCCTCCCCCCGCGACTCCTAGGCATTGTGCGGGAGGACGAAGTGGAGGAAAAACAAGGGGTAATAGAAACAAGGCAGGTGACAAATGTCTAGACTAGTAGGGTATATAAATAGTAAGCAAGTAGAGGTAATAATTCTAAACTAACCAGAGTAGGTATGACAGCACATAGTAAAAGACAATGCAATATAAAGAAGCAAGTACAAGAAATAAGAGTAGCTACAAAAGTAACCTTAACTTATATGCACACACAAAAGCACATAAGCTAAGGGATCTGGCAAGAAATAAACTCATCGTATAAAGGAGCCAATTCAGATTTATACGATGAGGTCTCTGTTTGTGCAGAAATGCTATGCTATGATGTGCAATGCAATGATGCAATGTTTGTATTATTATTTCATACACATGCAACTCACCCACATGACTATGTATGTACAGACCTTTAGTTCCCACTTTTTGGAGGTAGCTAACCTCCTGGGCACCTCCCGTCGTGGTCAAACGGTGGCAGAGGAGTGGGCGTCTCCTCACCTAGGTGGGTAAGTCACACTACCAGACCTAGGCCCTAACGTACGCTGTGATACCGGTACCCAGTACTCACGAGCTCTTGCATACTAAACTGAATTGGCCAGGCAGGGTTTAGGGAATCCATCCCGTCGGACGCACAGAAGACAACCTGGCCCCCATAAAACCACTAGCACTGCCGAGTCAACGAACTGCTGTCGGTGTGATGACTATAACAGAACTGAGGACCCACCACATCTTATGCACAAGCAACATGTATTAGCCATTTACTACCTAGCCTCCAGCTCGCAATTCTGCATCAACATTTATAAAGTAGAGCCTACCGCTCGCCAGACTATACCAGTCTTATATTTAAACTATGAGCCTACCAGTCGCTAGACTACACTAGTCTTATATTTAAACTACGAGCCTACCGCTCGCTAGACTACACTAGTCTTATATTTAAACTACGAGCCTACCACTCGCTAGACTACACTAGTCTTATATTTAAACTATGAGCCTACCGCTCGCAAGACTATCCCAGCCCTACCTTATAACCTGAGCCTATCGCTCACAGGACAATCCCAGTCCTTCCTTATAAACCGAGCCTACCACTCGAAGGACTATCCCAGTCCTTCCTTATAACCCGAGCCTATCGCTCGCAGGACTATCCCAGTCCTTCCTTATAACCCGAGCCTACCGCTCGCAGGACTATCCCAGTCCTACCTTATAACCCGAGCCTATCGCTCGCAGGACTATCCCAGTCCTTCCTTATAACCCGAGCCTACCTCTCGCAGGACTATCCCAGTCCTTCCTTATAACCCGATCATATCGCTCGCAGGACAATCCCAGTCCTACCTTATAACCCGAGCCTATCGCTCGCAGGACTATCCCAGTCCTTCCTTATAACCTGAGCCTACCGCTCGCAGGACTATCCCAGTCCTTCCTTATAACCCGAGCCTATCGCTCGCAGGACTATCCCAGTCCTTCCTTATAAAATGTTCCGGTTTGGGATGGAAGTTAACTTGTCATGTTCTCCTACTTATCTAGTCTTGTTTATAATTTAGTTGATCTTAGAAGCTTTAGGGTTAGCCTTGGACTTCCGGAGGGTTACCCGGTGAGGGGCTCGCAGCGGTACTGGGAAGTATGGCGGGCTGACACCCCGAACTTCCTCTTCCCAAGGCACTTAATCTTGTTGGTATCTACCCCTTTTTACTTGATCCCCATTATCCTCTCCAATTACATTAAATCTATAAGATGAGTTAAACTTGGCTCTTAGGAGTGGGGGAGTTCTTTTGAACTCCAACACCACCAATTGGGACCGGGTGCTGACTCTCCCGTCGTCACATTCTAAGCTCGAGTTCCCTTCTTCACCGAGGACCTGCACACATTCAATTAGCATTCTCAACCATACTTGGACCCACACTCCTATTCTTCGTCATCCTTAATCCAGGGTTTGCCTTAGATATTTCTCGACTTCTCCCTTGAGTATTTACCTTAAGATGGCTCACCGGGCTAAGGGTAGTTTTACTTCCATATAATCTTTTAACACTGATGAGTTGTTTGTGGGGCACTTGACGAGGTCTAACTTCCTTTTCTTAACATAGTAAACCCTACACTTATAGCTTTGCTAAATGCACCCCAACCCTAATTTCCCACGATGCCCTTAGAGATGCTCTTCCAAATAATATGAGCCTTCATAATAATCAAAGAGTTAAAAGTTCTATGTGTGAAGGTCAGTGG
Source organism: Dactylorhiza incarnata (assembly GCA_033032865.1). Taxonomy (NCBI): domain Eukaryota; kingdom Viridiplantae; phylum Streptophyta; class Magnoliopsida; order Asparagales; family Orchidaceae; genus Dactylorhiza; species Dactylorhiza incarnata. The sequence continues at coordinate 17,926,418 of JAWHQI010000015.1, forward strand.
TGGTCTAAGTCATATAAATCAGTTTTACTATTCGCAGACCAAAATATGATTGAGCTAGATTTAACTCCTATGGTGCAATCTTGATCACATCATATCCAAATGAGTTCTAATTATTACCATAGGTTCGCAATGAGTAGTGGTCTAACAACCTCAAGTTCTAATTTCTTAAATCCTCTAGGGAATCTTAAATCATAGTTTCTGTTTAAAATAGAAGATGTGCAAATAGTGATATATACATCGATTGTCAACTAATGATCTCCATAAATTCTGGGAAAATTACTATAGCACAATGTTGGTCTAAAAACACCAGATCTTAAGTCTCATATTAATCCAAGGAGTATTTATCTATAATTATCATTTATTACATTTGGTGTGCCAATAAGGGTTTACACTACAAGTGCTATGTTAAGACTTAAATAAATTCTTGGAAAATGACTATAGCACAATATTGGTCTAAAAACAACAGATCTTAAGTCTCATATTTATCCAAGGAGTGTTTACCTTTATTTATCATTTATTACATTTGGTGTGCCAATAACAATTTACACTACAAGTGCTATGTTAAGACTTCAATAAATTCTGGAAAAATATTATAGCACAATATTGGTCTAACAACACCAGATCTGAAGTCTCATATTTATCCAAGGAGTATTTACCTTTATTTATCATTTATTACATTTTGTGTGCCAATAAGGGTTTACACTACAAGTGCTATGTTAAGACTTCAATAAATTTTGGAAAACTTTGTAGAGCATAGGAATGATCTAAAACTACTAAGTCCTAAGTTTCATAATATTCCAGATAGATTATAATCACAATATCCAATTAATACTCATGGTGTGCTAATAAGGGGTTATATAACAAGTACTATATAATGACCTCAATAAATTCTAGAAAAATTTGTTGAGCATAGGAATGTTATAAAACTACTAAATCCTAAGTTTCATAATATTCCAGATAGATTATAATCACAATATCCAATTAATACTCATGGTGTGCTAATAAGGGGTTATATAACAAGTACTGTATAATGACCTCAATAAATTCTGGAAAAATTTGTAGAGCATCGGAATGTTCTAAAACTACTAAATCCTAAGTTTCATAATATTCTAGATAGATTATAATCACAATATCCAATTAATACTCATGGTGTGCTAATAAGGGGTTATATAACAAGTACTATATAATGACCTCAATAAATTCTGGAAAAATTTGTAGAGTATAGGAATGTTCTAAAACTACTAAATCCTATGTTTCATAATATTTCAGATAGATTATAATCACAATATCCAATTAATACTCATGGTGTGCTAATAAGGGGTTATATAACAAGTACTATATAATGACCTCAATAAATTCTGGAAAAATTTGTAGAGCATAGTAATGTTCTAAAACTACTAAATCCTAAGTTTCATAATATTCCAGATAGATTATAATCACAATATCCAATTAATACTCATGGTGTGCTAATAAGGGGTTATATAACAATTACTATATAATGACATCAATAAATTCTGGAAAAATTTGTAGAGCATAGGAATGTTCTAAAACTACTAAATCCTAAGTTTCATAATATTCCAGATAGATTATAATCACACTATCCGATTAATACTCATGGTGTGCTAATAAGGGGTTATATAACAAGTACTATATAATGACCTCAATAAATTCTGGAAAAAATTGTAGAGCATAGGAATGTTCTAAAACTACTAAATCCTAAGTTTCATAATATTACAGATAGATTATAATCACAATATCCAATTAATACTCTTGGTGTGCTAATAAGGGGTTATATAACAAGTACTATATAATGACCTCAATAAATTCTGGAAAAATTTGTAGAGCATAGGAATGTTCAAAAACTACTAAATCCTAAGTTTCATAATATTCCAGATAGATTATAATCACAATATCCAGTTAATACTCTTGGTGTGCTAATAAGGGGTTATATAACAAGTACTATATAATGACCTCAATAAATTCTGGAAAAATTTGTAGAGCATAGGAATGTTCTAAAACTAATAAATCCTAAGTTTCATAATATTCCTCCAGAGAATATTTACTCAAGCTTCCTATTTATTTAAATTGACCTAACCAACAAATCTGTTGGGAAAATGATTTATCTTAACCCCTAGAAATGAGTAGAAAATGAGTTGTTAGAGTAGAAAATTGGTTTAAGTAAAACATGCGTCGAATAGTAATCGACGCAACGTCAAAGTGCAGTCGACGTTCTTCTCAAAATGAGTCGAAGTAATTCTAAACGGAATTTGACGTAACCAAAGTCGACGTAACTCTGATTTCTAGTCGACGCACCCAGTAAAGTTGACGCACCTCTATCGACGCTCTTTCTATATTTTCTTCTCGACGTCTAGCCAGGCTGAAATCGATGCTTACGTCGAATAGTAATCGACGCACGTCGATTTCTGTGACAGATTCAAAAACACGCCAGATCTCTTTCCTTCTTTCTGTGGATCTGAATTTTATGGAATTATATTATTCTTTTCTAGCCGTTCTGAATCAATCTTTCCTTCTGAATGATTCTTGGCTAATTTGATTAAGATTATTATGGATATTATTTGAAAATAGAATGATCTTTTTCCTTCTACAGATATAATAATTATGGAAACTTTTCACTCTTACTATTTCTCTGACTGCTAATTGATTATTCTCCTATAGCAATATTTTGAATAAACAGAGCTATAAATACACAAAGAGGTCGCCAAAGAAAAACAAGTAGTGATCCACTCTATCCATTTGAAAAAGAGGAAAAGCTCCCAAGTGAAAAGTGAGAAAGCTGAGAAAAGTGAAAGAGTGTTGCAGCAAAGAAAAAACCTTCTTCTTCTCCTCCTTCTAAAGCCATACTGCTACCATTTCTGAAAGTTTTCACTGAAAGAGAAAAAGGCCAACAATCTCCTTCTCACTATAGAAGAGAGATTTCAAATTCACTATACTTGTGCTTCTAATCTTCTTGCTAGGAAGAAGATTCTTTCTTGCTTTAATTGTTTTTCTTCTACTTCCTCTTCTTATTCTTATTTCATTTTCTAATTGTGTAAAAGAGTTTTTAGAATCTCTCTTCAGAAAATTCAGTTGTAGGGGTTCTAAGAGTCACCTTATCAAAAGACTCAGGCTGGTTCTAAGAGTCTCCTTATCAAAAGACTCAGTGCAAGATAGTGAATTCCTACCAAGGGGGTAGAAGAGTGGACTACCCAAAGTTTGGGGAACCACTATATTTCTTTGTGTTGTGCTATGATTTTCTTATTGCTATTTCTTTTGCTTAATTCTTGTTGGTGTGTGGGAAGCCTAAATCTATGAATATTACACATATATATATTTATTAACTTTGCACAAAATATTTTTAAATCTATATTCACCCCCCCCCCCCCCCCCCCCCCCCCCCCTCCCCCCTCTAGAGAATTCTAGTGAGGCTAACTGTGCGCTTACAATTGGTATCAGAGGAACAGGTGGACAATAATCCCATTATTAATGAGGAAGAAGAGCCTTTGACAAATCCAAGCAGGACAGGAATCAATATGAAAAATCATCCACAATCCCAAGTAATTGGAGACCCCAAAACTGGAGTAAGAACAAGACACCAAGTCTCCAGTAGGATGATGCTCCAATGCTTCTTATCACAAGTTGAACCAAAGAAGTTTGAAGAAGAAAATTGTGATCCTCACTGGATCATAGCCATGCAAGAAGAACTAAGCCAATTTGAGAGAAACAAAGTATGGCACTTAGTTGAGAGACCAAGAAACTACCCAGTTATTGGTACAAAGTGGGTATACAGAAACAAACTAGATTCCACTGGAGTAATTATCAGGAACAAAGCAAGACTTGTAGCACAAGGATACAGACAAGAAGAAGGAATAGACTACAACCAAACCTTTGCTCCAGTAGCCAGATTGGAAGCAATCAGACTCTTTCTTGCCTATGCAGCTTTCATGAAGATGAAAGTCTACCAGATGGATGTCAAGAGTGCTTTTCTGAATGGTGACCTTCAAGAAGAGGTGTATGTAGAGCAACCACTAGGTTTTATCAATCCCTCCTCTCCTAACTTTGTTTACAGACTTAACAAAGCTCTTTATGTCCTTAAGCAAGCACCTAGAGCTTGGTATGAAACTCTCTCCAACTTTCTGATAGAAAATTCTTTTGAAAGAGGTAAAGTAGATAAAACACTTTTTACTAGAACCCACAAGAATAAACTCCTGCTTGTTCAAATCTATGTAGATGACATCATCTTTGGCTCAACTCATCCCAAACTCTGTAAAAGATTTGCTAATCTAATGCAATCTAAATTTGAAATGAGTAATATAGGAGAACTCTCTTATTTCTTAGGACTACAAGTAAAACAAAGCAGTGAGGGGATCTTTATCTCACAATTTAAATACACTAAAGAGTTAATCAAAAAGTTTGGTATGGAATCAGAATCTACCATGAAAACACCTATGGCAACTAATGCCATCATAGAAAAGGATGATAAGGGAAAATCAGTAGATCAAAAGACCTATAGGGCAATCATAGGATTCCTTCTCTATCTAACAGCTAGCAGACCTGACATTATGTTTGCCACCTGCATATGTGCTAGATTTCAGGTTGATCCAAAAGAATCCCATCTCTCCTCTATAAAAAGAATTCTTAGATATCTAAAGGGAACACCTGAACTAGGTCTATGGTACTCAGCAGAAACCAACTTTGAATTAACAGGTTTCTCAGATGCAGACTATGCTGGTTGTAGGGTTGATAGAAAAAGCACATCTGGTACTTGCCAATTCCTAGGTGACAGATTAATATCATGGTTCAGTAAGAAACCAACCTCAGTCTCAACCTCAACAGCTGAAGCTGAATATATAGCTGCTGGGAGCTGTTGTTCACAAATCCTATGGATGCAAAACCAGCTTCTTGACTATAAATTCGAAGTCAATAACTCTAAAATCTATTGTGATAGTTCTAGTGCTATATCCATAGCATCCAACCCAGTCCTTCATAGTAGAACCAAACATATAGAAATCAGACATCACTTTCTTAGAGACAATGTGGAAAAAGGCAAGATAACCTTAGAATATATTCCTACTGATAGCCAAAGAGCAGACATTTTCACCAAACCCTTGGATGAAACTAAGCATACTTACTTCATCAACACCTTAGGAATGCTTGATGGAAGCTTGTAAACATCATTGTTAGGAAAATCTAAAAGAGGTCAGAAAAACTAAGAGAGCACTTGAAGATACGTCGATTACCTATTGACGCACCGTCGAAAAGAACTCAACGCTGGCATTGATTTCTTACAGTCAAAGATACGTCGATCCCTTCTCGATGTACCGTCAACTTAATATCGACGCAAATCTGCGAACACGTCGACAGGTCCCTAGGCTGACAAAAATTCGACGGAGCGTCGACTCTGTATCGACGCATGCGTTGACTTCATGAGAAAAATGGAAACAAATCTTTCCTTTTGGATTACCTAATATCACTTGATTTTTGTTTACTTTTCGACGTTTCACCTTCTTTAAATAATACCTCCTATTTCATAACTCACACTCTCCCAAACCGCCAAAAACTTCATCGTCACCCTTTCTCTCTGCATCAATGGCGCCAACTCCTGTTCAATTTGCCATCATCAAAGTGATAAACGATGCCCTGGAAAACCTCCTGAATGAATTTCAAACAAGACTGAATAATTTCTCCAAAGAATGTGTTGCAATGATAACCACCTGTGAAGCCAAACTGGCCGTCCTCTCTGCTTCTCTTCCAGAGCTTCATGTTCTTCTTCACGAACAACATCTGTCGCCAAAAAGGTTTACATCCTTTCTGCAGGATATAAACCAGGGGGAGAGTTGCTCCAGAAACCCCTCTATCCAGGTTCTATATTCTCTTAAAGCTCAGGGCTAAATCTTCTCCAATCTCTAAATATTATCTCTAAGTATTAAACCAACTTCATTTTTTACCATAGGCTCAAATCTTCTCCAATCACTCTGATTACACCTTCAACAAACACTTTGGTGAATCCTCATCCTACCATACAGAAGGAGACCATGCTGTGGATTCAGCATTAAGAGTAGATGCCCCATATATTCAGGGGGAGATTGTTGTAGAACAAAATACAGAATTCCAGGGGGAGAAGAAGCAGCTACTTCTGATGACCTGAAAGGGCAAGTCTAGATTGATGTACCCCTGTGTGTGGAAGAATATCAGTATCACTCTCCTGGCTTCTCTTCCAGTCACATCAAACTCTGGACACCTCTACTTGAGGATGTTCCTCCAGAAGAAACTCCTCCTCCTAAAGTTCCTTCTCCATCCTATCTGAAAGTATCTAGTCGCAACCTAAATCACCTAGAGGGGGTGAATAGGTAGATTCTGCGTCTTATTGCAGAATAAAAATATTGGATATAAAAGCACACAGAAAAGTAAACACAGCACAACATAGAGAATTTATAGTGGTTCTCCGATGTGGGTAGTCCACTTTCCCGCCTCGCCTATCTAGCACTCCGAGGCTAGATTCGGCTACTTCACCAAACTCGGATCAATCAATATCCTACAACTCGGAGTTCACAACTGCTACAAGCTCGGAGCAAGAATACTCCTACAACAACTCGGAGAACAAACTTCTCCTACAAATTCGGAGCACACAAGCTCCTACAACTCGATTCTCAAACAAGGATCTACACAATAACTCGGAAGCAAACTTCCTACAAGATTTAAAATAAGGTTCTTACAACAACACAGTAAATTGAAAATCAATCTTCTTAAACTTCCGATGAAGTTCTTCTTCAGATCTTGAGAGATAGATTTCTTCTTCTTAGCAATAAACTTCAGTCCTTTGAGAATGAAGAATGGAGAAATCTTTAAAATGATTTGAAGCTAGATCTGAGAACTTGAATCGACTTGATCAATAGAAGATGAGAGCTAATAGGATCTTGATCTTGTCGATTGAATCTTTAGCAGACGAATCACGAATCGCTGGCTTTGTCGGACACGAAACACTTGCGTGAGAACAGTCGGCCGTCAGTAGTAATTTGCGATTTCCTTTTCAATTCACGATTAGCGATTAGGGTTATTCAGAAATAATCCTTAGGTGTTTATAGAGCCTTCTTCCAACGGTCATAAGCGCGAATTAGGTATCTAGCTCCACGTGTACTGTATATGGAGAATGCCCTAAAGACTACGCCGTCGAATTGAACCAAAAAATACCTGCAGACCGATTCGGCAAAATGGATTAACCGAATGGCATTAACCAAATTTATTCGGTTAAACCATATAGTCAAATTCGACAGTTCTAGGGATTCGACTAACAGATTCACCGAATTACATTAACTGAATTCGACTATTCTTTTACTTAGAAAAATAAACCCTTCGGACAAGGATTAGCCGAATTCGGTTATACCCATTCAAACCATATAGTCGAATTCGACTATATGTTCTGAATGATATAATTGAATTTTACTTAAGTTATTTTCCTTTCTCAAATGATTCCATCATCAGTTCCAGTCCTTCTTCTCTAGCACTTTGTAAATGAAGTACATCCCAATAGAGAGATTTCACATGAGCCAACACTTTGGTCTATACAATGAGGGATTACATTGCACAGGCCTGTGTTTGATGACTCATTGAAACCTGACATTGGTTTGTACTTAGAGTGGAATAACATGTCACATCACAGCTAAAGTGCATAATCAAATACAATTACAATTCGTCTTAGTTTGAAGGGGACTTCTTCAAATCAGGGCTATTGTGGATACAATACCCAACAATCTCCCCCTATTTGAAGAAGTCAGAACCCTATCTACTAAGGTGAATTGCACAGGAAATAATAAATATAAGCAACTAAAGAACTGAACTATGTGGGTATATAAAAGCATCAAAAACTTAAGTCCACCAAAAATTAATTTGACAGCAATATATAAATGTTCTTAAAAGAGAAATAGAGTCTAGTGATCAAGCATCCATCATTTCTCTTTCGTCTTTCCCTTTTGAATCTTCTTCAATTGTCTGACAAAGTAAGCTTTTGGCTTCAGAAAATATCTTGGAGGAGTAGAAGGAGGCTTTTCATCATCTTGATGGTTCCTATAGTGAATTCTTCTCTTGAGCCTAGCCATCTCCCATTTGTGGATCTCATCTCTATCATAGTAATTGTCAACAGATTCATTAGAGTTCATTACAAGATTATAAGTGTCCTAAATAATATTCCTGGATTCCGAACTCCACAGTTCTCCAACAATCTTCCTGGGATGAGGTGCTCTTGGTTCTAGAAATCTGGGACCTGCAGCCCTTTAGCATCATGCATAAAACCACCTGAGCTTGATCCTCCTTGATCAACTCTAGCTCTTTTCCTGAAGTTTTCTTCTTCATCGTCTGACAAATGATAAGCTTTAGGAGGAATAAAAGGTTCACACGGAGCAGCAAATTGAATTTATGGATGAAATTCTTCAGACGGAAATGCTGGCTGCGCAGAAGATTGGCCTGGCCCTTGGAAACCATGGGCATAGCCTCTTGACAATTCATTGTGCAACCACATTTGATTTTGATTCAGATAACCATATAAATCTTGAAACCTGACATCAATCCCTCTTGAAATTTCTGATAGCTGGGATTGAACATTCATATATGATTCTTGAATTCTTCCTTCTATCTCTCTATTTAAATCAAAAATTTGCGTTTGAATCCTTTCATGCAATCTTTCCTCCCCCTTTTTGATTTCTTTAGTCAGGGTTTGGATAATTTCATTCTTCACACTTTGGAGAGAGTTCTGAATGGCCGAGCTTCCCTTCACTGCATCCTCAAAAATATATTGCTGATTTTTAGAAAGTTTTGTAGTATTATCACAAATCGAGTGTAATCCATCCACTACATGCTTTAGGGTGGAAGCACCCATCGAGAAATATTCATCTTGCTTTTCTTTGACCTTGTCTAAACTGTGAGCTACTGAATGTAAAGGATCGCCCATTCCCTTCTATATGGCTCTGGTCTTCTCAAAAACCTGGTGGAGAGCAAATTCAAAGAATCTTTTCTGCTTTACAAGCAGTTCTTCCAAATTGATCATCATGGAGTCTTCAGCAGAGGGAGGTTGAGCTTGGAATCTAGAGGATATTCCAAAATCATCCTTAATGACCAGAAAATCACTTGAATCTACATCATTCATATAGTGATAAAATTGAAGAGCATCGAGGGTATCGTCATTTTTAACTGGAGGAGGGGTAGAGCCTTCATTTCTCTTATCTTCAACAATGATCTAAATTTTGTGAATCTTGGGGTGTGGCACTGATTTCCCCTTATTCTTGGATGAAGAGGCAGAATGCCCTGCTTTATGTCCATCTTCAATAAGGATTGTAACATTTTCAGGAGGCGGAGTTAGCTCTGTCATATCTTGCGTGTCTACTGCGGAATGAGAATTATCAGAATGGACATTCTCCCCCTCAATTTGAGCAGGGATTTCATCTACTGGAAGAGAATCTTTCCCCTTTGCTGACTTATCTATCTTTACTGCATCAGCATCAGGGTCATCTCCCCCTTCATCATTACCATCACTATCATCACTTCTACCACCATTGTCATCTGCCTTGGAATGAGAGTTCTGAGGAGTAGGAATCTTTGGAGATGGAGCTGGAGAAACTACAAGAGAATCTCGATTGCCTGATTCTGGTAGCAGAGAACACTCCCCCTTGGAGGGTTCACGTTCTTTTTCACTTTCTTTTTCACTTTCTTTTTCAGGAGAGGAGACTGGAGAGTTACTGTCGAAGTCCCTTTCAGACTCATCACGAAGGATCTTTTTAGCTTTTGAAACAACGGGAGTCATCACCTTGGTCTCACCAACTTTCCTGGACCATCTTTCAATCATGGAGGAATCTATTCTTTTGAAATGGTGGAGAGGGGTTCCTGTCTTCATGCTGAATCTGACTTTGTCTAAGCGATTGAGATATAAAGAGAGGATTCTTCCAAAGTTAGGAGTGTTCAGACTAGCTGAAATTCTATCAAACAACACGCTGCCCCAATCAACCCTTGTCCTGCAGATTACTGAGCCGATCAATTTGAACATATCATTTGAAATGTAGTCATGAGACCCAACTTTACACAAAAGAACTTTCCCCATAATATCTGAGAGCAGTTTCCCTTCATCATTCATGTGCTTCCAATAGATGGATTTAGTTCCTTTAGGCAATCCACAAAACGACAATGCCTTCTTGAAGTCCTTGGAAGAGAAATCATCTGATTCGGTTACTACTGGAAGTTTGAGAAGCTTAGTTAATCTGGAGGGAGAAACCTTGACTGAGAGATCATCGATCTTGCTCTTGATTACTGACCCTTGTTTCCTGAGCTCTGCATGCTTGAAGAACTTCAACACTTCCTTCTCAAGAACCTTGCAAGGATACTCTAGAACAAAGCCTAATCCTGCAACTTCAAGCGCCAACACGACATTGCAGAATTCATCCATCGAACTGTCGAACCCAGTCCTTACGAGCTCAATGCCGGAGAGCAACTTGCTCGACTGCTTCTTAGACATTGCGAATGGAACTTTGGAGAATAATCGATCGAGGGAGACGAAGCGGCAGAGGAATCGCACAAACAAAATTCGGAGTCGAAAGTGAAGAGACGGACGAATTCAGGAGTGCGATGCGTTTGGATTTATCTTTTAAGAATCATTTATATAGAGTTGGAAATTAGGAGAGAGAGCGCGTACCTGATATTTTGAATCGTGTCTCTTCGAATTCCAGTAAATGATAAGAAGGAAATTTGAATTCCGGAAGATTCGTCATTCGGCTATTGGGATTAGTCGAATTCAATTAATAGGATTCGCCGAATTCGGTTAATAGGATTCGCTGAATTCGGTTAAAGGGGTTCGATTAGCCGAATTCGATTAATCGAAATCGCCGAATTCGACTAAATGGTATAGTCGAATGCAATTCGATGATATCTTCTGAGAAATTCGACTATTCAAATTTTTGTCTTCTAGGAGAAGGAATTTTCTGATTTTCTGAGCTTGTTTCTATGATTCTTTGTTTAACATGCCAAGCTCCATTTTCAAATAGTTGAACTTTGATTCGTTGAGCGGCTTTGTGAAAATGTCTGCAATTTGCCGATCCTTCGGGACATAGCTAAGATCAATGTCCTTGTGCTCCACATGCTCTCAGATGAAGTGGTAACGGATCTCAAAATGCTTCGTCCTGCTGTGAGACACCAGATTATTGGCAATTGCAATAGCGCTTGATGAATCACAGTACATAGGAATTTCCTTAAGCTTCAAATTGTAGTCTTCAAGTTGGTTTCTTATCCACAGCAATTGCGCACAACAACTGCCTGCGGAGATATACTATGATTCAGCGGTTGAAATAGCAACACAATTCTGTTTCTTGCTACTCCAGGAGATAAGCTGTTTCCCTAAGAATTGGCACGTTCCTGAAGTACTTTTCCTGTCGTCTTTGCTTCCTGCAAAATCAGCATCTGAAAAACCTGTTAGCTCAAAATCATTACTTCTTGGGTACCATAAGCCAAGATTTGGTGTGCCTTTAAGGTATCTCAAAATCCTCTTTGCAGCGGAGTAGTGAGATTCCTTAGTGTTCACCTAAAATCTGGCACAAACACATGTTGAGAACATTATATCCGGTCTACTAGCAGTAAGGTAGAGCAAGGATCCAATTATGCTTCTAAACTTGGGTTCAGCAAAAGGTTTCCCTTTCTCATCCTTGTCTAGAGACATAGCTGAACCCATTGGAGTCCTCATAGAGGTTGCATTCTCCATTCCGAATTTCTTAATTAACTCTTTGGTAAACTTCTTCTGAGAGATGAAAATTCCATCCTCTGATTGCTTTACCTGAAGTCCTAAGAAATACTTCAGCTCTCCCATACTACTCATTTCAAATTTCCCTTGCATCAAGTTAGAGATCTTTTTGCAGAGGTTATCATCGGTAGATCCAAAGATGATGTCGCCGACATAGATTTGCACTAGCAAAATCTTGCCTTTTACTTCCCTAAGAAATAATGTCTTGTCTATCTTTCCTCTTGTGAATTTATTTTCAAGAAGGAAGCTAGACAGCGTCTTATACCAAGCACGGGGAGCTTGCTTGAGACCATATAGAGCTTTTCGTAAGAAATAGACATAATCAGGAAAAGAGGAGTCGACGAAACCTGGGAGTTGTTCTACGTATACTTCTTCCTTTATATCACCATTAAGGAAGGCTGACTTCACGTCCATTTGATAGACCTTAAATCCTTTGTGAGCAGCATACGCTAGAAACAATCGAATCGCTTCGAGCCTTGACACGGGAGCAAATGTTTGATCGAAGTCGATCCCTTCTTCTTGTGTGTACCCTTGAGCAACAAGTCTGGCCTTGTTCTTGATGATCACACCATCTTCGTCCAGCTTGTTTCTGAATACCCATTTTGTTCCGATGACATTCTGTCCTTTGGGTCTGGGTACAAGCTTCCACACTTTGCATCTCTTAAACTGATTGAGTTCCTCTTGCATTGTGATGATCCATGAAGCATCATTCTTTGCTTCATCGAACTTCTTTGGCTCAACCTGTGATAGAAAGCTTAAATGCAAAACTTCATTAGCTGTACCTCTTCTTGTTCTTAAACCGACATGGGTATCTCCAATAATTTGTTCAGCAGGATGGTCCCTTAAATGTCTGATCATTCCAGCATTTAGATGACCATGAGGTTCCTGCACTTCAGGTACATCTTCATCTTCTTGAGGTTCATCTTCCTCACATGTAGACGGAATATTTACTTCAATAGACTTTGGAACGTCTTCCTTTACAACTTCCTCTAAGTTTAGTTCCTTGAACCTTGCATCTGCATCTTCAACAAAGACACTAGAAGAGCTGCTTTGAAGCATACTCGTCTCATCAAATATAACATTAAAAGTTTCTTCTACAACCAGGGTTTTCTTGTTGAAAATCCTATATGCCTTACTATGGCTACTATAACCTACAAAAATACCTTCAAAACATTTTTCACTAAATTTAGTTTTGTAATATTTCCCATTATTAAGTACGAAGCATTTACTACCAAAAATTCTAAAATAAGACAGGGTTGGTTTCTTGCCCTTCAGAAGTTCATAAGGAGTCTTATGATAATTCTTGTTGATCAGTGCTCTGTTTTGCACGTGGCAAGCAGTGTTGATGCCTTCAGCCCAGAAGTATTCTGGTAGTGAATAGTCACTCAGCATTGTTCTACAAGCCTCTATGAGTGTTCTATTCTTTCTCTCAGCTACTCCATTTTGTTGTGGAGTACGGGGAGAGGAAAACTCATGAAAGATACCTAGGCTTTCACAAAATTCGATCATAGCTCCAGACTTGAATTATGTACCATGAACACTTCTGATTTTGACCACAGTACATTCCAACTCATTCTGGATTTGCTTGACGAATGTGGTGAAAGAAGCAAAGGTGTCTGACTTGTGTTTCAGAAAGAATACCCAAGCAAAACGTGAGTAGTCATCAACAATAACCAACGTATAGAACTTACCTCCTAAACTTCGGATTGGCATGGGACCAAACAAGTCCATATGGAGCAGATATAAGCATCTGGTAGAATCTTTGCCAATAATTCTTTTAAAGGTAGCCCGAGTCTGCTTACCCATTTGGCATGCATGACACGGTCTTTCTTTAATGCACTTAACATCTGGAGCATCATGAACTAAATTGTGAGAAAATAACATACTTATAGTTTTGAAATTAATATGCGCTAGTCTCTTGTGCCACTAGTCACAAAGAGATGCACTATCTTTTGCTAAAAGACACACTGGTGTAGAAGAGTCTAAGCGTAGAAAATTTAAACAGAAAATATTTCTACTCCGAGTGCCTGTTAAAATAGTTTCTGGCGTATCAGACGACTTTATTAAGCACTTGTCGTTGTAGAATTCTACCATATAGCCTTTGTCACATAGTTGACTAATGCTAATAAGATTATGTTGTAATCCTTTAACATAAGCCACGTCTGTGAAAGAGACTATACCATTAGTAATCATACCGTAGCCTTTTGTGATACCCCGATCAGATTCGTCAAAAATAACCTTTGGACCGTCTTTCACAGGGGTGAAATATTGTAATAGGCTTCTTGTTCCGGTCATGTGCCGTGAACATCCACTGTCCAAGTACCATATGGGATTTGAATTGGCCTTTGGACATACCTGCAATTAATAATCAATTGCCCTTAGGAACCCAAATCGATTTGGGTCCTTGGCTTCTTGTTAGATGACCACCACTTGGAATGTTAACATTGCGAGGGGTCATTCTTGCATTGTTAATCCGTGGAGTCAGGACATTTCTTGGATTAAACCAACAATCTACGGCAAAGTGACCAACCTTGCCACAGCACCAAAAATCGAACCGATTGTACCTTCTCTTTGTCCCCTGTTTTACTTTTTGAACGGGAGGTGCAACAGGAGTAGCTTTCTTATAAGATGCTTTCTTATAAGACGCTTTCTTAGAAGTGGGGGCCTTATGGTGACAGCACACACATGGCTACAACTTCTTCTCAAAAGATTTGGGTGCAATCGTTTTGATCTTTGGGGCCTTCTTAGCAGCTGATCCGTGAACAAATGGACCGTGATCCTTGAGGATTACTTCTTCATGAGGAGCTTTGAATGGAGACACATCAAAGTTCCGGGGTCTGGTCCATCCTTGATATCTGTTGCTAGATTCAACATGTGTTGGTCTAGCAAAGTGACCATAGGATGTGTCAAATTTGAATGGGTTTGTCGGAAAAACTACCTTCCTGAATGAAGGTTGACTTTGATTTCCAGTTCCTTTTCCTTTCATGGCTCTTTTCTCAGCAGCCTTACTAGTTTCAGCCTCATGACCAATGCCACTACCCTTCGCAGGAGCAGAAAACTTATCAATGAGTGGAAGAATAGTCTTAGGCTTCGAGAAGCTTTCTACGAGCTTTCTTTCTACCTTCAACTTATCTTCTAGTTCATTTATAGTTTTCTCCTTAAGATTCAACAACTCAGTGGAGCTTTTCAGTTCGTCTTTCAAGAGTTGGATTTCATCTTTGAGAGGAGTTAATTGTTCAATTTCCTCCATCAAAGCTAATTCCAACATCTTGAGAGATTCAATTTCTTTTGACTTGGATCTGACAACCTTACGGCATTTGTCAAATCCCTTCACAGGGGCTTTGTACTGAGTCATTAAATCTGAATCCTCCTCTGATGAGTAGCCGTAATTTGCAACAGATGCAGTCTCACATTCAGAAGCAGAAAGAGGAGTATGAGAGTTTACCTTCCCCTTATAAGAGGAGTCGCCTGCTTCTTCATCTGATTGTGCCATAAGCCCAAAGTAGGCTTCTTCTTCTGAGCTTGATGCATCAGTGTCGCTATCGCTCAGAGTCTTTACCTTTTTAACGAGGAAGCTCTTTTCCTTCTTCTTTCCATTGAAGGATCTCTTTTCTTCCTTCTTCAATCCTTCCTTCTTCTTATATGGACACTCAGCAATTACATGTCCTGGCTTATTGCAGCAATAGCAAATAATGTCAGTATAATCATGTTTGTTCGGTTTAGATTTATACCTGTCATTATTGTAGTCCTTCTTATGATGATCACCATCACGTCTTGATCTTCTGTGATCTGAAGCAGAAGATTGCCCTCTTTTCTGCTTTCTTTTATTCAGAAGTCTTTTGAATTGCTTGGAGTGAAGTGAGAATTCTCTGTCAGACATGTCAGAGTTTGACGAGCAGCTTGCAGACTCATCATCCTCTTCAGATAACGGAGTTCTTATGGATGTCTTGACTTTGCTTTTCTTTGATCCTTCAGCTTTCAGTGCCATGGATCTTTCCTTCCCGGAGGTCCTGTTGCCTTCTTCCACAGCTTTCCTGATGCTGACCTTGAGCTCATGTGACAAAAGTTTTCCGAATAAGATTTGCGGCTCCATAGTGGTCAACTTGCCGAATTCTCTGATTGCAATGGCCTTGGTATCCCATTCTTTCGTCAGAGATCTCAAGAACTTATCATTCAGTTCGCCAACAGAAAATTCACGGTCATAGTTCCTAAGACCATTTACGATCTTAAAGAACTTCTCATAGGTTTCAGAAATGGAGTCTCTTGGATCTTGCTTGAAAGCTTCGTATTCTTGGTTCAGCAACGATCTTCGGTCATCCCTTACTACTTTAGTACCTTCCATCAGAACAACTAGAGAATCCCACATCTCTTTGGCAGATTTGCAGGGAATCAGATTTTGCAGCATCGAGTCATCCATTGCACCGGCTATGATATTCTTTGCCTTCTTGTCTAGAGTGACAAGAGCGATCTCATCTTTAGTAAGTTCTAACATTTTCTTCGGAATCATGATTGTAGAGTTTATTGAAGATGGCTTTGTAGGAACATGTGGACCTTCTTCCGCTATTTGAAAAATCCTTGGATCGGCTGCCTCCATGTAGAATCTAACTCTATCCTTCCACATGGGGAAATTCTCTTTGGTGCAAACTGGCAACTTGACAGAATCCTTTGATCTTTCCATTCCAAACATGCTTGATGATCAAGCGACTAGATTAGGAGATCTTGTTCAAGGTGTTAGCCTTTTGCGAACAACCTCGCTTTGATACCAATTGAAAGTATCTAGTCGCAACCTAAATCACCTAGAGGGGGGTGAATAGGTAGATTCTGCTTCTTATTGCGGAATAAAAATATTGGATGTAAAAGCACACAGAAAAGTAAACACAGCACAACACAGAGAATTTATAGTGGTTCCCCGATGTGGGTAGTCCACTTTCCCATCTCGCCTATCTAGCACTCCAAGGCTAGATTCGGCTACTTCACCAAACTCGGATCAATCAATATCCTACTACTCGGAGTTCACAACTCCTACAAGCTCGGAGCAAGAATACTCCTACAACAACTCGGAGAACAAACTTCTCCTACAAACTCGGAGCACACAAGCTCCTACAACTCGATCCTCAAACAAGGATCTACACAATAACTCGGAAGCAAGCTTCCTACAAGATTTAAAATAAGGTTCTTACAACAACACAGTAAATTGAAAATCAATCTTCTTAAACTTCCGATGAAGTTCTTCTTCAGATCTTGAGAGATAGATTTCTTCTTCTTAGCAATAAATTTCAGTCCTTTGAGAATGAAGAATGGAGAAATCTTGAAAATGATTTGAAGCTAGATCTGAGAACTTGAATCGACTTGATCAATAGAAGATGAGAGCTAATAGGACCTTGATCTTGTCGATTGAATCTTTAGAAGACGAATCACGAATCGCTGGCTTTGTCGGAGACGAAACACTTGCGTGAGAACAGTCGGTCATCAGTAGTAATTTGCGATTTCCTTTTCAATTCATGATTAGCGATTAGAGTTATTCAGAAATAATCCTTAGGTATTTATAGAGCCTTCTTCCAACGGCCATAAGCGCGAATTAGGGATCTAGCTCCATGTGCACTATACATGGAGAATGCCCTAAAGAATACGCCGTTGAATTGAACCGGAAAATACCTGCAGACCGATTCGGCGAAATGGATTAACCGAATGGCATTAACCGAATTTATTCGGTTAAACCATATAGTCGAATTTGGCAGTTCTAGGGATTCGACTAAACAGATTCACCGAATTACATTAACCAAATTCGACTATTCTTTTACTTAGAAAAATAAACCCTTCGGACAAGGATTAGCCGAATTCGGTTATACCCATTCAAACCATATAGTCGAATTCGACTATATGTTCTGAATGATATAATCGAATTTTACTTAAGTTGTTTTCCTTTCTCAAATGATTCCATCATCAACTCCAGTCCTTCTCTAGAACTTTGTAAATGAAGTACATCCCAATAGAGAGATTTCACATGAGCCAACACTTTGGTCTATACAATGAGGGATTACATTGCACAGGCCTGTGTTTGACGACTCATTGAAACCTGACATTGGTTTGTACTTAGAGTGGAATAACCTGTCACATCACAGCTCAAGTGCATAATCAAATACAATTACAATTCGTCTTAGTTTGAAGGGGACTTCTTCAAATCAGGGCTATTGTGGATACAATACCCAACACTATCTTCCTAAAGAGAAAACTCCACCTCCTCTACTACCTCTACCTCAACCATCAACAAAACTTACTACTCAAATCTTACCTAGGCAAAGTCCAAGAAGACAAATGGAAAGAAAAGATGTCATCCCTCACTGGCAAAAATATTCCAAAGAAGAAAGGAAAGAATATTCCAAGGAAAAGAAGTACATAAAAGCTTGTGAGGAGATAAAGAGGTTTGGAAAGATTCCTAATATCTCTCCTGACAGTACTGCAAAGGAGCACAATGACCCTGAAATGGAAAGGAGGAATAATGAAATAAGAGAAAGAGAACTGTATGAAGTTGAAGCAGCCATGAAAGAAACAGTAGATAAGAGAAATGCTTGGATAGAGAAGATCAAGAAGGGAATGACCAAAGAACAGATTCTTGCTGAACCATCCATCAAAATTCCAAAGAAATTGTTTGATGTTAAAGCATATCAAAAGAAAAATCCTCAAGCAGAGCTAATCCTAGATAAAGGACAAAAACACAAAAGGGGTGTAGGGTGTTCAGAAGATATCTACATTCCCTATAAGAAGCCTAAAAAGCCAGAAGGACTAGACAAATGGCATGATTCACCCAGGAATGGGAAAGAAAAGATGTCTGAGATCCCTGAGAAATAAGAACCAGAAAAGAAAAGGAAATATATGCCCAAGGTTGATAAAAAAGGACCATCTTAGTTCAAACCTTCACAGAAGAAAAAGGAACCTCAGAGCATTACAATAGAAATGATTGATGAAAAGGCAGCAATTATCATTAGCAAGGGTTATTCCATAAATGACACCCTTCCTGATGCTGAAAAGATCCTGGCAAAGCTACACACAATTATCAGAAATGATCACGAGCATCCAGATAGAGCCAAGCCCTACATTTTTGAAGCTATTGAACAATTATCTAAGAAACTTTACTCTGATTTTGTCAATTTCATGTATAACATGAAGTTCTTAGTTTAAATCTTGTGAAAGATACTTACTTGTTATTATGATTTCTTTTATATCTCTTTCCTATGCTTTGAAGTGTTGATTAAAGCTGATAAAATTTCTCTCTGAATAGGGTTAAGACAAATAGGGGGAGATTGTTGGGAAAATGATTTATCTTAACCCCTAGAAATGAGTAGAAAATGAGTGAAATGAGTAGAAAATTGGTTTAAGTAAAACATGCGTCGAATAGTAATCGACGCAACGTCGAAGTGCAATCAACGTTCTTCTCAAAATGAGTTGAAGTAATTCTAAACAGAATTCGACGTAACCAAAGTTGACGTAACTCTGATTTCTAGTCGACGCACCCAGTAAAGTCGACACACCTCTGTCGACGCTCTTTCCATATTTTCTTCTCGACGTCTAGCCAGGCTAAAATTGACGCTTACGTCGAATAGTAATCGACGCATGTCAATTTCTGTGACAGATTCAAAAACACGCCAGATCTCTTTCCTTCTTTCTGTAGATCTGAATTTTATGGAATTATATTATTCTTTTCTAGCCGTTCTGAATCAATCTTTCCTTCTGAATGATTCTTGGCTAATTTGATTAAGATTATTATGGATATTATTTGAAAATAGAATGATCTTTTCCTTCTACAGATATAATGATTATGGAAACTTTTCACTCTTACTATTTCTCTGACTGCTAATTGATTATTCTCCTATAGCAATATTTTGAATAAACAGAGCTATAAATACACAAGGAGGTCGGCAAAGAAAAACAAGTAGTGATCCTCTCCATCCATTTGAAAAAGAGGAAAAGCTCCCAAATGAAAAGTGAGAAAGCTGAGAAAAGTGAAAGAGTGCTGCAGCAAAGAAAAAGCCTTCTTCTTCTCCTCCTTCTAAAGCCATACTGCTACCATTTCTGAAAGTTCTCACTGAAAGAGAAAAAGGCCTACAATTTCTTTCTCACTGTAGAAGAGAGATTTCAAATTCACTATACTTGTGCTTCTAATCTTCTTGCTAGGAAGAAGATTCTTTCTTGCTTTAATTGTTTTTCTTCTACTTCCTCTTCTTATTCTTATTTCATTTTCAAATTGTGTAAAAGAGTTTTTAGAATCACTCTTCAAAAAATTCAGTTGTAGTGGTTCTAAGAGTCTCCTTATCAAAAGACTCAGGCTGGTTCTAAGAGTTTCCTTATCAAAAGACTCAGTGCAAGATAGTGAATTCCTACCAAGGGGGTAGAAGAGTGGACTACCCAAAGTTTGGGGAACCACTATATTTCTTTGTGTTGTGCTGTGATTTTCTTTTTGCTATTTCTTTTGCTTAATTCTTATTGGTGTGTGGGAAGCTTAAATCTGTGAATATCGCACATATATATATTTATTAACTTTGCACAAAATATTTTTAAATCTCTATTCACCCCCCCCCCCCCCCCCTCTAGAGAATTCTAGTGAGGCTAACTGTGCACTTACAAGATCTTTTTCAGAGAAACACATGTGATCAAAAGTTCTAAAATAAATTCCTATACATGTCTTTTAAGTCAAAGACCCACTTCCCAGAGTTTGGGATTTATCCCTAAGGTTTTGATTCAAAAATTTCCTTAATTTAAAGGTATGACAATTTTCATTTTATTAAAAACTTTAGGAAAATAACTTCCAAAAATCATGAAACTTATGTCAATGATGTATATCCTCATGACATACAAAACCCCCAAGGGTTCAGAAGCATGCAAGGTGATTTCCACCTTCAATTCCATCAAACACTTCAAAAGCCCAAAATGACTATTAGCTCCCCAATTTTTCTCTTAAGACCCAAACTTCATTTTGAAGTTCAGAGAAATATACTCATGCACATGTGATGAAATTTTAACCAGTGTCCATACGTGACCTAAAGAAGCCCTCACCAAAGTTTGGGATCATTAGGAGTTATATAACTCCAAATATTCCATTTATTTAATTTTCTAAGTTTTGAACAAAACTATAGAAAAATTATATCCAAAAGATCTGATATTTAAACCCAAGCTAGGTATGAGGCACATACATGCATGGCTAAAATCTCAAGTCCATCAGACTTGGCATTAAAAAGTTACACTAGTTCAAAGATCTAGTTTGTATTTTGACCAGCCTCACGAGAATGAGTGATTTGGGCCCTAGATTTAACCAAATGGCCTGATTTCACTTTCATTTGAAAGTAGACACTCAGATCTACAATTCTTATATCTGGTGATTTTTCAAATTAAGGCCTCTAAATAATTAATGAAAGCCACTGAAAATGTGTGACAGTTTAATACAATTAATAATAATACATAAAAATTATTATATATGATCCAGCACGAATCATAGCGCAAGATCGACGGCATCTGGTCATCTTCCCCGATAGGCAACAGCCCAGATTTGTCCGCGCTGGTCCATCTTCCCTTGGTGATTCCCGGCAACCCACTGCACCCTATGGCCGGCCACGGTCTCCATCGCCTTCGTTGAGGTGGTGGCTAGCATTTGACGGCGACACGGCCACCTGAGAGCCCGTCTCCGGCGATCCTGAGCAAGAACAAATGCTCAGAATTTCTTCCTCTCCCTCTCATGGGATCGGGCTCAATTGAGCCCGATATCTCACCTCATAGGATCTAACATCTAGCACAAAGGGAGGGGAGGAGAAACCGTACTTGATAACGAGCTTGGCGGCTGGTGTGGTGACTGTGCGGCATGGTGGCGGCGAGCTCCGGCGGCCATGCCTTAAATGCTCCTCCCAGCCACCAAGTGGCACTGTTTCAGTAGGAATTCGGCTAGGCATTCATGTGGGAATCAGGCAAGGCTTTGGGCAGAGGAATGGAGGGCCACATGGCCTCCATTCCCCAAATTCCTCTTCTTCTTAATGGTGGAAGTGGAAAAAGTCCATGCTACCCCTTTGCATGTCATTGCATGTTGGATTCAGTGGGAAAGGATGGTCATTATACATGTGGGCTTTAGAGTGGGCTAAATTTGAGGGCTTTAGCCCATATGGCTTGGCCTAATTCATTTAAATACCATTTTATCCCAATTTTGACCTAGAGTTGACTTTAGGGTTTGACTTGGTCAATTGATGAGTTGGCTGGTCCAATGTGATAGTCTTGAGTTCATTGACACTATCCAAGGTTGGTTGAGTCATGGTGAAGACCTAGGTGAGCTAATTTGACCAATAAGTGTGATTTTGACCAAAATTGGGGGAAATGTTGACTTTGGTCAATTTAGTCAAATTGATGATCCCATGATGGGGCTTTTGGGTCCATAGCATTCCTTGGAGTGTTTATCATCTATTGGAAGAGTCAATTTGCAAGTGTGAGTTCATTGTGAGCTAGTTTGACCTGAGCTGACCTGCCTCCTATAGTCCACCACATGTGGGTTTATTCAACTCAATGTGTCCTAAGGTCACTACCTAGCCCAAACCCGCAACACTCACCACTTGTCTCACCTTAATTGAAGTTAAGGGGTCTAGAAGTTCTGAGGATGTTACATGATTAGCCTGAGTTATATAGCTGAGAGATTAGCTTGAGTTAGGACCAGCTGGTGGTCTGAGTTATAGGAGGTGGATTCCTCTGAGGTAGGGCTGCTGTGCCTGAGGTATTGTTTGGGGAAAACCTGAGAGATCCTAAGGGATCTGTGTTGTAAGATCTAGGAGTTGAGTTTGGAGGAGTTGGCCCTGTCTAACACACTGTTAGAATGGTGAAGGGGGAAATTGGACTACCCATAGACACACTGTCTTGGGGATCCACTATAAACACTTGTGTGTTTTCTGGGTGTGCTTGATTACTTGCTTAGAATAACTTTAAACATCTAAATCAAACAAGTAAAAATCAAAAGAACTATTCACCCCCCCCCCCCCCTCTAGGTGAATTAGATCATATACCTATATAATCTTTCAGAGTGAGTATGATATTCATCGAGTGATCACGGTAAATTCATCGAGTAGAGTTAAAAGAAATCGTCGAGTGGTCTAGTCGAATTTGTCGAGTAAATGTAGTCAACTCAATCGAATAGATTAGTCAATTTTGTCAGGTAATTTGGTCTATTCCATTGAGTGATTTAGATGATTCGTCGAGTGATCACGCCGTAGTCAACGTATGGTCCCAACGAATTTGTCGTGTAAGGTTGTTGGAACTTGGAATTCTATGATTTCTGTTCTCTTCGTTATGATAGGTTGTTTTTGTAAAATTGGTTGGGTTAGAATGAATGATCACCACGATAGTGCCAGGTGGTGAATCATTGTATCCGGTGGATTTGTGGCGGACTGTAGGTTGGGTTGCAATGTATGAGTCCCTCCTCCGAACTATTTAATGTCTGGCGTTAATGATTCCTTTTTTCTTTTAGAGCTGATTAGTCTCTTTTAATATATATATACATATATATATATGAATAACTTATGAATATTCGTCGCACTTAGTGCAAGACTACTTCTCTCTTATATAGTCAATCCTGCTGATTATTTATCCATATTGTTCATATAATTTTTCTTTGTTGATGATTCACAGTTACTCTCGCTTTGTTGGTAATCCTCTAAACTTATTATGTAAGATCCCTCTCCTCCTTACCGCGGAGTTCCTAGATCTTATGCCCAGACCCTCCTTGTTATGGTGACTCTAACTCATGGGTTAGCTGTCACCGCTCAACGTCGATCTTGTCGGCTAGTTTGATCATATCACATGCCAATGTTACATGAAAGAATTACTAACAAATATGATAAGTCCACAACCACAGGCACACACACACACACATATATATATAATAGTCCATAATGAGAACAAAATGAAGAGTGCAAGGACTTAATCCCGATACAAATCCAAAGGTAAAAGAACAACACACACTCTCACACTACATAATGCGGAAGCTAGTCAAAATACTCTCAACAACCTATCGATGTGTGGCAATAGTGATGCGCGGCATCTGCTCCTCAGGGTCTGCCCTCTCGTCCTGCCTGACATATTGTGGCTCTCGCTCCTCGATCTCCTAGTGTTACAGCTACATCTGACCGTTAGTCAAAAAGACTAAGCCAATTTTGTCCTCGCCTCCCCCACGAATCCTGGATACCGAGCGGGAGGACGAAGTGAAGGACAACAAGGGGTAAAAGCATATCACATGGATTATACTAGCATTATATATGAATAAATGAGCATTATGTATAACAGCAATAAGTAATTAGTGCTCAGTAAATAGTTAAATGTGACGCAAGTAAAGGTAAAAAGTAAACTACTATGCTATAATCTAGAGTACCTTAACTTTTATGAATGTCAATACAAACTTATAAGTTAAGATTTCCGGAATTATAACTTATCATATAAAAGAGCTCATACTAATTTATATGATAAGGATCTGCAAGTGCAGATGCCTATAGTATGTATGTATGTTATGATATGTTATGTCATGTTTATATAGTGCAACTCACTTACACGACTCTACGTGCACAAGCCTTTTGTTCCCGCTTTTTGGAGGTAGCAAGACTCTCAAGTACTTCCATCATGGAAACAGAAACAGTGGATCGGGCACTCCACTTCTAGTGGGTATACACACTACCAGAGCTAGACCATACGTACGCTATTGTACACGTCCTATGTGCACTTCTGTAAGCTCTTGCGTACTCTTACTGGCAACCCGCTAGTCTTTTATGGTCGGGGATGAGTTACTAGGGATTATCCTCCAGACCGCGGTAAAGTAACCTACTAGCCCTCTAACTCACCACACACCGCCAAAGTTATTGTACTTCCATCGGTGTGACAACTAGACCAGTACCGAAGACACACCACTAGTTTATGCACATGCAAGTTTACCATACAATCTGAGCCTCCAGCTCGCAGGGCCAACTACTCCTGAACCCTTTCGTCCTCTATAATAGGATGAGCTTTACCTTTCTCAACTTTCTGTATTGAAGGTTACTCTTGCTTGTTATTTAGTCGATCTTAACGGTTTAAGGTGAATTCTGGACTTCCCGAGGTCTACCCGGTGAAGGGCTCGCAGCGGTGCTAGAAGGTATTTTGGGGTGACATCCCAGACCTTCCTTTCTCAAAATATTTACTTTATTTGGTAACTACCTATTGCCAAAGTTATTCTCATGGTTGCTCTAACATTACGTAAGTCTGGCTTAGAACTCTTTAGGACAAGGCGACGACCTATATGTGATGATGTTCTAGTTTACTAGTCACTATAGGAATGGAGTCCCCCAATAAGGATACAAATTATAGGGACCGATGTTGTGGGTGCTCTGTCTATGTGTTCCAGATTTCATTCAATTTCAATGTATTCTGGCTAGTCTAAACATTACCTCGGTTTTTGCTATTCACAGCCCAGCATTAGAATTGAACTAGATTCATCTCTATGACGTGAACTTCACTATAACTTGTCCAAATGCCCTACAATTTTTACCATAGGTTGATTATGACCAAATTAAGGAATGGTCAGAAATTCATAATTTTCTTAAGTATTTTGGCCATGAATAAAAATTCTTTAAAGATAATGCACACATCACTTTACACATGAAGTGCAATTTTCAGAAGTAAAAGTGCTCCCAATATTTTATCAGTGGGATATAATGGTGAAATACCATGAATGACTGAATTTCATAACTTTCCATAACATTTATATTTACTATTTCCATATTTAAATATTTGTGTCAATTGGTCACATTACACAGTAAGTACCAAAATAACTCGCTCAAAAATTCTGGAAACATTATCATAGGTTTATAATGATCTAAAAATAGTCTAGATAAACTTTCAGGATTTTATACATAATATTAACCATCAAAATTGCATTAATACATAATTGTGACAAAGGATATTTTTTGTAATTTACAATGTGAATGACTTCCAAAAATCCTATAAAAGTTTCCAAAGGTGTATTTTAACATATAGTATCATGTGAAAGAAAATTGGATTTTTCAGAAGATATTAGATTATGTTTATTTCATTTATACACTTAAGTTACAAAATCAATTATGCTCAAATAACTAGGGGAATCAACTCCAAAATTCCCAATAAAATTTCCAAAGGTGTAAATAACTCTAAAACTTCATGTGGAAGGATATCAGATTTATCCTAAGTCATTTGATTACTTTCATTTGATTAATACACTTATGGTAAATTAATATTATTAACTAAATACTAAGGATTTTTCATCCAAAAATCCCAACATTTCTATAAATGGTACCCTCCATCATAATATATGTATTGCCCAAATCTCATGAACATACAACAAGCCATTTGTGATAAATTCATAAAATACCCATGGATGCTATCTGCACACCACTCTTCCATACATCTCATTCATATGTATGTGGAATATAATGTTCTACACTGATCCAAATGACCTCACATTTTTTACATGTGATAGTTTATGAACTAACAAACATATCACCCAAGATTTGGAATATTTTGAGTTTATTTAACCACATTTATTTCATTAATATGAAAAAATGTATTTACCACAAAACCTTAGAAAAATGTTGCACAAAAATTCCGATTTTTGGGCAGTGGGTGAATCTATGGTATATACTCCTATGTCCAAAATATTAGGCCTATCCAAGATTCTATGTCAGTTAGATCTACAAAATAAGGGTTGGTCCCCCTTTAGGACACACCTCAGCAGTATGGCCCTACAAGGAGCTGCAGGACACCAAACTTGGTGATTCAAAGCCCTATTGACAGTAGACCTCAAGGGCTACAAACATTGTCTCAGGCACTTGTGCCTAAAAGGGCCCCTATGTGGCCTAAATATGGGTATTAATCTTCTGCATAAAGTGTGACAGAATGATTTCAATTATTTTAATTCTGGCCTGCATATAGCCATCAGCCCTAGGAATTAATGGCCCAAATTTTGTCTTCTACCTCCAGCCAAGGGGCAGGATTGACCCGTCTTGGGCTAACTTCTAAGTCAATTTCTCAGCCATCCGGCCACCACAACGAACGACCATCACCACGACCGGCCACCACCACCACCTCCGTTAAGGTGGTGGTTGTCATTTAGCGGCGATAAGCCAGCCAGAAACTGCCTCTCCGGCAAACCCGAGCAAGGAGAAATAGCTCAAAAGTTCTCACCCATCTCACATGGATCGTGGCTCATTCGATCCTGATTTGTCAACCTAATGAACTAGAGAGCTAGCACAGAGGGAGAGGAGGAGAAACGGACCTCAATTGTGGTCCGGCGGCGGGTGTTCCGATGGGTGGCCATGGATTTCTCTGTCTCCGGTGAGCTTGCTTGATCTGTTGATTCTCCACCTATGACCCTCTTCTCAGTGGCTGGCTCGACTCCTTAGAGCCCTCTGAAGATGATGGAGGGGTCAATTGAGGGTGGTGATGGATGTATAGGTAGGATGGGGAGTATGGTGTTTCGACCATGGGTTGTATGGCCTCCCCTTTGCTGCTAAGTGACTTCCATGCCCTGAAATGACTGTTCATGGCCTGAGGGGGTTGTATATAGGCTTGGTCAAAGAGGTAAGGGGCCATAGAAGCTCCATTACTCAAAAATGCTTTTCTCCCCTAAAGCTCTTTGGGGAAAATGACAATTTTCACCCATGCTCACCTTCTCTCCCCAAATTCAGATGTGGGGGTTGAATAGGTGTGTGTCATGCTATTTAGGCATGGGGTGGGTCCTTGGTCCACTTGGATTTCATTTGGACTTTTGATTTCTTCCTTTAAGGCCTTATGTTGACCATGGTTGACTTTTGGGTTGACTTGGTCAAATTGTGGGTGGGTTAGCTACACTTGATGTTCATGAGTCATATGACCTTACCCAAATTCCATTGGACTATGGTGTGGCTCCAATTGAGTTAATTTATCCATATGGTATGAGTTTGACCTAAATTAGCCTAAGTTTGACTTTGGTCAAATTGAATGGATTGGTTGACCACTTGTTGGGGCTTTGGGTCCAATAGATCTCGAATTGGGTTAGAAGGTTGGGGGTGAAGTCAATTTTGCCAATTGAGGATCAATTGATCCTTGATTGGGTTAATTGGGGTTATGTTGAATAAGAGTTGACTTTGGTCAATTCCTTGAAATTGAGTGGAACCAATTAATGATTATTGACCTAATGACCTCCATAAGTGATTAAGAGGACCTAGGTGAAGTCCAAATGAGGTATTGGGGGTCAATTGAGTCTAATTGTGTTGAATAGGGCTATGTTGACCTAAGTTTGACTTTGGTCAATTTGGCATATTTGGTTGCCCAATTGATGGGGCTTTTGGTCAAGTGAGTCTCTATTAGAGTTAGGAACATGGTGGTGAGGTCAATTAGTACTTGTGAGCTAAATTTGGTTAATTTGACCTAAGTTGTCTTGTACTCTCTTGTGAGCACTATGTAAGTTCACCTCAACTTAGTGAACTCTGAGGTCATCTCCTTGCTTCCACTCACCCTTCTCTCTTCATGTTATGCCTTAACACCATTATGGGGTCTAGTAGGATTGGGGATGTTACATATTAATCCTTTAATATTTGTTTGAGCTTCCTTTTACGCCTTTTTGCTGAGGCATTCTTTTCTTTTGAATGCATCGGGTTCAGACGAGTAGTAGTTAGAGCTTGCCAAGCTATCTCTCTCAGACTTCTGTAGTTGATTCTTTTCCTCATATGTGAGGCATTGTTTTTGTACTTGTTTCTGATTTTAAAGGTTATTTTGTTACCCTCTGATTTTTCTATGGGTTCGTGTCAGATTGTTGCCGCCCATAGTTTAGTTCTTTTGTGTAGACCATTTACTTGCAGTTCCTGCTACTAATACTTATTATTGTTGATGCGTCGCTCTCTGGAAAGGTTTTATGTTAGGATGCTTGGTAGTTATTTTCCTGCATATAAAAATTTGCACATTTAGTCATAGCAAGATTTAAATCAAATGTCACCCTACTTTGAAGATCATAAAAGCTCGTTTCTTACTTATACTAAAACTAGAGATTTGCATACCACTAGCTTAATGATTGGCCTTCATGCTCATATGGGATAAAACGAATTAAACTTCTTATTTTCTTTCTTCTGCGTACGTGTATATTTTTCTACTTATGGACTAGTTGATCCATTGCACTGAGGGACACGGTCTGGAACTTCTAATGTAAATCTTATCTTTCAACATAAAATATAAATATATATGTCTTTTATGAAAATATATAAAGAGATAGAGATGCCTGAGCGTATGTAGTTGTCTCCTATACGATATGGCATCACAGCGCATTTTCTCTCACTCTGATAATATATTTATATATTAGGAAAATGTATGTTGTGACAGTTAGTTTCAGAGCTAGGTTAAGTTGGTTGTTAGATAGGTTAGTTGAACAACCATCTGTTGTTGAATCTTGTTACATTGCTTACACACACCGATGGTTCATCAGTATGTCTTGGCTGAAGCATGAACACTACACTCATAAGCATGACAGAAGTATACGGGGCATATTATGGTTAAGTTGGTTGTTAGATAGGTTAGTTGCATAATATGTGTTTGTATAAGGATTCTCGTTGGTATAACAACATGTGATTGTTAAGTTGAAATGGGTGACTTAACATTATCACCTGGATTTCCATTAGATTTTACTTTTGTGTTACGTGCAATATTATATAGAATGGGATGCAAAATATTTCATGTGTGTGCCACTAATGGCATGCATTAAGACTTTTCTTAGAATGCATATCACAATATGCACAACATAACATAACATTAGCACACATGTCAAGTTAAGATCAACATGATGACACTTGTACACACATGATTTAAAATGAAGATTTTAAGCATTCATGCATTCGTATTATATGCACAAGAGTCAAGGGATGATGTTATATTATCCTAAGTTAAGCATAATATTATTCATAAAGAATCCCAGAGCAAGGTAGTAGCAAGAGAAAGTATTTGTGTTTTTTTCTTTTGGGTGTGATCTAAGATGAGTACTTTTAGCTGTTAGCTAAGTCTTGATAGAATGCTCATTCGTACTCTTAGGCGATGGATCCAAAGCATTATACGTTGAGGTCGGCTCCCCAGTCTGAGGGTGAATCTTTGGGTGCGCACAGTGGGGCAATGATTGAGGAGCTGTGTTAGAGCAATGAGACTCTGTCAAGGCAGATGGTTGCGATGCAAGCATAGATGCAGGTGTTGTTGACTGCCAGTTTAGGGGAGCAACCTGCGGTGTAGGATCCTGCGGTGGGTCGGGTTGTTCCTATCCATCCTGCTCCCCTAGTGCCTCTTGTTCTGTTGCCGCCTGAGATGAATTTCATCTCACATTTTTAGCTATTAGGACCCACGACCTATGATGGGAGGGCTGATTTCATGGGGTTAGATGACTGGATCATTGCTATTGAGGAGATGTTTTCCTATTTGGGAATTTCACTGGACCAAAAGGTTATGTTCGCTGCTTATCAATTGAAGGGCCTAGCTAAGGGCTGGTGGATTAGAGAAAAGAAAGTCTCACTGATGGGTGCTCGTGGGAGGGTGTAAGGGGATGCTGTTGAAAAAGTTTTTGTCGTCGATGGAGCATGATGATATCAAAATTATTGAATTAAGATTTGTGAGAATTTAAGATTCGTTGTTGATGTTCTCCAATTCTATATTCGATGAAGGGAAGCGTATCTTATCGCTTATAGTATAAGATATTAAGGAAAAATATCAAGGTCGTATTTAAACACGGGTCTGTCGAGTACTTCTACTTCGAGAAAGCAAACAATTATTCTATCGGAGAGAGCGGAAAAAGAGAAGTAATTAAAACTAAATAAAAGAGAACAAGATAAATAAAGAAAATAAAACTTGATTCAAACTCGCTTTGAAATAAAATAAAAAGATAAATATTATCGTTCTACTTTATTCCTTAACCGTGGAGATTCCTAGCTTATGAACGCACCTCTCTTGAGGAATACGCCCAGCTGAGATTAAGTTGATCGGCCGAAATCTCATTCTATAACCGAAATGCATAATACTCACTTTAACGAGGTGAATCTCACTTTAGGGCTTGACTCCTATCTAGAAGATTTATGTCATCCTCTCTCGAGGGGTGCGTGTAACTCTTTTCATTCTCGAGCGATCGGTTCATATGCACGAGCCTCTCAACTAACTAGAATACAAAAACAAATACCGAAATTCATAACAGACATATGAACTCAATATCATTATTTTTCGAGAATAAATCGAAGGAGAGAGGAAATGATAATTAAGGTAAGGAGATAAATTCAAATCAAAGCTTGCAAAAATCAAGAACAACTAAATACTTGCTAAAGGAAAAATAAAGAAAAGAAGAGAATTAAGCAGGAAGGAGGAGATTTTGCACAAATGAAAAAGAGCTTAAAATTTCATTACCATAAAAAGAGATTACATAAAATGAAATCTACATTATATTGAATGGAAAAGGAACTAAACTATCATGCATGAAATAAAATTACAAGAAAGAAAGCTAAGCTTAAGAAAGGAAATTACTTAAAATAAAAACTAAACCTAAAACATGAAAATAAAGAAAAACTATACAAGAACAAGCCAAATGGGCAGGGGAAGAAGAGACATTTGCTGGAAATGAGCTCCTGAATTTATAGGAAAAATTTGAGGTTACACACCCTCGGTCACGGGCGTGGCCAAGGGCGTGTAATAGTTGTTCTGCTCAGTTGGGACAGCGGCGTGGGCGATTTCGTGACGACGCGACGGAAAAGGACATTACACGCCCATGACATTTGGGTCACGAGCGTGTTCATGGGCGTCTTGAATTAATGCAGTGTGGGCTTGATTTCAGCGCGACAGGGGGCAGGGATGACGCCGGAAGGTCATGGCCATGACAATTGGGTCACGGGCGTGACTTGAGTCAACTTCTTGACGGCATCTATACGTCTCGACGGCAGCTCTGCTGGGAAGATTCTATGTTTACACGCCCTAGGTCACAGCGACCTTTATATCACGGGTGTGACTGTGGGCGTGACTTGCTGTGGACTAGCTCAAACTGCACGGGATCAACTCTGGACTGAAATTAAGGTTACACGCTCTTGGTCACGGGCGTGACCTAGGGCGTGTACTGTCAATTTTGAGCAAAAATTCCAAAAAATCTACAAAACAAAAATACAACTATATTTATAACTGAAATTAGAAAAGAAGTGATTTTTAACCAAAATATAAATAATATTTACAAAATTATATAAAAATTAACCTAAATACTATAAGAAAAATATGCACAAATCTTACTCATCACATGACAAACTAATGTATAATTTCCTGAATTTGAAGCAGGGGCGGGCAACTCACGGTTGGTGAGTATGAGATCTAGTTCTACAAGTTGAGCAGGTTTGCTAAAGAGTTAGTATCCATAGAGAAAGGTAGAGTTAAGTGTTTTCTGGGTGGTCTTCGAAGTGACATCCAGCAATTAGTCAGCGCTTACCAATCCAAGAGTTACACGGAAGCGGTGGAAGCTGCCTTGAAGGTTAGGGCTATCGATAATGCCAAGAATTGTGGCATGTTACTGAGGAAGGAAAAGAGGAAGGCTATGGACGGTGGAAGCCCTTGGGCATCTGACCTTGCTCCAAAGAAAGGGGGCAAGGATGCATGTAGCTTTTGTGGTCGTGCGGGCCATGTTGGAAATATTGCCCTCAATGTTCCCTTGAATTGAAGAGGCATTACTCACAATGCAAAGTACATAATGTATTTGATAAACCCTACTTTGCATCAGGAATGTGCAGGGTTAAGATATTTCAAATATTGGAGTAAGTTCAGGGGTTTGCTGTCAAATCTGCTGAGGAGTCACTGTCTTAGCAGAACCACCGAGATGGGGCCAGGAGCCGTTGGGAAGTGATCTGCCTTAGCTGAGCTGCAGATAGACAAAATCCGTTGAGAAGACTATCTGTCTCAGAGGATCCGATGAGACCAAGATAGCTAAACCGCTGAGACGGAAAACTATCTCAGCCCAACCGCTGAGACAGATTCAAATCAAGAAGAAGACAGTGGCGCAACTTGCTTTTGGTGCAAACAGCTGTAAAGGAGAGATAGTATTTTATCCTCTTCCAAAGTGTCAGGGGCCTTTCTAAGAGCCATTGAAGACAAATGAAGTATAAAAGAACATATTAGGGCACTTTCAAAAGCATTCGTTGGTGTGTTGAAAAGTAGAGAGCCATTATCACTATTCCATTGATGGCTTTCAAGTTCTCTACTCCTCCTGCCAACTGAACCAGCAAGAAGACACAAGGAGAGAAGATAGCTCATCTATTCAGAAAAGCAAGGTGATCATTTCTCATCCACTGAAGTGAAGGATCAGATAGGAGCAAGGTTTGAATATTTCATTCAGCTCTGCTTCAAGGTTGCACCAGCTGTGCATAACAACAGAAGACAAACACTACTGTCAACTGTTGTAAGCTATACTTATAACCTTTTGTAGGAACTGTATTGTTCTGAGCTTGTAGGACACTATGCCTGAGATTGTAGGGTTGTTGAACCTGAGTTGTAGGGTTGTTGAGCCTGAGGTTTGTAAGGCTATTGAGCCTGAGTTGTAGGGCATCTTGCCTGAGAAGTAGGGCTTCTTGATAGGCCTGAGGTAGGAGGTCAAGGGGATCTCTGAGCTGTAGGAGTGGGAGCACTCTAAGTGGTAGGGCTGGTTGGCCTAAGGTAGGGCTTAGAGAAAGCCTGAGAGATCCTGAGGGATCTGTGTTATAAGCTCTAGGAGATGAGATTGGAGGAGTTTGCCTTATCTAACACACTGTTAGAAATGTCAAGAGGGAAAGTGGACTACCCATAGACACACTATCTTGGGGAACCACTGTAAACTACTTTTTTTTCTGTGTTTGCTTGTTATTTTGTTTACTAGTAACAATAATTAAGTAAAAACCAAAGAGACCTATTCTCCCCCTAGGTGAATTAGACTACTAACCTATAAACTATCAAGTAGTATCAGGGGGAGGTTCGTTAAAAAGGACTTAACAGTCTAACTAGGTCCTACATAAGTGTAGTAAGATCTGAATCCAATGGCTACCAATGGAGTTCAGAAGGAGATGGGGTCTATGAAGCTTCCAATATGCAAAAAGGAAACCTTTTCCATTTGGAAGCAAAGGGTTAGGCTTAACATGGAGGCCTCAGACCCTATGATCTTTATCACTGTCCAAGAGGGCCCCTTTCTTATCACAAAACCTTCCACCATTGATCCTACTATGCGGGTAGGTAAGTCATACACTGAAATGATAAGGGATGAGATAGCATTGGCAACAATGGACAAAAGAGCTCAAAACATTATAGGCAATGTTATTAATGATTCAACATTCCAGAACTTGGTACATTGTGAGACTGCCAAGGACATGTGGGATATACTGATAGTGTACATGGAAAGGACATAAGAGGTGAGGGATGATAGGAAATCCCTCCTCAATCAGGAATATGAAGCCTTTAGGAAGCAGAGCCTAGAATGCATAGCTGATTTCTATAAAAGATTCTTCAGAACAGTAAATGAGTTGAGGACCTATGATAAGATCTTCACTCATTATGAGCTAAATGACAAATTATTAAGATCTCTAACTAGAGACCGGGATAACAAGATCTGTGCCATCAGGGAGGTGACAAAGCTGGGTGAGACTCCTCCCCACACTTTGTTTGGGAAGCTACTCTCTTATGAGATGCAACTATCTGCCAGGAAAGAGGAAGACACTTCCTCTAGGCCTCATGTAAGGGAAAGCACTGCGGCCCTCAAGGCTGAGGGATCCAAGAAGAGCAAGGCAATGATGCATACACCTCCAAGGAAGGTTGTTGGCTCAGAAAATTCTGAGTCCAACTCATCTGATAGCAGCTCTTCTGATGAGGAGTTTGCTGCCTTCTCAAGACAGCTCAAGAAAATGATGAGGAGGAAGCAGTGGAATAACAAGCCCTCCTCCTCTTCATATGCCAGGAAGGATCTCAATAGATAAGACAAGCAGCACCCCAAAGGGGACAGGTATGATTCCAAAGATGTTAAACATATTTCATCTAATGTGATTTATTATTGCTGCAGTAAGCCTGGACATGTCATTGTTGACTGTCCAGTCAAGAGGAAGGAGAAGGGTGATAAGAAATCCTATCACCAGAAGGGAAGGAAGGGAGAAAAGTCCTTCATAGCCAAGAAGGACAAAGCTGGAGTGAATCTAAGTCATCTTCCTCAGACTCAGATGAAGAAGAAGAAGCCTATATTGGGTTGTTTGCAGCTGAGGAAGACAACGACTTTCCTGCTGCAAGGGTGGTCATCAGGGCTCCTCTATCACATTCAGACATTGAAATAGAGGAGGATGAAGATGCAAGAGAACGTCATGGCTTAATGGCCATAACAGATGATGATGAAGATAGTCAGGACGTTCCTGATAAGGTACTGAATCCTCCCCCCTCTTCTGAGTATGAGTCAATGCCAGACTCGGATCCATGCTCATCAATTGATTAAAATGATTTAGAATCTTAAGTGGCTGTCAATCAATTGATTTACAAGTATGATGCTTTGTTGGATGCTCTGAAAATTTGCAAGAAGTTGGCCAAGAGGCAAGCTCAAGAAATTGCTTCCCTTAAGTTGTCTAAGCAAGATTGCACTGAGTCACCTACCTTGGTGGCTCAGATGAGTAGAGAGATAAGCCAAGTCAAGGGGATAACAGTTGTCCAATTGAGCATCATTTCCCAAAAGAACAAGGTCATCAAGGACCTTAAGGAGAAGCTTCTCAAAGAAAAGAGCCTAGTGGCTCAATTCTCCAAGCCCAAATCAGTGCTTCCAATTATTGACACATTTTCTTCTCAAACCAACAGGAGAGGAATAGGGTTCAATAAAATGGAAGTCGGTGAAGGAAGTGGAGAAAAGAGCAAGGCTAAGGCTACGCCTCATACCACCTTTCAAAAGGTGTTACTTCCCTCTAACAGGTATGACCATGACAACATGTATAGTCACTGGAAGAATGGGAGTTCCTATAGGAAGGAAAGCACTCCTTCCCATAGTAGAAGAAAGGGCATAAGGATGAGTGTTATGAAGGATCCTCATGAAGAAATTCAAATGGCCCATGCTGGACCATTTATTTTTGGTACTTCAGCTCCATCATTCAAGAGTAAGGAAGCAAGCTCTTCCTAGTCCGTTCCAGCAAAGCATCAGGCTGCTGTCAAACCTATAGACAGGCCTAACAGTTCAGTATCTGATGCCATCCAATATTGCCTAGCTTCCAAGCCAAGGAAAGTTGGTGTCATTAAGAAAAAGGCTGCTAAGATTGTCCAGTGGTTAACCTTCAGCCAGATCATTGCTGAAATGAACAAGAAGAATTTTGATATCCCCCTCCTGAACACAAGCTTATTAATGCTCCTTCCACCTCAAGGAATGTTCAGAAGAGAAGATTCAACATTCATGAATGTTGGTGCTGTGGTAAGGTGGGACACTTTGCCATAGATTGTTGGCACAATTCCAAAGTGCCAAGTGCAAAGAAGAATCTTCCTGCAAAGGTTGCAGCTTGTGTGATGTCATCCATTCATGCTAACAAGAGCCTAGGACACAAAATTAATTGGGCTCCTAAGGGTAATTAAATTCCTTCTTGCATGTTAGTTCAAGTACCATCCTAGGGCAAATTTGGTACTTGGACAGTGGGTGCTCAAGGCAGGTGACTGGGACCAAAAGTCTTCTGCAGGAATACAAAGTTATGAAGAATGGACCCAGGGTCATCTTTGGTAGATCAGAAAAAAGACATCACCATAGGATATGGTATGATTTCAAATGGCATATTCTCCATCACAAAGGTGGCTTATGTTGAAGGGTTGCAACACAATCTTGTAAGCATAAGTCAACTATATGACTTAGGCTATGTCATTGAATTCCACAATGATAAGTGCTTGATCAAAAAGTCATATGACTTAGAGATCATTTTCTCAGGCACTAGGAGTGGGAATGTTTATTGTTTAGATTTCATTTGCAATTCTTCTCTATCTCTAGTGTGTCTTGTGGCTAATGAAAGTGAGTCTCTTTGTGTTCAATGGCACAAGAGACTTGCTCATATTAACTAAAATATAATTTATAGGCAATTTTCTAAGAACCTAGTTAGAAATAATCCAAATTTGAAATGTGTTAAAAGTGGTCCATGACATGCATGCCAAATGGGCAAGCAAACACGGGCCACCTTTAAAAGCATTGGCTCCAAAGACACTGAAAGATGTCTTTATCTATTGCACATGGACTTGTTTGTTCCTTTGCCAATTCAGAGCCTAGGTGGGAAATTGTATACTCTGGTGATTGTTGATGATCATTCAAAGTATACAAGGGTATTCTTCCTTAAGAAGAAATTTGATACTTTAAATATATTTATAAACCATGTTAAAGCAATCCATAATGAACTCCAATGTACTGTGGTCAAGACAATAACTGACCATGTTACGGAATCTCAATCTGGGGCAATGACAAGGTTTTGTCAAGAATTTGGTACCACCCAAGAATTCTCCTCCCCAAAGACTCCACAGCAAAATGGTGTGGCTCAGAGGAGGAATAGGACCTTGATAGAGGCTGGGAGAACACTGCTTAGTGACTCCTCACTCCCAGAATATTTCTAGGCTGAGGTAGTAAATACTGCATGATATGTTCTCAATAGAGCATCTATCAATAAGGCCCTAGGAATAACCCTCTATGAGATTCTGAAAGGCAAACAACCAACTATTTCATACTTTAGAATCTTTGGTTGAAAATGCTGCATTTTAAATAATGGAAAATCTAAATTAACTAAGTTAGCTGAAAAATGCAATGTATGAGTTCTTGTTGGATATAGCTCACATATAAAGGCCTATATAGTATTCAAAAAGAAAACTCATGTTGTGGAAGAGTCTATGCATGTAGTCTTTGATGAGACTAGCCTGCTTTACAAGGGTTGGTCCAGCTCTCCTATTTTGATAGGTAATGAACAATAAGTACAAGATATTTCTCTCCAAGACATTCTCAGCATAAGCAAGGCCAACTCAGAGGTAGCAATCCCTGAAGTTGAAGTTCAACAAGATGTTGATGAGCCTACTGCTCAGGAAGAAGAGCTGCAGACTGCTGACAGGTTGCCCGCAGTAAACAGACACCTAAAGGATCATCCAATAAACCAAATAATTAGAGATGTAAACTAAGGAATGGTTACCAAAAGCAGGGCTGACAATGAAGCCCTATTCTTGAGCTTTCTATCACAAATGGAGCCCAAGAAATTTGAAGAAGCAAATGAAGACACCTTCTGGATTCAAGCAATGCAAGAAGAGCTGCTTCAGTTCAAGAGGTGTAGGGTCTGGAAATTGGTGCCAAAACCTCAAGGACACAATATCATTGGCACCAAATGGATCTACAGGAACAAGCTTGATGAGAATGGCACCATCATGAAGAATAAAGCCAGACTAGTGGCCAAAGGGTACAGGCAAGAAGAAGGTATTGACTTTGATCAAACCTTTTCCCCAGTTGCAAGGTTAGAAGCAATAAGGCTATTCCTAGCATATGCTGCCCACAAGGGGTTCAAAGTGTACCAAATGGATGTCAAATCATCATTCCTGAATGGCGATTTAAAGGAAGAGGTATATGTGGAGCAGCCCTCGGGTTTTGTTCACCCTACCCTCTGCTCTCATTTATATTTGCTTAGGAAAGCTCTTTATGGTCTAAAGCAAGCCCGTAGAGCCTGGTATGAGACCTTGTCTAACTTTCTCATCAAGAACAAGTTCTTGAGGGGAAAGATAGATAGCACATTGTTTCTTAGGGAAACAAAGGGCAAATGTCTTCTAGTCCAAATTTATGTTGATGACATAATCTTTGGGTCTACAGATGACAACCTTTGCAAAAGGTTTGCCAACCTTATGCAGGGGGAGTTTGAGATGAGCAGTATGGGAGAGCATAAGTACTTTTTAGGCCTCCAAGTGAAACAGTCTGATGAGGGGATTTTCATCTCTCAGACCAAGTACACTAGGGAGCTTATTAAGAATTTTGGGATGGAATCATCTTCCACCATGAAAACTCCCATGGGGTCCTGTTAAATTTTTTGAAGTGCAAGAGAAGTATCTGGGCGGTCTGTTCTTGGAGACCGCAGAGTCCACGCGATATTGGGTGTGGCAATCTGGCTATTGAGTTTGCGTGTCTCTGTTGTTGATAGGTTGTGTTGGTTTATCGTTTGTGCCCAAGTGTTCTGTTCGGTTGAGATTGAGCGGTCTTGTACCTGAAGGTCGCTTCAGTTTTGTACTTCAGTCTGCTTGAGAACGCTCTTGCAGTCTGCTGTGGTTCCGATCTTATGGGAGACTGGGCGAGTTATATGAGCCTGGTTCTGGCGGTCTATTCTCGATCTGGTCAGATGCTCATATGGTTCTTCTCCTATAAGAGACCAGGCGGTCTGCCGGTTTGGAATAAGCATGCTATCATTGTTGGACAGTCGCATAAGTGTAATAAAGGTCTTATTATGACCGCGTGGTCTAGTTATTGAGACTGCATACTTCAATAAGGAAGGTGACCAGATCCCTCTCGGGTGGTGATGACATCCGTTCATTTACTTATAAATAGAGGGGCAGGGGTAGCCATTCATAATGCAAGAACTGTAAGAACCTAGTGTGGATTGATTGTGTCGGTCTCAAGTTTGAGGTCGCGCGGTTTGAAGTATATTGATCGTTTTGTTGTGTTCGCAGGATAGCGGCCAGCGGTCTCCGTTAGTGTTCTTCCTTTCTTGCCAGCTTTGAATAAACCAGTTCGTCAGCGGTCTGTCTGGGCGAATTGTGTTTGGAGTTTCTTGGATCTGTTTGCAGCGGGCTCAGTTGATCAGGCGGCCTTAAGCAGTCAGGTGGTCTTGATTGTGGTCAGCAGTTCTTCGTCAAGTGTTCACGGGATACTTCTGTGATCTTGAGACTGTGCGGTCTGGGTGATCAAGAAGTGCGATCAATTTTGTTTTCAGCAGTTGCAAATAAAGAGCATTTCATGCGGTCTGAGCTTTCAGCGGTCTGGCAGTTCACAGGTCATCAACCTATTCTGTTCGCGCGGTCTCAGGAAAGTCGGCGACCTCAGCTTGGTGACCGCCATACTTTTGTGTTGCTCATTCTCATCTATGTTTGCTCTTATAAATCATATCTCGTCATGTATGCAACGCATTATAATGAGATTGTATTCAATTGAAGTCTCTTTCCTTCATTGTCATTGGTTAACTGTTGTGAATTTTGAATTGAAGTCCTCCACTGTTGTCTTCGATCCTTTCTTCTCTGAAATTTTTAACATGGTATCAGAGGTAGGTTTGAGGCGGTGATCAGCACGGAATCCTACTTCAGTCTCTGAAAGGTTGTTAACCAGTGTGATAGCAATGGAAGGAGGTTATGCAAGAGGTCTTGGAATTGAGCTCCTTACGCAGACTAACTTCAAGAAGTGGAAGTCGTGCATGGAGTGTTATCTTCTTGGAGAAGATTTATGGGAGGTAGTCGAAGGAGATGCGAGACAAGATGTTGTAGCTGCTGAAGGGAATGTTGAGCAAGTGAAAGCTTGGAAGAGAACAAATGCAAAGGCAGAGTTCACTCTCAAGCGTGTTATCATTCCGGAGCTATTTGACTAAAGCAACTCAGGGAGATTTGTCTATCTCAACTTTCTTCTTGAAGATGAAGAACTTGTGCATAGAGATATCAACTTTGGACCCGGATGAACCTATCTAAGAAGTGAGGTTGAAGAGGCACATAATCCGCGGCTTGCGGAGGGAGTATATGGCATTTGTCACTTCTGTTCAAGGTTGGGCCAATCAGCCATCGTTACTTGAGCTGGAGAACTTGCTTGCTTTGCAAGAGAGTTTAGCAAAGCAAATGGCTGGGATATTAGTCTCTGGGGGAGAGCGCGAAGTTTTATATTCAGGCAAGAAGAAGAGATGGGACAATAAGAAGAAGTCATCTGTTGGAGATGGTCCATCTACTTCATATCTGCAGGAGAGGAGTTACACTCCTAAGTCTGATGGAAAGAAGAAGTAAGTGCCGAAATGTTACAGGTGCAATAAGCTTGGTCACTTGTAAAGGCATTACAAGGTTAATCTTTAGCCAGGGCATGCTGCAGGTGAGGAGGAGGCTGGTTCCAATATTGAAGGTAGTTGGGGTGGTGGAGGTACTTTCATGGCGGGTACTTGTGTTCGGGCTTTGGCTTCCATCAACTATCAGGATGATTGGATAGTGGACTCTGGGTGTGGTCATCACCTCACCGGGGATGAGTCGAAGTTCTCCTCATTGCAAGCATACTCAGGTAATGATGTTATCATTACAGTTGATGATACGGTTCTTGCAGTTAAGAAGGAGGGTATTGTTTCTTTAAATAGAGATAGAGGTCCTCTCACGTTGAAGAGTGTCTATCATGTTCCGGGAATGAAGAAAAACCTCTTCTTTGTGACCAATGTGGTTGATGCTGGCTATCACGTTCTGTTTGGTCCAACAGAAGTGAAGTTTCTTCGAAACGTGTCAGCGATGAAGGCTGAAGTCACTCATGTAGGAAAGAGGCTGAAGGACTTGTTTGTGTTATCTACAAGTCCCTATGTTGACAAGATAAGGACTAATGATAGCGCTGCTGTGTGGCATGAAAGACTTGGACATGTTGGGATGGACAAGTTGAAAGTTATGGTAGGAAGAGATCTTGTAAGAGGTTTGCCTAGTTTGTCATCTTTCGGTGAAGGTCACGTTTGGGCAGGTTGCCAATATGGTAAGGCTCAACGTCTTCTATTTGACAAATCACAAAGCAGATGCAAAGCACCATTGGAGTGTATTCGTGGTGATCTGTTTGGACCTACCGCAACTATCTGTTGAAACCAATAAATGGTCTCGGTGGAGTTCGGGGCCCCCAACGGGTTGGGGGGCGACTGGCACTTACTAATCTCGCGAGAGAACAGATCGGAGCCTCGAAATTGGACACGAGCCTTAGGCTCAACTAGGAGGACCCACCACACACCCGGAAGATCTTTAGAGCGCTTCCCCTCCCAGGCCAAAAGCTGAAGCCCGGGCACATTGGAGAGCTCAAGGAAGGCCTGAGGAGAGAGAAGCTCCAAAAGGAAGAAGTCCTCTCCAAAGGTGCCCTTTGGATCCTATTTATAGATTTTTTGATCAGGCCTGCAAATAGCAGGATTCCGCCTCTCGATTTTACTATACGCACCCCAAATTTGGTCTGCTGATAGCCAATCTCCGCTATTCGGAGGGGCTATTGGCAGGCCACGAGGGTAAAAGGATAATTTCTCTCATGGGCCTGGGGGCAAAGGGTCTGCGAGGATAGTACTCGCGAGAGCTCTCGCTGGCCTCCTCGCGTACCTCGCTCGCCAGTCGGCGAGTTCCCCTTTTGGAGGGTACATGCCGGGGTCCGACCTCGCAAACCTGCCGGGGTCCGACCTCGCAAACCTCCATGCTGCCGAGAATAGGTCATCTCGCGGGTGCCCGACGAGTACTCATCTCGCCCTCCTACCAGCATGCCGTCGGCAAACACCCGTCTCGCCTGCCCCTTTTTGAGGGAACCTTGACCGTTTGGTCTTTTCCCGTCTATCTCTCATCCTAGCAATTATCGGGGTTGTACACAATCCCCGCTCTTCGCGAGGCTACCTAGGCTCACGAAGAAACATCCAACCCCCGATATTTGCCAGCCTGGTGGTGAGCTGTCAAGAATCTTTAGTGGGGCCCACCGGAGGGTTATATATACGTCTCCTCCTTCCACAGCGGCGCGCGCCGTTATTTTACTCTCCTTTCCTTTCTCTTTACTGTAGCAGTTGCTGATGTAACTGTCCAAAGATTTCGAGGATCGGCTAATGGCCAACAAGGCCAGCGGGATGACTTCCATGGAAAAAGTCCCCGCTTGGATGAAGCGCCTGCCTCCCCCTCGGGTGTCAAAAACCAAAAAGGCGAAAGCGGTCTGCCGAGACGAGGATGAGTCCGTCCTACTGGAGTCTTCCCCCGTCAATCAGCCCGGCGAGAAGGTATGCAATATCTATAGTTAGGTCAATGAGAATCATCTTACTAAGTCTCGCCCACCGGCAGGATAGCAATGCTCACCAGGGTGGCGACGAGCACAGAGGTGTATCCCCACATGCTTCCCCAATGCACACAGCCCTCGCTACTGAGAAGGCTACCAGTACGTGTTCTCCCTCTCTAGCTTCCCCGCATGTTGTTGACCACTCGCCTTCCTTTTCCCCCCTCGCAGGCTCGCCCGTGAAGACAACGACCTGCCCGGGCTCGTGACCCGTTTCCCCCGTCATCCCCGACACCACCCTAAAAATGTCGGGCTTCAATCTTCTGCAGAGCGATGACTCTGGGGGCTCGCGACCCCAAAAGGTTCCTCCTGTCAACGACAAGGCCTATCGTCCCGTCCTGGGTAAGTCATTATTGCCTCACTACGGCCACGTCTTCGAGGGTCAGCCAGACACTTCTCGCCTTCCTCCGAGTAAGGTCTTATTCCTTTGCGACGTTTGCAACCTTCCTCCTTTTGATGCTAAACTTTCTTATGGTCTCTCGCAGGGACCTCTGAATCTCCTCACACTGATTCCGACTACAGGGATGATGAGATATCCCCCCTCCCGGAGCAGTTGGAAGACTTCCTAGGAGATCCGCGAGACCCCGAGGCGATGAAGCAGAGAACCGTTGAGGCGTTTTAGAAACAACAGTGAATGCTGCTGGACCTGAATCTTCAAGCGATGCGGGATAGGGAGGCTGCCGAGGCCAGCAATACTGCTCTGAGGGATGAGTGCGCGAGACTCCGAGCCGCGATGCCCCGAGATTATGTTGAGGGGGCTTCCTCGCCGGAGGTGTATATCGCGCAGATGAGGGACTACGCCTTATTGACGGATAGGGTGGGTCACTCCGCCCTCGAATATTACAATCCGAGAATGCCACCAAGGTCCGGACAGCGATGGGATGGTAGGTGGAAATGGCTCCCACATTAGCCTCGCGATCCTTCTTTCTTTCAAAAACATTTCGTATTATTATTTCTTAGGGCGGACGATTGAGCTCGCACACTATTACTCGCTGTGAACTCTCGCTAGTCGAGCGACGACTGACTTTATTTATTGGTTCTCACTCGCTCCTTGTTTGGGATGTTGGATCTTACGGCGCCCTTAGAGGGGGGGTGAATAAGGGAATAAAAATCTTTTTATAATTTTATGGAAATTACTAAATTGTTTAAAGTAATATTAGAACACAAAATAACAATTTAGCTAAAGGA
This sequence comes from Dactylorhiza incarnata, assembly GCA_033032865.1. Taxonomy (NCBI): domain Eukaryota; kingdom Viridiplantae; phylum Streptophyta; class Magnoliopsida; order Asparagales; family Orchidaceae; genus Dactylorhiza; species Dactylorhiza incarnata. The sequence continues at coordinate 17,970,403 of JAWHQI010000015.1, forward strand.
AGAAAATATCATAATTTGCAAGTTTAGGATTTAGAAACAAGTGCTAAATTGTTATATGATGAAATAGATTAAGATAAACAATTTAGACAAAGTGATTTGAATTGAAAGCTTTGTAAACAATATTTTAGAGATAACGCCAAAAGTGAGAAATCAAGTAAACACAAATAGAGACATGATTGTATTTATATAAAAATGGTGTTTACATAAATTTGATTACTATATCGCTAGAAATCGGAGGCGTACAAATGAAAATATCTTTTCCTTTTCTATACCGACTCGTATCCCCACGAACCGGTTGGCTTTAGCCTATCCTTCCTCGGGTAATGCCTCAAGCCGCTCTAGCCAATCCTTCCCCGGATATGGCCTCGAGCCCCCATAGATCTAATCACCTAGAACTAGTCGCCAACACAAGGCGAATTCCCCCTAAGTCCTACCCAGACCTAGTCGCCAACACAAGGAGAATTAACTAAACGGTTACAAAGAAAGTATGGAATGGAAATAATGAAAATAATAATAAAACTCCCTATATGAGATCTCTGGAGTTGAGGATGAAGGATCGTTGTAGTATAAGCGCGGTCGAAGCGATCGTCCTTCGGATGTAGCGTGACATAGCCCTCCTCCAAAATTCTCCTTAAGCTTTTTGTGGGAGATCCATCTTCGGCAGCTTAACAGCACTGGAATTGTGGCACAAGCAACCTCTCTGGGAGTTCTAACCAAAACGAGAGAGAACACATCATTTTATAGATCTTGGAGCTAGCGCCTGCGGTAGTGGCTAGCGCCGGCGGTAGCGTTCGTGTGGAGCGGTTGCAAAACCGTCGGCGGCGTGGCTCTGTGCACGAACTTGAGATAGCGCCTGCGGTAGCGATAGCGCTGGCAGTAGCGGAGATAGTGTCAGGCGGTAGTGCTGGCGGTAGCGCTAAGGAAATCGCTGAGACGAAACCAACTGAGCTAGCGCATGGCGTTAGCGATAGCGCTGGTGTTAGTGCTGGCATTAGCGATAGCGCTGGCGGTAGTGTTGCTCCTTTCAAAAGATTGTTCCAAGCTGCTTTATACCTGTGGAGTATTGCACCTATAGTTCCTGCACACTATAAACACACTACAAGCAATATCAAATACAATATGGGATTTGTTATTCTCAAACAAAAGGATATGACACACATGTCCAACAATCTCCCCCTTTTGATAATAACAAATCCTTTAAGCAAGAAATCAACAATAGTGTTTATAGATAAGATAAGCAAGATAAAAGTGCAACTATAGTAAATGATATGCATGATAATGTGCATACTCCCCCTAACTTAATGCTCCCCCTACATAAATGCAATTTATGTGCTACTCCCCCTAAATGATAGATTTCATGAATTAGTCTCCCCTTATTTATCCATATTTCTCCTATATAGATTTCTTCAATTAATCTCCCCCTTTTGGTATTATCAAAGGAAGATGGGGTGAGTGTAGTAAGGAGGCATTTCTTAGCATGATCGAGCTTTTGTGATATATGAAATGATAAAGAGTTTAAGCATTGTATATAAGAGATTTCAAATAAAAAGAATAAGAGTTGTAAGCAAGCGGAAGATTATAGAAAACATCTTTGTGTAAGCATGAAGATCATAATTATAAATATGAGTTTAAGTTCAAAATGTAAAGATGTTATAACCTTTTTGAAATCTCAAAGTTTTTTATAAGGATACCAAGCATGAAATGAACATATCAAAGAGAGATCATACTATAATGTTACTTAATTTTAAGTTCAAAAGATACCAAAACATTGTAGAGGTCATGCTAGGTTATCTAGTGCATTTTTATATAAAGAGTAGTATAGATAAAGCATTAGAATCCAATACTCATGAGAAGAAGTGTTATGAAAGATAATGATGTGCACATAAGTGTATTTTGGGAAATGTTAACAATTGATTTAAATCACCAAAATACAAGACATATGTAAAGTAAAATGCACAATAAAACACAAGTAAATTACTTTCACACACTTTTAATGCACATAATTTTTAACAAAGTGGTGTAATAACCAAGGTTTGCACAAGTAACTTTACTATTCTTTCCAAGGTGCTCAACCTCACAATGCTTATGAAGACTTATCAGGAGGTTCAAGTAGTGCTTGGTGGAGTTATATTTGTCTACATATATATAATTTTTTGTTCATATTTGTGAGACAACATTCTCCGAATACACTTGTTTTGCAAACCCAACTTTTAAACTTAACCACTTTTCTAAATTTCATAAGTGCAATTCAAATGTAGTGTAGGCAATAAACTTATGCAAGTTTTAATTCATTGTACCAATACAATACACAAGCAAGCATTTTTAGATTTAGACACACATGTTGATTACCAAAATAAGTGAGTGAAATGTATCATTATCAATCATAAAACATTTACTCATACTTAGAGGCATGCTAAGCTTGGTTCTACACATATTTTTCAATACAATTGATGCACTTTAAATAGATATATCAAAGCATGATAAGCAAAACAGTGTTTATAGTAACTTGAAAGAATATGTTTTAACATTGTAAATAATTCTAAATAATAGAATTCATACATGCTTGATATTGGCAATAAAGATCATACAGTTTTTTTTTTTTTTTTTGAAATTTTTAATAATAAAAAAATAGAAAATCACAAAAACATATTTTTGTCATTTTTAAATTTTGAATATTTGTAGTTGATTTTTCCTAATATGAATAAAACACAAATATCAACAAAACATATTTTTGTATTTTTGAATTTTGAATTTTTGTAGTTGATTTTTCATAATATGAATAAAACAGAAAACCATAAAACATATTTTTGTATTTTTGAATTTTGAACTTTTATAGTTGATTTTTCATAATTCAAATAAAACAAAAATAAAATAGACAAAAACACAAAAATAAATTTGCACAAATAAACTAAAATATTTTTGTTGATTTTTAGAAATTTTAAAAAACAGAAAAATCACACACCCACGCTAGCGCCGGCGCTAGTGATAGCTGAGCAAACAGTATGTGATTTTTTGAGAATTTTAAATGTTTGATTTTTGATTTTGATTAAGTGTCCTTAGAGTAGTCTTATGTAAAATTTTTGTAATTATCAGAGATGTCTTGATTGCTCAAATTGCATAAAATATTAGCGTTTTCAAATACATGTGTTTTATAAAAATATTTAAGCCAAAAAAATAAATTTATGCAAACACAAGAGGACATTTTTTATTAAACAAACAAAAATATGCATGATTTAAGTGATATGTAAATAAAATGATCATGCAAAGAGTAATATAAGTATGTCCTAAGATTGAAGACTACCCCGACTAAATGTCTACACCCTAGCCCCGTACTAAGTGACGGATGGGCATGAGGAGTTGCACACATGTCATAGGTTGGGGTGTTAATCCCATATGCACACACTAGAGAACGCTCAACCTAGCACTCTTTCCCCCCAGTGTCTCGCAAGGCCCCACTGGAACCCTCCCCGGTTAAGGACAAGACATGACTTAGAGGTTAGGTCTCTAATGTATACAACCCTAGGCCCCCGCTATTGTGAGATATGAAGTCATAGGTGAAATAATCTTTTGAACAACCTATGCTTTTAAATATATGGGTTGATAAATAAACTATGGGTTTTGTTTAATGTGATGAGTTATAAAGCCGCATAGTTTTTCTACTATTATGAGATGACGATATGAGATTACTAGCACAAATACTAAAATTCAATACGTGACAATGCTAGTATGATGAGTTTTGGGTTTCATGTCATGTCATAAGATTAATATTGAAATTGCATGTATTCCAAAATAGAATTTCAAATTATAGATCTAGAATAGAGTGATGATTAAGTTTGATGTATATCTTCATTGCAAAGTTGATTCTAGAGTCTACAAATATGAGAGATACACACAATCAATAGCAAAGCATATCAATACACCAAATAATGTAAAGAAAACATTATTCATAATTTTTATCATAAGATTCATAATTCTTATTATCGATTTGAGACAAGTCTTGATAGAACATGAATTATGATTAATGATTAAAGAGAATTTTTGCATAGAATATATGTTAGATCATCATGATGTATGAGAATTCTAATCCTTCTAGACTTATGATATAGTGATATAGTGATTTTCTTTTGAAAGAACATGATTGATTTGTAAGTCTAGAAAAAATGATGATCATGCAATCATATAAAAGACAAAGATCATATATATAAAGTTTTTGAAATTTATAAGATTGCTTTCAATAATTAAATTTATTGATCTTTGGTTTTGCATGATAATATATGATTCATGAAACAATATTCATAAATATTCTAATGATTAATCCATAAACTATGTGGTTGTTGGAATTTTAGTATTCTATATAATTTCAAATCACATAGTTATCATAATATTTTAATAACATTGTAAATGTTATACCTAGCATATAAATTTGAGCATAAACTAAGAAGTGATGCTAGAATAATGAGTTTGAGTGCAATGTTATTATATATGATTTAATGGAGATAATGTTGCATGTAATATGAGAAATTTTAAAATTAATTTTCTTTAGACCTAGAATGAAATGATTAATCTTCTGATTTGATCTTAATGATGCAAGATGATTTTAAGGTCTAAATTATATGCAAACATTGGTGACACATATCACACACATAATATCTAAATTAATATATGAAACAATTATACTAAAGGATAGCATGTGATGAAAACTCCATAAACACATAAATTTCCAAATCAAGCAAACTAAGATAGCTTTTAAAACGGAGTTGAAATTGGGCAAGATGACAGCACCAAAAAGAACTTAAATGAGCAAGCCTAGTTTGCCGTTGGATGGAGATTTTTGTGCTCTTTCTGAAAATATATTAAATGCGAAAATCAGGCGAGCGGATCAAAAGATATGGATGTTTGAAGTTTTGATCGTTAACTCGCATTTTTGAAAGATCAAACATGCGTTTAGATGAATTTTTGTTTTCGATTTTATTTGATGATATTTTTCATTATAAGGGCTATCAAATGCAACAAATAGAAAAATAATCAAAACGTTGCGCATTTTAATTTTTAGCTTAAGCCCTTTAATAAACCATTTAAATCCATTTTTTTTAAAATAATTTCATTAGTCTTGAAAATAATTTTATATTCAAATGATAATGTTAATTCAAGACATTGATGGGCAAAGAATTTAAAAGGATATATTTAAACAATTTAAGATGAGAGATAGATCACTTTGAAAAATATATGACTTAATGTTCAATTTTAATTCAAATTTGATTTGATAAACATTAGGCTTAATATATGAAAGTCATATTTCATGATATATAAAGTGATCATAGCATGTTTGTTTAAAAAAATATAAAATAAACAAAAGAAAAGAGACAATAAGCATATCATGAAGTAGAGTATTGATATTTCATTTTTAATTGTTTCTACTTCATGCAAATGATTGGATACTAATTAATAAGAGATTTAGGTATCCAAAGGGGACCATGTGGGATGGTTCCTTTGGGTACCCTAATACATCGTGTAGGCTTTTGGAGAGATAGTGATGAATGGCCTTTACAAGTGGAGTTAGTGTTTCATTTTTAATTTTGGGTCTCCATTCATACTTTGGTTGTTTGTCTTTTAAATTCATGTTATGATTATATGACATCTTTATATGATTATATTTGTTTGAAAAATAATTCATTTGTGATTTATGTTTGTTCAAGTTATTTTTCAAAATAGATTAATGTTGATAATCATAATGAATTTCATTACATGGATTCTTTGAAAATTTATAAGAGTGATTGTCTTTCTTAAGAAGTGATTGTTGAAAGAGTGGGTTACAAAATGTTGTAAATAATTGATTCTTATTTTGATAATTTTCATTTCTACTCTTTCTTATAGACATACTCTTATAATATGAAGGATAATATTTTGTACTTTGATTTTCATGAAAAAGAGTTTTTAAATTTGAGTCATGATTGAAAATATATTGAGATTTATAATAATGACTCTTAAGAATTTTGTGAGGGTCATAATTCTTTTTGAAACTAAACTCCTTTTGAGTTGATGTATGAAAATGATCCTTTTTAGAAATGATTTTGTAAGTTAATTTATCCTTGTTATTCAAAATCGTATGATGAAATTCATTACATGATATTTGAAATTTTTCAACAAAAGATTTTAATTGTATTAACTTACAAGATAAAACATCATTTTCAATTAACAATTTTTCATTATGCCTAATAGAAATTAAGACCCTTTTTTCAATTTCCTTGAATTTTTCTTTTAATAAATTGCAATTAAGACAAGGAATAGGAATTTTAACTAAAGAGCATGAAAGAGAATTTAACAAATCAATATTTGACTCTACGTTATCGTTTGCTTTTAAAGATTCATTTTCTAAACGTAATTTGGAATTAGCAATTTTTAACTGTAAAATTTTACGTTTTGCAATTTTAAGCATACGAGAAGTAGAAATGGAATTTGTTACAAAAAGAGAAGATTTAAATTTTCTTACATTGCTATGGGATGAGCCAAGATTTGAACCAACGATTCCTTTGGCATCTTCTTTGCATTCCTCTTCCATAGTTGAATTTCTGTCTTCTCTTTTGCTTGATGTGTTGCCAACAAATGAGTCCAATATTGTGACATTGTATTCTTCTTCCTCCAAAATAATTCCTCATCGATTTCTTCTCTTTGATCCATAAGGAATTCCTCGTCGATTTCTTCTCTTGGATCCATAAGGAATTCCTCGTCGATTTCTTCTCTTGGATCCATAAGGAATTCCTCTTGTTCATCATCTGTAGAAGGAAGACTATAAGTATTCTCAAGAAATTTCCAAACTTCATAAGCAGTAGGAAGTGTATAAATTAGTTTGAAAATATTTTGAAGTAATGCACAATATAGACTATTCATTGATTTGGCATTTAAAAATATTTCATTTTTATTTAAAATACTTGGGGGTATTTTAATAGTAATATTCCATACTTCCATATCCAAAGACTTAAGAAATGTTTCCATAAGAAATTTCCACCCATTATAATTTTTGCCTTCAAATAAAGGTGGTGCTAAAGATTTTTCATTTATAGGAAAGTTTCCCCCACTAGTAGAAGCAAGATCATGTGACGCCATTATTCCTGGTTTTTAAACCGTTTGGAATAACCTGCCCTCTGATACCACTTGTTGGATCTTACGGCGCCCTTAGAGGGGGGGTGAATAAGGGAATAAAAATCTTTTTATAATTTTATGGAAATTACTAAATTGTTTAAAGTAATATTAGAACACAAAATAACAATTTAGCTAAAGGAAGAAAATATCATAATTTGCAAGTTTAGGATTTAGAAACAAGTGCTAAATTGTTATATGATGAAATAGATTAAGATAAACAATTTAGACAAAGTGATTTGAATTGAAAGCTTTGTAACCAATATTTTAGAGATAACGCCAAAAGTGAGAAATCAAGTAAACACAAATAGAGACATGATTGTATTTATATAAAAATGGTGTTTACATAAATTTGATTTCTATATCGCTAGAAATCGGAGGCGTACAAATGAAAATATCTTTTCCTTTTCTATACCGACTCGTATCCCCACGAACCGGTTGGCTTTAGCCTATCCTTCCCCGGATAATGCCTCAAGCCGCTCTAGCCAATCCTTCCCCGGATATGGCCTCGAGCCCCCCTAGATCTAATCACCTAGAACTAGTCGCCAACACAAGGCGAATTCCCCCTAAGTCCTACCCAGACCTAGTCGCCAACACAAGGCGAATTAACTAAACGGTTACAAAGAAAGTATGGAATGGAAATAATGAAAATAATAATAAAACTCCCTATATGAGATCTCTAGAGTTGAGGATGAAGGATCGATGTAGTATAAGCGAGGTCGAAGCGATCGTCCTTCGGATGTAGCGTGATGTAGCCCTCCTCCAGAATTCTCCTTAAGCTTTTTGTGGGAGATCCATCTTCGGCAGCATAACAGCACTGGAATTGTGGCACAAGCAACCTCTCTGGGAGTTCTAACCAAAATGAGAGAGAACACATCATTTTATAGATCTTGGAGCTAGCGCCTGCGGTAGTGGCTAGCGCCGGCAGTAGCGTTCGTGTGGAGCTATTGCGAAACCGTCGGCGACGTGGCTCTGTGCACGAACTTGAGATAGCGCCTGCGGTAGCGATAGCGCTGGCGGTAGCGGAGATAGCGCCAGGCGATAGTGCTGGCAGTAGCGCTAAGGAAACCGCTGAGACAAAACCAACTGAGCTAGCGCCTGGCATTAGCGATAGCGCTGGCGTTAGTGTTGGCGTTAGCGATAGCGCTGGCGGTAGCGTTGCTCCTTTCCAAAGATTGTTCCAAGCTGCTTTATACCTGTGGAGTATTGCACTTATAGTTCCTGCACACTATAAACACACTACAAGCAATATCAAATACAATATGGGATTTGTTATTCTCAAACAAAAGGATGTGACACACATGTCCAACATGGGAATGTTATTATCTTGTTGAATGCCTGATGCTCTGCCGAAAATTTGTTGGTACTAACCTCGCAGGTCCTTCTCGCTCGCTCGCAATTTCGCGGAGTAACATTCACTCTCGCCAGTGATAGTGATGTGATAGCCTGACTACTCGCACCCCGCGGCGTTTGGACTTCTTCCCGCCTTTTTTATTTTTCTATAAATAAGGTCTCATAACTACGAGCCACCTACCGTATTTATCGCCAACCTTCTTCTTCTCTGCTCGGGAGTTCTCGCTTCTTTTCCCTTTCTCGCCCAAGATGGTTAACGACGCTGCCGAGGCGGAGGGTCGCCGAAAGTACGCCTAGGCTTTCGCAGACCACACCTTCTACCACCATAACCTGACCAAGGAGGAAAACCTCAAAGCAATCTCTGCCTTCGTCCCTGCCGGGTTTATTCCACGTTGTCCTGGTGAGGAAGACATGATCAACATTACCTACCCCGATGAGCTAGCCCTCCCCACGGCCGACTTCGTGGTCAGCCTGCGGCTGCCTCTGTCGCCGGAGGTCTGCCAGGTACCTCCTTGTCTCAACTACTTTCTCTTCGTCGATTAATCTCTCGCCCGCAGTTAACTAACCTTTCCCACCCTTGCTCGGCAGGTACTCAAGCATTATGGCATGGTCCCCGCCCAGCTCACCCCCAATGTCGTCGCGGTCATCGTCGCCTTCGCCTGCTACATGCGCAAGGAGCGCATTGAATTCAGCTTGCCGGTGTTCCGGAAGTTGTTCTCCTTCCGAGCCTACAAGGACGGCACCGCCTACTTCATGGGGTCGGGTCCCAAGGTCGTCGAGACCGTGAACAAGGCCCACAACTGGGCCCAGAAGTTTATCTTAGTGAAGGGGAACTTCGGCAACATTCCGCTCTCGCCGATCCAGTATAGCGAGACCACCTACATGCCACCGACCCTCGGCGGCCATGACGCCACCTTGTGCCAGTTCTTCAGCTAGAAGAACTTCGAGGTGGCCCATCTCCGCCGCAACGTCGACTCGCTGGCTCCAGTTCCTCCTGGGGAAGGTAATAGTCTCGCTCGCTACTTTCCATGTTTGTGACCCTATCCAAAAATTAATCATTTAACCTTTTAGGGCTGCGAGATCTACCATTCAACCCCCCCCCCCTACTTGAGCAGCAGAAAACCTTCCTCCGCCTTCGATCTTGTGACCATGGGCGCCGAGGCCTGCCGCGAGACCGTCACCCCTGCTCCGACGTCCTCTTGCAAGAGACCTGAGGCCTCCAGCATCCACGACCAACCTTCCAAATCTCCCTCGAAGAAGAAGCAGAGGAAGAGTCAGGGCTCGCACCCCTCCGAAAAAGCGAAGGGCCATGCTGAGCCAGACTTCGACAAGATCGACCTCACCATCCTATTCGATGGGCAGGAGGTCAACGAGCAAAGCGAGGAGATCATAAAGACCTCTGACCCGCCAATCCCTGTCAATCACTTTAACTTCGGCCTGGGTCAGAGGCATCGCGACGACTCGGGCGAGCTCCTGCTGTGCTGGAGGCCAGAGGACAACAAGGCCGAGGTCTCCACCATCCTCCCCTCCTGGGTGGAGAAGTCCACCATCAGCGGTCACTCCTTCTCCCTTTCCTTTGGCTTGTATTGCCGCGAGGATGCGGGAGCATTCAAGGACGCGACGGCGAGGACCCTTGCCTATGAGAGCGCGAGGTCGCAGATGCGTTCCCTCGAGCTCGCTCACATGACCGGGAGGCGGTGCCTACAGCTGGAGCGCCAGAACGTTGGGCTCGCCACTGCCTACCGAGGCGTTCTTGCCGAGAATACTCAGCTGAAGGACCAACTGCGGTCTTCTGAGGGCGGCGTGGTGAGTCTCCGCATCGCGCAACCACTCATTTCTTCGTCGAGTTCAGCTCTCATTTCTTTCATCTGTGCAGGATGCCGAGACTGCCGAGAGGGCAGATGCTCGAATTCGGGACCTGGAGGGTGAGATTGCAGGGTTGAAGGCCCTTAACAAAGATTTGGTTCGCACGGTTGTACCTCCCTCTCCTCATTGCCTGAAGGAAGAGAAGCGAGCGCGAGACGAGGAGATCCGGAAGGAGGCCTCCGAATCATCGCTATACATATTTCAGCTGATGCAAAATTCTGGCATGTTAACCGCCGAGGCGGCCGCCATGGGTCTTGAGGACATCGTCCCGGAGCTCTTCATTCCTCTTCCACTGGTCGAGGGCAGCGATGAGGACGAGGGGTCGGCGAGCGACCGCGAAGACTGATCTTTTTGCTTTGGTTTTATTTTTGTAACCCATTTTGGGCTGGCGAGACCGCCGCCTGATGTAAATGAACAAGGAATATTTTTATTATGTGGACCACTAGTTTCGTTTTGTGCTCGCATTTTTATTTAGTGATGTGTTCTTTCCTCTCCTTTATATCTTGTTCTCGCGCATTTTCTAGAGTTCTCGAGATACTTATTCTCATGAATGATACCTTTGGATAGCTTCTGTATAGGATAAGTACATTCGCCTGATGCCTTTATCCTCCACCTTGGGCCGTGGATTTTCTAGGATCGTCTCTCGCGGGGACCAATCCTTTTTTCAATATCACCTTTTACAAGCTATTCTCCTGCGGGGCCTTCGCATCAGTCAACGGGTATTTGCCTACCTTCGCGGGTCGGTTCGCATTTTGCCGAGCACTAGCCGCCGAGAATAGGAATATAAGGTTCTCGCCCCTACTTATTTAGCGAGAATGCCCTGGTCGATACTAAGGATTTTCTAGCCAAAGACGTCATTCTAGTCATCACCAAGGACTTGTACATCTCGCCAGCCTCTCCGCGAGATTGACCTGATCCACCGGCTAGTGAGAGCCCGGCAGCGGGATCATCCGGGGCAATCCAGCACCACGAACTTGCACATCTCGCCAGCCTCTCCGCGAGATCTACCTGACCCACCGGCTAGTGAGAGCCCGGCAACGGGATCATCCTGGGCAATCCAGCACCACGAACTTGCACATCTCGCCAGCCTCTCCATGAGATCTACCTGACCCACCAGCTAGTGAGAGCCCGGCAGCGGGATCATCCGGGGCAATCCAGCACCACGAACTTGCACATCTCGCCAGCCTCTCCGCGAGATCTACCTGACCCACCGGCTAGTGAGAGCCCGGCAGCGGGATCATCCGGGGCAATCCGGCACCACGAACTTGCACATCTCGACAGCCTCTCCGCGAGATCTACCTGACCCACCGTCTAGTGAGAACCCGACAGCGGGATCATCCGGGGCAATCCAGCACCACGAACTTGCACATCTCGCCAGCCTCTCCGCGAGATCTACCTGACCCACCGGCTAGTGAGAGCCCGGCAGCGGGATCATCCGGGGCAATCCAGCACCACGAACTTGCACATCTCGCCAGCCTCTCCGCGAGATCTACCTGACCCACCGGCTAGTGAGAGCCCGGCAGCGGGATCATCCGGGGCAATCCAGCACCACGAACTTGCACATCTCGCCAGCCTCTCCGCGAGAACTACCTGACCCACCGGCTAGTGAGAGCCCGGCAGCGGGATCATCCGGGGCAATCCAGCACCACGAACTTGCACATCTCGCCAGCCTCTCCACGAGATCTACCAGACCCACCGGCTAGTGAGAACCCGGCAGCGGGATCATCCGGGGCAATCCAGCACCACGAACTTGCACATCTCGCCAGCCTCTCCGCGAGATCTACCTGACCCACCGGCTAGTAAGAGCCCGGCAGTGGGATCATCCGGGGCAATCCAGCACCACGAACTTGCACATCTCACCAGCCTCTCCGCGAGATCTACCTGACCCACCGGCTAGTGAGAGCCCAGCAGCGGGATCATCCGGGGCAATCCAGCACCACGAACTTGCACATCTATTAGCATGACTAGCTACTATCAGTATGTAATAGACAAATCAATAAAGGGTTTATAGTAGGAAATCTTTTAAGGGTAAAATCATTTTAAGTCATCCCCACTCCTGGACCGGTCGAGGGATATCCATTCCACATCCTGGAGGTGGTATCCTCCCGACTTGAGCACTTCACTTACAATATATGGCCCCTCCCAGTTAGGATTAAGTTTGCCGACCGCGGCCCCTCTTCCCGCTGCATCGACCTTCTTCAAGACCAAGTCCCCTTTCTGGAAGTGCTTCACCCGAATGTGTTTGTCAAAGTAACGGGCCATCCATCGTTTGATCTCCTCCTGCCGAATAGTGGCCAGATCCCTGAGTTCTTCTACTAGATCCAAAGATAATCTCTGCCCATCTTCATTGTGCGTTCGCCATTCCTCATCTCATTCCCCCGCGCCGACCACCCTTGGTGACTTTACCTCAAACTCGACTGGGAGGACGGCCTCTGACCCGTGGGAGAGCTTGAAAGGAGTCTCTCTGGTAGCTGTGTTTGGGGTGGTCCTTAGGGCCCAGAGAACCGAAGGCAATTGTTCCACCCAGCTTCCCCTAAGTTTTTCCACCTTCTTTTTCAAAAGGTTCACAATGATTTTGTTCGCTGCCTCCACCTGTCCATTGCTCCTGGGGTGGTGGACCGATGCAAAACGGAGGTCTATGCCGAGTTGGGTGCAAAAGCTAACGAATTCATCGCTCTCAAACTGTGGCCCGTTGTCCGTGACTATGGCTAGAGGGAGCCCATGCCTGCAAATTATTTCGCCCCAAACAAAATTTCTCACTACCTGGGATATTACCTTAGCGAGGGCCTTCGCTTCGATCCACTTAGAGAAATAATCCACCATCACCAGTAGGAACTTTCTTTAGCCGCTCGCTTGGGGAAAGGCCTTACCGAATCCAAACCCCATATCGCAAAGGGCCAGGGTGCTGTGATCGTCCGGAGCCTCTGAGCGGGAAGGAGCTGGAGGGGGCATAGAGTTGGCACTTGGAGCATTTTTTAGAAAACTCTGTCGCATCTTTGCTGAGGGTGGGCCAAAAATAGCCCTGCCTTAGTACTCTCCCTTCCAGGGTCCTGCCCCCCGAGTGATTGCCGCACTCCCCCTAGTGGATCTTTTCCAGGACCGTTGGGGCTTTCTCCTCCGAGACACAACGGGCTAGGAGCCCCGAGAGAGTCTTTCGATATAGTGACCCTACATGCCAGGAGTAATATGCCGATTTATAGCTGAGCCGCCGCTTGTCTACCTCTTCCTCGGGGAACTTCCCCGTTGTTAAGTAGGTGATGAATGGATCCATCCACGACACCCGTTGGTCCACCTCCATCATCTCCCCCTCCTCGATGGAGGGTCGGAAAAGCTCTGACACGGTTCCCCCGGCCCGGGGACCAAACTTGGCTAGGAGGTCCGTCTGGGTACTCTCCCCTCTTGGGATGTGTTTGATGGAGAAGGTGTGAAACTGTCCCACTACCCCTTTAACCTTCTCCAGGTACCGTTGGAGAGTTGGTTCTTTGACTTCGAATTCCCCCCTGATCTGGCACGCCCCCACCATGGAGTCCGTCGAGACCTCCACGTCCTGAACCCCCAACTCTTGTGCCAAGCGGAGGCCGGCTATCATGGCCTCGTACTCGGCTTGGTTATTAGTGAGGGGGAAATGGATGCTTATCGCTTGTTCTATCCTGGTTCCTTGGGGACTTACCAACACCACCCCTCCTCCGAAGGAATGCTTTCCCGACGCACCATTGACCAGTATCTTCCAAGCCACCGGGTGGGGTACTTCAGATTCCTCTAACTCGGTCACGTTGTCGGCCATGAAATCCGCCACCGCCTGCGCCTTTATGGATACCCTGGGCACGTAGGTGACGTTGAACTCACTCAATTCTACCGCCCACTTTGCCAACCTCCCGGAGTGCTCCACCCCTTCCATGATGCCACGAAGGGGGTGGTCAGTCACCACTTTGATTGAGTGTGCCTGAAAGTAAGGTCTGAGCCGCCTAGCCGACACCACCAAGGCGAACGCTAACTTTTCGAGGATAGGATATCTGAGTTCGGCCTTCCTGAGTACCCTGCTGACGTAGTAAATGGGGAGTTGTTTCTTCCCCTCCTCTCGAACCAACACTGAGCTAACCGCTTCCGACCCTACCCCCAAGTACAGGTATAGGTCATCTCCTTGTCTCGGTCCTGGTAATAGTGGGGCCTGGGTCAGTTGTAACTTTAGCGCTTGAAAAGCCCTTTCGCACTCGGGGGTCCATTCGAATTTTTGGTTAACCCTTAATACCTTGAAGAAGGAAGAACATTTTTCTCCTGCCTTGGAAAGGAACCTGCTCAGCCCGGCTAACTTCCCTTCAGACGCTGGACCTCTTTCGCACTTCGTGGAGATCTCAACTCATGGATCGCCTTTACCTTGTCTGGATTAGGCTCCACTCCAAGAGGGGTGACTAAATGACCCAAGAACTTCCCTCGACTGGCCCCGAAGACACACATAAAGGGATTAAGCCTCATTTTAAACTTTCTCAAGGTTTCAAAATTCTCTTCGAGGTCACTGAAATGGGACTCGAGATTCTGGCTCTTGATCATTAGGTCATCCACATAGACCTCCAAGTTCCTTCCCTTCTGCTCGCGAAACACCCTATCCATCATACGCTGATATGTGGCCCCTGCGTTCTTCAAACCAAACGGCATCTTTTTGTAACAATAGCACCCATCCCCGGTGATGAAGGACACATCTTTAATGTCGAGAGGGTGCATGCGGATCTGGTGATAATCTGAAAAAGCATCCTCCCCCTTTGTTACCATCACGACATTTGAGACCCAGCCTGGATACTGGATCTCCGATACAAAGCCAGCTCCCGGATGGGCACCTCTAGCTTATCTGCCGTGGACCTCCTCTTTTGGCGGATGGGGCGAGCGCCGAGATCGAGGTTGAGGCGATGACACGCCACGTCCGCATCGATCCCTGGCATCTCTGCAGCGCTCCATGCGAAGACGTCCACATTGTCCTAGACGCAGGCCAAGATCTTTGCCCGATTCTCTGGGCTAAGCTCCTTATTGATCTTGATCTTCTCGATCGTCCCGGCCTTAGTGGTGATCTCTGTTGGATCTTGTGGCGCCCTTAGAGGGGGGGGTGAATAAGGGCAATTTAAAACTTTAATAATTTTTGTAACAAACGAAACAATATATGAAAATAGAGACAAATAATTGAATTTAAAAACAAGATTTTATTTCATCAAAGATAATGAGTAGAAATAATTCCAATAAAGCTTGGAATCAAAGGCTTACAATTAATAAAATCTCTTGTCTCTTTTCACCGGTCCTTCTCCTAAGGACCGGTTGGCTATAGCCTATATCTCCTAGATATAGACACTAGCCTCCCCCTAAATCAAATCTTGATCTAGACGCAGCACACACGGCGGCGATTTTCTCCCAAGCCACACAAGGACTTGACACCGCACACAAGATGATGATTTACCCTAGACCACACAAAGATCTAACACCACACAAAAGGTGATGATTTCCCCTAAGCCTCACACGGACATAGACGTCGCACGCAAGACGACGATTTCGACAACGATTACAAGATGAATGTAAAGATAAGATAAAATACAAAAGAGAAATTCAGATATGAAACTCCCTAAATATGAAGCTCTGAAGATGACGCCGAATCCTTGCAAAGATTGCCTGAGATACTGCACACGGACAGTCTCTTCTTCGCTCTTGAACGTTCTTGCCAAAATGGGAGTTCTCGGAGTTTTGGAGCTCTCTGGATGGAATGCACTCAGGAAAGGACTTGGAGATCTCAAGAACTTGATTCCACGAAGTTTTGAGCTCTTTTAATAAAAAGGAGCTATCGCCATCTGATAGCTACTGTCGTCGGAATCTGATACCTCCAGAGGCTGCCACGTGTCCCACTAAAACGAAGTTTCTGCGTGAAGTTGATGTCGTGGTTGAGACGTGGGCTGTCGGATATCCGATAGCACTGTCGTATATCCATTAGCTAAGGTAACTGCTGCACGCCCTGCCGTTATCGGAAGATCGTGGGCTGTCGGAAATCCGATAGCGATATCGGAAATCCGATAGCTAGCTATTGGAAATCCGGTACTGCTGTCGGAACTCCGATAGCTCCACTTCATTTTTGCCGTCCGAAACTTCTCCAGACTGTAGATGGAGTCGTTCTCATCTCCGAAATGGGGTGGCACGTTCCGTAACTCTTCCTGGATTGAAAGTTATTGCCGTTTGAAGTTTAACATACAAAACTCGTCATTTTGTCTTTTTGATCCATGAACAAGGACGTGTTTCTTTATTTAACATGTATCACCTGTACACTATAAACACACAAAAGAGTAGATCAAATACATCATGGTATATGTTATTCTCAAACCAAGAGATGCGGAAAGCAAGCTCCAACAATCTCACCCTTTTGATAATAACAAATACACATATGAGAAATTAGTGAGTTTATAGATAAGTGCGATAAAAGATATGCATGAATAAAAGGTTTACTGCGTGATAGATTTTACTCCCCCTAAATATCTATGTCACTAGATTTCTCATGTTATTCTCACCCTTTTGTTATTACCAAAAGTGGGTTGTCATGATCGAGCAATATCACTCCCTCTACATAGACGCTTTCCATGAAAACTTTTTAATATTCTCCCCCTAAATTGTATTCTCCCCCTAAATGTATGCTCCCCCTTAATGTTATAATTAATTGCAATGGTGCATTCTAAAAAATTGAGATTAGTAAGAGATTTCTTGAATTTATATTTCTCCCCTTTTTTGATATTATCAAAAAGTTATTTTGAAATAAAGAATGAATAATTATGAAGAAATAATAAATATGGGAGTATATAAGAGTAATAGATTTTATGTCAAGAAGAAAAATAGGATGTAATCAAAAGCTTGTTAAATACTACTTGTTGAGAAAAATATTAGCATGATGCAACATAAAGTAGTAAGCAACATAGCTAACATGATAAAGTAAGCATTCTATTTTAAGATACCACTTGCTTAAAGGAAAACACAGTGTTAAAAATAATAAGCACTCTTAAACATAAACATCATTTTAGAAGATAAAACCATATAAAGGATAATGAGTTTTAAATTTGAAAAGTTGATGTTTGAGTTAAAGATTGAAGAGATGTTATTCCATTAAGATAAAAAAAATTGCAAGCATGATTTCATAATATCAAGAAAAGATACACAAACTACAATTTAATAAAATTTGCATTTCAAGTAAACATAAACATTGTAGCGGTCATGCTTTGTTATCTAGTGCATTTACTTAAGTTTGTAGAGATTTAAGTAGATGAGCATTAGGATCCAATTCTCATGAGTAGAAGTTTTATGAAAGATAATGATGTGTACAAAGTAGTGTTTTGATAAAGTATACAAGTGAATCAATCAAAAACACATGACATATATAATGAAATAACACAACATTAAAATACACAAATAATATTACTTCCACACTATTTCAATGCACATAAATAAATAATACAACTACCAAGGTGCTATGCACACACAATGCTTATTAAGACTTATCAGGGTGCAAAGTAGTGCTTGGGGGATCACTTTTATACTTTTTTAGCTTTAATTTCAATTTTTTGTGATCCGGTGTACTAAAGAGAAGTGGTGTATAAATTGTTTGCTACAAGACACTTTACAATTCTTAGCCAAGGTGCTCAACCTCATAATGCTCATTAAGACTTATCAGGAGGGTGAGTAGTTCTTGGTGGAGTTTTCCTTGTCATTTATTATTTGCTTTTTAGTTTAGTGACTAAGGACTCTGAATTCACTTGTTTTGCAAACATAGCATTTTAAACCACATTTCTCTAAAGAATAAGTGCATGAAAGACAAAGAATTGTAATAACCAATTCAATGTTGTGTAGGTAATCTATTTAGGCATTTTAATTATTCATGTTATTACACTACATAATCATGTAAGAATAAGGTTGTAAACACAAGTAGGTTATCAAAAATAAGTGAGTGAATGAATCATTATCAAACATAATACATTACTCATACTTAGAGGCATGCTAAACATTTCTACACATGTTTATCTACAATCAATTTCATTGCACATAACAAGATAATTTTCAAGGCATGACAAATACAAAACAATGTTTTTAAGAAACTTGAAAGTTAAATTAAACATTGTATTTAATCTTTAATTAATATAATTAATCATCCATCCTTGACAATGGCAATGAATAAATCAGTTTTTTTTTTTAATAAATTTTTGAATTTTTTTTTGTATATATGCACAAAACAATAAACACACATAAAGAAAAACATATTTTTGTTCTTTGAAATTGTTTTGTAATTTTGTATTTGTTATATATATATATATATATATTCTCTAGAAATCATAGAAGTCTTTAATAGCCCTTTCAGTAAATGATATTCTATGCCTGAGAAATAAACAAAAATAATGTATGAGAAAATACATATATATTTTTTTTTAAGAAATAAAATTTTATTTTAAAAGGAATAAAAAGATAGAAAACTTTTTACAAACACACAAAATATTAAAATATTACCAGAAATAATTCAAAACAAAAAAAAAATATTTTGGAGCAAGGGAGCTAACGCCAGACATTAACTTCTTAACGCCAAAACAGAACGGCATTTCTTGATGTTTTGAAAAATATTTTTCTCAATTCATTTGTATTATAAAGAGACCTTCCTTCAGTTGAAATTTCAGAGTATATTGATTAGATTTGAAGGCTCTTTTAGCATGTATTTGGTGATTTTTCAAATACTTGTGTTTGGTAAAATCATTAAAGCTCGAAATATTAAAATATGCAAATACATGATGCAATGTTAGAATAAAATAAATATGCATGATTTATGTATAAAGAGTGAGATAATGTTCATGCAATGAATATAATATAAGTATATCTAAGATCAAGATACCTTAACTACATGACTACACTCTAGCCTCGTACTAAGTGACGGATGGGCATGAGGAGATGCACACATGCCGTAGGTTGGGGTGTTAATACCATATGCATACAAAAGGCGACGCTCAACCTAGCACTCTTTCCCCCCAGTGCCTCTTAAGGCCCCACTGGAACCCTCCCCGGTTAAGGACAAGACATGACTTAGAGGTTAGGTCTCTAATGCACACAATCCTACGCCCTCGCTATTGTGAGACACATGTCATAGGTTTATTGATTATGGACATCCTAAGCGTGTAAGCCTTAAAAATATTAACTATGTTATAATTTCATGATTAGTTTTGGATTTACAATTTTATCGAAGATTGTTGATTTTAAATCCATTTAGAAAGTTTTATTCATGCAAATAACTACAAAGGAAAATAAGATTTTCATATTTTAATGATATAATTTACTTTAGCATTGCAAGATATAACTAGCATGAGCATTGATTTCTATCTATGGTACATGATAATGCTAGTGTGATGAATTAGGACAACATGGTGCAAAGCTAAGTAAAGATGGACAAATATAAGATTGAGTTGCATGTATTCAAACATAGAGTTTTGAATTTTCATAGACCTAGAAAGAAGTGACAATTCTATTTGTTTTCATCTTGTTGATATCAAGTTAATTCATAGGTCTAAAGATAATGAGATTCATGCAAACAATAAAGATGCACATCACACACACAAAACAAGATATGAAACTATAATACCAATTGCAATCATATATTTCATAATTCCTAAGGTTGATAGAATTAGTTGATTTAAGATATGTCTTGCTGGATCATGAATTATGATATATGATTATAGTGAATTTTAGCATAGGATATTAATAGATCATGGTGGTGATTGTGAAATCATATTCATCATTTTTGTAAATTTTCTTTTTAATTTTAATTTTTAGAAATTAGACAAAACAAATACAAGGTATTTGACAACAAAATAATTTTTCAGAGAAAATCAGAATTTTTAGGAAAAAATGCTACCGCCATCGTTCGTGATAACGCCTGGCGTTAGCAATAGAGTTACTATTTTTGATTTAAAACACATTGTTTTTTATATTATTTGATTCTGATTTTTCTCGATTATGATTTTCAATATAGGGGCTATTATATGCAGCAACGAAAAATAGACAAATATGCAATTAGTTGCGCATTTAATATTTTAGCATAAGACCCCTAAAAATCCATTTAAATCCAATTTTGAAAGTAATTTCATTAGTCTTGATAATATCATTTAGAAAATTTAGCATTCAATTTATAATGATAATATAAGACATTTATAGGCAAAGGATTTAAAAAGGATAAAATAAAAAGAAAAGATAGATCACTTAAAAATTATGACTTTTTGTTCAATTTAATTCAATTTTGATTTGATAAACATTAGGCTTAAAATGTAAAAGTCATATTTCATAATATATCTAAGTGACCATAAACAAGTTAGCTCAAAAGTAAGAAAACAAACAAAAGAAAAAGCAATTAAGCATATCATGAAGTAGAGTACTGATATTTCATTTTTAATTAATTTCTACTTCATGCAATATAATGATTCCTAGTGAATGAGAGACTTAGGTATCCAAAGGGGACCAAGTTTGATGGTTCCTTTGGGTACCCAAATACATCGTGTAGGCTTTTGGAGAGATAGTGATGAATGGGCCTTTACAAGTGGAGTTAGTGTTTCGTTTTTAATTTTGGGCCTCCATTCATACTTTGGTTGTTTATCTTTTAAATTCATATTATGATTATTTAACATCTTTTTGGAATGATAGTTGTTTGAAAAATAATTCATTTGGGATTTATGTTTATTCAAATTATTTTTCAAAATACATTGATGTTGATAATCATAACGAATTTTATTATATTGATTCTTTGAGAGTTTATAAGAGTGATGGTCTTTCTTAAGAATTGAATGTTGAAAAAGTGGGTTACAATATGTTGTAAATGATTGGTTCTTATTTTGATGATTTTCATTTTCACTCTTTCTTATAGACGTATCTTATAATATGAAGTTAAGCTTTTAGACTTTTGATAATTTGATAAACTAGAAATAAAAGATGTTTTATTATATGAAAAGTTTTGAATAAACATTTTTAATGATTCTAATTTATCCTGTAAATTATCATTTTCTTTTAACAATTTTTCATTATGCTCTTTTGAAGTTAAAAGATCTTTTTTCAAAACCTTGAGTTCTTCTTTAAATGTATTATAATCAAAACAAGGTTTAGCATTTTCAATTAAAGAGCATGAACAAGAATTTGAAACATCAATGTAAGATTCTACTTTAGCGTTTGCTTTTAAAGTTTTATTTTCTAAACGTAATTTGGAATTAGCATGTTTCAACTTTGAAATTTTACGTTTAGCAAATTTAAGCACACGAAATGTAGAAATAGAATTAGTTACTAAAAGAGAAGATTTAGATTTTCTTACCTTGCTATTGTTTCCGTCTTCTCTTTTGCTTGATGTTTTGCCATCAACTGAGTCCAATATTGTGACGTTGTCTTCTTCATCTTCCTCTTCCAAACAAGAGTGTCCATCATCCTTTCCGCTTGATGAGCATTCTATGGATCCATCCTTTGTGTAGCTTTCTTGAATATTTACATAGGCTTGCATATTCTCCGGTTCTTGTGAATGTTCCGTACCTGTAGAAGGACAATCAGAAGTTCTTTCAAGAAAACTCCAAATTTCATATGCGGTAGGTAGAGTATAAATAAGTTTGAAAATATTTTGGTCTAACGCACAAAATATACTATTCATAGATTTTGCATTTAAAATAATTTCGTTTCAAGTTAGTACGCTAGATGGATTTTTAATAGTAATATTGCAAACTTTTCCATCTAAGGCCTTAAGAAAATTTTTCATTAATATTTTTCACCCTTTAAAATTTTTGCCCATAAATAAAGGTGGTGATAATACTTTTCATTTATATTAAAATTTTCCCCACTAGTAGAAGCGAGATCATGATCAAGAGATGTCATTATTCCCGGTTGTTAAGCCAATTTGGAATAACCTACCTCTGATACCAATTGTTGGATCTTGTGGCGCCCTTAGAGGGGGGGTGAATAAGGGCAATTTAAAACTTTAATAATTTTTGTAACAAACGAAACAATATATGAAAATAGAGACAAATAATTGAATTTAAAAACAAGATTTTATTTCATCAAAGATAATGAGTAGAAATAAATCCAATAAAGCTTGGAATCAAAGGCTTACAATTAATAAAATCTCTTGTCTCTTTTCACCGGTCCTTCTCCTAAGGACCGGTCGGCTATAGCCTATATCTCCCAGATATAGACACTAGCCTCCCCCTAAATCAAATCTTGATCTAGATGCAGCACACACGGCGGCGATTTTCTCCCAAGCCACACAAGGACTTGGTACTGCACACAAGACGATGATTTACCATAGACCACACAAGGATCTAACACCACACACAAGGTGATGATTTCCCCTAAGCCTCACACGGACTTAGACGCCGCACGCAAGATGACGATTTCTACAACGATTATAAGATGAATGTAAAGGTAAGATAAAATACAAAATAGAAATTCAAATATGAAACTCCCTAAATATGAAGCTCTGAAGACGACGTCGAATCCTTGCAAAGATTGCATGAGATACTACGCACGGACAGTCTCTTCTTCGCTCTTGAACGTTCTTGCCAAAATGGGAGTTCTCGGAGTTCTGGAGCTCTCTGGATGGAATGCACTCAGGAAAGGACTTGGAGATCTCAAGAACTTGATTCCACGAAGTTTTGAGCTCTTTTAATAAAAAGGAGTTGTCGCCATCCGATAGCTACTATCGCCGGAATCTGATACCTCCAGAGGCTGCCACGTGTCCCACTAAAACAAAGTTTCTGCGTGAAGTTGAGGTCGTGGTTGAGACGTGGGCTGTCGGATATCCGATAGCACTGTCGGATATCCGATAGCACTATCGGATATCCAATAGCACTGTCGGATATCCGTTAGCTAAGGTAACTGTTGCACGCCCTGCCGTTATCGGAAGATCGTGGGCTGTTGGAAATCCGATAGCGATATCGGAAATCTGATAGCTAGCTATCAGAAATCCGGTACTGCTGTCGGAAATCCGATAGCTCCACTTCATTTTTGCCGTCCAAAACTTCTCCAGACTGTAGATTGAGTCGTTCTCATCTCCGAAATGGGGTGGCACGTTCCGTAACTCTTCCTGGATTGAAAGTGATTGTCGTTTGAAGTTTAACATACAAAACTCGTCATTTTGTCTTTTTGATCCATGAACGTGGACGTGTTTCTTTATTTAACATGTATCACCTGTACACTATAAACACACAAAAGAGTAGATCAAATACATCATGGTATTTGTTATTCTCAAACCAAGAGATGCGGAAAGCAAGCTCCAACAATCTCCACCTCCACTACTTCATCTACAGCCTCTAGCCTGGACTGCTCCCCCCAGAGGCTCTGCTCTTCCTCTTTCTCTCCCTCTTTCTTCCCCGCCCTGGGCCCTTCCCCGACCCCTTCCTGGGCATGAACTACTTCTCTCCTCCCTTCCTCTCCTTCCTCCATTAGCTCCTCCGCCCCTCCCCCTGGGGCCTCCTCTTCTCCTTGCACTTCTTCTTCCTCTCCCGCCCTGGGTCCCTCACCGACTCCTTCCTGGGCACGAACTACTCCTTCCTCTTCCTCTTCCGTCGTGGCCACTTCTTCCATTACCTTATCCCATTCCTACGCCTCCTCTATCCAAGAGATGGTATTGACGGTGGTCGCATAGCACTGCCTCGCCACCTTGGGATCTCCCCTGACCCGGACCTAGATTCCCCCTATGCTGAACTTGAGGCATTGATGGAAAGTGGACGGGACACACTGGAACGCGCTGAAAAGAGGCCATCCGAAGATAGAGCTATAGCTACTGGGGGCATCCACTATCACAAAGCGGCAGTTCTAGGACTGCCCTCCGAGGGTCACATGGAGTCCCACTCCCCCTCTACTTCCTTCCTTTCTCCTGAGAATCTGAACAGCGGGCCATCCGAGGCCAACACCCTCCTGGGCTCTACCTTCATCTCGTCGAATGCCTTATTGAAAACAACATTGACCGAGCTCCCGTTGTCCACCAGAACTTGAGAGACGGTGAAGTTCTCGATGGCTGTCTGGATGACCAGCGCATCGCAGAATGGGTCTTCATGACCGGGCAGGTCCTTCTGGGAGAAGGTGATCTTCTCCGCGGGGGGTGGGGCTTGGGATGTCGAAGCTACACTCTGACGGTACATGGCATGGAGGCTCGCCTTCTGGGTTGCCTCGACCCCAACCCCCCAATGGATCACTCTGATCCCTCCTCGGGTCCCTACGTCCGCCCGATCCTCGCACCTTTCATCCTCATCTCCCTGAGGTAGAATCTCTTATATCCTTGCTCACCCTTGCTGTGTTTGTGGTGCTGGGGCTCTCGCCCCTCTGACTTCCAAGAACTCAGGGAAGGTGGTCGTTGCGTGGCCTTCCTCCTGATGGAAGTCACAGTACGACAGTGCCACCCCCCTTGCCTCATCCCCGACTCCTCGGTTCCTTCTTCTAGGGCCGGCTCCTCCAGCTCCCCCTCCTCTTCCTCTTCATGCTCTTCCTCTACCGATCTCCATCGCCTGATGAGGCGGGGTGGAAATGGCCTCGGGCCCTGTCTCCACCCCAGCTGGTGAGGTCTTCCCTGCCCTCCTTGGAAATTACCTCCCCCGTGGGGGAAACCCCTCCCTAGGCCTTGCATTCCCCCACCCTGCTGCCTCCACCACAACTCCGGGGCCCTCGCTTCCTCTCTCCTCCTTGGATCTTGCTGCCTCCCTTCCGGCTCGCTCAGCCGTGCCAATCTCTTCGCGAACTCGGGGTTTGCTGCCTCCCCTTCTACCTCCTCTGTCGCTCTCTCCATCAGTTCTTCATAAGATTGAGGAGCCCTCTTCTTGAGGTCCATCTTGAAGAAGCCTTCCCTCAGCCCCAACGTGAAGGCGAGTTGGAGGGTATATCCTGGGACCTCTTGGACAAGGAGGACCTCCTCTCTGAACCGCTCCAGATAATGAGCCAACGACTCTCCTGACCTCTGCTTGATGTCGAACAGCGACTCTGGATCCTTCTTTCTTTTCTTCATGGCGGAAAAACGTAAGAGAAAACCCTTGCGTAAGTTCTCAAAGGTATAGATCGATCCTGAGGGAATCTGGTGGAACCAGTCCCTCGCCTTTTCCATCAGGGTAGTATCAAAGAGTCGACACTTGAAGGCTTCCAACATGGGTCTGATCGAGACCATATCCTCGAACCACTGCAGGTGTTGAATGGGGTCATCATTGCCAGAATACAGCATCATGGTCGGCTCCCTGAATCCCTCGGGGAGTGGTGCCGAGAGCACCATCTCGAAGAAAGGACTTCCCCCGCTCACCCTCTGAACTTGTTCTACCCTTCTCGTGAGCTCCTAGGGCGACCCTACTCCTGCTGATCTCGCCAGAGGACAGCTCACTGGGACCTCCCTGGCCGAGCCCCCCCCCCCCCCCCCCCCCACGAGAGCCTCCCTTGCCGAATTCTCGCTTCCCCCAGCAGGGCTGGGGAACAGCTCTCGCCCAGACAGATCTCGCCCTCTTCCCTGGGTCGCCACCTCCTTTCCCGCTCGATGAGCTGGCTCGCTCTCGCCAACTCTAGGTTGATGAGCCACCTGGGGCGCCGGGGTCGCGAAACCGCCGAGCGCAGTGGCAAGAGCGCTCTGAAAAGCCCCGAGAAGATCTCGCCTAAGATCCGCCAACATCTCCACTGTGGCTGGTGCTCCTGGGGGTGGCGAGCCTCCGGGATTCGGGCCCCACTCGTCCTCGCCCTTCATGCTTTCCCTGAGATTTTCTTGAGCTAGCCGCACTCCACGCTCACCGCACCAAAAATGTTGAAACCAATAAATGGTCTCGGTGGATTTCGGGGCCCCCAACGGGTTGGGGAGCGAATGGAACTTACTAATCTCGCGAGAGAACAGATCGGAGCCTCGGAATTGGACACGATCCTTAGGCTCAGCTAGGAGGACCCACCACACACCCGGAAGATCTTTAGAGCGTTTCCCCTCCCAAGCCAAAAGCTGAAGCCCGGGCACCTTGGAGAGCTCAAGGAAGGCCTGAGGAGAGAGAAGCTTCAAAAGGAAGAAGTCCTCTCCAAAGGTTCCCTTTGGATCCTATTTATAGATTTTTTGATCTGGCCTGCAAATAGCAGGATTCCGCCTCTCGATTTTACTATGCGCACCCCAAATTTGGTCTGCTGATAGCCAATCTCCGCTGTTCGGAGGGGCTATTTGCAGGCCACGAGGGTAAAAGGATAATTTCCCTCATGGGCCTAAGGGCAAAGGGTCTGCGAGGACAGCACTCGCGAGAGCTCTCGCTGGCCTCCTCGCGTACCTCGCTCGCCAGTCGGCGAGTTCCCCTTTTGGAGGGTACATACCAGGGTCCGACCTCGCAAACCTGCCGGGGTCCGACCTCGCAAACCTCCATGCTGTCGAGAATAGGTCATCTCGCGGGTGCCCGGCGAGTACTCATCTCGCCATCCTACCAGCATGCCGTCGGCGAACACCCGTCTCGCCTGCCCCTTTTTGAGGGAACCTTGACCGTTTGGTCTTTTCCCATCTATCTCTCGTCCTGGCGAATATCGGGGTTGTACACTGTCAGTCTTGGAGGTAGAAGATATATGCTAGTCTTGATTGATGACTTCACTAGATATACTTGGGTATATTTTCTGAAGGAGAAGTCGGAAGCCTTTGAAAAGTTTGTGGAGTTCAAGGAGCTAGTGGAAGGTCAGCTTAACCTGCGGATCAAGAAGTTCAAAACTGACAATGGAGGGGAGTTCATCTCAAATGTACTCTTTAACTTCTGCAGGAAGCATGACATCTGAAGAGAGCTCTCTTGTGCTTACACTCCACAACAGAACAGAGTTGCAGAGCGGAAGATCCGTCATCTGACGGAGACCTACAAATGTTGGCTTCATGCCAAGAGTATCCTGAAGTCTTTCTGGGCAGAGGGAATGTCTTGTACAGTTTATATCATCAATTGGATGCCTCTAAGTCCCATCAACATGAAAATACCTCATGAGTTGATGTTCAAGGAAAAGCCTTCGGTGGAACACCTTCGAGTATTCGGATCTACCTGCTACGTACATGTTCCAGATGCCCTCAGAACGAAGCTAGATGCGAAAGCAAGGAAGCTAGTGTTCGTCGGTTATGATGATCGGAAGAAGGGTTGGAGATGCAAGGATCCAAAGACATGGAGAGATGTGGTCTCTAGGGATGTGGTATTTGATGATTTGACATCATATCAAGGTAGCTCTTCTGTTGAGTTACAAGAAGGCAGGTCAGATGGTTCACTTGAAGAAGCTACTAAGGAGGTTCTGGTTGAGTTGTCTATTTCTCCAGGTGCTCTAGGTGCTTCTAGCTCTAGGTCGGGTGCTTCAGGTTCTGGAAGCATGGGGAGCGATGCTCCAAGTCTACCTAAGAGGAGAGCTAGTTCAGAACAAGTAGTTGAAGAGGTGGTTCAGATTCAAGCTCTGAGGAGGTCCAAGAGGACTATCATTCCACCAGATCGGTATATAGAGGAAATTTGGTGAGCTTCGTCTCATGTTTCTTCGTAGGTCCCCTAGATGAGAGAGAACCATCTTGCTTTGAAAATGCCATTGGAGTCAAGGAGTGGGAAAGAGCCATGGATGAAGAGATGGCTGCCCTCAGGAAGAATGAGACTTGGGATATGGTGCCTAAGGTTGAGGGAGTTACTCCGGTGACTTGCAAGTGGGTTTTCAAGCTGAAGAAGAAGGCTGATGGTAGCATTAAGTGGTATAAGGCTCGCCTTGTAGCTCGAGGTTTCTCTCAGAAGTATGGGGAGGATTATGAAGAAACTTTCAGCCATGTTGCTAAGATGACTTCGGTCCGGGTGGTGATCGCATTAGCAGCTTGCCAAGTGCGAGATCGACAAAGATATATTCATGGAGGCTAACCTGTTTATGTTTCCGAAGAGTATCCAAGACATGATTGCAAGCTCAAGAAGGCTCTTTACGGCTTGAAGCAGGCACCTCGGGCGTGGTATTGCAAGATTGCAGAATACCTCTAGTTCTATGGATACTATGCTTCTGATTCAGGTTCAAGCTTGTTTGTAAAGAAGGCGGGGGAGCTTCAGGTCTTGGTGCTACTATATGTTGATGACTTGATCGTCATGGGAAATTCTGAAGTAGAGGTAGCTAGACTTTGTGCTGAGTTAGCTATCAGATTTGAGATGAAGGACTTGGGTGAGCTCCACCATTTCCTTGGAATCGAAGTGGAGAGGAAAGAGAGTGGTATGCTTGTTTCCCATAAAGGCTATACAGATCGAATCGTGAAAAGATTCGTCATGGAAGGAGGGAAAAGCAGCTCTACTCCACTGGAGGTTGGAGTTCATCTTCGACGAGTTGAAGGAAGGTTCTTGCCGATCCTTTGGTGTTCCTGGCTTTGATCGGAAGTCTGATATACTTGACGATCACGAGGATGGATATTGCTTATGCAGTTGGCAGGGTGAGTCGGTTTTTGGCAGAGCCTCAGAAACCTCATCTTATGGCGGCTAAGAGTATTTTGAAGTATGTGAAGTCCACCTCAGTTTTGGGTCTCTTTTATGGGAAGGATTCGGGCTTTTGCTTGCATGGATACATGGATGCTGATTATGGAGGAGATCCAGATGATCGGAGATTGACTTTTGGATATTTCTTTATGATAGGCTCTACAGCTATATCATGGTGCAGCAAGAAGCAGGATTCTGTGTCTGTCTCTACCACGAAAGCGGAATAGAAAGCTTCAGCTTTGGCAGCTCAGGAAGCAATCTGGCTTAGGAGGCTTATGGAGGACATTCATAGGGAGGTGCATAGTCCTACTCTGCTTCGGGGTGACAATGAGAGTGCCCTCAAACTAGTGAACAATCTAGTTTGTCAGGCGCGAACCAAGCACACAGAGATTCAACATCATTTCATTCGGGAGAAGGTGTTGGAGGGATCTCTTATGGTTGAGCATGTGCAAAGCAAGGATAATGTCGCAGACATCTTCACAAATCCATTGTCGAAGTGACCATTTGTTCGGTTGAGGAGTTTACTTTGGTTAACTTCTACTTCCCACTTCAAGGGGGAGTGTTAAATTTTTTGAAGTGGAAGAGAAGTATTTGGGCGGTCTATTCTTGGAGATCGCAGAGACCGCGTGAGCTCGGGTGTGGCAATCTGTCTATTGAGTTCACGTGTCTCTAGTGTTGGCAGCCTGTATTGGTTTGTCGTTTGTGCCCAAGTGTTCTCTTCGGTTGAGACCGGGTGGTCTTGTACTTGGAGGTCGCTTCGGTTTTGTACTTAGGTCTGCTTGAGATCGCTCTTGCGGTCTGCTCTGGTTCCGATCTTATGGGAGACCGGGCGAGTTATATGAGCCTGGTTCTGGCGGTCTATTCTTGATCTGGTCAGATGCTCATATGGTTCTTCTCCTGTAAGAGATCGGGCGGTCTGCCGGTTTAGAATAAGCGTGCTATCATTTTTGGACAGTTGCATAAGTGTAATAAAGGTCCTATTATGACCACGCGGTCTGGTTATTGAGACTGCGTACTTCAATAAGGAAGGTGACCAGATCCCTCTCGGGTGGTGACGACATCCGTTCATTTTCTTATAAATAGAGGGGCATGGGTAGCCATTCATAACGCAAGAACAGTAAGAACCTAGTGTGGATTGATTGTGCCGGTCTCAAGTTTGAGGTCGCACGATGTGAAGTATATTGATCGGTTTGTTGTGTTCGCAGGATAGCGGCCAGCGGTCTCCGTCAGTATTTTTCCTATCTTTCCAGCTTTGAATAAACTAGTTCGTCAGCGGTCTATCTGGGCGAACTGTGTTTGGAGGTTCTTGGATCTATTTGCAGCGGGCTCAGTTGATCAGGCGGCCTTAAGCGGTCAGGTTGTCTTGAGTGCGGTCTTGCACCAGTGAGCAATTCTTCGTCAAGTGTTTGCGGGATACTTCTATGATCTTGAGACCGTGCGGTCTGGGTGATCAAGACGTGTGAACAGTTTTGTTTTCAGCAGTTGCAAATAAAGAGTACTTCGTGCGGTCTGAGCTTTCAGCGGTCTGGCAGTTCACAGGTCATCAACCTGTTCTGTTCGCACGGTCTCAGGAAAGTTGGCGACCTTGCTAGTTCGGGTGGTCTCAGCTTGCTGACCGCCAGACTTTTGTGTTGCTTGTTCTCATCTTTGTTTGCTCTTATAAATCATGTCACGCCATGTATGCAACGCATTGTAATGAGATAGTATTCAATTGAAATCTCTTGCCTTCATTGTCATTGGTTAACTGTTGTGAATTTTATATTGAAGTCTTCCGATGTTGTCTTCGATCCTTTCTTCTCTAAAATTTTTAGCAGGTCCAACATTTCCCTGGATAAGGATGAAAAGGGTAAGCCCTTTGATGAATCCATATACAAGTGTATAATTGGGTCTATGTTGTATCTAACTGCCAGTAGACCTAGCATTATGTATTCTACATGTGTTTGTGCTAGGTACCAAGCATGCCCTAAGGAATCTCATTACTCAGCTGCAAAGAGAATTTTGAGATACCTTAAGGGCAACCAACATCTTGGCCTATGGTATCCTAGGAACAATGATTTTGAACTAATTGACTATTCAGATGCAGATTTTGCAGGTTGCAAAGAAGATAAGAAAAACACAATTGGAACTTGTCAATTCCTAGGAAGAAGGCTGATCTCATGGAGCAGCAAGAAACAGACTAGTGTGGCAATATCCACAGTTAAATCTGCGTACATTGCTGCAGGAAGTTGTTGTGCACAACTATTGTGGATACAACATCAGTTAGAGGATTATAACCTCAAGGTAAGTAATTCTCCCCTATATTGTGACTCATCCAGTGCTATCTCTATAGCTAAGAATCCTGTCTCACATAGCAGGACTAAGCATATAGAGATAAGATATCATTTTATTAGAGAGCATGTTGAAAGTGAAGATATATGCCTTGAATTTGTCCCCACAGACAAACAAGTTGCTGATATCTTTACAAAGCCATTGGATGAGACAAAGTTTAATGCTTTTAAAATTGAAATTGGTATGTTAAAATTAGAATAGAGCTTATCAACTTATCATACATGCTCATTGAGGTGTTCCTTAGCATTATTTACTGAAATATATAAACTGAAATATGTTTATCAAGCTAAGATAAGAAAAGTTGCTATCTAAATAATTGGTAGCATGTTTAGGTCTTGACACATGTCTAAAGATAACTGATGTCTGAATCTAGCATGCACTACTCGAAGATTGATTTTTAGCTACACATTTTCTGCTAGGGTTCAAAAATTGTGGCTAATAAACTAGTATTAGCCATGATTGCAAAACCGTAGATAATATTTAGGTTTTAGCCAGGGTTTAAAAAAGCGTGGCTAATACTTATGTATTAGCTACGATAAGCAAAACTCGTGAGTATTAGCCACACATATTTCTTAGGTGGCTAATAATTAAGTATTAACGACGGCATAGACCCAAGTTTTCAATTTTTTGCGAAATATCCTTCTCTATTTTCCCCTTCGGTGAACACGGTGAGCATTCTTCTATCCCATCTCCTCCTCCAGCGATTAGGGCACGACGATACGACACGATGAGACAATGATGGAGGGATTCAGACGACTGTCCTTCGCACTACTCTCTCGCGCATGAGGCGCTCCTGTTGATTCACGGGAAGGTCTTGGACGGGTCTTTGGAAGAAGCGGATCAGGCAAGGAGTACGACATAGATTCTCGAGCTCTCATTCCCGTTGTGATCCAGAACACAGAGGTCCCACACCAGAATACCCGTCTGCCGCATGAGTGACTGCTTTCCGACTGACTTCTTTCTCTTGCTTACAGAGGCTTCTCCTACCTCCACGTCCATCACCCAATGCATGATCGACATGTCCACCGCTGAAGTGCTGGAGTGTAAGGTTAGCAAGGGACTAGGTAGGAGATAGATGAGAGAGAGGTCTTCAATCCATTTATCTTCCCCTTCAACTTTTTGTGTGGCATTTTTTAACATTGTAGTGTTCGCCATTTATCTTCCTCGCTTACGAATCCTTATCGTTGTCTAGGGCATCGCACTCCATCTCCCTTCTACAGCAGGAACAAAAGCTCGCCATTACGTTTTATTGATCGCCATTTGTGGAGGAGGTCGCGATTTCTCCCTCATTTCACCACCATTGTTGAGGAGGTCACTATTTATGGCGAATGGTCACCGTTACCCCTGTTTCAGGTAATCTTTTTAAGCTTAATTTGTGAACCTAGTTATTTTATGATTGGTAGTAGGAGTCCATTCTATGCTTCTCAGTCCATTTACTTCAACAATATATTTCTTCATCTGGTCATCTATTGCTTTTTATGGAGCCTCAAATTCAACATGTCTTCATTAATCCCATCTAAAATCTTCTTCAGAACTGGACTCATTTCTAGCTCAAGAGGTTGTCTGCTTGGCTGTCCTTCCTCAAACCTATTGGGCACCATTGTAACTCTAAGATTTGGGGCATAAAATAGTTTCATTTGTTTATAGGCCATCCTTTCAGCCTTAGTATATTTCTGTCAAATGGGCCTGCCATCTATCTGTCTCCTTCCAATTCCTCTTCCAGGATTCCTTTGATAGGGCTGAGCAATTTGAGGGGATGGGGTGCTAAGAAAGCCTCTTTGGATCAGCTTGAGGAAATTTTTGTTTATTGATATAATCATTCTCAGTAACTTCAGCATCATCTTTATCATCAAAATTTTGTTCAAATCTGTATTCACGAAGAGATTAATTATTGCTACCACTACCTACAACATCTGCATTGCCCCATCGTTTAAGCATAAAGGTTTTAAATGGAAGCTTAAGGCTCATTACAAATCTAAAACCCACATTTTCAATCCCTTGCTGCAATTCGGATGTTGGCTAATTTTCTTACTTTCCTATGTATATACACCTCCAATTTCTTGATTTCTGCATTGAAAATCTACCGCATAATTGAATGTTGTTTTATAGTTTAATTTCCTTTGTTTTTATAAGGAACACCTTCATTGTTTCATTCTTTTTTGGGAGAATTTTTATTTTTATAACATTCTCGTAAGATGTTTGATTAAATTCCCAAAAGACACATAAGTATTTAAAATAAAAACATCTCAACGAGTGCTGATAAAATCTAATCTTGTTTTTATTTATGTATCACTTTTGTTTCATACTGAACTTTAATTCGTAGGTATTACTCGTCAATTTCTATTTTTATAATTGCCCAGATTTTATACATGTACGAGATTCTTTTTACTTCATCTATGGATGATCTACATTTGACATTATGCATATGCTTACAATTTCTTCTGTGTTTTCCCAATCTAACAATTAGTGACCATGCATGAATAGTTAACTGAAGGTTTCCCCCATCAAACAATTTGGCTTTGGGCTGAATGCTTTTCCCCATTTTATAGGACTTCCCCAACCACAACTATGGATTCTAGCTTCATATGTGGGTTTCGCTGACCAATTCTTTTTCATGGTATGTTCCACCGACCATAACTCGAATGTCAAGCAGAGCATTCAACTCTGTTCATATCTAGAACATTATTTGTATTATGACCTTCATTACTTCGATTAGATATATAATGTTAAGATACCTTAAAAGAGTTTCCTGAGCTAAAAAATGTATGTGAAGAATTCATTTATTTAGTATATTCATAGTTTGGTTATGTATATGCATGTCCGTACTGTTTGAAGTCTTTGCTTTCAAATTATATAAACGAAGAGACTTATTTTCTCATTACAGAACCATTGCTTCTCTCAAGTTTCTTGAAGAGACGATTCAGCACGTTCCTATGGAGGGGTTAAACTCATTCTTAAGAGAAGCAAAACACATATTTGGTTGATAACATTTTCTACGAGGTGAGTATTTCCCTCTTTATCTACCAATTTAAGATGTTGCTCTTCTTCTAATTAGTCGGTCTTAGTTTGAAAGATCATTAATGCATTTACTTTTAATATCCAATTACTCTATTTATGAAGTGCAATAGTTATTTTTGAAATAGATCAAATCGTCGCTTGAATTTAGAAAGTGTCACGCCTTCATTTTTAACATGCAAAACGATTCCTCCAGTTCATGCATGAAGCTGTTAAAGATTTTTAAAACTATTCTTCATATTTTTCCAAATATCAGAATTTTCTTATTGCCCCATTAATTCACTGATTTAAAAAAAAATCAAACATACTTATTAATTATCGAGGTAAATATATAAACTTTCGCTTGAAGCTGTTAATTTGATTATAAATATTATCATGACTAGGTCTCAGTTCTAATATTTACCTATAGTCAATTGTTGCCCCCACACTATCCTACAGATGGAAATCTCACATGCTAGATCTTGCATATAGTCTTAAGGATGCAAAGCCTTATTTTACGAGGGCATTGCAGTGCTTCCAACAGGCACTGGAAGAGGTATTTAGGTCCACGTGGTTATTATAGTTACAGTTTTGTCTCATTATGATATTACAAATTTTTATTGATTTTTGATTGGAAGTAGCCTTCTAATAAGCTTAAGTTAGAAGATTCATAATTTCTGAACCATCAAAGATAGAGGTTCTCCAGTTACCAATTTTCCTTCATCCTCACGGCCTCTTCGATCTTGCATTCACCACCATGCCCTATTTGTATAGATCTTTGTATGGTTTGTGGAAACTAATTTAAACCTTTTTTCCCTTTCAGAGCGATTTTAACAATAGCCGGCTTCAACGACCATCGCAGGTAAAGCTCTTATCTAAACCATGATTTATTATTTTTTAAGGATATTGATTACATCAAATTTCGAAGTAAGCTAAGTGATGGTTTTCTTTTAGGCCAAATGGATTATAATTTGAGTTGGGTAATGATTGTTGGAGGGTTCAAGTTTTATAAATTGAGTTGGTTGTTAAGATATGATTGTGAAAATTTATTCCATTTTCTTTAAACAAACTACGAAGTGGTTTGATAGTAATTGAATCAAGCTTTGATTTACAATTCACTTCATGCACTGTGTTGCCTGAGCCTCCTACAACATCTGAAGAATAGAGCTGTGCATGTATGTAAATAGAAGACAATGAGACAAGACTAACACAATTTTTTATTTGTTTCTCTTTGTTGGAACTCATATCATGTATAAGTCTTAGGATTTATATTGAGTGCATAAGGTTGTCTGATTTTCCTGGTATGAATATAAGTTACACGACCGTGCAATTCTCTTCTTCTTATCATGTTCTTATTATTTAGTAAATTTTATCATGCCTATTTTGAAGTAGTGTTTTTAACTTCAGAGGCAGGTTGCCAAAGCCTATCCCTGTAGTGGTGATTCCTTGCTTTTTCGATTTTTTTCATGTCTGGCTATTATTTCAATTCAAAATCTCAAGAATTTTCCATGAACACATTGTGTAGGCTTGAATCATAGCACAAGAAGAGATAATGAGTCAATCTATTTCATTCCAAAATTTAGATTGGTTTGTTTTCCTTCCATTGAATTTTGCAGAATAATCTTGATTTGTTGAGATTCATTATCATTATTCTTACGGAGTTTTCTCTTCATCTTATACATTTCCCATGAATTTATTCTTAAATTGAATTTATGTTCAGCAAAAGCTGATATGCCCTCCTATATGGCCATGACCCCAGGATATCTATTGTCGATGTTTCAAAAAGTGAATGAATCTATTATGGATTGAAAATTCATATTGTTTTATCAATATCTTAAGAAGCTCCAGGTAGATGCTTCTCCCACTTCGTATGTTCTTCAATTTAATTTCAGCATTGAAGATCATTAAATGAATTAGGCACGTATGAACTCCTAAAATGTAGCCTAAATTCCTAAATTCACTCCCACCACTCATTCCCCACTCCCCTTAATTCCGTTCTCCACTACCACTGCCTAACTCCCCCCTTATCCCACGGAAATTCAACTTTATTGATAGCCTCACAACAACCCAAAGGCAAATAGTTTTACAATCCTGTTAACAGAATTATTCTTATCAGAGCTTTTTTCCTTTTATGATTATACAATTCCCGGGCTGGTGTTTACAATGCCTAATTAACATGATAGTCAAGTTTAAGTTACTTCTGCCAAGTAGTGGTGTTAGTAGATGTTAGGCAATTATACTCTCTTAAAATATTCAGGATTGTTATGTTCTGTATTCCTGTGTAAGTAGTTTATTTTCTTCTCAGGTGAAGCTCTTCTCGTATCCAGTGGTATAGTTCTTTACTTCGGTGACTTGTTTGCAAACGTGTTGTCAAAAGTATATCTATTATTGATTTGTATTCATTTTGTAAATTTTGTTTGGTCGAATAAAAAAAATCACTGTAAACCTGAGTAAGTTCTGTAAATTTTGGCAGATGAATTTGATTTCTCAATCACAAATATATAATTCTCTCGAGCATGGTAGTGTAAATGAAGTAAGCACTATTGTTCAGGTAAAATCCTGTAAATAAATTTTTTATTTGTTTTTAATATTCACGTAACCATTTAGTGGTCTGTCCTTGCAGGGAGTGTTGGAATGTTTACTGACTGCTTTTCCCTACATTTTACAAACTAAAAATTCAAATGTTGGAATCTGCAAATTTTGACACAGCTGACGTACAAGTTGTTCATAAGTGGATGCATAGGGGGATTGGAAGTTCTATTGTTTTTTATGCTTCTTTATTAGTTACGTTGAAAGCCTGTTCCCTAGAAAATTTATTAAGAGAAACATGTATAAAATTGTTCATATTGGTTGATGTGGAAGAGAAGAAATTAAGATTTTTTGCTCTATATATTTAAAAAAAAAATACATAATTTATTATTTGCCACGGTTTAAAATTGTGGCAAAATAGTTTTTTTTTTAATATCGAATTTACTTTTAGCCAGGGTTTAAAACCGTGGCTAATAATCTAATTATTTGCTCTGGCTGAAAGCCGTGGCAAATAGTTCATTTCAACGGTATTGAGAAGTTTTTGCTAGGGTTTAAAACCGTGGCTAAAAGTCTGGGTATTAGCCACGACATTACTTCTTCGTGTCTAATACTATTTGCCACAGCTAATCCGTGGCTAAAAACCTTTCTCCACGCGACTTTTAGCCACGAATTTTTCTCGTGGCTAGACCATTGTAAAAACTCTTTAGCCACGGTTTTGGACTTTTAGCCAGGGAAATTTGTCCTGGCCAAAACTCTGTTTTCTTGTAGTGATGTTTAGGAACAATGATAGTGAAATCAGTTGAAACAACTGAGAAGGTTTCAGCTGAACCATTGAGATAGCTGAGAAGATCCCAGCTAATCCGCTGAGACAACTAGAACTGTCTCAGCGGTTGGCAATACTTTGTCCCAGCGGATAACACCTCTGTCTCAGCGGTCAAAATAGGAAGCATAAAGATGAAAATCTCTCCAAGAAAGATGGAGAAGGCCCTTCAGCTAACCTCTTGGCATGAAGAAGAGGAAGAAGAAGTATCTAAAAAAGATAAGGACCAAGCACTACAGTGCTGTGACTATAGTGAAGCCAAGACTGGCTCTCTAAAGAGGAAGTTCTTCAATCAGAGGGGCAAACTGCTCTCTGATATAGTAGGCAAGGCACTATTATATAAGCCTGGATCACATGACACAATTTCCAAACATATGTTTGAATTAATGTCAAGGGTGATTTTGAATAAGAAGACATCATGGGCTGCTGTGCTATTTCAAAGGATAAGAGAATGTCTGCACACCCCCAACCTAGGCAGAACTCTCTCACTATACCTTCTAAACACATACCCAAAAGAATTTAATAAGTCCAAAGGAACAAACCTCCATTATCTCAAAAGGATGGATATCAAAACCTTGGACAGGTTCTCACGGGTCCTTACCATGAGCCAACCCTCTGAGACCAAGGAGCAGAAGAAAAGCTTAGTTAAGGGGCTGAGAAAAACTAGAATAGTCCGCTCTGATTCTGGGTCAGAGAGAGAAGAGAATGTCCCAGCTGTGGACAATCAAGGTCCAGCCAGCAGTCCTCCAAAGGATGATCAAGGAGGAGATCATGACACTGAAGGTCATGAAGGCAATGCTCCTGAGAAAGGGCATGACAAAGAAAAGGATGATGCCACTGAGAAAGAGCATCAGAAGGATGAAGATGATGCCACTTCTAATAAAGGTGTACAGATGATGCACTCCTCCTCAGAAGATAATAAGGATGATGAAGGCATAACTGCTACTAATCTTCTTGGTAAGATTGACTCACTTATATTCAATCTAGAGCAAAGAATTAATCTAATCCCTCCTAAACCAGCAGACTTCTGGGGAGATGATCAAGATAATGATGATCCTTCATCTGAGGAGGGAGCAGCAGAAGAAATCTCATGCTGAGGACAATGATGCTGCTCCAAGTGAGGGGGAGCAGCAGGACAAATCTCCTGTTAAGGAAAAGGAAGATGCTCTAATTGTGGGGGAGAAAGCAAAGCTGGATGCTCAAGCCCAGATAAGTGATAAAGCTGAGGGGGAGCATCATCAACAGGCAATGGAGTCAGTGGCAGCTGCAGTCCAAACAACTGCAATATCATATGACAAGCTCATCAGCTTAATCAATCTATTAATTGAAGGCCACATGGATTCTATTAAGAATCATATTAATAGCTCCACCATATCTGTAAAGAAAGAAGTGATGATAGAAGTACAAGAGATTAAGGAAGAAACTGCCTTCCTTAACAAATAAATGACAAAATGGTTTGACCTTGCAGAGAAGTCTGTGGTTTCTCATAATACAATCCTGAGATCAATAGACAAACACCTCCAACTGTCTGAGCAAGATATGTTATATGTAAAGAACTATGTCAACAAAACATATGAGGTTATAGAAAAAACCACCAACCATATACAAGAATATGTCTGGAATAAAGCCACTACTATGATCAGTGAGGCTGAGAAAATGTAGGATGAGATGAAGTCTGACATGGAAAATGCCTTCCAGACCATCTCAGGTTCTGTAGCAGCTGCCTCCCAGTCCCTATAAGATAAAATAATTGAAGAAGCCAGAAAGGGGGAGGTGGCCAATTCTAACTTGGCTCTCCAAGTGCTGTAAGGAACCAGAATTACCCTAAATCTTCCTTTATTGGATAAATTCAGGAAGGAAGACTTTGATTTTGAAGGGCAATCTAAGATAGCTCAAGATGCTCAGCTGGCTAAAAGGAGAAAGAGAGAAGGAGTATTGCTAGCAGAAGAATTTATGGCTAAGCAAAAGGGAAGAGCAGGGCAATGACCTAGACTATGAGTATTGGAGTGAGGACTCTAAGAGCATTATCCTTAATGCCTGGCTGATCCATGGTCAAGTATGCAAGAACATTAACAGGATATATCCAGTTGAAGAATGGATCAAGCATCTAGAGAGAAACACACAAAGAGACGGAATCTTCAAGGAAAATCTAGTAAGAAAGAACAATCCAAGGAGAATGCCTTCTAAGTACATTCCAAAGCCATATCTTTATTTCAAGAGGCAAGAAAATAAGAAGAAGCTAGCTGAGATTGATGCTGCTGCTAAAGGGAATGGGATTGTTGCTGACAAGGCTGAATGCTCAAAGAGAAGAAAAATTTAGATGAATGTATTTAGTTTTTCATTAAATTAACTTGTAATTTGAACAATGGATCAACATTCTGGCAGCAATGAAAATGAAAATTCTGTTGAAATTATTAGTTTGTGTTATAGGCTAATCTTAGTCAAAGCTTAATGTTGTTTATGCTTTATATATTCTGTGATGTCTAGACATAAATAGTTACCAATGTTATTGTTTTTCATCAAACAATGGGGTTATGTAGTCATGATAAAAATATATCATGACATTTTCTGTGATGCCAAACTGCTGTTAACATTTAATTATTATGATATCATAAATGTTATATAATACATTCTCATGATAAGTTTTTATTGGTTACGTATCTTAACATTGGAGGTATGTTCTGCCTTCTTCAAATAGGGGGAGATTATTGGGAATATTGCCATCAATGTTCCATTGATTTGAAGAGGCATTACTCACAATGCTAAGTACATATTGTATTTGATAAACCCTACTTTGCATCAGGAATGTGCAGGGTTAAGATATTCCAAACATTGTAATAAGTTCAGGGATTTGCTGTCAAAACCGATGAGAAGGAGTCACTGTCTCAGTGGAACCGCTGAGTCGGGGCCAGGAGCCGCTGAGTCAGGGCCAGGAGCCGCTGAGAAGTGATCTGCCTCAGCTGAGCTGTAGATAGACAAAATCCGTTGAGAAGACTATTTGTCTCATCGGATCCGCTGAGACCAAGACAGCTAAACCGTTGAGATGGAAAACTATCTCAACCCAACCGCTGAGACAGATTCAAATCAGGAAGAAGACAGTGGCGCGACTTGCTTTTGGCGCAAATAGCTGTAAAGGAGAGATAAAGTATTTTATCCTCTTCCGAAGTGTCAGGGGCCTTTCTAAGAGCCGTTGAAGACAAATGAAGTATAAAAGAACATCTTAGGGCACTTTTAAAAGATTCAGTTGGTGTGCTGAAAAGTAGAGAGCCATTATCACTATTCCATGGACGGCTTTCAAGTTCTCTCCTCCTCCTTCTAACTGAACCAGCAAGAAGACACAAGGAGAAAAGATAGCTCTTCTATTCAGAAGAGCAAGGTGATCCTTTCTCATCCACTAAAGTGAAGGATCAGATAGGGGCAAGGTCTGAAGATTTCATTCAGCTCTGCTTCAAGGTTGCACCAGCTGTGCATATACAATAGAAGATAAACACTACTGTCAACTGTTGTAAGCTATACTTAAAACCTTTTGTAGGAACTGTATTGTTCTGAGCTTGTAGGGCACTGTGCCTGAGATTGTAGGGTTGTTGAACCTGAGTAGTAGGGTTGTTGATCCTGAGGTTTGTAAGGTTGTTGATCCTGAGTTGTATGGCCTCTTACCTGAGAATAGGGCTTCTTGATAAGCCTAAGGTAGGAGGTAAAGGGGATCTCTGAGCTGTAAGAGTGGGAGCACACTGAGTGGTAGGGCTGGTTGGCCTGAGGTAGGGCTTAGAGCAAGCCTGAGAGATCCTGAGGGATCTGTGTTGTAAGCTCTAGGAGCTGAGATTGGAGGAGTTTGCCTTATCTAACACACTGTTAAAAAGGTTTAGAGGGAAATTGGACTATCCATAGACACAATGTCTTGGGGAACCACTATAAACTACTGTGTGCTTTCTGTGTTTGCTGTTATTTTGTTTTCTAGTAATAACAATTAAGTAAAAAACCAAAGAGACCTATTCACCCCCCCCCCCCCCCCCACCACTCTAGGTGAATTAGACTACTAACCTATAAACTATCAGGCCACCCTGCTGAAAAGTGTTTTAAGAGGTTGGGTGCTCAGAAACAACCTCAGGTCCTTGAGATTCAGAGCGCACCCAAGAGCGATCTTACCTGTACTTCGTGTAAGATGAAAGGGCATGATGTTGTCCACTGTAGGTCAAAGGATATGACGTGCTTTCAGTGTAGACAGAAGGGGCATATGAAATCTAGGTGCCCATTGTCCCAACATACGATGCAACATACAATGCAACTAGCTCCAGCAGCTGGAACTGGGAAAAGATAAACTAAATGCGTTAACCAAGGAAGAAGCTCAATGTTCTACCCAGATGATATCAGGTTAGATTCTGATCTAGTTGCTAACTAGTAATTGTGGATTTAATTTTGGTCAGGTTAGTTATGTGTATGATTTTATAGGCGAGTTTAAGGTAAATAATTGTTGGGCACACGTTCTTTTCGATTTGGGTGTCATTCATTCCTTCGTGGCTAGGAAATTCGTAGACCGTCATCATTGGGCTATCGATCAAGTCGACGATCCGCTTTGGATTAAATTTCTGTTTGGTGTTTCGGTGGTGTCGAATCAGTGTATTCGAAAGTGTCCTATTCTTTTAGCAGGATTCCTAGCGTATGCTGTTCTGAAGGTGCTGTATTTGGAAGACTTTGACATAATCTTGGGCATGGATTGGTTATCCAGATATGTTGTTGTCATCCAGTGCAAGGTC
This sequence comes from Dactylorhiza incarnata, assembly GCA_033032865.1. Lineage (NCBI taxonomy): Eukaryota > Viridiplantae > Streptophyta > Magnoliopsida > Asparagales > Orchidaceae > Dactylorhiza > Dactylorhiza incarnata. Next base: position 18,012,642 of record JAWHQI010000015.1, read on the forward strand.
AAGCGTTTGGATTTCTTGATGGGCAATGGCCAACACATGAGCGTGTATGGTTCTCCACATCAGGTCTCCCCAATCATATATGTGGTACGTGCTCGGAAATTTTTAGAATCCGATGGTATTGCTTATCTTTTTTCTATTTTGGAAGCTGCTCTTGATTTGCCGCGCATTGAGGATATTTCCGTATTGCGAGAGTTTTCTGATGTTTTTCCCTTTAGACTTCCTGGTCTCCCTCCTGAGATAGATGTATAGTTCATTATAGACATTGAGCCTGTTACTCGTCCTATTTCGAATGCACCCTATCGTATGGCTCCGCTTGAGTTGGAAAAACTGCGAAACCATTTAGATGAATTTTTGCAGTATGGATTTATTAGGCCTAGCTCTTCTCCTTGGAGTGCTCTAGTACTCTTTGTAAAGAAGAAGGATGGTACGATGAGGTTATGCATAGAGTATAGGGAGCTGAATAAGGTAACTATTAAGAATAGATATCCATTGCCTCGGATTGACGATTTGTTTGACCAGATGCAGGGTAGTTCTGTGTTCTCGAAGATTGACCTTCATTCAGGCTACCATTAATTGATGATCCGTGAGTCAGACGTTCTGCGAAATGTTTTACGTTCCCGTTATGGGAATTTTGAGTTCTTGGTGATCTCTTTTGGAATGAAAATGCACCCTCTGCTTTATGGACATGATGAATAGGGTATTCAAAGACTTCCTAGACCAGTTTGTGGTTATTTTCATAGATGACGTTTTAGTGTATTCTAGGAGTGTTGAGGAGTTTGTTTTGCATTTGCGTGTTGTGTTATCTATTTTGAGGGTGCACAAGTTGTATGTCAAGCTGATCGAGTGTGAGTTTTGGCTTTCTCAAGTGTCTTTCTTGGGTCACATTGTGTGTAAAGATGGTATTTCTGTGGACCCAGCAAAGATAGTTGTTGTTTTGGATTGGAAGAGACCTACAACGCCTAAGGAGATAAAGAGTTTCTTAGGGTTGGCGGGTTATTATAGAATATTCATGCAAGGATTTTCAGTGCTGCCTGCGCCTTTGACTAAGCTTACACAGAAAAGCGCAGCGTTTATTTGGAGCGATGATTGCGAGGAAGCTTTTCATGAGTTAAAGAGGAGGTTCTGTTCTGCTCATGTTTTGACTTTACCTACCGAAGGAGTGGAGTATGATGTTTATGTAGATGCCTCTCAAGTTGGACTCGGTTGTGTCCTGATGCAAGAAGGGAAAGTGATCGCGTATGGATCAAGACAACTGAAGGTTCATGAAAGGAATTACCCTACTCATGACTTGGAGTTCGCAGTAGTAATTTATGCCTTGAAGCTATGGAGACACCTTTTGTATGGAGTGTCATGCAAGATTTATACGGATCACAAAAGTTTGAAGTACGACTTCACTCAGAAGGAGCTAAATTTGCTTCATCGTAGATGGATGGAGTATGTTGCGGACTATGAGGTTGATATCATTTATCATCCAGGCAAGGCTAACATGGCGGTCGATGCTTTGAGTAGAAAGAATGTGTATGTCTTCAACCTTTCCGTGCAGTCCTTGGTGGAGGAGTTTTATTTAATGAATATAACTGTTTGAAATAGTGTCAGGTCGTCTAGCTTGGAAGTTGAAGAGTCTTTATCGAGGTTACATCAGAAAGATGATTCGGATTTGCAGCACATTCGAGGTAGAACCGAAAAGGGAGAATTCTCGGATTTATTAATCGACGAGGTTGGTACCTTGAAGTGCCGGGGTAGATATTGCATTCCCTCTATTGAGGATATTCGGGCAAAGATTTGTGATAAAGTTATAATGCATCATTTATAGTTAGTTTTACATAATATTTTATTACTAATTAATTTATTTTTAATTAGTTTTAAATTAATTTATCACTAATTTACCTTATTTTTGTATTTTCGGGTAATTTGGGCTGCCAATATAAATTTCAAGCCCATATAAGTAATTAGGAGAATATTTGGAGCATTTCTGCCAAATCGCAATGTACATGCCTGTAACGCCCCGGAATTTCGAGCGGATTATTGGAAACGAAAATAATAACAACTATTCTAGATCGAATGATTAATTTCGTCGTAGTAGGGGCGTTACCGTCGTAGGTACGTCGCCGTAGTCCGTCTCAGGTGTTCGCGAGGTCGCATTCGATAAAAATCTTTATTTATCCTGGTATGAAATATTCAATTAGCATATAAAATCAATTTTATAAGAAATTTTATCAATTCTGTACAAATCTATATATATATACTCTTATAAGATTTGTACAAATCTATATGTACAAATTTTTATCAATTCTGTAAACATAAATTTTTATGAGATCTGCTTATAAAATTTAAGTGGATTTTGAGGAGGTTATGGGTGGGATCCAGCTATGAACCCCCGGGTGGCCTTTATTTCGATCTCTTCTTTTCTCTATTTCGAGAGCTCCATCTGAGAGGAGAAGAAAGCTTCAGGCGAGGGTTTAGCATCGGAGGTCCTCCCGGTGGCGGTGGTGATCGGGGCTCTTGCCGTGCGGGGGAATCGGAGAGCTCTCGTAGGGCTTTCCTAGGAGAAGGTCGTGTGGTGGCTTTGGGCCTTGGTTAAGGCAAGAGGACTCTTCCCCTTCCTCCTCCCCCCTCATCTCTTTAAGTTGCTCTACCGATCTTGGGGTTTTCTTTGCTAGCAGTTTTCCTAGTATGTTGGCAGATTCTTCCTAGTGTTGTTAACAAATTTTGGGATTATTTTTGCTAGCAGTTTTTCCTAATTATGTTGGTAGATTCCTCCTAGTTTTTGTTAACAAATTTTGGGGCTTTTGCTAGCATTCTTCCTAGTATTCCTAGCAGTTTTCTCCTAACTGTTGGCAGTTTTCTCCAAACTTATGCTAACGAGGCTTGTTTGATTTATGCTAATTGATCCTTGTTGGGTATTAGCTAATTCCGGTATTGAATCAAATTTTGGTTTATGCCGAGTGGGGGGATTTAGTTGGAATTTCTCCCAGCTCGTGTTCACTGGTTATGGGGTTTATGCACTTAGTTTCTCAGCTTTCTTGTTAGCTAATTTGGGAGATTTATATTGGTGTTCCTTTCAGCTTTTGTTAACTGATTATGGGGATTTATACTTGTGTTTCTCCCAGCTTTCGTTAACCGATTAATTGGAGTTTATGCAAGTAGTTTCCTAGTTTTTTTGTTAACTTAGGTTTGAAGTTATGCTAGCAGTCTACCTAGTGCTTGGTATAGGTTGCGCCGGCAGCTTTCCTAGTTGTAGACATTAGGATTACGCCAGTGAAATTTTGGAATCCTGTTTTGGTGGGGTTGCATGCCCGGTTCATGTTGGCGTTCCTAATTTCGTTTCTTGCTAAATTCTGCACACCTTAAATGTTTAGTGGCTAACTCTGCGCATCTCTTTAGCAACAAAACAAAAAAGGGGTGTATACATTTGTATAGCCGGCTATAGGCATGGAGGGTCGGCTAACTCCGGGATATAATTATCGGTATATATATATATATATGGATGGTCTTGCGGCTAAAAATTTATGAAACATTGCTTGTTAATTTCTTTGCGATTTGTTGAACCAGATTTTAAATTCCCGAGAATTTGTTTCCAAGCTCCTGGCAGGTAGGGGGAAATTGGAGACTGAATTCCCTTGGAATTTATTTTGCTAGTTCCCGATGTTTTCCCAAGACCAGTAGTCGATGACCGAGAAAACTTTGTTGTGCATCTGCAATATGAGCTCCAATCCAGTTTTGGCTTGAGTAGCTTACTTCTTGTGTTAAGGGGGGTGCCTTATGCTCTTGCATAGCCTTATACTTTTGGTGTTTATGCTAAAGTCCCTTATGCTATTATTTATGCTTGCACCTCCTAGAGCGTCAAACCTCGAATGCTGCCAACGAGTCTCGTAGAATTTTGGTTGAACTGGAGTGTGGGTGGACGTAGGGGCCCCCAGCACGGTGATTTTGGACTGGAGTGTGGGAGGACGCAGGGGCTCCCAACTCAGTGGTTTTGGACTGGTGTGTGCGGTGGACATGGGAGCCCCCACCCCAGAGATTTGTCTTTGACTGGAGCGTGGGAGGACGTAGGGGCCCCCAGCACAGTAGTGTTGTTTGGAGTGTGGGTGGACATAGGGGCCCCCACCTCAGTTCCTTGACTTGTTGTGCAGCAGCTTGGTTTGACTCGTTCGTTCCTTCTGTTACTTTACAGTTCTCCTTTACTTCTGCTGTTTTCTTGCACCCTTTGGGCTGAGGCATTCTTTTCTTATGGATGCCTCAGGTTCAGGTTTGTAGCTGCCGCCGGAGTTCGATCGGGGCAGTTCTGTTCGCTATCGAGACCTTCCCTCTCTAGTGGGTAAGGTTGCGTTTGGTTCAGCTCTGTTGTGTAGCTTTTCTTTTGGACTGCTGACCTTTTCCTGCGGGTTCGTGTCAGATGTTGACGCCCGTATGATTTTTTTGTTTAGCTTACTTGCTTATGCTGCTGCTAGTTCTTTTGCTGCTTAGTATTTTTGTACTCATTAACTCTGGGAAAAAGCTTATTTTGCTGTATATTAGCGCAGTTCCTTCGTTTTATAAAAGAAGGTTATTTTTTATAACTGTTGACGCATTTACTATTAAGTATCACCTATTTGCGAAACGTAAACCAAAGTGAGAATGATACTTATTTATTATGTACTAAATTTAGACCGGCGATCGCCCTGGGGACGTCTCTAGTCTCCAGCGCCGTTAGGAATAAATTGAACCTACTTTCTTCCGTTGTATACGCATGTTTCTATAAAACGCGGCTTAGTAAACCGCGGGGCCGAGGGACACGGTCTCCTAACCCGAATTCAATAAACCTTAAAAGATAATTCTTTATTTATTCGTACCTTTTTGTAAAAGAAAAAGCTCGTGTGAAGGCTCGCCTGAACGTCTGTAGTTGTCCCCTACAGGACGTGGCATCATGACGCGTGTTTTCCCCTTCGCTCTGATAATATAAATTATTTCGGGAAAATACGGGTTGTGACAGTTGGTATCAGAGCCAGGTTAGCCGGGTTGCTGGGAATGTTCTGGTTGGCCCGGTTAACTGTCCAGTGAGAATCGTTAATCATTGCATACACTCACCGATGGGTCATCGGTAGATCTCGGCTGAAGCACGAACACTACACTCATAAGCATGAAAGAAGTATACGGGGCATATTATGTAGTATGGGATGCATAATATGTGTCTGTATATGGATCCTCATAGGTGACATCATGCGACTGTTATGTAGTATGGGATGCATAACGTAGGTCGCATGCGTGTCCATTAGATTTTTCTTTTCGTTGCATGCGATAATATGTAGTATGGGATGCATAAGATCGCATGTGTACGCCGCTCATAGCATGCATTAAGGCCTTTTCTTAGTTTGCATAGCACTGCATGCATAGCATAACATTGCATAAGCACACGTGCCAAGCCAGAGATCTACACAATGACACATGTACACCCATAATTTTTAAAGATAAGATTTTAAGTTTATGTGCATACGGGAGAGGTGCACGAGAGGTAAAGGATGGTACACAATCCCGGGTATAGCGTGATTTTATGTATTTACTTTTCCCAGAGAAAAAGCAGTAGCAAAAGCAAGTATTTGTATGTCTTCCTTTCCTAGAGGTCTGAATCCAATCTTATCTTGCTATTTGATATTGTTCCTGTTAGGAATGGCTCCTAGGCGTCGACCCGCGAATCCTGTTCCCCAGTCTGAGGGCGAGACATCGGGTGCGCAGAGCGAAGCAGTGATTGAAGAGCTGCGTCTGAATAACGAAACCTTGGCGCGGCAGCTGGTCGCGATGCAGGAGCAGATGCAGACGTTGTTGACTGCCACTCAGCGGCAGCAGCCCGTGGCTAGTCAGCCGGAGGCTGCCCGTCCTGCACTCCTTGTTCCCCCTGCTACGTTGCCGCCAGAAATGAACTTTATCACACATTTCCAGAGGCTAGGACCCCCGACTTACGACGGGAGGGCGGACTTCATGGTGCTCGATGACTGGGTCCTGGCAATGGAGGAGTTGTTCTCGTATTCTGGCGCGTCGGCGGACCAAAAGGTGATGATTGCGGCCTTCCAGTTGAAGGGTTTGGCCAGGAGTTGGTGGATCCGGGAGAAGGAGGCTCTCGTGGAAGGCTGCTCGTGGGAGCAGTTTAAGGGGAGGCTGTTGAAGAAGTTCCTGCCCTCAGTTGAGCAGGACCGCCTGATGAATAGCTTCTTGCATCTGAAGCAGCGGCAGCTCACGGTAGGGGAATATGAGGCCGAGTTCTCCAAGCTGAGCAGGTTCGCCCCGGATTTGGTTGCCTCTGAGGAAAACCGGGTGAAGAGATTCTTCGGAGGTCTTCGCAGCGAGATTCAGCAGTTAGCCAGCGCTTACAGGTCCGTGAGTTTTGCTGATGCAGTGGAAGCTGCGCTGAAGGTTGAGGCGATCGAAAATGCGAAGAGCAGAGGGAAAGAGCTTAGGAAGGAGAAGAGGAAGGCGGGTGATGGGGGCAGCTCTGTCCCGAGTAAGAAGGGGAAGATTGTATGTGGCTTCTGTGGCAGTGCTGGCCACCCCTTCGAGAGGTGCTTCAGGAGGCAGGGTGTGCAGGAGCACCAACAGCTGATGGCGCTTCAGGGTGCCCCGAAGAAGCCCCTCCTTTGCACCTTTTGCAATCGGGCAGGGCATGATACCGCCCAGTGTTGGAGGAAGGATAAGGTCTGTGGGCACTGCGGGCAGAAGGGCCACGATGCGGCTCTGTGCCGGTTTAAGGACAGGTCCTGTTACCAGTGTGGTCAAAGGGGCCACTTGAGGTCCAAGTGCCCGCAGCTCCAGTCTGCCGGTCAGCAGTTTGCGCTCCCAGCCGCGGCACCGCCGCCACCGCCTCAGCAGCAGATGGTAGATCGAGGAAAGGTAAGGCTAAACGCAGTGACAAAGGAAGAAGCGCAGTGCTCGAACCAGGTGATATCAGGTTCGTCTTCGTTCTCGTTATAGTTTAACCTCGTTATACTAAAGTAGTTGCTATATTTATGCCTCATCCCTATGTTGTTGCGTGTCCATACTGCTTTGTTAGGCGAGTTTAAGGTTCGAGACTGTTGGGCGCACGTTCTTTTTGACTCTGGTGCCACTCACTCTTTTGTGGCCAAGAGGTTTGTGGATCGGCATCGCTGGGCTTTGGAGCGAGTTGATGATCCGTTTCGTGTCAAGCACCCGTCCGGAGAGTCAGTGGTGTCAGATCTGTGCGTGAGGCAGTGCCCGATCGTGTTGGATGGATTTTTGGGCTATGCAGATTTGAAGGTGATCGACTTGGCGGACTTTGACGTGATCTTGGGCATGGATTGGCTAGCCCGCTATGACGCCGTGATTCAGTGCAGAGATAAGCGTCTAGATTTCCTGATGGATGATGGCCAACCTAGCAGCGTGTTCGGTTTTCCGCGTCAGACTTCCTCAGTTCTGTCGGTGGTCTGTGCCCAAGCTTTGGCAGAGTTTGATGGCAGAATCTGCATTGTTTCTGCTTTGCTTGCGGTTTGCGGATCGGTGCCCTGTGTGGAGGACATCCCTGTGGTGCGGGAGTTCCCGGACGTCTTTCCTGACGACCTACCTGGTCTCCCTCCTGAGCGAGAGATTGAGTTTGCGATTGATTTGGATCCCGGGACCCGCCCTATCGCGAAGGCACCCTATAGTATGGCACCGCGGGAGCTGGAGGAGCTGCGCACTCAGTTGGATGAGCTTCTTCAGCTTGGTTTTATTAGGCCGAGTTCGTCGCCTTGGGGTGCGCCGGTTCTGTTCGTGAGGAAGAAAGACGGGTCGATGAGGCTTTGCATCGATTATAGGGAGTTGAATAATGTCACGATCAAAAACAGGTATCCTTTGCCGCGGATTGATGACTTGTTCGACCAGTTGCAGGGTAGCTGCGTGTTCTCGAAGATCGACCTCCGGTCCGGCTACCATCAGCTGAGGATTCGCGACTCAGACGTTCCGCGGACTGCCTTCCGGTCACGTTATGGACATTTCGAGTTCCTGGTGATGTCCTTTGGGCTGACAAATGCGCCCTCTGCCTTCATGGATCTGATGAACAGGGTGTTCCGGGACTTTCTGGACCAGTTCGTGGTGGTTTTCATTGACGATGTGCTGATTTATTCTTCGAGCGAGGAAGAGCATGCTCGACATTTGCGATTGGTGCTGTCTACCTTGAGGGCGCACAAGTTGTATGCCAAGCTGAGCAAATGCGAGTTCTGGCTTTCGGAAGTATCCTTTTTGGGTCACGTGGTGGGCAAGAGCGGCATCTCTGTGGACCCAGCAAAGGTCGCTGCTGTTTTGGACTGGAAGAGGCCGTCGTCGCCGAAAGAGATCCGGAGTTTCCTGGGCTTAGCTGGTTATTATCGGAGATTTGTGGAGGGTTTCTCAGGCATTTCCGCGCCTCTGACCAAGTTGACGCGGAAGGAAGCGGCTTTCTTTTGGAGTGAGCAGTGCGAGGAGGCCTTCCAGGAGTTAAAGAGGAGGCTGTGTTCCGCACCGGTTTTGGCTCTCCCGGTTGAGGGAGTGGAGTTCCAGGTCTACGTCGATGCTTCACTATTAGGCCTTGGTTGCGTCCTCATGCAGGAGGGCAAGGTCATTGCGTATGGGTCGCGACAGCTAAAGGTGCATGAGCGGAACTACCCGACGCATGATTTGGAGTTTGCTGCGGTGATTTATGCCTTGAAGCTGTGGAGGCATCTCTTGTATGGTGTGGAGTGCAAGATCTACTCAGATCACAAGAGTTTGATTTACGTTTTTTCTCAGCGAGAGCTGAACCTGCGCCAGCGTCGATGGATGGAGTACGTGGCTGATTATGATGTGGAGATCCTCTATCACCCCGGCAAGGCAAACGTAGTGGCGGATGCCCTGAGAAGGAAGTCAGCTTCTGTTTTCGGACTCTCTGTGCAGTCCCTAGTAGAGGAGTTCTTTCTGATGAGCATCGCGGTGAAGCCCAGTGGTGGTCCGTCTCGTTTAGAGGTTGAGGAGCCGTCCTGGATTGTTTTGGCGAGGTTGCACCAAAAAGATGATCTGGATTTGCAGCACCTACGGAGCAGAGCTGAGAGAGATGAGTTGCCAGATTTCTCCATTGATGCGGAGGGTACTTTGAGGTTCCGTGGCAGGCTGTGCATACCCGCGGTGGAGCAGATTCGTGCGAAGATTTGTGACGAGGCTCATGACTCCAGCCTATCCTATCATCCTGGCTCTACCAAGATGTATCGCGACCTGAAGCAGTTTGTGTGGTGGCCCGGCATGAAGGGCGATATTGCGAGATTCGTGGCGCAGTGCTACACTTGTCAGCGCGTCAAGGCGGATCACAGGAGGCCCGGAGGCAAGTTGTCGCCGTTGGATATTCCCCTGTGGAAGTGGGAGAGCATCTCTATGGATTTCATTACTGGATTGCCGAGATCTCCGCGGGGGCATGATGCAGTGTGGGTCATCGTTGACAGGTTGACCAAGTGCGCCCACTTCGTGCCATATAAGACCGGTTATTCGATGGAGAAGATTGCGTCTCTGTATGTGCAGGAGGTCATCAGGTTGCATGGGGTTCCAGCGAGCATAGTATCTGATCGTGATTCCAGGTATACCTCTCGTTTTTGGCAGAGTCTGCAAGGGGCTTTAGGCACCGATCTCAGGTATTCCACAGCTTATCATCCGCAGACGAATGGGCAGACAGAGAGGGTCAATCAGATCGTGGAAGACATGATCCGGTGCTATATTCTAGAGCATGGCGGAGCTTGGGATGAACGCCTTGGGCTCATGGAGTTCGCGTACAACAATAGCTACCAGGAGAGCTTGCAGATGGCTCCGTTTGAGGCACTGTATGGGAGGAGATGTCGGACTCCCCTGTTTTGGGCTGAGGTGGGCGAGGAGCCTGTTCTGGGTCCTGAGGCTTTGGAGGAGATGAGTTTTGCTGTGACGCAGATCAGAGAGAAGCTGCGGATAGCTCAGGAGCGTTATGAGAAGTACGCCAACCGGCGTAGGAGTGATCTGGAGTTTGCAGTGGGGGACATGGTGTTCCTTAAGGTGTCCCCGATGGCAGGCGTCAAGAGGTTTGGAAAGAGCCACAAGCTGGACCCCAGATATGTAGGCCCATTCGAGATCGTCGAACGCATCGGTACTGCTGCTTACAGGTTGATGTTACCGGCCTCTTTTCCCGGTGTGCACGACGTATTCCATGTGAGCCAGCTGCGGAAGTGCGTCCGTAGCGATCGCCATGTTCTGGATTCTGTGTCAGTGCTGCAGCCCAATCTATCGTTTGTAGAGCAGCCCGTTCGCATTTTGGAAAGGCAGGATCGAGTGTTGCGGAGGAAGACCATTCCTATGGTCAAGATCCTCTGGGACAATCAGGATGTTCGAGGTGCGACCTGGGAGCTAGAGTCAGCTATGAAGGAGTCTTATCCTATTCTTTTCGGCTAGTGTTTCCCCGGTAAGTCTTCATCTCTTGCGCTTTTAATTTATTTCTTTTTTTATCGTTGACGTAAAGTTTCGGGGCGAAACTTTTTGTTAGGAGGGGTGGCTGTAACGCCCCGGAATTTCGAGCGGATTATTGGAAACGAAAATAATAACAACTATTCTAGATCGAATGATTAATTTCGTCGTAGTAGGGGCGTTACCGTCGTAGGTACGTCGCCGTAGTCCGTCTCAGGTGTTCGCGAGGTCGCATTCGATAAAAATCTTTATTTATCCTGGTATGAAATATTCAATTAGCATATAAAATCAATTTTATAAGAAATTTTATCAATTCTGTACAAATCTATATATATATACTCTTATAAGATTTGTACAAATCTATATGTACAAATTTTTATCAATTCTGTAAACATAAATTTTTATGAGATCTGCTTATAAAATTTAAGTGGATTTTGAGGAGGTTATGGGTGGGATCCAGCTATGAACCCCCGGGTGGCCTTTATTTCGATCTCTTCTTTTCTCTATTTCGAGAGCTCCATCTGAGAGGAGAAGAAAGCTTCAGGCGAGGGTTTAGCATCGGAGGTCCTCCCGGTGGCGGTGGTGATCGGGGCTCTTGCCGTGCGGGGGAATCGGAGAGCTCTCGTAGGGCTTTCCTAGGAGAAGGTCGTGTGGTGGCTTTGGGCCTTGGTTAAGGCAAGAGGACTCTTCCCCTTCCTCCTCCCCCCTCATCTCTTTAAGTTGCTCTACCGATCTTGGGGTTTTCTTTGCTAGCAGTTTTCCTAGTATGTTGGCAGATTCTTCCTAGTGTTGTTAACAAATTTTGGGATTATTTTTGCTAGCAGTTTTTCCTAATTATGTTGGTAGATTCCTCCTAGTTTTTGTTAACAAATTTTGGGGCTTTTGCTAGCATTCTTCCTAGTATTCCTAGCAGTTTTCTCCTAACTGTTGGCAGTTTTCTCCAAACTTATGCTAACGAGGCTTGTTTGATTTATGCTAATTGATCCTTGTTGGGTATTAGCTAATTCCGGTATTGAATCAAATTTTGGTTTATGCCGAGTGGGGGGATTTAGTTGGAATTTCTCCCAGCTCGTGTTCACTGGTTATGGGGTTTATGCACTTAGTTTCTCAGCTTTCTTGTTAGCTAATTTGGGAGATTTATATTGGTGTTCCTTTCAGCTTTTGTTAACTGATTATGGGGATTTATACTTGTGTTTCTCCCAGCTTTCGTTAACCGATTAATTGGAGTTAACCGATTAATTGGAGTTTATGCAAGTAGTTTCCCAGTTTTTTTGTTAACTTAGGTTTGAAGTTATGCTAGCAGTCTACCTAGTGCTTGGTATAGGTTGCGCCGGCAGCTTTCCTAGTTGTAGACATTAGGATTACGCTAGTGAAATTTTGGAATCCTGTTTTGGTGGGGTTGCATGCCCGGTTCATGTTGGCGTTCCTAATTTCGTTTCTTGCTAAATTCTGCACACCTTAAATGTTTAGTGGCTAACTCTGCGCATCTCTTTAGCAACAAAACAAAAAAGGGGTGTATACATTTGTATAGCCGGCTATAGGCTTGGAGGGTCGGCTAACTCCGGGATATAATTATCGGTATATATATATATGGATGGTCTTGCGGCTAAAAATTTATGAAACATTGCTTGTTAATTTCTTTGCGATTTGTTGAACCAGATTTTAAATTCCCGAGAATTTGTTTCCAAGCTCCTGGCAGGTAGGGGGAAATTGGAGACTGAATTCCCTTGGAATTTATTTTGCTAGTTCCCGATGTTTTCCCAAGACTAGTAGTCGATGACCGAGAAAACTTTGTTGTGCATCTGCAATATGAGCTCCAATCCAGTTTTGGCTTGAGTAGCTTACTTCTTGTGTTAAGGGGGGTGCCTTATGCTCTTGCATAGCCTTATACTTTTGGTGTTTATGCTAAAGTCCCTTATGCTATTATTTATGCTTGCACCTCCTAGAGCGTCAAACCTCGAATGCTGCCAACGAGTCTCGTAGAATTTTGGTTGAACTGGAGTGTGGGTGGACGTAGGGGCCCCCAGCACGGTGATTTTGGACTGGAGTGTGGGAGGACGCAGGGGCCCCCAACTCAGTGGTTTTGGACTGGTGTGTGCGGTGGACATGGGAGCCCCCACCCCAGAGATTTGTCTTTGACTGGAGCGTGGGAGGACGTAGGGGCCCCCAACACAGTAGTGTTGTTTGGAGTGTGGGTGGACATAGGGGCCCCCACCTCAGTTCCTTGACTTGTTGTGCAGCAGCTTGGTTTGACTCGTTCGTTCCTTCTGTTACTTTACAGTTCTCCTTTACTTCTGCTGTTTTCTTGCACCCTTTGGGCTGAGGCATTCTTTTCTTATGGATGCCTCAGGTTCAGGTTTGTAGCTGCCGCCGGAGTTCGAGCGGGGCAGTTCTGTTCGCTGTCGAGGCCTTCCCTCTCTAGTGGGTAAGGTTGCGTTTGGTTCAGCTCTGTTGTGTAGCTTTTCTTTTGGACTGCTGACCTTTTCCTGCGGGTTCGTGTCAGATGTTGACGCCCGTATGATTTTTTTGTTTAGCTTACTTGCTTATGCTGCTGCTAGTTCTTTTGCTGCTTAGTATTTTTGTACTCATTAACTCTGGGAAAAAGCTTATTTTGCTGTATATTAGCGCAGTTCCTTCGTTTTATAAAAGAAGGTTATTTTTTATAACTGTTGACGCATTTACTATTAAGTATCACCTATTTGCGAAACGTAAACCAAAGTGAGAATGATACTTATTTATTATGTACTAAATTTAGACCGGTGATCGCCCTGGGGACGTCTCTAGTCTCCAGCGCCGTTAGGAATAAATTGAACCTACTTTCTTCCGTTGTATACGCATGTTTCTATAAAACGCGGCTTAGTAAACCGCGGGGCCGAGGGACACGGTCTCCTAACCCGATTCAATAAACCTTAAAAGATAATTCTTTATTTATTCGTACCTTTTTGTAAAAGAAAAAGCTCGTGTGAAGGCTCGCCTGAACGTCTGTAGTTGTCCCCTACAGGACGTGGCATCATGACGCGTGTTTTCCCCTTCGCTCTGATAATATAAATTATTTCGGGAAAATACGGGTTGTAACAACGCCCTTGGTCACGGGCGTGACTAAGGGCGTGACTCCAAGTCACGGCCGTGAACCATCCCCGTCGTATTCCAGCTAAAAAGTCACCTGCCACTTCAGATTAAAATTACACGCCCTCGGTTACGGGTGTGACCGAGGGCGTGACTCGCCCGTTAAAGCATTCAATTCAGGCAGTTCTCCACTCGCGCCATTTCCAGCTTACATGCCCTCGGTCACGGGCGTGACCTAGGCCGTGACTCCTCCTGCAATCGCCAGATTAACTCCTGATCGTGAAGTTTCCCGCCGTTTCCAGACTCGGTCAAGACACGCCCTTGTTCACGGGCGTGACCGAGGCCATGACCCGTCATGCAATCGATTACTGGCGGTTTCTCTCCTCCAATGTTGTTGGTCTTTCAAGATCGCAATTACACAGCTTACACGCCCTTGGTCACGTGCGTGACCAAGGGCGTGACTCCTCAATTTTTCAGCTATAAAAGGCAGCAATCTCCAGAAGTATTGGAGTTCGATTTTGGAGTTTATTTTTAGCTTTAGTTTACTGTTTTTGTTGTTCTAGCTAGTTTTTCTACAAGTTGTAAGTTTTCTATTATCGCAATTTTAAATCAAGTATTGTAGTTCTTTTTATTATCTCTTCTTCCTCCTCTACTTGTACTCCCATCATTATGATGGGTAACTAAATTTCCTTTAGCACTTGGTTATGATGAACTTTGGAATGAAATAAAATATGTTTTGAATTTTTCTAATTGACAAGCTCTCGTCTTGATTATCTTCAATTTATCTTTGAATTTAATTGTGTCAAATTCATATGTCGTGAATATGTTTTTCGATCTAAGATCCGTATTCTAGTTGATCGAGAGATCCGTGCGTACGAGGAGATCACTCAAAGATAAAAGGAGTTGCATGCACTCCTCAAGAGAGGACGACATAAATCTTCAGGATTGGAGTCAAATCCAATAGTGGGGTTCACCACTTAAAGCAAGCTTAGGGGTTTCAACTGGCTGAGGGGTCTTAATCGATCAACCTAAGGTTAATTGGTAGTATTCCTCGAGAGAGGTGCTATCATGTTTTGGGAACCTCCACGGTCGAAGTTATTTCAATAAAAGCTTGTGGATTATTCTTTTGTAAAATTCTATTTTATTCCAAAGGGATTCTAGATCAAGTGCTTATCCTTAAATCATAATTTTCTTCGTAGTTGATTTTCTCCGAATAGTTTTCCAAATCAAAACCAACTTTCGATCGATAAAATAATAGCTCTTCTTTGTGAGTAGAAGTACTCAACAAGCCCGGAAAAATATGACACTTGATTTTCTAAATCCTATACTATAAATCGATAGGTACACTTGCCTTAACGAATTATATGTGGATAACACTTTAATTTTACGCAGCGCGGATTTAACCATCATGAAGCGCATGGTTCTAGCCTTGCATATTACCCTGGATCTACAAAGATGTATCGAGATCTGAAGCAGATTGTCTGGTGGTCAGGTATGAAGAATGGTATAGCAAAGTTCGTATCAGAATGTTATACTTGTCAGTGTGTCATGACAGTGAAGAGAAAACATTCACTAAAGAAAATCTTATCAAAGACCTCTGCAAGAAGATTTCAGAAGAAGTCACTTCCTCAACTGACTTCAAGAAGACGTAAGCTATTCAAGATAAATTATTTTTTGTCTAAAGAACTTCTGTAACAACATATCCATTCTTCTGTAGGATTTTTGAGAAAATCTAAGTGTAAGGTCCTTTGTGACCTGAGTGTAAGGTTCAATTGGAACCTAAGGTAGTATTCTAGTGGAGAATCTGAGCTGTAAGATCTGAGGATCTGAGGTAGGGAACAAGGTGTGTTCCTGAGGTAGGAGTCCTTGACTCTAAGCTGTAAGATATGAGGATCTGTGGTAGGGAACATGGTGTGTTCCTGAGGTAGGAGTCCTTGACTTTGAGTTGTAAGATCTGAGGATCCGAGTATTTGGAGGAGATTGCTGAGGCTAGCACACTGCTAGATAGGCAAAGGGGGATGTACAGTGGACTACCCAGTGACACATTGTCTTAGGGAACCACTATAAATTTTTGTGAACTTGTGTTGTGTTTGAATGTGGTGTGATTTATTTATAATTCCAAAAATAATTATACAAATCATAAACACATATTCAACCCCCCTAGGTGTGTAGGCTACCCTAAACTTACAGGGAGCTTGATGTACGTTATGGTCTGTACAAGACCTGATAATGCACATGCAGTGGGAGTTGTCAGTAAATACATGGCAGATCCTTGAAGAACGCATTGGGAAGCTGTGAAGTAGATAATTCGATACTTGAAGAAAACTTTATGTATGACATTGCGGTTTATTAAGAGTAGCTTGACTCTTCAAGTTTTCTCTGATGCAGACTTGGGTAGTGATCTGGACAATCGGAAAAGCACATATGCATATGTGTTTACTTTGGGAGGTACTATAGTAAGTTGGATGTCCAAACATCAGAGAAGAGTTTCATTAACAACCACTGAAGCAGAGTACATGGTCATCTCAGAAGCTAGCAAGGAGATGATCTGGTTGAAGAATTTTCTGAAGGATTTGGGCAAAGAACAGAATGATTGTTCTTTATTCAGTGATAGTCAGAGTGTTATTCACCTGGCAAAGAACCATGTTTTTCATGCAAGGACTAAACACAGTCAATTGAGGTATCATCATATTTGGGAGCTAATAGATCACGGGACTGTCTTTGAAGAAGATTGATGGAGTAAAGAATCCAGCAGACATGCTCACTCTGTCCAGTCGAAGATTGAAAATGTTGCAAATTTCGGAGAGGTCTATGTTGTCAGCTACCGAGCTCGGTGTACAACCCCGATATTCGCCCAGTGGGTGAACAAAGATGGAGGAATAACCAACAAGTAAAAGTAATGCGGGTGGGATATATGTTAATAGGCAGAAAATAAGAGAAAGAACAAAATTGACATGTGCTCCATGCGAATGACGAACGACGCTCTACAAAATGTCAAATGGCGATCGACGAATTACATTATAACAGCGGTCGGCGAATAAAGCAATATATCAGCGATCGACGAATAGAGCAGTTCAGCGCTCGACGCTTGTACCCCAGCTCGGCGGTCGACGAAGTCCTGAGTTCGACGAACCCTGCTGTCCGTTCGACAAATTCGCTTCCCAGTCCGATGGCCATCTCAGCGGCGATCTCTATCTCATCCCAGCAGATCCACTGGGATGGGAACTTATCTCAGCGGAAGAATCCACATGAGGGAGCACGAGACCCGGTGTCGATGGAAGTCACCGGCGAGAACGCGAGCGAGGTCTTCACAGGTCGCTCGCCCAAAGGGGCTTTTAAATCCAACAAAGGAATAAAGAATGTTAGAAGGCGAACCATAGCTATCGAATGCTACTCGCGGGAAGGGGCGCGAGCTGTGTCCCTGCTGGCCCGAGTTTCATGGTCAACTCGCAAGAAGGCGAGCGAGCCAGGTACTCGTCGGCTGCTCGCAAGAAGGTCGGCGAGCCGGGTACTCGTCGGCTGCCCACGAGAGGGCAAGCGAATCGGATTCTTTCCAAGTCTTAGGGTTCAGCAGAACGCCGAAGTGCGTTCGACGAACCCTGAGCATTTGTCAGGATCGTTGAACCCAGTTCAGCGTTTGACGAATTTCGTTCTCCGTTCGACGAAGCCCATTCGACGAACTCGTTTTCCCGTTCGACGAATTCACCCCTGGTGGGGTTACTCCCTTGCCCCCGATGGTCTGCAGATAGCCCCTTCAAACAGTGGAGTTTGGTTGTTGGCAGACCAAAGAGGGGTGCGTTTAGTAAAATCAAAAGTCATAATCCTGCTATGTGCAGGTTAGATCAGAAAACCTATAAATAAGACCTGAATGGCACCTTTGGAGAGGGCTTGACTTCAGCTTCTCTCTCCTTAATTTCTCCTTGGCTAGCATTTTTCAGAGCTCTCCAAGGTGCCCGAGTCTCAGCTTTGGCTTGGGAGGGGAAGCGCTCAACGATCTTCCGGGTTAGTGGAGGGACCTCCTCGCTGTGACTAAGGTCTTAGTCATTTTCCTAGGCTTCAGTCTACCTTCTCTGAGGGATCAGTAAGGGCTAGCTGCCCCTCAGTTCGGTGAGGGCCCCGAGCTTTACAAGAGGCCGAGAAATCGGTTTCAACATTTTGGTGCGGTGAGCGTGGAGCGTGGCTGGTCAAAGAAAGTTCCAAGGAGTAGATTTGGCAGGAGGCGAGGATCAAGGCGAGGAGTTCAGCAAGTCACCGCAGGTGGTGACGCCGAGGATGTTCATAGATTTCAAGAGGGAGGTGCACGACACCTTTGGACTCACTATCGCGGCGCTGCGAAGTGAGTTCGCGACCCCAGCGCCTCAGGCGACCCCTCCCCCAGCAGCGGTTGGCGAGAATGCCCCGGGGGGAAGGGCCGGAAAGGAAATCGTCGGAGGTTCAATGCAAGACCTGGAGGGGCGAGTGTTGTTCGCCATCCCGGCGAGCTCTGTGCCGGCGAGCACGGTGCAGGCGAGCATGTGCCCGGAGGATGCAGCGACTGTGGGAGTGGTTTAGGCGAACACAGTCCCCGCAATCCCGAGTCTGGCGAAAGTGCTCGAGGGGCGTGTGGAGCGAGAAAGGATGGCAGGAGGGGAAAGTCCCTTCTGCGAGTTGGTACTTTATGCACCTGTCCCGGTAGGGTTTGGGGAGTGGTATAGGGTGTACTACAACGGCAGGGATGATCCTGTCCAGCACCTCTAGTCTTTCGAGGACTCGGTCTCTATCAGGCCGATGTCAGATTCCTTCAAGTGTCGGCTCTTCGTCGTCAGCCTTAAAGAAAAGGCCAGGGATTGGTTCCACCAACTCCCTGTTGGGTCAATCTACGCATTTGAGGATTTGCCAGGAGCTTCTTGTTGCGGTTTTCAACTTCGAAGAAGAGGAAGAAGGACGTCGAGTCCCTCTTCAAGGTGAAGCAGGAGCCCAAGGAGTCGTTGGCTCTCTATGCGGATCGGTTCCAGGAAGAAGTGCTGCTCACTCAGGAGATGCCTGGGTTTGCACTCCAGCTCGCCTTCACGGTCGGGCTGAGGGAAAGTTCCTTCAAAATGGCTCTGAAGAGGAAGGTCCCCGTCTCCTACGAGGAGTTGATGGAGAGGGTGGTGGAGGAAATCGAGAGTGAGGAGGCCAACCTGGAGCTCACCAAGAGGCTAGCAAAAAGCTCAGTGAGCCGGAGGTCCGGCAGCAGGAGGTGAGGAGAAGGGAAGAGCCCAGGGCCCCGGAGGGGGATTGGAGGCAGCATGGCGGAGGAATGCAAGGCCAAGGAAGGGGTTACGCTCCAGGAAGGGGTAACTTCTATGGGGGTAAAGGAAGGCCCCATCAGTTGGGATGGAGGCAGGGTCTGGGGGCGATGCCTCCTCCACCCCAGCAAGCTGTAAGACCCTCTTTTTTTGCATTCTTTCCCGGGTCTTACCGCCCAGAACCGCCGACTTGCGGCGACACCATTACATCCAATGGTCGCCGCCACAATACGTAGATCCTGCCGGCTATCCATCATCATCCAGGCCAACCACAATTCATAGTAATATAAGCAAATAGAAGAACTAGTCCACAAGTCACATTAAATATGTAAATTACATGTTTACAATGTCCATGATGAGAAATAAAGTAAAAGAGGGCATATACCCGTTACAAGTTCAAATATAGTACAACAACACTCTCACTCTACTTCTATGCGGAAGCTATCAACTCTGTCATCATACAACTGTAGTTGCTGCTGCGACGACGTGTAGTGGTTGTTCTGCTTTATCCCGTCTTTCTGTCCTGTCTCCTGAACGAGGTCCTGCTGTTCCGACACATCATCCCTAAAATGATGAGGTCCACCGACCGTCAGTCTATAAGACTCAGCATACTCCTCACCGCCTCCACCCGCGACTCCTAGGCACCGTGCGGGAGGAGGAAGCGGAGGACATCAAAGGGTAATTCAAAAGCAGGTGACAGTGGCGAGACTAGCAAGTATATAGATATTAAACAAGTAATGAAAACATCTCTTCCCTAGCAGGAGTATGTATAAAAGCAATAAGTAAAGAGCGGTATAAGTAAAAGAGCAGGTATAAGAAATAAGAGCAGCTACGAAAGTAACCTTAACTTATATGCACACAGAGAAGCACATAAGCTAAGGGATCTGGCAAGAAGTAAACTCATCGTATAAAAGAGCCCATACAAATTTATACGATGAGGTTACTTCTTGCCAGATCCCTTAGCTTATGTGCTTCTGTGTGTGCATATAAGTTAAGGTTACTTTCGTAGCTGCTCTTATTTCTTATACCTGCTCTTTTACTTATACCGCTCTTTACTTATTGCTTTTATACATACTCCTGCTAGGGTAGAGATGTTTTCATTACTTGTTTAGTATCTATATACTTGCTAGTCTCTCCACTATCACCTGCTTTTGAATTACCCTTTGATGTCCTCCGCTTCCTCCTCCCGCACGGTGCCTAGGAGTCGCGGGTGGAGGCGGTGAGGAGTATGCTGAGTCTTATAGACTGACGGTCAGTGGCCCTCATCATTTTAGGGATGATGTGTCGGAACAGCAGGACCTCGTTCAGGAGACAGGACAGGAAGACGGGATGAAGCAGAACAACCACTACACATCGTCGCAGCAACAACTACAGTTGTATGATGACAGAGTTGATAGCTTCCGCATAGAAGTAGAGTGAGAGTGTTGTTGTACTATATTTGAACTTGTAATGGGTATATGCACTCTTTTACTTTATTTCTCATCATGAACATTGTAAACATGTAATTTACATATTTATTGTGATTTGTGGACTAGTTCTTCTATTTGCTTCTATTACTATGAATTGTGGTTGGCCTGGATGATGATGGATAGCCGGCAGGATTGGCGTATTATGGCGGCGGCCATTGGGTGTAATGGTGTCGCCGCAAGACGGCGGTTCTAGGCGGTAAGACCTGGGAAAGAATGCAAAAAAAGGGTCTTACAAACTGGTATTTATCCATAATCACTATTTATTACAAATGGTGTGCCAATAAGGGATTACACTACAACTACCATTTATATGTCTTTATAAATTCTGAGAAAATTAACCTAGTACAATAATCATCTAGAAACACCAAATCCAAAGTTTCTTAATTTACCAGGGAGTATTTATCCATAATCACTATTTATCACAAATGGTGTGCCAATAAGGGATTACACTACAACTACCATTTATATGTCTCTATAAATTCTGAGAAAATTAACCTAGTACAATAATCATCTAGAAACACCAAATCCAAAGTTTCATAATTTACCAGGGAGTATTTATCCATAATCACTATTTATTACAAATGGTGTGCCAATAAGGGATTACACTACAACTACCATTTATATGTCTCTATAAATTCTGAGAAAATTAACCTAGTATAATAATCATCTAGAAACACCAAATCCAAAGTTTCATAAGTTACCAGGGAGTATTTATCCATAATCACTATTTATTACAAATGGTGTGCCAATAAGGGATTACACTACAACTACCATTTATATGTCTCTATAAATTCTGAGAAAATTAACCTACTACAATAATCATCTAGAAACACCAAATCCAAAGTTTCATAATTTACCAGGGAGTATTTATCCATAATCACTATTTATTACAAATGGTGTGCCAATAAGGGATTACACTACAACTACCATTTATATGTCTCTATAAATTCTGAGAAAATTAACCTAGTACAATAATCATTTAGAACCACCAAATCCAAAGTTTCATAATTTACCAGGGAGTATTTATCCATAATTACTCAATAATCAAATAATTAATCCATGGCAGACATTTCAAAACTTGTAAAAGAATTAAGCTAAATTTTCATCTAGGCCACATGAGATTACTCCTACTGATGTGCCTTATCATAAAGCTACACATTCCAGAGAATCAACATTTTCTATATATAAATTTATCAAAAATTAATTAAATTGCCCATGGAGGGCATTTCATAATTTGTAAAGTAGCTACCCTAAATTTTCATCTAAACCACATGAGATTGTTTCTAAGGATATTTAATGTCATGAAAAGACTATGCCTAGAAGGTGGGATTTTTGCTAGTTGTTTTAATCTCATAAATTTCATTAACTTACAAGTGTGACAATTTGAATTTACTTAGAAACTTTAAGAAAAATAATTTCCAAAGGTCATGAGACTTATGTCAAAGATGTATATCCTCTTGACATACAAAAACCCCAAGGTTTCAGAGGCATGCAAGGTGATTCCCACCTTCAATTCCATCAAAAAGGTCAAAAGCCCAAATTGACTATTAGCACCTCAATTTTTCTCTTAAGACCCAAACTTCATTTTGAAGTTCAGAGAAATATACTCATGCACATGTGATGAAATTTTAACCAGTGTCCATGCATGACCTAAAGAGGCCCTCAGCAAAATTTGGGATCATTAGGAGTTATATAACTCCAAATATTCCATTTATTTGATTTTCCATGTTCTGAATAAAACCTTAGAAAAATAATTTTCTAAAAATCTAATTTTTGAACCTAAGCTAGGTATATGGCACATGCATGCATGGCCAAAATCTCAAGTCCATCAGACTTAAATTTTAGAGTGAGCACACTATTTAATTTCTGGTTCATGTTATGACTAGTCTCACTAAAATGAGTACTGTGGAACCTACAGTTAACCAAATGATATGATTTTACTTTCAAATGAAAGTAGCCATCAGGACCTAATCCAACGGTGCTGGAGTCGTCTTCCCTGATGAGCCTATGGCTCTGATTCACCGCGCCTGGGCTGATTTGCAGGTAAGATTCCGGCAAACCCCGGCGGTTTCCGGCGAAATGCCTAAGCCACCACCACCAGTCAACATAGGGCTGTCGACTGGTGGTCTCCGATTGGGCTGGGGTGGCCGAAGTAGGGCTTCGACACCTTTCGTTTTTGCAACTAGGAACATGGAAAAACCCGAAGTGAAATCGCCATTGCATGGCTCAAATCGACAGGGGGAGAGAAGAGATGCTAGCACTGGAGGAGGGGGAAAGGAACTTGCCTTTGATTGGGCTTGATCTTTAGGAAGAACGAGAAACGCCATGGCCGAATTCGAGCTCCATCTTCCTGCTTGACCTTCCTCTTCAGAGCTGGTCTCCTCCCGAAAACATGGGGGTTCTTCTCCTTTTTCGATTCCGAAGCTAATGGTGAAGGTTAATTTGGCTGAGAGGGTATTGTTAGCTGCCAGCCATTATTGACGATTTCACCAAGGCCGGCACCTCCCTCAGTAGCCACTGCTACAGCTCCAGCTCAGCAGGGTTTCAGCTCCTCTCATCAATTCCTGGCCATGGGAGGGAAAATTCCAAACCAATTTGAAATGTTTAGAGTTTAGCCATTAGTGTGGCCGGCAACTCCCTCTCCTCCCCCGCTCAACAGTTGCCATGTCAGCTCAATCTTGCTGGAAATCCTTGGGGAGGCTGATAGCAAACCAAAAAACAGGGAGTGGTGGCCAAGTGGCCACCCCTCCATGAATTCTTCTTGAATTCATTCTTGGGGGTGGCCGGACACCCCTTGGTGAACCTCCCCCTTGGGCCCAATGAGGCTCTAGGCAAACCAGCCTTCTTGTGGGCTTGATTAGGTGGGGTTGAGCCCAAAGGTTCTAAGGTTGGGTTTGGGTTAAGTTCACCTAGCTTGAGTTTGGCTTACTTGACCCAAATAGGGCAAATTGGGGCTTTTGGGTTTGGGCTTGACCCTAGCTCACCCCATTCAAGGTGACTGACCCACATTATTTCCTAAGACGCTATGAACCTACTCTAGGAAGAATTGAGCCAAGGTGGGGTCATATGGGGTTTAATTGCACAAAATTACTTATTAGGGCAATTTGGGCATTTTGGTGGTTTTGCCCTAATTCTCCAAAATTGACTGTGCACTTTGGTTCATTTGGGTCTCATTTGCTCCCCTTAGTGTTTAGGGGTGATCAATCACACTAGGTCAATTGGAGATCAATTTGGGTTTTTAGCACATTCAGGTCAATTTGGGGCTTTTTAGAAATTGACCCAATCTCCCCAAATTGATGACCCTATGATGGGGCTTTTGGGTCCATTAGGTCCCCTAGGGAGGTTTCCATATGGGGGTGGGTCCAATTTAATCATTTGGAGTTCAATTGCCCTTATTTATGGTGGTTTGACCTGGGATAGCTCAAAGTTGACTTTTGGTCAATTTGACCAATTTGGTTGGCCTCAAGGGTCCCTAGTGGTCTATTCACCTCCTTGGATGGTCATGGGGGTCATGGTGTGGTTAGGTTGGCTCATTGGAGTCTGTTGGTCACCCATAGGCTAGGCCATCAAGATTTGCTATATGCACCCCAAAATGCATTCCTTCCTATCTTAATGAGTTCATGGGGCCTCTTTGGCCCACTTTGTGCACTTGATCCATCCTAGGGTATCTCCATGGCTATGTGTGATGCTCAAGGTGCTTTAGCCTCTTTCAGTCCACTTTACACTAGGGTAGCCCATGGTGGCTGAGTGCACACCATGGGTTTTTCACTCCTTCCAACTGGTCATCCTAGTGCCCGGTGTCACTTATCCTATTTTTATCATGACTTGTCATGACAAAAAATTCTCTAGGGGCCTAGTAGTTTGGGGGATGTTACACAAGCCATGGTAATCGGGAGGGGAAGAGGAGGAAGAGGAAGGAGAGGGGAGGCGAGAGAAGAAGCATGGGAGGAAGGAGAAGGAGGAATAGGATGGCGGATGCCGAGATGAGGGAGGTGACATTGCCGTATTGTGACTTTCATGATGAGGAAGGTCACGCGACGGCCACCTGCCCGGAGTTCCTGGACACAAAAAGGGCCCGAGTGCCCGCACCGCGACAGCAGCAGCCGGTGAGTGATACGTAAAATTTACGATATATTATTTCTCCAAATTCTACGAACTATTGGCAAGAGCACCTATCGTTCATAGCATAGGATATTTAAGAATAAATATCAAGTGTCGTATTCCACGGGTCTGTTGATTACTTCTACTCACGCAAATTATTATTATTATTTTATCAGAAATAAAATAGAGTTTTGAAAATAATTAAAAGAAGGGAAACATTTGATCGCGAATTCTTCTTAAGTAAAATATTTCGTAAATCTAGAATTCAGAAGAAATCGATTTAGACAAACTTGACCGTGGAGGTTCCCAAAATATGATAGAGCCTCTCTCGAGAGAACTACCACCTAACCTTAGGTTGATCGATTAAGACCCCTCGGCCAGTCGAAACCCCTAAGCTTGCTTTATGCGGTGAGCCCCACTATTGGATTTGACTCCAATCCGGAAGAATTGTGTCACCCTCTCTCGAGGAGTGCATGAAATTCTTTTTATCTTTGAGTGATCTCCTCGTTCGCTTGGATCTCTCGATCACTAGCATACGAATCTTAGATCGAGAAACATATTCGCGACATATGAATTCGAAGCAATTAAATTCAAAGATACATCCTAGTTTTCCAAAGCCAAACTATGAAAAAGAGATTACAAAATAACACTACTTAAGAATTCATCCGATCAAATGTAATAAAATTAGCTACTCATAATTGAAGAAAAAGAACATTTTATAACTATGAAAAGAGGAGTACAAGTGCGAGTAAAGTAAATCTAAGCTATGAATTGGAATTGCAAAAGTAAAATTGCATAAATAAACTACAATAAGAAAATGCAGGAAACTACTCTAAAAATTGACCCAATCTAAGCATGGAACGGATCCCCCTTTCCTTTGAATCCTCGCCCTTTTTATAGGTGAAAATCACATCTAGAATCATCCAAGGAAGTAAATGATGGTGGCTTTTGAAACTCCAAGAGGAATAAAGAATTTCGCAACTTGCATGGAGCTTGTATCCATTGCATATGATAACCGGTCACATTGTATTAAAATGGCACTTCATGGAGGAATTGAAGGGCTGCATACATGTAATTAATTGGTGGGCTTCTTGCATGAAGTGGACGGGCAGCTCTTGGAGAGGAGCTCACGGTGAAGGGCTGTTTTGATGAAGAAATTAAGTGGGTTGCATTGAAGTGGAGGAATTAAGTGGATGCTTTGATGAAATTAATTGGAGGAAGTGAACCAAATTGTTGCATGAGGAATAAAAAAAAGACTGCTTGTAATTAATTGGTGGCAATATTAAATGGCTGCATTGAAGTGGAGGAGAACCGAATGGTAGCATGGTAATGGATCCAAACGGATGGGCTGCTCCATGGAATATGAATGGATGCATGGTATTTTAATGAAATGAGTATTTGCATTTATTAATAAAATGAAAACGGGATGGATCATAATAAAAAGTTGGCTACCTCATAGATGGGTTCACGTGATTTTAATTGTTATATGAAAGAAGAGAGTTTGATTTAATAAAATATAATAACCGGCTGGCAAGAGATAAATATAAAACCTACTAGATTAATATGAGATTTAGGTGAGTGGCTCGAGATAATATTTCATGCTTGAGGATAAAAAATAAAGATTTGCATGAGATTATAAAAATATGGTCGGGAGGCGTCTTCAAATAATAAAACTGGTCGCGTGCATGAACTGCATGGATTTAATAGAAGGTGCGACTTGCATGCAAATAATACTATCCATGTGACGGGCTTGACTTTGCAAAGATGCGCGTATGCATGTATTTGGATCAAAACTTCGCAGCGGGCTTTTTATTTTGGACATGCAAAAATCACTCCCAGGCCTGCAAAATAACAATAAAATAATATTAGCATAATTTATAATAAAAAATATTTAAAAAACAAATTGACATATTAATAGGTGAAAATATATCTATTTTTATATATGAAAACTAATATTTTTACGTTAATAATTTAAGCTAAATTATGCGTTATCAGTGACGATTGAGGAGGTCGAGCCTCGGGAGGAAGAGGAGGAGAGGTGCGAGGATCGGGCCGATTTGGGGTCCCGAGGAAGGATCGGGGTGATCCATGGGGGGTGGGGATTGAGGCAACCCGGAAGGCAAGCCTCCATACCATCTATCATCGTAGCGTAGCTTCGACGTCCCTAACCCCGCCCCTGGCGGAAAAGATTTCATTCACCCAGAAGGACATGCCGGGTTATGAGGACCCATTTTGCGATGCGTTGGTCATTCAGACTGTAAGATCCCTCTCCCGCACTAGGAGAGTTCCTGGATCTTATGCCCAGAACCGCCGCCTTACGGAGATGCTAGCACACAAGTTAGCCACCTCCGCAAGACGCCGATCCTGCCGGCAAGAACGATCAACCAGGACAACAAGAGATAAGAAGAAAAAGAAAACTAGAACCAAGTCCACAATCACACATTTATACAACAAAATATAAAAGTCCATCAATGAGTACAACAAATGAAAGAGTAAAAGGGGCTTATGCCCAGTACATAACCAAGGTTGAACAAAAATCTCACTCTCTCACTCTACATCTATGCGGAAGCTAACAACTCTCAAATCTTCAAACACATGTCTTGTAGTAGAAGCATAACATGGCTTCTGCTCCTCAGATCCTGCGATCATGTCTTGACTGGTCGTGCCTGTGCTCCAGCTCCTCGAACACCTACGGTCACAACCGACCGTTAGTCATAAAGACTAAGCCGATTTTGTCCCCGCCTCCCCCCGCGACTCCTAGGCACCGTGCGGGAGGAAGAAGTGGAGGACAATAAAGTGGAGTAAACAAAAGCAGGTGACAAATATTCTACGCTATCAAGAGTATATCCATATAATTTCTATGCTAGCAGTATAAGCAAGTAAACAGTAATAAGTGCAGTAAAGTAATATAGAAAAGCAGTGCGACGCAAGTAAAGTAATTTAAAAGTAACCATTGATTTATAGGAATGCACATACAAACCTATAGACCAAGGGGTCGTTTAGTAGGGCCTATCGTATAAAAAGTCACATACCAATTTATACGATAGGGGTAGGGGTTGAAATGCAATGTTCATGCTATGACATCCAAGGTATGCTGTTATGCTATGTTCATACAAGTGCAACTCCCTCACCACGACTCTATGCGCATAGACCTTTAGTTCCCCCTTTTTGGAGCTAGCAAGACTCCCAGGATACTCCCGTAGTGGCAAACGGAAGCGGTGGGTTGGGCCTCGCCCACCTCTAGGTTGGTATTCACACTACCTAACCTAGACCTATCGTACGCCTCAACACAAAACCACAGAGCGTCTGCGTACTCTTGTTGACTGGACCGCCAGACTTTCATGGCTAAGTGTAATTACCACACTTGCCGAGTCAACATATTGATGTCGGTGTGAACGACCATCCAATACCGAAGACCCACCACCTACGTGCACATACAACATGTTCTACTATCTACCTCCGAGCCATAAGCTCCCTAGGCTAACCTGCCCGTCAATAATAACCTTCCGAGCCACCGGCTCACCGGACCAACCCGTCCGTGCCAACATACACTACTGAGTCACAAGCTCACCTGACTTATCAATCCGCTCTTACAAACACGGAGCTTACTGCTCGTAGGACCAAACCGACTAAGCTCCCGTAACCACGGGGTGTAGGTGAGTGTGTTATTAAATTATTCTTGTACAACAACTTATCCCTACGGTTTACGTTTAATCTTGGATTCCCGAGGATTACCCTCTAAAGGGCTCGCTACGGTATTAGGAACTAAACTGGGATGACACCCCAAAGTTCCCTTTCCCAAGACACTTGGTATTACTGATATCTACCCGTAAAATTACCCTCTTATCATTCCACTTAAATTAAACCTCCTATTTAGACTACCCTTGTTTAGTTATTATTATACTTGGAAGTTTAGGGTGGATCCTGGACTTCCCGAGGGCTACCCGGTGAAGGGTTCGCAAGGTACTAGGGTATGTGATGGGATGATGCCCAACCCCTTTCCAGGACAATCAATATTCTTGGTGACTACCCAGACCTAACCTTCCACCCTCTCAATACTCTTTATATCTTAAGTGTTTTCACGCCTTACGTTTCATCCCGCTCCTAAGCAATCGTTCTTTTGGTTTCAACTCTAATAACTTCTAGTCCTCTAAGTGGTCTATACTCATCTCTTGTTATGATCAAATTCTCACCGATTTCCTTGTGATTATATTGACCTATTCATCATAATGAGTTTTTACTATCCGCAGACCACGACATATAACTAACTTAGATTCCTATGATGGAACCTTGGTCAAATTACTTTTAAATGACTTCTAATTTTTATCATAGGTTCATAGTGGATCAAATAAGGGATGATCAAAATCCAAACATGTTTCATATAATTTTGCCCTCTATAAAAATTCATTAATTACTAATCTAAATCTAAAATG
Source organism: Dactylorhiza incarnata (assembly GCA_033032865.1). Taxonomy (NCBI): domain Eukaryota; kingdom Viridiplantae; phylum Streptophyta; class Magnoliopsida; order Asparagales; family Orchidaceae; genus Dactylorhiza; species Dactylorhiza incarnata. The sequence continues at coordinate 18,041,376 of JAWHQI010000015.1, forward strand.
TGAAGGAGGTATCATGCTATTGAATTCAAACTTGTTAATTATCCTTCCAGAGATGAAATGTGACATGATAAAAAGATTTCCAATATTTCATATTTTTCCAACAATCAAATAACCATAATCCCTAATTTTCAATGAATGAATAGAAAAATAATTTTACACATCAAGTACAAGATTTTGACTTCCTAAAATTCTGGAAAAATTACAGTAGCTTCATATGAACATAAAATCACTATTTCCAGAAGATCATATTTTTCCAAACATTTTAAACCCACAATTTCTATTTATCTTTAAAAGAGAGAAAAAATGGCTCTACACTACAAGTACTGAAATTAGACTTCCTAAAAATCTGGAAAATTTACAGTAGCTTCATATTGACATACAAACACTATTTCCAGAAAATCATATTTTTCCAGCAAATTTATAATCATAATTTATATTTATCATGAAAAAGATGAAGATGTGACTTTACACACCAAGTACTAAAATATGAATTCCAAAAATTCTGAGAAAATTAACCTAGCATACTAATCATCTATAAATACCAAATCCAAGGTTTCATAATATTCCGGGTAATATTTATCCACAATATTCATTTAATACAAGTGGTATGCTAATAAGAGTTTACACTACAACCACCACCTATAGGTCTCAATAAAATCTGAATAAATCACAGAAGTATGTTATTGACCTAAACATAGCAATGCCTAAGTTTCATATTATTCCAAGGAGAATTTACCCTTAATTATCATTTGTTACATTTGGTGTGCGTATAAGGGCTTACACTACAAGTGCTATGTTAAGACTTTAATAAATTCTGGGAAAATTATTATAGCACCATATTGGTCTAGAAACACCAGATCCTAAGTCTCATGTTATTCCAAGGATTTTACCATCATAATTTCTATTTAAAATGAAAGGTGTGTAAATAAGATTTTACACATTAGGTACCATCTAATGATCTCTAAAAATTCTGAGAAAATCAACCTAGCACAATAATCATCTAAAAACACTAAATCCAAAGATTTAAAATTTTACAAGCTATTTTACCCCATTAAATTAATTAATTACAAAAGGGGGTTTTTCCTCAATAAATTGATAATTACCACAACAATTCATCTAAAAATTATGATAAAATTTACAGAGCTATAGAATCACCAAGGAAACCTACTAGAATAATTTCATAATTCTCCAAATGCATATGAGACCTAAATGTCATATTTGAATAAATTGACCTAACCAAATAAGTCAAATACAGAGAAATAAATGAGGTCCAAAAATTCCAATAAAATTCATAAATGTGCCTTTCCAGTCAAGGATCCATTTCCCAGAGTTTTGGATTTAACCCTAAGTTTTTGATTCAAATTATTCCATTAATTTAAAAGTGTGACAATTTTCATTTAATTAAAAACTTTAGGAAAATAACTTCCAAAAATCATGAAACTTATGACAATGATGTATATCCTCATGACATATACTAATCCCAAGGTCTCAGAGGCATGCAAGGTGATCCCCGCCTTCAATTCCATCAAAAAGCTCAAAAGCCCAAATTGACTATTAGCACCCCAATTTTTCACTTAAAACCCTAACTTCATTTTGAAATTCAGAGAAAAATACTCATGAACATGTGATGAAATTTTAACCAGAGATTTATATATATATAAAGAGCTCACCCCCCAAATTAGGGGGTGTTTGGAGTTATACAACTCCATAAATACCAAATATTTACTTTTACTAATAACTGAAATATCTCAATGAATATACCTCCAAAAATACTCAAATTTTAACCCTAGGTGTATCATCATACCATGCATGCATGGTAGAAATTTCAAGGGATTTGGTTAAGCCATTTAAAAGTTATAGCATCTTTAATTTCTGCCCTACACAAGGATCAGTCCTAGGAAAATGAGTGCTCTGGTGTCCACATTGCACTAAATCAGTTGATTCAAGTGGAAAATGAAAGTAGACACATAGGGATACAAAAGTTATCTCGGCCACTTTTTGCAAATATGGCCTCTAAGGCCTTCAATTTTTGCATGCAAAACCCTGCATGTTTGAAGGCAGAATTGCCTTGGTCTGCCAATAGAGATCAAGGAGACGAAATCAACGGCTGTGATTTTGTCTCCTTCCTCTAGCCGATGGCCCAGAAGGAAAGGGGCCTAATCCCGGCTAACCACTACCCTCCCCGACTATCTGCCGCCGCCACCACCTCCGTTGAGGGGTTGGCCGTCGATTGGCGGTGGAATGGTGGCCGGAGGTGGGGTTTTCCGGCGATCCCTGGAGGAAGCCCAATCGGAGCTCGGGAGGGAAAAATCCCATGGCTGTCGGCTCAATTGAGCCCGACTGCCCTTTCTAAGACCCTAGATGACTAGCATAGAGGGAGAGGGGGAGAAATCGTACCCTAGTAGGGCTTGGCGGAGGCGGAGGCGGTGGCGGCGGAAGGTCATGGATCTTCTCTCCTCCGGCGGTCCTTGCCATTTTCTCCATTCTCAGCCGATTCCTTCGATCCGGGGTAGCAGATCCACTCCTCTAGGCCCTCTGAAGCTGATGGTGTCGTCGAAATGGAGTGGCGAGGGCTCTAAGTAGAGCTGCCATTAGGAGGATCTCGGCCACACCTTGGATGCTCCTCCTAGCTGCCAAGTGGCATTGCTCCAGCCCAAATTCGGCTGGCATTGATGTAGGGAGCTCAGTGGGGGCTTTGGGCTGAGGTGAGGAGGGCCACATGGCAAGGTCTCCTCAAAATCTTCTTTGTCCTTAATGGAGGAGGGGAAAAAATTCCACTTTTGCCCCCATGCATGTCTTTGCATGTTGGGAATGGGGGGCAAGGCTGGTCATTGACTCTTGGGCCTCAGAATGGGCTTTGGGTGAGGGCCTTAATCCATTGGAATTTGGATTAATTCCAATTAAGCCCAATTTAGGCAGAGTTGACCCTATGTTGACTTTTGGGTTGACTTGGTCAATTGGGTGTGTTGACTGGTCCAATGTGTTGACATTGAGTCCAGTGACACCACCCAAGGTTGTTTGAGTCATGGTGAAGACCTAAGTGAGCCAATTTGACCCAAAGGTGTGATTTTGACCAAAATTGGGGAAATGTTGACTTTGGTCAAATTGGTCAAATTGTTGACCCCATGATGGGGCTTTTGGGTCAATTAGGTCCCCCATGATGTTCTAAGACTAGGGCTGAAGTCAATTTCATGCTTTGGGGTTCAATTGAACTTATTGGGGAGGATTTGACATAGGTTGACCCAAGTTTGACTTTGGTCAAATTGGGTCAATTGGTTGACCAACTGATGGGGCTTTTGGTCAATTAGGTCACCTTCAGGTTTAGGGACATTGTGGTGGGGTTAATTCACAAGTGTAAGTCCAATTTGAGTTAATTTGACCTAAGTTGACCTGCCTCCTATAGTGGATCACATGTGAGTTCATTCAACCCAGTGCATCCCATGGTCACCACCAAGCTCAAACTCACCTCACTCATCACATGTCCTACCCTAATTGAAGTTAGGGGGTCTAGTAGGAAATGGGATGTTACAATTCCCAATAAAACAAAAGAATAATTTCGTCCTCGAAATTTAAGTTCGGGTCTACGGGGTTGCACTTGTGAAGGTAGTAGGAGGGTTGTTCAGTCATTAAACCCGACATTATTTCCAGGGTATATGAACATCGGTTACAATAAAATTGTTCGAAAACAACAAGGGCTTGATTTTTAAATAATTGTATGTACACTATCTTCGAATGCCCAGAAATTCAAGAATTTCCAATTAAAGTTCTATCGCGCAGGAATCTAATTTCAATCCACAAGCTTCATGACGCGATAAGTTGTTCCAAGCAGCTAACTTGGCAACTTATGCTTCTAAAAACTTGACTAAAGACTAGTCAACTAACTATTCGTCCCGATTTTATTATAGATCATCGTCTCAAGCTCGAGGAGGTGAATCTATGATATCTTCCTTGGATATCCTAAAGTCTCGCACTGACTTCCTTGATTTCATAGGTCATAAATACACGTATAACTTGCCAACCTCTATGCATATCCCCAATGGTTATTTTGCCATCCTCTTATTTACTTCTCTACACATACAAACATCATCTTGCCCAAGTAAATATTGAAAATACCAAACTTCAAGGTCTATAAGTTTGAGATTCATCTTCTAAATAAGGTCTAGGGAAACTCAAGTCATTACTAAGCTGGCCCAATAAACAAAAGGGATAAGCCCCCATATGTTTTGGGCTAAATTTCTTTGATATCACTATAGTGCATTTACCCTATATATGCACACAATTCTTAGGACATACATCCTTGTCTTGGAGTTCCACCTTGAGACTTTATTGATATGATACACATTCAAGGTCCTTAAAATTACCGTTCACGAATCCTTCTTAAGGTCAATGTGTGACCTAACCAAGAATGGGCCTTCTTTGGATTTGGATTCTTATTCAACCCCTAGTAATTGTCTTGGCGACTGCTTCACTGTAGAAATATACGGGAAGTATAATTGGCGGGATAATTTATGCGTAAGAGTCTCTTATTACTCTAAAAGTAGGTCACAGGCACCAAATCCTTTGAGATAGTTCAATTAGTTTGGTTAAGGGGTAAAATCATTTGATAAGTGCGCGGTAAACATTGGAGTGTAAGCCTACAACACCTACACTCATACTAAGCTCTTCCCTTTAATCATGTTGGGAATCCCCCTGTCCTAACCAAATCTATACTTGGGATCGATTTAAGACTAAGATACGCTATGAAAACGTCTTGGTAAGTCAAAACTAAAGTGTTGTCCTTAGTTGGGTTGGCCTAACTCATTGGTTAAAGGACTAATTTGTGTGATTTTTACACATGGGCACACCACTGCTTCCGCTGCTAGTTTGTCCTCAAACTAACTCGAGCGGGGGTGTCCCAGTTTTTTGTGGACTTATTTCTCGTTGGATCGTTTGTTCTCTGATACCATTTGTAAGATCCCTCTCCCGCACCAGGAGAGTTCCTGGATCTTATGCCCAGAACCGCCGCCTTACGGAGATGCTAGCACACAAGTTAGCCACCTCCGCAAGACGCTGATCCTGCCGACAAGAACGATCAACCAGGCCAACAAGAGATAAGAAGAAAAAGAAAACTAGAACCAAGTCCACAATCACACATTTATACAACAAAATATAAAAGTCCATCAATGAGTACAACAAATGAAAGAGTAAAAGGGGCTTATGCCCAGTACATAACCAAGGTTGAACAAAAATCTCACTCTCTCACTCTACATCTATGTGGAAGCTAACAACTCTCAAATCTTCAAACACATGTCTTGTAGTAGAAGCATAGCATGGCTTCTGCTCCTCAGATCCTGCGATCATGTCTTGACTGGTCGTGCCTGTGCTCCAGCTCCTCGAACACCTACGGTCACAACCGACCGTTAGTCATAAAGACTAAGCCAATTTTGTCCCCGCCACCCCCCGCGACTCCTAGGCACCGTGCGGGAGGAAGAAGCGGAGGACAACAAAATGGAGTAAACAAAAGCAGGCGACAAATATTCTACGCTATCAAGAGTATATCCATATAATTACTATGCTAGCAGTATAAGTAAGTAAACAGTAATAAGTGCAGTAAAGTAATATAGAGAAGCAGTCCGACGCAAGTAAAGTAATTTAAAAGTAACCATTGATTTATAGGAATGCCCATACAAACCTATAGACCAAGGGGTCGTTTAGCAGGGCCTATCATGTCACAACCCGCATTTTTCCCAAAATATAATACGTAACATCAGAGCAAGGGAAAAATACGCGTCGTGATGCCACGCCTGCAGGAGACGACTACAGACGCTCAGGCAAACACTCTTTACGATAATTTTATAAAAGACACATATGTGATTGGATTAAAAGAGAAATTTTCATTTTAGCTTAAGACCGCGTCCCTCGGTCTGGTGGATCATCTAGTCCACAAGTAGAAAACTATACATACGCAGCGGAAAATAGGTTTGTTTCTTTTAGCCTACATGAGCAAGAAAATAAACATTTCCAGAAATGATATGCACATCTCTAGGTTTAGTATAGTAAGAAAGTATTTTTCTACGAATTTCAAAATATGCGATCTTTATTTCAAAGCATGATATGCAAGAACGACATTTGCTATAATCAATAAAGTAACTACTACATCTTAGCGAAAAGGCTTCCCAGAGAGCAAGTAAGTAAAGTACTCAAAGTAACAGCAAAGCAAACAGCAAGTACTCTAAACATAAAAGCCATACGGGCGCCAACAACTGACACGAACCCGCAGGAAGGAAGGAAAACAACAAAAAAAAAGAAACTGCCTCTTACCTAGAAGAGGGGAAGGGCCTCGACAGGAGACCTGAACGACGCTGCTCTAACACCTGCGGCAGCTAAAGACCTGAACCTGAGACATTCATAAGAAAAGAATGCCTCAGCCCAAAAGGGTGCAAGAAAACCAAGATTAGCAGTAAGAGAAATAATAGAGTGCAGAAAGGAAAACTAAGCAGGTAAACATCTATAATCTTACAACAACCCGAGCCAGCTCAAACGAGTGAACTCGGTAAGAAGAAAAGCCTGCACCAGAAGGTAATAGTCAACACAATCAAAGCCCACCACGTGTCTGCCATTGCGGCTCAGATGAGATAGTCATACATATACTATCATAATACACATATATAAGCATATGTGCTTAAGAACTTGAGACTGATCAGCTCGAGGGAAAAGCGTCCCCCAAAAGAAGGTACTGCGACGGTGGTATCTTCCACCAACGCCCGCAGCCCAAAACCCGGGTCGTGGTCCTCTATCCACTGCCACCCAAAAACCAAATCCGGGTGGTGGTACTCTATCCACTGCCACCCAAAACCAAATCCGGGTGGTGGTACTCTATCCACTGCCACCCAAAAATACCCACCGTGCAAGGCTTAAGACAAAGGTTCTAAATAATCAAATTAAGTTTCAATTAAGACACGGGACGTAACCCGAGATACCAGCACCATAGCACCCTAAGGATAGGGTCACAAGGAAATAAACACTACTCAACGATTCATTTGAAAACACTTGGTGAGTCCAAACTTGACTCCCAACGAACTTCTCGAAACCGTGCAATGAATTGGGCACGACAAGACACCACAAAAGATCACTTTTCTGTAAGGATGAAATTGTCAACGATTGGAACGGGTGAAAAGCTCGAATCCAAAAAATGCAACTACAAGACATTCCTCATTAGCAAATAATGGTTTCGTTGAATCATCGAGCACTAGCAATGGAAATTCCCAGGGAGTTTAGAATCTAATTCCCCGTACCCGCCGGGAATTAGGAAACAAAATCCCAGGGAATTTAACCGGCTAGACCATCAGAACATAGCCAACAAAAGAACAGTGCAGGATTTGGAGATTTACCGAGCAGGACCACTTATGCTTAACTAAACAGATAAGTCCAAGATTTAACCAATAACATAAAGACCAAGGAGAAACCCCGCATAAAACTAAGAGCTGACAGACTCAAACTCTCCCAATAGAACGAAATCTCTAGCGTATAGCCTAGGAAATTTAACTTTGCATAAACCTAAGTAAATACCTAGCCCTCAAACTTAAACCCAGAAAATTTACGAATCGGTAATTTACTTAAGTTTATACCAAGAAAATTTCCTAGCGTATAGGCGCAGAGGTTTACATATCAAGTGCTTATTATCATAAACCAGGGGAATTTACAAACAACTTCCAACATAATCAACATAACAGCAGCTCCCTTATTAGACAAAGGCAAGAGCAGCCCCCAAACAAACTAACAGCCTAAATAAAAGGATTTCCCCCAACCTTAACATACAAAGGCAGCCCCCAATAATCAAGAAGAAATATATATATATTGCAACCCCAAATTAACAATGATGAGAAGCGGCCCCCCATTTAATAAAGATAAGAAGCAGCCCCCACATTGCTAATTAACAAGTAAGGAAACAGCCCCCACATTTCAAGGTATTGCAAAGGCAGCCCCCAACAATAAGGTATGAAAACAACCCCCAGTTAACAGGTATTATAAGAGCAGCCCCCCAACATGATAGCATGAAAACAGCCCCAAGATAATAGGTATTATAAGAGCAGCCCCCCAACATGATAGCATGAAAACAGCCCCAAGATAATAGGTATTATAAGAGTAGCCCCCCAACATGATAGCATGAAAACAGCCCCAAGATAATAGGTATTATAAGAGCAGCCCCCCAACATGATAGCATGAAAACAGCCCCAAGATAATAGGTATTATAAGAGCAGCCCCCCAACATGATAGCATGTATATTTTATCCATCCAGATCTTTATGTAATGCATAGAATAAGCCTATATATGTATATATATTACCCATCCAGAACTCTGCTCATAAGGTATATGCAAGATTAACCAACTGAAATGATTAGGAACTAGCCAAATGGGCCGAGCATATATATATCCAAGCAATTTCTGTGCATAGAACCAGGAAATTTCAGCAAATAACCCAGGAATTTCTAGCATACAAACCCGGAACATCTTAGGAAATAACCCAGGAATTTCTAGCATACATCAGGGCCACCAGCCCATAAATTCCTCACAAAAGAACATTTCTAATAATGTAAATCCTGGGAGAACAAACCAAACGGTGACCATCCCCCATATTCATAGGAAACAAGAAACACTTTGCAATTGTGTAATCTGGAAGGATAACCAACAGCCACAAGCCGAATGTTCCCAAAACGAAAGAGAAGAACATTTCTAATAATGTAAATCTGGAAAGATAAATTAACCAAGCAGCTACCAGCCCATATTTCCCCCAATAAAATTCTAACATTATAACCTGGAAGGAGCCTGCAGAGCAAACCCATAATCGGCCAATGCATAGCATAATAACCTAGGATTTTGCTAACATAAAACTCATAATCTGCTAGCATATTAATATACCAAGAAATTTTTAGTACCAGCCAGGAAAATGGGTTAAGCATAAAACAGGAATCTGCATATATATGTCTAGAAATGTTGTTAACAGGAACTAGGGGAACTACTAGCATAAGCTCCAAATCAGGGCCACGATCAGTAAAGCAACGGAAATGAGATAAAGGGGAGGAGGAAGAGTTTTGTCGCCTCTAAATCAACCGGCGATCCGCCGGGTTGCGACAAGCTCGCTGAAAACCCTAGCCCGGCGCCGAAATCTAGCCCTGCCAACGAAGACTAGCTCCGGCCACCCCACCTAAGCTCCACCGACGGTGCAAGCCTCCGACCTCCGGCGCCACCGACGAAGCCCTAGGTCGCCTCTACCAGCACCCTCGGCAGAAGAAGAAATCGCTAAAAAGAAAGGGGAGGAGGGCTATCGGGGCACGGGGAGAAGGAGAGAATGGCTGGGAGGGGGGGTTTAGTTATAATATATGTATGTTTATATATTAATAAACCTTTTTTTTTCTTTATATATATAAAAAAAATAACTTATATTTATATATATATAGGAAATTTATAAGCGTAAACTTATGTATACTTGTGCAACCACCCGCATATAAACATAAAGCCTAATGTATCCCAAACCTTATACGCATATACGCATACATATATATGTTGTATTTATGTTTGTATAAATCTTTATACGCCACTATACGCACCAACATACACCCTTATACAACCCCTAGCACAAATACAAATACATATACACACTTATATAATTTTCCTACTTATAAACTTCTATATCTAAACATTTATATCTATAACTATATAAGCCTATTTACTTATAAACTTACCTATATAAAAACATAACCGCATAGATGACTCAATCAAGGATTAACTCGCCGGACGACGACGATCACGAAAGGTAACGCCCCTACGCATCGACACCCTAAATCAAATCTCGCTTGCGAATAATTATCATAAATTCCATATGTTTTAAACAAAATAATTATAAGGAAAAACCCGGGGCGTTACATATCATATAAAAAGTCTCATACCAATTTATACGATAGGGGTAGGGGTTGAAATGCAATGTTCATGCTATGACATGCAAGGTATGATGTTATGCTATGTTCATACAAGCGCAACTCACTCACCACGACTCTATGCGCATAGACCTTTAGTTCCCCCCTTTTGGAGCTAGCAAGACTCCCAGGATACTCCCGTAGTGGCAAACGGAAGCGGTGGGTTGGGCCTCTCCCACCTCTAGGTTGGTATTCACACTACCTAACCTAGACCTATCGTACACCTCAACACAAAACCGCGGAGCGTCTGCGTACTCTTGCTGACTGGACCGCCAGACTTTCATGGCTAAGTGTAATTACCACACTTGCCGAGTCAACGTATTGACGTCGGTGTGAACGACCATCCAATACCGAAGACCCACCACCTTCGTGCACATGCAACATGTTCTACTATCTACCTCCGAGCCATAAGCTCCCCGGGCAAACCTGCCCGTCAATAATAACCTTCCGAGCCACCGGCTCACCGGACCAACCCGTTCGTACCAACATACACTACGGAGTCACAAGCTCACCTGAATTATCAATCCGCTCTTATAAACATGGAGCTTACTGCTCGTAGCACCAAACCGACTAAGCTCCTGTAACCACGGGATTTGGGTGAGTGTGTTATTAAATTATTCTTGTACAACAACTTATCCCTACGGTTTACGTTTAATCTTGGATTCCCGAGGATTACCCTATAAAGGGCTCGCTACGGTATTAGGAACTACAATGGGATGACACCCCAAAGTTCCCTTTCCTAAGACACTCGGTATTACTGATATCTACCCGTAAAATTACCCTCTTATCATTCCACTTAAATTAAACCTCCTATTTAGACTACCCTTGTTTAGTTATTATTATACTTAGAAGTTTAGGGTGGATCCTGGACTTCCCGAGGGCTACCCGGTGAAGGGTTCGCAAGGTACTAGGGTATGTGATGGGATGATGCCCAACCCCTTTCCAGGACAATCAATATTCTTGGTGACTACCCAAACCTAACCTTCCACCCTCTCAATACTCTTTATATCTTAAGTATTTTCACGCCTTACGTTTCATCCCGCTCCTAAGCAATCGTTCTTTTGGTTTCAACTCTAATAACTTCTAGTCCTCTAAGTGGTCTATACTCATCTCTTGTTATAATCAAATTCTCACCGATTTTCTTGTGATTATATTGACCTATTCATCATAATGAGTTTTTACTATCCCCAGACCACGACATATAACTAACTTAGATTCCTATGATGGAACCTTGGTCAAATTACTTTCAAATGACTTCTAATTTTTATCATAGGTTCATAGTGGATCAAATAAGGGATGATCAAAATCCAAACATGTTTCATATAATTTTGCCCTCTATAAAAATTCATTAATTACTAATCTGAATATAAAATGTGAAGGAGGTATCATGCTAGTGAATTCAAACTTGTTAATTATCCTTCCAGAGATGAAATGTGACATGATAAAAAGATTTCCAATATTTCATATTTTTTCCAACAATTAAATAACCATAATCCCTAATTTTCAATGAATGAATGGAAAAATAATTTTACACATCAAGTACAAGATTTTGACTTCCTAAAATTCTGGAAAAATTACAGTAGCTTCATATGAACATAAAATCACTATTTCCAGAAGATCATATTTTTCCAAACAATTTAAACCCACAATTTCTATTTATCTTTAAAGGAGAGAAAACATGGCTCTACACTACAAGTACTGAAATTATACTTCCTAAAAATCTGGAAAAATTACAGTAGCTTCCTATTGAAATAAAAACACTATTTTCAGAAGATCATATTTTTCCAGCAAATTTATAATCATAATTTATATTTATCATGAAAAAGATGAAGATGTGACTTTACACACCAAGTACTAAAATATGAATTCCAAAAATTCTGAGAAAATTAACCTAGCATACTAATCATCTAAAAATACCAAATCCAAGGTTTCATAATATTCCAGGTAATATTTATCCACAATATTCATTTAATACAAGTGGTGTGCCAATAAGAGTTTACACTACAACCACCACCTACAGGTCTCAATAAAATCTGAATAAATCACAGAAGTATGTTATTGACCTAAAAACAGCAATGCCTAAGTTTCATATTATTCCAAGGAGTATTTACCCTTAATTATCATTTGTTATATTTAGTGTGCGTATAAGGGCTTACACTACAAGTGCTATGTTAAGACTTCAATAAATTCTGGGAAAATTATTATAGCACCATATCGGTCTAGAAACATCAGATCCTAAGTCTCATGTTATTCCAAGGACTTTACCATCATAATTTCTATTTAAAATGAAAGGTGTGTAAATAAGATTTTAGACATTAGGTACCATCTAATGATCTCTAAAAATTCTGAGAAAATCAACCTAGCACAATAATCATCTAAAAAAACTAAATCCAGAGATTTAGAATTTTACAAGCTATTTTACCCCCATTAAATTAATTAATTACAAAAGGGCATTTTTCCTCAATAAATTGATAATTACCACAAAAATTCATCTGAAAATTATGATAAAATTTACAGAGCTATAGAATCACCAAGGAAACCTACTAGAATAATTTCATACTTCTCCAAATGCATATGAGACCTAAATGTCATATTTGAATAAATTGACCTAACCAAATAAGTCAAATTCAGAGAAATAAATGAGGTCCAAAAATTATAACAAAATTCCTAAATGTGCCTTTCCAGTCAAGGATCCATTTCCCAGAGTTTTGGATTTAACTCTAAGTTTTTGATTCAAATTATTCCATTAATTTACAAGTGTGACAATTTTCATTTAATTAAAAACTTTAGGAAAATAACTTCCAAAAATCATGAAACTTATGACAATGATGTATATCCTCATGACATATACTAACCCTAAGGTTTCAGAGGCATGCAAGGTGATCCCCACCTTCAATTCCATCAAAAAGATCAAAAGCCCAAATTGACTATTAGCACCCCAATTTTTCACTTAAGACTAACTTCATTTTGAAATTCAGACAAAAATACTTATGCACATGTGATGAAATTTTAACCAGAGATTTAGATATATATAAAGAGCTCACCCCCAAAATTAGGCGGTATTTGGAGTTATACAACTCCATAAATACCAAATATTTACTTTTAATAATAACTGAAATATCTCAATGAATATACCTCCATAAATTCTCAAATATTAACCCTAGCTGTATCATCATACCATGCATGCATGGTAGAAATTTCAAGGGATTTGGTTAAGCCATTTAAAAGTTATAGCATTTTTAATTTCTGCCCTACACAAGGAGCAGTCCTAGGAAAATGAGTGCACTCGTGTCCACATTGCACTAAATCTGTTGATTGAAGTGGAAAATGAAAGTAGACACATAGGGCTACAAAAGTTATCTCTGCCACATTTTGCAAATATGGCCTCTAAGGCCTTCAATTTTTGCATGCAAAACCCTACATGTTTGAAGGCAGAATTGCCTTGGTCTACCAATAGAGATCAAGGAGACGAAATCAACGGCTGTGATTTCATCTCCTTCCTCTAGCCGAAGGCCCATAAGGAAAGGGGCCTGATCCTGGCCAACCACTACCCTCCCCGGCCATCTGCCTCCCCCACCACCTCCGTTGAGGGGTTGGCCGTCGATTGGCGGTGGAATGGTGGCCGGAGGTGGGGTTTTCCGGCGATCCCTGGAGGAAGCCCAATCGGAGCTCGGGAGGGAAAAATCCCATGGCTGTCAGCTCAATTGAGCCTGACTGCCCTTGCTAAGACCCTAGATGACTAGCACAGAGGGATAGGGGGAGAAATCGTACCCTAGTGGGGCTTGGCGGCGGCGGCGGCGGCGGATGGCCATGGATCTTCTCTCCTCCGGCGGTCCTTGCCATTTTCTCCATTATCAGCCGATTCCTTCGATCCAGGGTAGCAGATCCACTCCTCTAGGCCCTCTGAAGCTGATTGTGTCATCGAAATGGAGTGGGGAGGGCTCTAAGTGGAGCTGCCATTAGGAGGAGCTTGGCCACACCTTGGATGCTCCTCCTAGCTGCCAAGTGGCATTGCTCCAGCGCAAATTCGGCTGGCACTGATGTAGGGAGCTCTGTGGGGGCTTTGGGAAGAGGTGAGGAGGGCCACATGGCAAGCTCTCCTCAAAATCTTCTTTGTCCTTAATGGAGGAGGGGAAAAAATTCCACTTTTGCCCCCATGCATGTCTTTGCATGTTGGGAATGAGGGGCAAGGCTGGTCATTGACTCTTGGGCCTCAGAATGGGCTTTGGGTGAGGGCCTTAATCTATTGGAATTTGGATTAATTCCAATTAAGCCTAATTTAGGCAAAGTTGACCCTATGTTGACTTTTGGGTTGACTTGGTCAATTGGGTGTGTTGACTGGTCCAATGTGTTGACATTGAGTCCAGTGATACCACCCAAGGTTGGTTGAGTCATGGTGAAGACCTAAGTGAGCCAATTTGACCCAAAGGTGTTATTTTGACCAAAATTGGGGAAATGTGACTTTGGTCAAATTGGTCAAATTGTTGACCCCATGATGGGGCTTTTGGGTCAATTAGGTCCCCCATGATGTTCTAAGACTAGGGGTGAAGTCAATTTCATGCTTTGGGGTTAAATTGAACTTATTGGGGAGGATTTGACCTAGGTTGACCAACTGATGGGGCTTTTAGTTAATTAGGTCACCTTCAAGTTTAGGGACATTGTGGTGGGGTTAATTCACAAGTGTAAGACCAATTTGAGTTAATTTGACCTAAGTTGACCTGCCTCCTATAGTGGATCACATGTGAGTTCATTCAACCCAGTGCATCCCATGGTCACCACCAAGCTCAAACTCACCTCACTCACCACATGTCCTACCCTAATTGAAGTTAGGGGGTCTAGTAGGAAATGAGATGTTACACAGACGGCGATCGAGAACTTCACCGTTTCTCGAATCCTTGTAGATAACGGAAGTTCAGTCAATTATATTTTCAAGAAGGCTTTCGATGGGATGGAGGTGGAGGCGCGAAGGGTGTTGGCCTCGGATGGTCCGTTGTTCGGATTCTCCGAGGAAAGGAAGGAAGTGGAGGTAGGAGTGGGACTCCATGTGGTTCTGGGAGGGAAGTCCAGGAACTGTCGCTTTGTCATAGTGGATGCCCCCAGCAGATATAGCGCCATCTTCGGACGGCCGCTCATCAGCGCGTTCTGCTGTGTCCCCTCCACATTCCACCAGTGCCTTAAGTTCAATGACGGTGGAGTCCAAGTCCGAATCAGAGGAGATCTGAAGGTCGCAAGGCAATGCTACGTGACAGCGGTCAACACCGTCTCCCGGATGGCTGAGGCAGAGAAATGGGACCAGGAGATGGGTGAGCCGGCAGGACTTGGAGGGGAGGACCAGAAGGAGGAGATGGATCAGAGGCCGGAGGAGCCGATGGAGGAGGAAGAGATAGAGGGTCGGGCCCATGGGGAAGAGGCGGAAGAGGTGATGGAGGTCCAGGAAGAAGGACAGGAGCAAGGAGGAGATTGGGGAGAACAATCTCGGCTGGAGGCCGTGGAGGAGGTCATGGAGCTCGAAGTCACCACCCGTGCCTGAATGGTGGAGAAAGTCAGGATCAGCGGGTAGCTCAGCTTGGAGGAGCAGAAACAGATTCTTATCTGCGTTCAGGAGAACGTGGATGTCTTCACTTGGAGCGCCGCGGAGATGCCAGGGATCGACGCAGATATGGCTTGCCACCGCCTCAATCTCAACCCCGGCACCCTCCCCATCCGCCAAAAGAGGAGGGCCATAGCAGACAAGCTAGAAGGACCCATCTGAGAGGAGGTTGGTAAGCTCATTCAGGAAGGATTTGTATCAGAGATCTAGTATCCAGGCTGGGTCTCTAACGTGGTCATGGTAAAGAAGGGAGGATCTAAGTGGAGAATGTGTATCGACTTTTCCTTGCATAATAAATCGTGCCCCAAAGATTGCTACCCCTTGCCTAGAATCGGCGCGCTGGTTGACTCAGCTGTCGGTTTCCCTATAATGTCTTTTTTAGATGCTTTCTCAGGTTATCATCAGATTCGCATGCACCCCCCGGACATCAAAGATGTCTCCTTCATCACAGGGGATGGGTGTTATTGTTACAAGATGATGCCCTTCAGGCTCAAGAATGCAAGTGCCACGTACCAAAGAATGATGGACAGGGTCTTCCGGGAATAGAAGGGGAGAAACTTGGAGGTTTACGTCGATGATCTCATGGTAAAAAGTCGGGACCTTGAATCCCACCTCCAAGACCTTGAAGAGACCTTTAAGACCTTGCGAAAGTATAAGATTAAGCTCAACCCTTTGAAGTGTGTCTTCGGGGCTAGCCGAAGGAAATTCCTAGGTCACCTGCTTACCCCGGTGGGGGTGGAGCCAAACCCGGACAAGGTCAAGGCAATAATGGAGTTGGGATCGCCCTGAAATTCGAAGGAGGTTCAGAGCCTCACTGGAAAGCTGTCCGGACTCAGTAGGTTCCTCTCCAAGGTGGGAGACAAGTGTGCAGCCTTTTTCAAGGTGTTAAGGGGAAACAAAAAATTCGAATGGACCCAGGAATGTGAGGGAGACTTTCAGGCTTTGAAAGAGCAACTCACCCAAACCCCCCTACTCCAAGGGCCGAGTCCGGGAGGAGGGGAGAAGGCAATTCCCCATCTACTACGTCAGCCGAGTGCTGAGGAAGGCGGAGCTCCGGTACCTGATTCTGGAGAAGTTGGCCTTCGCGTTGGTAGTCGCAGCACGGAGGCTACGACCTTACTTTCAGGCACATTCTATCAAGGTAGTGACTGATCACCCGCTTCGCAAAGTCATGGAAGGGGTGGATCATTCGGGAAGGTTGGCAAAGTGGTCCGTGGAGTTGAGTGAGTTCGATGTTATGTTTGTGCCCAGGACGTCGATCAAGGCCCAAGCGGTGGCAGACTTCATGGCTGACTACGCAACCGAAGTGGGTGAGCATGAATCCCCCCCCCCCCCCCCCCGCGGGTGGCCTGGAAGATGTTGGTGGATGGCGCATCAGGAAAGCGCTCCTACAGAGGGCGAATAATCTTGGTGAGCCACCAAGGGACAAAGATCGAACAAGCTTTGAACATCCACTGCCCGGTTACCAACAACCAAACTGAGTTTGAGGAGGCGATAGCGGGCCTGCGGTTGGCTCACGAACTGGGAGTGCAGGATGTGGAGGTCTCGACGAACCCCATGGTGGTAGCATGCCAAGTCAAGGGAGAGTTTGAGGCAAAGGACCCGACCCTCCAGCGGTACTTGGAGAAGGTCAAGGGGGTCATCGGGCAATTCCGCACTTTCTCCATCAAACACGTGCCAAGGGAAGGGATGTCACAACCCGCATTTTCTCCGAATTTAAGAATATCAGAGTAAGAGAAAATATGCGTCATGATGCCACGTCATGCAGGAGACAACTGCAGACGCTCAGGCGGAAACCTCTTACTTATTAATTCAAAACATGATCACATGGAAATTTATCATTTGGGAACCATTTATTAGAGTTTTAGGGGAAGAACTGTGTCTCTCAGCTCGTGGATCAACTAGTCCACCAAGAAAAAATATATTATATTTGCAGCGGAAAATACTTGATTTGACTCATTTTGAGGTCCTATATGCACGTGATGATAGGACATAAGGTAAATGATATGCTCATGTCTAGGCGTAGTATAAGTGTAGAAAATATCTTTAGGTCACTTTAAATATAAGGGTTTTGCAGTTAAAATGATGTGATATGGAGATGAAGAAAGTCATTTTATAACTATAATGCACCTAGACATAAATCATCCCCAGAGATTAAGATGTATCAGATCATAAAGTAGTGGCATAAAACTGGCAAATAAACTATAAAGTACCAAAAGAGGCACAATGGGCGCCAACAAATTGACACTAACCCATTGGCCTAAACTAGTATGTCAGAACAAGAAGAAAGCTGACTACAACAACTACCTCGCAGCAGCGGGGTGAACAGCTACCAAAACTCTGAACTTCAGGCTACACCACTAGCCGTTACGGCTCTGAACCTGAGGCATTCAATAAAACAAAGAACGCCTCAGCAAGGAATTACAAGTGGCAGAAAACTAGCAGAAAAACAAGCAAGGCATAAGGGGTACCAACCCAAGCCAAATTTACCGAAAGAGAGCACCAAACAAAGAACCAACAAGCATCAAGTGCACTATATACCAAAAGAGGAACAAACATGTTCATTTATTTAGTCATCAATTAAAGAGACTGATCAACTCAAATTATACGGGAGCGGTTAACTACCTCCGCTACCCCAAGCCCAAAAGCAGGTGGGGGTACCACTAGACCCAACCACCCAAACACGACTACCGTGCAAGGCTATAACATTTCCCCCACTGTCCCCCAAACACAACTACTGTGAAGGGCTAAAGACAGTAGTTCTTATTACTTAAATTTTATTTAAACACGGGACGCAGCCCGAAAGGATAATCACTGGAAGGCCCTAAGAAAATAGGGTCAAGGCAAAGTACACCTCGATCAATATGAATCATAAGAGTAACTCAAATGTTAACAGACCACAACGAGTAAAAGAATACAAACAAGAGGGTTCAAAGATCAGGAGCACCGAAGGGACACTGGCAATCATCTTGGTGCACTAGAGAGGACAAAAGATTAAAACATGGAAATCACAACGAAATCACATGCGCACCTGGCGGGGTTCCAAGGGGTCGCGCCCCTGGCGGGGTCTTAGGGGCAGAGCCCCTAACGGGGTCCAAGGGGCAGCGCCCCTAGCGGTGGTCTCGCTGACCGATCAGCGAGCGGGGTCAAGGGGCAGAGCCCTTGCGGGGTGCGGGGTAGAGCCCCGTCCAAAATTTTGAAATCCCACCACCAGAAACCACACAAAAATCACATCAAAATTTAGGACTTCTCGAAAACTACAAGGAATTTCTCGAGAGACAAAAGGATTTCTCGAGAGTAAGGAAATTTGATTTCTCGAGGGGGAGGCAGGGATTTCTCGAGGGATGAGGGAATGTCTCGAGAGCTCAAGGATTTCTCGAGAGGAGCATTTCTCGAGAGGAAGGCAGTTTCTCGAGAGATGAGAGAATGTCTTGAGAGCTCAAGGATTTCTCGAGAGGAGCATTTCTCGAGAGGAAGGCAGTTTCTCGAGAGATGAGAGTGATTTCTCGAGAGAAGCATTTCTCGAGCGGGAGGCAGTTTCTCGAGAGATGAGAGTGATTTCTCGAGAGATAGGCAATTTCTCGAGACATCTGGAATTAGCAAGAAGAAAGAAAATGGGAGTTTATCCAGTTCACGGTTTTCTCCAGGGAAAAACTATCCGATGCTTAGCGAGGAAGAACAATCAAGAATGCTTACTACCAAACCAACACTCCAAGACTTAAGTTAAACCGTGCGACATGAAATCGACACAAGCGAAACAATACTTCAAGAAACGAAAGAGAAGGAGGAGGAAGCCACTTGCCTTAAACCTCGCAAACTCGAAGATCTCCGCTCCGAAAGCTATGGATCGGCTAGGGAAACACACGAGCACAGATTCCTGAAACTTTTCGGATCAAAAGGAGGGGTTAGGTCACCACCAAAGCTCCCAAAACTCCACGAAACGAGAAAGGCTTACCGCTAGAACGAAGATCTCGCCGAGAGCTTTCCAAATCTTCAAACCAAACTCGATTCCGACCACTACAGCCCTAGGAATCGCCGGTTGAAGGCTCCACGAAGCTCCGCTCTCGCCCTAACCCTCGGCGGCTGCTTTTGATCGAGGAAGAGGATGAATAGGGAAAGGGGAAGGCTTTAGGCTTATATATAAACCTAAATTTATTATTTAAATAATTAATTAATTCCCCAATTTACTTAAACTGCGAGGGCGACCAAAACACCTCGGATTTCTATGAAATTCGCACCCTAGCTGAAAAACGGCGCTACGAATCCAACGGCGAAGTCAGAATTCCATTCCGACGAGCCAAACTCCGGATAAAGCCTTCCGAAGCTAAAATCTTGATATCCACTCAAAATCTTCACTTTAACTCGAAACGACGCGAAATCTCGCACGCTTGACCTAAATCACAAGCTTTAACTAAGCTAAAACTTGAAACACTACCAGACGAGCTGACATAACGCCCTTACGCCAAAATTATGTCACAGAGGGTACGTAAAATAATTAACGAAAATCAGGGGCGTTACAAGGGAGCACCCCTGTGGACCTCCTAGCCAGGTTCGGTACCCAAGCAGGTGGGACGGTTTCAGAACTCTTCCAACCTACCATCGAGGAAGGAGAACTGATGGAGGTGTATCAGTGGGTCTCGTGGATGGATCCATTTATCGCCTTCCTATCATTAGGGAAGTTCCCTGAAGAAGACATAGACAGACGACGCTTCAGGTATAAGTCAGCTTATTATTCCTTTCATGCAGGAGGGTTGTATAGGAAGACACTCTCGGTACTTCTAGCCCGTTGTGTTTCCGAAGTGGAGGTTCTGAGAGTCCTAGGAGAAATTCACTCAGGGGAGTGTGGGAGTCACTCCGAGAGCTGAACTATGGAGGGAAGGGTGTTAAGACAAGTCTACTTCTGGCCTACTCTCAGCAAAGATGCGGCGGAGTTCGCAAGAAAATGTTCTAAGTGTCAGCTCTATGCGCCGCTCTAATTCCTCCCAGCCCAGAGGCTCCGGACCATCACGACCCCCTGGCCTTTTGCTATATGGGGAATGGATTTGGTTGGCCCTTTCCCACAAGCCAGTGGCCAGAGGAAGTTCTTGTTGGTCATGATCGATTACTTCTCCAAATGGGTGGAAGTAAAGGCGCTAGCCAAGGTAACATCTCAATTGGTAAAGAATTTTGTGTGGGGAGAGATAATTTGCAGGCACGGGCTCCCTCTGGCTATAGTGACAGACAATGGGCCGCAATTCGCTAGCGAGAAGTTTGTTGGCTTCTGCACCCAACTCGGCATCGACCTCAGGTTCGCATCGGTTCACCATCCGAGAAGAAATGGCCAGGTGGAGGCGGCGAACAAGATAATCGTCAACCTATTAAAAAAGAAAGTAGAGAACCTCCGGGGGAACTGTGTGGAGCAGCTACCATCTGTCCTTTGGGCCCTGAGGACCACTCCAAACACCGCCATCGGGGAGAACCCGTTCAAACTTTCTCATGGATCCGAAGTAGTCCTTCCCATAGAGTTCGAAGTAAAGACCCCCAGGGTGATCGCCGCAGGTGAGGGAGATGAAGAATGGCTAGCGGCTAATGAGGCGGAGCAGAGGCTGTCCTTGGATCTAGTAGAAGAACTTCGGGACCTGGCCATCATCAGGCAGGAGGAAATCAAGCGACGAATCGCCCGATATTTTGACAAGCACATCCGAGTAAAGCACTTTCAGAAAGGAGATCTGGTCCTGAAGAAGGTCGACGCGGCCGGAAGAGGGGCCGCGGTGGGTAAGCTTAACCCCAACTGGGAGGGTCCATACATTGTAAGCAAAGTGCTCAAGTCGGGGGGTATCACCTCCGGGATGTGGAAGGGGTACCTCTCGGCCGAGCCAGAAGTGGAGATGACCTGAAGCGATTCTACCCTTGAAAGTTCTTTCTTTTTTACTATATTGTCTATTGAATATCTTACCTTTTTTTGTATGATGGATATATTTCTATACGAGGATAACAAAAGTGACAAGTATTGGTGCAAGAATGTCCCAGATCGATTCCGCTCCTGGGCTCTCACTAGACGGGGGGTACAGGTTGATCTCTTGAGAGGCTGGCAATGTTTCAAGTGGTTGGTGCTGGAATGCCCCAGATCGATTTCACTCCCAGGCTCTCACTAAACGGGGGGTACAGGTTGATCTCTGGAGAGGCTGGCAATGTTTCAAGTGGTTGGTGCTGTAATGCCCCAGATCGATTCCGCTCCCGGGCTCTCATTAGACGGGGTACAGGTTGATCTTTGGAGGGCTGGCAATGTTTCAAGTGGTTGGTGCTGGAATGCCCCAGATCGATTCCGCTCCCGGGCTCTCACTTGACGGGGGGTACAGGTTGATCTCTAGAGAGGCTGGCAATGTTTCAAGTGGTTGGTGCTGGAATGCCCCAGATCGATTCCGCTCCCGGGCTCTCACTAGACGGGGGGTACAGGTTGATCTCTGTAGAGGCTGGCAATGTTTCAAGTTATTGGTGCTGGAATGCCCCAGATCGATTCCGCTCCCGGGCTCTCACTAGATGGGGTGTACAGGTTGATCTATGGAGAGGCTGGCAATGTTTCAAGTAGATGGTGCTGGAATGCCCCAGATTGATTTTGCTCCCGGGCTCTCACTAGACGGGGGGGGGGGGGGGGGGGGGGGGGGGTTTACAAGTTGATCTCTGGAGAGGCTGGCAATGTTTCAAGTGGTTGGTGCTGGAATGCCCTAGATCGATTCCGCTGCCGAGCTCTCGTAGACGGTGGGCCAGGTTGATCTTTGGAGAAGCGAATAAATAGGTTACTTAGGACAAGTGACTTGGCTCGCGAGCCGCTTCCAGGCCCGAGCGAGGCGAGACCAGAGGCCGTTCGCATACTGGAATAGATCGCGGCAGAGTGACTGAGTCGGCTGTTCACAAAGTCACTTACGAATTTTAGTGGTGCGAGTAAAGACGGCGAGCGAGAGAGGGCCCGTCTCCACGGTGGTCCATCTATAACGATAAGAACTCGCAGAAGACGAGTGCGAGCGAGGCGGTCTAATACTAGCCCCCTCTCGCAAGGTTCCCCAATGAGGTGCATCCCAAACAAGGATAAGATCCTACAACCTGGGTCTTGCCATCACCGCAGGAGAAAGGGGAGCGAGAGCGACCTAGGTACAATATGGCAAAGGGAGAATCGTCAATTAAAAGACGTGGGCGCGAGCATCAAACGAATGTTTTAAAAGTACGAGCATAAGGAAATCAAGATCACGCAAGCACGAATGAAAAAGCACATACGAATAATAAGTAAGGCAATAATATTGGAAAGCTGGACAAAATGACTCTTTTCATTCTTCACAAAAATTACAACCCAACGGCGGGCTCGCCGGCAAAAAGAAAAGTTTTACATTATAAACAACAAAAATTAAGGCGGCTCGCCAGGTAGCCCTCTAGTCGCTCTCTCGATCCTCTGCCTCAGAGATGGGCGCGAACAAGTCAGGAACGACTTCTTCCGGAGTGAACTCCATGGCGTCGGGAACGATCATATCCGCCCCTTTGAGAGTGTCGAGGACGAGCTTCGCGATCTCCCTCGATATTTTGCGGTCGGCTTCTTTCTCCTCTCGCAACCGACCGTGAGTCCTAGCTCGCAGAGGAGGGGGAGGAAGAACTGCCAAGGTCAGGTCGCGGACCCGGGCCTTGAGGCAAGTGTTCTCCGTCTCCAGGTCTGCGATCCTCGCGTGAAGCTGGCTGACGGACTCGGCATCCTGCAAAAAGTAGGTTAGCAAAGGAAAAGCGAAGCGAGACGGGAAAAGACTTTTGCAGAGCATTGCTTACCAGTCCGCCTTGGAGACCGGCGAGGAGGCCCTCAGACAAGGCCTCCTTCCCTTTGAGTTCCGCGACCTCATTCGCAGATTTCTGGAGCTCAACCTTGAGCTCCATGATTTCCCTATCCGCTGTGAAGTACTGGCGGCCCACCATGTGGGTAAGCTCCGTCGCCCTGAATTGGGCTCACATAGCTTCATATACGACCCCCTTCGGCGTAAAGGACCGAAAGAGGGAGGCATCCTCACGACCGTAAAGGCCGAAGGCTAGGGCAAACGCCTCACCCCCAGCCTTGTCATCCTCTACCCAGGAAGGGAGTAGAGAGGAACAGATGACCTTGTTCTGCTCGGGGTCCCACGCGAGCACCGGCTCGCCAATCGCGTCCGCAAGCTTCATACCGAGCCCAAAGTTCGTATGGCTCATCGGCTTGGGTTTGGTGGCCGCCTCCTCCGGCTCGCCACCCTCTTTGGCAGGCTCCTGACTCGCTGTTGGACAAGGGTGGAAGTCGGGTTCGGAGAGTTCAACGACCTCCTTCGCCTTGGGGGCGGAGGGGGCTTTCTTGGTCTTCTTCGCCGCTCCATGTGAGGCGGGCCGGCATGGAGTAAGGGATCGCTTCTTCCCCGACGAGGAACTCGGTATGTCGCGGAAGGCTTCGGCGGCCACGCTCGCTAGCGAGCCAGAGGTAAGGGATGAAGGAGGCGCGTGCAGAGGATTGAGTGGAAGTTCACGCTCTCCTGCAAAGATAACTAAGAGTGTTAGCTGGTTGAAGGAAAAGAGAGTGAGCAGATTGGCGGGTGCGAGTCAAACCTTCTCCTGGGGGGACAGGCAGCAACAGGTCTGTTGGATCTTACGGCGCCCTTAGAGGGGGGGGGTGAATAAGGGAATAAAATTCTTTTTATAAATTTTAAGAAAAATTACTAAGTTGTTTTGATTAATAGGATATAATGATGACAAATTAGAAATAAACAATTTAGATTAGGAATTGAAAACTTAGAACACAAAATTATAGAGATTACGCCAAATGATTGAAATCTAAGTAAACACAAAAGAGACATGATTATATTAAATGAAAAAGTGTTTACATAAAATTTTGATTTCTATATCGCTAGAAATCGGAGGCGTACAAATGTAGATTTCTTTTCCTTTTCTATACGGACTTGTATCCCCACAAACCGGTTGGCTTTAGCCTATCCTTCCCGGATAAGGCCTCAAGCCGCTCTAGCCAATCCTTCTCCGGATATGTCCTCGAGCACCCCCTAAATCTAATCCCCTAGACCTAGTCGCCAACTCACGCGGCGAATTCCCCCTAAGCCGCGCAAGGACCTAGTCGCCAAAAAACAAGGCGATTTCACTACAAGATACAAATAAAGAAATGAAGTAAATAACAAGCAAACTCCCTCTTGAGATTTCTGGAGATGAGGATGAAGGATCGCTGAAGAACAAGCGAGGTCGAAGCGATCGTTCTTCGGATGCAGCGTGATGGCTTCCTTCTCCAGAATTTCTTCTTTGGCTTTGAGTGGAAGATGATGTTTTGGCAGAGTAGCAGCACGAGAGTATGGGCACAAGTAATATCTCTGGATGGTCTAACCAAAATGAGAGAGAGCCCAGCCTTTTATAGAACTTGGAGCTAGTGCCTGCGGTAGTGGCTAGCGCCTGCGGTAGCATTCGTGTGGAGCGGTTGCGAAACCGTCGGCGGCGTGGAACTGTTCACGAACTGTAGATAGCGCCTGGCGGTAGCGATAGCGCTGTCGGTAGCGGGAGATAGCGCTGGCGGTAGCGGTAGCGGTAGCGGTTACGAAACCATTGCGTGCACAAACTCGAGATAATGCCTGGCGGTAGTGATAGCGCTGGCGGTAGTGCTGGCGGTAGCGGTAGCGCTAGCAGTAGCGCTGGCGTTAGCGATAGCGTCGGCAGTAGCGCTGCTCCTTTCAAAAGTTTGTTCTAAGCTGCTTTCTACCTGTGGAGTATTGCACTTATAGTTCCTGCACACTATAAACACACTACAAACAATATCAAATACAATATGTGATTTGTTATTCTCAAACAAAGGGATGTGACACACATGTCCAACAATCTCCCCCTTTTGATAATAACAAATCCTCTAAGCAAGAAATCAACAATAGTGTTTATAGATAAGATAAGCAAGATAAAAGTGCAACTATAGTAAATGATATGCATGGTAATGTGCATACTCCCCGTATCTTAATGCTCCCTCTACATAAATGCAATTTATGTGTTACTCCCCCTAAATGATAGATTTCATGAATTAGTCTCCCCTTATTTATCTATATTTCTCATATATAGATTTCTTCAATTAATCTCCCCCTTTTGGTATTATCAAAAGAAGGTGGGGTGAGGGTAGTAAGGAGGCATTTCTTAGAAATGATAAAGCATGATCGAGCTTTTGTAATATATGAAATGATAAAGAGTTTAAGCATTATATATAAGAGATTTCAAATAAAAAGAATAAAAGTTGTAAGCAAGCGGAAGATTATAGAAAACATCTTTATGTAAGCATGAAGATCATAATTATAAATATGAGTTTAAGTTCAAAATGTAAAGATGTTGTAACCTTTTTGAAATCTCAAAGTTTTTTATAAGGATACCAAGCATGAAATGAACATATCAAAGAGAGATCATACTACAATGTTACTTAATTTTAAGTTCAAAAGATACCAAAACATTGTAGAGGTCATG
This sequence comes from Dactylorhiza incarnata, assembly GCA_033032865.1. Taxonomy (NCBI): domain Eukaryota; kingdom Viridiplantae; phylum Streptophyta; class Magnoliopsida; order Asparagales; family Orchidaceae; genus Dactylorhiza; species Dactylorhiza incarnata. Next base: position 18,067,392 of record JAWHQI010000015.1, read on the forward strand.
CCAGGTCATCTAGTGCATTTTTATATAAAGAGTAGTATAGAATAAAGCATTAGAATCCAATACTCATGAGAAGAAGTGTTGTGAAAGATAATGATGTGCACATAAGTGTATTTTGGGCAATGTTAACAATTGATTTAAATCACCAAAATACAAGACATATGTAAAGTAAAATGCACAATAAAACACAAGTAAATTACTTTCACACACTCTTAATGCACATAATTTTTAACAAAGTGGTGTAATAACCAAGGTTTGCACAAGAAACTTTACTATTCTTTCCAAGGTGCTCAACCTCACAATGCTTATGAATACTTATCAGGAGGTTCAAGTAGTGCTTGGTGGAGTTATATTTATTGGAGCTTGCTTTCCGCATCTCTTGGTTTGAGAATAACAAATACCATGATGTATTTGATCTACTCTTTTGTGTGTTTATAGTGTACAGGTGATACATGTTAAATAAAGAAACACGTCCTCGTTCATGGATCAAAAAGACAAATTGACGAGTTTTGTATGTTAAACATCAAACGGCAATAACTTTCAATCCATGAAGAGTTACGGAACGGGCCACCCCATTTCGGAGATGAGAATGACTCCATCTACAGTCTGGAGAAGTTTCGGACGGCAAAAATGAAGTGGAGCTATCGGATTTCCGACAGCAGTACCGGATTTCCGATAGCTAGCTATCAGATTTCCGATATCGCTATCGGATTTCCGACAGCCCACGATCTTCCGATAACGGCAGGGCGTGCAGCAGTTACCTTAGCTAACGGATATCCGACAGTGCTATCGGATATCCGACAGCCCACGTCAAAACCACGACCTCAACTTCACGCAGAAACTTTGTTTTAGTGGGACACGTGGCAGCCTCTGGAGGTATTGGATTCCGGCGACAGCTCCTTTTTATTAAAAGAGCTCAAAACTTCGTGGAATCAAGTTCTTGAGATATCCAAGTCCTTTCCTGAGTGCATTCCATCCAGAGAGCTCCAGAACTCCGAGAACTCCCATTTGGCAAGAACATTCAAGAGCGAAGAAGAGACTGTCCGTGCGCAGTATCTCAGGCAATCTTTGCAAGGATTCGGCGTCGTCTTCAGAGCTTCATATTTAAGGAGTTTCATATTTGAATTTCTATTTTGTATTTTATCTTATCTTTACATTCATCCTGTAATCGTTGTAGAAATCGTCGTCTTGCGTGCGGCGTCTAAGTCCGTGTGAGGCTTAGGGTAAATCATCACCTTGTGTGTGCTGTTAGATCCTTGTGTGGTCTAGGGTAAATCATCGTCTTGTGTGCGGTGTCAAGTCCTTGTGTGGCTTGGGAGAAAATCGCCGCCGTGTGTGCTGCGTCTAGATCAAGATTTGATTTAGGGGGAGGCTAGTGTCTATATCTGGGAGATATAGGCTATAGCCAACCGGTCCTTAGGAGAAGGACCGGTGAAAAGAGACAAGAGATTTTATTAATTGTAAGCCTTTGATTCCAAGCTTTATTGGAATTATTTCTACTCATTATCTTTGATAAAATAAAATCTTGTTTTTAAATTCAATTATTTGTCTCTATTTTCATATATTGTTTCGTTTGTTACAAAATTATTAAAGTTTTAAATTGCCCTTATTCACCCCCCCCCCCCCCTCTAAGGGCGCCACAAGATTCAACAATTGGTATCAGAGCTAGGTTATTCCAAATCGGCTTAACAACCGGGAATAATGCCGTCTCTTGATCATGATCTCGCTTCTACTAGTGGGGAAAATTTTAATATAAATGAAAAAGTATTATCACCACCTTTATTTATGGGCAAAAATTTTAAAGGGTGGAAAATATTAATGAAAAATTTTCTTTAGGCCTTAGATGAAAAAGTTTAGAATATTACTATTAAAAAGCTATCTAGCGTACTAACTAGAAACAAAATTATTTTAAATGCAAAATCTATGAATAGTATATTTTGTGCGTTAGACCAAAATATTTTCAAACTTATTTATACTCTACCTACCGCATATGAAATTTGGAGTTTTCTTGAAAGAACTTATGATATTCCTTCTAGAGGTACGGAACATTCACAAGAACCAGAGAATATGCAAGCCTATGTAAATATTTAAGAAAGCTACACAAAGGATGGATCCATAGAATGCTCATCAAGCGGAAAGGATGATGGACACTCTTGTTTGGAAGAGGAAGATGAAGAAGACAATGTCACAATATTGGACTCAGTTGATGGCAAAACATCAAGCAAAAGAGAAGACGGAAACTATAGCAAGGTAAGAAAATCTAAATCTTCTCTTTTAGTAACTAATTCTATTTCTACATTTCGTGTGCTTAAATTTGCTAAACATAAAATTTCAAAGTTGAAACATGCTAATTCCAAATTACGTTTAGAAAATAAAACTTTAAAAGCAAACGCTAAAGTAGAATCTTACATTGATGTTTCAAATTCTTGTTCATGCTCTTTAATTGAAAATGCTAAACCTTGTTTTGATTATAATACATTTAAAGAAGAACTCAAGGTATTGGAAAAAGATCTTTTAACTTCAAAAGAGCATAATGAAAAATTGTTAAAAGAAAATGATAATTTAAAGGATAAATTAGAATCATTAAAAATGTTTATTCAAAACTTTTCATATAATAAAACATCTTTTATTTCTAGTTTATCAAATTATCAAAAGTCTAAAAGCTTAACTTCATATTATAAGAGTACGTCTATAAGAAAGAGTGAAAATGAAAATCATCAAAATAAGAACCAATCATTTAAAACATATTGTAACCCACTTTTTCAAAATTCAATTCTTAAGAAAGACCATCACTCTTATAAACTCTCAAAGAATCAATATAATAAAATTCATTATGATTATCAACATCAATGTATTTTGAAAAATAATTTGAATAAACATAAATCCCAAATGAATTATTTTTCAAACAACTATCATTCCAAAAAGATGTCAAATAATCATAATATGAATTTAAAAGATAAACAACCAAAGTATGAATGGAGGCCCAAAATTAAAAACGAAACACTAACTCCACATGTAAAGGCCCATTCATCACTATCTCTCCAAAAGCCTACACAATGTATTTGGGTACCCAAAGGAACCATCAAACTTGGTCCCCTTTGGATACCTAAGTCTCTCATTCACTAGGAATCATTATATTGCATGAAGTAGAAATTAATTAAAAATGAAATATCAGTACTCTACTTCATGATATGCTTAATTGCTTTTTCTTTTGTTTGTTTTCTTATTTTTGAGCTAACTTGTTTATGGTCACTTAGATATATTATGAAATATGACTTTTACATTTTAAGCCTAATGTTTATCAAATCAAAATTGAATTAAATTGAACATAAAGTCATAATTTTTAAGTGATCTATCTTTTCTTTTTGTTTTATCCTTCTTAAATCCTTTGCCTATAAATGTCTTATATTATCATTATAAATTGAATGCTAAATTTTTTAAATGATATTATCAAGACTAATGAAATTACTTTCAAAATTGGATTTTTAGGGGTCTTAGGCTAAAATATTAAATGCGCAACTAATTGCATATTTGTCTATTTTTCGTTGCTGTATATAATAGCCCCTATATTGAAAATCATAATCGAGAAAAATCAGAATCAAATAATATCAAAAACAATGTGTTTTAAATCAAAAATAGTAACTCTATTGCTAACGCCAGGCGTTATCACTAACGATGGCGGTAGCATTTTTTCCTAAAAATTCTGATTTTCTCTGAAAAATTATTTTGTTGTCAAATACCTTTTATTTGTTTTGTCTAATTTCTAAAAATTAAAATCAAAAAGAAAATTTACAAAAATGATGAATATGATTTCACAATCACCACCATGATCTATTAATATCCTATGCTAAAATTCACTATAATCATATATCATAATTCATGATCCATTAAGACATATCTTAAATCAACTAATTCTATCAACCGTAGGAATTATGAAATATATTATTGCAATTGGTATTATAGTTTCATATCTTGTTTTGTGTGTGTGATGTGCATCTTTATTGTTTGCATGAATCTCATTATCTTTAGACCTATGAATTAACTTGATATCAACAAGATGAAAACAAATAGAATTGTCACTTCTTTCTAGGTCTATGAAAATTCAAAACTCTATGTTTGAATACATGCAACTCAATCTTATATTTGTCCATCTTTACTTAGCTTTGCACCATGTTGTCCTAATTCATCACACTAGCATTATCACGTACCATAGATAGAAATCAATGCTCATGCTAGTTATACCTTGCAATGCTAAAGTAAATTATATCATTAAAATATGAAAATCTTATTTTCCTTTGTAGTTATTTGCATGAATAAAACTTTCTAAATGGATTTAAAATCAACAATCTTCGATAAAATTGTAAATCCAAAACTAATCATGAAATTATAACACAGTTAATATTTTTAAGGCTTACACGCTTAGTATGTCCATAATCAATAAACCTATGACATGTGTCTCACAATAGCGAGGGCGTAGGATTGTGTGCATTAGAGACCTAACCTCTAAGTCATGTCTTGTCCTTAACCGGGGAGGGTTCCAGTGGGGCCTTGAGAGGCACTGGGAGGAAAGAGTGCTAGGTTGAGCGTCGCCTTTTGTATGCATATGGGATTAACACCCCAACCTACGGCATGTGTGCAGCTCCTCATGCCCATCCGTCACTTAGTACGGGGCTAGAGTGTAGTCATGTAGTTAAGGTATCTTGATCTTAGATATACTTATATTATATTCATTACATGAACATTATCTCACTCTTTATACATAAATCATGCATATTTTTTTTATTCTAACATTGCATCATGTATTTGCATATTTTAATATTTCGAGCTTTAATGATTTTACCAAACACAAGTATTTGAAAAATCACCAAATACATGCTAAAAGAGCCTTCAAATCTAATCAATATACTCTGAAATTTCAACTGAAGGAAGGTCTCTTTATAATACAAATGAATTGAGAAAAATATTTTTCAAAACATCAAGAAATGCAGTTCTGTTTTGGCGTTAAGAAGTTAATGTCTGGCGTTAGCTCCCTTACTCCAAAATATTTTTTTTTGTTTTGAATTATTTCTGGTATTATTTTAATATTTTGTGTGTTTGTAAAAAGTTTTCTATCTTTTTATTCCTTTTAAAACAAAATTTTATTTCTTTTAAAAAATATATATATGTATTTTCTCATACATTATTTTTGTTTATTTCTCAGGCATAGAATATCATTTACTGAAAGGGCTATTAAAGACTTCTATGATTTCTAGAGAATATATATATATATATATAAAACAAATACAAAATTACAAAATAATTTCAAAGAACAAAAATATGTTTTTCTTTATGTGTTTATTGTTTTGTGCATATATACAAAAAAAAAATTCAAAAATTTATTAAAAAAAAACTGATTTATTCATTGCCATTGTCAAGGATGGATGATTAATTATATCAATTAAAGATTAAATACAATGTTTAATTTAACTTCCAAGTTTCTTAAAAACATTGTTTTGTATTTGTCATGCCTTGAAAATTATCTTGTTATGTGCAATGAAATTGATTGTAGATAAACATGTGTAGAAATGTTTAGCGTGCCTCTAAGTATGAGTAATGTATTATGTTTGATAATCATTCATTCACTCACTTATTTTTGATAACCTACTTGTGTTTACAATCTTATTCTTACATGATTGTGTAGTGTAATAACATAAATAATTAAAATGCCTAAATAGATTAACTACACAACATTGAATTGGTTATTACAATTCTTTGTCTTTCATGCACTTATTCTTTAGAGAAATGTGGTTTAAAATGCTATGTTTGCAAAACAAGTGAATTCAGAGTCCTTAGTCACTAAACTAAAAAGTAAATAATAAATGACAAGGAAAACTCCACCAAACACTACTCACCCTCCTGATAAGTCTTAATGAGCATTGTGAGGTTGAGCACCTTGGCTAAGAATTGTAAAGTGTCTTGTAGCAAACAATTTATACACCACTTCTCTTTAGTACACCGGATCACAAAAAAATTGAAAATAAAGCTAAAAAAGTATAAAAGTGATCCCCAAGCACTACTTTGCACCCTGATAAGTCTTAATAAGCATTGTATGTGCAGAGCACCTTGGTAGTTGTACTATTTATTCATGTGCATTGAAATAGTTTGGAAGTAATATTATTTGTGTATTTTAATGTTGTGTTATTTCATTATATATGTCATGTGTTTTTGATTGATTCACTTGTATACTTTATCAAAACACTACTTTGTACACATCATTATCTTTCATAAAACTTCTACTCATGAGAATTGAATCCTAATGCTCATCTACTTAAATCTCTACAAACTTAAGTAAATGCACTAGATAACAAAGCATGACCGCTACAATGTTTATGTTTACTTGAAATGCAAATTTTATTAAATTGTAGTTTGTGTATCTTTTCTTGATATTATGAAATCATGCTTGCAATTTTTTTATCTTAATGGAATAGCATCTCTTCAATCTTTAACTCAACATCAACTTTTCAAATTTAAAACCCATTATCCTTTATAAGGTTTTATCTTCTAAAATGATGTTTATGTTTAAGAGTGCTTATTATTTTTAACACTGTGTTTTCCTTTAAGCAAGTGGTATCTTAAAATAGAATGCTTACTTTATCATGTTAGCTATGTTGCTTACTACTTTATGTTGCATCATGCTTATATTTTTCTCAACAAGTAGTATTTAACAAGCTTTTGATTGCATCCTATTTTTCTTCTCGACATAAAATCTATTACTCTTATATACTCCCATATTTATTATTTCTTCATAATTATTCATTCTTTATTTCAAAATAACTTTTGATAATATCAAAAAAGGGGAGAAATATAAATTCAAGAAATCTCTTACTAATCTCAATTTTTAAGAATGCACCATTGCAATTAATTATAATATTTAGGGGGAGCATACATTTAGGGGGAGAATACAATTTAGGGGGATAATATTAAAAAATTTTCATGGAAAGCGTCTATGTAGAGGGAGTGATTTTGCTCGATCATGACAACCCACTTTTGGTAATAACAAAAGGGGGAGAATAAAATGAGAAATCTAGTGACATAGATATTTAGGGGAAGTAAAATCTATCACGCAGTAAACCTTTTATTCATGCATATCTTTTATCGCACTTATTTATAAACTCACTAATTTATCATATGGGTATTTGTTATTATCAAAAGGGGGAGATTGTTGGAGCTTGCTTTCCGCATCTCTTGGTTTGAGAATAACAAATACCATGATGTATTTGATCTACTCTTTTGTGCGTTTATAGTGTACAGGTGATACATGTTAAATAAAGAAACACGTCCTCGTTCATGGATCAAAAAGACAAAATGACGAGTTTTGTATGTTAAACTTCAAACGACAATAACTTTCAATCCAGGAAGAGTTACGGAACGTGCCACCCCATTTCGGAGATGAGAACGACTCCATCTACAGTCTGGAGAAGTTTCGGACGGCAAAAATGAAGTGGAGCTATCGGGTTTCCGACAGCAGTACCGGATTTCCGATAGCTAGCTATCGGATTTCCGATATCGCTATCGGATTTCCGACAGCCCACGATCTTCCGATAATGGCAGGGCGTGCAGCAGTTACCTTAGCTAACGTATATCCGACAGTGCTATCAGATATCCGATAGCCCACATCTCAACCACGACCTCAACTTCACGCAGAAACTTCATTTTAGTGGGACACGTGGCAGCCTCTGGAGGTATCGGATTCCGGCGACAATAGCTATCGGATGGCGACAGCTCCTTTTTATTAAAAGAGCTCAAAACTTCGTGGAATCAAGTTCTTGAGATCTCCAAGTCCTTTCCTGAGTGCATTCCATCCAGAGAGCTCCAGAACTCCGAGAACTCCCATTTTGGCAAGAACGTTCAAGAGCGAAGAAGAGACTGTCCGTGCGCAGTATCTCAGGCAATCTTTGCAAGGATTCGGCGTCGTCTTCAGAGCTTCATATTTAGGGAGTTTCATATCTGAATTTCTATTTTGTATTTTATCTTATCTTTACATTCATCTTGTAATCGTTGTAGAAATCGTCGTCTTGCGTGCGTCGTCTAAGTCCATGTGAGGCTTAGGGGAAATCATCACCTTGTGTGTGGTGTTAGATCCTTGTGTGGTCTAGGGTAAATCATCATCTTGTGTGTGGTGTCAAGTCCTTGTGTGGCTTGGGAGAAAATCGCTGTCGTGTGTGCTGCGTCTAGATCAAGATTTGATTTAGGGGGAGGCTAGTGTCTATATCTGGGAGATATAGGCTATAGCCAACCGGTCCTTAGGAGAAGGACCAGTGAAAAGAGACAAGAGATTTTATTAATTGTAAGCCTTTGATTCCAAGCTTTATTGGAATTATTTCTACTCATTATCTTTGATGAAATAAAATCTTGTTTTTAAATTCAATTATTTGTCTCTATTTTCATATATTGTTTCGTTTGTTACAAAAATTATTAAAGTTTTAAATTGCCCTTATTCACCCCCCCCCCCCCCCCCTCTAAGGGCGCCACAAGATCCAACAATATTTGTCTACATATATAATTTTTTGTTCACATTTGTGAGACAACATTCTCCGAATACACTTATTTTGCAAACCAAAATTTTTAACTTAACCACTTTTCTAAATTTCATAAGTGCAATTCAAATATAGTGTAGGCAATAAACTTATGCAAGTTTTAATTCATTGTACAAATACAATACACAATCAAGCATTTTTAGATTTAGACACACATGTTGATTACCAAAATAAGTAAGTGAAATGTATATCAATCATAAAACATTTACTCATACTTAGAGGCATGCTAAGCTTGGTTCTACACATTTTTCAATACAATTGATGCACTTTAAGTAGATATATCAAAGCATGATAAGCAAAACAATGTTCATAGTAATTTGAAGGAATAAGTTTTAACATTGTAAATAATTCTAAATAGAATTCATACATGCTTGATATTGGCAATAAAGATCATACAGTTTTTTTTGTTTTATCATTTTTTTAAGTCAAATAAAAACAGAAAAATCACAAAAACATATTTTTGTAAGTTTTGAATTTTGAATTTTTGTAGTAGATTTTTCATAATATGAAGAAAAAACATAAATCACAAAACATATTTTTGTATATTTTTAATTTTGAACTTTTGTAGTTGATTTTTCATAATATGATTAAAACACAAATAACAAAAAATATTTTTGTATTTTTGAATTTTGATCTTTTGTAGTTGATTTTTCATATAAATAAAACAGAAATAACAAAAGTCAGAAACACAACAAATAAGTAGAAAATATGAACCAACATATTTTTATGGATTTTCAGAAATTTTAAAAATCAGAAAATTCCAACACCCACGCTAGCGTCGGCGCTAGCGCTGAAAACAGTACACGATTTTCCAAGAATTTCAAATTTTTGATTTTTGATATTGGTTAAGTGTCTTAAGAGTTGTCTTATGCAGAAGTTTTGTAATTATCAGAGATGTCTTGATTGCTCAAATTGCACAAAACATTAGCGTTTTATATGTTTTTCATCCTAAGATGTCTAAGACTCCTAATTCTAATCTTAACATTTGAAACCTTGCATCGGGAAGAGGTTTAGTGAATATATCATCAAGTTGAGAGTCCGTGCCAATGAAACTAATCCTTACATTTTCCTTTTTAATGTGATCCCTTATGAAATGATGACGCACATCTATATGTTTGGATCTAGAGTGGTGTACCAGATTATTTGTGAGATCAATTTTTTGTTGTCACATTTTAGTTCAATATTTCTTAGATGAAAACCAAAGTCCTCTAAAGTTTGGCTCATCAATAGAGCTTGTGCACAACAACTCCCTAATGCAATGTATTCGGCCTCCGTGGTGGAGAGTGCAACCGAATTTTGTTTCCTACTAGACCATGCAACTAATGAAGGTCCTAGAAAATGACAAGTACCACTAGTGCTTTTTCTATCAAGTGAGCAACCGGCATAATCCGAATCGGAATAGCCATGCAATGTAAATGAATCATTATATGGGTACCATAATCCTAATCTAGATGACCCAATGAGATATCTAAAAATTTGTTTTACAACTTTTAAATGAGATTCTTTTAGATTGGCTTGAAATCTAGCACATAAGCATACAGCAAACATAATATCGGGTCTAGTTGCACTAAGATAGAGTAGAGATCCTATCATACCTCTATATAAAGTTTGATCTATAGAAACTCCTTATTCATCTTTTCCTAATTTTAGTGATGCACTCATTGGTGTAGAAGCATGTTTAAGGTTTTCAAATCCAAAACGTTTAAGCATATCATGGACATATTTAGTTTGACATACAAAGATACCATCAATTCTTTGTGATATTTGAAAACCAAGGAAATAAGAAAGTTCTCCTACAAGACTCATTTCAAACTCATTTTTCATCACTAAAATAACTTCTTTACACATCTCTTCATTAGTAGATCCAAAAATAATATCATCAACATATATTTGTAAAATAATTATATCATCATTATTGTGCTTAATGAAGAGAGTATTATCCGCACTTCCCATAATATAACCGTGCTTTAATAAAAATGATGTAAGTCTTTCATACAATGCACGGGGCGCTTGTTTAAACCATATAGCGCTTTTTCTAGTTTATAAACATGATTTGGAAATTTTTCATTAATAAAACGGGGGGTTGTTCAACATAAACTTCTTCTTTTACAAACCCGTTTAGAAAAGCACTTTTCACATCCATTTGAAATAGTTTTATTCTTTTAAAGCTTGCAAATGCTAGAAAATTTCTTATAAACTCCAATCTAGCAACGGGTGCAAAAGATTCATCAAAATCTATCCCCTCGATTTGAGAATATCCTTGTGCTACTAAGCGTGCTTTATTTCTAGATATTATAGACTCACCATCTAATTTATTTTTGAAAATCCATTTTACACCTACAACTGGGTGATTAGATGGTCTTTCTACTAATTTCCAAACATTATGTCGCTCAAATTGTTCTAATTCTTCATTCATAGCCAAAAACCAAAATTCATCATTTAAAGCGGTAGTAACGATTTTTGGTTCTATTTCGGAAACAAATCAAATATTTGAAAAAGATTCATGAAGAGAAGAGCGAGTTCTTACCCTGATGGATGGTTCACCAAATATCAATTCCCGTGGATGATCCTTTGTGAATTTTAAGACGCTTGGAGGTACATATTCATCTTTCTTGGCCTCTTCTTCTTCTTCTTTGGAAGGTTCTTCATCACCATGCTCCAAAGGAGGTAATAGATCATCCTCTTTACCTGCGGAAAGTCTTTCTATACAAGGAACAAGCTCATCAAATTTCACATTAATTGACTCTTCAACTTTTCTAGTTCTTTTATTAAAAACTCTATAAGCTTTACTAGTTGAAGAGTATCCAAAAAATGTTCCTTCATCACATTTTTCATCAAACTTTCCCAAACTATCTTTTGTATTTAAGATAAAGCATTTACAACCAAAAACTTTGAAGTAAGAAACATTAGGCTTCTTTTGAAAATAGAGTTCATATGGTGTGAGATTTAAAGATGGGCGAAGCATGATTCTATTTATAACATAACATGATGTGTTTACGGCTTCGGCCCAAAAGGACTTAGGTAATTTATATTCACATAACATAGTGCGTGCTAGCACTTGAAGTGTCCTATTCTTTCTTTCTACAACACCATTTTATTGTGGTGTGCGTGGTGCGGAGAACTCATGTTTTATGCCTAACATATCACAATACAAAGTAAATTTTTCATTTTCAAATTCTCCTCCATGATCCGAGTGAATGCATTTAATTTTTAAATCACTTTCATTTTTAATACGAGTACATAATTTTGAAAATTCACAAAACGCTTCGGATTTGGATGAGAGAAATATTGTCCAACAATATCTAGAAAAATCATCTATTAAAACATATGTATACAATCTACCACCAAGACTTGCGGTGCTAACGGGACCAAAGAGATCCATATGAATTAATTGCAAAGGTCTTGTAGTAGAAATAGCATTTTTACTTTTGAAAGAGGATCTAGTATTTACCTTTTTGACATGGTGAACAAAGTGAAGGTAAATTTCCATTTAATCTAGGCAATCCTCTAATTAAATCTCTTTTGGCAAGTTTTACAATAAGCTTTGTGCTAGCATGTCCTAGCCTTCTATGCCAAAGATCAAGTTCTTCATTTTTGGTAATAAAACATTTTAAAGATGATTTTGAAAGATCATGAAATGAAACAATATAAACATTGTGTATTCTTGGTGCAGTTAGTAAAATATTGTTTGTAATAGGATTAGATATTTTGCATAGATTAGTAGAAGATTCAAATAAAACATCTAATCCTTTATCACATAATTGGCTAATTGAAATAAGATTATGTTTTAGCCCTTTTACATAAAGAACATTTGATATAGTGAAGGATTCGTTACCAATTGTACCAATTCCCATGATTCTTCCTTTTCCGTTGTCTCCAAAAGTCACAATCCCTCCCTTCTTCCTTTCTAGGCTAAGGAACTTTGATTTATTGCCCATCATGTGCTTGGAGCATCCTGAATCCAAGTACCACACATCTTCATTGTCCTTAGCCTGCCTGCACATCTAGAAAGAAGATGAGAGTAAAGATCCGGATACCCAAGTGGAACTTCCCATAGAATAAGTGGAAGCCTTAGGTACCCAGATTTGCTTTAAAGTATTTTGTTTTATTTTCCTGCAAGAACTAGTTGTGTGACCCAACCTATAACAGTTTGCACACGAAATAAAGGGGGTTGAGACCCTTTTCTGGAAAATTTTCTTGCTGGAATAATTCTGATTTACAGAAGGAAAGCATTTTGAAAAAGAAATTTCATGTTTCTGGTATGAGGTGCTAGCGCCGGCGTTAGTGGCTAGCGCCGGGCGGTAGCCCTCACCTCGATATCCGAGCCCAATCTTTCCAGATCCATGGCACTGGTACCCTAGAATCATTTCCAGTGATTTTTGGCCTATACCAAATTTTTTAATGGCCATGGTGAGATCATGAACTTGTGCTTTAAGTGAAGAATTTTCTTTCACAAGCATGACACACCTATTTTCAAAACCTTTTTTATTATTTTTGATTTGCACAAGAGAGGCTTCCAATTTCCTTTCTAATTCCCCCTTCTCTTTTGTAAGAGTTTTGGTATGAGAGAGGGCTTTAGAAAGTGACTCTTCTATATCTTTTGCCAATTTTGTGGAGTGATCACATTCTTGGCAAGAAACCTTTCTTTTTTCTAAAACAATCACCTTTTTGGAAAGCTTTTGATTTTCTTTAATAAGAGATTCATTTTCACGATTTAATAAAATACTATCTTTCATATTTTTATCAAAAGCTTTGCAAGTTTCAAGAAATTCATTATACAATTCATCATAAGTGGGAGGAGTTACCTCAGTGTCACTAGGAACACTGGTGTCGTCGCCGTCGTTTTCATGTCCCATGAGGCACATGTTTGCTTCCTCATCTTCGCTTGATGAAGACCCACTTGATTCTTCGGAGGAGGAGGAGGAAGAGTCATCCCATGTTCTAGCTTTTAGTACTTTCTTCTTCTCCTTCCCTTTGTGCCGTTTTTCTTTCTTCTCCTTCAAGAACTTTGGGCACTGGCTCCGAATGTGCCCCATCTTACTACAATGATAACATTCCGGTGGAGGTCTCTCTTCTTCATTGTCGCTCTCTTTTTCTTTCGTTGAAGATGACCCTTTCCATCTTTCACCCTTTTGGAAATATTTTCGAAAGGTGTTTCTCCTTTCCGGATTGCGTATGAACTTTCGAAAGTTCTTCACTAAAAGACTCTCTTCATCTTCATTCTCATCTTCTTGGCACTCCTTCTTTGATTTTAATGCCAACGCCTTCTTCTTTGGCTCCTTGTTGTATTCATCATGTTGGATTTTGAGTTCTACCTCATGGGTTTTTAGATTCCCAATGAGGCTCTCAACTTGGAGCGTCCTTAAGTTGTGCGACTCCGAAATAGCCGTCACCTTCGGGTTGAATTTTGGAGGAAGAGAACGAAGGATTTTACGGACCAAGTCGCCATTTGAGAAAGTCTTTCCAAGAGCTTTTGAGGCTTGACGATCTTGGTGAAGCGCGTGTACATACCATCAACATCTTCGCTTTCATCCATTCAGAATTTTTCATATTCCGACTCCAGTTGGAAAAGCTTGGAATCTTTAACCTGCGATGTACCTTCATGAGTAACTTCTAAATGATTCCAAATTTCATATGCAGTAGTACAAGCAGAAATTCTATTAAATTCATTTCTATCTAACGAACAAAATAGAGCATTCATGGCTTTTGCGTTATTTTTACATTTGAGTTTATCCCGATCATCTCATTTATCTTTGGGTTTGTCTAAAGTTATATCTCCAACTATAAATGTAGGAGGAGTGTATTCTTCTTCGACCATGTTCCAAACCTCAATATCTAGGGTCATTAGAAAACAACGCATCCTATTTTTCCAATAATTATAATCTGACCCAGTAAATAGTGGAGGTCTACTAATTCCCTGACCCTTGGAAAAAGCGAGATCATAAGATGCCATTATTCCTGGTTTTTAAACCATTTGGAATAACCTCGCTATGATACCACTTGTTGGATCTTGTGGCGCCCTTAGAGGGGGGTGAATAAGGGAATAAAATTCTTTTTATAAATTTTAAGAAAAATTACTAAGTTGTTTTGATTAATAGGATATAATGATGACAAATTAGAAATAAACAATTTAAATTATGAATTGAAAACTTAGAACACAAAATAATAGAGATTACGCCAAATGATAGAAATCAAAGTAAACACAAAAGAGACATGATTATATTAAATGAAAAAGTGTTTACATAATATTTTGATTTCTATATCGCTAGAAATCGGAGGCGTACAAATGTAGATTTCTTTTCCTTTTCTATACCGACATGTATCCCCACAAACCAGTTGGCTTTAGCCTATCTTTCCCGGATAAGGCCTCAAGCCGCTCTAGCCAATCCTTCCCTGGATATGGCCTCGAGCACCCCCTAGATCTAATCCCCTAGACCTAGTCGCCAACTCACGCGACGAATTCCCCCTAAGCCGCGCAAGGACCTAGTCGCCAAAAAACAAGGCGATTTCACTACAAGATACAAATAAAGAAATGAAGTAAATAACAAGCAAACTCCCTCTTGAGATTTCTGGAGATGAGGATGAAGGATCGCTGAAGCACAAGCGAGGTCGAAGCGATCGTTCTTCGGATGCAGCGTGATGGCTTCCTTCTCCAGAATTTATTCTTTGGCTTTGAGTGGGAGATAATGTTTTGGCAGAGTAGCAGCACGAGAGTATGGGCACAAGTAATATCTCTGGAAGGTCTAACCAAAACGAGAGAGAGCCCAGCCTTTTATAGAACTTGGAGCTAGCGCCTGCGGTAGTGGCTAGCGCCTGCGGTAGCGTTCGTGTGGAGCGGTTGCGAAATCGTCGGCGGCGTGGCACTGTGCACGAACTGGAGATAGCGCCTGGCGGTAGCGATAGCGCTGGCGGTAGCGGGAGATAGCGCTGGCGGTAGCGGTAGCAATTACGAAACTGTCGCATGCACGAACTCGAAATAACGCCTGGCGGTAGTGATAGCTCTGGCGGTAGTGCTGGCGGTAGCAGTAGCGCTAGCAGTAGCGCTGGCGTTAGCGATAGCGCCGGCGGTAGCACTGCTCCTTTCAAAAGTTTGTTCCAAGCTGCTTTCTACCTGTGGAGTATTGCACCTATAGTTCCTGCAAACTATAAACACACTACAAGCAATATCAAATACAATATGTGATTTGTTATTCTCAAACAAAGGGATGTGACACACATGTCCAACAAGGTCCACCCACTCTCGGAGGAAGGCGACCTCAAAGCTTTTTCCCTTGAGGTACTGGTACAGGCCCGCATCATAACCCCCCTAGCGAGGCCGGAGGGCGATAGGCGGCCTCGTCTCGCTGGGTGGGGGAGTAGGAGATATTGCCGAAAGGGCCCTTCACCAGGACGAACTTCTGCGTCCAATAATGAGACTTATTCACCGTCTCGCAGACGGTGACATGCTGGCTCGCAAAGTGAGCCGTCCCGTCCTTGTACGCGCGGAATGAGAAGACCTTGTGGAAGACGAGCAGGCTGAACTCGATATTCTCCGCCCTGAGATAACTGGCGAATGCGACCACCACGGCGATCGCGTTTGGCGTTAGCTGGCTCGGCAGGACGCCGAAGTACTTGAGCACCTGGAGAA
This sequence comes from Dactylorhiza incarnata, assembly GCA_033032865.1. NCBI lineage: Eukaryota > Viridiplantae > Streptophyta > Magnoliopsida > Asparagales > Orchidaceae > Dactylorhiza > Dactylorhiza incarnata. Next base: position 18,083,592 of record JAWHQI010000015.1, read on the forward strand.
GTCAACAAGGGTTATAGCGTCACTTGCAAAGCGAGTCAGGAATAAAAGGGTCAAGAAACAAACATACTTGGCGCACTTCCGGCCAAAGTGGGAGTCGCGACCCATTCTCAAAATGGGCGATGGGGATAGCAAGCTCATCAGGATGCGGGTCGTTGATGGTGTCCCTCTCGGTAGGGCGGCGAGCCACAAACCCGGAGTGAATGTATTGATCAACGGTAGCCTGGTATTCCTCCTTTGTGTGGCTGGCGCAGAAGAAGAGGGCATCAAGGAAGGCCCCAGAACACTTGGACCGCCCCTCAGCTTCCGCCTCGCCGACCATAATGTCTGGAACTTGCGAATCACAAAAGCCACGAGAGCGAGCTAGGTTTGCGAGAAAGTTAGAAAGAGAGGGAGCGCGAAGGAGAAATAGTAAATGCGGTGGTTGAAAGGAAAAAAGGGCGACTATTTATAGAAATAAAAAAGGTGGGAAGAAACTGAAGCGTCGGTGTCTGCGGATAGCGGATTCGCGCGGCTTTCTTCCGCCCCTCGGGGTCCTATTCGCTCTCGGCGAGTCGATACCTCGTCGAAGCTTTCTCCCATTAAGCATTGGCGAGTGAGCGCTGAATAATAAGAAGCAAAACGAGAGGGAAGGACGCGAGTGCGAGTAACAAGAGCACAAACATAATCGATGAATGGGCGAGCCGGGCAAGGCGAAAGAAAAGATAATAAACAGGGAAAGTAAGGGCTCGCAAGCGAGTCAAAGTATCATTATTACAGGCTTATAAGAATTGTTCACGACCCCTCCCAGCGAAGGGGAGGGGGAAGAAAAACAATAAAATGCAAAGCAGGAATCCTTAAATTGCAGCCACTTCCAGCGACCGCGACCCCGGACACCAGAGAGAGGGGGGACTCGCGGGTAGTGATACTCGCGAAGTGACCGGTTCGCCTGGCTCGTCAGCCGCACGTAATCGTCAATTCGAGCAATGTACACCCCGGGGGAGGTCGAGTTGCCATGATCAGTCGGCCTCACCTCGGCAAGGATGCGCGCGTTCGCGTCCTCCATCGCAGCAAACCTTTCCTCGTTAGCGAGCTGATCCAGCCTTTTCTGTTCATGCAGATCCCTCAGCAAGGCTGTATGTTTCTGGAATATCTCGGTGATCCGCCTCTTCATTCGCTCTGGATCACTGGGATCCCCCATAAAGTTAGCGACCTGACTCGGCGAGGGGGGTGGAGATAGCTCCAACGCTCCAGACTCTGACTCGGTGGGCGGGGTCATATGGTCACCTGCGGAGGAAAAATCAGCAAGGAGGTGGAAAACGACACTCAATAACGACAATCTAACCTAGTGGAGGAATTTGGGTACTGGGCCGCTGGCGAGAGGTGCCTAGCTGGCCTCGGAATGCTTCATCAAAGGAAGGGGTAAGGGCCTTACCCAGACCGGGAGCAGGCACGGGCCTAGAGTCGAGTCCGGGCTCGGCAATCAACATCCCCCCAGGGCTTCTTTGACCCAGGAAGCCGAATCCAGGAGTGATGATGGTCTGGTTCAGCGGGATAGGCGAGTCCGGTGGAGGAGGAACTTGTTCCTCCAGGACCGCGAGAGGGGACACTACATAACGAGTATGTGTGATTTGGCAAGTTGAGAGACGCAAAGGAAGACAAGGTAACTCACTCACCTCGTTGTGAAGGTGAGTCCCGTTGGCCGACGGCCCTCGCATCCACGAGAAGGGCATCAGCCCCACCCATAGAAGGGAGTTGGGTCTCGGTGGTTGGCCTCTCCAAAACACCCTCATCCGGGGAAGCGTTCTGCGAGTAAGATAAGTCAAGTGGAAAGAGGGAAACAAAAAACCAGCGTGCTTGACGATAGTACCTGTGAGGCGAGTCCATCATGGGGGGAGTACGGCGAAGAAGAGGACCCACCCCCGCCGGCCGGGCGCCGAACGGCCTTCGCCGTTTTGATGGAGGGTGGAGGCGGAGAGCACCGCGGAGAATTCCAGGAGGCGATGGCGGCGGCTTTCCCCTTCTCGGCCGCTTGGGAGGCCTTCAGGCGAGCCAACATTTCGTCTTTTTTCAACATCGCGTTGGGGCTCGCGGCGAGTAAAGAAAGGGAGAGAGGAACAGAAAAGTCCAAATGCCGGTAGAGAAGGGTGGTATTTATAGTGGTGGACATGGGGCCCACCGAAAGATTCTTGCCACGTCACCAAGGGACCGACGAATACCAGGGGTTGGATGATTCTTCGCGAGCCTAAAGAGCCTCGCGAAGAGCGGGGATTGTGTACAACCCCAATATTCGCCTAGTGGGTGAACAAAGACGGAGGAATAACCAACAAGTAAAAGTAATGCGGGTGGGATATATGTTAATAGGCAGAAAATAAGAGAAAGAACAAAATTGACATATGCTCCCTGTAAATGACGAACGGCGCTCTGCGAATGTCGAATGGCGATCGACAAATTACATTATAATAGCGGTCGACGAATGAAGCAATATATCAGCGATCGACGAACAGAGCGGTTTAGTGCTCGACGCTTGTACCCCAGCTCGGCGGTCAACGAAGTCCTGAGTTCAACGAACCCCGCTGTCCGTTCGACGAATTCGCTTCCCAGTCTAACGGCCGTCTCAGCGGCTATCTCTATCTCGTCCCAGCGGATCCACTGGGACGGGCACTTATCTCAGCGGAAGAATCCACGGGAGGGAGCATGAGACCCGGTGTCGATGGACGTCACCGACGAGAACGCGAGCGAGGTCTTCACAGGTCGCTCGCCCAAAGGGGGTTTTAAATCCAAGAGAGGAAGAAAGAATGTTAGAAGGCGAACCAGAGCTATCGAAGGCTACTCGCGGGAAGGGGTGCGAGCCGTGTCCCTGCGGGCCCAAGTTTCAGGGTCAACTCACAAGAAGGCGAGCGAGCCAGGTACTCATCGGCTGCTCGCAAGAAGGTCGGCGAGTCGGGTACTCGCCAGCTACCCACGAGAGGGCAAGCGAATCGGATTTTTTCCAAGTCTTAGGGTTCGGCAGAACGCCGAAGTGCGTTCGACGAACGTCGAGCATTTGTCGGGATCGTTGAACGCAGTTCAGCGTTCGACGAACTTCATTCTCCGTTCGACGAAGCCCGTTCGACGAACTCGTTTTCCCGTTCGACGAATTCACCCCTGGTGGGGTTACTCCCTTGCCCCTGATGGTCTGCAGATAGCCCCTTCAAACAGCAGAGTTTGGTTGTTGGCAGACCAAAGTGGGGTGCGTTTAGTAAAATCAAAAGGCGGAATCCTGCTATTTGCAGGCCAGATCAGAAAACCTATAAATAATACCTGAAGGGCACCTTTGGAGAGGACTTGACTTCAGCTTCTCTCTCCTTAGTTTCTCCATGGCTAGCATTTTTTAGAGCTCTCTAAGGTGCCCGAGTCTCAGCTTTGGCTTGGGAGGGGAGGCGCTCAACGATCTTCCGGGTTAGTGGAGGGACCTCCTCGCTGTGACTAAGGTCTTAGTCATTTTCCTAGGCTTCAGTCTACCTTCTCTGAGGGATCAGTAAGGGCTAGCTGCCCCTCATTTCGGTGAGGGCCCCGAGCTTCACAAGAGGCCAAGAAATCGGTTTCAACACTAGGGACACGGTAGTCATCTTCATTGTGAGCAGGAGACGAATTCAGGCGAGGAGTCTTTGTGAGCCATGCATGTGTTGGATCGGTCGGCGCCCTTAGAGGGGGGGTGAATAAGGGTTTTCAAAAACTTTAGATTTTATTTAGAAAAACTTTGGAATATTGCAATATTAAAACAAGAAGACAAGTCAAACAAAAAGAGAGACAAGCTTTATTGATATTAAATAAGTTTTACAAAACTTGATCTCAATGTCACTTGAGATCGGAGGCGAATAATAAAAGCTCTTTGCGTTTTCTATCTCGACTCGCTTCCCCACGAACCGGTGGCCCTAGCCTCCTCCTTCCCAGATTCGGCCTCAAGCCGATCTAGCCAATCCTTCCCCGGATGTGGACTCAAGAACCCCCTAGACCTAACCTAGATCTAGTCGCCAACACGAGGCGATTTTCAGCCCTAAGTCCTACCCCAGACCTAGTCGCCAACACGAGGCGATTTCACTACCGTTTACAAAGAAAGATAAATAAAATAATTAAAACTTCCCTTTAGATGAACTTCTGAATATGGAGGCGAAGACCCGCTGTAGAATTAGCGTTTGTCGAAGCGGACTTCGTTTGGCTTTGGCGTGATGGAATCCTCCTTCAAAAGTTGGCAGAGCTTCGTCGGGACCTCAAATTTCGGCCAAGATAGGCCTCTGGAATTCTAGTACTCTCTCTCTGAGGTGTATGCAATTGGTGTGCGAAAACAAGAGGAGAGGGGGTCATTTTATAGCCCAAGCGCTACCGCCGGCGCTAGCCCGGATTAAGAAACAATTTGCGCGGCAGGATCTTCAATTCGAGGCAACATTTTGCTATATGCCTCTTATACGCCATGCTACCGCCAGCGCTAGTACCTACCGCCGGCGCTATCCCAGATTAAGTAACATTTTGCGTGTTGCGATCTTCAATCCGAGGCAACATATTTCTCCATGCCTCTTGTGCGCCATGCTACCGCCAGCGCTAGTAGCTAACGCCGGGCGCTAGCTCCTTCTAAAAACGATGCCGGAATCGCGCAGATCCACGCTAGCGTTGGGCGCTATCGCTACCGCCGGCGCTAGTGAGCCTCTTCGAATTTTGGCCTCAATTTTGGGGGCAGTCATCATGAGTACTCCTTGAGTCATGTGGACCTAGTAAACCTGCACACTTGAGCACACAAGATCAAATACACATAGGATTTATTATTCTCAAACCTAGGAGATGCGGAAGACCATGTTCCAACAGCATGCCGAGGAGATGCCGCAGCGCAGGAACCATCGAGTTGAGGAACCGTGGCCGTGGAGGAGCTTCTTGTGGGTTGGATCGTCGTGCGAGGAGGAGAGGGGAAGAGGAAGTTGTGCTAGGGCTGGAATAGTGGTCGATGGCTGGTTCATGGTAGGTTGAAATGAAATTTTTGAGGGGAATAAATTGGACGACTCTCAAATCTTTTGGACAAAAATGAATTGTTAGAATTTAATGAACAACCGTCATTACATCACAAACAATGCTTGTTTACCCAGAAATCGGCGATCCCCTCCGAGCTAACATTTTTCAGCTATCCTGGTATGTTTGGAGATCCGGGCCGATCTCGCTGCTCCGGGGGGGGTCTCGTCGAGCCCGAGAGGTCTCGCGCAAGAGGGAGGTCGCCCCTTCCTGGGCGACCTCAAGCAGAGGGAGGTCGCCCCTTCCTGGGCGACCTCAAGAAGGAGCAGGTCGCCCCTTCCGGGCGACCTCGAGCAGATCAGGCCGCCCCTCCCGGGCGACCTCGCAGGGAGGAGATCGCCCCTCCTGGGCGATCTCAAAAGTAGCAGGTCGCCCCTTCCGGGCGACCTCGAGCAGAACAGGCCGCCCCTCCCGGGCGACCTCGCGGGGAGGATATTGTTGGAGTTGCCATTGTGATCTAGAAGTGGTCAAACATGTAATCTCACTGCCAACGCGATATGAGCCTGCAGGGTCGCACATAAGAGCATGTGGAGAAGTTGGAAGATTGACTGTGTTGGTAAAGGTTACCAATCACCATATAGAATGGGGAAGTCCAGCAAATGTTGCTGTCTGAATTTGTCGGATATGATTCGTCGGATTCGTCGGGTTTACACGGATTGGATTCATCGGGATTCGTCGGGATTCGTCGGGTCATTCCGTGGAAACTCGACGAACTGTGACAGAGATCCTCCACTCGACAAAGTGTTGTCGTCTGTCTGGATTCGTCGGAATTCGTCGGGATTCGTCGGGTCATTCCGTGGAATCTCGACGAATTATCACAGAGAGCCTTGACTAGGCAATTGTTGCCGTCTGTTGTGATTCGTCGAATTCGTCGGATTGTCCCGTGAAGACTCGACGAATTGTTACAGAGATCATTCTTGGCAAATGTTGCCGTTTGATCTGATTCGTCGAATTCGTCGGATTGTCCCGTGGAATTCCGACGAATTGTAACAGAAGCCCTTATTCTGATGTGTGGTCTGCGGATAGCGATTCTTCTAGAAGCTGTTTATCCTTTGGGTATAAATAGGACTTCGTTTTAGGGTTCATTATAACTGAAAAAGAGAAAGGCCGACGGAAGTGTTCCGCTCTCGCCCGAGCCCTAGACGGAAGGAGTTCCGTCGCTCGTTCGCCTCCGCCGACCTCCTCTCCGTCGATTGTCGCCGGCATTGTTCTTCCTGAAGCGGATCTAGCAATCCGTGGAAGTGCAAGGTGCAGCCTTTCTTCCTTCCGAGTTGCGTGCGACGTGACTTGGCGTTCTCCCGGCTCGTGTGGACTTCTGTAGAGACGTAGACATAATTCTACGTGAGAACTCTTCTTGCCACCGACAGGGATCAACTCTTGGAGCATCTTGGTTGGATTTGATCCAACCCCATTGAGGTAATTTTTACCTAGTATTTTATTAACTTCTTGATTCAACATTCATGGCCGATCCAAGCATTTTTGGGTTGTTTCTGTTTATTTCCGCTGCGCCTACATCTGATGTATGGTTCTAGAAAAACCTAACAGTGGTATCAGAGCCAGGTTCTGGTCTTGGATGTTGTTTCAGAAGTTTGGTTATTCCAGTACGTGCAAATCTAGGTATTTAGAAGCGTTCTAAATGTCAAGATTTCTTCCTGGAACATCAAATGTTGATGATTTTAAAAGGGGGTCTTGGAACCCCGCTAGGAACGTCTGGGATTTCGTGGTAATTTCTAATTGTTAGAAATTATTGTCTCCTTAGCAGTAACCGTCCCTCAAGTGGTTAATGAACCCTTGTTCTGTTTTGGATTTTGAATCCAACAATGAGAGACGAGCTTGTCTACTGCTTTAAGTCGAGTTGTCTTTGCCTTTGTCCAATGCATATAAATCTGAAGATTTGGAAGAGTTCTAAATGCCCAGATTTAGCCCTTTCATCTATCAAAGGTTGATAGTCTTATGTAGTGCACATAAGGGATGCATGAGGATTTTAGAAAGTTTGTTTTTCTGTGGATGTGCACATTGATCAAATGTTGATCATGGTTAAGTGTTAACCTATCTTTAAAATTCCCTTCATCAAATATTAAGTGTTCGGATGCCTTCCGATGGATGACACTCTTCCTGCCTCGATCGATGAAGTGTGGGCTTGCCAAAGCAAGGTGCATTAATCTATCTTGGTAAGGGTGCGAGCGGATAATTGTGATATCCCACTGTCGACATCGGGTCTAACTTAACTAGGTGACCTCAAAGGTTGAGTGCCTAGAGGCATAGGGTTGGCATGCTCCATATGATGGATGCGAATAAGGAGTTATTCACCAGCCATACAAGAATTGCATGAGGATGCAATTGGCAAGCGTTGCCTACCTAAATAACCGCATTATGAGAGGAACGCCAAAGCGGACTCGTGGTGTTGGTGAAATACGGATCTTGTCCACTAAGAGAGTAGCTCGCATGGACTCTCCGAATTGATAGTGAGGGCTATCATTTTGAATAAAATAGTGGGAGTATTTAATTGAAGTCCAAATTAAAAATAAATTGTATTTTGAAATTAAGGTACTAATTAGATTCTGCATGAATTCTTGTAGAATTCCATGGCAAGTGGTTCACACTCCACCTTGTCCCTAAGAGCTATCCTTGAGAAGGACAAGCTTAGTGGGACGAATTACATGGACTGGTATAGGAACCTGAGAATTGTTCTCAGGCAAGAGCGAAAGCTCTACGTCTTGGAAGAAGAAGCCCCCGAGGTGCCGACCGGGAACTCGTCCCGTGTTGATAAGGATGCTTATAAGAAGTATACCGATGACGCCTTAGACGTCGAGTGCCTTATGCTTGCCACCATGAACTCTGAGCTTCAGAAGCAACACGAGAACATGGGGTGCAAGGAGATTGACGAGCACCTAAAGAAAATGTTTCAAGGGCAAGCTCGTCAAGAGAGGTTCGATGTCACGAAGGCATTATTTCAGTGCAAAATGGGAGCTCGAGACTCAGTTGGTACTCACGTACTCAAGATGATTGGGTATATAGAGAACCTGGAGAGACTGGGTTTTCCTCTGGGTCAAGAGTTGGCCACAGATCTTATCCTGCAATCGTTGCCGGATAATTATGAGCAGTTTGTCTTGAACTATAACATGAATGAAATAGACAAGACACTGCCCGAGCTCCTAGGCATGTTGCGAACTGCCGAGATAAACATGAAGAAGGCCAAGCCTGCTAGTCCCATATTGATGGTACATAAAGGCAAGGGTAAGGCCAAGGGCTTCAAGAAGACGAAGGTGGGACCTAAGTCACATCTTGAGCCCAAATCTTCTGCGCTGAAAAAGAAGAGCACCGTGAAGGAAGGAAAATGCCACCACTGTGGCAAGGCTGGTCATTGGAGGAGGAATTGTCCTTCGTACATTGAGGGTCTGCATAAAATGAAGGGAGGTATGACTTCCGCTTCGGATATTTACGTTATAGAGATAAACCTTTCTGCTCCTTCATCTTGGGTATTGGATACCGGATGTGGTTCTCACATTTGTACAAATGTGCAGGAACTAGGAAGGAGGAGATTGCTGAGTAAAGGAGAGGTGGACCTACGTGTCGGCAATGGAGCAAGAGTTGCTGCTGTAGCCGTAGGGGTTTACCGTCTTTCTTTGCCCAGTGGGCTTGTAATAGAACTTAATAATTGTTATTTTGTTCCGGCCATAACTAGAAACATTATATCCATTTCATGTTTGGACATGATTGGATTTTCTTTTATAATTAAGAACAATTGTTGTTCTATATTTAAGAATGATGTTTGTTATGATGTAGCTCAATTGTTTAATGGTCTTTATGTTTTGAACCTGGACCATCCGATCTATAATGTAGATAGTAATAAAAGACTAAGAACAAATGACTCAAATCCTACATATCTCTGGCATTGTCGTTTGGGCCATATAAACGAGAAGCGCATATCCAAGCTCCATAAAGATGGACTATTGGACTCATTTGATTATGAATCATTTGAGCGATGTGAGTCTTGTTTATTAGGCAAGATGACTAAAGCCCCTTTCACTGGTTATACTGAGAGGGCTGAGGATCTCTTGGGTGTTGTACATAGTGATGTATGCGGACCCATGAGTTCTATGGCTAGAGGTGGGTATTTCTACTTCGTTACATTTACTGATGATTTCAGTAGATACGGATACGTGTATCTTATGAAGTGCAAATCCGAAACCTTTGAAAAGTTCAAAGAGTTTAAGAATGAAGTGGAGAACCAATTGGGTAAAAGGGTTAAAGCACTCCGATCTGATCGAGGTGGCGAATACCTGAGTCATGAGTTCCGTGATCATCTGAAAGAGTGTGGTATTGTATCACAGCTCACTCCACCTAGGACACCGCAGCATAATGGTGTGTCTGAGAGGAGAAATCGTACTCTGTTAGACATGGTACGGTCGATGATGAGTCATGCAGACTTGCCTGTTTCCTTTTGGGGTTTTGCTTTAGAGACTGCTGCTTTGACACTGAATCGCGCTCCGACGAAAACGGTTCTAAAGACACCATATGAGATATGGACTGGGAAGCGTCCTAGTATGTCGTTCATTAAAATTTGGGGCTGTGAGGCATACGTACGACGTCAAATGCCTGACAAGCTGGAACCCAAATCAGATAAGTGTTATCTGGTGGGATATCCTAAGGAAACGAAGGGATATTACTTTTACCTACCGTCTTAGGGCAAAGTGTTTGTCGCAAGGACGGGTGTCTTCTTGGAGAAAGAGTTCTTATCAAGAAAGATGCAAAACGTAGAACTTGAAGAAGTTCAAGAACCACAAATAGTGAATGAACCAGACTTGGATTCTGAGCCAGGACTACAAGATGTTGTAGCTAGAGAACCTGCTCACGAAACACAAGTCCTACGTAGATCTGGTAGACCAAGATTTGAGCCTGAGAGATATGGATTTCTCGTGTCTCAAATAGGTAATGTGTTGCTTATGGATCATGATGATGAACCAGCAACCTACCAAGAGGCTATGAATGGACCGGACTCCGACAAATGGCTTGAGGCTATGAAATCCGAAATGGACTCCATGTATATAAACCAAGTTTGGAACTTGGTGGAACCACCTGAAGGGGTACGACCCATAGGGTGCAAGTGGGTCTTCAAGAAGAAGACCGACATGGATGGGAATGTACAGACATTCAAAGGGCGACTGGTGGCTAAGGGTTTCAAGCAAATTCATGGTGTTGACTATGATGAGACCTTTTCCCCTGTTGCCATGGTAAAGTCCATTAGGATATTGCTTGCTATTGCTGCGTATTATGACTACGAGATCTGGCAGATGGATGTCAAAACGGCTTTCCTAAACGGAAACCTCCTTGAGGAAGTGTACATGACACAACCCGAGGGTTTTGTATCCCCAAATGAAGCCACTAAAATATGCAAGCTGAATAAGTCCATCTATGGATTGAAACAAGCCTCTAGAAGTTGGAATCTTCGTTTTGATGAGAAGATCAAAGAGTTTGGTTTTGTCAAGAATGAAGATGAACCGTGTGTTTACAAGCGAATCAGTGGGAGCATTGTTGTCTTCCTGATATTGTATGTAGATGACATACTGCTGATCGGGAATGACAAACCTACCCTGAAAGTTGTTAAGAACAACCTAGGGAACTGCTTTTCTATGAAGGACTTGGGTGAAGCGACTTACATACTCGGTATTAAGATCTATAGAGATAGATCGAAGAAGTTGCTGGGTTTGACCCAGAGTACGTACATTGACAAGGTGTTGAAGCGGTTTAACATGCTTGAGTCCAAGAAAGGATTTTTGCCCATGTCTCATGGTGTGAATCTCTCTAAGGACCAGTGTCCAAAATCTTGCGAAGATAAGGACCGCATGAAGTTGATTCCATATGCTTCGGCAATTAGGTCAATCATGTATGCGATGTTATGTACTCGACCCGATGTCTCTTTTGCTTTGAGCATGACTAGCAGGTATCAGTCTGATCCCGGTGAATGTCACTGGATAGCCGTAAAGAATATCCTGAAGTACTTGAGAAGGACTAAGGATGTATTCTTGGTGTATGGTGGAAAGGAAGAGCTCGTTGTAAGTGGTTACACGGATGCTAGCTTCCAAACTGATAGGGATGATTCAAAGTCTCAGTCAGGGTTTGTGTTTTGCCTGAATGGAGGAGCTGTGAGCTGGAAGAGTTCCAAGCAAGAGACAGTTGCTGATTCTACAACTGAGGCCGAGTATATCGCTGCAGCTAATGCAGCGAAGGAGGCTGTATGGATTAGGAATTTCATCGGCGAGCTAGATGTAGTTCCTAGCATTGTTGGTCCCGTAGTTCTCTACTGTGATAACAATGGTGCAATTGCACAATCTAAGGAACCTAGATCCCATCAGCGCTCCAAGCACATACTTAGGCGGTTCCATCTTATTCGTGAGATTGTCGAACGAGGAGATGTGAGCATTTGCAGAGTGCCGACTGAGGAGAATATTGCAGATCCACTGACAAAGCCTCTCGCGCAGAGAAAGCATGATGGTCATACTAGATCCATGGGTATACGATACCTGAGTGATCAACTCTAGTGGGAGTCTTGTGGGTTGCATGTAAAATAAATATTCTGTTGGCTGTTTAAAATTTATTCATATGATGAATTGTGTACCAATTATTTCTTTTTACGATTAATGGCAAGTTCTTTTATTACGATATACTGTTTCTATATGATAGAATAAAATTCGTGATAAATACCCTTAGAATGTTCGCTTCCATAGGACATCAAGTACGAGACTTGAATGTGAGAGCCTATGATTTCGAAGCTTCATTCTTAAAAGGTCCCTGGTCGAGGTATCATCGTAGAAGCTAAGGGTGATGATGATACATTAAGACTAGCATGTGTGTTGACTGATGACCGGTTCTCACAGGTCATGATATTGTGATATCAAGTCATCACATGGGTACTTGTTAGTGAACAAGTTGTACTGGACAGACCCAACCTGAGACTACTTTGTGGATTGTTACTTAAAAGTGTCACAAGTAGGTCTCATTTGACAATGGTGTTGTGGTCCTTTGACCTGAAGTCACAGCATTCACCGAGTGAGGAAGAGCGTGCTTTGATGTCATCTAAAGTCTTCCTTGAAGAAGGTTGATGATAAGGGTGGTCGTTGGGTACGTTACGAATCATTTGGGTGTTTGGGTGTGAGCAGATATGGGATTTGTCCTCCTATATAACAGGAGTTGCATCCATGCGCCCCTTGATGGAATTGGACTGAGAAATGCATGGCCATGCTTGGTAGAGTCAATATGTGATATTGAGCTCACCATTCTCTGGAAGTCCGTTCTAGATCAAGAAACTTGGATTGAGCTATTATGAGGGTGACACGGTCCATACCTCTAGTTCTTTCCGGATGTAAGGGACAAAGGGACAAAGACAACGCTGGAACATTGGTCATAAAGGCTTATGAGTTATGAACTCTTATTGCTTGGGGAGCAATGATGCATTGCTAGATGCCGCTCATTGTTTGTGAGGTTTTTGGTTTGATACTTTCAAGATCAAGTGGGAGACTGTTGGAGTTGCCATTGTGATCTAGAAGTGGTCAAACATGTAATCTCACTGCCAACGCGATATGAGCCTGCAGGGTCGCACATAAGAGCATGTGGAGAAGTTGGAAGATTGACTGTGTTGGTAAAGGTTACCAATCACCATATAGAATGGGGAAGTCCAGCAAATGTTGCTGTCTGAATTCGTCGGATATGATTCGTCGGATTCGTCGGGTTTACACGGATTGGATTCGTCGGGATTCGTCGGGATTCGTCGGGTCATTCCGTGGAAACTCGACGAACTGTGACAGAGATCCTCCACTCGACAAAGTGTTGTCGTCTGTCTGGATTCGTCGGAATTCGTCGGGATTCGTCGGGTCATTCCGTGGAATCTCGACGAATTATCACAGAGAGCCTTGACTAGGCAATTGTTGCCGTCTGTTGTGATTCGTCGAATTCGTCGGATTGTCCCGTGAAGACTCGACGAATTGTTACAGAGATCATTCTTGGCAAATGTTGCCGTTTGATCTGATTCGTCGAATTCGTCGGATTGTCCCGTGGAATTCCGACGAATTGTAACAGAAGCCCTTATTCTGATGTGTGGTCTGCGGATAGCGATTCTTCTAGAAGCTGTTTATCCTTTGGGTATAAATAGGACTTCGTTTTAGGGTTCATTATAACTGAAAAAGAGAAAGGCCGACGGAAGTGTTCCGCTCTCGCCCGAGCCCTAGACGGAAGGAGTTCCGTCGCTCGTTCGCCTCCGCCGACCTCCTCTCCGTCGATTGTCGCCGGCATTGTTCTTCCTGAAGCGGATCTAGCAATCCGTGGAAGTGCAAGGTGCAGCCTTTCTTCCTTTCGAGTTGCGTGCGACGTGACTTGGCGTTCTCCCGGCTCGTGTGGACTTCTGTAGAGACGTAGACATAATTCTACGTGAGAACTCTTCTTGCCACCGACAGGGATCAACTCTTGGAGCATCTTGGTTGGATTTGATCCAACCCCATTGAGGTAATTTTTACCTAGTATTTTATTAACTTCTTGATTCAACATTCATGGCCGATCCAAGCATTTTTGGGTTGTTTCTGTTTATTTCCGCTGCGCCTACATCTGATGTATGGTTCTAGAAAAACCCAACAGAGATCGCCCCTCCTGGGCGATCTCAAAAGTAGCAGGTCGCCCCTTCCGGGCGACCTGGAGCAGAGCAGGCCGCCCCTCCCGGGCGACCTCGCAGGGAGGAGATCGCCCCTCCTGGGCGGTCTCAAAAGGAGGAGGTCGCCCCTTCCGGGCGACCTCGAGCAGGGCAGGCAGCCCCTCCCGGGCGACCTCGCAGGGAGGAGATCGCACCTCCTGGGCGATCTCAAAAGGGGAGATCGCTTCTCCTCGGCGACCTCAATTCCGAGGTTCTCGGTCCCAAACTGATTTTGTTTTGTGTGATCTGTTCAGGTGATGCAGGCTCAGACGATCTCAGCGATCTCAGAATATCCCGGGCGATCTCAGCGATCTCAGCTTGTCCCAGGCGGTCTCAGCTTGTCCCGGGCGATCTCAGCGATCTCAGCATGTCCCGGGCGATCTCAGCGATCTCAGCTTGTCCCAGGCGGTCTCAGCTGGTCCAGATGATCTCGGCGGTCTCAGCAGCGGTCTCAGGCGATCTCAGCAGTTCTGGGCAGCCCGTTGCCTTTCAGATCTGCCCATTCGGGCTGACCCCGTGCCTATAAATAGAGGGGTAGGGGTACCAGTTGGAGGATATTTTGAGAGTTCCCAGCTCTAGTCGTGGACTTGAGCGGTCTCAGTTTTTGGAGACCGCCAAGACCGCCCGTCACTCTTTCTGGAGACCTCCCCGTCTCCCTCCAGGCCCTTTTTCTTCAAGTCTTATGATGTTTTTTCATTCTTTCCTGTTGTAATCTCAGCTGTAACTCAAGCTTTATATCAATAAAAATAGCCTTTCCTTCAGCTCAAAGTAACCGGCCATTCAACAGTCTTACCCCCCATCCTTCAGTTTGAGCGATCGTGGAGTTGGTACCATTTTTGGCACCAACAATGCTAATATGATACAATTATATATATGTATAGATATAAAAGAATATCTTACTAAGAATATAATGGAAGGGAGAAAAAAAGAGTAGAATCTTACTAAGTCAAGGTATACACTAGCATTTCTGATGATGACCAAAGCCGAAAGCCTCTTCAGTAAAGTCTCCACTTGCACTGCAGCTGATGGATAAATGAATTTTATCAACACAAGTATCAAGACTATTAGAATAATAGAGTTTATTATTTGTAAAACTCTGTAATACTTATCGGCTAGCAGGCCTTTGTTTTTGGGCTCTATAAAAGGGCCTCCTGCAATGTAAAACTGTGTGTGTGTAAGAAAAACAAAACTTTGGTAATACTTTATAAAACAGTTTAGTTTGGCCTCTCCTCAGTTCTGTAAATTATCAGTGGTATCAGAGCTTTGGTTCAACATCATCAGACATCATAGGAGGATGGCTTCATCTGGCACCTTCTCACTTTACCAAACTTCAATTCCAGTGTTTAATGGTGAAAAATATGATTTCTGGAGCATCCACATGCGAGCTGTGTTTATATCCCTAGGACTATGGGAGATAGTATCAAATGGACCTACTCCTCTAACAACAGGTAAAACTCCTGAACCCTCACCTGGTACAGCTCCTGAAGGTACGAAACAGGTGAAGTACGCTGATGAAGAAATACAAAAGGATGCTAGAGCAATTTGTATGATCTATCAAGGCGTCTCTGAATCTATTTTTCCACGAATAATGGGGGCTGCAACAGCTAAAGCAGCATGGGACACTTTAAGGATAGAATTTAAAGGTGATGAGAAGGTGATAGAATTAAAACTTCAAAATGCTTGGAGAGCATTTGAAACATTATCCCTAAAATCAGGAGAATCTGTGGACGATTTACTGGCTAGAACCTTGCACATAATGAATCAAATTCAAAGTCTTGGAGATACAATAGAAGATAGGAAGATAGTAACCAAACTACTACGGAGTTTGCCCCCAAGTTTCTATCCAGCTGTTACTGCAATTGAGGAGTCTAAGGATTTGAAAACTCTCTCTCTCTTACATCATTAATGGGGTCTCTGAAAACACATGAAGAAAGACTGGCTCAATTTACTCAGCCAATTGATCAAGCTCTACAAGCCAAGGTGCATGTTGCTAAGAACTCTAATCGAGATAAATTCAGAACCAATTTTGGCAACAAACCTCCTTTCCAAGGAAAACAAGGCAATAATACCAGTTCAGACAAATGGAAGGGGAAAAACAATGTGAATCAACAGAAATCCTGTGCTATGGGGGAACAATACTGTATTATTTTTAAGAAAACAAACCACAACTCTAAGGACTATTTCTTTAGGTGTAAACAGTGCCGTGTGCCCAACCATTCGGCTCAAAACTGCTGGCATAACACATCACAAGAAGTCAAAATCACAGCAATTCAGCAAGAGCCTTATGAACAAATGTTTTATTCCTCTACTCCTATAGCCGCCACCATACCAGACACGTCCTGGTACCTGGATAGTGGGTGTACTGCCCATATGACAAACAATAAAGAGTACTTTACTCAGTTAAATGAAGATACCAAATCCAAGGTGATTCTTGGAAATGGTCTCACTGCAACCATTGAAGGCAAGGGTTCAATTGCAGTGCAGCTCTAATCTGGAGGTATAAAACAAATACAGGATGTTTGCTATGTGCCCACACTCACACAGAATTTATTAAGTGTTGGGCAACTGGTAAACAAAGGATACACCTTAAGCTTTGATAAAACTGGAAGTAACATCATGCATGAAGCCTCAAATGCCCTTATAGCCTCAGCAAAACTGACCAAGAATCAGTTGTTCACTTTAGAGATGTCTCAGGTGGATAATCACGCCCTCACATGCCTACAGCAGTGTTGCATTTCTTCTATACAATTATGGCATCACAGGCTTGGGCATCTTCATCGGCAAGCCATTCAATTAATGAAAGTCAAAGCTCTAGTCCATGGGTTACCTGAAGTGACAGCCAATCAAATGTTCTTTTGTGAAAACTGTGCATCCAGCAAAGCTCATACTCAACCCTTTCCTCCTCTAGCTAGTGTAAGAGCATCTGTCCCCTTACAACTAGTACATGGTGACATATGGGGCCCTGCTTCAACACCATCTTTTGGAGGCAAATGCTATTTCCTCCTCCTAGTAGATGATTACTCCCATTACCTATGGATATATCATCTTACTACCAAAGATGAAGCCTTTCAAATGTTTGTTGTATTCATGAAAGAAGTGGAATTACAACAAGAGGTAAAGCTAAAAGCTTTAAGAACAGATAGAGGGGGTGAGTTTACTTCACACCAATTTATGCAATTTTGTGTAAATGCTGGAATTCAAAGGCAGTTGACAGCTCCAAGATCTCCCCAACAAAATGGAGTGGTAGAAAGACAAAACCGCACCATTCTTGAGATGGCTAGAGCCTTATTGCATACGAAAGGGCTTCCTAAAGTATTTTGGGCTGAAGCCACACAGACAGCAGTGCATATTCTCAATAGGGTGACTACAAAAGCTCTGCCACTTTGTACACCCTATTATGCCTTAAATCAGAGAAAGCCCACAGTTGCTCACCTTAAAACTTTTGGATGCATTGCTTACTATTTAACTGATCCTAAAGGAAGAGACAAGTTGGGTAGTAAGAGTGACAAATGTATATTTGTAGGCTATAGTGCGCATTCAAAGGCCTACAAACTATATAATCCCTTGACAAAGAAAGTAATCATCTCACGAAATGTCACATTTGATGAGAATGCACAATGGAATTGGACTGAAGAAGCTCAGAGTCAAGCTGGAGTACCTAGGCAGACAGTTGAGCAACTTGTTTGCCCCCTCCAAGTCTCACCTATAACACATCAGGAAGGCAGTCCAGAAGAACATCCAGCACCTACTCCTGAAGAGCCTTTATCTCCCACTTCAGATTCACCTCCATCATTGCATCAAGGAACAAGAAGTTTACATGACATTTATCAAGAGCCCCAAATGGCTCTCTTTGCCTCAGCTCCATTGAGTTTTGAAGAAGCTCATGACGATCCAAAATGGCAGCAAGCTATGCAAGAAGAATGGGACACAATTCAACAAAATAAAACTTGGAATCTAGTTGTGTTACCCCCTCATAAAAATGTTATTGGTTTAAAGTGGCTCTACAAAACAAAATATGATGAAACAGGAGCTATTTCAAAACACAAAGCTCGCTTAGTGGTAAAAGGGTACTCACAAAGACCCGGAGAAGATTATACAAATACGTTTGCTCATGTTGCACGTATGGACACCATAAGACTTGTGCTAGAATATGCAGCACAAAACAAAATGCCAGTATATCACTTAGATATCAAGGCAGCCTTTCTCAATGGGATTATTAAGGAAGAAATCTACGTTGAGCAGCCTAAAAGATATGTAAAACAAGGGGAAGACAGTGCCAAGGTGTATAAACTACACAAAGCACTTTATGGGCTGAAACAAGCCCCAAAAGAATGGAATTCCAACATTGATCAGCAGTTTTTGCAACAAGGATTTCAACGTTGTGCTAATGAACCTTCACTTTATTTGAAATGGGATGGCTCACAACAGCTCCTTGTTGGTTTATACGTTGATGATATGATGATCACTGGGATTTCCCCAATTATGATTGAAAGGTTCAAAACTCAAATGCAAGCTACATATGCAATGACAGACTTGGGTCAAATGAAATTCTTCTTAGGCATTCATATCTCTCAAAGTGCCAAAGGTATGTTTTTATCTCAACAGACCTTTGCCTTAGATATTTTGAAGAAAGCTCAATTTGATCAATGCAACCCATGTCTTACGCCTATGCCTACCAATGAAACATTAAAACAAGAAAGCTGTGAGGAAAGTGTCGACCCCAAACAATACAGATCGATTCTTGGTTCATTAATGTACTTGACAAACACTCGACCAGATCTTGCTCATGCCGTGAATATGACAGCTCGTTTCATTCATAACCCGACTAAGAGTCATCTCTTAGCTGTGCATCGTATTCTACGATACCTCAAAGGAACCTTAGACTATGGAGTAATGTACAAGCAAGAGGGGAAATCCGACCTACATGGTTATGCAGACTCCGATTGGGGATCTAACACAGATGACCGCAAGAGCACATCTGGATATCTCTTTCTATATGGCTCAAAACCAATTGCTTGGGGAGTTTGTAAACAACCTTCTGTAGCATTATCAACAACCGAAGCTGAGTACATGGCGCTCAGTTCGGCTGGATGCGAATGACTTTGGCTCCGACGTATTCTAAGTGAACTTCAAGGTCGAGAAGAAGAAATACCTACCCGCATCCTCTGTGATGATACCTCTGCTATTTTCATCGCAAAAAATCCCATTACTCAACGGCGCAGCAAACACATTGACTTACGATTCCATTTTATCCGTGATCAAGTGGAACATGGCACGATTGATGTTGAATACTGCCCTACAGAGATGCAGTTGGCAGATATATTCACCAAAGCTCTGCAACGGTTCCGATTTGCAGAGCTGCGGAGGAAGATAGGTGTCGATCGCTGTTCGACGTAAGGGAGGATGATGATGACCTAAGCCGAAAGCCTCTTCAGTAAAGCCTCCACTTGCACTGCAGCAGATGGATAAATGAAGTTTATCAACACAAGTATCAAGACTATTAGAATAATAGAGTTTATTATTTGTAAAACTCTGTAATACTTATCGGCTAGCAGGCCTTTGTTTTTGGGCTCTATAAAAGGGCCTCCTGCAATGTAAAACTGTGTGTGTGTAAGAAAAACAAAACTTTGATAATACTTTATAAAACAGTTTAGTTTGGCCTCTCCTCAGTTCTGTAATTTATCAATTTCTGCTCCAAGCTTTCATTTTCCCTTTTCCTCTGAAATGATCGAGTAGAGTGACAGCTCTCTTCATCCAGTGCTGTCGTCTCCAACCTTTTCTCTCCCTCTCTTCCGCCCTACAATAATTGAATGAGATCTGTGGACTCAGTATTTTTTTCAATATTAATATAAGAATTTTATTAGCACTGCAGAAGTGAGAAGAGAAAAGGGAGTGTGTTTGTGCGCCTATATATGTGTGCTCCAGCATATCCAAACAAAAGAAATTCGTGGTGGAGATCAAGAAGGCATACTCACTGTCCCCTCCCCAAATGCTTCCAAAACTATCAAAATCCATTTCATAATCCACTCTCTCTCTCTCTCTCTCTCTCTCTCTCTCTCTCTCTCTCTCTCTCTCTCTCTCTCTCTCTCTCTCTCTCTCTCTCTCTCTCTCTCTCTTGCACGGGGATGCTAGCAATCTCACCATTGATAAACTGTACTCCCGGCGAGAAAGCCGGAGATGCAAGCGCCTCCAACCTACTGGTTGCCGACGACTTCTCTGCGGACTTTGACTTCGACTTCTCGGAGCTCTTTGCCGGATTTGATGATGGGGAAGTGCTGCCAGGCCTCGAGGTGGACTTCCCTTCGCCAGACAAAGTGGGGGTGGAGGCAGAAATTTTGGAACACGGCGACGGTGTTCAAAAGGATGGAGCGCGGGTGGCGCCGGAGGAGGAGGAGACAGTTTCGATTGTACATGAAGAAGTTTTGAGTTGTGAAATAATGGAAGAGGAGTCGACGAAAATGTCGTCGGAGGTGAATTCATCGGCGCCGGTGGGGGAGAGGGGAAGGAAGCCGTCCGCTGGGCCGGGGAAGTGCTCCATCGTCGGGAAGAGAAAGATGAAGGTATATGTGCCCTGAAGATGCAAGTATATTCTTAGTAATACGAGATAATTAGTCATGGATAATTAAATTTTTATTTATTTATATATAAATAAAATAAAACCTAAGATAAATTTGGTTGGTACACAGATGAAAATTTCTTTTATAAATTTATGATTTATTTTATTGTCTATCGTTATTATGATTAATATTGGTTTTAAATTATAGTGTAAATATTGCAAGAAGTTTTATCTTTAGTACTTTTCACAGAATAATCGTTTATATTTATATTATTATATATTAAATAAATCTATCGTTATCATTTTTTCTATTTTACCTCTGCCATTTTCTCTCGGTTATATTTTTATTCATAAATATTTTGTGTAATATAACACGATAGAGTAAGGAATTTTGATATTTGAATTATATTATATCAAAGAAATGTTTTAATTAATTGATATCTATATTATTTATAAAATGTATAGATGAATTCATATATATATATATATATATATATATATATATATATGTTGGTGTAATGTTTATTGTTGGAGCCCGGATACCGGTCCAATTATGTTTGAGGCTAGGGAGTAGCTTGAGTTACTTCTCTCTTCTTCAAATCCCTAGGTTTGAGTATTTCAAGCTGAGAACTGACCCTCGCAGAATGATAGGTAGCTAGCTGCCTTAAGAAAGGACCCACTGGCCGCAGCGAGGAGGTCCCGCCAATAACCCCGAAATCTGATCTGATTTCCCCTCCAAAAACCAAAAGTTGAGTCTGTCTTGGACCGCACAAGGAAGAAAGCACAGACTATCTTGGGGGGTGGATCCACGCTCACCGCACCAAAAATGTTGGAGCCCGAATACCGGTCCAATTATGTTCGAGACAGTGGAGTAGCTTGAGTTACTTCTCTCTTCATCAAATCCCTAGGTCTGAGTATTTCGAGCTGAGAACTGACCCTCACAGAATGATAGGTAGCTGTCTTAAGAAAGGACCCACTAGCCGCAGCGGGGAGGGTCCGCCACTAACCCGAAAATCTGATCTGATTTCCCTTCCGAAAAACCAAAAGTCGAGCCTGTCTCGGACAACACAAGTGCACAAGGAAGAAAACACAGGCTCTCCTGGGGGGGTGAATCTGTGCTGATCTGAGACATAATGGGTCCTATTTATAAGCAAAATCTTCTGAGGGCAAAATAGTCCAAAAGGTCTGCTGATAATTTCCTCCGCCTTAACCAAACTACTATATGAAGACCAAAATGGTCTATGAACAACTCCTCGCGTCTTTTCATCAGTACTAATCGCAGCACATGCTGGTCTGCGGGTAGTGAGAGGGGACTGAGGAGTCGGGTTGAACCAAGCTCGCCTCGCTCCCTCCTTGGGCGAGTGCGGCTGAGGTGATTAGGTCAAATCCTACTTGCCGAGGGCAAATTCTCCTGAGGCGAGCTCGCCTGAGTCCAGGTCAGACTCGCCTCACCCCGGGCGAGAAGGGGTTTGGTCGCCGAGATAGGCTGTTCACATCGCCTAGACGAATCGCACTCATAACGTCGAGAAGAGGGATCATGCCATCGAGTTAAGGTATGTGCCGTCGATAAGGGTTTATGACATCGAGAAGAAGTCACGTCGATAAGAGCTGATGGGGAGTGGTGGGACTCGCTTCGCCCTGCCCTGGGCGAGTAAGACCGCTCATGGTTCTACTCGCCGGATGACCGGTCTACTCGTCGAGCACAGGTTGGTCGTACTCGGTGAATACGGGTTGTACATTTATAGTTGTTGGAGATGGTGCGCAGAGAAGCACGCTCTGAAGCCGTTTGAGAATATGAATGCAGCAACTGGATTTATGGGCTTGAAACTTGAAGCTGAATGAGATCTTCTAGTTGCCTTCGAAGGGATCTTCGAAGGTTGAATGAGATTTTCGAGATGATCTTCAAAAGGCGAAGGAGATCTTCAAGCCGTGAATGAGATCTTCGAAAATCGAGGGAGTGCTCTGAGGAATCTTCGAAGGAGCTCACTTTGGTGTGAAATGCAATATGTCTTCAAATGAGTGCTCAGGGCCAATTTTATAGCCTTCAAGAGGGGCGTCTTGGTAATTGCGATGTCATAACCATCAGACGAGCGAATAAAAATCCTTGATCGGAAGCACTCGGGTTTCCATTTTCTCGAATATGAAGATCATGCCCCCTGGGCCGTTCAGGCAGCTCAGGCATGACCGACGACGATGATGCAGCGAATATTGCAACAATTGTGAAGGCAACAAGCAAAGAGGAGCTCACAGAGCAAAATCTGATGTTGATGCATATATAATGCCTTTATCAAGCATCAATTAGAAAATATTTTGTGCATATAGTTTAAAAGAAAAATTATGTCAGTTTTACCATTCCTCTTATTTAGATTTTAGACTATCTAATATATTACTTTTGTTATTTATATATAATTATACATTTTATTTTTCATAATTAATACTTTTTATTAAGAATAAAACTGATTATAAAATAGAAGTTCTTTATATTTAATATTATTTTTTATGAATGAAAATAATTATATAGTATAAATTTAATTATATAATAAAAATATTTTTTAATTAAGTAAACATGCAGAGGACTATTTATCTCTTATTTTGATATTCAGACATGTAAATAATATAATTTATAAATTTAAATTTATAAGATAAAGCATTATTAAATTGAAATAAATGTTGTCTTTGTCTTTACCGGGGTAAAATTATTTTGGCGCGTACAGTCAATATAAGAAAATTTATTTAATACAAAAATTATTTAATATTAAAAAAGACAGATAATAAAAATATTGTTATAATATTCCTTCTAAAATAATTAGTTTGGTATGTTTTTTCACTAGCATACACTCGTTTACTTCAAAAGTAAATTTACTGTGCCTGGTTATAAACATTAAAAAAATATTTAATTATATTACTATAAATAAAAGACAATCTCCCTTAGCACGGGGTGGCCATCGTGAACACGTGTTTCTGAACCGCCGTTAGTGAACGCTTGACCATAATTAAGAAACTTCATTCACTTTTTTGGTTCGAAATTTGTTTTTTTCTTGGTAACGATCGTAACATTGCATTTTTTCATGGTGATGGTCATTAACATCGCAAAAACTCCCTATCAAACAAAAGCCAAAAGCTCCATTTAACTCCTCTCATGCATGCCAGCCCGAAGGGAATATTTTCCCTGGCTAAACATCGCATTTTTTTCTAGTACAGAATCAAAAAGAAAATTCGTACAATAGGCATTGCTCCAAATAAATTATTCTGCATTTATGTAGCTAAGGTACTAAAAGACATTTTCTTTATATAGAATTCAAAAAATTCTAATTAGAATATAAAGATGTTATAATCTATGGATAGGTATTATTTGAATGTCAATATTATGGTATTTAGTGAGTATTTTGGAGAGGCCAAATTTTCATTCATAATATAATAGTTGTGAATGCATGTTAAATTAGGTGGATTGGACGCCGGAGCTTCACGGACAATTTGTTCAGGCGGTGGAGCTGCTTGGAGTTGAGAAGGCGGTGCCTTCAAGGATTTTGGAGCTCATGGGGATCGACTGCCTCACACGTCACAATGTCGCCAGCCACCTACAGGTTTGCCATACTACAAAGATAATGTTACATGCAAATTAATTTTATTTAAGCGTCCTATTATTGTCACTACTCGAGGAAGAACTAGCGAATACTCCAAACAGAACTAACGAACACTCCAGGCAGAACTAGTCACTGGTTGGACTATCACGACTAATAATTACTTATTAGCCATGATTTTTGCCCCCTAACAAAAACAAATGTAGCTAAAAATTATTTTTCTAGTATTGTTTTGTGTCTCTTTTGGTTACGAATCATTCTTCTCTCACAGAAATACCGATCTCACCGAAAGCATATGTTGGTAAGGGAGACTGAGTCGACAAATTGGACTCAACGGAACAAGGTTTATCCGATGGCAACGACAATAACAACCGGTGACAACACAGGAGTTAAGCAAAAGATTAACCCATGGCCAGCCCCATCAATGGGTTTTCCTTCAAGTGCTCCTCATCCCTTACACATGCATTCCTTTAGGCCATTGCATGTGTGGGGTCATCCTACAATGGACCAATCCTTAGTCCACATGTATCATCCCAAGCATCTATTCCCAATGAGGCCAGCACCTTCGCCATCATGGGTGGCACCTCACCCCCCATTTCAACATCCTCCGCTCTTGCCACATGCTTCTCCGTGGCACCCCCAATTTTCCAGAGTAATGTTTTCAATTATCTCATGAGGAATTATTGGGTCTTGGCATCATACCTATCTATGTGTGCAAGATTAAAATCAAAGATGATTATATTTAATTATGATAAAGATTAATTTTATTTACGATAAAATGTTTTATTTTGACAACGGCCGTGTTTTGTTTCCAAGCGCAAAGATAAATTTG
Organism: Dactylorhiza incarnata; assembly: GCA_033032865.1. Classification (NCBI taxonomy): domain Eukaryota; kingdom Viridiplantae; phylum Streptophyta; class Magnoliopsida; order Asparagales; family Orchidaceae; genus Dactylorhiza; species Dactylorhiza incarnata. Next base: position 18,108,257 of record JAWHQI010000015.1, read on the forward strand.
ATGCATGCACCTAATAATTTTTTAAATGTTTCTCTCAATCGCTTGCTCGTCATTGAGAGACTAACACTCTTTTTGGGTTACTGCAGGGTACCCTTTGCCCAGGAGCACCATGCTTTCGCGAACAAGCCTCCACCATGGTAACTATTTACATATCTAATATAAGATTAATGTACATTAATATATATGGTAGGTAAAAAAGGTTATAAAAACACTTCAAATACCATCAAACATTAAAGTATTTTTTGTAATTTAAAAATCTTATAATTACAAAAATTAAAAATATTAAGGTAATGTTCTTTAACTCTTCGATCAAATGTTGTTATGTACAATCTAAAATAACTAGTTAGAATTCATGTATTTTTATTTTATAATATAAAAAAGTAACTTGTGAAGACTGTATATAGTATCATCTACATTATTGTGCACATTAGCCAGTACTAAAAGCTTGAAGAGTAAACGTTTCAATGAAAACAAAATTTATTTAAGTATTATTATATATTTTATCATGCTTATGAAATAAACAATCATTCAATAATATATAAAATGTCTCCATAAACATGTTACACTTAATTTTATCTAAATATTGTAATAAAGCTTTGTTAATACATAATAAAATATTAGCATTTTCTAGAAAAATAACATTTAAGTTGACTCAAATGTACTAAAAAAATGATCCACGGGTTTGTCCATGCCAGACAGGACAATACACTTGATATGAGCACTTTAAATAGAGATTCCGGGCTACGGTTAGCCGGAATCCCCACTCCCCCACTAACTTAGTGGGGGGTTATGGAGAAGTGGGTTGACCAAAAGTCAACCCACTATCTCTATGGTGGAAACCACCCCACGCGCGATCCGTGCACCCGATCACCATATTTCGGATCATCAACCGCCCCGCTCGCACCCTCACCGGCCAACCCTCCTCATGAGGAGCGGCGGCCGGCCAGCCGCCTCCCCGTGAGGGGCGGCGGCCGGCCAGCCCTCCCCGTGAGGGGCAGTGGCCGGCCTCCCCTCTCCTTGAGGGGCGACGGCCGGCCACCCTTCCCCTCGCCGGCGGGAGAGGTTCGGTCGGCCGCCTCCGCCTCCTCCGTTCGCCGGCCTCCTTCGCCGGCCGTCCGGCCAGTCTCTCGTCATTTGGTTACGTGGCGGTTGGATCCAAACCACCCGTTTTCTTCCCCGCGATCTCCGTCGTTCGGGGTCCGGGTAATCGCCCTCATAACCACCCGGAGTGGAGGTGCGGTTATCCTTTAAAATCATTTAATAATTAATATATAAATATATTAGATAGTACCTGGTGGTTGCGGGTTGCAAATAACCACGTAACGATCATAACTTTCCCTGGAACCTATAAATAAGCCTCAGGGGATTTCTCATTTCTGATCTTCTCTCCTCAGGATTTCCCCCTACTCTCCTAAGAGCTCCCTCGAATCCCTTAGAGATTTCCTCCTCGCACGAAGACGCCTTTGATGATCTCCAAGCACCTTTAAGATTCTTAGAGCGCCTCCCTCTCTTCCGCAAGAAGAAGGGCGTGCTCCACGCATCACTCTAACACATCCTGCACATACTCAGCAAGTTTACCGCGAGCAAAGCATACAAAGACCGGAATATCATCAAGTCAACCTAAGACATCCGAAACACTCAAGATTTGCGAGAGGCGGTCTGTTACCCTACATGTCTCTCCCTCTCTCTCCCCTCAAATTGTAACGAGGAGCGTCCTGTCTCCCTCGCCTTCTCTACAAAGTCTTGTACAACAACAACAAATAGTGAAATTTGGTTGACACCGACTCGGCCACGCGGTTTTTCATCCCTTTTCGGGGTTTTCCACGTCAAAAGTCTTCTTGTCCATTGCCTCGTTTTCTGTGACTGTGTGCGCGCTCGACCGCTCCCGGGCTAAGACGTTCTTTTTCCTGACCGGTTCAAAGGGCTGCTGAGTAGACCGCAACAGTTTGGCGCCGTCTGTGGGAAGACTGTTCCCAAAGCTCTAATAGAATCGGAAGACAGTATCCCCCGCTTAGCGATATTCGTGACTAGAGATATGGAAAGAAGAAGCACCCACACCACTCAAGGCTCTGTCCGCGAGGGACATGCGGATCCCGGTCCTTCCCATTCCCTCGTCAACGCGCAATGCTTGGAGGAGACAGTGGTCGCGCTGACCAACGCATTGACTGGACGAATGGTCCAGATAAAGGAACAACAAGTTGAAATGCTGAACCTCTTGAGGAACCTTGGAACAGCTAGGGCTCCTGTCGAGCCCCCCGCACTGGTTAATGCGCCTCCTCCGCCTCCGCGTCAAGCTCCAGAAGACAACCAGGGAGAGGACTCCGAGTTCTGAGCGGCAATTACCGCGCACCCCGCCCGTCCGATCAGGCCAGCCAAAGTCGGTCCGCAGTATCATCACCAGAGGGTAGGCATCCCCGAGAACCTCCCTAGAAGGTTAACTCGAGAAGAATTCAGAGAGATAATAGTAGAAGAATATGGCCAGGTTGGCCGTCAGGCAGCACGTATCTACCGCCTCGTCTGCAACGAGTCTCCGTTGGCACCTGAAGTACTGGCACACCCGATCCCAGGAGGATTCAAACTTCCAAGCATGGAATCCTACGACGGGATCGAGGATCCCCTAGAGCACGCGAATCACTTCTTCACCATCCCTCGGATTTATAACGCCCCGATCAACTACTCTGCCAAGTATTTCTGGCCACCATGAAGGGTCAGGCAAGGACTTGGTTTCATTCTATCCGGAGTGGAACTATCAAGAACTTTACCGAGCTGACGCAGCAGTTCTTATATCAGTTCATCGCGAACCGCCGAATATTAAAAGACCCCTCCCATCTTTCGGGAATCAGACTAAGTGAAGGGGAAACCCTTAAGGAGTTCTTCCGCCGGTTCACTACTGAGGCCCGTTAAATCCCCGGAGTAGACCCCGAGCTCCTTCGAGGAATATTCCTTGGAGGGCTCCGTATGAGCGGATTCTATTCTGCCTTAATGAGGGAGACTGTCCCTAGCTATCCTGATTTGGTGCACAAAGTTGAGACATAAATAACATCGGACGAAGTGATCGAAGCCCACCGCCGACAGTTCGAAGGAATGTTGAAGAGGAAGAGAGATGAGCCAACCCCAAAGCGGCATGAGGAGCACCAAGGGAACGTACATCAGCAAGATCGTCCCAGTAATAAGCCCCCTCGAACCTACCAAGAGTACGCACCACTCAATTCCTCCCGTATGAACATGCTCTACGCAATACAGGACAACTGGGCACTACAAAGGCCAAGAGATCTCGTCTAGGGTAGGGGAGATCAATCAAAATACTGTGAATTTCACCAAGGCGCAGGGCATGCCATCGAAGACTGCGTTAAACTCAAAGATGAGATAGAACGTCTTATCTGACAAGGTATCCTCATAAGGTTCTTACAGGACCAGACGCGAAATCATCCAGCAAATGGAAGAAGAGAGCAGTCGTCGGCTCACCAGGGCGCACTTGGAGCTAGGGAAGTGGTTGGGGTAGTAGAAACCATCTCTGGTATTCCGTTCCCTACCGTCAATTCCATCACCTAGCGAACATAGACGATCAACATCGGGTATGAAGATTTAAAGGGACTACTCATTCCGCACCAAGATCCACTAGTAGTCAGCGCAGAGATCGACAACCCCAGCTTCTGCGTCAAACGGATACTTGTAGATAATGGCAGCTCTTTTAAAATCATGTTCATGCCCGCTTTCCTCAACATGAAGATCCAACCAGAAAATCACCAGCCAGCCTCCGACCCGATCTACGGTTTCAACGATAACCCTGTTCCAGTCAAAGGAACTATCACTCTACCTGTCACCCTAGGAGATTTTCTAAAGCGGGCCACCCACGACGTGCAGTTCGTATTGATCAAATCTGAATCGCCTTACAACGCGATTTTTGGTCGACCACTACAGGTAATATTCAGAGTGATCCCTTCCATCCTGCACCTCGCGATGAAGTTTGTCACCCCAGGAGGAGTCAGAGTTGTCCGCAGAAACCAAGAGGTAGCATGCACTTGTTATCTTCAACAGATGAAGCCTGGACAAGGAGCTGCCCAGTACATCAACACATCCAGAACCTGAAGCCCCAAAGGGAGCTAGGAATCGGACAGGAATGTCCTACTATATTCTAAACTCGTTTAATTTTCTTTAAGAACACTTATTTGTAATAACTATTGTAGAAAAGTCGTAAGCCTGCGCTTACGCAAAAACTACTGTGTATTAAATTCCGGAATGTCTTATTTGCTTCAAACTCTGCTATTACTGGAACAACAATGACCTTCTTTTCGCCTCCGTAGCAAGTCGGGGCATTAATGGTGATGTTCACCCTCCTCACATCACCTATGCCAAAAACAACGGCTAAACAATAGAAACACGAATACAATTGGCCATTCATATTATCTACACTTCCACTCCTAATTATGTTATTTTAGGGACACCCCACGTAATGACCTTGGGTGGCCATATGAAGCCCGCAAAGCAACAACCTCACTGCAACATCCCGAAGGTTTGCCCTTTGCTCTTGTAGTAGGACATCGCGTCGCCCGAGCCTGCCCCTCTCGCGCTCGTAAACGGTTCGAAGCGTTTGCCCTTCACCTCTACTATCAACGACATCCCCCAGGTTGGTAATGCGAACCTCTCACTACTCGGCTCGAATCGTTTTCCATTCGCCCCACGTAGTAGGTTCTAACACCATCTAGGTCTCGTCCTCTAAATCGCATTGCCAGGGCCTACCCCCCTCGCGCTCGCAAACAGTTCGAAGCATCTGCCCTACACCGCTACTATCAACGACATCCCCTAGGTTGGTAACACAAACCTCTCACTACTCGGATCGAATCGTTCGTCATTCGCCCACGAAGTAGGTTCCAACACCATCTGGGTCTCGTCCTCTAAATCGCGTCTTCAGGGCCTATCCCCTCACGCTCGCAAACTGTTCGAAGCGTTTGCCCTTCACTGCTACTATCAACAAAATACCCTAGGTCGGTAACGCGAACCTCTCACTACTCGGCCAGAATCGTTCGCCATTAGCCCACGTAGTAGGTTTCAACACCAACTGGGTCTCGTCCTCTAAACCGCGTCACCAGGGCCTGCCCCCTCCCGCTCGCAAACAGTTCGAAGTGTCTGCCCTTCACCGCTACTATCAATTACATCTCTCAGGTTGGTAACGCGTACCTATCACTACTCGGCTCGAATCGTTCACCATTCGCCCATGTAGTAGGTTCCAATACCATCTGGGTCTCGTCCTCTAAATCGCGTCGCCAGGGTCTGCCCCTTCACGCTCGCAAATGGTTCGAAGCGTTTGCTTTTCACCTCTACTATCAACGACATCCCCCAGGTCGGTAACGCAAACCTCTCACTACTCGGCTTGAATCGTTCATCATTCGCCCACGTAGTAGGTTCCACCACCATCTGAGTCTCATCCTCTAAATTGCATCGCCAGGACCTGCCCCCATCGCGCTCGCAAACGGTTCGAAGCGTCTGCCCTTCACGACTACTATCAACGACATCCCCCAGGTCCGTAACGCGAACCCCTCACTACTCGGCTCGAATCGTTCTCCATTCGCCCACGTAGTAGGTTCCAACACCATCTGGGTCTCGTCCTCTAAATCGCGTCGCCAGGGCCTGCCCCTCTCGCGCTAGCAAACGGTTCAAAGTGTCTGCCCTTTAGCACTACTATCAACGACATCCCCCAGGTCAGTAACGTGAACCTCTCACTATTCGGCTCAAATCGTCCTCCATTCGCCAGTATAGTAGGTTCCAGCGTCGCCCGTGTCTCATTTTCTAAACACCCGATTCCAAAAGACATCAAAATTTGCTGCGCAAAATGGCGGCCCGAACACCGCGAAAATTTTACAATTACAAGAGTTTAAAGCTAGAACAGTCATGCAAGCAACACAATCCGCCAAACGACAATACAGTCAGCAAGCAACATTACCCAAACAAAAAACATCGCCACTATTGAAACCGGCAACCGGTCTCTTGAGTTCAGACCCACTAGGGGGGGTAGCCTACACCTACTTGCCCCTCACTTGCGCTCTTGACTGTGGATGAAGAATTAGGAATAGACCCAAAGCTGTAGCGAGGAGGTACCGCCCCACACCTGGAAGATCTTAGAGAGCTTCCCCTCCCAAACCAATGCTCAGCCAGACACCTTGGAGGGCACTAATAGCCAACCCCAAAACTAGCTTGGAGGAGAGAGCTCAAAAGATCGGATCTCCTCCAAGGTGCCCTTAAGGGTCTATTTATAGATTTTCTAATCTGGTCTGCAAACAGCCTAACTCCGCTTTCTAGTTTTACTAATCGCACCCCAAATTGGTCTGCTAACAACCTAACTCCGCTGTTTGGAGGGGCTATTGGTAGCCCGCCAAGGGTATCTAGGTAATTTCCCCACTAAAGCCTTCTGGGCGAGTGGTCTGTGAAGGCACCATTCGCCAGGCCTTTTGCACACTAGATTCCACTGGGCGAGTGGTCCGTGGGGGCACCATTCGCCTGATGCTTGGCTCGCTGGGCGAGTGGGGTTCCGCCCTCACTCGCCTGACCTCCCGCACATTCACACTCCTAAGAGAGCGAGTGCTTTGCGGATGAGGCTTGCGCTCGCCCTGGGGCTTCCCTTCCTCTCCTGACCTGGGTGAGTGCCCTTCTTGACATATGCCTTTTGGCGCTTTAGGATCTGGGGACTCACTCGGTGAATACAGGGTTGTACACAATCCCCCTCTTTGCGAGCGAGTCCTACGCTCGGAAAGAACAGTCCAACCCCCAATATTCGGCGAGTGCCTTGCTGACCTGGAGGGAATCTTTTTGGTGGGCCCCTCCCTTCTGCTATAAATATACCCCGGGTCGCTGCCTTGAGAGTACCTGTCCTCCTGTTACTGTTTCTCTTTTTCACCTTTGAGCTTTCACCGTTCAAAATGTCGTTCATGAGGCTGATGCTGAGACCACTCTCGCAAGGGCTGATGGACCGCCTTGCCACCGCGCATGGGGAGAATCCTTCAAGGTCTACCGGATACGCCCCCTGGTTCTCGTCAACGAGGGATGCTTCTAAGCCTTACCAGCTGAAGAAGGCTAGGGTGGTCCGGCGAGACCTGATGGCGAGGGAGTCTACGTCAGACACTCCCCCCCTCTCTAACATCCCTCCTGACTGTTGAAACCAGTACTTGGTCTCTTGTGGATCTCAACCCCCCAAAGGTGGGGGCAGCTAACACTTATTGATCCCTCGAAAGGATTAGACCGAAGCCTCAGAACTAGATACAGACCCTTGGTCCCAGTGAGGAGGTCCCACCACACACCCGAAAGATCTTAGAGTGCTTCCCCTCCCAAGCCAAAGCTGAGTCTGGGCACCTTAGAGAGCCTGAGAGTTAAACCAAGATAGCCTAAGGAGAAGGAAGCTCGGAGTATTGAGGTTGGATCCCTCTCCAAAGGTGTCATTCAAGGTCTATATATAGGTTTTTACTTATGGTCTGCTAATAGCCAGATTCCGCCTTACACTTTTGCTATGCACAGCCTAAAATGGTCTGTCAATAGCCAAACTCTGCTGTTTGGAGAGGCTAACTGCAGACCACCAAGGGCTTCCGGGTAAAATCACCCATGGACCAGTACTGGGCGAGCCATCCACGAGGGTTCCTCTCATCTGACTCTCCTCACGCGAACTGCGAGAGCCTGGCTCGCCCGCCTTCCTGCGAGCGACCACCGAGAGCCCGACTCGCCCACCTTCCCGCGAGCGACCTGTGAGAGCCTAGCTCGCCCGTCTTCCAAAGAGCGACCATCGAGATCCCGGCTTGCTCGCCTTCCCGCGCGCGACCTTCGAGAGCCTGGTTCGCCCGCCTTCCCACTCTTCTCGCCTGTTGATCCTTGAGTCTCCGCTCACCTCTTGGCGAACACCGGGGTTGTACACTGACAACACTGCCGAGGTAATATAATCTATCTCGCCTTTGAAGCTAACCACGGTGATGCGATATCTCAACAACTTCAACCACTCGCAGAACCTGCAGGTGACAGAAGTTGGCCCTGGGATCAATCAGGCGAATGTCGACATTCCCCCACCTGTTCTCGGAGGCATTCTACCGGTCCAGGAGCCCGCCCTTCTAGTTACTCCTAGAGGAAACATGCCCGCGCCTGGTAAGCACTTCATTGGCTTCTCGCCGCCTCCTTCTCCCGACGGCCTCTCAGACTTTTTCGGCGTGCCCGAAGATATTAGGACAACGAAGGAGCGGATGACGGAGGTTCTCGACAAGTTGATCTGGATGCAGCGAGACCTAGCCAACTAGACGGAGGAACACCGGGAAGCCTTTGAGCGTCGACTGAGCGTCCTCGAGCGAGACTACACACATCTCATCGGGGAGATGGAGCGCCACGGAGAGGGTGCTAGGAGACTTCTCTTGGGAGGCATATCACGCGAGCTAGGGACCAGATACGTATGGTCCACCACGAGTTCACCGCAGTAAGCACGTATTATTACCAGCGATTGCCTTCGAGGATAGGGAGGCGAGGGCGGGGTCGATGGCAGTGGGTACAGTACTAAGCCTACCATCCCTCGCTCCCTATATTCTCCCACATCCTTGTTATTTTTCTTTTCCTTATGTACTGAACCAAGACGAGACCTGCTACATCTCGCAAACAATTTCCATTTGTATAGTATTTCTTGTCCTTCACTATTTTTCCGAATGCTATCTAGCGGATGCTTTCATTCTCGTTGCACTTTTTAGTTTGCTTTCGCCAGAAGAACCTCGCGCGTCACTTTCGCCACGTGCCGACGACTGGGGTGTGGGCGGGCTTGCTCGATCTCTGAGGTGCCAAGGTAGCGCGACTGCTATCCGCACCCCGCACGTAGAGACTTTCATTCACTTTCTATTTTTTCAATAAATAGTCAGCCCACCTACCACATTTATTACGCTTTCTTCTCTTTCCTCTCTTACTCTTGCGCCAGCACAAGCACCTCTCTTTAGACTTCCTGCCACTTCCCTTTCGCGCGAGATGGCCCCCGAACCCGATGGTAGGAGCAGGTGCGCCTAGTCGTTCCTTAACCACCACTTTGGTACCTGCGAGCTGTCTGAAGAAGATTTCGCTGTGACTGTCGCCAACTACTTTCCGCCAAAATTCTCCGCGCTCCTCCCTGGAGGTCGCGATCGCATCAACTAGATATCGCCCGACGCTCTCGCCATACCCCTGGACCATTTCGAGGTGGGACTCTGGCTCCCGCTCTGGCCCGAACTGCGCCAGGCGTTCCGCTACTTCGGCGTAGTTCCCACTCAGCTGAACCCAAACTCGATCGCAATGATGGTAGCATTCGCCTGCTACTGCGGGAGGAGGTGATTGAATTCTCCCTCCACGTCTTCCGCATGCTTTTCAATTTCTGGGAGTAGAGCGGGGTGGCCTTTTTCTTCGTCCAAAGCCCGCTCAAGGTCACCGGTATCGCCAACAAAGTACATGACTGAACTCGGCGGTTCATCTTCGTGACCGGAATTTCAGCAACACTCTTCTTGCGTCGGTGCAGGAGGACGAGTCGACCTTCAAGCCTCCAACGTTGGGAGGTTACGAGGACAAGCTCCATGTGTTCATCCAGCAGCACTGAATGGACGTCGTGCACTTGCGGAAGCATGTCGGGTCGCTTCCACCGATTCTGTCGAGAGAGGGTAAGCTGAACAATTTCAACCCTAGCTACCGCTTGCTTTCACCCGCTTACGTCTTCTTACTGACTTTCCAGATGCAGGGGTTCGAAGCCTTCCCCTCCACCCGCCGAAGGCGATCGTGGAGATCGCTCCCGATGACGCCCTTTCCCTCCCTCAGTCTACCGCTGCAGCCTGCCGCAAGGATCCGCCTCCAGCGAAGTCCAGCGGGCAGAAGAGAAAGCCTGACGTGGCCACCAGCTCCCCCACCAAGCGAGCGAAGCCTTCTTCAGCTGCTAAGGGAAAGGCGGCCGCGGACGAGACCCCTGGATCGAGTGCTCCTGCTGTGGAGGACTCAGCGGTCCAGACCGTCATCGCGCCGACGAAGCCCTCCTCGGGGCCGGGGCCGAGAGGGCATCAAAACTTCTCTCTCGGCGAGAGGTATGCGGATGTGGCCGACAACGCCATACTGCACTGGGACCGGAAGGCCAACCGGGTCTCCATCTCCACCCTCCTTCCGTCCTGGTTAGAGCAGGAGACTACCAGCGGCCAGGCCTACGGCCTCTCTTACGCCCTCTACAGCCGTGAGGATGCCTCCAATTATGATGACGAGACCACTCAGATGCTCGTGCATGAGGGTTCACGGGATATAATGCGCGCTCGCGAGTTGACTCATATGTCTTCTCACCGCAACATGACCCTTGCACGGAACCTGGCCGAAGTCGAGAAGACCCGCGCTGATGTCTCCGCTGAGGTCTTGGCCGTGAAACAGCAACTGGCGATAGTCGAGGCTCTTCTCTCCAGCCGCCCAGCCCGAGAGGTGAGCCTATCTCCTCGTAGTGACTTAAGCTCTTGCACTTCCTTCCTTTCCCGCGCTAACCTTCGCTTTTCTTGCATGACATAGCCAACTATGATACCCTACTCGTGCGGGCGCGCATCCTTGAGGAATGCGTCAAGGAGCTGGAGGCCGAGAATCAAAGGCTGTGAGATATTGCTGCTCGGCCACCTCCTACGGAGAGAGAAACTCGACATCTTTACTCTAACGCCGAGTTTGAAGGACTGATGCAGAGGTCAGCCCAGGGATAAGCGAAGCATGAGAGCTGGAGGTGCTGCAAAGTGTCGGGCTCCTGAAGGAAGAGGGCGAGAGGATTCTGTCCCATCATGTGCTTCCTGAGCTCTTCGCCCGGGAGGATGATCCCGCATGTGATGCTGGTCTTGGGCTAGAGTTCTGCAATCTTCCTTCTCCGGGTGGGAGCAGCAGACCTTCTAGCGAGAGGGACGAAGACCACTCCTGAAGACCCTTCTTTTTTTTTCCTTTAGACGTAATTCGAGAATCCTGATGTAATTTTCTTATAATGAAATGAAATGAAATTCTCTCTTATGATTGTTATCATATCTTTTTTCTGCGCTTCTCATTGTTATCAGCCGATAGTTCGCGTGCTCGTACGTTATTTCACATGCTCTTACACTTTCGCGTGTGTGCTTGTATATCGCTTGTTCACTCTTAGTTCTGATGACCCTTAGCCTAGGTCGTGACCGAGACGCTCTCGCTGCACCGGCACGCCACGCGGTCGCAACCCTTTCGCACTCGCCCATGCCTTTTTAGGACTTAGACGGTTTTGCTGATCCTTGCCGTGAGCGTAACTGCGCCGAGAGCCCACTCCGTCTCGCTAGTTTCTTGCATCCCTCGGGGATGGCTAGCACACTGCTGCGCATTCATCGGGCGAGTGCCCTTCCAAAGGTTCATTTATGAAAACCTGCATTATAAATGAAGTTAGAAAGCTGTATAATAATACTGAAGGAAAAATAGATACAGGTCACCCTGGCTAAGAGGATGATGGATGGGAACTTCCCAAGTAGCCTTTGTTCCTGGGTTCAGAGCTATCTCTGGAGAGAGTGGTAGCAGTGAGCGCTAGATAGGAATGCATTCAGCTTTTGGCGTTTGAGCATGGCGATGTATTTTAAATCAACTTATATGATGAAGAACTGCACATCTTATGTTGTTTGCACGGGATCCCCCCCCCCCCCCAAAGTCACGAGAAGGATGATGCTCCCCAGGATAGGGATGACGAGGGGGGGGGGGGGGGATCCGCGAGGTGTGCACTGCCCGCCTCAAGTTTGATATTTCCATTAGCGAGCCTGAGCTGAAGTATAGTTGACATGAATAACACATTGACAACCATGTCGTCATCGATCAATATTCGACTTATCACAGTGGGTGGCTCTCTAATGGTTGCTCTAATGTTCAGAGGACCGAGGTGAGGAGCATTCATCCCCAAGGGGTCTGGCTTGCTTTCAGCGTTGTAGGATTTGAGAGTGTCATTTTCCTTAACATACACCCCTGCAGACTTATTCAGAGTCAGCTGCTCCCGCATCCATTTTGCAGATATTTTCACAGGAGCCTCAGGTAAACAAACCGTTCAATTTCTTCCTTCAGGCGCAGACAATTTTTCATGCCATGCTCGTGACCTCGATGAAAATTGCAGAAATTGTATTGATCCCCTGCTTTCGGGGCGAGTGACCTAGGCCTCTAGAGAGTGGGGTGGTCTCAGATGGCGAGTAAGACCTCTGTCCGAGAGGTATTGAGGGGAGTGTAGATCTGACACTCTTCTTCTCATAGCAGAGGCTGCCTGGCTGAAGGTAAGGGCACTGCTGCGGAGCCTGCTGCTAGGTTCTTTTGTTGAATGAATTCCTCCATCTCTTTTTGCATTACCTCACAATCCTCTGTTCTATGCCCGATTTTCTGGTAGAATCTACAGTATTGGGGATGTTTACCCCCGCCTAGCTTTTGATCTCGCGGCTTCTTGTGTTTCTTCTGAGACGTCTGGGGCTGATTTTTGGGGACAAGACTGTATTTATTTTCCCTGCCTTCTAAGCAGCGAAGTGGTAAGATGAGCTCACTACAGAAATGAGTGTTGGATTCATATCATGAGTGTGCATCCCAGGGGCTACACAAGGATGGAATTCTGGTAGTAGGGGGACTTGCCACCGATGCGCGATCATTCCCGAGGTCTCGCACCTTTGAGAAAGGCATGATTCAGAATTAGTGTGGTTGAATGTCGAGCTTAGAGAATGGACTGGGGGTGTGAGGGCCCCCTAAATTCCTCAACAGTGTGATCATTTCAGCTTGTCACTTTTCAATATGGCATACACGACCTTCTATGGATGTTTGCGGGCGCGACGAGGAATTCTTCAAGAAGCGACATGTTGCTGACAGAAGGATTGAATGGAGTTTGATTGACATGTAGCTCGAGTACTCCCTCATCATTAGCTTGTGTGCTTTTCACTGCCATTTCTATCAGTCAAAAGCACTTGCACTGAACTAGTACTGACTTCAGGATCACTTCAAAGAGTTGGGAACACCTTCCCACATACAATGCCAAACCTTTGCGGGTCAATTAGCGCTCCCACAGACCAGATGAAACAAACCTTCTTAGCTCGAGTGAGTCAAACATGCAAACAATCAAAGAGAGAACCAGTATCAGAGCATCGAGACGTTTTACATGGAAAAACTCAGAAAGGTAAAAAACCACAGGGCCAGACCCAGTGTAAGACCCCCCCCCCCCCCCCCCCCCCCCTCACAAATCCGTGGTCCGACCGGGGGATCTTATCGCACACCACCCTTTTAGCACGACGCCGAGGCGATCCCAAAGGGTGAAGGTACTAGCTTCTCCAACCCCCTTCTTTAAACACTCCATTGTCATGCCTAGAGGTGATGTTAAGCGAAAGTCACTACTCATCAGCAGAGTAGGGAAGCAGTATTCTAGCGGAAGACATCATCATAGAGTGCACTTTATAGCACTTAGCGGAAGACGTAGTATCATAGCGGAAGATTATTCATCACATAAACCTAAAACTCAAGACATGTATGGAAAATTGTAATATCTCCACCGCATTTAGTCCTATCAATCAAGGATTCATTGCTAAAATATATATGTATCATGAGATAGGGCACAACAAAAGGGAATGCGGCTTAACGACTTGTACCTGACATAGCCTGCTCCGTGGTTTATCCATACATGGGTGTCGTCTCTCATCCGTACCTGTCACCTGTGCTAAAGACAAGTTATTAGAACCACGAACAGAATCCAACCCCTACTAACAACATACATAATATAACATTTATAAGGGAGGGGATATCTGGACTCTTATTGTATCGAGGTAGTCTTCTCACGACCACCGCCTACGTACTTTGTATCATCCTGCATATGGTCTCAGACCCACGTAGTTCTATGAGTTTCGCACGGGTTGCCCTCCCAGACCTTCCATCGTGCGGGTTGCCTTAGAGAAAAACTCATCGGCCATCCGACATTCTCCCAAGGCACATTTATATTCCCATAGGAATGTTTCTCGAAGGCACAATATATTCCCGTAGGAATATTTCTTGAAGGCACAATATACTCCCGTAGGAATATTTCTCGAAGATGCAATATATTCCCGTAGGAACATTTCTTAAAAGGCACAATATATTCCCGTAGAATCTATATTACCGTCAATACAAGAATAAAACTTCAAAACATTGATTCGTCCGCGCTGCTCTACAAGCGGCGGCCAGTTCGGCACTGTTTAGGTTGACTCTGAAGGGATGTCCCATCCCACGTCAACTCTAAATTACAGGCAATAAAGAAAGAGAAAACCAAAACATCGATCTGTCCGCTCTGCTTTACAAGCGGCAACCAGTTCAACACTATTTAGGGTTGACTCTGAAGGGATGCCACATCTTCACGTCAACTCTAAATTATAGGCAATAATGAAGGAAAATCCAAAACATCGATCTGTCTGCTCTGCTCTACAAGCGCCGGTTAGTTCAGTACTATTTAGGGTTGACCCTGAAGGAATGCCCCATCTTCACGTAAACTCTAAATTATAGGCAATAAAGAAGTAAAAGCCAAAACATCAATCTGTCCGCTCTACTCTACAAGAGGCGGACAGTTCGGTACTAATTAGGGTTGACCCTGAAGGAATGTCTCATCTTCACGTCAACTCTAAATTTATGCAATACTAAAATAAAGTACAGTAACTGAAATACTGAAATAAGGTACAGTAATCAAAAATGCTGAAATAAAGCCAAACATCGATCTGTCCGCTCTGCTCTACAAGCGACGACCATTTTGACACTATTTAGGATTGTCTCTGAAGGAATGTCTCATCTTCACGTCAATTATAAAGTATGGGCAATAAAGAAGGCAAAGCCAAAACATCGATTTATCCGCTATGCTCTACAAGCGGCGACAGTTTCGACATTATTTAGGGCTGACTCTGAAGGAATGCCCCATCTTCACATCAACTCTAAATTATGGGCAATAAAGAAATAAAAGCCAAAACATCGATCTGTCCACTCTGCTCTACAAGCGGAGGCCAGTTCAGCACTATTTAGGGTTGACTTTGAAGGAATGCCCCATCTTCACGTCAACTCAAAAATTATGGGCAATAAAGAAAAGCCAAAACATCGATATGTCTGCTCTGCTCTACAAGATGCGGCCAGTTCGACACTATTTAGGGTTGACTCTGAAGGAATGCCTTATCTTCACGTTAAATCTAAATTATGGGCAATAAAAAGGAAAAGCCAAAACATCGATCTGTCCGCTCTGTTCTACAAGCGGCGGCCATTTCGGCACTATTTAGAGTTGACTTTGAAGAAATGCCCCATCTTCACGTCAACTCTAAATTATAAGCAATAATGAAATAAAGTACAGAAATGAACTGGACCAGCACGAGACTGGAGTAGTACTAAAAAGAAACTAAATGAAAGGTACTGGAATTAATTGAAAGGAGCGGGATCAGTACGAGGTTGGAGTAAAAGAAAGTACAATAGAATAAAAGGGTTATAAGTAGTCTTTCACTCCATATACAAGAGGCTTCAGTTCCATCTCCGTTCATAGGAGGAAAGTTCTGTTTTATCTCCGCTCAAAGGAGAAAAGTTTTGTTCTATCTCCGTTCATATGAGTCTCTTCCAAATTTTGTCACTTTGTTTACAGCTCGATCATGGATATTAATTGCACCTTTTACATGTGGCTTAAACAGGTTAGAGGAACGTTATTATGAGTTTCTTAAATTCTCCGAAAAGAGGTGACTTCCAATGTTCAAGTATTTTCTTAAGTGTTGCTCGACGATTTGTTTTCCTCGATTAAGCTCATAATTTTTATATTCAAAAATAAGCCCACCCATCACCAAATCCACAGTAATTTGGAGATTTTCACAGTTTTTTATGACAGAGTTAAAAGCCCATGATATTATTAAACAGTATTTTCAACATCATTTAAATCTTTAAAAATTTCAAAACTTCATAATAAAATATGAATATTTTTGACATGCTGGCCCATACTCTAATACACAACATATAAAAATTTGAGCCATGTGGGTCATGAAAAACCCCCTGGAATTTTTCCAAGTAAAGGAATAAGCTTGATTAAATCATTAAATTCTTAGGATGACTTCTGAAAATTTTCAAATAATTACCACATGTGTACATGGGATTTGGGAACATCCCATATTTATTTCATAATTTTCTTATCTCATTTTATTCCCCCGATAATTCAATAACCCAAAATTTGAAGGTATTGTAATTTCTAAAAATAATTAGCATTTTTCAAAAATTATGAAAATTTTACAGTAGGTAGCCCTTGCCGAGTCGAACAACTATTGTGTTTAGAGATTTTGCATTTGGGATACTTATAAGGCCCAAAAAAAAATCAGAAGGTATAATAAAAAAAAATATATATAAAAATTTATAAAAACTCATGCACAGCCGCCCCTTGCGGGCTTTCCCCGCCGCCGGCCGGCCATGGATCCGCCCCCGGCCGACTCCCAGTGGGCGGGCACACCCTCCGGAGGTGGTCCGGCGGCCTGCCGCCGCCGGCCACCGCCGGAGCTATTCTTTTCCTTGTTTTGAACGGAGGAGAGAGAGGACGGCGGCGGTGCTCCGGCCACCAGAGATCACATGCGAGACGTCGGGAGACTTGGGAGGGAGGAGAGGAGGAGGTCACGGCTTGTTTGGGTTCCTCCCGAAGTCCTCCGACGAAGCCACAATGGGAGGGTGGTGGAAGTGGCGTTGGAGCTTGGAGCTTCTTCTCCGGCGCCGGCAGCGGGTCGAGGTGGTGGGGCTGATCTCGGAAGTGCTCGGGAGGGGCTCCAGGAAGTGGTATCCCCTGCAGCAAGGTTGAGGCTTGCTTTATAGCCAATCTGATCTCTCTCTCTCTCTATTCTTCTCTCTTAGCCCAACCACGGTTGGATCAAGGGGGGAAACTGGCAAGGCTGCCTGTACTTGCTGGTTAGAAGCGGGGTTAGAGCAAGGTTTGCTTACCATGGTACGAGGGAGAGAGAGAGAAAGATTAACTTAAGGTAACCCTTGTTGGTGTCCAATCAAAATTAAGCATGAAGATTATGGTTTTGTTTTGGTTTAGTTTGGGCTTGGTTAGGCTAGGCTTGGATGGGTTGAACTCATGTGGTATGACCACACTTATTAATTAAAACCATTTAAGAGGAGGGGTTTGACTAACCCTAAGTGGGTCTTCCAAGCATGTCAAAGTTAATATAGGTTGGTATCGTCGAGTGTCGAGTCAACATTGATGTGACGAGGTTGAAATCCAGCATTCACGTATCTCGAGATTTCATATAATTTTACGAGTGTTTATTTTATTTACTTGACTAAACGACGCCGGAATTGAGTGAAACGAATTTTGTTGCACTTGTATCGTCCATACGAGTCTAATGCAACTGACGAAATTTGATTCGGAGCGTGTTAGCTCAACATTTGAAAATGGCGTTGTTGCGACGCTCGAAATTACTCAAAATAGTCGTTTTCTCCAGACGACCTCGGATTGTAACAAAACGAGTTCCGTTGCACTCGTATCGACCATACGAGTTTAACGCAATTGATGGAAGTTGATTCGAAGCATGTATACTTATTATACCAAAATAACGTCGTTGTGACGCGCTACGATACTCAAAATGGTCACTTTCACCAAATGACCTTGGATTGGAACGAAACGAGTTCCGTTGCACTCGTATCGACCATACGAGTCTAACGCAACTAACGGAAGTCGATTCGGAGCATGTATACCTTTTATACCAAGATAACGTCGTTGTGACGCGCTACGGTACTCAAAATAGTCACTTTCACCAAATAACCTCAGATTTTAACGAAACGAGTTTCGTTGCACTTGTATCGACCATACGAGTTTAACGCAACTGACAGAAGTCGATTCGGAGCATGTATACCTATTATACCAAGATAACGTCGTTGTGACACGTTACGACACTCAAAATGGTCACTTTCACCAAATGACCTCGGATTGGAACGAAACGAGTTTTGTTGCACTCGTATAGACCATACGAGTCTAACGCAATTGATGGAAGTCGATTCATAGTACGTATGCTCACTATGCTAAAATAGCGTCATCGTAACGCGCTGCGATACTCAAAATGGTCACTTTCACCAAATGACCTCGGATTGGAACGAAATGAGTTCTGTTGCACTCATATCGACCATACGAGTCTAACACAACTGACGGAAGTCAATTCAAAGCACGTATGATCCATATACAACTTAAGTATTGTGGCGAAACACAATGCTACCTAGAACAATCATTTCTCTAAAAGACCATCATTTTGGGGTGAAGGTCGGGTTGTGGTTTTCTACGACCCAGTCTAAGCTCTTCCAAGGGTTCAATTGAACTGGTTAGACCCCTTTTTGATGTTGGGATGTTACACCCAGTTATGACAAAATCCAATAGTTGTTGTCTGGTACATGAGTTGGAGTTTTAAGAGGGTGACATGCCACCGCTCCCTTTTACAAGTTACTTGAGGAAAAAATTAAGTCTTCAGCAGTGCTCGCGGGAGCAGTCTTTGGAGCAGAACTGTCGCAATTGGAGTGAACGCTGAGCAGAAGGATGAACGGAGACCCAAGTCTTCGCCAGAAAACCTCAGCTCTGTCTTCTCCTTTTTTCTCTATCTCTGAAACTGAAGTCCCGGGTGTAACACCCCACTTGCAAGTATCAAATGACATAGGTCCGGTCAGGCCCCACTACATATGATCATTACCAGTAAGTCATTTAAAAATGATATAAAAGATAACGACTAAACATTTAGAGACTAAAACACAGTGAATAAGTGACAACAACTAAGAGCAATGAAAGAGAATGTCCACAACTAAAGCAAATAGTTAATCCTGGCCTTAAGGCCTACAAGCACTCCAAAAGAGTTCTACATACTGTGAAATAAACCAAGGGTACAAGCACCCATAAAGGGCTCATATGCCTACATTGTCTAAGGAAAAATAAAAGACCTCTAACCACTCTCTAGAGACTCTAGCGCTCCATGGCCTCCTTCCCACTCCCTATAACCATCACAACAAAATGGTGTACAAAGGAGGTATGCTATAAGTTGACCAATAAATAGGTAAAAAGTCTCTCCCCTGGCAGACCTAGTGGTCCCCAGAGAGCTAGAATGCCGTGTAAATTAGTATCATACATAATATGATAAAACAACAGATAGGTAAGCAGGTAACAGTATGAATAGAGAGCAATCTAAAAGTAGAAAGCCTACATACAATTTAGCTATCAATAGCATAAAGTAGTACTTATCGACTTTGCTATGGGAGGGACTCCCGAGTAATTTGCTATAAGGGTTAACCATCCTTGAGTCATGGGCGAGTAACCTCTAACCCTCATTGTAAAGCTATGAGAGGTGAGGACCATCCCAGCTCTTGAGTCCTCAGCTACAAGTGAGAATTACCTCACTTGAGTCCGGACTTATATGCACAAGATGTAAATTTATGCTACCTGGGAGCTAACTCCAATGATAAGTACTACCGTCGGGCGGTGGATCCAGGAATTAGCCAATCCTGTGACTCAGTGTCCTCACAAATAATCTTTAAGGTTACAGACAAATCTTGATACATCCCAGTGCTTCCAACACCACTGGAAGCCCCAAACTTGAGATTCCTGAAGCTACCGCTGGGCGCTAGCTCCTACCGCCGACCGTAGTTCGAGGAATCTGAGAGTCAACTATATCTTCAACCCTATCTAGGTTTCCCTACCCCAAGGCAATGATTCATATTGGCTCTAGGGCACACCAAGATTCTCTATCGAAAACCTCTGAACTAGATCTAACACAAACATCACCAAATTGGGTCACACATCACGATTTGGTTTCACACACAAGATCTATAAAGGAAAATAGGTCTAAATCAGAGTGGAATGAGTTTTTACATTGAGAGATCTCCTTGGAGCCATGGATCTCTGAGTTGCTTGGATGGAGAATAATCGCAACGACTCTAGCACGCTAACTCTGGCGACGACTCGTCGATCGGACCGATAAAGCTCCATTAAAATCACCTTCTTCCTCAACCCGGTGGAGAGCTCTCCCCTATTCTTGACCTAAGCTTGGGAGGAAGAAATGAGAGAGTGTGCTGAGATTTGGTTTTCATCCATCCTTAAAGGTGCTTGGGCGGAAATATCATGGTCATCAGATCAAGTTCTAAGGGGTTCAGACGGCCATGATTGCGAATTTCGGATTCTGGATTTGTGTGCTACCGCGTCGTGGTATTGCTACCGTCGTACAGTATCAAACGAGCTGCTATCCACAGCGACGCTACTTGCGACCACGCCTATTGTCTGCGGTAACCCTGACGCGCGATGGTAGATCCTAGATTTCTATTTCCTTAGAGTTTGGGGTGTTACACCTGACGCCTTTTTCTAATTTTTTGGGGGCGCACAGGTAATTGCGCCCTTCTTGGTGTTGAGCGGGCGAATGTGAGCGCACAATTTCAGTCTCAAGGATCACCAATTTTTGGGAAATGATGGTCATTCCCTCGGGAGGCCCGGGAAACTCGGGCTGCACAGGCAGGCCAGCTGGCAAGAAGGCAGCGGTGGCGGCTGTGGCGATGACTGCGTGAGTGAGGGCGTGTGAGATGGAGCAAACCTTTTGCGGGTGTGCGTGGCGGAGCGCCCTGCACGCGGTAGAATTCTAGGTAGTTCCACACTCGCAGCGCGCGTGGGGAGAGCTCAACACGAAGGGAAGCACACCGCACGCGGGAGCACACATAGTGTGCGAAAACCTGCACCACACACGGGAGTCCGCACCGCATGCAGAAACATGCACCACACACGAGTGCGTTGGAGCGGGCGTCACACATCCTGCACGTGGGTGTATCTGGGTGCGCGCGTGTCACGTGCGGGTGTGTGCAGGGGTGCGCGACTGCATGTACCTCGCGCAGGTGTGCGCGGGCGCGCACTCGTGCCATATAGCGCGCATCGCACTTTGGAGCGCACGTGGGTGCGCGACGCATGCTATCCATGCGAGCGTGCACGAGTGTGGCGTGTTTTGCGCGTAGGTTCAGATTGCGTGCTCGTGTACGAGAACCGGCCGTTTGGAATTGTCCTGGTGAGTCTGTCAAGTTTGCGGGGCAGAAACCCCAGTTTGATTACTTTGATTTTAGGGAGACCTTATTAAACGTATATAAAGAAATTAAAATATTGATTATAATAAAAATATGACTAATAGTGCACGGGTGTGGACGAAACCCGCTTGGATGCGGGCGAAGCCTGCCGAATGATGTTACCTGTCAAATGATGCTGCCCGCCGAATGATCTCGCCCGCCGAATGATGCCGCCCGCCGAATGAAGCATCCCATATATATTGTTCTCGTTTTGCACTATTTGTCTTTTGGCATCCACATTTATGTTCCCACAAGGCATATTATTTAAGTTCAGGTTGCTTCAAGAATTCTTGAAGTAATTTTCTAACTTTATTCTCCATATGCATTTAGGTTCAAGTTCTTTGTTTGCATGTACGTGTTAGCAATCTACCAGGACTTGAATCATTGAGCCTGATTACTAGCTAGTAGGTAACATCATTAAATTATCATTAATAGGTAGACACTATGACACAAGTCACACCGGTAATGGAATCTGAGGGTAGAAAGTGGTTAACAACTAGATTATAAGGCTACATGGAGATTCATAATGTTCAACTGGTTATTTAACTTGATCTTGATCAAATCGTATTCTAACATGAAATAAACTCATTAGAGTAAAATTGGTTCTAACATTCCTTACAATTATAGTACATAAAATGTTACATTATTGACACTATAAAGTCGTACAAAATTTTATTCAATTCTCTAAATTAGAAAATACAAATATACGAAAACGACGAGTCTTTGTTTTTGGAAAATTACAATTGATTATTTCTCAAGGCATTTTTCCAGACATACTTACCAACTTCTTCATCAATATTTGCAAGTCACTGCAGAAGTTCAAGAAAATATCCTTTATTAAGTGAATCTTAACTCTCATTATGACCACATATGGATAATCTTTGACGCAAGAGAAATCTCAAGCGTATAAGAGAAACTTGTAAATGTTTTTTTTTATGTTCAAGATTAGTCTTATTTGATGGCTTCTCAAGAGCAACAATGATAGACTTTTTGAGATCTTTTAAAGATTTAAATTTCTGCAATGCTAGTTGATGAGCACTATTAATCTTACTGATATTTTTTGTGAATCGTTCAAATTTGCTCCAAGACCTATTTTCTTCACCACTTACAAAAACATCCCCCAAGCAACAGTAGTTGCGGTATCATTCCTGACCAAGTAACAAATGAAACAAAATCAGTGATAACAAATCAGTGATCAAACCATGTGATAACAAATCAGTGATCCCGATCTCCTATTTTTCTCCAAGGAAAAGAATGAAATCTTGGTTAGCATGGACCTCTTAGTATATAATTAGCTTTCCTCACTGCATCTTGCTCATTTAAAAGATAGGTCGATATACTTTTTCTCTCTTCCAGATCATGTTGAAGCAACTCCACATCATATACGAACTATACTGCAATATCTGAGTTTGAGATGATGATGAAGGGGGACACATGCTCACTAACTTCGAATGCAGGAGGAGAAAACTCATCATTTTCACTCGCTTGAGCTGAAGGCTTACATGTTGAAGAAGACTTGTGATTTTAATTTCTTTTGAAACATGAATGTTAAGAGACTAGGTTTCTTCTTCTGATCTTCTATTTTTGAATTTTCTTCACTTCTATATCAATTTAGGTAATAACATTACAAATTTGCTAACCAAGTAATAATTGTGCAAGATAAATAAAGAAAAAGCCACAACATTGTAATAATGCAAAGTTTATAAAGATCGATCTGCTCCACTTGACCCTCTATCGACCAATACTACGGAGCATCCCTACAAACATTTTTCACAGGTTCAACTGTACTTTATTTATCCACTACTTAACTAATACCTCAAAACACACATAGAATACATGAATATAAAAGAAGATAGAGATGAGGAAAGCAAAACCCATGCCACAATCCATAGTAGGGAAAACCGTAAAAACAAGAAGTCCTTCCCTTGTCGCTAGAATTAGACTTTATAATCTGCACAACAAGGTATTCATTGATAAATGACAATCAAAAAAATTTGTTTGTGTGTGAGCAAATGTGAATATCTAGATAAAATAAACATTCAATTAAGACAGATAAAGGTGGAGAGTTGCAAGTAATAACACAAATGTTGTACAAATCAATTGATCAAGCAACTCCAAAAACCTTATTTGTTGTAGAACTATTGTACTGCAAGAATGTGCTTCTTTAAACTTCAATTTTTCTATTCAATAATGCTTACAGGGAGAGTAATCAATTCTATGCAAGATCTACACTAAGAGAGAGAAAGAAAGAGTGAGGACAGAATGGGAGAGGGGGGGGGGGGGGGGAATAATAGGGATAGAATAGAGAGAGAAGGAGAGAATATATTTATTTAGGGGAGGGGGGAGAGAAGAGAGAGGGGAGAGAGGCGGGAATGTGTGGAGATAGGGGAGTGAGGAGGAAAAAGAGATAAGAGGGTGGGGGGGGGGTCGCCGGGTTCTACTCTTGTATGAAGGGGGGGGGGGGGGGGGGGGGGAAGGGGGGGGGGGGGGGGAGAGAAAGAAAAAGAGGGCGAGGAGAAAAAAAGGGTGTTGGAACAACCCTATTACTGATTTGGGCTAGGATCACAATCTGTGGATTAGGACTCAAGTTGACCCCATTGTATAGTTTTAGGGTCAATGTCTAAGGTTGTCTGAGTCAGCTAGAACTTAGGAAAATTCCAAGTTTCTGTGTTCGACGAACATCATTCTGCGTTCGACGAAGTCCTTCCTGAGTTCGACGAACGTCGTGTTTCAGTTTGACGAACTTGCTCTTCAGCTCGACGAATTCAGTCTTCCATCCAGTTCATCAGTTCTATATCTCTCAGTTCGACGAACTCCAGATTGAGATCGACGAACTCAGCCTTCTGTTCGACGAATTTTCTCTTCAGCTTGATAATTTCTGAAGAATCATTTCTATTTTCTCTGAACTCAGATCGACTATTCAGCAACGGATCTATTCATCTATTTGGACTTATTCATTATCAGATAAGTCAAGATTTGATCTTTCCTTTTAATATTCCTTTCTATTCTCTTCTTTCGAGAATGTAGCCGTTGACATATTGGAAAAGGATACTTTCATGGAAAAAGAAAAGGAATTAAAGTATTCCTGCTGAATCAGATTGCAGTTCCAAGAATAATCCTCTCAGATTATTTTATTCCTTAACCAGAAGATTTGAATATAAAATCAGTCAAATATCACAAAGGAAAAGGATGAAGCAGAGCATGACCAGAGAAGTAACATACTTGTGAAATAAAAAAAAAGTAAAAAAGAAATACAGAGATCTTCATCAACATCAGCATTTTTCATTCTCTGAGAACAACAAAAATCTTCTCTCAGTTTCAGTTGCTGGTTCTTAATCTTCAAAGAGCAATAATAATCTGAGAAACATCTTCTCTCAGATTCATCTGCTATCAAGGAAGATCCTTTACATCCAAGAGAAAGCTCCATCCATTATCTGTCAAGAATTTCTATCAGACAGGGGGAGCTTTACAACAACAACATCCACTAGTCTTCTCTCAGATCTTGTTGACAGAGAAGAACTTCATACACTTTTTTGTTTATCCTTTTTACCCCCATCTTGTACATGGTTCTAACTCCCTTCAAAAGTTAATCTTTGGTGGCAGGCACCTGATCAACAACCTGTGATTTGGTTTGAGCACCTGATCAAAAGCTCAGTGGTGATAGGGAACCTGATCAAAAACCTAGTGGTATCCTACCAAGGGTGGTAGAAGAGTAGATGTACCCAGGTTGATTGGGGAAGTACTATAGATCCTTGTGTCTGCTGTGATAGTGTTTTTTTCTTTCTGTACTGTGCTGTATTTATTATTTTGTCTTTTACACTCACTCAATTACACATACATATATCATTATTTTAATTCCGCTATAAAATAAGTTAAAACTTTTAATACTCTATTAACCCCCCTCTAGAGTAAGTCTAAGATCTAATACCTCACTTTCAATTGGTATCAGAGGTTGGTTGATTGATTACACAGGCTAACACCTGAATCCAAAGATCAATTAGATCTTAACTTCTTCAAGAGTTTTCTTTTTCTAAAAACTCATGGCACAGAACAAAGATTACTCAAGCACAAAACCTCTTATGTGCAATCTTAACACGTTTGCATTATGGAAGGCAAGGATCAAATTATATATGAACTCTATTGATGAAGATATTTTTAATTCTATTTTGACAGGACCTCCTACTCCATCAGCAACAACAAGTAATGAAACAGCAACCAACACTAATGTTGTTCCACCTCCTGAGTGGACAGATGCTCAGAAGAAACAAAGGAATGCAGATGCCAAAGCTATGAACATCTTGGCACAGACCATGTCTGATGACATTTTCTAGAAGGTTGTGGATAGCACCTCAGCCAGGGACATCTGGACCTCTCTCAACAACATGGTTGAAGGATCTGTAGATGAGAGAAAGGACAGGAGATCCCACCTCATCTCCCAATATGAGAATTTCAAAAAGGGAGAAACTGAAACATTTGCAGATTTGTACAACAGACTCAGTCTCATCATCAATGAGCTGAAGTCTTTGGATAAAGTGATCACAATCACTGAAGTAAATGATAAGATCCTAATGTGCTTCCCCAGCACATGGGACTCAAGGATCTGTCCAATCAAAGAAGCCAGAAGCCTAAATGAGATCTCTACTGAGACCTTATTATGCAAACTAAAATCATATGAGCAGCTTATCAAGTCAAGAGAAGCTGAACAATCTACCTCCTCACCAGCCTCCAAAAAGGAATGAGACATTGCTTTTCAGGCAACAGAAGAGGAAGACAAAGCTCTAGGAGAAATGGAGTTTATGAGCCTCCTAGCCAAAAGATTCTACAAAATGGCTAGAAAGGACCTCAGAAAGAAGGATTTCAGATCCAAGAAAAAACCAAGGTATGACAAAACTCATTCTAAAGAAATTATTTGTTTTGGTTGCAGGAAGCCTGGACACATCCTACCTGATTGTCCGGAAAATCAAAAGAAGGACAAAAGAAAAGATAAGGAAGAAAAGAAACACTCCAGCAGGCCATCCTCCCACAAACATAAACACAAGGGAAGGGGCTTTGTAGCTGAGACATGGAGTGAGACTGAATCAGAATAATCATCCAGCTCCTCTGAAGATGAAGATGATTCAAATGAGAAGGATTTATGCATGGTGGTTGTCTATGACTCAAGCAGTGAGTCAGAACATGCATCATCATCCAACTCAAGTGATGATGAAGATGATGCAGATGAAAGAAGCTTTTGCATGATGGCTATCAATGCATCATCAAATAATTCTGATGAATCAGAATCTGACACTGATAGTGATCACGTAATCTCTACCTTTGATTTTACTTCAAATGATTTCAAAAATGAATTTAAAATTCTTTGTTTAGATTTAATTAAATTTGAGAAGGAGATAATCTCCCTCAGAAGTAAGTTGGTTGAAATTAATCAACTGACAGAAGATAATGCCAATCTTAAGAAAGAACTGGCTGCCTCCAAAGAACATATTGTTCTCATTGAAAACAAATTATCTGAGGCTAAAAAGTTTGAAGAATCCCTCAATGGGAGAAGCATCAAACTGATGGACATCACAAACACTATAAATGCCAGACTCAATGGCAAACTGGGCTTGGGTGCATCATCAGCCATATCTTCTTAAGAAAGACATCCTATCTACTCCAGTGAAGTTCATTTCTGCCAAGAGCAAAGAGGCAGTAGAAGCAGGTAAGAACATCTCAAGCAAGGTTGTTAAGAACAAAGGAATTCAAAAGAATTCGTCGAGTGGCGCTCGACGAAATCACATGAATTCGTCGAACGGTGATCGACGAACGCTGAATACAGATTTTCAGTATAGCTACTTATCGAACGACGCTCGACGAAATTACTTCAATTCATCAAACGACGATTGACGAACTCAGTCAAGTTCATCGAATAAAAAATATACTGCATTTCTAATGAATTCTCATTCTCAATATACTAAGAATCCCTTTACTGAGTGGATTATTCCTCCTAGGAGATATCATCCATAAGGCTATAAGGATCAGCCTGAGATTTCTTACATTTCAGATTTTTGTGGTAAGACAAAAGGACCCAAGATAATCTGGGTCAAGAACAACTAGTTTATTTTCTGTTTTGCAGGTACAAAGTTATCCAAACATAGAGCAATATTGATATTTGGATAGTGGCTGCTCTAAACACATGGCAGGAAATAAGGCCAATCTAAGCAATTACAAGGCAAAGCTTGGACCCAAAGTCATTTTTGGTGACTCCAACTGTGGACAAACTAAAGGATATGGAAAAGTCAGAGTTGGAGCAGTTACCTTCAAAGAGGTAGCATATGTCAAGGGTCTCAAGCATAATCTCATCAACATAAGCCAGTTATGTGATGAAGGTGAAGAACATCAATGTGTTATCTGGTATTAGACAAGGAAGTATATATTTAGTCAATTTTGCTCTGCCAACTCAGACATTTGTTTATTTAATTCAATAAGTAAAACAAATGAATTATGACATAAAAGGCTCGGACATATTAACCTTAGAACTATCTCTAAGCTCTCCAA
Organism: Dactylorhiza incarnata; assembly: GCA_033032865.1. Taxonomy (NCBI): domain Eukaryota; kingdom Viridiplantae; phylum Streptophyta; class Magnoliopsida; order Asparagales; family Orchidaceae; genus Dactylorhiza; species Dactylorhiza incarnata. The sequence continues at coordinate 18,135,839 of JAWHQI010000015.1, forward strand.
GGACAATCTAAAAACTCATGGCACAGAACAAAGATTACTCAAGCACAAGACCTCCTATGTGCAATCTTAACACGTTTGCATTATGGAAGGCAAGGATCAAATTATATATGAACTCTATTGATGAAGATATTTTTAATTCTATTTTGACAGGACCTCCTACTCCATCAGCAAAAACAAGTAATGAAAAAGCAACCAACACTAATGTTGTTCTACCTCCTGAGTGGACAGATGATCAGAAGAAACAAAGGAATGCAGATGCCAAAGCTATGAACATCTTGGCACAGACCATGTCTGATGACATTTTCTAGAAGGTTGTGGACAGCACCTCAGCCAGGGACATCTGGACCTCTCTCAACAACATGGTTGAAGGATCTGCAAATGAGAGAAAGGACAGGAGATCCCACCTCATCTCCCAATATGAGAATTTCTAAAAGGGAGAAATTGAAACATTTATAGATTTGTACAACAGACTCAGTCTCATCATCAATGAGCTGAAGTCTTTGGATAAAGTGATCACAATCACTGAAGTAAATGATAAGATCCTAATGTGCTTCCACAGCACATGGGACTCAAGGATCTGTCCAATCAAAGAAGCCAGAAGCCTAAATGAGATCTCTACTGAGACCTTATTATGCAAACTAAAATCCTATGAGCAGCTTATCAAGTCAAGAGAAGCTGAACAATCTACCTCCTCACCAACCTCCAAAAAGGAAAGAGACATTGCTTTTCAGGCAACAGAAGAGGAAGACAAAGCTCCAGGAGAAATGGAGTTTATGAGCCTCCTAGCCAAAAGATTCTACAAAATGGCTAGAAAGGACCTCAGAAAGAAGGATTTCAGATCCAAGGAAAAACCAAGGTATGACAAAACTCATTATAAAGAAATTATTTGTTTTGGTTGCAGGAAGCCTGGACACATCCTACCTGATTGTCCGGAAAATCAAAAGAAGGACAAAAGAAAAGATAAGGAAGAAAATAAACACTCCAGCAGGCCATCCTCCCACAAACATAAACACAAGGGAAGGGGCTTTGTAGCTGAGACATGGAGTGAGACTGAATCAGAATCATCATCCAGTTCCTCTGAAGATGAAGATGATTCAAATGAGAAGGATTTATGCATGATGGTTGTCTATGACTCAAGCAGTGAGTCAGAACATGCATCATCATCCAACTCAAGTGATGATGAAGATGATGCAGATGAAAGAAGCTTTTGCATGATGGCTATCAATGCATCAGCAAATAATTCTGATGAATCAGAATCTGACACTGATAGTGATCAGGTAATCTCTACCTTTGATTTTACTTCAAATGATTTCAAAAATGAATTTAAAATTCTTTGTTTAGATTTAATTAAATCTGAGAAGGAGATAATCTCCCTCAGAAGTAAGTTGGTTGAAATTAATCAACTGACAGAAGATAATACCAATCTTAAGAAAGAACTGGCTGCCTCCAAAGAACATATTGTTCTCATTGAAAACAAATTATCTGAGGCTAAAAAGTTTGAATAATCCCTCAATGGGAGAATCATCAAACTGATGGACATCACAAACACTATAAATGCCAGACTCAATGGCAAACTGGGCTTGGGTGCATCATCAAGTCAGCCATATCTTCTTAAGAAAGACATCCTATCTACTCCAGTGAAGTTCATTTCTGCCAAGAGCAAAGAGGCAGTAGAAGCAGGTAAGAACATCTCAAGCAAGGTTGTTAAGAACAAAGGAATTCAAAAGAATTCGTCGAATGGCGCTCGACGAAATCACATGAATTCGTCGAACGGTGATCGACGAACGCTGAATACAGATTTTCAGTATAGCTACTTATCGAACGACGCTCGACGAAATTACTTCAATTCATCAAACGACGATCGACGAACTCAGTCAAGTTCATCGAACAAAAAATATACTGCATTTCTAAAGAATTCTCATTCTCAATATACTAAGAATCCATTTACTGAGTGGATTATTCTTCCTAGGAGATATCATCCACAAGGCTATAAGGATCAACCTGAGATTTCTTACATTTCAGATTTTTGTGGTAAGACAAAAGGACCCAAGATAATCTGGGTCAAGAATAACTAGTTTATTTTCTGTTTTGCAGGTACAAAGTTATCCAAACATAGAGCAATATTGGTATTTGGATAGTGGCTGCTCTAAACACATGACAGGAAATAAGGCGAATCTAAGAAATTATGAGGCAAAGCTTGGACCCAAAGTGATTTTTGGTGACTCCAACTGTGGACAAACTAAAGGATATGGAAAAGTCAGAGTTGGAGCAGTTACCTCAAAGAGGTAGCATATGTCAAGGGTCTCAAGCATAATCTCATCAGCATAAGCCAGTTATGTGATGAAGGTTATCAGGTAACTTTTAATCATTCCTTATGTCTCATTACCAATAATAAGAACATCAATGTGTTATCTGGTATTAGACAAGGAAGTATATATTTAGTCAATTTTGCTCTGCCAACTCAGACATTTGTTTATTTAATTCAATAAGTAAAACAAATGAATTATGACATAAAAAGGTAGGACATATTAACCTTAGAACTATCTCTAAGCTCTCCAAGGACAATCTAGTAAGAGGACTGCCTTCTGGTTCATACAAGAAGGAAGGACTCTGCAGAACTTGTCAACTAGGAAAGCAGACCAAGAGTAGTTTCAAATTTTTATCCAAGAGTGATTCACCTAGGATTCTGTACTTACTGCATTTGGATATCTTTGGACCCACTGCAATAAAGAGTTTAGGAGGGAAACATTACACTTTAGTTATTGTAGATGACTTCTCTAGATTCACTTGAGTGTTCTTTCTCAGGAACAAGTCTGACACCTTCAGTGTTCTGATAGACTTTCTCAGGTCCATCAAGATTGAGTACTCTACTCTAGTTGCATTGATCAGAAGTGTCATGGCACTGAGTTTGAATCTCTTCTGATGAGAGAATTCTGTGGAAAAGAAGGAATCAGGCAATGTTTCTCTACTCCTAGAACTCCTCAATAAAATGGGGTAGCTGAAAGGAAAAATAAAACATTAATTGAATCAGCAACTACATTACTTGCTGATGCTCACTTGCCACTCTCTTTTTGTGCAGAGGCAGTGAAAACAACAAATTTTGTGTTAAACAGGAGTCTGATACACAAACTTAAGGGTAAAACACCATATGAATTACTTTAGAATAAAAAGCCTAAGGTTAACTATTTTAAGATTTTTGGTTGTAAATGCTATGTGCATAACAATGATAAGAAATATCTAAGGAAATTTAAAGCAAAGGCTGCTGAAGGTATATTCCTTGAATACTCTCTTTCTAGTAAAGCATATAGAATTTATAACAAATCAACTCTTAAGATAGAAGAGTCCATGCATGTTTCTTTTGATGAAACTAACATATTGAATGAGGAGAGGAACCACCTCTACCAAAGATACTTTGCAGGTACCAGCTCTATGTGAAGAGCTTAATGGATTGGATCTACAGAATAAAGACTCTCTACTCCCATCAACTCAAGTTATTGAAGACAACGAAGAAGAAGATAATCCAGAAGATCTCGCTGATAATTCTAATCAAGTGACAGCTGATCAAATCCCTCAAGAGGATACTTTTACTGAACCCATTCAAACAGTTGATCACATCACAGTTAGAGATCATCCAATATCTCAAGTCATTGGATACATCTCAGCAGGTGTTCAAACAAGGCATCAACTTAACCAAAATCAGATGCATACCTATTTTCTATCACAAATTGAACCTCGATTCATAAAAGATGCAGAACAAGATCCAAACTGGATTCTTGCAATGCAAGAGGAACTCAATCAATTTGAAAGGAACAACGTTTGGGATTTGGTTCCAATACCAAAGGGCCATCCAGTCATTGGCACCAAATGGGTCTTTAGGAACAAGCTATATGATCAAGGCTTAATAATAAAAAATAAAGCAAGATTAGTAGCCCAAGGATACTCTCAGGAAGAAGGAATTTACTATGATTAAATCTTTGCTCCTATTGCAAGACTTGAAGCTATCAGGATATTTCTTGCATTTGCTACCTTCAAGAAATTTAAAGTCTATCAGATGGATGTGAAGAGTGCTTTTTCTAAATGGAGATATCAAAGAAGAAGTATATGTGGAATAACCACCAGGTTTTATCTCTCCAACTTACTCTTCTTATGTCGTTAAGCTTAATAAAGCTCTCTATGGTCTCAAGCAAGCTCCCAGAGCATGGTATGCGACCCTAGCTAATTTTCTTTTAGAGAACAAATTCTGTAGAGGCAATGTTGATAAAACCTTATTTTTCAGGATACATAAAAATCAACTTTACTAGTTCAAATTTATGTAGATGATATTATATTTGGCTCTACTGATTCAAATTTATGCAAAAGGTTTCTGACCTAATGCAATCCAAATTTGAAATTATTAGTATGGGTGGGTTATCTTACTTCCTTGGCCTTCAAGTGAAGCAAACTCCTAATGGCATATTCATATCACAATCCAAGTATGCTAAGGAATTAGTGAAAGGATTTGGTATGTCTGATGCTTCTTCTATGAAAACACCCATGCCCTCAAATGCTGTTGTAGACAATGATGAATCAGGGAAACCCGTTGATTAGAAAATATATAGAGCAATTGTTGGCTCTTTACTTTACTTAACAACTAGTAGACCAGACATAATGTTTGCTACATGCATTTGTGCTAGGTTCCAAGTTAACCCCAAAGAATCTCACCTTATTTTATTAAAAAGAATTTTGAGATATATAAAAGGTTGTCCAAATCTAGGACTTTGGTATTCAACTGCATCAGAATTTGAATTAACTAGATTCTCAGATTCTGATTATGCTGGATGCAAAGTAGACAGGAAAAGCACATTGGGAACTTGCCAGTTCCTTGGTGATAAGCTTGTGTCTTGATTTTGTAAGAATCAGACATATGTGTCTACATCAACAGCTGAAGCAGAATATATTGTTGCTGGCAGTTGCTGCTCACAGATTCTGTGGATACAAAATCAACTTCTAGATTATGGTATCAACTTAAATAAATCAATTATATTTTGTGACAATACTAGTGCAATATCTATAGCACAAAATCCAGTACTCCATTGTAGGACTAAACAAATAGAAATTAGGCACCACTTTATTAGAGATAATGTGGATAAAAATAAAATTTGCCTACAATTTAATCCTATTGACTTACAAAGGGCTGATATTTTCACCAAACCCATGAATGAAAAGACGCATATCTTCTTTATAAATCAGCTAGGAATGATAGATGGAGATTCAATAAATTAAAAAAAAATTATATTTTTACTTATCCCCTCTTTAGTCGAATGAAGATCGACTAAATTTAGTCGTTCGTCGAACGGAGATCGACGAAACCTATTAAATCCAGAGATTAACGAAGTCAGCTCGTTCGTCGCACTGAGATCGATGAAAATTTATTTTTCATCGAACGCAGGTTGATGAAACCCAATGACTCTTTGACTTCTGATTTTATTAGGTTTAGCCGAACTCCGTCCTACGAAAGTTTGCGCTTTCTTCGATATCTTTTTTTATATATAATCAAATTTTGATTCCTTTTCGTCTTTGCGCCTACAGAACTTGCTCTTGCCTCCAGTTCCCTTGCACGTGATCTTTTTCTCTTGCAGGTACCAATGGCAATCTCTCAGACATTGATCTCGTCAATGAAGTTTGATGCAGGTTTTGATATCGACATGGAGTCGTTTGCTCATTCTGACCAAGTTTTCCAAGACATTCTTCAACTCTTTGAAGAACGACAGCTGAAGAAATTTATGACTACAAGGATAAAGCTTCCAGTTGCAGAAATCAAGGAATGGGTACACACCATTCAGACACTGAATGCAACATCCATATCGGGAACAATCTCAGGAAATCAGGTCTCTCTTTCCCCAGAAATTTTAACAGATGTTTGTGGATTGTTAAATGGTGATAATGATTTAGATATCACCTATGATGAGTTTAATGCTGAATTTGTTAAAACGGGTCACTCCAGTGGAAACCCTAATCATCTTTTGAAAAAGAATTTGTTTATTGAGTACAAATTCTTAGCTGATATCATTGGAAAGGTTTTGTTGGGCAAAACCTCTACTCATGATTATATTCCCAGGAACCAATTTCTGTCGATGGTGGCCTTGGTGGAAAAGAAGCAGGTGAATTGGGGATTGATTCTCTTTGAATCAATCAAGAAGAAGCAAAGCAAATTGAGTGTTTTCTATGGCAGGGTCTTAGGCACTGTTCTTCAAGAAAAATGCCCAGAGCTGTTGGTGTCACCAACAGTCTTTATCAACGCAAGCAAGAGGCTGACTCCAGCTCTCTTTGGGAAATGGGAGAGAGTGATTCCCAAGAAGACTTCAAGGGCAGAAACTTCCAGGCAAGCTTCTGAAAGCACAAGGACTAATACAGTCACTCCCTCAACCCTCCAAGAAGTTCCTCCCTCTACATCTTCAACTCATCTCCCTTCTCAACCTCTTCAGAACACCACTACTGAAGAAGTTCTTCCCTCTAAATCTCCCATAGACACTCCTTCCTCATTGCTTTCTTCTCCTTCTCTCCAGACAAATCAGTCTGCAGAGCCTCCATCATCATCTATTCCAGATGTTGATTCTCTTCCCTCCTTCATTCCCCCTCCTTCATTTAACCTCTTGTCTCCTCAACATACTACTCCACCTCAATCACCTATCCATGTGGATAATCTTCCACCCATTTCAGATGCCACTAACATCTTCCTACCCTCCTCTATTCCCTCTTCTTCCTTTCCCCCATCCACATCTTCTCAGCATACATCTGATTTTGTGTATGTTGATTTCTCCTCAATTGCTGATCAGATATTCAACCATATCTCTCCTAAGCTAACAACTCTCCTAGATGAGAAGCTAGCTCATGTTCTCAAAGCTATCTCTGACCTCTCTTCCAAGCTTGCATCCTTCCCTACCTCCTATTCACTTGTCACTTCTTCTAGGGACCTAAATTCAGGTCTCCCTAAAACTAGGCAGGGGGAGATGCTTGATGAAGAAGCTCCAGATAATGCAAATTCAGATATGGATTTTGATTTAGAAGCAGCTCCAGTTATTGATGAAGAAGCTCCAGTTATAGATTTTGTGAATAATGTTTCTATTAATCCTTCAGTAGATATTCTTTCTTTGTTATCAAGATTCAATTTGATTTTCAATTGTCTGCCTAAGCATCAAGATAGTTCAAAGGCTATAGTGCCTTATTCAGATCCAATAGATTCAGCCTTGCTGAAGCAAATAATCAAGAGTATTCCAGTTCCAGTTCAAGGTACGATTGCAGTTTCAGAAGAGGTTGGCTTGGTGAATTCACCTCCAACATTTGTTTATGATGATTCTCCTCTACCAGAGGATATTGAGCAAGATGTTCAAAATGCTCTTAAAGATCTTGATGAATTATATGATAACCCTGCTCAGTTTTCTGATGATGATGATAATGATGATTCTGATGATTCAGATTCAAAATCTTCAAAGAAAAGGAAATCCAGAAGCAAAGCAAAGGCTGCTCCCAAACCTCCATCTTCTACAAATGATACTCCCTATTATATTCTGAACAACATCACTCTAACAAAAGATTCTCCAGCATGGATGTGATTCTCTAGGAATGAGAATAAAAGGAGAAAGAAAATGAAGAAATCAGGATTCTACTCTGACAAGCCAGTCAAGTCTAATCCTCCTCCTCCTCCAGCAGCTGGATTAGCAAGGATGTCCTCTTCTTCTCAGAAGTCTTCCTCTTAGCATTCAAGAAGATCAGCTAGCTCCAGTGGTTCTCACACTTGATGATCAGCCATAACTCCTCCTTCAGGATCTGCCAGATCTCTTTCTTTAGTTTATAAATATCATGTATCTGATGGTTCCTTGCACAGGAAAAGAAATCCTCAAGACTTTCAATCTTCATTTCAGTCCAGTGATCATGATGAAAGACCTCCATCTCCTATTAATCCAGATTCAGAAAAGAATGCTCATATGGCTAGATACAAAGAATCTATTGCTACTGCTCAGATCAATAAAGCCAAAGCAAAAGGTAAAGACTGTTCTCAGTTTACTACCATGTCTGAATTCAGAAGACAGGAATTTGAAAGGTACAGTTCAAGGCATCTCTTCAATGCTGAAGTTTATCTAAGGTTGCACCCAGCTGCAGTGGTTCCTCATGCTTCATCTCAAACCCTGCTGGGAGCTAATGACCTCTATATGAGCAAAAGAGAATCAGAAAATCCTAACAAAGAAATCATTTTCAAACCCTCTTCAAAAGTGATAGAGTAAAGCTTCTGATTGTTTGGTTTTGCTATAATTCTGCTTTCAGTGTAAATCTTTCTAAACTCATAGTACTATATTTTCTATCTGCTGAAATGAATTTAAATTCTGTCAAATATATATGCTCTGTGTTTGTTGTTTGTTTTATTTATATTTTGTCAAATAGTATCCTAACCCAAATAGGGGGAGATTGTTGGAACAACCCTATTACTGATTTGGGCTAGGATCACTATCTGTGGATTAGGACTCAAGTTGACTCCATTGTATAGTCTTAGGGTCAATATCTAAGGTTGTCTGAGTCAGCTAGAACTTAGGAAAATTCCAAGTTTCTGTGTTCGACGAACATTATTCTGCGTTCGATGAACTCCTTCCTGAGTTCGACAAACGTCGTATTTCAGCTCGACGAATTCAGTATTCTAGCCAAATCATCAGTTCTATATCTCTCAGTTCGATGAAATCCAGACTGAGATCGACGAGCTCAGCCTTCTGTTCGACGAATTTTCTCTTCAACTTGACAATTTCTGAAGAATCATTTCTATTTTCACTGAAATCAGATCGACTATTCAGCAACGGATCTATTCATCTATTTGGACTTATTCATTATCAGATAAGTCAAGATTTGATCTTTCCTTTTAATATTCCTTTCTATTCTCTTCTTTCGAGAATGTAGCCGTTGACATATTGGAAAAAGGATACTTTCATGGAAAAGGAAAAGGAATTAAAGTATTCCTGCTGAATCAGATTGCAGTTCCAAGAATAATCCTTTCAGATTATTTTATTCCTTAACCAGAAGATTTGAATTTAAAATCAGTCATATATCTCTAAGGAGAAGGATGAAGCAGAGCACGACCAGAGAAGTAACATACTTGTGAAATTAAAAAAAAAAGTCAAAAAGAAATACAGAGATGTTCATCAACATCAACATTTTTCACTCTGAGAACAACAAAAATCTTCTCTCAGTTTCAGCTGCTGGTTCTTAATCTTCAAAGAGCAACAATAATCTGAGAAACATCTTCTCTCAGATTCATCTGCTATCAAGGAAGATCCTTTACATCCAAGAGAAAGCTCTATCCATTAACTGTCAAGAATTTCTATCAGACAGGGGGAGCTTTACAACAACATCATCCACTAGTCTTCTCTCAAATCTTGTTGACAAAGAAGAACTTCATAAACACTTTTTTGTTTATCCTTTTTAACCCATCTTTTATAGGGTTCTAACTCCCTTCAAAAGTTAGTCTTTGGTGGCAGGGCACCTGATCAAAAACCTGTGATTTGGTTTGAGCACCTGATCAAAAGCTCAGTGGTGATAGGGCACCTGATCAAAAACCTAGTGGATTCCTACCAAGGGTGGTAGAAGAGTAGATGTACCTAGGTTGATTGGGGAACTACTTGTTGGAACAACCCTATTTCTGATTTGGTCTTGGATCACTATATGTTGACTAAGGACAAAGTTGACCCCAATGTATAGTTTATGGGTCAAGAGTTTTGGCTGTTAGAACTAAAGAATTCATTCAGATTCTGCGTTCTACGAACTCCACACTGCGTTCGACGAACAACTATCTGCGTTCGACGAACGGCAAGCTCTCCGCATTCAACGATCGGCTTACATTCTGCGTTCGACGAACGGCTTGCTTCAACCTCGTCTCAGCGGTCGACGATCCCGTCTCAGCGGTTTAGCGGTCGACAAACAGATCCCAGCTCAGCGCTCGACGTTTTTGCTCAAGCTCAACGGTCGACGATTTTATCCAGGCTCAGCGGTCGACGAATACTTCCGTTTGACGAACTCAAGTCTGCGTTCGACGAACACCTTCAGATCGACGAAAGTCTTCACATCTCAACAAAATTAATTATTCCAGCAAGATTCAATTGAGGTCGACGAAGTAAATTTTGTGTTCGACGAAAATCTTGAGGTCGACGAATCTGCGTTCGACGAATTTTGTTCAGATCAAAGATTTCTTATTTAAGTTCAGAAATTTCAGAAGGATTACATTCATTTCATTCTCTGAACTTAGGTCGACTAACATCAATGACTCTTTCCATCAGATCAAGTAAGGAGAATATATTTCCTTTATTATTTAAGTTATAGCCGTTGACACTTTCTCGGAAAAGGACATTTCGTGGAAAAGGAAAGAGATTAAACGGCACAACAAATTTATGTTTTCAAAATATTCTCTCAGATATATTTATCCCTTAATATAAGAGATCTGCATTTAATTCTGTCAGAGATTTTTCAAAAGAAAAGGAAAATAAGGAAAGAAGATATAGCAAATTAATATACAGCTTTCACGACAGATCACATACAGAACATTTTTGCTGTACAGAATATACAGAGAAATAGAAAAGAAAGAAAGAAAGGAGACAGGAAGAACAAGAAGAATAACAGCAAAATAGATCATCTTCTTCCTCCTCTAGCAGCAAGCATTCTCTGAGAACATCTTCAACACTATCTCTCAGATTTCATGCTAAAAAGAATCAGGTCAAGAAAGAAGAAAAGCTCCAGGAAGAGAAGAAAAAGAAGAACAAAAAGAACATCATCTTCTTCTTTCTCAACAGCAGCAACTTCATTCAACTGAGAACAACATCAACATTATTCTCTCGGTCATTAGCTGCAAGCACAGATCTTCAAAAGAGCAACAACAAACTGAAGCATTCTTGTCTCTCAGTTTAATCAACTAACAGGAAGATGATTTCTTCAAGAAAAGGCTCCAGCAAAATCAACTGTCAAACATCTCATATCAGACTGAGGAGTTCTTTTCTACATCAACATCCACTAGAGTCTTCTCTAAGCATATTGACAGAGAAGAACATCTAAACCCCTCTCTATCCCATCTTGTACAGGGTTAAAACTCCCTTCAAAAGTTTACCCCATTGGTGGCAAGACACCTGATCAAAAAATCTAGTTGGTTTTTGGGCACCTTATCAAAAGCTCATTGGTGTGAGGGCACCTGATCAAAAATCCTAGTGGATTCCTACCAATGGTGGTAGAAGAGTAGACGTACCCAAGTTTAGTGGGGAACTACTATAACTCCTTGTGTCCTTTGTATTTGATTTCTTTTCTGTGTTGTGCTGTGTGCAATTTTCATTACTCATTTTATTTATCACTCACTCTATACACATATACTTATATCAGTATTTTCAATTCCGCTATAAAACTAAGGGAAAAGTTTTAAACTCTATTCACCCCCCCCCCCCTCTATAGTTAATTTAAGATCTAACCTCCACTTTCAATTGGTATTAGAGGAAGTTGATTCTTTACAGGCTAACACCTGAATCACAAAGATCAATTCGATCTTAAATTATTTTAGAGTTTTTATTTTATTTATTTTTCTGTTAAAAACTCATGGCACAAAACAAAGAGTATTCTAGCACAAGACCTCCTATGTGCAATCTCAGTAAGTTTGCACTGTGGAAAGCAATGATTAGGTTATATATGAACTCAATTGATGAAGAAATTTTTAATCTGATTTTGACAGGGCCTCCAACACCTACAGCAGCAGCAAGTACTGAAACCACAACTACCAACAATGCTGTCCCACCTCCTGAATGGACAGAAGCACAGAAAAAGCAAAGGAGTATTGATGCAAAAGCCATGAACATTCTGGCTCAAACAATGTCTGATGACATCTTTCAGAGAGTGGTGGAATGCACATCAGCAAGAGAAATATGGATTTCTCTCAACAACATGGTTGAGGGATCTGCTGATGAAAGGAAAGACAGGAGATCACATCTTATTTCTCAGTATGAGAATTTTAAGAAAGGAGAAAATGAAATAGTAGCTGATATGTACAATAGGCTCAGCCTCATAATAAATGAGCTGAAGACCTTGGATAAAGTGATCTCTATCACTGAAATCAATGATAAGATTCTTATGTGCTTCCCAGCACATGGGACTCTAGGATCTGGCCTATCAAGGAAGCTAGAAGCCTCAATGAGATTACCACTGAAACTTTGTTGGGCAAGCTCAAATCCTATGAGCAGCTCATCAAATCCAGGGAAGCTGAATCATCCACTTCATCTCCAGCAACAAAGAGAGAAAAGAGCATAGCTTTCAAAGCAGTTGGTGAAGAAGAAAAAGATCCAAGAGATGAGGAGTTCATGAGTCTACTTGCCCAATGATTTTACAAGATGGAAAGAAAAGACTTCAGGAAAAGGTCATCCAGGGAGCCATGAAAAGCCAAGGTATGACAAGTCAAATTCTAAAGAAATTATTTGTTATGGTTGCAGGAAACCTGGACATATTCTGCCAGATTGTCCAAAAAATCAGAAGAAGGAGAGGAGAACTAAAAAAGAGGAAAGAAGATACTCCAGCAAGTCTTCCTCCCATAAGCACAAAAAGAAGGGAAGAGGATTTGTAGCAGAAACCTGGAGTGAAACTGAATCAGAAAATTCATCTAGTTCTTCAAATGATGAAGAAGAAACAAAAGAAAATGACCAATGTTTGATGGCCATTTATGACTCAGGCAGTGAGTCAGGAAATGCATCATCATCCAGTGATGATGAAGATAATGAAGAAGAGAAGAACTTCTGCATGATGGCAATCAATGCCTCAGCCAACAATTCTGATGAAGAAGAATCAGAATCATAAGCAGAAATTGATGCAGATCAGGTAATATCTAACTTTGATTTTACTTCAGTTGAATTCAAAGCTGAATTCAAGGTTCACTCAAAAATAAGCTAGCTGAAATGAATAAAATAAGTGAAGAGAATGTAAATCTTAAGAAAGATTTGGCTGCCTCTAGAGAACAAACTATTCTCCTTGAGAATAAAGTTTCTGAGGCCAAGAAATTTGAAGAATCCCTAAATGGGAGAAGCATCAAACTGATGGACATTACAAGCACAGTAAATGCTAGATTTAATAGCAAACTAGGCTTGGGTGCTTCATCAAGTGAGCCACATCTAATTAAGAAGAACATACTCTCTACACCCATAAAATTCATCTCTGCTAAGAGCAAAGAGGTTGTAAGAGTAAATAAAAACATTTCAAGTAAGACTGTCGAGAATAGCAGAATTCAGCAGAATTCATCGAACGGAGCTCGACGAAATGTATCCACTTCGTCGAACGGAGCTCGACGAACTATGAAGACAGATTTTCAATATAGTTATTATATGAACGATGCTCGACGAAATCTCAGTCATTCGTCGAACGGCGCTCGATGAACTCAGCCCAGTTCGTCGAACAGAAACTAAAAAGCAAATCTGAACAATTCTTATTCTTCACATTCTATCAATCCTTTCACTGAATGGACAATACCTCCAAGGAGATATCATCCACAAGGTTACAAGGACCAACCTGAAATGTCTTTTATTTCAGATTTGTATGGAAATACAAAAAGACCCAAGGTAGTCTGGGTCACAAACAAATAGATTGTTTTTATGTTTTTGCAGGTACACATATGTCCAAGAATAAATGAAAAATGGTATTTGGACAGTGGCTATTCAAAGCATATGGCAGAGAACAAGGCCAACCTGAACAACTACAAGACAAAGCTTGGACCAAAAGTTATATTTGGAGACTCCAACTGTGGACAGACCAAAGGCTATGGAAAAGTCAAGGTTGGAGAAGTCACCTTCAAAGAGGTAGCTTATGTCAAGGAACTGAAGCACAACCTCATCAGCATAAGTCAGTTATGTGATGAAGGGTATCATGTAACCTTTAATAAATTAAAATGCCTTATTAAATGTGCTGATAATGTTATTGTTTTATCAGGTATTAGGCAAGGTAATATATACTTAGTAAATTTCAATTCATCTACATCAGAAATTTGTTTATTTAATGAATTAAGCAAACCTAGTGAACTTTGGCATAAGAGATTAGGACATGTAAACCTTAGGACCATTACTAAATTATCTAAGGACAATCTTGTTAGAGGTTTACCTTTAGGTTCATACAAGAAAGAAGGTCTTTGTAGGGAATGTCAACTAGGCAAGCAAACTAAAAATAGTTTTAAATCATTATCTAAAAGTGATTCACCTAGAATCTTATATTTGCTACATATGGACCTTTTTGGACCTATTGCAACAAAGAGTTTAGGGGGGAAGTCTTACAGTCTAGTTATTGTAGATGACTTCTCTAGATTCACTTGAGTGTTCTTTTTGAGAGATAAGTTAGATAACTTTAAAGTTCTTACAGACTTTCTTAAGAGCATAAAGATTGAGTACTCTACTCATATTACATTGATCAGAAGTGATCATGGCACTGAGTTTGAGTCTCTTCTCATGCAAGAATTCTGTGAGAAGGAAGGTGTCAGGCATTGCTTCTCAGCTCCTAGAACTCCTCAACAAAATGGGGTAGTTGAAAGGAAAAATAGAACTCTAATTGAATCAGCAAGAACATTGCTTGCAGATGCTAATTTGCCCCAATCATTTTGGGCAGAGGCTATTAGCACAACAAACTATGTGCTGAATAGAAGTTTGATACACAAACTTAAGGGTAAGACTCCTTATGAATTACTTAAAGGAAAGAAACCTAAAATTAACTATTTTAGAGCATTTGGCTGTAGATGTTCTGTTCATAATAATGATAAGAAATACCTTAGGAAATTTGAACCAAAATCTGAAGAAGGAATTTTCTTAGGCTATTCATTAATCAGCAAGGCATATAGGATTTATAACAAATCTTCTCTTAAAATTGAAGAATCTATGCATGTTTCATTTGATGAAACTAATATGTTTTACAAGGAGAAGAATTCTTCTACCATAGAAAATCTATAGGTACCTACACTATGTGAGCATCTAGATCAATTAGCTCTACATAAAGAAGGATTTCTGGATCCTGTACAGCAGAATGCTGAAGAAAGTGAAGAAGAAAATCACCCAGATTTTGCTGACTGTTCAATTCAGACTACAACAGAACATCTTTCAGCTGAACAAATTCCCCAAGTGGAAATTATTGTTGAACCCACTCCAACTGTTGATCACATCACAGTTAGAGAGCACCCAATATCTCAAATAATTGGTGATATTTCAGCAGGTGTGCAAACAAGGCATCAAACAAATCAGAATATGATGCATACTTGTTTTCTCTCTCAGATTGAACCTCAATCCCTACAAGATGCAGAACAAGATCCCAACTGGATCATTGCTATGCAAGAGGAGCTCAATCAGTTTAAGACAAACAAAGTTTGGGAATTGGTTCATAGAACAAAGAATTATCCAGTTATTGGAACTAAGTGGGTCTACAGGAATAAGCTAGATGCAAATGGCAATATTGTGAGAAACAAAGCTAGACTAGTAGCTCAAGGATACTCACAGGAAGAAGGAATGGACTATGATCAGACTTTTGCACCAGTTGCAAGGTTAGAAGCAATCAAGATCTTTCTTGCATTTGCAGCATACAAGAAATTCAAGGTTTACCAAATGGATGTGAAGAGTGCATTCTTGAATGGAAAAATCAAAGAAGAAGTCTATGTGGAACAACCACCAGGTTTCATCTCTCCAACTCACTCTTCTTTTGTATTTAAGCTTAAGAAAGCTCTCTATGGCCTCAAACAAACTCCTAGAGCATGGTATGAGACCTTAGCTAGTTTTCTTTTAGAGAATAAATTCTGTAGAGGCATAGTAGATAAAACTTTATTTTTCAGGATGCATAAAAATCAAATATTGCTAGTTCAAATATATGTAGATGATATCATATTTGGCTCTACTGATTCAAACTTATGCAAAAGATTTTCTAATCTAATGCAATCTAAATTTCAAATGAGTAGTATGAGTGAACTATCATACTTCTTTGGTCTTCAAGTGAAGCAAACTCCAAATGGAATCTTCATATCCCAATCTAAGTATGTCAAGGAATTAGTGAAAAGATTTGGTATGTCTGATTCTTCCACCATGAAAACACCCATGCCCTCTAATGCTGTTGTTGATACTGATGAATCAAGGAAACCTGTTGATCAGAAATTATATAGAGCAATTGTTGTCTCCTTACTTTATTTAACAGCTAGTAGGCCTGATATAATGTTTGCTACATGTATTTGTGCTAGATTCCAAGTTAACCCCAAAGAATCTAACCTAATTTTATTAAAAAGAATTTTGAGATATATACGGGGTTGCCCTAATCTAGGACTTTGGTATCCAACAACATCTGAATTTGAATTAACTGGATTCTCAGATTCAGATTATGCTAGATGCAGAGTTGATAGGAAAAGCACATCAGGAACTTGACAGTTTCTTGGTGATAGGCTTGTGTCTTGGTTTTGTAAGAAACAAACATCTGTGTCTACTTCAACAACTGAAGCTGAATATATAGCTGCAGGCAGTTGCTTCTCACAGATATTGTGGATACAAAATCAGCTCCTAGACTATGGTGTCAACTTAAATAATTTAATTATATTTTATGACAATACTAGTGCAATATCTATAGCACAAAATCCAGTTCTCCATAGTAGGACTAAACACATAGAGATTAGGCACCACTTCCTTAGGGATAATATGGATAAAAACAAAATCTGCCTACAGTTCATCTCTACTGATTTGTAAAGAGCTGATATTTTCACCAAGCCCTTGGATGAAAAGAAACATATCTTCTTTATAAATCAGCTAGGTATGATTAAAAAAATTAAGTTTTCTTCTTACCCATCTCTTCATTGAACTGAGCTCGACGAAATCAAGTTTTTTATCGAACGGAGATCGACGAAGTCATCAAGTTCGTCGAACCGAGATCGACGAAAACTCATTTTTCGTCGATCCCAGTTTTTCTGAAGCTTTTTATTTCAGGCTGTCATCATTAATCAATTTTTTTTATTAGCTGAATGCCTACAGAATTGTTTCTCTTTCTAGTTCCCTTTGCACTTGATCTCTATTTTATTGTGCAGGAACAATGCCAATGACAATCTTGCATCCTTCCCTACCTCCATCAAATGTCCCTTCTTCAAGGGGCCTAGCTTCAGGCCTTTCCTGAAACTAGGCAGGGGGAGAAGTTTTCATGAACAAGCTCCATTTGATGCACTGCTTTGCTCAGGGGGAGTAGTTCTATGAACTAGGCAAAAGGAGAAAGCTGAAGAACCTCCAGTCTCATGGGGAGACACTCTCAGGGGGAGTTGCTGTATGAAGAAGCTTGATAAAGCTCACATCAGTATGCTGTTTCAGAAAAATTCAGAAGTTCAGATGCAGATACAGTACAACTCAGAAGAAGAATTTTGATATAGCAAATTCAGTATCAGTTATTGCTACAAGCTCAGCAAATCAGAATTCAGAAAAACTCAGCTAAAGACAAATTCAGAAAGCTGATTTACATAACAGATACAGTTTAGTTACAGATCAGGATTCAGAACAATACAAATCAGACAATATCAAAATTTCTATCAGAATTTCAGAATTCAGAAGGCAGAATTCAGAAAAATCAAAGGTTCTGATTGTATTTCTATCAGTTTTATTTTCATTAAAATGTTTCAAACCTCAGAGTATTATTTATTTTATATCTGATAAAATATTTAAAAATATATCAGATATATTCATGCTCTGTTGTTTTTGTTGTATTAGTATTTATTTATTTTCAATTTTTGTCAAATAGTGTCCTAACCCAAATAGGGGGAGATTGTTGGAACAACCCTATTTCTGATTTGGGCTAGGATCACTATATGTTGACTTAGGACAAAGTTGACCCCAATGTATAGTTTATGGGTCTAGAGTTTTGGCTGTTAGAACTAAAGAATTCATCCAGATTCTGCGTTCGACGAACTCCACACTGCGTTCGATGAACGACTATCTGCGTTCGACGAATGACAAGCTCTCTGTGTTCAACGATCGACTTACATTCTGCGTTCGATGAACGACTTGCTTCAAGCTCGTCTCAGCGGTCGACGATCCCGTCTCAGCAGTTCAGCGGTTGACAAACAGATCCCAGCTTAGCGCTCGATGATTTTGCTCAAGCTCAGCGGTTGACGATGTTATCCAGGCTCAGTGGTCGACGAATACTTCCGTTCGACAAACTCAAGTCTGTGTTCGACGAACACCTTCATATCAACGAAAGTCTTCACAGCTCAACAATATTAATTATTCCAGCAAGATTCAATTGAGGTCGACGAAGTAAATTTTGTGTTCGACGAAAATCATGAGGTCGACGAATCTGCGTTCGACGAATTTTGTTCAGATCAAAGATTTCTTATTTAAGTTCAGAAATTTCAGAAGGATTACATTCATTTCATTCTCTGAACTCATATCGACTAACATCAACGGCTCTTTCCATCAGATCAAATAAGGAGAATATATTTCCTTTATTATATAAGTTATAGCCGTTGACACTTTCTCGGAAAAGGACATTTCATGGAAAAGGAAAGAGATTAAACGGCGCAGCAGATTTATGTTTTCAAAATATTCTCTCAGATATATTTATCCCTTAATATAAGGGATCTGCATTTAATTCTGTTAGAGATTTTTCGAAATTAAAGGAAAATAAGGAAAGAAGATATAGCAGATTAATATACAGCTTTCACGACAGATCACATATAGAACATTTTTGTTGTACAGAATATACAGAGAAATAGAATAGAAAAGAGAGAAAGAAAATGAGACAGGAAGAACAATAAGATTAACAGCAAAACAGATCTTCTTCCTCCTCTAGCAGCAAGCATTCTCTGATAACATCTTCAACACTATCTCTCAGATTTCCTGCTAAAAGTTTACCCCATTGGTGGCAAGACACCTGATCAAATCTAGTTGGTTTTTGGGCACCTTATCAAAAGCTCATTGGTGTGAGGGCACCTGATCAAAAATCCTAGTGGATTCCTACCAAGGGTGGTAGAAGAGTAGACGTACCCAAGTTTAGTGGGGAACTACTATAGCTCTTTGTGTCCTCTGTGTTTGATTTCTTTTCTGTGTTGTGCTGTGTGCTATTTTCATTACTCATTTTATTTCATTTTTTATTTATCACTCACTCTATACACATATACTTATATCAGTATTTTCAATTCCGCTATAAAACTATGGGAAAAGTTTTAAACTCTATTCACCCCCCCCCTCTAGAGTTAATTGAAGATCTAACCTCCACTTTCAATATAGATCTTTGTGTCTAATGTGATTGTGTTTTTTCTTTCTGTACTGTGCTGTGTTTATTATTTTGTCTTTTACACTCACTCAATTACACATACATATATCATTATTTTAATTTCGCTATAAAATAAGTTAAAACTTTTAATACTCTATTCACCCCCCCCCCCCCTCTCTAGTAAGTCTAAGATCTAATACCTCACTTTCAGAGGGATAGGAGAAGGAAAGGGGGAGAAAGGAAGAGAAAAGAGGGAAATGAAGAAAAAAATGGAGGGAGGGAGAACGCGGACACAATTTGCACGGAGAGGCATTTGGATCTCCACGGAGAGGCATTTGGATCTCCGCGGAGATCCAAATGGCTCTCCGCGGAGATCCAAATGGTTTTCCTCAGAGAACCTTTTAAGTCTCCGCGGAGAACCTGTTGGATCTCCGCGGAGAACCTGTTGGATCTCCGCGGAGAACCTTTTACTCTCCCCAGAGAACCATCTGGATCTCCACAGAGAACATTCTGGATCTCCGCGGAGAACCTTATGGATTTTCGCAGAGAAGTTTTTTAATCTGCAGAGATCCAAATGGACTTATGCGAAGAACCTTTAGGATCTCCGTGGAGAACCTTTTGGTTCTCCCCGAAAAACCTTCTGGATCTCTGCGGAGAGCCATTTGGATCTCCGCGGAGAACTTTCTGGATCTCCACGGAGTTCATTTAAACCTATAATTATGCACCTTTCAACCCATTTGAAAACGTTATTCATTCATGAAACAATTGCTATTATAGACAAACATTTTAAATGTACACGAACAATGTTTCTTAATTTACATCAATCATCCACACAATATTTAAAGATTTCTGCACTGATCTGGGCTCTAAACATAGGCATTTTTGTCTAGCAGTCTGCGCAACTCGCCCAGCTTATCACCCATGCCTTTGCTATGTTCTCCATATACTTCATAACGAAGACACCGTAGTCCACAGAGTTATCGTGTTGTGGTATACCAGTGGTCAAGGTGATACTCCACTTCGAGAATCCTGCGTGGACTTTTTTCGCGGTTGCCTTCTGGAGCACAGAAATCTGCATTAACACAAATATGTTCATACGTTAGTAACTACGTAATATACACTACTTCATTGCATGACAATGTGTTGTACTTACAGCTATTTTAGCAATATCTTTCCCTTGGGGTTACGTAGAGAGTCGTGTACGAGCCACTTCTTCTCTTTAATAAGACCCGCCAATAAAAACCAGTGTTGACTATAACATATTGGCATTAAAATCATTGGTATATTGGCGAGATTCTCCTTGGTAACGTCCTCGAGAAATGCAGATACAACTGTAGATTCTGCGCCTTTGGACCTTGGGTAGTGCAACTACATAAATTGTAATATTTTTTAGTAATGCGAACAAAATTAACAATGTACACAGCACAGATAGAGATCATACCAAAAGGATAGTGCTGATATACATAAACGGATGATTCGCATCTTCATCATGCTCTCTACGCAAAGTCAAAATCTTTATATAGGCATCAACATGATAATCTTCAATGTATTTGTCCGTTAGGAGAGCTTCCATGGTATCTCAAAATTTGATTATATTCCATTTATTGAATGCTTGGTCGTTCCTGAAATATTAGAAAATCATCGTCAATATCAATGTGCATAGATCAAAATTGTGAAAATATAAAAGTGTATAATGTTGAAAGGGCACCTCGATGGAATGGCGCTCATACGTTGATGGATATCTCTTTTTCTTCTGTTATTAGCAGTCTCCCCGGATAGTCAACGGGGTACACATCAACTACACCCACCTTTGTAGTTGTAAATTTTCCTTGTTTTAATGGGGAGTCTTGAATATGAGTAATGGCAGTATCGTGAGAGGTAGTGGGGATGGGAGAGGTGTGGTGGGTGCGAGATCTAGAGCTACTAGGGCTAGATGATAGCGAGGATGAATGCAATGAGTGCCTGAAGGAGTGTGTCTATATCGACACTCATTGCATCAAGACTATCACCTATACTGTGACTAAAAGTAACTAAATCACTATGTACTAAATCTACTTTATTGTCTAATCTATCTAGCCTATTATTAAAGGTTTCTACAAAACTATTTATCTTGCTATCTAATAATGCAAATTGATCTAAAATCCTATGTTGGAAATCTATCCAAAACTGTACAGGAGGGAGAGATGGTGTGCTAGGTGGTGGGGGTGGTGATGATGTGCTAGGTGGTGGGGGAGGTGATGATGATGAAGGAGGTGGCGACGATGGGGGATGTGGTGATGCAAACTTCACTTTTTCCTGCCCTAGAAGCTCGGCTTATTAATTTTCTCTTAGAGGGGGAGGTGGCAATGTCTTCTGTGCTGTCAGCTCTGAACATAACAGCTTCTCCTCTGGTGTTATGTCTTCGAGTACTTCCAACACCTATAAAGAAGAAATACGACCATTGTTTTGGATAGTTCAACAATAGTAGTTAATCGATTAAAGTAAATTATTTACCTGCTCATCCAAGATAGATGGAACAGTGACCTCCAGCTCTTTCAATGTAAATGAGACCTTCTCCGACCATCTTAAAAGTTGAGGCCTCAATGTCGGATAGTGCAGAGCGATGCTGGTGGTGTGCTCGTGGAACCAAACCTATATGAATCATTGCAATAGTTTAGAACATATGAAACAAAATTCATTTTAGAAATTTAAAATATATACTTCAACGAGAACATGGGTGCATCCATAGATGTATCCCAATGAGGACTCTAGCCTTTGTTGCAGTTGGCCTTCTTCTCAAACTGGTGGCAGCTTCTCCAGCATCACCCTGAATGACCTCATTAGGAAGGTATGGATAGCTTCTGGCCAATTAAACTTCTGGAAGTTCTCCAAGCTGGAGACCTCCTCAAAGAACCTTAGCATCCTCTCCGCGCTCGAGGGGAAGAAGAAATTGCACAGAAGGTGCTAAACCAATAAGTTGGTCGTCACAGGGGATGACCCCTTCTCCATCGCCTAAAGCTCCGTCTTCAATTCGGTCTTAGTGAGCGCTCCAAAAGGCTTGGAAGTCAGGATGACTTCCTCTCCATGGTTGGGCAAACCTAGTATCAACACCACATCATTAGGGGAGAAGGTAAGCTCCCTCGATCCAATGACGAAGACGTCCTTATCGATGTCGTACCAGTTGAGCAGACCGTATAGGAGGGGAGTGTTCTGCGTCCCCTTCAGTGCTTGGAAAATATGCCAGATGTTAGCATCCATCAACAGCTTCTTCTGACTCTCCTCCATTCGTTCAAGAATGGCTGACGTTTGGACCACAAAAGCCGACAAATAGCACCTCGAGCTCAAAAAATGAATTTTCTTCCCCATAGATTTGTCAACATTATAAACGATTGCTACAGTAAATCATAGATATGCATGTGTAAGAAGATATGAAAATCCACTATAAAGGTCTACGCAGAGAGCACAAAGGATCTCCTCGGAGAGCCCAAAGGATCTCCGCGGAGAGCCATTTGGCTCTCCGCGGAGACCCTTTTGGCTCTCCAAGGAGAGCCATTTGGTTATCCACGAAGCTCCAAGAGGTTCTCTGCGTAGATGAAAATGTGCTACTGGCGTAGTTGAGTTCGCTACTCTCGGATATATATAAACAATAAAAAACATGCCTGTCCGAAGTTCACACACACTGTTGCAAGCTCTTTTTCTTGTTATTATCATTCACCTTTTGCTGGATTTGGACATTCGATCGAACCAAAAATTGGTTCATCCCCAACACCCGTGCGACTTGCGCCTAGTATAAGAAATGCTTGGCCAGGCTCTTCCAAGACGTTTGATCATCAGTCGTCAATTTCACATGGGAGCGCTTTGCTGGACTAGTTAACAAGTAATTGAGCAACTCCTTCTCCGATTGGGAAAACGGATCCCATGTAGATGGGGTGGGGACGATGGCCTCCATTATCTGATTCAAAGTAGGCAATTGTTGATTGACCATGAATGGAGGGAGGGAACCAATCTCGCTGACAGCGGATGAGCTGCCCGCAGCAGGTTCCTCCGTCATCGTGATGACTACAGAAGATACTGGTTGAGTTGAATTCCGGGTGGTTGGAGTTTCGGCTGGCAATGGTTATGTAACAAGTGGCAACGGTGGAATGTTATGGGAGTCTTGATCACCGAGCTCCTTCTACGCTTCGGTATGCGACTGGAAACTGTACTGACGACCTGGTGTTGTCGATGAGGTTGATGCCCCTTTCCCTTTGAGACATCCAAGATACTCCCAACGATTCTGAATCTCCTTATGGGTCATCTGAACTAGATCCTCACGACGCGCAGCAATGCGGGCGTAAGCTGGGGTGACCACTTTGGTCCAGTGAATGTTGCCGGCATGCCCAACATCAATCTATTTTTGAACAAGTAGACCAATGATATAGTCCGTTGATCCTTCAATTACTTGTTAGGGCGCGGATTGCAGATCTGTTGCACGTGGTTGACTCGAACTGTGATCGGCGGCGGTTGTCAAGGCGACGATTCGATTTATTGTTGTGGTGACAGACTCTTCCAACTGAATGAAACTATCATCACGATGCACCTGCATTGGAGCATTCAATGACGCAGCCTGATTCAGTGCAGTAATGATGCTGCGTTTGGGCGTTGCTCGTTGAATGGGCAATCCTAATCGAGCCTGGGCAACCATATCCTCCTAGTGCTGTTTAAAAGCCTGTTCTGATTTTGGTCGAATGAACCATTTGAAAGAGAAATTGGTGCTATGAAAAGCTGAGACAAGAACATACCATAATCGATACAATTATGGAATATGCATGGATTCAATGGGAAAATCTTTCAGATCCAGCAGTTCATCGGGCTGAAGAAATTTGAGAGAAACCGTTCGGAGTAAGCGTCGTTCGAAGGGGTTGTGATTTGATGAAGAGCTTTGCTCATGCGATGTTGGTCCAGGTTTTCGGCGCTTGCGACTGGACTGAATGGAATGGGGCGTATTGCTTATATCGACGTCTTCGGTATGGTTCAGATTAGTATGGTGTCGCGGTGAAGCTTCGTCTTCTCCAACTATATGATGATCATCGTGAGCCCTCTCCACAACAGTTGCGGCAACATCAAGTGCATCCTTCACAATCGCATCGAACGTGTGATGCGCGTTCGACAAGTGCATCGGTCGCACAAGTAATAAAGTTGGGAGTACGTCCCCTAATATCGTCTCTCAAGGAAAGCGCGTGGTTAGTTTGACTCTTCGGATTGAGAAAATAATTACGAGAGTAAATTAAAGGAAAAATCGGAGCTTTGATTTTGGTTTCCTAAATTACTACACAGAAATGAGATGCGGGTCAAAACTCCGCTTCGCAAGGAGGGATGGATGCAACGCCCGCGATGCCGTGCTTCGGAAAGCGCGTGGACAGAAAGTAACTATGACGATTGAGGGTCGCACACACCTCTTCGCAAAGTGGGGGTGAATGCAGCGGCCGCAATGCCGCGCTTCGGTATGTGGGTGAAATGGACACAGTGCGGGGTTTTGTGAGGGTCGAGTTCACCTCTTCGCCAACATCACCACTAGCAATTGCTAGATGGCTAGCTAGAACGTGTGTGTGGAAGTGGAGTAGGGGCGGAGCGCATCACAACAAAGTATTAAGCGAGAAATAAAACAAGAGTATTCTTCCATTCATAGACAAATAGAGATCACTCTAGTTCAATACAATAGTTAAGCATACATTTCCAAAAGAGAGAGGGTAGAGGAAACCACGATATGAGAAGCGTCGCCGTAGATCTTGGCCGGAATGGGGGGTTGTCAAGCCTCCTCCGAGCTCAGTCCTTGGTTGCTTCCAGAGTTCAGAGGCTGTCACTACCTCCAAACATCATCCGTCTTCTTCTCAGAGCTGGGTCTCTTCCACTTAGCCCAATGGAGATGCCAAATAGGGATCTAGTATCTATTTGCGGCCTAAATCACCTAGGGGGGGTGAATAGGTGGATTCTATGTCTTTACGCAGAATTAAAATATAACACAGAAATGCACACAAAAAAGCACAGCACAGACACAAGGATTTTATAGAGGTTCCCCGATGTGGGTAGTCCTCTTTCCCGCCTCGCCTATCTAGCACTTTGAGGCTAGACTCGGTTACTTCACCAATCTCAGATTAAAAATAATCTTACACCTCGGAGTCAAAACTCCTACAACTCGGAGTACACCACTCCTACAACTCGGAGTAAAACGACTCCTACAACTCGATCCTCAAACAAGGATCTACACAATAACTCGGAAGCAAGCTTCCTACAAGATTTAAGATATGGTTCTTACAACAACACAGAAAATTGAAAAACAATCTTCTTAAACTTCTGATGAAGTTCTTCTTCAGATCTTGAGAGATAGATTTCTTCTTCTTAGCAATAAACTTCAGTCCTTTGAAAATGAAGAATGAAGAAATCTTGAAGACAATTTGAAGCTAGATCTAGGAACTTGAATCGACTTGATCAATAGAAGATGAGAGCTAATCAGTAGATCTTGATCTTGACGATTGAACTTTTAAAGACGAATCACGAATCGCTGGCTTTGACGGAGACGGAATGTTTGCGCAAGAATAGTCGGCCGTCAGTCGTAGTTTGCGAGAGATTTTTCACAATTCGCGAATAGGGTTATTTAGAAATAATCCTTAGGTATTTATAGAGTCTTCTTCCAACGGTCATAAGCGCCAAATAGGGATCTAGCTCCACGTGTAATGTACGTGGGGGATGCCCTAAGGAATACGCCGTCGAATTGAACCGGAAAATACATGCAGACCGATTCGGCGAAATGGATTAACCGAATGGCATTAACCGAATTTATTCGGTTAAACCATATAGTTGAATTTGGCAATTCTAAGGATTCGACTAAACAGATTCACCAAATTACATTAATCAAATTCGACTATACTTTTACTTAGAAAAATAAACCTTTCGGACAAGGATTAGCCGAATTCGGTTATATCCATTCAAACCATATAGTCAAGTTCGACTATATGTTCTAAATGATATAATCGAATTTTACTTAAGTTATTTTCCTTTCTCAAATGATTCCATCATCAGCTCCAGTCCTTCTTCTCTAGCACTTTGTAAATGAAGTACATCCCAATAGAGACATTTCACATGCGCCAACACTTTGGTCTATACAATGAGGGATTACATTGCACAGGCCTGTGTTTGACGACTCATTGAAACCTGACATTGGTTTGTACTTAGAGTGGAATAACCTGTCACATCACAGCTAAAGTGCATAATCAAATACATTTACAATTCGTCTTAGTTTGAAGGGGACTTCTTCAAATCAGGGCTATTGTGGATACAATACCCAACAATCTCCCCCTATTTGAAGAAGTCAGAACCCTATCTACTATGGTGAATTGCACATGGAATAATAAATGCAAGCAAGTAAAGAACTGAACTATGTGGATATATAAAAGCATCAAAAACTTAAGTCCACCAAAAATTAATTTGACAACAATATATAAATGTTCTTAAAAGAGAAATAAAGTCTAGCGATCAAGCATCCATCATTTCTCTTTCGTCTTTCCCTTTTGAATCTTCTTCAATTGTCTGTCATAGTAAGCTTTTGGCTTCGGAAAATACTTCGGAGGATGTGGAGGAGGATTTGAGTCTTCTTTATGATTTCTGGAATGAATTCTTCTTTTTAGCATGGAGGCCCGCCACTTGTTAATTTCTTCTCTGTCATAATACTTTTCTGGCAGTTCATTTGAATAGCAAATTAGCCTGAAATGATCAAGAATGATATTTCTAGATTCAGGGCTCCATACTTCACCATCAAATCTTCTAGGTTGAGAGGCTCCAGAACTAACATTTCTCGGACCTTCAGCCCTCTGAACATCCTGCCTTGGATTTGCAGCTCTAAAGGCATCTCTCATGAAACCAGTTCCACCTGCTTCAGTATTTTCAGATCTTACCCTTTTTCTGGATGTCTCATTCTCATCATCAGACCAAATGTATCCTTCAGGAAGTTCATCGTCACCCTGAGGAGCAGCAAATTGAATGTCCGGATAGAAATCTTCAGACGGAAATGCTGGCTGCGCAGAAGATTGGCCTGGCCCTTGGAAACCATGGGCATAGCCTCTTGACAATTCATTGTGCAACCACATTTGATTTTGATGCAGATAACCATATAAATCTTGAAACTTGACATCAATGCCTCTTGAAATTTCTGAAAGCTGAGATTGAACATTCATATATGACTCTTGAATCCTTCCTTCTATCTCTCTATTCAACTCAAAAATTTGCTTGAATCCTTTCATGCAATCTTTCCTCCCCCTTTCTGACTTCTTCAGTCAGGGTTTGGATAATTTCATGCTTTACACTTTGGAGAGAGTTCTGAAAGGCCGATCTTCCCTTCACTGCATCCTCAAAAATATAGTTCTGATTTTCAGAAAGTTTTGTAGTATTATCACTGATATTATGTAATCCATCCACTACATGCTTTAGGGTGGAGGCACCCATCGAGAAATATTCATCTTGCTTTTCTTTGACCTTGTCTAAACTGTGAGCTACTGAATGTAAATGATTGCCCATTCCCTTCTCTATGGCTCTGGTCTTCTCAAAAACTTGACGGAGAGCAAATTCAAAGAATCTTTTCTGCTTTACAAGCAGTTCTTCCAAATTGATCATCATGGAGTCTTCAGCAGAGGGAGGTTGAGCTTGGAATCGAGAAGATATTCCAAAATCATCCTCAGCGACAAGAAAATCACTTGAATCTACATCATTCATATAGTGATAAAATTGAAGAGCATCGAGGGTGTCATCATTTTTAACTGGAGGAGGGGTGGAGCCTTCATTTCTCTTATCTTCAACAGTGATCTGAATTTTGTGAATTTTGGGGTGTTGCACTGATTTCTCTTTCATCCTGGATGTAGAGGCAGAAGGCCCTGCTTTATGTTCAGCTTCAATAATGATTGTAATATTTTCAGGAGGTGGAGTTAGCTCTGTCTTATCTTGCTTGTCTGCTGCAGAATGAGAATGAGCAGAAGGGACATTCTCCCCCTCAATCTGAGCAGGGATTTCATCTTCTGGAAGAGAATCGTTGCCCTTAACTGACTTATCTATCTTCACTGTATCAGCATCAGGGTCATCTCCCCCTTCATCATTACCATCACTATCATCATTGCTACCAACATTGTCATCTGCCTTGGAAGGAGAGCTGTGAGGAGTAGGAATCTTTGGAGATGGAGCTGGAGAAACTACAGGAGAATCTCGTTTGCCTGATTCTGGTAGCTTAGAACACTCCCCCTTGGAGGGTTCACGTTCTTTTTCACTTTCTTTTCAGGAGAGGAGACTGGAGAGTTACTGTCGAAGCTCCTTTCAGACTCATCATGAAGGATCTTTTTAGCTTTTGAAACAACAGGAGTCAGCACCTTGGTCTCACCGACTTTCCTGGACCATCTTTCAATCATGGAGGAATCTATTCTTTTGAAATGGTGGAGAGGGATTCCTGTCTTCATGTTGAATCTAACTTTGTCTAAGCGATTGAGATATAAAGAGAGGATTCTTCCAAAGTTAGGAGCGCCAAATAGGGATCTAGCTCCACGTGTAATGTACGTGGGGGATGCCCTAAGGAATACGCCGTCGAATTGAACCGGAAAATACCTGCAGACCAATTCGGCGAAATGGATTAACCGAATGGCATTAACCGAATTTATTCGGTTAAACCATATAGTCGAATTCGGCAATTCTAAGGATTCGACTAAACAGATTCACCGAATTACATTAATCGAATTCGACTATACTTTTACTTAGAAAAATAAACCTTTCGGACAAGGATTAGCCGAATTCAGTTATATCCATTCAAACCATATAGTCGAGTTCGACTATATGTTCTAAACGATATAATCGAATTTTACTTAAGTTATTTTCCTTTCTCAAATGACACCATCATCAGCTCCAGTCCTTCTTCTCTAGCACTTTGTAAATGAAGTACATCCCAATAGAGAGATTTCACATGAGCCAACACTTTGGTCTATACAATGAGGGATTATATTGCACAGGCCTATGTTTGACGACTCATTGAAACCTGATATTGGTTTGTACTTAGAGTGGAATAACCTGTCACATCACAGCTAAAGTGCATAATCAAATACAATTACAATTCGTCTTAGTTTGAAGGGGACTTCTTCAAATCAGGGCTATTGTGGATACAATACCCAACAGAAACCACGATATGAGAAGCCTCGCCGTAGATCTTGGCCGGAATGGGGGGTTGTCAAGCCTCCTCCGAGCTCAGTCCTTGGTTGCTTCCGGAGTTCAGAGGTTGTCACTACCTCCAAACATCATCCATCTTCTTCTCAGAGCTGGGTCTCTTCCACTTAGCCCAATGGAGATGCCACACCTTGAAATACTTGCTATAGATGGCGGGGAATGCTTCCGGAACCCTTGATGGAGCTTAGGATCGATGGAAGAAGCTTTCCCAAGGAAGGGGATGGATGGATAGAGCTTGGAGAGGGAAAACGGCGGATCTTGCGAAAGAATTCGCGCCCAAAACAGTGCTGAATGACCTAAAATCACGGAGCCGGTCTATAAATATGGAGCAGAATAAACACTGCGCACGAGCAGTGGCGCACGACCAGTGGTCGTGCACACTATAGTCATTGGTCATGCGCGAGCAACCAGCAGCCTGGACGAACATCTGCATTTGATCGTGCGATTTGTATAGTGATCGTGCGCCTGATCGTGCGAGAACAAATCGCACGATCAGGTTCAGATTTTCATGGAATCACATGGATTGCCCCCCCCCCCCCCCCCCCCCCCCCCCCCCTGGAATGCATTTCAGCTCCTGGTACCTGCAGCAAACTCAAACATACCCGTTGGGGCCTAGAAATAAAGCACCCAGCGGCATAAAATATGCACCGAAGAGAATAAAAGGGGACATCCGAGATAACACACAAAAGTAGGCTAAGGAAGGTACTATTTACACAAATAAACAACTAATCAAATATAAGCGATAATCAACCTAATATGCAGTACCTATGCATGATACTAAGCCTAAATGAGTCCTAAAATATGTATATAATGGAGACTCATCACACCCCCAGACTTACTAGTTTGCGCGTCCCAAGCAAACTACTCTCGGCGGACGGGAAAAACAAAGGTTAGAAAGGTGATTGTGGCTAGGAGTAATATACGAAATCAAACAATCATGTTCATAAAATTCTCGTAGAAGAAATTTCTACTATGCAAAGTAATTTACAAATATCTAAAATAGTAAATACGAGATTAGTTTACTCAAAAGCTGAACCAAGTGTGATCTGCCAGTCACGTGTAGGGAGAATGTAGGTATGCGCTCAGACGAGTATTTCAAAAAATACGGGATACAGAACTAACTCCACCGAAATCCATCGGTGTCGGGAGCCATAAGCTCGCACTTTCGCACTCTCTCCACAGCATTAGGTAAAACTACACACAAGTCTATAGGGCTTTCGGGTAAATATGTGGCTTAGGTTGCGGTAGGATATACAATGATAAACTCGGAGGCTAACGCACCTAACGCATTTGAGCAAAACAAATTGTAAACCCCGGCAACCAATAAAGCTGATGTGTTCATCGCCAACACCCAATATAAAGTAATTCTTATCAAACAATTCAGAATTTTTGAATTAGAATATAAAGCTCAGATTTTTTTTTTGAAGCGCAAATCTTTTCAATTTTCAGCTCACAAATACTTTTTTATATTTCTTTTCTTTTCTTCTCTTTTTTTTCAACTCAAGCAATCGAAATATGTATCCATACATAACAGTACAACACAATAATCAGTTATACTAAAAAGCTCGAAACACGTGCGCAAACATGTTTGGTAATCTTGGCTTAAGCGAGAGCGGTGGAGCTAAATAGAAAAGGTGGGATAGGCACAAAATTGGTTAGCAAGGGTGAATTTCTGGTTTTGGCTCAAAGCTCAAACGGTCCAAAGAATGGCCTACATCATGCTAATGCGTTTGGACTACCCGGTGCCTATGTTTCGAGAATCGCTAGGGGCGAGTTCTTAGCCACCGAGAAAGATAACTCTTTCTCCCGACTCGAGAAATACGAATCTAGCGTTCGATACCAACTCACCTACACTACCGGTAGATCGGCATAGGTTCATGCTTTGAGTAAAGTACAACTCTAATTACTAAATTAGATAAGAATAAAGCTACAACGCATGAAAATAGAAATAACTTATACAGAAAATTCTATACAAAACATGAGTATTCAATTAGAACACTACTAGAGTCAACATCGTACTCCAAACCACAATTCCTAGCTAACATAATTGACTTCCCGGCTCCATTCCAAAAGGAAATTTGGCACGGTAGCACTCGCAAGTAAGTGCGTGCATAG
Source organism: Dactylorhiza incarnata (assembly GCA_033032865.1). Taxonomy (NCBI): domain Eukaryota; kingdom Viridiplantae; phylum Streptophyta; class Magnoliopsida; order Asparagales; family Orchidaceae; genus Dactylorhiza; species Dactylorhiza incarnata. The sequence goes on from JAWHQI010000015.1 coordinate 18,167,396, forward strand.
TGGGTGCAGCGTGTGCGTGCCACATAAAAATTGATAAACTGAAATAAACTGAAAGCTAAAATAATAACACTACCGGAATGTGTCCGTGCGTGCACGTGCATGGTTCTCACTCTCCCCCAGACTTACATGAAAGCATAATCTAAGATATGATTCTTTAAACATTAAACTAAGGAGAAAAGGGAGAGTGTACCCCATGCTCAGAAGTGAGCATACCGGAAGAATTGGCATTTTTTCTGAATGCGGTTGTTCCACCTTGGTCCAAGAAATACGAACCTGCGATTAAAGAGTACCCAGGCACAACAAAAATATAATAAGGAAAATAAAGAAGAATGAAGGAGCGGAACCAAGCGATCCCCAATTGGTTGTCTCCCAAGAGCCCTTTTGTTTAACGTCCTTAAAGGTGGACCAAATACCTGTATTGGCAGATTATAGAATTGTTCACTCAAAATTAAAGAGAGGAGGTCATCCAAGTCTACGTAGTATTATTACACAACCAAATGGAGAAATCAACTATGCGTTGATTTAAAATAGTAACTGCAGATAGAAGAAAAAGGTCCGGAGACCCGCAACTGATGGCAACGAAGTAAGAGGTTTAGCCTCCATCCCCAAGTCTCCTCTTTTTTTGCTCTCTTTCTCGCTTCCAAGAGTATTTCTTCAAAGAAAAATTGCTTTCCTCCCTGTAGCCAGTCCTTTAGGGGAAGCACATGCGGTGACACTGGAGTGGACAGAGCAATATCATCTGCCACTGCAACATGCTTATCCTGCCAGGAATGCATCATCCGACTGCCCAAAAATGGGTCAACATATTCCAAATTCTGCGGGGGCACAAATGAAACGATGTTAGAAATAACAGATGGAGCGAGAGTATACTCAACATCCGTAGGAGCAAAGCAGGAGGAAGAAATGTCACAAGTGACATCCTCCCGTGAGAGATGATCAGATTCTACCTGGATGACCAACGCTAACTCTTCCTGTTGAATTGTAACTAATGAAAGAGGGTCAAGAAACAAAGTAGATGAAGAACATAAAGAATCATTAGTCGAGGGAGTGATCCCGGTTTCACTCCCTGCAGGTTCTGATTGTACCACTATCACATCACGAGGAGGTTCTTGCAACACGGCCGAGGCAAGAGACACCAAAGTCTCAACCTGCCTTGTCAATCTATCAATATACTCTTGCCGTGTTTCAAGGTCTTGAATTATAATTTGAGCAAATTTGAAGAATTTCTCCTCCAAATAGGTTGTATCCTCATCATGTTGTGACAGGAGGAGTAAAGAACATGACATCGCTCCTGCATACACACAACCCGAGAACAGTAAAAATAAAAAAACAACAACTCCAGTAACTATTAACTCAAACACCAAAATCAAACTACGCTTGCATTCCCCGGCAACGGTGCCAAAAACTTGATGCGCGTTCGGCAAGTGCACCGGTCGCACAAGTAATAAAGTTGGGAGTACGTCCCCGAATATCGTCTCTCAAGGAATGCGCGTGGTTAGTTTGACTCTTCGGATTGAGAAAATAATTACGAGAGTAAATTAAAGGAAAAATCGGAGCTTTGATTTTGGTTTCCTAAATTACTACACAGAAATGAAATGCGGGTCAAAACTCCGCTTCACAAGGAGGGATAGATGCAACGTCCGCGATGCCGTGCTTCGGAAAGCGTGTGGACGGAAAGTAACTGTGACGATTGAGGGTCGCACACACCTCTTCGCAAAGTGGGGGTGAATGCAGCGGCCGCAATGCCGCGCTTCGGTATGCGGGTGAAATGGCCACAGTGCGGAGTTTTGTGAGGGTCGAGTTCACCTCTTCGCCAACATCACCACTAGCAATTGCTAGATGGCTAGCTAGAACGTGTGTGTGGAAGTGGAGTGGGGGCGGAGCGCATCACAGCAAAGCATTAAGCGAGAAATAAAACAAGAGTATACTTCCATTCATAGACAAATAGAGATCACTCTAGTTCAATACAATAGTTAAGCATACATTTCCAAAAGAGAGAGGGTAGAGGAAACCACGAGATGAAAAGCCTCGCCGTAGATCTTGGTCGGAATGGGGGGTTGTCAAGCCTCCTCCGAGCTCAGTCCTTGGTTGCTTCCGGAGTTAAGAGGCTGTCACTACCTCCAAACATCATCCGTCTTCTTCTCAGAGCTGGGTCGCTTCCACTTAGCCCAATGGAGATGCCACACCTTGAAATACTTGTTGTAGATGGCGGGGAATGCTTCCGGAATCCTTGATGGAGCTTAGGATCGATGGAAGAAGCTTTCCCATGGAAGGGGATGGATGGAGCTTGGAGAGGGAAAACGGCGGAGCTTGCGGAAGAATTCGCGCCCAAAACAGTGCTGAATGACCTAAAATCGCGGAGCCGGTCTATAAATATGGAGCAGAATAAACACTGCACACGAGCAGTGGCGCACGACCAGTGGTCGTGCGCACTATATTCATTGGTCGTGCGCGAGCAACCAACAACCTGGACGAACATCTGCATTTGATCGTGCTATTTGTATAGTGATCGTGCGCCTGATCGTGCGAGAACAAATCACACGATCAGGTTCAGATTTTCATGGAATCACATGGATTGCCCCCCATGGAATGCATTTCAGCTCCTGGTACCTGCAGCAAACTAAAACATACCCGTTGGGGCCTAGAAATAAAGCACCCAGCGGCATAAAATATGCACCGAAGAGAATAAAAGGGGACATCCGTGATAACACACAGAAGTAGGATAAGGATGGTACTATTTACACAAATAAACAACTAATCAAATATAAGCGATAATCAACCTAATATGCAGTACCTATGCATGATACTAAGCCTAAATGAGTCCTAAAACATGTATATAATGGAGACTCATCAACGTGTGGCTCGACCAAATTGCATTATCTGCTATTGATTCGACGATCATTCCAACGGAATCAAGTTGCCCGACAGGAATTTCTGGCAGTTGAGGAAGGGATTGTCCAAACGTTGCCGTCAATCCAAACTCGCCGTCACAATCATCAATCGAGAGAGGAAACATATGAAACATTATCGACAGAGACGTAGGTGAGGGTGTAATGCCATCGGTCGAAAGCAGTGCGAGATATTGAGTGAGAATGATATGCATGCCCGAGATTGGCAAATATGCCCAGCGAGGATAAAATTGGAGTTCGCCGCGAAAGTTGATTTGAGCGACCATGAAATGGAGCAGCAAGATCACTCCTTATAGGAACATAGTCTCCGGGAAAATGGCTCGTCCTTGATGCCATAAGTTTTCGTTCTTCCCTGATCCACAAAGTAGAGTCGAACGAAAGAAGCGGTCCACGACGGTGTTCGACGCACCTGTTTGCGGCGTTAAGCAATTTCTGATGTGCTTTTTCTGCATCTCGTGGCAAGCAAGAAGTTTGGTCATCACAATGCGCTTCGAAGGTGGCACATCATTCTCGATTTCCCACTTTTTAATTCGATCCAACAATGCATCCAATTCAGCCTCAAAGATCGAGCCTTCCTGCATTGAAGCATGTCCATTGCCAACAATGATTTCGGCCAAGACAACCATAAATTGTTCCTACCGAGCACGATCTGTGCCGTTCAAATTGTCCCTATACCTCGTGATCAGGTGATGATTGTCTAGGAGAACAAAGATATTGTCGAAGTCTTGTAGCCATTCCCGATCATCACATCACTTGTCAAGGTACATGATGAGCAGCGAAGTATCAATACCGTAAGCGTTGTACCGGTTCTGCAAACTCCGACCATCAAATCGCCGCTCCGCATTGCCCGTCGTCGTTGTGAATTGATGGGAGAGAATTTTTTGGCGCTCGTTCATTACGGAGTGCAATCCATCAACGAGGGAAAATTTCCTGCCATTGAACTCATCTGTCAATTTCATGCGTCCCGACACGTTGTGATGATGGTCAGCCGAGAGTTGAGTCCTGGTTATGGCGCCTTCCATTTGGTTGGAGAACAAAAGTTGGCGATCAATGCAGTCGTTGACTAGGCATGTCAGCGTTGATTCCACTGGACCGAGAGTGCCATTGTACCCGTTGCAATGCTGAAAAAACGATGGAAAATCAGGGAACACTGCCGGATTCTGTTGCGACGATGTTTGCCCGAGTGGTACATCCTATAAACGCATATCCAAATACCACGATACGTGACCACGATATAGTGCGGCTTGATGCATGTATCGAGTAGTTCGGCCACAACGAATCACCTTGGCGGCATCAGCAATGACAGAACGGGACGTGTACAGGTCGTAGGCCATTTGAACGAGACCGACGTCGTGCGCGCTCTGTTCGAACAACTACACATGATAGTTAAGGACGATGGGTGCCGGGATCAACTTCTCGGTTTTGGCCTCGTCCATGATATGGGTCGTGGCACCACAGCCGCCGGAGGTGTTCGACTTCTTGCACACGTATCGAGCACTGATCGAAAATGCAGTGGTGTTGATGCAATCAACTACTCGCGGGGCACTGAATTGCTTGCGAGAAATAAAGCCGACTTTATTGCAAGATGGGCATGCACCCGCTGTCACATTGACGTCGTACTGCCATTCCGGATCGATCACGAACAATGGTTTCAACTGATACGCATTCAGGTCAGGACATTTGTTCCACAGTGGCACGGGCGGATCGATTCGGATAGGATGGCGCATGCCTTGCTCCCTCATTTTCAGTTGGATCTTGATCCAATCCTCCTGAATTTTGTTCAACGTGCCTGATTGCTTGCCACAAATGCTCGGCTCACTAGTGGGGCGGTCGAATGCTGACGAATAGAATGGAGGCATTTGCGTCGGCATCGATTCTGGTGGAATTTCAGGGCAACGATGAACGAGGGTCTCTAATGATCGTTGTGTTTTCGCAATGTCCCGCAACACAAGGTCAATACCGTTCATTGCCGATAATGACGAACAGACAGACTATTTGGTAATTATAACCAAAGTTAACATTACTAGAAAGGAGGATAGTTCTCTTCATAAATGCCGCGAAGAACCTTTGGATCTCCGCGGAGAATCTTTGGATCTTCGCGGAGAACCTTTGGATCTCCGCGGAGAACCTTTGGATTTCCGCGGAGATCCAAAGGTTCTTCGCCGAGAACCCAAAAGATCTCCGCGGAGATCAAACGGTTCTCCGCGGAGAACCCAAAAGATGTCCGCGGAGATCAATAGGTTCTCCGCAGAGAACCCAAAAGATGTCCGCGAAAATCAGAATGTTCTGCGCGGAGAACCATTTGATCTCCGCGGAGATTCAACATACATACTCACCTCCTTTCTATGAAACAGCGGCGATCACTACGCCGCCGGTCGAGAACTTTGTGGAAGAGAGAACTTCAAGAAAATGGCGGAGAGGAGAAGAGTAATACCAAGCGGAGATAAAACCTCATCCTAGGAGCTCTTGATGTCGTGAGAATCCGGAGGGGATATCGTCCCAATCAGGCCGGAATGGATGCGGGAGATGGCGCCGGATGTAGAAAAACCTAGAACCACGGAGAGGGCACGTTGTTTACGAAGAGAATGGAGGAGAGCGTGGGAAGCGCGGAGATCGGCGAAGTTTTTATATTTTTGTAATGTTTATTAATATTAAGTCGGATTCAGTTAACGAGAGTGGGGCTTAACCGGGGAGGGGGGAGGAGCTTTGGGGTTTTCTATTAATTGATGTAGTGAGTAGGTGAGAAGAGAGAGAGGGAGAGAGGAAGAAAGAGGGAAGAGAGGGGGCATCTAATAGTTATTTTATCAAAAAATAAATATAGCTGTAACCGGCGAACACGAGTTTCATGCGGGCGAAGCCCGCCGGAGTGCATTGAGCACGAGTGAAGCCCGCTCATATGCGGGCGCAGTCCGCTCGAATATGGGTGCCGCCCGCTATGATTCAGCGAGCACAGACGAAGCTTGTGCGAAGCTCCTAGTTTGTGTGTTTGTGTGTGTGTGTATACGAGTCGAACGACACAGGCCTCCGACCCTATATTAGTGCAACAGCGGGCTTCGCCCGCACTGGCAGTGGGCTAAGTCTGCTCCCAACTGAGAGTCCTCCCACCACAGACTGTGCTCACCTTCGGTTTTCAAAAATCCTTACAAAATCAGGTGATCTGCAAATAGCTGCCAAAACATGGTCTGCGAATAGCGTCCAACGCAAAACTGATTGCAAATAACAGCCAGCGTAAAACTGTTTCGCTATTCGCAGATCAACGTGGTCTGCGAATAACGGCTAGCGCAAAACTGATTGACTATTCGCAGACCAATTTGGTCCCAGCGCAAAATGATTGACTATCCACAGACTAGCGTGGTCTGCGATTAGCGGCTTGCGCAAAACTGTTTGACTATTCGCAGGCCATCATAGACGGTCCGTATTTTTTGATGTCAACACGAACGGATATGATTTTCTCAATAGTTTTTTTAATTCTATCAATTTTAAAGCCATCCATACTTCTTTTTTAAATAGTACATATATATATTGCTCACTCCCCCACCCCAATGTCCCAATTAAGTTTTTCATTCTATTTTCCAATTAATTATCTAATTGCATATATACAACAACAACAACACTCAAGCCTTTATCCCACCATAGTGGGGTCGGCTATATGGATCCTCTGTCGCCATTGCGCCCTATCTTTAAGCATAGTCTCATTAATGCCTAAGTACATCATGTCTTTCTTTATAGTTTCATTCCAAGTCTTTTTTGGTCTACCCCTCCCCCGTTTAACATGTCTAGTGACTAAACTCTCACAACGCCTAACAGGTGCCTCTAATGGTCTCCTATGTACATGTCCAAACCATCTTAAACGAGCTTCTCGCATCTTCTCTACAATTGGCGCCACTCCTATCTTATCCCTGATACATTCATTCCTAATTTTATCCAGTCTCGTGTGACCACACATCCACCTAAGCATTCTCATCTCCGCGACTCCCATTTTTTGCTCGTGTACACCATTCACTGCCCAACACTCAGAACCGTAGAGCATTGCAGGCCTAATTGCAGTACGGTAAAACTTGCCTTTAAGTTTTAGTGGTACTTTACGATCACATAGGATCCCAGACGCGCCTCTCCACTTCAACCAACCTGCTTGGATTCTATGAATCACATCTTTATCTACACCTCCATCTTTTTGAATTATCGATCCCAGATATTTAAAGCACTCATTATTGAATTAACGATAATTTTATCTAATTGCATATATAATCTTTAATTTTCACTAATACCTGCTAATAATGCAGAGGTTTCCAGCTCCACCGGTTCCCGGATTTCCACCGCATATCATGTATCGGCCTGAAAATGCGCTTACGGTGGCTAGACCATCAACTCCTGCGCCGACCAAACAAACAGGATGGCAGCTCCAACACGATGTCCATCCGGTAATTATTTAATTAGTGCTGTTAGAATTTAAAAAGTAGAATCATTTTTATTGGCAAACAATATGATTAAATAAGTGTAATCATAGGATCTGCTTAACACGGTAGTGGTCATGAATGCGGTGGTTACGAACTGTTGTTCATGAACATCCGACCTCACCTAGCCTCCGTTTGGCGGAGCATTTTTGCTCTGATAGTTTAGACAAAAACATCATCATAGAATACACGTTTGACATAGCAATAACAACGGTTATGTAGGCTATCATGAAAACTAGTTTAAAAAAAAAAGAATAAGGTTCTTTTGGTGAGGCCTGACGTTCACGAACAATAATTCATAATCACCTCGTTCACAATTGCTACCACCGTGCCAAACGTAGGCCTAAAGAACTTCACCCACTTTAATATTCAAAATTAGTTTTTTTTTTTTCTGGATAGTGGTCATAACAGTTGTCATGTCAAACCTATAGCGGTGAAGTTTTTGTCTGAACTCATCGGAGGACAAACGTCGCTTCAAACAGAACTATACTCTATTTCAGAATGTTTCAAATGATTATATTTTGCAAGATATAAGTTTTAGGCGTCAAGACTCAAGAGATAGTCAAACTAAACTAAAAGGGTATTGATAGTCAAAGTAAACTAAAAGGTTTGGATGACTTCAAAATTAATGGAATTAAAAAGTCATTAAGAAAATTATATTTGTTTGTGATGACATCAAAAAATACGGATGTTCAAAATGATCTGCGAATAGCTAAACAGTTTTGTGCTAGCCACTATTTGCAGACCACGTTGGTCTACAAATAGTCGAGCAGTTTTGCGTTGACCTTTATTCGCAGATCAAATTTGTCTACGAATGGTAAATTTATTTTGCGCTAGCCGCTATTCGCAGACCACGTTGGTCTGCGAATAGTGAAATAGTTTTACGTTTGCCGCTATTCGCAAATCATGTTGATCTGCAAATACTCAATCAGTTTTGTGCTGACATATATTCGCAGGCCACATTCTGGTCGCTATTTGCAGATAACCTGATTTTATATGGATTTTTGAAAACCGATGGCGAGCATAGTCTGTGTCAGGCGGGTTCTCAGTTTGGGAGCGGGCGTAGCCTGCTGCCAGTGCGGGCGAAGCCCGCCGTTGCACTAACATAGGGCTCGAAAAACACCCTTTCGAGAAACATTTAACTTTCAGATTTTATCCTTCATTATTACAAGTTTTAAATTTTTTTAATTCATGTGGTTTTTCTCAAAATTTTAAAAACGTGCTCTCATATAGATAAAGTCACTTACCTACAATAAAAAGTGTGCTATTCTCGCCGCTTGTAAACCCACTTGCACACTAAAAAAATGAGCGACGGATGGAGTATAGGCGCACCCAGGAGTTTGTGAGCAGCGTGAGCGCCGTCACACCGGGGGCGGGGCAATCCGTTGTCGGAATAATTTCGCGCGGTACATATATATAATATAACTTTAATTAAAAAGGCTTATAATGGTTGTGATTAATTAACACAGGTTTACATGTTATTTTCACATCGGATTCTACCGATGAAAACATATATTAGTGTAGAAATATCATGCAGATGGACATTTCACATGCAGTAAAGTATGGGAAAATAGTATGCATGTGACACAATTTCATTTTGTGTATTATTCCCAAAATACTTAATGCTTGTCAACGAAAATTTTGGCCATGCATATTATATGCATATTGGCTCCGTTTGGGGGACTTATTTTCACCTGTCAAGCGGTTACTTAGGGTCCGGTTCATGCGGTCGTAACCGCTTCACCGGTGAAAATAAGTCCCCCCAAACAGAGCCATTATATGATGATATGTATCTCCTCTAAAATTGTTGGAATTTTTGGAGCTCAATTCCCTATGTCTTGTTTAATAATTAGATAGCGTCGCACTATTAGCTAGGTTAATGAAGTTATGATGACCATACGAACTGGGATAATTCCAAAACCATGGCATATAATTATTTAGGTCAAAACACATCACTGGAAATTTATCTGAATTTTTGGATGCCAAATTTATGTAGTCACGTGTTACCTAAATTTTATCACATTTTCAAATAATTAAATAGAATTTTATGATCAAATAAATTAGGAAAATTTCAAAATTTGGTAGACACTCATTTAGGTTAATATACACCTCTGAGATTTATTTGGGAATTCTTTTTATATTATTTACCCATATATTTGATATTGTTTGGAATTGTCACACCTGTGTATATATGAAATAATTACGATCAAATAAATCAGGAAAATTCTAAATCTCTGTCAGGACTATTTTTAGGACATGTTTTATCTCTGGAAATTTTATTTGGAATTTTTGGAAGAATATTTTATATAGTTCCTTTGTTAATCTAATATTATCACACTTTTGTATTTATGAAATTTATATGATCAAATAATCACGCACCACCCATAGGCTTAAGGTTTTAGTTTTAATATATGAGTTGATCGTTGGCGTATCTAACGTAACTATCGTTTCCTATTTAATTCATGTTCAATAATTAGTTATAGTAGGGCCCATAGTGCAGCTAGGAGCTAGTATGTTAACATGGTTAATTGCTGTGACATTTTGTGAGCTTTGTTTTAATTTCACATTGAATTTGTAAAACAATATGTCGGTATAGAAAAATAATATTGTAGATGATTGATCACCTATAGACTTAAGATTTTGTTTTGAATATGAGCTCGATCACTAATGTATCAGGCTCATATTCAATCCCACTTGGATTCCCGCTCCCTATTATACATGATAGTTGAAAATTTATTGGGTTGCTAATAACAATTCCAGTATGCCCTCACTTGTACTCAATTTAACAACTCTTTAGTTGATATACATCCAAGAAAATGGTAACATATCTCTTGATTCAACTTATAAGACAAATCATTCATTTGACTGCACTCTTCTTGTTTTTGACAGTGTTTTAATTATTGTATGTCTATATTTTTGAGTGAAAAGATCCAAGAAACAAGGAACACTCAAAAGAGACTTAAAGAACTATTACTTTATAAAAAAAACTTTTGTCAGTGACTCAGTGAGTGAATCTTAATGCGAAGAACTCTCATCAGGAGAGAAGATTTTCTAATTAGCAATAACATACTCATATGGCTAAGTCGTGATCACCATATTTGCATGTTCCCTAGCTAATTTTTCTTTATTGTTAGAAGATATTTGAATCTTAAAATTGATAATGAGATCTATAGATTTATGTACTAATAGAGTGTGAGGAAAAGTGACAAAGTTCATAAACTTTGTGTATTTCTATAATGTTAATTTCAATCTTATGATATCTTTTATTTTGCATACTTTCCTTTCGTTAATAGAGAAATTTTCTTCCGATATACCATGTTTCAGTCAAATGAGTGCATAGATGAAGCAATTGAAGAAGTCCTGGCCCAACCATGGCTACCGGTGCCACTAGGACTGAAGCCTCCTTCTTTGGAAAGTGTTATGGAAGAACTACAAAAACAAGGGATATCGAATGTGCCTCCGTGCATCTGATTCTTTCACCTTGAAATCAAAATTTGTCGACATGTAAGCTTTTATTTTGTTAAGAAAAAATAAAATATATATTATAAATAGTAAAAAATCAATTTTGTTAAGCATGTTCAGATTTGGTATCCTCTTTTCCATCAACTTCTCCAAATAATGTGAATTGTACGCAGTCCTTTCTTGTTAGATTTGTGAAAATTTTTTTCTAAGGACCTTGTGAGAGCAAGCAGGAATCGATTATGCAACTTAGAGATACAAGCCAAACAACCAGAAACAAACTTTAGGCAAGCAATTGATCTTTATTGATAGCATAAACTTCATTACAGGGCAAGACATGCTTGGCGAGACATGATTTCGCCAGCACAGATACCAAACGGAAATACAAGAAGATGAGGATAACTTGAGATCGCTCCAGACCGCGCGACCTCCCTGCGACTTCAACACACTGCCAGACCGCAGCGCCTTGCCGATCACAGCACACCACCAAACCGCTGCACAGACCGCTCCCTTCTTCCGACCTCCTGATTCTCCCGAACTCCAGCACCACAACTCCGAGCCGCAGACCGCCCGAACACTTTCAGAGGAAGAGGTGATCGCTGCCGCCCACACTATCCGCAGAAGCTGCACAAGAGGAATTCAATCAGCAGACCGCACGGTCAGAATAAACCAGACCGCAGGAAACAAGCGAACTCAGCTTACACTTGGTGTGTTCTTGTTGCTGCTATAGTGGCCTCCTATTTATAGGCGCGGGACCTGATCCAGTCACCACCCTATGAGATAGAGTCACCACCCATCAGATCGCGCGACCTTACCGGTCAACCCGCGCGATCACTGCAACCCTCCTGCTTCATTTTGGTGAGCGCCGACTTCACTCCAGACCGCGGGAGATCGCTACTCCCTTGGTCTGAACAGGACTCCACACGGAGATCGCCAGACCGCCTAGAAGTCACCCACCACCTGTGTTCGCTTAAGATCGCAAACACAGCCAGCTCGACCTCCGGTCTCCTCCTGAGACCGCGAACTGAGACCGCGCGACTAGAATGACTTAGTCCGCGAACTCCTTCAGAACCCTCTGGAAAGCCACCAGACTGGATTCAAGAGCCAACCCGTGCGGTCACGCCAGACCGGCACGTCCTTGAAGAGAACAACTTGTCACGCGGTCAGAGACAGACCGCGCGACCCTGAGGATGATCAGCCGTCATGCGGTCACAGCCAGACCGCACGACCTCCACCTCCAGCAGCCCTTGGACCAGACCAGCGGTCAACCCTGGAAGCCGCAGCTGACCAATAGAACAGATCGCCATTGTCAGACCGCCAGACCGTGCGGTCACGCCAGACCGCTCGGTCTCTTCCCAGACCGCCCAGGTCCAAAAGCCTCCTCCACTTCCACTTCAATAATTTCAACACTCCCCCTTGAAGTGGGAAGTGGAAACTAGCCCAAGTAGCTCCCTTAGCCGTGTGAACGGCCCCTTTGCCAGCGCCTTTGTGAAGATGTCTGCGACATTGTCCGCACTCCGCACATGCTCGACCGAAAGAGATCCCTCCAGCACCTTCTCCCGTATGAAGTGATGCTCGATCTCAATATGCTTCGTCCTCGCGTGACAAACTGGATTGGTCACCAGTTTGAGAGCACTCTCGTTGTCACCGCGTAGCAGAGTCGGCTCCCGAACCTCTTTGTGGACGTCTCCAACCAACCTCCTAAGCCAGATGGCTTCCTGAGCTGCCAAGGCTGAAGCCTTGTATTCCGCTTCTGTGGTGGAGACCGATACGGAATCCTGCTTCTTGCTGCACCATGATATAGCCGTAGGGCCCGCCATGAAGACGAATCCAGATGTCGACTTCCGATCATCCGAATCTCCCCCGTAATCAGCATCCATGTATCCATGCACTTCGAAGCCCGCATCCCTCCTGTATAGGAGACCCATGTCCGAGGTCGCCTTGACATACTTCAGAATGTTCTTGGCCGCTAGCAGATGAGGTACTCGTGGTTCCGCCATAAACCGACTCACCCTGCCTACTGCATATGCAATATCTGGCCTCGTGATCGTCAGATAAATCAAGCTCCCAACCAGAGCTCGGAACACCAACGGATCTTGCATGATCCTTCCCTCATCCTTCCGAAGCTTCATAGCCTTCTCCAGAGGTGTGGAAGTGCACTTCCCTTCCTTCATGCCGAATCGCTCCACGATCCGCTCCGCATATCCGGCTTGGGTCACCAGCACTCCACCTTCCTTCCTCTGCACCTCAAGTCCAAGAAAATGGTGAAGCTCACCAAGATCCTTCATCTCGAACCTGATAGATAGTTCAGCCCGAAGCTGTGCTACCTCCTCATTCGAGTTCCCCGTCACGATCATATCGTCAACGTATAGCAGCACGATGACCTGAAGCTCCCCGCTCTTCTTGACGAACAAGCTCGAGTCTGAGTCTGAAGCAACAAATCCACAGAATAGGAGATATTCTGCGATCTTCCCATACCACGCCCTCGGCGCTTGCTTCAACCCATACAGGGCCTTCTTCAGCTTGCAGACATGCTCCGGAAGATCTTCAGACACAAAGCCTGGTGGCTGAACCATAAAGATGTCCTTGTCAATCTCGCCGTACAAGAAGGTGTTCTTTACGTCGAGCTGCCAAATCTCCCATCCACTGAACGCCGCCAAGGCAATGATGAACCGAACTGAAGTCATTTTTGCCACCGGACTGAATGTCTCATCATAGTCTTCACCGTATTGCTGCGAGAACCCCCGAGCTACAAGACGAGCTTTGTACCGCTCGATACTGCCGTCAGCTTTCTTCTTAAGCTTATAGACCCACTTGCATGTCACAGGAGTGATGCACTTGGGCTTGGGCACAAGAGACCAGGTCTCGTTCTTCTCAAGAGCTGCCATCTCTTCTTGCATCGCAACGTCCCACTCCTTCACGCCTTGGGCCTTCTCAAAGCTCGACGGCTCCCTCTCATCCAAGGGACCAGCGAAGAAACATGAGACGAAGCTCACTGCGTTTCCTCCTGTATAGCGATTAGGGGCGATGATCGCTCGCTTCGACCTCCTCAGCTCCTTCCCTTGAACTGCAATGTCATCCGCTGCTTCTTCCCTAGCTCCCCTTCCAGACGTGCTAGGAGCATCGCTCCCCCTGCTTCCTGAACCAGAAGCCCCCGTCTCGGAACTAGAAGGAGATGGACCACCTGGTGACACAGGTAGATCCACCTGAAGATTCTCCACAGCTTTCTCTGGCATCTCCACCCTGCTCTCTGGTAACTCCACATCAGAAGACCCCTTGTAAGATGTCACCTCATCGAACACGACGTCGCGAGATACAACAAATCTCCGCGTCTCCGGGTCCATGCACTTCCACCCTTTCTTCCGCTCATCGTATCCCACGAAGACTAGCTTCCTTGCTTTCGCATCTAGCTTCGTCCGAAGAGCATCTGGAACATGCACGTAGCAGGTGGAACCAAACACCCTAAGGTGTGCCACACTTGGCTTCTCCTTGAACATCATTTCATGTGGAGTCAGCATGTTGATGGGGCTCAGAGGCATCCTGTTGATGACGTAGGCAGCACAAGACATTCCCTCCGCCCAGAAGGACTTTGGGATACTCTTGGCATGCAGCCAACACTTGCAGGTCTCCGTCAGATGACGGATCTTCCGTTCTGCAACTCCGTTCTGTTGTGGAGTATGAGCACAAGTGAGCTCTCTCCGGATGCCCGCCTTTCTGCAAAAAGTAGAGAACTCACTGGAGGTGAACTCCCCTCCGTTGTCAGTCCTCAGCTTCTTCACCAGCAGTCTCAGCCGACCTTCCACGAGCTCCTTGAACTCCACAAACTTGGCAAACGCCTCCGCCTTCTCCTTCAGGAAATATACCCAGACATATCTGGTGTAATCATCGATCAACACCAGCATATACCTGCTGCCTCCGAGGCTTGGGGTAGCAGTTGGTCCCATCAAGTCACCGTGGATGCACTCCAACGGCACACTACTCCTTGTCTGCGACTTGTCAAACGGTAGTCGATGAGACTTGCCGAACTGACATCCTGCGCAAACATGACCTTCTCCGTAGGAAGATAGACTTGGCAGGCCCTTGACCAGACCTCTCACCGCCATAGCTTTCAGCTTGTCCATACCTACGTGCCCCAACCTCTCATGCCATATAACGGCACCATCATTCGTCTTCATCTTGTCAACGTAGGAACTTGTCGACAAAACGAACAAGTCCTTCGCCCTTCTCCCGACATGGACGACCTCGGCCTTCACGGCCTCTACATTTCATAGAAATTTCACTTCTGTCGGGCCGAACAGAACGTGATACCCAGCGTCAACAGCGTTGGTCACGGAGAAGAGGTTTTTCTTCATTCCGGGCACATGATAGACACTCTTCAAAGTAAGTGGCCCTCTATCACTGCCCAAAGAAACAACCCCCACCTTCTCCACTGGATGCACGGTATTATCAGCAGTAATGATTGCATTGTTACCTGTATAGGGCTGTGCAGAAGAAAGCTTGGTCCCGTCTCCGGTGAGGTGATGACCACACCCCGAGTCCACGATCCAGTCCTCCAAATAGTTGATGGGAGCCGAAGCTCCAATAGAAGCCGAGAAGGCTCCTCCCCATCCTCCATCTATATGTCTGGCCTCAGCTTCCTCCTTCTCCGCAGCATGCCCTGCTTGAGTGACCACTCTGCAATCCTTCTTGAAGTGCCCAACCTTCCCGCATTTGTAGCATTTGAGACCTTCCTTCTTCTTCTTCTCCTCAGCCTTAGGAGGATAGCCCCTCTCCTGCTGTCCAGAAGTTGAAGGCCCATAGCCTCCAGTGGTCTTCTTCTTCTTATCCCACTTCTTCTTCTTCCCTGAGAAGAGAACTTCGCCATCTCCCCCAGTCACTGACAACCCCGCCATCTGTCTTGCCAAGCTTTCTTGCGAAGAAAGCAAGTTCTCCAGCTCCAACAGAGACGGCTGATTTGCCCATCCCTGCACCGACGTCACAAAGGCCACATATTCCTTCCGCAAGCCGCGGATGATGTGCCTCTTCAGTTTCTCCTCAGAAATTGGCTCATCAGGATCCAGTGCTGATATCTCAGCGCAGAGGTTCTTCATCTTCAGAAAGAAAGTGGAGATAGAAAGATCGCCCTGAGCCGACCTTGCCAGCTCATTCTCCAAGAACTGCAGCCTCGCTACATTCTTCTTATTAAACAGCCCATCCAGGGCTTTCCAGATCTCGGCAGCTGATCCACACCCTAAGATGTGATCAAATAGATCAGGTGAAATGGCACGCTTCAAAGTGAACTCGGCCTTGGCATTGGTCTTTCTCCAAGCTCTCACGGCCGGACCGTTATCACCAGCTTCTGTTGCCTTCACCTCTTCCGTCTCATCTCCTCCAACAACTTCCCATAGATCCTCACCCAGAAGATAGCTCTGCATACATGACTTCCACTTCTTGAAGTTAGTCGATGTAAGCATCTCAATACCAAGACCTCTTGCAAAACCACCTTCCATTGCTCTTCCTCTGGTTCCTTCTTCACAAAGGCGATGGCTACTCTAAGTTGCAACCTGCTCTATCCACTCCAACCTCGCTCTGATACCATGTGAAAAAATTTTTCTAAGGACCTTGTGAGAGCAAGCAGGAATCGATTATGCAACTTAGAGATACAAGCCAAACAACCAGAAACAAACTTTAGGCAAGCAATTGATCTTTATCGATAGCATAAACTTCATTACAGGGCAAGACATGCTTGGCGAGACATGATTTCGCCAGCACAGATACCAAACGGAAATACAAGAAGATGAGGATAACTTGAGATCGCTCCAGACCGCGCGACCTCCCTGCGACTTCAACACACTGCCAGACCGCAGCGCCTTGCCGATCACAGCACACCACCAAACCGCTGCACAGACCGCTCCCTTCTTCCGACCTCCTGATTCTCCCGAACTCCAGCACCACAACTCCAAGACGCAGACCGCCCGAACACTTTCAGAGGAAGAGGTGATCGCTGCCGCCCACACTATCCGCAGAAGCTGCACAAGAGGAATTCAATCAGCAGACCGCACGGTCAGAATAAACCAGACCGCAGGAAACAAGCGAACTCAGCTTACACTTGGTGTGTTCTTGTTGCTGCTATAGTGGCCTCCTATTTATAGGCGTGGGACCTGATCCAGTCACCACCCTATGAGATAGAGTCACCACCCATCAGATCGCGCGACCTTACCGGTCAACCCGCGCGATCACTGCAACCCTCCTGCTTCATTTTGGTGAGCGCCGACTTCACTCCAGACCGCGGGAGATCGCTACACCCTTGGTCTGAACACGACTCCACACGGAGATCGCCAGACCGCCTAGAAGTCACCCACCACCTGTGTTCGCTTAAGATCGCAAACACAGCCAGCTCGACCTCCGGTCTCCTCCTGAGACCGCGAACTGAGACCGCGCGACTAGAATGACTTAGTCCGCGAACTCCTTCAGAACCCTCTGGAAAGCCACCAGACTGGATTCAAGAGCCAACCCGTGCGGTCACGCCAGACCGGCACGTCCTTGAAGAGAACAACTTGTCACGCAGTCAGAGACAGACCGCGCGACCCTGAGGATGATCAGCCATCATGCGATCACAGCCAGACCGCACGACCTCCACCTCCAGCAGCCCTTGGACCAGACCAGCGGTCAACCCTGGAAGCCGCAGCTGACCAATAGAACAGATCGCCATTGTCAGACCGCCAGACCGTGCGGTCACGCCAGACCGCCCGGTCTCTTCCCAGACCGCCCAGGTCCAAAAGCCTCCTCCACTTCCACTTCAATAATTTCAACAAGATTACAAATATTACCTTTTAGGGAGTTTTGAGAAGGTTTGGAGAGTTTGAATTCCATGTCATTGTCAAATTAATGTTGAATTTGGAAAACAATATTAATTTATAAAACATATTTTTAATTTCAAGCAATTAAGTGAACCCTAAAAATAGAAATAATGTTGTTAAGAAAATTGTGTTATATTTTTTCGCTTTGTAAAGGTTTATCTTCTAGTTCAAAAAGATTATAGTTAAAACTTTGAAATGTAATCCTGCAATGAGATTTGCTTCAAAGACTCCTAATCTGAAGCAAAGGTGATTCCTTTATTTGATTTGTTTTACTACAAGAATAAATTGTGGTTTGGGACCAAAAGATAAATAATAAAGGACATGCAAATACTAACTTTTAATGTTATATTATAAACTAACTTTTACATTGACGTTCAAGTAAAAAAAGAGAGGAGAATCACAGTTTCAAAGGTATGGTTAACTGTGGACAACCTCGTGTTTGCCGAGTGGATTCATCAAGCCATCAGGTGATCTGGAGCATAATCGGGTCTGGGCGAGCCGGCTGGGCTAGTGGAGTGCCTCAGCTCGCACTCGCCCCTACATGGCACTCGCCACCCCGGCGAGCCGACCTAGGACAGCCTGGACTCGCCCATTGGGTGGATGACATGTTCTTCAAGGATTTTTTTTGGCCTGCAGTTAGCCATTCTAAACAGCGGAATTTCGTTGTTGGCAGACCATTTTGGCATGCTTTTAGTAGAACAAAGAGGCGGAATTCCGCTATCCGTAGACCATTTTCAAAAAACTATAAATAGACCCCCAAAGGCACTTTTGGAGAGCACCTCTCACTTGTTCTCTCTCCTCTGGTCAACTTTGGTCTGCTAGAGAGGTCAGACTTGATGCTCACCGTGGTTTCCGGGTGGGTGGGCAAGAACTCGTTAGCACCCTCCAAGGTGCCCAACTCAACAATTGGCTTGGGAGGGGAAGTTCTTTAGATCTTCCGGGTTAGTGACGGGACCTCCTCGCTGCTGCTCGGTGGTTTGTTTCTAGTTTTCCACCCATTGTGAGAGTTTCCTTGTCCAGAGTGCCCGATCTAAAGATTAAATTTAGGAGAAGTAAGAGCAAACTACACCAGTCTGAACTCCTTGAGCCGTGGTTTTCAGGCTCAAAGATTGAACTATGGTTTCTTGTTTCAACAAACTGCATCTACATTATGCTGGGTTCAACGGACAACTTCGTCAACCTGAACAATTACTCCAGGCACATTATAAACATTTACAATAGCTTGTCCTTGTCCAATATCAATAACATACTCGTATGATCACCATATATATGATTTAGTGGGACCTCCCCTCTAAGTTTTCTAAATTATAGGTTGCACCCCTCTTACTTTTGAAATTACAAAACCTCCCCTCTTACTTTTGAAGTTACAAAAACCACTCTTGTAAAAGTACATTATATCCTTGCACAAACCCCCCCCCCCCCCCCCCCCCCCCCCCCTCCTTGAAAATTTACTCTGCTCCTTACCCACGATTGGCAAGACTGAAATAAAAGGCAAACATCGATCTGTCCTCTCTACTCCAAGAGCGGCGGCCAGTTCGACACAACTTATGGTTGACCCTGAAGGAATATTCCATCTCCACATCAACCCTAAATTACAGGCAACACTGAAATAACGTGCAATAACTAAATTACAGAAATAAAGTGCGGTAATCAAAATACTGAACTAGAAAGCAGTAATTGAAATAATGAAATGAAGTGCAGTAATTGAAATAATGAATTAAGAAGAACAGAATAAAAAGCAATTCAAATTCCAATAACTGTAATTCTTTCTCCATTTTATGGAGGCAAGCTCAATTCTCTTCTCCATTCTGAGGAGGCATCTTCGTTCTAAGAAGGCATCTCTGTTCCAAGGAGGCATCTCTGTTCCAAGGAGGAATCTCCGTTCCAAGGAGGCATCTCCGTTCCATGGAGGCATCTCTGTTAAAAGAGGCACATTCTATATTCGACGTAGCTGAATTAACATTAAGATGATTATCGGGATCCCCTGGGTTTCATGCCGTTCGAACCCAATTACCACTTAAGTTTCCCCTTCCTTATCTTGAATTATCAAATTGTATTCCTCTTTAGAGATTGGTGGTTTGTCCGAGCTCTTATTTCTTTAAATTAACTACGAAGGCTTTAGATTTGATAATTAATTATAATACCAGATATGACTAGAATATTATGAAGGTGAAACCATATAGCATGGCTACCCTCAGTAACTCCCCATACGCTTCTCAAGTCATAATGTGTCACGTATTAGCCTTTAATAAGCTGCCTAGCCGTATTTCACTCTTGATTAAACCCCTAAAAATTCCAGCTTTAATCAAAACTTGTTAAGCTTTTAAAGAGGGTTCAAATAAACTCCACTGATTCCTCACAAAAATTTCACACATTTTGATTAAGAAAAGATAAAAAAATCAGCGTTTTGTCCTATTTTAAATCATTTAAAAATAGTAAACCAAATCCAAAATGATTGGACTCTTACAGAGGACCTATCATTCACTTATGTTGCTACCATAAATTCTTCAGGCCCTTTTGAGATCTCACATAGCCTCTCATAATCATTTATGTCCCCATAAAGGCTACATAAATTCCCAAATATAGTAGGATTATCTTAAAAATTCCCAAACTTTTTTAGAGTGTGTGAGTAAGCCCCTCATACCTCCCATAATTTTTGGAGACATTTTGAAGGAGAGGGTAATTTTCTATTAATTAAAAACAGAGGTTTAGATTATCTAGAAATAGTAATCATTTTCCAAAAATTTCTAAATAATTATAGTGGGTGTAGATCAGTACTATAGAGGTTCCCTAATTATCTCAAAAAATTTCATCAATTTTCAAGCCCTTTATTAATTTTAAAACATATATTTTACCCTCTTTTTAAATACTAAAAATATATACTTATCTTAGAAAAATCACAACATTTTTTTGGAGGTAGCTTTAACCAAACCTATAACTTTCATGTTTGGAGTTTTCTTGTTTGAGCTCTGGTTTGGACTTAAAAAAATAAAACCCATATACCTCCCATAATTTTTGGAGACATTTAGAAGGAGAGGGTAATTTTCAATTATTTCAAAACAGAGGTTTTAATTATCTAAAAATAGTAATCCTTTTCCAAAAATTCCTAAATAATTATAATGGGTGTAGATCAGTTACTATACAGGTTCCCTAATTATTTCAAAAATTTCATCAATTTTCAAGCCCTTTATTAATTTAAAAACATATATTTGACCCTCTTTTTAAATACTAAAAATATATACTTAGAAAAATCACAACATTTTTTCGGAGGTAGCTATTAACCGAACCTATAACTTCCATGTTTGGTGTTTGCTTGTTTAAGCTCTGGTTTGGACTTAAAAAACAAAACCCATATCTACTAATATGAATCAAGCCCGCATAGATCTTGAAGGGCTCTCTGCGGCTGAGATAGCGCTGTAGAGAAGGGAACTGTGGCCCCACAACGGATATGGCACAGATCCGCTGTTGGGCGGCCAATCATTAACGACGCTGATTAAGAAAATCAGGGCCGCTGGGAAGGACGCTTACAGGCCTTCACCACTGTATGCCTCCTGTATGCCGACGGTGGATGAACGCTTACAGGCCTTCGCCACCGCCGGTCGTCAACCTTTTGTCCGTGCCACCAACTCCGGCCAGCTCGCCAGAGGCCTTCGCAGCTCCTGGCGGTGATCCGGCAGCCTCGCATCGCCGACGGCCACCGGGAAGGAACACAACATTGACTTAGCTCTTAGGCACCGCCAGAGATCTGCTCTCCGGCGGTGCCTGTGCCTTAAATCTTCCCGGATAGGGTCTCCAATGCCTCTCTGGCAAGGTTTGACAATCCCCAGGGCTAAGAGGACCTGGGAGCTCTCCATGCAGGGTAGGGGAGGAAGGTGACAAAAGTGGTGATGGAGCTCGGGGTTGTCTTCTCCGGTGCCGGCAGGGGCTCGAGGTGGCTGGGCTCAGCTCATTTGGGAGGGTGGAGATCTCCTGCTCAAAATCATGGTCAGGGGAGGCCTTTAAATATCCTTGCCAAAGGCCTCTCCCTCTCCTTTTCTCTCTCGGTTAATGGTAGAACCATGGTTGGGTTCAGCCATCTTCAGTTGGCATAGGGGGCAGCTGGCATCATCAGGGGAGAGGGAAGTACTTGTTTGGGGTAGCTGGAATCATCTTGAGGCATGGATGTACTTACGTTAGACTTGGTATTAGGTTATGGAGAGAGAGAGAGAGAGAGAGCGTTTAAGATTCATGCCAAAAAAATCTGATCCTACTACTTGCCTGCTAGGGATTTGTGCACATTATAATCATATGAAGGGGATGGCTTGGGGTGAGTGAGCTTTAGTGGGAATAGTTTCAAAATCCCAAAAATTCACCTCTTACAAGAGGGTTGACCAAGGTCAACCCTAAGTGGGTCCCCATGTGGGTCAAAGTCAACATTGGTCCGCATCGTCGAGTGTCGGGTCATCAATGATGTGACGAGGTTGAATTTAAACATTCACGTATCTCAAGGTGTCATATAATTTTACGAGCATTATTTTATTTACTTGACTAAATGACATTGTAAATGAGCGAAATAAATTCCGTTGCACTAGTAATGGCTATACGAGTCTAATGCAACTGAAGGAATTCCATTCGGAGTTCATTTGCTCACTAAGCTATTTTGACGTTGTTGCGACGCTCGACGTTACTCAAAATAGTCATTTTCTCAAAATGACCTCGGCTTGGAATGAAACGAGTTAATTGAACTCGTATCGACTATACGAGTTTAACGCAACTGACGGAAGTCGATTCGGAGCACGTACACTCAAGATACTAAAACACATCGTCGTGAGGCGCTATGGCACTCAAAATTGCCAATTTCACCAAAATGACCTCAGAGTGGGAAAAAAACAAGTTCTGTTGCACTCGTATCGACCATACGAGTCTAATGCAACTGATGGAAATCGATTCGGAGTACGTACAATCAATATACTAGAACATCATCGTTATGACGTGCTATGGTACACAAAATGCTCACTTTCACCAAATGACCTCGGATTGGAAGGAAACAAGTTCTGTACAAGTCTAAAGCAACTGACGAAAGTCGATTCAGAGCAAATATGCTCAATATTCTAAAACAGCATCGTCGTGACACGCTATGGTACTCAAAATGACCACTTTCACCAAATGATCTCGGATTGGAACAAAATGAGTTCCGTTGCACTCATATCGACCATACGAGTCTAATGCAATTGACCGAAGCTGATTCAGAGTACGTACGCTAAATATTCAAAAATAGCACCGTCATGACGCGCAACGATACTCAAAATGGTCACTTTCACCAAATAACCTTGGATTGGAACGAAACAAGTTCCATAACACTCGTATCGACCTTACGAATCTAATGAAACTCACGAAAGTTGATTCAGAGAATGTATGTGTACAACCCGTATTCGGCGAGTAGAGCCGAAGGTACCTGGCGAGTAGGCTGGTGCCTCCTTCGGCGAGTAGAGCCGAAGGTACCTGGCGAGTAGGCCTGTGCCTCCCTCGACGAGTAGGGCCGAAGGTACCTGGCGAGTAGGCCGGTGCCTCCCTCGGCGAGTAGAGCCGAAGGTACCTGGCGAGTAAGTCGGTGCCTCCCTCGATGAGTAGAGTCAGATTCTGGGGAATAGAATCATCCGGGCACCCATGGTGGTCTGCCTATAGCCCTTCGGGACAGCGGAGTCTGGCTATCTACAGACCAATTTGGGGTGCGTTTAGCAAAATAGTAAAGCGGAGTTACGCTATCCGCAGGTCATCCAGACCATTCTACCCCTGGGAAGTTTTTCCCTATAAATAGGACCCATTATGTCTCAGATCAGCGCAGATCCACCCCCCTTGTGAGAGCCTGTGCTTTCTTCCTTGTGCTGTCTGAGACAGGCTCAGCTTCTGGTTTTTGGGAGGGGAAATCAAGTGGGATTTCCGGGTTAGTGGCGGGACCTCCTCGCTGCAGCCAGTGGGTCATTCTTAGGGAGCTACCTACCAACCGGTGAGGGTCAGTTCTTAGCTCGGAATACTTAGTTCTAGGGATCCGACGAAGAGAGAAGTAACTCAAGCTACTCCCCAAGTCTCGAACAAGTTGGACCGGTATCCGGGTTCCAACAGTATGCTCAATATACTAAAATAGCGTCGTCGTGACGCACTACGGTACTCAAAATGGTAACTTTCACCAAATGACCTCATATTGGAATGAAATGAGTTTCATTGAACTCGTATCGACCAACGTGTCTAACGCAACTGATGGAAGTCAATTCAGAGCACGTACACTCAACATACTAAAACAGTGTCATCGTGACGCTCTACGGTACTCAAAATGACCGCTTTCACCAAATGACCTCGGATTGGACGAAATGAGTTCCGTTGCACTCATATCGACCATACAAGTCTAACGCAACTGACGGAAGTCGATTCAGAGCACGTATGCTTAATTCTAAAATATCGTCGTCTTGACGTGCTAAAGTACTCAAAATGATCACTTTCACCAAGTGACCTCGGATTGAAACGAAACGAGTTTCATTGCACTCATATCTATTGGAACATGGTCTTCCGCATCTCTTATGTTTGAGAATAACAAATCCTATGTATATTTGATCTTGTGTGTTTAAGTGTGCAGGAAATAAAGCCATATGACTTAAGGAAAACATAAGAAGATTGTGCCCAAGTTTGAATCCAAAATTATAGCATGCCACTAGTGCCGGAGGTAGCCACTAGCGCAAGCTCTAGATCTCATTATAGCAATTTCAAGAGGCAAGTATTGAAGGCACTAGTGCAGGAGCTATCGCTAGCACAGACGCTATCTCGACGCATAAGAGGAATTTCAGTTAGGTTTCCTTGGAATGAAGACACGCACACGGAGAATGTTTCCTAATTGAAGATAGCTTCGGAGGCAGCGATAGCGCAAGCACTAGCATTCTCTTCTATAGAAGGAGCCCTATTCTCTTATTTCAATACACATGCTTGAGAGAGGTTGTGTTGGGAAAACTCCTTAGATTTAACTTAACAAATTATCTAAAGTGATTTTATCTCTTAAGATTTAATTACCCATTATATAATGAGGGTAATATGGTCATTAGATATCTTAGAATATGTCACTTAACTTAGAGTGACAAGACCAGATCAATACAAACAGAATTTGGGTTAAGTTAACAATTGTGTCGAATAGAAATCGACGCAACATTGAATTCATGTTGACGCAACTTAGACTAGAAGTCCAAGAAACTCAACTTTTTTTTCGAAGTAGATCAAGTCAATGCTACGTCGAAAGGATGTCGACGTAGAGGAAATGGACATATCGAAGTATCACTAGAAGTCGACACAGCTTCCACTTCAACTCAACGTAGATGAAACAATATGTCGAAGCCATCTGAAGTCAATGCAACATCAACTTCAATTCGACGAAGATGATGAAGTTCAGAGTCAAGCCCTTAACTCGACGGTTACGTCGATAAGGTATCGACGCAAAGTCGACAAGCATACTTCAGAGCAAGAATGAATTCGAAGCTGCTTTTACAAGAACTCGGAGGTGCGTCGATAAGAGAGAAAGAGAACTGGACTCAACGTCGAATACAGTCTGAAAAGGAAACCTTTTCAGCTGTAATTTTGGATCTCTCTCTCATGTCCCACAATACTAAAGACCGTTCTACAACAGTTCATTTATTGCCTAGAATAGAAAGGAGCAATAAAGAAGACAATAAAATATTTCTTGGAAAGGATCAAGATAGTTGGCAGACGGGTCGAGAACAAATGAGGAAAGGAAGAGAAATTGTCCAGGCCAATACCTTTTCAGCACACTCTAAAAGAAGAAACAAATTTAAATTAAAAGGATGGACAATAAATAAGAAGATTAGAGAGAAGAAACTAGAGCATTCAACACACACATTCAAATTCTGTCGATTAGGGTTCTCCTTCTTCTTCTTCTTGCTCCTGAACCCTAAAAGACAATAAAGAACAAATACTGGTCACTCTCAGTACAATGAAAAATAGAAGGCTGCTCTTCATCACATATCATATAGTATCCAAATTACAATACAAGAAAGAGATTGGATCTGAAGCTCATAACCTCTGCAAATCATCTATATCAAAAGCAGGGGTTCATCTTTAGCAGATCCAGAAAAGAGAAGACTGAAGCAGAAGGCTTCATCATAATTCTGATAGCAGAATTCTTCTCTCTACTTCGTCCTCCTTTCCTTCTTCTTTCCTTCATCTGTAAAAGAGTTTCTAGAATCCCTCTTCCAAAGGATTCAGTGGTTCAAGATCTCCTTATCAAAAGATCTGTGGTTCAAGATCTCCTTATCAAAAGATATGTGGTTCAAGATCTGCTTATCAAAAGATCAGTGGTTCAAGATCTCCTTATCAAAAGATCTTTGGTTCAAGAGTCTCCTTATCAAAAGACTTAGGCACATGTGTGCTTGCCTACCAGGTGGTAGAAGAGGGGAGTACCCACATTTTGGGAGAACCTCTAAAAAAATTCCTTGTGTCTGTGGTGTGCTTTTCTGTGCTGTCTCGTTTATCTTTTCTGCACATTTTTACTTCTTGCAATAGTTATTCTGCCTGTGTGTTGTTTGTATGCATAATTCCTTAGTTTGTTTATTGTAGTTAGGATAGAAATATTTTAAATCTCTATTCACCCCTCTCTAGAGGATTCTCAGAGGCACATTGTGCACTTTTAGGTTGAGTGCCAAAATTCTAGAGCCTTATACTGTCGAGAATTGATCTCCCGCCCAAAGTTCCGTGTTTTTCTGAAGGAGGACTTCTTCACGCCACATCCGACCGATGATCGCTTTAGCCACGCTTATTCTACAGTGGTCTTTCGTCTCCAACTTTAAAAGTTCTTTTGAGGGAGTTCTTATATTATTGTTGTTACTTTCATCTCCTTATTCTTGTAATCGTTTAGTAAATTTGCCTCGTGTTGATGACTAGGTCTGGGTAGGACATAGGGAGTAATTTGCCTCGTGTTGGAGACTAGATCTAGGTTTGGTCTAGGGGGTGCTCGAGGCCGTATCCAGGGGAGGATTGGCTAGAGCGGCTTGAGGCTGTATCCGGGGGAGGATAGACTAAAGCAACCAGTTTGTGGGGATACGAGTCGGGATAGAAAACGAAAAGACTTTTTACTGTTCGCCCTCGATTTCTAGTGTCATAAGAAATCAAATTTTGTAATCTTATATTTCAAGTTAATAAAATCATGTTTCTATTTTATTTCACTTGTTTTGGTTGTTTTCACTATTTTGATCTCTTAGTTTTTCAAGTCTTTTAAAATATAATAAAAAGTTTTAAAACCCATATTCACCCCCCTCTAAGGGCGCATACAGATCCAACAAGTGGTATCAGAGGGGTTTATTCCAAACGGTCTAACAACCAGGAATAAATGGCATCTTATGATCTCGCTTTTCTAGAGGGTTAGGATATTAGTAGACCACCTCTTTTTACTGGGTCATATTTCAACTACTGGAAATCTAGGATGATGTGCTTTCTTATGACCATGGATATAGAAGTTTAGAACATGGTAGAAGTTCGGTACTCTCCTCCTACAGTGGTAGTAAGAGAGGTTACCGTAGAAAGACCTAAGGATAGATGGGATGATAACGATAAACTCAAATGCAAAAATAATGCTAAGGCAATTAATGCTTTATATTATGCTTTAAATAGAACCGAATTTAATAGAATTTCTGCATATATTTCTTATGATACTTGGAACCAATTGGAAGTTACTCATGAAGGTACATTGTAGGTGAAGGATGCAAAGCTATTCCAATTAGAGCCGGAATATGAAAAGTTCAGG
The DNA here is from genome assembly GCA_033032865.1 of Dactylorhiza incarnata. Lineage (NCBI taxonomy): Eukaryota > Viridiplantae > Streptophyta > Magnoliopsida > Asparagales > Orchidaceae > Dactylorhiza > Dactylorhiza incarnata. Next base: position 18,194,832 of record JAWHQI010000015.1, read on the forward strand.
ATGGATGCTGAAGAAGACATCAACTCGATGTACACACGCTTCACCAAGATCGTCAACATTTCAAAAGCCCATGGAAAGATCTACTCCGACAACGACTTGTTCAAAAAGATTCTTTGCTCTCTACCTACGAGTTTCAATCCAAATGTAACGGACATCTCGGAGTCAAACAACCTGAGAATGCTCCAGATTGATAACCTCATTGAGAATCTAAAAACCCATGAGGTAGAACTCCAGATTCAACACGATGAATACAATAAGGAGCCAAAGAAAAAGGCGCTAGCACTGAAATCAAAGAAGGAGAGCAACAAAGATGACGATGAAGATGAAGAAGGTCTCATGGTCAAGAACTTCAGAAAATTCATTAGAAATCCGGAAAGAAGAAACACCTTCTAGAAATACTTCCAGAAGGATGCACGAAAAAAGGGTCTTCCTCTTCTTCAAAGAAAGAAAAGGAAAGCGACGACGGAGAAGAAAGACCACCACCAGAGTGCTTTCACTGCAGGAAGACCGGGCACATTCGGAGCCAGTGCCCGAAGTATATAAAGGAGCAAAAAGAAAAACGATGCAAAGGGAAGGAGAAAAAGAAGGTGTTGAAAGCCGCAATATGGGATGATTCTTCCTCTGAAGAATCATGCGGATCTGAGTCAAGCAGCGAGGAGGAAGCAAACTTATGCTTCATGGCAAAAGACAACAATAATGAAACCAGTGTTCTTAGTGACACTGAGGTAACTCCTCCCACTTTCGTAGAACTTTATGATGAATTTGTTCAAACCTGCAAAGCCTATGATAAAAGTATAGAAGATAATATTATTTTAAATCGTGAAAATGAATCTCTCATCAAAGAAAATCATAAGCTTACAAAAAAATAAATTTCTTTGGAAAAGAAAAAGGTTTCTTGCCAAGAGTGTGAACACTCCTTATGTAAGGCGAAAGATCTTGAAGTTTCTCTTTCTAAGGCTCTCTCTCAAATCAAAACTCTTACAAGAGAAAAGGGGGGACTTAGGAGAAAACTAAAGACCTCTCTCTTACAAATTGAAAATAACAAAAAAGGTTTTGAAAATAAATATGTCATGCTTGTAAAAGAAAACTCATCTCTTACAAAACAAACTCAAGACCTCAATATGACCATACAAAAATTGGAATTATTCAAAAATCCCTGGACATGATTTTTTGGAACCAATGTTATTGTTCTGGAAAATTTGGGCTTAGATATCAAAGTGATATCTACCGCCCGACGCTAGCCACTAACGCCGACGGTAGCCTCTCATATAAAAATTCTTCTGTTTATTCCAAACATCAAACCTCATCCAGTAAGAGCAATATAGAATTTCAGAAAAGGGTCTCAACCCCCATTATTTTGTGTGCAAACTGTCATAGGTTTGGACACACGTCTAGCTCTTGCAGGAAAATAAAACAGGGATCTTTAAAGCAAATCTGGGTACCTAAGACATCCACTTATTCGATGAGTGGTACCTCTTGGGTATCCGAATCTTTACTCTCATCTTCTCTCTAGATTTGCAGGAAGGCTAAGGACATGAAGGACGCATGGTACTTGGACTCGGGATGCTCCAAGCACATGAAGGGCAACAAAGCAAAGTTCTTTAGCCGAGAAAATAAGAAGGGAGGGATCGTATCTTTTAGAGATAACGGTAAAGGAAGGATCATGGGAGTCGGTACAGTGGGTAATGAATCCTTTACTATCTCTAATGTTCTTTATGCAAAAGGTTTAAAACATAACTTAATATCTATTAGTCAATTGTATGACAAATGGTTAGATGTTTTATTTGAGTCATCCACAAATCTTTGCAAAATATTTAATCCTAACACAAAAGATGTTTTACTAACTGGACCTAGAACTCACAACATATATGTAGTTTCCTTTCATGATCTTTCCAAATCATCTATAAAATGTTTTATAACAAAAAATGATGAGTTAGAAATATGACATAGACGTTTAGGTCACGCTAGTACAAAGCTCATTTTAAAACTAGCCAAAAAGGAATTGATAAGAGCATTGCCTAGACTAAATGGAAATTATGTTGGATCTTACGACGCACTTAGAGGGGGGGGGGGGGGGGTGAATAAGGGAATAAAAATTCTTTGTGATAATGTTATGAAAATTACTAAATTGTTTTATAATAGGAGAAGGCAAAATAACAATTTAGTTAAAGAAAGAGAATATTGTAATTTGCAATTTAAGATTTAGAAACAAGTGCTAAATTGTTTTATGATGAAAGAGATTGAAATACACAATTTAGATAAAGTGATACGAATTAAAAACTTTGTAACCAATATAGTAGAGATTATGCCAAAAGATAGAAATCAAGTAAACACAAAAAGAGACATGATTATATTATATGAAAAAAGTGTTTACATAAATGTGATTTCAATATCGCTAGAAATCAGAGGCGTACAAATGTAAATATCTTTTCCTTTTCTATACCGACTTGTATCCCCACAAACCGATTGGCTTTAGCCTATCCTTCCCTGGATAAGGCCTCAAGCCACTCTAGCCAATCCTTCCTCGGATATGGCCTCGAGCCCCCTAGATCTAATCACCTAGAACTAGTCGCCAACACAAGGCGAATTTCTCCCTAAGTCCTACCCAGACCTAGTCGCCAACACAAGGCGAATTCTCTAAACGGTTACAAAAATATATGGAAAGAAAAATAAAGATAACAATAATAAAACTCCCTATTTGAGATCTCTGAAGATGAGGATGAAGGATCGCTGTAGCATAAGCGAGGTTGAAGCGATCATCCTTCGGATGTAGCGTGACATTGTCCTCCTCCAGAATTCTCCTTAAGCTTTTAGTGGGAGATCCATCTTCGGCAGCATAGCAACAGTAGAATTGTGGCACTTGCAATCTCTCTGGGATGGATTAGCCAAAACGAGAAAGAGCCCATCAATCTATAGAACTTGAAGATAGCGCCTGCGTTAGCTCCTAGCGCCTGCGGTAGCGTTCGTGTGGTGTAAGACCCTCTTTTTTTGCAATCTTTCCCGGGTCTTACCGCCCAGAACCACCATCTTGCGGTGACACCATTACACCCAATGGTCGCCTCCACAAGACGCCGATCCTGCCGGCTATTCATCATCATCCAGGCCAACCATAATCACAATAATTGAAGTATTAAATGAAACAAGTCCACAAAATCACATTATATATTTATCATAATACCTGATTACAATGTCCACGATGAGAAAGAACTAAATGAATGAGGGCTTATGCCCGGTACATGTTCAAATATAGTGCAACAACACTCTCACTCTACATCTATGCGGAAGCTATCAAACACTGACTTCATCCATCTGTAGCTGCTGCTGCGACGATATGTAGTGGCTGCTCTACTTCATCCTGTCCTCCTGTCCTGTATCCTGAACGAGGCCCTGCTGTTCCGACACATCATCCCTAAAATGATGAGGTCCACCGACTGCCAGTCTATAAGACTCATCATATTCCTCACCGCCTCCACCCGCGACTCCTAGGCACCGTGCAGGAGGAGGAAGCGGAGGACATCAAAGGGTAAATCAAAAGCAGGTGACAAGCGGGTATTACTAACCTAGCAGTATATATTAATAGCTAACAACATGTATATAAAAGCATTTACATCTAGCAATTATATCAATAGCTAACAACATGTATATATATATATACATCAAGCACCTTTCTAACAAATCTATCATAATAAATCAAGGGGCCACAAAGAAACCGAGTAGTATATAAACGAGAGACAAGGTGAGTACACACACACAGTTATAAAAGAGTCTAAGCAGCTAGAAAAGTACACCAGAGTAGTTATAAAGAAAACTAGAGCAAGTAATGAAACAACTAGAGCAGCTAGGAAAGTAACCTTAATTTATGTGTATACACACACAAACACATAAGCTAAGGGATCTGGCAAGAAGTAAACTCATCGTATAAAAGAGCCCATACTAATTTATACGATGAGGTCTCTGATTTATGCAAGAATGCTATGCTATGATATGCAATGCAATGCAATGCAATACAATGCAATGGTGCAAACTCACGCACACGACTCTGTACGTACAGACCTTTAGTTCCCACTTTTCGGAGGTAGCTAACCTCTCAGGTACCTCCCGTCGTGGTCAAACGGTGGCAGAGGAGCGGGCGTCTCCTCACCTAGATGGGTAAGTCACACTACCAGACCTAGGCCCAAACGTACGCTGTGATACCGGTACCCGGTACTCACGAGCTCCTGTGTACTAAACTGAAATGGCCAGGCAGGGTTTAGGGAATCTGTCCCGTCGGACGCGCAGTAAAACAACCTGGCCCCTAATCAAACCACTAGCACTGCCGAGTCAACGAGCTGCTGTCGGTGTGACGACTAAGCCAGAACCGAAGACCCACCACATCTTATGCATATGCAAATATGTATTAACCCTTACTACCGAGCCTCCAGCTCGCAATTCTAAATCAACATTTATAAAGTAGAGCCTACCGCTCGCCAGACTACCTTAGTCTTATATTTAAACTACGAGCCTACCGCTCGCTAGACTATACCAGTCTTATATTTAAACTATGAGCCTACCGCTCGCTAGACTACACCAGTCTTATATTTAAACTACGAGCCTACCGCTCGCTAGACTACACCAGTCTTATATTTAAACTACGAGCCTACTGCTCACTAGACTACACCAGTCTTATATTTAAACTACGAGCCTAACGCTCGCTAGATTACACTAGTCTTATATTTAAACTACGAGCCTACCGCTCGCTAGACTACACCAGTCTTATATTTAAACTACGAGCCTACCGCTCGCTAGACTACACCCGTCTTATATTTAAACTATGAGCCTACCGCTCGCTAGACAACACCAGTCTTATATTTAAACTACGAGCCTACCGCTCGCTGGACTATCACAGTCCTTCCTTATAACCTGAGCCTACCGCTCGCAGGACTATCCCAGTCCTTATTCCTTATAACACGAGCCTACCGCTCGCATGACGATCACAGTCCTTCCTTATAACCCGAGCCTACCACTCGCAGGACTATCACAGTCCTTGCTTATAACCTGAGCCTACCGCTCGCTGGTCTATCACAGTCCTTATTTCATTCCTTCCCAAATTTGGGAGGGAGATTATGTTTCAAGTTCTCCTACCTAGTATTCTTATCTATTGTTATTTGATCTTAGCAGCTTGGGGTGAATCCTGGACTTCCCGTGGATTACCCGGTGAAGGGCTCGCAGCGGTACTAGAGAATGTGATGGTGACTGAAGCCCAAATCCCCCTTTCCAGGATATTTATTTTATTTAGTTGCTACCCATTTGTACGCCCATTTACTCTCCAATTGCTCTAAAATCCTAGGGTGGATTACCATTTGACTCGGACAGACATGTGTCGGTGTTCTATTGAACACCGAACCATGTCATTCCTAGTGACCGACTACTTCCTTGTGTTATCTCTCAATCATAATTTTCAATTCTTGCTAAGTCATCCTTCGCCTCCCCTAATAGGTTCTCGCCAAATTCCTGAATTGATAGATTTACTAAACGCACCCCGTCTTTATTTCCGATGACTGCCCTTGGTGATTAATCCTTCAACCTAATTGGGCATCTGCAATTCTCTTAGAGCTAGTAACTCTGGGGGTGGTGACCATAAGGAAGGGGTCCGAATCTATGTTTTCAGTTTCTACTGTTCGCAGACCAAGGTGCAATTGAACTAGGTTTAACTCTTAAGACGCAACCTTGGTCCTATCATGTCTTAATGAGTTCCAAGTTCCTACCATAGGTTCACAGTGAGTAATGATCTATCAACCTCAAATTCTACATTCCATGTTCTTCAAAGATTGTTTAACCACAATTTCTACTTTACATAAGTAGGGTGTGAACAAGGATTTACACTACAAGTATCATCTACAGACCTCTATAAATTCTGATAAACTCAAGGTAGCATAAAATTGACCTAAAAACTTCAGAGCCTAAGTTTCATAATTTTACAGGGAGTATTTGACCCTATTTATCATTTAATAAGAGTGGGGTGCCAATAAGGATTTACACTACAAGTACTATGTTAAGACTTCAATAAATTCTGGGAAAATCACTATAGCTTAATGTTGGTCTAAAAACACCAGATCCTAAGTCTCATAATAATCCAAGGTGTATTTATCCTTAATTATCATTTATTACATTTGGTGTGCCAATAAGGGTTTACACTACAAGTACTATGTTAAGACTTCAATAAATTCTGGGAAAATTACTATAGCTCAATGTTGGTATAAAAACACTAGGTCCTAAGTCTCATATTAATCCAAGGTGTATTTATCCTTAATTATCATTTATTACATTTGGTGTGCCAATAAGGGTTTACACTACAAGTACTATGTTAAGACTTCAATAAATTCTCGGAAAATTACTATAGCTCAATGTTGGTCTAAAAATACCAGATCCTAAGTCTCATATTAATCCAAGGTGTATTTATTCTTAATTATCATTTATTACATTTGGTGTGCCAATAAGGGTTTACACTACAAGTACTATGTTAAGACTTCAATAAATTCTGGGAAAATTACTATAGCTCAATGTTGGTCTAAAAACGGGAGGTCCTAAGTCTCATATTAATCCAAGGTGAATTTATCCTTAATTACCATTTATTACATTTGGTGTGCCAATAAGGGTTTACACTACAAGTACTATGTTAATGCTTCAATAAATTCTGGGAAAATTACTATGGCTCAATGTTGGTCTAAAAACACCAGATCCTAAGTATCATATTCATCCAAGGTGTATTTATCCTTAATTATCATTTATTACATTTGGTGTGCCAATAAGGGTTTACACTACAAGTACTATGTTAAGACTTCAATAAATTCTAGGAAAATTACTATAGCTCAATGTTGGTCTAACAAAACCAGGTCCTAAGTCTCATATTAATCCAAGGTGTATTTATCCTTAGTTATCATTTATTAAATTTGGTGTGCCAATAAGGGTTTACACTACAAGTACTATGTTAAGACTTCAATAAATTCTGGGAAAATTACTATAGCTCAATGAAAGTCTAAAAACACCAGATCCTAAGTATCATATTAATCCAAGGTGTATTTATCCTTAATTATCATTTATTACATTTGGTGTGCCAATAAGGGTTTACACTACAAGTACTATGTTAAGACTTCAATAAATTCTGGGAAAATTACTATAGCCCATGTTGGTCTAAAAATACCAGGTACTAAGTCTCATATTAATACAAGGTGTATTATCCTTAATTATCATTTATTACATTTGGTGTGCCAATAAGGGTTTACACTACAAGTACTATGTTAAGACTTCAATAAATTCTGGGAAAATTACTATAGCTCAATGTTGGTCTAAAAACACCAGATCCTAAGTCTCATATTAATCCAAGGTGTATTTATCCTTAATTATCATTTATTACATTTGGTGTGCCAAAAAGGTTTTACACTACAAGTACTATGTTAAAACTTTAATAAATTCTGAGAAAATTACTATAGCTCAATGTTGGTCTAAAAACACCACGTCCTAAGTCTCATATTAACCCAAGGTGTATTTATCCTTAATTATCATTTATTACATTTGGTGTGCCAATAAGTGTTTACACTACAAGTACTATGTTAAGACTTCAATAAATTCTGGGAAAATTACTATGGCTCAATGTTGGTCTAAAAACACCAGATCCTAAGCCTCATATTCATCCAAGGTGTATTTATCCTTAATTATCATTAATTACATTCTTGCTAAATGCACCCCAATTTTTCCTACACCCTTAAGTCCAAAACTTCAACTTGAAGCTCAGAGAAATCCACTCATGCACATGAGTTGAATTCTTAACTAGAGGTGGTTGATATCATGTCTAAGGCATGGACAAAATTTTAAAGCATTTGCATGAGCCAAAATCACTAAACACACTAGATACACTTTTATACATGTCTCACTAAAAGTGGCCTAAAAGGAGCTACACTTGACCAAATGACATGAAGTTAGTGGCATTTTAAAGGTAACCTCAAAGTCTACAATTTTCATGTTGATCACTACCTCCAGAAATGAGCCTAACCTAGATAAAATCAACATGCAAGTTTTGTACAAATTATTTAACTTAACAAAATACACTTAAATACATGTCTCACCAAAAATAGTGCTGAGGGAGCTATAGGGATCCAAATGATATGAAATTAGTGGCATTTTAAAGGTAACTTCAAGATCTAAAATTTTTATGTTGATCACTATCTCCAGAAATGAGCCTACCCTAGGTGAAGTCAACATGCAAGTTCTGTACAAAATGTTTATCTTAACAAAATACAAATGTGACAATTTAAATTAAATAGAAAACATAATAACTCTAGCTCTAATGACCTCCAAACTCTAGGATTTGGATGGTTAGGTCACCATACATGCATGGTCAAAGTTTTAGTAACATGCAAGGTGATTCTCATCTTCAAACACATCTAAAACCTCAACAAGCCCCAAATGGCTATTAGCAACCCAATTTCCTCCTAAGTCACAAACTTCATTTTTGAAGTTCAGAGAAATATCCTCATGCATATGTGATGAAATTTTAACCAGTGTCCTTACATGACCTAAAGAAGTCCTCACCAAAATTTGGGATCTTTAGGAGTTATATAACTCCAAATATTCCATTTATTTGATTTTCCATGTTCTGAATAAAACTTTAAAAAAATAATTTCCTAAAAAATTTATTTTTAAACCTAATCTAGGTATATGGCATATGCATGCATGGCCAAAATCTCAAGTCCATCAGACTTATATTTTAGAGTGAGCACACTAATTAATTTCTGGTTCATGTTATGACCAGTCTCACTAAAATGAGTACTGTGAAATCTACAATTGACCAAATGACATGATTTTACTTTCAAATGAAATTGGACGTCCAGATCTACAATTCCTATCTCTGGGGATTTTTCGAAATAAGGCATCTAAGGGCCTCAAATTCTGCTTTCAAAATCGGGTAATAAGTGTGACAAATTTCATAAAAAAATATATAATATAAATCCCTAATAATATGACGGTCTGTGGCAAGCCATCTGGACCTAATCCAACGGCGCTGGAGTCGTCTTCCCCGATGAGCCTACGGCTCTGATGCACCGCGCCTGGGCCGATTTGCGGGCAAGATTTCGGCGAATCCCGACGGTTTCCGGCGAATCGCCTAAGCCACCACCACCAGTCGACATAGGGCTGTCGACTGGTGGTGTCCGATTGGGCTAGGGTGGCCGGAGTAGGGATCCGACACCTTTTGTTTTTGCGGCTAGGAACATGGAAAAAAACCCAAAGTGAAATCGCCATTGCATGGCTCAAATCGACAGGGGGAGAGAAGAGATGCTAGCACAGGAGGAGGGTCAAAGGAACTTGCCTTTGATCGCGCTTGATCTTGAGGAAGAACAAGGAACGCCATGGCCGAACTCGAGCTCCATCTTCCTACTTGATCTTACTCCTCAGAGCTGGTCTCCTCCCGAACACATGGGGGTTCTTCTCCTTTTTCGATTCTGAAGCTAATGGTGGGGATGAATAAGGTTGAGGGGGTTTTGTTTGCTGGTTGCCATTTTCCGGCGACCTCCTCTATGTTGCCACCACCTCAGCCAGCCAACTACAGGTCTCCAACTCATCAAGAATTCACTCATGAGCTCGAATTGATGCCAGGGGAGAGAAGGTTTGGCTGCTTTTACATTGGGAAGGGGTGGTTGCCATTAGTGTGGCCGGCAAGGTGAAGTTAAGCTCTCTCCTCCCCCCTCTCAACTGCTGCCATGTCAGCTCAAACCTGCTGGGAAATTCCTGGGGAAGCTGAGAGCAATCCAAGAATTAGGGGGTGGTGGCCAAGTGGCCATCCCTCCATTGATTCTTCTTGAATTCCTCCTTGTCTTCTCCCCCCCTTTCTTACACTTGGACAAAGCATTCATTTCCCCCAAATTTCGAATTTCAGCATGGCTATGGTCTGGTCACCATGTGGGCTGACCAATTGAGTCATGGGATTGGGCTAAGTCTACTTGATTTAAGCTTTGGGCTCATTTGACTCAAATATGCCAATTTGGGGATTTTTGGGTTTGGGCTTGACTCAAGCTCACACCACTTAATATGACTGACCCACATTATTGTCTTGGACCCTATGGACCCATTCTAAGAGGAATTGAGTCATGGTGGGGTCATATGGGGCTTGATTGCACTTATTTGCCTATAGGGGCATTTGGGTATTTTGGTGATTTTTCCCTAATTCTCCAAATTTGAATGTGCACCTTTGCTTGCTTATATCTCATTCACTCCCCTTAGTGTTTAGGTAGGGTTGTGCTTGGTTAATTTGCCCAATTTGGGGCTAATTAGAACCTAAAGGGTATAATTGGTAATTTGGGCAAATTGGTAATTTGCCCAATTTTCTCAAAATTGGCTTACACCAAGGGTCCAATGTGGGGCCATTAGACTCCCTAAGTGGCCCAAGTGTGTTGGGGGTGATCAATTTGATCGCAATGGGTCAATTGAAGTTCAATTTAAGTTCTTAGAACTAATAAGTCAATTTGGGGCTTTTTAGTAATTGACCCAATTTCCCCAAATTGGTGGTCCTGGGATGGGGCTTTTGGGTCCATTAGGTCCCCCAGACAGTTTGCCACATGATGGTGGGTCCAATTTGACCATTTGGAGTTCAATTGCCCTTATTTATGGGGGTTTGACCTAGGTGGCCTAAAGTTGACTCTTGGTCAATTTGACCAATTTGGTTGGCCTCAAGGGTCCCTAGCGGTCTACTCACCTCCTTGGATGGTCATGGGTGTCATGGTGTGGTTATGTTGGCTCATTGGAGTCTGTTGGTCACCCCTAAGCTATCCCATCAAGATTTGCTATATGCACCCCAAAATGCATTCCTTCCTATCTTAATGAGTTCGTGGGGCCTCTTTGGCCCACTTTGTGTACTTGATCCATCCTAGGGGGCGGGTCTCCATGGCTATGTGTGATGCTCAAGGTGCTTTTAGCCTCTTTCAGTCCAATTTACACTAGGGTGGCCCATGGTGGCTGAGTGCACACCATCTTCACTCCTTTCAATTGGTCATCCTAGTGCCCGGTGTCACTTATCCTATTTTTGTCATGACTTGTCATGACAAAAATTCTCTAGGGGCCTAGCAGTTTGGGGGATGTTACAAATCCAAATAAACGAAGAAACAATTTCGTCCCCGAAATTAGTTTAGGTCTGCGGGGGTTAGAGTTCAGGAAATGCCGGTGTATTTTTTGTTTTTGTGCAATATGACTCCCAATTAACATTGGAAACAGTTAGGTCTAGTTCACATCGCCTCATCCTCAGTTTTCTCCCAAGTGCACTTTTCGTTAAATCTTACTTCGTCCGTAATCAAGATCTTCTCCTGATGGTCCACAAATATTTATCAGTTTGGTGAAGATATACAGAGTGGAGGGAGGACATAAGTTGATGTAAGGTTGCATTTTCACAAGGCGAGTGTAGGAATCTATCGAGTCTTATAATCTATTGCATGATGTTTTCGTAAGTGTACAGTTCTTGATCCGAAAATATATCTCCAAGTTCACCGATCATATTTTTCGGTACCATCCTTACTAACACTTTGGATCTAAACTCTCCTGTGGTTCACAACCATTGTACAGGTGATGTTCGTTCCCTTATTTGTTAGGTGTTTGCAATTATGATTTAGGCTTGTCTTCCAAGATCATGCTATGCTTATAGCTTGGGCAACATTGGTTCTCCTAATTTTTCATGATATCGTCATTCTTTAATATTTTAAATCAACGCTTAATCATGCTTCTAAGGTCCAAAATGATATTTAGTAAATGCAATTATGCCTTTGGTCGTTTACTAAACTAAAGGATACTCCAGTAATAATCAAATCTTGTTCTGGAACTTAAATTCACGTGAGTCATCAATTTCAAGGATCACAAAATTCATGAATTGTAAATCCTTCAAGATTAATTCTTGGAGTGCACCTAATCACATTAATGTCCTGAAGCCTCATTCCGGATTTTTATCCTAATCACGTGTTATCAATGTCAAATCTACAGTTCTCATTTTTGTTAAATGCAAACCAAGCTCAAAGGTTGTACGAGACCTATCACCTATGAATCAATTATCGTGAATATGTCGTAAATCGGTCTCTAAATTATTCCTGGAATTTTGTAAGTGATAACTTATAGATTTCAACTCTTCAAAATGTCATATTTGTTTTTGGCTTAATTCTTATTTCTTCCATAATTATGGGGTACTTAACCCAGTATCAGTTATCATGGGCCAATAGGTTTAACAGAATTTCCAGAGACTAATCATGATCCAAGGCAGTGTTCAGTAGAATTTCATAGTTTTTCTTCTTATAATAATTCCAAAGTGGCTAAGGGTGCAAAGCCATTTAGAGAAGGAAGTATGGTAACTAATCAATAGTTAACTATAATAGACTTTCAGAAGTTTAAAGGAGACCACGAGTCTACCTGCTTATTTCTATCATATTCCAAGTTTTCATAATGATCTGAGGGAACTCGACACTGGAATTCTCAAAAATGCTTAATGTAACAAGAGTTCACCAACCCTAATTTCCTACGGAACTCTGTCCTCAAGGTCTTTGATTCCTACAGAGATGAAAGATCTCTTGATAACGAGTGCAAGTTTCAAATTTCGAGAAAATTGACCAAGGAAAAAATTATTATCGATAAAACTCTAAGTGTGTAACAACAAGGGTATTATCCTAAGCTAGCTTGGTCTTCATTAAGCCTTAGGACTATCACAATCATATGTAATGAAGTTATTTCTAAATCCATAGAACTTTATCTCCAAAATTCTGATTCTTGTATAACATGTGTATCGTACTAAATTTACATGTACAGTGTAAAATTCAAATCATTTGGATAAGTTAGATGATGGGGGCACACATATTTGGGTCTAGGGTTCACTTTATATACAATGCACCAAAACAAGTGCCCAGGGAGTTGTATTGTAGAGGCTTTTGTGATTCTAGAATAACCCAAGTTAATATTATAGCGATCCAATAAACGAAGAAACAAGATTAACCTCCCATAAATCTTGTGCTGAGTTTCTTATATCCGAAAATTTGGACATTTCACGTGTGTACATAATCCTTATGGATACATAGTCCTCGAGATGGTAAGGTTCTCTGCCCTCAAAACTACCATTTATCGTAACTTCTCCAAGGGTTGTGTGCTTGTTATCCTATTACCTGGTCTTCTTCTAGGCTGGAATTCTCATTCTACATTCGACATTCTTTCCTTGTGATGGTTTTCCGAGGGTGGAAGTGTTGAGTATTAGCTTCTAAGTACATAAGTTAAGCCTTACGAGTATCAAACTAATTTGATAGTGCAATCCAAGCACAAAGTCACTTACGATTGTCCTATTTTCTTGTGTGAGGGGTGTTAATATCACTTAGGAAGTGACGTGGGTATATCGAAGAGTAAGCCCTGAATACTTACACACCCTTTCAACTCCTTCTTTTAGTCACTTTGGGGGTATCCTACTACTTGGTCAAAATATACCCGAGGTTGATGTCGGACTAGGATACCTTATGAGATGTCTTGCTAAGTCAAACCAGTATGGTGTACTAGTCAGGTTGGCCAAATCTCATCGTTAAGTGGACAAAGTTATGTGATTTCCCGTATGGGCACACCACTGCTTCCGCTGCTAGTTTGTCCTCAAACTAAGCTCGAGCGGGGTGGCCCAGGGTTTGTGGACTTCTTTTACTTGGATCGAAAGTCGGCTAAGTTGATACCAGTTTGTAAGACCCTCTTTTTTTTTGCTTTTAAACTGGGTCTTACCGCTCAGAATCGCCGTCTTGCGGAGACACCATTTCACCTAATGGTCGCCGCCACAAGATGCTGATCATACCGGCTTTTCATTATCATCCAGGACAACCATAATCATAGTAATTGAAGTAATAAATGAAACAAGTCCACAAAATCACATTATATATTTATCATAATACATATTATAATGTCCACGACGAGAAAGAACTACAAGAAAAAGGGCTTACGCCCAGTACATGTTCAAATATAGTGTAACAATCACTCTCACTCTATATCTATGCGGAAGCTATCAACCAATGTCTCCATGCATCTGTAGCAGCTGCTGCGGCGACGTGTAGTGACTGCTCTGCTTCATCCCGTCCTCCTGTCCTGTCTCCTGAACGAGGTCCTGCTGTTCTGACACGTCATCCCAAAAATGATGAGGTCCACCGACCGTCAGTCTATAAGACTCAGCATATTCCTCACCACCTCCACCCGCGACTCCTAGGTACCGCGCGGGAGGAGGAAGCGGAAGACATCAAAGGGGTAAATCAAAAGCAGGTGACAAGCGGGTATTACTAACCTAGCAATTATATAAATAGCTAACAACATGTATATAAAAGCATTTACATCTAGCAATTATATCAATAGCTAACAACATGTATATATATACATCAAGCACCTTTCTAACAAATCTATCATAATAAATCAAGGGGCCACAAAGAAACCGAGTAGTATACAAACGAGCGACAAGGTGAGTATACACACGCAGTTATAAAATAGTCTAAGCAGCTAGAAAAGTACACCATAGTAGTTATAAAGAAAACTAGAGCAAGTAAAGAAAAAACTAGAGCAGCTATGAAAGAAACCTTAATTTATATGTATACACACACACAAACACATAAGCTAAGGGATCTGGCAAGAAGTAAACTCATCGTATAAAAGAGACCATACTAATTTATACGATGAGGTCTCTGATTTATGCAAGAATGCTATGCTATGATATGCAATGCAATACAATGCAATGGTGCAAACTCACGCACATGACTCTGTACGTACAGACCTTTAGTTCCCGCTTTTCAGAGGTAGCTAACCTCTCGGGCACCTCCCATTGTGGTCAAATGGTGGCAGAGGAGCGGGCATCTCCTCACCTAGGTGGGTAAGTCACACTACCAGACCTAGGCCCAAACGTACGCTGTGATACCCGTACCCGGTACTCACGAGCTCCTGCGTACTAAACTGAAATGGTGAGGCAGGGTTTAGGGAATCCGTCCCGTCGGACGCGCAGTAAAACAACCTGGGCAGGGTTTAGGGAATCCATCCCGTCAGACGCGCAGTAAAACAACCTGGACCCTAATCAAACCACTACCACTGCTGAGTCAACGAGCTACTGTCGGTGTGACGACTAAGCCAGAACCGAAGACCCACCACATCTTATGCATATGCAAATATGTATTAACCCTTACTACCGAGCCTCCAGCTCGCAATTCTAAATCAACATTTATAAAGTAGAGCCTACCGCTCGCCAGACTACCTCAGTCTTATATTTAAACTACGAGCCTACCGCTCGCTAGACTAAACCAGTCTTATATTTAAACTACGAGCCTACCGCTCGCTAGACTACACCAGTCTTATATTTAAACTACGAGCCTACCGCTCGCTAGACTACACCAGTCTTATATTTAAACTACGAGCCTACCGCTCGCTAGACTACACTAGTCATATATTTAAACTACGAGCCTACCGCTCGCTGGACTATCACAGTCCTTCCTTATAACCCGAGCCTACCGCTCGCAGGACTATCCCAGTCCTTATTCCTTATAACCCGAGCCTACCGATAGCAGGACTATCATAGTCCTTCCTTATAACCCGAACCTACCGCTCGCAAGACTATCACAGTCCTTCCTTATAACCCGAGCCTACCGCTCGCAGGATTATCACAGTCCTTATTTCATTACTTCCCAAATTTGGGAGGGAGATAATGTTTCAAGTTCTCCTACTTACTATTCTTGTCTATTGTTATTTGATCTTAGCAGCTTGGGGTGAATCCTGGACTTCCCATGGATTACCCGGTGAAGGGCTCGCAACGGTACTAGGGAATGTGATGGTGACTGAATCCCAAATCCCCCTTTCCAGGATATTTATTTTATTTAGTTGCTACCCATTTGTACGCCCATTTACTCTCCAATTGCTCTAAAATCCTAGGGTGGATTACCATTTGACTCGGACAGACTTGTGTCGGTGTTCTATTGAACACCGAACCATGTCATTCCTAGTGACCGACTACTTCCTTGTGTTATCTCTCAATCATAATTTTCACTTCTTGCTAAGTCATCATTCGCCTCCCCTAATAGGTTCTCGTCAAATTCCTGAATTGATAAATTTACTAAACACACCCCGTCTTTATTTCCGATGAATGCCCTTGGTGATTAATCCTTCAACCTAATTGGGCATCTGCAATTCTCTTAGAGCTAGTAACTCTGGGGGTGGTGACCATAAGGAAGGGGTCCGAATCTATGTTTTCAGTTTCTACTGTTCGGAGACCAAGGTGGAATTGAACTAGGTTTGACTCTTAAGACGCAACCTTGGTCCTATCATGTCTTAATGAGTTCCAAGTTCCTACCGTAGGTTCACAGTGAGTAATGATCTCTCAACCTGAAATTCTACATTCCATGTTCTTCCAAAGATTGTTTAACCATAATTTCTACTTTACATGAGTAGGGTGTGAACAAGGATTTACACTACAAGTATCATCTACAGACCTCTATAAATTTTGATAAACTCATGGTAGCATAAAATTGACCTATAAACTTCAGAGCCTAAGTTTCATAATTTTACAGGGAGTATTTGACCCTATTTATCATTTAATAAGAGTGGGGTGCCAATAAGGATTTACACTACAAGTACTATGTTAAAACTTCAATAAATTCTGGGAAAATTACTATCGCTCAATGTTGGTCTAAAAACACCAGATCCTAAGTCTCATATTAATCCAAGGTGTATTTATCCTTAATTATCATTTATTACATTTGGTGTGCCAATAAGGGTTTACACTACAGGTACTATGTTAATACTTCAATAAATTTTGGAAAAATTACTATAGCTCAATGTTGGTCTAAAAACACCAGGTCCTAAGTCTCATATTAATCCAAGGTGTATTTATCCTTAATTACCATTTATTACATTTGGTGTGCCAATAAGGGTTTACACTACAAGTACTATGTGAAGACTTCAATAAATTCTGGGAAATTTATTATAGCTCATTGTTGGTCTAAAAATACCAGATCCTAAGTCTCATATTAATCCAAGATGTATTTATTCTTAATTATCATTTATTACATTTGGTGTGCCAATAAGGGTTTACACTACAAGTACTATGTTAAGACTTCAATAAATTCTGGGAAAATTACTATAGCTCAATGTTGGTCTACAAACACCAGGTCCTAAGTCTCATATTAATCCAAGGTGTATTTATCCTTAATTATCATTTATTACATTTGTTGTGCCAATAAGGGTTTACACTACAAGTACTATGTTAAGGCTTCCATAAATTCTGGGAAAATTACTATGGCTCAATGTTGGTCTAAAAACACCAGATCCTAAGTCTCATATTCATCC
Organism: Dactylorhiza incarnata; assembly: GCA_033032865.1. Taxonomy (NCBI): domain Eukaryota; kingdom Viridiplantae; phylum Streptophyta; class Magnoliopsida; order Asparagales; family Orchidaceae; genus Dactylorhiza; species Dactylorhiza incarnata. The sequence continues at coordinate 18,212,169 of JAWHQI010000015.1, forward strand.
AAGGTGTATTTATCCTTAATTATCATTTATTACTTTTGGTGTGCCGATAAGGGTTTACACTACAAGTACTATGTTAAGACTTCAATAAATTCTGGAAAAATTACTATAACTCAATGTTGGTCTAAATAAACCAGGTCCTAAGTCTCATATTAATCCAAGGTGTATTTATCCTTAATTATTATTTATTACATTTGGTGTGCCAATAAGGGTTTACACTACAAGTACTATGTTAAGACTTCCATAAATTCTGGGAAAATTACTATAGCTCAATGTTGGTCTAAAAACACCAGATCCTAAGTCTGATATTAATCCAAGGTGTATTTATCCTTAATTATTATTTATTACATTTGGTGTGCCAATAAGGGTTTACACTACAAGTACTATGTTAAAACTTCAATAAATTCTGGGAAAATTACTATAGCTCATTGATGGTCTAAAAACACCAGGTACTAAGTCTCATATTAATCGAAGGTGTATTTATCCTTAATTATCATTTATTACATTTGGTTTGCCAATAAGGGTTTACACTACAAGTACTATGTTACGACTTCAATAAATTCTGGGAAAATTACAATAGCTCAATGTTGGTCTAAAAACACCAGATCCTAAGTCTCATATTAATCCAAGGTGTATTTATCCTTAATTATCATTTATTATATTTGGTGTGCCAATAAGGGTTTACACTACAAGTACTATGTTAATACTTCAATAAATTCTGGGAAAATTACTATAGCTCAATGTTGGTCTAAAAACACCAGGTCCTAAGTCTCATATTAATCCAAGGTGTATTTATCCTTAATTATCATTTATTACATTTGGTGTGCCAATAAGGGTTTACACTACAAGTACTATGTTAAAGCTTCAATAAATTCTGGGAAAATTACTATGGCTCAATGTTGGTCTAAAAACACCAGATCCTAAGTCTCATATTCATCCAAGGTGTATTTACCCTTAATTATCATTTATTACATTCTTGCTAAATGCACCCCAATTTTTCCTACACCCTTAAGTCCAAAACTTCAACTTGAAGCTCAGAGAAATCCACTCATGCACATGAGTTGAATTCTTAACTAGAGGTGGTTTATATCATGTCTAAGGCATGGACAAATTTTTAAAGCATTCGCATGATCCAAAATCACTAAACACACCATATACACTTTTATACGTGTCTCACTAAAAGTGGCCTAAAAGGAGCTACACTTGACCAAATGACCTGAAGTCTGTGGCATTTTAAAGGTAACCTCAAAGTCTACAATTTTCATGTTGATCACTACCTCCAGAAATGAGCCTAACCTAGGTAAAATCAACATGCAAGTTCTATACAAATTATTTAACTTAACAAAATACACTTAAATACACGTCTCACCAAAAATGGTGCTGAGGGAGCTACAGGGATCCAAATGACATGAAATTAGTGGCATTTTAAAGGTAACTTCAAGATCTACAACTTTCATGCTGATCACTACCTCCAGAAATGAGCCTAACCTAGGTGAAGTCAACATGCAAGTTCTGTACAAAATGTTTATCTTAACAAAATACAAATGTGACAATTTAAATTAAATAGAAAACATAATAATTCTAGCTCTAATGACCTCCAAACTCTAGGATTTGGATGGTTAGGTCACCATACATGCATGGTCAAAGTTTTAGTGACATGCAAGGTGATTCTCATCTTCAAACACATCTAAAACCTCAACAAGCCCCAAATGGCTATTAGCAACCCAATTTCCTCCTAAGTCACAAACTTCATTTTTGAAGTTCAGAGAAATATTCTCATGCATATGTGATGAAATTTTAACTAGTGTCCATACATGACATAAAGAATCCCTCACCAAAATTTGTGATCATTAAGAGTTATATAACTCCAAATATTCCATTTATTTGATTTTCCATGTTCTGAATAAAACTTTAGAAAAATAATTTCCTAAAAATCTTATTTTTGAACCTAAGCTAGGTATATGGCACGTGCATGCATGGCCAAAATCTCAAGTCCATCAGACCTATATTTTAGAGTGAGCACACTAATTAATTTCTGGTTCATGTTATGACCAGTCTCACTAAAATGAGTACTGTGGACCTACAATTGACCAAATGACATGATTTTACTTTCAAATGAAAGTAGACGTCCAGATATACAATTCCTATCTCTGGGGATTTTTCGAAATAAGGCCTCTAAGGGCCTCAAATTCTGCTTTCAAAATCGGGTAACTAAGTATGACAAATTTCAGAAAAAAAATAATATAAATCCCTAATTATATGACGGTCTGCGGCTAGCTATCTGGACCTAATCCAACGGTGCTGCAGTCGTCTTCCCCAATGAGCCTACGACTCTGATTCACCGTGCCTGGGACAATTTGTGTGCAAGATTCTGGCGAATCCCGTCGGTTTCCAGTGAAACGCCTAAGCCAGCACCACCAGTCGACATAGGGCTGTCAATTGGTGGTGTCCGATTGGGCTAGGGTGGCCGGAGTAGGGCTCCGACACCTTTTGTTTTTGCGGCTAGGAACATGGAAAAAACCCAAAGTGAAATCGCCATTGCATGGCTCAAATCGACAGGGGGAGAGAAGAGATGCTAGCACAGGAGGAGGGCGAAAGAAACTTGCCTTTGATCGGGCTTGATCTTGAGGAAGAACGAGGAACACCATGGCCAAACTCGAGCTCCATCTTCCTGCTTGATCTTCCTCCTCAGAGCTGGTCTTCTCCCGAAAACATGGGTTCTTCTCCTTTTTCGATTCTGAAGCTAATGGTGGGGATGAATACGGATGAGGGGGTTTTGTTTGCTGGCTGCCATTTTTTGGCGACCTCCTCTATGTTGCCACTGTTGAAACCGATTTCTCGGTCTCGGTGGAGTTCGGGGCTCTCATTAAGCTGAGGGGAGACCAACCCTTACTCCCCCCAAGGGAGAGCTCTAGGTTGAAGGTTGAGGGACTATGGACTGGACCAAGGGCTTAGTGGGGAGGTCCCGCCACATACCCGGAAGCCCCTTAGGAACTTCCCCTCCCAAGCCACTGCTAAGATTGGGCACCACTAGAGGCTCTCCTCACCCCCTAGAGAGACTTGGGGAGGGAGAGAGAGGGAGAGAGCTAGCCTCGAATGAACCTGCCTCCAAATGGTGCCCCCTTGGTCCTATATATAGGATTTTGGAAATGGGCTGCGAATAACCAAAAACTGCCTGCGAAGTTACCAAAATGCCCCTGGATTTGGCCTGCGAATAACCAAATCCCGCTGTTCTGCAGCGCTAAACACAGACCAGAACACCCTCCCGGGGCTGGGCGAGAGGGGGCTGACCTCCTCCCTGTCTCCGCCTCCTCTGCTGGGCGAGGGCGGGGGGGGGGGGGGGGGGGGGCAGGCCGCCCCTCCCCCTCTCCGCCTCCTCTTGCTGGGCGAGGGCGAGAGGGGGGGGGGGGGGGGGCAGGACGCCCCTCCCCCTCTCCGCCCCTTCTTGCTGGGCGAGGGAGAGAGAGGGGGGGGGGCCTCCCCTCTCCGACCCCCTCTTGCTGGGCGAGGGCGAGGGGGGGGGGGGGGGGGGGGGGGGCAGGCCGCCCCTCCCCCTCTCCGCCCCTTCTTGCTGCGCGAGGTGTAAGATCCCAAAATACATGTGCATGCACAAATACCAAAAATGAACAAGAGTTGAAGTCAGGGAGCTAGCACCAGGCGCTAGCGCTAGCGCCGACGGTAGCATCTCTTAGCAGTACCGACTCAGGCTAGCGCCAGGCGCTAGCCACTAGCGCCGGCGGTAGCGATAAATCTTAAATACCCTCAAATCTGTCATTTCAGCTCATTGTTCTCTGAAATCCTTTGAAGAGCTGAGGGCAAAGGGCTGGGAGAAAGGAGGGAGATCCATAGGCGTTGAGTTTTCGTCATGGCAGGAGGGATTTGTGAAGCATTGGCTGCGTGCGTGTGCCATCGCGGATTCCATCCATTCCCCTCTCAATACTATGGCACCGAAACGGCCTACAAGGGTAACGAATCTCCTCCCTAATCCTTGGACATGTACGTCCTTTGATTTGCATACGTTTTGGAAGACTTCTACTAATTAGTATATCGGATCTTCCGGTGGGATGAAGTTATTTCCCCCACAAATTGCATATAGAGTCCGAATGGTGGTACGAGCATAGGCATGCTGTGTGAAGCCCATTTGGACAAGTCGAGCCAGATTGGTGATGTTTTATTGCGTGTAGCATGCCGGAGAAAATCCATGTACATGTTGTGAAAGTATCTAGTTGCGGCCTAAATCACCTAGAGGGGGGTGAATAGGTGGATTTTATGTCTTTACGCGGAATTAAAAATATAGCACAGAAAAGCACACAATAAAGCACAGCACAGACACAAGGATTTTATAGAGGTTCCCCGATGTGGGTACTCCTCTTTCCCGCCTCGCCTATCTAGCTCTTCGAGGCTAGATTCGGCTACTTCACCAAACTCAGATTAAAATAATCTTACACCTCGGAGTAAGAACTCCTACAACTCGGAGTGCACCACTCCTACAACTCGGAGTAACAACAACTCCTACAACTCAATCCTTAACCAAGGATCTACACAACACTCGGAAGCAAGCTTCCTACAAAGTTTATAAAATTGTTTATTACAACACAACGTAGATTGGAAACAATCTTCTTAAACTTCAGATGAAGTTCTTCTTCAGATCTTGAGAAATAGATTTCTTCTTCTTAGCAGTGAACTTCAGTCCTTTGTGAATGAAGAATGAAGAAATCTTGAAAACGATTTGAAGCTAGATCTGAGAACTTGAATCGACTTGATCAACAGAAGATGAGAGCTAATCGGATCTTGATCTTGTCGATTGAATCTTTAGAAGACGAAACAAGAATCGCTGGCTTTGTCGGAGACGAAACACTTGCTTGAGAACAGTCGGCCGTCAGAAGTAATTTGCGATTTCTTTTTCAATTCTCGATTAGGGTTATCTGGAAATAATCCTTAGGTATTTATAGAGACTTCTTCCAACGGTCATAAGCGCGAATTATGGATCTAACTCCACGTGTACTGTACATAGGAGAAGCCCTAGGAAACGCGCATTCAAAAACGAACCGGAAGAATTACTGCAGACCGATTCGGTTAAATGGTATAACCGAATGGCAATAACCGAATCGAATTCGGTTAAATGATATAACCGAATTGCAATAACCGAATTCGGTTATTCTAATTCTTCAAGGAAATTTCGAACTATGATTCACCGAATTCGATTATATCCATCCCAACTATATAGTCGAATTCGACTATATGTTTCTGAATGATATAACCGAATTTTACTTGGGAAAAATCCCTTTCTATGAAAAGTTCACCATCAGCTCCAGTCCTCCTTCTCTTGCACTTAGGAAATGAGGTACATCCCAATAGAGAGATCTCACATGAGCCAACACTTTGGTCTATACAATGAGGGATTACATTGCACAAGCCTGTGTTTGACGACTCATTGAAACCTGACATTGGTTTGTACCTAGAGTGGAATGACCTGTCACAACACAGCTAAAGTGCATAATCAAATACAATTACAATTCATCCTAGTTTGAAGGGGACTTCTTCAAATCAGGGCTATTGTGGATACAATACCCAACATGTTGTGATTCGGGTCTCGTGACTATTGTTGTACAGAAAATAGGACCTGGAGGTGTTTCCCAGGCTATACCCGAAATTTGGTGGCAGAACTGAGTTCTGTCACTAGGGTCGAGCTCTAGCGTTAGCGCCGACGGTAGCTCTAGGTGAGCTATCAGTGTTGATGTCTGGAGGTGTATTCCCAGAGGTAGCAGGGTTGAATTCTGTTACCAGTGCCGGGCAAAACTGAGTTCTGTTGCTAGCGCTGGGCGCTAGCGTTAGCGCCCAGCACGCAGATTGTGTGTTTCCGTGCTACCTAAATTCCTGGAGACTGGATGCGTAGCAGGAAAAGCTGTGGAACTTGTAAAACCCAGCTTTAAGAGATAGGTATTGGGTGAAGCTTTCTCGTATCGCATATATCGCGATGATTGAGCACGGGCCTAGCTGAACCAAACCCCCTATAGTGGTGGTGAAGAGGTCGCCCCTCATTGCACCGGGCTATGGAAGAGTGTCGTAACTTCATTTACGGGCTAGCTCAATTTGCTTGTCTAAGTTGAAATAGGACTTAGCGTAAGGGCGTAACTCAGGGAGTATGCCAAAGTGTGCCTTGAGAGCACGAAGCGAGTGGCTTGGTTTGCTTCCGTTGGTGTTGTTTGCGGATATATATATATATGCTGCTGACTCTTACTTGCAGGGAAGGAGCAATGCCGCCCCGAGTGTGGGGCGGGGTCGTTATAAATCTTGGTCAGCTAAAGCTGACCGGTTGCTTGTTTTCCCACCAATTGGTGGATTTGCTTATACAGGTCCCGATGAGTCTAGCGGGAGATAGCGGGCTGAAGCCCCTGCTGCTGTGCTGTGCTGGCCCTTGAAGGCCAAAGACTTTGTTTACTTTTGTTCATGTGTGGCCGGCCTGCGTGCGGATGTCTGGAAGCCACCTTTTTGATGTAAACAAACTTATGTAAATAACTCTTGTTGTATTTCATTCCTAGTGGTAATGTGGACTTGTTATAAAATGGTTTTCAATGAATCTAAACATGCTTCCGTTATGCGCATCTGATGCTGAGATTGTTATAGTTTTAACTGTTTAATACTAATTTTAGTAACGCGCTCTTCTGTTCATTTCATATGGCGTGGGGTCCCGGCCGGACCTACTGTTATATGCTATGTGACAGGGAGGGTGTTACACGCCCCTCCCCCTCTCCGCCCCTTCTTACTGGGCGAGGGCGAGAGGGGGGCAGGCCGCCTCACCCCCTCTCCGCCCCCTCTTGCTGGGCGAGGGCGAGGGGGGGGGGGGGGCAGGCCGCCCCTCCCCCTCTCCGCCCCTTCGTACTGGGCGAGGGCGAGAGGGGGGGGGGGGGCAGGCCGCCCCTGCCCCTCTTCGCCCCCTCTTGCTGGGCGAGCGGGGGGGGGGGGGGGGGGGGGGGTGAGCCGCCCCTCCCCTCTCTGCCTTCCGCTGGGCGAGAGGGGGGGGGGGGGGGGGGGGGGGGGGGGCGAGCCACCCCTCTCCTCTCTACCCTCTCCGGGATCATACCGAGAAATGGTGTTCCGAAATACTTCTTGTCTCGAGAACCTACTTGGCGAATACAGGGTTGTACACAATCCCCACTCTTTTCGAGCGAGGTACATGCTCGGAAAGAAACGTCCAACCCTGCATATTCGATGAGTGTCGCTGGGAATCCGACTAACGGTGCTATCTTGGAAAAAACATATAGCTCCTCCGAGAGTTCCTCCAACCCTGCCGGCTAGCGAGAGTCCAGCTAGCGATACCACATTAGGAAAAACATACAGCCACCCTGAGTGGTCTTCCAACTCTGCCGGCTAGCGAGAGCCCGGCTAGTGAGACCACCTCGGGAGAAAAAGATACAGCCACCCTGAGTGGTCTTCCAACCCTGCGGGGTGGCGAGAGCCCGGCTAGCGAGACCACCTCGGGAGAAAAACATACAGACAGCCTGAGTGGTCTTCCAATCCTGCCGGCTAGCGAGAGCCCGGTCAGCGGAACCATCCGAGGGGTGAAGAACATAGCCTCCCTACGAGGTCAACCTGCACCTGCCGGCTAGTGAGTGCCCGATCAGCGGAACCATCCGAGGGGTGAAGAACATAGCCTCCCTGGGAGGTCAACCTGCACATGCCGGCTAGTGAGAGCCCGATCAGTGGAACCATCCGAGGGGTGAAGAACATAGCCTCCCTGGGAGGTCAACCTGCACCTGCCGGCTAGTGAGAGCCCGGTCAGCGGAACCATCCGAGGGGTGAAGAACATAGCCTCCATGGGAGGTCAACCTGCACCTGCCGGCTAGTGAGAGCCCGGTAAGCGGAACCATCCAAGGGGAAAAGAACATAGCCTCCCTGGGAGGTCAACCTGTACCTGTCAGCTAGTGAGAGCCCGGTCAGCGGAACCATATGAGGGGAAAATAACATAGCCTCTCTGGGAGGTCAACCTGCACCTGCCGGCTAGTGGGAGCCCGGTCAGCGGAACCATCCGTGGGGAAAAGAACATAGCCTCCCTGGGAGGTCAACCTTCTCCTGCCGGCTAGTGAGAGCCCGGTCAGCGGAACCTTCCGAGGGGTGAAGAACATAGCCTCCCCGGGAGGTCAACCTGCACCTGCCGGCTAGTGAGAGCCCGGTCAGCGGAACCATCCGAGGGGTGAAGAACATAGCCTCCCTGGGAGATCAACCCGCACCTGCCGGCTAGTGAGAGCCCGGTCAGCAGAACCATCCAAAGGGTGAAGAACATAGCCTCCTTGGGAGGTCAACCTGCACCTGCCGGCTAGTGAGAGCCCGGTCAGCAGAACCATTAGAGGGGTGAAGAACATAGCCTCCCTGGGAGGTCAACCTGCACCTGCCGGCTAGTGAGAGCCTGGTCAGCGGAACCATCCGAGGGGTGAAGAACATAGCCTCCCTAGGAGGTCAACCTGCACCTGCCTGCTAGTGAGAGCCCGGTCAGCGGAACCATCCAAGGGGTGAAGAACATAGCCTCCCTAGGAGGTCAACCTGCACCTGCCGACTAGTAAGAGCCCGGTCAGCGGAACCATCTGAGGGGTGAAGAACATAGCCTCCCTGGGAGGTCAACCTGCACCTGCCGGCTAGTGAAAGCCCGGTCAGCGGAACCATTCGAGGGGTGAAGAACATAGCCTCCCTGGGAGGTCAACCTGCACCTGCCGGCTAGTGAGAGCCCGTTCAGCGGAACCATCCGAGGGGAAAAGAACATAGCCTCCGTGGGAGGTCAACCTGTACGTGCCGGCTAGTGAGAGCCCGGTCAGCGGAACCATCCGAGGGGAAAAGAACATAGCCTCCCTGGGAGGTCAACCTGCACCTGCCGGCTAGTGGGATCCCGGTCAGCAGAACCATCCGAGGGGAAAAGAACATAGCCTCCCTGGGAGGTCAATCTGCACCTGCCGGCTAGTGAGAGCCCGGTCAGCAGAACCATCCGAGGGGTGAAGAACATAGCTCCCTGGGAGGCCAACCTGCACCTGTCGGCTAGTGAGAGCCCGGTCAGCAGAACCATCCGAGGGGTGAAGAACATAGCCTCCCTGGGAGGCCAACCTGCACCTGCCGGCTAGTGAGAGCCCGGTCAGCGGAACCATCCGAGGGGTGAAGAACATAGCCTCCCTGGGAGGTCAACCTGCACCTGCCGGCTAGTGAGAGCCCGGTCAGCGGAACCATCTGAAGGGTGAAGAACATTGCCTCCCTGGGAGGTCAACCTGCACCTGCCGGCTAGTGAGAGCCCGGTCAGCGGAACCATCCAAGGGGAAAAGAACATTGCCTCCCTGGGAGGTCAACCTGCACTTGCCGGCTAGTGAGAGCCCGGTCAGCGGAACCATCCGAGGGGAAAAGAACATAGTCTCCCTGGGAGGTCAACCTGCACCTGCCGACTAGTGGGATCCCGGTCAGCGGAACCATCTGAGGGGAAAAGAACATTGCCTCCCTGGGAGGTCAACCTGCTCCTGCCGGCTAGTGAGAGCCCGGTCAGTGGAACCATCCGAGGGGAAAAGAACATAGTCTCCCTGGGAGGTCAACCTGCACTTGCCAGCTAGTGGGAGCCCGGTCAGCGGAACCATCCGAGGGGTGAAGAACACTTGGAAAAACTTTTATTACATTAGTCATCCGGTTATACGCAAGAAAAACTAAGGATGGAAACACACCGTCGTACTACATGGACTTAAAGAAAAAACCAAGCATAAAGGCCAGGACTCAGACTTCTACTCCCAGGCGTGGTCCTCCTCGACCTCCTCTGATTGCTAACGTTGCGACTTCGCACCCCTTGACTCCTTCATTTCTAAGAACTCTGGGCAGGCGGATGTCGCGTGACCTTCCTCATCGTGGAAGTCATAGTAAGGTATCTCCACCCGGATGCCCCCTCTTCCTCCCTTACGATTTCTTCTTTTTCTGTGGCGATCACCATGGCTTGTTGGGGTGGTGGAGAGGGTGCCTTCGGTCCCTGCCTCCACCCTGGGAGTTCAGCCACCTCTCCGTGGAAGTTGGCCTCCTCCTGGTCAAACTTCCTCTTAGGGCCCCTACCCTCTCCCCCTGCTGCCTCGCCTCTGGTTCACTCAGCTTGGCCAACCTTCTTGCGAACTCCGGTTAGCCTCCTCACTCTCAACTTCTTCTGCCACCCGTTCCATCAACTCCTCAAAGGACAAAGGAGATCTCCTCTTGAGGTCCATCTTGAAGATTCCCTCCCGCAGCCCTAACGTGAAGGCAAGCTTGAGGGTGTACCCGGGCACTTCTTGGATGAAAAGAACCTCCTCCCTGAACTGCTCCAGATAGTGAGACAGCGACTCCCCTGGCTCTTGCTTGATATGGAAAAGTGCTTCGTCATGTTTCTTTCTCTTCCTTGACGTCGAGAAGCGTAGCAGGAAAACTCGGCGCAAGTCTTCGAAGGCATAGATGGATCCCGCAGGGAGCTGGTGGAACCAATCTCTAGCCTTCTCCTTCAGAGTTGTCGCGAAGAGGCGACACTTGAAAGCGTCCATCATGGGCCTGATGGAGACCATATCCTCAAACCACTGGAGGTACAGGACGGGGTCATCCTTGCCGGAGTAGTGAGACATCTCCAACCTTCCGAACCCCTCTGGAACAGGGGCCGAGAGAATCAGCTCACACAAAGGACATCCTATGCTCGCCCCCCTTTGGGGTTGGGTGAGTGGGGGCATGGTGCCTCCCCGCTCGCCCCCTTACGCCTCAGCGAGTGGGGGTCGAGGACCTCCCCACTCGCCCATTTGGGTCTCGACGAGTGGGGGTCGAGGACCTCCCCACTCGGCCACTTGGTTCTCGGCGAGCGGGGGTCGAGGACCTCCCCACTCGCCCACTTGGGTCTCGGCGAGTGGGGGTCGAGGACCTCCCCACTCGCCCACTTGAGTCTCGGCGAGTGGGGGTCGAGGACCTCCCCAGTCGCCCCCTTCCGGCACCTCCTTCCCGGATGGCTGGACGAGGGTGTTCTCGCCAACCTGCTGAGGTGAGGCCTCCAGACCACTTTCTCTCCTGCCTTCGCTTATCGTGGTGAAAGCTACCTGCAAGGTCTGCATGACCTCCCGCTAGAGATTTTCGAACATCTCCAACGTCACCCCAGCCATCGGGGGCTGCGAGTGACCTGGGTCGGAACTTCCTCCACCTCCATCCATGGAGCTCATCTTAAGAGTTTCTTGAATCGGTCACACTCCACGCTCACCGCACCATAATGTTGAAACCGATTTCTTGGTCTCTGTGGAGTTCGGGGCCCTCAGCAAGCTGAGGGGCGACCAACCCTTACTCCCCCCAAGGGAGAGCTCTAGGTTGAAGGTTGAGGGACTATGGACTGGACCAAGGGCTTAGTGGGGAGGTCCCGCCACATACCCAGAAGCCCCTTAGGAACTTTCCCTCCCAAGCCACTGCTAAGCTTGGGCACCACTGGAGGCTCTCCTCACCCCTAGAGAGACTTGGGGAGGGAGAGAGAGGGAGAGAGCTATCCTCGAATGATCCTGCCTCCAAATGGTGCCCCCTTGGTCCTATTTATAGGATTTTGGAAATGGGCTGCGAATAACCAAAAACTGCCTGCGAAGTTACAAAAATGCCCCTAGATTTGGCCTGCGGATAACTAAATCCCGCTGTTCTGCAGTGCTAAACGCAGACCAGAACACCCTCCCGGGGCCGGGCGAGAGGGGGCCGACCTCCTCCCTGTCTCCGCCTCCTCTGCTGGGCGAGGGCGAGAGGGGGGGGGGGGGGGGGGGAAGCCGCCCCCTCCCCCTCTTGTTGAGCGAGGGTGAGAGGGGGGCAGGCCGCCTCTCCCCCTCTCCCCCTCTCCACCCCCTCTTGCTGGGCGAGGGCGAGAGGGGGGGGGGGGGGGTGCAGGCCGCCCCTCCCCCTCTCCACCCCTTCTTGCTGGGCGAGGGCGAGGGGGGGGGGGGGGGGGGGGGGGCGGGGGCAGGCCGGCCCTCCCACTCTCCGCCCCTTCTTGCTGGGCGAGGGCGAGAGGGGGGGGGGGCAGGCCGCCCCCTACCCTCTCCGCCCCTCTTGCTGGGCGAGGGAGAGAGGGGGGGGGGGGGGCAGGCCGCCCCTCCCCCTCTCTGCCCCTTCTTACTGGGCGAGGGCGAGAGGGGGGGGGGGGGGGGGGGGCAGGCCGCCCCCTCCCCCTCTCCGCCCCTTCTTGCTGGGCGAGGGCGAGAGGGGGGGGGGGGGCAGGCCGCCCCTCCCCCTCTCCGCCCCCTCTTGCTGGCCGAGGGCGTGAGGGGGGGGGGGGCAGGCCGCCCCTCCCCTCTCCGCCCCTTCTTGCTGGGCAAGGGCGAGAGGGGGGCAGGCCGCCCCTCCCCCTCTCCGCCCCCTCTTGCTGGGCGAAGGAGAGAGGGGGGGGGGGGGGGGCAGGCCGCCCCTCCCCCTCTCCGCCCCTTCTTGGCGAGAGGGGTGGGGGGTGGGGGTGGGGGGGGGGGGGGGGGGGGTGGGCGAGCCGCCCCTCCCCTCTCCGCCCTCTCTGGGATCATACCGAGAAATGGTGTTCCAAAATACTTCTTGTCTCGAGAACCTACTCGGCGAATATAGGGTTGTACAGCCACCGCCTCAGCCAGCCAACTACAGGTCTCCAACTCATCAGGAATTTAATCATGAGCTCAAATTGATGCCAGGGGAGAGAAGGTTTGGCTGCTTTTACATTGGGAAGGGGTGGTTGCCATTAGTGTGTCCGGCAAGGTGAAGTTAAGCTCTCTCCTCCCCCTCTCAACTGCTGCCATGTCAGCTCAAACCTGCTGGGAAATTCCTGGGGAAGCTGAGAGCAATCCAGGAATTAGGGGGTGGTGGCCAAGTGGCCATCCCTCCATGGATTCTTCTTGAATTCCTCCTTGTCTTCTTCCCCCCTTTCTTACACTTGGACAAAGCATTCAGTTCCCCCAAATTTCGAATTTCAGCATGCCTATGGTCTGGTCACCATGTGGGCTGACCAATTGAGTCATGGGGTTGGCCTAAGTCTACTTGATTTAAGCTTTGGGCTCATTTGACTCAAATATGCCAATTTGGGGATTTTTGGGTTTGGGCTTGACTCAAGCTTACACCACTTAATATGACTGACCCACATTATTGTCTTGGACCCTATGGACCCATTCCAAGAGGAATTGAGTCATGGTGGGGTCAATGGGGCTTGATTGCACTTATTTGCCTATAGGGGCATTTGGGTATTTTGGTGATTTTTCCCTAATTCTCCAAATTTGAATGTGCACCTTGGCTTGCTTATATCTCATTCACTCCCCTTAGTGTTTAGGTAGGGTTGTGCTAGGTTAATTTGGCCAATTTGGGGATAATTAGAACCTAAAAGGTATAGTTGGTAATTTGGGCAAATTGGTAATTTGCCCAATTTCCTCAAAATTGGCTTACACCAAGGGTCCAATGTGGGGCCATTAGACTCCCTAAGTGGCCCAAGTGTGTTAGGGGTGATCAATTTGATCGCAATGGGTCAATTGAAGTTCAATTTAAGTTCTTAGTACTAATAAGTCAATTTGGGGCTTTTTAGTAATTGGCCCAATTTTCCCAAATTGGTGGTCCTGGGATGGGGCTTTTGGGTCCATTAGGTCCCCCAGGCAGTTTGCCACATGATGGTGGGTCCAATTTGATCATTTGGAGTTCAATTGCCCTCATTTATGGGGGTTTGACCTAGGTGGCCTAAAGTTGACTTTTGGTCAATTTGACCAATTTGGTTGGCCTCAAGGGTCCCTAGTGGTCTACTCACATCCTTGGATGGTCATGGGGGTCATGGTGTGGTTAGGTTGGCTCATTGGAGTCTGTTGGTCACCCCTAGGCTAGGCCATCAAGATTTGCTATATGCACCTCAAAATGCATTCCTTCCCATCTTAATGAGTTCATGGGGCCTCTTTGGCCCACTTTGTGTACTTGATCCATCCTAGGGGGGGTCTCCATGGCTATGTGTGATGCTCAAGGTGCTTTTAGCCTCTTTCAGTCCACTTTACACTAGGTTGGCCCCTGGTGGCTGAGTGCACACCATGGGTTCTTCACTCCTTTCAACTGGTCATCCTAGTGCCCGGTGCCACTTATCCTATTTTTGTCATGACTTGTCATGACAAAAATTCTCTAGGGGCCTAGCAGTTTGGGGGATGTTACACAAATATATACATGTCACACCAGAAAATGGCATAGAAAAAGCTACACTTGAGCAAATGACATGAAATCAGTGACATTTTAAAGGTAACCTCAAGGTCTACAATATTCATGTTGATCACTACCTCCAAAAATTCCATTAATACATAAGTGTGACAATTTAAATTAAATAGAAAACATAATAATTCTAGCTCTAATGACCTCCAAACTCTAGGATTTGGATGGTTAGGTCACCATACATGCATGGTCAAAGTTTTAGTGACATGCAAGGTGATTCTCATCTTCAAACACATCTAAAACCTCAACAAGCCCCAAATGGCTATTAGCAACCCAATTTCCTCTTAAGTCACAAACTTCATTTTTGAAGTTCAGAGAAATATCCTCATGCATATTTGATGAAATTTTAACCAGTGTCCATACATGATCGAAAGAAGCCCTCACCAAAATTTGGGATCATTAGGAGTTATATAACTCCAAATATTCCATTTATTTGATTTTCCATGTTCTGAATAAAACTTTAGAAAAATAATTTCCTAAAAATCTGATTTTTGAACCTAAGCTAGGTATATGGCACATGCATGCATGGCCAAAATCTCAAGTCCATCAGACTTATATTTTAGAGTGAGCACACTAATTAATTTCCGGTTCATGTTATGACCAATCTCACTAAAATGAGTACTGTAGGACCGACATTTAACTAAATGACTTGATTTGGCTTTCAGATGAATTTAGACATCTATATCTACATTAGCTGTCTCTGGGCATTTTTCAAAATAAGGCCTCTAAAGGCCTCAAATTCTGCTTTCAAAATCGGGTAACTAAGTGTGATAATTTCATAAAAATATATAATATAAATCCCTAATTATATGATGGTCTGCGGCTAGCCATCTGGACCTAATCGAACGGCGCAGGAGTCGTCTTCCCCGATGAGCCTACGACTCTGATTCACCGCGCTTGGGCCGATTTGCGGGCAAGATTCTGGCGAATCCCGACGGTTTCCGGCGAAACGCCTAAGCCACCACCACTAGTCGACATAGGGATGTCGACTGGTGGTGTCCGATTGGGCTGGGGTGGTCGGAGTAGGGCTCTGACACCTTTCATTTTTGTGGCTAGGAACATGGAAAAACTCAAAGTGAAATCGCCATTGCATGGCTCAAATCGACAGGGGGAGAGAGAAGATACTAGCACATGAGGAGGGGGAAAGGAACTTGCCTTTGATCGGGCTTGATCTTGAGGAAGAATGAGAAACGCCATGGCCGAACTCGAGCTCTGTATTCCTGCTTGATCTTCCTCCTCAGAGCTGGTCTCCTCCCGAAAACATGGGGGTTCTTCTCCTTTTTCGATTCTGAAGCTAATGGTGGGGATGAATAAGGCTGAGGGGGTTTTGTTTATGGCTGCCATTTTTCGGCGACCTCCTCTATGTTGCCACCGCCTTAGCCATACAACTGCAGGTGTCCAACTTATCAGGAATTCACTCCTGAGCTCGAATTGATGCCATGGGAGAGAAGGTTTGGCTGCTTTTACATTGGGAAGGGGTGGTTGCCATTAGTGTGGCCGGCAAGGTGAAGTTAAGCTCTCTCCTCCCCCCTCTCAACTGCTGCCATGTCAGCTCAAGCCTGCTGGGAAATTCCTGGGGAAGCTGAGAGCAATCCAGGAATTAGGGGGTGGTGGCCAAGTGGCCATCCCTCCATGGATTCTTCTTGAATTCCTCCTTGTCTTCTTCCCCCTTTCTTACACTTGGACAAAACATTCATTTCCCCCAAATTTCGAATTTCAGCATGCCTATGGTCTGGTCACCATGTGGGCTAACCAATTGAGTCATGGGATTGGGCTAAGTCTACTTGATTTAAGCTTTGGGCTCACTTGACTCAAATATGCCAATTTGGGGATTTTTGGGTTTGGGCCTGACTCAAGCTCACACCACTTAATATGACTGACCCACATTATTGTCTTGGACCCTATGGACCCATTCCAAGAGGAATTGAGTAATGGTGGGGTCATATGGGGTTGATTGTACTTATTTGCCTATAGGGGCAATTTGGGTATTTTGGTGATTTTGCCCTAATTCTCCATATTCGAATGTGCACCTTGGCTTGCTTATGTCTCATTCACTCCCCTTAGTGTTTAGGTAGGGTTGTGCTAGGTTAATTTGGCCAATTTGGGGCTAATTAGAACCTAAAGGGTATAATTGGTAATGTGGGCAAATTGGTAATTTGCCCAATTTCCTCAAAATTGGCTTACACCAAGGGTCCAATGTGGGGCCATTAGACTGCCTAAGTAGCCCAAGTGTGTTAGGGGTGATCAATTCGATCACAATGGGTCAATTGAAGTTCAATTTAAGTTTTTAGTACTAATAGGTCAATTTGGGGCTTTTTAGTAATTGGCCCAATTTCCCCAAATTGGTGGTCCTTGGATGGGGATTTTGGGTCCATTAGGTCCCCCAGGGAGGTTGCCACATGATGGTGGGTCCAATTTGATCATTTGGAGTTCAATTGCCCTCATTTATGGGGGGTTTGACCTAGGTGGCCTAAAGTTGACTTTTGGTCAATTTGACCAATTTGGTTGGCCTCAAGGGTCCCTAGTGGTCTACTCACCTCCTTGGATGGTCATGGGGGTCATGGTGTGGTTTGGTTGGCTCATTGGAGTCTGTTGGTCACCCCTAGGCTAGGCCATCAAGATTTGCTATATGCACCCCAAAATGCATTCCTTCCTATCTTATTGAGTTCATGGGGCCTCTTTGGCCCACTTTGTCTAGTTGATCGATCCTAGGTGGGTCTCCATGGCTATGTGTGATGCTCAAGGTGCTTTAGCCTCTTTAAGTCCACTTTACACTAGGGTGGCCCATGGTGGCTGAGTGCACACCATGGGTTCTTCACTCATTTCAAATGGTCATCCTAGTGCCCGGTGTCACTTATCCTATTATTGTCCTGGCTTGTCATGACAAAAATTCTCTAGGGGCCTAGCAGTTTGGGGGATGTTACATGTGGAGCGGTTGCGAAACCGTCGGCGGCGTGGCGCTGTGCACGAACTTGAGATAGCGCCAGGCGGTAGCGCTAGCGCTGGCGGTAGCGGTTGCGAAATCGTCGGCGGCGGGGCAGAACAAACTTTCGTCGAACAAAATTTTCGTCGAATGGAGCTTCAAGTTCGTCGAACGGAAATTTTTGTTGAGTTTTTGTCTAACGGAATTTTCATCGAACGGAGCTTCAAGTTCATCGAACGGAGTTTTCGTCGAACGCAAGCAAATTCGTCGAACGGAACCTGAGCTAGCGCCTGGCGGTAGCTCTAACGCTGTCGGTAGTGCATTCTTCCAGATTTTTGAATTCAGCTGCTTTCTACCTGTGGAGTATTGCACCTATAGTTCCTGCACACTATAAACACACGACAAGCAAGATCAAATACAATTTGGGATTTGTTATTCTCAAACAAAGGGATGTGACACACATGTCCAACAATCTCCCCCTTTTGATAATAACAAATCCCCTTAGCAAGAAATCAACAATAGTGTTTATAGTATATGATAAGCAAGATGATAGTGTAACTATAGTAAAGATGATAGTGCAACTATAGTATATGATAAGCATGATAATGTGCATACTCCCACTATCTTAATGCTCCCCCAACATAAATGCAATTTATGTTTTACTCCCCCTAAATGATAGATTACATGAATGAATTAGTCTCCCCATATTCTTCTATATTACTCCTATATAGATTTCTTCAATTAATCTCCCCCTTTTGGTATTATCAAAAGAATATGGGGTGAGGGTAGTAAGGAGGCATTTCTTATAAATGATAAAGCATGATCGAGCTTTTGTAATATAGATAATGATAAAGATTTTAAGCATAGTAAATAAGAGATTTCAAATAAAAAGATAAGAGTTGTAAGCAAGCGCAAGATTATAAGAAACATCTTTTTGTAAGCATGAAAACATAAGTAAAAATATGAGTTTTAGTTCAAAATTGAAAGATGTTTTAACCTTTTTGAAATCTCAAAGTTTTCATAGAGATACCAAGCATGAAATGAACATATCAAAGAGAGATTATACTACAATGTTACTTAATTTTAAGTTCAAGAGATACCAAAACAATGGAGAGATCATGCTAGGTTATCTAATGCATTTCTTATATAAAGAGTAGTATATATAAATCATTAGAATCCAATACTCTTGAGAAGAAGTGTTATGAAAGATAATGATGTGCACATAAGTGTATTTTGGGCAATGTTAACAATTGATTTAAATCAACAAAATACAAGACATGTGTAAAGTAAAGTTCACAATAAAACACAAGTATATCAACATTCACACACTTATAATGCACATAGTTTTTAACAAAGTGGTGTAGTAACAAAGGTTTGCACAAGACACTTTACTATTCTTTCCAAGGTGCTCAACCTCACAATGCTTATGAAGACTTATCAGGAGGTTCACGTAGTGCTTGGTGGAGTTATATTTGTCTACATATATAATTTTTTGTTCATATTTGTGAGACAACATTCTCCGAATACACTTATTTTGCAAACCCAATTTTTTAAACTTAACCACTTTTCTAAATTTCATAAGTGCAATTCAAATGTAGTGTAGGCAATAAACTTATGCAAGTTTTAATTCATTGCACAAATATAATACACAAGCAAGCATTTTTAGATTTAAACAAACATGTTGATTACCAAAATAAGTGAGTGAAAGGTTTCATTATCAATCATAATCCATTTACTCATACTTAGAGGCATGCTAAGCTTGGTTCTACACATATTTTTCACTATAATTGATGCACTTTAAATAGATATATCAAAGCATGATAAACAAAACAATGTTCATAGTAATTTCAAAGAATAAATTTTAACATTGTAAATAATTCTAAATATTAGAAATCATTCATGCTTGATATTAGCAATAAAGATTATACAATTTTTTTGTGTTTTGAAATATTTTAATGAAATAAAAACAGAAAAATCACACAAACATATTTTTGTATTTTTGAATTTTGAATTTTTGTAGTTGATTTTTTATAAAAAAAATAAAATAGACAGAAACACACAAATAAATTTGTACATATAAACTAACATATTTTTGTTGATTTTTAGAAATTTTAAAAAACAGAACAAACACACACTAGCGCCGGCAAACAGTACGTGATTTTTTGAGAATTTTAAATTTTTGATTTTTGATTTTGATTAAGTGTCCTTAGAGTAGTTCCATGCTGAAATTTCAGAATTTTTGGAGATCTCTAGGTGGATCAAATTTGCATGAAACTTTGGATTTTTCAAATTCTTATGTTTTACAAAACCATTTAATCATGAAAAGATAAATTATGAAGACACAAGAGGACATTTTTTATTAAACAACCCAAAATATGCATGATTTAAGTAATAGGTGAATAAAAATGTTCATGTAGTGAGTAATATAGGTATGTCCTAGGATTACAAATTACCCAGACTAAATGTCTACACCCTAGCCCCATACTAAGTGACGGATGGGCATGAGGAGCTGCACACATACCATAGGTTGGGGTGTTAATCCCATATGCACACACTAGAGAACGCTCAACCTAGCACTCTTTCCCCCTAGTGCCTCGCAAGGCCCCACTTGAACCCTCCCCGGTTAAGGACAAGACATGACTTAGAGGTTAGGTTTCTAATGCATACAACCCTACGCCCCCACTATTATGAGATATGAAGTCATAGGTGATATAATCTCTTGGACAACCTATGCTTTTAAATCTATGGGTTGATATATAAACTATGGGTTTTGTTTAATGTGAAGAGTTATTTAAAGACGCATATTTTTTCTACTTTTATGAGATGACGATATGAGATAAATAGAAAAAATACTAATATTCAATAAGTGATAATGCTAATATGATGAGTTTTGGATTTAATGTCACGTCATAAGATTAATATTAAAATTGCATGTATTCCAAAGTAGAATTTCAAATTATAGATCTAGAATGGAGTGATGATAGTTTGATGTATCTTTATTATTCCTAAGTTGATTCTAGAATCTATATATATGTGAGATACATGCAATCAATATCAAAGCATATCCATACACCAACTAATGTAAAGAAAACAATATTCATATTTTTATCATAAGATTCATAGTTCCTAGGTGGTATTATTGTTTTGAGATTTTTCTTGATAGAACATGAATTATGATTTATGATTATAGACAATTTTGCATAGAATATATGTTAGATCATCATGATGTATGAAAATTCTAATCCTTCTAGACTTATGATATAGTGATTTTCTTTTGAATAAGTATGTTTGATTTTTAAGCCTAGAAAATGATGAACATGTAGTCATATCAAAGACAAAGATCACATATATAATGTTTTGAAATTTATAATAAAATTTGCATTCAATAATTGGATCTATTGATCTTTGGTTTTGCATGATAATATATGATTTATGATACAATATTCATATTTATTCTAATGATTAATCCATAAACTATGTGTTTGTTGGAATTTTAGTATTCTATTTATGATTTCAAATCACATAGCTATCATGAAATTTGAATAACATTGTAAGTGTTATACCTAGCATAAGTATATAAGCATAGACCAAGAAGTGATGCTAGGATGATGAGTTTGAATGCAATGTTATTACATAGGATTAATGGAGATAATGTTGCATGTAATATGAGAAGTTTTCAAATTAATTTTCTTTAGACCTAGAATGAAATGATTAAACTTTTGATTTGATCTTAATAATACAAGATGATTCTAACGTCTAAATTACATGCAAACATTGGTGACACACATCACACACATAATAACTAAATTAATATATGAAACAATTATACTAAGGATAACATTTGATGAAAAATCCATAAACACAGAAATTTCCAAATCAAGCAAACTGAGATAGCTTTTTAAAACGGAGTTGAAATTGGGCAAATTGACAGCACCAAACTAACTCAAATGGGCAAGACTAGTTCGGCGGTGGATGGAGATTTCTGTGCTCTTTCCGAAAATATATTAAACGCAAAAATCGGACGAGCGGATCAAAAGATATGGCTGTTTGAAGTTTTGATCGTAAACTCGCATTTTTGAAAGATTAAACATGCGTTTAGATGAATTTATGTTTTCAATTTTTCTAGATAATATTCTTCATTATAAGGGCTATCATATGCAGCAAACAAAAATAGAAAAGAATCAAAAAATGTTGCGCATTTTAATTTTTAGTTTAAGCCCTTTAATAAACCATTTAAATCCAATCTTTAAAATAGTTTCAATAGTCTTGATAATAATTTCAATATTCAATTTATAATGATAATTCAGGACAATTAGGGGTAAAGGATTTAAAATGATAAAGAACAATCAAAGATGAGAGATAGATCACTTTGAAAAATATATGACTTAATGTTCAATTTTAATTCAATTTGATTTGATAAATATAAGGCTTAAAATGTGTAAGTCATATCCCATGAAATATAAAGTGATCATAGCATATTTTTTCAAAAAAATAATAATAAAATAAACAAAAGAAAAGTGACAATAAGCATATCATGAAGTAGAGTAGTGATATTTCATTTTTATTTGTTTCTACTTCATGCAAATGAATGAATATTAATGAATGAGAGATTTATGCATCCAAAGGTGACCAAGTGGGATGGTTCCTTTGGGTACCCAAATACATCGTGGTGGCTTTTGGGAAGATAACGATGAATGGGCTTTTTCAATTAAAGATGATAAGTCATTTTTCTTTATGGGTTTCCATTCATATATTGGTTGTTTATCTTTTAAATTTATATTATGATTATGTGACATCTTTATATGATTATATTTATTTGAAAAATAATTCATTTGAGATTTATGTTCATTCAAATTATTTTTCAAAATAGATTGATGTTGATAATCATAATGAATTTTATTATATGGATTCTTTGAATGTTTATAAGAGTGGTTGTCTTTCTTTAGAATTGAATGTTGAAAGAGTGGGTTACAATATGTTTTGAATAATTGATTCTTATTTTGATGGTTTTCATTTCCACTATTTCTTATAGACATACCCTTATAATATGAAGGATAATATTTTATTGTTTGATTTTCATGTAAAGGAGTTTCTAAATTTGAGTCATGATTGAAAATATATTGAGACTTATAATAGTGACTCTTAAGAATTTTGTGAGGGTCATAATTCTTTTTGAAACAAAACTCCTTTTGAGTTGATGTATGAAAATGATCTTTTTTAGAAATGATTTTGTAAGTTATTTTATCTTTGTTATTCAAAATCTTATGATGAAAGTCATTACTAGAAGTTAGAACTTTTTCAACAAAAGATTTTAATTGTCTTAACTTACAAGTTAATGCATCATTTTCAAATATCAATTTTTCATTATGCTTTTTAGAAACTAAGAGCCCTTTTTCAATATCCTTGAATTTTTCTTTTAATAGATTGCAATCAAAACAAGGAGTAGGAATTTCAACTAAAGAGCAAGATGGAGAATCCACATCATAATTATATTCTACATTAACATTAGTTTTTAACCTTTTATTTTCTAAACGTAATTTATCATTTGTAATTTTTAATTTCTTAAATTTACGTTTAGCAATTTGTAGCATATGTAATGTGGAAATAGAATTAGTCACAAAGATAGAAGAATTTGATTTACTTACATTGCTATCGGGAGAGGCAAGATTTGAACATAAAGTTCCTTTAACATCTTTTTGGCACTCCTCTTCCAAAGACAACATTTTTTCTTCTCTTCCACTTGATGTGCTCTCCATGGTTTCATCCTGAGAGATTCTTTCTTGATTGCTTGTGCCAATTTGAATATTTTCCAAATGTTGTGCATGCTCCAAACCTATACACGGAAGATCAAACATTTCTTCAAGAAATTTCCAAACTTTGTAAGCATTAGTAAAACAAAAAATCAATTTGGAAATATTTTTTGATAAAGCTCAAAATAAAGTATTCATAGCCTTCAGATTTAAATGACATTCCAATTTATTTGATTCATCCGCTGGTCTTATAATTGCCGTATTCCAAATTTTGATAACATATGAGTTTAAAAAAGATTTCATTAATATTTTCCACCCTTTATAATTTTTGCCTTCAAATAAAGGTGGTGCCACATTTATATAAAAGTTTTTCCCATTAGTATAAGCGAGATCATGAGACGCCATTATTCCTGGTTTTTAAACCGTTTGGAATAACCTCGCTTTGATACCACTTGTTGGATCTTACGGCGCCCTTAGAGGGGGGGGGGGGGGGGGGGTGAATAAGGGAATAAAAATTCTTTGTGATAATGTTATGAAAATTACTAAATTGTTTTATAATAGGAGAAGGCAAAATAACAATTTAGTTAAAGAAAGAGAATATTGAAATTTGCAATTTAAGATTTAGAAACAAGTGCTAAATTGTTTTATGATGAAAGAGATTGAAATACACAATTTAGATAAAGTGATACAAATTGAAAACTTTGTAACCAATATAGTAGAGATTATGCCAAAAGATAGAAATCAAGTAAACACAAAAAGAGACATGATTATATTATATGAAAAAAGTGTTTACATAAATTTGATTTCAATATCGCTAGAAATCGGAGGCGTACAAATGTAAATATCTTTTCCTTTTCTATACCGACTTGTATCCCCACAAACCGGTTGGCTTTAGCCTATCCTTCCCCGGATAAGGCCTCAAGCCGCTCTAGCCAATCTTTTCCCGGATATGGCCTCGAGCACCTCTAGATCTAATCACCTAGAACTAGTCACCAACAGAAGGCGAATTTCTCCCTAAGTCCTACCCAGACCTAGTCGCCAACACAAGGCGAATTCTCTAAACGGTTACAAAATATATGGAATGAAAAATAAAGATAACAATAATTAAACTCCCTATATGAGATCTCTGAAGATGAGGATGAAGGATCGCTGTAGCATAAGTGAGGTTGAAGCGATCGTCCTTCAGATGTAGCGTGACGTTGTCCTCTTCCAGAATTCTCCTTAAGCTTTTAGTGGGAAATCCATCTTCGGCAACATAGCAGCATTAGAATTGTGGCACTTGCAATCTCTCTGGGATGGATTAGCCAAAACAAGAAAGAGACCATCAATTTATAGAACTTGAAGATAGCGCCTGTTTTAGCTTTTAGCGCCTGCGGTAGCGTTCGTGTGGAGCGGTTGCGAAACCGTCGGCGGCGTTGCGCTGTGCACGATCTTGAGATAGCGCCAGGAGGTAGTGCTAGCGCTGGCGGTAGCAGTTGCGAAACCGTCGGCGGCGTGGCAGAACAAACTTTCATCGAACGAAATTTTTGTCGAACGGAGCTTCAAGTTCGTCGAACAAAAATTTTTGTCGAATGGAGTTTTCGTCGAACGCAAGCAAATTTGTCGAACGGAACCTGAGCTAGCGCCTGGCGGTAGCTCTAACGCTGACGGTAGTGCATTCTTCCAGATTTTTGAATTCAGCTGCTTTCTACCTGTGGAGTATTGCACCTATAGTTCCTGCACACTACAAACACACGACAAGCAAGATCAAATACAATTTGGGATTTGTTATTCTCAAACAAAGGGATGTGACACACATGTCCAACAAATTGATCTTCACTATGTTCTCCATGTCAAAAAGGAAAATTTTCAAAATCTTCTTTTAAAAGCAAAAGTGAAATTTCTACTACTAGACCTTTGCAATTAATTCATATGGATCTCTTCGGCCCCGTTAGCACCGCAAGTCCTGGTGGTAGAATATATACATTTGTTCTAATAGATGATATCTCTAGATATTGTTGGGCTTTATTTCTCTCTTCCAAATCTAATGCATTTTGCAAATTTTCAAAATTATGTACTCGTATTCAAAATGAACTAGATTTAAAAATTAAATGCATTCACTCAGATCATGGAGGAGAATTTGAAAATGAAAATTTTAAATCTTTTTGCGAAATGTTAGGTATTAAGCATGGGTTCTCTACTCCTCACACACCTCAACAAAACGGTGTTGTAGAAAGAAAGAATATGATAATTCAAGAACTAGCTCGTACTATGCTATCTGAGTATAAATTACCTAAGTATTTTTGGGCCGAAGTCGTAAGCACATCATGTTATGTAATGAATTGAGTCATGCTTCGTCCATCTTTAAATCTCACACATTATGAACTATATTATCAAAAGAAGCCTACCGTATCATATTTTAAATTATTTGGTTTTAAATGTTTTATTCTCAATACAAAAGATGCTTTAGGAAAGTTTGATGAAAAATGTGATGAAGCAATATTTCTTGGATACTCTTCAACTAGTAAATGTTAAAGAATATTTAACAAAAGAATGAGTAAGGTTGAAGAGTCTATTAATGAAAAATTTGATGAATTTATTCCTTGTGTAGAAAAACTTCCTACAGGTACAAATGATGAACCCTTGCCAACCTTGGAACACGACGAAGAGGAACCTTCCAAAGAGGAGGAGGAGGAGGCCAAGGAAGATGAATATGTGCCTCCAAGCATCTTAAACTTCTCAAAGAATCATCCAAAGGAGCTATTCATTGGGGTAAGAACTCGATCTTCTCTTCATGAAACTTTTTTCGAATATTTATTTTATTTTCGAAATTGAGAACAAAAAAACGTTTCAACCGCTTTAAATGACGAATTTTGGTTTTTGGCTATGAGTGAAGAATTAGATATATTTGAAAGAAATAGAGTCTGGAATCTAGTAAAACGTCCATCTAATCATCCCGTTGTTGGCGTAGAATAGATTTTTAAAAATAAATTAGATGGTGAATCTAGAATTACAAGAAATAATGCTCGTTTAGCCGCTCAAGGTTTTTCTCAAATCGAGGGGGTAGATTTTGAAGAAACTTTTGCACCCGTTGCTCGCGTAGAATCTATACGATTTTTTTTGGAATTTGCGAGTTTTAAAAGAATCAAATTATTTCAAATGGTTGTTAAAAGTGCTTTTCAAAACGGGTTTATAAAAGAAGAAGTTTATGTAGAACAACCCCTCGGTTTTGTAAATGAAAAATTTCCAAATCATGTTTATAAATTAGAAAAAGCGCTTTATGATTTAAAACAAGCGCCCCGTGCTTGGTATGAAAGACTTACATCATTTTTATTAAAGCACGGTTATGTCATGGGAAGTGCCGACAACACACTCTTCATTAAGCATAATAATAACGATTTAATTATTTTACAAATATATGTTGATGATATAAATTTTGGAGCCACTAATAAAGAGTTGTGTAATGAAATAGTCATAATAATGAAAAATTAATTTGAAATGAGCCTTGTAGGAGAACTCTCATATTTTCTTAGTTTTCAAATTTCACAACGGAATGATGTTATTTTTATTTGCCAAACAAAATATGTTCATGATATGTTTAAACGGTTTGGTTTTGAAAATCTTAAACAAGCTTCTACACCTATGAGTGCTTTATTAAAACTAGGAAAAGATGAATCTTAAATTTCTATCGATCAAACTTTATGTAGAGGTATGATCAGATCTCTTCTTTACTTAAGTGCATCTAGACCCCTTTTTAAAGTTGGGATGTTACAAACCAATAAAACAAGAACAATTTTTGTCCCCGAAAATGCGAGCGTGTCATGGGGTTTTCAGACGAAACGTATTGTAGACAACTATAAGTGTTGAATGATCCCAAAATTTTAAGGGTTTATAGATTTGTCCTTATCTAATGTGTCGTGTTGATGGCTTCTGCCGTGTAATATAATAAGTAGCTTAAGTGAAACAGAGATTAGTTTTACCGTAGCTATGTTTATTTTGCCGTAACTCTGACATATATTGTTCGTAAGATCATTTCACGCGAACAAGTTGTATGCATAATCGAAATGCAAGTTTTATGAGTTGTGTCGTGAAGGTAAGCATTATAAACCCATTAACATATAACCAACTCCCATACGGAGGTTATATGTAAGTTGAACAGGTAAAAGTTATAACTTACATAAACACTGTAAAACCCATGAACATATAACCAACTTCCATTCTAAGGTTATATGTAGTTAATGGTACATGCAAATATGTATGTTTCAATGCAAATGATGCTTATGAAAGCTCTATACAATGAGTTCTCATGACTCGTCACAACTCCCTTTGTTGATATAGTTTGACAGCTTCTCTTCCAACAAGGTAGCAAACCCAGCGGGCCTCACCGATGTAGCCGTCGGTGATAGTTGTAACGCCCCTGAATTTTTGGCTATGATTTGGAAATATATTGATGACGTCATAATGACGAAGGACGTTACGTTAGTGCGGAGTTAGCAGAATGCTGTCGTTTGCGCATTTTTATATCCGTTGGGTCAAGTCGACCGAGTTTTGAAACTACCCAGAATTGGAAAATTTTACGTTAGGAAATTAGATTATTTAATTTTAGAAAGGCCCTCAAAGTTTCGAGGCGAACCGAGTGATATTAGAGCCTCGGTGACTTTTTAAAAGATTTGTATATTTATCATTCGCCGTAAAACTTCAGAAATATATATCTTGAGAACGGTACGTTGGATTTTGGTTTTGACTACGCCGTTGGTTTCGTAGCGCCGGTATTCGTCTTTGATGTGATTTTCATTGGTTTCAGCGTTCGTTAGGTTTTTGGCAATAATATAATATAATTTTAATTATTATTAGTATTATTATAATATATAATTTCGTTTTGAATTTAACGAGAGGTGAGCTATCGGCGAATCAGCGAATCCTTGTTATTCGTTGATATATTTATATAAAAAGCATTCCTTGTTATTTGTTGATATATATATATATATATACATATATATCCTTGTTATTCGTTGATATATATATACATATATATCCTTGTTATTATATATTTTTAATTAAAAGCATTCGTAGATTTGTATAAAAAAAACATTCGACGAACCGGTCTTTCCCCTATTATTATTATTATTATTATTATTATTATTGATGCGTACTCATACAAGGCTCCTGCTCATTTATATGCATAAGAGGAGGTGGTTACTCCCCAGGGCCTCTACCATGATGGGGAAAGAATGGGGGAGTGGGCAAGTCCACTCTCTCCATGGCCAACCGCCCTCGTCAAACCACCCGCAGCCGCCCGGTAACGCTACCACGGTAGCGCCCGCGGAAGTGCGCAGGACGCCCCTTCACGGGGGCGCCGCCAAGCCGAGCCCTCTTTGGGTGCGGCCAAACCGCACCCTTAGTGGGGTGCAGCCAAGTTGCACCCCCTTTGGGGTGCGGCCTAGCCGCACCCCTAGTGGGGTGCAGTCAAGACCCCTTCCCGTGAGGGGGTTCGGGGGTGTCCGCCCTCTCCAGGCTCGCTGTGCACCCTTTGGGCCCCAGATTTCACTTGAAGCGCTCCCGCGCTCGAAACATGCTCAGAACGCCTCACAAAGTGACCATGATGTTTTCTCTGTTCATTGCACTCTCAGATCGCTTCCCCAGTTGCCTAGATTGCTTCTCCGTTCGTTGTGCGCTCAGAACGCTTCTGAGCGTGCTCAGCTCACTTTTTGTCTTTTTTGACTTCTCATATTTTGTCTTTCTAGCATGCTCACTTTTCGTCTTTCCAGTTTCTCAGATTTCAGGAACAGCTTGTTGCCTTTTTCGCCTCCAACAAAACTACCCGAACTGCCCGAACTGCCCGAGGGGCAAGATGGTCAATTACGAAAAATGGCGATCCGTGTGCTCCAAACCGGAAAATATGATTCATCCTCCAGGTGGTTACGGTGGTTATAACAACGAAATTACCGTGCTACCCCCGGCCAACGCTATAAAAGGAGCCCCAGGGCTTCATTTCAAGGGACCTTGCCTTCTGGACCCGGGAGAGCTTCTTGCAGACTTTCGCGGAATTCTCTTTCGGACTCGAAGATTTCCTTCTTCCCGAAAGCCGACTCAGCGCGCTCACTTTTGTTCTCCAGGGCGTTCTCACTTTTGTTCTCCACCTTTCTCAGAAGGAGAAAGGACTTAGTTTTTCTGGAGGTGGTCTGTCACCTTCAGAATTCTCTCTCTTTCTCTCTATTATTGTAACGAGCAGCAGCCTGTCGCGCTCGACTTCTAAGTCTATAATTGTAACCCCACAGAAGATAGTGGAAGTTTCGTCGGCACAGCTCCGGCCACGTGGTTTTTTACCCTTTCCAGGTTTTCCATGCTAAAAAGTCCCATTGTAATCAACGAATCTCAAATTGACTGTTTGCGCGCTTGGTTCACTCCCGAGCTAAGGTGGTTCAAGTATACCGGTCTACCAAGAGCCCTAAGCGACCCACAACAGTTTGGCGCCGTCTGTGGGAATGGATTCCCAACTACCGAGCAAAGGATTTCCGAACGCAGTGCCCGCTTCGCCTGAGTTCACGGAACCAGCGAGAGTGGACACCTCCCCCGAACTATCCGACGCATGCAGTTCCTCAATCCCTGAAGCCCCGGCGAAAAGAGCGCTCATCGATGCACCCATCCAGCCCCAGTGGATTGGATCAACTAGCAAGCCGGCCCCTCTCATAGCGGTGCAGGATCCGAATGATATCACGCACCAGCAAAGGCGATCCCCCCTGTCAAAGTCAATTTTGGCATACCCAGTACCATCATGGCTGAAGCTCCCACACTTCAAGGAGTTCCACGGAGCAGAAGACCCGTATCTGCACGTTAATCAATTCTTGATAATGGTGCAGACATTCGGACTTCCCGACCAAATCAGCTGCAAAATCTTCACCAAGACACTGCGCGGAGACGCCCTCCGCTGGTATCAATCTATGCCAAATGGAGCGATTCACAACTTCACCGAGTTGTCCCAACTATTCATTGAATTGCATGAAGCGCGTGCATCGAGGATCCAAGAAGAAGAGCGAGAAGAGCCCGAGACGAACGAGTCGCCCCGCCTAGGGGAAGCGGGACGAATCAAACGGCAAGAAAAGATCTACACAAGCTTTCATCAGGGGCATCCCCGAGGATGGATGGACTTCGCCTTAGACGCGAGCATAGGCAATCCAGCCTGTGAGCTAAGAAGAGCGTTGATAACCCATCGCATCTCGTTCAATATCCTGTTCGTGGCAGCCGTGGTGCGGCTCAAACTCCTAAGCGGGAACCTTAAGCTCAGGGCCAGCGACGCAGAGCTCCCAGACGGAACTATGGTACCCACCATAGGAGTCGTCACCCTCCCCATCCAAATAGGGATGCATTCGGAACCAATCCAGTACGACATTCAGTTCATCATCGCAGAGGCAGACTCCCCCTACGGCGCAATATTTGGGAGTCTCCTACTCGATGCCCTAGACCACGACGTTTCCATGTCTGGACGCATGGCCAACAAAGGGAGAATCCTCAAGGATGCAATTCGTGGCTTCGACACGGCCGCAGCCGAGATCCCTTGGATCAAATACGACCCGTCACCAAAACCAAATTCTGAAAAGCAAGGCATATAGGAGGGCCGCGCAACCCCCACATTCGCAGAAAAAGCTAACCTTTCGGTACTGGCAAACCAACTACAACTTGGGGATATATGTCGCAAGAGAAAGGGACATCAACATCAACTCGAAAAGGCTGTACCGCCCATTCAGAACCAAGCAGACCGCTCCCGAGGGCTAGCAAATCAAAGCTCCCGGATCTACACCCCGTTAAATGCGCCTCGGGAGCATATACTGTCCATAATCTACAACAACAAAATCATAAACTGGCCCAGACCGCTCCACCAGCGTAGGTGAGATCAATCCCCGTTATGCAATTTCCACAAAGGCCGAGGACACCGAACGGAGCACTGTGCCAGGTTGAAAGAAGAAATTGAACACCTTGTCCAGTCAGGACACCTTGAGGCTTTCCGCAAAGAAGCACAGAAGGATTCCACCGAGGATCGGCCGCCGGGTCGCTGCCGTCCGCCATGCTGAACGACCAAAAGAGCTCGAGCCAGCACAACACAAAAGGAGCGCAATGTTACCTTCCCTCTCGTCAAACTTGTATCAGAAACATTTGGCTCAGAAGCCGCAAGATTACACTTGCGCATGTATCAATGTTCATTTTCTGATTATGTTTTACCTGTCCTAAACTGTTCTACTGCAGGAATCCACTTTGGAGCCGTGCCTCGGGGACTTTGCACCGCCGTCGATTGAAGGTTCGTCCTTCTCCTCTGCCGTCGAGTCCCGACATCGTAGGGGCCTGCCCCCCTTACGTTCGCCCTCGGTTTGAATACACCAGCTATTCACCAGCCACTTTGGGGCCCTACCCCGGGGACTTTGCACCGCCGTCGATTGAAGGTTCGCCCTTCTCCTCAGCCATTGAGTTCCGACGTCGTAGGGGCCTGCCCCCCTTACGTTCGCCCTCGGTTTGAATACACCAGCTATTCACCGGCCACTTTGGGGCCCTGCCTCGGGGGCTTTGCACCACCGTCGATTGAAGGTTCGCCCTTCTCCTCCGCCGTCGAGTCTCGGCGTCGTAGGGGCCAGCCCCCCTTACATTCGCCCTCGGTTTGAATACACCCGCTATTCACTGGCCACTTTGGGGCCCTGCCCCGGGGACTTTGCACCGCCGTCGATTGAAGGTTCGCCCTTCTCCTCCGCCGTCGAGTCCCGGCGTCTTAGGGGCCTGCCCCCCTTACTTTCGCCCTCGGTTTAAATACACCAGCTATTCACCTGCCAAATCTATTATTTAAAAGCCGTGAGCTCAGACTCGTGCAAACTAATTTTCTATTATGTAAAAGCCGCGAGCGCAGACTCGTGCAAACTAATTTTCTATTATGTAAAAGCCGCGAGCGCAAACTCGTGCAAACTAATTTTCTATTATGTAAAAGCCGCAAGCTCAGACTCGCGCAAACTCATCCGTAACTTTGGAAATGCCATCAAGCTAGGCAGGATCAATAACCAAAACAACAGAATCACCCGAGGAAATAGGTACAATAAATGCAATAAAGGAGTACAACCACATCATCGTAGCGCAACACGCAAATAAACAACAATACAGAAAACAGGAAAGTGGAAGACAACCAACATCAGTCCTCGGCTACATCCAAACAATCATCCCCTGAAAGATCCCCAGCTCCAAGTGTGAGGACCCTATTTGGACCCCACATACATTTGTATCTAAGCTATGTTCATACATGTGTCCCAGGTTGAAGTGCGGCTAGTAAATACAGAATAAAATCACATAATAAGAAATTTACTTTCATACCTTACATTTCTCGTCCCGCATCTTTATTGTCCTCCTATAGTAAGTTCATTTGGTTGTGTTTATCCAATGTCATGCTCGATACCTACAAAAATTTGACGACGGGCTTAGTCATATAAATATGACTAAGTGAGGATATACCTCTTTCATTTCTATATACAATTAGAAAACTTACGCATTTTAAAACATAGTTTTCATACTAACCGTTTTCTGTCTCAGTAATGAACTTATGAAGCATATAACTACATGAACATGTTAGTATCAATAAAACATTATGAGCAGTATAAGATCATAACCATATCATGTACAATGTAACATTAAAGCAGTGTGTCCATGTATCAGTATCTATAAAAGAACATAATAACTGGGGGAATATGTCAGTAATCATAAACAGTATAAGGAGCTGTAGCATTCATATGAACTATAAACATGTCATGTAAGTATCATAACTGTATCTATATCGTGGAAGCAGTGCAAATACATAATTTCATATCAGTTTTCATGTCTATAAGCATTTAACAATGTACATTTATAACCCTTTAAATCAGTACTTCCATGAACATTTCGTTTCTTAGGATATATTAGGGGCGATTCAAATTCTTTTTCCTTTTTTTTCCTTGACCGCGAAGGGTCCTTTACCGCGAAGGGTCCTTTACCCCGAAGGGTCCTTTACCCCGAAGGGTCATTCATGTGCATGCATATTCAAGTCGCTCGTAATATAACCTCGTGTCGACACGTTTACATAATAATGAGTTATTCATATTTATTAATCCCCTCAGAAGTAATTCGCCTGTTTTCCTTTATCAAGGCCATACAATATAGCGACATTAATTATCAGTGATATCAACTATGTATTTAACATTCAGTATAATAAGAGTGCGTATGTAAAAAGAAAGTAAAGCCATAAAGCTTAAATGAAACAGGAAGCTCTCACCGTCAGTCGATTTGATCTTTTTATGCCATTTCCATGCCTATTTTGAGATGCCATTCATCACGATATCTTGAATATGAATTGTATCAAATAGGGTCATTTCTACCGGGGTTGCACCTCGCTATACTTACAATAAAGATTTTATCATGACATCATTTGGCAGCTACTTATTATCCCTCTAATTGGCATAACATAATGTAAAGTATAACAAAACTTCATGCTGATTAATCATGCTGCCCGACCATAACTACACCAATTAGAAGTATAACAACATTTCTTTCCTTCAGGTACTAGACATCCGGCCAAAATAAGAAAATGAAAACCCTTAAAGCATCAAGGTTCCCTTAACAGAACCTTAGCCGGCCAAGTAAAAGGCCAACAAAACTCTACAGCATACTCAAAAACCAAACTGCTGTATATACTATTTCTCCCCGTAAAAAGTAAGCTATAACTCACAGTTCATGAAAATCCCCCAACAACATATCAAAACTAGTTATCAATAAAAGAAGAACTCCCAAAAGCAGTGATCCTTCCATACCCAGGAAAAACCACACATGCAGCCGGTTAATTACAGCAGCCTATCAACATTAAAAAAACCAGCAATTACTTTGCAAGAGCAAGGCAAAGCTCAATAACTACAAATTTGGGTACATAACTTAGCCCCAAAATACTTCAGTGCAACTACCATAACCACTAAGAACAAGGTCATAAAACCCAATATAGATAGCCAATTAGACTGATAAACACTTTAGAAAAAGAGGATGGGTGGATACTCAAATCTCATACCGATTTTAAAACTCTAGTAGACAAGCTACTGAGTTCATGCGTTCATGACTTCTGTAGCCCATAAAGAATTGAAATAGAGGTAAAGCAAGAGTGAGCACAGTGAGTACATGGAAGACGAAAGCCGCTGATCGAGGGCCTCAACCCCAACTAACCCAACAACAGCACTACCAAGACTTCCAGCCCAATCGATGAGAGAGAGGAAGACGATTGAGTAGATTGGAGAGGAACCGGGCAAGCCCTAGCCGCGATAAAGACGAGAGAGAGGGGGGAGTAAGGCGGCAGTGTTTGTAAAGACTTAGAAATTCACGTGATTTATCCTCTCCCACCTCCTCTCATTAAATCTTCCTTATCAAATAAAAGAGCTTAAGAACTTAAGCACCAGCCAACCCAGCTTTAATAGCAGCCCAATATGAAGCTAATCAACATTATGAAATAAATAAACCCAACTTATATAAGCCCAAAGCTCAGAGCTGGTTCAGTCGCCTTATAAAGGGACTTGTCTAGCATCAATTCTTGTACCATCAACTTTTCCAAAACCAACATCTCCTTTACATTTCATATACCAAAAATATTCTTATAGTAATCATAAGCGCAAACCAACCACTAACATTGATTTTAGTAGCTAATACCTTTTCAAACCAAATAATACAAAGAGCAAATATCATCACTGTTTTCATATTTCATCATGGGGGATATATAAGAGTTTAAATTTCATTTTATTATTGATTTGCATCGTTTCACATTTTGGGCAGTTACAAACCCTTCCCCTCTTATAAAGATTTTCATCCTCGAAAATAGGACACTATATCAATTCTCATTTATCTACTTTATTTACGTACTCTGTCAATCAAACAAACCTTCGCTCATTTTCCTGTTTTTAAATTCTTCAATTATAGCGATCGACAAACCACCACAAGCAATAATAATTTAAAAGTAGCATGTCATAATACATAGATGACCTTTCAATACCTTCTTCATTATAACATTGTCGTAAAGCACTTTCAGATTGTTTAGACGTAATTGGTTTGCTTTAATATTTAGTAAACTATAACAACAACATGATCTTTTTCTAACGTATAAATCATCTTTCATTATTATACTCGTTGCTTGCAAAATTTTTACGTTGTCAAATCTCCTTCCATTTTCATTTACTTGTCATGTCATTTTTTCTCGTCACGCAACGTAGTTTTATGACTTTCATTTTTCATAGCACTCTTTGTTGTCAATTTCCTAAATCATTGATTTTCGTATCGCAATATCCTATAGTTCCCTCTTTGTAACACTTGTTTCAATACGA
The DNA here is from genome assembly GCA_033032865.1 of Dactylorhiza incarnata. Classification (NCBI taxonomy): domain Eukaryota; kingdom Viridiplantae; phylum Streptophyta; class Magnoliopsida; order Asparagales; family Orchidaceae; genus Dactylorhiza; species Dactylorhiza incarnata. The sequence continues at coordinate 18,247,355 of JAWHQI010000015.1, forward strand.
CCTACAATATCTCCATTATCCGTAAACTTTCTTGTTCTTATATTCATTTTTATCATTTGTTCTTTACCTCCAATTCGGTTTCATTTATATCTTGTAACGTATTACATATGTTGACATTCATTGAAGGCATTACATGGTATTGAAACGACGAACTTGGCAAAACAATTTAACTTGTAATCTTATTTCTAACTTGTGTGTGTAACATCTTGATCAAAACCATATATGTCATAAAAGACAAAGATAGGCTTCAATGCCCATCCATTTCCTTAACTATGGCTTGCCATTGGTCAAAGCTTGTTATGTAACCTTTCGACGGACGTTTAACAGTGTCATCCTGATAACAAAATATGAAATGCATCTCGAAGTTAACTTTTCAACCCCTTAAAATGTTTGTGACATAAGGGTTAGAGTTTTACCATGTTGTGATTCGTTATCTTGTTTCTTTTCCTTCATACTTCTAACAATATTTTGTAACACCTTTTTCAAAACCATATAACGTATTAAAGATTCGGCCGAAATTCAAGCTAGACTATATAAAGTGAAAGTGAAATTCCAATACATTATAGTCTTTACTTTGCTTATGCATTTCCTTCAATGTTACTTACCCAACATAACTTTCTCCTTATATTCTTAGCAGTAAGTATTTCATAATCTTTAGCTCAACTTCATATAGTCTTCATCACTTTTACATCGAATGCAGTGAGTTAGACTTACTACAAATTTTCAAGAGTGCTTCATTGAAAACAATCATGTCTTTTAGGATGTTCGAAACATTTTATCTGAGCATTCTTCATAAGCTATTTCACTTTTATCTATTTTTGTCATTTTTACCAAATAATTTGTAATCGTTGGTTGTCTTATAAGAAAAAGGAGAGATTATCCATCTTTACTACTCTTCATATACCTTTACTATGAGGCAACATAAATGTAAGGTTATTTTCATTACCCCTTGATCTTATGCTTAATTATTCATAGGCACATCGTTCTTCATTCTTGGTTTTACTTCAACTCGCAATACTGTTAAATTTGAGTAAGTTAAATTGAATAAAACTCCTCAGATACTTTATGCATCATATCAGTCATATAATTTGCAACTATCATTCATTTTATAGCAGAAAGGAGAGGGTTCCATTTCGGATACACTTCATTGTCCTTCGCTATCAAGGTTATGAAAATATATTTTATGCTCATTTGAAGTTTCACCTTAGATATCATATATATATTTTTATCACCACATTATATTAGTAGATCCATATGATGGGTCAGATAATTCTTCTCTATCATGCATAAGTTCTTCTCAATGTTTTCTTTTCTTCCTCTCATTTTCGATAGCATATTCATTTCATGCCTTTAAGATTACGCGTCGTCTTTATCCTTACTTGAATGACTTCATTTGAAAAGGAATCTAATTCAATATTAATTTTAGCTTGTCCTTCCTTTTGGGTATGGTTGTTCGATAAGTTTAAGTTGCAGCTTGTAACACAATTAATCTTCACCCTAATGTTTCAGTCTTAACATGGTACATTTTATGCACATTCTTATAAATATGTCATATCTACGAAATATTTCTTGGAAACCATATCCTTCGCCATTATTACATTTGGCCTACATGACGCAATCATACACGTTGGACTTTTATTGCACATTTTTGCCCATGCAGACACCATAATGATAAATTCCTCTCATGAACTACTGTTTAATCTTACCACTGTAAAAATCTCAAAACTTGAAACAGTGAAAATCGTTATTTTTCTTTTCTACGGGTGTTTAGCAGTGTCTCCATGGAAAATTAGAGCCCAACATTTGTACACCCTTCGTTTTGCGTTCAACTATTTTACATATCTCATTTATGTTTCGCATATTCGTTTGCCTGACGCAAACAATCCTAAGATATCTTTTTGGAAACGTTTTGGATTGACTCGTGCAATCTTAACAATATCAATATCTACTTACATTCCTTTCGCTTTATGTGATTTCTATCCTTTCATGAACTCATTCTAAAACCCTTCAACGTAACTCGATTTAGACAGATTATGAATAATTTTCTATAAACGATCTTCTCACCTACATATCATGTGTACTTATTCAGTACTCACTACAACCGAACTTCGTCAAACCTCGCTTTGATACCAAATTGTGAGGCCCCTATTTGGACCCCACATACATTTGTATCTAAGCTATGTTTATACATGTGTCCCAGGTGGAAGTGCGGCTAGTAAATACAGAATAAAAGCACATAATAAGAAATTTACTATCATACCTTACATTTCTCGTCCCGCATCTTTATTGTCCTCCTATAGTAAGTTCATTTGGTTGTGTTTATCCAAAGTCATGCCCGATACCTACAAAAATTTGACGACGGGCTTAGTCATATAAATATGACTAAGTGAGGATATACCTCTTTCATTTCTATATACAATTAGAAAACTTATGCATTTTAAAACATAGTTTTCATACTAACAGTTTTCTGTCTCAGTAATGAACTTATGAAGCATATAACTACATGAACATGTTAGTATCAATAAAACATTATGAGCAGTATAAGATCATAACCATATCATGTACAATGTAACATTAAAGCAGTGTGTCCATGTATCAGTATCTATAAATGAACATAATAACTGGGGGAATATGTCAGTAATCATAAACAGTATACGGAGCTGTAGCATTTATATGAACTATGAAACATGTCATGTAAGTATCATAACTGTATCTATATCGTGGAAGCAGTGTAAATACATAATTTCATATCAGTTTTCATGTCTATAAGCATTTAGCAATGTACATTTATAACCCTTTAAATCAGTACTTCCATGAACATTTCGTTTCTTAGGATATATTAGGGGCGATTCAAATTCTTTTTCCTTTTTTTTTCCTTGAACCCGAAGGGTCCTTTACCCCAAAGGGTCCTTTACCCCGAAGGGTACTTTACCCCGAAGGGTCATTCATGTGCATGCATATTCAAGTCGCTCGTAATATAACCTCGTGTCGACACGTTTACATAATAATGAGTTATTCATATTTATTAATCCCCTCAGAAGTAATTCGCCTATTTGCCTTTATCAAGGCCATACAATATAGCGGCATTAATTATCAGTGATATCAACTATGTATTTAACATTCAGTATAATAAGAGTGCGTATGTAAAAAGAAAGTAAAGCCATACAGCTTAAATAAAACAGGTAGCTCTCACCATCAGTCGATATGATCTTTTTATGCCGTTGCCATGTCTATTTTGAGATGCCATTCATCACGATATCTTGAATATGAATTGTATCATATAGGGTCATTTCTATCGGGGTTGCACCTCGCTAAACTTACAATAAAGATTTTATCATGACATCATTTGGCAGCTACTTATTATCCCTCTAATTGGCATAACATAATGTAAAGTATAACTAAACTTCATGCTGATTAATCATGCTGACCGGCCATAACTACACCAATTAGAAGTATAACAACATTTCTTTCCTTCAGGTACTAGACATCCGGCCAAAACAAGAAAATAATAACCCTTAAAGCATCAAGGTTCCCTTAACAGAACCTTAGCCGGCCAAGTAAAAGGCCAACAAAACTCTACAGCATACTCAAAAACCAAACTGCTGTATATACTATTTCTCCCCGTAAACAGTAAGCTATAACTCACATTTCATGAAAATCCCCCAACAACATATCAAAACTAGTTATCAATAAAAGAAGAACTCCCAAAAGCAGTGATCCTTCCATACCCAGGAAAAACCACACATGCAGCCGGCTAATTACAGCAGCCTATCAACATTAAAAAAACCCAGCAATTACTTTGCAAGAGCAAGGCAAAGCTCAATAACTACAAATTCGGGTACATATCTTAGCCCATAAATACTTCAGTGCAGCTACCATAACCACTAAGAACAAGGTCATAAAACCCAATATAGCTGGCCAATTAGACTAATAAACACTTTAGAAAAAGAGGAAGGGTGGATACTCAAATCTCATACCGATTTTAAGACTCTAATAGACAAGCTACTGAGTTCATGCGTTCATGACTTCTATAGCCCATAAAGAATTGAAATAGGGGTAAAGCAAGAGTGAGCACAGTGAGTACATGGAAGACGAAAGCCGCTGATCGAGGACCTCAACCCCAACTAACCCAACAACAGCACCACCAAGACTTCCAGCCCAATCGATGAGAGAGAGGAAGACGATTGAGTAAATTGGAGAGGAACCGGGCAAGCCCTAGCCGCGATAAAGACGAAAGAGAGAGGGGAGTAAGGCGGCAGTGTTTGTAAAGACTTAGAAATTCACGCTATTTATCCTCTCCCACCGCCTCTCATTAAATCTTCCTTATCAAATAAAAGAGCTTAAGAACTTAAGCACCAGCCAACCCAGCAATAATAGCAACCCAATATGAAGCTAATCAACATTATGAAATAAATAAACCCAACTTATATAAGCCCAAAGCTCTGAGCTGGTTCAGTCGCCTTATAAAGGGACTTGTCTAGCATCAATTCTTGTACCATCAACTTTTCCAAAACCAACATCTCCTTTACATTTCATATACCAAAAATATTCTTATAGTAATCATAAGCGCAAACCAACCACTAACATTGATTTTAGTAGCTAATACCTTTTCAAACCAAATAATGCAAAGAGCAAATATCATCACTGTTTTCATATTTCATCATGGGGGATATATAAGAGTTTAAATTTCATTTTATTATTGATTTGCATCATTTCACATTTTGGGCCGTTACACCAAGGCCAGCAGTGTCACATCCAAACTTCCTACCCATCATACGAAGAGTCTTCTGAATACCATGCTGAAAATAAACTTCACGCTCGTCTGCTATCATAGGCTCATGACCTCAACACGAATCTCCTCCGCCATCTGGAACCGCTCCTCTACAAAGGCAAGAGAATCTTTGTACTCGGTCACCCCGAATGCCTTGGCCTCCTCAAGACTGCGCTCGATCGATGACAATCGATCCACCTCGCTCCTCAGGAAGCCTAGCTCCCCCTCCAAGCGGAACATCTCCCCCTGAGCTTCTGACAGTTGACGAAGCGCATCCTGGGCAAGCGCCTTGTCACCACCGTACTCCACCCGCAACTTCTCGACTTCAGATCGAGAAGAAGAGATGTCGGCCTCCAACTGCTTGATATGAGATGAGTCGCGATCCCTTTCCCTTTGCAAAATGGACAAATCGCTCCTCGCCATGCATAACTCCTCCTGAAGAGCGAAGTAGTTATCCTTGAGGCCTACATAATGATCGTTCTATGTAAGATCAACGCTAGTCAAAGCCTCCACCTGCAAACAAAAGACAAACGGTCAACGGACGTAAGCGATAATGGAGAAGAAGGGCCGAGATTAGAGAAGAAGAGCTTCACTTATCGCGCAAGCCATTGCCTGAAGAGAAAAAGAAACTCGCCTCGTCGGCATGAGGGGAGGTGGCGGCAAGTCTCCCTGCGGGTCCCAGTCGGTAGTAGGAGGCGCCAAAATCTCAATCTACGGATCCAGTGAAATCGGCTCTCCCCTGCGACGGCTCGGACCGGCCTCGCGATCGTGACTCGTAGGCGCCGGCAGAGTAGAACACGAACTAGGACCTCCGTTCTTAAAAACAATCCTCCTCTTTCTCCCGCGATCTAAGGGAACATCGGCCTCTCGCTCAGCATCCCAGGAAAGCCCCACCGAAAGCAGTCGGCTTTCCTCCACGCAGCTAGAAATGCAGAATAGGGCCTTCGACAGCCCTTCTCGACCAGGGAAGCCCGGGATAGGAAGGAACTCGTCTTCCCGTCCAGTCTGCTGGCGACAGCGTCCAGGGAGCGCCCTCCATAGCTCCGGCAGCTCCCAACGATTCTGCACGTACCCATAAAGAGTATTCCCGTGGCGGTAATCAGTCTTATCCCCAAAGTGAAACCAGCTCTTGTTGCTTCGAACTTCAATACGACTTCCCGAGTCGTAGAAACCTCGCACTAGCCCTTAAAAATCTCGAGTGAGAAGCGAGCGCTGTGTTCCCGAAAAAACACCACCATCCCCATAATGTTCGCCATCCCGGTAGGCGTAAACTGGGTAATTGGGACACCGTAGAACCGGAGTATCTCAACCAACTCCTCAGATGGAGGGATACGAAACCCGGATTTTAGACAGCTTTCAGAAAGGGTCATAAAACTGGTAGGCGGGTTTTGAGCACGTTCCTCCACCAGCGGAATCTTCACCTCGACATTTGAAGGAAACCCAAAACACTTACACCATATGTCAATCCGCACACCGTCAAGAGAAGAGCGCAGGCGCATTGGCCACGAATGGCCTCCCCGTTTCGAACCCTAAAAATAAGAAAGACGTACATAATCACGAACGTCAGAACATGGTAACAAAAAGGCCAAAGGAGCACGCGACAAATACAAGCCGCACCGCCGGGAGAAAAGATACGAGGGCACCCACCACTCCCGCAAGACGCGCGACCATCCCCTCGGCCAGCACCAACCGCACGCACCTGCCCGCCAACTCCGGTCGCCCGCTCCCTCAGCTGGACTCGTCCGCGCATGAGGTCGCGCGGGCGCCGGCTTCCTTCGCGTGCGAGCATGCACGGGCAGCAGCCGCTCGCACGCACGGCCTTGGCCGTGGGCGCCGGCCGCCCGCACCCTCGGCCGGCCGAGGCCACGCACGCGAGGGCGGGAAGGCGCCGGTCGCCCACCCCCCTCGTCCGGCTCCGGCCCGCCGCAGGAATGTGGGGGACGCGCAGGCGTCGGCCGCCAGTGCCTACTGCCGGGCTTGGCACCACGCGGGGCCCACACTCACCGACCGCACGCGCTTTGATGGTCCCGGCCGCGCAGAAGGGGGCGCGGGTGCCGACCGCCCACGCCCTTGGCCGGTCCTGGCCGCGCGCGAGGGCGCGCGGGCGCCGTCTTCCTCTGTGCACGTGGACTCCGGCCACCCTCGCGCACGTACGCACTCCTCCCTCTTTTTTCAAAAATAAAAATAACTTACCTCCACCATTATCCAACGCACCACGCAACCAACCGAAATTCCCGCGAACAAGGACAAAACCTTCGCACTCCTCCGCACGAAAGATTGGACTCGGAAGGTTTGGGGGTCTTATGATGCGTACTCATACAAGGCTCCTGCTCATTTATATGCATAAGTGGAGGTGGTTACTCCCCATGGCCACTACCATGATGGGCGGGGGGGGGGGGGGGGGGGGGGGGGGGAGAATGGGGGAGTGGTCAAGTCCACTGACTCCATGGCCAACCGCCCTCGTCAAACCACCCGCAGCCACCCGGTAACGCTACCGCGCGGCGCTACCGCACGGTAGCGTGCATAGTAGCGCGCAGGCCGCACCTTTATGGTGGCGCAGCCTAACCACACCCCTAGTGGGGTGTGGCCAGGCTGCTCCCTCTTTGGGTGCAGCCAAACCGCACCCTTAGTGGGGTGCAGCCAAGCCGCACCCTTAGCGGGGTGCAGCCAAGCTGCACCCCTCTTGGGGTGCGGCCAAGCCGCACCCCTAGTGGGGTGCGGCCAAGCCGCACCCCTCTTGGGGTGTGGCCAAGCCGCACCCCTAGTGGGGTGCGGCCAAGCCACACCCCTATTGGGGTGCGGCCAAGCCGCACCCCTAGTGGGGTGGGGCCAAGCCGCACCCCCTTTGGGGTGCGGCCTAGCCGCACCCCTAGTGGGGTGTGGTCAAGACCCCTTCCCGTGAAGGGGTTCGGGGGTGTCCGCCCTCTCCATGCTCGCTGTGCGTCCTTTGGGCCCCATATTTCACATGGAGCGCTCCCGTGCTCGTAACATGCTCAGAACACCTCACAAAGCGACCATGACGTTATCTCCGTTCATTGCACTCTCAGATCGCTTCCCCAGTTGCCTAGATTGCTTCTCCGTTCGTTGCGCGCTCAGAACGCTTCTGAGCGCGTTCAGCTCACTTTTTGTCTTTTCTGACTTCTCACATTTTGTCTTTCTAGCATGCTCACTTTTCGTCTTTCCAGTTTCTTAGATTTCAGGAACAGCTTGTCGCCTTTTTCGCCTCCAACAAAACTGCCCGAACTGCCCGAACTGCCCGACGGTCAAGATGGTCAATTACGAAAAATGGCGATCCGTGTGCTCCGAACCATAAAATATGATTCGTCCGCCAGGTGGTTACGGTGGTTATAACAGCGAAATTACCGGGCTACCCCCGGCCAAAGCTATAAAAGGAGCCTCAGGGCTTCATTTCAAGGGACCTTGCTTTCTGGACCCGGGAGAGCTTCTTGCAGACTTTTGCGGAATTCCCCTTCGGACTCAAAGATTTCCTTCTTCCCGAAAGCCGACTCAGCGTGCTCACTTTTGTTCTCCAGGGCATTCTCACTTTTGTTCTCCCCCTTTCTCAGAAGGAGAAAGGACATAGTTTTTCTGGAGGTGGTCTGTCACCTTCGGAATTCTCTCTCTCTTTCTCTCTATTATTGTAACGAGCAGCGGCCTGTCGCGCTCGACTTCTAAGTTTATAATTGTAACCCCCCAGAGGATAGTGGAAGTTTGGTCGGCACAGCTCCGACCACGAGGTTTTTTACCCTTTCCGGGTTTTCCACGCAAAAAAGTCCCAGTTTAATCAACGAATCTCAAATTGACTGTTTGCGCGCTTGGTTCACTCCCGAGCTAAGGTGGTTCAAGTAAACCGGTCTACCAAGAGACCTAAGCGACCCACAATAATTATTACTATTATTATTATTATTATTATTATTATTATTATTATATCCTTATATATATAAGTTAATCCTTTCTTCCCCTCCGTGAAACCAAAACCCTTATTTCCTTCCCCGACCCATTCGATCCAAAAGAGGCGCGTCTTTCCGTGAGCTTTCCGATCGCCGCTACCAGTGCTACGTTGCACGAAATCTTTGCTAGAGCATAAATCTTGAATGCTCTCGCCGATATCTTGGCGTGTGCGGTAAGTATTTTCAGTTTCGTGGATTTTCATTGGTGAAGGGTTTAGCCCTAATGTACCACCTGTAATTCGTCAAGATCAGAAAGGCCTAAGGAGACGCCTATTCACAGACCTTGCTTGGCGAGCAGGGGCAAGCAGAGGCGAGCAGAGGCGAGCATGGGGCGAGCAGAGACGAGCATGGGCGAGCAAGAGGAGAGAAGGGGCGAGCAAGGACGAGCAAGAGGCGAGCATGGGGAGAGCAGAGGTAAGCAGAGGCAAGGAGAGGCGAGCAGAGGTGAGCATGGGCGAGCAAGAGGCGAGTAGAGGCGAGCATGAGAGAGCAAGGGAGAGCAAGAGGCGAGCATGGGGCGAGCATGGGGAGAGCAGAGGCGAGTAGAGGGGAGCAGAGGCGAGCAGAGGAGAGCAAAGGAAAGCAGAGGCGAGCATAGGAGAGCATGGGCGAGCATGGGCAAGCAAGAGGCGAGCAGATGCGAGAAGAGGCGAGCAGAGATGAGCTTGGGCGAGCATGGGCGAGCAAGAGGCGAGAAGATGCGAGCAGAGGCGAGTACCTCGCGAGTATGGGAGAGTAGACCTTGTAACTCGTGAACAGAGGCAGTATACTCGCCTAGATCCCACCCAGGATTTCTCTATAAATAGAACCCCAGGGGTACTAGAAATGGCACCTTTTGGGAAGTGGTCGAGGTCCCCCCAAGCTGGATACTCGCCAAGTCCATGCCCGTCTAGTACCTTTCCCAGATTTTGGTTGCGGAGGGGAAGTTTCTCCCAAACTTCCGGGTATGTGGTGGGACCTCCCTGCTGGAGCACTTGGGGTGTGCTTATAGTCATTTTCTCTCTCCTATTTTAGCTGTCCGAGCCATGGAGTTTTATCGCAGGATTAGTAACCTCAGGCTGCATTGATCCGAATTTTGGAGCCGGGATTTTCCTGGTTTCAACACCTAACCCTCCTTCTCGCACCAAAAGTTTAAGAAATCCTTCCTCGGAGTCTTCTATCAGTCGATCTGCGACGTGGAGTGCGTTGGAGGCCATTTTCTTCAAAAGGTTTAAGGCAAGTGATGGATTCTCCACCTTGCCATGTTATTTCATCTTCTTTAACTTTCTTTTTTCCTTAATATCGGGTTTAGACAAAGAAATTTCAATTCATTTTCTGCCAAATGTTCCGTATCCCGTCAATTCGTCAAAGTAATTATAAATTCGTCGAAACACCCTTAAGTAAATTTCTTTCCAAGTAATTTCGCCGAGTGTTCTAAGTAGATTCGTCGATTCATTTCGATGAATTTGTCGTTTAGTTTTAGGAATTCGTCGAATAGTTTTAGGCTTCCAGCGAGTAGCTAAGACGTTACGCCACTTTCGTCGAATGCCTTCGATAGGGATTTTGCTGAATGCCCTTGTAATTCATCGAATGTATTTCGACGAATTTGTCGATATTCCTTGGATTCGTCGAATGTATTTTGACAAATTCGCCGTAAGGTTGGGTTTCCCTTGGAATTGTTCTGGGATTTTCTGTTGTGTCTGTTTTGGTCAAGATGATGTGAATCTCTATTTCCCAGTCGGTTGTTTTTGGATTGTTGGTGTAGTTGGACAATGAGGCCATTACCACAGTGCCTATTTTCTTTTCCGTGGACGTGTAGACTATTGGTTGGTGGGCTGTAACCACCACCACAGTGCTTTTGTGCCTTGGATGTTTGGTCTGATGGTTGGTTGGAAAGATAGCCACTGCCTCAGTACCGTTTTATGGCTGGGATAGTGTTTTACTTCTTGGGCAATTTGACACTTTTACCTCTTTGGAGATTTATATGCAAATTTGACCGCACTTTGTGCCAGTCGTCCATTTCGGTGCTAATACTTCTTTATTAGATTTGCTGATGTTTTATAACTATTCTTGGTGGGTTTGTAACCTTTTATCTTGTTAAGATTTCTCTTACTCTTGTTTATGTGATGTATTTTCATGCCTTTGTGCCGAGGCATTCTTGTCTTTTGAATGCCTCAGGTTCGGATCAGTAACAGGTGGAGCTGACTGAGATCTGTTTTCTTTAGATTCTTGTAGTGTTGTCTTTGCTCTCGCTTTGAGAGGTAGACTGTTGTTTTTCTTCAATCTTGTTAAGGTTATGGGTTCGTGTCAATATGTTGACACCCATATCCTGAATTTCCTTAGTGATAGACATTGTCTTGCTATTTATATGCTACTGCCGTTGTTTGTTGTTAGTGCAAATGCTCTCTGGGAAGGTTTTATGTTAGAATGCATAATAGATATTATATATACAAAATGACATAATTCTTCCTACATGACATCTCTTTTTTAAACTATTATCACTCTATTTTGAAGCCTGTAAAATAAACCTTTTGTACTTATACTAGATCTAGAAGCTGCATATCATCAGAATGTTGGTTAGTTCATCATGCTCATATTGGGTAAATTAAAGTAAATTATGTATTTTCCGCTGCGAAAATTTATACTTTCTTATTTATGGACTAGTTGATCCATTAAACCGAGGGACACAGTGTTTGAAAACCTTAAACTTAAACAATGTTTTAAACGCAAGTTCATGACTTTATAAAAAAAACGTTTGAGGTAGAGCTGCCTGAGCGTCTGCAGTTGTCCCCTGCATGACGTGACATCATGACGCATATTTTCTCTTACTCTGATAATATATTTTTATATACTGAGAAAATACGGGTCGTGACAATAGTGGTCGGTCCTGCCACTTCTGGGTGTGATTGTTCCACACTACCCAGGCCCCCATCATACAACAAGGCTTACTCTTGGATGTGAGCAACATATGACAATTATGAAATTCGGTTAACTAGCGGAGGGACCTTTCGGGGAAATAATAAATAACCTCCCGGGGTTCACACACTCCCTAGTGCCTCATGAGTCGTCAACCTTCCCATGCCAGTACGAACGGTCCATAGTCATGACTGACCTGCCACAACAATCAAATATAAGAGTTTACTAGTTTGCACCATATGTCGACATAGTTTGACCTTTCCTTCCAACAGGGTAGCTATCCCAATGGTCCTCACAGCCGGGCAAAACAGTGATTGTGGCCGGTTTCTCCACTTCGGGGTACGCTCATACCTTACTACCCAGGCCATGGTGTACATTGTAATGTACTCGAGGATGTGAACATCATCATGGAATATTAGTAATCTAGCGGAGGGACCTAGAGGGGTAATAGCCTCCCGGGGTTTACACCCAAGTTACATCAATTGGCTACCTAGCGGAGGGACCAAATAGAGTAATAACCTCCCGGGGTTCACACACTCCCAGGCGCCCAAGGTTTGGTCTCCATGTTGGCAGAACTAGCACGATCCGCCACATAAGTTGTCATGCATATTTTGAAGAACGAAAATAGAATCCTCTTTGGGAGCATCCCAAGTTGTTTCAAACATTCAAACACTCATGTGCGTCCTAAGGGTTCATATGTTACCATTTTACGAATAATCATGCTTTTGCCCTTGATAAGGCTCTCTGGCTGGGCCGAGTATGCAAATATCACAAGTCCCACGAATGTTACCCATGTACTTCTAGGTTGGGGTGCATAAAAGTTTTTCTTGCTTTTATATGAGCTTTTCTAGATTTGCTACCAATTTACTTCGAATCCAACTCATCGCCTGAATAGTTATTTCCTGAATTATTGACATCATATTGAAAAGATTAATATTTTCCTCATAGTTGTTTTATGATTGCATGGTTTTATTTTAAACAGATCGTACAGATTGATGTCACGTCAAATTGAAACACACCTTATTATACCCTCAACTCGGCTCCGACCATGTTTGCAATCATTAAATTCTACATTTAGACACATCCAAGTTTATCAAAGGAATTTAGTATTACAGACACTTGTTTATTCTAACAAGATCAGGCTCGTCAGAGTCACTTTGCTATATTTCAAGTATGCACACCAAATTCAATTTTTTTGACGAATTTCTCTGTCAAAACTTAAAATTTTTAGAATTTTTTAAAACCACCTCAATGTATGCCTCTGTTGAAAATGTTGAAGTGGTAGTTTGTGGAGTTGGTGGTCTGGGGGAGACCGCGCGGTCTGGTCTGACCGCACGGTCTTGCGGTCTGACCTCTCTGGTCTAGCCGCGGGCTATTCGGTGTGACCGCCGTTCTTCTATCCAAGGGTGCCGAGGTGAGGCCGCTCGGTCTGGTCGTGTGATCGCGTGGCGATATGGTGTCATCTCACGATCTGGTGATTGTGACCGCGTGGTGGGGGAAGCCCTATCTGGTGGCTGTCCGGTTTCTTTGTGGTGCGCGCGGTCTAAGGTCTTCTTAGTCGTGCGGTCTCCGGTTTCTGTTCGCATAGCTGGTCCTTCAACGATCTGCTGGTATATGCGGTCACAGGTGTTTGTTTGACTTGGCAGGCTGTTGTCCTAGTCAGCCTGGTGTGTTCGCGGTCTCTGGAAGAGGTCGGGTGGCAAACACAGGTTGTGAGCGTCATGACCGGGCGGGTTGTCATGATCGCGCGGCTTCTGTTGAAGTCGGCGAGCTCACTAAGCAGAAGGATCTTTTGCTGATCGAGCGGGTTGACCGGTCTTGTTGCGCGGTCAAGGGTGGTGACCCAATCTCATAGGGTGGTGACTGGATTAGGTCTCACGCCTATAAATAGGAGCCACTGTAGCAACAAATACATCGCACCAAGTGTAAGCAGAACTCGCGGCTAGTTCTTGCGGTCTCATTTCTTGTGACCGGTCGGTCTTGCTGATTGAACTTCTTTTGTGCAGCTTCTGCGGATTGTGCGGGCAGCAGCGGTAATCTCCTTTTCTGAAGGTGTTCGGGCGGTCTCGCGGCTTGTAGTGTGGGTTGCTGGAGTTCGGGAAAATCAGTGGCAGATCGTGGGGTTCTCAGTTGGTGTTGATCAAGTCGCTGGCAGGCAGTTTGGGTGGTTTCGTCTTCTAGTCGAGCGAACTGTCAGTTCGGGCGGTCTCAGGAAGGCAGACCGCTGGTTATCTGTCAGTTGTATTTTTTCTCCTATTTTTTGTGTACTGGCGAAATCATTCTCGCCATGTATACCTCGCCTTGTAATGAAGTTTTCTGCTAGCATCAATAAAGATTGAAGTTGTTTTTCATGTGCTGGTTGTTGGCTTGAACTTTGAGTTATACCATTCCTGCTCACTCCTAGATCCGGAAAATTTCACATGGTATCACAGGGAGGTTGGAGTGGATAGAGCATTGATTAATTCATAGTTGCCATCGCCTTTGTGAAGAAGGAACCAGTGGTAGAGCCATGCAAGCAAGAGGTCTTGGAATTGAGATGCTAAACTCGACCAACTTTAAGAAGTGGAGGTCTTGTATGCAGAGTTATTTTCTGGGTGAGGACCTATGGGTGGTGGTTGGAGGAGAGAGCACGGAGGAAGTTATTCTGATTGGGGATAACGGTCATGAGGTGAGGAAGTGGAGGCGGATTAATGCCAAAGCAGAGTTCGCTCTGAAAAGGGCAATATCACCTGATTTGTTTGATCACATCTTAGGATGTGGATCAGCAGCAGAAATATGGAGAGCCCTGGATGGGCTGTTTAACAAGAAGAATGTGGCAAGACTTCAATTCCTGGAAAATGAGCTGGCCAGATCGGCTCAAGGTGATCTTTCTATATCTATGTTCTTCTTGAAGATGAAGAATTTGTGCGCCGAGATTTCAGCGCTGGATCCTGATGAGCCAATTTCTGGGGCGAAGCTGAAGAGGCACATCATCTGTGGCTTGCAGAAGGAATATGTTGCATTTGTGACGTCGGTGCAGGGTTGGGCAAATCAGCCATCTCAGCTTGAGCTGGAAAATCTGCTTGCGTCGTAGGAGAGTCTGGCAAGGCAGATGGCGGGGGTGTCAGTGTCTGGGGGAGATGACGAAGTTCTCTTCACAGGAAAGAAGAAGAAGTGGGATAAAGAAGAAGACCGCTGGAGGAGGCAATGGGGCTTCAACTTCTGGACAGCAGGAGAGGGGCTATGCTCCTAAGGCTGAAGGGAAGAAGAAGGGAGAAGGTCTCAAGTGCTTCAGGTGCGGGAAGCTTGGTCACATCAGAAAGGACTGTCGGGTGAATCTTCAGCCGGGACATGCTGCTGCAGGAAAGGAGGAAGCTGAGGCCAGACAGAATGATGGAAGATGGGGAGGAGCCTTCTCGGCTTCTGTTGGAGCTGCGACTCCTATCAACTATCAGGAGGACTAGATCGTGGACTCAGGGTGTGGTCATCATCTCACCGGAGACAAGTCGAAGCTTACTTTAGCGCAGCCTTACTCAGGTAACGATGCCATAATAACTGCTGATAACACCATGCATAGTGTCGAGAAGGTGGGGGTTGTTTCCTTGGGCAGTGATAGAGGGCCACTAACGTTGAAGAGTGTCTATCATGTGCCCGGAATGAGGAAAAACCTCTTCTTCGTGACCAATGCTGTTGACGCTGGGTATCACGTTCTGTTCAGCCCAACAGAAGTGAAGTTTCTACGAAATGTGGAGGCGGTGAAGGCTGAGGTCGTTCATGTGGGGAGAAGGGCAAAAGACTTGTTCGTTTTATCGATAAGTTCTTATGTCGACAAGATGAGGACGAATGATAGTGCCGTGATATGGCACGAGAGGTTGGGGCATATAGGGATGGATAAGCTGAAGGCTGTGGCGGTGAAAGGTCTGGTCAAGGGCCTGCCTAGTCTATCTTCCTACGGAGATGGTCATGTGTGCGCGGGATGTCAGTTCGAAAAGTCTCATCGACTACCGTTTGAGAAGTCGCAGACAAGGAGTAGTGTGCCGTTGGAATGCATCCATGGTGACTTGATGGGACTGATGAGTCCTGATCATATACACATTTATGGACTCATCCGGGACGTTATTTAGTCATTTCTCCGCACTTTAGCCTTGTTATAGCTTATATTTGATAATCCATGCTAGGTGCACATCTAGGCCCACTTTGGTGTGATTTTCGTGCTTATTGTCATTAGTAGTATTCATGTGCTGTCAAGTGCCACTTTCAGTGGCTAGATCTGTGGTTGTGCTGGAATAGGAGTCGTGCAAGTGTTCCCGGTGCAATTCTGCACAGGAACACTGCGCACGATCGCCGGTTCTATTGCGCACGACCACTGGTCGTGCGCCACTGATCGTGTGCACTTAACCCTTTTTCACGAGTTCTGTTTGGTGCAGTGCGCACGACCACCAACGCTAGTGCGCACGACCACCAGTCGTGCGCCACTGCTCGTGCGCACTCATCATTAAAATTCTGAGTTCTGTTTGCTGTATTGCGCACGACCATCAACGCTAGTGCGCACGACCACCGGTCGTGCGCCACTGGTCGTGCGAACATTTTATTTTATAATTTCGTATCTTGCAGGTTCCACCCAGGCATTGCGCACGATCGCAGAATTCCAGTGCGCACGACCACTGGTCGTGCGCCAATGACCGTGCGCAGTATTTATTCCAGCGCCTATTTAAACGCCTGTTGCGATTTTTAGGGCAATATCAGCCGCCGGGAGGGGGATTCCTGTTCCGTACGTCGTCGACCTCCACCGTGGGACGCCTCCACTTCATCTCCTACGCAAGGGGAAGCCTCCTCCACCCATTCCAAGACTTCCTCCATTGTCCGTGAGTGTTCTCCATCGTCCGCAAGCCTCCAAGCAACCATTCTCTCATTCCGCCCGGTGAGAAGAAGAAGGAACCTGAAGTCGAAGACGACGGAGCTACGTAGGGAGACCGTGACAGCTCTCTACGCCGGAAGCATTGTCCGCCCGAGTCCGGAGGTAGCCCGACAACCTACCATTCCGGCCGTGAACGGCCGCTAGTCTTCACCATCAGTTATTTCTTTCCTCTTTCCCCCATTGTACTCGTTGAACCGTGTAAACTCGAATATTATGATGATGTTTGTTGAAATGAATGTTTCCTTGTTGTTCTTCATGGTTTATTTGTGATCCACTCCGTTCCCACTCACTCACTCGCACACGCACGCAAGGTGTTTGTTCCGTGTTAGCAAGAGCTAACGACGGTTGTGAAGAGGTGTTTACGACCCTCACCCTTTCGCGCTAGAACACACTCCATCCGCCTCACGAAGCACGGCATCGCGGCCGTTGCATCCATCTCACCTTGCGAAGCGGTGCTTTCGACCCGCATCTCTTTTACTGTTGCTAAGATTAGGACAAACCAACCAAAAACCCCCTTTTTCATGTGTGTTTCGTTCGTGTAACAAGAGTCACGCTACGCATCTCGTTCACCCAACCTGCATTCCTCAAGAGACCGACATTCGGGGAGGCCACTCTCCACATTTATTACTTGACAGCGACCGGTGCACTTGCCGACACGCATCAAGTTTTTGGCGCCGTTGCCGGGGAATGCAGGCGTGTTTCGTCTTGTGTTATGACTTTCGTTATACGAGCAGTTGTTTTTGATTTTCTTTGTTTTTCTTTTTGTTTGTGACAGTGCTTGCAGAGACAAGCCGCAGGGGAGCTAGTACCCTTCGATCCTGAGATTGAACGGACCGCTCGCGCACGAAGGCGCGCGGCTGCCGTACAAGCGGCAATGGGTGATCAGGTAGACCCAAATGATGGTGACGCAAGAGCGCCCGGCGTGGGGCAACATCAGCCTGGAGACGAGCAGGAGGCGGTCAGGCCTCGGCCCCGCACGATGAGAGACTACACCACTCCAACTGCTGGGAGTGTGTATCCGGGGTTTGGGCCCAATATTATGAATAATCAGTTTGAGATCAAGCCAGCGATCTTAAACATCATCCGGAAAAATGCTCAGTTCTCGGGGTTGGCCAGCGAAGATCCGCATCTGCATCTGGCGGAATTTTCTGATATTTGCGGAACCTTCCGCTACGCGGGGATTGCTGACAACACGGTCAAGCTTAGACTGTTTCCCTTTTCGCTCCGCGACAAAGCAAAGGTGTGGCTCCACTCCATTCCGCCCGGGACTGCTGCAACTTGGGATGCCCTCGCATCCAAGTTCCTTGCTAAATTCCATCCTGTGGATAAGATTGTAAGCTTGCGGCGGGAGATCGCCACATTTCGCCAACTTGACCAAGAGACCCTTGCTGAAGCATGGGAGCGCCTCAACGATCTCCTTCGCCGTTGCCCTGGCCACGAGCTCCAACCATGGAATGTGGTTGAATTGTTCTACTTCGCGATCGAGCCCAACTACAGGGCAATGATCGATGCTGCGACAGGTGGCACCTTGATGAACCACACCCCTGAGGAAGCCCTTCGAATTCTGCGCGACACTGCCTCCCACAGTACATTCTGGACTTCAGGGAGAAATGCTCCAAGAAGCGGCCGAGGTCTTTTCATGGTCGACTCTCTCCCTTCTCCATCCCCACCTGCTGCTATCATTACCTGCGAGGGATGTGGAGGCGGAGGCCACCACGCGTATGAGTGTTCGGGGAACAACGTGGCAGGTGACTTCGCACACTTGAACTTGAACGAATCTGTTAATTATGTAGGAAATCAGCCTAGGGGGGGCGCCTTTCAATAATGCTTATAATCCGGGAGCGAGAAGTCACCCGAACTTCTCGTGGAATCCAAACACACCTGGCCAACGATGGGCACCGGGGCAGCATCAAAACGATGCTTACGCCTCCGGGAGCCAACCGAGGCCACCACACCCGGACTATAATCAAGCACCCCATACTCAAAAAAAGAGTAATCTAGAAGAGATGATGGAGAAATTCATGCAAGTAGCTAATTCGAATATGGTAAGTCAAACTGCATCCATGCGAAACCTGGAAACGCAGTTGGGCCAATTGGCCCAAGTGCTAACCGAGCGATCGCAGGGGACCCTTCCCAGCAACACGGAGAAGAACCCAATTGATCAAGGGAAGAGTCTTGGGGATGTGGTAGAGGTTGAACCGAGTGAGCTGGTAATTTCTTGTTCCATCAATAAGGTTGAAACAAAAGCTTTATGCGATTCCGGTTCCTCGCGGAACGTCATTGCACTGCAAGATGTTGCGAGATTACAACTTGAGATGAACACGGAGGAAAGGAAATCGCTTATTCTCGCTAACGGCACTATTATCCAATCTGAGGGGGAAGTGAGAAATGTGGAAGTAATAGTTGAGGGGACGACTGTGGTCGCGGACTTTCAGGTGTTGGGCCCCCAGGAAAATCAATCCATTCCTATCTTGGGCGTGCCGTTCTTGAAAGAGAGCGGCGCCACCCTTGACTTCGCTACGGGGTGTGTTCTCCTACCTAACAAGGCGCTGCAGCCCACTCGCCTCGAAGCTACAGCTGACACATCCACTCCTCCCCCTCTCGTTATTTCTGATGAATTTCTAAGCTGTGCAGGAAAGATACATGATCAAGAAACAAGTGAAGGAGGAAAGGAGGAGCTCCAATCAGATGAGGAAGAAGAGGTTGACTTCCGGAAAGAGTTCGACTCCGAGAAGGAGGAAGACTGCAGTTCGGGAAACGTTGACTTGGATATAGTTAGGGATGCTGATTATTTATCTTCTTGTGGTGAATCTTGTAATAAACTATCTAAGCGCTCCATCTCCTGGGCCGATCCGGTGGTCACCGCGATACCGGAAGTGACGCCACCCGCCACTAAGGCGGAAAATTCTGAAAACTTTCAACGGTGGCAGTCTCCGACTGTCACCAAACTTAAAAAGGAAAAACTTCTGCGCGACGCTCGTGCTGCCGCTCTTCGTGGCAAGATGGCGGAGGTTAGGGGAGCATTGGGTAACACCAGTGCTGGCCCTAAAGCCTTCACCTCCCGCCTACGTGTTACGGGAGACGCGCACCACAAGAGCGCTTTCAGCTGATTTGTGTTTTATTTGATGTGGTGAACTGTTTCTGAGTATCTCTTTTAATTCCTGCACTTTATAAACAATGCTAATACAGGTATTTGGTCCAGCTTAAGGACGTTAAATGAAAGCGCTACTGGGAGACAACCCAGATTTCCTGATTTCGTATTTCTCCTTATCTAACTTCTTTTAGTTCAACTTTTGCATTTGCTTGTGTTGTTTTGAGTTTGTGCTTGCAGGTTTTGTGTTCGATGGTGCGGATGCTGCGGACTATTCCTGTTCATAAATGCCAATCGTCTGGTATGCTCATTTCTGAGCATGGGGTAACGCTTCCTCCCCTCTTTTAGCTTCAAATTTCTAGATATATTATTTAGCTTAAGTCTGGGGGAGCGGTTGTTGTTATCCACTGTGCACGAGTTGCACCGCATACTAGAAGGTTTATTCTTATTTATCTTATCATTATCGTTGTTTTCCATGTTTCACACACCATTTCACCCACTTGAGTGCGCGCTTATCTTTTTGTTGTTGTTCCGTTGTAAACTATCTTGGTTGGAGTATGAAATAGGTTGTTAACGTGGGAATTATTATTTGGAGTGCGATGTTGACTCATGTAGTGTTCTAGTCACTTCGCATGTTATGGTAGAATTTGAGTAGAACTAGATTTTCTCTATGCATCTAATTTATGTTTAGTATTTCTGCGTAAATTTAGATTTAATATACTCAAGTGGTGAATTTGTATGGAATTGACGGTAACCCGGGGTTGTGTGTGTGCGATTACTAGTCGTGTGTTGCTCGAGTCGGGAGGAAGGTTTACCTTTCTCGTGGGCTAAGAACTTTCCCCAAGCGACTCTCGAAGCATGGGTGAGAGCGACTCGTCGAGTTAAACATGATGTAGGCCACCCTTTGGCTAGTTTGAGCTTTGTTATTCCATGTCCATTTCGTTCACCGTTGCAAGCCAAATTTGTGCCTACCAATCCTTTGTTCAGCTCCTCTTCATCAACCAAAGCCTGAAGCCTATCCTACCCCCGCAACCAAATTGTTTTAAACTACGCTCATAATTCTCAACTTGTGTGGTGTGTGGAATCTTTGTGTTATGAAGAGAAAATAAAGTCTATCTGCTGATTTTGAACCAACCGGAGGATACATAAAAGAAGTAAAATATGTTAAAAGAAAAAAAAAAGAGTATTTTGAAAAAAAAATCCTTCTGAGCTAAAAAAGACAATCTGTTGGTATTTGTGAAGTAGGCCGTGTGCACACCTGTTTTTCATGATAAGTCTGGGGGTGTGTCACACGAGCATAGTTTGTTGATCTTGTGTGGTGCAGCGTTCCGTTAGCTCACTTGGGTTGCGTAGCCGCCGTGTTTAACTTTGAATATCATACCGTAACCTAAGCCCCGTTTTAATCCTATAAGTCCTACTGATTTGACTTGCGAGAGTGCTAGCGCCGTGGAGAGAGTGTGACCGGGCAAGCGTATGGTTCACGACGTTGATGGATTTCAGCGGAGTTATTCCTGAGCCCCGATCTTTTGCAACACCCGCCTTAGTATCTTGTCACTTTCACACCGGGCATGATCGTCAAATTCTTCATAATTCTCCACTGAGTATAACTAAATATTTACTTACACCTTAATACTCATGTAAATTAGTTAGCATAGTTAGAATCTCCTTCTACTAAATTCTCTACTTGCATGCGTATGTTACTTCGCACCGTACTCCTTTGTGTAATTCTCTATGTTAATTATCGTTTTCACGCTCCGCCGGATTCGTTTGCTCGGGACGCGCAAACAGTTAAGTCTGGGGGTGTGATGAGTCCTGATCATATACACATTTATGGACTCATCCGGGCCGTTATTTAGTCATTTCTCCGCACTTTAGCCTTGTTATAGCTTATATTTGATAATCCATGCTAGGTGCACATCTAGGCCCACTTTGGTGTGATTTTCGTGCTTATTGTCATTAGTAGTATTCATGTGCTGTCAAGTGACACTTTAAGTGGCTAGATCTGTGGTTGTGATGGAATAGGAGTCGTGCAAGTGTTCCCGGTGCAATTCTGCACAGGAACACTGCGCACGATCGCCGGTTCTATTGCGCATGACCACTGGTCGTGCGCCACTGATCGTGTGCACTTAACCCTTTTTCACGAGTTCTGTTTGGTGCAGTGCGCACGACCACCAACGCCAGTGCGCACGACCACCGGTCGTGAGCCACTGCTCGTGCGCACTCATCATTAAAATTCTGAGTTCTGTTTGCTGTATTGCGCACGACCATCAACGCTAGTGCGCACGACCACCGGTCGTGCGCCACTGGTCGTGCGAACATTTTATTTTATAATTTCGTATCTTGCAGGTTCCACCCAGGAAGTGCGCACGATCGCGGAATTCCAGTGCGCACGACCACTGGTCGTGCGCCAATGACCGTGCGCAGTATTTATTCCAGCGCCTATTTAAACGCCTGTTGCGATTTTTAGGGCAATATCAGCCGCCGGGAGCGGGATTCCTGTTCCGTACGCCGTCGACCTCCACCGTGGGATGCCTCCACTTCATCTCCTACGCAAGGGGAAGCCTCCTCCACCCATTCCAAGACTTCCTCCATTGTCCGTGAGTGTTCTCCATCGTCCGCAAGCCTCCAAGCAACCATTCTCTCATTCCGCCCGGTGAGAAGAAGAAGGAACCTGAAGTCGAAGACGACGGAGCTACGTAGGGAGACCGCGACAGCTCTCTACGCCGGAAGCATTGTCCGCCCGAGTCCGGAGGTAGCCCGACAACCTACCATTCCGGCCGTGAACGGCCGCTAGTCTTCACCATCGGTTATTTCTTTCCTCTTTCCCCCATTGTACTCGTTGAACCGTGTAAACTCGAATATTATGATGATGTTTGTTGAAATGAATGTTTCCTTGTTGTTCTTCATGGTTTATTTGTGATCCACTCCGTTCCCACTCACTCACTCGCACACGCACGCAAGGTGTTTGTTCCGTGTTAGCAAGAGCTAACGACGGTTGTGAAGAGGTGTTTACGACCCTCACCCTTTCGCGCTAGAACACACTCCATCCGCCTCACGAAGCACGGCATCGCGGCCGTTGCATCCATCTCACCTTGCGAAGCGGTGCTTTCGACCCGCATCTCTTTTACTGTTGCTAAGATTAGGACAAACCAACCAAAACCCCCCTTTTTCATGTGTGTTTCGTTCGTGTAACAAGAGTCACGCTACGCATCTCGTTCACCCAACCTGCATTCCTCAAGAGACCGACATTCGGGGAGGCCACTCTCCACATTTATTACTTGACAGCGACCGGTGCACTTGCCGACACGCATCAGGGACCGACTGCTACACCAAGCCTCGGAGGCAGCAGATATATGCTGGTGTTGATCGATGACTATACCAGATATGTCTGGGTATATTTCTTGAAGGAGAAGGCGGAGGCGTTTGCCAAGTTCGTTGATAATTTTTATTAATTCAAAATAGAGATTTTGATTATCTAGATAGAGTAAACCTTTTTCAGAAATTCCTAAATATATATAGTGGGTGTAGGTCAGTACTATAGAGTTTCCCTAAATATCTCAAAAATTTTCATCAATGTTCAAGCTCTTTGCTGATTTAAAAACAGATATTTTACCCCCTTTTTAAATACTAAAAATATATATTGATCTCAGAAAAATCTTAAAATTTTTCTGGAGGTAGCTCTTAACCGATCCTACAACTTTTTTGTTTGGAGTTTTCTTGTTTGAGCTCTAGTTTGGACATACAAAAATAAAACCCATATCTGCTAATAGGAATAAAGTTCGCACAGATCTTGAAGGGCTCTCTGCGACTGAGATAGCGTCGTAGGGAAGGGAAATGTGGTCCACAATGGATCTAGCGTGGATCTCTTAACAGAATTCCAACGCATCCTATACGCCTGCAGTGGCTGAACGCTTATGATGCTTCGACACCGCCGACCGTCCACATTTTGGATGTGCTACCCCAGACCGTCCACCTTTTGGCCGTGCCACCGCCTCTTACTGGCTTACCGGTGGCCGTCGCACTTCCTGACATTGATCCAGCAGCTTAGCGCTGCCCACGGCCACTGGGAAGGAACCCCACATCGCCTTAGCTCTCGGGACCACTAAAGCTCTGCTCTCTGGCGGTGCCGCAGCCATATATCCTCCCAAAGAGGGTCTCCACGCCCTCTCCGACAAGGTATGACTCTCCCCATGGATCCTGGGAGCTCTCCATTCAGGGTAGGGGAGGAAGGTGATGAATGTGGTGGTGGAGCTCGGGGTTGTCTTCTATGACACCGACAGGGGCTCAGGGAGGCTGGGCTTGACTCATTTTGGAGGGTGGGGGTCTCCTTATCCAAAGATTGGGTCAGGGGAGACCTTTAAATAGCCCAGCCAAAGGTCCCTCCCACTCCTCTCTCTCCATTAATGGTTGAACCATGGTTGGGTTTAGCCAACTTCAGTTGGTATAGGGGCAGCTGGCATCATTAGGGGAGAGGGTGGTACTTGTTTGGGGTAGCTGGCAACATCTTAAGGCATGGATGTACTTAGGTTAGCCTTAGTCTTAGGTTCGTGAGATAGAGAGAGAGAGAGCTTAGGATCCATGCCAAAAAATCTGATCCCACTAGTTGCCATCTTAGGATTTGTGCCCATTATAATCAGATGAAGGGGATGGCTTTGGGTGAGTGAGCTTTAGTGGGAAGGGTTTCAAGATCCAAACAATTCACCTCTTATAAGAGGGTTGACCAGGGTCAACCCTAAGTGGGTCCCCATGTAGGTCAAAGTCAACATGGTTCCGCATCATCGAGTGTCGGGTCATCAATGATGTGACAGGGTTGAATTTAAACATTCACGTATCTTGAGGCATCATATAATTTTACGAGCATTATTTTATTTACTTGACTAAACGATGTAGGAAATGAGTGAAGTGAGTTCTGTTGCACTCGTATCGACTATACGAGTATAATGCAACTGAAAGAATCCATTAGGAGTTCATTTGCTCACTAAGCTATTTTGGCGTTGCTGCGTAGCTGGACATTACTCAAAATCGTCGTTTTCTCCAAATGACCTTGGATTGGAATGAAACGAATTCCATTGCACTCGTATCGACCATACGAGTCTAACACAACTGACGGAAGTTGATTTAGAGTACGTACAGTCAGTATACTAAAATAGCGTCGTCAATATACGGAAGTTGATTTCTAGTTCTGAGACGGAGGCTTCTGGTTCAGGAAGCAGGGGGAGCGATGCTCCGAGTACGTCTGGAAGGGGAGCCAGGGAAGAAGTAGCTGAAGATACTGCGAGTCAGGGGAAGGCGTTGCAGAGATCGAAGCGAACAATCATTGCCCCTGATCGCTATACAGAAGGAAACATTGTGAGCTTTGTCTCATGTTTCTTTGCTGGTCCCTTGGATGAGAGGGAGCCGTCGAGCTTTGAAAAGGCCAAAGGCGTGGAACAGTAGGATTCAGCTATGCAGGTGGAGATGAGTGCTCTTGAGAAGAATGAGACTTGGTCTCTGGTGGCCAAGCCCAAGGGTATCACCCCTGTAACATGCAAGTGGGTCTATAAGCTCAAGAAGAAGGCTGATGGCAGTATCGAGCGGTACAAGGCTCGCCTTGTGGCTCGGGGGTTCTTGCAGCAATACAGTCAAGAATATGAAGAGACATTCAGTCCGGTGGCAAAAAAGACTTCAGTTCGAGTTGTGATTGCCTTGGCGACTTGTTGGGGGTGGGAGATTTGGTAGCTCGACATAAAGAATGCATTCTTGTACGACGAGATTGACAAGGACATCTTCATGGTCCAGCCACCAGGCTTCGTATTTGAAGATTTTCCGGAGCATGTCTGCAAGTTGAAGAAGGCCCTGTATGGGTTGAAGCAAGCGCCGAGGGCGTGGTATGGAAAGATAGCAGAGTATCTCTTATTCTGTGGGTTTGGTGCTTCAGACTCAGACTCAAGCTTGTTCGTCAAGAAGAGCGGGGAGCTTCAAGTCATCGTGCTGCTTTACGTCGACGATATAATCGTGATGGGGAATTCGAAGGAGGAGGTAGCGCAGCTTCGGGAAGAGCTATCTATCAGATTTGAGATGAAGGATCTGGGTGTGCTTCACCATTTCCTTGGACTCGAGGTGCAGAGGAAGGAGAGTGGAGTGCTGGTGTCCCAAGTTGGATATGCGGAGCGAATCGTGGAACAGTTTGGCATGAAGGAAGGGAAGTGCATTTCCACACCTCTAGACAAGGCCATGAAACTTCGCAAGGATGAGGGGAGGATTCTGGAAGATCCATTGGTTTTACGGGCTTTGGTTGGGAGCTTGATCTATTTGACGATTACCAGGCCGGATATTGCGTATGCAGTTGGCAGGGTGAGTCGGTATATGGCGGAACCACGGTCGCCTCATCTTCTAGCGGCCAAGAATATATTGAAGTATGTCAAGGCGACTTCGGATATGGGTCTCCTTTACAGGAGGGATGCGGGCTTCGAGGTGCATGGGTACACGGATGCTGATTACGGGGGAGATTCGGATGATCGGAAGTCGACGTATGGATACGTCTTCATGGCGGGCCCCACGGCTATATCATGGTGCAGCAAGAAACAGGATTCCGTGTCTGTCTCAACCACGGAAGCGGAATACAAGGCTTCGGCCTTGGCAGCTCAAGAAGCCATATGGCTTAGGAGGTTGGTTGGAGACGTCCATAAGGAGGTTCGGGGTCCGACTTTGCTCCGCGACGACAACGAGAGTGCTCTCAAACTGGTTACTAATCCAGTTTGTCATGCAAGGACCAAGCATATCGAGATCGAACATCATTTCATTCGTCAGAAGGTGCTGGATGGGTCTCTTTCGGTCGAGCATGTTCGGAGTCAGGACAACATTGCTGACATCTTCACAAAGGCGCTGGCAAAGGGGCCGTTTACTCAGCTAATGAGTTTACTGGGGCTGTTTTCAACTTCCCACTTCAAGGGGGAGTGTTGAAATGTTGAAGTGGAAGTTTGTGAAGTTGGCGGTCTGGTGGGGGGGGGGGGGGGGGGGAGACCGCGTGGTCTGGTATAACCGCGCGGTCTTGCAGTCTCCTCTAGCGGTCTGACCTCTTTGGTCTAGCCGCGGGCTTCTCGGTGTGACCGTCGTTCTTCTGTCCAAGGGAGCCGAGGTGAGGTCGCGCGGTTTGGTCATGTGACCACGTGATGACCTGGAGTAACCGCGTGGTCTGGTCGTGTGACCGCGTAGCGAGCTAAAGTAACCGGGCAGTCTGGTGCTTGTGACCGCGTGGTGTGGGCAACCCGGTCTGGTGGCTGTCCGGTTTATTTGTGGTGCGCGTTGACTAAGGTCTTCTTAGTCGCGCGGTCTCTGGGTTGTGTTCGCATGGCTGGTCCTTCGGCGATCAGCTGGCATATGCGGTCACAGGTGGTTGATCGACTTGGCAGGCTGTTGCCCTAGTCGGTCTGGTGTGTTCGCGATCTCTGGAAGAGGTTGGGTGGCGAACACAGGTGGTGAGCATCATGATCGGGCGAGTTTTCATGATCGCGCGGCTTATGTTGAAGTCGGCGAGCTCACTAAGCAGGAGGATCTTTTGCTGATCGCGCGGGTTGACCGGTCTGGTTGAGCGGTCAAGGTTAGTGACTCTATCTCATAGGGCGGTGACTGGATCAGGTCGTCCGCCTATAAATAGGAGTTACTGTAGCAGCAAATATATATCACCAAGTGTAAGCTGAGCTCGCGACTTGTTCTTGCGGTCTCTTGTTTGTGACCGGCCGGTTAGATGATCGAACTTGTTTTGTGCAGCTTCTGCGGATTGTGCGGGTAGCAGCGGTCACCTCCTCTTCTGAAGGTGTTCGGGCGGTCTCGCGGCTTGTAGTGCGGGTTGCTGGAGTTCGGGAGGATCAGTGGAGTACGGGAGTTCGCGTGGTTCACAGTTGGTGTTGTTCAAGTCGCAGGCAGGCAGTTCAGGTGATCTGGTTTTCTAGCCGGGCGGTCTGTCAGGTCAGGCGGTTAGGCGGTCTCGAGGTGTCAGACCGCCGGTTTTCCTTTTCAGTTGTTTTCTCTTCTGTTTTTTGTGTACTGGCAAAATCATGTCTCGCCATGTATACCTCGCCGTGTAATGAAGAATTTTGCTTATCAATAAAGATTGCGTTTGCTTCATGTGCTTCTGGTTGTTGGCTTGAACTTTGAGTTATACTATTCCTGCTCACTCCAAGCTCTACGGAAATTTTCACACACGGTACTCAAAAGGACCACTTTCACCAAATGACCTCGGATTGGGACGAAACAAGTTCCATGGCACTCGTATTGACCATACGAGTCAAACACATCTTACATAAGTCAATTCGGAGCATGTACGCTCAATATACTAAAACAACGTCGTCGTGACGTGCTACGATACTCAAAATTGTCACTTTCACCAAATGAAATCAGGTTGGAATGAAACAAGTTCTGTTGCACTCTTATCGAACATACGAGTCTAACGCAACTAATGGAAGTTGACTCGGAGCACGTATGCTCATTCTAAAACAATATCGTCGTGACGCGCTACGGTACTCAAAATGGTCACTTTCACCAAATGACCTTGGATTGGAACAAAACGAGATCTGTTGCACTCGTATCGACCATACGAGTCCAATGCAATGGACAAAAGTTGATTCGGAGCACGTAAACTCAATATATTAAAATATCATCGTCGTGATGCGCTACAGTACTCAAAATGGTAACTTTCACCAAATGACCTCAGATTGGAATGAAATGAGTTCTGTTGCACTCGTATCGACCATTCGAGTCCAACACAACTGACGGAAGTCGATTTAGAGCACTTATACTAAATATACTAAAACAACGTCATCTTGACGCGCTACGATACTCAAAATGGTCACATTCACCAAATGACCTCGAATTGGAATGAAAAGAGTTCCATTGCACTTGTATTGATCATACAAGTCTAATGCAACTGACAAGTCGATTCAGAGCACATTTGCTCATTAAACTACTTCAGCATTATGGCAAAGCACAATGCTACCCAAAACAGTCATTTCTCTAAATGACCACCATTATGGGGTGGAGGTCGGGATGTGGTTTTCTATGACCAGGCCTAAGCTCCTCCAAGGGTTCAATTGGATCGGTTAGACCCCTTTTTAAAGTTGGTATGTTACAAACCAATAAAAAAAGAACAATTGTCTTCCCCAAAAAATGCGAGTGTGCCATGGGGTTTTCAAACAGAACGTATTGTAGACAACTATAAGTGTCAAATGATCCCAAAATCTCAAGGGTTTATAGATTTGGCCTTATCCAATGAGCCGTGTTGATGGCTTCTTCCATGCAAAAAAATTAGTAGGTTAAGTGAAACAGAGGTTAGTTTTACTGTAGCTATGCCTATTCTGCCTTAACTCTGACATATATTATTCGTGAGAATATTTCGCGTGAACAAGTTGTATGCATAACTGAAATGCAAGTTTCATGAGTTGTGTCCTGAAGGTAACCAACTCCCATACAGAGGTTATATGTAAGTGCAACAGGTAAAAGTTATAACTTACATAAGCATTGTAAATCCCATGAACATAACCAACTTCCATTCGAAGGTTACATGTAGTTAATGGTATATGCAAATATGTATGTTTAGATGCAAATGATGCTTATGCAAGCTATGGACAATGAGTTCTCACGACTCGTCTCAACTCCCTATGTCGACATAGTTTGACCGCCTCTCTTTCAACAAGATAGCGAACCCCGTGGGCCTCACCTTTGTGGCCGTCGGTGACAGTGGCCGGTGCTGCCACTTCTGGGTGTGTTTGTGCCGCACTTCCAAGGCCCCCATCATTCAACAAGGTGTACTCTTGGATGTGAGAAACATCCGGTAATTACAAAATTGTGCTAACTAGCGGAGGGACCTTTCGGGGAAATAATTAATTACCTACCGGGGTTCACACACTCCCTAGTGCCTCATGAGTCATCAACCTTCCCATGCTGGTACGAATGGTCCATGGGCATGACTGACCCGCCACAAAAATCACATACAATAATTTACCAGTTTGCACCCTATATCGACATTGTTTGACCTTTTCTTCCAGCAGGGTAGCTATCCGTACGGGCCTCACCGTCGGGCAAAATAGTGAAAGTGGCCGGTCTCTCTACTTTTGTGTATGCTCGTACCTCACTATCCAGGCCCTGATGTACATTGTGTTGTACTCGGGGATGTGAATATCATCCTAGAATATTAGTTATCAAGCGAAGGGACCCAATAGTGTATTACCCTCCCGGGGTTCCCACGCTCCCTAGTGCCCATGTTTCATCAACTAGCTACCTAGTGGAGAGACACAATGGGGTAACAACCTCTTGGGGTTCATACACTCCCTGGTGCCCAAGGTTTGGTCTCCATGTTGGCAGGACTAGCACGATCTGCCACATAAGTAATCATGCACATTTTTAAGAACGAAAATAAATCCTCTTTGGGAGCATCCCAAGTTATTTCAAACATTCAGAAACTCATGTGCGTCCGAAGGGTTCATATGTTATCATTTTGTGAATTATCAAGCTCTTGCCCTTGATAAGGCTCTCTGGCTGGGCCGAGTATGCAAATATCACAAGTCCCACAAATGTTACCCATGTACTTCTGGGTTGGGGTTGTTGGATCGGTGGGCACCCTTAGAGGGCGGGGGGGGGGGGGGGGGGGGTGAATAAAGGTTTTAAAACTTTTCGTGCTTGAGTGCAATTATACAAATAACTTGAATATATTTTATGAAAATATTTTTCTCATGACTATACTTTATGCTTTTACGAACCAGTATTACAGAGAGTCAGAGAGATGGATTTACTGTTGCTACTGCCAGCGGTAGAAGTTATCGCACGACATTAGCGATAGTGAGATTCCTTTTTGTTTATATTACAAGGATTAAACTCCACAAATCAATAATAGAGAAAATGATAGTATTATTGCTTTTAAGAATGATTACAAAATTTAATCCCAATGAAGCTTGGAATTTCAGTGAATGTAAAAATCTTTTTGGTTTTCTATACTGACCCTAATCCCAAGGACCAGTTGGATCTAGCCTATCTCTCCCAAGATGAGGCCTCGAGCTGCCCCTAGATCTAATCCTAGACCTAGTTGCCACACCCAAGAGGTGAATTCCCGTAGTCCTCTCTAGGCCTAGTCGCCAACTATGGACGAATTTCTCTATGAACAATAATAAGAGTTACAAACAATAATCAAATTAAAACATTGAAAAACTCCCTCGTAGAATGAACTTGAAGATGAAGTATGCGTGATCATTCCTTATTCAAGTTTTTCGCGTTGAAGAGCATTGACGGAGTTCTCTTGGTTGCAAGGAGGAGGCTCATACGAAGGTCAAGAATTACGTCTTTAGTTCATCGTTTGTCAACCCACTTAACGAAGGAGAGCTGCTCTTTAAATATAATTTAGACCTAGTGCCAACGGTAGTGCTACCGCCCGGTGGTATCCTCTTTAGGCATTTTTGCTGGCACGCAGATTGAGTCATCTTTGGCAATATTCTACTCCAAATATGGTTGCCCCTCCTACTGCGCCATGGTAACACTAACGCGCCGCGTTAGCGATATATCCTTCCTTGCCATCAGATCTCTTTTCTCTTTTGCTCCTCAATCATCAGTGAGATGGAAGGACTACCATATGCTACTGTCGGGCATTTTCCATAACACATCACTGTAGGACTTGCTATATCTGCGTCCCATCGACATTCCTTTTCTTAATGATGTTTCCTTCTCGACGATGTTTCCAAGTTTTCAGCATCTACCAGCAGTGGTAGCATTAGCGCACCGTAGGAATTCTTTCTATATTCGAGTCCCATCGATATTCCTTTCTTGACAATGTTTCCTTCTCGACATTGTTTCCATTTATGGAGATGCTACCGCCAGCGGTAGCGATAGCGCGCCATAGTAACAAAAAGAGCGCCATATCGATAGAGGATCATTGTCTTTTTTTTGCACTTATAGAGGCTTGAGAGCTAATGTTCCTGCACAATATAAACACATGGCAAGTATGATTAAATACAATGATATTTGTTATTCAGAAACCAGGAGATGTGGAAAGCATGTTTCAACAAACTCCCCTTTTGATAATAACAAATCCTCTTAGAAAGAAATAATTCAATTATAAGAAATGTTTTTATTGTTAATGATAAGCGTGATATGGAATGGTTCATATGCTCCCTCTATATGAATGCTCCTTATATATCAAAGCTTACTTTGAATTTGACTCCCCTTAAATGTGTGAATTTCATTTAAAAGTTATTCTCCCCCTTTTGGTATTATCAAAAGAGGGTAGAGAGAAAAAAATATAACGATTAAGAGTGCAATATTTGTCTGGAGAAAGGGAATATGCATAAGAATAATTTATGATACAACATGGTGAAGGAATAAATGAAAGTTGAGTTGAAGGAATGAAGTATCATTTGTTTAGTAAACTAGACCACTTGTTGGTTAATACAATATTCATGATCGAGCTTACAAGTTGTAATGTAAAGTGGAAAGCATGTTTCAAGATTTTGGAAAAACAAATGAACATCTATATATGAGTTTTAAGCATAGTAAATGGTTAAAAATTGTAGTTTAGTGGAAATAGATGTTTTAGTAATTTAAGACAAAGAGAAAATAACATGCGGTAGTGAAAATAATGTAGCACTTGTTTAGAGATTAAATAGACAAGATAGAGCATACAAGTTGTAGTGAAAAATCAGTTCAACAAAGAGTGTTAGTATGATTAACTTTATCAAGACAAGATCGGAAAACTATAATGTTCTAAATTCGTAAATCAAGTAGACTTAAACATTGTATAAATCATGCAATGCTATCTGGTGCATTTACGAAAGATTGTATAGAAGAAATGTAGGTGTGCAATAGACTCCAATACTCATGAGTAGAAGTTTTATAAGAGATAATGTTGTGTACAAATAGTAATTTTGATAAGAGTATACAAATGATTTAATCAAAACACATTACATGTATAATGGAATAAACACAACATTATTGAAAAAATGCATTGTTAGAATTACTTCCACCCACAAAGCTAAAGTTTATTTCAAGGCACATAAGTACAACTACCAAGGTGCTCTGCACACACAATGCTCATTAAGACTTATCAGGGTGCAAAGTAGTTCTTGGGGGATCACATATATTTTGTTTTCTTTGATTTATTTGTGATCCAAGTATACAATAAGGAGTATTGTATAAAGGAGTTTGCACAAGACACTTTACAATTCTCTCCAAGGTGCTCAACCTCACAATACTCATTAAGACTTATCAGGAGGGTGAGTAGTGCTTGGTGGAGTTATCTTTGTTATTTATTCATTTGAATTTTAGTTTGGTGACAAAGTTCTCCGAATTCACTTGTTTTTGCAAACATAGAGTTTTGAATTAACACACTTCTTCAAATATGGGTGCATGAAAGAGATTTTTATTGTGGTGTTGGTAAACTAATCACACATTTAACAATGTTAAGTTATTACACTACACAATCATGCAAGCGTAAGATTAAAGTCATATGCAGATTATCAAAGATGTGAGTGAGTAAACCATTATCAAATATAAAAATTACTTATACATAGAGGCATGCTAAGCAATCCTACATATTTTTTCTATAACCCATTTCATTGCGCATTACAATATAATGTTCAAGGCATGACACAAAATAGTGTTTTAAGATACTTGAAATTAGAATTTGACCTTGTATTGTAATATTGAAAGATAAATGATGAGTCCCAAATATATACACATTTATGGACTCATGTGGGCCGATTTTCTAGTCTATGCACTTCACTTTAGACATGTTTTCACTCATATTTGATACTCCATGCTAAGTGCACCTCTAGGCCCATTTTTGGTGTTAATTCATTTTCTTCTTCTTTAGTAGTTTTCATGCATTGTTAAATGCCACTTTTAGTGGCTGGATTCATGGTTGTGTTGGAACAGGAGTCGTGCAGGTGTTCCCGGTACAATTCTGTACAGGAACACTGCGCACAATCGCTGGTTCTATTGCGCACGACCACTGGTCGTGCGCCACTGATCGTGCGCACTTAACACCAATTTTATGAGTTCTATCTCGGATAGTGCGCACGATCACCTACGATAGTGCGCACGACCATCGGTCGTGCGCCACTGTTCGTGCGCACTTAACATCAATTTTATGAGTTCTGTTTCGACCAGTGCGCACGACCACCTATGATAGTGCGCACGACCACCGGTCGTGCGCCATTGGTCGTATGAACATGGTATTTTATAAATTTCTTACTTTGCAGGCTCCACCCAGGTAGGCGCACGATCACAGAACTCCAGCGCGCACGACCACTGGTCGTGCGCCAATGATCGTGCGCACTGTTTATTCCAGCGCCTATAAATCGACCTGCTCGCGAATTAGGTCAGATCGATCGCCGTTTTTCTCGCCCAGCTCCGCCGTTCCGCCCGATTTTGCCCCTCCATCGCCGCCCACCATCGAGAGGTGCTCCGGGCTTGTTCTTCACGCCATTCTTGAGCCGGAGCTTCCTCTCGGCCTCCTCCTTCATCCAAGAGCTTCAAGGAAGCTTTAGCCGCCATCGCCATCAAGCAAGAGGAAGTTTGCAACCTCTACCGGATCATGACACGAAGAAGACGGGCTCATTGGAGAGTAGTGACAGCTCTCTCTACCCCGGACGTAGTTGCGGACCGAGCTTGGACGCAGATTGACAACCCGGCGATTTCAACCGTGAATCTACAACGAGACTTCAGATTCGGTCGATTTCTTGCCTTGTTCTTCTCTTATTGATGTATATGTAGCTAGAACTAACATTTTGATGAAGTATACTTTTACTTGTTAAAATTAGTATGAAATCATGTCTATGTGATTGAGTAATCTTGTTATATCTTCATTTGAGGTGTGCCCCGTGGTGTGGATTGTTTGTTGTGTTGTGCCGCCCTAACAATTGTTATTGGTGTGCTTTGCGAAGAGGTGCTTGCGACCCTCATTCCGCCGTTCTCTCCATTCCATTTGTATGCCTACTCTTCCATCTGCCTAGCGAAGCGTGGCATAGCGGCCCGTATAATTCACTCGCCCTACGAAGCAGCGCGCTCAAGGCCTGCATAGTTCAATTCTGCTTGCCTACTCGTCCATCCGCCCTTGCGACGCAGCGCGCTCAAGGCCTGCCTAGTCTCCATCCCGCCAAGCGAAGCTTTGCATAGCGGCATAGCATAGGAGTAGTTTAAGTTGTTTTCTTTTATTTTCCACAAACCAAATCCCCCATTTCCGCATCCATCCGCTCGAAAGGACTTCAATCTCAAGTCCTTCCTCGATAATAAACTCCACCTTACTGTGTTCCTTTGAGATCGATACTTGGGGATTCATTCCCATTTTATATTACTTGAACGATCGGTACACTGCCGTTTCATGCCGCAGTCTTACTACCGCCTATAGCGGTGTGCTAAGATTTGCGCCATCAAGTTTTTGGCGCCGTTGCCGGGGAACACAGACGTGTGAGTTTGCTTGAGACGGAGACAAGAGATAGAAGCCCTTGTGCCCTTTGTTTATACCATCTTTTGTATTTCTGGTTATATAAGTACCATCTTTTAATTTTTGTTTCTAATCTTTATTTGCAATTTTTCAAAAGCAGGTTTTCAATTTTATTGTGTGTGTATAGTTAATTCTTGCTTAGAATATTTCTATTGGTGAATTATCTTCCTTTGCACCATGTTTGCTTATCTAAATATCCGTTGCAAATGGTGTGGGGATGCTAAGCATTCTAGTGATGAGTGCCCCACTGAAGATGGTGGGCATAATTCTCGTGGCTCAGTGCATGAAGCATCGTTTTCCTACGACACTTCATACACTGTACCCAAGTCTTATGGTCACTCTTCTTCGCCACTTCCATCATTTTTGTATTCCTCACCGGCCCCGCAAGTACTGACGAGGAATAGAAAATTATGTTTGTGTCGTCATAGCACTGAGCATTCATTGAAAGACTGTGCAGAATTCCAGCGCCAGTTGGAGATGGATGATGAACCGGATGTCCGTATTTGTCCATCCACCTCTCATTTGGTTGCCCCTTCTGATTCTGATGATGAGTTCACAATACCACCTTGTCTATGGGGGACTGCTGCAGATATTCCCATCAGACTTTCAACTGCTCAGTGTGATGACGTGGTGGAGATTCCTCTCCCTTTGCGTTCATCTCCTCTTTTGGATTCACCCCCTGAGGAACCTGTTTATATATTCCCTGATGTTAGTACCGTTGTTCCTCCTCTTTCTTTGCAAGAATTTTCTATTCCTATTCCTTTTGAGTTGGTTGATGATGTTGTGCAGGAGGATCATTCAGAGCCTGAGGTTGCATCAAAGTGGGACAAGGATGTTATTCTCTCAGATGGGGAGTGTGACTCCTTGGCCCACGATGATGCGCCGAAGTGGGATGAGGAGGATTCCTCTTCTGATGAGGAGGTTTGTACTTCCTTATTGGATGAGGAGGTCCACCTCACCACAGAGGACCTTGAGCTCCCGAATTCCCCTCGCTATGACTCATATGACACCGACAGTGATCTATGTTTGGATCCTGCTGGGAGTGAGACCGGGACCACTCCCCCAATTTTTTATTATTTAAGTAATTCTTCTCTTTTATTTCCTAACCCCCCTTCTTCATCTGAGCCTGTGCAGGTTGAATCTTCGCAGGTACCCCAGGAGGACTTGGAGCATTTTTCTCAAGTCAATGATGTGAGCATCCTCTTATGTGAGGAGGTTGATCCCCCCTTCGTAGAGGAAGCTCCACTCATTACCATTTCCTCCTGCCACCTTCATGGAGATGATACCTTGTGGGCAAGGATGTTTTTGGTGAGTTGAGTGAGGATATTTCCTCCTCCACTTACATTCTCTACCCTCTACCTGTGAGGAGCAGGTATCTATATTTAGGTAGAGGGGTGACTGCTCTGTCTCCGTATCGGTACCCGCTACCGATGCTCATATTAGAACAATTACCTGTGCACTTTTCTTTTCATAGGCCTATAAGCTAGAACTGTACAAAACCTGAATAAGTCGTGCTGGGATGACAATAACCCCAGTAGTTATCTTACTTTTATTGCATTTTCATTTTCCTAGTTAGAGTAGTTAGTTAATTTCTGTTCAATTTTAGGATTTCTGCTTTCTTTTGTTTTCGTGGAGCTCACCCCTACAGGTACTCATTGCAAATTCTGAATGGTGGGTTTGCTTCAGATTTTCATGCTTCTTCTGGTATGCTCACTTGCTGAGCATTGGGTAACTTCTTCCCTAGCTTACAATTTTGATTTTCACTGTAATATATTATGCGGATTGTTTAGTTTAAGTTTGGGGGAGAGTAGTTTTGTTTACCCGCTCACATGCACTATTGCACTGCATACTAGAAGATTTCATTTAAAATGTTTTGTTTATTTTCATTGCACACCACAGCACCCACTTGAGCACGCTTAGCCGTTGGCATGTCGCGTGTTGAATTTGTCTTTTTGTGTGATTTGAAAATCATTGTGCTGGCTTAGGATTATGAGGCGGAGTAAAATGTTGACTCCTGTAGTGCTCCTAGTCGAGTGCTCATGTCTCGTTTATAAATTCGTGTAGATTCAATTTCTTTTTATGCTTTTAGTTTATATTTTTTTTATTAGCGTAAATATTGTTTACTACACTCAAAAATTGGTGAATCCGGTGTGAATCAAACGGTAGCATAGGGATGTGTGTAGACGTTCGTTAGCCTCGTATTGCCCGAGTCGGGAGGAAGGATTATCTTTCTCGGTGGCTAGAACTTGCCCCAAGCGATTCTTGAAGCATGGGTATACGGTTAGTCAATTGCATGAAAGTGATATAGGCCATCATTTTGGCCCGGTTGAGCCTTTGTACCATTCCTATCATCATCTCCTCGCTAGCCCAGTTGTGCCTACCCCATTCTTTTGGTTCAGCTCCACTATTGTTCACCAAAGCCCAAAAGCCAATCCTAGTCGCACACCCATATTTGAGCTCTAGTATATTACTTTCATGATTGGGTTGTTGATGTAGTGATATGTTTGTGAAAATGCGGATATGCATCATTGTTTAAATTGCTGAAAATATGTGAAGAAAAAAAGAAAATAAGAAAAAAAAAAGAGAAGTGAGAAGAAAAGAAGAATGTATGAGCTTTATTGAAAAACCTGTGTATAATTGTATGTTTGGGAGTAGGCGGTGCACACACCCATGTAGTCAAATCCATGTCTGGGGGTGTGGTGTACCCGCGTATTTGTGTGGTGAATGAGGAGAATTTCTGCACTAGCTCATTTGGGTTTAGTATTTGAGCCATCGTCTTTATCATTGTATACCTCACCTAAACCCAAGCCACATTTAAAACCTAAAGTCCTATTGATTCACGCATTTGAGTCATACCAGTGCCGTGGAGAGAGTGCGAACGGGCAAGCTTATGGTCACCGACATTGATGGATTTCAATGGAGTTGTCCCGAGCCCCGATCTTTGGCAATGCTCGTCTCAGCGTTCAGTCTACTTTCTTCCTACGTACGACCTTATGATTCACCGTGATTCACTTTTTGAGTAAACGTAATATATAAATACACTCCTAGAAAATTATAAACTAATATGTATAATTAGAAAATTTGTCTACTATATTTCTACGCGCATGAGCATGCGACTTCGCATGGTACTCCGCTTGATAATTTCTATTCCAGCTTATGTTTTTCCTGTCCACGAGAGATGGTTTGCTCTGGACGCGCAAACAGTTAAGTTTGAGGGTGTGATGAGTCCCAAATATATACACATTTATGGACTCATCTGGGCCAATTTTCTAGTCTATGCACTTCACTTTAGACATGTTTTCACTCATATTTGATACTCCATGCTAAGTGCACCTCTAGGCCCGTATTTGGTGTTATTTCATGTTCTTCTTCTTTAGTATTTTCATGCATTGTTAAGTGCCACTTTCAGTGGCTGGATTCGTGGTTATGCTGGAACAGGAGTCGTGCAGGTGTTCCCGGTACAATTCTGTACAGGAACACTGCGCACGATCACTGGTTCTATTGCGCACGACCACTGGTCGTGCGCCACTAATCGTGCGCACTTAACACCAATTTTATGAGTTCTGTCTCGGATAGTGCGCACGATCACCTACGATAGTGCGCACGACCACCGGTCGTGCGCCACTGTTCGTGCGCACTTAACATCAATTTTATGAGTTCTGTTTCGACCAGTGCGCACGAACACCTACGATAGTGCGCACGACCACCGGTCGTGCGCCATTGGTCGTGCGAACATGGTATTTTATAAATTTCTTACTTTGTAGGCTCCACCCCCAGGTACGTGCACGATCATAGAACTCCAGCGCGCACGACCACTGGTCGTGCGCCAATGTTCGTGCACACTATTTATTCCAGCGCCTATAAATCGACCTGCTCGAGAATTAGGTCGGAACGATCGCCGTTTTTCTCGCCCAGCTCCGCCGTTCCGCCCGATTTCGCCCCTCCATCGCCGCCCACCATCGGGAGGTGCTCCGGGCTTGTTCTTCACGCCATTCTTGAGCCGGAGCTTCCTCTTGGCCTCCTCCTTCATCCAAGAGCTTCAAGGAAGGTTTAGCCGCCATCGCCATCAAGCAAGAGGAAGTTTGCAACCTCTACCGGATCGTGACACAAAGAAGACGGACTCATTGGAGAGTAGTGACAGCTCTCTCTACCCTGGACGTAGTTGCGGACCGAGCTTGGACGCGGATTGACAACCCA
The DNA here is from genome assembly GCA_033032865.1 of Dactylorhiza incarnata. Lineage (NCBI taxonomy): Eukaryota > Viridiplantae > Streptophyta > Magnoliopsida > Asparagales > Orchidaceae > Dactylorhiza > Dactylorhiza incarnata. The sequence continues at coordinate 18,286,619 of JAWHQI010000015.1, forward strand.
GCGATTTCAACCGTGAATCTACAACGAGACTTCGGATTCGGTCGATTTCTTGCCTTGTTCTTCTCTTATTGATGTATATGTAGCAAGAACTAACATTTTGATGAAGTATACTTTTACTTGTTAACATTAGTATGAAATCATGTCTATGTGATTGAGTAATCTTGTTATATTTTCATTTGAGGTGTGCCCCGTGGTGTGGATTGTTTGTTGTGTTGTGCCGCCCTAACAATTGTTAGTGGTGTGCTTTGCGAAGAGGTGCTTGCGACCCTCATTCCGCCGTTCTCTCCATTCCATTCGTATGCCTACTCTTCCATCCGCCTAGCGAAGCGTGGCATAGCGGCCCGTATAATCCACTCGCCCTACGAAGCAGCGCGCTCAAGGCCTGCATAGTTCGATTCTGCTTGCCTACTCGTCCATCCGCCCTTGCGACGCAGCGCGCTCAAGGCCTGCCTAGTCTCCATCCCGCCAAGCGAAGCTTTGCATAGTGGCATAGCATAGGAGTAGTTTAAGTTGTTTTCTTTTATTTTCCACAAACCAAATCCCCTATTTCCGCATCCATCCGTTCGAAAGGACTTCAATCTCAACCTCGATAATAAACTCCACCTTACTGTGTTCCTTTGAGATCGATACTTGGTGATTCATTCCCATTTTATATTACTTGAACGATCAGTACACTGCCGTTTCGTGCCGCAGTCTTACTACCGCCTATAGCGGTGTGCTAAGATTTGCGCCATCAATAAACATAGTCATCCCTGAAACATTTCAATGAATAACAATCAGTTTTCTTTATAATTTCTTTTGGATTAATAAAGACAATAAAAGAAAATTGAAAACATATTTGTGTGATTTTAGTTTGTTTTTCAATTTTGTATTTGATTTTTGATATATAACACTGAAACATATTTTGTTTGATTTCTATTTGTTTTACATATTTTTTGTTGTTTTTAGTAGTTAGAGAGAGTCAAGTAATGAATATAAATACAAAGCTTTTAAAAAAAGCAAACTCAGTATTTTATACTACCACAAATGGTAACAAACTACGACCATGCGTTATTAATAAAACTCGAATTTAAAAAAAAATGAGTTTTTCAAAAATTTTCTTCTGAATATGATTACTCAGTTTAGGGACTATGTATTACAGCAAAGAAATCAAACAAGCACATACAAAAAATGCGGGTTTATCATTTTTAGATTAAGATGTCCAAGACCCCTAATTCTAGCCTAAGTAGAGCCAATCATGTATCAGATAGAGGCTTGGTACAGATGTTTGCAAGTTGGTATTCAGTTCTAATAAAAATTTACATGAACATTTTCTTTCTTTATGTGATCTCTAATGAAGTGATGTCTTGCGTCTATGTGTTTGGATCTTAAGTGATGAACGGGGTTGTTTGTTAGGTCAATAACACTCTTATTGTGACACTTTAGTTCAATATTAGTTAGATGAACTCTGATGTCTTCTAAGGTTTGAGTCATCCATAACTCTTGTGCACAAAACTTCCTAGTGCGAATTTTGTTTTCTATATGACCATGCAGCCAGTGAAGGGCCTATGAAATGACATGTGCCACTAGTGCTTTTTCTATCTAATGAACACCTCGCATAATCAAAATTAGAATAACCATGTAAAATAAAAGAATCATTATTTGGGTACCATAGTCCGAATCTAGATGTTCCGATTAAGTATCTAAAAATCCGTTTCACTGCTTTTAAATGAGATTCTTTTGGATTAGCTTGAAATCTAGCGCATAAACATATGACAAAAGTAATGTCGGGTCTAGAAGCACTCAAATATAATACGGCTTCAATCATTCCTTTATACAAAGTTTGATCAATTGAAATTCCGGCTTCATCCTTTCCTTATTTAAGTGATGCGCACATTAGTGTGCTAGCTAGTTTTAAGTTTTCAAATCCAAAATGTTTTAGCATATCATGAACATATTTAGTTTGCTAAATAAAGATTCCATCATTTCTTTGTGTGATTTGAAAACCTAAGAAATATGTTAGTTCTCCAACTAGACTCATCTCAATTTCGTTTAGCATTACTTGAACTACTTCATTGCACAACTCTTCATTAGTGGCTCCAAGAATAATATCATCAACATAAATTTGTAAAATTATCAATTCATTATTAATATGCTTAATAAAGTGCGTGTTATCGACACTACACATTTTATAACCGTGCTTTAATAAAAGCATGTTAAGCGTTCATACCAAGCACGGGGCACTTGCTTTAAACCATAAAGCTCCTTTTCTAACCTATAAACATGATTAGGAAATTTTTCTTCAATAAAATCGGGGGGTTGTTCAACATAAACTTCTTCTTTAATTATCATATTTAGTAAGGCACTTTTTACATCCATTCGAAATTATTTAAACTTATTATAACTCGCAAAAGTAAGAAAGATTCTAATAGATTCTAGGCGAGCAACGGGTGCAAACGTATCATCAAAATCTACCCCCTTGATTTGTGATTGTTCTTGTGCTAGTAATCTAGCCTTGTTCCTAGTGATTTTAGAATCTCCTACTAATTTATTTTTAAATATCCATTTTACACCAATTACCGGGTGATTAGATGGTCTTTCTACTAACTTCCAAACCCTATTTCGTTCAAATTGATTTAGTTTTTCATTCATAGCATTAAATCAAAACTCATCATTTTAAGCGGTTGACACATTTTTGGGTTCTATTTCGGAAACAAAGAATAAATTACAAAATGATTCATGAATGGAAGAACATGTTCTTACCCCTCTTGACGGTTCTCCAATGATAAGCTCCCTTGGATGATCTTTTGTAAATATAAGCACGCTTGGAGATATAAAATGTTCTTGGACATCCTCTATTTCTTTATCAATTCCATGTGGATCATTATCCTCATCCTCCAAGGGTGAAAGAGGTTCCTCTTCTTTTCCTGCAATAATAGAATCTACACATGGAACAAGTTCATCAAATCTAACATGAATAGTCTCATCAACCTTTTTAGACCTTTTATTATATATTCTATATGCTTTACTTATTAAAGAGTATCCAAAAAAATTCCTTCATCACATTTTTAATCAAATTTTGCTAAGGTATCTTTAGTATTTATGATAAAGCACTTACACCCAAAAACATGAAAGTAAGATACATTGGGTTTCTTTTGGTAATACAATTCATATGGTGTTAATTTTAGAATTAGGCGAAGCATGATTCGATTTATTACATAGCAAGAAGTATTTACCGCTTCAGCCCACAAAAAGATCTAGGCAACCCATACTCGGATAGCATAGTGCGTGCAAGTTCTTACAGAATTCTATTTTTCCTCACCACAACACCATTTTGTTCGGGGATGCGTGGAGCAGAAAATTCATGTTTGATACCTAGATTATTGCAAAAAGTTGTGAAGTTTTCATTTTCAAATTCCCTCCATGATCCGAGCGAATGCATTTAATTTTTAAATCTAATTCATTTTGAATACGATTGCATAATTTTGTAAATTCATAAAACACATCGAATTTGGAGGTAAGAAATAATGTCCATGTAAATCTAGAATAATCATCAATCAGAACAAAAGTGTACTTTCTACCTCCTAGACTATAAGTGCTAATTGGTCCAAACAGATCCATGTGATTTAGTTGAAAGGGTCTAGTGGTGGAAATTGCATTTTTATTTTTAAATGAAGTTTTGGAAAAATTTTCCTTTTTGGCAAGGCGGGCAAAGTGAAGATAGGTTTCCACTGAGCATTGACAAACCCCTTATTATTTTATTTTTTGAGATTAGACATTTTAGTGACCCAGACGCCTATGCCATAAATCTAGTTCTTCATTTTTTGAGATTAGACATTTTAGTGAAGCACGTGAAAGATCATGAAAAGCAGTCAAATAGACATTATGAGTTCTTGGTGCAGTGAGTACAATATCATTAGTTTTAAGGTCAATAATTTACATAAGTTTATAGAAGACGGAAATAAAACATTAAGACCTTTATTGCACAATTGACTAATAGAGACTAAATTATGTTATAAACCTTCTAGATATAAGACATTTGTAATAAAGAAAGAATTGTTACCCACTGTAACGATGCCTAAGATTTCCCCTTTCCATTGTCACCAAACGTCACCATTTCTCCTTTATTCTTTGTGAGGCTAAGGAACTTTGCTTTATCGCCTGTCATGTGTTTGGAGCATCCCGAGTCCAAGTACCACATGTCCTCCATTTCCTTAGCCTGCCAACATACCTAAAAAGAAGATGAGAGTAGAGATTCGCATACCTAAGAGGTTCCTCCCATAGAGTATGTGGAAACCTTAGGCACCCAGATTTGCTTGAACGCACATCGTCCCTTCATCCTACAAGAGTTCATGGTGTGTCCAAAGTGGAAGCACTTAGCACAAGACATAAAAGAGGTTGAGATCTTTTTCAAAATATTCTGTGGACTCTTGCTGGAGGGTGGGGAACCAGAAGAAAATATTTTAGATTTATTATTATATGAATTATTTGTTCTATTACTACTGCCAGCGGTAACAGGCACCGTCGGGAAGTAACTCCTAGAACCATATCCTAGCCCATATTTAGCACTTCCATTCCTTTGGTTGGCCAAAATCATGTCGAGGGTTTTCTGGCCAACTCCGAATTTTTCTATAGCCTTGCTCAGGTCATGGATTCAGGATTTTAAAAAGGTGTTTTCATTTACTAGGTTTCCACACCTATTTGCAAATTTTTTCTTTCCATCTTCAATTGAGAGAAAGAGAGTTCTTTAAACTTCTTTCAAAGTCTCCTTTTGTTTTGTAACAGATTCGATATTTGAGAGAGCCTTAAAGAGATCATTTTCTAGTTCTTTTATCCTTGCCAAGAAATTATCATTCACTTGGCAAGAACCCTTCCCTTTTTCCAAAGATTTCACTTCCTTAGTTGACTTTTGATTTTAGTATAAAAGAATTTTATTTTCAGTTTTCAAAAGATCAAGATCTTTCATGCTTTTATTGAAAATTTGGCATATTGTCATTTACTCAATATTAAGATCTTCATAAGTAGAAGGAAGTACCTCAGTGTCGCTTTGGATACTATGATCATCATTCGATGATTCATGACTTCTTCCCATGAGGCACAAATTTTCCTCTTCGCCGTCGCTTGAGGTAGACCCATTTGAGCTTTCGGATAAAGAGTCATCCCATGTCGCTGCCTTCAAAACCTTCTTCTTTTCTTTTTCTTTTTGCCGCTTTTCATTTTGTTTTTTCAAGTACTTTGGGCACTGGCTTCGCATATGCTCAGTCTTCCTACAGTATAAGCACTCCGATGGAGGCCGCTCGTCGTCGTCGCTTGCTTTTGTTGGATCTTGAGGCGCCCTTAGAGGGGGGGGGGGTGAATAAGGGTTTTAAAAACTTATGTTATATTTTGAAATATTAGAAAAGATAAGAGATTAATTTAAAGAAGAAATCAAGTAATATAAATGAGAGACATGATTTTATTAACTTGAGATATAAGATTACAAAACTTGATTTCTTATGATGCTAGAAATCGTAGGTGATAAAGTAAAATCTCTTTTTGTTTTCTATACCGACTTGTATCCCCACGAACCGGTTGGCTTTAGCCGATCTCTCCCAGGATACGGCCTCAAGCCACTCTAGCCTTCCTATCCCCAAAAAGGCCTCGAGCACCCCCTAGATCTACTCCCTAGACCTACTCACCAACAGGAGGCAAATTCCTCCCTAAGTCCTACCCAGACCTAGTCTCCAACATGAGGTGAATTTACAAACCGATTACAATGATAAAATAAAAATTCAAATACAAAGACAAATATGAAACTCCCTATGAGGTAATCTGAAGGAGATGCCGAAGAATCGCTGAAAATCGTTGAAGTCTAAGCGTGCGTTCTTCGCGTTGAGTTAGCGTGTTGATCCAAGCCTCCTTCGATTCCTCCTTTTGAAATTGAGTGGAAGATGTGTTGGTTTGGAAATACGGCCCTCTTAGAGTTTCTGAAGTGCTGGAATATGGCTCTAATCAATCAGTCGGAGAAGACGAAATCCACCTTTTTATAGGACTGGAAGCTAACGCCGGCATTAAGAGTTAACACTAGGCATTGACTTAGTATAGAAATAACTTGATGGCTCGGATCTTCAAATCAGGAAGGAGATTCCGCATCTTTGGAAACTTTCATTTTAGGCAACCTTAATGCTGGCGTTGACTCTAATGTCGGGCGCTTAGTCAAATTAGTCTAAAAATGCTCCTGCAATTATGGTTGCTTCCCTCCATTCATTTTGCATCTTGGCGGGAACAAAAGTTAATGCCGGCGTTAAGAGTTAACGCCAGGCGTTGAGTCAAATCATTCGTAAATTGCTCCTGCAACCACGACAGCTTCCCTCCATTCATTTTGCATCTTGGCGGGAACAAAAGTTAACGCCGGCGTTAAGAGTTAACGCCGGGCGTTAGCTCTCTTCTTTTCTTTTCAGCTTGAGAGCAAGACTAGAGCAATAGCTACATCCTACTATCATATCTGAGCAAGCCTGCATGCTAAAAACACAATGGCAAACAAGATCAAATACAAGTAGGATTTGTTATTCTCAAATCAAAGGGATGCGGAAAAACCGTGTTCCAATAATCTCCCCCTTTTGATAATAACAAATCCAATAGACATAAATCAGAATCATATATAAGATAGATGTGTTTCTAGAAGGATGTATGACACTAAGCAATATTTAGACATTAATAAGAATTGTAGTAGATTGTTAAATTATGCTCCCCCTACTTAATTTTTCCCCCTTAGTGTATTCTCCCATAGACTAGATTCATGCTCCTCCATAATCTAGTGAATCCTACTCCTTTAATCATTATGATTTATCATTTTATTCTCCCCCTTTTGTTATAAGCAAAAGAGGGTGGAGTGAAACAAAACTAAAATAAAGAAGACAAAAGTTGGAACATAACTAAGAGAGGATTAAGAGTTTTGTGTAAGCATAAAGTGAGTCATGATCGAGCTAAAGTAGAGAGTAGCACATCGGAAAAAATATTTGATAAGCGTGAAAGAATAACATTCCATGATTTTACCAAATGAATTCTACCACTTGCTTTTCAAATTAAAGTTTGAGTAGAATATTACTTGTTGAAAGGAATGCAATATTGTTTGATAAGTACAAGTGAAAGACAAATCCTTAGAAATAAGCATGAGAACACATGGTACAAACCACATAGTCAAATAAGAATGCGGAAAGATAAAACAAAGTTATTAAGATTAAGATTTTTGTAATAGTTTGACTATTTCAACAATATATATATATCTAGACTTTTTATATTTGAGCATTTTAACTTTGAAAATATTCATAACTAATATGCAAGCATGATTTAACATATTCAAAAAGATAATAGCTACAATGTAACCAATTCAAATTTCAAGTAAAGAAAACATTGTAGAAATCATGCATTGCAATAATGCATTGTAGAAAACATTGTAATTTTGCATTAGGATCCAATTCTCATGAGTAGAAGCTTTATGAAAAACAATGATGTGTGCATAAGGTGTTTTGATAAAAGTATACAACTGAAATAATCAAAACACATGACATATGTAATGAAATAGTAACAACAATATTAAGATTGTAATCTTACAATTACTTTCACACATCACATCTAGAATAAAATTTCAAAGCACAAAACATAAGTACAACTACCAAGATGCTTCACCCACACAATGCTCATTAAGACTTATCAGGGAGCGAAGTAGTGCTTGGGGGACAACATAAGCATTTTTTATAAAAATTGTATTTTTAGTCATACGGTGTACAAATAAAAGTGATAAAAAGAAATATGTTTGCACAAGACACTTTACAATTCTTTCCAAGATGCTCAACCTCACAATGCTCATTAAGACTTATCAGAAGGGTGAGTAGTGCTTAGTGGAGTTATCTTTGACATATTATTAATTGATATATTTTTGTATTGGGGCCAAAAGTCTCTGAATTCACTTGTTGTTGCAAACATTTATAATTTTGAAATAACACTTCTATGTGCGCAAGAAATTTATTTTTTAAAAGACGGTGTATGTAATTTAGACATACAACTTAATGTGTTACAACTATCACACTACACAATCATGCAAGACTAAGATTATGAGCATATGTAGATTACCAAAATAGTGAGTGTATAAATCATTGTGTAACATAAAGCATTACTCATACTTAGAGGCATGCTAGACAATCATACACAATTATCTATAGACAATTTCATTGCACGTAATCATATTAAGGTCAAGGCATGACAAAAACAATGTTTAGAAAATTTGAAATTAAAATTAGACATTGAAGAAAATCCTTGTGAGTATGCCAAAATCAATTTTGACCATTGGAAACAAAATAACAAAGATGTTTGCTCTTATGAAGCTTTATAGTCAAACCATAAATTTGTAAAGAGTTAAAGCAAAACAAATAACAAAAACATAGTTTTGATCATTTTTAATTATTTAAATAATTTTTTTTGTAATAAAATAACAAAATAAATAACAAAATAATTTCAATCTAAGAAAATAAACAGAGAAAAATCATTAGAAAAATATCATAAATAGTGCAGAGAAAGCAGAATTTTGATCTAAAAAAAGGCTAACACCTGGCGTTAACTAGTTAACGCCAAGACAGTACACTGTTTTCAAGGTTTTTGAAAAAAAATATTGTTGGAATAAATAACATGTATATATACCTTCTTAGTGTAAAAATTTCTGAGAATTTGGAAAAGACTAGAAGGCTATTTAATCATGTTTTATTTGTTAAAAAATGATTTTTATATCTTTTTGGGTTTTCAAATACTTGTGTTTCACAAGATCATTAAAGCTCAAAAATGATAAAATATACAAAACACAAGATAAGCATGTTCAATTAACCCAAGACTGCATGAATAATATAATCATAAAGAGTGCATGCAACATATATGATATAGGTATGTCCTAGATTATAATACCCTAACTATATGCCTACCCACTAGCCCTGTACTAAGTGACGGATGGGCATGAGGAGCTGCACATATGCCGTAGGTTGGGGTGTTAATCCCATATGCACACACTAGAGAACGCTCAACCTAGCACTCTTTCCCCCCAGTGCCTCGCAAGGCCCCACTAGAACCCTCTCTGGTTAAGGACAAGACATGACTTGGAGGTTAGGTCTTCTAATGCATACAATCTCATGCCCTCGCTATTGTGAGACACATAATGTGGGTGAATGATCATGGATATCTTAAGCATTTTGCCCAATGGAAACAATTTAAAGTCACATAGTTATTTTATCTTTCAGTTTTTCTACTTTAAGATGGATTCATTATGGCATTATTTGAAAACTAGCATGAATGATAATATTTATTAGTTGATAATGCTAGTATGATGTGTTTATATTATGCCATAAGAGTAATGCATGTCTCTTAAATTGATAGAAATTCAATTTGTAGACCTATAATTAAGTGATGATTTGATTTGATGTTATTGATATCAAGGTGATTCTAAGGTCTAGATACAGTAAGATACATGCAACCACAACACATAATTTATTCATATAATTATCATGATCACCAATCGAATGATAGAACCAAAAGGATCTTTTGTAGTTATGTGAACTGTTTGAATTAAAAGATTTTTTGATATTACATAATATAATTATGATCATTAATTTTATCACATAGAAATTTTTATACTCATAATTAATTATTGTAAGTGAAATATAGAAAATAATTCATATTCAACCTTTTCAAAATATTAAAGAGAAACATTATAAGGTGAATAATGAATACAATGAGAAACAATTTTTTGGTTATTTTTGAAAGGTTTTATAAATTTTCTCTTTGGTTTTTGAATATTGAACAAAAACATATATATATAATTTTCTTGACTTTTAATTTTCATTATTCTATTTTTCTTTAGCATAACATGGTATATCTAGCATAGACATTGATTTCTTCTTATAGTAAGTGATGATGCTAGAATTAAAAATTTATGCTAATAAGGTGCAAGGTTATGTAAAGATTACAAGCATATGATTTGTTGGAAGGGGACATAAGGGTCTGTGACATAAAATCCGTAGACACCAAAAAAATTGCCGAAAAAGAAAAATTGATATAACTTCTAAACAGAGTTGAATTTTATCAATTCTGAGGGTCCAAATGAACTCAAACGAGCCAAGATGGTTTGCCATTGCATAGATCTTCTCGTCCTTGTTCCGAAAAGTTATTATGGGTGAAAATCGGACAAGCGGATCAAAAGTTATGATCGTTTGAAGTTTGCATCAAAATCTCGCATATTTTTGTATATTTAATTTTGTTTTTTGTTTAAAAACATTTGATTTTCGCAATTTTTCAATTCTGATTTTTCATGATTATGATAAAACATATTAGGGGCTATCACAATGACACAAATATATTAAATACATAAGCAAGACTTGCGCATTTTGTTAGTTTAGCCTAAGACTCCTAAAATACCTTTTAAATCCATTTCGACAATTATTTCATTAGTCTTAATAATATCATATGACAAATTTAGAGTTTGATTTATGATGATAGGATACTTTTATAGGTAATGTATTTAGAGGGATGAAAACAAAAAGGATAAGTAGATCACTTGAAAAATGATATGACTTTTTATTCAATTTGTTTTATTAATGAACTTTGGCTTAATATGAGAAAGTCATAACAAGTTCTGTAAAGTAATCATACCATGTTGGTTCAACAAAAAGAAAAAAAAACATGGAGAAAATTTAGCATATCATGAAGTAGAGTAATAAAATTTCATTTGTACTTGATTTCTACTTCATGCGAATGATAGGACACTAACAAATGAGAGATTTCGGTATCCAAAGAGGACATGGTGAGGCGGTTCCTTTGGGTACCCAAATACATTGTGTTTGCTTTTGGGGGGATAGTGATGAGTCAGACCTTTTGAGTGGAATTAGTATTTCATGTTTAGCTTTGGGCCTCCATTCAAATCTTGGTTTAATATTATTTTTATGCATGTAAATTCCATTACGATTGTCATTATTTTGAAGAGTATAATTGTAATGATGATTGAAAATATTTTTCATAGGAAATTTGTGCACTTCTATTTTTAAGTTGGGAGAAGAATGATTTTGTAAATAATATTGATTGGGATTTTGATTTACAAATACTTTGTGTTCCTTACTCCCATTTTTAAGTTTAGTTAAGACATTCATATTCAACTTGCTTTTAGATATTACTTGATATTGTGAATTTATGTATTGTGAATTTTTATTCATAATTTTCATAAGCAAGTTGATTTTTGTTTTTCATTCATCATTCTTGATCTTAAGATTATGTCTAGCTTTATTATACGCAATTGTGATATTTTTATGAGTGGAAACAATTGAATCAATATGATTTTGATAGTTATTTCTATATTCCTCAAATGTTTCATCCATCTCTTTAATTTCAATTTTATAGTCTTTACACTTAGCATAATCATTTTTCAAGGATGAATTTTCTAAACATAATCTTTCATTTTGTTCTTTTACAAAAATAAACTCCTTTTCAAGTTTCTTGTGTTTTTTTAATTCATTATATTTTACACAAGGTGTAATGTTTTCAACTAAGGAGCCGTGGGTAGACCTAGATAACTCAAAATTTGATTCTTCGTTAACTTTTGCTTTTAAACCTTTATTTTCTAAGCGTAGTTTGCAATTAGCATTTTTAAATTTCTTAATTTTGCGCTTTGTAATTTGTAGCAATTGTAATGTAAAAATAGAATTGCAAACAATAAGAGAATTTGATTTCCTTACTTTGCTTTTGGATGAGGGAAGATTTGAACATATTGATCCTTTGTCTTCTTCAACTTCCTCTTCCAAACAAGAGTTTCCATCATCCTTTCCGCTTGATGAACATTCTATGGATCCATCATTTGAGGAGCTTTCTTGAATATTTGTGCAAGCTTGTATGTTCTCCAATTCTTGTGTTTGTTCCATACCTACAGAAGGAGAATCATAAGTTCTTTCAAGAAAATTCCAAATCTCATAAGCGGTAGGTAAAGTATAAATAAGTTTGAAAATATTTCGGTCTAACGCACAAAATAGACTATTCATAGATTTTGCATTTAAAGACATTTCGTTTCTATTTAATACGCTAGGTGGTTTTCAATTGTAATGTTCCAAACATCTATGCCTAAGGACTTGAGAAAATTTTCCTTTAAATTTTTCCACCTTTTATAATTTTTCCCTTCGAATAAAGGTGGTGCTAGTGATTTTTCATTTACATAAACGCCATTATTCCCGGTGGTGAAACCGTTTTGGAATAACCTAGCTCTGATACCACTTGTTGGATCTTGAGGCGCCCTTAGAGGGGTGGGGGTGAATAAGGGTTTTAAAAACTTATGTTATATTTTGAAATATTAGAAAAGATAAGAGATTAATTTAAAGAAGAAATCAAGTAATATAAATGAGAGACATGATTTTATTAACTTGAGATATAAGATTACAAAACTTGATTTCTTATGACGCTAGAAATCATAGGCGATAAAGTAAAATCTCTTTTTGTTTTATATATTGACTCGTATCCCCATGAACCAGTTGGCTTTAGCCGATCTCTCCCCAGATACAGCATCAAGCCGCTCTAGCCTTCCTATCCCCAGAAAGGCCTTGAGCACCCCCTAGATCTACTCCCTAGACCTAGTCGCCAACACGAGGCAAATTCCTCCCTAAGTCCTACCCAGACCTAGTCGCCAACACGAGACGAATTCACAAACCAATTACAAAGATAAAATAAAAATACAAATTCAAAGACAAATATGAAATCCCCATGAGGTAATCTGAAGGAGACGCCGAAGAATCGCTGAAGATCGTTGAAGTCCAAGCGTGCATTCTTCGCATTGAGTTAACATGTTGATCCATGCCTACTTTGATTCCTCCTTTTGAAATTGAGTGGGAGATGTGTTGGTATGGAAATACGACCCTCTAAGAGTTTCTGAAGTGCTGTAATAGGGCTCTAATCAATCAGTCAGAGAAGACAAAATCCACCTTTTTATAGGATTGGAAGCTAACGTCCGAGTTAAGAGTTAACATCGGGCGTTGACTCAGTATATAAATAACTTGATGGCTCAGATCTTCAAATCAGGAAGGAGATTCTACATCTTTGGAAACTTTCATTTTAGGCAACGTTAACGCTGGCGTTGACTCTAGCGCCGGGCGTTGAGTCAAATCATTCCCAAAATGCTCCTGCAATTATGGCTGCTTCCCTCCATTCATTTTGCATCTTGGCCGGAACAAAAGTTAACGCCGACGTTAAGTGTTAACGCCAGGCGTTGAGTCAAATCATTCCTAAAATGCTCCTGCAACCACGACAGCTTCCCTCCATTCATTTTGCTTCTTGTCGGGAACAAAAGTTAACGCCGGAGTTATCTCTCTTCTTTTCTTTTCTTCTTGAGAGCAAGACTAAACCAATAGCAACATCCTAGTGTCATATCTGTGCAAGCCTACATGCTAAAAACACAATGGCAAAGAAGATCAAATACAAGTAGGATTTGTTATTCTCAAATCAAAGGGATGCGGAAAAACCGTGTTCCAAGAGCTTTTTCCTTTTTGTCCCTTTTTGAAGATGAGCCCTTTTGGAAATACTTACGGAAGGTGTTCCTTCTTTCCGGATTCGTCATGAACTTTGTAATATTTTTCACAAAGAAACTCTCTTCGTCCTCCTTGTCATCCTCTTTCCTTGACTTCAGTGCCAAGGCTTTCTTCTTTAGCTCTTTTTTGTATTCTTCATCTTAGATTTTGAGTTCAACCTCATGGGTTTTGAGATTCCCAATGAGGCTCTCAATTTGAAGCCATCTTAGATCATGTGACTCAGATATAGCTGTCACTTTTGGATTGAACTTCATAGGGAGTGACTGTTGATTTTCCTTACCAAATCACCATTTGAGAAGGTCTTCACAAGTATTTTTGAGGCATTGATGATCTTGGTGAAGCGAGTTTACAAAGAGTCTATGTCCTCGTTTATATCCATTATGAACCTTTCAAACACCGACTCCAGTTGGATTAGCTTTGAGTCTTTAACCTGCGAAGTACCCTCATACATTATTTCCAATAAATTCCAAATACCATAAGAAGTTTTGCATGCACTAACTCAATTGAATTCAGTTCTATATAAAGCACAAAATAAGACATTCATCGCTTTAGAGTTATTTGTGCATTTACTTTTGTCTCCCTCAACCCATCTATCTCTAGGCTTTTCCATGGTTACATCTCCAACAACATATGTAGGAGTAGTATTTGGTTGTTCATCACAAGCCCAGATATCTAAATCTAGATATATTAGAAAACAACACATCCGTGTTCTCCAGTACTTATAATCAGTTCCTGTGAAAAGTGGAGGTTTACTTATTCCTTGCCCCTCATGAAAAGCGAGATAATGGAGCGCCATTATTCCCGGTTGTTAGATCGTATTGGAATAACCTACCTCTGATGCCACTTGTTGGATCGGTAGGTGCCCTTAGAGGGGGGGGGGGGGGGGGGGGAGGGGAATAAGGGTTTTAGAACTTTCCATGCTTGAGTGCAATTATACAAATAACTTGAATATATTTTATGATTTTTTTACTAAATTCTATACTTTATGGTTTTACAAACCAGTATTACAGAGTGCAAGAGAGATGGATTCACTATTGCTACCACCAAGGGTAGAAGCTACCTCTCGGCATTAGTGACAGTGAGATTCCTTTTCATTTAGATTCCAAGGATTAAACACAACAAATCAATAATAGAGAAAATGATAGCATTATTGCTTTTAAGAATGATTACAAAATTTAATCCCAATGACGCTTGGAATTTGGGTGAATGTAAAAACCTTTTTGGTTTTCTATAGCGACCATTCTCTCAAGGACCAGTTTGCTCTAGCCTATCTCTCTCCAGATGAGGCCTCGAGCCGCCCCTAGATCTAACCCTAGACCTAATAGCCACACCCACGATGTGAATTCTCCAAGTCCTCGCAAGGCCCTAGTCGCCAACTATGGGCGAATTTCTCTGCGAACAACAATAAGAGTTACAAACAATAATCAAATTAAAACATTGAAAAACTCTCTAGTTGAATGAACTTGAAGATGAAGTATGCATTATTGTCCCTTCTTCAAGTTCTTCGCGTTCATATGCATTGATGAAGTTCTCTTGGCTGCAAGGAGGAGGCTCATACGAAGGTTAGGAATTATGACTTTGGTTCACCGTTCATCGACCGACTTAATGGAGAAGGGCCGCTCTTTAAATAGACTCTGGACCTAGCGCCAGCAGTAGTGCTACCACCGGGCGGTAACCTCTTTAGGAATTTTTGCTGGCACGCAGATTGAGTCATCTTTCGCAATATTCTGCTCCAAATATGGTTGCCCCTCCTACCGCACCACCGTAACACTAATGCTCCGCATTAGTGATATACGTTTCCTTGCAGTCAGATATCCTTCCTCTTTTGCCCCTAAATCTGTAGCAAGATTGCGGTACTACCATAAGCTACCACCAGGCGTTAGACTTAACGCGTCGCAGCAGGACTTGCTATATCTGCATCTCATTGACATTCCTTTATTGACGATGTTTCCTTCTCGACGATGTTTCCAAGTATGGAGCAGCTACTGCCAGAGGTAGATTTAGCACGCCGCGGTAATACTTGTTGTATTTGAGTCCCGTTGACATTCCTTTCTTGACGATGCTTCCTTTTTGATGCTATTTCCAATTATGCAGATGCTACCACCAGTGGTAGCGATAGCACATTGCGGTAACAAAAAGAGCGCCATATCGATAGAGGATCGCCGCCTTTCTTTTTTGCACTTATTGGGGCTTAAGAGATGAAGTTACTGCACACTATAAACACATGGCAAGTATGATCAAATATAATGGGATTTGTTATTCTCAAACCAAGAGATGTGGAAAGCATGTTACAACTGGGTGCATAAATGATTTTCTTGCTTTTATAAGAGCTTTTTAGATTTGCCACCAATTTACTTCGAATCCAGCTCATCGTCTCAGTAGTTATTCCTAAATTATTAACATCATTGAAAAGATTAATATTTTCCACATAGTTCTTCTATGATTGCATGATTTTATTGTAAACAAATCATACAGATATATGTCATGTCAAATCGAAACACACCTTATTATACCCTCAACTCGACTCCGACCATGTTTGCAATCTTTAAATTCTACATAACATTTAGACACATACAAGTTTATTTAAGGAATTTAGTATTACTAATACTTGTTTATTCTACTAAGATCAGGCTCATTAGAGACATTTTGCTATATTTCAAGTATGCACAACAAATTCAAATTTTTTGACGAAATTCTCTATCAAAACAAGAAACTTTTAGAATTAATCCACCTCAATGTTTGCCTCAACCAATAAATCACCACAATTTGATTTGTATACCTTTAAATGCATCCCTCAAGGCAAAAGATCTGTAAAGCCGCTAGAATCACTTTCTAATATTAAATTGATATCATCTTGAATTATCTTTTATTTGGACTTATTTTAGACACACAAATCCTTCCCTTGAAATGGTCATATCGTTATGTAAATTCCTAAGTAAATGTTATAATTCTCTAATACATCTTCAATTGGTATCCACATAATTCATAGCCATTATCACAAAAAATTTCAATCGTCAAATTTCATCAAACCTATCTGAAATGATAATGGTCAGCTATGACCAGATTATTTCATCAAGCAAGATCTATCAATGCAATCTCTCATTTTCCATGCAAAATTTTGTCTGATTAGTTTATATCGAATCATAGTTATTCTCCAAGGATTTTAAAAATGAGAATATAATCCCAATAAAACAAAGAGCCATAAACTTGGGTTGAAATCATTAATGTAATCCTCAATCTGCACACAATAATCCATTTGATTAGTTTTACCTAAAATGGAATTTTGAGAACGAGAATTTAATCCTAATAAAACAAAGTGGCTTAAACCAGGGGTTCAGTATTTGAAGTGGTCATTTGTAGGTTTTAATAAAAGTGTTTTATGGGAAAAAGATAAATCAATGTTTGAGATCAAATGTGGTAAAAATATTTAAGTAACGATATGAGTCATTAAAGAAAATTTATATGACGAAAATTTAATTTGATTAATTCGAGTGAATATCTACATATATATGACAAGTTTGTTGTCACTTTTACCCTTAGGGTCCACCACTGCTTCCGCTGCAGTGGTTCGTCCCAAACCACGCTACGACTAGTGGAAAAAGAGGTGTTTCTGTGATCACTATTGGTCGAAAAGATTGGTTGCGCTATGATCCATTTGTAAGACCCCCCTCCTGGAATCGATAGTTTGACCGGGGCTTCTTATCGCACACCACCATTTATGCACAATGCCGAAGCGACAATGAAGTTTGAAGACATTTCCTTTGCCAACCCCTTTCCTTGAACACTCCGTTGTCACGCATAGGGGTGATGTTAAGTGAATGCCACCGTACACTACAAGAAATCAGAGTTTTGGCCAGGGCAAATTGCCCTGGCTAAATGTCCAAAACCGTGGCTAAAGAGTATTTGCCACAGTCTAGCCACGGGAAAAATTCATGGCTAAAAGTCGCGTGGAGAAATGTTTGTAGCCACAGATTAGGCGTGGCAAATAGTATTAGCCACGAAGAAGAAATGCCGTGGCTAATACCTGGAATTTTAGCCACAGTTTTCCCCTGGCAAAAGCTTCTCAATTATGTTAAATAGACTATTTACCACGACTTTTGGTCGTGGCAAATAATCTAACTAGTAGCCACGGTTTAAAACCTTGGCTAATAGTAATTTTGATATTTTTAAAAAATCTATTTGCCACGGTTTTAAACCGTAGAAAATAATAAATTATGCATTTAAAAAAAAGAGCAGAAATTAAAACCAACTAAGATGCTTGTTTGTTCCATGAGACTAGCTAATGAGACTAGCTAATAAGACCATCAATATATTTCATCAATTTTCAAGAACTATGATGCTTGTCTGGATGCAATGAAACCAGCTAAGAAGAATTATTGCACAAAATATACTTGTAGATAAATAACAGCACCAAAGATCTTATATCTCTATTCATGAAGAAGAAACCACGTGACAACAAGAATTTTATTTCGTACAAATAACACTTCAAACTTGGAAAGGGAGCGAAGGAATTAACAGAATTTTAATGCAATACAACCAAATAATAACTGAGATACAAATTATCACAGTGAAACAAACTGAAACAACCATTTTCATTAGTTCAAAATCAGCCTCCACAAAATGAAATCAAGATGGGAGATGATATAAATGATAGAAATAGTTGATGCATACAATTCTCCATTCCTCAGCAACACCGTGGCTGCATATGTTCCACTGCTTAACCCCTGTCAAATAGAAACATTACTTTAGTTTCTGATGGTGGAATAGAAAAACATTGGAAAATTTTCTTTTTTACATTTTTGCGTG
This sequence comes from Dactylorhiza incarnata, assembly GCA_033032865.1. Classification (NCBI taxonomy): domain Eukaryota; kingdom Viridiplantae; phylum Streptophyta; class Magnoliopsida; order Asparagales; family Orchidaceae; genus Dactylorhiza; species Dactylorhiza incarnata. Next base: position 18,304,984 of record JAWHQI010000015.1, read on the forward strand.
AACTTGAATGGTAGCGAGTATAATTGATAATTTAGAAATATACAACAATGCAACATTAGACTCAATTGTGTGAAACTCGAGCTCTTATTTGCATTCTTGAAAACATTTATTTCCATGTTGCAACTATTCATCTACCCACATACATTATTCTTATAGGATCAAAGAGCAAGTGCACGTTTCTAGATCCTATGAAATCACATGACTTTCTAATTCATACAGTGAAATGTAGTCAAGCTCAAATCTCTAGCATGTTATAATAATCGATCAAAAAACTATATAAAAAAGCACTTCCGCATTTGCAAATATTGGTCATACCTCATAAAAAGGGGAAGTTATCCATTCCATTCTTTTAATGCACAATAGATAATAAAGCATAAAAGGGAAACATGACATTGCAAATAATTTAAAGAACTATGGTCTATCACAAATTTCCAGACCTGGACCTTTTCAAAGCATGTATATATAGGATGTATAATGCTGAGAAAATATGAAACTTGACCAGAAAAGTATATCTAATGAAATTAAATGACGTTTAGATTGTATAACTTGTCCATGATTTCATTCTTCCATATTTTTGCATGATTTAGAAAACACTGATCAACAAATAAAAATGGGAAAAAAGATATTAAGGCTTCCATTGGAATTGTTTGTAAATGAGTATAAATATGTCAGTATAACAAAGATGTGCCAAGTAATATGATGTGCCAAAAAAATCAAAATGAAGTCTAACCCTACATTTTCCTCATGCTTTGCTAAGTAGCAGTTGTTATCTCTAAGTTAACATAAATGAGAAGGGTGACCGTTCAGGTGCAGAGTTCATAAGGAATACAGGTAAAGTCCTTCGCAAGGAATACAAATCAAAACATTATAAAGTCCTTCTTAAGGAATACCTTTTTATCCCTTTCAAATTTAGTGGTAGGGACTTTGACTCTATCCATTGCAAGGAAATGAGTATACCCCTGCTTGGGCAACATCTTGTGCTCTTTCGATTCAAAATTTAGAAAGCTGAATAGAGTCGATTTTGTTTCAGTTAACTTGGATTAATTTGCACTATGTAGGATTAGGGGGAGGGTTAAGATTCACATATTGGCCTACTCAGGACCATGACCAACTAAAGTTTTTCTTTTTATAATAGCATAGAAATAGATAAGGAAGAATGCACAATACTTCATAACATAGCCTCACAACAAGTGTCCAAAACTAATAATTAGCTTCTTATTTTCTTACTTTCATTATGAAGACTGGGGGAATCTATGAAGTTTAAGGACCAAAGAACTATCTTCAGCAATATCAAATAGCTGTTTTAACCTTAGTAATAAAAATAATGAATATGTGAAAACATGAAAGAATAACTTATTAAGGTTATTCAATAAAAGTTATGTAAAGAAAAAAGCGCAAGGCTAACTCCAAGAGATAGGTGACTTCGCAAAAACCCCTATAAAGAATAACTTGTAAGAATTACGTTTTAAAGTTTGCAGAAATGCTACCCAGGTCCATAACATAAAGTTATAAGTCCTGATAAGAGATTATCATTACCTATATAGTCAGTGCTTTGTGAGCTTTCCAGTCTACAATACCACCAAATTTTGTAATAGCTTCCTTCACAGATTCAAAATGTGTTGTAGTTTCAACATACCCTCTATTTTCTCTCACTTTCTTTACTTGTTCAGGAGAAACACCTGATTTTGATGTTTCAATTGCATATTTCGTGCTTGTATATGATTGTAGTGAGGATTACCATTGAGTTTAACAGGTGGTCTGTCTTCTACCTTACTTATCTCCATAACATCAGAACTTCATCTGGTTTGAGTATCAACTGTTGGAACATTGTCTTCCGCATCTCCTAGGTTTGAGAATAACAAATCCTATGTGTATTTGATCTTGTGTGCTTAAGTGTGCAGGTAACAAGTCCATTTGACTCAAGGATAAAGTAAGAAGGTTGCCCCCAAAATTGAGCCAATAAATCCAACATGCCCACTAGCGCCGGCGGTAGCACATAGCGCCCAGCGCTAGCGATGATTAGCGCAATTTCAGCATCATATTTAGAAAGCGCTAGCGCCATGCGGTAGCGGATAGCGCAGACGGTAGTGGATAGCGCAGACGGTAGCGGATAGCACAGACGGTAGCGCGGAGCACAAGATGCAAGACAGTGGAGTTTCCCTGCAATGAAGATACGCGCACAGAGAATATTCCCTAATATGGGATAGCGCCGGCGATAGCACTAGCGCCGGCGCTAGCGCTCACTCCTATAAAAGGAGGCCTCTTCTCTCGTTTTCAATACACAAGTTTGAGAGAGGTGAAGTTCTAGAATTCCAGACCCTAACTCTGCCGAAAAGTGATCTCCCACCAAAGTTCCACGAATTTTTGAAGGAGGATTTCTTCACGCCAGATCTGACCGAAGATCGCTTCATCAATGCTTATACTACAACAGTTCTGAGGCACCAACTTCAGAATTTCTTCAAGAGGGAGATTTCCATATTATTGTCTTTTTATTTCACATCTTTTCTGTAATCGTTTAGTGAACACGCCTCGTGTTGGCGACTAGGTCTGGGTAGGACTTAGGGCAAAAACTCGCCTCGTGTTGGTGACTAGATCTAGGTTAGGTCTAGGGGGTGCTCGAGGCCATATCTGGGGAAGGATTGGCTAGAGCGGCTTGAGGCCATATCCGGGGAAGTATAGGCTAGGGCCACCGGTTCTTGGTGATGCGAGTCGGGATAGAAAACAAAAAGAGTTTAGTATTATTCGCCACTGATTTTTAGCGTTATAGAAATCAATTTTTGTACAGCCATATTTCATATTAATAAAACATGTCTCTATTTTATTTTACTTAGTTTGCTTGATTTCTCACCATCTTAATCTCTTATTATTTCAAGATATTCAAAATGTAAGAAAATGTTTTAAACCCTTATTCACCCCCCTCTAAGGGTGTCTACCGATCCAACAAGTGGTATCAGAGCTAGGTTTTATTCCAATCGGCTTAACAACCGGGAATAATGACGTCTCATGATCTCGCTTTTCTGGAGAGTCAGGGTGTTAGTCGACCACCTCTTTTTTCTGGGTCAAATTTCAATTACTGGAAAAATCAGATGATGTGTTTATTATGACCATGGATGTGGAAGTATGGAACATGGTAGAAGTTCGATACTCTCCTCCTACAATTGTAGTGGGAGAGGCTACGTTACTAAAACCGAAGGGTAAATGGGATGATAACGATAAAATAAGGTGCAAAAATAATGCTAAGGGGTTGAACGCTTTATATTTTGCTTTAAATAGAACTGAGTTTAATAGAATTTCTACATGTGTAACTGCTTATGATATTTGGAATTAATTGGAAGTTACTCATGAAGGTACATCGCAGGTAAAAGACGTAAAGCTATTCCAACTGGAGTCTGAATATGAAAAATTCAGGATGGATACCGAATAGGAGATCAACTCGATGTACAAATGGTTTACCAAGATCGTCAACGCCTCAAAAGCACTTGGAAAGATCTACTCATACGGGGACTTGGTCAGAATAATTCTTCGCTCTCTACCTCCAAGGTTCAATCCAAAGGTGACGGCCATCTCGGAGTTGCACAACCTAAGAACGCTCCAGATCGAGAACCTTATTGGAAATCTCAAAACCCATGAGGTAGAACTCCAGATTCAACACGATGAATACAACAAAGAGCTAAAGAAAAAGGCGCTGACACTAAAATGAAAGAAGGAGAGCATTGAAGATGATGTTAAAGATGAAGAAGGTCTCCTGGTGAAGAACTTCAGGAAGTTCATTAGAAATCTGGAGAGAAGGAACACCTTCTGAAAATACTTCTAAATGGATGCTCGACAAAAAGGATCTTCCTATTCATCAAAGAGAGAAAAAGGAAGTGAAGACGAAGAAAAAAGACCACCACCAGAGTGCTACCACTGCAGAAAGACCGGGCACATTCAGAGCCAGTGCCCGAAGTATTAAAAGGAGCAAAAAGAACGATACAAACCGAAGGAGAAAAAGAGTATTGAAAGCTACAACTTGGGATGATACTTCCTCTTAAGAATCAAGCGGATCTGAGTCAAGCAGCGAGGAGGAAGCTATTGGAACATGGTCTTCCGCATATCCTAGGTTTGAGAATAACAAAACCTATGTGTATTTAATCTTGTGTGTTTAAGTGTGCAGGATAATAAAGTCCACATGACTCAAGGATTACATAGGAAGGCTGCCCCCAAAGTTGAGCCATCAAATCCAAATCTCTGTCGTTCGATGAACTGTTAGCGGCGCTTGACGAAATGCTCAGAAATGCATTCGACGAAATTTTGCTCGACGAACTCTTAGCTGCATTCGACAAAATTCCGATCGACGAAATATTTTCTTAAGCGCAGATGCCGGGAGTACTTATAGAAGGAGATAGCGCCAGGCGATATCCGATAGTGCAGGCGATAGTGAGGAGCACATGAGGCAAGAGAGAATTGTTTCCTCCGATTGAAGATTCTGCTGCGCAGAATATGTCCTAATGTGGTATAGCGCCGGCGGGTAGCACTAGCGCAGGCGTATGTCCTAATATGGTATAGCGCCGGCGGTAGCACTAGCGCAGGCGCTAGCGCTGAGACTATAAAAAGGACCCCTTGGCTCTGTCTTCCTCATCCTCTTAAGATCCAGAATTCTAGAGCTTCGTGCCACATCATAGAGCGGAAGGTTCAGAGAGATACTCCCACAAATTCATGAAGGCTTAAGGAGATCCGTGGAGAAGATTTCAACACGCTTCATCATCGTGATGAAAGACTGCATCGACTACGATCATACTCTGCGTCTTCGTCTACTTCTCCAAGAGATCCACATAGAGGGAGTTTTTATATTGTTGTCTTTTTATTTCACATCTTTTCTTTTAAATCGAGTAGTAAATTTGCCTCATGTTGGTGACTAGGTCTGGGTAGGACTTAGGGCTGAAATTTGCCTCGTGTTGGCGACTAGGTCTCGAGTGTAGGTCTAGGTGGTATCGAGGCCATATCCGGGGAAGGGTTGGCTAGAGCACCTTGAGGCCGTATCCGGGGAAGGATCGGCTAAAGCCAACCGGTTCGTGGGGATACAAGTCGGTATAGAAAACAAAAAGAGTTTACTATTCATCGCCACCGATTTCTAGCGTCATTGAAGTCAACTTTTGTAAGACCTTATTTGATATTAATAATGCATGTCTCTACTTTATTTCAATTGTTTTACTTGACTTCTTATTGTCTTTAATCTTGCATTATTTCAAAGCTTTTCAAAATATAACTCAAGTTTTTGAAAACCCTTATTCACCCCCCTCTAAGGGCGCCTACCGATCCAACAAGTGGTATCAGAGAGGTTTTATTCCAATCGGCTTAACAACCAGGAATAATGGCGTCTCATGATCTCGCTTCTACTAGTGGGGTAAATTTTTATGAAGAAGAAAAATCTCTTAAACCACCTTTATTCGAAGGGAGAATTATAAAGGGTGGAAATTTCTAATGGAAGAGTTTATTAAAAATTTAGATATCAATGCATGGAATATAGCAATAGTTAGACCAGAGGATGAATCAAATAAACAGGAATGTCATCTAATTGCAAAAGCTTTAAATAGTATTTTCTGTGCTTTATCACACGAAATTTCAAAATTAATATATTGTTTTTCTAGTGCATACAAAGTATGGAAATTTCTTGAAGAAATGTATGATTCTCCTTCTACAGGTATGGAACAATCACAAGAACCGGAGAATATGCAAGCTTGCACAAGTTTTCAAGAATGCTCCTCTCATGACGGATCATTGGAACACACATCAAATGGAAGAGAAGGAGAAGTACTGTCTTCGAAAGAGGAGTGCCAAAAAGTTGTCAAAGAAACTCTAAGTTCAATTCGTGCCTCTCCCGAAAGCAACATAAGGAAATTAAATACCATTTTTTGTACTTTTATCTCTTCATTACAATTGCTTTAAACCACAAAGCGCAAAATTAAGAAATTAAAAAAATGCTAATAAACATTTGCGCTTAGAAAATAAAAATTTTAAAGCAAAAATTAATGAAGAATCAAATTCAAATTTATCTAGTTCTATCCATGGTTCCTTAGGTAAAATCACTACACCTTGTATGGAATTTGATGATTTAATAGAAAAATGCAAGGAACTTCAAAAGGAACTTCTTTTTATAAAAGAACAAAATGAAAAATTATGTTTAGAAAATTCAACTTTGAAAAATGATTGTGCTATGTGTACAAGTTATAAAATTAAAATTAGAGAGATGGATGAAACTTTTGATGACTTTAGAAACGAATACAACAATCATATTGAGTTTATCGTATCCACGCTCAAAAATAGCAAAATAGCGTATAATAAAGCAAGACATAATCTTAAAGTTAATTAAGAACTATGAATTGGAAACTAAAGTAAACTTGCTTAAGGAAATTATAATGAAACATTCTCAACACATAAATCAACAATTTCAAGCAAATTCCAAAAGCAAGTTAAATCTGAATTTTCATAATATGTCTAAGCCTAACAAAGAAAATAAAAAATATCAAATGCCTGAAAATGAAATTCCAAATCATTATTACTTACAAAATCATGTTTCTCCCAACATAACATTAAATGTTCACAAATTTCTTATAAACAATGTTTTACAAAATCATCATGGAAATTTGACATATAAGAATAATATTAAACCAAGGTTTGAATGGAGACCCAAAGTTAAAGATGAAACACAAACTCCACTCAAAAGGGCTTATTCACTTCCATCTCCCCAAAAGCAAACACGATGTATTTGGGTACCCAAAGGAACCGTCACACCTGGTCCTCTTTGGATACCTAAATCTCTAATTCATTAGTATCCAATTATTTGCATGAAGTAGAAATCAAATAAAAAATAAAATATCAATTATCTACTTCATGATATGCTTAATTTCCTTTTTTTGTTTTTTGTTTTTATTTTTGTTGAACCATCATGATATGATCACTTTATATGACTTGTGATATGACTTTCTCATATTAAACAAAACTTCATAAATAAATCAAATTGTATAAAATAAATAGTCATGTCATTTTTCAAGTGATCTACTTATCCTTTTTATTTCTATCCTTCTAAATCCATTTCCTAAAAGTCTTATAAAATTTGAAAAACTAAATTTGTTATATGATATTATTAAGACTAAATGAAATAAGTGTCAAAATGGATTTAAAAGGTGTATTTTAGGGGTATTAGGCTAAATTTATAAAATGCGCAAGTTTTGCTTAGGTAGTTAATATATTTGCGTCATTTTCAATTACCCCAAGTATTTTTAATCATAATCATGTTTAAATCGGAATTGAAAAATTTGATCATTTCACTCATGCATATGTTATGCAAAACTCAATAATTAAGTTTTAATAAATATGAAACTCTAATGAAGATGAAACTCATGTACTAATTTTAACTTCCGCAACTTTTTGCGATTTTTTCTCGTCTCATCGCTTCATTAGACATGCCTTACATTGCACAAACATAATTAAGAAAAATCGGAAGCAAAATCAAAGAAAATCTAGGCTATATGATTAAAATATGCACTCTCTGTGAGCTAACGCAGGCGCTAGAATCTAACGCCGGCGCTAGCTCAAGTCTATGATTTTCTGAAATTTTAAAATTCTGTAAAATCAATAAAAGTATATTATTTTATATGTACTACTCATTTTTGCATCTACGCCTATAATTAATATTATAATTTCATACCATGGTTGGTGTATTATGTGTGTATTGTGATTTATTTCTAGTTTAGACCTTTGAATCATCTTGATATCAAATCAAATAGAATCGTCACTCCATTCCAGGTCAATAAGTTGAAACACTATCAAACCTTGGTATAACGTTAATCTCAAACTTATCATACGAACATTGCCGCCTAAAGAATATTTGTGTCTATGTTAGCCTTTATATGTTTACCAAGATATACAGTATGGGTATTCTCATTTAGGGCTTATCCATGATATTCTCATGCATGAATATTATTTTTAATCACTAAAATCATGCATATTAGATTTGTTCATTCATGTCTTCTCGTGCTTACATTTCCTATCATTTCCAAACTACATTAGTTTGGTAAATATAAGCCTTAAAAATATTAAAATGGAGATATAATAAAATATATCACTTGCAAAATTTATTTGGTAAAGTCATATACAAATTCGCTAATGTTTCATGCAATTTGCACTATATAGACATCTCCTAAAATTCTGAAATTTCAGCATGAAACTACTGTTTGGACACTTAATCAAGATCAATAAACAAAAATTTCAAAATCATCAAAAATCGTGTATTATTTCCCGCGCTAGCGCTAACGCTGGCGCTAGCGCACCTATGTGTTTTTCTGTATTTTTAAAATTTTGAAAAATCTCTAAAACTATATTAATCTATGTGTACTATTCCTTTCTGCAGTTTTGCTTTTATTACATTTTTGAAAAATCAAATACAAAAATATTAAAGCCAAATTACAAGAAATATGTTTTGCCTTATTTTTTTGTCATTTATTTAAATTCTATTTCTAAAAGCAAAAATCAATTACAAAAAAAACAACAAGTATCAAAAATTATTATTTTACTTAACTTTTTATTTACTATCTTGCGAAAGGGTGATTTGGGCTATCATCCCATCATATCACCTAGTACCAGACGAACCCCTCACAAGGTAGTCCTCGGGAAGTCCAAGATCAATCTTATGAGTTCAAACGTTAAATTATCAAAAATACTGTATGGACATCATTGAGAAAATCAAGCATGATTTAATCTATTATTTAAAAGTTCTATGATGTTGCAATTTATCTTTTCAAACTACTTTGAACATTGTTTTCATCATGCTTTGATATATCTATTAATATGTGCATCAATTATATTGTAAAAGTTGTGTAGAACTACGCTTAGCATGTCTCTAAGTATGAGTAAATGTTTTATGTTTGATAATGATCTTTATTCACTCACTTATTTTTGCAAAATTTATTTGGTAAAGTCATATACAAAATCGCTAATGTTTCATGCAATTTGCATTATATAGACATCTCCTAAAATTCTGAAATTTCAGTATGAAACTACTGTTTGGGCACTTAATCAAGATCAACAAACAAAAATTTCAAAAACATCAAAAATCGTGTACTATTTCCCGCGCTAGCGCTAACGCTGGCGCTAGCGCACCTATGTGTTTTTCTGTATTTTTAAAATTTTGAAAAATCTCTAAAACTATATTAATCTATGTGTACTATTCCTTTCTGCAGTTTTGCTTTTATTACATTTTTGAAAAATCAAATACAAAAATATAAAAGCCAAATTACAAAAAATATGTTTTGCCTTATTTTTTTTGTCATTTGTTTAAATTCTATTTCTAAAAGCAAAAATCAATTAAAAAAAAACAACAAGTATAAAAAATTATTATTTTAATTAACTTTTTATTTACTATCTTGCGAAAGGGTGATTTGGGCTATCATCCCATCATATCACCGAGTACCAGGCGAACCCCTCACAAGGTAGTCCTCAGGAAGTCCAAGATCAATCTTATGAGTTCAAACGTTAAATTATCAAAAATACTGTATGGACATCATTGAGAAAATCAAGCATGATTTAATCTATTATTTAAAAGTTCTATGATGTTGCAATTTATCTTTTCAAACTACTTTGAACATTGTTTTCATCATGCTTTGATATATCTATTAATATGTGCATCAATTATATTGTAAAAGTTGTGTAGAACTATGCTTAGCATGCCTCTAAGTATGAGTAAATGTTTTATGTTTGATAATGATCTTTATTCACTCACTTATCTTGGCATTGTCTACATGTGTGTTTAATCTAAGAATGCTTGTGTATGTATTGTAATAGTACAATGAATTAAAATTGCACAAGTATCTTGCCTACACAACCTTTGTTTGCACTTTAAAAGTTAAGAAAAGTGGTTATGGTTTTTTTTAAAATTATATTGGTTTGCAAAACAAGTGTATTCGGAGAACTTTGTACAAAACAAAAATCATAAAATAAAGTGACAAAGATAACTCCACCAAGCACTACTTGAACCTCCTGATAAGTCTTAATAAGCGTTGTGAGGTTGAGCACCTTGGAAAGAATAGTAAAGTATCTTGTGCAAACCATATCTTTCTTTCAAAATAAAAACCACTTACTCTTAAGTACACCAGATCACTAGTCTCAACATTAAAAATAAAATATGTGATCCCCCAAGCACTACTTTGCACCCTGATAAGTCTTAATGAGCATTGTGTGTGCAAAGCACCTTGGTAGTTGTATATTTTGTTTGTGCATTAAAGTATGTGGAAGTAAAATTGTTTGTGTTTTATTGTTTTCTTACTTTACATATTACTTGTATTTTTGATTAAAACATTTGTTTACTCTACTCAAAAATACACTTATGTGCACATCATTATCTTCCATAACACTTCTTCTCATGAGTATTGTATCCTAATGCTAATTCTATACTACTCTTTATTTATGAAATGCACTAGATAACCTAGCATGCTTTCTACAATGTTTAGTATGTTTTGAATTTGTGAATTAACATATCATTGTAGTACTCTCTTTTAAAGATTTCATGTTTGGTTACGTTACTATTGAATTTAAAGATTTTACATGAACAATGATATAGAAAACATCTTCTTTATGAAATTTAACTCATATATCTTTTTATGAATCATCATGTCTTACAATAAGATGTTTCTTGTATTTCGATAAGTCTTCCGCATCATAACCATATAATTGTTTTACCTTGCGCTTTCATGCTTACTTAAAGTCTTTTAGTTTGTGTGCATCATCACTTGAATCTTCAAATTCCTTTCTTGCAACAAGTGGTAGACTTTCTTGGTAAACTCTATATTGGTTGCTTTTAACATGAAATGTTTTAAAACTCTGATTTATTTCTATGAAAATATTGTAATGCTAAAACTCTGATTTATTAATGGACTTTAAAATAGCTATGTGAGTGTTTTCATAAATTCAAATAAAAATATAAATCCATAGGCTATGTCATTAGATTTAAAATGCTTAAATTTTTCCAATAATTATTATCCATGACTTCATATCTCACCATAGCGGGGGCGTAGGGTTGTAGACATTAGATAACCTTATCTCTAGTCGTGTCTTGTCCTTAACTGGGGAGGGTTCCAGTGGGGCCTTGCGAGGCACTGGGGGGAAAGAGTGCTAGGTTGAGTTGTGTCTAGTGTTTGCATATGGGACTAACACCCCAACCTACGGCATGTATGCAGCTCCTCATGCCCATCCATCACTTAGTACGGGGCTAGGGTGTAGACATATTTTCTGGGTAGTTTAGTTACTTGGAAATCATTTACCTTGTATTTGTTTATGCTACAAACTCTGATTTATGAAAATGGTGTAATACTCAAACTCTGATCTATTTCAATGAAATATATTCTAAAACTCCTTATCACTTCCTTCTCTACAAGCTCGATCATGCTTTTATCTTATTATGAACTTTTAAGTGGTGTCTCCATACCAGCTTTTGCTAATAATAAAAGGGGGAGAATTAACATGATAAATATAATCTGCTATCAAAATATAAAACTAACACGCATAATTAAGATGATAGCTTAAATATTAAGGGAGCATTCACTTAAGGGGAGCATGAATTTAGGGGGAGCAATTCTAAATGCTAAAATCAATAATTATCCTAAGTCATCACTCTCTCACACACACAAGTAGTTCATCATGCTTATATATATTAATGCTCTGATTTATCATTAATGGTTATCTTATTATTAAAAGGGGGAGTTTGTTGGAACATGGTCTTCCGCATCTCCTAGGTTTGAGAATAACAAAACCTATGTGTATTTGATCTTGTGTGTTTAAGTGTGCAGGATAATAAAGTCTACATGACTCAAGGATTACATAGGAAGGTTTCCCCCAAAGTTGAGCCATCAAATCCAAATCTCCCACTAGCGCCGGCGGTAGTACTAGCGCAGGCGCTAGCCGTCGTTCGACGAACTGTTAGCGATGCTTGACGAAATGCTCAGAAATGCGTTCGACGAAATTTCGCTCGACGAACTCTTAGCTGCATTCGACGAAATTCCGATCGACGAAATATTTTCTTAAGCGCAGATGCCGGGAGTACTTATAGAAGGAGATAGCGCCAGGCGATATCCGATAGCGCATGCGATATCCGATAGCGCAGGCGATAGCGAGGAGCACAGGAGGCAAGAGAGAATTGTTTCCTCCGATTAAAGATTCTGCCGCGCAGAATATGTCCTAATATGGGATAGCGTCGGCGGTAGCAATAGGGCAGGCACTAGCACTGAGACTATAAAAAGGACCCCTTGGCACCGTCTTCCTCTTCCTCTTGAGATCCAAAATTCTAGAGCTTCGTGCCACAGCATAGAGAGGAAGGTTCAGAGAGATACTCCCATAAATTCATGAAGGCTTAAGGAGATCCGTGGAGAAGATTTCAACACGCGTCATCATCGTGACGAAAGACTGCATCGACTACGATCATACTCTGTGTCTTCGTCTACTTCTCCAAGAGATCCACATAGAGGGAGTTTTTATATTGTTGTCTTTTTATTTCACATCTTTTCTTTTAAATCGAGTAGTAAATTCGCCTCGTGTTGGCGACTAGGTCTGGGTAGGACTTAGGGCTGAAATTCGCCTCGTGTTGGCGACTAGGTCACGAGTGTAGGTCTAGGGGGTGCTCGAGGCCATATCCGGGGAAGGGTTGGATAGAGCGGCTTGATTTCGTATCCAGGGAAGGATCGTCTAAAGCCAACCGGTTCGTGGGGATACGAGTCGGTATAGAACACAAAAAGAGTTTATTATTCATCACCACCGATTTCTAGCGTCATAGAAGTCAACTTTTGTAAAACCTTATTTAATATTAATAAAGCATGTCTCTACTTTATTTCAATTGTTTTACTTGACTTCTTATTGTCTTTAATCTTGCATTTTTTCAAAGCTTTTGAAAATATAACTCAAGTTTTTGAAAACCCTTATTCACCCCCCTCTAAGGGCGCCTACCGATCCAACAGAAGCAAACTTATGTTTAATGGCAAAAAGAAATGATGACGACACCAGTGTTCTTAGCGACACTGAGGTAACTCCTCCCACCTTTGAAGAACTCTATGATGAATTTGTTCAAACTTGTAAAGCCTATGATAAAAGTGTAGAAGATAATATTATTTTAAATCGTGAAAATGAATCTATCAATAAAGAAAATCATATAATTTCCCTTGAAAAGAGAAAGGTTTCATGTCAAGAGTGTGAGCACTCCTTATGTAAGGCAAAAGAACTTGAAGTTTCTCTTTCTAAGGCCCTCTCACAAATCAAAACTGTTGCAAAAGAAAAGGGGGGCTTAGAGAGAAAACTAAAAACCTCTCTCTTACAAATTGAAAATAACAAAAAGGGCTTTGAAAATAAATGTGTTATGATTGTACAAGAAAATACATCTCTTAAAAAACAAAATCATGACCTCAATATGGCTATAAAAAATTCGGAATAGGTCAAAAATCCCTGGATATGATTTTGGGAAACCAATGTTATGGTTCTGGAAAGTTTGGGCTCGGATATGAAAGTGAGCCCTACCGCCCGACGCTAGCCACTAACGTCAACGGTAGCTCAACAGTTAAAAAATCTCTTGTTTTTTCTAAAGTTCAAACATCATCCAACAAGAGCAATATATAAATTCAGAAAAGGGTCTCAACCCCCTTTATTTCATGTGCAAATTGTCTTATGTTTGGACACACGTCTAGCTCTTGCAATAATATAAAACAATGATCTTTAAAGCAAATCTGGGCACATTAGAAATCCACTTACTCTATGGGTGGTACTTCTTGGGTATCCAGATCTTTACTCTCATCTTCTTTCTAGATTTGCAGGAAGGCTAAGGAAACGAAGGACGTGTGGTTGATGCAGGCTACCAAGTTCTAAGTGAATGTAGTGACCGGGCTTTCTACTATGACAACCTAACACGCTTAATTCTAACGCGCGTAACTTAACAATCAATCGCGAAGAATAGGCAAGAGAGAAACAATTGCCAAAATGAAGGTTCGCTACGCCTCTTGAGATCTTACGAAAGCTATATGCCAAAGTCCGATCAAGCGAAATAGACCCACATGATCCGAAAGTAGCTAGATAGAAACACTTTCCAAACGAAGGGTCGCTAAACCATTATAGATCGTACAAGGGCTAGGTGCCAATGTCCGAATCAAGCGAAAGGTACCCACCCGATCCGTTCAATTTGAAGAAATAAAAATGATAATTAACTAACCAAGCAATATTCCGTAGCTTTCAATCGCATGCGCTAACAAGATCAATGCCACCGAATTAGAATGAAGGGTTCTAAAAGTTAGTCCAAGAATAATCCCAACAAAATTAGCTTGAGCAATACCGGTTCTACAAGATTATTAAATTCATTTGATTTAATAAGCAAGCGGCTTTTGAGCGAGGCGGCAAAGTTCTAATGCTGTCCAAGAATTATTCCAATATCGTCCACCAATTTTGTGATCCGGCGAGAGAAGAAAACACACAAGGGAAGTAGAGAAATTTGTTACCCAACCGGAGGAGATGAGGCGGTGGCGAGCACCCACCACGGGATTCTATTGTAGGTTACGGACGGCGTCGGAGGTGCGTTCCACCGGAGTGACACCGAGGATGGATTCACAAGGGAGGGGCGGCCTTAATGACGGTGGGATGGAGGTGGGGGGGGGGGGGGGGGGGGGCGGCCTATCGAGTCTCGCGGTAGGAGATAGAGGGAGGGGCAGCCTTGGCAGCGACGGGCTGGAGGTGGGCTGGGGGTCTGCAGAAGCTCACGACAGGAAGAAGGGGAAGGGGAGGCGAGTCTCATGGCGGAGCACAAGGGGAGGCGGCTACGTCGCACGACATGCCAAGAGGGGGTTGCGAACCCTAAGGGAACAGGAGAAAAATCTCACGGCTATTTTTTTTGGTTCTCAATAATCTTTCTTCTATTGAGCAAATAAGAGGGTATTTATAGTTTGTTACAACAAAACGCCAACCACACATCACCGCGGTCTCATCAGGACCGTAACAAATAAAAATAAAGATACGCATGAAATTAAAATAGTTTTAATGCAATAACTATGAAGTAGAATGCGTAACAAACCACGACGCGTGTTAAATTAAGAAGAAGAGGAATGCGGCTGTGGGCAATGATTGTAGCGGAAGTTACAGTGAGTGTCATCGCTACGCCGCGAAGATTTGGTGTTGCACCGAGAGTCTTTAAATAAGGGTGGTTTGGGATCATCATCAACATCGGCTCCACCGATTGATCCATCAATTCTCCACCGCTCGAAAGCACTCATCACCGATGAGTTGTCTGAGAAGTAATGGCGGAGGAGATCAGCATCCCTGCGCAGCAGCTCTGCCTCGGTCACCCACGAGCCATCAGAGGTAGGAAGGTCGTGCCAATGGACAATGAAGCGGTGTGTAGCGCCCTGGTTGGAAGGAAGAACCAGTAGTGTGAGCATCAGATAAAACAGCGTAATCATCAACCGAAGTAAGTACAGTAGAATCCGTGGAGGTGTCACCCAACTCATTCCCAATCCCAAGAGACGAAGGGGAAAAGAAGGTGTAGACGAAGGGAGGTTTGCTGGAAGTGGAGAGACATATGGTGTTAAGTTGGAAACATTGAATGTAGGGGAAACCTCCCAATCAACCGGCAAATCCAAAACCACCGCATTGTTACCCAAGCATTTAATAATCTTGAAGGGACCAGCTCGCCTAGGGGCCAACTTTTTAATGGTGGACGAAGGTAACCGATCTGGGATTAAGCGGACCAAAACCAGTTCACCAACATTAATATTAGAAGGACGCCTATGTAAGTTAGCATGTGACTGGTAAGACTCATATTGACTGGCTAACTTATCTTGAATTTGTTTGTGCAAATCTTGAACGTGTTGGGTGAATGTTTATGCAAAGTGGCTCGATTTATAAGTTGGCGGAAGTGGTACCAAATCAAGCGGCACAGGGGCCTTGTATCCATGCACAATTTCATTACGCGATAGTCCCATAGATAAATTCTTAGAGTTGTTATACGCTAGTTGAGCATGTGGTAGGATCAAATCACACGTGCCTTTGTGATCGCCCACAAGGCAACGCAGTAACGAACCCAAACTCCTATTGACTACTTTCATTTGGCCATCCATCTGGGGGTGGTAGGTCGTAGAAAACAGTAGCTTGGTACCCATGCGTTTCCATAAAGTCTTCCAAAAGTAACTCGTGAATCGCATGTCACGATCTGACACAATAGTCTTCGACACTCTCCTATGGCTGACGACCTCTTTGAAAAATAACTTGGCGATGTGGGAAGCATCGCTAGGCTTGCTACATGGAATAAAGTATGTTGGATCTTACGGTGCCCTTAGAGGGGGGGGGTGAATAAGGGAATAAAATTCTTTCTATAATTTTCAAGATAATTACTAAATTGTTTTATAATGAAGGAGATTGAAATAAACAATTTAGATTTAGAATTGAAAACTTAGAACACAATATAATAGAGATTACGCCAAATGATAGAAATCAAGTAAACACAAAAGAGATATGAAAAAGTGTTTACATAAATTTGATTTCTATATCGCTAGAAATCGGAGGCGTACAAATGTAAATTTCTTTTTGTTTACCAATCCTTCTCCCAAGGATCGGAAGGCTATCACTTGTCTCTCCCTAGACCAAGCCCAAGCCTATCCTCTAGATCTTCCCAAGATCTAGACGTAGCACACAAGGCCACGATTTCACACAAGGCCACGATTTCCCACCAAGCCACGCAAGGACTTGGACGCTCCACACAAGGAAGCGATTTTCCCGTAAGCCACGCAAGGACTTAGACGCTCCGCACAAGGAAGCGATTTTCCCTACCAATACAAAGTAAAATGTATATAAATGAAAATACAAGATAAAATTAGAACTCCCTAGAAATTCAGATCTCTGGAAGGAAGGTTGAAGCCTCAAGATGATCCTTGATGTAGAAGCTTTTCTGATCTCGTCTTCAATTTCAAACCTTCTCAGCATAAATGGGAGTTCATGAGGTTCTGGAGCTCTCTGGATGGAATGCACTCAGGAAGGGACTTGAAATTCTGAATTGGTTGTTATGCACGAACACAAGGTGTCAATTTATAGAAAATCGCTGTCGGAATTCCGACAGTGACTGTCGGAATTTTCCGACAGCGTTAAACTGCTGATCGTGGGTGGTGTCGTGGGCAGTTGTTGTAACCTCCGAGCTGTCGCCTGGGCGACAACGCTGTCGGAATTCCGACAGCTCAAAACTGCATTTCGTCGATCTGCCGCGGAGGGAAGTACTTGTAACTTCTCTGCTGTCGCCTGGGCGACAGTGGCTGTCGGAATTTTCCGACAGTGAAATTCCCATATTCAAATTTAGCTCCATCCTGTAGATTGAGTCGTTCTCATCTCCGAAATGGGGTGGAACGTTCTGTAACACTTCCTGGATTGAAAGTTATGGCCATTTTAAGATCAGCACACAAAACTCATCCAACCTGAGACTTGTCGTTCTCGGATCATGCCCATGAACGAGGACTTGTCTCCTCATTGAACCTGTACAACCTGGTCACTATAAACACACAAAAGACTAGATCACATACATCATGGTATTTGTTATTCTCAAACCAAGAGATGCGGAAAGCAAGCTCCAACAATCTCCCCCTTTTGATAATAACAAATACCCATATGAGAAATTAGTGAGTTTATAGATAAGTGCGATAAAAGATATGCATGAATAAAAGGTTTACTGCGTGATAGATTTTACTCCCCCGAAATATCTATGTCACTAGATTTCTCATTTTATTCTCCCCCTTTTGTTATTACAAAAAGTGGGTTGTCATGATCGAGCAATATCACTCCCTCTACATAGATGCTTTCCATGAAAACTTTTTAATATACTCCCCCTAAATTGTATTCTCCCCCTAAATGTATGCTCCCCCTAAATGTTATAATTAATTGTAATAGTGCATTCTGAAAAATTGAGATTAGTAAGAGATTTCTTGAATTTATATTTCTCCCCTTTTTTGATATTATCAAAAGTTATTTTGAAATAAAGAATTAATAATTATGAAGAAATAATAAATATGGGAGTATATAAGAGTAATAGATTTTATGTCGAGAAGAAAAATAGGATGCAATCAAAAGCTTGTTAAATACTACTTGTTGAGAAAAATATAGGCATAATGTAACATAAAGTAGTAAGCAACATAGCTAACATGATAAAGTAAGCATTATATTTTAAGATACCACTTGCTTAAAGGAAAACACAGTGTTAAAAATAATAAGCGCTCTTAAACATAAGCATCATTTTAAAAGATAAAACCATATAAAGGATAATGAGTTTTAAATTTGAAAAGTTGATGTTTGAGTTAAAGATTGAAGAGATGTTATTATATTAAGATAAAAAAATATTGCAAGCATGATTTCATAATATCAAGAAAGATACACAAACTACAATGTAATAAAATTTTCATTTCAAGTAAACATAAACATTGTAGCGGTCATGCTTTGTTATCTAGTGCATTTACTTAAGTTTGTAGAGATTTGAGTAGATGAGCATTAGGATCCAATTCTCATGAGTAGAAGTTTTATGAAAGATAATGATGTGTACAAAGTAGTGTTTTGATAAAGTATACAAGTGAATCAATCAAAAACACATGACATATATAATGAAATAACACAACATTAAAATACACAAATAATATTACTTCCACACTATTTCAATGCACATGAATAAATAGTACAACTACCAAGGTGCTCTGCACACACAATGCTTATTAAGACTTATCAGGGTGCAAAGTAGTGCTTGGGGGATCACTTTTATACTTATTAGCTTTATTTTCAATTTTTTGTGATCCGGTGTACAAAAGAGAAGTGGTGTATAAATTGTTTGCTACAAGACACTTTACAATTCTTAGCCAAGGTGCTCAACCTCACAATGCTCATTAAGACTTATCAGGAGGGTGAGTAGTGCTTGGTGGAGTTTTCCTTGTCATTTATTATTTGCTTTTTAGTTTAGTGACTAAGGACTCCGAATTTACTTGTTTTGCAAACATAGCATTTTAAACCACATTTCTCTAAAGAATAAGTGCATGAAAGACAAAGAATTGTAATAACCAATTCAATGTTGTGTAGGTAATCTATTTAGGCATTTTAATTATTTATGTTATTACACTACACAATCATGTAAGAATAAGATTGTAAACACATGTAGGTTATCAAAAATAAGTGAGTGAATGAATCATTATCAAACATAATACATTACTCATACTTAGAGGCATGCTAAACATTTCTACACATGTTTATCTACAATCAATTTCATTGCACATAACAAGATAATTTTCAAGGCATGACAAATACAAAACAATGTTTTTAAGAAACTTGAAAGTTAAATTAAACATTGTATTTAATCTTTAATTGATATAATTAATCATCCATCCTTGACAATGGCAATGAATAACAATCAGTTTTTTTTTTATAATTTTTTGAATTTTTTTTTATATATGCACAAAACAATAAACACACATAAAGAAAAACATATTTTGTTCTTTGAAATTGTTTTGTAATTTTGTATTTGTTTTATATATATATATATATATATATATATATATATATATATACTCTGGAACTCATAGAAGTCTTTAATAGCCCTTTCAGTAAATGATATTCTATGCCAGAGAAATAAACAAAAATAATGTATGAGAAAATACACATATATATATATATTTTTTAAAAGAAATAAAATTTTGTTTTAAAAGGAATAAAAAGATAAACTTTTTACAAACACACAAAATATTAAAATAATACCAGAAATAATTCAAAACACAAAAAAAATATTTTGGAGCAAAGGAGCTAACGCCGGGCATTAACTTCTTAACGCCAAAACAGAACTGCATTTCTTGATGTTTTGAAAAATATTTTTCTCAATTCATTTGTATTATAAAGAGACCTTCCTTCAGTTGAAATTTCAGAGTATATTGATTAGATTTGAAGGCTCTTTTAGCATGTATTTAGTGATTTTTCAAATACTTGTGTTTGGTAAAATCATTAAGGCTCGAAATATTAAAATATGCAAACACATGATGCAATGTTAGAATAAAAAAATATGCATGATTTATGTATAAAGAGTGAGATAATTTTCATGCAATGAATATAATATAAGTATATCTAAGATCAAGATACCTTAACTACATGACTACACTCTAGCCCCGTACTAAGTGACGGATGGGCATGAGGAGCTGCACACATGCCGTAGGTTGGGGTGTTAATCCCATATGCATATAAAAGACGACGCTCAACCTAGCACTCTTTCCCCCCAGTGCCTCTCAAGGCCCCACTGGAACCCTCCCCGGTTAAGGACAAGACATGACTTAGAGGTTAGGTCTCTAATGCACACAATCCTACGCCCTCGCTATTGTGAGACACGTGTCATAGGTTTATTGATTATAGACATACTAAGCGTGTAAGCCTTAAATATATTAACTGTGTTATAATTTCATGATTAGTTTTGGATTTACAATTTTATCGAAGATTGTTGATTTTAAATCCATTTAGAAAAGTTTTATTCATGCAAATAACTACAAAGGAAAAAATAAGATTTTCATATTTTAATGATATAATTTACTTTAGCATTGCAAGATATAACTAGCATGAGCATTGATTTCTATCTATGGTACGTGATAATGCTAGTGTGATGAATTAGGACAACATGGTGCAAAGCTAAGTAAAGATGGACAAATATAAGATTGAGTTGCATGTATTCAAACATAGAGTTTTGAATTTTCATAGACCTAGAAAGAAGTGAAAATTTTATTTGATTTCATCTTGTTGATATCAAGTTAATTCATAGGTCTAAAGATAATGAGATGCATGCAAACAATAAAGATGCACATCACACACACAAAACAAGATATGAAACTATAATACCAATTGCAATCATATATTTCATAATTCCTAAGGTTGATAGAATTAGTTGATTTAAGATAGGTCTTGATGGATCATGAATTATGATATATGATTATAGTGAATTTTAGCATAGGATATTAATAGATCATGGTGGTGATTGTATAATCATATTCATCATTTTTGTAAATTTTCTTTTTGATTTTATTTTTAGAAATTAGACAAAACAAATACAAGGTATTTGACAACAATGATAGTAAAAATAATTTTTTAGAGAAAATCAGAATTTTTAGGAAAATATGTTACCGCCAGCGTTAGTGATAACGCCTGGCGTTAGCAACAGAGTTACTATATTTGATTTAAAACACATTGTTTTTGATATTATTTGATTCTAATTTTTCTCGATTATGATTTTCAATATAGGGGCTATTATATGCAGCAACAAAAAATAGACAAATATGCAATTAGTTGCGCATTTAATATTTTAGCCTAAGACCCCGCCTAAAAATCCATTTAAATCCAATTTTGAAAGTAATTTCATTAGTCTTGATAATATCATTTAGAAAATTTAGCATTCAATTTATAATGATAATATAAGACATTTATAGGCAAAGGATTTAAAAAGGATAAAACAAAAAGAAAAGATAGATCACTTAAAAATTATGACTTTATGTTTAATTTAATTCAATTTTGATTTGATAAACATTAGGCTTAAAATGTAAAAGTCATATTTCATAATATATCTAAGTGACCTTAGCATGTTGGCTCAAAAATAAGAAAACAAACAAAAGAAAAAAAAAATTAAGCATACCATGAAGTAGAGAATTGATATTTCATTTTTAATTGTTTCTACTTCATGCAAATGATAGGATACTAATGAATAAGAGATTTAGGTATCCAAAGGGGACCATGAGGGATGGTTCCTTTGGGTACCCAAATACGACATGATGATTTTTTAGGAGACAAGGATAAATGAGCCCTTTCTATTAAAGTTGATGTGTCATTTTTCTTTAAGGGTCTCCATTCATACCTTGGTTGTTTATCTTTAAAATTCATATTATGATTATGTGACATCTTTATATGATTGTATTTGTTTGAAAAATAATTCATTTAAGATTTATGCTTATTCAAATTATTTTTCAAAATAGATTGATGTTGATCATCATAATGAATTTTATTATATGGATTCTTTGAAAATTTATAAGAGTGATTGTCTTTCTTTAAAATTGAATGTTGAAAGAGTGAGTTACAAAATGTTTTAAATGATTGGTCCTTATTTAGATGATTTTCATTTCCACTCTTTCTTATAGACCTACTCTTATAATATGAAGTTAAGCTTTTAGACTTTTGAAAATTTGATAAACTAGAAAAAAGAGATTTTTCATTATATGAAAATTTTTGAATAAACATTTTTAATGATTCTAGTTTATCCTTTATATTATCATTTTCTTTTATCAATTTTTCATTATGTTCTTTTGAAATTAAAAGTCCTTTTTCTAAAACCTTAAGTTCTTCTTTAAGAGAATTATAATAAAAACAAGGTTTAGCATTTTCAATTAAAGAGCATGAACAAGAATTTGAAACATCAATATAAGATTCTACTTTAGTGTTTGCTTGTAAAGTTTTATTTTCTAAACGTAATTTGGAATTAGCATGTTTCAACTTTGAAATTTTACGTTTAGCAAATTTAAGCACACGAAATGTAGAAATAGAATTAGTTACTAAAAGAGAAGATTTAGATTTTCTTACCTTGCTATAGTTTCCGTCTTCTCTTTTGCTTGATGTTTTGCCATCAACTGAGTCCAATATTGTGACGTTGTCTTCTTCATCTTCCTCTTCCAAACAAGAGTGTCCATCATCCTTTCCGCTTGGTGAGCATTCTATGGATCCATCCTTTGTGTAGCTTTCTTGAATATTTGCATAGGTTTGCATATTCTCTGGTTCTTGTGAATGTTCCGTACCTGTAGAAGGAGAATCATAAGTTCTTTCAAGAAAACTCCAAATTTCATATGCGGTAGGTAAAGTATAAATAAGTTTGAAAATATTTTGGTCTAACGCACAAAATATATTATTCATAGATTTTGCATTTAAAATAATTTCGTTTCTAGTTAGTACGCTAAATGTCTTTTTAATAGTAATATTCCAAACTTTTTGATCTAAGGCCTTAAGAAAATTTTTCATTAATATTTTCCACCCTTTAAAATTTTTGCCCATAAATAAAGGTGGTGATAATATTTTTTCATTTATATTAAAATTTTCCCCACTAGTAGAAGCGAGATCATGATCAAGAGACGCCATTATTCCCGGTTGTTAAGCCGATTTGGAATAACCTCCCTCTGATACCAATTGTTGGATCTGCCGCGGAGGGAAGTAGTTGTAACTTCTCTGCTGTCGCCTAGGCGACAGTGGCTGTCGGAATTTTCTGACAGTGAAATATCCCATATTCAAATTTAGCTCCATCCTGTAGATTGAGTCGTTCTCATCTCCGAAATGGGGTGGCACGTTCTGTAACTCTTCCTGGATTGAAAGTTATGGCCATTTTAAGATCAGCACACAAAACTCATCCAACCTTTGACTTGTCGTTCTCGGATCATGCCCATGAACGAGGACTTGTCTCCTCATTGAACCTGTACAACCTGGTCACTATAAACACACAAAAGACTAGATCACATACATCATGGTATTTGTTATTCTCAAACCAAGAGATGCGGAAAGCAAGCTCCAATAAAGTAGGCCATCTTGGAGAAGCGGTCTACCACGACGTAGATGGAATCATGTCTCTGAATCGTGGGTTGCAGACCTAACACGAAATCCATACTAACATCCTCCCATGGGATGGAGGGGATTGGGAGAGGGGTATATAACCCAACATTCGTTTTGTTTCCTTTTGCTACTTGACACGTGCGACAGCTTTTAATAACCTTAGTAACGAGCGACTTAAGGTGTGGCCAATAAAATTTGTCTTCAACTAACGTAATAGTCTTATCACTCCCAAAGTGACCACCAAGTCCACCTCCATGCAACTCGCACACTATGAAATCACGAAGGGAAGAACAGGGGATACACAACTTAGAATGCCGAAACAGATAACCGTCCTGAAGAGAATACACCAAAATGGTGGTGGGGGATTCGTCTTGGGTGGCTAAGTAGATACCCTTAAAGTCCGGGAAGCCCTAATACTCCTCTTTAATGAGCTCAAAACCTATGACCTTCACCTCCATCGTGGTCAGCAATAAGGAGACGCGGCTAAGGGCATCATCCACACGGTTCTGGGTGCCCTTAAGGTGCTTAAAGAAAAACGTGTATTCTTGTAAGAAAGAAACCCATTTCGCATGCCGGGGGATGATTTTACTTTGGGAGTTTATGAACCGTAAGGCTTCATAATCCGATAACAAGACAAACCCCTTGGGAAGGAGGTAGTGGTGCCAATGGTGGAGGCATCGAATCACGATATAAAACTCCCTATCATAATTCGAGTAGTTTAATTTTGAACCAGACAGCTTCTCACTAAATTATCCCACTGGATGGACCTCTTGGCTCAATACGCCGCCAATACCTACTCCTGACCCATCACATGCAAGCTCAAAGACCTTACTAAAATCGGGGAGGCGAAGAATGGGTGCCTCCGTCATTAAATCTTTGACAAGTTGGAAGGCATGGGCCGCGGACTTCGTCCAAGCAAACCCTCCCTTATTTAAGCATTCGGTGATGGGAGCCATGATGCTACTGAAATATCTAATAAAGCGGCGATATAAGGTAGCTAGATTGTGAAAACTACACATGTCTTCAATGGTGGACGGCTCGGGCCAATCCCGGATGGCATGGACCTTTTTTGGGTCTACGTGGATGCCCTTGGCGCTCACTATATAACCCAAAAACTCGACCCATCGCACACTAAAAGTGCACTTCTTGAGGTTCAGGTACATGGTCTCCTGTCGAAGGGTCGTGAATACGAGGCATAAATTGGACGTGTGATCAGAAGGTGACGTACTATAGACCAAGATGTCATCAAAATACACAACAATGAATTTACCCATATAGGTTCTGAAAACATGGGTCATCATGCGAGACAACATGCTAGGCGTGTTGGATAACCCAAATGGCATGACTAACCATTCGTACAACCCGTCCTTCGATTTGAAGGGGGTCTTCCACTCGTCACCTTCCCGAATCCAGATCTGATGATATCCACTTCTAAGGTCTAACTTCGAGAAAATTATGGCCCCTGCTAACATGTCAAACAGATCATCTAAACGGGGTATGGGGAATCGGTACTTTACGGTGATCTTGTTGATAGCACGACTATCAACGCACATCCGCCATGTGCCGTCCTTCTTGGGGGCAAGTAAGGCTGGGACCACACACTGTCTAACGCTATGCCTAATGAACCCCTTATGCAGAAGGTCCGAAATCTGGGTCTGCATTTCCTGGTGGGTGGTGGGGTTCTGGCAGTAATAAGGGAGGTTCGGTAGTGATGAACCGGGAACCAAATCTATGGCGTGGTGAATATCACGCACCGACGGTAAATTCAAAGGTAATTCCTCGGGTAGATGTCCTTATATTATTCCAACAACTCCCTCAACTCTACAGGTATATCTCCCAAGTTGACAACCTCTTATGTGGCTAACTAGCAGACTAACGCGTTCATAACTCCGCCAACAAATGACTCTCGCATACTCCTGTCTTCCTAACAAATTCAGCGTTTTCCGCTCAACCGGAAGGGCAGTGTCCTTCGAGGAACTGGATGGTTCCTTGGGTGGAGTAGGCTTTAGAGAAACCTTCTTCCCCTTTTGCTGGAACTCGTTCGTATTGGCTCCCCCATGATGAGTAATGTCCCGATCATAAAGCCATGGGCGTCCCAAAAGGACATGACACACATCCATATGGATAACGTCGCACCAAATTTGATCCGAATAAGACTTGACCGTGATGGGAACCAAGCACCTTTTGGTGACGGGGAGGGACATATTATTTATCCAAGCCACCTAATATGGTGAGGGGTGAGGCTCCGTAACCAACAACATATATGAGATCGCACTTTCAGACACTACATTCATGTAGCTACCACTGTCAATAATCAACTTACATAATTTCTCGCCACTCTTAAATATTAACGAGAATATGTTGGTCCTATTCCAATCATCCAAAGAGCGAGGGGTGGTAAGGATACACCGCATAACCATTAAGTGAGTGTCGTCTTCTAAATCACTAGGTACGCCTTCTAAATCTGACTCATCCGTGGCCTTATAGATATAATCAGGCCCATCACCCGTAGGCTCAATTAGTGCTAAGGTCTGAGTTTTGGTTGGGCACTCAGCATCGCAGTGGCTGGTTACTCTGCACTGATAACACGTGGCCCTTTCCTTACTAATTTTTCCTACGGGAATGCGCTCCCCGGATGGGTTTCTAGCATCTCTAGCGGTGATGACAATGTTGGATGAGTCCTTGGTCTTGAAATTACCCTTATCCTTATAGGTGGAGGTGGAGGTAGTGGCCGCAACCTTGCCCTTATAGGAGCTGTGCTTGGCCTTGGCCTTGAAGGAGAGGTGTTTCTCCATATCAAGGGAGGCATTGAATGTAGTGTTTAGGTTCGTGTGACCATAATGTAAAAGCTTCCTTTGGATATTGAAACTAAGACCTTTACGAAACCAAGATAAGGTGACCTTGGGCATCTACTGAGCCTCACAATGGACCATCTTATCCTTCAGATTGCCCATGTAATCAGCGACAGACCGCTCACCTTGGCGAAGGGAGGCTAGATCATCAAACATCTGGGTGCGATGATAAGCGGGGACATATTGGTCCTTCAACAAATTTTTCATTACAGCCCAACCGATCAGAGGGACACCGTCCCCGGTTCCTAAACGACGCTCCTCATTTAGCCAAAATATTTTGGCCCTACACGTTAGCTTCATCCGCGTGACTTGGACCTTCTGCTGGTCCATCAAGTGATGCCACTCATAGTAGCATTCCTTGTCTAACACCCAATTCAGGAAGACCTGGGGTTCTCCTAAACCATCGTAGGTGGGGGCATTAATTTTTATGGCACGGGTGAGATCGACTTCTCGTTCCTGGCGATGAGGTGGTGGTCGGTCGCGCTGAGGTAACTCCTCGTGGACATCTTCCTCATGGTTTGGTGCCCTATGACCTCTAGGTGGGGTGGGTGCACGGTTCAGCTGACGATTAAACCTAGGCGGTGAATTGTTTCGATTGGCCAACAGATGGGTCAACAATTCCCACAGCTCTCCCAATTATTGATTCATTTCATCCCAGAGGACATCAACAGCAGTGGTGTTTGGAGGTGTTTGTTGGAACATGTTTTTCCGCATCCCTTTGATTTGAGAATAACAAATCCTACTTGTATTTGATCTTGTTTACCATTGTGTTTTTAGCATGTAGGTATGGACAGTTTTGACACCAGGTAGCTGCAACAATGGTCTGGCACTAACCACAAGATGAAGGATTGAAAGTTGCTTAACGCCAGACGTTCAGCTTAACGCTGGGCGTTAGAGCTTAATGAAATGCTGCGTTTGATGAATTTGCGGTCGACGAACTTAAAGCTGCGTTCGACGAAATAGTAACTGCGTTCGACGCTCTGGCGTTCGACAAAATTGCGGTCGACGAAAGAAGAAGCCCGTTCGACGAACTCCGTTCGACGAAATTGCGTTCGACGAAAGATGAAGCCAGTTTGACGAATTGTGTTCGATGAAATTATCTGTTCGACAAATTAGGGTGCCAGCTAATTAAAGATGAAACTCAATGCGAGGCGTTAGCTCTTAACGCAGGGCGCTATCCGTTCGACGAAAATGGCATTCGACAAAGATGCTGTTCGGAGAAGATGGCGTGCCGTCTGATTAAAGAAAGAATCTCAACGCTAGGCGTTAGTTTTAACGCTGGGCGCTATCCGGTCGATGAATTTGGCAAGGAGAAAGCAGCCATGATTTCAGGAGGAACATTAGGAATGATTTGCCCAACGCGCCGCGTTAGGCTTAACGCCAACGTTGATATTGCCTAAAATAAAACATTCCTAAAGTGCAGAATCTCCTTCCTCTTCTGAAGATCCGATCCATTAATATATTGCTACACATGGTCAACGCTAGGCATTAGGACTTAACGTCGGCGTTAGCCTAAATTCTATAAATTGAAGGATTTTGTCTTCTCCGACTACCGATTGCCAAGAGCTCTATTCCAGCACTTCAGAAATTTGTGAGGGCCGTATTTCCAGAGAAACACATCTCCCACTCATATTTCAAAAGGAGGAATCAAAGGAGGCTTGGATCAACACGCTAACTCAGCGTGAAGAACGCACGCTTGGACTTCAACGATCTTCATCGATTCTTCGGCATCACCTACAGATTACCTCATAGGGAGTTTTATATTTGTATTTTGTATTCTTCCTTTATTTCATCTTTGTAATCGGTTCGTGAATTCGCCTCGTGTTGGCGACTAGGTCTAGGTAGGACTTAGGGAGGAATTCGCCTCGTGTTGGAGACTGGGTCTATGGTGTAGATCTAGGGGGTACTCGAGGCCTTTCTGGTGATAGATTGGCTAGAGCGGCTTGAGGCCGTATCTGGGGAGAGATCGGCTAAAGGCAACCGGTTCGTGGAGATACGAGTCGGTATAGAAAACAAAAAGGATTTTCATATTATTCGCTTCGATTTCTAGCGTCATTGAAATCAGATTTTGTAATCAATTTTATAAATGATAATCATGTCTTTTCTTGTTTAAAAAATTGATTTCATTTCTAATTTCATTATCTCCTTACTTTTGATTCAACTTACTTCGACCAAAATATCAAAAGTTTTCTATTAAAGCTTAAAGTTTTTAAAACCATTATTCACCCCCCTCTAAAGGCGCCTACAGATCCAACAAGTGGTATCATAGACAGGTTATTCCAAATCGGCTTAACAACCGGGAATTATGGCGTCTCATGATCTCGCTTCTATTAATGGGGGAAATTTTTATGAAGAAGAAAACTATCTTGCACCACCTTTATTCGAAGGAAGAAATTATAATGGGTGAAAATTGTTAATGAAGAGGTTTATTAAAACATTAGATATCAACGCATGGGATATAGCAATAACAAGACCAGCAGACGAATCAAATAAACAAGAGCGTCACCTAAATGCAAAAGCTATGAATTATATTTTTTGTGCTTTATCTCAAGATATCTTCAAATTAATATATTGTTTTTCTAGTGCATACAAAGTATGGAAATTTCTTGAAGAAATGTATGATTTTCCTCTTACAGGTATGGAACAAACAAAAGAATTGGAGAATATGCAAGCTTGCACAAATGTTCAAGAAAGCTCCTCACGGGATGGATCAATGGAGTGCACATCTAGTGTAAGAGATGATGAAATCTTATCTTCGGAAGAGGAGTGCCAAAAAGATGTCAAAGGAACTATATGTTCAAAGCTTGCCTCTTCCGATAGCAATGTAAGGAAATCAAATTCTATCTTCTGTACTTCTATTTCTACATTACAATTGCTACAAACTACTAAACTTAAGATTAAGAAATTAAAAAAAGGCTAATGCAAAACTACGTTTAGAAAATTAAACTTTGAAAGCAAATGTGAATGTAGAATCCAAACATAATGTGTTTGAATCTCCATCATGCTCCTCATTTGAAAACTCCACACCTTGTATTGTTTATAATGAATTAAAAGAAAAATACAAAGTACTTGAAAAGGAAGTTATTTTTGTAAAAGAACAAAATGAAAGATTATGTTTAGAAAATTCATCCATGGAAAATGATTGTGCTAAGTGTAAAAAAG
Source organism: Dactylorhiza incarnata (assembly GCA_033032865.1). Classification (NCBI taxonomy): domain Eukaryota; kingdom Viridiplantae; phylum Streptophyta; class Magnoliopsida; order Asparagales; family Orchidaceae; genus Dactylorhiza; species Dactylorhiza incarnata. The sequence continues at coordinate 18,334,623 of JAWHQI010000015.1, forward strand.
ACTATAAAAATGAAATTAAAGAGATGGATGAAACATTTGATGAATATAGAAACAACTATCAAAATCATATTGATTCAATTGTTTCCACTCATAAAAATAGCACAATCGCTTATAATAAAGCTAGACATAATTTAAAGATTAAGAATAATGAATTAAAAACTAAAATCAACTTGCTTAAGGAAATCATAAAGAAAAATTCTCAAAACATACTTTCTCAATATTATGCAAAATCCAAAAGCAAGTTGAACATGATTTCTCAAAAGTTGAATAAGTCAAACAATGGAAATAAAAAACTTCAAAAGATTGAAAATGAAATTCCAAAATACAATCATTACTATCATTTACAAAATCAATCTTCTCCCAACTTAAAATTTAATGTTCACAAATGTCCTATGAAAAATACTTTCAATAATCATTACAATTATAATCTTAAAGATAAAGATAATCACATTGGAAATTTGATACATGAAAATAATATTAAACCAAGGTTTGAATGGAGTCCCAAAGTTAAAGTTGAAACACAAACTCCACTCAAAAGGGCTCATTCATTTCCATCTCCCGAAAAGCAAACACGTTATATTTGGGTACCCAAAGGAACCACCACACTTGGTCCCCTTTGGATACATAAATCTCTCATTCATTAGGTATCACCAAATGCATGAAGTAGAATATTTTCAAAAATGAAATATACAAATTTTTCTACTTCATGATATGCCTTAATGTCTTTCTATTTTTTTGTTTTCTTATTTATTAAGCTATCATGTTATGGTCATCTTATATACTACAAGAAATATGATCTTATCTCTGAAAACTTAATGAGTTTATAAATCAAATTAATCAAAATTCAAAATCATATTTTATTTTGATGGCCTATCTATTATTCTTATATTCATTACCTATATTTATATCATATAGTATTCACAAGAAATTGAACTATAAATTTCCTATAACATATGTTAATCAAGATTAGGCTATTAAGCTCTATGGCCCACATCAACCAAACTAGAAAAATAACATGATCTAAAAGAAAACTCAATTATCAATATTTTTTTAATTATATGATTACATTTCATGGTTGGTGTATTATGTACGTATTGTGATTTATGTCAAGTTTAGACCTTAGAATCATCTTGATATCAACAAGATCAAATCAAATAGAATCTTCACTTCATTCTAGGTCTGTAAGTTGAAATACTATCAAACTTTGGCATAACATTAATCATATCTACTTTGTTTGCATGTTCAATAAAAATTAAGCTTAAATGGTTGTGCAAAACTCAAGAATTAAGGTTTAATGAATATGAAACTTTAATGAATGTGAAACACATGTACTAAAATTTTAACTTCCGCAACTTTTTCTGATTTCTTCTCGCCTCTTCACTTCATTAGACAGGCCTTACATTGCACAAACATAATTAAGAAAAATCGAAAGCAAAATCGAAGAAAATCTAGGCTATATGATTAAAATAAGCACTCTCTGTGAGCTAACGCAGGCACTAGCACTTAACGCTGGCGCTAGCTCAAGTGTCTGATATTCGTACTCTCTGTGAGCAAACGCAGACACTAGGACTTAACTTCGGCGTTAGCTCAAGTGTCCGATATTTTGTAATTTTAAAATTTTGAAAAATCACTAAAAAATATACTATTTTATATGTACTACTCATTTTTGCATTTCTGCCTATAATTGATTTTTGAAATATTAAAATACAAATTTACAAAAACCAAATTACAAAAAAAAAAATTTCCTTGGTAGTTTGTTTGATTTCTATATGCAAAAATCAAATAATATAAAAAAACAAGTATAAAAAATATTAATTTGATCTTAACTTTTCTATTTACATGTATCTTGCGAAAGGGAGATTTGGGCTATCATCCCATCACATCACCTAGTACCGGGCGAACCTCTCACAGGGTAGACCTCGGGAAGTCCAAGATCAAATTATAAAAGTTCAAACTTTAAATTAAAATTATTTTTCATAAAATTTGTGATCATGATAATTATTTGAATAAATTATGTATTGTGATTGCATGTACCTTACTATATCTAGACCGTAGAATCACCTTAATATCAATAACATCAAATCATAACATCACTTAATTCTAGGTCTTCAAATTGAATCTCAATCGATATAAAAGATATGCAATATTCTTATGGCATAATATGAACTCATCATACTAGCATTATCAACTAATAAATATTATCATCCATGCTAGATATCTTATTATTACCATAATGAATCAATCTTAAAGAAGAACAATTGAACGTTAAAACTCATAATAAACTATGTCGCTTTAATATCAAATATAATAAGAAATTATTCACGCATAAAAGCCATAGTTTATAAATTGGTTCCATAATAAGATCAAATATAATAAGAACAAAATGCTTAAGATGTCCATGATCGTTCTCCCACATTATGTGTCTCACCATAGCGGGGCGTGCGTGTAGGCATATAGTTAGGGTATTATTATCTAAGACATTCCTATATCGTATTGTTTGCATGCACTCTTTATGACTATATTATTCATGCATTCTTGCTATGATCGAACATGCTAATCTTGTGTTTTGCATATTTTATCATTTTTGAGCTCTAATGGTCTTGTAAAACACAAATATATGAAAATAAAATAAAAATATTAAAACCATTTTTTGAACAAATAAAACATGCTTGGATAGCCTTCTAACCATTTCCAATTTCTCTGAAATTTCTACCCTAAGAAGGTCTATATATATACTATCTATGCCAAAAGAATTTTTTTCAAAAATTCTCTAAAACTGAGTACTGTTTCGGCGTTAACTACTTAACGCCAGGCGTTAGCCTTTTTCTCCAGATGAAAATTCTACTTTCACTGGTATATTTCTGATATTTTTCTAATGATTTTTCTCAGTTTATTGTGTCTGATTTCAAATTATTTTGTTATTACTTTTGTGTTTTTCCTCCAAAATACAATTTTTTTTTCAAATAATTCAAAATGATCAAAAATATGTTTTTGTTATTTGTTTTGCTTTAACTCTTTACAAAATTATAGTTTGACTATAACATTTCACATGAGCAAACATCTTAGTTATTTTTGTCTCAAAAAGGTCAAAATTATGTTTGGCATACACTTAAAGATGGTCTTCAATGTCTAATTCTAATTTCAAATTTCCTAAACATTATTTTATCTTCATGCCTTGACCTTAATCTGATTATGTGCAATGAAATAGTCTATAGATAATTATGTATGATTGCCTAGCATGCCTCTATGTATGAGTAATGCTTTATGTTAATCAATGAATTATACACTCACTAATTTGGTAATCTACATGTGCGCATAATCTTAGTCTTGCATGATTGTGTAGTGTAATAGTTTTAACATATTAAGTTGTATATCTAATTTACCTACACCATTTTTAAAAAATAAATTTCTTGCACACATAGAAGTGTTTCTCCAAAATTTTAAATGTTTGCAACAACAAGTGAATTCAGAGACTTTTTGGCCCTTAATAAAAATCTAAAATAAAAAGCCAAAGATATCTCCACCAAGCACTACTCACCCTCCTGATAAGTCTTAACGAGCATTGTGAGGTTGAGCACCTTGGAAAGAATTGTAAAGTGTCTTGTGCAAACATATTTTGTTTTATCACTTCTATTTGTACACCGAATCACTAAAAATATAATTTAAAAAAAAAAACTTATGTGATCCCCCAAGCAATACTCCGCTCCCTGATAAGTCTTAATGAGCATTGTGTGGGCGAAGCACCTTGTTAGTTGTACGTATGTTATGTGCTTTGAAATTTTATTCTTGATGTGATGTGTGAAAGTAATTCTATGATTACATTCTTAATGTTGTTTTTACTATTTCACTACATATGTCATGTGTTTTGATTATTTCACTTGTATACTTCTATCAAAACACCTTTTGCACACATCATTGATTTTCATAACGTTTCCACTCATGAGAATTGGATCCTAATGCAAACATTACATAATTATCTAAAAACTCAAGTAAAAGCACTAGATTGCAATGCATGATTTCTAAAATGTTTTCCTTACTTGAAATACGAATTGGTTACATTGTAGTTATTATCTTTTTGAATATGTTAAATCATGCTTGCCTATTAGTTATGAAAATTTTCAAAGTTAAAATGCTCAAATGTGAAGTGTCTAGACATTGTTGGAATGGTCAAACTATAACAAAAATAATACTCTTATTTGTTTTATTTTTGTTTTTCCGCATTTCTCTATCTAATCATGTATCCGTATATCATGTGCTCTCATGCTTATATCAAGTCTTAAATAAATCTGATTTATTAATGGACTTCAAAATAGCTATGTGAGTTGTGTGCTTAATAAATTCAAATAAAAATATATTTCCATAGGATATGTACCTCTCATTAGATTCAAAATGCTTAAATGTTTCCAATAATTATTATCCATGACTTCATATCTCAATATAGCAAGGGCGTTGGGTTGTAGACATTAGATTACCTGACCTCTAAGTCAAGTCTTGTCCTTAACCGGGGAGGGTTCTAGTGGGGCCTTGCGAGGCACTGGGGGGAAAGAGTGCTAGGGTGAGTTTTTGTCTAGGGGCTGCATATGGGACTAACACCCTAACCTACGACATGTATGCAGCTCCTCATGACTATCCGTCACTTAGTACGGGGCTAGGGTGTAGACATATTGTCTGGGTAGATTTGTTACTTGGAAATCATTACCTTTTTGTTTATGCTTAAAACTCTTATAAAGCAAGTGATTACATTCCTTTGGTATAATCTTTGAATGATGTTCTTTCACGCTTATCATATATTTTTCCACTCTGCTACTCTCTCCCTTAGCTCGATCATGACTTACTTTATGTTTACACAAAACTCTTAATCCTCTCTTAGTTATATCCCAACTTTTGTCTTCGTTATTCTAGTTTTGTTTCACTCCACCCTCTTTTGCTAATAACAAAGGGGGAGAATAAAATGCTAAATCATACTGATTAATGGAGTAGGATTCACTAGATTAAGGGGGAGCATGTATCTAGTTTATGGGAGTATACACTAAGGGGGAACATCTTTGTAGGGGGAGCACAATGTTCAATGAAACTATAATTATTATCATTATCTTATAAGAATTGCTTGTGTCATATATCCTTTTAAAAACACAAATGCTTTATCTATGAATCTGATTTATCTCTAATTGGATTTGTTATTATCAAAAGGGGGAGATTGTTGGAACATGGTTTTCCGCATCCCTTTGATTTGAGAATAACAAATCCTACTTGTATTTGATCTTGTTTACCATTGTGTTTTTAGCATGTAGGTATGGCCAGTTTTGACACCAGGTAGCTGCAACAATGGTCTGGCACTAACCACAAGCTGAAGGATTGAAAGTTGCTTAACGCCAGGCGTTCAACTTAACGCTGGGCGTTAGCGCTAAATGAAAAGCTGCGTTTAACAAATTTGCGGTCTAAGAACTTATAGCTGCGTTCGACGAAATAGTAACTGTGTTCGATGCTCTGGCGTTAGACAAAATTGCGGTAGACGAAAGAAGAAGCCCGTTCGACGAACTCCGTTCGACGAAATTGCGTTTGACGAAAGATGAAGCCAGTTCGACGAATTGTGTGTTGACAAAATTATCTGTTCGACAAATTGGGGTGCCAGCTAATTAAAGATGAAACTCAATGCCAGGCGATAGCTCTTAACGCCCGGCGCTATCCATTCGAAAAAATGGCATTCGACGAAGATGCTGTTCGGAGAAGATGGCGTGCCGTCTTATTAAAGAAAGAATCTCAACGCCAGGCATTAGTCTTAACACTGGGCGCTAACCGATCGACGAATTTGGCAAGGAGAAAGTAGCCGTGATTTCAGGAGGAACATTAGGAATGATTTGCCCAACGCGTCGCGTTAGCCTTAACGCCAGCGTTGATATTGCCTAAAATAAAACATTCCTAAAGTGCAGAATCTCCTTCCTCTTCTGAAGATCCGAGCCATTAATATATTGCTATACATGGTCAACGCCAGGCATTAGGACTTAACGCCGGCGTTAGCCGAAATTCAATAAATCGAAGGATTTTGTCTTCTCTGACTACTGATTGCCAAGAGCCCTATTCCAGCACTTCAGAAACTTTATGAGGGCCGTATTTCTAGAGAAACACATCTCCCACTCATATTTCAAAAGGAGGAATCAAAGGAGGCTTGGATCAACACGCTAACTCAACGCGAAGAACTCACACTTGGACTTCAACGATCTTCATCGATTCTTCGGCGTCTCCTTCAGATTACCTCATAGGGAGTTTTATATTTGTATTTTGTATTCTTCCTTTATTTTATCTTTGTAATCAGTTCGTGAATTCGCCTCGTGTTGGCGACTAGGTCTAGGTAGGATTTAGGGAGGAATTCACCTCATGTTGGCGACAGGGTCTAGGGAGTTGATCTAGGAGGTGCTCGAGGCCTTTCTGGTGATAGATTGGCTAGAGCGGCTTGAGGCCGTATCTGGGGAGAGATCGGCTAAAGGCAACTGGTTCGTGGGGATACGAGTCGGTATAGAAAACAAAAAGATATTATTCGCTTCAATTTCTAGCATCATTGAAATCAGATTTTGTAATCAATTTTATAAATGATAATCATGTCTTTTCTTCTTTAATAAAATTGATTTCATTTTTAATTTCATTATCTCTTTACTTTTGATTTAACTTACTTCGACCAAAATATCAAAAGTTTTCTATTAAAGTTTATTGTTTTTAAAACCCTTATTCACCCCCCCCCCTCTAAGGGCGCCTATAGATCCAACAGCGTTTTCCGTTCATCGACCATGCTTGATGAGTACGACGTGTGATATTCTTGACCGGATTTGGTGGGCATAAGACGTGAACTTAATTTTTTTTGTAGAAAATAGATTTTGGTGCACGCGTGAGACCTAGAGACACGAGCGGACCATGGCCAAGTTAGGAAATTGGTCAACCTATCTCTGATACCAAATTAATGCAGGCTACTGAGTTCTAAGTGAACATAGTGACCATTCTTTCTACTACGACAACCTAACACACTTAATTCTAACGCGTGCAACTTAACAGTCAATCACAAAGAAAAGGCAAGAGAGAAACAATTGCCATAATGAAGGTTCGCTACGCCTCTTGAGATCTTACAAAGGCTATATGCCAACGTCCGATCAAGCAAATTGGACCCACACGATCCGAACATAGCAAGAGAGAAACACTTGCCAAATGAAGGGTCGAAAAACCTTTATAGATCATACAAGGGCTAGGTGCCAATGTCCAAATCAAGCGAAAGGGACCCACATAATCCATTCGATTTGCAGAAATAAAAATGATAATTAATTAACCAAGCAATATTCCGTAGCTTTCAATCGCATGCGCTAACAAGATCAACGCCACCGAATTAGAATGAAGGGATCTAAAAGTTAGTCCAAGAATAATCCCAACAAAATTAGTTTGAGGAATACCGGTTCTACAAGATTATTAAATTCATTTGATTTAACAAGCAAGCGGCTTTTGAGCGAGGCGGTGAAGTTCCAATGCTGTCCAAGAATTACGCCAATATCGTCCACCAATTTTGTGATCCGATGAGAGAAGAAAATGCACAAGGGAAGTAGTGAAATTTGTTACCCAACCGTAGGAGATGAGGCAGTGGTGTCACAACCCGCATTTTCTCCGAATTTAAGAATATCAGAGTAAGAGAAAATACACGTCATGATGCCACATCATACAGGAGACAACTGTAGACGCTCAGGCGGGAACCTATTACTTAACTAAACAAACTTGATTATATGATAAGTCATCATTTGAAATCATTTATCAGGGGTTTTGAGATAAGAACTGTGTCTCTCAGTTCGTGGATCAACTAGTCCACCGAGAAAGTATATATAATTACAGCGGAAAGTACTTGATTTAATTTACTTAAAGTCCTACATGTATGCAAACGACGGAGCATGAGGTAAATGACATGCACATAACTAGGCGTACTGTAAGAGTAGAAAATACCTTTAGGCGACTTTAAAGTAAGGGTTTAAGTTAGAAAGAATGCAATGAGGATGAAGAAAAAACATTTTATAACTATAGTGCACCTAGCATAAATCATTCCCAGAGGGTAAGATACACAAGATCTAAAAGAAGCGACATAATCTGGCAAATAATCTATAAAGTATAAAAAGGGGCATAATGGGCGTCAACAACATGACACTAACCCATTGGCACCAACTAGTATGTCTGAGCACAAGAAGTAACTAAAACAACTACCTTGCAGCAGCGGGGTGAACAGCTACTAAAACTCTGAACTTCAGGCTACACCACTAGCCGCTACGGCTCTGAACCTGAGGCAGTCAATAAAACAAAGAACGCCTCAGCAAGGAATTACAAGTGGCAGAAAACTAGCAGAAAAACAAGCAAGGCATAAGGGGTACCAACCCAAGCCAAATTTACCGAAAGAGAGCTCTAAACAAAGAATCAACAAGCATTAAGTGCACTAAATACCAAAAGAGAAACAAACATGTTCATTTATTTAGTTTCATCAATTAAAGAGACTGATCAGCTCAAATTATACGGGAGCAGTTAACTACCTCCGCTACCCCAAGCCCAAAAGTAGGTGGGGGTACCACTAGACCCAACCACTCAAACACGACTACCGTGCAAGGCTATAACATTGCCCCCCCCCCCACTGTCCCCCAAACACAACTACTGTGAAGGGCTAAAGACAGTAGTTCTTATTACTTAAATTTTAATTAAACACGGGACGCTACCCGAAAGGATAAACACTTGAAGGCCCTAAGAAATAGGGTCGATGCAAGGTACACACCGATCAAGATAAATCATAAGAGTAAACTCAAACGTTAACAGATCCACAATGAGTAAAAATGGATACAAGCAAGAGGAATTAAAGATCAGGAGCACCGAAGGGTCACTGGCAATCATCCAAGTGCACCCGAGGGGTCACGAGCTCCTAACACAAAAACTCAATGAAAACACAAGCGTTCCGGGCGGGATTCCAAGGGGCCGCGCCCCTAGCGGGGTCTTAGGGGCAGAGCCCCTAACGGGGTCCAAGGGGCAGTGCCCCTGGTGGTGGTTAGAAGGTTGAATCCCTCCACCGGGAACTATACAAAAATCACATCAAATTGAGGACTTCCCGAGAACTACAAAGGACTTCTCGGGAGATAGAAGGTTGAATTTTCGAGTAATAGGCAAACTCTCGAGACATGAAAGGGATCTCTCGAGACATGAAGGGGAAATCTCGAGACATCAGAAGGGATCTCTCGAGACATAAGGAATTTCTCGAGACATGAAGGGGAAATCTCGAGACATCAGAAGGGATCTCCCGAGACATAAGGAATTTCTCGAGACATGAAGGGGAAATCTCGAGACATTAGAAGGGATCTCCCGAGACATGAAAGGGATCTCTCGAGACATCAGAAGGGATCTCTCGAGACATGAAAGGGATCTCTCGAGACATCAGAAGGGATCTCTCGAGACATGAAAGGGATCTCTCGAGACATCAGAAGGGATCTCTCGAGACATAAGGAATTTCTCGAGACATGAAGGGGTTAATTTCTCGAGATAAGGGAAATCTCTCGAGAAATCAGAAGAAAACTCTAGATTCAGTAAGGGAACGAGGATTTTATCTATCCCGGTTTTCTCCAGGGAACAACTACCCAATTCATAGCAAAGGAAGAACAATCAAGGAAGCTTATACCAACACTCCAAAACTTAGGTTAAACCGAGCGACATGAAATCGACACGTGCGAAACAATGTTTCAAGAAAAGAAAGAGAAGGAGGAGGAAGCCACTTGCCTTAACCTTGCAAAACTCGAGATCCTCCGCTCTGAAGGCTAAGGAAACACTCAAGCACGAAATCCTGGAACGATTCGGACCAAAAGGAAGAGTTAGGTTACCGCCAAATCTCCCAAAACTCCACGAAACGAGAAAAGTTTACCGCTAGAACGAAGATCTCGCCGAGAGCTTTCCAAATCTTCAAACCAATCCCGATTCCGACCACTACAGCCCTAGAAATCACCGGCCGGAAGCTCTCCGAAGCTCCGCTCTCGCCCTAACCCTCGGCGGCTGATTTTGATCGAGGAAGAGGATGAATAGGGAAAGGGGAAGGCTTTAGGCTTATATATAAACCTAAATTTATTATTTAAATACTTAATTAATTCCCCAATTTACTTAAACTGCGAGGGCGAACAAAACACCTCGGATTTCTATGAAATTCGCACCCTAGCTGAAAAACGGCGCTACGAATCCAACGGCGAAGTCAGAATTCCATTCTGATGAGACAAACTCCGGATAAAGCCTCCCGAAGCTAAAATCTTGATAATTACTCAAAACCTTCACCTTAACTCGAAACGACGCGAAAACTCGCACGCTCGATCTGAATCACAAGCTCCAACTAAGCTAAGGCTCGAAACACTACCAAAAGAGCTGACGTAACGCCCTTACGCCAAAATTACGTCACAACGGGTACGTAAAATAATTGACGAAAATCAGGGGCGTTACAAGTGGCGAGCACCCACCACGAGATTCTACCATAGGTTATGGACGGCGTCGGAGGCGCGTTCCACAGAAATCACACTGAGGACGGATTCACAAGGGTGGGGCGGCCTTGACGGCGGCGGGCTGGAGGTGGGAGGCGGCCCGTCGAGTCTAGCAACAGGAGACAGAGGGAGGGGCATCCTTGGCAGTGGCGGGCTGGAGGTGGGGCGGTGTTCTGCAGAAGCTTACGACAGGAGGAATGGGAAGGGGCGGCGAGTCTCATGCCGGATCACGAGGGGAGGCGGATGTGTCGTACGGCACGCCAAGAATGGCTTGTGAACCCTAAGGGAACAGGAGAAAAATCTCATGGCTGATTTTTTTGTTCACAATAATCTGACTTCTATTAAGCACATAAGAGGGTATTTATAGTTTGTTACAACAAAACGCCAACCACACATCACCGCAGTCTCATCCATACCATTACAAATAAAAATACAGATACGAATGAATTTAAAATAGTTTTAAATGCAATAACTATGAAGTAGAATGCGTAACACGCCACGACGCGTGTTAAATTATGAAGAAGAGGAATGCGGCCGCGGGCGAAGATTGTAGCGGCGGAAGTTGCGGCGAGTGTCATCAGTACGCAACAAAGCTTTGGTTTTGTGCTAAGAGTCTTTAAGTAAGGGCGGTTCGGGATCATCATCAACATCAGTTCCTCCGATTGCTCCATCAGTGGTACTTGGACTCAGGCTGCTACAAGCACATGACGGGCAACAAAGCAAAGTTCCTTTGCCTAGAAAAGAAGAAAGGAGGGATCGTAGCATTTGGAGATAACGGTAAAGGAAGGATCATGGGAGTAGGTACAGTGGGTAACGAATCATGTCTCATCTCTAATGTTCTTTATGTAAAAGGATTAAAACATAACTTAATATATATTAGTCAATTGTGTGATAAAGGATTAAATGTATTATTTGAATCATCCACTAATCTTTGCAAAATATTTAATCCTAGCACAAAAGATGTTTTACTAACTGCACCGAGAATTCACAACGTTTATACTGTTTCGTTTCATGATCTTTCCAAATCATCTATAAAATATTTTATAACTAAAAATGATGAGTTAGAACTATGACATAGACATTTAGGTCACGCTAGTACAAAGCTCATTTTAAAACTAGCCAAAAAGGAATTGATTAGAGGATTGCCTAAATTGAATGGAAATTTATCTTCACTATGTTCTCCATGCCAAAAAGAAAAATTTACAAAATCGTCTTTTAAAAGCAAAAGAAAAATTTCTACTGCAAAACCATTGCAATTAATTCATATGGATCTCTTTGGTCCCGTTAGCACCGCAAGTCTTGGTGGTAGAATATATACTTTCGTTCTAATATATGTTTTCTCTAGATATTGTTGGACTTTATTTCTCTCTTCTAAATCTGATGCATTTTACGAATTCTCAAAATTATGTACTCGTATTCAAAATGAACTAGTTTTAAAAATAAAATGCATTTGCTCAGATCATGGAGGAGAATTTGAAAATGAAATTTTAAATCTTTTTGTGAAATGTTAGGTATTAAGCATGAGTTCTCCGCTCCACCCACACCTCAACAAAATGGTGCTGTAGAAAGAAAGAATAGGACAATCCAAGAACTAGCACGTACTATGTTATCTAAATATAAATTACCTAAGTCCTTTTGGGCTGAAGTCGTAAGCACATCATGTTATGTAATGAACAGAGTCATGTTTCGTCCATCTTTAAATCTCACACCATATGAACTATATTATCAAAACAAACATAATGTATCATATTTTAAAGTATTTGGTTGTAAATGTTTTATTCTAAATACAAAAGATTCTTTAGAAAAATTTGATGAAAAATGTGATGAAAGAATATTTCTTGGATACTCTTCAACTAGTAAAGCCTATAAAATATTTAACAAAAGAACGAGTAAGGTTGAAGAGTCTATTAATGTAAAATTTGATTAATTTATTCCGTGTGTAGAAAAACTTCCTACAGGTACAAATGATGAACCTTTGCAATCTTTGGAGCATGACGAAGAGGAACCTTCCAAAGAAGAGGAGGATAAGGCCAAGGAAGATGAATACGTGCCCCCAAGCGTCTTGAACTTCTCAAAAAATCATCCAAAGGAGCTAGTCATTGGGGAACCATCTATTGGGGTAAGAACTCGATCTTCTCTTCATGAAACATTTTCAAATATTTGATTTGTTTCCAAAATTGAACCTAAAAACGTTTCAACCGCTTTAAATGACTAATTTTGGTTTATGGCTATGAATGAAGAGTTAGATCAATTAGAAAGAAATAAAGTTTAGAACCTAGTAGAACATCCATCTAATCATCTTGTTGTTGGTGTAAAATGGATCATTAAATATAAATTAGATGGTGAATTTAGGATTACAAGAAATAAAGCTCGCTTAGTCGCTCAAGCCTTTTCTCAAATCGAGGGGGTAAATTTTGAAGAAACTTTTGCACCCGTTGCTCCCTTAGAATCTATACGAATATTTTTGGCATTTGCGCGTTTTAAAAGGATAAAATTATTTCAAATGGATATTAAACATGCTTTCTTAAATGGGATTATAAAAGAAGAAGTTTATGTAGAATAACCCCCCAGTTTTATAAACGAAAAATTTCCAAATCATGTTTATAAATAAGAAAAAGCGCTTTATGGTTTAAAGCAAGCGCCCCGTGCATGGTATGATAAACTTACATCATTTTTATTAAAGCACAGTTATGTCATGGGAAGTGCCGACAACTAATGGGTTTTCTTAATACCATTTCGAAAATGATAATAATAGCATGTCTAATAAGCGCAGCGGAAATAACTAAAACAACCCTAAACAGTTATAAGGAACTTGCGATTTCATGGATTCAAGAAATTAAAACAACAACCACAACAAATGGCAGAAATTATACCTGAATTGGGTTGAGTCTAAACTCAACCAAGATGCTCCAATGGCAGTTCCAGAGAACAAAACCTTGAGTTCCAAACGCTGAAATAATTTCTGTGCCTCTACAGAAAATCCACACGAGTGAGGAGAACCCCAAACTTCTTGTCCAATAGGAAGTGGGTCGGAGAAAAATGCTCTCTATGTCTCCCTCGGACTGCTAGGTCCGACGACAGGGAGAGGCAGCGGTGGCGGGATCGACCAGTCGGAACACTTCCGTCAAAATCCTTGCGGAACTCTTCCGCCGCCCTATCTCTCAAAACAGATCGCCAGGAAAAAGGGATTGCACCCTAAGGTCAAAGAGAATCGTATCCTTTTATACCCAGCGAGAGATAGAGAGAGAGAGAGTTTATCCGCACACCCACGATTTAATTGAAGTCGGAATCTGCGTTCGACAAATCGGCTACATTAGTCGTTCGCCGAACATGCTACATTAGCCGTTCGACGAATAGGCTACATTAGACGTTCGACGAATTGGCTGCAGAAGCCGTTCGACGAACAAGCTACATTAGCCATTCGATGAATTGGCTGCATAAGCCGTTCGACGATCAGGCTACATTAGGCATTCGACGAATTGGCTACAGAATTAGTTGAACGCATTATTAATTCATCGAACGAACTTTAATACTCTTCCTCCAATTTGTCTTAACACTCTTATGTGTGACCCCATAGGCTCATATCGCGTTGGCATTGAGACTAGATATTTGACTACTTCTAGATCACCATGGAAACACCAACAGTCTCCCACTTGATCTTGAACGTATTAAATAAAAATCTCACAAACAATGAGCGACATCTAGCAATGCATCATTGCTATCCAAGCAATAAGAGTTCTTAACTCAAAATCCTGTCTTGACCAATGTATTAGTGTTGTCATGTCCCTTTGTCCATTACATCCAGATAGAACTAGAGGCATGGGCCGTGTCACCCTCATAATTATTCAATCCTAATTCCTTGATCTAGAATAGACTGTCTGAAATTGGTGAGCATAATATCACATATTGTCTCATCCAAGCATGGCCATGCATTTCTCAGTCTCATTTCATCAAGGGGCCTATGGATGTAACTCCTGTAATATAGGAGGACAAATCCCATATCTGCCCACACACAAACACCCAAATGAATCTTAACATACCCAATAATCACCCTTATCATCAACCTTTCTAAAGGAAGACTTTAGATGGAATCAAAGCACGCTCTTCCTCACTTGATGAATGCTGTGACTTCAGGTCGAAGAACCACAAACACCATTGTCATATTAGACCTACTTGTGACACGTTCATATAATAATCCACACATTAGTTTCATAATGGGTTTGTCCAGTACAACTTGTTCACTAACAAGTACCCATGTGATGACTTGATATCACAATATCACGACCTGTAAGAACCGGTCATCAGTCAACACACATGCTAGTCTTTATGTATCATCATCACCCTGGAATTCTAAGATGATACAACGACTAGGGACCATTTAAGAATGAAGCTTCTTATGAACATAGGCCCTCACATTCAAGTCACGTACTTGAATTCCTATGGAAGCAAACATTCAAAAGGCATTTATTATGCTAATTAATATATCAGTAGAAACATTTGACATAATAAAAGAACTTGCCATAGATGTAAAATGAAACATAAAGTACTATATTCATCACATGACTGGTCAACAACCGACAAATACAATCCACAAGACTCCCACTAGAGACGATCATTCAGGTATCTAATACCCATTGATCTAGTATGACGATCATGCTTTCTCTGTGCAAGAGGCTTCGTCAGTGGATCCACAATATTTTCTTCAGTCGGTACTCTGCATATGATCACATCTCCTCGATCGACAATCTCTCGAATAAGATGGATCCGCCGAAGTATGTGCTTGGAGCGCTGATGAGATCTAGGTTCCTTAGCTTGTGCAATAGCACCGTTGTTGTCATAGTAGAGAACTACGGGATCAACAATGCTAGGAACTACACCAAGCTCGCTGATGAATTTCCTAATCCACACAGCCTCCTTCGCCGCCTTTGCAGCAACGATATACTCAACCTTAGTCGTAGAATCAGCAACTGTCTCTTGCTTGGAACTCTCCCAACTTACAGCTCCTCCATTAAGGAAAAATACAAAGCCTGATTGGGACTTTGAATCATCTCTATTAGTTTGGAAGCTTGCATCCGTGTAACCATTTACACTGAGCTCTTCCTCTCCACCATACACCAAAAATAAATCCTTAGTCCTTCTTAAGTACTTCAGGATATTCTTGACGGCTATCCAGCGACCATCACCAGGATCAGACTGATACCTGCTCATCATGCTCAAAGCATAAGAGACATCGGGTCGAGTACATAACATTGCATACATGATTGATCCAATTGCCGAAGCATATGGAATCAACTTCATGCGGTCCTTATCTTCCAAAGATTTTGGACACGGGTCCTTAGAGAGACTCACACCATGAGACATGGGTAAGAATCCTTTCTTGGACTCAAGTATGTTGAACCGTTTCAACACTTTCACAATGTATGTACTCTGGGTCAAATCCAACAACTTCTTCGATCTATCTCTATAGATCTTAATAACAAGTATATAAGTTGCTTCACCCAAGTCCTTCATAGAAAAGCAGTCCCCTAGGCTGTTCTTAACAGCTTGCAGGGTTGGAATGTCATTTTCGATCAACAATATGTCATCTATATACAATATCAGGAAAACGACAATGCTCCCACTAGTCCTCTTGTAAACACAAGGTTCATCCTCATTTTTAATGAAACCAAACTCTTTGATTTTCTCATCAAAATGAAGATTCCAACTTCGAGAAGCTTGTTTCAATCCATAAATGGATTGATTCAACTTGCATATTTTAGTGGCTTCATTTAGAGATTCAAAACCCTCGGGTTGTGTCATATACACTTCCTCAAGGAGGTTTCCATTAAGGAAAGCCGTTTTGACATCCATTTGCCAGATCTCGTAGTCATAATACGCAGCAATAGCAAGTAGAATTCTGATGGACTTGACCATGGCTACAGGGGAAAAGGTCTCATCATAGTCAACACCATGAATTTGCGTAAAACCATTAGCCACCAGCCGACCTTTGAATGTCTGTACATTCCCATCCATGTCGGTCTTCTTCTTGAAGACCCACTTGCACCCTATGGGTCGTACCCCTTTAAGTGGTTCCACCAAGGTCCAAACTTGGTTTGAATACATGGAGTCCATTTCAGATTTCATGGCTTCAAGCCACCTCTCAGAATCAGGTCCACACATAGCTTCTTGATAGGTTGCAGGCTCATCATCATGATCCATAAGCAACACATTACCTATTTGAGACATGAGAAATCCATATCTCTCAGGCTCAAATCTTGGTCTATCAGATCTATGCAGGACTTGTGTTTCTTAAGCAGGCTCTCTAGCTACAACATCTTGTAGTCCTTGCTCAGGTTCTAAAATCGGTTCATCTATTGTTTGTGGTTCTTGAGCTTCTTCAAGTTCCACCTTTGCAGTCTTCCTGGATAAGAACTCTTTCTCCAAAAAGACGCCAGTCCTTGCGACAAACACTTTGCCTTCAGTTGGTAGGTAGAAATAGTATCCTTTGGTTTCCCTGGGATACCCCACTAGATAACACTTATCTAACTTGGTTTCCAGCTTATCAGGAATTTGACGTCGTACGTATGCCTCACATCCCAAAATCTTAATAAAAGACATACTAGGACGCTTCCCAGTCCATATCTCATATGGTGTCTTTAGAACCATTTTGGTTGGAGCACGATTTAATGTGAATGCATCAGTCTCTAAAGCAAATCCCCAAAAGGAAATGGGCAAATCTACATGACTCATCATCGACCGCACCATGTCTAATAAGGTATGATTCCTCCTCTCAGACACACCATTTTGTTGTGGTGTTCCGGGCGGAGTGAGCTGTGATACAATACCACATTCTCTCAGATGATCACGAAACTCATGACTCAGATATTCGCCACCTCGATTAGATTGGAGTGCTTTTATTCTCTTTTCCAGTTGGTTCTTTACTTCATTTTTAAAATCTTTGAACTTTTCAAAGGTTTTGGATTTGTTCTTCATAAGAAACACATATCCGTATCTACTGAAATCATAAGTGAATGTAACAAAGTAGTAGTACCCACCTCTAGCTATAGAACTCATGGGTCCACATACATCACTATGTATGATACCCAAAAGATCACTAGCCCTCTCACTACAACTAGTAAAAGGGGCCTTTGTCATCTTGCCTAATAAACATGACTCGCATCTCTCAAATGATTCATAATCAAATGAATCCAATAGTCCATCTTTATGGAGTTTGGATATGCGTTTCTCATTTATATGGCCTAGACGGCAGTGCCAGAGATATGTAGGATTGGTGTCATTAGTTTTTAGTCATTTGGTATTTTCTATGTTATAGATTGGATGATTTATGTTCAAAACATACAAACCATTAAACATTTGAGCAACGCCATAACAAACATCATTCTTAAAGATAGAACAACAACTGTTCTTAATAATAAAAGAAAAACCATTCATGTCCAAACATGAAATATAGATGATGTTTCTAGTTATAGCAGGAACAAAATAACAATTATCAAGTTCAATAACGAGCCCAGTGGGCAAAGAAGGACGATACAATCCTATGACAACGACAGCAACTCTTGCTCCATTTCCTACGCGCAGGTCCACCTCTCCTTTACCCAGCTGTCTTCTCCTTGTTAGTTCCTGCACATTCGTACAAATGTGAGAACCACACCCGGTATCCAATACCTAAGATGAAGGAGCGGACATGTTAATTTCTATAACAAAAATACCTGAAGTGGAAGTCACACTTCCCTTCTTCTTCAGATCCTCGATGTAGAGGAGACAATTCCTCCTCCAATGCCCTGCCTTCCCGCAGTGGTGGCAATTTACTTCTTTAGCTAATCCCTTCCTTTTTAGTGTAGAAGACTTTGGATCTAGGCTAGTCTTAGGTCCCACCTTAGACTTCCTAAATCCTTTGGCCTTGCCCTTGCTTTTATGCACCATCAGTATGGGGCTAGCAGGCTTGGTCTTCTTCATGTTATTTTTGGCAGTTCTTAACATGCCTAGGAGCTCGGGCAATGTCTTATCAATCTCATTCATGTTATAGTTCAAGACAAAATGCTCGTAACTGTCTGACAATGATTGCAGGATCAGATCAGTAGCCAACTCTTGGCTTAAAGGAAACCCCAGTCTCTGAAGGTTCTCAATGTACCCAATCATTTTGAGTACATGATTTCCCACTGGGTCTCTTGCTCCCATTTTACACTGAAATAAAGCCTTAGTGATGTCGAACCTCTCTTGCCGAGCTTGCCCTTGGAACATTTTCTTCAGGTGCTCGATAATCTCAAAGCCACACATGGTCTCATGTTGCTTCTGAAGCTCAGAGGTCATGGTAGCGAGCATGAGGCATTCGACATCTAGGGATTCATCTTGATATTTCTTGTAAGCATCTTTATCGGCACGGGTCGAGTTCCCGGTCGGCACATGTGGGGATCCTCCTCCAAGATATGGAGCTTACGCTCTTGCTTGAGAACAATTCTCAAATTTCTATACCAGTCGAGGAAGTTCGTCCCATTGAGCTTGTCCTTCTCAAGGATAGCTCTCAGGTACAACGTGGAGTGCGATGTATTTCCCATGAATTTCTACAATGAATTTGCAAAAACATTTTAGTACTATATTTCAAAATACAACTTTTATTTAATAAGGACTTTTATTAAACACTCCCACTATTTTATTCAAATTGACAACCCTTAATATCAATTCGGAGAGTTTATGCGAGCTACTCTCTTAGTGGACAAGATCCGTATTTCACCAACACAACGAGTCCGCTTTGGCGTTCCTCTCATAATGCGGTTATTTATGTAGGCAACACTTGCCAATTGCATCACTATGCAACTCTTGTATGGTTGGTGAATAACTCTTTATTCGCATCCATCATATGGTGCATGTCAACCCAATGCTTCTAGGCACTCAACTTTTGAGGTCACCTAGTTACGTTAGACCCGATGTCGACAGTGGGATATCACAATTATCCGCTCGCACCCTAACCAAGATAGATTAATGCACCTTGCTTTGGCAAGCCCACATTTCATCAATCGAGGCAGGAAGAGTGTCATCCATCGGAAAGCATCCGCATACTTAATATTGGATAAGGGATTTTATGTAAAATTGATTAATGATTAATCAAAGTGCACATTCTCATAAGAACAACATTCACAAACCAAATACATTCCATATGTGTACAAAAATAAAATTTATCAACGCTTTGATAGAAAGGTCTAAATCTGAGCATTTAGAACATTTCTAAATCTTCAGATTTACATGTATTTGACATAGGCACAAACAGCTCCACTTGTGCAGTAGACAAGCTCGTCTCTCAATGTTAGATTCAAAATCTAAGACATTTGCTTTCACAAACCAATTAGAGGGACGGTTACGGCATAGGAGAAACAATTTCTGAAACAATGAAGTCATAATTTTGAAACAATTTCTGAAATAATTTCTGAAAACAGATTTCTGAAATCAATTTCAGAACAAATTTCTGAAAACAAATTCTGAAATCCACTTCAGAACAAATTTCTGAAAACAGATTTCTGAAATCATTTTCAGAACAAATTTCTGAAAACAATTTCTTAAATAACTTTCTGAAACCTGTTTCAGAACAATTTCTAAAAACACATTTCAGAAAACTAAAACCATTTCAGAAACCCAGCTCTGATACCACTGATGGGTTTTCTTAATACCATTTCGAAAATGATAATAATAGCATATCTAATATGCGCAGCAGAAATAACTAGAACAACCTAAACAGTTATAAGGAACTTGTGATTTCATGGATTTTAGAAATTAAAACAACAACCACAACAAATGGCAGAAATTATACCTGAATTGGGTTGAGTCTAAACTCAACCAAGATGCTCCAATGGCAGTTCCAGAGAACAAAACCTTGAGTTCCAAGCACTGAAATAATTTCTGCGCCTCTACGGGAAATCCACATGAGTGAGGAGAACCCCAAACTTCTTATCCAACAGGAAGTTGGTCGGAGAAGAAATGCTCTCTATGTCTCCCTCGAACTGCTAGGTCCGACGACAGGGATAGGCGGTGGCGGCGGCGGGTTCGACCAGTCAGAACACTTCCGTCAAAATCCTTGCAGAACTCTTCCATCGCCCTCTCTCTCAAAATAGATCGCCAGGAAAAAGGGATCGCGCCCTTAGGTCAAAGAGAATCGTATCCTTTTATACCCAACGAGAGAGAGAGAGTCTATCCGCACACCCATGATTTAACTGAAGTCGGAATCTGCGTTCGACAAATCGGCTACATTAGCCGTTCGACGAACATGCTACAGTAGCCATTCGACGAATAGGCTACATTAGCCGTTCGACGAATTTGCTGCAGAAGCCGTTCGACGAACAGGCTATATTAGTCATTCGACGAACAGGCTACATTAGCCGTTCGACGAATTGGATGCAGAAGTCATTCGACGAATTGGCTGCAGAAGCCGTTCGACGAACAAGCTACATTTGCCGTTCGACAAATTGGCTACAGAATTAGTCAAACACATTATTAATTCGTCGAACAAACTTTAATACTCTTCCTCCAATTTCTCTTAACACTCTTATTTGTGACCCCGTAGGCTCATATCGCGTTGGCAGTGAGACTAGATATTTGACCACTTCCAGATCACTATGGAAACACCAACAACAACACACTCTTCATTAAGCATTACAATAACGATTTAATTATCTTACAAATATATGTTGATGATATCATTTTTGGAGCCACTAATGAGAGGTTTTGTAATGAAGTAGTCTTAGTAATGAAAAAAGAATTTGAAATGAGTCTTGTAGGGGAACTCTCTTATTTTCTTGGTTTTCAATTTTCACAACAAAATGATGGTATCTTTATTTTCTAAACAAAATATGTTCAATATATGCTTAAACAATTTGGATTTGAAAACCTTAAACAAGCTTCTACTCCTATGAGTGCTTCTTTAAAACTAGAAAAAGATGAATCTGGAATTTCCATTGATCAATCTTTATATAGAGGAAAGATAGGATCTCTTCTTTACTTAAGTGCATCTAGACCAGATATAATGTTTGTCGTATGTTTATGTGCTCTCTTTCAAGCCAATCCAAAAGAATCTCATTTTAAAGCGGTAAAACGTATTTTTCATTATCTATTAGGGTCATTTAAATTTGGATTGTGATACCCACACAATGATTCATTTACACTTCATGGCTATTCCAATTCGGATTACGCCGTATGTTCACTAGATCAAAAAAGCACTAGCGATACTTGTCACTTTTTAGGACCCTCATTAGTTGCATGGTCTAGTAGGAAACAAAATTTAGTTGCACTCTCCACCACGGAGGCCGAATACATCGCACTTGGTAGTTGTTGTGCACAAGCATTATGGATGAGCCAAACTCTAGAGTATTTTGGTTTTCATCTCAAAAATATTGATCTTAAATGTGACAACAAAAGTGCCATAGTTCTTACAAATAATCCCGTACACCACTCTCGATCCAAACACATTGATGTTCGTCATCATTTCATTAGGGATCATATTAAGAAAGAGCATGTAAAAGTATGTTTCTTTAGTACGGACTCCCAAAATGCTGACATATTCACTAAACCTCTCCCCGATGCAAGATTTCGATTATTATGTCTTGAATTAGGTGTCCTAGATCTTTTGGGTTAAAACGCATTCTTAAAACATAATAGTTTATGCAAATTTTTCATATCTAAACATCTTTAAATCCTCTGAAATTTCTGCATAAAACTAAACTTTGGACACTTAACCAATATCAAAAATTAAATTGATCAAAATCCTAAAAAATCGTGTACTATTTGCCGCGCTAACGCCGGCGCTAGCGCGCCTGTCTGTTTTTTTGTAATTTTAAAATTTTAAAAAATCCCTAAAAATATGCTTTATTATATGTACTATTTATTTTTGCATTTCTGTTTTGACTTGATTTTTGAAAAATTAAAAAAAAAATTA
Organism: Dactylorhiza incarnata; assembly: GCA_033032865.1. Classification (NCBI taxonomy): domain Eukaryota; kingdom Viridiplantae; phylum Streptophyta; class Magnoliopsida; order Asparagales; family Orchidaceae; genus Dactylorhiza; species Dactylorhiza incarnata. Next base: position 18,357,057 of record JAWHQI010000015.1, read on the forward strand.
CAAAAGCCAAATTACTAAAAAACAATATTTTCTCTTGCTTTTTTCTTTGTTTATTTGTTTAATTTCTATTCCTAAATACAAAAATCAACTACAAAAATATACAACATAAAAATTATCAAAAAAAAACTGTATGGACTTTATTGTGCAAATCAAGCATGATTTAATCAATCATTTAGACCTTCTTGAATGTGGAAATTCATCTTTTCAAACTACCTTGAGCATTGTTTTTATCATGCTTTGATATATCAAAACACATGTGCATAAATTGTATTGAAAAAGTGGTGTGTAGAACTAAGCTTAGCATGCCTCTAAGTATGAGTAAATGTTTTATGTTTGATAATGATCTTTATTCACTCACTTATTTTGGCAAAGTATACTCATGCTCTTAATATAAGAATGCTTGCTTGTGTATTGTAATTGTACAATAAATTAAATTTACACAAGTATCTTACCTACACTACTTTTATTTGCACTCTTAAAATTAAGAAAAGTGGTTGTGCATTCAAAATTTCATTGGATTGCAAAACAAGTGTATTCGGAGAACTTTGTACAAAACAAAAAAAATGAATGAAATAAAATAACAAAGATAACTCCACCAAACACTACTTGAACCTCCTGATAAGTATTAATGAGCATTGTGAGGTTGAGAACCTTGGAAAGAATAGTAAAGTATCTTGTGCAAACCATACATTTTTTGTACACCACTTATTCTTTTCTATGTGCTTTAATGGGTGCGAAAGTAAAATTATTTGTGTTTTATTGTGCACTTTACTCTACATATGTCTTGTATTTTTTACATTTGTTTACTTTCTTCAAAATACACTTATGTGCACATCATTATCTTCCATAACACTTCTTCTCATGAGTATTGGATCCTAATGCTAAAATTCTATACTCTTTTTATAAATAAAATGCACTAGATAACCTAGCATGCTCTCTACAATGTTTGGTATGTTTTGAATTTGTGAATTGGAATAACATTGTAGTAGTCTCTTCTTGATACATCTCTTTCATGCTTGGTTACTTTACTATCAAACTTAAAAGAAAAATGGTTTACAAACAACAACTTTTTCATTTTTGACTTTCACTCATATTTCATCTTATGCATCGTCATGCCTTCAAAAAGATCTTTGTTGTAATTTTATAAGTCTTCCACAACATTACGTTTACCTTGTGTCTTTTTATGCTTATCTCAAGTCTTCAAACTCCAAATTCTTTTTAACCAAATGATAGACTTGCGTGGTAAATGTTATATTATTCATTTTAAGCTAAAAACACTGATTCACTTCTATGAAAATACTTATGCTAAAAACTCTGACTTATTTCTATGAAAATACTTATACTAAAAACTCTGACTTATTTCTATGAAAATTTTTATACTAAAAACAAAGATTTATTTCTATGAAAATTATTATAAACCTCCTTATCACTTCCTTTCCTCTAAAAAGCTCGATCATGCCTTATCTTATTATCCAAAATCCTTTTTTGTGCCTCTTGCTTCCTTACCCACTTTTGCTAATAACAAAAGGGGGAGAACAATTATGATAAATATTCACCACTATCAAAATTGAAAACTAACATGATTAATTAAATTGATAGCTTACATATTTGGGGAGCATTCACTTAGGGGGATCATGTATTTAGGGGGAGCAATTCTAAATACTAAAATCAATATTTATCCTAAGTCATCCCTCTCACACACACATAAGTAGGTTTCATCATGCTTATATATTAATGCTCTGATTTATCATTAATGGATTTGTTATTATCAAAAGGGGGAGTTTGTTGGAACATGGTCTTCCACATCTCCTAGGTTTGAGAATAACAAATCCTATGTGAATTTGATCTTGTGTGCTTATGTGTGCAGGTAACAAGTCCATTTGACTCAAGGATAACATAAGAAGGATGACCCCAAAATTGAGCCAATAATTCCAACATGCCTACTAGCGCCGAAGGTAGCACCTAGCGCCCGACGCTAGCGATGATTAGTGAAAATTCGGTAGCATCTTTAGAAAGCACTAGGGCCAGGCGGTAGCAGATAGCGCAGGCGGTAGAGCAGAGCACAAGAGGCAAGGCGGTGGAGTTTTCCTGGAATGAAGATATGCACACGAAGAATATACCATAATATGGGATAGCGCCAGCAGTAGCGCTAGCGCTCACTCCTATAAAAGGCGGCCTCTTCTCTCATTTTCAATACACAAGTTTGAGAGAGGTGAAGTGCAAGAATTCAAGAACCTTACTAAGCCGAAAAGTGATCTCTCACCAAAGTTCAACGAATTTTTGAAGGAGGATTTCTTCACGCCGGATCAGACCGAAGATCGCTTAATCAATACTTATACTACAATGATTCTTCGTAACCAACTTCAGAAGTTCTTCAAGAGGGAGATTTCCATATTATTGTCTTTTTATTTAACATCTTTTCTGTAATTGTTTAGTTAACTAGCCTCGTGTTGGCGATGAGGTCTGGGTAGGACATAGGGCAAAAACTCGCCTCATGTTGGCGACTAGATCTAGGTTAGGTATAGGGGGTGCTCAAGGTGATATTTGGGGAAGGATTGGCTAGAGCGGCTTGAGGCCGTATCCGGGGAAAGATAGGTTAGGGCCACCGGTTCGTGGGGATGCGAGTCGAGATAGGAAAAAAAAGAGTTTAGTATTATTCGCCACCGATTTCTAGCGTTATAGAAATCAATTTTTGTAAAACCATATTTCATATTAATTAAACATTCTCTATTTTATTTTACTTAGTTTGTTTGATTTCTCACCATCTTAATCTCTTATTATTTCAAGATATTCAAAATATAAGAAAAAGTTTTAAAACCCTTATTCACCCCATCTAAGGGCGCCTACCGATCCAACATCAACTATTGGTGTTTCCAAGGTGATCTGGAAGTGATCAAGCATCTAGTCTCACTGCCGATGTGATATGAGCCTATGGGGTCACACACAAGAGTGTTTGGAGAAGTTGGAGGAAGAATTATGTTCGCCTTACTCATATTGGATATGAGTGAAGGACCAATCCTAAGACTTATTGGAGTTGGGTGGAGCCAACTGAATGCTCCACAGGTATTGTGAATATTGTATGGAGCGTGTTGACAAGTTTTCGAGTTGAGTCATCGAGAGTGTCTCGACGACTCTTATTTCATTTCGTCGAATGATGATTTTATGATTACTCGACGAAATCATAATGAATCGATGAATTTATGATTACTTGATGAACTCGACGAATTCAAGACTCGACGAATTTATGATTACTCGACAAATCTTTTGTTACTCGATGAATTTCTTAGTGAAAGGTTCACTCGACGAATTCTATTTTACTCGACGAATTCAGTTTGTTACTCGACGAATTTCTTCAGTGAAAGGTTCACTCGATGACTTCTGTTTACTCCAATATATGTCATGGGTGTGCGGATAGCATCTCTCTCGCCTGTGTATAAATAGAATGCGATTCTATGACCTAAACAAGCGATCTCCTTTTGCGATAAGAGAAGTGCGATGGAAGAATTCCACGATTCCGACGGAAGAGTTCCGATCGGCTATTCCCACACCCCGACGTCTCTGCTGCCTCATCCTTATCGTCAGACCTAGCAGTTCATGGGAGACATAGAGGACTCTTCTTCTCCGACCTAGTTCTTGTGCGATAAGGCCTAGGGTTCTCCTCTCGCTAGTGAGGACTCCCGTAGAGGTGCCGATCCATTTTGACGCTTGGGACTCAGTGGCTGTACTCTGTATTTCAGTTGTGGAGCACCTCGTTGAGTATTGACTCAATCCCCTTCAGGTATTGCATTGTGTTGCTTCTCCCATTTCTTGATTCATGAAATCGCAAGTTCCTTGAACTCTTTTTGGGTTGTTCTTGTTCATTATTTCCGCTGCGCCGCCCCATGGATCCCGTTAGGGGGTCTGCCCCTAAGACCCCGCCAGGGGAGCAACCCCATGGAACCCTGCTAAGAATGCATACGATTGCATTGCGATTTCATTGTTTCAGAAATGGTTTCGTCTTTGTAGTAACCGTCCCTCAAAATGATTTGTGAAATCAAATGTCTTAGATTTTGAATCTGACATTGAGAGACGAGCATGTCTACTACATAAGTAGAGTTGTTTTGCCTGTGTTCAATATATGTAAATCTGGAGATTTAGAAATGTTCTAAGTGTTCAGATTTAGCTCCTCTTATCAAAAGTGTTGATAATTTGACTTTGTGCACATAGGGATGAATTTGGTTTGCAAATGTTGTATTTATATTATGTGAATGTGCTCTATGATTAAGTGTTAATCATGATGAAATGTTCATCGATTGAATCCTAAAACCCCTTATCCAATATTAAGTATTCAGATGCCTTCTGATGGATGACACTCTTCCTTCCTCGATCGATGAAGTGTGGGCTTACCAAAGCAAGGTGCATTAATCTATCTTTGTAAGGGTGCGAGCGGATAATTGTGATATCCCACTGTCGACATCAGGTCCAACTTAACAAGGTGACCTCAAAGGTTGAGTGCCTAGAGGCATAGGGTTGGCATGGTCTATATGATGGATGTGAATAAAGTGTTATTCACCAACCATACAAGAGTTGCATAGTGATTCAATTGACAAATGTTGTCTACCAAATAACCGCATTATGAGAGGAATACCAAAGCGGATTCGCTGTGTTGGTGAAATACGGATCTTGTCCACTAAGAGAGTAGCTTGCATAAACTCTCCGAATTGAAATTAAGGGTTGTCGATTTGATTAAAATAGTGAGAGATTTTAATAAAAGTCCTTATTAAATAAAATGTATTTTGAAATATGGTACTAAAATCTATTTTGCAAAATTCCATGTAGAATATCCCTGGCAAGTGGATCTCACTCCACCTTGTCCCTGAGGGCTATCCTTGAGAAGGTCAAGCTCAACGGAACGAACTTCCTTGACTGGTACAGAAACCTGAGAATTGTTCTCATGCAAGAGTGCAAGCTCTATGTCTTCGAAGGGGAAGCACCTACAGAGCCGACCGAGAATGCTCCACGAGCAGACAGAGATGCTTACAAGAAGTATTAGGATAATACCTTGGATGTGGAATGCCTCATGCTTGCTACCATGTCCTCTGAGCTTCAGAAGCAACACGAGAGAATGTGTGGGTATGAGATAATCGAGCACCTCAAGAAAATGTTCGGGGGCAAGCTCGACAAGAGAGGTTTGACATATCCATGGCATTATTTCAGTGCAAGATGGGAGCTCATGACTCTATAGGGACTCACATACTCAAGATGATTTAGTATATAGAGAACCTTGAAAGACTGGGTTTTCCCTTGGGACAAGAGTTGGCCACAGATCTGATCCTGCAATCATTGCCGGACAGTTATGAGCAGTTCGTCTTGATCTATAACATGAATGAAATAGACAAGACACTGCCCGAGCTCCTAGGCATGTTGAGAACTGCCAAAAATAATATGAAGAAGGTCAAGTCTGCTAGCTCCACACTGATGGTACATAAAGGCAAGGGCTAGACTAAGGGATCCAAGAAGACGAAGATAGGATCTAAGTCTCACCTTGATCCCAAATCTTCTGCACTGAAAAGGAAAGGTCTGGCGAAGGAAGGAAAGTGCCACCATTGGGTTAGGTAGGGCATTGGAGGCGTAATTGTCCCCTCTATATTGCGGATCTGCAAAAGAAAAAAGGGAAGTGTGACTTCCACTTCAGGTATTTATGTTATAGAGATAAACCTTTCTTCTCATTCATCTTGGGTATTGGATACCGAATGCGGTTCTCACATTTGTACAAATGTACAGGAACTGAGAAGGCAAAGAATGCTGGGTAAAGGGGAGGTAGACCTACACATTGGAAATGGAGCAAGAGTTGCTGCCATTGCCGTTGATGTCTATTGTCTTTCTTTGCCCACTGGGCTTGTAATAGAACTAGATAAATGTTATTTTGTTCCAGCCATAACTAGAAACATTATATCTATTTCATATCTTGACATGAAAGGTTTTTTGTTTATAATTAAGAACAATTGTTGTTCGATTTTTATGAATGATGTGTGTTATGGTGTAGCCTAATTGTTTAATGGTGTATATGTTTTGAACTTAGACCATCCGATCTATAATGTCGAAAATACTAAAAGACTAAAAACAAATTACATGAATCCTACATACCTTTGGCATTGTCGTTTAGGCCATATAAACGAGAAACACATATCGAAGCTCCACAGAGATGGACTACTGGACTCATTTGATTATGAATCATTTGAGATATGCGAGTCATGTTTATTAGGCAAGATGACGAAAGCTCCATTCATTAGTTGTAGTGAGATGGTTGATGATCTCTTGGGTATAATACATAGTGATGTATGTGGACCCATGAGTTCTATGGCTAGAGGTGGGTTCTACTACTTCGTTACATTTACTGATGATTTCAGTAGATATAGATACGTGTTTCTCAAGAAGAACAAATCTGAAACCTTTGAAAAGTTCAAAGTGTTTAAGAATGAAGTAGAGAACCAACTGGGAAAAAGGATAAAAGCACTCCGATCTGATCGATGTGGCGAATATCTGAGTCATGAGTTTCGTGATCATCTGAAAGAGTGTGGTATTGTATTACAACTCACTCCGCCCGGAACACCTCAACATAATGGTGTGTCTGAGAGGAGGAATCATACTTTATTGGACATGATGTGATCGATGATGAGTCATGCAGATCTGCCCATTTCTTTTTGGGGTTTTGCTCTAGAGACTGTTGCTTCCACATTAAATCGAGTTTCAACAAAAATGGTTTAAAAGACACCGTATGAGATATGGACTAGGAAGCATCCTAGTATGTCGTTTATTAATATTTGGGGTTCTGAGGCATACATACGACGTCAAATGCCTGAGAAGCTGGAACCCAAATCAGATAAATGTTATCTAGTGGGGTATCCTAGGGAGACCAAAGGGTACTACATCTACCTACCGTCTGAGGGCAAAGTGTTTGTCGCAAGGACTGGTGTCTTTTTGGAGAAAGAATTATTATCCAGAAAGACTGCAAAGGTAGAACTTGAAGAAGTTCAAGAACCATAAACAATGAACGAACCAGAATTGGAACATGAGCAAGGACTACAAGAAGTTGTAGCTGGAGAGCCTGCTCAAGAAACACAAGTCCTACGTAGATCTGGTAGACCAAGGTTTGAGCCTAAGAGATATGGATTTCTCGTGTTTCAAATAGGTAATTTGTTGCTTATGGATCATGATGATGAGCCTGCAACCTACCAAGAGGCTATGAATGGACCTAACTCTGAGAAGTGGCTTGAGGCCATGAAATCTGAAATGGACTCCATGTATACCAACCAAGTCTGGACCTTGGTGGAACCACTTGAAGGGGTAAGACCCACAGGGTGCAAGTGGGTCTTCAAGAAGAAGAACAACTTGGATGGGAATGTACAGACATTCAAAGGCCGGCTGGTGGATATAGGTTTCAGGAAAATTCTAGGTGTTGACTATGATGAGACCTTTTCCCCTGTGGCCATGGTCAAGTCCATCATAATTCTACTTGCTATTGCTACGTATTATGATTACGAGATCTGGAAAATGGATGTCAAAATGGCTTTCCTTAATGGAAACCTCTTTGAGGAAGTGTATATGACACAACCCGAGGGTTTTGTATCTCCAAGTGAAGCAAATAAAATATGTAAGTTGAACCGATCCATTTATGGATTGAAACAAGCTTCTCAAAGTTGGAATATCGTTTTGACGAGAAAATCAAAGAGTTTGGTTTCATCAAGAACGAGGATGAGCCTTGTGTTTACAAGAGGATTAGTGAGAGCATTGTTGTCTTCCTGATATTGTATGTAGATGACATACTACTGATCGGGAATGACATTCTAACCCTGCAAGCTGTTAAGAACAGGCTAGGGGACTGCTTTTCTATGAAGGACTTGGGTGAAGTGACTTATATACTTGGTATTAAGATTTATAGAGATAGATTTCAGAAGTTGCTAGGTTTGACCCAGAGTACATACATTGAGAATGTGTTGAAACAGTTCAACATGCTTGAGTCCAAGAAGGGATTCTTACCCATGTCACATGGTTTGAGTCTCTCTAAGGACCAATATCCTAAATCTTTGGAAGATAAGGACCGCATGAAGTTGATTCCATATGCTTCGGCAATTGGATCAATCATGTATGTAATGTTGTGTACTCGACCCGATGTCCTTATGCTTTAAGCATGACGAGCAGGTATCAGTCTGATCTTGGTGATGGTCACTAGATTGCTATCAAGAATATCCTAAAGTACTTGAGAAAGATGAAGGATGTATTCTTGGTGTATGGTGGAGAGGAAGAGCTCGTTGTAAAGAGTTACACGGATGTTAGCTTCCAGTCTGATAGGGATGATTCAAAGTCCCAATCAGGTTTTGTATTTTGCCTTAATGGAGGAGCTGTAAGTTGGAAGAGTTCCAAGCAAGAGATAGTTGCTGATTCTACGACTGAGGACGAGTATATCACTACTGCAAATGCGGCAAAGGTGGCTGTGTGGATTAGGAAATTCATCAGCGAGCTTGGTGTAGTTCTTAGCATTGTTGGTCCCGTAGTTCTCTACTGTGACAACAATGGTGCAATAGCCCAAGCTAAGGAACCTAGATCTCATCCACGCTCCAAGCACATACTTCGACGGTTCCATCTTATTCGAGAGATTGTTGATCGAGGAGATGTGAATATTTGCAGAGTACCGACTAAAGAAAACACAGCGGATCCACTGACAAAGCCTCTTGCGCAAAAGAAGCATGATTTTTTATGTTAGATCAATGGGTATTAGATACCTGAATGATCATCTTTAGTGGGAGCCTTGTGGATTGTATGTTTGTTGGTTGCTTATTCATTTGATGAATTGTGATATGTACCGTGTTTTCATTTTACATTTATGGCAAGTTCTTATTGTTATGAATTGTGATATCTAATTAGCATAATAAATGCCCTTAGAATGTTTGCTTCCATAGGAATTCAAGTACGTGAATTGAATGTGAGGGCCTATGTATAACAAGAAGCTTCATTCTTAAATGGTCCCTAGTCGAAGTATCATCATAGAAGTTGAAGGGAAATGATGGTACGTTAAGACTAGCATGTGCGTTGACTGATTATCGGTTCTCACAGGTCATGATATTGTGATATCGAGTCATCACATTAGTACTTGTTAGTGAACAAGTTGTACTGGACAGACCCACCTTAAGAGTACTTTGTGGATTATTATATGAATGTGTCACAAGTTGGTCTCAACTGATAATGGTGCTTTGTAGTTCTTTGACCTGAAGTCACAACATTCATCAAGTGAGGAAGAGCGTACTTTGATGCCATCTAAAGTCTTCCTTGAGAAAGGTTGATGACATGGGTGGTTATTGTGTATATTACAATTCATTTGGGTGTTTGTGTGCGGACATATATGGGATTTGTCCTCCTTTATGATAGGAGTTACATCTATGGGCTCCTTGATGGAATGAGACCGAGAAATGCATGGCCATGCTGGGTTGAGCCAATATGTCATATTGAGCTTACCACTCTCCTAAGGTCTATTCTAGATCAAGAAATTATATTGAACAATTATGAGGGTAACACGGTCCATGCCTCTAGTTCTATCTGGATGTAAGGGACAAAGGGACCTGACAACACTGGTAAATTGGTCAAGACAGTCTTGTTGAGTTATGAACTCTTATCTCCTGGGTAGCAATGATATATTGCTAGATGCCGCTCATTGTTTATGAGACTTTTGTTTGATACGTTCAAGATCAAGTGGGAGAATGTTGGTGTTTCGAAGGTGATCTGCAAGTGATCAAGCATCTAGTCTCACTGCCAACGCGATATGAGCCTATGGGGTCACACACAAGAGTGTTTGGAGAAGTTGGAGGAAGAATTGTGTTGGCCTTACTCATATTGGATATGAGTGAAGGACCAATCCAAAGACTTATTGGAGTTGGGTTGAGTCAACTGAATGCTCCACAGGTATTGTGAATAGTGTATGGAGTGTGTTGACATGTTTTTGAGTCGAGTCGTCGAGAGTGTCTCGACGACTCTTACTTTAGTTCATCGAATGACGATTTTATGATTACTTGACGAAATCATAATGACTCGACGAATTTATGATTACTCGACGAATTCATGACTCGACGAATTTATGATTACTCGACGAATTTCTTAGTGAAAGGTTCACTCGACGAATTCAATTTTACTCGACGAATTCAGTTTGTTAGTCGACGAATTTCTTCAGTGAAAGGTTCACTCGACGAATTCTGTTTACTCCAATATATGTTGTGGGTGTGAGGATAACATCTCTCTCACCTGGGTATTAATTGAATGTGATTCTATGACCTAAACAAGCGATCTCCTATTTCAAATCAGAGAAGTGCGATGGAAGAGTTCCGCGATTCTGACAGAAGAGTTCCGATTGGCTGTTCCCGCACCCCGACGTGTCTACCGCCTCTCCCTTGTCGTCGGACCTAACAGTTTGTGGAAGACGTAGAGGACTCTTCTTCTTCAACCTAGTTCTTGGGTGACAAGGCCTAGGGTTCTCCTCTCGCTCGTGTGGACTCCCGTAGAGGTGCCGATCCATTTCGATGCTTGGGACTCAATGACTTTACTCTAGATTTCAATTGTGGAGCACCTTAGTTGAGTATTTACTCTATTCCCTTCAGGTATTGCATTGTATTGCTTCTCCCATTTCTTGATTGATGAAATCGCAAGTTCCTTGAACTCTTTTTGGGTTGTTCTTGTTCATTATTTCCATTGTGCATATGTGATATGTTGTCTACATATAATGTATAGAAAACCCAACATCAACAACTCCAGCTGGGGTTCTATTATTCGATTGAATGGATACAGTTTCCTTCAACCCCTTCAAGGCATCTCTAGAATCGGGCTCTAAGGTATTGTGATGTTTTTCAAATGTTGAAGAAGCAATGATGCTATCAACACTAGCAGTAGAATCATCAACAATTTGAGCTTTGTTCATCTGAACATCAGAAACACCATGACTATGGCCATATTGAAGTTTATCCGATATAATTATTTTTTGAGAATTATAAAATGAATCCAAATTGCAAGAGCTCAACTTATTGGTATGTTAAGTAAACATAATTACCTCTGATTCATGTTGCAAACACCAAATATTATGCAAAGTTAATAAAAATTCCAAGTACCAAAAATACGTCTGATTCTACATGCAGAAAAAACATGCTCTTTGTGTTGGATAAATTAAAAGGGATTTAAAGAAACTCCACGTACTGTAAAGGATAAAATCAAGTGATTTCAGAAAACAATCTTTTTGAAGTAATTTCACTAAAGGGATTTCAAGACTAATGATGATAGTGGATGAAATGATGATTCATAAAGTCAAATCTTAATAGTGTAGATAAAACTGATGATGATAATAAGATGCAGAAATCATTATAGCATGATCAATTATTTTTCTTTTATAAGAAATTTACACCCACAAGGTTTATATTACCACAACTTATTCTTACAGAAATCTTCAGAGCCAGCATAGTACATGCTTTAAAAAATAAATATTTTAGTAGCTGATTATATATACTAACTCTCTATATCCTGGCTTGGCATTGTCAATAGAACTTGAAGTCATATATTAGGCTGGAAAAACATTTACCTCAATTTCAGCCTTTTTTTAGTCATGTTGGCCTGCTTTGAGAGCTCATGACATCAAAAATTTAGCGCCTATAATCTAAAGAGAGCTGGATGTTAAAGAGAGGAAGAGCTACCAGCTTGGAAGATAGGGAGAAGCTATCATAATATTAAGCTGTTTCAGTAAAGACCATATGCAAAACACAAGCCAATTGCAATCAAATGATGCTCCAATTTTAACACCTTGCAATCATCAAACTTGAGTTGTTTCAATTTCATACAACATTGAAATAAATAGGTTATGTTCCTCCTAAAAAGGGTTAAAAAAGAAACAACAATTCCTTAAAATGATTATTAGATTACATTAAGATCTATACACTATACATTAAAGAAACAGATGTGGAGAAGTTATGAGCATGAAAATGACTATGAATTGTTACGTTCATAATGATGAAAACTGACGAACTCCAACAGAATAAATACTTAATGGTTCAGGCATAAGAAACTGTAAGAGAGAGTTAAATATAAAGAAGAAATAAAAGAAGAAGATAATGTTGTCAAAAATGTAAATCACACCTTAATTCATTGTGATCAATTAATTTACTTTGTATTGAGATTTGACATGGAAATAAGTATAGACTCCACAAGCTTTCTTTGTTTTTCATCATGGTAACTTTTGTTGCAAGATTTGCTTTAATATCTAGAAGTTCAGCTTAAAGAATGCTGCAATTTTTGTGAACATACAAACTAAGAAAAAAATATGTCAATTTGAGTATGCACATGAATGATCTATCAATACATAAATTCTCCTATAAATATTTTTTATTGGACAAGCTAATCTAGTATACAACTTTCCATCCCGATAAAAAATAAACACTAGGTCAATGTAAATAGGATGACGCATACCTTAAATCAAGAGGTATTTGTGGAAGAACATGCGAATAACACAATCTAAATATCATGCTGCCTTCAACAGAATATCAATGAATCTTCACCTATAATTGAAGAAGGCGAGAACTACAACTGTGCTGCAGTTCTAAAAATGCTGCAAACTCGATTAGGTTCTAGAGGAAACTGTCAATGGGCAACAAGCCTTACCTTTGTGATTTTTTCAAGATCATCTCTTCCTCCATCAGTGATATCAACACCAAAGAGAAGTTTTTCAGCACATCGACCTCCATGTGCGACCACCATTTGCATTTTTAAGTAACCAAAGGTAGTATAACCTTGATCAACCATTTATTCTCTAGGATAAAAAACTGATATTTCAATTTCCTGCAAGTTGGCGCATGCAATTGAGGCAAATTTACAAAAATCATTTGGAAAGAAATTTAAAAACTAGTCTGGCTTGAATGAGGTAAACTGCATAGTGAAAGTTAATAGTTTCTAATATAAGAGCCATGAATGCACCTTTCCACCACGAAGCAACTGAGAGAATGAGTGCCAATCAACCCGAGGGAAAAGATGAGCTAACAATACGTGACCATCCTCATGTGCGACTAATAATTGTTTTGTCTCGAGTGATACCTCAAAAGAATATAATGAAACACAGAAATGTAGATAAAATATTAATCCTTATATTAAAAAAGATATCATACACTAGCTTCACATTTTTTTTGCTCTTCCTCTGTAACAAGCACACTGAAGGATATATGTTTAGTAAACTCATGCTAAGAATATACTGATAAAAAAATCATAAATTCTCCTCCACTAAAGTAAAATTTCATTTATATACCATCAAATATATGACAGAGACACAACAAAGCAATAAAAAAAGAGAATAGAAAGTACCACTGAATGAACAAGAAATTCATTTATTTTATTTATCAAATAATATATGTGAATAAAATGGTTAATGTTCAAAGAACATGCTAATATCAGGTATAGAGGAAAATGATTATGCAGCTTAAGTTTAGGCATTAGATTTCCAGGAACTGATATTGTAACATACCTCAAACAACTAGACCTGTAAGTTTGTTTTGGCATGACTAGGTCATGACAAAACCCTAGGAAGCACAAAAAACCATGTGAACTTCCGCAAGAAGGAGAAAAACCACAGTGGTTTGCAAATAGCAATTTCTAGTTACCAAGCCTAAGGTGGGCATTAGGGCCTCACCTTGACCCTTTGACCCCACCATGACATCCCTAACGCATTAAGGTGTCCCTTAGAGCGCCAAAGACCCCTCGGGGTCAACCAAAGTGGCCAAGTTGACCAAAGTCAACCCTAACCCTAAAATGGTCAAAGTAGCCAAACTAAGGTCAATTAACCTCCACCATGCCAAATTGACCTTGCCCCTACCCTTATAAGGATATTAGGGACCCAATAGACAAAAAATACCCATCATGGGGCCACCAATTTGGCCAATTTGACATAAGTCAACTATAGCCCTCTCTTGGTCAAAGTGGCATATTATGGGTCAATTGGCCCTAACTTTTCCAAATTTACCATACCTAGACCTTCCTAACCCTTAGGGGAGACCAATGAGTCACTAGCCACAAATTGGGCTCAACCCAAAATGTCAAATTGACCAAAGTCAACTCCACCCTAAATTTAGGTCAAAATGACCTACTTTGACCTAATCAAGCCCAATCCACTTGGGATAGACCAAATTGAAATGTTCCACTAGCTAATGGGGTTGGGGTTTACTGAATTGACCATTCAATTTTAGGAAAATCGGCCAGTAGAGAGAAAGCCCCAAATGGAAAGAGATAGAAAGAGGGGGGGGGGGGGGGGATTAATGTGGAGGAAGAAGAAACCTTCAATCTCCCCCATTAATGGCCCTATTCATCTCCTCTTGTGGAGAGGAGGAGTTTCTAGCCTCCTCCCAACGAAATTAGGGCCATATTCACCTCCCTCAATCAAAACCGAAATCCTCCCTTAATGGCTATTACTGGCATTTCGACAAACCTCCCCCCTTTGCTTCAATTGACCTCTTTAACACCCTCAGAGCATGCCAAGGAGGAAAACCCCCCACTCCTCTGAAGAATTCGAGCCCTATGAGTGAATAATCGGCATGGCTCAAAAACAAACTCTCCCTCCCATGGCCAACCTGCGAAACACTAGGGCTAATGCCCAATCAAAGGTCCGATCCTCTTTCTCTCCCATAGTGCTAGATCTACATCCATTTGAGGCTTGATTCGAGCCAAATCAGGATCGAATCAAGCATCCCAAGGGGCTCATTTTTGAGTTCCATTCCCCTCCCCAAAATCCCTAATCCGGCCACCACCGGCTGGCAAATGACCTCCTATTGCCGGCCACCACCTCGACGGAGTTGGTGGTGGCACTTGCCGTCCGAGGAGAGGTGAGGGTGGCTGGGAATTTGGCTTTGAAGAATCCCCAGGATGGGTTGATCTCAGCCCATGGCTGGAGGAAGAATAAAGCCAGGGGCCTTTCGATCTGCGCCAAGATTTGTGTAGGATCATTACATATAAATGTTTAAATGTTGTATTTTTTGTCACACTTTATGCAGTACAGAGAATTAATTATAGAAAATACTTAGAGCCCCCTGATGGAAAAATGTTCTACATCAAACTAGTAGCGCTTGGGGTCTAATTTATTTTAAAATTTGTTTCACAACATTTGGGTCAGTGGTTTGACCTCGGCACTCAAAATGGTGCAACATATACAAAGGGGTGACCAGAGCTTGATTTGTGTGCCCCCATTAATATAGTCATCTAAATGTCTTGAAAATTGAAACATAAGCTATTTATACATACATCCTTAACATATCCAAAAATAAGAATTTTGGGAGAACATTTTTCTAAGGTTTTTGCAAACATTTAATAATCCATGTATAAATTAATTTTAGGGTCTAGGTACATCCAAACCCTACCAAATTTTTGTGGGTGTTCCTTAGAGTCATGATATGACTCTGGTAAAAATTCCATCCCATTTGGGATTGAGTTGGTTGGGTATTTAACTAACCCAGTATTGGTCAAGCTAAGGGTTAAAAGGTCAAAAGTGCACTTGTTGAGTAGAGTGGTCAAATCTCATCCAAAAGTGATGAAACCTTCGCCACTGATTTAATATCACATTAAACATCTCTTCCTAAGATTTGGGGTGATTTGGAGTATATGTGCCCTAGATCCCTAGTTTAGACCTTCAGGTAATATATTGAACCCATTGAAGGACATAGGCTCACAAGTTCTTGGATTGACTTGAAATTTGGTAGAGAGGTTCGTAGGGTAGTTTCAAGCCCTAGAAAATTTATTTGGAATTTTTGGAGACTTTTCTTCCCACTGATTTAATTAAGAATCATTTAGGGCTCTTCCTTACAAGAAAGAATTACCTGTTCATATAACCTAGGATGATTATGAAACTTTGTCAGTAAGTTTATATTGTTGATATTGTTCTCTGATAATTTTGCCAAGAATTTTGAAGTGTTATTTATGGTACTTCATTCATAACCCTCAATCTTTTCCCTAGTTGTATAAGAATTAATTATGGGTTTAATACTCACTGCAAAAATTATGGAAATTGGACAGAGGACTTGTAAGCACATGATCTTTTAATTTTAGAATAATTTTTGTAGTATATATATGGTTTCCTTCACAAGTTGACCATGGACATGTTTATTTAATTAATGGAATTATATGGTCAAATGGTTTTAGAAAATTATGGAACTCCATCAGTGAACTTTTCTGACCATCTTAGACACCAGTTAATTTTCGTGTAATTTTTTAATAAAAATTTATAGTAGCTTTTTTGTTAATCATTGATCTTGATTAATTAGTTAGTATTTTAATCGGAGGTCAAAACCTTCCTGGAAAATTGTGAAATTCAGATTTGGCTGTTATTTTACTATTATTTAATTGTAGAAATTTTAGTGAAGCCATACCATTTCAGAAAACAATAATTGATGTACAAAATTATAGGTTCCCTGATTTTGGAGAAATTATAATAAATACCAAATTAAGTATGAAAATTATGAATATCTGGAGTTAATCATATATTGTCAAAACACACCCCCAATAATAATCTTGGATCTTTTGGATGATTATTTGGAGTGCCACCTCTCATACACCTCATATAGCGCATTTGGTCTGCGTATACTAAAACTATAAAACTTGAGTACTTATTAGACCATTAGGTGGGAATGGAAGGTAAATGGTGTACTTAGTCTGGCTGAGGAGATTTGAGGTCACCGTTAGGAGTCTATATGTTGAGTGTGCCCGATAAGTTAAAGGGCAAGGTTGTGCTCGGGATTAACGATAGATCGTCTTTCCCTTGGAGTGTAATAAAACACTTAGGGTTAACACAAGTGAAATAGTAAGAGGGGAATGCTTATGTGTAGATAACAACAATTTTAAGTGTCTTGGAAAGGGATCTTTGGGGTGTCATCCCATCATAGCTCCTAGTACCGCAGCGAGCCCCTCACAGGGTAGACCTCGGGAAGTCCAAGATTTACCCTAAATTATAGGGGTAAATTGTTGTGCAGGATTAACTTAATAATACGCTCACCCACACCCCATTTTTATGGTTAGTTCGTTGGTTTGGTCTTACGAGCAGTAGGCACGGTGCTTGTAGGTACGGACAGGTTAGTCCGGCGAGCCTGTGGCTCAGAAGGTTATGGTGACGGGCGGGTTAGCCCGGAGAGCTTATGACTCGGAGATATTTGTATAGTAATCATAAATGTATGTGCATAAAGGTGGTGGGTCTTTAGTATTGACGGTCGTTGCACCGATGTTGATACTTTGTCTCGGTAAGTGTGGTTAACACTTTACCAAGGAAAAGTCTGGTGGATTAGCCAGTAATAGTACGCAAGAGCTCCGATGTTCTATTTTTAGCGTTGAGGCGTACGATATGTCAAGGTTAGGTAGTGCAGATTCCAACCTAGAGGTGGGTGAGGCCCAACCCACCGCTTCCGTTTGCCACTACGAGAGTATCCTGGGATTTTTGCTAGCTCCAAAAGGGGGAACTAAAAGTCTGTGCGCATAGAGTCGAAGTATGTGTGTTGCACATGTGTGAACATAACATTAAACTACATAATTATGCATGTCATGGCATAAGCATTGCATTTAAACCCCTACCCATATCGTATAAATCGGTATAGGACTTCTTATACGATAGACCCTGCTAAACGACCCCTTGATCTATAGGTCTGTATGGGCATTCCTATAAATCAAGGTTACTCTTCTTATTTACTTTTACTTATTACTGTTTTACTTATTATTGTTTTACTTATTACTGCTTTACTTATTATTACTTTACTCACTGTAATATATACTGCGTGGTGGTAGACATTTCCTGTAGATTAGATTCACCGTCACCTGCTATTGTTTATACCCCTTGCAGCCCTCCGCTTCATTCCTCCCACATTGTGCCTATGAATCACTGGGGGAGGGTGGGGGATTGGCTAAGTCTTTTGACTAACGGCCGGTGGACCTTATCATTTTAGGGGACCGAGGAGACGCACCAGCACCAGAGGCCGGTGCTGATGGAGGCAGGATAGTCTAGTACAGGAGCACCAGTCTCAGGATCCGTGAGAGTTACTACTAGTTTTGCTTTCGCGAGAGAACTTGTAGTGAGGAATTGATGTATTGGGCATGAGCCCTTATTATCGCTATATGATATTCAGTTATTATATGTGGACCTCTTTTATTCTGAGATATTATATTACATGTGATATGGACTTGAATTCTATATGTTCAAATATATACTTTTCTTCTTTTGTGATCGATATGGCCGGCAGGATCGGCGTTTTTTAGTGTCGACCTTCCCGAGTGATGGTGTAACCGCATAGCGGCGGTTCTGGGCATAAGACCCGACAGCAAAGCAAAAAAATGGGTCTTACAAACTGGTATCAGAGCGAAACCTCGATCCGAAGAAAAGAAGTCCACAAACCCTGGGCCACCCTGCACGAGCTTAGTTTGAGGACAAACTAGCAGCAGAAGCAATGGTGTGCCCATATGGGGAATCACATGAAATGACCACTTTTAACTGAATATTTTTTTGGACAAACCCCCCTTTACAAGTGTCAAATTTTCTCTTGTAGTCTGCGATGAATCCTACCCCGCAACATGGAGTGCCTCCGACTCTAAACGTCGCCCCACCACCACCGGCTCCTACCCCGTTCTAGCATCGGAGATGGGGTAGACACTAACTGCTATACTAAAGGCATTCAAGGCCCAACAGGCACCGATTCCTCATCCAAACCCCAGGGCCAACTGCCTGAGCGCCTTCCGAGGCCTTTCTCCTCCATCATACCTCGGGACAGAGACAATTGCTCAGACAGAGGAGTGGGTAGACATCATGTAAGAGATGTTGGCAGGGATTCAGTGCCTGACGGATATGGCAGTATCCTTAATGGTTTCGTGCTTGGAATCCCATGCGAAGAGATGGTGGAAGTCACTACTGGACACCACCTATGCTGGATTGGAGGTGGCTAACATCTCTTGGGATGAGTTCAAGACGGCGCTGCTGGAGCACTATGTACCGCAGTCTGCAAGAGATGAGCTAGAACACAGGTTCCTATAGTTGAGGCAGGGTAGTAGGACAGTGGTGGAGAATCATCGAGAGTTCACACACCTAGCCCGATTTGCAGATTCGTATCAGTTAGACGATGCGGGCCATGCAAAGAGGTTCTATAAGGGCCTCCATGATGACCTAAGGCAGGCCCTCCTCTTTGTTTTTGACGGTAACCTGGCCATGGTCTTTGAGATGGCCAAGAAGCAGGAGGCCGACCAGCACATCATTCGAGGTAGGAATAGGCTGATAGAGGACCAGGAAATGAGTGGCTGGAGAGACCAGCAGAAGGGTCGTTACATTAGAGAAAGAAGAGCGGACGACCAACCCTGCCAGGAGGAGAAGCAGGAGCAAAGGGAGCCGGTAGTGTTGGCTCCTCAGCCTCTACAAATGTGAGAGGTGCCGAGGATAGGAGGAGGTGGGCCACCTCCCTCACAGGAGTGCTACCAGTGTCATTAGCCGGGCCACATCAGAGGAACTAACCTCCGAGGAATGCACCACCAACACTACATGCTGCCCCACAAGGCCAGCATTTCAGGGGCTGAGAACGTGGACGAGGTTGTGTATTCCAGGGCGGAGATCGGAGACAGAACATGGATCAGATGTACGCCTTGGACCTGGTTCAGCTTCGAAACCCGATAAGGCTCATCACAGGTACTTTAATGTTTTTTCTAATAATTACTAGTATCTTGCAAACCTTAGCTTTACCTTAGTATTGAACCAAACGAACAAAAATCACCTAGGTATAGTACTCGTCTGCGGCATGCCCGCATATACCTTATTCGATATGGGTTCCTCGCACTCGTTCATCTCGGAAGAGTTTGTTGACGATTTGGATCAAATTCAGCACTTCACAGTCATCCACCAGAAGGTGCGACTCCTGGATGGATCAAAGTTAGTTACAAGTGCCAAATGCAATAGGAACGTGGAGATTGGAGGAAAACTATTCGAAGCGCCAACAACTCTCTTGAAGATGAAAGACTTCGAGCTGATCTTGGGCATGAACTGGCTGCACGGGAACTATGCGAGGATTGACTGCACAATAAGGAGGATTGTTCTAAGGCATGAAGACTCAAAAGTAGTAGTCAAAGGTATTAGACCCCCCTCCCGTCTCTTATTATCGTCTATTCAGGCCTCCAAGGCCCACCTACAGGGAGACAAAGTGTATCAGGTGCTGTTCAAGGCAATCAAGGCAAAGGATTCTGTGACCAGTATCCCGGTAGTGCAGGATTTTGCTGACGTATTACAAGAGAAGCTACCCGGGCTGCCACCGCACCGCGAAAAGGATTTTCAGATCCAGTTGGTGCCGGGGGCTAAACCGGTATCTAGAGCTCCTTATAGGATGGCCCTGAAGGAGATAGTGGAGTTTAGGAGCTAGTTATAGGATCTGGTGGAAGCAGGGTTCGTTAGACCGAGTTCCTCACCTTGAGGAGCTCCGGTGCTATTTGTGAAGAAGAAGGATAGATCACTCAGACTCTGCATTAATTATAGATCCCTGAATAGGCTAACGGTGCGGAACACATACCCATTACCGAGGATAGACAAGTTGTTTGACCAATAAAGGGAGCATACTAGTTCTCGAAGCTGGATTTGAGGTCGGGGTACTATTATCTACGGATTCAGGAGGAGGACATCCCGAAGACCGCATTTAGCAATAAATATGGGTTGTACAAGTTCACTATGATGCCTTTCAGGCTCACGAATGCCCCATCGACATTTATGAGTCTGATGAACTGGGTGTTCGAGCAATATCTCGACATCTTTGTTATTGTGTTCATCGACAACATTCTAATCTACTTGAGGATGGAAGAGGAGCATTCACGACATCTGGCACTAACATTGGAGAAATTTCGAGAGCATAGCTTCTACGCAAAGTTCAGCAAGTGTCAGTTCTGGCTGAAGGAGGTGGTCTTCTTGGGTCACATTATCAGCGGAAATGGACTAGCAATGGATCCAGCAAAGATCCAGGCAGTACGAGATTGGCCACCGCTGAAGATGGCCACCGATGTGTGGAGTTTCCTGGGGCTTGCCGGCTATTACTAGAAGTTCGTGCAGGGATTTTCTAAGATAGCTCTCCCGCTCACATCCCTGATGAAGAAGGATACTACTTTCGTTTGGATGCCGCAGTGCGAAGCGGCCTTCTAGGAGCTGAAGGGTTGGCTTACGATGGCCCCCATCCTTGCCCTTCCATTGGGGAAGGAAGGATTCCAGGTGTATACGGATGTGTCGTATCAGGGGATGGGTGTCGTTCTGATGCAGAACGGGCATGTGATAGCGTACGCCTCCCAACAGTTGAACAATCATGAGCGGAACTACCTGGTGCACGATTTGGAGATGGGAGCGATTATATTTTCTGTGAAGATCTGGCGGCACTACCTCTACGGTGTTTACTACGATATATTCTCAAATCACAAGAATTTGAAGTACGTAGACACGTAGAAGGAGCTGAACATCTGACAAAGGCAGTGGGTGGAGTTCTTATCCGACTGTCAGTTCACGATGCTTTACCACCCAGGGAAGGCGAATGTGGTGGCTGACACACTGAGCAGGAGAGCTGACACATCAGGAGCGGAGCCCCAGTTGATGGCCATGGAGCTGGTGCAGATGCATGAGGACATGCAGATCTCATTAGTGTCCGAGGACGACCCTGAGCTCTACGAGGAGTACTTGGCGGCAATAAGTACCACAGATGGCATTCGAGACCGCATCAGAGAGGGCCAGAGGCAGGATGCCTAGTTGGAGCCGATATTCAGGGCCTTGGAGGAAGGCTCGGCCGGTGACTATTCATTGAAGGACAGTCTGCTGAGTTTTAGAGGCCGAGTATATATACCGGCAGGGGGCCGGATTCAGGATGAAATTATGAAAGATGCTCACTGTAGTAGGTATTCAGTGCACCCGGGTATTACCAAGATGATGACGGACTTGAAGAGGACTATGTACTGGTAGGGCATGAAGAGGGACACCACTTATTTTGGGACCCACTGCGAGTCTTGCCAACTCGTGAAGGCAATGTAAGAACCCGGCTGGACTATTGCAGCCACTCCCGGTGCCAGAGTGGAAGTTCTACGACATCGCGATGGATTTTATACATGGTCTTCCCTGATCACATGCGAGGAATGACTCAATATGGGTGATCGTCGACAGGTTGACAAATGTGGCCAGATTCATTCCAGTCAGGAAGGACGCTCCTGTCGGTGATTTGGTATGGAGGTTTGTGGAGCAATTTGTCCGATACCATGGCGTGCCTAGGACGATCGTGTCATATCTGGATGGATGATTTACATATAGGGATTGGAGACTGGTGCAGGCCTACCTAGGCACCCGATTGACATTTAGCTCTACATTCCACCCCCAAACAGACGGTCAACCAGAGCATACAAAGCGGACCTTGGAGGATCTTCTACGCATATGCATTTTGGACCGTGAGGAGCCATGAGAGAGGTTGTTGTCGTTAGTCGAGTTCTCGTACAACAACAGTCACCAGGACAGCATAGGCATGACACCCTATGAGGCATTATACAGACGTATATACAGGGCCCTATTGTATTGGATCCAGGATGAGGATCCCAAGGCACTAGAATCATAGTTCGTGGAGGATACTGAGTCTTAGGTGCGGTTGATTCGAGATCAGATGTTGGAGGCTCAGAGCAGGAAGGCCAATTATTACGATGCATGACATCGTATGGTAGAGTTCCAGGTAGGAGATCGGGTATTCTTGAAGATATGCCATATGAATGGAGTCTCGCGGGTACTCGGGCAGAAGAAGCTTAGTCTGAGATATATGGGGCCCTACAAGATCCTGGAGAGGATGGGCCCCTTGGCTTACAGGCTGGAGGTGCCACCGAAGTTAGCTGGATTGCACGATGTCTTCCACGTCTCCTCACTAAGGAGGGCTCTACTATGGCCAGATCAGCAGATATCTACTATAGAGTGGCCTGTAGCTACTGATCGATCGGTTCACCCGGAGCCGGTCTGGATAGACGACACTGAAATGTGAGTCTTACGACGCAAGAAGGTCTCGCTGGTCAAAGTCCTGTGGAGAAATCATGGACAGGAGTAACACACCTGGGAGCCACTGTACTTGATGCAGCAAAAGTATCCGGAGCTCTTTGCGACAAGTATAATTTAACTTTTTGGGATGTTACATTTAATCACTTGCGGTAGAAATCCCGCAGGCCTAACCTGAATTTTGGGGACGAATTTTTTATTTTTATGTATTGGGATTTGTAACATCCCTCAAACAACTAGATATCTAAGTTGGTTTTGTCTTGACCAGGTCATGAAAAAACCCTAGGAAGCACAAAAGACCATGTGAACTTAGGCAAGAAGGAGGAAAACCACAATGGTTTACAAATAACAATTTCCAGTTACCAAGCCTAGGGTGGGCTTTAGGGCCTCACCTTGACCCTTTGACCCCACTATGACTTCCCTAACCCATTAAGGGGTACCTTAGAGCACCAAGGACCCCTGGTGTCAACCAAAGTGGCCAAGATAACAAAAGTCAACCTGTTGGAACATGGTTTTCCACATCCCTTTGATTTAAGAATAATAAATCGTACTTGTATTTGATTTAGTTTGCCATTGTGTTTTTAGCATGCAGGTTTGAGTAGATATGACACCAGGTTGCTGCAATATTTGTCTGGTACTATCCACAAGTAGAAAGATTGAAAGATGTCTAACGCCAGGCGTTAGGACTTATCGCTGGGCGTTAGCGATCGACGGGATGGTCTACCGATCGATGGGATGGCTTGCCGATCGACGAGATGGATTGCCGACTGAAAATATGAGAAAGATGTTTAACACCAGGCATTAGGACTTAACGTCGGCGTTAACGATCGATGATTAAGGCAAGGAGGAATGCAGTCGTGATTGAAGGAGCAATTTAGGAATGATTTGACTCAACGCCCGACATTAACTCTTAACGCCGGTGTTAACTTTTGTTCCCACCAAGATGCAAAATGAATGGAAGGAAGCATCCGTAATTGCAGGAGCATTTTGGGAATGATTTGACTCAATGCCCGACGTTAGAGTCAACACCAGCGTTAAATGATTGTTTCCAAAGTTGTTAGAGTCAACGCCTGACGTTAACTCTTAACGCCGACGTTAGCTTCCAGTCCTATAAAAAGGTGAATTTTTTCTTCTCCAATAACTAATTGATTAGAGCCCTATTCCAGCACTTCAGATACTCTGAGAGGGCCGTATTTCCAGACCAACACTTCTCCCACTCAATTTCAAAAGGAGGAATCGAAGGAGGCTTGGATCAACACGCTAACTCAACGCGAAGAACGCACGCTTGGACTTCAACGATTCTTCGGCATCTCCTTCAAATTACCGCATAGGGAGTTTCATATTTGTCTTTTGTATTTGTCTTTTATTTTTATCTTTGTAATCCGTTTGGAAATTCGCCTCGTGTTGGCGACTAGGTCTAAGGAGTAGATCTAGGGGTGCTCGAGGCCTTTCTGGGGATAGGAAGGCTAGAGCTGCTTGAGGTCGTATCTGGGGAGAGATCAGCTAAAGCCAACCGGTTCATGGGGATACGAGTCGGTAGAGAAATCGAAAAGAATATTTCATATTTCGCCTTCGATTTCTAGCGTCATAGAAATCAGATTTTGTAATCAATTTTATAAATGATAATCATGTCTTTTCTTGTTTAATAAAATTATTTTCATTTCTAATTTCATTATCTCTTTACTTTTGATTTAACTTACTTCTACCAAAATATCAAAAGTTTTATATTAAAGTTTATAGTTTTCTAAAACCCTTATTAACCCCCCCCCCCCCCCCCCCCCTCTAAGGGCGCCTCAAGATCCAATAAACCCTAACCCTAAAATGGTAAAAGTAGCCTAACTAGGGTCAATTGACCTCCACCATGCCAAATTGACCTTAGCCCTACCCTCATAAGGATATTAGGGCCCCAATAGACCAAAAAAGCCCCATCATGGGGACACCAATTTGGCCAATTTGACCTAAGTCAACTATAGCCCTATTTTCATCAAAGTGGCCTATTAAGGGTCAATTTGCCCTCACCTTGCCAAATTAACCCTACCTAGACCTTCCTAACCCTTAGGGGAGACCAATGAGTCACTAGACACATATTGGGCTCAACCCATAAGGTCAAATTGATTAAAGTCAACTCCACCCTAAATTTAGGTCAAAATGACCTACTTTGACCTAATCAAGCCCAATCGACTTGGGCTAGATCAAATTGAAGTGGCCCACTAGCTAATGGGGTTGGGGGTTACTGAATTCACCATTCAATTTTAGGAAATTCAGCCAGGAGAGATAAATCCCAAATGGAAAGAGAGAGAAAGAGGGGGGGGGGGGATTAATGGGGTGGAAGAAGAAACCTTTAATCTCCCCCATTAATGGCCCTATTCATCTCCTCTTGGGGAGAGGAGTTTCCAACCTCCTCCCGACCAAATTAGGGCCATATTCCCCTCCCTCAATCAAAACCGAAATCCTCCCTTAATGGACATTAATGGCATTTCGAGGAACCTCCCCCTTGCCTCAATTGACCTCTTTAACACCCTCAGAGCATGCCAAGGAGGAACACTGCCCACTCCTCAGAAGAATTCGAGCCCTCTGAGTGAAGAATCATCATGGCTCCAAAATGAATTCTTCCTCCCATGGCCAACCCAAGAAACACCAGGGATAATGCCCAATCAAAGGCCCGATCCTCTTTCTCTCACCTAGTGCTAGATCTACATAAATTTGGGGCTTGATTCGAGCCAAATCGGGCTCGAATCAAGCATCCCAATGGGCTCGTTTTTGAGTTCCTTTCGCCTCCCCAAAATCCCTAATCCGGCCACTACCGGCCGGCAAACGACCTCCTATCGCCGACCACCACCTCGACGGAGGTGGTGGTGGCACTTGTCGGCTGAGGAGAGGTGAGGGTGGCCGGGAATTTGGCTTTGATGAAGCCCCAGGATGGGTTGATCTCATCCCTTGGTTGGAGGAAGAAGAAATCCAGGGGCCGTTAGATCTGCGCCAAGATCTGTGCAGGATCATTACATATAAATTTTTAAATGTTGTATTATTATCACACTTTATGCAGTACATAGAATTAATTATAGAAAATACTTAGAGCCACCTGATGGAAAAATGTTCTACATTAAACTTGTAGCCCTTGAGGTCTACTTTATTTTAAAAATTGTTTCACACCATTTGGGTCCGTGGTTTGACCTCAAAACTCAAAATGGTGCAACATATACAAAGGGCTGACAAGAGCTTGATTTGTGTGCTCCCATCAATTCATTCGTCCAAATGTCTTGAAAATTGAAACATAGGCTGTTTATACCCACACCCTTAAAATATCCAAAAATGAGAATTTTTGGTGGATATTTTCTAAGTTTGTTACAAACATTTAATAATCCATGTGTAAATTAATTTTATGGTCTAGTGACATCCAAACCTACCAAAATTCCATCCCATTTGGGATTGAGTTGGTTGGGTATTTAACTAACCCAAGATTGGTCAAGCTAAGAGTTAAAAGGTCAAAAGTGCACTTGTTGAGTTGTGTGGTCAAATCTCATCCAAAAGTGATGAAACCTTGGTCACTGATTAAATATCACATAAAACACCTCCTACCAAGATTTGGGGTGATTTTGAGTAGATGTGCCCTAGATCCCTAGTTTAGACCTTAGGGTTATTTATTGAACCCATTGAAGGACATATGCTCACATGTCCTTGGATTGACTTGAAATTTAGTAGAGAGGTTCAAATGGTGGTTTCAAGCCCTAGGAAATTTATTTGAAATTTTTGGAGACTTTTATTCCCTCTGATTTAATTAGGAATCATTTAGGCCTCTTCCTTACAAGAAGGAATTACCTATTCATATAACCTAGAATGATTATGAAACTTTGTCAGTAAGTTTATATTGTTGTTATTGTTCTCTGATAATTTAGCCAAGAATTTTGAAGTGTTATTTATGGTACTTCATTCATAACCCTCATACCTTGCCCTAGTTGTATAAGAATTAATTATAGGTTTAATACTCATTGCAAAATTATGGAAATTGGACAGAGGACTTGTTAGGCCAAACACATGATCTATTAATTTTAGAATAATTTTTGGAGTAGTGTATATATGGTTTCTTTCACAAGGTGACATTAGACATTTTTATTTAATTACTGGAATTATATGGTCAAATGGATTTAAAAAATTATGGAACTCCATCAATTAACTTTTCTGACCATCTTGGACACCAACTAATTTTCTTGTAATTTTTGAATAAGAATTTCTAGTAGCTTCTTTGTTAATCATTGATCTTGAGTAATTAATTAGTATTTTAATTGGATGTCAAAACTTTCCTGTAAAATTGTGAAATTCAGATTTGGCTGTTATTTTACTGTTATTTAGTTGTACAAATTTTAGTAAAGCCATACCATGTCAGAAAACAATACTTGATGTCAAAATCATAGATTCCCTGATTTTGGAGAAATTATAATAAATACCAAATTAAGTAGGAAAATTATGAATTTCTGGAGTTGGTCATATAATGTCATAACACACCCCCAATAATAATCTTGGGTCTTTTGAATGATTATTTGGAGAACCACCTCTCATATACCTCATATAGCTCATTTGGTCTGTGTATAATAAAACTGTAAAACTTGAGTAACTTGTAGACCATTAGGTGGGAATGGAAGGTAAATCGTGTACTTAGTCTGGTTGAGGAGATTTGAGGTCTCCAATAGGAGTCTATATGTTGAGTGTGCCTGATAAGTTAAAGGGCAAGGTTGTGCTTGGGATTGATGATAGATCGTCTTTCCCTTGGAGTGTATTAAAACACTTAGGGTTAACACAAGTGAAATTGTAAGAGTGGTATGCTTATGGGTAGATAACAACAATATTAAGTGCCTTGGGAAGGGAGCTTTAGGGTGTCATCCCATCATAGCTCCTAGTACCACTGCGAGACCCTCACAGGGTAGACCTCGGGAAGTCCAAGATGAACCCTAAATTGTAGGGGTAAATTGTTGTGCAAGATTAACTTAATAATACACTCACCCACACCCCATTGTTATGGTGACGGGAGGGTTAGTCCGGAGAGCCTATGGCTCGAAGATATATGTATAGTAATCATAAAGGTATGTGCATAAAGGTGGTAGGTCTTTAGTATTGACTGTCGTCACACCGACGTCGATACTTTGGCTCGGTAAGTATGGTTAACACTTTGCCAAGGAAAATTCTGGTGGATTAGCCAGTAAGAGTACACAGGAGCTCCATTATTGTGTTCATAGTGTTGAGGTATACAATATGTCTAGGTTAGGTAGTTCAGATACGTACCTAGAGGTGGGCGAGGTCCAACCCACCACTTCCGTTTGCCACTACGGGAGTATCCTGGGAGTTTTGTTAGCTCCAAAATGGGGGAACTATAGGTCTGTGTGCATAGAGTCGAAGTGTGTGAGTTGCACTTCTGTGAACATAACATTAAACTGCATAACTCTGCATGTCATGGTATAAGCATTGCATTTCAACCACTAGCCCTATCGTATAAATTGGTATAAGACTTCTTATACGATAGGCCCTGCTAAAGGACCCCATTGTCTATAGGTCTGTATGGGCATTCCTATAAATCAAGGTTACTCTTCTTATTTACTTTTACTTATTACTGCTTTACTTATTATTGTTTTAGTTATTACTGTTTTACTTATTACTACTTTACTCACTGTAAATTATACTGCGTGGTGGTAGAAATTTCCTGTAGATTAGATTCGCTGTCACCTGTTATTGTTTATACCCCTTGTTGTCCTCTGCTTCATTCGCCCCGCATGGTGCCTAGGAGTCACCGGGGGAGGGGTGGGGGATTGGCATAGTCTTTTGACTAACGGTTGGTGGAACTTATCATTTTATGGGACCGAGGAAACGCACCAGCACTAGAGGCCGATGCTGATGGATGCGGGACAGTCTAGCACAGGAGCACCAATCTCAGGATCCGTGAGTGTTACTACTAGTTTTTCTTCCGCGAGAGAACTTGTAGTAAGGATTTGTTGTATTGGGCAGCAACCCATATTATTGCCATTTGTTATTCATTTATCCATTCCCATCCATCATATCTCGGGACGGAGACAGTTGCTCGGACTGAGGAGTGGGTAGACATCATGTACGAGATGCTGGCAGGGATTCAGTGCCCGACGGATATGGCAGTACCCTTGGTGGTTTAGTGCTTGGAATCCCATGCGAAGAGATGGTGGAAGTCACTACTGGATACCACCTATGCTGGAATGGAGGAGGCTGACATCTCATGGCATGAGTTCAAGACGGCGCTGCTGGAGCACTACGTACCGCAGTCTGCGAGAGATGAGCTAGAGGACAGGTTCCTGCAGTTGAGGCAGGGTAGCAGGATATTGGTGGAGGATCACCGAGAGTTCACACACCTAGCCCAGTTTGCAGATTCATATCAGTTTGACGATGCGGGCCACGCAAAAAGGATCTATAATGGCCTCCGTGACGACCTGAGGCAGGCCCTCCTCTTTGTTTCCGATGGTAGCCTGGCCAAGGTCTTGGAGATGGCCAATAAGCTGGAAGCCGACCAACACATCATTCGAGGTAGGAAGAGGCTGACAGAGTACTAGGGAAGGAGTGGCAGGAGAGAGCAGTAGAAGGGTCGTTACATTGGAGAAAGAAGAGCAGAGGTCCGACCCCGCCAGGAGGGCAGGAGCAGAGGAGCAGAGGGAGCCAATAGTGTTAGTTCCTCAGCCTCTACAGATGTGGGAGGTGCCGAGTGTAACATCCCAACTTTAAAAGGGGTCTAAGTGGTAAAGTTGAACCCTCAGAATATCTTAGGCCGGGTCATAGAAAACAACGACCCGACCTCCACCCAAAAATGGGGCTCTTCTTAAAGAAATAATTGTTTTGGGTAGCACTGTGCTTCACCACAACGCTTAAGTAGTATAGTGAGCATACGTGCTCCAAATCGACTTCCATCAGCTGCGTTAGACTCGTATGGTCGATACGAGTGCATCGGAACTCGTTTCGTTCCAATCCAATGTCAATTGGTGAAATTGACCGTTTTGGGTACCGTAGCGCATCACGACGATGCTATTTTAGTATAGTAAGCATACTTACTCCGAATCGACTCCCGTCAGTTGCATTAAACTTATATGGTCGATACGAGTGCAATGGAACTCATTTTGTTCCAATCCGAGGTCATTTGGAGAAAACGACCATTTTGAGTATCGTAGTGCGTCACAACAAAGTCATTAGGGTACAGTGACCATACGTACTCCAAATTGACTTCCGCCAGCCGTTGGACTCATGAAATCAATACGGATGCAATGGAACTCGTTCCATTCCAATCCGATGTTGTTTGGAGAAAATGACTATTTTGAGTAATATCGAGCGTCGCAGCAACGCCATTTTCAAATATTGAGCTAACGTGCTCCGAATCAAATTTTGTCAGTTGCATTAGACTAGTATGGACGATACGAGTCCAACAAAATTCATTTTGATTAATTCCAACGTCGTTTAGTCAAGTAAGTAAAAATATTGCTCATAAAATTATATGAAATCTCGAGATACGTGAACACATGATTTCAATCCCGTCACATCAATGATGACTCGACACTCGACGACAAAGACTCACATGACTTTGACCCACACGGGGGACCCACTTAGGGTTGACTTGGTCAAACCATCTCCACAATAAGATTTTTGTTTATTACAAACCACACCCATGAGCATCCACCTCAAGGCAAGTCTTGCAAGTCTTCAGCCATATGGCTATCCCAAACCCCAACCTCCAACCAGAGTTAGGCCAACCCAAAGCTCCCCTCCCCTTACCTAAAGCAAAGGTAGTGGATTTGGATATTTTTAAACCCCACCCTAACCATGAGTTCCCTTAACTCTTAAGCCCAACCTGCCAAGTACACCCCCTAATTGAGGACTGCAAGCTCCACCCCCACCCTACCCTAGTTGGACAACAACCCAACCCCGATTAAAACCCAACCAAGAGAGAGAGGAGGGAGGAGAGTTCTCGGCCACCCTATATAGGGCATCCCAGGGCTTCACCAAGCAAGGAACCACCTCCAAAACTTATCCCTGGGTGATTTCAAGATCATCCCCACCACCCACACGCCCGCCGAAGCTGGTGAAGAGACTCCCAGCTCCACCGCCAACTCCACCACTCTCCCATGGCAAGTTCGCCAGAGGGATCCCGGAGGACCCCAAAAAAGGTGGGATCCTCTTCTCTCCTCCTTCCCTAATATTTTGATGTTTTGCATGTGAGCTCCGGCAGGCGGAGCGCTGCCGCTGCCGCCGCCTCCCCCCTCTCCTCCGTCCGAAGCAGAAAAATAAACAACCTGACGGTGGCCTGCGGCGGCAGGCCACCAGACCACCGCCGGAGGGAGCACCCGCCCCCTTGGAGTCGGTCGGGGGTGGAGCCATGGCCGGGCGGCGGCTGGCCGGCTGCAGGGATGGCCCACAAGAGGCGGCGGAGCGTACATGAACGGTTTGGTTTTGATAAAATTTTTATAATTATATTTATTATGATGTTTGATTTTTCTGGGCCTTATAATTATACCAAATGCAAAATCTTTGAACATAAAAGTTGCTCGACTCGGTAAGGGATACCTACTGTAAAATTCTCATAATTTTTAGAAAAGGCTAAGTATTTTTAAAAATTAAAATACCTCCAAATTTTGGGTTATTGAATTATCAGGGGAATCAAATGAGATTAGAAAATTATGAAATAAATATGGGATGTTCCTAAAGCTCATATACACCTGTGGTAATTATTTGAAAATTTTCAGAAGTCATCATGACAATTTACTGATTTAATAAAGCTTATTCGTTTACTTGAAAAAAATTCCAGGGGGAGATTTTCATGACCCACATAGCTCAACTTTTATATGATGTGTATTAGAGTATGGGACATCCTAGAAAAAATATTCAGATTTTATTATGAAGTTTTGATATTTTTAAATATTTAAATGAGGTAGAAAATACTGGTTTAATAATATTAGGGGCTTTTAACTCTGTTGTAAAAATATGAGAAAATCTCCAAATAATAGTGGATTTGGTGATAGGTGGGCATTTTTTTGAATATAAAAATTATGAGCTTAATCGAGGAAAATAAATCGTCGAGCTGCACTTAAGAAAATACTCGAACATTGGAAGTCGCCTCTTTTCTGAGAATTTAAGGGACTCATAATAATATTCCTCTAACCCATTGAAGCCATGTTTAAAAGGCACAATAAATAACCATGATCGTATTGTAAATAAAGTGGCAGAATTTGGAAGAGACTCCTATGAACGGAGAAAGAACAGAATTTTCTCCTAAGAACGGAGATGACACTGAAGCCTCCTGATTATGGAGTGATTGGACTACTAACCTGTTTATTTATTTATGTTCTCAAGTCTTGTACTGGTTCATTATTTACTACTTTCAGTTCATTCTTTTTAATACTCCAGTCTCGTACTAGTCCCACTCCTTTCAGTTTCAGTACCTTTCATTCAGTTCATTTTTAGTACCACTCCAGTCTCGTACTGGCCTAGTTCATTTCTGCACTTTATTTCATTATTGCCTATAATTTAGAGTTGACGTGAAGATGAGACATTCCTTCAGAGTCAACCCTAAATAGTGCCGAATTGGCCGCCGTTTGTAGAGTAGAGCAGAAAGATCGATGTTTTGGCTTTTCCTTCATTATTGCCTATAGTTTAGAGTTGACGTGAAGATGGGGCATTCCTTTAGAGTCAACCCTAAATAGTGCCGAACTAACCGTCGCTTGTAGAGCAGAGCGGACAGATCGATGTTTTGGATTTTACTTCTTTATTGCCTATGAGTTAGATTTGATGTGAAGATGGGGCATTCCTTCAAGGTCAACCCTAAATAGTGCCGAACTGGCCACCGCTTGTAGAGAAGAGCGCACATATCGATGTTTTGGCTTTTCCTTCATTATTTCCAGTAATTTAGAGTTGACGTGAAGATGGGGCATTCCTTCATAGTCAACCATAAATAGTGCCGAACTGGCTGTCGCTTGTAGAGCAGAGCGGACAGATCAATGTTTTGGCTTTTCCTTCATTATTGCCTATAATTTAGAGTTGACGTGAAGATGGGGCATTCCTGCAGAGCCAACCCTAAATAGTGCTGAATTGGCCACCGCTTGTAGAGCAGAGCGGACAAATTAATGTTTTGGCTTTTACTTCCTTATTCCCTATGATTTAGAGTTGACGTGAAGATGGGGAATTCCTTCAGGGTCAATCCTAAATAGTGCTGAACTGACCGCCGCTTGTCGAGCAGAGCAGACAGATCGATGTTTTGGCATTTCCTTCATTATTGCCTATAATTTTGAGTTGACGTGAAGATGGGGCATTCCTTCAGAGTCAACCCTAAATTGTGCTGAACTGGCCGCCGCTTGTAGAGCAGAGCGGACAGATCAATGTTTTGGCTTTTCCTTCATTATTGCCTATAATTTAGAGTTGACATGAAGATGGGGCAATCCTTCAGAGTCAACCCTAAATAGTGTTGAGCTGGCCGCCGCTTGTAGTGTAGAGCGGACAGATCGATGCTTTGGCTTTTACTTCTTTATTGCCTATGATTTAGACTTGACGTGAAGATGGGACATTCCTTCAGGTTGAACCCTAAATAGTGCTGAACTGGCCGCCGCTTGTAGAGCATAGTGGACAGATTGATGTTTTGTCTTTTCCTTCATTATTGCTAATAATTTATAGTTGACGTGAAGATGGGGAATTCCTTCAAAGTCAACCCTAAATAATGTTGAACTGGCTGCCGCTTTTAGAGCAAAGTGGACAGACCAATGTATTGGCTTTTCTTTCTTTATTACCTAAAATTTAGAGTTGACATGAAGATGAGATGTTCCTTCAGAGTCAACCCAAAATAAGTGCTGAACTGGCCGCCGCTTGTAGAGCAGCGTTGCGAGTCAATGCTTTGAGGTTTTATTCTTGTATTGACTGTAATATAGATTCAATAGGAAATATCGTGCCTTCGAGAAATATTCCTACGGGAATATATTGTGCCTTCGAGAAATATTCCTACCGGAATATATCGTGCCTTCGAGAAATATTCCTACGGGAATATATCGCGCCTTCGAGAAATATTCCTACCGAAATATATTGTGCCTTCGAGAAATATTCCTACGGGAATATATGGTGCCATCGAGAAATATTCCTACGGGAATATAGTGTGCATTTGAGAAATATCCCTATGGGAATATATTGTGCCTTCAATAAATATTCCTACAGGAATATATTGTGCCTTCGAGAAATATTCCTACAGGAATATATGGTGTCATCGAGAAATATTCCTACGGGAATATAGTGTGCCTTCAAGATATATCCCTATGGGAATATATTGTGCCTTTCAGAAATATTCTTACGGGAATATATTGTGCCTTCGAGAAATATTCCTACATGAATATATTGTGCCTTCGAGAAATATTCCTACAAGAATATATTGTGCCTTCGAGAAATATTCCTACGGGAATATATGGTGCCATAAAGAAATATTCCTACAGGAATTTGGTGTGCCTACGAGAAATATCCATGCTGGAATATATTGTGCCTTCGAGGAATATTCCGATGGGAATTAAATATGCCTTCGGAAAATGTGCCTTGGGAGAATGTCGGATGGCCGATGAGTTTTACTCTAAGGCAACCCGCACGACGGACGGTCTGGGAGGACAACCTGGGCGAAACTAATAGAACTATGTGGGTCAGAGACCATATGCAGGATGATATGGAGTACGTAGGAAGTTGTTGTGGGAAGACTGCCTCGACCCAATAAGAGTCCAGATATCTCCTCCCTTATAAATGTTATATTATGTCTGATGTAAGTAGGGGTTGGATTCTATTCGTGGTTCTAGTAACTTGTCTTTAGCACAGGTGACAGGTTCGGATGAGAGACAGTACCCATGTGTGGATGAAGCCACAGAGCAGGCTACGTTAGGTACAAGTTGTTAAGCCGCATCCCATTTTGTTTTGCCTTACCTCACGGTATCTATATATTGGCAATGATTCCTTGATGGATAGGATTTAATGCGGCAGAGATATGGAAATCATTCATACAGGTATTGTGATGGCGACAACGGCCCTCAACATGAAGATGATGGTACAGGTACACTTACAGATGGTACCAGCGCGATTACGGATGATGGCGCCGCTCCGACCAAAGACATACGTCGCCATCACCGCGATAGTAATTATGATGGACGCCATCACCGCTACAATCTCCGCCCGAGGCCCAAACATAATAATTAATAATTATAATTATTAATTAATTTACCATGCTTGTTCTCTAAATTTTATTTAAGCATTTGGGGACTTTTAATTTTTTATTTAATTCTTTGTTTAAATTTGGCTGTGTATAGCCTTAACCTTTGTAAGCCTATATAAGGCCTCTTGTTATTGATTTATTTGATGATGAAATGAATGAAATTTTGAAACCCTAAATCTCTTGAGTCTCCCTTCTCTAGCCGTCTCTCTCTCTCTCACACTCTCTTTCTAATTTCCCCTCTTGGAAGTTCAGCCAACAAGGAGCAGCTGGCCCCTTGTCTTCTCCACCAAGCCGCCACCCCTAGCCCTCTCCTCTCCCAAAAGCGCTGCTCCCTCTCCCCCCTCTCAAGGGTCAAGCCATCTCTCTTCCCTCCCTCTCTCTCTATTCCGATTTCTACTATTCCTCCACCACCTTTCATCTCTCATCAAGATCGTGACCGGCCCATCTCTCGGCCGCCCCTCTTTCTTTCTTCTACGTTGAATACTTCATCTAAGGTACTTGGTGTTAATTTGGGGGCCTCAGATCTGGCGCGAAGCAAAGACGGTGGGCGAGTTTCTCATCCACTCAACTCATCTCCGGACGATCCGTTGAAGAACGATCGGGCGAGTGCATGCTTGAGGGTAATCGAATCTCAAGCGGGGTAACAAAACTTCTACTTGTGGGATTTTCTTTTCCTAGATTTTTTCTTGTGGTGGAATCTGAGGCGTGATCTTCAAATCACTGAATTTTTGTGATTTCTTCGATTGATTTTCGTGTTCTTCTTAATTTCTTTTATTTTCGAAGAGGATGGGCGAACCTCAACTTTTTGTTGGGAGAGACCTATCATTTTTTCGAATCGAAAATTTTTGGTGTATCTCTTTTGGTACAACTCTAGCTCGATCGGACCGGGTGGGACCTTTTAGTCGGGGAGAATTTTGGCCTATAACCATCTATTCAACCTCTAGCGGTGTGACTACCCGTACGTTAACATCTATTTGATAAATATTTTTTTGTGTGTACGTTGCGAATAAATTTGTGCGAACGTAAATAAATTGGGAACGTTGAGCGGGAACACGTGTGCACTCGTAGTGACCGTGTCAGAGAGCGTAGCCTGCATCAATTTGGTATCAGAGCCAGGTTCATGTCAATTTCTTAATTGAAGCATTCCTAATTTTTCTTAGATCGCCGACACACACAATCGTCGCACCATTTTGTGTTCAAAATTTTAAAAATAAAAATTTCGTCGGTCTGCGAATAGCGGCCAAAAATTCTCATTTTTCAGCGAAAATCAAAAAACAAATTTCTGGAAAATCTGCGTACTATTTTCTATAAGAAAATCAAAAAAATATTTTACTTACCCTAGTTATTAGGCGGGAACAAATTATTATTTTATAAAATTTTCTGGTCAGATTCATCGTTGTTCTAAAATTGTATGCGTACGAGACTAGACACGGAGTATCCCACGTCCTCTTCCCAGATGACGGACGAGCGGGACACGAGTCATGGTCCAACAACTGTTGATGAACTCCGTCAGGAGTTTAATGATTAGTTAACGAATATTTGGGAGATGCTTCACGAGATAAGGTTAGCCCAAAGGGCACCTCAAAATCATGCTGCCCGCCAAAAGGTAGAAGGGAATGTTAACAATTATAACATTCATGAACCTGCACCTCCTAATCCTGCAGTACGCCAACGTGACGAAGGGAATATTAATCATAATAATAACCCCGAACATGCCCCGCGAGTGCCGTACAAATTTGATATCACTCGGGCCGTACAGATCGATCCACCCTCAGATGATTGGTTGGGCGATCCCCAAGTTTTCTTAGATTGGGTTGTCGAGATAGAGTTCCACTTTTTGTGGAGAAATCTGACTGACATGGACAAGGTGCATGTAGCGCGTATGAAACTGTTGGGTAGGGAGAATACGTTCTGGTTGAATGAGGAACGACGTCTGGGTGCGGTAGATGGTGTACCCCGTGATGGTTGGGCAGGCATGAAGGCCGTATTGACTGATCTATACGTTCCTACATACCTTCGAACATAAATGTTTGATGAGTTAGCTTCCCTTAGTCAAGGGAATCGTTCGGTCGCTGAGTACATGGGCCTCCTTAAGGACATGATGGTTAGGTGCGATGTTAGGGAGATGCCTGAGGTCACCCATTCACGTTTTCCTAAGGGGTTGAATCTCGACATTCAAGGTAAACTCCTTCGTTACGGGCACACATATTTAAGCACCACATATAACATCACGCTGGATATTAAAAACACCTTGCTCATAAGTCCAAATCTCGTTCATTTCAAAAGAGTAAGTCTGTCTTAGAACCTCCCCCCTCCATTAGATCTGAAAGATAAGGGTAAGTTTCGGTCCACTGACTCGAACTCGGTTGTCATTACTGCTAGGAATACGCGAAACCCATCCGGCGAGAGAGTGCCCGTGGTTAGAATTAGAAAGACGAACGGTACATGATACACTTGTGGTATTCAGGGACATTATGCTAGTGAATGTCCAACTAATCCCAAGCCCTTGGCCCTATTGGATACGTCGACTGATTCCACCGAACTCACGTATGAGGCTGGTGAAGAAACTGAATCGGAAGTAGTGTCGAGTGACTTAGATGATGACGTCAATATGATGGTGATGAGATGTATTTTGGCTACTCCGCGTGATTCAGATGATTGGAATATGACGAATATTTTTTTGCTAAATTTTATGAGTGGAGAGAAGTGGTGTAAGTTGATCATTGATAGCGGTAGTTGTATGAAAGTGATTTCTAAGAATGCGGTTACCCGGATGATGTTATCCACTGAGCCGCACCCTCATCTCTATAAGGTTGCTTGGGTTAATAAGACATCCCTTCCGGTAGCGAAGCGTTGTTTGGTACCCCTTACCATCAAGGCTTATTCTGAAAAGGTTTGGAGTGACGTCATCCCCATGGATGTCTGTCATGTGTTATTAGGACGAACGTGGCTATATGACCATGTTGTTACTCATTTCGGGCGTGCCAACACGTATGAGTTCAATTTTAATGGCAAGACCATTATCTTGAAACCCACTAAACCTAAGGATCCTTCGGTCGCCTCTAAAGACACTTGTGCCTGTAGAGAAAAAAAATCTTAAGCTTGATTGGTAAGAAGGAGTTCGCGCGCTAGACATTTTTGGATGGTGTCCTCTATGCGTTAGTTTGCTTACAAGCAAAGGAGGACGTGTCTACGTTTGAGAGTATACCACCCGCACTGCAGAATCTGTTGGAAGAGTGTAAGGATGTATATCCGGATGAGTTACCACCTATGTTGCCTCCGTTGCGCGACATACAACATGCTATAGATTTCATTCCGCGTTCATCGTTACCCAACCTTCCTCACTATCGATTAAACCCTTCCGCACACCTAGAGTTACAAACGCAAATTACTGACTTGTTACAAAAGGGGTTCATCCATCATAATAAGAGTCCATGTGCCGTTCCAGCATTGCTTGCTCCTAAGAAAGAAGACTCTTGGAGGATGTGTGTGGATAGCCGAGCTATAAATAAAATTACTATTAAATATCAGTTTCCAATAGCACGTTTGGACGATTTGTTGGATATGCTATCCGGAGCCACGATCATTTCAAAATTGGATCTTAGGAGTGGCTACCACCAGTTTCGAATTAGAGACGGTGACGAGTGGAAGACAACCTTTAAATCTAAAGAGGGGCTCTACGAGTGGTTAGTGATGCCGTTTGGGCTTTCCAATGCCCCTAGTACATTTTCTAAGATGATGACACATGTCTTCGAACCCTACATGGGAAAATTTATTGTGGTATATTTTGATGATATTCTCATTTTTAGTACGTCTTCCATTGATCATGACTCTCACTTGAGGACTGTCCTTGCGACGTTATGTGCAGAAAAATTATTTGTCAATATAAAAAAATGTACTTTCTATGTTACGTCCGTAGAGTTCCTTGGCTATATTGTGAGTTCGGAAGGCATACATGTAGATCCTAAGAAGGTCCAAGCCATTAAGGATTGGCCGGAACCCACCAACATTCGTGACGTTCGGAGCTTCCACAGTTTAACTATGTTTTATCTCTGATTCATTCGTGACTTTAGTAGTATCATGGCACCGATCACGGAGTGCATGAAAAAGTGTGATTTCACTTGGACTAAATCGGCAACTAAGGCGTTTCAAACGATAATGGATAGGATGTCGGAAGCTCCTCTTTTGCGGTTATCAGAATTTAGTAAGGTTTTTGAATTATCTTGTGATGCGTCTTGGATCGGTATTGGAGGCGTGTTGAGTCAGGAGGGTCATCATGTTGGGTACTTTAGTGAGAAACTTGTGGTTCCGAAGTTGAATTATTCTAATTATGACCGTGAGTTTTACGGCGTTATTCGTTGCCTCCAACATTTGCAGCACAATCTTCTCCCTAAGGAGTTTGTTATCCAATCCGATCACGAGGCGTTGAGATTTGTCAACTCCCAAAGTAAGGTCAGCCCGCGACATGCTAAATGGGTCTCCTATCTTCAAGAGTACACCTTTATCATAAAACATCTTAAGGGAAATCTAAATCATATTGTGAATGCTCTTAGTCGCATTTCCTTATTATTATCCACGTTAGAAGTGAAATTCATTGGGTTTGAACGCATTAAGGACGAATATGTTCATTGCCCAGATTTCAAGGATCTCTATCCATCCGCGCAAGGCGACACATCTACCACCATTTCTGCGTATTATATCCGTGACGGCTACTTATTTAAGCATGCCAAGCTATGTATCCCTCGCTTGTTCCTTCACCATTTCATCGTTTGGGAATTGCATAGTGGCAGAGTTGGTGGTCATTTTGGGCATGACAAGACCATCACGTTAGTAGAGGATAAGTTTTATTGGTCGGGCCTTAAGTCAACGGTGCATAAAATTGTGGGGAGTTGTCGCACGTGTCAATTAGCTAAGGGCAATAAATCGAACGCGGGACTTTATACCCCTCTTCCGATTCCTCTTGTTCCTTGGGAAGATATTAGTATGGATTTCATTCTTGGTCTTCCCGTCACGTTTAGGCGTTATGACTCCATTTTGGTGGTCGTCGACCGTTTCTCAAAAAATGTCTTATTTTATTGTGAGTAATAAGACCGATGATGCATCGCACGTAGCTAAATTATTCTTTAAGGAAGTCGTTGGCCATAGGGGCGTCCCTAAGACTATCGTCGCTGATCGGGACGTGAAGTTCACTAGTTATTTTTGGAAGACCCTGTGGCGGATCATGGGCACCAAGCTCTTATTTTCCTCGGCCTACCATCCACAGACGGATGAGAAAACAGAAGTGGTCAATAGAAGTTTGGGTAGTTTACTCCGTTGTCTGGTAGGTGACCACAAGGGTACGTGGGATCTCCTCCTTACCCATGCCCAATTAGCGTACAATAATTCCAAAATATAGGTCCGCAATGTTGTCTCCGAATGAGATCGTGCAAGAATATAAGGCACTGGCGCCACTTGACTTGGTTCCGTTACCTCCATCTTATAAGTCAAGTCAATTTGCAAGAGACTTTGCCTCTCACGTTCAAAATTTACACAAGCACATTAAGGATACGCTAGCTACTCAATACGCATCTTATCAATCTCATGCTAACATACATAAGAGAGCATATCACTTGAAAGTTGGCGGTTCGGTAATGGTGCATCTCATCCCTGAACGGTTGCCTTCGGGCACCATAAAAAGTTGGCAAATCGGCGAGCTGGTCCATTTCAAATTTTAAGAAAATTAGGAGAAAACGCATATCATTTAGAGTTACCCACTGATTGGGGAATCTCCCCTATTTTCAAGTTTTCGGATTTAACGCCTTATATTTCTCCACCACTTGAATTATATGTCTGCCCGTTTGGTTCCACTACATTTTCTAATGGGTTGTGGGGTGAGCTTGTGCCCGGTTCGCTCTCTTCTTCGATTCCTACTGGAGGTACGATGAATGTTTATGGCGGAACTTGTTCTCCTTGTTTGACTAATGCTTTTCCAAGGTTCCCCCGAACCACTTTTGTGCCTGACAGGATCCTCAGAGATGAAGTGCTCTCCTCTCCTAGTGGTGACAGTCGCCACTACTTGATTCGTTGGCGTGATCGTCCGGCCTGTGATGACTCGTGGATTCCAGAATCGGAGGTGGCTCTTTTGGATGATGCTCTTCTCCGCCGCTACCTTCAGGACAATTCATCGGAGATGAGTACTTTTGAGTAGGGGAGGATTGATGGCGACGACGACCCTCAAAATGAAGATGATGGTACCGACATGCTTACGGATGGTACCGACGCTCTTTCGGATGATGGCACTGCTCCGACCAAAGACTTACGTCGCCATCGCCGCAACAGTAATTATGATGGATGCCATCACCGCTGCAATCTCCGCCCGAGGCGCAAAAATAATAATTAATAATTATAATTATTAATTAATTTACCATGCTTGTTCTCTATATTTTATTTAAGCATTTGAGGACTTTTAAATT
Organism: Dactylorhiza incarnata; assembly: GCA_033032865.1. Classification (NCBI taxonomy): domain Eukaryota; kingdom Viridiplantae; phylum Streptophyta; class Magnoliopsida; order Asparagales; family Orchidaceae; genus Dactylorhiza; species Dactylorhiza incarnata. Next base: position 18,398,773 of record JAWHQI010000015.1, read on the forward strand.
TTTATTTCATGCTTTGTTTAAATAGGGTTGCGTATAGCCTTAACTTTTATAAGCTTATATAAGGCCTCTTGTTGTAGATTTATTTGATGATGAAATGAATGAAATTTTGAAACCCTAAATCTCTTGAGTCTCCCTTCTCTAGTCGTCTCTCTCTCTCTCTCTCTCTCTCTCTCTCTCTCTCTCTCTCTCTCTCTCTCTCTCTCTCTCTCTCTCTCTTTCTAATTTCCCCTCTTGGAAGTTTGGCCAACAAGGAGCAGCCGGCCCCTTGTCTTCTCCACCAAGCCGCCACCCCTAGCCCTCTCCTCTCCCAAATCCGCTGCTCCCTCTCCCCTCTCTCAAGGGTCCAGCCATCTCTCTTCCCTCCCTCTCTCTCTATTACGATTTTTACTATTCTTCCACCACCTTTCATATCTCATCAAGATCGTGAACGACCCCTCTCTCGGCTGCCCCTCTTGCTTTCTTCTACATTGAATACTTTATCAAAGGTACTTGGTGTTAATTTGGGGGCCTCAGATCCAACGTGAAGCGAAGATGGTGGGCGAGTTTCTCCTCCACTCAACTCATCTCCGGAGGATCCGTTGAAGAACGATCGGGCGAGTGCATGCTTGAGGGTAATCAAATCTCAAGCGGTGTAACGAAACTTCTACTCGTGGGATTTTCTTTTCCTAGATTTTTTCTTGTGGTGGAATCTGAGGCGTGATCTTCGAATCACTGAATTTTCATGGTTTCTTTGATTGATTTTCGTGTTCTTCTTAATTTCTTTTATTTTTGAAGAGGATTGGCGAACCTCGACTTTTTGTTGGGAGAGATCTACCATTTTTTTTAATCGTAAATTTTCCGTAGATCTCTTTTGGTACAACTCTAGCTCGATCGGACAGAGTGGGTCCTTTAAGTTGGGGAGAATTTTGTCCTATAGCCATCTATTCAACCTCTAGCGGTGTGACTACATGTACGTTAGCATTTAATTGATAAATATTGCATTGCGTGTACGTTGCGAATAATTTTGTGCGAACGTAAACAAATTGGGAACATTGAGAGGGAACGCGTGCGTGTTCGTAGCGATCGTGTCGGAGAGCGTAGCCTGCATTATCTTGAGTTTGAGGTTTCTGTGATAGTTAATCTTCCGCTATAATACTACGTCTTCCGCAAAGTACTACAATGTGCACTCGATAAATGGTGCCTTCCACTAGAGAACTGCTTTGCTACTCTGTAGTGTGTTCTGACATTTGCTTAACACCACCCCCAGGCGTGACAACAGAGTGTTCAAGGAAGGGAGTTGGGGAAGCTAGTACCTTCACCCTTCGGAATCGCTTCAGCGTCGTGCTAAAAGGGTGGTGTGCTATAAGATCCCTCGGTCGGACCGCCGACTTGGGAGGGGGAGGGGTCTTACAAATGGAACAGAGCGCAACCGATCTTTCGACCAGTAGTGTTCACAGAAACAACTTTTTTCCACCAGTCATTGTAGAGTGGTTCGGGACAAACCACTGCAACGGAAGCGGTGGTGGACCATAAAGCTAAAAGTTGACAACAAACATGACATATATATGTGGATCAACACAGAAATATCATTTACCACATCTGATCTCAAACAATGATTTATCTTGTCCCCATAAAACACTTCCGTTAAACCATACAAACGACCACTTCAAATTTTGAACCCAACGTTTATGCATCTTTGTTTTATTGGGATTAAATTCTTGTTTTCAAAATTCCATTCGAGGTAAACTAATCAAATTGAATTTTGTGTGCATTGTGAGGATTCTATTAATAATTTCAACCCCAAGTTTAAGGCTCTTTGTTTTATTGGGATTAAAAATTCTCGTTTTCAAAATTTCATTTGAGGTAAGCTAATCAAATGAAATTTTATGTGTAGATGGAGAATTACTCTAACGATTATAAATATGAAGTATGCTTTGACTTGATATAACTACTGAGGCGATGTGCTGAATTGAAGTAAGTTAGTGGCAAATTTAGAAAAGCTAAGCAATAAAAAATGTTTATGCACCCCATCCCAGAAGTACATGGTTACCATTCATGGGACTTGCGATATTTGCTTACTCGGCCAGCCAGAAAGCCTCGTTAAAAAGTGTAAGCACTGTGGACCCGAATATGCTAGTTACGTATTTTATTCATTATTTTTACTGTAAATTGCTTGCGGTAGGAAACGTGGCGGGTAGGTCATGCCCGTAGACCATACGTACCGGTGCTGGAAGGTTGATGACTGTAGGCGACAGGGAGATGTGCACCCCGGGAGCTCGGCTGTATCTTAAATTCCCCGATGGGTCCCTCCTCTGGTTGGCCAAATTTAGTTATTGCCAGACGTCTCCTACGTCTGAGAGTACATGGGGTTGTACGTTAGAGCCTGGGTAGTGTGGTACATCAACACCCAAAAGTGGCAGGACCGGCCACTGTTACCGACGACCACATCGGTGAGGCCCGCGAGGTTCGCTACCCTGCTGGAAAAAAGTGATCAAGCTATGTCAACATAAGGTGCAAACTGGTAAACTATGGTATGTGATTACTATGGCGGGTCAGTCATGCCCAAGGACCGTTCATACAGGAATGGGAAGTTGACGACTCATGGAGCACTAGAGAGTGCATGAACCCCGGGAAGTCATTTATTATTTCCCCGGAAGGTCCCTCTGCTGGATAGCCGAATTTTGTAATTATCGGATGTTGCTCAAATCCAAGAGTACACGAGGATGTATGTTGGGGCCTAGTTAGTGCAGTACGTCTACACCCAGAAGTGGCAGGACCGGCCACTGTCACCGACGGCCACATCGGTGAGGCCCGCGGGGTTCGCGACCATGCTGGAAGAAAAGCGGTCAAACTATATCAACATATAGAGTTGTGACGAGTCGTGAGAACTCGTTGTGCATGACTTGCATACACATCATTTGCATCAAAACATACATATTTACATATAACATTAACATATAACCTTCGTATGGGAGTTGGTTATATGTTCATGGATTTACACTACTTATTTGCATTTTTGGTTATATGTACCATTAACATAGAACCTTCGTATGGGAGTTGGTTATATGTTCATGGATTTACACTGCTTATTTGCAATTATTATCTGTTTCACTAACATATAACCTTCGTATGTGAGTTGTTTATATGTTAATGGGTGTTGGTAATATTGCCCTCAATGTTCCCTTGATTTGAAGTGACATCACTCACAATGCTAAGTACATATTGTATTTGATAAACTCTACCTTGTCTCAAGGATTGTACAGGGTGAAGATATTCCATACAATGGAATATTGATGAGTCCCAAATATATACTCATTTATGGACTCATCTGGGCCGATTTTCTAGTCTATGCACTTCACTTTAGACATGTTTTCACTCATATTTGATACTCCATGCTAAGTGCACCTCTAGGCCCGTTTTTGGTGTTATTTCATGTTCTTCTTCTTTAGTAGTTTTCATGCACTGTTAAGCGCCACTTTTAGTGGCTGGATTCGTGGTTGTGCTGGAACAGGAGTCGTGCAGGTGTTCCCGGTACAATTATGTACAGGAACACTGCGCACGATCGCTGATTCTATTGCGCACGACCACTGGTCGTGCGCCACTGATCGTGCGCACTTAACACCAATTTTATGAGTTCTGTCTCGGATAGTGCGCACGATCACCTATGATAGTGCGCACGACCACCGGTCGTGCGCCACTGTTCGTGTGCACTTAACATCAATTTTATGAGTTCTGTTTCGACCAGTGCGCACGACCACCTACGATAGTGCGCACGACCACCGGTCGTGCGCCATTGGTCGTGCGAACATGGTATTTTATAAATTTCTTACTTTGCAGGCTACACCCAGGTAGGCGCACGATCACAGAACTCCAGCGTGCACGACCACTGGTCGTGCGCCAATGATCGTGCGCACTGTTTATTCCAGCGCCTATTAATCGACCTGCTCGCGAATTAGGTCGGATCGATTGCCGTTTTTCTCGCCCAGCTCCGTCGTTCCGCCCGATTTCGCCCCTCCATCGCCGCCCACCATCGGGAGGTGCTCCAGGCTTGTTCTTCATGCCATTCTTGAGCCAGAGCTTCCTCTCGGCCTCGTCCTTCATCCAAGAGCTTCAAGGAAGGTTTAGCCGCCATCGCCATCAAGCAAGAGGAAGTTTGCAACCTCTACCGGATCATGACACGAAGAAGACGGGCTCATTGGAGAGTAGTGACAGCTCTCTCTACCCCGGACATAGTTGCGGACCGAGCTTGGACGCGGATTGACAACCCGGCGATTCCAACCGTGAATCTACAACGAGACTTCGGATTCGGTCGATTTCTTGCCTTGTTCTTCTCTTATTGATGTATATGTAGCTAGAACTAATATTTTGATGAAGTATACTTTTACTTGTTAACATTAGTATGAAATCATGTCTATGTGATTGAGTAATCTTGTTATATTTTCATTTGAGGTGTGCCCCGTGGTGTGCATTGTTTGTTGTGTTGTGCCGCCCTAACAATTGTTAGTGGTGTGCTTTGCGAAGAGGTGCTTGCGACCCTCATTCCGCCGTTCTCTCCATTCCATTCGTATGCCTACTCTTCCATCCGCCTAGCGAAGCGTGGCATAGCGGCCCGTATAATCCACTCGCCCTACGAAGTAGCGCGCTCAAGGCCTGCATAGTTCGATTCCGCTTGCCTACTCGTCCATCCGCCCTTGCGACGCAGCGCGCTCAAGGCCTGCCTAGTCTCCATCCCGCCAAGCGAAGCTTTGCATAGCGGCATAGCATAGGAGTAGTTTAAGTTGTTTTCTTTTATTTTCCACAAACCAAATCCCCCATTTCCGCATCCATCCGCTCGAAAGGACTTCAATCTCAAGTCCTTCCTCGATAATAAACTCCACCTTACTGTGTTCCTTTGAGATCGATACTTGGGGATTCATTCCCATTTTATATTACTTGAACGATCGGTACACTGCCGTTTCGTGCCGCAGTCTTACTACCGCCTATAGCGGTGTGCTAAGATTTGCGCCATCAAATATGTTCAGGGGTCTGCTGACCAAACAGCTGAGAAAGAGTCACTATCTCAGCTGAACTGCTGAGACGAGGACAGGTGCCGCTGAGAAGCACCATATCTCTACTAAGCTGCAGATAGACATAATCCACTGAGAAGAAAAACTATCTCAGCGGATCCACTAGGACGACAGTTTCCCAACCACTGAGACTAAAAGTTGTCTCAGGCCAACCGCTAAGACTGATTCAAATCTTGAAGGAGATAAGTGGCGCGACATGCCTTTGGCGAAAATAGCTGTAAAGGGAGATTAGGGCCACCCATCTGTTCCCAATATGCCAGAGCCTTCCCTTGAGTGCCATTGAAGATGTGCAGAGCATATAAGAAGAACTTAGGGCACTTTTGAAAGCGCTGGTCTGGTGCTAAAAGAAATTACTACTATTCCATTGACGGCCCTGAAAATCTCACTCTCCTCCTGCTCACTGAATAGGGAAGAAGAGTCTGAGAGATACAGGTTGCTCTCCTACAAAGAAGAGCAAGGTGATCCTTCATCCTTCAACTAAAGAGGAAGATCAGAAAGTAGATGGCTAAGAAATCATCATCCATCTAAGCTACTCAAAAGCACAAGCTATGCAGGAACTACAGAAGACATCTTCTCAGTGTTGTCTGTTGTAGTAAGCATAATAATCTCTTACTGTAGGGCTATTTGGCCTGAGTTTGTAGGGTTGTTAGGCCAGAGGTTGTAGGGTTGCTAAGCCTGAGGTTGTAGGGCTGCTAAGCCTGAGGTTGTAGGGCTGTAAAGCCTGAGTTGTAAGGCTAACTGGCCTGAGGTAGGGCTTGGAGCAAGCCTGAGAGATCTTGAAGGATCTGAACTATAAGCTCTTGTAGCTGAGATTGGAGAAGTTGGCCTTGTCTAACACACTATTAGAAGGGTGAAGGGGGAAAGTGGACTACCCATAGACACACTGTCTTGGGGAACCACTATAAACACTTGTGTGTTTTCTGGGTCTGCTTGATTACTAGCTTACAATAGATTTAACTATCTATATCAACTAAGTAAAATACAAAATACCTATCCCCCTCTAGGTGAATTAGATAATGTACCTGATGGGCAAAACTATGCTTGCAAATGATAACGGCAAGTGTACCGTATCGAATGTAGTATAGGTTATTAAAACAAGGTCGTATTAGACTCGGGGCGGTTGAATACTCTTACTTCGGAAAATCTCTATTATTTTATCGAATAGAATTTGTGGTTGGTTGGTTGCGAAAAAGGAGAAATAGTTTATTTAAATTAATGAATTAAAAGTTAGTACTCAACCTTGAATCACCTTGGAAAAATAAATAAATAAAGAAATAGAACTTCTAATCCTCTTTAAAAGAAATGCTTGACCGTGGAGGTTCCTGATTTATGAACGTACCTCTCTCGAGGATACGCCAAACTGAGTTTAGGTTGATCAATCGAACTTTCGTTCTAGAATTGAAACCCCTAAAGCTCGCTTTATCGAAGTGAACCCCTCTATTGGATATAACTCCAATCCGGGAGATTTATGTCGTCCTCTCTCGAGGAGTGCATTCAAATCTCTTTATCCTTAAAGTGATCGATTCGAACTCAAAACCTCTCGATTAATTGACTACGAAAACAAGAATGAGATTAAATATCGATAATATATCAATATAAATTCAAGGATAAATCTTAAGCGATCTAAATAAGAGAAAAAGAATTTCTAAACTGAATTATGAATTATATTTTCCTTGGATCATCTTGGCCGAGTACTAATGAAATTTAGCTACTCATGGAGATGGAGGAATTGAAGAGCGTATCATAAAAGAGAGAGGGAATGAGAGAAGAAAAGATCTATTTTATTAAATTGCAAAAGAGAGTACAAGTTATGAAATTGAGAATTACGACTATTGAAATGAAAATACAATTTGCAAGAAGAAGGATTACAAGACTACTAAAACGTGAAAAATAAACATGAAACGAAGTATCTAATCCTAAAAACTGCCTCCCTAAACATCTGGAAAAGCTGGCTTTATATAGCTGAAAAAATGAGGTTACACGCCCTTGGTCACGCCCGTGACCAAGGGCGTGTAAGGGGCGTGATTGAAGCAGCAGCGGAGAGGGCGCCTTCTGGAGTAATTGCGAGCATTTCGGCCGTGTCACGCCCTAGGTCACGCCCGTGACCTGGGGCGTGTAATCTTGAAATAGTGTTGTTGGCGGGAAACTCTGGCGGGAAGAAGCGCGGGGCGAGTCACTCCCGTGACTGGAGGTCACGCCCTCGGTCACGCCCGTGACCGAGGGCGTGTAACTTTAAATGACGCGGCGGCTCGATCTGGATTCTGGTGGCTTGGTCCCGACCGTGACTTGGATGTCACGCCCTTGGTCACGCCCGTGACCTGGGGCGTGTACTTGGCGAATCTTCACGGAATGGGCCCGAAGTAGCGGCAGCAGGTCTGGAACACATCTTAGGCTGACACGCCCTTGGTCACGCCCGTGACCTTGGGCGTGTACTTGATATTTTTGCTCAAACTACCCAGAAAACCTGCAAAACATAAATTAAACTTATATTAGTGACAGAAATAAAAAGGATTGATTGTTATAAGATAAAACAAATAATTGAAATAAATTCATATTAAAATTACATCAAAATTATGCTGAAAGATGAGTACAAATAGTACTCATCAAACACCCCCATACTTGAGCTTTTGCTATTCCAGAGCAAAAGAATGAGGGAAGAATTACAAGACATCAGTATTATTTCTAATTGAATAAAATTTTATTAAACCAAGAATAAGTTAAAAGCAAATTTTAGGAATTCAAGAATTAAGTCATAAGTCATGTTGATAATTTAAAAAGAGAAATTTGTTTAGCTAACTACTTCTCAAGATAACTATTTAGCAATCAAAATTATAGAAATTTTCAAACAAAATTAGATTGAAATTATAGACACTCTAACATAAAAGAATCTTAAGGAAAAGTCACCTACCAAAATATTGCTCTCTTAATAATTTAGTTTAAGACTAGAAACAATGAAATTGGCTAGGAGTGTGTTTAAGCGGAATGGCAAAATGAAGACAAAGGATATGAAGAGGTTGGGGTGATGAATTTTATCCTCTCAGCCCCTTTTTTTCATTTTTTTTTAAGTATATGTAATACCAGAGAATGATAGACTATTATCCTATCATTTCCACGACATATACAAATTTTTCTCTCTTCATTTTTTTTGGAATTTTGGGTTGCATATGTTTACCAGAGAATAAAGAACTAACATCTCCTTATTCCCATGACATATGATCTAACAAAAGGGGAAAAGAAAAAAAAATACATATGTTTACCAAGGGTAAAGAAAAACTTCTAGTTTATAAATTAAACTATTTTGAGAGCAAATTTTTAGTGGAATGAAATTTCCTAAGATCTTAAAGTTAAAAGCGAATATAATGAAAAAATCCTAGAGGTGTTTAGCCAATTTACCACAAAGTGAAGCTATTTAAAATTAAACGGAGAAGTAGTGCTAAATTAACTCTCTAATCGAATTAAAAACATAAAATGTTTCTTAAAACCAAATTACTTCAAATTTAAATTTAACAAATTTTGATAAAATAAAATATTAGCTAAATTAAAAATGTAGGAATACTTATAATCGTACCTCAAACTAAATTTCTAGAATATTAAAAACAACAAGGCTAGGCGTATTTATTATTATTATTACTATATTTTTTTTTTCAAATAAAAAAAACAATGAAAGCGAAGCTACACCCCCATACTTAAAATTAAACATTGTCCCAATGTTTAAAACTAAGTATGAAGAAAATTTTGAAAAATAAACTTTAAAAAAAAAAAAATACATAAAATTAAAGCTAAGCAAGGGGTGCCTCCCTAGAGCGATTTCTTTATCCCTTCTTTAAGCTAGACGGTTATTGTTAGGAAAATGGAAATTTTAAAGAGAAGTGAACAGGCAACTCCCCTAATTCACGCGTGGGTGAATGGGCCGGCGTCAGTCGCACGGCAACTCCTCCGTTTATCTTGTGATTCTCCTTTTGTCCTTGAACTTGAATATGTAAATCCAAATCACCTATACATACCTGAGGTGATTTGAATTTATAAAGATGGGCGGCATATGGATCATCAATTAATTGGGGTAGCAACGGCTCATCTTCAACCTGGAAATTATTAGTATAAAGAGAATCACAATTAAACTTGTCAGATAATATTTCGCAAGGAGGAGGCGCTTGCGAAAATAAATGATTAAGATCCTGTTGTTCCTTTTATAAAATAAAATTTTCATTTAAGAAATCTAGTGCGTTACCAAGCGGAATAAAATTTTCGGACACAAAATTTTCATGAATTTTTGGTTGGATAGATGAAATTTGCGAGTATTCATGATAAAGAAAATAAAATCCGGGTGAAGTAGGGGAAGAAACTTGTTCTTCTTCTATTTCATCCGGGGTGTCCATAATTTTAAGAAATTCTTGGTAAAGTAATTTTTCTTCATCTTCGGTAAAAGAAGTTATGGGATTACATGAAACTACATGTTCCTCCATAACTAAATCATCCGAAGGTGGAGAAAAAATAAAAATTTCCTCTAAAATTTGGGGGGTAGTATCTATTTGAATCGGCGGACATTCCCCAAAATTAGAGTACGAAGGTTGCGGTGTAAAAGAAGAAGAACAAGAATTCGGTTCTAAAGATTTATCTTCATCGCCCCGTAAACTATCCGGGTGACCTTGCCACCAAGAATAATCTACTTCGGGGATAGAAGAAAAATTATTAGAAGCCGAAAAATTATTCTTGTGAAAATTAGAGAAAACGCTAGACGAAATGACATTTTCCTCTAAATTTTGGGGGGAAGTATCTATATGAATTGGCGAAATTTCCCCCAAATTAGAGAACGAAGACAGCGGTGTATAAGAAGAAAAACAAAAATTCGGAACTAAAGATTTATCTTCATTGCTCCGTAAACTATCCGGGTGAGCTTGCCATGAGGAATAATCTACTTCGGAGCTAGAAGAACAATTATTAAATGCCGAAAGATTATTTTCATTAAAATTTGAAAAATTATTTTCATCGAAGTTTGAAAATTTATTAAAAGATGAAAAATTATGATCGTAGTTATTATCAAAATTATTTTCATAATATTGAGGATAATTATTTTCATAATAATTATTTTGAGAATAAGAATGCAAATAACATTCCTCACTTCGATGAGGCGCACCACAATAATGACAACTAAATTGGCGTTCTCGTGCGGCTTGTAAGAGATAAAGTTGGTTTCGAAGCTCGACAACCTTAACAGCCAATTCAGATTCTTTCATATTAAAATAAATAAAAAGGAAACAACCTTCACCTAAATGAATGAAATTTTATAAATATTTTTATTATAAATTTTCTTTTTCAAAAAGCGGGTTAAATTAGTCCCGGACTTCCCAAGATCTACCCGGTGAAGGGTTTGCAAGGTACTAGAGGCTATGATGGGAATTCAAACCCAAAGCGTCCTTTCCGAGAATTTAGATTGCGCTTTTTAAGATTTTTTTTTATATAAAAATAAAATTAAAGAAAAGGGGGAGAAGAAAGAGAACGATAAAATTAATCAATATTTCTTTTTTCGGAATATCAACCGTTTCCCCGGCAACGGCGCCAAAAACTTGATGGGCAAAACTATGCTTGCAAATGATAACGGCAAGTGTACCGTATCGAATGTAGTATAGGTTATTAAAACAAGGTCGTATTAGACTCGGGGCGGTTGAATACTCTTACTTCGGAAAATCTCTATTATTTTATCGAATAGAATTTGTGGTTGGTTGGTTGCGAAAAAGGAGAAATAGTTTATTTAAATTAATGAATTAAAAGTTAGTACTCAACCTTGAATCACCTTGGAAAAATAAATAAATAAAGAAATAGAACTTCTAATCCTCTTTAAAAGAAATGCTTGACCGTGGAGGTTCCTGATTTATGAACGTACCTCTCTCGAGGATACGCCAAACTGAGTTTAGGTTGATCAATCGAACTTTCGTTCTAGAATTGAAACCCCTAAAGCTCGCTTTATCGAAGTGAACCCCTCTATTGGATATAACTCCAATCCGGGAGATTTATGTCGTCCTCTCTCGAGGAGTGCATTCAAATCTCTTTATCCTTAAAGTGATCGATTCGAACTCAAAACCTCTCGATTAATTGACTACGAAAACAAGAATGAGATTAAATATCGATAATATATCAATATAAATTCAAGGATAAATCTTAAGCGATCTAAATAAGAGAAAAAGAATTTCTAAACTGAATTATGAATTATATTTTCCTTGGATCATCTTGGCCGAGTACTAATGAAATTTAGCTACTCATGGAGATGGAGGAATTGAAGAGCGTATCATAAAAGAGAGAGGGAATGAGAGAAGAAAAGATCTATTTTATTAAATTGCAAAAGAGAGTACAAGTTATGAAATTGAGAATTACGACTATTGAAATGAAAATACAATTTGCAAGAAGAAGGATTACAAGACTACTAAAACGTGAAAAATAAACATGAAACGAAGTATCTAATCCTAAAAACTGCCTCGCTAAACATCTGGAAAAGCTGGCTTTATATAGCTGAAAAAATGAGGTTACACGCCCTTGGTCACGCCCGTGACCAAGGGCGTGTAAGGGGCGTGATTGAAGCAGCAGCGGAGAGGGCGCCTTCTGGAGTAATTGCGAGCGTTTCGGCCGTGTCACGCCCTAGGTCACGCCCGTGACCTGGGGCGTGTAATCTTGAAATAGTGCTGTTGGCGGGAAACTCTGGCGGGAAGAAGCGCGGGGCGAGTCACGCCCGTGACTGGAGGTCACACCCTCGGTCACGCCCGTGACCGAGGGCGTGTAACTTTAAATGACGCGGCGGCTCGATCTGGATTCTGGTGGCGTGGTCCCGACCGTGACTTGGATGTCACGCCCTTGGTCACGCCCGTGACCTGGGGCGTGTACTTGGCGAATCTTCACGGAATGGGCCCGAAGTAGCGGCAGCAGGTCTGGAACACATCTTAGGATGACACGCCCTTGGTCACGCCCGTGACCTTGGGCGTGTACTTGATATTTTTGCTCAAACTACCCAGAAAACCTGCAAAACATAAATTAAACTTATATTAGTGACAGAAATAAAAAGGAATGATTATTATAAGATAAAACAAATAATTGAAATAAATTCATATTAAAATTACATCAAAATTATGCTGAAAGATGAGTACAAATAGTACTCATCAGTACCTATTTTCTATCAAGTGGTATCAGAGGTAGGTTGGTCATAAAGGGCTTAACTGTCTGAACATATCCTACATAGGTATTGTTAATTCTGAATTCAATGGCTTCTAATGGAGTTCAGAAGGAAATGGGTTCTATGAAGCTTCCGATATGCAAAAATAAAACCTTTGGCATTTTGAAACAAAGGGTTAGACTGTACATGGAAGCTTCAGACCCTAGGATCTATATCACTATTCAGGAAGGCACCTTCCTTATCACAAAGCCCTCCACCATTGATCCTACTAGGCAGGTAGGCAAGTCTTACACTGAAATGATAAGGGATGAGATAGCATTGGCTACAATGGATAAAAGGGCTCAAAATATTATAGTCAATGCTATTGATGATTCAACAGTCCAAAACTTGGTGCACTGTGAGATTGCAAAGGATATGTGGGATACATTGATTGTTTATATGGAAGGTGCTGGAACAACCATATTTTTGATTTGGGCTAGGATCACTATCTGTTGATTAAGGACAAAGTTGACCCCAATGTATAGTTTATGGGTCAAGAGTTTAGGCTGTTAGAACTAGAGAATTCATTTAGATTCTGCGTTCGACGAACTCCATACTACGTTCGACGAACGGCTATCTGCGTTCGACGAACGACAAGCTCTCTGTGTTCAACGATCGACATGTTCTCTGCGCTCTGCGGTCGATGAAAGATGTTCTTTCTGCGCTCGACCAACAGCTCAAATCTCAACGGTTGAAAAATTTGTCTAAGTGCAGCGCTCGACTAAATTATATTCAGCGGTCGACGAACAGATTGGTTCAGCGTTCGACGAACAGATCCCAGCTCAGCGCTCAACGCTTTTGCTCAAGCTCAGCGCTCAACGCTTTTGTTCAAGCTCAGCGGTCGATGATTTTATCTAGGCTCAGCGGTCGACGAATACTTCTGTTCGACGAACTCAAGTCTGCGTTCGACGAATACCTTCAGATCGACGAAAGTTCTCCACAGATCAACAAAATTAATTCTTCCAGCAATATTTATTTGAGGTCGATGAACTAAATTTTGTGTTCGACGAAAATCTTGATGTCGACGAATCTGCGTTCGATGAAATTTATTCTGATCGAAGAATTGATATTTCAGTTCAGAGAATTCAGCAGGATTATATTTATTTCATTCTCTGAACTCAGATCGACTATCAGCAACGACTCTTTCTATCAGATCAAGTAAGGAAAATATATTTCCTTTATTTATTCCAAGATTATAGCCGTTGACATTCCTCGGAAAAGGAAATTTCGTGGAAAAGGAAAAGGCAAACGGCGCTGCAGATGTACTGTTCCCAGAATATCTTCTCAGATATATTATATTCCTTAATATAAGGGATTTGCATTTATTGTCTGTCAGAGATTTCAAAAGAAAAGAAAATAAGGAAGAAGATATAGTAGATTAATATACAGCAGATCATTACATTCAGTTTTTACACGACGACAAATAAAGCACAGAACATATTTTTTACAGTTTTGCTGTACAGAAAAGAACAGATAGAAAGAACGAAAGAAAGAAAAGGAGACAGGAAGAACAAGAAGAAATATAGCTACACATATCTTCATCTTCCTCCTCCAGCAGCTCTTACATACTGAGAACATCTTCAACATTCTTATCTCAGTCATTTGCTGCAAGTTTTCAGATCTTCAAAAGAGCAACAACAATTTGAAAGGCATTCTTGTCTCTCAGATTTATCTGTTACAGGAAGATTATTTCTTCAAGAATAGGCTCCAGTCAATCTACTGTCAAACAACTTCATATCAGACAGGGAGCTTTTCAACATACATCAACTAGAGTCTTCTCTCAGCATCTTGACAGAGAAGAACATCTAAACCCCTCTCTATCCCATCTTGTACAGGGTTAAAACTCCCTTCAAAAGTTGACCTCCGTGGTGGCAAGGCACATGATCAAAAAATCTAGTTGGTTTTGAGCACCTGATCAAAAGATCTGTGGTGTGTGGACACCTGAACAAAATCACCTTGGTGTGAGGGAACCTGATCAAAAATCCTAGTGGATTCCTACCAAGGGTGGTAGAAGAGTAGACGTACCCAGATTTATTGGGGAACTACTATAGCTCCTTGTGTCTTCTGTGATTGATTTACTTTTCTGTGTTTGTGCTGTGCTGATTTATTCTATTTAGTTTTCTTAAATCACTCTATACACATATATATATCACTATTTTAATTCCGTAATAAAACTAAGGGAAAAACTATTAAACTCTATTCACCCCCCCCCCCCCCTCTAGAGTTAATTTAAGATCTAACCTCCACTTTCAGAAGGGACTGAAGAAGTGAGCAATGATAGGAAATCCCTCCTCAATCAGGAGTATGATGCCTTTAGGCAACAAAGCCAGGAATGCATAGCTGACTGCTATGAATGATTCTTCAGGATAGTAAATGAGTTGAGGACCTATGAAAGGACCTTCACTCATTATGAGTTAAATGATAAATTCCTAAGATCTCTAACTAGAGACTGGGATACCAAAATCTCTGCCAACAGGGAAGAGGCAAAGCTGAGTGAAACTCCTCCTCACACTCTGTTTGGAAAGTTGCTCTCATATGAGATGCAACTAACTGCTAGAAAGGAGGAGGACACCTCCTCCAGGTCTCATGCTAGGGAGAAGTCTGTGGCCCTCAAGGATGAAGGATCCAAGAAGAGCAAGACAAGAATTCCTACCCCTCCAAAAAGGGCTACTGACTCAGAAAACTCTGAACACTACTCATCTGATTGCAGCTCTTCAGATGAGAAATTTGCTGCCTTCTCAAGGCAATTCAAGAAGATGATGAGGAGGAAGCAGTGTAAGAATAAGCCTTCCTCCTCTTCACATCCTAGGAAGGATTCAAACAGGGCAGACAGGCAGCACTCCAAAGGGGACTGGTATGATTCTAAACATGTTAAACATGTTTTAGCTAATGTGATTTGTTATTGCTGCAGTAAGCCTGGACATGTCGTTGCTGACTGTCCAGTCAAAAGAAAGGATAAGGGTGACAAGCAGTCTTATCACCAGAAGGGAAGAAAGGGTGAGAAATCCTTCCTAGCCAAGAAGGACAGAAGTTGGAGTGAATCTGAGTCATCAACTTCAGATTCAGAGAATGAAGAAGAAGCCTACATATGGCTGTTTGCAGCAGAAGAAGATGAAGATTATCCTGTTGCTAGGGTTGGAGTTAGGGCCCCTCTATCACAATCAAATAGTGACATAGAGGAGGATGAAGACTACAAAGATCAGTTGGGTATTATGGCCCTCACTGATGAGGAAGACAACCAGAATATTTCAGACAATGAATATGTATTAACTCTCTCCACTTCCTTTTCTTATCACGATGCATGCCCAGAATCTGAAGCACATTCATCACATGGTGAAAGTGATTCAGAATCTGAGGAAGATGTCAATCAATTGATTGAAAGATATGGTTGTTGAAACCAGTAAACCGGTTTCAGCGTTCGAAAGGGGGATGTGGCTAGCCCTTACTTGACCCAAGCTACGACCCTTTACCGGTCGCTAAGAACTGAGAGACCTTGCCCTTGGAGAACACCTAAGTCCAAAAACGGACACCTTAAGCTGCATCGTGGAGGTCCCACCACATACCAGGAAGCTCTCAAGGAACTTCCCTTCCCAAGCCAATACTGAGCCTGGGCACCTTGGAGGGCACTAAGAACCACCTCACTGTCAACCTTCGATGACAAGGGCGGGGGGGGGGGGGGGGGTGCTTGCTCACAAGACCACGCGAGGGAGGGGGTAGGAACCAACCCTTCCCAAGGTGCCCATGGGGGTCTATTTATAGACTTCCCAAAACATGGTCTGCGGATAGCCAAGAATCCACTATCCGCAGCCCACCAACCAACCCGAATGACTGAACTCAAGGTCACACCGCCCGCGCGAGTGTACATCGATCCATTCGCAAACTTGGCCGAGAGTGCGGGTATCCCCCACTCGCCCAAGGGGAGGGCGAGTGGGGGGATCCCCACTCGCCCCTTGGGCGGGCGAGTGGGGCGGTCCCCCACTCGCCCCTTGGGCGGGGGAGTGGGGGGATCCCCCACTCTCCCCTTGGGCGGGCGAGTGGGGGGATCCCCCACTCGCCCCTTGGGCGGGCGAGTGGGGGGATCCCCCACTCGCCCCTTGGCGGGCGAGTCGGGGGATCCCCCACTCGAACCTTGGGCGGCCGAGTGGGGGGATCCCCCACTCGCCCCTTGGACGGGCGAGTGGGGCGGTCCCCCACTGGCCCCTTGGGCGGGCGAGTGGGGGGATCCCCCACTCGCCCCTTGGACGGGCGAGTGGGGGGATCCCCCACTCGCCCCTTGGACGGGCGAGTGGGGGGATCCCCCACTCGGCGCTTGGACGGGCCAGTGGGGCAGTCCCCCACTTGCCCCTTGGGCGGGCGAGTGGGGCGGTCCCCCACTCGCCCCTTGGACGGGCGAGTGGGGCGGTCCCCCACTCGCCCCTTGGGCGGGCGAATGGGGCGGTCCCCCACTCGCCCCTTGGGCGGGCGAGTGGGGCGGTCCCCCACTCGCCCCGCAAGTCTCTTTCGCTGGTCACCCCTCCACTTGCCCCGCCGCCTCTTTTCGTCTTGACTGATTTTGATCGCCTTTGAGCGGTTGCTATACTTGCCTCGGCTACCCTTTCTATCACGTCCTTGTCTGTGTCGGGTCACACCTACTCAAAAAATATGAGGGTTGTACACAATCCCTGCTCTTTTTGCGCTTGCCTTAAGCTCGGAAAGAAAGTCCAACCCACCTATTTGACGAGTTCGTTGGACCATAGAATGACACATGAAGGGCCCTGCCAACGGGATGCTCCTGCCGAATTTTCAACCGAACCTGATTTGGGGCGGAATGCGAAACTTTCTCCACTAAACAACCCTCCGATGCGCCGAGCCCAACTGGATGTGGAGAAAGCTCAACACCGCTGGTCAAGCCTAACCCGACCTGTGGTGGAGAAAAAACTCAACACCTCTAGTCGAGCTGAACTCGACATAAGGTGAGGAACGAACCTTTCTCCACTAAACACCCCTCCTGTGAGTCGAGCCCAACTGGAGGTGGAGAAAGCTCAACACCTGTAGGTCGAGCTAAACTCGACCAATGGTGGAGGGAGACTCAACACCTCCAGTGGAGCTGAACTCGACATGAGGTGGGGGACTGCCCCACTCGCCTATGTCGAGTTCAGCTCGACTGGAGGTGTTGAGTCTCCCTCCACCTTTGGTCGAGTTTAGCTCGACATAAATGTGTTGAGCTTTCTCCACCTCCAGTTGGGCTCGACACACAGGAGGGGTGTTTAGTGGAGAAAGGTCCGTTCCTCACCTTTTGTCGAGTTCAGCTTGACTAGAGGTGTTGAGTTTTTTCTCCACCACAGGTCGAGTTAGGCTTGACCAGCGGTGTTGAGCTTTCTCCACCTCCTGTTGGGATCGGCTCTTCAGAGGGTTGTTTAGTGGAGAAAGTTTCGCGTTCCGCCCCAAATCAGGTTCGGTTGATAATTCGGCAGGAGCATCGCGTTGGGAGGGCCCTTCGTGGGTCATTCTAGGGTCCCACCTACTCGTCAAATAGGTGGGTTGGACTTTCTTTCCGAGCTTAAGGCAAGATCGAAAAGAGCGGGGATTGTGTACAACCCTCATATTTTTTGAGTAGGTGTGACCCGACACGGACAAGGTCGTGATAGAAAGGGTAGCCGAGGCAAGTATAGCAACCGCTCAAAGGCGATCAAAACCAGTCAAGACGAAAAGAAGCGGCGGGGCAAGTGGAGGGGTGACCAGTGAAAGAGAGTAGCAGGGCGAGTGGGGGACCGCCCCACTCGCCCGCCCAAGGGGCGAGTGGGGGACCGCCCCACTCGCCCGCCCAAGGGGCCAGTGGGGGACCGCCCCACTCGCCCGTCCATGGGGCGAGAGGGGGAACGCCCCACTCACCCGCCCAAGGGGCAAGTGGGGGACCACCCCACTCACCCGGCCAAGGGGCGAGTGGGGGATTTCCCCACTCGCCCGCCCAAGGGGCGAGTGGGGGATCCCCCCACTCGCCCGCCCAAGGGGGGAGTGGGGGATCCTCCCACTCGCCCGCCCAAGGGGCGAGTTGGGGGACCGCCCCACTCGCCCGTCCAAGGGGCGAGTGGGGGATCGCCCCACTCGCCCGGCCAAGGGGCGAGTGGGGGATCCCCCCACTCGCCCGCCCAAGGGGATAGTGGGGGACCGCCCCACTCGCCTGTCAAGGGGCGAGTGGGGGATTCCCCCACTCGCCCGCCCCTTGGGCGAGTGGGGGATTCCCCCACTCGCGACCACGTTTGCGAATGGATCGATGTCCACTCGTGCGGGTGGGGTGACCTTGAGTTCAGTCATTCGGGTTGGTTGGTGGGCTGCGGATAGTGGATTCTTGGCTATTCGCAAACCATGTTTTAGGAAGTCTATAAATAGACCCCCACGGGCACCTTGGGAAGGGTTGGTTCCTACCCCCTCCCTCTCGTGTTCTTTCGAGCAAGCACCCCCCCCCCCCCCCCCCCCCCCCCCTTGTCATCGAAGGTTGACGGTGAGGTGGTTCTTAGTGCCCTCTAAGGTGCCCAGACTCAGCATTGGCTTGGGAGGGGAAGTTCCTTGAGAGCTTCCGGGTATGTGGTGGGACCTCCACGCTGCAGCATAAGGGGTCCGTTTGTGGACTTAGGTGTTCTCCAAGGGCAAGGTCTCTCAGTTCTTAGCGACCGGTCAAGTGTCTTAGCTTGGGTCAAGTAAGGGCTAGCCGCATCCCCCTTTCGAACGCTGAAACCAGGTTACTGGTTTCAACAATGGTGCTCTCTTGAAAGCTCTGAAAAAGAGCAAGAAGCTTGCCAAGAGGCAAGTCCAGGGAATTGCTTTCCTTAAAATGGCTGAAAAAGAATGCACTGTGAAATTTTCCGTAGATCTAGGAGTGACTAGGAATTGCATAACTAAAAGTTCAAGCCAATCAACCAGAAGCACATGAAACAAACACAATCTTTAATGATTAGCAAAATTCTTCATTACAGGGCGAGGTATACATGGCGAGACATGATTTCTCTAGTACACAAAAAAAATAGAAGAGAAAACAGCTGAAAAGGAAAACCAGCGGTCTGACTTCTCGAGACCGCCTAACCGCCCGACCTGACAGTCCACCCAGCTAGAAAACCAGATCGCCCGAACTGCCTGCCTGCGATTTGAACAACACCAACTGAGAACCACGCAAACTCCCGGACTCCACTGATCCTCCTGAACTCCAGAAACCCGCACTACAAGCCGCGAGACCGCCCAAACACCTTCAGAAGAGGAGGTGACCGCTGCTACCCGCACAATCCATAAAAGCTGCACAAAACAAGTTCGATCAGCTAACTGGCCGGTCACAAAAAGAGACCGCAAGAACAGGTCGCGAGCTCAGCTTACACTTGGTGCTATATATTTGCTGCTACAGTGACTCCTATTTATAGGCGGGTGACCTGATCCAGCCACCGCCCTATGAGATAGTCACTACCCTTGACCGCGCGACCAGACCGGTCAAACCGCGCAATCAGCAAAAGATCCTCCTGCTTAGTGAGCTCGCCGACTTTAACATAAGCCGCACGATCATGACAACTCGCCCAGTCGTGACGCTCACCACCTGTGTTCGCCACCCGACCTCTTCCAGAGACCGCGAACACACCAGACCGACTAGGGCAACAACCCGCCAAGTCGATCAACCATCTGTGACCGCATATGCCAGCTGATCGCCGAAGGACCAGCTATGCGAACACAACCCGGAGACCGCGTGACTAAGAAGACATTAGTCCGCGCGCACCATAAAGAAACCGGGCAGCCTCCAGACCAACTGCCCGCACCGCGCGGTCACAAGCACCAGACCGCGCGGTTACACCGAACAGAGGACACCTCGCCACCCGGTCACACAACCAGACCGCGCGGCCTCACCTTGGCACCTTTGGAAAGAAGAACGACGGTCACGCCGAGAAGCCCGCGGCTAGACCAAAGAGGTCAGACCGCCAGAGGAGACTGCAAGACCGAGCGGTTAGACCAGACCGCGCAGTCTCCCCCCCAGACCGCCAACTTTACAAACTTCCACTTCAACATTTTCAACACTCCCCCTTGAAGTGGGAAGTTGAAAACAGCCCATGTAAACTCCTTAGCCGAGTAAACGGCCCCTTCGCCAGCGCCTTTGTGAAGATGTCAGCAATGTTGTCCTGACTCCGGACATGCTCGACCGAAAGAGACCCCTCCAGCACCTTCTCACGAATGAAATGATGCTCGATCTCGATATGCTTGGTCCTCGCGTGACAAACTAGATTAGTAACCATATTGAGAGCACTCTCATTGTCGTCGCGGAGCAGAGTCGGACTCCGAACCTCCTTATGGACGTCTCCAACCAACCTCCTAAGCCAGATGGATTCTTGAGCTGCCATGGCCAAAGCCTTGTATTCGGCTTCCGTGGTTGATACAGACACGAAATCTTGTTTCTTACTACACCATGATATGGTCGTGGGGCCCGCCATGAAGACGTATCCAGACGTCGACTTCCGATCATCCGAATCTCCCCCATAATCGACATCCATATACCCATGCACCGCAAAGCCCGCATCCCTCCTGTAAAGGAGACCCACATCCGAAGTCGCCTTGACATACTTCAATATATTCTTGGCCGCTAGAAGATGAGGCGACCGTGGTTCCGCCATATACCGACTCACCCTTCCAACTGCATACGCAATATCCGGCATGGTAATCGTGAGATAGATCAAGCTCCCAAACAGAGCCCGGAACACCAACAGATCTTCCAGAATCCTCCCCTCATCCTTGCGAAGTTTCATGGCCTTCTCCAGAGGTGTGGAAATACACTTCCCTTCCTTCATGCCCAACCGCTCCATGATTCGCTCCGCATATACAGCGTGGGACACCAGCACTCCACTCTCCTTCCTTTGCACCTCGAGACCAAGGAAATGGTGAAGCTCACCCAGATCCTTCATCTCAAATGTGATAGATAGCTCTGCCCGAAGCTGCGCTACCTCCTCCTTTGAATTCCCTGTCACGATCATATCGTCGACGTAAAGCAGCATGATGACTTGAAGCTCCCTGCTCTTCTTGACGAACAAGCTTGAGTCTGAGTCTGAAGCACCAAACCTGCAGAATAAGAGATACTCTGCTATCTTTCCATACCACGCCCTCGGCGCTTGCTTCAACCCATACAAGGCCTTCTTCAACTTGCAGACATGCTCCGGAAAATCATCAAATACGAAGCCTGGCGGCTGGACCATGAAGATGTCCTTGTTAATCTCGTCGTACAAGAATGCATTCTTTATGTCGAGCTGCCAAATCTCCCACCCCCAACAAGCTGCCAAGGCAATCACAACCCGAACTGAAGTCATTTTTGCCATCGGACTGAATGTCTCTTCATAGTCTTCACCATATTGCTGCGAGAACCTCCGAGCCACAGGGCGAGCCTTGTACCGCTCGATACTGTCGTCAGCCTTCTTCTTAAGCTTGTAGACCTATTTGCATATCACAGGGGTGATACCCTTGGGCCTGGGCACCAGAGACCAAGTCTCATTCTTCTCAAGAGCACTCATCTCTTCTTGCATAGCTGAATCCCACTGTTCCACGCCTTTGGCCTTTTCAAAGCTCGGCGGCTCCCTCTGATCCAAGGGACCAGCAAAGAAACACGAGACAAAGCTCACCATGTTTCATCCTGTATAGTGATAAGGGGCAATGATGGTTCGCTTCGATCTCCGAAACGCCTTCCCCTGACTCGCAGTATCTTTAGCTGCTTCTTCTTTAGCTCCCCTTCCAGACGTACTCGGAGCATCGCTCCCCCTACTTCCTGATCCAGAAGCCTCCGCCTCAGAGCTAGATATAGATGGACCAGTGAAACAGGCAGCACCACCTGAAGATTTTCCACAGCTTTCTCCGGCTCCTCCACACTGCTTTCTGGTAGCTCAACACCAGAACTTCCCTTGTAAGACATCACCTCGTCGAACACGACATCGTGAGATACAATGAATCTCCGCGTCTCCGGGTCCATGCACTTCCAGCCCTTCTTCCGATCATCATAACCCACGAAGACTAGCTTCCTTGCTTTCGCATCTAGCTTCGTCCGAAGTGCATTTAGAACGTGCACATTGCAGGTGGAACCAAACACCCGAAGGTGTGCCACGCTTGGCTTTTCCTTGAACATCAATTCATGCGGGGTCTACATATTGATGGGACTTAGAGGCATCCTATTGATGACGTAGGCAGCACAAGACATTCCCTCAGCCTAGAAGGACTTTGGGATACTATTGGCATGCAGCCAACACTTGTAGGTCTCCGTCAGATGACGGATCTTCCGCTCTGCAACTCCGTTTTGCTTTGGAGTATGTCCACAAGTAAGCTCTCTTCGGATGCCTGCCTTCCTACAAAAAGTAGAGAACTCACCAGAGGTGAACTCCCCTCCGTTGTTTGTCCTCAGCTTCTTAACCCGTAGACCAAGCCGACCCTCCACAAGCTCCTTGAACTCCACAAACTTGGCAAACGCCTCTGCCTTCTCCTTCAAGAAATATACCCAGACATATCTGGTGTAATCATCGATCAGCACCAGCATATATCTGCTGCCTCCGAGGCTTGGGGTAGCAGTTGGTCCCATCAAGTCACCGTGGATGCACTCCAATGACACACTACACCTTTTCTGCGACTTGTCAAACGGTAGTTGATGAGACTTGCCGAACTGATATCCCACGCAAACATGACCGTCTCCGTAGGAAGATAGACTAGGCAGGCCCTTGACCAGACCTTTCACCGCCATAGCTTTCAGCTTATCCATTCCTATGTGCCCCAACCTCTCGTGCCATATCACGACACTATCATTCATCCTCATCTTGTCGACATAAGAACTTGTCGATAAAATGAACAAGTCTTTTGCTCTCCTCCCCACATGAACGACCTCCGCCTTCACTTCTTCAACATTCCGAAGAAACCTCACTTCTGTTGGGCCAAACAGAACGTGATACCCAGCGTCTATAGCGTTGGACACGGAGAAGAGGTTTTTCCTCATTCCAGGCACATGATAGACACTCTTCAACGTAAGCGGCCCCCTATCACTGCCCAAGGAAACAACCCCCACCTTCTCTACAGCATGCACGGTATTATCAGCAGTAATAATGCCATCATTACCTGAGTAGGGCTGCACAGAAGTAAGCTTCGACTCGTCCCCGATGAGGTAGTGACCATAGCCCGAGTCCACGATCCAGTCCTCCTGATAGTTGATAGGAACCGTAGCTCCAACAGAAGCCGAGAAAGCTCCTCCCCATCCTCCATCAGTATGTCTGGCCTCAGCTTCCTCCTTTCCTGCAGCAGCATGCCCCGGCTGAAGATTCACCCAGCAATCCTTCCTGATGTGACCAAACTTTCCACACCTGAAGCACTTGGGACCTTATCCCTTCTTCTTCCCTTCAGCCTTCGGAGCATAGCCCCTCTCCTGCTATCCAGAAGTTGAAGGCCCATAGCCTCCTCCAGTGGTCTTCTTCTTATCCCACTTCTTCTTCTTTCCCGTGAAGAGAATTTCGCCATCTCCCCTAGACACTGACACCCCCTCCATCTGCCTTGCCAGACTCTCCTGCGAAGCAAGCAGATTTTCCAGCTCCAGCATAGACGGCTGATTTGCCCAACCCTGCACCGACGTCACAAAGGCAACATATTCCTTCCGCAAGCCACGGATGATGTGCCTCTTCAGCTTTGTCTCAGAAATTGGCTCATCAGGATCCAGTGCTGAAATCTCTGCGCACAAGTTCTTCATCTTCAAGAAGAACATAGAGATAGAAAGGTCACCTTGAGCCGATCTGGCCAACTCATTCTCCAGGAATTGAAGTCTTGCCACATTCTTTTTGTTAAACAACCCATCCAGGGCTCTCCAAATTTCTGCAGCCGATCCACACCCCAAGATGTGATCAAACAGGTCAGGTGATATTGCCCTTTTCAGGGCGAACTCTGCTTTGGCATTAATCCGCCTCCAGTACCTCACCTCATGACCGTTATCCCCAATCAAGATAACTTCCTCCGTGCTCTCTCCTCCAACTACCTCCCAGAGGTCCTCACCCAGAAGATAACTTTGCATGCACGACATCCACTTCTTAAAGTTAGTCGATGTAAGCATCTCAATTCCAAGACCCCTTGCTTCCATGGCTCTACCACTGGTTTCTTCTTCACAAAGGCGATGACAACTTTTAGTTATTCACTGCTCTATCCACTCCAACCTTGCTCTAATACCATGTGAAATTTTCCGTAGATCTAGGAGTGAGCAGGAATTGCATAACTAAAAGTTCAAGCCAATCAACTAGAAGCACATGAAGCAAACACAATCTTTATTGATAAGCAAAATTCTTCATTACAGGGCGAGGTATACATGGCGAGACATGATTTTGCCAGTACACAAAAAAACAGAAGTGAAAACAGCTGAAAAGGAAAACCAGCGGTCTGACTTCTCGAGACCGCCTAACCACCCGACCTGACAGTCCGCCCGACTTGAAAACCAGATCGCCCGAACTGCCTGCCTGCGATTTGAACAACACCAACTAAGAACCACGCGAACTCCCAGACCCCACTGATCCTCCCGAACTCCAGCAACCCGCACTGCAAGCCGCGAGACCGCTCGAACACCTTCAGAAGTGGAGATGACTGCTGCTACCCGCACAATCCGCAGAAGCTACACAAAACAAGTTCGATCAGCTAACCGGTCGGTCACAAAAAGAGACCGCAAGAACAGGTCGCGAGCTCAGCTTACACATGGTGCTATATATTTTGCTGCTACAGTGACTCCTATTTATAGGCGGGTGACCTGATCCAGTTACCTCCCTTTGAGATAGAGTCACCACCCTTAACCGCGCGACTAGACCGGTCAACCCGCGCAATCAGCAAAAGATCCTCCTGCTAAGTGAGCTCGCCGACTTCAACATAAGCCACACGATCATGACAACTCGCCCAGTCATGACGCTCACCACCTGTGTTCGCCACCCGACCTCTTCCAGAGACCACGAACACACCAGACCGAGAAGGGCAACAGCCCGCCAAGTCGATCAACCATCTGTGACCGCATATGCCAGCTGATCGCCTAAGGACCAGCCATGCGAACACAACCCAGAGACCACCCGACTAAGAAGACCTTAGTCCGTGCGCACCACAAAGAAACCAGACAGCCGCCAGACCGGCTGCCCGCACCACGCGGTCACAAGCACCAGACTGCGCAGTTACACCGAACAGAGGACAGCTCGCCACGCGGTCACACAACCAGACCGCGCGGCCTCACCTTGGCACCTTTGGACAGAAGAACGGCGGTCACGCCGAGAAGCCCGCGGCTAGACCAAAGAGGTCAGACCGCTAGAGGAGACCGCAAGACCGAGCGGTTAGACCAGACCGCGCGGTCTCCCCCCCCCCCCAGACCGCCAACTTCACAAACATCCACTTCAACATTTTCAACATGCACTGAATCATCTACCAAGATGAGTTAGATGTATAGAGAAATTAGTCATCTGAAGGTGATTAAAATCACCCATTTGAGCACCATATCCCTGAAGAACAAGGTCATCAAGGATCTTGAGGAGAAGCTTGTGAATGAAAGAAGCCTAGTGGCTCAATTCTCCAAGCCAAAATCTGTGCTCCCTATTATTGACTCCTTTTCTTCTCAATCCAATAGGAGAGGACTAGGATTCAATAAACTGGAAGTAGGTGAAAGGAGTGGAGAAAAGAGCAGGGGAAAGGCTAAGCCTCAAACCACCTTTCAAAAGGTGTTACTTCCCTCCAACAGGAATGACCATAAAAGCATGTATGGTCACTGGAAGAATGGAAGTACCTATAGGAAGGAAAACACTCCTTCCCATAGTGGAAGAAAGGGCATGGGATTGAGTGCTATGAAGGCTCCCCATGAGGAAATTCAAATGGGCCAACATGGACCATTTATATTTGGTACTGCAGCCCCTTCATTCAAGAATAAGGATGCAAGCTCTTCTAAATTTAATTCAGCTAAGAACATGACTGGTATCATATCAGTAGACAAGTCTAGTTGCTCAGTGTCTAATGCCATCAATTCTTACCTTGCCCAAAAACAAAAGCAAGCAGATGCCATTAAAACAAAGACTACTAAGACTGTCCACAAGATGTCCTTCAGCCAAATCATTGTTGAAAGGAACAAAATGAAGACTGCTATCTCCTCTCCTGAACACAAGCATGTTGATGCTCATTTCACCACAAGAAATGTTCAGAAGAGGAGATATAACATTCATGAGTGTTGGTACTGTGGTAAAGTGGGACACTTTGCCATAGATTGTTGGCACAATCCCAAGGTGCCAACTGCAAGGATGAGCTTTCCTACAAAAGTTGCACCAGGTATGAAGACTTTTCATACTAATAAGAACCTAGGACCCAATATCACTTGGGCTCCTAAGGGTAATTAAATTCCCTCATGCAGGTTAGTTCAAATACCAGCCTTGGGAAAATATGGTATTTGGACAGTGGGTCCTCAAGACATATGACCGGCACCAAAGGTCTTCTTCAGGAATACAAAGCTGTGAAGAATGGACCCAAAGTCATCTTTGGGGGATCAAAAAAGGAAGTCACCAGAGGTTATGTTCTTCTGTTTTGACAGGATGTGAAAGGGCTATGGAAGAATCATGTATACCAGAACCATCCAGTAGTAGCAGAGCCTATACATAAGCTGCAATTCCTGAAGAAGTAGAGGTGCAGGCTGCTGAAGAAGCTGCTGATCCAGTGGAAGGAATTCAACAAGTAGAGGACAGATTGCCTGCAGCTACAAGACATCTAAGGGATCATCTAAGAGAATTAATCATTGGGGATCAGAACCAAGGTGTATTAACTAGAAGCAGGGCACACAATGAAGCCTTATTCCTGAGTTTCCTATCACAAATGGAACCCAAACGGTTTGAAGAAGCCAACCAAGATACATTTTGGATTCAGGCAATGCAAGAAGAACTTCTTCAATTCAAGAGATGCAAGGAATGGAAGATGGTGCCAAAACCTTAAGGACACAACATTATTGGCTCCAAATGGATTTACAGGAACAAGTTAGATGAAAATGGAGTAATCATCAAGAACAAGGCTAGACTTGTAGCCAAGGGATATAGACAAGAAGAGGGTATAGACTTTGATCAAACCTTTGCCCCAGTTACAAGGTTAGAAGCAATTAGGCTATTCCTTGCCTATGTTGCCCACAAGGGGTTCAAAGTGTACCAGATGGATGTCAAGTCAATTTTCTTGAATGGCAACTTGAAGGAAGAGGTATATGTTGAACAACCATCAGGTTTTTCCCATCCTACTCTTACATCTCCTGTATATTTACTTAGGAAAGATCTATATGGTCTTAAACAAGCCCCTAGGGCTTGGTATGAGACATTGTCTAGTTTTCTCATCAAGAAAAAATTCTTGAGGGGAAAGATAGTTAGTACATTGTTTCTTAGGGAAACAAATGGCAAGTGTCTTCTAGTCTAGATTTATGTTGATGACATAATCTTTGGGTCTACAGATAACAACCTCTACAAAAGATTTGCCAATCTAATGTAGGGGGAGTTTGAGATGAGCAGTATGGGAGAATTAAAGTACTTCTTAGGCCTCCAAGTGAAACAGTCTGATGATGGGATTTTTATCTCTCAGACCAAGTACACTAGGGAGCTAATTAAGAAGTTTGGGATGGAATCAACCTCCACCATGAAAAATCCAATGGGATCCAACAACTTCCTGGACAAGGATGAGAGGGGCAAGACCTTTGATGAATCACTGTATAGGTGTATTATTGGATCCTTGTTGTATCTTACTGCTAGTAGAACAGATATTATGTATGCTACATGTGTTTATGCTAGGTACCAAGCCTACCCTAAGGAATCTCATTACTCAGCTGCAAAGAAGATTCTAAGATACCTTAAGGGAATCCAACATCTTGGCCTTTGGTACACTAAGAACAATGATTTTGAACTAACTGGCTATTCAGATGCAGATTTTGCAGGATGCAAGGAAGATAGGAAGAGAACAAGTGGGACTTGTCAATTCCTAGGAAGAAGGCTGATCTCATGGAGCAGCAAGAAACAAACTAGTGTGGCAATATCCATAGCTGAATCTGAATACATAGCTGCAGGGAGCTGTTGTGCTCAACTACTATGGGTGCAACATCAGTTAGAGGATTATAACCTCTAGGTAAGTAATTCTCCACTATATTGTGATTCATCTAGTGCCATCTCTATAGCTAAAAATCCTGTCTCATATAGCAGGGTTAAGCATATAGAGATAAGGTATCATTTCATTAGAGAATATGTAGAGTGTAATGATGTATGCCTTGAATTTGTCCCCACTGACAAACAAGTTGCTGACATCTTCACAAAGCCTTTGGATGAAGTTAAATTTAATGCTTTTAAAATTGAGCTTGGAATGTTAAACTTAGAATAAATCTGATTCTGCAAACATATATGTTTTGCTCATGTTGTCAATCACTAGTTTAATATAGCAAGTGCCACATGTATAACAAGCTTTACTTTTTTAGAAATTTGCTATCTACAAGAGTATTACCAAGTGTAGGTCATGTATCTAGCCCCTCTACCAGATCATGAAATATGCTGAAACAATTTGTGTGATCTCATCTAAACTGCTAAGACGAATAAAACTGTCTCAGCAGTTGGCAATTACTGTCCCAGCGGATAACCACTCCTTCTCCACTGTACCGCTGAGACAGATTGCTTAAATATCAAACTGGTCAAATTTGATTCTTCAGGAATGAAAACTCAAATAAATTTATTAAGTCTAATCAACTTATACAATTAGAGCAAACCTAACACCTAAGTCCAGCCTCTATAGATATCATTAGGATTGATTAAAATTCACACTTTCCTTCAACCTAGCCGGCGAGATGAATCCTTCTCCCCTCCGACTCAGCGACCTGGAATACAGAAGAAATGGCACCAAAGATGGAAAAAGAGCTGCATGAAGGCGATGAAATAGTTAGGAATGGGTTCTTGCAAAACCAAGAAGAAATAAAAGCTGTGATTGATCATCTATCTGCCCAAGGACTTGAATTTACCCTATCTGAGCCCTCCACAATTCTCAAAAAGAAGTTCTGGAATTATTCTCCAGTGTTAAGTTGTCCTCCACAAAGTCATCTATTAAGGGAAAGATATGAAGCAGGAGGATAAAAATAAACCCTAAGAAAATTGAAAAGTCCCTTCAACTGCCCTCCTATAGTGAAGAAGAAGAAGAAGTTATTTCAGAGGAAGACAGAGACAAAGCATTACAATGGTGTGCCTATTGTGATGCCAAACTTGGCTCACTAAAGAGGAAGTTCTTCAACCAGAGAGGCAAATTGCTCTCTGACATTGTTGGCAAGGCCATATTGTGCAAGCCAGGCTCTCATGACACAATCTCCAAACACATGTTTGAATTGATGTCAAGAGTAATCCTAAAGAAGAAGACTTCCTATGCAGAGGTAGTATTTCAAAGAACAATAGAATGTCTGCAAGCCCCCAACCTAGGAAGAATCCTCTCCATCTATCTTCTCAATACCTACCCAGACTACTTATCAAGTCCAAAGGATTAAACCTCCATTACCTAAAAAGAATGGACATAAAAACCCTAGACAGATTCTCTAGGGTTCGTCCAATGAGCCAGCCTTCTCAATTGAAGGAAAAGAAAAAGCCAGTTTTAGTGAAGGGAATGAGGAGAAAAAGAATGATATGCTCTGACTCAGAACAAGAGCCAGAAGAAGATGTACATGATCTGGACAATCAAGTTCCAGCCAGCAGTCCTCCAAAGGATAACCAAGGAGATAATCATGACACTGAAGGTCATGCAGGCATTAATCCTGAACAAGAAAGAGATGATGGTGATGAGATAGTGCAATAAGAGGATGAAGAAGAAGGTGGCACAACTAATAGAAATATCACAATCTCACACTCCTCTCCTAAAGACAATGAAGACAATGACCCTATTGATCTTCAAGGTGAGATTGCTTCAATTATCCTCAACCTAAACAAAAGATTAAATCAAATCCCTCCTGAACTAGCAGGTTACTGGAAAGATGATGAGGCAAATGATGTTCCTGCTTCTGAGGGGGAGCAGCTCAACACATCTCCAAATAAGCACAATACTAATGCTCCTAGTGAGGAAGAGCAAGATAGATATATTGAAAAGGATCTAGAGAAGTCATCAGGTATCATACATATTATTAAATCCTTTGCTTGTCACAAAATTTTTAATTCTACAACAAATCTTAACTTTAAATCTTTCTATCAGATAATAAAGTTACTAGTACTCACATTGAGGGGGAGCAAATCCCTGCTCAGATTGAGGGGGAGAAAATCCCTGCTCAGGTTGAGGGGGAGCAAGTCCCTGCTTAGGTTGAGGGGGAGCAAATCCATGCTCAAGTTGAAAAGGAGCTGAGTCTAACAACTACAACAACTCATGACAATCTCCTCAGCTCTATTAGTACCTTAAAGGTCATATGCTTTCAATGAAGAACTATATTGATAATGGATTACAATCTTTGAAGGAAGAAATTATGGCAGAAGTAAAGGAAATAAAGGAAGATACAACAATCCTAAATAAACAGATGACAAAATGGTTTGATCTAGCAGAACACACAGTGATTGCTCAGAACAATATCCTGAGATCAATGGACAAACAACTCTTATTGGCATAGAAAGACATAAGCTATGTCAAGAATTATGTGAGCAAGACAGATGAAGTCATAGATCAAGCCTCCAATCACATTGAAGACTTTGTCTGGAAAACAGCCACCAAAATGCTTAGAGAGTCAAAGAAGATGAAGGATGACCTAAAGGGGGACTTAGAAAATGCTTTCCAAACTCTCTCTGGCTCTGTAGCTACTGCCTTCCAATCCCTAGAAGCAAAAATGGTTGAAGAAGCCAGAAAGGGGGAGGTTGCCAATGCTGAGACCAACTCTGAGTTAGCTCTTCAAGTGCTACATGGTACAAGGATAGCCCTAAATCTTCCTATGCTGGACAACTTCAGCAAGGAAGAATTTGAATTTGAGGGGCAAGCGAGACTAGCTCAGAATGCTCACCTGGAAAAGAAGAGAAAAAGAGAACAAGTCATGCTAGGTGAAGAATTTATGGCAATGCAAAGGAAGGAACAGGACAATGATCCTGATTTTGAGTATTGGAGTGATGACTCCAAAAGCATTATTCTGAATGCTTTGGTAAACCATGGGCAAATATGCAAAGACATTAACAGGATCTACCCAGCTGAAGAATGGATAAGACACTTGGAAACAAATTCTCTGAGGGACTTGATCTTTAAAGAAAACCTTGTGATGAAGTGCAATCCAAAAAGAATGCCTTCAAAATATATTCCCAAACCTTTCTTTAATTTCAAAAGACAGGAAAACAAGAAGAAAGTTGCTGAGCTAAAGGTTGTTGCTGCTAAAGGGAAGGAAGCTGCTGATATCAACATGGATGAAAGTTCCAAGAAAAGGAAAACATAAATTGCTTCTGTCAATCAATGTGGAACTAGATCTATGTATTAACTCTTTAATAGAATTGACAATGAAAATCATGTTGAAAATAAGTGTGTATGCTATGGGCTAATATTAGTCAAAGCTTAATATTCTCTTTTCTGTACTATTGCTTCAAATAGTCTGTGATGCCAAGTTTCTAATAACAAACAATGTTGATATCATAATCACCTTGTATAATCTGTCATGATTTTTGTTGTAATGCCTAAATAATGTTATCTTCTGGATGTTATGATATCATGAATGCTATGTAGTACATTTGCATGATAAGTTTTTGTTGGTTATGTACCTTTGCATTGGGAATGTTCTGCCTTCTTCAAATAGGGGGAGATTGTTGGGAATATTGCCCTCAATGTTCCCTTGATTTGAAGTGGCATCACTCACAATGCTAAGTACATATTGTATTTGATAAACTATACCTTGTCTCAAGGGCTGTACAGGGTGATGATATTCCACACATTGGACTATGTTCAGGGGTTTGCTGACCAAACAGCTGAGAAAGTGTCTCTGTCTCAGCTGAACCGCTGAGACGAGGACATGTGCCACTGAGAAGCAGCATATCTGTACTGAGCTACAGATAGACATAATCTGCTGAGAAGAAAAACTATCTCAGCGGATCCACTGGGACGACAGTTGCCCAACCGCTGAGACTGAAAGTTGTCTCAGGCCAACCGCTGAGACTATTTCAAATCTTGAAGGAGAGAAGTGGCGCGACACGCCTTTGGTGAAAACAGCTGTAAAGTGAGATTAGGGCCACCCATCTATTCCCAATATGTCAGAGCCTTCCCTTAAGTGTCGTTGAAGATGTGCAGAGCATAAAAGAAGAACTTATGGCACTTTTGAAAGCGCTGGTCTGGTGCTAAAAGAAATTACTACTGTTCCATTGATGGCCCTGAAAATCTCACTCTCCTCCTGCTCACTGAACAGGGAAGAAGAGTCTGAGAGATAAAGATTGCTTTCCTACAAAGAAGAGCAAGGTGATCCTTCATCCTTCAACTGAAGAGGAAGTTCAGAAAGTAGCTGGTTCAGAAATCATCATCCATCTAAGCTACTCAAAAGCACAAGCTGTGCAGGAACTACAGAAGACATCTTCTCAGTGCTGTCTGTTGTAGTATGCATAATACTCTCTTACGGTATGGCTATTTGGCCTGAGTTTGTTGGGTTGTTAGGCCTGAGGTTGTCGGGCTGCTAAGACTGAGGTTGTAGGGCTGCTAAGCCTGAGGTTGTAGGGTTGTAAAGCCTGAGTTGTAAGGCTAACTGGCCTGAGGTAGGGCTTGGAGCAAGCCTGAGAGATCTTAAAGGATCTGAACTGTAAGCTCCTATAGCTGAGATTGGAGAAGTTGGCCTTGTCTAACACACTGTTAGAAAGGTGAAGGGGGAAAGTGGACTACCCATACACACACTGTCTTGGGGAACCACTATAAGCACTTGTGTGTTTTCTGAGTCTGCTTGATTACTAGCTTACAATAGACTTAACTATCTATATCAACTAAGTAAAATACAAAATACCTATTCACCCCCCCCCCCCCCTCTAGGTGAATTAGATAACATACATATTTTCTATCAATGGGTTTTTACTATATACCTTTAGAACACAACTCATAAATTTCTGCGTTTCAGATGTGCAAACATTGGTGGCATTCAATTATGCTAGAATTATTTACACAGAATCACTAACTAACTGGTAATTCATTATGCCTACAACTTGTCCGCACAAAATGCTCCTACAAACAATATAAATAGAGGTTACTGCAGAATAAGCGTAACTACTGTAAAGTTATCCTCTATTTCACTTAAGTTACTTATTACAGTACACGACGAGAGCCACCAACACAGCTCATTAGGTAAAACCAAACCTATAGAGCCTTAAAATTCTTGTACCGTTCAACACTTATAATCGTCTACAACACGTTCGATTTGAAATCCCCATGACCCACTCGCATTTTCATGGACGAGAATTTTCTTTGTTTTATTGGTTTGTAACATCCCAACTTTAAAAAGGGGTCTAACTATTTCAGTTGAACCCTAAGAATAGCTTAGGCTGGGTCATAGAAAACCACGACCCAACCTCCACCCCAAAATGGGGGTCTACTTAAAGAAATGATTGTTTTGGGTAGCGCTGTGCTTCGCCACATCGCTTAAGTAGTATAGTGAGCATACGTGCTCCGAATCAACTTCCGTCAGCTGCATTAGACTCGTATGGTCGATACGAGTGCAACAGAACTCGTTTTGTTCCAATCCAAGGTCAATTGGTGAAATTTACCATTTTGGGTACCGTAGCGCGTCACGACGCTGCTATTTTAGTATAGTGACCATACATACTCCAAATTGACTTCCGTCGGTTCCATTGGACTCATGTAATCAATACGAATGCAATGGAACTCGTTCCGTTCCAATCCGAGATCGTTTGGAGAAAACGATTATTTTGAGTAATATCGAGCGTCGCAGCAACGCCATTTTCAAATATTGAGCTAACGTACTCCGAATCAAATTCTGTCAGTTACATTAGACTCGTATGGACGATACGAGTGTAACAAAATTCGTTTTGCTTAATTCCGACGTCGTTTAGTCAAGTAAAAATATTGCTCATAAAATTATTCAAAATCTCGAGATACGTGAACGCCGGATTTCAATCCCGTCACATCAATGATGACTCGACACTCGACGACACAGCTCACATGACTTTGACCCACATGGGGTACCCACTTAGGGTTGACTTGGTGAAACCGTCTCCAAAAGAGTATTTTTCTTAATTACTAACCACACCCATGGGCATCCACCTCAAGGCAAGTTTTGCATGCCTTCAGCCATATGGCTAGCCCAAACCCCAACCTCCAACCAAACCTAGGTTAAACCAAAGCTCCCCTCCCCTTTCCTAAAGCCAAGTAGTGGATTTGGATATTTTTAACCCCCACCATAACCATGGGTTCCCTTAACTCCTAAGCCCAACCAGCCAAGTATACCCCCCACCCCAATTGAGGACTGCCAGCTCCACCCAAACCCTACCCTAGTTGGCCAACAACCAACCCCGATTTAAACCCCACCAAGAGAGAGGAGGGACGAGAGTTCTCGGCCACCCTATATAGGGCCTCCCAGGGCTTCACCAAGCAAGGAGCCACCTCCAAAACTCCTCTCTTGGTGATTTCGAGATCAGCACCACCACCCACCCACCCGCCGGTACTGGAGAAGAGGCTCTCAGCTCCACCGCCACCTCCACCACCCTCCCAAGGCAAGCTCGCCGGAGGGCTCCCAGAGGACCCCCAAAAGGTGGGATCCTCTCCTCTCCTCCCTCCCTAATATTTTGACGTTTTGCATGTGAGCTCCAGCGGCTGGAGCACCGCCGCCGCCTCCTACCTCTCCTCCGTCCGAAGCAGAAAAATAAACAGCTCCGGCGATGGCCGGCGACGGCAGGCCACTGGACCCCTGCCGGAGGGAGCGTCCGCCCCCTGGGAGTCGGCCGGGGACGGAGCCATGGTCGGCCGGTGGCCGGCCGGCGGAGGGGAAGGCCCGCAAGAGGCGGTGGAGCGTACAGGAACGGTTTGTTTTTGATAAATTTTTTATAAATTTTTATAATTATATTTATTATGATGTTTGATTTTTCTGGGCATTATAAATATCCCAAACGCAAAATCTTTGAACATAAAGATTGCTCGACTTGGCAAGGGCTACCTACTGTAAAATTTTCATAATTTTTGGAAAAGGCTAAGTATTTTTAGAAATTAAAATACCTCCAAATATTGGATTATTGAATTATCAGGGGAATCAAATGAAATTATAAAATTATGAAATAAATGTGGGATGTTTCAAAAGCTCACATATACCTGTGGTAATTATTTGAATATTTTCAGAAGTCATCATGACAATTTACCGATTTAATAAAGCTTATTCCTTTACTTGAAAAAAATTCTTGGGGGAGATTTTCATGACCCACATAGCTCAAATTTTTATATGATCTGTATTAGAGTATGTGACAGCCTGCCAAAAATTTTCAGATTTTATTACGAAGTTTTGATTTTTTTAATTTTTAAATGGGGTAGAAAATACTGGTTTAATAATATCAGGGGCTTTTAACTCTGTCGTAAAAATCTGAGAAAATCTCCAAATAACAGTGGATTTGGTGATAGGTTGTCTTATTTTTGAATATAAAAATTATGAGCTTAATCGAGGAAAACAAATCGTCGAGCTGCACTTAAGAAAATACTCAAACATTAGAAGTCGTCTCTTTTCAGAGAATTTAAGGAACTCATAATAATGTTCCTCTAACCCATTTAAGCCATGTTTAAAAGACACAATAAATACCCATGATCGGACTGTAAATAAAGTGACAGAAATTGGAAGAGACTCCTATGAACGGAGAAAGAACAGAATTTCCTCCTAAGAACGGAGATGATACTGAAGCCTCTTGATTATGGAGTGATTGAACTACTAACCTGTTTATTTATTTTTGTTCTCCAGTCTCGTACTAGTTCAGTATTTACTGCTTTCGGTTCATTCTTTTCAATACTCTAGTCTCGTACTGGTCCCTCTCCATTCAGTTTCAATACCTTTCGTTCAGTTCATTTTCACTACTACTCTAGTCTCGTACTGGTCTAGTTCATTTCTGTACTTTATTTCATTATTTCCAATAATTTAGAGCTGAAGTGAAGATGGGACATTCTTTTAGAGTCAACCCTAAATAGTGCCGAACTGGCCGCCGCTTGTAGAGTAGAGAGAACAGATCGATGTTTTCGCTTTTCCTTCATAATTGCCTATAGTTTAGTGTTGACGTGAAGATGAGACATTCCTTCAGAGTCAAACCTAAATAGTGTCGAAATGGACGCCGCATGTAGAGCAGAGCGGACAGATTGATGTTTTGGCTTTTACTTCTTTATTGCCTATGATTTAGAGTTGACGTGAAGATGGGGCATTTCTTCAGGGTCAACCCTAAATAGTGCCGAACTGGCCGCCGCTTGTAGAGCAGAGAGGACAGATCGATGTTTTGGTTTTTCCTTCATTATTGCCTATAATTTAGAGTTGACGTGAAGATGGGGAATTCCTTCAGAGTCAACCCTAAATAGTGCCGAACTGGCCACCGCTTGTAGAGCAGAGAGGACAGATCGATGATTTGGCTTTTCCTTCATTATTGCCTATAATTTAGAGTTGACGTGAAGATGTGACATTCCTTCAGAGTCAACCCTAAATAGTGCCAAACTGGTCGCCGCTTGTAGAGCAGAGCAAATAGATCGATGTTTTGGCTTTTACTTCTTTATTGCCTATGATTTAGAGTTGACATGAAGATGAGGCATTCCTTCATGGTGAACCCTAAATAGTGCTGAACTGGCTGCCGTTTGTAGAGCATAGCGGACAGATCGACGATTTAGCTTTTCCATCATTATTGCCTATAATTTAGAGTTGACGTGAAGATGGGGCATTCCTTCAGAGGCAACCCAAATTAGTGCTGAACTGGCCGCTGCTTGTAGAGCAGAGCGGACAGGTCGATGTTTTGGCTTTTCCTTCATTATTGCCTATAATTTAGAGTTGACGTGAAGATGAGACATTCTTTTAGACTCAACCCTAAATAGTGCTGAACTGACCGCCACTTGTAGAGTAGAGCGGATAGAGTGATGTTCTTGCTTTTACTTCTTTATTGCCTATGATTTAGAGTTGACATGAAGATGTGGCATTCCTTCAGGGTCAACCCTAAATAGTGCTGAACTGGTCGTCTCTTGTAGAGCAGAGCGGACAGAGCGATGTTTTGGCTTTTCCTTCATTATTGCCTATAATTTAGAGTTGACTTGAAGATGGGGCATTCCTTCAGAGTCAACCATAAATAGTGCCAAACTGTCTACCGCTTGTAGAGCATAGCGGACAGACCAATGTTTTGGCTTTTCTTTCATTATTACCTGTAATTTAGAGTTGACGTGAAGATGAGACCTTTCTTCAGAGTCAACCCTAAATAAGTGCTGAACTGGCTTCCGCTTGTCGAGCAGCGTGGCGAGTCAATGTTTTGAGGTTTTATTCTTGTATTGTCTGTAATATAGATTCTACAGGAATATATCGTGCCTTCGAGAAATATTCCTACGGGAATATATTGTGCCTTCGAGAAATATTCCTACAGGAATATGCTGTGCCTTCGAGAAATTTTCCTACGGGAATATATTGTGCCCTCGAGAAATATTCCTACAGGAATATATTGTGCCTTCGAGGAATATTCCTATGGGAATATATGGTGCCATCGAGAAATATTCCTACGGGAATATAGTGTGCCTTCGAGAAATATTGTCATATGTACAACCCTGTATTCGCCGAGTAGGTTCTCGAAGCACAGAAAGTATTTTCGAACATCATTCTTCAAGATAAACCTAAGCAGGGAGAGAGGAGGGCGAGCTCCTCTCGCCCCCGGCGCCCCCAGCAGCAGGGGGGCGAGACGCCAGGGGGGCGAGACCCCAGGGGGGCGAGACCCCAGGGGGGCGAGACCCCAGGGGGGCGAGACCCCGGGGGGCGAGACCCCAGGGGGGCGAGACCCCAAGGGGGCGAGGCGCTAGCGCCGGCGGTAGCGATACCGCCGGGCGCTAGCCCAGCTCTCGCCCAGCCCCAAGGCAAGGGGGGCGAGCTCCTCTCGCCCCCGTCCCCAGCAGTAGGGGGCGAGACGCTAGCGCCGGCGGTAGCGATACCGCCGGGCGCTAGCCCAGCTCTCGCCCAGCCCCAAGGCAAGGGGGGCGAGCTCCTCTCGCCCCCGTCCCCAGTAGTAGGGGGCGAGACGCTAGCGCCGGCGGTACCGATACCGCCGGGCGCTAGCCCAGCTCTCGCCCAGCCCCAGCAGAGGTAACCTCTCTCACCCACCAGAAAAGGAGGGGGGGGTTGGTCTGCGTTTAGCATCCCAGAACAGCGGGATTTGGCTATTTGCAGTCCAGTTTTGGCTATTCGCAGTCCAAATCCGAGGGTATTTTGGGTATTCTGCAGTCCAGTTTAGGTTATTTGCAGCCCAGATTCGAAAATCCTATAAATAGGACCAAGGGGGCACCATTTGGAGGGATCTCTCATCCTAGGCTAGCTCTCTCCTTCTCCCTCTCCCTCCCCAAGTCTCTCTAGGGGGTGAGGAGAGGCTCCAGTGGTGCCCAAGCTTAGTAGTGGCTTGGGAGGGGAAGTTCCAAGGGGACTTCCGGGTACGTGGCGGGACCTCCCCGCTAAGCCCTTGGTCCAGTTCTTAGTTCCGACACCTTCAACCTAGAGCTCTCCCTTGGGGGAAGTAAGGGTTGGTCGCCCCTCAGCCTCGTTGAGGGCCCCAAACTCCACAGAGACAGAGTAGTCGGTTTCAACATTTTGGTGCGGTGAGCGTGGAGTGTGACCGATTAAAGAAACCCTCAAGATGAGCTCCATGGATGGAGGTGGAGGAAGTTCCGACCCAGGTCACTCGCAGCCCCCGGTGGCTGGGGTGATGTTGGAGATGTTCGAAAATTTCAGGCAAGAGGTCTTGCAGACCTTGCAGGTGACTTTCGCCTCGATAGGCGAAAGCAGGAGAGGAAGTGGTTCGGAGGTCTCGCCCCGACAGGAGGGTGAGATCCCTCTCAACCAACCAACCAGAGAGGTGCCAGGAGGGGGCGAGTGGGGAGGCGCCAGGCCCCCACTCGCCCAGCTCCAAGGTGGCGAGTGGGGAGGCGCCAGGCCCCCACTCGCCCAGCCCCAAGGGGGCGAGTGGGGAGGCGCCAGGCCCACACTCGCCCAGCCCCAAAAGGGGGCGAGCACGGGAGGTCCCTTTTGTGAGCTGATCCTCTCGGCCCCGATTCTCGACGTCAAGGAAGAGGAAGAAAGATGCCGAAGCACTTTTCAAGATCAAGCAAGAGCCAGAAGAGTCGCTGGCTCACTATCTGGAACGGTTCAGGGAGGAGGTTCACCTCATCGAAGAAGTGCCCGGGTACACCCTCAAGCTCGCCTTCACGGTGGGGCTGCGGGAGGGCTTCTTCAAGATGGACCTCAAGAGAAGAGCTCCTTTGTCCTTTGAAGAGTTGATGGAAAGGGTGGCAGAAGAAGTTGAAAGTGAGGAGGCCAACCCGGAGTTCACAAGAAGGCTGACCAAGCTGAGTGAGCCAGAGGCAAGGCAGCATGGGAGGAAGGTAGAGGCTCCCAAGAGGAAGTTCGACCAAGAGGAGGACAACTTCCAGGAAGAAGAGACTGAGCTCCCAGGGTGGAGGCAGGGCCCGAAAGCACCCTCTCCACCACCCCAGCAAGCCATGGCGATCGGCCATAGAAGAAGAAGAAATCGTAGGGGAGGAAGAGGGGGCGTCTGGGCGGAGTTACCTTACTGTGACTTCCATCAGGAGGAGGGTCACGCGACATCCGCCTGCCCTGAGTTCTTGGAGTTAAGGGAGGCGAGGTGTCCGAAGCCGCATCGTCAACAACCAGAAGAGGTCGAGGAGGACCATGCCTGGGGGTAGAAGTCCAAGTCCTGGTCTCCGTGCTTAATTTTTCTTTAAATCCATGTAGTGTGATAGTTGGTTTCCTTACTTAGAGTCTCTTGCATGTAACCGGATAACTAATGAAATAAAAGTTTTTCTATGTTCTTCACCCCTCGGACGGTTCCGCTGACCGGGCTCTCACTAGCCGGCAGGACAGGTTGACCTCCCAGGGAGGCTATGTTCTTCACCCCTCGGACGGTTCCGCTGACCGGGCTCTCACTAGCCGGCAGGACAGGTTGACCTCCCAGGGAGGCTATGTTCTTCACCCCTCGGACGGTTCCGCTGACCGGGCTCTCACTAGCCGGCAGGGCAGGTTGACCTCCCAGGGAGGCTATGTTCTTCACCCCTCGGATGGTTCCGCTGACCGGGCTCTCACTAGCCGGCAGGGCAGGTTGACCTCCCAGGGAGGCTATGTTCTTCACCCCTCGGATGGTTTCGCTGACCGGGCTCTCACTAGCCGGCAGGGCAGGTTGACCTCCCAGGGAGGCTATGTTCTTCACCCCTCGGATGGTTCCGCTGACCGGGCTCTCACTAGACGGCAGGGCAGGTTGACCTCCCAGGGAGGTAAGTGATATTCCCCTCGGATGGTTCCGCTGACCGGGCTCTCACTAGACGGCAGGACAGGTTGACCTCCCAGGGAGGTAAGTGATGTTCCCCTCGGATGGTTCCGCTGACCGGGCTCTCACTAGACGGCAGGACAGGTTGACCTCCCAGGGAGGTAAGTGATATTCCCCTCGGATGGTTCCGCTGACCGGGCTCTCACTAGACGGCAGGACAGGTTGACCTCCCAGGGAGGTAAGTGATGTTCCCCTCGGATGGTTCCGCTGACCGGGCTCTCACTAGACGGCAGGACAGGTTGACCTCCCAGGGAGGTAAGTGATGTTCCCCTCGGATGGTTCCGCTGACCGGGCTCTCACTAGACGGCAGGACAGGTTGACCTCCCAGGGAGGTAAGTGATGTTCCCCTCGGATGGTTCCGCTGACCGGGCTCTCACTAGACGGCAGGACAGGTTGACCTCCCAGGGAGGTAAGTGATGTTCCCCTCGGATGGTTCCGCTGACCGGGCTCTCACTAGACGGCAGGACAGGTTGACCTCCCAGGGAGGTAAGTGATGTTCCCCTCGGATGGTTACGCTGACCGGGCTCTCACTAGACGGCAGGACAGGTTGACCTCCCAGGGAGGTAAGTGATGTTCCCCTCGGATGGTTCCGCTGACCGGGCTCTCACT
Organism: Dactylorhiza incarnata; assembly: GCA_033032865.1. NCBI lineage: Eukaryota > Viridiplantae > Streptophyta > Magnoliopsida > Asparagales > Orchidaceae > Dactylorhiza > Dactylorhiza incarnata. The sequence goes on from JAWHQI010000015.1 coordinate 18,440,112, forward strand.
AGACGGCAGGACAGGTTGACCTCCCAGGGAGGTAAGTGATGTTCCCCTCGGATGCTTCCGCTGACCGGGCTCTCACCAGACGGCAGGACAGGTTGACCTCCCAGGGAGGTAAGTGATGTTCCCCTCGGATGGTTCCGCTGACCGGGCTCTCACTAGACGGCAGCCCAGGTTGACCTCCTATGGAGGATAAGAGATGTCCTCCCCAATCCAGGCTCTCACTAGCTAGGTGGCTCTCACTAGTAGAGCTCGCTCCTAGGAGTGTGTCGACCCAATGTCGAACACTAGCGGAGCTCGCTCCCGGAGGCGCTCAGTCCCGAGCAGACTCCCTAACCGGGCCCTCATTAGCCGACAAGGTTGGAGGACCTCTTCGGAGAGGCTACATGTTTTTCCGAGATAGCACCGTTATCCGGATTCCCAGCGACACTCGTCGAATATACAGGGTTGGACGTTTCTTTCCGAGCGTGTGCCTCGCTCGAAAAGAGTGGGGATTGTGTACAACCCTGTATTCGCCGAGTAGGTTCTCGAAGCACATAAAGTATTTTCGAACATCATTCTTCAAGATAAACCTAAGGAGGGAGAGAGGAGTGCGAGCTCCTCTCGCCCCCGGCGCCCCCAGCAGCAGGGGGGCGAGACGCCAGGGGGGCGAGACCCCAGGGGGGCGAGACCCCAGGGGGGCGAGACCCCAGGGGGGCGAGACCTCAAGGGGGCGAGGCGCTAGCGCCGGCGGTAGCGATACCGCCGGGCGCTAGCCCAGCTCTCGCCCAGCTCTCGCCCAGCCCCAAGGTAAGGGGGGCGAGCTCCTCTCGCCCCCGTCCCCAGCAGTAGGGGGCGAGACGCTAGCGCTGGCGGTAGCGATACCGCCGGGCGCTAGCCCAGCTCTCGCCCAGCCCCAAGGCAAGGGGGGCGAGCTCCTCTCGCCCCCGTCCCCAGCAGTAGGGGGCGAGACGCTAGCGCCGGCGGTACCGATACCGCCGGGCGCTAGCCCAGCTCTCGCCCAGCCCCAGCAGAGGTAACCTCTCTCACCCACCAGAAAAGGAGGGGGGTTGGTCTGCGTTTAGCATCCCAGAACAGCGGGATTTGGCTATTTGCAGTCCGGTTTTGGCTATTCGCAGTCCAAATCCGAGGGTATTTTGGGTATTCTGCAGTCCAGTTTAGGTTATTTGCAGCCCAGATTCAAAAATCCTATAAATAGGACCAAGGGGGCACCATTTGGAGGGATCTCTCATCCTAGGCTAGCTCTCTCCTTCTCCCTCTCCCTCCCCAAGTCTCTCTAGGGGGTGAGGAGAGGCTCCAGCGGTGCCCAAGCTTAGTAGTGGCTTGGGAGGGGAAGTTCCAAGGGGACTTCCGGGTACGTGGCGGGACCTCCCCGCTAAGCCCTTGGTCCAGTTCTTAGTTCCGACACCTTCATCCTAGAGCTCTCCCATGGGGGAAGTAAGGGTTGGTCGCCCCTCAGCCTCGTTGAGGGCCCCGAACTCCACAGAGACCGAGTAGTCGGTTTCAACATTTTGGTGCGGTGAGCGTGGAGTGTGACCGATTAAAGAAACCCTCAAGATGAGCTCCATGGATGGAGGTGGAGGAAGTTCCGACCCAGGTCACTCGCAGCCCCCGGTGGCTGGGGTGATGTTGGAGATGTTCGAAAATTTCAGGCAAGAGGTCCTGCAGACCTTGCAGGTGACTTTCGCCTCGATAGGCGAAAGCAGGAGAGGAAGTGGTTCGGAGGTCTCGCCCCGACAGGAGGGTGAGATCCCTCTCAACCAACCAACCAGAGAGGTGCCAGGAGGGGGCGAGTGGGGAGGCGCCAGGCCCCCACTCGCCCAGCTCCAAGGTGGCGAGTGGGGAGGCGCCAGGCCCCCACTCGCCCAGCCCCAAGGGGGCGAGTGGGGAGGCGCCAGGCCCACACTCGCCCAGCCCCAAAAGGGGGCGAGCACGGGAGGTCCCTTTTGTGAGCTGATCCTCTCGGCCCCGATTCCGGAGGGGTTCAAGTGGGCGAAGATGTCTCACTACTTCGGCAAGGATGACCCCATCTTACACCTGCAGTGGTTTGAAGACATGGTATCCATCATGCCCATGTCGGACGCTTTCAAATGTCGACTCTTCGCGACAACTCTGAAGGAGAAGGCTAGAGATTGGTTCCACCAGCTCCCTGCGGGATCCATCTATGCCTTTGAAGACTTGCGTCGAGGCTTCCTGCTACGCTTCTCGACGTCAAGGAAGAGGAAGAAAGATGCCGAAGCACTTTTCAAGATCAAGCAAGAGCCAGAAGAGTCGCTGGCTCACTATCTGGAACGGTTCAGGGAGGAGGTTCACCTCATCGAAGAAGTGCCCGGGTACACCCTCAAGCTCGCCTTCACGGTGGGGCTGCGGGAGGGCTTCTTCAAGATGGACCTCAAGAGAAGAGATCCTTTGTCCTTTGAAGAGTTGATGGAAAGGGTGGCAGAAGAAACCCTTGGCTTTCTTCCCGTCCAGGGTTTCTAGGTGTATACGAATGCGTCGTATCAGGGGATGGGTTCTGTTCTAATGCAGAACTGGCACATGATAGCATACGCCTCCGGACAGTTGAAGAATCATGAGCGCAACTACCCGGTGCACGATTTGGAGATGGGAAGGGTTATAGTCCCTCTGAAGATCTGGCAGCACTACCTCTACGGTGTTCACTGTGATATATTCTCACATCACAAGAATCTGAAGTACGTAGACACGCAGAAGGAGCTGAACATCCATAGAGGCGGTGGGTGGAGTTCTTATCCGACTACCAGTACACGATGCATTACCACCTAGGGAAGGCAAATATGGTGGCTGACGCATAGAGCAGGAGAGATGCCACATCAGGAGCAGAGCCCCAGTGGATGTCAATAGAGCTGGTACAGATGCATGAGGACATGCATATCTCATTGGTGTCCGAGGATGACCCTGAGCTCTATGAGGAGTACTTGGCAGCAATGAGTACCACACATGACATTCGAGACCGCATCAGGGAGGGTTAGAGGCAGGATGCCATGTTGGAGCCGATATTCTGGGCCTTGGAGGCAGGCTCGGCCGGAGACTATTCATTAAAGGATGGTCTGCTCAGTTTTAGAGGCCAAGTATATATACCAGTAAGGGGCCAGATTCGAGACGACCTTATGATAGAGGCTCACTACAGTAGGTATTCGGTGCACCTGGGTATTACCAAGATGATGGCAGACTTGAAGAGGACCATGTACTGGCCGGGCATGAAGAGGGACATCACTTATTTTATGACACACTGCAAGTCTTTCCAACTCGTGAAGACGGAATGCAAGAACCCGGCTAGACTATTGCAGCCACTCCTTGTGTCGGAGTGGAAGTTCGACGACATCGCGATGGATTTTATACATGGTCATCCCTGATCATATACGGGGAATGACTAGATATGGGTGGTCATCAACAGGTTGACGAATGTGGCCAGATTCATTCCAGTCAGGAAGGACGCTCCTGTCAGTGATTTGGTACTGAGGTTTGTGGAGCAGTTTGTCTGATACCATGGCGTTCCAAGGACGTTCGTGGCAGATTGGGATGGAAGGTTAACATTTAGGGAGTAAACAGCGGTGCATGCCTACCTGGGAACCTGATTGACATTTAGCTCTGCATTCTACCCCCATACAGATGGGAAAACATAGCGTACCAACCGTACCTTGGAGGATCTTCTACGCCTATGCATTCTGGACCGCGGGGAGATGTGAGAGTGGCTGTTGCCATTAGTCAAGTTCTCGTACATCAACAGTCACCAGGCCAACATAGGCATGACACCCTACGAGGCATTATATAGACGGAGATGCAGGACACTGAGGCTCAAGTGCGGCTGATTTGAGACAGGATGCTGGAGACCCAAAGCAGGCAGGCCAAGTATTACGATGCACGACATCGTATGGTAGAGTTCCAGGTTGGAGATCGGGTATTATTGAAGATACGTCGGATGCATGGAGTCTCGGGGGTACGCGGGCGGAGGAAGCTCAGTCCAAGATATATGGGGCCCTATAGGATCCTGGAGCGGATCGACCCCTTGGCTTATAGTTGGTGCTTCCGGCGTAGTTAGCAGGATTGCACGATGTTTTCCATGTCTCCTCACTTAAGAGGGCTCTACTACGGCCAGAGTAGCATATATCTACTACACAGGGTCCGGTAGCTACTGATCGATCAGTTCACCTGGAGCCAGTCCGGATAGACGACACAGAGATGCGAGTCTTGCGATGCCAAAAGGTACCGCTGGTCAACGACCTGTTGAGAAAACATGGAAGGAGGAACACACATGGGAGCCACTGGACTTGATGCAGCAAAATTATCCGGAGCTCGTTGCGACGGGTATAATTTAACTTTTTGTGATGTTACATTTAATTACTTGCAGTAGAAACCCCGCATGCCTAACCTGAATTTTGGGGATAAAATTTTTATTTTTTATGTATTGGGATTTGTAACATCCCTCAAACAACTAGACCCCTAAGTTGATTTTGTCATGAATAGGTCATGACAAAACCCTAGGAAGCACAAAAGACCATGTGAACTTAGACAAGAAGGTGGAAAACCACAGTGGTCTGCAAATAGCAATTTCCAATTACCAAGCCTAGGGTGGGCTTTAGAGCCTCACCTTGACCCTTTTACCCCACCATGACTTCCCTAACCCATTAAGGGGTCCCTTAGAGCACCAAGGACCCCTTGGGGTCAACCAAAGTGGCCAAGTTGACCAAAGTCAACCCTAACCCTAAAATGGTCAAAGTAGCCTAACTAGAGTCAATTGACCTCCACCATGCCAAATTGACCTTTCCCCTACCCTTATAAGGATATTAGGGATCCAATAGACCAAAACGCCCCATCACGGGGCCACCAATTTGGCCAATGTGACCTAAGTCAACTATAACCCTATTTTGGTTAAAGTGTCATATTAAGGGTCAATTGGCCTTCACTTTGCTAAATTGACCCTACCTAGACCTTCCTAACCCTTAGGGGAGACCAATGAGTCACTATCCACCCATTGGGCTCAATCCAAAAGGTCAAATTGACCAAAGTCAACTCCAACATAAATTTAGGTCAAAATAACCTACTTTGACCTAATCAAGCCCAATCCACTTGGGCTAGAACAAATTGATGTGGTCCACTAGCTAATGGGGTTGGGGGTTACTGAATTGACCATTCAATTTCAGGAAATTCGGCTATTAGAGAGAAAGCCCCAAATGTAAAGAGAGAGATAGGGGGGGGGGGGGAATTAATGGGGAGGAAGAAGAAACTTTCAATCTACCCCATTAATGGCCCTATTCATCTCCTCTTGGGGAGAGGAGTTTCCAGCCTCCTACCGAACAAATTAGGGCCATATTCACCTCCCTTAATCAAAACAGAAATCCTCCCTTAATGGCCATTAAAGGCATTTCGAGAAACCTCCCCCCTTTGCCTCAATTGACCTCTTTAACACCCTCAGAGCATGGCTCCAAAATGAACTCTCCCTCCCATGGCCAACCCGAGAAACACAAGGGCTAATTCCCAATCAAAGGTCTGATCCTCTTTCTCTCCCCTAGTACTAGATCTAAATCAATTTGGGGCTTGATTCGAGCCAAATCGTGCTCGAATCAAGCATCCCAAGGGGCTCGTTTTCGAGTTCCTTTCCCCTCCCCAAAATCCCTAATCCGGCCACCACTGGCCGACAAACGACCTCCTATCGGCGGCCACCATCTCGACAGAGGTGGTGGTGGCACTTGCCGACCGAGGAGAGGTGAGGGTGGCCGGGAATTTGATTTTGAAGAAGCCCCAGGATGGGTTGATCTCAGCCCTTGGCTGGAGGAAGAAGAAAGCCAGGGGCCGTTCGAGCTGCGCCAAGATCTGTGCAAGATCATTACATATAAATGATTAAATGTTGTATTTTTGTCACACTTTATGCAGTACATAGAATTAATTATAGAAAATACTTAGAGCCCCATGATGGAAAAATGTTCTACACTAAACCTATAGCCCTTGGGGTCTACTATATTTTAAAATTTGTTTCACACCATTTGGGTCAATGGTTTGACCTTAGCACGCAAAATGGTGCAACATATACAAAGTGGTGACTAGAGCCTTATTTGTGTGCCCCCATCAATCCAGTCCTCCAAATGTCTTGAAAATTGAAACATATGCTGTTTATACCCTATCCCTTAACATATCCAAAAATAAGAATTTTTGGAGGACATTTTTCTAAGGTTTTTGCAAACATTTAATAATCCATGTATAAATTAATTTTAGGGTCTAGTGAGATACAAATCCTACCAAATTTTGGTGGGTGGTCCTTAGGGTCATGATATGACTATGGTAAAAATTCTATCCCATTTGGGATTGAGTTGGTTGGGTATTTAACTAACCAAAGATTGGTCAAGCTAAGGGTTAAAAGGTCAAAAGTGCACTTGTTGAGTGGTCAAATCTCATCCAAAAGTGAAGAAACCTTGGCCACTGATTTAATATCACATAAAACACCTCCACCCAAGATTTGGGGTGCTTTGGAGTAGATGTGCCCTAGATCCCTAGTTTAGACCTTAGGGTTATATATTGAACCCATTGAAGGACATAGGCTCACATGTCCTTGGATGGACTTGAAATTTGGTAGAGAGGTTCATATGGTGGTTTCAAGCCCTAGGAAATTTATTTGGAATTTTTGGAGACTTTATTCCCTCTGATTTAATTAGGAATCATTTAGGGCTCTTCCTTACAAAAAGGAATTACCTGCTCACATAACCTAGGATGACTATGAAACTTTGTCAGTAAGTTTATATTGTTGCTATTGTTCTATGATAATTTTGCCAAGAATTTTAAAGTGATATTTATGGTACTTCATTCATAACCCTCAATCCTTGCCCTAGTTGTATAAGAATTAATTATGTATTTAATACTCACTGAAAAATTATGGAAATTGGGCAGAGGACTTGTTAGGTCAAACACATGATCTATTAATTTTAGAATAATTTTTGGAGTAATGTATTTATGGTTTCCTTCACAAGGTGACCTTGAACATGTTTATTTAATTAATGGAATTATATGGTCAAATGGATTTAAAAAATTATGGAACTCCATCAGTGAACTTTTCTGACCATCTTGGACACTAGATAATTTTCTTGTAATTTTTGAATCAGAATTTCTACTAGTTCTTTGTTAATCATTGATCTTGATTAATTAGTTAGTATTTTAATTGGAGTTCAAAACCTTCCTGGAAAATTGTGAAATTCAGATATGGCTGTTATTTAGTTGTACAAATTTTAGTGAAGCCATACCATATCAGAAAACCATACTTGATGTACAAAAACATAGGTTCCCTGATTTTGGAGAAATTATAATAAATACCAAATTAAGTAGGAAAATTATGAATTTCTGGAGTTGGTCATATAATGTCATAATACACCCCAATAATAATCTTGGGTCTTTTGGATGATTATTCAGAGTACCACCTCTTATACACCTAAAATAGCTCATTTGGTTTGTGTATAGTAAAACTGCAAAACTTGAGTAACTTGTAGACCATTAGGTGGGAAAGGAAGGTAAATGGTGTACTTAGTCTGGTTGAGGATATTTGAGGTCACTAATAGGAGTCTATATGTTGAGTGTGCCTGATAAGTTAAAGGGTAAGGTTGTGCTCGGGATTGACGATAGATCGTCTTTCCCTTGGAGTGTATTAAAACACTTAGGGTTAACACAAGTGAAATAGTAAGATGGGTATGCTTATGGGTAGACAACAAAAATATTAAGTTCCTTAGAAAGGGAGCTTTAGGGTGTCATCCCATCATAACTCCTAGTACCACTGCGAGACCCTCACAGGGTAGACCTCGGGAAGTCCAAGATTAACCCTAAATTGTAGGGGTAAATTGTTGTGCAAGATTAACTTAATAATACACTCACCCACACCCCATTGTTATGGTTACTACGTTGGTTTGGTCTTATGAGCAGTAGGCTCGGTGGTTGTAGGTACGAACAGGTTAGTCCGGCGAGCCGGTGGCTCAGAAGTTTTGGTGACGGGTGGGTTAGTCCGGAGAGCCTATGGCTCAGAGATATATGTATAGTAATCATAAATGTATGTGCATAAAGGTGGTGGGTATTTAGTATTGACGGTCATCGCACCGACGTCGATACATTGGCTCGTTAAGTGTGGTTAATACTTTGCCAAGGAAAAGTCTGGTCGATTAGCCGGTAAGAGTACGCAGGTGCTCCGCTGTTGTATTCTTAGCGTTGAGGCGTACGATAGGTCTAGGTTAGGTAGTGTAGATACCAACCTAGAGGTGGCGAGGCCCAACCCATCACTTCCGTTTGCCACTATGGGAGTATCCTGGGAGTTTTGCTAGCTCCCAATAGGGGGAATTAAAGGTATATGCACATAGAGTCGAAGTGTGTGAGTTCCACATGTGTGAACATAGCATTAAACTGCATAACTCTGAATGTCATGGCATAAGCATTGCATTTCAACCCCTACCCCTATCGTATAAATCGGTATGAGATGTTTTATATGATAGGCCCTGCTAAACGACCCCTTGGTCTATAGGTCTATATGGGCATTCCTATTAATCAAGGTTACTCTTCTTATTTACTTTTACTTATTACTATTTTACTTGTTATTGTTTTACTTATTACTGCTTTACTCACTGTAATATATACTACGTGGTAGTAGACATTTCCTGTAGATTAGAATCACCGTCACCTGTAATTGTTTATACCCTTTACTGTCCTCCGCTTCATTCCTCCTGCACGGTGCCTAGGACTCACTTGGGGAGGGGTGGGGGATTGTCTTAGTCTTTTAACTAATGGTCAGTGGACCTTATCATTTTAGGGGACCAAGGAGACGCAGCAGCACCAGAGGCCAGTGATGATGGAGGCAGGACAGTCTAGCAAAGGAGCACCTGTTTCAGGATCCGTGAGTGTTACTACTAGTTTATCTTCTGCGAGAGAACTTATAGTGAGGATTTGATGTTTTTGGCAGGAGCCCTTAATATCGCTATCTGTTATTCAGTTATTATATGTGGACCTCTTTTATTCTGAGATATTATATTACATGTGATGTGGACTTGAATTCTATATTGTTGAAACCGTCAACCGATCTCTGAGTTCGGACCCACCGGGGGTGTAACCTGCGCCTACTTCTCCCGCACTAAACTCTCCTGATTTTGGATGGAAAAACTGGAACAGACCCAAGGGCACAGCGAGGAGGTCCCGCCACACACCCGGAAGATCTTAGAGAGCTTCCCCTCCTAAACCAATGCTCAGCCGGGCACCTTGGAGGGCACTAGCAGCCAACTCCGAAAATTGCCTGGAGGAGAGAGCTTGAAAAAAGATCCCGTCTCCTCCAAGGTGCCCTTAAGGGTCTATTTATAGATTTTCTAATCTTGGACCGCAAATAGCGTGAGTCCGCTGTTTGGTCTTACTAACTGCACCCCAAATTGGTCTGCTAACAGCCTATCTCTGCTGTTCTGAGGGGCTATTAGCAGCCCACAGGGGGTATCTAGGTCATTTTGCCCCCAGATCCCCATGTGCGAGTGGTCCCTGAAGGCACCACTCGCCTCCCTGGGCGAGTGGTCCGTGAAGGCACCATTCGCTTACTTCCTGATTCCCCAAGCAAGCGGGGTCTCGACCCTCATACGCCCGTCCATCCGCGCTCCAGCGCGCACTCGCCAGCGAGTGCTTCCACATGCTCTTCGGGCCAAAGCCCCTTTTGGCTCATGCGAATGATTACATGTCCCGAACATCTCTCCTTCTAGTGACCTTGAGTCTGGGTGGGACCTCTTGGCGAATACGGGTTGTACATATATGTTTAAATATATACTTTTCTTCTTTTATGATCGATATGGCTGGTAGGATCGGCATTTTGTAGTGGCGACATTCTCGAGTGATGGTGTCACCACAAAGCAGTTGTTCTGGGCATAATACCCAGTAGCGAAGAAAAAAAGGGGTCTTACTAATATAGATACTTGAATTCTATAAACAAAATCATTTTAGTTGAGAGATAATTGGGTAACATTGCAATAAGAGATCCTCCCGTGCACAATCATTAATTTGATAAATGTGATATAATTAGCTAGAATCATAAGCATTTCGACAGATATGATATTATTTCTCAAAAGTGGATCAACACTAAAGTCTTTAATTTGGGTAGTTCATCATCCGTTGAAATTCTGCATCATCGTGAGCGCTATTTTCATCACCAACCTAAAAAGATTATACATTAGAGATATGTTAAACATGTTAATAAATGAGTATAACCAAATACTACTTACTTTTCCGTGCTAGAAGGAATCGAAGGTTCTACTCGACTTCTAGAAGTGTGTGTTGTTGGTGTCAATGGGTAGCCAACACGCTCCAAATGGGCTTGCATCTCTCGTTGTAGGCTTGCCATTTGTTCTTCCATTTGAACTTTAAGTTGTGCCTCCATTTTTGTCTTCATTTGGGATATTTGAACATCAAACTGCGATTGCATTTCCTCTCGAAGCTGAGAATGGATTATCTCAACTGCTTCATGATTGGGTTGTAAATTAATAACTTTTTTCCTCATTAAGCCACATGTACGCAAACGACCATGTTCAACCTCTCCCCTTACCTGAGTGAAACAAGAATCTTTATATTGTATGGTGCGCTCCTCCTCATGCACCCTTTGAAGAAGAATGTTCATATCTTCCTGTGGTATAAAGATATACAAATAAGAAATGTTGTCAATATTTTAATTTTATTTTGAAATTAGAATTATAAGAGAAAGAAATGGGAACACACAATGGCCTTCTGAGCTTCAAAATCGATTTTTCCCTTATTATCTGTTTGTGTTCTTATAAAAATATTAATTATATCTGTCTGGTCGTTACATTGTTTCAGCATCTAAAACAACAACCAAAATTAAATATCTGTCATCTCATATTATTTATTATATAAAGATGTTGTAGATTTAACCTCTGATCGAATATAGCAAAATGACGACCTCCCCATTTTATGGTATCCCCCAAGATTTTTGCGGTTGATTGAGTTCTGCTTTGATACAACTTTAACAGCTTCTTGTCCCCAATATTGGACAAGTGTTCTCCATTGATCAATAACAATATGACCTGGGACAATGGCAAGGCGCTCCTCATCAATTGTATACATATCATAATTATCATGCTTAACATGATATTTCCATTCCCTCCACCACATTCCAACTAAATGAAAGCATGTGCTTCGATAATCCGGAGGAACATCTGCATTCTCCTACAATTATTCAATTAAAAAAATTGAGTTTATTTTAAGTGTGTCAATCATTAATGTAAAGAAATAGTAAAGTTACATACCTGCACCTCTCTCCATATCGCATCAAGCATGTCATCAAGTATATACATCCACTGCAAATATGTGAGTAGCAGTTTACACCCATTTCTAGCCAATACACCAAGTTGGCTAACAAATGGTTGCTCGCTCTTACCTGTAGGGTACACAAATCTATCAAAATCAACATAAAATCCCTCACCTATCCCCCAAATTGGGATGCCATGTGCATAGCCTCGAGCTCTTGTTTTTATTAATTTGACGAGAGTTTGAATGATCTGTACTAAAAAATATCAATAACTAATTTAAGTTGTTATAGTACACAAGCAAAAAAATTATGATTCCAAGTACCTGCATTAATAAGTGAATGTGATGTGTCAATGGGTCGGGAATTAGTGTAGGATGTGCAGTAGCATGGGAAATTGAATGTAGAGTGGTGATGGGTAGGGATATTGTTGTAGGATCTATATTTAGTTGGGATATTGGTGTAGGATCTATATTAGGTTGGGAGATTGAATTTGCGGCGATGGATTGAGTGAGATGTAACTTGTCTTTCATAGTTTGTCCTCGAGTATTTTTCTTCCCCATACCTATAAGAAGATTATAAATAAAAGTATATTAATTCACCAAATTAAATTTAAAAGAACTACATATAAAATTACCAAGTATATCAATTTGTCAATCAAAAAATTATGATAACATCCAATATTACTCTTCTTTAGCCATTTCATCATCAACTTCTAAGAGTATTTCATCAACAACATCACCATCAGCTCCTTCCGCAACACAATTAGTATCATCATCGCGCACACATATTTTTTCATCCAAATGTTGTCGACTTAGTGGTTCAACTTGAGGTTCAACATCAAATGAATCTCGAACTATCAACTTCATAACAACTTCCCAATCTGGTTATAGAGGAACTTTGATATAAAAAACCTGCTATGGTTTAGTGGATAATATAATTTAATCTGGTTCTAGAGGAAATTTGGTAGAGAGGTTCATATGGTGGTTTCAAGACCTAGGAAATTTATTTGGAATTTTTGGAGACTTTATTCCCTCTGATTTAATTAAGAATCATTTAGGGCTCTTCCTTACAAAAAGGAATTACCTGCTCACATAAACTAGGATGACTATGAAACTTTGTCAGTAAGTTTATATTGTTGCTATTGTTCTATGATAATTTTGCCAAGAATTTTAAAGTGATATTTATGGTACTTCATTCATAACCCTCAATCCTTGCCCTAGTTGTATAAGAATTAATTATGTATTTAATACTCACTGAAAAATTATGGAAATTGGGCAGAGGACTTGTTAGGTCAAACACATGATCTATTAATTTTAGAATAATTTTTGTAGTAATGTATTTATGGTTTCCTTCACAAGGTGACCTTGAACATGTTTATTTAATTAATGGAATTATATGGTCAAATGGATTTAAAAAATTATGGAACTCCATCAGTGAACTTTTCTGACCATCTTGGACACTAGATAATTTTCTTGTAATTTGTGAATCAGAATTTCTACTAGTTCTTTGTTAATCATTGATCTTGATTAATTAGTTAGTATTTTAATTGGAGTTCAAAACCTTCCTGGAAAATTGTGAAATTCAGATATGGCTGTTATTTAGTTGTACAAATTTTAGTGAAGCCATACCATATCAGAAAACCATACTTGATGTAAAAAAACATAGGTTCCCTGATTTTGGAGAAATTATAATAAATACCAAATTAAGTAGGAAAATTATGAATTTCTGGAGTTGGTCATATAATCTCATAATACACCCCCAATAATAATCTTGGGTCTTTTGGATGACTATTCGGAGTACCACCTCTTATACACCCAAAATAGCTCATTTGGTTTGTGTATAGTAAAACTGTAAAACTTGAGTAACTTGTAGACCATTAGGTGGGAATGGAAGGTAAATGGTGTACTTAGTCTGGTTGAGGATATTTGAGGTCACTAATAGGAGTCTATATGTTGAGTGTGCCTGATAAGTTAAAGGGCAAGGTTATGCTCGGGATTGACGATAGATCGTCTTTCCCTTGGAGTGTATTAAAACACTTAGGGTTAACACAAGTGAAATAGTAAGAGGGGTATGCTTATGGGTAGGCAACAAAAATATTAAGTGCCTTGGAAAGGGAGCTTTAGGGTGTCATCCCATCATAACTCCTAGTACCACTGCGAAACCCTCACAATGTAGACCTCGGGAAGTCCAAGATTAACCCTAAATTGTAGGGGTAAATTGTTGTGCAAGATTAACTTAATAATACACACAACCACACCCCATTGTTATGGTTAGTACGTTGGTTTGGTCTTATGAGCAGTAGGCTCGGTGGTTGTAGGTACGAACAGGTTAGTCCGGCGAGCCGGTGGCTCAGACGTTTTGGTGACGGGTGGGTTAGTCCGGAGAGCCTATGGCTTAGAGGTATATGTATAGTAATCATAAATGTATGTGCATAAAGGTGGTGGGTATTTAGTATTGACGGTCGTCACACCGACGTCGATACATTGGCTCGTTAAGTGTGGTTAATACTTTGCCAAGGAAAAGTCTGGTCGATTAGCCGGTAAGAGTACGCAGGTGCTCCGCTGTTGCATTCTTAGCGTTGAGGCGTACGATAGGTCTAGGTTAGGTAGTGAAGATACCAACCTAGAGGTGGCGAGGCCCAACCCATCACTTCCGTTTGCCACTATGGGAGTATCCTGGGAGTTTTGATAGCTCCAAAAAGGGGGAATTAAAGGTATATGCACATAGAGTCGAAGTGTGTGAGTTCCACATGTGTGAACATAGCATTAAACTGCATAACTCTGAATGTCATGGCATAAGCATTGCATTTCAACCCCTACCCCTATCGTATAAATCAGTATGAGATGTTTTATATGATAGACCCTGCTAAATGACCCCTTGGTCTATAGGTCTGCATGGGCATTCCTATTAATCAAGGTTACTCTTCTTATTTACTTTTACTTATTACTAGTTTACTTGTTATTGTTTTACTTATTACTGCTTTACTCCCTGTAATATATACTACGTGGTGGTAGACATTTCCTGTAGATTAGATTCACCGTCACCTGCTATTGTTTATACCCTTTACTGTCCTCCGCTTCATTCCTCCCGCACGGTGCCTAGGACTCACTTGGGGAGGGGTGGGGGATTGTCTTAGTCTTTTAACTAATGGTTAGTGGACCTTATCATTTTTAGGGGACCAAGTAGACGCAGCAGCACCAAAGGCCAGTGATGATGGAGGCGGGACAGTCTAGCAAAGGAGCACCTGTCTCAGGATCCGTGAGTGTTACTACTAGTTTATCTTTTGCGAGAGAACTTATAGTGAGGATTTAATGTTTTTGGCAGGAGCCCTTAATATCGCTATCTGTTATTCACTTATTATATGTGGACCTCTTTTATTCTGAGATATTATATTACATGTGATGTGGACTTGAATTCTATATTGTTGAAACCGTCAACCGGTCTCTGAGTTCGGATCCACCGGGGGTGTAACCTGCGCCTACTTCTCCCGCACTAAACTCTCCTGACTTTGGATGGAAAAACTGGAACAGACCCAAGGCCACAGCGAGGAGGTCCCGCCACACACCCGGAAGATCTTAGAGAGCTTCCCCTCCCAAACCAATGCTCAGTCGGGCACCTTGGAGGGCACTAGCAGCCAACTCCGAAAATTGCCTGGAGGAGAGAGCTTGAAAAAAGATCCCGTCTCCTCCAAGGTGCCCTTAAGGGTCTATTTATAGATTTTCTAATCTTGGACCGCAAATAGCGTGAGTCCGCTGTTTGGTCTTACTAACTGCACCCCAAATAGGTCTGCTAACAGCATATCTCTGCTGTTCTGAGGGGCTATTAGCAGCCCATAGGGGGTATCTAGGTCATTTTGCCCCCAGATCCCCATGTGCGAGTGGTCCCTGAAGGCACCACTCGCCTCCCTGGGCGAGTGGTCCGTGAAGGCACCATTCGCTTACTTCCTGATTCCCCAAGCAAGTGGGGACTCGACCCTCATACGCCCGTCCATCCGCGCTCCAGCGCGCACTCGCCAGCGAGTGCTTCCACATGCTCTTCGGGCCAAAGCCCCTTTTGGCTCATGCGAACGATTAATTGTCCCGAACATCTCTCCTTCTAGTGACCTTGAGTCTGGGTGGGACCTCTCGGCGAATACGAGTTGTACATATATGTTTAAATATATACTTTTCTTCTTTTATGATCGATATGGCTGGTAGGATCGGCGTTTTGTAGTGGCGACCTTCTCGAGTGATGGTGTCACCACAAAGCAGTTGTTCTGGGCATAATACCCGGTAGCGAAGAAAAAAAGGGGTCTTACTAATATAGATACTTGAATTCTATAAACAAAATCATATTAGTTGAGAGATGATTGGGTAACATTGCAATAAGAGATCCTCCCGTGCACAATCATTAATTTGATAAATGTGATATAATTAGCTAGAATCATAAGCATTTCGACAGATATGATATTATTTCTCAAAAGTGGATAAATACTAAAGTCTTTAATTTGGGTAGTGCATCATCCGTTGAAATTCTGCATCATCGTGAGCGCTATTTTCATCACCAACCTAAAAAGATTATACATTAGAGATATGTTAAACATGTTAATAAATGAGTATAACCAAATACTACTTACTTTTCCGTGCTAGAAGGTATCGAAGGTTCTACTCGACTTCTAGAAGTGTGTGTTGTTGGTGTCAATGGGTAGCCAACACGCTCCGAATGGGCTTGCATCTCTTGTTGTAGGCTTGCCATTTGTTCTTCCATTTAAACTTTAAGTTGTGCCTCCATTTGTGTCTTCATTTGGGATATTTGAACATCAAACTGCGATTGCATTTCCTCTCGAAGCTAAGAATGGATTATCTCAACTGCTTCATGATTGGGTTGTAAATTAATAACTTTTTTCGTCATTTAGCCACATGTACGCAAACGACCATGTTCATCCTCTCCCCTTACCTGAGTGAAACAAGAATCTTTATATTGTATGGTGCGCTCCTCCTCATGCACCCTTTGAAGAAGAATGTTCATATCTTCCTGTGGTATGAAGATATACTAATAAGAAATGTTGTCAATATTTTAATTTTATTTTGAAATTAGAATTATAAGAGAAAGAAATGGGAACACACAATGGCCTTCTGAGCTTCAAAATTGATTTTTCCCTTATTATCTGTTCGTGTTCTTATAAAAATATTAATTATATCTGTCTGGTCGTTACATTGTTTCACCATCTAAAACAACAACCAAAATTAAATATCTGTCATCTCATATTATTTATTATATAAAGATGTTGTAGATTTAACCTCTGATCGAATATAGCAAAATGAGGACCTCCCCATTTTATGGTATCCCCCAAGATTTTTGCGGTTGATTGAGTTCTGCTTTGATACAACTTTAACAGCTTCTTGTCCCCAATATTGGACAAGTGTTCTCCATTGATCAATAACAATATGACCTGGGACAATGGCAAGGCGCTCCTCATCAATTGTATACATATCATAATTATCATGCTTAACATGATATTTCCATTCCCTCCACCACATTCCAACTAAATGCAAGCATGTGCTTCGATAATCCGGAGGAACATCTGCATTCTCCTACAATTATTCAATTAAAAAAATTGAGTTTATTTTAAGTGTGTCAATCATTAATGTGAAGAAATAGTAAAGTTACATACCTGCACCTCTCTCCATATCGCATCAAGCATGTCATCAAGTATATACTTCCACCGCAAATATGTGAGTAGCAGTTTAAACCATTTCTAGCCAATACACTAAGTTGGCTAACAAATGGTTGCTCGCTCTTACCTGTAGGGTACCCAAATCTATCAAAATCAGCATAAAATCGCTCACCAATCCCCCAAATTGGGATGCCATGTGCATAGCCTCGAGCTCTTATTTTTATTACTTTGACGAGAGTTTGAATGATCTGTACTAAAAAATATCAATAACTAATTTAAGTTGTTATAGTACACAAGCAAAAAAATTATGATTCCAAGTACCTGCATTAATAAGTGAATGTGATGTGTCAATGGGTCGGGAATTAGTGTAGGATGTGCAGTAGCATGGGAAATTGAATGTAGAGTGGTGATGGGTAGGGATATTGTTGTGGGATCAATATTAAGTTGGGATATTGGTGTAGGATCTATATTAGGTTGGGAGATTGAATTTGCGGCGATGGATTGAGTGAGCTGTAACTTGTCTTTCATAGTTTGTCCTCGAGTATTTTTCTTCCCCATACCTATAAGAAGATTATAAATCAAAGTATATTAATTCACCAATTTAAATTTAAAAGAACTACATATAAAATTACCAAGTATATCAATTTGTCTATCAAAAAATTATGATAACATCCAATATTACTCTTCATTAGCCATTTCATCATCAACTTCTAAGAGTATATCATCAACAACATCACCATCAACTCCTTCCGCAACGCAATTAGTATCATCATCGCGCACACATATTTTTTCATCCAAATTGTTGGAACCCGGATACCGGTCCAACTGTTCGAGACTTGGGGTGACCAAAGGCTACTCGTTTAGTGATCGACCCACGCGAGACAAGGTGATAAGAAGCTAGACAGCATACAAAACCACTCCAACCTGCCTATAAACAAGACCCGCGTGCTGCATCGAGGAGGTCCCGCCACAAACCCGGAAGTCTATAGGAAGTTCCCCTCCTAAAGCCAATGCTGAGCTTGGCACAAGAGAGGCAGGCAAGGTACTCGTCCACCATAGGGGGGGGGGGGGGGTGAAGGTGCCTTCTACTTGTGCCTTGGGGTCCTATTTATAGGCAAATCCAAATGGACTGCGATTAGCTGCTCCCGCCTTCTGAAATGGGTTGCGGATAGCCGTTGCCGCCTTTTGACGGGGTGAAAATCTATACTCGCCCAGGTGGGTGAGGTCTTCTGTACTCGTCCAGGTGGGGGAGGTCTCCTGTACTCGCCTAGGTGGGGGAGGTCTCCTGTACTCGCCCAGGTGGGGGAGGTCTTCTGTACTCGCCCAGGTGGGGGAGGTCTCCTGTACTCGCCCAGGTGGGGGAAGGTCTCCTACACTCGCCCAGGTGGGGGAGGTCTTCTGTACTCGCCCAGGTGGGGGAGGTCTTCTGTACTCGCCCAGGTGGGGGAGGTCTCCTGTACTCGCCCAGGTGGCGGAGGTCTCCTGTACTCGCCTAGGTGGGGGAGGTCTCCTGTACTCGCCCAGGTGGGGGAGGTCTTCTGTACTCGCCCAGGCGGGGGAGGTCTCCTGTACTCGCCCAGTTAGGGGAAGGTCTCCTGTACTCGCCCAGGTGGGGGAGGTCTTCTGTACTCGCCCAGGTGGGGGAGGTCTTCTGTACTCGCCCAGGTGGGGGAGGTCTCCTGTACTCGCCCAGGTGGGTGAGGTCTCCTGTACTCGCCCAGGTGGGGGAGGTCTCCTGTACACGCCCAGGTGGGGGAGGTCTCCTGTACTCGCCCAGGTGGGGGAGGTCTCCTGTACTCGCCCAGGTGGGGGAGGTCTCCTGTACTCGCCCAGGTGGGGGAAGGTCTCCTGTACTCGCCCAAGTGGGGGAGGTCTCCTGTACTCGCCCAGGTGGGGGATGTCTCCTGTATTTCTGATCTCGACGAATTACGGGTTATACACAATCCCCTCTTTTTTCGAGCTCGATACGAGCTCGGAAAAACAATGTAGGACCCGTGGTTCGGAGAGATGGGCAGTGGATGACATGTCACTCAGTATCCCTCTCAAGCCCTTTGCTAGCTGAGCAAGTTCAACTAAAATAGATGGAGAAGAGTCGATACCGTTCAGAAGCGAGGCTCGACTGGAGGTGGTGAAGATTCGACACCCTCCAGGCCATTCGCTAAACAAGCGAGCTCAAATGGAGGTGGAGAAGAGTCGACACCCTCCAGGAGCGAGGCTCAACTGGAGGTGGAGAAGATTGGACACCCTCCAGGCCATTCGCTAGACGAGCGAGCTCAACTGGAGGTGGAGAAGATTAAACACCCTCCAAGCCATTCGCTAAACAAGCGAGCTCAACTGGAGGTGGAGAAGAGTCGACACCATCCAGGAGCGAGGCTCAACTGGAGGTGGAGAAGATTGGACACCCTCCAGGCCATTCGCTAGACGAGCGAGCTCAACTAGTGGTGGAGAAGAGATGACACCCTCCAGGCCATTCGCTAACAAGCGAGCTCAACTGGAGGTGGAGAAGATTCGACACCCTCCAGGCCATTCGCTAAACAAGCGAGCTCAACTGGAGGTGGAGAAGAGTCGACACCCTCCAGGCCATTCGCTAGACGAGCGAGCTCAACTGGAGGTGGAGAAGAGTCGACACCCTCCAGGCCATTCGCTAGACGAGCGAGCTCAACTGGAAGTGGAGAAGATTAGACACCCTCCAGGCCATTTGCTAAAAAAGCGAGGTCAACTGGAGGTGCAGAAGATTAAACACCCTCCAGGCCATTCGCTAAACAAGCGAGCTCCACTGGAGGTGGAGAAGAATCGACATCCTCCATGAGCAAGGCTCAACTGGAGGTGGAGAAGAGACGACACCCTCCAGGCCATTTGCTAGATGAGCGAGCTCAACTGGAGGTGGAGAAGATTCGACACCCTCCAGGCAATTCGCTAACAAGCGAGCTCAACTGGAGGTGGAGAAGATTCGACACCATCCAGGCCATTCACTAAACAAGCGAGCTCAACTGGAGGTGGAGAAGAGTCGACACCCTCCAGGCCATTCGCTAGACGGCGAGCTCAACTGGAGGTGGAGAAGATTAGACACCCTCCATGCCATTCGCTAGACGAGCGAACTCAACTGGAGGTGGAGAAGATTCGACACCCTCCAGGCCATTCGCTAAACAAGCGAGCTCAACTGGAGGTGGAGAAGAGACGACACCTTCCAGTAGCGAGGCTCAACTGGAGGTGGAGAAGAGTCTACACCCTCCAGGAGCGAGGCTCAATTGGAGGTGGAGAAGATTCGACACCCTCCAGGCCATTCGCTAGGCGAGCGAGCTCAACTGGGGGTGGAGAAGAGTCGACACCCTCCAGTCCATTCGCTAGACGAGCGAGCTCAACTGGGGGTGGAGATGAGTCAACACCATCCAGGAGCGAGGCTCAACTGGAGGTGGAGAAGATTCGACACCCTCCAGGCCATTCGCTAAACAAGGAGCTCAACTGGGGGTGGAGGTGCCAAACATTTTAGGCTTTTAGCGTTGACTAGGTGGCAACTCTCTTCTCGAGGACATAGAACTCACTCGAGGGGGCAAGTAGCCAGCCTGCAGTGGAGGAGCCCAGTGCTACGTCCTGGTCTACGACAACAACACATCTCGAGGACTTCAACTCACTCGAGGGGGCAAGTAGCCAGTATGCAGGAGAGGAGCTCGTGCAGTGACCTGGTCTACGGCAACAACACATCTCGAGGATTTCAACTCACTCGAGGGGGCAAGTAGCCGGTATGCAGGAGAGGAGCTCGTGTAGTGACCTGGTCTACGGCAATAACTCATCTCGAGGACTTCAACTCACTCGAGGGGGCAAGTAGCCGGTATGCAGGAGAGGAGCTCGTGCAGTGACCTGGTCTACGGCAACAACACATCTCGAGGATTTCAACTCACTCGAGGGGGTAAGTAGCCGGTATGCAGGAGTGGAGCTCGTGCAGTGACCTGGTCTACGGCAACAACTCATCTCGAGGACTTCAACTCACTCGAGGGGGCAAGTAGCCGGTATGCAGGAGAGGAGCTCCTGCAGTGACCTGGTCTACGGCAACAACTCATCTCGAGGATTTCAACTCACTCGAGGGGGCAAGTAGCCGGTATGTAGGAGAGGAGCTCGTGCAGTGACCTGGTCTATGGCAACAACTCATCTCGAGGACTTCAACTCACTCGAGGGGGCAAGTAGCCGGTATGCAGGAGAGGAGCTCGTGCAGTGACCTGGTCTACGGCAACAACACATCTCAGGGATTTCAACTCACTCGAGGGGGCAAGTAGCTGGTATGCAGGAGAGGAGCTTGTGCAGTGACCTGGTCTACGACAACAACTCATCTCGAGGACTTCAACTCACTCGAGGGGGCAAGTAGCCGGTATGCAGGAGAGGAGCTCGTGCAGTGACCTGGTCTACGGCAACAACACATCTCGAGGATTTCAACTCACTCGAGGGGGCAAGTAGCCGTTATGCAGGAGAGGAGCTCGTGCAGTGACCTGGTCTACGACAACAACTCATCTCGAGGACTTCAACTCACTCGAGGGGGCAAGTAGCCGGTATGCAGGAGAGGAGCTCGTGCAGTGACCTGGTCTACGACAATAATACATCTCGAGGATTTCAACTCACTCGAGGGGGCAAGTAGCCGGTATGCAGGAGAGGAGCTGGTGCAGTGACCTGGTCTACAGCAACAACTCATCTCGAGGACTTCAACTCACTCGAGGGGGGGCAAGTAGCCGGTATGCAGGAGAGGAGCTCGTGCAGTGACCTGGTCTACGGCAACAACTCATCTCGAGGAATTCAACTCACTCGAGGGGGCAAGTAGCCGGTATGCAGGAGGGGAGCTCATGCAGTGACCTGGTCTACGGCAACAACTCATCTCGAGGACTTCAACTTACTTAGAGTACCTGAGAATATAGTTTCATTCTCTCCCTTAGTAACTAGTGCACGGGCAAAGAGAGTCGGTACTCGAGGGGCAGATCGGCCAACATGCAAAGGGGGAGCTGATCTCGGCCGGCAATGCAGAGGCTTGGACTTAGGATGACGCACTGAACCCGAGACGTCATCTCATTGCTCGACCAAAAGTTTCAAGGGGAGAGGTGAGATCACACATCCTAAAATGCTTTTGACTATATCATACTACTTCGAGTGGATTCTCGATCTAACTTTTAAGAGTTTTGCAATAGAAAGATCAATATTGCTATATGTAGTGAATAAGAAGAAGAGGAATAAGTTTTACGTGGCCTGATTCATGATGTCTTTTCCTCGCCAAAGTGAGTTATGAATAATTATCCTTTGAGTTTTCATCAGGAAGTATGAGTTGTTGAATAAGATCATCCCAAATAAGAACACCCAACGTGAGTAAGCATTCGCCGAATATAGGTTTCTTCTGGATCTGGTAGGGATGAGTAGTTGGATACATCCTCACGAGTAGGAACTTGCGGAACGAAATAGAATACCATGAAAATATGAACTCGTTGAGTATCCGCTCTCGAGCTAGAACTAAAGAGAACACCATAGTTGCTGAAGTGATGACCTCACGAGTACGGACTCGCGGAATTAATAGAACACCATAGTTGCTGAAGTGATGACCTCCTGAGTACGGACTCACAGGATATAGAGGAAAACACCATGACCCTGTCATATGGATCCCTCTGTGACGGTTGTCATCGTGGTCAAGATGTCAAAGTAACACTTTGCAAATCAGGTGACAGCACTCATGGGTTTTACCAAAGCTCCCATGAGTAATAATATGTACTATGTATGAAAATATGTTAGCAATAAAAAGAGGTGAAAACTGTTGGAGCATGCGTTTCGCACTCCTCCGGTTTGATAATAACAAAGTCCCGTTTGTATTTGATCCTATTTTTGTTAATGGTGTGCAGATAACAGGTATGCAATGTTCACAATTCTCTTGGAGCAAAAATTGATTGTGGGAAATTTTCACTGTCGGAAAATTCCGACACCCACTGTCGCCCAGGCGACAGCTCAGCGGTTAGAACAGCAATCGGCAGTATTGAGCTGTCGGAAATCCGACAGCGATGTCGCCCAGGCGACAGCTAAGCGGTTACATCAACTGCCCACGACTTCACCCACGACCGACGGTTTTGCGCTATCGGAATTCCGACATCGATGTCGCCCCAGCGACAGCTCCAAGATTCCAGCAACTGCCCACACGACGGCTCGACGGCACGACCGAGGCAGTTTGGCGCTGTCGGAAATTTCCGACAGTGACTGTCGCCCAGGCGACAGTGAAAGTCTATAAAATGGTGCCTTTGGTTCGTGCATTCCAAGTTTTGGAGATTTCCAGTCCCTACCTGAGTGCATACAAACCAGAGAGCTCCAGAACCTCCTCAACTCCTAATTGTGCAAAGAAGGATTGAAGATTGAAGACGAGATCGGGCGCGCTACTTCATCAACGATCATCTCAAGGCTTCAACAATCCATTCAGAGATCTGAATTTCTAGGGAGTTGACTTTTTCATATTGTATTTCATTTACTCATATTTCATTTTGTATTGGGGAAGAAATCGTCGTCTTGCGTGCGGCGTCTAAGTCCTTGCGCGACTTAGGGGAAAAGCGCTTCCTTGTGCGGAGCGTCCAAGTCCTTGCGTGGCTTGGTGGGAAATCGTGGCCTTGTGTGCTACGTCTAGATCTTGGGAAGATCTAGAGGATAGGCTTGGGCTTTGTCTTGGGAAAGACAAGCGATAGCCTTCCGATCCTTGTGAGAAGGATTGGTAAATCAAAAATATTGTATTTACATATTATCATTGTGCCTTGATCTTAAGCATTGTTAAGATCATTTTTATTTGTATGCAAATTTCATGATAAATAAAATGACGATCTTCTCACTAATCACAAATTGGTTTGCTTAAATTTTTATCTTAGAAATTTGTGCTTGGTGTTATACAAAAATTGCTTTGTTTTTAAAATTAATTTCTAAGAAACTTTTTATTAAAGTAAAATTGTCTTAAAATTATTAAGTAAAAATTACAAATTTAAACACACCCTTATTCACCCCCCCCCCCCCCCTCTAAGGGCGCCACAGGATCCAACAAGTGGTATCAGAGCCAGGTTACTCCAAAACGGTTTTACCACCGGGAGTAATGGCGCACAACGATCACGCGTTCGTTGAGGTACAAGGAATTAGTAGGCCACCACTTTTCACGGGCACGGACTATAATTATTGGAAAACACGTATGCGTTGTTTTCTAATTGCTTTAGATATAGAAGTCTGGAATATGGTAGAAACTAGTTACACTTCTCCAACATTTGTTGTAGGAGATGTAACTATGGAAAAACCCAAAGACAAGTGGGATGAAAATGATAAATTAAAATGCAAAAACAATGCAAAGGCCATGAATGCCTTATTTTGCGCACTAGATCGCACCGAGTTTAATAGAGTCTGTGCTTGCGATACTGCTTTTGATATTTGGAATCTTTTGGAAATTACTCATGAAGGTACTTCGCAGGTAAAGGATTCAAAGCTATTTCAATTGGAGTCAGAGTTCGAAAGATTCAAAATGGAGGTGGATGAAGAAATTGACACAATGTACACACGATTCACTAAAATCGTGAACGATTCAAAGGTGTTGGGTAAGGTCTTTTCAAATGGAGATTTAGTTAGAAAAATCTTAAGATCACTTCCCCCGAAGTTCAATCCAAAAGTGACTGCAATTTCTGAGTCACATGATCTTAAGACATTAAAATTGGAGAGTCTCATTGGGAATCTAAAAACCCATGAAGTGGAGTTGAAGATTCAAAGCCAAGAATATAATTTGGAGCCCAAAAAGAAGAGCTTGGCGTTGAAATCTAAAAAGGAATTTGAGAGTGAGACTGAAGAAAGTGATGAAGATGAAGAAGGATTGTTTGTAAGAAATTTTAAGAAGTTTATGAGAAATCCAGAGAGGAGAAACTCATTTAAAAAGTTTTTCAAAAAGAAGGATTTTGCCTACCAAAAAGGCAAAGGAAAAATGGAGAATGAAGAGGAGCGTCCGCCACCGGAGTGTTACCATTGCAAGAAGATTGGTCATATCAGAAGCAAGTGCCCAAAGTATCTGAAAGAGCAAAAAGCAAAGAGGCACGATAAAAAGAAGAAAGTGTTAAAGGCAGAGACTTGGGATGATTCTTCGTCTGGTGAAGAAAGTGATCCCTCAACACAGGAAGAAGAGGAGGCTAATCTATGCTTGATGGCAAAAGACAGCATTACATCTGAAGACGACTGCAGTGTCCAAAGCGACACTGAGGTAACGCCTCCATCTTTTGATGAGTTATATTCTGAATTTATGAAAACATGCAAAGTTTTAGATAAAAGCTTAAAGGAAATTGATTTTCTAAAATCTGAAAATAAAGGTCTTTCAAAAGCAAATAAAAAACTATCAAAAGAGTTGGAATCTATTAGGAAAGAGAAGATATTTTGTCAAGAGTGTGATCATTCTTCGACAAGGATAAAAGAACTTGAAACTACTATTTCTAAGTCCGATCAAAAATTTGATCTACTTGTAAAAGAAAAAAGGGACTTAGAAAAAGTTGTTAAAACTTCTCATTCTCAATTAGATAATTATAAGAAAATTTTTGCAAATAGATGTGGCATGATAGTAAAAGAAAATTCAATTCTAAAATCCAAAGTAAATGAGTTGAACATGGCAATTGGAAAATTTGGTGTTGGAAAAAAATCACTGGATATGCTATTAGCCAACCAATGCCATGGTACAGCAAAATATGGACTAGGATACATTTCTGGAAGCTCTGGAGGCTGTCGGAAATTTCCGACAGCTACTGTCGGAACCGGCGACAGCTCCAGGTTCAGAAATCTTATTTCTAAAAATACAATCTTTTCTAAGTCCATACATAAAGATGCTTCCACCAGCAAGAGTCCAGAGAAACCATTGAAAAATGGTTCCTCACCATTCATTGTGTGTGCCAAATGTCATCGATTTGGTCACATCTCGAGCTCATGTTGGAAGAAGGGAAAAGCTATTGTTAAACAAATCTGGGTACCTAAGGCGTCCACCTATACAATGGGATCGACCACTTGGGTAACCAGATCTTTACTCTCATCATCTTTTTAGGTATGCGTGCAGGCTAGGAACAAAGAAGACGTGTGGTATTTGGACTCTGGATGTTCAAAACACATGACGGGCGATAAATCAAAGTTCCTTAGCCTGGAGATGAAGAAAGGTGGAACAGTGACATTTGGAGATAATGGAAAGGGTAAAGTCAAAGGCATTGGAGTAGTAGGTAACGAAGAATTTAAAATTTCAAATGTTTTATATGTTAAAGGTTTGAAACATAATTTAATTTCTATTAGTCAACTATGTGATAAAAATCTAAATGTTTTATTTGACTCTAGCTCAAACCTTTGCAAAATTATTGATTCTAAAACAAACGAAATCGTACTTACTGCACCAAGAATAAACAATGTCTATACAATCACTTTTCATGATTTATCTCATTCTACACTTAAATGTTTCATTTCAAAGAATGATGAACTTGAATTATGGCATAGGAGACTAGGACATTCTAGTGCTAAACGCATAGTAAAGCTTTCTAAAAATAAAATAATAAAAGGATTACCAAATTTGAATGGAAAGCTATCCTCATTATGTTCACCATGCCAAAAGGGAAAATTTACAAAATCATCTTTTAAAAGCAAAAATGTCATATCTACCACTAGACCTTTGAATCTATTACATATGGACTTGTTTGGTCCAATTTCTACACAAAGTCTAGGAGGTAGAAAATATACGTTTGTTATTATTGATGATTATTCTAGATTTTGTTGGACTTTGTTTTTATATTCAAAATCTGATGCTTTTGATGAATTTGTAAAACTAATTTCACGTATTCAAAATGAAGTTGATCTAAAGGTAAAATGCATTAGATCAGATCATGGAGGAGAGTTCGATAATGAAAAATTTATTTCATATTGTAATGATTTTGGGATAAAACATGAATTTTCCGCTCCACGCACACCACAGCAAAATGGTGTAGTGGAGAGGAAAAATAGAACACTCCAAGAATTAGGACGTACTATGCTTTGTGAATTTAAATTGCCAAAATATTTTTGGGCCGAAGCAGTTAGTACGGCATGTTATATTATTAATCGTGTCATGATTCGTCCCACATTACAATTAACTCCTTATGAAATTTATTTTCAAAGAAAACCAAATGTATCTTACTTTAAAGTGTTTGGTTGTAAATGCTTTATTTTGAATACAAAAGATAACTTAGGCAAATTTGATGAAAAATGTGATGAAGGAATTTTCATTGGTTATTCTTCAACTAGCAAGGCCTATAGAGTTTATAATAAGAGAACAAAAATAGTTGAAGAATCTATTCATGTTAGGTTTGATGAGTTTGCTTCATGTGTAGAAAGGAAAATTACAGGAAAAGAAGATGAACTCCTTCCCACGGTGGAGAATGATGAAGAAGAACTTGGAGAAAATGAAGAAGAAAAAGGAGAAGAAAGAGAAGAAGAAAGAGGAGAAGAAGATAGAGAAGAAGAAGAAAGAGAAGGGTATGTACCTCCAACCGAACTACAATTCTCAAAAGATCATCCGCAAGAACTTGTTATTGGAGAACCATTATGTGGGGTACGTACGCGTTCTAGTTTACATGAAACCTTTTCAAATTTATGTTTTGTCTCAAATATCGAACCAAAAGATGTTGCCACCGCTTTAAATGATGAATCTTGGTTTCTAGCTATGAATGAAGAACTTAATCAATTTGAAAGAAATAAAGTTTGGATTCTTGTTGATAGACCTAGTGATCATCCAGTGGTAGGAGTCAAATGGATTTTCAAAAACAAATTAGATAGTGACTCTAGGGTCACTAGAAACAAAGCTAGGCTTGTAGCGAAAGGATATAATCAAATTGAAGGGGTAGATTTTGATGAAACTTTTGCACCCGTAGCACGATTGGAAGCAGTTAGAATTTTTGTTGCATTTGCTAGCCATAAAAGATTTAAATTATTGCAAATGGATATTAAAACTGCATTTTTAAACGGGTTGATTAAAGAAGAAGTTTATGTTGAACAACCCCCAGGATTTATAAATGAAAAATTTCATAATCGCGTATATAGATTGCTAAAAGCTTTGTATGGTTTAAAACAAGCACCACGAGCATGGTATGATAGATTGACCATATATTTATTACAAAATGGTTTTAAAATGGGTGGTGTTGATTGTACACTCTTCATTAAGCAAGTAAATGATGATTTAATTGTTTTACAAATTTATGTTGATGATATTATTTTTGGAGCCACTAATGAAGAGTTGTGTAACTATGTTGTAAAAATGATGGAAAGTGAATTTGAGATGAGTATGGTAGGGGAATTAAAATATTTCTTAGGATTTCAAATTGTTCAAAATCATGATGGAGTTTTTATTAACCAATCAAAATATATTCATGATGTCTTAAAACGATTTGGATTTGAAAATCTCAAACAAGCAAATACTCCTATGAGTGTATCTTTAAAATTAGGAAAAGATGAAACTGGAATATCAATAGATCAAACTTTATATAGAGGCATGATAGGTTCACTTTTATATTTGACTGCTTCTAGACCGGATATTATGTTTTCAGTTTGTTTATGTGCTAGATTTCAAGCCGATCCCAAAGAATCACATTTAAAAGCGGTAAAAAGAATTTTTAGATATTTAATTGGCACATCTAAACTTGGTTTGTGGTATCCTCATAGCGATGATTTTACACTTTTTGGTTATTCTGATTCTGATTACGCCGGTTGTTCACTAGATAGGAAAAGCACTAGTGGCACTTGTCACTTTTTAGGCCCTTCACTCATTTCATGGTCGAGTAGGAAACAGAATTCTGTTGCCCTTTCAACCACCGAAGCCGAATACATCGCACTAGGTAGTTGTTGTGCACAAGCCCTTTGGATGAAACAAACCTTAGAAGACTTTAATATTAAACAACAAACTATTGAATTATGGTGTGATAATAAAAGTGCAATTGATTTAACACACAACCCGGTCCATCATTCAAGGTCTAAGCATATTGATGTGAGACATCATTTTATTAGAGATCATATTAAAAATAACCACATAAAAATTTCATTTATAGGCACGGATAATCAACTAGCGGATATATTCACTAAACCTTTACCGGAATCCCGTTTTTCTATGCTTAGGCTAGAATTGGGAATTCTAGACATTTCACAATGAATATATCACTTTTTAAAGCCTATAACAAAAAATTTATTATCACAAAACATAAACAATGTAAATACAAAAATGCCAAAATTATAAAAAAAAAAACCAAAACATCAAATTTCAAAAACCTTAACAAAATTCAACATCACTAACATTACATCAATAGTGTTCACATCAAAACAGTAGCACAAACTTAAGGATCAAGTTCTTTAAACAAAAAAAAATTAAAAACCACAGAAATTTAAAGAAGTTCACTGTCGCCCAGGCGACAGTGGATGTCGGAATTTTCCGACATCTCCCAGCAGCAGCAGCAACACAAACCTACTCTGAGTCTTCATAACCAGCCCCGCTGCTCTCTGGACAATCTTCTGGAGGTCCTCGTCTCACGGCTTTGCCACGGCGAGTCTGCCTCACCGATTGGCGTGGCGGCTCCTCGTCCGGAACTTGCCATTCTGCCTCCTCCTCCGGCGTTGGCTTCAACTTCAGACCTTTGACAAGAAACTTCATAAATTTCTGCATTCGACTACGATCCTTTTTCACTTCCTTTTTGTGATCCTCTAACGAATCACGCAAATCATCAATGGATTCCCTTAGTGATCCTGCCCTAGAAATGCTCGGCTCTCTAATCTCGATTCCCGGTTGAGCTTTTCTAAGCGGCTTCTTCCCTTTCATTGAACCCGTGAAATAAATTTCCGGATAACAATCATCAAAATACGAGTCTTGCACAATCCATCCATACTTCTTATAAAGTACACGCTGAATTACCAACCCCATTGGCAGCGTATGCACCTTCACCCATCTTGGATGTTTCAATCTGTACGTATACCTAATCTGGGATAGTATGAAGTCTGCCATATCAAAAGGCTCATCCTCCATAATATAGTACGTAAAGAGGGTCAACTGCGCAGTAATGCTTCTTGTGTCTCCACTCTTCAACATCACCGAATTCCTTAATATATCTTGGACTAAGTAAGCATCCGGTGTAAGTGAGGTAACTTCAGTGGTAAGAGTTTTCTTCTGATTCCCATGTAAACTCATGTTTACTAGGGTCCAATCTCTATCCTTCCGATAATTCTCCACTATATCAGGCATATTCTCACTCATCACTAGTCCAAATTCCTCTCGTAGATCAACATGTGTTATTTCCACATGTTGACCTTGGATCCTTGATCTCACACCTCCATCCAATTCCGTAACATTTGGGTCTTCCAAATGGTTATAAAATTCACGAATTAAAAAGGATGAAAACCCCTCTGGTGAGATTATTGAGAGAATACCTGCCTTCGCAAGACGATCATAAATATGATCATGTTTTGGCAAATCAAATTCGATGTATTTGGCCACCCCAACAATAGCCTTCTCCACTCCAGAATAAACTTGATATGAAGTATGTGCGTCCTCCGATGTACTCTTTCGGGCTTTAGAGCTGGAAGCCATTCTGCAAATAAAATACAAAAATTTTTGATTAAAACAGATTTTCTCATTGTGCACTGGAACACTGTCGCCCAGGCGACAGTGGCTGTCGGAAATTTCCGACAGCCCTCCAAGTGAATTTTTCTCGAAAATTTTTACTTTCACTTCCAGATCTACTCAAAATAACTATTATTTCAACATCAAGTTTATACAAAAAATTTAACATATTTTTCAAATCACAATATTCTCAAAATCCTTTACTATTCATCATCTTCAACCCTCTTCCCTAACCTAAATCTACACAAATATTTAAGAAAATGAACAAATGAAACCTTCATCACCACATCACAAAGAAATTTAACAAAAAAAAATTATATTTTTGGCAAAGATCCACCAAGATCATCTTGTTTTCAAACTAGATCTACATTTTTTCAAATCAAAACTTTCAAAACCTACACCATTCATCTACAATCAACATGAAAACCTCATTTTCCTTCTTCTCTACTATCAAAATAACAAAGCCCTAAAAATTTGGAGTTAAAAACATCAAAATCAAAAACCCATACCTTGGATCTAGGGTTGTCGCCGACTTCCGACAGCCTTCCTCTTGTTTTTCACTCCAGGAAATGATGCACAATATGTTTTGACTCGGTCCTGAGCCCTATTTAAATTTTTCACTGTCGCCCAGGCGACAGTGGCTGTCGGAAATTTCCGACAGCTACAATTTTCACAAAACTCCAATTTTAGGCCTCTTTTATGATCTACAATAGTTATATGTCATTATTAATGCTTCATCTCATGACTTGATGACAAACCATGTGATATTTATTTTAAATAAAATGACTTACATGTTTATATGATTTCAGTTTCAAGCTATCATCGTATTGACATTTCTACTAAGTTGTTTAGACCATTGGAAATTGTTTTCGCATGCCTCTAAGTATGAAAAATTGTTTATCTATCATAATGAGCCATCACGTTCACCTCTTTTGATCAATACACTGATTTTATTTAATATATACATGGATCATATTTGCTTTAACATAATCAAATAGCACTTCTTAAAAACAACTTTCACCCTTGATTTGTTAGCACAACAAAATATACACCATCTTTTGCGATTCAAGTGAATTCGGAGATCCTCAAAAAACAAAAATATTATCAATATATCAAAATTACGATATCACATCTGTGATCTCAAAAAAAATTATAAAATAAAGACAAGGATACTCCACCAAGCACTACTTACCCTCCTGATAAGTCTTAATGAGCATTGTGAGGTTAAGCACCTTGGAAAGAATTGCAAAGTAACTTGAGCAAAAGAAAATGGTTTTTCTATTCAGCTTGTGCTATATCTTCAAAGTCGAAGTTGCCTTTATAAGCTTTTATTATGTTCAACATTTTAATGATCATGTAAATTAAATGACTTCATATGTTTGATCTAAGTATCACATGTACACATCATTATGTTATATAAACATTCCTCTCATGAGAATTGGACCGAAAATATTCCATATATCTATACACTATTGTGTCTTTCTATGATACTTTCTAATGATCTTACTCATGTTCAAGTTATTTTCTTTCATTACTTCATATGGCTATACCGTCCCTTCATGAGCTTGTTCATACTATGGCATATTCCTATTATTTAAAGGACTTCTATCCTTCCCAAAAATTGCTTCCGCTTACTCTATCTTTCTATAACCTATGTATCTTCCCTTTCGAACTATTATCTACTCTAATATTCACTTTTGCTAATACCAAAAGGGGGAGAATTCACAAGTATAAAAAGAAAAATCAACCATCTATTCCACCTACACAATACATCATATACTTAGGGGGAGCATATCTTTAGGGGGAGCATATATGTAGGGGGAGCATTCAATTAGAAGGAGCTTTCATCTCGAGATAGATTATTTATTTTTCAAGGAATATATATAATGTTAATTTTGTGTACACACCAAAGGTTAAAATCAACAATCTAAATAGACATGATTTACTTTTTATACGGATTTGTTATTATCAAAAGGGGGAGATTGTTGGAGCATGCGTTTCGCACTCCTCCGGTTTGATAATAACAAAGTCCCGTTTGTATTTGATCCTATTTTTGTTAATGGTGTGCAGATAACAGGTATGCAATGTTCACAATTCTCTTGGAGCAAAAATTGATTGTGGGAAATTTTCACTGTCGGAAAATTCCGACACCCACTGTCGCCCAGGCGACAGCTCAGCGGTTAGAACAGCAATCGGCAGTATTGAGCTGTCGGAAATCCGACAGCGATGTCGCCCAGGCGACAGCTAAGCGGTTACATCAACTGCCCACGACTTCACCCACGACCGACGGTTTTGCGCTATCGGAATTCCGACATCGATGTCGCCCCAGCGACAGCTCCACGATTCCAGCAACTGCCCACACGACGGCTCGACGGCACGACCGAGGCAGTTTGGCGCTGTCGGAAATTTCCGACAGTGACTGTCGCCCAGGCGACAGTGAAAGTCTATAAAATGGTGCCTTTGGTTCGTGCATTCCAAGTTTTGGAGATTTCCAGTCCCTACCTGAGTGCATACAAACCAGAGAGCTCCAGAACCTCCTCAACTCCTAATTGTGCAAAGAAGGATTGAAGATTGAAGACGAGATCGGGCGCGCTACTTCATCAACGATCATCTCAAGGCTTCAACAATCCATTCAGAGATCTGAATTTCTAGGGAGTTGACTTTTTCATATTGTATTTCATTTACTCATATTTCATTTTGTATTGGGGAAGAAATCGTCGTCTTGCGTGCGGCGTCTAAGTCCTTGCGCGACTTAGGGGAAAAGCGCTTCCTTGTGCGGAGCGTCCAAGTCCTTGCGTGGCTTGGTGGGAAATCGTGGCCTTGTGTGCTACGTCTAGATCTTGGGAAGATCTAGAGGATAGGCTTGGGCTTTGTCTTGGGAAAGACAAGCGATAGCCTTCCGATCCTTGTGAGAAGGATTGGTAAATCAAAAATATTGTATTTACATATTATCATTGTGCCTTGATCTTAAGCATTGTTAAGATCATTTTTATTTGTATGCAAATTTCATGATAAATAAAATGATGATCTTCTCACTAATCACAAATTGGTTTGCTTAAATTTTTATCTTAGAAATTTGTGCTTGGTGTTATACAAAAATTGCTTTGTTTTTAAAATTAATTTCTAAGAAACTTTTTATTAAAGTAAAATTGTCTTAAAATTATTAAGTAAAAATTACAAATTTAAACACACCCTTATTCACCCCCCCCCCCCCCTCTAAGGGCGCCACAGGATCCAACAAAAACGAGGGCAATACAAGTGTCACCTTTGATCTTATGACCCCCTACGCAAAGTTGTCGGGGGTTCTGCGCCCCTTGCGGGGTCCGGCGGCAGCGCCCCAGGAACTTTTTTATTTTCTATGCTCCAACTCGCCTGAAATCACTCCTCACCGAGCTTGATTTCTTCTCGCTTGACCTTAAGTTTCCCTTGAGGAGATCACCTGCATTGGGTCGCCTCACACCTCTCTCCTGGCCGCCTCGCATCTTGCGAGTAGGACACTTGCGGGCAGAATATCTGCGAGTTGAACACATGCGAGCAGAATATCTGCGAGTAGAACATCTCTTTCCTGGCCACCTCGCATCTCGCGAGTAGGACGTCTGCTGGCAGAATATATGTGAGTTGAATACATGCGAGCAGAATATCTGCGAGTAGAACACCTCTTTCCTGGCCACCTCGCATCTCGCGAGTAGGACGTCTGCTGGCAGAATATCTGCGAGTAGGACTCATGCGCGCAGAATATCTGTGGGTAGAATACCTCTTTCCTGTCCATCTCGCATCTCGCGAGTAGGATGCTTGCTGGCAGAATATCTGTGAGTAGTAATCATGCGCGCAGAATATCTGCGGGTAGAATACATCTTTCCTGGCCACCTCGCATCTCGCGAGTAGGACGTTTGCTGGCAGAATATCTGCGAGTAGGACTCATGCGCGCAGAATATCTGCGGGTAGAATACCTCTTTCCTGGCCACCTCGCATCTCGCGAGTAGGACGCTTGCTGGCAGAATATCTGCAAGTAGGACTCATGCGCGCAGAATATCTGCGGGTAGAATACCTCTTTCATGGCCACCTCGCATCTCGCGAGTAGGACGTTTGCTGGCAAAATATCTGCGAGTATGACTCATGCGCGCAGAATATCTGCGGGTAGAATACCTCTTTCCTGGCCACCTCGCATCTCGCGAGTAGGACGCTTGTTGGCAGAATATCTGCGAGTAGGACTCATGCGCGCAGAATATCTGCGGGTAGAATACCTCTTTCCTGGCCACCTCGCATCTCGCGAGTAGGACGTTTGCTGGCAGAATATCTGCGAGTATGACTCATGCGCGCAGAATATCTGTGGGTAGAATACCTCTTTCCTGGCCACCTCGCATCTTGCGAGTAGGACGCTCGTTGGCAGAATATCTGCGAGTAGGACTCATGCGCGCAGAATATCTGCGGGTAGAACTGGTACTCGCCTGAACTGGTACTCGCCTCAGTTGGAACTCGCCTGACCAGGTATTCGCCTCGCTCCCTTCTCATCAAGGCTCACCGTGAGGTCTCACACTAAAGTTTCTTACTCCGATCACAGTCCACGCTCACCGCACCAAAAATGTTGGAACCCGGATCCGGTCCAACTGTTCGAGACTTGGGGGTGACCAAAGGCTACTCGTTTAGTGATCGACCCACGCGAGACAAGGTGATAAGAAGCTAGAAAGCATACAAAACCACTCCAACCTGCCTATAAACAAGACCCGCGTGCTGCAGCGAGGAGGTCCCGCCACATACCCGGAAGTTTATAGGAACTTCCCCTCCTAAAGCCAATGCTGAGCTTGGCAGAAGAGAGGCAGGCAAGGTACTCGTCCACCATAGGGGGGGGGGGGGGGTGAAGGTGCCTTCTACTTATGCCTTGGGGTCCTATTTATAGGCAAATCCAAATGGACTGTGATTAGCTGCTCCCGCCTTCTGAAATGGGTTGCGGATAGTCGTTGCCGCCTTTTGACGGGGTGAAAATCTATACTCGCCCAGGTGGGGGAGGTCTCCTGTACTCGCCTAGGTGGGGCAGGTCTCCTGTACTCGCCCAGGTGGGGGAGGTCTTCTGTACTCGCCCAAGTGGGGGAGGTCTCCTGTACTCGCCCAGGTGGGGGAAGGTCTCCTGTACTCGCCCAGGTGGCGGAGGTCTTCTGTACTCGCCCAGGTGGGGGAGGTCTTCTGTACTCACCCAGGTGGGGGAGGTCTCCCGTACTCGCCCAGGTGGGGGAGGTCTCCTATACTCGCCGAGGTGGGGGAGGTCTCCTGTACTCGCTCAGGTGGGGGAGGTCTTCTGTACTCGCCCAGGTGGGGGAGGTCTCCTGTACTCGCCCTGGTGGGGGAAGGTCTCCTGTACTCGCCCAGGTGGGGGAGGTCTTCTGTACTCGCCCAGGTGGGGGAGGTCTTCTGTACTCGCCCATGTGGGGGAGGTCTCCTGTACTCGCCCAGGTGGGGGAGGTCTCCTGTACTCGCCGAGGTGGTGGAGGTCTCCATTACTCGCCCAGGTGGGGGAGGTCTCCTGTACTCTCCCAGGTGGGGGAGGTCTCCTGAACTCGCCCAGGTGGGGGAGGTCTCATGTACTCGCCCAGGTGGGGGAAGGTCTCCTGTACTCGCCCAGGTGGGGGAGGTCTCCTGTACTCGCCCAGGTGGGGGAGGTCTCCTGTATTTCTGATCTCGACGAATTACGGGTTATACACAAATGTTGTCGACTTAGTGGTTCAACTTGAGGTTCAACATCAAATGAATCTCGAACTATCAACTTCATAACAACTTCCCAATCTGGTTCTAGAGGAACTTTGATATAAAAAACCTGCTATGCTTTAGTGGATAATATAATTTAATCTGGTTCTAGAGGAAATTTGGTAGAGAGGTTCATATGGTGGTTTCAAGCCCTAGGAAATTTATTTGGAATTTTTGGAGACTTTATTCCCTCTGATTTAATTAGGAATCATTTAGGGCTCTTCCTTACAAAAAGGAATTACCTGCTCACATAACCTAGGATGACTATGAAACTTTGTCAGTAAGTTTATATTGTTGCTATTGTTCTATGATAATTTTGCCAAGAATTTTAAAGTGATATTTATGGTACTTCATTCATAACCCTCAATCCTTGCCCTAGTTGTATAAGAATTAATTATTTATTTAATACTCACTGAAAAATTATGGAAATTGGGCAGAGGACTTGTTAGGTCAAACACATGATCTATTAATTTTAGAATAATTTTTGGAGTAATGTATTTATGGTTTCCTTCACAAGGTGACCTTGAACATGTTTATTTTATTAATGGAATTATATGGTCAAATGGATTTAAAAAATTATGGAACTCCATCAGTGAACTTTTCTGACCATCTTGGACACTAGATAATTTTCTTGTAATTTTTGAATCAGAATTTCTACTAGTTCTTTGTTAATCATTGATCTTGATTAATTAGTTAGTATTTTAATTGGAGTTCAAAACCTTCCTGGAAAATTGTGAAA
Organism: Dactylorhiza incarnata; assembly: GCA_033032865.1. Classification (NCBI taxonomy): domain Eukaryota; kingdom Viridiplantae; phylum Streptophyta; class Magnoliopsida; order Asparagales; family Orchidaceae; genus Dactylorhiza; species Dactylorhiza incarnata. Next base: position 18,477,139 of record JAWHQI010000015.1, read on the forward strand.
TTCAGATATGGCTGTTATTTAGTTGTACAAATTTTAGTGAAGCCATACCATATCAGAAAACCACACTTGATGTACAAAAACATAGGTTCCCTGATTTTGGAGAAATTATAATAAATACCAAATTAAGTAGGAAAATTATGAATTTCTAGAGTTGGTCATATAATGTCATAATACACCCCCAATAATAATCTTGGGTCTTTTGGATGATTATTCGGAGTACCACCTCTTATACACCTAAAATAGCTCATTTGGTTTGTGTATAGTAAAACTATAAAACTTGAGTAACTTTAGTCCATTAGGTGTGAATGGAAGGTAAATGGTGCACTTAGTCTGGTTGAGGATATTTGAGGTCACTAATAGGAGTCTATATGTTGAGTGTGCCTGATAAGTTAAAGGGCAAGGTTGTGCTCGGGATTGACGATAGATCGTCTTTCCCTTGGAGTGTATTAAAACACTTAGGGTTAACACAAGTGAAATAGTAAGAGGGGTATGCTTATGGGTAGACAACAAAAATATTAAGTGCCTTGGAAAGGGAGCTTTAGGGTGTCATCCCATCATAACTCCTAGTACCACTGCGAGACCCTCACAGGGTAGACCTCGGGAAGTCCAAGATTAACCCTAAATTGTAGGGGTAAATTGTTGTGCAAGATTAACTTAATAATACACTCACCCACACCCCATTGTTATGGTTAGTACGTTGGTTTGGTCTTATGAGCAGTAGGATCGGTGGTTGTAGGTACGAACAGGTTAGTCCGGTGAGCCGGTGGCTCAGAAGTTTTGGTGACGGGTGGGTTAGTCCGGAGAGCCTATGGCTCAGAGATATATGTATAGTAATCATAAATGTATGTGCATAAAGGTGGTGGGTATTTAGTATTGACGGTCGTCGCACAGACGTCGATACATTGGCTCGTTAAGTGTGGTTAATACTTTGCCAAGGAAAAGTCTGGTCGATTAGCCGGTAAGAGTACGCAGGTGCTCCGCTGTTGTATTCTTAGCGTTGAGGCGTACGATAGGTCTAGGTTAGGTAGTGTAGATACCAACCTAGAGGTGGCGAGGCCCAACCCATCACTTCCGTTTGCCACTATGGGAGTATCCTGGGAGTTTTGCTAGCTCCAAAAAGGGGGAATTAAAGGTATATGCACATAGAGTCGAAGTGTGTGAGTTCCACATGTGTGAACATAGCATTAAACTGCATAACTCTGAATGTCATGGCATAAGCATTGCATTTCAACCCGTACCCCTATCGTATAAATCGGTATGAGATGTTTTATATGATAGGCCCTGCTAAACAACCCCTAGGTCTATAGGTCTATATGGGCATTCCTATTAATCAAGGTTACTCTTCTTATTTACTTTTACTTATTACAATTTTACTTGTTATTGTTTTACTTATTACTGCTTTACTCACTGTAATATATACTACATGGTGGTAGACATTTCCTGTAGATTAGATTCACCGTCACCTGCTATTGTTTATACCCTTTACTGTCGTCCGCTTCATTCCTCCTGCACGGTGCCTAGGACTCACTTGGGGAGGGGTGGGGGATTGTCTTAGTCTTTTAACTAATGGTCAGTGGACCTTATCATTTTAGGGGACCAAGGAGACGCAGCAACACCAGAGGCCAGTGATGATGGAGGCGGGACAGTCTGGCAAAGGAGCACCTGTCTCAGGATCCGTGAGTGTTACTACTAGTTTATCTTTTGCGAGAGAACTTATAGTGAGGATTTGATGTTTTTGGCAGGAGCCCTTAATATCGCTATCTGTTATTCAGTTATTATATGTGGACCTCTTTTATTCTGAGATATTATATTACATGTGATGTGGACTTGAATTCTATACTGTTGAAACCGTCAACCGGTCTCTGAGTTCGGACCCACCCGGGGTGTAACCTGCGCCTACTTCTCCCGCACTAAACTCTCCTGACTTTGGATGGAAAAACTGGAACAGACCCAAGGCCACAACGAGGAGGTCCCGCCACACACCCGGAAGATCTTAGAGAGCTTCCCCTCCTAAACAAATGCTCAGCCGGGCACCTTGGAGGGCACTAGCAGCCAACTCCGAAAATTGCCTGGAGGAGAGAGCTTGAAAAAAGATCCCGTCTCCACCAAGGTGCCCTTAAGGGTCTATTTATAGATTTTCTAATCTTGGACCGCAAATAGCGTGAGTCCGCTATTTGGTCTTACTAACTGCACCCCAAATTGGTCTGCTAACAGCCTATCTCTGCTGTTCTGAGGGGCTATTAGCAGCCCACAGGGGGTATCTAGGTCATTTTGCCCAAAGATCCCCATGTGCGAGTGGTCCCTGAAGGCACCACTCGCCTCCCTGGGCGAGTGGTCCGTGAAGGCACCATTCGCTTACTTCCTGATTCCCCAAGCAAGCGGGGTCTCGACCCTCATACGCCCGTCCATCCGCGCTCCAGCGTGCACTCGCCAGCGAGTGCTTCCACATGCTCTTCGGGCCAAAGCCCCTTTTGGCTCATGCGAACGATTACTTATCCCGAACATCTCTCCTTCTAGTGACCTTGAGTCTGGGTGGGACCTCTCGGCGAATACGAGTTGTACATTTATGTTTAAATATATACTTTTCTTCTTTTATGATCGATATGGCTGGTAGGATCGGCGTTTTGTAGTGGCGACCTTCTCGAGTGATGGTATCACCACAAAGCAGTTGTTCTGGGCATAATACCCGGTAGCGAAGAAAAAAAGGGGTCTTACTAATATAGATACTTGAATTCTATAAACAAAATCATATTAGTTGAGAGATAATTGGGTAACATTGCAATAAGAGATCCTCCAGTGCACAATCATTAATTTGATAAATGTGATATAATTAGCTAGAATCATAAGCATTTCGACGGATATGATATTATTTCTCAAAAGTGGATCAACACTAAATCTTTAATTTGGGTAGTGCATCATCCGTTGAAATTCTGCATCATCGTGAGCGCTATTTTCATCACCAACCTAAAAAGATTATACATTAGAGATATGTTAAACATGTTAATAAATGAGTATAACCAAATACTACTTACCTTTCCGTGCTAGAAGGTATCGAAGGTTCTACTCGACTTCTAGAAGTGTGTGTTGTTGGTGTCAATGGGTAGCCAACACGCTCCAAATGGGCTTGCATCTCTTGTTGTAGGCTTGCCATTTGTCTTCCATTTGAACTTTAAGTTGTGCCTCCATTTGTATCTTCATTTGGGATATTTGAACATCAAACTACGATTGCATTTCCTCTCGAAGCTGAGAATGGATTATCTCAACTACTTCATGATTGGGTTGTAAGTTAATAACTTTTTTCCTCATTGAGCCACATGTACGCAAACGACCATGTTCATCCTCTCCCCTTACCTGAGTGAAACAAGAATCTTTATATTGTATGGTGCGCTCCTCCTCATGCACCCTTTGAAGAAGAATGTTCATATCTTCCTGTGGTATGAAGATATACAAATAAGAAATGTTATCAATATTTTAATTTTATTTTGAAATTAGAATTATAAGAGAAAGAAATGGGAACACACATCAGCCTTCTGAGCTTCAAAATCGATTTTTCCCTTATTATCTGTTCGTGTTCTTATAAAAATATTAATTTTATCTATCTGGTCGTTACATTGTTTCACCATCTAAAACAACAACCAAAATTAAATATCTGTCATCTCATATTATTTATTATATAAATATGTTGTAGATTTAACCTCTGATCGAATATAGCAAAATGAGGACCTCCCCATTTTATGGTATCCCCCAAGATTTTTGCGGTTGATTGAGTTCTGCTTTGATACAACTTTAACAGCTTCTTGTCCCCAATATTGGACAAGTGTTCTCCATTGATCAATAACAATATGACCTGGGACAATGGCAAGGCGCTCCTCATCAATTGTATACATATCATAATTATCATGCTTAACATGATATTTCCATTCCCTCCACCACATTCCAACTAAATGCAAGCATGTGCTTCGATAATCCGGAGGAACATCTGCATTCTCCTACAATTATTCAATTAAAAAAATTGAGTTTATTTTAAGTGTGTCAATCGTTAATGTAAAGAAATAGTAAAGTTACATACCAGCACCTCTCTCCATATCGCATCAAGCATGCCATCAAGTATATACATCCACCGCAAATATGTGAGTAGCAGTTTAAACCCATTTTTAGACAATACACCAAGTTGGCTAACAAATGGTTGCTCGCTCTTACCTGTAGGGTACCCAAATCTATCAAAATCAACATAAAATCGCTCACCTATCCCCCAAATTGGGATGCCATGTGCATAGCCTCGAGCTCTTATTTTTATTACTTTGACGAGAGTTTGAATGATCTGTACTAAAAAAAATCAATAACTAATTTAAGTTGTTATAGTACACAAGCAAAAAAATAATGATTCCAAGTACCTGCATTAATAAGTGAATGTGATGTGTTAATGGGTCGGGAATTAGTGTAGGATGTGCAGTAGCATGGGAAATTGAATGTAGAGTGGTGATGGGTAGGGATATTGTTGTAGGATCTATATTAAGTTGGGATATTGGTGTAGGATCTATATTAGGTTGGGAGATTGAATTTCCGGCGATGGATTGAGTGAGCTGTAACTTGTCTTTCATAGTTTGTCCTCAAGTTTGCTCTGATTTATCATTAATGGATTTGTTATTATCAAAAGGGGGAGTTTGTTGGAACATGGTCTTCCGCATCTCCTAGGCTTGAGAATAACAAATCCCATGTGTATTTGATCTTGTGTGTTTAAGTGTGCAGGATAAAAAAGTCAACATGACTCAAGGATTACATAAGAAGGTTGCCCCCAAAGTTGAGCCAACAAATCCAAAACATCTACTAGCGCTGGCGGTAGTACTAGCGCATGCGCTAGCTTCCGTTCGACGAACTGTTAGCGGCGCTCAACGAAATTCTCATCATAGCTTCCGTTCGATTAAAAGATAATTTTTCATTTTAGCTTAAGACCGCGTCCCTCGGTCTGGTGGATCATCTCGTCCACAAGTAGAAAACTATACATACGCAGCGGAAAATAGGTTTGTTTTTAGCCTACATGAGCATGAAGATGAACATCCCAGAAATGATATGCACATATCTATATTTAGTATAATAAGAAAAGATTTTCTACGATCTTCAAAGTACGTGGCGTTTATCTAAAACCATGATATGCAAAATGGCATTTTTACATCAAAAAGTAACTAATGCAACCTAGCATAAAGCTTCCCAGAGAGCAAGTAGGTAAACAACCCTAGGTACTAGCGCTAGCTTCCGTTCGACGAACTGTTAGACGCATGCGCTAGCTTCCGTTCGACGAACTGTTAGCGGCGCTCAACGAAATTCTCATCATAGCGTTCGACGAACTGTTAGCGGCGCCCGCAGTAACCTCTAGCGCTGGCGGTAGTGCTTTAGTTCAGTTTGTTGGTTTCAAGCTACTTTCTACCTGTGGAGTATTGAACCTATAGATCCTACACACTATAAACACATGACAAGCAAAATCAAATACAATTTTGAATTTGTTATTCTCAAACAATGGGGAGGTGACACACATTTCCAACAAAAATCTTTGACTTGAATAACTTGATCTGAGAATCACAGTCATGCAAGTGGAGTCCTAACTCTAGGACCCTGATCTCAGAAGCCTGGATGGAATTTGGGTACCCTCAAGATGGTTCAGAAAGAGTCTACTATTCTACTGATTGGAATCTGCACATAACTCAAATGGAGAAAAAGAGAAATCATAAACTAGCCTTCCCTCATGGTCCTCCTCCTTCTCCAAAGAAGATTCCAAAACCAATCTTATTCTATGAAAAGTAGAGGAGAAAAGGAAAGGGAAGCAGCAGCAGGACCTAAAGATCATATAATGTTTTGTCTAAAATATGACATGGGCAAATGACTAAAATATTTTTGTTTTAAAACATTCTCTATTTATATCTTGTTGATAGATGAATCATATAATACTTTCTGAATGTCTTCAAATTATGATTTTACTTATCCTTTGACATTTATCATTGAAGTGAGTTATGACTTCTTCAAATAGGGGGAGATTGTTAGGAACTGTGCCCAACAATGTTTCTGATTTGAAGAAGTGCTCAGATCAATGATAAATGCACTATGTATTTGATGGTATATTTTATTCATGACAGTAGAAGATAAACCATATGCCATGTAATTTTCTAAGTCCAAAATCATCAAGGACTGGATATATCATTGAGATAATATACTTATCGTTGAAATATATCAAAGCTATATCACTAGTATCAAGACTATAAAAGTAATGAAAATTCACTAAGTAAAATAACATCTCAAGACTCAGCAGAAGAACCATTGAGAAAGGTATCATATTGTCAAGTCAGTTTCAACAATATTGTCTTGAGGAAAGCTTATCGTTGATAAAACTAAGTTAAGACGTCTCATCGATATCGTCTTGAAGAAATCTTATCGTTGATAAGGCTAAGTTCAGATATCTCGACCATATCATCTTGAAGGAAATATATAGTCTTAAAGATTGAAGAAAGCTTATCGTGGATAATTCTAAGTTCAAATGTCTCGACGAGATCGTCTTGAAGAAGAGGTAAAGCCTTGAAGATTGAAAGACATAACTCTTTAAGTCATGAAGAAAGGTTCATGTGGACAAACATCGGTTTGAAGATTTCACATCGTCTAGAAAATCAAGACGATATTGTCTTAAAGAAAGACTATCAACCTGAAGAAAAGTCTAAGTCATATGAAAAAGAATATCTCGATGATATCGTCAAGAAGAAGTAATATCGTTGAGATATCATGTGAAGTCTTGAAGAAGGATGTATGTCGACGATACCATCTTGAAGAAGACATATTGTCTTGAAGATTGAAAACATAATGTATATAAGGAAACATCTCGATGATATCGTCTAGAAGAAGTAATATCTTTGAGATATCAAGTAGAGTCGTGAAGAAGGAAGTATGTCGACAATATCATCGTGAAGAATATCTATCATTTACATTGATCAAGATGATATCATCTTGAAGGAATATTATCGCCTTGACAGCTGCAGAGCAACATTTAATGCGCATACATTCTTGGAAATTGATATTCAGGGAATGAGCACTCCGCCTATCTTGCATACAAACCAAGGAGTAATAAATGATATATTCTCTACAGAATATAGTAATTGCACAGTATTTAGTGAAGAAATTTATTATTTCTATATTATGCAAGTTTCAAGAATGGCCAGTAATTATGATGAAATATTGCTAATTATGCAAGATGTTTCAAACGGGAAAATTGTTTATAGAATAATCAACAAGGACTTTTATGCAAAATTGCAGAGCAATATAAAAGGAGACATTTTTATCTACAGGATACGTTTTTTGCTCAGTATTCTATCTCAAGTTTACTCTCATACATACTTCTAGAAGAGAAAGAAAGCAATCAACAAGAAGAAGAATTCATTGTCGTTGTGCTGTGAAGGTCTAGAAAAGATTCTAAAGAAAGGTTCATTGATCCACAAGATCACTAAGCTTACATCAGCAAGAAGAAGAAGCCTGTTATTCAAAGCATACATCTTGAAGACTTTTCTTCTACAACAACAAACATTCCTGTACTATTTTGTAGGGTTCTTTGTGAACCTGAGCTTGTAGGATCTTGTACCAGATCTGAGTTGGTAGGGTTTTGTGTGAGCCTTAGTTTGGTAGGGTTCTATGTGAGCTTGAGTTTCCAAGTCTAGCACACTGCTAGATAGGTGGGAGGGACAGTGGACTACCTCTAGACACATTGTCTTGTAGGAAACCACTATAAATCTTGTGTGCTTTCTGTGTTGCTTTTGTGCGGTGATAAATAAACTTTAAAGAAGCAAAGAATACTGAAAATACCTAATCACCCACCTCTAAGTGTAGATTATTGACAACCCTTATCTTTCACATACATACACACATAATCAATTACACACACATTCACAAATAAACATATGCGCACACATATATACATAAATAAATACACACACATACACACCTACACACTTACAAAAATACACACACACCCACACACCTACATACATGCACAACACACATAAACACAAACACACACACACACACACAATACATATACATAAACACACACAAAATACACAAACATAAACACACACACACACACATACACACAAAATATACACACATAAACACATATACACACAAAAATACACACACACACACACAAATACACACACACACTCACACACAAACATACATAGTGAAAGATGAAATCAATATCATACAAACATACATAGTATGTGATACCTCGAGGCAGGGCGGGTTCTCCAACTGGTAGAGTCAAAGTCGAGGTCGAGGTCATGGGAGGGAGAAGATTGGAAGTCGCTGAAGATCGTAGAGGTAAATCACTGAAGATCGAGGTCACAGAAGGGAGAAGAGTTGAAGTCATTGTAGATCATCGGAGGTCGTCGAGGTCGAAGTTGCTCGCGGGATAAGAGTCGAAGTTGCTCGCGGGAGAAGCTATCGGGCGGAGCGACAGAGTGATCTAGGGCAGAATGCAAAAATGATATCAGCAAATGCACATGTAAATCACGAATACAAATGGGGCTGGCCGTGGCTAATACTGATATTAGCCATGACAAAAAAAATTGTGGTTAATACCTTAGTATTAACCACAAATTTTGCTTGTCATGGCTAATACTTAAATATTAGCCACGCTTTTTGCTTATTGTGGCTAATACTTAACTATTAGCCAAGGATTTGTAACCCTGGATAAACTAATGTAATAACCACGATTTTTGGACCCTGACAAAAATGTGTAGCTAAAAATTGTTTTTGTAGTAGTGACACCAACAGAGTAGGTGTTGAAATTGTTGAAGTGAAGTGGAGGTGACCGGGCGGTCTGATTTTGGGTGACCGCAGAGACCGCACGGTCTGTGTTAGTGATCTGCCGATCTGGCTCTACCGGTCTGTTCTGGCGGTCTGCTGGTTGGCCGGTCTGTTCTTGATTGCTGTGGTCTGTTCGCGGGTTGTTCTGCTTGATTGGCCTGTCTTCTTTGTTGGAAGACCGGGCGGTCTGTTCTTATGTAACCGCCTGACCGGGCGGCTTGTGCTGGCGATTTGGCGACTTCTCTGAAGTCGGCCAGATGGTTCGTGGTTTGCTCCTGGTGGTCTAAGGAAGGAGAGGTCTCGTGTTCGCGCGACTTGTGCGCGATCTGCCTGCTGATCTGCGGTCTTGGACGGAAGGCTGTCCAAGTGGTGTGATCACGCGGTGTGCCTTGTGAGACCGCTGGCGATCTGACGGGTGGTGATTGTATCTCTCCTGTACGGTGACGAAATCCGTCTTCCCGTTAATAAATAGGGGTGCATGGCCCGTCATTAATAACGAGAACTATAAGAACTAGAGCCTGGGTTAATTCGTGCGGTCTCAACTTTGAGGTCGGGCGGTCTCGGAAGCGAGTTGACTGTTTGTTGTGTTCGCAGGTTTGCGGTCAGCAGGTTGCGGTCTCCTTCCTTGGTGATTATCCAGCGGCTTGAATAAACAGTTCGGTAGCGGCTTGTCTGTGAACTGGCTTATGATTGTTCTTGTGCTGTTCGCAGCGAACTCAGCGATCAGGCGACCTTCAGCGGTTAGGCGATCTGAGTTGTGGTCTGGTGACAGCCTCTGTTCTTCGTTCAATTCAATAAGCTCCAGTTCGTGCGGTCTGAGGTGGCGGTCTTGCAGTACAGGCGGTCTGTCTGTTTTCTGTTCGCGCAGTCTCAGGTCAAGCCGGGCGATCTCTGGAGTCGAGCGGTCTGTGCGGTCTCATCTTGTCTAGCCTCCATATTTGTTTTGGTGTGTTTTGTTCTTCTCTCCTTCGTGATTCTTATGAATCATGTCTCGCCATGTATAACTCGCACTGTATTCAAGTATTGTGATTCAATAAAGCTTTGTGTTGTTGTGTGGCATATTGTGGTTGTTTGGCTATAACTCAGTTGATGCAACTCCTGCTTACTCCTAAATGATTCAAGTCAAAAATTTTAACAGGGTATCAGAGGAAGTTTGTTGGAGTGGATAAGCAGTGATCAACTTGAGTTGCCTTCGTCTTTGTGAAGAAGGGACCACATAGATTGCCATAGAAGGTGGATACGCAAGAGGGCTTGGTATTGAACTCCTCACATCGTCTAACTACAAGAAGTGGAGCTCGTGTATGGAGAGTTACTTACTTGGCGAGGATCTAAGGAAGATAGTTGGAGGAGACGACACACAAGAAGTGTTTCTAGCAGGAGATAATATGGCAGAGGTGAGACTTTGGAGGAGGACTAATGCTAAGGCAGAGTTCACACTCAAGAGGGCTATCTCACCAGAGCTGTTTGATCACATCATTGGATGTAAATCTGCTGCTGAGATTTGGACGTCCTTGGATGGGTTGTTTAATAAAAAGAATATAGCTCGGCTACAGTTTCTTGAAAATGAGTTAGCGAAGGCCTCTCTAGGTGATCTTTCTATTTCTACCTTCTTTCTTAAAATGAAGAACCTCACAGCAGAGATTTCTGCATTGGACCCTGATGAGCCCATCTCGGAGGAAAAACTGAAGAGGCATATCATCCGTGGGTTGCGGAAGGAGTATCTTGCCTTTGTGACTTCAGTTCAGGGTTGGGCAAATCAACCATCTCTGTTGGAGCTGGAGAACTTATTTGCTTCGCAGGAAAGTTTGGCAAGATAGATGGCGGGGACTTCTATCTCTGGGGGAGATAGTGATGTGTTGTTCTCTGGGAAGAAGAAGAAGAAGTGGGAGAAGAAGAAGCCAGGTCAGGATGGACCCTCTACTTCAGGTCAGCAGGATAGAGGTTATGCTTCTAAGTCTGATGGGAAGAAGAAGGGAGAGGGACCAAGGTGCATCAGGTGTAATAAGACCGGCCACTTCAAGAAGGATTGTTGGGTTAATCTTTAGTCGGGACATGTAGCGGAGAAGGAGAAGCCAAAGTCTGATGAAGCTGGATGGGGAGGAGCCTTTGTGGCTAATTTGATGGCGATGCCCATTAAGGCCTTGGCTGCCATCAATTTCGAAGAGGATTGGATTGTTGATTCTGGGTGTGGGCATCACCTCACCGGGGATGAATCAAAATTCTCTTCTTTGGTGCCTTACTCAGGTGACGATGCTATCATTACGGCTGATAATTCTGTTCATGCAGTAGAACAAGAAGGTGTTGTCTCCCTGAGCAGTGATAAGGGTCCACTCACATTGAGGAGTGTTTATCACGTGCCTGGTATGAGGAAGAATCTCTTCTTTGTGACCAATGCGGTCGATGCCGGTTATCACGTTCTGTTTGGACCAACAGAAGTGAAGTTTCTTAAAACTCAACCAGAGATAAAGGGAGATGTTATCCATGTTGGAAAGCGGGTTAAGGACTTGTTCGTTTTATCGACAAGTACCTATGTTGATAAGATGAAGACCAACAATAGTGCGGTTATCTGGCATGAAAGGTTGGGGCATGTTGGCATGGACAAATTGAAGGCTATGGCGGTAAGGGGCCTTGTCAAGGGCTTGCCTAGCTTGTCCTCTTATAGAGGCGGTCATGTTTGTGCGGGATGTCAGTTTGGTAAGTCTCATCGACTTCCATTTGATAAATTGCAAACAAGATGCAAAGCGCCTTTGGAGTGTATTCACGGTGATTTGATGGGACCGACTGCCACCCCAAGTCTTGGAGGCAACAGATATATGTTGGTGTTGATTGACGATTACACCAGATATGTCTGGGTGTATTTTCTTAAAGAGAAGTCGGAAGCCTTTGCGAAGTTCGTGTAGTTCAAGGAGCTGGTGGAAGGTCGGTTAGGCCTGCGGGTGAAAAAATTGAGAACTGACAATGGTGGGGAGTTCACCTCTGGTGAGTTCTCAAGTTTTTGCAGGAAACACGGTGTCTGGAGAGAGCTCACTTGTGCCCATACTCCACAACAAAATGGCATTGCGGAGAGGAAGATCCGTCATCTGACAGAAACCTGCAAATACTGGCTTCATGCCAAGAGTATCCCAAAGTACTTTTGGGCAGAGGGAATGTCTTGTGCAGCTTACGTAATCAACAGGATGCCTCTAAGTCCTATCAACATGAAGACCCCTCACAAACTGATGTTCAAGGAGAAGCCGAGTGTTTCACACCTTCGGGAGTTCAGGTCAACCTGTTATGTGCATATTCCTGATGCTCTTCGGACAAAGCTAGATGCGAAAGCAAGGAAGCTAGTCTTTGTTGGGTATGATGAGCGGAAGAAGGGATGGAGATGCATGGATCCTGAGACACGTAGATCAGTGGTATCTCAGGATGTGGTGTTCGATGAGGTAACTTCCTACAAGGGGAGTTCAGGAGCTGAACTACCGGAGAGTAGGGTTGATGAAGAAGGGAAAGCTGCGGGAAGTCTTCAAGTGGAGTTGCCTGTTTCACCAGGAGCTCCAGATGTGTCAAGCTCTGAGATGGAGTCTTCAGGTTCTAGAAGCAGGGGGAGTGATGCTCCAAGTTCATCTGGAAGAGGAGCTAGCACAGAAGAAGCGGCTGAGGAGGTGGTTAGTCAGGAGCAACCTCTTAAGAGGTCGAAGAGGACTATCAAGCCACCGGATCGATACACAGGAGGAAACATGGTGAGCTTTTTCTCATGTTTCTTCGCTGGTCCCTTGGATGAGAGGGAGCTGTCGAGCTTTGAGAAAGCCAAAGGCGTGAAGCAGTGGGACATTGCTATGCAAGAGGAGATGGATGCTCTCAAGAAGAATGAGACTTGGTCTTTAGTGCCCAGGCCCAAGGGCATTACCACTGTGACATGCAAATGGGTTTATAAACTCAAGAAGAAAGATGACAGTACGATCGAGCGATACAAGGCTCGCCTTGTGGCTCGCGGGTTCTCACAGCAGTATGGAGAAGATTATGATGAGACGTTTAGTTCAGCGGCAAAGATGACCTCGGTTCGATTTGTTATTGCTCTGGCGGCATCCAGTGGATGGGAGATTTGGCAGCTCGACGTGAAGAATGCTTTTCTATACAGAGAGATTGACAAGGATATCTTCATGATCCAACCGCCGGGTTTCATTTCGGAGGGATGTCCGGACTACGTCTGCAAACTGAAGAAGGCCCTGTATGGGTTGAAGCAAGCGCCTCGGGCGTGGTATGGGAAGATCGCGGAGTATCTTCTATTCTACGGGTTCTTTGCTTCAGACTATGATTCTATCTTATTCGTCAAGAAGGAGGGGGCGCTTCGGGTTATTGTTCTGCTGTATGTGGATGATATGATTGTCATCGGGAACTCGAAGGAGGTAGTAGCGAGGCTGAGAGTCGAGCTTGCTATCAGGTTTGAGAAGAAGTATCTGGGTGAGCTTCACCATTTCCTTGGACTCGAGGTTCAGAGGCGGGAGAGTGGAGTGCTTGTTTCTCAGGCTGGACATGCAGAGCGGATCGTTCAACGATTTGGCATGGAGGAAGGGAAGAGCAGCTCTATACCTCTGGATCAGCATCATAAACTTCGGAAGGATGAGGGGAGAGTTCTATCTAATCCGTTGGTGTTCCGAACTCTGGTTGGGAGCTTGATCTACTTGACCATCACAAGGCCAGATATCGCTTATGCAGTTGGCAAAGTGAGTTGGTACATGGCGGAGCCACGGAAGCCTCATCTTTTAGCGGCGAAAGGAATTTTGAAGTATGTGAAGTCGACCTGTGATTTGGGTCTCCTATATAGGAGAGGGTCAAGCTTGGAGTTGCATGGATACATGGATGCTGACAACGGGGGAGACGTGGATGATCGAAGATCAACGTCTGGTTTTGTCTTTATGACGGGCCCCACAACTATTTCTTGGTGCAACAAAAAGCAGGACTCGGTGTCCGTATCTACCACAGAAGCGGAATACAAGGCTTCGGCCTTTGCAGCTCAGGAAGCCGTTTGGCTCAGGAGGTTGGTAGAGAACGTTTATGAGGAGGTTTGAGGTCCCACTATGCTACGCGAGGACAATGAGAGTGCTCTCAAGCTGGTTAATAATCCAGTTTGTCACGCGAGGACAAAGCATATTGAGATTGAGCACCATTTCATTCATGAAAAGGTGTTGGGAGGATCTCTTATGGTCGAGCATGTTCGGAGTACGGACAATGTTGCATACATCTTCACGAAGCCACTGGCGAAGGTACCGTTTACTCGGTTGCGGAGTTTACTCGGGCTAGTTTCCACTTCCCACTTCATGGGGGAGTGTTGAAATTGTTGAAGTGAAGTGGAGGTGACCGGGCGGTCTGATTTTGGGTGACCGCAGAGACTGTGCGATCTATTTTAGTGATCTATTGATTTGGCTCTGCCGGTTTGTTCTGGCGGTCTGCAGGTTGGCCGGTCTGTTCTTGATTGCTGCGGTCTGTTCCCGAGTTGTTCTGCTTGATTGGCCTGTCTTCTTTATTGGAAGACCGGGCGGTCTGTTCTTATGTAACCGCCTGACCGAGCGGCTTGTGCTGGCGATCTGGCGACTTGTTTGAAGTTGGCCAGATGGTTCTTGGTTTGCTCCTGGTGGTCTAAGGAAGGAGAGGTCTTGTGTTCGCGCGACTTGTGCGCGATCTGCCTGCTGATCTGCGGTCTTGGACGGAAGGCTGTCCAAGTCGTGTGATCGCGTGGTCTGCCTTGTGAGACAGTTGGCGATCTGACGGGTGGTGATTGTATCTCTTCTATGTGGTGACGACATCCGCCTTCCCTTCTATAAATAGGGGTGCATGTCCCGTCATTAATAACGAGAACTGTAAGAACTAGAGCCTGGGTTAATTCGTGCGGTCTCAAATTTGAGATCGGGCGGTCTCGGAAGCGAGATGACTGTTTGTTGTGTTCGCAGGTTTGCGGTCAGCAAGTTGCGGTCTCTTTCCTTGGTGATTATCCAACGGTTTGAATAAACAGTTCGGCATCGGCTTGTCTGCGAACTGGTTTATGATTGTTCTTGTGCTGTTCGCAGCGAACTCAACAATCAGGCGACCTTCAGCGGTTAGGCGATCTGAGTTGCGGTCTGGCGACAGCCTCTGTTCTTCGTTCAATTCAATAAGCTCCAGTTCAGGCGGTCTGAGGTGGCGGTCTTTCGGTATAGGCGGTCTGTCTGTTTTCTGTTCACGCGGTCTTAGGTCAAGCCGTGCGATCTCTGGATTCGAGCGGTCTGTGCGGTCTCAGCTTGTCTAGCCGCCAGATTTGTTTTGGTGTGTTTTGTTCTTCTCTCCTTCGTGATTCTTATGAATCATGTCTCGCCATGTATACCTCGCACTGTATTCAAGTATTGTGATTCAATAAAGCTTTGTGTTGCTGTGTGGCATATTGTGGTTGTTTGGCTATAACTCAGTTGATGCAACTCCTACTTACTCCTAAACGATTCAAATCAAAAAATTTAACATTAGGGGAGCAGTTCTCTAGTGGAAGACGCTATTAATGACTGCACCTTATAACATTTAGCGGAAGACTTGATATATTGGGGGAGACATGATCTATAGCAGAAGACATGAGATATAGCGGAAGACTAATGATCACAGAAACACAATACTCAAGACATGTATGAGTAACATCATTCTCTTTACCGCATTATACCCTAACAATCAAAGATCTAGTACCAATGCATATATATATATATATAAATACCATGAGATAGGGCACAACAAAAGGAGATGCGGCCTAACGTATATATACCTGAAGTAGCCTGCTCTGTGACTTCCTCCACACTTGGGTGTTGTCTCTCACCCGCACCTATCATCTGTGCTAATGACAAGTTATTAGAACCGCAAATAAAATCCAAACCCAATTAGCATCAGGCATAGTATAACATTTAAGGTAGTAAATATTTGGACATATATTGGGCCATGGCAGTCTCCCCATGACCACCGCCTACGTACTCCGTATCATCATGCATATTGTTTATGACCCACGTAGTGCAATACCTCTTCTCTAATGACCATATAATATGGTTCTGGCCGGGGTCCAACAACATATACTTGCCACAACTTTAGCATTATGTTGGAACAACCCTATTACTATTTTGGGCTAGGATCACTATGCTTTAACTAAGGATCAAGTTGACCCCATTATATAGCTTAAGGGTCCAGTCTTTAGGCTGATTGATTAGCTAGAACTTAAGGAATATTTAGGTTCCCAGCATTCGACAAATGGCGAGTGGCGTTCGATGAATGTCTAGCTTCGTTCGACAAATTCTTCTCAGCAGACTGAAGAATTATAACCAGATCCAGTGCTCGACATTCTCTGAGCAGCGTTCGACAAATGGCAAGCAGCGTTCGACGAATTCCAGCCAGAGCTCGACAAATTCTATATTAAAGCTCAGTTCGACAAATACAAGTCCAGATTATTTATATCAGTTATTTTGTCAACTCTCTGAACACAGATCGACGACCTTAACGGATCCATTCAAGTACTTTTGGACGTATTCAGTCAGTTTAGTAAGGATATCTTATTCATTTATTATATTCTTTTATTACTTCTATTCCAAGACAAGAATAGTCGTTGACATTTAATGCTACGGCATCTTTCACATCAAAGGAATCAAAAAGGACCTGCCAAAATCGTTTTGGTGGCTGTTACAGTTCCAAGAAGGATTTAAGCCAGAAAAATATATTTCTTAAAAAGCAGATGATTTGAATTTCAAATTAGAAATCCATCATAGAGGAAAGGATATACAAAAATAGTCATATACTCCTTTACGACAGAGATGATATATAGTTATTTTTTTCAAGTTTCTTAGAAATACAGTTCTGTAGAACAACAAGAATACAGAAGGATGAGAGAAAGGAGAGGAAGAAGAATAAACACACAGAGAACATATACTTTCAGTCTTCTTCTTCCTAAAAGCAGCATCTTCATCTCTCTGAGAACAACATTCATTCTCTCAGATCTGCTGCAAGTTCAAGTCTTCCAAAGAGCAACAACAATCTGAAGATTTACTTCTTCCAGATTAATCTGCTATAGAAGATTTCTGTTTTAGAGAAAGCTTCATCCTCAAGCTGTCAACAACTTCAAACAGACAGGGGGAGCTTTCATCCTCAACATCCTTTGTCTTCTCTCAGAAATATTGACAGAGAAGAACACTCTAAACCTTCTTACCATATCTTGTACAAGGTTAATTCTCCCTTCAAAAGTTTACACAGTGGTGGCAAGACACCTTATCAAAAAATCCTTGTGTGGTTTTTAAGCACCTTATCAAAAGCTTATTGGTGTGTGGACACCTTATCAAAAAAACCCTGGTCTTGAGCACCTTATCAAAAGCTCTGTGGTGTGTGGACACCTTATCAAAAACTCCTAGTGGATATCCTACCAGCTGTGGTAGAAGAGTAGACGTACCCAGATTTATTGGGGAACTCCTATAATTCCTTGTGTCTCCTATGCTCGTGATTTTTCTGTATTGTTACTGTGCTGTGTGCTTTTCTTTATTCAAATTATATAACACACTCTGCATTACACATATATATGCATCAGTATTTTAATTCCGCTTTAAAAACTAATAAAAAGTTTTAATACTCAATTCACCCCCCCCCCCTCTAGAGTAACTTAAGATCTAACCTCCACTTTCACATTAAAAGATGATATAGAAACTACCCAACTCAAAACTCAAAACAAACACAACGGATGCACTAACAAAACACATAAGTTGTCAACATCTACATATGAGTAACCTGACCTTAAGACCATACAAAACCAATGTTCAAATCCTCATCCGTACATCACAAAACATTTCAAAAGATAGAAGCATTTTTATGCTACCTCGGCATGCAAGTCAGAACAATAATACGAACATATAAAAATATAGGAAAATAGGAGGAGGTACACTTTATGAGGCTTAGGATTTTTTGGTCGAAGAGCATGCTCCAGCTTCCGATCCTTGCCCTGCATCCATCACAGAGAAATTTGTATGACGAGGGTTAGCTATGGCTGACCAGAAATAGTGTAGCAACACCCCTCCTCCCGACCGTCCTAGAGGACCCCGGGGAACTACATCACCTTGCAAGTCAGCACTTCATATGCAAAAGTAATTAAACAACAATAACATAAAAACACAGGTATGAGTGTCACAAGCATCATCAATCTATCTATGTTGAGCAAATAATGTAAGGTGGCCTTCCAACGCAACATGTATGCAAACCCGAGTTTCATCCAAGGCACCTTAAGGCGTGTATGTTTCTAATATATCATCACACATCATCACATCACAACGAACACATGGGTACTCATCAATTTCCCCAAAGGCATGCAAGCCGGAGGCTGAGAACTCCCGCTGAGACCCCACCTGCACATGGCCCATAATGCCATCGGGATTGTCCATCATCTCACCTATTATTTCTAGAAACACCAAACCAAGCACAACCGATTGATGAGTACTTTTTGTACTCATCTTTTAGTATAAATTAAATATATTTTTAATATGAAATTATATAATTTTTATGCTTTTCTTAATTAAATTATTATCTTTTCAATTTTATAAACTAATTTAAGCTTAGTTTATGTTTTTTCAGGTTTTCTGGGCACTTTGAGCAAAAATGTCAAGTACACGCCCATGGTCACGGGCGTGACCAAGGGCGTGACAGCGTAAGATGTGTTCCAGACCTGCTGCCGCCACTTCGAGCCCATTCCATGAAGATTCACCAAGTACACGCCCCAGGTCACGGGCGTGACCAAGGGCGTGACATTCAAGTCACGGTAGGGACCCCGCCACAAGTTGCGAGCACGCCTGGAACGTCATTTATAGTTACACGCCCCAGGTCACGGGCGTGACCAAGGGCTTGACATCCAGGTTATGGGCGTGACTCGCCCCGCGCTCCTTCCCTCCGAAGTTTCCCGCCAGCAACCACTTTTGAAGATTACACGCCCCAGGTCACGGGCGTGACCTAGGGCGTGACGCGCCCGAAACGCCTGCATTGAAGCAAGAACGCGCCCTCTCCGCACCAGCATCGATCACGCTCCTTACACGCCCTTGGTCACGGGCGTGACCAAGGGCGTGTAACATCAAATTTCTGCCTATTTAAAGGGAGCTTCTCCAGAACTTCAAAGACGAATTTTTAGGACTTAAGACTCTTCTTTTCATGTTATATTTTCATGCTTTAGTAGTTCTTGTATGTCCTTTTCTTACTAGCATTTGTAGTTTTCAATTCAATAGTTGTAACTTTCAATTCCTGGCTTGTAACTTTTCTTAGCAACTCAATAAAATAGCTCTTTTCTTCTCTTATTTTCTCCCTCTTTCATGTGCTCTTTTATTTATTTTGATTCCTCAATCTCCATGAGTAACTAAAATTTCTATTAGTACTCAGCCGAGATGATCCAAGGAAAATATAATTCATAATTTAGTTTAGACCTTCTTTTTCTCTTATTTAGATCGCTTAAGATTTATCCTTGAATTTAAATTGATTGAGATTATATTATCGATATATAAATCTCATCCTTGTTTTCGCAGTCTAATAGCCGAGATGTTTTGAGTTCGAATCGATCATTTCAAGGATAAAGAGATTTGAATGCACTCCTCGAGAGAGGACGACATAAATCTCCCGGATTGGAGTCATATCCAATAGAGGGGTTCACTTCGATAAGGCGAGTTTTAGGGGTTTCGATTCTAGAACGAGAGTTCGATTGATCAACCTAAACTCAGTTGAGCGTATCCTCGAGAGAGGTACGTTTATAATTTTGGAACCTCCACGGTCAAGCAATTCTTTTAAGAGAATTAGAAGTTTTATTTCTTAATTTATTTATTTCTTTCCAAGGTGATTCAAGGTTGAGTGCTAATCTTTTAATCATAGTTTTAAAAAGTTATTTCTCTTTCTCGCATCAAACAACCCATGTTTTAATTGATAAGATAATAGAGATTTTCTTGAAGTAAGAGTACTAAACAGCCACGAGTCTAATACGACCTTATTTTAATAACCTATACTACATTCGATACGGTACACTTGCCGTTATCATTTGCAAGCATAGTTTTGCTCCACCAAGTTTTTGGCGCCGTTGCCGGGGAAACGGTTGATATTTTGAAAAAAGAAATATTTATTAATTTTATCGTTCTCTTTCTTCTCCCCCTTCTCTTAAAAATTAAAAAAAAACTTAAAAAGCGTAATCTAAATTCTTGGAAAGGATGCTTTGGTCTTGAATTCCCATCACATCCTCTAGTACCTTGTGAGCCCTTCACCAGGTTGACCTTGGGAAGCTCGGGACTAATTTCACCCGCTTTTTGAAAAAAATTATATAATAAAAATATTTTTAAAATTCCATTCATTTGAGTAAAGGTTGTTCCTTTTTTATTTTTATTATGAAAGAAGCTGAACTGGCCGTTAAGGTTGCCGAGCTTCGAAACCAACTTTATCTCTTACAAGCCGCGCGAGGACGTCAATTTAGTTGTCATTATTGTGGTGTGCCTCATCAAAGTGAGGAATGTTATTTACATTTATATTCTCAAAATAATTATTATGAAAATAATTATCCTCATTATTATGCAAATAATTTTGATCATAATTTTTCATCTTTTAAATAAAATAATTTTTCAAACTTTGATGAAAATAATTTTTCTAATTTTAATGAGAATAATTTTTCGGCGTTTAATAATTGTTCTTCTAGCTCCGTAGTTGATTATTCCTCATGGTAAGCTCACCCAAATATTTCGCAGAGCAATGAAGATAAATCTTTAGATACGAATATTTGTTTTTCTTCTTATACGCCGCAATTTTTGTTCTCTAATTTTGGGGAAATTTCGCCAATTCAAATAGATACTTCCCCCCCAAAATTTAGAGGAAAATATTATCTCGTCTAGTGTTTTTTCTAATTTTCACGAGAACAATTTTTCGTCTTCTAATAAATTTTCTTCTAGCCCCGAAGTAGATTATTCTTGGTGGCAAGGTCACCCGGATAGTTTTCGGAGCGATGAAGATGAATCTTTCGATCCGAATTCTTATTCAACTTCTTTTGCGCCGTAATTTTCATTCTCTAATTTTGGGGAATCTTCACTGAATCAATTTGATACTTCCCCCCCCCCCCCCCAAAATTTAGAGGAGAATTTTATTTCTTCTAGTATTTTTTCTCCATCTTTGGATAATTTAGTTATGGAGGAACATGTGGTTTCATGCAATCCCATAACTTCTTTTACCAAAGATGAAGAAAACTTATTATATCAAGAATTTCTTAAAGTTATGGGCACCCCGGATGAAATAGAAGAAGAACAAGTTTCTTCCCCTACTTCACCGGGATTTTATTTTCCTTGTCATGAATATTCGTGAATTTCTTCTATCCAACCGAAAATTCATGAAAATTTTGTGTCCGAAATTTTTTTTTCTGCTTGGTAATGCACTAGATTTTTCTAAAAAAAAATTATTTTAGAAAAGGAACAACCGGAGCTAAATCAAATATTTTCGCAAGAACCACCTCCTTGCGAAAAATTTTCTGACTCGTTTATTTGTGATTCTCTTTATTCTAATAATTTTCAGGTTAAGGATGAGCCGTTGCCACCCCAAATAATCGATGATCCATATGTCGCTCATCTTTATTTTTCCAAATCACCTCAGGTATGTATAGGTGATTTGGATTTACATATTCAAATTCAAGGACAAAAGGAGAATCACAAGATAAACGGAGGAGTAGCCGGGCGACTGACGCCGGCACATTCACCTACGCGTGAATTAGGGGAGTTGCCTGTTCACTTCTCTTTTACATTTCCATTTTCCTAACAATAACCGTCTAGCTTAAAGAAGGGAAAAAGAAAGCGCTCTTGGGAGGCACCCCTTGCTTATCTTTATTTTAATGTATTTTTCTTTTAAAGTTTATTTTCTTTCAAGTATTCTTCATACTTAGTTTTAAACATTGGGGACAATGTTTAATTTTAAGTATGGGGGTGTAGCATGACTTTCTTTATATTTCTATTTATTTGAAAAAATAAAAAAAATACATAAATATTTTTTTTCTAATAAAAATAAAATTTCTTGGAAAGGACGCTTTGGGCTTGAATTCCCATCACAGCCTCTAGTGCCTTGCGAGCCCTTCACCGGGTTGACCTTGGGAAGTCCAAGAAGAAAAAAATTAAAAATTTTGCTGAATTTTTATACTTACTCATATGCAAAATCCTTAGTAGATTTGCTTTTGTATAGTGTCGTAGGGAATTTTTATACTTCATTAGATTTTGAATTTTGGAATAAAATTGTTGACTCATGCAGTGTTCCTAGTTAAGCACACGCGTTTTTAGAATTCTATGTCAAATTAACTATTCAGCATAAAATTAGATTTATGTTTTTCTAACTGCGAAAAAACAATCTTACAGAGAAATATTCAAGTGAGTATGTAGAAGCTTACTAGAGAAATATTACACATTTTGAACGGAAGGGTATTCTTTCTCGATGGCTAGAACTTGCCTCTAGCGATTCTCGAAGCATTTGCGTAGGTTTGTCATAGTTTTTAGAAGTGATTTAGGCCATCTTTTGATCGTTTGTGCCTGTTTGCCCACCTTTAAAAAAAATTTCATTGTTTAAACACTTTGGGCCTTTCCTTATTTCCTTTGCTACCTCCAACTTTCATTTTCACTAAAGCCAAAACATCCACCCCATGATCACACTAAATATTTGTGATTTATTAAAATTTTGCAATCGGTTCTATTGTGAAAATAAGGAAGTTGCAACTTCTTATTTGGAGATATAATAAAAAAAATGTGGAAAATTATTTTGTTGGCCAATTATGAAAAATAAAGAAAATTATTCATGGCCTTATGCTTGAAAAATAATGAGAGTTTTTGTATGTTTTGCTTCATGACAACTCTTATGCAAGGTTTAAATTTTGATAATTTTGGGAAACTCTCACCTTGGTTTAGTGTGATCCTTAGCCGTCATGTTCAATCTCTTTGATTTCCAATTCCAAATCATATACCTATGCCAAGTTTCACTCCTAATGAAAGCCCTTTTGATCTTCAAACTATGACATTATAGTTGTGTAGTGGAGAGAGTGCGACCAGGCAAGCCTATGGACATCGTCATTGATGGATTTCTTTGGAGGCTATCCCGAAACTCGATTTTGGGTAATATTGATCTTAGAAAACACGCTACCCGCTCCCTGAATAGCATTCGAGAATTTACTGAGCTCTCAACTTAAAAGTAAAAGCAATATGTTAAATTGCATTTTTGAAAATTATAAGCTAATCGTTATGCTGATTAGGTCTTTCAACTAGGATCTCTACACGTAGGCGTAAGACTTCGCATTTTTTTCCTTGAGTTCAAATTTCTTTTTCTAGTATTTAAATTTCTCTACACCTATGAAAAGTTGTTTGCTCGGGACTAGCAAACGAGTAAGTATGGTGGTGTTTGATGAGGACTTTTTGTACTCATCTTTTAGTATAAATTAAATATATTTTTAATATTAAATTATATAGTTTTTATGCTTTTCTTAATTAAATTATTATCTTTTCAATTTTATAAACTAATTTAGGCTTAGTTTATGTTTTTTCAGGTTTTCTGGGCACTTTGAGCAAAATTGTCAAGTACACGCCCAAGTTCACGAGCATGACCAAGGGCGTAACAGCCTAAGATGTGTTCCAGACCTGCTACCGCCACTTTGGGCCCATTCCGTGAAGATTCGCCAAGTACACGCCCCAGGTCACGGGCGTGACCAAGGGCGTGACATTCAAGTCACGGTCGGGACCCCGCCACCATCTGCGAGCACACCTGCCACATCATTTAAAGTTACATGCCCCATGTCATGGGCGTGACCAAGGGCGTGACATCCAGGTCACGGGCGTGACTCGCCCTGCGCTCCTTCCCGCCAAAGTTTCCCGCCAGCAGCCACTTTTGAAGATTACACGCCCTAGGTCACGGGCGTGGCCTAGGGCGTGATGCGCCTGAAATGCCTGCATTGAAGCCAGAACACGCCCTCTCCGCACCAGCATCGATCACGCTCCTTACACGCCCTTGGTCACGGGCGTGACCAAGGGCGTGTAACATCAAATTTCTGCCTATTTAAACGGAGCTTCTCCAGAACTTCAAAGATGAATTTTTAGGACTTAGACTCTTCTTTTCATGTTTTATTTTCATGCTTTAGTAGTTCTTGTATGTCCTTTTCTTACTAGCATTTGTAGTTTTCAATTCAATAGTTGTAACTTTCAATTCCTGTCTTGTAACTTTTCTTAGCAACTCAATAAAATAGCTCTTTTCTTCTCTCATTTTCTCCCTCTTTTATCATGTGCTCTTTTATTTATTTTGATTCCTCAATCTCCATGAGTAACTAAAATTTCTATTAGTACTCGGCTGAGATGATCCAAGGAAAACATAATTCATAATTTAGTTTAGAACTTATTTTTCTCTTATTTAGATCGCTTAAGATTTATCCTTGAATTTAAATTGATTGAGATTATATTATCGATATATAAATCTCATCCTTATTTTCGTAGTCTAATAACCGAGAGGTTTGAGTTCGAATCGATCATTTCAAGGATAAAAAGATTTGAATGCACTCCTCGAGAGAGGACGACATAAATCTCCCGGATTTGAGTCATATCCAATAGAGGGGTTCACTTCGATAAGGCGAGTTTTAGGGGTTTCGGTTCTAGAATGAGAGTTCGATTGATCAACCTAAACTCAGTTGAGCGTATCCTCGAGAGAGGTACGTTTATAATTCGGAAACCTCCATGGTCAAGCAATTATATTAAGAGAATTAGAAGTTTTATTTCTTAATTTATTTTTTTCTTTCCAAGGCGATTCAGAATTGAGTGCTAATCCTTTAATCATAGTTTTAAAAAGTTATTTCTCTTTCTCGCATCAACCAACCCAAGTTTTAATTGATAAGATAATAGATATTTTTTTGAAGTAAGAGTACTCAACCGCCCCGAGTGTAATACGACCTTGTTTTAATAACCTGTACTACATTCGATACGGTACACTTGCCGTTTTCATTTGCAAGCATAGTTTTGCTCCACCACCGATGTTAAGAACTCTTGCCTTGACCCCACTTGCACATGGTTCACAATGCCATCGGTCTTGTCCATTAGCATAGAAGTTCTCGTCATTTATCACAAAAGGGGACTTGTCTTGTCGGGACACTCTCCACACAGGAAACTCAACATTCACGGGCTAGCCAGCTGACCACAAAGACAAAGCCACGCCTTCACAAACAAACATGCATCACAAGCCATTCATCCCGCACATATTTTTCTGCCCCAAGCCAACATTCGTTCTCACAAGAAAATAAAAGGGCATCACAATGATGTTTTCACCGTAATCGGGTTTCTAGCAAAATCCCTAAAATGCACGTTAAGCAACATCACCGAATCGAGCCACCTGTCGTTGTTGGAACATGCTTTCAACATATTTTGGTTTGAGAATAACAAATCTCATTGTATTTGATCATACTTGCCATGTGTTTATAGTGTGCAGGAACTTCTACTTTCATGCCTCCAAGTGTACTAAAAAGAAAGTCGACGATTCCCTATCGGATAAATACATTGCTTTTAGCGCGATGCGCTAATTCTTCCGCTGGCAATAGCTTCTGCATTTTTGAAAACATCGTCAAGAAGTAAACATTCGTCGAAAAAGGAATATCATCGGGACTAAATATAACAGTAATTACCATGACGCATTAACGTTAACGTCGAGTGAAAACTTATGGAAGTCCCGCGATCATGATGCTGATTGAGGAGGAAAAAAGGAAGGGGATCTGACGGCTAGGAAAGAGATAATCCTAATGCGGCGTGCTATCCTTACCGCGGCACTGTAGGAGCGGATGCCAAATTTGGAGCCAGAATGTTGCCAAAAATGACTCAATCCGTGTGCCAGATTGTTGCCTAAAGAGGCTACTGCACGACGATAGCACTACCACTGGCGCTAGGATCCAAGTCTATTTATAGAGCGGTCCGCCTCTGTTTTGTTTTATTGATTTGGACGATGCAACTAAGCCACCACTCCTGTATTTGTGAGATACTCCTCTTTGCTGCCAAGGGAACTCCGTCAACGTTAGTGAATGTTAAGGACTTGAAGAAAGATCAATCACGCAGACTTCATCTTTAAGTTCAACCTTTGAGGGAGTTTCTTTGATGTTTTAGTTTTCATTATTGGTAACTCTTTTTATCAACAGTAGAGAATTCGCCGCTTGGTTGGCGACTAGGGCATTGCGAGGACCAGGGGGAATTATCCACACAACAACTAGGTCTTAGGATTAGATCTAGGGGGTCCTCAAGGACTGTCTGGGCATAGAGAGGCTAGAGTGGTTTGAGGCAATATCTAAGGATATATCAGCTAAAGTCAATCGATTCTTAGGAAGAAGAGTCGGTATAGAAATCCAAAATGGGTTTTACGCATTCGCCTCAATCCCAAGCATCATTGGGATAAGATTTTGTAATCATTTCTAAAGCAATAATACTATCTATTTTACTCTAATATTGTATTGCTATCTTTGATCGTTGAAATCTAAATGAAAAGGTATTCTCTGTCACTAACGCAAAGCGGTAACACTACCGTTGTCATTAGCAACAAAGTGCTCATCTCTCGTGCATAATACAAACCACTTTCATAAGAAGCTTACTATAGTGTTTATTTTGAGATATCCTTATAAATACTGTCAACGTATTTGAATAAACTCAATTAAGGTAAAAGTTTTAAATCCCTTATTCTACCCACTCTAAGGGCGCCTACAGATCCAACAAGTGGTATCAGAGCAAGGTAATTCCAAAATGTTCTAACAACCAGGAATAATGGTGCTCCATGATCTCACTTTTCATGATGAGCAAGTAATATCTAGACCTCCACTTTTCACAGGAACTGATTATAACTACTCGAGAATGCGAATGCATTGTTTTCTAATGAATTATGATCTAAACGTCTGGGCTTGTGTTGAACAACCGTATACTACTCCTACATATGTTGTGGGAGAAGTAACCATGGAAAAGCCTAGAGATAGGTGGGATGATTGAGATAAAAATGAATGCAAAAATAATGCTAGAGCAATGAATGCCTTATTTTGTGATTTATATAGAACTGAATTTAATCGAGTTAGTGCTTGCGAAACTGCCTATGATATTTGGAATTTATTGGAAATAATGCATGAGGGTACTTTGCAGGTTAAAGACTCAAAGCTATGCCAACTGGAGTCGGAATTTGAAAGGTTCAGAATGGATACAAACTAGGTTGTAGACTGGATGTACACTCGCTTCACCAAGATCGTCAACTCCTCAAAGATACTTGGAAAAAATTTCTCAAACGGTGACTTAGTGAGGAAAATCCTTAGGTCTCTCCCTTTGAAGTTCAATCCAAAGGTGACAGCCATTTCCGAATCACATGATCTAAGACGGATCAAAATTGAGAGCCTCATTGAGAATCTCAAAACCTAGGAGGCTGAGCTCAAAATCTAAGAAGAAGAATACAACAAAGAGACAAAGAAGAAAGCATTGGAACTGAAGTCAAGGAACAAGTACGAGGAGGATCAGGAGGATGAGGAGAGCCTTTTTGTGAAAAATTTCACAATGTTCATGGAGAAACCAGAAAGGAGGAACGCTTTCCGTAAGTATTTCTGAAAAGGCTAAACATCAAAAAAAGAGAAAAAGGAGAAATCAAGCGACCACAACGACGAGCGGCCTCCACCCGAGTGGTTCCACTGCAAGAAGAATGGGCATATATGAATCCAGTGCCCAAAGTACTTGAAAGAACAAAAGGAAAAGCGGCACAAAGGAAAAGAAAAGAAGAAGGTTCTGAAGGCGGCAACATGGGATGACTCTTCATCCGAAAGCTCAAGCGGGTCTACTTCAAGTGACGGTGATGAGGCAAATTTTTGTCTCATGGTAGAAGCCATGAATCATTGGATGATGATAGCAGTGTCCAAAGCGATACTGAGGTACTTACTACTACTTATGATGATCTTTATATTGAATATATGTAAACATGTAAATATTTTAATAAGAGTCTAAAAGATCTTGATTTCCTAAAATTTGAAAATAATATTCTTTTAAAACAAAATCAAAAGTTAAATAAGGAAGTGAAAGCATTGGGAAAAGTGATTGGGTCTTGCCAAGAGAATGATCATTACATAGCAAGTGTAAAAGAACTAGAAAATGATCTTTCTAAGGCTCTCTCGAATAGTGAATCCCTTACAAAACAAAAGGGAGACTTAAAAAGAAGTTTAAAAAACTCTCTTTCTCAAATTGAAGATGGAAAGAAATTTTTTGTAAATATGTGTGGAAACCTAATAAATGAAAACACCCTCTTAAAAGCCCAAATATATGACCTGAAAATGGCCATAGAAAAATTTTGAGTTGGCCAAAAGACCCCTGATATGATTTTGGCCAACCAAAGGCATGGAATTGCTAAATATTGGCCAGGATATGGTTTTGGGAGTTACCGCCCGACGGTACCAGTTACCGCTGGTGGTAGTAACATGACCAATATTTCTAGGAACAATAAATCTAAAATGTTTTATGCTGGTTCCCCTTCCTCCAGCAAGAGTCCAAAGCAAAACTTGAAAAAGGTCTCAACCTCTTTTGTGTCTTGTGCCAAGTGTTTTCACTTTGGACATATCATTGACTTGTGTAGGATGAAGGGATGATGTGTTATCAAGCAAATCTGGGTGCATAAGGTTTCCACCTACTCTATGGTAGGAACCACTTGGGTATCCAAATCTTTACTCTCATCTTCTTTTTAGGTATGTTGGCAGGCTAAGGAAAAGGAGGATAGGTGGTACTTGGACTCGGGATGCTCCAAACACATGACGGGCGATAAAGCAAAGTTCATTAGCCTCACCAAGAATAAAGGAGGAGTGGTGACGTTTGGTGACAATGGAAAGGGAAAAATCTTAGGCATCGGTGTTGAAACAAGGACTTGGCTTCTTAGCGGAGCTCGGGCTCTCAATGAAGAGGGGCAGTTATCCCTTACTAATTCTTCGGAAGGAACTGACCGGAGACTCGGAACTAAGGACAGACCCTTGGTCGCAGCGAGGAGGTCACACCACATACCCAGAAGATCGTAGAGCGCTTCCCCTCCAAATCCAAAGCTGAGACTAGCCACCTTGGAGAGCCTGAGAGCTAAGCCAAGATAACCTAGGGAGGAAGAAGCTCAGAATGCAGAGATTAGAATGCCCTCCCAAGGTGCCCTTCAAGGTCTATATATTGTTTGTAAAATCTGGTCTGCCAATAGCGAGATTTCGCCTTTTGGTTTTGCTATACGCAGTCCAAAGTGGTCTGCCAACAGCCAAACTCCACTGTTCGGAGGGGCTAACTGCAAACCACCAGGGGATTTCAGGTAAAAAAAACCTGAACCCTTCCTGAGCGAGTCACCCACGAGGATCTCTCTCGCGAGCCAAGAGGTTTCGCTCGCTCATCTCCCCGCAAATGACCGTTGAGGACCTGGCCCGCTCGCCCTCTCATGAGCGGCCAGCGAGAGCCCGGCTCGCCCGGCCTTCTGGCTCTCCCTCCTTCTTACTTCTTTCATTTGTTGGTTCCTTCGTCTCGGCCTTCCATATGGAGGACATCGGGGTTGTACACAATCCCCGCTCTTCGCGAGGCCATCTTAGGCGCGCAAAGAAATGTCCAACCCCTAGTGTTCGCCAACCCCTTGATGACATGGTGAGAGTTTTTTGGCGGGCCCCATGCCCACAACTATAAATATCATCCTCCCAGACCGATACACGAGCCTTTTTCTCCCTCTTTCCTGTCTCGCCGCTCTCCACGGTCCCACTCAAGATGTCTAAGAGGGAATAGATACTTGCTCGCCTTAAAGCCTCGCAGGCGGGCCAAAAGACCAAAGCAACTGTGCTCGCACCTTGGATCTCTCCGAAACCTGCTCTGCCTCTGCCTCCGCCTCAGACCAAGAAGGCGAAGACCATACGGCGGTCGTCGAGAGAGGACGGGTCATCGCCTTCGTCCCCACCTCCACGCTACGAGCTCGCCTCGCAGGTTCGGCCATAATACTCGATGATCATTATGGTACCTTTTTAACTTTTCTTTTTCGCTCGCAGGACCTTCACGCTGATACAAGCCTTACTAGGCCATCTCCGATTGTGTCTCGTCCCGCGTCTCCCGGGGTGGATGATCCACCACCAGATGTGAGAACAACTGACTTGCGATCCTCACCCTCACACCCTGGTACATTATTTGTTGTGCTATCTATTGCTTTTCGTTGGACGCTGACTCGCATTAACCTTTTTTTTGCAGGGTCCCATCTACCCACCCCGGAGAGGCGAGTCCTTACTCTAGTGGGCTCGCCCCGCCCACCGAAATAGAACATCATCACTCCGGGGTTCGGCACCCTGGGCCAACGGAGCCCCGACGGCTCGCTGTTTGCCGAGCCCCAGGTCGCGAATCTGTCGGCACACCCCCTGGCTTAGGGAATTCTCTTACTACGGCATTTACTGAAGCCTTCCAAGGCCAGCCAGGTTCTTCTCGCGGACGGCCCGGCACCACTCTCACTTGGCCGGGCTAGCAATTTCCGCTCGCTGCATCTTATATTGCCTCTTAGACTAATTCTTCACTCGCAGGTGTTCCTCCAACCCCGTCCACCGAGTCAGAGCACGGGGACGTGGATATGTACCCGCCTCCCTCTCCGGATAAGGTCGCAGACTTCTTGGGTGATCCTAACAACCTAGGGCAGATGAAGAGGTTAGTCACAGAGATATTTCCAAAGCACACATCCATGCTGCGAGAGCTGTATGGTCAAAATTGGATGGACCGAAGAGAGGTTTGCCGCCATGGAGGATGCAAATGCTCGCGTCCTCGCCGAGGTGCAGCAGGTCGCTCGCAATGAGGTCACTTCACCTGGTGTGCACCTTGTGCAAATCAAAGACTACATGCGGCTCATGCAACATGAGGTCTAGACGGTTTGCGAATATCACTATCCCAGGGTTCCACCGCGCTCCGGTGTGCGAGGTCGAGGCCGCTGGAAATGGCATAAATATTAAATAGTTGTACTTTGTTGTTACTTTTCTCTCGCTCTCGCAACTATTTTCTCCGGCATCAGCGGGTTCTGAACGATCATGGACGTTGTAATAAGGATATTTACGCATGCTCGCGGGCTTTCTTTTTCTCTTCAGATGATTTTTCATCGTTATGATAAGGGTGTTCGCGTCTTGCTTCTTCGTTCTGATATGTCTGGCTCGCGAGATATCGTCTCGCCCTCACTAATTTTTTTTGCTTTTTCTTTTTGCAGGTTTGCTCGCCGGTAGCGAACCAGTGGG
This sequence comes from Dactylorhiza incarnata, assembly GCA_033032865.1. Classification (NCBI taxonomy): domain Eukaryota; kingdom Viridiplantae; phylum Streptophyta; class Magnoliopsida; order Asparagales; family Orchidaceae; genus Dactylorhiza; species Dactylorhiza incarnata. Next base: position 18,508,217 of record JAWHQI010000015.1, read on the forward strand.
CTTGGCCAGTAAGCCAACCCACTTGGAGCGTGTGAGGCCTTAAAAGGCCGGAAAATTACTGCGAGATCTCGCTATCCGCACCCCCAACGCTTCAAATTCTCCCTGTCTTTCTCATTTCTATAAATAGCTGCCAGCCTTTACCTTCTTACCCACCGCATTAACTGCCCTCTAGTTTCTCTTTCCCCTTCTAGGTCCTCTCGCAAGTTTCGCCTCGCGTTCGCTTCTCTTTTCCCAGTTCGCAAGTACTGTCACCATGGTGGTCGAGGGCAAAGCTGAAGGGCGAGCCAGGTTCACCAGGGATTTCAGCGACCATACCTTCTTCAGCGCCTCGCTAACTAGTGATGAGTTCCTCACCGTTGTGGACAAGTACATCCCTTCGGGGTATACTGCTCGCCTCCCACTGAGCTCCGCCACCCTCAACGATCCGTCCGACGACGAGCTCACCATCCCCATCGCTCATTTTTTGGATGGGTTGCGACTCCCCCTCTGGCCAGAGGTCCGCCAGGTAATCTGTTCGATCCTCACCATCTTCACTCGCCTCGCTGGCAGCATGTTAACCATACCTTGTTGGATTTTTTAGGTACTCAAGTACTACTGCATCCTACTGAGCCAGATGACGCCGAATGTGGTTGCCGTGATGGTCGCGTTCGCCTGCTACCTGCGGGAGGAGACGATCGAGTTCAACATGCTCATCTTCTGCAAAGTATTCTCCTTCCGTGCGTACAAGGACGGGACGACCCACTTTGCGAGCCAACATGTCACCGTCTGCGAGATGGTGAACAAAGCCCATTACTAGCACCAAAAGTTCGTCCTGGTGAAGATACCATTCGACAACATCCCATTCTCCCCCTCCAACGGGATGACGCAACCGACGACCCTGCCGCCTCGCTCGGCGGTGACGATGCGAGGCTTTACCAATACCTAAGCGGCAAAGACTTTGAGGTCGCCCACCTCCAATAGAGGGTGGACTCAATGCTGCCTGTCCTGCAAGAGGAAGGTTTGGCTCGCGCTCGCAAGATTCTATACATTTTTTCTCGTTTTATCTGCTAACTCTTTCTTTGTGTTCGCAGGGGAGCAGGATCTTCCTATCCATCCCCCGCATGCGAGGAGCGCGACCCTCTCCTCCAACAACCTCATCGTCGCGGCCGCTGATGCTTGGCGAGAACACCTCAGCTCGACTTCAGGTAAGAAGCGGACGTCGTCTGCGAGCCAACAAGCTGCGAAACCCCCTGCCAAGAAAAGAAACAAAGATACTCCCTCCGCCACCAAGGAGAAAGAGTTCGTGGACCTCAGCGAGGACGATGCCATGCTCGCTCCGCCCGTGGGCCAGAAGGCCGCTGAGGAAGGAAGCAAGCCGAGGGGGACCCCCGGCGGGCCCAACACCTCCAGACACAAAAATTTTGGCTTGGGGGCAAAACTCCCAGATGCCCTTGGCGAGCCGGTGCTCACATGGGATCCTGACCTCAATAAGATATCTTACTCGTCGCTCCTCCCTTCTTCGGTTGAGAGCGACAAGGTGGGAGGCGAGGCGTTCGCCCTTGCCTTTGGGCTATACGGTCGCGAGGACGCCGCCAACTTCAGTGCCCTGCGATCCAGGCTGCTGGTCAACGAGGCCATGCAAGCCCATTTCCGATCCATGGAGCTCAGCCACATGGTGGCCCAGCGGTACCTCACCGCGGATAGGGATGCTAAGGAGCTTCAGTGCAAGCTCAAGGAGGCCTCTGAGGTGATCGCGAGCCTCAAGGGGAAAGAGGCCATCAATGAAGATCTCTTCGCCAGTCTCCAAGGGGGAATGGTAAGCTCTTCATTCATCCTCTACCTCGTTTGCCTTACCTTACGCTTGACCTGTGCTTTTTTCTTTCTCAAGATGCCAAGGCTGCGAGCCAGCTACTCTTGCGGAATGCCGATCTGGAAGCAGAGGTTGCGTTCCTTAAAGTGCACAACTACGAGATGACCTGGGTAGTGTTCCCGCCGCCCCCTCCACGGGCCGGGGCTCGCCAACCCTCGCGAGATGAGAAGGAGGCGATCTGCCAGAATTCCATGTGCGTCGCCGACCTTGTCTTCAAGACCCTCAAAGGGGCCGGCTTGATCTCTTCAGATGCCTTGGAGTTCAGCATCGAGGACATCATCCCGGATTTGTTCGCGCCGATCCCGGAGCCCGGACACTGCGGGAGCGAGGAAGAGCCGTCCAACAACCATCGTTAGCTTTCTACAATTTAAAATAAATTTTTGCCCGGTGAGTTCGCCATTATTTTGTAACATTTTAAGAAATGTAAACATGAAGTATTTTTCTATCTTGTGATTGCCTTTCTATTTTGCTCGCACAAATATGCTTTTCCAGGCTCGCATGAATACGTTTGTGATATGCTTGTGCTCTTACTTTTTTCTGTGCTCGCACCTTCAACGCTGTTATTTATGCTCGAGTTCGCATCCCTCTTATCCGGTGATTGTAGCAAGGTTTACAGTTTCAGTGTTTTCCTTTAGTCTCGCTACTCTATCTCGCGCCTACCTAAAGAGGCGCTCGCATAGCTTCTTGCACTTAGGAGTTTTGTTAGATGGACCACCTGTTTTCTCTTACGTTAAGTGTGGTCTGTTTCGCACCCTTGGCTCACCCAACAAGACTCTTGCGAGCGGGATCGACATTTCCCTGACTCACTTGCCTGCCCACTATGAGCGACCAGCATTGTTCGTGAATTCTCCAGGCAATTTCTGCGATCTGGGACTCGGCCCGACGAGCCGTTCTACCACCGTATTTAACCGTCTCGCGGTTACCCTTGGACTCGGTGTCTGATATCAACGGTGGTTTCATTATCCTTGCGAGGGAGCCCTAGGTTGCGCCCTGTCAAAGTCTTGAGAGGTTTGGCAAACCAAACCCATTAACATGAATGACTTATTCCCTATCCTCTTCAGAGATCAACATGACCCACCGTCTATGAGAGCTCGGTAGCGGAATCGATCTGGGGCACTCCAGCATAGAACATTTGAGAACTCCTGCTCAAAAAAGAACTTCAAAACCAGTATATGAAGAGTAAAACGTACAATAGGTCAGTTACAAAAACTTTACAGATAGAATCGTTTTAAGTCATCCCCGCTCCTGGCCAGGCCAAGGATTACCCCGTCCACATCTCGGAGGTGGTACACCCTGACCTGAGCACCTCGTCTAATATATATGGCCCCTACCAGTTGGGATTAAGCTTCCCTACCGCGGCTCCTCTCCCGACCACGTCAACCTTCTTCAGTACTAGGTCCCCTTTCTCAAATTGTTTTATCTGGATATGCTTGTTAAAATATCGAGCCATCTGCCGCTTGACCTCCTCTTGACGGACGGTGGCTAAGTCCCGGATCTCTTCTACCAGGTCCAGAGATAGCCTTTGCTCCTCTCCATTCTCCACTATCCATTCCTCATCCCCCTCCTCCACGGCGACCACCCTGGTGGATTTCACTTCGAACTCTACCGGGAGGGTGGCCTCGGATCCGTGGGAGAGCTTGATGACGTCGAAACCATACTGTCATATCGACGATGTCGTCGAAACCATTATGTCATATTGATGATGTCGTCAAAACCATTTAGTCATATCAACGATGTTGTCAAAACCATATTGTCATATCGACGATGTCATTGAAACAATTCTGTCATATCGATGATGTTGTCGAAACCATTCTGTCTTATCAACGATATCGTCAAAACTATATTGTCTTATCGATGATCTTGTCTTGATCATTCAGATGACAATCAATTCTTCTTTCATAAGTTGTCTTCAAGAGTTCTCCCTTAGCCTTCTCGGCGACTAGGTAGGGTTTAGTGTGTGAGAAGTGATTTAATCAGCATAACATTATTTATTGGTGTATTTCAAGTTATTCTTAATGAGTGATGTTGATTAGACTTAATAATTAGATGTTTTAATTAAGCAATCCCGTCTCAGAGGATCTGCTGAGACTGAGAGATTGACCGCTGGAATAAGGTAAAATTAACCGCTAAGACGACTTAGCTGCCTCAGTGGTTCAGCTGTGACTTCTCAGATGAACTCACTTCCTAGCAGTGAACCCTTTTAAATAAGATCATTTCTCTCCCTAATCACGTCACTAAGTGTTTTGAAGCATTACCATCTTCTAGCAAAGCTTAGGAAATAAAATGACAGGCATGTGAGACAATGTGAAATGTTGAAACCTATTCTAAATTCAACATTCCTAGCTCAATTTTAAATACATTGAACTTAGCTTCATCCAATGGCTTTGTAAATATATCTACAACTTGATTGTCAGTGGGGACATGTTCAAGGCAGATATTTTTATATTCTACATGTTCTCTAATAAAATGATACCTTATTTCTATATGCTTAGTCCTGCTTTGAGAGACATGATTTTTAGTAATAGAAATAACACTGGATGAGTCACAAAACAGTGGAGAGTTTCATACCTTGAGGTTGTAGTCCTCTAGCTAGTGCTGTGTCCATAGTAACTGTGCACAGCAACTCCCTACAACAATATTGAACTCAGACACAGCTGTGGATATTGCCACACTAGTCTGTTTCTTGCTACTCCAAGAGATCAACCTCCTGCCTAGGAATTGACAAGTTCCACTTGTTCTTTTCCTATCCTCTTTACATCCTGCAAAATCAGCATCTGAAAAGCCAGTTAGTTCAAATTCATTGTTCTTAGGGTACTAAAGGCCAAAATGTTGGTAGCCTTTAAGTATCTCAAAATCCTCTTTGCAACTGAGTAGTGAGACTCCTTAGGGCATGTTTGGTACCAAACACAAACACTTGTTGCATACATAATGTCTGGTATACTAGCAGTCAGATACAACAGGGATCCAATTATACATCTGTACATGGATTCATCAAAGGGTTTTCCCTTCTCATCCATGTCCAGGAAAATTTTTGACCCCATGGGAGTTTTCATGGTGGAAGCAGATTCCATCCCAAACTTTATGATAAGATCCCTAGTTTACTTGGTCTGAGAGATGAATATCCGTTCATCAGACTGTTTCACTTGGAGGCCTAAAAAGTACTTGAGCTCTCCAATACTGCTCATCTCAAACTCCCCCTGTATAAGGTTGGCAAACCTTATGCAAAGGTTGTCATTAGTAGACCCAAAAATTATGTCATCAACATAAATTTGGACTAGGAGACACTATCCCTTTGTTTCCCTAAGAAACAATGTACTATCTATCTTTCCCCTCAAGAACTTGTTCTTGATGAGAAAGCTAGACAAGGTCTCATACCAAGCCCTATGGGCGTACTTTAGACCATATAATGTTTTCCTAAGAAAATAAACATGGGAGGTAAGAGTTGGATGTTGGATCGATCGGCGCCCTTAGAGGGGGGGGGGGGAATAAGGGTTTTCAAAATCTTTAGATTATATTTGAAAAACTTTGAATTATTGCAAGATTAAAGACATGAACTAAGTTAAGTGAAACAAACAAGAGAGACAAGCTTTATTAATGATAAATAAGTTATACAAAACTTGATCTCGATGACGCTAGAGATCGAAGGCGAATAATAAAAAAGCTCTTTTTGTTTTCTATCTCGACTCGCTTCCCCACGAACCGGTGGCCCTAGCCTTATCCACCCCAGATTCGGCCTCAAGCCACTCTAGCCAATCCTTCCCCGGATGTGGCCTCGAGCAACCCCTAGAACTAGCCTAGATCTAGTCGCCAACACGAGGCGAATTTCAGCCCTAAGTCTACCCCAGACCTAGTCGCCAACACGAGGCAATTTCACTACCATTTACAATGAAGAAAAAGAAATTAAATAACAAAACCTCACTTATGATGAACTTCTAAAGTCGGAGATGAAGATCCACTGTAGAATCAGTGTTTGTTGAGGTGGACTTCGTCTGGATTCGGCGTGATGGAATTCTCCTTCAGAAATTGGCAGAGCTTCGCTGGGACCTCAAATTTCGGCTAAGACAAGCCTCTGGATTTCTAGTACTCTCTCTCTGAGGTGTATGCAATGTGTGTGTCCAAAAACAAGAGGAGAGGGGGTCCTTTTATAGCCCAAGCACTACCGCCGACGCTAGCGCTACCGCCGGCGCTAGCCCGGATTAGGAAATGTTTTGCGCGACATGATCTTCAATCCGTGGCAACATTTTTCTCTATGCCTCTTGTGCGCCCTGCTACCGCCAGCGCTAGTAGCTACCGCCGGCGCTATCCCCGATTAAGAAACGTCTTGCGCGGCAGGATCTTCAATCCGCGGCAACCTTGCTTCTATTCCTTCTGTGTTCATCGCTACCGCCGGCGTTATCCGCTACCGCCAGGCGTTAGCGCCTTCTATAACAGCTCCTAGAATTGCGCTATTCAACGCTATCGCTGGGCGTTATCGCTACCGCCGGCGATAGTGAGCTTGTTCGAATTTTGGCATCAATTTTGGGGGCAGTCATCATGTGTACTCCTTGAGTCATGTGGACCTAGTAATCCTGCACACTTGAACACACAAGATCAAATACACATAGGATTTGTTATTCTCAAACCTAGTAGATGCGGAAGACCATGTTCCAACAAACTCCCCCTTTTGATAATAACAAATCCATCAATGATAAATCAAAATATTAATAGATAAGCATGATGAGACTATACTTGTGTGTGTGTGAGAGTGATGACTTTAGGATTATTATTGATTTTAGCTTTTAGAATTGCTCCCCCTAAATACAAGCTCCCCCTAAGTGAGTGCTCCCCTAATATGTAAGCTATCATCTGAATTTGTCATGTTGGGTTTATGATAGCGGGTTATATTTATCATGTTAGTTCTCCCCCTTTGTTATTAGCAAAAGAGGATAGGGAAACAAAGCACCAAAGAATTTGTAAATAGAAGATAAGACATGATCGAGATTTTTAAGTAAATGATAAGGAGGTTTAGAATTGTTTTTCTTTGAAATAGATCAGAGTTATAAGCATTATAAAATTTTCAGAGTTTTTAGCATAAAAGATTTTTATGTTTGAAGTAACCAATAAAAAGTGTTCCAAGTAAATCTATCACTTAATGAAAGATAGGAATTTTGAAGAATAAGTGATGATGCAAAGAGTACAAGATATTAAGCATGGAAAGCGCAAGGTAAAACACTTATATGGTTAAGATGCGGAAGACTTATAGCAAAACAGCAAATAGTAATGATAATCCAAAAAAAATGAGTTATAGTTCTCAAAAGATGATGTTTTTGGAAAACATTTTGCTGTTAGATATTTAAATGTTATAATAACCAAGCATGAAATAATGTTTATCAAAAAGAGATTACTACAATGTTGCTTTAATTCATATTTCCAAAAACATACAAAACATTGTAGAACACATGCTAGGTTATCTAGTGCATTTCATAAATAAAAAGTAGTATAGAATCAGCATTAGGATCCAATACTCATGAGAAGAAGTGTTATGGAAGATAATGATGTGCACATAAGTGTATTTTTGAGGAATGTAAACAAATGGTTTGATCAAAAATACAAGATATATGTAAAGTACGAGCACAATAAAACACAAATAAGATTACTTCCACACACTTTAATGCACACAAAAAATGTACAACTACCAAGGAGCTTTGCACACACAATGCTCATCAAGACTTATCAGGGTGCAAAGTAGTGCTTGGGGGATCACATATTTTATTTTGAATTTTGAGACTAGTGATCCTGTGTACTTAAGAGTAAGTGGTTTTTCTTATTTTTGAAAGAAAGATTTGATTTGCACAAGACACTTTACTATTCTTTCCAAGGTGCTCAACCTCACAATGCTTATTAAGGCTTATTAGGAGGTTCAAGTAGTGCTTGGTGGAGTTATCTTTGTCATTTATTCTATAATTATGTTTTGTACAAAGTTCTCCGAATACACTTGTTTTGCAAATCAATAGAATTTATGAAAAACATAACCACTTTCCTTAATTTTTAAGAGTGCAAAATAAGGAGTGTAGGTAAGATACTTGTGCAATTTTAATTTATTTGTACTAATACAAAACATACACAAGCATTCTTAGATTAAATACATATGTAGACAATGCCAAAAAAAGTGAGTGAATAAATATCATTATCAAACATAAAGCATTTCTCATACTTAGAGAAATGCTAAGCTTGATCTTACACAACTTTTAAACTATAATTGATGCACATTTGAATAGATAAATCAAACCATGAAGGAAGACAATGCCCAAAGTAGTTTGAAAAGATAAATTGTAACATTGTAGAATTTCGAAATAATAGATTAAATCATGCTTGAAAAAATCATACAGTTTTTTTTGATAGTTTTAAAGTTTATATTTTTGTATTTGATTTTAGCAAATAAAAGCATATTTTTGTAATTTTTGCTTTTGTAATTTTTATATTTGATTTTTGCATAAAGATGAACTTTAAACAAAGGAAACAACACAAGCGAAAATAAAAACATATATTTTTTTTGTAATTTGGTTTTTGTAGTTTTGTATTTGATTTTTCAAAAAATAAAGAAACACAGAAGTGCAAAACTAAGTAGAAAATATAAATTAATATATTTTTAGAAATTTTTCGAAATTAAAAAAAATACATAAAATAGATCATGGACGCTAGCGCCTGCGGTAGCGCTAGCGCGGGAGGCAGTGAACGATTTTTAAGGATTTTGGAAATTTTAATTTTGGATCTTGATTAAGTGTCCCAAAAGTAGTTCCATGCTGAATTTGCAGATTTTTAGGAGATGTTTTGGATGGTTAAATGAAGAAAATTGTATTTGTGAGCATGTTTTAACTCAAAAGATCTAGGACACCTAACTCAAGTCGTAATAATCGAAATCTTGCATCGGGAAGGGGTTTAGTAAATATGTCAGCAAGTTGAGAGTCCGTCCCAATGAAGCTTACTTTTACATTGTCTTTCTTAATGTGATCCCTAATGAAATGATGGCGAACGTCGATGTGTTTGGATCTAGAGTGGTGTACGGGGTTATATGTGAGGTCTATTGCACTCTTGTTGTCACATTTAAGATCTATGTTTTTAAGTTGAAATCCAAAGTCCTCTAGTGTTTGGCTCATCCATAACGCTTGTGCACAACAACTACCAAGTGCAGTATATTCAGCCTCCATGGTGGAGAGGGCAACTGAAGATTGTTTTCTACTAGACCAAGCAACTAAGAGGGTCCCAAATAGTCACACGTACCGCTAGTGATTTTTATATCTAGTGAGCACCCGGCGTAGTCTGAATCGGAATAGCCGTGGAGTGTGAAAGAGTCATTATGTGGGTACCATAATCCTAGCTTAGATGACCCTATTAGATAACGAAAAATACATTTTCCCGCTTTTAAATGAGATTCTTTTGGATCGGCTTGAAAGCGAGCACATAAACATACGGCAAACATTATATCTGGTCTAGATGCACTTAAATAAAGAAGAGAACCTATCATTCCTCTGTATAGTGTTTGATCAATAGAAATTCCAGATTCATCTTTTCCTAGTTTTAAAGAAGCACTCATCAGAGTAGAAGCTTGTTTAAGATTTTCAAATCCAAATCGTTTAAGCATATCGTGAACATATTTTGATTGATAAATAAAAATACCATCAGTTCTTTGTGAAGTTTGAAAACCAAGAAAATATGATAGTTCTCCTACAAGACTCATTTCAAATTCATTTTTCATTATTAAGACTACTTCATTACACAACTCTTCATTAGTGGCTCCAAAAATGATGTCATCAACATATATTTGTAGAATAATTAATTCGTTATTTTTATGCTTAATGAAGAGTGTGTTGTCTGCACTTCCCATAACATAATCGTGCTTTAACAAAAACGATGTAAGATGATCATACCATGCACGGGGCGCTTGTTTTAAACCATAAAGCGCTTTTTCTAATTTGTAAACATGATTTGGAAATTTTTCATTTATGAAACCAGGGGGTTGTCCTACATAAACTTCTTCTTTAATAAACCCGTTTAAAAAGGCACTTTTAACATCCATTTGAAATAATTTTATTCTTTTAAAACTCGCAAATGCCAAAAATATTCGTATAGATTCTAAGCGAGCTACGGGTGCAAAGGTTTCTTCAAAGTCTACCACCTCGATTTGTTAATAGCCTTGAGCAACTAAGCGTGCTTTATTTCTTATAATCCTAGATTCACCATCTAGCTTATTTTTAAAAATCCATTTTACGCCAATAATTGGATGATTAGATGGTCTTTCTACTTAATTCCAAACTTTATTTCTTTCAAATTGTCCTAACTCTTCATTCATTGCCAAGAACCAAAATTCGTCATTTAGAGCGGTGGAAACGTTTTTAGGTTCAATTTCAGACACAAAGCAAATATTTGAAAATGTTTCATGAAGAGAGGACCGAGTTCTTACCCCAGTAGAAGGTTCCCCAATGACTAGCTCCTTTGGATGATTTTTGGAGAAGTTTAGAATGCTTGGAGGTACATATTCATCTACTTCGGGCTTCTCCTCCTCTTCTTTGGACGGTTCTTCTTCGTCGTGCTCCAAGGATGGCAAAGGTTCTTCATCGGTACCTGTAGGGAGCTTCTCTGCATAAGGAACAAACACATCAAATCTGACATTAATTGATTCTTCAACCTTACTTGATCTTTTATTAAATATTCTATATGCTTTACTAGTTGAAGAATAACCAAGAAATATTCCTTCATCGCATTTTTCGTCAAATTTTCCTAAAGAATCTTTGGTATTAAGAATGAAGCATTTACATCCAAATACTTTAAAATACGATACGTTAGGTTTCTTTAGATAGTAGAGTTCATATGGTGTGATAGATAATGATGGGCGAAGCATAACTCTATTCATTACATAGCATGCAGTGCTTACGGCTTCTGCCCAAAAATACTTAGGTAATTTATATTCAGATAGCATGGTGCGTGCAAGTTCTTGTATTATCCTATTTTTCCGTTCTACAACACCGTTTTGTTGGGGTGTGCGTGGAGCAGAGAACTCATGCTTAATACCTAACATGTCACAAAAAGATTTAAAATTTTCATTTTCAAATTCACCTCCATGATCTGAGCGAATGCATTTTATTTTTAAATCTAATTCATTTAGAATGCGAGTACATAATTTTGAAAATTCGCAAAACGTATCAGATTTGGAGGAGAGAAATAAAGTCCAACAATATCTAGAGTAGTCATTTATGAGAACATAAGTGTATAATCTACCACCAAGACTCGCAGTGTTAACGGGACCAAAAAGATCCATATGAATTAATTGCAGAGGTTTTGATGTAGAAATTACGTTTTTGCTTTTAAAAGATGACTTAGTAAATTTGCCTTTTTGGCATGGAGAGCATAATGAAGATAAATTTCCATTTAACTTAGGCAATCCTCTAATCAATTCTCTTTTTGCTAGTTTTAAGATAAGCTTTGTACTAGCGTGGCCTAAGCGTCTATGCCATAATTCTAATTCATCATTTTTCGTTATAAAACATTTTATAGAAGATTTAGAAAGATCATGAAATGAAACTATGTAAACATTATGAATTCTAGGTGCAGTTAATAACACATCTTTTGTTTTAGGATTAACAATCTTGCAAAGATTAGTGGAAGATTCAAAAAGTACGTCTAAACCTTTATCACATAGTTGACTTATAGATATTAGGTTATGTTTTAATCCTTTCACATAAAGCACATTTGATATAAGAAAAGATGTGTTACCCACTGTACCAATTCCCATGATCCTTCCTTTACCGTTATCGCCAAACGTCACTATTCCTCCTTTCTTCATTTCTAGGCTAAGGAATTTTGCTTTATTGCCCGTCAAGTGTTTGGAGCAGCCTGAGTCCAAATACCACACGTCTTTTGTTTCCTTAGCCTTCCTGCAAATCTAGAAAGAGGATGAGTGTAAAGACCCAGATACCCAAGAGGTACCACCCATAGAGTAAGTGGATTTCTTAGTGTTGGAAATTGTATTCACAATTACATTGATTTGTGAGAAGTCACCCTTAAACTAAGATTGAATTGCTTTTGTATTTGATATGCTTTTCTAGTATTGTCTTGCGGATTATCATTGCTAAGTGTAAATCAATGTCAGGTCACAATGGGTCTGCAAACACAGTTTCATACAATGTAATCCCTCATTATATGAAACATGGTGATGACTCATGTGTGATCTCTCTATTGGGGTACACTTTATTTTCAAGACTATTGAAGACTTTGGAGTGCGGTTGCAGCAAGTGTTCAAGAGAAGAAAAGAAAATTGTTGAAAATAATTTTTCTAAGGATTTGTCTCGAGAGATCATGCATGTCTCGAAAGTTAAGGCATGTCTCGAGAAGCTAGTTCCTTTGGATCTCGGTATTTCTGTTCTTGATATCTCGAGAGATCAAGCATGTCTCGAAAGTCCTTTTTACCGAAATCTTTGTAATGTCTCGAGAGATCATCGAGTTCTCGAGACATCTCTTTCCTGCTCTCTTCGCTTCATATTTCGAGAGATCCGTCAGTTCTCGATACATTAACCTTTTGTTCTTTCATCCTCAGTTCTTGAGAGATCCCTTATGTCTCGAGAGAACCATTATGTCTCGAGAATTCTCTCCATTTTTCTCTAATTTCTTTTCTCTGTTCTTGACGGATCGTAAGCATTCTTTCCCGATCCTAACGGCTATATGGAGTGCATTTAAGGTCGATTTAATCCTTAATTGCTTCCCTCTATATATAGGATCGCTCTTGGGTTGTTTACGGGAAGTTTTTCGAATCTTTCTAAACCCTAGTCTCTCTCCCGATCAAAAAGAACGAGAAAAGCGCCGCCTCGCCGTCGCCTACGATTGAAGATCGATCTACTCATCTGAGTTGCTGATTTCTATCAAAGAAGGATTCGATCGATCCGTGTTCTGATTCTTCAATCTCTATTGGATCGTTTCGGATTGCCAAAGACAGGTTTGAAGGATCGTTGCTCTTCCCCTTTGCTCTCAAAAGCCATTCAAGAAGAAGGAAGAAAACGCCTCTGTTATTCAGATCTGGTATCATTTTGTTCAAAACCTTTTATCATCTTTGTAGGAGTTGTTATCTCCGAGCTGTAGGAGAGGTTGTTCTCCGAGTTGTAGGAGAAGTTTTTCTCCGAGTTGTAAGAGAGGTTCTCTCTGAGTTTGTAGGAGTTTGACTCCGAGTTTGTAGGATCATTCTGATCCGAGTTTTAGTGAGTAGTCAAGTCTAGTTGTGGTGCTAGATTGGCGAGGCCGGCAGTGGAGTACCCAAGTACGGGGAACCACTATAAATTCCTGGTGTTATCTGTGGCTGTGATCTATTTTGTGTGCTGTGCTTTACGTTTAATTTTTAATTCCGCAAAAGACGTAGAGATCACCTATTCACCCCCCTCTAGGTGATTTAGGTAGTCAACTAGATACTTCAATTGGTATCAGAGGGTCGCTGTTCGTTGCTAGGTTAACACCTTGAACAGGATCCATCCTTCTAGTTTCTAGCAAGCCATGGATAGAGTCAAGGAATCCTCTCTGAAACTGCCCATCTGCACTAAGGCCAACTTTCCTATGTGGAAGGAAAGAGTCCGTTTTTATATGGAAGCTGCAGATCCCAGAATCTTCCAAGTTGTGGAAGAAGGTCCCCATGTGCCAATGACCGCTTCGTCAACAAATCCTAGTGTTCAGATACCTAAGAAAATGATGGATTTGACTAAGGATGAGATAGCTCTTGTTGCTCTTGACAAGAAGGCTAAGAACATAATTGCTAATGCAGTGGACAATTCCATGTTGCAAAACTTAATCCACTGCAAATCAGCCAAAGAGATGTGGACATCCTTAATTGTTCTAACGGAAGGTACTGACGAGGTAAGAGAAGATAGAAGGTCTCTACTTAATCAAGAGTACGAGGCGTTTAAGCAGAATAAGAAGGAGTGCATTGCTGATGCATACGAGCGATTCTTCAAAATAGTCAATGGTCTGAGGAACTACGACAGGGAGTTCACAAACGGTGAACTAAATGACAAATTCTTGCGTTCCCCAACGAAAGACTGGGATAGCAAAATTGTTGCCATAAGAGAGTTTGGAAAACTGCCAAGTCTAGAACCTCAGAATCTGTTCGGGAAGCTGCTGTCTCATGAATTATAAATGAACATCCGAAAGTCTGAAGAGGATGTCAATCGAGCTTCAAGCAAAGAAAGAACATTAGCTTTGAAGGTAGAGAGTTCAAAGAAGAGCAAAGTAGTGACACCGATCAGAGAAAAGGAATCTGATAATGAAGAAGAATCGGAAGCCAGCTCCTCCTGTTCCGAACTGTCTGATGGGGAGTTCTCTTTGATTTCCCGTCAGTTTAAGAAACTGCTGAACAAACGAAGGCACATGAACAACAAGCCGTCTTCCTCGGATCATAAACATTCTCGTCGTGATGGCGACTATCACGGGAAGGGCTCAAGCAATAATGACAGGTACAAATCGAAACAGAACAAACATTTTTCTTCTGACATTATTTGCTACTGTTGTAATAAGCCAGGGCACATAATTGCTGAGTGTCCCCACAAGAAGAAAGAAGGTGGAAGAAAAGAAGATAAGAAATCCACTCACGGAAAGAAGAAATCAGATAGAAGTTTCGTCGCTAAGAAAGCCAAAACTCTAAGCGACAGTGACTCCGATGAGTCGAGTGATCAAGAAGAAGCTTACTTCGGACTGATGGCCATGTCTGATGATGAAGAAGCACCCCCGTACACCGGAAAGGTAAATGATCACACCATCCTATCTGATTCTGATTATGCTTCGGCTGAACAAAAGGATAACCCCACAGACGATGAATCTGAGCTCATGTCTCAATATACCAAAATGCTCCAAAGCTTTGACAAGTGCCGAAAGGTTGTCAAAACTCAGGGTAAGGAGATCATGGCTCTCAAGGAGGTGGAATCTAACTTGAGAAAAGAAGTTGAAGAACTTTCTTCTCTCAAAGAGGAAGTCCAAGCCTTGAAAGACAAGATCAAAAGCTCGGAAGAGACTCTTGCCTTGAGAGATCATTCGATAAATGTCTTGGAGGAACAGCTTGCGGCTGAGAAGAAGTTGGTTGAAGCATTCTCTCAACCTAAAACTGTTCTGCCAATTATTGGCACTTTTACCACTAAGGCAAAAGGTAGCGGTATAGGGCATGAAGCTAGTACTAGCAATTCTTCTAAAAACACAATTGCTAAGAAGAATGGTTTGGCTGCTAAGAAAGCTACCACCAAAGAAAAAGGAAAAGCTCATCAAGAGCCTGTAGCATTCAAGAGAGTTATATTCCCTACGAATGCTTATGATATGGAGAGTTCCTATGGTCATTTCACACGACCAATCCCTTTTACGCCTGTGAATGATCATAAGGAATGGGCTCCTCCCCGAAACTTTGGTGATAGTGCTTTCCAATCACCTTATCAAGAGATTAATCAGAAAGGGTACGGTCCGTTTGTTCATGGTCCGTGCACTAAGAAAGCACCAAAAGTAAAGGCTGTTGCACCAAAGCCGAAGAAGACAGTACCACCTTGTGTGTGCTACCCCCATGAGGCGTCCTCATCTAGAAGGACTGCTCCTGCAAGAGCTAACGTTCAAAAAGTTAAGCAGGAGAGTGTAAAAAGAAGGTACAACAGATTTGACTGTTGGTGCTGCGGCAAAATTGGTCACTTTGCCGTTGATTGTTGGTTCAACACAACGTATACTAGGAGACCACAAGTGAACGTTGCAAGGCAGACCACTCGCAATGTTAACATTCATCGTGGTGCTCAACTGACAAGGGACCAAGGACCCAAATCTGTTTGGGCTCCTAAGGCAAAATAATCTGTTTTTGCAGGTATGTCCAAAGGCCAATAAAAATCCTATCTGGTACTTGGACAGTGGATGCTCTCGGTATATGACCGGGACAAGAAGCCTTTTGCAAAACTACATTCCAGTTGCGAACGGTCCAAAAGTTATTTTTGGCGGTTCAGACAGAGGAATAACTAAAGGCTATGGTATGATTTCTAATGGTAATGTATCGTTTTCTGATGTAGCTTATGTGGAAGGATTACAACATAATCTGATAAGCATAAGTCAACTTTGTGATAAAGGATACATTGTTGATTTTCATAAAGATAAGTGTTTGATAAAGTCGGCTGAAAATCATGAAACGATTTTATCAGGCATTCGCTGTAGAAACATATTTTGTTTAAATTTTCTTTGTATATCATCTTCTACACCCGTGTGTCTTTTAGCTAAAGATAGTGCATCTCTTGTTGATAAATGGCATAAGAGATTAGCACATATAAATCTCAAAACTATTAATAAATTGTTTTCTCAAAACTTAGTGCGCGATGCACCAGATGTTAAGTGCGTTAAAGATAGACCTTGTCATGCATGTGTAAAAGGCAAGCAAACAAGGGCTACCTTTAAGAGCATTATTGGCAAAGATTCAACCAGGTGTTTGTACCTGCTCCATATGGATTTGTTTGGTCCTTTGAAATTAGGAGTTTAGGAGGAAAGTCTTACACATTGGTTATTGTGGATGATTACTCTCGTTTTGCCTGGGTATTCTTTCTGAAACACAAGTCAGATACCTTTGACACTTTTACTAGCTTTGTCAAGCAAGTCCAGAATGAATTTAACTGTTCGGTGGTCAAAATCAGAAGTGACCATGGTACAGAGTTTGAATCTGGAGCCATGACAGAATTTTGTGAAAGCCTTGGTATCTTTCATGAGTTTTCCTCTCCTCGAACTCCACAACAAAATGGAGTAGCTGAGAGAAAGAATAGAACACTTATTGAGGCTTGCAGAACCATGTTGAGTGACTCTTCACTACCTGAATATTTCTGGGCTGAAGCTGTCAATACTGCATGACATGTGCAAAACAGAGCACTCATAAACAAAAACCATGAAAAGACTCCTTATGAACTCCTAAAAGGCAAGAAACCGACCATTTCTTATTTTCGAATCTTTGGTAGTAAATGCTTTGTGCTAAACAATGGAAAGCATTACAAAACTAAGTTTAGTGAAAAGAGTTTTGAAGGTACTTTTGTAGGTTATAGCAGCCATAGTAGGGCAGATAGAGTTTTTAACAAGAAAACCCTAGTGGTAGAAGAATCTATTAATGTTGTATTTGATGAGACGAGCATGCTACAAGGCAGCTCCTCTAGTATTTCTTCTGTAGACACAGGTTCAAAGCTGCAGGACTTAAGCTTGGATCAGCCAGTTGAAGAAAATTCTCAACACTTCATCAAGATTCCCCCAATAACTACCTATGAAGAAGATCATCCTGATGAAGAGCCAATCCAAGTGGAGGAAGATACTCCAACAGTAGAAGAAACTCCTATTGGTTCAAATCATGCAAGGAACCTCGGGCTACGCCACATGAGGGATCATCCAGTTGATCAAATCATAGGAGATCCTCATGAAGGAATAAGAACAAGACGAGGTACCATTAACGAGAATATGCATTTGAGTTTTCTTTCGCAGGTCGAACCAAAGAAATTCCAAGAGGCAAATGAAGATCCATCTTGGATAATTGCTATGTAAGAAGAATTAAATCAATTCAAACGCTGTAAGGTATGGACACTTGTTCCAAAACCCAAAGACAAAAATGTCATTGGAACAAAGTGGGTGTATAGAAACAAGCTGGATGAAGAAGGAACAATCATAAAGAACAAAGCCAGACTTGTAGCTAAAGGATACAGACAAGAGGAAGGTATCGACTTCGATCAGACGTACGCTCCAGTAGTAAGGCTCGAAGCGATCAGACTCTTCCTTGCTTATGCTGCTTTCAAGAGTTTCACCGTATATCAAATGGATGTCAAATCCGCTTTCCTAAACGGAGACATTAAAGAGGAAGTATACGTTGAACAACCCCCAGGTTTTGTTAATCCTGATCATCCCAATCATGTTTATTTATTACAAAAAGCTTTATATGGTTTGAAACAAGCTCCTTGAGCTTGGTATGAGACGCTATCTAACTTTCTTCTTGAGAACAAGTTCACAAGAGGAAAGATAGATAAAACATTATTTCTTAGGGAGGTAAAAGGCAAGATTTTGCTAGTGCAAATCTATGTCGATGACATCATATTTGGTTCTACGGACAATAACCTCTGCAAAAAGTTTTATAAACTTATGCAAGGGAAATTTGAAATGAGCAGTATGGGTGAGCTGAAATATTTCTTAGGACTTCAAGTGAAACAGTCTGAAGATGGAATCTTCATTTCTCAGACAAAGTTCACTAAGGAGTTGATTAAGAAATTTGGAATGGAGAATGCAACCTCTATGAGGACTCCAATGAGCTCAGCTACGTCTCTGGACAAGGATGAGAAAGGGAAACCTTTTGATGAAACCAAGTACAGAAGCATAATTGGCTCTTTGCTCTACCTTACTGCCAGTAGACCTGATATAATGTTCTCTACATGTGTATGCGCTAGATATCAGGTGAACTCTAAGGAATCTCATTACACTGCTGCAAAGCGAATTTTGAGATACCTTAAAGGCACACCAAATCTTGGCTTATGGTACCCAAGAAGTATGATAACGAACTAATTGGTTTTTTAGATGCAGACTTTGCAGGTAGCAAAGACGACAGGAAAAGCACTTCCGGGACGTGTCAATTCCTCGGAAGGAGACTTATTTCCTGGAGTAGTAAGAAGCAGAATTGTGTTGCAATATCAACCGCCGAGTCAGAATACATTTCTGCTGGCAGTTGTTGCGCACAACTTCTATGGATAAGAAATCAACTTCAAGACTACAACATGAAGATCAAAGACATTCCTATGTTTTGCGACTCTTCCAGTGCAATTGCTATCGCAAATAATCCAGTCTCTCACAGTCGGACAAAGCACATCGAGCTACGATATCACTTTATCCGGGAGCATGTGGAGATGGGTGACATAAATCTGAGTTATGTTCCCACAGATAAGCAAGTTGCAGACATATTCACGAAGCCACTGGATGAGACTAAGTTCTCTTTCTTCAAGACGGAACTTGGAATGCTCAACATGGAGTAATGATCACATCAACCAAAACCATGAAGACCTGAAGACTTTACAAATCCAGAAAATCTCCAGGGTAGTTCAAGTTTTCAGATGATTTTCTCAAGATCAGATATATATCTCGAGAACCACATGTTGTCTCGGGAACTTTCTCTTTTCTCGGAAACATAAATCACTTTAAGTCTCGACAACATCCAAAGAACTTCTGGGATTTCTCGAGACAAGCTAGTTTTCTCGAGACTAGTTCAAGATCTCGAGATATGGTGATGTCTCGAGATACGGGTTATCACTCGAGACATCAACGAAGGAAATAACCTGCTGAAACTCCTGAGTTCTCGAGACATAACCGATGTCTCGAGATATAGTTTTGTTTTTTTTTGGAACTCCAAACGTCAGGTACGCGCTGTTTCCTTTTGTATTTTTCTTCAAAATGTCACTTTAACGTCAAATCAAAATCATATATATATATAAGAAATCGAAAACTTGATGTTCACGAAATCCATTTCCGAGACCTCCCCGACCTTTCGACTTTCTCTCGAGCGGCGACTGTTCGCGACAGATCTCTGTGCTTCGGTGGTTCTCGGTGGCTCTCGAATCTTCATCTTCTCCGTTCGACAGTTCTCTACCTTGTGCTTCAATGGCGCCTTCTCCTCATCCAAAGATCGGCGTCGGCAATGAAGTTGTTCGGTCAGGAATTGCCGGTTTATCCGATGACTTCAAGAATCTTATCTGTTTGCTTGATGCCGCTGGTCTCTCATTCGTTCTTGAACATCCTTGCTGCGTGCTATTTGATGAGTTGGAAGAATTCTTTATCAATGTGAAGCCTATCAAGGAAGGGAGGATGTTGGTCTCATTCGTCAAGGGCATTAAGATAAAAATCTCACCTAAAACCCTCGTGAAGTACTTGCATCTATCTGAACTTGATACTGAAGAGGTGCTTGATGACAATGACTGGTTAAGAACAGCAAGGTATTGTGGTCTGGATTCAGATTTTTCTGCAGTGAAGAGGCACAAGATGAATGATGTGGGGAAGCTCCTGGTGGACGTTATCTTAAAAGTTTTATTCTGCAAGACAGGCACGCAAGGGCATGTGTCTGAAGAGAGTTTCTATTGATGGTTGGAATTGTGTCAGGGAAAAAGAGAGATTGGGGAAAAATCTTATTCTCCAATATCAAGGCTTGCATTAATTCTCCTAAATTTGCCCGGATCATCTCATTGTTTCTGAATCAGTTCAACCCAGCTATCTTTGACATGTCCAAAGGTACAGTTCTCCATCATCTCAAGAAGATCAATGTCCTCTCCATGCAGAGATGGGACATTCGAATCAAGAAGCCGGGAATGGCCAGTGCTGCTTCTGAGGGGGAGACTCATCAGTCTGCAGTTGCAAGTGAAGCAGAAATTCCAATTCCATCTTTGGAAGGTCAGGTACCCAAAGTTACTTCTTCTCCTCCTCCTCCTCGGATTCGCTCTAAAGCCTCAGGTCGAGCCAAGCTACCAATCCGTTCCAAAGCCAAAGGTCAGCCCTCATCAGCTCCATCAGAACTCATTCCATTAGTGACACAGTCAGATCCTTCAGATTCTATTCCATCACCCTCTCATGTTCACACTCAAGATTCAGTTCCATCACCACCACCTCCTTCTCCATCAGTTATTGAAGCAGAAACTTCATTAGCAAATGAGATAGTTTCAGCTGTACTAAAGAATATTCAACAAGAAATATCTGAAGTGCACAGTCCCAGTGGACAAAAGGCAGGGTCTGGTGCTGATTTTGTTTTTGAAGACGATGATGATGATTCCGTTCATGAATTATCACCTCCCCTAGTACATGTTGAGGGGGAGTCTGAGTTAGATACAACCAAGAATGCTCCAGATGAGCTAGGTTGTGAAGAAGAAAATGTGGTTCATTCTCTTGAGATTGAAGAGCTCCCTGATGTTGCCCCTGCTGTTGCCCCTGCTGTTACTCTTCCTTCCTCTCATCTTTCCCCTCCAATCTTTGATGCAGATTCTCTTTTGGGAAAGATTGAAGCTATGCTCAAGAAGCAGAGTGAACAGTTTGAGCACTCTTTGACAACTGTTCACAGGAAAATTGCCTCAGTTGAAAGTGATCTTGGTAGGGAGTTAGCTAAAATCAAATCCAATTATGAAAATCTCTCTGATTTGATGAGCCTAGGGAGCAAGCAAATTGAACATGCAACTGAAGGTATAGGCACAGTGTTGGCTCAGACTGTTACAATGACAAAGCTTCAAGATTCAATGTCAGACAAGGCTGAAGCAAATACATTCAGGATTGTTGATGAAGTCGGAAACTTCAAAGATGATACTCTCCAAACCCTATCTGTAGAAGTCAGAAAGGGGGAGGACATTATAATGGAAAGAATGACAGATTTAGTGGAAAGCTCTGTGTCAGCCATTCAAAGCTCATGGAAATCACAGTTTGATCAGTTCTCTTCCAGGGTGCTGAAGCAAATTGCTGATATTAATGCTTATTCCTTCAAAACAGCAACATGGCTTCATAATCAGATTTTTCCTGAGTTAGAAATTGATCCAGATGTTCCTGTTCCTCAGTTTTCTCCAAGTCCAGAAGAACTACTTGGGAAGGCTCCTTTAGTTGTAGATCAATCTGATAGGGCTGGGACCAAAAGAAAAAGAAACCATGGTGAAGGTTCCTCTGCGAGTAGATCTGTTCCGAGTTCTAGCTCTGCAGGCCATAGCATAGCTCAGGATGAGAAGGTTCTACCAGAAATCTGGAGCCCAGTCTCAAAAGACATTATTCTTGAATCCTATAAGTTAGTCCATGACGGCAAAATGAATAGATCTGAATGCTACAGCTCATCTGAATGGGAAAAACATGAGACAGCTCAAAGGAAGAGAAGAATTCATTTCAGGGCTTTTGGTTATAATAATTCTGATGCTCCGGATCCACCTCCGTTTTACCATCCCAAGCCTTATGCTTATTTCTCCAGGCAAGAAGAAAAGAGGAAAAGGAGTTCTTGAAGAATAATGCTAATGCTGACAAGACATTTTGTTTTGGTTCTGATTTTGTTGAACATCAAGTCTTCTTAACAATTCAATTTAGACATATATATATATATATATAATTGTTGATTTGATGTTCTCTACTTGTTCATTTTCATATCATTGTGTAGTGTAGCATATTTATTCTATATTGCTGTAATTCAACTTAGTGTATAGGGTTCTGACTTCTACAAATAGGGGGAGATTGTTGGAAATTGTATTCACAATTACCTTGATTTGTGAGAAGTCACCCTTAAACTAAGATTGAATTGCTTTTGTATTTGATATGCTTTTCTAGTATTGTCTCGCAGATTATCATTGCTAAGTGTAAATCAATGTCAGGTCACAATGGGTCCGCAAACACAGTTTCATACAATGTAATCCCTCATTATATGAAACATGGTGATGACTCATGTGTGATCTCTCTATTGGGGTACACTTTATTTTCAAGACTATTGAAGACTTTGGAGTGCGGTTGCAGCAAGTGTTCAAGAGAAGAATAGAAAATTGTTGAAAACAATTTTTCTAAGGATTTGTCTCGAGAGATCATGCATGTCTCGAAAGTTAAGGCATGTCTCGAGAAGCAAGTTCCTTTGGATCTCGGTATTTCTGTTCTTGATATCTCGAGAGATCAAGCATGTCTCGAAAGTCCTTTTTACCGAAATCTTTATAATGTCTCGAGAGATCATCGAGTTCTCGAGACATCTCTTTCCTGCTCTCTTTGCTTCATATTTCGAGAGATCCGTCAGTTCTCGATACATTAACCTTTTGTTCTTTCATCCTCAGTTCTCGAGAGATCCCTTATGTCTCGAGAGAACCATTATGTCTCGAGAATTCTGTCCGTTTTCCTCTAATTTCTTTTCTCTGTTCTTGACGGATCGTAAGCGTTCTTTCCCGATCCTAACGGCTATATGGAGTGCATTTAAGGTCGATTTAATCCTTAATTGCTTCCCTCTATATATAGGATCGCTCTTGGGTTGTTTACGAGAAGTTTTTCGAATCTTTCTAAACCCTAGTCTCTCTCCCGATCAAAAAGAACGAGAAAAGCGCCGCCTCGCCGTCGCCTACGATTGAAGATCGATCTACTCATCTGAGTTGCTGATTTCTATCAAAGAAGGATTCGATCGATCCGTGTTCTGATTCTTCAATCTCTATTGGATCGTTTCGGATTGCCAAAGACAGGTTTGAAGGATCGTTGCTCTTCCTCTTTGCTCTCAAAAGCCATTCAAGAAGAAGGAAGAAAACACCTCTGTTATTCAGATCTGGTATCATTTTGTTCAAAACCTTTTATCATCTTTGTAGGAGTTGTTATCTCCGAGCTGTAGGAGAGGTTGTTCTCCGAGTTGTAGGAGAAGTTTTTCTCCGAGTTGTAAGAGAGGTTCTCTCTGAGTTTGTAGGAGTTTGACTCCGAGTTTGTAGGATCATTCTGATCCGAGTTTTAGTGAGTAGTCAAGTCTAGCTGTGGTGCTAGATTGGCGAGGCCGGCAGTGGAGTACCCAAGTACGGGGAACCACTATAAATTCCTGGTGTTATCTGTGGCTGTGATCTATTTTGTGTGATGTGCTTTACGTTTAATTTTTAATTCCGCAAAAGACGTAGAGATCACATATTCACCCCCCTCTAGGTGATTTAGGTAGTCAACTAGATACTTCACTTAGGTACCCAGATTTGTGTTAATGATCGTTGATTTATTATATTCCTGCAAGAGCCAGACGTGTGTCCAAATTTAAGACAATTAGCACACGAAATAAAGGGGGTTGAGACCCTTTTCTGAGTTTATACGTTGCCCTTGCTGGATGATGTTTGTACATTAGAAAAATCAGAAGAATTTTTAACATTGGAGCTACTGCCGGCGTTAGTAGCTAGCGCCGAGCGGTAGTGTTCACTTTTATATCCGAGTCCGATTTTTCCAGACTGATGAGTCCCGATTATATACACATATATGGACTCATCTGGGCCGTTTATCTAGTCATTCCACTGCACTTTAGCCTTATTTTAGCTTATATTCGTTATCACTTGCTATGTGCATTTCTAGGCCCATTTTGGTGTTATTTCGTATCTTTCTTTGTTAGTAGTTTTCATGCACTGTTAGGTGCCACTTTCAGTAGCTGGATTCGTGGTTGTACGCTAGAACAGGAGTCGTGCAGGTGCTTCCGGTGCAATTCTGCACAGGAACACTGCGCACGATCACTGGTTCTATTGCGCACGACCACTGGTCGTGCGCCACTGATCGTGTGCACTTAACACCTTTTCATGAGTTCTGTTTGGTGCAGTGCGCACGACCATCTACGATAGTGCGCACGACCACCAGTCGTGCGCCACTGTTCGTGCGCACTTATCATCAATTTCATGAGTTCTGTTTGAACCAGTGCGCACGACCACCTACGATAGTGCGCACGACCACCGGTCGTGCGCCACTGGTCGTGCAAACATGTTATTTCATAATTTCTGTCTTTGCAGGTTCCGTCCAGGCAGAGCGCACGATCACCGAATTCTAGTGCGCACGACCACTGGTCGTGCGCCACTGACCGTGCGCACTGTTTACTCCAGCGCCTATAAAACGACCTGCTCGCGATTTTAGGTTAGATCCCCGATTCTTCCGCCGTTTCCTGCTCCGTTCCGCCCGATTTCGCCCCTCCATCGCCGCCCACCATCGGGGGATGCTCCGGGCTTGTTCTTCACGCCGATCTTGAGCCGGAGTTTCCTCTCGGCCTCCTCCTTCATCCAAGAGCTTCAAAGGAAGACCTAGCCGCCATTACCATCAAGCAAGAGGAAGTTTGCAACCTCTACCGGATCGTGACACGAAGAAGACGGGTCCATTGGAGAGTAGTGACAGCTCTCTCTACCCCGGACGTAGTTGCGGACCGAGCTTGGACGCGGATTGACAACCCGGCGATTCCAACCGTGAATCTACAACGAGCCTTCGGATTCGGTCGATTTCTTGCTCTATTCTTCTCTTATTGATGTATATGTAGTTAGATCTAACATTATGATGAAGCGTGCTTGATTATTAGCATTTATACTTGATTATGTCTATGTGATTTGAGTATTCTTGCTTATTATTTTGAGGTGTGCCTTGTGGTGTGGATTGTTGGTTGTCCGGTGCCGCCCTAACAATTGTTAGTGGTGTGCTTTGCGAAGAGGTGCTTACGACCCTCATTCCGCTAGCCTACTCGTCCACCCGCCTACCGAAGCGTGGCATAGCGGCCCGTGTATTCCATCCCGCCTAACGAAGCAGCGCGCTCAAGGCCTGCATAGTTCGATCCGCTAGCCTTCTCGTCCATCCGCCTACCGAAGCGTGGCATCGCGGCCCGCATTCCATCCCGCCTAACGAAGCAGCGCGCTCAAGGCCTGCATTGTTCGATTCCGCTAGCCTACTCGTCCATCCGCCCTTTCGACGCAGCGCGCTCAAGGCCTGCCTAGTATCCATCCCGCCAAGCGAAGCATTGCATAGCGGCATTGCATAGGAGTAGTTGATAGCTTTTATTTTATTTTTCAAAAGCCAACCCAACTCCCCCGCATTCCATCCGATTTAAGGACTTCAATCTCAAGTCCTTCCTCGAAACCTAACTCCACCTTACTGTGTTCCTTGAGAGATTCGATACTCGGGGATTACTCCTCGTTTTATATTACTTAAATGATCGGTACACTGCCGTTTCGTGTCGCAGTCGAGCTACCGCCTATAGCGGTGTGTGAGATTTGCGCCATCAAGTTTTTGGCGCCGTTGCCGGGGAACACAGTCGTGTGAGTTTTCTTGAGAGGTAGACGAGAGATTCTAGTTCTTTTTTTTAACTTGTATATCCATTTTTCAACTTTGTTTTTGTCTTAAAAAAAAAAAAAATTTAGCATCTTAATTTTCTTTGCTCTGTTGTTTTCTCTAGTTTTCAACTTTTCTAAAGCAGGATTTTCAGATTTATCTTGTGTGTGTAGTATTATTTTGCAAAGAATCTTTATTTTCTGTTATCCACATATTTCTGTGATGTATTCTGAAGCTGAGTGTCATCTTTCTGACACTTTGCGTCGATACATCGACGCCATGACTGCTTTAAACGCTGAGCATTGTATTAGGTGTTTGTTATGTCAAGGTATAGGCCATGTGTTGAAGGATTTCCCTCGTCTGTGCGATCCTTCCCCCTCTGAGGATGTATATGCAGCATCCCCCCGTTTACGGGAGACTACTGCGGACAGGCCCACCAGAGTGTTGCCTGGCCCCTATACTGACATTGCACATCTTGCTCGATCTTTGCCCTTGGAGATTACCGAGGAATCTCTCGCCGCGTACTACTCTTTCATGGGTCCCTCAATCCCCTCTTATGAGCTTCCCTTGAGTGACGATGTGCACTCATTCGATGGTCAACAGGGACAGGATTGGGAACTCATGGATGCACCAGTATGGTGTGCAGATTCTGGTTCTTCCTGCGGGGAGGCTTCTGTGGATATTTTCGCGGAGGCGACTGCTCATTTACTTTCTGATCATGAGAGCAGTCCGGTTCCTCCGCATTCCTTGCAAAATTCATCTACTCCAATCTTTAGTGAGTCGGCTGATGATGTCGTGCGGGTGGCTGATTCAGCGCCTGAGGTTGCGCCAAAGTGGGACGAGGATTTCATTCTCTCTGATGGGGAGTTTGATACCTTTGAACACGATGACGCGCCGCGGTGGGATGAGGAGGATTCTCTTTCCGAGGAGGAGGTATTTACCTTCTTATTGGATGGGGACATCCGGCTCACCACCAAGGACCCCGAGCTCATGGGTTCTCCTCGTTACGACTCATATGATACTGACAGTGATCTATGTTTGGATCCTGCTGGGAGTGAGACCGGGACCACTCCCCCGATTTTCGATTATTTATGTCATTCTTCTCTTTTATTTCCTGACCCCCCTTCTTCATCTGAGCCTGTGCAGGTTGAGTCTTCACAGGTACATCAGGAGGACTTGGAGCATGATGCTCAAGTCAATGATGAGTGTATCCTCACATGTGAGGAGGTTGACCCCTCCTCCATAGAGGAAGCTCCACTCATTGCCTTTTCCTCCTGCTGCCTCCCTGTTGACGATATCTTGCTAGGCAAGGATGTGTTTTGTGAGATGAGTGAGGACCAGGCCTCCTCCTTTTCTTACATTCTCTACCCTCTACCTGTGAGGAGCAGGTATCTATATTTAGGTAGAGGGGTGACTGTTCTGTCTCCGTATCGGTACCCACTACCGATGCGCATATTAGAACAGTTACCTGTGCACTTTTCTTTTCATAGGCCTATAAGCTAGAACTGTACAAAATCTGAATAAGTCGTGCTGGGATGACAATAACCCCAGTAGTTATCTTACTTTTCATGCATTTTATTTTATTCAATCCTGTTTAGTTAGCTGTAGTATTGTAGTTTATCTTTTTCTGTTTCTTTTGTTTTGCGGAGCTGACCCCTGCAGGTACTTCTTCTGGATGGCGGATGCTGCAGCTTAGTCGTGGTTTCAATGCCAATCTTCTGGTGTGCTCATTTCTGAGCACTGGGTACTCTCTTTCCCTAGCCCTATTTTGATTTTCCTGTCATATATTATGCGGATTGTTTAGTTTAAGTCTGGGGGAGAGTAGTTTTGTTTACCCGCTCACGTGCACTATTGCACTGCATACTAGAAGATTTCATTTAAAATGTTTTGTGTATTTTCATTGCACACCACAGCACCCACTTGAGCGCGTACTCGTCTGTATGCGTGCTCTTTAGTGAATTTAATTCTTCTGCTTATTTGGGAAAGTCTAGGTGATGGCTTAGGACTATGCAGCAGAGTAAAATGTTGACTCCAGTAGTGCTCCTAGTCGAGTGCTCGGTTGCATAGAAATTTGTGTAGATTAGATTTCTTTTTATACTATGGTTTTATATTTTTTTCTATTAGTGTAAATGTTGTTTACTCTACTCAAATGGTGAATACGGTGTGAATCAAACGGTAGCATAGGGATGTGTGTGAACGATCGCTAGATTCATATTGCTTGAGTCGGGAGAAAGGAGAATCTTTCTCGGTGGCTAGAACTTGCCCCAAGCGATTCTTGAAGCATGGGTATACGGTTAGTCAATTGTGTGAATGTGATATAGGCCATCATTTTGGCCCGGTTGAGCCTTTGTGCCTATCCCTACCGCTATATCCTCGCTAGCCCAGTTGTGCCTACCCGTTCTTTGATTCAGCCCCACTTTTATTTCACCAAAGCCCAAAAGCCAATCCTAGTCGCACACCCAAAATTTGAGCTTTAGCTGTTTATTATTTTCATGAGTTGGGTTGTTGATGTGGTAATATGTTTGTGAAGATGTGGATGTGTCTTTTGTTTATTTGCTGAAAATGTTAAGAAAAGAAAAAAAAATGAGAAAAAGAAAAGAAGTTAAAATGAAAGGAAAGAGAAGGAATGTTTAATTGAAAATCTTTATGTATAGATTTATGTTTGGGAGTAGGCGGTGCACGCACCCATGTTGTTAAGTCCAAGTCTGGGGGTGTTGTGTACCCGCGTGTTTGTGTGGTGAATGAGGATAGTTTCCTGCATTAGCTCATTTGGGTTTAGTGCTTGAGCCGTCGTTTTTATCTTTGTTTTTCCTCACCTAAACCCAAGCCCCATTTAAAACCTAAAGTCCTATTGATTCACGCATTTGAGTCAAACCAGTGTCATGGAGAGAATGTGACCGGGCAAGCCTATGGTCACCGACACCGATGGATTTCGGTGGAGTTTATCCGGCACCCCGATCTTGGGCAATGCTCGTCTCAGCGTTTAGTTTACTTTCTCCGTATGCATGACCGAACGATTCACCGCTGTTCACCATTTTGAGTAGTTGTAATATGCTTTTACTCTTTTAGAAATATATAGACTGTTTATATAATCAGAAATCTTCTCTACTATTCTTCTTATGCACGTGAGCATGCGACTTCGCATGGTACTCTATATTGTAGTTTTAAGCCATCTACTTTTCTTTCCCCGTACGCTTAGAATTTGTTTGCTCGGGACGCGCAAACAGGTAAGTCTGGGGGTGTGATGAGTCCCGATTATATACACATATATGGACTCATCTGGGCCGTTTATCTAGTCATTCCACTGCACTTTAGCCTTGTTTTAGCTTATATTCGTTATCACTTGCTATGTGCATTTCTAGGCCCATTTTGGTGTTATTTCGTATCTTTCTTTGTTAGTAGTTTTCATGCACTGTTAGGTGCCACTTTCAGTAGCTGGATTCGTGGTTGTACGCTAGAACAGGAGTCGTGCAGGTGCTTCCGGTGCAATTCTGCACAGGAACACTGCGCACGATCACTGGTTCTATTGCGCACGACCACTGGTCGTGCGCCACTGATCGTGTGCACTTAACACCTTTTCATGAGTTCTGTTTGGTGCAGTGCGCACGACCATCTACGATAGTGCGCACGACCACCAGTCGTGCGCCACTGTTCGTGCGCACTTATCATCAATTTCATGAGTTCTGTTTGAACCAGTGCGCACGACCACCTACGATAGTGCGCACGACCACCGGTCGTGCGCCACTGGTCGTGCGAACATGTTATTTCATAATTTCTGTCTTTGCAGGTTCCGTCCAGGCAGAGCGCACGATCACCGAATTCTAGTGCGCACGACCACTGGTCGTGCGCCACTGACCGTGCGCACTGTTTACTCCAGCGCCTATAAAACGACCTGCTCGCGATTTTAGGTTAGATCCCCGATTCTTCCGCCGTTTCCTGCTCCGTTCCGCCCGATTTCGCCCCTCCATCGCCGCCCACCATCGGGGGATGCTCCGGGCTTGTTCTTCACGCCGATCTTGAGCCGGAGTTTCCTCTCGGCCTCCTCCTTCATCCAAGAGCTTCAAAGGAAGACCTAGCCGCCATTACCATCAAGCAAGAGGAAGTTTGCAACCTCTACCGGATCGTGACACGAAGAAGACGGGTCCATTGGAGAGTAGTGACAGCTCTCTCTACCCCGGACGTAGTTGCGGACCGAGCTTGGACGCGGATTGACAACCCGGCGATTCCAACCGTGAATCTTCAACGAGCCTTCGGATTCGGTCGATTTCTTGCTCTATTCTTCTCTTATTGATGTATATGTAGTTAGATCTAACATTATGATGAAGCGTGCTTGATTATTAGCATTTATACTTGATTATGTCTATGTGATTTGAGTATTCTTGCTTATTATTTTGAGGTGTGCCTTGTGGTGTGGATTGTTGGTTGTCCGGTGCCGCCCTAACAATTGTTAGTGGTGTGCTTTGCGAAGAGGTGCTTACGACCCTCATTCCGCTAGCCTACTCGTCCACCCGCCTACCGAAGCGTGGCATAGCGGCCCGTGTATTCCATCCTGCCTAACGAAGCAGCGCGCTCAAGGCCTGCATAGTTCGATCCGCTAGCCTTCTCGTCCATCCGCCTACCGAAGCGTGGCATCGCGGCCCGCATTCCATCCCGCCTAACGAAGCAGCACGCTCAAGGCCTGCATTGTTCGATTCCGCTAGCCTACTCGTCCATCCGCCCTTTCGACGCAGCGCGCTCAAGGCCTGCCTAGTATCCATCCCGCCAAGCGAAGCATTGCATAGCGGCATTGCATAGGAGTAGTTGATAGCTTTTATTTTATTTTCCAAAAGCCAACCCAACTCCCCCGCATTCCATCCGATTTAAGGACTTCAATCTCAAGTCCTTCCTCGAAACCTAACTCCACCTTACTGTGTTCCTTGAGAGATTCGATACTCGGGGATTACTCCTCGTTTTATATTACTTGAACGATCGGTACACTGCCGTTTCGTGTCGCAGTCGAGCTACCGCCTATAGCGGTGTGTGAGATTTGCGCCATCACAGACCCAAAGCATTGATTACCCAGAAGCATATCCAGGGATTTTTGACCAATACCGAATTTGGTTATGGCTAAATTTAGATTTTGATTTTGTTTTTTAAGATATGTATTTTCTTGAACAATCATAACACATTTGTTTTCAAATCCTTTTTTGTTCTTTTCAATTTGTAATATGGAACTTTTCAATTTTCTCTCTAAGTCCCCTTTTCTTTTGCAATGATGTTGTTTTGTGAAAGGGCATTAGAGAGAGAAACTTCAAGTTCCTTTATAATAAATAAAGAGTGCTTACATTCTTGACATGAAACTTTTCTTTTTTCAAGAGAGACTAATTTTTTTGTGAGCTTACGATTTTCTTTTATAATAGATTCATTTTCAAGATTTAATAAAACAAATTTATCATAAAGTTCTTCAAAAGTAGGAGGAGATACCTCAGTGTCGCTAAGAATACTGGTGTCGTCATCGTCGCTTTTGGCCATTAAGCACAAGTTTGCTTCCTCCTCGCTACTTGACTCAGAACCGTTTGACTCTTCAGAGGAAGAGTCATCCCAAGTAGCAGCCTTCAGCACTTTCTTCTTTTCTTTTGCTTTCTTTTGTTCCTTCCGTTCCTTTTGGTATTTTGGGCACTGGCTCCGAATGTGCCCGGTTTTTCTGCAGTGATAGCATTCTGGAGGCGGCCTTTCTTCTTCGTCATCGCTTCCTTTTTCTTTCTTCGATGAAGAGGAGGATCCCTTTCGTCGAGTATCTTTTTGGAAGAACTTTCGGAATGTGTTCCTTCTCTCTAGATTTCTGATGAACTTCTTGAAATTCTTCACCAGGAGTCCTTCTTCATCATCATCGTCCTCTTCGATGCACTCCTTCTTTGATGTCAGCGCCAAGCCTTTTTCTTCGGCTCCTTGTTGTATTTGTCATGTTGAATTTGTAGTTCTACCTCATGGGTTTTTAGATTCCCAATGAGATTCTCGATCTGGAGCGTTCTTAAGTTGTGCGACTCCGAGATGGCCGTCACCTTCGGATTGAACCTTGGAGGTAAGGAACAAAGAATTTTCCTCACCAAGTCCCCGTCGGAGTAGGTCTTTCCAAGCGCCTTTGATGCGTTGACAATCTTTGTGAAGCGAGTGTACATCGAGTTGATGTCCTCTTCCGTGTCCATCATGAATTTTTCGTATTCAGATTCCAGTTGAAACAGCTTGGCATCTTTCACCTGCGATGTACCTTCGTGAGTAACTTCCAATTGATTCCAAATATCATAAGCAGTTGTGCATGCAGAAATTCTATTAAACTCAGTCCTATTTAAGGCGCAATATAAAGCGTTCATTGCTTTAGCATTATTTTTACACCTTAGTTTATCGTTGTCATCCCATTTATCTTTAGGTTTTGCTAATGTCGCGTCTCCTACTACAGTTGTAGGCGGAGAGTACCGTACTTCTACCATATTCCATACTTCTACATCCATGGTCATAAGAAAACACATCATTCGATTTTTCCAATAGTTAAAATCGGACCCAGTAAAGAGAGGTGGTCGACTAACCCCTTGACCCTCAGGAAAAGCGAGATCATGAGACGCCATTGTTCCCGGTTGTTAAGCCGATTGGAACAAAACCTCACTCTGATACCACTTATTGGATCGGTCGGCGCCCTTAGAGGGGGGGGGGTGAATAAGGGTTTTCAAAAACTTTAGATTATATTTGAAAAACTTTGAATTATTGCAAGATTAAAGACATGAACTAAGTTAAGTGAAACAAACAAGAGAGACAAGCTTTATTAATGATAAATAAGTTTTACAAAACTTCATCTCGATGACGCTAGAGATCGAAGGCGAATAATAAAAAAGCTCTTTTTGTTTTCTATCCCGACTCGCTTCCCCACGAACCGGTGGCTCTAGCCTTATCCACCCCGAATTCGGCCTCAAGCCGCTCTAGCCAATCCTTCCCCAGATGTGGCCTCGAGCACCCCCTAGAACTAGCCTAGATCTAGTCGCCAACACGAGGCGAATATCAGCCCTAAGTCTACCCCAGACCTAGTCGCCAACACAAGGCGATTTCACTACCGTTTACAATGAAGAAAAAGAAATAAATAACAAAACCTCCCTTACAATGAACTTCTGAAGTCAGAGATGAAGATCCGGTGTAAAATCAGCGTTTGTTGAGGCGGACTTCGTCTGGATTCGGCGTGATGGAATTCTCCTTCAAAAATTGGCAGAGCTTCGCTGGGACCTCAAATTTCGGCTAAGACAAGCCTCTGGAATTGTAGTACTCTCTCTCTGAGGTGTATGCAATGTGTGTGTCCGAAAACAAGAGGAGAGGGGGGCCTTTTATATCCCAAGCGCTACCGCCGGCGCTAGCGCTACCGCCGGCGCTAGCCCGGATTAGGAAACGTTTTGCGCGGCAGGATCTTCAATCCGTGGCAACATTTTGCTCTATGCCTCTTGTGCGCCCTGCTACCGCCAGTGCTAGTAGCTACCGCCGGCGCTATCCCCGATTAAGAAACTTTTTGCGCGGCAGGATCTTCAATCCGCCCAACCTTGCTTCTATTCCTTCTGTGTTCATCTCTACCGCCAGCGTTATCCGCTATCGCCAGGCGTTAGCGCCTTCTATAACAGCTCCTGGAATTGCGCTATTCAACACTATCACCGGGCGTTATCGCTACCGCCGGCGATAGTGAGCTTGTTCGAATTTTGGCATCAATTTTGGGGGCATTCATCATGTGTACTCCTTGAGTCATGTGGACCTAGTAAACCAGCACACTTGAACACACAAGATCAAATACAAATATTATTTGTTATTCTCAAACCTAGGAGATGCGGAAGACCATATTCCAACATTGGATGTACAAAACCTGATGGCTGTTCCACATATACCTCCTCTTACGAATCTCCATTTAGAAAGGCTGACTTGACATCAATCTGGTATACCTTGAACCCCTTGTGGGCAGCATAGGCAAGGAATAATCTAATTGCCTATAACCTTGCAACTGGGGCAATGGTTTGGTCAAAGTCAATACCTTCTTCTTGCCTATATCCCTTGGCTACCAGTCTAGCTTTATTCTTGATGATGATGCCATTCTCATCTACGTTGTTTCTATAGATCCATTTGGTGCCAATAATGTTGTGTCATTTAGGTTTTGCACCAACTTCCAGACTTTGCACCTCTTGAATTGTAGAAGCTCTTCATGCATGGCTTGAATCCAGAAGTATTTTGATTAGCTTCTTCAAACTTCTTGGGCTTAATATGAGATAGAAAGCTCAGGAGTAGAGCTTCATTATGAGCCCTACTTCTGGTGATCACCACTTGGTTCTCATCTACAATTATCAGGTTCCTTGGATGATCCCTTAGATGCCTGGTTGTTGTAGGCAATCTGTCATCATTCTGCAGCTCTTCTTCTGGAGCAGCAGGTTCTTCGGCAGCTTGCTGATCTTCATCTTCAGGTACATTAGCCTCTGAATAGATTCAGCTGGTGCTGGGCATGTCTTGGATAGACATATCTTGCCTCTTCCTATCATTTTCTGTCAAAATAGGATAATTGGATCAGCCCTTATAAAGTAGGTTGGTCTCATCAACAACAACATGCATAGATTCCTCAAGAACATGAGTCTTCTTGTTGAATACTCAATTTGCTCTACTATGTGAGCTATATCCAACAAGAACACCAACATTGCATTTTTCAGCAAACTTTGTTAGTTGGGATTTTCCATTATTTAAAATATAGCATTTGTAACCAAAGATTCTAAAATATGAAATTGTTGGTTATTTTCCATTCGGAATCTCATAGGGGTTTTTTCCAAGGGCCTTATTGATGGAAGCTCTATTGAGAACATAACAAACAGTATTAACTACCTCAGCCCAGAAGTATTCTGGGAGTGTGGAATCAGTAAGCAATATTCTCCCAGCTTCTATCAAGGTCCTATTCCTCCTCTAAGGCACACCATTTTGTTGTGGAGTCCCTAGGGAGGAAAACTCTTGGGTGATACCAAATTCTTGACAAAATTTTGTCATGGCCCCAGATTGAAATTCGATACCATGGTCAGTTCTAATTTTGATCACAGTACATTGTAGTTCATTCTGAATTGCCTTATCATAGTTTATGAAGATATCTAAAGTATTAGATTTCTTCTTAAGGAAGAATACTCATGTATATTTTGAGTGATCATCAATAATCACCAAAGTATACAACTTACCACCTAGGCTTTGAATGGGCAAATGACCAAACAAGTCCATATGCAACAGATATAGACATCTTTTAATGTCTTTGGATCCATTGCTTCTAAAGGTGGCCCTAGTTTGCTTACCCATTTGGCATGCATGATAGGGACCACTTTTAACACATTTCATTTTTGGACTATTCTTAACAAGGTTTTTAGAAAATAGTCTATACATTGTCTTGTAGTTAATGTGGGCAAGTCTTTTGTGCCATTGAACACAAAGAGATTCACTCTCTTTAGCTACAAGACATACTGGAGATAGAGAACTATTGCAAATAAAGTCTAAGAAATAAACATTCCTACTCCTAGTGCCTGAGAAAATGATCTCTAAGTCAATTGACTTTTTGACCAAGCACTTGTTATTGTGGAATTCAATGACATAGCCCAAGTCACATAGTTGACTTATGCTTACAAGGTTGTGTTGTAACCCTTCAACAAAAGCTACCCTTGTTATTGAAATTGTGCCATTGGAGATCATGGCATATCCTATGGTGACTCCTTTTTCAGAACCTCTAAAGATAACTTTAGGTCCATTCTTCACAGGAGTGTAATCCTGCAGAAGACTCCTTGTTCGTGTCATGTGCCTTGAGAACCCACTATCCAAGTACCATATTTCCCTTAGGTTGGTCCTAGGTTTTTGTTACATAAACAGACACTCTTTCACCCACATCAACCTTTGCAGGAAAGCTCCTCTTTGCATTAGCCACACTAGTGTTGTGCCAACAATCAATGTCAAAGTGTCCCACTTTACCACAACACCAACATTCATAGATGTAACTTCTTTTCTGAACACTTCTTTAGGTGGAAGGAGCATCATAATGCTTATGTTCAGAGGAGGAGGTAACATCGTTCTTCCCATTCCTATTAGAAATAACCTGGAATGTTGACTGTCTATAGTTAGTCTTAGTAGACGTTATCTGAATGACATCAGCTGGTCTTAGCTTGGCAGCTAAATAATAGTTGATGGCATCATATACTGTGTTGTTTGACTTTATTATAGGCCAGACAACAGCCAGCGGTTTTGATGAATGGGATTTAGAAGAACAAACTTCCATATCCTTGAATGTGGGGTTGTAGTAATAAACATAAATGGTCCAGGATGGGCAATTTGAATTTCCTCATAAGGAGCTTTCAAAGCACTCATCCCCATGCCCTTTCTCCTGTTATTGTTAGGAGTATTCTCCTTCCTATAGGAGCTTCCATTCTTCCAGTGACCATACATGTTATCCTGGTCATACCTGTTAGAGGGAAGTAACACCTTTTGAAAGGTGGTATGAGGTTTAGCTTTAACCTGACACTTTCCACCATTCTCAGCACCTATTGCCACATTATTGAAACCAAGCCTTCTCCTATTTGTTTGGGAGGAGAAGGTGTCAAAGATGGGCAGTATGGATTTGGGTATAGAGAATTGAGCCACTAAGCTTTTCTCTTTGAAAATCTTCTCCTCAAGGTCTGTAATGACCTTGTTCTTTTGGCTTATGGTGCTTAATTGGAATATTTTTATTCCCTTCAGCTGACTGATTTCCCTAGTTATCTGAGCCATTTGGGTAAATCACTCAGTGCATTTAGGCTTTGCCTGCTGAAGGGAAGCAATTTCTAGATCTTGCCTCTTGGCTTGCTTCTCGCTCTTTTTCAGATCTTCCAAGAGAGCACCATACTTGCCAATCAATTGATTGACATCCACTTCATATTCTAAACAACTTTCATCATTAGATGAGCATGCTTCAGATTCTGGAATTGACTCATAATCAGAAGAGGGAATGAAAGGAGTTGATACCTGATCAGGATGATCCCAACTGTCTTCATCATCTGAAATGGCCATTAAGCCATAACATTCTTTGTCATCTTCAACCACCTCAATGTCACTATATGAATGTGACAGAGGGGCCCTGATGCCAACCTTAGCAGCAGGATAGTCTTCATACTCAGCAGCTACAAATAACCCTATATAGGCTTCCTCTTCTTCTTTAGAATCTAAAGATGAAGATTCAGATTCACTCTAACTCTTCTCCTTCCTTGCTAGAAAGGATTTTTCACCATTCCTTCCCTTCTGGTGATGAGGCTTCTTATCACCTCTTTCATTTCTCTTGACTGGACAGTCAGCTATGTCATGTCCAGGCTTGCTGCAGCAATAATAAATAACATTATTTGAAATATATTTGACATGTTTAAATTCATACCTATCACCCATGGGGTGCAGCCTTCCTGATTTGTTGTGTTCCTTCTTGGGATGTGAGGAGGAGGAAGGTTTGTTCTTCCACTGCTTCCTCCTCATTAACTTCTTGAAGTGCCTGGAGAATGCAGCAAACTCCTCATCTGATGAGTTGTTGTGAGATGTGCTGGGCTAAGAGTTTTCAGAGTCAGCAACCCTTCTTGGTGGAGAAGACATTCTTTCTTTGCTCTTCTTAGATCTTTCATCTTTGAGAGCCACAGATCTATCCTTTGCATGAGACCTGGTAGAGGTGTCCTCCTTTCTTGTAGACAGCTGCATCTCATAGGAGAGCAACTTCCTAAATAGTGTGTGGGGAGGAGTCTCACCCAGCTTTGCCACTTCTCTGATGACAAAGATTTTTTTTATCCCAATCTCTAGTTAGAGATCTTAGGAATTTATCATTCATCCCATAATGGCTGAAGACCCTTCCATAGGTCCTCAGCTCATTCACCACTCTGAAGAACCTTTCATTGCATTCGGCTATGCATTCCAGGCTGTGTTGCCTGAAGGATTCATATTCCTGGTTAAGGTGGGATTTCCTATCATCCCTCACTACATTAGTACCTTCCATATACACTATAAGTGTATCCATATGTCCTTGGTTGTCTCACATTGCACCAAGTTCTGGAAGGTGGATCATCAATTGCATTTACTATGATGTTTTGTGCTTTCTTATCCATAGTAGCAAGTGCACTCTCATCCTTAGTAATTTTAGCATATGTCTTGGCCACTTGTCCTGTTGGATCTATAGTGGAGGCTTTTGTGAAGACAAAAGGACCCTCCTTTATGTTGGATCGGTAGGCGCCCTTAGAGGGGGTGAATAAGGGTTTTCAAAACTTTAGTGATATTTTAAGAACTTTGTCATAATGCAAGATTAAGACAATAGAAAGTCAACTAAAACAATTGAAATAAAGTAGAGACATGCTTTATTAATATCAAATAAGATTTTACAAAAGTTGACTTCTATGACGCTAGAAATCGGTGGCGATGAATAGTAAACTCTTTTTGTTTTCTATCCCGACTCGCATCCCCACGAACCGGTGGCCCTACCCTATCCTCCCCGGATTCGGCCTCAAGCCGCTCTAGCCAACCCTTCCCCGGATGTGGCCTCGAGCACCCCCTAGACCTAGCCTAGATCTAGTCGCCAACATGAGGCGAGTTTCCCCCTAATTCCTACCCAGACCTAGTCGCCAGCACGAGGCGATTTCACTAACCGTTTACAAGAAGAATATGAAATGCAAATAAATAAAAACTCCCTTCTGAAGTCGGAGGCGAAGATCCGTTGTAGAATAAGAGTTGTAGAAGCGGACTTCGTTTGGATCCGGCGTGATGAGATTCTCCTTCAGAAGATTGCAAAACTTTGGTAGGACATCAACTTTCGGCCAAGATAGCCTCTGGAATTCTAGCACTCTATCTCTCTCTAATATCTCTCTGATGTGTGTATGAAACGAGAGGAGAGGAGTCCTTTTTATAGCCTCAGTGCTAGCGCCTGTGCTGGCGCTACCGCCGGCGCTATCCCATATTAGGACACATTCTGCGCAGCAGAATCTTTAATCCGAGGAAACAATTCCCCCTTGCCAACTGTGTTCCTCGCTATCGCCTGCGCTATCGGATATCGCCTGGCGCTATCTCCTTCTATAAGTTCTCCCAGCAATTTTGCTTCGTGCCAATATTTCGTCGAACAGGAATTCGTCGACCGTTGCTAAGAGTTCATCGAACGGCCGCTGGCGCCTGCGCTAGTACTACCGCCAGCGCTAGTAGGTGTATTGGATTTGTTGGCTCAACTTTGGGGGCAACCTTCTTATGTAATCCTTGAGTCATGTGAAATTTGTTATCCTGCACACTTAAACACACAAGATCAAATACACATGGGATTTGTTATTCTCAAACCTAGGAGATGCGGAAGACCATGTTCCAACAAACTCCCCTTTTGATAATAACAAATCCATTAATGATAAATCAGAGCATTAATATATAAGCATGAAGAACCATACTTGTGTGTGTGTGAGTGATGACTTAGGATAATTTTAGCATTTAGCATTTAGAATTGCTCCCCCTAAATACATGCTCCCCCTAAGTGAATGTTCTCCTAATATGTAAGCTATCATCTTAATTAAGCATTATAGTTTGATAGCAGATTAATATTTATCATGTTAGTTCTCCCCCTTTTGTTATTAGCAAAAGTGGGTAAGGAGACATCACTAAAAAATTGATAATAAGATAAAGGCATGATCGAGCTTGTAGAGAATGAAATGAGAAGGAGTTTTAGAATTATTTTCATCACAATATTGTCATAAATCAGAGATTGTAGCATAACCAAATAGAAGGTAAATTTAAAGTTGCGGAAGACTTAGAAAAATACAAGCAAACATCTTTTGTAAGACATGATAATTAAAAAAAATATAGGAGTTTAATTTTATAAAGAAGATGTTTTGTAAACATTTTAAAATCGGTAATAAATTAACCAAGCATGAAATAATGATATCAGAAAGATAGTACTACAATGTTATGTTAATTCACAGTTTCAAAACATACTAAACATTGTAGAGAGCATGCTAGGATATCTAGTGCATTTCATAAGTAAAGAATAGTATAGAATTAGCATTAGGATCCAATACTCATGAGAAGAAGTGTTCTGGAAGATAATGATGTGCACATAAGTGTATTTTTGAGTAGAGTAAATACATGTTTTAATCAAAAATACAAGTAATATGTAAAGTAAGAGCACAATAAAACACAAATAATTTTACTTCCACAAACTTCAATGCACGAAAAAAAATGTACAACTACCAAGGTGCTTTGCACACACAATGCTCATTAAGACTTATCAGGGTGCAAAGTAGTGCTTGGGGATCACCTAGTTTTATTCTTCAAGATTGATTTTTATTGTGATCCGGTGTACTTAAGAATAAGTGGTTTTTATTTTGAAAGAAAGTTATGGTTTGCACAAGATACTTTACTATTCTTTCCAAGGTGCTCAACCTCACAATGCATATTAAGACTTATCAGGAGGTTCAAGTAGTGCTTGGTGGAGTTATCTTTGTCACTTTATTTTATGATTTTTGTTTTGTACAAAGTTCTCCGAATACACTTATTTTTGCAAACCAATAAAATTTATGAAAAAGATAACCACTTTTCTTAATTTTAAAAGTGCAAATAAAGGAGTGTAGGTAAGATACTTGTGCAATTTTAATTCATTGTACTAATACAAAACATATACAAGCATTCTTATATTAAAAACAAATGTAGACAATGCCAAAATAAGTGAGTGAATAAAGATCATTATCAAACATAAAACATTTACTCAGACTTAGAGGCATGCTACGCATAGTTCTATACAACTTTCAATATAATTGATGCACATGGTAATAGATATATCAAAGCATGATGAAAACAATGTTCAAAGAGTTTGAAAAAATAAAGTGCAACATTATAGAAGTTCTAAGGAATAGATTAAATCATGCTTATTCTCATACGAAAATTCATACAGTTTTTTTTGATAGTTTCAGTGTTTTATATTTTTGAATTTAAATTTATTTTTCAAAAAGACAAACTTTAAACAAAACTTTTTTTTTTTTGTAATTTTAACTTTTGTATTTTTGTATTTGATTTTTCAAAAATAAAATATAATCAGAAGTGCAAAAACAAATAGTACATATAGATTAATATATTTTTAGGAATTTTTCAAAATTTAAAAAATACAGAAAAACACATAAGTACGCTAGCGCCGGCGTTAGCGCTAGCGCGGGAAACAGTACACGATTTTTTATGATTTAGGAATTTTTAATTGTTGATCTTGATTAAGTGTCCCAATAGTAGTTTCATGCTGAAATCTCAGATTTTTAGGAGATGTTTTCGATGGTTAAAACTTGCAAAAATTGTGTTTTGTGAATGTGTTTTAACTCGAAAGATCTAGGACACCTAACTCATGTTGTAATAATCGAAATCTTGCATCGGGAAGAAATTTAGTAAATATGTCAGCGAGTTGAGAGTCCGTGCCAATGAAGCTTACTTTTACATGCTCTTTCTTAATGTGATCCCTAATGAAATGATGACGAACATCGATGTGTTTGGATCTAGAGTGGTGTACGGGATTATATGTGAGGTCTATTGCACTTTTGTTGTCACATTTAAGATCAATGTTTTTAAGATTAAATCCAAAATCCTCTAGTGTTTGACTCATCCATAAAGCTTGTGCAGAACAGCTACCAAGTGCGATATATTCGGCCTCCGTGGTGGAGAGTGCAACCGAAGATTGTTTTCGACCAGACCAAGCTACTAAAGAGGGTCCTAGAAAGTGTCAAGTACTGCTAGTGCTTTTTCGATCTAGTGAACACCAAGCGTAGTACGAATCAGAATAGCCGTGGAGTGTGAATGAATCATTATGTGGGTACCATAATCCTAATTTAGATGACCCTAATAGATAACGAAAAATATGTTTTACCGCTTTTAAATGAGATTCTTTTGGATTGGCTTGAAAGAGAGCACATAAACATACGGCAAACATTATATCTGGTCTAGATGCACTTAAGTAAAGAAGAGATCCTATCATTCCTCTATATAGCGTTTGATCAATTGAAATTCCGGATTCATCTTTTCCTAGTTTTAAAGAAGCACTCATGGGAGTAGAAGCTTGTTTGAGATTTTCAAATCCAAATCGTTTAAGCATATCGTGAACATATTTTGTTTGACAAATAAAGATACCATCAGTTTGTTGTGAGATTTGAAAACCAAGAAGATATGATAGTTCTCCTACAAGAC
The DNA here is from genome assembly GCA_033032865.1 of Dactylorhiza incarnata. Classification (NCBI taxonomy): domain Eukaryota; kingdom Viridiplantae; phylum Streptophyta; class Magnoliopsida; order Asparagales; family Orchidaceae; genus Dactylorhiza; species Dactylorhiza incarnata. Next base: position 18,550,038 of record JAWHQI010000015.1, read on the forward strand.
TCATTTCAAATTCATTTTTCATTACTAATACTACTTCATTACACAACTCTTCATTAGTGGCTCCAAAAATGATATCATCAACATATATTTCTAAAATAATTAGATCGTTATTATTATGCTTAATGAAGAGTGTGTTGTCGGCACTTCCCATAACATAACCGTGCATTAACAAAAATGATGTAAGTCCATCATACCATGCACGGGGCGCTTGTTTTAAACCATAAAGTGTTTTTTCTAATTTGTAAGCATGATTAAGGAATTTTTCATTTATGAAACTGGGGTGTTGTTCTACATAAACTTCTTCTTTTATAAACCCGTTTAAAAAGGCACTTTTAACATCCATTTGAAATAATTTTATTCGTTTAAAACTCGCAAATGCCAAAAATATTCGTATAGATTCTAAGCGAGCAACGGGTGCAAAAGTTTCTTCAAAATCTACGCCCTCGATTTGAGAATAACCTTGAGCGACTAAGCGTGCTTTATTTCTTATAATCCTATGTTCACCATCTAATTTATTTTTAAAGATCCATTTTACTTCGATAATTGGATGATTAGATGGTCTATCTACTAGATTCCAAACTTTATTTCTTTCAAATTGTCCTAACTCTTCATTTATAGCCAAAAACCAAAATTCGTCATTTAAAGCGATGGAAACGTTTTTAGGTTCGATTTCAAAAACAAAGCAAATATTTGAGAACGTTTCATGAAGAGAGGATCGAGTTCTTACCCCAGTAGAAGGTTCCCCAATGACTAGCTCTTTTGGATGATTTTTTGAGAAGTTCAACTCCCTTGGAGGTGCATATTCAACTTTATTGGACTTCTCCTCCTCTTCTTTGGACGGTTCCTCTTAGTCGTGCTCCAAAGATGGCAACGGTTCATCATTTGTACCTATAGAAGGCTTCTCTGCACATGGAATAAACTCATCAAATTTAACATTAATAGACTCTTCAACCTTACTCGATCTTTTATTAAATATTCTATAGGCTTTAATGGTTGAAGAATAACCAAGAAATATTCCTTCATCACATTTCTCATCAAATTTTCCTAAAGTGTCTTTTGTATTAAAGATAAAACATTTACATCCAAATACTTTAAAATATGATACGTTAGGTTTCTTTTAAAAATATAGTTCATATGGTGTGAACTAAGCCCCGCCCCTTTTTTTAGTAAACACTGATTTAGAGATGGGCGAAGCATAACTCTATTCATTACATAGCATGATGTGCTTACGGCTTCGGCCCAAAAAGACTTAGGTAATTTATATTCAGATAACATGGTGCGTGCTAGTTCTTGGATTGTCCTATTTTTCCGTTCTACAACACCGTTTTGTTAGGTGTGCGTGGAGCGGAGAACTCATGCTTAATACCTAACATTTCACAAAAAGATTTAAAGTTTTCATTTTCAAATACACCTCCATGATCTGAGCGAATGCATTTTATTTTTAAATCTAGTTCATTTTGAATGCGCGTACATAATTTTGAGAATTCACAAAATGCATCAGATTTGGAAGAGAGAAATAAAGTCCAGCAATATCTTGAAAAATCATCTATTAGAACGAAGGTGTATATTTTACCACCAAGACTTGCGGTGTTAACGGGACCAAAGAGATCCATATGAATTAGTTGTAATGGTTTTGAAGTAGAAATTTCGTTTTTGCTTTTAAAAGATGATTTTATAAATTTTTCTTTTTGGCATGGTGAACATAGTGAAGATAAATTTCCATTCAACTTAGGCAATCCTCTAATCAATTCCCTTTTTGCTAGTTTTAAAATGAGCTTTGTACTAGCTTGACCTAAACGTTTATGCCATAGTTCTAATTCATCATTTTTGGTTATAAAACATTTTATAGATGATTTGGAAAGATCATGAAACAAAACTATGTAAACATTGTGAATTCTAGGTGTAGTTAGTAACGCATCTTTTGTTTTAGGATTAACTATTTTGCAAAGATTAGTGGATGATTCAAATAATACGTCTAATCCTTTATCACATAGTTGAATTATAGATATTAAGTTATGTTTCAAACCTTTAACATAAAGAACATTTGAGATAAGAAAATATTCGTTACCCACTGTACCAACTCCCCTGATCCTTCCTTTACCGTTATCACCAAACGTTACGATCCCTCCTTTCTTCTTTTCTAGGCTAAGGAATTTTGCTTTGTTGCCCGTCATGTGCTTGGAGCAGCCTGAGTCCAAATACCACACATCCTCAGTTTCCTTAGCCTTCCTGCAAATCTAGAGAGAAGATGAGAGTAAAGATCCAGATACCCAAGAGGTACCACCCAAAGAGTAAGTGGATTTCTTAGGAACCCAGATTTGTTTTAATAATCGTTGTTTTTATATTCCTGCAAGAGCTAGACGTGTGTCCAAGCTTAAGACAAATAGCACATGAAATAAAGGGGGTTGAGACCCTTTTCTGAGTTTCTAGGTTGCTCTTGCAAGATGATGTTTGGACATTAGAAAAAACAGAAGATTTCTTATCAGTTTAGCTACCGCCGACATTAGTAGCTAGCGCTGGGCGGTAGGGTTCACTTTTATATCCAACCCCAAATTTTGCAGAACCATAACTTTGGTTTCCCAAAATCATATCCAGGGATTTTTGACCAATCCCGAATTTTTTTATGGCAATATTGAGGTCATTATTTTGTTTTTTAAGAAAAGTATTTTCTTGTACAATCAAAACACATTTATTTTCAAATCCCTTTTTATTATTTTCAATTTGTAGAAAAGTGGTTTTTAGTTTTCTCTCTAAGTCCTCCTTTTCTTTTGCAATAGTTTTGTTTTGTGCAAGGGCCTTAGAAAGAGAAACTTCAAGTTCTTTTGTCTTAAATAAAGAGTGCTCACACTCTTGACATAAAACCTTTCTCTTTTCAAGGGAAATCAATTTTTTTGTGAGCTTATGATTTTCTTTGATAATAGCTTCATTTTCACGATTTAATATAATATTATCTTTTATACTTTGATCATAGGATTTGCAAGTTAAAACAAATTCATCATAGAGTTCTTCGAAAGTAGGAGGAATTACCTCAGTGTCGCTAAGAACACTAGTGTTGTCATCGTTGCTTTTTGTCATTAAGCATAAGTTTGCTTCCTCCTCGCTACTTGACTCAGCCTCGTTTGACACTTCAGAGGAAGAATCATCCCAAGTTGCGGCTTTCATTACCTTCTTCTTCTCTTTTGCTTTGTGTTGTTCTTTTTGCTCCTTTTGATATTTTGGGCACTGGCTCCGAATGTGCTCGGTCTTTCTGCAGTGGTAGCACTCTAGTGGTGGTCTTTTTTCTTCATCTTCGCTTCCTTTTTCTTTCCTTGATGAAGAGGAAGATCTCTTTCATCGAGTATCCTTTTGGAAGTATTTGCGGAATGTGTTCCTTCTTTCCGGATTCCTGATGAACTTCCTGATGTTCTTCACCAGGAGACCTTCTTCATCTTCATCATCATCTTCGATGCTCTCCTTCTTTGACTTTAGCGCTAGCGCCTTTTTCTTTGCCTCTTTGTTGTATTCATCGTGTTGAATCTGGAGTTCTACCTAATGGGATTTGAGATTCCCAATAAGGTTCTCGATCTGGAGTGTTCTTAAGTTGTGCGACTCCGAGATGGCTGTCACCTTTGGATTGAATCTTGGTGGTAAGGAACGAAGAATTTTCCTCACCAAGTCCCCGTCTGAGTAGGTCTTTCAAAGTGCTTTTTAAGCGTTGACGATCTTGGTGAAGCGGGTGTACATCGAGTTAATGTCCTCTTCGGTATCCATCCTGAATTTTTCATATTCAGATTCCAGTTGGAATAGCTTTGCATCTTTCACCTGCGATGTACCTTCATGAGTTACTTCCAATTGATTCCAAATATCATAAGCAGTTGTGCATGCAGAAATTCTATTAAACTCAGTACTATTTAAAGCGCAATATAAAGCGTTCATTGCTTTAGCATTATTTTTACACCTTAGTTTATCATTATCGTCCCATTTATCTTTTGGTTTTGCTAATGTCGCCTCTCCCACTACAGTTGTAGGAGGAGAGTACCAAACTTCTATCATGTTCCATACTTCTACATCCATGGTCATATGAAAACACATCATTCGATTTTTCCAGTAGTTAAAATCTGACCCAGTAAAGAGAGATGGTCGACTAACCCCTTGACCCTCAGTAAAAGCGAGATCATGAGACACCATTATTCCCGGTTGTTAAGCCGATTGGAATAAAACCTAACTCTGATACCACCTATTGGATCGGTAGGCGCCCTTAGAGTGGGGGGGGTGAATAAGGGTTTTCAAAACTTTAGTGAAATTTTAAAAAATTTGTCATAATGCAAGATTAAGACAATAGAAAGTCAAGTAAAACAATTGAAATAAAGTAGAGACATGCTTTATTAATATCAAATAAGGTTTTACAAAAGTTGACTTCTATGACGCTAGAAATCGGTGGCGATGAATAGTAAACTCTTTTTGTTTTCTATCCCGACTCACATCCCCACGATCCGGTGGCCCTAGCCTATCCTTTCCGGATTCGGCCTCAAGCCGCTCTAGCCAACCCTTCCCCGGATGTGTCCTCGAGCATCCCTTAGACCTAGCCTAGATCTAGTCGCCAACACGAGGCGAGTTTCCCCCTAAGTCCTACCCAGACCTAGTCGCCAACACGAGGCAATTTCACTAACCATTTACAAGAAGAATATGAAATGAAAATAAATAAAAACTCCCTTCTGAAGTCGGTGGCGAAGATCCGTTGTAGAATAAGAGTTGTAGAAGCGGACTTTGTTTGGATCCGGCGTGATGAGATTCTCCTTCAGAAGTTTGCAGAACTTTGGTAGGACATCAACTTTCGGCCAAGATTGCCTCTGGAATTCTAGCACTCTATCTCTCTCTGATATCTCTCTGATGTGTGTATGAAACGAGAGGAGAGGAGTCCTTTTTATAGCCTCAGCGCTTGCGCTAGCGCTACCGCCGACGCTATCCCATATTAGGACACATTCTGCGCGGCAGAATCTTCAATCCGAGGAAACAATTCCCCCTTGCCAACTGTGTTCTTCGCTATCGCCTGCGCTATCGGATATCACCTGGCGCTATCTCCTTCTATAAGTTCTCCCGGCAATTTTGCTTCGAGCCAATATTTCGTCGAACAGGGATTCGTCGACCGTTGCTAAGAGTTCGTCGAACGGCAGCTAGCGCCAGCGCTAGTACTACCGCCAGCGCTAGTAGATGTATTGGATTTGTTGGCTCAACTTTGGGGGCAACCTTCTTATGTAATCCTTGAGTCATGTGGACTTTGTTATCCTGCACACTTCAACACACAAGATCAAATACACATGGGATTTGTTATTCTCAAACCTAGGAGATGCGGAAGACCATGTTCCAACACTTTACAGTAATGTAAATCCTAGGGTCAAAGGCTTCCATAAACAACCTTACCCTTCGCTTCCATATGCCATAGGTCTCCTTTCTGCATATGGGCAACTTCATAGATCCCATCTCCTTCTAACCTCTAGTGACAGCCATTGGATTTAGAGTAGACTAGTCCTTGTAGGATCAGGTCAGTCTGATAAGTTCTCATTGACCAACCTCCCTCTAATACCACTTGATAGTATAATTGGTAGTAGTCTAACTCACCTAGAGGGGGGGGGGGTGACTAGGTTTCTTTGAAGTTTTCTACTAATAGCTAGTAGTGATTAATGATTAATTAAACTAAAAGCAAACCATAGAAAGCACACATCTGCTTATAGTGGTTCCCCAAGACAGTTTGTCTATGGGTAGTCCACTTTCCCTCTACACCTTTCTAACAGTATGTTAGACAAGGACAACTCCTCCAAAACTTAGCTCCAAGAGCTTACAACTCAGATCCCTCGGGATCTCTCAGGTTTGCTCCAAACCCTGCCTCAAATTCAACAACTCTACCTCAGGCTCAACATCCCTACCACTTAGAGTACCTCAACTCCTACAACTCAAAAATCCTCCTGATTTCCTACCTCAGGCCTATCAATAAGCCCTACCTCAGATATCCTCAGAAATCCTACAACTCAAGCTGGTAGTACAAGTCTATAATCTCAGGCACAAAGCCTTACACACTGAGGCACAAAGCCCTACACACTCAGGCACATGGCCCTACAAACTCAGAACTAATAGGTTCTTACAAAGTTGAAATTGTTTGCTTTTATAATAGAGGATTGTAAAGATATAACCTTCAGATCTGGTGTTCTGTTGTTGATGCACAATAAATGCTTTCCTGAAACAGGGCTTAATGGCAGTAGCATCAGGACTTGTTTCTTTCTGATCTTCTTCTTCAGTAGATGCCGAAAGATTCACTTGTTCTTCTGGATTGAATCAACAAGACCTATCTTATCTCAGTTATTTGCTTGTAGCTTCAGGAAGCAAGATGAGATATCTGTGGAAGCTATTTTTCTTCAATAACACAGTAGCTGCTCTTTCAGATATTTTTCCACACCTTCCACAATTACATAACATTTTATTTAATACTTCCTCCAATCTGCAATGACTTTGAAGAGTGCCCTATCACAGCATGGACAGAAATAGAAAACATTATCTTTGCTTTCCAACCACTTGCGCCAAAAGCAGATCCCGCCAGGCATTATTCAAATATGAATTTGTCTCAGCGATTGGGCTGAGACATGCTCCAGTCTCAGTGGGTATGCTCCAGTCTCAGTGACAGGGTCAGCTTGCTTCTTAGCGGATCCATTGAGATAGATAGTCTTCTCAGTGGTTTCTGCCTAAATATAGCTCAGCTGAGACAGACTCCTTCTCAGCGGCTCTGGATGCATCTCAGCGGTTCAGATAAGACCCTGTTGTAGTCTCAATGGTTTTCACAGTAAAACCAGAGAACTATTCCAATGTTTGGAATGACCTAACCCTGCATAGACATGAGGTAAAAGTTGGTTTATCAAATACATTATGTACTTAACATTGAGTGTGATGCCTCTTCAAATCTTGGGAACATTGAGGGCAATATTCCCAACACGTATGATGTTAATCTTACTCTTGCATAATTGTGTAGTGTAACAACTTAACATTATTTAATATGTGCTTAGTTTACCTACACCTCATAAATTTTTTTTCGTGCACTCATGGTTGAAGAAGTGTGTTTTTTACAATTAAAAACACTATGTTTGCAAAATCAAGTGAATTCGGAGAACTTTGTCCAAAACCAAAATTCAAATGAATATTTTACAAAGATAACTGCACCAAATATGACTCACCCTCCTGATAAGCCATAATGAGCTTTATGAGGTTGAGCACCTTGGAAAGAATTGTAAAGTGTCTTATGCAAACTCCTTTATACACTACTTCTTCTTGTACACCAGATCACAACTAAATAAATGTTAAAATAATATGTGTGATCCCCAAGCAGTACTTTGCACCCTGATAAGTCTTAATGAGCATTGTGTGTGTAGAGATCCTTGGGAGTTTTACTATATCTATGTGCATTGAAATCAAATATAGCTTTGTGAGTGGAATTAATTCTAAAAACTCATTTCAATAATGTTGTGTTTATTCTATTATACATGTCATGTGTTTTGAATAAATCATTTGTATACTCTTATCAAAATTACTACTTGTAAACATCATTATCTCCTATAAACCTTTTACTCATGAGTATTGGACTTTAAAGCATATTTACATGTCTTTTCTACAAATTTAGTAAATGCACTAGATAACTTTGCATGATTTCTACAATGTATAAGTATACTTGAATATCGAATTTAGCACATTGTAGTTTCTGATATTATCTTGATAAATTAAAATCATTCTTAAATTATTTTTTGTCTACCAAAAGCATATCTTGTATTCCAAAATCACAAACATATTATTTCAAAAACTACCACTCTTATTTTTTTCTATGATTGCAAATTTCAAGGAGGATGTTTATTATATTTGAACTTATCTTCTGCTACGCCTTGAACACTCACTCTTGCTTACTTTCTAAACAAATATTTTGATAACAAATGGTATTGTGCTCTTGTTCTTAAATTGCTAAAACATCTAGTTCCCACTAAAACAAAACTCTTACTTAGGTACTATGCTTCAAACTCCTATAAAGATGTTTATTTATCTTGAATCATGCTTTCCACAATCCTTCCTATGTACCCTCGATCATGAATATTTTTCTTACCCAACAAATGGTAAGAAATCCTGTATTTGTGATCGAGCGTACATAGGAAGGATAGTGGAAAGCATGATTCAAGCATCTCCTCCTAGCGCCAGCGGTAGCGCTCCATAATACTTCATTCTTACTCCACACCTCCTACAAAAGAGGGAGAATATCTAAGTAATTCAAACTCCATTTAGGCTTCATTTGCTTTAGCGTTTATGCTGTTTTGGTTCCTTAAAATGCACAGCGCGCTCCCTTTCTCGTTTGTTTTTCCGCCCTAAATTCGAGCCGTCCGGCGTTTGCGAGCAGGTGAAAAGTTGCGGGAGGAAACCCTTCGCCAGCGCTCCGTTTATCGTGTTTGGAGGAGGTGAAAGCCGGCACCGCGCGCTCCCGCAGCTGCTTCTTCTCCGACGGAGGTCTTCCCTGTCGCCGCTTTCTTCTTCGACGGAACCGCACCCAAAACTCGCGGGTCGAGCTTCCATGATTCACGACTCTGCAGGGCTCCGTCTTCTCCAACGCAGGGCTCCATCTACGCTACCAGAGGTGGAGTTGAGATTGTCATCTCCCTCGACAGTGTCGGCTGCCTCCGCCACTACATCTCCCTCGAAAACGCCGACAGGGCTCCGGGCATCTCCCTCAACGGCGGAGAAGCCGTGCGGAAGCACGATGGAGGGAGGGCAGATGCACCGCGGAGGCAGGGCGGAGGCGGGCGGAGGCGGGCGGAGGAACGGAGGAGATAAACAGTATAATTTTATATATAAGATATATAGTTTTAAACAGTAAAATTTTATACTAATAAAAAAATTAAAAATATATATATTATTATCAATAATATATATATATATATATTAAAAAAATAATTAAAAATTTATATAATATAAAATATTTTATAATTAAAAATGTTTATAAAACGCCACCGCTTTTTTGTCAAACGGTTCTCCGTTCTGAACAGCTCTGCAAACACAGACTACCCAAACATATCTCCATTTCGATCGATCAGTTTCCAACAACTCCATTTACAAACCTATAATTACAACAGCTCTTTTTACAACCGCAACCGCTCTCCCAAATGAAGCCTTAGTATCACTAAGTCATAAATCATTGTTATGCTCTTTCCTTTCTCTCCACCCTCTTTTGATAATACCAAAAGGGGGAGAATAACTTTGAAAGAAATTCACACTTAAGGGAAGTAAAATATATAGGATGCTTTGATGTAGGGGGAGAACTCATATAGGGGGAGTATCTATATAGGGGACCATATTCATACTATCACACATATCCTTTACAATAACCACAAGTCTTATATTTGAATGTTTTATTTCTAAGAGGATTTGTTATTATAAAAGGGAGAGTTTGTTGGAACATGCTTTCCACTTCTCAAGGTTTGAGAATAACAAATCCCTTTGTATTTTATCATACTTTCCATGTGTTTATAGTGTGCAGGAAATTCTGCTTTCAATCCTTCATGTGTATGAAAATGAAAGATGATGATTCCCTATCAGATTGATACTCTGCTGCTAGCGCGGCGCACTAACGCTACCACTGGTGGTAGCTTCTGCATATTTAGAAACATCATCAAGAAGTAAACATTAGTCGAAAAATGAATATCATCTGGACTGAATATAACAACTATTACCACATCGCATTAAGGCTAATGCCAAGCGGTAACTTATGGAAGTCCCGTGATCATGATGTTGATTGAGGAAAAAAAATGGAAGGAGATCTAATGCCTAGGAAAGAGATAATGCTAACGCGACACGCCATACTTACCGCAGCGTAGTAGGAGAAGATGCCAAATTTGGATCCATAATGTTTCCAAAAATGAATCAATCTGTGTGCCAGCTTATTGCCTAAAGAGGCTACCACCCGACGGTAGCACTACAGCCGGCGCTAGGATCCGAGTCTATTTAATGAGCGGTCCGCCTCGATTTTGATTTGCTGATTTGGACAATGCAACTAAACTACACTCCTATATTTGTGAGAGACTCCTCTTTGCAGCCAAGAGAACTTCGTCAACGTTTGTGAACGCTAAGGACTTGAAGAAAGATCAATCACGCCAACTTCATCTTCAAGTTCAACCTTTAAGGGAGTTTCTTTGATGTTTTAATTTTGGTAATTTGTAACTCTTTTTATCATTAGTACTGAATTCTCTGCGTGGTTGATGAATAGGGCCTTGCGAGGACTAGGGGGAATTCGCCGCACGATGACTATGTCTTGGGATTACATCTAGGGGGTCTCAGGGTTGCCTGGGGATAGAGAGGCTAATGCATCTTGAGGACGTATCTGGGGATAGATCGGCTAAAGCCAACCGGTTCTTAGGGATAAGAGTCGGTATAGAAAAGCAAATGGGTTTAACGCATTCGCCTCAATCCCAAGCGTCATTGGGATATGATTTTGTAATAATTTCTAAAGCAATAATTCTAGTTGTTTTTCTCTAATATTTTATTGCTATCTTTGATCGTTGAAATCTAAACGAAAAGGTATTCTCTATCACTAACGCCGAGCAGTAACACTATCACTAGCATTTGCCACAGAGTGCTCATCTCTCATGCCTAATACAAACAACTTTCATAAGAAGCTTACTACAATATTTAATCTGAGATATCTTTGTAAATAATGTTAACATATTTGAATAAACTCAATTAGGTTAAAAAGTTTTACATCCCTAATTCACTTCCCCATCTAAGGGCGCCTACAGATCCAATAGTCGCAACGTCTACTTCACCCACAATGCCTAATCCGCTAATGGAGTGGATCTCTAATGCAAATAATGTTAGGGACAGATTCAATCAACCTGATGGTTCCTCTTGAACCAAGGCAACCTGAACCCTCTCATTTGAGATATCCGGTGCCAAAAAATGCAGAAGAAAGGAAGACAAAACAAAAGATGCCATATACCCATCTTAAAACTGGGAGAAGAGATGTTGTTACCCTTTGAAGTCTCTTCCTTGCAATGGAAAAATCGAGTAGCATGGATGAAAATATGCACCTTCAAGTCCTCTCCGCACTTCCGGTCTCAGATCGACGAACGGAGCTCCGAAGCTCCAACAATGGTGGATCTTGTTCTTCTTCCTCCTTCAAGCTCTCCCTCTTAACATTGCCAAAAAAGACACAAATGACTTAGAAATGAGAGAGGGGAGTTCTCTGCCCTACTTAGGTCTTTTGGACGCATATATCTGAGACCTTGGATCAAGATCTAAGGAGATCAGACGCCCATAATTCGCTACTTACGGATCTGGTTTCACAACGCACCACCCAACGGTAGCGCTACCGCGTCGAAGTAGTACTAGAGGAAACCAAGCTCTGTCTCAGGTCGTCAGGATTGGCTCACTATCTCGACAATATAATGCCCTTCTTGATGATATTCCTACCTCCAACGTTAATGCTAACGCACGAAGCTAGCTCTCGACGATATCTACTCGAAGCACCTTCTCGATGATATCTACTTGACGCACCTTCTCGACGAACTCGACGCCAATGCTACTACCAGCGGTAGCACCTATCTCCTGGCGCTAGCAAATTGAACACATGATTTCATAGCATTATGAAAACTGGGGTCTTACAACTCCACCCCACATAAAAGAATTTCGTCCTCAAAATTTAAAATGCTAATTCAAAACGTGCCATGCATACCTGATGGAAATAGTTATGGAAAGTCTTCCTGCATTTATTGCTCATCCTCCCATGAGAACTCGCCTCGCTCAAAATTATTACAATGCACTTTTACCATCTTGACCTCTTTATTCGGTAAATGACGGATTTCTAAATCCTCCATGCAAACCGGACGAACTATCATCCATAAATCTTCGGCTACTGGTACGGCCGTAGGTTCAACTACGTTATACGACTCCAATAGAGCTTTACGTAGCACCGAGACATGGAAAACATCGTGTAATCCACTTAGCTCTGTGGATAATGCCAACCGGAAGGTTGCTTCTCTTATAAGCTCTGTAACCTCAAATGGGCCCAAATACCTCGGACGCAACTTCTTGAGTTGCCGAATTCAAAAAATGCCTTTGAACGGTTTGATCTTCAAGTAGACCATGTAGCCCACTACAACCTCCATATTTGTATGGCGCACGTTAAAATACTTTGCCTGCCAATCCTGATCAGCCTTCATGTGCTCCTGGATCATTCACAACAACTCATAAGCGTCTGCCATCACTTCCTTTCCTAAAAGCTGAGTGTCTCCAGCCTCTACCCAAGACATCGGTGTTCGACTCTGCATTCCATACAATGCTTCATATGGCGATATCTTGATGTTCTCGTGGAAGCTATTGTTGTAGGCAAACTCCAATATGAAGAGGTGATCTTCCCAACTCTTTCCAAAATTAAGAGCACACATCCCCAACATGTCCTCCAAAAGTACAATTCATTCAGTTCGTTTGACTATCGGTCTGCGGATGGAATGTGGTACTAAACTATTCATTCAGTTCGTTTTACTATCTGTCTACACTAACCTCCAGTCCTTGGATGTGAACTGCCCATCGCGATCACTAACAATGCTTTTTGGAATCCCGTGCAACCGCACAATATTTTGAATATAAAGCTCCACAAGCTTCTCCACTCTATCTTCCTTTCGATTTGGAATAAAGTGGGCTACCTTGGTCAGGCGATCTCGCCAGACCGCCCGACCTCCTCCCAGACCGCCCAGGTCCAAAATCCTCCAAACTTCCACTTCAACAAATTCAACATCCACAATCACCCAAATCGCATCGTTACCTTGTTGCGACTATACAACTCTGTATTCGTCGAGTGGGTCCCCAAGTCCCAAAAGGTCAAAGGGCATGCAAGGTAGGTCAAGAAGAGCATTCTCCAAGAGTGCTGGGGGATCACTCACCCAGGATAGGAAAGGCAGGGAATCCTCAAGGTAAGCGCAAGCCTCATCCGCAAAGCACTCGCTTGCTTAGGATTGCAGATGTGCGGGAGGCCAAACGAGTGAGCGTGGAATCCCACTCAGCCAGCGAGCCAAGCATCAGGCGAGTGGTGCACCTATGGACCACCCTCCTAGTGAAACCTAGAGAGTCTAGTGAGCGAGAAGCCTGGCAAGAGGTTCCTTCACAGACCACTCGCCTATAAAGATTTAGTGAGGAAATTACATAGATACCCTTTGTGGACTGCCAATAGCCCTTGAAAATAATGGAGTTTGGCTATTAGCAGACCAGTTTGGTGTACGTTTAGTAAAACTAAAAGCCGGAATTATACTATTTGCAGACCAAATTAGAAAAACTATAAATATACCCTTAAGGGCACCTTGGAGGAGATCCGATCTTTTGGGCTCTCTCCTCCTGGCTAGTTTTGGTTGGCTCGTATTGCCCTCCAAGGTTCCCGGTTGAGCATTGGTTTGGGAGATGAAAATCTCTAATATCTTCCAGGTGTGTGGGGAGACCTTCTCGCTACAACTTTGGGTCTATTTGTTTTTCTTCGTCAACAGTCAAGAGTGCCAGTGAGGGAGAAGTAGGTGTAGGATACACCCCCTGTGGGTCCGAACTCCTTAAGAGACCGGTTTAAGGTTTCAACATTTTTGGTGTGGTGTGCGTAGACTGTAGCTTATACAAGAAACTCTCAAGCTGATCTTCATGGCTCGAGGGGAGGAAGAAAGATTTGACCCAGACCACTCACAATCACTCGCGAGTGGGGTGACGATGGGAATGCTTGAAGACTTCAAGCGGGAGGTCCTACAGACCTTGCAATTTGCATTCGCCGCCAGGAGTGAGTTTGAGACACCCACAGTCCCGGTGGTCTCTCCCCAGCTGATAGGCAAGAATGCTCCCAGTCAGCGAACCAGGAAGGAAGTGGCGACAAAAGTGAGTGGGTGAGCTCTTCCCCGGTGAATGCTGAAGTGTGTGAATTGACTCTTTGAGACCATGCCACTCGCAGAATGGGGGGAGGGAGTCCCTTTTGTAAGCTGATTATCACGACCCCAGTTCCGAAAGGGTTCAAAGAACTAGTTATGTCTTACTATACGGGTAGGGATGACTCAGTACAGCATGTTCATGGGTTCAAGTATGCTGTATCCATCAGGAAAGTGTCAGACGCTTTCAAGTGTCCATTCTTCGCCATCACCCTGAAGGAGAAAGCTCGAGAATAGTTTCACCAACTTCCCTCAAGCTCGATCTTCTACTTCGAGGATCTACGACAATGCTTCTTCCTGAGGTTCTCGATGTCTAAGAAGAGAAAGAAGGGAGTGGATTTTGTGTTAGCAGTCAAGCAAGGAGCGGAAGAGATGCTGGGGAGTTACGTGGACAGGTTCTACGAGAAAATTCTCTTAATTGATGAAGTGCTGGGGCACACCCTAATGCTAGCCTTTTATCTTGGGGCTCCGTGAAGGGTTCTTCAAAGTAGAAATGAAGAGAGTTCCCCCACTTTCCTTTGAAGAACTCATGGAGAGGGTGTAGAAGGAGATTGAAGTGGATGCGACAAACATAATGTTTGCCAGACAGATTGCAAAGTTGGGCGAAAGAGAAGCGAGGGAGAACGGAGGAGAAAGACATCATAAGGTGAGGAAAAGAGAGGAACCCAGAGGTCAGGGGTTCCAGGGACAGCAACAAGGAAAGGGGTACAAGGATCCTAACAATCGGCTGACTTCAAGACCCCATGAAGGACCAGGAGACAGGGTCAGGGAAGTGGACATTAAGGAGGGGTGAACTTCCATTTTGTGCAAAGGTAGTTCAACACCCCCCCCCCCCCCCCCCCCGGGGTGGAGATAGGGTGCAAGGCCACCTCCCCCCCCCCCCCCCCCCCCTCAGCAGGAAACCATGGTTGTAGGCAGAGGAAGAGGTAGATGAAGAGGAAATGGAAGAGGAAGTAGGGTGGCGTTGCCCTATTGTGACTTCCACCAGGTGGAAGGTCACGCGACGGCCACTTCCCTAGAGTTTCAGGAGATGACGAGGATGAGAGAACTGGCACATCAGCAGCAGCCGCATATGAGTATCGAGGAGGTGCTCCCCAGAGAGGCGGAGGATAGGTGAGAGGACCGAGCTGACATAGGATCTCGAGATGCGGACATTGCCTTCCACCGACTCAACCTCAATCCAGGAACTCGCCCCATCCGTTAGAAGAGAAGGACCAGTGTCGACATGCTGGAGGAGCCAATCCGAGAAGAAGTGGAGAAGCTCCTCAAAGCAGGTTTTGTATCGGAGATCCATTACCCAGGCTGTGTCTCCAATGTCGTCATGGTAAAAAAGGAGATGGCTGCTGGAGAATGTGTATCAATTTCTCTCTTTTAAACAAAGAATGCCCTAAGGATTGTTACCATCTGCCTTGAATTGACACGCTGGTTGATTCAGCTGTCGTTTTTTCTGTGACGAGTTTTGTAGATGCTTTTTCAGGTTATCACCAGATCAGGATGCACCTGCCAGACATCAAAGATGTCTCCTTCATCATGGGGGAGGGGTGCTATTGCTATAAGATGATGCCTTTTGGGATAAAGAATGCAGGGGCGACATACAAAAGGATGATGGACCAAGTCTTTCGGGAGGAGAGGAGGAGGAACATGGAGGTGTAAGTCGACGACCTCATGGTGAAGAGCAAGAGCCTGAGATCTCGCCTCCAGGACCTTGAGCAAACCTTCATCATTCTGCGCAAGTTTAAGATGAGGCTGAACCCCTTGAAGTGTGTATTTGGGGCCAGCAAGGGAAAGTTTTGAGGTCACCTCCTTACCCCGGCGGGGGTAGAGCCCAATCCGGATAAGGTGAAGGCTATAATGGAGCTGGAATCGCCACAAAATGCCAAGGAAGTCCAATGCATAATGGGAAAGATCGCAGGGTTGAGTATGTTTTTCTCCCAGGCAGGGGAGAAATGCTCGTCCTTCTTCAAAGTGCTGCGAGGCAATTAAAAGTTTGAGTGTTCAAGAGAGTGCGAGGACGCTTTCCAAGCCTTACCAAATCAACTCACCAAGGCTCCGCTTCTCCAGGGACCTATGGAGGTGGAAGGGCTAGCCTTGTATCTCAAAGTAGGGGCAGAAGTCATGAGCTACGTCTTGGTCTGAGAGGAGGGCAAAAAGCAGCTGCCCATCTACTACGTGAGTAGGGTCCTGAAGAAGGCGGAGCACCGATACCTAATTTTGGAAAAGCTGGTATTCACCCTGGTTTTCTCGGCCAGGAAGCTCTTGCCACATTTCCAAGCCCATTTGATCCAAGTAGTGACCGGCCACCCCCTTCGCAAAATATTCGAGGGGGTAGAGCATTCGGGGAGGCTCGCAAAGTTGTTAGTGGAGCTAAACAAATTCGACATCGCTTTTGTCCCTCGACTATCGATGAAGGCCCGGGTCGTGGCAGACTTTCTGGCAGACTATGTGGTTGCGATGGAAGAGAAGCAAGCACTTCGCCACATCCCATAGAAGCTGGTGGTGTATGGGGCTTCGGGAAGAAACTCTCTGGGAGGAGGGGTGGTATTGGAAAGCACCCATGGAGTAAAAATAGAGCAAGCCATAATGATACATTTCCCCGTCACCAACAAACAGGCGGAGTACGAAGCAGTGATCGCTGGCTTATGTCTGTCCCAGGAGCTAGGGGTCCACGATGTAGAGGTCCTCACATATTCAATGGTGATAGCGCCGCAAATCAAGGGTGAGTTCGAGGCAAGATATCCCACACTCATAAGGTATTTAACCAGGGTGAAGGGCCACATTAGGACCTTTAGAACCGTCTCAATCAGGCATGTACCAAGGGAAGAAAGTACCCCAATAGATCGGTTGGCTAAGTAAGGTCCTCGGGCTGAAGGGACCTTGACGAATTAGTTCCGCTCGTATATTGAAGAGGGAGAGATAATGGATATAGAGCAGCGACCCTCGTGGAAGGATCCCTTTATGACCTTCCTAGCGACATGCAAGTTTTTGGAGGAGGTCCCAGATCAAAGGTGCTTCAGGCACAAATTGGCCTACTATATGTTGCATGAAGGGGACCTGTATCGAAAGACCCTCCCGGGAATCTTGGCACGATGAGTATCTGAAGAGGAAGTTCCGAGGGTCCTGGAGGAGGTTCACTCTGGAGAGTGTGGCAGCAACTCGGGAAGCAGGACGTTGGAATCCAGGATAATGAGGCAAGGGTACTTTTGGCCGACCCTGAGCAAGGATGCAACGGAGTTCGCCAAAAAATCTTAGAAGTGCCAGTTATTCGCCCCACTTCAACTCTTGCTGGCTCAGAGGTTAAGGAGCATCACGACACCTTGGCCCTTTGTAATTTTGGGAATGGATCTGGTAGGACCTTTTGATGGCGCAAATCTCACACACCGCTATAGGCGGTAGCTCGACTGCGACACGAAACGGCAGTGTACCGATCGTTCAAGTAATATAAAACGAGGAGTAATCCCCGAGTATCGAATCTCTCAAGGAACACAGTAAGGTGGAGTTAACGTTCGAGGAAGGACTTGAGATCGAAGTCCTTGAGTCGGATGGAATGCGGAAACGGGGTGATTGGGCTTTTGGAAAATAAAAGAAAAGCTATCAACTACTCCTATGCAATGCCGCTATGCAATGCTTCGCTTGGCGGGATGGATACTAGGCAGTCCTTGAGCGCGCTGCGTCGAAAGGGCGGATGGACGAGTAGGCTAGCGGAATCGAACAATGTAGGCCTTGAGCGCGCTGCTTCGTTAGGCGGGATGGAATACAGGCCGCGATGCCACGCTTCGGTAGGCGGATGGACGAGTAGGCAAGCGGAGTGAGGGTCGCAAGCACCTCTTCGACAAGCACGCCACTAGCAATTGCTAGTGCGGCACACGTACGCGGTGGTGAAGTGGAAAATGGATGGTGGCGCTCCTCATAAACACATAGACCACAAAAGCATTTCACACAAACATGAAATCTATATAAATAGAAGCAAGTCTAAGTGCAACTTCATCAAAATATATAGATCTAGCTATTACAACAATCAATAAGAGAAGAATAAGGCAAGAAATCGACCGAATCCGAAGGCTCGTTGTAGATTCACGGTTGGAATCGCCGGGTTGTCAATCCGCGTCCAAGCTCGGTCCGCAACTACGTCCGGGGTAGAGAGAGCTGTCACGACTCTCCAATGGACCCGTCTTCTTCGTGTCACGATCCGGTAGAGGTTGCAAACTTCCTCTTGCTTGATGGAGATGGCGGCTAGATCTCTCTTTGAAGCTCTTGGATGAAGGAGGAGGCCGAGAGGAAACTCCGGCTCAAGATTGGCGTGAAGAACAAGCCCGGAGCACCTCTAGATGGTGAGCGGCGATGGAGGGGCGAAGTCGGACGAACTGGAGCAGAAAACGGCGGAATACGGCGGGCTCTTTCACCTAAATCGCGAGCAGGGAATTTATAGGCGCTGGAATTAAACAGTGCGCACGGTCAGTGGCGCACGACCAGTGGTCGTGCGCACTAGAATTCGATGATCGTGCGCTCTGCCTGGACGGAACCTGCAAAGACAGAAATTATGAAATAACATGTTCGCACGACCAGTGGCGCACGACCGGTGGTCGTGCGCACTATCGTAGGTGGTCGTGCGCATCAGATGAAACAGTACTCATAAAATAATTGTTAAGTGCGCACGGACAGTGGCGCACGACCGGTGGTCGTGCGCACTGGAGTTGATGGTCGAGCGCACTTCAGCAAACAGAACTCAGAAATTTAATGGCAAATGCGCACGAGCAGTGGCGCACGACCGGTGGTCGTGCGCGCTGGCATTGATGGTCGTGCGCACTGCACCAAACAGAACTCATAAAAAGGGATCAAGTGCACACGATCAGTGGCGCACGACCAGTGGTCGTGCGCAATAGAACCGGTGATCGTGCGCAGTGTTCCTGTGCAGAATTGCACCGGGAACACTCGCACGACTCCTATTCCAGGCTCAACCACAAATCTAGCCACTGAAAGTGGCACTTGACAGCACATGAATACTACTAATGACAATAAGCACGAAAATCACACCAAAGTGGGCCTAGATGTGCACCTAGCATGGATTGATCAATATGAACTATAACAGGGCTAAAGTGCGGTGAAATGACTAGAAAAACGGCCCAGATGAGTCCATAAAAGTGTATGATCAGGACTCATCACCTTTCCCCTTAAAAAGTGGGCAGAGGACGTTCCTCCTAGTCATGATCTACTACTTCTCAAAGTGGTTGGAGGTTAGGGGGTTGGCCAAGGTAACCTCCCAGGTGATCTGCAACTTTGTGCGGTGTGAGATCTTCTGCCGGCTTGGGCTCCCTCAAGCCATTGTCACCGACAATGGTCCACAGTTTGCAAGGGAAGAGTTCATTAGGTTTTGTAGCCAGTTGGGAATAGATCTCAGGTTCGCATCTGTTCATCATCCTAGGAGCAATGGACAGGTAGAGGCGGCGAACAAGATCATAGTAAACCTGATGAAAAAGAAGGTAGAAAATTTGAAAGGAATTTGGGTGGAGCAACTCCCCTTGGTCCTATGGGCTCTAAGGACTACACCTAACATCACCACTGGTGAGACTCCCTTCAAGCTCTATCACGATTGCGAGGTCGTCCTTCCATGGAATTCGAGGTCAAGACACCGCGGGTGAGGGCCACCGAAGGAGGCGACGAAGAATGCAGAGTGGATAATGAAGAGGAACGACGACTCTTCTTAGATCTAATTCAGGAGGTCCGATATCTTGCCGCCATTTGACAAGAAGAAGTTCAGCGTCGGATGGCAAGGTATTTTGACAAGCACATTAGGATCATGCAATTCGAGAAAGGGGACCATGTATTAAAAAGGGTCGATGTGGCCGAATGGTCAGCCGCGGTGGGGAAGCTCAATCCCAATTGGGAGGGCCCCTATGTCATTGAAGAAGCCCTAAAATTGGTGGGATATCGCCTCCCGAATGTGGAAGGTGAGTCCATCGGTCACACATGGAGTGGTGAAGACTCGTAACACTTCTACCCTTGAATTCATGTAATGAAAATGTTTACTTTCAAACTTAGTTTTTTCTCATTAATGGTGTGTTAACTTGAAAAAGGATGAAAGTTTCAAAATATGGTTGGCCCCGAGCAGACCCGCTCACTAGGATCTCACCTAGCTGGCAGGGTCGTAGGCTCACTCGGCGGTAGGATGAAAACATTTCTAAATGTTGTTGGCCCCGAGCAGTCCAGCTGACCAGGCTCTCACCTAACTGGTAGGGTCGTAGGCTCACTCTGTGGCAGGATGAAAAAGTTTCAAAATGTGGTTGGCCCTGAGCAGACCCTCTGACCAGGGTCTCACCTAGCTGGCAGGGTCATAGGCTCACTCGGTGGCAGGATGAAAAGTTTCAAAGAAAGGTTGGACCCAAGCAGACCCGCTGACTAGGCTCTCAACTAGTTGGCAGGGCCATAGGCTCACTCGATGGCATGATGAAAAGTTTCAAAGAAAGGTTGGCCCTGAGCAGACCCACTCACCAGGCACTCACCTAGTTGGCAGGACCATAGGCTCACTTGGTGGCAGGATGAAAAGTTTCAAAGAAAGGTTGGCCCCGAGCAGACCCGCTAACCAGCTCTCACATAGCTGGCAGGGCCATAGGCTCACTCGGTGGGAGGATGAAAAGTTTCAAAGAAAGGATGGCCCAGAGTAGACCCACTGACCAGGCTCTCACCTAGCTGTCAGGGCCGTAAGTTCACTCAGTGGCAGGATGAATCATTTTAAAGAAAGATTGGCCCCAAGCAGACCCACTGACAAGGCTCTCACCTAACTGGTAGGGCCATAGGATCACTCGGTGGCAGCATGAAAAGTTTCAAAGAAAGGTTGGCCCGAGCAGACCCACTGACCAGGCTCTCACCTAGCTGACAGGGTCATAGGCTGACACGGCGGCAGGATGTAAGGTTTCAAAGATTGGCCCCGAGTAGACACACTGAATAGGCTCTCACCTAGCTGGCAGGGCTGCAGGCTCACTCGATGGTGACTCACGATGAAGGCAAGGTAGGAAAGTAAAATCCAATAAAGCAAAGATCGACACGAGGTAAGTCTCTTAGTATGAGGTATGTGAATGGTGTTCATTGAGAAGGATACTCGCCGACGAATGGGGTCCATCAAGAAGGTCACTCGCCCATCTAATGCACATGAGGTGTCAACCTACCCCAAGGGGTATATGAATCGTGTGGGATGAGGTGAGCTCTCGGTAAGGTCATGCCCCCGACAGGAATCAACGCGACCACCTAAGTCCTAAAAGGGTAGGGACACACGCGAATGAGTTGCGACCGTGTGGCACACTTATGGGGTGAGAGCGCCCTAGTCATGACCTAGGATCAAGGGTTGGTGGTACGCGAATGAGCAAGTGATACACGAGTACGTGGGTGAAAGAGTAAAGGAATGGAGGACGGCATATGAGCGCGCGAACTATTGGCAAATAACAACAAGTAAAGCAAAAAAATGAATGAAGAATCACAGAAACTTGGACAAATAAAAACCTTTCATTTCATTTTCAAAGAGGTTTACAAAAATAAAGATCCCGCATTACAAACAAAGAAGAAAATAAAGCAGATCTTTGGGGGGAACCGCCAGACTTCTTGCTGGATGATCCACTGCTTGCGCCTGAAGGTCGGGCGAAGAGCTCAGGAAGTACATGGCAAGCCATGATCCTCTCGCCTGCTTCTTTCACAAGCCCAACACTCCGAAGCACCTCCAACGCATGTTTCGCTGCTCCTTAGGTAGTCTCCTACATCAATGTCTCGAGCTCTTCGTTTGTGTAGTGATGCCGAGTATCATTCTCCCTGGGATGCGGGGGAACAACAACGTCTCACAGCTGTTAGTTCTTGGCCTGCAACTCCTTGACCCGATCCTCGAGGGTGGCCACTTGCACACGCAGGGTGTCGGAGTTGGCTATGTCCTACAAGAAAAGAAAGTGTCAACAGAAGGGCAAGAAAGAAAGGAATTGTGAAAGCATAAGTCTCTATAAAGGGTCGTACTAACCACTCATGCTAGGCGGCTAGCGAGAAGGGCGTCGGTGGTTGCCAGCTGCTACTTCTTGGCAAAGACCTCAGCAGAGGCGAGAGCGTGCATCCTCTCGACCTCAGTTAGGTTCCGCGCTAGGGTGATGCTGCAACGCAAGGACATATGTGTAAGCTCGAGAGCGTGCAACTGAGCCCGGTCAGCCTCATGCGCGAGCGTCCATGTGGACTAGGCGTCACAGACCGTGGAATCCTCGGGCTATAGAGCATGAAAGAGAGGTCGTAGGCTTCACCGCTGGTGGTCTCCCGCTCCATCCAGGATGGAAGGAGGATGGAAATTGAGGCCCGGTTGTCCTTTCGGTCCCACTAAAGCAGGGGCTCGCCTGCTTCATCTACATACTTCTCGCCCAGGGCAAAATTTTGATGCCCTCTCGGCGATGGTCCCAATGAAGACCCCGTCGGCGCTGGAGGTCCTGATCGCCGTGTCCGCTATGACCGAGGCACTCGGTCCAGGAATCTCAGCGGAGACCTCCTTGCCCTTGGAGGTTGAGGGCTTGGACCGCTTGGAAGGAGAACCGAGAGCCGCGGCTGGCTTCCTCTTTTTACCGCTGGGCTTTGAGGAGCTCGTATCTGTGCGGAAGGTTTCAGCAGAAGACCACGCGAGTGTCAAAGAGGCATCAGGAGTCACCACACTCAAATTCAGTAGGTGGAGGGGGAGGTCTCGGATCCCTGTATTAGGTGGATTAAGTAAGAAAAAAAACTTATATAAAAGTGAGCGGGAGCTAGGTTGAAATAGTTCGCCTTACCAACTCCCGGCAGGACTTGCGGGAGCGAGTTGACATGCTTCCGTAGGTGCACAACGTCCATTCCATGCCCTTAGCTGACTTGGTGGAGCTTGGCCTCATAGCCCCCCAGCGAAGGAGTCTTGTAGGTCGACTCATCCTCCTACACTAGCGAAATTAGGGTGTTGCCGAAGCTCCCGATGACGAAGATGAACCGCCGAACCTAGTCATGGTTCTTATTGGCGATGCTGCTAATCTTGAGCAGGCTCTGGCCGAAGAAGAAGGACACCGCGCCTTTCGCCTTAAAGTTAAAAAAACTTGCGGAAGATGGGGAGGGAGAACTCGATCCCCTCCTTGCGCAGGTAGCAGGTGAATGCTACCAACATTACAATGGAGTTGGGATTCAGCTGCGCGGGAACGCCACCGGAATAGCGGAAGGTCTAGAGCAGCTCTGGCCAGAGAGGGTGGCGGAGTCCAACCTCGAAGTTCTCCAAGGGCATGGTGAGTGTGTCTGACAAGGATTGTTTGATGCGGTTGCGGTCTCCAAGGTGGTGCACAACGAATCCCGACGGGATGTAGTCAGCGATCGCCATGGTAAAATCATCTTTTGATAGGTCGCAAGTGGCAAAATCATGATTGGCGAATGCTTGAGCGCACCTACCCCTGCCATCAGACTTGACCACCTTGGCACAAAAGAAAGGTTGCAAAAGAAATCTGGAGAGAGGCGCGAGTCATGTGCGAAAGCAAGTAAGAGAGGGAAGTTGGAATGAAAGTGATAAATGTAGCGGGTGGTCCAAGCTATTTATACAAAAATAGAGAAATTAAACTTCCCTAGGCGTGGGGGGGGTGCGGATGGTAACCGCGCCGTCCCGACGCCCCGAGATTCGATCCAGCCCCACCTTTGTCCCACTCGCTGGCGGGTGGCAAGGGCCGCACGCAGAGTATTCCATAGAAAGGCTAAAGCAAGACGAAAATGAGGATAGGTCAAAGCAGTAAGCAAGACACCACTCGAAAAAACGTGAAATAAACTATGCGAAATGGAAACACAATTAACACCTAAAAATACATGATTATTTACATTACAGGGCCGGTCTCGGCATACATTACAGAAAAAATTCACGGCGCGGGGTGAGGGGATACCGGGGGTGAGTGCCGGTATGCTCAGTATTGAATCCATTGCCATTGACCCCGGCCTCGACTCCCCGTCCTCGGTGGCACTTGCGGGTAGTAGTATGCGCTTACGTTTGTGAGTTCTTGATTGACCCAATGCATTTGGTCCCTAGCCTGCGTGATGTGCCTCACGAGGGAAGTCCCCTCGCACCCGGCTCCCTGAAGCTCAATATATCCCACGAGATGCGAGATGTCCCTCTCAAGAACGCTCAGCCTGCGCTTGAAGGCTTCTCAGTGCTCGTTCGTCTGGCTGTCATGGTCTCGCTGCATCCAGATAATCTTGTCGAGGACCTCCATCATCCGCTCCTTCATCAACCTACGATCAGTCGGATCTCCGAGAAAGTCTGAGAGGTCGCTCGGAGAATGGGGGGGAGATCACCTCCTCCTCCTCAAAATGAGGGTCCATTTGCGAGGTCTCTGATGAGTCCCATTTATATACACATATTTGGACTCATCTGGGCTTATTTTCATGAACATGCACTTCACTTTCTGCACATTATTGCTTATATTTCACTTGAACACATTTGTTCATGAAGTGCTCATTTTGGCCCATTGTGGTGTGCAATTGCGCACTATTCTGTCGGTGGTAAGCACATGATGCTCACCATGTATTTATTTTGTTGTTATTAGATATTTCTGTGTGCTGGTGGTATGTTCCCCAGCTTGTTGGTTTATATTGCAGGTGGGCAGATCTTCATTCTATGGGAATTGTAACCTGGAGAAATCGCACGGTCGTGCAATTCCTTGACGCACGATATCAGCGACCGTGTGATTCCTACAGTACTTATAAATGGTGATCTGCCCTGGCTCGTGCGTTTTGTTCGCGCACAGTCAGTTTGCATCGTGCGTGAGCAAAAGCGCACGAGTTTCCCTCTTTTATCTAAGAATTAATGTCATTTTACAACTTTCCATATCGCACGGTCGTGCGTTTATCCTTCACACCCGATCTGGTCGATCGTGCGCATTCATTTGTGGCCCAAAACAACATTCTAAATTTGGTCATGCGTCTTTACGCACGGTCGTGCGTTTGGTCGTGCATGAACAAAATTCTGCAACTTTTCTATTTAAACTGTTATTTTTTAGGTTTTGTGATCCCAAGCAGTTCCGCGATTTCTTCCGCCGTCAGGGCGAAAAGCTCTGTTTTTCTCTCCTTCTTTCTCCACCTTTTTCCCAAGGCCACCTCCATCATCCAAGTGCTTTAAGGAGAGGAGTTTACACTCATCTTCATCACTAAGCTTGGAGTTCTTCGCTGCAAACATGGCCGGATTGTAGTTTACCGGAGAAGACGGGTCCATTGGGAGGATGTGACAACCCTCCTCTACCCCGGACGATAGCTGGAACCGAGCTAGGACGCGAATTGACAACCCGACGATTCCTACCGAGAATCTACAGCAAGCCTCCGGATTCGGTCGTATCTTTTGCATTTTTCTCTTCTTAGGTTATTATTGCTTTCAGTGTAATCTTTTATTTTATGATGATGTTTGTACTCTGCACTTGCTTTAATTTATATTTCATTGTTAAGCAATGATATCATTTGTGTATGAGTGCTTGAGGTGAGCTCTTGTGGTGAAAATGGTGTGAGCGATTTGGGTTTTCTACACTAGCAATTGCTAGGTGAGAGCTTTGTGACGAGGTGCTTGCGACCCTCATTCCATCGGTGCGATTCACTCCATCCACAAGCCTTCTCTTCCATCCGCCTAGTGAAGCGTGGCATAGCGGCCCGTGTAATCCATTTGCCTAACGAAGCAGCGCGCTCAAGGCCTGCACAGTTCGATTCCGCTTGCCTACTTGTCTATCCGCCCTTGCGAAGCAGCGCGCTCAAGGCCTGCCTAGTCTCCATCCCGCCAAGCGAAGCATTGCATAACGACATTGCATAGGAGTAGTTGTAGTATTTTATTTTATTTCCACAAACCTAATCACCCCCTTTCGCACCCATCCGACCTAAAGGACTTCAATATCAAGTCCTTCCTCGATACTTAACTCCACCTTCCTGTGTTCCTTTGAGACTCGATACTTGGGGATCACTCTCACATTTTTTATTACTTGAACAATCGGTACACTGCCGTTCCGTGCCGCAGTCTTGCTACCGCCTATAGTGGTGTGCTAGATTTGCGCATCAAGTTTTTGGCGCCATTGCCGGGAACACATTCGTGTGAGTTTTCTGGAGAGGGAGAATCTGAGAGAGAAGCCCTTCCATTTGTAAATTGCTTCCTTTCTTTATTTTATTTCTTGTTATTCCTTTTTCCGGTTTTATATTAGGTTGCTCTAGTAAATTTTTGTTAGGTGTGGTATTTTGCACAATTGTGTTTTTATTTTGAATCATGTTATCTTCACACTATGTGGGCTTCATTCAATATTCGTTGACGTTGGTGTGGAGATATTTCTCATGCTAGTGATAGATGCCCATCGGGAGATAATAGCCCTAGAACTCAAGGCCCAGCATATGGAGCACCGACTTCGTCTGGTACTCCATATGGTGCGCGTAAGTCCTATGGCTATTCTGCTGAGCCTTTAATGTCACACTTCTTTTCGGCTTCAGCTCCTGCTGTGCCAAAGAAGCCCGCAAGGTAGTGCTTGTTTTGTCAGAGCATGGATCATGCCTTGAAGGATTGTGCTGGATTCCTTCGCCAATTGGATGAGGATGACGAGCCGGATATCCGGATTGTCCCAACTCCTACTTCTGGCAGCACACCTTCAACATCTGGTTATGTGCCCGTATCACCTTCATGCTTTGAAGGGTATGGCATGGACACAGGCACCAAATTTGTGGATGATCTAGGTTCTGACATGACTTAGCCCATCTCCCCTGTCCATATATCACCATGCATGAACTTGATTCTTCGTGAGGAATCAGTGCTCGACTTTTATCCGAGCATTATTCTTCCCCCTGTCGTGCATTCTACTATACTCGTCTCTGACGACATTGTTGAGGATGTGTCGCAGGATGAGGCTGGCGATCTATATGGTATGCCTAATTCTATGGAGGAGGACAGCCTTCTAGGTGAAGAGGAGTTTTCCTCAGCACCGGTGGAGGAAGTCCAAATCTTGGGCATGGCCACTGTTGATCCCGTCGAACCTTGTAGCATTGATGACAATGCAAACATTATTTTACTTCCCCAGCCTAATGGGAGTGAGAACGGGACCACTCCCCCGATTGATTTTTATTTATGTTCATCTTCTTCTTTATTTCTTGATCCCCTTTCTTCATCTGAGCCTGTGCAGGTTGAGTCTTTACAGGTACTTCAGGAGGACTTGGAGCATTATGCTCAAGTCAAGGATGAGAGCATCCTCTTATGTGAGGAGGTTGATCCCCCCTCTATAGAGGAAGCTCCACTCATTGCCTTCTCCTCCTGCTGCCTCCCTGGAGATGATACCTTGCTGGGCAAGGATAGTTTTGGTGAGTTGAGTGAGGATTCCTCCTCTTCTTACTTTTTATTCCCTCTACCTATGACGAGCAGGTATTGTTTATATTCGGGTAGAGGCGTGACTGTTCTATCGATGTATCGGTACCTGCTACCGACACGCATATTAGAATAGTAACCTGTGCACTTTTCTTTTCATAGACCCATTAACTAGGACTGTTTAAATTTGAATAAGTCGTGCTGGGAAGACAATAACCCCAGTAGTTATCTTACCTTTCTTGCAATGTTAGTTTATCTAGTTTGTTTAGTTAGTTTTACATTATTTTAGTTTGTATATTTTCTTTTGTTTTTGCGGATCTCACCTATGCAGGTTCTTTTTCTGGTTGGGGATGTTGCAGCTTTATCTTGGATTTCTAGCGTCTTCTGGTATGCTCATTTGCTGAGCATTGGGTACTCTCTTCCCCTAGCTCTTTTCTGAATTTCATAACTATATATTGTGTGTATTGTCTAGTTTAATTCCGGGGGAGAGCAGTTTTGTGTGCCCACTCACGTGCACTTTTGCATAGCATGCTAGAAGTATTTTATTTTCAGTTATATTATATGTTCATTTTCATAGCACGCCACAGCACCCACATGAGCGTGTACTTAGCCGTAGGCGCATTACGAGTTCAACTCCTTTCTTTTCTGTGATTGTGAAAATCTCTGTGCTGGCTTAGGATTGTGACGGAGTAAAATATTGACTCCCATAGTGCCCCTAGTCGAGCGCTTGCGTCTCGCGTAGAAATTCGTGTAGAATTAATTTTTCCTTATGCTTATAGTTTTATATTTTTTCTTTTTGCGTAAATAGTGTTTATTCTACTCAGATGTGGTGAATCTGGTGTGAATCAAACGGTAGCGAAGGGATGTGTGTACACGTTTGCTAGATTCGTATTGCTCGAGTCGGGAGGAAGGATTGACTTTCTCGGTGGCTAAGAACTTACCCCAAGCGACTCTTGAAGCATTGGCATAGGTTAGTTTAGTGCGTGAGCATGACGTAGGCCATCATTTTTGGCCCGGTTGAGCTTTTGTGCCCATTCCTATCGCCCTATCCTCATTAGCCCTGTTGTGCCTACCCATTCTTTGAATAAGCCCCACTTTTATCTCACCAAAGCCGAAAAGCCAATCCTAGTCGCACACCCGAATTTGAGCTTTAGTTGTTTAGTTTTTTCATGATTGGGGTGTTGATGTTGTGATATTTTTGTGAAAATATGGATGCGCTTCATTGTTCTTCTTGCTGAAAATGTTTTGAAATGAAAAGAAGAGAAAAAAAATAAGAAAAAGAAGTAAAAAGAAAAGAAAAAGAAGAAGTGTTTAATGAAAATTTTTATAGATTTATGATTGGGAGTAGGCGGTGCACACACCCATATAGTTAAGTTCATGTCTAAGGGTGTGGTGCACCCGCTTGTTTATCATGGTGCGTGGATAATTTATTTTGCGCTAGCTCATTTGGGTTTCATGCGTAAGCCTTCATGTTTATCATTGTATATCCCACCGAAACCCAAGCCCTGTCTTATACCTAAAGTCCTACTGATTTGTGCATTGAATCAAACTAGTGTCGTGGAGAGAGTGCGAACGGGCAAGCTTATGGTCATCGACATTGATGGATTTCTTTGGAGGTTGTCCCGAGCCCCAATCTTTAGCAATGCTCACCTTAGCGATCGGTTTAATTTCTTCCTACGGGTGACTGGATGATTCACCACGATTCAGATTCTGACTAATAATAATATATAGATACGCTCCTAGAAAAATGTAAACTTTTATGCATAATTAAATATTTCTTCTACTGAATTTTTATGAGCGTAAGCTTGCGACTTCGCATGGTACTCCACCCTTGCAATTTCTACGTCAGCTTTTTATTTTCTCATCCGCTTGAGCGATTTGTTTGTTCGGGATGCGCAAAAAGGTAAGTCTAGGGGTGTGATGAGTCTCATTTATATACACATATTTGGACTCATCTGGGCTTATTTTCACGCACATGCACTTCACTTTCTGCACATTATTGCTTATATTTCACTTGAACACATTTCTTCACGAAGTGCTCATTTTGGCCCATTGTGGTGTGCAATTGCGCACTATTCTGCTGGGGGTAAGCACATGATGCTCCCCATGTCTTTATTTTGTTGTTATTAGATATTTCTGTGTGCTGGTGGTATGTTCCCCAGCTTGTTGGTTTATATTGCTGGTGGGCAGATCTTCATTCTATGGGAATTGTAACCTGGAGAAATTGCACGGTCGTGCGATTCCTTGACTTACGATTTCAGCGACTGTGCGATTCCTACAGTACTTATAAATGGTGATCTGCCACGGCTCGTGCGTTTTGATCGCGCACGGTCAGTTTTGATCGTGCGTGAGCAAAATAGCACGAGTTTCCCTCTTTTATCTAAGAATTAATGTCATTTTACAACTTTCCAGATCGCACGGTCGTGTGTTTATCCTTCACGCACTATCTGGTCGATCGTGCGCGTTCATTTGCGGCCCAAAATAGCATTCTGAATTTGGTCGTGCGTTTTTATGCACGGTCGTGCGTTTTTATGCACGGTCGTGCGTTTGGTCGTGCATGAACAAAATTCTGCAACCTTTCTATTTAAACAGCGATTTTTTAGGTTCTGTTATCCCAAACAGTTCCGCGATTTCTTCTGCCGTCAGGGCAAAAAGCTCCGTTTTTCTCTCCTTCTTCCTCCACCTTTTGCCCAAGGCCACCTCCATCATCCATGTGCTTCAAGGAGAGGAGTTTACACTCATCTTCATCACTAAGCTTGTAGTTCTTCGCAGCAGACATGGCCGGATTGTAGTTTACCGGAGAAGACGGGTCCATTGGGAGGAAGTGACAGCCCTCCTCTACCCCGGATGATACCTGGGACCGAGCTAGGACGTGGATTGACAACCCGAGGATTCCTACCGAGAATCTACAGCAAGCCTCCGGATTTGGTCGTATCTCTTGCATTTTTCTATTCTTAGGTTATTGTTGCTTGCAGTATAATCTTCTATTTTATGATGATGTTTGTACTCTGCACTTGCTTTAATTTGTTTTTCATTGTTAAGCAATGATATCATTTGTGTATGAGTGCTTGAGATGAGCTCTTATGGTGATTATGGTCTGAGCGATTTGGGTTTGCTACACTAGCAATTGCTAGGTGTGATCTTTGTGACGAGGTGCTTGCGACCCTCATTCCGCCGGTGCGATTCACACCATTCGCAAGCCTTCTCTTACATCCGCCTTGAGAAGCATGGCATAGCGGCCCGTGTAATCCATTCGCCTAACGAAGCAGCGCGCTCAAGGCCTGCACAGTTCGATTCTGCTTGCCTACTCGTCCATCCGCCCTTGCAAAGCAGCACACTCATGGCCTGCCTAGTCTCCATCCCGCTAAGCGAAGCATTGCATAGCGACATTGCATAGGAGTAGTTGTAGTATTTTATTTTATTTCCACAAACCAATTCACCCCCTTTCGCACCCATCCGACCTAAAGGACTTCAATCTCAAGCCTTCCTCGATAGTTAACTCCACTCAAGGCCTGCAGTCTTGCTACCGCCTATAGCGGTGTGCTAGATTTGCACATCAGTCTCTTGATAACCCGCGGGAGCGAAAGTGAGATAGTCTCTTCTATTAGATCTGTAGGCGCCCTTAGAGGGGGGGGTGAATTAGGGTTTTAAAAACTTACGTTATATTTTGAAATACTTGAAATAATAAGAGAACAAAATAGTGCAAATAAAAAAAAATTAAGCAAAATAAAATAGAGACATGATTTTATTAATATGAAATATAAGATTACAAAACTTGACTTCTTATAACGCTAGAAATCGAAGGCGAAGAATTAAAATGTATTTTCGTTTTCTATCCCAACTCATATCCCCACGAACTAATGGCTTTAGCATATCCTTCTCGGAAACGGCCTCAAGCCGCTCTAGCCAATCCTCTCTCGGATATGGCATTGAGAGCCCCTAGTTCTACACCCTAGACCTAGTCGCTATCACGAGGAGAATTTCTGCAGTAAGTCCTACCCAGACCTAGTCGCCAACACAAGGCGAATTTCTACATGATTACAATAATAAAGAGACAACACTATGAAGAAATCCCTCTATGTGGATCTCTTGAAGAAGTAGACAAAGACCCGCAGAGTATGATCATAGTTGATGCAGTCTTTTGTCATGATGATGAAGCTTGTTGAAATCCTCTCCACGGATCTCCTTAGACCTTCATGGATTTGTGGGAGTATCTCTCTAAAACTTCCTCTATATGATGTGGCACGAAGCTCTGGAATTTAGTGTTGTGAGGTGATAAAGAATACAGAGCCAAGGGGTACTTTTTATAGCCTTCGAGCTAGCGTCTGCGTTATGGCTACCGTCGGCGCTATCCCGGATTAGGAAACATTCTCCGCGTGTGTATCTTCTTCCAAGGAAAATTTCCTAATTCCTCTTGTGTTCCGCGCTACCGTTTGTGCCATCCGCTACCGCCTGGTGCTATCGCCTTCTATACTTGCCTTCTGAACATGCCTAATCAGAGCTAGCACCTGCGCAAGTGGTTACCGCTGGTGCTAGTGACCATGCTGGAATTTTGGCTTTAAACTTGTGGGCAGCCTTCTTATGTTATCCTTGAGTCATATGACATTGTTCCCTGCACACTTAAACACACAAGATCAAATACACATAGGATTTGTTATTCTCAAACCTAGGATATGCGAAAGACCATGTTCCAACAAACTTCCCTATTTGATAATAGCAAATCCATTAATTATAAATCAGAGAATTATTACATATAGCATGATGAAATCTACTTGTGTGTGTAAGAGAGATGACTTAGGATAATTGTCGATTTTTTTGTTTAGAATTGCTCTCCTAAATACATGTTCCCCCTATGAGAATGCTCCCCTTATATGTAAGTTATCATCTTAATCATTAATCATGTTAGTTTTTCAATTTGATAGCGTTTATTATTTATCATGTCAGTTCTCCCCCTTTTGTTATTAGCAAAAGTGGGTTAAGGTAGCAAGAGACATAGAAAGAGTATTTTTGAAAAAAAAGCCATGATCGAGCTTTATAGAGGAAATGAAATGATAAGGAGTTATAGCATTAAAATTTACATAGAAATAAATAAGAGATTTTAGCATAAAAAAATATTTATGTTTAGAACAACAAATACAAATTTTACCAGGCAAGACTATCACTTGTTGAAGGAAATGGATTGTGAGATTCAAGTGATGATACACACAAAAGAAAAAACTTTAAATAAGCATGAAAGCGCAAGGTAAAAAAATTATATGGTAATATTGCGGAATACTTATAGAAATACAAGAAACATCTTTTTGTTAGCATGAAAATCATAAGAGTAAATATGAGTTTAAGTCCAAACATAAGAAGATGCTTTGAAGTTCAAAATTTTAAGAGTTATAGCATAAGCGGAAAGGCTATAAAATTATTTATCCAAAGAAAACCTCTTTTTGGAAGTTCAAAGATCATAATAGAAATAATAGATGTTTTATTTGGATAAAACCAACATTCTTAAGAAATAATTTTTCGTAAGCAAGTAAGATTTTCAATAAAGTTTTCATGCCTTTGGCAATGAGTTCTATATTTTCAAAAACTACTAAGGTAAGCATGATTGCACATATTCTAGAAGATAGTGACTATAATGTTATTAATTTGCATTTCAAGTTGTGAAAATATTGTAGTGATCATGCATTGTAATTTAGTGCTTTTACTAAAGCTTTCTAGAGAATTTATGTAAGGAAGCATTATAGTCCAATTCTCATGAGTAGAAGCTTTATGAGAGATAATGATGTGTATAAAAGTGTTTTGATAAAAGTATACAAGTGATATAATCCAAAACACATGACTTATAGTGAAGTAGAAACATTATTAAACATGCAATCCTTTTAGTTACTTCTACACATCAATTATAGATTTGATACAAAGCACATAAAAAGTACAACTACCAAGGTGCTTCACCCACACAATGCTCATTAAGACTTATCAGGGAGCGAAGTAGTGCCTGGGGGATCACATATTTTATTTTCAATAAGAGTTTTTTTGTGATCCCGTGTACAAAATAGAAGTGTATTAAAATAGTTTGCATAAGACACTTTATAATTGTTTCCAAGGTGCTCAACTTCACAATGCTTATGAAGACTTATCAGGAGGTTCAAGTAGTGCTTGGTGGAGTTATCTTTGTCATTTTATTATTGAGTTCTGAGCAAGACAAAGTTCTCCGAATTCACTTATTTTTTCAAACAATTATATTTTTGTAATTTCACTTCTATATGTGCAACAAAAATTTGAATAATATGTAGGTAATAGAGATAGTCATCTTAATATTATAAGCTACTACAATACACAATCATGTAGGGTTAAGAATTATAGGCACATGTAGTCTACCAAAAAGTGTCAGCGTAAAGACATCATTATCTAACATAACCCATTACTCATACTTAGAGGCATACTAAAGCAATCTTACACAATTCACAATAGACTTTTTCATTGCACATAACAAGATTAAACTCTAAGCATGACAAGCCAAAACAATGTTTAGAAAACTTGATATTTTAGATTAAACATTTTTAACCAAATCTAAAAGAACATGCATTGTCATTTTTGCCAAAGTAATGAAACATAGAAATCTTTGTTATTTTAATAAAACCTTGTAGAAACAAATAAAAATAAGCAAAGACATATTTTTTGCATTTTGGAATTTTGTATTTGATTTTTCAAACATCACACAATGGCATAAAGATAAAAATAAGTAGTACATATACAAGAACATATTTATAGTGATTTTTTAAAATTTCAAGACCACGGAAAATTGGACACTCAAGCTAGCGCCAACGCTAGCGCAAGTGCCACAAAAAATACACTAAATTTTAGCATTTTGAAAATTTTAATTTTTGATCTTGATTAAGTGTCCAAAGATTAGTTTCATGCAGAAATTTCAGAAGGTTTGGAGATATTTAGATAGTGAAAATGCATAAAACGATTGCGATTATGAATGTGACTTAAATAAAACATCTTATCCTTTATCACATAATTAATTAAGTTATGTTTTACACTTTATAAAGAACATTAGAAAAGATTCGTTACCCACTGTAACAACTCCCATGATCCTGTTGGAACACGGTCTTCCGCATCTCCTAGGTTTGAGAATAACAAATTCTATGTATTTGATCTTGTGTGTTCAAGTGTGCAGGTTAATTAGGTCCAAATGACTCAAGGTTTACATATGGTGGTTGCCCCCGAAAATTGAGTCATCAACTCCAAACTGATCACTAGCGCAGGCGATAGTGGATAGCGCCGGCGCTAGCTCGATGCACAGAAGGCATGGTGGAATTGTTGCCTCGGATTGAAGATCTTGCCGCGCAAAGAGTTTCCTAACCAGGGATAGCGCTGGCGATAGCGGATAGCGCCGGCGGTAGCGGAGCGCACAGAAGGAATAGAACAACGGGTTGCCGCGGATTGGAGATTCGGGCGCGCAAATTGTTTCTTAATCCGGGCTAGCGTCGGCGGTAGCGCTTGGGCTATAAAAGGACCCCATCTCCTCGTGTTCTAAACACCAATGATATACACCTCAGAGAGAGAGATTGCTCGAGTTCCAGAGGCCCATCTTGGCCGAATCTTGAAGACCCAGCGAAGCTCTGCCGATTTCTGAAGGAGGATTCCATCAAGCCGAACCCGAGCGAAGTCCGCTTCGACAAACGCTGATTCTCCAGCGGATCTTCGTCACCACTTCAGAAGTTCATCATAAGGGAGTTTTTTAATTATTGTTATTTCTTTTTCATCTTGTAAACGGTAGTGAAATCGCCTCGTGTTGGCGACTAGGTCTGGGTAGGACTTAGGGGGAAATTCGCCTCGTGTTGGCGACTAGATCTAGGCTAGGTCTAGGGGGGCTCGAGGCCACATCCGGGGTGGGATTGGCTAGAGCGTCTTGAGGCCGAATCCGGGGAGGACAAGGCTAGGGCCAGCGGTTCGTGGGGAAGCGAGTCGGGATAGAAAACCAAAAGTTGTCTTTTCTATTTAGCTTTGATTTCTAGCTTTCATAAGAGATCAAGTTTTGTAATCATGTCTCTCAAGTTAATACAATCTTGTCTCTATTTTCTCTTTACTTGATTGTCTTGATTATCATATTCAAAGCTTTTTTTCTAAAATAATCAAAATAGTTTTAAAATACTTAAAACCCTTATTCACCCCCCCCCCCCCCCTCTAAGGACGCCTACCGATCCAACAAGTGGTATCAGAGCGGTTTTGTTCCAATCGGCTTAACAACCGGGAACAATGGCGTCTCATGATCTCGCTTTTCCTGAGGGTCAAGGGGTTAGTCGACCACCTCTCTTTACTGGGTCAGATTTTAACTACTGGAAAAATCGAATGATGTGTTTTCTTATGACCATGGATGTAGAAGTATGGAACATGGTAGAAGTGCGGTACTCTCCACCTACAACTGTAGTAGGAGAGGCGACATTAGCAAAACCTAAGGATAAATGGGATGACAACGATAAACTAAAGTGTAAAAATAATGCTAAAGCAATGAACGCTTTATATTGCGCCTTAAATAGGACTGAGTTTAATAGAATTTCTGCATGCACTACTGCTTATGATATTTGGAATCAATTAGAAGTAACTCACGAAGGTACATCACAGGTGAAAGATGCAAAGCTGTTTCAACTGGAATCTGAATACGAGAAATTCAGGATGGACACGGAAGAGGACATCAACTTCATGTACACTCGCTTCACAAAGATTGTCAACGCATCAAAAGCACTTGGAAAGACCTACTCCGACGGGGACTTGGTGAGGAAAATCCTTTGTTCCTTACCCCCAAGGTTCAACCCGAAGGTGACAGCCATCTCGGAGTCGCACAACTTAAGAACACTCCAGATCGAGAACCTCATTGGGAATCTCAAAACCCATGAGGTAGAACTGCAAATTCAACATGAAGAATACAACAAAGAACCGAAGAAAAAGGCGTTGGCACTAACATCAAAGAAGGAGTGCACCGAAGAGGACGATGATGATGAAGAAGGACTCCTGGTGAAGAACTTCAAAAAGTTCATCAGGAATCCAGAAAGAAGGAACACATTCAGAAAATTCTTCCAAAAGGACACTCGACGAAAGGGATCTTCCTCTTCATCAAGGAAAGAAAAAGGAAGCGATGACGAAGAAGAAAGGCCGCCTCCAGAATGCTATCACTGTAGAAAAACCGGGCACATTCGGAGCCAGTGCCCAAAATACCAAAAGGAACGGAAAGAACAAATGAAAGCAAAAGAAAAGAAGAAAGTGCTGAAGGCCGCTACTTGGGATGACTCTTCCTCTGAAGAGTCAAACGGTTCTGAGTCAAGTAGTGAGGAGGAAGCAAACTTGTGCTTGATGGCCAAAAGCGACGACGACGACACCAGTGTTCTTAGCGACACTGAGGTATATCCTCCTACCTTTGAAGAACTTTATGATAAAATTGTTTTATTAAATCATGAAAATGAATCTATTATGAAAGAAAATCGTAGGCTCACAAAAAATTTAGTCTCTCTTGAAAAACGAAAGGTTTCATGTCAAGAATGTGAGCACTCTCTATTTAAGACAAAAGAACTTGAAATTTCTCTCTCTAATGCCCTCTCACAAAACAAAATCATTGCAAAAGAAAAGGGGGACTTAGAGAGGAAATTGAAAATTTCTATGTTAGAAATAGAAAAGAACAAAAAGGGATTTGAAAATAAATGTGTTATGATTGTGAAAGAAAACACATCTCTTAAAGAACAAAATCATAACCTCAATTTAGCCATAAACAAATTCGGGATTGGACAAAAATCCTTGGATATGCTTCTGGGTAATCAATGCTTTGGGTCTAAAAAATTCGGACTTGGATATAAAAATGATCACTACCGCCCGGCGATAGCTACTAACGCCGGCGGTAGCTCTTATGTTAAAAAATCTTCTATTTTTTCTAACACTCGAACTTCATCCTGCAAGAGCAACATAGAAACTCCGAAAAGGGTCTCAACCCCCTTCATTTCGTGTGCAAATTGTCTAAAATTTGGACACACGTCTGACTCTTGTAGGAATATAGCACAACGAACTGTAAAACAAATCTGGGTACCTAAGAAAACCACTTACTCTATGGGTGGTACCTCTTGGGTATCCGGGTCTTTACTCTCATCTTCTTTCTAGATATGCAGGAAGGCTAAGGAAACAGAAGACGTGTGGTACTTGGACTCAGGCTGCTCCAAGCACATGACGGGCAATAAAGCAAATTTCCTTAGCCTAGAAATAAAGAAAGGAGGGATCGTGACATTTGGAGATAACGGTAAAGGAAGGATCATGGGTATTGGTACAGTAGGTAACACATCTTTTCTTATATCAAATGTACTCTATGTGAAAGGATTAAAACATAACCTAATATCTATAAGCCAACTATGTGACAAAGGTTTAGACGTACTATTTGAATCATCTACTAACCTTTGCAAAATTGTTAATCCTAAAACAAAAGATGTATTATTAACTGCACCTAGAACTCATAATGTTTATATAGTTTCATTTCATGATCTTTCTAAATCTTCTATAAAATGTTTTATAACCAAAAATGATGAATTGGAATTATGGCACAGACGTTTAGGCCACGCTAGTTCAAAGCTCATCTTAAAACTAGCAAAAAGAGAATTGATTAGAGGATTGCCTAAACTAAATGGAAATTTATCTTCATTATGCTCTCCATGCCAAAAAGGCAAATTTACAAAGTCATCATTTAAAAGCAAAAACAAAATTTCTACATCAAAACCATTACAATTAATTCATGTGGATCTCTTTGGTCCCGTTAACACTGCAAGTCTTGGTGGTAGATTATACACTTATGTTCTTATAGATGACTATTCTAGATACTGTTGGACTTTATTTCTCTCATCCAAATCTGATGCGTTTTGCGAATTTTCAAAATTATGTACTCGTATTCAAAATGAATTAGATTTAAAAATAAAATGCATTCGCTCAGATCATGGAGGTGAATTTGAAAATGAAAATTTTAAATGTTTTTGTGATATGCTAGGTATTAAACATGAGTTCTCCGCTCCACGCACACCTCAACAAAACGGTGTTGTGGAACGGAAAAATAGGACAATTCAAGAACTTGCACGCACCATGTTATCTGAATACAAATTACCCAAGTATTTTTGGGCAGAAGCCGTAAGCACTGCTTGTTATGTAATGAATAGAGTTATGTTTCGCCCATCCTTAAATCTCACACCATATGAACTCTATTTTCAAAAGAAACCTAACGTATCGTATTTTAAAGTATTCGGATGTAAATGTTTCATTCTTAACACAAAAGACTCTTTAGGAAAATTTGACGAAAAATGCGATGAAGGAATATTTCTTGGTTATTCTTCAACTAGTAAAGCATATAGAATATTTAATAAAAAATCAAGTAAGGTTGAAGAATCAATTAATGTTAGATTTGATGAGTTTGTTCCATGTGCAGAGAAGCTCTCTATAGGTACCGATGATGAACCCTTGCCATCCTTGGAGCACGACGAAGAAGAGTCGTCCAAAGAAGAAGAAGAAAAGTCTAATGAAGATACACTCGTACCTCCAAGCGTGTTAAACTTCTCCAAAAATCATCCAAAAGAACTCATCATTGGGGAACCTTCCACCGGGGTGAGAACTCGTTCCTCTCTTCATGAAACGTTTTCTAATATTTGCTTTATTTCTGAAATCGAACCTAAAAACGTTTCCACCGCTTTAAATGATGAATTTTGGTTTCTGGCTATGAATGAAGAGTTAGGACAATTTGAAAGAAATAAAGTTTGGAATTTAGTTGAAAGACCATCTGATCATCCAATTATAGGAGTAAAATGGATCTTTAAAAATAAATTAGATGGTGAATCTAGGATTGTAAGAAATAAAGCACGCTTAGTTGCTCAAGGTTATTCACAAATCGAGGGGGTAGATTTTGAAGAAACTTTTGCACCCGTTGCTCGCTTAGAATCTATACGAATATTTTTGGCCTTTGCGAGTTTTAAACGAATAAAATTATTTCAAATGGATGTTAAAAGTGCTTTTTTAAATGGGTATATTAAGGAAGAAGTCTATGTAGAGCAACCCCCCGGTTTCATAAATGAAAAATATCCAAATCATGTTTACAAATTAGAAAAAGCGCTTTATGGTTTAAAACAAGCGCCCCGTGCATGGTATGATCGTCTTACATCGTTTTTGTTAAAGCACGGTTATGTTATGGGAAGTGCAGACAACACACTCTTCATTAAGCATAAAAACAATGAATTAATCATTTTACAAATATATGTTGATGACATAATTTTTGGAGCCACTAATGAAGAGTTGTGTAATGAAGTAGTTGAAATAATGAAAAATGAATTTGAAATGAGTCTTGTAGGAGAACTATCATTTTTTCTTGGCTTTCAAATCTCACAACGAAATGATGGTATTTTTATTTGCCAATCAAAATATGTTCAAGATATGCTTAAACGTTTTGGCTTTGAAAACCTTAAACAAGCTTCAACTCCTATGAGTGCTTCTTTAAAATTAGGAAAAGATGAATCTGGTATTTCTATCGATCAAACACTATATAGAGGAATGATAGGCTCTCTTCTTTATTTAAGCGCATCTAGACCAGATATAATGTTTGCCGTTTGTTTATGTGCTCGCTTTCAAGCCGATCCAAAAGAATCTCATTTAAAAGCGGAAAAACGTATCTTTCGTTATCTAATAGGGTCATCTAAGTTAGGATTATGGTACCCACACAATGATTCTTTCACACTCCATGGCTATTCAGATTCAGACTACGCAGGGTGTTCACTAGATAGAAAAAGCACTAGCGGTACTTGTCATTTTTTAGGACCCTCTTTAGTTGCTTGGTCTAGTAGAAAACAATCTTCGGTTGAACTCTCCACCACGGAGGCCGAATATATCGCACTTGGTAGTTGTTGTGCACAAGCATTATGGATGAGTCAAACATTAGAGGACTTTGGTTTTCACCTCAAACACATAGATCTTAAATGTGACAACAAAAGTGCAATAGACCTCACATATAATCCAGTACATCATGCTAGATCCAAACACATAGATGTTCGTCATCATTTCATTAGGGATCACATTAAGAAAGAGAATGTAAAAGTAAGCTTCATTGGGACGGACTCACAACTCGCTGACATATTTACTAAACCTCTTCCCGATGCACAATTTCGTTTACTACGACTTGAATTAGGTGTTCTAGATCTTTCTTGTTAAAACATGTTTACAAATATAATTTTCTTCATTTTTCACCATCAAAAACTTTTTCAAAAATTCTGCAAATTCAGCATGAAACTACTAATGGGACGCCTAATCAAGATCAAACATCAAAATTTTCAAAACCCTAAAAAATCACTTACTGTTTCCCGCGCTAGCGCTAGAGCCGGCGCTAGCGTCAAGTTTCAAATTTCTGTGATTTTAAATTTTCTAAAAAATCTTAAAAATATGTAAATCTATTTGTACTATTTAGTTTTGCACATCTGTTTTTCTTCTATTTTAGAAAAATCAAACAAAACTACAAAAGACAAAATTCCAAAAATATGTTTTTCGTTTCACTTTTGTCATTTACCAAAATCAAATATAAAATTACAAAAAAAAAACACAAAATTATGTTTTACTTTTATTTAAAGTTATGGTACAAAACTCAAAACACAAAAACATAAAACTTGCAAAACCCAAATTTTTTTTAATGAAAATCAAGCATGAGTTACGCTATTATTTCGAATTTCTATAATGTTGCAATTTATGTTTCAAAATTACTTTGAACATTGTCTTTACCATGCTTTGATTTATCTATTTCTATGTGCATCAATTATATTAAAGGTTGTGTAGAATCAAGCTTAGCATGCCTCTAAGTATGAGTAAATGGTTTATGTTAGATAATGATATGAATTCACTCACTTTTTGGCATTGTCTACATATGGTTTCACTTAAAAATGCTTGTGTATGTTTTGTAATTGTACAATGAATTAAAATTGCACAAGTATCTTACCTACACTCCCTTCTTTTGCACTATGAAAAAGTTAAGAAGAGTGGTTATATTTTTTTTAAAATTCTATTGGTTTGCAAAACAAGTGTATTCGGAGAACTTTGTACAAAACAAAATCATAAAATAAATAACAAAGATAACTCCACCAAGCACTACTTGAACCTCCTGATAAGTCTTAATGAGCATTGTGAGGTTGAGCACCTTGGAAAGAATAATAAAGTGTCTTGTGCAAACCATACTTTTCAAAATAAGACAAACCACTTATTCTTAAGTACACCGGATCACAACTCTCAAAACAGTCAAAATAAAATCTGTGATCCCCCAAGCACTACGTTGCACCCTGATAAGTCTTAATGAGCATTGTGTGTGCAAAGCACCTTGGTAGTTGTACATTTTTTTTGTGCATTAAAGTGTGTGGAAGTAAACATATTTGTGTTTTCTTGTGCTCTCTACTTTACATAGTACTTGTATTTTTGATTAAAACACCTGTATACTCTACTCAAAAATACACTTATGTGCACATCATTATCTTCCATAACACTTCTTCTCATAAGTATTGGACCCTAATGCTATTCTATACAATTTTTTTGTTATGAAATGTACTAGATAACCTAGCATGTTTTCTATAATGTTTGGTATGTTTTTGAAATTATGAATTGGAATAACATTGTAGTACTTTCTCTTGAATAACATTATTTCATGCTTGGTTACTCTTATTATTAATTGAAAATGATTCACAACAACATCCTTTTTGCAATATAACTCATATCTTTTTTGAATCATCTTGCTTATGATGTTTTTGTATTTCTACAAGTCTTCCGCATCACTCTCCTATTATGGCTTTACCTTGCATGCTTACTTAAAAAGTCTGGTTTCTTTTTACCAATCCTTTAGTTGTTTTATCAAATATTTTTGCATGGTAAACCGTCTATTAGTTACTATTAACAGATTATTTATACTCACACTCTGATATTTCTCTAAAGGGGATCAATTAAAGCTATAAACTCCCTATCTTTCACCTTTTAACCTTCAAAGCTCGATCTTGTTGCTATCTTTTTATCGCTAATGTGGTGCCTTCTAACCCACTTTTGCTAATAACAAAAGGGGGAGAACTAACATGATAAATAAACTCCGCTATCAAACTAAAATTCACATGAATAAGTATAGTGATAGTCAACATATTAGGGGAGCATTCACATAGGAGGAGCACGTATTTAGGGGGAGCAACTCTAAAAATACTAATCATTTATATTTATCCTAAGTCATCACTCTCACACTCACACAAATAGGATTTCAACATGCTTATCTTTTAATGCTCTGATTTATCATTAATGGATTTGTTATTATCAAAAGGGGGAGTTTGTTGGAACACGGTCTTCCGCATCTCCTAGGTTTGAGAATAACAAATCCTATGTATTTGATCTTGTGTGTTCAAGTGTGCAGGTTAATTAGGTCCAAATGACTCAAGGTTTACATATGGTGGTTGCCCCCGAAAATTGAGTCATCAACTCCAAACTGATCACTAGCGCAGGCGATAGTGGATAGCGCCGGCGCTAGCTCGATGCACAGAAGGCATGGTGGAATTGTTGCCTCGGATTGAAGATCTTGCCGCGCAAAGAGTTTCCTAACCAGGGATAGCGCTGGCGATAGCGGATAGCGCCGGCGGTAGCGGAGCGCACAGAAGGAATAGAACAACGGGTTGCCGCGGATTGGAGATTCGGGCGCGCAAATTGTTTCTTAATCCGGGCTAGCGCCGGCGGTAGCGCTAGCGCCGGCGGTAGCGCTTGGGCTATAAAAGGACCCCATCTCCTCGTGTTCTAAACACCAATGATATACACCTCAGAGAGAGAGATTGCTCGAGTTCCAGAGGCCCATCTTGGCCGAATCTTGAAGACCCAGCGAAGCTCTGCCGATTTCTGAAGGAGGATTCCATCAAGCCGAACCCGAGCGAAGTCCGCTTCGACAAACGCTGATTCTCCAGCGGATCTTTGTCACCACTTCAGAAGTTCATCATAAGGGAGTTTTTTAATTATTGTTATTTCTTTTTCATCTTGTAAACGGTAGTGAAATCGCCTCGTGTTGGCGACTAGGTCTGGGTAGGACTTAGGGGGAAATTCGCCTCGTGTTGGCGACTAGATCTAGGCTAGGTCTAGGGGGGCTCGAGGCCACATCCGGGGTGGGATTGGCTAGAGCGGCTTGAGGCCGAATCCGGGGAGGACAAGGCTAGGGCCACCGGTTCGTGGGGAAGCGAGTCGGGATAGAAAACCAAAAGTTGTCTTTTCTATTTAGCTTTGATTTCTAGCTTTCATAAGAGATCAAGTTTTGTAATCATGTCTCTCAAGTTAATACAATCTTGTCTCTATTTTCTCTTTACTTGATTGTCTTGATTATCATATTCAAAGCTTTTTTTCTAAAATAATCAAAATAGTTTTAAAATCCTTAAAACCCTTATTCACCCCCCCCCCCTCTAAGGACGCCTACCGATCCAACAAATCCTTCCTTTACCGTTGTCTCCAAAAGTAACGATCCCTCCATCCT
The DNA here is from genome assembly GCA_033032865.1 of Dactylorhiza incarnata. Taxonomy (NCBI): domain Eukaryota; kingdom Viridiplantae; phylum Streptophyta; class Magnoliopsida; order Asparagales; family Orchidaceae; genus Dactylorhiza; species Dactylorhiza incarnata. The sequence continues at coordinate 18,593,830 of JAWHQI010000015.1, forward strand.
TATTTTCTAGGCTAAGGAACTTTGACTTGTTGCCCGTCATGTGCTTGGAGTATCCTCCTTGTCCTTAGCCTGCTTGCAAATCTAGAAGGAAGATGGAAGAAAAGATCCGGATACTCAAGAGGTACCACCCATAGAAAAAGTGGACGCCTTAGGTACCCAGATTTTCTTTAAAGACCCCTATTTTATTTTCCTGCAAGAGCTAGACGTGTGTCCAAAACTATGATAGTTTGCACATGAAATAAAGAGGGTTGAGACCCTTTTCTGAAATTCTACATTGCTCTTACTGGATGAGGTTTGATTTTTGGAATAAATAAAAGATTTTTTATATGATGGGCAACCGCCAGCGTTAGTGGCTAGCGCTGGGCGGTAGCTATCACTTTGATATCCGAGTCCAAATTTTCCAGAACCATAACATTGGTTACCTAAAATCATGTCTAGAGATTTTTGACCATTTTCAAATTTTTTGATGGCCATATTGATGTCAAGAGTTTGTTTTTTAAGAGATGAGTTTTCTTTTACAAGCATGACACATATATTTGCAAAACCTTTTTTGTTATTTTTAATTTGTAAGAGAGAGGTTTTTAGTTTTCTCTCTAAGTCCCCATTTTCTCTTGTAAGAGTTTTGATTTGAGAGATGGCCTTAGAAAGAGATACTTCAAGATCTTTTGCCTTACATAAGTAGTGTTCACACTCTTGGCATGAGACTTTTCTCTTTTTCAAAGAAATTAATTTTTTAGTAAGCCTATGATTTTCCTTGTCGATGGATTCATTTTCTTGATTTAAAACAATATTATCTTATATACTTTTATCATAGGTTTTACATGTTTGAACAAATTCATCAAAAAGTTCTTCGAAGGTGGGAGGAGTTACCTCATTGTCACTAAGATCACTGGTGTAGTCATCATTGTCTTTTGTCATGAAGCATATGTTTGCTTCCTCATTGTCGCTTGAAGTTGTTGCTCTTGTCTCCTCAGAAGATGTATACTTTTTCTTCTTGTCCTTCTTTTTGTGCCTCTTCTCCTTCTCCTTCTCAAGAATTTTCGGACACTAACTTCGGACATGTCCGATCTTCCTGCTGTTGAAGCACTCTGGAAGAGATTTCTCCATATCATCATGGCTAGCCTTGTTCTTCCATGACCCTTACTTATTGGACCCTTAGGTGAGGTATTTGCGAAAAGTATTTCTTCTTTCGGGATCCCGCATGAATCTTTTGAAGTTCTTCACTAAAAGGCCTTCTTCATTATCGTCTTCTTCATTGTCGGCCTTAGTTTTTAATTTCAGCACCAATGCTTTCATTTTCGGCTCCATATTATACTCTTTATGTTGAATCTGGAGTTCTACCTCATGGGATTTGAGATTCCCAATGAGGTTCTCAATCTGGAGCGTTCTCAGGTTGTGTGACTCTGAGATGGCCGTCACCTTTGGATTGAACCTCAGAGGTAGAGAGCGATGAATCTTTCTGACCAAGTCGCCGTCGGAGTAGATCTTTCCAATAGCTTTTGAAGCGTTGACGATCTTGGCGAAGCGTGTGTACATCGAGTTGATGTCTTCTTCCGTATCCATCTTGAACTTTTCATATTCCGACTCCAGTTAGAATAGCTTTGCATCCTTCACCTGCGATGTACCTTCATGAGTAACTTCCAATTGGTTCCAAATATCATAAGCAGTCACACATGGAGAAATTCTATTAAATTCAGTTCTATTTAATGCACAATATAAAACATTCAGTGCCTTAGCATTATTTTTGCACTTGAGTTTATCATGTTTGCCCCATTTATCCTTAGGTTTTTCTAAGGTACCCTCTCCTACTACAATTGTAGGAGGAGAGTACCAAACTTCCACCATGTTCCATACTTTTATATCTATAGTCATAAGAAAACACATCATCCTAGATTTCCAGTAGTTGAAATCGGACCCAGTAAAAAGAGGTGGTCTACTAACACCCTGACCCTCGGGAAAAGCGAGATCATAAGACGCCATTATTCCCGGTTGTCAGACAGTTTTGGAATAAAACCTCTCTGATACAACTTGTTGGATCTGTAGGCGCCCCTAGAGGGGGGTGAATAAGGGTTTTAAATCTTATGTTATATTTTGAAATACTTGAAATAATAAGAAATCAAAATAGTGTAAATCAAAAATAAAGTAAGCAAAATAAAATAGGGACATGATTTTATTAATATGAAATATAAGATAACAAAACTTAACTTCTTATAACGCTAGAAATCGAAGGCGAAGAATTAAAATATCTTTTTGTTTTCTATCCCGACTCGTATCCCCACAAACTGGTGGCTTTAGCCTATCCTTCTCGGATACGGCCTCAAGTCGCTTTAGCCAATCCTTCCTCGGATACGGACTTGAGGACCCCCTAGATCTACACCCTAGACCCAGTCGCCAACACGAGGCAAATTTCTGCCATAAGTCCTACCCAGACCTAGTCACCAACACGAGGCGAATTTCTGCCATAAGTCCTACCCAGACCTAGTCACCAACACGAGGCAAATTTCTACGCGATTATAATAATAAAGAGTCAACAATATGAAGAACTCCTTCTATGCGGATCTCCCGCAGAGTATAATTGTAGTCGATGCGGTCTTTCGTCATGATGATGAAGCGTGTTGAAATCTTCTCCATGGATCTCCTTAAGCCTTTATGGATTTATGGGAGTATCTCTCTAAACCTTCCTCTATAGGATGTGTCATGAAGCTCTGGAATTTAGGGGTGTGAGGTGATAAAGTATACGGAGCCAAGGAGTCCTTTTATAGCCTTCGAGCTAGCGCCTGCACTATCACTACCACCGGCGCTATCTCGGACTAGGAAATATTCTCCGCTTGCTGATAGAGAAATTCATGTTCTCCAATCTATACTCGATTAAGGCAAGTGTACCTATCGAAATATAGCATAGGATATAAAATATATCAAGGTCGTATTAAAACACGGGTCTGTCGAGTACTCCTACTTTGAGAAAACTAACTATTATTTTATCGATGAAAGATTTACGATAATTTTATGTTTAAAATGAAAATGCGAAATAAGAAATCTAAACTTGAATAAAACAAACTTCGAAATGAAATAATAATGATAGCTTATAAACGTCTAATCCGATCCTTGACCGTGAAGATTCCCGAATTATGAACGCACCTCTCTCGAGGGTTATGTCCACCTGAGATTAGGTTGATCGACCGAACTCTCGTTCTAATCGAAACCCCTAAAACTCGCTTTAATGAGGTGAATCCCGCTATAGGATTTGACTCCTATCCAGAAGATTTTCGTCATCCTCTCTCGAGGGTTGCGAGCAACTCTTTTTATTCGTGAGCGATCGATTCGTACGCATGAGCCTCTCGGCTAACTAGAGTACGAAAACATATATCAAAATCCATAACCGGAATATGAACTCGATGCATGAAATTTATCACGAATAAATCGAAAGTGGAAAAGAACGAATATAAGAGAGAGAGATTTTTATTTCATTCCAAAATTTGCAATAACCAAGGTCTACATATTATACTACTTGCAATAAAATAAAGAGAATACATGAAGGAAGAAACAATTTTGCTAAAAACAAAAACTAATTAACATTGCATGAAGAGAAATTACATAAAAATAAACAAACTAAAATCTACAACGAAAAGAAAATAGAAACATCTCTACCCAAAAGGGGTAGAGCAAGAGAGGAAGAAAGCTTGGAGAATGAGGTCATATATATAGGTGAAGGGGAAGGATCTAGAAGAATGTGGAGATGAAGGGGCACATGGGGTGGTGCATGAATGATATTCAATGGGAGAGAGAAAGAAAGAGACAAATACAATGTATTTTATTTTTAAGAGAAAATAAAAATAAAATAGAAAATAGAAATATAAAAGAGGGGGGATGAATGAGATATAAAGAGGAGAGAAGAAATTAAAAAGAAGAGAGAGGAGATGAGAGAGTGGATCGGCCATATGAAATGGATGAGAGAGAATGTAAATGCATGCATGCAAATTAATGAAACAAAGAGAGAGAGGGGTTCATGCATGAGAAATAAAAGAGAGAGAAAAAGGTTTTTTTAATAAAGAAAAAAAAAGGAGAGAGGAGGGGGAATTTCGGCCAAGCATGTGCCATGCAAAGGTGGTGGTGGGCTGCATCATGAATTTCGGTTGGAGTTGCACCAAGGATGAGCTGGACAGCACTTGAGTTGGACGGGCTGCTTCAAAGGGGGTTGGTTGGACTGCATCAAATAAGGCCGGGCTGCACATACGGAGATGGCGTGGACTTCATGCAAAGGTGGCGGCAATGGCGCGGACGTGGCGTTGCGGCGAGCATGGCACGACGATGGTGTTGCGACGACAATGGCGGCATGGACGGGCACACGACGGCGAACGCGACGATTTCATGCAAAGGTGGCGGCAACAACATTCCTACAAAATAAAATAAAATAAAACGTTAGTTTTATGAGAGATTAAAACACAGTAACAACATGAAATAATAACATTGCATGACATAATTAAAATATAACAAACATTAGATACAACAAACATAAAATAACAACAAAAATTATAACATAAAATATAACAAACATACATTACAACACTATAAAATAACGCACATACAATAACAACAATAAACATAAAATAACAATAATAAACATAACACAACACGACACGACAACATAAAATAACAGCATAACATAACAAACATTAGTTATCACAAACATTAAGACATAAAATAATACTCATAACAACATTATAGAACAATTAAAACATAACAAACATAAAATAACATAAAAAACATAAAATAACAAAATTAAGACTTAAAACACATAAAATGCAAAGAAATTATAATTAAACCTAGAGAAATTTGTACTAAACTAACTTAAAATATTACGACTAAAAACTACTTATCACTTGCATATCTTCATTCCAAGGAAACCATTCCAAAATTCCTCTTGTTCTCCGCGCTACCGCCTGCGCTATCCGCTATTGACTGGCTCTATTGCATTCTATACTTGCCTTCCGAACTTGCCTAATCATAGCTAGTGCCCCGCTAGTGGCTCTTGTCGGCGCTAGTGACCATGCTGGAATTTTGGCTTCAAACTTGGGGGCAACCTTCTTATGTTATCCTTGAGTCATATGACATTGTTTCCTGCCACTTAAACACACAAGATCAAGTACACATAGGATTTGTTATTCTCAAACCTCGGAGATGCGGAAGACCATGTTCCAACATCTTCTAGTTGTTTGTGCGAGTAAGATCGAAGCGAATGAAGCAACTAACCTTGTATATATTCCTTGTCTGGGCTCTGTCGACAGGAGCTAGGTTTCCCTGCGAATAGCTGGGTGGGGGGATGAAGCGATTTCCCCTTACAAGGGCGAGAAGGAACCTGGTTGGCAGCAGAAGTGGTGGCAAAATTGGCGTTGGGGGAATCGTAGGTGAGGTCCCTCCCAGCCGAGTGTTCCGGCTTTGGTGCCGGAAGAAGGGTGATGGTCTTGCTGGGTGGAGAACTGCACGGGACCAAGGATTGCCCTGTGCTTCTGAAGGTGGGGGCTACGGAAGACAGGGTAAGAAAGAAGGCAAGAGGTAACAAGGTAGGCGAGAAATCAACAACCGGCTTACAGATCTCCGACATGGTCCCGCCGAGAGTGGTCGGAGGGTAGGACTCTTGAGCCGGCGGAACGTCCTTAAAAATAGGCGTGAGGACGTCAGCGCCCGGCAGGCTAGTCTCAGGGTCACCTCCCATCCCCTACATGTCCTACGAATGGTCTTGAATGTTGAGGCATCGCATCACCAGCATTATTCATAGAGCAACCTAGATCATATTACCTCAGCAATGCTGTCAGAAGGGTTGCGAGAAGGAGGCGAAGTCCATGAGGCAGATTCAGTCACCAAGGGGTCCCGCCGAACCACTTTGGACTTTCATGGCAGGTAGAGTAAGGTTTGATCCCTCTTCGATGAGAGTCAGGGGAATATCGAGCGGACTTGGAGGTCTTCTCCTGTGTGGCGGCAAGACGCTCTAGAACTCCTTGCAAAAGCGGTCTCGACGATGGCCTCATGAACATCATGGGGATGGCGAGAGCTCGGAGGGAAAAAGAGAAACAGAGAGTGGAAGACTAGCACCCTTAATGCAGCTGCCTGATATATATATATAGATATATATATATATATATATATATATATATATATATATATATATGAGTGACAGGCACGGGGCTCCACCCCTATCCAAGGCGACATTTGTCGTGGGGCCGACATTTATCGTGGGGGGCAACATTTGTCGTGGGGGAACATTTGTCATGGGGGAACATTTGTCGTGGGGGCGATATTTGTCGTGGGCGGCGACATTGGTAGAGGGAGGCGACATTGGTCGTGGGGGCCACATTGTTCGTGGGTGGCGACAATGGTCGTGGGCGGGACATTGGTCGTGGGGGGCAACATTTGTCATGGGGGATGACATTTCTCATGGGCGATGACATTTGTCGTAAGAGGCGACATTTATTATGTGGGGAGATATTTGTCGTGGGGTCGACATTTGTCATATGGGCGACATTTGTTATTGGCGGCGGCAGCCCGATTTGATAGTGATGATGACGACCAATCTTGGTCTTGCTCCGCCATCCACAATGATCTATCGGTGTGATTAGGTGATAAAGAAAGGGAAATGATTCAATGACTACTGTATAAGAAGCATCAAATGTTTAGTTGGAAACCATTTCATGACTATTGTTTTTCTAATTGTAAATTCAAGGAGAGCTTGTGATTAAAAAGTCGCATAAAATCTCGCTCAACGTATTCTAAATAAAGCTCGGATTGATTGTGTTTGTCCTATTATTTTCAATGTCAAACTATAAGAATTGACAAATGAACTTAATAAGAAAAATCCTATTTGGACTACATAAAACTAAATAAAGCTCGCATTGATTTTACATGCGAAGCTTTGGCATTTTAGTTTCATATGCATTTTTTGAATTGTAGTTTGAGGCAATGAACTGGTATACTGTTCTTTAGCAATTTGGAAGTAGTTATGGTTATTGCAAATGTCTTATTTAGTAATTAGTATCCTCAGACACTACTTCTCCAACTCAGATAAAGCTCATGAAACACTTTAAATGAGTTTGTTTTATTAAAAATGTCGACTATATGATGTCAAGTAAGTCATCGGAACTTAATTTGTCCAAGCATATATACACCAACCAAAGTGTAAGAAATGATGCAGATGAAAAAGGTAAGCAAAAAATCAGCTTAGTCCATTGAAATGCCAACCTGGAAAAACTAATACGGACTCTTCCGCCATCAACTGCTTAGCAAAGTCCATGTCACTCTCAATGAGTCAATGCCACGGAGGATGGGCATGTCCACCTCAACCTGTTATTAAACACATCCAAAAAAAAGTAAAGGAAAGATCAGTATCATCTTAGAGTAAACCGCATTTATTTATCACATACAAAAATGTCTACCATCATCTATGAAGCGAGATATGGTCGGCGGCGGCGACATTTCTCGTGGGGTGCGGCATATTTCGTGGGCGGGGATATTTGTCGTGAAGGCGACAATTGTCGTGGGGGTGTGAAATTTATCGTGGGGGTCTGTTGGTCTCAAAAACTCCTTCAACCTTATCAATTATACAGTGAAGCTTCCCAGTAGCTATGAAGCGAGATAGTTCCCCAAAGAGACGGAATAAGGAGCATTTTATAGTTACTGATAGGATTTTAATTACTCGGGATTATTTTTTCCGAACTGGAACATCATGTTTATTCAATAATTTTTTGAGAAATCAACTCAGGCATGATATGAGTGCATTAATGCATATTTATACATGTATGCCCGGGAAGACTGAAATACCACACATACATATCTTCAGCTCACATCCTCATGATGTCTTACATACATAAATGTGTCACGAATGCAATCCTCTTGTGTTAATGAAGAACATAATAAAATCTTGAGATTTTAGGATATAGTTCTTGGGGAATCAGCATAAGTGCTACTTTATGTATAAACCTAAACACAATAAAAATAGAAAGGGGAAAATCTAATGCTTATATAACATGAGGTCGATAATTATAGTTATTTAAGTCAAGGCAGAGGGCATAAAGAGAACATGTTTAGAACTGCAGTTGCAGCATTGAATTGTAAGTACAGTTCTATTAAATTAAATACTCATTGAATAAATAACATGTTTAAAAAACATTTACCTATTTCTATAATGGTAAAATTGTAAGCCAAGCATATACCCCAATAAATCAACAAAGCAGGAAGAGGTGTTGTTAACTTTGGAGTGCCAGTCTTGCGGGTTGCGGTTAGAGAATTCCTATAGGGAATAAAGTTAGATGGAAGACCTTTATTCCATGATTGCTTATTTATCCATACACCTCTACCATCCCCTCTTGGGAAGAATAGTACTGGTTCAGTCTGCTTGCCACCCCCACGCCCCGATTGAAGAGCACTCAAGACCTACCAAAATGTTTTGAAGACCACTACATTTATGAGAAATAAATATATGGCAGGGAAGCATGAAGTTATGACAGCAAAGTTTCATATTCTACACATGCTTATTGCATCATATTGTGGGGGAAAATGCTAGCTGACAGGAAGCATACAGAAACTTGGGATTGAGCTTAATGAAATTATTTAATCATAAGATCGAGAAAAGACCCAATTTATAAAATAATGATGGCTTAATTTTTTATAATGCCTCATAATGCAAAGAACTAATGTTCATACATTACTGCGTAAATTAATCAGCTAAACACAGTAGAAAGTCATTCATATCGTTAGAGGTTTTTCTTATGGCTTGTCCAGTAACCCAGAATGCAAATTTTCAACACCATATACCTGAAACTGTTGAAGCCAAGATTAAAATATCTGCTCATAAGCTCAATCCAATAAACAATATAAAAGGAGAGTAATATAAAATGGACTTTGTCATATTGTCATATTGGCATTTCAAAAGAAAAACGGTTGGAAATAATAGGGGCAGCATGAATGTAAAGGACATCATTAAATGAATGCTTGCCAATTGAGAGTGCGAAATCATTGTACGGAGCTAATAGGGACGTAGCTATATACTTTTGTAGGGAAAACAATACCCAATGAAGAATAAAAACAATCACTATCCGCACATTCTAGGCATCCCATATATTCAACAGCAGTTAATTTAAATTTTCAAACTAATACACCAATATATAATAGACCTTGCACAACAAATGCGCAAAAATGAGCAACATAAAAATAAGCAAACATTGGTCACTTCTGTTGGTTCAATAGTAATTATAAAGTTCATACTCTAATTAAAACTAATTGGTCATTGTAATTCCAGCAAAATTCAATGTATATACCTAACATTGTTCCTTGGTATAACATATGTAACTGTAGGGCTTTATACGAAGAATGGCTTCACATTGAAATAATTAAACCCTAATGGACATGTGTAGAGGAGGCACATTGGATGAAGGCCTAAGGTGAAGAGCAAGTAGAAGCCGTCGGATGCCCTAACGAAGCATATAAAGATACCTGGCATGTGCGTCTACTTCCCGATCCAGTGGAAATGAGAACTGGAGCTAATTGGGTCTGGATGGAGCAGAGGAAGCTACCCTACGCAGCGGTAAGGGACGACCCGATTGGAAATAAATATAATGAAGATGAAGAGAAGAGTAGAGTAGAAGAGAGAAAGCATACTCTGAGTCGATTTGTCGTTTGAACGGCCACGGAAGTCCCGATGGATTGAGATCATTGGTCACAGAGGAGGGGAAACAGAAGTGTCGGTTGAGTTAGATGCTTGATCGGAGGCGGAGCAGCAATGGAAGTCACGGTGGAGTTAGATCGGAGGAGGAGCGAGTGGATTCCACCTGGATTTAGGGCGAGAGCCGTGAAAATCGCGAGGGGAGAGTAGGGCGCATTTGCGGCGGGGAGAATAGAAGGTCGGAGTCGGGAGAATAGAAGCCGTGTATATAGAGATATATATTTAATCGGACGATTGGGAATAACCGAACCATAATTAAGGGTTCAGATTTTTTGAATGAATTTTTATTTCATGCTAACCGCAGACCGCAGTATTTCTTTTTAAAATAGTATAGATATAGCAGAGGGGTGGGGACCACCGAAAAGATTCCCTCCAGATCAGCAAGCACTCACCGAATACTAGCGGTTGGACTCTTCTTTCCGAGCGTATAACTCGCTCTCAAAGAGCGGGGATTGTGTACAACCCTGTATTCTGAAAGGAGAGTTTAGTTCTTATTTATGTTATTAAAACTCTTGTTTAACTTTGTTTCAAAATAAGTGATATATATATATATAGTTGAGTTTTCTAAGTAATAAAAACAAACAGTAGGAGTGCATAAAAATCACAGCATAAATACAAAAATAAACAAGCATCCAGATGACACAAAGAAATATAGTAGTTCCCCAAAACCTGGGTACATCTACTCTTCTACCCACTGGTAGGAATCCACTAGGAGAGTTGATCAGGTGTCCTCACACCAAGGTGTTTTTTTCAGGTGTCCACACACCAATGGAGGTTTGATCAGGTGCCCAATTCACCTATAAGCTTTTGACCAGATGCTTATAAACCAATTAGATTTTTTGATCAAGTGTCTTGCCACAAATAGGTAAACTTTTGAAGGGAGTTTTAACCCTGTACAAGATGGGGAAGGAGAAAGGGAAATGATTTATTGTTCTTCTCTTTGTGCTGAGAAGACTCTTGATGAAGATCCTGATTGGTAGTTATGTTTGGATCTTGATGATGATGTTGAAGAGGTCCCCCTGTCTGATATAATTGTTGACAGTTTGTGGAGGCCTCTTCTCTTGATTGTACAAAATCCTTTCTTCTTTTGCAGTAATGATCCTGAGCAAATGATTGTGATTGGTGCCTCAGAATCAATGTGATCTACAAGAAGGAGTTAGCAAAAAGAAGATAAATAATAGAAGATCTGCTTCTTCTTGTTGCCTCTGTATTTCTCTTCCTGTTCTTTTCCTGTACAACAATATTAAAATATTTTGTTCACTATCTTGCTGTCGAGAGATAACAACTATATATATATGTCCTGATATATATTATCTGTTGTAATATATTCTGTTTAAATCCTTGTCAACCAAAGAGGGAGGGAGTAAAGTCTCTTTCATTTCCCAGATCCTTGAGCAGATAACTTGCCGTGTTTGGCTTGCTGCAACGGCTCTATTAATTAATGGTTTTGCCAAACCGCTACAACATTAAATGCTTGCACGCTGTAAAGTTAGATTAGTAATATATAGCAATATATAAATAGAATAGATAAATTATTGCTTTAATAAAGTCTGACAGCATAATATAATAAGAAATATAATACTGCATAAATTTCATCGAGTTGAGCTCTACTTTCGTCGAGCTCATCATTTGATTCGTCGACCTCATTATTTGATTTACTGTTTCAGAACATCTGCTTAATATTCATCGACCGCTGTTCGGATTTCGTCGACCGCTGTTCTTAAGTTGCTTAAGGGACATAGATTATTTTTATATTTCTATTATAACTAAGCAATTTCTGATATCCTAGATTTTGATTTAAATAGGATTTTTTAATAAGATGAATTGCTAGCTGTTAACAGATTCTAAGAATTTTAAAATCATAAATACAAAGTCTGATAGCTTCTTTCTATAGAATCCCCTTAATCAGAAGAGACTCACACTCAGAGCTCTGATCATTTCTGATCTATGCTGCTTGAGTAGAATGCTCAAACTGATTTTGGAGAAAAAGTCTGTAAGAAAGTGAAGTCTATCTGACTTGTTTTTAAGATAGAAAATTAAAAAAGAATCATAAAACTGCGGCTTAATTTAATTTTAATTTAAGTAAAAACATTATACAGTTAAAACAAAATTGCCTTATAGATAGGTATGTTGGCCTTTTTATTTAATTGAAATACAAATTTAAAAATTTTCTTTGATTTTGCTGAACATACATACTTTCTTTTTCTTTAGCTTTAAATATCTTAATTTTTAAACAGATAGTTTGTTCTACAGAAATTTTGAGAGGAGTTAAATTAATTATTTTTGTTAACTCTTTTCTGATTTCATCTTCAGATTTGTATTTTCCAGATGTTATTAAATCTGTACATGAGGAATTGAAAATAGATCTGAAATCAGATTTTATTAAATCTGTGCATGATAAAGTGAGAATAGATTTAGAAGGATCAGAGGTAAAAATAAAATTTGAAGATACCTCTTTTACCTTTGTTACCATTTCTACTTCAGATTCTATATCTGATATGTAATCTGAACCATATATAGACATTAAACAGAAGTTTCTGGCTTGTTGTTCTTCTTTTTGTCCTTCTAAACTTGTTGTTTTTCTCTCTCTGTATTCTGTAAGAATATTTGAATTCTGTCGAGATCTGAGAACAACCAATTATATGTTGACTTATTATTGATTTGGGCTAGGATCACTATATGTTGACCTAGGAACAAGTTGACCCCATTGTATAGTTTATTTGTCAAGTCTTTAGGCTGATAGATTAGCTAGAACTTAAGGAAAAATTTAAGTTCCCAGCGTTCAACAAATGGCTATCGGCGCTCGACAAATGGCTATGGCGCTCGACAGAATGCTGTCAGCGCTCGACGAACTCCTGCCAGCGCTCGACAGATATCCAGCCAGCGCTCGACAGTTTTCCAGCCAGCGCTCGACAGTTTTCCTGCCAGCGCTCGACAGTTTTCCAGCCAGCGTTCGACATTCTCTGAGCAGCGCTCGACGAATTATTTATTGAGGCTCAGATCGACAAATACTGATTCCAGATCAATTAATACCTTAAATATCAGTTATTTGTCAGTTCTCTGAACACAGATCGATGACTTTAACGGATCTATTCAAATATCTTTGGACATATTCAAGTCAAAAAAATAAGGATATTATATTCAGTCATTATATTCATTTCTTTCCTTATTCCAAGACAAAGATAGCTGTTGATAATTAATGCAAAGGAATATTTCACGGCTAAGGAATTAAAGGACCTGGCAAAGTCGTTTGAACTTTGTTGTTATTCCAAGAAAGAATTAAAGACTGATTATTCTATTTTCAAAAAGAGAATATATCAAGACAGATTTCATTGTCTGAGATTTCCTTGTGTCCTCTGTGTTTGTTTATTTCTCTGTGTTGTGCTGTGTGCTTTTACTTATTTAGTTTTTCTGCTTATATAGTTAATAACACTCTGCTTACACATATATATAACACTATTTTAATTCCGCTATAAAAACTAAGAAAAAGTTTTTAATACTCTATTCACCCCCCCCCCCCCCCTCTAGAGTAACTTAAGATCTAACCTCCACTTTCAATTGTGCTGAGAAGACTCTTGATGAAGATCCTGATTGGTAGTTGTGTTTGGATCTTAATGATGATGTTGAAGAGCTCCCCCTGTCTGATATAATTGTTGACAGTTTGTGGAGGTCTCTTCTCTTGATTGTACAAACTCCTTTCTTCTTATGCAGTAATGATCCTGGGCAAATGATTGTGATTGGTGTCTCAGGATGAATGTGATCTGCAAGAAGGAGTTAGCAAAAAGAAGATAAATAATAGAAGATCTGCTTCTTCTTTTTGCCTCTGTATTTCTCTTCCTGTTCTTTTCATGTACATCAATATTAATATATTTTGTTCACTATCTTGCTGTCGAGAGATAACAGCTATATATATATATGTCCTGATATATATTATCTGCTGTAATATATTCTGTTTAAATCCTTGTCGACCAAAGAGGGAGGGAGTAAAGTCTCTTTCATTTCTCAGATCCTTGAGCAGATAACTTGTCGTGTTTGGCTTGCTGCAACGGCTCTATTAATTAATGCTTTTGCCAAACGGCTACAGCATTAAAAGCTTGCACGTTGTAAAGTTAGATCAGTAATATATAGCAATATATAGATAGAATAAATAAATTATTGCTTTAATAAAGTCTGACAGCATAATATAATAAGAAATATAATACTGCATAAATTTCGTCGAGCTGAGCTCTACTTTCGTCGAGCTGAGCTCTACTTTCGTCGAGCTCATTATTTGATTCGTCGACCTCATTATTTGATTTACTGTTTCTGAACATCTGCTTAATATTCGTCGACCGCTGTTCGGATTTCGTCGACCGCTGTTCTGGTTGGAATTCATCGACCGCAGTTCGTCATTCGTCGACCGCTGTTCGTCATTCGTCGACCGTTGTTCGTCATTCGTCGACCGCAACTTCCTTGCTATAATTTCTCGAGCGCTGCTATCTGTTCGTCGGGCGTCGTCCGACGAATGCTGAGCGCCGTTCGACGTTCGTCGAACGCAGCTAACATATGAAATATATTCATTCTCTTATTTTCTCTTATATTAATTTCTCTGATATTATTTTCTCTTATATTATTTTCCGTTATATTATTTTCTCTAATATTATTTAGCCTATTATTATATATATATTTTTCTTAGTATATTATTTATATATTATTTTCAGCCTATTAAATTAATTTGATTTATCCTAAGTTATAAGATATATTATAATATAAACTTTAGACATTAAAGGTGGATCCTAACTCAAATCAAAACTAAGGTTCCAACAATCTCCCACTATTTGAGTTGGGATCCTAATCCAAATTAACTAGGTTCTAACATATTCGTCGAGTGGGTCCCCAGGTCCCAAAAGGTAAAAGGGCATGCAAGGTAGGTCAAGAAGAGCATTCTCCAATAGTGCTGGGGGATCACTCGCCCAGGATAGGAGAGGCGGGGAAGCCTCAGGGCGAGCACATGCCTCATCCGTAAAGCACTCGCTCACTTAGGAGTGTGGATGCACGGGAGGCAAGGCGAGTGAAGGAGGAACCCCACTCGCCAAGCGAGCCAAGCATCAAGCGAGTGGTGCCCCTATGGACCACCCGCCCAGTGGAACCTAGAGAGTCTAGTGCACTAGAAGCCTGGCGAGAGGTGCCTTCACAGACCACTCGCCCAGAAAGATTTTGTGAGGAAATTATCTAGATACCCTTTGTGGGTTGCCAATAGCCCCTCAAAACAACTGAGTTTGGTTGTTAGTAGACCAGTTTGGGGTGCGTTTAGTAAAACTAAAAGGTGGAATTAGGCTATTTGCATGTCACAACCCGCATTTTTCCCAAAAATATAATACGTAATATCAGAGCAAGGGAAAAATACGCGTCATGATGCCACGCCTGCAGGAGACGACTACAGACGCTCAGGCAAACACTCTTTACGATAATTTTATAAAAGACATATATGTGATTGGATTAAAAGAGAAATTTTCATTTTTAGCATAGGACCGCGTCCCTCGGTCTGGTGGATCATCTAGTCCACAAGTAGAAAACTATACATACGCAGCGGAAAATAGGTTTGTTTCTTTTAGCCTACATGAGCAAGAAAATAAACATTTCTAGAAATGATATGCACATATCTAGGTTTAGTATAGTAAGAAAGAATTTTTCTACGAATTTCAAAGTATGCGATCTTTATTTAAAAGCATGATATGCAAGAACGACATTTTTATACTAATAAGGTAACTAGTGCATCCTAGCATAAAGCTTCCCAGAGAGCAAGTAGGTAAATAACCCAAAAGTGACAGCAATACTACTAGCAAGTAATCTAAAGATACAAGTCATACGGGCGCCAACAACTGACACGAACCCGCAGGATAGAAGGAGAACAACAAAAAAAGAAACTGCCTCTTACCTAGAAGAGGGGAAGGGCCTCGACAGGAGACCTGAACGACGCTGCTCTAACACCTGCGGCAGCTAAAGACCTGAACCTGAGACATTCATAAGAAAAGAATGCCTCAGCCCAAAAGGGTGCAAGAAAACCAAGATTAGCAGCATCAGAAGTAAAAGAGTGCAGAAAGGTAAACTAAACAGGTAAACATTTATAATCTTACAACAACCCGAGCCAGCTCAAACGAGTGCACTCGGTAAGAGGAAGAGACAAGCCTGCACTGAAAGGTAATAGCCAAAGCATAATATATCATAATACCATACATAAGCATATAAGCTTAATAAAACTTGAGACTGATCAGCTCACAAGAAAACAGAGTGGTCCACTGCCACCCAAAAAGCCAAACAGGGTGCTCCACTGCCACCCAAAAAGCCAAACAGGGTGCTCCACTGCCACCCAAAAATCCAAAACAGGGTGGTCCACTGCCACCCAAAAAGCCAAAACAGGGTGGTCCACTGCCACCCAAAAAGCCCAAACAGGGTGGTCCACTGCCACCCAAAAAGCCCAAACAGGGTGGTCCACTGCTACCCAAAAAGCCCAAACAGGGTGGTCCACTGCCACCCAAAAAGCCCAAACCCCAGTGCAGGACACCTGAGAACACTCAGAACATTAGACTACGAAGATCATGAAGATCAAGATCCACTCACCAAAACTATCCCGGGGAATTATACAACAAAGCATACTTAGCTCGTAAATCCAACAGAACACAAGGATGAGTGTCAGACCGGGAAAACATGATAACAAATGGTTTTAACCATAATTCAAGTCGAGAGAATCTAGAAACACCGGATTCAGCAATAAATCAATTGGTTAATATTTAACTTACAACAGAGCTGAAGATTTCAGCAACCCGACCCCATGCAAGGCTTGGTGTCGGAACGAGACGGAGGTAACTTAACACAAAGGCCAAAAGGACATACTTGGTGAGTCTAAACTTGAATCCCAACGAACTTCTCGTAACAGTACGATGAATAAGGTACGACAAGACACGACAGATGAACACTGACCAAATACAGGGCAACTCGAGAATATAGCACAACTTAGTTTGACGGTCAAGGAAGATCTCTTAATCAACACAGGAAGATGAACTTTAGCATTCGCTACGGAAGTAAAGCTATTTAGCAACCTTTGATAACTTTTGTATGAATATATATATATATATATATGAGTGTTATATAATAGTATTCGATACTTTTTACTATGAGTACAAAGCTGCCGGTCCCTGGAACAAATAGGGACCCAAGACCGAAATCTCCTCCATAAATCCCTCAAGAAAACAATTGCTAGCCTCGCTAAGTCCTCGAAAACTAGCAAGAGAAATTCCCAGGAAATTTAGCATCTAATTCCCCAAACCGCCAGGAGTTAGAAGACGAAACTTCCGGGGAATTTAAGATCTAAATTCCCCCGACCCATCAAGAATTATTAAGCAAAATTTCTAGGAAGTTTAGCCCGCCAAAACATCAAAACTTGGCCAACAAAGGAAAAGTGCAGGATTGGAAACTTGCTGAGCAAGACCACTTATGCTTAACTAAAGAGATAAGACCAAGGTTGGCCAAAAACATAAAGCCCAAGGAGAATCCCAGGATAAAACCAAGAGCTAACAGGCTCAAACTCCCCCAAGAAAACGAAATCTCTAGCACATAGCCTAGAAGATTTAACTTAGCATATACCCAACCAAAATCCTAACACATAGATGCAGTATTTCAATAATCGAGAGTTTAATTTAGGACAAAACAAGGGAAATAAAATAAATCAATAGCTTTGCTTCCATAGCTGTGCATCTGAATTCACCACTTAATTGGAATTAGATCAATTCTAATTTCTAGAATAACAATTTCAATTCAATCTAAACGACCGGGCCATATGATCTTCTAATGACTATGTTCAATGGCTATGTAGTGAAAATATAGCGTTAAACTCTATTAGTTTTATAAAATTAATGTATTTTCTCTTGAATCTCACAGATTACCACTGTTGAGGAAGCCATAGAGTTCTATCCTTTATTTGGTCTTGGAGCTAATGTTGCTTTCATCTTCTCTGGATGAACTGTGAAGTACTCCTCCAACCTGAGAAAGACACTGGGCCCAGGTGTTGATAGTTGGGAAATTTCCCTGAAAGGAATGATGAGCATTGTGGTTTTTCTTGGCTGTGATTGGAGGAATCTATAGGGGAGTGAATAATTTTATTGTAAATGATCCCTCTGTTCCAAGAACCGAGTACAAGAAGAAACTAAGCTTCAAATTTATCTTATCATGTTTGACTCAAAGTTAGAAGGCAAAGATTTATTTTTTTTTCTATATTTGACCGCAAGTTTGTGATTCTACTCAGGTAAAACCCAAGCTAGGTAAGAGAGAGAGCTTGAAAATACTCATCTCTTCTCGATACGTACGTGATCTTGCCACCTTGGTTGTAGCATAAGGTGTTAGCAGCAATCTTATGGAAGTGACATGGAAATCAAAACTTAAGGCACAGGTAAGTCTTTTCATTAAATGTTCTTCTTCTTCTTATATATATATATATATATATATATATATATATATATATATATATATATATATGGAGCATTTGTGGGCCATTTCATCTATTTTTGAATTGAAATCTGCGACCACATACATCGGGTATAGGCATATAATACCCACTAAACCAGAAATTTTAGCATGCAATACCCAATATATTTGCATCAGCTAAACATATACTGCCCAACAAATTTGCATTAGGCTAAGCATATATTACCCAATAAATCAGGAAATTTAGCATAAAAATTACGAAATCTTGTTAGCATAAATCTCGAAACAAAAGCTGCTAACAGGGAGTCAAAGGAGCTCGCTAATTCCCCAACACCAATAAAAAAAACCAAGCAGCCACCTTCCAATTTTTTTTCCAACCAAATCAAATTCCAAGAGCTAATAGAGAAACTAGAAGGATAATTAGCACGGTTTATAGGAAGAGATCTGCCAAGCTCAATCAAGCACAGAGGGGAAGGAAAAAGGGGGGAAGAAAAAGAGAAAGGATTCCTTGCCTTAATCGGACGCCGACACTACCCGTCGAAGTGAAGCCTACGGCCGGAAGACCTCGCAACCACCGTCGATCCCGACGAGAGCTCTCCGATCCTCTACTCCGACGACCTCCAAAACGCCCCCTCCGACGCCGAACCCTAGCTCGCCCCTAAATCTCGCTCGGCTGCTGGAGTTATCGGGGGAGGAGAAAGGAAAAGGCCGATTGAAATGGGGGGGGGGGGGGTTAGCTAAATATATACATTTATATATAAATAATAAATATATGTATTATATATAATAAATAAACTTTTATATATATATAAAAATATATCTTTTATATTTATATATACATATATTAGAAATTTTATGCGTAAGAACTCATATATACTCGTACCCATATATATAACTGCGTATATACATATATACGCCTACAAATACATCCCTATATGAAAACACGATTGCACCAATTTTACTTATAAGAGACCATATATACACAAAAATATATATATCTATATATATTTATACATATACCCGCATAAGCCTCTTTCTAGAAACAAAACGTCAGATGCCGACGACGATTCCGAAAGGTAACGACCCTATCGCCTCCATGCCCAGAATTAATATTTCGCTTTAGGACAATTATTATTATTAATTCCATATGCTTTAATAAAATTATAAGAAAAAAACTCGGGGCGTTACATTGCATACCAGATTAGAAAAACTATAAATAGACCCTTTAAGGCACCTTGGAGGAGATCCGATCTTTTGGGCTCTCTCCTCCTAGCTAGTTTTGGTTGGCTCGTATTGCCCTCCATGGTGCCCGGTTGAGCATTGGTTTGGGAGGGGAAGCTCTCTAAGATCTTTTGAGTGTGTGGCGGGACCTCCTCGCTACAGCTTTGGGTCGGTGTTTTTCTTCCTCAATAGTCTAGAGTGCCAGTGAGGGAGAAGTAGGTGTTGGCTACACCTCCTGTGGGTCCAAACTCCTCAAGAGACCGGTTTATGGTTTCAATAGCGACTGAGGCAAACCATGAACAAAATCCATGGAGATGTCATCGAATTTCAACTCGGGTATAGGAAGAGGTTTCAAGAACCCGCCCGGACTTTGGCACTCAGCCTTCACTAAGGCACAAGTTTGACATCGACTTTCATACGAAGCTATGTCCCGCTTCATCCAAGGACACCAAAATGATTTCTTCATATCCAAGTACATCTTTGTACTTCCTGGATGAATGGAGTACTTCGTGAAGTGAGCCTCAAACATCAACTCCTTACCGAGCTTGCCAAAGCACAGAACACACACCCTTCTGTTTCTCTTCAAAAGTCCATCGACCATCTCCAGAGCACTGTCTTCGATCTAATGAGCTTCCAACACTAACTGTTGACACACTTCATCTACACCAGTCGCTTCTCAAATTTGATCTTCTAAATCACACTAAATATCAATCCAATTCAACCGAGATGCACTAGACTCACCTCTAGCCACACAAGCGATGTCAAGAGATTCAAAGTCTCACACCAACTGCTCGTCACGCGCACTAATCCAATTACCTTGCCTAGAATACTTTCTACTCAAGGCGTCAGCCACTACAGTGGCTTTAGCTGGCGTATACTGAAACGCCACATCATAGTACCGAAGGAACACGACCCACCTATGCTGTCACATATTTAAATCATTTTGATCCAAGAGATACCTCAAGCTTTTGTTGTCCGTGAAGATCTCCACCTTTGCACCATACATGTAGTGCCACCACAATTTCAACGCAAAGATTACCGCCACCAACTCCAAGTCATGGACAGGGTAATTCCTCTCATGAGGCTTAAGCTGTCTCGACCCATAATCTATCACGTTCCCATGCTACACCAACACACAACCAACCCTGCAACAGGACGCGTTGCTGAAAATTTAAAACCCTTCAGTCCCACTAAGAAGACTTAGGATTGGAGATGACATTAATCTATCCTTCAAGTTCTCAAATGCATGAGACCACTCCAGCATCCATGAGAACTTCAGGTCCTTTCGGGAAAGAGAGGTGAGGGAAAATGCCATCCGTAAAAAGTTCTCATCGGACCTCTTGTAGTAACCAGCTAGTCCAAGGAAACTCCTGACTTCCACCACGATTCTCAATACAGGCCAATATTTAATAGCTTCAATCTTCGACGGATCCACCACCACCCCATCTCATTGATCACGTGACCCAAGAATGCCACCTTCCAAATCTAGAACTCCTACTTTGAGAACTTAGCATAAAGCTGGTTCTCACTCAGAGTCTGCAACACCAATCTCAGGTGAGACTCATGCTCAACCTTCGAATTTGAATACACCAAGATGTCATTGATGAACACAACCACGAACAAATCCAAGTATTGCCGAAAAACTCTGTTCTTAAGAACCATGAATACTGGTGGCGTGTTCGCCAAACTGAACAACATCACTGAGAACTCAAAATGAACATACCTCATCCCAAATGCTGTCTTGGGAATATACTCTTCTGAACGTGCACAGTGTGCCTCTGAGAATCCTCTAGAGGGGGGGGGGGTGAATAGAGATTTAAATTTATTTCAACCCTAACTATGATTACAATAAATTATTCTATGAATTATGCACAAACAAGATCATAGGCTGAATAAAATTGTGCTGAAAAGTAAAGTAGTAAAATAGTAAAATAAGCTAGCTATAGAGACAGCATAGAAAATTGGCACCCAGAGGACATAAGGATTTTTTATAGAGGTTCCCCAAAATGTGGGTACTCCCCTCTTCTACCACCTGGTAGGGATGCACCACGGTGCCTGAGTCTTTTGTTAAGGAGACTCCTAGAACCACCAGATCTTTTGATAAGGAGATCTTGAACCACTGAATCCTTTGAAAGAGTGATTCTGAAAACTGTCTACCAGATCTTTTGATAAGGAGATCTTGAACCACTGAATACTTTGAAGAGGGATTAATAAAACTCTTTTACAGAATAAGAAAGAAAGAAGAGAAAGAAGGTTGTAGGAATTCTATTCTCAGAATTCTTGAGAGGGTTGTATGAAGATTAACCAATTATGTTCCACAGGATCTGTACTTGATTAGCACCTGCTTTTGGTAGTGATGAGTTGTATGTGCTTTGTATGTCAGATCCTTTTTGCTTCTGTTGATTGAGATCTAGATGCTATATGATTGTGATGAAGAAGCAGCTTTCAGATCCTCTATATCAGTTGATGAAGAACCAACAGAGCTTTCTTTTCTTTTCTCCTCTTTGTATTAGGATTCCTGAGAGAGGCGGAGGAGAGGAGGCCGGCTGATTGTTATTAATGCCCTATTTGATTCTTTCTTCTCTTCTCCTTTTATTATCTCTATTCAATTTCAAAAATGTTTCCCTTTTTGGTATGCCTTGAAAAGGTAATCTGCTGACGACATTCTCTTTCTTTCCTCTTTAATTCTCATCTCGACCACCTACAAGAAATATGGTTCCAAGAAACCTTTTGTGTCCTTCTTTAATGCTCCTTTCAATTTCAAGCAATTATTGAGCCGTTGGGGAACGGTCTTGTAGGATGTGGGTCATGAAAGAAGGATCGGAGGGACAGCTGAAAAGATATATTTTTACAGACTGTATTCAACATAGCGTCAAATTCATTTCTTCTCTTATCGACGCAATATCGAGTTCTTGTAGAAGTAGCTTCAATTACATCTCTGCTCTGATTGAACTATGCTAGTCGACGTTGCGTCGATACCTTATCATCCTGTATGTCGTGTTGATCTGCATGGCTCTGAGTTACATCTTCTGCGTCGAGATAAAGTAGAAGCTGTGTCGACTTCACCCATTACTCCGACAAGTCCCTGCCTCTACGTTGATATCTATTCGACGTAGAGTCAACTTGAGTTACTTCAATAGAAGGGTTGATCCACCTGGACTTCTAGTCAGAGCGGCGTTGATATGGACTCGATTTTGCGTCGAATTCTATTCGACGCAAAAGTTAACTTAGCCCAATTTTGCTTCCCTTGATCTGGTCCTGAAACCCTATGTTGAGTATGACCCTAAGTCATCTAATGACCAGATTACCCTTACTATACACTGGGTAATTCAAACCTAGTAGATAAAATCACTTTATTATAATTTGTTAAGTAAAATTAAGGGTTTTTTCCAACAATCTCCAATATTTATCTTACCAAATTTTACAGTTTGTTCAGAGTGATTTTATACAGTTTTTCATAGTATAATCAAACATACAGGCAAGATAACATAGACATAAAGGGGAAACAACTGAAAGTAGATTTCCATATCAAGAAATTGTGTAGCATTGTTTTTCCCACCAATGTAATTCCACAAGACCTTATAATTTATCTGGTACCTGATGTTCAGAGATCCTTCTCAGGAGTTCTTCTCTTTCTTGAGAATACTTTTGAGGAGGCATTTCTTGAGGCAGACTTCAGTGGCTCATCATGTTCTTCAGGAGTGTCTTTGAGAAGCTCCCCCTGACTTTGTACATTTGTTCCAGCTTCCTGGGCAGCTTCCTTTGCTATCTGAACAACTTCATATACTGGATCTTTATTTTGGGTCTCACTTTGAGCTGCAGTTGAACTAACAGCAACCATCTCTGCATCTAGATCCCTTTGGACATCTGGGATAGGCTCCCCCTACTTTGTTGCATCTATTTGTTCATCATGTACTTTCTCTGTGAGCTCCCCTTGATCTATAGGCTCCCCCTGGATTTGTGCTCCGTGGAAGGTAGTCACTTTGTCATGAGCAAGCTCATTATCAGTATTTCCCTGATCCTGTCCACTCAAGTCAAGGACAGATTTCTCTTCCTCTATGATATTTCCCCCCTTCTTGACCTTGCTGGCCAGTGAGGTTAAGAACTCCCTTGACACCATGGAGGAAGATATAAACTCTTTGAGTATCTGAAATTTTTTGTGAAAACTTAATAACTCACCATCTATCTGTGAGTATTTCTTGTCAAATTTCCTGGCCTGAGAGGCCACTTGATCTGCAAAAGTTGAGGAGGCAATGGCCACTGCTTTGGAAATGATCTGATCAAGATCAATTGTGGGTGATTGAGGGAACTCTTCTTGGATAGGGGAGAGAGGATGGTAGACCTCAGGTGAGAAGAGAGTTGATGGTGGTGGAGGTAGAGCATGTTGATGATCTGGAATGAGATTGGATGGTGGTTGATAGGTTGGCTGAGGAGATGGCTCAGGTGCTGAGGAGGATTGGAACTGCTGTTGTTGTTGTTGGGGTGAATGGGGGGCTGGAGTATCTTCTTGATGGGGCTCTGGAATAGTGTCCATTAAGCGAAGATCATCCCTTGGGGGATCAAAAATCTCCCTGTTTAACTCTAGATGTACAACCCCGAGTTTGCCTGAGTAGATAAGGCCCGAAGATTAGTAACTTGGGCTAGGAGAGGTCATCTTGACACTAAGGGTTCGCGAGAGTTGGGGGGTACGGGCCGAGGGGAGCTCCCAGGAAGGAATGTGAGACCCAACCTTGGCGGATGTCGCCAGAAGCAGGGCGAGCGGGGCCTTCGCAGAGTGCTCGCCTAAGAGGGGTTTCGCGAGCCATACTCGCGAGGAGACTCGCTGGAGCTCTGGCGAGTAGCCTCCTCGCAGTCCACTTGCCCATAAGCTAAGGGGGCGAAATTACCCCTCTGCCCCTGGTGGTCTGCTCTTAGCCCCTCCAAACAGCGGAGTTTGGCTGTTAGCAGGCCAAATTGGGGTGCGTTTAGTAAAACCAAAAGGCAGAATTCCGCTATTAGCAGACCACGAACAAAAAACTATAAATAGACCTTGAAGGGCACCTTGGGAGAGTATTCCAATCTCAGATTCTGAGCTTCTTCCTCCCTAGGTTACCTTGGTTTAGCTCTCTATCTCTCCAAGGTGCCCAGTCTCAGCTTTGGCTTAGGAGGGGAAGCGCTCAACGATCTTTCGGGTTTGTGGTGGGACCTGTTGGAGCATGTGTTTCGCACTCTTCCGGTTTGATAATAACAAAATCCCGTTTGTATTTGATTCTATTTTGATTGATGGTGTGCAGGTAACAGGTATGAGATGTTCACAATTCTGATTGGAGCTCAATTTAACTGTATGGAGAATTTCGATGTCAGAATTTCCGACATCTACTGTCGCCCAGGCGACAGGACAGAAGTTACAGCAGCAGCCCGCACAACAGCACGACGAGCAGTATTTTGGCGCTGTCGAAATTCCGACAGCGATGTCGCCCAGGCGTCAGGACAGAAGTTACAGCAGCAGCCCGCACGACAGCACGACGAGCGGTAGTTTGGCGCTGTCGGAATTCTGACAGAGATGTCGCCCAGGCGACAGTGAAAAACTATAAATTGGTTCGTTTTGTTCGTGCATTCTAAGCTTTGAGATTTCTAAGTACTTTCTTGAGTGCATACGAACCAGAGAGCTCCAGAACCTCATCAACTCCCATTTGTGCTTAGAAGGTTTGAAATTGAAGACGAGATCGAACGCACTTCTATATCAACGATCATCTCGAGGCTTCAACCTTCCTTTCAGAGATCTGAATTTCTAGGGATTTCTTCATTTGATTTTGTATTTTCATTTATATACATTTCACTTTGTATTGGTAGGGAAATCGTCTCCTTGTGCGTGACGTCTAAGTCCTTGCGTGGCTTGGTAGGAAATCGTTGCCTTGTGTGCTACGTCTAGATCTTGGGAAGATCTAGAGGATAGGCTTGGGAGTGGTCTTGGGAGAGACAAGTGATAGCCTTCCGATCCTTGGGAGAAGCATTGGTAAACTCAAATTGTTAAAAGTTTATTATCATATTTGTGCCTTGATCTGAAGCATTATTAAGATCATTTTTATTGTATGTGAATTTCATGATTAAAAATTATGACTTTTTCTTTAATTGCAAATTTGGTTGATTAATCTTTAACTTAGAAGTTTGTGTTTGAATTAATTTAAAATTTTCATAGTTTGAAAATTTTTATAAGTGATTTTTAGAAAAGCAAAATTTGTTTTCAAAAATCTTAAGTAAAAAATCATATTTTAAAAAAGGCCCTTATTCACCCCCCCCCCCCCCCCCCTCTAAGGGCACCACAAGATCCAACACGTGGTATCAGAGCTAGGTTACTCCAAAACGATTTTACCACCGGGAGTAATGGCGCATAATGATCATGCGTTCGTTGAGGGGCAAGGAATTAGTAGGCCACCACTTTTTACGGGCACAGACTATAACTATTGGAAAACCCGAATGCGGTGTTTTCTAATAGCTCTCGACATGGAAGTTTGGAATATGGTCGAGATGAGTTATACTTCCCCAACAATTGTTGTAGGAAATGTAACTATGGACAAATCCAAAGACAAGTGGGATGACAATGATAAATTAAAATTTAAGAACAATGCAAAAGCCATGAATGCTTTATTTTGCGCACTAGATCGCACTGAATTTAATAGAGTATGCGCTTGTAATACTGCATTTGAAGTTTGGAATCTTTTAGAAATTACTCATGAAGGTACTTCGCAGGTAAAGGATTCAAAGCTATTTCAACTGGAGTCTGAGTTCGACAGATTCAAAATGGAGGTGGATGAAGAAATTGATACAATGTACACACGATTCACTAAAATCTTGAACGATTCAAAGGTGCTGGGTAAGGTTTTCTCCAATGGAGATTTTGTAAGGAAAATCTTAAGATCACTTCCCCCGAAGTTCAATCCTAAAGTGACGGCATTTTCTGAGTCACTTGATCTTAAGACCTTACAATTGGAGAGCCTCATTGGGAATCTAAGAACCCATGAAGTGGAGTTGAAGATTCAAAGCTAAGAGTACAATTTGGAGCCCAAAAAGAAGAGCTTGGCGTTGAAATCTAAAAAGGAAATTGAAAGTGAGTCTGAAGAAAGTGAGGAAGATGAAGAAGGACTGTTTGCGAGGAACTTTAAGAAGCTTATGAGAAATCCTGAGAGGAGAAACTCATTTAGAAAATTTTTCAAAAAGAAGGATTTTTCCTACAACAAAGCAAAGGAAAAATGGATGATGAAGAAGAACGTCCGCTACCGGAATGCTATCGTTGCAAAAAGATTGGACATATACGAAGCAAGTGCCCAAAATATCTGAGAGAGCAGAAAGAGAAGAGGCACGATAAGAAGTTCAAAAAGAAGGTTCTGAAGGTGGAAACTTGGGACGACACAACTTCTGAAGGCTCAAGTGAAGCAAGCGATGAAGATAAAGAAGAAGCAAATGTATGCTTGATGGGGAAAGAAAATGCGTCATCCGATGATGATAGTAGTGTCCAAAGCGACACCGAGGTAACTCCTCCATCTTAGGATGATTTATATTCTGAATTTATGAAAACAAGCAAATTTTTGGATAAAAGCCTAAAGGAAATTGATTTTTTAAAGTCTGAAAATAAAGATCTTTTGAAAGTAAATAAAAAGTTATCAAATGAGTTGAAATCTATTGGGAACGAGAAGGTAACTTGTCAAGAGTGTGATCACTCTTCGACAAGGATAAAAGAACTTGAAAACACTATTTTTAAGTCCGATCAAAAAATTGATCAACTTCTAAAAGAGAAAAAGGACTTAGAAAAGGTTGTCAAAACGTCTCATTCTCAATTAGAGAATTACAAGAAAAATGTTGCAAATCGATGTGGCATGATAGTAAAAGAAAATTCAATTTTAAAGTCCAAAGTAAATGAAATTGAACATGGCAATTGGAAAATTTGGTGTTGGAAAAAATCTCTGAATATGATTTTAGGCAACCAATGCCATGGGACAGCAAAATTTGGACTAGGATGTTTCTGGAAGCTCTGGAAGCTGTCGGAAATTTCCGACAGCTGATGTCAGAACCAGCGATAGCGCCAGGTTCAGAAAACCTATTTCTCAAAATAAAAATTCTTCTAAGTGCACATATAAAGATGTTTCCTCCAGCAAGAGTACAGAGAAACCATTGAAAAATGGTTCCTCACTATTCATTGTATGTGCCAAATGTCATCAATTTGTTCACATCTCGGACTCATGTTGGAAGAAAGGAAAAGTTCACGTTTAACAAATCTGGGTACCTAAGGCGTCCACCTATACCATGGGAGGGACCACTTGGGTAACCAGATCTTTACTCTCATCATCTTTTTAGGTGTGCGTGCAGGCTAGGAACAAGGAAGACGTGTGGTATTTGGACTCTTGATGTTCAAAACACATGACGGGCGATAAATCAAAGTTCCTCAGCCTGGAGATGAAGAAAGGTGGAACAGTGATGTTTGGAGATAATGGCAAGGGTAAAGTCAAAGGCATTGGAGTAGTAGGTAACGAAGAGTTTAATATTTCAAATGTTTTATATGTTAAAGGTTTGAAACATAATCTAATCTCGATTAGTCAAGTATGTGATAAAAATCTAAATGTCTTATTTGACTCTAGCTCAAACCTTTGCAAAATTATTGATTCCAAAACAAATGAAATTGTACTTACTGCACCAAGAATAAATAATGTCTATACAATAACTTTTCATAATTTATCTCATTCTACACTTAAATGTTTTATCTCAAAGATTGATGAACTTGAATTATGGCATAGGAGACTAGGACATTCTAGTGCTAGACGCATAGTAAAGCTTTCTAAAAATAAAATAATAAAAGTTTTACCAAATTTGAATGGAAAGCTTTCTTCATTATGTTCACCATGCCAAAAAGGAAAGTTTACAAAATCATCTTTTAAAAGCAAAAATGTTATTTCTACTACTAGACCTTTACAATTATTACATATGGACTTGTTTGGTCCAATTACTACACAAAGTCTAGGAGGTAGAAAATATATGTTTGTTATTATTGATGATTATTCTAGATTTTGTTGGACATTGTTATTAAATTCAAAATCTGATGCTTGTGATGAATTTGTAAAACTAATTTCACGTATTCAAAATGAACTTGATTTAAAAGTAAAATGCATTAGATCAGATCATGGAGGAGAGTTTGATAATGAAAATTTATTTCATATTGTAATGAATTTGGGATAAAACATGAATTTTCCGCTCCTCGCACACCACAGCAAAATGGTGTAGTGGAGAGGAAAAATAGAACACTTCAAGAATTAGGACGTACTATGCTTTGTGAATTTAAATTGCCAAAATATTTTTGGGCCGAAGCGGTTAGTACTGCATGCTATATTATTAATCGTGTCATGATTCGTCCTACATTACAATTAACTCCTTATGAAATTTATTTTCAAAGAAAACCAAATGTATCTTACTTTAAAGTTTTTGGTTGTAAATGCTTTATTTTGAAAACAAAAGATAACTTAGGTAAATTTGATGAAAAATGTGATGAAGGAATTTTCATTGGTTATTCTTCAACTAGTAAGGCCTATAGAGTTTATAATAAATGTACTAAAGTGGTTGAAGAAACTATTCATGTAAAATTTGATGAAAACATTTCTTGTCTAGAAAATACTAAAGTTGTAGGTAATGAGAAAAATGAAGAGGATGTGGAACAAAATCTGAGGAAAAATGATGATGATGATGAAGAAAAAGAAGAGAAAAAAGACGAAAAGATGGTGAAGAAGAAGAAGAACAAGGATATGTACCCCCAACCGAGCTAAGGTTCTCAAAAGATCATCCACAAGAATTTGTTATTAGAGAACCATCAAGTGGGGTGCGTACACGTTCTAGTTTACATGAAAGTTTTTCAAATTTATGTTTTGTCTCTAATATAGAACCAAAAGATGTTGACACCGCTTTAAATGATGAATCTTGGTTTTTAGCTATGAATGAAGAACTTAACCAATTTGAAAGAAATAAAGTTTGGACTCTTGTTGATAGACCTAGTGATCATTCAGTGGTAGGAGTCAAATGGGTTTTCAAAAATAAATTAGATAGTGACTCTAGGGTCACTAGAAATAAAGCTAGGCTTGTAGCAAAAGAATATAATCAAATTGAAGGGGTAGATTTTGATGAAACATTTGCACCCGTAGCACGATTGGAAGCAGTTAGAATTTTTGTTGTATTTGCTAGTCATAAAAGATTCAAATTGTTGCAAATGGATATTAAAACTGTATTTTTAAACGGGTTGATTAAAGAAGAAGTTTATGTTGAACAACCCCCAGGATTTATAAATGAAAAATTTCCTAATCGCGTGTATAGATTACTAAAAGCTTTGTATGGTTTAAAACAAGCACCACGAGCATGGTATGATAGATTGACCTTATATTTATTACAAAATGGTTTTAAAATGGGTGGTGTTGATTGTACACTCTTCATTAAGCAAGTTGATGATGATTTAATTGTTTTACAAATTTATGTTGATGATATTATTTTTGGAGCCACTAATGAAGAGTTATGTAATTATTTTGTTAAAATGATGGAAAGTGAATTTGAGATGAGCATGGTAGGAGAACTAAAATATTTCTTAGGATTTCAAATTATTCAAAAACATGATGGAATTTTTATAAACCAATCAAAATATATACATGATGTTTTGAAAAGGTTTGGATTTGAAAATCTTAAACAAGCTAGTACTCCTATGAGTGTTTCTTTAAAATTAGGAAAAGATGAAAGTGGAATATCCATAGATCAAACTTTATATAGAGGCATGATAGGTTCACTTTTATACTTAACCGAGTTCTAGACCAGATATTATATTTTCAGTTTGTTTATGTGCTAGATTTCAAGCCGATCCCAAATAATCACATTTAAAAGCGGTAAAAAGAATTTTTAGATATTTAATTGGAACATCTAAACTTGGTTTGTGGTATCCTCATAGTGATGATTTTACTCTTTTTGGCTATTCTGATTCTGATTATGCCGGTTGTTCACTAGATAGGAAAAGCACTAGTGGCACTTGTCACTTTTTAGGCCCTTCACTGATTTCATGGTCGAGTAGGAAACAGAATTCTGTTGCCCTCTCAACCACCGAGGCCGAATTCATCGCACTTGGTAGTTGTTGTGCACAAGCTCTTTGGATGAAACAAACTTTAGAAGACTTTAACATTAAACAACAAACTATAGAGCTATGGTGCGATAACAAAAGTGCAATTGATTTAACTTACAACCCGGTTCATCACTCTAGGTCTAAAATATTGACGTTAGGCATCATTTTATAAGAGACCACATTAAAATAATCAGATTAAAATTTTCTTCATAGGAACGGATAATCAACTAGCCGATATATTCACAAAACCATTGCCGGATTCCCGGTTTTTAATGTTAAGGCTTGAATTAGGAATCCTTGATATT
The DNA here is from genome assembly GCA_033032865.1 of Dactylorhiza incarnata. Taxonomy (NCBI): domain Eukaryota; kingdom Viridiplantae; phylum Streptophyta; class Magnoliopsida; order Asparagales; family Orchidaceae; genus Dactylorhiza; species Dactylorhiza incarnata. The sequence goes on from JAWHQI010000015.1 coordinate 18,624,644, forward strand.
TCAAACTAAGCATATCGAATATGACAAATCAAGTTTAATAAGATAAAGAACAATGGAAAAACATCATTTTAAATCAAAACATAGAATTTGAATGACTTAACAAAAATTCTCACATCATTAATAATTCATACAAATTATTCCAGAAAAATAGTAGAAATAAACATAAGATTAAGTTCAGTAAACAGAAAATGAAATCTGGGTAAGTTCACTGTTGCCCAGGCGACAGTGAGTGTCGGAAAATTCTGACATCTGTCAGAAGCAGCAACCAGCTGGAAACTACTCAGAATCATCATTTCCAGCCCCGCTACTTTCTGGACAGTCTTCTGAATATCCACATCTTACAGCCTTTCCACGTCGAGTCCGCCTAACCGATTGAGAAACATAGTCATTGTTGGAACACGGTCTTCCGCATCTCCTAGGTTTGAGAATAACAAATCCTATGTGTATTTGATCTTGTGTGTTCAAGTGTGCAGGTTAACATAGTCCACATGATTCAAGGAGTACTCATGATCTCTGCACCCAAAATTGAGGCCAAAATTCGAACAAGCTCACTAGCGCCGGCGGTAGCGATAGCGCCCAGCACTAGCATTGATTAGCTCGATTCCGGCGGCATTTTTAGAAGGAGCTAGCGACCGGCGGTAGCTACTAGCGCTGGCGGTAGCATGGCTCACAAGAGGCATAGAGCAAATTGTTGCCACGGATGGGAGATTCGGTCGCGCAAGATCATTCCTAATCCGGGCTAGCGCCGGCGGTAGCGCTAGCGCCGACGGTAGCGTGAAGGCTATAAATTGGATGCTTTGGCTCCGAATTCTTCATCCTCCTCCAATCTCAAACTCCAGAGCTTCGTGCCACAGTAGAGAGAGGAAGATTCAGAGCGATACTCCCACAATTCCATAAAGCCTTAAGGAGATCCGTGGAGAAGATTTCAACACGCGTCATCATCGTGACGAAAGGCCGCACCGACTACGATCATACTCTGCGGGCCTTCGTCCACTTCTCCAAGAGATCCACATAGAGGGAGTTTTTATATTATTATCTTTTCATTTCATATCTTTTCTGTAAATGGTAGTGAAATCGCCTCGTGTTGGCGACTAGGTCTGGGGTAGGACTTAGGGCTGAAATTCGCCTCGTGTTGGCGACTAGATTTAAGTTAGGTCTAGGGGGTGCTCGAGGCCTTTCTGGGGATAGATCGGCTAGAGTGGCTTGAGGCCGTATCTGGGGAGAGATCGGCTAAAGCCAACCAGTTCGTGGGGATACGAGTCGGTATAGAAAACGAAAAAGAATTTTTATTAGTCGCCTCCGATTTCTAGCGTCATAGAAATCAAGTTTTGTAAAACATTATTTGATATTAATAAACCATATCTCTTTATTATTGTTTTACTTGATGTCTCTTTATTAATCTTGAAATATTCCGAAGTTTTTCAAAATATAATCTAAAGTTTTTGAAAACCCTTATTCACCCCCCCTCTAAGGGCGCCGACCGATCCACCAAGTGGTATCAGAGGCAGGTTTTATTCCAATCGGCTTAACAACCGAGAATAATGACATCTCATGATCTCGCTTCTACTTGTGGGGCAAATTTCTGTGAAGATGAAATATCACATAAACCACCTTTGTTTGAAGGAACAAATTATAATGGATGGAAAATTTTAATGGAAAAATTTATTAAAACTTTAGATATCGAAGTATGGAACTTAGCAATTATAAGACGTGTGGATGAATCAAATAAAAAGGAACTTCATTTAGATGCAAAAGCTAAACATTATCTATTTTGTGGTCTCTCAAATGAAGTTTTCAAATTTGTGTATTGCTTTTCTAGTGGTTATAAAGTATGGAAATGTCTTGAAGAAATGTATGATCTTCCTCTCGCAAGTATGGAACAAACACAGGAGGAAAAGAACGTACAAGCATCCATTATCATTCAACAAGATCTCTCTCAGAGCGAAGCCATGGAGAATATTGAAATAGAAAAGGAGAACAATACACCAAGAGAAAAAGAAGAAGAAATCTTACTTTTGGAAGAGGAGTGCCAAGAAGAAGACAAAGGAACAATATGTTCAAATCCTCCCTCATCCAAAAGCAATGTAAGGAAATCAAATTCTATCTATTGTACTTTTATCTCTTTATTACAATTGTTACAAAATACTAAGCGCAAAATTAAGAAATAAAGAATGCTAAAAAACTATTGCGCTTAGAAAATAAAAATTTAAAAGCAAAAGTTAAAGTAGTATCAAAATCCGATTTATCTAGCTTTACTCATGTCACTTCAATTGAAAATACAAAATCTTGTCTTGATTGTAATGATATTAAAGAAAAATTTAAGGAACTTGAAAAAGAAATTATTTTTATAAGAGAACAAAATAAAAAATTATGTTTAGAAAATTCATCTTTAAAAATTAATTGTGCTAAGTGTAAGGACTATGAAATTGAAATAAAAGAGATGGATGAAACATTTGATGTGTTTAGAAATGAGTATCAAAATCATATCGACTCTATTGTCTCCAGTCTTAAAAATAGCACAACAGCTTACAATAAAGCTAGGCATAATCTAAAGATAAAGAATGATGTATTAAAATCAAAAATCAACTTGCTTATGAAAATTATAAATACAAATTCAAAACATACAAATTTAGAAAATCAAGCAATATCTAAAAGCAAGTTGAATACAAATATCTTAACTAAACCTAATAATGGGAATAAGAAACAAAATGATTTTTCATATCAAAAACCAAATCATCATTATTTACAAAATCATGTTTCTCCCAACTTAAAATTGAAATTACACAAATTTCCTATAAACGATAATTTCAATTATAATCTTCAAAGGAAAGAAAATCATCATGGAAATTTGATAAATAAGAATAATATTAAACCAATGTTTGAATGGCGGCCAAAAGTTAAAGATGAAACACAAACTCAAATCAAAAGGGCCCATTCAATCATATCTCCCCAAAAGAAAACACGATGTATTTGGGTACCCAAAGGAACCGTCACTCCCGGTCCTCTTTGGATACCTAAATCTCTTATTCATTAGTATCCCATCATTTGCATGAAGTAGAAATCAATTAAAATGAAATACACAAATTTCTACTTCATGATGTGCTTTAATGTCTTTTCTATCTTTTTCTTTTTGTTTTCTTTTAAACTATCATGTCATGGTCATCCTATACAATATTGAAAATATGATTTTATCTCTTAAAAGCTTAATATGGTTTTATAAAACAAATTGATCAAAATTCAAAATCATATTTTGATGACCTATCTTTTATTATTATATTCATTGCTTCTAAATATCTTATATTATCCATATGAATCAAACTCTAAATTTGCTATAAGATATTTCAAATTAAATCCGGTTACTAGATTTTTAGCCTTCACCGACAAGTGGATAAAATTCTGAATTTGCTATGAGATATTTATCTAAATTAAAAAGAAAAACACATAAGACATATTGAAAGATTAATTGTCATAAATATTGATGCCATACGCACCACCATGATCTATTGATATCTTTTGCTAAAACTTTCTAAAATCATAATTCATATCAAGAATCATCTATCACATTTAATATAATGACAATTGGTATTATAATTGCTTACTATGGTTGGTATATATTGTGTGTATTGTGATTTATTTCTTGTTTAGACCTTTGAATCATTTTGATATCAAATCAAATAGAATTGTCACTCCATTCTAGGTCTCTAAGTTGAAACACAATCACAACTTGGTATAACATTAATCTCAAATTTATCATTCTAACATTGCCACCTAAAGAATATTTGTGTCTATGTTAGGCTTTATTTGTTTACCAAGATATACAGGCTGGGTATTCTCATCTAGGGATTATCCATAGTATGATTGTGCATGAACATTATTGTTAATCTCTAAAATCATGCATATTTGATTTGTTCAAACATGATATCTTGGGTTTTCATTTCCTATTTTTTTCAAGTTATAAGCACAAGTCTTTAGAAAAGTCAAAATGAAAACATAAGTAAATATATCTCATGCAATGATTATTTTTTCAAGTATATAAGAAATCGCTAACGTTTCATGCAATTTGGACCATCCAAAACATCTCCTAAAAATCTGCAACTTCAGCATGGAACTACTATTGGGACACCTAATCAAGTTCAAGCATCAAAATTTTCAAAACCCTAAAAAATCACTTACTGTTTCCCGCGCTAGCGCTAGCGCCGGCGCTAGCGTCGAGGTTCATTTTTCTGTAATTTTAAAATTTTGAAAAATCCCTAAAAATATATTAATCTATGGGTACTATTCATTTCTGCATTTTTGCTTTTATTATATTTTTGAAAAATCAAATACAAAAATAGAAAATCCAAATTACAAAAAATATGTTTTGCTTTCTGTTTATTTTTTGTCATTTGCTTAAAGTCTATTTTTTCTTAAAAAACAAATGCAAAAATATAAAACAAAAAAAATTATCAAAAATTGTTATTTTTGAACTTAACTTTTTACTTGTATCTTGCGAAAGGGTGATTTGGGCTATCATCCCATCATATCACCTAGTACCGGGCGAACCTCTCACAAGGTAGTCCTCGGGAAGTCCCAGATCAATTTTATAAGTTCAAACTTTAAATAAAGATTATTTTTCAAAAATATCAAAAAATACTGTATGGACTTTATTATAAAAATCAAGCATGATTTAATATATTAAAATGAAATATTGAAATACACAAATATTGAAATATTTAATCCCATCATTTGCATGAAGTAGAAATCAATTAAAATGAAATACACAAATTTCTACTTCATGATGTGCTTTAATGTCTTTTCTATCTTTTTCTTTTTGTTTTCTTTTAAACTATCATGTCATGGTCATCCTATACAATATTGAAAATATGATTTTAAATAAAGATTATTTTTCAAAAATATCAAAAAATACTGTATGGACTTTATTATAAAAATCAAGCATGATTTAATATATTATTTAGTACTTCTATAATGTTGCGATTTATCATCTCAAATAACTTTGAACATTATTTTCATCATGCTTAGATATATCTATTAATATGTGCATCAATTATATGTTAAAGGTTGTGTAGGATCAAGCTTAGCATGCCTCTAAGTATGAGAAATATTTTATGTTTGATAATGATAGATATTCACTCACTTTTTGGCATTGTCTACATAAGGTTTAATTTAAGAATGCTTGTGTATGTTTATGTATTAGTACAATGAATTAAAATTGCACAAGTATCTTACCTACACTCATTTATTTACACTTTTAAAAATTAAGAAAAGTGGTTATCTTTCTTATAAATTATATTGGTTTGCAAAACAAGTGTATTCGGAGAACTTTGTACAAAATAAAATCATAAAATAAAGTGACAAAGATAACTCCACCAAGCACTACTTGAACCTCCTGATAAGTCTTAATAAGCGTTGTGAGGTTGAGCACCTTGGAAAGAATCATAAAGTATCTTGTGCAAACCATAACTTCTTTCAAAATAAAAACCACTTATTCTTAAGTACACCGGATCACAATAAAAATCAATCTTGAAGAATAAAACTATGTGATCCCCTAAGCACTACTTTGCACCCTGATAAGTCTTGATGAGCATTGTGTGTGCAGAGCACCTTGGTAGTTGTACATTTTTCTTTGTGCATTGAAGTGAGTAGAAGTAAAATTATTTGTGTTTTATTGGGCTCTTTACTTTACATATTACTTGTATTTTTGATTAAAACATTTGTTTACTCTATTCAAAATACACTTTTATGCACATCATTATCTTCCATAACACTTCTTCTCATGAGTATTGGATCCTAATGGTAATTCTATACTACTCTTTATTTATGAAATGCACTAGATAACCTAGCATGCTTTCTACAATGTTTGGTATGTTTTGAAATTGTGAATTAAAGTAACATTGTAGTAATCTCTTTTTGATAAGATTATTTCATGCTTGGTTACTGTATTGTCAAAACAAAAATTTTAAATGCAAAATGATTTACAAAAACATCTTCTTTTTGAAATTGAACTCATATATCTTTTTATGAACCATCATTGATTACCATAAGATGTTTTTTGTACTTCTATATGTCTTCCGCATCATAACCATATAATTGGTTTACCTTGCACTTTAATACTTATTTAAAATCTTTCATCTTGTGTGCATCATCACTTGAATCTTCAAATTCCTTTCTTGCAACAAGTGGTAGACTTGCTTGGTAAACTTTATATTGGTTGAATTTTTTTTTGCTTATAACTCTGATCTATTTCTATTCTAAACACTCCTCCAACAAGTGAAATATTGCTTATAAAACATCTCTTTTAAACTTAAACTCTTATTTAGTATTATGATGTTTCTTTTTCGAAATCTTCCGCAATACTCATACTCTGATTCATTCATGAATTTCAATATAGCTATGTGAGTTTTATTTCAAAAATTCAAATAAAAATATAAACCCATATGCTATGATATTTCCCATTAGATTTAAATGCTTAATGTTTCCAATAATTGTTATCCATGACTTCATTTCTCACCATAGCGGGGGCATAGGGTTGTAGACATTAGATAACCTTATCTCTAGTCATGTCTTGTCCTTAACCGGGGAGGGTGGGGCCTTGCGAGGCACTGAGGGAAAAGAGTGCTAGGTTAAGTTTTTGTCTAGTGTTTGCATATGGGATTAACACCCCAACCTACGGCATGTTTGAAGCTCCTCATGCCCATCCGTCACTTAGTACGGGGCTAGGGTTTTGACATATTGTCTTGGTAGATTGGTTACTTGGAAATCATGATTTTTCTAGGCTTAAAACTCTTATTTAAAGGGAAAATCATTATTTTTTGCTAAACTCTGATTTATAAAAGGGGGAGAACTACGAACAAAAGGGATAAAATAAGTCATAACTCTGATCATTTTCAATGAAAGACAAGTCTAAAACTCCTTATCATTTACTTAAAAAGCTCTATCATGCCTTCTCTTTTATTTACACATTTTTTAGTGCTTTGTTTCCCTACCCACTTTTGCTAATAACAAAGGGGGAGAACTAACATGATAAAATTCAAAAGGGGGAGAACTAACAATGATAAATGTAACCCGCTATCATAAACCCAACATGACAAATTCAGTTGATAGCATACATATTAAGGGAGCATTCACATAGGGGGAGCATATATTTAGGGGGAGCAATTCTAAATGCTAAAATCAATAATCCTAAAGTCATCACTCTCACACACACACACAAGTATAGTCTCATCATGCTTATTCATTAATACTTTGATTTATCATTAATGGATTTGTTATTATCAAAAGGGGGAGTTTGTTGGAACACGGTCTTCCGTATCTCCTAGGTTTGAGAATAACAAATCCTATGTGTATTTGATCTTGTGTGTTCAAGTGTGCAGGTTAACATAGTCCACATGACTCAAGGAGTACTCATGATGTCTGCCCCCAAAATTGAGGCCAAAATTCGAACAAGCTCAATAGCGCCGGCGGTAGCGATAGCGCCCGGCGCTAGCATTGATTAGCTCGATTCCGGCGGCATTTTTAGAAGGAGCTAGCGCCCGGCGGTAGCTACTAGCGCTGGCGGTAGCATGGCGCATAAGAGGCATAGAGAAAATTGTTGCCACGGATGGGAGATTCGGCCGTGCAAGATAATTCCTAATCCGGGCTAGCGCCGGCGGTAGCGCTAGCACCGGCAGTAGCGTGAAGGCTATAAATTGGATGCTTTGGCTCCGAATTCTTCATCCTCCTCCAATCCCAAACTCCAGAGCTTCGTGCCACAGCAGAGGGAGGAAGATTCAGAGCGATACTCCCACAATTCCATAAAGCCTTAAGGAGATCCGTGGAGAAGATTTCAACACGCGTCATCATCGTGATGAAAGGCCGCATCGACTACGATCATACTCTGCGGGCCTTCGTCCACTTCTCCAAGAGATCCACATAGAGGGAGTTTTTATATTATTGTCTATTCATTTCATATCTTTTCTGTAAACGGTAGTGAAATCGCCTCGTGTTGGCGACTAGGTCTGGGGTAGGACTTAGGGCTGAAATTTGCCTCGTGTTGGCGACTAGATCTAGGTTAGGTCTAGGGGGTGCTCGAGGCCTTTCTGAGGATAGATCGGCTAGAGCGGCTTGAGGCCGTATCTGGGGAGAGATCGACTAAAGCCAACCGGTTCGTGGGGATACGAGTCGGTATAGAAAACGAAAAAGAATTTTTATTAGTCGCCTCCGATTTCTAGCGTCATAGAAATCAAGTTTTGTAAAACATTATTTGATATTAATAAAACATATATCTTTATTATTATTTTACTTGATGTCTCTTTATTAATCTTGCAATATTCCGAAGTTTTTCTAAATATAATCTAAAGTTTTTGAAAACCCTTATTCACCCCCCCCCCCCTCTAAGGGCGCCGACCGATCCAACAGTCATGCCTAAAATATACTCTTCAATTTTGGTCTCTCTGATACTCTACACTAGTTATATGTCATTATTAATGTCAAAACTCATAAATTGATGACAAACCATGCGCTTTTTTAAAAAATGGCTATTTACATGATTATATGAATTCATTTCCACTCTATCATAGTATTGACACTCCTACTAAGTGGTTTAGGCTATTGGAAATTGTTTTCGCATGCCTCTAACTATGAGAAATTGTTTATATATAATAATGAGCTATCACGTTCACTTCTTTTGATCCATACATATGTCTTTCTATTTAATATATACATGAATCATGTTTTCTTTAACATAATACAATAGCATTTCATAAATACTACTTTCAAGCTTGATTTGTTAGCACAACCAAATATACACCATCTTTTGCGATTCAAGTGAATTCGGAGATCCTTGGCCAATTAAAAATAAAACTATATATAAATATCTATCCAAACTACAAAGTTAAGATATCACAAAATATGTGATCAACAAAAAGTTTAAATTGAGGACAAGGATACTCCACCAAGCACTACTTACCCTCCTGATAAGTCTTAATAAGCATTGTGAGGTTGAGCACCTTGGAAAGAATTGTAAAGTGTCTTGTGCAAAATAAAAAAATCGTATTCTATTCTTATTGTGCTATATCTTCAAGGTCAAAGTTGTTTTTATATGCTTATATTATGTTTTCTATTCCAATGATCATGTAAATTAAATAATTTCATAAGTTTGATCAAAGCAACACTTGTACATATCATTATGTTATATAAACCTTCATCTCATGAGAATTGGACCGAAAAGATTCCAAATTTCTATACACAATTGTGTCTTTCTATGATACTTTAAAATGACATTAATCATGTTTAAGTTATTTTTGTTACTCTACTACTTCATATGGCTATACGATCTCTTCATGAGTTTATTCAATAATATGACATATTACTATTATTTTAAGACTTTCAATCATTTTCAACACAAGTGCTTGCGTTTACTCTTATTTTCTACATCCTATCTCTTCCCTTAAAAACTACTTATTCATTTCAAATTAACTTTTGCTAATACCAAAAGGGGGAGAATTATAAGTATATTCAAGAAATCAAAGAACAATAAGAACAATTCCACCTAAATCTTCCACCTAAACAATACATCATTTCAATTTACTATAACATTTAGGGGGAGCATTCATTTAGGGGGAGCATTCATCCAGGGGGAGCTTACATTTTAGAGGAATATATCATGTTATTTTTGTGCACACACCATATGTTAAAAACAACAACCTAAATAGAAATGATTTCTTTTTATAAGGATTTGTTTTTATCAAAAGGGGGAGATTGTTGGAGCATGCATTTCACACTCTTCCGGTTTGATAATAACAAAATCCTGTTTGTATTTGATTCTATTTTTATTGATGGTGTGCAGGTAACAGGTATGAGATGTTCACAATTCTGATTGGAGCTCAATTTAACTGTATGGAGAATTTCGATGTCGGAATTTCCGACATCTACTGTCGCCCAGGCGACAGGACAGAAGTTACAGCAGCAGCCCGCACAACAGCATGACGAGCAGTATTTTGGCGCTGTCGGAATTCCGACAGCGATGTCGCCCAGGTGACAGGACAGAAGTTACAGCAGCAGCCCGCACGACAGCACGACGAGCGGTAGTTGGGCGCTGTCGGAATTCTGACAGAGATGTCTCCCAGGCGACAGTGAAAAACTATAAATTGGTTCGTTTTGTTCGTGCATTCTAAGCTTTGAGAATTCTAAGTCCTTTCCTGAGTGCATATGAACCAGAGAGCTCCAGAACCTCATCAACTCCCATTTGTGCTTAGAAGGTTTGAAATTGAAGACGAGATCGGACGCGCTTCTATATCAACGATCATCTCGAGGCTTGAACCTTCCTTTCAGAGATTTGAATTTCTAGGGAGTTCTTCATTTGATTTTGTATTTTCATTTATATACATTTCACTTTGTATTGGTAGGGAAATCGTCACCTTGTGCGTGACGTCTAAGTCCTTGCGTGGCATAGGGGAAAATCGCTTCCTTGTGTGGAGCGTCCAAGTCCTTGCGTGGCTTGGTAGGAAATTGTGGCCTTGTGTGCTACGTCTAGATCTTGGGAAGATCTAGAGGATAGGCTTGGGCTTGGTCTAGGGAGAGACAAGTGATAGCCTTCCGATCCTTGGGAGAAGGATTGGTAAACTCAAATTGTTAAAAGATTATTATCATATTTGTGCCTTGATCTTAAGCATTGTTAAGATCATTTTTATTGTATGTGAATTTCATGATTAAAAATTATGACTTTTTCTTTAATTGCAAATTTGGTTGATTAATCTTTAACTTAGAAATTTGTGTTTGAATTAATTTAAAATTTTCATAGTTTGAAAATTTTTATAAGTGATTTTTAGAAAAGCAAAATTTGTTTTAAAAATTCTTAAGTAAAAAATCATATTTTAAAAAGGCCCTTATTCACCCCCCCCTCTAAGGGCGCCATATGATCCAACAGGACCTCCTCGCTGCGACTAAGGTCTAAGTCTAGTTCTGAATCTCCAGTCTGCTCTTTCCGAGGGATCAGTAAATGCTAGCTTCCCATCAACTCGTTGAGGGACCGAGCTTCACAAGAGACTGAGAAATCGGTTTTAACACTAGAGGAGGAGTAGATGGAGGAGGAGATGTTGTAACATGACCAGGCTTCACTATTTTCCTCGTCCACTTGGAAAAGATTCCAATATTAATTCTCTTCCCAGGGGGAATGGGCACTCCTATTGACTTGCATATTGCTGGGTAATGATGGAAAAAGACCCGGCTCATAATTCTCATATATGCCTTTTCCTTGTGGGCATATTTGTGCCCAATCATCTTCAGAAGCAATCTCCCCCAATTTATCTTCTTCTTGTTGAAATTGTTGAAGTGGAAGTTAGGGGATTTTTGGACCTGGGCGGTCTGGAAGGAGGTCGGACGGTCTGGTGTGATCGCACAGCCTGGCAGTCTGCCTCTCCTGTATGGCTGGTCTAAGCCTAACTGCGGTCTCCTGGCTAGATCGCTGGTATGGGTCCAAGGCGGCTGAAGGTGAAGGCCGCGCGGTTTGTCTGTGACCGCGTGGCGGGCTAATCGTCTTCAGGTGTGCGCAGTCTGTGCGTGACCACATGGCGAGCTGTCTTCTTATAGGCTGTGGCAGTCTGGTGTGACCGCACAGTTTGATCCGGGTTTTCCAGAATGTGGTCTGGTAGCTGACCGGGCTTTCTGGTGGTATTCACGGACTAAGGTACTTAGTCGCGCAGTCTCAGTTCGCGGTCTCAGAAGGAGACTGGTATGCGAGCTGGTCGCTGTTCGCGGTCTCAGGTGGAGACCGGCATGCGGACTTGAGTTCGCGGATTGATGGTGAACTGGCTGTGTTCGTGGTCTCAGACGAACACAGGGGGTGAACAGCTTCGGGCGGTCTGGCGATCTCCCTTAGAGTCGCGATCTGCTGTGAGAATGGCGGTCTCTCATAGTTGATGTTGAAGCTGGCGAGTTCACCAAATTGAAGCAGGAGTACTATTGTTGATCGCACGGTGTGACCGGTCAGGTCGCGCGGTCTGGTCGGTGGTGATCCTATCTCATAGGGTGGTGACTGGATCAGGTCTCACGCCTATAAATAGGACCCATCGGCAGCAATAATGAAAGACACACCAAGTGTAAGCTTAGTTCGCTTCTTTCCTGCGGTCTCTATTTGTGTGATCGGGCGGTCTGCTGATTAAATTCTTATTGTGCATCTTCTGCGGATAGTGCGGGCAACAACGATCACCTCTTCCTCTGAAAGTGTTCGGGCGGTCTGCGGCTTGGAGTTGTGGTGCTGGAGTTTGGGAGAATCAGGAGTCTGGAAGGAGGGGTGCGATCTGATCAGCGGTCTGGTGTTGTTCTGAGATCGGCAGCGGGTTGCGGTTTGGCGAGTTGCTGAGGTCGCAAGCGAGACCATGCGGTCTCAAGTTATCTTCAACTTGTATCTTTTCCTTTGGTGTTTGTGCTGGCGAAATTATGTCTCGCCAAGCATGCCTTGCCTTGTAATCTGAAGTTGCTATCAATAAAGATCTTTTGTTTGCCTCCATTTGCTTCTGGTTGTTTGGCTTGTGAATCTAAGTTGACTAACTCCTGCTCGCTTCATAAAGATTCAATAAAGATCTTTTGTTGCAGAGTGGGAGATCCGTCATCTGACGGAGACCTGCAAGTGTTGTCTACATGCCAAGAGTATTCCAAAGTCCTTCTGGGCGGAGGGAATGTCTTGTGCTGCCTACGTCATCAACAGGATGCCTTTGAGTCCCATCAACATGTTGACTCCGCATGAGATGATGTTCAAGGAAAAGCCAAGCGTGGCACACCTTAGGGTGTTTGGATCCACCTGCTACGTGCATGTTCTAGATACTCTTCGGACGAAGCTAGATGCGAAAGCAAGGAAGCTAGTCTTTGTGGGATACGATGAGCAGAAGAAAGGCTGGAAGTGCATGGACCCGGAGATGCAGAGATTTATGGTATCTCGCGACGTCATGTTCGATGAGGTGACATCTTACAAGGGGTCTACTGATGTGGAGCTACCAAAGAGCAGGGTGGAGGTGCCAGAGAAAGCTGTGGAGGATCTTCAGGTGGAGCTACCTGTGTCACCAGGTGGTCCATCTCCTTCTTGTTCCGAGACGGGGGTTTCTGGTTCAGGGAGCAGGGGGAGCGATGCTCCTAGCACGTCTGGAAGAGGAGCTAGGGAAGAAGCAGCTGAAGACAATGCGGTTCAGGGGAAGGAGTTAAGGAGGTCGAAGCGAGCGATCGTCGCCCCTGATCGCTATACAGGAGGAAACGCAGTGAGCTTCGTCTCATGTTTCTTCGCTGGTCCCTTGGATGAGAGGGAGCCGTCGAGCTTTGAGAAGGCCAGAGGCGTGAAGGAGTGGGACATTTCTATGCAAGAAGAGATGGTAGCTCTCGAGAAGAATGAGACCTGGTCTCTTGTGCCCAAGCCCAAGGGCACCACTCCTGTGACATGCAAGTGGGTCTACAAGCTCAAGAAGAAAGCTGACGGCAGCATTGAGCGGTACAAGGCTCGCCTTGTAGCTCGGGGGTTCTCGCAGCAATACGGTGAAGACTACGAGGAGACATGCAGCCCGGTGGAAAAAATGACTTCAGTTCGGTTCATCATTGCCTTGGCGGCGTTCAGTGGATGGGAGATTTGGCAGCTTGACGTCAAGAACGCTTTCTTGTACGGTGAGATTGACAAGGATATCTTCATGGTCCAGCCACCAGGCTTTGTGTCTGAAGATTTTCCGGAGCATGTCTGCAAGTTGAAGAAGGCCCTGTATGGGTTGAAGCAAGCGCCGAGGGCGTGGTACGGGAAGATCGCAGAATACCTCCTATTCTGTGGATTTGGTGCTTCAGACTCAGACTCAAGCTTGTTCGTGAAGAAGAGCGGGGAGCTTCAAGTCATCGTGCTGCTATACGTCGACGATATGATCGTGACGTGGAACTCGAAGGAGGAGGTAGCCCAGCTTTGGGCCGAGCTGTCCATCAGGTTCGAGATGAAGGAATTAGGTGAGCTTCACCATTTCCTTGGACTCGAGGTGTAGAGGAAGGAAGGTGGAGTGCTGGTGACCCAGGCTGGATATGCGGAGCGGATCGTGGAGCAATTCGACATGAAGGAATGGAAGTGCACTTCCACACCTCTGGAGAAGGCCACAAAACTTCGCAAGGATGAGGGGAGGATTATGCAAGATCCGTTGGTGTTCCGAGCTCTGGTTGGGAGCTTGATTTATCTGACGATCACGAGGCCGGATATTGCATATGCAGTTGGCAGGGTGAGTCGATATATGGCGGAGCCACGGGTACCTCATCTGCTAGCAGCCAAGAATATTTTGAAGTATGTCAAGGCGACCTCGGACATGGGTCTCCTATACAGGAGAGATACGGGCCTCGAGGTGCACGGGTACATGGATGCTGACTACGGGGGAGATTCGGATGATCAGAAATCGACATCTGGATTCGTCTTCATGGCGGCCCTACAGCTATATCATGGTGCAGCAAGAAGCAGGATTCCGTATCGGTCTCCACCACGAAAGTGGAATACAAGGCTTCGACCTTGGCAGATCAGGAAGCCATTTGGCTTAGGAGGTTGGTGGGAGACGTCCACAAGGAGGTTCGGGAGCCGACTTTGCTACGCGGTGACAATGAGAGTGCTCTCAAACTGGTTACCAATCCAGTTTGTCACGCGAGGACCAAGCATATCGAGATCGAACATCACTTCATATGGGAGAAGGTGCTGGAGGGATCTCTTTCGGTCGAGCATGTGTGGAGTGCGGATAATGTGGCAGACATCTTCACAAAGGAACTGGCGAAGGGGCCGTTCACACGGCTAAGGAGCCTACTGGGGCTAGTTTCAACTTCCCACTTCAATGGGGAGTGTTGAAATTGTTGAAGTGGAAGTTAGGGGATTTTTGGACCTGGGCGGTCTGGGAGGAGGTCGGGCGGTCTGGTGTGATCGCACGGCCTGGCGGTCTGCCTCTGCGGTTTGGCTGGTCCAAGCCTAACTGCGGTCTCCTGGCTTGATCGCTGGTATGGGTCCAAGGAGGCTGAAGGTGAAGGCCGCGCGGTCTGTCTGTGACCGCGTGGCGGGCTAATCGTCTTCAGGTGTGCGCGGTCTGTGCGTGACCACATGGCGAGCTGTCTTCTTCAAGGCTGTGGCGGTCTGGTGTGACAGCACAGTTTGATCCGAGTTTTCCAGAATGCGGTCTGGTAGTTGACCGGGCTTTCTGGTGGTATTCGCGGACTAAGGGACTTAGTCGCGCGGTCTTAGTTCACGGTCTCAGAAGGAGACTGGTATGCGAGCTGGTCGCTGTTCGCGGTCTCAGGTGGAGACCGGCATGCGGACTTGAGTTCGCGGATTGATGGCAAACTGGCTGTGTTCGCGGTCTCGGACGAACACAGGGGTGAAAAGCTTCGGGCGGTCTGGCGATCGCCCTTGGAGTCGCGATCTACTGTGAGAATGACGATCTCTCATAGTTGATGTTGAAGCTGGCGGGTTCACCAAATTGAAGCAGGAGTACTATTGCTGATCATGCGGTGTGACCGGTCAGGTCGCGCGGTCTGGTGGGTGGTGATCCTATCTCATAGGGTGGTGACTGGATCAGGTCTCACGCCTATAAATAGGACCCATCGACAGCAATAATGAAAGACACACCAAGTGTAAGCTGAGTTCGCTTCTTTCCTGCGGTCCCTATTTGTGTGACCGGGCGGTCTGCTGATTGAATTCTAATTGTGCAGCTTCTGCAGATAGTGCGGGCAGCAGCAATCACCTCTTCCTCTGAAAGTGTTCGGGCGGTCTGCGGCTTGGAGTTGTGTTGCTGGAGTTTGGGAGAATCAGGAGTCTGGAAGGAGGGGTGCGGTCTGATCAGCGGTCTGGTTTTGTTCTGAGATCGGTAGCGGGTTGCGGTTTGGCGAGTTGCTGAGGTCGCAAGGGATACCGCGCGGTCTCAAGTTATCTTCAACTTGTATCTTTTCCTTTGGTGTTTGTGCTGGCGAAATCATGTCTCGCCAAGCATGCCTTGCCTTGTAATCTGAAGTTGCTATCAATAAAGATCTTTTGTTTGCCTCCATTTGCTTCTGGTTGTTTGGCTTGTGAATCTAATTTGACTAACTCCTGCTCGCTTCATAAAGATTCGAAAAATTTCACACTTCTGTAGAACGAAAATTCCCATAACTTACAGCTGCTATTTTGGTATGGCATCATGTGCAGAGACTTTGCATAGCAGCACCTTTCTCACAATGTCAGCCAGAAATTTATACTCTTCTCCCAAGTCTATCTTTTTTAGATTGATTACTTTATCCCTTTTGAACTGCATGATCTCTAAAACTCTCTTAGCCTCTTCCCCTGTCAGCTCATTTGAATCTTCCCCAGTGGGTAGATCAAAGGTTTGGGAGAGAGTCTCCTCAGATACACTGATGTACTGGCCAGATATTGTCCCTTGGAGAGCACCACCATCTGTCACTGAAACATTATCCTTGAATTCTGTAAGTTCTACTTCTAGAATCTTACACCTTGTGGAGATGAGCTTTCTTAATCCAGCAGAAGCAAATAGACCAAGGATGGCCTTGAAGTTTCAGCAGCCGCATTGAAGGAGTCAGTGTCTACATCGAATCCTGAGTTCACCTTTGGTGGAGCCATTTGATTTTGATTGTACCTGCTTCTAGAAGAAATTTTGCGCGCGTTGATATATCGACGTTGCGTCGACTAGTACTCGACGTAGCTTCGAGATTATTCAGAGACCCTAAGTCAACATAGTCCTATCGACGTTACATCTACTTCCAATCGATGTGACTTCAAACTCAATCAACAATTGTTAAGTCGACGTGTGTGTCGATAAGAACTTGACGCTACGTCGAATTCTATTCGAATTGTCTGCTCTACGTGCTTATCGATGCTGACTTCGAGTAGAAGTCAATGGTACATCGTCTTCTATTTGACGCATCTCTTAATAAACATATCTATTTCTTTTAGAAGATTCTCCCTGTTTTTCCCAGCAGTTTTATTTATTGAAAATAGATCATAATATGATGTAATAAGTGTTAAGGAGGATTCAAGATAGAAATTACTCCCTTGAATAATTTTTGTTCCTTATTCATTACCTTCATCATTCTTTCCACTCAATTTTCTGCTGAGTGGGACTCTTCCTAACCCTGCACAAGTAACTCAAACATTAGAAGGAACCCAAGTTACCTTGGGCCCTTTGGTTTTACCATTGTAAGGTTCAATGAAAGAATAGAAGGGTCTTTCATGATACCCTTTGGGATGATAAGGAATGGTTTTCCCAAACTTATTGTTTTGACATTTGAAATGGGTATAAAATGTATCTAGGTATAATAAATCAGAAGAATGTTTTTTGTCCTAGGTCTTGATTTACCCTTTTGATTATGGCTAGTCAGTTTCCCTATGTTATTTTTACCTGAGGGTTTTTCTTTCTTATTCAGATGTATTTTGTTAGATTTATTTATCCTATCGGAATAGCTACCAGCCTTACCCTTAGTTGATTTGCCCTTCTCGCTGGGTTGATAATCACTGGGTCTAACAAATGACACTGGATTTTTCCAGGCAGGCTTGCTAGGTGGTTCTGTACTGGTGGAGGGCTTTGCTCCTAACCCTAAGTGGTTAAATCTCATAGAGAGATTTTCAGTGATGTCTTTGAGCTTCTGACTCCTCCCATTGAGAGAGTCCTCAAAGGACTTTGCCTTTGCTAGCTCTTCTTTTAGATTTATATTTTATTCTCTAAGTTTAATCAATTCTAGATCTTTATCATTAATTTCATTTGTTAGTTTTCGATTTATTAGATGCATTTCATCTTCCTTAATGATCTCTGGTTCAGTTCTACATATGTTTAATTCTTTTTCTACCCTAAGATGTTCAATGCAGAAATCTTTAAAACAAGTTTTAAAATCATTAGAAGTAAAGTCAAATTCATCAAAAACTGACACCTGATCATCTTCATCATCTAATGCCATTCCAAGAGCCATCATGCAGGCTGCTACTGCTTCTTCTTCATCATCACTCTCAGATGATGATGAGCTCTCTTCCACTTCTGAATCACTCCAGGTTTCAGCAATGAAACCCTTTGCTTTCTTCTTGTCCTTTCCTCTGGAGGACTTCTTCTTCTTCTCATCTTTAGTGATGCACCTATTCCTTAGATCTTGAGGGAACTCAGGAGCAATGTGCCCTGGCTTGTTGCAGGTGAAGCAGATGATCTCCTTACTTGGAGTCTTATCATATTTGGGCTTTGAGTCTCTATCTCTTCTCCTTGAGTCGTCAGTCTTTACCCACTTCCTGAATCTTTTTGCCAGCAAACTGAACATTTCATCCTCAGGAGTGGAGGACTCTCCCTCAGCAGATTTCAGAGCAAGGGACCTTTGGACAGGAGTTTGAGAGGTCTCCCTTTCTTCTGCCTCAACTCTTTTCTTCAGAAGCATCTCATAAGACTTAAGGTTTCCTAGCAAAGCTTCAGTAGAGATCTCTCTTTGGCATCTGTATTCTCTAATTGCCCAGATACTTGAATCCCATGAGGTAGGGAAGCACATGAGGATCTTATCATTAATTTCAGTCCAGGATATTTCCTTGTCTAATCCTATGAGCTTATTGATGATAAGACTGAATCTGTCATACATATTTACAACAGATTCTTCAGCCTTCTTTTGAAAGTTCTCATACTGGGATTTGAGAAGGGACTTTTTGTCCTTTCTTTCATCAGCACTTCCTTCAACCATTGTGGTGAGGGAGTCCCAGATTTCTTTTGCTATATGGCATTCAACAACCTTCTGGAAAATGTCATCTAACATTGTTGAAACCAAAATTTTCATGGTCTTGGTATCACATGCCTTGACCTTCTTCTCAGCATCTATCCACTCCTTTCTTGGGACAGCCTCAGTTGTTGAGGTTTCTCCTTCCTTTTGTCTGACTATAGCAGGAGGACTTGTGAGAAGAACATTATATATGTCTTCATCAATTGAATTCATATAAAGCCTTATCCTAGCCTCCAGAGTGTGAACATATTTAAGTTACACAATAGTGGTCTTGTGGAGGCATAATCCATAGTACTCATTTTCTTTATAAAATATGTTTATAGAAAAGAAATAAGAGTAGGAGGTCTTTTTGATCAAGGTGTTAACCTCTTAATGATCAACCTCCCTCTTATACCAATTGAAAGTGCACAGTGTGCCAATGAGAATCCTCTAGAGGGGGGTGAATAGAGATTTAAATTTATTTCTACCCTAACTGTGATAACAATAAATTATTCTAAGAATCATGCACAAACAAGATCATAGGCAGAATAAAATTGTGCTGAAAAGTAAAGCAGTAAAATAGTAGAATAAGCTAGTTATGGAGACAACACAGAAAATTGGCACCCAGAAGACACAAGGATTTTTTATAGAGGTTCCCCAAAATGTGGGTACTCCCTTATTCTACCACCTGGTAGGGATGCACCACAGTGTCCAAGTCTTTTGATAAGGAGATCTTGAACCACTGAATACTTTGGAGGGGTTCTTAAAACTCTATACCAGCTCTTTTGATAAGTAGATCTTGAACCACTGAATCCTTTGAAGAGGGATTTATAAAACTCTTTTACAGAATGAGAAAGAAAGAAGAGGAAGAAGGTTGTAGGAATTCTGTTCTCAGAATTCTTGAGAGGGTTGTATGAAGAACAGCCAATTATGTTCCACAGGATCTGCACTTGATTAGCCCCTGCTTTTGATAGTGATGAGTTGGAGGTGCTTCGTATGTCAGATCCTTTTTGCTTCTGCTGATTGAGATCTGGCTGCTATATGAGTGTGATAAAGAAGCAGCTTTCAGATCCTCTATATCAGTTGATGAAGAACTAGCAGAACTTTCTTTTCATTTCACCTCTTTGTATTAGGATTCCTGATAGAGGGGAGGAGACGAGGTCGGCTGATTGTTATTAATGCCCTATTTGATTCTTTCTTCTCTTCTCCTTTTATTCTCTCTATTCAATTTCAAAAATGTTTCCCTTTCTGGTATGCCTTGAAAAGGTAATCTGCTGACGACATTCTCTTTCTTTCCTCTTTAATTCTCGTCCCGACCACCTACAAGGAATATGGTTCCAAGAAACCTTTTGTGTCCTTCTTTAATGCTCCTTTCCATTTCAGGCAATTTTTGAGCCGTTAGGGAACTATCTTGTAGGATGTGGGCCATGAAAGAAGGATCAGAGAGACAACTGAAAAGATATATTTTTACAGACTGTATTCAACGTAGCACCGAATTCATTTCTACTCTTATCGACGCAATATAAAGTTCTCGTAAAAGTAGCTTCGATTTTATCTCTGCTCTGATTGAACCCTGCTAGTCGACGTTGTGTTGATACCTTATCGACATGTACGTCGTGTTGATCTTCCTGGCTCTGAGTTTCATTGTCTGCGTCGAGATAAAGTAGAAGCTGCATCGACTTCACCCATTACTCCGACAAATCCCTGCCTCTATGTCGATATCTCTTCGACATAGGGACGACTTGTGTTACTTCGACATAAGAATTGATCCACCTAGACTTCTAGTCAGAGCGGCGTCGATATGGACTCGATTTTGCGTCGAATTCTATTCGACGTAAAAGTTAACTTAGCCCAATTTTGCTTCCCCTGATCTTGTCCTGAAACCCTATGTTGATTATGACATCCTAAGACATCTAATGACCAGATTACCCTTATTATACACTGGGTAATTCAAACCTAGTAGATAAAATCACTTTCTTATAATTTGTTAAGTTAAATCAAGGGTTTTTTCCCAACATCTTCTCAAATCCTCAACTGGTAGTATCCCGACTTAAAGTCCAACTTGGAATACACCGTCGACACCACAAGTTGGTCGAACAAATTATCGATTAACAGAATCGAATATTTATTCTTAATGGTCAATTTATTCAACTCACGGTAGTCTATGCACAACCACATACTACCATCCTTTTTCTTTACGAACAACACAAGCGCATTCTACAGCGAAGAGTTGGGCCTAATGAACCCTTGCTCTAAAAACTATTACAACTGAACCTTTAGCTCGGCCAGTTCCTTCAGTGCCATCCTAAATGGAGGACGCGGCACCGGCCTCGTACCCGACACCAACTCTGTAGAAAAGTCAATTTCTCAGGAGAAGGGGCTCCTAGAATCTCCTCAAGGAACACATCATCAAATTGTTCCACCACGGGCACTTCACTGATTGCCAACTTTGTGGAGTGAGTCTCTAAAAATTCTACAAAAGCTTCACCTCCTTGATTCTCCACACATCATTTGTTCGGCAGAAATTAGGGAGCAAGCCACTCTGTCTAGGACCTCAAACTTGACCTCCGCTCTATCTTTACTCCTTAGAGTCACGACCTTCAACAATAGTCAATACTAGCTCGTTGCTCTGCAAGCCAAACCATCCTCAAGATAATGTCAAATTCTGCTAGGGTAGAATTGTTGCTACCAACTCGAAGTCACAATCACATATTCTCAACATAATGTGTCCTTTTCTTCTAGTCGTCGTGAAAGATCCATTAAGTATGCACACACAATGCTCCACCTCCTTCTCGACAGTGTCAACACCGATTCTTCGGATAAAGCGTTCCGTGAGAAAAGAGTGTGACACTCCCGTATCAAACAGTACTTTGAATGGGTAGCCAGAAACTAGTATGAAGCCTAAACACGCATAACAAATATAAAATGTCATAAATAGTTCTAAACTACTGAATGAAAACTTAAACTTTTCATACCTGTCAACACATCGGGTTGACGAACTGCTTCCTGCTACCTAAGGTTGTATGCTCTATGCTGCATTGGAAGGAATCGTGAAGCACTTGAATCCACTGCTTTCCTTTTCTCCTCAAAACTAGGCCCGGAACGCAACGACTTCTCCTGCCTCTTCTCTGGTATAGCTCCAACCTCGACAGAGAACTGAATTATGTGGCCCACCTTGCCACACTTAAAACACATCATAGGTCTCTTAGAACGAAACTCCACAAAAGCCGAACTGATTCTCTCACCAGACCTAAAAGGATGTGTTGGGAAAAACTCTTTGAATTTAACTTAGCAAATTATCTAAAGTGATTATAACTCTTAGGTTTTAATTACCTTGTTGGAAAAACCCTATTTCTGATTTGGGCTAGGATCACTATCTATTTATTAGGGCAAAGTTGACCCCAATGTATAGTCAATGGGTCAAGGGTTTAGTCTGTTAGAACTCAAGAAAATATTCATGTTCTGCATTCGACGAACTCAATATTGCGTTCGACGAACGACTTGCTCTCTACGTTCAACGAATGGCTTGCTCTCTGCGTTTGACGAACGGCTTACACTCTGCGTTCGACGAACTGCTTGCTCTCAGCGGTCGACGATATTCAATCTCAGCATCTCAGCGGCTCAGCGGTCGACAAAATTATCCAGTCTCAGCGGTCGATGAAATTATCCAGTCTCAGCGGTCGACGGTTTGCTCTGTTCAGCGATCGACGATTTTATTCAGCGGCTCAGCGGCCGACAAATCCTTCTGTTCAACGAACTCAGTCTGCATTCGATGTATATCTTCAGATCAACGAACACAGCTCTGAGATCGACGAATCCAATTCTGTTCGACGAATTAAATGACAACAGATTTAATTTCAGAAGATCAGTTAATTTCTCTGAACTCAGATCGTCTACAGCAACGCATCTATATTCCAGATAAGACAAGATTTCTGCCTTACCTATTATATTCCTTTCTATTATCTTCTTCCGAGATTATAGCCATTTGGCGGAAAAGGATATCATTAATTAAAAGGGAAAAAAGGAATTAAAGTCTTGCGTGCAGTTCCAAGGAAATATTAAATGCAAAATATTTTATTCCATAATTTAAGGGATTTGAATTTCAAATCTGTCAGAGATTTCAAAAGGGAATAAGAAAAGAAGATATAATAGTATTATTATCACACAGTTTTCACGACAGACAAAACACAGAACACATTATAGATTTTCTGTACAGGAAAAGAAAGAAAGAAAGTTACAGGAAGAGAAGAAACATAAGAAAGCATTCACAGATCTTCTTCTTCCTCAAGCAACACTCATTCTCTAAGAACATCAACTCTACTCTCTCAGTCATCAGCTGCTAGATCAGATCTTCAAATGGCAACAATAATCTGAGGAACTTATTCTATCAGATTCATCAGCTATAGGAAGATCAGTATTTTCAAGAGAAAGCTCCAGCCATCTACTACCAAACATTCTATATCAGACAGGGGGAGCTTTACACCATCAATCCACTAGAGTCTTCTCTCAGAATATTGACAGAGAAGAACTTCATAACCCTTCTTATCCCCTCTTGTACAGGGTTATAACTCCCTTCAAAAGTTAACCCATTGGTGGCAGGGCACCTGATCAAAAACCTATGGTTTGGTTAGAGCACCCGATCAAAAGCTCACTTGGTGTGTGGACACCTGATCAAAAACCCCTTGGTGATAGGGCACCTGATCAAAAACCTAGTGGATCCTACCAAGTGTGGTAGAAGAGTAGATGTACCCAGGTTTATTGGTGAACTACTATAAAAATCCTTGTTTCCTTTGTGTGTGATTTTATGTGTGCTTTGTTTCTTTATTTAGTTTTTATAAATCACTCTGCTATACACATATATATAACACTATTTTAAATCCTCTATAAAATTAAGTGAAAAGTTTTTAATACTCTATTCACCGCCCTCTAGAGTAAATTTAAGATCTAACCTCACTTTCAATTGGTATCAAAGCGTGATTGATTATATCAATCACTTTCAACTTATATTCAATTGACTTTCAATTGGTATCAGAGGGTAGTTGATTTTATATACAGGCTAACACCTGAATCATAAAGATCAATTAGATCTTAAATTTATTTTAGAGTTTTATTTCTGCTAATAACTCATGGCACAAAACAAAGAATATTCCAGCACAAGACCTCCTATGTGCAATCTCAATAAGTTTGCACTATGGAAGGCAAGGATTAGATTGTACATGAAATCTATTGATGAAGATATTTTCAATGTCATTTTGATAGGACCTTCAACTTCATCAACATCAACAGATGCTCAATAGATGCTGAAAAGTGTTGATGCCAAAGCTCTGGACATATTAGCTCAATCAATGTCAATTGACATTTTTCAAAGAGTTGCTGATTGCACTTCTGCAAGAGACATCTGGAACTCCCTCACAAGAATGGTAGCTGAATCGTATTCAACCTCAAGTGATTCAGATCAAGAATCAACATTTAGTTCAAGTGAAGAAGAAGAAGAACAAAAAGCTATAGCATTCTACATGATGGCTATATATAGGTCAAACCACAACTCAGATGCAAAATCTGAATCTGATGAAAATGAGGTAATTTCAAGTTTTGATTTTACTTCTAAACAATGCAAATCAGATTTAAAATTACTATGTACCGATTTAATAAAATCTGAGAAAGAAATCACATCTTTCAGAACAGAGTTAACAGGAATAACCAATTTAACTTCTGAAAATACTAAACCTAAAGAAGATTTGAAAACACCAGAAGAGGAAATTATTTCCTTGAAAAATAATTCAATTAAAGCTGAAATGTTTGAACAATCTCTTAATGAAAGAAATATCAAATTACTGAATATCACAAGCACTAACAATTCCAGATTAAATGGTAGCAAATATAGCTTATGATTTTCATCTAATACATCTCATATTCAAAAGAAAAATACTATAACTACATCTATAAAATTTGTATCTGCTAAGGAAAAACAAATAACAGAAAACTTAATAGAAATCGTTAAAATTTTATGTGTTCAACAAAATTCATCGAACCAAGATCGATGAAATCAAATGACTTCGTCGAACACAGATCGACGAAAGCCAAACACAAAAATCAAACATAATTTTCATGTACTCAGAGCTCAACGAATCAGAGTTCAACGAACTCTGGACACAGAGAATAAATAAAACTATTCCTTAATCAGAGATCAACGAAATCACTGTACTTTGTCAACCCGAGATCGACAAAATCAGAATAGTTTATCAAACATATATCTTAATGATTATCAATAAAAATTTAAATTGGTATCAAACATATATTTTAATGATCATAAAAGAAAACTTTCAATTGGTAAAAGAAAATTTCAATTGGTAATATACTTAACAGATACAAAGGCCAATATAACGAACTATAAGACAATGCTTTGACCTATTGGAAATATTTTTAACTCCAATTGTAATCAACAAAAAGTTATAAGATTCACTTAAATTTTCTTATCTTAAGAACAAAGTCAGATAACTTCATGTTCCTACAGACTTTCTCAGGATAATCAAGATTTGAGTATTCTACTCTAGTTGCATTGATCAACAATGATCATGACACTGAGTTTTGAATCTCTTCTAATAAGAGAATTCTGTAAGAAGGAAGGTATCAGACAATGTTTTTCTGAGAAGATAAAAATTCCTTAGAATCCATTAACAGCTGTAGCAATTCAAAGCTAATAAAAAAATTCTCTATCTAAAAATTCGTTAGAATCCATTAAAAGATTTAGCAACTCATCATATTAATAGAATCCGATTAAAGCAAAATCAACTAGGATATTTTCCTTCTAATAAAGCACTTAGGGTTTATAACAAATCTACCCTTAAAATAGAAGAGTCCATGCATTGTTGGAACTAACCTATTAAATGAGGAGAGGAACACCACCTCTACCAGAGACATTTTGCAGGTATAGGATCATTATCTCATTCAGGTCATTTCTTCCAAGATATTCTTCAACTGTTTGAAGAACACCAACTTAAGAAGTCATTGACCACTAGGATCAAACTCATTTTCTTTTGCTATCAGAGACCTCAACTGATATTAGAGGACTTTCAATTGGGATCAAACTATCAGTTACAGAAATAAAAGAATGAGTTTACACTCTCAAGACAGAGAATACAAATGAAATTGCAAGTTCAATATTAGAAAACCTGAACTTTCAATTGGTACCTGAACTTTTAATTGGTATCAGAATCAAAGCTTACCGTTCGATTGGTGTCAGAATCAAACTCCCAGTAGCAGTAATAAAGGAATGGGTACACATCCTTAAGTCAAAGAATGCAACAACATTATCAGATCAAATTTCTGGAAATCAGATTGCATCCTTCCCAATCTCCATCAAATGTCCCTTCTTCAAGGGGCCTAGCTTCAGGCCTTCCTTAAACTAGGCAGGGGGAGAAGTTCTATGAACAAGCTCCATTTGATGTAGTTTTTGCTCAGTGGGAGATGTTCTATGAACTAGGTAAGGGGAGAAAGCTGAAGAAGCTCTAGTCTCAAGTGGAGATGCTCTCAGGCTAACATGTTTTATGAAAGAAGGAAATGATGCATGAAGAAGCTACATACGTTGCAGATTCCAGATGCAATGTTTGATCCAGCTTAATGCAGATTCAAATACAGCTTTTGATATAGAAGAAGAAACAGATACAGATTTAGATTATGACAAATTTAGGAGATGTTATGATAGATTCAAATTCTGATTGGTAGCAAAGCAGATTAAGAAATAATTTATGTTAGAGCAGATATCAAATTCAGATTATAAAGCTACAGTTCAGATCAACAAATTTAGAAAGCTGAAATATAGCAGATACAATTCAGACAATATCAGAATTCAGAAAGTCAGAAATGTCAGAATTCAGAGAAAGACAAAGGTTCTGTTTATTTGTTAGTTTTTATAATGTTTCAGAACTCAGAGAATCATATTTTTATATCTGATGAAATATTTAAAATATATCAGATATATATTGTTGGGGAAATGATTTATCTTAACCCCAGAATTGAGTAGAATATAAATTCTAAGAATGAAAAATTAGGCTAAGTAAATATGCGTCGAATAATATTCGACGCAACGTCGAAATGTAGTCGACGTTTCTCTCAGAATGAGCCGAAGTAACTCTAAGAATAATTTGACGCAATCTTTGTCGACGTACCTCTGACTTCTAGTCGACGCATTTAATAAAGTCGACGCACCATAGTCGACGCACCTTCCTTATTCTCCTCTCGACGTTCAGCCAGGATGAAATCGACGTTCACGTCGAATAGTAATCGACGCACGTCGATTTCTATAAGAAATTCAAAAACACGCCATATCTCTTTCTTTCTTTCTGTAGATCTGATTTTTATGGAATAATATTATTATTTATAGTCATTCTGAATCAGTCTTTCCTTCTATTTGATTCTTGGTTAATTTGATTAAGATTATTATGGATATTATTTGAAATCAGAATGAATTCTTTCCTTCTACAAATTTAATTATTATGGAAACTTTTTCTCTCTAATTGCTGATTGATTATTCCCCTTTAGCAACATCTTTTGAAACAGAGCTATAAATAAAGAGGAGGTCGGCAGAGAAGAACAACTAGTGATTCACTCCATACATTTGCAAAAGAGGAAAAGCTCCCAAGAGAAAAATGAGAAAAGCTGAGAGAAGTGATAGTGTGCTGAAGCAAACAACAAGCCATACTGCTGCAAATTCTGAAAGCTCTCACAAAAGAGAGAAAAGCTTACAATCTCCTTCTCACTATAGAAGAGAGATTACATTCACTATTCTTGTGCTTCTAATCTTCTTGCTAGGAAGAAGATTCTTTCTTGTTTCAATTACTTCTTCTACTTCTTCTTCTTATCTTCATTTCATTTTCAAACAGTGTAAAAGAGTTTTTAGAATCTCTCTTCAAAAAATCCAGTTGTACTGGTTCTAAGAGTCTCCTTGTCAAAAGACTCAGGCTGGTTCTAAGAGTCTCCTTATCAAAAGACTCAGTGCAAGATAGTGAATTCCTACAAAGGGGGTAGAAGAGTGGAATACCCAAAGTTTGGGGAACCACTATATTTCTTTGTGTTGTGCTCTGATTTTCTTCTTGCTATTTTCCTTCTTTACTTGCTTAATTTTTGTTGGTGTGTGGGAAGCTTAATTCTGTGATTATTACACACACACACACACACACACACACACACACACACACACACATATATATATATATATAATTGCACAAAGTATTTTTAAATCTCTATTCACCCCCCCCCCTCTAGAGAATTCTAGTGAGGTTAACTGTGCACTTTCAATTGGTATCAGAGGGAGGTTGATCTAAAAAGGTTAACTCCTTGATCAAAAAGATCCTACCTCTTTTATATATATATATATATATATATTTCTAAAAATTATTTTTCACATGGCACAAATCAAAAATTATGCTTCCACCAGACCACC
Source organism: Dactylorhiza incarnata (assembly GCA_033032865.1). Lineage (NCBI taxonomy): Eukaryota > Viridiplantae > Streptophyta > Magnoliopsida > Asparagales > Orchidaceae > Dactylorhiza > Dactylorhiza incarnata. The sequence continues at coordinate 18,652,761 of JAWHQI010000015.1, forward strand.
AATGTGCAATCTTGAAAAGTTTGCAATTTGGAAAACAAGAATTAGGATCTATATGAATTCTATTGATGAAGAATTATTTAATGTTATTTTGACAGGTCCTCCCAAGCCTTATTGAAGAGACTCAAGTGGTGAAGTGACTCAAACACTTGTCCCAAGGTCTGAGTGGACAGTTGAAGAGAAGAAGGCAGGAACATGTGATGCAAAAGCTGTGAACATTCTTGTCTCAACCCTCTCAGATGAAATCTTTCAAAAGGTTGTTGACTGTGAATCAGCCAAAGAAATCTGGGAGGCTCTTACCAAGATGGTAGAAGGAAGTGCTGATGAAAGGAAAGATAGAAAGGCTCTATTGATCTCCCAATATGAGAACTTTCAAAAGAAGCATGAAGAAAGCATATCTGAGATGTATGACAGATTCAGTCTGATCATCAATCAATTAAGGAGCCTGGATAGAGAGATCTCTCTCACAGAGATCAATGACAAACTGTTAATGAGTCTCCCAAGTTCATGGGACTCAAGAATATGGGCAATAAGAGATACAAGAGGACAAAAGGAAATCTCAACAGATGCCCTCTTAGGAAAACTCAAATCCTATGAGCAACTGTTGAAAACCAGAGAAGAGAAGGAAAGAAGAGGAAGCACTCCAACCTCCTCAAAAGATAGAAACATTGCTTTGAAAGCAACAGAAGAAGAGACCCCTGTCACTGAAGAAGAATTATTCATCCTCCTGGCCAGAAGATTCAAGAAATGGGTCAGGACAGATGGGTCTAGAAGGAGAGAATCAAAACCAAGGTATGATAAAACTCCTACTAAAGAAATCATTTGTTATTCCTGCAGGAAAACTGGACACATTGCACCAGAATGTCCAGAAAATACTGAGAAAAAGAAAGATCTGAAAAAGAAAGATCTCAAGAAAAAGGGGAAGAAGAAAGAAAGAGGCTTCATTGCAGAAGCTTGGAGTGAAACAGATTCTGAGGACAGCACCTCATCCAAAAGTGACAATGAAGAGTCTAAGCAAGAAGACCTATGCTTAATGGCTCTTGAAAGCTCAAAGGAAGAACATGGTGCTAAATCATGGAGTGAGACAGAATCAGAAGGAAGCATCTCTTCTGAAGATGACAAAGAAAATAGCCTTATTCTCATAGAGGAATCTGAGGATAAGGATGAGGTAAGCATTTTTGATGACATAGATTTTCTGTGTGATGATTTCAAAAATGATTTTAAAGGATTATGTTTAGATCAACTAAAAGCTAAACAAGGAATTAAGAATCTAAAAGAACAAATTAATGTCATTAAAAACCAGAGAAATATAGAGGATACTTGTTCTAAAAATTATGAGTTAAGGGCTAACATCAGAGAAAAAGAAATAGAGAGGGCTAAAATAGAAAACCAGCTCCTTAAGAATAAGGTATCCCAAGCAATAGCTTTTAAAGAATCAATAAAAATGAGAAGCCAAACACTTAAAGAAATCACAGAAAAATAAACAAGAAGACATAAAAATCTTGGGCTAGGAGCTGATCCCTCAGCTAGTCTAATTCCATCCAACAAACCTGCTTGGATGAGCCCTGTTAAATTCACTAAACCCACTAAATCTATAAACCAAGTAGAAGACTCACAAAATAAGGAAGAAGACTCCCTCAATGAGATAAACCATTTTGATGAAACATCATACTATACAGATGAAGACTCTCAAACTACTTCTAAGAAGGCAACTAAGCCAAAAGAAACAACTCATAAAGAAATAAAATCAGAAAAAGGGAAAAATAAAATTTGTGAAAACACAATTGCGTCGACTTCATATCGACGCATGAATGATAGTGCGTAGAATTCAACTCGACGCAATCTCTCAGATGCTTCGACCTCAACTCAACGCTTGAATAAAAGTACGTCGATTTACAATCGACGCAACTTCTTACATGCGACGATTTTATATCAACACAATCTGGAGAAAGTGCCGAATATAAATCGACGCAACTATCAACATACGTCGAATAGATATTGACGCATAAAAACTCAGAGCAACATAATTACAGGACATGTCTATTCTCCAAAAACTTTCCATCCTAACCCCCATTCAGGACCCATTCATCCTGATCATAATTTCTATCCTAATCAAAACTTTTATCCTAATCAAAATTTCTATCCAAATGAAAGCTTTTACCCTAATCAAAATTTTTATCCTAATCAACACTTCTATCCCTCTCAAAACTCAAATTCTCTTAATCTAAAGACAATTAGGTGTTATATCTGCAATAAAATTGGCCACACTGCCAAACAGTGTTGGCATAATCAATCAAATTGTTCATAAAATTAGTCCTAGGGTAACTTAGAAAACTTTAGGATTAGGAAGAAAGAATCCCTCAAGAAAAACCTGGAATCTTCAGACAAAGTAAAAAGTCACGTCGATTTCTTAAATCGACGCATACGTCGATAGGAGACCCTATCTTCTCAACTCAAACTATATTGATGCTTACGTCGAATTCCACTCGACGTAACGTCGACTTCATGAAAAAGAGCGGCAATATTAAAATATTTTTCGATCACATCTACTGTAGTACCAAATAAGCCTCGAATTGTGTCTCGTTTCGACGTTTCACCTGACTTAAATAAACTCTTCAGTTAGAAATCCTCTCGCACTCTGCATCTTTCATCCTTCTTACATCTCAGTCCAGCCATCTCTTCCTCTCTTTCACTGAGCTAAAATGGCTCCCAAGATAAACTCTGGTTTCGACATTGACCTCGAATCCTTCCAGGCCGCCACCGAAAATTATAAGAGCATCATAGCTCTCTTCATTGAAGCTGGCCTAGATAAGTTCATCTCCACAAGATGGAAGCTCCTGGAGACAGAACTCACAGAGCTAATGGCTCATGTTCAGATATCTGAACAGGGAGAAATCACTGGAACAATATATGAGACACCTGTCTCAATCTCTGCTGAACACATTAGGAACACCTTTGATCTTTCATCAGGTACATTCCAATATTATCCTTGTTCAAATCAAATAGGGAAAACAAGTTATTTTCTAAAAGAGTAACTAAATAAATCTCCACTACCATTCCCTTAACAGGAGATGAACCTCTGGAACTCACCCCTGATGAAATCAAGAATTTACTAATCACAATGAAGTTCTCAAAAGATAGACCAATCCATCTGAAGAAAATAGATTTTTCTGATGAGTATAGGCTACTGGCAGACATAGTAGGAAAAGTAATACTATGTAAGATCTCTGCCCATGATGCAGTGCCCAGGCAGCAACTGATTCTCATGGGGGCCCATGTGCTGAAGAAGAAAGTAGACTGGGGCAGCTGCTTACTCAAAATGATAGGCTACAAATATTCTCACAAAGAGAATGCCTACCTGAGGATTATGAGTCAAGTCCTCTTCCACTCCTTCCCTGACCTATGCAGGTCAAAAGGAATTCCCATCCCTCCTGGCAAAAGGATGTCCATTGCTCTCTTCTCAAAATGGACCAGGAAAATCCCCAAGCCTGGTGCCATTCCTGAAAGGACTCCATCTCCTCCTAACTCTCCTGCTCATCCATCTTCACCTCCTCCTCCTCCTCATACAGACATCTCTTCTGTACCACCATCATCCACGCCTTCACAAATACCAACTCAATCACCTGCTCAACCCTCCTCTATTCCTCCACCTCCTCCATCAAATACACCTCATCAAAATGATACAGTCCCCTCTCCACCTTCATCACAAACACCTCCTCCTCCATTGAATCCTCCTCCTCCAACACAACATGAACCATCTCCATCCACTGACAACCTCATCACCCAATGTATCCAGTCAGCAGCCCAAAAATTTCAGGACATGCTGGATGGACACTGCTCTCAAATTCACTCCTCCATCATGCACATGCAAACCCAAATAGATGGGGTCAATGCCTCTGTGCAAAGCCTGAAATCCTCTATCTCTTCATCTAGGGTCACCAAGTCATTCTTAACCTCCTTGTCTAAGAAGGTCAAGAAGGCGGAGAAGTTAGATGAAGAGCAGCTCCCTAGCCACAAAACTCCCTCTCACAAAACCCCTCATTCTTCAAAATCTGACAGTTTAGCTCTACTCAAGACCATTGGGAGTGAAGTAGTACCAGAGCTACATACTAAAGAGCAGATATCATATGTACTGATTATAGCAAGAGAAGCTGCACAATAAATGGATCTATAGCAAGGGGAGGCAAGTAGAGCAGAGAATGAAGTTGAAGAGGAAGCTGAAGCTCAGGGGGAGCCAGATGCTGTTATACCTGAAACTGGAGATGAAAAAGAAACTGAAGAAGAAGTAGAAGGCTCAAAGGAAGTTCTATCCCAGGGGGAGCAACCTGCTGTGACTCAGGGGGAGCTGAGTGAACTACCTGCTACTGAGAAGGAGCAACCGACCTCTCCAAAAATAGTAGTATTCACTAGGAAAAGAAAAACTCTTCCTACCCCTCCTGAATGATGTGTTGAACAATATTGATACAATCTATATTTTTTCCTTCTTTCTATGCTTAAATACTTATTATGAAGTCTGTTTATATGATTTCTCCCTTCTTCTGATTACTTAGCATATTTCTTTGCTATATAAATGCTTTGCTGTGTTGATTAAAAGCTGTTACAATTTCTCTCTAAATAGGGTTAAGACAAATAGGGGGAGATTGTTGGGGAAATGATTTATCTTAACCCCTAGAATTGAGTAGAATATAAATTCTAAGAATGAAAAATTAGGCTAAGTAAATATGCGTCGAATAATATTCGACGCAACGTCGAAATGTAGTCGACGTTTCTCTCAGAATGAGTCGAAGTAACTCTAAGAAGAATTCGACGCAATCTTTGTCGACGTACCTCTGACTTCTAGTCGACGCATTTAATAAAGTCGACGCACCTTAGTCGACGCACCTTCCTTATTCTCCTCTCGACGTTCAGCCAGGATGAAATCGACGTTCACGTCGAATAGTAATCGACGCACGTCGATTTCTATAAGAAATTCAAAAACACGCCAGATCTCTTTCCTTTTTTCTGTAGATCTGATTTTTATGGAATAATATTATTCTTTTATAGCCGTTCTAAATCAGTCTTTCCTTCTATTTGATTCTTGGTTAATTTGATTAAGATTATTATGGATATTATTTGAAATCAGAATGAATTCTTTCCTTCTACAGATTTAATTATTATGGAAACTTTTTCTCTCTAATTGCTGATTGATTATTCCCCTTTAGCAACATATTTTGAAACAGAGCTATAAAAAAAGAGGAGGTCGGCAGAGAAGAACAACTAGTGATTCACTCCATACATTTGCAAAAGAGGAAAAGCTCCCAAGAGAAAAGTGAGAAAAGCTGAGAGAAGTGATAGTGTGCTGAAGCAAACAACAAGCCATACTGCTGCAAATTCTGAAAGCTCTCACAAAAGAGAGAAAAGATTACAATCTCCTTCTCACTATAGAAGAGAGATTACATTCACTATTCTTGTGCTTCTAATCTTCTTGCTAGGAAGAAGATTCTTTCTTGTTTCAATTACTTCTTCTACTTCTTCTTCTTATCTTCATTTCATTTTCAAACAGTGTAAAAAAGTTTTTAGAATCTCTCTTCAAAAAATTCAGTTGTACTGGTTCTAAGAGTCTCCTTGTCAAAAGACTCAGGCTGGTTCTAAGAGTCTCCTTATCAAAAGACTCAGTGCAAGATAGTGAATTCCTACCAAGGGGGTAGAAGAGTGGACTACCCAAAGTTTGGGGAACCACTATATTTTTTGTGTTGTGCTGTGATTTTCTTCTTGCTATTTTCCTTCTTTACTTGCTTAATTTTTGTTGGTGTGTGGGAAGCTTAATTCTGTGATTATTACACATATATATATAATTGCACAAAGTATTTTTAAATCTCTATTCACCCCCCCTCTAGAGAATTCTAGTGAGGTTAACTGTGCACTTTCATATATGCTCTGTTGTTTGATGCACAAATCTTAACACACCGCTATAGGCGGTAGCAAGACTGCGGCACGAATCGGCAGTGTACTGATCGTTCAAGTAAAATAAAATGTGGGAGTGAATCCCCAAGTATCGATCTCAAAGGAACAAAGTAAGGTGGAGTTAACTATTGAGGAAGGACTTGAGCTCGAAGTCCTTAAGTCGGATGGAATGCGGGAGATTTGGTTTGGATTATGGAAAATAAAAGAAAATAACTACAACTACTCATATGCAATGCTTCGCCAGGCAGGATGGAAAAGTACACGGGCCGATATGCACCGATTTGCAAGGGCGGATGGACGAGTAGGCAAGCGGATGGAATGGTAAGTGCGGAATCAAACTATGCAGGCCTTGAGCGCACTGCTTCGTTGGGCGAATGGATTACACGGGCCGCTATGCCACGCTTCGCTAGGCCGATGGAAGAGTAGGCTTGCGGATGGAGTGGGTCACACCGGTGGAATGTGGGTCGCAAGCACCTCATCAATAAGCACGCCACTAGAAATTGCTAGTGCGGCACACGAACATGACGGAGAGATGGAGGATGGAATGGGGCGCTCCTCACTTGCATAAACCACACATAACGATTTCACATTAAAAGACAAAACAAGATTTCGCAAACATTGTTCATACACCCAAATAATTAAGGAATAACACACTACAATGTAAAGGAGGTTGAGATTACAACCAAAGCACGGAGACTCATCGGAGGTTCACAGCCAGAATCTAGGGTTGTCAAGTCTTGTACGAGCTCGGGCTCCAACTGCCGTCAGGGGTCCAGAAGAGCTGTCACCTTCTTCTATTATACCGGTCTTCTCTGTCAATCTTTTTTGGCCACGATCTCACCGGAGAACTTCATATATGCAGCAGAAAATCCCTCAAAATGGAGCTTTGGAGGTGCACGAACAATGGAGGAGGCCTGGAGGATGCTCCGGCTTGAGATTTTAAGAGAATGGTGGCCGGAGCTCCTCCCAAAGGTGGGCGGTGATGGAGCGGCGAAAATGGTGCACAAGGGCGGGAAAACGGCGCTAGAAAAAAAAGATCCTCCGGAATAGGGCAAGATCTGCAACATTTATACAAGATAATCCAAAATTTGGTCACGCAAGGTCGAACACATGACCGTGCATGAACCATGCGATATTAATTAAGAAGAAATGTCAGGAAGATGACCCAGAGCACCTGTGCGTTTTACTCACGCACGGTCGAAGCCGATCGTGCGTAAGAACACACAGATAAATTCAAAAACCTCGAAATCCGGCAAAGAACAGGATGTCGTGCGTTTTGTTCACACATGGTTGAGTCGAACCGTGCGTGACTAAAATGCACGAGCGGGGCAGATTACCATATTGACCAGCCGATCATAGCACACGGTTGCAGCCGACCGTGCGTCAAGAAAATGCACGACCGTGCGATTCAAACAGGATGAATTCTAGGCAATATAGACGATCTGCCCACCAACACAACACATCCAAACACTGGGAGCACACCTCCAGCACATGTATAAAAGCATAAAAAGAATGGGAAGCACATTGTGCTTGCCCCCAACAGTAAAGCGCGCAATTGCACACTACAACTGGCCAACAAGTGCACTTCGTGAAGAAATGTGATTAAGTGAAATATAAGCAATAATGAACTAGAAGTGAAGTGCAAATGCGTGAAAACAAGCCCAGATGAGTCCGAAAATGTGTAAAAAATTGGGACTCATCATTGTTCAGTTGTTATTTTTGTTTGTTTCAATTTTGTCAAATAGTGTCCTAACCCGAATAGGTGGAGATTGTTGGAACAACCCTATTTCTGATTTGGGCTAGGATCACTATTTGTTTATTAGGACAAAGTTGAACCCAATGTATAGTCAATGGGTCAAGGGTTTAGGTTGTTAGAACTCAACAAAAATATTCAGGTTCTGCGTTCAATGACTCAATACTGCGTTCGACGAACGGATTGCTCTCTGTGTTTAACGAACGGCTTGCTCTCTGCATTCCACGAACGGATTACACTCTGCGTTCGACGAATGACTTACTCTCAGCGGTCGACGATCTTCAATCTCAGCATCTCAGTGGCTCAGCGGTCGACGAAATTATCCAGTCTCAGCGGTCGACGAAATTATCCAGTCTCAGCGGTCGACGATTTGCTCAGTTCAGCTGTCGACAATTTTATTCAGCGGCTCAGCGATCGACGAATCCTTCCGTTCGACGAACTCAGTCTGCGTTCGATGAATATCTTTAGATCGATGAACATAGATCTGAGATCGACGGATCCAATTCTAATCGACGAATTAAATTACAGCAGATTTAATTTCAGAAGAACAGTTAATTTCTCTAAACTCAGATCGTCTACAGCAACGGATCTATATTCCAGATAAAACAAGATTTCTGCCTTACTTATTATATTCCTTTCTATTATCTTCTTCCGAGATTATAGTCGTTTGGCGAAAAAAGGATATCATTAATTAAAAGGGAAAAAGGAATTAAAGTCTTGCGTGCAGTTCCATGGAAATATTAAATGCAGAATATTTTATTCCTTAATTTAAGGTATTTGAATTTCAAATCCGTCAGAGATTTCAAAAGGGAATAAGAAAAGAAGATATAGTAGTATTATTATCACACAGTTTTCACGACAGACAAAACACAGAACACATTACAGATTTCCTGTACAGGAAAAGAAAGAAAGAATATTACAGAAGAGAAGAAACATAAGAAAGCATTCACAGATCTTCTTCTTCTTCCTCAAGCAGCACTCAATCTCTGAGAACATCAACTCTACTCTCTCAGTCATCAGCTGCTAGATCAGATCTTCAAAGGGCAACAATAATCTGAGGAACTTATTCTTTCAGATTCATCAGCTACAGGAAGATCAGTAATTTCAAGAGAAAGCTCCAGCCATCAACTGTCAAACATTCTATATCAGACAGGGGGAGCTTTACACCATCAATCCACTAGAGGCTTCTCTCAGAATATTGACAGAGAAGAACTTCATAACCTTTCTTATCCCCACTTGTACAAGGTTATAACTCCCTTCAAAAGTTAACCTATTGGTGGCAGCGCACCTGATCAAAAACCTGTGGTTTGGTTAGAGCACCTGATTAAAAGCTCACTTGGTGTGTGGACACCTGATCAAAAACCCCTTGGTGATAGGGCACCTGATCAAAAACCTAGTGGATCCTACCAAGTGTGGTAGAAGAGTAGACGTACCCATGTTTATTGGGGAACTACTATAAAAATCCTTGTGTCCTCTGTGTGTGATTTTCAGTGTGCTGTGCTGTGTGCTTTGTTTCATTATTTAGTTTTTATAAATCACTCTGATATACAGATATATATAACACTATTTTAAATCAGTTATATAATTAAGTGAAAAGTTTTTAATACTCTATTCACCCCCCCCCCCACCCCCCCACCCCCCTCAAGAGTAAATCTAAGATCTAACCTCACTTTCAATTGGTATCAAAGCGTAGTTGATTATATCAATCAATTTCAACTGATATTCAATTGACTTTTATACCCAGTGTATAGTGAGGGTAATTTGGTCATTAGACGTCTTAGGATATTACACACAACTTGGAGTGTCAAGACCAGAGCAAGACAAGCACAAATTGGGTTGAGTTAACAATTGCGTCGAATAGTATTTGACGCAACTTCATGTCGATGTAACTTAGACTAGAAGTTCAAGAAACTCAAACCCTCTGTCAAAGTAGATCAATTTGACACTATGTCGAATAGGAGTTGAAATAGATAAAGGAGCATGTCGAAGTTATCTTAGATGTCGACGCAACCTCGACTTCAATTCAACGCAGAAGGAAGTATCTATCGAAGCCATCTAAAGTCGACGCAAATGTCATCTACAATTCGATGTAGATGATGAAGTTCAAAGTCAAGTCTTCAACTTGACGGCTATGTCGATAAGTAATCGACGTAACGTTGACATCAAAGTTCAACTAGAGCTGGAAGAAATTTGAAGCTGCTCTTACAAGAACTCAGATGTGCGTCGATAAGAAGGTGAATGAATTCGACGCAGAATCGAATATAGTTTGTAAGGGAAACCTTTTCAGCTGCTTCTATTGCACTCTCTCTGAGGGCCCACAGCACTAAAGCACGTTCTACAATGGCTTGTTTATTACATAGAATGGAGAGAAGCATTAAAGAAGACAGAAAAAGCTTTCTTGGAAAGGATTCAGACAGCTGGCAGACGGGTCGTGAACAAAAGAAGGTAGAGAGAGTAATTTTCCAAGCCAATACCTTTTCAGCATAACCCAAAAGAGGAAAGGAATTCAAATTAAATCATGGAAATTAAATAAGAATAGTGGAGAGAATAACAATTGAGCATTCATCATAATTGTCTGCATCTTGTTGATTAGGGCTTCCTCCTTTTTCTTCCTCCTGATAACCTAAAAGATAGAAAAACAAGAACTGCTCTTTATCTCAGAACAAAACAACTGAAGTCTGCTCTTCATCAATATCTCATAGCAGCCAGATTTCAATAAGAAGAAAGTAGAAAGGATCTGAAGCTTATAATCCATGCAAATCATCACAATCATAAGCAAGGGTTCATCATTATCAGATCCAGCAAAAGAAAAGAAGTTGAAGGCTTCAATAGAATTTTGAGAACATAATTCTTCTTCTTATTTCTTTCTCTTCCTTCTCTCTTCACCTCAACTATAAAGAGTTTTAAGAATCCCTCTTCCAAAGGATTCAGTGGTTCAAGATCTCCTTATCAAAAGATCTGTGGTTCAAGATCTCCTTATCAAAAGATCTATGGTTCAATATCTCCATATCAAAAGATCTGTGGTTCAAGATCTCCTTATCAAAAGATTTGTGGTTCAAGATATCCTTATCAAAAGATCTGTGGTTCAAGATCTCCTTATCAAAAGATTGATGAGTCCAATTTATATAGTGAATTTCGGACTCATCTGGGCTAGTTTTCATGCACATGCACTTCACTTTAGGCCTATATTCAATTCTATTTGATCACGTTGCCCATTTCATTGCTTAGTGCACATTTTTGCCCATCTTGGTGTGATTTCATGTATTTCTGTGGTCTAGTATATATTCATGCAGGTCCAAGGGTTGTGCGACACTCGGGATGGGTTCTGGGGGATTTTCGGTCGAAAAAGCCACTGGTCATGCGTTTTCCTTCTCGCACGACCAGGCGCACGACCATTGGTCGTGCGTTAATTCCCATCCCTGATTGAGCCCTAATTGAGCGACAGCGCACGATCATTGGCCTTCTTCGCGCATGACCACTAGTCGTGCGCCACTGACCGTGTGATTTTGTGCAGATCTGGCTATGCTACAGGTTCTTCGTGCACGATCATAGGCATTTCTTCGCGCACGACCATTGGTCGTGCGCCGTTGACCATGCGCGTTGTTTATTTCTGCTCCGTCTATAAATAGAAAGACGCGATTTTAGGTCGAGGATCACTGCCAGACCGCCGTTTTCCGCCTATTTTGGGGGGTTCCGACTCCTCCAGCGCCACCCACCTTAGGGAGGATCTCCGGGCAAGCTTTCAACGCCAAATCTTCGCCGGAGCTTCCTCTCGGCCATCTCCTTCATCCAAGAGCTTCAAGAAGGGAGTCAACCTAGCCTTCTTCTTCAAGATTGGAGCAGCTTGTGATCATTCCTCCGGTTCGTGACACGAAGAAGATGGGTCCACTGGAAGGTAGTGACAGCCTTCTCTACCCTGGACGCAGTTGAGGACCGAGCTTGGACACGGATTGACAACCCGACGATTCCTTCCGTGAATCCTCAACAAGACTTCGGAGTCGGTCGATTTCGCACACTCACCTCCTCTTGTAGTTGATAGTTTAGTTGGATTTCTTATATGTTTGATGAAGTATACTTTTATTTGTTAACATTAGTATGAAATCATGTCTATGTGATTGAGTAATCTTGTTATATTTTCATTTGAGGTGTGCCCTGTGGTGTGGATTGTTTGTTGTGTTGTGCCGCCCTAACAATTGTTAGTGGTGTGCTTTGCGAAGAGGTGCCTGCGACCCTCATTCCGCCGCTCTCTCCACCCCATCCGCTAGCCTACTCGTCCATCCGCCTAGCGATTCGGTGCATTGCGGCCTGTGTAGCCTTCCATCCCGCCTGGCAAAGCAGTGCGCTCAAGGCCTGCATAGGAGTAGTCATAGCTATTTTATTTTGTTTTCCGCAATCCAAACCAAGCCTCCCGCAATCCATCCGACCTTAAGGATTTCAATCTCAAGTCCTCCTCATTAGTCAACCCCACCTTACTGTGTTCCTTTCGAGATCGATACTTAGGGATTCATTCCCATTTTATATTACTTGAATGATCGGTACACTGCCGTTTTGTGCCGCAGTCGAGCTACCGCCTATAGCGGTGTGCGAGATTTGTGCATCAAGTTTTTGGCACCGTTGCCGGAGAACACAGACGTGTGAGTTTTCTGGAGAGGGAGACGAGAGGTAGAAGCCCTCCGATTTGTAAATTGCGTCGTTTATTTTTATTTCAGTTCTTTTTATTCTATTTTCCTGTTTTTAAATAGGTTGTTTAATAAATTACTGTTAGGTGTAACAGTTTGCACGATAGTGTCTTTATTGTGAAGCTTGCTATCTCCATATAATGTGGGCTGCATTTAATATTCGTTGCCGTTTATGTGGAGATATTTCTCACGCTAGTGATAGATGCCCTACGGAAGATGGTGGGCATAATTCTCGTGGCCCGGTGTACGGAGCACCATTTTCCTATGGTGCTTCATGCCCTGTGCCCAAGTCTTATGGCCACTCGTCCTCGCCGCATACACCATTTTTATATTCCTCCCCGGCCCCTCAAGGACCAAGGAGTAATATACAACGGTGCTTGTTCTGTCAAAGCATGGATCACGCCCTGAAGGACTGTGCCGAGTATCTTCGCCAATTGGACGAGGATGATGAGCTGGATATCGGATCGTCCCGAGTCCTACTTCCGACAGCACACCTTCAACATCCGGTTATGTGTCTGTGTCACCTTCATCTTGTGAAGGGTATGATGTGGACACAGTCACCAGATGCGTGGCTGATCTAGGATCTGACATGGCCGAGCCTATCTCCCCCGTGCATCCATCATCTAGCGTAGATTTGATTCTTTGTGAGGAATCAGTGCTTGACTTTCATCCAAGCACCATTCCTTCCCCTGTTGTGCATTCTACTACGCTCGTCTCCGACGACATTGTTGATGATGTATCGCAAGATGAGGCTGGCGATCTATGTATTGTGCCTACTCCTATGGAGGAGGACAACCTTCTAGGTGAAGAGGAGCTTTCCTCAGCACCGGTGGAGGAATTCCAAATCCCAGGCATGGCCCTTGTTGATCCCGCCGAGCCTTGTAACATTGATGACAATGCAAACATTATTTTACTTTCCCAACCTATTGGGAGTGAGTCCGGGACCACTCCTCCGCTTGATTGTTATTTATGTTCTTCTTCTCTTTTATTTCTTGACCCCCTTTCTTCTATATCTGAGCCTGTGCAGGTTGAGTTTTCGCAGGTACTTCAGGAGGACTTGGAGCATTCTGCTCAAGTCAATGATGAGTGTATCCTCTCATGTGAGGAGGTTGACCCCCCTCCATAGAGGAAGCCTCATTCATTGTCTTTTCCTCCTGATGTCGCCCTGAAGACGATACCTTGCTAGGCAAGGATTTATTTTGTGGTGTGATGAGTGAGGACCAGGCCTCCTCCACTTCTTATTTCCTATTTCCTCTACCTGTGCTGCGCAGGTATTATTATACAGGTAGAGGGGTAACTGTTTTATCACCGTATCGGTACCGGCCACCGAAATGGATAATGGAACAGTTACCTGTGCACTTTTTATTCCATAGGCCTATAACCTAGAACTGTACAATTGCCAAATAAGTCGTGCTGGGAAGACAATAACCCCAGTACTTATCTTAATTTTCTTGCATTGTATTTTTCGTTAAGTAGAATAGTTAGTTAAATTTCAATTCAGTTTTAGCTTTTCTATTTTCTTTTTGTTTTTGCGGAGCTTACCCCTGCAGGACATTCCTATGGAAGGCGGTGGTCGTGATTCTTCGTATGGCGGAGGTGAGGCCTGGTAATACACGTCTTCTGGTATGCTCACTTGCTGAGCATTGGGTACCCTCTTCCCCTAACTTTGTTTTAGAATATCTTAATGCATAGTTTAAGTCCGGGGGAGAGTAGTTGTGTTTACCCGCTCACGTGCACACTGCATATGCATACTCGAAGCTTTTATTGATTTATTTTGTTCAAATCATTGCAACACACACCACTTGCACCCACTTGAGCGTATGCTTAGCTGTTTGCGTGCCGCAAGTTAAACTCACTTCGTGAGTAAGGTTCGGGCAAATCATTGTGCTGCCCTTTAAATTATATAGTGAAGTAATATGTTGACTCCGGTGTTCCTAGTCTAATGCTTTTGTGAGCATGGAGATTTGTGTAGATTAGATTCCTTTTTATACTTTTAGTCTTATACATTTCTATTAGTGTAAATAATGTTTGCTCTACTCAAATGGTGAATCCGGTTGGAATCAAAAGGTATTATATGGGTGTGTGTAAATTATCGCTAGACGTGTATTGCTTGTGCCGGGAGGAAGGATAACCTTTCTCGGTGACTAAGAACTCGCCCCAAGCGATTCTTGAAACATTGGCATTGGATAATTCTGTTGCGCAAGAATGACGTAGGCCATCATTTTGGCCCGGTTGAGCTTTTGTGCCAATCCTGATATTTATCCTCGTTAGCCCATTTGTGCCTACCCCATCCCTTTGATTCAGCCCCACATTTTATTCCACCCAAAACCAAAAAGCCGATCCTAGTCACATACCCAAAGCTGAGCTTTAGCTGTTTTCAAATTTGTATTTTGGAATGTTGTTGTGGTGATGTTAAACTTGGATATGTGGTTGTACTCTCTTGAACATTTGCTGAATTTAAAAAAATATATAATTAGAAAAAGAAATGAAAAAAAAGAAAAAAATGAGAAGGAGTTTAATTGAAAATATCTTTGAGATATGTATTTTGGAGTAGGCGGTGCACATACCCATGCGTTCAAATCCAAGTCTGGGGGTGTGGTGTATCCGCATATTTTTGTTGCTGCGGGGATAGAGTTATTGTTTAAGCTCATTTGGGTTAGGTGCTTTAAGCCGTCCGGTTTATCAATGTTTACCTCACCGTAACCCAAGCCCCATGAAAAACATGAAGTCCTACCGACTCACGCTCTGAACTAATCTAGTGCTGTGGAGAGAATGTGACTGGGCGAGCGTATGGTCTCCGACACCGATGGATTTCGGTGGAGTTTGTCGCAAACCCCAGCTTGGGCAATGCTCATCTCAGCGTGTATTTTACTTTCTCCGTATGCGTGACCGATTGACTCACCGTGATTCACCTTTATGAGTAGTAGTAATATTAATTTACTCCATTAGAAATATATAAACTATGTGAATAATTAGAAACCCTATCTACTATTTCTCTATGCACTTGAGCATGCGACTTCGCATGGTACTCCTCGATGTAATTTTAAGCTAGCTATTTATTTTTCCCCGCCTGCTTAGGATGTGTTTGCTCGGGACGTGAAAACAGGTAAGTCTGGGGTGTGATGAGTCCAGTTTATATAGTGAATTCCGGACTCATCTGGGCTAGTTTTCATGCACATGCACTTCACTTTAGGCCTATATTCAATTCTATTTGATGACGTTGCCCATTTCATTGCTTAGTGCACATTTATTCCCATCTTGGTGTGATTTCATGTATTTCTGTGGTCTAGTATATATTCATGCAGGTCCAAGGGTTGTGCAACACTCGGGATAGGTTCTGGGGGATTTTCGGTCGAAAAAGCCATTGGTCGTGCGTTTTCCTTCTCGCACGACCAGGCACACGACCATTGGTCGTGCGTTAATTCCCGTCCCTGATTGAGCCCTGATAGAGCGACAACGCACGATCATTGGCCTTCTTCGCGCATGACCACTGGTCGTGGGCCACTGACCGTGCGATTTTGTGCAAATCTGGCTATGCTACAGGTTCTTCGCGCACGATCAGAGGCATTTCTTCGCGCACGACCATTGGTCGTGCGCCGTTGACCGTGCGCGTTGTTTATTTCTGCTCCGTCTATAAATAGAAAGACGCAATTTTAGGTCGAGGATCACTGCCAGACTGCCGTTTTCCGCCTATTTCGGGGGGGTTCCGACTCCTCCAGCGCCACCTACCTTAGGGAGGATCTCTGGGCAAGCTTTCAACGCCAAATCTTCGCCGGAGCTTCCTCTCGGCCATCTCCTTCATCCAAGAGCTTCAAGAAGGGAGTCAACCTAGCCTTCTTCTTCAAGATTGGAGCAGCTTGTGATCATTCCTCCGGTTCGTGACACGAAGAAGACGGGTCCACTGGAAGGTAGTGACAGCCTTTTCTACCCCGGACGCAGTTGAGGACCGAGCTTGGACGCGGATTGACAACCTGACGATTACTTTCGTGAATCCTCAACAAAACTTCGGAGTCGGTCGATTTTGCACACTCACCTCCTCTTGTAGTTGATAGTTTAGTTGGATTTCTTATATGTTTGATGAAGTATACTTTTATTTGTTAACATTAGTATGAAATCATGTCTATGTGATTGAGTAATCTTGTTATATTTTCATTTGAGGTGTGCCCTGTGGTGTGGATTATTTGTTGTGTTGTGCTGCCCTAACAATTGTTAGTGGTGTGCTTTGCGAAGAGGTGCTTGCGACCCTCATTCCGCCGCTCTCTCCACCCCATCCGCTAGCCTACTCGTCCATCCACCTAGCGATTCGGTGCATTGCGGCCCGTGTAGCCTTCCATCCCGCCTGGCGAAGCAGTGCGCTCAAGGCCTGCATAGGAGTAGTCGTAGCTATTTTATTTTGTTTTCCGCAATCCAAACCAAGCCTCCCGCAATCCATCCGACCTTAAGGATTTCAATCTCAAGTCCTCCTCATTAGTCAACCCCACCTTACTGTGTTCCTTCCGAGATCGATACTTGGGGATTCATTCCCATTTTATATTACTTGAACGATCGGTACACTGTCGTTTCGTGCCGCAGTCGAGCTACCGCCTATAGCGATGTGCGAGATTTGTGCATCAAAGATCTTTGGTTCAAGAGTCTCCATATCAAAAGATTCAGGCACGGGTTGTGCTTTCCTTCCAGGTGGTAGAACAGGGGAGTACCCTATTGAAATTGTTGAAGAGAAGCGGAGGTGACCCGGTGGTCTGATTTTGGGTGACCGCAGAGACCGCGCGGTCTGTGTTAGAGATCTGCCGATCTGGCTCTGCCGGTCTATTCCGGCGGTCTGCTGATGCGATAATTTCGGCAAGTGCACCGATCGTCCAAGTAATATAAAATGAGGAGTAATCCCCGAGTATCGAATCTCTCAAGGAACACAGTAAGGTGGAGTTAACGTTCGAGGAAGGACTTGAGATCGAAGTCCTTGAGTCGGATGGAATGCGGAAATGCGGTGATTTGGCTTTTGGAAAATAAAAGAAAACAACTATAACTACTCCTATGCAATGCCGCTATGCAGTGCTTCGCTTGGCGGGATGGATGACTACGTAGGCCTTGAACGCGCTACTTCGTAAGGGCGTTTGGACGAGTAGGCAAACGGATCGAACTATGCAGGCCTTGAGCGCGCTGCTTCGTTAGGCGGGATGGAATACACGGGCCGCTATGCCACACTTCGGTAGGCGGATGGGCGAGTAGGCTAACGGAATGAGGGTCGCAAGCACCTCTTTGACAAGCACGCCACTAGCAATTGCTAGTGCGGCACCGGACGTGACGGCGGGATGGAGGATGGAATGGGGCGCACCTCAAGCACACAAATAAACAAAAAAGGTATTTCACATAGACATGAAATAACTTTAAATAACAAGGTCTATAGTGTTCTTCATCAAAATACAAAAGATCTAACTATTACAACAATCAATAAGAGGAGAACAAGGCAAGAAATCGACCGAATCCGAACTCTCGTTGTAGATTCACGGTTGGAATCGCCGGGTTGTCAATCCGCGTCCAAGCTCGGTCCGCAACTACGTCCGGGGTAGAGAAGGGCTGTCACACCTCCCAATGGACCCATCTTCTTCGTGTCACGATCCGGTAGAGGTTGCAAACTTCCTCTTGCTTGATGGCAATGGCTGCTAGGTCTTCCTTTGGAGCTCTTGGATGAAGGAGGAGGCCGAGAGGAAATTCCGGCTCAAGATTGGCGTGAAGAACAAGCCCGGAGCACCTCCCTATGGTGGGCGACGATGGAGGGGCGAAACTGGGTGGAACTGCGCAAGAAACGGCGGAAAAATGCGGATCCCCGACCTAATTCGCGAGCAGGCGCATTTATAGGCGCTGGATTAAGCAGTGCGCACGGTCGTTGGCGCACAACCAGTGGTCGTGCGCACTATCATCCTGTGATCGTGCGCCTGCCTGGACGGAGCCTGCAAGGGAAGAAAATTATAAAATACAAAGTTCGCACGACCAGTGGCGCACTACCGGTGGTCGTGCGCACTATCGTCGGTGGTCGTGCGCACTGGTCGAGACAGAACTCATAAAATTAATGATAAGTGCGCACGAACAGTGGCGCACGACTGGTGGTCGTGCGCACTATCGTAGGTGGTCGTGCGGACTACACCAAACAGAACTCATGAAAAAAAGGGTTAAGTGCACACGATCAGTGGCGCACGACCAGTGGTCGTGCGTAATAGAACCGATGATCGTGCGCAATAGAACCGGTGATCGTGCGCAGTGTTCCTGTGCAGAATTGCACCGGGAACACCTGCACGACCCCTATTCCAGCACAACCACGAATCCAGCCACTGCAAGTGGCACCTAACAGCGCATAAAAACTACTAATGAAGATAAGCATGAAATCACACCAAAGTGGGCCTAGAAGTGCACATAGCAAGGAATAACAAATATAAGCTAAAACAAGGCTAAAGTGCAGTGGAATGACTAGATAAATGGCCCAGATGAGTCCCTATATGTGTATATAATTGGGACTCATCACACCCCCAGACTTACCTGTTTGCGCGTCCCGAGCAAACAAATCTGGCGGAGCAGGAAAAAATGTGGTTAGCGTAGAGAATTGCAAAGAAAGAGTAAGATGCGAAGTATCATACCCATGCAAATAGAAATTCTGTAAAAGAAGATTCTAACTATACTAATTAATTTACAAAAGCATACATGCGTAAATAGAGATTTATTTGTACTCAGATGGTGAATCATGAAGAGTTTGTGCGGTCGTGCCCGATGTGAAAGTAAACAAGCCACTCAGGAGGGTGTTGCTAAAGACCGGAATTCGGGAATAACTCCGCTGAAATCCATCAACGACGAGAACCATAAGCTTGCCCGGTTACACTCTCTCCACGACGCTAGCAAAATCACAAGTTAAATCAATAGGACTTCGGGTTATAATTGGGCTTAGGTTACGGTATGGTATTCAATGATAAACGAAACGGCTACGCAACCCAATTGAGTCAAAAAGTAATGTTGTACCAAAACAAGGCCAAGAACGATGCTAGTGTGACACACCCCCAGACTTAGCTTGAAAACTGGGAGTGCAAACAACCTACTCCAAACAAATACCAACTGAATTTTTTTTCTATTACGCCCAAGGGGATTTCTTTTCATTTTTATTCTTTACAGATTTTTTTCTTTTAACTTCATTTTTTTTCTAATCCCCCGGTTGGTTTACAAAAATATGTTCAGCACACAATACACATTTTCTTCACATCACAAAAATTTCCAAACATCACATCCAAATATGAAATGTAATTTCAGTTAACTCACTACTTGGCTGCGATAATAGGATAAGCTTCAGGCTTTGGTGATTTAAAGAAGAGCTGAAACAAAGGAAGGGTAGGCACAAACTTGGCTTGCAACGGTAAACGCATAGGTCATGGAAAACAAAGCTCAATCTAGCCAAAAATGGGCCTACATCACATTTAACAATAGTGAGTTGCTCTCACCCATGCTTCAAGAGTCGCTTGGGGCAAGTTCTTAGCCCACGAGAAAGGTACACCTTCCTTCCGACTCGAGCAACACACAACTAGCGCTTGCTTACACACAACACCGTGCTACCGCAAATTTCGGTTACATTCACCAAATGAGTACAATAAATCAAAAACTACACAAGAATACTAATTGTAAATTAAAAATATAGAGACAATCTAATTCTACTCAAATTTCTATGCAGGCAAGGGATATGCGACTAGAGCACTACAAGAGTCAACATCGTACTCCAATTTGCAATCCTATGCTGACATCCTATTTCACATTCCAAACTAAGATAAGCGTGAACGGAAGCACACAAACAAGTGAGTGAGCGCTCAAGTGGGTGCAGTGGTGTGCAATGAAAATGAACAAATAATAAAACTGAAAATAAAATACTTCTGGCATGCTATGCATGAGTGCACGTGAGTGGGTGCAAAAACTGCTCTCCCCCAGACTTAAACTAAACAATCCACAGAATATATGACATGAAAATCAAAAAAGGCTAGAGAAAGAGAGTACCCAGTGCTCAGAAATGAGCACACCAGAAGATTGGCGTGTAAGCTAAAATGAAGCTGCAGCATCCGCCATCCAGAAAAGATACCTGCAGGGGTCAGCTCCGCAAAAACAAAAGAAAATAGAATACTAAAATAAAGTGCAATTAACTAGATAAAATTAGAAAAGAAATGAAAATACAAGAAAAATTAAGATAACTACTGGGGTTATTGTCATCCCAGCACCACTTATTCAAAAACATGAAGGTTCTAGCTAATGGGCCAATGAAAAAGGAAATGGACAGGTAACTGTTCTAATATCCGTGTCGGTAGCGGGTACCGATACGGTGATAGAACAGTCATGCCTCTACCCGAATATAAATAAAACCTGCCCATCACAGGTAGAGGGAAAAGAAAGTAAGAAGAGGAGGAGGCCTGGTCCTCACTCATCTCACCAAAACTATCCTTGCCCAGCAAGGTATCATCTCCAGGGAGGCAGTAGGAGGAGAAGGCAATGAGTGGGGCTTCCTCTACGGAGGAGGGATCAACATCCTCACGTGAGAGGATGCACTCATCATTGACTTGAGCAAAACGCTCCAAGTCCTCCTGAAGTACCTATGAAGATTCAACCTGCACAGGCTCGGGTGAAGGAAGGGGATCAAGAAATAAAGAAGACGAAGAACATAAATAAACATCAATCCGGGGAGTGATCCCGGTCTCACTCCCATCAGGTTGGGGAAGTAAAATAATGTTTGCATTGTCATCAATGCTACAAGATTCGGCGGGATCAACAGTGGCCAAACTAGAGATTTGGACTTCCTCCCTCGGTGCTGAGGAAAACTCCTCTTCACCTGGAAGGTTTTCCTCCTCCATAGGAACAGGCATAACACTAAAGTCACTAGCCTCCTCCTGCGACACATCATCAACAATGTCGTCGGAGACGAGTATAGTATGCACAACAGGGGGAAGAATCAAATCCACTAGAGGTGGTGGATGCACATGGAGAATAGGTTCAGCAATGTCGGTGCATAGATCAGCCGCACATCCAGTGGCCGTGTCCATGCCATACCCTTCAAGATGTGAAGGTGACAAAGACACATAACCGGATGTTGAAGGTGTGCCGCCAGAGTTAGGAGTTGGGATGATCCGGATATCCGGCTCGTCATCCTCGTCCAATTGGCGAAAATACTCGGCACAGTCCTTCAAGACATGATCAGTGCTCTGACAAAACCGGCACTGCCTAGCAGGCTTCTTTGGCACAGCGGGTGCTGAAGCCAAAAAGAAGTATGACGGTAAAGGCTCAGCAGAGTAGCCATAAGACTTACGCGCACCATATGGAGTACCAGACGAAGTCGGTGCTCCATATGCTGGGCTATAAGAATTATGCCTACTATTCTCCGTAGGGCATTCATCACTAGAGTGGGATGTAGCTCCACACCAACGGCAACAGATATTTAGATGTGCCCACATAGTGCGAAGATAAAACGATTCAAAATAAAGATGCTATTGTGCAAAATACTACACCTAACAATAATTACTAAAGCAACCTAATTAAAACAGGAAAAAGGAATAAAAAGAAATAAGACAAAGAAATGCAATTTACAAATGGAAAGGGCTTCTCTCTCAGGTTCTCCCTCTCCAGAAAACTCACACGACTGTGTTCCCCGGCAACGACGCCAAAAACTTGATGCGATAATTTCGGCAAGTGCACCGATCGTTCAAGTAATATAAAACGAGGAGTAATCCCCGAGTATCGAATCTCTCAAGGAACACAGTAAGGTGGAGTTAACGTTCGAGGAAGGACTTGAGATCGAAGTCCTTGAGTCGGATGGAATGCGGAAACAGGGTGATTTGCCTTTTGGAAAATAAAAGAAAACAACTATAACTACTCCTATGCAATGCCGCTATGCAGTGCTTCGCTTGGCGGGATGGATGACTACGTAGGCCTTGAACGCGCTACTTCGTAAGGGCGGATGGACGAGTAGGCAAATGAATCGAACTATGCAGGCCTTGAGCGCGCTGCTTCGTTAGGCGGGATGGAATACACGGGCCGCTATGGCACACTTCGGTAGGCGGATGGGCGAGTAGGCTAACGGAATGAGGGTCGCAAGCACCTCTTCGACAAGCACGCCACTAGCAATTGCTAGTGCGGCACCGGACGTGACGGCGGGATGGAGGATGGAATGGGGCGCACCTCAAGCACACAAATAAACAAAAAGGGTATTTCACATAGACATGAAATAACTTTAAATAGCAAGGTCTATAGTGTTCTTCATCAAAAATACAGAAGATCTAACTATTACAACAATCAATAAGAGGAGAACAAGGCAAGAAATCGACCGAATCCGAAGTCTCGTTGTAGATTCACGGTTGGAATCGCCGGGTTGTCAATCCGCGTCCAAGCTCGGTCCGCAACTACGTCCGGGGTAGAGAAGGGCTGTCACACCTCCCAATGGACCCGTCTTCTTCGTGTCATGATCCGGTAGAGGTTGCAAACTTCCTCTTGCTTGATGGCAATGGCGGCTAGGTCTTCCTTTGGAGCTCTTGGATGAAGGAGGAGGCCGAGAGGAAACTCCGGCTCAAGATTGGCGTGAAGAACAAGCCCGGAGCACCTCCCTATGGTGGGCGATGATGGAGGGGCGAAACTGGGCGGAACTGCGCAAGAAACGGCAGAAAAATGCGGATCCCCGACCTAATTCGTGAGCAGGCGCATTTATAGGCGCTGGATTAAGCAGTGCGCACGGTCGTTGGCGCACGACCAGTGGTCTTGCGCACTATCATCCTGTGATCGTGCGCCTGCCTGGACGGAGCCTGCAAGGGAAGAAAATTATAAAATACAAAGTTCGCACGACCAGTGGCGCACTACCGGTGGTCGTGCGCACTATCGTCGGTGGTCGTGCGCATTGGTCGAGACATAACTCATAAAATTAATGATAAGTGCGCATGAACAGTGGCGCACGACCGGTGGTCGTGCGCACTATCATAGGTGGTCGTGCCTACTACACCAAACAGAACTCATGAAAAAAAGGGTTAAGTGCACACGATCAGTGGCGCACGACCAGTGGTCGTGCGCAATAGAACCGGTGATCGTGCGCAGTGTTCCTGTGCAGAATTGCACCGGGAACACCTGCACGACCAATATTCCAGCACAACCACGAATCCAGCCACTGCAAGTGGCACCTAACAGCGCATAAAAACTACTAATGAAGATAAGCATGAAATCACACCAAAGTGGGCCTAGAAGTGCACATAGCAAGGAATAACAAATATAAGCAAAAACAAGGCTAAAGTGCAGTGGAATGACTAGATAAACGGCCCAGATGAGTCCCTATATGTGTATATAATTGGGACTCATCATCTGCTGGTTGGCCGGTCAGTTCTTAATTGTTGCGGTCTGTTCCCGAGTTGTTCTGCTTGATTGGCCTGTCTTCTTTGTTGGAAGACCGGGCGGTCTGTTATTATATAACCGCCTGACCAGGCGGCTTGTGCTGGCGATATGGCGACTTGTCTGAAGTCGGCCAGATGGTTCTTGGTTTGCTCCTGGTGGTCTAAGGAAGGAGCGGTCTCATGTTCGCGCGACATGTGCGCGATCTGCCTGCTGATCTGCGGTCTTGGATGGAAGGTTGTCCAAGTGGTGTGATCGCGTGGTCTGCCTTGTGAGACCGCTGGCGATCTGACGGGTGGTGATTGTATCTCTCCTGTGCGGTGATGACATCCATCTACCCACCTATAAATAGGGGTGCATAGCACGTCATTCTAAACGAGAACTGTAAGAACTAGAGCCTGGGTTAATTCGTGCAGTCTCAACTTTGAGGTCGGGCGGTCTCGGAAGCAAGTTGACTATTTGCTGTGTTCGCAGGTTTGCGGCCAGCAGGTTGTGGTCTCCTTCCTTGGTGATTATCCAGCGGCTTGAATAAATAGTTCGGCAGCGTCTTGTCTGTGAACTGGTTTATGATTTTTCTTGTGCTGTTCGCAGCGAACTCAGCGATCAGGCGACCTTCAGCGGTTAGGCGATCTGAGTTGCGGTCTGGCGATAGCCTCTGTTCTTCGTTCAATTCAATAAGCTCCAGTTCATGCGGTCTGAGGTGGCGATCTTGCAGTACAGGCGGTCTGTCTGTTTTCTGTTCGCGCGGTCTCAGGTCAAGCCGGGTGATATCTGGAGTCGAGCGGTCTGTGCGGTCTCAGCTTGTCTAGTCTCCAGATTTGTTTTGGTGTGTTTTGTTCTTCTCTCCTTCATGATTCTTATGAATCATGTCTCGCCATGTATACCTCGCACTGTATTCAAGTATTGTGATTCAATAAAGCTTTGTGTTGCTGTGTGGCATATTGTGGTTGTTTCGCTATAACTCAGTTGATGCAACTCCTGCTTACTCCTAAATGATTCAAATCAAAAAATTTAATATGGTATCAAAGCGAGGTTGTTGGAGTGGATAAGCAGTGACCAACTTGAGTTGTCATCGTCTTTGTGAAGAAGGGACCACATAGTTTGCCATGGAAGGTGGATACGCAAGAGGGCTTGGTATTGAACTCCTCACATCGACTAACTACAAGAAGTGGAGGTCATGTATGGAGAGTTACTTACTTGGCGAGGATCTATGGGAGATAGTTGGAGGAGAAGACACACAAGAAGTATTTCTAGCAGGAGATAATATGGCAGAGGTGAGACTTTGGAGGAGGACTAATGCTAAGCCAGAGTTCACACACAAGAGGGCTATCTCACCCGAGCTATTTGATCACATCATTGGATGTAAATCTGCTGCTGAGATTTGGACGTCTTTGGACGGGTTGTTTAATAAGAAGAATGTAGCTCGGCTACAGTTTCTTGAAAATGAGTTGGTGAAGGCCTCTCAAGGTGATCTTTCTATTTCTACCTTCTTTCTTAAAATGAAGAACCTCACAACGGAGATTTCTGCATTGGACCCTGATGAGCCCATCTCGGAGGCAAAACTGAAGAGGCATATCATACCCGGGTTGCGGAAGGAGTATCTTGCCTTTGTGACTTCAGTTCAAGGTTGGGCAAATCAACCATCTCTGTTGGAGCTGGAGAACTTACATGCTTCATAGGAAAGTTTGGCAAGACAGATGGCGGGGACTTCTATCTCTGGGGGAGATAGTGATGTGTTGTTCTCTGGGAAGAAGAAGAAGAAGTGGGAGAAGAAGAAGCCAGGTCAGGATGGACCCTCTACTTCAGGTCAGCAGGATAGAGTTTAACCTTCTAAGTCTTATGGGAAGAAGTAGGGAGAGGGACCAAGGTGCTTCAGGTGTAATAAGACCGACCACTTCAAGAAGGATTGTCGGGTTAATCTTCAGTCGAGACATGTAACGGAGAAGGAGAAGCCAAAGTCTGATGAAGCTGGATGGGGAGGAGCCTTTGCGGATAATATGACGGCGATGCCCGTTAAGGCCTTGGCTGCCATCAACTTCGAAGAGGATTGGATTGTTGATTCAGGATGTGGGCATCACCTCACCGGGGATGAATCAAAATTCTCTTCTTTGGCGCCTTACTCAGGTAACGATGTTATCATTACGGCTAATAATTCTATTTATGCAGTAGAACAAGAACGTGTTGTCTCCCTGAGCAGTGATAAGGGTTCACTCACGTTGAGGAGTGTTTATCATGTGCTTGGTATGAGGAAGAATCTCTTCTCTGTGACCAATGCGGTCGATGCCGGTTATCACGTTCTGTTTGGCCCAACAGAAGTGAAGTTTCTTAAAACTCAACCGGAGATAAAGGGAGATGTTATCCATGTTGGAAAGCGGGTTAAGGATTTGTTCGTTTTATCGACAAGCACCTATGTTGATAAGATGAAGACCAACGATAGTGCGGCTATCTGGCATGAAAGGTTGGGTCATGTTGGCATGGACAAATTGAAGGATATGGCGGTAAGGGGCCTTGTCAAGGGCTTGTCTAGCTTGTCCTCTTATGGAGATGGACATGTTTGTGCGGGATGTCAGTTTGGTAAGTCTCATCGACTTCCATTTGATAAATCGCAAACAAGATGCAAAGCGCCGTTGGAGTGTATTCACGGTGATTTGATGGGACCGACTGCCACCCCAAGCCTTGGAGGCAACATATATATGTTGGTGTTGATTGACGATTACACCAGATATGTCTGGGTGTATTTTCTGAAAGAGAAGTCGGAAGCCGTTGCGAAGTTTGTGGAGTTCAAGGAGCTGGTGGAAGGTCGGTTAGGCCTGCGGGTGAAAAAATTGAGAACTGACAATGGTGGGGAGTTCACCTCTGGTGAGTTCTCAAGTTCTTGCAGCAAACATTGCATCCGGAGAGAGCTCACTTGTGCCCATACTCCACAGCAAAATGACATTTCAGAGAGGAAGATCCATCATCTGACGGAAACCTGCAAATGTTGGCTTCATGCTAAGAGTATCCCAAAGTCCTTTTGGGCGAAGGGAATGTCTTGTGCGGCTTACGTAATCAACAGGATGCCTCTAAGTCTTATCAACATGAAGACCCCTCATGAATTGATGTTCAAGGAGAAGCCGAGTGTTGCACACCTTCAGATGTTCGGGTCAACCTGTTATGTGCATATTCCTGATGCTCTTTGGACAAAGCTAGATGCAAAAGCAAGGAAGCTAGTCTTTGTTGGGTATGATGAGCGGAAGAAGGGATGGAGATGCATGGATCCTGAGACACAGAGATCAGTGGTATCTCGGGATGTGGTGTTCGATAAGGTAACTTCCTACAAGGGGAGTTCAGGAGTTGAACTACCGGAGAGCAGGGTTGATGAAGAAGGGAAAGCTGCAGGAAGTCTTCAAGTGGAGTTGCCTGTTTCACCAGGAGCTCCAGCTGTGTCAAGCTCTGAGATGGAGGATTCAGGTTCTGGAAGTAGGGGGAGCGATGCTTCAAGTTCATCTGGAAGAGGAGCTAGCACAGAAGAAGCAGCTGAGGAGGTGGTTAGTCAAGAGCAACCTCTTAGGAGGTCGAAGAGGACTATCAAGACACCGGATCGGTACACAGGAGGAAACATGGTGAGCTTTGTCTCATGTTTCTTCGCTGGTCCCTTGGATGAGAGGGAGCCGTCGAGCTTTGAGAAAGCCAAAGGCGTGAAGCAGTGGGACATTGCTATGTAAGAGGAGATGGATGCTCTCAAGAAGAATGAGACTTGATCTCTACTGCCCAGGCCCAAGGGCATTACCCCTGTGACATGCAAATGGGTTTATAAACTCAAGAAGAAAGCTGATGGTATGATCGAGCGATACAAGGCTCGCCTTATGGCTCGCGGGTTCTCACAGCAGTATGCAGAAGATTAGGATGAGACGTTTAGTCCAGTGGAAAAGATGACCTCGGTTCGATTTGTTATTGCTCTGGAGGCATCCAGTGGATGGGAGATTTGGCAGCTCGACGTGAAGAATGCTTTTCTATACGAAGAGATTGACAAGGATATCTTCATGATCCAATCGCCGGGCTTCATTTCGGAGGGATGTCCGGACTACATCTGCAAACTGAAGAAGGCCCTGTATGGTTTGAAGCAAGCGCCTCGGGCGTGGTATGGGAAGATCGCGAAGTATCTTCTATTCTGCGGGTTCTTTGCTTCAGACTCTGATTCTAGCTTGTTCGTCAAGAAGGAGGGGGCGCTTCGGGTTATTGTTCTGATGTATGTGGATGACATGATTGTCATCGGGAACTCGAAGGAGGCAGTAGCGAGGCTGAGAGCCGAGCTTGCTATCAGGGTTGAGATGAAGGATCTGGGTGAGCTTCACCATTTCCATGGACTCGAGATTCAGAGGCGGGAGAGCGGAGTGCTTGTTTCTCAGGCTGGAAATGCAGAGCCGATCGTTCAACGATTTGGCATGAAGGAAGGGAAGAGCAGCTCTATACCTCTGGATCACCTTCATAAACTTTAGAAGGATGAGGGGAGAGTTCTATCTGATCCATTGGTGTTCCGAGCTCTGGTTGGGAGCTTGATCTACTTGACCATCACGAGGCCAGATATCGCTAATGCAGTTGGCAAAGTGAGTAGGTACATGGCGGAGCCACGGAAGCCTCATCTTCTAGCGGCGAAAGGAATTTTGAAGTATGTGAAGTCGACCTCTGATTTGGGTCTCCTATATAGGAGAGGGTCAATCTTGGAGTTGCATGGATACATGGATGCTGACTACGGGGGAGACGTGGATGATCGGAGATCAATGTCTGGTTTTGTCTTTATGACGGGCCCCACAGCTATTTCTTGGTGCAGCAAAAAGTAGGACTCGGTGTCCGTATCTACCACAGAAGCGGAATAAAAGGCTTCGGCCTTGGCAGCACAGGAAGCCGTTTGGCTCAGGAGGTTGGTAGAGGATGTTCATGAGGGGGTTCGAGGTCCCACTATGCTATGCGGGGACAATGAGAGTGCTCTCAAGCTTGTTAATAATCCAATTTGTCATGCGAGGACCAATCGTATTGAGATTGAGCACCATTTCATTCGTGAAAAGGTGTTGGGATGATCTCTTATGGTCGAGCATGTTCGGAGTGCGGACAATGTTGCAGACATCTTCACAAAGCCGCTGCCGAAAGGACCGTTTACTCGGTTGCGGAGTTTACTCGGGCTAGTATCCACTTCCCACTTCAAGGGGGAGTGTTGAAATTGTTGAAGTGAAGTGGAGGTGACCTGGCGGTCTTATTTTGGGTGACCGCAGAGACCGCACGGTCTGTGTTAGTGATCTGCCAATCTGGCTCTGCCGGTCTATTCTGGCGGTCTGCTGGTTGGCCGGTGTGTTCTTGATTGCTGCGGTCTGTTCCCGAGTTGTTCTGCTTGATTGGCATGTCTTCTTTGTTGGATGACCGGGCGGTCTGTTGTTATGTAACCGCCTGACCAGGCGGCTTGTGCTGGCGATGTGGCGACTTGTCTGAAGTCGGCCAGATGGTTCTTGGTTTGCTCCTGGTGGTCTAAGGAATGAGTGGTCTCGTGTTCGCGCGACTTGTGTGCGATCTGCCTGCTGATCTGCGGTCTTGGACGGAAGGTTGTCCAAGTGGTGTGATCGCGCGGTCTGCCTTGTGAGACCGCTGGCGATCTGACGGGTGGTGATTGTATCGCTCCTGTGCGGTGACGATATCCGTCTACCCGCCTATAAATAGGGGTGCATGGCCCGTCATTCTAAACGAGAACTGTAAGAACTAGAGCCTGGGTTAATTTGTGCGGTCTCAACTTTGAGGTCGGGCGGTCTCGGAAGCGAGTTGACTGTTTGTTGTGTTCGCAGGTTTGGTGTCAGCAGGTTGCGGTCTCCTTCCTTTGTGATTATCCAGCGGCTTGAATAAACAGTTCGACAGCGGCTTGTCTGCGAACTGGTTTATGATTGTTCTTGTGCTGTTCGCAGCGAACTCAGCGATCAGGCGACCTTCAGCGGTTAGTCGATTTGAGTTGCGGTCTGGCGATAGCCTCTGTTCTTCGTTCAATTCAATAAGCTACTGTTCGTGCGGTCTGAGGTGGCGGTCTTGCAGTATAGGCGGTCTGTCTGTTTTCTGTTCGCGCGGTCTCAGGTCAAGCCGGGCGATCTCTGGAGTCGAGCGGTCTGTGCGGTCTCAGCTTATTTAGCCGACAGATTTGTTTTGGTGTGTTTTGTT
This sequence comes from Dactylorhiza incarnata, assembly GCA_033032865.1. Classification (NCBI taxonomy): domain Eukaryota; kingdom Viridiplantae; phylum Streptophyta; class Magnoliopsida; order Asparagales; family Orchidaceae; genus Dactylorhiza; species Dactylorhiza incarnata. The sequence goes on from JAWHQI010000015.1 coordinate 18,682,686, forward strand.
CTTCTCTCCTTCGTGATTCTTATGTATCATGTCTCGCCATTTAGACCTCGTACTGTATTCAAGTATTGTGATTCAATAAAGCTTTGTGTTGTTGTGTGGCATATTGTGGTTGTTTGGCTATAACTCAGTTGATGCAACTCCTAAACGATTCAAATCAAAAATTTTAACATACCCACATTTTGGGGAACCTCTATAAAAATCTGTGTCTTTGCTGTGATTTTCTGTGCTGTCCCACTTCCCTTTTTCTGCATTTATTTCCAGCAATATTTATCTTGTTTATTCTGCCTTTGGTTTTGTTTATGTGCATAATACCTTAATAAGTTTTATTGTTAGCACAGTTAAGATAGAAAAATATTTAAATCTCTATTCACCCCCCTCTAGAGGATTCTCAAAGGCACACTGTGCACCTTCAATTGGTATCAGAGGGAGGTTGATCATTAAAAGGCTAACACCTTGAACAAAAAAGAACTCCTACTCTTATTTCATTATTACAAAAATATTTTATAAAGAAAATGAGTTATAAGGATTATGCCTCAACAAGATCTCCAGTGTGTTACCTAAATAAGTTTACACTCTGGAAGACCAGAATAAAGTTATTCATGAACTCCATTAATGTAGAAATCTATGATGTTATTCTTACACATCCTCCAGCTCCAGTCAGACTAAAGGCAGGAGAGTCCTCAACCACAGAGGCTGTCCCAAGAAGTTAGTGGACAGAGGATGAAAAGAAGTAGAAGGGATATGATGCCAAGGCTACGAACATTCTGGTTTCAACAATGTTAGATGAAATTTTCCAGAAATTTGCTGTCTACCAATCAACAAAACAAATCTAGGATTCTCTCACCAGAATGGTGGAAGGAAGCTCTGATGAAAGAAAGGACAGGAAGTACCTCCACATATCCCTGTGTGAGAGCTTTTAGAAGAAAGCTGATGAAACAGTTGATGATATGTATGGAGGATTCAACATTATCATTAATGAGCTCAGAGGCTTGGATAAGGAGATATCCTTGATTGAAATTAATGATAAAATCCTCATGTGCTTCCCTAGCTCATGGGATTCAAGGATCTGGGAAATCAAAGATTCTAGATGCCACAGAGAAATCTCTACTGAGGATTTGCTAGGAAAGCTTAAGTCATATGAGATGCTACTGAAGAACAGGGCAGAATCAGAGGAAAGTGAGACAACTCTAGCTCCAATCTAAAGGAACCTTGCTCTGAAAGCTACTGAAGGAGAGCCCTCCACTCCTGAAGATGAAATATTCAGTCTCCTATCAAGGAGATTCAAAATATAGGTCAAGACAGAAGACTCAAGGAGAAGAGAGAGGAGCTCAAAGCACAGATACGATAAGACTCCAAGGAAGGAGACTATCTACTTCACCTGCAACAAACCAGGGCACATAACTCCTGAGTGCTCACAAAAACAAAGGGACAGGAGCAGCAATAAGGATGAAAAAAAAGAAGTCTTTCAAAGGGAAGGACAAGAATAAAGCCAAGGGTTTCATTGCTGAAACCTGGAGTGACTCTGAAGCAGAGTTAAGCTCCTAATCATCAGAAAGTGATGATGAAGCAGAAGCAGAAGCAGCTTGCATGATGGCACTGGGGATGTCATCAGATGATGAAGAAGAATAGGTATCCCTGTTTGATGATTTTGATTTTAGTTCTGTTGATTTTAAAACTTGCTTCAAAGAATTTTGTAATGACTTTATTAAAATTCAAAAAGAATTAGAAGCAGATAAGGAAGAATTAGAAAACTTTAAGAAAGATGATCTCTATTCAATAAATAAGAACTTAAGAAATGAAATTAAGGACAAAGAATTAGAGCTAATAGAAATAAGAAATGAAAATATAAAGTTAAAAGAAGTGCTAGCAAAGACAAAGGCCTTTGAGGATTCTCTCAATGGGAGGAGTCAAAAACTCAAAGATATCATAGAAAATCTCTCTGTTGGGAAAAACCCTTGATTTAACTTAATAAATTAATTAAAAGTGATTTTATTCACTAGGATTTAATTTACCTATTGTATAGTGAGGGTAATTTGGTCTCTAGATGTCTTCGGATGTCACACTCAACCAATCGGGTCAAGACCAGTTAAAGGGCTGCAAATTTGTGCAATGTTAATAATGGCGTCGAATGGAATTCAACGCAACATCGAGTTCATGTCGACATTTCTCCGAATAGAAGTCTAAGTGGCTCATCTCTGCTATCAAAGTAACACTAGTCGACGTTACGTCGAATAAATATCGACGCGGAGACCAGAGACTTGTCGAAGGAACTTGAGAAGTCGATGAAGCTTCTACTTCAAACTCGACGCAGAAGGGAATACTTGTCAAAGCCATCTAAAGTCGACGGAACGTCGACTTAATCGCGACACAGTTAATGGAAGACAAAGTGGATGCTATTCAACTCGACGGGTGCGTCTATAAGGAATCGACGCAACGATAACTAGCCGAGTTCAGTCAGAGCACAGAAGAAATTGAAGCAACTCTTAGATGAACTCAAAGCAGCGTCGATAAGAGAGCAATATAATTCGACGCCACGTTGAATACAGTCTGTGAAAGTTCAATCTTTATAGCTGTCTTTCTGAGGCTTCTATCATGGCCCACATCTCTCAGACCGTTCTCCAACGGTCTAATAATTTCCTGAAGAAGAAGGAAACATTAAAGAAGGAGAAAAAGGCTTTCTTGGAAGTATACATCTTCTGGTTGGACGGGTTGAGAAGTAATTAAGGAAGAAAAGAGAATGAATTTCAAATATACCTTCCAAGTCTTACTTAGTAAGGAAACAAATTCAAAATAGAGATAGGGTATATAAGGATAGAGAAGGAAGAGAAGAATACAACATTAATCACAATCAGTCGACTCTTCTCAAATAAGTGTTTCCTTTCTTCTTCTCCCTCTCTCTCAGGAACCCTAATACAGAGTTGCGAAAGTGAATAGAAGGCTCTGGTGTTCTTCATTTGACAGAACAAAGAATCTGGACAACTGCTTCTCTTCACCATCTTGTGGCAGCCAGATCTCAATCAACAAAGGAAGAAAGAATCTGACAATACAAAGCTCCTGCAATCTATTTTCATCAAGAGCAGGGGCTAATCAATAGCAGATTCTTTGGAATAACTAAGGGGCTGAATTTCATACAACCTTCACAAGAATTCTGAGAACAGAATTCCTTTAACCTTCCTTCTTCTCCTTCTCTTTCTATTTCCTGTAAAAGAGTTTTATTAATCCCTCTTCAAAGGATTTAGTGGTTCAAGATCTCCTTATCAAAAGATCTGGTGGTTCATGATCTCCTTATCAAAAGATCATTGGTTCTAAGAGTCTCTTGAGCAAAAGACTCAGGCACAGGTGGTGCATTCCTACTAGGTGGTAGAAGAGAGGACTACCCACATTTTGGGGAACCTCTATAAAATTCATTGTGTCTGTGTTGTGATTTTCTGTGCTGTCTAGTCTTTTATTCTGAACTTATTTTCTGCTTTATTTATTCCACCTAGATTTTTAAGCATAACTCTTTAGAATAAATTATTGTTAAACATAGTTAGGGTAGAAATATTTTAAAACTCTATTCACCCCCCCCTCTAGAGGAATCTCAGAGGCACGTTGTTCACTTTCAATTGGTATCAGAGGGAGGTTGATCATTAAGAGGTTAACACCTTGATAAAAAAGACCTCCTACTCTTATTTCTTTTCTAAATATATTTTATAAAGAAAATGAGCTCTAAGGATTATGCTTCTACAAGACCACCGGTGTGTAATATGAATAAATTTAAACTCTGGAAGGCTAGAATAAAATTATATATGAATTCTATTGATGAAGAAATTTTCAATGTCATCCTCACAGGTCCCCCAGCTCCAATAAGGAAAGACTCCACTGGAAAGGTCTTACGAACCTCAGTTCCCATAGCTGAATGGACTGAGGGTGAGATGAAGGTCAAGGCATGTAATGTCAAGGCCTTGAACATATTGGTCTCAATTATGGCTGATGACATATTTCAGAAAGTTGCTGACTGCAACTCTACAAAGGAGATCTTGCAATCTCTCTCCATACTGGTTGAAGGAAGTTTTGATGAGAGGAAAGACAAAAAGGCTCTTCTCAAATCTCAATATGAGAATTTTAAGAAATAGGCTGATGAAAGCATTACAGAAATATATGACAGATTCAGCCTCATCATAAATGAGCTGAGAGGACTTGACAAGGACATCTTTCTGACAGAGATTAATGACAAGCTCCTCATGTGCTTCCCTAGCACATGGGACTCTAGAATCTGGGCTATCAGGGATTCTAGATGCCTCAGTGAGATTTCGGCCGATGCTCTCTTAGGAAAGCTCAAGTCTTATGAGCTCCTACTAAAAAGTAGGGTTGAGTCAGAAGCCCAAGAAAGGACACCTACTCCCAAGGAGAGGACTATTGCACTAAAAAGTGCAGAAGCAGAGTCCTCCACTACTGAAGAAGAAATGATTAATCTCTTGGCTAGGAGATTCAAGAAGTGGGCCAGGACAGAAGATTCCAGAAGGAGAGAGAGAAGCTCAAGCAATCCAAGGTATGATAAAACTCCTAAACTTGAGATAATCTGTTTTTCTTGCAGGAAACCAGGACAATTTTCTACTAAATGTCCTGAGGAAGACAAGAATAAGAAAAACAAGCAGAGGAAGGAGCACAGGAAGAAATACTTCATGAGAAAGGATAAGAAAGGAGAAAGAGGTCTCTTACCTGAGACCTGGAGTGATTCAGATTCAGAGTCAAACTCCTCCTCATCAGATGATGGTGAAGATAGTGGACCAGAAGAAGCCTGCCTAATGGCTTTGGAAGATGCCACTAATGAATTTGAGGTTAGCATCTTTGAAAATTTTGATTTTTCTTCAAAAGATTATAAAAGATATTTTAAAGAATTCTGCCAAGACTATATTGATAATCAAAAGGAACTCTTAATGATCAAGTCTGAAATAAAAGCTATTAGTTTAGATACATTATCCTCAGATAACAATGATCTGAAATGTGAATTGTTTAGGAAAGAAGAAGAAATAAACTTCTTAGATAATGAAAATTTAGACCTAAGAAAAGAGCTCTCAAAAGAAAAGGTCTTGGAAGACTCCCTCAATGGAAGGAGCCAACAGATCAAAAAGATCTCACAAAATCTCTCTAAGAGATTTGATCTTCTTGACCAAGAATCACAATCACTCACAAGCATACTTGTTTATGACAGACGAAGCACATCTGTTAGATCTAGGCTTGATAATTTATTAGAATCATGTGGAGAACATGATATAAATAACCCTAACAAAATCACCACATTCAATAGGGTAAACACTAGTGATGAATCAGGAATCCTAAGTAAATTGCCCCTAGAAAATTTAGATCACTCTATGGAGAATGAATGTGCTAAATTCAGAAGTTATAAAAATGAAATACAATAGATGGATGAAACTTTTGATGAGTATAGAAATAAATACCAAGCCCATATAGATTATGTGATCTCCACTCTTAAAAATAGCATAAATGCTTACAATAAAGCTAGACATGATTTAATGATCAAAAATGACAAGTTAAGGTCAGAAATCTACTTGCTTAAGAAAGTTATAAACTCAAAATCACAAGCCATGAATGATATGAATCATACGTCGAATAGAACTCGGCGCAATCTTTGGGATTCGTCGAATGCATCTCAACGGACTCCAGCATGTGCGTCGACATCCTCTCGAAGCAACTATGTGGGTGCGTCGAATTTCTCTCGATGCAACCAATATCATACTTCGAGTGACTATCGACGGGATTATGCAGGTACGTCGAATTGTACTCAACGCAACTCTAAAACTGCGTCGATTTCTTCTCGACGCATAATTTCTGCACAGAATCTCAAAACATCAAAACCGTCTGTTGCTTTTGAACTCAGATGTTCCTGGTGTTCTAAATTAGGACATATTGCCAAGTATTGCTGGCATAATAATGAAGCACTTCTTCACCAAAGGGGGAACAATGGAAGATCATCTCATTCTTTCATGTCTCCATATGAAGATAGAAGGAAGAGACTCCGGCATGAGAGGGTCTATATTAATGTTTAATTTACATATGCAGAGGGAAGGCTATTCAACCACAAACCAACAGTGGTATCTGGACAATGGATTCTCCATGCATATGACTGGAGCAAGAGAGTTGTTGGAGAATTTCAAGGCCAAGGAAGGGCCCAAGGTAATCTTTGGGAACTCCCACTCTGGTCAAACTAAAGGATATGGTTTGATCATGATTGGAGAAATCTCCATTGCTAAAGTAGTTTATGTTGAAGGACTTCAACATAATCTGATCAGCATAACTCAGTTGTGTGATGGTGAGTACAAAGTTGTATTCACCAAGTCCTTGTGTCATATAGTTAGTTCTAAGACTGATCAAACAGTTTTGACTGGTCTCAGAAAAGGTAATGTGTATGTGGTTGACTTTGAGTACACAAAGTCTGAGATCTGCTTGTTTAATTCCCAGTTAGAAAATAGTGAGTTGTGGCATAGGAGACTTAGTCATCTCAACATTAAGACCATAGCCAAACTTTTCAAACTGAACCTAGTCAGGGGTTTACCAATTGGTAAATTTAATAATGACCATCCCTTTAGAGCCTGCCAACTAGGGAAGCATATCAAAGCTTCATTCAATCCAATTGGTAAGAATGTTTCTCCTAGAATCCCTTTCCTTCTACACATGGACCTGTTTGGTACCATCTCCACTCAAAGCTTAGCAGGGAAATCCTACACTTTAGTTATTGTTGATGATTTTTCTAGGTTCGGCTGGGTGTTCTTTCTAAATGCTAAATCTGACACCTTCAAGATCCTCTCAAGATTCATTAGACAGATTCAATCTGAACTCAATACACAGGTTGTTGTGATCAGAAGTGATCATGACACTGAGTTTGAGAATCAGTTAATGTGTAGATTTTGTGAGGATGAAGGCATCAGACAAAGCTTTTCAGCTCCTAGAACCTCCCCCCCCCCCAACAAAATGGGGTGGTTGAAAGGAAAAATAGAACCCTAATTGAATCAAGAAGAACATTGTTAGCTGAATCTAACTTGTCAAAGTCCTTCTGGGTTGAGGCAGTAAATACTGCAAATTATGTTCTGAATAGAAGTCTCATCCACAAGACTAAGTTGAAAACTCCCTATGAGCTAATGAAGGGATAGGCACCCATAGTCACCTACTTTAGGATATTTGGGTGTACTTACTTTATCCTTAACAATGGGAAAAACCATCTTGCCAAATTAGACAAGAAGGCTGATGATGGAATATTCTTAGGATACTCTTCATCAAGCAAGGCCTATAGGTGTTTCAATAAAAGCTCTATCAAAATTGAGGAGTCAATGCATGTAGTCTTTGATGAAACTAACATGGTTTACAAGGGGAAGGAAACTTCCAGCAGCCCTATCCTGCAGGAAGAATATCAACTTGTAGAGAGGGTGGAAAGGATGAGCATAGTGGATCACCCATCTGTGTGTCAGGAAAAGGGAAAACAGAACATTGACACTGACTCAGATGATGATTATGCAGCAGAAGAAGAGATGATTGCAGCACCTGAGCTACCAGTTATAGACATCATTATGGTGATTGAGGATGAAGCTCCTACTGTCTCTGAGAAGGTAGTAGCTCAGGAAGAAGACTGCCCCCGGGATCATCCCATAAGATCTAGGATGACTCAAAAGTATCATCCTTCAACTCAAGTGAAAGTGAGGTTAGATCTTAAAGTTACTCTAGAGGGGGGTGAATAGAGTATTAAAAAGTTTTCACTTATTTTTATAGCGGAATTAAAATAGTGAAACTTATAAGTGTATTACAGAGTGAGTTATAAAACAAATAAAAAGATAACACAGCACACAACACAGCACACATAAAATCACAACACAGAGGACACAAGGTTTTTTATAGTAGTTCCCCAATAAACCTGGGTACGTCTACTCTTCAACCACACTTGGTAGGATCCACTAGGTTTTTGATGAGGTGCCTTATCACCAAGGGAGTTTTGATCAGGTGTCCATACACCAAGGAGCTTTTGATCAGGTGCTCTAACCAAGCCATATGTTTTTGTTCAGGTGCCCTGCCACCAAGGAGTTAACTTTTGAAGGGAGTTAGAACCCTGTACAAGATGGAATAATGGGGTTAAGAAGTTCTTCTCTGTCAACAATCTGAGAGAAGACTCTAGTGGATTGATGGTGTAAAGCTCCCCCTGTCTGATTGAAATTGTTGACAGCTTGAGGATGGAGTTTTCTCTTGAAACAGAAATCTTCCTTTGATAGCTGATGAATTGAGAGACAGAAGTTTCCCAGATTATTGTTGCTCTTTGAAGATCTAGAACTTGCAGAGAAATCTGAGAGATGATTTGAATTGTTGTTCTCAGAGAATGTAACGTGCTGATTGAGGAAGATGATCTTTCTTTTTGACTTTCTGAATATTTCTCTCTCGACTGATACTCTGATATTTTCTTTTTGTTACTGAAATCTTTCTTCTGGTATCCTTTTTCCTTAGAGAGAATGATAATATATTTGAATTTCAAATCTCTGAATAGGAATAGAATAACCAGCATTAATTATTTCCTTGGAACTGCAACTGATTCAGCAAATATTTAATCCTTTTCCTTTTTAATAAACGATATCCTTTTCCAATATAAGCCAACGACTATTTTATCGAGAAGAGAATAGAAAGGGGAATAAACAAAGAAAGGATAAAATCTTGTCTTATCTGGAAGAATAACTGCAAATGAAGAATAGAACTGAATCTGATAGTTGAACTGAGTTCACAGAAATAGAATAACTGATCTGAATAGACTGAGAGAAAATTCGTCGAGCTGAGATGAGAATTCGTCGACCTGAAGGATGAATTCGTCGAACTGAACATCTGATACTGATTCGTCAAACACAGGCTGGAGTTCATCGATCTCAAGTATGATTTCATCGAACTGAAGAATTTGTCGACCGCTGAGCTGCTGAGACGCTGAGATAGAAGCAAGCCGTTCGTCGAACACAGAGTGTAAGCCATTCGTCGAACACAGAGAGAAATTCGTCGAACGTAGTATTGAATTCGTCAAATGCAGAAACTTAGATATTTCCTAAGTTCTAGCTATCTTATCAGCCTAAAACTATGACCCTTAGACTATACTTTGGGGGTCAACTTAATCCTAGTCAACACATAGTAATCCTAGCCCAAATCAGTAAAAGGGTTGTTCCAACAATCTCCCCCTATTTGGGTTAGTATACTATTTGACAAATTTCAAATATAAAACAACACAGAAACAACAGAGCATATATATATATATATATATCTGACAGAATGTAAAACCATTTCAGCAAATAAAATAAGTATAGTGCTCTGAGTTTAACAATATTACAATGAAACAGAAATATAACAAAAACAAATAGATCTGAACCTTTTACTTCTTCTTTGCTGAGGGAGGCTTGAAAATAATTTCCATATTAGGGTCTTCTGATTTCCTATTACTCATGTAAAGATCATGAGCTCCCAGAATAGTTTCAGATTTGACTTGAGGAACTACTGCTTCTGGGTGCTTCTCTAAATACTCTTCAACATTGAACATATTTTTTTATTTGTATTTTCAAATTTTTTTCTTCTGAATTCTGACATTGTAGAGTATTGAGAGAAATCTCTGCCTTCAACTTTTGCTTTATTAATCTGAGCTACTGCAATAGATTCTCTGAATCTTGCCATTTGAGATATCCTCTCCTCTTCTGGATTGGGAGAAGTAGGCCTATACTCAGACATACTGTCTTAAACAGGAGAAAGATCTTGAGGGTTTTTATCTCTGTGAGTTGAGCCATCAGAGGTGTGATACTTATACCCTGAAGATATTAATCTTGAAGAACCTGAAGGAGGTCTTGAAGACCTGGAGCTCTGAGAACCACTGGAACTAGCTGGTCTCTTGGAATGCTGAGAGGAATATCTTTGAGAGGATGAGAAGAACTTAGATAAGCCAGCTGCACCTGCTGCTGGAGGAGGAGGAGGAGGATGGTTATACTTGACAGGCTTGTCAGAATAATAACCAGTCTTCCTTGTCTTATTTCTTCTATTGGCTTCATTTCTTGAGATCCTCATCTAGGCTGGAGAATCCCTGGTGAATGTGATATTATGCAAGATTTAGTAGGGAATATCATTATTTGGATTTAGAGGCTTAGGAGCAGCCTTTGACTTTGACTTAGCCTTTCTTTTCTTTGATGATTTGTCATCTGAATCATCATCATCACTATCATCATCATAACTATCATCAGATGATTGAGGATTATCATAAAGATCATCAATAAGTTTCAGGGCTTCAGAAATATCTTTCTCAATATTAACATTTTCAACATTAACATTCTGATCTTGAACTGGGACTGGAACTTCTTCAATAACTGGAACTGGAACTGATACTTCAAAACTTTTGAGAATTTCTTTTAATATAGCTTTATTTATAGGAGCAGTATAAGGAATAATTGCCTTTGAACAAACTTGATACTCTAGTAAATTGCTGAATGTTGTATTGAACTTAGAAAGCAAATAAATAATATCTATAGATGAATGAATAGAAATATTATTTATTTCTTCTATAATAGGAATAACTGTATCTGTTGTTGGATCTGTCATCTTTGAATCTGCTTGAACTGCAATTTCTTCAAACACAACTGCATCTGCACTGAGAACTGGAAGACCTGGACCTTCTTCATTAGGCATCTCCCCCTGCCTAGTTTCAAGAATTCCTTAAGCTAGGCCCCTTGAAGAAGGGACATAATAAGAGGATGATGGGAAGGAAGCTATTTTAGCAGAAAGGTCAGCTAGGGCTTGAAGAACTGGAGCAAGTTTTGCATCCAGAAGAGCTTCTAGCTTAGGAGCAATGTGATCAAAAATTTGATCAGCAGTAGATGAGAAATCAACATATACAAAATCTTGATTATGTTGAGAAGTTGATGGGATGGAGAATGGAAGAGAGATGTTAGTAGCATGTGGTATGGGTGGATGAATAGTACAATGAGGGTTGATAGGTGAGTGTAGATGAATAGGTGATTGAGGAGGAATAGGGGACTGAGGTAAGGAGGGTGACTGAGGGTCAATATGGATGGGGGACTGAGTATCAGCTGGAGTAGGAGAATGGGTAGGAGAATTGCTGGGGGAAAAAGGGTGAATGATGGAATGTCATCAAGAGGGGTGATGAGATCTTCTTGGATAGATGCTGGGGACTCTGCAGATTGATGGGTCTGAGCAATAGGAGAAGATGGTAATGAGGATGAAGGGATAATGGGAGAATTTGGAGGATGGATGACTTCAGAGGAGACAAGGGGTCGATATGGGAGAGGAGGAGAAGAAACAACAGGAGGAGCTTCTGGAAGGGTTGAGGGAGTGACCTGCACAGTCCTTGTGCCTTCTGAAGCTGGCGTGGGGGCATCAACCCTTGGATTCTTCTTAGGAATTACTCTTTCCCATTTTCCAAACAAGGCTGATGTTATCCTCTTACTTGCATTGATAAAGACCTTAGGAGAGACCAGAAGGTCTGGATGCTTCTCTTGAAGAAATATTCCCAATATTCTTCCATAACCAACACTTGCCTTGCTGATTTTCTTCCTTAATGATTCAAAGATAATCATTCCCCAGTTAATCTTCTTCTTCTCAACCAAGGCCACCATCACCAGAAAGTGGTGCCTTGTATTGTAGTCATGGGCTGAGGTTTTCCCACGCAACACCTTGCCAACTACATCAGCTAAGAACTTATATTGAATAGACAAATTTTTCTTTAACAAATGGTTAAGGTTTCCATTGGAGTGACCCATTTTAATCAAAGCCTCATCAAAATCCACAGAAGATATATCCACATCTTCATTTCCATTCACAAAACAAAAACATCTGATAAAATTTCAGGAGTTAGAGGAACCTGGTGTCCTGAAATGCGTCCAGATAAAATGTCATTCTCTAACTTGACTGTATAAGCTCATTCTTTGATTTCATCCACTGGTAACTTGATTCTTGTTGTCATCATCTTCCTTAACTGTTGTTCTTCAAACAAACTGAGGATGTACTGGACAACCTGGTCTGAGTTTGTAAATGATTCCATATCAATGTCAAAACCAACATCGAATTTCATTGAGGACAAGATCGCTGGAGAAATCGCCATAGTTCTTGCAAAAAAAAGAGTACGATCAAGTGCAAAGGGGAACTGGAGGGAAAATCGAGTTCTGTAGGCGCAAAGTTAAAATAAGATGAAATATTTGATTATATAGAGAGATCAAATAAGGGCGCACACTTTCGTAGAACATGGTTCGGCTAAACCTAATAGAATCAGAAGTCGAAAAGACTTAGGGCTTCGTCTGACTGCGTTCGATGAAAAGTTAATTTTCGTCGATCTCCATTCGACGATCGCGCTTGTCTTTGTCGATCCTGAACTATTAAGTATCGTCGATCTTCGTTCGACGAATGATTGAATTTCGTCGTTCTCCGTTCGAAGAAATGAGGGGATAAATAGAAAATATAATTTTTAACAGATTGAATATCCATCTATCATTCCTAGCTGATTTATAAAGAAAATATGTTTCTTTTCATCCAATGGCTTGGTGAAAATATCAGCTCTTTGTAAGTCAGTAGGAATAAATTATAGGCAAATTTTATTTTATCCACATTATCTCTGATAAAGTGGTGCCTAATTTCTATGTGTTTAGTCCTACTATGGAGAACTGGATTTTCTGCTATAGATATTGCACTAGTATTGTCACAAAATATAATTGAATTATTTAGATTGATACCATAGTCTAGGAGCTGATTTTGTATCCATAATAACTGTGAGTAGCAACTGCCTACAGCTATGTATTCAGCTTCAGCTTTTGATGTAGACACAGATGTTTGTTTCCTACAAAACCAAGACACAAGCCTATCACCAAGAAACTGGAAAGTTCCTGATGTGCTTTTCCTGTCTACTCTACATCCAGCATAATCAGAATCTGAGAATCCAGTTAATTCAAATTCTGATGATGTTGGATACCATAGTCCTATATTTGGACAACCCTTTATATATCTCAAAATTCTTTTTAGCAAAATAAGGTGAGATTCTTTGGGGTTAACTTGGAACCTTGCACAAATACAGGTAGCAAACAATATATCAGGCCTACTTGCTGTTAAATAAAGTAATGAGCCAACAATTGCTCTATATACTTTCTGATCAACAGATTTCCCTGATTCATCAGTGTCAACAACAACATTTGAGGGCATGGGTGTTTTCATGGTGGAAGCATCAGACATACCAAACCTTTTCACTAATTCCTTAGCATACTTGGATTGTGATATGAATATGCCATTAGGAGTTTGCTTCACTTGAAGACCAAGGAAGTATGATAATGCACACATACTACTCATTTCAAATTTAGATTGCATTAGGTTAGAGAACCTTTTACATAAATTTGAATCAGTAGAGCCAAAAATAATATCATCTACATATATTTGAACTAGTAAAGTTTGATGTTTATGTATCCTGAAAAATAAGGTTTTATCAACTATGCCTTTACAGAACTTTTTTTTCCAAAAGAAAATTAGCTAAGGTCTCATACCATGCCCTGGGAGCCTGTTTGAGACCATAGAGAGATTTATTAAGCTTAAATACATAGGAGGAGTGAGTTGGAGAGATGAAACCTGGTGGTTGTTCCATATAGACTTCTTCTTTGATGTCTCCATTTAAAAATGCACTCTTCACATCCATCTGATATACCTTTAATTTCTTGAATGCAACAAAGGCAAGGAAGATCCTGATAGCTTCAAGTCTTGCAACAGGAGCAAAGGTTTGATCATAGTCAATTCCTTCTTCCTGTGAATATACTTGGGCTACCAATCTTGCTTTGTTTCTGACTATGTTGCCTTGATCATCTAGCTTGTTCCTGAAGACCCACTTGGTGCCAATAACTGGATGGCCTTTTGGTCTTGGAACCAAATCCCATACCGTGTTTCTTTCAAATTGATTGAGCTCCTCTTGCATTGCAAGAATCCAATTTGGATCTTATTCTACATCTTTTATGGTTTGAGGTTCAACTTGTGATAGGAAACAAGTGTGCATCTGATTTTGGTGTAGTTGATGCCTTGTTTGAACACCTGCTGAAATATCTCCAATCACTTGAGATATTGGATGATCTCTAACTGTGATGTGATCAACAGTTGGAGTGGGTTCAGCAATAGTATCCACTTGGGGAATTTGTTCAGCTGTCACTTGATTTGATTTGTCAGCAAGATCTGGATTATCCTCTTCTTCACTGTCTTCAAGATTTTGAGTTGATGGAAGTGGAGAATATTCTTTTTGTTGATCTAGTCCTTTATGCTCTTCACTTAGAGCTGGTACCTGCAGGGTATTTTTGGTAGAGGTGGTGTTCCTCTCCTCAATTAGCATGTCAGTCTCATCAAAAGATACATGCATGGACTCTTCTATCTTAAGAGTAGATTTGATGTAAACTCTATATGCTTTACTAGAAAGAGAATATCCAAGGAATATGCCTTCAGCAGCTTTTGCTTCAAACTTCCTTAGATGCTTCTTGTCATTGTTATGCACATTGCATTTACAACCAAATATCTTAAAATAGTTAACCTTAGGCTTTTTATTCGTGAGTAATTCATAGGGTGTTTTGCCCTTAAGCTTATGTATCAGGCTTCTGTTCAACACATAATTTGTTGTGTTCACTGCCTCTGCCCAAAAAGAGAGTGGCAAGTGAGCATCAGCAAGTAATGTAGTTGCTGATTCAACAAGGGTTCTATTTTTCCTTTCAACTACCCCATTTTGTTGAGGAGTTCTAGGAGCAGAGAAACATTGCCTGATCCCTTCTTTTCCATAGAATTCACTCATCAGAAGAGATTCAAACTCAGTGCCATGATCACTTCTGATCAATGCAACTAGAGTAGAGTACTCAATCTTGATGGACCTGAGAAAGTCTGTCAGAACACTGAAGGTGTCAGACTTGTTCCTAAGAAAGAACACCCAAGTGAATCTTGAGAAGTCATCTACAATAACTAGAGAGTAATGCTTCCCTCCTAGACTTTGTATTGCAGTAGGGCCAAAAAGGTCCAAGTGCAGTAAGTACAAAATCCTAGGTGAATCACGCTTGGATAAAGTTTTAAAACTACTTCTAGTTTGCTTAGCTAATTGACAAGCCCTACAGTGTCCTTCCTTCTTGTATGAACCAGAAGACAGTCCTCTAACAATATTGTCCTTTGAAAGCTTATATATAGTTCTAAGGTTAATATGTCCAAGCCTTTTATGTCATAATTCATTTGTTTTACTTATAAAATTGAATATGCAAATATCAGAATTGGCAGAGTCAAAATTGACTAAATAAATATTTCCATGTCTAATACCAGATAACACATTAATGTTTTTATTATTGGTAATAAGACATAAGGAATGATTGAAAGTTACCTGATAACCTTCATCACATAACTGTCTTATGTTGATGAGGTTGTGCTTTAGACCCTTGACATAAGCTACCTCCTTGAAGGTAACTGCTCCAACTTTGATCTTCCTATATCCTTTGGTTTGTCCACAGTTGGAGTCTCCAAAGATCACCTTGGTTCCAAGATTTGTCTTATAGTTGCTCAGGTTGGCCTTGTTTCCTGTCATGTGCTTTGAACATCCACTATCCAAATACTATTGTTCATTTTTGCTTGGATAGCCTTGTACCTGCAAAACAGAAAACATTCTAGTTGTTTTTACCCAGACTACCTTGGGTCCTTTTGTATTACCATAAAACTCTGAAATAAAAGACATTTCAGGTTGATCCTTATAACCTTGTGGATGATATCTCCTTGGAGGAATAATCCACTCAGTGAAAGGATTTTTAGTTTGTGAAGAATTAGAATTTTTCAATTTTTTTTTGTATTTTCCGTTCGACGAACTGGGCTAAGTTCGTCGATCGTCGTTCGACGAATGGACATGCTTTCGTCGCGCACCGTTCGAATAATGAATATACTAAAATTCTGGCTTCAAATTTCGTCGATCTCCGTTCGACGAATTGAACTCATTTCGTCAGTAGCTTGGAAAGCTATACTTTTCTCCTTCTTGGATGCTGGAGATGAAGTAGATTGCTCAGCTTCTCTGGTTTTGATAAGCTGCTCATAGGATTTGAGTTTGCCTAACAAGCTTGTTGGATCGGTCGGCGCCCTTAGAGGGGGGTGAATAAGGGTTTTCAAAAACTTTAGATTATATTTAGAAAAACTTTGGAATATTGCAAGATTAATAAAGAGACATCAAGTAAAACAATAATAAAGAGATATGCTTTATTAATATCAAATAATGTTTTACAAAACTTGATTTCTATGACGCTAGAAATCGGAGGCGACTAATAAAAATTCTTTTTCATTTTCTATACCGACTCGTATCCACACGAACCGGTTGGCTTTAGCCGATCTCTCCCCATATACGGCCTCAAGCCGCTCTAGCCGATCTATCCCCAGAAAGGCCTCGAGCACCCCCTAGACCTAACCTAGATCTAGTCGCTAACATGAGGCAAATTTCAGCCCTAAGTCCTACCCCAGACCTAGTCGCCAACACGAGGCGATTTCACTACCATTTATAGAAAAGATATGAAATGAAAAGACAATAATATAAAAACTCTCTCTATGTGGATCTCTTGGAGAAGTGGACGAAGGCCCGCAGGGTATGATCGTAGTCTATGAGGCCTTTCATCACGATGATGACGCGTGTTGAAATCTTCTCCACGGATCTCCTTAAGGCTTTATGGAATTGTGGGAGTATCGCTCTTAATCTTCCTCTCTCTGCTGTGGCACGAAGCTTTGGAGTTTGGGATTGGAGGAGGATGAAGAATTCGGAGCCAAAGCATCCAATTTATAGACTTCACGCTACCGCCGGCACTAGCGCTACCGCCGGCGCTAGCCCGGATTAGGAATGATCTTGCGCGGCCGAATCTCCCATCTGTGGAACCAATTTGCTTTATGCCTCTTGTGTGCCATGCTACCGCCAGCTCTAGTAGCTAACACCGGGCGCTAGCTCCTTCTAAAAATGCAGCCGGAATCGAGCTAATCAATGCTAGCGCCGGGCGCTATCGCTACCGCCGGCGCTAGTGAGCTTGTTCGAATTTTGGCCTCAATTTTGGGGGCAGACATCATGAGTACTCCTTGAGTCAGGTGGACTATGTTAACCTACACACTTGAACACACAAGATCAAATACACATAGGATTTGTTATTCTCAAACCTAGGAGATGCGGAAGACCGTGTTCCAACAAACTCCCCCTTTTGATAATAACAAATCCATTAATAATAAATCAAAGCATTAATATATAAGCATGATGAGACTATACTTGTGTGTGTGTGTGAGAGTGATGACTTTAGGATGATTATTGATTTTAGCATTTAGAATTGCTCCCCCTAAATATATGCTCCCCCTATGTGAATGCTCCCTTAATATGTATGCTATCAACTGAATTTGTCATGTTGGGTTTATGATAGCGGGTTACATTAATCATTGTTAGTTCTCCCCATTTTGCATTTTATCATGTTAGTTCTCCCCCTTTGTTATTAGCAAAAGTGGGTAGGGAAACAAAGCACTAAAAAATGTGTAAATAAAAGAGAAGGCATGATCGAGCTTTTTCAGTAAATGATAAGGAGTTTTAGACTTGTCTTTCATTGAAAATGATCAGAGTTATGACTTATTTTATCCCTTTTGTTTGTAGTTCTCCCCCTTTTATAAATCAGAGTTTAACAAAAAATAATGATTTTCCCTTTAAATAAGAGTTTTAAGCCTAAAAAAAACATGATTTCCAAGTAACCAATCTACCCAGACAATATGTCAACACCCTAGCCCCGTACTAAGTGACGGATGGGCATGAGGAGCTGCAAACATGCCGTAGGTTGGGGTGTTAATCCCATATGCAAACACTAGATAAAAACTTAACCTAGCACTCTTTTCCCCCAGTGCCTCGCAAGGCCCCACTGGAACCCTCCCCGGTTAAGGACAAGACATGACTAGAGGTAAGGTTATCTAATGTCTACAACCCTACGCCCCCGCTATGGTGAGAAATGAAGTCATGAATAACAATTATTGGAAACATTAAGCATTTAAATCTAATGGGAAATATCATAGCATATGGGTTTATATTTTTATTTGAATTTTTGAAATAAAACTCACATAGCTATATTGAAATTCATGAATGAATCAGAGTTTGAGTATTGCTGAAGATTTCGAAAAAGAAACATCATAATACTAAATAAGAGTTTAAGTTAAAAAGAGATGTTTTATAAGCAATATTTCACTTGTTGGAGGAGTGTTTAGAATAGAAATAGATCAGACTTATAAGCAAAAAAAAATTCAACCAATATAAAGTTTACCAAGCAACTCTACCACTTGTTGCAAGAAAGGAATTTGAAGATTCAAGTGATGATGCACACAAGATGAAAGATTTTAAATAAGTATTAAAGTGCAAGGTAAAACAATTATATGGTTATGATGCGGAAGACATATAGAAGTACAAAAAACATCTTATGGTAATCAATGATGGTTCATAAAAAGATATATGAGTTCAATTTCAAAAAGAAGATGTTTTTGTAAATCATTTTGCATTTAAAATTTGTGTTTTGACAATACAGTAACCAAGCATGAAATAATCTTATCAAAAAGAGATTACTACAATGTTACTTTAATTCACAATTTCAAAACATACCAAACATTGTAGAAAGCATGCTAGGTTATCTAGTGCATTTCATAAATAAAGAGTAGTATAGAATTAGCATTATGATCCAATACTCATGAGAAGAAGTGTTATGGAAGATAATGATGTGCATAAAAGTGTATTTTGAATAGAGTAACCAAATGTTTTAATCAAAAATACAAGTAATATGTAAAGTAAAGAGCACAATAAAACACAAATAATTTTACTTCTACTCACTTCAATGCACAAAGAAAAATGTACAACTACCAAGGTGCTCTGCACACACAATGCTCATCAAGACTTATCAGGGTGCAAAGTAGTGCTTGGGGGATCACATAGTTTTATTCTTCAAGATTGATTTTTATTGTGATCCGGTGTACTTAAGAATAAGTGGTTTTTATTTTGAAAGAAAGTTATGGTTTGCACAAGATACTTTATTATTCTTTCCAAGGTACTCAACCTCACAACGCTTATTAAGACTTATCAGGAGGTTCAAGTAGTGCTTGGTGGAGTTATCTTTGTCACTTTATTTTATAATTTTGTTTTGTATAAAGTTCTCCGAATACACTTGTTTTGCAAACCAATATAATTTATGAAAAAGTTAACCACTTTTCTTAACTTTTAAAAGTGCAAATAAAGGTTGTGTAGGTAAGATACTTGTGCAATTTTAATTCATTGTACTATTACAAAACATACACAAACATTCTTAGATTAAACACATAAGTAGACAATGCCAAAATAAGTGAGTGAATTGCGATCATTGTCAAACATAAAACATTACTCATACTTAGAGGCATGCTATGCATAGTTCTACACAACTTTTTCAATATAGTTTATGCACATATTAATAGACATATCTAAGCATGATGAAAACAATGTTCAAAGTAGTTTGAAAAGATAAATTGCAACATTATAGAAGTTTTGAATAATAGATTAACTCATGCTTGATTTTTATAATAAAGTCCATACAGATAATTTTGAAAAATAAATTTTATTTAAAATTTGAACTTATAAAATTGATCTTGGACTTCCCGAGGGCTACCTTGTGAGAGGTTCGCCCGGTACTAGGTGATATGATGGGATGATAGCCCAAATCACCCTTTCGCAAGATACATAGAAAAGTTAAGTTCAGAAGAATAATTTTGATACTTGTTTTTGTTTTGTTTTATATTTTTGTAGTTGATTTTTACAAATAAAAGCATATTTTTGTAATTTTTGCTTTTGTAATTTTTATATTTGATTTTTGCATAAAGATGAACTTTAAATAAAGGAAACAACACAAGCGAAAAAACAAAACATATTTTTTGTAATTTGGTTTTTGTAGTTTTGTATTTGATTTTTCAAAAAATAAAGAAACACAGAAGTGCAAAACTAAGTAGAAAATATAGATTTATATATTTTAAGGGATTTTTAGAAATTTAAAAAATACAGAAAAATGAACATGGACGCTAGCGCCTGCGGTAGCGCTAGCGCGGGAGACAGTGAACGATTTTTTAGGATTTTAGAAATTTTGATTGGTGGTATTAATTAGGTGTCCCAATAGTAGTTCCATGCTGAAGTTGCAGATTTTTAGGAGATGTTATGGATGGTCCAAATTGCATGAAACGTAAGCGATTTCTTATATGACTTGACAAAATAATCATTGCATGAGATATATTTACTTATGTTTTCATTTTGACTTTTCTAAAGACTTGTGCTTATAACTTAAAAAATAGGAAATGAAAACCCAAGATATCATGTTTGAACAAATCAAATATGCATGATTTTAGAGATTAACAATAATGTTCATGCACAATCATACTATGGATAAGCCCTAGATGAGAATACCCAGCCTGTATATCTTGGTAAACAAATAAAGCCTAACATAGACACAAATATTCTTTAGGTGGCAATGTTAGAATGATAAATTTGAGATTAATGTTATACCAAGTTTTGATTGTGTTTCAACTTAGAGACCTAGAATGGAGTGACAATTCTATTTGATTTGATATCAAAATGATTCAAAGGTCTAAACTAGAAATAAATCACAATACACACATAATATACCAACCATAGTAAGCAATTATAATACCAATTGTCATTATATAAAATGTGATAGATGATTCTTGATATGAATTATGATTTTAGAAAGTTTTAGCAAAAGATATCAATAGATCATGGTGGTGCGTATGACATCAATATTTATGACAATTAATCATTCAATATGTCTTATGTGTTTTTCTTTTTAATTTAGGTAAATATCTCATAGCAAATTCAGAATTTTATCCACTTGTTGGTGAAGGCTAAAAATCTAGTAACCGGATTTAATTTGAAATATCTTATAGCAAATTTAGAGTTTGATTCATATGGATAATATAAGATATTTAGAAGCAATGAATATAATAATAAAAGATAGGTCATCAAAATATGATTTTGAATTTTGATCAATTTGTTTTATAAAACCATATTAAGCTTTTAAGAGATAAAATCATATTTTCAATATTGTATAGGATGACCATGACATGATAGTTTAAAAGAAAACAAAAGGAAAAAGATAGAAAAGACATTAAAGCACATCATGAAGTAGAAATTTGTGTATTTCATTTTAATTGATTTCTACTTCATTCAAATGATGGGATACTAATGAATAAGAGATTGAGGTATCCAAAGAGGACCGGGAGTGACAGTTCCTTTGGGTACCCAAATACATCGTGTTTTCTTTTGGGGAGATATGTTTGAATGAGCCCTTTCGTTTGACATTAATGTGTCATTCTTAAGTATGGGTTTCCATTCGTACCATGAAAAAATGTAATTTTTGTTTTTCAAATTTCCATAATCATTACTCTTGAATTTATTATATAATGGAAATTTGTTTTCATTTGAATTTAAGTTGGGAAAATAATGTGATGAATGTATCCTTGCATTTAAGTTTTCATTTTGCTTTTTGGTCTCCAATCAAGACTTGGTTTATGATTTCCAAACGCTTTTTGTTTCTTATTCCCAATATTAGGTTTAAGTAAGATATTCATATTTGTATTCATCTTGCTTTTGGATATTGTTTGATTTTGTGAATTTGTATTTACAATTTTCATAAGTAAGTTGATTTTTGATTTTAATTCATCATTTTTAATTCTTAAATTATGTCTAGCTTTATTATAAGCGATTGTGCTATTTTTAAGAATGGAAACAATTGAATCAATATGATCTTGATAGTTGTTTCTATATTCATCAAATGTTTCATCCATCTCTTTAATTTCAATTTTATATTCTTTACACTTAGTACAATCATTTATCAAAGATGAATTTTCTAAATGTAATTTTTCATTTTGTTCTTTCATAAAAATAATTTCTTTTTCAAGTTCCTTAAATTTTTCTTTAATATTATTGCAATAAAGACAAGGTTTTGTATTTTCAATTGAAGTGACTTGAGTAAAGCTAGATAAATCTGATTTTGATACTACTTTAACTTTTGCTTTTAAATTTTTATTTTCTAAGCGCAATTTGCAATTTGCATTTTTTAGTTTCTTAAGTTTGCGCTTTGTAATTTGTAGCAATTGTAAAGTAGAAATGGAAGTACAAGCAATGAAGTTTGATTTCCTTACATTGCTTTTGGATGAGGGAGGATTTGAACATAATGTTCCTTTGTCTTCTTCTTGGCACTCCTCTTCCAAAAGTAAGATTGCTTCATCTCTTTCCTTTGATGTGTGCTCCATTGATTCATCATGAGGAGGGCATTCTTGATGATTTGTGCACGCTTGCATATTCTCCGGTTCTTGCGATTGTTCCATACCTGTAGATGTAGAATCATACATTTCTTCAAGAAATTGCCATACTTTATATGCACTTGAAAAGCAATATATCAATTTGAAAATTTCATTAGATAGACCGCAAAACAAATAGTGTTTAGCTTTTGCATTTAATTGAAGTTCTTTTTTATTTGATTCATTTGCGGGTCTTGCTATTGCTAAATTCCAAACTTCGATGTCTAAAGTTTTAATAAATTTTTCAATTAAGATTTTCCATCCTTTATAATTTGTCCCTTCAAATAAAGGTGGTGCAAGTGATTTTTCCTCTTCACAAAAATCTCCCCCACTAGTAGAAGCGAGATCATGAGACGCCATTATTCCCGGTTGTTAAGCCGATTGGAATAACCTGGATCTGATACCACTTTGTTGGATCGGTCGGCGCCCTTAGAGGGGGGTGAATAATGGTTTTCAAAAACTTTAGATTATATTTAGAAAAACTTCGGAATATTGCAAGATTAATAAATAGACATCAAGTAAAACAATAATAAAGAGATATGCTTTATTAATATCAAATAATGTTTTACAAAACTTGATTTCTATGACGCTAGAAATTGGAGGCGACTAATAAAAATTCTTTTTCGTTTTCTATACCGACTCGTATCCCCACGAACCAGTTGGCTTTAGCAGATCTCTCCCCAGATACGACCTCAAGCCGCTCTAGCCGGTCTATCCCAAGAAAGGCCTCGAGCACTCCCTAGACCTAACCTAGAACTAGTCGCCAACACGAGGTGAATTTCAGCCCTAAGTCCTACCCCAGACCTAGTCGCCAACACGAGGCGATTTCACTACAGTTTACAGAAAAGATATGAAATGAAAAGACAATAATATAAAAACTCCCTCTATGTGGATCTCTTAGAGAAGTGGACGAAGGCCCGCAGAGTATGATCGTAGTCGATGCGGCTTTTCGTCACGATGATGACACGTGTTGAAATCTTCTCCATGGATCTCCTTAAGGCTTTATGGAATTGTGGGAGTATCGCTCTGAATCTTCCTCTCTCTGCTGTGGCACGAAGCTCTGGAGTTTGGGATTGGATGAGGATGAAGAATTCAGTGCCAAAGCATCCAATTTATAGCCTTCACACTACCGTCGGCGCTAGCGCTACCGCCGGCGCTAGCCCGGATTAGGAATGATCTTGCGCGGCCGAATCTCCCATCCGTGGCAATAATTTGCTATATGCCTCTTGTGCGCCATGCTACCGCCAGCACTAGTAGCTACCGCCGGGCGCTAGCTCCTTCTAAAAATGCCGCCAGAATTGAGCTAATCAATGCTAGCGCCGGGCGCTATCGCTACCGCCGGCGCTAGTGAGCTTGTACGAATTTTGGCCTCAATTTTGGGGGCAGACATCATGAGTACTCCTTGGGTCATGTGGACTATGTTAACCTGCACACTTGAATACACAAGATCAAATACACATAGGATTTGTTATTCTCAAACCTAGGAGATGCGGAAGACCGTGTTCCAACAAAGCTCTCAGTGGAGATCTCATTAAGGCTTCTGGCTTCCTTGATTGGCCAGATCCTAGAGTCCCATGCGCTGGGGAAGCACCTAAGGA
The DNA here is from genome assembly GCA_033032865.1 of Dactylorhiza incarnata. Lineage (NCBI taxonomy): Eukaryota > Viridiplantae > Streptophyta > Magnoliopsida > Asparagales > Orchidaceae > Dactylorhiza > Dactylorhiza incarnata. The sequence goes on from JAWHQI010000015.1 coordinate 18,706,655, forward strand.
TCTTATCATTGATCTCAGTGATGGAGATCACTTTGTCCAAGGTATTCAGCTCATTGATTATGAGGCTTAGCCTGTTGTACATATTAGTCATTATCTCAGATTCTCCCTTTTTGAAATTCTCATATTGAGAAACGAGGTGGGATCTTCTATCCTATCTTTCATCTGCAGATTCTTCAACCATGTTGTTGAGTGAGATCCAGATTTCTCTTACTGAAGTGCATTCCACCACTTTTTGAAAAATGTCATCAGACATTGTTTGTGCCAATATGTTCATAGCTTTGGCATCAGCACTTCTCTGCTTCTTCTGTGCCTCTGTCCACTCAGGTGGTGGAACAACATTGTTGTTAGTTGTGGTTTCAGCACTTATTGTTGTAGTAGATGTTGGAGGTCCTGTCAAAATAACACTAAAGATATCTTCGTCAATAAAATTCATGTACAATCTAATCCTTGCCTTCCATAGTGCAAACTTACTTAGATTGCACATAGGAGGTCTTGTACTAGAATATTCTTTGTTCTGTGTCATGATTTTTAAGAAAAAGAAAAGTCTAACATAAATTATGATCTAATCGATCTTTATGATTCTGGTGTTACCATGTAAAAGAATCAACCAACCTCTGATACCAATTGAAAGTGAGTTTAGATCTAAAAGTTACTCTAGAGGGGGGGGGGGGGGGGGGGGTGAATGAGTATTAAAAAGTTTTCACTTATTTTTATAGCGGAATTAAAATAGTGATACTTATAAGTGTATTGCAGAGTGAGTTATAAAACAAATAAAAACAAAACACAGTACACAGCACACAGAAAATCACAACACAGAGGACACGAGGATTTTTATAGTAGCTCCCCAATAAACCTGGGTACTTCTACTATTCTACCACACTTGGTAGAATCCACTAGGTTTTTGATCAGGTGCCCTATCACCAAGGGAGTTTTGATCAGGTGTCCACACACCAAGGAGCTTTTGATCAGGTGCTCTAACCAAACCATAGGTTTTTGTTCAGGTGCCCTACCACCAAGGAGTTAACTTTTGAAGGGAGTTAGAACCCCGTACAAGGTGGAATAAAGTGGTTAAGAAGTTCTTCTCTGTCAACAATCTGAGAGAAGACACTAGTGGATTGATGGTGTAAAGCTCCCCCTGTCTGATTGAAATTGTTGACAGCTTGAGGATGGAGCATTCTCTTGAAACAAATATCTTCCTTTGATAGCTGATGAATCTGAGAGACAGAAGTTTCCCAGATTATTGTTGCTCTTTGAAGATCTAGAACTTGCAGCAGAAATCTGAGAGATGATTTGAATTGTTGTTCTCAGAGAATGTAATGTGTTGCTTGAGGAAGATGATCTTCCTTTTTGACTTTCTGAATATTTCTCTCTAGACTGATACTCTGATATTTTCTTTCTGTTACTGATATCTTTCTTCTGGTATCCTTTTTCCTTAGAGAGAATGATAATAGATTTGAAATTCAAATCTCTGAATAGGAATAGAATAATCAGCATTAATTATTTCCTTGGAACTGCAACTGATTCAGCAAATCTTTAATCCTTTTCCTTTTTAATAAATGATATCCTTTTCCAATATAAGCCAACGACTATTTTCTCGGGAAGAGAATGGAAAGGGGAATAAACAAAGGAAAGATAAAATCTTGTCTTATCTGGAAGAATAACTCCAAATGAATAATAGAACTGAATCTGATAGTTGAACTGAGTTCAGAGAAATAGAATAACTGATCTGAATAAACTGAGAGAAAATTCGTCGAGCTGAGATAAGAATTCGTCGACCTGAAGGATGAGTTCGTAGAACTGAACATCTGATACTGATTCGTCGAACACAGGCTAGAGTTCATCGATCTCAAGTTGGAGTTCGTCGAACTGAAGAATTCGTCGACTGATGAGCTGCCGAGACGCTGAGATAGAAGCAAGCCATTCGTCGAACGCAGAGTGTAAGACTTTCGTCGAACGCAGAGGGCAATTCGTCGAACGTAGTATTCAGTGCATCGAACGCAGAAACTTAGAGATTTGCTAAGTTCTAGCTATCTTATCAGCCTAAAACTATGACCCTTAGACTATACATTGGGGGTCAACTTAATTCTAGTCAACACATAGAAATCCTAGCCCAAATCAGTAATAGGGTTGTTCCAACAACAAGTAATAGGAGATTTGTCAGCTGGAGTAAATACCAGGAAACAGCTCACTTGTGAGACAATGCTGCAATGCTTCCTATCACAATATGAACCCAAGAGGTTTGAAGAAGCAGACAGTGATCCTAATTGGATATCTGCTATGCAAGAGGAATTGAATCAGTTTGAGAGAAACAAAGTGTGGACATTGGTTGAAAGACCAAATAACTAACCAGTTATTGGCACCAAGTAGGTGTTCAGGACTAAAATGTACTCAACAGGAGTCATTGTCAGAAATAAGGCTAGACATGTAGCTCAAGGGTACATGCAAGAAGAAGGCATTGACTTCAACCAGACATTTTCCCTGTAGCAAGATTGGAGGCAATCAGAATGTTCATGGCATATGCTGCTCACATGAAGATAATGGTCTACCAGATGGATGTCAAGAGTGCCTTTTTCAATGGAAAATTACAAGAAGAAATATATGTGGAACATCCGCCAGGTTTTGTCAATCCAACCTTTCCTTCTTTTGTATATAGATTAGATAAAGCACTATATGGTTTCAAGCAAGCTCCAAGGGCTTGGTATGAGACCTTATCCACTTTTCTCCTGGAACACAAATTTGAAAGGGGGAAGGTAGATAAAATCTTTTCACAAGAGCACACAAGAACCAGCTATTACTTGTACAAATATATGTGGATGATATTATATTTGGGTCCACAGATCAAACTTTATGCAAAAGGTTTGTATACTTAATGCAGTCAAGGTTTGAGATGAGTAGCATGGGGGAACTATCCAATTTTCTTAGACTCCAGATCAAACAAAATTCAGATGGCATTTTCATATCCCAATCCAAATATACAAGAGAACTCATTAAAAGGTTTGGGATGGAGAATATCTCTGTTATGAAAACCCTCATGGCCACTAATGCTGTCTTAGATAGAGATGAATAAGGTAAGTCTTTTGATCAGAAGACTTACAGAGCAGCCAATGGCTCTCTCCTCTATTTAACAGCTAGCAGACCTCATATAATGTTTGCTACCTGTATTTGTGCAAGATTTCAGGTTGCCCCAAAGGAATCCCACATGAGTTCTGTCAAAAGAATTCATAGATATCTATAAGGTACTCCTGAGCTTGGCTTATGGTATCCGGCTGAATCTGGGTTTGAATTGATTTGATATTCAGATGCAGACTATGCTGGATGCAGGCTGGAGAGAAAAAGTACCTCAGGGACATGTCTGTTTCTGGGTGCTAGACTGATCTCATGGTTTAGCAAGAAGCAAACCATAGTCTCCACTTCTACAGCTGAGGCTGAGTATATTGCTGCAGGAAGCTGTTGTTCACAAATTCTTTGGATGCAAAATCAGTTGTTAGACTACAATTTTTCTCTTGCCAATTCCACAATATTTTGTGACATCTCTTGTGCTATATCAATAGATTCCAATCCTGTTCTCCATAGTAGAACTAAGCACATAGAGATAAGGCGCCACTTTCTCAGAGATAATATGGAGAAGGTTAAGATTAACCTTCAATACACTTCTACTGACACTCAAAGGGCTGACATCTTCACTAAGCCTCTTGATGAAAGCAAGCACAAGTTTTTCATCAAAGCTCTGGGAATGCTTAATGGAGCTTTGTAGGTTCCCTTTATTATGCATACACACCTATTTTCTATAACAAACTATTGCTGGAAAAAATAGTAAGAATTTTTACAGAGAATCATATCTACATAATCAAAGCTGCATCGAATACCAATCGACGCTACGTTGAATTATACTCGATGCAAGCTACGAGAGCACATTAGAAGGGATCCTTCGAATATCATTCGATATAACGTCGATTTCCTATCGACGCTTACGTCGATATCATCAGTGATGATTTCTTCTCTAAGTTACGTCGACATCAACTCGATACTCCGTCGACATTGATAGGTCATGCACACTTCCATCTCTTTAGCACGCTGAATTCGGCTCTTCTCGATGTTCTTTCGAATACATCCCTAAGTTATGGTGATTCGTCTACTCAAAGCAACTATTGTACCAAATTTTTCTGGTGCTATTCGAGATCTCTTTCCCTGCTCTCCTCTCTCTACCCTCTCTTCGTCTCTTCCTTCTGTTTTCGTGCAGGTGCTCTCCAATTTCAAATGGAATTCCCGTCAAATCATCAAGATGTGGAAGAGGTAGTCAACCTTGCGATGGAAGTAGTTCTGTCCAAGTTTTGTTCCCTCTACCTTAATCTCTCAAATGAGTGTTACCATAAATTACGTGGCCAACATAAGAGGTTGCAAGACCTCAATTCTGAGATAAAGGCCCTCGATGGTGCAGTAAGTTTGGCAGCGGTGCCTGCTGATGTCTATACATCCTTCATTCAGGATATAAAGAAGGGGGATATGTCTACCAGTAGGCTGAAGATTCCACAGGACTCGGTTTACACAACTGCAATTCCTCTCTCCTTCATTTCTAAAGGAGAGCCTGTTGTAGTGTCCAAACTACAGCTCATCACTGCAGAGATATAGGGGGAGTCCCTACTTACAAGAGTTCTGCCTATGATACAGGGGGAGTCATCTACACAGGGGGAGAACCCTGTCTGCTCAGATGATCAGATCCATGTCATGCATGTTCATGGATATATTGCTAATAATGAGACACTCATTCCTGAACCTCTTCAATTTATTATGTCTTCTGGTGATTCTTCTACAACACCTCCCCCTGCCAAAGTTACTGATCAAGAATATGACTCCACTGATTATGCTACAGATCTTCCTGCAACAGACCAAATTTCACCACCAGCTCAGCCTCCTTGTCCACCACTTGACCAAATTTCACCACCAGCTCAGCCTTCTTGTCCACCACCTGCTCCAAGACATAAAACTGATCCTCTCCTTACAACACCTGTCTTCTGAGGAAGACCTCCTTATCAAGATAGAGGAAGAATACCCAAGTGGAAACATTATACAAAGGAGCAAAGGAAACAATATAGAAAGGATAAATCATATTATAAGAAGCAAGAAAAGGTTGAGATACCAGAGAATACAATGAAGACCTATACTGATCCAGGGATGGATGCAATATTAGAAGACATTGGTGAAAGGGAAAGGTATGAATATGAAGCTGCTCAAAAGGATCTTCAAGCCAAGAAAGACAGATTTATTGATATACTAAAAAGAGGGAAGGAAGTAGTTGAAAAGGAGGAACTGGCCAATGCAATTCCTATCAAACCTAGTTGGTTTGATCAGTCAAAGTATACTACAAAGAATCCTCAGTCTCAGATGCTAGAAGGGGTTGGACAACTCCACAGAGGAGGAATTGGGTACAACCCTAAGGAAGCAGTACAAGTCTCTCAGAAAAGGAAGAAAGGGGAAGAGTCACCTGAAAAGGAGAAGGAGATGAAGAAGATTATGTTCACCAAGGCATCAAACTCTAAGCAAGAAAAGACAACAGTTAGTGAAACTCAAGCACTGCCTATTGAACCAGAATTAGAGGAAGATCCAACATCAACTGATCTGAATCTGGAACTCATAAATCTGATGACAGCAAAGGTGTTTGAAATGGGTTTTACACTCAATGCTGTTCATTCCAATACAGAAGTAGACCTGGAAAAGCTTTTCAATGGCCATGGAAGGATACAGAGAAATCCATAGAAAGCCACTCAAGCAAACATCAAATATGTGGAGAAGAAGTATAGAAGAGTGTATGAAGATCTATTCTTATTTCTCAAAGACAAGAAGTGATACTCACTCTAGGTAATCTATGATAAATCTTCTGACTATCATTAATCTGGTGTTGATATCAGATCATCTAGCTTTGTCATTTTCCTATGTCTTTATTGCATTATATTTATTGTTGTTTATAAAAATTGTATAAAATCACTCAGAACACAATGTAAAATTTGTTAAGATAAATAGGGGGAGATTGTTGGGAAAAACCCTTGATTTAACTTAACAAATTAATTAAAAGTGATTTTATTCACTAGGATTTAATTTACCCATTGTATAGTGAGGGTAACTTGGTCTCTAGATGTCTTAGGATGTCACACTCAACCTAGAGTGTCAAGACCAGTTAAAGGGCTGCAAATTTGGGCAAAGTTAATAATGGCGTCGAATGGAATTCGACGCAACATCGAGTTCATGTCGACGCTACTCCGACTAGAAGTCTAAGTGGCTCATCTCTACGTTCGAAGTAACACTAGTTGACGTTACGTCGAATAGATTTCGACGCAGAGACCAGAGACTTGTCGAAGGAACTTGAGAATTCGACGCAGCTCTTACTTCAAACTCGACGCAGAAGGGAATACTTGTCAAAGCCATCAAAAGTCAATGCAACGTCAACTTCATGTCGATGCAGTTAATGGAAGTCAGAGTGGATGCGATTCAACTCGATGGGTGCGTCTATAAGTAATCGACGCAATGACAACTAGCCGAGTTCAGTCAGAGAATAGAAGAAATCGAAGCAGCTTTTAGATGAACTCGAAGTAGCGTTGATAAGAGAGGAAGTTAATTCGACGCCACGTCGAATACAGTATGTGAAAGTTCAATCTTTATAGCTGTCTTTCCGAGGCTACTATCATGGCCCAAATCTCTCAGACCGTTCTCCAACGGTCTAATAATTGCCTGAAGAAGAAGGAAACATTAAAGAAGGAGAAAAAGGCTTTCTTGGAAGTATACATCTTCTGGTTGGACGGGTCGAGAAGTAATTAAGGAAAGAATGTGAATGTCTATCAAATATACCTTTCAGGTCTTACCTAACAAGGAAACAAATTCAAAATAGAGACAGGGTATATAAGGATTGAGAAGGAAGAGAAGAATACAACATTAATCACAATCAGCCGACTCTTCTCAAATTAGGGTTTCCTATCTTCTTCTCCCTCTCTCTCAGGAACCCTAATATAGAGTTGTGAAAGAGAACAGAAGGCTCTGGTGTTCTTCATCTGATAGAACAAAGAATCTGGACAGCTATTTTTCATCACCATCTTGTGGCAGCGAGATCACAATCAACAGAGGAAGAAAGAATCTGACAATACAAAGCTCCTGCAATCTATTTTCATCAAAAGCAGGGGCTAATCAAGAGCACTTTCTTTGGAATAACTAAGAGGCTGAATTTCTTACAGCCTTCACAAGAATTCTGAGAACATAATTCCTTTAACCTTCCTTCTTCTCCTTCTCTTTCTATTTCCTGTAAAAGAGTTTTATTAATCGCTTTTCAAAGGATTCAGTGGTTCAAGATCTCCTTATCAAAAGATCTGGTGGTTCATGATCTCCTTATCAAAAGATCATTGGCTCTAAGAGTCTCCTGATCAAAAGACTCAGGCACAGGTGGTGCATTCCTACCAGGTGGTAGAAGAGAGGACTACCCACATTTTGGGGAACCACTATAAAATTCATTGTGTTTGTGATGTTATTTTATGTGTTGTCCAGTCTTTTATTCTGCACTTATTTTCTGCTTTATTTATTCTGCCTGGATTATTAAACATAACTCTTTAGAATAAATGATTGTTAAACACAGTTAGGGTAGAAATATTTTAAAACTCTATTCAACCCCCTTCTAGAGGAATCTTAGAGGCACACTGTGCACTTTCACTCTCCATGATATTTAATCACTTAGGGTTAGGAGCAGAGCCATCCACCAGCACAGAAATCCCTAGGAAACCTTCCTGGAAAAATTCAGTTAGCTTTATTAGACCTAGTAACTATGAATTCTGTGAGGACAGTGCAAAAACTAAGGATCAGGAGGCTAATAAACCTAAGAAAATAACTAGAGGTAATAAAACAAATCTTAACAAAGAAATGAAATCTCAAGGGAAGAGCAATGCAGAGAAACTAAACAATGAAAAGGCTAAAGCCAAACCTAGGGTAATTAAACACTCTGCTGATCTCTTATTTTTAGATACATTCTATACTCATTTTAAGTATCAAAATAATAAATATAGGTTTGGGAAATCCATTCCTTATCACCCAAAAGGGTATCTTGAAAGACCCTTCTATTCTTTCATTGAACCCTACACTGGTAAAAGGAAAGGGCCCAAGTTAACCTGGATTCCTTCTAATATTTGAATTATTTGTGCAGGTTTAGGTAGGATCCCACCTAAGAGAGAATGGAGTGGGAAGAAAGATGTGGGTCATAAAGAAAGAACTAACTGAAACCAAGGGAGTGATTTCTTCTGTAAAATCTTCCTTATTTTCCTTATAGTTCATAAAATTAATATCATATACACTATTTTCAATGAACATAATTGCTGGGAAAAACAGCAAGAATTTTCTAAGAAAATAGATCTGTTCATTCAGAGGTGCGTCGAATAGAAGTTGATGTACCATCGAATACTACTCGACGCCAGCGTCAAGAAGCACTCAGAATTGATAATTCGAATAGAATTCGACATAGCATAAAGTTCATATCGATGCATGAGTCGACTTAATGGTCGCTGATCAAAGTTGAGGTCGCGTCGATTGGAATTCGACATAACTTCGACAGGACTACATCAACTTAAGGATTGCTGAACAATGTTGATGTAATCCCTAATCGACGCAATGTCGATATAACACCGTGAGCAGATTTGCTTCTAGAAGCAGTCTCGACATATTTTTGCGCGCCAAATACTAATTTTTATCGACGATGCGTCGACCTAAACTCTAAGTTGCGACGAATCGTATTCTTTTAAACAACTTCAGCGTCGAATTCATTATGCTTTCTAATTTTCCTCTCTTAGCTCTCTTGCTCTCTTGTTCTCCAGTTCTCTCGTGCTTTTCTCTCTCTCTTTTCCTTGTGTTTGCAGGTATTTACAATTGAATGGCTCCACCCAAGATCAACTCTGGTTTTGATGTGGATATGGATTCCTTCAATGCTGCCGCCGAAAGTTCAAGGCCATTCTAGTACTTTTTCAGTCTGCTGGCCTAACCACGCTTATCTCTACATGGTATAAGATTCTAGATGTAGAACTTATAGAATTCAAGGACAGTGTTCATGTTGTAGATGATGGGTCCCTTCAAGGGACAATTTCTGGACAGGATATCTGTGTATCTGAAGAAATACTCTCTCAAGCATTTGATCTACCCACTAGGAGTGACCCAGACGAATTGATAGGAGAAGAGACAAAGAATGTATTGGAGATCATGCAGTTCAAGAAGGATAAAGCCATCAATCTAAAGAAGATGGATCTTGGAGAGGACTATAGGTTTTTGGCTGATATTGTAGGAAAGGTGCTCCTTTGCAAAATCTCAGCCCATGATGTTATTCCCAAGCAGGAGCTGTAGATTATGGGCATTCTGGTCCTTCTGAAGAAGATAAATTTGGGGAGATGCCTCCTGAGAATGATTGGGCACAAATATGCCCACAAAGAAAATTCCTACATGAGAATCATGAGCCAAGCGCTCTTCTACCACTATCCTAGTGTGTGCAAATCCAAGGGACTGCCCATTTCTCCAGGAAAAAGGCTAAATATAGGTATCTTCTCTAAGTGGACCAGGAAGATCCTAAAGCCTGGTCATGTTGTTTCTTCACCTCCTTCCACTCCAACTCCACAGGATACTGTCCCAGATCTCCCAAGGGATGATATTCCAGCACAACCTTCTCCTCAAAAACAACAGGAAATTACTCCTCAACAACAACAACAACAGCAAAACCTCCAATCCATCCCATCTACTATAGTCTCAGATCTAACACCTCAATCTCCCATCCACCAACATACTTAGCAACAACTAACCATCCTACTCCCAGACAGTCAATCTGCTTCTCCACCACCACCATCATATCATATCACTCCAGAAACCTACCAATCCCTTTCCCCTGCCTTCCAGGATCCTCCTAATCTAAATGAGAACCTCACACCTCTACATCCACCTATCTCTTCCTCCCTTCCTACACATTCATTTACAATTGAGCAAGCAACATCTAAAGCAGTAGGGATGGCTTCATGTACCTTTGCAGACTTACTAGCCAGCCAAGCCAGAAGATTTGAAAAGAAATACTCCCAAATGGAGTCTGAACTCCTAGAGTCCAAAGATCTCTACAGGGAATCAAATACTTCATGTCTTCATCCCTAGTGACAAAGGAGTTCTTAACCTTTCTTGCCAGCGAGGTTAATAAGGGGGAGAATATTCAAGGGGAGGAAGGGCCAGTACTAGAGTTGAGTGGCAATAATAAGGAGAATGATGATGCAGCTCCTGATAAAGTGACCATCTTCCAAGTTCCAAATGTCCAGGGGGAGACAGCTCCAGAGAATCAAGAGGAGCCAGCTGTAGAAAAAGGTCAAGAGAATCTTGAAGGAAATCAGGAGGAGCTTCCAGGTCAAGAACCTGTTGGGGATATAATTGAAAGTGCTCAAGGGAAGTCAATTCCTGATGTCCAAAGAAATCTTGTAAGAGAAATGATGCTGAAGACACAACAGTGAACCAGGGGGAGGTGATTCCCTCTACTCTGGGGGATCACCATGTAGACGAATTGCTGGATGAGGTGGCAAAGATTCCCAAGGAAGTTGTTCATAATGCTGAGTTGAATGCACAGATTCAGGGGGAGCTTCCCAAAGACAATGTTGTTGAAGAAGCAGTAATGATTTTTTAAAATGATGAGCCTCTGAAGATTGCCCCAAGGAAGATACCTCCAAAAGTATTTTCAAGGAAAAGAAAAACTCTTGGGAAGGATCAATTTCATTCAAGTATCGCTGTTTATATCCTCTAAGGAAAGTCAAACAGAATGTGGTATGGTGAACAATATAACTTATTTGACAATGCATGAAATATTCTGTGATTTCATGCTATCATACTTTTATTGTCTATGTTGTCTTGTATGTAATTCTGCTTATGTAAAAGATTGTGTAAAATCACTTCAACCAAGACTATAAAATTTGTTAAGATAAATAGGTGGAGATTGTTGGGAAAAACTCCTTGAATTTAACTTAATAAATTATCTAAAGTGATTTTAACTCTTAGGTTTTAATAACCCATTATATAGTGAGTGTAATTTGGTCATTAGATTTATTAGGATATCACACACAACTTGGAGTGTCAAGACCAGAGCAAGACAAGCACAAATTGGGTTGAGTTAACAATTACGTCGAATAGTTTTTGACGCAACTTTGACTTCATGTCGATGTAACTTAGACTAGAAGTCCAAGTAACTCAAAACCTCTGTCGAAGTAGATCAAGTCGATGCTATATTGAATAGGAGTCAATGTAGATAAAGGAGCATGTCGAAGTTATCTTAGAAGTCGACGCAACCTCGACTTCAATTTAACGCAGAAGGAAGTATCTGTCGAAGCCATCTGAAGTCGATGCAAACATCGACTACAATTCAACGCAGATGATGAAGTTCAAAGTCAAGTCTTCAACTCGACGATTACGTCGATAAGTAATCGACGTTAAGTTGACATCAGAGTTCAACCAGATCTTGAAGAAATTCGAAGCTGCTCTTACAAGAACTTGGAGGTGCATCAATAAGAAGGAGAATGAAGTCGACGCAGCGTCGAATACAGTCTAAAATGGAAACCTTTTCAGCGGCTTCCTTTGCACTCTCTCTGAGGGCCCACATCACTAAAGGCCATTCTACAATGGCTTGCTTATTGCCTAGAAAGGAGAGGAGCATTCAAGAAGACAAAAAAAGCTTTCTTGGAAAGGATTCAGACAGTTGGCAGACGGGTCGTGAACAAAAGAAGGAAGAGAGACTAATTTTCCAAGCCAATACCTTTTCAGCATAACGCAAAAGTGGAATGGAATTCAAATTAAATCATGGACAATAAAAAGGAATAACAGAGAGAATAATATTAGAGCATTCAACACAATTGTCAGCAACTTGTCGATTAGGGCTTCCTCCTTCTTCTTCTTCCTCCTGGAACCCTAAAAGACAGAAAAACAATAACCGCTCCCTCTCTCAGAACAGAACAACTGAAGGCAGCTCTTCATCAATATCTCATAGCAGCTAGATTTCAATCAGATGAAATTAGAAAGGATCTGAAGCTTATAACCATTGCAAATCATAACAATAATAAGCAAGGGTTTATCATTAGCAGATCCAGCAAAAGAAAAAGAAGCTGAAGGCTTCAATAGAATTCTGAGAACAAAATTCTTCTTCTTACATCATTCTCTTCCTTCTCTCTTCACCTCAACTGTAGTTTTAAGAATCCCTTTTCCAAAGGATTCAGTGGTTCAAGATCTTCTTATCAAAAGATCTGTTGTTCAAGATCTCCTTATCAAAAGATCTGTGGTTCAAGATCTCCTTATCAAAAGATCTGTGGTTCAAGATCTCCTTATCAAAAGATTTGTGTCAAGATCTCCTTATCAAAAGATCTTTGGTTCAAGAGTCTCCTTATCAAATGACTCAGGCACAGGTTGTGCTTTCCAACCAGGTGGTAGAAGAGGGGAGTGCCTACATTTTGGGCAACCTCTATAAAAATCTTTGTGTCTTTGCTGTGATTTTCTGTGCTGTCCCACTCCCCTTTTTCAGCATTTTTTTCCAGCAATATTTTTCTTGTTTATTCTGTCATTTGTTTTGTTTGTGTGCATAATACCTTAGTAAGTTTTATTGTTAGCATAGTTAGGATATAAAATATTTAAATTTCTATTCACCCCCCCCCCCCCTCTAGAGGATTCGCAGAGGCACGTTGTGCACTTTCAAGATGAAGCTTTTTTCCTCCACCGGCTTCCATCTGACTTCCCTCTGACTTCCCATGAGACTAATATGGTTTACCTTCTCCTTACTTTACCGCAAAGCCCTTACAACGCTAGGTTTGCTCCATGTCTCTCTCCAACGTTTGAGCGGCTTCAACTAGCTCATTTAACCCCGCATTCTTTATGGCTATAAGGGGTTGCCTTAGATTTTCTCTCAGTCCTTGATAGAAGAGGTTATCCCTCTTCAGATCATCGGCCATGGTCGTCCCTGCGTAATGGCCCAAATGAGTAAACAACTACAAGTACTCATCTACCGTCTTCTTGCGCTGCACCAAATGTAAGAATTGCCTTTGAAGTGCTAACCTTGTTGAAGAGGGGATATAATGCTTCAGGAAAGTGTTCCCAAACTTTCCCATGGACGGGGCATGTCCAGGGAAATGTTGACAGCTATGGTTCACCCACCATAGCTTGTCATCACCTTCTAACATTAGCATCGCAAACTAGGACTGCTTGTCCTCTGGGGTCTATGCCGCTTTCAGGAGTTCCTAAATATTAGAAACTACTTCATCTAACGATCCCCTTGCCCAACCACTCTCTCAGCAAATGGCTCTGACTGCCTTACTCCCACCTCTGGTGTAACAGACGTCATAACCATGGTAACTGTTAAATTTTTGAAGTGGAAGTGGAATGGTGCTGGGCGGTCTGCAGATTGGAGACCGCAGAGACAATGCGGTCTGCGTTGGTGCTCTGGCTGGTTTTGTCTCAGGCGATCTGTTCTGGGCAGTCTGATCTGAGAGACCACTAATTGTCCGAGTGGCTTGCGCAGGTTGTTCTGGCGACTTGTTCAAGTCGGCCAAATGTTCAAGTAGGTCTGCCTTATTGAAGTGACTGGGCGGTCAGACATGTTGTTCTTGTCAGTATGGGTTACTGAAGAAGTTCTTTGCTTATGCAATAAGACCAGGCAGTCTGTTTTGATGACCGCCGTAACCGGGTGGTTTGTGATAACCGTATGGTTCAATAAGGGTGTTGTTAGCGGTGATGAACTCGGGCGATCTGATTTGAGAGACCGCTCGCAATCTGATGGCCCGTCATTCATAATGAGAACTGTAAGAACCAAAGTTGGCTTGATTGTGCCGGGCTCATTCTGAGGTCATGCGGTCTGAGATTTTGACTGATCGGTTTGTTTGTTCGCAGGTTAGCGACTAGCAGCTCGCGGTCAGCTTTTCTCCTTTCTTCCAGCTTTGAATAAACCAGTCTGGGCGGACTGTGTTTAGGTGTTCTTGGACTGTGCAGCGAACTCAATTGATTAGGCGGTCTTAAGTGGCTAGGCGATCTTGAGTTGCGATTTGTTGCAGGAAGCAATTTCTTTGTTCAGTGTTCGTGGGTTCTTCTGTGATCTTAAGACCATGCGGTCTGGGCGATCAAGAAGTGCGAACTGGTTGTTTTCAGCAGACGAATAAAGCAGCAGGTCGGGCGATCTGTGGTTGCAGTTTGACAGCTACAGATTGTGCGGCTTGTGCTCTATTCGTGCGGTCTCAGGGGATATCCATCTGGCTTGTCTGTTCGCGCGGTCTGGTGGTCTCAGGTGGTCAAGTCGCCAGCAGCTTGTTGGTTTTTTGTGTTTGTGCTTCTCTTCTCCGTGATTCTGATGAATCATGTCTCGCCATGTATACCTCGAATTGTAAAGAGATAGTTAATACCATAGCACTATTCGGTCTTCCCATTGTCATTGTTGTGCTACACTTGTGGAAAGTTTTGTGAAGTGTTCCGCATTTTACTTCACCTCTGGACCTCAAGTTTTTTTTTAACAGTAACATGAGTTGTAACCTGCACGATAGGTGTGTCAACCTATGGCATCTCCATAGCTTGTGCCGCTTCCATCACCTATGCTTGCATGAGACAAATGTTTATTGGGGATACACCCATACTCATCAGGCCTAGAGAAGTAACACTACTTGCTGAAGGTTTCCTCTTGCCTCCTCGAGATCCCCGCATCGCGCCTCCATCCCAGCATAAGCAAAGAAGCAAACAAATCATGATCTATTTGTAAGACTTGAACACAGGGACACTCATGGCCCCGCAAAATACTCCTATGTGGACAACCTCTTTACGCGATCTAATTACACTAAATCTAAACAAGAACATTACCCTGCCTCTGATACCAAATAATAATACCTCCCCTGTAATGACCATATAATATAGGTCCGGCTGGGACCCCACATCATATAATCGCCATTGCTTTAGCATTAAAAGATGATATAGAAACTACCCAACTCCAAACTCAGAACAAACACAGTGGAAACAATAATAAAGCATAGTAGTTGTGCACATGTATAGGAGTAACCTGGCATTAAGGCCTTACAAAACCAATGCTCAAATCCTCATCCATACAACACAAAACATTTCCAAAGATAGATGTATTCCTATGCTACCTCATCATGAAAGCCGGAACAATATTAAAAAAACATAAAAATGCAGGAAAAAAGGAAGAGGTATACTTCTTGAGTTCCTTTTTGGCTGGTGAGCTGGCTCCAGCTTGTGATCCTTGTCCTGCATCCATCATAGAGAAAGCGGTATTATGAGGGTCAGCTATGGCTTACCATAAATAGTGTAACAACACCCTTCCTTCCGTCCATCCTAGCGGACCCTAGGGAACTACATCACCCTGCAAGTCAGAAGTTCGTATGAAAATGTAATTAAACAGCAGTAACATAAAAGCACAGGTATGAGTGTCACAAGAATCATCCACATTTCTATGTTGAGCAAATAAATTAATGGGGCCTACCAATGCAGCATGTATGCAAACCTAGGTTTCACCCAAGGCACCCTAAGGCGTGTATGAATCTAACATATCACCACACATCATCACATCATAATGAACACATGGGTACTCATCAATTTCCCCAAAGGCAAGCAAGCCTAAGGCCGAGAACTCCCGGTGAGACCCCACCCACACATGGCCCACAATGCCATCAGGCTTGTCCATCATCTCACTTATTCATGCCAAAAACACCAAACCAAGCACAATCGATGATAAGAACTCTTTCCTAGACCCCACCCGCACATGACTCACAATGCCATCGGGCTTGCCCATCAACACAATCGTTCTCAAAATTATCATTAAAGGGGACTTGTCTTGTCGGGACACTCTCCACACAAGAATCTTAGCATTCACGTTCTAGCCAGCCGACCACATAGACAAAAACATGCCTTCACAAACAAGCAAGCATCTCAAGCCGTTCATCTCGCACATATTTTCCCACCCCAAGCCAACATTCATTCCCACACGAAAATACAAGGGCGTTTTTGCCGTAATCAGATTTCTAGCAAAATCCCTGAAATGCACGTTAAGCAACATCACCAAATCAGACCACTGATCGCAACTTTGACTTCACCCACAATGCCTAATCCGCTAACAAAGTGGATCTCTAATGCAAATAATGTCGGGGATGGACTCAATAAACCAGATGGTTCCTCATGAACCAAGGAGACCCGAACCCCTATAATTTGAGAGATCTGGTGACAAAAAATGCAAAAAAAAGGAAGAAAAATCGAAAAATGCCATGCACACATCCTAAAACTGGGAGGAGAGATGTCGTTACCCTTTGAAGTCTCTTCCTTTCCATGGAAAATTGGAATAGCATGGATGAACACATGCACCTTCAAGCCCTATCTGCGCTGCCAGTCTCGGATCGACGAACAGAGCTCTAAAGATCCAACAAATGTAGATCATGTTCTTCTTCCTCCTCCAAGATCTCCCTCTCACCCTAGCCCATAAAGACACAAATGACTTAGAAATGATAGAGGACAGTTCCTCTGCACTACTTAGGTCTTTTGGAATCACAGATCTGATCCCTTGGATCAAGATCTAAGGATACTGGACGACCAAAAATTGCTACTTATGGATCTGGATTCACAACAGATTGTCCGATGGAAGCGCTATCACGATGTGGTAGTACTAAAGGAAACCACGCTCTATCTCGGGTCATTGGGATATGTACACTGTCTCGATGATACAATGCCCTTCACGACGATATTCCTACCGCCAACAGTAACGCTAGTGCGCGACGCTAACTCTCGACGACATCTACTCAATGCACCTTCTCGACAATATCTACTTGACGCACCTTCTCGACGACATCTACTTTACACACCTTCTCTATGAACTCGACGCCAATGCTATCGCCAGCGGTAGAACCTACCGCCCGACGCTAACGAACTGAACATCTGTTTTCACAGCATTATGAAAATTGGGGTGTTACACGTAGTTCTATTAGTTTTGCTTGGGTTGTCTTCCCAGTCCGTCCTTCATGCGGGTTGTCTCAGAGTATAACTCGTCAGCCATCTGATTTGCTCCCCAAGGCACAATTTCTTGGAGGCACGATAAATTCTTGTAGGAATTATTCTCGATGGCATGATAAATTCCCGTAGGAATAATTCTCGAGGCACATTATATTCCAGTAGGAATATTTTTTATGGCACAATACATTTCTGTAGTAATAATTCTCGAATGCACAATATATTACCGTAGGAATAATTCTCGAAGGCACAATACATTCCCGCAGGAATAATTATCGAAGACACAATATATACCCTTAGGAATAATTCTCGAAGACACAATATATTACCGTAGGAATAATTCTAGAAGGCAAAATATATTCCCGTAGGAATAATTCTCGAGAACACAATATATTCCCGTAGGAATAATTCTCGAAGGCACAATATATTCCCATAGAAATAATTAAGGAAGGCACAATATATTCCCGCAGAAATAATTCTCGAAAGCACAATATATTCCCGGAGGAATAATTCTCGAAGGCACAATATATTCCTGTAGGAGTAATATATTCCCGTAGGAATAATTCTCGAAGGCACAATATATTCTCATAGGAATAATTCTCCAGAACACAATATATTCCCGTAGGAATAATTCTTGAAGACACAACATATTCCCGTAGGAATGATTCTCGTAGGCACAAACTATTCCCATAGGAAAAATTCTCGAAGGCTCAATATATTCCCGTAGGAATAATTCTTGAAGGCACAATATATTCTCATAGGAATAATTATCGAAGGCACAATATATTCCTGTTGGAATAATTCTCGAAGGCACAATATATTCCCGTAGGAATAATTCTCAAAGACACAATATTTTTGTGCTCAACCAAGCTCATAAATTATGGTAAGGTGATTCGGGTAAGCCCCAGTCCCTGGCTCGACTTGACGTGTGTCATGGGCTCTAAGGTTATGAATTGATTTGTTCACCATGATAGCTATAATAATTACTTCAACCCAAGAGCTTTTGGATACGAAAAGCAAGTCTTATTCCTCAAAATGATGACATGCCATGTAACGACTTTTGAATAATTAAACAAGTGGTTGCGGTATTGAACGCAAACGTATGCTTTTCATACCAAGAGAGTGAAACGAGTTCCGCACTATTTAAGATTGACTTTGGTGGAATGTCCCACCCCAGTTCAACTCAAATTATAGCCACTACTGAAATAATAATCCAAACATCGATCTATTCCCTCTGCTCCAAGAGTGGCGGCCAGTTCGACACTATTTAGGGTTGACCCTAAAGGAATGTTCCATCTTCACGTCAACTCTAAATTATTAGCAAGACTAAAATAAAAATACAAAACATCGATTTGTCCGCTCTGCTCCAGGATGGTGGCCAGTTCGACATTATTTATGGTTGATCCTGAAGGAATGTTCCATCTTCACGTCAACTCTAAATTTTTGGCAAGACTGAAATAAAAAGGCAAAACATCGATCTATCTGTTCTGCTCCAAGAGCGGCGGCCAACTCGACACTATTTAGGGATGACCCTGAATGATTGATCTATCTTCACATCAACCCTAAATTATATGCAATATTAAAATAAAGTGCAATAACTGAAATACAGAAATAGAGTGCAGTAATCAAAATACTGAACTGGGAAGCAGTAATTGAAATACTGAAATGAAGTGTAGTAATTGAAATACCGTATTAAGAAGAACAGAATAAGAAGCAATTCAAATTCCAATAACTATTGTTCCTTTTTCGTTTCAAGGAGGCAAGCTGAATTCTCTTCTCCATTCTGAGGAGGCATCTCCGTTCTAAGAAGGCATCTCCATTCCAAGGAGGCATCTCTGTTCCAAGGAGGCACATTCTATATTCATCGTAGCTGAATTAACATTAAGATGAATTTTGGGATCCGCCAGATTTTTTGTCATTCGAACCCGACTACCACTTAAGTTTCCGCTTCATTATCTTAAATTATCAAATTATAATCCTCTTTAGAGATTGGTTGTTTCTTCGAGCTTTTATTTCTTTAAATTAACTACAATGGCTTTACATTTGATAATTAATTAAAATAACAGATATTACTAGAATTTTATGAAGGTGAAACCATATATCATGGCTACCCTAAGTAACTCCCCATAAGCTTCTCAAGTCATAATGAGTCAAGTATTAGCCTTTAATAAGTTGCCTAGCCATATTTCACTCTCGATTAAACCCCTCAAAATTCCAGCTTAAATCAAAAGTGGTTAAGCTTTTATAGAGGGTTCAAATAACCTCCCTTGATTTCCTCACAAAAATTTCACACATTTTTATTAAGAAAAGATCCCTGATAATTTTAAAAAAATCAGAGTTATCCTATTTTAAATCATTTAAAATAGGAAACTGATGCGCAAAACTATATCCGCAAACGATAACGGCAAGTGTACTGTATCTAAATTAGTATAGGTTTATAAAAACCAAGGTCGTATTAGACTCGGGGTAGTTGAATATTCTTACTTCGGAAAATCTCTATTATTTTATCAATTAAAACTTGGATTGATTTTGCAAAGGGGGAATAAAAATGAGGAATAAATGATGAGTTAAAATACTAGAACTCGATCTTCAAATCACCGCGGAATAATAATAGAAGAAATAAGAACTCTAATTCTCTTAAGAAATTTACTTTGACCGTGGAGGTTCCCGAATTCTAAACGCACCTCTCTCGAGGATACGTTCAACTGAGTTTAGGTTGATCAACAGAACTCTCGTCTGTAATTGAAACCCCTAAAACTCGCTTTAACATGGTGAACCCCTCTATTGGATTTGACTCCAATCTGGGAGATTTATGTCATCCTTTCTCAAGGTTTGCAATCAACTCTCTTTATCCTTAAGTGATTGATTCGAATTATGAGTCTCTCGACTACTAAATTATGAAAACATGAATGATAATTATATATCGATAATATAATCTCACTTCAATAAAATTAAGGATAAATATTAAGCATCTCAAAGAAGAGAATAAGAAGATCTAAATTAATTCATGACAAGTATTATTCCTTGGATCATCTCGATCGCGTAATAATAGAGATTAGGCTACTATGGAGATGGAGAAATCGATGAAAATAAAAGAGTACATAATAAAATTAAGTATAGGATAAGAGGGAGAAAAGACTATTTTATTGATTGCAAAAGAAAAGGATTACAAGCTATTCAAATGAAAACTATAAACTATTGAATTGAAAGTTGAATTGCAAGAAAGAAAGAAGGAGGACAAGACTACTAAAAACATGAAAATAATACACGAAATGAAGACTTTGGCTCCCAAAATTCCTCTCTTCAGCTCTGGTAAAGCTGGCTTTAAATAGATGAAAAGTTGGTGTTACACGCCCTTGGTCAAGCCCGTGACCAAGGGCGTGTAAGGGGCGTGATCGATGCTGGTGCAGAAAGGGCGCCTTCTGGCTTCAATGCGAGCGTTACGTGCGCATAATGCCCTAGGTCACGCAGTGACCTAGTGCGTGTAATCTTCAAAATGGCGCATGGTGGGATGATTTCAGCGGGAAATGGCGTGGGATGAGTCACGCCCATGTACTGGATGTCACGCCCTCGGTCACGCCTGTGATCGGGGGAGTGTAACTTTAAATGATGTGGCAGGCTTATTCTGGCTGCAGGAGGCGGGTCATGGCCATGACCTGGGTCACGCCCTTGGTCACGCCCGTAACCTGGGGCGTGTACTTGGTGAATCTTCACGGATTGAGCCTCGAGTGGTGGCAGCAGGTCTGGAACACATCTTGGGCTGTCAGCCCCTTGGTCAGTCCCGTGACCTTGGGCGTGCACTTGACATTTTTGCTCAAAGTGCCCAGAAAATCTGAAAAACACAAAATAAGCTTATGTTAGTTTATAGAAATAAAAGGAAATGAATTAGATGGGATAATTCATGCAATTTATACAAATTCATATTAAAAAATAATTAAAATTATATTAAAGGATGAGTACAAAAAGTACTCATCAAACACCCCCATGCTCGAGCTTTTGTTATTCTAGAGCAATAGAATGAGGAAAGAATTACAAGACATCGATATTATTTTTAATTAACTAAAAATTCATTAAACCAAGAGTAAGTTAAAAGTAAATTCTAGGAATTCAAGAATTATGAGATAAGTTATGGTGACAATTTAAAAAGAGAAATCTGTTTAGCTAACTACTTCTCAAGATAACTATTTCGCAACCGAAATTATAGAAATTTTCAAACAAAATTAGTTTGAAATTATTGACACTCTAACATAAAGAAGCTTAAGGAAAAGACACCTACCAAAATATTGCTCTCTTAATAATTTTATTTAGGACTAGAATCGGTAAAATTGGTTAGGGATGGGTTTTAACAAAATGGCAAAAATGAAGAGTTCTTGGATTGGAGGTGGTGAAACCTTACTCATAAATTCTGTATAATCCTGTATTTATCGAGTGAGGCCCCGACTCGAGAAGGGCAGGAGAACAACCAAGGAGGGCATTCTCCTATGTCATGAGAAGGCAGAGGAGCCTCAAGGTGAGTGTGGATCTCATCTCCAAGAGATTTGCCCATTCAGGAGTGCGAGTGCGTGGGAGGTCAGGCGATTGGTGCCCCTAGGGACCACTAGCCCAATTGAATCAAGTAAGCGAGAAACCTGGCGAGTGGTTCCTTCATGGACCACTCACCCAGAAGGCTTTGGGGGTAAAATTGCCTAGATACCCTCGTGGGATGCCAAAAGCCTCTCCGGACAGTGGAGTTAGGCTGTTAGCAGGCCAATTTGGGGTACGGTTAGTAAAATCAAATGGCGGATTTACGCTATTTGCAGTCCAGACTAGAGAATCTATAAATAGACCCTTAAGGGAACCTTGGCGGAGATCTGATTTTTCTGGCTCTGTCCACCTAGGCAAGTTTTGGTTGGCTGCTAGTGCCAACCAAGGTGCCCAACTGAGCTTTGGTTTGGGAGGGAAAGCTCTCTAAGATCTTCCGGGTGTGTGGCGGGACCTCCTTGCTACATCATTGGGTTATTCCTAGTTCTCCGTCCACGGTCAAGACCATAAGTGAGGGACAAGTAGGCGCAGGTTGCAACCCCCTGTGGGTCCAAACTCAAGAGACCCGTTGCCGGTTTCAACATTTTTGGTGCGGTGAGCGTGGACCGTAGCCTGTGCAAGAAAGCCCCAAGCTGACCTCCATGGCTGGAGATGGAGGAGAGGGATCCGGCTAGGTCCACTCGCAGCCACCCGTGAAAGAAGTGACACTAGAAATGTTTGAAGGCCTCAGGAGAGAGATCCTGTAGACCTTGCAGCTGGCTTTCGCCGTGAGGAGTGAGTGCGAGACACCAGTCATTCCGGTGGTCCCGCTGATGATTAGATTTGGATTTTTCTTTCTTTTTAATTAATTTGGTTTGCGCAACCTTTATATGATGAGATTAGAGTTAGGCAGGTGTTTCCAAAGTGTCTCGCAAGTACTCCTACTTTGAGAAATTAACCGTTATCCTATCGAAGGATAGAAGTAACAGTCTTTTTCTTCTTTCGGAGTATTGACAATTACGCCTCGGCTACAACGCCGAATTCAAATGATTTTTAAAATAGCAAAGGAGAGTTTTGCAAGTTTCGGATTTGAAAAGTGTTTGTTTAAATTTTAATCCAAATTAATCATATAATAAAGGCAAGTATACCTTATCGTGAGTAATACAGGATATTTTGTTTTAGAAAATATCGAGGTCGTATATTTCCGCGGATCGTTTTGATTATACTACTTTGAGAAATGAACTATTATTTTATCGGAATAATATTTTTGGTTAAGTTAACTAGAGTTCTAAATGATAAAATACGTATAACTAGAGTAAAGATAATGATATTAAGCGTATAACTAGAGTTCTAAACGATGATAATAAATGGCACCCGATGTCGAATTACCTTGAGACGAAAATTGTCTTTTGTAGAAGTAAAAGAGATGACTTTTTAAAACATTAAAACGGCTTGGCCGTGGAGGTTCCATAATTATGAATGCTCCTCTCTCGAGGGTACGCCCACCTGAGATTATGAATATTCGACCGAACTCTCGTTCTATAATCGAATCTTCTTAATACTCTCTTTATGTTGTGAACCCCGCTATTGGGTTTTTACTTCCAATTCGGGAGACTTACCTCATCCTCTCTCGAGGGTAGAGCGCACTTCTCTTTACCCATGAGCGATCTGTCCGTACGCACAAGCCTCTCGGCTAACTAGTGTATGGAGATGGAAATGAAATCCACACATCGATTATGTGGCTCCACTCAACATTATTCTCGGGTAAACCTTAAGCGTTAATTATTTTAGAAAAAAAAAGTTTTATTTTTAGAAAAACTATTTTTGTGTCCCAATGCTCTTCGACATCGTGCGCTAAAGGAAATTAGCCACTCATCGGAATGGAGACGACATAATTAAGAAAATACATGTTTATGATTTTAGCGGATATAAGCTTGAAAGAAAGAAATAAAAGACTTATATAAAAGCAGTAATAGTATCCATCCCAACCATCTTAAACAAGCGCTAAAAAGTTCTTAGCCTCTTATCCAGGACGGGGGTGGTATAGAAATGAAAAGACTTATAAAGGTGCAGAAATAATATCCGTCCCAACAGTCTCAAACAAGTGCTAAAGGAAATTAGCCTCTTATTTGAGATGGGGGTGGTATATAGCAGTCATATAAAGACTGAAAATTAAAACTAAGTTACAAAAAAGAAAAACACTATCTCATTAACTCACGCACTCTACTTGTAATAAAAAAGACTAAATCGAAAGAAAGCGTTTAAACAAAAGCGATAAATAAAGCGTTAAAGAAAGCGATAAACTATTTTTATGAAAGCAATAAACTAAGTTATGAAAGCAATAAACTAAGGTATGAAAGCAATACAACTATTCTCATACATACACACACACTATCATAAATAAAAAAGGAAGATGATCTAAATGAGAAAACAACATTTTATTTCTAAAATAAGCATTACAACTAAACTAATAAAGCCAAAAATTATAAACGAACATAAACTTAATTGCATAAAGAAAAACTCACATCCACTCAAAAGAACTCAGAAAAACATTACAAACACTCAAAATTTGGATGAAATTTACTTCAGCCGAGCCCTCCTATTTATAGGCAAAATTTTATTTTTACACGCCCTAGGTCACGGGCGTGACTTGGATGTCATGGCCTTGACTTAGGGAGTGACATTTGCTCGGCTATATTTGCCGACTTCTAGAAGGTTCAGCCGTCAAACATGGCTGCACACGGGCGTGACTTGAAGTGTCACAGGCGTGACAGTGGGCGGCACATATCTGCTTTAACAGGGGCGTGACGGCTGGCGTGTGCGCTAGATTCTTCGAACGCCTGGGCAGAGATAGTTCGTCGAACGCAGAGTGTCGTTCGTCGAACGCTGGATGCGAATAGTTCGTTGAACGCAGAGCACCGTTCATCGAACGCTGAGATGGAGAGAGTTTGTTGAACGCCGAGAGCCTTTTGTCGAACGCTGAGATGGAGAGAGTTCGTCGAACGCAGCTCGATTTTGTCGAACGCAGGGCAGAGAGCGTTCGTTGAGCGCAGCTCAATTTTCGTCGAACGCAGGGCAGAGAGCGTTCGTCGAGCGCAGCTCGATTTTCGCCGAACATGGGGCAGAGAGCGTTCGTCGAGCGCAGCTCAATTTTCGTCGAACGTAGATTGAGAAGTTTGGCATTTTAAAATTACATGCCCTTGGGTCACGGGCGTGACTTGTTGTCACGGGCGTGACTCAGGGGCGTGACTTGACAAAAATTGCCAAAATCTGCAAAAACAAAAATAAAACTAAGTTAGTAAGGAAATAATGAAAAGAAGCAATTTATTTATTAATTTACATAGAAAATTCACAATATTAATTAAAACTATACTAATAACTATACTAAAAATTCATATATTTTATTACTTATCACCCGCCCCCTGCAGATAGGCGGGAATGCACCCTGCCAGCGGCTTGGGAAGGAGGTAGAGGCAGAGGCGAATGGGCGAGATCTCCTAGTGCGGCAGCTGTTCGGTAACCCGACGAGTGCGGAAGTCTACGAGTTGACTCTGCGCAAGAGGACCACTCACAGAGCAGGGGAAGGAAGCCGCCTATGTGAGTTGATCCTCTCGGACCCGGTTCCAGAGTGGTTCAGAGGGCCAGAGATGTCTTACTATACCGGTAAGGATGACCCTGTCCTGCACCTGCAGTGATTTGAGGACATGGTCTCAATCGCCCCAATGTCGGATGCCTTCTAGTGTTGTCTCTTCCCCACCACTCTGAAGGAGAAGGTGAGGTACTGGTTCCACCAGCACCCCATGGGCTCTATCTATGCCTTCGAGGATTTGCGGCGGAGCTTCAGGTTGCGCTTCTCGATGTCAAGAAAGAGGAAGAAGGACGCGGAGGCCCTCTTCAAAATCAAGCAAGGGTCAGGGGAGTTACTGGCCCATTATGTGGACAGGTTCCAGTAAGTGGTCCTGCAAAACAGGGGAGTCACCGGCCTTTATAGTAGGGCTGCGGGAGGGGTTCTTCAAAATGGACCTGAAGCGGAAGGCCCCTCTATCCTTCGAGGAATTGATGGAGAGGGCGGCAGAAGAGATCAAAGGAGAGGCTGCCAACCCAGAGTTTGCAAAGAGGTTGGCGAGGCTGAGCGAGCTAGAGGTGAGACAGCAGGAGGGAAGAAGAAGGGATGAGCCTAGATGTCAGTGGTCACGGGGGAAGCAACAGGATTGAGTGCATTAGGAATCCCGTAACCGGCTGGCTTGGAGACCCCAGAAAGGACTGGCGCGAGGTGAAGAATGAGGTTATCAGGGAAGGGGGGAAGGGAGGGTCAATCACCCAGGATGGAGGCAAAGTCTTAGACCTCCACACCCCTCTCGGGGGCAAGCCATGGAAGTGGGCCGAGGAAGAGGAGGAAGAGGGGGTACGGTGGTGTTGCCCTATTGTGACTTCCACCAGGATGAAGGTCACGTGATGGCCACCTACCCGGAGTTTCTGGAAGTGAGGGGAAGAGGTCAGCACTAGCAACGACCTGTAAGGATTTAAGAAGTGCTACCTGAAGAAGGGGAAGATAGGTGTGAATATAGGGCATACGTGGGAGCCATGGGAGGGATCGAGGTGATCCATGGTGGGGTTGGGTTAGAAGCCACTCGCAAGAGGATATTCCAAGCAATAACCCAGAGGAGCGTAGCATCGACCTCCCAAACCCCACCCCCCTCGAAAAAGCTCATCTTCTCATCGGAGAACATGCCAGACTTTGAAGACCCGTTCTGTGACGTCTTGGTGATCCAGACGACAATAGAAAACTTTGCGGTCTCCCGGATCTTGGTCGATAATGGGAGCTCTGTGAACGTCATCTTCAAGAAGGCCGTCGATGCCATGGAGGTGGGAGCAAAGAGGGTGCAGGCCTCGGATGGGCCATTGTTTGGATTCCCCGGAGAGAGGAAGGAGGTCTAGGGAGGAGTTGGCCTCCAGGTGACGTTGGGAGGGGTCCCCAGGAACTACCGGTTCATCATTGTCGATGCTCCGAGCAGCTACAATGCAATTTTCGGACGCCCTCTCATCAGCACCTTCCAGTGCATTCCCACGTCCTTCCACCAGTGCTTGAAGTTCCATATCGGAGGAGTCCAGGTCTGAATCCGGGGGGATGCAAAGGTGGCAAGGCAGTGCTATGTGACTACCGTCAACACCATCTCCTGGATGGCGGAGGATGAGAAGGTGGATAGGGAGATGATGGGGTCGGAAGGGCCAGACGAAGAAAAGAAGGCAAGATAAGGAGAGAGCAACATCCGAGAAGAGGAGATGGAGGAAGCTCAGGGGGAGCACGCCGAGCCGTTGGAGGAGGAGGCTGCGGTGGAAGAGGAGACCCTAGCAGAGGGAAGAGAGGCAAGGGGCATATGGGAAGAGCCGCCCTGCTTGACGTAAGGGAGGAGGTAGTTGAGATGGAGGTCACCACCCAAAAGGGGAAGGTGTAGAAGGTGCGGATCTGCGGGGGCCTTGGCCAGGAGGATAGGAGGAGGATTCTGGAATGCATCCAAAAGAGCATAGACATCTTCGCATAGAGCGCAATGGACATGCCGGACATCGATTCAGACATGGACTTCCACCGACTCAACCTCGAACCAGGAGCCCGCCCCATCTGACAGAAAAGGAGGGCCATCGCCGATAAGCTAGAGGAGCCGATCTGTGAGGAGGTGGAAAACTCCTCAAAGCATGTTTTGTATCGGAGATCCAGTATCTGGGCTGGGTCTCCAATGTCGTCATTGTAAAGAAGGGTGATGGTCACTTGAGAATGTGTATTGACATTTCTCTTTTAAACAAAGCCTGCCCTAAGGATTGTTATCCCTTGCCTCGGATCGACGCGCTGGTTGACTCAGCCGTCGGTTTTTCTGTAATGAGTTTTTTAGATGCTTTTTCAGGTTATCATCTGATCAGGATGCACCCGCCATAGGTTAAGGACGTCTCTTTCATCACGATAGAAGGGTGCTACTACTATAAGATGATGCTGTTTGGGCTAAAAAATGCAGGGGCAACATACCAGAGGATGATGGATTAAGTCTTCCGGGAACAAAGGGGAAGGAACTTGGAGGTGTACGTGGATGACCACATGGTGAATAGCAAGGATGTGAGCTCCCACATCCGAGACCTGGAAGAGACCTTTTCCACCCTGCGTAGGTTCAAGATGAGGTTGAACCTTTCAAAATGTATCTTCGGCTCCAGCAAGGGGAAGTTTCTGTGTCACCTCCTTACCCCGGCAGAGGTGAAGCCTAACCTGGACAAAGTGAAAGCCATAATGGAATTGGGATCGCTGTGAAATGCTAAGGAAGTCCAGTTCCTAACCGTAAAGCTAGCAGGGTTGAGTAGTTTTCTCTCCCGGGCAAGAGAGAAATGCTCCCCCTTTTTCAAGGTGTTGAGGGGGCAACCAAAAGTTTGAGTGGACGAAGGAGTGTTAGGATGCACTACAACAATTTCGGCCTTTAGCAACACTTGAAAACTGTTGCCTAAAACTGCAAAGTGTTGCCAAAACATTGAAAACTGTTGCCATAGGGGTGTCTTCTATACGCGTGTTTCCAAAGGTCTAAGGCAACAGTTTTCATACCTTCCGACAACACTAAACAGAAACTGTTGCCTAAACTCTTAGAATAGGCAACAGTTTTTCGATGGACCTATTGCAACAGTTTTGAAATGTTGCCATGAATTGTTACATTTAAAAACTATTGTCAAAAGGTACAAAGACAACACTTCAAAAATGTTGCCAAAAAGTTGGGACATTTTTTTTAAAAACAGCCAATGCAAAAGCAGTGTCAAAAGGTACATTAGCATAAATGCTAAAGCTTAAATTTGGAGAAATAACAACCACCTTTTTTTTCCAAATTCTTTAAAAAAATTCAATTTTATCCTCATTAAATTGGATATCACCGACGTAATATGACATGGTTCTTCAAGAATAGAAATAGAGTGAAAGGGATCAAGATCAAGTATTAAATGAAGTGTGCACTTAATTCAACACAAGACACGGCTAGTTACATAATACAGTAATATAATTGGAAATATGATAAATGAAGGAGCGAATTATAACATTTTATTGAAGAAATGTATCACAGGTAACTCCATCCAGAAGTACAATGTCACTTATGTAAGAACATGCTTCAAGAAGTTATAGTAGAATATGTTGTTCGGGATGGATGAAAACGTGAGTACTTTGTTGTGCGGGATGGATGAACAGAACCCATTTTGGTCGTGGCTTGATCATCACAGCCTCCATTGATGGTCCAGTGAAGCGTCAACTGTTTGAGATTTACTTGGTAAATTCTCCTTCGGCCGTGATTTTTTTGTCATCTATAGAAGAAACTGTGGGGCTGTAAGAAATAATTCAAAAAATCAACATCATAAATTAACTACTTGTCCTATATAAGAAGTTTCAACTCTAAAATAAAAAAAACTAAGATTTCCATACAGCAAATCATATTCGATATAAATAGTTACATTGCAACCATAAGTTCAAATAAGTCAAATTTGAGATTAAGAATTAGAGACAGGAGTGAATTCCAATTAAATTAAAGAGTGTTTCAATTAACTACTAGGAGAATAAGTCTCATAAATAGAACAGATATTGAGCAAAAAAATTCTAATTAATATCCAAAATAGCATGATTGTTAACCCAAATATTCAAAAATAAGTACTAAAGACTTCATACAAAAACTTACATAAGCAATCAGAGTCCAAAATGTTGATATGTGGGCTGATTTGGGGCAGGACAGCAACTTGTTGTGGTTTTGGAATGAATTAAGGCTGCAGATGGAGAATTTTTGGGCATGTAATGGCCGGGTAGGCTCTATGGGTGCTAGTAGGGATGGGAGAGGATGTAGGCTATTGGTAGAGCGGAGTGGAAGAGCCTAAAGAGGTTGGTTGTGGCTAAAATGGATCTGCAGCAATAATTTTTGTTGGTTTGGGTGGTTGCCGATAGTTTCAGGTGGCTGAAACAATTCTGGACTCAAAGCTGTATAATAGACTATACTATTAATGTAATTCCTCAGATCCTTCAGATTTTTCGTACCCAAAGTTGTAACGAAAAGAACAAAGAAGAACATCTACACATCCAACAACAAATCAAGGATTGCTACTCCATTTCCACACTTTCTGGAATTAATAAATTTCACGAAGCTCAAATCTGCACGACAAGGATACAGAACATCCGACGCTGATGCGAAACACGCCATCAGCTCCAAAGAATTATTGAGCGTCAAGGCATCCCCTCAGCCCTGTAACGTTCTGAAGGTTCACCTTTGAAATGAAGTTGAGAAGAAAAGAGGAAAAGAGCATTTTCAGCCCCTAAGCAGCAGAGGAAAAGAAGCTGAGAAAGAGAAGATAATATTATTGGTTTTATCAAAAGAAACTTTTGTGCATAAAAACAGATAACAAATTAGAAATTATAAATAGTAAACTCATGAATGCGGTTATTTTTGTCCGAACCACATAATTTCATGTGTTTTTTGACTTTATGATTCTTCTTCCTTTGCACAATTATCTCTAGCATAATCAGCACTAAAGTAGATGAGTTGGTTGCTATTACATTATGATCATGGCCGATCCAATTACAATCTACAGAATTTGAAACTAGGTAGTCAAGTAGGGTCAGTGTTGTGTCCGTTGATTAGTACAGATCACTATGGACTGAGTTTAATCCTGAATCTATAGGGTCATAACAATAATGTTTTTCAAACAAAAAGTAGTGTTTTGTAAAATTTTGTATGAGTATGAGAATGAGAAGGGATATGTTAATTGGAAAAGTTTGGTTATGTGAGAAAGGCCCACATAATGTTGTCTATAAGTGCTACAATCTGAGACCATAGTTGAATGATGGAAACTAATTGCTTGAAGCAGCAGCAGTGGTAACATACCTTTGCAAAACTTTGACGAAGTGCGAGCAACTTTCCCTTTTCGCTTCCAGCAAATAATAATTTCTGCATAACTAGGCCCACATAATGTTTTTATCCCTTTCTCATTCCTTGCCAGCTGAATGTATCTATGGTTCAAACAATACTCATCCCCATACCTTCCATGCCACCACAAAAAACACATGAATACAAACATATTCACAAATCAGTCCCATATACTATTATTACCATTATCATTACCATATACTATTTTACTTCTTCTCTAAGAATAATAGTCAGTGAAAATTTCAGAAAATGACAGAATTTCAAGGAAATGTGCAGGGCATAAATGTGAAGCCTCAGGGATTTTGTTATTACCAAAACTGGCATACTACCGCAGAATTCATGAAAATTCAAAAAGAGACACTTAGGATTAAATAGCTAAGAGTTCTTGGTCGGGGACAACTTAACCACCATATCCAAAAAAGAACTTTAAAAAAGGTGCATAACCATAATTAGAACCAAAAACAGTAGAAGAATGTTCAGTGGAATCTTTATAATGGAATAAGTATCAATGAAGGTGAAAAAATAATGCAACATCAAGATATGTACAGCAACTTTCACATATGAGGGAAAAACAATGCCCATGGTAGAAGTAATAACATCCTGACATCGAACTAGGTGGTGGCATTCTCATTAGAGAGTGAAAAGGCTAGACTACTATACAGAGATGATTTCTTGCAGGGCTTTTGGGAATGCTTTCAGTTTAAAGAATAGTAAATAACATTTGAAAGAAGAAAAATAGACCTAGAATGGTGTGAACAATTAATATTTTAAAATAAGAAGGAATCCATACACAAAGAACCGGGGGACGATACTTATGTAAAGGAATTTGTAAATAGGATTCATGAGTCACAAAGATTAGATGTTTGTAGTAGACTCGCACATTGAAATGCATTATAAACTTGGCAAGCAGGAGTACAAACCGACATATTTCAGAAGCAATGAACAGAATGATAATGATACTGATATATGCTTTTCTGCCAACCATTCCTGATACAATCAGAACAAACCTACTTGCAGAAGTTTCTGAAAGAGGAACCTCATCCAAGGTGTCTCAATAAGACAAATATCATTTGAGAGAAAAACAAGATCAACTACAATTTTGAACTACTAGCAGCATTGTTAATACTATGGCCAATAAATCCTAATAGAGAGGATAGCGCATAATCTTAGCATGGATTCTAAACATTATTCCTAGGGCACGCACTTCAGGAGAAACTTAAAGCCTCTTCAGGATTAACTACCCAAGTCTTGTTAATATTCAATGCAATACCTAATAAAAACAAGCATGCTCAAACAAGCTTACTTGCTTCGGGAAAATAAATAGCATGTTCAAATTTCCTATCATCTATATGCAACTCTCTGAAGTGTGTGATCTACGACAATGCATGATTAGTTGAATGAGTAGATGGTTCTCTATCCGGTTTTATATTAATAATAATAATAATCATCTGAAATAAGAGGGTTGCAACCCGTAATTATGTCAACTTTCAAGGAAAGTTTTGGTAATTATTACATAATAATAATCTAAAAATTTTACATACTGATGTTGGGCAAGTTGTTTCCAGCTTAAAGGAATCTAAGAAAAATATATTTTGATTCTTTCTCTTGGGATTTTTCATTTTTATTTCTTCGGAACAATTATTTGTGTAAATACATAGAGGTTGGATCATTTTAAAAAGATTCTTCTCATTATTGTGTGACTATATAGATTATCATTTCAAAAAACAACATGGCATAATTTCAGAAAAGTGGTGGATGTAAGAAGCTGATAGACTACTAACCATATAAGGTACTCATTCAATGATATGCAGTATGCAGTAAGTAAATATAGATTAGAAAGCATTCAGCCAAGAAGCAAATTCGAGCAACCAGGAAGCAAAATCACCAACCGCTGAACAAGCCACTAATCCAAGTTTCTGCATTCAACTGGGATGAAAATCAGAAAATGTAGGGCATCACCGACCCTTGAACCTGAACATTCCTCTAATACAAGGATCTGCATTCAGCCCATGGCAGACAAAATACCATTTGAAATTTAGAAGAAGAGGAGGAAAAAAAGAAGGAAAAAAGAGAGAACCTATAGGAGGCAAGATTTGGGAGCCCTCCTCCTATCGTAGAGTGTAGTCTCTTGGGAAGTTAACATTGAGAGAGCCGGGAGAAATAGATTGAGGTCTTGGATAAGATATCGAGGAAGTTCTCCGAATCCATAGTCTGGAAAATAGACCTAACTCCATCCTCATGAATCGTCGGGAGCCGCGAGGGCTGCGTAGGAAGCCGATTCCTGGGATGTTGAAGGTCGGCGATGTGCTTTCCCCTTCCCGTTCGGATTCCAAAACCTAGATGAGAAGTCATCTCATACTTCTACGATAATGCTCTGCAAGAGGCGAGAGAGTATCGTCGAGGAAGATGGGAAATGACGCGAGGGCGCCTGTGCTGAAATTGAGATTTAATTTGAGGCTAGGGGAAAAGATAGTAATTTTGGTGTATTAACTTATTGTGTATGAATAGTAATTTGTATGTCCGAATAGTCAATTCGGCTGATGCTAGAAAGGGGTAGGAACATTTTTGAAGTGTTGGGAAAAAATATTGTAAAGGGCAACACATTAAAATTGTTGTTTTAAGTACATCGGCAAATACAACATTTAACAAATGTTCCTAATAAGGGATAAGACAACATTTATCGAATGTTGCATCACAAATGTTGCCTAAATCTATCACTCAGTGGCAACATTTAAAAACTGTTCTCTATTATATATTTAGACAACATTTTATAAATGTTACAAATGAAACTGTTGCTAAAGGCT
Source organism: Dactylorhiza incarnata (assembly GCA_033032865.1). Classification (NCBI taxonomy): domain Eukaryota; kingdom Viridiplantae; phylum Streptophyta; class Magnoliopsida; order Asparagales; family Orchidaceae; genus Dactylorhiza; species Dactylorhiza incarnata. The sequence continues at coordinate 18,739,890 of JAWHQI010000015.1, forward strand.
AAAATTGTTGTAGTGATGCCTTCCAAGCCTTAAAGAATCAAATCACTAAGGCCACACTGCTCCGCGGCCCTAAGGAGGGGGAAAGTATGGCCTTATATCTCGGAGTAGGGGCTGAGGCCGTGAGCTCCATCCTGGTCTAGGAAGAGGTTAAGAAGCAGCTGCCTATCTACTACGTGAGCAGGGTCCTGAAGAAGGCAGAGCTCCGGTACCCAATCTTAGTAAAGATGGCCTTCGCTCTGGTCATCTCAGCTAGGAAGCTCAGGCCATACTTCCCGGCCCATTCGATCCAAGTAGTGACCGACCACCCCCTTCGCAAAATTTTCGAGGGGGTAGAGCATTCAGGGAGGCCCGCAAAGTTGTCGGTGGAACTGAGTGAATTTGACATCATCTTCGTCCCGCGGCTATCGATGAAGGCTCAAGTTGTGGCAGATTTCATGGCAGACTATGTAGTTGAGATGGAAGAGGAGCAAGACCCCCGCCTCATCACCTGGAAGTTGCTGGTAGACCGGGCCTCAGGAAGGAACTCTCTAGGAGGGGGAGTAGTGTTGGAAAGCCCCCATGGGGTGAAAATTGAGAAAGCGCTGGTTATGCATTTCCCCATCACAAACAACCAGGCGGAGTATGAAGCAGTGATCGCCGGACTGCGCCTAGCCCATGTGAAAGTTTTTGGATCTAGGATTGAGCAGGAATAGTATAACTCAAAGTTCATGCCAACAACCAGAAGCACATGAAAAACAACTTCAATCTTTATTGATGATAGCAGAAAACTTCATTATAAGGCGAGGTATACATGGAGAGACATGATTTCGCCAGTACACAAAAAACAGGAGAAAAAATACAACTGACAGATAACCAGCGGTCTGCCTTCCTGAGACCGCCCGACCTGACAGTTCGCTCGACTAGAAGACGAGACCGCCCGAACTGCCTGCCAGCGACTTGATCAACACAAACTGAGAACCCCGCGATCTGCCACTGATTTTCTCGAACTCCAGCAACCCGCACTGCAAGCCGCGAGACCGCCCGAACACCTTCAGAAAAGGAGATGACCGCTGCTGCTCGCACAATCCGCAGAAGCTGCATAAAAGAAGTTCAATCAGCAAGACCGACCGGTCACAAGAAATAAGACCGCAAGAACTAGCCAAGAGTTCTGCTTACACTTGGTGCGATTAATTTTGCTGCTACAGTGGCTCCTATTTATAGGCATGAGACCTGATCCAGTCACCACCCTATGAGATAGAGTCACCGCCGCTTGATCACATGACCAGACCGGTCAATCTGCGCGATCAGCAAAGGATCCTTCTTCTTAGTGAGCTCGCCAGCTTCAACATAGACAAGGAGATCGCCACTCCTCCAAGAAGCTGCCCACCACCAGTGTTCGCCACCCGATCTCCTCCAGAGACCGCGAACACACTAGACCGACTAGGGAAACAGCCCGCCAAGTCGACCAGACACCGGTGACCGCATATACCAGCAGATCGCCAAAGGACCAGCTATGCGAACACAAACCGGAGACCGCGTGACTAAGAAGACCTTAGTCCGCGCGCACCATAGAGAAACCGGACAGTCACCAGACCGGGCTGCCCCCACCACGCGATCACAAGCACCAGATCGCGAGAAGACACCAGCTCGCCATGCGATCACACGACCAGACCGAGCGGCCTCACCTCGTCACCCTTGGACAGAAGAACGGCGGTCACGCCGAATAGCCCACGGCTAGAGCAGAGAGGTCAGACCGCTAGAGGAGACCGCAAGACCGTGCGGTCAGACCAGACCGCGCGGTCTCCCCCCAGACCGCGAACTCCACAAACTTCCACTTCAACATTTTCAACACTCCCCCTTGAAGTGGGAAGTTGAAAACAGTCCAAGTAAGCTCCTTAGCCGAGTAAACGACCCCTTCGCCAGCGCCTTTGTGAAGATGTCAGCAACGTTATCCTAACTCCGAACATGCTCGACCGAAAGAGACCCCTCCAACACCTTTTCACGAATGAAATGATGCTCGATCTCGATATGCTTGGTCCTCGAGTGACAAACTGGATTAGTAACCAGTTTGAGAGCACTCTCATTGTCGCCGCGGAGCAGAGTCAGACACCGAACCTCCTCATGAACGTCTTCTACCAACCTCCTAAGCCAGATGGCTTCTTGAGCTGCCATGGCCGAAGCATTGTATTCCGCTTCCGTGGTTGAGACCGACACGGAATCGTGCTTCTTGCTGCACCATGATATAGCCATGGGGCCCGCCATGAAGTCATATCCAGATGTCGACTTCCGATCATCTGAATCTCCCCCGTAATCAGCATCCATGTACCCATGCACCTCGAAGCCTGCATCCCTCCTGTAAAGGAGACCCATATCCTAAGTTGCCTTGACATAATTCAATATATTCTTGGCCGCTAGTAGATTAGGCATCTGTGGTTCGGCCATATAACGGCTCACCCTACCAACTACATACGCAATATCCGGCCTGGTAATCATCAGATAGATCAAGCTCCCAACCAGAGCCCGGAACACCTGCGGATCTTCCAGTATCCTCCCCTCATCCTTGCGAAGTTTCATAGCCTTCTCCAGAGGTGTGGAAATGCACTTCCCTTCCTTCATGTCGAACCGCTCCACAATTCGCTCCGCATATCCATCCTGGGACACCAGCACTCCACTTTTCTTCCTCTGTACTTCGAGTCCAAGGAAATGGTGCAACTCACCTAAGTCCTTCATCACGAACCTGATGGATAGCTTGGCCCGAAGCTTTGCTACCTCCCCCTTCGAATTCCCCATCACGATCATATCGTCAATGTAAAGCAGCACGATGACTTGAAGCTCCCCACTCTTCTTGACGAACAAGCTTGAGTCTGAGTCTGAAGCACCAAACCCACAGAATAGGAGATATTTTGCTATCTTTCCATACCACGCCCTCGGCGCTTGTTTCAACCCATACAGGGCCTTCTTCATCTTGCAGAGATGCTCCAGAAAATCTTCAGATACGAAGCCTGGCGGCTAAACTATAAAGATGTCCTTGCCAATCTCGCCATACAAGAACGCATTCGTTACGTCGAGCTGCCAAATTTCCCACCCCCAACACGCCGCCAAGGCAATCACAACCCGAACTGAAGTCATTTTTGCCACCGAACTGAATGTCTCCTCATAGTCTTCACTGTATTGCTGCGAGAATCCCCGAGCCACAAGGCGAGCCTTGTATCGCTCAATACTGCCGTCAGTCTTCTTCTTGAGCTTATAGACCCACTTGCATGTCATAGGGGTGATACCCTTGGGCCTGGGTACCAGGGACCAAGTTTCTTCTCAAGAGCACTCATCTCTTCCTGCATAGCTGAATCCCACTGTTCCACGCCTTTGGCCTTTTCAAAGCTCGACGGCTCCCTCTCATCCAAGGAACCAGCAAAGAAACACGAGACAAAGCTCACCATGTTGCCTCCTGTATAGCGATCAGGGGCAATGATTGTTCGCTTCGATCTCCTCAACGCCTTCCCCTGACTCGCAGTATCTTCAGCTGCTTCTTCCCTGGCTCCTCTTCCAGACGTACTCGGAGCATCGCTCCCCCTGCTTCCTGATCCAGAAGCCTCCGCCTCAGAACTAGATATTGATGGACCACCTGGTGACACAGGCAGCTCCACTTGAAGATTTTCCATAGCTTTCTCTGGCTCCTCCACCCTGCTTTCTTGTAGCTCAACACCAGAAATTCCCTTGTAAGACATCACCACGTCGAACACGACATCGCGAGATACAACAAATCTCTGCATCTCTGGGTCCATGCACTTCCAGCCCTTCTTCCGAGCATCATAACCCACGAAGACTAGCTTCCTTGCTTTCGCATCTAGCTTCGACCAAAGCGCATCTAGAACATGCACATAGCAGGTGGAGCCAAACACCCGAAGGTGCGCCACGCTTGGATTTTCCTTGAACATCAATTCATGCGGGTTCTTCATATTGATGGGACTGAGAGGCATCCGGTTTATGACGTAGGTAGCACAAGACATTCCCTCCGCCCATAAGGACTTTGGGATACTCTTGGCATGCAGCCAACACTTGCAGGTCTCCGTCAGATGATGGATTTTCTGCTCTGCAACTCCATATTGTTGTAGAGTATGCGCACAAGTAAGCTCCCTTTGGATGCCTGCCTTCCTGCAAAAAGTAGAGAACTCACCAGAGGTGAACTCCCCTCCGTTGTCATTCCTCAGCTTCTTAACCCGCATGCCAAGCCGACCCTCCACGAGCTCCTTGAACTCCATGAACTTGGCAAATGCCTCTGCCTTCTCCTTCAAGAAATATACCCAGACATATCTGGTGTAGTCATCGATCAACAACAGCATATATCTGCTGCCTCCGAGGCTTGGGGTAGAAGTCGGTCCCATCAAGTCACCGTGGATGCATTCCAACGGCACACTATGTAAGATCCCTCTCCCGCACCAGGAGAGTTCCTGGATCTTATGCCCAGAACCGCCGCCTTATGGAGATGCTAGCACACAAGTTAGCCACCTCCGCAAGACGCCGATCCTGCCGGCAAGAACGATCAACCATGCCAACAAGAGATAAGAAGAAAAACTAGAACACAAGTCCACAATCACACGCATCTGTATATATATATATATATCCAAAAGTAAGCTGTCCATCAAGAGTACCATAAATGAAAGAGTAAAAGGGGCTTATGCCCAGTACATATCCAAGGTGGAACAAAATCTCACTCTCTCACTCTACATCTATGCGGAAGCTAACAATTCTCAAATCTTCAAACACGTGCTCTGTAGTAGAAGTATTGCATGGCTTCTGCTCCTCAGATCCTGCCATCATGTCTTGACTGGTCGTGCCAGTACTCCAGCTCCTCGAACACCTACGGTCACAACCGACCGTTAGTCATAAAGACTAAGCCAATTTTGTCCCCGCCTCCCCCCCCCCCCCCCCCCCCCCCCCCCCCCCCCCCCCCCCCCCCCCCCCCCCCCCCCCCCGCGACTCCTAGGCACCGTGCGGGAGGAAGAAACGGAGGACAACAAGGTGGAGTAATCAAGAAGGTAGCAGGTGACAAATATTCTACGCTAGCAAGTGTATATCCATATAATTTTTATGTTAGCAGTATGAACAAGTAAACAGTAATAAGCGCAGTAATGTAATATCGCAGCCATAAAAGAAGTAAGCATAGAGAAGCAGTGCAACGCAAGTAAAGTAATTTAAAAGTAACCATTGATTTATAGGAATGCCCATACAAACCTATAGACCAAGGGGTCGTTTAGCAGGGCCTATCGTATAAAAAGTCCCATACCAATTTATACGATAGGGGTAGGGGTTGAAATGCAATGTTCATGCTATGACATGCAAGGTATCTTGTTATGCTATGTTCATACAAGTGCAACTCACTCACTACGACTCTATGCGCATAGACCTTTAGTTCCCCCTTTTTGGAGCTAGCAAGACTCCCAGGATACTCCCGTAGTGGCAAACGGAAGCGGTGGGTTGGGCTTCGCCCACCTCTAGGTTGGTATTCACACTACCTAACCTAGACCTATCGTACGCCTCAACGCAAAACCGCAGAGCGTCTGCGTACTCTTGCTGATTGGACCGCCAGACTTTCAAGGCTAAGTGTGAATACCACACTTGCGGAGTCAACGTATTGACGTCGGTGTGAACGTCCGTCCAATACTGAAGACCCACCACCTTCGTGCACATGCATCATGTTCTATTATCTATCTCCGAGCCGTAAGCTCCCCAGGCTAACCTGCCCGTCATTAATAACCTTCCGAGCCACCGGCTCGCCGGACCAACCCGTCCGTACCAACAAACACTACTGAGTCGCAAGCACACCTGACTTATCAATCCGCTCATACTAACACGGAGCTTACAGCTCGTAGAACCAAACCGACTAAGCTCCCGTAACCACGGAGTGTGGGTGAGTGTGTTAGTAAATTATTCTTGTATAACATCTAATCCCTACGGTTTACGGTTAATCTCGGACTCCCCGAGGATTACCCTGTAAGGGGCTCACTACGGTACTAGGAACTGCAATGGGATGATACCCCAAAGTTCCATTTCTCAAGACACTTAGTATTATTGGTATCTACCCATAAGGTTACCCACTTATCATTTCACCTTCTCATTACTCTTTATAACTTAAGTGTTTTCACGCCTTATGTTTCATCCCGCTCCTAAGCAATCGTTCTTTTGGGCTCAACTCTAATAATTCTTAGTCCTCTAAGTGGTCTACACTCATCTCTTGTTATAACCCAATTCTCTCTGATTTCCTTTGTGATTCTATTGACCTAATCATCATAATGAGTTTTTACTATCCGCAGACCATGACATATATGAACTTAGATTCCTATGATGGAACCTTGGTCAAATTACTTCCAAATGACTTCTAATTTTTTATCATAGGTTCATAGTGGATAAAATAAGGGATGATCAAAATCCATGCGTGTTTCATATAATTTTGGCCTCAATAAAAATTCATTAATTACTAATCTGAATCTAATATGTGAAGGAGGTATCATGATAGTGAATTCAAACTTGTTAAATTTCCTTCCAGAGGTGAAATGTGACATGACAACAAGATTTCCAATATTTCTTATTTTTTCAGCAATTAAATAACCATGATCCCTAATTTTCAATGAATGAATGGAAAAATAATTTTACACATCAAGTACAAGATTTTGACTTCCTAAAATTCTGGAAAAATTACAGTAGCTTCATATGGACATAAAAACACTATTTCCAGAAGATCATAGTTTTTTAAACATTTTAAACCCACAATTTCTATTTATCTTTAAAGGAGAGACAACATGGCTTTGCACTACAAGTACTGAAATTAGACTTCCTAAAATTCTGGAAAAATTACAGTAGCTTCATATTGACATATAAACACTATTTCCAGAAGATCAGAATTTTCCAATCATTTTAAACCCACAATTTCTAATTATCTTTAAAGGAGAGACAAAATGGCTTTACACTACAAGTACTGAAATTAGACTTCCTAAAATTCTGGAAAAATTACAGTAGCTGCACATTGACATAAAAACAATATTTCCAGAAAATTACAGTTTTCCAATCATTGTAAACCAACAATTTCTATTTATCTTTAAAGGAGAGAAAACATGGCTTTACACTACAAGTACTGAAATTAGACTTCCTAAAATTCTGGAAAAATTACAGTAACTTTATATTGACATAAAAACTCTATTTCCAGAAGATCACATTTTTCCAATCATTTAAAACCCAAAATTTCTATTTATCTTTGAATGCACATATTTATGAAATTACAAAAGAACTACAGAAATAATCACTCATAAATTCTGATAAAATTACTCTAGGCTTATATTAGCATCATGACCCACTGTGATTTATCTCAAATTTATCAGACCAATAAAAACTCAGTAATTGCATAGGACTCATAAGGGGTATATTTGTAATTTTGACTATTTATAACATGAAACGTTTCCCAAAAATTCTCAGAAAATTCATGCTCCACAATAATGCAATCAGAGACTAAACCCTAAGTTTCACTTCATTCTAAATTCACATGACCCCTCTTTCATATTATAACCTAATTTAGGGGCAATTTAGTAATATCCACATCTTGGGAATTTTGTATCCAAAAATCCCCAAATAACTTTTGGGTAGTCATATTACTGCCATGGACCCATGTCCAGCATCTAAAACCATTGGGTCAACCCCCAAGCCTTGGGGCTCACTCCACCCCAAATTTGCTAAAGGCGCACCCTTAAGGTCTTTAGCCTAGCTCTTGCATGGCTCATAACTCCACATGCACAAGGCCAAATGGCCTCAAATTTCTACCAGTGATCTAGATATATATAAATAGCTTACCACCCAAATTTTGGGGTGTTTGGAGTTATACAACTCCTTAAATACCAATTATTTACTATTGCTAATAAATGAAATATCTCAATGAATATAGCTCCATAAATTCTCATATTTAAACCCTAGGTGTATCATCATACCATGCATGCATGGTAGAAATTTCAAGGGATTTGGCTAAGCCATTTAAAAGTTATAGCATTTTTAATTTCTGCCCTACACAAGGAGCAGTCCTAGGAAAATAAGTGCCCTGGTGTCCACACTGCACCAAATCAGTTAATTCAAGTGGAAAATGAAAGTAGACTCATAGGGCTACAAAAGTTATCTCTGCCCATTTTTGCAAAAATGGCATCTGAGGCCTTCAAATATTGCAAGCGAACTTCTGAATAATTCTAGGCAGAATTATTATGGTCTGCCAATAGAGATCAAGGAGACGAAATCAACGGCTGTGATTTCGTCTCCTTCCTCTAGCCGACGGCCCAGAGGAAACAGACCCTGATCCCGGCCAACCACTACCCTCCCCGGCCATCTGCCACTGCCACCACCTCCGTTGAGGGGTTGGTCGTCGATTGGCGGCGGAATGGTGGCCGGAGGTGGGGTTTTCCGGCGATCCATGGAGGAAGCCCAATCGGAGCTCGAGAGGGAAAAATCCCATGGCTGTCGGCTCAATTGAGCCCGACTGCCCTTGCTAAGACCCTAGATGACTAGCACAGAGGGAGAGGGGGAGAAATCATACCTCAGGCGAGCTTGGAGGTGTGTTATCCGGCGGGTTGACATGCTAGTAGCTGTCGGCGACGAGTTTGCTCAAATCCCCGTTTCTGGATCAAAAGCTCCACTCCAGTAGTGGATTTCAGCTGCTCTTAAGGTTCTGAAGGTGATGGTGGGCTCAATTGGGGTCAGGGGTGGCTGTTTTGTTAGCAGCCATTATTGGCGATTTCCTCTATGCCGCCACCTCCTCTGCCAGCCATCCACAGGCTTCCAGCTCATCAGAAAAACAACCCTGAGCTCGAATTGCTGCCAGGGGAGGGGAAGTTTCAAGCTGAATTGATGTTCTTGGAGTTTAGCCATTAATATGGTCGACCCCTTTGGTGGAGCTCCTCTTCCTCTCCTCTTAACAGCAGCCAGCTCAGCTCCAAAATGCTGGCAACTCCTTGGGGGTGCTGAGAGCAACCCAGAAATCAGGGGGTGGTGGCCAAGTGGTCATCCTTCCATGGGTTCATGGTTTGTCTCTCTCCAAAATTGTGGAAAAACCCAAAATCACCCTTGCATGTCTCCTTCTTCCAAAAACTGAGGGGCAATTCTGGTCATTAGACCTATGGGCTTCAGAGTAGGCTTTGGGTGAGGGCCTTAATCCATTGGAATTTGGATTAATTCCAAATAATTCCAATTTAGGCAAAATTGACCCTATGTTGACTTTTGGGTTGGCTTGGTCAATTGGGTGTGTTGACTGGTCCAAGATGTTGACATTGAGTCCAATGACACCACCCAAGGTTGGTTGAGTCATGGTGAAGACCTAAGTGAGCTAATTTGACCCAAAGGTGTGATTTTGACCAAAATTGGGGGAATGTTGACTTTGGTCAATTTGGCCAAATTGAAGACTCCATGATGGGGCTTTTGAGTCAAATAGGTCCCCCATGATGTTCTAAGACTAGGGGTGAAGTCAATTTCATGCTTTTGGGGTTCAATTGAACCTATTGGGGAGGATTTGACCTATGTTGACCCAAGTTTGACTTTGGTCAAATTGGGTCAATTGGTGACCCCATGATGGGGCTTTTGGGTCTATAGCATTCCTTGGAGAGTTTATCATCTATTGGAAGAGTCAATTTGCAAGTGTGAGTTCATGTTGAGCTAGTTTGACCTAGGTTGACTTGAGCCTTATAGTAGACCACATGTGAGTTCACCTAACCCTATGTGTCCTAAGGCTGCAATCTAGCCCAACCTCACCACACTCACCACTTGTCTCACCCTAAATTGGAGTTAGGGGGGTCTAGTAGGAAATGGGATGTTACACACTACTCCTTGTCTGCGACTTGTTAAACAGTAGTCGATGAGACTTTCCGAATTGACATCCCGCTCACACATGACTGTCTCCGTAGGAAGATAGACTAGGCAGGTCCTTGACCAAACCTCTCACCGCCATATCCTTCAGCTTATCCATCCCTACATACCCCAACCTCTCGTGCCATATCACGGCACTATCATTCGTCCTCATCTTGTCGACATAAGAACTTGTCGATAAAATGAACAAGTCTTTTTCCCTTCTCCCCACATGAATGACCTCAGCCTTCACAGTCTCCACATTTCGTAGAAACTTCACTTCTGTTGGGCCGAACAGAACGTGATACCCAGTGTCAACAGTGTTGGTCACGGAGAAGAGGTTTTTCCTCATTCCGGGCACATGATAGACACTCTTCAACGTTAGTGTCCCTCTATCACTGCCCAAGGAAACAACCCCCACCTTCTCGACACTATGCACGGTGTTATCAGCAGTTATTATGGCATCGTTACCTGAGTAAGGTTGCGCTGAAGTAAGCTTCGACTCATCTCCGGTGAGATGATGACCACACCCCGAGTCCACGATCCAGTCCTCCTGATAGTTGATAGGAGTCGCAGCTCCAACAGAAGCCGAGAAGGCCCCTCCCCATCCTCCATCATTCTGTCTGGCCTCAGCTTCCTCCTTTCCTACAGCAGCATGTCCTTGCTGAAGATTCACCAAGTAGTCCTTCCTGATGTGACCAAGCTTTCCGTACCTGAAGCACTTGGGACCTTCTCCCTTCTACTTCCCTTCAGCCTTAGGAGCATAGCCACTCTCCTGCTGTCCAGAAGTTGCAGCCATATTGCCTCCTCCAGCGGTCTTCTTCTTATCCCACTTCTTCTTCTTTCCTGTGAAGAGAACTTCGCCATCTCCCCCAGACACTGACACCCCCACCATCTGCCTTGCCAGACTCTCCTGCGACGCAAGCAGATTTTCCAGCTCAAGCAGAGACGGCTAATTTTCCCAACCCTGCACCGACGTCACAAAGGCAACATATTCCTTCAGCAAGCCATGGATGATGTGCCTCTTCAGCTTCACCTCAGAAATTGGCTCATCAGGATCCAGCGCTGAAATCTCAGCGCACAAGTTCTTCATCTTCAAGAAGAACGTAGAGATAGAAAGATCACCTTGAGCCGATCTGGCCAGTTCATTTTCCAGGAATTGAAGTCTTGCCACATTCTTCTTGTTAAACAGCCTATCCAGGGCTCTCCAGATCTCTGCAGCTGATCCACATCCCAAGATGTGATCAAACAAATCAGGTGATATTGCCCTTTTCAGAGCGAACTCTACTTTGGCATTAATCCGCCTCCAGTTCCTCACCTCAAGACCGTTATCCCCAATCAGAATAATTTCCTCCGTGCTCACTCCTCCAACCACCTCCCAGAGGTCCTCACCCAGAAGATAACTCTGCATATAAGACCTCCACTTCTTAAAGTTGGTCGAGTTTAGCATCTCAATTCCAAGACCCCTTGCTTCCATGGCTCTACCACTGGTTCCTTCTTCACAAAGGCGATGGCAACTATGAGTTAATCACTGCTCTATCCACTCCAACCTGCCTCTGATACCATGTGAAATTTTCCGGATCTAAGAGTGAGCAGGAATAATATAACTCAAAGTTCAAGCCAACAACCAGAAGCACATGAAAAACAACTTCAATCTTTATTGATGCTAGCAGAAAACTTCATTACAAGGCGAGGTATACATGGCGAGACATGATTTCGCCAGTACACAAAAAACAGGAGAAAAAATACAACTGACAGATAACCAGCGGTCTGCCTTCCTGAGACCGCCCGACCTGACATTTCGCTCGACTAGAAGACGAGACCGCCCAGACTGCCTGCCAGTGACTTGATCAACACCAACTGAGAACCCCGCGATCTGCCATTGATTTTCCTGAACTCCAACAACCAGCACTGCAAGCCGCGAGACCGCCCGAACACCTTCACAAAAGGAGATGACCGCTGCTGCCCGCACAATCCGCAAAAGCTGCGCAATAGAATTTCAATCAGCAAGACCGACTGGTCACAAGAAATGAGACCGCAAGAACTAGCAGCGAGTTCTTCTTACACTTGGTGCGATTAATTTTGCTGCTACAGTGGCCCCTATTTATAGTCGTGAGACCTGATCCCGTCACCACCCTATAAGATTGAGTCACCGCCCCTTGATCGCGCGACCACACGGGTCAACCCGCGCGATCAGCAAAGGATCCTTCTGCTTAGTGAGCTCGTCAACTTCAACATAGACAAGGAGATTGCCACTCCTCTAAGAAGCCGCCCACCACCAGTGTTCACCACCCGATCTCCTCCAGAGACCATGAACACACCAGACCGACTAGAGCAACAACCCGTTAAGTCGACCAGACACCTGTGACCGCATATACCAGCAGATCGCCGAAGGACCAGCTAAGCGAACACAAACCGGAGACCGCATGACTAAGAAGACCTTAGTACGCGTGCACCACAGAGTAACCAGACAGCCACCAGACCGGGATGGCCCTACCACGTGATCGCAAGCACCAGATCGCGAGATGACACCAGCTCGCCACGCGGTCACACGACCAGACCGAGTGGCCTCACCTCAGCACCCTTGGACAGAAGAACGGCGGTTACGCCAAATAGCCCGCGGCTAGACCAGAGAGGTCAGACCGCTAGAGGAGACCCCAAGACCGTGCGGTCAGACCAGAACGCGCGGTCTCCCTCCAGACCGCGAACTCCACAAACTTTCACTTCAACATTTTCAACAACCCAGTAATTGGGGGGTTCACAACGTGGAGGCCTCACCGATTCAATGGTGATAGCCTTACATATCAAGGGTGAGTTTGAGGCAAGGGAGCCCCCCCAAGAGATATCTAACCAAAGTGAGGGGTCTCATCGGAACATTCAAAACCTTCTCCATCAAGCACATACCAATGGAATGTTGGAACATGGTCTTCCGCATCTCCTAGGTTTGAGAATAACATATCCTATGTGTATTTGATCTTGTGTGTTTAAGTGTGCATGAAATCAAAGTCCACATGACTCAAGGATGGTTGTACCCAAAATTGTGGCCAGAATTCCAACATGGCCACTAGCGCCGACGGTAGCGACAGCGCCCGGCACTAGCGATGATTAACGCAATTCCGACGGCTTATATAGAAGGAGCTACCGCCCGGCGGTAGCTACCAGCGCTGGCGGTAGCATGGCACACAAGAGGCATAAAGCAAAGTGTTGTCGCGTATTGAAGTTCCTGCCGCGCAAAACATTACTTAATCAGGGATAGCGCTGGCGGTTGCTACTAGCGCTGGCGGTAGCGTGGCGCACAAGAGGCATAGTGCACAATGTTGCCGCGGATTGAAGATCCTGCCGCGCAAAACATTACTTAATCTGGGCTAGCGCCGGCGGTAGCGCTAGCGCCGGCGGTAGCGCTGAGGATATAAAATGGACACATTGGCTCTGTCTTTATCATCCTCTAGAGATCCCAAATTCCAGAGCCTCGTGCCACAGCATAGAGAGGAGAGTTCGGAGAGATACTCCCACAAATACATAAAGCCATAAGGAGATCCGTGGAGAAGATTTCAACATGCGTCATCATATTGACAAAAGACGGCATCGACTACGATCATACTCTGCGGGCCTTCGTCCACTTCTCCAAGAGATCCATATAAGGAGTTTTTATTATTGCTGTCTTCTATTTTATTTCTCTTTTTCTTTGTAAACGGTAGTGAATTCGCCTCGTGTTGGCGACTTGGTCTGGGGTAGGACTTAGGGCTGAAATTCGCCTCGTGTTGGCGACTAGATCTAGGCTCGGTCTAGGGGGTGCTCGAGGCCACATCCGGGGAAGGATTAGCTAGAGCTGCTTGAGCCGAATCTGGGGAGGAGCAGGCTAGGGCCACTGGTTCGTGGGGAAGCGAGTCGGGATAGAAAACGAAAAGAGCTTTGATTATTCGCCTCCGATCTCTATCGCCATTGAGATCAAGTTTTGTAAAACTTATTTAATATCAATAAAGTTTGTCTCTCTTTTTTGTTTTACTTGACTTCTTGTTTTAATATTGCAATATTCCAATGTTTTTCTAAATAAAATCTATAGTTTTTGAAAACCCTTATTCACCCCCCCCCCCTCTAAGGGCGCCGACCGATCCAACAAGTGGTATCAGAGCGGTTTTATTCCAATCGGCTTAACAACCGGGAATAATGGCGTCTCATGATCTCGCTTCTACTAGTGGGGTAAATTTTTATAAAGAAGAAAAATCTCCTAAACCACCTTTTTTTGAAGGGAAAAATTATAAAGGGTGGAAATTATTAATGGAAAAATTTATTAAAAGTTTAGATATCAATGCATGGGATATAGCAATAGTTAGACCAGCGGATGACTCAAATAAACAAGAGCGTCACCTAAATGCAAAAGCTATGCATTATATTTTTTGTGCTTTATCTCAAGATATTTTCAAATTAATATATTGTTTTTCTAGTGCATACAAAGTATGGAAATTTCTTAAAGAAATGTATGATTCTCCTTCTACAGGTATGAAACAATCGCAAGAACCAGAGAATATGCAAGCTTGAACAAGTCTTCAAGAATGCTCCTCTCATGACGGATCAATGGAGCACACATATAATGGAAGAGAAGAAGAAGTATTGTGTTCGGAAGAGGAGTGCCAAAAAGATGTCAAAGAAACGATATGTTCAAATCATGCCTCTCCCGAAAGCAATGTAAGGAAATCAAATTCTATCTTTTGTACTTCCATCTCTTCATTACAATTGCTTCAAACTACAAAGCGCAAAATTAAGAAATTAAAAAAGGCTAATAAACATTTGCGCTTTGAAAATAAAAATTTAAAGGCAAAAATTAATGAACAATCAAATTCAAATTTATCTAATTTTATCCATGGTTTCTGGGTTGAAAACACTACACCTTGTATGGAATTTGATGACTTAAAAGAAAAATACAAGGAACTTGAAAAGGAACTTCTTTTTATAAAAGAACAAAATAAAAAATTATGTTTAGAAAATTCATCTTTGGAAAATAATTGTGCTAAGTGTAAAGAATATAAAACTGAAATTAAAGAGATGGATGAAACATTTGATGAATATAGAAACAATTATCAAGATCATATAGATTCAATTGTTTCAACTCTTAAAAATAGCACAATCGCTTATAATAAAGCTTGACATAAATTAAAGATTAAAAATGATGAATTAAAATCAAAAATCAACTTGCTTATGAAAATTGTAAATACAAATTCACAATATCAAACTATATCTAAAAATAAGTTGAATATGAATATGAACATCTTAACTAAGTTTAATAATGAGAGTAAGGAACATAAAAAATTTGGTATTCAAAATCAAAATCACCACTATTTACAAAATTATGTATCTCCTAAAGTAAATTCAAATATGCAAAAATTTCCTATGAAAAATGATTTCAAAAGTCATCATTATCTTAAGCCTAAATTTAATAAGTATGGAAATTTAATGCAAAATTATAATATTAAACCTAAGTATGAGTGGAGACCCAAAATTAAAAATGAAACATTAACTCCACTTGAAAGGGTCCATTCGTACTTGTCTCCCCAAAAGCCATCTCGCTATATTTGGGTAGCCAAAGGAACCATCCCACATGGTCCCCTTTGGATACCTAAAACTCTTATTCATTAGGTATCATCAATTGCATGAAGTAAAATCCTTTCAAAATGAAATATACAAAGTTCTACTTCATGATATGCTTTAATGTCCTTTCTATTTTTTCTTTTTGTTTTCTTTTGAACTATCATGTCATGGTCATCCTATACAATATTGAAAATATGATCTTATCTCTTAAAAGCTTAATATGTTTATAAAATCAAATTGATCAAATTCAAAAGTCATATCTAATTTTGATGACCTATCTATCTCTCTCATATTCATTATCTATAAATATCTTTTATTATTCATATAAATCAAATTCTAAATTTGCTATAAGATATTTTAAAATTAAATCAAGTCATTAGGCTATTAAGATTCTTAGCCTTCACCAACAAGTGGTTTAGTGAAATAACTTGATCTAAAAGAAAATTCAAGATCTAAAGAAAAGCTCAACTTTCAATATGGTTGTCATTGTTCACAACAAAAAATTATATTGTGTTCACTCCTTGATGTCAAACATGATCTAAACCATTACTATTGTTCACCTATCAAAAATCACATATACATTAAAAATTCTTAATTAAAGGAAAATCACTACAATGTATTGAAAGAATTTATCTTCATAATGAATATTGAATTCACACACACCACTATGATCTATTGATGTCTTTTGCTAAAATTCTCTAACATCATAAGTCATATCAAAAGTCTTCTAAAAAATAATTATTTCTATCACATTTATGTGAATTATAATTGATATATTAACTGATGACAATTGATATTATAATGGTTGGTGTATATTGTGATTTATTTCTAGTTTAGACCTTTGAATCATCGTGATATCAAATCAAATAGAATCGTCACTCCATTCTAGGTCTATAAGTTGAAACACTATCAAACCTTGGTACAACATTAATCTCAAACTTATCATACTAACATTGTCGCCTAAAGAATATTTGTGTCTATGTTAGGCTTTATATGTTTACCAAGACATACAGGCTGGGTATTCTCATCTAGGGCTTATTCAAGATATTTTTGTGCATAAACATTATGGTTAATCACTAAAACCATGCATATTTGATTTGTTCAAACATGATATCTTGGGTTTTCATTTCCTATTTTTTTTCAAGTTATAAGCACAAGTATTTAGAAAAGTCAAAATGAAAACAAAAGCAAATATATCTCATGCAATGATTATTTTGTCAAGTCGTATAAGAAATCTCTAACGTTTCATGCAATTTGGACCATCCAAAACATCTCCTAAAATTCTGAAATTTCTGCATGAAACTACTATTAGGTTAATTAATCAAGATCAACAAGTAAAATTTTCAAAATCATTGAAAATCATGTAATGTTTTCAGCGCTAGCGCTAACGCCGGCGCTAGTGAACCTATTCGTTTTTCTGTATTTTTAAAATTTTGAAAAATTCCTAAAAATATATTAATCTATATGTACTATTTACTTTTGCACTTCTGCTTTTATTTCATTTTTGAAAAATCAAATACAAAAATACAAAAGCCAAATTACAAAAAATATGTTTTGCCTTTTTGGTTTGTTTGTCATTTGTTTAAATTCTATTTCTAAAAGCAAAAATCAAATACAAAAATATAAAACAAACAAATATCAAAAATTGTTATTTTTGAACTTAACTTTTTACTTGTATCTTGCAAAAGGGTGATTTGGGCTATCATCCCATCATATCACCTAGTACCGGGCGAACCTCTCATAAGATAGTCCTCAGGAAGTCCAAGATCAATTTTATAAGTTCAAACTTTAAATAAAAATTATTCTTTAAAAATATCAAAAATATTGTATGGATTTCATTGAAAATCAAGCATGATTTAATCTATTATTAAGAACTTCTATAATGTTGCAATTTATCTTTTCAAACTACTTTGAACATTGCTTTCATCATGCTTTCATCATGCTTTGATATATCTATTAATATGTGCATCAATTATTGTGAAAAAGTTGTGTAGAACTAAGCTTAGCATGCCTCTAAGTATGAGTAAATGTTTTATGTTTGATAATGATCGCTATTCACTCACTTATTTTGGCATTGTCTACATATGTGTTTAATCTAAGAATGCTTGTGTATGTTTTGTAATAGTACAATGAATTAAAATTGCACAAGTATCTTACCTACACAACCTTTATTTGCACTTTTAAAAGTTAAGAAAAGTAGTTATCTTTTTCATAAATTATATTGGTTTGCAAAACAAGTGTATTCAGAGAACTTTGTACAAAACAACAATCATAAAATAAATGACAAAGATAACTCCACCAAGCACTACTTGAACCTCCTGATAAGTCTTAATAAGCATTGTGAGGTTGAGCACCTTGGAAAGAATAGTAAAGTGTCTTGTGCAAATCAAATCTTTCTTTCAAAAATAAGAAAAACCACTTACTCTTAAGTACACCGGATCACTAGTCTCAAAATTCAAAATAAAATATGTGATCCCCCAAGCACTACTTTGCACCCTGATAAGTCTTAATGAGCATTGTGTGTGCAGAGGACCTTGGTAGTTGTACTTTTTATTGTGCATTAAAGTGTGTGGAAGTAATCTTATTTGTGTTTTATTATGCTATTACTTTACATATTTCTTGTATTTTTGATTAAAACATTTGTTTACACTATTGAAAAATACACTTATGTACACATCATTACCTTCCATAACACTTCTTCTCATGAGTATTGGATCCTAATACTAATTCTATTTTACTCTTTACTTATGAAATGCACTAGATAACCTAGCATGTTTTCTATAATGTTTGGTATGATTTGAAATTGTGAATTGAAATAACATTGTAGTAATCTCTTTGTGATAATATTATTTCATGCTTGGTTATTTTTGTCAACCATAAAAGATTTTCATTAAAACATGATTTACATAAACATCTTCTTTTTGAAATTAAACTCATATATCTTTTTATGGATTATTCTTGATTACAATAAGATGTTTTATGTATTTCTACAAGTCTTCCGCATCATCACCATATAACTTTTACCTTGCACTTTCATGCTTATATCAAGTCTTAAATCTCAACTTTTTCTTAAACAACAAGTGGTAGACTTGCTTGGTAGAATTTATATTGGTTGTTCTAACACGCATATCATTTTTATAGTAACAAACTCTGATTTATTTCAATATAAATGTGTATGCTAAACGCTCTTCCAACAAGTGAAACATTGCTAAAAGGATGTTGTTTTTTTTCTTCCAAAATGCTTCAACTCTTATCTTTATAAAGTTAGTTTTGAAACTCAAAAACATCTCCTTTTTTAACTTAAACTCTTATTTAGTATTATGGTGTTTCTTTTTCGAAATCTTCTGCAATGCTCAAACTCCGATACATTCATGAATTTCAATATAGCTAAGTAAGTTTTATTTCAAAAAATTCAATTATGATTCTTCCCATTAGATTTAAAAGCTTCATGATTCAAAAAACTATTATCCGTGACTTCATATCTCACCATAGCGGGGGCGTAGGGTTGTAGACATTATATAAACTTATCTTTAGTCATGTCTTGTCCTTAACCGGGGAGGGTTCCAGTGGGGCCTTGCGAGGCACTGGGGGGAAAGAGTGCTAGGTTGAGTTTTGTCTAGTGTTTGCATATGGGACTAACACCCCAACCTACGACATGTTTGCAGCTCCTCATGCCCATCCGTCACTTAGTACGGGGCTAGGGTGTAGACATATTGTCTGGGTAGATTGGTTATTTGGAAATCCTTATTTTTATGCTTATAAGTTTTATATAAAGGGAAAATCATTACTTTTTTATGCTAAAAACTCTGATTTCCTTCTATGAAAATTTTTGTAATGCTTATAACTCTGATCTATTTAAATGAAAAATAATTCTAAAACTCCTTATCATTTACTTAAAAAGCTCGATCATGCCTTCTCTTTATTTACACATTTTAGTGCTTTGTTTCCCTACCCACTTTTGTTAATAACAAAAGGGGGAGATCTAACATGATAAATATAACCCGCTATCAAAAACCCAACATGACCAATTAAGATGATTGCTTAGATATTAGGGGAGCATTCACTTAGGGGGAGCATGTATTTAGGGGGAGCAATTCTAAATGCTAAAATCAAGAATTATCCTAAGTCATCACTCACACACACACACAAGTATAATTTCATCATGCTTATTAATGCTTTGATTTATCATTAATGGATTTGTTATTATAAAAAGGGGGAGTTTGTTGGAACATGGTCTTCCGCATCTCCTAGGTTTGAGAATAACAAATCCTATGTGTATTTGATCTTGTGTGTTTAAGTGTGCAGGAAATTAAAGTCCACATGACTCAAGGATGGTTGTCCCCAAAATTGTGGCCAGAATTCCAACATGGCCACTAGCGCCAGCGGTAGCGATAGCTCCCGGCGCTAGCGATGATTAACACAATTCCGGCGGCTTATATAGATGGATCTAGCACCAGGCGGTAGCTACTAGCGCTGGCAGTAGCATGGTGCACAAGAGGCATGGAGCAAAATATTACCGCGGATTGAAGATCCTGCCGCGCAAAACATTACTTAATCAGGGATAGCGCCGGCGGTAGCTACTAGCACTGGCGGTAGCGTGGCGCACAAGAGGCATAGAGCAAAATGTTGCCGCGGATTGAAGATCCTGCCGTGCAAAACATTACTTAATCCGGGCTAGCGCCGGCGGTAGCGCTAGCGCCGGCGGTAGCGCTGAGGCTATAAAATGGACACTTTGGCTCCGTCTTTATCATCCTCTAGAGATCCCAAATTCCAGAGCCTCGTGCCACAGCATAGAGAGGAGAGTTCGGAGAGATACTCCCACAAATCCATAAAGCCATAAGGAGATCCGTGGAGAAGATTTCAACACGCGTCATCATCATGACGAAAGACCACATCGACTACGATCATACTCTGCGGGCCTTCGTCCACTTCTCCAAGAGATCCATATAGGGAGTTTTTATTATTGTTGTCTTCTATTTTATTTCTCTTTTTCTTTGTAAACGGTAGTGAATTCGCCTCGTGTTGGCGACTAGGTCTGGGGTAGGACTTAGGGCTGAAATTCGCCTCGTGTTGGCGACTAGATCTAGGCTAGGTCTAGGGGGTGCTCGAGGCCACATCCGGGGAAGGATTGGCTAGAGCGGCTTGAGGCCGAATCCGAGGAGGAGAAGGCTAGGGCCACCGGTTCGTGGGGAAGCGAGTCGGGATAGAAAACGAAAAGAGCTTTGATTATTCGCCTCCGATCTCTAGCGCCATTGAGATCAAGTTTTGTAAAACTTATTTAATATCAATAAAGATTGTCTCTGTTTTTTGTTTTACTTGACTTCTTGTTTTAATATTGCAATATTCCAAAGTTTTTCTAAATAAAATCTAATGTTTTTGAAAACCCTTATTCACTCCCCCCTCTAAGGGGGCCGACCGATCCAACAGGGAAGAGAGTGCTCTATAGATCGGTTGGCCAAAGTTGGTCCCCGGGTTGGGGGAACCTTAATAGATCTGTTCCGCCCATCGATCGAAGATGGGGAACTCAAGGGCATTGATCAACGGCCCTCGTGGAAGGACCCTTTCAAGGCCTTCCTGGCAACAGGCAAGTTTTCGGAAGAGTTTCCAGATCAAAGGCACTTCAGGTACAAGTCCGCCTACTACGTGCTTCATGAGTTGGACTTGTATCAGAAGACTCTCTTAGGACTCCTAGCACGATGCATATCTGAGGAGGAGGGCCCAAGGGTCCTAGAGGAGGTCCACTTCGACGAATGTGGTAGTCATTCGGGGAGTTGGATGCTGGAGTCTAGGATAATGCGGCAGGGGTACTTCTGGCCAACCCTGAGCAAAGACGCAGTGGGGTTCGCCAAGAAGTGTCAGAAGTGTCAGTTTTTCACCCCGCTTCAGCTTTTGCCGGCTCAGAGGCTAAGGAGCATCACGCGTCATGGCCCTTCGCCATATGGGGATGGATCTGGTAGGACCTTAACCCCAGGAGAGTGGGTAGAGAAGTTTCCTCTTGGTCATGATCGACTACTTCTCTAAGTGGTTGGAAGTCAAACCTTTGGCCAATGTACCTCCCAAGTAATCCACAACTTCGTGTCGGGGGAGATCATCTCCCGACATGGGCTCCCATAAACCATAGTCAGAGATAATGGCCCACAATTTGCTAGTGAAGAATTCATCAGCTTCTGCAGTCAGTTGGGGATAGACTTCAGGTTCACATCCGTACCTCACCCCAGGAGCAATATACAAGTGGAGGCGGCAAACAAGATCATAGTGAACTTGCTCAAGAAGAAAGGAGAAAACTTGAAGGGAAGTTGGGTGGAGCAACTTCCTTCAGTCCTATGGGCTCTAAGGACTACGCCTAACACCGCCACGGGGGAGACACCATTCAAGCTCTCTCACGGTTGTGAGGCTATTATTCCCGTGGAGTTTGAAGTCAAAACACCGCAGGTAAGGGTCGACGAGGAGGGTGATGAAGAATGGAGAGCAGGGAACGAGGAGGAGCTGCAGCTCTCCCTGGACCTGATCGAGGAGGTACAAGATCTCGCTACCATTAGATAAGAGTAAGTTAAGCGGTGGATGGCCAAATACTTTGACAAGCACATCGGGGTCAAGAAATTCGAGAAGGGGGACCTCGTGTTAAGAATGGTCGACGCGGCTGGAAGGTCTGCTGTGGTGGGAAAGCTCAATCCCAATTGGGAGGGTCCCTATGTTGTGGAAGAAGCCCTAAAGTATGTGTTAAATTTTTGAAGTGGAAGTGGAATGGTACTGGGTGGTCTGCGGATTGGAGACCGCAGAGACCGCGCGGTCTGCGCTGATTTTCTGGCTGGTTTTGTCTCAGGCCGGTTGTTCTGAGCGGTCTGATCTGGGAGACCATCATCTGTCTGGGCGGCTTGCGCGGGTTGATCTGGCCAATTGTCCTAAGTCGGCCAGATGTTCTTGGTCTGCTTTCTTTGGAAGAAGATTGGGCGGTCTGTCTTGTTGAGACCGCGATGACCGGGCGGTTTGGTTGTAACCGCAAGGTTTAATAAAGAGCCGAAAGCTATGCTGAGCTCGGGCGGTTTGCTTTGTGAGACCGCTTGCAAACTGATGGTCAGTTATTGTATCCCGGTTTGTGCAGAGACTACATCCGTCTGTTGACCTATAAATAGCGGTGCAGGGCCCGTCATTAATAACGAGAACTGTAAGAACCAAAGTTGTCTTGATTGTGCCGGTCTTAATTTGAGGTCGTGCGGTTTGAGATTTTGTCTGACCGGTTTGTGTGTTCGCAGGTTAGTGACTAGCAACTTGCGGTCAGCTTGTCTCCTTTCTTCCAGGTTTGAATAAACCAGCCCGGGCGGACAGTGTTTAGGTGTTCTTGATCTGGTGCAGAGAACTCAGTTGATCAGGCGGTCTTAAGTGGCCAGGCGGTCTTGAGTTGCGGTCTGTCTCAGTAGCAGTTATTTGTTCAGAGTTCGCGGGTTCTTCTGCGATCAATACCGTGTGGTTTGCGTGATCACGAAGTGCAGACTGTTTGTTTTCAGCAGAGGAATAAAGCAGCAGGTCGGCGGTCTATGGTTGCAATCTGGCAGGTACGGCTTGTATTTTGTTCACGCGGTCTCAGCGGCTTCCGTCTGACTTGTCTATTCGCGCGGTCTGGCAGTCTCAAGTCTTCAGTTCATTGCAGCTTGTTTTACCTGTGTTTTCTGCTTCTCTCCTTCGTGATTCTTATGAATCATGTCTCGCCAGGTATACCTCACTTTGTAAAGAGATAGTTAATACCATAGTACTATTCTGTCTTCTCATTGCCACTGTTGCGCTACACTTGTGAAATGTTTTGTGAAGTGTGTTCCACATTGTTGTCACTTCATCTCCGGACCTCAAGTTTTTTAACATGGTATCAGAGGGAGGTTGCTGGGGTTGTTGAGCTGAAATTGCTTATACTTCTCTCGGGTTTCTCAAGTTGGTTAGCCATCAATGGGATAACAATGGAAGGAGGATATGCTAGAGGTCTTGGTATTGAGCTCCTTACGCAGACTAACTTCAAGAAGTGGAAGTCTTACATGGAGAGCTATCTTCTTGGCGAGGATTTGTGGGAGGTTGTAGGAGGAGAAGCAAGGCATGCTGTTGTTCCTGCTGAAGGGAATGCTGAGCTCGTAAAGGCTTGGAGGAGAACGAATGCTAAGACAGAGTTCAGTCTCAAGAGAGCTATCATTCCGGAGTTGTTTGATCACATCATCGGGTGTGGATCAGCTGCTGAAATTTGGACAGCCTTGGATGGCTTGTTCAATAAGAAAAATGGAGCTAGGCTACAGTTCTTGGAGAATGAGTTGGCGAAAGCAACTCAGGGAGATTTGCCTATCTCAACGTTCTTCTTGAAGATGAAGAACCTCTGTGCAGAGATATCGGCTTTGGACCCAGATGAGCCTATCTCAGAAGCTAAGCTGAAGAGGCACATAATCCGCGGCTTGCGGAGGGAGTATGTGGCCTTTGTTACTTCTGTTCAAGGCTGGGCTAATCAGCCTTCGTTGTTGGAGCTGGAGAACTTACTTGCTTCGCAGGAAAGCTTGGCTAAGCAAATGGCTGGGATATATGTCTCTGGGGGAGAAGGTGAGGTTCTCTTTTCTGGCAAGAAGAATAGATGGGACAAGAAGAAGAAGACATCTGGAGATGATGGTTAGTCTACTTCATATCAGCAGGAGAGGAGCTATGCTCCTAAGCATGATGGGAAGAAGCAGGAAGGACCTAGATGCTTCAGATGCAACAAGCATGGTCATTTCAAAAGAGACTGCAAGGTTAATCTTCAGCCAGGGCATGCTGCCAGGAAGGAGGAGGCTGGTTCCAATTCTGAAGGTAGTTGAGGTGGAGGAGGTGCATTCATGACGGGCACGTGTGTTCGGGCTATGACTTCCATCAACTATCAAGACGATTGGATAGTGGACTCTGGGTGTGGTCATTACCTCACTGGGGATGAGTCGAAGTTCTCCTCATTGCATGCATATACAGGTAATGACGTTATCATTACAGTTGATGATACTATTCATGTAGTTGAGCAGGAGGGTGTGGTTTCATTGAACGATGATAGAGGTACTCTTACGTTGAAGAGTGTCTATCTTGTTCCGGGAATGAAGAAGAACCTCTTCTCGGTGACCAACGTGGTGGATGCTGGCTATCACGTTCTGTTTGGTCCAACAGAAGTGAAATTTCACCGAAATGTTTTAGCGGTGAAAGCTGAGGTCACTCATGTTGGGAGACGGGTGAAGGACTTGTTTGTTCTTTCAACAAGTTCTTATGTTGATAAGATGAGGGCTAACGATAGCGCTTCTATCTGGCACGAAAGGCTTGGGCATGTTGGAATGGATAAGTTGAAAGCTATGGCGGGAAGAGGCCTGGTGAAAGGTCTGCCTAGCTTGTCATCTTTCGGGGATGATCACGTTTGTGTAGGTTGACAGTTTGGTAAGGCTCAACAACATCCATTTGACAAATCACAAAGCAGATATAAAAGACCGTTGGAGTGCATCCATGGTGATCTGTTTGGACCTACCAACACTGTCAGTCTTGGAGGTAGCAGGTATATGTTGATTTTGGTTGATGACTTCACCAGATATACTTGGGTATATTTTCTGAAGGAGAATTCGGAGGCGTTCGAGAGGTTTGTGGAGTTCAAGGAGCTGGTGGAAGGTCGGCTAAACCTGCGGGTGAAGAGGTTCAGAACTGACAACGGAGGGGAGTTCACCTCCAAGGCGTTCTTTAACTTCTGCAGGAAGCATGACATCCAAAGGGAGCTTTCTTGTGCTCACACTCCACAACAGAACGGAGTTGCAGAGCGGAAGATCCGACACCTGACGGAGACTTGCAAATGTTGGCTTCATGCCAAGAGTATCCCAAAGTCCTTCTGGGCAGAGGGAATGTCTTGTGCGGCCTATGTTATCAACCGGATGGCTCTCAGTCCCATCAACATAAAGAATCCTCATGAGTTGATGTTCAAGGAGAAGCCAAGCGTGGAACACTTTCGAGTGTTTGGTTCTATCTGCTACGTGCATGTTCTGGATGCCCTTCAAACGAAGCTAGATGCGAAAGCAAGGAAGCTAATCTTCATCGGTTATAATGACCGGAAGAAAGGGTGGAGATGCATGGATCCCGAGACACGGAGATATGTGGTCTCTAGGGATGTGGTATTCGACGATCTGACGTCATACCAAGGTAGCTCTTCTGTTGAGTTACAAGGAAGTAGGGTTGATGATGGACCAGAGGAAGCTGCACGGGATATTATGGTGGAGTTGCCTGTTTCTCTAGGTGCTCCTGGTATTTCTAGCTCTGGGTCAGGTGCTTCAGGTTCTGGAAGCAGGGGGAGCGATGCTCCATGTTTACCTGAAAGGAGAGCTAGTCCAGAAGCTGCAGTGGAAGAGGTGGCTCAGAGTCAAGCTCTGAGGAGGTCCAAGAGGACCATTATTCCACCTGATCGGTATACGGGCGGGAACTTGGTGGGCTTTGTCTCATGTTTCTTCGCAGGTCCCCTGGATGAGAGAGAGTCAATTGTTATGAAAATGTAGTTGGAGTCAAGGAGTGGGAAGGATCCATGGATGAAGAGATGGCTGCTCTCAGGAAGAATGAGACTTGGGACTTGGTGCCTAAGGTTGAGGGAGTTACTCTGGTGACTTGCAAGTGGGTTTTCAAACTGAAGAAGAAGGCTGATGGAAGTATTGAGCGGTACAAGGCTCGCCTTGTAGCTCGAGGTTTCTCTCAAAATTATGGGGAGGATTATGAAGAAACATTTATCCCCGTTGCCAAGATGACTTCGGTCCGGGTGGTGATCGCATTGGCAGCATGCCAAGGGTGGAAGATTTGGCAACTCGACGTGAAGAACACTTTCTTATATGGCGAGATTGACAAGGATATCTTCATGGATCAGCCACCTAGTTATGTATCCGAAGATCACCAAGATATGTTTGCAAGCTCAAGAAGCCTCTTTACGGCTTGAAGCAAGCGCCTCTGGCGTGAAACGGGAAGATCGCAGAATACCTCCAGTTCTGCGGATATTTTACTTCTGTTTCAGATTCAAGCTTATTCGTAAAGAAGATGGGGGAGCTTCAGGTCTTGGTGCTGCTGTACCTGGACGATATGATTGTCACGGGGAATTCTTAAGTTGAGGTAGCTAGGCTTCGCGCTGAGCTAGCTGTCAGATTTGAGATGAAGGATTTGGGTGAGCTCCACCATTTCCTTGGACTCGAAGTGGAGAGGAGAGAGGGCGGAATGCTTGTTTCCCAAAAGGGCTATGCAAATCGGATCGTGAAGAGATTTGACATGGAAGGGGGGAAGAGCAGCTCTACTCCACTGGAGGTTGGAGTTCATCTTCGGCGAGATGAAGGGAAGGTTCTTACCGATCCTTTGGTGTTTCGTGCTTTGGTCGGATGCTTGATATACTTGACAATCACGAGGCCAGATATTGCTTATGAAGTTGGCAGGGTGAGTCGATTTATGGCAGAGCCTCGGGAGCCTCATCTTGTGGCGGCTAGGAGTATATTGAAGTATGTCAAATCCACCTCCGATTTGGGTCTCTTCTACGGGAGATATTCGGGCTTTTGCTTGCACGGGTACATGGATGCTGATTATGGAGGATATTCGGATGATTGGAGATCGACGTCTGGATATGTCTTTATGACAGGCTCTATATCTATATCATGGTGCAGCAAGAAGCAGGATTCTGTGTCTGTCTCTACCACAGAAGCGGAGTACAAAGCATCGGCTTTGGCAGCTCAGGAAGCCATCTGTCTTAGGAGGCTTGTGGAGGTCATTCATAGGGAGGTGTGAGGTCCTACCCTGCTACGTGGTGACAACGAGAGTGCCCTCAAACTGGTGAACAATCCAGTTTGTCACGCGCGTACGAAGCACATATAGATTCATCACCATTTCATTCGTGAGAAGGTGTTGGAGGGATCTCTGATTGTGGAGCATGTGCAGAGAAAGGAGAACGTTGCTGACATATTTACTAAGCCGCTGGCGAAGGGACCATTTGGTCAGTTGTGGAGTTTGCTTGGGCTGACTTCCACTTCCCACTTCAAGGGGGAGTGTTAAATTTTTGAAGTGGAAGTGGAATGGTGCTGGGTGGTCTGCGGATTGGAGACCGCAGAGACCGCGCGGTCTGCGCTAGTTTTCTGGCTGGTTTTGTCTCAGGTGGGTTGTTGTTGTTTATTGGGTGTCAACTTATCACCTAGAGGGTGGGGGTGAATAGGTTTTTCAAATTATTTTATCCCCTTTACATTTTTTGGTATTGTCTCACCAGGGCATGTAAGCACAATCTTACTTGCCGTTACTAACTCTCGGCAGTCTGAGAGAGTGAGGTCTTCCATGGTCTCCGACATAGTGCATCGATCTTATGGGTTAGAGTACCCCATGTTGGAACAACCCTATTACTGATTTGGGCTAGGATCACTATCTGCTGACTAGGATCAAGTTGACCCTAATGTATAGTCAATGGGTCAAGAGTTTAGGCTATTAGAACTCAAGAATTCATTCAGATTATACGTTCGATGAACTCCATACTGTGTTCAATGAACTGCTCTTTGGGTTCGACGAACGGCTTGCATTCTGCATTCGACGAATGGCTTGCGTTCTGCGTTCGACGAACGACATACTCTCTACGTTCGACGAACGACTTGCTTCTATCTCAGCGTCTCAGCGCCTCAGCTCAGCTAACGATGAACAGATTGTCTCAGCGGCTGACAAACAGACCCCGTCTCAGCGGTCTACGAATAGATCTCGTCTCAGTGGTCGAAAAAATTTTCTCAGCTCAGCGGTCGACGATTTTACTCAAGCTCAGCGGTCGACGAATTTATCCAGGCTCAGCGGTCGATGAATCCTTCCGTTCCATGAACTCCAGTCTGCGTTCGACGAATACCTTCAGATAGACCAAAGTTCTCCACAGCTCAACAAAATTAATTCTTACAGCAAGATTCATTTAAGGTCGACCAACTAAATTTTGTGTTCGACGAAATTTATTGAGATCGATGAATTTTACTCAGATCGAAGAATTCTTATTTAAGTTCAGAAAATTTCAGAAGATCATATTATTTCATTCTCTGATCTCAGATCGACTTCAGCAACGTCTCTTTCTATCAGATAAGTAAGGATAATATATTTCCTTTTATTATTCCAAGATTATAGTCATTGACATTTCGCGGAAAATGACATATCCATGGAAATGGAAAAAGGTAAACGGCGCAGCAGATTTGCAGTTTCAAAACATCCCTTCAGAATATCATATTCCTTAATATAAGGATTTGCAATTAATATCTGTCAGAGATTTTTAAAAGAGAATAAGGAAGAAGATACAAAAGATTATCACCCTCAGTCTTCTCAAATAAGAAGAAAAAAATATACAGAACATATTACATATTTTTGTACAGAAACAAAAAGAAAGAAAAAGGAGACAGGAAGAAATAGAAGAACAAAAAGCACACAGTTCTTCTTCCTCCTCCAGCATCACATAATTTTCTGAGAACATCTTCAACACCACCTCTCAATATTTCTGCTGCAAGAATCAGATCAAGAAAGAAGAAAGCTACAGGAAGAAATAGAAGAACAAAAAGCAGATCATCTTCTTCTTCCTCAAGAAGTAATTTCATTTCAACCAAGAATATCAACATTATCCTCTCAGTCATCAGCTGCAAGCACAGATCTCCAAAGAGCAACAAACAATCTGAGAAGCATTCTTGTCTCTCAAATTTATCATCTATCAGGAAGATCATTTCTTTCAAGAAAAAGCTCCCGCAAATCAACTGTCAAACAATTTCATATCAGACAGGGAGCTTTTCAACATACATCCACTAGAGTCTTCTCTCAGCATCTTGACAGAGAAGAACATCTAAACCCCTCTCTATCCCATCTTGTACAGGGTTAAAACTCTCTTCAAAAGTTTACGTCCTTGGTGGCAAGACACCTGATCAACAAATCTAGTTGGTTTTGAGCACCAGATCAAAATCTATGTGGTGTGTGGACACCTGATCAAAAACCCCTTGGTGTGAGGGCACCTGATCAAAAATCCTAGTGGATTCCTACCTTGGGTAGTTGAAGAGTAGACGTACCCAGATTTATTGTGGAACTACTATAGCTTCTTGTGTCTTCTGTGTTTGTTTTATTTTCTGTGATTGTGCTGCGTGCTGTTTTCATTATTCATTTTATTTAGTTTTTATAAATAACTCTATACATATATATATATCACTATTTTAATTCTGCTATAAAACTAAGGGAAGAGTTTTAATACTCTATTCACCCCCCCCCCCCCCCCCCCTCTAGAGTTAAATTAAGATCTAACCTCCACTTTTAATTGGTATTAGAGGGTTGTTGATTCTTTACAGGCTAACACCTGAATCACAAAGATCAATTAGATCTTAAATTCTTTCAGAGTTTTATTTTATTTTTTTCTGTTAAAACTCATGGCACAAAACAAAGAGTATTCAAGCACAAGACCTCCTATGTGCAATCTCAGTAAGTTTGCACTATGGAAAGCAAGGATTAGGTTATATATGAACTCAATTGATGAAAAAATATTTAATGTTATTTTGACAGGGCCTCCAACACCTGCAGTAGCAGCAAGTGCTGGAACCACAACTTCAAACAATGTTGTTCCACCTCCTGAATGGACTGAAGCCCAGAAAAACAAAGGAATGTTGATGGAAAAGCCATGAACATTCTGGCTCAAACAATGTCTGATGACATTTTTCAAAGAGTGGTGGAATGCACCTCAGCAAGAGAAATAAAGATTTCTCTCAACAATATGGTTGAGGGATCTGCTGATGAAAGGAAGGACAGAAGGTCCCATCTTATTCCTCAATATGAGAATTTCAAAAAGGGAGAATCTGAAATAGTAGCTGATATGTACAATAGGCTAAGCCTCATAATAAATGAGCTGAAAACCTTGGATAAAGTGATCTCTATCACTAAGACAAATGACAAGATCTTAATGTGCTTCCCTAGCACATGGGATTCTAGGATCTGGCCAATCAAGGAAGCCAGAAGCCTCAATGAAATTACTACTGAAACATTGTTGGGAAATCTCAAATCCTATGAGCAGCTCATCAAATCCAGGGAAGCTGAACAATCAACTTCATCTCCAGCAATAAAGAGAGAAAAGAATATAGCTTTCAAAGCAGCTGAAGAAGAAGAAAAAGCTCCAAGAGATGAGGAGTTCATGAACCTTCTAGCCAAAAGGTTCTACAAGATGGCCAAGAAGGATTTCAGAAAGAAGGACTCCAGATCAAGGGAAAAGCTAAGGTATGACAAGTCAAATTCTAAAGATATTGTTTGTTATGGTTGCAGGAAACCTGGACATATTTTGCCAGATTGTCCAGAAAATCAGAAGAAGGAGAAGAGAATTGAAAAAGAGGAAAGAAGACACTCCAGCAAGTCTTCCTCCCACAAGCACAAAAAGAAGGGAAGATGATTTGTAGCAGAAACCTGGAGTGAAACAGAATCAGAACAGTCATTGTAACGGCCCAGCCCCGACCACCACACCAGAGGCCTACGGCACCGCCCCATCCCTGGTGGGCCGGCTAACCGACCGTTAGACGCCTGGCCCCATTGTCCAGGACGCCCGGGCTGCAGCCCGCTTAGCAACACCCCAACCAATCCCTGTAGCCTGTTTCTCAGCTACAGTAGGGTGTTGATGGCGGGTCTCGATCCCCCGCCACCCTTGATAAGAACCTCTTCAAACAGGTCTCATCACCAACTGAGCTGTCACAACCCGTATTTTCCCGAAATAATTTATATTATCAGAGCGAAGGGGAAAACACGCGCCATGATGCCACGTCCTGTAGGGGACAACTACAGACGTTCAGGCGAGCACTTACACAAGCTTTTTCTTTTACAGACAGGTACAAATTAATAAAAGGATTATCTTTTAAGGTTTATTTAATTTGGATTAGGAGACCGTGTCCCTCGGCCCTGCGGTTTACTAAGCCGCGATTTATAAAAACATGCGTATACAACGGAAGAAAGTAGGTTCAATTTATTCCTAACGGCGCTGGGGACTAGAGACGCCCCAGGGCGATCGCCGGTCTAAATTTAGTACATAATAAATAAATATCCTTTTTTCTTTACTTTGGTTTACGTTTCGCAATTAAGTGATATTTAATAGTAAATGTGACAAGCGGCTATAGAAATAACTTTTTATAAAGCTAAGGAACTGCACTAATATACATCCAAAATAAGCTTTTCCCAGAGTTAATGAGTACAAAAATACTAAGCAGTAAAAAGAACTAGCAGCAGCGTAAGCCAGTAAGCTAAGCAAAATCGCACGGGCGTCAACATCTGACACGAACCCGCAGGGACAGGTCAACAGTCCAAAAGAAAAGCTACACAACAGAAACTGAACCAACAACATCCTTACCCACTAGAGAGGGAAGGCCTCGACAGCGAACCGAATGGCCCCACTCGAACTCCGGTGGCAGCTACAAACCTGAACCTGAGGCATTCATAAGAATCGAATGCCTCAGCCCAAAGGGTGCAAGGAAACAGCAGAAGTAAAGGAGAAGCTGAAAAGTAAGCATAAGGAAAGCACGAGTCAAACCAAGCTGCTGCACAACAAGTCAAGGAACTGAGGTGGGGGCCCCTATGTCCACCCACACTCCAAGCAACACTACTGTGCTGGGGGCCCCTACGTCCTCCCACGCACCAGTCCAAAACCACTGAGTTGGGGGCCCCTGCATCCTCCCACACTCCAGTCCAAAACCACTGAGTTGGGGGCCCCTGCGTCCTCCCACACTCCAGTCCAAAACCACCGTGCTGGGGGCCCCTATGTCCACCCACACTCCAGTTCAAACCAGATCCTACGAGACTCGTTGGCAGCCGACGGGGTTTGACGCTCAAGGAAATTCTAGCATATAAAAAAAAGAAAGAAGGAGCATTATCATTTATGCCATAAGTATAAGGCCATAAGGAGCATATGACACCCTCCCTTTCTTATAAGAAGTAAGCTACTCAAACTTGGAACAGGGGTAAAGCTCGACCCCAAAATACATTTACACCACTTTTTGGCTTGCCAACTACTAATCTCGCTAAGTATTCGAGGATTAACAAGGGAAAATTCCCAGGTATTGTAGCTTCTACCTCCCCCCAAATCTATAGGGATTAAAATACGACATTTCCCAGAGAATTTTAGCCCGCCAAAAACCTCGGAACTTAGCCAACAATAGGAAAAGAAATGCAGGATTGGAAATTTATCCGAGTGAGATCATGTATACTTTACTAAATAAACGAGTTCAACAAACTTTTTACCATAACATATAGCCCAAGGGCATCCCCAGCCCGTAAAACAAACATAACCGACGGCCTCGCCCCTTCCCAAGGAAATGAAATCTCAAGCCTATAGCGCCGAAAATTTAACTTAGCATATGCCGGGGTGAATTTCTAGCGTTTAAATCCGGTGATATCATAAACGGGGCAATTTACCTAAGCATATACTAAGAAATTTTCTAGCATATAAAGAGCAAAATTTCATAAACAAATCAAGCATTTAAACTAGGAGAAAACTATAGGGAGGATGTTAAATTTCAGTACGCATCCAAGTCGAAGCTAACATGGAGCTGAGGAGGACCCAATAGGCTCCCAATATACATGATACCTTGCCACCATCAAACATGGGTCCCAAGGAAGACAACAAAAAAATACAAAACTCCAAACCCAAAAGGGGCAATCGGGCAAACCGAGCCAACCAAGCCAACCAAGCAAACCAAACAACCAAGCAAACCATAGGTCCCCCAAGCATCAAATTGCTGGAAGCATAAAGGAGCAGCCGCAAAACCTCAGGTCCCCCCATCACGAGGCAGGAAGCCACAAAACCATCTCCCAGAAAGAAATCAAAAGGGAAAACTGAAGGTGCAGGAGAGGGAGGGCCCATAACAAGGAATCCACCACAATAATAGCGCAAAATCAAGAAATTTCCACAATCCAAACTAACTGCAGCTAAAATAGAACAAGGGGAGGGGGTGAAGGAGGGGGAGGAAGAGTTTCCTTACTAGGGTTTCACCGGCGACAGGCCGGGTCGCGACGATCACGCCAAGAGCCGAGGAATAGGCTAGCCCCGGCGACGAGTGTGAATTCCAGCGGCTCCAAGGCTCCCTCCGACGGCTCCGGCGACGGAAACGGCACCGAATCGGCAACCTAGGGGCGGCTCTCCCCAGCAGAAATCGGGAAGAGGGCTTATCGGGAAAAAGGGGGAAGAAGAGCTGGGAGAGGGTCCGGAATAGTGCCAGCAGCAGGGAGATATAAGGGGGAGGGTTTAGTGTTAGTATAATAATAATGATAATAATAATAATAATAATAATAATAATAATAATAATAATAATAACAATAAGTTTATATGCATGTATATATGCCATATATTGCTAATTATATAAACCATATACGGTTAAACCCACATGTGACCACCCGCACACGAACACAAGGCTAAAGGTACCCCAACCCTTTACGCATATACGTACATATACATGCATATACCGCATTTATATCGTATAGCTCTTTATATACGTCTCAGTACCCCAATTTATATAGTGTAACGAATATATATGTATACATACACTTACACCTTACCACTTTTTTGTAACGGCCCAGCCCCGACCACCACACCAGAGGCCTACGGCACCGCCCCATCCCTGGTGGGCCGGCTAACCGACCGTTAGACGCCTGGCCCCATTGTCCAGGACGCCCGGGCTGCAGCCCGCTTAGCAACACCCCAACCAATCCCTGTAGCCTGTTTCTCAGCTACAGTAGGGTGTTGATGGCGGGTCTCGATCCCCCGCCACCCTTGATAAGAACCTCTTCAAACAGGTCTCATCACCAACTGAGCTGCAGCTCAGTTGGTGATGAGACCTGTTTGAAGAGGTTCTTATCAAGGGTGGCGGGGGATCGAGACCCGCCATCAACACCCTACTGTAGCTGAGAAACAGGCTACAGGGATTGGTTGGGGTGTTGCTAAGCGGGCTGCAGCCTGGGCGTCCTGGACAATGGGGCCAGGCGTCTAACGGTCGGTTAGCCGGCCCACCAGGGATGGGGCGGTGCCGTAGGCCTCTGGTGTGGTGGTCGGGGCTGGGCCGTTACAGTCATCCAGTTCTTCAGATGATGAAGAAGAATCAAAAGAAAATGACCAATGCTTGATGGCCATTTATGACTCAAGCAGTGAGTCAGGAAATGCATCATCATCCAGTGATAATGAAGATAATGAAGAAGAGAAGAACTTCTGCATGTTTGCAATCAATGCCTCAGCCAACAATTCTGATGAAGAAGAATCAGAAGCAGAAGAAGAAGATGATGCTGATCAGGTAAGTTCTAACTTTGATTTCAATTTAGTTGGATTCAAAGATGAATTCAAAGTTCTTTGTTTAGACTTAATTAAATCTGAGAAGGAAATCATCTCTCTCAAAAATAAGCTAGCTGAAATGAATAAATTAAGTGAAGAGAATGCTAATCTTAAGAAAGATTTGGCTGCCACTAGAGAACAAATAATTCTCATTAAGAATAAACTTTCTGAGGCTAAGAAATTTGAAGAATCCCTAAATGGGAGAAGCATCAAACTAATGGACATTACAAGCACAGTAAATGCTAGACTTAATAGCAAACTAGGCTTGGGTGCATCATCAAGTGAGACACCTCTAATTAGGAAGAACATACTCTCTACACCTATAAAATTCATCTCTGCTAAGAGCAAAGAGGTTGTAGGAATAAATAAAAACATTTCAAGTAAGACTGTCGAGAATAGCAGAATTCAACAGAATTCGTCAAACGGAGCTCGACGAAATGTATCCACTTCGTCGAACGGAGCTCGACGAACTCTGAAGACAGATTTTCAATATAGTCATTATATGAATGGCGCTCGTCAAATCTCAGTCATTCGTCGAACGGCGCTCGGCGAACTCAGCCCAGTTCGTCGAACAGAAACTATACAGAGAATTTGAACAATTCTTATTCTTCACATTCTAAGAATCCTTTCACTGAATGGATAATACCTCCAAGGAGATATCATCCACAAGGTTACAAGGGCAGTTGCTACTCACAGATATTGTGGATACAAAATTAGCTCCTAGACTATGGTGTCAACTTAAATAATTCAATTATATTTTGCGACAATACTAGTGCAATATCTATAGCACAAAATCCAGTTCTCCATAGTAGGACTAAACACATAGAAATTAAGCACCACTTCCTTAGGGATAATGTGGATAAAAATAAGATTTGCTTACAATTCATCTCTACTGATTTGCAAAGAGCTGATATTTTCACCAAACCCTTTGATGAAAAGAAACATATATTCTTTATAAATCAGCTAAGAATGATAGATGGAGACTCAATCTGATAATAATTAAATCTTATATTTATCCCCTCATTCCCTCATTCCCTTCAATATCAAACTAAGTTTTTCTAATTATATAAATGCCTACAGAATTGTTTCTCTTTCTAGTTCCCTTTGCACTTGATCTCTATTTCATTTTGCAAGAACAATAGCAATGACAATCTTGCATCCTTCCCAACCTCCTCAAAAGTCCCTTCTTCTAGGGGCCTAGCTCCAGGTTTTCCTGAAACTAGGCAGGGGGAGATGTATTGAAGAAGCTCCTGTTTGTCAGGGGGGAGATACTTTCCTTTTGACAGGGGGAGTTGCTCAAGCTTCAAGAAGAAAAGCTATTGAAGAAGCATGCTTGCAGTTTTTATGAACAAGCTCCATTTGATGCAGTGTTTTGCTCAGGGGGAGTTGTTCTATAAACTAGGCAAGGGAAGAAATCTGAAGAACCTCCAATCTCAGGGGGAGACACTCTCAAGGGGAGATGCTTTCATTAAGGGCAAGATGACTTCTGAACAAGCTACACATAATGCAAATTCAGATAAAGTAATTGTTTTAGCTCAAGTTCAGGTTCAAATTTCAGTTATGGCAGATAACATATTCAGATTATAAATATTCAGTTCAGATCAAATTCATAAAGCTGAAACATAGCAGATATAGTTCAGACAAATTCAGAATTATCAGATCATAATTCAAAATTCAGATGTCAGATTTCAAAGAAAGACAAAGGTTCTTTTTATTAGTTTTATTTTCAATGTAATTTCAAAACTCGGAGTATCACATTTTATATCTGATGAAATATTTAAAATCTGTCAGATATATATATGCTCTGCTGTTTTTGTTGTTTTATTGTTTATTTATTTTCATTTTTTGTCAAATAGTGTCCTAACCCAAATAGGGGGAGATTGTTGGAACAACCTTATTACTGATTTGGGCTAGGATCACTATCTGCTGACTAGAATCAAGTTGACCCTAATGTATAGTCAATGGGTCAAGAGTTTAGGCTGTTAGAACTCAAGAATTCATTCAAATTCTGTGTTCGATAAACTCCACACTGCGTTCAACGAACTGCTCTCTGCGTTCGACGAACGGCTTGCATTCTGCGTTCGACGAACGACTTGCATTCTGCGTTCGACGAACGGCATGCTCTCTGCGTTCGACGAACGACTTGCTTCTATCTCAGCATCTCAGCGCCTCAACTCAGCAGACGACGAACAGATTGTCTCAGCGATTGACGAACAGACCCCGTCTCAGCGGTCGACGAACAGATCTCGTCTCAGCGGTGGACGAAATTTGCTCAGCTCAGTGGTCGATGATTTTACTCAAGCTCAGCGGTCGACGAATTTATCCAGGCTCAGTAGTCGACGAATCCTTTCGTTCGACGAACTCCAGTCTGCGTTCGACAAATACCTTCAGATCAACGAAAGTTCTCAACAGCTCAACAAAATTAATTCTTCCAGCAAGATTCATTTGAGGTCGACGAACTAAATTTTGTGTTCGATGAAATTTAGTTAGATCGACGAATTTTACTCAGATCGAAGAATTCTTATTTAAGTTCAGAAAATTTCAGAAGATCATATTATTTCATTCTCTGATCTCAGATCGACTTCAGCAACGGCTCTTTCTATCAGATAAGTAAGGATAATATATTTCCTTTTATTATTCCATGATTATAGCCGTTGACATTTCTCGG
The DNA here is from genome assembly GCA_033032865.1 of Dactylorhiza incarnata. NCBI lineage: Eukaryota > Viridiplantae > Streptophyta > Magnoliopsida > Asparagales > Orchidaceae > Dactylorhiza > Dactylorhiza incarnata. Next base: position 18,777,305 of record JAWHQI010000015.1, read on the forward strand.
AAAAGGACATATCCTTGGAAAAGGAAAAAGGTAAACGGCGCAGCAGATTTGCAGTTTCAAAATATCCCTTCAGAATATCATATTCCTTAATATAAGGATTTGCATTTAATATCTATCAGAGATTTTCAAAAGAGAATAAGGAAGAAGATACAAAAGATTATCACCCTTAGTCTTCTCGAATAAGAAGAAAAAAATATACATAACATATTAAATATTGCTGTACAGAAACAAAAAGAAAGAAAAAGGAGACAGGAAGAAATAGAAGAACAAAAAGCACACAGTTCTTCTTCCTCCTCCAACAACACATATTTTTCTGAGAACATCTTCAACGCCACCTCTCAGTATTTCTGCTGCAAGAATCAGATCAAGAAAGAAGAAAGCTACAGGAAGAAATAGAAGAACAAAAATGAGATCATCTTCTTCTTCCTCAAGAAGTAATTTCATTTCAACTGAGAACATCAACATTATTCTCTCAGTCATCAGCTGCAAGCACAGATCTCCAAAGAGCAACAAACAATCTGAGAAGCATTCTTGTCTCTCAGATTTATCAGCTATCAGGAAGATCATTTCTTTCAAGAAAAAGCTCCAGCAAATCAACTGTCAAACAATTTCATATCAGACAGGGAGCTTTTCAACATACATCCACTAGAGTCTTCTCTCAGCATCTTGACATAGAAGAACATCTAAACCCTCTCTATCACATCTTGTACAGGGTTAAAACTCCATTCAAAAGTTTACCTCCTTGGTGGCAAGACACCTGATCAAAAATTCTAGTTGGTTTTGAGCACCTGATCAAAAGCTCTGTGGTGTGTGAACACCTGATCAAAAACCCATTGGTGTGAGGGAACCTGATCAAAAATCCTAGTGGATTCCTACCTTGGGTGGTAGAAGAGTAGACGTACTCAGATTTATTAGGGAACTACTATAGCTCCTTGTGTCTTCTGTGTTTGTTTTATTTTCTGTGATTGTGCTGTGTGCTGTTTTCATTATTCATTTTTTTAGTTTTTATAAATCAGTTTATACACATATATATATATATATCACTATTTTAATTTCGCTATAAAACTAAGGGAAAAGTTTTAATACTCTATTCACCCCCCCCCCCTCCTCTAGAGTTAATTTAAGATCTAACCTCCACTATCACCCCAGTTGCGTATCCCCCTCAACTTGTGCATTACCTTGGGCCGAGCCTCCTGCCGGGATCTCCCCATCAATCATCTCTGCATCTTGGGCTGAGCTCCCAAGTTGGGATTCCCCCTCAGCGGGAACACTCCCCAAGTTGGGGTTTCTACTTTCTTCAATAACCTCTGTGGGAGCAGGTTCTGGTACTGTTCTTGGAAAATCCCTTAGGGTGGAAGTCTCCCCCTCAGCCGTACCAGGGATTTGTGAGGCTGGAGGTATGTCATCAGAGCTGCTTGATGAATCATCTTTGGAGGGATCTATTGGGGCTGCTTGTTTCTTTGGAGCAGCCTGGACATCAGACGATGATTTAGGGATAGACCTATCACATCGATCTAGCATCTAGAATCTTGGAGTAGTGTAGAGGAACTCACATTCTCTTATTCAATACTTCACCCTGGGTGTTTAGAAGGTAGAGGGACAATATTCTTCCGTAGGAAGGGGACTTCAGGGTGTTCTTCATTCTCTGGAAGAGGAACTCACTCTAGTTGGTCTTCTTAGAATGGATTATCTGGGCCGTGACAACGAACATGACTTTAGAGATTCGGTCATGGGACCCAGGTTTGCACAACAGAACTTTGCCAACAATGTGGCCAGCAGCTTCCCCTTTTGATTAAATTCTGCTGTCTTAATGGACCCGTAGGTCTTCCCTGTGTGGCCGCACCAGGTATAGCTTGTGGACACGTCCTCTGAGGTTAGCTCTTCTTGTTCCTCTCCCCCTTGGATTCTTGGCAAATGCAGCAATTTTCCTAGACTTTTTGCAGATCTCTTAACCTTCTTACCTCACACCTTGGACTTGATCTGTGATTCAGTGTGGTTGATTCTTGCTTCGGTAAAGAACTCGTCTAATTCACGGTGGAGAAGAACTGAGGGTTCACATAGAAAATATTCCAGTCCTGATTCCTCCAGCAACCCTATCACTGATCTTATCTTATCGGAGCAGGCATTGAAACCCCCTCGCTGGAGTTCACAACCGGAGATCACCTCTTCTTTCTTGGGAGCCATTGATTCGGAGTGAGAAAGAAGGCAGTGCGTCGGAGACGAATCGGTGGTTTGTCGACAGTATAGCTTAGGCCAAATGATAGCGTAATTTTTATTCTCGAGCATTCAATCTATTTATAGTGTCGGTCGGTGAAGAGGCGCATACCTTTGAAGGAAAGAGAGCGATCAGATGGCTCTGATGTACCCATCTAATGCCGTGATAAATACCGCAATTTTATTTTGACGATACGCTTATTGTCGTCGAAATGATCCTTGGATACGCATCCTCCCAACTTGATCCTTTGTTGTCATAACGTCTATTGTGTCATCGTAATAGCTTTTTGTATCGACGATTATTGATTCCAAGACTTATTCAGCTAACGTCAGCTTTTTAGGCCCCTTTTAGTAGGATAACCTGCACTAAGTTTGTTAGTAAATAGACTTTACTGTTTTGCCTGTGGGTCAGAACAGCCACCTTGTCCAAGGCCCAGATTTGCTTCTGGTTGGCTCTTGGACTACCTGCAAAATGAGATTACAAGCCCTTAGGTACACAAGTAAATTTGGGTCCTAGAAAATTGTTAGCTTTAACGGGCATATTGGATTTAACTACTCCAGGGTATGCATAGTGATAATGAACAAGGCGATTTGCAGGTTTAACATTCGTTACCCTTGGAGCAGTTGGATTATACGAACAATCAATTGCAAAGTGCCCGGTCTTTCCACAACACCAACATTCAAACCTGTTGTATCTTCTTTTCTGGCTAGATGTGTGAGCATGAGTCCTTTGGGTATGAACATAGGGATATTTGAAGGACACTGATCTGTACTGATTGTGAGTGTGATGTTGAGAATCATCACCCACAACTTTCCATCTGGTGTTAGTCTTCTTTAGTGATTTCCTTGTTTCTGTAGACCCAGTAACTCCATGCTTCCTTGTGGTCATCCTTCCATGAGGTACCCTTGAGATTTTTGGCATGCTCTTTGCTCCACTTGTGGAGCTCCCATTCTTGAGATACCCAAGATTGGATTGCCCAGCATTCTGGTTGGAGGGTGAGATTACCTTCCTCAAGTTAGCCTTCATCCCATAGGGTCTGCCTGATCTGTCTTCCTTGAAGCATCCCTGCTCCCTTCTATGAGTGGAGCAGCAACCATTTACCAGTGGAGGAGAGGTCTCTGGTTTGGAGGAGCTTGCCACGGGATTCACTACAAAGGGGAGTTTATCCTCCACCCTTCTGGTGTTGTCATTCTTAGATTTCAGGACTTTGGGCTGAATTTTGTCCTTCTTCAGAAGAACCACTTCTCTGGTTAGTGAGCAGCATAGCTCCTTGCTCTCAATCAATACCTTCAGAGTTTACGCAAATTTGCTTATCAAGTCATGGTTGGAGCTTGCCTTGAAGTCCTTTTTGAGTTGACAAAACTCTGCATTCGCTAGAGTTAGTTTTTCTGCTTTCTCTGATAGATCAAGATTTCTTGCTTGAAGAGAGGAGATCTTTGCATCCTGCTCCTTGCACAGCATCTTGACATCTTCTAGAAGATCATTGTATGACTTGGACCAGTCATCATTTCTAGATGAGCTTGTTTCCGATTCTGAGTCTGAGGTAGATAGAGGAGCCCTTATGCATACCTGTTCAGGTGAGACTTCATCTTGGATTTCTTCCTCTGACTCAGATAGGACAGTCAGCCCAAACTGAGTCTTCTCTTCTGAGTCTGAACAACTTGAGTCACTGTCACTCAATGTTCTGACTTTCTTCTTAGCTGCTTTGCATATTTCTTCTTTTGATCCTTCCATAAGGACCGTTAGAGAGTCCCACATCTCTTTTGCTGCTATGCAGTGAGCCAGCTTCTGAAATTTTGAGATGTCAACTGCACCAGCTACAATGTCTTTGGCTTCCTTGTCCAAGTTGACTAGGATGATCTCATCTTCAGTCATTTTCTTGGACACAGTCTTGGGGACATAAGGCCCTTCTTGAACAATTTGGAACATTCTAGGGTCCATAGCCTCCATGTATATTCTTGCTCTTACTTTCCAAAGGGCAAAGTTCTCCTTAGAGCAAATAGCTATTTTTGATTCCATAGCTATGATGAATGAACACCCAAGAGCAGATCTGTTCAAGATGTTAAGAATTTCTTTGAACAACCTAGCTTTGATACCACTTGTTTTTTATTGGGTGTCAACTTATCACCTAGAGGGGGGGGGGGGGGGGGGGGGGGGGGGGGGGGGGTGAATAGGTTTTTCAAATTATATTATCGCCTTTAGGTGTTCTTGATTTCTGATTAATAGATCTATAGATTAGAAAGCACAACACAGAAAAGCACACAGTGATCTATAGAGGTTCCTCAAGACTGGGTGTCTTGAGTAGTCCTCTTTCCCTCTGCGCCTACCAAGCAGTGTGCTAGGCTCGGCAAACTCCGCCAAATCTTCAGGCCCGCAAGCCTTATAACACGGACCCGCAAGTCCTATAGCCTAGGCCTGAAGGCCCCTAATGCACCCGAGCCCGCAACCTCGACAATCAGGCCCTCAAGCCCTACCTAGCTCAGACCCGCAAGTCTATCCTCTGCCTTGGCCCACAAGCCTCACAGGTCTCAAGCCCTCAAGCATGACAATATCGGACCCGCAAGTCCACTGCCCTTTCCCTCAAGCCTCACAGCTCTCCAACCCTCAAGCTAGACAAAATCGGACCCGCAAGTCCACTGCCCTGGCCCTCATGCCTCACAGCTCTCCAACCCTCAAGCTAGACAAAATCGGACCCGCAAGTCCACTGCCCTGGTCCTCAAGCCCCACAGCTCTCCAGCCCTTAAGCTAGACACTTAGGCCCTCAAGCCTTACAACAATAAAAGGTTTATAGTAACGAACACTGTTTCTTTTGCCTGATGAAGATCGGCAACTTAGCCTGATGGAGATCGGCTTCTTGAGGTTGAAGAAGATGTTTCTGATTCAGATTTTGAAAGCACAGTTCTTCTTCAATCTCTTCTCTTAGCCTGATGAGGAATGACTTCTTATCAGTCGATGGAGACGACTGATTCTTCTGAGAATGCTAGATTCTTGTTCCCTTCTTGTTCTTCTTCTTCTCTGCAGAAAGTACTGTTGCATTGAGAAGCAACGGCGGGATTCTTTTTCGTTTTTCTCTCTGACGAAGATTTTATTTTCTAGGGCATCACTGTTCCCTTTTATAAGACGGATGAGCAGCTTAACGATCACATATGATGTCCTTTACTGTTAGACGCCCATTCCTTAAGAGCACACGCTGATTGGACAATCAGGCGGCGACATTAAATGCTAACAGCGCATCCGCAACATTTGAATTATGTCTCGAAGATATTTCCATTGTTACGATGATATGGATAATATTTTGACGACAAGACTTTGTCGATGTCTTAGACCTTGGTAGATCTTCAAGTCTTCTAGCTTCTGCCTCTGACGCTGATGTCTCGACAATACGAGATATTCTGGCATTTTTGCATATACAACGATTTGCAATCTCTGACTGTGTCGTCGTGATTTTCTTTCTTGTAGTCAGTGTCGTAATCACTTTGTTCTTTCGACGACATGAACGATATCATGTCGACAGACTATGCTTTAGCAACTGCTTGTCTACAGCTGTCTTTCTTCAGTGTTCTCGACGTCATGCCTTCTTTACGACGATGTCTGTTCTTCTCGACGACAAGGCTACTTTGATGATGTCGGCGATACTGCATCTTCTCGACGACATTCCTTCCTTTGATATCTTCATGTCTTCATTGCATTCGACGAGCTTCATTCTTCTGTCCCATCTCTGCATTCGACGAACTTCATTCTTCATTCGACGAACTTCATTCTCCATTCGACGAACTTCATTCTTTTGTCCCGTCTCTGCGTTCGACGAACTTTATTCTTCGTTCGATGAACTCCCCAAGTCTCGACATTTGCTTCTGTCCTGTCTATTCGTTCGACGAACTTCATTCTGTGTTTGACGAACTGCATTCTGCATTCCACGACTTTCATTCTTCGTTCGACGAACTCACCAAGTCTCAGTGTTTGCTTTGCTCATCATCTTACTGATGTGACTGTACTTGTCGATGACATCTCCTATTCTTCTCGACGATATACTACTTATTTTAATAAGTAAAGTACTTGACATAATGTCGATCTCTGCAAGCATGAACTCGATGGGACATTAAATACAACTTGCACTTATCATTGAGCTGAGCACTTCTTCAAATCAGGAACATTGTTGGGCACTGTTCCCAACAGTTGTTCTGAGCGGTCTCATCTAGGAGACCGTCATCTGTCCGGGCGGCTTGCGCGGGTTGATCTGGCGACTTGTCCTTAGTCGGCCAGATGTTCTTGGTCTGCTTTCTTTGGAAGATGACCGGGCGGTCTATCTTGTTGAGACCGCGGTGACCGGGCGGTTTGGTTGTTAACGCAAGGTTTAATAAAGAGCTAAGAGCTATGCCGAGCTCGGGCAGTCTGCTTTGCGAGACCGCTCGCGATCTGAAGGGCGGTTATTGTATCCCGGTTTGTGCGGTGACGACATCCGTCTGTTCGCCTATAAATAGGGGTGCAGGGCCCATCATTATTAATGAGAACTGTAAGAACCAATGTTTGCTTGATTGTGTCGGTCTTAATTTGAGGTCGCGCGGTTTGATATTTTGTTTGACCGGTTTGTGTGTTTGCAGGTTAGCGACTAGCAGCTCACTGTCAGCTTGTCTCTTTTCTTCCAGCTTTGAATAAACCTGTCCGGGCGGACTGTGTTTAGGTGTTCTTGATCTGGTGCAGCAAACTCAGTTGATCAGACGGCCTTAAGTGGCCGGGTGGTCTTGAGTTGCGGTCTGTCTCTGTAGCAGTTCTTTGTTCAGAGTTCGCAGGTTCTTCTGCGATCAAGACCGTATGGTCTGGGCGATCAAGAAGTGCGGACTGTTTGCTGTTAGCAGAGGAATAATGCAGCAGGTCGGCGGTCTGTGGTTGCGGTGTGGCAGGTGCGGCTTGTATTATGTTCGCATGGTCTCAACGGCTTCCGTCTGACTTGTCTGTTCATGCGGTCTGGTGGTCTCAAGTCGTCAGTTCGTTGTAGCTTGTTTTACCTATGTTTTGTGCTTCTTTCCTCCGTGATTCTTATGAATCATGTCTCGCCATGTATACCTCGCTTTGTAAAGAGATAGTTAATACCATAGTACTATTCGGTCTTCTCATTGTCGCTGTTGCGCTACACTTGTGAAAGGTTTTGTGAAGTGTGTTCCGCATTGTTTTCACTTCATCTCCGGACCTCAGGTTTTTTAACAGTCCGAAGGATATCACCTCCATAATGTGGAAGGCGAGTTCATCTGTCACACATGGAGTGGTTATTACTTGAAGCATTTTATCACTAAATTCCTGTAACGAGAGCATCTTTGTTCAAAAACATTATTTTCATATATATGCGCAGTGTAATAGATTGCGTGGTAATGATCTAAAGATTCAAAGGTTGGCCCCAAGCAGACCCGCTGACCAGGCTCTCATCTAGCTGGCAGGGCCGTAGGCTCACTCTGTGGCAGGTGCGAAATGTTCAAAGGTTGTCCCCGAGCAGACCTGCTGACCAGGCTCTCATCTAGCTGGCAGGGCCATAGGCTCACTCGGTGGCAGGTTCTAAAGATTCAAAAGTTGGCCCCGAGTAGACCCACTGACCAGGCTCTCATCTAGCTGGCAGGACCATAAGCTCAATAGGTGGCAGGTTATAAAGATTCAATGGTTGGCCCCGAGCAGACCCGCTGATCAGGCTCTCATCTAGTTGGCATGGTCGTAGGCTCACTCGGTTGTAGGTTATAAAGATTCAAAGGTTCGCCCCAAGCAGACCCGCTGACTAGGCTCTCATCTAGCAGGCAGGGTCATAGGCTCACTCGGTGGCAGGTTCTAAAGATTCAAAGTTGGCCCTGAGCAGACCTGCTGACTAGTCTCTCACCTAGATGTCAGGTTCGTAGGCTCACTCGGTGGCAGTTCTAATGGTTAAAAGGATTGCCCCGAGCAGATCCGCTAAACAGTCTCTCATCTAGCTGACAGGGTCGTAGGCTCACTCGGTGGAAGGTTTTAAAGGTTCAATGGTTGGCCCCGAGCAGACCCGCTGACTAGGATCTCATCTAGCTTGCAGGGCCGTAGGCTCACTCGGTGGCAGGTTCTACAGATTCAAAGGTTGGCCCCGATCAGACCCGCTGACCAGGCTCTCATCTAGCTGACAGGTCTGTAGGCTCGCTCGGTGGAAGGTTCTAAAGATTCAAAGTTTGGCCCCTAGCAGACCCACTGACCAGGATCTCATCTAGATGGCATGGACATAGGCTCACTCGATGGCAGGTTCTAATGTTTCAAAGGTTTTCCTCAAGCAGACCCGCTGACCAGGCTCTCATCTAGCTGGTAGGGTCGTAGGCTCACTTGGTGGCAGGTCCTAAAGATTCAAAGGTTGGCCCCGAGCAGACCCGCTGACCACGCTCTCATCTAGCTGGCAGGGTTGTAGGCTCACTCAGTGGCAGGTTCAATTGTTTGTTGGAACACGGTCTTCCGCATCTCCTAGGTTTGAGAATAACAAATCCTATGTATTTGATCTTGTGTGTTCAAGTGTGGAGGTTAATTAGGTCCAAATGACTCAAGGTTTACATATGGTGGTTGCCCCCGAAAATTGAGTCATCGACTCCAAACTGATCACTAGCGCAGGCGATAGTGGATAGCGCCGGCGCTAGCTCGATGCACAGAAGGCATGGTGGAATTGTTGCCTCGGATTGAAGATCTTGCCGCGCAAAGAGTTTCATAACCAGGGATAGCGCTGGCGATAGCGGATAGCGTCGGCGGTAGCGGAGCGCACAGAAGGAATAGAACAACGGGTTGCCGCGGATTGCAGATTCGGGCGCGCAAATTGTTTCTTAATCCGGGCTAGCGCCGGCGGTAGCGCTAGCGCCGGCGGTAGCGCTTGTGCTATAAAAGGACCCCATCTCCTCGTGTTCTAAACACCAATGATATACACCTCAGAGAGAGAGATTGCTCGAGTTCCAGAGGCCCATCTTGGCCGAATCTTGAAGACCCAGCGAAGCTCTGCCGATTTCTGAAGGAGGATTCCATCAAGCCGAACCCGAGCGAAGTCCGCTTCGACAAACGCTGATTCTCCAGCGGATCTTCGTCACCACTTCAGAAGTTCATCATAAGGGAGTTTTTTAATTATTGTTATTTCTTTTTCATCTTGTAAACGGTAGTGAAATCGCCTCGTGTTGGCGACTAGGTCTGGGTAGGACTTAGGGGGAAATTCGCCTCGTGTTGGCGACTAGATCTAGGCTAGGTCTAGGGGGGCTCGAGGCCACATCCGGGGTGGGATTGGCTAGAGCGGCTTGAGGCCGAATCCGGGGAGGACAAGGCTAGGGCCACCGGTTCGTGGGGAAGCGAGTCGGGATAGAAAACCAAAAGTTGTCTTTTCTATTTAGCTTTGATTTCTAGCTTTCATAAGAGATCAAGTTTTGTAATCATGTCTCTCAAGTTAATACAATCTTGTCTCTATTTTCTCTTTACTTGATTGTCTTGATTATCATATTCAAAGCTTTTTTTCTAAAATAATCAAAATAGTTTTAAAATCCTTAAAACCCTTATTCACCCCCCCCCCCCCCCCCCCCCCCCCCCTTCTAAGGACGCCTACCGATCCAACAAGTGGTATCAGAGCAGTTTTGTTCCAATCGGCTTAACAACCGGGAACAATGGCGTCTCATGATCTCGCTTTTCCTGAGGGTCAAGGGGTTAGTCGACCACCTCTCTTTACTGGGTCAGATTTTAACTACTGGAAAAATCGAATGATGTGTTTTCTTATGACCATGGATGTAGAAGTATGGAACATGGTAGAAGTGCGGTACTCTCCACCTACAACTGTAGTAGGAGAGGCGACATTAGCAAAACCTAAGGATAAATGGGATGACAACGATAAACTAAAGTGTAAAAATAATGCTAAAGCAATGAACGCTTTATATTGCGCCTTAAATAGGACTGAGTTTAATAGAATTTCTGCATGCACTACTGCTTATGATATTTGGAATCAATTAGAAGTAACTCACGAAGGTACATCACAGGTGAAAGATGCAAAGCTGTTTCAACTGGAATCTGAATACGAGAAATTCAGGATGGACACGGAAGAGGACATCAACTCCATGTACACTCGCTTCACAAAGATTGTCAACGCATCAAAAGCACTTGGAAAGACCTACTCCGACGGGGACTTGGTGAGGAAAATCCTTCGTTCCTTACCCCCAAGGTTCAACCCGAAGGTGACAGCCATCTCGGAGTCGCACAACTTAAGAACACTCCAGATCGAGAACCTCATTGGGAATCTCAAACCCCATGAGGTAGAACTGCAAATTCAACATGAAGAATACAACAAAGAGCCGAAGAAAAAGGCGTTGGCACTAACATCAAAGAAGGAGTGCACCGAAGAGGACGATGATGATGAAGAAGGACTCCTGGTGAAGAACTTCAAAAAGTTCATCAGGAATCCAGAAAGAAGGAACACATTCAGAAAATTCTTCCAAAAGGACACTCGACGAAAGGGATCTTCCTCTTCATCAAGGAAAGAAAAAGGAAGGGATGACGAAGAAGAAAGGCCGCCTCCAGAATGCTATCACTGCAGAAAAACCGGGCACATTCGGAGCCAGTGCCCAAAATACCAAAAGGAACGGAAAGAACAAATGAAAGCAAAAGAAAAGAAGAAAGTGTTGAAGGCCGCTACTTGGGATGACTCTTCCTCTGAAGAGTCAAACGGTTCTGAGTCAAGTAGTGAGGAGGAAGCAAACTTGTGCTTGATGGCCAAAAGCGACGACGACGCACCAGTGTTCTTAGCGACACTGAGGTATATCCTCCTACCTTTGAAGAACTTTATGATAAAATTGTTTTATTAAATCATGAAAATGAATCTATTATGAAAGAAAATCGTAGGCTCACAAAAAATTTAGTCTCTCTTGAAAAACGAAAGGTTTCATGTCAAGAATGTGAGCACTCTCTATTTAAGACAAAAGAACTTGAAATTTCTCTCTCTAATGCCCTCTCACAAAACAAAATCATTGCAAAAGAAAAGGGGGACTTAGAGAGGAAATTGAAAATTTCTATGTTAGAAATAGAAAAGAACAAAAAGGGATTTGAAAATAAATGTGTTATGATTGTGAAAGAAAACACATCTCTTAAAGAACAAAATCATAACCTCAATTTAGCCATAAACAAATTCGGGATTGGACAAAAATCCTTGGATATGCTTCTGGGTAATCAATGCTTTGGGTCTAAAAAATTCGGACTTGGATATAAAAATGATCACTACCGCCCGGCGATAGCTACTAACGCCGGCGGTAGCTCTTATGTTAAAAAATCTTCTATTTTTTCTAACACTCGAACTTCATCCTGCAAGAGCAACATAGAAACTCCGAAAAGGGTCTCAACCCCCTTCATTTCGTGTGCAAATTGTCTAAAATTTGGACACACGTCTGACTCTTGTAGGAATATAGCACAACGAACTGTAAAACAAATCTAGGTACCTAAGAAAACCACTTACTCTATGGGTGGTACCTCTTGGGTATCCGGGTCTTTACTCTCATCTTCTTTCTAGATATGCAGGAAGGCTAAGGAAACAGAAGACGTGTGGTACTTGGACTCAGGCTGCTCCAAGCACATGACGGGCAATAAAGCAAATTTCCTTAGCCTAGAAATAAAGAAAGGAGGGATCGTGACATTTGGAGATAACGGTAAAGGAAGGATCATGGGTATTGGTACAGTAGGTAACACATCTTTTCTTATATCAAATGTACTCTATGTGAAAGGATTAAAACATAACCTAATATCTATAAGCCAACTATGTGACAAAGGTTTAGACGTACTATTTGAATCATCTACTAACCTTTGCAAAATTGTTAATCCTAAAACAAAAGATGTATTATTAACTGCACCTAGAACTCATAATGTTTATATAGTTTCATTTCATGATCTTTCTAAATCTTCTATAAAATGTTTTATAACCAAAAATGATGAATTGGAATTATGGCACAGACGTTTAGGCCACGCTAGTTCAAAGCTCATCTTAAAACTAGCAAAAAGAGAATTGATTAGAGGATTGCCTAAACTAAATGGAAATTTATCTTCATTATGCTCTCCATGCCAAAAAGGCAAATTTACAAAGTCATCATTTAAAAGCAAAAACAAAATTTCTACATCAAAACCATTACAATTAATTCATATGGATCTCTTTGGTCCCGTTAACACTGCAAGTCTTGGTGGTAGATTATACACTTATGTTCTTATAGATGACTATTCTAGATACTGTTGGACTTTATTTCTCTCCTCCAAATCTGATGCGTTTTGCGAATTTTCAAAATTATGTACTCGTATTCAAAATGAATTAGATTTAAAAATAAAATGCATTCGCTCAGATCATGGAGGTGAATTTGAAAATGAAAATTTTAAATGTTTTTGTGATATGCTAGGTATTAAACATGAGTTCTCCGCTCCACGCACACCTCAACAAAACGGTGTTGTGGAACGGAAAAATAGGACAATTCAAGAACTTGCACGCACCATGTTATCTGAATACAAATTACCCAAGTATTTTTGGGCAGAAGCCGTAAGCACTGCTTGTTATGTAATGAATAGAGTTATGCTTCGCCCATTCTTAAATCTCACACCATATGAACTCTATTTTCAAAAGAAACCTAACGTATCGTATTTTAAAGTATTCGGATGTAAATGTTTCATTCTTAACACAAAAGACTCTTTAGGAAAATTTGACGAAAAATGCGATAAAGGAATATTTCTTGGTTATTCTTCAACTAGTAAAGCATATAGAATATTTAATAAAAAATCAAGTAAGGTTGAAGAATCAATTAATGTTAGATTTGATGAGTTTGTTCCATGTGCAGAGAAGCTCTCTATAGGTACCGATGATGAACCCTTGCCATCCTTGGAGCATGACGAAGAAGAGTCGTCTAAAGAAGAAGAAGAAAAGTCTAATGAAGATACACTCGTACCTCCAAGCGTGTTAAACTTCTCCAAAAATCATCCAAAAGAACTCATCATTGGGGAACCTTCCACCGGGGTGAGAACTCGTTCCTCTCTTCATGAAACGTTTTCTAATATTTGCTTTATTTCTGAAATCGAACCTAAAAACGTTTCCACCGCTTTAAATGATGAATTTTGGTTTCTGGCTATGAATGAAGAGTTAGGACAATTTGAAAGAAATAAAGTTTGGAATTTAGTTGAAAGACCATCTGATCATCCAATTATAGGAGTAAAATGGATCTTTAAAAATAAATTAGATGGTGAATCTAGGATTGTAAGAAATAAAGCACGCTTAGTTGCTCAAGGTTATTCACAAATCGAGGGGGTAGATTTTGAAGAAACTTTTGCACCCGTTGCTCGCTTAGAATCTATACGAATATTTTTGGCCTTTGCGAGTTTTAAACGAATAAAATTATTTCAAATGGATGTTAAAAGTGCTTTTTTAAATGGGTATATTAAGGAAGAAGTCTATGTAGAGCAACCCCCCGGTTTCATAAATGAAAAATATCCAAATCATGTTTACAAATTAGAAAAAGCGCTTTATGGTTTAAAACAAGCGCCCCGTGCATGGTATGATCGTCTTACATCGTTTTTGTTAAAGCACGGTTATGTTATGGGAAGTGCAGACAACACACTCTTCATTAAGCATAAAAACAATGAATTAATTATTTTACAAATATATGTTGATGACATAATTTTTGGAGCCACTAATGAAGAGTTGTGTAATGAAGTAGTTGAAATAATGAAAAATGAATTTGAAATGAGTCTTGTAGGAGAACTATCATTTTTTCTTGGCTTTCAAATCTCACAACGAAATGATGGTATTTTTATTTGCCAATCAAAATATGTTCAAGATATGCTTAAACGTTTTGGCTTTGAAAACCTTAAACAAGCTTCAACTCCTATGAGTGCTTCTTTAAAATTAGGAAAAGATGAATCTGGTATTTCTATCGATCAAACACTATATAGAGGAATGATAGGCTCTCTTCTTTATTTAAGCGCATCTAGACCAGATATAATGTTTGCCGTTTGTTTATGTGCTCGCTTTCAAGCCGATCCAAAAGAATCTCATTTAAAAGCGGTAAAACGTATCTTTCGTTATCTAATAGGGTCATCTAAGTTAGGATTATGGTACCCACACAATGATTCTTTCACACTCCATGGCTATTCAGATTCAGACTACGCAGGGTGTTCACTAGATAGAAAAAGCACTAGCGGTACTTGTCATTTTTTAGGACCCTCTTTAGTTGCTTGGTCTAGTAGAAAATAATCTTCGGTTGCACTCTCCACCACGGAGGCCGAATATATCGCACTTGGTAGTTGTTGTGCACAAGCATTATGGATGAGTCAAACATTAGAGGACTTTGGTTTTCACCTCAAACACATAGATCTTAAATGTGACAACAAAAGTGCAATAGACCTCACATATAATCCAGTACATCATGCTAGATCCAAACACATAGATGTTCGTCATCATTTCATTAGGGATCACATTAAGAAAGAGAATGTAAAAGTAAGCTTCATTGGGACGGACTCACAACTCGCTGACATATTTACTAAACCTCTTCCCGATGCACGATTTCGTTTACTACGACTTGAATTAGGTGTTCTAGATCTTTCTTGTTAAAACATGTTTACAAATATAATTTTCTTCATTTTTCACCATCAAAAACTTTTTCAAAAATTCTGCAAATTCAGCATGAAACTACTAATGGGACGCCTAATCAAGATCAAACATCAAAATTTTCAAAACCCTAAAAAATCACTTACTGTTTCCCGCGCTAGCGCTAGCGCCGGCGCTAGCGTCAAGTTTCAAATTTCTGTGATTTTAAATTTTCTAAAAAATCTTAAAAATATGTAAATCTATTTGTACTGTTTAGTTTTGCACATCTGTTTTTCTTCTATTTTAGAAAAATCAAACAAAACTACAAAAGACAAAATTCCAAAAATATGTTTTTCGTTTCACTTTTGTCATTTACCAAAATCAAATATAAAATTACAAAAAAAAAACACAAAAATATGTTTTACTTTTATTTAAAGTTATGGTACAAAACTCAAAACACAAAAACATAAAACTTGCAAAACCCAAATTTTTTTTAATGAAAATCAAGCATGAGTTACGCTATTATTTCGAATTTCTATAATGTTGCAATTTATGTTTCAAAATTACTTTGAACATTGTCTTTACCATGCTTTGATTTATCTATTTCTATGTGCATCAATTATATTAAAGGTTGTGTAGAATCAAGCTTAGCATGCCTCTAAGTATGAGTAAATGGTTTATGTTAGATAATGATATGAATTCACTCACTTTTTGGCATTGTCTACATATGGTTTCACTTAAAAATGCTTGTGTATGTTTTGTAATTGTACAATGAATTAAAATTGCACAAGTATCTTACCTACACTCCCTTCTTTTGCACTATGAAAAAGTTAAGAAGAGTGGTTATATTTTTTTTAAAATTCTATTGGTTTGCAAAACAAGTGTATTCGGAGAACTTTGTACAAAACAAAATCATAAAATAAATAACAAAGATAACTCCACCAAGCACTACTTGAACCTCCTAATAAGTCTTAATGAGCATTGTGAGGTTGAGCACCTTGGAAAGAATAATAAAGTGTCTTGTGCAAACCATACTTTTCAAAATAAGACAAACCACTTATTCTTAAGTACACCGGATCACAACTCTCAAAACAGTCAAAATAAAATCTGTGATCCCCGAAGCACTACGTTGCTCCCTGATAAGTCTTAATGAGCATTGTGTGTGCAAAGCACCTTGGTAGTTGTACATTTTTTTTGTGCATTAAAGTGTGTGGAAGTAAACATATTTGTGTTTTCTTGTGCTCTCTACTTTACATAGTACTTGTATTTTTGATTAAAACACCTGTATACTCTACTCAAAAATACACTTATGTGCACATCATTATCTTCCATAACACTTCTTCTCATAAGTATTGGACCCTAATGCTATTCTATACAATTTTTTTGTTATGAAATGTACTAGATAACCTAGCATGTTTTCTATAATGTTTGGTATGTTTTTGAAATTATGAATTGGAATAACATTGTAGTACTTTCTCTTGAATAACATTATTTCATGCTTGGTTACTCTTATTATTAATTGAAAATGATTCACAACAACATCCTTTTTGCAATATAACTCATATCTTTTTTGAATCATCTTGCTTATGATGTTTTTGTATTTCTACAAGTCTTCCGCATCACTCTCCTATTATGGCTTTACCTTGCATGCTTACTTAAAAAGTCTGGTTTCTTTTTACCAATCCTTTAGTTGTTTTATCAAATATTTTTGCATGGTAAACCGTCTATTAGTTACTATTAACAGATTATTTATACTCACACTCTGATATTTCTCTAAAGGGGATCAATTAAAGCTATAAACTCCCTATCTTTCACCTTTTAACCTTCAAAGCTCGATCTTGTTGCTATCTTTTTATCGCTAATGTGGTGCCTTCTAACCCACTTTTGCTAATAACAAAAGGGGGAGAACTAACATGATAAATAAACTCCGCTATCAAACTAAAATTCACATGAATAAGTATAGTGATAGTCAACATATTAGGGGAGCATTCACATAGGGGGAGCACGTATTTAGGGGGAGCAACTCTAAAAATACTAATCATTTATATTTATCCTAAGTCATCACTCTCACACTCACACAAATAGGATTTCAACATGCTTATCTTTTAATGCTCTGATTTATCATTAATGGATTTGTTATTATCAAAAGGGGGAGTTTGTTGGAACACGGTCTTCCGCATCTCCTAGGTTTGAGAATAACAAATCCTATGTATTTGATCTTGTGTGTTCAAGTGTGCAGGTTAATTAGGTCCAAATGACTCAAGGTTTACATATGGTGGTTGCCCCCGAAAATTGAGTCATCAACTCCAAACTGATCACTAGCGCAGGCGATAGTGGATAGCGCCGGCGCTAGCTCGATGCACAGAAGGCATGGTGGAATTGTTGCCTCGGATTGAAGATCTTGCCGCGCAAAGAGTTTCCTAACCAGGGATAGCGCTGGCGATAGCGAATAGCGCCGGCGGTAGCGGAGCGCACAGAAGGAATAGAACAACGGGTTGCCGCGGATTGGAGATTCGGGCGCGCAAATTGTTTCTTAATCCGGGCTAGCGCCGGCGGTAGCGCTTGTGCTATAAAAGGACCCCATCTCCTCGTGTTCTAAACACCAATGATATACACCTCAGAGAGAGAGATTGCTCGAGTTCCAGAGGCCCATCTTGGCCGAATCTTGAAGACCCAGCGAAGCTCTGCCGATTTCTGAAGGAGGATTCCATCAAGCCGAACCCGAGCTAAGTCCGCTTCGACAAATGCTGATTCTCCAGCGGATCTTCGTCACCACTTCAGAAGTTCATCATAAGGGAGTTTTTTAATTATTGTTATTTCTTTTTCATCTTGTAAACGGTAGTGAAATCGCCTCGTGTTGGCGACTAGGTTTGGGTAGGACTTAGGGGGAAATTCGCCTCGTGTTGGCGACTAGATCTAGGCTAGGTCTAGGGGGGCTCGAGGCCACATCCGGGGTGGGATTGGCTAGAGCGGCTTGAGGCCGAATCCGGGGAGGACAAGGCTAGGGCCACCGGTTCGTGGGGAAGCGAGTCGGGATAGAAAACCAAAAGTTGTCTTTTCTATTTAGCTTTGATTTCTAGCTTTCATAAGAGATCAAGTTTTGTAATCATGTCTCTCAAGTTAATACAATCTTGTCTCTATTTTCTCTTTACTTGATTGTCTTGATTATCATATTCAAAGCTTTTTTTCTAAAATAATCAAAATAGTTTTAAAATCCTTAAAACCCTTATTCACCCCCCCCCCCCCCCCTCTAAGGACGCCTACCGATCCAACATTGTTGGCCCCGAGCAGACCCACTGATCACGTTCTCATCTAGCTGGCAGGGTTGTAGGCTCACTCGGTGGCAGGTTCTAAAGATTCAAAGGTTGGCCCCGAGCAGACCCGCTGACCAGGCTCTCATCTAGCTGGCAGGTTCGTAGGCTCACTCGGTGGTAGGTTCTAAAGATTCAAATGTTGTCCCCGAGCAGACCCACTAACAAGGCTCTCACCTAACTGGCAGGGTTGTAGGCTCACTCAGTGGCAGATTCTAAAGATTCAAAGGTTGGCTCATGTTGGAACATGGTTTTCCTCATCCCTTTGTTTTGAGAATAACAAATCCTACTTGTATTTGATCTTGTTTGCCTTTGTATTTTTAGAATGCAGGTTTGAACAGGTATAACACTAGGTTGCTGCATCATTAGTCTGGAACAACTCTAAGCTGATGTATGGAAATTGGTCTAATGCCAGGCGTTAGCTTCAACGCTGGGCGTTATCATTCGATGGGATGATCTGCCGATCGATGGGTTGGTTTGCCGATCGACGGGATGGCTTGACAATCGATGGGATGGTTTTAACGCGAGGCATTAGGCTTAACACTAGGCATTATCGTTCGATGTTTTTGGCAAGAGGGGAAGTAGCCGTGATTGAAGGGGCACTTTAGGAATGATTTGACCTAACGACAGCATTAGCCTCAACGCCAGCGTTATGGTTGCCTAAAATGAAAGATTCCTAAAGTGCAGAATTTCCTTCCTCTTTTGAAGATCCGAGCCATCAATATGTTATTATACATGGTCAACGCCCAGCGTTAGAACTCAACGCCGGCGTTAGCTCAAGTTCTATAAATTGGATGATTTCGACGTCTCTTACTACTGATTGATTTGAGCCTTGCTCCCAGAAACTCAGTCAAAGCCGTATTTTCTAGAACTTCATCTTCCGCACACATTCGAGCAAAGAATTCAAGGAGAACCGGATCAACGCTTTCTCAATGTGAAGAACGCGCACTTCGACTTCAAGATCTTTCAGCGGCTTTCTCCATATCCAAAATTTTTCCTAGGGAGTTTTAGTTTGTGTTCAAATATTTTGTAACCTTTTATTATTTGCTTGGAAGTAAATTCACCTCGTGTTGGCGACTAGGTCTGGGTAGGACTTAAGGGGCAATTTGCCTCGTGTTGGCTACTAGGTCTAGGGAGTAGATCTTGGGGGTGATCGAGGCCTTTTCTGGGGATAGGAAGGCTAGAGCGGCTTGAGGCCGGATCTGGGAAAGATCGGCTAAAGCCAACCGGTTCTTGGTGAGAAAAGTCGGTAGATAAAATAAAAAGAAGATTTCATATTTTGCCTTCGATTTCTAGCATTATAGAAATCACATGTTTTGTAATCATAAATCATAATGAAAATCATGTGCTTTTTAGTTTGTTATAAATTGATTCACTACTCTTTAGTTTTGATTTAATTAAATTTAAAGAAAATCAACAAAAGTTTTATATTAAATAAACAAGTTTTAAAAACCCTTATTCACCCCCTCTAAGGGCACCTCACTATCCAACAAGTGGTATCAGAGCTAGGTTATTCCAAAATGGTCTAACAACCGGGAATAATGGCGTCTCGTGATCTCGCTTTTCATGTAGGGTAAGGAATTAGTAGACCTCCACTTTTCACTGGAACTGACTGCAATTATTGGAGATCATGCATGCGTTATTTTCTAATCAATTTAGATCTAGATGTCTGGGCTAGTGTTGAAACATCGTATACGACTCCTACTTATATTGTTGGAGAAGTATCCATGGAAAAGCCTCAAGATAGGTGGGATGATGGAGATAAAAAGAAATGTAAAAATAATGCTAAAGCCATGAATGCTTTATATTGCGCATTAGATATGGCTGAATTTAATAGAGTTTGTGCTTGTGAAACTGCTTATGACATTTGGAATTTGCTTGAAATAACTCATGAAGGTACCTCGCAGGTCAAAGACTCAAAACTATTCCAACTGGAATCAGAATTTGAAAGGTTTAGGATGGATCCAAATGAGGATGTCGACTCAATGTATACTCGCTTCACCAAGATTGTCAACTCCTCAAAGATTCATGGAAAAACTTTCTCAAACGGTGACTTGGTGCGAAAGATCCTTCGATCTCTTCCTCCCAAGTTCAATCCAAAGGTGACTGCAATCTCCGAATCGCATTATCTAAGGCGGCTCCAGATCGAGAGCCTCATTGGGAATCTCAAAACCCATGAGGTCGAACTCAACATTCAAGATGAAGAATACAATAAGGAGCCAAATAAGAAAGCCTTGGCACTAAAGTCAAGAAAAGAGGATGACGATGAGGAAGATGACGAGGAGAGTTTCTTGTGAAAAACTTCACAAAGTTCATGAAGAATCCAGAGAGAAGAAATACTTTTCGTAAGTACTTCCGAAAGGGAGCATCTTCCAAAAGGGAGAAAAAGGAAAAATCAAGCGACGAAGATGAAGAGCGACCTCCTCCTGAGTGCTTCCACAGCAGGAAGACCAGGCAAATAAGAAGACAATGCCCAAAATACCTGAAGGAACAAAAAGAAAAGCGGCATAAAGGAAAGGAGAAGAAGAAGGTCTTGAAGGCAGCAACATGGGATGATTCTTCATCCAGATGCTCAAGTGAACCATGTTCAAGTGAGGATGATGTAAGACCCCATTTTTTTTCCTTTCAAAACCGGGTCTTACGCCCAGAACTGCCGCTTTGCGGTGACACCAACACACGGGAAGGTCGCCACTACAAAGTGCCGATCCTATCGGCCATATCGATCACAGAAGAAGAAAAGAATATACGAACAAATAGAAGTTCAAGTCCACAAATCACATGCTATATATATAAATGTCCACAGGGTATAACTGAAATAACAAAGTTGCAATAATAAAGGGCTCATGCCATGTACATTGTGTTCTCACTACAAGATCACTCGCAGAAGCTAACAACTAATCACTCACTGATCCTGAATCTGGTGCTCCTGTACTAGACTGGCCCACCTCCGTCTACACCGGCCCCTGGTGTTGCTGCGTCTCCTCGATCCCCTAAAATGATTTGTGTAACGCCCCAGCTTTTCTTATAGTCTTTTAAGCGGGGACTTGTATTGGTAATGTCCTATATATTAGAGCTATCGTTGCGTAGTGATAATGCGAGAGGGCGTTACCGCTGCGTCGTCGTCGCCCGGCGAGTTTGATTCTAGGTTGAGGTATATGCACAAATATATATATATATATATTCATGTATAAAAAAAAATTCATATGCCGGTAAATGTATACAAATATATGTTTATGCATTCATGAGGGTTCATGAACGTGTATAGGTAAATATATACAATCATGTATCTATATAGGGGGGTTAATATGCAGGTGGATATATATATACTTATACACAATCTCTTGTAACATATATGTATAAAAGTTTTATATAGGTATATGAATTATAAATAAACTAATGTAAAAGTTATTTTTTTATATATATACATATATATAGCTACTGTCTATGTGCGCCGGCATTTGTTTCGCCCCCCCCCCCCCCCCCCGATAATTACAGCTGTAGTGCGCGACAAAGCGACGAGCTAGGGTTTTCGGCGTCGGGATCGTCGTTGGTGGCGATTTGGAGGTCGCCGGAGCTTGGCTTCTTCGTCGGAGTGGTAGATCGGAGAGCTCCTATCGAGCTTTCCTCGGATTGGGAGGTGTTGCGGCCTTGGATCTCGCATAAGGCAAGAAAACTCTACATCTCTCCCCCTTCACCTTCAATCCCTTCCTTTTCTGCTTAACTGAGCTTGGTTGATTTGGGGGTTGGCATTATATGATTTTATTTGGGCTTCTTGGTGGCTGGTGGTTTACTCTCCCAGGAAGTTCATTTTTGGGTTTTATTCTATTCCTTTATGTTAAATTGGGGCTATTCTTGGGGGCTGGTGGTTTACTCTCCCAGGAATTTCAATATTTGAATTATTCCATTCTTTTTATGTTGAATCGGGGTTGCTGTTATGTCCTCTTTTTATGCGGCCGCTGTTATGTCTTCTGGATAGGGGGCTGCTGGCCTGTAAATCTGAAATTTCTGGGCTGCTTATACCCTTGCTTTTGTTTCTCTTCTTGTTGAGGGAGGGGGTGGGGCTGCTGTATGCTCTCTGATATGGGGACTTTTGCTGGTAGTTTTCTTTTTTTACCCGATTTCTTGGACCCTGCTACCCGATTAGATTTTGGAGGCTTATGTTGGCTGTTTCTTGGCCAAATTCGGGTTAAATTATATATATGTGTGTGCTGATAGCAATCTTGGACCCCCTTTTTGCTATTGAATCCTGGGCTCCTACTTTTGGTGGGGTTGCTTGCTAGGTTCTTTTGGGACCCTCTGATTATGTCTCGGCAAAATCCTGCCTTGTTATGCACTGCTCTTGTTATTCTCTGCTCTTGCCGTTGTTGGAAACTTGGACGGTGTCCCGGATAGGTATTCATACCAAGTTAATTAAGTGACGGATAGTTTGTCGGATCCTAGTTATAAGCGTGTGGCTAATTCTTATTGGCTAAAGTTTAGATAGCTCCGTTCTGCATTTTTTGGCCTGGCTCAGCTCTAGATGTTCTTAATTCTGAATGTTCATATAAATGTATATATATATATACATATATACATATATATATATATATAAATATATATATATATATTTATAGGCATTTGGTGAAGGTGTGGTTGGTTTTTCTATGTGTCGTGGAGCCTTGGATGTTAATCCTTAACGGTATGAGGAACCAGATCCTAAATTCCCTGGGAATTTTGTTCCCTAATGCCTGGCGGGTTGGGGGATTAGAGGCTAAACTCCCTGGAAATTTATCTTGCTAGTTCCCGATGCTTTACCAAGACCATTAGTTGTTGACCGGGGAAAACTTTGTGGTGCATCCGGATTTTGGGCTCCATTCCAGTTTTGCTTATGAGTAACTTACTCTTTGTGATAGGGAGGGTGCCTTATGCTCTTGCATAGCCTTATACTCATGGTGTTTATGCTAAAGTCCCTTCTGCTATCATGTATGCTTGCACCTCCTGGAGCGTCAAACCTCGAATGCTGCCAACGAGTCTCGTAGAATTTTGGTTGAACTGGAGTGTGGGTGGACATAGGGGCCCCCAGCACGGTGGTTTTGGACTGGAGTGTGGGAGGACGCAGGGGCCCCCAACTCAGTGGTTTTGGACTGGTGTGTGAGGTGTACATGGGAGCCCCCACCCCAGGGATTTGTCTTTGACTGGTGCGAGGGAGGACATAGGGGCCCCCAGCACAGTTGTGTTGTTTGGAGTGTGGGTGGACATAGGGGCCCCCACCTCGGTTCCTTGACTGGTTGCGCAGCATCTTGGTTTGACTCGTACTTTCCTTCTGTTACTTTACAGTCCTCCTTTACTTCTGCTGTTTTCTTGCACCCTTTGGGCTGAGGCATTCTTTTCTTATGAATGCCTCAGGTTCAGGTTTGTAGCGGCCGCCGGAGTTCGAGTGGGGTCGTACTGTTCGCTGTTGAGGCCTTCCCTCTCTAGTGGGTAAGGATGCTGCTGGTTCAGTTTCTTTTGTGCTGTTTTTCTTTTGGGCTGTTGACTTCTTCCTGCGGGTTCGTGTCAGCTGTTGACGCCCGTATGGTTTTTGTTTAGCTTACTTGCTTATGCTGCTGCTAGTTCGTTTTCTCCTGCTTATTATTTTATACTCATTAACTCTGGGGAAAAGCCTATTTTACTGTATATTAGCGCAGTTCCTTAGCTTTATAAAAAGTTATTTCTATAACCGTTTGTCACATTTACTATTAAGTATCACCTAATTGCGAAACCTAAACCAAAGTAAAAAATGATACTTAGTTATTATGTACTAAATTTAGACCGGCGATCGCCCTGGGGGCGTCTCTAGTCCCCAGCGCCGTTAGGAATAAATTGAACCTACTTTCTTCCGTTGTATACGCATGTTTTTTATAAAACGCGGCTTAGTAAACCGCAGGGCCGAGGGACACGGTCTCCTAATCCAAATTAAATAAACCTTAAAAGATAATCCTTTTATTAATTTGTACCTTTTTGTAAAAGAAAAAGGCTCGTGTAAGTGCTCGCCTGAACGCCTGTAGTTGTCCCCTACAGGACGTGGCATCATGACGCGTGTTTTCCCCTTCGCTCTGATAATATAAATTATTTCGGGAAAATACGGGTTGTGACAGTTGGTATCAGAGGGAGGTTAGCCGGGTTGCTGGAAATGGTCTGGTTGGCCCGATTAATCGTCCAGTGAGAATCGGTAATCATTGCATGCACTCACCGATGGGTCATCGGTAGGTCTCGGTTGAAGCACGAACACTACACTCATAAGCATGAAAGAAGTATACGGGGCATATTATGTAGTATGGGATGCATAATATGTGTTTGTATATGGATCCTCATAGGTGACAACATGCGACTGTTATGTAGTATGGGATGCATAACGTAGGTCGCATGCGTGTCCATTAGATTTTTCTTTTCGTTGCATGCGATAATATGTAGTATGGGATGCATAAGATCGCATGTGTACGCCGCTCATAGCATGCATTAAGGCATTTTCTTAGTTTGCATAGCACTGCATGCATAGCATAACATTGCATAAGCACACGTGCCAAGCCAGAGATCTACACAATGACATATGTACACCCATGATTTTAAAGATGAGATTTTAAGTTTATGTGCATACGGGAGAGGTGCACGCGAGGTAAAGGATGGTATACCATCCTGAGTATAGCGTGATTTTTTGTATTTACTTTTCCCAGAGAAAAAGCAGTAGCAAAAGCAAGTATTTGTATGTCTTCCTTTCCTAGAGGTCTGAATCCAATCTTATCATGTTATTTGATATTGTTCCTGTTAGGAATGGCTCCTAGGCGTCGACCCGCGAATCCTATTCCCCAATCTGAGGGCGAGACATCGGGTGCGCATAGCGAAGCAGTGATTGAAGAGCTGCGTTTGAATAATGAGACCTTGGCGCGACAGCTGGTCGCGATGCAGGAGCAGATGCAGACGTTGTTGACTGCCACTCAGCGGCAGCAGCCCGTGGCTAGTTAGCCGGAGGCTGCCCGTCCTGCACCCCTTGTTCCCCCTGCTGCGTTGCCGCCAGAAATGAACTTTATTACGCATTTCCAGAGGCTAGGACCCCCGACTTACGACGGGAGGGCGGACTTCATGGTGCTCAATGACTGGGTCCTGGCAATGGAGGAGTTGTTCTCGTATTCTGGCGCGTCGGCGGACCAAAAGGTGATGATTGCTGCCTTCCAGTTGAAGGGTTTGGCCAGGAGTTGGTGGATCCGGGAGAAGGAGGCTCTCGTGGAAGGCTGCTCGTGGGAGCAGTTTAAGGGGAGGCTGTTGAAGAAGTTCCTGCCCTCAGTTGAGCAGGACCGCCTGATGAATAGCTTCTTGCATCTGAAGCAGCGGCAGCTCACAGTAGGGGAATATGAGGTCGAGTTCTCCAAGCTGAGCAGGTTCGCCCCGGATCTGATTGCTTCTGAAGAAAACCGGGTGAAGAGATTCTTGGGAGGTCTTCGCAGCGAGATTCAGCAGTTAGCCAGCGCTTACAGGTCCGTGAGTTTTGCTGATGCAGTGGAAGCTGCGCTGAAGGTTGAGGCGATCGAAAATGCCAAGAACAGAGGAAAAGAGCTTAGGAAGGAGAAGAGGAAGGCGGGTGATGGGGGCAGCTCTGTCCCGAGTAAAAGGGGAAGATTGTATGTGGCTTCTGTGGCCGTGCTGGCCACCCCTTCGAGAGGTGCTTCAGGAGGCAGGGTGTGCAGGAGCACCAACAGCTGATGGCGCTTCAGGGTGCCCCGAAGAAGCCCCTCCTTTGCACCTTTTGCAATCGGGCAGGGCATGATACCGCCCAGTGTTGGAGGAAGGATAAGGTCTGTGGGCACTGCGGGCAGAAGGGCCACGATGCGGCTTTGTGCCGGTTTAAGGACAGGTCCTGCTACCAGTGTGGTCAAAGGGGCCACTTGAGGTCCAAGTGCCCGCAGCTCCAGTCTGCCGGCCAGCAGTTTGCGCTCCCAGCTGCGGCACCGCCGCCACCGCCTCAGCAGCAGATGGTAGATCGAGGAAAGGTAAGGCTAAACGCAGTGACAAAGGAAGAAGCGCAGTGCTCGAACCAGGTGATATCAGGTTCGTCTTCGTTCTCGTTATAGTTTAACCTCGTTATACTAAAGTAGTTGCTATATTTATGCCTCATCCCTATGTTGTTGCGTGTCCATACTGCTTTGTTAGGCGAGTTTAAGGTTCGAGACTGTTGGGCGCACGTTCTGTTTGACTCGGGTGCCACCCACTCTTTTGTGGCCAAGAGGTTTGTCGATCGGCATCGCTGGGCCCTGGAGCGAGTTGATGGTCCGTTTCGTGTCAAGTACCCGTCCGGCGATTCAGTGGTGTCAGATCTGTGGGTGAGGCAGTGTCCGATCGTGTTGGATGGATTTGTGAGCCATGCGGATCTGATGGTGATCGACTTGGAGGACTTCGACATGATTTTGGGCATGGATTGGCTAGCCCGTTATGACGCCGTGATCTAGTGCAGGGACAAGCGTCTGGATTTCTTGATGGATGAGGGTCAGCCCAGGAGCGTGTTCGGCTTCCCGCGTCAGACTTCCTCCATTATGTCGATAGTCTGTGCCCAGGCTTTGGCGGAGTTTGATGGCCGGGTCTGCGTTGTTTTCGTGTTGCTTGCAGCTTGTGCTTCAGTGCCCTGTGTGGAGGACATCCCTGTGGTGCGGGAGTTCCCGGACGTCTTTCCTGACGACCTACCTAGTCTCCCTCCTGAGCGAGAGATTGAGTTTGCAATTGATTTGGAGCCCGGGACCCACCCTATAGCGAAGGCACCCTATCGTATGGCACCGCGGGAGCTAGAGGAGCTGCGCACTCATTTGGATGAGCTTCTTCAGCTTGGTTTTATTAGGCCGAGTTCGTCGCCTTGGGGTGCGCCGGTTCTGTTCGTGAGGAAGAAAGACGGGTCGATGAGGCTTTGCATCGATTATAGGGAGTTGAACAAGGTCACGATCAAAAACAGGTATCCTTTGCCGCGGATTGATGACATGTTCGACCAGTTGCAGGGTAGCTGCGTGTTCTCGAAGATCGACCTCCGGTCCGGCTACCATCAGCTGAGGATTCGCAACTCAGACGTTCCGCGGACTGCCTTCCGGTCACGTTATGGACATTTCGAGTTCCTGGTGATGTCCTTTGGGCTGACAAATGCGCCCTCTGCCTTCATGGACCTGATGAACAGGGTATTCCGGGATTTTCTGGACCAGTTCGTAGTGGTCTTCATTGATGATGTGCTGATCTATTCTTCGAGCGAGGAGGAGCATGCTCGACATTTGCGGTTGGTGCTGTCTACCTTGAGGGCGCACAAGTTGTATGCCAAGCTGAGCAAATGCGAGTTCTGGCTTTCGGAAGTATCCTTTTTGGGTCACGTGGTGGGCAAGAGCGGCATCTCTGTGGACCCAGCAAAGGTCGCTGCTGTTTTGGACTGGAAGAGGCCGTCGTCGCCGAAAGAAATCCGGAGTTTCCTGGGCTTAGCTGGTTATTATCGGAGATTTGTGGAGGGTTTCTCAGGCATTTCCGCGCCTCTGACCAAGTTGACGCGGAAGGAAGCGGCTTTCTTTTGGAGTGAGCAGTGCGAGGAGGCCTTCCAGGAGTTAAAGAGGAGGCTGTGTTCCGCACCGGTTTTGGCTCTCCCGGTTGAGGGAGTGGAGTTCCAGGTCTACGTCGATGCTTCGCTATTAGGCCTTGGTTGCGTCCTCATGCAGGAGGGCAAGGTCATTGCGTATGGGTCGCGGCAGCTAAAGGTGCATGAGCGGAACTACCCGACGCATGATTTGGAGTTTGCTGCGGTGATTTATGCCTTGAAGCTGTGGAGGCATCTCTTGTATGGTGTGGAGTGCAAGATCTACTCAGATCACAAGAGTTTGATTTACGTTTTTTCTCAGCGAGAGCTGAACCTGCGCCAGCGTCGATGGATGGAGTACGTGGCTGATTATGATGTGGAGATCCTCTATCACCCCGGCAAGGCAAACGTAGTGGCGGATGCCCTGAGCAGGAAGTCAGCTTCTGTTTTCGGACTCTCTGTGCAGTCCCTAGTAGAGGAGTTCTTTCTGATGAGCATCGCGGTGAAGCCCAGTGGTGGTCCGTCTCGTTTAGAGGTTGAGGAGCCGTCCTGGATTGTTTTGGCGAGGTTGCACCAAAAAGATGATCTGGATTTGCAGCACCTACGGAGCAGAGCTGAGAAAGATGAGTTGCCAGATTTCTCCATTGATGCGGAGGGTACTTTGAGGTTCCGTGGCAGGCTGTGCATACCCGCGGTGGAGCAGATTCGTGCGAAGATTTGTGACGAGGCTCATGACTCCACCCTATCCTATCATCCTGGCTCTACCAAGATGTATCGCGACCTGAAGCAGATTGTGTGGTGGCCCAGCATGAAGGGCGATATTGCGAGATTCGTGGCGCAGTGCTACACTTGTCAGCGCGTCAAGGCAGATCACAGGAGGCCCGGAGGCAAGTTGACGCCGTTGGATATTCCCCTGTGGAAGTGGGAGAGCATCTCTATGGATTTCATTACTGGATTGCCGAGATCTCCGCGGGGCATGATGCAGTCTGGGTCATCGTTGACAGGTTGACCAAGTGCGCCCACTTTGTGCCGTACAAGACTGGTTATTCGATGGAGAAGATTGCATCTCTGTATGTGCAGGAGGTCATCAGGCTGCATGGGGTTCCAGCGAGCATAGTGTCTGACCGTGATTCCAGATATACCTCTCGTTTTTGGCAGAGTCTGCAAGGGGCTTTGGGCACCGATCTCAGGTATTCCACAGCTTATCATCCTCAAACGAATGGGCAGACAGAGAGGGTTAATCAGATCGTGGAGGATATGATCTGGTGCTATATTCTAGAGCATGGCGGAGCTTGGGATGAACGCCTTGGGCTCATGGAGTTCGCGTACAACAATAGCTTCCAGGAGAGCTTGCAGATGGCTCCGTTTGAGGCGTTGTATGGGAGGAGATGTCGGACTCCCCTGTTTTGGGCTGAAGTGGGCGAGAAGCCTGTTCTGGGACCAGAAGCTTTGGAGGAGATGGGCTTTGCTGTGACGCAGATCCGGGAGAAGCTGCGGATAGCTCAGGAGCGTTATGAGAAGTACGCCAACCGGCGTAGGAGTGATCTGGAGTTTGTAGTGGGGGACATGGTGTTCCTTAAGGTGTCCCCGATGGCAGGCGTCAAGAGGTTTG
Organism: Dactylorhiza incarnata; assembly: GCA_033032865.1. Classification (NCBI taxonomy): domain Eukaryota; kingdom Viridiplantae; phylum Streptophyta; class Magnoliopsida; order Asparagales; family Orchidaceae; genus Dactylorhiza; species Dactylorhiza incarnata. The sequence goes on from JAWHQI010000015.1 coordinate 18,806,552, forward strand.
GGAAGAGCCACAAGCTGGACCCTAGATATGTAGGCCCTTTCGAGATCGTCGAACGCATCGGGACTGCTGCTTACAGGCTGCTGTTGCCGGCCTCTTTTCCTGGTGTGCACGACGTATTCCATGTGAGCCAGTTGCGGAAGTGCGTCCGCAGCGATCACCATGTTCTAGATTCTGTGCCAGTGCTGCAGCCCAATCTATCGTTTGTAGAGCAGCCCGTTCGCATTTTGGAAAGGCAGGATCGAGTGTTGCGGAGGAAGACCATTCCTATGGTCAAGATTCTCTGGGACAATCAGGATGTTCGAGGTGCGACCTGGGAGCTAGAGTCAGCGATGAAGGAGTCCTATCCTCACCTTTTCAGCTAATTTCCCCGGTAAGTTTCCGTCTTCTGTGTTTTTCCTTGTTTTGAATTGTTGTTGCAAGTTTCGGGCAGAAACTTTTTGTTAGGAAGGGTGGTTGTAACGCCCCAGCTTTTCTTATAGTCTTTTAAGCGGGGACTCGTATTGGTAATGTCCTATATATTAGAGATATCGTTGCGTAGTGATAATGCGAGAGGGCATTACCGTTGCGTCGTCGTCGCCCGGCGAGTTTGATTCTAGGTTGAGGTATATGCACATATATATATATATATATTCATGTATAAAAAAAATTTCATATGCCGGTAAATGTATACAAATATATGTTTATGCATTCATGAGGGTTCATGAACGTGTATAGGTAAATATATACAATCATGTATCTATATAGGGGGGTTAATATGCAGGTGGATATATATATACTTATACACAATCTCTTGTAACATATATGTATAAAAGTTTTATATAGGTATATGAATTATAAATAAACTAATGTAAAAGTTATTTTTTTTTATATATACATATATATAGCTACTGTCTATGTGCGCCGGCATTTGTTCCCCCCCCCCCCCCCCCGATAATTACAGCTGTAGTGCGCGACAAAGCGACGAGCTAGGGTTTTCGGCGTCGGGATCGTCGTTGGTGGCAATTTGGAGGTCGCCGGAGCTTGGCTTCTTCGTCGGAGTGGTAGATCGGAGAGCTCCTATCGAGCTTTCCTCGGATTGGGAGGTGTTGCGGCCTTGGATCTCGCATAAGGCAAGAAAACTCTGCATCTCTCCCCCTTCACCTTCAATCCCTTCCTTTTCTGCTTAACTGAGCTTGGTTGATTTGGGGGTTGGCATTATATGATTTTATTTGGGCTTCTTGGTGGCTGGTGGTTTACTCTCCCAGGAAGTTCATTTTTGGGTTTTATTCTATTCCTTTATGTTAAATTGGGGCTATTCTTGGGGGCTGGTGGTTTACTCTCCCAGGAATTTCAATATTTGAATTATTCCATTCTTTTTATGTTGAATCGGGGTTGCTGTTATGTCCTCTTTTTATGCGGCCGCTGTTATGTCTTCTGGATAGGGGGCTGCTGGCCTGTAAATCTGAAATTTCTGGGCTGCTTATACCCTTGCTTTTGTTTCTCTTCTTGTTGAGGGAGGGGGTGGGGCTGCTGTATGCTCTCTGATATGGGGACTTTTGCTGGTAGTTTTCTTTTTTTACCCGATTTCTTGGACCCTGCTACCCGATTAGATTTTGGAGGCTTATGTTGGCTGTTTCTTGGCCAAATTCGGGTTAAATTATATATATGTGTGTGCTGATAGCAATCTTGGACCCCCTTTTTGCTATTGAATCCTGGGCTCCTACTTTTGGTGGGGTTGCTTGCTAGGTTCTTTTGGGACCCTCTGATTATGTCTCGGCAAAATCCTGCCTTGTTATGCACTGCTCTTGTTATTCTCTGCTCTTGCCGTTGTTGGAAACTTGGACGGTGTCCCGGATAGGTATTCATACCAAGTTAATTAAGTGACGGATAGTTTGTCGGATCCTAGTTATAAGCGTGTGGCTAATTCTTATTGGCTAAAGTTTAGATAGCTCCTTCTGCATTTTTTGGCCTGGCTCAGCTCTAGATGTTCTTAATTCTGAATGTTCATATAAATGTATATATATATATATACATATATATATATAAATATATATATATATATATTTTTATAGGCATTTGGTGAAGGTGTGGTTGGTTTTGCTATGTGTCGTGGAGCCTTGGATGTTAATCCTTAACGGTATGAGGAACCAGATCCTAAATTCCCTGGGAATTTTGTTCCCTAATGCCTGGCGGGTTGGGGGATTAGAGGCTAAACTCCCTGGAAATTTATCTTGCTAGTTCCCGATGCTTTACCAAGACCATTAGTTGTTGACCGGGGAAAACTTTGTGGTGCATCCGGATTTTGGGCTCCATTCCAGTTTTGCTTATGAGTAACTTACTCTTTGTGATAGGGAGGGTGCCTTATGCTCTTGCATAGCCTTATACTCATGGTGTTTATGCTAAAGTCCCTTCTGCTATCATGTATGCTTGCACCTCCTGGAGCGTCAAACCTCGAATGCTGCCAACGAGTCTCGTAGAATTTTGGTTGAACTGGAGTGTGGGTGGACATAGGGGCCCCCAGCACGGTGGTTTTGGACTGGAGTGTGGGAGGACGCAGGGGCCCCCAACTCAGTGGTTTTGGACTGGTGTGTGAGGTGGACATGGGAGCCCCCACCCCAGGGATTTGTCTTTGACTGGTGCGAGGGAGGACGTAGGGGCCCCCAGCACAGTTGTGTTGTTTGGAGTGTGGGTGGACATAGGGGCCCCCACCTCGGTTCCTTGACTGGTTGCGCAGCATCTTGGTTTGACTTGTACTTTCCTTCTGTTACTTTACAGTCCTCCTTTACTTCTACTGTTTTCTTGCACCCTTTGGGCTGAGGCATTCTTTTCTTATGAATGCCTCAGGTTCAGGTTTGTAGCGGCCGCCAGAGTTTGAGTGGGGTCGTACTGTTCGCTGTTGAGGCCTTCCCTCTCTAGTGGGTAAGGATGCTGCTGGTTCAGTTTCTTTTGTGCTGTTTTTCTTTTGGGTTGTTGACTTCTTCCTGCGGGTTCGTGTCAGCTGTTGACGCCCGTATGGTTTTTGTTTAGCTTACTTGCTTATGTTGCTGCTAGTTCGTTTTCTCCTGCTTATTATTTTATACTCATTAACTCTGGGGAAAAGCCTATTTTACTGTATATTAGCGCAGTTCCTTAGCTTTATAAAAAGTTATTTCTATAACCGTTTGTCACATTTACTATTAAGTATCACCTAATTGCGAAACATAAACCAAAGTAAAAAATGATACTTAGTTATTATGTACTAAATTTAGACCGGCGATCGCCCTGGGGGCGTCTCTAGTCCCCAGCGCCGTTAGGAATAAATTGAACCTACTTTCTTCCGTTGTATACGCATGTTTTTTATAAAACGCGGCTTAGTAAACCGCAGGGCCGAGGGACACGGTCTCCTAATCCAAATTAAATAAACCTTAAAAGATAATCCTTTTATTAATTTGTACCTTTTTGTAAAAGAAAAAGGCTCGTGTAAGTGCTCGCCTGAACGCCTGTAGTTGTCCCCTACAGGACGTGGCATCATGACGCGTGTTTTCCCCTTCGCTCTGATAATATAAATTATTTCGGGAAAATACGGGTTGTGACAATATGGTCCACCGACCGTTAGTCAAAAAGACTAAGCCTTATGTTCCCCACCCCACCCCCAATGGCTCCTAGACACCGTGTGGGAAGGAAGAAGCGGAGGACAGCAAGGGGTATAAAACAAAGCAGATGATGACGTATCTATCTACAGGAAATGTCTACAACTACACATATGTATATAGATAATTAAAGCAGTAAGTAAAATAGGGTAAAGAACAAGTAAGGTACAGTAAGTAAAGACATGTATATAATAGAAAATTAACCATTGATTTATAGGAATGCCCATACAAACCTATAGACCAAAGGGTCGTTTAGCTGGGTCTATCATATAAAAAGTCCATAATCAATTTATACAATAGGGGTAGGGGTTGAAATGCAATGCTTATGCCATGACATGCAGAGTTATACAGCTTAATGATATGTTCAAACAAGTGCTTATGCCATGACCTTTAGTTCCCCCTTTTTGGATCTAGCAAGACTCCTAGGATACTCCCGTAGTGGCAAACGGAAGCGGTGGGTTTTGCCTCACCCACCTCTAGGTTGGTATTCACACTACCTAACCTAGACCTATCGTACGCCTCAACGCAAAACCGTGAAGCATCTGCGTACTCTTACTGGCTGGACCACCAGACTTTCATGGCTAAGTGCAAATTCCACACTTGCTGAGTAAACGTATTGACGTCGGTGTGAACGACCGTCCAATATCGAAGACCCACCACCTTTATCCACATGCAAACATGTTCTATTATACCCCGAGCCATGAACTCCCCGGGCTAACATGCCCGTCATCCTAACCTTCCGAGCCAACGGCTCGCCGGACCAACCCGTCCGTACCAACAAGCATTACTAAGTCACAAGCTCACCAGACTAATTAGTCAGCCGCTACCACCACGAGCCTACCGCTTGTAAAACCAAACCAACTAACCTACCGTAACCACGGGGTGTGGGTGTGTGCGTTATTAAGTTAATCTTGTATATCAACTTATCCCTACAATTTCTGGTAAATCTTGGACTTCCCGAGGATTACCCTGTAAGGGGCTCGCTACGGTACTAGGAACTATAATGGGATGAAACCTCAAAGATCCCTTTCCAAGGTACTTAATGTTATTAGTGACTACCCATAAGAATATCCCTCTTAAGATTTCACTTGGGTTACCCTAAGTGTTTTATGACTCCCCACGGGAAAGACGATCTTTCGTCAATCCCGAGCACAACTTTATCCTTAACTCACCAAGCACACTCTCGTCACCTAAACTCATTTTGGTGACCTCTAATCTTTTCAACCTGACCATGTACTACAGTTAAACCCCATTTCCTCTCAGTAGACCACTAGTTACCCAAGTTTTACTATTTTACTATACGCAAAACAAACGCACTATATGAACCACATAAGTGGAAGCACTCCAAATACTCATCCTCATGGCACAAGATTATTACCGGAGGACTATCATGGCATCATAAGACTAAATCCAGAGATTCATATTTTTCCTTAACATTTTAGCATTTATTTTAATTTCTCCAAATATTTGCCAAGTATGAATATGAGCATGAAGTGTAAGGTATTTTTATGATATGGCTCCCATAAAATTATGATAAATCTATCATGCCAAAATAACAGTAAGTACAAAATGTCAAAATTTTACAATCGGGAATTGTTCTCTAATTATGGTATTTAGCATCTATCCAAAGTTGGAGGTTAATGAAGGAACCATAAAAAATACTTATCCAAAAATTATGGAAAAATTACTAGGCCTTAATATTAGTCAGGAAAGTCTACTGGCCAAATTTCAAAATTTATAAAGGCAAATTAATCACATAAATGAATATTTCAAAGAAACCCTTTCTGGGGAAAATTGTGAAGGAACCTACTGTTAAATAATTCCAAAAATTATGAAAGAAATACGAGATCTCTAAGATGACCATAAAGGCTTATTGACTGAGTTTCACAATTTATGAAAATAATTTTCTCACCTAAAAAAATATTCCAAATAAATCCTAATATGAACATGTTGTGAAGTAGCCTACTGATAACAATCTCCAAAAATTATATAAAATTTTATAGAGCTTCCTAGTGCCCTGAAATGTCCCATCATCAAGTTGCAAATTTTTCCAGGGAGTATTGGACCATCAATTAGTTTTATTAAGGCTAAGACAAAATAAGTGCCTTGTGAATGAAGTACTGGTTAAATCATTTAATTAATTACACAAAAATTACCAGAGGTCTATAATATGATTATAAAGGCACCACCAAGTTTTCATCATCATCCAAGATCATTTGAGCATGTAAATTGCTCTTATAAGGAATTTTCCTAAAGGGGTTATCACTTATTTCAAAGGGGATAATTGCTCCTAAAATTCTTATAAAATTACCTAGGGCCTAATTATACCCTATGAACTTATCCACCAAATTTCATGGTCATTCAATAACATTGGACCCCATGTCCTTCACAAAACTCAAAGTGAAACCCTAAGGTTAGAACTAGGGTCCTAAGGCATATCCACCCCACATCACCCCAAATCACTCATGGGGGTGTTTTATGTTATCCTAAACCAGTGAACAAATTTTCACACCACCTAGATGAGATTTGACCACCTAATTCCTTCATGTGCACTTTTGGCCTAGTTTGACCAAACATGTGATAACTAATTGCCCAACCAAATCAGTCCCAATTGGGCTGAAATTTTTACCAGGGTCACATAATAACCCCAGAGGAACCCACCAAAATTTGGAGGGGATTGTAGGTAATTAGACCCTAAATTGAAATAATATATGAATTATTCTATTATTACAAAAACCATAGGAAAATGTTCTTCTAAAATTTCCATCTTTGGATATGTTATGGGTGTAGGTACAAATAGCCTAGGTTTCAATTTTCAAGTCAATCCCATAACCCAATCTAAAGTTATTCAAATATTAGTGACTGTCTTACCCTAGGGACCAGTCGCACCAAAATGGCTCTTCAGGGAGCTACACTACTCTTTTTGGGCTGAAACAAATTTTAAATTAAAGTAGTCTCCAAGGGCTACAACTTTGGTTTTGACCACTTTTTCTGTAAAGGGCCCTAAGTATTTTTAATAATTAATTCTACGTACAGCCATATATGTGACAGGAAATGCAATTACATAAGGATATATATTAATTGATTTTGCACGAATCCTGAAGCAAAATCGTGTGGCAGCTCGTCATCTTCCTCCTCCAGCCAAGGGTCAACATTGCACTGACCTGTAGCATATATACCTTGGTTTTCACGGCCACCCACGCCCCTCCCCGGCCGGCCAATGCCACCACCACCTTCCTTGAGGTGGTGGCCGGCGATGGGAGGTCTTGGCCGGTCGGTGGTGGCCGGAAATGGTGATTTAGACAAGAGGAAAAAGCTCCAAAAAATGGAGTTTTCGGCTCACACGATCTAGGGCCAATTGGCCTTAAATCTTGCAAGCAATAGATGTGGATCTATCCACTAGGGTAAAGGAGAAGAACTAGACCTCCAATCGGGATCGAGGGTGGTTGTTTCCCAGATTTTCCATGGCCGCCCCCTTTAAGTTATGCTCCTTGCCGATCTATTGATTCTCCACCAAATGCAATGATCTAAGACTCGATTTCAACTGATATCCCCCTTCTGAAGGTGATAGAAAGGTCAATTTGAGGAGGGGGAGGCTTAATGGTGGAGTGCCATTAATGGCCATTTCGGTTTCTCTTGATAATTCTTGAATCCTCCACCAGATGGCATTGGAAAGGCTGAAAAACGTCTTAGAATTCAATGGGGGAGATTAATGGAGGATGTGGGGAGATGAATGGGTGGTCAATTTGCCTTGAATGCCATGTATTCACCTTGAATGGCCACTTTCTCTCTTTTCAAATTGGGGAAAACTCCCAATTTCTATCTCCTAGTCACCCCCTCCAGAAATTGGATGGCATTTCATGTAATTTTAATGGTGGCTAATCATTTGGGCCATTGAAATTGGGCTTAGCCCAAAGGGATTGAGCTTTGGGCTTAATTAACCCAAGTTGGGCAATATTCTCCAAGTGTTGACTTTGGTCAAATTGGTGAAATTAATTAGGCCCAATGGGTCAATGTTGACCCATTGGCTTCTCTTAGTGATCAATGGAACTTGGGGAAAGTTAATTGGTCCAATTGAACCCTAATTGACCATAAATAGGGTGGTTTGACTTATTTGGGGCTAGGGTTGACTTTGGTCAAATTGACCATTTGGGTTGGCCCGAATGGGTGGGTAGTGACCCATTGGCCTCCCCTAAGGGTTAGTAAGATCTAGGTAGGGTCAATTTGGCAAAGTGGAGGTCAATTGACCAACAATAGGGCAATTTGACCAAAACAGGGCTAGAGTTGACTTAGGTCAAATTGGCCAAATTGTTGGCCCCATGATGAGTCTTTTTGGTCCATTGGGTCCCTAATAACCTTATAGGGGTAGGGGAAAGGTCAATTTGTCATGGTGGAGGTCAATTGACCCTAATTAGGCTACTTTGACCAATTTGGGGTTAGAGTTGACTTTGATCAATTTGGCCTCTTTGGTTGACCCCAATGGGTCCTTGGTTCTCTAAGGGAACCCTTAAAGGGTTAAGTATGCTATGTTGGTGTCAAGGGGTCAAGGTGATGCGATAAAGTCCAACCCTGGGCTTGTTAACTAGAAATTGCTATTTGAAGACCACTGTGGTTTCCTTCTTCTTGGCTAAGGCCAAGTGGTCTCTTCAAGCTTCCTAGGGTTTTGTCGTGACCTAGTCATGACAAAACCACTCTAGGGGTCTAGTTGTTTGGGGGATGTTACAAATCCCAATAAACAAAAAAATAATTTCGTCCCCGAAATTCAGGTTTGGCCTGCGGGGTTTCTACCGCAAGTGATTGTGTGTAACATCCCATAAGAGACTAATTATACCTGAAGCAAAAGCTCTGGATACTTCTTCTGCATCAGTTCTAGTGGCTCCCTGATAAGCTTCTCCTATCCATGATTACTCCACAGGACCATGACCAGCGGGAGCTCCTTGCGCCGCAAGACTCGCATCTCGGTGTCGTCTATCCGTACCAGCTCCAGGTGAATCAATCGATCGGAGGCTACCGGGCCATCTATAGTAAAAATTTGCATCTTCGGCCATAATGGAGCTCTCCTAAAGGAGGAGACATGGAATTCGTTGTGCAATCCCGCTAACTCCGGCGGTAGCTCTAGTCTATAAGCCAACGGGATGATCCGCTCCAGGATCCTGTAGAGCCCCATTTATCATAGAATGAACTTCTTCCTCTCGCGTACCCGCGAGACTCCATGCATCGAACATATCTTCCGGAACACCCGGTCTCCAACCTGGAACTCTACCTGATAATACCACGCATCGTAATACCTGACCTGGCTGCTCTGGGCCTCCAGCATCCTAACTTAAATCAGTCGCACCCGGGCATCTGTGTACTTCACAAATTCAGAGTCGAGTCTCTATAAATCCTCATCTTGGGTCCAAGATGGTGGAATTTTGCATCTCTGTCCCTCAGAGGGTGGAAAGCTGTTCTGAACGTCAACCAAGAGCCCAGATAAGCCTGGACTGATCTTCACTTCTTGGACGTAAGCTGTCCATCCTGATCCGACACGATCGTCCTGGTCACACCACGATAATGAACAAACTGCTCAACAAATCCCATCAAATGCCAACGATAGCGTCCTTCCTGCCAGGGGTGACCCTAGCTACCTTGGTCAATCTATCCTCGATGTTCCAAATAAACTTGTGTTCGGAGTGGTAACCTATGTGTGAAATCCATAGTTATGCCCTCGAACTCCACTCTAACACGAGCAGTGACTATAACACTTCCCAAAAGACTCTTGCACCTGACCTTCATCAGCTGAAAAGCCTCACAGTGCGTCACAAAACCTATGTTGTCTTTCCTCATTCTGGGGAAATATACATTCTGCAATACACCATCTTTTCGGTGACTACATTTCTCATTTGTGTGGGTAGGCAGCGATTCTATAAAAACTTCTCTACACAATCAGCTTCTTATTCCTATGAGTACGCCCAAGTCATCGACCAACTCAAATTTATGATTTTATACAATTCTTATCATTTAATGGGTCTGATCGCATCATCAAGCGTCCCAATCATCCTCAGAATTTAAGGGGGTGTACACGTGAATCTTATGAACATATGTTAACCAACCAACACTAGTATCAATGTATGTAAGATGACTCCCAATCACTTTCTATGTGGAGTTTGATTCATAAGGTATACAAGTAAAATCTTTTGAAACCCTAAGATTTTTCATAAGTCAATTTCATCAAGGAAATATCACCACGTTTATTTAACGAAATTCCCATATATGCTAGTCTTGATCACTTTCGGATGGTCCAAAGTAAGATAAACTTAGATCGTTCTTATCATAGTAAACTCAAACACTATATTCTAAATCCAATAAGTCATCGTCTAAGATCTTTGGTTATTCATCATCAAAGCTCCCAAGGTATGAGGGCTATTATTGTAGTTAAAATTTTCTACCATGATAGGGTGTGATTTTTAACAAAGCGTAAGTTGATCACTTCCGAATACCCCAAACCACAAGAACTTCCGGATATAACTATACATGTAAGATCTAATTTATGTCCTCAACTTCTAGAAGGGGACATAGGCATACCTAAGTGATTAATCCTGGCGACTTTACATTTCCAATGATTCAACTAAGGTTAAGTTGTTGTTATTCTATCTACGATGTCCTTAACTGTCCTGGAGGTACTTCAGATCATCATTCCAGACCTACTTTTACACTATCTCATCCTTGCCCGAGTAACATCGAATAAGATCAACTTCAAAATCATCATGCTCACGACACATCACTTGCTAAATTAGATCTAAGGGATACTGATGCGCAAATCTCGCACACCGCTATAGGCGGTAGCTAGACTACGGCACGAAACGGCAGCGTGCCGATCATTCAAGTAATATAAAATGGAGCAAATCCCCGAGTACTGAATCTCGAAGGAACACAGTAAGGTGGAGTTAACTTTCGAGGAGGGGCTTGAGATTGAAGTCCTTAAGTCGGGATGGAATGCGGACGAAAGGGAATCAGGTTTTTGTAAATAAAATGAAATACTACAACTACTCTTATGCAATGTCGCTATGCAATGCTTCGCTTGGCGGGATGGAGACTAGGCATGCCTTGAGTGTGCTGCTTCGCAAGGGCGGATGGACGAGTAGGCAAGCGGAATCGAACTGTGCAGGCCTTGAGCGCGCTACTTCGTTAAGCGAATGGATTATACGGGCCGCTATGCCACGCTTCACTAGGCAGATGGGCGAGTAGGCAGGCGGAATGAGGGTCGCAAGCACCTTGTCGACAAGTACGCCACTAGCAATTGCTAGTGCGGCACACAAACACGATGGCGGAATGGAAAATGGATGGGGGCGCTCCTCACTTGCATAAACCACAAGATAATTTCACATAGACATGAAATGTACTAAAATGCAATATAAGGGTTTTGCAATCATAGTTCATACACACACATAATTATGTTATAAAATACTACAAAATAGAGGGGGTGAGATTTCAACCAAGGCACAAAGTCTTGTCGGGATTCACAGTCAGAATCAAGGGTTGTCATGCCTTGTCTGAGCTCGGTCCACGACTGACGTCCGGGGTACAGATAAGAACTGTCACTTCCTTCTAGCTGGCCCGTCTTCTTCGTAAATCACCTTTGGCCACGATCTCGTCGGAGAACTCCAAGGATGCAGCAAGATGTATCTTGAAATGGAGCTTTGGAGGTGCACGAACAATGGAGGAGGCCCAGAGGATACTCCGGCTCAAGATTGGCGTGAAGAAAAAGCTCGGAGCACCTCCTGAAGGTGGGAGGCAATGGAGTGGCGAAAAAAGGTGAAACTGGAGCTCTTGGGCGCGGGAAAGAAGGTCGATCCTCGTTAGGGCAGAAATCTGCGCTTTTATAGAAAACTTGTCAGAAATTGGTCACGAACGGTCGAATGCATGACCGTGCGTGAACCGTGCAATATTTAACAAGCATTAAGGCCAGGAAGATGAAGCAGGTGCGCCCTTGTATTTTACTCACACACGGTCGAAGCCGACCGTGCGTAAAAACGCACGGGCAAATTCAGAAACCTCAAAATTCGGCAAACAATAGGAGGCCGTGCGTTTTGTTCGCACACGGTTGAGGCCAACCGTACGTGAAGAAAACGCACGAGCGGGGCAGATCACTATATTGACCGGCCGATCAAAGCGCACGATCGCAACCGACCGTGCGTCAAGAAAACGTATGACCGTGCGATTCAAACAGAATGAATTCTGGGCAGTATGGACGATCTGCCCACCTGCACAACACATCCAAACGCTGGGAACACACCTCTATCACAAGTATAAAAGCATTAAAAGAATGGGGAGCACATTGTGCTTGCCCCCAACAATAAAGCATGCAATTGCACACCACAATAGGTCTAAAAGGTGCACTTCATGTAATCCGGAGTATCAATGCAATATAAGCAATAATGTGCAGAAAGTGAAGTGCAAATGCGTGAAAGCAAGCCCAGATGAGTCCGAAAAACCCTATATAAATTGGACTCATCAGATACCCAAGTCAGTAGCCAATTCGCCCAATAAACAAAAGGTAACCCCCAATAAACAAAATATAAGCCCCAATAAACAAAAGATAAGCCACTATCTATTTTGCGCTAAGTATCTTTGATATCGCCATGTTATATTCGTCCCAAGTATGCAAACAATCCTTAGGGCACACAACCATAGACTTGGGGTTCTATCTTGAGAGTTGTTGGTACACTCCATGCTTTAGAATCTTCAAGGTACCCTTTTCGACAACCTTATCAAGGTCAACATTTGAACCAATCTCAAATGGGTCCCATCCAAATTTGAATTCTTATCCGACCCTCGGTGTTTGTCATGGTGGTTGTCTCAATGTAAACATATCACCGGTATGAGGGTTAGATCAACGAGTCCCCTACAATTCTTCTTATGTGTCAATCTCTCTTTCTCTGGCCTCTTTAGGGTATTCTCATACCTTCACCAAAATTATACCTATGGTCTATTTCATACTAGGGCAAGGTATACATTGTCATGGTGAGTCATGTGTCCTAGTGGGGTTGAGTCAAACTCATTGACTAAAAGACTATCTATGGAGATCTTTGCAGCCAGAGGTATTCCCTGCTGGGGGCAGGGTTTATCGCAGGCTACAAAAGAAAACTTGACACTCGTAAGGAGATTTGGCTAAAAAGATTCAGTTAAAAGTGGACTTTTCCATGTGATTTCCCCATATGGGCACGCCATTGCTTCTGCTACTTAGTTTGTCCTCAAACTAAACTCGCGTGGGGTGTCCCAGGGTTTGTGGACTTCTTTTCTTCGGATCAAGGTTTCCTCTAATACCAATTTGTAAGACCCCATTTTTTTTCCTTTCAAAACCATGTGTTATGCCCAGAATAGCCGCTTTGCGGTGACTCCAACACACAGGAAGGTCGCCACTATAAAGCGCTGATCCTGCCGGCCATATCGATCATAGAAAAAGAAAAGAATATACGAACAAATAGAAGTTCAAGTCGACAAATCACATGCTATATATATATATATATATATATATAAATGTCCACATGGTATAACTGAAATAAAAAAGTTGCAATAATAAAGGGCTCATGCCATGTACATCATGTCCTCACTACAAGATCACTCGCGGAAGCTAACTACTAATCACTCACTGATCCTAAATCTGGTGCTCCTGTACTAGACTGGCCCGCCTCCGTCTACACCATCCTCTAGTGTTGCTGCGTCTCCTCGATCCCCTAAAATGGTATGGTCCACCGACCGTTAGTCAAAAATACTAAGCCTTATGTTCCCCACCCCACCACCAATGGCTCCTAGGAACCGTGTGGGAGGATGAAGCGGAGGACAACAAGGGGTATAAAATAAAGCAGATGACGACGGATCTACCTATAGGAAATGTCTACAACTACACATATGTATATAGATAATTGAAGCAGTAAGTAAAACAGGGTAAAGAACAAGTAAGGTACAGTAAGTAAAGACATGTATATAATAGAAAAGTAACCATTGTTTTATAGGAATGCCCATACAAACCTATAGACTAAGGGGTCGTTTAGCAGGGCCTATCGTATAAAAACTCCCATAACCAATTTATACGATAGGGTAGGGGTTGAAATGCAATGCTTATGTCATGACATGCAGAGTTATGCAGTTTAATAATATATTCATACAAGTGCAACTCACACACTTCGACTCTATGAGCATAGACCTTTAGTTCCCCCTTTATGGAGCTAACAAGACTCCCAGGATACTCCCGTAGTGGCAAACGAAAGCGGTGGGTTGGGTCTCGCCCACCTCTAGGTTGGTATTCACATTACCTAACCTAGACCTATCGTATGCCTCAACGCAAAACCGCAAAGCATCTGGGTACTCTTACTGGCTGGACCACCAGACCTTTCATGGCTAGGTGTAAATTCCACACTTGCCGAGTCAACGTATTGACGTAGGTGTGAACGACTGTTCAATATCGAAGACCCACCACCTTTATGCACTTGCAAACATGTTCTACTATACTCCGAGCCTTAAACTCCCCGGTCTAACCTGTCCATCATCATAACCTTCTGAGCCAACGGCTCGCCGAGCCAACCCATCCGTACCAACAAGTATTTCTGAGTCACAAGCTCACAAGACTAATTAGTCAGCCGCTACAACCACGTGCCTACCGCTCGTAAAACCAAACCAACTAACCTACCATAACCACGGGGTGTGGGTGTGTGCGTTATTAAGTTAATCTTGTATATCAACTTATCCCTACAATTTATGGTAAATCTTGGACTTCCCGAGGATTACCCTGTAAGGGGCTCGCTACGGTACTAGGAACTATAATGGGATGACACCTCAAAGCTCCCTTTCCAAGGTACTTAATGTTATTAGTGACTACCCATAAGAATATCCCTCTTAAGATTTCACTTGGGTTACCCTAAGTGTTTTATGACTCCTCACGAGAAAGACGATCTTTCGTCAATTCCGAGCACAATTTTATCCTTAACTCACCAAGCACACTCTCGTCACCTAAACTCATTTTTGGTGACCTCCAATCTCTTCAACCTGACCATGTACTCCAGTTAAACCCCATTTCCTCTTAGTAGACCTCTAGTTACCCAAGTTTTACCATTTTAGTATACGCAGACCAAACGCACTATATGAACCACATAAGTGGAAGTACTCTAAATACTCATCCTCATGGCACATGATTATTACTGGAGGACTAACATGGCATTATAAGACTATATCTAGAGATTCATATTTTTCCTTAACATTTTAGCATTTATTTAAATTTCTCCAATAGTTGCCAAGTATGAATAGGAGCATGAAGTGTAAGGTATTTTTATGATATGGATCCCATAAGATTATTATAAATCTATCATGCCAAAATAACAGTAAGTACAGATTGTCACAATTTTACAATCAGGAATTGTCCTCTAATTATGGTATTTAGCATCTATCCAAAGTTGGAGGTTAATGAAGGAACCATCAAAAATAATTATCCAAAAATTGTGAAAAAATTACTAGACCTTCATATTAGTCAGAAAAGTCTACTGGCCAAATATCAGAATTTATAAAGGCAAATTAATCACATAAATGAATATTCCAAAGAAACCCTTTCTAGGGAAAATTGTGAATGAACCAACTGTTAAATAATTCCAAGAATTATGAAAGAAATACCAGATCTCTAAGATGACCATAAAGGCTTACTGACTGAGTTTCACAATTTATGGAAATAATTTTCGCACCTGAATAAATATTCCAAATAAATTATAATATGAACATGTTGTGAAGTAGCCTACTGATAACAATCTCCAAAAATTATATAAAAATTTACAGAGCTTTTTAGTGCCATGAGATGTCCCATCTTCAAGTTGCAAGTATTGGACCCTTAATTATTTTTCTTAAGGCTAAGACAAAATAAGTGCCTTGTGAATGTAGTACTGGTTAAATCATTTAATTAATTACACAAAAATCAGCAGAGGTCTATCATATGATTATAAAGGCACCACCATGGTTTCATCATCATCCAAGACCATTGGAGCATGTAAATTTCTCTTATAAGGAATTTCCTTAAATGGGTTATGACCTATTTCAAAGGGGATAATTGCTCCTAAAATTCCTATAAAATTACCTAGGGCCTAATTACACCCTATGAACCTATCCACCAAATTTCATGACAATTCAATAACATTGTACCTCATGTCCTTCACAAAACTCAAAGTGCAACCCAAAGGTTAGAACTAGGGTCCTAAGGCATATCCACCCCAAATAACTCATGGGGGTATTTTATGTGATCCTAAACCAGTGGCCAAATTTTAACACCACCTAGATGAGATTTGACCACCTAATTCCTTCATGTGCACTTTTGGACTAGTTTAACCTAGTTTAACCAAACTTGGGATAACTAATTGCCCAAACAAATCAGTACCAATTGGGCTGCAATTTTTAACAGGGTCCCATAATAACCCCAAGAGGCACCCGCCTAAATTTGGAGGGGATTGGAGGTCATTAGACCCTAAATTTAAATAATATATGAATTATTAAATTATTACAAAAACCTTAGAAAATTTTTCTCCTAAAATTCCCATCTTTGGATATGTTATGGGTGTAGGTACAAATAGCCTAGGATTCAATTTTCAAGTCAATCCCATAACCCAATCAAAAGTTATTCAAAACTTAGTGATTGTCCTACCCTAGGGACAAGTCCCACCCAAATGGTTCTACATGGAGATACAGTGCTCCTTTTGGGCTGCAACAAAATTTAAATTAAAGTAAACTCCAAGGGCCACAATGTTGGTGTTGACCACTTTTTCTGTAGAGGGCCCTAAGTATTTGTAATAATTAATTCTAGGTATAGCCATATATGTGAAAGAAAATGCAATTACATAAGGATTTATATTAAATGATTTTGCACGGGTCCTGAAGCAAAATCATGTGGTAGCTGGTCATCTTCCTCCTCCAGCCAAGGGTCAGGATTGCACCGACCTGTAGCCTATCTACCAAGGTTTTCCCGTCCACCCACGCCAGTCCTCGACCGGCCAATGCCACCACCACCTTCCTTGAGGTTGTGGCCGACGATGGGAGGTCTTGGCCGGCCGGTGGTGGCCGGAAATGGGGGTTTAGACAAGAGGAAAAAGCTTGAAAAATGGAGTTTTCGACTCACACAATCTAGGTCCAATTGGCCTTAAAGCTTGCAAGCAATAGATGTGGATCTATCCACTAGGGTAGAGGAGAAGAACCAGACCTCCAATCGGGATCGAGGGTGGTTGTTTCCGGGATTTGCAATGGTCGCCCCCTTTAAGTTGTGCCCCTTGCCGATCTCTTGATTCTCCACCAAATGCAATGATCTAAGACTCGATTTCAACTGATATCCCCCTTCTGAAGGTGATGGAAGGGTCTATTTGAGGAGGGGGAGGCTTAATGGTGGAGTGCCATTAATGGCCATTTCGGTTTCTCTTGAAAATTCTTGAATCCTCCACTAGATGGAATTGGAAAGGCTGGAGAACATCTTAGATATCAATGGGGAGATGAATGGAGGATGTGGGGAGATAAATTGGGCGTCAATTTGCCTTAAATGCCATGAATTCACCTTGAATGGCCACTTTCTCTCTCTTCAAATTGGGGAAAACTCCCAATTTCTCTCTCCTAGTCAACCCCTCCAGAACTTAGATGAAATTTCATGTAATTTTAATGGTGACTAATCATTTGGGCCATTGAAATTGCGCTTAGCCCAAAGGGATTGAGCTTTGGGCTTAATTAACCCAAGTTGGGCAATATTGACCGAGTGTTGACTTTGTCAAATTGGTGAAATTAATTAGGACCAATGGGTCAATGTTGACTCATTGTCATCTATTATTGATCAATGGAACTTGGGGAAAGTCAATTGGTCCAATTGAACCCTAATTGACCCTAAATAGGGTGGTTTCACTTATTTCGGGCTAGGGTTGACTTTGGTCAAATTGACCATTTGGGTTGGCCCCAATGGGTGGGTAGTGACCAATTGGCCTCCCCTAAGGGTTGGGAAGATCAAGGTAGGGTCAAATTGGCAATGTGGAGGTTAATTGACCCACAATAGGGCAATTTGACCAAAACAGGGCTAAAGTTGACTTAGGTCAAATTGACCAAATTTGTGGCCCTATGATAGGGCTTTTTGGTCCATTGGGTCCCTAATGACCATATAATGGTAATTTGGCATGGTGGAGGCCAATTGACCCTAAATTAGGCTACTTTGACCAATTTGGGGTTAGGGTTGACTTTGGTCAATTTGTCCTCTTTGGCTGACTCCAATATGTCCTTGGTGCTCTATGGGAACCACTAAAGGGTTAGGTATGCTATGTTAGGGTCAAGGGGTCATGGTGATGCCATAAAGTCTAACCTGGGTTTGTTAACTGGAAATTGCTATTTGCAGACCACTGTGGTTTCCTTCTTCTTGGCTAAGGCCAAGTGGTCTCTTCATGCTTCCTAGGGTTTTGTCATGACCTAGTCATAAAAAAACACTCTAGGGGTCTAGTTGTTTGGGGGATGATACAGATGATGAGGCAAATTGTGCCTCATGTGGAAGAACTAAGAATCAACTGATGACGAGTGCAGTGTCCAAAGCGATACTGAGGTAATCCCTTCTACTTATGATGAACTTTATGATGAATATTTAAGAACGTGCAAATCTTTTGGTAGAAATTTAGAATATCTTGATCTTCTTAAAACTGAGAATAAAATTCTTTTAAAAAAAATCAAAAATTAAATAAAGAAATAATGTCATGTCAAATGAATGACAATCATTTGACAAAGGCAAAGGAATTTGAAAATTATCTTTCTAAGGCTCTCTTCAACATCAAATCACTCATGAAAGAAAAGGGAACTTAGAAAGAAGGTTGAAAATATCTCTCTCCTAAATTGAAAATGAAAAGAAAATTTATCCAATGAGATGTGAAAATTTAGTAAGTGAAAACTTCGCTTTAAAATTCCAAATAAATGATTAATGTGGCAATAAACAAATTTGGGGTTGGCAAAAAATCACTGGATATGGGCAACCAGTGTCATGGATCTGCTAAGTTTGGGCTGGGATATGTTTTCGAAACCTATCACCCACCGTTGACTACTAACGCTGGCGTTATCTCTGCTTCCAAAAATCATAAACCTTTTCATAAAAATATTTCCTTCACTCCCACTACCTCTGTGTATACCAACAAGGGTCAACAACAGTCTCTGCAAAAGGTCTCAACCCCTTTTGTTGCTTGTTCCAATTGTTTAGTTTTTGGGCACACCACGGACTCTTGCAGGAAGAAGGGAAAGCGCACCTTTAAGCAAACCTGGGTACCTAAGGTCTCCACCAATATTATGGGAGGAACCTCATGGGTATACAAATCTTCACTAACTTTTTCTTCTTAGGTATGTTGGCAGGCTGATGCGCGGATCTAACGCACCGCTATAGGCGGTAGCGAGACTGCGGCACAAAATGGTACTGTACCGATCGTTCAAGTAATATAAAATGTGGGAGTGAATTCCCAAGTATCGATCTCGAAGGAACACAGTAAGGTGGAGTTTACTTTTAAGGAAGGACTTGAGATTGAAGTCCATTAGTTCGAATGGATTGCGGAAAAGGGGGGAATTTGGATTGTGAAAAATAAAAGAAAACAACTACTCAACTACTCCTACGCAGGCCTTGAGCGCACTGCTTTGCTAGGCGGGATGGAAACTATGTAGGCCTTGAAAGCACTACTTCGCAAGGGAGGATGGACGAGTAGTCAAGCGGAATGGAAGAGTAGGCACACGGGATGGAAGAGCAGGTTGCGGAGTGGAATGGAGTGGGGTGGAATGGATTTGCTGGCGCACCTCAAATACACATATAAAGGAAATATTTTCACAAAAGGATGAAATAAGAATTAACACAAGTTTATATTGTACATCATCACTAAAATGAGGATTACATTCATATACATCTACGCAAGTAAGTGAAAAGGTAAGAGATACGACCAAATCTGGAGGCTTATTGTGGATTCTCGATAGGAATCGCCGGGTTGTCAATCCGCATACTAGCTCGGTCCCAACTATCTTCCGGGGTAGAGGAGGGCTGTCACTTCCTCCTAATGGACCTGTCTTCTCCGGTAAACTACAATCTGGCCACGTCTTATGCGAAGAACTCTTTGCTTGGCGATGAAGATGAGGGTGAAATCCTATCCTTGAAGAGCTTGGATGATGAAGGCGGCCGAGAGGATGCTGCGGCTCAAGATTTGAACCAAGAATGTGTCCTAAGTACCTCCCAATGGTGGGCGTGGATGGAACGGCGGTCTGGAATGGATCTGGAACCCTTGGGCGCAGGAAAAAAGATCGATATGGAGTAGGGCGGAAATCTGCGCTTTTATAGAAAACAATCAGAAAATTGGTCACGCATGGTCGAACGCACGACCGTGCGTGAACCGTGCGATATTAAACAAGCCTAAAAACTAGGAAGATGAAGCAGGCACGCCCGTGCATTTTAGTCACGCACGGTCGAAGCCGACCGTGCGTAAAAATGCACGGGCAAATTCATAAAGCTCGAAATCCGGCAAACAACAGGACCGCGGCAGATCACCATATTGACCAGCAGATCATTTCGCACAACCATGCGTCAAGTGAACGCACGACCGTGTGATTCAAACAGGGTGAATTCTCGGCAGTATGGATGATCTGCCCACCTGCACTACGAATCCACACGCTAGGAACACACCTCCAGCACAAGTATAATAACAGAAAAAGAATGGGGAGCACAATGTGCTTGCCCCCAATAAAATAGTGTGTAATTGCACACCACAATGGGCCTAAACATTGCACTTTGTGAGGGAATGTGAACTAGTGAAATATAAACAATAATGAGCTAAAAGTGAAGTGCATGTGTGTGAAAACTAGCCCATATGAGACCATAAAAGTTTATATAAATGAGACTCATCACACCCCCAGACTTACCTGTTTGCGCATCCCGAGCAAACAAATCTGGCGGAGTAGGAAAAGCATAGCTAGCCAAAAAATTGCAAAAAAGGAATAGAATGCGAAGTTGCATACTTGTGTACATAGAAGTTCATTAGAAGAAGTTTCTACATATGCTAGCTAATTTATTAAAGTGTAAATGCGTAAAAAGAAATTTATTTTTACTCAAAAATGGAATGTTGGTGAATAGCGAGGTCACACGTAGTACGAAAGTATGCAAGTCGCGAAGGGGAGTGTTACCCAAGACCGAAACTCAGAATTATCTCCGTTGAAATCCATCAACGTCGATAACCATAAGCTCGCCCTGTCACACTCTCTCCGCGGCGCTAGTGAACTCACAAGACGAATCGATAGGAATTTAGGTATACACGAGGCTTAGGTTATGGTTTGGAATGCAAAGATAAACATTATGGCTAAACGCAACCCAAAAGAGCTCACAAAAGTGCTAATTCAAAGCAGCCCCCAATAAAACACGTGCAACACACCCCCAGACTTGACTTTGAAACCGGGTGTGCAAACGGCCTACTCCAATCGATAGAACTATATGTTTCAATTAAAACACTAGGGATATATTTTTCTCCTTGCTTTTCTTTTTCTTTCTCTTTTTTTTTAATCCACAAATCTATTCGCAAAAATCTCAGCATATAGAAATTTTTAAGAAATCCACATCAACACTAAAATTTCTCATCGCCGAACCACATTGGCAAATTACAATTCGTTAATTCTTTTGGCTTATTTTTGGTTGCGATAATGGGATTAGCTTTTAGGCCTTGGTGAAGTATGGTGGAGCTGAACTAAAAGGTCGGGTAGGCACCAGAATAGGCTAGCAACGGTTAGCGTATAGGAATGGTAGAACAAAGCTCAAGCTTACCAAATAGATGGCCTACGTCATGCTCAACTTGCAAATCGTTCGCACCCATGCTTTGAGAGTCGCTTGGGGCTAGTTCTTAGCACCCGAGAAAGGTAATCCTTCCTCCCGACTCGAGTAACATGAACCTCGCGCTCACCTACACACAATACCACGCTACCACTAGATTCAACCACATTCATCATTTTGAGTAAAATAAATTAAAATCTAAGCAAATCAACTAATTGTAAATTATAAGCATAAAAAAACTAATTCTACTCAAATTCCTAGCTAAGACACGAGTACTCAACTAGAGCACTACAAGAGTCAACATGCCACTCCATCTTGCAATTTTTAGGCTAATACATCAATTCTTACATCACAACCAAGAATAATAAATGCGGGAGCATACAAACAAGCGAGTGCGCACTGAAGTGGGTGTTGTAATGTACGATGAACATGAACAAATAATATATAGCAGAAATAAAATACTTCTGGCATGCACTGAGATGTGCCTGTGCAGTGGGTAACAAATAGCAGCTCTCCCCCAGACTTAATCTAAGCAATAGACGCAAATGATGTAACCACAAAAATTGAATAAAATGCTAGGGGAAGAGAGTACCCAATGCTCAGAAATGAGCATTCCAGAAGATTGGCATTTAAATCTAGACCTAGCTGCAGCATCTGCCATCCAGAAAAAGGACCTGCATGGGTGAGCTCCGCAAAAACAAAAGAAAGTAGACGAACTAAAAAGAAATGCAACTAAATAAACTGACAACATAAAAAAAATGCAGGAAAAGGTAAGATAACTACTGGGGTTATTGTCCTCCCAGAATGACTTATTCAAATTTAAAACAGTTCTAGCTAATGGGTCTATGAAAAGAAAAGTGCACAGGTAACTGTTCTAATATCCATGTTGGTAATGGGTACCTATACGGTGATAAAACAATTACGCCTCTACCTGAATATAAATAATATCTGCTCATCACAGGTAGAGGGAATAAAAAGTAAGAAGAGGAGAAATCCTCACTCAACTCACCAAAACTGTCCTTGCCCTGCAAGGTGTCGTCTTTAGGGAGGTGGAAGGAGGAAAAGGTAATGAGTGGGGTTTCCATTATGGAGGAGGGGTCAACCTCCTCACAAATGAGGATACGCTCCTCATTGACTTGAGCAAAATGTTCCAAGTCCTCCTGAAGCACCTGTGAAGATTCAACCTGCACTGGCTCAGATGAAGAAGGGGGTTCAAGAAATAAAAGAGAGGAAAGACTTAAAAAATCAAAAATCGGTGGAGTGGTCCCGGTCTCACTCCTAGAAAGATCCAATCATAGATCACTGTCGGTATCATATGAGTCGTAGCGATGGGAGTCCGAAAGCTCGAGGTCCTCAGTGTTGAGTTGGACCTCCTCATCCAATAAGGAAGTGCAAACTTCCTCATCAGAAAGGGTTTCCTACTCATCCCACCTCGGTGCGTCATCGTGTTCCAAGGAGTAACGCTCCCCATCGGAGAGAATAACATCCTCATCCCACTTTGGCGCAACCCCAGGCTTTGAATGAACTTCCTGCCTAACATCATCAACCAACTCACAATAAATAGGAGTAGAGAGTTCTTGCAAAGAAAGCGGAGGAACAGAGGTAATAACATCATCAGAGAAAATGTGCACAGGTTCCTCTGGGAGTGAATCCAAATGGAGTGACGAATGCGTCCGGAGAGAAGTCTCCACCATGTCGTCACACCGATCAGCTGAAAGTCTGATGGGGATATCCGCAACAGTCCCCCATAGACATGGTGGTACTGCGAATATATCATCAGAATCAGAATGAGCACCCAAATGAGAGGTGTATGGAATGATACAGACATCAGTTTCATTATCCTCCTCCATCTGGCGCAGAAATTCTACACAATCTTTCAATGCGTGCTCGGTGCTATGACAACACAAACACCGTTTTCCATTACTCCTCGATCCAGACGGGACTGGAGAGGAATATGAAAATGGTAAATGCGGTGAAGAAGAGTGACCATAAGACTTAGGTACGATGTATGAAGTACCGTAAGAGAACGGTGCTCCATATACTAGGCCTCGAGAATTATGCTCACCATCTCCAGTGGGGCATTTATCACTAGAATGATTATGATTTCCACACCATCTACAACGGATATTGAAAGCCGAATACATGGTGTAGCGGGGGATAATTCACCAACAGAAAAAATTTCTTTGCAAAAATTAACTACACGCAAGAAATAAAAAAAATGAATGTCTGCTTTAGATAAATCACAAAATAGATAAGGAATAAAGAAATTTAAAACTACAAATTCTAAGAACTAAAACAAAGAAGAAAATGGTATAAACAAATGGAAAATGGCTTCTATCTCTCGACTTCCTCTCCAGAAACTCACACGGCTGTGTTCCGCGACAACGACGCAAAAAAATTGATGCGGGGATCGAACGCACCGCTATAGGCTGTAGCGAGACTGCGGCACGAAATGACAGTGTACCGATCATTCAAGTAATATAAAATGTGGGAGTGAATCCCCAAGTATCGATCTCGAAGGAACACAGTAAGGTGGAGTTTACTTTTAAGGAAGGACTTGAGATTGAAGTCCTTTAGGTCGAATGGATTGACGAAAAGGGGGGAATTTGGATTGTGGAAAATAAAAGAAAACAACTACTCAAATACTCCTATGCAGGCCTTGAGCGCACTGCTTCACTAGGCGGGATGGAAAATACGTAGGCCTTGAACGCACTACTTCGTAAGGGCGTATGGACGAGTAGTCAAGCGGAATGGAAGAGTAGGCACACGGGATGGAAGAGCGGGTTGCGGAGTGGAATGGAGTGGGGTGGAATGGATTTGCTGGCGCACCTCAAATACACATATAAACAAAATAATTTCACAAAAAGATGAAATAAGAATTAACACAAGTTTGTATTGTACATCATCACTAAAATGAGGATTACATTCATATACATCTACGCAAGTAAGAGAAAAGGCAAGATATACGACCAAATCTGGAGGCTTGTTGTAGATTCCCGGTAGGAATCATCGGGTTGTCAATCCGCATCCTAGCTCGGTCCCAACTATATTCTGGGGTAGAGAAGGGCTGTCACTTCCTCCCAATGGACCCGTCTTCTCCGGTAAACTACAATCTGGTAACATCCGATGCGAAGAACTCTTTGATTGGAGATGAAGATGAGGGTGGAATCCTCTCCTTGAAGAGCTTGGATGATGGAGGCGGCCGAGAGGATGCTCTGGCTCAAGATTTGAGCCAAGAATATGTCCGGAGTACCTCCAAATGGTGGGCGGTGATGGAACGGCAGACTGGAATGGAGCTGGAACCCTTCGGGCGCGGGAAAGAAGATCGATCCGGATTAAGGCGGAAATCCGCGCTTTTATAGAAAACAATTGGAAATTTGGTCACGCGCGGTCGAACGCACGACCGTGCATGAACCGTGCGATATTAAACAAGCCTAAAAACCAGGAAGACGAAGCAGGCGCGCCCGTGCATTTTACTCACGAACGGTCAAAGCCGACCGTGCCTAAAAATGCACGGGCAAATTCAGAAAGCTCGAAATTCGGCAAATAACAGGAGCAGGGCAGATCACCATATTAACCAACCAATCATTTCTCATGACCGTGCATCAAGTGAACGCATGACTGTGCGATTCATACAACGTGAATTCTGGGCAGTATGGATGACCTGCCCACCTGCACAACGAATCCACATGCTAGGAACACACCTCCAGCACAAGTATAATAACAGAAAAAGAATGGGGTTCACAATGTGCTTGCCCCCAACAAAATAATGCACAATTGCACACCACAATGGGCCTAAACATTGCACTTTGTGAGGGAATGTGAACCGGTGAAATATAAACAATAATGAGCTAATAGTGAAGTGCATGTGAGTGAAAACTAGCCCATATGAGTCCATAAAAGTGTATATAAAAGGGACTCATCACAGGCTAAGGACAAAGAAGACATGTGTACTTGGACTCAAGTTGCTCCAAGCACATGACGGGCGATAAAGCAAAATTCCTTAGCCTCACTAAGAAAAAAGGAGGAACCGTGACGTTTGGTGACAATGGAAATGGAAGAATATTGGGCACCGGTACAGTGGGTAACGACTCTTTCTCTCTTACAAATGTCTTATTTGTAGAAGGCTTAAAACATAACTTAATCTCTATTAGTCAATTATGCGATAAAGGCCTTAATGTGTTATTTGAGTCTTCTACTAATTTGTGCATAATCATTGATCCTAAGTCTAATAATATAGTACTCACTGCACCAAGAATTCATAATGTTTATTTAATTGCTTTTCATGATCTATCACGTGCATCTCTTAAATGTCTTATATCTAAAAATGAAGAACTTGAATTATGGCATAGGCGTCTTGGTCACTCTAGCACCAAGTTGATTTTAAAATTATCAAAAAATAAAATTATTAGAGGATTGCCAATACTAAATGGAAACCTTTCTTCCTTATGCTCGCCATGGCAAAAAGGAAAATTTTCAAAAACATCATTTAAAAGTAAAATTGAAGTATTCACCTCAAGACCATTGCAACTAATTCACATGGACCTTTTTGGACCAATTAGCACTTGTAGCCTTGGTGGTAAAAAGTATACTTTTGTATTGATTGACGATTTTACAAGATTCACGTGGACTTTATTTCTTACCTCCAAATCCGATTTGTTTTCTGAATTTTTAAAACTTTGCAATCGCATTCAAAATGAATTAGACTTAATGATGATTAATTTCAGATTTTTCTTCTTTTTAATTTGGTTTGCGCAACCTTTATATGATGAGATTAGAATTAGGCGGGTGTTTTCAAAGAATTACGCAAGTTTTCCTACTTTGAGAAACTAACCGTTATCTTATCGAAAGATATAAGTAACAGTATTTTTCTTTTTTCGAAATATTGACGATTACACCCCGACTACAACGCCAAATTCTATTGATTTTTAAAATAGAAAGGAGAGTTTTGCACTAAATTAGTTTGAAAATCTATTGTTTAAATTTTAATCCAAACTAATCATATGATAAAGGCAAGTATACCTTATCATGAGTAATATAGGATATTTTGTTTTAGAAAATATCGAGGTCGTATATTTCCGCGGATCGTGTTGATTATACCTACTTTGAGGAATGAACTATTATTTTATCAGAATAAGTTTTTAGTGTGGGTTTTTAAAAGCGAACGATAATAAGCGTATAACTAGAGTTCTAAACGATGATAATAAATAGCGCCCGATGTCGAATTACCTTGAGACGAAAATAGTCTTTTTTAGAAATAAAAGTGATGACTTTTCGAAACATTAAAACGGCTTGGTTGTGGAGGTTCCATAATTATGAACGCTCCTCTCTCGAGTGTACGCCCACCTGAGATTTTGAATATTCGACCGAACTCTTGTTCTTTAATCGAATCTCCTTAATACTCGCTTTATGTTGTGAACCCCATTATTGGTTTTTTACTTCCAATTCAGGAGATTTACCTCATCCTCTCTCGAGGGTAGAGCGCACTTCTCTTTACCCGTGAGCGGTCAATCCGTACGCACGAGCCTCTCGGCTAGCTAACTAGTGTACGAAAATGGAAATGAAAACCACACATCGATTATGTGGCTCCACTCAACATTATTCTCAGGTAAACCTTAAGCTCGTTAATTATTTTTAGATAGAGATGTTTTTATTTTTAGAAAAACTATTTTTGTATCCCAATGCTCTTCAACATCGTGCGCTAAAGGAAATTAGCCACTCATCGGAATGGAGACGACATTAATAATTGGAAAATACATGTTTAATAATTTAAGTGGATAAAAAGGGAAATAAAATGACTTATATAAAAGCAGTAATAGTATCCGTCCCAACCGTCTTAATCAAGCACTAAAGAAACTTAGACTCTCATCCGGGACGGGGGTTGTATATAAATGAAAAGACTTATATAAAAGCAGTAATAATATCCGTCCCAACCATCTTAATCAAGAACTAAATAAACTTAGCCTCTCATCCAGGATGGGGGTGGTATAGAGCAGCTATATAAAGACTGAAAATTAAAACTAAGTTACAAAAAAGAAAAACATTATCTCATAAACTCACGCACTCTACTTGTAATAAAAAGACTGAATCGAAAGAAAGCATTTTAACGAAAGCGATAAATAAAGCGTTACAAAAAGGCAATAAACTATTTTATAAAAGATTTTAAACTAAATTATGAAAGCAATAAACCTAATTTATGAAAGCAATAAAGTTATACTCATACACACACACACTTGCATAAAATGAAAATGAAAAAGAAGATGATCCAAATGACAAAAACAACATTTTATTTCTAAAATAAGCATTACAACTAGACTAAGAAGGCAAAAATTACAGACAAACTTGAAAGTGGAGGTTAGATCTTAAGTTACTCTAGAGGGGGGGAGGGGTGAATAGAGTATTAAAAACTTTTCCTTAGTTTTTAAAGCAGAATTAAAGTAATGTTATATATATGTGTAAGCAGTGTGAGATATATATATATATATAAGAAGAAAACAAAATAAGTAAAAGCACACAGCACAGCACAGAGAAACAAACAAACACAGAGGACACGAGGATTTATAGTGGATCCCCAATAAATCTGGGTAGTCCACTCTTCTACCACCCTTGGTAGGAATCCACTAGGAGAGTTGATCAGGTGCCCTAGCACCAAGATGATTTTGTTCATATGTCCACACACCACAGAGCTTTTGTTCAGGTGCTCAAAACCAACTAGATTTTTTGATCAGGTGTCTTGCCACCAGGGAGTTACACTTTTGAAGGGAGTATTAACCCTGTACAAGAGAGGTGAGAAAGAGGTTATAGTGTTATTCTCTATCAAGATGCTGAGAGAAGATTCTAGTGGATTTTGTTGTAAAGCTCCCCCTGTCTGATTGAAGTATTTGACAGTTGATGGAGAAGATTTCTCTTGAAGCAGAAATCTTCTGTAGCAGATTGATCTGGAAGAAATAGTTCTTCAGATTCTTTGTTGCTCTTGTAGAAGAATTGAACTTGCAGCAGATATCTGAGAGATTGATCTTTGAAGAAGATGTTCTCAGAGAAATGGTGATTGCTGCTTGAGGGAGAATAAGACAGAATATTTTGACCGAGTGTTCTTCTTTTTCTTTCTCTATCCTTGTTGTTGTTCTCTCTCTGTATTCTGTAAGAATGTTTTTGAATTCTGTCGAGATGATGAGACAATAAAGTCTGTCTTTGATATATTCTCTTTTTGGAAATAGAATAATCAGACTTTAATTCTTTCTTGGAATAACAACAAAGACAAAATGACTTTTGCAGGTCCTTTAATTCCATAGCCGTGAAATACTCCTTTGCATTAATTGTCAACGGCTATCTTTGCCTTGGAATAATGGAAGGAAAGGAATATATTACAAAAATATAATAACCTTACTTAACTTACTTGAATACGTCCAAATATATTGAATATATCCGTTAGAGTCGTCAAACTGTGTTCAGAGTACTGACAAATAACTGATATTTAAGAATTAAATAATCTGGAACTGAATTTGTCGATCTGAGCTTCAATAAAGAATTTGTCGAGCTCTGGCAGAAAACTATCGAGCGTTGGCTGGGATCTATCGAACGCTGGCTGAGATCTGTCGAGCGCTGGCTGAGATCTGTCGAGCGCGGGCTGAGATCTGTTGAGCGCTGGCAAGAAATCGTCGAGCGCTGGCAGCCATCTGTCGAACGCCGATAGCCATTTGTCGAACGCTGGGAACTCAAATTTTACCTTAAGTTCTAGCTAATCTAGAAGCCTAAAGACTTGACCCTTAGACTATACAATGGGGTCAACTTGATCCTTAGTTAACACATAGTGATCCTAGCCCAAATCAGTAATAGGGTTGTTCCAACAATCTCCCCCTATTTGGGTTAGGATACTATTTTACAATCATTCAAATTATAAACAACAAAAGAACAAACAGCAGAGCATATAAATATATCTGACAGAATGTAAATTCATTTCAGCAGATAGAATAGAATATAGTGCTCTGAGTTTTTAAACATTACAACCAGAATGTCAAACAAGAACAAAATATAAGAGACTGGAACTTTTTCATTTCTTTGTTGAGGAAGGCTTGAAGATAATTTTTCTGTTAGGATCTTCAGATTTCTTCTTACTCAAATAGAGATCCTGAGCTCCCAGAATAGTTTGTGATTTGCCTTGAGTAACTACTGCTTGTGGGTGCTGGATAAAAAATTCTTCAGCATTGAAAAGGTTCTTTGATTTATACTTTTCAAATTCCTTTCTTCTATATTCTAACATGGTTGAATATTGAGAGTAGTCTTTTCCTTCAGCTTTTGCCTTATTAATCTGAGATGTGGCAATTGTCTCCTTGAATCTAGCCATCTGTGCTATTTCTTCAGCTTCTGTATTAACTGCAGAATAAGGCCTTTCATCAGGATCAATGGCCTGCAATGAAGGTTCTTCAAAAGGAATGTTTCTTTTCCTGTGCAAGGATCCATCAGATATTTGATACTTGTATTATGTGGAAACATTCTTGGACGAATTTGAAGGCAGTCCTGAAGACCAAGAGCTCTGATAACCACTTGTGTTACTGGTGTACTTGATTGCTGTGAAGTGAACTTCTGAGAGGAGGAAAATGGTGCTGCTGAACCTGCTGATCCTGCTGGAGGAGGAGGTGGAGGAGGATTAAACTTAACTGGTTTATCAGAATAATAACCAATTTTCCTAAACTTCTTTCTTCTCTTGTTTTCATTCCTTGAGAATTTCATCCAGTGTGGAGTATCTTTATCAAGAGTAATGTTATGAAGAATATAATAAGGGATATCACTATCAGGGTTTGGAGGCTTGGGGACAGCCAATGACTTTGCTTTACTTTTCTTTCTCTTCTTTGATGATGAATCATCAGAATCACTATCACTATCTTCTTCATTAGAATCGAAAGGTGGAATTGGTTCATCATACAAAGCATTGACCAATTTGAGAGCTTTAATCTTTTGCTCTTCAGCTTCAAAAGCTTCATCTTCTGCTTTCCAGATTTCATCAAAATCAGGAATTGGGTATTCATCAAAAACAAAGGTTGGAACATCAGAACTATTGATAATTTCCTCTGAAATTACAACTGATTCCTCTACATGACTTTGAATTTGAACCGAGACAGGAACTGGATCTGCAATCTGAACTTCAAAGCTTCTGATAATCTTTTTCAATAGAACCTTATCTATGGGAGAAGTGTATGGAACAATTGCTCTCGAATATTCATGATATTTTGGCAGAACTGAGTAAACAGTATTGAACTTAGACAGCAAATGAATAATATCTAAAGAAGGATGAATGTAGATATTATTTGTCTCCTCTATGACTGGAACTGTATCTTCAAACAAATCAAACATTTCTAAATCAGAAACTGGAACTGTATCTTCAACAAAAACTGTAGCCTCTGAAATTGGAGCTTCTGGATCTTCTTCATAAGGCATCTCTTCAACAAAAACTGTAGCCTTCGAAACTTGAGCTTCTGGAGCTTCTTCATAAGGCATCTCCCCCTGCCTAGCTTCAGGGAAACCTAAATCTAGGCCCGTGGAAGAAGGGACAGAAATAGAGGAAGGAGTTAAAGATATCTTAGAGGATAATTCAGAAATTGCTGTAAGAATTGGAGCAAGTTTTGCATCCAAGGTGGAGTCAAGATTAGAAAGAATATGATGAACTGGAGCAAGTTTGCATCCAGGATTTGATCTAGGTTGGGAAGAATATAATCAATAATTTGATCAGCAACAGATTGGAAATTTAGGAATAGAAATTCAGATGGTTGAGATGAAGATGACTGAGAAGTGGATGGAATGGAAGTTGGTACAAAGATGTTTGCAACATTGGCATGTTGTGTAGAGATGTCTGAATGAATAGGGCAAGAGTGATGGATGGGTGACTGATGGTCATCATGCATGGGAGATGGAGGTGGAGAAGTGTGAGGAGGTAGAAGGGTAAATGAAGGAGGTGGAATGTCATCAATTGGTGTAGGAGAATTTGGAGGTGGAGTTTGTGCACGGGAAATATGCGGAGGTGGAGATGGGAGAGGAGGAGAAGAAACAAGAGGAGGAGCTTCTGGGAGGGTTGAGGGAGTGACTGGATCAGTCCTGGTGCCTTCAGAAGCATTCTTTTGTGCAACTGCTCCTGGGTTCTTCTTTGGAATAACCCTGTCCCATTTTGCAAAGAGAGCTGAGGTCAGCTTCTTGCTAGCATTTATTGTTACCTTGGGAGAGACCAGTAGGTCTTGGTGTTTTTCCTGCAAAACTATGCCAATAACTCTTCCAAAACATACATTATCCTTAGAAATTTTCTTCTTAATCAATCCAAAAAGAATTGATCCCCAGTTAACTTTCTTCTTTTCCATTAAGGCCACCATCAACAGAAATTGGTGCCTTTTAATGTAGTCATGACCTGTTGTCTTGCATAACAAAACTTTTCCAACAATATCAGATAAAAACTTGTATTCCAAAGACAAGTTTTTCTTAAGCAAATGATTAGGGTTTCTAGTAGAATGACCCATTTTAATCAAAGCTTCACCATATTCAACAGAGCTTTGCTCTAAATCATCATCACCATTCACAAAACCAAAAAATTCAGATAGAATGGTTGGGGTAAGAGAAACTTGATGTCCTGAGATGGTTCCAGTTAAACTTTCATCTTCTGGCTTAGCTGTATAAACCCATTCCTTTATTTCTGCAGTATGCAACTTTATCCTCGTGCTCATGAACTTCTTCAACTGTTGTTCTTCAAAAAGTTGAAGAATCTCTTTGAATAGTTGGTCTGATTGTGCGAAAGATTCCATATCAATGTCAAATCTGGCGTCGAACTTCATGGAATAGAGCGCGGCTTGAGAAATTGCCATTAGTACCTGCAAGAGAGAAAGATCAAGTGCATAGGGGAACTGGAGGGAAACGATTTCTGTAGGCGCAATCTATTAAGAAATAAAATAGAGGTTATATAGACCGGAGAAATGGGGTGCATTTGTGGAGCGATGTTCGGCAAAAACCTAATAGAAAGCAGAAGTCGAAAAGACTTTAGGTCTCCGTCAGACAGCGTTCGACAAAAATATCTTTTTCATCGACCACCGTTCGACAGATGAAATTTTCTTTGTCGATTCTAATGTTAGAAGGTTTCGTCGACCACCGTTCGACAAATGATTCAAAATCGTCGTCCTCCGTTCAACGAATTTAGGGGATAAATAGAAATTTTAATTTTTAACAGATTGAATCTCCATCTATCATTCCTATTTGATTTATAAAGAAGATATGCTTCTTTTCATCCAAGGGCTTGGTGAAAAAGTCAGCTCTTTGTAAATCAGTAGAAATAAATTGTAGGCAAATTTTATTTTTATCAATATTATCCCTAAGGAAGTGGTGCATAATTTATATGTGTTTAGTCCTACTATGGAGAACTGGATTTTGTGCTATAGATATTGCACTACTATTGTTACAAAATATAGTTGAATTATTTAAGTTGACACCATTGTCTAGAAGTTGATTTTGTATCCACAACATCAGTGAGCAGCAACTGCCAGCAGCCATGTATTCAGCTTCAGCTGTTGATGTGGACACAAATGTCTGCTTCTTACAAAACCAAGACACAAGCCTATCACCAAGAAACTGATAAGTTCCTGATTTGCTTTTCCTGTTTACTCTGCGTCCAGCATAATCTGAATCTGAGAATCCAGTTAATTCAAATTCAGATGCTGTTGGATACCAAACTCCTAGATTAGGGCAACCCTTTATATATCTCAAAATTCTTTTTAATAAAATTTAGTGAGATTCTTTGGGGTTAACTTGAAACCTAGCACAAATACAGGGTGCAAACATTATGTCAGGCCTACTAGCTTTTAAATAAAGTAGTGAGCCAATAATTGCTCTATATACTTTTGAATCAACAGGTTTCCCTGATTCATCATTATCAACAACAGCATTTGAGGGCATGAGTGTTTTCATGGTGGAAGAATCAGACATACCAAATCTTTTCACTAATTCCTTAGCATACTTAGATTGGGATATGAAGATTCCATTTGGAGTTTGCTTCACTTGAAGACCAAGGAAGTATGATAACTAGCCCATACTACTCATTTCAAATTTAGATTGCATTAGATTTGAAAATCTTTTGCACAAATTTGAATCAGTAGAACCAAATATAATATCATCTACATATATTTGAACTAGCAAAGATTGATTTTTATGTATCTTGAAAAATAGGGTTTTATCTACTATGCCTCTACAGAAATTGTTTTCCAAAAGAAAACTAGCTAAAGTCTCATACCATGCTCTAGGAGCTTGTTTGAGACCATAGATGGCTTTCTTAAGCTTAAATACAAGAGAGGGTTGAGTTGGAGAGATGAAACCTGGTGGTTATTCCACAAAGGCTTCTTCCATGATTTCTCCATTCAAAAATGCACTCTTCACATCCATTTGATATACCTTGAACTTTTTATATGCAGCAAATACAAGAAAAATTCTGATTGCTTCAAGTCTTGCAACAGGAGCAAAGGTCTGATCATAATCAATCCCTTCTTCCTGTGAATATCCTTGGGCTACCAGTCTTGCTTTATTTCTCACATTGTTGCCTTGTTCATCTAGCTTGTTCCTGAAGACCCATTTAGTGCCAATGACTGGATGGCCCTTTGGTCTTGGAACCAAATCCCAAACCTTGTTCCTTTCAAATTGGTTGAGCTCCTCTTGCATTGCAAGAATCCAATTTGGATCTTGTTCTGCATCTGTTATAGTTTGTGGTTCAACTTGTGATAGGAAATAAGTATGCATCTGATTTTGGTGTAATTGATGGCTTGTTTGAACACCTGCTGAAATATCTCCAACTACTTGTGATATTGGATGATCTCTAACTGTGATGTGGTCAACAGTTGGAGCTGGTTCAGCAATAGTATCTTCTTGGGGAATTTGTTCAGCTGTCACTTGAATTGATTTGTCAGCAAGATCTTCTGGATGATCTTCTTCTTCACAATCTTCAAGTGTTTGAGTTGTTGGAAGTAAAGAATCTCCTTTCTCTAGATTTAGCTCACTTAGCTCTTCACATAGATATGATACCTGCAAAGTATTTATGGTAGAGGTGGTATTCCTCTCCCCATTCAACATGTTAGTTTCATCAAAAGAAACATGCATGGACTCCTCTATCTTAAGAGTAGATTTGTTGTAGACTCTATATGCTTTACTAGATAGAGAGTATCCAAGGAATATGCCTTCAGCTGCCTTAGCTTCAAACTTCCTTAGATATTTCTTATCATTCTTATGTGCATAGCATTTACACCCAAAAATCTTAAAATAGCTAACCTTAGGCTTTTTATTCTTGAGTAGTTCATAGGGAGTTTTACCCTTAAGTTTATGTATCAGGCTTCTATTCAACACATAATTTGTTGTGTTCACTGCCTCTGCCCAAAAGGAGAGTGGCAAATGAGCATCAGCAAGCATTGTAGTTGCTGATTCAATTAGTGTTCTATTTTTCCTTTCAACTACCCCATTTTGTTGAGGGCTTCTAGGAGCAGAGAAACACTGCCTGGTCCATTCTTTTCCATAGAATTCTCTAATCAGAAAAGACTCAAACTCAGTGCCATGATCACTTCTGATCAATGCAACTACAGTAGAGTACTCAGTCTTGATGGACCTGAGAAAGTCTGTTAGAACATTGAAGGTGTCAGACTTGTTCCTAAGAAAGAACACCCAAGTGAATCTTGAGAAGTTATCTACAATAACTAGAGAATAATGCTTCCCTCCTAAGCTCTGTATAGCAGTAGGTACAAAAAGATCTAAATGCAATAAATATAGAATCCTAGGTGAATCACTCTTGGATAAAGATTTGAAACTACTTCTAGTCTGCTTACCTAACTGACAAGCCCTGCAAAGGCCTTCCTTCTTATATGAACCAGAAGGTAGTCCTCTGACAAGATTGTCCTTAGAAAGCTTAGAGATAGTTCTAAGGTTAATGTGTCCAAACCTTTTAGGCCATAGTTCATTTGTGTTACTTATTGAATTAAATAGACAGATGTCTGTATTGGCAGAGTCAAAATTGACTAGATAAATGTTTCCTTGTCTAATACCAGATAAAACATTTATATTCTTATTATTGGTAATAAGACATTGGGAAGGGTTAAAGGTTACCTGATAACCTTCATCACATAACTGGCTTATGCTGATGAGGTTGTGCTTGAGACCTTTGACATATGATACTTCTTTGAAGGTGACTACTCCAATCTTGACTTGTCCATATCCTTTTGTCTGTCCACAGTTGGAGTCTCCAAAGACAACTTTGGGTCCAAGCTTTGCCTTATAATTTCTCAGGTTGGCCTTGTTTCCTGTCATATGCTTTGAGAATCCACTATCCAAGGACCAATATTCTTTTATCTTTGGATAGCTGTGTACCTGCAAATACAGAAAAATAAACTAGTTGTTTTTGACCCAAACTACCTTGGGTCCTTTTGTCTTACCAAAATATTCAGAAATAATGGACCTTATAGTCTTGTGGATGATTTCTCCTTGGAGGTATAATCCATTCAGTGAAAGGATTTTTAGTTTGTTTCGAATTAGGATTCCTGAAATTCTGTGTATAATATCTGTTCGACAAATTTGGGTAAATTCGTCGATCGCCGTTCGACGAATGTACATGATTTCGTCGAACGCCATCCATGTAATAACTATACTGAAAATCTGTTTTCAGTTTTCGTCGATCTCCGTTCGACAAATTGAAATCTTTTCGTCGAGCTTCGTTTGACGAATTCTTCTGAATTCTTTTATTCTTAACAAACTTGCTCGAAATATCTTTGTTTGCTTCTACAACCTCTTTGCTTTTATCAGATATGAATTTTATGAGTGTAGATAATATATTCTTCTTAATCAGATGTGACTCACTTGATGAGGCACCCAAGCCTAGTTTTCTATTAAGTCTAGCATTTACTGTGCCTGTAATGTCCATCAGTTTGATGCTTCTCCCATTTAGGGATTCTTCAAACTTCTTGGCTTTAGACAGCTTGCTTTCAATGAGAACAATCTGTTCCTTGGAGGCAGCCAAATCTTTCTTAAGAAATATATTTTCTTCACTTATAATTTTCATTTCAGCTAGCTTACTTCTGAGTGAAGTTATTTCTTTCTCAGATTTTAGTAAGTCTAAGCAAAGAACTTTGAATTCAGCTTTGAATTCAACTGAAGTAAAATCAAAGTTAGATAATACCTGATCTACATCATCTTCTGCTTCTAATTCTGATTTTTCTTCAGAATTGTGTCTTGAGGCATTGATAGCCATCATGCAGAATGTTCTTTCTTCTTCATCATCATTGGAGCTGGATGATGAAGCATATTCTGACTCACTGCCTGAGTCATATACTGCCATCAGACATTGGTCACTTTTCTTTGATTCTTCTTCATCATCATCAGATGAACTGGATGATGATTCAGATTCAGATTCACTCCAAGATTCTGCTATAAATCCTCTTCCCTTCTTTTTGTGTTTGTGGGAAGAAGATTTGCTGGAGCTTCTCTTCTCTTCTTTTTCCCTTTTCTTTTCTTTCTTTTGATTTTCTAGACATTCTGCCAGGTAGTGTCCAGGTTTCCTTCATCCATAGCAAATAACTTCTTTAGGATTTAATTTGTCATACCTTGATTTTTCTCTTGTTCTGGACTCTTTCTTTCTAGGTCCTTCGTAGCCATTTTGTAAAATCTCTTGGCTATGAGAATCATAAACTCCTCATCTTTTGGAGTCTTTTCTTCTTCTGCATCAGCTGCTTTGAAAGCTATGCTATTTTCTTTCTTTGTTGCTGGAGATGAAGTGGATGATTCAGCTTCCCTAGATTTGATGAGCTGCTCATAAGATTTGAGTTTGCCCAACAAAGCTTCAGTGGTAATCTCATTGAGGCTTCTGGCTTCCTTGATTGGCCAGATCCTAGAGTCTCATGTGCTGGGGAAGCACATTAGCATCTTATCATTAACTTCAGTGACAGATATCACTTTGTCCAGAGATTTCAACTCATTGATTATGAGACTGAGTCTGTTATACATGTCTGCAACTGTCTCTGTTTCTCCTTTCTT
This sequence comes from Dactylorhiza incarnata, assembly GCA_033032865.1. Taxonomy (NCBI): domain Eukaryota; kingdom Viridiplantae; phylum Streptophyta; class Magnoliopsida; order Asparagales; family Orchidaceae; genus Dactylorhiza; species Dactylorhiza incarnata. The sequence goes on from JAWHQI010000015.1 coordinate 18,843,995, forward strand.
GAAGCTTTCATACAGAGAGATCATGTGTGATCTTCTGTCTTTCCTTTCATCTGCAGAACCTGCAACCATATTATTTAGTGAGATCCAAATCTCTCTTGCTGAAGTACATTCAACCACTTTTTGAAATATGTCATCAGACATAGTTTGAGCCAGAATGTTCATGGCTTTAGCATCTGCACTTCTTTGCTTCTTTTGTGTTTCTGTCCACTCAGGAGGTGGGACAGCATGGTTGTCTGTTGTAGCTTCAGTGCTTGTTGATGATGTAGGTGCTGGAGGCCCTGTCAGAATAACATTAAAAATCTCTTCATCAATAGAGTTCATATAAAGCCTAATCCTTGCTTTCCAAAGTGCAAACTTGCTAAGATTGCACATAGGAGGTCTTGTGCTTTAGTACTCCTTGTTTTGTGCCATGAGTTTTTAACAGAAAATAGATAAATAAAAACTCTAAATTAATTTAAGATCTAATTGATCTTTGTGATTCAGGTGTTAGCCTGTAAAGAATCAACTTTCTCTGATACCAATTGAAAGTGGAGGTTAGATCTTAAGTTACTCTAGCGGGGGAGGGGGGGAATAGAGTATTAAAAATTTTTCCTTAGTTTTTAAAGCAGAATTAAAGTAATGTTATATATATGTGTAAGCAGTGTGAGATATATATAAGCAGAAAACTAAATAAGTAAAAGCACACAACACAACACAGAGAAACAAACAAACACAGAGGACACAAGGAATTTATAGTGGTTCCCCAATAAATCTGGGTAGTCCACTCTTCTACCACCCTTGGTAGGAATCCGCTGGGAGAGTTGATCAGGTGCCCTAGCACCAAGGTGATTTTGTTCAGGTGTCCACACACCACAGAGCTTTTGTTCAGGTGCTCAAAACCAACTAGATTTTTTGATCAGGTGTCTTGCCACCAGGGAGTTACACTTTTGAAGGGAGTATTAACCCTGTACAAGAGAGGTGAGAAAGAGATTATAGTGTTCTTCTCTGTCAAGATGTTGAGAGAAGACTCTAGTGGATTTTGTTGTAAATCTTCCCCTGTCTGATTGAAGTATTTGACAGTTGATGGAGAAGCTTTCTCTTGAAGCAGAAATCTTCTGTAGCAGATTGATGTGGAAGAAATAGTTCTTCAGATTCTTTGTTGCTCTTTTAGAAGACTTGAACTTGCAGCAGTTATCTGAGAGATTGATCTTTGAAGAAGATGTTCTCAGAGAAATGGTGATTGCTGCTTGAGGGAGAAGAAGACTGAGAATATTTTGACTGAGTGTTCTTCTTTTTCTTTCTCTATCCTTGTTGTTGTTCTCTCTCTATATTCAGTAAGAATGTTTTTGAATTTTGTCGAGATGATGAGACAATAAAGTCTGTCTTTGATATATTCTCTTTTTGGAAATAGAATAATCAGACTTTAATTCTTTCTTGGAATAACAACAAAGACAAAACGTCTTTTGCAGGTCCTTTAATTCCTTAGCCGTGATATACTCCTTTGCATTCATTGTCAACGGCTATCTTTGCCTTGGAATAAAGGAAGGAAAGGAATATATTCAAAGAATATAATATCCTTACTTAACTGACTTGAATACGTCCAAATATATTGAATATATCCGTTAGAGTCGCCGAACTGTGTTCAGAGTACTGACAAATAACTGATATTTAAGAATTAAATGATCTGGAACTGAATTTGTCGATCTGAGCTTCAATAAAGAATTTGTCGAGCTCTAGCTGAAAACTGTCGAGCGCTGGCTGGGATCTATCGAACGCTGGCTGAGATCTGTCGAGCGCTGGCTGAGATCTATCGAGCGCTGGCTGAGATCTGTCGAGCGCTGGCAAGAATTTGTCGAACGCTGGCAGCCATCTGTCCAACGCCGATAGCCATTTGTCGAACGCTGGGAACTTAAATTTTACTTTAAGTTCTAGCTAATCTAGCAGCCTAAAGACTTGACCCTTAGACTATTCAATGGGGTCAACTTGATCCTTAGTTAACACATAGTGATCCTAGCCAAAATCAGTAATTGGGTTGTTCCAACAAAACTTAAACTTAATTGCATAAACAAAACTCACATTCACTCAAAAGAACTCAAAAAAACACTACAGGCACTCAAAATTTGGATGAAAATTCCTTCAGCCAAGCCCCTCTATTTATAGGCAAAAAAATTTTTATTTTTACACGCCCTAGGTCACAGGCGTGTCTTGTGTGTCACATTCGTGACTTAGGGCGTGACATTTGCTCGGCTGTAACGGTCGCCTTCTCGAAGGATCCACCGTCAAATAAGGCTGCACACGGGCGTGTCTTGATGGGTCACGGGCGTGACTTGTCGAGTCACGGGTGTGACTATGGGCGGCACATATCTGCTTTAATTGGGGTGTGACGGCTGGCATGTGCGATGGATTCTGGCAGGCACGGAGAGGGATTCGTCGAACGCCTGGACTGAGAGAGTTCGTTGAACGCGGAGACGCAGAAAGTTCGTCGAACGCTGAGACGCGGAGTGTTCGTCGAACGCTGAGATGCGGAGAGTTCGTCGAACACTGAGAGGGTTTGTCGAATGCTGAGAGAGTTCGTCAAACACTGAGAGAGTTCGTCGCACGCTGAGACGCGGAGAGTTTGTAGAACGCTGAGAGAGTTCGTCGAACGCTGAGATCCTTTCGTCGAACGTTGAGACGGAGAGAGTTTGTCGAACGCCGAGAGCATTTCGTCGAACGCTGAGATGGAGAGAGTTCGTCGAACGCCGATAACCTTTCGTCGAACGCTGAATAGCTGAAACATTGGCGTTTTAAAATTACATGCCCTTGGGTCACGGGGGTGACTTGTTGTCACGGGCGTGACTCAGGGGCGTGACTTGACAAAAATTGCCAAAATCTGGAAAAACAAAAATAAAGCTAAGTTAGTAACAAAAATAATAAAACAAGCAATTTATTTATTAATTTACATAAAAATTTACAATATTAATTAAAACTATACTAATAACTATACTAAAAATACATATATTTTACTACTCATCAAATACCCCCATACTTAAGCTTTTGCTATTCCAGAGAAAAAGTAAGAGAGAACTATACGGGATTAACATAAGTTCTAATTTTTAGCTATTGTTTTATCTTAATCATAAGAGACTGAAAAATAAAAATTCGGAGTAATAAGAGTTAAGTCCTAAATTATGCAAATGATTTAAGTAGAAAGAAATGTCCTAGCCAAAAGAATTCTTAATTAATCAAATAGCAAATAAAATTGCAATCATTAGTAAACGAGATTAGATCGAAATTATAATAACCTTTGTTTAAAGAAACATGAAGGAAAAATATAAGTTACTAATTATGCTCTCAAATGATTTTTTGAATTAGAACTAGAAATAATAATTTGGCTAACAGAAAAGGGGTAAAATGCCTTGGCAAAAAGAAGGGTTTTAGGTGTGATGGTTTTTATTCGTCCACCCCTTCATTGTAGCTTTTTTTTGGTGTCCCTGTGAGGGAAAACTAATTCATTTTTATTAACCCAATGCCTATTGTTGGGAATCTTGCCCACATGATTCCTGATTTGAAGAAGTCACCAAGTCAAGAAAACTTCACTTTGTATTTGATCACTTCTCTAGCTCATAATCTCAGGAAGTTAAAGGAATGTCGTCAAGAAGAATAGGAGATGTCATCGACAAAGTATGCTTGTCATCATGATGATGAGCAAAGTAAACGCTGAGACTTGGCGAGTTCATCGAACGCAGAATGCAGTTCGTCGAACGCAGAATGCAGTTCGTCAAACGTAGAATGAAGTTCGTCGAACGAAGAGCATGACATAAGCAAACGCCGAGACTTGGCGAGTACATTAAACGAAGAATGAAGTTCGTCAAACGCAGAGACAGGAGAGAAGAATGAAGTTCGTCGAACGTAGAATGTTGTTCATCGAACACAGAATGAAGTTCGTCGAATACAGAGAAGACATGAAGATATCAAAGGCTAAGTATGACTGATGGCGTTGGACATCGTCATAAAGAAGGAGTGACGTCAAGAAGACTGAAGAAGGAAAGCTGAAGACAAGCAGTTGCTAAAGCATAGTCTGTCGACATGATATCGCTCATGTCATCGAAAGAACAAAGTGATTACGATGACAGACTACAAGATAGAAGATCACGACGACACGGTCAGATATTGCATATCGTCGTATATGTAGAAATGCTGGGATATCTTGTATCGTCGATATACCAGCATCAGAGGCAGAAGCTAGAAGACTTGAAGATCCACCAAGGTCTAAGGCATCGACAAAGTCCTGTCATCGAGATTTTATCCATAACGTCGTAACAGTTGATATATCGTCAAGACGGAATTCCAATGTTGCGGACGTGCTGTCAGCAATTAATGTCGCCGCCTGATTGTCCAATCAGTGTGTGCTCTTAAGGAATGGAGCGTCTGACACTTAAGGAACTTTTTCAGAAGATCGTTGGGAGCCTCGCAGTCTTATAAAAGAGATAAGAGGTTGCCCTAAAGCAAGAATCAATCAGAAAGAACCTACGCATACAACAAATAGAACAGTAAAAGCGGCGTAAAGAAAGAAAGAGAAAAACAAGAATCAGTCATCTGATCGACTGATAAGAAGTCATTCCTCATCAGGCTAAGAGAAGAGATTGAAGAAGAACTGCGCTTTCAAGATCTGAATCAGAAACATCTTCTTCAACCTCAAGAAGCCGATCTCCATCAATCTAAGTTGTCAATCATCATCAGCCAGAAGAAATAGTTTTCATCACTGTAATTTCTTGTAAGGCTTGCGGGTCAAATGTGTAAGATCTGGTTTCAGATCTAAGTGTCTAGATTGAGGGCTGTAGATCTGTGAGGCTTGAGGGCCAGGGCAGTGGACTTACGGGTCTGATTTTCTCTAGCTTGAGGGCTGGAGAGCTATGAGGCTTGAGGGTCAGGGCAGTGGACTTGTAGGTCCGATATCGTCAAGCTTGAGGGCTTGAGACCTATGAGGCTTGCGGGCCAGGGCAGAGGCTAGACTTGCGGGTCTGAGCTAGGTAGGGCTTGAGGGCCTGATTGTCGAGCTTGCGGGCTCGGGTGCAGTACGAGCTTGCGGGCTTAGACTGTAGGACTTGCGGGTCCGTGTTGCAAGGCTTGTGGGCCCGAAGTTTTGGCGGAGTTTGCCGATCCTAGCACACTGCTAGGTAGCCGCAGAGGGACAAAGGACTACTCAAGACACCCGATCTTGAGGAACCTCTATAGATCTTATGTCGTCTACTGTGATTTATTTGTGCGATAATTTTGTGCTACGCTTGAATATTCGTAACTCGCGCTAATATTTTCAAAAGAACCCGGATCACCTAACACCCCCCCCCCCCCCCCCCCCCCCCCCCTCTAGGTGAATGTTCCATTAACAACAAGTGGTATCAAAGCGAGGTTGATCAAAAGTAGACTTAACCGTCTGATCTAGATCGTGGAACGACTCACCATGGCTGGTGGAGATCAGAATCGGGAAATGAGAGCCATGAAACTCCCAATCTGCACAAAGGAGAACTTTCCCATATGGAAGGAAAGGGTAAGGCTTTTCATGGAGGCGGCTGATCCAAGAATTTACTTAACAATCCAACAGGGACACTTTATCCCTACAACTCCCTCCACCATTAATCCAACAAGGAAGGTTATATAGAAATATGAGGACATGACCAAGGACGAGCTAGCCTTGGCAGGCCTAGATAAGAGGGCCCAAAATGTCATTGTGAGTGCCATAGATGACTCTACCCTCCAGAATCTGATTCACTGCAAAATGACCAAGGAGATGTGGGACTGCCTGATCGTGTACATGGAGGGTACTAAAGAGGTAAGGGATGATAGGAAATCCCTTCTCAAACTGGAATATGATGCCTTCAAGCAAGGCAAGAATGAAACAATCTCTAACTGTTATGAGAGATTCTTCAAGATAGTGAATGGACTAAGAAACTATGAAAGAGAGTTCACCAACTCTAATCTTAATGACAAGTTTCTAAGATCCCTCACAAAGGAATGGGACATCAAAATCTGTGCCAACAGAGAGATGGGTCAGCTGGAATCATGGAGCCCAAGAACCTGTATGGGATGTTGCTGTCCCATGAACTTCAGCTCAACACCAGGAAGGATGAAGAAGAAAGCTCAAAGGGGAGCTGATGAGACAGATCTGTGGCTCTAAAAGCTGAGAGCACGAGAAGATCCAAGGGCAAGACCTCTGCAACTCAGAATAGATCTGAGAGTGGTGAAGAATCAGAAGCCAGCTCTTCAGATTCTGATGATATTGACAAAGAGGTGGCCCTTCTCTCAAAACAGTTCAGGAAGCTGATACACTGAAGGAGGAGGGACAATCACAGAAACTCCTCCTCAAGCTCCAGAAGATCTGATTATCATGACAGATCCAGAGCCCCCGGGGAGGAAAGGTTCATATCTAACCCTGGTAAATATGATTTAAATTATACTATTTGCAATTCCTGCAGCAAGACAGGTCACATGGCTGCTTACTGCCCCTCTAAGAAAAAGGAGTTGAGGAACCATGAAGAAAGAAGAAGCTCAAGGAGCAAGAGGAAATCTGAAAAAGGATTCGTGGCCAAGAAGGCCAGAACATTGAGTGACTCTGACTCAAGCTCCTCTGGTACTGAGGAAGATGCACCCATTGGCTTGATGGCCATCGGTGAAGACAACCAGGATGACATCTCTCCTAGGAAGGTAACTAACAAAACTTCTCTATCTGTCTCTGATTCTGAATCAGCAGCAGATTCCTTGCATGATGATGAGGGTGTGTCTACTGCCAACAGCACAGCCTCAAGATCCCAATATGCCGTTGAATATGAACTGATAAGGCAATATAAAGCCTTCAAAAGCTTTAAGAAACTCCTCAAAGTCCAGACCAAGGAGTTAGATTCCTTGAAGCCTGTTCAATGTAAGATCCAGGAGACAACTGAGAAGATGGCTACTATGAGCAAAGAAGTGGACAAATTCAAGGAAGCCATAAGGCTTAAGAATGCCGAATTAGCACAGAAGAACAAGGTCATTAAGGACCTTGAGGAAATGCTGTTGGCTGAGAAGAAACTTGCATCCAGCTTCTCTATTCCCAAAACTATCCTGCCCATCATTGACACCTTTTCTGGACAGTTCAGAGCTCGTATCGGTTTCGATCAGGAGACAGTTACGGGAAAAGATTCTGAAGCTAGACCTTCCTATAAGAAGGTGCTGGTGTCAAGTCCTTCAACCCACAAACCTGCAGCAACAGTAGTCAAGGGCAGGGGAAAGGTTGTTCCTACAAATCCTATTCCCAAGAAGGTGAACCAAAATGTGGTGAGACCAATTCCTCACCAGACTCACACATATGAGGCTCACCCAAGATCTGTTAGGCAAGAAGCCTTCTCTCCTGCTCATCAGCACTGCCACCCCATTCAGATGATGAAACAGAAGAGAAGATATAACATATATGAATGCTGGTGATGTGGGAAAGTAGGCCTCTATGCTTTGGACTATTGGTTCAACCCAATAGGGATCAATGCAAAGAGAGTGCAGAACCCTCAGAGGTTTGTTGTTCCATTATACCACCCTAATAGAAACCAAGGACCCAAACCATATTGGGTACCTAAGGGGAAGTGATTTGTTTTGCAGGTGTGTCCAAATGCCAACCAATCTCCAATTTGGTATTTGGACAGTGGCTGCTCCAGACACATGACTGGAGTCAGAAATTACTTAAGATAGTTCATCCCTGTGGAGAATGGACCAACCGTGATCTTTGGAGGTTCAGAAAAGGGGGTGACCAAGGGCTATGGCAACATCTCTAATGGGTTAGTTACCGTCACAAAGGTAGCTTATGTGGAGGAGTTGAAACACAATCTCATAAGCATGTCAACTTTGTGATTTAGGCTTTGTTATTACTTTCCACAAGGACAAGTGCCTAATAAAGAAGTCCTCAAATTTTGAGGCTACCTTAACTGGCACTCGGAGTGGCAAAATTTTTTGCTTAAACTTTCTTAATACAAATTCTTCCATGCCCATATGTCTTGTAGCTGATGGTAAAGAGGCTCTATGTTTACAATGGCACAAGAGACTTGCACACATCAACTATAAGACAATAGGCAAGCTTCTCTCACAAGACCTAGTTAGTAATGGACCTAATATTAAGTGCATCAAAGATGGTCCTTGTCAAGCTTGCCAACTTGGAACGCAGACTAGGACCAGCTTTAAAAGCATATCTAACAAAGAGTCCTCTAGGTGCTTATTCTTACTACATCTGGATTTGTTTGGTCCTATGGCAGTTCATAGATTAGGAGGGAAGGCCTACACCCTTATAGTTGTTGTTGATTACTCATGGTTCACTTTGGTATTCTTCTTCAAAAAGAAGTCAGATACCCTAGATATCTTGAGAAATTTTGTCAGGCAGATCCAGAATGAGATGGACAGTACTGTGGTCAAACTCAGAAGTGACCATGGGAAATAATTTCAGTCAGGGGTCATGACAGAATTATGCCAAAAACTAGGTATCTCCCAAGAAGTTTCCTCACCCAGAACCCCTCAATAGAATGGGGTTGCTGAAAGGAAGAACAGAACCTTGATAGAGGCAAGTAGGAGAATGCTAAGTGACTCCTCTCTACCAGAATACTTCTGGGCAGAGGTTGTCAACACTGCTTGTCATATGATAAGCAGGGCTTCAATCATCAAAGACCACACGAAAACTCCCTATGAGTTAATGAAGGGCAGAAAACCAACCTTATCCTACTCTAGGATCTTTGGTAGCAAATGCTATGTTCTTAATAATGGGAAATCCAAACTAACCAAGTTTGCTGAGAAAAGCAGTGAGGGTATTTCTGTTGACTACAACTCTCATAGCAAGGCCTATAGAGTGTACAACATCAATACCCAAGAAGTGGAAGAATTTGTACATGTGGTATTTGTTGGGAAAATGATTTATCTTAACCCCTAGAAAAGAGTAGAAAATGAGTTATCAGAGCAGAAAATTGGTTAAATAAAACATGCATCGAATAGTAATCGACGCAACGTCGAAGTGCAGTCGACATTCTTCTCAAAATGAGTCGAAGTAATTCTAAACAGAATTCGATGTAACCAAAGTCTACGTAACTCTGATTTCTAGTCGATGCACCCAGTAAAGTCGACGCACCTCTGTCGACGCTCTTTCCATATTTTCTTCTCGACGTCTAACCAGGTTGAAATCAACGCTTATGTCGAATAGTAATCGACGCACGTCGATTTCTGGGACAGATTCAAAAAACACGCCAGATCTCTTTCCTTCTTTCTGTAGATCTGAATTTTATGGAATTATATTTTTCTTTTTAGCCATTCTGAATCAATCTTTCCTTCTGAATGATTCTTGGCTAATTTGATTAAGATTATTATGGACATTATTTGAAAATAGAATGATCTTTTTCCTTCTACAGATATAATGATTATGGAAACTTTTCACTCTTACTATTTCTCTGACTGCTAATTGATTATTCTCCTACAGCAATATTTTGAATAAACAGAGCTATAAATACACAAGGAGGTCGGCAAAGAAAAATAAGAAGTGATTCACTCCATCCATTTGAAAAAGAGGAAAAGCTCCCAAGTGAAAAGTGAGAAAGATGAGAAAAGTGAAAGAGTGTTGCGGCAAAGAAAAAGTCTTCTTCTTCTCCTCCTTCTAAAGCCATACTGCTACAATTTCTGAAAGCTCTCACCGAAAGAGAAAAAGGCCTACAATCTCCTTCTCACTATAGAAGAGAGATTTCAAATTCACTATACTTGTGCTTCTAATCTTCTTGCTTGGAAGAAGATTCTTTCTTGCTTTAATTGTTTTTCTTCTACTTCTTCTTCTTATTCTTATTTCAATTTCAAGTTGTGTAAAAGAGTTTTTATAACCTCTCTTCAAATAATTCAGTTGCAGTGATTCTAAGAGTCTCCTTATCAAAAGACTCAGGCTGGTTCTAAGAGTCTCCTTATCAAAAGACTCAGTGCAAGATAGTGAATTCCTACCAAGGGGGTCGAAGAGTGGACTACCCAAAGTTTGGGGAACCACTATATTTCTTTGTGTTGTGCTGTGATTTTCTTTTTTCTATTTCTTTTGCTTAATTCTTATTGGTTTATGGGAAGCTTAAATCTGTGAATATTATATATATATATATATTTATTAACTTTGCACAAAATATTTTTAAATCTCTATTCACCCCCCCCCCCCCCCCCCCCCCTTTAGAGAATTCTAGTGAGGCTAACTGTGCACTTTCAATTGGTATCAGAGGAAGGTTGATCAAAAAGGGATAACTCCTTGATCAAAAAGATCCTACCTCATATATATATATATTTCTAAAAAAAATTTTATGGCACAAATCAAAGATTATGCTTCCACCAGACCACCAATTTGTAACCTTGAAAAGTTTGCACTTTGGAAAACAAGAATTAGGATCTATATGAATTATATTGATGAAGATTTGTTTAATGTTATTTTGACAGGTCCTGCCAAGCCCTATAGAAAGGACTCAAGTGGTAAAATGACTCAAACACTTGTCCCAAGGGCTGAATGGACAGATGAAGAAAAGAAAGCCCAAGCATGTGATGCCAAGGCGATGAATATATTAGTCTCAACCCTCTCAGATGAAATATTCCAAAAGATTGTTGAATGTGGGTCAGCTAAGGAAATATGGGAAGCTCTCACTAAAATGGTATAAGGGAGTGTTGATGACAGAAAGGATAAAAAGGCATTACTCATCTCTCAATATGAAAACTTCCAGAAGAAAGATAGTGAAAGTGTTGCTGACTTGTATGCCAGATTCAGCCTCATAATAAATGAGTTGAGAACACTTGAGAAGGACATATCTCTCACTGAGATAAATGACAAATTGCTAACTTGCTTCCCTAGCTCTTGGGACTCAAGAATCTGGCCAATTGGAGACTACAGAAGCCAAAAAGAAATCTCAACAGATGTCTTGTTGGGAAAATTATGATCTTATGAACAGTTGTTGAAAACAAGATCTGAGAAAGAAGAAAAAGAAAAGACTTCTTCACTCTCAAAGGAAAAGAGTATTGCCTAAAAGGCTACTGCAGGTGAATCCTCTACAAGTGATGAGGAGCTGATCAGTCTACTGGCTAGAAAATTCAAGAAGTGGATCAAAACAGAAGGATCTAGAAGGAGAAACTCAAAAACCAGGTATGAAAAAACTCCTACTAAAGAAATTATATGTTACTCTTGCAGGAAACCTGGACACATTGCACCTGAATGTCCTAAAGAGATCAGTAATAAGAAAGATCTGAAAAGAACAGATCTAAAGAAGAAGAAAGAGAAAGGATTCATTGCTCAATCATGGAGTGATTCAGAATCTGAAGGAAGTACCTCATCTGAAAATGATCAAGAAGAGGCTAAGCAAGAGGAAACCTGTTTGATGGCTACTGAGAAGCATGATGATAAATCTCTGGTAAATATATCTGATGATATAGATTTTTCTTCTACTGATTTCAAAAATAATTTCAAAGAATTTTGTTTAGATCAAGTCAAATCTGAGAAAGAAATAAAAAGGCTAAGAAATGAATTGAATAATCTCAAACAAATGGATACACAATATAAAAACTATGAGCTTAGTCAAGAACTCTCTAGATCAGAGGAGCAACTGGATAAAATCAATACTAAAAATGTTGGGTATTGTATCCACAATAGCCCTGATTTGAAGAAGTCCCCTTCAAACTAAGATGAATTGTAATTGTATTTGACTATGCACTTTAGCTGTGATGTGACAGGTTATTCCACTCTAAGTTCAAACCAATGTCAGGTTTCAATGAGTCGTCAAACATAGGCCTATGCAATGTAATCCCTCATTGTATAGACCAAAGTGTTAGCTCATGTGAAATCTCTCTATTGGGAAGTACTTCATTTACAAAGTGCTAGAGAAGAAGGACTGGAGCTGATGATGGAATCAATTGAGAATGGAAAATAACCTAAGTAAAATTCGATTATATCATTTTGAACATATAGTCGAATTCGACTATATGGTTTGAATGGATATAACCGAATTCGGCTAATCCCTGTCCGAAAGGTTTATTTTTCTAAGTATAAGAATAGTCGAATTCGGTTATTGTAATTCAGTGAATTGGTTTAGTCGAATCCCTAGAGCTGCCGAATTTGACTATATGGTTTAACCCAATAAATTCGGTTAATGCCATTTGGTTAATCCATTTCGCCGAATAGATCTGCAGGTATTCTCCGGTTCAATTCGACGGCGTATTCTTTAGGGCTTTCTCCATGTACAATACACGTGGAGCTAGATCCCTAATTCGCGCTTATGACCGTTGGAAGAAGACTCTATAAATACCTAAGGATTCTTTCCAGATAACCCTAATCGTGAATTGAAAAAGAAATCGCAAATTACTTCTGACGGCCGACTGTTCTAACGCAAGTGTTCCGTCTCCGACAAAGCCAGCGATTCGTGTTTCGTCTTCTAAAGATTCAATCGACAAGATCAAGATCCGATTAGCTCTCATCTTCTGTTGGTCAAGTCAATTCAAGTTCTCAGATCTAGCTTCAAATCGTTTTCAAGATTTCTTCATTCTTCATTCACAAAGGACTGAAGTTTACTGCTAAGAAGAAGAAATCTATCTCTCAAGATCTGAAGAAGAACTTCATCGGAAGTTTAAGAAAATTGTTTTTCAATTTACTGTGTTGTTGTAAGAACCTTATTTTAATTCTTGTAGGAAGCTTGCTTCCGAGTTATTGTGTAGATTCTTGTTTGAGGATCGAGTTGTAGGAGCTTGTGTGCTCCGAGTTTGTAGGAGAAGTTTGTTCTTCGAGTTGTTGTAGGAGTATTCTTGCTCCGAGCTTGTAGGAGTTGTGAACTTCGAGTAGTAGGATATTGATTGATCCGAGTTTGGTGAAGTAGCTGAATCTAGCCTTGGAGTGCTAGATAGGCGAGGCGGGAAAGTGGACTACCCACATCGGGGAACCACTATAAATTCTCTGTGTTGTGCTGTGCTTACTTTTCTGTGTGCTTTTACTTCCGATATTTTTATTCCGCAAAAAGACGCAGAATCTACCTATTCACCCCCCCTAGGTGATTTAGGTTGCGACTAGATACTTTCAATTGGTATCAGAGGGAGGTTGTTCGCAAAAGGCTAACACCTTGAACAAGATCTCCTAATCTAGCCGCTTGGTCAAGCATGTCTGGAATGGAAAGATCAAAGGATTCTGTCAAGTTGCCAGTTTGCACCAAAGAGAATTTCCCCATGTGGAAGGAAAAAGTTAGATTCTACATGGAGGCCGCCGATCCAAGGATTTTTCAAATAGTGGAAGAAGGTCCACATGTTCCTACAAAGCCATCTTCAATAAACTCTACAATCATGATTTCAAAGAAGATGTTAGAACTTACTAAAGATGAGATCGCTCTTGTCGCTCTAGACAAGAAGGCAAAAAATATCATAGCCGGTGCAGTGGATGACTCGATGCTGCAAAATCTGATTCACTGCAAATCTGCCAAAGAGATGTGGGATTCTCTAGTTGTTCTGATGGAAGGTACCGAGGAAGTGAGAGATGACCGAAGATCGTTGCTAAACCAAGAATACGAAGCTTTCAAGCAAGATCCAAGAGACTCCATTTCTGAAACCTATGAGAAGTTCTTTAAGATCGTAAATGGTCTTAGGAACTATGACCGTGAATTTTCTGTTGGCGAACTGAATGATAAGTTCTTGAGATCCCTGACGAAAGAATGGGATACCAAGGCCATTGCAATCAGAGAATTCGGCAAGTTGACCACTATGGAGCCGCAAATCTTATTCGGAAAACTGTTGTCACATGAGCTCAAGCTCAGCATTAGGAAAGCTGAGGAAGAAAGCAACAGGACCTCCGGGAAGGAAAGATCTATGGCACTGAAAGCTGAAGGATCAAAGAAAAGCAAAGTCAAGACATCCATAAGAACTCCGTTATCTGAAGAGGATGATGAGTCTGCAAGCTGCTCATCAAACTCTGACATGTCTGATGAAGAATTTTCACTTCTCTCCAAGCAATTCAAAAGACTTCTTAATAAAAGAAAGCAGAAAAGAGGCCAATCTTCTGCTTCAGATCACACAAGATCAAGATGTGATGGTGATCATCACAAGAAGGACTACAATAATGACAGGTATAAATCTAAACCGAACAAACATGATTCTACTGGCATTATTTGATATTGCTGCAATAAGCCAGGACATGTAATTGCCGAGTGTCCATATAAGAAGAAGGAAGGATCGAAGAAGGAAGAAAAGAGATCCTTCAAAGGAAAGAAGAAGGAAAAGAGCTTCCTCGCTAAAAAGGCCAAGACTCTGAGCGACAGCGACACTGATGCATCAAGCTCAGAAGAAGAAGCCTACTTTGGGCTTATGGCACAATCAGATGAAGAAGTAGGCGACTCCTCTTATAAGGGGAAGGTAAACTCTCATACTCGTCTTTCTGCTTCTGAATGTGAGACTGCATCCGTTGCAAATTACGGCTACTCATCAGAGGAGGATTCAGATTTAATGACTCTGTACAAAGCCCTTGTGAAGGGATTTGACAAATGCCGCAAGGTTGTCAGATTCAAGTCAAAAGAAATTGAATCTCTCAAGACGGTGGAATTAGCTTTGAGGGAGGAAATTGAACAATTAACTCCTCTTAAAGATGAAATCTAACTCTTGAAAGACGAACTGAAAAGCTCCACTGAGTTGTTGAATCTTAAGGAGAAAACTATAAATGAACTAGAAGATAAGTTGAAGGTAGAAAGAAAGCTCGTAGAAAGCTTCTCGAAGCCTAAGACTATTATTCCACTCATTGATAGGTTCTCTGCTCCTGCAAAGGGTAGTGGCATTGGTCATGAGGCTGAAACTAGTAAGGCTGCTGAGAAAAGAGCCATGAAAGGAAAAGGGACTGGAAATCAAGGTCAACCTTCATTCAGGAAGGTAGTTTTTCCGACAAATCCATTCGACCTTGACTCATCCTTTGGTCACTTTGCTAGACCAACACATATTGAATCTAGCAACAGATATCAAGGATGGACCAGACCCCGGAACTTTGATGTGTCTCCATTCAAAGCTCCTCATGAAGAAGTAATCCTCAAGGATCACGGTCCATTTGTTCACGGATCAGCTGCTAAGAAGGCCCCAAAAATCAAAATGATTGCACCCAAACCTGTTGAGAAGAAGTTGGAGCCATGTGTGTGCTGTCACCATGAGGCCCCCACTTCTAAGAAAGCATCTTATAAGAAAGCTATTCCTGTTGCACCTCCCGTTCAAAAAGTAAAACAGGAGACAAAGAGAAGGTACAATCGGTTCGATTATTGGTGTTGTGGAAAAGTTGGTCACTTCGCCATTGATTGCTGGTTTAATTATAGTTATGTTAAGACCCCACGAGGTAACAATGCAAGAGTGACTCCTCGCAGTGTTAACACTCCAAATGGCGATCATCTGACAAGAAGCCAAGGACCCAAATCTGTTTGGGTTCCTAAGGGCAATTGATTATTGATTGCAGGTATGTCCAAAGGCCAATTCAAATCCAATATGGTACTTGGACAGTGGATGTTCTCGGCACATGACCGGAACAAGAAGTTTATTATAAGAGTATACCCCTGTGAAAGATGGACCAAAAGTTATTTTTGGCGGGTTTGATCGGGGAATCACGAAAGGCTACGGTATGATTACCAACGGTATAGTCTCTTTCACAGATGTAGCTTATGTTAAAGGATTACAACATAATCTCATTAGCATAAGTCAACTATGTGACAAAGGCTATATGGTTGAGTTCTACAAGGACAAGTGCTTGATAAAGTCGTCTGACACGTCAGAAACTATTTTAACAGGCACACGGAGTAGGAATATCTTCTTCTTAAATTTCCTTTGTTTAGACTCTTCTACACCAGTGTGTCTTTTAGCAAAAGATAGTGCATCTCTTTGTGACCAGTGGCACAAGAGACTAGTACATATAAATTTCAAAATTATAAGTATGTTATTTTCTCACAATTTAGTTCGTGATGCTCCAGATGTTAAGTGCTTTAAAGAAAGACCGTGTCATGCATGCCAAATGGGTAAGCAGGCTCAGGCTACCTTTAAAAGCATTATTGGCAAAGATTCTACCAGATGCTTATATCTGCTCCATACGGACTTATTTGGTCCCATGCCAATCCGAAGTTTAGGAGGTAAGTCTTATATGTTAGTTATTGTTGATGACTACTCACATTTTGCTTGGGTATTCTTTCTGAAACACAAGTCAGACACCTTTGCTTCTTTCACCACATTCGTCAAGCAGATCCAGAATGAGTTGGAATGTTCTGTGGTCAAAATCAGAAGTGATCATGGCACAGAATTCAAGTCTGGAGCTATGACCGAATTTTGTGAAAGCCTAGGTATCTTTCATGAGTTTTCCTCTCCCCGTACTCCTCAACAAAATGGAGTAGCTGAGAGAAAGAATAGAACACTCATAGAGGCTTGCAGAACAATGTTGAGTGACTCTTCAATACCAGAATACTTCTGGGCTGAAGGCATCAACACTGCTTGCCACGTGCAAAACAGAGCACTGATCAACAAGAATCATCATAAGACTCCTTATGAACTTCTGAAGAGCAAGAAACCAACCCTGTCTTATTTTAGAATTTTTGGTAGTAAATGCTTCGTACTTAATAACGAGAAATATTACAAAACTAAATTTAGTGAAAAATGTTTTGAAGGTATTTTTGTTGGTTATAGTAGCCATAGTAAAGCATATAGGATTTTCAACAAGAAAACCCTGGTTGTAGAAGAAACTTATAATGTTATATTTGATGAGATGAGTATACTTCAAAGCAACTCTTCTAGTGTCTTTGTTGAAGATGCAGATGCAAGATTCAAGGAACTAAATTTAGAAGAAGTTGTAAAGGAAGACGTTCCAAAGTCTATTGAAGTAAATATTCCATCTACATGTGAGGAAGATGATCCTCAAGAAGATGAAGATGCACCTGAAGTGCAGGAACCTCACGGTCATCTAAATGCTGGAATGATCAGACATTTAAGGGACCATCCTGCTGAGCAAATTATTGGAGATACCCATGTCGGTGTAAGAACAAGAAGAGGTACAGCTAACGAGGTTTTGCATTTAAGCTTTCTATCACAGGTTGAGCCAAAGAAATTCGATGAAGCAAAGAACGATGCTTCATGGATCATCGCAATGCAAGACAAACTCAATCAGTTTAAGAGATGCAAAGTGTGGAAGCTTGTACCCAGACCCAAAGGATAGAATGTCATCGGAACAAAATGGGTATTCAGAAACAAGCTGGACGAAGATGGTGTGATCATCAAGAACAAGGACAGACTTGTTGCTCAAGGGTACAGACAAGAAGAAGGGATCGACTTTGATCAAACATTTGCTCCCGTGGAAAGGCTCGAAGCGATTCGGTTGTTTCTAGCGTATGCTGCTCACAAGCGATTTAAGGTCTATCAAATGGACGTGAAGTCAGCCTTCCTTAATGGTGATATAAAGGAAAAAGTATACATAGAACAACCCCCAGGTTTTGTTGAATCCTCTTTTCCTGATTATGTTTATTTCTTACGAAAAGCTTTATATGGTCTCAAGCAAGCTCCCCGTGCTTGGTATGAGACGTTGTCTAGCTTCCTTCTTGAAAACAAATTCACAAGAGGAAAGATAGACAAGACATTATTTCTTAGGGAAGTAAAAGGTAAGATTTTGGTAGTGCAAATCTATGTCGACGACATCATCTTTGGATCTACCGATGATAACCTCTGCAAAAAGTTCTCTAACTTGATGCAAGGGAAATTTGAGATGAGCAGTATGGGAGAGCTGAAGTATTTCTTAGGACTTCAGGTAAAGCAATCTGAGGATGGAATTTTCATCTCTCAGACGAAGTTTACCAAAGAGTTAATTAAGAAATTCGGAATGGAGAATGCAACCTCTATGAGGACTCCAATGGGTTCAGCTATGTCTCTAGACAAGTATGAGAAAGGGAAACCTTTTGATGAAACCAAGTTTAGAAGCATAATTGGATCCTTGCTCTACCTTACTGCGAGTAGACCAGATATAATGTTCTCAACATGTGTTTGTGCTAGATTTCAGGTGAACACTAAGGAATCTCACTACTCCGCTGCAAAGAGGATTTTGAGATACCTTAAAGGCACACCAAATCTTGGCTTATGGTACCCAAGAAGTAATGATTTTGAGCTAAAAGGTTTTTCAGATGCTGATTTTGCAGGAAGCAAAGACGACAGGAAAAGTACTTCAGGAACGTGCCAATTCTTAGGGAAACAGCTTATCTCCTGGAGTAGTAAGAAACAGAATTGTGTTGCTATTTCAACCGCTGAATCAGAGTATATCTCCGCAGGAAGTTGTTGTGCACAATTGTTGTGGATAAGAAATCAACTTGAAGACTACAATTTGAAGCTTAAGGAAATTCCTATGTACTGTGATTCATCAAGCGCTATTGCAATTGCCAATAATCTGGTGTCTCACAGCAGGACAAAGCACATTGAGATCCGTTACCACTTCATCCGGGAGTATGTTGAGCACATGGACATTGAACTCAGCTATGTCCCGACGAATCGGCAAATTGCAGACATCTTCACAAAGCCGCTCGACGAATCAAAGTTCAACTATTTCAAAATGGAGCTTGGCATGTTAAACAAAGATTCTTAGAAACAAGCTCAGAAATTCAGAAAATTCCTTCTCCCAGCAGACAGAAATTTGAATAGTCGAATTTTTCAGAAGATATCATCGAACTGCATTCGACTATACCATTTAGTCGAATTTGGCGATTTCAATTAACCGAATCCGGCTAATCAAAACCCTTTAACCAAATTCGGCGAATCCTATTAACCGAATTCAGTGAATCTGTTTAATCGAATTCGACTAATCCTTATAGCCGAATGACGAAGCTTCCAGAATTCAAATTTCCTTCTTATTATTTACTGGAATTCGAAGAGCCACGTTTCAAAATATCAGGTATGCGTTCTCTCTCCTAATTTCCAACTCTATATAAATGCTTCTTAAAAGAGAAATCCGAATCATTCGCACCCCCGAATTCATCCGTCGCTTCATTTCCGACTCCGAACTCCGTTCGTGCGATTCTTCCGCCGGCTCGTCTCCCTCGATCGTTCTTCTCCAATCTTCCATTCGCAATGTCCAAGAAGTAGTCGAGCAAGTTGCTCTCCGGCAGTGAGCTCATGAGAACTGGGTTCGACAGTTCGGTGGATGAATTTCGAAATGTTGTGTTAGCTCTCAAAGTCGCAGGACTAGGCTTCATTCTCGAGCATCCGTACAAGGTTCTTGAGAAGGAGGTGTGGAAGTTCTTCAAGCATGCAGAGCTGAGGAAGCAAGGGTCAGTGATCAAGAGCAGGATAGGCGATTTCCCAGTCAAAGTTTCTCCCTCCAAATTGACTAAACTTCTCAAACTACCAGTGGTAACTGAATCAGATGATTTCTCTTCCAAGGACTTCAAGAAGGCATTGTCGTTTTGTGGATTGCCTAAAGGAACTAAATCTATCTATAGGAAGCAAATGAATGAGGAAGGGAAATTGCTCTCAGATATTATGGGAAAGCTCTTCTGTGTAAAGTTGGCTCTCATGATTACATTTCAAATGATATGCTCAAATTGCTCGGTTCAGTGATCTGCAGAAAAAGGGTTGATTGGGGCAGCGTGTTGTTTGACAGAATTTTAGCTAGTCTGAACACTCCTAACTTTGGAAGAATCCTCTCCTTATATCTCAATCGCTTGGACAAAGTCAGATTCAGTATGAAGACAGGAACCCCTCTCCACCATTTCAAAAGAATAGACTCCTCCATGATTGAAAGATGGTCCAGGAAATTTGGTGAGACCAAGGTGCTGACTCCCGCTGTTTCAAAAGCTAAAAAGATCCTTTGTGATGAGTCTGAAAGGAGCTTCGACAGTAACTCTTCAGTCTCCTCTCCTGAAAAAGAAAGTGACAGAGAAAGTGACAAAGACAGTGAAAAAGAACGTGAACCCTCCAAGGGGGAGTGTTCTAAGCTACCAGAAATAGGCCAACAAGATTCTCATGTAATTTCTCCGGCTCCTTCTCCAAAGATTCCTACTCCTCACAGCTCTCCTTCCAAGGCAGATGACAATATTGGTGGAAATGATGATAGTGATGGTAATGATGAAGGGGGAGATGACCCAGATGTTGATTCAATATATCTAAGTCAGCTAAGAGCAAAGATTCTCTTCCAGAAGATGAAATCCCTGCTCAGATTGAGGGGGAGAATGTCCACACTGATCATTCTCATTCTGCTGCAGACAAGCAAGATAAGCCAGAGCCAACTCCACCTCCTAAAAAAATTACAATCATTCTTGAAGATGAACATGAAGCAGGGCCTTCTACCTCTACCTCATGGATGAAAGAGAAATCTGTGCCACACCCCAAGATTCACAAAATACAGATAATTGTTGAAGATAAGAGAAATGAAGGCTCTACCCCTCCTCCAGGTCAAACTGATGACACCCTCGATGCTCTTCAATTTTATCACTATATGAATAATGTAGATTCAAGTGATTTTCTGGTCGCTGAAGATGATTTTGGAATATCTTCTCGACTCCAAGCTCAGCATCCCTTTGCTGAAGACTCCATGTTGATCAATTTGGAAGAACAGCTTGTAAAGTAGAAAAGATTCTCTGAATTTGCTCTCCATCAGGTTTTTGACAAGACCAGAGCCATAGAGAAGGGAATGGGAAATCACTTACACTCAGTAGCTCACAGTTTAGACAAGGTCAAAGAAAAGCAAGATGAATATTTCTCGATGGGTGCTTCCACCCTAAAGCATGTAGTGGATGGACTACACTCGATTTGTGATAACACTACAAAACTCTCTGAAAATCAGCAATATATTTTTGAGGATGCAGTGCAGGGAAGATCGGTCGTTCAGAACTCTCTCCAAAGTGTGAAGAATGAAATTATCCAAACCCTGACTGAAGAAGTCAGAAAGGGGGAGGAAAGATTGCATGAAAGGATTCAAATGCAAATTTTTGATTTGAATAGAGAGATAGAAGGAAGAATTCAAGAATCATATATAAATGTTCAATCCCAGCTTTCAGAAATCTCAAGAGGTATTGATGT